>OX438936.1:47500-10047500 GCA_949316185.1 Pyrausta nigrata
TGAGATTACAGCAAAGGCAATCGGCCTATACAGAGCCGTGAGCAGAGCGGCACGAGCCCAGTGGGGCCTGAATCCCGAAATTCTCAGGACATTGTACATTGCAGTCGTCGAACCCACAGTGCTATATGCAGCCAGTGCATGGGCCAAAATTGCAACCACGCAATATGCACGCAAGCGCCTAGACCGCCTTACCAGGATTTTCGGGATCCAATTGTCCAAGGCCCACTCTACAACCTCCCTGACTGCAGCGGCTCTCCTAGCAAGGATAATCCCCTTGGACTTAAGAGCAAGGGAACAGCTCGCACTATACGAGGTAAAGCGAGGAAAACATCTAAATGACCTCCCAGGGCGAGTTTTACAGAAGAAGTTGCACCCGACTCATCTACCTCACCCTTCCAAGAGAGTCAACATTGGCTTCAGAGAAATAAGAACGCAGGAGGAAGCCGATGCACTGCCTCAAGACGAACTTGTTATGTACACCGACGGAAGCAAAATCGAAGGCAAGGTGGGAGCGGCGATTTCACTCTGGAAAAATCGCCGCGAGACCCGCAACGCCAAGATCCGCCTTGAGAACTTCTGCTCGGTGTACCAGGCGGAAATGGCGGCGCTACTTAAGGCTACGACCTTGATCACCGGATCAAATATGAATGTACACATTGTGAGCGACTCACGCTCCTCACTGGAGACATTAAATGACCCGGCCTCTCTAAACCCGATAGTGGTGGAAATAAAAGAGAACCTGGAAAGCCTACAGCGAAAAGGAGTCACCGTATATTTCTACTGGGTGAAAGCCCATGTGGGGATAACAGGAAATGAGCGAGCTGATGAACTGGCCAAGGAGGCAGCGTTGAAACTCAAAACAAGACCAGCCTACGACCATTTCCCTTTGTCATTCGCTAAGCGAGCCATCAGGGGTGAAACCATTGCATTGTGGCAACAAAGATATGAAGACTCTTCTACGGGGACCACAACAAAGCTGTTCTTTTCCGAAGTCAGGGAAGCACATCGTGTAATGGGGAAGATAGCTCTTTCAAACATCTTAGCCCAACTTCTCACAGGCCATGGTGGCATTAGAGCATATCTCTTTAGATTCCACCTCTCCGCCGTCGAGACCTGCACTTGCGATGACGCTACTCTTGAAACCATCGAACACATACTGACGACATGCCCTAAGTATGCCGTCAAACGTTACGATTGCGAGTGCAGGACTGGATGTGCGATTGACAGGAATAGTTTAGGTTATCTGATCGGTGACGACTCCACCCGGGCCCATTTCCTCGCCTTCGCACTTGACGTGATGCGCCAAGCTGCCAAGGCAAATGGTGCCAAAAAAGTATAGATTATTATTGTTATTATTGTTATCTTATTATTTATTAGCTATTGCTTCATTCAATTGTATTACTTTGTCAGTTATTTTAATATTTTATCAGTGAGAGTTTTAATTATCGATATTTTATGAATTTTACCAACAAAAATTAATATTAATAGTTTATTATTAATTATGAATTCCAATTTTGATAATTTTATGTTGATAATTTTATTTAGGTTAGGTTAGGAAAATTATAATATATATATAGTATATTGATATTTAATAATTATTATTGCAATTTTACTGTATTAATACATTTTAACTTGTGCTTACTTTTATATAGAGTTATTTATAGAAATATACTTTGAATTGTAAATTGATTTTGCATGTAAACCAAACACTAATTATATAATGTATTATAAAACTTAAGACATAAACCTGCAAAAGGCGCGCAACTGCCTCAGTTGTATCTCTTTAGTTAATTAACTGCAGTATTTATATAAATTTTATAGTTAAGTAAAAAGATAATTGTATAAGAGTTAATATTAATCAGTTTAAAAGAAATGGAAAGATAAAATTATAAAAAGAAAATAAATAAAATAGGAAAAGAAAAATTAAAAGAATAATGTAACAAAAAAGCATAAAAAAAGAGAAAAGAATTAAAAATTAAGAAAAGACAAAAAACAAAAAGACAAAAATGGGACAAAAGAAATAGTCCCAATAAAACAGAGGAGGGAGGAGGGCAAAAAAAAAAAAAAAAAAAAAAAAAAAAAAAAAAAAAAAACCTAACCTAACCTAACCTAACCTAACCTAACCTAACCTAACCTAACCTAACCTAACCTAACCTAACCTAACCTAACCTAACCTAACCTAACCTAACCTAACCTAACCTAACCTAACCTAACCTAACCTAACCTAACCTAACCTAACCTAACCTAACCTAACCTAACCTAACCTAACCTAACCTAACCTAACCTAACCTAACCTAACCTAACCTAACCTAACCTAACCTAACCTAACCTAACCTAACCTAACCTAACCTAACCTAACCTAACCTAACCTAACCTAACCTAACCTAACCTAACCTAACCTAACCTAACCTAACCTAACCTAACCTAACCTAACCTAACCTAACCTAACCTAACCTAACCTAACCTAACCTAACCTAACCTAACCTAACCTAACCTAACCTAACCTAACCTAACCTAACCTAACCTAACCTAACCTAACCTAACCTAACCTAACCTAACCTAACCTAACCTAACCTAACCTAACCTAACCTAACCTAACCTAACCTAACCTAACCTAACCTAACCTAACCTAACCTAACCTAACCTAACCTAACCTAACCTAACCTAACCTAACCTAACCTAACCTAACCTAACCTAACCTAACCTAACCTAACCTAACCTAACCTAACCTAACCTAACCTAACCTAACCTAACCTAACCTAACCTAACCTAACCTAACCTAACCTAACCTAACCTAACCTAACCTAACCTAACCTAACCTAACCTAACCTAACCTAACCTAACCTAACCTAACCTAACCTAACCTAACCTAACCTAACCTAACCTAACCTAACCTAACCTAACCTAACCTAACCTAACCTAACCTAACCTAACCTAACCTAACCTAACCTAACCTAACCTAACCTAACCTAACCTAACCTAACCTAACCTAACCTAACCTAACCTAACCTAACCTAACCTAACCTAACCTAACCTAACCTAACCTAACCTAACCTAACCTAACCTAACCTAACCTAACCTAACCTAACCTAACCTAACCTAACCTAACCTAACCTAACCTAACCTAACCTAACCTAACCACCCAATGGTGATCCTCCGCGATGTCATATCCAACCACACCGACCAAGACATCACTGCGGCATTAAGGAACCAGAACGGGGTGGTTTTTCGTGGCCTCGAAGATAAGGACGATCGCATGGAAGTCAAGTTCCGTCGCAAGGCACGGAATTCACTGATGTGCCATGTAGTTCTCCGTGTATCTCCGCAGATTTACAACCGCATGCTAGATAGGGGCACAGTACACGTGGACATGCAGAGGGTTAAGGTCGCTGACCAGTCCCCGTTAGTGCAGTGCTCCGTGTGCTTGGCCTACGGTCATGGCAGAAGATTCTGTAAAGAAACATTACCCAAGTGCACACACTGCGGAGGTCCACACACAAGAAAAGAGTGCGCAGACTGGCTGGCAGCGGAGCCACCAAAATGCTGCAACTGCACAGCTGGAAAACTCGAAAACGTCGAGCACAATGCATATAGCCTGGAGTGCCCAGTGCGGCGCAGGTGGGAGGCACTAGCCAGAGCTAAAGTGCAATATTGCTAAGGTGGTTCCGGAGGACACTGGGGCAAGCATCCCCACCAGACATTACGCAGTAGCCCAGACGAACCTACAGCGCAAGGAGCTCGCAACGTCCGAACTTATGGTGGAGGCCAGCAGACGCAAATTAGCGTTTGCGCTGGTTCAGGAGCCCTATGTGGGAGGCAGAAGGAGGATGAAGGAATACCGTGGGGCGAGAGTCTACCAGAACGCAGCAGTAGGAGATGGGACTGTAAAAGCGGCGATAGTCGTCTTCGACGGTGAACTCGACGTTATACAGTGCCCGAAACTCACCAACGACAATATAGTCGTGGTGAGGATCCGAACCAGCGTCTGGGAAATCGCGGCGGTGTCCTTCTACTTCGAGCCGGATCAACCCATAGGGCCATACCTGGACCGGCTAAGGGAGGTCGTAGAGGAGCTGGGCCCTAGATCACTGCTTATAGGAGGCGACAGCAACGCCAAGAGCACCTGGTGGGGCAGCACAACAGAGGACCACAGGGGGGCTGACATGTCCGGAACCCTGGAAGAGTCCGGCCTGCAAGTGCTGAACAGAGGCCACGTACCCACCTTCGATACAGTGAGAGGCAATAGAATATATACAAGCCACGTCGATGTAACCGCATGCTCCGAAAACCTGTTGGAACTGATCGACAGCTGGAAGGTGGATCAGGGCATGATTAGTTCTGATCACAATGCCATCACCTTTAATGTAAACCTTCGCAGCGGGAAGGGATTGAAGGTGATGAGAACCACGCGACAGTTCAATACAAAGAAGGCAGACTGGGGTCTATTTAACACCACACTGGTTGAAGCCAAGGCATCAAGGGACATATGTACGGAGGGCATTAACCGCATCGAGGACGAATACCAACTAGAAGAGACGGTAGTTAGGTACACCGAGGCGATAACCGATGCGTGTAAGGCGAGTATGCCAGTAAAAAAGAGTACGGAGGTTCTAAAAATCCCTTGGTGGAATGAAGAGCTCACGAAACTAAAAAAGACCATGGTCACATACCGACGCAAGATCAGGAACGCGGCATTACACCACAGAGACACTTCAGTTGCCGAGTACCTGAAGAAAAAGGAGGAGTACGAACACGAAGCCAAGCTAGCCCAGGTGTCCAGCTGGAAAGACTTCTGCACAAAACAGGACCGTGAGGGTCTCTGGGAGGGCATCTACAGGGTGATCAAAAGGACCACCAATAGAGAGGAAGATTTAAACCTGGTAAAAGATGGAAGGTCACTGAACCCCGCTGAATCAGCAAATCTACTCGCGGAGACGTTCTTCCCATGGGATCAGGAAGAAGCCGAAAATGAACACCATCGCCACATAAGAGCAGAAGCGGAGAGAGTAAACAAAAGGAATCATGCTGAAGAACATGACCCGCCGTTTACACAGACCGAGCTAAAGACCGCGATGGGGAGCTTCAATCCGAAGAAGGCCCCTGGGGCGGATGGCCTCACGGCTGACATATGCTCCAAGGCTATACTCCAGGATCTGGACGCCTTCCTTGCCCTTCTCAACAAGTGTCTCCTCATTGGATACTTCCCTGCTATCTGGAAGCGAGCCACAGTCGTGGTACTGAGGAAACCGGGTAAGGAGGACTACACGAACCCCAAGGCTTATAGACCGATAGGTCTGCTGCCGGTCCTGGGGAAGGTCTTGGAGAAGATTCTGGTAGCAAGGATGAAATGGCATTTAATACCGAGGTTTAGTACTCGCCAGTACGGATTCATGCCCCAGAAGAGCACCGAGGACGCCCTCTATACACTAGTGAACCGAATCAAGGGTAAGATGGAGCTGAAGAAGCTGGTAACCCTAGTTTCACTGGATATAGAGGGGGCCTTCGATAGCGCATGGTGGCCAGCCATCAGAGTCCGTCTGGCTGAGGAAAAGTGCCCGGTAAATATCAGGAGGCTACTAGACAGCTATTTGGAGCACAGAAGCGTCAACGTCAGGTATGCTGGAGAAGAAGTCGCACGGAACACTAATAAGGGATGCGTACAGGGGTCTATTGGTGGTCCCATCCTGTGGAATCTGCTTCTGGACCCGCTACTGCAGGAACTGGAGAGGAGAGGACATTACGTCCAGGCATTTGCCGACGACGTGGTCATGCTTTTTGACGGCAACACAGCGTTAGATATCGAGAGAGAGGCAAACGCAGCCCTTACATATGTTCGAGAGTGGGGCATAAGGAACAAGTTGCGATTTGCACCGCATAAAACTTGCGCTATGGTCATGACACGAAAGCTCAAACATGACACCCCGCGACTTACAATGGGAGGAATCGACATTGCTATGTCAGAGGAGGTAAAGATATTAGGACTGATAATAGATCGGAAGCTTACCTTCAACAATCATGTTGCCTCCCAATGTAGGAAAGCCTTGGATATCTATAAGCAGGTTGCTAGGGCTGCAAAGATTAACTGGGGCCTGCACTCAGAAATAGTAAGATTAATTTATATTGCAACAATAGAGCCTATTATCATGTACGCAGCTTCGGCGTGGGCGCCCGCAGCCAAAAAGATAGGGGTTCAGAAGTTACTAAACTCAGTGCAGAGAGGCTTCGCCCAGAAGCTTTGCAAATCATACCGTACAGTCTCTCTACACTCGGCGTTGACTCTGGCGGGGATACTACCTCTCGACCTCAGAATACAGGAGGCAGCCGCCCTGTATGAGACGAAGAGAGGGTCGCCCCTTCCAGAGTTGGGAGACAGAGAGACCGAGAGTAGGGTAGGGTTTGCAGAAACTCCTCATCCAGCTACGCATATGGACATAAGATTCGAACGCCTGGAGGACCAAAGTCTAGTCGATAGACACAACGTGCAGGAGGTGCGAATTTTCACCGACGGCAGCAAAATTGAGGGGAAGGTCGGAGCCGCTCTTTCTGTATGGAAGGGTGAAACCGAAATCCGGAACCAAAAGTTTTGTCTGTCCGCGTACTGCACCGTCTATCAGGCGGAATTGTTGGCCATATGCAAGGCAACGGGCGGAGTCCTTAAGGGGAGGGAGACAAGCTATGGTTTGTACAGCGATTCGATGGCCGCTCTGGAAACGATCGCCAACCATGGCTCCCTTCACCCCCTTGCAGTAGAGTCGAGGGAGAACCTGCGGAAGGCTTTTATCCAGGGCAAAGATGTTTCTTTGTTCTGGATAAAAGCACATGCAGGGCTCCAGGGTAACGAAAGGGCCGATGATCTGGCCAAAGAAGCAGCACTGGCCTCGAAAAGGAAGCCAGACTACGACCGATGCCCAATATCATTTGCCAAAAGAACAATACGCAATCGTTCCATTGTTAAATGGAACGACCGGTATAGGATAGGCGAAACCGCGTCGACAACAAAGCTCTTTTTCCCAAATGCCGGAGACGCGTACCGATTGGTGCGTAAAATTAAGCCAGCAGGGTTGCTCACGCAGGTCCTCACGGGGCATGGTGGATTCTCCCAGTACTTGCATCGTTTCAAGTGCGCGGAGAGTCCATCATGCGACTGTGATCCCGTTAGGGAGCAGACAGTGCCTCATCTCCTCTCAGAATGCCCAGCCCATGATAGAGTCCGCCATGATAGAGTCCGTTACGAATTTGAACAGAGAACTGGGGAAAAAGTTACTACTACCAAGTTCCATGAGCTCATAGGCAATAAAGCAACTCGCGAAGCCTTTATCCTCTATTGCGAGAAAATTTGTAATATTACGGTAAATAAAAATAAAACATAGTATAAGTAAATTAGCTATAAGAATTATTTTGGAAAATAATGCACCTTTAGCTAAATATAACGTAGATAAATAAGATGTATTAGCAATAGATAAAAGTGTAACTTGGATAAGTAATAAGAATGTTGTAAAAAATTAAGAGATAGAAAATGAAAATGTGTTTAGTAATAAGATAGAAATAAGACAATTGTAATAAATAAGTATAAATATAACATTGTGTATTAAAAAGATAAAACCCAAAAATATGTAAAATAGTGTAAGATTTAAATAAAGTAAGCCTTAAAATGTGTAGAAGTAAGAATTCTTTGCAAAATGTTAAAATCCACAAGTATAGAATAAGAACAAATATGTAATAAGAATAAGAAAAATCCAAATTGTAAAACAATAAACAAAAGAGTTTGGCAACTAATTTAAATAAAGAAATCCTAAAAAAGAAAAAAGATAACAAAAAAAGAGCCCTTTGAAATACTCAATCCTGAACGAATATTCGGGGGACAGAGCCGAAAAAAAAAAAAAAAAAAAAAAAAAAAAAAAAAAAAAAAAAAAAAAAAACCTAACCTAACCTAACCTAACCTAACCTAACCTAACCTAACCTAACCTAACCTAACCTAACCTAACCTAACCTAACCTAACCTAACCTAACCTAACCTAACCTAACCTAACCTAACCTAACCTAACCTAACCTAACCTAACCTAACCTAACCTAACCTAACCTAACCTAACCTAACCTAACCTAACCTAACCTAACCTAACCTAACCTAACCTAACCTAACCTAACCTAACCTAACCTAACCTAACCTAACCTAACCTAACCTAACCTAACCTAACCTAACCTAACCTAACCTAACCTAACCTAACCTAACCTAACCTAACCTAACCTAACCTAACCTAACCTAACCTAACCTAACCTAACCTAACCTAACCTAACCTAACCTAACCTAACCTAACCTAACCTAACCTAACCTAACCTAACCTAACCTAACCTAACCTAACCTAACCTAACCTAACCTAACCTAACCTAACCTAACCTAACCTAACCTAACCAATTCTTCAATTCACTTGAAATCTTGAATAACTACCCCAAAGTGCTATTATTTTTGTTCTAATTAGCTTCAATAGGTCTAATCTACTATTACACGCAACTTTTTGATTGAATTTCACTAATTTTTGTCGATTTTGGTCTGTTATTAACTTTGAAAATTTTCTATTAAATCTCCATACAAATTTTTTTCGCAAACTTCGATTTTTCAATTTGTTTTCATTCCATATCGCTGAGGCGGCTCCCCGTAGTCGTCCACAGTAGTTTCAGTGCCCTCCGCTTCGTAGATCTGAAATCAGAAATATTTTATTATTTAATTTTTCATAACAGTATAGGAAATCGAGTTTTTTCAATCTGGTGTTAAATTTTCTTAGGTGCAATCTTCTGTTTATTGTTTAATACTGTCCGGCGTAGTCTCAGCTTTCTATCGGTACCGCTCTTGTGTTTCTGCGACCTCTGAAACTCAAATAAAATCGCCTTTTCATATTTACATAAACCGAACCGAGGTATAGTGGTGAGTGCCTGTTCTCATAGAACCAACTCTTCAATTCACTTGAAATCTTGAATAACTACCCCAAAGTGCTATTATTTTTGTTCTAATTAGCTTCAATAGGTCTAATCTACTATTACACGCAACTTTTTGATTGAATTTCACTAATTTTTGTCGATTTTGGTCTGTTATTAACTTTGAAAATTTTCTATTAAATCTCCATACAAATTTTTTTCGCAAACTTCGATTTTTCAATTTGTTTTCATTCCATATCGCTGAGGCGGCTCCCCGTAGTCGTCCACAGTAGTTTCAGTGCCCTCCGCTTCGTAGATCTGAAATCAGAAATATTTTATTATTTAATTTTTCATAACAGTATAGGAAATCGAGTTTTTTCAATCTGGTGTTAAATTTTCTTAGGTGCAATCTTCTGTTTATTGTTTAATACTGTCCGGCGTAGTCTCAGCTTTCTATCGGTACCGCTCTTGTGTTTCTGCGACCTCTGAAACTCAAATAAAATCGCCTTTTCATATTTACATAAACCGAACCGAGGTATAGTGGTGAGTGCCTGTTCTCATAGAACCAACTCTTCAATTCACTTGAAATCTTGAATAACTACCCCAAAGTGCTATTATTTTTGTTCTAATTAGCTTCAATAGGTCTAATCTACTATTACACGCAACTTTTTGATTGAATTTCACTAATTTTTGTCGATTTTGGTCTGTTATTAACTTTGAAAATTTTCTATTAAATCTCCATACAAATTTTTTTCGCAAACTTCGATTTTTCAATTTGTTTTCATTCCATATCGCTGAGGCGGCTCCCCGTAGTCGTCCACAGTAGTTTCAGTGCCCTCCGCTTCGTAGATCTGAAATCAGAAATATTTTATTATTTAATTTTTCATAACAGTATAGGAAATCGAGTTTTTTCAATCTGGTGTTAAATTTTCTTAGGTGCAATCTTCTGTTTATTGTTTAATACTGTCCGGCGTAGTCTCAGCTTTCTATCGGTACCGCTCTTGTGTTTCTGCGACCTCTGAAACTCAAATAAAATCGCCTTTTCATATTTACATAAACCGAACCGAGGTATAGTGGTGAGTGCCTGTTCTCATAGAACCAACTCTTCAATTCACTTGAAATCTTGAATAACTACCCCAAAGTGCTATTATTTTTGTTCTAATTAGCTTCAATAGGTCTAATCTACTATTACACGCAACTTTTTGATTGAATTTCACTAATTTTTGTCGATTTTGGTCTGTTATTAACTTTGAAAATTTTCTATTAAATCTCCATACAAATTTTTTTCGCAAACTTCGATTTTTCAATTTGTTTTCATTCCATATCGCTGAGGCGGCTCCCCGTAGTCGTCCACAGTAGTTTCAGTGCCCTCCGCTTCGTAGATCTGAAATCAGAAATATTTTATTATTTAATTTTTCATAACAGTATAGGAAATCGAGTTTTTTCAATCTGGTGTTAAATTTTCTTAGGTGCAATCTTCTGTTTATTGTTTAATACTGTCCGGCGTAGTCTCAGCTTTCTATCGGTACCGCTCTTGTGTTTCTGCGACCTCTGAAACTCAAATAAAATCGCCTTTTCATATTTACATAAACCGAACCGAGGTATAGTGGTGAGTGCCTGTTCTCATAGAACCAACTCTTCAATTCACTTGAAATCTTGAATAACTACCCCAAAGTGCTATTATTTTTGTTCTAATTAGCTTCAATAGGTCTAATCTACTATTACACGCAACTTTTTGATTGAATTTCACTAATTTTTGTCGATTTTGGTCTGTTATTAACTTTGAAAATTTTCTATTAAATCTCCATACAAATTTTTTTCGCAAACTTCGATTTTTCAATTTGTTTTCATTCCATATCGCTGAGGCGGCTCCCCGTAGTCGTCCACAGTAGTTTCAGTGCCCTCCGCTTCGTAGATCTGAAATCAGAAATATTTTATTATTTAATTTTTCATAACAGTATAGGAAATCGAGTTTTTTCAATCTGGTGTTAAATTTTCTTAGGTGCAATCTTCTGTTTATTGTTTAATACTGTCCGGCGTAGTCTCAGCTTTCTATCGGTACCGCTCTTGTGTTTCTGCGACCTCTGAAACTCAAAAAATCGCCCCCCCGCCCACCCGTTGGTCATTAAACAGGTAAAGTTTGTAGCCCCAGCCCACATTTTGATAGTTGCAATCCTAAAATCTTAAATTGTTAAAAATTTAGTTTAATTCGTTCTTTTTAATAAAAATAGTCGGAAAATTCCTTTGATTATTTGTCGTATAAATACAGCACTTTTAAAACTTAATAAGGCATATATCATGTCATCTTTATTGCGAACGCCGCCGCGTGCAAAAAATAAAGGGTCATCACCGCCCGAAAGCTGCGTACAGGCCCCCCTTCCCTCTTCTACCAGAGGTAGACCAACTACCCCCCCACTACTCTTGTCAATGGAGTCCCGGGAGGCTAGCCCCGCTTATCCGTCGCTAGTCTACGGGTCTCCTGATGAGCCTGTCGTTGGTAGCGACACCGCTGGGGGCGAGAATTCCGTTAGGAATCATACCCTTAGCGCGGTACTCAAGCTCCTCAATACTATTGAGGCCGCTACCAAGGACAGTGGAAACATAAAGAGATCCATCAAGGATACTATACTTAAATCAACAAAGGAAATCGAAGCACTGCTCACGTCTAACCCCGAAATGCTACCTTGCCCTCCGGTTGTCGACACATCCGCTACAGTCGAAGCAGTCCGACTCGCAGTCCGCGAAGAAATTGCAAAGATGCCAAGACAGGTGATTAACCCCCAATCGCAAACTACTCCAGCTTCTGTGCCAACTCTCACCGCACCGTCCTTCTCAGAAATAGTGCGCTCTCAAAAGGCTGCTAAAAAGACACCAACTGAACCACCTAAAACTCGACCTGCCATCATTGTGGCAACCAAAAAGTCGGTGCTTAGCCCAGCTGAAACCATGAAAACCTGGAGAAGCTCAGTCTCCTTCAAAAGCACCAACTTCGCTCCAGCTGCGGTTAAGTTTGTGTCAAACAATAAAATCCGTGTTGAGTTCGACACGGCTGCGCAGCGAGACGCAACTCTTAGGATGATCGAACACCCTGACAGTAAGGTCAAAGCCGAAGTCTCCAAAATGCTTAGCCCTATGGTGATAGTGAAGGGAGTAACAGAGGAAATCAAAGCCGAAGACCTGACCGACATATTAATTGGCCAAAATGAAAACATCAGACAAG
Source organism: Pyrausta nigrata (assembly GCA_949316185.1). Lineage (NCBI taxonomy): Eukaryota > Metazoa > Arthropoda > Insecta > Lepidoptera > Crambidae > Pyrausta > Pyrausta nigrata. The sequence goes on from OX438936.1 coordinate 59,631, forward strand.
CTCTCGAAAACAAAGAAGATTTCACCTTCAGATTCAAGCGGGCAAACCGCAACAAAACGCTCTACAACGCGGTCTTCATGACCACACCTGCAGTTTGGAAGGTGATCACGAGCGCAGTCAAACTAAACCTCGACCATCAGAGGGTCCATGCCGAGGACTATGTGCCACTTCTGCAGTGTTTCCGATGCTTGCAGTATGGACACACAAAGGCAAGGTGCACTCAGGAGACGCCCATCTGCTCCCACTGCGCCGAGCCTCACCACGAATTTAAGACTTGTCCTAATAAGAAAGACGATACCAAAATACAATGCCACAATTGTACGCAACATTCGAAAAATAACAACGTTAAAATTAATACTAAACACAGTGCCACCTCTCTCGAATGCCCTAAAATGACCACCATGCTCGCTATTATTCGTACACGTACAAATTATGGTATATAGTTCACAACCAACAGCAAGGAACCAAACTATATTACGCTGCATTCAAGTAAATCTTGGACGCAGCAGAAACGCACTGCATGAATTAACGACATACTTAAACGCATTTCCTATTGATTTAGTCTTTCTCACTGAACCGTACATATCCAACACGAATGATTTCAAGCCCATTAATGGGTATACCACTCACCAGTTCCCGAAAAACTCCCAAGTCAAATCTGCCATACTTGTGCGAGATAATTCTTTCAGTATAATCGGAGCGGCTGAACACTCCGATGCAAACATGTCCATTGCCCAACTTTCGGATAAACTTGGCAACAAAGTCTACCTCCTGTCACTATACATACCACCTCGAGCCGACGAAACTAACATCATTGGAAGACTGGAAAATTTCCTTAACCTCACGTCTGGATCGCCTCATTTAATATGCGGTGATTTTAATGGCTGGCACAGTGCATGGGGTATGACTAACAGCAACCGAAGAGGCAATGTAATCTTTGACCTGATTACCCTACACAACCTCGCAGTTTGCAACATCGGAGACGAACCAACTTTTGAATCTGTCACACACGGAGTTCTCAGAAAATCTATAATAGATCTTACACTTGCAAGCGAACCAGATAAAATATTCGTCTCCGAGTGGCAAGTATGCACGGATATCTGCCCCTCTTCTGACCACCATGCTATCAAATTCGATTTGTCTCTCGGTGGAATGAATCCTACTCGCAATCGAAAAATGACCACCTACAAATATAATACCGATCACGTCAAATGGGATAACATCCGCCCCGAATTCACTGAGGAAATTCGTAAATTGTTGCCACCCTTACCCAATTTCGATACGATGGACACAAATCAATTGAACGAATATGTAGAACAATTTACAGTGTCCATTCAGGCCGCATGTGACAAGCTTCTACCTAGGCCCTCCGGGCATACTCGACGCGCTCCCTGGTGGAACGAAGAACTAGCCGAGCACAAACGCAAAGTGATAAAAAACCATCACGACCTGAGCAAAGCTGTCAGGCGACGGCTACCTTTGGACCAAATTCTTGCCGAACGTGACCGACTACGACGTGCATACTCAGACGCCTTTTGCGCAGCTTCTACGCAAAACTTTAAAGAGTTCTGCTGCCGCCAGAAGAAAGAGGACGTCTGGTCGGTCACGAATCGCATCATCAAAACACGCCCTCTTGCTCAGGCTCCTGCCACAATGCGTTTGGAAAACGGCTCTTACACAAAGGGAAGCGCTGATACTGCTCGAGCTCTAATAAAGCACTTTTACCCTGACGACACTCCAGATCAATCTGAAACTCAGGCTAATACTCGTGCTGAGATGGATAAGCCAATTAATACACCCTTAGAGCCAGAATTCACTCTAAAGGAGATAGTCAACGTTCTCAAAGGGATGAACCATAAGCGCGCACCAGGCTTAGACCACCTCACTGCCGACATCTGCTATAGAGTTGCCCTGTGGTTCCCCGATGAGCTGCTTGGTATCGCAAACTGCTGCTTGCGTCTAGAACAGTTCCCAAAGTGCTGGAAAACCGCCACAGCAAAAATTATCCCGAAACCCAATCGAACGGACTACACTCAGCTCTCTAGCTACCGTCCGATAGGACTGCTTAACGTCTTTGGTAAGATGATAGAAAGACTGCTTACAGACAGACTAAATCACCATCTTAATACAACCGGGAACAACACCCCTAACCAGTTTGGATTTAAATCCCAGCGATCTACCGTCCTTGCGATTAATTCTGCCCTGCAGATTATCAATTCTGCGAAGACTAGAGGAGAGCAGGTAATCGGTGTCTCTCTGGACATTAAGGCCGCATTCGACCGTGCCTGGTGGCCGGCAATCTTCAAGAGGCTTAGAGACACAGATTGCCCCGCTAACATCTACAGAATACTCATCAATTACGTGCAAGACCGAGAAGTAGTGATAAATTTCGCAGATAGAAGAGTCTCCAAATTCACTTCCAGAGGGTGTGTTCAAGGATCTGTCATCGGCCCGCTCCTATGGAACCTCATTTTGGATGAACTGCTACGGATGCCGATGCTAGATGGATGCCATCTTCAGGCTTATGCCGATGACATTCTTGTCATCGCACACGATAAATGTCCGACCCAACTTGAACACAAACTAAATTCTGTCTTGGAGCAAATCACCAACTGGGGGGGGAACGTCAAGCTGGAATTCGGTCCGGAGAAGACCCAAGCCGTAGCGTTTACATCAAAGGCTCAACGCTCCAAAATAATCATAAACTCTGTTCCAATCCAATTTGTAAACCAAATCAAATATTTAGGACTCATCATAGACCATAAACTCACTTTCACCAAACATGTAGAATACGTCATTGATAAAGCAAAGAAACTTTTTAACAAATTATCACTATTCATCAGACCGACTTGGGGGATCCATCCTGATAATTTGCGAACTATATATAATCACGTCATCGAGCCAATAATCTGTTATGGAGCTGGAGTCTGGCACAGTGCGGTCAACATCAAGCATGTGAGCAACCGGCTTCTTTCAGTACAACGACTTTTTGCTTTAAAAATCATTCAAGGGTTTCGGACAGTAAGCACTGCAGCATCGATATCGATTGCCCAACTTACCCCACTGCCTGCTAAGGTCTTGGCGGTCGGTGATATTGAGGCCTCAAAGCTGAACAGCGTCTCATCGTTCCTACCAAACGACCTACCGCTCGAAAAGCCATGTCCACCTGAGGAAATGCTGCACCCTGCTGAGCGAATAGGAATCGAGAGTAAGGAGGTGTCTTCTGCCCTTGAGCTCGATGTCCTAACCGACGGTAGGACATGGAAAATCTACACCGATGGCAGTCGGCACGACGATAGGGTCGGAGCTGCCATTGTTGTTCATAACCCTCACGGAGAACAGACAGCAGTCAGAAAGTTCAAACTTCATGACTGCTGCTCTGTCTACCAAGCAGAAATGCTGGCCATCCTAAAAGCGTGCGAATTCATCAACACACACGCCACAAATATGGAAAAAACGCTTATTCTATCCGACTCAAAATCTTCTTTGGCCGAGCTCGCAAATGCAAATTCATCTAACACTTTTGCAGTAAAAATCCAACATAGTGTGCAAACTGCTCATTTATCTGGTCTTACCGTGGACTTCGCGTGGGTCAAGGCACACGCAGGCATCAACGGTAACGAACAAGCGGATGTAGCAGCGAAATCAGCTGCGAACTTGCGCCAAACACCTGATTTTTACACAATACCTATTAGCTACGTTAAATACCAGAATAAAATTAGATGTCAGGAGGCAGCATCGAAACTATATTCAAACCCGGAAACGTGTATATATACTAAAGCCCTATTGCCCACTTACGCAGAACTTCAAAACTTTCTCTCATCAGTACCACCAAGATTTGCAATAACCCAAATACTATCAAATCACGGATACCATAAAGAATACCTCCACAGATTTAAAATAACCAACAACAATCTTTGCCCTTGTGACCAAGTCTCTATCCAATCAATCAATCACTTATTACAAACGTGTCCTCGATTCGCAAGCAAACGTCATAACCACACAATCATGTCAAATATTCATAACATTAATCCATTTTCTTTGTCCGATATAATCAAAAAAGAAGACACTACCAAAACATACATGGAGCTCCTTACGTACATCGTAAGAGAGTTAAAAACCTTTAACAAATAAAAGCTCAAAAAGAAATCAAACAAATACAAAACCCAAACACAAACTGTTACTGCGGAGTAATCCGATAGCACCGCAGTTCAGTTCAATCTGAACAAATATAACAAAAAAAAAAAAAAAAAAAAAAAAAAAAAAAAAAAAAAAAAAAAAAAAAAAAAACCTAACCTAACCTAACCTAACCTAACCTAACCTAACTCCCCCCATGGAAGTCCTCAAATTGACGCCTCGGGGGCCTATAGTGATTTAAGGACAGACCACATCTCGGTCTATCCTTGGATCCCCAACCCATGCATAAAAACCCCTCCCATTCTAACCTAACCTTTCCCAAAACATATTAAAAACACAAACATAATAAATAAAGTTTAAAAAAAAAAAAAAAAAAAAAAAAAAAAAAAAAAAAACCTAACCTAACCTAACCTAACCTAACCTAACCTAACCTAACCTAACCTAACCTAACCTAACCTAACCTAACCTAACCTAACCTAACCTAACCTAACCTAACCTAACCTAACCTAACCTAACCTAACCTAACCTAACCTAACCTAACCTAACCTAACCTAACCTAACCTAACCTAACCTAACCTAACCTAACCTAACCTAACCTAACCTAACCTAACCTAACCTAACCTAACCTAACCTAACCTAACCTAACCTAACCTAACCTAACCTAACCTAACCTAACCTAACCTAACCTAACCTAACCTAACCTAACCTAACCTAACCTAACCTAACCTAACCTAACCTAACCTAACCTAACCTAACCTAACCTAACCTAACCTAACCTAACCTAACCTAACCTAACCTAACCTAACCTAACCTAACCTTACTTTATAATTTTGAAGGGGCTCTATGTAGAGTCTCAAGCTCTACCGAGCGAAAGTGCGCTTTGACGAGACCTGTCTATCGACGTGCCGTTTTCCCGAATCGGCGAACAAACAACGGAGTTATTGCCAAAACAAATTTTGCCCCAATTTCCGATTTACGTAATTTCAAACTCAAAATGACCCCCCCAAATTTTGAGTTTTTCTCCAAAATTTTTTCACCGATTCGTTGGTTTTGGTGAAAAAACGTCCGTCACGTCGCTAGAATTTGGATATCAGTACCCCTAAATTTTTTACACCCCTTCCTAATTTTAAGCCTTGCAAAAAACCCCTGTCTTGTAATTACTATATTTATACTAATTATTTAATTTAAAATTCTAAAGATTGTATACACTAATGACCTATTTACCGAACTAACTTTTGATACTTTAAAATTTAGGTAAAGATTATATTTACTACTTTAAAACGTTTTTTAAACTTAAGGGTGGAAATTATTGTAATATTTTAGATTTTTTGAAAAATATTTAAGAATTACTAATAAAAATGATCAAAAAAAAACCGTATTATTTTTCGTACACTTAATACACATGTATCTACATAAAAAACTTTTTGAAGAAGGTATAATTAAAAAAGAAAAAGACAAAACAAGATAGGGGTAGTTTTTGCCTGCTCACACAAATAATTTGTTATTTCTGCCCCTATAACACTTAGGACACTCGAATTTTTTGGAGAATAAACTCAGATAAATGGGCTATTTAGTGCATAAGTAGCCCCCCTTGCGTAAGCTACCGCTTTAATACAGGGTGTGTACAAATTCAAAATTTTAGATTTTCGCACACAAAAAACACCTAAATTAAATACTTAAAATTTAAATTTTATTATTTTATTTATTAACACGTATTTTTAAGCCCTTTTACAATGTATTTCAGTGCCCTGTGTGGTTAAAAAATATTATAAAAAAGTCGATTTTTCTAAAACTCTATGTAGAGCTTCCGACTCTACGGCGCTAGGTAGCCCTGGGTATCCTAGGTCCTTAGTTGAAAACCCCGTCGGAATCGGAGCACGGGTTCCAGAGTTATTTATTTTAGCAAATTTTCTTAAATTTATATTTCATAGACTTAGAATATTTTCCTTGGTCGATTACTAGTAAATTTACATACACACTAACACCCTAAATAATTGGAAATTTTCAGAAAATAAGGTTTTTTACAATAAAATAAGACTAAGCTAACAAAGATCTATTCCCTAGAAAAAATTTGGATTTCTCGGGGGTGGTTTTCACCCCTAAAAATTTTTTGAAAATTTTCAACCCCTTGAATTTTGAAAAAAATTTTTCCTTTAATTACTCCCTGTTACCCTGGACCCTATGCTGAAAACCCCGCCGAAAATGGACCCCTGGTTATCTATTTACAGATTTTATAAAATTTTTCTAACTTTATGGTTCATCGACTTAGAAAAATTTTTCGATGGTTGATTACAAGCTAACTTTGCCGTTTTGGTATTTGTTGGTGATAATTTGGGCCCTAATAAAAACTAAACTATTAGTGACGCGTGGGTTTAGATAACACCACTAGATAGGGTGTAAAGAGACCTATTTAGTGGTGTGTCAAAGTGAATTTTATCTCAACCCCTAGGGGGTGGAATTACTTATTAAAACTCTTAATTAATTGTTTCGCAACAGAAAAAAGCTAATATCTATTTAACCACACGTCTTAAAATTATACTTTAAAATTATACTATTAGACCCTATTTAATTACACATAAAAAATATTTTTGGAAGTTTCTAGGGTTGCCACTTTTCAACCCCCGATTTTTTAAAAAGTTTAAAGTTAAATATCAATTAATTTTCTTAATTAAATCTACCGTAAAATTTTTATATAATGTAGGCCATAAGCTAAACTATTTTATAAGCTAATTAAATACTAGTGTTGCCGCGCTGGTTTCCTGGCTAGGGTTGTCCAAAAAATGCGAATTTTTAAAGTTCTAAAAATAGCACTTAACTTGGTCCGATTTTGATCCGGTTTTCAACACCCGGCTCCACGTCTGTAGTTGTGTCGAATTCTGTTTTCAAAATTGGCCGCACTCCTCCAGTTCTCGATTTGGCGGCTCGACGAAAAGTGTTTTTTCTTACTTCACGGCCACCCCAGTGTCCGGAAAAATCCGGAAATGGTGTCACCTTCTGAAGCGCATCTAGGCGCTCCCAGCTGTACTCCAAAAAGTATAGGTCGCCGCTCTAGATCAAGCAGCGTTTCACTTTTAAAACTGAAAATTCAGTTTTTCCACTATAATTGTGTCACTTTTCACTTTTTCTAAAAAAATTTTCCACTTTTGGGTCCGTCTCGTAAGCGCGCGTTTTTTGATGTATCGCACTATATGAAAATCACGAAAAAACCCACTTTTTGGATTTTTTAAGAGCGTAGCGGTCACTCTGCGTGTCGCTCCGTGCGTTGGGCGCGGGTGCTCGGTCCAGGGCGCGAGCGGGGACGGGGGATAGTTTTAAATTTTTTATTATTAGAACCAAGGTGATACAATAGTGTGCACTTAGGATATCATTGACAATAACGGACTCTACGTAGAGGTATTTTTTAAAGTTTAAATTTGAGCTCTACATTTTTTGAACGGGACCCAGATCCGGATACGTGCCGCGGAGACGATTCCAGCAACACCAAGGACGACTCTCTACGACCAGTGGTTGCGGAGATACAGGGCTTTAAAGTTCCGTCGGCCATCTTGGTCCGCCATTTTGGTTTTGCAGTGGGACCCATAACTCCGCTCTCGCTGGGCCTAGAGCGACGCGGCTTGGATTGTAACTCCTGGAATAGGCTTCCGCAGAGACCTACTTGGGTAGAGTTCTAGTTTAGTAGAGTCGCTTTTTGACAAAAAATTTGTAGAGTCGCTCCGGCCAAATCGTAGGGACACGAAAACAACTCAGGTAACTTTTTTCCCTGAGTCTATACGACCATTGGAACCGGAGATATCGGCTTTTGAAAAAATTGGCGGCCATCTTGTCCGCCATTTTGAAAATAATAGAACTTGCATAACTCTGCAACCAGAAGTCCCAGAAGGCCGGAATTTTTTCTGCGGACTTTGACTTAGGAAGTACTACCAGGACAACTCACTACTGAGAGCATAGCTCTACGTAGAGCTCTTAGAGATAGAAAACTTTTTAAATTTTTTGAACTTTTTAAAAATAAATTTGTTAGGTTAGGTTTTCGCGAGGTAAACAAATAGTCATAGAGACTAACACTCTACATAGAGTAGTTAACAGGGACGGGAAACTAAGAAAAACCCTGAAAAATAGCACAAAACGACTCACCTGCATTGCAACTGCAAATTGAGGTACTCTGCTGGCTGTAGAGTCGCGCGTTGCACCTGAAACAGGAAAAATTATTAAAAATCTTCATTTCGTTTTATTCATTTTACTTTATTTTTCTTTCCCAGTGTTCCCTTGCTTTATTTTGCTTTTACTGTGTTATTGTTTTCTCTTGCATTGACTACTGTGTCTATTGACCAGTACTCTTAGGATAGTAGACTTTACAAGATTCTTTTGAATCTAGACTTTACCTCTGACATAGCTCTGTCCAACATGATTTGCGCGCGCACCCCCGCCAAAAAGACTGCGACGGAAAAAACCCCCCCAAGAAGTTCGGACAAAGAGGAGGCAGGACCTCCACGGATTTCTCCGACGCAGACCTCCAAAGTGAGGCGCAGCATAGGAGAGTGGGAGAGTGCGAGTTTGGACCCGAGGCCTTGCACCTCCATGGCGCATCCCCACTCACCGAAGAAGACAGCCCCTGTCTCAGGAGCAACGCAGAGGACGAGACCAAAGGCGGCACTTTTGGTAGAGTCGAAGACGGCACGTAGAACTTCGGTAGAAACAGCAGCAGTGTCGCCAGGATCGCAACCGGAGACAGCTAAGACCAGTGACAGGGTGACCCAGGCCAGGAACTGGCTGCAAAGGGCGAAGACGCATATTAATGCTTCTCGCAATTTGCGGGCAGATCTGAAGGACGGGATCACCCTGGCAGTGGAAAAGTTGTACCAGCTGGTGAAGGAGGCCACACTGGAGACCGCAGCACCTGTAAAAGAAATAGAAATTAATAAAATAATAGAGAAGAGGGAAGAAAAGGGGAGACAAAGGAGCGACCAGGATATCTTAGGGATTGAAGGAAAGGAACTGATTAATTTGGTAAAAGAACAGAGCAAGAAGATAGACCAAACAAACGAGGAATTAAACAAGTTGAGGGACTCTATCACGTCGTACCAGGAGACCGCACAGAGGCAGATCACCTACGCCTCCGTGGTAACAACCTCCCCCCGAAAACCAGCGGTGGAGAGAAAGAGTGCACTCCACTCGATAGTTATAGAGGCAAAGGACGAGACTGTGACTGGAGACGAAGTCATGCAACAAGTAAGAGAGGCTTCGAACGCCAAAGATGGATGGGTCACGGTAGAAAGAGTGAGAAAGGTGAAGGACCGGAAAGTGATACTCGGATGTAGGACCACTGAAGAACGGGAGCGAGTAAAGGAGCGACTCCAAAATGCAGCGAGTCGACTTAAGTTCGAGGACATGAAAAACCAGGACCCAATGGTGATCCTCCGCGATGTCATATCCAACCACACAGATCAGGACATCACTACGGCATTAAGGAACCAGAATGGGATGGTTTTTCATGGCCTCGAAAATAAGGACGACCGCATGGAAGTTAAGTTCCGACGCAAGGCACGGAACTCACTGATGTGCCATGTAGTTCTTCGCGTATCTCCGCAGATCTACAACCGCATGCTGGAGAGGCGCACAGTACACGTGGACATGCAAAGGGTTAAGGTCGCTGACCAGTCCCCGCTGGTGCAATGTTCCGTGTGCTTAGCCTACGGTCATGGCAGAAGATTCTGCAAAGAATCAACACCTAAGTGCACGCACTGCGGAGGTCCACATACGAGGAAGGAGTGCGCAGATTGGCTGGCAGCTGAGCCACCAAAATGCTGCAATTGCGCAGCCGGGAAGCTGGACAACATCGAGCACAACGCGTACAGCCTGGAGTGTCCGGTGCGACGCAGATGGGAGGCACTAGCCAGAGCAAAAGTGCAGTACTGCTAAGGTGGTTCCGGAGAATACTGGGGCGAGAAACCCCACCAGATACTATGCAGTAGCTCAGACGAACCTGCAGCGCAAGGAGCTCGCAACGACCGAACTTATGGTGGAGGCCAGCAGACGCAAATTAGCGTTTGCGCTGGTCCAGGAGCCCTATGTGGGAGGCAGAAGGAGAATGAAGGACTACCGAGGAGCGAGAGTCTACCAGAACGCTGCAGTAGGAGATGGGACTGTAAAAGCGGCGATAGTCGTCTTTGACGGTGAACTCGACGTTATACAGTGCCCGAAACTCACCAACGACAATATAGTCGTGGTGAGGATCCGAACCAGCGCCTGGGAAATCGCGGCGGTGTCCTTCTACTTCGAGCCGGATCAACCCATAGGGCCATACCTGGACCGGCTAAGGGAGGTCGTAGAGGAGTTGGGCCCTAGATCACTGCTCATAGGAGGTGACAGCAACGCCAAGAGCACCTGGTGGGGCAGCACAATTGAGGACCACAGGGGGGCTGATATGTCCGGAACCCTGGAAGAGTCCGGCCTGCAAGTGCTGAACAGAGGCCATATACCCACCTTTGACACAGTGAGAGGCAACAGAATCTATACAAGCCACGTCGACGTAACCGCATGCTCTGAGGATATGCTGGAGCTCATCGATAGCTGGAAGGTGGATCAAGGCATGATCAGCTCAGACCACAATGCCATCACCTTTAATGTAAACCTTCGCAGTGGGAAGGGATTGAAGGTGATGAGAACCACCCGACAGTATAATACGAAGAAGGCAGACTGGGGTCTCTTCAACACTACTTTGGCTGAAGCGAAGGCATTGAGGGATGTAAGTACTGAAGGCATCAACCGCATCGAGGACGAACATCAACTAGAGGAGACGGTAGTAAAGTACACCGAGGCCATAACCGATGCGTGTAAGGCGAGCATGCCAATAAAAAAGAGTACGGAGATCCTTAAAATCCCTTGGTGGAGCGAAGAACTCACCAAACTGAAGAAGACTATGGTCACATACCGGCGAAAGATCCGAAACGCGGCATTACATCACAGAGACACAGCAGTTGCCGAGTACCTGAAGAAAAAGGAGGAGTATGAACATCAAGCCAAGCTAGCCCAGGTATCCAGTTGGAAAGATTTTTGTACTAAGCAGGATCGTGAGGGCCTCTGGGAGGGTATCTACAGGGTGATCAAAAGGACCGCCAATAGAGAAGAGGACTTAACCCTGACTAAAGATGGAGAGTCATTGAACCCCGCTGAATCAGCCAACCTACTTGCGGAGACTTTCTTCCCATGGGACCAGGAAGAAGCGGAGAACGAGTACCATCGCCACATTAGAGCAGAAGCGGAGAGAGTGAACGAGCAAAAACATGCTGAAGAACATGACCCGCCGTTCACACAGACCGAGCTAAAGACCGCGATGGGGAGCTTCAACCCGAAGAAGGCCCCTGGGGCGGATGGCTTCACGGCTGATATATGCTCCAAGGCTATACTCCAGGATCTGGACGCCTTCCTTGCCCTTCTCAACAAGTGTCTCCTCATTGGATACTTCCCTGCCATCTGGAAGCGAGCCACAGTCGTGGTACTGAGGAAACCGGGCAAGGAAGACTACACGAACCCCAAGGCTTATAGACCAATCGGTCTGCTGCCGGTCCTGGGTAAGATCCTGGAGAAGATTCTAGTAGCACGGATGAAATGGCATTTAATACCGAGGTTTAGTACTCGCCAGTACGGATTCATGCCCCAGAAAAGCACCGAGGACGCCCTCTATACACTAGTGCACCGCATTAAGGGCAAGATGGAGCTGAAGAAGCTGGTAACCCTAGTGTCACTGGATATAGAGGGGGCCTTCGATAGCGCTTGGTGGCCAGCCATCAGAGTCCGTCTGGCTGAGGAAAAGTGCCCGGTAAATCTCAGGAGGCTGCTAGACAGCTATTTGGAGCACAGAAGCGTAAAAGTCAGGTACGCCGGAGAGGAAGTCGCACGGAATACCAACAAGGGATGCGTACAGGGGTCTATTGGTGGTCCCATCCTGTGGAACTTGCTTCTGGATCCTTTACTGCAGGAACTAGAGAGGAGGGGACACTACGTCCAGGCATTTGCTGACGACGTGGTCATGCTTTTCGACGGGGACACAGCATTGGAAATTGAGAGAGAGGCAAACGCTGCCCTTTCATACGTTCGGGAGTGGGGTATTAGGAATAAGTTGCGTTTTGCGCCACATAAAACTTGCGCAATGATCTTAACACGTAAGATCAAACACGATACGCCACGACTTGCGATGGGAGGTGTGGATATTGCTATGTCGGAGGAAGTAAAGATTTTAGGATTATTGATAGATCATAAACTTACTTTTAACCGGCATATAGCCACCCAATGTAGGAAAGCCCTAGACATTTATAAGCAGGTAGCCAGAGCTGCAAAAATTAATTGGGGTTTACACGCCGAAATAGTTAGACTCATTTACGTCGCAACAATTGAGCCCATTATAATGTATGCGGCTTCAGCGTGGGCGCCCGCGGCAACTAAAATAGGGGTGCAGAAAGTACTGAACTCAGTGCAGAGAGGTTTCGCCCAGAAGCTTTGCAAATCATACCGTACAGTCTCTCTACACTCGGCGTTGACTCTGGCGGGGATACTACCTCTCGACCTCAGAATACAGGAAGCAGCCGCCCTGTACGAGACGAAGAGAGGGTCGCCCCTTCCAGAGTTGGGAGACAGAGAGACCGAGAGTAGGGTAGGATTTGCAGAAACTCCTCATCCAGCTACGCATATGGACATACGATTCGAACGCCTGGAGGACCAAAGTCTAGTCGATAGACACAACGTGCAGGAGGTGCGAATTTTCACCGACGGCAGCAAAATTGAGGGGAAGGTCGGAGCCGCTCTTTCTGTATGGAAGGGTGAAACCGAAATCCGGAACCAAAAGTTTTGTCTGTCCGCGTACTGCACCGTCTATCAGGCGGAATTGTTGGCCATATGCAAGGCAACGGGCGGAGTCCTTAAGGGGAGGGAGAGAAGTTACGGTCTGTACAGCGATTCGATGGCCGCTCTGGAAACGATCGCCAACCATAGCTCCCTTCACCCCCTTGCAGTTGAGTCGAGGGAGAACCTGCGGAAGGCTTTTGTCCAGGGCAAAGATGTCTCTTTGTTCTGGATAAAGGCACATGCAGGGCTCCAGGGAAACGAACGCGCCGACGATCTGGCCAAGGAAGCTGCACTGGCCTCAAAAAGAAAGCCCGACTATGATCAATGCCCAACATCTTTCGCGAAGAAAACCATACGCAACCGTTCCATTGTTAAATGGAACGATCGTTATAGGATAGGCGAAACCGCGTCGATAACAAAGCTTTTCTTTCCAAATGCCGGAGATGCGTACCGCTTGGTACGTAAGATCAAGCCAGCAGGGTTGCTCACGCAGGTCCTCACGGGGCATGGTGGATTCTCCCAGTACTTGCATCGTTTCAAGTGCGCGGAGAGTCCATCATGCGACTGTGATCCCGTTAGGGAGCAGACGGTGCCTCACCTTCTCTCGGAATGCCCAGCCCACGATAGAGTCCGTTATGACTTTGAACAAAGAACTGGGGAAAAAGTTATTACGACCAAGTTTCACGAGCTTATAGGCAGTAAGGCGACTCGCGAAGCTTTCATTGTCTATTGTGAAAAAATCTGTGAAATAACGATAAATAAGAATAAAACATAGAATAAGTAAATTAGCTATAAGAATTATTTTGTAAAATAATGCACCTGTAGCTAAATAGTAAGTAGATAAATAAGATGTATTAAGAATAGATATGTGTAACTTGGACAATTAATTAGACTGTTTAAATGTAATTGATATATAATAAAAATGTGTGTTAGTAATAAGATAGAATAAGAACACTGTAATAAAAACAAGAACAGTACTAAATATTTCCCTATGTTAGTAATAAGATAAAATAAGAACTTTGTAATATAATAAGAAAGAGCAAACATCTGTATAACAATAAAAAATGTAATAGAAATAAAATTTAAGATAAATATAAAAATGTTTAAGAAAAAGTCGTCTTCTTGCAAACTGTTTAGTAAAAATAAAATGTAATAGAATAAGTATAAAAAATAAAAATAGAATAGAATAAGCAAATGTATATGTAAACAATAATAAAAAAGGCTGTTGGCAACTAATTTAAATAAAGATAACCCTAAAAGAAAAGATAAAAAAGAGCCCTTAGAAGTTCGCAATCCTGAACACATATTCGGGGGACAGAGCCGAAAAAAAAAAAAAAAAAAAAAAAAAAAAAAAAAAAAAAAAAACCTAACCTAACCTAACCTTTTTTTTTTTTTTTTTTTTTTTAACGTGGTGGAAATGCCTTTACGCACGATACCCCCCCCTGGGGAAGGGAGGGCCTGTGTGGGACTCCCGCCCTAAGAAGGGCGTCCTACCCACTAAAACCAACCACGGTGTTCCGCCTCGTCACCGAGTCGCGACGCCACGGGAACGCTGACACGCGTCTTCCGCAACGTCGCATGGTGCACGTCCATAACCGGACTCCTCAATGTGCAGGACCTTGCCCCACTTCCGCCTTGGGAGCGGCACGCCAGAACACATGACATGCCACTACAACTTCAGGAACCTCTTGATCGAGCAGCAGACAGTCCCCACTGTCCACCACCCAGAGGTGCACCTTACGGGGGAGGGTAACGGGCGTTATCCCTACGCCTTCGCCCCAATCTTCTGCGGCGCATAGGTACGGCCTGTGCGTCTTCCTCGCGCGCCCTCTCCGCCGACTCCTTATGCTGCAGCACCGCCTCGCAGAAGGCTGTCATCGCTTTCCACTTAGTCTCGGTTCCGAGCATCGCCACCACAACAGCCGGCAACGATAAATCCGCGCCTACTACTGCGGTCAGTTGCGCGCGCTCGTCCGCCCAAGCTGGGCACTCGGCGAGAGTGTGGTCCGCCGTGTCCTCTTGGGCACCGCAATGATGGCATTGCATGGTAGGCTCCCTCCCAGCGACTCGGTGCAGGTATCGACCGAAGCAGCCGTGGCCGCTCAGCACCTGCACAAGCCGGAAAGTGAGCATACCATGCTTGCGGTCTGCCCAGAACTCGAGAACTGGCCGTATGGCACCGATGGTGCGATGGCCCGCACTCGGGTCCGCCAGCTTTTCTGTCCATTCGCGCATAAGGATGTTCTGCGCATCCTTCCTCCATCTGCGGACATCTTCCAACTCCGGGTGTACGTCTGAGGCTCGCGCCTCCGCAAACCTCCGGTACAATGACGCCAGGACTTTGGCCTCCAGATCCCATGGTGGGGTTCCAGCCATGACGCAAGCCGCCTCGTGCGAGATGGTACGATATCCCCTCACCACCCTAACTGCCATGACCCGTTGCGCTTTGCGCAGGAGGGCCTTGTTGTGCGCAGTTAGGGTATCCGCCCAGATCGGGGCCCCATAGAGGGCCATCGACCGTACCACCCCGGTGAAAAGACGGCGGCAGCTTGCTTTCGGCCCACCCACATTCGGGAGAAGCCAGCTGAGAGCCCCGGCAGTCCGCACCAATTTCGGCGCCAAGCGGCTAAAGTGCGCCTTGAAGCTCCATCGGCCATCTAGGACGATGCCTAGGTACCGCATCGTCGAGTTGATTCCGATGGGGACTCCGCCAACCACAATTTGGTTTCCGGCTGGTGGCGCGTTCCGAGGACCATGAAAGCACAGCGCCTCGGATTTGTTGAGTGCCACGTCCAGCCCCAAACGGCGGATGCGGGCAACAATGTGTGCAACGCCAGCAGTGGCCAGGACTGAAGCCTCGCGATGGGTTTTGCCACGGGACGTGACGAGGGTATCGTCGGCGTAGCAAACTACGCCAACCCCTCTCAAGTTTGCGCCCCGCAGCACCCAATCGTAGCCTATGTTCCACAGGAGCGGCCCAAGTACCGACCCCTGCGGAACCCCACGCGTCACCGGCCTGTCGCTCCAACCATCTTTAGACGGGAACTGCACCGCCCGCTCCGACAGATAGGCGTCGATTATTCGACACAAGTAGTCGGGTACGCCATGGTACTTTAAGGCCTTCTTGATACAATCCCAGGGGAGGGAGTTGAAGGCGTTGGCGATGTCCAAGGACACTGCCAAGACGACCTCACCCTGGGACGTGGCCTCCTCCGAAAGGGCCCTCACTCGCGAGATCGCGTCTATCGTGGATCTACCCCTCCGGAAACCGTACTGACAATCGGCCAGATCAGGCCCTACCGTTTCTAGGTGCTTGACGAGACGAGCTGATATGACACGCTCAAAGAGCTTGCTCACCTCGTCAAGCAAGACTATAGGCCGATACGCAGACGGCGAATCAGCTGGACGCCCTTCCTTTTTCAGCAGGACCAGCTTCCCTACTTTCCAGGAACGGGGGAAAACACCCTGCTCGAGGCAAGCGGTAAAGAGCCGCCTTAACCTGTCGTCCAAGGCCTTGAGGGCTATCACCCAGGCGCGACCAGGGATCCCGTCGAGGCCTGGGGCGGTGTTCTTGGCTTGCATCCTAAGCACCGCAGCCCCTAGCTCTCCCAAGGACACTTCAGGCACCTCTGCCTCCTCCACGGCCTCCTGACGAGCGTACATCTCCGGTGGCTCAAACTCCCCAGCATCCGGGAATAAGGCCGATATCACCCTTTCCAGCAACTCTGGCTGGAGACTTTGCGTGAGCGGGGGAGCCCATGGGCGAAGCTTGCTCCGCACCATTTTGTACGGGCGTCCCCACGGGTCGCTGTTAAGAGTCTCCAGCAGCTGTTCCCAGGCATCAGCCTTTGCCTTGCAAATAGCCACCTGGAGTCTATGTGCACACTCTCTGTATGCGGCGTACAGTTCGGCTTCCCGGGCCTCATCCCGACGCCGTCGTCTTCGACTTCTGGTATACCGGCGCCTCGCACTGACGCACGCACTGCGTAGCTGCGCTATCTCCGGAGACCACCAGTATACCTGCCGTCTGGGCGGGAGAGGCCGAACGCGGGGCATCGCCGCATCGCAGATCTGAGTCATGCTAACCCGGAACCACTCCGCCTCTGCCTCGATTCCCATGCCCTCAGTGTCCGGCGCGGGCATCCATGCCTGCACTATCGACGCCTCCTCCAAGACATCCCTATCCAGGCGTTTCAGCGCCCACCTCGGGCCGTTCTCGCGCGGGGGCCGGCTTGGGCTGCTCGGAATTGCCAGAAAAGTGGAGACGTGGAACCGGATGTACCGGTGGTCCGATAGTGTCTCAACGCCCTCCTGGACTTCCCAGCCCTGAACACGGCGTGCTAAAACAGGAGTTGCGAAGGTCAAGTCCACTATGGACCCTCCATTCTGCCGCACACACGTGTCGACCGTCCCACGGTTGAGAAGAACGAGTCCCAGCTCGACTGCCCACTCTTCTACTTCGTCTCCGCGCGCATCCGTGGCCGAGGATCCCCATGCCGTGGATTTGGCATTGAGGTCTCCGGCCACAAGCACAGGATCCGGATGACACTGACGGATGAAAGCCCCCAAGTCCACCAAGAACCGCTCAAAATCAGCGAGGCTTTTGTTCGGCGAGAAGTATACCCCGATCACCACAACTTCCCTAAAGAAGGCCGCCACATACCCATTGCCCCTTATTGTCTTGTCAAAGGGTGGGGAGCCTGCCGCAGTCTGCGTCGTGATCGCCACCGTGCAATCTAAGTCCCCAACCCAATTATCTTTGGGAGGAACCAAATAAGGTTCGGCGATCACAGCCACATTTATCAGCCACTCTGCCATGCTCTGGAGTAGAAGATCTTGAGCTCTGGCAGAGTGGTTGAGATTCGCCTGCAGGAATAATTGGGCCATTTAATCGGCCTCGGACATTTCTGCCTCCTCATGTCCCTTCTGGGACTGGGAGGGCCTCTGCTGGCTTGGCGCTCCAGCGGTGACCTTCCTGCCTTTCTTGGTTGCGGGGGCCTTACAGGCGCTACTGCCCAGTCGGTGCCCCGCTGCCTTTCCCGCCACTGAACATAGCGTGCAGTGCGGGTCGTTGGTGCATGTGTTGGATATATGCCCCAACTGACCACATCTGTAGCACTGGCTACTTCTGTCGGCTTCAGACCGACACTGAGCCCGCACGTGGCCAGCCTCCAGACAGCGGAAGCAGCGGACGCTTCTATGGGGCAGTGCCTTCACTTTGGCGACCACCCAGCCGATGAGTAGGCGACCCTCCACAACCCTCTTTGCCGCTGCAACGGGGCAGCGCACCCACACAGCATAAAGGCCCGTGTGGTCTTGGCGGGGGGAGCCTACTTTAATTTGGTCGGCAGGGCAATCGCCAAGCCGGGACACACTTGATTGTATTTCCGCCGTTGTGACGGAATCGTCCAGACCTGAAATTCTCAACTCAGCGCATCTCGTGGGTCTGGACACCCGTATGTCATCTTCATTGTAAATCTCCCTAAGCCTTGCGGCTAGGGAGTCCGCTTTGTCACCACTGGTGGCACCAGGCACCTCAATTATTGTGGCCCCCGTCAGTGCCTTCCTAAAGCGCACGCCATCAATGCCAAGCTCCGCGATGTTTATGCGTTGCTTAGCCTCTGCCACCGCCATGGCATATGTCATCCCGCGATCAGCCGCGCCCTCCTGAACGGTGATGACCACCGCAGAGGATTTAGATGGGCGGGCTGTTATCTTGGCAGCCTGTTTCGGCTGCTGCTTGGCCACTTCTTTGCCTCCTCCGTTGGTCCTCCCCCGTTTTACCACAGTCGTCCAGCCTTCTTCCGTGGAGACTGGTGCCGGAGGTAACGGCCGCGGGGTTTGTGCAACAGCAGATGCGGGTGCCTTATCTGCTTTGGCCTTCTTTGCCCTCTTCTTTTTGGGCCGCTTCGGGGCACCTGCATTCTCCAAAGTGGGCCCTTGAGCGTTAGTCGCCTTAATTACCCTAGGGGCAGAGGCAGCCCCCTGTTTAGTTGTGCTTGCCTTTGTGGGTGTAGCCACAGCAGGCACCTGCTCCTCGGTGGGTGTGTTGGCGCTTTTCCGCCTTTCAAAGGCGAGCACCGGACGCAGCCGTGGTTCGGGGTTGAGCCGCGATTCCAGGCCCTCCACCGTGGCATTGATACGAGCGGTTGTCATGCTCAGTATCTTGGCCGCCCACTCCTCCATGTTATCGGAGGGCGGTTTCCCGCCGGTGGAGGCCGGAGTCTCTCCAGGGCGAAGCTTGTCTTTTAGGTCCGCCAGTTCTTTTTTCAACTGCTCCATTTCTGACTGCAGCCGCTGGTTTTGTACCTGCAGGCTGCGTACCTCCTCACTGACGGTCCTGGTGGCCAGAGCACTCGACGCCTCCCGGATCATATCCGTCGCGGTGTTTAGAGCCGCCTGCATAGTGCCCTTCAGCTTCCCAGACTTGGACTTTACGTCCTGAATCATGGTGAGCCCTTGGGCAATTTGTTGTTTCAGGCACTGTGTGGTCGCCTCATTGTCCGGAGACCCGCAGCTGGACAGCACACTTCGTGTCCTATCCCTCGACTTACGGGCCTCCACGGTGATGTCCAGCATCTCCCTCTCTGCCTGGAGCTCCAGCTCCTGCTGCTGGAGCTTCAAAAACTCTCTCTTTTTCTCCGCAAGGCCGACGTATTGCCCAGTTGTAGGCGGCCGGCCACGACCTCTTTGTGTTTTGGGCGTTGCCAGAACTTTGGACGTTCTCGAGCGGTCAGAATCGGAATCTGACCCGCTGCCCCGCCGGCTATGTTGCCGCTTACGAGCCGCCCAAAACCGCTCGCCCGCTTCAGCCGACGCCATTGTTGCCGCCGAAGAATCGGACATCTCCTCCGTGTCCGCGTCCGCGTTCAGGCGGGTTAAGGATACCCGCAATTCGCGGGATCCAGACCCAATCAGCGCTCTAGCGCTATCCCCAATGTTTTCGCGCGGCGACTCACGTTCGTCGCGCTGCGCACTACTCATCACGCCTCTCCTTTCCTCCACCCTCTGCTCGCGCAGAGGTTCACCCCCCATATCCCCAGTTTCATTTTTATTTAAAAGGTAACTCATTATTGTTCCCACGAGTGTGGGGGAAATAAAGGTCCACCCGGGCAGTGCCCCCTGTACCCGGGTAAGCGTACATACTCTAGGGAGTCCGCCGGTTCCCTAGAGGTGTGCCGTTCACGACTGACCACCCGTCAGCCATGCATCCCCTCGCCACGGCACCAAACTTGGGATTGGGGTAACTTTTTATAGAGGTTTCCTCCCTCTCGGCCCGGCCAATCAAGGCAAGACCGGCCCAGCAGCGAGCCGCGAGACGTGATCCACGACACTCGCCGCCAGGTCTTTCCCCCCCGGGCGCCAGTTTCCCGACGCCTTGCGCACACCGAGCCACTCCGTAAGCAGAGCAGGCGGCGCGCAAACCCCTGTTGTGCACTAAATGCGCACTACGACCTGGCCGCCCGATACGGGACAGACGCCAGACTTCCACTGCCGCCCGATGCGGGACAGACGCAGCGGGAACACCTCGGAGACACCTCTTGGCTTCACCTGCCGCTGGATTGCGACAGGCTACTGAGCCCCCCTACCACGACAAAACCTAACCTAACCTAACCTAACCTAACCTAACCTAACCTAACCTAACCTAACCTAACCTAACCTAACCTTTTTTTTTTTTTTTTTTTTTTTTTACGTTGGAAAATGCATTACGCATACTCGCCGCCCGGGGGGACAGCGAGTTATGTGGGACTCGAGCTCAGACGCCCATACCCACTAAAAACCAACGACACTCCGTCAGTCACCTGGCAGCTCATGAGTCGTCTCGAACCAATCGTCGTCGTCCGAAAAATCGGACGGCGACGACTCGCTCGACGACTCGCGAGCGGCGGACGGGGCTGCGGGAAGCCGGTCGGATACTACCGCTGCCCCGTCGGTGACTGCCCGCCGTAGCAGGCCCGGCAAGCCCACCCTGTGAGGGGGGGCAACGGGAATGGCCCGGAGTGTGCGGACATTCCCGTCAGGCGGCGGTGGAGGCGCGTGCAATGCCGGCGCGGGTACCCCCGTACCCAACGCTGGCTGGCCTCCACCAGGGGGGATCAGGTGGTTATAACGCCGCCGTCTCCGCCCCGTACGTCGCCTCCGGATCGGGGCGGCAAGAGGATCCTCCTCCCGCACCCTCTCCGCTGCCTCCTTCTGTGAGATAACGTCCTCGCAGAAGGAGGCGACGGCCTTCCAGGCTCTGTCACTCCCGAGCATGGCCTCCACCACGCTGGGGAGGGAGAGGTCCTGGCCGATCTCCGCGACCAGAGTACGGCGCTGCGACTGCCACGCCGGGCACAACTCAAGGGTGTGTTGAGCCGTGTCCTCCGCAGCACCGCACTCGTGGCACGCGGCGGTCTCCTCCCGACCGATCCGGTGCAGATAGGCGCCGAAGCACCCGTGTCCTGTGAGGACCTGCACCAGTCGGTAGGTGAGGGAGCCGTGCCGTCTCTCTATCCATCGGGTCAGGACCGGGGTCAGGGCGTCGAGGGTGGCTCGACCCGACTCCGAAGAGTTTAGAACCCCGGTCCAGGCCCGAATCAGCAGCTCTCGGGTCTGGCGCTCGAAAGCGCGCTCCTCCTCTAGGGAGCCGCGCTCTCCCCGAGAACGCTGCTCCGACCGTCGCGCGTATGTCCAGGCCAGGACTCTGGCCTCGAGCTCCCAAGGCGGGGTCCCGGCCAGGGCACACGCCACTGCGCCCGCTACTGTGGAGTAGCAGCGGGCCGCTCTCTGCGCGATGACTCGCTGGGGCCGCCTGAGCTGAGACACGTTGTCTCGACTCAGGCGGTCCGCCCAGATGGGGGCGCCGTAAAGGGCCATGCTCTTAAGAATGCCGGCGTAGAGACGCCGGCATTGAGCGCTCGGCCCGCCCAGGTTCGGCAGTAACCACCCCAGCGAGTCCGCCGTCTTTAGCAGCCGGGGTGACAATTCGGCGAAGTGACGGCCGAACCGCCACCGGCTGTCGATGATAAGCCCCAGATATTTCATCTGGGGCTTAACGTCGATGGCCACGCCGTCGACCATCAAGCTGATGTTCGGCGGGTGGCGTTGTCTCGGGCCGTCAAACAAGACGGCCTCCGACTTCTCCAGAGCGACCCTGAGGCCCAACAGACGGATCCGTTGGACCACAAGGTCGCATGCCGCGGTGGCCAGCTGGAGGACCCGCGCTACATCCCAAGCCCGGGCCAGCACGAGAGTGTCGTCCGCGTAGCAGACGACCCTCACGCCCGGGGGGAGAGTGCCCCTCAACAGCCAGTCGAATCCGATATTCCACAGGCATGGTCCGAGGACTGATCCCTGTGGAACACCGGACTCCACGCGGTGACTCCTTAGCAAGCCGCCCTGGTCCACGTACGTAACCATCCTGTCCCGGAGGTAATCGGACAGGAGGTGGACCAAGTACGGCGGCACTCCGTGGGCGCGCAGGGCCTCGATGATGGTGGTGTGGGGAATGCTGTTGAATGCGTTGGCGATATCGAGAGATATCGCCAACAGCCTTTCCCCACCCTCGGCAGCACCCTTCACCATCTCTTCCAAAAAGCCTAGCGCGTCCAGGGTCGAGCGGCCGGCTCGGAAGCCAAACTGGGCCTCCGCCAGATCAGGGCCGGTGGTTGCCAAGTGTCGGACGATGCGGGTCACGAGAATCCTCTCGAAAAGTTTCCCCGCCTCGTCCAGCAACACAATCGGCCGATAGGCCGATGGAGAGTCCATCGGCCGGCCCGGCTTGGCGAGGAGGCAGAGGGCGCCCTCCTTCCACACCTTCGGGAACCTTCCGACAGCGAGACAGCTGTCGAAAAGTTCCCGAAGTTTCTCCTCCAGGTGGCCCGCCGCGATGAACAACACACAAGCGGGCACACCGTCCGGTCCTGGTGCCGTCTTTTTAGCCCGGAGGCGGAGTGCGGCGGCTTGTACCTCCGCCCCCGAGACTGGTGGAAAGGAGTCAGCCGGGTCCTCAGCAGGAACCGGCCGAGTCATCGGCGGCGGCGCGAAGCCCGGGTCAGAACCGGGGAACAACGCACCGACCACCGCTTCCACCATTGCTGGCTGGAGGGTCTGGGTAAGTGGGGGACCATGGGCGCGCAGCTTGTTGCGCGCAGCCCGATACGGTCTCCCCCACGGGTCCCTGTCCAGACTCTCCAGCATCGCCGCCCGGGCTTCATCCTTCGCGACGGCGATCACTACCTGGAGGCGCTTCTTCGCCCCCAGGTACCCGGCGTACAGGATGTCTTCCCTTTCCTCGTCGCGGATTCTGCGTCTCCGGCTCCTGGTATACGCCCGCCGTGCAGCAGTGCAGGCAGAGCGCAGGTCGGCAATTTCTGCCGACCACCAGAGGACGGATTTGCGACGAGGAGGGGGAAGAGATCTCGGCATCGACGCGTCGCACACCTCCGTCAAAACTTGGCGGAGCTGGGAGGCGGAGCCGTCTACGTCCGCGCCGGTCAAGGAGGGACAAAACCAGTCCTGGACCAGCGCGGATTCATGCGCCATGTCTCGGTCAAGCCGGGCCAGCGCCCAGCGTGGCCTCGACCGAGACACGGCGGCCAACGTGGGGCGATGGGTGGAGACTGAATCTAACTCGAACCGGATATACCGGTGGTCGGATCCAGTCTCCTCCGACAGGACGCGCCAGTTGCTCACGCGAGCTGTGACGGCGGGAGAGGCGAACGTGAGGTCCACCACTGACCCGCCCCGCCGTCGAACGCACGTGTGGGTTCTGCCCCTGTTCAGCAGGGACAGGCCTGTCGCCATCGCCATGGCCTCCATGGCTTGGCCGCGGCAGTCCGTAACACGGCCACCCCATGCTACGGACTTGGCGTTAAAGTCCCCCATCAGAATAATCTGACGGGGAGCAACACGCCGTAACGCGGCCGACAGCGCCTGTAGAAAGGCCTCGAACTCGTGGAGTGGGCGATTAGGGGAGAAATACGCTCCGAAAATCGCTAATCCACCCCACGAGGCCGCCACGAACTCGGCACCCCTCTCGAGAAGTGAGAGGGGTAGGCCACCGGAGGAGGTTATCGCCGCGAGGCCGTCCCGACTCCCCAACCAGTTTGGTCGGTCTGGAATCAGGTACGGCTCCGAGACGACGGCGACGTCGATATGATATTCCGCCAGAGCCTGGGAGAAAAGGTCCTGGGCTCTGGCAGACCTCATAAGGTTCGCCTGGAGCAATGATTTGGGACCCAAATCCATCACTCCGACATAACCTCCTCCGGCGCACCAGTTCTTTGGCCGGTGCTGGGCGTTCCAGGCGTAGGCCTCGGTGCCACCTTACCCTTCGTTGGGGGGGGATTGCATTTCTTCCCCCCCATCACATGGCCAGCGGGTCTGCCGGCCGACGTGCAGACGGCACATCTTGGTTCCGCTGTGCAGGAGGCCCGATCATGGCCTTTCCTGCCACAGCGGAAGCACAGGTCCTCGCGAATCACCCGGGAGGGGCAAAGCGGCTTGGTGTGGCCGATTCCCAGGCACCGGAAACATCTCATCGGGCGGGGCTCAATCACGCGAACGTGGCAAGAGCTCCACCCGACAATGATGCGCCCGGCATCCGCCAGTGCCCTGGCTGCGGCGACGGGGCAGTGCACTACGGTGCATCCCGCACCACCAGGGCCGGGGCGAATGGCACCGGCGCGGACCTGCTCGGCGCTGCACCCTCCCTTCGCGGCGACGGCAGCGGCGACTTCCTGCGACGTGATGGAGTCGTCCAGCCCTGTTATCCGGAGTTCGGATTTTTTAACAGGGCGGACGACTACCGCCGCTTCCGCCACCACCTCCTTCAGTTTGGCCGCAAAGAGGTCGGCCTTTTCACTGTTTTGGGGGCCCTCGAATTCGAACATGCGGGCCCCCGCAGCCGTCTGTCGTGACCGCACCGACGCGATGCCGAGCTCGGCGGGGTTGATAACCCCACGGGCCTTCTCTATGAGAGACCCGTAGGTGACACCCTTCTTCACGGCCTCCGTGGAGAGGGTGAGAACTACCACCGATGTTTTCGGGGCCACCAACTTTCGCGTCTTCTTCGGCTTCGGTGCGGCCTTCTTTGATGTTGGGGGAGGGGCGGCCGTTGGAACGGCCGCTTTCTTTTTCCCCCGTTTCGCCACGGTTGCCCAAGTTTCTTTGGCCAGCGCGGTCGATGCAGGCTCAGATTGCCGGCTTGGGTGCAGCGGTGTGGGCGCCGAAGAAGGCCCGGCGATGGGCGCAGTCGTAGCGGGGGCAGGGGGAGGGATTGACTTCTTCCCTTTTCCTTTTCCCTTGCCGGGCTTGGCGGCTACGGCAGGCGCCGAAGTAGTCGGCGTCTTGTTGGTGGCCAGTGGTGGCCGGAGCGACTTGGCCGGCAGAAGACGGTCTTCTAGGCCCTCAAGACGGGCATTCAAAATGGCGCCCACCTCCACCACTATAGAGCGCCGGAACTCCGCCAAGGCTGGGTCCTCCCCATTTTGGCCCCTCTGTTGTAAGGGGACCACCCTGGCGGAAGGGGACGGAGTCGCGTCCATAGGTGCCGGACGACGTTTCTTCGCCTCCATCTCCCGACGCAATTCCGCCATCTGCTGGCGCATTTGCGCAAGCTCACGCCGGATGGCCGAGTTCTCAAGCTGGAGCAACCTCGTCTCATCAGAGACAGAGTGGCTCACAGCAAGAGCCGTCAGATTCTGAAGGGCGCTGGCCGCGTCCTTCAGGGCCTTTTGGAACGTGCCCTTGAGGTGTTTTGACCTCTTGGCCACTTCCAAAATCACCTCCAGGTGCTTATTTGCCGCTACCTGGAGGCTTTCCGCCGTCATTTCCGGGCCTTCCGGCACCGGAGCAGCGCCAACAGCCGTACTAGCGGCACACGCATCTCTCGAAAGCGCTGCAATCCGCTCCTCCTCCTCGGGTTGCAGCACTTCTGTGGCCAGGGAAAGGGCCAGGTCGCCAAGATCAGCCGCTGCCGAGGTCGACTGCACGGCCTTTCCCTTTCCCTTCTTCCTCTTCTTTTCCTTCTTTCCGGGCTCAACCGCCGGGCGAGGCGTCCGCAAAAACTGCAGGCGCATCGACCGACGGGATCCCGCCGACAAAGTGGAGGCGTCGGAAAGCTCCTCCAGACTACTGCGGGAGCGTTCTTCGTCAAGGCCTACGGCCTCCAGAGAAGTACAACTCCCAGACACACTAACGGCGCGCTTTTTCCTCGGAGGCGCCAACTCCAGTGCTACGTCCTCGGGCAGCCTTGCGACTGCCACTCGGACCTCTCTCAGCTTTGGGGTTGCATCAGCACCCCCCGTTTCCTCAGAATTTATTTTTAAATTGGAATTCATAACGTTCCCACGAGTATGGGGGAAATAACAGGTCCACCCGGGCAGTGCCCCCTGTACCCGGGTAAGCGTATATACTCTAGGGAGTCCGCTGGTTCCCTAGAGGTGTGCCGTTCACGACTGACCACCCGTCAGCCATGCATCCCCTCGCCACGGCACCAAACTTGGGATTGGGGTAACTTTTTATAGAGGTTTCCTCCCTCTCGGCCCGGCCAATTAAGGCAAGACCGGCCCAGCAGCGAGCCGCGAGACGTGATCCACGACACTCGCCGCCAGGTCTTTCTCCCCGGGCGCCAGTTTCCCGGCGCCTTGCGCACACCGGGCCACTCTGTAAGCAGAGCGGGCGGTACGCACACCCCTATTGCGCACTTATTGTGCACGACAACCTGGCCGCCCGATACGGGACAGACGCCAGCCTCTCCCACTGCCGCCCGATGCGGGACAGACGCAGCGGGGACACCTCGGAGACACCTCTTGGCTTCACCTGCCGCTGGATTGCGACAGACTACTGAGCCCCCCTACCACGACAAGGTAGGTGTCCATCAGGGGGGAACCTAACCTAACCTAACCTAACCTAACCTAACCTAACCTTTTTTTTTTTTTTTTTTGTAACGCAGGAAAACCCATTTATGAGCCGTAGCCGAGACCGGGGGGCCTCAGCCGTGTGTGGGACTCCCACCGCTCTGGAAAAAGCGAGCGGCGACTACCCACCAAAAACCTGCGGCTTCCCTTCCCTGTCTACGGGGCGACATGGGAGTCTAGCAGAAGCCTTGACATCCATGAACACCCCGGACAGCTGCCCGCCTACACGGCGGGCCCAGCGCGCCTCCCTTGCGGGGGGATAGAGGGAATAGCCGGGGACGCGGCACTATTCCCTCTCGACGGTGGTGGCGCGTGCAATGCAGGAGGAGGCACCCCCGTGCCTCCAGCCTGCGGGCCACCTTGGGGGACAAGAGAGCGATCGTACAACCGCCTTCTCCTGCCCACCCTCCATCTGCGGAGCGGGGGCGCTGAGGGATCTTCCTCCCTCTCCCGCTCCGCGGCCTCCTTCTGCGAAATCACAGTCTCGCAGAAGGTGGCTACCGCCTTCCAGGACCTCTCATCGTCTAACATGGCCTTCACCATACTAGGCAATGACAGGTCCTGGCCGACTGCCGCCACTAGAACCCGGCGCTGCTCCTCCCAGCCTGGACAGACTGCGAGGGTATGCTGCGCCGAGTCCTCCGTCGCACCACACTCATGGCACGACGGGGATTCCTCTCTCCCGATCCGATGCAGGTAATCACCGAAGCATCCATGCCCGGTCAGCACCTGCACCAGACGGTAAGTGAGGAACCCGTGGGGCCTCTCCAGCCACCGGTCCAGATTCGGACCGATTGCATCCAATGTGCGGCGCCCGAACGGCGCCCTCGCCAGGTCCTCCTTCCACAGACGGACCATGGCTTCGTGCGCCTCGCGCCGCACCGCTCCTCGCTCTTCGGGAGCCGGTCGCACTTCTCGGGCCCTCTGTTCCGCCGTCCATTTGTAGACGGTGGTGAGGACCCGAGCTTCCAGCTCCCACGGTGGCGTGCCCGCTAGAGCACAGGCCGCAGCGCCCCCAACCGTGCGGTATGCCCTCCCCACCCGCTGTGCAATGGCCCTTTGGGGCCTGCGGAGAAGGGCGGCGTTCTCCCTCTTGTTGAGGGAGTCTACCCACACGGGGGCGCCGTAGAGCGCCATACTTCTCAAGACGCCGGCATACAATCGCCGGCATCTTGTTCTCGGCCCCCCCAGATTAGGGAGGAGCCAACTGAAGGCGTCGGCGGCCCTCACAAGGCGTTCGGACAAGCCTTTAAAATGAGGACCGAAGTGCCAACGGCCATCCAATATAAGGCCCAGATATTTCATCTGGGCCTTCACTTCAACCCTCACGCCGCCTACGATGATGTGGGCGTCGTGAGGTGCTTGCTGCCGAGGCCCCGGAAAGAAGAGGGCCTCGGTCTTGTGCAGCGCAACCTCGAGCCCCAGCCGGCGGATCCTCTGAGCGATGAGGGTGCCGCCAGAACGAGAACTGGGGAAAAAGTTATTACGACCAAGTTTCACGAGCTTATAGGCAGTAAGGCGACTCGCGAAGCTTTCATTGTCTATTGTGAAAAAATCTGTGAAATAACGATAAATAAGAATAAAACATAGAATAAGTAAATTAGCTATAAGAATTATTTTGTAAAATAATGCACCTGTAGCTAAATAGTAAGTAGATAAATAAGATGTATTAAGAATAGATATGTGTAACTTGGACAATTAATTAGACTGTTTAAATGTAATTGATATATAATAAAAATGTGTGTTAGTAATAAGATAGAATAAGAACACTGTAATAAAAACAAGAACAGTACTAAATATTTCCCTATGTTAGTAATAAGATAAAATAAGAACTTTGTAATATAATAAGAAAGAGCAAACATCTGTATAACAATAAAAAATGTAATAGAAATAAAATTTAAGATAAATATAAAAATGTTTAAGAAAAAGTCGTCTTCTTGCAAACTGTTTAGTAAAAATAAAATGTAATAGAATAAGTATAAAAAATAAAAATAGAATAGAATAAGCAAATGTATATGTAAACAATAATAAAAAAGGCTGTTGGCAACTAATTTAAATAAAGATAACCCTAAAAGAAAAGATAAAAAAGAGCCCTTAGAAGTTCGCAATCCTGAACACATATTCGGGGGACAGAGCCGAAAAAAAAAAAAAAAAAAAAAAAAAAAAAAAAAAAAAAAAACCTAACCTAACCTAACCTAACCTAACCTAACCTAACCTAACCTAACCTAACCTAACCTAACCTAACCTAACCTAACCTAACCTAACCTAACCTAACCTTTTTTTTTTTTTTTTTTGTAACGCAGGAAAACCCATTTATGAGCCGTAGCCGAGACCGGGGGGCCTCAGCCGTGTGTGGGACTCCCACCGCTCTGGAAAAAGCGAGCGGCGACTACCCACCAAAAACCTGCGGCTTCCCTTCCCTGTCTACGGGGCGACATGGGAGTCTAGCAGAAGCCTTGACATCCATGAACACCCCGGACAGCTGCCCGCCTACACGGCGGGCCCAGCGCGCCTCCCTTGCGGGGGGATAGAGGGAATAGCCGGGGACGCGGCACTATTCCCTCTCGACGGTGGTGGCGCGTGCAATGCAGGAGGAGGCACCCCCGTGCCTCCAGCCTGCGGGCCACCTTGGGGGACAAGAGAGCGATCGTACAACCGCCTTCTCCTGCCCACCCTCCATCTGCGGAGCGGGGGCGCTGAGGGATCTTCCTCCCTCTCCCGCTCCGCGGCCTCCTTCTGCGAAATCACAGTCTCGCAGAAGGTGGCTACCGCCTTCCAGGACCTCTCATCGTCTAACATGGCCTTCACCATACTAGGCAATGACAGGTCCTGGCCGACTGCCGCCACTAGAACCCGGCGCTGCTCCTCCCAGCCTGGACAGACTGCGAGGGTATGCTGCGCCGAGTCCTCCGTCGCACCACACTCATGGCACGACGGGGATTCCTCTCTCCCGATCCGATGCAGGTAATCACCGAAGCATCCATGCCCGGTCAGCACCTGCACCAGACGGTAAGTGAGGAACCCGTGGGGCCTCTCCAGCCACCGGTCCAGATTCGGACCGATTGCATCCAATGTGCGGCGCCCGAACGGCGCCCTCGCCAGGTCCTCCTTCCACAGACGGACCATGGCTTCGTGCGCCTCGCGCCGCACCGCTCCTCGCTCTTCGGGAGCCGGTCGCACTTCTCGGGCCCTCTGTTCCGCCGTCCATTTGTAGACGGTGGTGAGGACCCGAGCTTCCAGCTCCCACGGTGGCGTGCCCGCTAGAGCACAGGCCGCAGCGCCCCCAACCGTGCGGTATGCCCTCCCCACCCGCTGTGCAATGGCCCTTTGGGGCCTGCGGAGAAGGGCGGCGTTCTCCCTCTTGTTGAGGGAGTCTACCCACACGGGGGCGCCGTAGAGCGCCATACTTCTCAAGACGCCGGCATACAATCGCCGGCATCTTGTTCTCGGCCCCCCCAGATTAGGGAGGAGCCAACTGAAGGCGTCGGCGGCCCTCACAAGGCGTTCGGACAAGCCTTTAAAATGAGGACCGAAGTGCCAACGGCCATCCAATATAAGGCCCAGATATTTCATCTGGGCCTTCACTTCAACCCTCACGCCGCCTACGATGATGTGGGCGTCGTGAGGTGCTTGCTGCCGAGGCCCCGGAAAGAAGAGGGCCTCGGTCTTGTGCAGCGCAACCTCGAGCCCCAGCCGGCGGATCCTCTGAGCGATGAGGGTGCCGCCAGCTGAGGCCAGACACGCGGCTGCTCCGAAAGTCCTCCCCCGGGCCGTGACAAGAGTGTCATCCGCGTAGCAGATGACACTCATGCCACGGAGCAGGGCACCTCGGAGCAGCCAATTATAACCTAGGTTCCAAAGTAAGGGGCCGAGCACCGACCCCTGAGGAACCCCGGCTTCTACCTTTCGCCGCTGGAGGCGGCCATCCCTGTTGACGTACAAGACCTCTCTGTCCGAGAGGTAGTCCGCCAACAGGGCCCGCAAATATAGAGGCACTCCGTGATACCGGAGCGCCTCCAGAATCGTTGAGTGGGGGATGGTGTTGAACGCGTTGGCTATATCAAATGATATAGCCAGCACGCCCTCCCCCCTCTCTGCGGCCTCGCTCGTCGTCGCCCTGAGCTTAGTCAGGGCGTCGATTGTGGACCGGCCCGCCCGAAACCCATACTGGGCGTCGGATAGGTTTGGGCCGGTCCCTGCCAGGTGCTGGTTGAGGCGGGCAGCTATCAGCTTCTCAAACAGCTTGCCCGCCTCGTCCAGGAGGACTATGGGACGGTAACCAGACGGGGAGTCCGCTGGCCGCCCCTCCTTCCTAAGGAGGACCAGAAGGCCCTCCTTCCACGCTTTCGGGAACCTCCCAACTTCAAAACATCGGTTGAAGAGGTCCCGAAAGCGTCCAGCCATCTCGGTCACGACGATGGCAACGACCCTGGCCGGGACGTAGAAGTAGATGGCCCTATATCCCCCGCGACCATCACGGATTTCCCCGCCTTTGATGGCGGCTTCCTCGCAACCACCGATCTTGGCGGCCACGGCGATCACTTCGGCCCTGGAAACGGAGTCGTCCATCTCCAGGACCATGAGAGGTGCCAACTTCTGAGGGCGCGCCACCTTTGCTGCATCGGCCACAGCCTCACGCAGCTTGGCGGCGAGCAGGTCTGCGTTCCCTTCCCGACCTGCGCCCGGGAACTCAAATATTCGAGCCCCGGTCTGCGTCTTCCGGCATTTGACGGCGTCGGCGAACCCCTGAATGAGCGGGTTTACCGCTTCCCGCGCCTTCTCCAGTATGGAGCTGTATGTCTCCCCCCGTTTTGCAGCCTCCGGCGTGATGGTGATCACCACAGCCGCTGTCTTGGGGGGAGTCAAGTTCTTGGAACTTTTCTTCTTCTTCCCGCCTTTGCTGGACGACTTCGCAGTTTCCGGTTTTGGGGCGGAAGCAGAAGTGGAAGGCGTCGCCGTTTTAGCCTTCACCTTCTTTTTCTTTTTCTTCTTCTCCACCTTTTTCCACTCGTTAGCGGGAGTGGTGGAGGGAAGAAGAAGATTTCCGTCCTCAGTCGTCGGTACTACCGGGGCCAAGGACGGGCCGGGTTTCGGGGAGGCGGAGGGTGCAGGTGGTGCAGCCACCTTGGCCACTGGGGCAGTTGGAGCTGTCACCTCAGTCACCTGCTTGGTCCGTTTCCCCTTGCCCTTCCCTTTGGAGGGCTTTGGGGTCACAGACGGGGGCGACTCAGCACCAGCCGCAGCCGTTGCCGCCTTCTTGCGGTCCACCGCCAGGGGTGGACGTACGGTCTTGGCCGGCAAAAGGCGATCCTCAATACCGGCCAGGCAGGACCTTACGAAGGCCCTCTCCTCCCTTACGACCCTTCGGATGGCATCCTCGAGGTCACTGGAGAGGGAGGGCGGAACGACCTCCATAGCTAAGGGAGGGGCCGGCTCCGTGGCAGGCACCGCAGGCAACGCAGGCGTGGCTCGCCCGGCCTGTTCCCGGAGACAGGCAACCTCGGCCGACAGGCGGTCAATAGTGGCCTGCATGCGCTGCAGCTCTTCGGAGGCAGTCCTCTTCAGGACCTCCTCCATTATGCCGCGCACGCTGGCCGCCCGACATTTCAGGGCCTTCTGCAAAGTGCCCTTCAGGTTGGAGGACTTCGCGGCGATTTCGGTAATCTCCGCGACGTCCTCCAATATCAGCTTTTCAAGCTCGGGTAACGTCTTGCCCTCATAGTCAAAGAGGGCAGAGCCGTACCCGAACTTCGCCCGGGCAGTGCGGGTTTGCCGCTCCCTGGCGGCCACCTTTTCTTCGAGCTCCGACTGGAGCTCTTCCCTTCTAAGGGCTTGGAGCTGGCGCTGAGCCTCTGCCAGACCGGCATAATGGCTCGTTGACAGATTGCGCCCGCCCTTGCCCGACGTCCCCTTCTTAAATTGTTTAACAGACGGGGTGTCAGAGCTCGACCCCCCGTCTGCTTTGTTGGCCGACTTACGCAGCCGTTTGCGATCCCGCGTGATTTGTACGGGACGGTCCACCGACATGACAGAAGCGTCTGTCAAGGTAGACTCGTCCTCAGACCCAGACAAGTCGCCGGGCCTAAAGAAAAGGCTCCCCGACCGACCGGACGCTGGCGTGTCACACCGTTCCAAAATTATAACGGGCGTCTTAAAAGCCTCGCAGCTCTGTGAGGGGCACTGCGAGCCACTCGCCTCTTTCACTTCGCCCTTTTCGGGCTCTAACAGACCTCTCGAGGTCTCCAGACCAGTCCGGACCCTTTCAGATCCAGACCCGATCAGCGCTCCAGCGCCATCCAAAATCTCCTCGCGCGACGGCTCTCGTTCGTCGCGGCGCGCACCACTCTTCACGTCTTCCCCATCTTCGACAGATTTGTTTTTTATATTAATGCAACTCATAATAGTTCCCACGAGTATGGGGGAAATAAAGGTCCACCCGGGCAGTGCCCCCTGTACCCGGGTAAGCGTACATACTCTAGGGAGTCCGCTGGTTCCCTAGAGGTGTGCCGTTCGCGACTGACCACCCGTCAGCCACGCATCCCCTCGCCACGGCACCAAGCTTGGGATTGGGGTAACTTTTTATAGAGGTTTCCTCCCTCTCGGCCCGGCCAATTAAGGCAGGACCGGCCTAGCAGCAAGCCGCGAGACGTGATCCACGACACTCACCGCCAGGTCTTTTCACCCCGGGCGCCAGTTTCCCGGCGCCACTCACTCCTTGCGGAGCACCAACGCCGCCCAAACCCGGGCAATATGCCCCGACGGTCCAGGTTTGGTGTTATAGACTTTTCCTTGTCTTGGCCCCGACTTCAGTAGCCAGGACCCCCGGCCCCCCTCCGTTGGGGGGTTACGGGTTGCCCGACAGGCCTGCCGAGTTGACAAAACCTGCCGCGCTCTGGTTTGGCTCGCGCCGGCCGCAGCCGGTACCCCCCATGACTGGGGGGCATTCCCCTATCCACCACCCGGGGGACGCGCCCGATATGGGTCCAGAACCCCACACGGGAACCTAACCTAACCTTTTTTTTTTTTTTTTTTTTTAACGCAGGAAAACCCATTTATGAGCCGTAGCCGAGACCGGGGGGCCTCAGCCG
The DNA here is from genome assembly GCA_949316185.1 of Pyrausta nigrata. Lineage (NCBI taxonomy): Eukaryota > Metazoa > Arthropoda > Insecta > Lepidoptera > Crambidae > Pyrausta > Pyrausta nigrata. Next base: position 93,598 of record OX438936.1, read on the forward strand.
TGTGTGGGACTCCCACCGCCCAACGAAGAGCGGCGACTACCCACCAAAAACCTGCGGCTTCCCTTCCCTGTCTACGGGGCGACATGGGAGTCTAGCAAAAGCCTTGACATCCATGAACACCCCGGACAGCTGCCCGCCTACACGGCGGGCCCAGCGCGCCCCCTTTGCGGGGGGACAGAGGGAATAGCCGGGGACGCGGCACTATTCCCTCTCGACGGTGGTGGCGCGTGCAATGCAGGAGGAGGCACCCCCGTGCCTCCAGCCTGCATGCCACCTTGGGGGACAAGAGAGCGATCGTACAACCGCCTTCTCCTGCCCACCCTCCGTCTGCGGAGCGGGGGCGCTGAGGGATCTTCCTCCCTCTCCCGCTCCGCGGCCTCCTTCTGCGAAATCACAGTCTCGCAGAAGGTGGCTACCGCCTTCCAGGACCTCTCATCGTCTAACATGGCCTTCACCATACTAGGCAATGACAGGTCCTGGCCGACTGCCGCCACTAGAACCCGGCGCTGCTCCTCCCAGCCTGGACAGACTGCGAGGGTATGCTGCGCCGAGTCCTCCGTCGCACCACACTCATGGCACGACGGGGATTCCTCTCTCCCGATCCGATGCAGGTAATCACCGAAGCATCCATGCCCGGTCAGCACCTGCACCAGACGGTAAGTGAGGAACCCGTGGGGCCTCTCCAGCCACCGGTCCAGATTCGGACCGATGGCATCCAACGTGCGGCGCCCGAACGGCACCCTCGCCAGGTCCTCCTTCCACAGACGGACCATGGCTTCGTGCGCCTCGCGCCGCACCGCTCCTCGCTCTTCGGGAGCCGGTCTTACTTCTCGGGCCCTCTGTTCCGCCGTCCATTTGTAGACGGTGGTGAGGACCCGAGCTTCCAGCTCCCACGGTGGCGTGCCCGCTAGAGCACAGGCCGCAGCGCCCCCAACCGTGCGGTATGCCCTCCCCACCCGCTGTGCAATGGCCCTTTGGGGCCTGCGGAGAAGGGCGGCGTTCTCCCTCTTGTTGAGGGAGTCTACCCACACGGGGGCGCCGTAGAGCGCCATACTTCTCAAGACGCCGGCATACAATCGCCGGCATCTTGTTCTCGGCCCCCCCAGATTAGGGAGGAGCCAACTGAAGGCGTCGGCGGCCCTCACAAGGCGTTCGGACAAGCCTTTAAAATGAGGACCGAAGTGCCAACGGCCATCCAATATAAGGCCCAGATATTTCATCTGGGCCTTCACTTCAACCCTCACGCCGCCTACGATGATGTGGGCGTCGTGAGGTGCTTGCTGCCGAGGCCCCGGAAAGAAGAGGGCCTCGGTCTTGTGCAGCGCAACCTCGAGCCCCAGCCGGCGGATCCTCTGAGCGATGAGGGTGCCGCCAGCTGAGGCCAGACACGCGGCTGCTCCGTAAGTCCTCCCCCGGGCCGTGACAAGAGTGTCGTCCGCGTAGCAGATGACACTCATGCCACGGAGCAGGGCACCTCGGAGCAGCCAATTATAACCGAGGTTCCAAAGTAAGGGGCCGAGCACCGACCCCTGAGGAACCCCGGCTTCTACCTTTCGCCGCTGGAGGCGGCCATCCCTGTTGACGTACAAGACCTCTCTGTCCGAGAGGTAGTCCGCCAACAGGGCCCGCAAATATAGAGGCACTCCGTGATACCGGAGCGCCTCCAGAATCGTTGAGTGGGGGATGGTGTTGAACGCGTTGGCTATATCAAATGATATAGCCAGCACGCCCTCCCCCCTCTCTGCGGCCTCGCTCGTCGTCGCCCTGAGCTTAGTCAGGGCGTCGATTGTGGACCGGCCCGCCCGAAACCCATACTGGGCGTCGGATAGGTTTGGGCCGGTCCCTGCCAGGTGCTGGTTGAGGCGGGCAGCTATCAGCTTCTCAAACAGCTTGCCCGCCTCGTCCAGGAGGACTATGGGACGGTAACCAGACGGGGAGTCCGCTGGCCGCCCCTCCTTCCTAAGGAGGACCAGAAGGCCCTCCTTCCACGCTTTCGGGAACCGCCCAACTTCAAAACATCGGTTGAAGAGGTCCCGAAAGCGTCCAGCCATCTCGGTCACGGCGATGGCAACGACCCTGGCCGGGACCCCGTCTGGACCCGGCGTCGTCTTCTTGCTGCGAAGGTAGTCTGACGCTGTGTCAAACTCCTCCGCAGTGATGGGGTCAAAACCCGCGGCCGGGGGGCTGGTCCCAAAGGGAGGATCCATCTTTGGAGGGGTGAACGTCGTATTGTCCGGGAACAGAACCCGGACGACCCCCTCCAAAAGATCTGGCTGGAGAGTCTCAGTCAGTGGGGGACCTATGGGGCGCAGCTTATTGCGCACCGCCTTATACGGTCTCCCCCACGGATCGTCATTAAGACTCTCCAGCATCTCCTCCCGCGCGAGGTCTTTCGCGGCGCCTATGGCAGCCTTGAAAGAACGCCTCGCCTCTTTGTAAAGAGAGTACAGGCGGCTCTCCTCTTCCTCATCCCGGTGGCTGCGGCGGCGGCTCCGGGTGTAAGCCCTTCGGGCCGCAACACAGGCAGCCCGCAGGTCGGCGAGTTCCGCCGACCACCAGTAAACCGCCCGCCTTGGAGGAGGCCGGCAAGACCGAGGCATGCTTGCATTGCACACCTCGGTCAGCGCGCTCCGCAGGTGCCCAGCGGCTACATCCACGTCCGGATTGGTCGGTGCCCCGAACCAATCCTGGACGAAGGCCGCCTCCTTTGCCATGTCACGGTCCAGCTTGGTGAGCGCCCATCTAGGAAACTTCACCGGACCGCGACTCGACCCCGCTCGGGAGTTGTGGACTGAGAACTCTATCCGAATATGGCGATGATCGGATAGAGACTCCGTCAGGTCGACTTCCCACTTTTGCACACGCGCGGCTAATGCAGGGGTGGCGAACGATATGTCCACCACCGACCCTCCCTGCTGCCGCACGCATGTATGGGTTGTCCCTCTATTCAAAAGGGACAGGCCGACCGACGTTGCCCACAACTCTACCAGCCTCCCGCGCGGATCAGTAGCTGGGTTGCCCCAGGCCACAGATTTGGCGTTCAAGTCGCCGAGCATAAGAAACAGCCTCGGCGTCAATCTGGCCACCGCTGCTGCCAGGTGGGTAAGCAGCTGGTCCAATTCAGCCAGGGGGCGGTTGGGGGAGAAATAAATGCCGATTACGGTGATTTCCCCCCACGCGGCGGCCACGTATCCGGACCCTCTCTCTATAAGCGAGAGGGGAGGGGAATCCGTGGAGGGTCGCGAGGCGATCGCCACCAAGCCGTCCCTGTCCGCCAACCAGTTAGGAGGCACGGAGTATGGCTCGGCGACCACCGCCAACCCCGCCGTCCAATCGGCCATGACCTGAGTCATCAGGTCCTGAGCCGCCCGGCAATGATTAAGATTGCCCTGGAGGATGGTGCGATGTCTTGCGTCTTGCATCACTCGGACATCGCACCATTCTCTTCTGCCGGCTCAGGACTGACCTCAGCCGCCGCGGCCGCAGGCGGGAGCGACGCCTGCAGCTTGCCCTTCTTTGGTGGGGGGTTGCATTTAGGACCCCCCATCACGTGATCAGCGGACACTTTACTGGCCGTGCAGACCGCGCATTTTGGCTGTGCCTTGCAGGAGCCGATCTTATGATCGGCTGACCCGCAGCGTAGGCACAGTTGTGTGCGATCTGCAGACGGACAGGCGGCCTTTACGTGGCCCGTCCCGTAGCACCTAAAGCAGCGCATTGGCAACTGCTCCAGGGCCCGGACCAACGCTGAGCTTAAGCCCAACGGGATCCGTTTCCGGTCCAAGAGGATTTTAGCGGCGGCCACCGGGACCTGCAAGTAGATGGCCCTATATCCCCCGCGACCATCACGGATTTCCCCGCCTTTGATGGCGGCTTCCTCGAAACCACCGATCTTGGCGGCCACGGCGATCACCTTGGCCCTGGAAACGGAGTCGTCCATCTCCAGGACCATGAGAGGTGCCAACTTCTGAGGGCGCGCCACCTTTGCTGCATCGGCCACAGCCTCACGCAGCTTGGCGGCGAACAGGTTTGCGTTCCCTTCTCGATCTGCGCCCGGGAACTCAAATATTCGAGCCCCGGTCTGCGTCTTCCGGCATTTGACGGCGTCGGCGAACCCCTGAATGAGCGGGTTCACCACTTCCCGCGCCTTCTCCAGTATGGAGCCGTATGTCTCCCCCCGTTTTGCTGCCTCCGGCGTGATGGTGATCACCACAGCCGCTGTCTTGGGGGGAGTCAAGTTCTTGGAACTTTTCTTCTTCTTCCCGCCTTTGCCGGAGAACTTCGCAGTTTCCGGCTTTGGGGCGGAAGCAGAAGAGGAAGGCGTCGCCGTTTTTGCCTTCGTCCTCTTTTTCTTTTTCTTCTTCTCCACCTTTTTCCACTCGTTAGTGGGAGTGGTGGAGGGAAGAAGAAGATTTCCGTCTTCGGCCGTCGGTACTACCGGGGCCGAGGACGGGCCGGGTTTCGGGGAGGCGGAGGGTGCGGGTGATGCAGCCACCTTGGCCACTTGGGCAGTTGGAGCTGCCACCTCAGTCACCTGCTTGGTCCGTTTCCCCTTGCCCTTCCCTTTGGAGGGCTTTGGGGCCACAGACGGGGGCGACTCAGCACCAGCTGCAGCCGTTGCCGCCTTCTTGCGGTCCACCGCCAGGGGCGGACGTACGGTCTTGGCCGGCAAAAGGCGATCCTCAATACCGGCCAGGCAGGACCTTACGAAGGCCCTCTCCTCCCTCACGACCCTTCGGATGGCATCCTCGAGGTCACTGGAGAGGGAGGGCGGAACGACCTCCATAGCTGAGGGAGGGGCCGGCTCCGTGGCAGGCACCGCAGGCAACACAGGCGTGGCTCGCCCGGCCTGTTCCCGGAGACGGGCAACCTCGGCCGACAGGCGGTCAATAGTGGCCTGCATGCGCTGCAGCTCTTCGGAGGCAGTCCTCTTCAGGACTTCCTCCATTATGCCACGCACGCTGGCCGCCCGACATTTCAGGGCCTTCTGCAAAGTGCCCTTCAGGTTGGAGGACTTCGCGGCGATTTCGGTAATCTCCGCGACATCCTCCAATATCAGCTTTTCAAGCTCGGGTAACGTCTTGCCCTCATAGTCAAAGAGGGCAGAGCCGTACCCGAACTTCGCCCGGGCAGTGCGGGTTTGCCGCTCCCTGGCGGCCACCCTTTCTTCGAGCTCCGACTGGAGCTCTTCCCTTCTAAGGGCTTGAAGCTGGCGCTGAGCCTCTGCCAGGCCGGCATAATGGCTCGTTGACATATTGCGCCTGCCCTTGCCCGACGTCCCTTTCTTAAATTGTTTAACAGACGGGGTGTCAGAACTCGACCCCCCGTCTGCTTTGCTGGCTGACTTGCGCAGCCGCTTGCGCTCCCGCGTGGTCTGTGCGGGACAATCAACTGACATGACCGAAGCGTCTGTCAGGGTAGACTCGTCCTCAGACCCGGAGAAGTCCCCAGGCCTAAAGAAAAGGCTCCCCGACCGACCGGACGCTGGCGTGTCACACCGCTCCAGCACTATGACGGGCGTCTTAAAACAGACGTTCCCGTCTCCTGACTTTTCGGCAGCCTCGCAGCTCTGCGAAGAGCATAGCGAGCCACCAGTCTCTATCACTACGCCCTTCTCGGGCTCTATTGACATAGTTTCCAGACCACCCTGGACCGTCTCAGATCCAGACCCGATGAGCGCTCTAGCGCCATCCACAATTTCATTGCGGGGCGACTCACGTTCGTCGCGCCGCACACCACTTTGCACGTCTTCCTCATCCTCGACTTTCTGCTCGCGCAGAGAATCACCCCCCATATTCCCAGATTTATTTAAATTTGAATTAGAACGCATAATTGTTCCCACGAGTGTGGGGGAAATAAAGGTCCACCCGGGCAGTGCCCCCTGTACCCGGGTAAGCGTACATACTCTAGGGAGTCCGCCGGTTCCCTAGAGGTGTGCCGTTCGCGACTGACCACCCGTCAGCCACGCATCCCCTCGCCACGGCACCAAGCTTGGGATTGGGGTAACTTTTTATAGAGGTTTCCTCCCTCTCGGCCCGGCCAATTAAGGCAGGACCGGCCCAGCAGCGAGCCGCGAGACGTGATCCACGACACTCACCGCCAGGTCTTTCACCCCGGACGCCAGTTTCCCGGCGCCACTCGCTCCTTGCGGAGCACCAACTCCGCCCAGACGGCCCAGACTGCACGGCCAGTAAAGCGGACACTTTACTGGCCGTGCAGACCGCGCATTTTGGCTGTGCCTTGCAGGAGCCGATCTTATGATCGGCTGACCCGCAGCGTAGGCACAGTTGTGTGCGATCTGCAGACGGACAGGCGGCCTTTACGTGGCCCGTCCCGTAGCACCTAAAGCAGCGCATTGGCAACTGCTCCAGGGCCCGGACCAACGCTGAGCTTAAGCCCAACGGGATCCGTTTCCGGTCCAAGAGGATTTTAGCGGCGGCCACCGGGACCTGCAAGTAGATGGCCCTATATCCCCCGCGACCATCACGGATTTCCCCGCCTTTGATGGCGGCTTCCTCGAAACCACCGATCTTGGCGGCCACGGCGATCACTTCGGCCCTGGAAACGGAGTCGTCCATCTCCAGGACCATGAGAGGTGCCAACTTCTGAGGGCGCGCCACCTTTGCTGCATCGGCCACAGCCTCACGCAGCTTGGCGGCGAACAGGTTTGCGTTCCCTTCTCGATCTGCGCCCGGGAACTCAAATATTCGAGCCCCGGTCTGCGTCTTCCGGCATTTGACGGCGTCGGCGAACCCCTGAATGAGCGGGTTCACCACTTCCCGCGCCTTCTCCAGTATGGAGCCGTATGTCTCCCCCCGTTTTGCTGCCTCCGGCGTGATGGTGATCACCACAGCCGCTGTCTTGGGGGGAGTCAAGTTCTTGGAACTTTTCTTCTTCTTCCCGCCTTTGCCGGAGAACTTCGCAGTTTCCGGCTTTGGGGCGGAAGCAGAAGAGGAAGGCGTCGCCGTTTTTGCCTTCGTCCTCTTTTTCTTTTTCTTCTTCTCCACCTTTTTCCACTCGTTAGTGGGAGTGGTGGAGGGAAGAAGAAGATTTCCGTCTTCGGCCGTCGGTACTACCGGGGCCGAGGACGGGCCGGGTTTCGGGGAGGCGGAGGGTGCGGGTGATGCAGCCACCTTGGCCACTTGGGCAGTTGGAGCTGCCACCTCAGTCACCTGCTTGGTCCGTTTCCCCTTGCCCTTCCCTTTGGAGGGCTTTGGGGCCACAGACGGGGGCGACTCAGCACCAGCTGCAGCCGTTGCCGCCTTCTTGCGGTCCACCGCCAGGGGCGGACGTACGGTCTTGGCCGGCAAAAGGCGATCCTCAATACCGGCCAGGCAGGACCTTACGAAGGCCCTCTCCTCCCTCACGACCCTTCGGATGGCATCCTCGAGGTCACTGGAGAGGGAGGGCGGAACGACCTCCATAGCTGAGGGAGGGGCCGGCTCCGTGGCAGGCACCGCAGGCAACACAGGCGTGGCTCGCCCGGCCTGTTCCCGGAGACGGGCAACCTCGGCCGACAGGCGGTCAATAGTGGCCTGCATGCGCTGCAGCTCTTCGGAGGCAGTCCTCTTCAGGACTTCCTCCATTATGCCACGCACGCTGGCCGCCCGACATTTCAGGGCCTTCTGCAAAGTGCCCTTCAGGTTGGAGGGCTTCGCGGCGATTTCGGTAATCTCCGCGACATCCTCCAATATCAGCTTTTCAAGCTCGGGTAACGTCTTGCCCTCATAGTCAAAGAGGGCAGAGCCGTACCCGAACTTCGCCCGGGCAGTGCGGGTTTGCCGCTCCCTGGCGGCCACCCTTTCTTCGAGCTCCGACTGGAGCTCTTCCCTTCTAAGGGCTTGAAGCTGGCGCTGAGCCTCTGCCAGGCCGGCATAATGGCTCGTTGACATATTGCGCCTGCCCTTGCCCGACGTCCCTTTCTTAAATTGTTTAACAGACGGGGTGTCAGAACTCGACCCCCCGTCTGCTTTGCTGGCTGACTTGCGCAGCCGCTTGCGCTCCCGCGTGGTCTGTGCGGGACAATCAACTGACATGACCGAAGCGTCTGTCAGGGTAGACTCGTCCTCAGACCCGGAGAAGTCCCCAGGCCTAAAGAAAAGGCTCCCCGACCGACCGGACGCTGGCGTGTCACACCGCTCCAGCACTATGACGGGCGTCTTAAAACAGACGTTCCCGTCTCCTGACTTTTCGGCAGCCTCGCAGCTCTGCGAAGAGCATAGCGAGCCACCAGTCTCTATCACTACGCCCTTCTCGGGCTCTATTGACATAGTTTCCAGACCACCCTGGACCGTCTCAGATCCAGACCCGATGAGCGCTCTAGCGCCATCCACAATTTCATTGCGGGGCGACTCACGTTCGTCGCGCCGCACACCACTTTGCACGTCTTCCTCATCCTCGACTTTCTGCTCGCGCAGAGAATCACCCCCCATATTCCCAGATTTATTTAAATTTGAATTAGAACGCATAATTGTTCCCACGAGTGTGGGGGAAATAAAGGTCCACCCGGGCAGTGCCCCCTGTACCCGGGTAAGCGTACATACTCTAGGGAGTCCGCCGGTTCCCTAGAGGTGTGCCGTTCGCGACTGACCACCCGTCAGCCACGCATCCCCTCGCCACGGCACCAAGCTTGGGATTGGGGTAACTTTTTATAGAGGTTTCCTCCCTCTCGGCCCGGCCAATTAAGGCAGGACCGGCCCAGCAGCGAGCCGCGAGACGTGATCCACGACACTCACCGCCAGGTCTTTCACCCCGGACGCCAGTTTCCCGGCGCCACTCGCTCCTTGCGAAGCACCAACTCCGCCCAGACCCGAGCAATATGCCCCGACGGTCCGGGTTTGGTGTTATAGACTTTTCCTTGTCTTGGCCCCGACTTCAGTAGCCAGGACCCCCGGCCCCCGTTGGGGGGTTACGGGTTGCCCGACAGGCCTGCCAAGTTGACAAAACCTGCCGCGCTCTGGTTTGGCTCGCGCCGGCCGTAGCCGGTACCCCCCATGACTGAGGGGCATTCCCCTATCCACCACCCGGGGGACGCGCCCGATATGGGTCCAGAACCCCACACGGGAACCTTTTTTTTTTTTTTTTTTTTTTTTTTTTTTTTTTTTATCGCTGGAAAATGCGTTACGCATACCTACCACTCTCGGGGGGAGCGATAGGTTATGTGGGACTCTCCCCGATTGGGGCCTACCCACTAAAAACCAGCGGCGTTCTCGGGAGCCATATAGTTTGGGACCACGGGTCAGCGCCATCAGCACACTACCGCAGTCCCTCACTGACCAGACCGACACACGGTCTCACCCGTTCTGGAGAGGGCATAATACCCCTGCCTCCAGCGCCGGAGGAGGATATCCTCCGGCTTGTTGTCCCGATGATGCGTGGAACGCAAGACACACCATCGCGCCTCCTAGTGGGAAGCGGACGCCCCCGCGTCCGCCGCCCGAGGCACAGGGAGGGGCATGTGCAGGAGGTGGCGGTTCCTCCTGCGCCCAGTGCGCCTACGGCGCATGAGGAGTGCGTCAGCCTCAGCCTCTCGCTCTCGCTCCGCGCTCTCCTTTTGGGCAAGCACATGCTCGCAAAATGCAGCCATGGCTCGCCACGCCTCCCTGTCGTCGACCATACGCCGGACTATGGAGCCCAGCCTTAGGTCGTCCCCCACGTGTGCTCGAAGGGCACGGCGGTCAGCGACCCACGCCGGGCACACCTCAAGGGTGTGCTGTGCCGTGTCCTCCGGAGCATCGCAGTGCCAGCATCGGGTGGAGGGTTCCCTGCCAATGCGGCAGAGGTATGACCCAAAGCACCCGTGACCCGTAAACACCTGAGACATCCGGTATGTCACTTGGCCGTGTGGCCGCTCAACCCATTCTGTGAGAACGGGGAGCACGGCACCCCACACGGGAACCTAACCTAACCTAACCTAACCTTTTTTTTTTTTTTTTTTTTTTTTTTTTTTTTTTTTTTTTTTTTTTTTTTTTTTTTTTTTTTTTTTTTTTGTCGCAGGAAAACCCGTTTAAGAGCCATAACCGGAGTCGGGGGACCCCGGCCGTGTGTGGGACTCCCAGCGTCCTGAAAAGGACGCGGCTCCGCCCTCAGAAGGGCGGGGACTACCCACCAAAAACCTGCGGCTTCCCTTCCCTGCCTAGGAGGCGTCATGAGAGTCCAGCCATAGCCTTTACATCCATGAACGCCTCCGGCAGCTCGCCCGCCTACACGGCGGACCCTGCACGCCCCCCTTGTGGGGGGACGGAGGAAATAGCCGGGGAAGCGGCACTATTTCCTCCCGACGGTGGTGGCCCGTGCAATGCAGGTGGAAGCACCCCCGTGCCTCCGACCTGCGGGCCACCTTGGGGGGCTAGAGAGCGGTCATACAACCGCCGCCTCCTGCCCCTCCTCCGTCTGCGGAGCGGGTGTGCAGAGGGATCATCCTCTCTCTCCCGCTCCGCCGCCTCCTTCTGCATCATAACGTCTTCACAGAAGGAGGCTACCGCCTTCCAGGCCCTCTCACTATCTAGCATGGCGTTCACCATACTAGGCAATGAGAGGTCCTGGCCGACCACCGCCACCAGGACACGACGCTGCTCCTCCCAGCCTGGGCAGGCTGCGAGGATATGCTCTGCCGTGTCCTCCGCCGCGCCGCATTTGTGGCACGACGGGGATTCCTCCCTCCCGATCCGATACAGGTACCTGCCGAAGCAGCCATGCCCGGTAAGCACCTGCGTCAGACGGTAAGAGAGGAAACCGTGGGGCCTCTCCAGAACCTAACCTAACCTAACCTAACCTAACCTAACCAGTCCCAGCTCGCGCCCTGGACCGAGCACCCGCGCCCAACGCACGAAGCGTCACGCTGAGTACCCGTATCGCGCTGAAAAAATCGAAATAGTGGGTTTTTTACCGATTTTAGCACCTTGTGATACATCAAAAAACGATTTAAAATTTTAAGAAATTTCAGTTTATCAGTAATACTGAAAAATTTTGTTTGACCACCCTGTATACTGTGTTCGGCAAATTTCTTCGCCTGGCCGAGACCTATCCGTAGATACCTCATTTGCACCCCTACGATAATAAATAGGGCAGGAATTCGCAAAATCTAGGTACATAACAACTGAAACCGAGGTATAAAGGGAGGTACATTTTTTACATAACACATACAGTTTCAGCGCTATAAACTGAAATACTGAAACTTTTTTCGCTCCTATATTTTTCTAATTAGTAGTTCCTAGCTGGTTTTAGCGAAAAAAGCGATAAAAAACTGTTATTTACTTTTAATTTTGACAATCTTGCATTTTACATAGACGTATACGATCTCCATACAAAATTCAATCGAAATTTTTCTAAGTGTTTTCGCGTTGATCGATTTTCAAAATTTTTTGATTTAGTTTAATAGTATCCGTTATTATAAGCATAACTACGTTGTCAGCAGCGCGCTCCGACGTTTAGTTAATTAGTTATAAAATTTCAAAGTTTTAATTTTAAGAAATTTCAGTTTATCAGTAATACTGAAAAATTTTGTTTGACCACCCTGTATACTGTGTTCGGCAAATTTCTTCGCCTGGCCGAGACCTATCCGTAGATACCTCATTTGCACCCCTACTATAATAAATAGGGCAAAAATTCGACCTCCCGCCCCCCCATTGTTCATTTGCTATCAGAGCTAAGTACAGGCAGCCGAAAATTATTAATTTACAAGAAGTTAAATAAATAGTATACAGTGATAGTGACTTACCCAGGGGTTTCCTGACAGCACGGGACCGCAGATATCGTCTCGCAGCAGCAGCGGGACCTGTAAGAAAAAGAAAACATTAGTGACACATTAGTTAATCAGATTAAATTATAATAAATAGGTTACTATTAGGACATTGACTGCGCTCCTAACAAATCAGGTTCGAAGCCGACAGTAGCAATACTATTGTGTTGCTACTACTAGATTTTTAAGCATTTTATACTTTTATATTATTTTATTATTTACAAAGTATATGTTGACAATTTATACTCTTTTGAGTCAATTTAATAATTTTATATACACAATTGTATTATATTTACTGTGTTTTAGTTAGGATTTCCAATTTGATTTTATTTTTACTCTGACAATATACTCTATTGAGTCATTTAAATTTTAATATTTTACACAATTTTACTTTCTGACTTCGCAATGCTTGGCATACACACTCCGGTAAAAAAGACGTCCGGTGGACAGCGAAGGGTGGGCACCTCCAGCCCGCATGATGCCGAACAGAGGGCAGGCCCTTTGAATGCGCCGGCAACGATGGCGCAGGACTCGATGGTCCGACGGCTCACCGGCGAATGGGAGGCAGGGAAGGTGGACGGACCATCCAAATCCCCAAACTCACCTAAAATGGTGGCCCCTGCAGCCCGGCCAGCTAAGGCAAAGGCCTTGTCACAGCCGACGGCCACCCGCAGGGTGTCAACAGAGGCACTTAGTGTCTCCCCACGGGCTGAGCCAAGATATATAAACAGGACCAGCGAGGCCAAAGCTATGTTAACAAAGGCCAAGCTGCACCTCAAAAACTCTAAAAATATAAAAACCGACATAAAGGTAGAAGTCACGCATGCACTCGACAGACTCTACCAGTTGGTAAAAGATGCGGAGTCGGAAAGGAAAGAAGTAGGGAAAGTCACTGAAAAGGTCACCGAATTGACAGCACCGGAAACAGTAAGCCGAGTGGATGTGGAGATGGACAAGGAGAGTATTGGTATAGGAAAGGAGCTCATGGAGAAGATGGTACAGCACAGTAAACAATTAGAAGAGAATAGAATGGAGATGGAGAAACTGAAAGAAGTATTAATAAAGAGTCAGGATAGTGCAAGCAGAGGGACGTACGCGAGTGTGGCCGCGGCATCTCCGAGGAAACAATCCTCGGAGCATGCCGCGGTGCACTCGGTCGTCATACAATCCACCGACGAGACTCAGACCGGTGACCAAGTCCTGGACAAAGTGAGGGGGGTAGTGAGGGCCAGAGAAGAAGGGTTTCAGATCCATAGAATTCGCAAAGCTAGGGACAGTAAAATCATCCTAGGATGTAGAACGAAGGCCGAAGTAGAGAGAGTGAAGGAAAAAATCAGGAAGGATGGAAATAACTTGAAAGTTGAGGAAATAGTTAATAAGGACCCTATGGTCATCCTCCGAGACGTCCTCGCCTATAATAAGGACGAGGATGTGCTGCACGGCCTTCGCACCCAAAATAAGGCCCTGTTTGAAGGTGTGAGCGGAGAGGATCGAATGGAGGTGAAGTTCCGAAAAAGGACACGGAACCCGCTCACATCACACGTGGTGCTCAAAGTCTCCCCTGTGCTGTGGTCGAGATTGACCGGAGCGGGTGTCGTACACATTGACCTGCAGCGGGTCCGGGTGCTCGACCAGTCGCCCCTAATCCAGTGCTCCCGGTGTCTGGGCTACGGCCACGGCAAGCGGTTCTGCCGCGAAACCGTGGACGTGTGCAGCCACTGTGGGGGCCCACACCTGGGGGCGGAGTGTGCTGAGCGAGCGTCGGGAAAGCTGCCGACCTGTACCAACTGCCAGGCTGCCAAGATGGACCGGGTCGACCACAACGCTTTCAGTAGCGACTGCCCGGTCCGAAAGAGGTGGGAAACTCTGGCACGGTCGGCAGTACAATATTGCTGAGGTTGTCACTGGTGCGACACAAGTCCAAACGGTCATAAGTACGGACCAAGAAAAGTTGTATCACGTAGTTCAGGCCAATCTCCAGAGGAGTAGGGCCGCCACGGACGAGCTCATCGTCGAGGCGGCGAGGAGGAAGATTGCCATTGCGTTGGTCCAGGAGCCCTACATTGGAGCGACAGGCGATCTGAAAAACTACCCAGGCGCGCGAATCCTCCAATGTAGCAAGAGCACGGACCAACCGACAAAGGCGGCGATTATCCTCTTCGACGACACAATCGATGTCACCCAGTATCCCACGCTCACTACTAGGAATATGGTTGCTGCAAAGCTGAGAACCGAAGCGTGGGAGATAGGGGTGATATCGGTCTACCTCGAGGGCGACAAGCCCATAGAGCCGGACGTGGAGCGGCTGAAGGAGGTGGTCGCTGGACTTGGCCTGAAAAACGTGATACTGGCAGGGGACGTGAATGCGTGGAGCATCTGGTGGGGAAGTAGGGAGACGAACGAAAGGGGGGAGGAAATCCAGGGTATGGTGGACGAGCTAGGGTTCCACATACTCAACCGTGGTTCTGAGCCCACGTTCGACACTGTAAGAGGAGGAAAAAGATACTCCAGCAGCGTGGACATTACGGTGTGCTCCTCGGACATTCTTGGACGGATCGAAGGATGGAGAGTGGACGACAGCGTCACCTGTTCGGACCACAGGGCAATCTTGTTTGAAATTAAAATTAAAAATTCAATCGGAACCGATATAAAAAGAACCACCCGAAAATTTAATACAAAAAAAGCAAACTGGAGTCAATTTCGTGAGAACCTCCCCACCTCAAAGCATCGGTTGAAGAGGTCCCGAAAGCGACCAGCCATCTCGGTCACGGCAATGGCCACGACCCTGGCCGGGACTCCGTCCGGGCCCGGCGCCGTCTTCTTGCTGCGGAGGTATTCTGACGCTGTGTCGAACTCCTCCGCAGTGATGGGGTCAAAACCCACGGCCGGGGGGCCGCTACCAAAGGGGGGATCCATCCGTGGAGGGGTGAACGAAGTATTGTCCGGGAACAGAACCCGGACGACCTCCTCCAAAAGATCCGGCTGGAGAGACTCAGTCAGTGGAGGACCTATGGGGCGCAACTTATTGCGCACCATCTTGTACGGTCTCCCCCACGGGTCGTTGTTGAGACCCTCCAACATTTCCTCCCTGGCCAGATCTTTTGCAGCCGCGATTGCCGCCTTGAGGACACGCTTCGCCTCTCGATAAGTGGCGTATAAGCGGCCCTCGTTTGCCTCGTCTCGGTTGCGACGGCGACGGCTTCTCGTATATGCCCTTCGGGCTGTGACGCAAACAGCCCGAAGGTCAGCAATTTCCACCGACCACCAATAGACCGCGCGTCTGGGTGGAGATCGGCGAGACCGAGGCATGCAAGTGTTGCACACCTCGGTCAAAGTGATTCGTAGACGCTCGGCGGCTACATCCACGTCAGGACTGGGTGGTGGCCCAAACCAGTCCTGAACGAAAGCCGCCTCTTTCGCCATCTCCCGGTCGAGGCGAGTGAGAGCCCACCGGGGAAATGGCGATTGTCCACGACTGGGTCCATCTTGGGGGCGTTGGGTTGAAAACTCTATCCGTATGTGACGATGATCGGACAGAGTCTCTCCCAAGCCAACCTCCCATTTCTGGACCCGTGTAGCCAAAGCAGGCGTGGCGAACGACAGGTCAACCACAGACCCACCCTGTTGTCGCACACAAGTGTGAGTTGTCCCTCTATTTAAGAGGGACAGACCAACCGTTGCCGCCCACAGCTCCAGGGTTTGACCCCGCGCATCGCTCGCTGGGTTGCCCCAAGTCACCGATTTGGCATTCAGATCACCCAAAAGGGCGACCTGTCGCGGCGCCATTCGGGCCACCGCCGCTGCCAGGGCATCAAGGTATGCCTCGAATTCCGACATTGGGCGGTTGGGGGAGAAATATACCCCAATAATGGCAATTTCCCCCCATGCTGCGGCCACATACCCAGCTCCCCTTTCGATAAGCGAGAGGAGAGGGGAATCTGTGGAGGGGCGGGAGACAATCGTCACTAGGCCATCCTGGTCGGCCAGCCAATTTGGTGGCACCGAATATGGCTCGGCGACAACGGCCACGCCTGCCGTCCATTCGGCCATGACCTGAGCCATGAGGTCTTGAGCCGCCCTACAGTGGTTCAGGTTTCCCTGAAGAATGGTACGATATCCTACTGCTGGCATTATTCGGACATCGCACCATTTTCCTCACCCGGCTCAGGACGGACGTCAGCCGTAGCCGCAACAGACCGTGTCGGGGCCTGTGTTTTACCCTTCTTTGCGGGAGGGTTGCATTTTAACCCCCCCATCACATGGCCGGCCGACAGCCCACTGGCCGTGCATACTGCACACTTTACCTGGCCCTTGCAGTCAGCGACTTTGTGGTCAGCCTGGCCGCAGCGCCGGCAAAGTTGCGATCTGTCTATCGAAGGACAGAGTGCCCGGGTGTGTCCGATACCAAAGCATCTGAAGCAGCGCATCGGCAACTGCTCCAGAGCCCGAACCACTCCCGAGCTAAGCCCTAAGGGGATCCGCCCCTTGCTCAGAAGAGCATTCGCTGCCGCGACAGGGACCTGTACATATATTGCACTCAGGCCCCCACGACCACGCCGAATTTCACCACCTTTGATGGCTTCTGCCGCACAGCCACCAATCTTAGCCGCAGCTGAGATCACGTCGCCCCTGGTGACGGAGTCATCCATCTCCGAGATCATCAGGGGCGAAAGCTTCTGCGGACGTGTAACTTTGGCCGCATCTGCAACGGCCTCCCGCAGCTTGGCGGCGAAAAGCTCCGCATGACCGTCTCGTTCGGCTCCCGGGAACTCGAACAGCCGAGCCCCAGTCTGAGTCTGGCGACACTTGACATCAGTGATACCCAGCTCTGCTGGGTTTACTGACTGGCGCGCCTTTTCTAGAATAGACCCGTAGGTCTCCCCCCGTTTTTCGGCCTCTGGTGAGAGTGTTATCACCACCGCCGCGGTTTTCGGGGGAGTCAACTTTTTGGCTTTTTTTGCCAAAGCGGGCGCCGTCATCTTAACCAACTGTCCCCCACCGGCGGACTTTGAAGTCGTTGGTTTGGGATTAGTCGAGTAGGATGAAGGGGCTGCTCCTGTCTTCTTCTTTTTCTTCTTCCTCTTCTTTTCCACTGTCTTCCACTCGTTCGCGGGAGTGGTAGACGGGAGAAGAAGATCCTCCTGGTGAGTTTCCGCCACTCTGGATGGACCAGGATTTGTGGGGCCAGGGGCTTTAGTGAAAGCCGGACCCGCCGCTGTAGTGTCCTTACTTTTTTTCCCCTTGCCCTTTCCTTTGTCGGGCTTAGGGGCCTTGGTCTGAGCCGCAACTCTGGCTGCAGCCTCCACCGCCTTCTTGGTGTCCGCCGCAAGAGGCGGGCGCACTGTCTTTGCCGGTAAGAGCCGATCCTCGATTCCGGCGAAGCAAGCCCTTGTGAAGGCCCTCTCTTCCATCACAACCTTTCGGATGACATCCTCAAGGTTGTTTGAGTTGAGTTGCAAGCAAGTTGACGCTGGGCCCTCTGCAGCAACATAGCACTGCGGTTTGACAGGTTGCCGTACCAGATCGGAGCCCCATAGAGGGCCTGGGAACGTACGACGCCCATGTATAGGCGCCGACTTGACGCTGAGGGCCCGCCAAGATTTGGCATTAATCTGCTTAAGGCACCCGCTGTCTTGAGTAGTTTTGGTGCTAACTGCTCAAAGTGGGCGTTGAAGCTCCACCGCCCATCTAGTATGAGGCCGAGGTACTTGAGAGTACGCCCGACCTCAATGCGGGTTCCACCCACTATCAAGTGCGAACCCGGTGGTGGCGCTTGCCGAGGCCCATGGAAACATAGGGCCTCTGACTTTTCGAGCGCCACCTCTAGCCCTAGTCCCTGGATGCGCACTTCGCGGGCCCTCTGCTCCGCCGTCCATTTGTAGACGGTGGCGAGGACCCGAGCTTCCAGCTCCCACGGTGGCGTGCCCGCAAGAGCACAGGCCGCAGCGCCCCCAACCGTGCGGTATGCCCTCCCCACCCGCTGTGCAATGGCCCGTTGGGGCCTGCGGAGGAGGGCGGCGTTCTCCCTCTCATTGAGGGAGTCTACCCACACGGGGGCGCCATAGAGCGCCATACTTCTCAAGACGCCGGCATATAAACGCCGGCATCTCGTCCTCGGTCCCCCCAGATTAGGGAGGAGCCAGTTGAAGGCGTTGGCGGCCCTCAAAAGGCGTCCGGAC
Source organism: Pyrausta nigrata (assembly GCA_949316185.1). Classification (NCBI taxonomy): domain Eukaryota; kingdom Metazoa; phylum Arthropoda; class Insecta; order Lepidoptera; family Crambidae; genus Pyrausta; species Pyrausta nigrata. The sequence continues at coordinate 111,517 of OX438936.1, forward strand.
AAGCCTTTGAAATGAGGGCCAAAGTGCCAACGGCCATCCAATACCAGGCCCAGATATTTCATCTGGGCCTTAACTTCAACCCTCACGCCGCTTACGATGATGTGGGCGTCGTGAGGGGCATGCTGCCGGGGCCCCGGAAAGAAGAGGGCCTCGGTCTTGTGCAGCGCCACCCCGAGCCCCAGCCGGCGGATCCTCTCAGCGACAAGGGTTCCGCCAGCCGAGGCCAGACACGCGGCCGCTCCATAAGTCCGACCTCGAGCCGTGACAAGAGTGTCATCCGCGTAGCATATGACACTCATGCCACGGAGCAGGGCTCCTCGGAGCAGCCAATTGTATCCGAGGTTCCACAGTAAGGGGCCGAGCACCGACCCCTGAGGAACCCCGGCTTCTACCTTTCGCCGCTGGAGGCGGCCATCCCTGTTGACGTACAAGACCTCTCTGTCCGAGAGGTAGTCCGCCAACAGGGCCCGCAAGTATAGAGGCACTCCGTGATAGCGAAGCGCCTCCAGAATCGTTGAGTGGGGGATGGTGTTAAACGCGTTGGCTATATCAAATGATATAGCCAGCACGCCTTCCCCTCTCTCTGCGGCCTCGCTCGTCGTTGCCCTGAGCTTAGTCAGGGCGTCGATTGTAGACCGGCCCGCCCGAAACCCATACTGGGCGTCGGATAGGTTTGGGCCGGTCCCTGATAGGTGCTCGTTGAGGCGGGCAGCTATCAGCTTCTCGAACAGCTTGCCCGCCTCGTCTAAGAGGACTATGGGGCGGTAACCTGACGGGGAGTCCGCCGGCCGCCCCTCCTTCCTAAGGAGGACCAAAAGGCCCTCCTTCCACGTTTTCGGGAACCTCCCGACCTCAAAACATTGGTTGAAGAGGTACCGAAAGCGTCCAGCCATCTCGGTCACGGCGATGGCCAAGACCCTGGCCGGAACCCCGTCCGGACCCGGCGCCGTCTTCTTGCTGCGGAGGTAGTCAGACGCTGTGTCGAACTCCTCCGCAGTGATGGGGTCAAAACCCGCGGCCGAGGGGCCGCTCCCAAAGGGAGGATCCATCTTCGGAGGGGTGAACGACGTATTGTCCGGGAACAGAACCCGGACGACCCCCTCCAAAAGATCTGGCTGGAGAGTCTCAGTCAGTAGGGGACCTATGGGGCGCAACTTGTTGCGCACCGCCTTATACGGTCTCCCCCACGGATCGTCATTAAGTCTCTCCAGCATCTCCTCCCGTGCCAGATCTTTCGCGGCGCGCGGGCCGGGGGTCCTGGCTACTGAAGTCGGGGCCAAGACAAGGAAAAGTCTATAACACCAAACCTGGACCGTTGGGGCATATTGCCCGGGTCTGGGCGGCGTTGGTGCTCCGCAAGGAGCGTGTGGCGCCGGGAAACTGGCGCCCGGGGTGGAAAGACCTGTCGGCGAGTGTCGTGGATCACGTCTCGCGGCTCGCTGCTAGGCCGGTCCTGCCTTAATTGGCCGGGCCGAGAGGGAGGAAACCTCTATAAAAAGTAACCCCAATCCCAAGCTTGGTGCCGTGGCGAGGGGATGCGTAGCTGACGGGTGGTCAGTCGCGAACGGCACACCTCTAGGGAACCAGCGGACTCTCTAGAGTACGTACGCTTACCCGGGTACAGGGGGCACTGCCCGGGTGGACCTTTATTTCCCCCACACTCGTGGGAACAATTATGTGTGACCTTTTTAAAAATAAATCTGGGGATATGGGGGGAGTCGAAGATGGGGAAGACGTAGGGAGCGGTGCGCGGCGCGACGAATGTGAGTCGCAGCGCGATGAAATTATGGATGGCGCTAGAGCGCTTATCGGGTCTGGATCTGAGACGGTCCAGACTAGTCTGGAGACGTTGCCCGAGAAGGGCGTAGATACAGAGGCGGGTGGCTCGCAGTGCTCTTCACAGAGCTGCAAGGCCGCCGAAAAGTTGGGAGACGGGAACGTCCGTTTTAAGACGCCCGTAATAATGCTGGAGCGATGCGACACGCCAGCGTCCGGTCGGTCGGGGAGCCTCTTCTTTAGGCCCAGGGACTTCTCCGGGTCTGAGGACGAGTCCACCCTGACAGACGCTTCGCTAATGTCGGTAGACCGTCCAGCACAGGCCACGCGGGAGCGCAAGCGACTGCGTAAGTCGGCCAACAAGGCAGATGGGGGGTCGAGCTCTGACACCCCGTCTGTTAAACAATTTAAGAAGGGGACGTCGGGCAAGGGCGGGCGCAATCCGACAAGCCACTATACCGGTCTGGCAGAGGCTCAGCGCCAGCTCCAAGCCCTTAGAAGGGAAGAGCTCCAATCGGAGCTCGAAGAAAGGGTGGCCGCCAAGGAGCGGCAAACCCGCACTGCCCGGGCGAAGTTCGGGTACGGCTCTGCCCTCTTTGACTATGAGGGCAAGACGTTACCCGAGCTTGAAAAGCTGATTTTGGAGGACGTCGCGGAGATTACCGAAATCGCCGCGAAGTCCTCCAACCTGAAGGGCACTCTACAGAAGGCCCTGAAATGTCGGGCGGCCAGCGTGCGCGGCATAATGGAGGAGGTCCTGAAGAGGACTGCCTCCGAAGAGCTGCAGCGCATGCAGGCCACTATCGATCGCCTGTCGGTCGAGGTTGCCCGTCTACGGGAACAGGCCGGGCGAGCCACGCCTGTGTTGCCTGCGGTGCCTGCCACGGAGCCGGCCCCTCCCTCAGCTATGGAGGTCGTTCCGCCCTCCCTCTCCAGTGACCTCGAGGATGCCATCCGAAAGGTCGTGAGGGAGGAGAGGGCCTTCGTAAGGTCCTGCCTGGCCGGTATTGAGGATCGCCTCTTGCCGGCCAAGACCGTACGTCCACCCCTGGCGGTGGACCGCAAGAAGGCGGCAACGGCTGCGGCTGGTGCTGAGTCGGCCCCGTCTGTGGCCCCAAAGCCCTCCAAAGGGAAGGGCAAGGGGAAACGGTCCAAGCAGTTAGCTGAAGTGGCAGCTGTACCTGCTCCAGTGGCCAAGGAAGCTGTACCACTTACACCGTCGGCCTCTCCAAAACCGGGCCCGTCCTCGGCCCCGGTAATACAGACGGTCGAAGAAGACGGAAATCTTCTTCTTCCCTCCACCACTCCCGCTAACGAGTGGAAAAAGGTGGAGAAGAAGAAGAAGAAAAAGAAAACAAAGGCTAAGACAGCGACGCCTTCCACTTCTACCTCTGCCCCAAAGCAGGGGACAACAAAGTCTCCCGGCAAGCGGAAGAAGAGGAAAAGTTCAAAGAACTTGACTCCCCCCAAGACTGCGGCAGTAGTGATTACCATCACGCCGGAGGCAGCAAAACGGGGGGAGACATACGGCTCCATACTGGAGAAGGCGCGCGAATCAGTGAACCCACTCATCCAGGGGTTCGCCGACGCCGTCAAATGCCGGAAGACGCTGACCGGGGCTCGTATATTCGAGTTCCCCGGCGTAGAGCGGGAAGGAAATGCCGACCTGTTCGCCGCCAAGCTGCGAGAGGCTGTGGCTGACGCAGCAAAGGTGGCGCGCCCGCAGAAGTTGGCGCCCCTTATGGTCCTGGAAATGGACGACTCCGTCTCCAGGGCCGAAGTGATCGCCATGGCCGCCAAGATCGGTGGCTGCGATGAGGCCGTCATCAAAGGGGGCGAAATCCGTAATGGGCGCGGGGGATACAGGGCCATTTACCTACAGGTCCCGGTGGCCGCCACCAAGATCCTCTTGGATCGAAAGCGGATCCCCTTGGGCCTTAGCTCAGCGCTGGTCCGTGCCCTGGAGCGGTTGCCAATGCGCTGCTTCAGGTGCTATGGGACAGGCCACGCAAGGGCCTGCTGCCCGTCTGCAGACCGGACACAGCTGTGCCTACGCTGCGGGTCAGCCGATCACAAAATCGGCTCCTGCAAGGCACAGCCCAAATGCGCGGTCTGCACGGCCAGCAAAGTGGCCGCCGGTCACGTGATGGGGGGTCCTAAATGCAACCCCCCACCAAAGAAGGGCAAGCTGCAGGCATCGATCCCGCCTGCGGCGACGGCGGCTGAGGTCAGTCCTGAGTCAGCAGAAGGGAATGGTGCGATGTCCGAGTGATGCAAGAAGTAAGACATCGCACCATCCTCCAGGGCAATTTAAATCATTGCCGGGCGGCTCAGGACCTGATGACTCAGGCTATGGCCGATTGGACGGCAGGGTTGGCGGTGGTCGCCGAGCCATACTCCGTACCTCCCAATTGGGTAGCGGACAGGAATGGCTTGGTTGCCATCGCCTCGAGGCCCTCCGCGGATTCCCCTCCGCTCTCACTTATAGAGAGCGGGTCCGGATACGTGGCCGCCGCGTGGGGAGAAATCACTGTCATCGGTGTCTATTTCTCCCCCAACCGCCCTCTAGCTGAGCTGGACCAGCTGCTCACCAACCTGGCGGCAGCGGTCGCCCGAATGTCGCCGAGGCAAATTGCTGTGCTCGGCGACCTAAACGCAAAATCGGTGTCTTGGGGGAACCCAGCCACTGATCCGCGTGGGAGACTGGTAGAGTTGTGGGCAACGTCGGTCGGCCTGTCCCTCTTGAATAGAGGGACAACCCATACATGCGTGCGGCAGCAGGGAGGGTCGGTGGTGGACATATCGTTCGCCACCCCTGCACTAGCCGCACGCGTGCAAAGGTGGGAAGTCGATCTGGCGGAGACTCTATCCGATCATCGCCATATTCGGATAGAGTTCTCAGTCCACAGCTCCCGAGGAGGGCCGAGTCACGGTACGGTGAAGTTCCCTAGATGGGCACTCACCAAACTGGACCGTGACATGGCGAAGGAGGCGGCTTTCGTCCAGGATTGGTTCGGGGCTCCGACTGATCCGGACGTGGACGTAGCCGCCGGGCGCCTGCGGAGCGCGCTGGCCGAGGTATGCAATGCAAGCATGCCTCGGTCTTGCCGGCCCCCACCAAAGCGGGCGGTGTATTGGTGGTCGGCGGAACTTGCAGACCTACGGGCTGCTTGTGTCGCGGACCCATATCGGGCGCGTCCCCCGGGTGGTGGATAGGGGAATGCCCCCCAGTCATGGGGGGTACCGGCTGAGGCCGGCGCGAGCCAAACCAGAGCGCGGCAGGTTTTGTCAACCTGGCAGGCCTGTCGGGCAACCCGTAACCCCCCAACGGGGGCCGGGGGTCCTGGCTACTGAAGTCGGGACCAAGACAAGGAAAAGTCTATAACACCAAACCTGGTCCGTCGGGGCATATTGCCCGGGTCTGGGCGGCGTTGGTGCTCCACAAGGAGCGAGTGGCGCCGGGAAACTGGCGCCCGGGGTGAAAAGACCTGGCGGCGAGTGTCGTGGATCACGTCTCGCGGCTCGCTGCTAGGCCGGTCCTGCCTTAATTGGCCGGGCCGAGAGGGAGGAAACCTCTATAAAAAGTTACCCCAATCCCAAGCTTGGTGCCGTGGCGAGGGGATGCGTGGCTGACGGGTGGTCAGTCGCGAACGGCACACCTCTAGGGAACCAGCGGACTCCCTAGAGTATATACGCTTACCCGGGTACAGGGGGCACTGCCCGGGTGGACCTTTATTTCCCCCATACTCGTGGGATCTTCATGAATAATCTAAACTTTAAAACAAATTCTGGGGAAATGGGAGGTGTTCTGCGTGAGCAGAGTGTAGTGGAGACGGTGGTGCCCGAGCAGGGCGGAGAGTTAGGAGCGAGTGGAACGCAGAGTGTGTCCTTGGCATCTGGCCAGGCAGCAGCTGTCTTAGGGCCTAAACGCCCTTCTCAGGGCGGGCTGCAGCCTCCGGTGACTACCACAGGGACGGAGTGGGCGTCAAGCCCATCCGGAGCGGAGATGCCCGAGACGGGCGTCAGTATGGACGCGAAGGAGGATAGCTCCTCTATCATACGCTTTGATTGGGCTAAGGAGATGCTTGCCCGCGACTGCAGAGTGGTAGTCGACCGCATCTCTGTTGCGTCGTCACCAGCGTCGTCGATCGATGGACGGTCGCGTTCACGAAAGCGGACGCGCAGTGAGTCTGCAGACAGTGTGTCTGAAACAGAAAGGGCAGAAAGAAACCCGAAAGAGCCGTCCTACGCTACCAGCCGTGGGCGCGGTGGCAGGAGTAGGCCCATAACAGTCGGGGCGAAGGCTGCGCGAGCTGTTGCTAAAGAGCTGCTCAAAGCAGACCACAAGCAGAAGCGGTGTGAGGAGGCTGAAACTGAGGCTGAGAATTGGTCAGCTAAAGTCAGGCGCGCCCTTAACCTGGCCCAATATAGGGCCAGAGAGCAGACAGCGCAGGAGTTGGTCCGTGCTATTCAAACGGGCACGGATACCATTCTCCATTGCGCAAAAAAGAGCGGCAACGTCAAGGGAGTGTTTCAAAGGAACTTTAATGACGCTGCCGCTCTTATAATGACAGCGGTCGAGACGCTTGCTCAGAGGACGACGGACGAAGAGATCCGCCGTCTCAACGCAGCGAACGACAATTTAAAAGCGGAACTGGCAGAACTCCGCAAAGAGTTCATAGCTTTAAAATGCCAGAAGCGACAAGAGGAAGAAGTTCTGGCGTCTACCTCTATCCACGAAGTAGGAGAATCAGCGCTCGAAAACGTGGAGCGAACCCTCATGGCCCGATGCAGTGCAATGATGAATGCACGTATCGAAGGCCTTGAGGACAGGCTTCTACCGGAGCAGCGTCGATCACGGATCCCGCTGGCCGTGGACCGAAGGAGTGAAAAGTTGACTCCTCCTTCCTCGCCTTCCCAAACTATGGAAGCAACAACCGTCACAAAGGTTGTCACTTCTGCCGCGGGCGGTAAAAAGTCCATCAAAAAGGTGGCGGTTAAATCTGGGCCCCAACCTGCTCAGTCTACAACGACTAAGGCTTCAACAGCCAAGGCCCCACAAGCCAAAGCCAAGTCGGCCAAGGCCCCACCGGTTAAAACTCCGGAAACCAAGGCTCCTTCTGCCTCAGTTTCACTGGCCAAAGCCGCGTCTGTGCCGGCATGCCCTTCTCACAAGGGCAGAAGTCGCGATAGGCGGCCAGCTGCAGCTAAAGCCCAAGCTCCAGCCCATGCCCCTGCCCCAAAACCAGCTCCGGCTGAGTCCCGTCCCCTTCCGCCACCTCCGGAAACCATGGAGGAAGGCTGGAATGTGGTGGTGAGGAGAGGCAAGAAGCTGAAAGGTGGACAACAGCCAACGCAGCCTAGCGCTAAACCGGCGAAGCCCGCCGCAAAAAAGCCCACCCCAAGACTCCGTCCGCCCCGTTCGTCAGCCATAGTGCTGACTCTCCTACCGGGAGCGGAGGAAAAAGGAGTGACATACGAGTCGGCTATCCGGAATGCCAAGTCCCGGATCAACATTGAGGAAATTGGCATAACCGGCATGCGCTTCCATAAAGCCAAAACCGGCGGCAAGCTCCTGGAAATCCCCGGGGCTACAAGTGGCGAGAAAGCCGATATCCTCGCCACTAAGCTAAGAGAAGTGCTGCCGGAAGACCTTGTCCGGGTCACCAGGCCCACGAAGACGGTCGATGTAAGACTATCGGGCCTGGACGATTCCGTGACTAAGGAGGAGGTTGCAAACGCGGTGGCGAAGTCCGGCAACTGCTCCCCAGATATCGTCCGGGTAGGCGAGATTCGCCAATCATGGTCCGGTTGTGGCACAGTTGTTGTGAAGATACCGGTAGCAGTGGCGAAGAAAGTCTCCGAAGGCCGGATTCTTGTGGGCTGGGTTTCAGCCCGCGTTCAGGTCTTGGAGCAGAAGCCTTTACGCTGCTACCGGTGTATGGAAGGTGGCCATGTAAGGCTTCAGTGCACGTGCGAGACAGACCGCAGCGAACTTTGCTACCGTTGCGGTCGTCCAGGGCACAAGGCACGTGAGTGCGACGCGACTCCCCACTGTCCCATCTGTGCGGACCTAGGGAGGCCGGCGGACCATAAGGCGGGAAGCAAGAAATGCTCCCCGCCGAAGAGAAGGAAGGCCTTCAAGTCTGTTCCCCCGAGTAGCAAAGGGGACGCGGTGGCAATGGACACAGCCGGAAAATAATGGCTCTCCGAATATTGCAGGTGAACATCAATCATGCCACTGCGGCCCAAGATCTGCTAATGCAGCATATGGCCGAGTGGCGCATTGACGTGGCCATCGTCTCTGAACCCTACTGGGTTCCGCCTGACAGAGACAACTGGGTGACCGATTCGGAGGGCCTAGCCGCTATTCTTATGTCCGGCGCGCCGCCAGTAGTTATGGGTAGGGGGATAGGCTTCGTGGCTGCAAAGCACAAAGGAATGCTGATAGTTGGTGTATATTTCGCCCCTAGCATGACCTTCGCAGCGTTCGAAGATAGCCTAGACAGGCTGGCCAACATTGTCCAGCAGGCGTCGCTTCCAACAATTGTAGCCGGTGATTTTAACGCCAAGGCTACAATGTGGGGAGCACAGACTACTGATGCTCGCGGAGAGGCAGTCGTGGAGTGGGCCACGGTTGCGGGTCTGGTGCTTTTGAATAGCGGCACCGTCGCGACGTGCGTTCGGCCGCAGGGGACGTCAATCGTTGATTTATCTTTTGCCACCTCTGCTGCTGCCGCCCGAATCAGTGATTGGCAGGTGCTCAAAGAGGCGGAGTCGTTGTCGGACCACCGTAACATCCGGTTCGATATCTCCGCTTCGCCCAACAGCACAGCACCCACTTCTCTTAACGTCGGACGAGATCCTCAGTATCCACGCTGGAGGATAAAAGCCCTTGATAGGGACATGTGCAGAGAGGCTGCATTGGTCAAAGCCTGGTTGCCAGGTCCGAGCGGGTCGAGCGGGGCTGTCCAAGTGGACGAAGAGGCAGAATGGTTCCGCGAGGCTTTGAGACAGGTCTGTGACGCGTCTATGCCCCGGACCAAAATCCTACCTAGGAAAGAGCAGGTGTACTGGTGGTCGGAGGAAATAAAAAGGCTAAGGCAAGAGTGCATCAGAGCACGCCGAGCCTCCTCCCGCCACCTTCGCCGGGTTCACCGTGATCCCGAGCTGGATGCCCCGCTCCTCGTGGCGTACAAAGCTGCCAAAAAAGAGCTACAGGTGGCCATCGCCAGGTCTAAGGCCAAAGCGCGTGAGGAGTTGCTTGCCACGCTGAGTCAGGATCCGTGGGTGCGCCCTTATCGTACAGTCCGAGGAAAACTCCGACCATGGGCGCCCCCGGTCGCGGAATCCCTGGAGCCAGCGACACTGGAGACAGTTGTGGCCTCTCTTTTCCCTGATCAGGAAGAACATGTTCCACCGGCGATGAGGCCTCATCCCATCGCATCGGAGAGCCCTCCAGACCCTGTGTCCGAGGGAGAACTGGGTGCAGCCATGCTTAGAGTCAGGGCTAAAAGTGTGGCTCCCGGCCCGGATGGTATCCCCGGCAAGGTATGGGTCCTCGCTGAGGAAGCTCTTGGTGAGCGCTTGCGCAACCTGTACACCGCTTGCCTAGAGCAGGGGCGCTTTCCTCGAGCATGGAAGCGGGGGAAGCTGGTGCTCCTTAAGAAGGATGGGCGCCCACCGGATTCTCCGTCGGCCTACCGGCCTATCGTCCTGCTGGACGAGATTGGGAAAATTCTCGAGCGGATTGTCTCTGTCCGCCTTGTTCGACATTTGGGCCTTGTGGGACCGGACTTGTCCGACAAACAGTTCGGTTTCAGGGCGGAGAGGTCAACCATTGATGCGGTCCTCCGCGTAAGGGAGTTGTCGGACAGGGCCGTGGATAGCGGCGGAGTGCTGTTGGCGGTGTCTCTTGACATCGCTAACGCTTTTAACACTCTGCCGTGGTCCTGTATTAGGCAGGCGCTTATCCATCACGGAGTGCCTGCCTACTTACAGCGGATCGTGGCTGACTACCTAGCTGATAGGTCGGTCGAATGTGTGGCGGCCAATGGCCTTTTGAGTCGGCGATCGACTTGCGGGGTTCCACAGGGGTCGGTGTTAGGGCCACTCTTGTGGAACCTAGGGTACGACTGGGTCCTCCGCGGGCGCCTGATCAGGGGTGTCAGCGTCACATGTTACGCTGATGACACCCTCGTCACGGCCTGCGGAGCTGACTTCAGTGAGGCGGCGCGGCGTGCGACGGCGGGAGTCGCTATGGTCGTGCGCCGCATTAGAGAGTTAGGCCTCAAAGTGGCGCTGGAGAAGTCGGAGGCTCTTTGCTTTTATGGACCCCGACGAGCGCCACCTCCTGGGTCCCACATTGTGGTCGGTGGAACGCGGATAGAGGTCGGGCGTACACTAAAGTACCTCGGCCTTACGCTGGATGGGCGTTGGAACTTCAACGCCCACTTCGAGCGAATGGCGCCGAAGCTCGTGAAAACAGCTAGCGCCTTAAGCAGGCTGATGCCTAATCTTGGCGGGCCCTCTGCATCGAGCCGGCGCCTATACATGGGCGTCGTACGCTCCCAGGCCCTGTATGGGGCCCCGGTTTGGTACGGCGCCCTATCGAAGCGCAGCGCCATGTTGCTGCAGAGGGCTCAGCGCCAAATGGCCATACGGGTGGCTCGCGGATACCGTACGGTATCCGCAAACGCGGCTCTCGCACTAGCTGGGAGCATGCCTTGGGACCTCGATGCTCTGGTCCTCGCCGCTCTTTATGAGTGGCGGGTAGACCAAAGGTCCCAAGAGCAAAGGCCCACACTGCGAGAGATTGAGGCGGAGCGCGTCAGGCTCGAACAGGACGCGGTCGCAAGATGGAGGGAGCGCCTGGTCCGAAATGAATTCGGCCAACGTACCACTGGGGCAATCGCTCCAGTGCTCACCGAGTGGGTGCAGCGGCAGCACGGTCGGCTCTCATTTAGGGCGACCCAAATGCTATCTGGTCATGGGTGTTTCGGCTCCTACCTGGCCAGAATCGGGCGGGAGCCAACAGCCAAATGTCGGCATTGCTTAAATTGCAGCGAGGATACTGCAGACCACACCCTCACGTCATGCCCGACATGGGCAGTGGAACGTGCGGACCTCGTTGCGGTGGTCGGGAGCGACCTTGCCCTGACATCGGTGGTAGCACAGATGGTCAACAAAGAAGAGGCATGGCAGGCGGTGCTCACCTTTTGCGAGTGCGTTATCACACAAAAGGAGGCGGCGGAGAGGGAGCGGGAGGCCGAAGCCGACGCCCCAGCGATTCGCCGTCGACGTGGTGGGCACCGGAGGAGGGAATACCTCCTCCACCTGCTTCTCGCTGATGGGCCCCGAACAACAGACCTGGGGGGGTCTGCGGGGTCTGCGACGGCGCTGCGCGTAGCCCCGCGCGCCGTTCGTAGGAGAGTGGGGGGAGATAATAGCTCCCCTCGCAGACCGGGCGGCTCGCTACGATAATAGCGAGCCGCAGCCTGTGTCGGAACCATGCGGAGAAAGTCGCCGACGAAACCCGCAGGTTCCGGCTCGCCAAGGCACCGGAGGGCACCGTGAGGTTTTAGTGGGTAGTAGGTCCCCTGCTGGGACCTGAGTCCCACATACCCCCTGGCCGCTCCCCCGTGGTCAGGGAAATGCATAAAAGCATTTCCTCACGAAAAAAAAAAAAAAAAAAAGGTTGAGGCAGCAAAACGGGGGGAGACATACGGCTCCATACTGGAGAAGGCGCGGGAAGTGGTGAACCCGCTCATTCAGGGGTTCGCCGACGCCGTCAAATGCCGGAAGACGCAGACCGGGGCTCGAATATTTGAGTTCCCGGGCGCAGGTCGGGAAGGGAACGCAGACCTGTTCGCCGCCAAGCTGCGTGAGGCTGTGGCCGATGCAGCAAAGGTGGCGCGCCCTCAGAAGTTGGCACCTCTCATGGTCCTGGAGATGGACGACTCCGTTTCCAGGGCCGAAGTGATCGCCGTGGCCGCCAAGATCGGTGGTTGCGAGGAAGCCGCCATCAAAGGCGGGGAAATCCGTGATGGTCGCGGGGGATATAGGGCCATCTACTTGCAGGTCCCGGTGGCCGCCGCTAAAATCCTCTTGGACCGGAAACGGATCCCGTTGGGCCTAAGCTCAGCGTTGGTCCGGGCCCTAGAGCAGTTGCCAATGCGCTGCTTTAGGTGCTACGGGACGGGCCACGTAAAGGCCGCCTGTCCGTCTGCAGACCGCACACAATTGTGCCTACGCTGCGGGTCAGCCGATCATAAGATCGGCTCCTGTAAGGCACAGCCAAAATGCGCGGTCTGCACGGCCTGTAAAGTGTCCGCTGGTCACGTGATGGGGGGTCCTAAATGCAACCCCCCACCAAAGAAGGGCAAGCTGCAGGCGTCGATCACGCCTGCAGCTGCGGCGGCTGAGGTCAGTCCTGAGCCGGCAGAAGGGAATGGTGCGATGTCTGAGTGATGCAAGACGCAAGACATCGCACCATCCTCCAGGGCAATCTCAATCATTGCCGGGCGGCTCAGGACCTGATGACTCAGGTCATGGCCGATTGGACAGCGGGTTTGGCGGTGGTCGCCGAGCCATACTCCGTGCCTCCCAACTGGGTGGCGGACAGGGACGGCTTGGTGGCGATCGCCTCGCGACCCTCCACGGATTCCCCTCCCCTCTCGCTTATAGAGAGAGGGTCCGGATACGTGGCCGCCGCGTGGGGGGAAATCACCGTAATCGGCGTTTATTTCTCTCCCAATCGCCCCCTGGCTGAACTGGACCAGCTGCTTACCAACCTGGCAGCAGCGGTGGCCCGATTGTCGTCGAGGCAGATTGTTATGCTCGGCGACTTGAACGCCAAATCTGTGGCCTGGGGCAACCCAGCTACTGATCCGCGCGGGAGGCTGGTAGAGTTGTGGGCAACGTCGGTCGGCCTGTCCCTCTTGAATAGAGGGACAACCCATACATGCGTGCGGCAGCAGGGAGGGTCGGTGGTGGACATATCGTTCGCCACCCCTGCACTAGCCGCACGCGTGCAAAGGTGGGAAGTCGATTTGACGGAAACTCTATCCGATCATCGCCATATTCGGATAGAGTTCTCAGTCCACAACTCCCGAGCGGGGTCGAGTCGCGGTCCGGTGAAGTTCCCTAGATGGGCACTTACCAAGCTGGACCGTGACATGGCGAAGGAGGCGGCCTTCGTCCAGGATTGGTTCGGGGCACCAACCGATCCGGACGTGGATGTAGCCGCTGGGCGCCTGCGGAGCGCGCTGACCGAGGTGTGCAATGCAAGCATGCCTCGGTCTTGCCGGCCCCCACCAAGGCGGGCTGTGTATTGGTGGTCGGCGGAACTCGCCGACCTGCGGGCTGCCTGTGTTGCGGCCCGAAGGGCTTACACCCGGAGCCGCCGCCGCAGCCACAGGGATGAAGCAGAGGAGGGCCGCCTGTACGCTCTCTACAAAGAGGCAAGGCACTCTTTCAAGGCAGCCATAGGCGCCGCGAAAGATCTGGCACGGGAGGAGATGCTGGAGAGACTTAATGACGATCCGTGGGGGAGACCGTATAAGGCGGTGCGCAACAAGTTGCGCCCCATAGGTCCCCCACTGACTGAGACTCTCCAGCCAGATCTTTTGGAGGGGGTCGTCCGGGTTCTGTTCCCGGACAATACGTCGTTCACCCCTCCGAAGATGGATCCTCACTTTGGGAGCGGCCCCTCGGCCGCGGGTTTTGACCCCATCACTGCGGAGGAGTTCGACACAGCGTCTGACTACCTCCGCAGCAAGAAGACGGCGCCGGGTCCGGACGGGGTTCCGGCCAGGGTCTTGGCCATCGCCGTGACCGAGATGGCTGGACGCTTTCGGTACCTCTTCAACCAATGTTTTGAGGTCGGGAGGTTCCCGAAAACGTGGAAGGAGGGCCTTTTGGTCCTCCTTAGGAAGGAGGGGCGGCCGGCGGACTCCCCGTCAGGTTACCGCCCCATAGTCCTCTTAGACGAGGCGGGCAAGCTGTTCGAGAAGCTGATAGCTGCCCGCCTCAACGAGCACCTATCAGGGACCGGCCCAAACCTATCCGACGCCCAGTATGGGTTTCGGGCGGGCCGGTCTACAATCGACGCCCTGACTAAGCTCAGGGCAACGACGAGCGAGGCCGCAGAGAGAGGGGAAGGCGTGCTGGCTATATCATTTGATATAGCCAACGCGTTTAACACCATCCCCCACTCAACGATTCTGGAGGCGCTTCGCTATCACGGAGTGCCTCTATACTTGCGGGCCCTGTTGGCGGACTACCTCTCGGACAGAGAGGTCTTGTACGTCAACAGGGATGGCCGCCTCCAGCGGCGAAAGGTAGAAGCCGGGGTTCCTCAGGGGTCGGTGCTCGGCCCCTTACTGTGGAACCTCGGATACAATTGGCTGCTCCGAGGAGCCCTGCTCCGTGGCATGAGTGTCATATGCTACGCGGATGACACTCTTGTCACGGCTCGAGGTCGGACTTATGGAGCGGCCGCGTGTCTGGCCTCGGCTGGCGGCACCCTTGTCGCTGAGAGGATCCGCCGGCTGGGGCTCGGGGTGGCGCTGCACAAGACCGAGGCCCTCTTCTTTCCGGGGCCCCGGCAGCATGCCCCTCACGACGCCCACATCATCGTAAGCGGCGTGAGGGTTGAAGTTAAGGCCCAGATGAAATATCTGGGCCTGGTATTGGATGGCCGTTGGCACTTTGGCCCTCATTTCAAAGGCTTGTCCGGACGCCTTTTGAGGGCCGCCAACGCCTTCAACTGGCTCCTCCCTAATCTGGGGGGACCGAGGACGAGATGCCGGCGTTTATATGCCGGCGTCTTGAGAAGGTCGTTTTGTAGGGCTCACCGAGGCGCTCCGAACTGCACTTAAAAATATGTGGGTCGTCGCTTTAGATAAGGCAGCGTTTCACGAAAACTGTTTGAAAAACCAGTTTTTCACAAATAACTCGGCAACCGTGACACTTAGAAAATCGAAATTTCCACCAAAAGATGCGTCTTGTCACGGCGCGTCCGAAAAGGTATCATACTTGTGTTTTATCGCGAAAAAACCCACGATTTCGATTTTTGAGGCGCGGAGCGGGTCGGGTCAAAAACGTGACGCTCTCGGCGGCTGGCGGCTTGCGACTGGGTTAGGTGAAAAACTGGTTTTTCAAACAGTTTTCGTGAAACGCTGCCTTATCTAAAGCGACGACCCACATATTTTTAAGTGCAGTTCGGAGCGCCTCGGTGAGCCCTACAAAACGACATCAAATCTGGATTTTTCCGGCGAAGGGTTGCGGAAATATAGCCAGAAAAATAACTTGACGGTTGCCACGTCAGCGGTTTCCAGACGCGTGCGGCAATTTTTGCCGCTGGATTTGGACGACCACACAGACGAGGAGCCGGGAGGCACCTTGAAACTGAAAATTGGACACCTGGAAGTCAGGAAAAATCGACCTGGAAAAACAAGAAACTTTGGACAGCCCTAGCGTAGAAACTAAATCGGTAACCCTAAGTTTTTAGTATCTTTAAAAATAGTTTGAATACACGTTTATTTGTGTTTTTTATTTCATTAAAATCTGTTTGTAAATAAATTTAATATTAAGACTTAAACTTTTTAAAAATTAAGGGTTGAAAATCTGCCACCCCTAGAGAAATTTTAATATTCATAGTAATAAATAGTCAGTAAGTTCTAAGTAATTTTAATAAAAGTAAAATATTTCTGATATAAATTTGAAGAAAATTTTACATTTTCCTCCAAAAATCTGTGTAAAACTAGGTAACTGTAATCTTTGAAATAAATTTTCATCCCTTCAGGACTGTTTAAAAAATAAAAATTTTATACCATTGTAAAGAGCAATTTACACTCTTTCCTGTGGAATATAAAAAACCCACCCGTCTTCATAAATAACATAGATACTAAGCCTAGAATTTAAGTAAAGATTTGACTGAAATAAACTTTTAGACCACATCCCTAAGTTCAAACCAATTTTCACCCCGTTTTTCCTTATATAACAATTACTTAAAAATACGTATTTCATTAGTTTGTTTGACAGCCTTTTTTGGCACTGCAAAATTAGATTTTTAAATTAACTATTTAAATTAAAACAACGTATTTTAAAATAGTAAATAAACATTTATAGAATTTTCAACCCCCTAAATTTTCCCCTATTTATTAACCCTTATCTTTTATAAATTTGTCATAAATAACAACTGGTCTTAGCTTCAAATTAAATATAAGTTCGGATATTTTGGACATCCGGGTTGGTAATTATTAAAGATAATTGTGGAATTTCAACACAATTCACTACCTATCGGATAAAAACAACCCCCTAGGCCGGGCCGGACGTTCTAAAAATCCAAACTTTGTTGCACTAAATAGCCCGTTAAATAGGCTATTTGTACATATAATTAAAATCCACGCGTCTCATAAGGGGTAGTTTTTAGTGCTCCCCAAAACTCGCCCGGCAAAACGCTAAATTACCGGCGGCGCGACCCCCCGTACAACTTTATAGTTTTAAAAATAGAAATTGCCAAAAAAATAACATAAAATTATAGTCGTTGGGTAGGTTATTTTATAAGGAATTTGAATTTATAATTAAATCCCACGCGCATTAAATAAGTAAATAATTATTAAGTTTTCCCCGGAGTAAGATAGGAAAAAAGTGAATAAATTATAAGATAAATAGGAATAGTAAATAAAATTACAAGTAAAAAATAAATTTTAATTCGTTATATTAAGGCCTATTTACTGTAAAATCGTGTTAGTTAAGCAAAAAATTTTTTTTAGTAATTATTAATATATAAAAAAGACATAGTTATCGAGACTGTCGAAACTTTTTTACATCGAGCAAAATTTTTCTAAGTCCTAGAACGAAAAACTCGGAAAATCGATTAAATTCAATATCTCCGGAAATAGTCCACCTAAATTAATACGGTTTTCAACTCTATTAAGTAATTAGAGATAGCTACCGAATTAAAGTTAAATAGAGACTCTAGGTAGAGATATAGAGATCTTGACCAGGCCGGCGGGAAAGCGCCTGGAAAAAACCCTAAACCTAATACAAAATTTTTTCTTCCACCAGAAATATAACGTTTATAGCCTGTTCTTTTAAAATCCTAACAAAAAAATTTCATTTACCCCAATTTTATTTTTTCAAAAACAACAAAAATTCTAAGTCCTAGTCTAGTAAAAATTTACAAAAAACTTATTAAATTCTATATCTCTGGAAATAATTGACGTAGAAAGACGTGGTTTTCAACCATATTAATAAATTAGGGAAAGCTACCTAACCACCCACCAGCTGATACTCTACGTAGAGAAATAGAGATCTTGACCCAGCCCGCGGAAAAGCGCCTGGAAAACCTCTAAAATCCCTTTAAAAATTATTTTCCCACCAAAAACGTAACTTACATAGCTTTCGATTTAGGAATCCTGACAAAAATTTTCATTTTCCCCACGTGAAATTTTCCGTAAAATAACAAAATTTTTCTAAGTCCTGGTCGAGAAAATTTATAAAAATCAACTAAAATCCATAACTCGGTAACTAGTTGACCTAGAGAAACGTGGTTTTCAACAGCATTGAAGAATTAGGGAGAGCTACCTAATTATCAACAAGCCGAGACTCTAGGTAGAGATAGAGAGATCAAGACCTGGCCGGCGGAAAAGTGCCTGGAAAACTCATAAAATCAAATAAAAATTTAATTCTTCCACCTGTTTCGTAACTTTAGTAGCTAACTATTTCGGAATCCTGTCTAAAAAAAATTCATTTTTCAAAATTTTATTTTCACTATATAGGAAAAAAATTTCTAAGTCCATATATAAAACAAAAATTAAGAAAAATCGTTAAAATTAAATAACTCGGGAACTAGTTATCGGATTTCGACCGGGTTAAGACCTAAGGGCTTAAAATATAAAGAGGCATCTGACCAGATAGAGTCTAAGACTCTAGGTAGAGCCCCCAGGTTTTTCGCTCTACAAAGATAGAGTGTTAGTAATAGCTTATAGGAACTTGGGTCTGGAGACGCAGGGCACACCCTCCCTCGATAGAGCCCCACTTTTATTAGTTAATTTATTTTATTAATCCGTGTTTTGGACTGATTACCGTGTCTTTTGACCGGTAATCCTAGGATAAGTTGTTTAGGTTCTTACGAACCGATTTTATTTTATTTACTGATAGGACAAAGCTCTGTCCATAACAATGGCGACGACACGCACTCCAGCTAAAAAAGCCGCAGCCGGTACAAACCCTCCCATCTCCCCAACCATCACTCTTGACGAGAGGGCTGGCCCCTCGCATAAGACGCCGCCGGAATCTTCGAGGGTTAGGCGCAGTATAGGAGAATGGGAGAGCGCAACTGCAGAGCCACGGCCCTGCACTTCCACATCACACGCACACGCACACTCACCGACGCAGACCGCCCCGGTGCCGGCGGCGCCGTTGAGGCCCAGGACGAAGGCGGTGCAATCCATAGAGTCGAAGACTGTGGCACGTAGAGCCTCGACCGAGGCAGCAACGGTGTCGCCGGGGCCGAGGCCGGACACAGCCAAGCCCACCGACCGGGTGACCCAGGCCAGAAGGCTGCTGGCGAAGGCAAAAACTCATATAAGTGAGTCTCGCAACCTCCGGTCAGACCTGAAGGTCGGGATCACCCAGTCGCTGGACGGGCTATTCGCCCTGGTGAAGGAGATGGCAGCAGCATCAGGACCTGAAAAAGAAAATGTGATTAGAGAAAAGACGGCTATAGATACTGGGGTAAATACTAATGTAGGAGCTCAGGAGAGCATGGGATTGGAGGGCAATGAACTTGTAAGAATGCTGAAAGAGCAAGGAGAGAAAATAGAAAAAAACAATATAGAGTTAGGAAAGCTTAGGGAAGTCATCCTTCTTCAACAGGAAGAAACCAAGAAGGCGTCATACGCTAACGTCGCTGCATTACCGACCGTCAGACCAGCAGAGCGGAGGACCGCGCTTCACTCTATAGTCATAGAGTCGAAGGACGAGGCCGACACTGGTGACCAAGTGTTGAAGCAAGGTAGCGACGCGGTAAACGCTAAGGATGGCTGGGTAACAGTGGAGAAGGTCCGAAAGGTCAAGGACAAGAAAGTCATAATTGGCTGCAGAACTGTAGAGGAACGCGACAAAGTCAAAGAACGACTCCAAGGCGCTGCGAACCATCTCCGATTCGAGGAAATGAAGAACCAAGACCCGATGGTGATTCTCAAAGATGTTATCTCTAGCCACAGCGACCAAGACCTGCTGATGGCACTGAGGAACCAAAACGGGTTGGTTTTTCGTGGCCTCGAAGAACGGGATAGCCGCGTAGAAATTAAATTCAAGCGCAAAGCAAGGAACCCACTACTGAACCACGTGATACTGAGAGTGTCTCCACAAGTGTATAATCGGCTCATTGAGAAAGGTTCAGTTCATATTGATATGCAGAGAGTGCGAGTTGCAGACCAATCGCCATTAGTACAATGCTCAATGTGTTTGGCGTATGGGCACGGGAGGCGCTTCTGTAAAGACACAACACCAAAGTGCACACACTGTGGAGGACCTCACATGAAGAATGAGTGTGCTGATTGGCTAGCAGCAGAGGCACCAAGGTGCTGTAACTGCATAACAGCCAAGCTAGAACACGTCGAGCACAACGCGTTCAGCTCGGAATGTCCGGTGCGTAGGAAGTGGGAGGCACTGGCACGAGCTAAGGTTCAGTATTGCTAAGGTGGTTCCAACGCGTTCCGGGGCAGGCGCCCCAACCAGATGTTATGCAGTGGCTCAGGCGAACCTACAGCGCAAGGAACTTGCAACGACCGAGCTCATGGTGGAGGCCAGCAGATGCAAATTGGCGTTTGCGCTGGTCCAGGAGCCTTATGTGGGCAGGGTCAAGAGGATGAAGGACTACCGTGGGGCGAGAGTCTTCCAGAACGCTGCAGTAGGAGATGGGACTGTCAAGGCGGCGATCGTCGTCTTCGACGGCGATCTTGACGTCATACAGTGCCCGAAACTCACGAGCGACAACATTGTCGTAGTGAGGATCCGAACCAGCGCCTGGGAAATCGCGGCGGTGTCCTTCTACTTCGAACCGGATCTGCCCATAGGGCCATACCTGGAGCGGCTGAGGGAGGTCGTAGAGGAGCTGGGCCCAAGATTACTGCTGATAGGCGGAGACAGCAACGCCAAGAGTACCTGGTGGGGCAGCACCGTAGAAGACCACAGGGGTGAAGACATGTCCGGGACCCTAGAAGAGTCTGGATTGCAGGTACTCAACAGAGGTGACATACCCACGTTTGACACCGTGAGAGGTACGAGGGTGCTCACCAGCTACGTTGACATAACAGCCTGTTCCGAAGACCTACTGGAACTGGTCGATAACTGGAGGGTAGACCAGGAGATGACGAGCTCGGACCACAACGCTATCACGTTTGACATCAATCTCCGCAGAAGTAGAGGTCTGAAGGTCCAGAGGACAACCAGACTCTACAACACGAAGAAAGCGGACTGGGATCGTTTTAACACCACCTTGACAGCGGCTAAATCTCGAGACAGCATTAATGTAGAACGCATTAACAGCATTGCAAACCGAGACCAACCTGAACAACTCGTCCAAAAATACACAAATGCCATTTCGGAAGCCTGCAAGACCAGCATGCCGGCAAAGAAAAGTACCGAGGTACTTAAGATCCCATGGTGGAATGATGAGCTCGCGAGGCTGAAAAAAGTTACCACTACCTTCAGGCGTAAGATCAGAAACGCGGCACCGCACCGCAGAGATATAGTGGTAGCTGAGTACCTGAAAAAGAAAGAAGAATACGAGTGCCAAGCCAAGAAAGCCCAAATCGACAGCTGGAAGGAGTTCTGCAGCAAACAAGACCGAGAAGGCCTATAGGAGGGGATTTATAGAGTGATAGGCCGGACCACCAGGAGAACAGAAGACTTGACCCTAACCAAAGATGGAGCACACCTGAACCCAAGAGAATCGGCGAACTTACTAGCGGAGACATTCTACCCACAAGACCTGGAGGAAACTGACGAAGAACACCATCGCATGATAAGAGAGTCAGCGAAGAAGGTAAACGAACCGAAGCATGATGAACAACATGACCCGCCGTTTACCGAGGTGGAGCTGAAGACTGCGGTGGGGAGTTTTAATCCAAAGAAGGCCCCAGGAGCGGATGGCTTCACAGCAGACATCTGCAGCCGGGCTATCCACCAGGACCTGGACGCCTTCCTTGCCCTGTGTAACAAGTGTCTACTGATCGGACACTTCCCGGACATCTGGAAGGAAGCCACAGTGGTGGTATTGAGAAAACCGGGCAAGGACGATTACACGAAACCCAAGGCTTATAGACCCATAGGTCTACTGCCGGTACTGGGGAAGGTCCTGGAAAAGATCTTAGTAGCAAGGATTAAGTGGCATCTAGAGCCGAGGATTAGTACTCGCCAGTACGGCTTCATGCCCCAGAGGAGCACCGAGGACGCCCTCTATAAGCTAATACACCGCATCAAGGGTAAGATTGAGCTGAAGAAGCTGGTAACCCTAGTGTCATTGGATATAGAGGGGGCCTTCGATAGCGCATGGTGGCCGGCAATCAGAGTCCGTCTGGCTGAGGAAAAGTGCCCGGTAAATGTCAGGAGGCTACTGGATAGCTATCTGGAGCGCAGAAAAGTCAGTGTAAGATTCGCCGGGGAAGAAGCGGTAAGGAATACCAATAAAGGATGCGTGCAAGGGTCAATCGGTGGTCCCATCTTGTGGAACCTTCTTTTGGACCCTCTACTGCGGGATCTGGAGACTAGGGGACACTACGTCCAGGCTTTCGCCGATGACGTGGTGTTAGTATTTGATGGCGACACAGCGACTGAAGTGGCTGGCAGGGCTAACGCGGCCCTGGACTATGTTCAGCAGTGGGGAGCGCGGAACAAGTTAAAATTTGCACCGCACAAGACCTGTGCAATGGTGTTGACGAGGAAGCTGAAATACGACACACCACGGCTGAGTATGGGGGGTTTTGACGTTACTATATCTAGGCAGGTAAAAATATTGGGACTGATAATTGATGATAGGCTAACATTTAATGCACACATTGCCAATCAGACCAGGAGAGCCCTAGAAATATTCAAACAGCTCTCGCGAGCCGCTAAGGTAAACTGGGGTCTGCATCAAGAAGTAGTAAGACTGATCTATACAGCTTGTGTCGAACCGATAATTTTGTATGCAGCAGCCGTATGGGCCCCCGCAGCTGAGAAAATCGGGACGCAAAAGTTGCTTAACGCGGTACAAAGGGGTTTCGCCCAGAAGCTCTGTAAATCATATCGGACAGTCTCTCTACACTCGGCACTGACTCTAGCTGGGATACTTCCTCTCGACCTCAGGATACAGGAGGCAGCCGCCCTGTATGAGACGAAGAGAGGGTCGCCCCTGCTGGAGTTAGGAGACAGAGAGACCGAGAGTCTGGTCAGGTTTGCGGAGACTCCTCACCCAGCCACGTGTATGGCCATAGAGTTCAAACGCCTGGAGGACCAAAGTCAAGTCGATAGGCACAACGTGCAGGCGGTGCGAATTTTCACCGACGGCAGCAAAATTGAGGGGAAGGTCGGAGCCGCTCTTTCCTTATGGAAAGGCGAAGCCGAGATCCGGAACCAAAAGTTTTGTCTGTCCGCGTACTGCACAGTCTATCAGGCGGAACTATTGGCCATATGCAAGGCAACGGGCGTGATCCTCAAGGGGAGGGAGACGAGCTATGGTCTATATAGCGATTCGATGGCCACTTTGGAGACGATCGTTAACCATGGCTCCCTTCACCCCCTTGCCGTGCAGACGCGGGAGAACTTGCGAGAAGCCTCTGTCCAGGGTAAAGATGTCTCTTTATTCTGGATAAAAGCACATGCAGGCCTGCTGGGCAATGAACGCGCCGATGATCTCGCTAAGGAAGCCGCCCTTACGTCAAAACGGAAGCCAGATTACGACCGGTGTCCAATTTCATATGCAAAAAGGATTATACGTGCCCGTTCCATTTTGAAATGGGACGCAAGGTATAAAACTGGTAGCACCGCGTCAACAACAAAAATTTTCTTCCCGGACGCTAGTGTTGCTCACAAACTGGTTAGGGAAATACAACCTTCAGGGCAACTAACACAAATACTGACAGGGCATGGTGGATTCTCCCACTACTTGCATCGGTTCAAGTGTAGGGATAGTCCATCATGCATCTGTGACCCCGATAACGACCAAACTGTTCCCCACCTCCTTGTCTCCTGCCCGGTATACAGTAAAGAAAGATTCGAATTCGAACAAAGAACGGGTGTGAAAATTGATTTAACGAACTTGCATGAACTCATTAGTTCCAAATATATTAGAAATAGTTTTATCTCTTATTGTGAAATAATATGTCAACGTGTAAACAATATAAATAAGACTTAGGTGGATAATTTTGTTATATATTATTATACTGATAATAAGAAATATAGCAAAAATTTAAACTAGATTAAATGTAAATTAGTAATACAATAGAGATAAGGAAAGTGTAATAGATAAGAAAATTTGAATTAGATATAAGAAAATTTGTTAAAAATAAATAAATAAAGGCACCATAGATATTAAGAAATCTGTTTTAAAAAACTAAACATGTGTTAGAATAATTGCATAAATTTAAGATAAATGTAATAGTTATAAATAATAAAGAAAGATGCGAAGCTCATTTCAATAAAGATATCCCAATAATATAAATAAAAAATTAAGCCCTTTGAAATCCAATCCTGGATCAAATATTCGGGGGACAGAGCCGCAAAAAAAAAAAAAAAAAAAAAAAACCTAACCTAACCTAACCTTTTTTTTTTTTTTTTTTTTTTTTTTTTTTTTTTTTTTTTACGTTGGAAAATGCATTACGCATACTCGCCGCCCGGGGGGACAGCGAGTTATGTGGGACTCGAGCTCAGACGCCCATACCCACTAAAAACCAACGACACTCCGTCAGTCACCTGGCAGCTCATGAGTCGTCTCGAACCAATCGTCGTCGTCCGAAAAATCGGACGGCGACGACTCGCTCGACGACTCGCGAGCGGCGGACGGGGCTGCGGGAAGCCGGTCGGATACTACCGCTGCCCCGTCGGTGACTGCCCGCCGTAGCAGGCCCGGCAAGCCCACCCAGTGAGGGGGGGCAACGGGAATGGCCCGGAGTGTGCGGACATTCCCGTCAGGCGGCGGTAGAGGCGCGTGCAATGCCGGCGCGGGTACCCCCGTACCCAATGCTGGCTGGCCTCCACCAGGGGGGATCAGGTGGTTGTAACGCCGCCGTCTCCGCCCCGTACGTCGCCTCCGGATCGGGGCGGCAAGAGGATCCTCCTCCCGCACCCTCTCCGCTGCCTCCTTCTGTGAGATAACGTCCTCGCAGAAGGAGGCGACGGCCTTCCAGGCTCTGTCACTCCCGAGCATGGCCTCCACCACGCTGGGGAGGGAGAGGTCCTGGCCGATCTCCGCGACCAGAGTACGGCGCTGCGACTCCCACGCCGGGCACAACTCAAGGGTGTGTTGAGCCGTGTCCTCCGCAGCACCGCACTCGTGGCACGCGGCGGTCTCCTCCCGACCGATCCGGTGCAGATAGGCGCCGAAGCACCCGTGTCCTGTGAGGACCTGCACCAGTCGGTAGGTG
The DNA here is from genome assembly GCA_949316185.1 of Pyrausta nigrata. NCBI lineage: Eukaryota > Metazoa > Arthropoda > Insecta > Lepidoptera > Crambidae > Pyrausta > Pyrausta nigrata. The sequence continues at coordinate 135,933 of OX438936.1, forward strand.
AGGGAGCCGTGCCGTCTCTCTATCCATCGGGTCAGGACCGGGGTCAGGGCGTCGAGGGTGGCTCGACCCGACTCCGAAGAGTTTAGAACCCCGGTCCAGGCCCGAATCAGCAGCTCTCGGGTCTGGCGCTCGAAAGCGCGCTCCTCCTCTAGGGAGCCGCGCTCTCCCCGAGAACGCTGCTCCGACCGTCGCGCGTATGTCCAGGCCAGGACTCTGGCCTCGAGCTCCCAAGGGGGGGTCCCGGCCAGGGCACACGCCACTGCGCCCGCTACTGTGGAGTAGCAGCGGGCCGCTCTCTGCGCGATGACTCGCTGGGGCCGCCTGAGCTGAGACACGTTGTCTCGACTCAGGCGGTCCGCCCAGATGGGGGCGCCGTAAAGGGCCATGCTCTTAAGAATGCCGGCGTAGAGACGCCGGCATTGAGCGCTCGGCCCGCCCAGGTTCGGCAGTAACCACCCCAGCGAGTCCGCCGTCTTTAGCAGCCGGGGTGACAATTCGGCGAAGTGACGGCCGAACCGCCACCGGCTGTCGATGATAAGTCCCAGATATTTCATCTGGGGCTTAACGTCGATGGCCACGCCGTCGACCATCAAGCTGATGTTCGGCGGGTGGCGTTGTCTCGGGCCGTCAAACAAGACGGCCTCCGACTTCTCCAAAGCGACCCTGAGGCCCAACAGACGGATCCGTTGGACCACAAGGTCGCATGCCGCGGTGGCCAGCTGGAGGACCCGCGCTACATCCCAAGCCCGGGCCAGCACGAGAGTGTCGTCCGCGTAGCAGACGACCCTCACGCCCGGGGGGAGTGTGCCCCTCAACAGCCAGTCGAATCCGATATTCCACAGGCATGGTCCGAGGACTGATCCCTGTGGAACACCGGACTCCACGCGGTGACTCCTAAGCAAGCCGCCCTGGTCCACGTACGTAACCATCCTGTCCCGGAGGTAATCGGACAGGAGGTGGACCAAGTACGGCGGCACTCCGTGGGCGCGCAGGGCCTCGATGATGGTGGTGTGGGGAATGCTGTTGAATGCGTTGGCGATATCGAGAGATATCGCCAACAGCCTTTCCCCACCCTCGGCAGCACCCTTCACCATCTCCCCCAAAAAGCCCAGCGCGTCCAGGGTCGAGCGGCCAGCTCGGAAGCCAAACTGGGCCTCCGCCAGATCAGGGCCGGTGGTTGCCAAGTGTCGGACGATGCGGGTCACGAGAATCCTCTCGAAAAGTTTCCCCGCCTCGTCCAGCAACACAATCGGCCGATAGGCCGATGGAGAGTCCATCGGCCGGCCCGGCTTGGCGAGGAGGCAGAGGGCGCCCTCCTTCCACACCTTCGGGAACCTTCCGACAGCGAGACAGCTGTCGAAAAGTTCCCGAAGTTTCTCCTCCAGGTGGCCCGCCGCGATGAACAACACACGAGCGGGCACACCGTCCGGTCCTGGTGCCGTCTTTTTAGCCCGGAGGCGGAGTGCGGCGGCTTGCACCTCCGCCCCCGAGACTGGTGGAAAGGAGTCAGCCGGGTCCTCAGCAGGAACCGGCCGAGTCATCGGCGGCGGCGCGAAGCCCGGGTCAGAACCGGGGAACAACGCACCGACCACCGCTTCCACCATTGCTGGCTGGAGGGTCTGGGTAAGTGGGGGACCATGGGCGCGCAGCTTGTTGCGCGCAGCCCGATACGGTCTCCCCCACGGGTCCCTGTCCAGACTCTCCAGCATCGCCGCCCGGGCTTCATCCTTCGCGACGGCGATCGCTACCTGGAGGCGCTTCTTCGCCTCCAGGTACCCGGCGTACAGGATGTCTTCCCTTTCCTCGTCGCGGATTCTGCGTCTCCGGCTCCTGGTATACGCCCGCCGTGCAGCAGTGCAGGCAGAGCGCAGGTCGGCAATTTCTGCCGACCACCAGAAGACGGATTTGCGACGAGGAGGGGGAAGAGATCTCGGCATCGACGCGTCGCACACCTCCGTCAAAACTTGGCGGAGCTGGGAGGCGGAGCCGTCTACGTCCGCGCCGGTCAAGGAGGGACAAAACCAGTCCTGGACCAGCGCGGATTCATGCGCCATGTCTCGGTCAAGCCGGGCCAGCGCCCAGCGTGGCCTCGACCGAGACACGGCGGCCAACGTGGGGCGATGGGTGGAGACTGAATCTAACTCGAACCGGATATACCGGTGGTCGGATCCAGTCTCCTCCGACAGGACGCGCCAGTTGCTCACGCGAGCTGTGACGGCGGGAGAGGCGAACGTGAGGTCCACCACTGACCCGCCCCGCCGTCGCACGCACGTGTGGGTCCTGCCCCTGTTCAGCAGGGACAGGCCTGTCGCCATCGCCATGGCCTCCATGGCTCGGCCGCGGCAGTCCGTAACACGGCCACCCCATGCTACGGACTTGGCGTTAAAGTCCCCCATCAGAATAATCTGACGGGGAGCAACACGCCGTAACGCGGCCGACAGCGCCTGTAGAAAGGCCTCGAACTCGTGGAGTGGGCGATTAGGGGAGAAATAAGCTCCGAAAATCGCTAATCCACCCCACGAGGCCGCCACGAACTCGCCACCCCTCTCGAGAAGTGAGAGAGGTAGGCCGCCGGAGGAGGTTATCGCCGCGAGGCCGTCCCGACTCCCCAACCAGTTTGGTCGGTCTGGGATCAGGTACGGCTCCGAGACGACTGCGACGTCGATATGATACTCCGCCAAAGCCTGGGAGAAAAGGTCCTGGGCTCTGGCGGACCTCATGAGGTTCGCCTGGATTAAGGATTTGGGACCTAAATCCATCAATCCGACATAACCTCCTCCGGTGCACCATTTTGCTGGCTGGTGCTGGGCGTCCCAGGCGTAGGCCTCGGTGTTGCCTTGCCCTTCGTTGGGGGGGGATTGCATTTCTTCCCCCCCATCACATGGCCGGCGGGTCTGCCGGCCGACGTGCAGACGGCACATCTTGGTTCCGCTGTGCAGGAGGCCCGATCATGGCCCTTCCTGCCACAGCGGAAGCACAGGTCCTCACGGATCACCTGGGAAGGGCAAAGCGGCTTGGTGTGGCCGATTCCCAGGCACCGGAAGCACCTCATCGGGCGGGGCTCGACCACGCGAACGTGGCAAGAGCTCCATCCGACGATGATGCGCCCGGCATCCGCCAGTGCCTTGGCAGCGGCGACGGGACAGTGCACTACGGTGCATCCCGCACCACCAGGGCCGGGGCGAATGGCACCGACGCGGACCTGCTCCGCGCTGCACCCCCCCTTCGCGGCAACGGCGGCGGCGACTTCCTGCGACGTGATGGAGTCGTCCAGCCCTGTTATCCGGAGTTCGGATTTTTTGACAGGGCGGATGACTGTCGCCGCTTCTGCCACCACCTCCTTCAGTTTGGCCGCAAAGAGGTCGGCCTTTTCGCTGTTTTGGGGGCCCTCAAACTCGAACATGCGAGCCCCCGCTGCCGTCTGCCGTGACCGCACCGAAGCGATGCCAAGCTCGGCGGGGTTGATGACCCCACGGGCCCTCTCTATGAGAGACCCGTAGGTGACACCCTTCTTCACGGACTCCGTGGAGAGGGTGAGAACCACCGCCGAGGTTTTCGGTGCCACCAGTTTTCGTGGCTTCTTTGCCACGGCCTTCGGTGGGGCCTTCTTTGATGCTGGGGGAGGGGCGGCCGTTGGAGCGGCTGCCTTCTTTTTCCCCCGCTTCGTCACCGTCGCCCAAGTTTCCTTGACCGCCGCGGTTGACGGTGGCTCCGCTTCCCGGCTTGTTTGCGGCGGTGTGGGCGCCGAAGAAGGCCCAGGGATAGGCGCAGCCGTAGCAGGGACAGGGGGAGGGGTGGATTTCTTCCCCTTCCCTTTCCCCTTGCCAGGCTTGGCGGCTGCGGCAGAAGCCGGCGTTGTCGGCGTCTTGTTTGCGGCCAAACCTAACCTAACCTAACCTAACCTAACCTAACCCAGTCGCGCCAGAGCCGCACGCGAAAGCGTCACGATTTTGCTGCGCTCCGTCTTTAAAAAAACCGGAAAAGTGGTCTTATCTAACAATACAGTGTTGTGTTATACATCAAAAGACGCGTGATTTTACGCCGGACACATTAGTGAAAACCGCGTGGTGCTACGACGTCTGATTCATCAGATAATCACCAAAAACCGGATTTTCAGTGCCCATTTTGGATAAAAGTGCTTACGCTGCCCAAACTAAAGCGACGACCCCCCTCTTTCTTCATATCATTCGAAGCGCCTCTTCACTGTGCTACTGCTGATGCAAGTTTCGGATTTTTTCGGCCCCCAACTCCGAAGATATACCACAAAAACCGGTAGGGCGTCGACTACCTACTTCGGACCTGGTGGACTTGGAGGGTGGAAACCACCTACATCAGAGAGCACACCTTCTCCCGATGCCAACGGTACCCCTGGAGTCTTCGGGTTTCCCCTGGGAGCCGAAAAATCAGCGTAGACAGCTCAGCTCCTACTCATCGGAACTTCGCAGGTACATTACTCCAAATCTTCAGCGACAACATACCCTGAAAAAACCATAGTGCATTTAGCAACTCTTTACCTTTCTAATGGTACCAATTTTATAATTTTCCGTCCATCCTACGCATTTTCGCGAGCCTTTCTCTTCGACCAGTCATCAGTGAACAGTGCATTTTAAGAACTATTTTAGTTTTTCGCACATAACTTTTGCTGTATTTGACATAGACACTTAGAACCTTTTGTAAAATCAGTTTTATGCATTTCCACAACGTTTGACACCAGATTCGCCAAAATCCATCTACTAACAAAAAAGTCGATAATCCGCTTCATATTACGAAAAATTATATCGATAAGTTACAACACTACGGGCCTTTACGCCGTCCAATTTTTATTAAGTTAATCGTTTTCCGTGTACTACTATTTTAGCTTTTGTATTCAATTTACCTCACTTACGACCGTTAAACAGGCCTCTGCCACGTACACCGCCGCGACGCATAGAGATGCGGGACCTTTCAGCGCCGCTGCCAGCCAGCCCCGAACTGCAAGGAGATACACACACTTCATTAGCATGTACAAACACAAGCTCCACATTCACCGGTGCCTCACCCTTCCGGCCCTCCCCGCCAACACCAAGGGGGGATGAAGTGGCTGTCATGCTGACTGGGGACTCTGACCCCGTCTATGAGGCAACCACCTCATCCTTGCCAACCACACCTGAGCTTCTCATCAGCCCCGAAACACTTGGGGATTCACTTACCTCACCGGATGGCAAGAGCGCAGGCTCCTCACCCCTCCGTCTTTCCCAGCCAACACCTCTGAGGGATGACGCAGATCATACGACAACTGAGGTCATAGACCTCCATAACAGAGCTGCTAGCACAGCCCCTACACCCTCACCAGGCTCCGTAATCTCTCAGCTACAATCTATCTTCCAAAAGATCATCTCAGCTAGCACCACCATACCTAAACTTCTACAAGAAGGTAAGAGCGTTAAAAAAGACAATAAAAATGCATCCGTTAAGCACGCTATGAGTGCGGTCGAACTGTCTTCTGAAGGACTAAGCCTACTGGAACGGCTGTCAGAATGGCAGCTGCAGCAGCAGCCCATAAGCGCTAACACCGACGAACAAAGGCCCAATATACCTGACTTGGGACACCTCAGCCGCACTCGGGAGCACCCAGTCACAAAGGGAGAAGTCCAGGACATCGTAAGCAAGGCTGTTAACGACCTTAAACAAGCCCTGCGCACGGAAGTAGGTAAGGCTGCAATCAGCCCCAGGATCGTTGGGGGGCCCTCATACGCACAAGTTGCAGCCTCCACTACTGCCGCTGACCCTAAGCCGGTCCACCACGCTAGCCTGCACGCAATGATCGTGGAAAAACGAGAGGGGGGCCGCCTCATCCCGCGAGGAAATCAGTGACCTCTTCCGCCGCAATATCTCCTTCCGCGACACCCACTTTGCACCGGCGAGAATGGTTCCCACAAAAAACAATCAACTGCGCATCGAGTTTGAAACCAAAGAGCAAAGGGACACTGCTGCGGATAAAATCAACAACAGCCGCAACCTGAAAGCCAGAACCCTGCAAAAACTCAAACCCATGCTAGTTATAAAAGGCATACATCGCGATACCGATAAAAACGAACTCTCCACCATCATCAAGACGCAGAACCCAACAATAAATAGGGTATCCACACAGGAATCGGACATTACGGTCAGATACACCCGAGACAATCGACGTACTAGGGTCCTCTACAACGCCATCCTCATGGTCACACCAGCTGTATGGCACGAAGCGATCAAACTGGGCAGAATAAACGTCGACCACCAAAGGGTGTTTGTTGGTGACTACTGCCCACTTTTGCAGTGCTACAACTGCCTGCAATTTGGACATTTAAAGGCCAAGTGTGAGGCACAGACCAGATGCTGCTCTCACTGTGCCTCTAGCGAACATGTATTCACAGACTGCCCAAATAAAAACGACAAGCAAATCATCAAATGCGCTAACTGCTCCAAAGCTGGTAAACCATCTAACCATTCAGCCACTTCCGCAACCTGCCCTCTCCATACAGTCATGTGTGAGCGCGTTCGCTCCATGACCGACTATGAAATACAACATCCAAAATAGATCGACCTATTACATCTAACCCAACAACCTCTACTCACACCATTACTAGCAATCTGCGATGTATTCAAATAAACCTGGCCAAAAGCAGAAATGCATGGCATGAACTCTCCCTCCACTTAACACAAACCAAACCCGAACTCGTTTTCATTACAGAACCCTACCTCAACAATAACAATACACTCAAACCTCCCTCTGGCTACCACGTTTACCAATTCCAGACCTCTCGCCCTGTCAAAGCCTGCATCCTTATTAGAGACAATTCATTCAGCGCCATAGGCATCACAAATCACTCTGACTCAAACCTCTGCATCATACAAATTAGGAACGGAAGAGGACACAAGATCTACCTCATCTCTACTTACATTGAACCTCGCTCCGACGAACATCAGATACTACACAAATTAGAACTATTCCTTAGGGAGGTAGCAGGATCCACAGTACTCATTACCGGTGACTTCAACGGACATCATCCCCGTTGGGGCTCACCAGACACCAATCAAAGAGGGGGCGAGGTCTTCGACCTGGCGGTTTTATATAGTCTACAGGTTTGCAATGTAGGAAACACCCCTACATTCAACACGGTGACTCACGGCCAACCCCGAAGCTCTATTATAGACCTTACACTTACCAGCATCAACTCCAGGATCAATATATCCGATTGGGCAGTTGATGCTAGCATCTGTCCCTCATCTGACCACAGCGCTGTGCGCTTCACCACACACCTCAGTAACTTCACACCAACTAAACCCAAGAAGCTCACTACCTACCGGTATGATTGCTCACACATCAAATGGGAGCAAGTCCGTTTACCTTTCGTCACGGAAATGAATCGACTACTCCCGGACCAACCTAACTTCCAAAGTATTGACTGTCACCTACTTAACCAATACGTCGATCAGTTCACCGGTGCTATTCAAGAGACGTGCGACAAAGTGCTACCCAGATCCACCAAAACGTCACGACGCGCTCCTTGGTGGAACGAAGAACTTCAGGCTCTCAAGAAAGCTGTTATCAAGAACCACCATGCTCTTGCTAAAGCCGCCAACCGACAGCGTCCGCTGGAAGATCTAGTGGCTGAACGTGACCGTCTCAGGCGTGCATACTCAGACGCTTTCTGTGCGGCCTCTACAGAACATTTTAAAGAATTCTGTGGCCGTCAGAAACGAGAGGACGTCTGGTCGGTCACGAATAGACTACTCAAAACTAGACCTCTAACCCAAGCACCTGCTACTTTGAAACTGGATGAAGGCACCTACACTAAAGATGCCAAAGATACGGCTCGAGCTCTGCTAAACCAGTTCTTTCCTGACGACACCACTGACAGTACGCCCGAGCAGTTTGAGGCGCGCACCGCCATGAGCAGATCCCCGGACACTCCTACGGAGCCCCCCTTCACTCTACAAGAGGTAATCAACGGTCTTCGTAATATGAATCATAAAAGGGCACCTGGCCTTGATCTCCTCACGGCGGACATCTGCCTCAGGGTTGCTGAGTGGTTCCCGACGGAGACACTAGGCTTGTTTAACTGCTGCCTCCGACTAAAATACTTCCCCAAGCTATGGAAAATGGCAATAGCGAAAATCATACCGAAGCCTGGAAAGGATGATTATTCGCTACTAAGCAGCTTCAGACCCATAGGATTAATAAATGTATTCGGAAAGCTACTGGAGCGACTGATTGCGGACAGACTCACCCATCACCTCAACGTCACCGGCTACAGTAATCAAAAGCAGTTTGGATTCAAAACACAAACCTCTACTGTTCAAGCAATAAACTGCGCTCTAGAGGCCATCAAAACTGCCAAGACTAGAGGGGAGCAAGTCATCGCGGTCTCCCTCGACATTAAGGCGGCCTTTGATAGAGCCTGGTGGCCCGCCATCTTCCGTAGGCTGCGCGAGACTCACTGCCCTAGCAACATTAATGACCTTCTGGTGAGCTATGTGGAGGACCGAGAAGTCTGCCTCAGCCTCGCTGATTGTAAAGTTAGCAAGGCCATGTCTCGGGGTTGTGTCCAGGGCTCCGTCATTGGTCCACTGCTATGGAATCTGATCTTGGATCAGCTCTTATTTCTACCAATGCCGGATGGATGCAGCCTGCAGGCCTATGCAGACGATGTCCTCCTCGTGGCTCACCACAATAATACACAGCAATTGGAGAGCATAGTTAACACCGCCCTCACGCTAATAACGAACTGGGGCGTTAGCGTGAAGTTAGACTTCGGCCCTCAGAAAACACAAGCTATAGCCTTCACCGACAAAGCCAGAAACTGTCGCATCTATGCCGGACAGACAAGACTTCTATTTGTAGAGGATATTAAATATCTGGGGCTCATCATTGACCGTAAAATGCGCTTCATCAAGCATGTCAACTACATTTGCGAAAAAGCCAAAAAGGTCTATGCAAAGCTCTCCCTGTTCATCCGCCCCACCAGGGGAGTTAGCGCTGCCAACGTCCAAACCATTTATCTTCAAGTTATCATCCCCATCATCTCATATGCAGCAGGGATATGGGAAAGAGCTCTCAAATACAAATGCGTCCACAAAAAGCTCCTTCAGACTCAACGCCTCTTCGCAATAAAAATTGTCCACGGATTCCGCACATTAAGCACCGCTGCCTCCATTAGCATAGCGAGACTCGACCCACTGCCCGCCAAAATCGCTGCCATCGCCGATGTGGAAATTTCAAAACTACGCGGATACTCATCCTTTCTACCTGACGATACGCCTCTCGAAAAACCATGCTCACCAGCCGAACTGCTTCACCCTTCAAGTAGGAAGGGAATTGAATACGTGGAGGTCACCTCCAGCGAAGACCTTGCCCAGCTTGATGCCACAAACAGTTGGCACATCTACACGGATGGTAGTAAGCATGATGGAAAAGTGGGAGCTGCATTTGTGGTCTACGATCCAGCCGGAAGGTTAGTCCACTCTAAAAAATACAAGTTGCCAGACTGCTGCTCGGTTTACCAGGCTGAGCTTTTTGCGCTCCTGGGAGCCTGCGAATACGCAGTTGCAAAACATCTACACAACGTGGTTATCCTGTCAGACAGCAAATCTGGACTAACGGAACTGTGCAACCCCAATACGATAAACCAGCTGGGCGTACGGATCCATAAGATCCTGCTCACGGCCCACATGGCCGGTCTCACGGTCTCGTTCGTCTGGATCAAGGCCCATATTGGACTGGCAGGTAACGAGATGGCTGACACCCTGGCCAAAGCAGCCGCCAACCTCCACGCCGCCCCACACTTCAACCACACACCAATCAGCTACATTAAATTAAACAATAGAAATAATTGTAAACAGGCTGCCAAGGACCTATACACAAACCAGGATAACTGTGCATACACAAAAACGCTTCTCCCAACCTTCGAGGACCTAAACAATTACCTAGATCACGTCACACCAACCTTCGCAGTCACTCAGCTCCTCACTAACCACGCATATCACCGGCAATATCTAAATAGATTTAACATTTCTCCTACCGACACCTGCCCATGTGACAGTGCAACGACCCAATCCTGGCAACACCTCCTACGGGAATGCCCCAGATTCTCTGCACAAAGACAGAACCACTTAACTGCCTGTAACATACTTAACATCGAACCCTTTCAATTACTGGACATCATCAAAACAGAAACCACTACTAACACCTTTCATAATCTTGTCACATACATAGTCAACAATCTCAAGCAGTTTAACAAATAAACTCCACTTCCACATTCTACAAGCGACCTCTCACAAATCCCTACCTACTTTACTTTGCACAATCTCTCGCCAGTACTTTATCGACCATAACATAACATTACCCCCACACACGCACATCCCTATATCACTATGTTCCTCATCATTATATACCTTTCACTCAGAACTGCTCATAAAATTCGTTGTTTCACCGACCCCTTATTATGCCTTATAACATTCCACATCGTTTGATGTGCCACACTCCCCATTACACTTAAACAATATAGTGTCTATTCTATTTCCACAATTTTTCCTGCGGCTGCCAGTGATGGGAAAACTGTGACCCACCAGCATTTCCACAGTCAGGTGGGGACTTTCACACGTAAGAAGGGATGGTGGCAGATGAATTTATATACTCAAAATCAACCGCTAGTCAAATGCAGTCAATTCCAATACAACACTATACCTATAATCGATACCACAATAACCCACCTATAACACCCCATGGTAATGACATACAAAACAAACTCACTCATGTTACGGGATCACTACAATTAACTAAACTAAACTTTCCTTACAGTCACATACACTCACAACATACATACATATACACACACTATAAAAAAAATCGATTAAAATGGCCATAGTACTTTACCCACACATCCACCAGCCACGCTCACTACCGAAGTACGCAAACACACATTCATCTACAATACCTTACCAGTAACAGAGCTAATACACCAACTTACACTTACGCGAATCTCATACTTCTCACCCACACACATTAACGGACCCCACCCAGGGGGGGGCTACCACAACAAAAAACGATCACGCTTGACACTTTTTCGAGCACAAATCGACAACTCACAACACTATCCAATAGTCATAAAAATTTAATGGCTTTTTAGTTTTTCACTCATAACTCATCAACCACTCAATCAAATCTTTACCTTCAAAAAGAATATGATAAACGAGTAATTTCCACACAGATTTCATGCACTCTATTTAACCGCAATGCAAAACTCATTGAGTTACAAACACTGGCTCGATAACAGCTATCATGCGCATAGGGGTGCGCCCGAGCGGGACGGCCGCACGGACACACACGATACGGGACGACATGGGACAAAAACAACTTTGTATTGAAACTCCAGATTATAGTATAGCCCATGCAGGCTATAACTCCATATAGTTACTTGACATATATGGAACTTATAACTAATGCAACAACCGCTCTCCACTATAATCCTAGGGTCACATATCAATATTATCTATAACTTAACATTCACGCTTATCTACTCATTCAACGACGTTCGATTACTTAATCTCATGTTACATCTACACAACAATATCTACTTTACAACATAATTTAATTACACTCACACTTTTATGTATAGCTACACCCAACCCAACAAACCAACTTATAATGCTTCGTCTTATCACCAACACTCATATACACCTTACCACTTTACTAACTTTATATTTCCCTACTACACACTCACGCCCTATCTCATTGATAATATAAAATAATCTAATCATGATACTATGGGACAACTTGGGACGGTTCATACCCAAAACCGATTCACGCTTGACACTTTTGCGGGACTTGACACACTTATCCCGCCCCTAGTTCGCCGGGGCCACTTACAACCTTGTCACAATAGAAAAGAATGGATTTCGACTCATATCTTTACCTAGTTACATTATATAAAAATTTCAACCATTTACACAAATTAGTTACACATTTGCACAACCATACCACCTAACAGATTGGCTTTAAGTACCATACTTTTGACAAAAACTGAGATTTATAACTTCCTTTTGTTCTCAAACCAAACGTCGGGTACGAACATCGCACAACCCGGAAATTCTCACTTTTGCGCACTTTGCAACTTCATGGGCGTCATAAATTCATAAACATAACCTATCCGTTTTTTCGCCTAATATACACCTGATCACTTAGTTATTAAAACTTTTGGTACTCCCGTGCTACAAAACTTATATATACCGAACCTACACTGTTATGACTGATTATTTCCAATTCATCACAATAAAAACACACTTTAAATATATATTCAGCATCAGAAAAATAATACACATATACTTCAGCACATTTAAATCATCGTACACTAACTTTAGTTAAATAAGTTTTCACTTTCACTTTCCCCTGAAAGTGTAAATTCTTGAGTTGCCACATTCTTATAATTAAATTTAAAATCGTCTCAAAAACATAAAATCCGCCTGTCTAAGATTGAAACTTGATGAAATTAGATAAACCATAAACCTTACCACACGTACAAATTGAAACCAAACTTATCCGACCTCTATATCTGAAGTTATCACGAAAATACTAAAAGGCGGACTTATACCATAACACTTTCGACTAAATATGGGACATAACTTAAACAATTTGGCCTTCTAGAGACGGGAATAACGCAAACTAGACGTAACTCAACAACTATAACACATATTTTCTTGAACAGAATCAATCAGTCATTCATTCACTGCATTTTAATGTTGTGAAACCGTTACTCCTCTCACTTCTTATATAATCAAAATTATATCTCATTCACATGCTCACTTAGTAGCTAAGGCTTACACTTTCACCACTACAGCTAGCAAAACCTAACAAATTAAATATTCTTAACATCATCCAACAACACTTTCTATTCTGAGCACTAATCCATCAAGACTAACCACACTCGACGAGCGCGCTCTGGCGGCCAATGGCGTGAAACTCCCGGCACTACCCAGGCATTGCCTAGAATTCTATGACAGTATATAGTGGGCGGAAGTTCCTCCGCTCACGCAGAGATGGCGTTACTATAGACGCTGTCTCCTCCGTACTTACGTTACAAAACTGAGCACCACAACCATAACAACCAAGATCTCCCCTTACTTTACCATTTAGAACATCCGTTTAGTGACCTCACCTACATATTTATTACCTAAGACACGATCCCCTGGCCAGACCAACAGCGCTGCCTGTTGAGACAGATCGGAACTTTAGGGTATGCGTGATCGGCGCTTGCCGTAACGACTTCTTTGTGTTCTGCTTATCTTCACGGGCCCACTAGGTGACCGCTAGGTGGCGAGAAGGTGATTCTGCTTATGGGAACAACAGGGCACACCTTAGGGGGGTTTACAATGTACAGCTAACCATATTAGTGTTTAAAGCACACATATTAATTGTAGAATCCAAACGATAATTTAGATTAAAGTCCAAACTTACGATAACAGCGCCGCCACCTGCCGGGTAGAGGCGGAACCGTAACGTCGGTGCTGTTTGCTTGCCGTGGGCTAGGTTCTACTAACTCTTTAGAGGCAAAGTCACCCCACCGCATGGCGGCGCTGCTGGTTTTCTCTGACCAAGTTATTCGACCACTATAACACATCGTCTTAATCACATAAACAAGTCATCCAATATTGGAACATCGAATCAATTAAGCCAATTAAATCACTATTTTCCGCTTTATGGAAAGTAATACTGTCACTCCTCCTCTCACTATGCATATAATCATCATTCTACTGAATACAACTATTTTCATGCACCAATATAATTATTCATACCTAACACTTGACGAGCGCTCCCCAGCGGCTATGGACAGGAAACCCCCGGTAACGCTTGAGAACCACAAAAAAAGATGTACACAGTGGCGGTTCCCCCGCTCAAGCAAAGATGGCGCTACTGTAGACGCTGTTATCTCGCTGCTCACATTACAAAATTCAGCACTATAACTTTGGAAACTTAGATTTTCTCTTACTTTACCACTTAGAATATCTGTTTAGGGACCCCACCTACACATCTATTACTTAAGACATCATCCCCCGGCCGGACCGACGGCGCTACCTGTTAAGAATTACCGAAACTTCAGCTTGCCGTAACGACTCCTTTGGGTTCTGCTTGTCTTGGCTGCTCGGTGGCTGCTGGGTTGCGCGACGGAGATTCTGCTAATGGAACAATAACAGCACACTTTAGGGAGTCTACAATGTACAGCTAACTATATCAGTACATAAAGCACACATATTGATTGTAGAATCCAAATGATAAAGCTAGATTTAATTACAAACTTACGATAACAGCGCCGCCACCTCCCGGGCAGTGGTGGAAATGTAGCGTCGGCGCTGTTTGCTTGCCGTGGGTTAGGTTCTACTAACTCTTTGGAGGTATAGTCACCGCAGGGGGGCGCTGCCGGCCCTCACTGACTAAGTTAATATGACTACAATCAACACAATGTCTCAATTCCATAAACAATTAACCCAATCTGATCTCTATTCACCGCTTTATTCTCCGCTTTATTGAAAGTTATATTGTGACTCCTCTTCTCACTATGCATAATAATATTACAATCATTTTACGGAATTCCATTCATACCAAACACTGGACGAACGCACCCCAGCGGCCAGGGACGTGAAACTCCCGGCAATGCGCAATGCTCAAATCCACAAGAAAGACGTAGACAGCGGCAGTTCCTCCGCTCACGCAAGGATGGCGCCGCTGTCGACGCTGTTTTCTTGCTACTCACCATACATAACTCAGCAACACTACTATTACAACTTAGATTTTTCCTTAATTTATCACTTAATAAATCTTTTTAATGACCTAACCTATATAACTGTTACCTAAGACATGGTCCCCGGCTGGTACGATGGCGCTGCCTGTTGGGGCCGGTCGGAACTACAGGGAATGCGTGACCGGCGTTTGCCGCAACGACCCCTTTGGGTTCTATTTGGTCTCGCTTGGTTGCTAGGTCGCTGCTAGGTGGCGCGACGGCGACTCTGCTAACGGGATCTACAGGGCATACTCTAGGGACTTTAGGGGTTTTACAATATACATTTAACCATATTTGTACATAAAGCACGCATATTATTTGGAGAATTCAAAGTATAATGCAAGCTTATATCTCAAACTTACGATATCAGCATTGCCACCTACCGGGCAACGGAGGAACCGTGAAGTAGGCGCTATGTGCTTGCCGCGGGTAAGGTTCTTACCCTGTAGATTCACAGTCACCTCACCGCACGGTGGCGCTGCTGGTTTTCACCCACTGACTCTCTATGATTATTATAAACTAATTGTCCTAATTACATATAAATAAGCATACCCAATATGGTAATCTATCTAAGTTACAAAAAAAAAAAAAAAAAAAGTACTAATCTTCTTACACTGTAATCAACCTCGTCTGAGCCTTACATCTAAGCTACCCAACGACGAAAACAAATACCGATAGACGCACCTGTACCTTTATATTTGTCACTCTCTAAAATTTCTAAAATCTATATCTTGACAATTAGGGGTTTAATTCAAGCAGGGTTTTCGGTAACGGACCTAGGGTAGCCAGGGCTCACTAAAGTAAAAATTTCAAAAAAAAATTAAAGGGGTTGAAAATTTTCAAAAATTTTTAAGGGGTGAAAACCACCCCCTAGAACATCAAAAAATTCTGGGGTTTTAGACAATTATTATTTAAGTCTTGTCTTATAGTAAAAAAATTTAATTTCTTGAATTTGGTTAGTATTTAGGCTGTTTTTGTGTGCGTTAAATTGCTGGAAATCGACTTGAAAATTTTTCTAAGTCAATGAACAAAAATCTTGAAAAATTTTATTAAATCGATAATTCGATAACTAGGGGTCCTTTTTTGACGGGGTTTTCGGCTTGGGGCTTGGGGTGAGCGGGGCTACCTTGTGGGAAAAATTATTAAAATTTTGCGGGCAAAAATATTTTTAAGGGTGAAAACTACCCCTACAATTTTAAAAAATTTTCAGGGATTAGATTATAGATAGTTAACACCTGGGTATAATTAAAAATTTTATAATTTATACAATAAGAAATTTTTTAGGGTGTTATCATTTGTAGAATTTTAGAAAATTAAACTTTGCACACCCCCTGCACTGTAGGGGTTGATTGCGCAAGGGTCACTATTTTAATTTTATTTTGTGTATTTCACCGTGTATATTTTACAGGAAACTCGAGCATCCTAGCTAATATAGGAGCTGAGATATTAAATAAAGTGTGTGTGCAGGGAAAAACTACC
Source organism: Pyrausta nigrata (assembly GCA_949316185.1). Taxonomy (NCBI): domain Eukaryota; kingdom Metazoa; phylum Arthropoda; class Insecta; order Lepidoptera; family Crambidae; genus Pyrausta; species Pyrausta nigrata. The sequence continues at coordinate 152,207 of OX438936.1, forward strand.
CCTATTTTGTATCGTCTTTTTGTATTTTAATTTATTGATATTTTTAAAAAAATTTTTCTCAAACATATGTGCTTTAGCTGTAGGTAAAATTATCCGGATTTGTTATTGTTTTTTGAAAGACTTCTTCTAACAAAAATATTTATTTTCTAAAAAAGTGTCAAAATTTCAACCCTTAACTTCAAAATTTAATAAAAACCGTATTAATACAATATTTGAAAATTTTTAAAGTTTCAAAAGTTAGTAAATTTAAGCGTCTATACGCCTGTCTTAATATTAGAATTTTTAATTAATAAATAATTGTTAATATTACTAGTACAAAATAGAGGTGTTTTTATAGGCTGTAAACTTTGAAGGGTTGTAGAAAATTCAGGAGTTGAGATATCAAAAATCTAGCGACGTGACGATCGTTTTTTCGTTAAAACCAGCACATCGGTGCAAAAAATTTCGAGAAAAACTCAAAATCTAGGGGGGTCATTTTGAGTTTGAAATTACGTAATCGGAAATTTGGGGCAAAATTTATTTCGGCAATAACTCCGGCTTTTGTGCACCGATTTGAGTAAACGGCACGTCGTTGGATAGGTCTCGACGAGACACACAACCGCCATATAGAACTCTACACTCTGGGTAGAGCCCTTCAAAAGTTATAGAGCAAAGTGTATTTTTCGTAGTTTTAAATTTTTTGTGACTAGTACATAAGAGATAAATTCTTGTCCGTTTAGGATAATATTGTTGTTTACGGACTCTACATAGAGATATTTTTTGTTTTTCATTTTGAACTCTATCGGTTTGAACGGTGGTAAGATCTGTATAGCCGCTGTAAAGACGAATTCAGCGATATCAAGCTCGACTCTCTACGACCAGCGGTTGCGGAGATACAGGGATTCAAAAAGTCGCCGGCCATTTTGGTCCGCCATTTTGTTTTTGTGTTTCGACCCATAACTCCGCTCCCGTTGGGCCTAGAGCGGCGCGGTTTTCGCTGGAACTCTTAGGACAGGCCCCTGTAGGGTTTTATAAGGATAGAGTCAAAAATTGTAGAGTCGTATTTTCGGAAAAAACTGGTAGAGCTCTTCAGGTTCAAGTGTAGAGAGTATCAAACCACACCGGGAACTTTTTTCGCCGAACTCTTACGATACCTGGAACCGGAGATATCAGCATTCTAATATTTGGTCAGCCATTTTGGCCGCCATTTTGGAAAATTAGAAACTGTCATAACTTCTCAGCCAAAAGTCCTAGAGGAACGAGACTTTTTCTGGGATAATAGTCTTAGGTAGATCTACCAATATACCATACGGTAGAGACCGAGGCTCTACATAGTTTTTAAAGGATCTTAAGTACTAAAATTTTAAAACCTTGTTTTTCCAGTGCCTTTGTTTTCTTTTTATTTGTGTATTGTTCTGACAACTGAGTCTATTGACCAGTGTCTTAGTATAGGTAGAGTTAAGTTTCATTTGATAGATACGGTTCTTTGAACCATATTTTGTTTTATTGACCAGACAAAGCTCTGTCCAATATAATGGCAACTGCGCGCACCCCAGCCAAAAAGGCGACGATGACAAACCCCCCCATATCCCCGATGCGTGAAGTAGACGGAGTGAAGGCAGGACCTCCACAGACTACACCGACCAAATCTACTAGCGTGAGACGCAGCATCGGTGAATGGGAGAGTGCAAACGCAGAACCGAGGCCGTGTACCTCGGCAACGCATGCCCACTCACCAAAAATGACGGCCTCGGTCTCCGCGGCACCGGCGAGGACCAAACCGAAGATGGTTGTCCCCTCCGAGCCTAGGGCGGCGGCGGGGAGAGCCTCGACGGGGTCAGCGGCGGTGTCGCCGGGACTGAAAACAGAATCAGTTAAATCTGCCGACAGGGTGACCCAGGCCAAAAACTGGCTCCTGAGGGCAAAGGCTCATATCAGCGAGTCTCGCAATCTTAGGGCGGACCTTAAGACCGGGATCACCCTGGCGGTAGAAAAACTATACCAGTTGGTGAAGGAAGAGGCGGCATCAAAACCTGGAACAGAAAATAAGCAAAAGGAAAAATCTGTTACAGGACAGCAAGAAGGGGAAAAGACAAGGAATTTAGTTCAGGATGAAGTGGAAATGGAAGAGAACAAGTTGATAGTACTTATGAAGGAACAAGGGGAAAAGATTGACAGGACTCAAAAGGAAATTGAAAAACTCAGAGAGACCATCATCCTTCAGCATGAGACCGCGAGACAGCAAATGACGTACGCGAACGTGACAGCAATACAGCATAATAAACCAGCGGTAGAAAGGAGGAGTGCGCTTCACTCGATTGTTATCGAGTCCAAGAACGAGACCGAGACAGGAGATGAAGTAATGAAACAAGTCCAGGAAGCTGTAAATGCTAAGGATGGATGGGTCACCGTGGAGAGGGTCCGCAAGATAAAAGACAAGAAGGTAATACTTGGCTGCAGAACTATTGAAGAAAGGGAAAAAGTCAAAGAACGACTCCAAAGCGCCGCTAGTCGCCTTCATTTCGAGGACATGAAGAACCAGGACCCAATGGTTATTCTCAGGGACATCATCTCAAGCCATACTGATCAAGATATTCTACAGGCACTGAGGAACCAGAATGGGAGTGTCTTTCATGGCCTCGAAAAGGGGGACGACAGGACGGAGATTAAGTTCCGGCGCAAAGCGAGGAATCCACTGATGAATCACGTCATAGTGAGGGTGTCCCCACAAATTTACAACCGCTTGATGGAGAAAGGTGCAGTGCATATCGACATGCAAAGGATACGGGTTGCGGATCAATCCCCACTTGTCCAGTGCTCCATGTGCTTGGCGTACGGACATGGGAGGAGATTTTATAAGGAGACCATACCTAAGTGCACGCACTGTGGGGGCCCACACATGAGGAGTGAATGTGCAGACTGGATGACGGCAGTAGCTCCAAAGTGTTGTAACTGTACAGCGGCAAAACTAGAAGTCACAGAGCACAACGCATATAGCTCAGAGTGTCCGGTGCGCAGGAAGTGGGAGGCACTGGCACGAGCTAAAGTCCAGTACTGCTGAGGTGGTTCCTACGCATTCTGGGGCAGGCGTCCCCACCAGATGTTATGCAGTGGCTCAGGCGAACCTACAGCGCAAGGAACTTGCAACGACCGAACTCATGGTGGAGGCCAGCAAACGCAAATTAGCGTTTGCGCTGGTCCAGGAGCCTTACGTGGGCAGGGTGAAGAGGATGAAGGACTACCGTGGGGCGAGAGTCTACCAGAACGCTGCAGTAGGAGATGGGACTGTTAAGGCGGCGATTGTCGTCTTTGATGGCGAGCTCGACGTCATACAGTGCCCGAAACTTACGAGCGACAATATTGTTGCAGTGAGGATCCGAACCAGTGTCTGGGAAATCGCGGCGGTGTCCTTCTACTTCGAACCGGATCAACCCATAGGGCCATACCTGGAACGGCTGAGTGAGGTCGTAGAGGAGCTGGGCCCAAGATTACTGCTGATAGGCGGAGACAGCAACGCCAAGAGTACCTGGTGGGGCAGCACCGTAGAGGACCACAGGGGTGAAGAAATGTCCGGGACCCTGGAAGAGTCTGGATTGCAGGTACTCAATAGGGGTGACACACCTACGTTTGACACCGTGAGAGGTACGAGGGTGCTCACCAGCTATGTTGACATTACAGCCTGTTCTGAAGACCTACTGGAACTGGTCGATAACTGGAGGGTAGACCAGGAGATGACGAGCTCGGACCACAACGCTATCACCTTTAACATCAGTCTCCGCAAAAGTAGAGGTCTGAAGGTCCAGAGGACAACCAGACTCTACAATACGAAAAAAGCGGACTGGGATCTGTTCAACACCACCCTGATAGAGGCTAAATCTCGTGACGAAATTAACATAGAAAAAATTAATAATATTGTAAGCCGCGACCAACTGGAGCAACTCGTCCGAGATTACTCTAAAGCCATTACGGAAGCCTGCAAAATCAGCATGCCGGTAAAGAAAAGTACGGAGGTACTTAAGATCCCATGGTGGAATGATGAGCTCGCGAGGCTGAAAAAAGTTACCACTACCTTCAGGCGTAAGATCAGAAACGCGGCACCGCACCGCAGAGATATAGTGGTAGCTGAGTACCTGGAAAAGAAAGAGGAATACGAGTGCCAAGCCAAGAAAGCCCAAATAGATAGTTGGAAAGAGTTCTGCAGCAAACAAGATCGTGAAGGCCTATGGGAGGGGATTTACAGAGTAATAGGCCGGACCACCAGGAGAACAGAAGACCTGACCCTAACCAAAGACGGAGCACACCTGAACCCAAGAGAATCGGCGAACTTACTAGCGGAGACATTCTACCCACAAGACCTGGAGGAAACTGACGATGAACACCATCGCATGACAAGAGAGTCAGCGAAGAAGGTAAATGAGTTGAGGCATGATGAACAACATGACCCACCATTTACCGAGGTGGAGCTGAAGACTGCGGTGGGGAGTTTTAATCCAAAGAAGGCCCCAGGAGCGGATGGCTTCACAGCAGACATCTGCAGCCGGGCTATCCACCAGGACCTGGACGCCTTCCTTGCCCTGTGTAACAAGTGTCTACTGATCGGACACTTCCCGGACATCTGGAAGGAAGCCACAGTGGTGGTATTGAGAAAACCGGGCAAGGACGATTACACGAAACCCAAGGCTTACAGACCTATTGGTCTGTTGCCGGTACTGGGGAAGGTCCTGGAAAAGATTATAGTAGCAAGGATCAAATGGCATCTAGTACCGAGGATTAGTACTCGCCAGTATGGATTCATGCCCCAGAGGAGCACCGAGGACGCCCTCTATACGCTAATACACCGCATCAAGGGTAAGATTGAGCTGAAGAAGCTGGTAACCCTAGTGTCATTGGATATAGAGGGGGCCTTCGATAGCGCATGGTGGCCGGCAATCCGAGTCCGTCTGGCTGAGGAAAAGTGCCCGGTAAATATCAGGAGGCTACTGGATAGCTATCTGGAGCGCAGAAAAGTCAGAGTAAGATTCGCCGGGGAAGAAGCGGTAAAGGACACAAACAAAGGATGCGTGCAAGGGTCAATCGGTGGTCCCATCTTGTGGAACCTTCTGCTGGACCCTCTACTGTGGGAGTTAGAGAGCAGGGGACACTACGTCCAGGCTTTTGCCGATGACGTGGTGTTGGTTTTTGATGGCGATACGGCGATGGAGGTTGCTGGAAGGGCGAATGCGGCCCTTGCATACGTTCAGCGGTGGGGAGCGCGGAACAAACTGAAGTTTGCTCCACAAAAAACCTGCGCGATGGTGCTCACGAGGAAACTCAAACACGACACACCACTGCTTACTATGGGGGGGGTTGACATCGCCATTTCTAGGGAAGTAAAAATTCTAGGGCTCATAATAGATGATAAGTTAACTTTCAGCGCACACATCGCAAACCAAACCAGGAGAGCTCTGGAAATTTACAAACAGCTTTCGAGAGCCGCTAAAGTAAATTGGGGTTTGCATCCGGAGGTTATCCGCCTAATTTATACCGCAGCCGTCGAACCAGTCATCATGTACGCCGCGGCAGCGTGGGCTCCTGCGACCAACAAGATCGGGGTGCAGAAGTTGCTAAACTCGGTTCAGAGGGGTTTCGCTCAGAAGCTCTGCAAATCATACCGGGCAGTCTCTCTACACTCGGCACTGACACTGGCGGGGATACTGCCTCTCGACCTCAGAATACAGGAGGCAGCCGCCCTGTATGAGACGAAGAGAGGGTCATCCCTTCCAGAGTTAGGAGACAGAGAGACCGAGAGTCCGGTGGGATTTGCGGAGACTCCACACCCTGCAACACATGTGGCCATAGAGTTGGAATGCCTGGTAGACCAAAGCCTTGTGGACAGGTACAACGTGCAGGAGGTGCGAATTTTCACCGACGGCAGTAAAATCGAGGGGAAGGTCGGAGCCGCACTTTCCATATGGAAAGGTGAGGCCGAGATTCGGAACCGAAAATTTTGTCTGTCCGAGTACTGCACAGTTTACCAGGCGGAACTGTTGGCCATATGTAGGGCAATGGGTGAGATCCTGAAGGGGAGGGAGAAGAGTTATGGTCTATACAGTGATTCGATGGCCGCTTTGGAGACGATCACTAACCATGGCTCCCTCCACCCCCTTGCCGTGGAGACAAGGGAGAGCTTGAGGAAAGCCTTTACCCAGGGCAAAGATGTTTCTTTGTTCTGGATAAAGGCACATGCAGGCCTCCCTGGCAATGAACGCGCCGACATTCTGGCCAAGGAAGCCGCCATAGCTTCAAAGAAGAAACCGGACTATGACCGCTGCCCGGTGTCCTTTGTTAAAAGAACGCTACGTGGACGTTCCATTATTAAATGGAGCGACAGGTACGGATCAGGTGAAACGGCATCGGTAACAAAGCTCTTCCTCCCAAACGCCGAAAACGCGTACCGTTTGGTGCGCAAAATAAAGCCAGCAGGGATGCTCACGCAAATACTCACTGGGCATGGTGGATTCTCCCAGTACTTAAACCGCTTCAAGTGCAGGGAGAGTCCATCCTGCGCATGCGACCCCGATCAGGACGAAACGGTTCCCCACCTCTTAATCGCTTGCCCAATATTTGACAAAGCCAGATTTGACCTTGAGCAAAAAGTAGGTACAAAGATTAGTCTGAACAACTTACACGAATTGATAGGTGGAAAAATAACTAGGACAGACTTTATTTCATATTGTATAAAAATTTGTGAAATAGTAAACAAACGAAATAAAACTTGAATAAATAACTTTGCTACCATTATTATATGTAAATAATAACAAGTAGCAAACCATTAACTTAGATTAAGCAATAATGTACGTAACAATAGAAATAAGGAAATGTAATGGTATAAAACAGTTGAAAAAGGCATATTGTAATTTAAAGTATAAGAAATGTGTAGACTAAATAAATATAAGTACTGTAGTAGATATAAAAACCAAATTGTATAATTAGCTGGTAATAAAACTGTTAAAATAAATAACGTTATAAACTGTACGATAAATAGGATAGATACTAAGATACAATGTAGTAGATTAAAAATAAATAGATGCAGCAATATTATTTCAAATAAAGATAAACCCCAAAAAAGATAAAAGCACCCTTTGAGCGATCCAATCCTGGACGAATATTCGGGGGACAGAGCTGCTGCAAAAAAAAAAAAAAAAAAAAAAACCTAACCTAACCCAGTTGCGCGCCCGCCGCCGTCGAGATCGGCTAGGAATCCGTGCCGCTCCGTGGAAAAAAATCGGAAAAAGTGGGTTTTTCGTGTCCGATTTCGTCGAAACAAGTGTCGTTGTGTGCGTATTTGTGAGTGCTGTGCAGTGACGTATCGTTTTGGTGCGGGACTCTACGGGCTGAGGCTCCAGAAGCGGAAAACTGGATTATAACCTCAAAACGAACACGTTTTGAGGTAGTTTTCTGCAAACGCTGCCAAAACGAAAGCGGTAAGCACCGTATTTTTTGCTACCATCTTGTCGGCCTCACTGGTGCGCACATTTCGACACCCCACTTTGGACTCTACCATTTTTTTCCGCGGAGTTATTCAATAAAATAGCACCTAACCCCAAAAACGTGGCTTCTTATCCGAAGGCGGAAAAATTTTTTGAACGGTGCAAGATCATTGGGGCACTCAAGCCCTATCATTTGCTGTTTTTTGGGTGTAAATCGGCCTGCACAGTTTTTAGTTATTAAGTTTTTTGTGTGTTTTTTATAAGTTAGGAATTTTGTTTTAGTCATAACTTTTAAACCAGATCGACGACATATATTTTTTCTTGTATTGTTTTGTGCCTTATTTGTCCCCCTTTTTGGCTGCTCTAGAGAAACCCGCGCGAAAATTTTTTCTTAGGCTCTACAAAATTTTTTCTTAGCTCTAGGTAACACGAGGTCCCACTAGGAGGGGCGCAACAAATACTGTATTTTAGGTATAGTTAAAGGACTCCATTTCAAGCCGTTCAGCGTTTAAACGGAGCGGATCGGGCAGAAAGCGCCGGAGTTATAACGGTTTTAGTGTTTTTGGTTCGCGGGACCCAAGTGGTGGGTACGAGGCCCCCAAACTCATTAGTTTCAGTTCTTGAGGGCCGGTTCTACCCCCCCGCACCCAAAACCGGGCTCTCCTAGGCCCAGGAACAAGGAAGTTGAGTGAAACCCCCCTTTTTTGCGGCCATTTTGTTTTTGGGGCCGAAGTGACCCCCCGGCATAACTCGGGACCTATTGGGCGTACACGGACGCGGTTTCGGCTTTAAGGGGCCATTTTAGGTGCTCTACAGGTTCCATAGGGTGGCGAGTCTCTACGTAGAGTCGCAACTTTTTGCGTATTTTGAGCTATTGGTTAGGTGCGGAGAGCAATTCTGAGGCCCCCAGTGAAAACCGCAGGTCTGTGCGACGTCGAGAACCGGAGTTATCAAGGTTTAGCGCCGGACTTTGACAGCTCGGCGGCCATTTTGTTTTTCTTTACAGGCTTATAACTCCGTTCCCACTGGTCGTATCGACTCGGCGCTTTCGGCAAAGGGATCCAGTGAGCAACCCGCGTCGATCTACTCTACCTGCGTGGCTCTACGTAGAGATTTTTCGGAGGATTTTTTGGTAGTCATTTTTTGACGGGACTCGGTCCGCTGAGTGGAGACCTACTCAACGAGCCGCTGCTCGCATCTCTAGGTGGCGTAGTTCCGGAGATATCTCCGTGTAACCAGAAGGTTTGACAGCTGCGGCGGCCATCTTGGATTTTTAAATTGGCCGTATCTCCGGAACCGTTGCGCGTGGAGAGGTGCGGTTTTCGGCATTGCCCGTCATTTGGGGCTGTCTTGGCTCTTGTGTGGTCCGATTTGCGCTGCTCCCAAGTTTTGACCCCCCATTTTTTCCAAATTTACCCCCCCTTTTTTACAGCGGAACCTGCTAGAGCTCCCCCTGCCATACATCCCAGTTTTTTCCGCGGAAAATTTGGACGCCAGGAAGGCCCTGATCCCCGCATTCAAAGTTTTGGGGGCTACGGGGGGGCAAAGTGACCCACTCCTATAACTCGGGAACGGCTGGCCGTAGAGCAACGGGGTTTTCGCTGTCGGGGTCTGCTATTTAAGGCCTATCTGTTTACACACAAAGACAGTCTCTACCATCACTTTCGCAAAGTTAGGTCAGGTAGAGTTTTGTAGAGTCGGGCAATTTTGATATATTTTATTATTTAAAAATTTTAGAATCATTATTTCATTTTCATTGCTCTTATTACAGTATAATAAATTAGTTTTCCATTTTATTGATTATCTAACCATTCTATTATTATTATTTTTTGATTTATTATTCCCTATTGGGTCATCATTCCGTATTTTAATCTTATTTTATTTTAGCTTCCTTTTGGGTCATTTGCATAGGTTATAATTAGTATTAAATATAGTTCTTAGTGTCATTATGCCGAAGGCAAACTCTACTAAGAGTGCTCCGGCAGGCGTCATCAAGAAACCATATGAAAAGGCCAGCCTGAGGAAGAAAGCCACAATCCAGGGGGCGAGGTCAGTGTGTGGGTCGCCGCGTTCGGAGCTGCGGGCTTTGGTTCGCCTCGAGCCCCCCGCGGGGGGGACCGCTGCTGGGTCGCAAGCTGTGCGGGCTGAGGAGGAGGTACCAATACCAGTACCAACACCCCACCAGCCTGTGGAGGTGGAGGCCTCGGGTGCGCGGACTGCAGCGGACACGCAGGAGGGGGACCGTCCGGCGCCGGGGGCTCCTGAGTCTACGGAACCATCGGCTGCGGGTACGGAGCTGCGCACCGTCTCGCAGGATACTATCTCGGAGTTCTTGGCGTCCTGCAGGGACAACCCAAAACCATTGGTGACGTCTGATATCGCCGAGCCGGAACCGGTCGCGGCTGCGGAGCCTGTGGGCTCTGACAAACAGCGGTGTTCCTCCCCTCCGGAGAGCATGGTCTCGGCCTATTTTGCGGGGGGCGGGTCATCACTGCCCTCGAGCGCCTCGTCACAGCCGAACAGTGACGTAGTCCCGTCGGACGTGGACGCAGAATTGGAAGAGATAGGTAGAGAGCGTCCTAGGGTTCTAGACGACGTCACTTGGGCTGACCTAGAGGAGCGCCGACACAGTCAGGGTAGGGACAGTATGTTCCCTGCAAGAGGAAGGAGATCGGCGGTCCATATGAACCTTGTTACGCAGAATGCGAACGATCTCCTCCAACTTGGATTGACAGCCCTAGCAAACGCGGGCAACATGAAGAGAGAGCGCAAAGAGGAAGCTCAAGAGTGCCTACAAGAGCTTTACATCATCTGCCTTGCGCTCTCGGATTCGAGAGCTCGCCATATGAAGGCCCTGGCGGACGAGCGATATGCGCATGCGCGGGAGATCGTCCGGATAGAACGGGCCCAAAACCGACAACTGGCGGAGGTCGTACGCCGCTACGAAGCAAGTGCGGCGGAGGCGAAACGGAGCGCGGAGGCCCAGTCAAAGGCCATTGAAAATGTAAGGAGCTGGCTCAATTTCGAACTGGCCGACCCTGTAGCCCGCATTGAGCCCATATATCAGCAAATGAAGGAGCTGAAGGCAGAAATTAACCGTTTTGGGGTGAGCCCAGGCACAGGAGTGACGGTGGTGGGAACGGACCCGCAAATTGGCGCGATGGCTGAACGGGTCGAGGCAATCTCTCGAGCGATTGCCTCTATGCAATCTCAGTTACGAGAAATCAACCTCGACGTAGAGAAGTGTCGCACCGAGACGCTGGAACAATTGAAGCGGCGGCGTGAGTTCACCCCGCCACCGGTGGCTACGGACCTCACAGCAGCCGCCCCTACTGGCCTTGGAGAAGCGGACATATGCCGGATTGAAGAAGGAACTCGAAGACTTCTGGCTGAGGCCCGCGCTGATCCTGGAGTCACCAGGGAAACCCTTATCGAAGAATTGCGCACCGCCACTGGTCCTATCGTTGGCGAGTTACGCACTATTAGGGCTGAATTGGGCGACCTGGCTGACGGAGTTGGCGCGAGCCATGGCCCACGGGACGTCTCTCAGGGCCTTGGCGTGGAGATGGCTCTGGGAGAGGCCAGAGAACGAATTGGCGAACTACTAGAACCAATAGCGAAAACTGTCAGCCGCGTGGAAGCCACTCTTCGCGATGGCGCAACTTTGACCGCCCCTCAGCGCGCGTCTCCACAAGCAGAGGATAACCACGACACCCTCCTTGCGGGCACACCAAGTCAGCCTAGGATCGCAAATCGGGGCAAGAGCTACGCGGAGGTGGCCAGCTCGCCCAGGTACCCTGTTTTCATAGAATCCAGAGATCCGAGAGCCACAAGTCAGGACGTCATTACCACACTGAAAAAGAAGGTGGACGTGGTAGGCTTGGGACTCGGCATAAGCGGGGTACACCCTCTCAGAAACCAAAGAGTCGCTGTTACCTGCGACACTGAGGAGAGCCAGGGCCGCCTGCGGGATGTCATTAAGGAGTCCATAGCTGATCTCTCGGCAGTCTCCAGGCTCCCAAGAAACCCTCTGGTTCGTCTCATTGGGGTCGCGAACGATTTAGACGACAATAAAATAGTAGAAGCGGTCAGGAAACAAAACGTGAAGCTTTTGGCAGATGCTCAGGTTGACGCACCGATTAGAGTGTTGAGGAGAACGAGAGGAAGAACGCCCCAGCTGACGAATGTCATCTTGGAGGTGGGCCCTTCGGTTTGGAAGGCACTCTGCGGTAACAGGGTAAGGGTAGGTTTTCAGACTTTGATGGCCGTAGATCAGTCCCCTATAGTCCAGTGTTTTAGGTGCCTGACCTATGGCCATCTAGCTAGAGACTGTAAAGATAAAGAAGTGTGTGGCTACTGTACAGGAGGTCACGACACGCGAAAATGTACAAATCGAGAAGGGCCACCTCGGTGTGGAAACTGCGAAAAGGCACCGGGGCAATTATCGACAGACCACCCGGCCTACAGTCAAGAATGCCCTCAATGGCAAAAATGGGATATAATAGCCCGTCGAGCAGTCCGCTACTGCTGAGGGCACCTTGAGGTTTGTCCAGGCAAATCTTGGCCGAGGCTTTGCCGCGACCAAGGAGTGCCTGGAACAGGCAGCCAGCAACATAACCACAGCGGTATTGATCCAGGAACCGTATGTCGGATCTACGGGAAGACTTTCCTCTCGTTTTAAAACGGTGCAGGCAACCGGAGCTTGCAGAGATCACCCCGCGAAATCGGCTGTAGTTGTCACCGATCCCAATATTCTAACAGTTGTTGACCAGGCGTGTGTTTCTAATACCATTGTCTCTACCACTCTTATAAAAAACTCTTTTAGGTTATGTATAATCAGTGCGTATTTTGTCGGCACCGAGAGCATTGAGGGATGTTTGAGAGAGCTCGCAACAGTGCTGGACAACGCGGAAGCTGACGGCGTCATTATCGGGGGAGATTTTAACGCAGCAAGTCCCTGGTGGGGATGCAAGGCGGAGGACGACAGGGGGGCGACCGTGGTTGATTTCTTCGCACAACATGGCCTGCACATACTTAACGAGGGCTCTGTCCCTACTTTTAGTACCTTTAGAAGCGGCAAAGAGGTAACAAGCATACCTGATATTACTATATGTTCCACCACCATTCTCAACAAAATAATCAACTGGCAGGTGATGACCGACGGTGCTGGACTCTCGGATCATCGGCCCATTATCTTCGAGCTGCTCCTAGACCGTGGTTGTGCAACACCTCAAGCACAAAACACAACATGGCGGTTTAATACGGGTAAGGCTAGATGGGCCCAACTCCCACAAGCTCTTGGAGAGAGCCTGGCGAGGAGAGGGGTCACGGAAACCATCATCTCTTTGGCAAGGACGCACGAAGACCTCGAATACCTTACCACCGGATACACCGAGGCGCTCGTTGAAGCAGCCGAGGAGACCATACCTGAGTTGAACAAAAACAGAAAGAATAGAGAATGTCCATGGTGGACGGAGGATCTGACAACCCTCAAGAGCCAATGCATCACCATTAGAAGAAGACTTCGGAGGGCGAATGCTGTCAGGAGACGGTTTGTCCTAGAAGAGTATCTGGAAGCAAGAGCCAGCTACAACGAAGCAATCCAAAAAGCCATCACAGCAAGCTGGAAGGAATTCTGCTCTCGTCAGAAGGGGGAGGATATTTGGAAGTGCGCTTACCGAGTAATTAAGAAAACCTGTAAACCTGGCGTCGGAGACGAACGCCTTCTACGTGATCCACAATCCGGACAAGCTCTGACACCAACATCGTCGGCGGAACTTTTGGCTGACACTTTTTACCCCCCCGATGACATTTCTACGGACGAACTATGTCACACATTAGTCAGGGAGGAGGTGGCGACCAGAATGGCAGCCCTCGATATCACGAGGGAGAGTGCCTCACCACCCTTTACCGAAACTGAGCTGGCCACAGTGTTCTCCAGTATGAGTCCGAAGAAGGCGCCAGGCGAAGACGGGCTTACAGCCGACATATGCGCAGCGGCGTCTAGAGCCAACTCAGTACTCCTGGCGTTGTACAACCGGTGTCGACAGTTGGGCTACTTTCCTGAGCTCTGGAAGCGAGCACTTATCAAGATCATCCCGAAGCCTGGAAAGACCGATTACTCGGTCCCAAAGGCCTACCGGCCGATAGGCTTGCTTCCGATACTCGGGAAGGTTTATGAGAAGCTCACAGTCACTAGACTTTCGTGGGACCTACTGAGCCGAAATCGGCTCAGCCCACGTCAGTATGGTTTTGTTCCACAACGAAGCACCGAAGATGCTCTTTACGACGTCATGGAGATGATAAGGAACGGTATCAAGGAAAAGAAAATGGTCGCGCTGGTGTCTCTAGATATCGAAGGTGCGTTCGATAACACCTGGTGGCCGGCTGTCCTTAGAGAGCTCCTGGACATGGGGGTAGAGGCCCAGACCATGAAGGTACTCTCCAGCTACCTCAAGGACAGGTCGGTAACGGTTCGATACCTGGGACAGAAGGTTCCAAGGACCACCACAAAGGGCTGTGTGCAAGGGTCGATCGGCGGACCACTGCTTTGGAATGTGCAGTTGGACCCACTCCTTAGGGAGTCGGAGAGTCTAGAGGCGCACATTCAGGCATTTGCTGATGACATAGTCATCGTAGCCACAGCTCGAGACACCAGCACTCTTGAAAGAAAGATCAATAAAGCCCTGGAGTCGGTGGCAGTATGGGGCCGCCGAAACAAAATGCGATTCGCCCCCGCTAAGACCCAGGCAATATTGATAACCAAGAAGCTGAAGTACGACATGCCCCGATTTGAGCTCCTGGGAACCCAGTTGCAGCTCTCGGACACTGTACGGCTTCTTGGCATGACCATTGATCGCCACCTAAACTTCATAGCGCACTTGGATGAGGTCACGGCAAAGGCAATTGGCCTATATAGAGCCGTTAGTAGAGCAGCGCGAGCCCAGTGGGGCTTAAACCCGGAAATCCTTAGGACTCTTTACATAACAGTAGTAGAGCCGACTGTTCTTTACGCAGCCAGTGCGTGGGTAAAGAGTGCTACCACCCTGAACGCACGGAAACGACTGGACCGCCTCACCAGGATCTTTTCAATACAGGTCTCTAAAGCGCACTCTACTACCTCCCTGACCTCGGCGGCTCTTTTAGCAAGGATCATTCCTTTAGATCTAAGAGCAGCAGAACAGCTAGCCCTCTACGAGGTTAAGAGAGGCAAGCAGCTGGAAATATTGCCTGGACGCAAGCTGCAGAAGAGACTGCACCCCATACACCTACCTCATCCATCCCAAAGATCGCGTATGAAATTTGGCCACATTACCACTCAGGAGGAGGCTAACGCCCTGCCTGAGGATGAGCTGATCATGTACACCGACGGAAGCAAGATTGAAGGCAAGGTGGGAGCGGCAATATCCTGTTGGAGGAATGGCCGCGAGACCCGCAACGCCAAAATCCGCCTCGAGAGCTTCTGTTCGGTGTACCAGGCGGAGATGGCAGCGCTTCTGAGAGCCACCACGCTTGCAGCTGATTCAACCGGTACCGTCCATATCGTCAGTGACTCACGTTCCTCGCTGGAATCACTTAGTGACCCGGTATCACTTAACCCCATGGTGGTGGAAATCAAAGAGAATTTGAAGGATCTCGAGAGCAAAGGAGTTGTAGTAAGGTTCTATTGGATCAAAGCACACGTGGGCATAATAGGGAATGAGAGGGCCGATGAACTGGCCAAAGAGGCAGCCCTAAAACTTAAAACTAAACCAGCCTATGGTTGCTTCCCGTTGTCGTTCGCCAAGCGAGCCATCAGGGGCGAAACCATTGCGTTATGGCAGCGGAAATATGAAGAATCGACAACAGGAAAAACTACCAAATTGTTCTTCCCCGACGTGAAGAAAGCTCATAGCATCATGAGAAATATCTCTCTCTCAAACATCCTCGCTCAGCTTTTAACAGGTCATGGAGGCATTAGGTCATATCTTTTTAGGTTCCGCCTATCGGCGGTTGAAGCATGCACTTGTGACGATGTTACTAAAGAAACAATAGAGCACATCTTGACAGCATGCCCTAAGTATGCTGTCAAACGACTCGATTGCGAGTGCAGGCTTGGACGCGCTGTGGAGGTAAATAGTATTAGCGACTTGATCGGTGACGACTCCTCCCGGGCCCATTTTCTTGCCTTCGCGCTGGGCGTTATGCGCCAAGCCGCCAAGGCGAATGGCGCCAAAAAATTGTAACTCTAGCCCATTTTAATATTTAAATAGTTAATTACTAATTTATGGCTATTGCCTCATTAATTATCTTATGCTAATTGATCCATTTATTTATTTTAAGAAAATTATTTAATTGAATATAGGTTAGGAATTATTTAATTATTGGCTATTGCCCCATTTTATTGTATTTTATTAATGTCACTTAATTTTACTGCCGGTTACTTAATTGCTGAATATTATTATTATTATTATTATTATTATTATATAATTGCCATATTGATTTTTATTGTCATTATTATGTTAGGTTAGGCTTTTTAATTTCAAAATTATTGGCTATTGCCCCATTTCATTGTAATTTATTATATTTCATTAATGTATTCTAATTTTACTTTCAATACTTTGTTTTTACTCCTTAACTTGATTTTATGATTTTATTTTATTTCTTAACTTGTATAAAGAAAAAGTAGAAATAGTAATAAGTATAGCTATAAGAACATCTTATGATTTTGCATGATATAAGTAAATAATCAATTAATTAAAATAAGGAAATAACTAATATAGAAATAAAACTAACACCTTGGGCGCGCAACACCCATAGTAGTGTATTAGTATTATTAATTAGTTAGTTTTGATATAAGAATATAGAAAATGATTTAAAAAGAAAATAAAAGAAAAGAAAATGAATAAAAGAAAAAAGAAATAAAAAGAAAAAGAAAAGAAAAGAGTTACTATAAAAGAAAAACAAAAAAGAAAGTCAAAACTGGGACAAAAAAAATAGTCCCAAGTAAACAGAGGAGGGAGGCGGGATAAAAAAAAAAAAAAAAAACCTAACCTTTTTTTTTTTTTTTTTTTTTTTTGACGCAGGAAAACCCGTTTAAGAGCCCTAACCGGAGTCGGGGGACCCCGGCCGTGTGTGGGACTCCCAGCGTCCTGAAAAGGACGCGGCTCCGCCCTAAGAAGGGCGGGGACTACCCACCAAAAACCTGCGGCTTCCCTTCCCTGTCTACGGGGCGACATGGGAGTCTAGCAAAAGCCTTGACATCCATGAACACCCCGGACAGCTGCCCGCCTACACGGCGGGCCCAGCGCGCCCCCCTTGCGGGGGGACAGAGGGAATAGCCGGGGACGCGGCACTATTCCCTCTCGACGGTGGTGGCGCGTGCAATGCAGGAGGAGGCACCCCCGTGCCTCCGGCCTGCTGGCCACCTTGGGGGACAAGAGAGCGATCGTACAACCGCCTTCTCCTGCCCACCCTCCGTCTGCGAAGCGGGGGCGCTGAGGGATCATCCTCCCTCTCCCGCTCCGCCGCCTCCTTCTGCGAAATCACAGTCTCGCAGAAGGTGGCTACCGCCTTCCAAGACCTCTCATCGTCTAGCATGGCGTTCACCATACTAGGCAATGACAGGTCCTGGCCGACCGCCGCCACTAGAGCCCGGCGCTGCTCCTCCCAGCCTAGACAGACTCCCGCACCCTCTCCGCTGCCTCCTTCTGTGAGATAACGTCCTCGCAGAAGGAGGCGACGGCCTTCCAGGCTCTGTCACTCCCGAGCATGGCCTCCACCACGCTGGGGAGGGAGAGGTCCTGGCCGATCTCCGCGACCAGAGTACGGCGCTGCGACTCCCACGCCGGGCACATTTCAAGGGTGTGTTGAGCCGTGTCCTCCGCAGCACCGCACTCGTGGCACGCGGCGG
Organism: Pyrausta nigrata; assembly: GCA_949316185.1. Lineage (NCBI taxonomy): Eukaryota > Metazoa > Arthropoda > Insecta > Lepidoptera > Crambidae > Pyrausta > Pyrausta nigrata. The sequence continues at coordinate 169,547 of OX438936.1, forward strand.
TCTCCTCCCGACCGATCCGGTGCAGATAGGCGCCGAAGCACCCGTGTCCTGTGAGGACCTGCACCAGTCAGTAGGTGAGGGAGCCGTGCCGTCTCTCTATCCATCGGGTCAGGACCGGGGTCAGGGCGTCGAGGGTGGCTCGACCCAACTCCGAAGAGTTTAGAACCCCGGTCCAGGCCCGAATCAGCAGCTCTCGGGTCTGGCGCTCGAAAGCGCGCTCCTCCTCTAGGGAGCCGCGCTCTCCCCGAGAACGCTGCTCCGACCGTCGCGCGTATGTCCAGGCCAGGACTCTGGCCTCGAGCTCCCAAGGCGGGGTCCCGGCCAGGGCACACGCCACTGCGCCCGCTACTGTGGAGTAGCAGCGGGCCGCTCTCTGCGCGATGACTCGCTGGGGCCGCCTGAGCTGAGACACGTTGTCTCGACTCAGGCGGTCCGCCCAGATGGGGGCGCCGTAAAGGGCCATGCTCTTAAGAATGCCGGCGTAGAGACGCCGGCATTGAGCGCTCGGCCCGCCCAGGTTCGGCAGTAACCACCCCAGCGAGTCCGCCGTCTTTAGCAGCCGGGGTAACAATTCGGCGAAGTGACGGCCAAACCGCCACCGGCTGTCGATGATAAGCCCCAGATATTTCATCTGGGGCTTAACGTCGATGGCCACGCCGTCGACCATCAAGCTGATGTTCGGCGGGTGGCGTTGTCTCGGGCCGTCAAACAAGACGGCCTCCGACTTCTCCAGAGCGACCCTGAGGCCCAACAGACGAATCCGTTGGACCACAAGGTCGCATGCCGCGGTGGCCAGCTGGAGGACCCGCGCTACATCCCAAGCCCGGGCCAGCACGAGAGTGTCGTCCGCGTAGCAGACGACCCTCACGCCCGGGGGGAGTGTGCCCCTCAACAGCCAGTCGAATCCGATATTCCACAGGCATGGTCCGAGGACTGATCCCTGTGGAACACCGGACTCCACGCGGTGACTCCTTAGCAAGCCGCCCTAGTCCACGTACGTAACCATCCTGTCCCGGAGGTAATCGGACAGGAGGTGGACCAAGTACGGCGGCACTCCGTGGGCGCGCAGGGCCTCGATGATGGTGGTGTGGGGAATGCTGTTGAATGCGTTGGCGATATCAAGAGATATCGCCAACAGCCTTTCCCCACCCTCGGCAGCACCCTTCACCATCTCCCCCAAAAAGCCCAGCGCGTCCAGGGTCGAGCGGCCAGCTCGGAAGCCAAACTGGGCCTCCGCCAGATCAGGGCCGGTGGTTGCCAAGTGTCGGACGATGCGGGTCACGAGAATCCTCTCGAAAAGTTTCCCCGCCTCGTCCAGCAACACAATCGGCCGATAGGCCGATGGAGAGTCCATCGGCCGGCCCGGCTTGGCGAGGAGGCAGAGGGCGCCCTCCTTTCACACCTTCGGGAACCTTCCGACAGCGAGACAGCTGTTGAAAAGTTCCCGAAGTTTCTCCTCCAGGTGGCCCGCCGCGATGAACAACACACGAGCGGGCACACCGTCCGGTCCTGGTGCCGTCTTTTTAGCCCGGAGGCGGAGCGCGGCGGCTTGCACCTCCGCCCCCGAGACTGGTGAAAAGGAGTCAGCCGGGTCCTCAGCAGGAACCGGCCGAGTCATCGGCGGCGGCGCGAAGCCCGGGTCAGAACCGGGGAACAATGCACCGACTACCGCTTCCACCATTGCTGGCTGGAGGGTCTGGGTAAGTGGGGGACCATGGGCGCGCAGCTTGTTGCGCGCAGCCCGATACGGTCTCCCCCACGGGTCCCTGTCCAGACTCTCCAGCATCGCCGCCCGGGCTTCATCCTTCGCGACGGCGATCGCTACCTGGAGGCGCTTCTTCGCCCCCAGGTACCCGGCGTACAGGATGTCTTCCCTTTCCTCGTCGCGGATTCTGCGTCTCCGGCTCCTGGTATACGCCCGCCGTGCAGCAGTGCAGGCAGAGCGCAGGTCGGCAATTTCTGCCGACCACCAGAAGACGGATTTGCGACGAGGAGGGGGAAGAGATCTCGGCATCGACGCGTCGCACACCTCCGTCAAAACTTGGCGGAGCTGGGAGGCGGAGCCGTCTACGTCCGCGCCGGTCAAGGAGGGACAAAACCAGTCCTGGACCAGCGCGGATTCATGCGCCATGTCTCGGTCAAGCCGGGCCAGCGCCCAGCGTGGCCTCGACCGAGACACGGCGGCCAACGTGGGGCGATGGGTGGAGACTGAATCTAACTCGAACCGGATATACCGGTGGTCGGATCCAGTCTCCTCCGACAGGACGCGCCAGTTGCTCACGCGAGCTGTGACGGCGGGAGAGGCGAACGTGAGGTCCACCACTGACCCGCCCCGCCGTCGAACGCACGTGTGGGTCCTGCCCCTGTTCAGCAGGGACAGGCCTGTCGCCATCGCCATGGCCTCCATGGCTTGGCCGCGGCAGTCCGTAACACGGCCACCCCATGCTACGGACTTGGCGTTAAAGTCCCCCATCAGAATAATCTGACGGGGAGCAACACGCCGTAACGCGGCCGACAGCGCCTGTAGAAAGGCCTCAAACTCGTGGAGTGGGCGATTAGGGGAGAAATACGCTCCGAAAATCGCTAATCCACCCCACGAGGCCGCCACGAACTCGGCACCCCTCTCGAGAAGTGAGAGGGGTAGGCCACCGGAGGAGGTTATCGCCGCGAGGCCGTCCCGACTCCCCAACCAGTTTGGTCGGTCTGGAATCAGGTACGGCTCCGAGACGACGGCGACGTCGATATGATACTCCGCCAGAGCCTGGGAGAAAAGGTCCTGGGCTCTGGCAGACCTCATAAGGTTCGCCTGGAGCAATGATTTGGGACCCAAATCCATCACTCCGACATAACCTCCTCCGGCGCACCAGTTCTTTGGCCGGTGCTGGGCGTTCCAGGCGTAGGCCTCGGTGCCACCTTACCCTTCGTTGGGGGGGGGATTGCATTTCTTCCCCCCCATCACATGGCCAGCGGGTCTGCCGGCCGACGTGCAGACGGCACATCTTGGTTCCGCTGTGCAGGAGGCCCGATCATGGCCTTTCCTGCCACAGCGGAAGCACAGGTCCTCGCGAATCACCCGGGAGGGGCAAAGCGGCTTGGTGTGGCCGATTCCCAGGCACCGGAAGCATCTCATCGGGCGGGGCTCAATCACGCGAACGTGGCAAGAGCTCCACCCGACAATGATGCGCCCGGCATCCGCCAGTGCCCTGGCTGCGGCGACGGGGCAGTGCACTACGGTGCATCCCGCACCACCAGGGCCGGGGCGAATGGCACCGGCGCGGACCTGCTCGGCGCTGCACCCTCCCTTCGCGGCGACGGCAGCGGCGACTTCCTGCGACGTGATGGAGTCGTCCAGCCCTGTTATCCGGAGTTCGGATTTTTTAACAGGGCGGACGACTACCGCCGCTTCCGCCACCACCTCCTTCAGTTTGGCCGCAAAGAGGTCGGCCTTTTCACTGTTTTGGGGGCCCTCGAATTCGAACATGCGGGCCCCCGCAGCCGTCTGTCGTGACCGCACCGACGCGATGCCGAGCTCGGCGGGGTTGATAACCCACGGGCCTTCTCTATGAGAGACCCGTAGGTGACACCCTTCTTCACGGCCTCCGTGGAGAGGGTGAGAACTACCACCGATGTTTTCGGGGCCACCAACTTTCGCGTCTTCTTCGGCTTCGGTGCGGCCTTCTTTGATGTTGGGGGAGGGGCGGCCGTTGGAACGGCCGCTTTCTTTTTCCCCCGTTTCGCCACGGTTGCCCAAGTTTCTTTGGCCAGCGCGGTCGATGCAGGCTCAGATTGCCGGCTTGGGTGCAGCGGTGTGGGCGCCGAAGAAGGCCCGGCGATGGGCGCAGCCGTAGCGGGGGCAGGGGGAGGGATTGACTTCTTCCCTTTTCCTTTTCCCTTGCCAGGCTTGGCGGCTACGGCAGGCGCCGAAGTAGTCGGCGTCTTGTTGGTGGCCAGTGGTGGCCGGAGCGACTTGGCCGGCAGAAGACGGTCTTCTAGGCCCTCAAGACGGGCATTCAAAATGGCACCCACCTCCACCACTATAGAGCGCCGGAACTCCGCCAAGGCTGGGTCCTCCCCATTTTGGCCCCTCTGTTGTAAGGGGACCACCCTGGCGGAAGGGGACGGAGTCGCGTCCATAGGTGCCGGACGACGTTTCTTCGCCTCCATCTCCCGACGCAATTCCGCCATCTGCTGGCGCATTTGCGCAAGCTCACGCCGGATGGCCGAGTTCTCAAGCTGGAGCAACCTCGTCTCATCAGAGACAGAGTGGCTCACAGCAAGAGCCGTCAGATTCTGAAGGGCGCTGGCCGCGTCCTTCAGGGCCTTTTGGAACGTGCCCTTGAGGTGTTTTGACCTCTTGGCCACTTCCAAAATCACCTCCAGGTGCTTATTTGCCGCTACCTGGAGGCCCTCTGCCGTCATTTCCGGGCCTTCCGGCACCGGAGCAGCGCCAACAGCCGTACTGGCGGCACACGCATCTCTCGAAAGCGCTGCAATCCGCTCCTCCTCCTCGGGTTGCAGCACTTCTGTGGCCAGGGAAAGGGCCAGGTCGCCAAGATCAGCCGCTGCCGAGGTCGACTGCACGGCCTTTCCCTTTCCCTTCTTCCTCTTCTTTTCCTTCTTTCCGGGCTCAACCGCCGGGCGAGGCGTCCGCAAAAACTGCCGGCGCGTCGACCGACGGGATCCCGCCGACAAAGTGGAGGCGTCGGAAAGCTCCTCCAGACTACTGCGGGAGCGTTCTTCGTCAAGGCCTACGGCCTCCAGAGAAGTACAACTCCCAGACACACTAACGGCGCGCTTTTTCCTTGGAGGCGCCAACTCCAGTGCTACGTCCTCGGGCAGCCTTGCGACTGCCACTCGGACCTCTCTCAGCTTTGGGGTTGCATCAGCACCCCCCGGTTCCTCAGAATTTATTTTTAAATTGGAATTCATAACGTTCCCACGAGTATGGGGGAAATAACAGGTCCACCCGGGCAGTGCCCCCTGTACCCGGGTAAGCGTATATACTCTAGGGAGTCCGCTGGTTCCCTAGAGGTGTGCCGTTCACGACTGACCACCCGTCAGCCATGCATCCCCTCGCCACGGCACCAAACTTGGGATGGGGGTAACTTTTTATAGAGGTTTCCTCCCTCTCGGCCCGGCCAATTAAGGCAAGACCGGCCCAGCAGCGAGCCGCGAGACGTGATCCACGACACTCGCCGCCAGGTCTTTCTCCCCGGGCGCCAGTTTCCCGGCGCCTTGCGCACACCGGGCCACTCTGTAAGCAGAGCGGGCGGTACGCACACCCCTATTGCGCACTTATTGTGCACGACAACCTGGCCGCCCGATACGGGACAGACGCCAGCCTCCCACTGCCGCCCGATGCGGGACAGACGCAGCGGGGACACCTCGGAGACACCTCTTGGCTTCACCTGCCGCTGGATTGCGACAGACTACTGAGCCCCCCTACCACGACAAGGTAGGTGTCCATCAGGGGGGAACCTAACCTAACCTAACCTAACCTAACCTAACCAGCCACCACACGCTGGCCGCCCGACATTTCACGGCCTTCTGCAAAGTGCCCTTCAGGTTGGAGGACTTCGCGGCGATTTCGGTAATCTCCGCGACGTCCTCCAATATCAGCTTTTCAAGCTCGGGTAACGTCTTGCCCTCATAGTCAAAGAGGGCAGAGCCGTACCCGAACTTCGCCCGGGCAGTGCGGGTTTGCCGCTCCCTGGCGGCCACCTTTTCTCCGAGCTCCGACTGGAGCTCTTCCCTTCTAAGGGCTTGGAGCTGGCGCTGAGCCTCTGCCAGACCGGCATAATGGCTCGTTGACAGATTGCGCCCGCCCTTGCCCGACGTCCCCTTCTTAAATTGTTTAACAGACGGGGTGTCAGAGCTCGACCCCCCGTCTGCTTTGTTGGCCGACTTACGCAGCCGTTTGCGATCCCGCGTGATTTGTACGGGACGGTACACCGACATGACAGAAGCGTCTGTCAAGGTAGACTCGTCCTCAGACCCAGACAAGTCGCCGGGCCTAAAGAAAAGGCTCCCCGACCGACCGGACGCTGGCGTGTCACACGGTTCCAAAATTATAACGGGCGTCTTAAAAGCCTCGCAGCTCTGTGAGGAGCACTGCGAGCCATTCGCCTCTTTCACTTCGCCCTTTTCGGGCTCTAACAGACCTCTCGAGGTCTCCAGACCAGTCCGGACCCTCTCAGATCCAGACCCGATCAGCGCTCCAGCGCCATCCAAAATCTCCTCGCGCGACGGCTCTCGTTCGTCGCGGCGCGCACCACTCTTCACATCTTCCCCATCTTCGACAGATTTGTTTTTTATATTAATGCAACTCATAATAGTTCCCACGAGTATGGGGTAATGTGTCTGTTTGGAGCCGCTTCACGTACAAATTATAGCCTTTTGGATAAAAAATATTTTCAAGGGTTATACCGAATCCTGGAAGAGTTAGATCAGCAGTAGCCGTAGCCTCTAAAGGTTAACTCGAAAATTATTCCCTAGACGAAATCTTAGCCCAAGGAAATTGGCGATCTAGGAGGAAATATACGTTCCAAAATGGTGCAGACGAGAAAATAGTACCTTGTATACTATTACACAATTTGTTTGAATCAATAAGCTAGCCTAATATTATATAAAATTTATGGCAATTATATACCATAGTTTAAGCTATAAAGTTCTATAATCACATTGGCGTAACTGTATCCTATTAGATAAAAGTGGCGACACCAGGCGATAACAAACGGCTCAATTTAAAGCTTCCAGTGGCGGTCAAGTAGTTTAATAGCAGCGTTTTACCTGAAATAAAACGCATATTAAAATACTTACCTCACTGGAAGCTTTCACTTAATTTCTGCCTGGTGTAAATGAGCCAATGAACGAAAATGGCGCTACACACTTAAGGAAACTAAAAATGTCGCGAGGCCGCCAGGTGTCGCCACTGTCCCGGAAACAAGGGAAAGGGTTAAAAGGTACTAGAACTGGTAGAAATCGACGGATACGAATATGCTTTCTCAATGAAAAGCTTCCAGTGAGGTAAGTATTTTAATATGCGTTTTATTTCAGGTAAAACGCTGCTATTAACCAATCACTCAATAGTGTATTCGTAAATACTTTTTTCTTTAGGTCTTGTTCATTTTCTACGGTGAACGATGCATGAAAGCAATTATTAACAAAAAGATCCATCTAATTGGGAATGATTGACCGAAGTCGGTGACAGCTGGAAACCTACATGTACAGACTTGACAGTGGCAGCCGAAGCATGTATTGTATGTATGTATTAAAATTCTCAGGTGCAGTTGCAAAATGAAGTGTGGCGGCCAGAGATGCAGGTGCTTGCAGCGGCAAAAAAAGTGCACGGAGTTGAGCAATTCCGAGGGCAAATGTGCATAACATACAGTATATAAATATATGTGGGTGTTTTAAGCATTTGGCGAAAGTAGGCCAGTATAGTAGAGTATTTAGTGACGTCAACCTTGCAGATCTTTAACAAAGGAAGCCGCTTAGCACAGACGTACCTGGTGGTCATCTGAGCTGATTTAGCCCGGTAGGTAAAAAGGGCTTGGCGGTCTTACATCATGACACATAAATTGTAAACAACATGCGCGGTCTTTAGAAGAAAAGGGATTTAGTATTCAAATACAATTTTTGCACAGGCCGGCAGTAGATGCCATTCTAGTCCGGAGAAAGGTGACGATGCGAAAAGTGATCGGCATCGTTGTTATGGGTCGCTTTATCAGCAGTAGCGATATCGTGCCTCCCCTTTTTCGTACATGAGACACTGCTGTCTTGATGTCGCATTGGACAAAGAGATATGAGGACTGAACTGTGATGCAGTTCTTGGGCTTGGCTCTGAAGAGCATACAATATAGTTAGCATCTATTTTTGTTTTCAGCGCAACACCCCTTCTCCTTGTGACCCATGAGAGCTAGATCGTTTGGAGGAGGTTAATGAAGTTCTAAGTAACTAAATTGGTAGCAATTTAGTCCGTAGATCTTCGAAGATTTGGTACCGTTAAAAACTGTTGATGATTTAGCCAACTTCGAGAGGCAACAAAGCTGGCAAAAATTAGAAGCCCAATTAATTATAATCGGTAGTCCTTAGATTTATTGATCGCTGTATTTTTGCAACCGACTTTATTTTCGGCAAGGAATTTAGATAGTTCCAAGTCCTCCAAATTATTACATAAAAAAGTTATGCTTTGCTGATATAAGACAGATTTCAAACCTTATCTTTCATCCAAGAACCTGTGAACGTTCAGTCAAACCCACTCGCGAAGCATGTGTGTGTTTGGGCTATCAAAAGTTGTTAAAAGACTCATAAACCATTATTTTTACATTCCATCTGTCACGCAGTATTTAGGCTAGCCAATTCGTGATAGTGTAAAAGGTATCTGGAACCGTGCTAAAGCCAAATGCGGGCACGTCAGTTCCAACAACTTTTTATCGTACATCAGGCGTAAGAAAGCGCCTGCCTTACCCACACACACTTTCAAATGGCAATAGGACTGGGAACTTGCACAGCCAGTCTTGAGGTTGCTATCACGTAGTCGAATATGGGACAGGCTGATCCATCTGATTTATTTGGAAATGTAATATTCAGCTTTGATACAATTCCTAGTGCTCCCATTTTCCTCCACTGTCGGTGATAGTACGTAACTTACCTGCTTGAAACGAGTCATTGTCTAAAGTTTTTCAGCTTACACTAGAGCCACTTGGAGCGTCCTCGGATGCCTCCGCGAGTGGGCCGAAAGCCTCTGTTGTGAAATGAACCTCTTCCACTATAATTCTGACTTTCGTGTTGATCATTTAAGTGCGGGGAGCTACTTTGCCTGAATCCATCCCGCGAAGGTAGGTTGCTATATGATAAGAATGCAAGAACATAGGCAGTAAAGTTTGGTTCATGAATAAAATATTACAAGTTCCACACGATGGAACTGCTGATTTTCCAAGGCATGCCACTGCGAAGGGCAGCTATATTGAGCATTTAAGTGCTGACCCATATGCGGATACTTACCTTGGTTGAATCCACCCCGTAAGTGTGGGTTGTTATGTGTTATATTATTAAGATTTGGTTCATGAAAAATGTTATGAGTTCCACGCGATGGAACTGCTAGTTTTCGCAGGTCATGCCCCTGCGAAGAGTGGCTAATGGCTATATTGAGCATTTAAGTGCTTAGCCATATCAAGATACTTACAATGGTTGAATCCACCCCGCGAGGGTAAGTTGTTATATGAATAAGAATGCATGTGCATAGGAAGTAAGCTTTGGTTCATGAAAAATATTAGGAGTTCCACGCGATGTAACTGCTGGTTTTCACAAGCCATGTCCCCGCAAAGGGCGGCTATATTGAGCATTTAAGTGCTGACCCTTAAATGAGGTGGTGGTGCTTGTGGCGCAGTGGCGGCAGCGCTTTGGTAGTGATACCAAAAGTTAAGCAACCTACGGCGCGGTCGTGATTGGATGGGTGACCATTCCGACCATTTAAGTGACGTCCATGACAAGCATCTCCGTGCTTCGGAAGGCACGTTAAGCAGTTGGTCCCGGCTAATATCTGTGGTATTAGTTGTTAAGCCTAGTCAGAGGCCCTAGGGCGGCTTGATAACTTCTGACAGTAAGGTTTGTCACTTGCCTTACATACACCCCTTCACCAATCCGCACTGAGCCCGCGTGGTGAAGTATGGCTCGTTCCTCCTCATAGTTGAGGTGAGGCCTTTTCCCAGCAGTGGGATCTAATAGGCTGACTTATTATTATTATAAGTGCTGACCCATAAGCAAAAACTTACCTTGGTTGGATCCACCCCGCGAGGGTGGGTTGTTATATGAATATGAATGCATGTGCATAGGAAGTAAGGTTTGGTTCATGAAAAATATCATGAGTTCCACGCGATGGAACTGCTGGTTTTCACAAGCCATGCCCCCACGAAGGGCGGCTATATTGAGCATTTACTCGTAAGTGCTGACCCATATGCGAAAACTTACCTTGGTTAAATCCACACCGCGAGGGCCCACCCTCGCGGTGTGGATTGTTATATTATGACTATGAATGCATGTGCATATGAAGTCAGGTTCGGTTCATGAAAAATATTATGAGTTCCACACGATGGAACTGCTGGTTTCCGGACGCCATTCCCCCGCGCCGCGAGGGGCGGCCATTAGTTACACTAGATTTAGATTGTAACCCGACTTTGATGGAAAGAATGCTTTGTAAAACTTTTTACAAATAAATTATATTTTGATTTAATTTTACTGACATTACATTACCCTTTTCTAAAACGGTTGTAAAATGTGCATGCAGGCTAAAGTTACTGACATAAATTTTGATAACTTAGGTAAAATGTAGAAGAATTGTTACAAAAGGCAATTTAAAACGTAATTGGTTCCACGTAGTGGCTACCGTGCAGAATATACCGAAAGCAAAAGCATTGAATGAATATAGCAGGATAAGACCTATTAACATATTATGCCTGGTAGCGGAAGGTGTCATAAATGTTTTTACCTTCTTGTTTGTTTCTAGTTTTATGACTAGTGTGGTTGTAATTATTCTATGTATCAGCATAAATCTAACTTCTGCCCAAGAGATACAACCCAAGCGTTGGTTAGCAACATTTTCAATATCGTAAGTAAAGATATGTCGTTCGTCGCCATGACAGTCGTCAGTGACGTTGTTTTTCGCTAAGCTCTGAACAAACTGAACCCCGTATTGATAATCTATATTGTTAGAGTTGTTATGAAATTACTTTAAAATCAGATAAAAATTAACCGAGTAATAAGTCGATCAAAACATCACATGGTTTCCGCAATGTTAAGATGTTTTCATCGACTTAAGTATGATCTTAAAAATAAATATAATTATGAATTATTAAAATACAATCATCTGTATACAAATATTTATGTATTTAATTAAAAGAAAGATCTAGTGTAATAAGTCGATCATAACATCACGTAGCTTCCGTAATGTGAAAATGTTTATGTGATTTCCGTTTCCGTATTGTAGAAATGTTATGATCGATTTTAGTATGATTTTATAAATGTATTAGACTGAATTATACGCTTTAGGAAATATTTAATGCTCTCTTATAAAATTCAAAGTTTATTTTAAAGCATTCAATCAGGTAAAATTATAATTTATAAGTTAATCAAAACATCACGTGGCTTCCGCATGACGTTATAAATGTTTTGCTTGACTTATATTTGATATTATAGATTTAAAATTATGAAGTTATTTCCTTAATTAATATTTTTTGTTTAAAATATATATAAAAATACGTTTACAATTATACTAATGTTTTCAAATAAATGAGAACAAATAAGTCGATCAACACCTCACGTGGTGGTTAACGTGCTTCCCACTAGAAAGTTGTTTTGATCGACTTATAAATATTCAACCCCTGCATTTTGGGTGGCATTCTGGACTGTGAAATTAAACTGTGCGGAACGCTTATATTGTACGTACTTTATTTAATCGCAAATATAGTGTGAAAATACTCTTCGTGTATCATTTACCGCCTGATATCTTTTATAAGAAGCGGGATTAATATCACTCCCACAAAAATGAACTCTGAAGATGAAGATCGACGGCATAGATACGGCGGCATAGACGTGAAAGTTCTTCAGAATCAAAAATCAAACATCGAAGAAAAGAAAGAAAACATCATAAGAAATCGAAACGACATCGGCGATATTCAACAACAAGCAGTTCTAGCAGATCAACGAGAGATAGAACTCCCTCGGTAGTTCCACAAAGGCCGAGGTCCAATGCAGAAAATGCTATTACAACACAACAGGCAAGTGCAATATTGTATTTAAATCAGTGTTATTTTTTTTCTTCCTTTTCTTAAAACTAAAAGCTTTTTCCATTCTATTAATGCTATGCAGATATTTAGCGGTGTAGTTAAAATTGGTCATTACTACAACTATATTTCTTTTTAACGGCTAAGCGATACTCGTAAACTGTATAGTTTTATAGTTCCCTTTTTATTTTACTTGAAAATTGGTTCATAAAAAATACAAACCTGATACGTATTTAAAATAAAATAAAACTACAGCTTCATTTTTAATGTATATTTAGATGATGATACTCTGAAATTAAAAATTTCAGCTTCCCGAACAACTTCTGGTACTCGGTACGGTGACTCAGTGTGCTGCTTCAATGACATCACACCGTGAACAAGAGCCCCTGCAACAGTCAACGGCCCCACCGCTTCCAAGATCAGAATCGGCAGCATCACTGGTGCCTTCAGGGTCAGCGAGTCGAGCTACAGATGCAGAAGAATCCACTTTACCAGAACGTGAGCCTATTTCATTATCTTCACTTCCTCAACTTGGTGTACAAAATATTTTAACTCCTACTGGCAATACTGTTACAATTAATAGTAGTGATTTTGCTGTTTTGTTACAAAACGTGATAAAACCTAATCATCATGGCATTTCATATGATAAAAATATAATACCTAGTTTTGACCCTACTCAAAAAAATCAGAAAATAGCGAGTTGGATTGCTAAAGTTAACGAGTGTGCAAAAATATACGGTTTGTCCGATGAACAAACATTACATTTCGCTCTCCCAAAACTAACAGGTCATGCCCAAAAATTGTATCAAGGCCTACAGACGATACTTTTAACTTGGCCTGAATGGCAAGAACGTTTAATTAGAGCTTTTCCATCAGAAATGCTAGATCGTAGAATGAGGTTAGGAGAATCTGTTGATGATTATTACTTTGATAAAATAACTTTACTGAATGCATGTGATATAAAAGGCAAAAAGGCTGTCGATTGTTTGATATACGGAATTGACGATCCTATCGTCAATTCCGTATATTTTTATTTATTTATTAGGTTATTAGGTTTATTTATTAGATTAGGTCCAGTGCTGCGTCAGCTAGTTTAAATGACCCGGAAGATGTTCTTAAGTTTTTGAAAGATTTGTGCAGAGAATCTGATCCTCGTTTCGGCCGTCAAAAATTAAATTTTAATAACTCTAAAGATATCGTGTGTAATAGATGCAATAAAACCGGACATCGTGGTGCACAATGCCGCAATGTTGTATCCGAAATAATGTGCTACAATTGCAAGGAGAAAGGTCACACTTTCAATAAATGTAGTAAGCCTATTATTAGATGTGAAGTCTGTAACCGTTTTGGTCATAAAACGAATGATTGTTTCCATAATAAAACAAAGGAAGTACCTCAAAGTAAGTCTAATAACGGTTTGAAGCCTTCTGAAGAGCGAACCATGTTAACTAGGTCTAATAAAACTTAAGACCAAGTTCCATAAAGTAGCAATTGTTAATGGTGTTATTAAAGTTCCATGTTACATAGATTTCGGTAGTGATTGCACACTAATAAGTAAAGATGTTGTCGATCAGAATTCTCTGCCCAAATATCAATATAACTTACCAACAATCCGCGGCTTTGGTAATCATGTTTATACACCGTTATGTAAAACAAATATTAAACTCTTACTCGGTGATGTAACTGCACAAATTGATGCGTACGTAGTTCAGCCATCCATGATGGATGAACCATTATTAGTAGGACAGAACTATACCGAGAGACCAGAGGTTTTAGTAGTTAAAACGAACGATCAGCTCAATATACTCAAACGAAGTGTGCCATTTGAATTTTCTCACTTACCTGTTGAAAATGACAACCAAGATAAAATCATATTGAGGATTTCTACACATATAACTGTTGATCATTTGGACTTTGTAGAGTGTACTCATACGAGTAACACTACTTGTAATATACTTGTAGAAAATAGTATTAGGAACACGGGACTTACGGATTATCACAGTTTGAATGAGGGAAAATGTAAAATTGGCGTACAGAATTTTTCTCATCATTCTTTAAAACTTCAGGAAGGCTCGGTGTTAGCTAGGGCAAATACCTTAACCGCGCGTGAATATTTTGCAGAAAAGGAAATGGTTAGCTGTAACAAAATTACGAATAATACTGAACTACCATTGATTGATGAGAAGGATATTGATATCAATAACCAACTCTCGAAATCTGAAGTTGCGTCTGTTATTCAACTTATCAGTAAATATCGAACATGTTTTGCCAAAGAACTTTCCGAATTAGGTTGCACTCATTTAACTGAAATGAATATAGAATTGCATGACGAAACCCCTGTTGTACATAGACCATACCGTTTGAGTTATCCGGAACGCGAAATTGTTAGAGATATGGTTCAAGATCTGATAACTAACGACATAGTAGAAGAATCTAATTCTTCGTATGCCAGCCCTATAATATTAGTAACAAAAAAGGGTGGAGGATATCGAATGTGCGTAGATTATCGGGCTTTGAATAATAAAACAAAAAAGGACCATTTCCCTATGCCAAGGATTGATGATCAATTAGATTTGCTAAGCGGTAATAAATACTTCACAAGTATAGACCTCGCTAGCGGTTACTACCAGATCCCTTTGCGTCCAAGCTGTAGACATTTCACAGCTTTTATAACTCCAGACGGTCTGTATCAGTTCAAAAAAATGCCATTTGGATTGGTTAACTCTCCTGCTGTATTTCAGCGAACAATAAATAAGGTCCTTGGTAACACCCGGTTTAAGTCTGCCCTCGCATATATGGATGATATTCTAGTTTCTGGTAAAGATTTTGATGAGGAGTTATATCGTCTAGAAGAAACTTTCAAACTTCTACAAGAAGCAGGATTAACTTTAAATTTACAGAAATGCCATTTTTTAAAGGGAATCTGGAGTACCTAGGGTACGAAATTTTTTCAAAGGGAATCTGGAGTACCTAGGGTACGAAATAAGTGAGGATGGAATTAGGCCAGGACAAGCTAAGATTACTGCCGTAGAAAAATTCCCAACACCCCAAAATTTACACGAAGTACGACAGTTTATAGGTTTAGCGAGCTATTTCCGTAAATTTATTAAAGACTTCGCACTTATAGCATGACCACTGACAGGCTTGACAAAAAAGGAAAGTTCTTGGCATTGGAGTTCCGAACAGGAAAGCTCATTTAATAAATTAAAAGAAACCTTAGTCCAAAGACCGTTGTTAGGTATATATGATCCACAAAGAGAAACACACACAGACGCGAGTAAATACGGGTTAGCCGGTATCTTAATACAAAAAACAGAAACTGGTTTAAACCAACCCATAGCATATTTTAGTCGTAAAACTACTGTTGATGAGCAAAAATATTATGCCTACGAATTAGAAACGCTTGCAGTAGTAGCATCACTACAACGTTTCCGTGTTTATCTTTTAGGACTAAAATTTACGTTTATTACGGACTGCAACGCGTTAAGAGCCACGCTAACAAAGCGAGATTTAATACCGAGAATCGCTCGTTGGTGGATAGCTATACAAGAATACAATTTCGATATTCAATATAAGCCAGGACATACTATGTCGCATGTAGATGCCCTCAGTAGAAATCCCCAACCTCAACCCAGTAGTCATCAACCCAGCAAAATGTGTCCTAGGCGCTTCAGATGTAACATTTTTAGGCCGCTGCATCGACCACCTGAAAGCCGGATCCAGGCGTTAAAAGACTTCCCGCCCCCAAAAACATCCATAATTCGTCCATATCGACATAATTGGTCCGCTGCCGCCTTGTGGCTCCTACCGGTACTGCCTTACAGCGGTTGACCGCTATACTCGCTGGCCGGAAGCATGGCCCATGGTTGGTATTAGCGCTGAGGAAGTCGCCAGCACGTTCATCTCCGGCTGGATTGCTCGATTCGGCGTCCCTACCATCATCACCACCGATCAGGGGTGCCAATTCGAATCGGACCTATTTCGACGGCTCCTTCAATGCTGTGCTACTATTAGAGCTCGAACAACCAGTTACCATCCATGTGCGAAAGGAATGGTTGAACGCCTCCATAGACAGCTAAAGGCCGCTCTAACCTGTCATGCGGAGACATGGCTTGAAGCCCTGCCACTCGTACTTTTAGGCATCAGATCAGCTGTAAAGGAAGACGTCAAAGCATCGGCTGCTGAGCTTCTTTATGGCGAGACACTGCGCCTTCCCGGTGAGTTCTTCACGCAACCCGCGGACCAGCGCCAGGAAGACCCCTGCGATTTTGTAGTGAGGTTCCGACGGTACATGTCCAGGTTGCGACCAGTCCCAGCATCGAGGCACTGCCGCCCAGACAGTTTCGTGTTCAGAGAACTGCCAAACGCAACCCACGTTTTTCTACGTGACGACGCTATTCGCAGACCACTGACACCTCCCTATACTGGACCACACCGCGTGTTATAATTGAAACAAAAGACCGTGGTACTGGAACTGAATGGCAAACCAGCAGAGGTAAGTCTGGATCGCGTGAAGCCAGCTCTGATAGAGCAGACATCACTGCCTCCACTTCCACCAACTTCGCCGCCGCTGCCTTCTCCACATCCGCCACACTCTTCACCGCCGCCGCCTTCTCCGCTTTCGCAACTTTCTTCACCGCCGCCGCCTCCTTCATCACCGTCACCCGCACCGTTTCACCCTTCTCCAGTCGCTACTACTCCTGCTATACCTGGCACTAACGATTATACCACCCGTTCTGGTCGCAGGGTACGTTTTGCGGTCCCCTTCGATCTCTAACCTTCATTTCTCCGTGGGGGGGGTGGTGTGGCGTTTCTAAACGCATCACTTCCGTCAATTTTAAACTTACGCGCCATACAAAGTCAGACTGACATTACGTCATTGAGAAAAAACGGCTCGCGACTCGAATCTAAAGTTACAAAACTTTTCTTAGTGATTTTCTTGTAGTACCTAGGTAATATAAGTTGCTGTGTCGCGTGTGTTTTGTATACTGAACTAATACTTACTGTGTGCTAAGTTGTGTTAAGTCAACAATAAACTGTTGAAACCAGTGTGTGTTGCAGTCTTATTGACGCCAACCCGAGCTCAGGACACCCTCGCATCATAAATAAGTGAATGGGGCACCTCATCTCCAAAAATGCTTTCCCCAATGCCACAGAAGGTGTTATGACAGCTTATATAAGCACTAAGCTAAGTACTATGAAATCACGTAATTAACCAATCACTCAATAGTGTATTCATATCAGCCTATTGCAGTCCACTGCTGGACATAGGCCTCTCCAAGACTGCGCCAACTTCTTCGCTTCTCGCATCCAGCCACCACCGGCCACCTTTCTCAGGTCATCGGTCCACCTAGCATGGAGGCGTCCAACACTACACTACGTTTTCCGAGACGTGGTCTCCATTCGAGAACCTTCCTACTCCAACGCCCGTAGACTTGCGACAGACATGGCCAGCCCACTGCCACTTAAACTTACTGCACTTTTGAACGATATCTATGACTTTCGTCTTTTGGCGGATGATCTCGTTCTGGATTCTATTCCTTAGCGAGATCCCGAGCATAGACCGTTCCATAGCTCGCTGAGCGACATGCAGTCGGTGGGCCAGCTTGACTGTCAAGTTCCACGTCTCGGCCCCGTAGGTCATAACAGGTAGGATGCACTGGTTATTCACCCTGCTCTTCAGGCATTGCGTCGCCACGACGAGAATATGTAACACAACTTCCAAAATGCTGCCCAACCTAGCTGCACCCTTCTGGCGATTTCGCGATCGAAGTTGTCTCTACCTAATTGCAACACTTGCCCGAGGTTAACGTATTCCTGGACAACTTCGAGCGTCTCGCCACTGACTGCTATCGGTTCCGTGAATAGTGTATTCGTAAATACTTTTTTCTTTAGGTCTTGTTCATTTTCTGCGGTGAACGATGCATAAAAGCATTTATTTACAAAAAGATTCATCTAATTAGGAATGATGGACCAAAGTCGGTGACAGCTGGAAACCTACATGGACAGACTTTCCAGTGGCAGCCGAAGCATGTATTGTATGTATGTATTGAAATTCTCAGGTGCAGTTGCAAAATGAATTGTGGCGGCCACAGATGCAAGCGCTTGCAGCGGCAACAAGTGCACCGAGTTAAGCAATTCCGAGGGCAAATGTACATAAGAGACAGTATATAAATATATGTGGGTGTTCAGCACATATTTATGTAGATCGATTAATTACAGACTTTCAAGTCACTCGACATTGTCACTAAATATAGTTGAGCAATAAGTTTTTAAATACGACGGATGGTAATGCCCTTCTACTTTTGGTACATAAAAAAACGTTTCTATAAAAAGATGTGAAACCCACCAAAAACATTCTGAAAAAAACTAGCCGTCCCGATGCAGCTGCTTGCTTACTCTTTAAAGTAATGAAATCAAGACAAAGTCGTGTCAAGTCTAAGGTTCCTTACTGCGATTTCTTTATTATTACAGTTAATGTTGTGTGACTTGGCCGTTGAAGGGTATACAAGGGTACAAAAGCAGGTGCTCCACTCCATTGCACCATCCAGTCGCCAGAACCGCTACACATATTCCTACGTAAGCATACATAACAGACAGGCTTACTGAGACTTAGCGTAGTGTAATAAGAGTTAGCCAGTAAGTCTGTCCGCCCTATCTCGCTCTTTCACATATTGAAAGAGCGAGATTGGGCATAGACTGTCTTAGTAAGACTGTCTAAATACCGCGTAGCCTAATAACTGCCATGATTAAGTACCTACTGAATGCTTGTCACCATACTACCGGACCAAGCCAACTAGACAACTGTCAAACGACTTTCGACGACGAATACAACCAAAATACCGATGGAAATTAAAAAGCAATGATGTTAAAATAAACTTAGGCAGTTCATCTAAATTGTAACAATGTTGCTTTTTAATTACCTTTGGTTATATCGTTGTATTCGTCGTCGTATGTCGTTTGACAGTTGTCTAGTTGGTTTGGTCGAGTAGTAGTTACTACCATTAGTAAGTGAAAACCGTGGCTTTACGACTCAGCCAGCGTGCGGCAGTAACATCGTGCCCAAACGGCGGAGTGAACCAGACCTGGGAGACGATTCTCATGCAGTAGAAAAAAGTTCACATTCGTAAAAAAGTTCGAAATTCGATTTTTTTTCGAACGTAACACATTGTGTTACGTGCAGTTTGTGCATTCTCAGAACTTTACAATCGAAATAGTTCGATCAAACATCACCCAAACGCAACGAGGACCGGTTCGAAGTCGAAGTTCGAAATCAAATTAAATTTCGCTCACAAAAATTCATCGACTGTGTCATCCGGTGGGACTCGAACCCACGTCCCTTCGCTATCCGGGCGAGTGCTCTTACCAACTAAGCTACGGAGGACGTTAGTCAGACGACAAATTTTTGTAATTCGAAGTTCGTATACGAAAAGCTGTCAAAATTGTAAATTTAGCTGTGTGATTTGAGGTTATTTTGACTGAGGTTTTCCATTGAAGTCTGTCTGTTTGGTGTAAAGGTTGTGTGGTAAAATGAATAAGGAAGTATTTGTTATGGACTTCTACGCCAATTTAGTGGAAGAGTTAGAGGCAGCAAGTACAGAGCCACCGCGACGAAGGGTAGTCGTAAACCACGAACCATTCGATTTGAGCGATGCGGAGTTATTATTATTGAAACGTTTGAGCAGGTTATTGAACAGACGTCACATATTAATAAGCAGGACATTATTAGGATTATTCCACCACACAACCACAACAATGACCACAAAAAACTAATTTAGAAAAATAAAAAAAACGAAGCCTTTTCTTCAGTCTCGCTTCCCAACAAAAACAACAACAACTCCTTTGTTGACAATGAGAACAAGAATGACAGTTTACCGAATTCCATTTCAGGCAATTTTAAATATTTTACAAAAATATTTAAAATTGAACATATATTAATTATTTTGTGTTATTATTATATCTATTAGTTCTAAAAATAGATTATAAATAATATGATATTGAAAATATAAGTGGACTTCGTAATAAAATTTCACGAAAATACTATATTTAGATGGTAACTAATATATAGTTAAAAACGCCGTAACGGAACGCGAGTTATTGTCTTATCTATGTCCGACTACATAATTCAGTTGGTAATTTTTCGATGGATGCGCCAGAATTGGTGTTTTACGTATCACTCGAACTTTTCAGTAGAACGGTGAAATTCGTAGGCGAATTACCACACGTAAAAAACTCGATTACAAGAGAATCGTGTCCCAGGGCCCTATTTCACCAAAGTTACATAATATGTCAGTGACATATGTCGGCTAAAAAATGTCAAGCGACATATGTAGTGACAAATTTGAAAATTCTTTCCTATAAAAATTGTAAGCATTCCTTACAATTATGTGACAATTGTCAGTATATCAATATTACTGACAATTGTGTTGTGAAACAGGAATATTTTTTACAACTCGACATATTTGTAGAATTGTCGGGAATTCTTGACATGAGGTCGGAGCTGTGTCTGTCTTGCGTGACAATTGTAGTGTTTTCGTCGTACGAACAATAGGTACGACTGTGATAGCGATTTAGTAGAGTTCTCATACAGAGGAACAAAAAGAGAACGGATAAATATCTTAATTGAAATTGGTAAGTTTGCGCCTAAAAAAATTATAGAATAATAAAACTGTTGTAGAATAAATTAAAAAACTTTTAAAAAAGATTTTTGACAATTGTCGCGCCTGTCGCATTGGTGAAATAGGGCCCTGGTGTAACTAACAATATATCAATCTCCTACGTTTACATGACAACGCAATCACGCTCCATATCATTTTGATCTGGCTCCGACTTTCCGGGGTGTGCCTGTCTCCGTCACCGATAATTTACAGCTCCTAGGTATCCAGTTGTCATCCAATTTGAATTTTGGCCAGTACATCGAGTCCATAGCCTAAACTGCAGCTAGAAAACTTGGAGTTCTCTCTAAGGTCAGGCGGTATTTTACATCGAAGCAGCTTCTACAACTATACCAAGCTCAAGTTAGATCTTGTATGGAGTACTGCTGCCACCTTTGGAATGGATCTGCCAAATACCAACTGGCTGCATTAGACTCAATGGAAAAAAGAGCAATACGAATTATTGGAGACACTGAACTTTGCGAAACTAAACTGCAAAGCCTCGAACATAGGCGTAAGGTGGCGTGCCTTTCAGTGTTCTACAGGCTAGATTTCGACGAGTGTGCGAAGGAATTGCACGAATTGATTCCACCGGCCCCTTTCTACTATCGGGACATAAGACGCAGGCGGGGGTTCCACCCTTATGTCGTTGACATACAACTAATACGCACTAAACGTTTTAAATCTTCGTTCCTCTTGCGTACGGCTAGAGAGTGGAATTCGTTGCCGGCTGAAGTGTTCCTCAAACACTACGATTTGGATTCCTTTAAGAAAAGAGTGTTTTAGACAGACATGTCCCACTATCGGCCGCATCGTCACTTACCATCAGGTGAGATTGCGGCCAAATGTCTGCCTATTAAATTTAAAAAAAAATCACTCTGTTATTTCAAACCCTTTCTTTACTCGTTTTGACCTCCACTGAAGTTTCCTTGACCCCATACTCGGTCAGGGCGATCGGGTGAGCGTTTCCTTCGCGTAAAAAAGGGGGGGAAGTATAATTGTAAATAATAGAATGTATTAAATAGTATAATCACATCGTTTATTAGTATATGTTTAGTGTACCTTATTTCTTGACTTGATATAAGCTATACAGTATTTCACGTAGCTTGGCATGGCAATACTGCCCGCCCAGCGGCGAGCGCCAGCGGAGCGAGCTCGGCGCAAGTCGGACAGATGGTGTACATTGTTTTAATAACCATTTTCAAAACTGTACAGAGTGTATAAACATTTGGCATAGATAACTTATCTAATACATACATGGAGAGTACCCGTGAACTAAATAAAAATAAACTCTTTGTGTATAATTTAGAAATCAGAATGTAATAGGTTTAAAACGATTTAACATTTTTATCAACTTTTGGTATGGACCATACCAAAAGAGGTTCTTTTAGGCACTGAAGTAACTCGTTACGGTTCGCCAAATTCGTATTCTATGTGACAAAACTAGAAGTCGAACACTACAGCTCGGTCAGATCTCGCAACTCGAACTTACCTTAGGCCGCCTTTACACTTGTGACTTGATTCCGTATTTATGTAACTAACTAACGGCTTTACACGCATACATTTTAAACTAACAGTAAATATAGCTTACATAAAATTTTATGAGTTTACAAGAGTAAATGTTCACAAGCCTATTTACTTACAAAAATGCCCTCTCATCGTTACTTTCAAGCAGTAGCTGCTGCTTATTTATATTATCATTTCCAATAGAAGAGAAAAGACAAATTTTACCTCTGTTCCGAATTGCGCCAATAGCACCGTAGGCGCTGTGAGCGCCGAAAGCCGTTTCGTTTTGGTGAGCGTGCTGACAACGCTGTTGACGTGATTTCATTTCGGAACGGTCTTTTATCGCATCGCGCGGGAGCGATTTGTTTTGCTTAGAGGATAACCTAAAAACACACTTAAGTGTAATGTCTCTGCCCGTAGTTTCATGTGCAATAATCACTAACATCTTTTATGTGTTTTTCAGTTTCTTTTCATTTATTCTGCACAAACGTAAAATTTAAACTTTCTTCTTTGACGCAAAAGGAAACTAAAAGTCAAATTTGACTGCGCGCTCACAGTGCTACCACCGGAGAGCGACATCGTCGTAAGCGCAAGATGACGTCATTACAGCTATCGTTGGCTCGCTAACATCAAATCGACGGTTTGTGAGCGCGATATCAGTGATATCAACGCTGTTGTCGCAATTCGGAACGCAATTCAATTTAATTGTTTATTTAATTTAAATGCTATTTCCTAGTTATTTTCTCTCGAGTTGTATTAAACATTTCACTTAGTTCATTATAATAAATATAGCTAACTGGTTTTCACGCGGTGTTTGTACTGTTTATTTTTGTAGTCCCCAGAGTATGAGATGTGGTTCCAAAGCAGTAACTAAACTGTCTACCTCAAGTGGAGGCAAGTTCTTTGTTTTTTAGCCATTGTTGCTGCAAATAATTTGTAAGCTCTCGAATTATTATGCTATTTGCTTCAATAAATTGTGCAACGATTTTGAAAGCAAACTCAAACCCGTTAGACTTATAATTTGGAAAAGTGTAATAGTAGTAGTAGTAAGAAATTACGAAATGCGACTTATTAAACAGTGTTTACATCTGTAAATGTGTCGTAAGTTAATTACGTAATTCAAAACGCGCTTAAAATGTACAAGCGTAAAGGCGGGGTTACATTTAAGTCTGCGCTCACGGGGAATATAATTTTTAAGACTAGTATTAATACCTATGCCCGGAGGCGCACTCTCGTACACTACAACACCGAATATGCCGAATATTACTTGTCGCTATTACTATTATAATGGTTACATGCGAAGATATATCGTACAGAAAAACAAGTCTGTTCACATTAAAGCGTAATATAGGCATAAAACGTTTGTTCAAAATTCCTAATTCTCTTTGGATTTAATATTAAGCTTTATAATAATTAGTCGTAACGATCCGATTCACAACGCCGAGGCCGGGCGGCGGCGGCTCTCGATTATTGCTTACCGATTATCACACTAACCCTCCTCGTTACACACATCGTATGAGATTGTCATGAAAAACATTAACCTTATGAATATTAAATGTCAACATTAGGCGTAGCTTATAATTTCGGGTACCTAATCTATCATTTGAGTCCCCAAATGTATCGTAACGATCGACTTGGTTAATATAAACCGGTTCCAACATTAACACTAGGTATGATAACTACGACAACGTACGAAGCGAAGGTCTGCGGCGGCGGCGCCGGCGCGTGCTCGCGACAACGGTTCGTCAACATAATCTAATAGCGATATCAATGATTAATAAATATTTTTCAGTCTTTGGTTCCATTCCAGTTCATAGCATACAACAAGTATAAATGCTTTCGTTCCGAGCGGGTGGCGCGAGTGGCGCGGGTGGCGCAGGTGGCGCGGGTGGCGCAGGTGGCGCGGGGCGGCGAGGTGGCGGCGGTCGGCGCTACCGCCAAGGGACTAGCACTGCCCTACCAGGACGACATCGATTAATCATTTATTATTGATTACAAAATTTATTGCACTTGAATTATTTTTGATCACAGCTAGTTTCGCGTAGAGATCTAAAGTAACAGCAACGAAAGGCTCGGCCGCTGCGGCCTCAGATATGTCAGCAGTTCGGGAAGCTCCGACCGAAACATCGAACACGTGTTAATAAACCATTTACATAACATACGACCACGACCATAAACACTACAACCATTACTGTACAAATCAAAAGTTCATTCCTAATCATTTCAAATCGCACACGCCAGTTTGTTCTCCGGTGTTAGGACACGCGCATTTATACACTATACCTAAGGGACTACATATTTACAGCCGGCCGCGTCGCCGCCGGAACTTGGCAAACCAACAAGCGGCGCGTGGAATTTTGAACAACGTCTGTATGCGAAAAAGAACCTCTTATGTAGTGTAACGTGCGAACGTAAACGAACCGGTACCGTAACGTGATATGTTCTCGCGTCGGCCGGGGCGCGGCCGGCGTAGACGGCGCAGGCTGACAATAATTTACTACAATTTATTCCCTACGGTGAGTAAAAATAACAAAACAATTTTAAATGCTGCTAAAGAAAGAGGATCAGTCAGTCTCTCGTGAATACAAAGAAACGTTTTGAATTTGAAATCAAACCACAGATGTCCTACAAAGCTGTAGAGTGTCGGGCCTCGGGGGTGAGCGGTGCGGGTCTCACTCGGCGAGCAGATCTGGAACAGAGAGCGAGGGTCAGTGTGGCGGTGAGGTGGCGACCTGACAACAGAATACAATCCCGGGATTCCGGGGCTATCTTGGGATTAGACTATATGGTTTCTAATTGAGCCCAAATGAGAGATGAGAACTTAAGTAAGTTCCTAAAAAAAGATTTATGTTGTTCACATAACAGCACAAATCACAACATAGTAAGATAAGAAAAGAAACATACTTTTGTATGAAATAAAAAAGGCAAAAAAGTTAGCATTTCGGAAATATGCACTTCCACAGAAATATCTAGCAAGCAATAAGCAAAACATACAGAGTGTCCCAAGAAGTACGAGGTGCGGTCCAAAAGTGCCCGGCCTAACAGAGAAACCAAGTAGATATATTTACAAAACCTTTTTTATTTTTCTATATAGTCCCCCTCTATTCCAATGCACTTTGCAGATCTCGTGATAAGCATTTCTATCCCCTTAAAAAAATACTCTGGCGTTTTGTCCTCAAAATGGGCGAAAACCCCTTGAGCCACTTCATCATCCGAAGAAAACCGTCTTCCCCTTAAGTCTTGAGACCAAATAACAGTCGCTTGGGGCCAAGTCAGGGCTGTAAGGTGGGTGGTGAATTTCCTCGAAGCCACATTTTGCTACAGCAGCTTAGGCAATTGCAGCAATGTGAACGGGAGCATTATCGTAGAGAAGCTGCACACCTCTTCTGATATTTCCACGTCGCTTCTGCTTGATCGCCTTTTGCAACTGCTCAATAAGGGAAGCGTTGTAGCTGCCATTTACCGTGGCATTCCTTTCTTTTATGTCAATCATCAGTATTCCGTGACAATCCCAGAATCCCGTTGCCATTATCTTTTTGGTGGATTGCGTTACCTTGGCCTTTCTAGGCGGCTTTTCACCAAGACGACGCCACTCCATCGATTCCCTTTTGGACAGGGGATCATAGTACAAAACCACGGTTTCGGCTCCCGTAACAATCGACTCCAAATAACTTTTTCCGTAACGCCTATACGCGTCTAAAACTTCTTAAGAACACGCTATTCGCTCTGTTCGCTGCAAGCTCGACAGAAGTTTGGGTACCCACCTAGCACTAACTTTATTCATGTGAAGATGATCATGAAGAATCCCAAGTACTGAAGTTTTCGAAACCCCGGTTCTTGCCGCTATTTCTTTAGTCTTAAGTCTTCGATCACTCAGAAGTTCCTCTTCCACTAATTTGACACAGATCCTCGGTGATTACTTCCCCAGGCCGGCCGGAGCGAGGTTCGTCGTCAATGGACTCCCGTCCTAAATGAAACTGCTTACTCCATTCTTTAACGGTGGAAAACGACGAAGAAGAATCCCCGTACACGGCATCTAACCTTTCTTTTATATCGGTCGGACTGATTCCTTCCTTGGTCAGGAATTTGATCACGGGACGATATTTAAATTTGAACATAACGAAAATTTACCAACTTCTTATCGTTAAAACGCCGTAAAATCAAAACCACAAGCAACAGAACATCGAGGACATATCCTACTAGAGGCGAAGTAAAAACTATTTTACTCCGAAACTTTATCTGTGCTGACAACCGCAATAGAAGATGTCAGTTCTGTTAAAACCGTAAGTCAAAAACCAATTGATATGTGTGGTATGTCAACGTGAATACTTACAATTGTTACGAAAAAATGAGATTTGAGAAATAATTAACATAATGTCGCATTGTTCCATACTGTGTTGTGAGAAAAATAGCAAAACATCGAATTTTAAAACGGATGGGATGTCATTTCATCGGTAAGTAATAGTAATTATGCAATTATGAAAAGTTCATAAAATTTTTCTACGGCTCAAGATAAATCGGTCATGCGTACTGACGTTTAAGTCTCATCTTGCTCCCACTAAGTGGGTAGCACATAATGTAATCTCATTTAATTCGTTAGCACTCGTTACTAGTGTTGCGCTGAATTGCTTATACGACTTATGGACATTTACGTGCACAGTTTACATTACACAATAATTATTTTAGTACTTTGGGAGGTATAGTGATATAATCAATAACACAAATATTTATACTTGCGCACTCAAATCAATACCTAAGCAGAAATGTCATTAACCTACTTATACCGAGGAAGGTTTTTTTTTTTTGCGAATAACAAAACGCTGACACTTGACATGATGACGTTTGATAGTTTTCTCGGTTTAATGGATTATGAACAATGAGATGCGTAGTGAAAGCAAAAGTTTTTATAGCAGTAAAGAAGGACGCAAGGATTTCTATGAAACCTGGTACCCGCTCCAATAACGATGTGTGATATATCATAAGAAAGGTATTATCTTGTAGAACAAGAATTGGTATGGCGCTTGCCTTCATTTATTGTCCGATTTGAATACCAGCCTAAAATATGTTCAACAAAATAAAGTC
Source organism: Pyrausta nigrata (assembly GCA_949316185.1). Classification (NCBI taxonomy): domain Eukaryota; kingdom Metazoa; phylum Arthropoda; class Insecta; order Lepidoptera; family Crambidae; genus Pyrausta; species Pyrausta nigrata. The sequence continues at coordinate 196,572 of OX438936.1, forward strand.
TAGTAATGTAGATTTTCCATTAATAAAATGAAATCAAATACGATTAATGTAAGTACGTTTAGTGTTGTTCATATAACTATTTTTAGTAATAATTAGAAAAAATACATGACGGGCGCAGCTTAATATTATATAAGATTACTAATTACTTAATGAAATAGGCTTTATGCAACATTATTATCTACTAACACTTATAAGGGCAGGGCATAAAGCAGGAGCCTCATAGTGTTTTTAAGTTTTTCTGCGAGATAACTGTGTCCCAGGAGAAGAGAAATGCCTGTCATGCCTCCTTGCTCTCTAATATTTGAGATATGACTGCCCTAATGGACAAGTCACTTCCAACATCCTCTTTTCGGACGTCCTAATGGGGTTTTCTTGGGGCAAAACCCCATTCCCCGCGGTATCCACCCATCCCCGCTGACATGCCATAGTCTAGCATGCCACTGTAACTTTTGTTCAGGTTACTAAGAGCTAGTATCCAAATACGTAACACAACAACAACTATTGGAAGTGGGTACCAAAAGTATGTAGTTGCTATTACTAATTCTCAGATTTTAGTAGGTACTGTGTAGCTATTACCGGATGAACGATCGAAACTTGGTGCCCTGTAGTAATGTTTATTTAGGTTACTAATAGTCATTTAACGACGTATCAAATATTGGTGATGGCTACTGTTCTTATTCTGAGATTTTAATACCATATAGCTCAGAACGGACTAACGATTCGAATTCGGCGCAATAGTAACTTTTATTTAGGTTACTAAGAGCTATCCAACGACGTATCAGACATTGCTATTGGTGGTAGTTACAAAAAGTAGATGCACTAGCACCACTTATCCCGAGAGTTTAATACCGTATAGCTCAGAACGGACTAACGATTGGAACTTGGTGCCATAGTAACCTTTAGTCAGGATACTAAGAGCTACCCAACGACGTATCTTGCATTGCTATTGGTGTTAGTTACTAAAAGTAGGTGCTAGTTCATTTTCTGAGACTTTAATACCGTACAGCTCTGAACGGACTAACGATCGGGACTGGGCGCCATAATAACTTTTATTCAGATTACTAAGAGCTGTCTAACGACGTATCACACATTGCTATTGGAGGTGGGTACCAAAAATTGCATCATCCTTTGTTTTGCAAACAAAACTAAAAAATTTTACTATGTACTAGCTGACCCGACAGACTTTGCCCTGTTCTTTAGTTTTTTTAATCCTCTGACGATATCTGTCAATTCTATGTTGAAGTCATTGACCTCTATAGTACAAGTACGCTGGACGAAACATTCTCTAAGAAATGTCAGATAATTTTTGTGCCGAATCAAAGCGCCCCCACCGAGTGTACAGGGAACTAAAACAGAGTAACTTCCATATGTTTATGTCAATTCTCATTATTTCCGTGGATGGTCACCACACGCTCACTATAGCCGTCAGCGCCAAAATGGCGATAATCAAATGGCTTCATTGTTACGTTGACAGTATGCAGTCCAGCGTACTTGTATTATAGAGGTCAGTGGTCGAACGTCATAAGGTTACATTTAAAATGTTTATATTGTCCAAAGCGCTAAGGTTTGAATATAAATAATTTTATATGGTGGTTAAGTATTCTTGAATTTAATCATTTTCCGGGCCATTTACCTAATTTAGTTCTTTCATAAGAACCTTCTCCTGACAACAACAAAAAGAATTAGTGAAATCGGTCCAGCCGTTCACGCGTGATGGCGGATGGCGTGACCAAGGGAAATAGGGATTCATTCATATAGTAGATTGATAACAATTTTGATGATTCATACTTTAGAGTTCGTTTTATTATAATTTGATGACTAACTAGGAACAAGAATCAGATATTATATTTAGGATATTGCACATTAGTGAAAAGTTTATCCTTAGGTGTAATAAAATATTGTTCCCATTAAAATTAAACAATAACATCGACTATCGATACTAATTTCTTATTAACCATCACTAATACGGTGTTTGTCATTGACTCGGTTCATCTGGAACCTTTCGGATTTGGCAGAATTTTTCTGGGACAAAATTAATAACATTTCAAGCCGCCAAATTTGTGCCATCATCCCATAATCCAGCCAGAAACTTTTGGACCACACCTCGTATGATAAAGCGGAAGTCCAGAGATAGAGTACCTCTTTTCTTAGCGAACCTTTAATCCAGAGTAGTTGTACTAAAGAGGACTTTGACTGCCTCGTTGGTATTAGTGGTCAGCATGCTGGGTACTATCCACGAGGTCCCAGGTTCGAATCTCTGGTCGGGCCGAGTGTTTAGGTTTGTTTGTCTAGTAATAACTCAGACACAGCTCCGGAGTCAGAAAGTTGGTGGTGTTAACACCCCTGTGCTTCGGAAAGCACGTTAAGCAGTCAGTCCTGCGCTTGATTTCTCTACGGTCATGTCGGACTGCCTTATCACCGAATTATGAGAGAGAAGGAGAGTGCATCTGTGTATTGCGCGCATTTGTGCACTATAACATCTCCCGCGTAGTTGGCTAATTTCCTTTAAGACAGGCGGCTGTAGCCGAAATTCGGCTAGGAGGACATTATTATTATAGAGGTGAGTGAGTGGGGTTGGGGTACATGCTCGGGTCGCAGTGCCAGAATAAGCGGCGCCCCGACGGAAGGGGTTTTGGGCAGACGGCTAGGGGACACGTCTGCCCAATCACCAGGGATGACCACCCTCCTGAGAGACAGTGCACTGTCCGTGTCTGTCCGTGATCCGCGTTCTGAATACCGCGGCCTCTGCTGTCACAGTCAACACATGTTTTATTGGGTATACCCAAGTCCGGGGGAGTCCTACACACGTTTCTCCGTTCCCTGACGGTGAGGAACGGTGCGCAAGGCATTTCCTGACGTAATAATGTCGTCTCCAGCTGAATTTCGACTACAGAGGTTAGGCAATGACGCAGGAGATATTATAGAGCACAAGTATGTGCATAATACACAGGTGCACTCTTTGTTCTTTCACTCTCATAATTCGGTGAGACGGCAGTCTGACATGACCGTAGAGAGATTAGGTGTAGTACCAAAGGTTTAACGTGCTTTCCGTGGTTGGGGGTGTTAACACCATCAACTTCTTGACTTCGGAGTTGTGTTCAAGTTATTTCAAGACAGAAAAATCCAAACACTTTTCGGCCCGACCCGGGACCTCCACTGAAAAAAGTGATTGGCTAACAGTAAACAAAACTAGTTTGTTACTAATAACCAGAAAATCCGTACTAATATTATAAATGCGAAAGTGTGTCCGTCTGTCTGTCTGTTACCTTTTGACGCTTAAAACACTGAACCGATTGAGATGATATTTGGCGTGAAGACAGTTCGAGACCCTGGAAAGGACATAAGCTATATTTTGTCACGATATAAAAACATTAAGGGGGTGAAATGGGGGATGAAAGTTTATATGGAAAATCCAATTCTTGCGAGCGAAGTCGCGGAGGACTATTAGTTGTTTATATTTAACAAAAACCTTCACCTAGCCAAACTAGTTTGGTTAATCCTTTTTTTCAATGCCATGGATAGTACCCGGCGTGCCGACGACTGGACCAACGAGGCAGTCAATAATACCTTTGAGCGGGCGGCGGGGCCGGAACCCGCGGCCGCCGTCGGGCCCGCGCGGCGGCCGCAGCACCACGACGCGCGGCGCCGCCTCCTCCAGCGAGGCCGTCCGCAGCCGCGCCAGCAGCCGCTCGGGCCGCTCGCCCACCTGCCGCGACTTGCCGCCGCCGGCGCCGGCGCTCGCCTTGCTACAGACACGGACCGAACGATCAGACCTCGTTCACACGAGGACGATTCCTCATTTTTGACGATTACTTTTTTCACGAATGGTTCTTTTTTTGACGGCGGCAATGCTTTTCGAATGCCCATGTTCACACGGATCACGAATTGTGAATATTGACAACTCGTCTTAAATCTAGAATCGTGTTTTTAAAAATCGATACTATACGAGTAAAATCGATAGTTGAGGCAAAAGTAATATTATCAATTAAATATCAATAGTATCGATAAACTATCGATAATTGAAGCAAAAGCAATAGTATCGATAAAATATCAAAAGTATCGATAAACTATCGATAGTTGAGGAAAAAAAGCAATACTATGGATAAAATATCGATAGTCTACCGATAGTAATGATAGTATCGATAGCTCCGTTAGTATAAATATACTATTGACACATAGCAATATAGTATCAAAGTTCAATACTAAAATCACTATTCATAGCTGATACAGCTCTGACTATTGCAATAACTATCGATACTGTCGATAGTGGCGACTTTTGGCGCGGCGAAGTGGTATTGTAAAGATAAGGATGCAGTGCACACTCACGCGACTTTGACGACGTTGCAGGCGGAGGACTTGCCGTTGCGCGGGTTGGTGAGCATGACGAACTCGACGGTGTCGCCGGGCGCCAGCTCGGCCGGGTTGCCGCGCACCTCCGACATGTGGAAGAACAGCCGCCGGCTGTCCTCGCCCTCCACCGACAGGAACCCGAACCCGCCTGCCAAGAGGAAACCATCAGAACGATACCGCGTGTTCTATCAACTCAACTGAGAGTTTGATCGTTTTCGAAAAAAAAAATTACATTAATTCTGTGGAACTCGAAGCTACGACCCTACGCTATCTGGGCGAATGCTCTTACCAACTGAGCTACGGAGGACGTTAGTCAGCCAACTATATTTTTTTTAAGTGCTTGCTACGCCAGTGAGCCGGCGTTCGATTTCATGAATACTTGGACAATGTAACCCACATGTATTATTTTGTATCAGATTGTAACAACGTGGGTCGTGGGTTCAAGTCCCACCGGACGACACGATCGATCAACTTTTGTGTGCGAAATTGAATTTAGTTTGGTAAAAACTTGCTTACAAATTGGTTAAATTATAAAAATAATTACAGAATCCACAGACAATTTAGTAGGTATACCATTCGATGACGACTAAAATTATACGAAAACACGCAAAAACTCGTAAAAATACGTAATAAATCGCATCACTTATTTTGACGTTTGTAAATAATTTTAGTCTGCCTCTTTTCGTTTGTTCACCAGAGCCGTACTTTATCTGCGCAGTACGCTTCGTCAGACGCAGCGTGCGGCGGCATGACGCTGGATGCGGCCGACGGCGTTAATGGGAGACCATAGCCTTAGGTGGTAAGTCAGCGAGTCCCCATACACAGATTTTTTATTGCAAATTAAAGAATTGCTAGAAAATGCCTGTATTGGTTCAGCAACTCTTCAAACAACCAAAACAGTCAACAGCGCATTTATTAATCAATGTTTAATAATGTTTTACAACACAAAACAAATGCACAACATCGACGCATGAACAAATAGCTCGCTAAACTAAAATAGATCATATAATTTACTTCCCATACAAACGCGGGGGAGGGGCTGTTTTGGACGGAGGATCGCGTTTTAGAACTTCGATATATGCTATTGGGGAAAAAGTCGTGGGGTTCTGCTTGTTCAGGGTTTCTTAGGCCCATGTGTGTCAGGGCTCTGCAAAGGTCAATTAACGCGAACCACCTTACTAATAACATTGATATAACACGTGAATAAATAAGAGAGGCTAATTTGAAATGTTTGTCTCCACTTGTAACGACCTCCCGGAGTGGCTCCCACACCGGTTTCCAAGATGTCGCTATCTCTGAGGTCCCGGGTTTGATCCTCGGTCAGGTCACAATAGAAATTCACATTTTCTATATTGTCCCTGATCTGGGTGATATCTTCTTTGTTTTAGATTACCATAACACAAGTGCTTACGCTACTTACTTTGGGATCTGAGCAATGTATGTGATGTTGTCAAATATTTATTATTTACTAGCTTTTGCCCGCGACTTCGCCCGCGTGGTATAAGTTAATTTGGGAAGCTTTTTTCATTCATAGTCAAAAAACATTGATTAATTTTGGACAGAAAATGTGAACCATACATATACTTGTGAACCATAGCACACGTTATTTTACGTGTCAAATGTCATATTTGATTTGAATGCAAAATTGTGCAGATTACACAATTTGAATATATCAATTTCCGCGCGCTGATGAGATGACCTATCTACCTCTTTTTAAATGCACTATCAGTGTCATAGGTACTTTAAAGTTTAACGTAAAATGGTTACAAAATTCGCTTCCAGATGGCATCACCCATATAAAATTACCTTCCCTATGTGGGAAAACTTTATTAATAGATTCTGAATAAAAACTATCCTATGTTCTTTCTTAGATCTCAAACTATCTCCATAGAAAATTTCATGTAAATTTATTCGGTGGTTTTTACGCGTCAAGACGTACCAGACAGACAGACAGACTTGTGCAGCTCCCTAACGATAGATGACGCTGGTATCGCGGTTGTAATTTTGCCGTACAACAAAATGTCATTACTATGAAATCCTGAACCGCGATATGTTAGTTTTTATCCCGAGTAAGTTAAATACACCTAACCAGGTCAACCTTCAGTTGAGCCTTGTATCCTGGCCTCCAAGTTTTCAGAATTATAATATTTGTATGGATATACTGTCATATCACATTTTTTCTTGTATACATTTAACTTCTCCACCGATGGTGTCACCATATGTTAATAATTATAAATTAGCCATTTCATATTAATTTAGGTGTAATAACAGCGGGCTAACTATTATTAGTAAGGGGGTTAATATATTAGAAAATTATTATGTAGTAAACTCAGCATTTCTCAGACAATTTACGATCTTGCTACGAGTATAAATACAAAGGCTCGTTTTCTTTTTCTAAAATTTTCTTTAGCAGGCAATCGTGGAATTGAAATTGTGCAAGTAGTCCATGGCTGCAAAGTGACAGTGAGTGAAAACATGTGAATAGCGACAAGCGACAACAAGCGCGCTAGATACACGGACACGGACACGTATAAGTAGTGAAAGGGCGTATGTACATGTGTGTGAACCTTTGATGGCGTCGACGATGGCGCGGCGCTTCTTGCGGACCGGCACGATGTTGGCGGCGCGACCCTCCGAGTCGGCCTGGAACGTCACCGGGTCGCCCACCTGCAGGATCTCGCGCTTGCAAGCCAGCCCCATGATGCCGAACTCGTACGATTGACCCATGCCGTCTACTTGGATGAGACCTGCAAAGTTAAAGGCCAAAATGATTCATTTTAAGGACAGAAAATGATTGATTATACAGTACAGTTTGGTTTTTTTTTCGATAATTCTGAATCTCAAACTTTATAATAAAGAAAAAAAGAAGAAAAATAGTAAGTAATTATTAGTATTTTTTAAATTGCCTTTTTGTGATTAGATATGAGTATGTTAAGAAACATTTGGCGTATGTTTGACAAAATAATATTAAGCCGTCTCCTACATGGAGGAGCCCAAACTTGTTATGTTTTGCATTTTTAGATTTCTTTGATTTTTAGAAAAAATGTGCCGGAAATGTAATAGTGCAGTATATTTTTGAAACCGGCTTTTATAGCACTTTCATTTGATACCACACACGATAGGTTTTTGAACAAAACATTTTCAAATCCCATACAAATTGATGACGTCGTTACTGCCCCCCATCCCCACTCATAGGAATATTTTTGAGAACTACCAGTCAAAATGATTGTATTAACCTAAAGTACCTGTGTACAGTCGAGCAAATTGAATCATGACCCACCTTATGGTCATTTTTCTACTGTCATTCTATACAAGTAAGTTGAAATTCGCTTGAACATACATTTCCTAGAAACGAACGTGTTATCATTTTATTAGACACTGACAGTTGCTGACAAGGCAATGGTCGCTATCTGTACGAATAAGTTTGTATAAAAATCGGCGAGAACTTCATTTCATGTGGGTAAGGGTTGCAATGCAACACACAAGTAGGTAGGTAGATATTCGGGATTCGGCACAGCCGGGCGCCAAGTCTGTATTAGGAACCAGTTTTTTTTTAGTTCCACTGGAACTTGTGTTTGCCATGATGAAATAAAACAGTATACTTAGTTGAAGAAAATAATATTTATTTTAAGTATATATTTAACAAGTGGCATTAAATTGGTAAAGCGAAAAGTAACCCGATTAGACGACAAATGTCACTTCCCCAATCCAAACACCACAAATTTTCATCTGGGGACCTAGACGGCCATGGAATAAGAGTGAATGCATCTTCATGCTGGGTAAACCAATTCGAGACAATTCTGGCAGTATGCACTGGGCAGTTATCGTGAACAAAGGAGAATACTGGCACTTCTTCACGCAAGTAAACTGTTCGCAAAGTCGGTAACATTGGTTCTTCCAATAAATTGACATAGTTTATAGCGGTATGACGAGGAGAAATTTGAACAAGTTTTCCGACACTTCCGGCATCCATCCAGGCACACATGTCAGCTGAAACGTGATCCTCTGTGTATCGCGTGTTATTGTAACGCCACGAAGTTAAGCGACCATGTTGAGAAGAGCGAAATGATTTCTTGTCTGTAAATATGTTATCCGTAATAGTGTGCATGCATTTCCGTACTCTTCCGTTCCGTTCTTAATTCGACGAACGCCATGATTATGTCGTCGTCTGTCTTCGAGGGTACCCTCTTTAGCATGCCAGCTGATCCATGTTCTGACTGTGTTCCGACTTATTCTTAGCTGTTTGTTCTGCCAAATTTGCCATTCTACGATTTGTTTGTAGATATTGACCTAGGTTTTTATACAATTTCAGACTTACTAGGTATACTTGACATTTGATACACGACGTTTTTTATTTTTTAAATTATAATACATTTTTATTCGTAGTGAAAAGAGTTTGGATTATGGACTTATTTTAAATTCATACTAAGACTGGTTTATCTAAAACATGTCTAGTGCAGTGATAATAAAGGTTAAACTTGCATAGATCTCTGACCCGTTACGACGCATTTTTATTCATATTTAAAACTTACTACGTGTAACATGCATGACAGCGAAGAAAACCTTACTACATTTATGAATGCAAAGGAATAATCGGCAAAGTGGGTCATGATTCAATTTGTTCGACTGTACCTAGCTATAAGTGCTCAGACCTGACTGATTTTCCTATCATTGTCGCCCTCCACGTGTAATCCACTGCCTAAACTCTCAAACATTTTGGTAGCAGAGCGTAGTTTTTTATTAGGACCCCTTATTGGTAACGTAATTTGTTTAATTGAGAGTTATTTATTTGCCACTTTCCTTTGTAATTTGAACAAAACGTCTCGTCATATACCTAACCTATCTACAGTAAATTCCTTAATAACATTCGAGTACAACCCCTTTTACATAAGTGTTGATTAAATCGATTAGCGCGTTAATTACCTACCCTTTGAGTGCAAGTGAGGTGCGCGAGCGCTTTGTTTCCCTATTGATCACGCCATTACCGCGTGACCGCGTGCGATTTGTTTACGAGTTACGTTTGCTATACCCGGTGCATCTGTGCCGTCCCTTACTATTTGTTCCTTTACGCATCCTAATGGAATCTTTTGTGAGTTTAATTTACCTACCTTGTTTCTTGCGATTTAAAGTAAATAAAATGTCGGATACCGAAACCGGCAACGAGACCGTAAGGGCCGTACTTTACACGGATACAGCTGAATACCGTGAAGCTATTGGTGAACTCCGTTATATTAGTGACTGGGTTGATGATTCCCACCGAGTTCTTGAGACCTTTTCCTCCAATCGTATGCGAGCGCGTCTTTCCGACCTGCCACTCATGTGCGATAAGTTTTCTGCCGCTTGTTCCAAGCTGTTAGGTAATCTCGATCCTGCGATTTATGAACAAGAATATGTACAAGTTAAGAACGAGATGCGCGTAGTAAGGGACAAAGTAGACGACTTAAAAATTAAGTTAGACGAAATACGACCTCACCAATTTGAGACGTCCCGTACTAGCACCCCCTTCAAGGAGAATAAATCCCTGGCTATTGATAACCCGGCTAGTAAATTGCCTGACCTACCTATACCTAAGTTTGATGGCCGTCCCGATAGTTGGATCAGTTTTATAGACCAGTTTGATAGCGTGGTGGACAACCAGCCTAGCCTTACCCCGACTTTGAAGCTACACTATTTAGTAGGAGCCTTATCGGATGAACCTCGTCGATTGATACAACACCTCAAGATTGAGGCGGGCAATTACACCGTGGCCCGTGACCTCCTAAAACGTAAGTACCATAACCTTCGTGTTTTAGCGGATACCCACATAGCTCAAATAATGATGCTCCCTATTATAACGCCTAAACTTTCCGGGTTACGTGTGTCGTTCCTGATCCCCCTGCTTTCGACTTATCGATGCTTAGAGAGATTGGAACTTCCTGTTAAACATTGGTCGTACCTATTAGTTCACTTATGCCTTGCTTCAGAGTTAAAAACGAGATTTAATCGTTATGGCGATAATCTTAATCACCTCCCTACTTTTGATCATCTTATTACCTTTCTTGAGGATGAATGTAGGCACCACGACAATGTAGGTAGTGCTTCTGTCGTTGACACTACTACCCCCCCTACTGCGAGCTCCCCTCGTTTGCCTAAACCTAACGCGCGTTCCCCACCTCCTCCAAGAGCCTTTGTTACCTTTGCGACGACATCTAAATGTCACCTTTGTAATAGTACTTCGCATTACTTACGCGAGTGTCCCGATTTTATTCGCCTTCCTACACATCAACGTGTTACCTTTGTAAAAGAAGCCCGACTGTGCTATCGATGCCTGGATAAACACTCCATATCCCAATGCACGCGAGATTATCGCTGTCGCACGTGCCGTCGTCACAAAGTCACTTGACGGACCGTGTGTCACCCCCACGTACTGAATGGCACCGTGTTCGCACCCCACCACCTCGTGATTCCCGTAGAGCATCACCTCCCCGTTCGGGCGGGCGATCCCCACCTGCACCTATCGGTAACCGTACTTATAATGCCCCTCTAGGTCAAAGAACCCAGGATGAACGTGCATTTCATCATAAGTACAATGAGGCCCCACAATTCTGACTAGATAGCCCCCCTTCCATACCCGCTTTTACATCTTTATCTCGCAATTCTCTCGTTCTTTTACCTACGGCCTTGATTCATGTTAAAACCTCGTCTGGATATTATGTGGAAGCGCGTGCCTTATGTGACACTGGTGCTCAGGGATGCCTTCTTAATACTGAGCTTGTTGTTGACTACATGAACTTACCTATCATTCCTTTTCCAGTTCCTGTTCGTGGAATAGGTAATGTTCAAGCGATTAATTTCCCGGGCATTGTATCCTTTTCATTTAAGCCAGTTAATTCTGCCTTTCCAGAAATCTCTACCAGGGCAATAGTTGTTGATGTGATTGCTGGTACCCTCCCAGAGGTAGACTTACCTAAAAGTGTAATTACCTGTACTAAGCACCTCCCTCTTGCTGACCCTTTATTTTACAAACCTGGTACTATAAGTGTACTTCTTGGAGCTGACGTCATTGGTCGCCTTTTAAGGTCCGAGTTGTTTGTGTCCCCTGATGGCCTTACTGCTATCTCGACGATATTTGGTTGTGTCCTGTGTGGTCCTGTTTATGGAGGATTTACTGATTTGGAACCCCCCGTGACTGGAGTCTCGCTGTCCCAAATAGTTGAAAAATTCTGGAAAATCGAAGAGGCCCCCAAATCTCCAGTTGCGAACCCCTTGGATATAGAGTGTGAAACCTTTTTTAAAGCTACTACCACTCGTGAAAGCGAAGGTAGATTTATGGTTAGACTCCCTCCATGATCGTCCACCTCTCGGTGATTCTAAAACCAATGCCTTACGGCGATTCCATAATCTTGAGAAGCGTTTGCAAGCCAATCCTAATTTTCGAGAGAAATATATTTCCTTTGTGCGCGAGTACCTTGACCTAAACCATATGTCCCTTTCTTCATATGACTCGACCCGGGAACATTATTTTATCCCTCATCATGGAATTTTTAAGTCCGTTGGTGACAAAATACGTGTTGTGTTCGATGGTAGTAGTCCTACGTCCTCTAAAGTGTCCCTGAATCAATGTTTACATACAGGCCCTAAGCTTCAGCGAGATATTTCTCACATTCTCCTAAATTTCCGCAGGCACGAGGTAGTGTTTGTTACAGATATTCGTATGATGTTTCGTATAACTTGGGTACATCCTGATGATAGAAGGTACCAACTTGTGCTTTGGCGTGAGGATCCCTCTCAGCCACTTCTTGCCTATGAACTTAATACCAATACCTATGGTCTTCGTTCCAGTCCATTCATTGCAATTCGTGCCCTTCTTGAGCTCGCTGAACAAGAGAGACTTACCTTCCCTCGAGCTGCTGAAGTCCTTGAGAGAGATATTTATGTCGACGATTGTCTTACTGGTGCTGATACTGTTGCGTCTGCCCGGGCTTTGAAAATTGAGCTTATAGGAATAATGGCCTCTGGTGGTTATGAACTCCGTAAGTGGATTAGTAACAGGCCCGAGCTCCTAGATGATATGCCCCCGGATCATTTGCAACTTCCTCATTCATTCTCAGACCCAGATAATCCTCAGACTGTCGCTATTTTAGGTGTCCAATACAATCCTGTGAGTGACTCATTTACCTACAATTATACCTGTGATACCCGTGATACAGTTATTACAAAACGCAAAGTTTTATCTTTGATTGCCCGTATGTATGACCCTTGTGGCTGGATATCTCCCGTCGTATTTAAGGCTAAGGAATTTATCCAACGCTTATGGATGTCAGGCTTATCCTGGGATGATCCTTTAAATGAACCCCTGTCTTTAGAGTGGACTGCATTTGTTCAGGACCTAGCGAAGGTTAGTGAAGTAGCCATTCCCCGACATATTCTTCCCAGAGGTTCCTCCTCCTTATCCCTACATGGGTTCTGTGATGCTTCTGAATTGGGATATGCTGCCGCTGTTTATTTACGTGCGAAACTTCCGTCTGGTGTTTGCTCCGTCCATCTTGTTATGGTAAAATCTAAAGTTGCCCCTGTTCGGACCCGTTTAACAATTCCCAAGTTGGAATTGTTGGGAGCTACCCTTCTCTCTAAATTACTTCATAACGTCGCTCTTTGTCTGCAAAGGTCGTCTGTGTTGACTTCAATCCATAGTTGGACGGATAGTAAAATCATGTTGTGTTGGTTAAAAACCACTCCTCACCTCCTTCAGACTTTTGAGGCTAATCGTGTCTCCCAGATTAATAATAGTCCTACGTCTAGTGAATGGAGGCACGTCCCAAGCTACATGAACCCTAGTGACTGTGCATCGAGAGGTATGTCAGTCACCCGACTGATCGACCACTCCCTTTGGTTTTCACCTTTGTGGTTGACGCAGTCTCCTGACAACTGGCCCGGTATTTCGGAACCTAACCCAAGTAGTGATCTTCCTGGACTACGTTGTTTAGTAGTCTCTGCCGATGTTCCTACCCCGGATCCCTCATTCTTATTAGAGCGGTATAGTTCTTTGAACAAGCTAATAAACGTGACAACAAGTCACGTTTATGTAACAACCTAAGGCAACCTAAGGCGGTTTTTATTTCCTAAATCTTACTCGTCCTACCTGAGCCCTGAGGAACGGAGATTCCCTTTTGTTTTTAGTGAACATTGTTCAATTTACCTCCTTTTCTGATGAACTTGATCGCTTACGGCGTGGCGATCCTATCACTAACTCCCTGAGAAAATTAAATTTATTTCTGGATGACGGAGACCTAATTCGAGTTGGAGGCCGATTACGAAACTCCGATCTATCCTTTGATGCGCGCCATCCCCTTCTTCTGCCTAAGAATGGTAATTTCGTGAACATCCTTATTTCACATTACCATCGCGAGAATGCTCATGCAGGTGTTAATGCAATTCTTGCCATGTTAAATAGAGAGTTTTGGATCTTGTCGGCACGCAGAGCTATTCAGCGTGTGATTTTTAAATGCCTTCCCTGTTATCGTCTCAAGGCGGCTGTATCTCAACCCTTCATGGGTGACCTACCTAAAGACCGCGTCACGGCTGCTAGACCGTTTGACGGTGTAGGTACCGATTTTGCAGGACCCTTTTTTAATAAAGTCCAGGCCTATAGGAACAAAAGGTTAGTGAAAAGTTACCTGTGTGTATCTGTCTGCCTTTCTACTAAACCCGTTCACCTTGAGGTTGTGTCGGACCTAACTACTGAAGCCTTCATTGCGGCCTTTTCCCGATTCGTGTCGCGTCGTGGTGTACCTCGCCTAATCCGATCTGATTGCGGTCGAAATTACATCGGTGCTAACAATTACCTGAAGGAGTTAGTGTTTCCTGTCTCAAAACCAGGCGGCCATTGGTTCTGAGCTTTCAAAGCGGAACATATCCTGGGTTTTCGATCCTCCTGTTTGCCCTTATTGGGGAGGTCTTTTTGAAGCTGGTAAATCGGCGAAATCGCACCTAAAACGAGTAGTAGGCGATACCCCCCTTACGTTTGAAGAGCTGACCACTGTTTTTGCTAAAATTGAAGCAGTTTTAAATTCACGCCCACTTTCTCCGGACCCTAATGATGTCGAAGTGTTAACTTCCGGCCATTTCTTAATTGGACAACCCTTAACTGCACTTCCGGAGTACCCTTATAAAGACGTAAAATTGCATCGCCTTACACGGTTTCAGCTAATCCAACAAATTACCCAGCACTTTTGGTCTCGCTGGCATTTAGAATATCTAAATACATTACAAATTAGAAATAAATGGACCTCTCCTTGTGATCCTCCTAAAGTGGGTGAGCTAGTACTCATAAAAGATGACAACCTTTCCTCCTTTGCAGTGGCGTCGTGGACGAATTATTAATTTATACCCTGGCCAAGACCAAGTTGTTCGTGTGGTAGATGTTAAAACTCCTACCGGTAGCCTAAAGAGATCTTTGACGAAATTAGTTCGTCTTTCTGTCCAGTGAACTTCCTTTCCCTTGGCTTCCTAACCTTCTCGTAAACACTTGACGTGTTTAGGGCGGGCGATATGTTTACTACAATATTTTGATTTGTTTGTGTACCCTATTGATACTACGCCGCGCACACTCACACGTATACCTGCCTTATTTTTATTTGTTTAAAACGTACCGTGAGAACCCCGAAGATCGAGTCGATATCGAGACGTTCCCTGTGACACATGTACTAGACTGACCAGAGTGCTTTCGCCGCGTGTGTATCCTTTGAAGCTCCTTACAGACATTTCGAGTGATTGTGGCCTGTGAAGTGATACCTGAACCCTGAAAGCTGATGCGGCAAGTACCTAGCTATAAGTGCTCAGACCTGACTGATTTTCCTATCATTGTCGCCCTCCACGTGTAATCCACTGCCTAAACTCTCAAACAGTATAAGTAAGCTACGTGTTGCCAAGAAACATTAAGACTAAGACAGGACTCTTTGTGTGTGATCCTTAGTGTCTTTACAAATCTGTAATAGCGTCATGTCACGGCGGTGCATAAACTGTTCGTTAGTAGTCCCACGCCAACAACGAACGCATTCATTCGACGAGCTCTCCAATGCAATGCTTAATGTTTTAAGCTCATGGATTGCACCGGGTTCAGTAAGTATTAAATTACTTTAGTAAAATATAATAATTTCCTTCTGAATGTATCAAAAATAAAATAATTAAATTTTAAATATATTTTTTTCTAATAAAACCTATGTTTTTTTGTCACAGGTAATGGATATCATATGCCTTAAAACATCAAGCTTATGAAACTCTTGAAGAAATACCTTCACCCCAATATGGACACCAGCAAGTTTGTTTTGGCTGAGGTTCTTCAATATTAAGATCTCGCTCATACAGAGTATCACCTGATTGTCAAGAAAGAGCTATTATCATTGGATGGATTCCAATTCACCAGGTACTTTAAATATATTTATTACAGACTTATGCCCTGTTTCACAATGTACGGATAATTTCTGTATAAGCTATATTCTCTTATATGTAGGATAAACACATTTTTTGTGTTTAACCATTGACATATTGATAGCGCTATATGACACATTATTCCATACACTTTTATCCTCTATATATTTTATCTGTTATATAGCTATCATGACACTATCCGTACATTGTGAAACGGGCGCTTAGTAATTTAAAATAAAATTATGTTTTGGTAAGGCTTTAAAAATATTTTTTTATCATAAGTGTATATTTAAGTGTCCCATACAATATGTAGTAATTAGTTTTAGTTTCTATTAAACCTTTTGATGACCTCCAAAGTGAGCATGCCGGAAATGGCGTCGCTTTCTCCGAGGTTTTGGGTTCGATTCCCGGTCGGGCCAATGTAGAAAACGAACTTTTCTATATTGTCTCAGGTCTGGGTGTTGTGGTACCGTTGTTGTTACTGATTTCTATAACCCAAGTGCTTTAGCTACCTAAGGTACAGACCAATGTACCTATGTGATGTTGTCCAATATTTATTTATTTATTAAAGAAATATTTTTATATTTTGTCAACTTAAACATAATATAACATTGCAAGTTGCAAGATTAGACAGAGTTTGTGCTGCCTGTTGGCGTTCAGTTAACAGAGAAGTACAAAGACAACGACGCAACATAATGACAGTGGTTTGGTACCTGACTTGGGGTCGCTTTAATGACATCACAGCTCCTGCTCCATTCTTAGAAAAAAAAATTCAATGAGGATATATAATGTTATTAAATAGTTAGAATGTAAGACATATACATAAATAAATACATTTTTAAAAACTAGGTATTTGTTTTACTTCTACTGTAAATACTGTAATATACTTTGTAAAGTATAGCTTGGTTTTTGTGTCACTTGGATGGAGTTCTACATTGATCATAGTACTGTAAGTCCAACTTAAGAAATGGATATATGATAAATTTAATAACATCTGTCACAAGAATTAAGCTCATTGACGATCGATATAAAAACTAGGTGAGGTGCATTAACTCTGCAATCACAAAACATAATCTCAAAATTCCTACTCTGCACGCGATTCCTCGTAAACCCCTGATTATTTTTCAAAAATATTTTTTGTGTGTATTCTTTTAAATATTCACATATTTTATCCGAACATTTTGTAAAGACGCATGTCACAAGAATTAAGCTCATTGACGATCGATATAAAAACTAGGTGAGGTGCATTAACTCTGCAATCACAAAACATAATCTCAAAATTCCTACTCTGCACGCGATTCCTCGTAAACCCCTGATTATTTTTCAAAAATTATTTTTTGTGTGTATTCTTTTAAATATTCACATATTTTATCCGAACATTTTGTAAAGACGCATGCTGACGCAAAGTGGGCCCCGTTTCTAGAGAGTTTTGGTCAAGATCCTTTAAAAAAATGTGTCGTGATACAGGTGGTCCTCAGCGGGATGGTCTCCGTGTGTATACGGCAGTGTACGGTGCCTGGTGGTTGCGCGTCGTGTCTCACCCGAGTAGTGCTGCTGGTTAGTGTAGAGCGCTCGTAACGTCTGTGTTAAGGTAAACTTCCGAGTGATGCGGCGAGTCGTTGCAGCCCCTAGGCGTCGCGGCTATCATGGAACTATGGGTGTGTATGAAACCCTTATCGAGTGATGCGTCATCACCGCATGCGGCCATTTCATAAAATACTACTGTTTTGTGGTATCCGCGCGACCAGAGCCTCATGAGATTCAGTCCCATGGAGAGTAGTGGTGCTGGTCGGGTCGGGTCGTTGAGCGGCACGGGGACCGTGTGTGTTCGTGTAGCGGCTGGGCGACTCACCCGAGTAGTGGTGCTGGTCGGGGTTGAGCGCGCGCAACGTCCGCGTGACGGTGCCGTGCAGCGGCGGCGGCAGCGGCGCGGCCAGCGGCACGGTCCCGCGCGGCAACGCTCGCACCCACTCGGCGCTGGCGCAGCCCCCGCCCCCCGCGCCCGCGCGCCCCACGCAGTACTCCACCTCCGCGCCCGGCTCCAGCGCCTCGGGAGACCCCTCCAGGTTGCTGCACACAATTAATAATATTCAATAATACACACTTGAAAAATATAAACCAAAATTAGATAGATAACCATTTTTCATCGTTCTTTGGGCCATAAACCGAACTATAACCCACGCGTGCATAATTCTATTACGCACTAGTGCGTAATAGAATTATCCCTTTAAAGTTATGTTAGTACCTAACTGCAAATTATATGTAAGTAAACAGAGGATTTTCAATTTATCCGCGAAATACAATTTTTTGTAACAACACAGATTACATAATACAACAAAGAGGTTTTATGCCGCCGAAAATACATTTACTTTTTTGGAACAAATAATTGTGTCCCTAAATAAGAAAAAACATTTATTGTTATCAAATTATTTACAATTCGCAATAATTTGTTACAAAATATTTGCATTTTATCACAAAAATTATAATTTTAAGTAGGCTGTATGGCTATATGTAATCAACCACCATTAGTGATGGGTTTTTATCCGGATAAATACTCAAAATGGATAAATACTCATAAATATGCATTTTTACTCGAGTATTTATCCAAAAAGACGGATAAATATTTTATAAGTACATGTTTTTTGCTATATCACGCAAATTTATGATTATTATAACAGTAAGTTTGTAGTTTAAACCAAAACAAGTGCTGAAGAGTTTTTGAATCTAAATAATATCTAATAAATATAACTCAAAGGTGACTGACTGACTTACATAGTGATCTATCAACGCACAGCCCAAACCTCTAGACGGATCGGGCTGAAATTTGGCATGCAGGTAGATTTTATGACGTAGGCATCCGCTAAGAAAGGATTTTGATCAATTTTGCCTCCAAAGGGATAAAATAGGGATGAATGTTTGTATGAAACATTGACAATTTTAAACCGATCGGGCTGAGACTTTGCATGCATAAAGCTACTATGACGTAGGCATCCCTTTTGAAAGAATTTTGGTAAATTCCAACCCTAAGGGGATAAAATAGGGGATGAAAGTTTGTATAAATCTTCTCTTAGATTTTCGACTGTTCGAACTGAAATTCAAGATTGGAGCTACTATGATTAAGACGTCCGCTTAAATAGGATTTTAATAAATTCAACCCCCATGGGGATAAAATAAGGGATGATGAATGATGTAAATGTATTAGTTTGAACCTATTAGTACTTACCTAATAGAACGAATAAATTAGAACGACCAAAATAATTTTTAGTTCTAAATGTTGAAAATAGATGGCGTTAGTAGTATTTTAACTGGTTCCATGCCACAGCACGCACCGGTGCGAGACAACAATTGATTTTCTATTGTGTCTCGAAATTGGCAGCGAATGGGTTAAAACGCGCTATCGTTGTGTTTTCACTGGGTTACATATACCTAATGATGAGTGGCCGCCGTATCTAATAGTACATACTATTATACCTAAATTCAATTCGGATATTTTGACGAATCGTGAAAAAACACGATTCCGTACGCAATGTGAACGTCAATTCCTCATGACGTTATCCTGTATTTTGTCGAATCGTCAATGACGGATCCCGTGTGAATGAGCCCTAACCTATCCAAAAAGAGCGCCTATTGACTTCGATTTTTCATTCCTCTCTTCTCCATACGACATGGTAGACTAAGAGAGCGTGATAGCTGAATGGCGCGACGGGAGTATAAAATATTTTGTAACATCGAGTCCACGCGGACGAAGTAGCGGGCAACAGCTAGTTCCATATAATTTGCTATAAACAAAAATAATCGATTTTAATTATTAAATGACCAAGATTTCGGTTTCGACTGAGAATCGTGTTGATGCTGCCGTAGGGTGTCCACTGCTGAACATAGGACTACTACCCCATGGTTTTCCACAAAGACCGATTGCAAGCAGCCTGCATTCAGTTAAGTGTGATCCTGCAATCTTTACAAGTACATCTTGCTGTAGGAAATCCGTCCTACGCTGCGCCTTTGATCAAAGGATCTCTAATCTAGAACTTTTCTGCCCCAACGGCTATCAGGTCTTCGCGCTATGTAGGGCACATAGCGCGAAGACCTGATAGCCGTCTTCGTCCATTGCCACTTGAGCTTACTGATTCGCAGGGCTATGTGCTTTACCATAGTTTTTCTACATATTTCCTCATTTCTGATTCGATTTCGTAGAGAAACACCGAGCATAGCCCTCGCCATTGCATGAACTTAAGCTTTTTTATGAGGCCCATAGTAGAGATAATGATTCAGATCCGTATGTGATCACTGGCAGCACACATTAATTAAAGACTTTCGTCTTAAGGCACTAAGGTATTTGAAACGAGAAGTTGCTCTTGCGTAGTTTCCCAAACGCTGCCCAGCCAAATCGGATTCGTCGACAGACCTCTTTTTAGGGTTCCGTACCTCAAAAGGAAAAAAGGAACCCTTATAGGATCACTTTGTTGTCCGTCTGTCCGTCTGTCTGTCAAGACTCTTTTACTCTGGAACGCATGGAGGTATAAAGTTAAAATTAACATCAAATTCTTATGTCTATGGTCCCTTAATGATGTGAAAAAATCAAGCTTTTAAGTTAACGCTGAAAAAAGATACGGCCAATTTTGACCAATTTTCTATCATTTTTCCTAATGTCTCAGGGGAATCAAAACCTATAGGGTACTTCCAACAGACCTAGAACCATAAAATTTGGCAAGAAGGAAGGTCTTACAGCATAAGTTAAGGAAAAAGTCCGAAAATCGTTAATTGTTGTTAAATCAAATACAAAAAGAGCTTTTTCGAGCGTCATCGCGAGGACAAAATGTTGGTCCAAAAAAATAAGTAGATGGAGCGCTAGCGCTATGCTTATTATACTGTTCTATAATTATGTTTAGGTAGACTTAAAAATAGACCACGAAACATCTTAATTCCTATTAAATATTGATATGGTTTTACAGAAACATTTTATCATTTACCAATAATTTTATAAAATTCTCGTGCAACTCGTTGCAACAACTCTCTCTCGCCATCTAGTGACGAATGTCAGGACTAACTTGCAAATAAACGAATATTAACATAAGTTAGTTCTGACATTCGTCACTAGATGGCGTCATTTGGCATTGTTGTGTTTTAAGTTCGCGCTAAAATCATTTTTTTCTTAGAGTACGTATTTCTTATTACTTTTCGTTAGATAACCATAAGCACGCTTGGCCCAGTGCATAACATCTTGGGTATGATCGTAAGAATCTGAGATCGATCCCAGGGATATAATACTGATGTTTTCGAAATGTACGCTTTTTTTTTCGAGGTATATTTAAATGCACAGCAAAGACATAATAAAGCATCTATTAAATTTCAATTATACTATTTTTACTTGAAATAAATTATTGCACTGCAAATATAAATAATATTGATTAACAAAACTAGTACTATCTATACTAATATTATAAAGAGGAAAGATTTGTTTGTTTGTTTATTTGCATCGAATAGGCTCCGAAACTACGGGACCGAATCAAATGAAATTTAGCACAGAGATAGTTTGAGACACTGGGAAGGACACTTTTTGTCGCGATATAAAATCAGGGGGGTGAAATGGGGGATGAATATTTGTATGGAAAATCCGACTTTTGGCGGGCGAAGTCGCGGGGAACTGCTAGTAAACAATAAATTTAAAAATGTGCATAAATTTTTTCTCCAAAAAGAGCTGCTAAAAAGTTGTTTAATCAATGTACAGTCGAGCAAATTGAATCATGACCCACTTTGCCGATTATTCCTTTGCATTTATAAATGTAGTAAGGTTTTCTTCGCTGTCATGCATGTTGCACATAGTACGTTTTAAATATATAAAAATGCGTCATAACGGGTCAGAGATTTATGCAAGTTTAACCTTTATTATACGAGGGTCAAACTGAAAGTTCTTAGAAAATCAAAAACTGATTACATTAGCCAGTTATTAGTTTTATTATATCTTTTCAAAATATTGTCCATTGACGTCAATACACCGCTGCATGCGATGGAACCACTGGGAAAAGCACTTTGCCCACTCGTCCTTAGGGGTCTCTTCAATGGCATCGCGATACGCAGCCACCGCTTCTTCAGCATTCATAAACCGCTTTCCTTTAAGTTTTTCTTTAATTTTTGGAAATAAATAAAAATCACAAGGCGCGAGGTCGGGGCTATACGGCGGGTGACCCAGTAATTCAACGTTTGATGTCGCCAAATAGTCGATCGTTCGCTTGGCGGTGTGCGACGAGGCGTTGTCGTGGTAAAGGAGGATCCTACTGCGAGGTCGTTTCTCTCGAACTTTTTCCAAGACAAGTGGCAAACAATTGGTAGTGTACCATTCTGCAGAAACTGTTTTTTGATCCTCTAACACAATTGTTGCGAAATGACCTATCCTTCCAAAGAACGAGGCCTCCATTTTTTTTTACCGCACTTCGATCTCTCTTCACTTTAGTTGGCAACTCCTCGAAAGGAAACACCCACTGAGCAGATTGTCTTTTGGTTTCAGGATCATAACAGTAAATCCAGCTTTCGTCACCTGTTAGTATGTCGAACACAGCATTTGAGTCACCTCCGTTAAATCTTTCAATCATTTTACGGCACCAATCCACACGATGGAGTTTTTGAGCCTTAGTCAAATTATGAGGTATCCACCGGGCGCAAAGCTTCCTGACCGCTAAATGTTCGTGGAGGATTTTGTGCACTTGACTCATACCGATGCCTAAGCTTGTCCGAATCTGCTGATAGGTCACTCTTTTGTCAGTCTCTATCATACGCCGCACAACACAGATGTTATTTTCAGTCGTCGCCGTAGAAGGCCGTCCCTCACGTACATCATCAGTGAGATTAGTGCGACAACGTTTAAACTCATTAAACCAGTTGTAAACAGTCGCACGAGATGGGGCTTCATCGTGAAAGGCCAATCGTAGTCTATCATAACTTTCTTGTTGACTTAAATGACATCGAAAGTCATAAAAAATCATTGCACGAAAATTTTCTCGTGTTAAATTCATTTTGACGTGACACAGACAATTTTCAATTTGCCGCCAAGTCGTAAAACAAATGACAAAAGAATGAAATATATACTCAGTAATATTGGCAAAGAGTTATATTTTCAAATTTTAGAATATTTTTTTTATTATATTGTTTATAAGTGGCCAGTTCTAAGAACTTTCAGTTTGACCCTCGTAACTGCACTAGACATGTTTTAGATAAACCAGTCTTAATATGAATTTAAAATAAGTCCATAATCCAAACTCTTTTCACTACGAAGAAAAATGTATTATAATTTAAAAAATAAAAAACGTCGTGTGTCAAATGTCAAGTATACCTACTAGTAAGTCAGAAATTTTATAAAAACCTAAGTCAATATCTACAAACAAATCTTATAATGGCCAATTTGGCAGAACAAACAGCTAAGAATAAGTCGGAACACAGTCAGAACCTGGATCAGCCGGCATGCTAAAGAGGGTACCCTCGAAGACAGACGACGACATAATCATGGCGTTCGTCGAATCAAGAACGGAACGGAAGAGAACGGAAATGCAACACTATTACGGATAACATATTTACAGACGAGAAATCATTTCGCTCGTCTCAACATGGTCGCTTAACTTCGTGGCGTTACGATAACACGCGATAGGACAGAGGATCACGATGTGCCCAACTAATTATCCAGCTGAATTTCAGCTAACATGTGTGCCTGGATGGATGCCGGAAGTGTCGGAAAACTTGTTCAAATTTCTCCTCGTCATAACGCTATAAACTATGTCAATTTAATGGAAGAATCAATGTTACCGACTTTGCGAACAGTTTACTTGCGTGAAGAAGTGCCAGTAGTCTCCTTTGTTCATGATAACTGTCCAGTGCATACTGCCAGAATTGTCTCGAATTGGTTTACCTAGCATGAAGATGCATTCACTCTTATTCCATGGCCGTCTAGGTCCCCAGATGAAAATTTGTGGTGTTTGGATTGGGAAGTGACATTTGTCGTCTAATCGGGTTACTTTTCGCTTTACCAATTTAATGCCACTTGTTAAATATATACTCAAAATAAATATTATTTTCTTTAACTAAGTATACTGTTTTATTTCATCATGGCAAACACAAGTTCCAGTGGAACTTTTATAAAAGAAACTGGTTCCCAATACAGACTTGGCGCCCGGCCGTGCCGAATCCCGAATATCTACCTACCTACTTGTGTGTTGCATTGCAACCCACATGAAATGAAGTTCTCGCCGATTTTCATACAAACTTATTCGTACAGATAGCGACCATTGCCTTGTCAGTGACTGTCAGTGTCTAATAAAATGATGACACGTTCGTTTCTAGGAAATGTATGTTCAAGCGAATTTCAACTTACTTGTATAGAATGACAGTAGAAAAATGACCATAAGGTGGGTCATGATTCAATTTGGTCGACTGTACCTACAGAAATTTGATTTCCACATCGAATACCTATATCAATTGCACGTCAACGTGCACGTTATCCGAAATTGGCCTTAGTTTTAGTCAGCGAATTGCATTTTTTTTTGGAATTTTAGTATGTGTGTGTAGGATTTAAAATCTGTGACACTAATTTTGATGCTCATACCAATTCTTGTTTAAAAAAGAAAAAAGCTATGAACTTGAATAAATACAAAAAAATCACCCATTAGGATTCGATCGCTCGTCTTCTAAAATTCAGCATTCTTAGTAACGTCTTTCGCACTGCGCCAAGACATACGAGGGCCATTTAATAAATACTTAGCCTACAAAAGAAAAGAAAAAAGAAAATTTTGAGAAAGTAGAGATTTATTTTTCAACATAGTCTCCTTTCAATTCAACATACTTGGCCCAGCGATACTCCAACTTTTTCAACCCGTCCATAAATACGATTTCCCGAGGTCTTCAAAATAGGCCTCTGTGGCGGCGATGACCTCATCATTCGACCCAAATCTTTTGCCGGCCAGTGACTTTTTCAGATTTGGGAACAAGAAGAAGTCACAGGGAGACAAATCTGGAGAATACGGTGGATGGGGCAGCAATTCGTAGCGCAATTCGACCAATTTGGCCATGACGACGGCGGAGGTGTGAGCCGGCGCGTTGTCGTGGTGGAACAGCACTTTGTTCTTTGCCAAATGGGGCCGTTTTTTTTCCAATTCGGCATCTAATCGGCCCAATTAGTCAGAATAGTAGAGCCCCATGATTGTTTTACCCTTCTCAAGGTAATCGATGTAGATCACACCTTGCGAGTCCCAAAAAACACTGGCCATCACCTTTCCGGCCGATTGATTAGTCTTCGCCTTCTTTGGGGCACGTTCGCCGGGTAAAGTCCACTGTTTCGACTGTTCCTTGGTCTCTGGTGTGTACCAGTGAACCCATGTTTCGTCGACGGTCACAAAACGACACAAAAACTCTGCTGGATTGCGTTGAAACAGTGCCATACATGTCGCCGATGTGGTCTCACGGTTGCGCTTGTTGTCTGGTGTGAGCAAACGCGGCACCCATCGCGCCGATAACTTTTTCATACCCAGTTCTTCGTGCAGAATATGATGCACTGTCCCTTCTGCGATGCCTACAGTCTCAGCTATCTCTCGAATCTTCAATCGCCGGTCTGTCAACACGAGATCGTGGATTTTTTTAAGTTAACCTCCGTAGTAGTCGTTTTTTGTGCACCTGGGCGTGGCTTATCAAAAACCGACGTGCGGCCACGAGCAAACTCGTTAAACCAATTTTTGACGGTCGCCATCGAAGAAGAAGAGTTACCGTACACAGCATCTAACCGCTCTTTGATTTCGCTGCGCGTTTTCCCTCCCAAAAACAAGAATCTTATCACTGAACGATATTGTTATTTTTCCATTTTTGTCAAACCGACCGACACGCTCGCTTCTAAACGCTGTCAAAACAAATGAAGGGAAAAGACAGAAAACTACATAGTAGACTTCAAAAAGTATTTACTGCACGATAGTAAAACTCTTTTGTAACAACAGCGCCATCAGGCGGCGAGGCTAAGTAATTATTGAGTGCCCCTTGTACATAAGTACCGTGACGAAATTAGCACACTTAATGTGCGTTAAACAATTGCGAAAGAAAAACGCATGTACTTCTTTTTGTTGTTTTACGCTATCTATTGTACGTTTCTCATGTACCATAGCTTAAGAGCTATTTGTGTTCGATATGCATTGCGCGAACGCAGTAGTTAGTTTTTATAGCAGTATAACAGTTATCCGAGAGATGGCGCTAATTGTATTATACAACAATAGTTATTTAATGGCAAAGTTAAAGACTCTTTTAGAGATTAATTATTGTCTTTGTAATAAGTGTTATTGTCACCTATATACCTACTTCATAATTCATTAATTAGGGCATGGTTATCCATTAAAAATAATTTAGACGACTTTGCTGATAATTTCATACTATAAACGGAGCGCAACATCCGCGCGGTATAGCTGCGCGACATTCGCATGCACTCTCTGCATTAAATCAAGGCGCTGAGCTAGTGTTGTTTTATTATAGGACAATAATAACTATTTTGGAGACACTTTTAAAAAGCTTCGACAGCGCGACTGTATACGCCAAAGTCGCGCTGCTAAAGTCGCCTAAATGTAAAAGCGTTTTGAAGTGATTGTAGCCACCCTAGGGAATACGGAACCCTTCGTGCGCGAGCCCGACTCGCACTTGGCCGGGTTTTTCGAAGTTGGACCTACCCAATGGTCCAACTACTACCTAGTTCGACCACATCCAACCACTACCTAGTTCGACCACATCCAACCACTACCTAGTTCGACCACAACGTACTAATGCAAGTAACTACTTGTCTCAGGTAGACGTACTTGTCAACAACTTTGAGAGTTGACTTCTCAACAGATACTGGAGTGGGTACCACTCTGAAGCTAGACATTACTTTCGTCTTGTCCATGTTCATTGTAAGACCCACATGTTGGGGGTTCGGTTGAGGTCTTCGAGCATAGTTCCAAGCTCCTCCAGCGTGGCAAGCCGGAGGTATGTGATGTATTCGCCGTTGACGTTGATCCAAACCCATTCCGGAAGCTGAAGGCGTCTTCTCGCTGTAAACAGTTTAAAAGGTATTCGTCTCCCTGTCTCACACCTCTCCGCAGTGGAATGGCCTTCGAGTTCTGCTTCTGTTCACGGACCGACGTAGTGGCATTGTAGTAATCTAACACCTCTATATACCTATAGTCTATGTGACACCTCGGAAGAACTGTAGCACCGCTTACGTTTCCATCGAATCAAATGGCTTCTAATAATCCACAGACGCTAATCATAGAGGCATATTGTACTCCTCGGACTTCTGTATAATTTTCCTTAGCGTATGGATATGGTCTATTGTACTGAAGCCTTTTCGAAAGCCAACTGAAGGTTGGAAGGCATCAAAACAACGTACGAGACAATACGCGATGACCCCTGAAAACAGTTGGTGGCTCAGGAGTGATATAGATCTAGTTTTTTTAATAAGGTTTTGTCTTTTGTCAAACGAACTACCTTTCAAACCTGTTACTCGTAGTACACTAAAACTAAAAATAATAATTATAGTCTGCTATATAGCCGAATTTCAAATACGGTAACCAATCAACAGAGATTAGCCAACTGCGCTGGAGATATTATAGTGTTCAAGTGTGTGCACAATTCATTAGTGCAGTTATCTGATCCTTCACTCTCATAAATCGATGAGATGGGATAGATAACCAATTTCCTGACTTCGAGCTGTTTCTGAGTCATTTTAAAACAGTAAAACCCAGAAATCGGCTCGAATCGGGGTTTGAACCCAGGGCCTCTTGGATAGAAGTCAGCGTGCTGAAAACTAAATCAACAGGCAGTCTCAGTACACTAGAATGTTTAAAACGGCGCAAACGGAGCAAGCGCGAACATTTATTTTCTCTGGGTTTCAGCATTAGATCCTGACTTGGTGACACTGACTGATAACCTCAAAAGTATGCTCTTTAAATAAGAAAAACAATAAATTATGAAAATAAGTCCACAACTAACAAAGAACTGTGTGAACGTAGATAAAACAATTAATAGATTTTAACCCCACCAGAAATGCTGAATGCAGTACAATATGCAAACGAAAGCCTGATCTAGTGAAAACCAACAACCCAATATCGTTTTAAAAATTGTACATTCACCAAGTGTTTTAATAATTAAACGATTTATGCAATACTTGTTTGTTTTTTCTTCGCAAGTGTGTTGAAGAAGTTCGTATAAAACTCGTGAGCAACTTCTCAGCTGATTTACGCCCTCGCCTACGGCTCGGGCTGCAACCCACAGCCTCGTGTATAATGAGCAACTTTATTAACTTGTTTCATAATGTACTAGTATTGCACACCACACACAGTAAAAATTTACATAAATGCTCATGCTTACTTTTGCGGGCGAAGTCGCGGGGAACCAATAGTACTAAATTAAAACTAACCGACTAACTTAAACTTATTCAAACGCGAAAATGCTTCACATTTGCTCAAGGAAATACACTTCTGGACACATCTATTGGCCCTTACCTTAGAGTTTAGGTTTCGATGGCCCCTGCCGAAATATGATTGCTAGATTGAACAAAAACTGTTGATGCAGTTTTAAACCTGATACATTTTACCATCATTTTCGATCGTATTGTTTTAAATTTGAATTCAGAATACCATACGACATGAAGCTACGCCTAACAAGTCGGATATGCGCCTTGTTAAAGGCAATTGATTTTTGAATAAAAAACATGTTTATCAAATAAAGGTTTTAATAACGCGTGTTGCCTCCATGGGCATCTACCACAGCTCTCATACGATTAGGCATAGAGTTTATCAACCGCTCTATGAAATTTTGAGGGATCATCTCCCATTCCTCTTCTATGGCAGTTTTCAACTCCTGCATCGTCTGGGCAACTGGCTGACGAGCCCTAACACGTCTTTTTAGCTCGTCCCACATGTGCTCAATGGGGTTCATGTCTGGGCTTCTGGCTGGCCAGTCCATAACTGTGATGTTCACATCCCGAAGATATTCCCTGACGATGCCGGCCGCATGGGCTCTTGCATTATCATGCATAAAAAGGAAATTTGGGCCCACATAGTCCGCGTATGGTATCACGTGAGGTTCTAAGCACTCACGAATGTACCTTTCAGCATTTAATGTTCGCAGCCGTGGTCCTGTAACAACCTCAAGTTGAGTTTTGCCGCTCGCGGATATACCGCCCCAGAAAGATCAATGCGCTCTCCCTTACGTCGGTAGACCTTTTTCCATCCATCATTGCCATGTAACACAATTTTTGTACAAGGTGGGCTAATAGATGTGTCCAGAAGTGTATTTCATAATTTAAAAAAAAAAAAAAATGTTTCAACAAACACACCAATTACCTAGCCCCAAACTAAGCGTGAGCTTGTGCTATGGTGACTAGGATAACGGATAGAAATACTTAAATAAATATAAACATCCATGACTTAGGTACAAATGCTCGTGCTCATCACACAAATATTTGCCCCTTGCGGGATTCGAACCCGCAACCGCCTGGTTTAGAAGTCCGGTGCGCGAACGACTACACCAAGACGGTCGTCCTACCATACCCTTTTATCTACTTTTTAACAAGTAAGTGTTTGCATTTTTTCGACTAATTACTTTCATTTAGGGTTGCCAAAATGATACTCAAATGGATCATACATCCTTCACATTTATGATTATCAGTAGCGGTGGGTAGTTTCAGTTCTCTAGGATATCAAATCGAAACTTCGTATCGTCAAATATCAGATTTTTACAATAAATATTTTTAGATAATTTTAATCTACACTAATATTACAAAGAGGAAAGATTTGATTGTTTGTTTGTGTTGAATATACCTACCTAATAAAATATTGATTCAAGTGAAATTTGGTACAAAGATAGATTGCGACCCTGGGAAGGACATAGGCTACTTTATGTCGCGATGTAAAATCGTCAGGGGTGTGAAAAGGAGGATGAAAGTTTGTATGGAAATCTAACTTTTGGCGCGGGCGAATTCGCGGGGAACTGCTAGTAAATAATAAATTACCTTCTGCGTATCAGTTTATAAACGTATTACTTTGTATCAGTGTAATGGGGTCCATGCCACCACCGGATAAAAAACCTGAGATCTTGATATTCCTGACGCCCGTGCTTTATCAGCATTTTCATATATTTAGGCTTGGCGGCGCGTCGGAAATACAAAGGTAGGTATGAAGTGGACATTTCCGGTTGTGTCATGGGTCCCATTTGATTGAAATAAGGTACAAAGATACAAAGACAGATACAAAGAAGGTAATTTATCAGTTATTTAGATACTCCAATATGACATTAGCCTGTATAAAATCACCATGTCTGTTAATGTTATTTCGACAGTTAGGCTGACCTGGGCTAGCCTAATCGCCAAACGGACCGGAGTTCATCTAAAAATAAAAATGTCCTCCAAGCCGAATTTCGACTACGGCGGCCCATCTCAACAGAGATTAGCCAACTGGTCTGGACATATTATAGTGCACAAGTGTGTGCGCAATACACAGGTACACTCTCTATTCCTTCACTCTCATAATTTGGTGAGACGGCAGTCCGACATGACCGTAGAGAGATCAGGCGCAGGACCAACGGCTTAACGTGCTTTCCGAGGCACGGGGATGTTAACACCACCAACTTCCTGACTCCGGAGCTGTGTCTGAGTAATTTCAAGACAGAAAAACCCAAACACTCTCGGCCCGACCTGGGATTCGAACCCGGGACCTCGTGGATAGTACCCAGCGTGCTGACCACTAGACCAACGAGGCAGAGGCAGAGCTTATTTATTTGCCAAATTATAAACCGGACTGAGTGGTCACATGCCGAAATTATCCAAGGCATTTAATGAAGAGTAAAACTCTTTTTCTACTGAGTGGCAGTTTTTGAACCTTCAGCGTCAACGCCGCGGCGCGGTCAACTTGTTTACGCAGTCAGAAAATTTTATCAAATGCTACAGTAATTTGTTCTACAAGATACGCTTTTGGATATTTCATAATTAGTATTACTTGCGCGCGATAATAACCTACTCTCCAGCGCACCGACGTCGGTGCGTAAATCAGTTGGCTGCCAACAACCATCGGGCGCGCCCGTACGCACTGTTAAATTATTTGTGTTACGGTCGATTCTTTTAAGCGAACTAATTAAGTAATATGGTTTACATATCCGGTCATTTACTGTACAAATGCAACCAGAAGCATATAAATCCTGAAGTAGTCTCAGATTTAAATTAAATTCGGAACTTATTAGAATCTCGAATGTTTGCACTTTTTAAATCGTTTAATCATAATTTTACGGCAGGCTGAAAGTGCCCTCATATGCTTTTTATAACTATGGCTGTATACATTTTTGAAAATGATTTATCACAGAACAACATGTTAGCTATGTTTGTAAGCGAAATGTGATTTAATTTCGTAGAAACTTGCAAAAAAATTGCTTAAGTTATAAAAATAATTATAACATCTTTAATCTCATAAAAAAGTAAAATGACGGTTAAATGACGTCATTTAATCGCCGCCTAAACTAAACTAATTCCTGCACTAATTATTTTTCTTTTGCCGAATTAGTTTTCCTGATTACTCGTATTCTTCTTCCTTGCGCAGATTCACATCTTCTCGCTTTATCACCGAATCTGTAGTGATAACGGCATTACCTAGTCTTTATCTCCGGGTTGCTTTGTTTTCCCTTGTTTCGGTTTAGAGCGGGACCGCGACCTTGCCGTGCGAAAAGGACGGCGATATGGCTGTCTTCATCGACGTAACTCTGCAATTTCAAGCGACAGGTTTTCAAATTGTTTTGTTAGCAAATCAAACGGGCTCGGGGATGCGCCTGCGTTGGTCGCGGTTGATGGATGTGCAGATGTTGTGTTGGAGATCGATGCAATCGTGACGTGACGTGTTCGTGTGTTCCATCATTTGGTCGGCTATCGCAGCTAAGGTAGATAGTGTGGCTTCATTGTTGATCGACAGGACGGTTCTCACATATGTGGGTAGTTGGTTCATCCACATCTCTTTCAGTGCATCATCAGTTCTCGCATTCGTCGTAGCAGTTGAGTAGGTTTTTGATCTCCTAGTTCAAGACCGCTGATGAGCTTTGGAACTGTTTCGCCTCGGATTCTTGATATAAAGAGAGAAGGCGTTCTTTTACAGCGTGATATTTTCTTGTGTCTGGTGAATTTAGTAGTATTTCGCTTATTTGTTGTATCTCAGATGTCAATAGTACTCCCAGGACGTATCTAAATTTTTGTTCATCGGAGATCTTTATAGGGTTGATGAGTGCTTCGTATTGAGCAAACCATAGTCGTGGATGATCCCGCCAGAATGGTAATATCTTCGATTGAATTCGAATTACGATTGAATCGAACCCGCCAAGTCGAATTTAAATTCAGGCGTTTGATCGGATCGGGTCTTGAAAAACTGCGGCTCTGCGTTTTCAACGGGGACGTTTGCGGCGACGTTAGCTCTTTCTTCGTTGCTCATCTTGTTCGTGCGTCGGTCACCAGATGTTGTAGGCTTAGCAGTCACAGACGCAATGATGTAGTATTCTATTTATTTCCAAAACCAGCTTCCTTCCAGTTTCGAAATTATACTATTTCGAAACTAAAACAAAATGCAATTACCCTAATAAATATTGATAAAAACCCTTGCCGATGCGCGACCGAGACGGCGCGATATACATCGACTGCTCACACGCTCACGTAAATATCGACGCGCGCAAGTGACGCTTCAGTAGTCTTGTGATGCGGCGGCGATCGGTATGACTCCAAACCTCAACACGTACATAGAAATATTTTTTTTGTTCACATAAAAAATTTGATACTTAAAAATGAAAGACGTAGTATGCGTACATCCTAAAGCTACTATGACACCATCCTTCCTATCGTATTAGACCCTATTAGCTTCCTAACTGGAATACTAATTAGGATGCTAATTAAGTGGTAGGAACCTGTGTGTAAACATAATCCTAAAGCACTTATTACACCATCCTATATTTTGTGGCACCTAAACTAGGATCCTACCTAATATCCAAATACTATGAGAAGGAAGAACTTAGTGTAAAAGGGATCCTAAAGCACTTAATACGCTACCCTATTTGTAGCTTCCTACTTAGAAAATAGGAAAATATCATCGCAGTTAGGATCCTATTTACATCACTTAGGTTACTGCCATCCTAATTATAATCCTAAGTATGGGCCGACGAGTTTATGCACGACCCTCCTACGCCCCAGCAAGACGTGTAGGAAGGTGAGGAAGCACCAATCACACGAGACTCATAGGAAATCCCCTTCCCCCTCACCACCCGTCTCCGCTAACGGCTCATCGTACGTCGCCCCCCGCACCTCTGGCGACAGTATGGTCGCCATATATGCATATACGTCCATTCATTCATTTAACCTAAATATTACGAAAACAGGGATTCCCAGAACTATGGTACTTTATGACCAGAAGGATCAAAACTATTTCATAATTCTTTTTTATTATTATTATTAATATAGAGAAAGGATAATGGTCATTTTAATATTGGGAACCGTACCAGCTTACGTCCAAGCATTTACTCTAAAAAGTCTAGTATTTATTCAACTTTTCACTACAAAAAAAATCCAATGTTTAACCAAATCTTTGAAATCGTCACAAAAAAATTAAAAACGATTATATTTGAACCTACGTTTTTTTTAGACTGGGAAACGAACCCAAGACCTCATCCATTAGGAAAGACATATATTACATTTGCAAAATTAACTACAAAATATACTTTAAAATATCATGAAAACTTATATTAATATTTAATAAAAAATTAAACAAAGTCAAATCAAAAAATCCAGTCCAGTGGTAATAATAATACAGGTCAGGTATTACAATGCCATAACCAAATTGACATTAACAAGCACTGATATATTATAAATCAATGTTAATAAGTGTTATATCATAATTTGCAGTTCCGAAACTCCTTGACGGTGTTTTGACTTCTAAACTAAAATATTTATTTCATAAAAAGGTAAAATGAAAAAAAAAATGTTCGTATTCGTTTTTTTAAGCATGATCTTGGTTAGCTAGTGAACAATGTTTGTATAATAACTTCAGTCTATTTACGGAATAATTGACAGCTTTATTCGGAACGATACTTTTTGCCCAGCAGTGGGATCTAATAGGCTAACTTTAGTTATGTTGAAAATGAATGAAAAACTAAAAAAACATCTACTTTATCTGATAAGTAAACGTACGGACGGGAAATGGCCCACCCGTAATGTTACTTTTAAGAAATGATAGGAGCATCTGGGATAAAAATAATCCTAATTCAATATTGATCAATTTATTTTGAAGCTACGACTGTGATACGAACACGTCAAACGTATCACAAGCCTCTTTTTGCGTCGAGATTAAAGAAATACCAAGTTGCATTTGTTACACCAAAAAAAGTTGCATCGATTTTCCGGATCAATTAGTTGGTTCGTTTCCACCCCGAAAATTACGATTACACACATAGCTATCATAGTTTTCCGAATACACATAAAATGAAAATAAAAATAATCAAATAAATATTATAGAACATTTGGTATTTTATTACATAAATTTAGTAGCTAGCGCATATTACGAAAATCTGAAAGAGCGGCGGTACCACAAGACAGACTCGAGACAGTATAAAAACATTATCAATAAATCGTTTATTTGCGTGTCACATGTACACATATGCGGTGTTGTTATAAGTGTGACGCCCTGCAACGGCATAGCAAATTACTATATTATTTTACTATATATATTATACGGACTTAATCGGGATTCGAACCCGGACACGAGATGGCAACGCCGTGAAAAATAGCGTCTTCATGCAAGCTGTCGTCCATCGGGGAGTCTACGGCAATATTGCATACATATTGTACCTATTCAAAATACACGTCGCAAATAGCTAACGATAAATCAATAGAGCAATCACGATGCATATAATATACCAGCTATGCTTTATAATTTCGCAACGCATGCAATAATCAATATTAAATGCCAATTTTTTATGGAAAATATCACAGATTGAATTATTAATTGTTATTGAACTCAATACCCCAAAAACCCAATTATGTAATCACTTTTTGGTAATTATAGTGGCGTCCAGGACGCCGTAAATGTTTAAATGGTATGCTTGCATGTAATACAGTAATTATTATTACTACAGATTTTTACTATGGCATCGAACCATACTTTATGGTTCAAATAAAAGCTTATGGTTCAAATAAAAGCAAATGTATATTTTTATTTGAAATTTGACGTACTACAGGAAACAATACAATGACAACAATTCGCGGAGGCCATCAAGACAAGAACACATTGTTAAAAACTGATACTGAACTATGATAAAATTACAGTCGCCGAAAGCTTAATCAAATTATTGAAAGGCGGACATCAATTTGTATATTACTAATATTTTAAATACTTTACCATTGCAAAAGTAGTAATATATCTAAATCGTACATTGGATTCTTTTTGTTTTTTCACCCCATTAATGTTTATATTTCACGACAATAAGTAGCCTATTTTTAACCGAGGGTTAAAATGTCATGTATTACGATTCAACGTCAAGAGGTAATAAACAGAGAGACACTTTCGCATTGATAATATCATAGTATAGACTAGAGTATACAACGTGCTCTTTTTGTCTTCTGGAACATTAAGGATTTAATCAGACTATATCACGTTAAAAGATTTTGCTATAATTTGCATTTTTTTCTAGTTTCATACAAAATAATTAAAATATTACTTTGCACTTGGTGTCCTAATTCTAACGCGCCCCTATTATAAGTTGTTGTAAAGTTGGCAACGTAGCGTGCTCGAGTGTGTGTAAACACAATGAATGGAGATGGGTAAGCTGGCAACGTCGCAAAAAACACTGAGAGCAAATAATGCCTAACTGATTTTCAAACACAATCTAATTCATGCTATACTTATGTTAAAATAAAGTCTCGGGAAAATATTGTTTATACTTTGTAGAATCTTTGGTTGAATTTTCCGGAAAACAAAAAGAGCACGTTGTAATGTTAAAATAGGTTATTTGTATACCTGAAGTGGAAGAAGACCTCCTTGGCGTGGTCGGCAGTCTCGATGAAGCCGAAGCCGTCCTTGAGCGCGGCGATGAACCCGTAGACGAGCGGGCGCGAGGCGACGCCGTTGGCCCCCGCCCCCGCCCCCGCGCCCGCGCCCGCAGTCGTCGCGCCGACCCCCGGGGTCGTCCCCGCAGTCCCCGCAGTCCCCCCGCCCGCCGCGGTCGCAGCCGCGCTCGGCGCCAGCGACACGTTCTGCGCCACCAGCTCCTTGCTGCGCTTCACCTGCGATTACCACCACGTTACACCACAACATCCCGCAAATAACGCGATTCAGCGTGTCATACCATAAGTATTTTAAATTAAAATTTTAATTCAATTAAAATCTTTTATTTCAGACCATAATTCCATATTGGTGTTTGTACGAGCTATAGTACGTGCCAGATAAACGTGCATAAAAGGTCGTTCACCTTGACAGCTAAAACCTTGAGACACGTATTATTTGTCTTTCTAACTAGCGATTATTACGACTTTTGATTTTCGGGTTCAAGGTCCACCCGAACCGAGGTTCATTTGTTAGACAGATTCGTATCGCTACAGCATATAGTTAGGGTCGCCGCGCTTCGCATACTGGCGTGCAGTGATACACGGGTGGCGGTCAGCAGGGGTGACCGGTCAATGATTTTTTTGTGCACCGTTAAATGGCACGGACTTTAGCTTCGTACATTACATCAACCACACGACGTCAGCGACCTACATCCAAGCGGCTGACCGATGAACCCTCAAGCAGCACCGTCGGCACTCTACACTGACGGCACACAACATAATATGTATACATGTGTTCACACAATAACATTATTATAAATACTTGTAATCATTTAACAATAAATTCAGATATCATCAACCGTCCGTGTTGGTTCTCATTTCCCTCCGCTGCGGCAAAGACACCCTTAGCCGTCACTATGAACAGTCTGGTAAGTCTGCCAGACTGGCAGCGAGTCCACGCCACCTACCTACCGTCCTAACGCTGCTACCCTAGGCGACCTGGTGGGTGAAGCTATCCTATCACATCATTCCTTATTATATATAAGTATCTATTATTTGGCGGGGCTAGGGCTCTAGGGACTTAGTGTCTTGGGGTAAAGAGACATCTACGGTTTCAAGGGAGTTTAGTTTCTTTCCTGACCTTAGTTAGTAAATGAAATTTAAAAATAAAAAAACCTGCCCAGATAAACGCTCACTCAGCAGCATCTGCGACTCAGTTCTGCCGGTGACAAGATGTGTCACCACCCAGTACTTTAATATGGTACTGGTTTCCCTTACAGAAATAGTGTTCAAGATGGCATTAACGCTACCACGTAAACTGCGCATCAGAGAGCCAATTCTTGTGCGTACAATCACAAAAAAGCCATATACGCGTTTCCATTTTGTATGACGCCTAGAATTTACAACTAAATAAGTATATCTTTTAAGGATTATCGATTTGCAACAACATGGATCTGCTATAATGCTGTTCAAGTAGATGTCAAAGTCAAAGTCAAAAATAATTTATTCAATTTAGGACAGAAAATGCCACTTATGAACGTCAAAAATTTAAAAATCAGTATAATATTGGCCCTTAGGGGGCCCGAACATGTCTCCTTATCTTTTGGGCCCTACTAGTGCTTCGAGACAAAACACAGACAATCAGGCAAATGCTGAGAAGAAGCACCGGAACAAACTCAGTCACCACTAGCTGCCATAAAAAAGTGAAAAAAAATACAATAAAAAGGTAGGTACATCAGTTTGGTGCAGGCTGGATTGTCCATACATTCTCGTCATCAAGATAGTCTTGAATTTTATAATACCCTTTAGACATGAGGGTAGTTTTGACATGCGACTTAAACCTATTAATAGGTAGTTCGACAATATTGTGTGGTATATTGTTAAAAAATTTAATACAATTTCCCAAAAATGAAGTAATTGTTTTGGCCAATCTAAAGTCTGGAACGACAAGTTTGTTTTTGTTTCTTGTATTATAAGAATAAATATAACATTTTTTTTTTGTGAAAAGATCTAAATTTTTGCGTACGTACATGATATTATCAAAAATGTATTGAGAGGCCACAGTAAGTATATTAATTTCCTTAAAGAGTTCTCTCAGGGATTCGCGCGGAATCAGTTTGTAAATGGCACGAATGGCTTTTCTGTAAGATAAAGATGGTATTGATGTCCGCAGCAGAACCCCACAAGAGAAGACCATAAGACATTATACTGTGAAAGTAACTAAAATAAACAAGCCTTGCCGTTTCAACGTCAGTAAGATGTCTTATTTTTCTAACCGCAAAGGCAGCTGAAGCAAGTCTCCCAGCCAGAGTGTCAACATGTGGTCCCCATTGCAACCTCGAATCCAATGTAATGCCCAGAAACACAGTGAAGTTAGATAGATCTAGTTTCTCACCATTTAGTAAAATTT
This sequence comes from Pyrausta nigrata, assembly GCA_949316185.1. Taxonomy (NCBI): domain Eukaryota; kingdom Metazoa; phylum Arthropoda; class Insecta; order Lepidoptera; family Crambidae; genus Pyrausta; species Pyrausta nigrata. The sequence goes on from OX438936.1 coordinate 234,794, forward strand.
CTGTGTTACCTTGCTTCACGTTGGGCATGGTGAATTTAACACATTTAGTTTTTCTTGTATTGAGAAGCAAGTTGTTGCTTGTAAACCAATTTAACACCTTAGAGAGAGCCCTGTTTACATCGTCAAATATTTCTTCGCCTCTTTTTGATTTGAATATTAAGGAAGTATCATCAGCAAACAGAACAATCTCACAGGAGTCTTTGGAATAGAAAGGAAGGTCATTAATATGGATCAGAAATAGCAACGGTCCCAAAATTGAGCCCTGGGGCACTCCCGTTTAAAGAGGGGCACCAGAGGAGTTAGTACCATTAACATTAACTGTTTGTAATCTGCCTGAGAGGTAAGATTCTAACAATTTAATGCATTATTTGACACACCGTAATGCTCTAGCTTAATAATTAGTGCTTTGTGATCAACACAATCAAACGCCTTCGATAAATCACAGAATACACCTATCGCATCATGTTTATCTTCATAAGCATCTAAAATGTGTTTGACAAGTGCCACCCCAGCATCAGTTGTATTTCTACCTTTAGCGAAACCAAACTGTTTCTTGTGCAGTAAATTGTTAAGTTTAAAATGGGAGAGCAGTTGGTTAAATATGAGTTTTTCAAAAATTTTGCTAAATGCAGGTAGTATGAAAATCGGCCTAAAGTTACTCGGGTCACTTTTCTCTCCTGACTTAAATAAAGGTATAATCTTACTATATTTCATTAAAGTGGGAAATTTACCTTGATCAATACATTCATTAAATATATGTGCTAAGTGATATGCTACGAGAGGTATAATGGGTTTTATTGTGTCTGTTGATATGCCCCATATATCCTCAGTTTTTTTCTGTTTTAGTTCTTTAAAAGTTTTAACTACCATTATAGGATCAATATGAATAAAATCAAATGAGCAGGTACACCTGTCAACACTAGATTCCAGTAGTGATTTTGCATGTAGAGGACATGAATTAAGTTGTTTAGTTGTTTCAATAGGTATATTACAGAAGTAATCTTCAAAGGCGCCTGCCACTTCATTATCAGATTTAATATTCTTATTATTAATTTTAAGTGTAAATGTGTGATCACGTGGTTTAGTTTTACAAGTTTCTTTGTTTATAATATTCCAGGTCTCTTTGATTTTATTACTCGATCTGTTTATTTTATCTCGTATGAAATTAGATTTAGCTACAATACAGACCTTTTAAAATAATTTTGAGTATTTTTTAACATATTCAACAAACGGTGGATCATTATTCCTGTTGACTTTTTGATTATATAATTCAAACATTTTTCTCCTACTGATATATATACCTGATGTAGCCCAGTCACTGAATTTTGGTTTATTATTATTTATCACTAATTCCTTTTTAGGAAAATTGTTGGCAAATTCATTTTTGACTACTTCAAACAATTTTTCATATGAGTGGTCAACATGGACAACATTAACAAAAGGTAAAATTGGGATTTTGACACGTATGCAAGCTTTAAATTTTTCTTTGCGAGAATCAGTGACAGGTCTATATTGAATTACACTTTTAGATAGAACAAAATGTTGTTTAAACGTAACTAACTGTCCGCAATGATCAGATTTCACAAAACTTACTATAGATTTTTTTATCACTACAGAGTTACAGAAAATGTTGTCTAAGCAAGTAGCTGTTGTAGCAGTAATTCTAGTTGGTTCAGCAAATACAGGCAATAAATTAAAGGAATTAAAAAGACTTAAAATCCTTACTCGATAGGTATGTTCTTCATCTATAGTATCGACATTGAAATCTCCACATACAACTACTTTCTTTTTTTTATTAAATAATTTTCTGAGTACTTCTTCCATTATGGACTCAAATAATTGAAAATTACCAGTTAGGGGTCTATAAACACAAACAATAATGTGGTCGTCCAGCTCTGCACAAGATATCTCAATAGTTCGTTCTACAGAGAGAGAAACAATATCTTTGCGCTCCTTGCATTTTAGATTGTTATTGATTAATATTAGTGACCCGCCGTGAATGGCCGCCTCCCTCGAGAACGAACTAATAAGACTATAATTATCTAAAGATAACATTACTTCATGATTTCTGAGCCTGTGCTCGGTAACACAGAGAACATGAATATTCATTTGATTTAAAAATAATTCTAATTCCAAGTCCTTTCCAGATAAGCCTTGGATATTCTGATGTACTATATTAAACTGATTAGTTATTTTTATGTCTGCTAGATTTGTTAAGCAAGAGTAATCCTCTATTGTCTGAGTATGTAATTTAAATTATTGCTAATTGGAACTGATTCCAATGATTGAATATTCATGTCAACATTCTGCTCAATAAAAGCAGATTTGGTAGCCAATTTCTTGGCTGAATAATCAAAATAAAATGATAGCGACATTGCTATCTGTCTTTTGAGATAATTATTGATAGAACAATTATATCTTGTCAAGTAAACATTATGTTTAAAATAACTATTTATGTCGATTAGGTGGAATTTTTCCGTATTATAAAATGTCAAATTATGAAGTCGCAAGTTAATTTTATATCTTAATTGATTTTCTTCATCTGGCAATCCACTACTATAGGGAAATGTAAACAAAAAATTTTTTATTACATTTAATATTTGCAAGCTGTCAAAATATGTCATTAGTTTTTTGCTGTTCACATTTCCTCTATTTCCTATGAAAATGATTAACATAGTATTTCCTTTAAATTCTAAGGTAAGTATTTTGTCAATTATTTGTGAATAGGTAGCTCCAGGCATACAATGGTTAATCACGCTTTGTCCCGAATAGTTTGACAATAGGTGGCCCATGTTTTTTCCAATCTGGTCACTAAACATAACTATGTTACTTTTAGATTTTTTTTAAGTATTTTGAGGAGAACTATTGGGATGAGTGCATGATAGGTTAATAAGAGGGCACTTGGTATTTGTTTTTTAGTACAATTATCGATCATTATTTTCAATGATTGTCTAAGTTCCCTTAATTCACTCGATGGAAGTTATTATTGTATCTCTCCTGCGGGAAATCATAGCACGAGGCCGGTCCTTGTGGAAGGCGTACGTGGTGATATGGATCCAACACGAAGAGGCCCCTTTGAGATACTATAATGAGTTGGGATATGTACACCTAGTGGATACTATCTCTGCCTGCACTATTGAGAAGATACAGCCAAAGAAAGCCCGCGCTTGGTGCAAGGACTATTGCGGAGAAGATGGGAACTAATACTGGTTCTATGGATGGGAAATTGCTGGACTGGTTACCGGGATATTGATGAGACAACGGGACGCCTGCCATATCTAATGTCTCATCTCGATAATCACGGCAGACGGTGACTCGCCGCTTACTAAATGGGCCACCTATAATAGCTACCAGGTGGGTAGTAAGGCAGCAACATTGGTGTGAGTGGCTAAGGTTGTAGAGAGGTGAGTCTGCGGGGTGCAGGTGGCCAGTGCTAAGCGCACCGGCCAGCAGGCCCCCGGCGTTATGACATTTTACACTTCCAACCAGGAGCATAGGTTCTGCTCTTGCGATCTCCACTCTTGGCCGGCCGGTTAAGGCAAGCACAAGAGGCGAGGGCCAAATAAGTTAAGCCGGGCCCTCGGGAGTCGGGGTACGAGGTGTCGCAACTCACCTACAGCACGTTGTTATTTTTATTATTATTATGTAGTCATCATACTTGTGTCAGAACATATATTTAAGCATTGAATAGAGCGCAAATAGTGCATTGTGCAATGTGGCGCAGGGTCTCACCTGATAGATGTCGAAGACGACCTTGTCGCCGAGGCGCGGCACCATCTTCGAGTCGCCCTTCTTGGCCGCGAAAGGTATTGTCTTTTTGGCGCCGTTGATCTGGCACGTGATCAGCCCGTTCAAATCCTGCGCCCAACAAAAACGTTTAACATACAAACAGCATAGTTGCACCGAAATTAACCACATTTCAATGGTTACTTATAAATGTCAATGTAAAATGGTACTAAAACAGCGGGTACACCAGCGGGTAGCGGTTCCAAGACTTTGTCTGCGCGGATTGACTGTCTCAAGTGTAGTTTTTACGTATCAACAATTTCAAATTAAATATTTAGTAATATGGAATAGCGTAGTGGCCCTACGCCATTCCATACTACTAAATATTTAATACTTTCAGGAATTCTTCACTACATAACGGTAGTTGCCTTAAGTATCTTCTCAACTAAATTGCTTGATGATTAAGTTCTCAAGCTATCTTATTATCTCGTTAGCTTTAACGGAGACAGAACATAAAATCTTCAATGTCATCGAGAGTTGAGTGAATAAATTATGGGATCAGATCCGAATAAAACTTGAAATCCAAATATATTTTTTAAAAAACTGACTAAAGTCCTTGATTGCCAGTTTCGTGGACAAAAGAAAATATATTATTGTTTAGGTGTCATTGGTGACTACCAAGTTACAAGGATTGGAAACTAAAAAGGATCTAGAGTTCTAGACAATACCTGTCCCATATTGCGTACATTAACACCAAAAATAATGTTTTATTTTTGTGAATCATTTGCTAATTTTTAACAGTCTTTTTTATACCACAATAAAAGAAATATCAGAAAATGGATTAACAATTACCTACTTCCGCAAAAAGTGGCATAAATTTCACATTAATTCCCTAAAACTGTGTCGTTCCAAATTAAGCTGTCAATATTTCTTTAAATAAAGTGAAGTTATTACACACATTGTTCATTAGTTATCAAGAGTATACTGTAAGAAATAATAAAAATGCTTAAAAAAACTGGGCAAGTGCAAGTCGGACTCGCGCACGAAGGATTCTGTACCATTAACTTACAATATTAGACAGTCTTGGCAAAAAAACACGTTTGTATGGGAGCCCCCCTTAAATATTATTTTTTAATTTTATTTTAAAAGTGAAATACAACATATTATTATATGAATATTTCAAGCGTCTACTTGTTGCCATTATAAATATCGAGCAAAAATTGGCGAAAAATTCATGTTTGTTGTATGGGATTAGGGGAAAAAACATTATCAATAGGTTCAAATATGCGTTTTTAAATTTCTTATGATATTTCAAAAATGTGGTTTACATTACTAAATTCTTTTTAGTAGTGAAAAGTAGAATAAAAACTAGGCTTTTGAGAGTGATATTGTTTGGGCGCAAGCTGGTACTGGTGAAAAAGGACAATGTTAACATTGTCCTTTTACCAACGGCTGTGATAGCGATTCAGACGGGTTCTCATACAGAAGAAATAATAGAGAATGGATGAATATTTTAATTGAAATTAGTATTATTAAAAGGAAAATATAGAATAAGTAAAACCACTGTAAAATGTATAATAAACAAAGTAACTTAAAAAATGATTTGATAACTTTGGTGACAATCGTCGCGCCTGCCACGTCTGGTGAAATAGGGCCCAGTTAGCGGCTGTGACGGCGCTGTAGTGGTGTGGTGGTGTGGTGGTGTGGTGGTGGAGTGGACACTCACCGGCGTAGAGGCGTTGGCGGCGTTGGCGGCGTTGTGCGTGGGGCTGCCCCCCGGGCCGGCGGTGGCGGCTGAGGGAGGCAGGGCGGCGGGAGGCGGCTCGCGCGCCACCACGCCGCGCGCGCCGCGCTCCACCAGCGTCTCGAAGTGCACCGACCCCGCCGGCAGGTGCTTGATGCGGATCGCCGACTGCCGCGAGCTCATGTTCGAGAACGTGCTCACCGGGTCCACCGTGAACTCCACCTGTGAGCGTCACATACGCACGCTAAGCACAATTCCTCTGCTTCATCGTAGCATGGTTTTTTTGCATTATTTATTGCACAAACAAAGAAGTACAAATGGCGGTCTTAATGCCTTAAGGCATTCTTTACCAGTCGACCATTGGGCGAGGCAGACATAATCGTGGCTAGCGACGGGCGATTGTTCGAAAGGAATTAATCGAATGAACGATAATCGACCATACGAACTATCGAATGTCGATTTAGTAATTCGAATAAAAATTATTCGAATTATAATCGTCAATCGAATGATAATCTATACTGGGCCCTTCGATGCATTCGATCGAATTGCCGCGACTGTGCGCACAGGACAGGCAGCGACCGAATGATTAATAGACACGACGAATGACAATTAATTCGTTAGTAATTAGTAGTACGGCCTGCGCACCGCGAGCTCCGGTATTGCTCGCCGCATAATCGAAGAATAATCGAATGGCTACGGTTGCTTATCGAATACATTCGAATAATTCGATTAATATAGTAATAATCGCCCATCGCTAGTCGTGGCGGTGGCGATATAGAGTCGTACACTCGCATCGAACACGTAACCTATAGAAACAGAGAGAGCGTGATTTTTCTCATTGTAATGAGATAAAGAAAAAACCATTCAGTGCCAAAGGATCTGGACGTATTTTTTCTGAAAACTTAAACTTAATAACATTTCGTCTCTATAGGTTATGTTAGGTCTCGGTGCGCACTCGCGAGTTGCCAGGGTATACTTAAGACCATAATTCAGGATATCGCAGATCAGGTAAGAACCTCGATTTTGTTCGAAAGATTATAAATTATTTTTAAAACGCGGCGTAAGAGAAGACATCTACCCTGAGATTTTCATAGTTCCAGAACCAAACGATATCAAAAATCGAAACCCTTAACCCGTACTATCCAAAAAATAACTATCCTTTGAATTATCAGCAATAGGCCAGCTAAAACTCATACTATTAAAGTTCAAAAAGTAAATAGTTTACCTATTGAATTTTCCTCATTTTGAAATATGGAGTAGACACTTAAATAAGACCGTGTCGCGGTTATTGCGTTGCATCGTTGCGGTTGCGCGCCAATTCAGATTTTCGACTTACTGGAAAATTTGAATATAACCAAAAGATTCGTTTATCGTACCATAAAACGATACAATGAAGACTCTAGTGTAGATGACTGGTCAAGAAGTGGCCGCCCTCGCTTTGTTAGGACTCCAGCAGTGATAAAAGCTGAGAAGGCGCGAATTCAAAAAAATCCCATACGTATGCAGAAACTTTTGGCCCTTCAGATGGGGTTAAGCAGGACCACGGTGAAAAGGGTGTTAAATGAAGACTTAGGGCCAGTGGCGTGCAGTCCATAAAGGCAGTTAGGCAGTGCCTAACTCACCAAAATTTGTCGATTGCCTTTAAAATAATTGTGTAAAAAATGTCGTCAGTCTATGTGCAATCTCTAAGCTATACTGCTCAACTTGCCCCATTGTAAAAACAGTAGGCATTCTCGCGGCTGCCTACCAGATTCACTCACACTCGCGCAATTTTAGCCCCTAACGACATAACCACTTATTTAGATAAAAAGCCGACCAAGTTAAAAATGACACACTTTTCATATTGGTAAAGCTAAAACAGTGACATTCGCCGTACTTCGGTAAAGTAGGCAAGCCTACCATCTTTCTTTCTCGCTCAAATCCCGAACTAAATAGTTTTTTTGTCTTACGCATGATGGCGTGATAATAACACTTCGGAGTGCAATCAAAACACGTCTAATTACGAACAACTTTAACATTTAAATTATCTAAAAGTTTTTTTTTGACAATAATAAATCATATCTTTATTTTTACTCACTGATTGTATTGATAAATTATTATTTGAAATAATATTGGAAAGAAACAGCTTGAAAAGTAGATCAAGTGTAGGCGGCGGCATGTTTCTATCTACTCGACACAAGATGGCGTGCGTTACGTACGGCCGCGTATTATATTATAGTAAACATTAGTACATTATCAAATGAATCAATGTGATGGTAGGTATGTGGTACAATCAAATTTTTATTATCAATTAACATTTAATCATTTAACAAATAGAAAAAAAGAATCAGCAAGTTTTTTACAAAAAAGTAATTCAAAGATACAAAGTTTACGCCGGCCGTTTTTCTAATTTATTAGTTTGCTTTCGCCTTCATTTCGAGTGTTTTAAAAACGTAGTTTTATTGTTGCGCAACTTCTTTTGCTGTTTTGAGTGATTTAAATTGTTTTCGGGATTCAAAGCAGTGTATTTACATTTGAAACAAAAAAGAAAAACTAAGTAAGAAATATTATTTATTTGCTAGTGTTCAAAAACTTAGGCAAGTAATTTACTTGGGACATGATTCAAATTTGTTTTTCTGTTTTTGTTATGCAAAATAACTTAATTCTATTACTGCGGTGAATTATGCATGTATTATTCATATATCTATAATATAGCACATATTATCATCAAAAGGTGAAATCTGCATTAAATTCAAGATCTAGGTCTAGCTAGCGGGAGCGATTTTGTGGTACTGCGAAATGAAAATATTGATTCGTGATACTGATGATCTTTATCAATACTGACTTGTTTTTTTTTGTATGTGCCGCCTACCTCACAAAAAAACCTATGCACGCCCCTGCTTAGGGCTTAGGGCATATCGAAGATAAACAGGACATCGTTTGGACGCTCGTTTAGTGGACCTGAAGAGATGCCGCGCTTTGTTGAAGCGGTACGCGGGAAAAAAGCATCGGGAATTTTTTTTTCGGATGAAAAAATTTTCACCGTGGAAGAGAGCTACAACAAACACGATATATATATATATATATATATATATATATATATATGGTTACATAAATAGTCTAAATTTTTTCATATTACACATGTGACAGAACTTATGACCTGACTAGGTCATGAATTAATGAATCGAGGGGAAATAATCCTACTATACCTACATTGTTTTGTTATATCGCAAACGGATGCGAAACTACAGCGTTTTTATTGAAGCTCTGACAGCTTTGTTTTTTCGAATCTTTAACGATCATATTTCAACCAATTTACACAAAATCTGAACGAATTTATACATCGAAATCTTTAAGAGTCACTGTTTATAAATGAAAATCGTATAGAAATACGCAATTTTGAGGATCAATCACGAACATACAGACAGACGCGGCGAGAGACTTACACTCATATTCTAAGGTGTTCTCGAGATTTCCTCCACTCGGCCTCAACTAAGGTAAACTCAAGGAAGTCCTTGGAACCATTTTGAGATTGGTATTCACAGTGGTCACTTTTTCCTCAACTGAAGATGACAAGTTAAGTTTGGAGTTCGATCATTGAAATACCAGATAGTTTCGCCATACGAATCGTCACACAAATGAGGGCAAACTAAAATTTCTTTGTCGTGACAGCTGTGTCTTACAACAGCGTTGCGTTATCTTATTTGTGTCTATGACGTTGCATAGGGATGCCTACTCGTAGTTAGGGAAGATTTTTCATTTTTAGGGTTCCGTAGTCCGACAAGGAACCCTTATAAGATCGTTCTGTCCGTCCGTCCTAGTCTGTCACAGCAGAATATCTTCTACGTTTATGGACTGATTTGCATGTAACTTGGTTCGAGGACACTTCACATATAGATCTCATTTTTAAAAATACCAAAAAATAAAATTACCCCTTTTTAAGGGTACCTCTCCATACATGTAAAGGGGGGGTGAATAATTTTTTTGAGTGCACCCCCTTGTATGGTATCGTTGAAAAGTATTTTCATAGTCCTTTTCAACGATACCCCAAAAAAGGGGGTGCACTCAAAAAAATAATTCACCCCCCCCCCAACCCCTTCACATGTACCCTTAAAAAGGGGTTATTTTAATTTTTTGTATTTAAAAAAACGAGATCTATATGTGAAGTATTCTCAAACCAAGTTACATGCAAATCAGTCTATAACAATATAAGATAAAGTAACAAGGCTCTAAGCGTTAATTAGAGAAAAATAATGAGCAATGGTTAGAAATGTTTATTCTGTACTTGTTTCAGTACAGTTTGTGTTTGCGTGCGTCTGTGTGTGTTTGTGTGTGTGTGTGTGTGTGTGTGTGTGTGTGTGTGTGTGTGTGTGTGTGTGTGTGTGTGTGTGTGTGTGTGTGTGTGTGTGTGTGTGTGTGTGTGTGTGTGTGTGGTTACCTCATCGCCAACGCTGAGCTCGTGTCCGAGGCGCAGCACCTCGGCGAAGTGGAAGAACATGGTCTGGTCGCGCTCCACGCAGCGGATGAAGCCGAAGCCCTCGCGCAGGGAGCACACCACGCCCTGCTCGCGCCTGCGCCGGGCAACAAGCGTAGGATAATGACAACGCGACAGGTGCACCACGAATAACTATCACATTTTTTTATATAAATTGTTATAACAAACACACCAAAAATAATGATAATAATAATGTCATCCTAGCCTAGTCGAATTACGTCTACAGTAGTGGTCAGTCAATCACAACAGAGATTAGCCGACTGCACGGGACATTTTATAGTACACAAGTGTGTGCACAATACACAGGTGCACTCTCATAATTCGACGAGACGGCAGTCCGACATGACCGTAGAGATTAGGCGCAGGACCATCGTTATGTATATTCCTAAATTTTTCCCTTTTTTGACGAGTTATAACCTCACTGCGTTTTGTGAAATAAACTAGATGGGACGTATAGGTACATTAAATATCAAATGTGTGCCAAAAAGGACCCTGTTCAGCATAAATCGTGACAGCACAAAGCATGTCACGATACTGATTTTCAGCAGGATCCTTATGGGGCACTGTGCTATTTCCAATGTGGTAAACTTTCCATTTGGTAAACCTCAAACTATACCTACTAAAAAGTTGCGTTTGGTTAACATTCTATGTTTCATACATTTAGCCCCATTTCGGAAACATATATGTGTTATATCCCGTTTGGTAAACTTTCTGCTGAAATGGGTACAGTCAAGTAAAAAAATAAAATACGAAAGTAATAATAATATTGTCATATATACTAGTCAAAACAAAATAAGGACCACTTATTTATTTCGACATCTGGACCGATTTTAATAATTTCTAACGGATGTTAAGTATCTACCTTTTTTGTGGTGTTACCTTAAGTGTTAACGAACATCGTGAGAGTTTACAGCTTGCATAGTTTTTGAAGTGGGTGACAGTTTGAATTTTTTTTTGTAACCACTTGAATTTACCCAACTTTTTAAACGAAGTTTTAGGTCATTCCAACTGTGAATTCGTGGGCGAGCAGTTAAATTTTGCTAAGTTTGAGTGTGAATAAACATTTTCAAAGAGCAATGCCGAGAAATCGTAGACATATGGACGTGCAAACCGCAACTAGAGCCATAACATTGATACAAGAAGGGCATCCGCAGCGTTCTTTAGCTCTGTAGCTGGATTTTCACGAAGAGCCATCAAGAATGCTTGGAAACGATTCCAAGAGACTGGAAGTGTAACCAGAAGACGGGGATCTGGAAGAATTCGAGCAACCACAACACAAGAAGATCGCTACATACGCTTAACTGCGCGCATAGAGCGATTCGTCACCGCTCGCTCCATACAAAATCGCTTGCGCCAGGCGACGGGTACTCGTGTTAGCGACCAAGCGATAAGGAATCGGTTACACGAGGACCAACAATTCTCTAGAAGACGTGTAGTGCGAATTCCGTTGACAAGTGCGCATCGTGCGAACCGTTTATCTTTTGCAAGACAACACCAGGACTGGGTCACAAATGATTGGAGCACAGTATTGTTTACTGATGAGTGCAAAGTAATTTTTTTTAGTGACAATCGTCGCATTAGAGTTTGGAGACGAGAGGGTGAGCAATTTTCGGATGCCTGCATCCATGAAAGTGACAGATTAGGGGGTCCCAATGTAATGGTGTGAGGCGGAATCTCGATGTCCGGTCGAACCAAGCTCGCAGTTCTCAATGAAGGTACGGTAACGGCTCAACGATACATTGAACAGGTTATAAGACCCCATGTGGTGCCATTTGCACAAAGAATTGGTGCAGGATTTAATTTAATGCACGACAATGCTCCCGCTCATACAGCAAGAGCCACCCGAGAAGCCCTAGAGGAAGCTGGTATACAGATTTTACCATGGCCCGCCAACAGTCCGGACCTTAACCCAATCGAGCACATGTGGGATTTATTAAAACGAAGTGTCCGGAACACAAACCAACCTGTGCATAATGTGCTGAAAACAAGCTGGGAACAAATTGCACAAGAAACAGTTCGCCACTTGGTAGAGAGTATGCCCTCTAGGCTTCGAGAATGCATTCACAAGAGAGGTAGAGGAGAGAGGAGATACGCGGTACTAAAAAAGTGAAAAAATGAAAAAAAATAAGATTGTTCCAAATTTATGTAGTGTATTTTAAGCCAAAATTCCTTTATTTATCAACCCCTAAATATAATACATTTATTGGAAAACAAAAAAAACGTGGTGGCCCCTATTTTGTTTTGACTAGTATATATTTTTAATCACAGGTACAATAGTCGGATTATAAGTATGTATTATACATATCGATATTTAAAAACAAAGATAAAAAGTGGCACGTACAAATAACTTTACCTAAACTTTTAGTTCTTTTAAATATAAGATATTACAATTTTACTATACAAAAAAAGTAAAATCACCTTTAATTTTTTTATTTATTTATTTTTATATATTTTTTTATAATCACAGTTCGATTTGACTATTTTAATAAAGCTTGTCATCATTTTTTTGTAATGAAATTATTATTTTTTAACACGAGATCATCTCATGCTTTTAAAAAACCTATATCTAATTTCAATTTAATTTGACACTGACCGTACCGTACAATAATAACAATATGTAGTAACATAGTTAACCAAATGGGATTAAGGCCCACTTTTACGAAACTCGATAAATACACTTAGCGCTAAACATATTTAAAAACATCGTTCTGTCTTTGTCAGTCATTCGACGTTGGCAGAAACGGGATCATATTTTAAACATAATTACCGTTAAACGTATTTAACGAGTTTCGTAAAAGTGGGCCTAAATGTATGAAGTAACGAAATGTATACCAAATACATCTTCTTGGTGGGTATGATTTTAGGTATACCAAATAGGAAATTTACCACATGGAAAATAGCCCTGTGTACGCACATACCAAGAATCAATTAAAACAAAATAAAATAATATGTAACAAAAAAACTTCAAACCCGGGACCTCATGGATAGAAGCGTAACCTCGATGATCAACGCCAGTCACCAACAAACACACCAATAAACTAGGCCCAACTAAGCGTGAGCTTGTGCTATGGTGACTAGGATAACGGATAGACATACATAAATACGTTTATAAACACTAATGCTGAGTCAGATGCCTTTTCGGTTAATCATTTTTATAATTTGTAAATTGTTTCTTTGTTCACCGATCAACCGATCTCCGAATAAATGCTTTATCTTTCTTTCTTTCTTACTACGGTTCATATGCTAAAATGTGATGAGCACGATCATCACACAAACATGCCCCTTGCGGGATTTGAAACCGCAACCGCCAGTTTTGTAGTCCGGAACGCGAACCACTACACCAAGACGGTCGTCGAATTGATTCTATAATGCGCAAACTAAAAGTAAGATCAGGTGTAATTAATATCGTACACAGCAAATTAAAACCACAAAAAGTATTACATGCGCATTGTTTGTGTCAACCAATGACAGCGCATTAAAAAGAGGTAGATATATCATTTCCTACTGCGCGGCGATTCGAATTTGATGGGATGAGCAATTTCCACGCGCTAATAATGACGACGTTGCATCGTATTCAGGCAGTTGAGTAACTACGTCAACAATATAAAATAGGTGATAGGGTCCGTTTTCACGAACTCTTTTGCTAAATGTTTAAATAAATGCGTTATGAAAACAAATAAAATACATTAAAGCGGAGATTAATAGTAGAGTATTTAGTGACGTCAACCTTGCAGATCTTCAACAAAGGAAGCCGCTTGGCACAGACGTACCTGGTGGTCATCTGAGCTGATTTAGCTCGGTACCCACGTGGCACCTCCCTGCAGGTAGGTGGGGGGAGGGGGGGAAAAGCCCATCTACCTTGCTGCACTCTCACGTCCATATCTCCAAAAGTTTTGCAAATAGGTCGTGTTTAGTATCATTTCCGTATAATTCAAGGACGAGGAACTCATTTCTTGAACAATATTTTCACTCGTTCATACAAAAATAACGAATATAGCGCGAAAATAAAAAAACTTGAAAATTTTTTTGTTTCAAAATCGATTCTTACAATTTAACTACGAGATTATGTTTTATAAAAAAAAATGATTGAATAGCCCTGTTTATCTAGAACACGAAAACATAAACTTTATTAACAGTTTTGACTTATAAACGTGTCAAAAAAAATCATTTACGTCGCGCGGCAGAGCTGCGAGCGTCGGGAAAAGTTGGTAGTTTGGATAGGATTTGTCACATAGTGTTTAATTATGACACTGATTGATTAATAAAAATGATTTTATACCTCAAGATGTTATTATTAAAGGAATATCTAGTGATAATTTGTACAAAAAATTCAAACACTGACACTGACAACTATAATTCTAGCTTATTTTAATTATTTTACGCGGGAAAATTGGTACCTACTCGTATAATAGTTAAAAGTTTGGTTAGCTAAATACTAAAAAAGCTAACTCATAAAAGTTTAAATCCAGTAAATCACCAATATAAGTTATAACTAAATACCTATAAAATACATTGCTTTTTAAGTAGGTAGTTGGTGCTTATGAATTAAAGTGAATTAACTATTGGAACTGGTAACTATTGTTACACATTTCAGATTTAGCAGATAAATTGAAAAACAGGAATTGGTGTCAAAAACAACTACTTACTATTTGAATACGGAAAATGTCAGACTGCTGGCGAACCAAGTATTTTCCGCAGAAGAAATGTATTAAACACACTTGTGGCCATGTAATAGGCCCTATGAATGGGAACAGGTTAGGTAGGATCTTGGTCAGTGTCCAAGTACCACTAAAACCCGTGTCCGTGTCGGATCGTTCCCATATTCGAATGTTAAAACCTTCTTTCTGAAACGAAACGCTGTCGGTGGGATCCGAAACGATTTAACATCCTAATTCGAAAAGGAGCCGACACAAAAACTCTTCGAGTGTTTGAATCAGGGCGCTGTACGACGAAAAATCGCTGTTCGCGTGCACTTCGTCGTCTCAGCGGTTAACAGCTCCTAATAATGCGGGCACAGCACTTGGGAGGATGCCTCGCAACCAATGAAGCATTCCTTTCGCCCATGCGACTGCCAAGATTCCCAGCCCATCCATTCTAGGTCTACTATGAGGCAGGAGTCGCTTAAAGCGCCACCGCCTCGCTCTAAGGTATCTGCATCGAAGCGAGTCAGCCTAAACATCTTTTTGCCTAGCCCGTTTCCATGCCTGTTTTTGCAGGATCGATTTAATTTCTTGAACAAGAAAGTCGGTCAGTGGCAGTTGTGAGATGGCGGTCGTTGGCCTTAATCAGGCAATGTGTCTACGCAGCTGTGTAGCAAAGATAGAAGGTAGCCATAAACTCGGCCACCGACCAGAGCGATTTACTCTGAAAAACCCTCAATTTAAGGATTGGCCAAGCATCAGGCCAGCTAGAGAATCTATTGACCACTTAAAAGACAATTTTGGAAACCTTTCTGCGAGGAAGTGGGCTGATGATGTTTATGTGGATATAACGAGAAACGCTTGGTTAGAGTAGGGAACTTGCCGAGCAGCGTTATGAACCTTGCTGCACTGGCAGGCGAGGCAATCTTTATTCGAGCCGGTCCAAACGAATCGCTCAGCCACCAAATGTGCGGGGGTGGCCTAGTGCGGGCATGGCCAAGTGCGGGCAGCAAAACGATGGTGTCTGGTAAGTAGAGACGATTTTCTCTTGTTGGTACTTCTCGACTGATGGAGATGTCGGCGGTCCAAAAGATGTTGTCTTCAATAAAACGCCCTGCGAAACCGTAGAGCAGAAACAGAGCGACTCCTGCCTCCCAGTAGACCTAGAGTCGATGGGCTGGGAATCTTGGCAGTCGCATGGGCGAAAGGGGTGCTTCATTGGTTGCGAGGCATCCTCCCAAGCGCTGTGCTCGCATTATTAGGAGCGGTTAACCGCTGAGACGACGAAGTGAACGCGAACAGCGATTTTTCGTCGCACAGCGCCTTGATTCAAACACTCGAAGAGTTTTTGTGTCGGCTCCTTTTCGAATTCGGATGTTAAATCGTTTCGGGTCCCACCGACAGCGTGTCATTTCAGAAAGAAGATTTTTACATTCGCATATGGAAATGATCCGACATGGAAACTTTCCGAGTGTTTGTGAATAAGGGTGCTGATCTCCCTTCAGCAGCCTAAGTGAGAGGTCCGCAGAGGTTTTAGTGGTACTTGGACACTGACCAAGATCCTACCTAACCTGTTCCCATTCATAGGGCCTATTACATGGCAACAAGTGTGTTTAATACATTTCGTCTGCGGAAAATACTTGGTTCGCCAGCAGTCTGACATTTTTCGTATTCAAATAGTAAGTAGTTGTTTTTGTCACTAATTCCTGTTTTTCAATTTATCTGCTAAATCTGAAATGTGTAACAAAAGTTACATGATATGCATTCCAATAGTTAATTCACTTTAAATAATAAGCACCAACTACCTACTTAAAAAGCAATGTATTTTATAGGTATTTAGTTATAACTTATATTGGTGATTTACTGGATTTAAACTTTTATTAGTTAGCTTTTTTAGTATTTAGCTAACCAAACTTTTAATTATTATACGAGTAGGTACCAATTTTCCCGCGTAAAATAATTAAAATAAGCTAGAATTATAGTTGTCAGTGTCAGTGTTTGAATTTTTTGTACAAACTATCACTAGATATTCCTAATAACATCTTGAGGTATAAAATCACTTTTATTAATCAATCAGTGTCATAATTAAACAATAAAATCCCGCGGCGCGCGCGGGGACGACACACGTATACTCTTAAGCTCTGACGATTTTTAATGTTTATAATAGTTAAAAGTGGACATTATTGCTTAAAACTTACACACGTTAATTCACCATCAAAAAACGGAAAACATGTACTATTTTTCCATTGACAAAAAGTGACATAAGTGAAATAAAACAGTGAAAGAATAGTGCTCGTTCAGTAAAAAACCAACGGTCATCTTGTGTCGTGTCATATGTGACTCATCAAGTGCTCATGCTCAAATTTTATGACCATATATGGTAACAAAATTCGCGACATGAAACTTTTTGTAACAGACTGAATCAAATTTTCGCCGCCCAACGCTACAGTCAGTTTAGCGCAGTGGTGTTGGGTGCTAAACTTGTGTTTCGAATCACAACATACCGGGGTATGTTGTGATTCGAAATCACTACTGAACACTACAAGTTTCTTTTGTAACATTAATCTGAACTTTTATATGACATTAAAATTATTCCCAATAATACTTTAACTAATTTATTTTAAAAAAAATGACATTATTTTAATTAATATTGATTACCTGGTTTTTAATTATAAACAAAATGGCGCAAAATTGCACTAAATGTAAGAAAGAAATAACAAAAAAAGACTTTATTAAATGCATTGAGTGTGAAAACTATTTCCATTTGGATTGTACAAGTATTGGAGATAAGATATTCTACTTAATGAAACCAGAAAATCGTAAAAAGTTACAGTGTGATAATTGTAGATACAACAAAAATAGTCGCCCTAACATAAATGTCCCTACAGAAAATTCCTTCGAAGCCTTGTCTGAGGAAGATACCATGGATGATGAAGAATACCATACGGATTTTGTAACTGTCCGTGGGAGACAAAACACAAACATGCCTGCTGATAATTCATTTTTATCACCGAGTACGAGTAGTATGCATTCTTGTGCGACCAATGTTGAGAATATCCCAATCATTCTAACAGATGGCGTCGCTAGTCAAAACTTTACTATTGAATCCTTAAGAGACGAAATACACCAGTTGAGGTATGAATTGAAAATGGCTAATACGTAAATTTTTAAATTAAAAAGGACAGTTGATAAATTAGAAAATAAATATTTACAACAGGGAGAAGAACAAAATAAATTGACTCATAATAGAAAGGAAATAACAATCCATCCGAACCAAGATACATCCTCGATCCAAAAACATGTTCATCACAATGAAGTACCAGTTCAACGTGAACAAAAGGGACATCAAAAGAGTATAGAACGGAATGACAAAACTAATGTATGCCTTATTAGCAGCATCGACCGGGACAAAGTGTCAAAGACTAATAAACAACTTTGCGGAGCAGTGTGATTCACTATCGCATTCCTGGAGGCGGTATTGGTGAGCTATTAAGCGGCATACATAAAAAACTTAATAACTATACCTTAAATGATTACTGTGTATTATTTTTGGGTGAGGCTGATTTTAATATGTCAAATAGTTATAAAAATATAGTAGAACACATAAGAAAGGTATTATTGACTGTTCGACATACTAATATTATACTATGTTTGCCACCATTTAAATATTGTTATCAAGCGAATATTTTTAATAGACGAATTGAAATGTTTAATGACTTAATTTATTATGATAATTTGAATTATGAATATTGTTATATTATTGACTCTAACAAAAAACTAAATTACTCATATGACATCTTTTTAAAATATAATGGGAAAATAAATATTCGTGGCTTAAAAACAATTGTAAATGATGTGAATCAGATTATTCTGGTGCTTGGCAGTCAAGTAGTATATGAAAATCAGGGGGCAGAGGATCTTAGATTCATCATGTTTGACTTTGGTAAACCAAGAAAATTTAAGACATTCCTTTCGTTCCTAATTATTGTAAAATTCTTTGTCAAAACATACAATGTTTAACAAATAAAATTGATGATTTGAATGTTTTGTTAATGGATGCTAATGTAGATATTGTTGTGATTGTAGAGCACTGGTTATTGCCGGACTATCAACTTTATACATTGGAGGGCTATGAATTACGAGCTAAATTTATACGTCAAAGAAGTACACGTGGTAGAAGTAAACATGGTGGGGTAGCTATATTTGCTAGGAGCCATATACCGAGTTTTGTGCTATAGAAATCATTTCAGACAATATATTAATAATATCTATATATCGATCAGATAGGAAAGTAGAAACGTTTTTCTCGCAGTTATATGCTCTGTTAGAGCATATCACAAGGCACTCTTCAAATAAAATAATTATAATAGCAGGTGATATAAATATAGATATAACGCAAAATACAACTTTGTCCCATAGGTTCCTTAATCTGTTAAAATCGTTTAGGTTACACTGCTTCATAAAGGAATTGACTAGTAACGCAGAACACTGCTTCTTGTATAGACCAATTCATAGTATCTGCAAACGTAAACATGGAAGCGACTGTAAATAAATATTATATCTCTGATCATCATACATAACTAGGACAAGTTCCGCTACGAAATAAACTGAGAACTAATAATTTAATTTCGTATAAAATAAGTAAACGAATATTTCAAAAAACAAATATGGATAATTTTAAAGAAAATCTACAGCAAATAAATTGGCATAATATATTAAATTCAAAAAACAATGTTACTGTAAACTATAACAATTTCATAGATAATATTAAAAAAATATTAGATGATTGTATTCCGCAAAAGAAAGTTTTACTTAAAAATAGTCTAAAGACTAGGTGGATGTCAAAAGGTTTGAAGAAATGCTGTTACCATAAACGCATCTTGCGCTTACTTTCATCTATTTATGATAATGAATCTTTAAAAGCTTATACTAAATCATACAGTAAAATTCTAAAAAAAATACTTGCTAAAGAGAAAAGGAAGTGTTACATAAAAAGGCTAAAAAACTCACGTAATAAGTATAAAGAAATGTGGAATATGATCAATGAAAAAATTAAACCAAATAAAAAAATTATACATGAAAATATTTGCTTAAAAATTCAAAATAAAAATGAAACATCACCAAAAAAAGTTGCCAAAACATTTAATGAATACTATGTAAGTATTGGTTCAGGCATGACCATCGCTGCTCCTAACCAACAATAAGGGATACTTACAAGGGATAACTCAATGTACTTAGGCCATGTTACGGAATTAGACGTAAAAAAGGCAATACTAAGCCTTAAGCGTAATAATTCATGTGGGTATGATGAGATTCCAGGTATACTGCTTGTACATTGTGTTGATGAATTTGTGGAACCATTAACATATTTAATAAACCAGTCTTACGATGACGGCATATTTCCCGATGCCTTGAAATTGGCAATAATAAAGCCCATTTTTAAGAAAGGGGATAGACTAAATGTTGCAAATTATCGTCCTATTGCTTTATTGCCGGTAATTTCAAAAATATTTGAGAAAGTAATATGTCAAAGAATGTATAAATTTCTAGAAAAATATAATGTCTTAAATAAAAATCAACACGGTTTTAGGAAAAATCATTCTACTATAACTGCAGTATTCGAGTGTGTTCATGAAGTACTAAATGCGTTAGATAAAAACCAATGTGTAGTGGCTCTTTTTATGGACATTTCTAAAGCATATAATTGTGTTTTGCATGATGTTCTATTCAAAAAACTTGATTTCCTTGGTATACGTGGGAAAGCGAAAGCTTGTCTCACTTCTTATCTTTCCAATAGGAAGCAATTTGTACAAATAATGCATTTGTTAAGGGAAACTAAAGAACTTAAGCAAGTCAAGTCCTCTACTCAAACTATAACTGGTTCCATACCTCAGGAAAGTGTCTTGGGCTGCTTGTTATTTTTAGCTTATATAAATGAATTACCTTCAGTAGTCCCACAAAAGAATATTCTATTGGCGGATGATGCCACTTTTAATTTCTTGTGATCAAAATAATAAAGGCAGTATACAGGGTATTATTAGTGAATGTCTTCATAGGATAATAACAGAACTAAAACAAATAGGTCTTACAATAAATTTCGGGAAAACTAAACTTATGCAATTTAGACCTTATCAGAGAATAGAACAAGTTTTATCTCATCAGGGAGAATTGATTGAGCAAGTAAAAACGTTCTCACTACTTGAAATCACGGTAGACTCGACCCTTTCGTGGAAGCCGCACGTAACAGTCGTGGTAAGTAAGCTGAGTAGTTTCTCGTACGCGCTTCGTAAACTTCGAAAAAACACAAATGAGGAGTGTGCGCTTACTGCGTCTCATAGCCATGCTGCTGCCTCGATACGTTATGGAATTATATTTTGGGGCAACTCCACCAATGTGACCGCGGTATCTGTGTTACAAAAGAGATGTATTAGAATACTTACGTTTAAAGGCGCCAAGACACACATGCAGAGTGTTATTTGTCAAATATGAAATACTCACGGTGACTTGCGTCTATGTTTTTGAATTATGTCGTTTTATAAGGAAACACAGTAGATATTTCCAACATTTTAACGACACATCGAGCCGTTATGCCTCGCGCCGGGCAAATGATTTTATTCTACCCGCGGCCAGACTGGAGTTATTTAAGGGCGGTCCGTACTACATGGCTATAAAAGTACATAATCATTTGCCTAACTGTATTAAAGCCCTCCAAGGTACTAAATTTGACAAAGAATTGAAGAAATTATTAATTCGAAAGGCATATTGTAGTGTAAATGAATATTTTAATAATAAATTTTAATTAGATTTGACATTACCACTTTTTATTATTGTTATTAAGTATTCTATAATTGAGCATGATTGATTGTTAATTTTATATGTAATATTTAAATTTGACATAAACAGATTATTTATTATTTAGCACAATCGAATTAATGACTTTATCTTTGACTTTTAATTATTTGACGGAAATGACAAAATACATTATAATTTTTGACATGTATTAATGGTGAACTGATTTTATTGCATTTATACTATTAAATAATTTATTGAATTGAATTTGAAAAAATTAATAAATATAATTCACAAATACCTCGTTGAGGTCATAATGTAACAGAATTAACCATCCTTTTGCCTCTATGTATTGTCTGCTGTTATATTATGAAGTGAATAAATGAATATGAATATGTGACAAATCCTATCCAAACTACCAACTTTTCCCGACGCTCGCAGCTCTGCCGCGCGACGTAAATGATTTTTTTTGACACGTTTATAAGTCAAAACTGTTAATAAAGTTTATGTTTCCGTGTTCTAGATAAACAGGGCTATTCAGTCATTTTTTTTTATAAAACATAATCTATAATCGTAGTTAAATTGTAAGAATCGATTTTGTAATAAAAATGTTTTCAAGTTTTTTTTTATTTTCGGGCTATATTCGTTATTTTTGTATGAACGTGAAAATGTTGTTCAAGAAATGAATTCCTCGTCCTTGAATTATACGGAAATGATACTAAACACGACCTATTTGCAAAACTTTTGGAGATATGGACGTGAGAGTGCAGCAAGGTAGATGGGCTCTTCCCCCCCTCCCCCCACCTACCTGCAGGGAGGTGCCACGTGGGTACCGAGCTAAATCAGCTCAGATGACCACCAGGTACGTCTGTGCCAAGCGGCTTCCTTTGTTGAAGATCTGCAAGGTTCTCCATACAAACCATGTCACTAAATACTCTACTATAATGCGATCGAGAGTAGGTAAAACTTCATTAACTATTCAAATCCCAATTGACGTACGTTTCAAAAATGTATTATTTTGAGAATAATATTTTTTGAAAATCTATATACACAAAATAAGCAAATTGTAGAAAGATAATAAAGGGGGTTGAAACTTTCTGGCATATCAACCTCGCCCCCATTTTTTTTTAGAAATCGTAGCACACGATGAAAGTTATAAAACAGTGAAATATCACAAAATTACTTGTCATTTTTTGTTCGTATGTATGCTCTATCCATACATATTACATTCAGAGTGCACGTCGAGTTTCAAAAACAAAATGGCGACGGGGTCGATATACCAGCTTCCATGCAAAAAGTTTTAAACCCCTTTTGCACACAAAATTGTTCGACGCGTGACATCCGTGTCATTCGTAAATTATAAAAGTAATTTGTAAAGAAATTGCCAGCGAGAAGCGAAGGCAGCTCTCACCGTTCGCCGGAGACATTGAACGACTCGTCGAGCAGCGAGATGTTGGTGGCGCGCTTGAGCTGGTCGCGTCGGTCGGTGGCCACCTGGAACTGCACCCAGTCGCCGTGCCGCAGCGTAAACTCGCCGCACTGGTCCTTGTCGCCGAACGGCACCTGCGCACACCACAACGCCATCACGAATAAACAATACAATACGATTATATCATACAATTATCACCATTTATGCGGGATTAGTAACGCGAGATTACTCCTAATGAAACCCGTTTGCAGGATTGAAGCTTAAACACCCCCATGACATCCGCATATGGAGTGGGAAGTGGAAAGAAATATATTTTTAACCTTATTAAACAAAATAATCTGGTAACAATATATTGAAAACATCGTTTAGAATAAAAAATATACAATAAAAAAACTGAAACAGTTGTATCATAATTAATTTTGAACTACAATTTATTGAGTTGCACTATTCAAGGTTGCATTTGTAGTCGTGGTGCTCAAAAAACACTTCAGGGTGTCTGTTTTTTTTTACTTTTAGTAATATGTCTCATATTTTCCCAAAACTGTAAACTCTTAGCCCATAACCCCATTTCGGCTTGACCTTGACTTATGAGACACCATGTATATATTTCTGTTCAACTTATCTATAAAAATGTATCGTTTCGTAGTATGCATTGAGAGCTCACCTCGACCTCCGAGTGGTCGGCGGCGCGGTACCGGATGCGGCCGGGCAGCGGGTCGTTCTGCGGCGCGCGCGCCTGCCCGCCGCGCTCCAGCGGCTTCAGCACCTGCCCGCGCATGATCTCCGGGCTCACGTCCTCGAACACCACCGACCCGCTCGGCAGCTTCGTGATGTTGCACGCCACCTCCTTGCCCTGCAAGCGCCGCTCACGGTCAACACCTCGCCCTCGCCCTCGCCCTCGCGCACGTAAACACGCACACAAACCAACACACTTACATTCCTAGTTTGGATGATAAACTCGACATCGTCACCGAGAGTCAAATCCTCCTTTGTTTTAGTTTCAGAGTAGTGAAAGAATATTTCCTTAACCACATCGGCCCTTTCGATGAAACCAAAATTTTCCTTCATAGAACAGACGACGCCGTGGTACTTCACTGGGTGTACGGGGTTCTCGAAACGCACGTGACACGCGCCCAAGGTTCCCCTGCAACACGAATGGGATAAGTTTTACACTAAATTCGAACTATAGCCAATACGCAATAGCAAATAACCGATCCAATGCCAACAAACAAAATCATATATTTGCCTTTGATTGGTTGCAATCTGGAAGCTCACAGCATCGCCAGTGCGTAAAGTCACATTGCCTTCGACGTCATCCTTCGTGTACGGTAAGAAAAAACATTCACCACGGTTCTCATAAGAAATTCTCCCTGTATTGTCTCCAGAACCTTCGCCTTTTACCTCAGTGGTGACCGTACCGGTGACGCGAGCTTCGCTTAGAACCTTCATTTAAAAACATACATTTGAACCAATAGGAAAAAACTTTACCTGAAATAAACTTATTATTATTATGTATGTAAACTACTAGTTCGTATTCCTAGCTAACTTTAGGGTCTCGAACCATTGGAAGGCGTACATGATTAGACAATTAACCCTGTATGCACTATAAAAGTACCAATATTGGCCCATATGGGGCCAGAACATGTCTCCCTATGTTTTGGGCCCTACTAGCGCTGTGTGGACACCATTGTGCATTGGTGTCACCAGCTTAGGATGGGAGGTGGCCCTGGATTTATCACAGTAGGAGTGCCCGTAAGGCACTTACTACTATTAGTACAAATAGATGTATATGTTACCGGCCAAACCCGATTTCAGGACAAACTAATTTTGCCTAGGCTAAACTAGTTCTTCCTATACATGATAGGATTAACTAGTATAGCCTAGTTCAAACTAATTTGTTCTAAGCCCGATAGGATAAACCAGTTTAGGCTATTCCTAACAAATTTGTCCTAAGCCCGATGGGATAGACTAGTTTAGGCTAGGCCAAACTAGTTAATCCTGATACACATACGCACACTCTAGGATAAACTGGTATCTTCTTTTTCTTAGTCGGTTGCTCTTAGCAGAGCAGTCGTGGTCACGGTGGTTGTAGTAGTGAGCGTGGCTCGGCGCACAGTCTCTCGCCATCTCTCTCTTACTGAGGCACTGCGTACGCACTCATTCAACCGATTCGGTGAGGGTCTTTATTTCAACACATCGGCGAGCTTCCTCTCGATTTTGTGCCGTTCACTCTGCCCTTGAAAACCAGTCTCTCTATCGCGTCGGCTTCCTTGCAACTGACGTGGTGACCAAAGTAGCGTAAAATACGAGTGCGTACAATTGTTGAAAGCCTTTCTTTTATTTTAAGCTCCTGGAGAATAGATAAATTTGTGCGGTGTTGCGTCCATGATATGCGAAGCATCCTTCCCCAGTACCACATCTTCAAACCATCTATGCGCTTTCGTTCTCTCTCTTTTACTGTCCACGTTTCAGCTCCGTATAGCAAAACTGGAAAAACCAAAGATCTCAGAAGGCGTTTCTTCGTTGTTTTGGTAATACTGCGATCTTTCCAGACTTTCGATAGTTTTTCCATTGTAGAGCGTGTTATTGCAATGCGACGTATAATTTCATTCTCGGAAGCTCCATTGTTTGAGATCTGTGAACCTAAGCCTAATCCTAAACTGGTATAGCCTAGTCTAAACATTAAAGAATATCTAGAAAGTCAAAATAAATAGATAGAATAATTTTTATTAAACTATACTTAATGATTTGTCGTTATAAGTTATGGATAATAGCTAATACAAACAATCATACTATAACAAATAATAAGTGTTTTTTTTAATAGAAGCAATAATCATATCGCATTATTGAAATTGTTATTTATTTAAAACCATAATGATTCGTCGTTAAAAAATATAAATAATAATTGGTAATATACTTTCGACTCCGCTAATTTTTTAACTGTTTTGACTAGGCCATGCCAGTTTAACTTAGAGGGTGCGTATTAATATTAGGATAAACTATTTTAGCCTAGCCTAAACTGGTTTATCCTATATCGGGCTTAGGACAAATTAGTTAGGACTAGGCTATACTAGTTAATCCTATCGCGTATAGGAAAAACTAGTTTAGCCTGGGCAAAACTAGTTTGTCCTAAAATCGGGTTTGGCCGGTAACATATATACCAAATTCTCTTATTATAAGCAGGCCTAACTAAAGTTTAGGCATGAAGGTACAAGCGCAGGCGGGTCAACTGGGCGGTCGCATGGCATGGAGCCGGTGATCTTACATAGCCTGTGCTCCGTGAAAGATTTGCGGGTGCTACGCATCACAGAATATGTATTTTGAATTCCGCGTGCGTGAGCAAATTCGCACGACTCTTATAAAAAATACGGTGATACTGTAGAAACAGAATTTAATTATACTTTGTGTCGTAGCAGTCGCCATTCATTTTATGCCTACGGAGCAAGTCTTCTGTACTTGACTAATAATTATTATGCAGTATAAACTAAAAGACAGCCCAGAATATTATATTAAAGCATACCCCACGGCTAATTAATGTAAATAGACAACTTACACTTTCTTTGCAATGAAGAAAATTTAGATTGAAACTGATTTAATAATCAATATATATTATTTATGCTGTTAAACTACAATCAAGAAAATTATAGTAGCTGCATATGGCATCTGTTGCAATGCCACACATACACTTTATGGGCCAACGTATGCGTTCATCCTCAGATCAACCTAGCAATTACCAAAGTTCCACTACCCACAATCTGATCAACGGATTCGTAATGCATAGAGGACTAAAATACAAACATTTACTATTAATTATACATACATAATAGAAAACTTAATAAGAAAAGAAAACTTAAGAGTTGATGAGATAACTGTTTATGTAGTGAACTAGTGGTCAAATGAATATTCACCATCACATGGAAGACTGCACAAATAATAAGGAATGGATACACTGTTTTTTTAAATTCTATGGATAAATCAATAGTTCAAGCAATGCTATTACTGAAATAAAAATTGGTCAAGTGCGTGTCCGGCCACGCCTAAGTGTAGGATTTAAAAACTGTACATTGTTCTTAATTATTTGTACAGCATCCCACACATGCTATCATTTGACAAATATTTTTTCGTCCTAAAGAGACGAAATAAGGGTGATTCTCTGGAACTATTCAGTGATTGTCATAAATAAATGTGCAGTTATTATTCTATTTATTTATTTAACTTTTTTAGAGATCAGCACAAACAGCTGGTTTAGTTATATTTAGATTATTTTAAAAATAATGTTTAGTACTAAAGCATCAAAAGGTTCCACCAGTGGTTAAAAACTTATGTTGACAAAGTAGATGATTTTGGGAATAAAAACTATGTCTTTTCTTGGTACTCAAACTATCAAATCTATCGTTTTAGCGGTAGAGTTAATTAATTTCTTGCAGTAATTATATATTTCTTGAAGTAATTATATATTTTTATTGTTGGGGGCGGGGTAGAGGGGTTAGGAGGGGGAGGAGGGAGGGGTTAGGAGTGGAGAGAGAGAGGAGGGAGCTGCGCCTTTGACTTTGTTTTGTTAGTATCCTATACAGTACCTGACAAAACATCTACGGTGTTATTACAAAAAAATTACACCAGGTTTAAAATAGGTCTAAATATTAGCTGACAACAGAGGAATGAATGACACA
The DNA here is from genome assembly GCA_949316185.1 of Pyrausta nigrata. Taxonomy (NCBI): domain Eukaryota; kingdom Metazoa; phylum Arthropoda; class Insecta; order Lepidoptera; family Crambidae; genus Pyrausta; species Pyrausta nigrata. Next base: position 262,266 of record OX438936.1, read on the forward strand.
TTCGTGACATAACCTAATAGAGAAGCGCTTTTCTAATTGGCTAGCTAATAGCTTAGTCCTGTCTTAAACCCGGTACTAAGTTTCTGGAATAACGGGGCTAGTGTTTTAATTACTAAACTCCTCATTTTTAAGGAGTTCCACCATCAGCTCAGCTGCACATAATGTTGACTATCAGACGTAACAACATGTCAACCTTAAGATACTAGTACGAAAACACTATACAAGCCTTTAAAATTTGAGGGTTTCCCTCGATTACACCAAGTTCCCATCATCAGATCTCGACTGGGCTACAATGGGACCAACTAGAAGGTATAACCTCTAGGTAAACATTTTTTTTTTCAATCGGTCCACAACTGACTGAGATATGAGGTAACACAGCCACAAAAAAAATAGTTAAATTAAAAACCTCCTCCTTTTTTAAAGTCGGTTAAAAACTCGACTGCGTTTCTGTGTAATTAGAAATCAGAAAACCGTAAAACAAGAAAGTGGTCATACCCGGATTAAATAGGTACCCACATTAAAAATTGTAGCAGTCGGGACCCATTCTAGAAATGGAGGCTTAGTGAATTTAGAGCACTTATCTACCTCTATAATATTACATTGCAAATTACTCCAATCTACTGACGAGACGGCTGACTTCTAACATGGGTCCCGACTGCTGCAATGCAATGATGAAGATAGAGAAACAGATCTATGCCTATAATATTGCCCAAATCTTAGTCTGAACATATCAGAATCTTACTGTAAAGCAAAGATTGGATGACATACCACTTCAGGAGCAATCTTGGTGACAGTAGATGCTATAGGTTTGCCAGTGCGCCTGTCATATGTCATTTCAAACTCGACAGGGTCACCAATTTTAAGATGTTCAATGTTGCCACTGAATTGACTAAAGTGAAAGAACAAGCGTGCCTGCCGTTCACAACACTGAATAAATCCATATGAATGCTAAAACAATAGACATGTCTAATTGATATGATTGATATAATTGTAAAGCACATTTTAACACTGTCAAAAAATATCACTGAAAATAAAAAATAATAACTAAAAACACAATCACAATTTCATTTTTATTGCAATTTGTAATTCATATGTATTTTCTATCACATTTTTATAAAAATAAAATAATAATAATAATGGCAACACTCACCAGTAATTTTTCAATGATTCCTGTCTCTCTAATAGGGGGATGGTTCATGGAGTCATACTGAGAGGATGAGTTGTTGGTAGAGCCAGAAGAAGAGTAAACTCCGACAGAGTCACCCATGGGGCAGCCATCCAAGTTGTAATTGCCGAGAGGGAATCGGTTTCCACCACCCGTCTTGCTCATATTGCTAAAGTTGTCCCTAGGGGAGCTGGGATACTCACTGCTGAAAGTGCCTGGAATGTAAGGACATGATAATGCTTTTGTACGGAGGATGGAGGCGGCGCGCTCCCTAGCAGAATCAGAGCAGACACTTACCATTACGGTAGGCCTGTTTGGCCTGCATGTTTGAGTGCTGGAGGTCTAGTATATCCTGCAGGGGTGACGGGTGGGAATCTGGCGGTTGGAACATTTTCCACTGAGGATTACTGGACATCTTCTTTCTTGTCTTTTTTGTATATAGGTCGAAAATCTCAGTTCTATTTTATGTATAGTATATCACAGAAAATCGCGTGGTGTTAAAGTTCCTAACAGCAGTTGTAGTTTTTAAATCAAATCACATTTTTTTAATCTTAGTGTTCTAGAGAACACGCCAAGTTAATTGCAGTCACAATTTAAACACCAAAACCACTATTATTGGAAAATAAAACTACGACTATGATAAACTATATCCTCAGATGTCTTCAATGCTTGCTGAATCGGAGCTCTGTGGTGCATTAGATCGGATGGGAGGTATGTATCGTGTGCCGTTACTGTCTGATACGTCCTGACCCGAGCCTCACAAGCTGCAACGGACACCGTGATTAATATCGATATACGCCAAGAGGGATGCAAATCAATGGTTATTGGTTACGGTAACGTCTTAATACACCAAAGCGTCGCTTCAGAATATCGTTCTACATTTTATTATTGCTGTCTAGATAGATATCGGCTGCCCTGACCGACCGATGTGCAAAATTAAAACGCCGTACAAAACTGGCCTCGTTCGACTACTTCCATTAGGGCAAATAGCGTATCACATGTTATACTAAGCACTAGTTACAAATTTTTACCGAACTTAAGTATATTTTTAAAAAGGAATAGTTACAAAACCATGAAATTAACAAATCTCACCACGACACAGCATAGCACTGACGACATACCGCCATATTGAATGTCAACATTATCACTATGAATCTGCCATACACAATTTGTATTATTTTCTGAAACGCTTTGGAAAAATAATGAATTTAAAACTGGCCTACAATTATGGTAATAATATGAATTTTCAAATTTTGTGCTTATTTTTTTGTCGAAATGCGAGAGACTATCTTAAAGATTTGATTTTTCTCTTATTTTGTGGTGGCTATAGAAAAGTGGCCATTTATTTTGTCGGTGTTTTGAATTTAGTAGTTTTTGAAAATAATTTATTTTAGGTAGTAAATTCAAATTACACCCAAATAGAACTTTTTTGAGTCTTAAAAAATTCTTATGGGTTCATTTTAAAAATGCCGCCTGTTTCTTTGTTGAGGACACAAACAGTAAGCTATCCTGTCTGTCTCGGTGCTGTGTTCTGCTGCAACAAAGTTGCTCTGCCTGAGTGAGTCGTTATCGTGAGCATTGAGTAAATATATCTACTCAATGGTCGTGAGAGGTTAATTATAGGTTATGATTATTGATCGATATTGTATAGCTAGCTAGCAACTCTATCTGGGAAGTTGGTTAATATAAATAGTTAATGTACTATTTATTCAATATTTATTCTTTCTATTGATCACAATAAAATACGATTGAAAGTGAAACAAATTGACGAACTTAAATCCATAAATAATTAGGAAAACTACTTCCACTTGGCCAGTTTTATAAGCTGGCAATATTTTCTGTCAGCAATTTTTTTTTGTAAGTCTCATGAGTGGTTGATGTTGCTATACAGAGGGCTTAGTGCGAGTTTTCATTGACAGTCAATCGCGCTCACAATCGACCGAGTGTCGGAAATTTCTATAGAAAAAACAGGTAGGTATTAAATCGCTTTGGATTTTTACAGTCTACATTTTAGGACTTTGAATTAAAATATATTTTAATTTTTTTTGCTCATATGACTTGAGCAACTGGAATCAACAATAAACTGTTTAGTGTATGTCAAGAATTTTTTAGTGTGTTTTTGTTTCTTTAAAGAAGACTCTTCGTGATTTTTCTTTTTACAAATTGAGCAGACTTTGTTTCTAAAAACAGCAGTTTTTCTGTAAATGATTTGTTCTTTTACAAATATTGCATTGTTTTTACTTTATTAAATTTGTTTTCTTACTTTACACTTGTGACTCATCCTTTTTCATCGCTAACGTGCGCAAGCAAATTTGGAAATTTGCTTTACAAATTTTCATCACACGGACTTAGTGCACGGACGAAGTTGGAGCATGATAAAACTCGCACTTGGCCCTCAGAGGGCATATGCTTAGGCTTATTATAGTGCGAGTTTTTTCATGCTCTCACTTTCGTCTGTGTGATGAAAATTTGTCTGGACCAAATTTCCATACACATTTTCACGTTTGCGAAACCTGCTTTTTTCTATGACAATCAGTTGATTGTGAGCGCGTGTGAGTAATGCTACATACATATACGTACGGCTACATATTGAACGAAGATGCGTCGTCGCGTTGTCGCGTTAAAAAATTCGTGTTCGATCCATGACGAACGTGCTTGGCCACATCAAAAAAAAACTTCACGACGTTTCGATAATCTAGAACATCGTGATAATTAATTTCGCGGAAAACATGGAAGGGGTTATTGCTCTACACTGTATCACATGGTGGCTAATAATTATTTACTGCATCTTTATTACTTGAACAAAAATAAAGAGGTCAAAAAGAGGAAAAAAAGCGATGGTGGATGTTATCTATTCACAAAAATCGGACACAGTAAACCGCTCGGCGTCTTGTAGTCAACTAAAGCGCGCGAAGTGTAGCCAACCGCACGAACTTTGGCGCGACAAAACCCTTTGATGTGCGGCAATTTACCAACAGCAGCGGCGCGAAGGGCATACGTATTCGCGAAGATGATTCGCAATAGGACGAATTCTTTGGCCAGACGTGTTGCGACAACGCAAATCTTCTCGTTATCGCGAAAATGTGGTCCCAGCATAACAAATGAAAACTCGCACCACAGATTACTATTCTCGCACTAGGCCTTAGGGAATGCCTTAGAGATGTTAGAATGGAGGGACCATAGACGGCCTTCCTCTCTAGCCAAAAATGTTTCCCTTAGAGTTTAAAGAGTTTTCTTAAATAAACTACTTGGTCGTGACCGTTTGACAATGCGTTTGACAGAAACTGTCGTCAATGAGGGATTTTTCGGAGTTTTTGGCGGCTAACGAACCGTGACGGGTGGGTTTCGTTTCTTAATTTCCTAAAATAGTTTTTCGTGGTCATTGTTGTGATTGTTTGGTGGAATAATCCTAATAATGTGCTGCAGTGGAGAACTAATGAAATAAAAGTGAAAAACAAAGAAAGGCGCTCCGATTTCCCGCTCAAAATTTCCTTGAGAGCATTGGAATGTGAACCATCTTCACATTTCAATGAGTAAGTTTTCGTTAGTTTGTAGTTTAGTGTAGTTGTGTAAGTAGCTATGAAGAAGAATATTGAAAAAAAGAATTACTGAAGACGTGGCTGTATAGACTTGATCCTTTGCCTACCCAGAATGGGTGAATTTAACAAAAAAGTCCTATCCAATCCTAGTGTCAAAAAGCAGTACTTAAAAATCCGCTAGATGGCGTTGACCAATAAGTCAGGTAGATTTTTATTTAAGAAAAAACATAAACCTCCTTCCGCAGTCGGGTAAAAAGGCTGGTTTTAGCATTTTATAAGTAATGTTTATGTTTAGCATGTTTTTGTTACACCCGTACTAAGACTAAGAGGTTGTTTTTTTTTTAAATATGTATATCAAGACGTTTTTTCTATTAAAATTTATTTTTAACTGCAATTTGAAACTTGCAAATTTTTTACGCAAAAACTTTTTTGAAATAATTTGTTTTTGTTTTACGCTCAATGATTTCGACGCAATATTTGTATAACTAAGATAAATAGCGCCATCTATCAACATTTTTTTTAATGTTTATTGCTGTAATCTTTGTTACAACATATTGTTCAGACTTCCCTTTAAGTATGATACTTGTGTTGGGAATGTCCCGCTCATCCCTTGTGGATTACAAAAGATTACAGAATTCGATGACAACAATACAGATTTTTACATACTATGTATTTATAATCTAACGAGAGTAAACTATACTTATATAGGTTCTTAGACTAATGATGCATGTTTGGTGTAATAGAAATTAAATAATTAATAGTAGGTTGGCATGAAAGTGTGAATGTGTGAGGATATGTGTATGTGTATGTGATGATAAGTGTGCGTGTGTATGCGAGTGTTTGTGTATGTGAAAATTTGCTTATGTGTGGTCAGTAAATTCTATATAATAGATTTTCAACTTCAGCATAAGTAAGTGTCTCTAGCCATGATAACAAAATTTTTTTCACATGTGTAGATGCTTAGGCTATATCTTAAGTATTTTATTTATTTTGTTATATATAAATGAAGATTAGGATGGATATTGTTTTTTAGCAAATGCGGTATGTACAGAAGGTGAGTGAGCAACAATATCGTTTCTTCTTTTTCTTTGAACAGACTTTTTGTACGGTAAGGATTTGTGGAACCTCAAGGTCAGGTGAAGTATATTATAACTTTCGAACCGAAAAAAGCTTGCTAGTTATGTTTAGACTGTGCGTTGGGAATCTATAGGGTTTGAAATACATAACTTTGTTCAGTGATCTTTGAGCCCTTTCTAGGTATAGAAAGTTGGTCTTATTTGCACCTCCCCAAATTAGTATACAATAGGTGATTACTGATTGTGCTAAGGCTAGATAAATTTTGTTTAGAAGAGAGCAAGACATTACTGACCTTAATGATTTAAAAACCCAGATGAGTTTTCTGATTCGATTTATAACAGATTCCAGCTGTGAGTGCCAATTAAGCCTCTGGTCAATTATAACGCCGAGGTATTTCGTTTTGCTTACTTTGTCCAAGGAGGGACAGTACAACATACAATTAAACAAAATTTTTAGCTGTCAGAAAAGCTTTCTATCCTATCTGTGGTCTCTCTGCCCGCCATTTTGTCACGCCAAGTGCGCCATATGTGCGCCATATCCTGAGATTGACAACCGTCACATTTGACATCAATGGTTGACATGACAACTTTGACAACCCCTGCAAACCCCTGCCCCATGGCGGCCCGGCACACTATTTAAATTGATACCGTTTTGATGTTTATTGTTTGTGTGATGTTACAAAAAAAAAGACGTGCCCTTATTTACTTAACCTTTGTTTTTATTGTTATTCTTTTGCAGCCAATCATAAAATCTCCTATACGATGCCTCTCTAAACCTGACATTGGCGAAGTTATCGAACCGTTCGACTGCGGACGGGCACGACGATACGTGCACGGTTCGAAGCACGGCCGCCACAAAAAAAAATGTTATAATTATTGTTGTTGCAAAAAGTGCTAAACATCGACTTCATTGTTTGCCAAAAAACGAGGATGTGTCTTTCCTTGTGCCAACAAGTCTCCGTCTTTTGAGTTCATCTAAAGATCAACTCATAAATCTTTGAGTTCGTAAAAAACATTTTGATAAACAGATTTTTTATCAAGATCAAGAAGGCAGAGAAGGCTTAGGTATTTGTATCCGTGCTAACACACGGAGAAAGCAATTGCACAAGTGAACATGTTCTCGCTCCTGGAAAACATAAGTACTTTTTCATTAATCTGATTAATGATATTTGATATTAATCTGAGTAATGCTTGCTGCCTTCCATAAAAATATTGAAGAGTAGGATGTGGTGAGCTATTATTTACCTACCTATGTGGATAAATAATGGTTTACCATAGTCCTATCATTGAACTATTGCATAAGTAATATAAGCGTATAGTTGCACGTGTGATATGTTTGCTTATGTATAAAATAGTGCATTTTCGCCAACAAACTGCTGCAGCAGTTTGGCGATAGATATAAGGTCACACATGTATTTGTTTTTATAAATAAATTAATAAAAAGAACATTAATGTTTTTATATCGCGTCAAAATTTAGCCTTTGTCCTTCCCAGGGTTTCGAACTGTCTCCATACCAAATTTCATCTCAATCGGTTCAGTGGTTTAAGCGTTAAGAGGTAACAGACAGACACACTTTCGCATTTATAATATTCGTATGGATTATTAATCAATTCTAAGCTAAAAAAAAACGTAGTCTGCATGACGTCACAATACTGAAACAGGCGTTTACGTCCGTCTTTTTCCACTAGTGTTCGTTGTTGTTTGTATATAGTATCATACTCATAGGTACCTGTGGTGGCCGAAGGCCTTAGTTGCAACCTGTATAGCTTTCATGCTGGGGTCACACAATCCCGATAACGCGAAGATTTGCGTTGTCGCGACACGTCTGGCCAAGGAATTCATCCTATCGCGAATCATCTTCGCGAATACGAATGCCCGTGGCGCCGCTGTCGGTAAATTGCCGGACATCAAAGGGTTTTGTCACGCCAAATTCGTCCGGTTGGCTACACTTCGTGCGCTTTAGTTGACTACGAGACGCCGAGCGGTTTGAACGTGTTTGATTAAACTTTATAAATCATGGATTGGAGTAGTGACTGAGTATTAGAATTAATACAAACTTATGAATCTAAGCCAGTTTTATGGACCCGCAAGAGCCAAACCACAAGATTTTTTTTGTGAATAGATGATATCTACCATCGCTCTTTATTCCTCTTTTTGACCTTTTTATTTTTTTCAAGTAACAAAGATGCAGTAAATAATTACTAGCCACCATGTTATACAGCGCAACCACCTCTTCCATGTTTTCCGCGAAATATCGCGACGTTCTAGATTATTGCAACGTAGTGAAGTTTTTTTTTAATGTAGCCAAGCACGTTCGTCTTCGAACACGAATTTTTATCGCGCCAACGCGACGACGAATCTTCGTTCAATATGTAGCAGTAGCATCAAGATAATAAATAATAAGAAATTCGATTTTATGGTCCCATCCGGAAGAAAGCATGAAACTTGGCACAATTTAAGCTTTCGTATGTGTATTTCCGATATGGTTTCCATATCGGTGGGAAATGATTGCTTCTCAACCCCCTTTTATCTCCCCCGTACTGGTTTTCTGCAATTTCTGCAATAACGGTATGACCTAGGAGTTTACTGTTCAAGAAGCAAATCATTGCCAATAAATTACCTACAAAACGATACTAAATGTGTAGTGGTAAGACTAATGTTTCTTATAATACAGCCATCAAAACTTAATGATATTTAAAAAAAATGCACACTTTTATTCCCTCTTGCTCTATTTACACAAAAATTACAAGAGATATGATAAAATAACCTAGAAAGATTACATACCTTATGTATTGACCTACAATATGTCACCTAAAACTGTATGGTAGAGCCAGTGGTACTTGAGTTACAGCTCACCGCATCTGACTATACGAAAGTCCATGTAAGCTTTTATTACTTTTATTTCAATGTTTACACAGATTTCTCCAAACCAGACATAATTTTGAGATCTTTATTATTAAATTCAATATATATTTTAAAAGAGAATAGGGTTAGTTTTATCTTAAACGGTTCAGTAGTTTCTGAGATATTTCCAATACCTAAAAAATAATTTGGTTTACCGCACTTTAAAAACTCCCAAAAATGGATTAAACACGCACTTGTCTTCTACTCAGGAGAAATACATTTGTTTTGTGCATGTTGTCAAGTGGACACAGACTTTAAATGAATTTATTTCTCAAAAATACAAGATGACTGCGTTTTATATCCATTTGAGGAAGTTTTTAAACTGTGGCAAAACAAAACTTTTGAGCGATGAGCTGTAAATGCTGTAACTCAATTACCACTGAATCTACCATAAAGTTTTAGGTGTCATATTGTGGGTCAATACATAAGTTATGTAAGCTTCTTAGGTTATTTTATCATACTCTTGTCATTTTTGTGTAAATAGAGCAAGAGGGAATAAAAGTGTGCAATTTTTAATGAATTTTGTTTCCTAAACGGTAAACTCCTAGTTTTTACCATCTTTGCCATTTTTCTGAAAATAGAGCAAGAGGGAACAAAAATGTGCATTTTATTTACAATTTTATAAAGTTTTGATGGCTGTTTCGTAGCGACATGTCGCTCCTGCGGATACAGTTGACGAGGTCGAGAGGGAGCCATAGATGCTGGGCAAGTCTGTGGTTTCGTAAAAGCGTCCCAGGCGATGCAGTGTCTGCGGAGAGGACACTCTGCTCGTATCTGCAAAGATGCGAATAACAACACGGGGAGTCGCAGTCACCGGTTATAAGTCACGCGCTAATGGACGTGTGCGCGGACGCCAGGGGTGATTCTCAACGGTGGGATAGTTCATCGTGACTAATTGACTAGTTAACGCCCGCCTTAAGCTGGGCAGCCCCCGGCCAATAAGGTACTAGTCCGTCCCCTATCTTACGCTTCTATAGGTGTGTGAAGCAGCAAGCATGTCAAACTGTTTGAAATAAGATGTAGAGGTAATTAAGGCACCTAGCACTAAAAATAAGTTAAATACGAAACCAAAAATAACTCGATTTGCTACCTGGAACGTAAGAACTATGCTACCTGGATGTGACGCTCCAAGCGACGATATACCCGTTGATCGGAAAACGGCTAGAATTGATAGGGAGTTGTTTCGCCTCAACATAGATGTGGCCGCACTGCAGGAAACACGTCTTTCAGATGAGGGCAGCCTACGTGAAGACAATTACACCTTTTTCTGGAAAGGGAAAGATGCCGGTGAACGACGTGAGCATGGAGTTGGCTTTGCGGTTCGTAACAACTTGGTTGCCTGCTTTGAGGAACCAATTTCTGTTTCAGAGCGATTAATGTCCATCAGATTAAGGACTGTTTCAGGTCCAATCACATTAATATTAGCATACGCACCTACTTTGAAGGCACAATCAGAGAGCAAAGACATATTCTATGAAGATCTCAATCAACTTATAAAGAAAGTTTATAACGCGGACAAACTTATGTTATTAGGAGACTTCAATGCGAGGATTGGGCACAATACCAACGACTGGCCTGACTGCATTGGTTCGCAAGGTATAGGAAAAATGAACGAAAATGGTCAGCGACTTCTTGAGTTTTGTAGCTCTTACTCTCTTTGTGTTTCAAACGCCTATTTCCAGAACAAGCTTGCACATAAAGTGTCATGGCAACATCCGCGCTCACACCACTGGCACCAAATAGACTTCATAATAACTCGGAGACGAGACTTACGCGATACTCTTGATGCCCGAACATATCACAGTGCAGATTGCGATACTGATCACTCACTGGTATTGGTGAAGACCTGCCTTATCCCTAAGAAGATTCACTCTAGGAAACCTGCTCGTTGTAAAATAAAGTTGAACACAAAAGCAATCCAGGATGATGCTCTATATAAACAGTTCTTGGAAAACCTAGAGGCCAAATTGACTCATGAACAGTTATGTGACTCCCGGAACGCGGAAGCTATGTGGCACCTGACTAAAGCTGTTCTCACCGATACATCTTTTCAAACTTTTGGAAGAATGGGACATGCTCAGAGTGATTGGTTTGCTGACAGCGAAAATGAGCTGCGTCCTTACGTAGAATGTAAACGAAACGCTCGTATACATGCAATGAATAACCCTAAATGTGATCGAGCAGTGTCTGTATACAACTCTGCTAAGGCAGATCTGCAACGTGTTTCACGGGTATGTGTAAACCGGTACTGGAACAAACTGTGCGAATCTATACAGCACTGTCGAGACATTGGGGACTACCGGGGCATGTATCAAGGCATAAAAACCGCCACTGGACCGCCAGTAAGGAAGCGCGCACCAATCAGAGATCTTAATGGCGATCCCATCATTGACAAACACGAGCAGCTTGATAGGTGGGCGCAGCATTACACCAATCTGTACTCAGAAGAGGTGAACATTATACCAGAAACCCTTAATGATTTACCAACTTATCCAATTATGTCAAAGCTCGACGATCCACCGACTACTGCTGAGCTACAAGATGCACTCAATGAATTAAAACTGGGCAAGAGTCCAGGTCGCAACAATTTACCGGCAGAAATCATTAAGCTTGACTGTGTAACGCCCGCTTTATACCAGATATATTGTCGACCTGAATAAAGCCTTTGACACAGTCAGCAGAGAGGGCCTCTATAAAGTACTGGTGAAAATTGGTTGTCCGCCTACTTTACTATCTTTGATTAAAGCCTTCCACGATAATATGTAAGGCTCAGTGATTTTTGATGGTGATACGTCTGCGCCTTTTAACGTAAACCGTGGTGTGAGACAGGGATGTTTGTTAGTGCCAACGCTCTTTGGGATTTTCTTCTCAGCTCTACTGTTGGTGGCCTTTAAGGACTGCGACATCGGGGTTTATCTGCATACGAGGAAAGACGGAAAACTTTTTAACATCAACTTATTAAAGTCCAAAAGAAATCGTTGTGACGTAATTGCACGTGAACTTCTTTATGCCGATGATGCTGCACTGGTCGCTAACTCAGAGGGAGTTACAGGAGCTAGTTACTAGATTCGGTCGAACTTGCCGGCTGTTCGCGATGAGTGTCAACACCAAAAAGACTGTAATCATGGTACAGGGTACGAATGAATTGCCCAACATCGTTCTTGATGGCGCTGCGCTGCAGGTTGTGGATAGTTTTTGTTACCTGGGGTCCACCACAGACTCCAAGCTTTCTAACGACAAGGAACTTGATACTCGAATAGGCAGGGCTGCAACGACTTTTGGAAGGCTTTCTGCACGTGTGTGGAAGAACAACAAGCTAACTATTGCTACAAAAGTCCTCGTTTACCAAACATGCGTCCTGAGTGTCCTCCTGTACGCATCGGAAACGTGGACTACTTATGCCAAACAGGAGCGCCGCCTTAACGCCTACCATATGCGATGCCTACGATCTATCCTTGGAGTTACGTGGGAGGACAAAATAACAAACGAAGCTGTTCTTTTAAAAACCAACTGCAACAGCATCACAGCCATTCTGAAGCAGAGACGACTCCGCTGGCTGAGTCATGTCTATCGGATGGACCACCAAAGATTGCCGCGCGAGATCTTGCTTGGACAAATCGCTGATGCCAAGAGACCCGTAGGCCGTCCTATGCTGAGGTTTAAAGATTCCTGCAAAAGGGATATGGACTCTTTCCGCATCAGTGCAGACAATTGGGAAGCACGCGCTAGCATGAGACCAGAATGGCGTCATGATATTGCCCTCGGAGTGATACAACACGATGAAGCCTGGCTGGACCACCTGAAGCAAAAAAGGCTTCAACGCAATGCTGCTTCTCCCCTTGACACGCGTTTCACCTGTGACTACTGTGGCAAGAAATGTCGTGCTGCTATCGGACTTCTAAGTCACCGGAGACGATGCACCCCCCAAAGCAGACCACCATGATACTGCAACAATCATCTGTCAAAATGCTGTGGCCAATGTGTGTGTGTGTGATGGCTGTTTATGAGAAACATTAAGGACCCGTACTATACTAGTTCAATCTCGTTCAAACCAATTTTCGTTGAAAGAATTTGTTCTATCTATCATGTACAGCATGTATTTTTTGCGATCTACATCATGTATTTTAAAATTAAAATGTATACTTGCTTAGTTTAAAGGTTAGATGGGGGGGACGCCTATTTTACTACTTTGGAAGCGTCTATCTTTCAAACGTTAGACTTTTAGAGAAAATGGTTTTAGAAACCTTGATGTCATTTTAAAAGATCTATCCATAGATACCCCACACGCGTAGGTTTGATTGTTTTGGTTTTAGTTTCATGTATGAGAGGAGTACCCCCTTAAATATCATTATTTTTTTTTTTGTATGAGAAAGAGTAAAGCGGTTAACAGGATACATCTACCTACCGAGTTTCAACTGTGTAATGCTAATAGTTTCAGAATAAAGTGGCTGTGACGGACGGACGGACGAAACTATAAATGTTCCGTTTTTTGCCATTCGGCTACGGAACCCTAAAAAATCCTGATATAAAAAATGTTTAGGTGAGAAAACTATGTATTTTATTAATTCGTTTTTTATTATTGGTTAGTTTCAACTACATTTTTATAATAAAAGGTCAAGTCAATTTTCATTACGATTACAAAATTTCTGTGGAATTCCAATCATCAAGATATTGTGTTTCCCATTTGTTTGAGGGCTTGATTTAAGACTTGAACTAGCAAACATCTTCGCCAAATACTCGTACCTACTTAAACAATTGTGATTACACTCGACTGGTTTGGCCAGTGCGTGCGGATGGCTTGAATGATCCAGTTGCGGTAGTAACTAAGGTCAAGCGCAACTAGTGGCAAATTTCCATTCTTGTCGCCCCAAGCCACGAGACCCTGGATTTCTTGCCCGATGACGACCAACGCACCGTGGTCTGCAACAGTAACAACTTAGTTTACAAAGTTATTATAATCTGCGTCTTTGCAAAAATCCTGTTCGTTTCAAAATAGAATGATTCTAGTCCAAATACAATTTTAGTCTTAGTCTCACCGGGTGGATACTTAGAACGGTACAACTATGCTTAAACTAAGAATAAAAACTAAGAATAATAAAATACTTACAATTATATTACCTATGTAACGAAATAAAAACTTGGAACTAAAGAAGGTAAGTAAAAAAAAAATTTTTGAGGGTATGTTCACACACCATTTTCAGAATTGATAAGTTCAATTCACAAATCGAAATAGACTTACAAATCGTAAAGTTTTCCTTTGCAGAACGCACACAAAATTCATAAGACCTCTTGCTCAGGTCAACGATCGGCACCATGTACTGTCGACAGGTCTCCGACAGCATGGGCTGTACCGGCTCTCGCACCGGCCCTTCTACTCCTAATAAAATAAAAAATAATCAATTGAATTTTTGGTAGATGCATAATTATGACGCCACAGCAGGAGCTGCGAGTTGCGATAAGGGGAGGTACCTCGGCGAGATATACCTGCCAGACCCCAGTGCGGATTGGTGGAGGGCTGTCTGTAAGGCAAGTGACCAACCTTACTGTCAGATGTTATCAAGCCACCCTACGGCCGGCCTCTGACTAGGCTTTACGACTAATATCAACCGATATTAGCCGGGACCAACTGCTTAACGTGCCTTCCGAAGCACAGAGATGCTTGTTTTTGACGTCACTTAAATAGTGGGAATGGTCACCCATCCAATCACGAACGCGCCGTGGGTTGCTTAACTTTGGTATCACTACCAAAGCGCTGCCGCCACTGCGCCACAAGCACCTCATGGTCAGGTCATGCATAAATGAATATGGTGGTCACCACTAGAACTTAGTGACCACCGACCACTACAAACCATTTAAGTTAATAATGTCACTGATGTTGTGTCAAAATGGCGAGTACCGAGTGGCGATCGGCCGTCACACAAACCAGTGCCACTCACTTACAACCTTAGACGAAACAATTTATTTGTCTTACTAAACTCACAAAACACGACGTAAAAAAATGACAACACAAGGATAAGGTCGGGTGTTTATGAGTCGGTAAAGTATTGATTCAGTTCAAAAAAGTTCATTTCTTATTAGATAATCAAACGAACTTACCTTAAGTGAAGTTCGATCTTAATTGTCCTGGCTTCGTCTTCGAGATTTAGAAAGTGTAGCTCTGGCGTACGCAGCCAGAGCTACACTTACTTATGTTATAAATCTCGGAGACAGACAGGGAATTGTAAAATCAATAGCATTTCATGTTTGTTTTGTTTTGTTTATAAAACCCTTCCGCATTACACACCGCTATTTTCTATGACAACTCTTGAGCTGTCATTATTTTGAATTTCAGACTGTACCACCACTGACTGGGGGCGGTGACCCGTCTTCGCGGAGCCTTATGGACCATCAACACGATACAATTTTTCGAGACAATCTACTGAGCTAATCCAATAATTGCAGGGTGTAAATAGAGCATTGGATTATACTCAAACTATTGATCAAACCAGTCCATCGTAATAGAACGATTTCAAAACGGGCTCAACACTTCTCCCAACACTCACAGAGCGAGAGGAACACGAGCCATCCACGGCTCGTGATCCCCAGTTAGCCACTTGTTGTAAGTTAATCTGCACTGTCCTTTCACGGCTGGCTTGTGTAAATGTAGACACAAATGCGTTTTCATTGAAAATGGCTTGGCTCAGTTAAATGGCTCCATGGAATGGCCTCGTGTAAATGGTCCATAGTCTTATGAACCAATAATAATATTACGAGAACTCGTATCGCAGTGGGACATCACTTTATTTGGAAAGTGACTATTCGCAATCTATTTTACTGATGGTTATCTGAACTGTCTGTCTAACCACTTGAACGTCAAGTGATACTTGATTGTCTTAAAAATGTTTGGTGTCTTACGTTCGGGTACACTAAAGTGTCCTCTATGGGCGGCGATAAAAATACGTTGTGTGTTGCTATTGGTAAGCACAGTGTCGCGGTGTTTTGGTCTTTAGTTTATAGGAAAAAATGCAGATGGCGGTGCAGCAAAGAAGCAGTGCTTTTTTAGGGTTCCGTAGTCCGACAAGGAACCCTTATAAGATCGTTCAGTCCTATTCCACGTCCGTCCGTCCTAGTCTGTCACAGCAGAATATATTCTACGTTTATGGACTGATTTGCATGTTACTTTCTCCGAGAATACTTCACATATATATCTCATTTTTAAAAATACAAATAATTAAAATTACCCCCTTTTAAGGGTACCTCCCCATACATGTAAAGGGAGGGGTGAATTATTATTTTTAAGTGCACCCCCTTGTGTGGGGTATCGTTGAAAAGGACTATGAAAACTAGGTAGGGTTTCGATACAACACTTTTTTTATCAGCATTGCCATTTGCGAGATATAGCCCGCCAAAGTCGTTTACACGGTGTGTCCCCCCCCCCTCCCTGTTTCTAAAGTCTTGGACCTATAAACTTCAAATCACTCACGTAAAGAAACAGGCGCGGAAACTCTTATTTAAAATTGTTTCGGGTAATCATTTTTCCAAAAGAACAGTATAAACTATTAACCTGGTATTTAGGTAATTTAGACCTAATTTCTTTCCCCCTGTAAACAGGCAAAATAGCGTGGTGCCAAAAATGACTGGACTACCTTTTTTTAAAAAATTTTTTTACTCGATTCGAAACCCTACTGTCCTATGTTCTACATTTATTTTGAGTTATTAGATCTCAGTTAAAGCTTTAACTCTTTAAATAACTACGTAACGTATCGTATATTTTTTATTTTGATCTAGCCTAAATAGTTTCCTTTTAGCTGACGTTTTTGTCGGAAAACTTTCCGAGCGATTGCTGGCGCAAGATCACGCGCTGTCACCTGGACGTGGAAGGGCATTGACAACTCGCGGCATGGACGTTTGAGTGGCTATGATTTGAGTAATTGAATCAAGATCATAAAATTCCCCCAGGTTCTCTTTTAGGCTTCTGCTAATAAGAAACAAGCCACGAGCCCGGGCCTTCAGCTGAGCCCGGCCGTAGGTACATCTCCCCACCTGCCACGTCGTCCCACTGCACCACGGCCACGACGTGCGCGTGTCGCTGCAACACCTCGGCACTCACACTGGATGTGGTCACTGCAACACATAGGTACATTTGGTAGGTAGTCTTATGGCTTTAGCGCTATACCTACAGCAGTATGTAGATACTAACCATTATACTAACCAACACCATAAAGCTTAATTATCACAACGGGATGAATTATATATTATTGATTTATCGGACACTGATTTATATGATGTTTTCACTAGTGTATATATTTTTTCCCTCACTTCCAATATTCTTTATTAGTTTACCCTCCCGCAAGCCGAGGGCATAGTTAAGGCTGGGCTTCGTGCGAATTTTTTCCCGCGCTCACTTTCGTCACGTTATTCGTCAGATGGTCGATCGTGAGCGCGTGTAATTGTCAAATGAAAACTCGCCCTAAGCCTATCTTACAAATGGAGAATATGAATGGCAACACTTACCTGACTGGATTGCCATTTTCTAGCAATTTACCAACTTTTAGGCAAAATAATATGTATGGCGGGAAGTTTAAACTTAAGGCACATGACATTGAGTTCAGTATAATATTTTAATACCTTTGTGGAGGCGCTCGTACGATTTTACGGTATTCCCTTATTATCTCAAATTCAAAAGGATTTCGTCCACCGAGCTACGGCATGGAGTAAATAAAAAAACCCTCATGCAAACCTCGTTCTTTATTATTGTTTGTACGAGCATAGAATTCATAATAGTACAATAGCTAAAATTAGAGTACAGTACCTACCTAACTAGGCAGGTAGATAGATACCTAATCTACTTACGATCCGTATCCAGCCAGAAAGCAGGATCATGTTCGAACAAGCCTATATTGTGGCTGAAGTCGTCTCCATTGAAATGCGAATGAACTACACCTCGAACGATGTCAGTGTCTGAAAGTGCGGACCAAAATACTTATATAATAGTCTTAGCTCTGAAGGTTTTATTCTTTAACTAACAGTTCCCCGCGACTTCGCTCGCGCCAAAAGTCGATTTTTTATACCAACTTTTAGCCCTTTAATGATTTTATATCGCGACAAATAAGCCTATGTTCTTCCCAGGGTCTCAAACTATCTCTGTACCAAATTTTATTTAAATCGGTCCAGTAGTTTCGGAGCCTATTCAACACTAACAAACAATCAAATCTTTCCTCTTTATAATAATAGGTCTTTACCTACGAAATTGCCGTTCTATAATACTGGTCATTTCAAATAGAAAAATCTTTTTTTGGAATGGCTTTGTATTCTAAATTCAAATTAATTTTGTTTTAAAAACATGTCGTTCTTTTTACAAACTCAGTCTTTTATTTATTGATAAACGTTGTATTTTCATTACATTTGAATTTTTTTCGTCATGATGGATACTTTAAAAAATCGTGTAATTATTGAATACTAGCTGTTGCCCGCGACTTCGTCCGCGTGGACTCGATGACACAAAATATTTATACTCCTGTCGCCATCCATCTATTATGATCTCTTAGTCTATTAAGGTATGTCTGTCGAATTACGCCTGTCTAAAGTTTAAGCTTACTCGTCTTTGTAATTATGAATATAATAAATAAAAGGGCATGTGTATCAAAAGTTTGTTTAAAGCTTAATTGAAGACATATAAAAAAAAATGTATTCTTTTCAAAACAAAAACAATAAAATTTAAGCTTTAACATGGTGCGTTTGGCAGAATTAACCTACCTCGGTTTAATTACTTAATCGTAATCTAAGTTTTTATTAATCACGAACAGAATCAGTCATAATAGTACTTTCAAAAACAAGTCTATAAATTTATCAAATATTTTTTTTCACAGTTTTATCTCAGTATAAGTAAAATATTAAATAACTAAGTTATTAATATTAACCCGTATAATTTAACCATGGCACATGATAGAAGATTAATAAAACTATCTTGGAATATATATTTTGAATAAAAAATATTAACATAAAAAATAATTAATGTAGGCGTTATTTAACCCAGTTGGGGTAGTTACGCCCATTAAATGTCTAATGTTTAATGACATATATATGACTAACAGTGAACAGCAATATGCCCGTGGAAGACACCTAGTATTATTTCTAGTCACAGCCACCAGGACAATTAAACTCTTCCAAGTTCCATTCTTGATCAGCCCTACGAATTCCTCGTGGCAACATTTTTGACAATTTACGCATGGTCTCATGTCAGCAATGCGATCCTCATGACAAGCGTAGCAGTACCAGTTTTCTCTTTCATTCACTTTACCTTTTTTTGTACTTTTTTCGTCTTCCTCCCTATTTTTGGTTCTTCTGCCATGATCTTTTCTTATTTAGTCAAACCTATTTGACTCATTTTTGTCCTGTTATACTTTTGTTCTTCTCCTGTTCCCCTTTTCTTTTTGGTATTATCATCTTTCCGTTTTCATCTCCTGCATTACTTTTTAATTTTATTATTAGCTTTGGCTTTTAGAGTATTTTCTTGTTTCAAATCTTGTGTGAGATAAATCCGCCTATGTGTGAGGTAAATCCGCCTACGATAGCGTTTGGCGTGGGTAAATACGCCTAGGCGTAATTACCTGTTGTTCCCATATCTAAGAAATTATACAAAAAATTAAAACTAGTCATTTATTTTGGTTAACAAGCTAAATATGGATTAACAAATAGTTATTTTAAATAGTGAATGCAAAATGTTAGGGGAAAATGTACGAAAAGAATCAAATCTCACCGGAAACTATCCGTTGTTCGCTGACAAAAATTGCACGACGACCACTCGCGCCGAACGTCGCTCCACTACTAGATCGCGGTATGTGCAGGGTCGCGGGAGAGGTTCGCAAGCGCTACGAGACATAATCACCTTTATGCGTGGGATATAAGATTTGTTTTTACGATACATTTAACAAGGATTTCTGAGCTTAGGCGTAATTAGCTGATAGGCGTAATTCGACAGACATACCTTATAATAAGTCGTAAGGAGAATAGAGGAATAAAACATCTTTTTTTAGATAGGTTACTATTACCTCGCCATCCTTGTCTGGTAAGAAAATTTCGCATGGCAGTGCAACCGACTCCAAAAATTATTTTGCCCTATATCTTTCTTTTAGTTTACTTTATTGAAGGCAGTTTTATTAATTTTAAAAAAGAGTTAACTTTAGGTTTTAGTGTTAAGAAAAAAGTCTGACTCAAATATTTTGAAAATAAGTCTAAAGCGATTTAGCTGAGCTGCTACGGTTCCATATCAGTTGCAGAACTCCAATTTGTGTAAGTCAATAAAAAATGCTCATCACGCTAAACAATGTTCCCTAAGGCGCTCTATTCGTATCTCATGTAGTTAAGCTGAGCTGCTTGGGTTCCATATCACTTGCTCCAGACCTTCATTTTATGTACCTACGTCTACATAAAAAATGCTCATCACGCTGAATAACTTTTCTTAAGGCGCTATTTGCATATCTCTTTTAGTTTCAGTGTACTGCTAAGGTTTCACGTCAGGTACTTCGATCTTCGAAATAAAGTATAGCCTAGTACCTATTTGCCCAGACCAAATAACTACACATTAAAAAAGTTTCATTCCAATTCGTTCAATAGTTCCGGAGATTAGCATGTACAAACAGACAAACGGACAAACAGACAAACAAAATATAAGTTGTAGATTTCTGTTCGGTTACTATTTTAACATCGCCCTCAATATTAGTTTTTGGTAATAATACTCAATGTACTGACACATTAATTTTACGGTTTTATTATATGTATAGATGAGTTCCGTCGCGGCGCCAACGCGACACCGTTTGTGTCACGTAACATCAAAAACGTTTAAGGAGAGAACTGCACAAACGAAAGCACAACCCGTTATTGGTTTTCCCGGTTACGTTCTGGAAATTTTGACTTGAAAAATGAAGCTCGTGGTCGTCCGGAGACTTTGGTCAACAATGATGAATTAAAGGCGATGTGGAAGCTGGCGAAACTCAATCTACAACTGAGCTAGCAGCAGCTTTTGATGTTAGCATCAAAACAATTTTGTACCATTTGCGACAAATAGGCAAGGTAAAAAAACTTGATAGATGGCCCCACAAACTTAAAGATCGCCAGCGCAACGTACGCGTCAAGACCTTCCTCGCGCTGCTCAATAGGCAAAGAAATGAAGGAATTTTGAAACGAATTGTAACGTACGATGAAAAATTGATTCTGTTAGACAATCGAAAGCGCTCAGCAAGTTGGTTAGATCCTGGTTCAGCACCAAAGCAATGCCCTAAACCAAAAATGACCCCTAAAAGGTGATGGTCACTGTTTGGTGGTCTAGTGCGGGTGTGATTCACCACTGCTTTTTTACAAAACGGCATGAGCATTACTGCAGATGTGTACTGTGAAGAACTGGAGACAATGATGGAGCCAGGACAACCAGCTTTGGTCAATCGGTCGTCCCCACTGCTCCTTCACGACAACGCGCGACCCCATACTCCACAACAGACAGTCTCCAAGTTGTAAGAGCTGGGTTTGGAAGTTCTCTCTCATTCACCATACTCACCAGACCACTT
Source organism: Pyrausta nigrata (assembly GCA_949316185.1). Classification (NCBI taxonomy): domain Eukaryota; kingdom Metazoa; phylum Arthropoda; class Insecta; order Lepidoptera; family Crambidae; genus Pyrausta; species Pyrausta nigrata. Next base: position 283,493 of record OX438936.1, read on the forward strand.
ACCAACTTTTACTTTTTCCAAAATTTAGACAACTTTTTAGTGGGAAAAAAATTCAATTCCCGAGAGGCAGTACAAAATGCCTTTGAAGAGTTTGTTGCCTCCCGTCCAGCTGATTTTTACAAGAAGGGCATCAATAAATTGCCAATGCGTTGGAAAAGATGCGTCGATTGCATGGGAGATTACTTTGAATACAAAAAAAAAGTAAAAAAAAGTACTTTCACTTATTCCATACAAAACGGCAATTTCATAGGTAAAGAAAGACCTATATATATTCACTGGGTCACAGAGGACCTAAAAGACGACATGGACATGGAGAGGGAGCGCAGAGCACTGTCGGTGAGGGGTAATATGTTATCACGTAGGTTTGCACGCTGTTCTCGTGATGTTAAGGTTACTCTTTTTAAAACATATTGTCAAACTTTATACACGTGCAACCTGTGGAGCAGTTACACCAAAAAAGCCTTCAGTGCTCTGCGCATTCAATATAACAATGCCTTCAGGGGGATGTTGGGTCTGCCTTCGCGCTGCAGTGCCTCGGGAATGTTCGCCACCTGGAACACAGACGGTTTTCACGCCGTCCTGCGAAAACGAGTGGCTTCCCTGTGGGAGCGAGTGCGGAGCAGCACCAACACTCTCCTGAGGGCTATTGCAGAGAGGATATTCAGCCCTATCACCGCCTACTGGGCATCCATCCACGTTCGGTCCAATCCTAGCTTTAATTAGAGCTTGAAGTTGGGATTGGATCAGACTGTGTCAGTAGCTGAAGTATTTTATTTCTCTCTATAAGTAGTTAGTATTAGGTTAAGAATGTATAAAACTGTTTCTGAAATAAATGTTTTCAATTTCAATTTTAGTGTAGATTTCATTCTATGATCGATTTTGCATCCTGATCCTGACTGATCAGTCCAGCAGCCTCCTGCTACTCTTCCCTAATAACTGGCTGGCGTCGCCCTTGTACCTATCTTTACAAAGGTAGTTACTTTCCTTTATAAGTCCGTGGACCACACTTAAGAAACGCTGAATTAGTAAATATTTAGTATGGTTAAAAGCAAAACAAGTGTAAAAAATCTGCAAGATCTTTACTTGATAAGTGCAAAGATCGCTGCGAATGTGAGAAAGTTCTATTCAACTTCTTGGCACGATTTATGTTAAAGCCTTTATAGGGATTCATTATCAATAGTTTAGCTTTAAGCGCTTTTTACACTATCCTATTTGTAGCACCCAAACTAGTTAAGTAGGATTCTTAAAGAATAAGAAGATTTTGCAAAAGTGTTCGGGAGTAGACGAGAACAGGCATTTGATGAGGTGATTTGAATTTTGAAAAGACTGTGAGTTTTAAATTTCAAAATTCAAATTACTCAATTTGAAATCACAAGCGCCCGCCGCCCGCACCGCTCAGGATCCCCGTTCTCTCTATGTACGCCGTAGGCGAGGTTTCAGATAAGCGGTCGGAGTATAGGTTTATCTACTTCCTACTTATCCTCCTATACGAACGTTACGGGTACGTTCCTAAATTCCTACTTAATCAGGATCCTAGTTAAGATGCTAAGTATACCTTTTTATAAGAAGGCGCTCACCGACAAAGAGGTCGTCACGTCGGTAGGAGATCCTCCAGACGGGCAGGTCGGACGCGAGGTCGGGGCGCGAGTGCGCGGCGACGCAGTGCGCGGGCGCGGCGGCCCAGCGCGCGGCCAGCAGCAGCGCGCCGCACGCCACGCGCCCGCGCACTCGCACCAGCCCCGCGCGCCGCTGCCACGCCGCCGCCCCGCCCGCCGTCGCCGCCGGCTCTGCGCACGCCGCACGAAGGTTACCACAGTGCGAGAGAGAGAGAGAAAACAACACGGATAAATCTTAAAAAATAAAAGGAGGAATAGGAGGTACACTCGGCAGCACATCTATTTGTAAGTATAAACACAACAGAGGTGCTTCTGTTCCATATCTCAGACGTGATGCCCTCAGCAGTGTGGAATTAAGAGTCTCTAAATGAAGGACAGACAGGATATTTAGGGGAGTTAGGGATAACGAGTGTTGAATGAGACGACTGTTAATGTTACAATAGACCCGATATTCTTTGTAGATAGGTACTATAATTTATTTTTAACTAACTAATTATTTAGATGTTTTAAGTAAAGTCAATGCATAGCAAACGAGTGCGCGTCAGTCGTGTTCGGTGGTGTAGCATTACACGGAACAAAAGAGTTGTCGGGGGCAAAAGATGAAAAAATAGACAATGTTGACCTAAATATTAGACCTCATATGATAAGGTTTCCCACGAAATTTTACTCACAAAACTTTACGGAGTACGTATCCGGGGTGATGCTCTTGAATGGCTACGGTCATATCTACATAATAGGGAGCAATGCGTACAAATACAATATTTTAATGATTCCACTGGCGAGCTACAAAACCTGAGGTCAAACATTGAAACAACAAACAAACAAAACCGCCAATAGATCTTACACCAATAATAAATTCACTACAGATTCAGGAAGAGAGCAATGTTAAACTACTTGGTATAAATCTAAATACACACCTCAATTGGAAAAAACATGTAGAAACCACTAAATCAAAACTTTCACAGTTCATGTATGCTCTTAGCGTACTAAAAACAAACTCCTCCAAAGAAGCAGCTTTTTCAGCATACTATGCCTACGCGTACGCGTGGCTACGTTACGGCATTATTATATGGGGACATAGTTGTGATGCTACAGACTTATTTGTAGCACAAAAAAAGTGCCTACGCATTATCCTGAATTTGAAGTCGAGGATAAGTTGTAAACCTCACTTCATTAAGGAAAAGGTTCTAACCTTGCCCTGTATATATATATTGGAAATGGCAAATTTTGTTAGAAAGCATATTCACTTATTCCAGTACGACAAAACCCTAGACGTAAACTGAATCTCGTGCTCCCAGTCCCATTAATAGAAATGTACAGGAACAGCCCCATGTATCGTTGTATTCAAATATTCAATAAATTACCAGACAGTTTAAAAAGTGTAGAAAAGGATCACATATTTAAAACGAAACTTAAGAGCATACTTATAAATAAATGCTATTACGATGTTAAAGATTTCATGGAAGATAATTAACTTAATTAGATGTAGTAACCTAAACATAAACACTAAATAATAGGTATGTAAATAAAGTTTTAATATCTAGTTTATCAAACGTGCAATATGTCTTTAATTGCAAATAGCTAGAAAGGAAATATACTTAGGATACTCACTGTTTTTTTATTTATTATAATATACTAAGCAATAAATAAGTTTTAAATTATGTCATAAAAATTTAACTATGTAACTTATTATATAAGTCTCTACTTAAAGTATGTATACGTCCTTTACTTAGGATACATTCAGTTGCTGTGCCCTGCCGGGTGTACACAATTCTAGTGTTACTTTTAAGTTTCTACTGTGTGTGTACTTGCAAAATAAATAAATAAAAAAAATATTATTGCACTTGAAAAAATTACGACCAGAGTTCCAATCCGCGTTCCTCGCATATCAGGCGAGTGCCTAACCTCTAGGCCATACTAACGTTGGCAAAGTCGAAATTTTCAAGTGCTTGTTAACGCTGTAATGCCGCGTTGTTTTCATCAATGCCGTTGAAATTACACCCTCAACACTCGAAAGAAATAAGTACAATTGCAAGAATTAAGTTTAGTTGTAGTGTAGTAAGTAGGTTAGGTAAGTAGTAGGTACTTGGCGGCACGGGCGCGGGCGTGCAGAAGCGGCGCGCGACGCGCAGCGCGCCGCCGGCCGCGGCGTGCGGCACGCGCAGCAGGTGCGCGAAGTACACCAGCACCAGCGCCAGGATCAGCGCAAACGTCACCACCAAATGGACGAACACACATTTTTCACCCCTCGTAAATTTTGACTCCTTTTTAACGTTTTCTTTGGGTGACATGTTTGCAAAAGTCACCAAATCGCTAAGGTCGTGATTTCATCTTACGTCTTGATACAAACAGTTCTTGTATATTAATTTATATATATACAATGTGTCCCGGCACCGGTGTCGGAGCCTTCATTTGGTGACTAAGAAGCAAAATTTCTACCAATTTCTTAATAGGATCAACTTTCAAATTACAAATTATTTTTACTTCCCCATACTATCGTAAATCGGCTAGGTACATTTGTATGGAAAGATGTTGCAGGCGAACTCAGCTATCAACTCTAAGGCTCAGTGGGGACACACTGTATATTTGTGATCTCGCAAAAATTATTAAACAATGAATTAAATAAATGAAGTAGGCTTTATGAAACATTATTATCTACTAACACATTATTAGGGCAGGGCATAAAGCAGGAGCCTCATAGTGTTTGTAAGTTTTTCTGCGAGATAACGGTGTCCCAGAAGAAGAAAAATGCCTGTCATGCCTCCTTGCTCTCTAATATTTGAGATATGACTGCCCTAATGGTCAAGTTACTTCCAACGTCCTCTTTTCGGATGTCACGCTCAGTCTAGGTACAACTTGATAGAAAACCCCATTCCCCGCAAGTAGTAAGTTATTGAGAGTTCTCGCTCAAACCGCTCATCAGAGAAACTCTCAATAACTTACTAGTAGAATTGGTTACAACAACATTAGCATCAAATGCTATTGCGTAGTTTGGGGGGTGGGCGGGCGAGATCAATTTTTGACAATAACTAACATGCAATTATTTTACTACATTCATATCAACGTTAATGTCAAATTTAGTGTTTAAACTGATAACTACTTATGCATCTGCATTAAACTGATGAAGTTAATGTGAAATTTGGGTGGTGGGCGGGTAGCGCTCATTTTTATACATTTTGTTGACCATAGATCAACGAGTTCAAATTCAAATATTCTCGAACTGGATAATTAATTACTCTACTCGTAAAACATTAAAATGGTCAGTACTGCTGGGTGAATTAAATCAAATAATAATCGTCGGCGTGCTATATATGCCGGTGACGTAGGTATACTACGTCACCGGCGTCACCGCTGCCCGCGAGCCGCGGTGCCTCGTTGCGCAAGCACCGGATATCGGAATATGTTACCCAAGCGAAACACATACCTATTGCGCCTGTTTCTGATGTAAATAATTTAACAATGAATGAAATAATAGTACCATACAAGCGATCTCACCCTGCTTCACATTGTGAAACCTACTTTTTAACGTTGAATGTATAAATTAATAAATTTTGGACAACATCACATACATTGCTCTGATCCCATAGTAAGTAGCTAAAGCACTTGTGTTATGGAAATCAGAAACAACGACGGTACCACAACACCCAGACCCGAGACAATATAGAAAATATGGTTTCCCATATTGACGCGACCAGGGACCCGATCAAACCCGGGACCTCTGAGATGGCGACACCATGAAAACCGGTGTGTAAGCCACTCGACTACGGAGGTCGTCAAAGGCGGTATACTATTGTCTAAACGATACTTTCGAAAACTCATGACAGCAGTTCGTTTGACTGAAAACATACAAGTTATGTTTATATATATGCAAGTCAGATACATTAGATATACTTAGATTTGACAAAATGTTTGATTATCCTTCACCTGTTTTGCGATTTGATCCTAGATTAGATCCTAGAATAAATCGTTCTCAGTGCATGATTTTATGAAAAAAAAAAAAAGATCCTGTTTGTCTACTTAGAACATATTTCTTATTCATGTTCAATCTTTGTTATGATATTTTAATGATATTTCACTTGTGTTTTCTTTAAATCCATATCTATAATACCTACCTAAGTAAATAATATTACTAATAAGAAAGTTAAGCAGATAGCCTAATTTATACTTAATTATTTTTCTATTAAAATAATCGAGAAACAAAACTAATAGTAATGTACGTAAATGAAATAAGATTATAGTTTTTGATAGAATTGTTCAAAAAAGCTTGTATACCTACCATATATTTTTTTATAGTTATTGTCAAAAGATGAAACTTTTGACAATAACTATAAAAAAATTTATACAAGTTGAATAGGTTCTGAAGAACATAATTCATTTTTTTTATTATTCATAAAATATTGATTTGGAAATTTTTATTTGATTCATAATGCGTCATAATCACGTTGTCGAAACGCTTCCATAAAAATGCTTGCGTGCAAAGTATATCGCTGCTAGGGTTGGCGATCACGCAGCGGCGCGTTTTCAGCCAACTGTGTCGTAATTATTATACTGTTTTAAGATTTTAGTTTTTAAGTACTAGCCGAAATTCAGTACAATAACGTTACAGCGCATAAAATAATTTTATTCAGCAATGCAAACAGATAATTTAATTAAGTAGTTAATAAATACAAGTTGAATAGGTTCCTTCTGACGCTGTCGGGTATAAATCAATCATATAACATAACCCCAATAATATATGCCATACTTGGAACTAGACCCTTGCGAAATAGGTACTTCAATGCAACCTTACCACTATTCCATTGAGTTTTCGTCATTTATCATGCAATAATATTTTTGTCAACCCTAACACATAACGCTGCGTACACAATAATTTGCAAATAAATTGCGAACGACTCGATTAGTGCTTCACTTTGTGCCTCACTGTGCATCGTGCTCAAGAAGTCTCTTCAGCAGTCCCGCTCCGATCGCCGCTGCCCCGCGCCACCTTCAGCGCCCCAGACCCAGCACTCCAAGTTACCCAGTGAGTTTCTCTCTTCTAACAAGTAGAATGTGAGTACTTATGACTAACTCCTAGAACTTAACTTAGACTTTTTTCTGTGTCTCCTCATCATCAGTAACTTGTATTTGCAAAGTTTGAAGTTTCGCGGCTATTAGGTACTACATTTACTTATGCAGTAATGATTTCAACTGTTTAGATTCTTACACGCGTAAACGTTCAGGAATATTATTTTTATGAAACAATTACTAATTTTCAGGTCCGACTCCGAGTATGAATCTGCATTTGAAAACCGCGTGTCCAAGTCAGAGAGGAGTAGGACAGGACAACTCACAACTCAAGGTATTTCCATGAATTAAATTCTTAGTCACATATTTGTTTCTTATAAATTCTTAGTGTTGGTGAACTAGTATCGTGGTTATCTGTGTCATAATAACTATAATGCGCATATTGAAATATCTAAATACTTCTAAGTTCAAGACAACCACCGACAGTAGGTATATATCTTAATATTAACAAGTAAGATTTACAAGTTTATATTAATGTGAGACATGATTGGTTTGGCAGATCTGACTCCGAAAGCGAGAACACTCCAAGGCGGAACCAGGCTAAAACGCTCAAGAGAAAATCAACTACACGAACTCTGTAAGTACGACTTGAAAATATCTTAGATCATAAGTACCGATATTTTGTTAACCGGTCAGTCGCGGCATTTTCAGACACAATAGATAACACGTTCACGGACACTTGGCCGATCCTAGATATTTCATTAGGACACCTAATTTTACCATACAAATGCTTAGTACGTTCAAATACGGATTGTCGTAAGATGAGTTTAGAGTAATGTTTGGTATGGCAGTCACGGCTGGGAACGATTACGTCGTTAGACGAACTGTCGTATCAGATGGATCATTTGTAGATGCAATATGACAAGTACGCCCATAGGCGGGGTCGCCTGCAGACTTCAAGAGGCAGTACTGCAGTTATCTGTCTGTGGAGTGTGGTCGCCATTATTCTGACCGTGACCTTCGTGATCAATTAGGGATGAAAGAACGCTACCACCGCCACCCACGGAGTCTGAAGTGCCGCCTATGCAGTGCTGACGAACGTGGTGGACTCCACAGCTACCGGTGTTGTCTTCACTGACTGGCTCTTCTGGCTCACTACCATATTTACCCTCAAAGTCTGGTACAGAAGATACGCTCTGCGCATCATTGATGGATTCACGTCATGGCGTCAATTCTATACTTAGTGGTCCGAGGTGTTGGGAGCCTGATGACCTGTAATGCACGTATTTCATACCTAGCTTAGGCATCAGACTCATACGAATACTGACTAAACCCAACTAATTTTAGTAATACCATTGTATGCATGTTGTCAAATCTGTGTAAGTAAATAAAGTTATAATTATAAGAAAGCCATCTGTAAATAATAATAAATTCAATTTAGCAAAAAATCGAGGTAAACAAAAGTCGGGTACGTACAAGGTAGGCACTTATTCAATCGCGATTCTACGGCGTTATTTTGTATGTTTCCTACAATTTTATCGTATAAACACTTGCATTGCGCAGTACTCAATATACTATTGCATAGGTTCAAACAAAATCAAACAATATGTTTTTGGAAATCACTTACCTTTCTTTGCCGGTATTCACGTATTTGCACAGAAGCGCGCGACTATCCCCCTGCTGTGACACTGCGCGACTAAATGTTCGGCAAGCGCTCGGCTCTCGCACGGCTATAGGCGGGGTGCCATGTAAAGTACAGCGTAGATGTGTGTGTGAAGCACACAAGTACACCTAAGAAAAAATGTTCATGATTCCTTTTCCCGTGACAGTAGAAGAATTTCGAATAGCATGTTGTGACACTAGATTACGTGGGTCCCTTTGATGCTATGAAATTAAATCGGCTACAAGCGGTCTGTCCGTTTTGACTACTTGAAGTTTACCGGCCTAAGGCGTGGTGTCACATTTTAATCACATAGAGTTACGGCTGTGGGCGAAGTGTCCGTGAACGAGATAATAATCAATAGTTATCCGACCACATACGACCGCGCAGCATCTGATAAGTTAACGTGGTAGTTACTTATGATTCACGTTTTACTTTACAGGTCTGATTCCGAAGACGATCGTCCTTCAGCTCGCAAAAGCAAAAAGTCTAAGAAAAAGTTGACAAAGAGACAAAGCACCGGGAAAGAAGAGGAGCTGTTCGGGCTGGTGTCCGAAGACGAGAAAGAAGGCTCACGCGACCGCCTCTCGACGAGCACCGGAGGGCCAGCTGGCGAGCTCGTTCAGCAGCAAGGTCGCGGACGGTGCGGTGCTGCGGCGCGCGCAGCTGAGCGGCCGCTACTACGCCGAGCTGCGGCTCTACGCCACGCGCGACGCGCTCGACGCGCGCCCCGAGACCCGCTACACCAAGGCGCTCGTCACGCTCAAGCTCCAGCTCGACCCGGACGAGCCCGAGTGGGAGCTGCTTCAGAAGTTCCTCAAGGAAGCGAAGACGAAGTATTTTGCGGAAAGCGCATCGGTTTTTTATAATAGTAGAACTAAGTAATAAACTTGAAATAAAAATAACTTAATTGATTTTGTTGTAATTTACGTAAGGTATTAATAAACAAATGGTTTAGAATTTAGTAAAGTACTTATTTAACCTCGGTACTACTTACCCGACTAATTTTTACCAATCAATTAAGTAGGTAGGTAGGTAATCAAGTCTCTACTAGGCTATACAATAATTTAATAATTTTATTAGTAGATAGTTTTCATTTCATAAGTCAATTCTATTGGGCGGCTAGTCCCGAAGTTAAATAAAGGTTTTTAGTGGTTTAGGTAGGTTAATTAAGGTAAGGTAAGATGCCCTTCTGCTCTGCGTGTGCAGTCCAGGTAGAGAGTAAGCGGTGGGTAGGCCACTTGCGGAGCACCGCGCACATTGAATATTTTGGCAATTTTCTCTTGTTTAAAAATAACGAACAAGAAATAAAATCATTTACAACTAAGAATATTGTTGTCCATCGTAACTTTAACTTTGAACGATTATTTACATTTGTCTTAAACATCCTTACCAAGAAAGTTGAAGAGTTTCAAGAACGTGATAGTGGGTGGACTTTCCTAAGTAATATTTATTTAGAAGTAAACATAAACAGATATGACCCATTATATGGAACATATATTGACTTTATTGACTTACCGCCAGTAATAATAAAGAAAAAAGCGTGTGTCAATATTAGAAATGACGATGACTTTTGCTTCTTGTGGTGCATAGTCGCCGCGTTGTACCCTGCTAAGACGAACTGTGACCGAACTGCATCATACCCACACTTTGAACGGGTGATCAACATCGAAGGTATGTCTTTTCCAGTAAAGTTTAACGACATTTCAGTTTTTAAAAACAATAATCCAAATATCAGTGTTAATGTTTACTCATTAAAAAACAATAAATGCGTTGTGGGTCCCATTTACAGATCAGAGTTTAATAAATCAGATTCAAGAAAAAAAATTAACTTGCTATTGATAGAGAACAACGTTCATTCACATTTTGTTTTAATAAAAAACTTATCCCGTTTGGTTCGAAACCAAATCACAAAGCGTAACGGTAAGTTATATTTTTGTGAAGACTGTTTTTTAATTCTCAGGATAGTATCGATAAGCATGTCTGCAGTGGTGTCAGCACCTTACTCCCCAAAAAAGGTACTCATCTTCAGTTTAAAAATTTCGAACGTAAACAAGACGTTCCTTTTGTTATTTACGCTGATTTCGAAACTATCTTAGAACGATTTCAAGGATGTGAGCCGGATCCTCTTGCCAGTTTTACAACACCGCGTCAACGGCATATTCCAGCAGCTTTTGCGTATCAAGTAATCTGTTCATTCGATAATACTTTAAATAAATTTGTTCACTATCGGGGTCCTGATTGCAGCGTACAGTTTCTTAAAAATCTTTACTCGGACATTTCGAATATTTATGACATTTTAAACGATGAAATCAAAATGATTTTTACCGTGGCCGATGCAATAAAGCATTCGCAGGCTGATGTGTGTCACATATGTAACAATTTATTGATTGGAGACAAGGTGCGAGATCATTGTCACCTGACAGGACGATACCACATCAGTACTGTAATTTGCGTTACAATGTTCCCAAGTTCGTACCTGTATTTTTTCATAACTTATCAGGTTACGACTGTCATTTGTTTATTAAAAAATTATCCAACAGCTTAGGTCCCATTACAGTTATACCAAAAAACAAAGAAAATTATATATCTTTTACAAAGTTTTTAAAATTAGAAAACGGAAAATTTGGTCAGATCCGGTTTGTTGATTCCTTTAAATTTTTAGGTACCAGTTTAGAAAAACTAGTAAGTGGTTTTCGTGAATCTGATTTATTTCGTTTAAAAAAATATTTTCCCAATAGCAACCAGTTCAGTTTATTGACACGAAAAGGAGTTTATCCTTATGATCACATATCGGATTGGAAATCGTATTCAGAAAATAAACTTCCTAGTAAAAGTAAATTTTACAATTCCCTAACCGATGAAAATATAAGTGACTCCGATTACGATCATGCAAAATCTGTGTAGTCAGTTTTCAAAATTAAAAATGTTGGTGAATACACCGATCTTTATCTCAAAACAGACGTATTACTTTTATCAAATGTATTCGAAAATTTCCGACTTGTATGTAAGCTAAATTATCAATTGGACCCTGCTTTCTATTTAACAGCTCCAAGCTTGTCGTTTGATGCAATGTTAATGAAGACTGGTATTCAGTTAGAATTGTTACATGATTTAGAAATAATCCGTCTTTTACAAAAAGGTATACGAGGTGGTATCTGTATGTGCTCTACCAGGCATAGCGTAGCAATCAATAAGTATATGCCAAATTATGACAGTCATAAGCCCGACTCGTATCTAGTGTATATTGATTGCAACAATTTATATGGCTATAGCATGTGTCAACCTCTGCCTGTATCGGATTTCCAATTTTTGAGTAAAACGGAAATAGATCAACTAAATATTTTGTCAGTTCCTGATGACGCTGAAACCGGTTACATTCTTGAAGTTGATTTATTATATCCAGAAAACTTGCACTCTCATCATAATGATTATCCTTTCTGTGCTGAAAAGTTTATACCACCAGGCGGACAGACTTCGAAATTAATACCCAATCTTTACCCAAAATGTGAATACGTAATTCATTATGTTCATTTAAAAACATGTATCAAGCACGGCTTGGTTTTAAATAAAATTCATCGCGTTTTATCGTTCAATTAATATATTTGCTTAAAAATGCATTCTATTTTTAAGCAAATGTATTAATCTAAATACAGAGTTTTAAAACTTTAGAGGATAATGAGCGTCGCGTTGATGTAAAACTAGTTAATCAATGGTGTGACGAATCAAACAAAACAAAAAAACATCTGAGCGCTGATAGGTTAATAGCTCGACCGAACTTTCACAGCGCTACAGTGTTATCTGAAAATCTAGTCGCGGTTCAGATGAAACCCGAAATAATAATTTTGGACAAACCTATATACATCGGATTCGCCGTATTAGAACTCTCTAAAAGTCATATGTACAATTTCCACTACTCGGTTATAAAACAACATTATCAAGATAAGGTACGATTGTGTTACACAGATACCGACAGTTTCATCTACAAAATTGAAACACGGGACTTTAATCGAGATTTGAACACCCACTTTCTTAGCTATTTTGATACAAGTAATTATGAATCAGAAAAAAATTTTAGCTTGCCCGTTATCAATAAAAAAATACCAGGATTGTTTAAAGATGAAATGGGTGGTGAAATTATAAAAGAATTTGTAGGTCTCAGGTCTAAGCTATACTGTGTTAAAACGGAATCTAAACTTATTAAAAAAGCTAAAAGAGTAAAAAAAGGGTAATTAAAGATCTCACTTCAACTGATTACAAAAACGATCTGCTTAGTGACCAAATAATACGTAGAAAGAACATATTGTTCAGATGCATTAAGCACGAAATTTTCACTCAGCGGACTAATGCGGACGATAAACGGTTTATACTACCGGACAAAATATCTAACATAGCATGGGGGCATCAAGATGTAATATTTTAAGTAATTAAGTGTAAATATAAATAACTAATACTTATTCATAAGCTTTTAATTTTTACTAACAAAAGTGTAAATAATGATAGTATAATTAGTTGTAATTAAATTGTAAATTTTAAAATCTAAACATAATGTTTTATTTACTCATTATTTATATTAAATCGCTTTACCGTATACCATTCCATTGGCAATAAAGTGCATCCATATACATTTTCAACATTTAATGCAATTGACGCATACCTATGATGCAAGTAGTAAAACGACATGATAATCAATTTTAATCAAAACGTTGCATTTCCACGTGTCATTAAGTAGAACACTGTTGCGAAAGTATGCAAGCGATGCAATTTTTTTATAATTATAAATATAAAAATTGGTAATATTTTAACATTCATTCATATTCAATCGATCGCTGTTCGAGGTTTCATCTTTGGTAAGTAAATAGATTATATTTTTAAATTTTTCATGCAATAAGTTGTATGTAGTAACATTTATTTAGTACTAATGTGCGTGTTAATAAGTACTAATTTTTGTTACAGCCAAAAATGTCAGACTCGTCGGAAATTATCTTCTCACAATATGCGCAGGATCCATTGGAGAACTTTTCGCAACAGTATCAGGAACTGTTCGACGTGCAGCCTGTTGAACCGAAAACAGAAAGAAAAACGAGACCAAAGAAAGATGTGAACACGAAGAAGAAGGCGAACATCACATCCAAATCGTTTGTCATACGCAAAGATCGAAAGGGTTATAAGCTGATCCAAATAAAGATTATGGAGATTAGTAGTGAACATTCATCGTTCTTACAGACGCAACAAACTGATTTGGAAAGTTCGGATGAAAACGCCATACTTAGGGTGTACAGTATGTGGTACAAGAACCAATGGATGAAGTTTTAGACCTAACTGAAAGCTTAGTCAGAAAAATATCAAAAAAACTGTGTGGTGATAGTTACTAGTGCTTTAGATTTTAAGATATCATAATCATTATTTGTGTTAGTGAAATAAATGTATATTTATCTGAGCAACATGTTTCTTTTCTGAATGATCCACATAAAACCTTGAATGAATTAACCACATTCATTTCAAAATAAAAGACTATAAGTTCTCAATTACATTATTTATTAAAAATAATCAATTTTATCGTTTTCTAAACACCATTTTTTTATACACAAAACATTTTTCATTGCACAATATTTCTCATGAATAAAACAATTTATTAAATATTCTTTACAATATAGGTTATACAGAATATTAAAATTAGGAATGTTTTCACAACTAATGTCTGTAATATTATCATGATCACATAACTCCTTTACCCATTGAACTTTTTCTTCGCCTTTCACAACAATAGTTCTATCTTTAAAGTAGGGTTTTATCATTCTTTAGAAATTAGAAATAAATAATTAATTAGAAATATTTGAGTATGTTCTTGAGTGGCTATACATAACTCTTTTACTAAGAAGTCATTTTTATCATTTTTGAAACCTTGTACATCAACGATTATTGTATTTTTGATCATGGTACTTTCTTAACGATATTACTCAATGGTTTGTGCTCGAATATGCAATCGTTTAAAATCAAACAATATGCAGCAGTTTGATCAGGTATTTCTTGATCTGTTTCAATTTCAACTCTTACATCTATTGATCCCTTTAAAGTCTCGTGCTGACGTGAACAGTCAATTATAAATAAAGGAGCCACATCTTTGAATTCTTTCAAAGTCATCAACGGTTCTGGTCGGCGTCCGTAATAAGACTGTTGAAATCTTGCATACTGCTCGTATAATAAAGTAAACTTATCTTCAGAAAAACTCACGTTTAAACCCTCGTAAGGGTAATATGATGAATTTAAAAATACTCTAACGTCTCGTACATGACAATGGTCGAATTCAGCCATTGACAATGCAGCGCTATGCTTACGGTTCGTTTGTAAGGCAATAATAACATATCGCGGTTTTTCTACTTGAGATGATGTTTTAATAGACCAAGTGTGTTTACGAGTTTTTGGTAAAAGTGGATATTTATATAAGTCCCAATTGCGGAATGATAGCGTGATAGGTCTATCGCGCTCTAAGTATTTTAATAAATTAATTCTTTCACGATCAGACAATTTGACGTGAGGAACTCGCCAAACAATTTTGTTTATTATGATATCATCCACAACTTCGTCCGCATTTAATTTTAAAGCATTGAGATTAGTATTGCTTCTCAGCAACTCTAACTCATGTTTAAAGTTTATTATTATTTTTTCATAATCTTCGACAAAACCTAAAATTTTGGTCAAAGGCACCGAGGCCGAAAATATACCCTCGCCAACATTAGTTGTTTCTGCAGTCGACCAGCCCCAAGCTCTTGCACTTTTAGATTCATTTTCATTCAATGATAAATATGACTTCATAGTTGTGGTAATACCAGCATTTTTTTTATCTATCTATTTCTATGCCATTTAGCTCATAACGAATGTCTTGAAACAGAAATAATACCGGATTATTGACAAAACGAATACTTGACACTTTTTCTTTTTTGCTGTTAAGTACAATCACTTTGCCCTCAATATACAAAGTGCTAAGTGAGTGCGAGGGCAAGTACAAGTCTTGCTGATTAATAGATATTCGTATTTCATCATTCTTGTTAAAACTTGTCACATATGGTTTGTACGAGTGATATTCGAAACTTTCAATGGTATTGTCAAAGGAAGTTTGCTGAGAAATGTCTAAGATATTCATTTTATTAGTTTTAGGAATTCTTTATTGCTCTTAGTCAGTTTCTTTTTTAATTGAAGTGGTGTGCCTTTCTGAGATGTTCTTTTGCAACTGATTTGGGAATGCGATGAAGACGGGTTTTTATTAAAATTAATCATTTTTTACGGAAATGCAAATACAGTTGAACATCTTCTTCACGTAAGTTAATTTGTTTATTTTCTGTATCAAGTAACTTAATATTAATGGCGCTTATAGAATTTTGGTTCACTGGGAAATATATTAGGTTTTTAGGTATTTCAATGATTCGATAACCAGGTGGTACATTAGGTACAAATTCATAAATAATATGGCTTGCTTTTCCGTTCACAAATGAACCACTAACTACGTCACATTCGATCCGCACGATAGTTGTTGATAAAATGCTAACAGGAAACTGTGAATCGGTACTTATATTGGCATTAATTGTATCCACACCAAAGCCTAAAATTTTACCTAGCGAATCATTTTTATCGAAGTGAACATCCTTAGAACAAAAAATGTTTGTTTTTAATGTATTGTTGTTGCAAGTTAACTGTAGTACGGTATTCTTAATGTTACTTTTCAAATAATCACATATGTCTTGAAACTCGTAAGAACCTTCAGGAATTTCGATGACTTCACTATCACCATAGTAAAACTTATTGTTTCTTTCATCTATATTTGGAATAGAATTAAAGGTTGAAAAATACAAAAGACCACATTCGTAGTCTCCTTGCAGTTCCAAAGTGGGCGAATAATTTGTTATTAACGAAGCTCCTCTCCCGGTTATAGACACAGTGAAAGACATGTTTATACTGACAATATAATTTATTTCAATCATTATATAAATGTTTTTTCCAATATTTCCTTAAATATTTTAAGCACAGATGACCACAGTTTGTCGTGCCAAACGCTTGATGTCGCACATAATTATAGTATATAGGTAAATTATGCAAATATTTGACTAATTCCAGCGGCGGTTTTACATTACCAAAACTGTCATAATATTCTGCATAGTTGTTTTGCTTAACAAAGGCTACCCAATGTGTACCAGAATTTTTATTGATATCCAAATTCAATATTCCGCATTCTATTTCCCTAGGTTTCGAAGGTAATGTATCTCTCACGAAAACACCACGAAAATAAGGAATATCACTGGCATGTTCTAGTATATCGAGATTAGTGAGTGCACGTCTAGGTAGCCGCTTAATTAGTTTTTTGATGGGTTCAAATATAAACCAGCTCCTTTTTTATGAGGCTTGATGTATAATCCTTTTCCAAGAGCTACAGCTTCCATCATTCTGTTATGTCTTTCTGATTCTTAAAGACTCTTCTGTGCAGCTTTTGAATCATTTACAGCTTTTGCTATACCTGCCGCTCCTCCAGCCAAGGAGCCTAAAGCTGACAAGCCGGCAAATATGGGAATAAGTGGTAAGAATCCTCCACATTTTGGAATCGGAATACAGCGAGGTAAACGTATACCCTTTTTGTTTGTAAATTGTTTTTTTGTTGCTGCATATGCAAATTTAATAATAGAGTCTTTATCTTTAGATTTTTTTTTTTTCAATTGAGACTGAATTTTTTTAATACCCGACATAAAAGACTATTAAGTCTTTTATGTCTGAACCAGTTCTTAGTTTAGCCTTCATAGCGTTTTTTACAATCCATGATGCAATTTTTTCGCCTTTTCCGGCATCTTTCGACTTCAATCTTTTTTTCGCTATATTTAAAAGTTCTAAGTCAGCTTTGTGTCTAATATTTATATCGCTATTATTGTAGGTAATGTCGTGGTACATACAAGCGTTATCTAATTTGTTAATACCTTGTTCACCATTAATCAATCGTTTATGTAGTTTTGTTCCAGGACCACAAAATTGATATGTAGGTAAATGTAACTCAAACGGTAAATTATCTATTAACGTATTAATAATACCACTGCCTCTATCACTGCCCTCCTTCATCGATAATTGTAAAATGAAATTTATAATTTATATTGCGTTTTATATACTACTTTATCAATTCAGTTTTATCTATCCAACTATTCTCTTCTTTGCTAAATCCTAACCATTTTACAAAGAGTTTGTTACCTTTCTTTTTTATAACTTTCTCGATAAGATAGATGTCTGGAAACTTAGTTTTTTGTAACTCATATCCATAGAAGGAACCTAAAATTTTTTGGTTGCGTTTGTCTTCTATTTGATAAGTTTCTGGATTAGTTTGGTTAACTTTTGCTACACGGAAAATTTCCGTTGACCAGTTAGGGGTGTAGCCTTTGAAGAATTCTCCTTTGTATTTACTTATACGAACAAAATCACCGACTTTAAACTTTATTCGCGGGCTTGGCTTCCGTTTTTGCATTTTAATTATATTTAATCTTACGAGAGCCTCATTAGCTCTATTGACATCACTAGGCTTGAATTTTGTAGTTCTGTGTATCGTATTGTTATAATAGTGTACTACAGAATCTAAATGAATTCCGTACCATTTAAATGTGCCTTGTAGACTAAATAGTTTGTAAAGATGCGACTTAATTGTCCTTATTACACGTTCGACTATTGATGCCTTTTTAATGGAGAATGTAGAAAAGTGATTTATGTCGTTCTTTTTCATTAATTGCTTAAAAATATCATTATAAAACTCCGTTCCTAAGTCCGTTTGCAAATTTTCTGGTTTTCTGCCTGACTTTGATAAAACGTTTTGCATTGCACTTGATACACAATTCTTTGATTTTAATTTTAATGGAACTGTCCAAACATACTTTGAAAAAGCATCAATTACAACTAGAATATATTTGTACCCTTTATTCAATTTAGAATACTTTTGTAAATCGACAAGATCAGCTTGCCATAAATCATCTATTCCTTTTATGATTGTGGATCGACGATGGAAATTTCTTCTTGCTGTTTTGTGAAGTTCGTTCACTATGTCTTGTTTACTCATCTTTGTTTGATTTTGCTTGTTTCAGGAAGTAATCAATTTCCTTTTTGTTATAATACAAGGTACTTAATCGTTCTCCAGTTAATTTTTCTAAATTTTGTAAGTATTTTCTAAGATCACTTTGATTCTTTTTGATTTCGTTTCTTAGTTCTTCAATACAATTGTCCACGTATTGCTTATTAACTGCTTCATCGTTTTTATCAGGAGATCTTAATCCCCTTAATCTAGATAATTTTAAATCATAGTCGCCTGCAGCTGATCTTGTTAATGTATCGGTTTGACATTCAATTAGTTCTGATAATCGTAAACGTTTATGAACGTGATGACCAAATTTGTCTAAATTCATTGCCGTCTTGATGGCTTCTGTAATGCAATGATACTGCCCAAGCCTCCTGATGGAAGTGTTATATATTTAATTTCTTTGATGATACCAGCTTCGTACATTTCCTCGATTATCGCTTGAATTTCATTATGTACTCCAGTGTTACCTGCCGCCCATTCAAGGAGTAGTAATTTCAATCGTTCAACTAACTCATTCGGGTCGTTCCAATAAACCAAATCTGTATCATTCTTTACTTCTTTTAAAATATCGATACCTTTTCCTTGTGGAAGACTTTCTATGCTACTTGTATGGTTTCTTGTAAATTTATATAAAGGTTTTATTACCTTCATGTATTTAAACCCTTTATTACTATTTATTGGTTTTCAATGGATCGTAATTGCGTTTGTGGGCGCTAGTATCTATTAGTACTAATTTATAATTTTGCAAGTCGTCCTCGGTCACCAGATTCATATTCGGTATCTTTTGATATAGTAATACTTTGATACCATCTGTTTTCTTCAGACTATGGTTCCCAATTTTAACAGTACAGCCATCATCACGGGTCTTGCCAAACCAAAGTTTTCCTCGTTCATTTCGAACTCCAAATGGTACATCTTTCATGACATCGGATGACTTAGACCAAGATGATTCATTTGCAATACTTGGTGACGATTGAAGAGATTTAAATGAATTGTCATGAACATCAAGTTCATCAGGAGGTAACTTAGTGGGAGTTTTGTTAGATACGCTGCAAACCTCTTCATTAGAAACTTCTTCTTCATCAGTTTCGGATTCCTTAAAATTTTCACAAGATGAATTTGATAACTCATCATCACTGTACTTATTTTTTTTGTTAGGAGGGCTTTGCTGTTTTTCTTCTAAATTATTTTGTTCTTTTCCAGTTTTACTTGTTAAAAGGTTAAGTGGGGCAACAATAGGCTTAAATATTGTTTCTAGAGCCATTTCTTTTGTATTTTTACATATTGACCTTCCTTTTTACAGCTTTTGCAGACTTTACTATTTGTTTTTTTAAACTTCGTTCTATTTTTGTAACGTTTCCACTCAGTATGAATTCAGGAATGCAACTGATTTATAATTAGCAGAACATTTATTTATGAATACTAGTCTCATACTAGTCAACGACAATAAATGTATCAAATTTCTTTCGATAGCATCCTTTATTTCGTTCACAATCTTTATTTATTACAAGGTAGCTAAAAGGTTGTCTCCAGACAGTAGAACACATTTCACGGAACTGAGACCATGACATGGCAGACCCTACGTGTTCGTCGTAGACGTGCCTTCAATTGACATCATCTTGCTTGAATAATATTATTAGGTTAGCATTATCTCGTACTAATTGTTTAGGTATTTTAGTATAAGTTTGATTTATGTAAAAACAATCAATGTTCTTATGACGTCCCATAGCGAAGTAGTCTCGTATGCTATTTTGATTTGCACAAGCGACATCATCGAATATAATTATCGAGTCTGGTAAAGCTTCATGTGGACTTAGAATCTCACCGTTATGACTGTACTTATTATAAGATGTACCACGAGCTATATTCATGACCTTTTCTAAGAATTGATATTTAGGTTGATATAAAGATTTAGAATAAACATAATGATTCCTAAATCGAGGCCCATCTTGATGTAATAACAAACTTATTACTAAGTTTGTCTTTCCACAATTTGATGGACCACACACAATACTGCGTATAGTATTTGGTAATAAATTGCCATGGCGTTTCGGCTCATTTATTGAAGCTGCCGGGCAAATGCAGTCTAATTTGAGTGACTCTTTTTGTTTTAAGAATTTCATTATGATTTCAAATGTGAAATATGTGACCGTTCATGGATTTCGACAAACTGATAACAAGACCAGCTTGATAGAACGTTTAAACATTGATCTTGCCCCCCCCCCCCCCAAACTTCACAGGAGCATTTAACGCTAATGTAACTGATTAATTACCTGTATGTTATTTAGAGTTTAGATAAAGAGTTAAAACTTTGATCCCACCCGCCCACCCCCCTAACTTCGCAGTAGCATTTGATGCTAATGTGGTCGATGTAAGTTGATTTACTGACCAATTTTAGTTGTAAGTTATTGAGAGTTTCTCGCTGGTTTGAGCGAGAACTCTCAATAACTTACTACTCCCGCAGTATCCACCCATCCCCGCTGACATGCCATAGTCTAACATGCCATTGTAACTTTTGTTCAGGTTACTAAGAGCTAGTATCCAAATAAGTAACACACAATGCTATTGGAAGTGGGTACCAAAAGTACGTAGTTGCTATTACTAATTCTCAGATTTTAGTAGGTACTGTGTAGCTATTACCGGATGAACGATCGATTTGGTGCCCTGTAGTAATGTTTATTTAGGTTACTAATAGTCATCCAACGACGTATCAAATATTGGTGATGGATACTATGAGTAGGTACTGTTCTTATTCTGAGACTTTAATACCATTTATAGCTCAGAACGGACTAGCAATCGGAATTCGGCGCAATAGTTACTAAAAGCTATCCAACGACGTATTGCTATTGGTGGTGGTTACCAAAAGTTGGTGCTAGTTCTTATTCTGAGACTTTAATAGCGTATAGGTCTAAACGGACTAAGGATAGGAAATTGGCACCATAGTAACCTTTAATCAGGATACTAAGAGCTATCCGACGAGGTATCAGACATTGCTATTGGTGGTAGTTACTAAAAGTAGATGTACTAGCACCACTTATTACGAGAGTTTAATACCGTATAGCTCAGAACAGACAAACGATCGGAACTTGGCGCCATAGTAACCTTTAGTCAGGATCTAAGAGCTACCTAACGACGTATCTTGCATTGCTATTGGTGGTAGTTACTAAAAGTAGGTGCTAGTTCGTTTTCTGAGACTTTAATACCGTACAGCTCTGAACGGACTAACGATCGGGACTTGGCGCCATAATAACTTTTACTTTTATTCAGGTTACTAAGAGCTGTCTAACGACGTATCACACATTGCTATTGGAGATGGGTACCAAAAATTGCATCATCCTTTCAGGTAGATATATTGTGTTCTTTTTTTTCTAATTACCTTTAAACAACACAAATCAGTATCAACTATAAGCAGATGATGGGAGTGAGCAGGGTGACGGGTCGAGTGTCTCCCTTAAAAGGACCATCTCCTCATTTGGTTGCAGGTAGCAGTATGTCCTTTCTCTTAAGGCGCTTTCTATAGCTACCTACGAGTTGTCAGCGCGGCTGCCATGCTATTTTATAAATAGGTATAGAATAAAATTATTCAAGAATTAATAAAATAAAACAACAATAATAATTGATAAAAACCGTTATGTCAAATGTACCTATTAATACTTTTGGGATTACGGAATACCCATTCCAGTAGCGTAAAGTACGAAACTCCAGTGGCCAACCAGTATTTTTATTGCTGAGGCCAAGTGCGAGTCGGACTCGCGCACGAAGAGTTCCGTACCATTAGCTTGCAAGGTTAGACAGTGTAGGCGAAAAAAACGCGTTTGCATAGGAGCCCCCCTTAAATATATTTTTTTAATTTTAATTTAATTACTTATTTTTAACAACATAATATTCTGTGAATATTTTAAGCGTCTGCTTGTTTCCATTATAAATATCAAGCAAAAAATTGCGAAAACTTCACGTTTTGTTTGTGCTGCATTCAGCATTTCTGGCGGGGTTAAATCTATTGACTGTTGTACTAAAACTTGTCATTTTTCAATTATATAATACACAAGACCGCACATCAACCCCCTTGGTGAATAATCTACTATTAACAGTTTCCTCTTACTCTCAATATTTTTAAATAAAATATCATCATGGACGTATATATATATTTCGTCCATGATATCATACATTACATTGAACTCCTCAAATAAACTTGTACTCGCAAAGCATTTTTCATTCTTAACCCTTGACGGTCTACGTTTTGCTCCTAATTTAACAAGATAATCACGTATGTATTTTATATCATTCATTATGTAGAGTAGTATGTTTTTTCACCATACATACTTATTTAAAAATATAGTAATTTTAATACATGTTAGATATAAAGTGAAAAAAAATAACGTGAATTTCGTTAAAACTCGCAAAGAAATTGTTTAAATTAATTATATATAAAATAGTTATAAGTTAAGCTGATTTCTATAACTGATAGTGATACTTATACTTGTAAAAATATTTATATCGGATACTTTGCAGTTGTAATATTCTCAAAATATTGATGAATCCACACGCCGGCAATGGCGTAAAAAAACTACTAACAAAAATTTGTCGATTGACTAACATCCTATGAAGCCTAGTTAGAAGAGCAATCACCCGGATAGCGAAAGGTCGTGGGTTTGAGTCCCACTATAGTCTTGACTAATCAATTAGGTTCAATTTGAAAGTTGACATATAGGGTCGGGTGATTACGGATCGTTATGTAGAAAAATCGATTAAGACATCAAATTGATTTACGATCGATTAAAAACATTGTTAATCATCACAAAATATTTTACGTTTTAGTGGTTATTTAATAAGTATGTTTCAAAATTACGTTCTATGAACCACAAATAAAATTAAGTCTTCAAACTCAAAATTGCATAGGTACTAAAAAAATATTTGTTCAATGCCAACGGATGAATCTATTTTGTACCTCCGTAACGAGTAAGAAGGTGACAACACTAAAATTAAGAAAAAAAACTGAAAAGAACATGGAAGTGTTTAGACGTCTGTCAGCTGTAAGGAATTTCGATTCCTTTTACACTTTATGTTGAAAACATAAACTAAAATGTGTCGTATTGCATACTTTTAAGTCAGTGCCATGCATTTTTTATTGTTTTCATCAATCATCAACATTTTATTTTAATTGTTTTAATGTGTTGTCTATGGAATCCCGCCGCATACACTGCTACGGTCTGTGATAGATAACTCTGAGCTGTCAAATTTAACCTATTAAACGGCAAGAGACCTGACGGCATGACGCTCATTCCCTGGAAGCGGGGACTTTCCCTTGTATGGGATGCCACATGTGTGGATACGCTCGCGCCGTCCCATGTAAGTGGTACTTCTTCCGCTGCTGGCGCGGCGGCAGGCTCTGCAGAATGCTTAAAAAGGCACAAATATGCAGCCCTCAATGATAGCTACATATTTGTGCCTTTTGGCGTAGAGACCATGGGCTCTTGGGGTCCCTGTGCCCTTAGTTTTTACAAAGATCTCTGCAAAAGGCTAACTGATTCTACTGGTGATCAAAAGGCTGGCAGCTACCTTGGGCAAAGAATCAGTATTGCTATCCAGAGGGGCAATGCTGCCAGCCTTTTGGGCACCATTCCTTTCGGCACTGCTGGGGCTGATGCTTTTTATATTTTGTAAATATATATATATTTTTACATTACTTTTAGTTAAGTTTTAGGTTATTGTATTAGTTTTAATATTTGTATATAAAGCTGTTTCAATCAAAAAAGGAACCTATTAAATTATTTGGAATATAGATGGTCGATTAAAAACTTTCAAAGAAATTACTCAAATTATAAAATCAATTGCATGAAAGATCGGGTCAATACAAGGTTTATATTATTATGTTGGTCCGTTTCCTATCTCGTGACGCCAACACGCAGGGCCCGTTAGACAACATTCATCTAAAAGCATTGACCAGCCGGCGACTATCCCTGTATGCACTATTAATGTACACCCAAGGACAGTCCCCGGCTCGTGTAGGACTATTGCAGGTTATGGATAAAAACAACTGGGTTATGGGTTTGATATTATTATTATTAAAATAACCATTTACTAATAGAATAAAACTTGCGTGTTTCGAATTCGCGATTGTGTTCGAGTTAGTGGATTTATAATGCACTGCGGACGGACACGGCAAGTACATGCTATCCATTACACACACGGGACGGCAGCACGGCAAACTCTACACTTTGGCCTTAAGCGCTTTTAAACTTGAACTGCGAGAATAGCGCGAAAGAGACAAATAGCATATTATATCAACCCCAATTCAAATTAGTTGTGCTACACTGTGCCCACTAGCTAATTTCAGTAAAAACGAAAACCTAGCTCAAATGACAAGGTTTGCTTTGCAATAAATGAGGTAAAAAACATGGCGTCGTTTTTTAGTTTCGGTTAGGTAAAATGTAGTTTAGGCTCAAAATTATAGTGTAGCATTCTGACGTGCTGCAGAATCGTATGTGGGTACGACGTTACATATTTCAAATATTATAAACCATCTAAATATTGTAAATTTTAAATAAAAATGATAGAAATCAGAATGATGATTCTAGTATATAAAATTATTCGCAGTATCATTTACGGTACATACACATTAATAATAAACAATAAACTAAGAGTCAATGTGATATAAAAGTGGCTTTCTACATCTAGTTGATTTAAAATAAAATCATAGACAAATTAAAAAAATGACATTAATGCGACAAGTTTATGCGCGACCCTCCTGCGCAAGACGTGCGGGACGAGGGCGGTAAGGAAGCGCCAATCGCACGCAACTGTTATAGTAACCCCCACCCTGACTTCCAGCTCGCCCCCCGCACCCCTGGCGACCGCAAGGAGGCCGCACGCGAACTTGTCGGACTATACCCGAGTACGAACTCAGGCACAAAACATATCGTTAGTACAGTGGTGTCTCGGAATTGGTAACAGTTAGTGCTCAATTGCATATTCTACTTTGAAATAATACTTTTTTATAGCTTAAACAAAAGTCCTAAATTATTTGTGTGGTGCCCTAAATAATTGACAGGTCTTAGTAAATTGATAACAAAAAAGTATACAATTATTTATTTCAAAGTTGAAGCCAGTTTGTATTCTGCATGTGCCATTGAGCACTGAGCGTGACACACCTATTACATCAAATGTGACAGTCGAGACGATTGTCACATGTTTCAAATTATTTATTTAGGTTTTTTTTAATTTAGGTATCATAGAATGTATACTGGTTTTACTAAATTCAATTTATTTTTTCTTTATACTTAAAGTTACTGATTACAATCAATATACAGTCGTGTGCATAGAATTAAGAACGCGTCGTAAATTATTCTTCACTAAGAACTTTACTGTTGAAATTGAGAGTATTGTTTGTTTATGTAAAATATGGCTATATAACTATCTGAATTGCAGAAAAAAACCTAAAAATCATTAGTTGCTTGTTGTCAATATGGTTTCTTGATTAATTTTAGTTATAATTTCAGTACAAGAGTGGCTGAGAAAATAATTAAGAACGGTATGAATTAAAAAAAAGCTATAGAATAAATAAACAATCTGAGTACTGCTATCAGTGAAATAATTAAAACCATGTTTTTTTAAATTAGTCTAGCATTGTGTAATATTTTGTGGGTTCCTCGACTGTGTCAACTGATTGACAGCGGACGCGGCATTGTCGCTGTAAGTTCAAAAACATTAAAAGTATGTCTCAGTAGAAAAAAAGTTGAACTCTACAAAAATGCGTTGGACACTTGCGGCATGTCACCACACTGTCCGGGTAATCATTTGGTGATAGATTAGATCTGCTTCGTTCAGCAACCAGTCTAGGCCTGGCCAAGTTGGCTTTCGAAGAATCATTTAACAGACTGAGCTGTTTTAAACGGTTTAATAGCGTATTGGAATAGCCTAATTACCGGTAAATTATCTTCAGCTTATCAATTTTTATACGTATATATTATATCAGTGTAATGGGACTCATGCCACCACCAGATAAGATATTTGAGATCTTGATATTCCAGAGGCCCGTGCTTCCTCACCATTTTCATGTATTTAGGCTACGCCAGAAATATAAAGATAGGTACGGAGCGGACATTTCCTTTACCGTTTCATTATAAGGTAATACGTATAAAAAATTATACGCAGAAGACAATTTATCGGTCATTTGGATGTTCCAAGAGGACATAACCCGTTTAAAACAGCTCAGTCTGCTAAATGACACTTCAACGATCAGCCGCCAGGCCTCCGCTGGTCGCCAAACGGATCTGATCTTAGTAAATCGATCACCAAATGACCAACCGGACTAAGTGGAACTTTTATCTACTGAGACATACTTTGAGATTTCTTGAAATTACAGCGTCAACGCCCGTCCGCTGTCAACCAGGTTACACAAAGCCCACAAAATAATACAAGTTCCTAACATATTTTAATAAAAACCACGCTTTTAGTTATTTCACTGATAGCAATACTCAGATTGTTAATTTATTTCATAGATTTTTTTAAAACTTCATTCAACCGTTCCTCATTATTGGCGCAGCCACCCGTGTACTGAAATTATGACAATATTTATCTGACAACCACTTTAACAGCAAGCAAGTATAATTACTTGCTTGCTGTCAAAGTATACTGTATATTTTCGTTTTATTCTGCAATTAAGATTATTCTTATAAGAGTACTTTTAAATTGCATTTACAATATTTTACATGAACAAACAATACCCTCAATTCTAACATAAGTTCTTAGTGAGGAATAGTTTCTTAATTATATGCACTCGACTGTATGTTTTTATACATTACCAATTGCTCTTCTTCACGAGAACTCGACTAAATCGCTATCATAGTCGTACGTTTTGTTTGTACGACGAAAACACTACAATTGTCACGCAAGACCGAATGCCCAACAATTCTACAAATGTCCAACGAAATTTACATAGAAAATAATTTTAAAAATTGTCTCTTGACATTATGTCTCGGCTATAGGGCCCTTATCGTTCTTAATTCTATGCACGCTCTTGTAAGTATAACAAACTGTCAATAAAGGCTAATCTAGAACGTGGCAGAGTCCGCACCTGCCTCCGCTGACTATATAGTAAAGTTAATCTATGTCAAAAAAATAATTAAATATAGTTTTCAAACCTGTAGGATATGACACATCTAGGTGTTGTGTTTAAAATTCACTGCTCTCCCCCCCTCTCCACCTGACGCATCCCCCCCCCCCCCCCCTCAGTACCGTGAAATGTGTCATAGTTGATGGTTTTTTACTTTTTCTGGTAAACTATATTAGAAAGCAGAAAAAAAGTGTCAAGGATATAACGAATAATTTTTATTTCAAGTTGTAATACAAGATTGCAAACGCGTCAGCTGGAACAGGGGGGGGGGGGGGGGGGGAAATTTGGGGGTAGTCAATTTTAAATATCACACCTATACACAGGTTTGAGAACGGAATTTTGTTCATTTTCCCATAAATTTATTACATACAATATTATATTTTATTATATATTAATAGAAATTGGATTAAACTGAATTATAAATTATATTGAAATACAATGTAAATTAATTAACTGAACTTGAATTAAGACGAAATGAAGATTAAGTTGAATGACGAGTGGGTGTTACCAGGATTGGTCCATTCCGCAATTACGATTAAGCTTAAAGCTACAAGTACATGCGCGGATCGACCGGTGGACGTCTGGTCGTTATGGGTGTCACAAGTCGGCCGCATCGCATGTAAGATCTACGAATCACGCGCGCGCATGGCGTCGCGTCGGTCGACCCTACGTTGTCAGGTGAGATGAGGTTACGCGAGAGAAAGAGAGGCAAATAGGCAGGTGCTTATAGCGGTAGGCTATTGGCGTGGCGCGATCTAAATTTGCACTTTAATGTGTGTTAACAAGAGTCGCTATTTACTTATACTATTCGCAAAGACTGACGGCGTGGCCATAAATCACTTTTGAAATTGAACTGAACTATCGATAAAATGTGCGAGTCATGGCTATACAAATACGAATAGACAAAAAAAACTCTGTTGATCATAACCAACGATCATCAAACCACAACATGTGTCATTTCTAATACCGCTCTTGAAACCTATTTTATCTATAAAAAGTCGTCGCTTTCGATTGTCAAAACCAAGCCTATGTAACGTCGCCCGTTAACATTGTATAACCGCATATTGCGGGTGCGGGTGCGGGGGGCGGGGGCGGGGGCGGTCTCACGCGGGCAGCTCGCGGCCGTCGCGCGCCTCGGCCTCGTGGCCCAGCAGGATTTTGGTGAGCAACAGTTTCATCTGAATCAAAACAAAGCGCATACACTCAGTTATAGAACAGTATTTCCTTCATAAAGGCTTTGAGAATTCTTTAACAGGAAGAACAATTAAGATGTGTTTAAGTGTATGGATTTCATCTATTTTATTTATGTATGTATGAGTATGTCTATTATTGTTCCATTTTTCTTAGTTTTACTAATATTTTGCACAGCCTGTATTTTGTTTGTTTGAAGCTATGGTTGACTCGTTGAGAACACTTTTAGCATTAAGTCCGCCATTTGTACAATAAACTGTGTGCAAAAAGTTTATTTAAATCTACACTAATATTATAAAGAGGAAACATTTGATTGTTTGTTTTGAATAGGCTCCGAAACTACTTCAAATTCAAAAGCCTTTATTTACTAAAAGGGGGGTGGATAGATTCAAAGTTATTTGGTTAAGAAGACAACACTAGTTAAAGCTTGTCCTTTGACACAAAGGCCTCCTCCAGCCCTTTTCATGCTTTCCTGTTTCTTGCTGTTGTTGGCCATTTCGGCCCATTTCCGAAACTACTAGACCGGTTCAAATGACATTTAGTACAGAGATAGTTTGAGACCCTGGGAAGGACATAGACTACTTTTTGTCGCGATATACAATCATCAGGGGGTTGAAATGGAGAAAATGGAGAATAAAAGAAAGGCTTTGGGCGGGCGAAGTCGCGGGGAACTGCTAGTAATAAATAAAATATAAGTGAGCCGCATAGGTGGGTCGGTGATAGTAAAGTCACCGAGGAGGTGGGATCACGTACCTGCGAGAGCAGCGGCTCCTTGCCCCCGTCGTCGCCCAGCACGCCGAGCCGCGACCCGCCCAGGAAGTTGTTGTTCACGTGCTCCAGAACCCTCTGACAACAAACATACATTTGCATGACTATATTAAATACCGCTTACAGATGTCTGAATAATTTAGTAGATTCATTTTGGCAGTTGACATATAGGGTCGGGTGTTTACGAATCGGTAGTTAAAATTGACGATTCACACATCAAATCGATTTACGATCGATTTGAAATATTGTTAATCATTACAATATATTATACGTTTTAGTGACTATTTATTTCATGAGTATGTTTTAAAATTACGTACTGTACGTTAACAATAAATAAAATTAAGTCTTCAAACTCAGAATTGCATACCGAAAAACTTATTTGTTCAATGTCAATCGATGAATCGTTAATCTATACTTCCGTAACGAGCAAAAAAGGTGACAACACTAAAGTTAAGAAAAAAATTGATCATGACCGTTTTAAGAAGTCTGTCAGCTGTAAGGAATTTCGATTCCTTTTACACTTTATGTTGAAAATATGTCTAAAATGCAGTTGTATTGCATACTTTTAAGTCAGTGCAATGCATTTTTTATTGTTTTAAAATCATTAACATTTTATTTTCATTGTTTTGTTTTGTCTGTGGAATACCTCCGCATACACTGATACGTTCTGTGATTGATAACTCTGAGCTGTCAAATTCAACCTATTAGAATATTAAGACTATAGTGGGGCCATGACATCATGGGTGGATAGTTTCCAAAATATTGCAGTTTAAATTTTGACAGCTGTCATCCGAAATGAATGTGTCGTCGAGCCCTATAATTTGTCCCTATGTGTGTACCAGTAGTCTAGGGTGGGTAGTTACCATAAAGTTTGTGTGTGTAGAATTGTTCATGAATGTGTGTCAGTGATGTATGTTATGTCGCTTGTTACATTAGTATCGATATCGATAAAATAATTTGTAACATTAATAGTAGGTTAATTAAATTGATAAACCAAAAATAGTATGGGATTTTTCATGGCTGAAACTATGCTTCTGGAGTGAAGACATTTAAGAAAAACTCTGACGATACGGTTGTTTCAAAAATAATAAATGAAATGAAAAATGTTGTTGTTTAAATCGTTTATTTATAAACAAACTTATGAGAGAGAGATGCAACTTAGTGCATTTATATTAGACATAAAGCTACATTTTCCTTGGCGTCAAATATAGTTGGAGAGAGATCGATAGTGTGGACTGTTGCAATAGCGGTAACGATGATTCACATGTGAATGCCTCTGGTTCAATATCTTTGTAAACATAAGACGAAACTGTGCGTCTAGGCTTTATCTTGACCTGTGAAAAAGAAATATAGAACATGATCTAGTCCCAAACCAAGCAAACCATATAATACGTAGACATAACCATAAGTAGGCATTGCTATCCAATAAAACATCAGCAGAATAATAGTATTATTCTTATTTTGCTTCTCACGTCTTGAATTTTTTTTGTTGTGAAGTGCTTACTGCACTTAAATTTTTTAAACTTGAATTTTTAAGCATGCATTTTTTTATCCAAGTTATTCGGAAAGTTGACTGATACATTTATTACTAATGTTAGTAACTATTCTAACAGGTAAAAACTGCATGGATCGGCTAAGTATCTTAAATAGTAAATACATTCCCAGCTGGTTCATATCTAAATTTAGATACTTAAACAACAGTAATACATATTATTCGTTTATTACGTGATAGGCAGTGGAAACGAAATATCGATAACTTGATACAGCCCTAGTGTAAAACAAAAATTATTTCTTTACACAAAATATTCGTAAATTCTGCATTATGTGTATTGGAAATTTGCTTCTTACATTAATAAATGTTTAAAGAAGAGAATTATCACACAAAGCACTTAAAATTCGAGACGCATTGGCAAAAATAAACCTAAAATAGGTGGTGTCCATTTGGAACAATTTACCTGTGAAATTCACATTTCTCGGGGTTATTTCGCTGTGTCGTACAACAATTATTTACAGAACAAGTCACCATGTTTCACCAAGAAATATTTCAAAAAAATATCCACGATTTTATGTAATATTTGAAAAATTAAAATAGCTGAAATTCTCAGCGTGCCGATACGTGCCGACAATCTGTTTGACAGTTTCAAAAACGGTTCTGTTACATCGCATCACACATCTCTTTTTATCATACAGTTTTGCTGATAGAGACATCTCGCTCGCTCAGCCCTTTGTTCCTCTATTCCGCTAGGAATATTAACTTTATGGTAGTTACCGAGATATAGCCGTTTCAATTTGGACAGCTGTCATCCGAAAAAAGATAATTTTATACATGTTTCATAAAACCTACTTTATTTGTTCAATGACATCTATCTGCATTTTAAAAGTCTGTCTTTGACCGGCTCGCGGTGCATGTGGTGGCACTTCGTGGGTTTGTCTGCCCAGCTGCCGTGTAAATGACGTGTGTCGATTCGGGCGCTCAAGTATGAAGTCAAAGTACTGTACACCTATATACCGTGCTAAATGTGAATATCAGTCATTGCCGCCTAATTACTTTTTTTACTCAACACCAACAATCGAGTTAGGTTTACAAACGTCGCACTAGCACGTGCACAAACTATGATGAGTCGTGAAAACAGTAATGTGGCCTGACTGAAGCACTTATGACATAAGATTTAATTGCAGTTATGATCCTAATATATTTTCAACAAACTTGCTCGTAAAGTGAGCCTTATTACATCGTTTTTAGGGCCATAAACCGAACTATAACCCACGCCGTGCATAATAATATTACGCACTAGCACAATAGAAAGATTTGTTTTCAGAACAGTAGTGTGACTCAGCCGTATTTTTGAAAATAGAACCTACGGATGAGCGGAGCGCTAGGGTTGGTACACAAAAAGTAAAAAATGACTAGATTTTTATTCTTCATATGTGTATTGTTTTAGGTTTAGGAATGAGTCATATTTTTATTAAAGATTATTTATCATATCTACAGACAGTGGACTCCTAGTAAAACGGGCCCGTTTTTACATTGGCAGTTCGATGAGACCAGGTACAATTTACGAGTTTGCTCCTACACATCATTGAGACTTAAAAATATATTTAAATCCTATGTGTATGAAAAATATCCACAGACCCTGCAGTTCCCGCAATCTTCGGAGGCATTGAAAATTTAGGGAAAAGAATTTTTTTTTAACATGCACATTAGTCGTCTAGGGTGGGTGGTTTCCGAGTTATGGCTGTTTCAATTTTGACAGCTGTCATCCGAAATAAAGATCTCGTCGAGCCCTAACATTTGTCCCTACACACCCGTAGTCTTGGGAGGATAGTTTCCGAGATATTTCCGAAATAAAGATGATCACATGTTTCATATAACCTACTTTGTTCAATGATCTATCAGCATTTCGAAAGTCAGTCTTTGACAGCGAACCGGCTAGCGTGTCACTTCGTGGTTTTGACTGCCCAAGTCTGCTTAACGGGCCGTGTAACTGACGTGTATGCAGGTGTGTGTCGATACGGGTGCTCGGTAGTATGTAGATAAAATACAATATATCTATATACCGTGGCACTAGTGCGTAATAGAATTAGGCCCGCTTGCACCAGCCCGGGTTAACACGACTAACTCCGAGCTAGACGCAAATTTCGAGTTAAATTCTAATCACATCTTGCACCACCAAGAGTTAAGGGCTAACCTAAAGTAAAATTTTTAAAATTTTAACCCACCGATGTGGGAGGGTTAAAGCTAGCTATGTCAAAATTGAAATATTTCAGGATTTCAGCAACGACCTCTATGTTACATAAGTTATATAAGTCTATGGATTTCAGGTTATGTTGTGTTTGTTTTGTTGCATTCAGTAAAGAGATAAGTTTTCATTAAAACACAATTTTACGGATTACTTCGCGATTTATTTACATTTTATTTTAAACCTGACGTTTCGAACACTTTAAGTCTCCCTGTGACCACGAACGCTTTAAAGTGTTCGAAACGTCAGGTTTAAAATAAAATGTAAATAAATCGCGAAGTAATCCGTAAAATTGTGTTTTAATGAGTTCAACAATTCGCGTAAACGTAAGAAACAAAAAAGAGATAAGTTTTATTCAAATTTAACAATGATAAACGAACGGTTGTTGTTGTTGTCATGATGATGAGGAGAATATAGAATATATTAGTTCGGATTTTCATAACAAAAGAGTTGTAGAATAGTCCGATTATTTTTACTCACAAAAAGATTTTCATAAAAGATTTCGTGTGTGACAAAGCAGCAAATTATTGCTATTTGTGGAATTTGGGCCGCGTACACGAGATTTCTGTTCCATCTTCCGCAAATTAATTTTCACAAAATAATCATACGAACATAACAACAATGCTAGCCATAGTCAGTGCCATTGACGTCTGTCAATATAATGCGACAAACAGATAAGTGCCTGTCCAAATCTGACGTAAAGGAAACATACTTATTGAAAGTACTGTGGAGCGAGTGAGAGAGGTATACTTAAATCATTCAGCATTCATACTATCATATTTGGCCGGATGTAAATAGAATGAATGATCATGACATTTACTCGGGGTTAGTTGACTCTGGGATAATTTCTACTGGCGCAATGAATGCAGTGAGTTAAAAATTAAAAAAAGTAACACTGAGTTAGTAAGCCTAAAGTAAAGTAGTTAACTCGAAGTTTTGGCGCAAGCGGGCCTTATCCCTATAAAGTTAAGTTAGTACCTAACTTCAAATTATATGTGAGTAAACAGAGCATTTTCAATTTATCCGGGTAAATACCATTTTGTCGTAACAACAACACAGATTATACTGGGTGTATCAAAAAGCCGAAATAAAATTTAAAGGACGTGTAGAGTAGTAAATGTGTAATTCCTATGCAAAACCACAAACTCGTGCGAGTATAAATTACTGAGTAAATTGATGCTAAAGTTTTAACAAAAACTTATCGGTGACAACCTTAAATATCAGCTGTTAGTGTAAACAAACTCATAAATCGAGATTAAGCAGGAAACAGATGTGAACCTTTCATAAAATGTGCAGTGATCCTCTCAATGATCATTTAATTAATTAAATAAACAATAAATTAGTCGTTTTAGGTGTTTCGGTTTCTCACTGTGTTGCAACGCTAAGATGTTATTACTGGTGAAGAATTGATTATTGAACATTACCTAATAAAACAACTTTAAGACGATATTTGTGATTATGAGATATCATGACATGAAGTGTTTAAAGTCGTAGATGTGCTTTATTCCAAATTCTGGTGCTGCATGACTTAGTACTGATCAACATCCTTAATGAATTTCATTCATTCGCTCTACCGTAACCACCACCAATATGACAAAATTACCGCGAATACTTGACCTACCGGGTGATATCGGACACTACCGCGAACTAATGGCGCATAACGCCGTCTAGGTAGATACTTCGTTTGTTACTTCGTCCGAATAAATCTGCTTCGCTATTGTTTTGGGTTCGTTATTTTATTCGTTCAGACTTAGAAATAATAATTAAGAAATAAAATTAATAAGATAGAGCGACAACTAAAAATAATAATACAATTTCACAACAGCAGTAACTCGGCAAATACATTCTACCAATAGTTTTAACTCAGTGGCTCCTTTGCACTTATTTTATCATTGGCCAAACAATGCAGTCCACGTGGACTGCGGCGCCTTTAAGTCAAAAATCAAAGCGCGCCGAACCAATCAGTAATCGTTCCGAAAAAATTAGAACGATGTGTGTAGCCAA
This sequence comes from Pyrausta nigrata, assembly GCA_949316185.1. Classification (NCBI taxonomy): domain Eukaryota; kingdom Metazoa; phylum Arthropoda; class Insecta; order Lepidoptera; family Crambidae; genus Pyrausta; species Pyrausta nigrata. Next base: position 318,687 of record OX438936.1, read on the forward strand.
TAATATCCTGTCACGGGACTATCACCTACGCCTTAGCCGCGCCTCCCGGAAATAATTAAAAATATTACGGGATCCGCATATACGAAAAATAAAATTAAAGACCTTTACGAAAACTTTTTAATAAAAAAAAGTGTATTTGATAACTTTAGTGATTTGTTTGTTTAACTTAAAATAAGTTTTGATATTCCTACTTTCTTTAAAATAGTAGTGAAACTTTAATTTAGTTTAAGGGGTTTTTCCATTACTTACATCGAACCCTGCAAAATGTCCCTACTTTTTTTCTACAATTTTCAACATTTTTAGTTGCTCGTATTCGTTCTCGTTGCGCAGTCGCTATCCAAATTTTCCGAACTTCGATCTCCGATTTCGATCAGTATGTCTCGTGAAGAACATTCTTCGTATTCAAATAGTGAATACTATGAAATGATTTTATGCGTGGGCGCTTCTTTCGGAAGCATCAATGGTGCTCGCGAGTTGTATCGTCAGCGGTTCTTCGATGGCAGGCCCCTCGCGGAGCAGCGGCGTTTACCTTCGTACACCTGCTTCAAGAACCTGTGTCTCCAGCTGGAATATCTCGATGGACGACATGGTGCTCAGTGGATGGGCAGAGGGGGTCCAGTGCAGCCCGTTCGCCTGACCTTACCGCTATGGACTTTTTTTTGTGGGGCTACGTGAAAAACCAAGTGTACGCAGTGGAGTGCAATAGTGCTGACGAAATGCGAAATAAAATTCATCTGGCGTTTCAAGCCGTGAGGATATCGATGAACCGCAGAGTCGCTGCTTGCATTGAGCACGGTGGCAGACATTTTGAGCCATTTTTAAAGTGATAATAAGGCGAACTTCCTAAAAGTCATTACGTTTGTAGTGAAGCTATGTGCACAAAGTGTTGGTAGTATGTAACACAAATCAGATCATACAAAGAAATAAATTTGATGTTTGTTTATTACAATAAAATATTACTAGTTAGCAAATTATGTCGTAGTTATGTTGCGTAGATTTTTAGAGTGAGTACTAGTTATTTACCATCAAATAATTACCTACTTCGTACCTATTAGTTACATTGTATAAACTTGTCATTAGAGAATTTGTTCCCGTTTTAATTTTTTGCTGGGTAAAATTATGAGTTTCAGCAAATTAATGTGTTGTTCTTTGTAAATGTAAGTAAAAGTCATAGTTGGTGTTATTGTCCTAAACATTAATTACTGTTTTCTGTACATAGTTTTAAAAAAGAAATGTACCTACCTGATTATTTTTATTGTCTCTAAATAATTTTGCAAATAAATGCATTAATCTGATTATCGCTGTTATCATTTAGTCCCATTCCCATCAAAGCTAAGATAGGTAAGTACTTAGGTAGGTTAGGTTTTGGGTGGGTGGGCTGTAAGAAAGCAGCGCGTCGCGGCGCGCAGCGTCCGCGCATCAGCTGATCGTGCGGCGGGCGAGGGTTGCGGGCGGGGGATTCGTTAACGAATGACCGCAGATTCAGGGTTGTCAACACTTTCGGTAAAAAAACAATTTATTTACTTAGTATGGGAAAAAAAAGTTGTTTATTTTTAACTAAAACTTTTACTACTTAATGTTCACCTTACATACATACATACCCTTAAATATTATTTCGCCTTTTTGGTACACCCTGTATATTACAACAAAGAGGTTTTATGCCGCCGAAAATCCATTTACATTTTTGGAACAAATAATTGTGTCCCTAATTAAGAAAAAACACTTGTTGTTATCAAATTATTTACAATTCGCAATAATTCGTTACAAAATATTTGCATTTTATCACTAAAATTATAATTTTGAAGTAGGCTGTATGGTTATATGTAATCAACCACCATACATTTGGCACGTATAAAAAAAAATTGGGCGCCACTTGCCATCATAATCATATTTTGTTTGTTATCGCATGACTTCCCGCTACCACCCATCGTGGTGGGTTCATCAACTCGAGATTCGCGAGCGAGCAGTGACACGCGCGCGCGTTATATTCACCGACACGGCACGGTTCTACATTGCTGGCTGGACGCGCATCATTACATTACTATAAAGGTGCGCTACGGCAATAAATAGGTTTAGTGTATTATGAACCATATTTCAGAGTTATAAGATGAGAATGATCTTACAGTGGATTTCTGTAGATGTCCAAATCTAAACGAAAATTTGCTTGACTCTGAGGCGAACCAAATTACACCATATCGCTGACGACATTGAGAAGACATTTCTTTGAACACCGTTGCAAAGTCAAACGTCTGTAGGTAGCACTAGTAGTCATTCTGTGGCAGTACTCACCCGCGGCTTGAGCAGCGTCTTGAGCACGGCCTGCATCCGCTCGTTCTTCTTAATGAGCGCCTCGAGCTTCTCGTCGAGCTCCTGCGAGCCCCGCTGCGCGCTCGCCACCTGCGCCTTGCTGTGCTGCAGCCTGCCACGACACAACACAACATCACCTCACCTCACCAATATTAGCTTAAAGGACTGTGCCCACTAAACCGTACCGCGCTCGAGCAACGCACACATTGACACCGCTCACGGACACGATATGTCGAAACGGTTGGGAACAGTTCGACATATATACAGGTGTTTGTCTTCTGTACTCTCGATATTTGGTGGTTGGGCGGTCACACGCTAGCCGGCAAGGGCGGATCCAGCTTTGGTGCCAGGTCATATAGTCGAGGTCAAGCACAAATAAGTTATAATTAAATTTTTATAGTCATTGATACAAGTAAAAAGTAGGTATTTTGTATGTAAGTACTTACTGTACTTAAAATTAAATTTATAAAACAAAATCAATTACGTCTTCTTCCGAAACGCGTTATCACTTCATCTACTTTAGTTAGGTAAGTAAGTTTTTTGGACGTGAAAACTTCAACGAAGATTATTTTATAACACACGGTATGTAGATTATTCACCAAGGGGGTAAAGTGATGTCTTACGTCACGGGCGTCATAGTTTAGTGTTACTCCCGAGCATAGCGAGGGAGTTAAAAGTAGAATCCTGAGTGAAGCGAGGGACTTAAGCTCGCCCAAGACGAAAACATCTTTATCCCCGATGAGAATACTCTGCTTTTCACACTTCCTATGAGGCAATAAAAAATGTACTACAAAAAACTTATTTTATCTATATACCTTAGATATCCTTAGAGTTTTCTGGCAGTAAATTATTATTATTAACAATACCAGCGACTATACATATGATGGACTCCGGTGTCAAATAAATTTCGTCACTCGACAGTTTTACGAAAACATTGTTTGTAATTTCTTAAAATACATACGTAGGTTTTTCTTCTTTATTTTTTTCTTTTTTAGAAGCGCGCGCTTTTTTTTTCATTCCATTCGTGCTAAAATTCTTGGCTGCCAAATTCAAATTTTAAATATGTTCTCTTTGGTGCGGGACGGGCTAGTGTGATCATGCCTACGAACTCTTATTCGAAATTCAAATCACTTTGCCTCCCTACGGGCGTAATGAAATTTCATACAACATTACGTCCCTAGGGATGCAATGACTCACTTTGAGTCATGTTTACTTGATGTGTAATTAAACATTGCCGAGTAGGTAGTGTGAAAAATATATTACATGGTTTGGGGGCCGAAACAGGTGCACTATGAACGAGCGAAGCGAGCGCCAAAATTTCGGTCCTGGAGATTCACAAAACGCGACAGAAGCGAGCGCGGAAATGTTTGCATCCCTCCAGTCGAACAAATTGAGCGCAGAAATCTTCATCAGTCAGGTAACATACGGTATGAAGACCGAAAAAAGCGAGCCAAGCGAGTATGAAAATTTATAAATTTGGCATGGTTTGGGGGTGCGGGATTTCTTTGCAAACCATCGGTCTAAATAAAGTAACAAAACGTGAGCGAAGCGAGCTGCGAACTTTTTTGTATGATGAGGACTAAAATGATGTCATAAAACGCGAATACAGATATTACGAAAATTTACGAATTTTACATACATAATACTGATAATACCTTTCGACTACCAAGTTTGGTCATGACCCCCATGACCTCCCCCCCCCCCCCCCTGGATTCGCCCTTGCTAGCCGGTTTGCACGTAACATAGACGACTTACACGCCACGTTTGTTCGTAATAGCGTCGCAGTGTGGTATGAAACCCTATTTTGTTGCATGTAGTTTTTATTTGTGAAACTGTTAGTTAACATCATTTCAAGCACTGCAGTTCAAACCCGGCTTCCATACGAGTTGTAGTTGTATCCGAATGTCCGAAAATGTAAAAAAAACTTTAAAAAAAAACTAAAATATTTGGTGCTGTTATACATAATTGTAATAAATGGGTGACATTTGGGTGCCGCAAATTTGTGACATGATATGTTTATATGAGGGCATTTATTAGGATTAAGTTTAACGGTAACAAATATTCCTATTTTTTTTAAAAATATTTTTTTCTATTTCGAAGTGTCGTTTTTATGTAAAGTTTAGTATTTTTTTTCTTCAAACTACAACTCGTATTGAAGCCGGGTTTGGACTGCAGTGCTTGAAATGATGTAAACTAACAGTTTCACAAATAAAAACTACATGCAACAAAATAGGGTTTCATACCACACTGTGCGTCGGTTGACCTTCGTCGCGTCCTCGCGTCTGATATCAATCAGTAAGCGATATACGATCTGCAATCTAAATTTGCGCTGATGTGTCCTAGAAAGAGTCGCTATGTGCTTAAATAATTTTGCAAAGCGAGTCTAATGAACTGTGTTATTATTTTTCCTATGGTATCATCAAACACTTCAGCAAAAGTATCCCAACAAAACCACACACCTTATTGTGGTGAACTCGCAGTTATTGCACTTCTTCGCGGGCGGCTCGGGCTCCGGGTCGCGCGGCGAGCTGCTGTCTGAGGAGAGAACACAAAACAAACTACACGTCACACATCAAAAAAGTCTACGCAACACATACTATTTTAAATTATTAATCAATAATTATATCTTTTCTTACCAAGTAGGTAATACCTTTGTAAACTTTTTTGATCTAGAGGACTAAATTGGCTGGTTGTAAAAAAACGAGTCTCATTTTTTTTCACAAATTCAATAGCGAATGCATTTGTTTGAATTTTATAGCGTTTTCTTTGTTTATTAAAAGGATATACAATTATAATTATGGCCATCTCTTGTACAGAAAACCAAAAAAAAAAACCACTTTATCTCCCTAAAATATTAAAAAATATATCTTGCCGTTTTTTAATATACAAAAACATTTTTCATTATTACACATTCAATAATGATGGCAATTTCTATTCGCCATATTTGAGAAAGTTCAGAAATCAAAATGCAGTGTAATCTATCAATGATTCAAAAATCAACCTAGTTTTACTGTTTTACTATAACCATTATAATATTATAACCAGTATAATACTATAACCATTATAATACTATAACCAGTATAATGCTATAACCATTATAATACTATAACCATTATAATACTATAACCATTATAATACTGCTGTCAATATTTAGTTCACCAAGAAAGAAATTTAACTCAAATGATGAAACTGTTTTATTTAATATTTACATACAAACAAAAATATTTAACTAAATATATACTTAACTAACCTAAAACTTAACTAAATGTAAAGTCCGAAAGCAGCCCTAGCAGTGCCGGAAGGAACGGTGCCTATAAAAGGCTGGCTGTTGCCCATTGCATGAAACTGTTATTTTATTTGAATTCACATGCAAAGCCAAATATGTTTTCTGAACGATCAGCGGCCAAAACCAAACGGTTCCAAGCGTGAAAAAAGTAGCTGTCATCTGTCATTCATTTGTGCCGTTCTGTCATTATGAGATAGTATTGCCGTAAAATGTTTCTAAAAATCTTATTTGTGCACAAAAACAACGAAGAAATTGCACAAATAAATATCAGAATAGGGTTTCATAGCCTTTTTCTTATTTTTTGGTGTACTGTACAAGAGATGGCCAAAGTTCCATAGAAACCTGGATCATCTCCTTTAGTATTTTGTATCAAAGTCAAAATTAAAAAATAATTTATTCAATTTAGGACAGAAAATGCCACTTATGAACGTCAAAAATGTAAAAATCAGTAATATTGGCCCTTAGGGGGCCCGAACATGTCTCCTTATCTTTTGGGCCCTACTAGTGCTTCGAGACAAGACACAGACAATAAGGCAAGTGCTGAGAAAAAGCACCAGAACAAACTCAGTCACCACTAGCTGAGCTCAGCATCAATTTAATGATTTAACCCTTAATCAAATAAAGGTTGATATATTACTACTCTTTCCTTTAAAAAAGATCCTTATTTTCGATATGGTAACACTAGATATCGTAGTCACTTATTTATATTTTTAAATACAGGGGATGTCCAAAAAATGAAGGATAATCCTATAACTGCGAATAGATCACAGTATGATCTACTACCTAGTCAGGTCATAAGTTCTGTCACATGTGTAATATGAAATAATTTAGACATGTTCATTATTTATGTAACCATTTATATAGCAAAATGAACTTAATAAAATATAGATTTATATGGTAATAAAGTTTATTCAAAATCATTGACCCCCGCGATTTTGAATACAGGCCTTCAATCTGCGCGGCCAGTTGTCTATCGCAGCACGAACGAGGTCGATGTCAATATCGGCGGCTGCCTTAATCAAGGATGTCTTGAGTGACTCAAAATCAGGATGAGGCTTTGAGCAGGCCTTTTCCTCCAAGTGTTGCCATATCTTGTAATCTAACGGACTCAAATCTGGACTGGAGGAGGGCCAGTCTTCGTGCCGGATGAAGTCGATTTCACGCGCCGCCAGCCAGTCTTGTGTGCTTTTCGCTCTATGAGCTGGCGCAGAATCTTGTTGGAATACCCAGTGATTGTTATTAAACTTGGTATGAGAAACAGGTTCCACAAGGTTCTTGAGGACTGTATTTTGATACACAACTGCATTCGTTTGCACGCCTTTCTCACAAAAACGTACCTCAGTTAAGCCCCAATAAGAGACTCCCAACCAAACCATGAGCGAGGATGGAAAATGACCTCGTTGGACACGCGGAATACGGTTGCTCGCTTCTTCACTGCGGTGTGCGTATCACGTGCGTACCTTATCATTTTGTTTGTTGTAGCTCTCTTCCACGGTAAATTTTTTTACATCCGATAAAAGAATTTCCCGATGCTTTTTTCCCGCGTACCGCTTCAACAAAGCGCGGCATCTCTTCAGTCTCAATCCATTAAACGAGCGTCCAAACGATGTCCTGTTTTTCTTTGATATGGCGCGTAACGGCAACGATGCAACGCAATAACCGCGACACGGTCTTCTTTAAGTGTCCACTCCATATTTAAAAATGAGGAAAAATCTAAAAAGTACACATTTTTATTTTCATGAAAAATTCGAAATTAGAATTCAATAAACATTTTTGTGACCAGTATTCTAAACTCAAAAGTTTTTATTGTGTCACAGAACTTATGACCTGACTATGTATATGCCAAAAACGGTCATTTAAAAAACTAAAAAACCCGACTGCGTTTCTGTATAATTGGAAATTAAAAAAACCCTAAAACAACCCGACTGCGACAGGAGGGTTATGTTTTTCGAGAGTATGTATGTATGTATAATTTTTGGCCCGCCCTACAGCCAAAACGGCTCGACAGTTTTTGACATATGAGGTGTCGTTGAGTTTGTCAAAATTGTGAGAGTGACATAGGCTACATAAATTAAAAAAATGGCGCCCGCAAATGGAAATAAAGGGGAGAGGGGGGATTGATTTTTTCCTTAGCATAGCAATATGGGTATCAAATGAAAGCCAGTAAAGATACCATTTCAGTCTGGTGTTTTATTTTGAATAATTAAACTAAAAATTATAAAATAAAAAAACGGTAATTTAAAGAACTAAAAAACCCCACTGCGTTTCTGTGTAATTGGAAATTAAAAAACCCTAAAACAAGAAAGAGGTCATACCCGGGTTAAATTGGTACCCATATTAAAAATTGTAGCAGTCGGGACCCATTCTAGAAATGGAGGCTTAGTGAATTTAGAGCACATACCTCTATATTACATGGCAGATTACTCCAATCTACAGACGAGACGGCTGACTTTCTAACATGGATCCCGGCTTCTTCTTCTCAGCACTAGCCCACAATTTGTCCCGAAGCAGTGGTAGGGCTTAAAAAATAATATGTTGGGACGTGTATAAGTGCCCCCTGTGGGCCTACATACATAAATAAATGACTTTTATGACTTTTACTGCTACAATTTTTAATATGGGTACCAATTTAACCCGGGTATGACCTCTTTCTTGTTTTAGGGTTTTTTAATTTCCGATTACACAGAAACGCAGTCGGGTTTTTTAGTTTTTTTTTAAATAACCATTTTTTATTCTGTTTATTTTGGACTATCTTATGGATACCTGTAAAAGTGCCTTCAAAATTGTTATTATTGTCCTATAATCCAATGTTGTTATTGTCCTATAATAAAACAACACTAGCTCAGCGCCTTGATTGAATGCAGAGAGCGCATGCGAATGTCGCGCAGCTGTTGCGCTCCGTATATCAGCAGCGCGTCAGACGCGCTGCTAAAGTCGACTAAATGTGAAAGCGCTCAAGTGATAAGTATCCACTGCAAAAAAACCATTCTAGAAATGGAGGCTTAGTCTAATGATATAAGACCTTTATTCTTGCCAATTTTCATGGTTCTAGGTCTATAGGAAGTACCCTATAGGTTTTGATTTCCCTGAGAAATGGGAAAAAGTGTTAGAAAATAGGACTTAATTGGCCGTATCTTTTGTTTGCGTTAACTTAAAAGCTTGATTCTTTTACAGCTTTAAGGGACCATAGACATAAAAATTTGATATTAATTTCAACCTTATACCTCCACGCGTTCCCGAGAAAAAGTGTCTTGACAGACAAACGGACAGACGGACAACAAAGTGATCCTATAAGGGTTCCTTTTTTCCTTTTTAAGGTACAACCCTAAAAATTAAAAAACCTAATTTGAACTACTGACTTTGTTAGCCTGTGGTGTAAAAAAAAAGTATCAAACGGATAGCACCTTACTTTACCTTACAATAATACGAGTAATTTTGTGCTGTATGTACATAGAAATGTACATACAGTACTTACTCGTCTTATTGTTAATTATGATATATAAAGGACTTGTCCTCTTTTTGTATGGAGGCTGGTTTTTTATTCCAAGATATCACCAACCACCAATAACCTATAATTTTTCTTTAAGCTACAAAAATATGAAACACGTAACCATAGAAATCAGAATTTTAAACGCCTCCATTTTTTAGAAAAAATATGTTTTGTAACAGGCATCGTCCGTTGATCACTTACTTGTATTTCCTGACTGTATGGCTATGTACCATTGCCTTTCCACTGGTGGACAAATACTACTAGGTACTACCACAGATTATATTAGGTACTACTGTCAATGGAATGACAATTTTGCTGTCATTTTTTTTTTCATGCGTTAGTTGATATAGGCGAAGGTTCGGTTTCTGTACAGACAAAGAGATAAATTAATTTCAATTTTTCTCTAAATCGGAGGCCTTAAAAAATATATTAATTATGCAGAAAGGCTAGTTTTTGTGAACTCTTTCATATAATATTTGGTTTATTGTGGTTAGAAATATTGACGAATAAAAAACCATAAATGGACAAGTTCTTTAAATAAGAAAAGCACTGTGTGTTAAAAAATATTAAAAACTAGTTAATTAAGATATTTAAAAACAAATTGTAAAAAAAATATATTATAAATAAATACAATACAATAAATAAGACATTATTAAGGATTTAATGCGAAAACACATTGTAAAATTTAAATTTGTATGTGTTGCTTAAACTTTTTTGATGTGTGTATTTAGTAGATACGACGAGTTCAATTACGAACGAACGTTCCGCAGAAAAAAACGCTTGCGGAGCGCGAGAATGAAAACGACAATTACAGGCTGCAGGGTACGCAGCACCACTGTCACAGTCATAGACAATTCCCATCCTCAAAATATCACCTGTCCATCTAGCATGCTTCGCTTCTCGTACATTTTTCGTTCCGCGGGAAGTTCATGCACGAACTTGTCGGACTATAATGCGATCGCCGATCGCGTAGCTTTACAAATACTTAAGTAGCTGTTACTCGCAATAAGTATTACCTACTCGTGCTATTATATGACGTCAGACCAACCGCTTGCCAAACATTAATTACCGTTTACCTGTCAAAGACACGATGACCCAGTGTTGAGAGCATGCTGACAAACTTTCAGCTTTTATAAAATAACGATGGCTCTTGCTCTATGTTATTAGACTATCGTCTAACAGAGGCGGTTAATCCGTTTATCCTACATCTTTCCAGGTGTTTACAAATGCTAGTCATAAGATGATATTTTTCTAATAAATAGTAGGATACGTACAGTTGTCCTGGTCACGCCACTCGCGCTTGAGCGAGCCGGCGTGCGCGGCGGACAGCGCGCCGGCGAACTTCAGCGGCGCCGCTCCCCCCGCACCGCCCGCGCCGCACACCGGTACCGCCGCGCTACTGCAAACACGCACGTTCAATATATCAAGATATCCTTTACGCACTCACATACAGGCTGTCCCAAGAAGTATGGTAAAGCGGAAGTCCAGAGATAGAGTACCTCTTGGGGTACCCGAATCAGCCCCATGTCTGTTCCGCGATTTTGCATTGTTTTTGAGTTATATACTGATTTTTTTAGAATTTTTGTCTTGAACAACAAAAAATTTCCGGACTTCCGGACGAAGCGTCGAACTATAATGATAGGTATGGAGTGGACTTTTTCAGTTGTGTCATGGGTCCCATTAGATTGATATGATGTAGTACGTATAAAAATGGATACGCAGATATTAATTTATCTGTTGTTTGTATATTCCATAGGACATTAATCAGTTCAAACGGCTCAGTCTGTTTAATATTACTTCGACAGCGAAGATCGTCAGGCTGGGGCTGGTCGCCAAACCTTAACCATCACCATCTTAACTAAGCGATACCTAAGTATCAACCGGACTGTGTAGTAGTAGTGACATGCTGAAAGTGTCCTCCAACGCACTACTGCGTCAATACAGCGCCGCTGTCAATCAATGTACACAGTCAAAAAAACTCACAAAATAATTCAAAACTCTACCATAATTTCATAACAACACGCTTTTAGTTATTCAACCGATAGCAATACTCAAGATTATTGATTCATTATAAAGATTTTTTAAAACGTCACACCGTTCTTAATTATTTGCTACTAAAATTATGACTATCATGTGACAACCAATAAATAGCAACCAACGAATTAATTTAATTTTAGTTTCAATTTAGAGTACTAATTTATTGCATTTATAATATTTCATACAAACAAACAATACTCTCAATTTCAACAGTTAAAGTCCTAACGTTGGTATAAGCTACGTATTAATATTTTTGTTTGCGATTTATTATTATTATTTTCTCAGGGATAAGGTTAAAAGAGAGTTTCTTATTACAAAAATGATTTTTTTAAGTATATACGTTCATTGTTTGACTGATATACTTGTAAGTTTTGGAATAAATTATTTTGTATATTATTTTTTCGCACACTTTTGTAAAAGTCGTCGTGTACAGCAAGCATGCTCACCTCGCGAGCGCCGGCGGCGGCGGGTTGGCGAACATAGCTGGCATCTCCGGCGGAACTGCAACTGCAATAAGCAACATTTACGATAGAAGGCTCATAAGGATCCTGATACCACCACTTTATCGTGGTAGCAGATGGCGACACTGGCCGTCTTGGTGCAGTGGTTCGCACTTCGGACTATAACACTAGGGGTTGAGGATTTAAATCCGCAAGGGGCAAATGTTTGTGTGAGCACGGGCATCGGATGATTATAAACTGTCTTTTTGAAACAGTTTATTTTTGATCAAAATTGCTTGCGTTACTGGTGATATTGCATTACAAGTATCATGATAATATCACTATTATAACATGCTGCTCTTGGCATGTTGTATGTATAGCAATACATAATAGGCACACCACGTCATTTGACCGCAATCGTACCTGATGGTAAGCGAAGATGCAAGTCTGACGCATCGGGTAAAATACAATAATAATATCTAGGCTAGGCTTATAATTATTTTTATAAATTAAGCAATTATTTTGCAAGTTTTTAAGAAATCAAATTGAATTTCGCCCACAAAAGTTAATCGACCGTGTCATCCGGTGGGACTCGAACCCACGTCCCTTCGCTATGAGGGCGAGTGCTCTTACCAACTGAGCTCCGGAGGATAGTCAGACGACGAATTTTTGTAAGTGCTTGCTTCGCCAGTGAGCCGGCGTTCGTTGATCGTTGTTTCATCAGTACTTGGGGAACGTACCCGCATACCCGTTGGCTGGGCTATCAGTAATGTTACTGATGAATGATGATATGTGCGTAGTCAAACCATAAAAAATAAAAATCCAATTAACTTGAAACTTCTTTGATTTGAAACTGTATACTACATTTTTACCCGACTACGGCAAAGCAAAAGGAGGGTTATGATTTTGACAGGCTATGTATGTATGTATGTTCATCTGTTTCCTCGTAACTTCTAAACTACTTATCAGAATTCGACAAATGACATATCATTAGAAGCGTCTTAATTGTCCGCTGGTTATAGGCTATATGGGGTTTCACAAAATCTAATGTGGCGCCCTCTAGCGGACAAAACATACATAGTAAAAAAATAAAGTTAAGATAAATATGCCATGTTTGGTATCATTTGAAAGCGCTTTACTTGTACATTTTTAATATATATATATAATAACTACATTAGCAACTTTGTTCAGTTCAGTATTCTGAAAATCTTGTTTTATACTTTTTCAGCGTCGTTTTTTGTCGTAGTTGGGTTTTAGTTTTTTTACTTTTTATACATTCTGGTTTCGAAAATGTGATATTTAGTGAATTATCGAACAAATTATTGTCTTTCTAATAGCACGATTCGTACATAAAAATAGTGAGTTGATTCTTCATATCTTGTACAGTGTACATGATATGTTTATTTAATTTTTGCATATGCTAGAAGGAAGGCATTTGCACGCGAGAGCCAGAGAGCACGAGAAACTTCATAACAATACTTCTATAAGTTTATCGACGTTTTGGGATAAACACAAACCTAATAACTTTGTGCATAAACAATAGCATTCAATTACGGTTATACAAATGTGTTAATGTGCGTAATTAATATCAAGCCTCTTAAATTTTTGGCATGATTAAAAATATGCAACAGCCAATTCATTCATTTCTTAAAAGTAAAAAAAAGCCTCGAACATAGGCGTGAGGTGGCGTGCCTTTCAGTGTTCTACAGGCTACATTTCGGCGAGTGTGCAAAGGAATTGCACGAACTGATTCCACCGGCCCCTTTCTACTATCGGGACATAAGACGCAGGCGGGGGTTCCACCCTTATTTCGTTGACATACCACTTATACGCACCAAACGTTTTAAATCGTCGTTCCTCTTGCGTACGGCTAGAGAGTGGAATTCGTTGCCAGCTGAAGTGTTCCCTAAACACTACGATTTGGATTCCTGTAAGAAAAGAGTGAATAGGCTGCTTCTAGACAGACATATCCCATCGTCGGCCGCATCGTCGCTTACCATCAGGTGAGATTGCGGCCAAATGTCTGCCTATTAAATAAAAAAAAATAAAAAAAGCATTCTAGTGTTTGTAGTTTGTAACTACCACTGCATCGAGGTAAACAGGGCTGGGAGGAAATGGGGTAAAAATTATAACAGCAGTTTGTGGGTAGATTGTACTCACCTTCAGGCGCAGGTGCGGGTGCGACGACAGCGGTGGCGGCAACGGTGGAGGCGGTGGGCGGGGCCACGAAGTTTTTAAGATGGTAGAACGCGTGTGGCGGCAGGCAGGCGGTGCGGTAAAAATTTTCCTTTTCAAAGGTAGTAGCATGCACGAAGTTGCACACCTGACGCTTGCAGCCCGAGTTCGCATAGTCGCGACAGAAGCGGTACACGCCCTTGAGCTGGTTCTTGTCCAGCTTGTGCACGTAAATGCAAGCGGCCGCGCGTGCGCACGTGCCGCGTACCCAGTCTTTGCACATAATAAATTTAGGCGGCGCAGTGTCGTCAGTGCCGGTGCCGGTGCCGGTGCCGGCGTCTGCGTCTGCGTCTGCGTCGGGTCCGGCGGGCGGCGGCGCGCCGGCGTCGTCGGCGCCGGGCGAGTCGCCGCCGAGCGGGCGCTCGTAGCCGTCGTCCTCGACTTCCTGCTTCAGGGTGATCGGGCTGTCGGGCGGCGGCGAGTTTGGTGGCAGCGGTGGTTGAACCGCTGTATTGACTTTATTTTTTCGTTCCACTTCATTATATTGATCTTCCTCAAATTTTGATTTTAAATATTTTTTCATATGTTTAAAATTTGGCGAAGGTCGAAAATTTATGGTATCATCTATGTGTTTGCTACTAATTCCTGTAAATTAAACCAAACTTTTTGTTTAACACAAGTATTTTGCAATCAGGATTAAAATAAATAATAATACTCTACATAATATCATAATTAACTATATATACAACTTATTAATAAAAATTAAGAAAAATTACTGAATACAACACAAAAACAGAAATTATAAAAAGGGTCCTTGTGGTAAGGTTCCTAGGATGCTGGCAGCATTACCGCGCTGGATAGCGATGCTTATACGCTGAGCAAGGTAGCTGCCAGCTCTTAGGTCACCACTGATGTCAACTAGCCTCTTGGAAATCTCTTTGAAAAAAAAAGATAGCGTTGGGACCCCATGAACCCAGTGTTTCGACTCCAAACGGTACAAAGTGGTCGATCTGCCTGTACTTGTTCGAGCCCAACCCATCCGCCAAGTGACATCCCGTCTGGTCTCTTGCCATCATCACGCGCGGTACCGTTCGGCTCGAGTAAAGCCAGCACGTTGATAGAGGCAAGAGACCGACGGATGATGTCGTTGATGCTGGCATGACGCGAAAAGCGGCCTGCACTTTTAATACAGGAGAGTCCGTGATGTCCCAACGAGCCGACATCAGAACCACAAGGACATCTGTGTGGAAGGCTAACCTCAGCACCAAAACGCAGACCTATCGTTCTGCTTTGGCTGTTTCAAGCAAAATTAAATAGTCAATAGCAATATATGAGTTTTAAAGGCCATACTCGTGTTATAAAAAATATGGAGAACACATTCTTTGCATCACTTGGTGCTCTTACACGGGCAATTTTGTTGGCAGTAATTGCTTGACAATTGTAATAGATCAATCTTTTATCTTCTTTGATTTATTAGTGTGAAGAAAATGAATATATTGACTTGTATTGCAAAATTTTTTAAAGTAGCTCCATCGTTGCATGGTATTTTGTGGTGACATTTTGCTACATGTTGCCATCACCCTAAATTGCTTGATGTGGCATGGCATGAAGTTAGTAAACAAGTATTGACAGGAATTGAACAATTCTAGTTGAGTGTGTTTTTGGGTCTTAGTGACAAAACGAGAATATTGCACACAGCATTAAAAGTCTGAAAGTTGAGGTGGGCAGGACATGTTATAAGACGACCAGACAAATGGAGTAAAACCCTACTATTGTGGTATCAAAGAGAAATAAAGGAAGATAATTCGGGCAATGGCAAAGTAGAAATGAGACACAGTTGAGCTGAGCTGAGAACCTGGACCAGATAAACACACAAAAAAAGGGGAGGAGGCTTTTGCCCAAAACCACAGATGTGACGAGGTAAACTTTATTAATATTTACATAGAAACAGGTATGCTGGTTAAGTCCTATTTTTTGCTTAATAAAGAGCTTCTTGTAAAATAACTAATGATGTTGGCGATGTTTGTTGGCAATAACAAGTGATAGCGGTAGTGGTACTTTCGTGATATTTTTTCTCCGCATAAAATAATGAAAGACGACTTACCAGATTCAGTTGTTTCTTGCATTCTCGATTCAAACCTAAAATACGTTTTAGTGAAGTAAAATGTAGGTTGTACTGTAGAGGTTTGGAGCTACGCGTAAAACCGTCTCGCTCGTTCGACTATTCGATGTTTATATAAATACGTCAATTTTAAAGTAGGTAGGTAACGCATGGAACTATTAAGTACTACCGTACAACTATATTAAGTCCATGAGGAAACGTCAGAGTTGACAGAGTTCTTTTTTTTTTCTTTCTTCGTCCCCTTTTGACAGAAGGACAGGCAAGGAACCGCAGTCCATACAGCCTGGACTGATTTAAACAGGATCTTCAGTTTTTTCAGGAAAGCAGCAAGTTCAGAGAGTTGAAAGAGAGAAAAAGATATTTCAAGCCTAAAACCAAGAATAATATAGACTTGACAACCGCGTTCATCCGTAAGAGACAGATATAGAGTCACTGACTTCTATCTATACAAGTACGCTGGACCAATGATACCCTTTAAAATGACAGCTCTTTGATGTGCCTATTTGAAGCGCCCCCAATGCGTGGGAAAGGAACTAAATCTGACGTAAACTGCAAAATGACCGGTGCGTGATTTGGATTGTCTCCTTGTTTAAAAATGATTTTGAAGGTTTATCCCGATAAAGCTTGTTTATTGAGTCGTATTATACAATTGATACATAAATAAGTGGTGTTAGTTTATACGTAAACAATGAAAGAGTGCGCACTATGAAAAACTCGTTACCAGAAAGGAAGTGGGGTTACATTCCACAAGTAAGTGAATTTACGGCTAATATTCAACAAATTAAAATAGAAGTCTATTGATTTCACTTAAAAATCGGTTGCTAATATTATTATACGTGAATACAACATATTTGTCTTTGTATTACTGTTTTTTAACAAACAATAAAATACAATAGTGCTGTAAAGTCGATAAAACTTATCGATATTTTTCCTATCAAATATTTATTTGCTTTTAAGAACGGAAATCAATGACGAAAGATTTTTAAATAATGATTACAAAATTTACAGGTTTCCTACTGATAATAGAAGACTGGAATTATGGCTGAAAAATATTAATAAGCCTGGTTGGCGTCCGAAAAAATATGATTACATCTGTTCAAAACACTTCTCAAAATATTAATTCAAATCATCAGCAAATATATAGACATCCGCCTGTACGCAGCCGTTAAAAACTATCCCCAATATATAACAGGTGTAAGAATACCTACGAAATTTTTTGTCGCGACAAATTATTTTGGCTCGCCAATGATCATTCATTATGTTGCAGCAAAATAAATATGTTATTGTTTGTACTTAATATGGAGTGAATAAAAAAATTTTAGTTGTGTAAAGTTTATTTTCTATAAATACCTTACCTATTCCGAAACAAAACCTCATTTCTATTTTTAAAAAAACGTTCTCTATTTATTGTTGGATCTAGCTAGCTAGCCGCACACCATTTCCTTACTCCGGCTTCGGCTTATCCTAAAATTACCCTACCCTTGTTAAGTCGTAGTATTAACTATTTGACTATTTTGGACATAAGCCATCACTAAATCATGCATAATGCATTAATATTATTATGATCCATTTCTTTAAGTAGAAATATTTTTATCGATGTATTTTATCTCACTGTCCCATCTCTATTATTAGTTCCGTTCCCACCCACTGCTGCCGTAAGCGCCAAAATCAAATCGCCTCACTATGACCCGTCCTGTAAGTAGTCCAGCGTACTTGTAGAGTTCAGTGCATAGAGTACATTCGTATTTTGGGAAGGCCATGTTTATAAAAATAAACTCCCCACATTTATAGATTGTATGTAACCCATAACTGAACTAGTAAAAAATCATACCTAATAGTCAATATCTTTTATTTTTTTTAATTAAAAGATAATATAGACAAGGACAAAACAAAAACAATTTACAAATAAAAATCTTTATTACAAGCAAAAAAATATTACTAGAAGTAAATCCTGCTTTCTGTTTGTTGGTAATAGTAGATGCTTTTTTACCAGAAAATATGATTTTCAATTTAAGTGAATAATGTAATGGACAAAATCACATTTATTATAGTTTTTTTTATTATTTATTTAGAAAACCAACAGCTTTACAGACAAAAGATTATAGTGAGAAGTAGTAAGATTATAGTGATCTTATCATTGACCTTTAAATAAAGTAAGTTTATTATTTATATCATTGCGTACTACATATCCCTTTTTTATTCACCATGGATTTTGTAGTATAATGAATTCTTACATTCAAATATTTTTTGCAGATGGATTTAATTTGTAAGGAAAAATGTTGTTCTGAGGAAGAATGATGATCATTTAAAAATAAATTTAAGCCCAAAGATCGCTTTAGTTAGGCATATCTGTAACAGATTATGCATATGATTACTTTTCGAGCGTATTTTATTTTCTCTGTGTGCTTTTTCAGCTATTTCACACAACTTTATAATTGATTTAGAAGGGTAATGTAGGCCACCCTTGTCCTTCTTATATTGCAAAGAATTTGCATCTTTATATTCTGCACTAAGTAATGACAAACAATCTTGACATTTTATTTGGGTTTTTAAACTCTTCACCACAAAGCCTGCAATATTAATAATCACAGTACGTGAAAATTCTGTTAGTCGTGTTGGGTCCGCAATATAATCGTGGTCTTTGTCCACCACAACTTCTTTCTGTAAATTTTGAAAAAGATGAAGATCGTCGTCTAATAACCTATTCCGATCGGTTGTTTTATTTATAGCGATTTCTGGTTTGCTATAAACCAAAATATTTACATCGGTCAGGCACGCAATTGCCTGAAGTAAGATTTTTTAGTTCGCCGTGCACTAACAACCTTTTAAAAGCAGATTTAAATTGTATAGCTGTAGGGTTGTTATTAAATCCCCCCTTAGCTCTCACAGCACTAAAAAATATTTCCAGGTGGTCCTGACTAAGTTTTTAAGTAGATAAAAATTGCAAAGTATCGTTTTTGACATACTCATTAAATAAAATAATAGTACTTTTTTATTGCTATTAGGAACCCAAAGAAACCACTTTTTCTGTTTGTTTGCAAAATGTTCGTTGGACCAATTTTTAAACTATTTATGTAGCCGTAAATTTCATCAAGAATTTTATTAATATTTTGGAAAGTATGTGTATTAAGGGGTTTTTTGCAACCAAAAGCATTTAAATTTCTTGAATTTAAAATATCGAGTAATGTATTAAATTTTCGAATAAAATCTATCGTAGCTTCTGAATTTTGGAATTGAGATAGTTTTAAATTATCCTTACATAGTTGTGTTGAAGTGGCTACGGATTCACTAAATAATTGGGCAGCTAGTCTCACTTTCATTATTTGTTTCTTGTAGTTTACATGAGCTGCTCGAACTTTATTACCAAGATGACCACCTTCATTTTCTTGGAGATTCACGAGAGATTGCACAAAGTGCCAAGAAATCGTTTTTCCTTCGCCATTTATTAAGAATCCTTTATCGCCAAATGTGTTTCTTACTAACTTGAGCATATGGGACGGATCGGGGAAAATAGTCTCTTTTTTTCCTTTGTAGGTAAATACAGGATTAATAACCAGGGAATGGAAAACCTATTGATAAAGATGAACCGTTTCAATCGGTTAACCTCTATTCTGTTACTAAATTGAAACGGTTAACCGAAATCCTGGTAAACCCAATCGTATCGGTATTGCTTTACACGGTATTATCTTATATCTATTAAGGTTAACCGAAATCGTTTTGGTATAACCCAAACTTATGGGTTACTAGTTGAAACTGTTAACCGAAATAAAACCATATTTTAGTTGTCAATAGAAAGGGACAGCGATAGCATTCGGAAAACAGTACGCGTGCGTAGGCCGCGCGTCCTGCCGCTCGGTCTTCCTAACGCATAGTAATTATTAGTACCTTGTTATCGTGTTGCGCGCAGCGCAGGGCTCGCTCAGGCGGAAAAAATACTTGAGGTTCGTGAAGATCTGCGAGCGGTCAGCGCATATAAGCGGCACTGATGTTTGTTTTTATTCAATAAAACGTTGTTTGCTTATATATCCTATTAGATACGTACATTGGTATTAGTTCGACATATTTTTGTGAATAATTATATTATTAAACAACAGAATGGCAACACAACATAAGTTTTCTGATGAATCTGGTAAGTATTACCTCTTTAGAAGAATATTCGGTAATATTTAAACCAAAATGACACTTTTCAATTCATATCTAGATGAAAATTCTTATTTTCATTTTAATTTGTAATACCTACCTATTCAATTATTTAAATTGATATTCTATAACGAAATATTTACCTTTTTTTACACACCCCACACGCATAGGTTTGACTTATTTTTTTTTTCTAAGTATAAGAACCCCCCCCTTAAATGTCATTATTTTTTTGTATAAGAATCGTAAAGAAGTAACAGGATACACCTACCTACGAAGTTTCAGCTGTGTGATGCTAATAGTTCTAGAATAAAGTGGCTGTGACATACAGACGGACAGACAGACAGACTTGACGAAACTATAAGGGTTCCGTTTTTTTGCCATTGCCATTGTTACGGAACCCTAAAAAGGCTACTCGATTTGTTTTAAACCGGCTCGTCTGCACGACAACCATTCAGGTAAGTACCTACGTAATCCTTACATGACACTTGAATAAAGTGTGCAGTGACTGTTAATTCTTCGAGCTGGGTAAGACGGTAATTATCAAGATGTTCAAAAAATCAGAACCTACCAACTTGTAGTACAAAGTTCAACGATCTATACATTAAATCCGTATGTAGAAAATTAATTATACCTATTGCCCCTTAGATAAACGCGAGAACAAACTAGAGTGCGCATTCCGTTCCGTAACTCTATCGAGCTCGCTTCGGTGTGCGCACTCTGCTATTATGATTAAAAATTTTAATTTTTAAGGGTGTTATTTTTTATGGATTTAGCTCATGGTGCTGAATGACCAATTTAAAGGTTAGGACTGTGTACGTACACTAACACCCGTTAATTAACTAACGGTCCCCCGCGACTTCGTCCGCGTGTTTTTTAAGTTTGCTCCCTCCCCGCGTCGCAGCGTGTTGTTTTATAGCCTAAATTTAGGCCCTAAAGCCTTCCTCGATAAATAAGCTCTCAACACATAAATATCTTGTTAAATCGGTCATGTGGTTCCTGAGATTTTCGCGTTTAAAAAAACAAACATACTTCTCAGCTTTATAAAAGTTAGTAATTCGTCAACAAATAGCTCGGAAATAAAATGATGTGAAATAGGTAGGTAGGTGAGTAGCGTTGGGTTTACTCCCCGGAATATTTCCAACCGTTGGGCTTTTTCCATTTTCGGGAAAAATATGCGGAATAATTCCAATTCGACGGGAAAATAGGAAAAATACTCAAAAGTGCACGTAAATTAATAATATGCGAGAATTAAGCTATTTTGACAGTGGATTTACGCCTGTAGCACACCTTCACATGAAACCATAATAGCAGGACCACCGAAATTGTATGGGTTGCAAAAAAATCATAAGACTAATACCCCGCTACGTCCCATTGTGCGTGAAATTGATACCCCAACCTACAGATTGGCTTGGCAACGGCATATGTGAAGGATTCCTACCATTTCATCAGCGAAATCAAGAACTAACAATTAGCAGATGATGAAACTATGGTTAATTTTGATGTACAGTCCCTTCACAAGTTTACCAGTACAGGACTGCATTGAAATCACCAAAAGAAAGCTGGTTGAACTCGACATGCCAATAGAATATGCAGAACTATTGGAACATTGCCTTACATCTGGCTATTTACTGTGGGATAATGAGTTCTATCTGCAAACCGATGGTGTAGCAATGGGCTCTCCGTTATCACCAGTTGTTGCATATATATTTATGGATGATTTTGAGGATCGAGCTCTGAGCACATCACCTATATCACCAAGGTTTTATAAGCGGTACGTAGATGACACTTTTACAATTTTACCCACCAATAGTGATTCTGCTTTTCTTAAACAACTTAATTCAATACATCCAAAAATTAAATTCACTATGGAAATTGAGGCAGACAGTAAACAAGCTTTCTTAGATATTTTAATAACTAGGAATTCGGATCATACCCTTAGCCACACAGTCTTTAGAAAAGCCACTCATACCGATAAATATCTCAATGGTGCGTCTCACCATCATCCTTCACAGTAAGCTACCGTGGGCAAAACTTTGTTTCAGAAAGCAAGGGGCATCTGTGACGATCGACACCTGGCTGCTGAGCTTCAGCATGTAAGGAAGGTGTTTATTACGGGACAACTAGCTTCCAGTACCACATCGTTGCAGACCCCGTGCCAAGCCTACGATAGGTTGAACGCTAACCTGCAGTACTACCGTACATGAAGGGAGTCACTGACAAGATTGGGAATATCTTGAATCAAAACGTGCTTCAATCAAAACTTACTTCAAGCCGCAAAAGAAGATTAACCCATTCCTACCACCTGGCAAGTGCAACATACCTCTTCAAGATGCAGGGGTGTACAGACTGGAGAGTGACTGTGGCCTCTCTTACATCGGGCAAACAATGCAAATTATAGGCGTGCAGATAAAAGAACACATAGCTGACGTTAAACATAGACGGAACACGAAATCTGCAGTGTGTGAACATGCCTTAGACAAACCCAACCACTTCATTCGTTTCGACCAACCAAAAATACTTGCTAAAGAACGGTGTATTATTCCTCGAATGCTACGTGAAGCCATTAAAATTTGAAAAAATCCAAATTTTAATAGAGAAGATGGTTGGAAAGTTCCACCGGCATGGGATCCTATTCTAGCAAAAACCAAAACAACACCTCGCAGTGCAAGATCTCAAGACACGGTTAGCTCTTTCTGCGTAAATAGGAACGTAAATTAATATTAATGAGTGATGGTAGTTTAATTTTTCAAAACTTTGTAATTGACAAATAAATACCTTAGTCTCCCCCGTATGACCACGAACGCTGTAAAGTGTTCGGAACGTCAGGTTTTAAATAAAATGTAAATAAATCGCGAAGTAATCCGTAAAGTTGTGTTTAATGAGTTCTACGATTCGCTTAAACGAAAGAAACAAATTACGGAGATATTCAGGTCATCAACATAAACTTCAGCTTTTATTGAAGGCTTGCGTTCAGGACTCGACCTTGTTTTACGGCTCTTTTGAAGGCTCGAGTTCTTTTAAAGGCACGAGCTCTTTTAAAGACTCGAACTCTTTTGAAGGCTCGAGGCATGGCTTAAAGAGTTCGCGGCTCGGCTAGGCTCGGGATTTCGAGCCTCCCGAGCTCACTGAGTCTTGCCATTCCACCTCTAGGCTTCAAAAATAAACTGGACGCCTCGAGGCTTGTACATCACTAGGTATGCGTAATATTATGTATACTTAGGTCTTTAAAAATGTCATTGAGGTTTCTAAAACCATTTTTTCTCAATCTCAATCATGTGAAAGCCTAGACACTTCCAAGTCCAAGTTTTTAAGATATAGCACATTTCAACATCCACAAACTAAGGTTAGTTTGTGGATAGTTTGTCTTACATAGAAACACTATGCAAAACAAAGTTATTTTTTTCTGGCGAAAAAATAAAGTAGTATTTTGGCTTGTATTGTAGTAAGTAAGTGCGCGCTTAATTTAGTTTATAAGTTGGTGTCTATTATTGTTTATGACTGACTTTTGGCAATTGCACTTGTCAATATAATCACACTTCCATAGGCTTAAAATGCTACTTGGAGAAGCCGGTCATAATTAGCTCTGAATTAACATCAATCCTTAGGACTGATTTGTGCCCCAAACGAACCAGTGATACCAAAAGTTAAGAAACCCACGGATGGGTGATTGGATGGGTGGCCATTCTGCGACCATTTAAGTGATGTCCATGACAAGCATCTCCGTGCTTCGGAAGGCACGTTAACCAGTTGGTCCCGGCTAATATCTGTTGGTATTAGTCGTTAAGCTTAGTCAGAGGCCCTAGGGCGGCTTGATAACATCTGACAGTAAGGTTTGTCACTTGCCTTACACACACCCCTCCACCAATCCGCACTGAGCCCGCGCGGGGGAGTATGGCTCGTACCTCTTCACAGTTGAGGTGAGGCCTTTTTCCAGCATTGGAATCTATATATGCTGACTTTTTAATAACGTAGAAGTAACTTTGAACATAAAATTTGGTTTTTGAGGTAAAATCAAAAAAAGGAACCTTCGCTAGCTTACCCCCTTCGCTCGGGGTCTTTTAGTATGAATCAGAATCAGAATGCTTATTGCAAGTCACATGAGTAAAAGGTGTTACAAATAATGTTCATTAATTAGCTTAAAGATTGCGTATTGTGATCAAAACTACACAAATTATCAATTCTAATGGCATTGATAAAGAACCTTTTTTAGATTTTTTTTAAAGGTCAAAGTACTGTTTTTTTTACTTATGTTAAAATTCACGTACCATAAAACAATCATGATTTATAAGGTGTAAAAGCATCTACGTGGGTTAGTTCTGAGGAATAAAAGGGTTTGAGTTTTTTCCCGCCGAATTGGATTATTTCCCAATCTCCGTTTTTTTCCTTATTTTCCCGTATTTTTCTTTTCCATCCCAATTTTTTCTTTCCCTTGCCCATCGCTATAGGTGAGTACTCACTTTTAATTTATTTCCACACTAGCTGTTGCCTGCGACTTCGTATGCGTGGACTACATGATACAAAATATTATATACTCCGCCATCCAGCTATCATGATCTCTTAGTTTACCATGTCGTAAGGAGATGAGAGGAATGAAAAACCAAGGTTAATGGGCACTTTTTTGATAGGTTCACCCCGCCATCCTCCTCCTCTGGTAAGAAAATTTCGCATGGCAATGACACCGACTCCAAAACTAAATTTTGTCGGATATCTTTCGTAGTAAAAGTGGAAAGGAAATGTTTTTACTTTTTCTTTTACTTTATTGAAGGCAGCTTTATTCGTTTGTAATAAAATATGTATATGTAAGTTTAGGTTTTAGTGTTCAGAAAAAGTCAGACTCAAACTTCCCTACCACAATAGATGGATGTGGTTTAGCATCTATTTTTTGTTCCTGTGGTGTCCCTAGCCTACTCAAGGGTCGGTGTGTAAGTTACTACTATCGTAAAGTGAGTAGGTAAGACTATTTATAATAAGACAAACTGTCTGTGGTGAAACCGAACGAACTATCTACGAACTACTTAGCGTTAAGCTCAGTACCAGCAGCAGGGTTCTATATCAGTTGCTCAATAACTGCAATTTGTGTACGTCAATAGAAAATGCTCATCACGCTGAACAATGTTCCTTAGGGCGCTCTATTTATAACTCTTATTGTTAAGCCGAGCTGCTAGGGTTCTATATCAGTTGCTTTAGACCTTTAATTTGTATACGTCAATACAAAGTGCTCATCGCGCTGAACAATCTTCCCTAAGGTGCTCTATTCATATCTCTTATAGTTGAGCTGAGCTGCTAGGGTTCCATATCAGTTGCTCCGGACCTTCAATTTGTGTACGACAATATAAGGTGCCCATCACGCTGAACAATGTTCCCTGAGGCGCTCTATTCATATCTCTTATAGTTGAGCAGTGAGCTGAGCTGCTAGGGTTCCATATCAGTTGCTCCGGACCTTCAATTTGTGTACGTCAATAGAAAATGCTCATCACGCCAAATAACTTTTCTTAAGGCGCTGCTTTCATATCTCTCTTAGTTTAAGTGTACTGCTAAAGTTCCACGTAAGGTACTCGATCTTCAAAACAAGTTCTAGCCTAGGATTTGCCCAGACTTAATAGCTACATAATAAAAAAAGTTTCGTTCAAATCCTTTCTGTAGTTCCGGAGATTAGCGTGTACAAACAGACAAACAGACAAAATAAAAGTTGTAGATTCCTATTCTGTTACTATTTTAACATCACCCTCAATTAGTTTTTTGTAAAAATACTCAATGTACAGACGCATCGGTTTTACAGTTTTATTATAGTATAGATTCCTTGCATGCGCTGAATTTTGCACCTTCGTCAAAATCAAAATATCTATGAACAGCGATGTCCTACGAGGCATCTTTACAAAGTCGCAAAATCAATTCTATAATCTATTACCTAAACAGCACTGTTCCAACCGACTTCCGATCCGAAAGACAATTACCGCAGCAATACAAAATTTATCTGCATGATAAACAAATAATGCCAAAATTTGTGGTGGCTACAGACGGTGACATATATCTATTCCTTTCTTATAAACTAGTCAGCTAATTCACTGCAAGAGACGTTGCACGGCGCTTTGCGTGTGTGAGATGAAAGATCGGGACGTCGCGCCACGCGCTGGCGACGTTTTATTTTGAACTTTAAGCATAAATACCCTTATTTTTAGGATTAGTATAACCGAAACGATTCGGTTAACAGCATTATTTCTGTTACACGATATAAAAGTGTTAAAAAGGTTTTGCAAACTTCAATATCTGTGGATTCTGTTAACCGAAATAATTACTTAACAGATAGTTTCGGTTAACCGATATATTAACAGGTTAATAACAGATATATTGAAACTGTTAACCCTGACCGTCCGATCCCTGTTAATAACATCGCCATCTAGTTGGCAACCTAACACTCTAGCCATGGAAAAATTAGCTGGGAGCCATCAAAAGTCAGGGAACAATATCCACCCCACGTTCGCTGACAAGGTCTATGCAAGTCGTGACTAAAGACGATTTTTCTGCAGTGATGGTGTCACTGCAGAACAAAAACCAGAAAATAACCTATTGGTAATTTCCAGCTGCCATTGAGACATGTCAGCATAAAAACCAAAGCCTCTTTAGCGACTGGTAAACTGTCGCTTTGATCAGTGGTATGTCCGTAATTTGCAAAACCAACAAAGTTATTTCCATCCCACTCAACACATTTTCTTATTGCCATTTCATCAAAACACAAACTTCTAACAGTTTTTTCGAATTATTATTTTTTTTGCAAATTTTTCTAGAGCTTGAAGAGCTTCAGATGAAAACCCTGGTTCACCGTCTACAGTTGCATACCAACGCACCAATGTACGTGTATGAGGCAGGCAAGTTTTAAAATGTTGGCGCACATAATTATAGGCGCGTGGACTAATAAAATTAAGGTTTAAAGCAAATTTTCGCACTTCAGGTGAAAATTTACTTTTATTTGGCTTAATGAATTCGGAGCCATCATTTAGCAAAGAAAGTAAATCCGCAGCTTCCTGATTGATGAATCGCTTTGTTTTTAAATTTTCTATAATGTCAGTCAATTCTGCATTTTTTTTTAAAAGTCGTCGAGCCTTTGATCTCAGTGCGGCTATTTTTTTCTTCCGGTTTTCAGCAACTAATGTTTTTCTTCGTAAATTCATTGTCAGCTTTAATTTTCTTGGTGTCATCATGTCTGCTAGATTATTTGACTGCAAAATAAAAAGATGAAATAGTTGAGAGCCTGGCAAGTCAAGAAAATAAGATCTTATGCTCTTCATAGTATCTGTAACTGGATACTTACTGCTTGAATATCGCACTCCATGGGTAAAACTTCGGAAGTTTCGCTAGATGAAGCTTTTTCACTATAAACTTGTACATCCTGGAAAAGAATATTTATTTAAGTAAAACATATATATATAACTAAAAAACTGTGGTGTCTAAAATTATGATAACGCTATATTGAAGAAAATAACAGACTTGGATTAAAGATAGTAAGTATAATTATTATTGAAGTAATTTGTGATTATCCAACGCTGTAAGATTGGTAAATTTTAAGTGTTATTGATTGATTAATTGTTACATTTTATTTAATTTTCTACTTTGTGTGATTGTATGTATGTGTATATAGGGTGAATCCGAGGTCATGTAATTTCATTAAACTATCTAATGAGCTGCTAATATGCTACAACTTTTACTATGGGAGCAACATCGAAATTAACAAAAAAAATAGATAATCCATATATTAATCGTCTAGGTAGATAAAATTTTGTATCGGGATGCGAAATAACTTTTAGCGATTTCAATGTAACCTACTCCCATAGTAAGAGTTTTTGTAAATCAGCAACTGAGTACACGCTTAAAAAAATACCTGACCTCAGGTCACCCTCTGTTACTCTGTATTACTAAAAAAATGGTTAATAACAATTCTAAACAAAATAACTAGTTGAAAGGTACTAACTGCAACTTCTAACTACACAACAACTAACTTCACGGCAATCCATGTTTGATGTGCATTGATTTTGATGTTGAAGGTTCATTCTGAAAAATATATGAAAATGTTACTATAGCCTGACCAGAAATATATGGGACCTGAATTAAGGGCGCTTCAAATGCACTATATATGACAACACTCGGTATAGTCATACCAGCGCAGATTGGCAACTGAACATAAAAACATATTTTTTATATGTTTTTATGTTCATCCATGTTCATTTTTTAAGCCCACTGCCTAATGATAACAGATTCTACGATAAAATAACACGACAGAACACTCGCAAATTGAGTACCTACTTATTAAATTCAGTAACTCTTTGTAATATTGGTCTTGAATTTCGGACTTAAACACTATTTGTTTTGCAAAACCACTAATGGGTAACAGAAACATTAATCCATTGTTTTTCTAAATGATATTATTTATAATGATATTATAATTTTATATAATTTATAGGAAATCTTAAAAAAACTCCACGAACTATTTTAGTTGTTATATCCAAGTAGGGTTGAAATAAAGAAAAAAAAGCTCAAACCAAGTATTTTTGTAATCATTTTTCAAAATCGTAATTAAAAGATTATCTGTAGCCATCAGTAGCCAATATTCACTATACGCACTATATGACGTACCAAAAAATCATGATGACAACTATATCAGTAATAAATTTAAAGAAATCGCGAAGTAATCCGTAAAATTGTGTTTTAATGAGTTCAACAATTCGCGTAAACGTAAGAAACAAATAAAGAAACCGTGTTGATCACATAGACTTTCTAGTCGAAAAATACTACAACACATGTTAAACCACTTTCCTTTTACGAAAACGAATAGTTCTTGATATATTTACACATAAAAATTGCACTTGGTCGAACATTAGATTTCGCGTCCACTTTGACACTAATCATTATGACAATTGATGACATGTCAGTGCCGATTTGAGGTTTCTGTTGCCAGTAAAAGAAATTAGTTCCAGTTGTTTTCCGCAATATGGCGAGGTCCCATATATTCTTGGTCAGGCTATACTACAGTCTAAATAATCTATAGTATCTATACCCTAAGGCCCACTTGCGCCATGGCGCTAACCCCGGGTTAACCCCTTAACCCTGTCATTTTTGTATGAACTATTCTCGGGTTAGAGATTGACCCGTGTTGGTGCAAGTAGGGCTTAGAGGTTCAATTTGACAGCTCAGAGTTATAACAGAACGTAGCAGTGTATGCGGAGGGATTCCATAGACAACACATAAAACAATGAAAATAAAATGCAATTTATTTTAAAATAAGAAAAGATGGATAGCACTGTCTTAAAAGTATGTACTGCGACACATTTTACACTAGTTTATATTTTCTACTTAAAGTGTAAAATGAATCGAAATTCTTTACTGCTGACAGACGTCTTAAAATAGCCTTGTACTATTCTGTTTTTTCCTTATTTAGTGTTGTCACCTTTTTACTCGCCACGGAGTTACAGATTTATCGATTCATTGGTTGATATTGAAGAAATAACATTTTCAGTGCGCAATTGTGAGTTTGAAGAGTTAGTTTTATTTGTGGTATAGAACATAATTCTAAAACATACTCATAAAATAAAAAGTCACTAAAACATAAAATATTTTGTACAGTTATACGTTCTGTTATGAAAAAAAAAGAATAAATTACGCTTTGGACATAATTAATTGTAGGTCTCACCTGGTATTCTAAAGTCGATTTGAAAGCACATTTTAAAATTGAAGGATCTTCTTTAGATACATGAGGATGGAAATCATCAGAACTTACACCCTGAAACAAATATACGTTTTTAAAATATTAATTGACAATGTTTTGATATAAACAGTACATTTTATAAATAACTAAGTATGATTTAAATTTTACATATAGCATTGCGGCTTTCTAAACTTTAACTTACATTAATGGCTAATGTTGGTATTGAATACTTGTATATCACAAAATGTCTTTTTGTTTAACTCAGATTCTGATTTATTTTTCACTCACGTCGATTGTCTGCCACAAACTAAGTTCGTGTCAAACAGACTTACCTATGAACGGTGATAAGGACAAAAAACAATATGTATTAGCATCTCTCTCACTCATAAGGACTATTGTATATAGCCATCACGTTCTACCTTCTTAATAATACATTCTTGTCAAATCTACAGAATACTTAATCTAAGTGTCAAGCGGTTTACATATTGAAAAAGTGATACGTTCATAATAACATAAAAATAAATTTCTAAAAAGTGAAAATAACAAATAAAACACAAGGAGTTAAAAGATTAGTATTCTTATTTTATAATAAACACAATTTTATATGTAAATAGATATTTTTATAGGATAAAGAAGACTTCGCATCCAGAGGAAGTCTCTCCCGATCCCGCACCCCAAACAAGAAACCAGAGTGGTATAAGTACATAAAAAAAGGGACAAATATACAATTTTATCTCATTTCAGACGAATGATCAAAATCGGAAAATACACACGTGAAGCTTAAGAGGCTAAAGAAAAACAATAATAAAGAAAAAGCCATAACCGGATACAAGAGCGAGAGGAATTGTAACTCCGCTATCTCCAGGATTATAAAGCTAAGTACTAGATATATAACAGCCAACATGGCATCAACTTTCGACGGACACTTAGGCATGTCCTAAGATGAATTTTTAGAATAGTTTGAAACCATAGCGTCTCTTAATGGTTGGTCAGACGAGACCAAAACCAGTGTATTGAGAGCTACCTATTTATCGGGCGCTGCTCTTTCATTTTATAGGAAAATAACTAATAAATCTTTATTAAGTTTTTTAAGAAGAAGACCATATCGCAAATTTTTACAATGGCAAACAAAATTATAACGAATCTACTATAAATTACCTCTATAGACTTGAAGAACTAGCCTCCAAAGCTGAAATAACGGAAGATAGAACCATTATTAATCAATTCTTACGAAACCTATCAAATTTCTATAAGAATAAACTTAGCTTCTACACTTTTACGTCCCTAAAAGTATTGAAATAGCTCTTGTACAGTCAGATCACTTATTTAATAATAATCATGATTTCACGTTTAATTTGCCTATTAAGTTGACTGGTTCGTTGTATAATACACAATCGGCTGAGGATTGCCCTATGCCTCGCGAATTATTTCAGACACCTTGTGCATCGCCTTATTATCAACCTACAAGACCGTCATTTGGTGATGCTACGTTCAGAGCACCTCAACAAGAGTGGAGATCACCCTTCAACTCTCCCACTACCAGAGGAAAGCAGCCCTCCGTCCCTCCCACTACGAGAGGACAACCATACTCCGTCCTTCCCACTACGAGAGGACAACCGCACTCCGCCTCTCACACTACGAGAGGACAACCGTACTCTGTCCCTCCCACTACGAGAGGACAACAGCACTCCGACCCTTCTACTACAAGAGATCAACCAACATATAGAAGATTATTCAACCAGAATTATTACCGACCTAGATATAATTTAAGAAGCAGTCCAAGCTATGAAGAAAAAAAATATCACGAATCAACAATGAACTAAGCCAACATTATTGGAAGAAAGTTCTCAGGTAGCATTAAATTCTTCGCAATTTGTTGATGGACAGGAGGATCAACAAGGAGGCTCAGACCAGTTATCAAAACAAAATTACATTTATTTTTGTGGATACACTAGGAATGAAGAATTGTGTCGTGATGTGGAAGTAAATGAAGGAAAATACAAAGATTAGAGTATTGATAGTTTGGCTTTGCAAGAAGAGGAGCTCACTAACGAGAAAGTTCTACAAGAATATCAAAATTTAGGTGAATCTATCAAAGAGGTATGTGAAGATGTAATTATTGAAAACAATGGAATAAAAACAGTCGAAAATGAAACGGATGAAGAATGGGAAACGGATGAAGAAATAGAAACGGATGAAAAAAGAGAAACGGATGAATAAAGAAAAGAGGATGGCAATGATCAGTTATCTGAAGAAAAACAAGCAATGAAAAGGAAATTGGAATGCAAGAACAAAGAAGAAGATATGATGTCCAACGGGAAAAGTAAGAAGTCCAATGGAATACTGAAATTTTATAAGAAAAATGAAGAAATTATTAAAATAATGTAGATAATAAGAAATATGTTAATAAAATTGATTGCTTTAAAAATAAATATGCAAATGAAGTTAATACATTGTCTGAGGTAAAATGTTATCAAGTTGGTTTGAACAGTCACGTTGATCATTTTACTGATTTATGTAAGAAACTGAATAGGTCATTTATTTTAGAAATAATTAGTAATATAGGTAATTACAAGAAAAGAAATTAAACTTTGGTCGTAAAGTAAAATTAAGGAATCACTCATAACTTAATTTTATTTTTGTATCATAATTTTGGTAGGAAGTGTAATCTAGACACCCTGCAAATCCATCACAATATACTTTACTTGATACAAAAGGTAGTCATTTTAAACACTTGTAGGATAACACTCAATTTTTTATCTGTCATGTATAATTTCAATAATAACAAAATAGTTGAATCACAAACCGTAAAAGTAAAAAAAAAGTTGTCTATAGATTGATTTCGATTGACTCTTGTCAAGTGTCGGAATTTGGGCGGGAAATGAACCGTGACGGCTGGGCTTCGTTTCTTAATTTTCTAAATTAGTTTTCGTGGTCATTGTTGTGATTGTCAGGTGGAATAATCTTTATAATGTGCTGCAGTGGAGAACAAATCAAGTGAAAGTAAGAAACAAAGTAAGGCGCTCCTATCCGATCCGGTTTGATTTCCTGCTCAAAATTTCCTTGAGAGCATTGAAATGTGAACCATCCTCACATTTCAATGAGTTAGGTTAGGTTAGTTTGTAGTTTAGTGTTAGTGTAGTTGTGTAAGTACATAAGAAGAAGATTCTTAAGAAAAGAAAGAACAATGAAATGATACTGAAGACGTGGTTGTATGGACTTGATTCTTTGCCTACCCAGAATGGGTGAATTGAACAAAAAAAAATTGTCAAGTGTTACATGACATTGACATTGAATGTTATTGTCAAGTGGTCAAGTGTCAGTTTCATTTTAATGTAAACAAATTATTTTGTTTGTTCTTTTAAATATTAGAAATAGTTATACTAATAATTATGAATTGTATTATCAAATAGGTGTGTAAATAATAACAGAATATAGTGGTGAACTGTTAGTTAGTGATATAACTATGTGAACAGTTTTTCATTGTTGTATTGTTTTAGTATATCAAGTGGGGGAAAGTTATTTGATGATGAAGGATGGCCCAAACACCATCCAATGGATGAACAGAAATGTAGGGAAGATATAGGTGTGATATTTTTGGGGTAAATTTGTGTAATATTGGGATGATAAGTAAAGATAGAGAGGTAGTTAGGTTAGAGAGCTAGTGGTTATTTGTGTGTAAACCCATTGATTCACATAGCAATTGGGTGGTGTCTGTATTGGATACTATACATTATGTTTACTACAATATTTTGATTTGTTTGTGTACCCTATTGATACTACGCCGCGCACACTCACATGCATACCTGCCTTATATTTATTTGTTTAAAACGTACCGTGAGAACCCCGGAGATCGAGTCGACATCAAGACGTTCCCTATGACACATGTACTAGACTGACCAGAGTGCTTTCGCCGCGTGTGTATCCTTTGAAGCTCCTTACAGACATTTCGAGTGATTGTGGCCTGTGAAGTGATACCTGAACCCTGAAAGCGAGATGCGGCAAGTACCTAGCTATAAGTGCTCAGACCTGACTGATTTTCCACCTATCATTGTCGCCCTCCACGTGTATTCCACTGCCTAAACTCTCAAACATTTTGGTAGCAGAGCGTAGTTTTTTATTAGGACCCCTTATTAGTAACGTAATTTGTTTAATTGAGAGTTATTTATTTGCTACTTTCCTTTGTAATTTGAACAAAACGTCTCGTCATATACCTAATCTATTTACAGTAAATTCCTTAATACCATTCGAGTACAACCCCTTTTACATAAGTGTCGATTAAATCGATTAGCGCGTTAATTACCTACCCTTTGAGTGCAAGTGAGGTGCGCGAGCGCTTTGTTTCCCTATAGATCACGCCATTACCGCGTGACCGCGTGCGAGTTGTTTACGAGTTACGTTTGCTATACCCGGTGCATCTGTGCCGTCCCTTACTATTTGTTCCTTTAAGCATCCTATTGGAATCTTTTGTGAGTTTAATTTACCTACCTTGTTTCTTGCGAATTAAAGTAAATAAAATGTCGGATACCGAAACCGGCAACGAGACCGTAAGGGCCGTACTTTACACGGATACAGCTGAATACCGTGAAGCTATAGGTGAACTCCCTTATATTAGTGACTGGGTTGATGATTCCCACCGAGTTCTTGAGACCTTTTCTTCCAATCGTATGCGAGCGCGTCTTTCCGACCTGCCACTTATGTACGATAAGTTTTCTGCCGCTTGTTCCAAGCTGTTAGGTAATCTCGATCCTGCGATTTATGAACAAGAATATGTACAAGTTAAGAACGAGATGCGCGTAGTAAGGGACGTAGTAAGTTAGACGAAATACGACCTCACCAATTTGAGACGTCCCGTACTAGCACCCCCTTCAAGGAGAATAAATCCCTGGCTATTGATAACCCGGCTAGTAAATTGCCTAACCTACCTATACCTAAGTTTGATGGCCGTCCCGATAGTTGGATCAGTTTTATAGACCAGTTTGATAGCGTGTTGGACAACCAGCTTAGCCTTACCCCGACTTTGAAGCTACACTATTTAGTGGGAGCCTTATCGGATGAACCTCGTCGATTAATACAACACACAAGATTGAGGCGGGCAATTACACCGTGGCCCGTGACCTCCTAAAACGTAGGTACCATAACCTTCGTGTTTTAGCGGATACCCACATAGCTCAAATAATGATGCTCCCTATTATAACGCCTAAACTTTCCGGGTTACGTGTGTCGTTCCTGAACCCGCTGCTTTCGACTTATCGATGCTTAGAGAGATTGGAACTGCCTGTTAAACATTGGTCATACCTATTAGTTCACTTATGCCTTGCTAAACTGCCTTCAGAGTTAAAATCGAGATTTGAACGTCGTTATGGCGATAATCCTAATCACCTCCCTACTTTTGATCATCTTATTACCTTTCTTGAGGATGAATGTAGGCACCACGACAATGTAGGTAGTGCTTCTGTCGTTGACACT
Source organism: Pyrausta nigrata (assembly GCA_949316185.1). Taxonomy (NCBI): domain Eukaryota; kingdom Metazoa; phylum Arthropoda; class Insecta; order Lepidoptera; family Crambidae; genus Pyrausta; species Pyrausta nigrata. The sequence continues at coordinate 353,850 of OX438936.1, forward strand.
ACTACCCCCCCTACTGTGAGCTCCCCTCGTTTGCCTAAACCTAACGCGCGTTCCCCACCTCCTGCGAGAGCCTTTGTTACTTTTGCGACGACATCTAAATGTCACCTTTGTAATAGTACTTCGCATTACTAACGCGAGTGTCCCGATTTTATTCGCCTTCCTACACGTCAACGTGTTACTTTTGTAAAAGAAGCCCGGCTGTGCTATCGATGCCTGGATAAACACTCCATATCCCAATGCACGCGAGATTATCGCTGTCGCACGTGCCGCCGTTCCAGTCATCACACGTTACTGTGTTATGATGACTCCTCTCCTGTGAATTACGATTGCGAGCGCTCATACCGAGACGTCACGGCCTTAGCTTCTAACCAACCGCGGCAATCTCCACAAAGTCACTTAACGGACCGTGTGTCACCCCCACGTACTGAATGGCACCGTGTTCGTACCCTGCCACCTCGTGATTCCCGTAGAGCATCACCTCCCCGTTCTGGCGGGCGATCCCCACCTGCACCCAACGTTAACCGTACTTTAATGCTCCTATAGGTCAAAGAACCCAGGATGAACGTGCATTTCATCATAAGTACAATGAGGCCCCACAATTCTGACTAGATAGCCCCCCTTCCATACCCGCTTTTACATCTTTACCTCGCAATTCTCTCGTTCTTTTACCCCTGGTCTTGATTCATGTTAAAACCTCGTCTGGATATTATGTGGAAGCGCGTGCCTTATGTGACACTAGTGCTCAGGGCTGCCTTCTTACTACTGAGCTTGTTGTTGACCACATGAACTTACCTATCATTCCTTCTCCAGTTCCTGTTCGTGGAATAGGTAATGTTCAAGCGATTAATTCCCCGGGCATTGTATCCTTTTCATTTAAGCCAGTTAATTCTGCCTTTCCAGAAATCTCTACCAGTGCAATAGTTGTTGATGTGATTGCTGCAGAGGTAGACTTACCTAAAAGTGTAATTACCTGTACTAAGCACCTCCCTCTTGCTGACCCTTTATTTAACAAGCCTGGTACTATAAGTGTACTTCTTGGAGCTGACGTCATTGGTCGCCTTTTAAGGTCCGAGTTGTTTGTGTCCCCTGATGGCCTTACTGCTATCTCGACGATATTTGGTTATGTCCTGTGTGGTCCTGTTTATGGAGGATTTACTGATTTGGAACCCCCCGTGACTGGAGTCTCGCTGTCCCAAATAGTTGAAAAATTTTGGAAAATCGAAGAGGCCCCCCAATCTCCAGTTGCGAACCCCTTGGATATAGAGTGTGAAACCTTTTTTAAAGCAACTACCACTCGTGAAAGCGATGGTCGATTTATGGTTAGACTCCCTTTTCTTCATGGTCGTCTACCTCTCGGTGATTCTAGAACCAATGCCTTACGGCGATTCCATAATCTTGAGAAGAGTTTGCAAGCCAATCCTAATTTTCGAGAGAAATATATTTTCCTAAATAAAATTATTTTCCTTTATGCGTGAGTACCTTGACCTAAACCATATGTCCCTTTCTTCATATGACTCGACCCGGGAACATTATTTTATCCCTCATCATGGAATTTTTAAGTCTGTTAGTGACAAAAATCGTGTTGTGTTGGTTAAAAACCACTCCTCACCTCCTTCAGACTTTTGAGGCTAATCGTGTCTCCCAGATTATTAATAGTCCTACATCTGGTGAATGGAGGCACGTCCCAGGCTACATGAACCCTAGTGACTGTGCATCAAGAGGTATGTCAGTCACCCGACTGATCGACCACTCCCTTTGGTTTTCACCTTTGTGGTTGAGGCAGTCTCCTGACAACTGGCCCGGTATTTCGGACTTAACCCAAGTAGTGATCTCCCTGGACTACGTTGTTTAGTAGTCTCTGCCGATGTTCCTACCCCGGATCCCTCATTCTTATTAGAGCGGTATAGTTCTTTCAACAAGCTAATAAACGTGACTTGTTACCTAAGGCGGTTTTTACTTCCTAAATCTTACTCGTCCTACCTGAGCCCTGAGGAACGGAGCGATTCCCTTTTGTTTTTAGTGAAAATTGTTCAATTTACCTCCTTTTCTGATGAACTTGATCGCTTACGGCGTGGCGATCCTATCACTAACTCCCTGAGAAAATTAAATTTATTTCTAGATGACGGAGACCTAATTCGAGTTGGAGGCCGATTACAAAACTCCGATCTATCCCTTGATGCGCGCCATCCCCTTCTTCTACCTAAGAATGGTAATTTCGTGAACATCCTTATTTAACATTGCCATCGCGAGAATGCTCATGCAGGTGTTAATTCAATTCTTGCCATGTTAAATAGAGAGTTTTGGATCTTGTCTGCACGCAGAGCTATTCAGCATGTGATTTTTAAATGCCTTCCCTGTTATCGTCTCAAGGCGGCTGTATCTCAACCCTTCATGGGTGACCTACCTAAAGACCGCGTCACGGCTGCTAGACCGTTTGACGGTGTAGGTACCGATTTTGCAGGACCCTTTTTTACCAAAGTCCAGGCCTATAGGAACAAAAGGTTAGTGAAAAGTTACCTGTGTGTATTTGTCTGCCTTTCCACTAAAGCCGTTCACCTTGAGGTTGTGTCAGACCTAACTACTGAAGCCTTCATTGCGGCCTTTTCCCGATTCGTGTCGCGTCGTGGTGTACCTCGCCTAATCCGATCCGATTGCGGTCGAAATTACATCGGTGCCAACAATTACCTGAAAGAGTTAGAGTGTTTCCTGTCTCAAAACCAGGCGGCTATTGGTTCTGAGCTTTCAAAGCGGAACATACCCTGGGTTTTCGATCCTCCTGTTTGCCCTCATTGGGGAGGTCTTTTTGAAGCTGCGGTTAAATCGGCGAAATCGCACCTAAAACGAGTAGTAGGCGATACCCCCCTTACGTTTGAAGAGTCACCATTGTTTTTGCTAAAATTGAAGCAGTTTTAAATTCACGCCCATTGTGCCCACTTTCTCCGGACCATAATGATGTCCCAAATTCTCATTTGAATTAAATGTTATTTTATTAAGCTTAAGTAATTAGCTGTGCAGAATGGAAATTCATACAAGCTATTGTTCATTACCTTGCACATTTTGAGTTATTTATATAATGCCAATATAAATTTGGATTATATATTTATTCTAAATTGAGTTATATATCTATTGAATATTATTCTGAAAGGAGTGAGTTTTGCGGAAAAACTGCACTCGCTTATCAGTATCAGTAAGGATGCATTCGACTAATCATCCAATCTGAAAACAGTTCAGTAAAGATGCATATCACTATCATCTGAACTTTAATGTAAATTCAATGTCGGTAAACTCCTATAAGAATGTTTTTAGGGATGCTTTTGCCCGTCCCATTTTATGTCATCTGCCCCTCATATTTTTGTGGCTGTAACGAGCTAGGTCGCGGAGATCTTTGGGGTTGAAATTTTGTGCTAGTTTAGCAAGAAAACTACTTATTGGTCTAGTAGGATCTGGTTATTTTCCTTCGTTGTAAAAACGGAGAAAAACTGAGAGGTGACACGTAAATGCTAATGTATAGCACTGGTATCAACACAGATTTGCTTTGGTCCACAATGAAGCACATCAGACATGACTATGACAATAGATCAAATATCAATATATTTGGAACTATGTTGTTATTTGCTGTTTAGTGATAAATGAAACCCTGAAATTTTACTACTACATGCATTATCGACAGGACAATGTCGAGCAGCGCAATCTATACGATGATTGTGAAAATAGATGATACTATGTTGGCCAATGAGCTTGTCACTCTAAACTAGTGTTAATGTTGTTTAAGTAAACGCAAACATAGATGGCGCTTTTCAACAAAATAGTTTACAACTTGATTTTTGTCTACGCAAGCACCTAGATGGCGCTTTAGATAGTTTACATAACAGTGCTCCTAGCCATGCTACTAGTCTCATAGTAGATATGTCCCTTAGTTTATAGTGCCTATAGACAAGGGGACTCCTCTAAGTCCATTGCTCTCTATCTCTAGCTACTCTCCTCTAGTATGGACCTACGGTATTTTTAAGGCTACTGTTCCACTACAACTAGACTAACCAATACCAGGAACTTTATCTTAAAAACATAAAAAAAAAGTTGCATAAGAATTTATATATTTACAAGCTGGATGCTGTATGGGGAGCTAACCTGGACACGTCTTATCTGTCAGGTCGTAGCATAGAGCACAATCATTAGCCCGCTCACCTCAGACGCAGCGGATGCTGTCTTGGAAGCGTACCTTGACCAGTCTTATCTGACAGGTAATAGCATAAAGCACAATTATAGTTTCACTCACCACAGACGCAGTGGAGGCTGTCTTAAAAGTGTAGGTACCTAGACTAGTCTTATCTGTCAGGTCAAAGCTTATAGCACAGTCAATGTCTCACCATAGATGCAGCGGATGCTGTCTTGGGACCGCACCTAGACCAGTCTTATCCTTCAGGTCAAAGCTTATAGCACAATCAATGTCTCACCATAGACGCAGCGGACGCTGTCTTGGGACCGCACCTGGACCAGTCTTATCTGTCAGGTCACAGTATTATAGTACAATTATTCTCATAAAGGACAATGCTTTTCTCACCACAGACAGACGCAGCAGATGCTGTCTTGGAGAGTACCTAGACAAGTCTTATCTGTAAGGTCAGAATATATAGCACAATCCTTTTCTCCACAGACAGATGCAGTAGATATTGTCTTGGGAGAGTACTTAGACAAGTCTTACTTACCATAAAAAAGAAAAGGCTTTTCTGTTTAATGTACCCTTAACCTAAAACACAACCCTAGTTTTGTCTGGCCTAAAGGTTCAACAGTATAACCTTGTAGGCTTCTTACCTACCTAGGAGGTTAAGCAGGATGAAAGATTATTTTTAGTCTTGAGAGGTTAGACTCTACTCGAAGAGCACCTCTACAAGGGCTAAAGATAATATTTGTTGTTATTAATCGTCGTATGGCGTAAGATAGGACCGTTCGTTTAGCCTTTTATGACTTGCAGATTTCCCCACATCTTGGAGCAGCCACTTACAGATTTGGTGGCAGACTCAGATCTATTGAATTGTTAAATGAGCTTACGGTTGCGAGCTTTCAGCCAGTACCACCTCCACATAGACAGAAATATCTAACCTTTCTTACTAGAAGGGGGGGGGGGATAATCATGTAGCGTTCTATTCCAGATAACCAAGTTAAAAGACAACTTTTCCCTGTATAAATAGATATGATCGTTTAAACGATAAGTAGATTAAAAAGCTGCGTAGTAAAATCAATAAACATTTACGTGATTTACTGAAAATCACAATTTAAAAAAGTCTAAGCATGTAGTGCCATGCATCATCACATGGTCAAAATACTTATGTATTTTCGCGTGGTTGAATCATCACGCGAAACGACAAGTAACGCCATCAACGTTTCATAGTTGAAATATGATGTGATCATGTGGTTTGCATAGTCAAGCACGAGCGCTGGCTACTGACTGAGTTGCTAGCATTTGATTCACATGATTAGAACCTTAAGTTACAAGCAGCAAAGACCAAATTAAAATAAATGATTGCAAAGCAACGAAAATAAGTTAACCTTATTTTAAAGAAAATAAGTTTAACTTGCTTCTATTGTAAGCTATTAACGAAAAGCTATTAAGAAAAGCAGATTTTTGTTTAGCGTACATTGCAACTTATGGTTTACCTAGATGGATGGATATGTTAAATTGAGTATGATAGCCATTTAAATCTAACCAAGCGCAGGTTTAATAATCTAGTTAATAGTTGTTGCTAAATCTACAACCTTTTCTAATAATCTGCCTTAATTTATTTATATTTGCATCACAGACAAATCTAAGCGTTAATGCTTAACAAAAGTGTCGCAATATTAAGTGCCTTATCTAACCTATGGGTGATCTCTGGCAGAACATGCTGCCTTTGTAAAAAGGCAACTCTTATGCCCTGCCCTTTTTATACTTTTAATAAAGTTTTTTATACAAATAAATAAGCATGCAGCTAAAAAAATTAAAAAAAAAACACTTAGTCAGCTTGAGCTTAACAGTCTGGGATAAGCTGGACAGGCTGGCGTTGATTGACCTTGAACTGAATTTAACTAACCAGCATTCGCTTAGTACAAGTCGTTACATAACGTTTGATTAACTTTCAGCGATTTTATTTTGATAACATATAACCAAAAGTTAATTCAGTTCAATATTTTTTTTTTTACAATATTAACCAACTCTTAAGATTTTCCTGAAATGGATATGCCTTTCTTGCTGTTAATTATTTATTAAATATTTTAGCAATGCCCACTTTGTCAAGGAAAGTTTTAATAACTTAAAAGCATAAAAATGGATTCAGCAAATGTATTGTTGTCCTCAAATATTTATTACAGAAATTATATTTCTGAGGTATTTATTTACAAAATTAAGCTTTAGGTATGTCATTTGGAGACTAACTCTATAGTTCTCATCTATGTATATTGATGTGCAGAAGATATAATAACTATTATGTTACTTATTAATAAGGATAATAAAATTTTACAATCAGAATTAAATAAATCAAATTTCAGAGACTCAGAAAGCGTTTGTGCTTGCATTATCAACAGCAGATAACACACACGTCGTCTTCACACAACGCTGCATGTTTTAGAAAGACATAATAACAATGTTTTGCATTACAACAAAACATATATTATGTCGAATAAAACATGCAGCGTTGCAATATAAATCTTGCCGGTGAAGACGCTATGAAGTTGACACATTTGACAGTGACAACGCGCGCGCTTGCTGGATGGTGATTGGTCAAAAGAGGGTAATCCATGGCCAATTTGGTATGTTTCGATACATTATTGACTATATAGACAAGGTTTTCATAGAGCGCTTCTTCACACAACGCTGCATGTTTTATTTGACATAATATATGTTTTGTTGTAATGCAAAACATTGTTGTTATGTCTGATCTGGTTAAATTAGTAGACAACAATGTTGATTGTGTAGTTTGATTTTTATGTGGGTTTTTTCAACCTAAAGTTTGAACGATTTTAACTTGTAAATAATTTAGTTTTACTTATTAATTTTTTTTTATATCGTTCCAACTAGTTGCTAGCTGCAACCATATGAGACATTGTTGTATTGTAAATTATATTCCTACATAGGAAGGTTTTATAAGTAATTGACTGATAGGTAAATTTCATAGATATGCTTTGAAATTTTATCGACCGGGGGGGATGTAGAGGAGAAAAAGTTATGTCAAGTGGTTTACATATTGAAAGAGTGATACGTTCATAATTACATGAAAATAAATTTGTAAAAAGTGAAAATAACAAATAAAACACAAAGAGTTAAAAGATTAGTATTCTTATTTTATAATAAACACAATTTTATAAGTAAATAGATATTTTTATAGGATAAAGAAGATTTCGCATCCAGAGGAAGTCTTAGAGTACTCTTAAAATGTGAAAATCAATTCAATTACTTAGAATAAGTATCATTCAATTAACAAATAGACGAACGCTTTTCATTCTTCAACAATCCCAATATCAGACCACAGTGGTATTAATTACAAAGTGTAATGGTATTAATTAATTCATCGCTCACAGTGAGATTTGTGACAGTGAGGAGAGATTTAGGATAACACAAATTAAAAAGTAGGTATAGTCTGACCAGGAATATATGGGACCTCGCCATATTGCGGAAAACAACTGGAACTATTTTTTTTTACTGGCAACAGAAAAATCAAATCGTCATTGACATGTCATCAATTGTCATAATGATTAGTGTCAAAGTAGACGCGTAATCTAATCTTCGACCAAGTGCAATTTTTATGTTATAAAAATACCGAGAACTAATTAATTTCGTAAAGAAAAGTGGTTTAACATGGTGTAGAGTTTTTCGACAAGAAAGTCTATGTGATCACTACGGTTTCTTTAAATTAATTAATGCTATAGTTGTCAATATAAATTTTTGGTATGTCATATAGTGCGAATAGTGAAAATTGGCCACTGATGGTTATGGATAATATTTTAATGACGGTTTTGAAAAATGATTATTTTTAAATACTTGTTTTGAGTTTTATTTTCTTTATTTTAACTCTTCTCTATATTTCAACCAAAATAGTTCGTGGAGTTTAACATGATTCCTTTTACATTATTTAAAATTATGATAACATTATAAATAAAAATATATTTAAAAAAAACAATCGAATATTGATTCTTTTATTCGTTAGTAGTTATGCAAAAAATATTGCGTCTTGGTCAAAAATTCAAGGCCAATATTACAAAGAGTAACTGAATTTAATAAGTACTCAGTTTGCGAGTGTTGTGTTCTTTTATCGTAGAATCTGTTATCCTTAGGCAGCAGGCTTAAAAAAATAACATGAATGTAAACATATAAAAATGATTTTTTTATGTTCAGTTGCCAATCTACGGTGGTGTGACTATACAAAGTGTTGTCATATAAAGTGACTTCGAAGCGCCCCTAATTCAGGTCCCATATATTCCTGGTCAGGCTATAGGATAGTTTTTATAATGCGCATTTTTGCTAACTTATTTTTCTAAAGAAGGCCGACACTGACAGCCCTGTCAACTGTAATTTTTTTGTTTAATTCACCCATTCTGGGTAGGCAAAGGATCAAGTCTATACAGCCACGTCTTCAGTATTTTAGTATCATTTCATTGTTCATTATTTTCTTCAGCGGAAATCTAAATAAATATACTAGTCAAAACAAAATAAGGGCCACTTATTTATTTCGACATCTGGAGCGATTTTAATAATTTCTAACTGATGTTAAGTACCTACCTTTTTGTACCTTAAGTGTTAACGAACATCGTAAGAGTTTACAGCAGCTTGCATAGTTTTTGAAGTGGGTGACAGTTTGTAATTTTTTTTGAAACCACTTGAATTTACCCAACTTTTAAACGAAGTTTTAGGTCATTTCAACTGTGAATTCGTGCGCGAGCAGTAAAATTTTGCTAAGTTTGAGTGTGAATAAACATTTTCAAAGAGCAATGCTGAGAAATTGTAGACATATGGACGTGCAAACCGCAACTAGAGCCATAACATTGACACAAGAAGGGCATTCGCAGCGTTCTTTAGCTCTGCAGCTGGGACTTTCACAAAGAGCCATCCAGAATGCTTGGAATCGATTCCAAGAGACTGGAAGTGTAACCAGAAGACGGGGATCTGGAAGAATTCGAGAAACCACAACACAAGAAGGTCGCTACATACGCTTAACTGCGCGCAGAGAGCGATTCGTCACCGCTCGCTCCATACAAAATCGCTTGCGCCAGGCGACGGGTACTCGTGTTAGCGACCAAACGATTAGGAATCGGTTACACGAGGACCAACAATTCTCTAGGAGACGTGTGGTGCGAATTCCGTTGACAAGTGCGCATCGTGCGAACCGTTTATTTTACGCAAGACAGCACCAGGACTGGGTCACAAATGGTTGGAGCCCAGTATTGTTCACTGATGAGTGCAAAGTAAAATTTTTTAGTGACGATCGTCGCATTAGAGTTTGGAGACGAGAGGGTGAGCGATTTTTGGATGCCTGCATCCATGAAAGTGACAGATTTGGGGGTCCCAATGTAATGGTGTGGGGCGGAATCTTGATGTCCGTTCGTCAATGAAGGTACGGTAACGGCTCAACGATACATTGAACAGGTCATAAGACCCCATGTGGTGCCATTTGCACAAAGAATTGGTGCCGGATTTAAATTAATGCACGACAATGCTCGCGCTCATACAGCAAGAGCCACCCGAGAAGCCCTAGAGGAAGCTGGTATACAGGTTTTACCGTGGCCCGCCAATAGTCTGGACCTTAACCCAATCGAGCACATGTGGGATTTATTAAAACGAAGGGTCCGGAACACAAACCAACCTGTGCATAACGAAAGACAGCTCATTAATGTGCTGAAAACAAGATGGGAACAAATTGCACAAGAAACAGTTCGCCACTTGAGTAGAGAGTAGAGTATGCCCTCTAGGCTTCGAGAATGCATTCACAAAAGAGGAGGGCATACACGATACTAAAAAAGTGAAAAAAATAGAAATAAATAAGATTGTTTCAAATTTTAAATGTTTTTTTCATGTAGTGTATTTTAGCCTAAAATTTCTTTTTTCACAAAAATCAAACATTTGAAAATTTTCAAATTTATCTTCGTTAATTTTAATGTTAAAACATTAAAAATTAATCAATAAATTAAGTCGAATAATTTATCAACCCCTAAATACAATACATTTATTTCCAACAAATGTATTTATTTCCAATAACTAAAAAAACGTGGTGGGGCCACCACGTTATTTTGTTTTGACTAGTATAAATAAAATCTAAATTACGGAATCTTCTTCTTATGTACTTACACCACTACACTAACACTAAACTACAAACTAACCTTACCTAACTCATTGAAAAGTGAGGATGGTTCACATTTCAATGCTCTCAAGCAAATTTCGAGCGGGAAATCGAACCGGATCCGAACCTTACTTTGTTTCTTACTTTCACTTCATTAGGTCTCCACTGCAGCACCACGAAAAGCTAATTAAACACAGCGTCACATGGCGGCTAATAATTATTTACTGCATCTTTATTACTTGAACAAAAATAAAAAGGTCAAAACAGGAACAAAAGGCGATGGTGGATGTTATCTATTCAATTCACAAAACATTTTTTTGTGGTTTGGCTCTTGCGGGTCTTATAAAACTGATTCAGATTCATAATTTTGTATGAATTCTAATACTGCCATTACTCCAATCCATGATTTACAAGTTTATTTAAACACGGTCAAACCGCTCGGCGTCTCGTAGTCAACTAAAGCGCGCGAAGTGTAACCAAGCGCACGAACTTTGTCGCGACAAAACCCTTTGATGTGCAGCAATGTACCGACAACGGCGCGAACTGCGCGAAGGGCATTTGTATTCGTGAAGATGATTCGCGATAGGACGAATTATTTAGCCAGACGTGTCGTGATAACGCAAATCTGTGCAACGCAAAGTGTGAACCCAGCATAAAGGGGTAGCATTTAAACGTTCCATCAAAAAGTCTTCGTTTTTTATATTTAAAAAATCAAAAAAACTGATTGCACAGCAAAATAGTTACCGCAAAACATTACAGTTATTACAGCAATTTAGGTTCGTGATGCATCGCTATTTATTTAAAAGTAAAGCTTTTGATTATTGCATATCTAATAATAACTGGCGCACAACCTCTGACAAAGTTGCCTGAGAAGGGGGTTGAAATTACATACGTAATATTTTTCAGCCCTACAGTGGTAGAGCTACAGCAGTAGGTAAGTTACCTACCCATGTGATAGAGCCAGGCCTCTTGCACTCTATGTAGTTGCGCGCGCTATTCACCTACAGGCCGCGATACCGTCCACGGTAGAAATTAGGTTGCCGGCAAAGACGCGCGCACGCGCGAGCCTGTTTTACAAGTCATGAAAGATGTACCTAGTAATTTATGTGCAGTTAATGGCTTAGAGTCTTAGCTACGAGCACAGAATAAGTACTAGTACTCCGTACAGAAGTTTGACTTTGCAATGAAATTTGATGAAATATCTACTTAATGTAATATGGTGTAATTTAGTTCGCCTTAGAGTCAATCACATTCTCGTTCAGACACCTACAGAAATCCATTGCAAGATAAGTTCATTCTTATAACTCTGGAATATGAATCTGGAACTGAACCTATTCAGTGAAGTACTAGCATGCGAAGCGATAGGGTTGACTGCTACTAGAAGCTACTTACGCCATCTAGCGCACCTTTCTAGCACTTTATTCATGCTCGTCCAGCCAGCAACGTAATTCACACATAGTGCCGTGCGCCGCCGGTGAATAAAACGCGCGGGCGTCTCGTTCCTCGCTCGCAACACCCAACTTGTTTAGCCTCTTCCAATGGGTCGCCGCGCGTAGGTACGTTTTTGCTACCTACGCGGGAAGTTACACAGGCCTGGTACGAGTAGATAGGTTAATGGTTGTAAATCATTAAAATTTAAGAAGTAAGTATGCCACAAGAAATCTACTTTCTCTCACTACCTACCTACCTTTCAATGAAGAAAGAAAGGTGAGTTATAGCTGTTTGATTTAACTTGGACATTTTCTACAAGTGACAAAATAGTTTTTATGAAATAGGTAATGTAAATATTATATACATTAAGGTTGTATTTCACTTTCTTGGTGTTTAATTGTCATATCGCGACATTCGGTAAAATCCAATGTAATAGTTATGTAAAACAAATTACGCTAAAAAAAACGGTTTTTAGTTTCCACCATCGCCGGACCGCATGTTTGTGTATACGAATGAAAACCGCGCCTGAGCCGCACCGGCACCGCACCGACACGTGTTGGGCCAGGCGGCTCGAGTCGGGTGTCGGCATCAACAATGTTCGCGTAAGCGGGTGTTGATGACTTTTATGCCATCATTCGGAAGCGCACGGCTTCAATGCTTGACAGAGTCCGGCGGAGCGTCAATAACATCCTGGTGGCTATTAAAGATAGGCCCTCATGTTCCTTGTTCCGGCACTGGATACATCTGCATGTGCAAGGTGCATTTTTTATTTATTTACTAACATAGATATTTAAGTTTTTTATTCTATTGTTACTAACAAAATTGTATGGATTCAAAACTGCAATAAATTATTATTTTTTTAAGGTTTTTTTTTCTCGAGCCAGACAAAAGAAGCTCTTTTATCTGCCTGGCTCGGTAGAGTATGAGACTCACGGGCCTAAGCCAAGTGGGCCTCACTACCTAACATTGATTGCGTGGTGCTGTCGTCCTGTAAAAATTTCCTCACTAATCACGATGATTTAAAGATTAAATTCTTAAAGTTGCCTTAAATATTTGTCTTTATTCATGAATTGAACAGAAACAAATTAATAATAGTAGATTATTCACCAAGGGGATAAAGTGATGCCTTACGTCACAGGCGTCATCTTGAATTTCGAGCGTAACGAAGGATTCGAGAGTTAACTCCCGAGCATAGCGAGGGAGTTAAAAGTAGAATCCTGAGTGGAGCGAGAGATTTAAGCACGCCCCAGACGAAGACATCTTTATCCCCGAGGAGAATACTCTGCTTTTCACACTTCCTACGAGGCAATAAAAAAAATGTCCTACAAAAATTTATTTTATCTATAAGTATACTATCCTTTGACTTTTCTGGCAGTAAAATATTACTATTAACAATACCAGCAGCTTTACATCTACTGGACTCCGGTGTCATAAACTTCATTACTTGACAGTTTTACGAAAACATTGTTTGTACTTACTGGTAATTACATAGGTTTTTTTCTTTATTTATTTCTTTTTTTAGAAGCGCGCGCTTTCTTTTTCATTCTATTCGTGCTAAAATTCTTGGCTGCCAGGTTCAAATTTTAAATATGTTCTCTTTGGTGCGGAACGGGCTAGTGTGATCATGCCTACGAACTCTTATTCGAAATTCAAATCACTTTGCCTCCCTAGGGACGTAATGAAATTTCATACAACATTATGTCCCTAGGGATGCAATGACTCACTTTGAGTCAGGTTTACTTGATGTGTAATTGAACATTGCCGAGTAGGTAGTGTGAAAAATCATTTAGTATTGTAGAGTATTTAATGCTTTAAATTGTAAACATACTTTCGTAAATTTATTTGATAAGCGTTAAGAGAAATCAGCATTTTTATGTTTTTTTCTTTTTTTTCTTCCGTGTCCTTGTGATTGGGGAATGCATTTCTGAGAAAATCTGATTATAAGTTGTTGTTTACAACCTCATTTTTTCCAAAACCCAGGACAGCTGAATTAAAGAGTTTTCCGTTTTTTACTAAAATTTCCGCACGTCCACACGTTCCGCAAGTAGGGTCGTCAATTTTTTTATTATGTCATCACGTTTTCCATACTAAGAAGTACCACAAAACTAAGTATGTTTTGTTTTTCAGTTTGCCAATTCTTTTTTCTACCCATACATCAATCAATACAAACTATACAGGGTGTAAACAAAAAGCTTAACGAAGCCATAAACTACGTATTCTGTTCATCAAAAAAAGTTGTATGCAAAATAAATAATAGCTGGGAAATGATTTTTATTTTTGGGTGTTAGAAAAATAAATAAATTCAGAGTCCGCAATGGATGGCGCGCACGCAACAGACTAGGTATGCCTGTATGCGTGTGTGCGTTTATTGTGTGTTGGCGAGCAGGGGGGAGGTGGGCCGCGCGAGTTAATTTCAAATCGAGAATTAGTTTTACCTAAACACAATAAAATAAACAACACGTGTTTTTAAATAAAAAAACAAAAACTTATGGTTGTAAATTGTGACTGTAACTACTTACCTACTCTCGTGTCACAGAATTGCTATTCCTTTATTGCCAGGATTTTTATCAACAGATTTTGGAACTTTTAATCCCTTTTATGGTACTTATCATTTTTAATCGGACTTTAGGTTTATTGGACGACTGCCTTCGAATGGGTTGTTGGCTCTTGATTTGGAGGTCCTGCGTTCGATTCCCAGGTTGTCATACAAAAAAAATAACTTTGCTACGGTCAGGTGGGTTCCTAGTTTGGTTAGGCTATTAATAAAGGATTGAATAAAACCAGATTAACTCACTGATAAGAAATGATTAGGTTGGATCACGAGTAACAGCTACTGGTTCTTTTTCTGGTAACAGCTGTTCTAGTAGCAATGTCAGAATCGATAAGAATCAGACTCCTTCTAAAATTAAAAATTGGATGTTTTAAAACGGTTAATGTAGGTAGGTAACCAAGTCACAATCAAAGTAAAATTTTATGACCTAGCGAATAAGTACCTACAAGGCGTCCACCCTCGCATTTGGCGTTTGTTGAACTCGTAGAGGAAGCGAACAGCTGATCGCGTACACTTGTCGAGAGCGCTAGTCAGCAAGCGCACACGCACACTTGTAAGACATGTAGTTGTGTGCAAGTACGCATCGATTGCGCGCTGTGCCCTTTTTAGCCTTTTAAACAATTAATTACTGAAAATTTCAATAATGTTTCTTTGGAAAAAAGTTATGTTATAAAGAATTGAAGTTGATTTAATAAAAATATTGAATTTTTTATTTCAACTTTGACCTTCAAAATCTCGCTAACCAGTCACTTCCAGTATGGTGTAGAAGAAAAAAATGATCGTAATAATGGGTAGAATATGTAGTATTCGGCTTCGTTAAGCCTTTTTTTACACCCGTTATTGCTGAACTTACATACTTATTTTCTGTGCTTACTTACGATGTCAGGGAGGAAACGTCGTAACTCAAAGACAGTAGTAATAAGAAAAAACTTAAAAGAAACTTTCTAACCTGAAAAGTATGAAAAACTTTAAAGTTTAGGATTTTTTGTGCAGCATCGACAAGGTTCCTTAAATTGTAATTTTGCACAAATTCTACTTAGACAACGCCAAATTGCTGTCTGCCAAAAATCGCGGAATTCAGTGTTCCTAAAGATCATACGTTTTCCGCATACGGTATTCGAAATCTAGTATCATTATGATTTTAATTATTATCACGTGTTTAATTTTACTGATAATAATTAATATTTGTAAATGTGGCATATCTCATATGTGAATAAAATCACGTTGAAAAATTTTGGTAGAAGATGATTAATGTTCGTGAAAACAATTTGTGACAACCCTGACCAAAATTTTGAAAATTGAAAATCTTGGCTGTCCTGGCTTTGGGGGATAAAAAAATACCAGAATATCATTTCTAAAGGACAAAAAATTGTAAACTCTACATAACTCGAATAGTTATTTACGGGATTGCTACCATGTACCTTTTTATTTTCGAGTTTCCGATATTTCGGCACTGTTGCAAGCGCCATGATCATGATCATTGACAAACCGAGCCTATGATCTGTGTGATGGAGAACATCTTAACCAAGAGCTAGAACATGTTCGGCGGGTCTTACAGAACAATGGATATAAAGGGAAGCTTCCACCTAGACACAGAGTAAGACAACAGAAAGATACAGTAGACAGACAGCCGGTATACTTGCCATATTTAAAAGGAGTGACAGACAAGATCTCAAATGTACTTAATAAATATTCACTAAATACTATCTTCACTCCATTAAGAAAAGTGACACAATGTCTACGTTCGCCTAAAGACTTTTTCCCCTTAGATAAACCTGGTGTCTACAAGGTTGACTGCAGCTGTGGTAGTTCATATATCGGCCAAACTAAACGTACCATAGCCTGCCGAATGAAGGAACACATTAAGGCGGTCAAGAACAATGACATACAAAAATCGGCGATCGCGGAACATTTGTTGGAATCGGGTCCAAATCATTGGATTGAGTTTCATAACCCTCAGATCATTTCGACAGAACGCCATTACATACCAAGATTGGTAAGAGAAGCAATTGAAATCACCAAATACAAAAATTTCAATCGCGAGGACGGGTTTAAATTGTCAAGTGTCTGGAATCCAGTGATTCCAATGTGCAAAAACCGAAAAAAACAACCAAGTGTAGTTTGTCGACGCCGCGGTCGGATACTGTTAGTGTTGTGTGTCGAGAACAGACGCGAGAAAATAGTGAGTTTGCAAACAGTGGTACCGGAGGTGAACGCAATAAAAGACTTAGAAGGAGGGTAGACCGATATGTTTGCCCATAACATCCCACCCGCAAGATCTTCAGTTATTCCGTGATCATGGCGCTTGCAACAGCGCCGAAATATCGAAACCCGAAAATAAAAAGGTACATGGTAGCAATCCCGTAAATAACTATTCTAATGGTCGGATAATTGTCAAAAAAATCTCGTTACATTGTTTTAATTATTAACGGTTTATTATAAGGTGTAGAAAGCTGAAATTTAGTGTGCGTATATTTGAATATGGGCTCTATTTTTTGGCAAATTATTACAAGTTATTATGTTGTTTAAATGCTCTTATTTGAGGGTTGAAATAAGCATAACAACTTTCACAGAAAAATTGATTTATTTCGACGAAAATTAGATATAGGGTTTTACAATTTTGTCAGATGATACGTATACCTAATAGGCATAGGGCACTGAAATCATAGCGCACACACTCAGACATTTCTCCAGCGGCATCTTATTTTCTTAAATTACTCTGAGAAGTTAGGTCTCTCTTCATTAAATTAAGAGGTGTGTAATTATCGTCAGACTCATTTACTGCTGCGTGGACACTACTACTGACTGCCTTGTCGTAAAAGAACTGCCTGATATTTTTTATCTGTCCTTCCCATAATGCTTTTAAGTCTATTAGGCCTCTTCCCCCCATTTCTCGTTTAATTGTTGTTCGTTCTATTGCAGATTTTGGATGTAAATAATTGTTTTTGATTAGTGTAGTTCTGGTTTTTATCTCTAACTTTCATATATCTTTGTCCATTTAATTATTCCAAATTAATGTATATGTGAGTATGGGTATTGCCTTAAAAAGGTTTTTTGAGTATAGTTGTTTTTTACATATAAGGTTAACTCGCCTGAAATATTCCTGTGTTAGAGCTTTTTTAATTTGAATGTGCTGGATACATTTTGCCTGGTGAATGCCTAAATATTTGTAAGTATCAGACGCGTCCATCAACTGAAAGTTAAGATTTTCGGTGTTTTCAATATTGGGACCTTTTACTTTTCCTCTGCTGATCACCTTGGAAAATACCATTTTCGATAGGGATTTCATCCGTCAAAATGGACTTCTGGTCTTGGGTAAGCAACAGTGTAGTTCGCCAATCGGCCATGGTATTCTCCAAGAATGTGATAATAGTCGGGCTAACTTTGTATGCTTGTAGGATACGAATGAGCCACAAATGTGGAACGATATCAAAGGCTTTTCTGTAGTCAATGTAAGTTATGTTTAAATTTTTATTATGTTTGTGCGCATGTTTCAAAATAGTAGAGTCGATTATCAGCTGTTCTTTACACCCCAAGTGATTTCGTCTACACCCTTTCTGCTCTTCTGTCATGATGCTATTATTTTTACCCGACTGCGGAAGGAGGGTTATGTTTTTCGAGAGTATGTACGTAAGTATGTATGTATAATTGTTTGGCACGCCCTACAGCCCAAACGGCTCGACTGTTTTTGACATATGAGGTGTCGTTGAATTTGTCAAAATTGTGAGTGACATAGGCTATATAATTTTTTAAAATGGCGCCCGCAAATGGAAATAAAGGGGGGGAGGGGGGATCGATTTTTTCCTGAGCATAGCAATATGGGTATCAAATGGAAGCCAGTTAAGAGACCATCAAAAATATAATTATTTTTGCAGTCTGGTGTTATGTTTTGAATAATAAAACTAAAAATAATAAAATAAAAAACGGTAATTTAAAAAACTAAAAAACCCAACTGCGTTTCTGTGTAATTGGAAATTAAAAAACCCGAAAACAAGAAAGAGGTCATATCCGGGTTAAATTGGTACCCATATTAAAAATTGTAGCAGTCGGGACCCATGTTACAAAGTCAGCCGTCTCGTCAGTAGATTAGAGTAATCTGCAATGTAATATAAAGGTAGGTATGTGCTCAAAATTCTATAAGCCTCCATTTCTAGAATGGGTCCCGCCCGACTGCTACAATTTTTAATATGGGTCCCAATTTTTCTGGTTTTTGTTTTCGGGTTTTTTAATTTCCAATTACACAGAAACGCAGTTGGGTTTTTCAGTTATTTAAATTACCGTTTTTTATCTATGTGAGTATTTAGTTCGTTAGTGATGCAGGAGGTAATCAATTTGTAAAGTGTTGGCAAGCAGGTGATTGGCCGATACTGCGATGGATCCCTTGTATTGTCGCTTTTAGGCAGCATATAAGTGAGTCCTTTTGTCCGAAACTTAGGCAAATCTACGAATCCTTTTATGACATCATTCATAGCAGACGCTAAAACTTTGTGAAGTGCAGAAAACTTTTTGTACCAGAAACTGGTGTGTAGGGACACATTGTAGGGCTCGACGACATCTTCATTTCGGATGACAGCTGTCAAGGTTCAACTGTAGGTTCTTGCTGAGTGGAAACTGCAGTGGTTTGATAATAGTAGATTGTTATACAAGGGACGAAAGTGACGATTCCACTCGAGAAGTTTCTGGCCAAAAGCTCGAGAGTGGAATGGGTGCTTTCACCCGAGTTGAACATACTATTTTTCATTTCGACTGTGAGGAAATCGAGGGTAAGTAAAGTAAAAAAAAGGTAAGTAAAAAGTATTTATTTAACAAAAACAAAATGTCAGATTACATAGATTGATAGCAGTCGCTGCACTAAGCTATGCTTGTATAGCAGGGACTAAGCTTTACTTAACTATAAATAATTCTAGGTATTTGACACTCTGCGTAAGAGCGCATTTAAATACTTGCTAAACCATATTTTAAAACTATTTTGGTATTGTAATAAATTATACATAGAGTTTTATACACTATTTCAGTAGGTAGTTACATTCTGGGGTTAATACACTTCTGGACACATCTATTGGCCCACCTTGTATTTTCAGTTTCGTTTGGTCCTAGTTAAAATGTTATATTATTTTAACCTAGCACATTCACAATTTCATTCAATAGCCTTTTTTTGAATTTCGAACAGAATTTAAAGAAACAAAAGACAATTTGGAGCCTGTTTGTTGATATCAAACCATCGAATACTAAGAAAACTTGGTTTTATTGGTTTACTTGGATTTAATTCTTGAAAAAGTGATTGATACCTTTGGTTTTGCAACAAACATTACTTATTCTTAGCATTAAGGTGAGGTTCTATCAATAATCTATGGATACTTTACCTGAAGTCGCCGCCCAAGCTGTGGCACTTATTCAGGCCGGACACAGCCAAAGAAATGTGAGTGCTCAACTTAATTTAAGTCGATCTGCGGTCCGAAATGTTTATCGGAGGTACCTAGAGACTGGCGGCTTTGTTCGTCGCCAAGGAAGGCCACGATCTCGGGTCACAACTGAAAGGCAGGATCGATTCATCGTGACGACCAGCTTGAGAAATCGTTACCTTACCTCCATTGAGATATTATACTAATTACTTCGCGACTTCCACGGAGTATCCGTGAGCGCTCGAACTGTTCGGAGAAGGTTAAAAGAACGCGATATGGTACCATACAAGCCAGCTAATGGGCTCAAACTAACACGAGCCCACCGAACAGCGCGCCTTTATTTCGCACGCAGTCATTTAAATTGGACACAGCAAGATTGGAGCCGTGTACTCTTTTCTGATGAGTCTAAAATTGTGTTACATGGCAATGATGGAAGGAAGAAGGTCTACCGACGTAAGGCAGAGCGTTTCGCACAATGCTGCTTTGAAGAGAGGGTTGCTTATGGCGGTGGCTAATGGACTGTCTGGGGCGGTATATCCGCGAGCGGCAAAACTCAACGGACCACGGCTGCCAACATTAAATGCTGAAAGGTAAATTCGTGAGTGCTTAGAACCTCACGTGATACCAAATTTCCTTTTTATGCATGATAATGCAAGAGCCCATGCGGCCGGCATCGTCAGGGAATATCTTCGGGATGTGAACATCACAGTTATGGACTGGCCAGCCAGAAGCCCAGACATGAACCCCATTGAGCACATGTGGGACGAGCTAAAAAGACGTGTTAGGGCTTGTCAGCCAGTTGCCCAGACGATGCAGGAGTTGAAAACTGCCATAGAAGAGGAATGGGAGATGATCCCTCAAAACTTCATAGAGCGGTTGATAAACTCTATGCCTAATCGTATGAGAGCTGTGGTAGATGCCCATGGAGGCAACACGCGTTATTAAATTAAACCTTTATTTGATAAAACATGTTTTTTATTCAAAAATCAATTGCCTTTAACAAGGCGCATATCCGACTTGTTAGGCGTAGCTCCATGTCG
This sequence comes from Pyrausta nigrata, assembly GCA_949316185.1. Lineage (NCBI taxonomy): Eukaryota > Metazoa > Arthropoda > Insecta > Lepidoptera > Crambidae > Pyrausta > Pyrausta nigrata. The sequence continues at coordinate 374,578 of OX438936.1, forward strand.
TATGGTATTCTGAATTCAAATTTAAAACAATACGATCGAAAAAGATGGTAAAATGTATCAGGTTTAAAACTGCATCAACAGTTTTTGTTCAATCTAGCAATCATATTTCGGTAGGGGCCATCGAAACCTAAACTCTAAGGTGGGCCAATAGATGTGTCCAGAAGTGTATAATACCATAATAATACTAAATACAAAATATTTAAAAAATCTACTTTGCCTGTGTGATGCGTGTTCTGTCTGTGTGTGTGTGTGCGTTTTTGTGTGTAAAGCCTAAGATATAATCTCTAGGAGGCTTTCTGTCTAAAGGTAGTTAAGGTTATACAGCCAGGATTGGATCGCTTGTTTAGCTTTGCGTGTTGTGAAAGTTTTAATTTTCACTTTTTGGCAGACAATATTGTATGTGTGTGGTAGTAGAAAATGAGGATGACGACTCGAAAATGTGGTGCGGTTGTTGGGACTCTGTATACTCTTTGGTTAACTAGTCTGTCGTAGTCCTCGAGCTTGAGAGTGGCCCTGTGCACAGCGATGGCTGCGCGTAGGATAAACAATTGCCGAACCCGTAGAACCCGACTCTCATTGTACAGTTGATCAGTATCAAATCTGAAAGGTTTATGCAACATTACCTTTGGACTGCGCGTTGAGCTCATTCGAGTTCCATCATTGTTGTTTTAGCTGCACCTCCCCATACCTTAATGCAGTAGATCGTTATGGATTGGCACAAGGCTTTATACACTAAAAAGATAACATTTATGGGAGCAGAGTGTCTGAGGATTTTCATTATGAACATGCATTTTCTTACTCTAGCTGACAGACACGCGATATGATGTTTATATGAGAGGTGTTCATCGATGAGAATCCCCAGTACTTCATGTAGTCAGTACGTTTTATCGTCTGGCAGTTACAAAGCGTTGTATTGTGCAATATGTTAAGGCATGGGTGTAACTTGAGAGGCAGGGATTCTGGTGGTCTAGAAGCGCGAGTTATGTGTAAGGCGATATATTTGGTTTTTTCTACGTTTAATGTTAGGAGCTTAGAATAATTATACATAGAAACCAAGTCCGCGCGCCCATTTTGAAACACCTTAATTGGATGTCAAAGCACGACGAACGCAAGGATATTATATATGTTCCATAAACGAGGATTGTGCACTTTATAATTGAAAGCAAATCAAAATATATCTTGTAACCCAGATATTAAGTCGTTTTTCCCTATCATTCACTGTACGAGCTAGGCGAGAGGTGCTTAGCGGTAGCGTTTTCTCTTTCTAATGTTGCTAGGGTGAATAAATAAAATAGATTGGTAGTTTATAACCTAGATTATAAATTTTTGTTGTTTTTATTTTATTCAGTAATATCGTGTTTCATCATAGTACAAGCAAATAAGAATTTCGTTATATATGAAACATTGATGAAACGTCATAATATAACCACTATTTAGTTATATGTAATTATATAATACTACCTATAGTAATAGTTTTACTTTTTTGATGACAACACCGAATTTTTAATATGGTGGACATATTTGTGATCGCTCGCGGACTAATCTTTCTTCTTATATTATTTATTAAAAATTTTTTTTAGATATGATACTTACCTACTTTTTGTACCGACTACCTAGAAAGCAAAATGTAAACGAAATCCAGGCCGGCGAAATTTTGGTATAGTTAGTAGTTTTATTACTTTTTCAGTCATGTCATTACGGTGACTGCGAAGCCCAGCAACCACCAAGCCTCTATTGAAAAAAGTGAGGCTTGCATTATTGAGTAATACACCACGTTTACTTACCCCTATCAAAGTTTACCTGGATTTTCCCACAGACATGTAATATTATTAACAGGATTTTCCTAACTAAACAACTATTATGGTTACCCTACTAGAAAGAGACAATGCTACCGATAACTCACCTCTCTCTCGGCTCGCTTTTTTTGGCAAGTGCGCAATCCTGTTTATTATTTAAAATCCTTGGACGAACGTGTCTCGCGAAAAAAAATATTATGACGATTTGTGCACAACATCGTTATCATTTGTGTTAAATCGTGTCACAACACAACACATCTGAAAAACAAGAGAAATGTGATAACATCACTTTTCACAGGTAAGCTTTTAGTATTTCATAGTATCTTGTAGTTAATTAAGTCAAAATAGAAACGTTTTAACTCAATGCTCAGTGTTGCCCGATTTTTAAAATATTTTCCCATTTTAACTGACTTTATTGCTCCGACTAATTAGTTTTATAACAGTTGCTACTGTTCTTTAATGTTGGTGTTTGTGTGATTCCACACATATCCTACCTGAAATTGTGTTACTTGAAAGTTAAGAAGTAAATGAACTTTATTTTCACACTTGTTAAAATGACAACTAGGAGTATTGCGTGTTGTTGTTCAAAGGATTTATATCGACCCTGTTATTGCTGACAAGTGGATGAAAAATATAAGGTTAAAATGCACGAATATGTTCGAAACATTTTAAGAATAAAGATATACTTAACACGTTACACAGGATGAATAGTGTAGATTGCGTCGAAATGCTGTCCCTGTTAAGGTATAATAATCAAAGCATTATTTAGTACTTATTATGTGTATTTTGAGATTTTGGGACACGATTTTGATACAAATAAATAAAGCAAATGATAATAAAATTACTTTTAATTAGAAATATTTGTTTACTTGATTAGTTTACTTTAGTGACATAGTAAAAAAAATGTATACAACAATTAAAATATAAATTGTTTTTTTACGTGTTGTTGTTTTCTTTTATTCGTTTTTTTTTTTTGAAATGGGTTTGCTCTTGACTCTAGACTAAGCCAGACGTGGCACAGACAGAGTCGATGATGGAGCGAGCTCACCCAGAAGAAGCCTGTTCACTCTGAGTTTGAAGGTCTTTGGGTTGTAATCCGTTGGAAACACTGAAGCAGGTAGTGAGTTCCACAACTTAGCTGTTCGCATTATAAATGTTGATAAGAAGCGCTTAGTTCGTATCGTTGGAATATCAACGCGATATGGGTGGTATCCCGCGGTGCGTCTAAAAGTGCGGTGGTAGAACGGGGCCGGTGAAATGAGTTCATGGAGCTCTTGAGCACACTCTCCGAAATATAGCCTGTAAAAGACCGACAAGCAGGCAACTTTGCGGCGATGAGCCAGGCTGTGGAGTCTGGCGCATAGATCTTCGTCACCGATAAGCCTCCTTGCTCTGCCTTCCACCGCGTCAAGTGTAGCTAGTTGGTACTTAGCTGATCCATCCCAGAGGTGACTGCAATACTCCATGCAGAATCGGACTTGTGCTTTATAAAGTGACAAAAGCTGTCCTGGCGTAAAGTATCGCTTCACTCTGTTCAGGATACCCAGCTTTTTTGCCGCAGTTCGAGCTTTGTACTCAATGCTGGCACCAAAATTAAGACTAGCTGTCAATTCCATGCCCAGAAGCTCAAGATGGTCGGTAACAGCAATAGACGCACCCCGTTTCGTTTCATAAAAATAAACATTCCCGTATTATAACAACTTTACATTACCATACAACTTTACCACACATGGCTATTTATGCATTATATCCAAAAACAAATGGTCATCAGCGGCCGAATCATTACCCTACTTTCGGGAAAACTGGATCTTCACTGGCAACATTACACAATGTGTGCGAGTCGCCGAGCGTAAGCACGTAATCGTCTCGTCACGCATGTGTGACTCGGTTTAGTGCTTCACTTTTGACAAAGCGCTTGTATGAAGACTATCTTTCTATGTGTAATTATTCTAAGGTAAGGAGGTTTGTTGTCAACCAATCGGTGATCAACGACAGACCCTTTTCCGTAGTATTATACGTCTCCTTCCAGGAAGCACCTTGAAAGAGAATGACTGTGTCGTCAGCATAACATATGACGTCCGCATTATCTAGCTGCAGATCAAGTAGATCGCTCATATAGACTAGGAATAGCGTCGGTCCCAGAATGTTTCCTTGGGGTACGCTAAACTCCACAGGAAGTTGGTCACTCGTTTCGGGCACAACACGGACGCATTGATAACGATCCGAGAGATAGCTTTGGAGCCATTCGTGGGGTTTTCCTCGAATACCTAGGCAGTACAACTTTTGCAATAAGATTGGTATCGAGACAGTATCGAACGCGAACGCAAACGCGAACGAAGGGTATCGATAGTTAAGGCAAAAGCAATAGTATCGATAAAATATCAATAGTGTCGATAGACTATCGATAGTTAAGGAAAAAGCAGTAGTATCTAGTAGTAGTATATAGTAAGAAAGTTGAACTTTCCGAACAGGTGATATGAAAAATATATCTTTATTCACCAGACACGCGCAATCCCTTGGGTGGTCGGAGACAGAGAGAGGGATTGAATGAGTAGAATGAAATACATAGAAAAATAACAATAGATTAAAAACTTATTGATGCTCGCAACAAACATCACGAGAGGACTGCCAAAACCACTTGTCGTGGTATTTTGATCATGTCCCTACCTACAAGATGGCAAAAAGTTATCGAACGAAATGGTACTTTAGTTAAATGTCAATCAACTATTGAAAATGTTTTGAATTTTCTTAAAAAATGCGAAGAAACTTTTTCCCCAATTATAACAAAATATAAGTTATTACAAAAATGTAATTTAAAAAATATCATTGGGGTGTCTCTTAAATTTGATAAATTAAGAGGAAACACGGTCTAAGTGACATTTGAAAAATAGGTTTTTGAATAAAATGTTGCTGTCTCGATGCATGCTCTGGCGGCCGCTCCCGCACCCCGCACTGCTTTATATCCATGTGTGTGTGTGTGCGCACTGGACCTCGCGCAAAACTCGTACTCTTTGATAAACTATAACCAAAGATACAGTACGCAAAACCATATGAAGCCTATGTATACACAATTCTTTTTGGTGGAAAATTTCTTAAAACCATTAACAAAGAAGAAAAAGTTATTTCAATTCAGGTTATTGTAGAGTCAATATTGAATTTTCGTGTTTTGATTCCAATATTTACGTTATTATATCTTTATAGCAGGGCATTATGCAAGATGTAGATATGTTGCTATTTATATAGGAGCTTGAACATGATACATCAATAAATTAAAAGAAAAAAAAATGTAAATAAGTGCTGTGGCTGACAGTTTCATGATATATATCTTTTAATATAGTTTTCACACTACCTACTCATCAATGTTCAATTACACATCAAGTAAACCTGACTCAAAGTGAGTCATTGCATCCCTAGGGAAGTAATGTTGTATGAAATTTCATTACGCCCTTAGGGAGGCAAAGTGATTTGAATTTCGAATAAGAGTTCGTAGGCTTAGACTAATAATACCTAGAACGATAGTTCCTTAAATTTCAATAGATCGCTGTCAAAAGCGTGCACATTCCAAAACTACGTGCGCGTAAGCAACACGCATGACACGCACACTATACCCGGCCCGGCGAACCTTGATCCCTATGACAGTTCATATTAGTGATGGGTCGCGTGTCGATGTAACTTAACTTTTTAACCGACTTCAAAAAAGGAGGAGGTTATCAATTCGACTGTATGTTTTTTTTTGTGGCTATGTTATCGCATATCTCAGTCAGTTGTGGACCGATTTGAAAAAAAATATGTTTACCTAGAGGCTATACCTTCTAATTGGTCCCATATTGGCCCAGTCGAGATCTGATGATGGGATCTTGGTGTAATCGAGGAAAACCCTTAAATTTTGAAGGCACGTATATTGTTTTCGTACTAGTATCTTAATGTTGACATGTTGTTACGTCTGATAGTCATTATGTGGAGCTGAGCTGATGTTGGAACTCCTTAAAAATTAGGAGTTTAGTAATTAAGACACCAGATGTTTTGTCAGGTACTGTATAGGATGCTAAAAAAACAAAGTCAAAGGCGCAGCTCCCTCCTCTTCCCCCCCCCCCCCTCCTAACACCTCCCTCCCGCTCCCAACAATAAAAATATATAATTACTTCAAGAAATATATAATTACTGCAAGAAATCAATTAACTCTTACCGCTGAAACGATGGATTTGATAGTCTGAGTACCGAGAAAGGACATAGAAACAGTTTTTATCCCCAAAATCATTTGTATAGGGAACACGATGAATCATCGGGTTCAATTAAGGACAGGATAAGGAAAAATTTACTGGCGTCGCTGAAATCAGCTGATTTATTTAAAGGCGGTATCACTTCTCTCAGAGTCATTATAAAAAAATGTGGATTTCGGTATGGAAAGTGTGACAAAAGGAAAGTGTTAATGGAGCGGAAGGTTAAAGCACTGATGAGATGTGATTTTCTACGAAAAATAAAGACTATTGAGAACTGGGACAATGTGGTTTACCTGGACGAAACGTGGCTCAACGCCAATCACATAGTCCCCAAAATATGGACAGACGACACAGAAGGGGCCCACTGAAAACCAGCGCCGGGGCCTCCTGGGGACCTGGCTTATGCTGAGTAAGGTATTTTTAATTTGGACGTCACCGACACACAGCGGCACAGTTGGCATAGACTTTTTTTGTTTTATTTTGTTATTTTTTGTTTCATTTAATTTTTTTGTGTGCTGTTTTTATTAATTAAGTATTATGGTTTTTTTGTAAGCGTGTGTGTGTGTTTGTGATGTCCTAAGTTAGTAAAGCATTTTTCTTTCTTTCAAAATCCTGTACCAACGCGCCAGAAGGCAAGGGTCAGCGTTTGATTATCTGCCACGCTGGTACAGCCAAAGGTTTTGCGCCTATTTGCTTGTGGGCCTTCAAATCAGTTAAAACGAACCATGATCACGAAATGATGATGGATAATTTAAATGAGCCCCACCATATTTTGATGGACAACGCCCCATACCATTCCGTCCAAGTGAATAAAGCAGTACCAGCAATAATAATAAAGGGTAAATCCTAGAGTGGTTGCAACGCAATGGTGTGGCAGCTAACATTCAAATGTTCAAAAAAGAATTGGTCAGACTGTTGAACCTGCAGAAACAGCAAACAAAGCGGACATATTTTTTGGATGAAATGGCAAAATCCAAAGGTCACGCAGTGATTTGGCTACCGCCCTACCACTGCCAATATAATGCTTTAAAACTTTGTTTTGATGATTGGGATCGAGACGTGCGATACGACAGCATTGTAGATGAGCCGTTTTTGATAAACGTAGGCGACAGCAGCTGCAGTTCAGATTCCGAGTTCGTGACACAAACTCTAATGTCATTATCAGATTCAGATTAAAATATATAAATAAATGATCGCTGAACAGCTTTTGTTTTATTTGGTTTTGTCCTACAGTTAATTTCTTATTCTCTTGGGTATACAATCGTGAGTGCATGTATGCCGCGCTCCGTTCTATTCAATAGAGAATGTACTAATACTTAAGTATGAAAAAGCAATGATACTCATAATTTATCACTTAATTATGCCACACATGAAAACTGATACTAAGAAAATCTAATCTTAAATAAATCAAAACCTGGTGTCCCCAGAAATATTTTATAAATTTGAGTGAAATAAAAACAATTTCATGCAACTTTTTAACATTCAGCTCAGCACCTATAACTTAAATGATTATAAATCATGTACACTCATTTCCATTATCGACATTTGTTTATCGATATTTTTCCGCACTAGTCGATATCTTCCGAATGAAGTAACTTTTGCAGGACGTAAACGTAAAGTCTGATTGAGATAATTTCTTGTAAATGTTAAGAATTGTTATAATTCCGACTGAATATCATTGTAATGGCATATATCTACCTTACCTTAATAAATGGCATTTTTAGAAGCCTCCGATTCAATTAATATAGTAACATAATATTATTTCTCATTATGTTTACACACGGGCACCACATTTTTTTTAACGGATAATGCATATAATCACTTGAAACTTACGGTTCTCAACAATAGTCGCCGATTGGTGGGAATTGCGCACACGCTGCCGTCTTGCACGAGCGCGCAGGCCGACTGACTTCAAAGCGTTATATGCACGGTTAGTCGTATAATGACGTTGTGCACGTGTCAATAAGGACTAGTTTAGGAGTGATCAATGCCTACTCAACATTGTAAATTTTCGATACAGTGTGACGCTGCAGAATTGATATTTTGATATGATGTGACACATTTACGTCACTCTAAGGATTTTGTATTGTGAAGGTCCGTGATCCTACGTTCTTCGTGATACATATTTTTTTGTAACGACGTAGTGATACGTTGTTCTCCATTATCAACAAATTTTTATGACGTTACTTGACGTAGCTCGCGTGAATGCGTTTAAAGTAAAAAATAAAGTCGAATTGTTGTAGTCTGTAGCATCGATTGTTTAACTGAGATTTGTGTAATTTCGCGAGAGGCGTCAACAGCATTAGTTTACAACTTGCGAGTTGCATACAAACATCAAGCCTTAAATTATTCAACATAAAAGCAAGGGAGCATTCAAGTATTACGTAACGCAATCTGGGGGGGAGGGGGGTCTCGTAAAACGTTACGATGCGTTTCTTTTTTTAAATAAAAATTTAGGGAATTAAAATCCCAAATTGGCAACCCTTTTCGTTTACGTTTTACGGGGAATCCCTCGATTAGGGTGCTCTCCCTTCGCACCTTCGGCCTTTAAATTGCACTGTTTATTGGGCAGACTAGTACCACAGCGAAGGACCACGGCGAGTCGAGGTTAAAATAAATGGTTTTCCTATTTGCTGTATTTTTGAAGGGATTTCAATACTTCAGAGTAATAATTAGTGCTCTTTAACTCTTTGGTTTACATCGAATTCGTAGCTAAGCTATTTTACTTGTCGCCTAGCCATTATATTTGCCGCCAAGCCGTTATTTGTTGTTCCTTACTTACCTATGTCCTAAGTAAGCGAGCTTTAAACTTTGGCCACCTTTAGTCACTGTAATTATTCAACTTTTAAAAAAGCCGATTTTTGAGGTTTACTTAATTTAATTGTCACCGAAAAAATATTTTGATAGACTGATACCAAGGTATGTTAGATATTAGTTGCACATAGTTAGTTACGCTTTTAGTTTTTAGTCGACCGAAAAATAATAAGCTCATCGAATTTAACCGACAATCTCCCTTGCATCAATGATGCGTTCAATGAGATAAACAGTGAGATATGCCTACAGACTAAGAAGTCTGTCCAGCGATAACTAAAAAGTAAAAAATAAATTACAAGTAAAAAACCCTTTTTAAAAAAAACGGTAATTTAAAAAACTAATAAACCCAACTGCGTTTCTGTGTAATTGGAAATTAAAAACCCCGAAAACAAGACAGAGGTCATATCCGGGTTAAATTGGTACCCATATTAAAAATTTTAGCAGCCGGGCGGGATCCATTCTAGAAATGGAGGCTTATAGAATTTTGAGCACATACCTACCTCTATATTACATTGCAGATTACTCTAATTTACTGACGAGACGGCTGACTTTGTAACGTGGGTCCCGACTGCTACAATTTTTAATATGAGTACCAATTTAACCCGGATATGACCACTTTCTTGTTTTCGGGTTTTTTAATTTCCAATTACACAGAAACGCATTTGGGTTTTTTAGTTTTTTAAATTACCGTTTTTAATTTTATTATTTTTAGTTTTATTATTCAAAACATAACACCAGACTTCAAAAATAATTAACTGGCTTTCATTTGATACCTACCCATATTGCTATGCTCAGGAAAAAATCGGTTCCCCCTCCCCCCTTTATTTCCATTTGCGGGCGCCATTTTAAAAATTTATACAGCCTATGTCACTCTCACAATTTTGACAAATTCAACGACACCTCATATGTCAAAAACTGTCGAGCCGTTTGGGCTGTAGGGCGTGCCAAACAATTATACATACATATATACATACATACGTACATACTCTCGAAAAACATAACCCTCCTTCCGCAGTCGGGTAAAAACAAGCTTTTATGTCAATGCGCTAAAAGGTATAAAATACATTTTCCCCTAAAACTTTTACGATCAAATAATAACATCATTACACAACTTATATTACATAAAAGCTTGTCGCGAGATTTTACCTGTGTAGATAAACAAGTAAATTATTTTCATAACTTGATATGATTTACTAAATTTTCTTAAAATCAAACTACTAAATAGGTACGCCAAGTGAGTACTTAACTCTCGCGACAAGCTTTTATATATAAATTGTGTAATGATGTTATTATTTGATAGTAAAAGTTTTAAAGGAAAATTTATTTTATACTTACTTTTTTTTTTGGAAAAAACTCCACCGACAAGAGCCTAGCTCTTAAATTGGATGATGATGATGACTTACTTCTTAGCGCATTGACATAAAAGCTTGTTTTTAAAAAGGGTTTTTTACTTGTAATTTATTAACAATAATTCGGGAGCTGTCACTCGTGCCGCGCGACCTTGAGCACTAAGTACTCAAAGTCAAGCCAGATGGGCTACTATTGCTATGCGTCAGTTTACGCGCGCGGACTAGGCTTCTAGGTATTATTATTCTAAGATCAAAACGTTATTTGCATTAAATTTTATTATTAACTGAAATTTGAAACTTGCTCATTTTTAAGGTAAGTACTTTAACTACATATCTCTACACATAATATTACAATACATTGTTTTTATTTAATGCTTAACGATTTCGACGCAATATTTATATTACTTAGATAAATAGCGCCATCTATCATTATCACTCTTAAACTTTCGCGGTTCATTTTTAGAACACATTAAAACGGGGATTAACGCGACGGATAGTAGGTAAAACATTGTAACACTACGCCACAGATTATTATAATAGTTACTACGCTAACCGTGTCCCTATTCTGTAAGCCGGCCGCCGCGTCCGTATTCCGGTGGTTACTCAACTGCGACCCAAAACGAGGATGTGTTACACGCGGACACGGCGGCCGGCTTACAGAATAGGGACACGGTTAGCGTAGTGTGCAGCGGCGGAACGAATTTTGTTAATAATGTGAGGGTAGAAGAATATGAATCTACCCCACATACGGAGTGAAGACATCGCAGTTCTCCTGTGACCACGATCGGTGCAACCCGGTCGAAACGTTTTACCTACTATCCGTCGCGTTAATCCCCGTTTTAATGTGTTTTATGTTCTATCTATCATTATAAAAAAAATTAAAAAATTGAGCTGCACCATTCGTCGCAGGTAACCTGAGCTGGCATTTGATGACAGGCTCTCTCTGATACTACCAACATCAATTATTTTTATCTCAAGTTGTAGCTTAATTTATTGTATCAACACATAAAGAGAAACCTTGGTACAGTAAGTTCATAAAATATTTGATTGTATCGTCGACAGAAAAGCCACCATTGGTCGCGTAATGTAAGGCTCTCTATTTCCATCCTATTTACCTTCAGTGCTTTAATGTGTTCTTCCATTGCCTTTATCAGCCTGTCCTTGCTCTCAGTATTTACTCCATCCGTTTCTATCCTTGCAACCACTTATATCTATCAGGTTATAACCTGAATCACTATAATCTGACTGCCTCGTTGGTCTAGTGGTCAGCTCGCTGGGTACTATCAACGAGGTCCCGGGTTCGAATCTCGGGTCGGGCCGAGAGTGTTGGGTTTTTCTGTCTTAAAATACTTAACTCAGACAGCTCCGGAGTCAGGAAGTTGGTGGTGTTAACACCCCCGTGCCTCGAAAAGCACGTTAAGCCGTTGGTCCTGCGTCTGATCTCTCTACGTTCATGTCGGACTGCCGTCTCACCGAATTATGAGAGTGAAGAAATAGAGAGTGCACACAGGTGCACTCAGTATTACGCACACACTTGTGCACTATAATATGTCCCGCGCAGTTGGCTAATATCTTTTGAGATAGGCCGCCGTAGTCGAAATTCGGCTAGGAGGACATTATTTTTTAACCTGAATGTACTCATAATGGCAATAAACGCATTTGAATTTGAACCTTTTGGCTTGACATTTTTGTTTTCTCCTTTCTGGCTCCTTTAGCTGTACCTCCGTAGTTCTTTCCCTCGTCCGCAACCTTCATGAGGTAGGTAGTAAAGTCTGTCGATAGCCTCCATCATGTCGTTTTCTTGTGTCAGTCCTTATGTTTTTTTTCCATTGGCAATGACCGATTTTGCCTTCTGTAAACAGGCTCTTGCTTCAGACAGGTGGCTTGGGTTGAGCTTCTGTCGTCCCGGGCGCCAGTGCAGCCTTGCTCTTCGGCTTCGGTTTGCCCCGCGTGGTAGAAGGCTTTTTCGTGGAAGGGGTACTTGTATTGACACGTACCTTGATCTCCCAAATGCTTCTCCTTACCGCGCTTTGCGGGCTCTATCGATGCGAGACTCTCGGCCCTTTCAAGGGGTTGTGGTGAATCCCCCTTCGGCGATGACGTAAGTGGATAGGTTTTCTGCCCACTTCGGCGCCTTTGGCCACCCGCGTCGGTGGTGTGGAGCATGGTAGAGTGAGCCAAGGCTCCCTAATAAGTTGGGTTTAAATAGATTAAAGTGATTTAAAGACCAGAATGAGGTCAATTGGAAACTAATATTGTTGTGTTGGGTGTAAAATAAAACACGAAGCAAAATAAAAAAAAATATTTTATAGAAAGCTATATAATTCGATCCCTGTCTGCTAAATTCATTTTGATTAATTATCCTAACGGTAATCTGATCGAGTTCAGAGCTCTCATTTAATTCGTTAAAATATATTAAAATTACTATCAACTTCAGTCAAACTCAAATGTAACATCGGCAATCACAAAATTGGATAAGGCACTCAGTAGCGTTCCGTTTACACATACACCTCGCCGCGCTTAGAGCTGTCGGGCTTGTAGTCGGCGGCGGCGGCCGAGGCGGGCGGCGAGGCGCGGCCGGCGCTGTGCTCGCTGTCGCGGTCCTCGGCCGGCAGCTCGGTGAGCGTGGCGCGCGGTGGCGCCGGCGAGCCGCGCGGGCTGCCCGGCGCCGAGCCCACCAGCGCCGACAGCGCCGACACGCCCACTGGCGCCAGCGTCACCGGCGTGCCCACGCCGCCTACGCCGCCCAACATGGAGGGCGACAGCACGGCCTGCGCCAGCGCCGTGGTGCCCGGCTGCCCTGCGTGCAGCGTGTTGTTCACGGAGCCGCCGTCCAGCTCTTGGATGGGCGAGAGTACGAGCGCGCCTAGCACCGGCACCTCGCTCTGGTAGCCCTGCGCCATAATCACGCCCATGTTCTGCATGCCCATGGCGATCCGGCTCTCGCGGTCCATCACCTCTTTGGTGACGTCGGGCGTAGGGATGCGCGGCCGGTTGCGCAGCGTGATCGGAATCGCCGACCCGTTGCTCTTGGGGCCGCCTGCGGACATAGAAGACGGTGTGATATCAACAAAACGGCTCATGAGTAAAGTGAGGCTGCGAGCGGAGTGGAGCGGCAGACACGTACCGTGGCGCGAGTTCTGTCGTAGCTGCGAGCGGCCGGACTTGCGGCCCACGAGCCGCTCGTAGAGCGACATCTTGTGCGCGTGCGCGTGCGCGGGCGGGTGCGCGTGCGGCGGCGGCGGCTGCCCCGCCTCGGGGCTGGAGTACACCACCGAGTTGTGCCGGTTGCGCCCGAACAGCCCCCCAGACGAGTACGCCGTGGACGCGGACCGAACTGACCCCATTCTTGAAATTTGTCTCTGAAACCAGTTTTTTCGTCGTTCTACCAATGGTGTATCTACACTCTCCTGAAAGCACGGGAAAAGGTTAGTCGTTAGGTTGTTTCATAAGGAAGGCTTCCTGTAATTAGTAAGTTAAATATAAAACACATGCAGTTGTGAATCGCGTTAATGTTATCAAATCAAATGATTGAAACATTTATTTCTCACAAAATAAAAAAATATGACACCCAAGAGTTATCTTACGAATGGACTTTTTAATTATTTCGCTAGATCTTGGTTGGTCACCACAGCATAGCTAGTGATAGGTAGTAAGTATACAAAGTTCCAAGTACGAGTAATAGGTAAGCAACCATACAGGGTGTCCCAAGAAGTATGGTAAAGCGGAAGTCCAGAGATAGAGAACCTCTTGGGGTATCCGAATCACCCCCATATATGTTCCGCGATTTGCCATAGTTTTCAAATTATGTTTTTTTTTCTGAATTTTTGAAAATTTTCGACCAGAACAGCTCAGGTGTCAGGGATGGATTTGCCATGTTCAAGGAACGATAATTGTGAATAATGATTTTTTTATTGTTTTTAAGTGTTAAGCATCTACTTTGAAATAGATAGATAGTATTTCTTTCGAGTGTTAAGGGTGTGATCCTATTAACAATTGTGGAAGCAACGCGGCATTAGCCTTAAGCATACAACAATTTTGACAGGCTCTGCCAACGCCACGGTGGCCGAGTAGTTAGGCAGTCGCCCAGTATCCGAAGAACGCGGGTTAAATTCCTGCCTCTGATGGTCATTTTTCAAGTGCAATTGAATAGTAAGGTAAGTGTAGTGAAGGTAAAGTGCCCTATTACGGAGGCATTTCATGACATTCGAAAGTAAGGCAGAATAATAAGCATATGTAAGTATCCGGATAAGCTAAAAAAATGTTTTTGGCAAATACTGATATTCAATTTTATATTGCTTATAAGATTACGTTATTTTAAAAGCGATTTATTATTGAAAAAAAAATATTTAAATGGTCAAATCGAATTCCCCCTAATACGGTGGCATGATTAATACCAGAGCCTATTACAGATGTATTCGGTTCCTGATACGACACAGACATCAAAGCCGGTTCCAGGATAGCAGCTTTCTGGCCCCTCGTGTCTGATATCTGAACCCGTATCGGGTGCGTCGCAAAATGGTGAAAATAAAAACGCCCCCCAAAAATGGAAGGGGGTACCTACCCGCTTCAGTTAGCGCAAACAAAAGCCAGAGACGAAGTCCGGACTCCAACTGACAAGGAAGGAGGTTCAGTGTCTGGGGCCACCCGACGCTCTGTACAGCGCTTCAGGGGTGAAAATCAGGTGTAGTGAAAATCAGACAGTGCGAGCCATGACCATCTGCGTTCGGACCTCAGTATGGCCGTCGCCACGGATGTCATTAAAGATTCAAATAGTGCGTGAAGAAATGGTGGAAAGGTATAGATGGTATGAGTCCCATACTCCGGTGCCCGTTACGTTGTTTGTTTTCGTGTGTTATGTGATATCCATTCATTAATAAATGTATTTTCTTTCTTTCTTTCTTTCTCCGCTACCTCCCGCGGCCGGTGATGGACCACCTCAAAAAAGAAGCTTTTTGGCCTCCTTTTATGGTTGACGGATCTTATTGTTCGTATCTTATCGCTTTATGAGAGCAATATTCGTTAATGATTTTATGTAAGACCTTTGAAAGATGCGTCGTGTACAGTCCTAATGACGCTCAACCAGCCAACCCAGTGGTTCAGAGTCGACTAACTTACTCTTGATTATTGGATGGTGTCACGGGAGCTTTTGCTCATTTGAAAACACTAACAAGAACAGATTCTGGGGCGTTGCTACATGCTTTGCTTTTCCTCCGTTCCTTCTCGAGCTATTGCCGCCTTGCCCCGTTGCTGGGGTGTTGGCACCACACCTAAACTTTCATCCCTGGAGCACTGTGTCTAGGGCACCGGGAGGCTCTAGACACTTCACTTCTCCCGCTCAAGTTACTCTTCTCTGCTCCTCCAGGAAGAGGCAGGCTGAGTAATACAGTTCGCACGATCCAGGCAAATGCATTGAAGGTTTTGGGAGACTGGACTCCATCTCCGTTTTAGTTTGCGCTGGCCGAAGCTATTATCTGAGAGATAATAACTAAGGGACATTTCCCTATTTACCACTCGGGGACCCTTCCGATGCCGGACCAGAGACCTGTCACGAGAACAAATATCTTCCTTACATCAACAGGAACAAGCTCTTTATCATCTATCACAAGCAAATCTCATCTCCTACAAGGGTTTTGTGGGAAATATCAGTAAAAATCCAGACATAAAGAGGTTTTTAAATCAGCTTGTTTATTTGGTAATTTAATTGATTAAGTGAAACCTATCGTTTTTAAAAAACCCTACCATATGAATTTATTTATCCATTTTATTTTCCACATTTTTTGTACGAAAACATATCCGACGCAATAAGAGATCATAGAGCCTATTTGGAAGGTACCAAAATATTCATAGCTCCGATTTAGGAAAACATGTCACGCCTCATAATCTTAATTCGGATGCGTCAAAATTACAATACCTGAACAACGTAAGTAACTTACTCAGACAACAACATAGGGGAAAGGGGCCTAAAGCGGATATGTTAAGATTGAGGCAAAAAATCATTAGCTTGTTAATCCATATTAATCTAAATTTTTATACAAACAACTAGTGTGTTTAATGGCGTTTAAATCTGTTTAAGCAGATTTAAGATCGGTTGATAAATAATAAAGTTATAAGCAAATTAGAAAAACTTTAAGAAAAACCGCTTTGCCCTGTGGGGGGGGGGCCTAAAACGGTTTTGTATATCGGGCAAAGGGGTCATACCAAAAAATTCAAAGTTAAGTCATAAAATATTTATTGTTTTACAAGAAAAACGTACATTAATAACATTAATTGAAAGGAGCAACTCTCCAAACATTAAAAGTCTTTGGGTTTTCTGAAGTGCTTGCACGGGATATGATCCATGCTATCTGATTTATCGCAACATTCAGCCGCCCCACCGTCATTGGTTCCGAAAAATAGTGTTTTAGTGCATTCATTATTTTCAGCGGATTTGTTGTAATAACGAATAACAATAACTTCTTCAAGCAGTGATGGAGATGGGAGTCCTATCTAAATCTTCTTCTGAATGTGAGATAACTCTAGAGACTGATACTTCTGCAGCATTTGTACGTTCTTCAAACATATTGTCATGGGATCCACCCTCGTAAACCACGTCTAGTTCTTATTGAGATACGGCCAGATGATCTTCAAACGGGATTTCTGTGACAGTTGCAGGCATGAAATCCGTTTCGTCAAATATATACCTGCCTGTAGGCCAGCGACCACATGCCTTAAACCCACTTATTGCATTTTGTGCAGCTGCAGTTTTTGTGTAGGCTTCACCAAATAATTTTGCGATATCGCTTGGACTTCTGATTCTTCCAGCGTGAGGCTTCTGAAATGTGGCTATGACACGTTCAAAGTGGCTGCATTTTATTAATTGTGTGAGGCGCCAAAGAAATAAAAATCACGTAGTTTTTGCTGGCGTAGTCAAGAGCTTGAAATTATTTGTGCGACTCAAGGTTATCCCGTACTAAAATAACCCTTTTCTCTTCAGTTGGTCGCACATTTTCGACAAAGAATCGTAACCACTGCAAAAATACTGGACTATTTATCCAGCCGTCGTCTGAGCATGTACCTTGCGTACCTGGTGGCGCTACATCTAACAGGCGACCGACAAACTTCTTCCTCGCAAAAATCGTGAAAGGGGGCAAAAACGATCCAGCAGCATTGCAGCAACATACTATTGCCGTTGGTTTCCCGCGTTATGTGCTAGATATTAGACCGACCTTTCGTTTACTAGTTTTGGTGAGTACTCTTGGTGGTTTATTAGAAGAAGTCTGTATCCCTGACTCATCCATATTATCTAAACATGTCGGATCAATTCCATGTTTCTCTATCTAGTCTTCCAATAGGTAGGTCAAAAAATCTGTAGACCTGAGTTTTATTAAAACCCCTAGAACGGGCTATCGAAGTAGGTTCTGGTTTTCGCAGTGATAAGTCTGGATGCCATTTCACAAACTCTTTCAACCAGTCTCTTCCTGCGGAATTATTTTTGATAGGGTGTGAGATTTTGTTTAGTTCAGCATATTGGTATACTGATTGAAGGAATTCTTTTTTTTTAAAGACCGTAGAAAAGAGCATCCATATGGAACAGATACTTTAGTAATTCGTTTTCTTGGTCGGGAGTAAAGATTGTGACAAATCGCTCAAGTTTCTTCTGTGCTGATCCTGATTTTAAATGTCTGTATAGTGTTGTAAGAGGTATCCCAAACTTCTGTGCCGTAGATTTTACAGATCTTTTCAAATCTGTAACTTCCTTTAAAGCACTGGCCCTGGCCCTCACGTCCCACGAAGCTTGGGCAGTTTTACGCTTGTAATTATTAACCATCTGAAAGAATACATTTAGTTACCATTTTTTTTTATCGCTGGAAAATGCGTTACGCATATCTACCGCGCTCGGGGGGAGCGATAGGTTATGTGGGACTCTCCCCGATTGGGGCCTACCCACTAAAAACCAGCGGCGTTTTCGGGAGCCATATAGTTCGGGACCACGGGTCAGCGCCATCAGCACACTACCGCAGTAATACATTTAGTTACCATAAAAGAACCCAATTTATCCCAATGTGGGCAAAGCCGATAGGTAACCGCTTTGCCCCAACCACTTTGCCCCAACCACTTTGCCCTTTCAGCCGTTTAATTTTTGTTATTAAAACTAACCTCAAAACCGTACGAATACATACATGTCGGCACTTTCAAATCATAGTCAAATACATAATAATCAACATCAATTGATTGGTCAAAACGCACTCAAACCACAAACAAAGAAAACACACTACACTTACCACGTATTTTTTTTCAAAATACGTTTAATTTTGATTTTTAATTGCACTGTGGCCGTCACACGCTCTCGCAGACTCATACGACTGCCCCAAGTGGAGCGGGGGGAGGGCTTTGCTTCCGCGTGCTGTGATGATCCTACCTATTGGCGCGTTAATTTGAAAAGCAAAATCCGCTTTGGTCACCATAACCACTTTAGGCCCCTTTCCCCTACTTTTGGTTGAGACTCTTAAATTTCAATCAATTAGCTTTACAAGATAATTAGTTTTTGGTAACTTAAAATACACACTACAATTTAGACCTTCCTAAGAAACTGCTTATGAAACACTTACTTGTTACATTTAAAAATAGGATTTCTAGTGAGTAAATTATACCACAGAAAAAGGTTTTAGTCATAAGGATCTTCGTAAAAGTACATTTTACGAAGATTTAGCTGCAAAAAAGAAATCTTAATAAAATCTTTAACTTTTTTTATAAAACAAATTAGTAAGTTAGGTAGTTGTTCTGCTCGAAAATTCAGAAAAAAAATCATAACCCAAATACTACGAAAAATCGCGGTACATACATGGGGGTGATTCAGGTACCCCAAGAGGTACTCTTTCTCTGGACTTCCGCTTTACCATACTTCTTGGGACACCCTGTATATTTTTGATAAGAGTAGCTCATATAAGTATAATCTAGTCTTAAGAAAATTGCAATGCATTTTTTTGTGACAGTGCCAGAGGCTAAGGCCACATTCTGCATTTAACCGTATTTTCGGCACCACCGACCATCCAATCTCACAGTCGAAAAGTGACAAGGATATCAGTAGCATACAAATTAATTACCAGATACCCAGGTTTAGGAAGATAAAAATGTCAAGTCGGTCCACATTCCGTGTAGTTGCGACAGTTACGAGGTATTTTTTCTACTGTACACCTGGCACATTAGTAGCAAAAGTGCGAGGCAAAGGGGTGTGGCAGAGTTATTGGGAGGAAGGGGGAGGCACTGCGGACGGAAGTGTTTAGTGGTAGGGTGCGAGAATAGCAAAATAGGTACTAACATAATCCGCGTATGTGTCGTCGTGGCTCTTGCGCGGCGCGTGCACGTTGGCGTACAGCGCGTCTTCCGCCTTGACCTTGTAGTGGTCGGCGGAGCAGGGCGGCTCGTGGCGGCGGTAGTGCTCGCTGGCCACCGTGTACGGCAGCTCCTTGGGCACCACCTCCTCCCAGTACTGGTCTTTCAGCAGCTCCGGGTGCTCCTCGTGCATCTCGTCTACAATCATGTACGCCGCCTGTACACATACCATTTGTTAACTTAAATTGACCAAACCTTACTTAAGTACGTTTGAATTAGGAGAAAAGCTGGTTACTAATGTGGAGGCTTAACTTATTGTTTGACAATTTGTCTGTCTGATAGTGTAGTGCCAGATGCAAGGATAAGGATAAAGCATATTTGATTCGTCTAATATTCCGCGTGCGTGAGCAAATCCGCACTACTCTAAAATCGCACTAACGGCAGAAGCGAGGGAGGACGAGACAGGAGACCTTAATGTGTCGGTCGATGAGCCAGTTGAGCTCGATGTCGTCGTCATCCTCTCCGAACGGGTTGATGAGCACCTCGGCCACCTTCAGCCACCCCACGTAGAAGCAAAACTGCAACATAAACATTTTTACATTATCGATTTTGTTTTGTTAAACGGAAGTACCAGACTAGGCCCTAAAACAAACCTGTATAATGTGTTTCAGTTTAATATTATTGGGCCTGGGAGATTCCAGTGTAGTATAACAAACAAGCTTAATTTTGCAAACTTACAAGTTAATACCTACCTATATTAGACGTCACGAATGCAAATTTTGTAATTGTATTATATTGACGTTGAACTACCACGTGATATGAGATCTTTATCTCTAAAAATAAATTATGATGATGACGCAGCGAGCTATGCATCGGGCTATGCTTGGTGTTTCTCTACGGGATCGAATCAGAAATGAGGAGATACGAAGAAGAACTAAAGTAACTGACATAACATAGCCCTACATATTAGTAAGTTTTAGTGGCAGTGGGCAGGGCACATCGGGCGAAGAACTGATGGACGTTGCTACGTTGGGCAGAAAGATTCTTAGAGATCATTTGATCAAAAGCGTGCCAGGAAGGCACTTGATGCAGGCCGCTCGTAACAGGTCACTTTGGAAATCTATGGGGGAGGCCGATCTTCAACAGTAGACGTCTAGCGGCTTAACTGATAATAAGAGGCCTCGTAGAGTAGGTAGATAGTAGCTGAGGTACCTGCAGCGCGGTGAAGAGCGGGAAGTAGACGTCGGGCTCGTACTTGGAGGTGCTGCCGGGCGCGGCGGGCACCAGCTGCCGGCCCATCAGCGCCGCCACGAAGTACGTGTACAGCGCCAGCGTCACCACCTGCAAGCCACAAGGCCGACACGTCACACTCACAATTAGTATTTTTATTGCTCATTTCAAGGTGATATCAGCAATGTTAATTCTAGATAAGATTTAAGTCGATTAGGGCATTGAGAATAGTCTGCAGTAATATAATGCAGCAGGTTTTAACAAACTTGATTGGGGAAAGCAACAGCACCCAATGAAGCGAATTTTGTGTTAAAATAAGTCAGGCATTTTATATGCACAGAGTTTTATCTCCACCACGAGCAGGGACTGCAGAATGCGGTTGCTGCCGCGGTGCGGATGCGGTGCCAGCACGCGCACGCGGCACTGACCTGCGTGTACACGAGCGGCACGCAGACGGTGTCGTAGCCGATGAGCGCGCCGAGGCGGCGGCGGATGTCGGAGAGCTCCACCAGCAGCGTCTGCACGATGTGGTCGCTTGAGATGAGCCCCTCCTTGCGCGCGCGGTTGATGATGTTCGTAGCCCATACCAGCGGCATCCAGTACTTGGACATCGGGCTCTTTCCATCCATTTTTTCGAACACTTTGCGTTCGCTCTCCAGCATTAGTCCTGGAACATCATAAAAGTACTCATTCATTCATGTACTTAATAAACAGTTGATATTTATTCACCAGTTTAAAATGGAACGTATATAAAAGTGTGTCATGCGGGTCTATTTGCCTTTAAACTGGTTTGTGGTTACTGTGAAGCGTCATGATGAGATAAGCTTTGTTAAATATTGCGCAAAAAATGCAAATGTAACAAATAAAGTGGTGAGTAAGCAATGTGAGATATGTGGCAATGTAA
The DNA here is from genome assembly GCA_949316185.1 of Pyrausta nigrata. Taxonomy (NCBI): domain Eukaryota; kingdom Metazoa; phylum Arthropoda; class Insecta; order Lepidoptera; family Crambidae; genus Pyrausta; species Pyrausta nigrata. Next base: position 396,206 of record OX438936.1, read on the forward strand.
ATAGGGGCTGTGCCATGGCTGCCGGTGGTGGTGGTGGGGTAAGGGGTACTGACCGGAGTCGACGACATGCTGCCAGGTGGGGAAGCGGCGCTTGACGCGCAGCGAGACTCGCTGCAGCGTGATCACGTACGCCAGGATCATGTAGCGCACGATGTTCCGCCGCATCAGCCGCCCCGTCTCGTCCTGCAACGCAAGCGAAGGTCCCGCTGTACACACCGCTACATGACGCCGCGCCGCTCCCGGCGCCACGCGCGGCGCAACACGCGGCGCAGCGGCGCGTGACCGCTGCGCCGCGCTTGCCACTTTCGCCGTTGCGATCAACAATTATCTACTCAATGTTGTGTAACACAACTAACACAGTATTCCTGTTCATTTAATGTAAGTAAGTATTGGATTTCCAAATTAACGGTACTAGCAAATGTGGTATTGCCTTGCACAAGGAAAACATCGAGCAAGTCACACTACATTCATACGTTAAATACAAAGGCTATGTTGGACACGTCATGTTTAGTTAAATATAGATAGCATTTGTCAATAAATTGCAACTTTGGCGTTGGTTGGTGCAACGTTCTAGTCTAGAGCAATGTCATTGTGTGCGTGCAATGGACTGCCTGGTGAAAACTGTGGATGAAGACTCTTCCGAATTTAAGAATAAAACGTAGATTTCAATAGGGCCATAAAATATTGTTATCAATTGAATAATATATTTTTACTTAAACAGAATCAGCTTTTCTACAGCTGAAATGATTCGATATATAGATCAGTGTCAATGCTGAATGGTTTATTTTTCGCGGAAGCTTCATCCCTTTGCCATAAGTACCTAAGTATTACACAAACGTGGTAGGTAAAATTGAATAAACAAAAGAAGAAAAAAAAACAAGAACAAAATTATTTATTATAAAAAAAACAAATTAAATATGTTAAGAGCAAGGAACCCATACTAGTATGCATATAGTTTCGTCATCATATCCGTCTGTGAGTCTGTCTAAGGTTTTGCTAAGAGACCGTTAGTACCTAGGTACTAAAAAGCTGTAATTTTGTAGGTGTACTTATATATATACCGATGGGGTATTTGCCTGTAGTTATAAACAGAAAACATGTTTCGCATATAGTTAATTTAGATGCCAGGAATTATAAATTTTCTTTATTTCTCCTTTCGGTCGTCGTACGTTGTCGTGACTGCACGTGTCGTCGAGCTCTTTACTCAAACCGTGACTGGCATTTGTCTTCGCTTATACTAAACACACCTTATCGTCATTACAATTGGGATCAAGATCTAGTGCAGTGGCCTGCAGTGTAAGTATAGCAGCAACTCACAGGGTACAAGACTTATTTGAAGGTACTTGAACAAATTGAAATTATCATGACTAACTGTGGCGCATGTGAAAAAGCAATAAAATCTGCTAAAAGAATCACTTGTTGTCGGAAAATATGCTCTAGTTCATACCACTACGTTTGTGTAAACATGACAAGCGATATACTTAAAAGACAAGGATCTTGGACCTGCCTGCTGTGCAGTAGCCAGCGTACAAAAGGGGACAATAGCAACACTCCAATTAAGCCTTCTGAGCAAAGTGTTGTTGATGATGCAGATCGTTCCAATGTCACTATTAGGAAACCTAGTACATCTACGGCACTTTGTGAGCCCTAACACAGGCAATGACGAGGAGTTACGGCCTTTTGATTAGATATTTTGACGTTCATAAGTGGCATTTTGTGTCCTAAATTGAATAAAGAATTTTTGACTTTGACTTTTAACTTCACGTCAGATATATTATACACGAGGAACTTAGTTCTATTGTTCGAGACCTGTTTAAAAAAGAATTAAAATCCTTTAAAGACCAGCTGAGCGGCTTAGAGACTTCTACTTAATTTATCAGCTCTCAATATGAAGATATAAAATTATTATATCGAGCTAGTAGGAATACCCGAGAGCAGTGATGAGGAGACATCTAGCATCGTTATGAAAGTTGCTAATTACGTCGGTGTTAGCGTGGATCAGACCGACGTTGAGTTTGCCCATCAAGTTCAACCACGACTTGGAGGTACCACGGCTCACCCCAGGAGTATCGTGGCCAGACTCAAGCAGCGTTCGAGAAAGGATGCCATAGTGGCCGCCGCGCGTAAAAAACGTAGTGTCACTGCGGGAGACGTTGGTCTGGTAGGCGAACAAAAAGTAAACAACAAGATTTACATCAACGAACATTTATGTAAAGAAAATAAACAACTTTTTAAACAATGTAAACTAAAATGTAAAGAGGCCAATTACACCTTTGTATGGACAAAAAACTGTCGCATATATTTTCGTCGCAATCCAACGTCACCCCCTATATTAATAACCTCAACTTCAGATCTCAAGAAAATTTGTTAATTTGTACATTATGCTTAACTCTCTTGTTTAGTTCTGTTACCAGTATAGAAGTGTATTTACTTTTGAATACTCAATGGTCATGCTTTTTGTCATACACTAGAACACATTGTATTATACCTAAAAACACAAAAACACTTACACTCAAAAGACTGTGATTTGTCTTTTGAGTGTAAGTGTTTTTGTGTTATACTATAATACATACATTCAACTTACACACAAACTGACATATAACTTACATAGTTGGGTTATTATACGCCAACACCAATATTTTTCGGATCAAAGGATGAGCCTTGGCATACTTGTTCCTTAGATAGACTAGTGTGGAAAACGCCCGGGAGTCAGCGGCTCACACCACGCTGGGGGGCTGGGGAAGGGGGTGAAGTTCCCTTACTCCGCACGCACTGTGACTCGTCATACCTACTAGGGCAAGTTTGGTGTCGTTTTCAGCTAAATCAAAGATGGCCAATTGATTTTTGAAACAAAAACTAAGCATTTTCATACAAAAAAATGGAATTACGGGCAAAAATTAAAAAAATAAATTTAATATTTTTTTTGGTAATGGCCATAAACTTTAAACGTGTACCAATATCTGCTTTAAAAAAATATAGGTAAATAGCCGCATTCATACAGATTCCAAAAATATAAGCATTGTTGAAAATATTTATAATAAAAATGTTTAAAAAAATATTTAACCCCACGCGGCAGACACGAAAATTCTTAGAAAAATACAGGACAGCAAAAAACAACTTTTATATGTTGCTAAGGACCTGTAATTAGTGCGAATATTATATGGTGTTTATAGAATAGGACGTAATTTTAATGATTTTTTGATAAAAATATTTTGTATGAACCCTGTGTATAGGTTTACCGCCGTATTTCAAAACTTATTGCTCACGTAGATTTAGTGACAATGTCGGGTGACTTGAAGTTCTTTAATTAATCTAAAGATCTACATAGATATATGCTTAAAACACCCACATATATTTATATACTGTCTCTTATGTACATTTGCTCCCGGAATCGCTCAACTCCGTGCACTTATGTTGCTGCTGCAAGCACCTGCATCTGTGGCCGCCACACTTAAATTTGCAACTGCACCTGAGAATTTCAATACATACATACAATACATGCTTCGGCTGCCACTGGTAAGTCTGTACATGTAGGTTTCCAGCTGTCACCGACTTTGGTCCATCATTCCCAATTAGATGGATCTTTTTGTAAACAAATGCTTTCATGCATCGTTCACCGTAGAAAATGAACAAGACATAAAGAAAAAAGTATTTACGAATACACTATTCTCGGAACTGATAACAGTCAGCGGCGAGACGCTCGAAGTTGTCCAAGAATACGTTTACCTCAGGCAAGTGTTGCAACTGGGTAGAGACAACTTCGAGCGCGAAATCGCCAGAAAAGTGCAGCTAGGTTGGGCAGCATTTGGGAAGTTTCGTCACATCTTCTCGTCGTGGCGATGCAATGCCTGAAGAGCAGGGTGTATAACCAGTGCGTCCTACATGTCATGACCTACGGGGCCGAGACGTGGAACTTGACAGTCAAGCTGGTCCACCGACTGCATGTCGTTCAGCGAGCTATGGAACGGTCTATGCTGGGGATCTCGCTAAGAAATAGAATCTAGAACGAGATCATCCGCCAAAAGACGAAAGTCATAGATATCGTCCAGAGGTGTAGTAAGCTGAAGTGGCAGTGGGCTGGTCATGTCTGTCGCAAACTGACGGGCGTTGGAGTAGGAAGGTTCTCGAATGGAGACCACGTCTTGGAAAACGTAGTATTGTGTTGGACGCCTCCCTGCTAGGTGGACCGATGACATGAGGAAGGTGGCCGGTGGTAGCTGGATGCGAGAAGCGGAGGACCGTGAAAGTTGGCGCAGTCTGGGAGAGGCCTATGTCCAGCAGTGAACTGCAATAGGCTAATATGAATACACTATTGAGTGATTGGTTAATTACGTGATTTCATAGTGTTAATACTTAATATCTACCTGTCATAAGCTGTCATAACACCTTCTGTGGCAAAGCACGAGTCACAGTGCGTGCGGAGTAAGGGAACTTCACCCCCTCCCCCAGCCCCCCAGCGGGGTGTGAGCCGCTGACTCCCGGGCGTTTTCCACACTAGTCTACCTAAGGAACAAGTATGCCAAGGCTCATCCTTTGATCCGAAAAATATTGGTTCCCATACATTGAATGCGTATAATGACTCCGCTAACACACAAACACACCACTACATTGCAACCTTACACACGCATCTTTTACTATTCCTATGTTTAAAACAATCCTTGACCGCCTAACAAATAAAATAGTTACATTTCTTTTCAATAAACCTCTCAATAGCTACCGACCGTGTTCCAAAACTACTCGTATTAATAACGATAATATTTTAATTTTAATTCTGCTAAATTGGTTCATCCCGGGTTGTGGTTCATCCATGTATTCATCGAGGACATATCCCACTAGAGGGGAAATGGCATTAATATTGTTCCAGAAAAATTCCGCCAAATCCGAAAGATTCCGAATGAACCGACTGAATGTCAAACACCGTATTAGTGATGGTCAATAAGAAATTAGTATCGATAGTCGATGTTATTGTTTAATTTAATGGGAACAATATTTTATTACACCTAAGGTTAAACTTTTCACTAATGTGCAATATCCTAAATATAATATCTGATTCTTGTTCCTAAGAAATTTAAGTTAGTCATCAAAAACAACCATTTAAAGTATGAATCATCAAAATTGTTATCAATCTATCCCTATTTCCCTTGGTCACGCCATCACGCGTGAACGGCTGGACTGATTTCACTAATTCTTTTTTTGTTGTTTGTTATTGTCAGAAGAAGGTTCTTATAAAATAAAAATATAAGAAAATTGCGCGGAAAATTATTAAATTCAGGAATACTTAACCACCATATAAAATTATTTCTAATCAAACCTTAGCGCTTTGGACGTTAAAACATTTTGAATGTAACCTTATGACGTTCGACCACTGACCTCTATAATACAAATACGCTGGACTGCATACTGTCAACCTAACAATGAAGTCATTTAATTATCGCAATTTTGGCGTTGACGGCTATATCGAGCGTGTGGTGACCATCCACGGAACTAATTTGACATAAACATATGGTAGTTACTCTATCTTAGTTTCCTGTACACTCGGTGGGGACGCTTTCAGTTACCCATCTTCCGGTCCTAATACTGTCGCCAACACACTTATACTTAATAATATTGAGGTGTCTTACTCGTGCATTTTGAAATTATTACAAAACCTTGACGATACAAAGAGACCTGGCAGTGACGGAATTCCCCCTATTTTCTATAAAAGGTGTGCTAAGGCACTAGAGGAGTAGCTCTGGTTTTAATCTTTAATCGATGTTTGAGTGAGGGATATTGTCCAACTATATGGAAAACTGCTCTTATTGTACCGGTTCCTAAAAAAGGTTTGAAAACATCGATAACAAATTACCGCCCGATATCCATATTAAATACATTAAGTAAATTGTTAGAAAGGGTTGTCCATGATCACCTTTATCCTATAGTGTGTCGTTCTGTGTCGTTCTGTGTCGTTCTGTGCCGTCGGAGCAACACGGTTTCATTAGAGGGCGGTCTACTAATACAAACCTAGCCGTTTTTACCAATGATGTACTCCGCGGAATGGATGGTGGTAACAAGGTGGATGCTATTTACACAGATTTTGAAAAGGCATTTGATCGGGTAGACCATGTTATTTTACTGAGAAAACTTTGTGAGCTCGGTGTAAATGGAAGTTTGTTGAGATGGACTGATTCTTGCTTACGCAATCGTAGTCAGATGGATCGGAGGTTATAAGTCAGACCTAGTTGGAGTACCTTCCGAAATCCCTCAGGGATCGATTCTCGGACCGCTCCTGTACGTAGCATATCTAGGTATATGATATCGATCAATGTTTTAAACCAGTGACCCAGTGTTTTGACTCCAAACGGTACAAAGTGGTACTGGGAGTCGATCTGCTTGTACTTGTTTTTTTAAAGTTTTCGGCACTTGTCGCAGCCAAACCAGCATCACGGCTTGTCCCGAGCAGATGAGAGGCTGCAAGTATGTCGATACAGGTAGCGTTCCAAACAAGACCCCGACCCGTCCGCCAAGGAACAAGTGACATCGCGTCTGGTCTCTTGCCATCATATCGTGGCCTTGTCAGGAAGACTTAGTTCAGCTGCTTTTGCTGTAAAAAAGATACGAACCTTGACTGGTATTTAAACGGCCAGACTAGTATATTTTAGTTATTTCCACAGCTGGATGTCGTACGGTATTTAATTGTGGGGCTCGGCTGCTGTCATACGGTATTTTACTGTGGGGCTCGGCTGCTGTCATACGGTATTTTACTGTGGGGCTCGGTTGCTGTCATCCGGTATTTTACTGTGGGGCTCGGCTGCTGTCATACGGTATTTTACTGTGGGCTTCGGCTGCTGTCATACGGTATTTTACTGTGGGGCTCGGCTGCTGTCATACGGTATTTTACTGTGGGGCTCGGCTGCTGATATCGAATCAGTTTTTGTTTTACAAAAAAGGGCCGTACGTGCTATTTATAACCTCAAACCTCGAGATTCATTAAATATTTTTTTAAAGAAGTAAGGATATTGACGGTAGCCTCTCAATATATTTATGAAAATATTATATATGTGCGCAAAAACCTGCATTTATTTACAAAGAAAAGTGATACACATTGTTTTAAAACTAGAAATAAAAATAGACCTGCTGTTCTACAATTTAGGCTTCAAAAGGTTGGTCACTTTTTTATGGGGAAATGTATCAATTTCTTTAACAAATTACCAGAACATATTGTAGAATTACCAATTAATAAATTTAAATCATTATTTAGGGATTATTTAATGACAAAGGGTTATTATAAGGTAGACGATTATTTGAATGATGTCAACGTGTGGACCAGCTCGCACCAGTAAAATTTCAATTTCTGTATCAAAACATTAAAAGAGGCATTGACAAAAGTGACTGAGTTCTTGCGCTGCTTCTTCTCAGCACTAGCCCAGAATTTGTCCCGAAGCAGTGGTAGGTAAAAAATTGGGACGTGTATAAGTGCCCCCAGTGGGTCTACATGCATAAATAAATTACTTTTATGACTTTCATCACCACGTGCGATACTGTTCGGCTCGAGTAAAGGCGGCACGTTGAGCCAAGAGACCCAGAAAATGTCGTTGATGCTAGCATGGCGCGAAAAGCGGCCTGCACTTTTAGTACAGGAAAGTCCGTGATGTCCCAACGAGCTGATATCAGCACCACCACGCAGACCTATCGTGACTCGTAGAGTTTCTGAGTCCAAAAGGGTCCGGGAAAAGTTTTTTTTTAATTTTTTTGTGTGTTGTTACGCTGTTATTATTTGAGAAAATATTTATTTTAGCTTAGAATAGATTAATAATCACATAAAAACATGTTTTGACAAATAGTCAAATACCCTATTACGCCGACAAAGTGGTAGAATAAATTGGAGATTTATTTAATGGTAGCAATGGTAGGTAGCTACCCTAAAGTTCGTTTTTTCTTCGTTGTCATAAGTGGTAAACAAACCATTGGCTTCTGTTGGCCGCCAATAACATGAAGATTCTCACATACGCTTGTAAAATTCGTCCCGAGTCGTTAGAACATTTTCGTCATTTACCCCATCGTGTGGGGTATCGTAAAAAATATATTTTAAAACGACATTTATTTTACTTTTTATAAATATGTTTTAACAAACACACCAATTACCTAGCCCCAAACTAAGCGTGAGCTTGTGCTATGGCGACTAGGATAACGGATAGATATCTATACATATAATAAACCGATTCGTCTGTACATTGAGTATTTTTATCAAAAACTAATTTAGGATGATGTTAAAACAGTAAAAACGTAAAAAAAGTAACAGAATAGGAATCTACAACTTTATTTTTTTTTGACTAATTGTCTGTTTGTCCGTTTGTCTGTTTGTACACGCTAATCTCCAGAACTACTGAACGGATTTGAATGAAACTTTTTTATTGTGTAGTTATTGAGTCTGGGCAAATACTAGGCTATAACATATTTTGAAAATCGGAGTACCTGACATGGAAGCAGCGCCTTAAGAAAAGTTAGTTAGCGTGATGAGCATTTTCTATTGACGTACACAAATTGAAGGTCTGGAACAACTGATATGGAACCCTAGCAGCTCAGCTTAACTATAAGAGATATGAATAGAGCGCCTTAAGGAACATTGTTTAGCGTGAAGAGCACTTTCTATTGACGTACACAAATTGAAGGTCTGGAGTAACTGATATAGAACCATAGCAGCTCGGCTCAACTATAAGAGATATAAATAGAGCGCCTTAGGGAACATTGTTCAGCGTGATGAGCATTTTCTATTGACGTACACAAATTAAAGGTCTGGAGAAATTGATATGTTAAATTACTTTATACTGATTTTAAAAAACCCAAGGTAATCCTACTGTCTCCAAGTTACGATCTAGTAACGAAAACCTGGAGAAATCGAGAGATGCCTTCAGATTTTATAGGCATGTATACCATATTATGCTACAGCAATAATTTAGGTATTTAACTTGACGACCGTCTTTGTGTAGTGGTTCGCGCCACGGACTTCTAAACCAGGCGGTTGCGGGTTCGAATCCCGCAAGGGGCAAATGTTTGTGTGATGAGCACGAGCATTTGTACCTGAGTCATGGATGTTTATAAAAGTATTTAAGTATGTCTATCCGTTATCCTAGTCACCATAGCACAAGCTCACGCTTAGTATGAGGCTAGGTAATTGGTGTGTTTGTTGGAACAATTTATTTATTATTATTATTTAAGCGTTTACATTCAGAAGTCATAATTTTATGGTGCTGAGTAACGCTAAGTAGTTCGTGGATACTTTTACCACAGACAGTTTGTCGAAATTTTGTTGAATTACTGTATTATTAATGAAAGATCAAAGTCAATTGGCATTTTTTTTATACTACTTATTACTAAGGATGGGAGGCCTTTTCCCTGCAGTGGGACACGACAGGCTCCTAATAACAATAATAACTTTACAAGAGTAGTAACTTACAAACCGACCTTTGAGTAGGCTAGGGAAACAATAAATAAATGCTAAAACTCATTCATCTATTGTGGTAGGGAGGTTTGAGTCAGACTTTTTTCTGAACAATAAAACTAAAGTTACCTTTTTATTACAAACGAATAAACCTGCCTTCAATAAAGTAAATTATAAGTTAAAAAAATTTTCTTTACACTTTTACTAAGAAAGATATGTACGACAAAATTTAGTTTTGGAGTCGGTGTCACTGCCATGCCAAATTTTCTTACCAAAGGAGGATGGCCAGGTAATAGTAACCTATCTAAAAAGAGTGCCTATAGACCTTAATTTTTCATTTCTCTCTTCTCCTTACGACATGGTAGACTAAGAGATCATAATAGCTGGATGGCGACGAAAATATAAAATATTTTGTATCATCAAGTCCACGCGTACGAAGTCGCGGGCAACAGCTAGTACTTAAATATACGTTTTTACAACCATGACTTAGGTACAAATGCTCGTGCTCATCAGAAACGTTTGCGCAATAATAAATCAATGTCCACCAGAACCAGAACCCCTGGTTTTTTAGTCCGGTGGCCGGACCACTACCACTACCTACACCAAGACGGTTAACTTATTGGTATCTAATACAATTTTTCGATTTGATGCTCTATTTATGAAATATTAAACTTTAAAGTAATTGCTTTTGTTCAAAAAGCTTAAAAAATCTGAAAAATAAAAATGATGAATAGTGAATTTTATAAACTTTAAAGGATTATATTAAGATAACTTTATTAGTTTTAGCAGTAATAGGTAATTGTTTAACTTGGGTGCATTTTTTACTGACCAAATACAAAATTCTTGAAATATTTTTTTTAAAGTAACTAAGAGGAAGTGGTTTGCTTGTTAAAAAGAAAAAAAAAAGTCATAATATAGTGTCTAATGTTTTATATAAATATCGGTACGGAAACCTTCGTGCGCGAGTCCGATTCGCACTTGGCCAGTTTTGATACCTTTTACTTAAATATTTATTTTATTTTGTTTTGTAATTGTTTTCTTGCTTAGCGCCAACAAAAATATATAATTTGTGTCAACATTTCAACTGTCTACCTATCACGGTTTATGAAATACAACCTGGTGACAGACAGACGGACAGTGGAGTCGTAGTAATAGTCGTTTTTAAGCCCTGACGAAAAAAGAGAGGAGTGTTATACGGGTCTGTCTGTGGTATCGTAGCTCCCAAATGAATGAACCAATTTTCTTTTATTTTTTTGTGTCCATTGTTTGTGTCTGATAATTTTATCCCGAGTTTTGAGTTTGATGAAAATCGGTCCAAGATGGCCGCCGCCACACAATTTCGGAACAATTTTTTAGATCTAAGTATGACCGTTTGTTCACAACTCTTTCAACATTGGTTTCAAATTAAAGGGCGTGCCTAGTAAGGTGCGATATGAAAAAAGTCGGTTTAGGCCATTGTTTAGGCGGTTAAATTTTTTAAATAAAAATATATATATATATTTTTTTAATTTATTTATCAGATTAAACAGTAGCATACATATATAGGTATATTTAACATTTAAAAACCACGGAGGTTTGACTTGATGCTAAATAGTTAAGTTCAAGTCAGCATAAGTAAGTTGTTAGGTAAAATATAAGTAGTGATTAGACAGTAAAGTAAGAAAATACATGCAAATAATGTAAGTTAACAACTTTGTTGCAGTCAGTAGTAGCAAGGTATAAGTAAGAACTAGGCAGGTAGGTACGTTATTATTAAGTAAGTAGACAATTATTTTTATTCTGTGTAAGTAGATATATATATTGCAGAAGGAAATCATATTTTAGAAAGGAAAAAGTTTTTGAGTTTAGTTTTAATGTTTTGTTGTGTAATTTTTTCACGTACATCAAAAGGTAGATCATTTATTAAACGCGGTACCTGATAAGCGGCCGTCCGCTGCCCGTACACATTGTTAGCAGTGTTGAGCCGGAGCCGGTTTTGTGACATGGCGCGCGTACGTACAGAATGTTCTATATAAGTTTTTATATTATCGCAAAAGAAGTATTGCTTTAATAACATGAATTTAATTTGGTCATAAACTGGTAAGATTTTACAATGCTTAAAAATCGCAGTTTCTTCATTATCAAGTCGGACGCGCATATTTGGGGATATAATATTTTTAAGAATTCTAAATTGAAGATCATAGATTTGTTTTAAATATGATTTGTACGTCCGACCATAGCTTGTTAGGCCATACTGAATATAAGATTCAGCCAAGGAGTTATAAAGCATAAGTCTTACTTTGAAGGGTATGCGATTTTTTAAGATTTTGATATTGGCTAGGAACTGACGCAACTTATTGCACACATGTTCAATGTGGTAGGACCAGTTAAACTTTGAGTCAATTATAAGACCGAGGTATTTTTGTGTGGCCACTACTTCAATTGTAGAACATTGGCAAGTTCCTAATTGATGGAGGCAGTCGTGGTTATGAGCATTTAATGGTTTCGGAGTAGGATACCTCATGTATGGGGAATTACAAATTTCAAAAACCCCCAATGCAAAAAATAAAAAGGAATATTTTATTAGTCACAGTTTTACGTAGATGGGGTTTTTTAAATTTATAATTTTTTTTTTTTACCCCTTGGATACGGAAGCTATGCTAACTTGCAGACTACAGACTAACTTACTTAACTAACTTAAGTACATACATAATTTCAAAAACTACATTTTCGTTCTCTACTGACCTAAAATAAGGCCTGAGATGCCTGTATTTTAGTATTTTTAAAATCATGTACAGAATTCGGTATTCTACAGTTTTATTATATGTATAGATAGTATTGAATTCGCATGGACATAAAAATTGTACTACATAGGTATTTCGTATGCCCTTCGTGGCGCATCATGGAGGCACTATACATATCTTGTCGTTCAACTTTGTTACCACCTGTGATGACAAATAAATGAATTTGTATTTGTTTATTTAGGTACTACTTAGCAGTTCCCCGCGCCAAAAGTCGGATTTTCCATACAAATTTTCATCCTCCATTTCACCCCCCTGATGATTTTATATCGCGACAAAAAGTAGCCTATGTCCTTCCCAGTGTCTCAAACTATCTCTGTGGTAAATTTCATCTGATTCGGTTTCGGAGCCTATTCGATGCAAATAAACAAACAAACAAACAAATCTTTCCTCTTTATAATATTATAGTATAGAATTATCTATTGGCCGTTTCGTTACTGCAAGAACTTACAAGAGCTATTGGGTAACAGAAAACAAATTATCCAAGCCAAGCCACATATTCTGTCTGACTTAGGTGTAAAGCTTGTACAGTTGACTTTACTTATATAAATTTTACACGAAAATGTTTTAGTCCTATAATTTTGTCGTCTGAAAACCTGACCCGAAATCCTAACCCGGTCGCGGGTTAAGTAAGAAACATGAAAAAAAAATTATAAACGTTCTGAACGAAGCCCTCTTGACCCGACGCTGACACGACGTATCGTTCCTATCATAACCCAAAATGCAATTTAACAAGGTTTTCCCTCTACTGTTCTTTAGAATAAAAATAGCGAATAAAAAAGGAAAAAAACCGGCCAAGTCCGAGTCGGACTCGCGCACGAAGAGTTCCGTACCTATGCGACATAAGACACTATAAATTATGGCCTGTATTTAGTTATAAAATGAAAAAAAAAATTAATTTTATAATTTATTTTTAAAGTTTATATACAAATTTATATTCTGTGAATATTTCAAGCGTCTTCCTGTTGCCCTTATTAATATCGAAAAAAAATTGCGAAATAAACAAGTTTTTTGTATGGGACCTTAAATATTATTTTTATATTGTTTTTAGTATTTGTTGTTATAGCGGCAACAGAAATACATCGTAACATAAATATAAATTTCAACTGTCTAGCTATTACAGTTCATGAGATACAGCCTGGTGACAGACAGACAGCAGAGGCTTAGGAATAGGCTCCCGTTTTTAGCCTTTGGGTACGGAACCCCATAAAACAGCTCTATTATTTACTATGATTCGTCCACGATATAAAAAATATTGTGTTTTAGTATTATTTAGTATTTAGCGCGCTGGGGTTAAATAATTTAAACAAAATTCTAAGAGCTTTTTAATCACTATTTTTTAATCTAGTTTTTGGTATTTCTGAAAATTATTTTTTAATTTTAAACTTTTGTTTTTACTATACTTCGCCATCTTTCTGCAACACACATTATTTTTGTAGCAGCAGTACGGTTATAAATCAATTGTTTTTTTCTGCCGTAGTACGACAGAAAACAATTGATTTATAACTGAATTATATATATATATATTTAAAATGGTCTTTACATTAGGTTTAATTTAATACCCATTTTGCTATGGTAAAAAGTAAAGTAAGGTTAGTCTAAAGATCCCATCAGAAAGTATTGCGAAAAAATGTTTTTATACTATATGGGAGTAAAAAAAAGTAAGTAAAAACAATTAACTTATTTATTTGTAATAGAGCTCCCTGGTAGGTATTTCTCGAGAAAACTATAAATTTCAAAAAATATGTGATAACAAAAATGATGTTAATTATCACAGAAAAAACGTTTTTTATGATTTATCGCCATAGACAGGAACTTGAATGAAACTAACACTTTTCTACGTTTAAATATTAAATGCACACATTTTGGCCTGATAAAAATAACAAACGAATTATAACTCAAAATCAACATAAAAAAATTTTTTTGGTACCATCACAGAAATGACGTCACTGCCGTGATCATTAGCAAGACTTGAAAAATCAAATGCTCATAAATTCTTTTAATGTTTTAAATATTAAGTTAACGACATTAATGCCTTTTATTACTCCTTGTTCTTTTTTCCGCTTGTACCGTTCCATATCCTTTCGTTTTCTTTCTTCAATCTGTTCTTCTGTCATCTTTTGACGGAATCTTCTCAAAGCTTGTTTAAAATGTTCTGTTCATTTTAGTCATTTTTTCAAACCAGTTTTCGTAGTAGTTTTCTTTTTTCGGGCCTTAGGCGCCATTTCTGCAAAAAAATCATAAAAATTTAAATGATAAAGAAATACATTTCATTAAAAATAACGTCATTACAGTTATCAAAATGTCATTTCCGTTAAAATTACGTAATATTCTTTTTGGATTTTTACGTGTAAAATCTTAATTTAAATTCTAAATCTAAATTCATCACAATCATTACATTTAGAAAGATAAACATAATAAAAAAAAAAACAATAACTTTCATCACACAATAAATGGAAACTAATGTTAAATTTGGTATTTGATAAACACGTCATTTTGGTGATCATATGTCATCTCTGTTATCACACATATAACAGAAGTGATGATAACGAAAATGACATATTTTAGCTTTCGCGCCGTTTTTTTGTGGTTTTCAAAGAAAAAAAATCTAACAATACTGGCATCAAATTAACATCACCCAAACACATGCAAAATTAATGTTTTCGTGTATTGTTTTCACAAACTTACCTTTGGTCTTCCAAAACAGGGATGATGAACGAACTATTACACACAAATTTTGACCAGCAAAGTGTTTTTTATTCTTTTATCTAACGTAGTTCTTTCCACAATGAAACTCACACACAACTGACAGGTGATTCAGTGTTGCAAACACATAAAATAAAGTAAACAGTCGCAATGGAATTACTTTTTTTTTTCAATCATACCATTGATAACTGAAATGATGTTTTTTTTTTGTAACGAAAGTAGAATCATGTGTAAAATATTTTCAGGGGTTCACAATTTAATGTACATAAAGTACATAAAGTATGATAAACTAGACTATATTAAAAACGAATACGAAGCTTATGCTCTTTAATAACCTAGGCTCTTTTATTTTTAAAACCAGTACAAATGTGGCAACGTAGGCATTCCACAGATAACGGAGCGTGATAATCTCTGATTAATTTTTTTTTAGAAAAAGGACAACATTTCAATTGATTTATAACGACATAACATTAATTAAATTGGATCAATCTGTGTTGAAATAGCTTAAAATAACACCCCTAACCTTATAAATTAATGCGTTCTTTTCAAATGCACACATTTTCGGCTGTAGAATAGAATCACCCATATATACTTTTTTCTAAAAGAACAGTATAAACTTAAAAAGATTTTTTGCCTATACTGTCTAATGTTGTACGTTAATGGTACGGAACCCTTCGTGCTCGAGTCCGATTTGAATTTCGAATAAGAGTTCGTAAGGCATGATCACACTAGCCCGTCCCGCACCAAAGAAAACATATTTGAAATTTATAAAATATAAACTTTTAGATTAAATATTTTTTTCCGAGTACATTCTTTTTATTGCCTCGTAGGAAGTGTGAAAAGCAGAGTATTCTCCTCGGGGATAAAGATGTCTTCGTCTTGGGCGAGCTTAAATCCCTTGCTCCACTCAGGATTCTACTTTTAACTCAACTCACTCAACTCTCGAATCCTTCGTTACGCTCGAGATTCAAGATGACGCCCGTGACCTATTTAAAGGCTTTGGTGCTTTTAGCACTTGCAAATGCAGCTAAGACAATAACGTAAGCTATTTCTATTAAGTAGAAAAGTGATTGTCTTAGATTAGTTCTCGTCGTTCCTCGCGGGGGGCTGCGTGAAACGACATAACGCCATAAATCGAGGACATAATTTTATAAATGTTGCTGCGATGGCCGTAATATTTCGCGAATATAACGGTCGGGCTGCAGAAAAGCGGAATGAACAAAAAGTTGACAGCGGATAATTACATAATTAGTGGGCTGAAGGTCGGCGAGAAGGCGAGGCAGCTCAATAAACAGCTGCTTCTCATCCGCACACCAACGCGCGGACAAGACAAATTACCGAGATAAGTAGGTACTAACTAAAAATATGAATAACCGCCGTGAGTGACCAAATCGCAACTTTTCTCTTCCGTCTACTCAATTGTGTTTGTTTATTTATTCACAGCTGGAAACCGTTCGTAGCCTACAGGGTATTTTTTAAGATTTTATATTCTTATTTTATTAATGTTAAGATAAGAGAGCACAACCGGGATAACGCTAGGAGGATGATGATTTTGTTAACATTAACAAAATCATCATCCTCCTAGCAATCACGCCAAAAACAGAAGATACTAAGACCCGGTTACCAATTTTTAACACAGCCGTCGGTTAACATTGACGGTTAATTTGACCGAATTCCTATACAAAATACTATATCAAAAAATGCTAAACCGGCTGATTAAAAATTAAACATGTGGTGGTGAACTCTAGGCTAAGTATAATAAAATACTGAAAAAAATGTTTCAGGGTTACTACCTCCCCTACAGGTCAAGCGCGGACTGTGGGCACAGATTGTATTTACCTACCTGTGGGCATGTCATTTTTCGTCTAACCCAATGATAGTGCATTTAATGTGAGGTAGGCGTGTCATTAGCGCGCGGAAATTGATTGCCTCAAATTGAAAAATTTGCATTCTAAATGACATTTGACACAAAACGGAACGTGTGCTCGTGCTCGGCGCGTCAAATTCGAATCGCGGCGAAGTAGGAGTGACAGGTCTACCTCTTTTTTAAATACACTGTCATTGGTCTAACCCATATTATCATTTGATCGTACTTATATTATATTGTGTGCTTCTGCGAGAATACTCGTGTGAAGTGAGAGTAATGGTAAATGAGAGTAAATATGGTGCGCAGGCGCAGTAGGCCGGTGGAAATCAACTCGAGAATAGGCGCAAATCACAAAGCATAGTGTAGCTCTAGGATTCGAGAGTTAACTAACTTCCGAACATAGCGAGGGAATAGTGATGGGCAGTGGATAAATACACAATGAGTAAATATTCGGATATTTATCCAAAATGGATAAATACTCGTTTTTAGAGTTCCGTACCCAAAGGGTAAAAACGGGACCCTATTACTAAGCCGCCGCTGTCTGTTTGTCACCAGGCTGTATCTCATGAACCGTAATAACTAGACAGTTGAAATTTTCACAGATGATTTTAGGGTTCCGTACCTCAAAAGGAAAAAAGGAACCCTTATAGGATCACTTTGTTGTCCGTCTGTCCGTTTGTCTGTCAAGACAGTTTTTCTTAGGAACGCGTGGAGGTATAAGGTTGAAATTAATATAAAATACAAATGTCTATGGTCCCTTAAAGGTGTCAAAGAATCAAGCTTTTAAGTTAACGCAAACAAAAGATACCGCCAATTAAGTCCTATTTTCTAAACTATTCCCCATTTCTCAGGGGAATCAAAACCTACAGGGCACTTCCCATAGACCTAGAACCAAGAAATTTGGCAAGAAGGAAGGTCGTACATCATTAGTTGAGGAAAAAGTCCGAAAATCCTTAATTTGTCGTTAAATCAAATACAAAAAGAACTTTTTGCGAACAAACAATTCTGGTTCAAAAAATCTTAATAGATGGCGTTGTTGGGTTTTAACTCGCGATAAGATGCGATATTTCTTAAAAAATAGGTAGGTCAAGCTGCAAGTTAGAACCGATTTTAGGCGGCATTAAGTACGATCATGTACGACCGACTGGTAAATTAAGTATTCTGGTCGTTTTATTATTTTATAAATAAGGTCCAGTAGTCCTGTACGTAACTATATAATGGAATCTAATTTAACCACCTTCCAAGGATCGTAGCGTCATGGAAAATGGCAGCTGAATGTAGTTCTGATGACAATACAATAATATGGTACTGTCGAACTGATTTGTTGATGTAGCCGGAAGATATGAACTTTAACCTCAAGATGGATAGAACAGCGTATCCTAGCTGTGTTTGAACTTGTTAGAAAAGTCTTGTAATGAACTCTGACCACTATTAGGTTTCAAGGGTTGATGATGAAGCCGGAAGATAGGCACTGATATTCCATGGTGGAAATAGGCACTGATATTCCATGATGAATTATCGTATCATAGCCGTATTTGGGCTTGTTAGAAAGGTCTAGGAATGAACAATTAATTTTTATTATTCATACTTCTACTAGCTGACCTGGCGAACGTTGTTTTGCCTTTTTTTGCAGTGGATACTTATCACTTGAGCGCTTTTACATTTAGACGACTTTAGCAGCACGTCTGACGCGCTGCTGATAATTTCATCCTATAAACGGAGCGCAACAGCCGCGCGGTATAGCTGCGCGACATTCGTATGCGCTCTCTGCATTCAATCAAGGCGCTGGCAAATCTTATAGGACAAGATAGGATAGGACAAGATTACAGGACAATAATAACCATTTTGGAGGCACTTCGTGCGCGAGTCCCATTCGCACTTGGCCGGTTTTTCTTCTATAGAAACACCACTGAGGAGTAGTAGACCTTTAAAAGCCAAAGTGAAGAAAGCTAATGATATAAAATATTAAGAAAAATTACTAAGACAATATTTAATTTATTTAATACATCGATGTCGATTAGGCCAACAATGGCGTATCGTTATAATTATCGACTATAAAGCATCACTATACGTATACGTATTTGTTATGACATAACCTACCCCCCAAACTTTTCCTCTTAAAGCAAGAAAGGGACAAATGCAGCTCAGACCAAAATTCGCTTCATAAAACTGACCAAAACAGCATTTCGTAGTCCCCTGGTTTCTCGACGAAAACCTAGCAATGATAATATTTTTTTAAAAAAAAGGATGGGACTATGCTCCTACGTTTTAGTTTCTGTCTTAATGTGGGTAGATTTTATTTGGCGAGCGTATAAAGTTCGAGGTTGAAATTTGGCAAATTTTCTTAGTGTTTGAAGGCCCATATTTCCTGTGTTAATTCAAATATGGGAAGAAACTAAACATAGGAGCATAGCCGTAGTAAATGCGGATATTATGGCAAAAAAACTTTTCGACCTTAGTCTATATCCAGAGAGGAAACAGGGCCTACGTTTGTATGGAGAAATGGTGGGTGCTATTCTTTCGTCTTTTAAGCTATACTGCTAATGGATTCCGGTGTCAAATAAATTTCGTCACGATAAGTAATTAAACATTAGTAGGTAGTGTGAAAATACTACTATTCTCTGCTTTTGATAAATTGAGGATTGTAGAATTTGTACGACGAACTTTGACTCACTCCGATAAGTCCAAATGTTCTGAAGAGGGAATGTTACCTAATAATAATGTCCTAGTCGAATTTAATAGAAAATCCTAGGAATTAATTAATGTAATTAAATAATGAGTGCCTTAGTAAAGGAGTACAATTGGGTGAGCAATAATCGCAATACGGGTAGATAGTAAGTACAAATTGTATTAATTTGAATTTTAATTGTATTTATTTGTTTACAGTTCACTTTTCTTTTTATTTCTTATTTTGGTTTTTGTATTATTTAGTTTCTTCGTCTCGGGGGCACTTTAGGGTTTTTATTCACTTTCCATTAATATTTGTTTTATTGATAAATATCATATTTGAATACCTATTATCCTATTGCGGACGAAGACAAATTACAAAAACACAAATTTTGGTCCAGCAATTTATTCTAATTGGTCCAGCCATCCTTAAGTTCTTCAAAGTGCTGTAGGTAACTAACACAACTTTCTTTTAAGATATTAGATATATATACAAGAATTGATCGTTTAATGGTATATGATTAAAGTAGTATGCAAGCTCCTTATTATACCGATGTATGATACGTTTACCTTGCCCGTAAATTGGCGGGCCCGAATGCTAATGTCATCTCATACGAATGCTTATGTCATCTCATACATTATTGTCAAAGTTGACAATTTTTTTTACAGAATACTAAATCATAAGCCCGCCGCGGGAACCGCTGCGGGATTTTGACATTAGTTTAAGAGAATCGCACTGCAGCATTGGTTTGCAACTTGTAAGTGGCATACAAACATTAAAATTGTTTAACATACAAGCAAGCATGCAGGATGCATAGATTGCCTTTGGAGGCTGCTCTCCCTTCGCGCCTTCGGCCTTTAGATTGCACTGTTGTATGGTTCGTCTATAGAGTACCTACTAGTACCAGGCCTGTGTATCTCCCCGCGGAGGTAGCAAAAACGTACCTACGCGCGGCGCACCTACGTAGGTGCTAAAACAAGTTGCGTGTCGCTACCGACCAGAGCCACGCTCGCGCGTTTTATTCACCGGCGGCCGCGCGGCTACGTTGCTGGCTGGACGAGAATGAATAAAGTACTAGAAAGAGGCGCTAGATGGCGTTAGAAGCTTCTCGTAGCAGTCAACCCTATCGCGTCGCGTGATATTACGTCACTGAATGTGTTTAGTGTATTATGAATCATATTCCAGAGCAATAAGTATGAAATTATCTTGCAATGGATTTTTGTAGGTGTCTACACGAAAATGTGCTTGACTCTGAGGCGAACTAAATTACGCCATATTGTTGACGACATTGAGTAGACATTTCTTTGAATACAATTGCTAAGTCATACTTCTGTACGAAGTACTGTATTCTGTGGTAGTAGGTAGTGTGAAAATACTACTATTCTCTGCTTTTGATAAATTGAGGATTGTAGAATTTGTACGACGAACTTTGACTCACTCCGATAAGTCCAAATGTTCTGAAGAGGGAATGTTACCTAATAATAATGTCCTAGTCGAATTTAATACAAAATCCTAGGAATTAATTATTGTAATTAAATAATGAGTGCCTTAGTAAAGGAGTACAATTGGGTGAGCAATAATCGCAATACGGAGAGATAGTAAGTACAAATTGTATTAATTTGAATTTTAATTGTATTTATTTGTTTACAGTTCACTTTTCTTTTTATTTCTTATTTTGGTTTTTGTATTATTTAGTTTCTTCGTCTCGGGGGCACTTTAGTGTTTTTATTCACTTTCCATTAAAATTTGTTTTATTGATAAATATCATATTTGAATACCTATTATCCTATTGCGGACGAAGACAAATTACAAAAACACAAATTTTGGTCCAGCAATTTATTCTAATTGGTCCAGCCATCCTTAAGTTCTTCAAAGTGAAGTAGGTAACTAACACAACTTTCTTTTAAGATATTAGATATAATACAAGAATTGATCGTTTAATGGTATATGATAAAAGTAGTATGCAAGCTCCTTATCATACCGATGTATGATACGTTTACCTTGCCCGTAAATTGGCGGGCCCGAATGCTTATGTCATCTCATACGAATGCTTATGTCATCTCATACATTATTGTCAAAGTTGACAATTTTTTTTACAGAATACTAAATCATAAGCCCGCCGCGGGAACCGCTGCGGGATTTTGACATTAGTTTTAGAGAATCGCACTGTAGCATTGGTTTGCAACTTGTAAGTGGCATACAAACATTAAAATTGTTTAACATACAAGCAAGCATGCAGGATGCATAGGATTGCCTTTGGAGGCTGCTCTCCCTTCGCGCCTTCGGCCTTTAGATTGCACTGTTGTATGGCTCGTCTTTAGAGTACCTACTAGTACCAGGCCTGTGTATCTCCCCGCGGAGGTAGCAAACACGTACCTACGCACGGCGCACCTACGTAGGTGCTAAAACAAGTTGCGTGTCGCTACCGGCCAGAGCCACGCTCGCGCGTTTTATTCACCGGCGGCCGCGCGGCTACGTTGCTGGCTGGACGAGAATGAATAAAGTACTAGAAAGAGGCGTTAGATGGCGTTAGAAGCTTTTCGTAGCAGTCAACCCTATCGCGTCGCGTGATATTACGTCACTGAATAGGTTTAGTGTATTATGAATCATATTCCAGAGCAATAAGTATGAAATTATCTTGCAATGGATTTTTGTAGGTGTCTACACGAAAATGTGCTTGACTCTGAGGCGAACTAAATTACGCCATATTGTTGACGACATTGAGTAGACATTTCTTTGAATACAATTGCTAAGTCATACTTCTGTACGAAGTACTAGTATTCTGTGCTAGTACATACCACAGCAAAAGACCACGGCGACTCGGAGTTAAAACAATTGGTTTCCCCATTTGCTGTAATTTGGATGGGATTTCATTACTTTAGCTTAATAATTAGTGCTATACAACTCTTTAGTTTACATTTAATTCGTACCCAAGTTATTATACTCGTCGCCTAGCCATCCGGCAAACCGTTATTTGTTGTTCCTTACCTTTAGGTAAGCGAGCTTAGAATTTTCGCCACCATCATCAAGTCACTGTCATTATTCCATTTTTAAAAAGCCCTTTCTGAGGCTCACCTAGTTTAATTGTCACCGTAATAATAATTTAATTTACTGATACCTAGGTATGTTAGATATTAATTGCAAACTGAAAAATAATAAGCCGTTCGAATTTAACCGGCTAACGACCTTGCTTTAAAAAATAAATTAAAAGAAAAAAACTTTTTTAAAAACAAGCTTTTATATAAATGCGCTAAAAGAAATAAAATATTTTTTTATTAAAACTGTTACGATCAATTTGTAACATCATTACACAATTTATATGATATAAAAGCTTGTCGCGAGATTGTAAAAGGTCCATTTCGTCCTTTTTTGCAACAACGTTTGGTAAAGCATCTTCTAGTGTTCGTATTCTCTTTCGTGGTGGTGTTCTGGGTACTTCTGCAAGTATTATTTCCAATTTTAATGTAGTTCTCTTTTGTTCTTTCACTGATTCCTAAAAAGTTTTAGAAAGGCTCCATTTCTTATTATTTAAAAGCGTGTTCCAGCGTCTATGCCACGCTTCAATGCGATTTTAAGAGCGTGGCATATCATTACGTAAATTATCATATATTGACCACAAACATGGCTCGAACAGAGGTTTTTTCTTTGATATAATTATCCTTCCTGATGTACAAGTTTTGGATGTTACCCTGCCACGCACATAATACATTTCAAACCACTTCATCAGTTCTTCAGCGTTTTCAGGAATGATTCCGTTACTTCTTATTTTCATCAAATGCATGTGGAATTTCGTCTGTAGGCAAAAAGGCTAGTGCAAATAAGTGTCTCAAGCTTAATAAAATCAGTCATTTCCGTATTGGGAAGACAGGCCAAGTTTCTGTATTTTCTTCCATATATTCTGCGTTAGATGAAAAAAACAGCACTTATGTATGCTGGTAGGAAAAACACTTTTGCACGCATTTATGACAGCTTTCTCAAAATCGGTAAGGATGTATAATGGGGTCAAATTAATTCCATTACTTTGGCCTATGTTTTTAATTTCTTGAAGAAACAATGAGTAACATGTTTGTGTCTTAGAAGGCAAGAAAGCATACACCAGCGGAAGTAGTCGTCGTGAGGATTCTTCATTTTCTACTAATGCATGTATTGTATACAATTGTTGAAATTTACTAGGAGTGCACTGAAATGTTCCATCCATTATCCAGTACAATGCGCAATCTCCGCCCGCCCGTCATTTGTCTCTTCGTTGTATAAAGAAATTGTTTGTCATTAATTTAAGTAACCCAATCAGGGGGGTTTTCAATTATCGAACTATTACTCGTATTACTTTTACGTCTAACTCGGTTAATAACTTGTCTCAGACAGTTTTTGTTGGGTAAGTACGGCCCGCTTGCACTTGGAACGTTTTCTAAAGTATTTTGTATGATTTGCACGGGACAGTCATTAGATGTTCCTGCTTTTTCTTTAACTTGATTATATAATTGCAGCTTAACTCTACGTTCTGGTTCTGGCAAATGATTATTTATTTATTTATTTAAGGAAACAAACAGCTCTTTTATTACTACTTAAGTATACTAAACAAATGTTGTTAATCAATTAGCCAAAACAGTTTCCAATGTTAAGATACACATAGCGAAGACATTATGATTATACATATATAATGATATGACATTATTATGATGGATTTTGTCGATATCAAACATAAGGAAGATACTATTATCTTTACTTACAGTATTTGCGAAGCAGGTACAATGGTCAGATTTCGAATTCGTACACTTCCAATACGAAATATTATTACGCGTATTGTTTTTACATATATAACATAGTTATCCAACGACGTATCAAACATTGGTGATGGCTACTATGAGTAGGTACTTGTTCTTATTTTGAGACTTTAATACTGTAAGTGTTTAACTATCGAAAAAAGTTGTGTTTTTGCACTTTGGTGCCCACCTACCTACTTAAGCTGCAAATGTTGCAATTTATTAGAAAACTCGAAGGTTTTGCAGAGATCACGCGATTAAAATGCGTCAGCTGGTGGGAATATGCGCCGGAAAGCAATAATTAAAGTAACAATGGCGGCGAGTGTCATTAAACACGCGGCAAAGGGACGTATCGCGCACGTTTGCGTAGACATGGAAACCCTTCCAGTATTGAGAACCCCAGTACTTTTACTTCTCAGTTGCTAGGACTGCTAGTAGGAGATGAGCGTCGTGGCCGAGTGCATGAGACGTAGGAATTATAGTACCAAAGAGTACACTGTGCCTGGAGTTCAACTCTCGCTCGACAACAGAACATTTTCACGAAGTGCATGCTACCAGCGAACCTTCGTCGTCTCGCTGAGCGGACTGAGGAACTACGCGGCAGTTTTAGTGATACTTGGCCATCTTCCAAGGAGTCTCACGTAACATGCTGCCATCCCCAGGGTAGTAAGTATATATAATACGTACCTATACACGTATTATCGCATTTCGTCTTCGCAAAAAAGGACTGCTAGGAGCCTTTAAGCGATTGAAAGCACAGTTTTATAGATTCTGTGATATAGCGTATAGATATTAAGTAGATCCTACTATGACAAAGACTTGTAGGTATAAAACAGTATAACTACGCTCGGTAAGGACTTTTTAGGTTTTCGGTTTCTATGTAAACGAGCGAACTCTGAAGAAAGGATGAATATAGCTTACTATCTATGTGAACATTTTATTAATACCTACTATAGATTACTCGAATTCTATGCAAAGATGTTAAGACTCGAAATCTGTTCAGGTAATCTTAATGGGCCTGTCACAGGACTGTGCTGTTTGCCTGCGTCTTTCCGATACCGCGCGCGCACCGCACCGGTGCTGCAGCATAATGAGCATTCTGCTCATGCGCATGCATGACTCGAGCCTTCCTCCGAGATTGATGTTTCATAGTGATGCTAACAACACCTAGTAAACATACAATCTTAGATAACAATAAATTGAAATCGCACTGTTTCTTAGCGCGTTTAGAGACGGATTAGCATGTGGTCAAGGCTGTCGCGCACAGCCACCCGCGCACGCGATGCGCACGCGCACGCACACCGTGGGCGTCAGCAGGGATGCTGCACTTTACCAGCTACCAGAGCAATTAATGGTCAAAATCAAGATCGATAAGAGATCTTTGATAGTTATCTTCACCGATGAATCTAAGCACTTGATCTTAACGTCAAGAGGAATGCTAGAATTCATGTCATCATTCAGACAGTAATGAATTATTAATTTCTTTATCATTAAGAATATATTTTTTTAAAAACGTCAGCACCTCGACTCCTAATAAATAACTAAAAGATTGAATTGATTACATAATAATTTTCTAATTATTGTAGTTTTCCTTGGCACAATAGTTTTAAATAAATAATTATCCTAAATCCTACAGTAGTGTAAGAATTTACATGATTTTTAGCACAGTTGCATTATATTATTTATCTACATATTTTTTTTTGAACGCCAAAGAACTGCAATCACTGACCTCTATAGTACAAGTACGCGGGACTGCATACTGTCAACTTTACAATGAAGCCATTTGATTATCGCCATTTTGGCGCTGACGGCTAATAGTGAGCGTGTGGTGACCGTCCACGGAACTAATGAGAATTGACATAAACCTATGGAAGTTAACTCTATTTAGGTTCCATGTACACTCGGTAGAAGCGCTTTGATTCGGCACAAAAATTATCTGACATTTCTTAGAGAATGTTTAGTCCAGCATACTTGTACTATAGAGGTACCGTAACTGCAATGATTTGGACAAATGAGTACTTAGATAAAAAAAATAGTTCCGTATCACTAGGAGCCCCCCGTAATAATATTTCACACTACCTCACAAAAGTTCGTAGGCATCATCACACCAGCCCGTCTCGGACCAAAGAGAACATATTTGAAATTTGAATCTGGCCGCCAAGAATTGTGAACGAATAGAAGAGAAAAAAAGCGCGCTAGTCTTAAATCACTACTAGCGTAGTAACTAATAAATAATCTTTTCACACTACCTACTCGGCAATGTTCAATTACACATCAAGTAAACTGACACAAAGTGAGTCCATTGCATCCCTAGTGACGTTATGTTGTATGAAATTTCATTCCCCTAGGGAGGCAAAGTGATTTGAATTTCGAATAAGAGTTCGTAAGCATGATCACACTAGCCCGTCCCGCACCAAAGAGAACATAAGGTAAGTGTCCCCTGGTTCGGTATCTTAACGGTTTTCGATTTCAAGATTTTTAAATTAAATTTCTGAACATGATATGAGATTAAAAGTATTTTTGCATTGAATATTGGTATTTTGATATTCAATTAATGTTTGAATTATCTAGATAAAGGTTTGTATTATTACTTATTTTAATTTATTTGTAGACCTCTTGTTTGAACCCTGCTTCGTGATAAAATTTCGCTATGCTTTTAAGTTCGTGAATCTGTGGCCCCTGTTTCGGGATAAGGGTTTTCACAGTGATTAATGATAATTTATTAAAAAAATATAAAAGTAATCAAAGGATTTTTTTTAATGAAACAAAAGTCGAGACAATGATAAACATTTTATAATGTCCTGTCACTATATAAACGCTCATACTAACATAAAGTCGGGCATTTTCCGATTGCCGGCAATTAAAATAACAGTTATTTTTCTGATAGTATGGGTTCTTATCTTATCTTAAGGCCCAAAGGCAAGACAAATTATTTCGTTAACAAAGTACGCAAGGTAGTTTTTAAAATTCCCAAAAATTATCCTTCTTGTATTCTTCTCGATAAATCTATTCTTAATAAAGTAAAGTCAGCCTATATAGATCCCACTGCTGGGAAAAGGCCTCACCTCAACTATGAGGAGGTACGAGCCATACTCCATCCACGCAGTAAGGCAAGTGACAAACCTTACTTTCAGATGTTATGAAGCCGTCCTAGGGCCTCCGACTAGGCTTAACGACTAATACCAACAGATATTAGCCGGGACTAACTGACTGCTTAACGTGCCTTCTGAAGCACGGAGATGCTTGTCATGGAAGTCACTTAAATGGTCGGAATGGTCACCCATCCAATCATGACCGCGCCGTGGGTTGCTTAATTTTTGGTATCACTACCAAAGCGCTGGCGCCGCTGCGCCATTCTTAATAAGGTCAGTTTAAAATTAGAATTCGTCATTAATTTAACTGTAAATATAATTACATAATTTCTATATTTTTATATTAAGTAAAAACTAAATAGTGTACAATTTTTAAATAGTTGGTTTACTTCAATTTTAAACACTTAAGGTAGATGTACTCATAAGGTTTCACAAAAACGTGATTATTATAGGGTGATCCGACCTTATCGTATGGAAGTGCAAGTCACGTATAATTTTATAGTATTCAAATACTATCACGAACTTAAGAAAAGGTAACAAAACAAGAGTAGGGACTCTTGTTTTGTTACTTTTTCTTAAGTACGAAACAAGGGTGTTTCGTGATATTTATTTTTCGAAATTCCCGTCATAAATTTCATAGTTTTATTTAAAATTACGTTTATTGACTATTAAGTGTCCTATATATAGTATTAAATATACAAAAACAAGTAAACTAAATCAATAAGAAAACAAAATTATTCTGTTCGTACCTATGTAAATTTAGCTCAAATATGCGATTGCTGGTCACCTTCTAAGTTTTATTGTACAAAATCTAGTGAGCAAAACATATACCGAATTTAGCTCACATAAAACTTTATTAAATATACGATATGTTTTGGTTATTTACATTAAATAAAATTCATTATTTTATAAATACATAGGCAATAAAAATGTATTCTGAATATCCCTGTTTCGGCAGTGTCACAAAATAGCGGACACACGAAAAATAAAAAGACCGCTATTTCGTGAGTCGATTAATTGGAATTTAAAAGAAAACCTATTATTGCTTAAAACTTTTTTAAATTGAATCCATTGCTAAAGGGCACTGTAATGCACTATTAAAAGTTTGACTGAAATGGACTTATATTGTCTTCTCTGTGAGCTTAACAATTTCGGGCGCCAACCTTACGCGTCACGTAACAAACGCGCGCTGTATTTTGGCTGACTGAGCGTTTCGAGCATCATATTGCTCTCAGTTCAGTTTCCAAAATGTTGATACTTTGTTTCTTAGACAGCTTAGAGGATTAAGATTTCTTGCCAATATATAATTTAAACGAATATTATTTATATTTCTTATTTTTCGCTCCAAAAGCAAAACTACCGAACCAACGTACTATCACGAACCAGTGAACAGTTACTTTATTTGAAATTTGAACCTGGCAGCCAAGAATTTTAGCACGAATAGAATGAAACAAAAAGCACGCGCTTCTAAAAAAGAAATATATAACGAAATTACAAACAATGTTTTCGTAGAACTGTCGAGTGAGGAAGTTTACATCGGAGTCCAGTAGATGTAAAGCTGCTGGTATTGTTAAAAGTAATAAAATAAAATAATCAAAGGATATATTATAAGTACTTATAGATATAATAAGGTTTTTGTAGTACATTTATTTATTGCCTATTAGGAAGTAAGAAAAGTAGAGTATTCTCCTCGGGGATAAAGATGTCTTCTTCTTGGGCGAGCTTAAATCTCTCGATAGACCACTTTAACCCCCTTGGTGAATAATCTAATATTATTTTATACTGTTTTAGTTTTTGTTGTTATAGCGGCAACAGAAATATATCATTTGCGAAAATTTCGACTGTCTAACTATCACGGTTCATGAGATACACTTTGATGACAGACAGAGAGTCAGACAGCGGAGGCTTAGTAATAGGGACCCGTTTTTACCCTTTAAGTACGGAACCCTAAAAAGAACCAAATCAGTTGGTTCTTTAAAACTACCTACTACAACTTTATTTGTAAAGCTAGGTATGTACTACTACTACTACTAGGTCTAGTAAACCTAGACCTGTATAACATTTTTAGTTTATTAGCATTCTTTGATACCTTACGATTGCCTCCGAGATTACATGCATTGGTGTGTTAAAATCATTTCCAACTATTATTACGTCTACAAAACTCAACGAAACTTAAAATCGTTTACTGTCGTAAGTAGTAATAATTAATAATAACATCTACATAATATAAAAACTAACAACTTAAATGAAATATATACACAATAACAAAAAAGATTTTATGAAACATAAAAAACATCACCCCCAGCGCTGCCTTATGGAATGTTGCCCAAAATGCTGGCAGCGTTGCCCCTCTGGATAGCTAAACTAATCCGCTATCCGAGGTAGCTGCTAGCCCTTTGGTCACCAGTTTGATTTTATTTAATTAGTCATGTATTGTGTAGTAGTAACATATTTCTATGCAGCTTCAATTGATTTAATGTCTCTGGCTGGTAGGTATGAATTAAAATAATAACAAAATGAGATGCGCATCCATTTTAATTTACTGTTTAGTTATTTCTATTATGTTGCCACGGAAAATATGTAGGTATGTTTATGAAGGCATGACTAAAATAAACAGACAGTTAAATGGGAGTTGATTTCGCGTTGAAATACTTCTCCCATAGGATGCATTGCATTTACTAGCTAGGTTAGGTTATCATCTAAGCTCTCTACTAGGATTCTCTCCACTGGATAGGTTCATAGGTGACGGCGATACACAATATGTTATGATCACTAGTTTTGCCGAAATAGGTACAAGCTAAAAAAACGCTTTTTACTGCCACATAAAATTACACTTAAAAAACCCTAACGCAAAAAAAACAAAAGCGAACATTTAAGGCCAAGATCTTCCAAATCGACTTGTATTTGGTTGAGTCTTTAAGGCATGAAATAGCCGTTGTTTTAATCCAGAAAAAATATATGTTTACCGTTTGAGAGCTACGGTGCCACGGACAGACAGACTTAAGTATACAATGTAGCACACACACCACCCGTCTTACTGATTATGAATATATTACATTGTAGCTATGATTGTAGCCTATGTTTCCTGGGCCATAACAACAAAATTGATACTATATTTATCATTATCCTATGTCCTCCTAGCCGAATTTCGACTACGGCGGCCTATCTCAACAGAGTTAGATACTTACATAATACATAGTAAAAAAATTAAAATCATAACATTTTGCACCATGTTTCTGTGTTTTAGTATCTCATTTCTACTTTATTGCTTAAGAAGATTCAAGTGAGTGTCAATTTGACATGAAGTAGTAAGTAATGTAGGTCATCATCATCATCTAAGCCCTTTTTCTACCATGGTGGTATAGGAGGCCTCCTTCAACTGTCTCCACTCCGTTCTGTTTTGGTTTTCAAGTTGGTCCTAACAATGTCGTCCTTCCACCGCATCTGTGGTCTCCCGGCGGATCTCTTTCGGTGCGATGATCTCCATTCCAGGACAGATCTGCACCATGACTCTGGCTTTCTGGCTATGTGTCCAGCCCATTGCCACTTGAGCTTTGCCACGCGGTGCGTAACATGCGAGACCTGACATCGTTTACAGAGCCACTTATTAGTTCTCAGGTCTCGAAGTGTCAGTGCCCCTACCAGTCTTCTCTCCATTGCTCTTTGTGCTATTTCTAGTTTTTGGACGATGGCTTTAGTTGTTACCAATGTCTCTGCTCTGCTATAAGTATTTACATATGACAATTTAATAGTAAAGTATGAACCGAGCCTGTTAAAACTGCGGTAAATACAATATATTTGTGCGATGTTTGCGGTTTGTTTTTGTATGGCGTAGAGATTAGTGAATCATATTAGGCACATCCAGGGCTATGGAAATATACCCTATGTATGATCCCCGATATTTAGTAGTTTTTATCCTGTATGTAAATACAGAGTGTCCCGGTTATGAAGCATTATCCTTTTGGTACACATTTAGTTACTTAACGTCATGCCAACCTAACTAAATGTCAAAAGTTTTTTGAGTACACCCCCTTGTGTTGGGTGTTGTTGAAAAGGACTATGAAAATAAGGTAGGGTTTCCATACAACACTTTTTTATCAGCTTTACCATTTGCTAGATATAGCCAAAGTCGTTTACACGGTGTGTCCCCCCCCCCCCCTGCAATTTCTAAAGTCTTAGACCTATAAACTTCAAATCACTCACGTAAAGAAACAGGCGCGGAAACTCTTATTTAAAATTATTTCGGGTATCCTGTGATGAATACCTTTGAAATTATAAATAAAATAAAAATAAATACTTTTCTTGCCTTACCAGGCCTGTGTATCTTCCCGCGTAGGCAGCAAAAATGTACCTACGCGCGGCGACCCCTACGTAAGGGACTAAACAAGTTGGGTGTCGCTAGACGGCAGCGACACGTTCCCGCGTTTTATTCACCGGCGGTGCGCGACATTAGGTTGCTGGTTGGACGAGCGTGAATAAAGTCCTAGAAAGATGCGCTAGATGGCGTAAGTAGCTTCTTGTGGCAGTCAACCCTATCGCGTCGCGTGACATTACGTCACTGAATAGGTTTATGAATCATATTCCAGAGTAATAAGTATGAAATTATCTTGCAATGGATTTTAGTAGGTGTCTACACGAAAATGTGCTTGACTCTGAGGCGAACTAAATTACGCCATATTATTGACGACATTGAGTAGACATTTCTTTGAATACAATTGCTAAGTCATACTTCTGTACGAAGTACTAGTACTTATTCTGTGCCTATACTGTCTAATGTTTTAAGTTAATGGTACGGAACCCTTCGCGCGCGAGTCCAACTCGCACTTGGCCGGTTTTTCAAGTACTATTACTTGTGATACTATTATTACCTACCGTTTTTAAGATTTTGGTATTATGTTTGCATAATTTTTGTGACGTTTACTATCATTTTTATTAAATAGTTTTTTGAATTTGGTTTCTGGAATATTCAAGAGTAAAAGGAAGACAGACTTTTAAAGTAGTTTAAAAGGTCATTAATTGCAGTAGC
This sequence comes from Pyrausta nigrata, assembly GCA_949316185.1. Taxonomy (NCBI): domain Eukaryota; kingdom Metazoa; phylum Arthropoda; class Insecta; order Lepidoptera; family Crambidae; genus Pyrausta; species Pyrausta nigrata. Next base: position 428,526 of record OX438936.1, read on the forward strand.
AACACAAGAACTACTTATTTGTATCTTTAAAATGGTAACACTTTTATTTGACATTAATTCATACCTACCTTTATTTGCGAAACACCTGTATATTCATTTAATAAATCAATGTGTATATCGATTAAATTATACGTTATTAGCTACCTAACGAGTGACAGGCTGACAGCGCGCGCAGTGACAGGTCATAATGCGTAGATTAGTGTGATGGGCGCTATGACGCGGTCGTCACCGACTTGCAGACGGGCGGGAGTGACGTCATACCTCGGCGAGCCTCATGATGCACTTGTCAAAGCGTTATCGCACACGACCGACACGCACTCGTGCGCAACCCTTGTAGTCTCCGGAGTTTCCCTACACGGGTTATTCACAGCTGCGACTCTTATTTCATGTCGTTAGTTTTGCGTCACGTACACTTTAAATAAACGCAGGACTAAAATTAATCAGGGTCAAGTCATAGCTAGACAATTTTATTTAATTATTTTGTTAACATTGTTATTACGATATATCTTAGGATTTGTAATAATAGCTGAATCAATAAAGTAAATCGACGTAGTAAATTATTGATTGATAAGGTTACTCGCTAGCAGCACGTATCTCTGTGCAGCAAAGTGGCAAACTGCGAGCATCTCGCTCTTGCCACCGGGTCTGCAGTCTGCAGTGTGCAGTCTGCACACGGTGCCGGCACGCACTGCGCACTGCAGTCTGCAGCTTGGCGGTGCGCACGCGCAGTCAGCAGCGCCAGTGTGGGTTACGCTTCGCCAGGCTCGATTTATTAATCTACCGCGTTGCACTTCACTCTCATTATCTCACTAAAATAACAAGCAAACCTAAACAAATAAGATTGTGTGCAGTTTGAGATTCGATTTCTTGGATTATAGAAATACCTAGGACACATAATACAAACACATTGCATGACATATGCTATTATCAAGTTTACTTAATAAAAAACAAAACGTATCAAACTTCACTGATAGTTTTTTACAGTGGTAAAATAATAAAACGTGACTCCAAATAACGTGATGATACCTAATCGTGAGGTCCGCGAGCGTTTCTGTTTTTATTTACCGTATCTACTCCACTACCTACTTCTATATACCCAAGGGAATATGAATACTTATATTTACTTAACAACAGTTTGACACCACACCACAAGCTGGTCTGGTGCCAACATTTCGCGGGGAAGTTCAACATGGCGGCTGAGTCAACGCCCAGCGGCGAGACGACATTGGCAGATGACAGTGACACAATAATACCTATGCTATGCGCGGGCGTCGTCGTCGTCGGGCGTCCGTGAGCAAACAGCAGCGTTGGATTGCAATTTGCAACGCCCAGTTTGTTTGTGTGGATTCCCGGCCTTCGCGCTAATATAAGCGACCCAACTGTTTACACACATCGACTCACACCTTTCTGCTTAAGTAGTAAAAACCTGTGCTTACACAAGAAACGAATCATCCTACTTAATAACTACGATACAATGATATAAGTGAGTTGGGTTTTGTTTAAAACAAATAAAATGTGTTTCCAGATTCTTGAAAAACATTTGCTGGTGGTACGTTTCCGTCCCGATAGACTCGACGCTCGTTAAGTACATATTTCCTTTACAAAGAACAAAGAATGCGTTTCCACGCCGCGCTGATGGCTAACGCTATCAAAAGAACACTTACAATGTATTGTTTCTTCTTTTAATGGACAAAAAGTTAATTTACATAGAGCATCGCTTGCACAAAAAAGTGGAGATAATATAATAACATCTTTAGTAAGGTCAAAATGTAGCTAACGTTATATTGGACGTGGTCGCCTTAATCCGTGTAATCAAGGGCGTCCAATACATGAAGCATTGCTTTGAGACAATCATGAATCACATAAATATTTGAAAACATTCAGTTCGCTTTAACCAAAATATAATACGAGTATATACATTACAAAATCGCATAGCAGAACAAAAAATATTGAATAGCATTGTTCTTCGCAAGCAGAGTTGTAGGTACACATGTGTACGAGTAGAAGTTGAAAATCATGGTTCTACTTAGCTTACTTTTATAAAGGTGTCGACAGTCAGGGAAAGCACGTGAAGTCGGAGGGGGTTGGGGAATGCGGGATGGAAGGCGTCGGTCGGTTCGGTTGTGGTCTTGTGGTAGTGCGACGCGAGCAGTACCGGTAGATATGACAGAGTGTTTACTTTACTGACCGCCCCAGGGATGCCGGCGGAGATGAACAGCGCCAGCGTGTCGGGCCACGGCAGCAGCTTGTACTGCTCCCACCACCGCTTCACCACCAGGCTTACGTAGAAGCCCAGCACGAATGACATCGGGATGGACTCGCTCTGCGCGCCGAAATACTGCCGCACCTTTTCGAATACCCTGAAACAGAGACCCTCGTTAGCCCGCTCCTTTTCAGGGTTCCGTACCCGAAAGATCAAAGCGGAACCGTATCACTAAGCCACCGCTGTCTGTCTGTCTGACACCAGGCTGTATCTCGTGAACCGTGATTAACTATCACGCCTACAGTTCAAAATCAACAATTATGTTAAAATTTTAAAAATATGGTGGGGGGGGGGGGCGCACAAAGACATCAACAAAATTGGTAGAGCTGTGTCGGGAAAGCTAGAAACCAAAATCACGAATGCTGGATTAAACCCTGGTCAGGTAGGTATATAATGTTCGTATTATTTGTGCAGCTGAAAATATTCGTCGGCACGAAAAGGCCGGTTCAGCATATTAGGCTGGTGAGTTTTGAAAATGCAGCTTAAGTTTTGCTTTTCCTTTACTAAATCAAAAGATCTAAAACCTCTACTGACTTAAATTACTTACTTTTTATTGCACAACTTGAAAAAAGAGAACGACTGTATGGTAACAGACGGACAGTGGAGTCTTTAGTAATAGAGACCCGTTTTTACTCTTTGGGTCCGGGAACCTAAAAAGATGTCATATTTTTGACATCTTTGCTGTGACAAATTAGATGGTAATTGTACAAGCCCGGTTTCAATAGCGAATCTTACTAGAAAACACCCAAATTGGTAGAAAACGGGTAAAAAGAAAAAAGGGTAAAAAGAAAACGGGTAAAAAGAAAATTTCTGCTCCCTGATCAGCAGCAGGCAGCTTTATTATTATCTATATGATTTCTGTGGTGGAGCCGACCGGCATTATAATCGCGTTCAAGGGAAAGCTGCCTGCATACCTTCATAGAATTTATTAGACAACAGCGGGCTCAAGCAGCCCCGAGCTAAGTCATTGTGTCTTGTATGCACGATGGAAAACTTGCAGGCGAAATCATTGTGTTTATTTTAATGCTAACGGTGTGAGTTCGACTACGCATTTTAACAGAAAAAAGTTGAACACTAATACAATGTTGCCCAATATTGCACTTCCTTATCGGGCTCTTTTATAATAAGTTTGAATAAGAATCCAAAATTTCTATACTTAATCTTAATAAATTATAAAAATATAGGAACAGAAAAAAGATCCGGAAATCAGCTAATCACTGCACAGTGGCTAGGACATCAGATAACACATTTTCTTTGCTATGACAACAGACTCCATAAGATGCCGCAGTGATTACCTTGATGTGCTGTCATCCGTACTAATTAATTAAGTATTATAATAAATAACAAGAAGTAGTCTCCCACGCAAAAACTATCAGATAACAATTGTAAGCAACATTTTATGAGCTTCTTGTTTGAACAAGCACGTCGAAACGACGAAAATTTTAATTAAAGTGCGTAACATGCAAAATCGAATGTAAAGAGCCATTGCAAATAATATGAAGGAGAACCCACAGTAGCAAAATGATAGTAATACGTCGGTAATAACAGCGCGATGTATGCGCCCCGCGTCACTTTTATATAAGAGCCTCCGTAGTAATATTATAGACTCGATACTTAATATTCTTATTTGTCTGAATAATCGAAATAAGGCCAACAACACATAACAACACGACAGAAACTGCGTCTTATGTCTCAAACGAATGTATTTATTGCGAAAGTGGCTGCTCAGCAGGAAATCAAGCAATTACCTACTTAGTTAGTATTAGCACCATTCAGTAGCACGTCCGAATGTGCTCAACCATTATTCTAAGGCTCTACCTAGTTCTGAAAACAGTCGCAGACAGACAGAACAGTCGAATTTTCATCAATCCCAAACAGTCTTACTACGACTCAGCGTAGTGTAATAAGAGTTAGCACACTCGCGCGATGATTCATCCCCTTAGTGGAAGCAGTGGCGGTGACTACCTACTCGAAGTGTCACAGCACAGCACAGTTACCCAGTTCGACGATGGCGAACATTTAACATTTCTACAAACGGCCCGCTATTGTATATCGCCTGGCTCGGTCACAGTCGGAGTCTGCGTCTGCGCATGGACTACTTACTTACCTACTTGGATCTCAAAACAATAAAAAATCTTGGATCCTTTTCGTGCGGTCAAATAATGCTCAACCGGCTGATTAAAAATGAAACACGTGGTGCACTCCATGCTTAGTTATTTATTTGTTAGCTTTAGGTTTTATCGTGTTTTGATTCATTGCTTAACATGAATTTAATAACACAGCATTTTTGGAATAAAATATATATTGAATGTTAAATGCGAGCTGCATGATTGTCGAAATTTTTTGCTTTAATAGTATTGTGTACTGATCGTTCTAAGTAATTTGTTTAGAATTTTTTCGCCGTTTTCAATATGTTCCCTGAATTTATTTTCGATGGTTTATTATTCTACCCATTGCGAATAATTACTGATTTATCGACTTACTTATAAAGTGTAGGTACTCGGTGAAGGAATGTTTATGTTTGAAAATCATTGTTACGTTTGACATAATTGGCGCGATATGTAATTATTATAGTAGTAATTATTTTCGAAAGAAAGAAGCATTTATTAACTTTGGACATCACAAACAAACACAGTACAATATCAAAAACATTAAAATATTTCGGTGGTTACTCAATATTAGGTGAAAAAATCCACTTCTTAGCACTTGTGACCTTCAAATCGGAACCCTACTTTGCGCGTGGCCTGAGTCCTGACACGCACTTGCTCGGTTATATCATCCACACTGTACGCAGTTAAAAAAGGTCACACAATAAATTTTCAAAAACGAATTACCTAATAAATCTTCATATACATCTTCATTCATGGATTATTATACAGACTATTAAGTTTTTTTTTTTTTTGAAACAGACTATACCTAGCGTTGCACGTCGCAAGTGGCGCGGGCGCAGGTAATTCACTGAATACTTGCAGATGCACCATTACGTGCTCCGCTCGATTGGCCATTACGCATGCAGCAATGCGAATTATTTAGATTTAATAACTACCTACTCGTAATACAGACGTCGTGGTTATTCTTGTATCATTGTTTTGCCTCGAGGCCCAGTCAACTCTTCACAGTAATTAAGTACTGGTACTGGCGCTGGATGCCTAGTCTACCTAATGTATGAATGACACTGAAGTAATGTGTATCTCGACACTCGTACTATCTAGTCGTCTGTATGGAAGTGGGTACGTCGTGGGTTTTCTTAGTTACATTATGGCTAAAAATACACAAACTCGTATTTCACCGACAGTGCACTTTCATGACGTAACAACCGGTCAAGTGCATAATCGTAGAAGGTTTAATTCACATTACTCAAAGCATGATTATGTATGTGTTATGGACCACGCACGGGTAGCGTGGGCTCACCTTTGGTGTTCTTCGGACAGGCCGAAGCGGTAGATGAGGTTGATGGTGTAGTAGAGCGTGAGGTAGGCCAGCAGCTCGCGCCACACCAGCTTGTACACGCTGCCGCGCCATCTGCAACAAGCAGACACAGTTTAACATCGCTTCATGGCGAAATTGTTAAAATCACAATCCAAACAGTAGACTTAAGTAGGTATGTGTGATATGTGTAATAATGAATCTTCTGGAGCTCTATTTTAGAATCATTTTTGAATCGCGTGCAGATTTTCACTGATTTTTCGACCAGTTTAAACCTCTCGATCGAACGCATTCAACCGCACGGAGCCGCAACGAGTGGCCCCACCCACTCGTCACAGAAGGCAAGATCGTTTACTCCAAACGTCGATATGTATTTCGTCCATGATACAATTTATTTATTTAGTTCACCAGCAATTGATACAGAGTATATTGACGAAATACATAGATCAATAGGCTAAGTGCACAATTATTTAAGGGTAAACACAGCATTCACAGTAGGTATAAAAAGATTACTAAGTCAAGAGAAAAAGAAACGAAACCCTTTTAAAACAATTTGTGATCGGTCTGGCGGAGTTCATATTTGAATTTGTGCAGTAGACTTCCAAACATATCTCAATCATCTTCATACCTATCCAATGTATATCCTATGATATAATGCGACCCATTAATTTTGCTGACTTACTGCCGCACCTAGAGACGTCAATTAAATTTAATCTATAATTAAGTCTCGTTCTGCTACTTTCTGTGTCAATGAAATAGAAAAAGACTGCATGAGACTTAATGAAGGATGAACTTTAATTGACGTCTATGAGTCTGGCAGTCAGTGTCTCTACTTTGAATTTTAAATATCACTTTATTCTGAAACTAGCAATTCCCCGCGACTTCGCCCGCGCCAAAAGTCGGATTTTCCATACAAATTTTCATCCCCCATTTCACCCCCCTGATGATTTTATATCGCGACAAAAAGTAGCTTATGTCCTTCCCAGTGTCTTAAACTATCTCTGTGCCAAATTTCATTTAATTCGGTCCAGTAGTTTCGGAGCCTATTCGATGCAAATAAACAAACAAATAAATAAATCTTTCCTCTTTATAATATTAGTATAGACGAATAATAACCGATTATGATTTACCTATTTAGGTAGGTACCCACCCGTTTTAGGACGGATGTGCTTACCTAAGTATCTGCTAAAGCAGCAAGCACACACGCTAGGAGCAATATTAAAGTCCGACGCATAGCTATTCAGAATTCACTCATTATAAAATAACTAGTGATGGTATCTACCTACTTAATTACATACAGTAGGGTCAAGTCAATGTCAGTCGTGATGATGCGGTGGTTAATCAGCTTGAAATAATATCTACGTTGGATGGAACATAGGTACTCGTAGTTGAGGAAAGATTCGCGGCCCAAGCCGAACAAGAAGCGTATACCTAAAACCCGAACCCAGAAGCGGCTCCTGCGAAGCTGTTCACGCGTTTCCTAAGCTAAGAGCTGTAGTGAAATCGACATTGTCTAATATGTAGATTGCATTACACTGTGACTTTTTGCATTAGCTGCAGACACTGCGGAACGGTATGCAGTAACGACGCAAAACATAAGTGCGTGTGCCAGACTTTGTGTTCTGCCAGATCTATCGCTATTCACGCGCATTTGCATCGATGTTGTATCCCTTAGTACCTAACAGAGATCTCTGACGTGTACTACGGCCAGACAGACAGACAGGCGGATATGGCGAAACTATAAAGGTTCCTTGTTTATCTTAATAAGTAACTTTCCAGTTGTCGTTATTTCGCATTTTCTATGCATCGCTTTGCATTCCTTACGTTCTGTAAGAACGTGAAAGTCTGGCATTGTTGTGAAACCAAATTCGTTACCTGATCTTTGTTTGTATGTACTTATTAAGTTGGTATAAAGCGCATTGTGTTATGGAAATCAGAAACAACAAGGTATAAATAGCTTCTGAGTAACTAAAAAACATGTAAGTATCATTAATCTTCCACAGCGGCTAGCCAGCTACAAATCACAATATCGCATGACGGCCGTTTTTGTTGTCGTTTTGTTTACCAAATCATCAACACCTTACTCCTCTAAACGGTGCGACGGCAACGCGCAACGGTCCAGGGCCCAGGCAAACAACAGATCACTATAATGGACTACAAAAAAACATCTCTGCTTTAAAAAAGAAAAAACTTAAAACTAAACTATTTACACACTACTAGGTAGTCAAGTATTTTATTAATAGGAAAAAACCTATAGATAAAATACCTGACTTAGGTCGCTGTCCCGCGGGAAGGTGCCCATAAGGCTGGCCACATTACCCCGTTGGATGGCCAGGCTGATCCGCTGGCCGAGGTATAGACCTGCCTTCGTATCGTTTCGAAATCTCACGATAAACTTTATGGGCGCTTGGTCCCCACGGCCTCTGCTTTACGTTGAGTTTCCCTTGTATTTGTTGTTTTGAAATATTTTATGAAAATGCTATATAGATAATTCTCACCAAGGTATGTGCGGACTAGCGGTAGCCCGCGACTTTGTGCGCACAAATGTCAAATTTCCCACAAAAACCCACCAATTAAGGGATGAATTTCCAAAAATCCTTTCTTAATGCTTACCTAAGTACACTAAAATAAAAGTATGATGCAAAATTGCAAGATTCTAATCCTAGTAGTTTTGGTAAACAAGAAGTTCGAAACATTCTCGCTCGCACGTGGTCAAAAAACATTATAAGTCGTCAGAGAATCCAAACTTGTTTTGAGTCTGGATATCGGCAAAAACTCGTGTTTAATTGTACTTATTGAATATTTTATCGTTCGAGCGCGACTAATTCTTTGAATATTCATAAAACGACGTCAGGATGTAGTGAGCTTACTCTTTGGCTTGCTGTGCTCTAACATTTATGGCTTAAAAGATAAATAATAGCTTAATTAACTAAGAAAGCCTCTGGTGTGAGTTGTACCTATTTTAACTTAGTTTTACGTAGCCTCTAACACCATTTCGACTGCAGCTTGTGCAGACAGTGGTACAATATAGGGCATTGAGAACGTTCCGCTCTTTACTAATTTGCATACATCAAGTTTACATCGAATCATTTACATCGCTCTATCTAAAGTTTCACATAGATGTTTGTTGGTGACGTTAGCTCGATAGCCAAGCAATACAGACCCGAGACCGTACCTAACAATTCTAAGAGCGTAGATAATGGAATACCAATATTCATTGTGGTGTGCCATCAATGTAAGTGCCAGTTGTTTGTTGGACACTACTGACGGGTATTGGTTGGATCACAATACTCATCTCAATGGTTCCCGCAGAATCCCAGATAAAAATATATGAATGAATGAAGTGTTGGTTGGAGCACAGAATAAGTACTAGTACTTCGTACAGAAGTATGACTTAGCAATTGTATTCAATGAAATGTCTACTCAATGTCGTCAACAATATGGCGTAATTTAGTTCGCCTCAAAGTCAAACACATTTTCGTGTAGACATCTACAAAAATCCATTGCAAGATAATTTTATACTTATTGCTCTGGAATATGATTCATAATACACTAAACCTATTCAGTGACGTAATATCACGCGACGCGATAGGGTTGACTGCTACGAGAAACGCCATCTAGCGCCTCTTTCTAGTACTTTATTCATTCTCGTCCAGCCAGCAACGTAGCCGCGCGGCCGCCGGTGAATAAAACTCGCGAGCGTGTCGCTGGCTGGTAGCGACACGCAACTTGCTTTAGCCCCTAAGTAAGGGTCACCGCGCGTAGGTACGTTTTTGCTACCTACGCGGGGAGATACACAGGCCTGGTTGGAGGAAAACACTTGTGAATCAAAGCTACCGTGTACCGTGTGCGTGTACCTTAATACACATTTTTCTTTGTTCCCTGTCCTGCACTGTAATCCTATGACTGGAAGGTCCATCAATAAGACGGCCGGATGTTATCGCTGTCTTAGTTTTTGCTGCGATTCATGTAGATATACTCGTAGGCTAGGTAATTGTTAATGTGAACGTAAATCGGAACATCGGAACGGAATCGTATCGAATCAAATGACCTTCAAATAGTCATAAACTGCAAAACATGCCTAATGGTTAAATTTACCTTAGCTCGTATACTCGTAAGTATTTGATTCGATACGATTCCGTTCTTACGTTTATAGGATACCGATAGGTAGGTACATACAGAGAGAGAAGTAATTTAAACAAGAACGTAGGTTAGCCTTATAACTTACTAGCTGTGCCCCGCGTTGTTACCCGCGGCTTATTAGGGAAAATAAATTGCGTAACTATAACTATTTACAATTTTAGAAGCAAAACAATTTAAATTTGAACATCGGAAAGATCAATTTACAAAATTTGATGAGTGACAGAATCTCGGGTCTCGGGTCGTAGAGAGCTAGAAATCATTTTACTGCAGCACATCGCGGTACACAACATTGCGGGACTTATTGTTTTCTGCATAAATAAAAAGATTTCTGACACACGCGAGCAACCCACGTACAGTTGTACGTGGGAGAAGCAGGAGGTGCCCAGGTGAATGCCGGCTACTTTTAGAGTTTGTCCTTGACTTTTATTTATCATGATAGAGAAAGTCACTTTTAAATGAAATTGTAGGCGTTTGAACTGGAAGGGTAAGTTTGTGGGTATTATAGGGATTCTGGGTATCAATACCGTCTCTCCTTTGGCCCCTTCAGTAAGAATGGTGGCCTGGACGATGTGCCTTCTCAGCTCTGTGATGCGTAACGTAGTGCCGTTGCACAGTCTGGGCGCGTCCAGGTTACGGATCAGTATGACAGGCACACCAACTTTGAGTTCCAACTTGTGGGAGGTCCCTGACAGGTCGAGGGAATTTAAGAACTCTACTGGGTATACAGTTGCGTCGTCAGTTCTCATCACCGTGTCTATTGACACGTAGGTCCTCATATCACCTGAAACTTGCTCTAATATTCTTTTTTTTTTCTACCAATTCGTTTTTGGGCGCCATAGCTCTTTCGCACAACCACTTCTCGTTAGCCAGGTTTTCTTGTAAACTCGTAAAAACCTCATTAATAAGGTTATCTTTCGAGCTAACGACATTGCTAAATAGGCTGTCAAAGGTTATTTGGTCGTTAGCATCCGTCGGCATGCGACCTTCGCCGACCTCGAGAAGCGTTTGTGCCAAAAGTCCAGACTCCTGATCATTGAAGAGCTGGACACTCATGTTAGTAATCAGCTGTAAGCGCTCTACTTTAGCCCACAACGAAGAAGCCTTGAGGCATGCATTTATTTCGTCTGCTGCGGTACCTCCCTCGATAACCGGCAACGTCTGCCGGAAATCACCTGCCAGCAAGACGACCACTCCACCCATCAAGATTCGATTGCCCCGAATGTCTTGCATGCTGCGATCCAGTGCTTCAATAGCTCGCTTGTGCGACATTGTGCATTCGTCCCACACGATCAATTTGCACCATTGCAATAGAGCACCGCGAATACTACTTTTGCTGATGTTATCGGCGTTTCTACACTCGGAAGCGCTCAGTAATGCAACATCGTCGGGGTAAAGCCTTGGATGAATTAACCACTGGATAAGAAACGTAAAAGAAAATGTATGGGAACATCATCGACCAACTTTTGAGGGGCGGAGGGAGATCGTCTTGTCAAATCTGTGACAACAATTGACGTTTAGTGCATCCAAATGTCGATATTTTTTTATCGACGTGGGATGAATGAATGATTGAATGCTCTACTTCTATTTTGTTGCATTTGCGAATCATTATTAGGTTGCGGGTTCGAATCCCGTTAGGGACAGTATTTGTGTGATGAGAACGAGATTTTCACGAGTCATCTGAAAACATACGAGTATTTATGTACGAAATCAAATTTAATTTCGCTCACAGAAATTAATCGACTGTGTCATCCGGTGGGACTTAAATTAGATTTCGTAAAAACTTGCAAAATAATAAATAAATAAATTGTTTCAACAAACACACCAATTACCTAGCCCCAAACTAAGCGTGAGCTTGTGCTATGGTGACTGGAGTAACGGATAGACATAGTGTTATAAAAGTCTTTTAGTCCTCATTTTGCGGCTATGAATTCTTTTTGCAGAACTCAAGACTAATTAGTCTTCCGAGTCCTGAGTCTTGAGTTTTTTTAAGTCTTTTTAGTTCTTTCAGTCCTAAATTTTTTTGAGTCTTAAGATTTATTCTAAGTCTTTACGGTTTTTTCAATCCTTTGAGCTCTTTGAGTCCTTTGGGTTCTTTCAAGTCCTATGAGTCATGACTTATACAGCATGACTGCAGTCCAATCAAAAGGACTTGGGTCATGAAGCCTATGAGTTCTTTGAGTCGTAAACTTTAAAGTAGAGGACTGAGGAGCTCAATCAAAAAAACTAGCATATTATGAAGTTTTTGCATTTTTAAGTAGAGGACTGCAGTCTTAATAATCACATCACTCACAGTTCGATTAAACAATTGGAAGTGGAAGTTCATTTCATTGATACCGTACATACATACAATCAACCCCTTTATCCCCGAAGGGGTGGGCAGACTTGAAGAAGCACATAGCTTCTTTAACCATTGATCTATTTAAGACTCAGTAGCGGGTTATTTTTTAAAAGGACTCAGTCGCGAGTTCCTTTTAGACAAGCTAAGTTTTTAGTTAAAGGACTTAGTCTTGAGTTCTTTTTGTAAAGAGTGAGCTTTTTTAAAAGACTCTGTCTCGAGTTTTCTTTGGCAAGACTGGAGTCTTTTTTAAAAACACTAAAAACTCAGAGAGACTTGAGCTTTAACTTATTCTTTTTTGACTTTGAGTCTTAAAAAAGGACTCTAGTCTCAATATTAGGACTAAAAGACTCAGTTCTTTTACAACACTAGATTGACATACTTATATACATTTATAACATCCATGACTTAGGTACAAATGCTCGTGCTCATCACAAGAACCCGCAAGGGGCAAACCCTTGCGGGATTCAAACCCGCAACCGCCTGGTTTAGAAGTCCGTGGCGCGAACCACTACACCAAGACGGTCGTCAATTGTTTAAGTTATAAAAATAATTTATATTTATTTACGTTTATCCGTTATCCTAGTCACCATAGGCATACATAGGTAACTGGCGCATTTGTTAAAACTAATTATTTTTTATTATTATTGGTATCAATTTCGTAGCTTTAGTTCATGCAATAAAGTTGCTTAATGGATTTATGTCGTGTTACACAGTTATACTCTCAGGAGATGTTGTCACCTCGGCTGAGCACGAATGACTGAAAGTTTTGTCCAACAGTCCAACAATCCAAGTCCAATTTTATTTTTCCCATTTGATTCCATGACTTAGTTGAAGTTTATTATGCTATTCACTGTCCACTCATATCAGGGTGCTTTTGAGACTGCCTCGCTTCTGCAGTGCCTCAGGCATGTTTGCAGAGGCACATGTCAACTGCTTTTTTGCCACAATGCGCAAAAAATGCGCTTCGCTAGTGCACAGAGTCAGGGGCAGTGACAACAGCATCCTGACCATGATTGCGAGCCGACTGGATTGTGTGTACTTGAATCGTTGCTGTGCCACTGCTTATGGAGTAAAGCAGCGGTGATTCTCGTATAGTAGCTATCAAGAGTCTTATAATATATTAAAATATCTTACTTACTAAACATAGTTGTTTAAGTTTAATTATTGTTACTAACAAATTGAGTCTTGGTCAATTGAATAAAGATTTTTATAATTATTATTATATCGGACCAAAATGGCATAGGATGGCTAATGAGTCATAAACAATTCTTAATTAATGAATTAAGAATTGTTTAAATCTGTTTACATACCGATTTAGTATGGATAAAATATATATCACAAAAGGTATGTCTAATATCTTTTTAAGGTTCCGTAGTCAACACGGATTTATAGTTTTGTCATATATATCAGTCTGTCTGTCTGTCTGTCCTGTTTTTCCGCATTAATGGATAATTAATTTCATAACTTCCACTTTTATCGACGTCAAATATCGATATTTTCAAGCTCTATTAAAAAGAATGAATGAAGTGATTGAACTTTGTAAACAAAATAAGTCGACCAAATTACATGTGCAATACCTTTGGTGCAAGATTAGAAACGGTTTACTACTTTTTTAAAAGGCAGATTATGATTTATTGTGAAAACTTTTGTTATTTATTTTAAGAAAAACTAACAATATAAATAGGATAATGCATTACGTACGAGGGAAAAGCATTTTTTTCTGGCTTTTCCAAATAGTTTTTTCAATACAAAACGGCACATATACCAATTTTTGAATAGAATGTTTATCATCAAGAGCTGGCACCATACTGACAAGACGTCACCATTAGGCGTGGCTAAAAATCTCGGTTAGTGCCCAAGGGGGCAAAAGAAAATTAGCCGACATTGCGGGTCCAGTGGTTGACTAGTCTAAGGGTAAAGCATGCTGCCAGGGGCGGGTTCATACATTTCCCTTGTTATGTAGTCTAAGCAGATGGTGGACTTATAGTGATAAGGGCGGTTTTATAATTCAAAACCACGAAAAAATTGTACACATTAAATCCACCGACACTCGCCACGGGCCGTCCAGCGCGTCCCTCGTGGCGCCGTCATAAGCGTATGGTATTTTAAAACTATGAGATCTCCTAAGACAATTATTTAAATTGAATGGTAAAAAAGGGAATTATGATCTAAATTAAATGCTTGTAAATAATAAAGTATTGATTTGGACAAATACTAATACAGTTCTTATGAAATTACCTTGTTAAGTAATGCACTACTGTAAAACATTTATTATTACCATAAAAAAGGTTATAGTGAGCAAACCTTAAGAGAAAGATATATACTCTTGCGCACTTTTCTGTAGAACTATTTAAGGCAAATATTTCTGCCATACATTATATTGGTGTAACTCTTACAATTTTTGCAGCGTACGCGAAAATAGCTTGAAAATTACAGTTTTTTTCCGGCTTCATTAACACTTATCGTCATAACTTCGGTATTTAAATACGCATCTTTATGAAATATAGTCTATGTGTTATTCCAATGTATCAGCTAAATTTGTGTAAAGTTTCATCGAAATCTATTCACTAGTTTTTGCGTGAAGAAGTAACAAACACACACACTCACAAACTTTCGCATTTATAATATTAGTGGCCCACTAATATTATAAATGCGAAATATTGTTTTTAACACACTCGTACAAACGTTCTTAGGGTCATAAACCGAACTATAACCCACGCGTGCATAATAATATTATGCCAGTGTATTACGCTCTAGCGCGTAATACAATTATCCCTAAAAAGTTAAGTTAGTACCTAACTGCAAATTATATGCGAGTAAACAGAGCATTTTAAATTTATCCGGGTAATACAATTTCCGAAAATCCATTTTTATCTCACCTGTTCGGAAAGTTGAACTTTGATGTGTAGATAGCCAGGTGGGAAATAGCTTTTCCCTCCTACTTTTTACTCCTACTATTGAATAAAATGCCACTATCGAGAGTATCGATAGTTATTGCAATAGTCAGAGCTGTATCAGCTATCGATAGTGATTTTAATTTTGAACTTTGATACTATCGATAGTATTGCTGTGTGTCGATAGTATTTATATTAACGGAGCTATCGATACAATCATTAATATCGGTAGACTATCGATATTCCATCGATACTATTGCTTTTGCCTCTACTATCGGTAGTCTATGGATATTTTATCGATTATGTTGCTTTTGCCTCAACTATCGATACTATTGCTTTTGCCTCAACTATCGATATTGGACCATCGAGCGGCAACGCTAACCACTTTGGCCAGGCCTGTGTATCTCCCCGCGGAGGTAGCAAAAACGTACCTACGCGCGGCGCACCTACGTAGGTGCTAAAACAAGTTGCGTGTCGCTACCGGCCAGAGCCACGCTCGCGCGTTTTATTCACCGGCGGCCGCACGGCTACGTTGCTGGCTGGACGAGACTGAATAAAGTACTAGAAAGAGGCGCTAGATGGCGTTAGAAGCTTCTCGTAGCAGTCAACCCTATCGCGTCGCGTGATATTACGTCACTGAATAGGTTTAGTGTATTATGAATCATATTCCAGAGCAATAAGTATAAAATTATCTTGCAATGGATTTTTGTAGGTGTCTACACGAAAATGTGCTCAACTCTGAGGCGAACTAAATTACGCCATATTGTTGACGACATTGAGTAGACATTTCTTTGAATACAATTGCTAAGTCATACTTCTGTACGAAGTACTAGTATTCTGTGCTTTGGCGCCGCTCGCGGACCAAGTGAAACGCCAAAATGTACCGGTCGGGCGCTTCGCGGATATGAAATGGAAAGCACCTTTGATTGCACCACATAGAAAAATAAATACACTATTTCTTTCCTCACTGTCGAAATGAAAAATAGTATGTTTAACTCGGTTGAAAGCACCCATTCCAGTCTCGAGCTACTCGTATTGCTAATACATTTTTGGAATAAATAATTGTATCCCTAATTATGAAAAATCATTAGTTATTCTGAAATTATTTACGATTCGCAACAATTCGTTACAAAATATTTGCAATAAATTATTATTTCGATAGAAGTAGGCTGTATGGCTATATGTTATCAACCAACATACATTTGACACGTGAAAAAAAAAACTTGAGCGTAATTTTCATGTATTGTTTGTTATCGTTTTTGTTGCTGTGTGGTCTTGTGTGGTATATAGGTAATTGTAAAAATGACAAGTTTTAGTACAGAAGATGAAAGATTAATAGATTTAACCCTGCCAGAAATGTAGATTGCAGCACAATATGCAAACGACAGCCTAATCTAGTGAAAACCAACAACCCAATATCGTTTTAAAAATTGAACATTCACCAAGTTTTTTAATAATTAATAAACGATTTATACCATGCTTTTTTGTTTTTTCCTCGCAAGTGTGTTGAATAAGTTCATATGAAACTCGTGAGCTTAATAAGTATAGGTAATAAGCAACTTTACTCACTTGTTTCATAATGTACTATTAATTGCAAAACGATACTAGTAGATAGTAAACTTAATAGGTACCTGCTCTATCTTGAAAAGTTATTGTATAGGTAAGGTAGGTACTTAATTATTGTTCCATTTGTGTCATGTAACTAATGTAAGTACTAACATAAAGTATATTTATTACAATGACTTAGTGTTTGCAAGCGGAGGTTATGCTAAAGGAGTTTTATCTAATCTACCGTTAACCTATTTGTAAAGAATTACGAGGTGTAAGTAATAACGGGCGCTGGAAGTAATGTGATGTGACTGTGAGAATTTGTACGATTGGCTGCAAGCACGTTTCCGTCGATAACCGCCTCGGTAACGGCACGTGACACGTGAGGTAGACATAATTTCAAATACAAAATAAATTTAAGAAACCCTTACGCAAAAAATAAAAGTGAACTTTAATAAGTACTAATGTTTGATTATAATTAATTTGTCAGTTTCCAAAGCAATACCACATTAGGAACTAATGAAGCCATAAAAAATATAATGTGCAACTCCTGCCAACTGGGTGTTACGAGCCTGTAACAACAGCGCGGAGATCCTATTAATGTCTGTCTATGCTTCACGCAGATTCTCCAAGACCCGAAGGAAAGGGAGCGACAGCGGCTCAGCGCCTCCTGCTTCGGTGTGTCTTGTAAGAACTGTTGTCTACTAATAGCTTATGGCATCACTAAAAATATTAAACCTATTTAATTTTACTTAAGTAAGTAAATGAGCTGACATGTAGTCCATACGTTTATGAGTGTCTTTTTATTATCAACCCTCTATTTACCTAATTTGTTTTCTAGAACTTAGCAAAACTTCATTGGATATTACTTATTGGCAGTGACCTGCCTCCCAGTATCCTACTCAGAACATGTCGATGACGAATTGACAACTGAGAAATCACACATATCGACACATCAGTTGTACGAGTAGAAGCGTGCTGCTTTGAGATTACAATAAATTCCTTAGATGAATCCAATACCTAAAGGCTGTCTTGTAATGAAAGATAATCCTTTTTCTGGCCTATAGGTATAGTCCCACAAGTTCGCACGCGACTGTCATAGATAACTTTTATTTCGGAACTGCCATTACGAGTATATGGATTAATACTAACTGTTCCTGTTTCCTAGTCGCTATAAGTGTAGCTATATGGAATACGTAAGAGAAGAGTAGTGTTATCACTCAGGTATCATGTTTTCACATACAATAGATAATACAATTGTTATCCAACTAATATATACATATAAGGAGTTATATATATGCTTGCTACTCAGCAACAAGTTAGACCCTGGAAGTAGCCTTTCTTAGCATGTTTGTCATTTCACAGTCACACTCGTTGTTGGAAGGGCGAATTTAGTGTCGTAGCAAGAGAGAGAGAGCTGTTTATTTAACCCTCTGTCACTGACGTAGCATTGTTTCAATTCCACTAAGGTGGTGGTGGTGCTGACTGCTAAACACCTTTTTGAGGTGTTGTAGATAGTACATTTTGACTTTTATGTCGGCATTTTTTGTTTTTAAATACTAACTGTACTAAATATATACCCTTTTTCAACACACACATGAGCAAACATCCGAATCTGTGCGCAATGTAACGAGGTTGGTCCGCGTGGATCCAGGAAGGTACTCAAACAACGACAACACAATAACTTACTTACTTCGCTTGCTCAGCGACCCGAAGTGGATCTTGGCCTCCGACATTAAAGTGCGCCATTCTTACCTATTCTGTGCCAAATCTGACCAGTCAGGCACTTCTAGCTCTTTCAGGTCTTCGCTGGCTAGGACATATGGAGAGGATGGGAGAGGATCGAGCCGCAAAGAGAGCTTATCTTGGTCAACCTTCCGGCCGCCGGCCGGTGGGGCGTCCAAGATATCGCTGGAAGGATGAAGTCGCCAAAGACAACACAATAACAGAGTTTTTAATTAGTGGTGTGTGTCGTGGGACTACCACGTCAGTTGCAGAAGGTAAAATGACTTTGTGACGTTTTTGTTCTTGTACTTACTCGTAGTTAGGGATTCTAAGACGAAGCTTAAAAAATAACATTATAATGATTTATCTCATTTAGATGAGATGTGGTTCGCCACAAAGCAGGTCTTTTTCTACCATCTTGGATGCATGCACTATAAATCTTCACGTCTAAATGCGTTAGATAATATTATGCTTGCGTGCGCTTGAGGAAATAGTCGCGTGTGTGAAATAATTGACGCCTCGTATGGATTATCGATTTTTTCCTTTAGCATGGCCATGATCGATAAGTCACATGATTCTTTAAAGGCTAACAAACAGTAGGAGCGGCCCGAGGCAGCACACTGCGGCGGAATACCAAGCAAGAGGTTTCGGCGGCCGCGGACCTTGCGCCGGCTCTTGAACACCGCTTACTAATTACTAATTTCAGTGTCAACCGGCCTTCTAAACACGAACCCACTTAAAATGAACGATGCGAAAACGTTGCACAATCAATGGACTATTAGCTATTAGGCGTCGTTTAGCGAGTGCAAGCCGCCCGCGCTCCGGCGCTACATGCATAATCTTTGCTACGACCGCCACATCCATGGTCAGGGAAAATTAATTGTCTTGATTGTGCACTTAATTTTTATCACCATCACTACATTTGCATCTAGTAGGCAAAGGCAGCGCTGTGAAAACCTACCCACACAATGTTAAAACGAAATAATGATATGATTTAGCTAGTTCGTTCGTTTTACGAGCACCTATATAAGAACTCGTAGTTAGGTTAACCTACGCTTATTTACATAATTAATTATATATATACTTACCTCTAATAAAGGGTACAGCCACAAAGTACCTTGCAATTGGGCACAGCTTGGCAAAAATAAAACTACGACTAGCAGAGCTAGACACTAGACTGTTAATGGTTAGTTAACGAAGGTACTATTTCGAGTACCGGATTAACTTTTACTTTTAAGTTGACAACTAATCAACGTTAGTTAACGATCCATAAGTCCGTTAATCGTTAGTTGATTAGGTTCCTAATACTTATTTGCCCAAAAAGACTATGTACGACAAGTATGGTACTAGTACCATACTTGTATATAATTTTATTGTATAAAACAGTCGGCCTATTCGCACCTAATACACTCAGGTCTCAGTCACATTATAGGTACAGTATCAAAATTTCAAGAAGTGTTTCTCTTATTCTCGCGTTCGCAACCTTGACATAGATAACACTTCAACGAACTACACTGCAATTATCTAGAGAATCAAGTGATATAAAATAAAGCCCTTATTAATTATATACACGATCCTATTAATAGCACCCTACATAGGACCCTACTTAGGAAATAGGAAGAAGTAATTGCAGTTAGGGTCCTATTTATTTACACCATTGATTTATAATATATTATAATTAAAACGTACTAAGGTTCCTATATTTCTAAAAGTAGGCCTATTCCGGATAAATGGGATTTCATGGCACATTCCTTTTCCAAACAGAATTCTGTTGAATTGTGTACAATTAACGGGGACTTTGTAATTTTGCAAAATTCACAGCGTTATGTAGCGGCTATGATTACGAGGATGACGATGGACACAGTCGATAATTCATCGTTCGCTACGGAGATTGGCTAGCTTTGTGCTCGCTGTATACGTAGGTACTCGTACCAATAAGTAGACGTGAATCGAGCGGCGGAACGATATCTTGAATTTTATTGGTATTGGACTAAACCGCATTTTACAGATCAATGGACCATTAAACACAATTATTTAATTTAGAACGGATATACAATTGAGTTTTTGAACTTTTCAACTGGCGCTTTGTGCAATGTAGTGCGTCGGATGGGCAAAAATTGTCGTATCGATGAATAAATAAGTTGTTCGAAATGAAATGTATTTGCTTATGAAAAAGGAATCAGTTTAGATCGAATTATTTTAAGTATGTTCAGCTATCTATTTAGAGACTAGCAGTTCCCCGCGATGTCACCCGCGCGGTAACGCCAAAAGTCAGATCTTCCATACAAACTTTCAACCCCCATTTCCCCCCCTGCAGATTTTATATCAATTCAATACAGAAATGTCAAAATATAAAAATAATAAAAAATGTATTAACACCTATATAATTTTCATTATTTAAAAAATCAGCAATTGAAAGGGGTTTGAAACTTTTTCTATGGAAGCATATCGGGCTTCCCTACGTGTCTACGGAACACGTTTGTTCAGTAAAACTTAGTATATTTAGTAAGTCATATTTTTCGAAGTAACGTTACACCGGACAATCAAAAGTTGGAGAAACAATGCTCAATGTTTAGGAACATCAAACAAAAAGATTGACGCATAAACACGGCATCGCTCTATGAAGACTCCGGTGAAAAGTTGTCGATGGCTCAATTTTCGAACAAACATGTTTCGAAGACACGTAGGGAACCCGGCATATACCTTGGCGCCTTTTTTTTCAACGCGCACGATGTTAGTGATACCTATGTCCTGGTATATAGATGTACAGTATTTTATCTACATACTAGAGCACCCGTATCGACACGCACATGCATACACGTCAGTTACACAGCCCGTTGAGCAGACTTGGGCAAACAAACCCACAAAGTGCCACCACGTGAAAGACAGACTTTCGAAATGCAGATATATATCATTGAACAAAGTAGGTGATATGAAACATGTATAAAATCATTTTTATTTCGGATGAAAGTTGTCAAAATTGAAACGACCATATCTCGGTAACTACCCACCTCAGACTACTGGTGTGTAGGGACAAATTTTAGGGCTCGACAAGATCTTTATTTCGGACTAGCTGTTGAAAATGAATGAAAATGAAAAATGTTTTATTTCGTTATCGACCAGGGTTACAACAATACATGGTAACATTCCTTCTAAGTATAATATTACCAGTAGTAGGAAGCTACCGCCCTCCCAAGTCGTCTAAGCGTCAAGGTAAAGGTAGGTACGCAAAGTTACAAATAGAGTGAAAAATATTAATAAGAAAAACAAAATTAGTCGCATGCATTAGGTTGCTTACGCATACGCGCGCAGGATGTGTACGTGGATGTGTTTGTGTGTGTGTCTGTGTGTGTGTATTTGTGTGTGTGCGTATGTGTGTGTGTGTGCGTGCGTATATGTGTATGTGTGCGTGTTTGTGTGTGAGTGTGTATTTTTACAGCTCATTCATTCATGCCGTAAGCAAATACTGTTAATAACTTTAAAAAAATCTTTTTAAAAAAACCGACTTCAAAACTGACTAACAAATTTAAACTAAAAAGTACAAAATAATATTTAAATTACTTAACTGTTCTACGAAATTATACAAGAAACCTATTTCCAATATTGATGATTTTGGGGATAAAAACTGTTTCTATGTCCTTTCTCGGTACTCAAACTATCAAATCCATCGTTTCAGCGGTAAGAGTTAATAGATTTCTTGCAGTAATTATATATTTCGGGCGGGAGAGGAAGAGGAGGGAGCTGCGCCTTTGACTTTGTTTTGCTAGCATCCTATACAGTACCTGACAAAACATCTGGTGTTTTAATCACTAAACTCCAAATTTTTAAGGAGTTCCACCATCAGCTCAGCTCCACATAATCACTATCAGACGTAACAACATATCAACATTAAGATACTAGTACGAAAACACTATATGTGCCTTCCCTCGATTACACCAAGATCCCATCATCAGATCTCGACTGGGCCAAAATGGGACCAACTAGAAGGTATAGCCTCTAGGTAAACATTTTTTTTTTCAAATCGGTCCACAGCTGACTGAGATATGCGGTAACATAGCCACAAAAAAAAAAAAAAAAACATACAGTCGAATTGATAACCTCCTCCTTTTTTGAAGTCGGTTAAAAACATGTAGTAAGTACTTCATTAAATACAGTTTTATAAAATATGCTTTATTAAATTTTCAGTACCAGTATAACTGAGTGATTTTAGCCAATTTGTGAGAGTTTTCTTACATTCGTTATAATTAAGATGGTAGATGTTGATGATTTTGTTAATTAAATTATATAGATATTGGGATTGAGTTTCATATTGTTTAGCAGCACACGCTGAACTAACTATATAGGATAGTTGCAATTACTTTGTGTTTTCTTCTCTTGGTTAGAATTCTAGGATCATAAGTTAGTGATTTATGGCGTTTAAGAATACAATTTAGGATGTATAATTTTCTTACAGTAAGGAGGTTGCTATATATGTATAATTGGTCAGTGGGAAATCTATAAGGCAGGAAATACATTACTTTTAGTAGGCACCATTGAGATCTTTCAACTTCCAGGAATTTTTTTGTATTAGCACCGCCCCATACAGGAATACAGTAGCTTAGTACCGATTAAGCTAAGAAGAGATAAATCATTGTGAGCAGATTTTTGTCGGTAACGTGTCTAAGATTTTTAAAAACCCAGATCAGCTTTCTAATCATGCTCATTATCATGTCGATATGTTGATGCCATGCTAGTCTCTGATCTACAACTTTTCCTAGATACTTTGTAGCTGTTACTTTATTTATATGGAGATAAAATCAAGTAGTGTTTTCGGGGTTTCCGCAGTTATGTATCCTGATTATAAAGTCCTCCTTGGGCTGCGTTATTTCAGTTTTTGTGAAGCATATGTAGTTAGTTTTACTAATATTAAGTGTAAGAAGGTGTTTGTTTAACCACTGAGAAATTGTTTCAAGACCCACTTCGGCAACATTTTGGACTTCTTCCCAGGATTTTCCAGTGAAAACAATGGATGTGTCGTCAGCGTAGGAGAAAATTTGTGCATTAGGAATTTTAAGATTACACAGCTCATTAATGTATGCCAAAAACAGAGTGGGGCCAAGTACACTCCCTTGGGGCACCCCATAGTTTATTTCAGGCAATTCGCTAGTATAATCGCCTATCTTAACCTGATGTTTTCTCTTGTGGAGGTAGTTTGTCAGTAGTGCCAAAGGGGCATTTCGTAAGCCATATTTTTCTAGCCCGTGCAAAAGGATTGAGACAGAGAGCTGTTGCCCGCGACTTCGTAGGGGAGGTCAGCTCAAAGCGGCCACCTTTACTTTGAGGTGTAAAAACCTACAAAATAAAATGATTTTCGAAAAGATTTTTATACTGATAGGTAGAAAAAACATTTGTTCTTCATAGTACGCAATCAAAATATGCAAAAAGTTGAAAATACATATATGACACGTGAATTACGAAAAGGTGGCAATAAGCCGCTTTGCCCAAGGTGCCGCCCAAAGCGGCCATGGGGGTAAGGGCAAAGCGGCCAGTCCAGTAATGTATGAGAAATATACATTTTTTGACAAAAGATTTAGGTAGTGTTCGAAAAAAGAAGATTGCCAATAATAGTTTAAAATCAACATGAATTTTTTATAAAACCTTTAGTGTCAATTTTACACATTAAACTCTTAAAATTAATGGCACTTTTAATCAACTGTGTTATTAATAACTAAAGTATATATGTTTTCAAACGTTATAAAAAAACAAAAATGGCTTAAAATTTTATTGCTATACATTAAATTCGTCCTTGTTGTTCCTTCACGTTTTTGATTGCTTGCGTCATTGTACTTTCGCCCCATAACCCTTTGGTAGTTTTTCATTTATAATTGTTGACCGACTAAACAAAATAATCAAGTATTATAATTCGAAGTATTACACATTTATTTAAGGGCAAAGCGGTCAGTTGGCCGCTTTGCCCGAGCCGCTTTGCCTTTTTCGTGCACTTTATTTCAAAAATTAACTGCTGTCATATTTGACATTAACTTTGTAAGCAAATAATACACAAACATAGTCTAATAAATGAGTTTTAAGGTGCATTCGATAAAAGTAATGAGTTATGCATGGTTTAGATCAAATCAGGCTGGACTTACCTCGCATTTTTTTAAGGAAACCACCAAATATTTAAAAATCGTCACTGCACGCACGCGCTTGCAGTGACCGGTGCCGAATGGCTGTTCGGGGCGGGGCGGAAGGTTAGCTGTAAGACGAACCGGTAAAGTTCGTTATGACATTTAATAGAACCGTATTCGGAGCCATGGCCGCTTTGCCTTCTGTACTCGATGATACAAAATATTTTATACTCCCGTCGCCATCGAGCTTTCATGATATCTTAGTCTACCATGTCGTAAGGAGAAGAGAGGAATGAAAAATCAAGGTCAACAGGCACTCTTTTTTAGACACGTTACTTTCACCTCGTCATTCTCCTCTGGTAAGAAAATTTCGCATGGCAGTGACACCGACTTCAAAACTAAATTTTGTAACTTAAGTGTAAAGGATTTTTTTTTTTACTTTTTAGTTTACTTTATTGAAGGTTAAGTTACTACTATCGTAAAGTTATTATTGTTATTAGGAGCCTGTCGTGTCCCAATGCAGGGCAAAGGTCTCCCTACGCTTTCTCCTATATCGTAAAGTAGTTAAGACTATTCTTATACTCGTAGTTCAATTTTCGTTATACGTTCGTGGTGAAAAATGTCATTACAAGAAAGTATTTTTATTCATTTTAACTTAAATAAAGTTTTCGTAGAAAGTGCCTGATCATTTTACTCGTATGTCAGCAACATTTTCTTTTCCCATGACTTTTATTAGTTCTGTGTTTCTCCAGTCTTTTATCGCCATTTCACCGCCCACCATTTACCTCTGCTTAGCCCAAAGGTATGACTGGTAGAGAATGCCACTTGGCATTAAGTCCGCCTTTTAAACAAAAATTTTCAGTTGAATAATAAAGCTTAAATAAATAAATAAAATACAATGTCAAATTTTGTATGGAAGCCGATGCCTTTTCATTTTCGCGCGGCCATCTATCAAACCTAGTATTTTATATTCAAAATAGGGTAAACAGGAAATCTTATTATGACAAGTATAGCTATTATCAGTCCGGGCCGAGCTATGAGGGTTTGAAGTTAAAAATTAAATGTTATCTTTTAGGCCAACAACCGATCATTTCTATGTCCTTTAGCTTACATTTCAGCAAAAACTAGTGAAAACACGTTGTGTATTGCCGTCACCGCATTAGAAGTGGTACACTTGGATCCTAAAAGGTTGATTACCTAATCCTAGTAAACATACACAATGAATTCTATGGGAGTGACCATACCGCCTTGCTGACGGCACGCTTAGCGCCTGGATAGCAGTCTAAAGTTGTCAAATAGCAATTTGACACCGTCCGTTTTTTGCTTGGATGTTTTATTTTATATGTTATTACGGTTAATACAGCTATACCTGGTGGCATGAATGGTTAAAATGTTTCTTTACGCATTCGTAGTCACGTTTTCATTGTTGAATCTGCGTAATTCGAGAAAACAAGTATTCTTTAAGCTAAGCGTGGCTCTAAGCTAACCTTCAAGCTTGGTTCCAAGCTAACAAACCAGCGTGGCTCCAAGGTAACCATCAAGCGTGGCTTTGAGCTAACCTCCAAGCTGTCCTTAAAGCGTGCCACCAGTTTTTTCTATGGTTTACCCATAGGTACCATAACAACGCAACCAAAAGGTACCATAATCAGCAGGATTCTTTCTTATGGTGAGGAGTGTGCAATCTGATTGCAAAGACATTTCAAATACCTGGGGCTAGTTTTGGATGAACGGCAGCGCTTTGTAGCTTATTTTGAGTGCCAAGCGCCCAAATTCATGGCCACAGCAGGACCCCTCAGCAGTGACTCCACATGGAAGTTATCCAATCCATGGCTCTTTATTGGGCCTCGGTATAGTACATATGGCCGCACGTCAGACTACCACACTTTGACCTTGAGACCGCCTCTATTTTCTTCGTAATAAAAGCTATTTTCGGAGTTGAAATGGCTAATCTAAGATGCAAAGAGTTGTGACGTTTGCGAGCAATCTATGTATAATACACCATCTCAATTCGGCCTTTATGCTAGCCGGATGTCTGCCATGGGAACTTGATACCATGTTCCTTGCTGTCAACAGTTTGTGTGGAGAAACCTAAAGTTCATAGACCTGCGCCGCGCGTGTTATAAGAGCACCCTCAAAGAGACCGCGATAGAGGCGTGGTAAAGGAGAGTGGTCGTCACTCTTGGACCTGATCTTTCTCTCAAGGCGGTCATCGCCCAAATATTGAAGGCAGGGGAGACCCGATATGCGATTAAAAACTTCTACGTGGATTTAATTATGCAAAAGTAAAGGAGAGGAAGCGAGACGCTTCGGTTGACGCCCCAGCCGGTGCAGGATGGTTCACCTTCATGCAAGTCTTCTCCAAGGGCCTCAGGCGAACGGCGAACGACATGACGGTGCCAACCGACACCGTTTCAGAAGTCGGCAGGGGAGATCGAGTTGTTTCCCTTCCCTTGCACCTGGATGGTGCGCACTGTAACTGCGAGGCACAGCCAGAGTCCAGGAATGCGGGCGAATAGGCTTATTATGCTTAAGGTCTATCCTGCTTAAGCCTTGCCTTATTATTAGCACCGGGTAACGTCGTCAGATTAAAGTGGGTATGCAGGCCTCAGTTCAAGAACTTTGGCCCGACATAACCTTTCGATTGCCCCCGCGGTCGGTAGATAATTATGCGTAACTGCATATCCCTTACAAGAAAAAGCAATTCATCATCCAAGCAAATAATGGATTACGTCGAACGGTTATTTGACAACTCTAGGCTGCTATCAAGGCACTGAGTGTGCATACAAGCAGAGCGGTGTGGCCACTTTCATAGGATTAATTGTCTTTGTTTGCTAGGATTAGGTAATCAACCTTTTAAGATCCAAGTGTACGACTTCTGATGCGATTAGGGCAATACACAACATGTTTTTACTAGTTTTTGCTGAAATGCAAGCTTAAGAACATAGCAATGATCGATTTATTGGCCTAAAAGAAGACAATTTATTTTATAACTTTAAACCCTTATAGCTCGGCCCGGACTGATAATAGCTACCTAGATGTCATAATAAATTATTTTTTTAACATGTTTTTGGATACAAAAAAAACAGGTTTGGTTGATAGCCGCGCGAAAAACAAAAGGCAGGGCGCCTTTTACGCATTGCCTTTTCTCCAGGCTGTGCATGGCCCGTAAAGATGTTATATTTAAGCACGACATTGAAGTTAACTATTATCTTATAGATAATCGCCTCCTATTAATATATGGGCACAACTTAAATAACCAGTTTTTGGGAAAAGCCAGAAAACAAAATATTATTTGGTGAACGCAACAGAACGTTGGAAGCAACTATCTTCGAATACTTTCAATGTCTTTTTGGCAAATACCTAAGGCAAATACTGGGAAGGAAAATGGCTTTCCCCAAAAAACTGATTACCTAGGTATTTGAGTTGTGTCTATTACTAGGTGTGCGATTATCTGTAAGATAAGTTAACTACAAGGTCGTGCTTAATTAGAACATCCCACGGGCTGGGCCATGCACAGCCTGGAGAAATGGCGACAGAGATTGGAGAAACACAGAACTAAAAAAAGTCATGGGTGAAGAAAATGTTGCTGACATAAAATGATCAGGCGCTTTCTAAAAAAACTTTATTTATATAAGTTAAAATGAATATAAATACTGTCTTTTAATGACATTTTTCACCACGTAGGTACGTAATAAACACGATACGTACAACAGTTTTAATCAATAAACAGTAGCGTTTATCTTTCCAAAGTACGAATATTTTGTGGCTCTGCTAAGGAGTATGCTCCGCAGCATAGCCACATACAATGTCTATTTTATTAGAACCTAATACACGTACAGCGATATCGGCCACACGTACATTATGACCGTTTGATATACTCGTACATTGATTAAGGATATAAATGATTAGTTTTTAAGGTGCCACCACCTTCTGCAGCGGAGCATCAGACCTTTTTGGTGCGGGACGGGCTGAAGTGATGATGCCTACGAACTCTTATTAATCTTATTCGAAATTCAAATCACTTTTCCTCCCTTAGAGCGTAATGAAATTTCATACAACTTTACGTCCCATGGGAGGTAATGACTCACTTTATGTCAGGTTTACTTGATGTGTAATTGAACATTGCCGAGTAAGTAGTGTGAAAACTTATTTCCTAATGCCTTTTCTGGCAGTTAACAATATCAGCGCCTATACATTTAATGGACACCGGTGTTAAATAAATTTCGTCACTCGACAGTTTATTACAAAATAATTGGTTAGGTTGTAATTAAACATACTGGTAGTGATTTTATATGCGCGCGTTTTTTTTCCATTCGTGAAAAATTCTTGGCGGCCAGGTTGAAATTTCAAATATGTTCTTTTTGGTGCGGGACGAGCTGGTATGATAAACCCTACGAACTCATTTCTAAATTCTAATCACTTTACCTCCCTTGGGGCGTAATGAAATTTCATACAAAATTACGTCCCATGGGACGTAGACTCACTTTAAGTCAGGTTTACTTGATGTGTAATTGAACATTGCCGAAGAGGTAGCGTGAAAAATAAATTAAAAATATAAACAGTCGTGTGCGTATAATTAATGAATTGTTAAGAACACGTACATAATTACTCCGCACTACGAACTTTAACTCCTGAAATTCAGAGTATTGTTTTTCAGGGGAACTTTTTGACTATGGGGTACTTTCCATGGACCCATTTGGCAAGAAGGAAGGTCTAACAGTACAAGTAAAGGAAAAAGTCCAAAAACCGCGAATTTGTGGTTATATCGTAGAAAAAAACCTTTGTTTGTATGAACCCTCAGTGCGCGAGTCCGACTCGCACTTGCCCGGTTTTCTACCTAGTAGAAACAGCAAAATACTTATACACTTCAAATAAAATTCGATTATTTCAGGTACATACTTTTTCCACTAGTCTTCCAATATAATTTTTGCCTAGTAGGTATTGCCTAGAAATTTCGTCGTATCTGTATCTTTAAATACGTAACTAGTAATAAGTAAGTTAAGTCAGCCTATTAGATCCCACTGCTGGGAAAAGGCCTCACCTCAACTATGAGGAGGAACGAGCCATACTCCACCACGCGGGCTCAGTGCGGATTGGTGGAGGGGTGTCTGTAAGGCAAGTGACAAACCTTACTGTCAGATGTTATCAAGCCGCCCTAGGGCCTCTGACTAGGCTTAACGACTAATACCAACAGATATTAGCCGGGACCAACTGCTTAACGTGCCTTCCGAAGCACGGAGATGCTTGTCATGGTCGTCACTTAAATGGTCGGAATGGTCACCCATCCAATCACGACCGCGCCGTGGTTGCTTAACTTTTGGTATCACTACCAAAGCGCTGCCGCCACTGCGCCACAAGCACCTCAATATAAGTAAGTATCTAAAAGAAATTAATATTTTTTGTCAACATTTATAACTATCATATTTTTTTAATTCACGTAATTATGGTTTATTTTGTAAATTAATATCAAATTATTATCGGGTTTAACAATCACGGTAATGTCGTCAGCGAATATTCCTTGAAGGTTATTCATGTAAATATGGAACAACAAAGGGCCCAAAGCACTTCCTCGAGGAACTTCAAACTTATTTTACCTAAAACCACATTCTCATTTTTGGACTTACTGAGTAAAAAAACAAGTTTCTCTATTTCATCAGACTGCAAGTAGGTTTAAGGCAAAAAGACCAAGGTAGAATGAATACTGTCGGCCATTGCCAAGGTCTCACTCACATATTATGTAGGTATGAATGATTGTATAGTATATTTAGTAATATATCATATAATACCTACATTAATAACAAGTGTAAGAGGTATGGATAATACAATAACTGTTAAGATATTTATTTATTGTCTACAATTCAGTAATACTGGAAGAAAGGTAGGTATACTAAAACCTTATCTTTGCTCTCGGACTAAGATGAAGATCAAGAGTTAGCCCACTACCTTTAAAAATATTCGAATTGTTATAAAGAACATAAAGAAGAATAATAGCATTTTAAGAAGGTAAGGAAAGCAAAACAATTTCGTTTAGTTCGTAGGAAACGAACAGTACAGCTCAAAAGGTCCTAATTTAGTAGGCGATGTTATAAATTCAGCTCATTGTGACATAGATACATTTACCGTTGACTTATAGCGCGTTTGTGAAATAAATGAAATTAATACCTAATAGGAGCCGTGTCGTGCTCCACGCATAGCGGTAACTTAACTATGTCGAGTCGATGGCTCGTGGCCGACTGGCGCGGGCGCGCGACACGGGAGCGCGGATACGATGTCGGCTGTCCTATCGGGTGACAGCTAGGTCGGTGTCGCGCGCACCAGACAACCAAAACCGTGAACTAGCAGGATTCTTCTTGGATCCGAACCATAAGTCCAATAAGATTGAAATAAGACTCAGTCGTTAGGTACCTATTTCTGTGGAAATCGCATATTCGCAAACTTAGAATCGGGGCTTTACTACGTAAGACGATGTGCGTATTTTCGGATCAAGCACGTCCGCTCTGCCGAACTTGCAAGTTGCGAGGGTGTGACAACTGTCATGGACGGCTAGACTCGAGAATTCCGAAATATTCTTACAGAGTAGAGCCTCAGGTTTGATTGGATCGGATCGGACATGCGTCACGGTTACTTTCGCCACCTTTCGTCGGCGCGGGTGGCGCGGGCGGGGGCGAGCATTCATCAGCGCCGTCAGTCGCCAAGGTCGCTAGCGCCAGTGCTCGCGGTCGCAGCACAGCCAATAACAAACTTTCGATCGCGCGACGTAAACATAGGTACGGCTCTGAGAACTAAGCGATATTTTATAAACGAACACAAATCTCACGTCACAATAGACGGCGCGGCCATTGTTGTGCGGACATCGCGCGGCCGTAGGACAGGAGCTGCGAACAGCTGGTCGGGCGCGCCCGGCGGCGCCCGCGCACTTAGCCCACTTACTTGAGCAGGATCCTCCAGAAACATCCGAAACTGCTGCCGTTGGGGACCTCGCCGGCGTAAGAAATAGTCATATCGGGAACAACAGCTTAACGCACTATAAAATGAATATTTATTTATACACACACACGTTTCGTCGTCGCGAGCTCGAACCGAGACACGCGGAAAATAAAATATGTTTTAGAAAGTCATAAAAAGTTCGACGACGTCGGCGTCGCAGGGAAGGCGAAGGGAAGCGATCATCGGAGGCGAACACTAGTTTAGTCACATTCTGGTGATGTGTTACGCGCGGCCTTCCCGAGCGATGGCTGTGAGCGAGAGCACCGTCCGCACGGCCGCGTCCGCTGAGACTGCCGCGCCCCGCCCCGCCCCGCCACAGCCTGCAGGCTGTCGTGTAGTCGCGCCGCCCGCGCCGCTAGGTGGCGCGCGCGCAGCC
Source organism: Pyrausta nigrata (assembly GCA_949316185.1). NCBI lineage: Eukaryota > Metazoa > Arthropoda > Insecta > Lepidoptera > Crambidae > Pyrausta > Pyrausta nigrata. The sequence goes on from OX438936.1 coordinate 460,333, forward strand.
TGCACTCGCCGCGGAGCCCGCGACTCCTGCGCCCGCGCCGAGACCGCGAAGTTATTAGGTGCGGTCCGCTTTGTAACAGGTGCTTTATTATTATACAGCTTTGACCTTCACGTATGTGTAATGAAATGTGGCGTTTTTCTAAAGCCAGAAAAACATCTATACGTGTATGATACAGAATACTGCGGTGTTGGTCGAGCTCTCGAGCCCCGCGCGGTTTTGACGGACACTCGCAGGGAAGACCCGGCCCGGGCTTCGTCCGCCGGGTTCGCCCAAGACACTCGTCGCTTACATAAAAGATCTACATAATGGTCTCGTGACATGCAGGAATTAATATCTGTGTTTAGCGGTTGGAATTTAAATTAATAAAAACCGGTCTACTTAAAAACTTCTATATTTCATTGTCAAATAGAAATAACTAAGTACGGATATACCTACACATCTAGAACAGAATCGTCGACATCATCATCAAGTGCTCGCTTTACATTATTTAATCCAGAATCACAATTTATTATAAGAATTATTTTCTGTTTATTATTACAACTTTCTGACACCGGTGTAACGTGAGTGCGCGTCCTGTGTGCTGTACATTAACTATTGCTCTAACTATGATAATAACATCACTCTGCGGCGACTCCTGTCGAGCAGCACGTCCCGTCTCGATCAACAGATATATTCTATGGATCAACAGTTTCAACGGAGACCACATCTAGCCAACTATTGATTATTAACACAGAGAAACTAGTTAGTGGCCACGGCATCGGCGAGCTATTACGTTTGTCTTCAGGTCGCTTCACACTGCCCGTGGCTAACAACCCGTAACCTGTCATACACCATAAGACCCGCGGGCGGGTTGATAACAATGTATTTTCGATTGTGTCTAGAAACATAATGTGAAGGTTTAAGTAGTTATTACACTATCCTAATTATCCTAAAGTAGGGACCAATCGGATTCTAATAGTTATTACCTTCCCAGTTAGGATCCTAGTTAGGATGCTACAAAATATAATAAGTTAAGCTGATTTCATCTTAACTGATGGTTAAATATTTGTAAAAATATTTCCATTGGATACATGCGGGTACATTCCCCAAGTATTGATGAAATCGAACGCCGGCTCACTGGCGAGCACTTGCAAAAATTCGTCGACTGACTAACGTCCTCCGTAGCTTAGTTGGTAAGAGCACTCGCCCGGATAGCGAAGGGACGTGGGTTCGAGTCCCACCGGATGACACAGTCGATTAATTTTTGTAAATGAAATTTGATTTAATTAGGATGCTACAAATAGGATGGTGTATTACGCGCTTTACTATGCGACATCACAGTTTCTGCGGGTTGTGGCCTAGAGTTGACGAGCTCTGGTACAGAAGTGTCATTCAAGCGTCGAAAGAACAATGAAACTAGGCATCTCCTTATGAATTATATAGCGAGAAAGAGGAGATATAATCGTGCAGACCAACAAAACCATGATGTACAGTGTACTGTAATATTCAAGAAGATATAAAAATGCGAGAGCAACAAGCAGATATCAAATAGCCTTATCGGAGAAAAGCATCTCGTTCAATAGGCGCGACATGTAATAATTATAACGCAATTTTCTTTTTTTACGTAAGTCAATTTAGTTTCCACACAAAAATCGATCTAGCCCTAAATTTAAACAATAATATTGTTAAAGTAAATCTGTTTTTAGTGGTGGGTCCCACGACCGATATGCACGGTCAATCGATTTTTGTGTGCAAAACAAATTTACTTTAACTAAATTATTGTTTGGATTTAGGATAAAATATACCACTTGTAAACGTCAATAAACAGGTAATTAATCGGCCCTTAGGGTGTCGGAACATGTCTCCTTTATGGGCCCTACTTGCACCTCGAGAAAAGACACTTATACCCGGCCCGGCGAACCTTGATCCCTATGACAGTTCATGTTAGTGATGGGTCGTGTCAATGTAACTTAACTTTTTTATAACTTAAATGATTATAATAAAATAATAAATAAATTGTTCCAACAAACACACCAATTACCTAGCCTCATTCGGGATTCGAACCCGCAACCGCCTGGTTTAGAAGTCCGTGGCGCGAACCACTACATCAAGACGGTCGTCAACGGTCGATTATAAATCATGTACACTCGTTTCCATTATCGATATTTTCCCGCACTAGTCGATATCTTTCAAACGAAGTAACTTTTGCAGGACGTAAACGTAAAGTCTGATTGAGATAATTTCTTGTAAATGTTAAGAATTGTTATGATTTCGACGGAATATCATTGTAATAACATGTATCTACCGAAATTAAATTAATGACATTTTTAGAAGCCTCCAATTCGATTCTAATGCACTGGTGACGCCACTAGAATGTTGTGTCGTAGGAATAACTGTCAATGTCATAGGGATCAAGGTTCGCCGGGCCGAGTAAGACACAGACCATACAGATATGAGGGTAGTTCTGACATGTGAATTAATATCAATAGTTAGTTCGATAACAATGTCAGGAATATTGTTAAAAAAAATATTACCTTTCTATTATTAATTTTGAAGTTCGGAATGACAAGTTTGTTGCCAAGTTGTATCCAAGGGAATAGGTAGTAGAAATTGACTTTTCAAATGTAGGATTATTGCATTCGGTAAATGGATAAGTCTGGATTTTGTTAGCGAAGGTGGCCCAAGGGACCTGTGCCTTCGGCGATTTCTCAACCCAGCGTCCAGTACTGGGTACTGCCAACTGAAACCAGCGTTTGATCTGCGTTGCGCAACCACGCCGAACATAAGATCAGAGGTCCTATTATGAAACACGTTGTCTGTACTTTCGGATATAGCCGTCACTCTCGCTCGCATTGTCATGTGAGCAAGAGTGACAGGGGCGGTTAAATCTGAAAATATGGACAACGTGGTCCAGAGTTGGACCGCAGTTCCCAACACATTCGCGCCAAACACAGTGTATTAAACTTCAAAACAAATGTGTCCAAACGTTTCATACAAAGCTAATGAAAAATAAAAGCACAAATTACATCATAATATGTACGACCATATTTATTTCGAAAATACAATATTTCGAAGTTCATATGCTTGATCAAAGTGAGGCGGGTCGAGCGCGGCGTAGACACGCACAAGTTCATTCTGCTACGCTTCATATAATCGCAACGTGTAAGCAACAAGCGAAGTGCATTCTTCCTCCGTGAGCTGTCGCCGCGGGGAGCCGGAGCCGGCAGGGGGGGGGGGGGGGGACTGCCTCGCGCACGACCCGCTTCACTTTGTTCGACGCTTTATTTTAATACCCTCATTCTTCTCTATCTATACAACAAAAATATACTAAAAATGTAATAATCTACAAAAGGAAAATAAATGATTTCTTCAAAGTCCACTTATTTAAATTAAGGCTAACCGCACTGTTTGGCCGGAAGGTAGATATCGAAATGCAGTTTTTGTGACGTTCTATTGCACTCTGTAATATTTTCGACCGCGGGAATAGAGCGGCGGTGATTGTAACAATAAAATTTAATTAATTACGTTTAATTTTATCGCAAAATTGTAAACGTTTACTGCCTTGCTAATAATAACCATATCACTTTCATAATGATAATAAATTGCTCCAACAAACACACCAATTACCTCCGCTGGCTGTTTCAATTCAATTCGTCTTTCCATCTCATTTGTTGCTTTTCCCTGCTTTGTTTGCTGTTTCTGGAATAACAATCTGATATAATGCTGCTCCACATCTCCTGTTTTTCTCTCGTCATATGTCCAATATAAAAACAAGGAGAGCTAAAAACAGGAGGATCCACCTCCACTTTTGCTGATCAATAAGAGTCAATATATCTGTCACTTTTGTTTTAGGCCTTATTTGTCACTTGGAATTGTCTTTTTTACATGTTTCTGCCATGCTACGCTCCATGGATCTTTGGCAATATTCTACTTTATTTCTGAGAAGTTTAATGAGCGCCCATGTCTCGCACCCATGTGATACACATGGCAAGATACATGTGGTGGACACGCTTAGCTCTCTGGATTTCATTACATTCTATAAGAGACCAAATTTTACTTCATCCACTAGTTATTCTAGAGTTAACTTCTGTGGTCATTTGGTTCTCGAAAGTTGGCCCAGTTAAACATACTCGTTAACATAGTCAAGTGGGTGATCGCCTTTTGTCTCTGTGGGTTAAGTTTGTCAGAAATTTGCCTTGGTATTGGATGATCTTTTCGAGATTGTGTGGAGTCTCTTCGAGCAAAACTTTGTCGTCTGCGAATCTCAATTAGCTTATTCTTTTTCCATCAATATTAAGGTCTGATCTAACTTTCTAAATATGTTCTCCAGAGAAGTCTGTGTGACTGCAGAGAAGAGCTTGCTTGGGACATAGGGACTCTGGGCCCATCTCATCTAGTCGTAACCTTGCCTTACTGTTTATGTATATGAATAATAATGATTTTATTCCTATATTTTTCTTGGATTCCTAGATTTGCTAGACTTTCTCAAATGGCTGCGTGGCTTATGGTGTCGATTTGTTATAGTATATGGAGGCCAGATAGACCGCTTTTGTAGTCATTGTATGTCTGTATGGTATGTTTTACAGTATCAAGATTGATATCGATTGTTAAAAAGATTCTTTTAAGACTGCTTGTTCCACAGGTTGGTTTCCTTGTAATATTCTGTTTATTCTTTCCAATATGACTTTTGATAATATTTTGTATTTGATGGACATCATACTTATGGCCCTGTAATTTCCCATGTCTTCTTTTGGACGTTTCGTATGCAATAAAATGATATGTGAGATCTCCCATTGTGTGAGTATCCATTGGTCAGGCATAATTTTGCTGAACATCTTTGTAAGTATTGGGACCAGGTCTTTGCCGTCACTTTTAGTAGTTCATTGGATATTTCATCAGGTCCTGGTGGTTTTTTTTATTTATAACTTCAGATTGCTCTGTCAACCTCTTTTTATAATTATTTCAGGTTATTGTGTATTAATATAATAATAAAACACAAGAATAAAATGATAAATATCATTCAATTTAACCAAAGTTATATTATTTTAAAATAATGAGGAAAGGATTGTATTGTATGCGAGGAGAAAAACAAACGCAACATGCCGACCCCAGAAAAACTGGGAACAGGACAAGATGTATGTAAGAATGTGTTGACGTGACATAACATATCGGGAACAAACATTTCAAATTAGCTGTCTCATTTTTAATCAAGTTTTCACCAGTGATATAATTATTGTAAGTAAGGCGGTAAACAACGTTTTTCGGAAAACAGTCTCTAAGAATAATTTTATCTATGTTCCTGTGTTTCTGTCTTTGCGTAACAAAAAGAAAAGAGCCTAAAATAAAAAAGATTAGTCAAATGAAGTCAGTCGGGAGGAAAAAAAATAATTCGATAAGTTCATGCGCGACCCTCCTGCGAAATGGCGAGCAACCAGCAACTGCCATAATAGGAAATCCCGTTTCCCGGTACACCACCTGTCCCCGCTGGCATCGAGCATGTCTCGCCCATCGCACTTCTGGCGACCTAAGAAAGGTCGCGCGCAAACATGTCGGACATCATGTGTATGCATAGACGAATAAAAAATGATATCACGACTAGACGAAAACACTAGGAAAAACAAAACATAAGATTTCTCCGTCAGAGAAAGAGACAAACAAATTAGTCTTACAGAAAGAAGTCGGGAATCAAGCCCATAAAATAATTTAAAAATAGCTTTCTATCTGATCAACACATAGGAAACATCTGTGCTTAAGAGTTATGACCGCTATCTTTAGTATCTCTGAGAGTGCTCCAGGAACCCTCGGATGGATAGGACATTTCAAACTGAACCTGCATATTAGCGTTATAAGTTAGTACTTAATTCTGATCACTCGTCTAAAGTAAATCCTATTATGAGGACAGTTTTCGAGGAAAAATCACTTAAAGTACGCCATTTCGGAAGGATCGGACATGAACAAAAAAAGTTATGCTGTTTTATTAGCACAAAACAATTCATGGGTGAAAAAAGTTTTTATATTTCTATTAAGCAATAAGCAATTTCGTTATATCAAAAGTCTCAAGAGCCATAATTAAATGACACATATTACTAAGAATAAAAAATCCAATAATGCCAATTATAAAATAAATAGGTATAATATATTACTTAATTTTATGGACCCCTTCAAAACAGTGGATTTTAGAAGTGATTTTTTTCTAGAAAATTTACCATATTTGAATAGGGCCACTTCTACTCTATTGATCAGCATAACTTATTTCGTCAATCTGCGGGGATAATTCGAAATGTACAGACCCAAGGGTTTTTGGATCACAGCTTGGTTAGCTACTAGGTAATTCACAAAGTACATTTTCAATAAGTAATTAAATATTTTCACATTAAACAAACATTTGTTAATATTGTAAGATGCAAAGAAAATCTCGCAAAAACCATGTACATATGACATCCCTTGTCAAACGGTGCGCCCCATCTTTAATAATCGGATAATTGCAATAACACAAATAACAAATAATATGATTGCGACCGTGTCGCACCTAGTGATGCAAGAGACTCAGTCTTTTAAGGCCTTTAAAAAACTTGACTCAATTTTGGAGCCTCAAGACTACAATAGTCTTTTAACTCTCAAGTCTTGGAGGCGAAAGACTAAAACTGAAAACTAGTTTTAGACGGAGTCTTTTAACTTCAGTCATTAAAGAACTAAGATGCTACTTAAAGGGTTTATAAGACTAAAATGACTCGCGCCTTAACGCCTCTGGAGTCGCGAGCCTCCTAAACTTAGATTAGTTCATTTATTACGTATTTAGACATCATGCTACCAAATTGTACATTTATTGTTGAAATAAATTACTTTTACGTTTTTGATTAAGTAAAGTTATTTTTAATAGAAAATTTATGATAAACAAAAGTCAAATCTTTGTAATATTTTTATTTCAAACTAGTATATGGACGCTACATCAATGATCTGAGGTAAGAGTGATAATAATTTTATTAACAACTAGCTGTGAAAGATTATTTTAACCTAAAAAAGCTTGAGCTGTAATGAATATGAAGCAAAACTCAGGCGCGAGTCCTTTTAAAACAGCTTGTGTCGTTTAAGTCTTTTTGTATACGACTGAGTCTTATTACTAAAGACTGGAAACTCAAGTTTACACAGCCAACTGTAGTCGTGTTAATGAAGTCAAGTCTTTGTTAAAGACCTTAAAAGACTGAGTCTTTTGCATCACTAGTCGCACCGAATCAAAGAACAATCGATCGCGGCGTCCGGGGCCGCTGGAGCCGTACAAAAATATATCTACATATCCGCGGGCCAAGCGCCCGGCGGACCCGCGGGGGCCCGGGTTCTCATCTTTTTGTACTTCCGAAATGTGAACTGTGATAAGGGAAAAATTATCTAGTGGAACAAAAAACGAACGAATCGAACAGAAGGTTCAGCATCGGCATCGGCAGCGCGGCAGCGACACTAACTGAAAAGCTGCTCGGTGGCGCGCTCGAGCTCCCAGTCGTAGGTGGAGAGCGCGACGCGCGCCTGGTGCTCGTCGACGCCCATGTCCAGCAGGCGCGTCACCTTGGCGTCGAAGTCGCGCACGGCCGCCGGCCCGCCCGCGTACGCGTGCGTCCAGTGCCGCGCCGTCTGCGCGAACAGCCCCGGGTTCTCCTTGTACTGCTTCGCGACCACGGCGTCCTGCGGACAACACCACCAACATTGCACCGGGTTGCTCAAAACACTACTTCAACTCGTTTAACATTGTCACCCTCCGAGCGTTATCCCGGTTGTGCTCTCGCACGCGAGGGCCCAGGGTCCGCTGAACATGGTCCAGGATGTGGCCGATCAGGTAATTACAGTGGAGCAACTGCCATCTGGCCTGCGTCACCCTGTTATCAGGGGAACCTGACCAATTTGGATCATGGTTACACATGCAGTTGCCTGAATGTGCAGGTTTCCTCACGATGTTTTCCCTCACCGTAAGAGCATCGGTTAGTGAAACAATTAATGCAACCCGCTCGCCACTGCGCCACCAACGCTCAATTCGTTTAACAACACATGGATACATTAAAATGCTCGATACAAATTTTTATAATCATTGATGACATCAGGTTTTACTTTGCGGAAATCCATTATTAAATAGCCTCGGCTAAGCATGGACGACGAACTGTCTGAACTGAACTGACGGAAGTGTTAGTGCACCATACCTATAAATCACAGTAAAGGAGAGCCCAAGAAACCAGGAGCAACACATCAAGAAAACGACCAGTAAGTGCGCATGTTTTCCTGCTCCCCTTTCACCACACTCTTGTTTTTCTTTTGGTCCATTTATGTCGAGGTGTTTTATATTGACAGAGGACGGGCGGTGCATTTTGCTGAACGAATACTCAACGCGGTTACGGTTGGTGTGGTTTGGTGCCTGCACCAGCGTCTCTTAGCCGACCGTCTTTGACGACCGTCTTGGTGTAGTGGTTCGCGCCACGGACTTCTAAACCAGCCGGTTGCGGGTTCAAATCCCGCAAGGGGCAAATGTTTGTGTGATGAGCACGAGCATTTGTACCTAAGTTATGGATGTTTATAAATGTATATAAGTAAGTCTATCCGTTATCCTAGTCACCATAGCACAAGCTCACGCTTAGTTGGGGGCTAGGTAATTGGTGTGTATGTTAAAACAATTTATTATTATTATTATTATTATTATTAGCGGAAATTAAAGCAAAATATTTGTATTTTGTCCTACTCCACATTAATGCTGATACTTAATTCCCAGTTTCCTGTGTAATCTACCACTCAAATATCAAACTGGTTTAACTAATGCATGCTTCTGTTAAAATGAGTATAGCGTAAACAGCTCACCGGTGCCATGTCCAAAAAGCCTGTGGAGAACGATACGGTGCGAAGCGTAAGCCCACTGGTCCTTCAGGAGTGGAGGCAGATCAAGTTGAACACTGTGCGATGCTGACCTGCGGGTTGTTAGGCTCGGCGGCGGAGAGCAGCGCTTGTATGGACAGCAGCCAGGTCCTTCAGGAGTGGAGGCAGATCAAGTGGAACACTGTGCGATGCTGACCTGCGGGTCGTTAGGCTCGGCGGCGGAGAGCAGCGCTTGTATGGACAGCAGCCAGGTCCTTTAGTAGTGGAGGTAGATCAAGTGGAACACTGTGCGATGCTGACCTGCGGGTCGTTAGGCTCGGCGGCGGAGAGCAGCGCTTGTATGGACAGCAGCCAGGTCCTTCAGTAGTGGAGGTAGATCAAGTGGAACACTGTGCGATGCTGACCTGCGGGTCGTTAGGCTCGGCGGCGGAGAGCAGCGCTTGTATGGACAGCAGCCAGGTCCTTCAGTAGTGGAGGTAGATCAAGTGGAACACTGTGCGATGCTGACCTGCGGGTCGTTAGGCTCGGCGGCGGAGAGCAGCGCTTGTATGGACAGCAGCCAGGTCCTTCAGTAGTGGAGGTAGATCAAGTGGAACACTGTGCGATGCTGACCTGCGGGTCGTTAGGCTCGGCGGCGGAGAGCAGCGCTTGTATGGACAGCAGCCAGGTCCTTCAGTAGTGGAGGTAGATCAAGTGGAACACTGTGCGATGCTGACCTGCGGGTCGTTAGGCTCGGCGGCGGAGAGCAGCGCTTGTATGGACAGCAGCCAGGTCCTTCAGTAGTGGAGGTAGATCAAGTGGAACACTGTGCGATGCTGACCTGCGGGTCGTTAGGCTCGGCGGCGGAGAGCAGCGCTTGTATGGACAGCAGCCAGGTCCTTCAGTAGTGGAGGTAGATCAAGTGGAACACTGTGCGATGCTGACCTGCGGGTCGTTAGGCTCGGCGGCGGAGAGCAGCGCTTGTATGGACAGCAGCCAGGTCCTTCAGTAGTGGAGGTAGATCAAGTGGAACACTGTGCGATGCTGACCTGCGGGTCGTTAGGCTCGGCGGCGGAGAGCAGCGCTTGTATGGACAGCAGCCAGGTCCTTCAGTAGTGGAGGTAGATCAAGTGGAACACTGTGCGATGCTGACCTGCGGGTCGTTAGGCTCGGCGGCGGAGAGCAGCGCTTGTATGGACAGCAGCCAGGTCCTTCAGTAGTGGAGGTAGATCAAGTGGAACACTGTGCGATGCTGACCTGCGGGTCGTTAGGCTCGGCGGCGGAGAGCAGCGCTTGTATGGACAGCAGCCAGGTCCTTCAGTAGTGGAGGTAGATCAAGTGGAACACTGTGCGATGCTGACCTGCGGGTCGTTAGGCTCGGCGGCGGAGAGCAGCGCTTGTATGGACAGCAGCCAGGTCCTTCAGTAGTGGAGGTAGATCAAGTGGAACACTGTGCGATGCTGACCTGCGGGTCGTTAGGCTCGGCGGCGGAGAGCAGCGCTTGTATGGACAGCAGCCAGGTCCTTCAGTAGTGGAGGTAGATCAAGTGGAACACTGTGCGATGCTGACCTGCGGGTCGTTAGGCTCGGCGGCGGAGAGCAGCGCTTGTATGGACAGCAGCACGGTGCGCAGCGTCAGCGCCGCCGCCCACTGGTCCTTCAGGATGTCGAGGCAGATGGCGCCCGTCACGGATGACACGTTCGGGTGCCAGATTTTCGTCATGAACCGGATCTGCGGACAAACACACAGCAGCGTAATGACGAATAGAACAGCCTGAACCATTTTTATGATGTGGATAGGTATGTGGTAAGTCGGACAGATCTATGACAGCAATAATAGTAGATTGTTATACAAGGGGCGAAAGTGACTATTATATATATATATATAAGCTTTATTGCACAACTAAAACTGTGTACAAAAGGCGGACTTAATGCCTAGTGGCATTCTCTACCAGTCATACCTTTGGGCTAAGCAGAAATGAAAAGTGGGCGGTGCGACAAAGGCATAAAAAAAATATTAAATTTATTTAAAGCAAAAAAAAACGATAGAAATAATATTGTTACTGCACTCTGCATATAATATGTAATTCCACTCGAGAAGTTTCTGGCGCTCGCACGAACTCGAGAGTGGAATGGGTGCTTTCACCCGAGTTAAACATCCTATTTTTCATTTGGACTGTGAGGAAAGAAATAGTGCATTTCTTTATTTATGTGGTGCAATCGAAGGTGTTGTCCATTTCTTATCTGCGAAGCGCCCGACCGGTCCGGTTCATTTTGGCGTTTCACTTGGTGCGGGAGCGGCGCCAAAGTGAGTAGCGTTGCCGCTCGATATTCCACTATCGATAGTTGAGACAAAAGCAATAGTATCGATAGTCTATCGATAGTTGAGGCAAAAGCAATAGTATTAATAGAATACTAATAATAATATATTAATAATATCGATAGTATCGATAGTTGAAGCAAAATCAATAGTATCGATAGTGTAGGCAGAAGCAATAGTATCGATATTATCGATAGTTAAGGAAAAAGCAATACTATCGATAAAATATCTATAGACTATCGATTCGATAGTTGAGGCAAAAGCAATAGTATCGGTAAAATATCGATAGTATCGATAGACTATTGATAGTCTAGGCAAAAGCAATAGTATCGATAGACTATTGATAGTATCGATAGACTATCGATAGTATCGATAGACTATCGATAGTATCCAAGTTCAATATTAAAATCATTATCGAGCTGATACAGCTCTGACTATTGCAATATTTATCGATACTCTCGATAGTGGCCTTTTATTCAATATTAGGAGTATAAAGTATGAGGGAAAAGCTATTTTCCACCCGGCTATCTACACATGAAAGTTCAACTTTCAGAACAGGTTAGATAAAAAGATATTTATGATAAATATACGCAGCATTTCTTTTAAGACTAAAAGGTAAATTAGAAAGGTAATGGTAGAAGAAAGTCGGTGCCAACTGGCATATACTAGGTATCATGAAGGCATGATTGGAATACATATCCATGCCAAATTACAGTTTTCCAGTACTAAAGGTCTCCGAGCTAAACCGCGGACGGGCGGACAAACGGCCGGACAAACGGAAATAGCGAAACTATTAGGGTTCCTTGTTGGACTACGGATCCCTAAAAACAACATACATGCAGTCGAACAAATAACGTCCTCTTTTTTATTGTAAACTCAGCAAAGTTATTTATTCACTAGTTAATTATGTAACTTTGAATGAAATTTATTTCAATCAATTAATAAAGTATAAAGTTGGCCATTCACGTCCAGTTACACTAATTAGTCGGTCTGAGGTACGTCCAAAATTTGACGTTTTTGATATCTGTAATTAAAATCTAGGCCGTAGACATAAGTACGAAAAATCAAAAAAGTAACTTAACATTATTATATTTTTCCACAATTGCCCATATTTTACCAGTTCCAAGACCTTCCCGTCCTTTTTGCCCACTAAATTAAAAAAAAGTCCCCTTTTGCATGGGGAATTGCCCACGTTCTTCCAGCACTGAATGAAAGTCAGTTCTAAGATTGTTTTTAAGTTAGTGAGTCATCATTTTAACTGACCGTGAATGGCCAGCTTAACGTAGAAACTGAAGTTATCAAATGGGACGTTTACAAGCGATTTCAATCCAGAATTGTTAGCAACAGAATTACGTAATTAGCCACCCGGTTATTGACAGTCAGTTCATAGCGTAGGTCCACTCTTTAGTGGTGGTTTAGAAAATTAAATTAAGAATTTTATTTTGACCCTTAATTTTGACTTATCCGTACTGATAGACTTCTGAATTAATTACCAGGTCTTAACTAAATTGTTACCTTATTTTATTAGGGGTGCGGGGGTGGACGAGAACGGGGGCTCTGAGCAAGGACCGGAACCTCTTAAAGGGGTTTTTACCCGACTGCGGAAGGAGGGTTATGTTTTTCGAGAGTATGTATGTATGTATAATTGTTTGGCACGCCCTACAGCCCAAACGGCTAGACAGTTTTTGACATATGAGGTGTCGTTGAATTTGTCAAAATTGTGAGAGTGACATAGGCTATTTATATAGCCTATGTCACTCTCACAATTTAAAAATTGTAATAAAGGGGAGAGGGGGATTGTTTTTTTCCGTACCATAGCAATATGGGTATCAAATGAAAGCCAGGAAAAAGACCAATTCAAAAATAAAAATTTTTTTGCAGTCGGGTGTTTTGTTTTTTTTTTTCAAAAATAATGTTTTTAATTGGGTATTTTTTAAACTTATTTCCAGAAACCCTATTTTTAGCAATTATATTTTTATAACAATTTTGTGTACGCTCCTTTTTTGAGATACAGGTTTAATTAACCTAGTTCAGGTAAAAGAGAATGCACCTTTGTTACATTAAGCATTAATGTTTTTTCTGCAATTATGAAATTAATAAATGATTTTTTATTTTATTGTTAGGTAAGCAAATCGTCACCTTACCCTAACGAAAGGCTAACCAAATTGATGCAGTTAATTCGGATAAATGGTAACAATATCCAAATACCCTATTGAGGCTTACCCAATCAATGTGTTTTGATAATCGGTCAAACAATTTAAAACTCTAGGCTCACTCTACATTTGAATTATTATTTCAAAACCTTTTATGCGTGTAGTTATAAGTTCGGATTATGATAGAAAACACTAGAATTAGCGAATAGAGATAGACATTAATAAAAGGTTATCAGTTGGTACAAGCTTAAATGAAGTTACGATACCTATTTTATTGGGTAACCATATTCACTTGATATTATTTTTAACCCTACCTTTGGGCAGTGGCGGGACCACCATATAAGCCAAAAAGCCCGGCTTGCCTTAGTGTAAAAAAATAAAAAAGATCTAACACATTTTATTTACACTTAAATTTTCGCGCGTGCATTAATTCTTCATCGAAACTTGAGTGAAAACGCGACACGTAACGCCATCTAGCGTGCGAGCAAACAAACCCGCGTTTTGCGCGCGATTTTAGAACGTTATCTAGCGTCTCTCTCGCACCAGTGGGCTTCTTATGAGGATTGCTTTACGGCTCCGGACGAACTCTTCACACATATGGGAAAGTGTGTAAAAGACGTATAACTACCGGTAAGTATCTATAGTCGGTCAGTATAAAGAATTAAGCCGGGCTTGCAAATGAAGTTCGTGCAAGTGCGAACTAAATGTGGGCGGAAGTAATGAATGAATAGGGTTTGTTTATGACCGAAAGAGGCGAACTTCACGTATATTGTCAGTCGAGCGAATGAGAGTTTGAGGAAATTTCGTTGTGTTTTTTCTAAATTGTATGAAAGTTTGTTTCATTACAGAATGAGTGCCGCTAGTGATAATAACATTGTTCCTTGTGAAGGTTTGAAATGTGTGCAAGTGTTAACAAGCGGGGGCAAGGTAAAATCTTTAAATTTTGCTAAGAAAAAACAACTCATAGCTTCGCCAAAGCCGACACCGGATTTGAATATTTCGCAAACAAGTAAGTCTCGCAAGAGACAATTTAACAGATCAGTTTATAAAACTCATTGGTTAGCTGGCTGCTCGCATTTCAATAAATTATATTGTTGGTGTTGCATATGTTTTTCTAATGAAAACCATGTTTGGAATACAACTGGTTATGACGACCTAAATAACTTATCAAATGTCATAAAAAGGCATCAAAATTCTCAGAAACACATGAACGCTGTTATTTCATTTTGCAGTTTTGGTAAACAACGTATTGAAACATCTTTGTAAAAAAGATGACGCATTGACTTAGAATACAAATAAAACCATACATAATGTCCCATACTATAATGTCCTGACACAGTTTTTTTTACCATTGTTTGTTATGTCGTATATTTTCTCGTGTATTATATTATTTTCTCATACTCAGCTCAACAACTTCAAAAGGCTTTTTTCAAAGCCACCGAAGGTATGTCATTGCTGGTATGTTTCCACAATTCTGCCTGGTAGTAATATGCCTTCAGTGTGCTTTGATTAACTCGCCAGAAGCCGAAAGAACTGAATGTATTGGAGGTATGAATCAAGTAATTTCATTTCAACAACAGCAGTGCTCATTTTCAAGAATCAAAAAAGACCATTGTGCCGAAGCTGTAGCTTGGCTTGCCCTGTCGCGATACCCCAGGCACGCCACTGCCTTTGGGTAACCTTTTAATAGGTTCTTCCTAACAATAGGCTTAATAAAAAATAGGCCCTAAGCAGTGCGGGAAGCGGTTGTAATTTGAATTTTGAAATTCGAAATTCATGTTCTTTTCAAAATTCAAATTACCCAATCAAATCCCTATTCTCGTCTACCCCACACAACCGCAGGCGAGGTCTGAGATAAGCGGTCGTACTATAGTTATTTCCTAGAAATGGTGGCGAAACTGGAGTCTGGACATCTGGAGATGGACAGAAAGCTTGAGGCGCCACTTATAATAATAATAATAAATAAATTGTTTCAACAAACACACCAATTACCTAACCCCAAACTAAGCGTGAGCTTGTGCTATGGTGACTAGGATAACGGATAGAAATACTTAAATACATGTAAACATCCATGACTTAGGTACAAATGCTCGTGCTCATCACACAATCATTTGCCCCTTGCGGGATTCGAACCCGTAACCGTCTGGTTTAGAAGTCCGGTGCGCGAACGTGTACACCAAGACGGTTGTCGAACTTGAACTGAACACAAGTCTAGATGAAACGGTCATTGTCAGAATATTTATTTAATACATAAGATACAAAATAATACAAATGAATATTAAATAATATACAAATATTAAAACTAATACAATAACCTAAAACTTAACTAAAAGTAATGTAAATATATATATATATTTACAAAATATAAAAAGCATCAGCCCCAGCAGTGCCGAAAGGAATGGTGCCCAAAAGGCTGGCAGCATTGCCCCTCTGGATAGCAATACTGATTCTTTGCCCAAGGTAGCTGCCAGCCTTTTGATCACCAGTAGAATCAGTTAGCCTTTTGCAGAGATCTTTGTAAAAACTAAGGACACAGGGACCCCAAGAGCCCATGGTCTCTACGCCAAAAGGCACAAATATGTAGCTATCATTGAGGGCTGCATATTTGTGCCTTTTTAGGCATTCTGCAGAGCCTGCCGCCGCGCCAGCAGCGGAAGAAGTACCACTTACATGGGACGGCGCGAGCGTATCCACGCATGTGGCATCCCATACAAGGGAAAGTCCCCGCTTCCAGGGAATGAGCGTCATGCCGTCAGGTCTCTTGCCGTCATCACGAAAAATACCAGGTGGCTCTAGCACAGCCGGCACATTGGAGGCGACAAGAGCTCTGCGGATGACGTCATTGATGCTCGCGTGGCGGGAGACCCTGCCAGCGCTAAATAGGCAAGAGAGACCATGATGCCCCAATTCATTTACAAGATCTCCGCATCGGCAGCGATGGGGCTGATTTGTGTTGGCGCCAATTCTTAAACTCACAGCAATGGAAAGAGTAACCCTATCGAAGAGAGTCCCAATATTAGCTGCAGGTCGTGCCTGTAACCAATAGCCAGACTCTATCCGAAAAGCTGCCAGCAAGCGAGCACGCTCTGCTGCGTTCTCAGAGTGAGCCAAAAGCTCCCTCTGAACACTCAAGCTGAGAGGCTCATCCCACATCCGTTGGGATGAGGATGGTAACGAAGGGAGGTCTGTTCCAGGGCTAATTTATTGAGCTAATTTATTAATGTTTAATATAAAATACAATTTCTTTGTGCAACATGTTCTGTGTTTTACAACATTATGTAATGAATAATCGCAGCGATCGAATCTCATTTATTCGGACACTACATCCAAACATTGGTTCGGGCTAAAATGGTCGGTTTCCAAAATGAGTAAGCACATAATTATGCACAAACCAAAATCAGGTTTAGAAATAAATTTAAAAAACCGGCCAAGTGCGAGTCCGACTCGCACACAAAGGGTTCCGTACCATTAACTTACAACATTAGACAGTATAGGCAAAAAAAACACGAGCTCCCCTTAAAAATATTTTTTATGTCAATTTTGTTATTTATTTTTAAAGTGAAATACATCATAATATTCTGTAAATATTTTAAGCGTCTGTCTGTTGAAATTAAAAATATCGAGGAAAAATGGCAAAAAACACGTTTGTTGTGTAACAGCCCTTAAATAAAAATATTATTTTAATTTAATTATTTATTTTTAAAGTGAATATACAACTTTATGTTTTGTGAATATTTCAACGTCTACCTGTTGCGGTTACTAATACCGGGCAAAAAGCGGCGGAAAAAATACTTGTGTATGGGAGCCCCCCTTATAGATAACTCTTTATTGCACACCATAACAGAAAATACAGTAAGTACAGCGATTTACACAGAAAAAATGTACAATGTAGGCGGTCTTATCGCTATAAGCGATCTCTTCCAGACAACCTTTAGGTAAAGGAACATACTCATTATTAATTACCCCCCTTAATTATTATTTTTATTGTTTTTAGGGTTTCGTACCCGAAGGGTAAAAACGGGACCCTATAACTAAGTTTCCGCTGTCTGTCTGTCTGTCTGACTGTCTGTCTGTCTGTCACCAGACTGTATCTCATAAACCGTGCTAGCTAGACGGTTGAAAATTTTACAGATTTATTTCTGTTGCCGCTATACCAACGAATACTAAAAACAGAATAAAACAAATATTTAAGGGGGGCAGGCTCCTATACAACCAACCTAATTTTTTAGCGTTTTTTGCTCGCAATTAATAACGGAACAGGTAGACGCTTGAAATGTTCACAGAATATTAAGTTGGATAGGTATCAACTTTAAACAAAAAACAATTAAATTAAAATAATAATAATATTTAAGGGGGCCCATACAACAAACGTGAATTTTTCGCCATTGCTCGATATTTTTAATGACAACAAGCAGACGGTTAAAATATTCACTGAATATGATGTTGTAATTCACTTTAAAAATAAACCATAAAATTAAAAAATATATTTAAGGAGGCCTCCCATACAAACGTGTTTTTTGCCTATACTGTCTAATGTTGTAAGTTAACGGTACGGAACCCTTCGAGCGCGAGTCCGACTCGCACTTAGCTGGTTTTTAGTATTTGTTGTTATAGCGGCAAAAGAAATACATCATCTGTGAAAATTTCAACTGTCTAGCTATCACGGTTCATGAGATACCAGCCCGGTGACAGACATACAGACAGCCAGACAGCGGAGGCTTAGTAATAGAGTCCCGTTTTTACCTTTCGGGTACGTAAAGAATTATCCCATTTAGACAAGTCATTAAAAACTGACAGCGTGACGTTGAAGACAACACAACACAAGGTACCTTGGGCGGGTTGAAGGGGTACGTCTCGGGCACCTTGATCTCCAGCAGGAAGGTCCCCCCCTCGTAGGGCGTGTCCGCCGGGCCCGCGATCTCGCCCTGCAGCTCCGTCCAGCTGTTGTCGACCAGCTCCAGCTTGATGGCACCACCCGCCACCTGCAACCACACACACGGGGATCATATACAGCGTGTCCCGTTAATGAAGGATAATCATTTAGGTACAGGTTAGTTACATCATGCTCGACTATAATAATATGCCGAAAATGTTTTCAAGTAAAAGTGTTCCCATTTTGGAGATTTTGGTTTTGAGTTTTTATTATTATTGGGAGCCTTACTAAGTATTTGGAATAATCAAGAGTATTAAAATAGAAACAGACTTTTATAAAGTCATTAATTGTAGAAGCAGCCATACAACAATTAAATATTTATATCTCGAAAATGGTAACACATTTAATTGAATACATTTTTGGCATTAAAAGTCCATGATATAACCACTCTACACGTAAAGGATTATCGTAAGGATATATAACGGGACATCCTGTATATAGTAACCAAATACGGACAACATTCAGGTTACAACGGCGATCTATATATTAGGAGAGTCGACTGAAGAAACATATCATATTGTATTTAGCCAAAAATAGAATAGTTACAGTCCTAAAAGTGCATGCACGACCGTCCAGCAAGACGTGCAGGCGGCGAGGGAGCGCCAATCGCACGCGACTGTCGTAGGACACCCGCTTTCCCGCTGACATCTAGCATGCCTTGCCTTGTACGTCTGACGACAGCAGGAAGGTCGCGGAACGTCTCGTCGGAATATAGGATCACTCACATCAACATAGAATTGGTAGTTAACTAACACACACAGAGAGACACGCACACACAAACATTTGCTAAACTTAGGTTAGGTACCTATAGGTTTAATGCATTCATCTTCGAAAAAGATGGAAAGAAAAGAAACAAAGAAAGAATATTATGTATTTGGATCTAGGTAAGTAAAGTTTACAATTAATACAGGACGCCACCAAAAAGAAATCCATTTAGCATTGATCATGGTAGCTGAAGGCACGAAAAGCTATTTTTAATGACATTACTTTATTTTTAATTTCATCATAATGCTATCGCAGAGTCGACGCAAAAGTCAAATAAACATGCAAAAATATGCAACATTATTTAAGCAAATTTTTTTTAAAATAAATACAAGGATAATATTATTTCATAAAACCATTAAATGAGCTTATATACATTTTTTTAACAAGATGGTAGCTTATTGCAAAATTGTGCTCTGAGGAAGCACAATTTTACAATAAGCTTAACTTTACGATACAAATCTATCTACATCATAATATTATTAGCTTCGTATTTGAAATACTATACCTTTGCAAAAGTAAACACAAACTAGCAACCTGTGGCTCAACAAACAAACAGAATCACAGGTCAGCACAACCGATTGAGTCATTAATTTCTGACACGCCCCTAAGGATACACTGTGACCTTTATTTTGTTTAAGTTATCGATCAATGATGGACTGGACCAATTTTATTTATTTAATTATTTAGATTAATTATCTTTTAAAATATTTTTTAAAAGAGTGTAACTATCATGTTATAAAACTAAATTTTAATTCAATTTCTGAAAATCTTAATTTAAACTTATATACCTAGCATCCAACTTATTTTGTATTTGTGTTTGTGGCGAACGTTGCAGAAATAAATGTGCAGAAACATGAAGCTTATTAAATGGAATGGTAGGTTTAAAATCAGTTTAAAAAAGCTTACTCATGATAAGATGAATCTGGCTGGTGCTGGTTAAATTGTATGGGTCGATAACAAACAAAGGTGAGCTTAACCTACGGAAGGTAGGGCTAGACAAAAATAGAACGAATATTTTTTCCTCTCTCCGTCCGTTTTCAGGAATGGCAAAGGACTTAGTGTTTCATACAGCCAAATTATAATAGCTTCAGTTTTGTGTACATTCGGCCGTCTGAGCCAGAGTCCTAGAGAGATCTTGCATATCTAAGCTGAAACGAATCGTAGGTGACGGCAATACACCAAGGTTTGATCGTTTGTGACGCAATAGTTTCTTTGAAAATTGAAAAAAACCTGGCTCAGACAGCCAGAAATTCACCTTTTTGGACACTTGGATCTCAACGGGGCTCTGAAACCCTCTGTTTCAGAGCCCCGTTTTTTATAAAAAGTATAGTGACGCATTATGTAACGCCATCTAAAGTAGTTTCATCCATTTTGGTGCAATAGCTTTCGAGTTATCTTGAAAACGTGTGGTCAGACAGCCTGATATCCGGTCGTCTGAACCAACTTGTTTTTCTCAATATTCACGAAATATCACATTTTGGACCAATCTTTATGGATTATACTAATGTGACGGCTCTCAACCAGATTTGAACCACCAAAACCCACGCGCTTAAGAGCTATTCTAAAAACATTGATGGTTCAGACGGCCGGATGCTGGCTGTCTGAACCAGCAAATTCTACTACTTCCAGGTGTTCTACATAGCTGGAATATAATTTTATCCTTAGTAACGGCGATGGTGAATACTAATTTCGTTATGTGACGGCTCTTATAAAAGTTATAAGCATTTCAATTATTTTCCATACATTGATTCATTAGGGTAATTACACTTCGCTCTTTTTATAGGAATACAAATACCAATATAGTGAAAAATGCCTCTGTTTCACAAAAGCTGATTGCCTTGTTATTTAAATACGTATTTACGTAGGTAACTAGTTCGCCGATAAAGGAAAATGTATTAATTATTACTTTTTGGGTTTAGTGTGACTGTTTGGAAATAACCGCTAATCTCAGTTAGGTACTAGACTAGAGTATAATCTTACTCAGATTAATGTTTCAACCCGTCCTACATGCCTCCGACCCATTTGGGACAATAGCAGAAAATTTATATCTATATTCGACAAGTCGTCCCTCATTTCATTTTGGATGAAAAATTTAGTAATTAATTAACTCGTCACACATGCCTACGGCAGACTTGACGAGATGCAGGAAATTATAAAATCATACATTTTCGGCAACTCATCCTCTGTTTCTTTTTGTAAAGCATATACAAGGAAAACAGCTTTTATAACGTAGGGAATAGAGGCGGTCTCAAGGTCAACAGGGGTAGTACGGAGGTAACTAGTTCGCCGATAAAGGAAAATGTATTAATTTATTACTATTTAGCTAACTACTACTAAGATGCCGTCACATAATGCGTCACTATACTTTTTATAAAAATCGGGGCTCTGAAACCCTTTGGAAGTTGAGATCCAGAGTGTCCTAAAAGGTGAATATCTGGCTGTCTGAGCCAGGTTTTTTTCCATTTCCAAAGAAACTATTGCGTCACAAACGATCAAACCTTGGTGTATTGCCGTGTCCTACGATTCGTTATCAGCCTAGATATGCACTAGGACTCTGGCTCTGACGGCCGGATGTACACTCAGTTTTTAGCGAATAAAAATTGGATGTGGAAAAATATATCTTAATAAAAATTGTATAAAAAATAGAAATCGGCAAAAACACGCTAGAACGAAAAATAAACTTGAAATATGAAAGGCATATTTTTGTAGATTTTTTCTCGACTTGTATAAATTTTGCCTAGCATATCGGCTAGCACCAAATCCATTGGTAAAAAAATCAGCTTAATTCAATTTCAATTCAAAATTAAATTTGCCGTTTATATTTCTTTGTGGAATTTCCAAGTTACAACAAAAAACTGGGCAAGTGCGTATCGGGCCACGGCCAAGTATTGGATTCCGTACTTCCCTAGCTCTTACGAGAACCTAGAGTAAACGTTCAAAGTTAGGTATTAAGGTTTGGTTGGTACCACAAATACCAAGAGTACAGAAAACAAACATCTGTATGTACTCCACTTTTCATACCAACGCTTGTTGCCAAGTTTTGCTAATGCACCAAACACTATTGTGGTAGATACAAATCTAGTCGTTTGATTAATTGTTGAGAACTAAACAGAAAAAACGGAAACATAAACCAATAATAACATTAATATGACAGTAAAAAGTGGTATAGTTTTACTCTCTTCTGCGAATAAAAACACAATTAGGAAACAGATTAACATCTCAAGTGAAATAAATAGCTACTTTTGCCGTTGGCCGAAATTTTAATGGCCAATAACAAGTAATAACACAACCTGTTTCCCACCGTCTAAAATAATTATAACTTCTATATGATTCTCTATCTTTTTATATGATTGTGCTATGAGATGTTCATTAATTAAACATCTCCTAAATCAATTATATTAAATAAACACAGTAAAAGAAAAGATAAATGTCGGGTCGTATCAGGAGGTCAAAAGAAGGGCGGAAAGCAGAGAGGAATGGAAAAAACTCCACCGGCAAGAGCTAAATTATAATTATTTTAGACAGCCGAATTATAGGTTTAGTTTTTACTGGTTATCGGCCGCTAAATTTTCGGTATTTAGGAATGTCATATCTCAGAATCTATGAGGTATACTGGCGGCCGGAATCTAGTCGTCAATTTACAAAATTCTAGATGTTCACAAATATAATGGAATCAATGTTGGTGAATTTAAGGTTTAAACATAAATTACGTGATTAAACCGGTTTGCGACCATCCGGGCGGAAAGTGGTTTTTGAAATAAATCGAAACCTATTGTCCAACCACCAAAAATATTACAGATTATGAAAAGTTTGGCGAGTTTGGGCATTTGAATATTGAAATTTAACATGTATTTAACACACCAACCATAAACAAACACCAATAAAATAAGATGGTAACACTGAAAAACTTTATATTTAAAATCCATCCACCTAGTTTTTTTTCCATACACCAAATTCAACACATCCATACACCAAATTTTGAAATGGCGACTGAGGGCTTAGTGCGCAAATGACAAGGTCATCCCTGAGGATTATGAACCGTAAAGTTTGTAGTGTTGGCGCCATTGTCTGTGGACCTCTCTCGGTAGGGGCCCACCGAGAGGGGACCTGGCTTTAGCTGAGTGAGGCCCCCTTGATTTGGACATCACAGACACAAAGGCACTGTTTGGCTAGCGTTGACAGTAACTGATTTGTTTGTGTGGTTTTTATTTTGTATTGTTTTTATTTTCTTTGTTATCTTTGTAATTTTGTATTTTTTTGTAATTTTGTGCGATGTTTGTTTGTGATGTCCCAAATTAATAAATGCTTCTTTCTTTCTTTCTTAAGTTTGTCCGAGTTAAATTTAGAAAGGAGCTGTCTATAAATCTACCTATTATTTAAAATAACGTGCGAAGTGGCCGAAAAGGGGTAGTGGTCGGCCAACCGGTATGTTTACCCTATGTAGATTGCCTTCTGTACTCTCGGTATTTTGTGTACCTATATCGACCATCGGTCACGCGTATGAATACTCTGAATTGGCACCACATTCCTGAACGTTTTAGTGTTTTTGAGGCGGTGTTTTTTTTCCAAAAAAAAATATATATTTGTGTAAGTAATATGTTATTCGGTGGGTCTAGTTATATGAAGCTTGAGCCTGAGTTTTGTGACCCATCAAGCCCAAACCGAACACAAGGTGTCACCACTGCCACAATATTATGTATTAACTAGCTTTCAACGTAAGGATTTGTCCACTTTTTGTCATCCTCTTTTTAACCCCATTTTGAGAATTCCATTCTTAGCTGACATTGCTTATCTATACATCTAAGTATACAAATAAAACTATCTATGGTCGAATACTGTACATTGATAATGAATGAATAACTCCCAGGCCTTTGTTTAGGTCAGTAGAGTAAAAACATTTATTGAAATTTTTGGCTGTATGTTCGTATGTGTATGTTTGGGTCTCGAACATTATAGACTCGAAATCTGCTAAACTAATCTTAATGTACCTACCACAGTTAAAATATGTATGTATATTTCCAGTAGGTTTCATCTTGATAGTAATAGTACATCCAGAGATAAAGGTTGACCCCTCTGCGCCATTCTTCAAGGAAAAAACAAGAGGTCATGATGACTGGACTGTTATGGGTGTACAATTCTTTTTACTCGAATTTCGCTCGGGTATAAGAGTATAGGTCAACTTATATCATCGAGTCCCCACCAACGAAGTCGCGGGCAACCACTTGTCTAATTATAAACTATAACCTGGCCGCTTATGTAAGACCTCGCCTGGGGGGTACAGGGGAGCGCAGGTAGACGAGGACATGGATTTGAGTGGGTGATTTGAATTTGGAAAAGAATGCGAATTTCGATTTCTATGCCCTGTCAGGACTGGCACAGACAGACCTGATTTCTCTTATTACATGTTTAATTGTCGGTTAGCAATCTAAAGATGTCGCTCAGCTCTCGCGCTATATGGGGTTGGCTTGGCTTAGTTTGTATTGGAAATCTGTCATTTACGCTGACGAAGTGGCACTGCCAATTTATTGTCAATTCAGAACATTTGCATCAAAATTTATAGTCCGACAAGATCTGTGCGACCTTCCTGCAGTCGCAAAAAGTGCGGGGGCGAGGCGAGGCGAGTGATGGTGCAGGGAAGAGGACTTAATTTGACAATCGCGTGTGATTGAAACAAAACATTTTAACACCAATATAACCAGCATGTCGCTAGCGACCGGTGGCCGTGGTTGGTGGCCCATCTGCGTGGAGCCTTACAGTATGACAAAAGAAAAAATCCAAAAATTTGGTTGAAGTCTATCAGTCATTAATTTTAAACTAGCCATCTCATATTTACACATCAGTTGTTTTTGTTATAATCTTATTTATAAACATCCAACATGACTGTTATAGCAGATTTGACACTAAAGTTTGTATGGCTTTGTTGATCATATTTGAAATCCGTTATGTCAGAAAGGGACAGCCGACTACATATAAGTAATAAATCTTATAAGTTTTATGAATATTCAATTCCTAGCTGTAAGATTCCCGAAAACTGTTAAATAAAATGAAATAAAAATAAAATAAAGGGGTAAGAGTTTTGTTTAAGATGTAAGTTAAATTATAGACAATGAATACAGTACTTATATAGTCAATCGCAATTGCAAAATATAATATGAGAAATAAAAAGCACAATACAAAAAGCACAAAGCATGAGCACAGACACAATAAAAAAAGTTTTGGGGAGACTACTTCGACAAGTAAAAAGTGCCAGGATATTCAACATTGAAAGTAAAGCAACCATACAGTAAACAAATATACAATGTACCTACACTAGGTAGGTGGGTACCTACAGTAGGTAATAAGACAACAAAACAAAATCATAAGCAGTTTGCTTAGCATAGTTACTGATTGCCATTCTAAACATGAAACTAGTAGTTCTATGTAATTTACATCTTAGTGTTATTTATAACCCAATAAAATACCCAAAAATATTCGTAAACAAAATATATTAAATTAAGTTTTGAACGTATGACATTTAAGGGTTTCCCAAGACTGAAGATGTCTTCGAAAAGGAGGTAGGTAAACAAGTAACAATGTTAGTGGAAAAGATGCTGAATCATGTAATTTTAGTATACGTTCACTGCGCTGCATACATCGCAATCATAGTAAGAAAATAATCACAAAAGTACTTAGCACTACGTAAATCGCTGTTTACAAGAAAATTATATTTATAAAAGTGCAAGTAAGTGGCACTAAGTTACATGTTGCAAACACAAAAATGACAGTGGTACAAGATATCTCACCTCTTCACTTTTCATGACCTCCTTGAATTCCCTTTTTATACGTTTCGCTGCTATGTTAGCCATTGTTTAAATTTACTGAGGTAGATAATTTGTTTTTATTGAAGGCTGAGTGGGAATGAAAGTTAGAAACGAAATCAATCAGAAATTAGAAATACTTGTCAACGAAATCGCAATCAGACATAAACAGAATTGCCACTAAAGAAAACCACTTTATTTGACATTTTTACAAACAAAGCACTGAAGGAACGAACACGAATCACCATTCGCAATTGACAACATTCCAAAAATTTTACATGCACGTTTTTATTTTTTTGCTTATAGTACGTAAAAAAAGCATATGTATTTTTTCTTATTCATTTCTTTTCATAATTTACCATTGAATTTAATTATTTCAAAACTCCATCCATTCTAAAAGAGCGTAAGTACAAGAGTAAGGATGTGACGACTTCATGCCTTTGTCATATTTTGAATTTAAAATAATAACTGACGTCTACAGTTTTGTATTTTGTAGCGGTAAGATATCGATATCGACAGTAAGCACGTATATAAATATAAGAAAAGTCTAAATGAAGTAGATAAATAATCTTAGTGAGTATCTTTATCCAAACACAACCTAACAAAAGCTTATGTTGCAATTTTCATTACTTATTTTTTTATGGTTTTTAAAATCAAATGAAACATCAATAAAATGAATAAAGGACTTTTATGATTTGGTCACCATAATAGATAAACATTAAAATGCATGTGTATATTTAGCAATCCTAAATATACTAAACTAAAACTATCGATAAATAGATGGACTTCACTTCTTTAGAACAACACTACCATTATCTCTTGATTTACTCACTCATCATAGTGTCAGTGTCAAATTTCAATGTCAAAATGACGGCTAGCTTTTATGTATGGTAAAATACTTTTTTAAGTCAGACCAGATAACCAAGCAAAGGCATGTCCCCTTATAATGCCTGTATCTAGTACTTTACAGTTTTTTTCAAATATCTTTGAGTTCATAGCGTAAAAAAAAATATTTTTATCGTGTTGAGCATCACCAAATCTCGAAATGGTTTTTGAATTTTAGTACCATTATAAAAATGAGATGTTGTCAATTCGCACCACTGGTCGAGACCCTTTTCGAGACTTCTAATAATGGCAATATGAAGAAAGATTTGTCTGAATGGCGAACCCCAAGGCAATAAAAACACTAATTTAAAAAACCCTTTCGAGACTATGCAGATCTCATACAAATAGCTAACCTGTAGTCGAGACTCGAGAACTCAGCTCGAGAAGTAATTATTATATAATCTGTGATTTGATTTACCCACGGTTGCAAAACGACTTTTTTAGTAAAGAATAATTCCCTAAACAACAATAAAACACAAAATATCAAAGGTTTTAACATTCTAATTAACTCATTTTAACAATGTTTTACTAAAAAGGGCATTTTTCATGAAAATACAAAAACAACTTTGTTAGTTTTTTTTGTTGGAAATAACCCCCTTTATCACCCTGTTTTGTTTAATCCACGATTTACAGGGCCACCCTGTATATACAACGTATTATTAACTATAAAATTATAAAATTAAATTAAATGATTAAAATTATAAAATTTTGAGTTGTCGTTGTCAGAAAATCCCATTCTATCTTCTCAATGGAAAATCCCTCATTGTTTTTTTTTCTTCGATTGTCCAATGTTGCCAGTACAAATTCTATTTTACTCTATACACCATTCGCCATTCCATTCAATCACTCGCTCTCTAGGTAACTTGACTGGGGTAACATTCACTCTCCACTATAACCTTCACTAACCTCACTCACTCTTTCCATAGACAATAATAGACTACACGTTAGTCTTTGCGAGTTTCCTACCGAAGGATACGTACCACCTATCAAAGAGTTTTCGGCTATGGTAGACTAATTTGAGGTGATAAATAATTTATTTCGTTTTGTGGTTCTGTATTCGTTGTTTTATAACTTAAAGTTGTAGTAGAATGGTGATTTAAACTTAGTAGCTACTGTGTAACCCTATTCAGTGTGATAAAAATCAAGATATGGGCAGCGCATTGGGCATCGAAAGGACAAAGTTATGTTGAATATCTCCGTATGTCACCGGGTTGCACCTCTGTTCCTGGCGCTCGAAGGTGCGTACTCATTCCAATGTTTTTATGCTCGCGTAGGATTCCTAAAACGATACGAACATGACGGATCACCGTTATTTGTTTACACTCGCCGCTTCACACAGACATTTTCTGTAAAATAAATAAAGTTGACGAGATCTGTGCAGGAAAGGCCCTTTCTTGTTCCCTGCGTCTTCTCCTTTCTACTCGTTGAGTAATGCATTACTTTGTATTTTTAGATGGCTTTGTACTTAACATTCAATGCGTTTATAGCGATAAACAAGTCATAAAGTAGTTAATCTTACATAAAATTTAAATTCTACTAAGGGCTACCATGTACTTACGTCAATAAGTAGTTGTTATTATCATATCACAAGTTTCTAAAAGATTACCAATGTTTATATTCTTACGTTAGTAAATTACTTCATTGCTACCTGAATAACATGATTTTAAAAGTGTATTTTATGTACATATGATTGCTACAGGTATTTTTTATTATTGACTCTAGTCAATACAAGCCCTCTCCAGCTTGACAAAAGTGCAAATGATAAAATAAAATATATTGTTCCCCTGGAAAATTTGAATATACTAATGATAAAGGACTTAAGGAGGTCCTGTACGAAATTGAGAAAATTAACATATTTCTAAGTCACTTGTACCATGAGCTGAATTAGTTAAATACGTTAAAACAACTTATTTACGTTAGCCTAATCATTGAACAAGGTCATTGTCATGTTGAAATTTGAAACAAATTCTTTATGATATAATAAACATGTCTTGTAGCTAATGATAGCATTATTTTTGATAACTTGGTGATTTTTACGCATAAAACAATAATTTGTACATCAAAATAATTGTATTGATATTCCGCAGGTCTCCTCCTTTTTAATATACACAAATAAAATATATATAGGAAAATATGAACACTTTTCATCAAAAGAGCATCATTGGCGCAGTGGCTAGTGGATGTCCTCTCATGCAAGAGTAGCCGGGTTTGATTCCACATGTCGCCATGTACTAATGACATTTGCCAAGTTATGTACATTAGTTGTTTTAATAACCGATGCTCTTACGGTGAGGGAAAACATTGTGAGGAAATAAGGTCAGGTTTCAGTTATCAGTGTTACGGAGGTCATATGGCAGTCGCTCCACTTTAATTACCTGATCTACCAAATCCTGGATCATGGTCAGCGCACCCTGGGCCCTTGCATGCGAGTGCACAGCCAGAATAACACTAGGAAGGTGATGATGAACACTTTTCAGTTTTATACACTAATATACTACACTATAGTCTGATGGTTTTGTGCATTGCGCAGAATAAAACTATTGTTCTAATTAAATCATCAAGTCTAAAACTTGAAAGAAAATGGATCTAATTACCAATATTAATAAGTTCGATTCTGTTTGAGGATTGTTTAGACTTACTCGAACTCGCAGTTCTTTGTTCGCGTGGCACCCCCTTAATAAAATTGTACCAGTAGTTTTGTAATTTATTTGTTGCAACTATTCAAAAATACACATCTTTCCTCCTTATAATATATCTAATATATTCTTGATGTTTGATATTAAAGAAAGGGTAGTATTTAAACACACATCAAACAAAAAATCTTCCTTTTTAGGGTTCTATAGACCGACAAGGAACCCTTTTAAGATTGTTCAGTCCGTCTGTCCTAGTCTGTCACAGCAGAATATCTTCTACCTTTATGGACTGATTTGCATGTAACTTGGTTTAAGGATACTTCACTAGATATCATTTTTAAAAATACAAAAAAATTAAATTACCCTTTTTTTTAAGGGTACCTCCCCATACATGTAACTGGGGGAGGGGGGGGGGTGAATTATTTTTTTGAGTGCACCCCCTTGTGTAGGGTATCGTAGAAAAGGACTATGAAAATAAGATAGGGTTTCCATACAACACTTTTTTATCAGCTTTACCATTTGCGAGATATAGCCCGACAAAGTCGCTTACACGGTGTCCCCCCTCCCTGTAGTTTCTAAAGTCTTGGACCTATAAACTTCAAATCACTCATGTAAAGAAACAGGCGCGGAAACTCTTATTTAAAATTGTTTCGGGTATCCTGTGATGAATATTTGTGTTTGTAGTATCTCGTCAACATAATGAATAAATCAATTGTGGAAACTTGTTAGGCTTCAGCACTAAACATTATTTGTAAACTAAATGTAAGATTAATAGCTGTTTGTTTCCCTAATAAAGATAAATAAATAAATAAAAATAAATAAATACTTTCAAATTATAAATAAATAACAATATGTCCGGAACCCTTTGTGCTCGAGTCCGACTCGCACTTGGCCGGGTTTTTATTTATATCAAGAAATCCCAATTTTAATAAAAAATACAGATTTTACAAAATATGGGGTTCATATGACACCACTACTCTCGTGAAATCGGCTAAGACTTTTCTGCGCACCCTTTCCTACACTCCAACCAACTTGTTACTTCAAAATATTATAAATTTTAAAGCAATTTTATTTTATTTGGAATTGGCATCCTGTGCCCTGTCCATCTCCACTTCTGTTGGTTTATCTTGCCCGTAAATCAGTTAATTTTGGTTTGGTACAAGGATTGGTGTAACAAATTTTGTCAGTATTTTTTTTTGTGGCTGTCATGCTCCTCACCATTGCTCTTTGGCATTTTGCAAGATCACTCTGGGATTTGGTCAGCGCCCATGTTTCGCATCCATATGTCAGGCATGGGAATATAGAAGCGTCAAACGTTTTATTTTTCAATGTCAATTGTGATCTCTTTGAGGGCTCCTTGCTTTGGATTAGTGGAGTACAAAAATGTTTGTCTGTATGTGGGTTTGATTGTCTCCTAAAGAATAGACAGAAATCTATTGAACTAAGTTTAACACGCCTACCATAGATGAGATATAACAGGGTGACCTGAACGTGCCAGACTAATGCTGGGGATAGTTAGGCCATAGCCTTTAAAATAAAAATAACATGAATCTGGTAAAAGTGTCATAGTTTGGGAGATAATACCACATTCTTGTATTCTTTATACAATAAAAATACATAAAGTGGCATTATCTTCAAAGCCATGAGACTTTTACTAGTGTTATATTTAATTTAAAAGGTCTATAGCAAAATTATCCCCAGTGTCAGTCTGGCACGCTCTTTACGGCAATCACGTTATGTACAGAGTGTTCCATTTTTCAAGGTGTCAAGTCAATGCATGGCACAGTGCTGGTGGGTCGGGGCGCTAGTAGAGCCCAAAAATAAGTACGTTCATAAGTGGCATTTCGTGTCCTATACCTATTGAATAAATATTTTTTTATTTTTGTCGTTTATACTTATATTGATTACTTATTTAACACATCAGAAAAGTGCGCAACATGACTGATTGCACTCTCACTCTTATTTTATATCCATCCACGTATCTTGAGATAAATATTATAGGTGAACGCGCATTTATCCGCGCCGCACTATACCCGCCGGAGCCAGCGGAGCCGCACGCGCCGCGCCCTATGCGCCGAAGTCATCGCATTTTATAAATCCTTACTAATATTAGAAATAAATGCGAAAGTTGATCTGTGTCTGTGTGTTACGCAATCACGCCTGAACTACTAACTGATTCAAATGAATGGTACAGAGATAGTTTAAGACCCTGAGCCTTTGGCGCGGGCGAAGTCGCGGGGAACTGCTAGTCTTTGTATGAAATTGTGCCTATGCGACGTCGCACCTATGCGCGCCGTCCTTGTCCGCACCACATTTGCCGCAAACCACCAAAATCGTTTTCGAACATAAATATCGTAAGTGATCCACTTTTCATCGCCTGTTAATGTTGTTAACTAATCTTTTCAGCCGTTCAGAGTGTAATGACCAAGATGCTATAATGTACAAAGTAACAAAAAGACCTAAGTTGTGAAATGACCAATTGATAAAGGACCATTTCATACACATTGTTCAAAACACAGAAGTGATACAATGTCTAAATACGTTAAGAAATCGCATCACTTAATTTGACGTTTGTAAATTAATTGAGTCTTTCTCTTTTTGTTTCTTCACCAGAGAAAGAGAGGGAATGAACTTAAAGGAGATGCCCTAAATTGTATGTAGGCTAGGCCCAGGACCTGTATAGAATACTTTGTTATCGTCCAATTTATTTAAATGGTTTAAAAATAATTTATCATACAATTTTTCCCTAATGTCCAAATAAGTAATAATTCAACAGGTTCAAGTTTTCCTATTAAGTTCGTAAGAAGTAATCAAGCATGAACTTTGAAATGCTAGTTTGTTAGGTAGGGAAAGCAAATAATGCATTTGTTGGGGGAGGGAAGGAGGCGTATCAACAACATACCAGTGTATCACGCACCCAAAACTTGGCCCACTCCAGTTTTGAAATCGTTCTCATGTTAATAATAATAATGTCCTCCTAGCCGAATTTCGACTACAGCGGGCAAAGTAAATAAAACCTCTACAGAGATTAAACAACTTCGCAGGAGATATTATAATGCACAAGTGTGTCCGCAATACACAGATGCACTCTCTGTTCCTTCACTCTCATTATTCGGTGGGACGTTCCTATGTCACTAATTATTGGTTTGTCCGTTTGATAAGGAGCGTACATCCCTGATTCGTTCGCAAACACTCCAAAGTTCCGCGTTCTTTTGGGCGGGTGGGTTATTTAGTTTCGTAGTTTATTTTTATGGGACAAACAACCCTCTCGTAGGTGCTTGGCGGCCGTTCGTTAGGCGCGCAGCATTGTGTCGGCTCTCGGCCCTGGAGTTCGGGCCCTCGCCCTCGGGCCGGCTCCTCGCAGCGCCACCGGCACTCGACACTGATTACAGCTGAGCTGCACTAGAAACACGTAACCAACCACTGATCATGTAAACGTAACCTGAAGAATAGAGACGAAATGGCATTAATTTTGTTTAAGAGTAATTCCGACAAAATCCGTAGGCTTATTACCTAAAGCAATCGGCGAAAATTGCCTAGCGGTTGATTGCTTAGCGTCAAAAAAACACGTATTACGTATGTGATCCCTAGCGAATCGCTCGTGTAGGAGGTATCTAATACGAAAAAATTGACATTTGAGGTATTTTGGCATGGGTATAAAAAAAAAGAAGAACGGCTAAGTTCTTTGATAAAACATTGGCATGATTTTTTTTATTATTTTTTTTTTCATTTATTCTGACACAAACAGTCATTAAAAAAAACAATACTACAAAACAGTATTAATTTTAGGTAACAGACAAATAGTGCCGAAAAAATACATGAAATTTAACATTTTTGTTGATAAGCTGTTCAATCAGTTCACCAGTGGTCGATTTAACACGTAAGTTATTTAAAATTAATATTTCCTTTTTTTTTCTATAGGTAGATTAGGTTTTAAACAAAAGGGAATACCCATGATATTTTTCAAATACAATAACGTACGTATAAGATTAAGGTTTTTGTCTTTGGTGAAAAGCCTAAAACTACAGTTTTAGAGGAAAAAATAATATAACTGACATTTAAAAAATTTATGATCTGGGGGCTAATTACGTAACTTTGTTGCTAACAATTCAGGATTGAAATCGCTTGAAAATGTCACATTTGACAACTTCAGTTACTCTGTTAAGCTGGCCATTCACGGTCAGTTCAAAAAATAATCAAATCAAAAACAAAAATAATCTGAAAACTAAATTTCATTCAGTACTGACAGAACGTGAGCAATTCCCCAAACAAAGGGGACTTTTAGTTTTTTTTTTAATTTAGTGGGTAAAATGGGCGAGAAGGTTTTAGAACTGGTAAAATATGGGCAATTGTGGAAAATTTAAGTTATTATTTAATAACTTTAAGTTACTTTTTTAGCACTTTTGCCTATAGCCTAAATTTTAATTACCGATATTGAAAACGTAAAATTTTAGTCGTACCTCAGACCGACTAATTAGTTTAACTGGCCGTGAATAGCCAACTTTAGCAACAAAACTTTGATTGAAATAATTTCATTCAAAGTTACATAATCAACATTACCGTTTGATATAAAACATATACTTCATGTTTGACTGACACGTCAAAAATGACGTCAATCGTTTTGTTTTTGCATTCTTGAAGACGTTATTTGTTAATGATTTTTACATTCTGAAAATATTTTAAATTTTAACTCCTTGCTTTTTAAAGTACCATAAAAATATACAAAAACCCTCTATTAAAGTTTTATTTATATGTCATGTGTCTCACTGTGTGTGATTTTCGCTATCACTTGGCTTTTGCAAGATAGGTAATAAGCCTGGTGGCACTGAATGCCTCCGTTCTGTCTCCAACAATGAAATAAACTCACTTATTTCTTTACATATTACAAGAAATAAGCTGTAAGATTGTTTCGATGAATGTGAAAAATGTAAGCTTAGCTTGACACATTTCTTATCAGCACCAATCACTGATAAGTTTCGGAGGAAAATCGCCCTTACTTCGCCTCAGTACTAGACGCTCGGTGACTAGAAAGCTGCATTTACTAATTTGTAACAACGCGTGACCAATGCGCCTTCTGTTCCACATGTCCCTACATTCATGTGTCCTCCACTCTCCACCTTTGTCATCTCAAAATTCATGTCACAACTTTCCGACACACCGGTGTTACGTATATATTTTTCCAGCGATCTGTATTATTCAGGTATTGTATGCAATACCTAGAAGGCATTGTGTAGAATACCTGACGCTTGCAGGCAATGTATTAAATATTATGAATATTATTCTCCATCACATACTTCACTTTGGTATTGTATAGCAGGCAATCGTTAAAATAAATAGGTACTTTTACATTTTAGGTCCAGGCTCCGGGTGTAGAACTTTTCAAAAAGAACAATTTATTTACTTTTGATCTCTATTCTAACCTAACCTACCCTTGAGATATTAAAAATTTCGAAAACGGTGCGTGCTAGCGTCAAAGTCATGACAGTTACCCTCCCCCCTTCCCCGCCTAGGTATTGTATACAATACCGGATTATACAGATTGTCGGTAACACATACACTTACACGATAATAAATAAAATGTCGTTACCATTACACACAAAATTAAAAAAATGCTATATGTTGTTATTTCTTACGGGACCGCTGCAGCGCTCTGGTGTCTTGGTGTTGGGCAGCTTAAAATAACATGTGTGATTTTTTTAAAATCAATCATCAATCATATTACATATTACATTACATGGGTATTAAAATGATTTTATAGGCTCGGCATCGAAGGATGCCGGTCCTCTTATGCTTCTGTAAAGGAGTAAGGCGCTCACACATTATTATAAATTATATATTATTATAATTATAATTATTATAAAATAACTATTGGTTCCCCGCGACTTCGCCCGCAAGAGTTGGATTTTCCATATAGACTTTCATCCCCCATTTCACTCCCTTAATGTTTTTATATCGCGACAAAATGTAGCCTATGTCCTTTCCGGGGTCGAGACCCCGGAACTGTCTCCATACCAAATTTTATCTAAATCGGTTCAGTGGTTTAAGCGTCAAGAGGTAACAGACAGACAGACACACTTTCGCATTTATAATATTAGTATGGATAATATACATTGTGTCTGAGCGATCGGTGTGTAATTTATTCGTTGGAGGTACAGTCGGCAGCACGTCAGGAACCTATTTGTGCTCAGGCGGTCAAGGTCAAAGTGGAGTAGTCTGACGTGTGTTGACACGGCCCCACATCAACTTGCCCTGATCTGTCAAATTTCCTTAACCATATTTCAACCTTATGTTAAGCAAGTTTCAATTTATTATTACTTAGATAGATTATAATAGTAATATATATACAACTTATTTATAAAAATTAGGATAATTTATTTAATACAAAAGAAAAACAAAAATTATATAAAGGTCCTTGTGGTAAGGTTCCCAGGATGCTGGCAGCATTACCGCGCTGGATAGCGATGCTTATACGTTGAGCAAAATTGCTGCCAGCTCTTGGGTCACCACTGATGTCAACCAGCCTCTTTCCTCCATTCATTTGAGATATTTTGTCACATTTCGGTCAGTTGATGCGGGGCGCACTGTGCACTGTGAGTGGCGGAGGCCGCGCCGCTCGTCTCCGTACTCACGTAACCTTTTGTTTACTCTTTCTTCACACCTTTATGCATTCCTATTTTATAAGATTTGCTTTCGTTCCTAATATCCATCCACCTATATTCGGGTATATTATATTCATTTCCGGACAGTTTTCATGCATATTTTCCATTTAATAATGTTCTTTATTAAAACACAATTTTACGGATTACTTCGCGATTTATTTACATTTTATTTAAAACCTGACGTTTCGAACACTTTACAGCGTTCGTGGTCACAGGGAGACTAAAGTATTATTTGTCAATCACAAAGTTTTGAAAAATTCAAATTAATATTAATTTACGTTCCTATTTACGCAGAAAGAGCTTACCGTGTCTTGAGATCATGCACTGCGAGGTGTTGTTGTGTAAATAAATAGCGAAGTAATCCGTAAAATTGTGTTTTAATGAGTTCAACCATTCGCGTAAACGTAAGAAACAAATAAATGTTCTTTATATTAAAATTAAAGACTTTCGTCAAGACACCTGGTATGACTATGACGTTACATAATCAGCTAGAAACAAACAAACACATGGTGTGTGTGTGAGTAAATATGTTTTTAGTGTGTTAGTGCTTAAGTATTTAATGAAATGTACTAAGTACATATTTCGGCCACTTGGCGATAGTCTGTGGTCCACTTCCTTTGATTGGCTATTTGGTGCAGTTGGCTGGCCATTTAACTTCATTTGCGGCCGCGGCTGCCCGGCAGACCTAGCTCCTAACTCGATTCCTATCAATTTGCAATAGTTATAGCTTTAAAAATGGTGTCTAAAAACAATTACATAATTAATTAATTATAGTATAGTTTTAAAAATAGATTAAGGTTTGAATACATCTGCAAGTGTATAACATCATTGGAACACTTAATTTGGTCTACTTCAATGATTAAACAACTAATACCCAAATTCACTAATTAAAAAACCGGCCAAGTGCGAGTCGGACTCGCGCACTAAGGGTTCCGTGCCAACTTTAACTGAATAAGGATCCACTTACTTCAACTTAGCCAAAGTACCACAATATTTTGTTTACAGCAAATATAACTTTGTTTTTCATTTGCTCTTAGCCTTAAGTTCACCAACACATGTTTCAAAATTAAATCAGCCGCTTAATTTTTTGTCATGTTTTGTATGAGAATTCTGTCAAACTAACAGTCAACCGGATGTTTGAAATTGGTAAACTCGGGTCTTTATAGAGAAATGGAAACCCCCGTACAAGGCTTGCCTTTAGTTGTTTTTTTTATAGCTTTCGGGGAAAAAGGCTAATTGTATGTTGCCCAATTTTCGCGTCTTACCACGTGTATTTAACCCATATTAAATTAAGCAGAATAATATTTTAACGTAGAATGGACACTTTGAAGCCGAGCTGTAGAACTGGCAAGGCTACGTAAGACCATTGTTAGGAAAGTGCGTTGTCTGTGAAGAATAGTGCAGTGACGGTGGGGTTCGTTTGTTGCAGGCGCGCGTGCGGCGCCCCCGCGCCGTTAGGGATGCAGTAGCAGCCGCCAGATGGCGCCCTCTCCGCTCGCGCTCCTGCTCGCCGCCGCCGCGCCGCTGCTCGTGCGCGCCCTTGACATCTGTGAGTATTACTGCTCTCACTATTACATGCTATTACCTACACTAAGATATTAATGAAAAGGGATTTTAAGTAGGCGATACTATTGTCGGGATTATCACTGATCTTATGTCAACCGCTCCGTGGGCTGCTTTTTGTAATAACTACCAAAACGCTAAGAATTTGTACAACCTTGACTTTATGTTTGAGCAAATTGCGATAAATGTACATACAATATTTAATGATGATATTGTCAAGAAGTTTGGAGAAGATTTTTCTGTTTAAGTCAGTCCTTTGATTAGCTCTAGTGGTGACCTCTGTAACTAAGCAAGCAAGCCTAGCTGCAGTTCGAGCAAGCTTAAAAGAAAAACAGTATTCTGGGCTAGATGTCTGACTTTGTACTAGGCGAATGTTATTCCTTGTAGTACCTAGGTACTAGAGTTGCATAACTGACGATAGTTTCGCTATCGATAATTGACCTTGAAATCTAGTAAACTATCTATAGTATCAATACTGTTAATGTATATTAATCATACTCTCGAAAGTACTATCGATACTACCGGGGCTGAATTGTGCTAATATTTTAGATACTATCGATAGTTATCAATACTATTGCCCTGTTTCACACTATTGATAGTATCGATATGACGTCAACTATCAATATATTATCGTCTAGTGATAATTGCCTATCAACAGACAACACTAGTACCTACTCGCTGCTCTTATATTTTAATTTTCTTTTAAAGACATATCATATCTTACGACGCATACACTCACTCACAAAACAAACAACTCGCATAATGTCGGGCCGCTTTCACTCTCAATAAGTAAAATATATCTTAGTAATCGCTACAAATTACAAAACAATAATAGTACCTAGAAGTATAAGGCTTGACGATTAATTTTTTATATGATGCCGATAGTAACGATTGTCGCCTTCCTGAGGTAACGCGCCTTGCGAGCAGCGAGTCCACGTATCGATCACCGCGGGAGCCTTCGTAGCAATTATACACTAGTTAACTCGCTGGCAAAGTTGCCGGGGAAATTGGCCATAACGACACCGTACATTATTCACTGCGGCGACCGGCGACCGGTGAGAGCGACCGACGTCCTGATTAGTTCGGATTGTTGCGCCGCGGCGCCGTCAATAAATGACAATGTGCTGTATGTGTATTGTGTACAATGTGCTATGTGTCGCTAACTCGCGGCGTTGCCTGTTTGCCTATGCCGGATATGCTTTTTTATAAACATATTTAGTTCAACACCACAATTAAATCGTGATTCGAGAGTACAAAAAGAATAGGTAATGTCGCGCCGGCCGCGGCCAGGTCCTCGTGACTGGAACGACCGAATCCTTCGACCTTGATGGCTTTGTTGTTGCGTGATCGCTGCACAACCAATTTACCGAGACGCTGACTTACAAGTTTTGGCCCAAATTCGAAACGCATTATCCAAACGAGACAGAAAATGAGCTTCATTTAGTTTATTGGAATGCCTCATCGCAGCCATAATTTTAGAAGTTCAGCGCTTAATTAAGATCGTCGGAATGTAATTTGCTGTCATGAGCTGCTTAGCAGGGCAGCGCGAGGCGAATTGCAAAAATACTGACACGATATTTAGTCGCTTCGTATTCAAAAGGAATTGTGAAAATTCCCGAAACTACGTCCGCCTAAACAATGGCACCGGTAGCCGCGCACCGATCTGGGGAGAAATGAAAAACGTAAAATTGGGCAATTCCACACATCGTCGGCGGCGGCCAGCTCGGCTGCGATTTGTGGAGCAGCCCTGAAATTTTGGACGGTTAAGCGCGTTTGCATTAATAAGCATTCGTCTTATTCTTTAAGTATGGCAATGAGTAAATAAATAAATAAATTATTCAACAAACACAACTTAGGTACAAATGCTTGTGCTCATCACATAAACATATGCCCCATGCGGGATTCGAACTCGCAACCGCCTGGTTTAAAAGTCCTACGTGTGTCCTAGTGCGTGCCTACTACACGAACTGAAACGAAAAGACTTGCGCCTGCCCGCCGCCTGGAGATAGGTCATACATCAAATTAATTTTATATTCCAACTTACTAACTTTTGATACTAGCCAATTTGAATCAGTATCCAAAACTTTTCTTGAATTGGAATCCTTTTTAACAAGTTTCAAGTTCACTCATACTGGTGTCAATTAAAACACACATAATTTTATTTAACGAACTATGAAATAAAATTATGCTGTTTTATAATAGACACCAGTTTCTAATTTAAATTGCCAATACTAAAAAAGAATTAACGAAGTTCTAAATCACTTGGCCTTTATTTTTAGGCAGCATCTAGACCAGAGCGTCGGTGGCGGTGTCGGTTAGCCACTCACTAGGCTAACGGGTTGCCTCTCATGCGGGAGGTGCCGGGTTCGATCCCACGTGTCGACATTTACCAATGACTTGTTCTGAGTTATGTACATTAGTTGTTTCACTAACCGATGCTCTTACGGTGAGGAAAAACATCGCGCGGAAACCTGCACATTCAGGCGACTGAATGTGTAACCATGATCCAAAACTGGTCAGGTTCCCCTGTTAACAGGGTCACGGAGGTCAGATGGCAGTCGCTCCACTGTAATTATCTGATCTGCTACATCCTGGATCATGGTCAGCGGACCCTGGGCACTCGAGGGTGCGAGTGCACAACCGGGATAACGCTAGGATGATGATGATCCTAGAACCAGATCAGTCAGTACTGTTAATTGTAGAAATCCTCTAAAACATATTTCAACTTTCAAGATCAACTCTTTTTCTAAAAATATAATGAAAATAATATTTAAGAGGCCTCCTGTACAACAACCATTTTTTGCCGTTTTTTGCTCGATATTAATATGGGTAACAGGTAGTCGCTTGAAATGTTCACAAATAATATTAATACTAAAAGTATCGGGAATGGAATATTTCCACTGTTCCTTTCATATTAAAATCTTTTTAATTGCAAACTCCTTGGTTGTAAAAATCGAAAACCATTAATTTAATTTAAAAAAAATCTCGGTCTTGTCAAACTTGTTTAGTCGTTGAGAAAATGGAATTGACTCGAGAAAATTCAAGAGCGATGATTTATTATGACTCTCGAAGTGGTTTAACACAAAAACAGTGTGTTGACCTATACCACAATTATCGCTGGTTTGCTGAATTTCAACGTAGACGTGTCAAGCTCAGTGATGATCCCCGTCAAGGTCGTTCAAAAACTGCAGTCATCCAAGAAAACGTTGATGCTGTGCGTAAGCTGATTGAGGAAGATCGACATGTGACATACCGCAAAATTCAGGCAACTTTAGACAATGGCATTAATCAAATACAAATAATCTTGCATGAACAATTAGGTGTAAAAAAGTTGTTTTCACGATGGATACCGCATTCGCTCTGTGAAGAGCAAAAAGCGGCTCGCGTTATTTGGTGCGTCAGAACTCTCGAAAGATTCCACGCAGGATCCTCAAATGCTGTATACAACATCGTATCAGGTGATAAGTCCTGGATATACGCGTACGAATCCGAAACAAAAAACCAGTCACGAGTTTGGGTGTTCGAAAATGAGTTGAAAGCCAACAAAAATTGTTCGTTCACGGAGTGTTGCAAAAAAAAAAATGGTGGCCACGCTTGTCTCCAAAGCCGGCCATGTTGCGACTATTCCTCTTGAGGGACAAAGAACGGTTAATGCAGAATGGTATGCTAGCATTTGTTTGCCATAGGTCGTTTCTGAACTCCGTAAAGAGAACTGTAACCGCCGCATCATTCTCCATCATGACAATGCGAGTTTTACACCGCGTACAGAACAAAAGAGTTTTTAGAGCAAGAAAACATAGAATTATTAGTCCATCCGCCGTACAGCCCCGACCTAAGCCCTAATGATTTCTATACTTTCCCTAAAATAAAGAATAAATTGCGTGGTCAGAGATTTTCATCACCTGAAGAAGCTGTGGACGCCTACAAAACGGCCATTTTGGAGACCCAAACATCCGAACGGAATGGTTACTTCAATGATTGGTTCCGTCGTATGGAAAAATGTGTCAAATTTCGCGGAGAATACCTTGAAAAGGTGTGCATCTAGATTGAGAGCCCATTTTTTAAACCCTTGCGAAACGAAATAAGACTTAAAGGGAAATTAGTTAAAAATAGTAAAAATTCAAAGCTAAGGGCCAAAAATTTCTTAAACGTGAATTAAAAGTGTTACGGACAAATAACTTGGGCCCTCAATCCAGACGCGTGCCTAAAGTGGCATAGCCTCAATCTCAGTAAGTACTATCGCTGGTTTAATTATTTTTATTTCAGAATTTAGTTAAGAATTTCTTACACATTTTAATAAATTCCTAAACTTGTAGAACATGACATTATAGATTTATAGCAGTATATCTAGGGCCCTCA
This sequence comes from Pyrausta nigrata, assembly GCA_949316185.1. Taxonomy (NCBI): domain Eukaryota; kingdom Metazoa; phylum Arthropoda; class Insecta; order Lepidoptera; family Crambidae; genus Pyrausta; species Pyrausta nigrata. Next base: position 502,207 of record OX438936.1, read on the forward strand.
CTTCATTATTGTCTGAACCGAGGAATCTGCAAAATATGAATTTATCTGATGAAATATATTATTATAACTATTACAAATTTTACTAAGATACCTCTGAGAATTAGTTAAAAAGAAATAATGACTCGAACGTTAATTGTTAAGAAATAAATGAAAATTCAATGTGACCAAAATGTCTAAACTGAGAGCCCAATATTTTTAGCTTTATTGACTAGGCATAACTTCATAGAATAACGAAATTCGAATAAGAATTTTAACTATTTCTTAATAAAATTGTAACACATCATCAGTTCTTCTAAATGCCATATTTTAAGAGAAAAAATAATTCCAACTATCCCTAAGAGAAAAATATATATGTAGTGTGACCATTCATCATAGTATACGTGTACATTTTGAAAAGCGCAATCTATGGATCACTATAGCACTAGAGACGTCGTAATACGCAAATGAAATGAAATCATTGTACATAATGAATAAAACACGATCGGTATGAATATATAAAAAAAAACTATTTACTTTTAACGAAGTGCTCGCCGAATGTCAGTTTCATTACAAACTAAAGGTATGAAAAACAAATCTATACATCTCAAAAGGTAGAAAATATGATATAATTATTTTTGACTTTAAAGTCATACAACTGGGTTCGGACTGAGAATACACTCTTTATTATGATGCCATTTTTTTGTTTAGAATAATAATTTGCTTTAGTTTTTACAAGTTTCATCGACCGCGGCTTCAAAAAAAGGCACCAATTTTGCAAGGGCTTTTGCGGCGCGGGTATATTTATCTTTGTTTCAATAAATACCTATACTCGATATATCGAGACCAATATGTCTATTTCAAATAACCGAAAGTTCAAAATACCGAATGTATGAAATACCTATAGGTACTCGATATTCCGAGACCAATATGTCTATTTCAAATAACCGAAAGTTCAAAATACCGAATGTATGAAATACCTATAGGTACTCGATATTCCGGGACCAGTATGTCTATTTCAAATAACCGAAAGTTTAAAATACCGAATGTATGAAATACCTATAGGTACTCGATATTTCGAGACCAATATGTCTATTTCAAATAACCGAATGTAAGTATGAAATACCTATAGGTACTCGATATTCCGAGACCAATATGTCTATTTCAAATAACCGAAAGCTTAAAATACCGAATATATGAAATACTTATAGGTACTCGATATACCGACGCTCAATATGTATATTTACAAATAACCGAAAGTTTAAAATCTCGAAAATAAAAATAAATAAATCAAAATAGGAGTTGTTATCAACATCCACTGGAGGGCGTTACTACTACCTATGTGTTAATTAAGTTTAAACCCAGTAATCAGTCATTCTCGATAACGATGAATCAGCAACCAACATTATAATAAACATAGTAAAAAAAAACACAGGCTATTCTTGAAATGAAATAAGCAATATTAAAATGATCTAGGTACTTACTTCAATAACACTAAACAGAAACACTGATAGATAATATATTTACTGGAATATTTGAGTATTGCACTACACAAAACACAATCGCTTCCGACAGTTCAAACAACAAGTATTTACTTATTCGCTTATAATAGCTTGTATGAGGGTACTACTGATCAGTCCATAAAAGTAACAAATCGTATCTACCCTACAAACTGTTTCTCCTAGAAAAAGTTGAAAATAAATTTTCTCTTAAAGTATGATATTTAGGAGAACGGACGATATGTTACAATTTAATTAAGAAATAGTTCAAAATCTTATTCGAATTTAAGTTAATCTATGACGCTATGCCTAGTCAATACAGCCAAAAATATTGGAATCTCAGTTCAGGCGTTTTCGTCACATTGAATTTTCATTTACTTCTTAGCAATTAACGTTTGAGTCATTATTTCTTTTTAACTAATTCTCAGAGGTATCTAATAAAAATTTGTTATAGTCATAATAATGTATTTCATCAGATAAATTCATATTTTGCAGATTCCTCGGTTCAGACAATAATGAAGTGAGGGCCCTAGATCTAGATATACCGCTATAAATCTGTAATGTCATGTTCTACAAGTATAGGAATTTATTAAAATATGTAAAAAAAAAATAACTAAACTCTGAAATAAAAATAATGAAACCAGCGATAGTACTTACTGAGATTGAGGCTATGCCACTTTATACACGCGTCTGGATTGAGGGCCCAAGTTATTTGCCCATAACACTTTTAATTCACGTTTAAGAAATTTTTGGCCCTTTGCTTAGAATTTTTACTATTTTTAACTAATTTCCCTTTAAGTCTTATTTCGTTTCGCAAGGGTTCAAAAAATGGGCTCTCAATCCAGATGCACATCTTGAAAAGCAATAAATACATTTTTAAATAGTAAGGTTGTTTGTATCACTTCCTTGATTTCCGAAATTTTCAGTGCTGCCCTCGTATGTATAATCTCTTTAAAAATAATAAATTAAATTAAAATAAAAAAAAATATTTTAGGAAGGCTCCCATACAAAATTGTTTTTTTTTCGTATGTTGGTACGGAACCCTTCGTGCGCGAGTCCGACTCGCACTTTTTTCTATGATCTGAAGGTTTACTAAGGCGAGATAACGGTCCGTACGGACGCTATGCGGCGGCGCCGTAGTTGCCCGCGAGCCGCGAGCGGCAAGTGCGCTGCCCGCCCCCGCCCTACCCGTGAAGCACCCCGGGCGGCGTTAATATTTAATTAGAAACTTCTCCGAGCTCTCTCGCCAACAGTTATGAATTCCTCAAACAGTCACACTCAATGCCTTCGTATTTCAATTTGCGGGGAACTTTTCGCACTTGACAACCCTTTCGCTTCTATTTAATTGCTGTTAAATACGCTCGCGGAGATAAAATTGATTTACGATAGGCGTACATACTGCCGCACGTCTACTACCCCACTATGACCTTGAGACCGCCTCTATTCCCTTCGTAATAAAAGCTGTTTTTGTAGTTTAAATGAGGGACCTGACATAACTTTTCGTTCGTCCCACCTTATAGGCGAGTAGATAGGTGGGGAGGTTACAAAATGCATGCATGCATGTCGATGAATTATGCAAGTGTGTCATGCGGTTGAATTTGAAATGTTCGCCTCGAGTGCAATGAAAATGTGAAGTCTTCGCTGAAAGGTACGCGCATGATCGTTGCATAACTCGGGCCGAAGTCGGCGGCAGCGGAGGACGCTAATCCTGAGCCCAGGTGCAGGTGCCTGCCACTCCGGGGATTTACTCGCCTCTCGATAAATTATCATAATTAACCATCTCACTCGTAAACTTTGCATACAAATGATATAATCTGCGAGATTTGCGAAGTAAATGTATTTTCCAAGGAATAAGTGAATTTATAAATATGTTACCTATTCTAAACATAAATGTAAATAAATGACAAGTACTTAACGGTTTATTTATTTAAACTTTTTGCACACAGTTTATTGTACAAATGGCGGACTTAATGCTAAAAGCATTCTCTACCAGTCAACCATAGGCCCAAACAGAGAAAATGCAGGCGGTGCAAGATAGCATATTAGAAATATAAAAAGGAACAAAATAATAGATATACCTACACATACATACATATATAATAGTATAGATAAAATACATATTGATACATAAACATACACATAATACACATATGTAATAATATTACACAGAACATATCATTCAGACAGAACAGAGAGTTCTTCCTTGTACATAGTTGTCAAAGCCTTCTTGAAGCAAAATTTTGATGTGGATTCTTGGATTTTTTTTGTTTTCGTTTTGTCTCGCTGCTAAAAGAAGTGAGATCTATCACGAAACCAAGTTCTTACAAAAGACCCTTATACCATTGCTCCTGTATTTGTCACTTAATAATGCGGTTGACAAGTTTTTACCCGCCAATATTATTTTAGGGTTCCGTAGTCCGACAAGGAACCCTTATAAGATCGTCCAGTCCGTCCGTCCTAGTCTGTCACAGCAGAATATCTTCTACGTTTATGGACTGATTTGCATGTAACTTGGTTCGAGGATACTTCACATATAGATCTCATTTTTTAAAATACAAAAAAAATTAATTACCCCTTTTTAAGGGTACCTCCCTATACATGAGAGGGGGGGTGAATTATTTTTTTGAGTGCACCCCCTTGTGTGGGGTATTGTTGAAAAGGAAATGATAGTAAGGTAGGGTTTCCATACAACATTTTTTTATCAGCTTAAACATTTGCGAGATATAGCCCGCCAAAGTCGTTTACATGGTGTTCCCCCCCCCCCCCCCCCCTGTAATTTCTAAAGTCTTGGACCGGTTACGCGCCAATTCAGATTTTCGACTTGCTGAAAAATTTGAATGTAACCAAAAGATTCGTTTATCGTACCATAAAACGATACAATGAAGACTCTAGTGTAGATGACAGGTCAAGAAGTGGTCGCCCTCGCTCTGTTAGGACTCCAGCAGTGATAAAAGCTGGGATGGCGCGAATTCAAAGAAATCCCATACGTAAGCAGAAACTGTTGGCCCTTCAGTTGGGGTTAAGCAGGACCACGGTGAAAAGGGTGTTAAATTAAGACTTAGGGCTTAGGGCATAGCGAATAAAAACAGGACATCGTTTGGACGCTCGTTTAATTGACCTGAGACTGAAGAGATGCCGCGCTTTGTTGAAGTGGTACGCAGGAAAAAAGCATCGGGAAATTATTTTTTCGGATGGAAAAATTTTTACCTTGGAAGAGAGCTACAACAAACAAAATGATAAGGTGTACGCACACAGCAGTGAAGAAGCGAACAACCGTATTCCGCGTGTCCAACGAGGTCATTTTCCATCCTCGCTCATGGTTTGGTTGGGAGTCTCTTATTGGGGCTTAACTGAGGTACATTTTTGTGAGAAAGGCGTAAAAACGAATGTAGTTGTGTATCAAAATACAGTCCTCAAGAACCTTGTGGAACCTGTTTCTCATACCATGTTTAATAACAGGCTCTGGGAATTCCAACAAGATTCTGCGTCAGCTCATAGAGCGAAAAGCACACAAGACTGGCTGGCGGCGCGTGAAATCGACTTCATCCGGCACGCAGACTGGCCCTCCTCCAGACCAGATTCCGCTAGATTACAAGATATGGCAACACTTGGAGGAAAAAGCCTGCTCAAAGCCTCATCCTGATTTGGAGTCACTTATGGCATCCTTGATTAAGGCAGCCGCTGATATTGACGTGGACCTCGTTCGTGCTGCGATAGACGACTGGCCACGCAGATTGAAGGCCTGTATTCGAAATCGCAGGGCTCATTTTGAATAAACTATATTACCACATGAATCTATGTTTTATTAAGTTCATTTTGCTATATAAATGGTAACATAAATAATAAACATGTCTAAATTATTTCATATTACACATGTGACAGAACTTATGACCTGACTAAGTATAATTGTATAAATTATCTCATGCTGCTCACCAATTATCGTTTGAGATTTTTGGTCACGAAATCTGTCGCTGGCTCACGGACTAAAAAGCGCTAAAGCTATTTTAAGAGTCTAAGCCCACAATCGCAGCCGTCATAATGATATCGTCGGAATCGAGGCGCAAACAGGACGCGACACAATGCCTCGCTGTTTCGCTAATAACTAATTACCAACGAGCTCCTCTGTAAAAACGCTTTGTGCTCATTTCCAATATCGGCTTGTACTCGGTGAATCTTAATTCCATCGCAGTTTTATCTCGTCCTCGGATTCCACTTCGCGCAACTAGATTGATAGATATTCTTCATTGCACAATGGAACAAGGAACATCTACCACTTATCTTATACTTTTAAACAAACAATTCTTGTCTATTTATTTATTTACTTAATTGTATGTATATCTGTATTTGTGATCTAGAAAACGGCTCTAACGATTTCTCTGAAATTTTGTATGTAGGGGTTTATCGGGGGCGAAAAATCGATCTAGATTAGTCTTGTAATAATAATAATAATAAATTGTTTCAACAAACACCAATTACCTAGCCCCAAATTAAGCGCGAGCATGTGCTATGGTGACTAGGATAACGGATAGAAATACTTAAATACAAATAAACATCCATGACTTAGATACAAATGCTCGTGCTCATCACACAAACATTTGCCCCTTGCGGGATTCGAACCAGCAACCGCCTGGTTTAGAAGTCCGGTGTGCGAACGACTTCACCAAGACGGTCGTCTTATGTTTGACAAAACGCGTGTTTTCGAGTTTGCATGCGTTTTTCTTTCGTATTGTTCGACGCACAATATGTTCGCTAATTCCGCACCGGCAAGCACGAGCATCGTAGCCGAATGAATTAGGCGTAGGCCTGATTGTATGTGTCTGGGGTTCAAATATTGCTTGATGAGGATATATTTTTCCTTTTTGCGTTTATTCAAGTTTATATCTTTTTTTATTGTATTTAGATAAGTTTAAAAAGAAAGTTGTAGTAAATGTTTGAGATAGTATATTTCTGGATGTCTAACATTTTTGCCAAATTAAATACAAATAACAAGTAGTAAACAAGCAAAGCTCGGTCGCCCAGGTACTTTAAGTAATAATACTTGGTTCGCTGTCAAACCCCATAAGACCCGCGGGCGGGTTTATAACAATTAATTTTCTATTGTGTCTGGAATACTAATGGATACGTGAAGGTTAAAGCGAACCGCTGAACTAAATAAGATGAAATTTGAGACAAGAGGTAGCAGATAAGCAGATAGACAGTCACACTTTCGCATGTATAATATTACTTATGGTTCCCCGCGACTTCGCTCGCAAGAGTTGGACTTTCCATATAAACTTACATCTATCTATCTATCGATCTATCTATCTCACCCATTTTACACCCTTAATGTTTTTATATCGCGACAAAATGTAGCCTATGTCCTTTCCAGGGTCTCGAACTGTCTCCACACCAAATTTCATCTCAATCGGTTCAGTGGTTTAAGCGTCAAGAGGTAACAGACAGACAGGCATACACACTTTCGCATTTATAATATTATAAATATGAATTAGTATGGATAAAATGGATTGTTCATCTCATATCGCTCCGATACTACGGTAAAAGTGTAAAAAATTACAAAGGAATTAGGTACTTAAGCTTAATTGATTTCGTGTTTAATATCAAAGCGTGTTTCTATCTAAAGAAATGCCGCAACAAGGCGAAGTTATGTTAATAATTTGCAAACATAACATCCCTGATCGGAGCGGAGCGCGCCGGCGGGCGGCGGGCGGCCGCAGCGCGCGGGGACCAGCCTCCACGGAACATTGTCCACACTTAGATACGGCGCAGGTCGCTCGCCAGTCAGTTAGGCACATTCACATGCTACATAGGATATGCTAGCTTTTAATTGAGCATTCGATCATTTCCTACATATATGTCTGGTAATTTTGTTTAATTTTTTTCATAATATTATCTATGTAATTTTCTATCAAAGCTGAGAATGATGTAGAAAATTCGCCTAGAAACTATCCAGTTAAATTTTTTGACAAACTGATTAACTTTGATACCATGTGTAAAAGGCTTTAGAGCAAGAGTGGTGTAAATACTGATCTGTTTGCGCTGCCTTGAGGCGGGAAGAGAACCCGCGCCCGCGTCGACATGCCTCTTCGTTATCGCGCCGCATATTCGGCAAAATTCCGCGTCAGTCTAGTCTACCTTCTACAGCCTCCACCGCAGCCTGTCACTGGCTCCTGCCACCACCAAGCGGGCATTGAACTATTAAGAAAATTGTAAACACAACTAATACCTACTTAGAAAAAAAGTCATAACTGAAGAACAAATAAATACTCCATCTGCTCCAGCTTAAGACGAATTTGATAAGGGATTATCGACACATTCACGACCATTATTTGGATTACTTATAAAATAAATATAATGGATGAACTCCTTTATAATCGGCGATGGTTCATACATTCATTGTGCAAAAACACTTTTAAATACAATTGAGTATATTCTGGGACCGGCAGTGTGCCCGCGTCGTAGGTGCAGGTGCATGATGACGAACAAGAGTGTATTTTTCGCGCGAATCGTTGATCAGAAATTCAGGAGAAACAAGTTTTACAATAGAATTAACGCGAGCGACGTGTTCACAAGCAACACACGTAATGGCGTCGTCATGGTGCTGGCTTTGAAGAATGGGGCGCGGGCGGAAGCACGAGGATCTGCGGTGCGGCGCCTTCATACGAATGAGCTGGACGAGGCGCGACGGCGCGAGGGCCCAGCGCGCACTCCAGACGACAGTCACGTGGGCCTTGCTACTTTACTCGATTAAATATGTCATCGCAGAGAAAACCAACGTCACTTTTCATTGTCTTTTTACCCGACTGCGGAAGGAGGGTTATGTTTTCGAGAGTATGTATGTATGTATAATTGTTTGGCACGCTCTACAGCCCAAACGGATCGACTTGCGAGACTGACATAGGCTTTTTTCTACGATTTAAATATAAATTTTCAGGCTCAATTCCAATGCCTAAGATTAAATTTAGGCTCAGTATCTCTCTGTCTCTGTCAAACGAATGAAAAGAGACATACTACAATAATTTAGAAACGTCAATTAAGTGATGCCATTTCTTACGTTTTTTTACAATATTTTGCGTGTTTTCGTCTAACATTAGTCGTCATTTTTGCTTTGCGCATTGCGCAGACATTTGACCATCAGACATTTGTGTTAAAACTGAAAAGTGTTCATATTTTCTTATTTATATTTTTTATTCGTGTATATTAAAAAGATGGGGACCTGCGGAATATCAATACAATCATTTTCATGTACAAATTATTGTTTCATGCTTAAAAATCACTAAGTTTTCAAAAAAATGCTCTTAGATATCATTAGCTACAAGTCATGTTTATTATATCATAAAGAATTTGTTTCAAATTTCAACAAGATCAGAACCTTGTGCAATCATTAGGCTAACGTTAATAAGTTGTTTTAATGTATTCAACTAATTCAGCTCATCGTACAAGTGATTTAGAAATACGTTAATTTTCTCAATTTCATGCAGGACCGCCGTAACTAATGTTTGTTTACTTGTAAGAAACTTAATCTTGCCTTTCCTAGATTGTAATTATTGTTAAGTAGATGCTACGGCGCCGGTATGCGGTAAAGCTGTAAAGCTTATGATCATATCGTTCAAAACGATTTATTCCGGGCTGATCCTTCTAGTGGTGATCCACCAGGGGGATCACATATTTTGAATTATTTTCTATTCCGGTCTGATCCACCTTCTGAAATTTTAATAATAATCATGAGAGGTGGATCACAACAAGGGGGATCAGACCGGAATAAATCTTCAAAACACATGTAACATAGTGTTACTCGTAAGATATATATAACTAAATAAATTTTTAAAAAATTGAAGCCAGTCAAAAGACCATTTTAAAAAAAAAAAAAATTTTTGCAGTCGGGTGTTTTGTTTTTTCAATAATTTTGTTTGCTCGTTTGTTTAATAAACAAGGAAGCGTGAAATGTCGTACGAGAGGTTTGAGTTTCCTACCTACCGGTCCTAGTCCAGGCGTCCGAGAGTTTTACAAGTGCAATATCTATATTTAGATTGCAAAGTGAATGCTTGTAAAATCAAAAATGAATTCGTTTACGATTAGTTTTTTAAAATTGTTGTTCGTATCTTTTCACGCTACTACTACGAGTCTTAGCATTTGTGATCGCTCCCGCGTCCTCGTGTCTTCTCGTCAGCTCTCTTTCCCGTCCGTCACTCGTCGGCTTCTGTGAGCGCCGCCGGACGATCCCTGGGGGCTAATTACGTAACTCTGTTGCTAACAATTCAGGATTGAAATCGCTTGAAAATGACACATTTGACAATTTCAGTTACTCTGTTAAGCTGGCCATTCACGGTCACTTCAGTCTTAGAACCGGTAAAATATGGGCAATTGTGGAAAAAAATAATAACGTTAAGTTACTTTTTCAGTACTTATGCCTATAGCCGATTTTTATTACCAATATTGAAAACGTAAAATTTTGGTCGTACCTCAGACCGACTAATTAGTGTAACTGGCCATGAATGGCCAACTTTTGCAACAAAACTTTGATTGAAATAATTTCATTCAAAGTTACATAATCCACTACCAGGTCGTTATCGTTGACGATACTATTTATTTCGTGAACTTGACATGCTCCATTGCGTAAATCGTAATCAGTTAGCTAAATTGATTTATAAACAGCGCGCGACCGTTCTCTATAAACTTCTCACTGGTCTTTGTCTTGGGTAATTCAAGTATGTACTTACAGATTATTGATTTTCACTGACACACACATTGACACAGTCGTCCTTATTACAACAATAATAAAATACCACAATGTTTTCCTTGATGTGCTGTCGTCCATACATAATTTGGCGAATACCTATTCTCACCTAAAAGCTAACTCCTAAAGGCAACTCGAGAAGCGATGGTATTTAAGCGGAACAAGCAAACTCGCTAACTAGAAATCTGTAAAATGGGTTCTAATTAGATTACCGGAAACCTGTAGAGCTGTTAATGTAACGAGATGCACTGTTAGAGGCGAGGAATATGTCGGCACGAATTACCGCACTTACGAGTGCGAGTAGCTAACCTCATGACAGCGTCGCGCACTCCCGGCTCATCGCGCGGGAGGCAGGAGATAGGCACGGCCACCGCGCCTGAGACGCTGCCGCGCTGGCTGCGGTAAGCGACGCTGCAACTGAGTGCGAGAAGCTGACCTCATGACAGCGTTGCGCTCTCCCGGGTCCCGGCGCAGGAGATGGCACCGGCCACCGGCCACCGCGCCTGGGACGCGGTAGACGCTGCAACTCTTCCGCAAGGGATGCGACTAGGTATATGAAACTAAACAAAAACATACCAAAAGCGGAATGTTCCATTCCGCGCTAGAATGACGGCTATTATCGTAATACCGTACAGTGTAATTTTCAGATCGATAGCTCGTAATTGTATCGTAAATGTAACAATTAGCCGGTGAAGCCGCGGCCCGGCGAGTCACCGCGCGGACCAGCTCGCGGCGTCGGCACGGCACACGACTAATCGACTCTAATTTGCATCGACAAAAATAGATGTTCCTTACATGACGTTCTAACATCATTCCTCTCATATATTTTTTAAACACATTTTGATTCAGTCGCGTATTTATAATCAGCGTGTGTTCCAGAATTATAATGTGAGACGTCGATTGTCAAAGCGTAGTATGGCTATGTCGAGTGAGTCATAACCACGGCAGATCGGCGCGCAGGTGAACGAACGAAGTCGTTGCAGCGCGTGCAACTACAGAGGCACAAATTAAAAGCGACGTGGATATTGGCGACGCCGCCGTCGCCGCCCGCCTTGTGTTATTTTATTAACACCCGCTATCGATCCCGTGTAATGGGCCTAGAAAAAGTAGTCGTTGTAAAACTCGTTTCGAGTGAACATGATCGCTTCTATTATTCAGCCGGGCGCGTTCGACTAACGCCATGGGCTATAATTATGCGACATCCTTACATTCCCTACGCTACACCTTCCTCCGTTAGAAGGTGCTTTGGATTTCGAACTTCGAAAAGTCATTATGGCAACCTGTCGGTGGTCCGTGCTCAATACATATTCGTCAGGAAACTACTGAGCATGTAAAAAAGCACGACGTTAACGATCCCCTCGTACAATGAAAGTAATTAAAATAATAGTCCCGACGGCATCACGCGAGCGCCGAGCGTTCACGTGTCGCGGGCGTCGCGGCCCCGTTCGCTCGGCCGAACCGAAATTTACGAAAGGCGAATCCAATATTATACGCGCTTTAAGCCGGTTCGATCGTTTTATGTATAAAAGAATATTGCCTTTCGTGGATGGATATGAATGAGTAGCGAGTCGCCATTGCGCTGTTTATTATTCATTAGACGACTACATATCACGCAAGAGCATAAGCACGCACGAGCTCAGCGCTTCTGAAACTTTTCCGGTGGCATTGTGCCTTTTCTTGCCGCTCGCCGCTCGCCCGGCTAAGCGGAGACCCTCCCCAGTCGGGCGCGCGGCTGGGCGGGCGCTGTGAAGGGCGCGCGTAAAAAGTCGCCGTTCATTTTGAGCTGTCAAGAACAGAAAGCGACGCATGTTGCGAACCGGTGGCAGCGCCGCACCCACCGCGCGGGATCGTTTATTCCTCTTTATTAATATTCAAACCTGGCGTTATGACGTTTGCGATTTGTTCTCGAGCGCTGAGCGACAACAGCCTCTGTTAAATACGAGACACGCAACAAGCGAATTGTATTTGCATTTGACCTATAAGCGTGTCTTTTGTTCGCCGCCTCGCGCGAGGGGGCCCGCTGTCAGTTTCGTTTGTGGTTCGATCACGTACTTTACCCACAACTAAATCTATTGTTCTGGATTTTACGACTTAAAAAAAACATTTTCGATAGGTAAAAAATATAGAAGACGCTCATAAATATTATGTGGATTGCAAATAGACAAACCGAAAGAGTTATTATGGGCTTCGAAATTTTAGCCGAAATTATTTAAAAAAATAATAGTTTGGGGACTTTAAATTTAATTTTATTATATATATTTAATTAATTTTGAAATTTAAACTTTTTCTTGATTTAATTAGCGGTCCCACAACGCGACCGCCACGTTTCTTTGAGATATTTATTTCTCCTATCTTTTAGGCGGTTTTTTACAAGTTATAGCTGAGGACCGCCCCGATTAAATCAGCTATCGAATAAAAAAAAACCTATTCGTCTAGGATTTACGAGGCTACAGACTGACACAGAGTGGCATACAGACACCCAATGTCAAATAACTAGCCCTTTCTTTTTACATGGGGGCTTAATAAAAGAGAAGAGAGTCGACCCTAGCACGCTGCAAGGTGCACAGACTGCACAGGGCACATGTAAAGCACGAGTACGTTATCTTGTCTTTATAGGGGCCATAGGCATTGACCCACGGAGCACCTCGACCCACTATGATCTTTTGTGACTCCCCATACCTTTACTCTTCAGTGTGTATAAATTTCACTATATCTTTAGGTTTGAAGAGCCTATAGTCTTCCGAGTCTGGGTAAGCCACTCCAAGAAGACCCATTCGGGCTCTAGCCAGTGCATCGAATTCCCACTTCACTTCGCTTCATGTCTTCTGGCTCTTCCCCACAGGCTCTGCAGCTGCCGCCCTGAGTTAGTCCCATTCTGAGAAGCATTTTACTAGTGGCGTAGTGCCCAGTTAATGCCCCCAGAAGAGGCCTCGAGAGCTGGCGGCTGTTGAGCATTAGGTATTTAAACCATTTTCTGGCATTCAGATCAAAAAAGGATTTAGAGTGATCCATGGCACTAATACTGGACCATTCCTGGGCATGTTTGGCCTTTACGTGGTTCTTGAATGCCGTGTTAATTTTTCCATTTGACAGTCCTACAAAAGGCTCAGGGCCAATTAGTCTAGCCGATGAGCCCCGTCTTGCTAATTCATCTGCTTTTTCGTTATCCTTGTAACCTGTGTGACCTGGTATCCATATTGAGTGTAATTTATTATGTTTACCGAGTCTGTTAAGTACTTCAATGGCATTTATGACTAATTTTGAGTTCACTTTTGCCGTGACAGTGGCTTTAACGCAGCTCGACTGTCACTGTATATAATACAGATAGTGCAGTTTCTCACACCTAAATCTAGATTCCTCAATGCACATGAGAGTATAGCATAGGTTTCCGTTTGGGAAACTGTTGCCATTACACCCATGCGGCATGCATTGACAGGTACGTACGACTAGGAAAGCACGAGTAGGACATGGGTTATGCAGCCCGATTAGCATCGCGTCCTCTTCGGCTCCATAGCGCGCGCGAGCCCGCGGAATATTAAACAACCGTCGTATCTTTCGCGGACGATCAACCGCAGGGCTTCTTTTCCGACCTAAAGTTTTCCTCATTACGTTTATTTAATTTGGCCGCGAAGTCCCACCGATTGCATCGGGATGATCATGAGTCAAATATTAAATGATAATTTGCTACGATGTCGGCCGCGGAGGCTAATGGAGTGCATCGGGCGAGACGGTTCACTAGCGGCGCGACACGAAGGGTGCGGTCTTTATAGCTGTTGTATCATTGAGAAAGGCCAATGTTGAACACAGACTACTCTTTGTCTTTAGTAGACGCGGTTAGAATCGAATCATCCCATCTGTTTTGCTGTTGCCGTAATCAAAAGCACAGGCTCCACACTTCTCGAAGTGTGGAGAAGTGTGGAGCCTGTTTCCAAGGACTCGTCCCAGTTTCCGGCGAACCGCCTGTAAAACGTTGAAATGAAATTTTCGTCGAATAATAGACGTACATCGTGCGGTACGCGAATAGTATGATTGATGGCTATTGTACATTAAGGGCGTGCTGCGGCCTACGAGAGCCAGCGGAATATCCGATGGAAATTATCTAACTTCGAAGTACTTGCTAATGCGAACATTATTGTTTTGTTATTTGAAGCCTGCAATTTTTGTATGGTCTGTATTTTACCTGTAAAAATATGCAACGACCTTGTTATTAATAGTTTAACCACATGGTAAAACCTGTTCCTGGTGCTTAGCTGAGAAAAGATTAAATGCTGCTGCGAACGTATGAAAATTGCTCGTATATTTTTTTTCGGGCGGGTGTGGCGCGGCGAGCGGCCTCGACGCCGCGCCGACCGCCACTCATCAGTAGGTACTACCATCTGTACTCGTACTCGATACTAGGATGTTCTACTCACATCAAACCGAGAGAATACGGTTGTAAAAATGTAAAATGCCTACCGATTGAATTTAGCTCATCGGATAGCGCTAACCGTCTCCTAGCTGGAGAACCTTGGTTGGCAGCCCTACCCGCCGCCGCGCCGCGCCGCGCCGCCGAGTGACATGCCCGTCGCTCATGTTTGTGTAATGCAGCTCACGCTCTTTATAGCCATTCATTAACAACTAACGTTTGCTTCGCGAACTTTATACTGCTGTGCTGTCGCTGGCGAATGCTCATTTATCTATCGATTGCGAATGTACTCGTACCTACTAACCGCTGTACGCTGTGTACGCATCTGACTGGGACTGGGACACCTGGGTCGACGACCTACAAGCTAATATGCCATTTAAAACAGGGACAAATCGCAAATGTTAGATGCCGAAAGCCGTTTTCACGCTACAACCCACCGACGACTCCATAATTTCTCTACCTTCAGTCGTAAAAATATATATTAGCGATAATTACACTAGAGTTCAAACTCGCAAGTGTTTTCCGAAATATTTCCTGTTCCATTTGATTACATGCCACACTAAATTGAAAAGTTTTTTCCGCGTGGCTTGTGCGTACTTGGCGGACTTCTTATTTTATTTATTTCTCATATGTAAAAAAACTATTCGGGATTCGGACAACCACCGAGTACAGACAGACCCCGAGTAGTGTCGTACCCGGATGAGTGGCGGTCAGCCGCACTTAATTAGCAATCAATCGATGCCATTTTATAACCACCTCAACCCAATTTGGCTAGTGAATTTGACTATAGAGACACTCTTGATTGTATCGCCGTCGTAAACGGATACCGCAAGTGCCGCGGAGGGAACCTCGCGGTGAATTTAGTTTGAATTCACCGGCGATTGTGTGAGTTTATCGAGTCCGATGGTATCGATGAGGCGTCTGTTCGAACACGGCTCCGCTCGTGACTTCCTACACCGATACGTGGGCCTGTGCTAGTGCAGGCTAGGCACCCGCGCTGTACGTACTTGTACGCACACGCCGGATGCACGTAAGCGAGCGCTTCGGCCCGCTCTTCACTGACTATCCGCTACTTTTTACTAGTATTCACGGAATTGAGTCGGAACTGCGTAAGCAAATAGACTCTACATGTTAAATAAGTATGTTCCATCAGGCCGGGGCATGTTTGCTATCACTGAAACTTAAATACGTGAAAAATGGCTCCCATATTATAAATAAAGCTTTACCTACATCAAAGAGTCCTTTGCTAGGGCCGCGAGTGTAAATAAACATCGCGCCGCGGAAACGTGGATGAGTAGGCTAACTGTCGTATCACAAAATACAGAGAGTACAGAATACAAACACCTGTATGTACTACAATTTTTATACCTACGCTCAGCGCACGCGCTAGGGCTGTCAACTTTTGCTTATGCACAAAAAACTATCGTGGTAGTGGCACTCGTATCTAGTTGTTTGATTTATTGTTAAAAATTAAACAGTATACCAGGATAAGGATAATACCATAACCCATTATCATTCGCTTGCCCTGTTCTCATTATGTTTGGGGTCGGCGCAGTATGTTAATAAGGATAATACCATAACTAAAATAATTTAATTTTAATGTTATATTACAACCAAAATTTCAGTCGTAGAGATTATCTTGCGACGATTTCGACATTGGCGAAATGCACTTTTATTATATTTAACGATTTATAAATTTACAATAGAAATGTAAGAAAATACCTACTTACAGCTCCGTGAAACAATAAAACGACCATACACCGTTTAATTTTGAATTTAAAAAACAGTTTACTGAATGGTTATAATAGCATTTGATTGTTACTTAATTTTTGCACAAAAAAGTTGACAGATGCGTGTCTCAAGCGGAGTGTAAATTCGCGCCAACCGTTTCGAGATATCGTGTCCGTGACCGGTGTCTATGTGTACGTTGCTTGAGCGCGCTTTGTATGTAGATTGTCATCTGTACTCTCGGTAATTTGTGGTCGTATGCAAATAAATGGAAGAAGCGGCGCTAGCTGGCGTCTGAGTGCGCGCCTGAAGCCCGAGGCGCACTTTTTACAGGACAATTGGATATTGTGAGACGACAGTTACACACGCATTTACACACAAAAGTCCGATTTTTTTCAAACATGAGTCGGTTGAGTTTGCATTGTCCGAAAAACAAACAGGGTGAAAATAAAGCGGAGGAAAATTTAAAAAGCCTGTATTTAACTTATGCCTGTTGGATAGGATGTTTTTGTGTGTGTGATGTATGATTGTTTTATATAATGTCAATATAGGTAGAGACGTATTACGGCGTTGAAATAAATGCGGACATTATGTTATCATCAGGCATTTTGTAAAAAACAATAATCTTTTTATGAAGTTAAATAGGTGCCTAAGGTGATAGTAACGCTCTTAATTTTGGTTTAAAATTTTAAATAATAATTTAATAAATAAAGGATCGTACACACATAAATGAACCCTGAAAACAATAAGCTACTTTTTTAAGTAGTCGTGTAAATATGATGGTAAGAGTAATAATATGTTAAATATATTATTGCACTTGAAAAAATGACCGCCAGAGGCGGGAATCGAACTCGCGTTCCTCGCATGCTGGGCGATTGCCTAACTTCTCGGCCACCCTGGCGTTGGCAGAGCCTGTCGAAATTTTCAAGTGCTTCTTAACGCTGTAATGCCGCGTTGATTTCATCAATGTTATTGGGATTACACCCTCAACACTCGAAAGAAATACTATTGCAAGTATTTAACAATCGAAAGATGAAGCTTGCAAATACGATAAATTATTATTTTTAAGTGATAAGCATTCACTTTGCAATCTAAACTGGCGCGGGTTCGATTCCCGTCTCTGGCGGTCATGTTTTCAAGTGCAATAATATATTTAGATTGCAAAGTGAATGCTTATCACTTAAAAACAATAATTCATCTTATTATAATAATATGTTGTCCTAGTGCGTCAAGTGGTACATACCACACACGATGTAGTAAGTAACGTTGGTTGTGTTGCAGCGCAATGCATCGCGCCGCTGGGCATGGAGAGCGGGCAGATCCCGGACCGCGACCTCAGCGCCTCCTCGTCCTTCAACGACGGCAACGTGGGCCCGCAGAACGGCAGGTACGTGCTAACAATGCCACTAACTACTAACAGTTGTTAGGCTATGGTCTGCTATTATACGCTATACACGGCGTCCGACGTCAGCGTCAACGTTGCGATCAGCGTCAGCGTGGCGCCTGACGTAAGCGTGTAAAAGAGACAACAACAGTACATCTCCATAGTAACCACTGTGATGCGCGTATGGCGTTTATAAGAGACCATAGCCACATAGCCTAAACTGACCATTTTCATTATGAACCAGACCGGTGGACCTGCTAGCTAGTGTTCTCACTATAATTGTAGTATATACTCGACTCGACATGACGCTGACAGAACCAACCTCGGAATCTTATCGAACCGGGTCAAGCACAAGCGCCTGTTAAAGCTACTTTTCCACCAGATATGAACTTGCGTAGCGAAGAAAGTGTTTACACTACTGACGATAACCTTCTTTTAGACGTCTTGCTAAGTCCGACTCCAAGTGGATTTGGGTACTAAATACTGCCGCTACGCATCTTACCTCATCTCGCAGGTTTGGATCAACAAAGAACTTATTTACTATCAGTTCGGTGCAGACTCAATTATGCACACAAGTCAAGATCTCAAAGTTAATGATTTAGCAACATGTTGGGGAATTTTAACTTTGCCTTTTCTCTGCAACCGGCTTTAAGTACTTTATAAATATTTGTGTCAAATAAATAGTGAGTGTTTGTTTCTCCAGGAAGCACTAACAATGCATCAAATAATTATTGTAAGTTCAATTTTCATGCTCCTGTCCATGCCTATGCGACATGAACATTTTAATTTAAATGCAAATAACACATAACGTAGGTTCTATCATCTATGCCCTTTATTTGTCTTTGCTCAATTTCTAATTTCCAACCAACCAAGGCTACGACCGGTCCCGCGCTGGCCGAGCTACACCTTTAGCTTGACCACGCAATAAGTTCCGCGTTGCAATTTTCGTTATATCTCGCTAGCGACGGTGATGAACACATGTACTCGTATTAGTATACTGTCCAACGAGCGAAGTAATAACGGAGTACTCGTACCTAATAGTTTGAAGTGAATAGCGGCAGCAGGGTGCTCCGTTAAATCGAGCAACGTAAGCTCAGCTGAGAGGCACTCATAGGGCCTCATCACTCGTAATGCAGCGCAATTTGGCGGCGCAGCGACAATACCTCGGCTCCCACATGATTAAGTCGGTGCACAATTGCACGTAACTTAGCGATATTCAAAGCGAATTAGACATTCAAAACAAAGATGCTCGCTTCATTGTCAACGATCACATTGCTTTGCGGAAATCGACTAAATGCATGAAGGTACACTGTTGACTGTACTACTCGAACAAGCCAACTATGCGCATGTCAAACTACTTACGACGACGAATACAAGGGAAATACCAAAAGCAAAATTGTCACAATTTAAATAAAATGCCAAAGTTTATTTTAACATCGTTACTTTTTAATTTTTATCGGTAATTTCGTTGTAATTAAATCAAATTTCACTTACAAAAATTAATCGACTGTGTCATCCGGTGGGACTCGAACCCACGTTCCTTCGCTATCCGGGCGAGTGCTCTTAACAACTAAGCTACGGAGGACGTTAGTCAGTTGACGAATTTAATTTCGTTGTATTCGTCGTTTAAAGACGTTTGACATTCGTCTAGTTGGCTTTCAAAATGTTGTAAAACTATGTTAGAAGTTATTAATATATAGGTATAGTTTCACTCGTGTAATTTGGACATAGGTGACACAAACGCATCAAAATTGAGCTAAATAATAAACATTCCCCGGCGTAGTGGTATTTAATAAATCAGCAGCCAAAATATAATTTTTATCTCTTCTATAATGAATGTAGCTGTCCATCAATCAGACTATAACAACGACCGGTATTTTAGAACTCGGTCAGATAATTTGTTATGATATTCGAAACTTATTTATAACTGCAAGCAGTTTACTTCAACCTATTATATATTATCGAAAAAGTGTAACTCGAAAACGGTAGGACATTTAAAAATGTCCTAGGTATAATTTGTAAATAATTTTATTGTCTTTTAACTATTCTTTGGTTTTTCTCTAGAATGCACCAATTTTGAGATTTAATCGAAAAACACAAAAATAGGCATTTTCCCCATTTTTTACCTAATTTTCGAAAAGGTGTAAACTCGAAAACGGTAAAAAATTTAAAAAAGCATTGCTGGTATTATTGTAGATATTTTTATGGTTTTTCAACGACTCTTTAATAGTTTTTCTCTAGAACGCACTAATTTTGTGATATAAGCGAAAACACAAAAATGGGCCTTTTCCACCTCCGCCAGATCTCCTAGTGTCCAGGACTTTTACTATGTTTATGAAATATAGACTGAACGTGTTTCCGAAAAACAATTTTACGATCCCGCTCACGCACTTTAGAATTGCTTTATTCAATGGATTACGAGGGTCAAACTGAAAGTTCTTAGAAAATCAAAAACTGATTACATTAGCCAGTTATTAGTTTTATTATATCTTTTCAAAATATTGTCCATTGACGTCAATACACCGCTGCATGCGATGGAACCACTGGGAAAAGCACTTTGCCCACTCGTCCTTAGGGGTCTCTTCAATGGCATCGCGATACGCAGCCACCGCTTCTTCAGCATTCATAAACCGCTTTCCTTTAAGTTTTTCTTTAATTTTTGGAAATAAATAAAAATCACAAGGCGCGAGGTCGGGGCTATACGGCGGGTGACCCAGTAATTCAACGTTTGATGTCGCCAAATAGTCGATCGTTCGCTTGGCGGTGTGCGACGAGGCGTTGTCGTGGTGAAGGAGGATCCTACTGCGAGGTCGTTTCTCTCGAACTTTTTCCAAGACAAGTGGCAAACAATTGGTAGTGTACCATTCTGCAGAAACTGTTTTTTGATCCTCTAACACAATTGTTGCGAAATGACCTATCCTTCCAAAGAACGAGGCCACCATTTTTTTTCCCGCACTTCGATCTCTCTTCACTTTAGTTGGCAACTCCTCGAAAGGAAACACCCACTGAGCAGATTGTCTTTTGGTTTCAGGATCATAACAGTAAATCCAGCTTTCGTCACCTGTTAGTATGTCGAACACAGCATTTGAGTCACCTCCGTTAAATCTTTCAATCATTTTACGGCACCAATCCACACGATGGAGTTTTTGAGCCTTAGTCAAATTATGAGGTATCCACCGGGCGCAAAGCTTCCTGACCGCTAAATGTTCGTGGAGGATTTTGTGCACTTGACTCATACCGATGCCTAAGCTTGTCCGAATCTGCTGATAGGTCACTCTTTTGTCAGTCTCTATCATACGCCGCACAACACAGATGTTATTTTCAGTCGTCGCCGTAGAAGGCCGTCCCTCACGTACATCATCAGTGAGATTAGTGTGACCACGTTTAAACTCATTAAACCAGTTGTAAACAGTCGCACGAGATGGGGCTTCATCGTGAAAGGCCAATCGTAGTCTATCATAACTTTCTTGTTGACTTAAATGACATCGAAAGTCATAAAAAATCATTGCACGAAAATTTTCTCGTGTTAAATTCATTTTGACGTGACACAGACAATTTTCAATTTGCCGCCAAGTCGTAAAACAAATGACAAATGAATGAAATATATACTCAGTAATATTGGCAAAGAGTTCTATTTTCAAATTTTAGAATATTTTTTTTATTATATTGTTTATAAGTGGCCAGTTCTAAGAACTTTCAGTTTGACCCTCGTATATGGGTAGAATCAAATGAAAGCCAGTAAAAATACCATTTCAAAAATATAATATTTTTAGCAGTCGGATGTTTTTTTTTTTATAATAATTATATTTACTTGTTATTTGAATGTCCAGTATCAGACTGGCGTGCCTTTTTGGGACAACCTGTATAAATAAAACTACTAAGGCACAATAAAAAAAAATACTTGCACTTCGCTATTTGCCGCCACATACGCAGACGTGTTTACTCGCTGATTCTTTTAAGATAATCAAATCCGAAAGAGTGACGAATGCATCACCCACCTGTCCGTAAATATGAATAATTGAATATTGCAAATGGGCTGGAACTGAAAGGTTGAAACCGTACCGAGTTTATCATTAGCGGGTGTGCCGTAAGCCGGCTTCATTAGCCGCGTTTAATTATGCAGGGGCGAGTGCGCGCCGTGCACTGCGTCTTATTGCGGTGGCGTCCGGCGGGCCCGCTGCACTTTGTACTCGGGCCTAAACTGACTCACGCACACCACTAAAGCAGTCGTCCCACTGCCGACGAGTAAACAGTAACTATCGGCTATTTGCTCGCTCAAGAAACGTAATAGATATAACTTCCATGTAAATAAAAGATATGCCAACATAATGAGAACTAGTTTTACTAACTTGTCGCTGAGCGGCAGAGCTATCAAAGATAAGACATTACTCGCTCGGCGATGCTCGCTTGTCGATCAACAAGCGGTCAAATTCTATGCCAAATTCAAATCGCCAGTCGCCTACGAACACTCACTTATAGCCAAGCGACCACTTGCCAACTCGTTTCTAGTTTCTACATAGCTCTACTCGCTTCTCTCTCATCGTTGCCGGTCGAACAATTGCCTGCGCAAATGTCATCAAAAGTTACAGACAAGAGTCTGGACGAGACTTTCTGTCTAATAATATAACTTTCAAGCAATGCAATGAACATAAGTTCTTTTGTCCCTAACGATTTGTATATCTTATGTTACATATCCCCTTCCAAGTCTGTACATTTTTAGGGTTCCGTAGTCCGACAATCACCATCTTGTAATGCACCAAAATATTGTTTTATCACCTTGTATCACCATGCACCCTCATCTCTCGCCCCCGGGAATATGTACGAAGTACAGTGTCAATACCCGAGCGCGCGCGGTCAGCATTTTGCACGCTGACCCAAATACTACGTTTTGTGGTAAAAATTCGTATATAGTTAGTTCACCAGCAGCTACCAATCGCGCCGCGTGTTCTCATACCATTAACCATTACCAGTTTACCAATCTAATATACCATTTTGCACCTAAACAGTGTTTTACCATTTTTTACCATTTAATTTGTTGGACTTACACCCGACAGAACCCTTATAAGATCGTTCAGTCCGTCCGTCCTAGTCTGTCACAGCAGAATGTCTTCTACGTTTATGGACTGATTTGCATGTAACTTGGTTCGAGAATACTTCACATATTATAGATCTCATTTTAAAAAAACGAAAAATCAAAATTACCCCTTGTTAAGGGTACCTCCACAGAACAGAAAAAACGAGTAGAAATAGCATCCTCGCCTATTAGTATGAAAACCAGTGTAACCAAACTAACACATTTGTAAGAATATCACATTATGATCCACACAAAAAATATTGAGTTGTAATTGGTAATTTTTAGCGACGACGAAAGAGCTTAAAACACAAATTCGATTAAATGAGTCCCATCTTTATTACTAAGCTTATAAGATTCTAATTGTAAGAATATCACATTATGATCCACACAAAAAATATTGAGTTGTAATTGGTAATTTTTAGCGACGACGAAAGAGCTTAAAACACAAATTCGATTAAATGAGTCCCATCTTTATTACTAAGCTTATAAGATTCTAAGTTGTGCTTTCCTGATTCGTATGTGCTTTTATATTTTATTATTCTACTCCCTACTAGATGTCACTTTTTTGACATGCTTTTCCCTATTACGATGCATTAAGGTCCATAATTGTGGCTGCCACTCCTATTCCTTGCTTTTAAGTATCAAATAGTTTTGCCACCCAACGCCAAATGGAGACACAAACTAGAGAAGTTTCCTGTCAAAATTAAGGATGGGGCATACATACACGATAAACTGAACAAAAAGTATCGATCTAGCTAGATATCAAATTTTGTCTCGAAAATAAAATTTATGCCCACATAGGCATACTTATATATTTATGATCACCCTATACTCGTATCATATGTATGTTTATAAAACGAAGTAATGTTCGTTATACGAGTTATTACTCTAATTAAACTGAAACTTTTGCAATGATTTTATTTTTTAAGATCAGTCTTCGCCCCGATTATCACATAAAAACTAGGTTTACGGGGTAAAAATATATTGTATGAGAATTAGACATGCGCGGAGAAAGGAATACGAAATAAATGTAGGTTCTACTTACTAATTATTTCGTTATATAAAACAAAATCGTGGCCGTGTTAGTTAGGCCGTAGTTATTCGAGATATTACTCAAAAATTACAAACTTTTTTATGACTAAGATTGGTCTCCGCCTCGATTGTCAAAAAAACTAGGATTATAAGGTGTAAATAAAAACTATAAGGTGTAAAAAAAAACTAGGATTATAAGGTGTAAATGGAAAGTGAAAATAAGAATGAGAATCCGAAATTTGCACGGACGAAGAAAATGCTGGTGTGAGTGTTAATAAGTATTGTTAACCCCCGACGTCAAAACGAGAGCGTGGTGTGTTATAAGTTTGACGTGTCTGTCTGTTTGTAGCATCGTAGTTCACGAACGGATGAACCGATTTCAATTTTGTTTTTTTGTTTATTTGAAAGATCATTATTCGGAAGTGTTTTTTACAACTCCCTCAATATGGGTATCAAATGAAAAGGCACGTTAAGTAAAATACTATACGATATTATTAATTTCAAAGAAGCCGCTATGGCCGCCACCACAATGCATTTTTTTCACAACTCCTTCAATAGTTGTTTCATTATGAAAGGCTTGATAAGTAAGGTGCAATGTAAAAAAGTCGGTTCAGGCGATTAAAAAAAATATATTATATTTTTTTTAAACCGCCAACGCAACAAAGAACCCTCGACGCGACATTATAACGCCCAACCTTGTCGTGTCGTATTATTTTTGACTTTTTAAATGTTCGCTTTTTATGTCAGACATATGGACATGACAAAACTATAAGATTATAGTTTTGTCATTTCCGTTCTGTCTGTCTGTCTGTCCGAGGTTTTGCTAAGAGACCGTTAGTACTAGAAAGCTGGTATTTTGTATGTAAACCAATTACGACGACAAAGTAATGAAGTATTTTTTTTAGGGTGAGAAGTGTGGGGTATCTTTGAGTAGGTATTTAATAATGAATTTAATAATGAATTGGGGGTTACTAAAACAATTTTTCGATTTATTGCTACATTTACGAAATATTAAACTTTGAAGTGCAACTTTTTGGTCCAGTAGGGCGTCCTAAAAAGTTTTAAAAAATCATGATGATACTGCATTTAATAACCTTTAAAGGAAAACTATAGCGATTAAGATAATTTTATTAATTTAGCAGTAATATTCGTAGAACTTGTGTGTTGGATAATTTTGTACTAAATTCAAAATCCTTAAATTCTCTAAAGTGACTAAGACGAAGTAGATAACGACGATAGGAAACTCTTAATGCGTGAGTCCGATTCGCACTTGGCCGGTTTTTTCTTATTACGGATTTACGGATTAATGTCACAATTTATAATTAAAAAAATAACCTGATGACACGTAGCGAATCCTTTGATAATTAATTAGTTACCTAGCAGTAAAGTAATTGAATTGTGTTAAAAGTAGTGAGTAGTATGAAAATAGTTCCAATTTCGTTTAAAATAAACTTATCGATATTTTAACGTTAAAATATCGCATCCCTAAATGAGTAGCGTGTGGAATTAATACAGAATTAGATAACGGTACAAAATGTAGTTTAGACCTTATCACCATTGTTGTGGATTGGTTTTAGATCGTAATTTTAGCCGATTGCTATCAAGTGCAAATTTTCCAATTTCTATTAAAATAACGTGATAAATTACTTAATTATGGTATGTCACTCCTCTTTTTGATAAATTTGTTGTTTTACTGTTGTTATTCCGCACAAAAATTGTACAATTCAGCGTTTTTTAAGATTTTCGTCAATGTTTGAAGGCGTCAGCATTCTGTCGCAACTGTCGCCGACTAAAGCGCGTGAATGGGGGCGGGGACATCACATGCGCTAAGCTCATCGCATTTGAGATACGCGGATCACGCCCACTTACGATTTCTACTCGTTTTTTCTGTTCTGTGAGTACCTCCCTATACATGTAAAGGGGGGGGGGGGTGAATATTTTTTTTGAGTGCACCCTCTTGTGTGGGGTATCGTTGAAAATAAGGTAGGGTTTCTATACAACACTTTTTTATCAGCTTTACCATTTGCGAGATATAGCCCGCCAAAGTCGTTTACACGGTGTCCCCCCCTTCCTGTAATTTCTAAAGTCTTGGACCTATAAACTTCAAATCACTCACGTAAAGAAACAGGCGCGGAAACTCTAATTTAAAATTGTTTCGGATATCCTGTGATGAATACTTTTGAAATTATTAATAAAATAAAAATATATACTTTTTTTTGCCTATACTGTCTAATGATTTAAGTTAGTGGTACGGAAACCTTCGCGCGCGAGTCCGACTCGCACTTGGTCGGTTTTTGAAATTGCCATGTTTGTCAAACAAAATATGTTATTTTATTATTATTTTTTTTTTAATTTAATTGTAATGTAATCGTTATGTAATTAGTTAACTTGTGACTTAAATCCAAATATTATGACTAAGATTTTGTGATAATAATATTAATTCGTAGTTAACAATTTGATAAGATTGTAAAATATTTGCATGATATTTCCGATAGCTGGAAAAACTGAACCGTAATATCTATAACACCCTAAAAATGTACCCTTTTCCAAAAGTAAATAAATATTCATTTCATTTCATATGAGTACCGTAGATAAACAATACAGGAGATTAATAAGATGTGTACGGCGCACGGGCTTATCTCGTAATGTCATCACCCGATTATGCCCCTGCAGCCCTGGCATCCCGTCACAACATCGGCATCGGCCGTGAGAGATGGTCTTTGTTGGGGCAGTTTAATTATGCAGCGGACGGCCGCGGCCTGCGGTCGGCCGCCCGCCGCCGGTCGACTTTTAACGCACCAACGATTATCCTCACCGATTTTCTAGCGCTAGACCAGCCCCAAGCCACTCAATGGACCTGCTGAACTGAACTAATTAGAGCATTTTCCTAAAGCTTAGGCATTATGCTCTTCGCTATAAGCCTTCCGCTGTTCATATCTGTGTAATAAATCGGCACCTAAATAAATATGAACGAGTATTATCATTTCAGATTAAGAGGTGATCTTAACGATCGTTTTCATTTCAACTCGTAGAAATAAAACTCACTGTTTTCATGATCGTTACGATATATCTCGTTACCTCTTGTTCTATATATTTTGGGTCAGCCAGAAGCATGCCACAGGATATGGTACAAATTAATTTATGGGCGCAACAAGGTTATTTGCAACTTACATAATTCAGAGACATATAAAAGTCGTAAAATTCCATTGACTTGAGACTTATGAAGTGCCATAGACAGGCACTACTCATAATAGATTGAATGTTACAATAGTAGCTTCACAATTACTTACAACAACATCAGTGTGAGTTCGACTAGCCAAACTTTATTGATGCGGTTTCGGGATCGGCCCCCGTACCGTGTGTAAAAGCGCCTTTCCACGCATCGGCGCAGGTAGCGCCGCTTTGATGTGGTTAAATGCCAGTCTGCGGGACAAATGTCATTTGGCAGGAATTATGCGCTCGGAATTCAGTTTATGGGCCCGTAATTGGACCGCGGGCTTTTGCGGCCGCTTGCTTGACGCCGGGCCTGCATAGGGGGCCGGCTTGTTGGCGGTAATCTGCGTGTAACACACGGGCTGAAGTAGCTTGGCGCCCAATGTGTTGCTCGCAGTCAAGGCGTTTGTAACCAAGAGCCAAGAGATGTCGCTCGTATTCTGTTGTTCATTCATTCTGTTGATTTTCATTTCAGTGCAAATGATGCATCGGAATATTATTATACAATAGGGAAGATGACAGTAAGCAAAAATCTTTAAAATAATGTATCTATCTAGTAAAATATAGTATTTAGATTATGGAAAAAATCTTTATATTTAAGACGATTTTATTAGTTTATTTTAGAAAATAAAATGGCAGAATACTGAAATCCACCATGTTTTTTATAACACCATTCAGATTCAAGTTACGTCACACCTCAGTAAATACTGACATGTCAGTCACTGTCACTGAATTATCATACGAATTTCGACTATAACACTAACGTTTGAAATAAGTTTACTGAGGTGTCACGTCACAACAGACGCCAGGACACCCTGACCGCGTTTGGGCGCCAATTTATGAACATTTTATTTAAATTGCATTTTTTAACTTTTTCAAAATCTGTCATCTTGCCTAACTAACGTCAATTGCTAATTAATAATTGTTAATATTTATGTAATTAATGTAAATCCAATAATTTTCATCCACAGAGTCATGTGAATGTGTTTTGATGTTATATATTTTTGATGATGTACGCACATTTTTCCGCGCCGCACACGCCATACATAGGAGCCTCACGCGCTATACTCCTCCTACGGGTAGGTGCGCGACGGTGCATACAATTTTATATAAAAAATCTTGCGCGTTCACCTTTATTGGGCAAAAAATATTAGAAAAGTGCCATGACACGAATTCTTAAAGCTTCGCTAGCGCTATAGGTATCAAAGCGAATGATATAAATGCTTACTGGAAACATACTTATAGCACCGCGAAAGTAAAAGTGTTATTAGTCAAATATCACACTATCAATCAAGCAGACATTGAAGTTAAATCAACATCGGCGCTTAAATAGTAATAGATCCTCCGATGCAACACAACTCTTAATTTGAATAGTACAAGTAGGTCAATTTCCGTGTAGATGTCGTTTAGTTCAATAAGCGCGAGTTAGACGCGAAGTGGTCATCTCGTCACGACACGACATCATACCGTCCAAGTGGATTGACGAGCGGCGAGCGCATATGCTCACTGGTGTGGGTCTGTGGGTACAGGGCCACGCTCACACGATGCCGCGATGGGCAGACACAATTCAATTATGTATCTGTCTCTCTCTCTTTCTTCCTGGCTATATATCCCACATGGTGGTGGGGTCAGCCTTCTTTATTTTCTCCACCACTTCGCCCTGTCCTCGACATCTTCAGTGGAAACTCCGCACTCCCTCATATCGTTTAGCACTACATCTCTCCATCGTTTTTGGGTCTGCCTCTGGATCTTTGACCATATACTCGTATATGTATACCATAAGAATTTCGATATTTTACTTTGCTACTTTGTCAATTCGGAAATTAACACCATTTGCCAATGCAAATAAGCATGAATTATTACTATGCAATCATTGCAATTTCTATTCCTAAAGCATCAACTTTTTTTTACTTTAATTTGTAGCTAAACTTTGATACTAAATGAGGTTACAGTAAGTTATCTAACTTAGTCTTTATAATGTTACCAAACTTTCTTTCACAAAATGGTTGGTGATGTGCATGTCGAATTACTTGTCTAATTGTCTATATGACACCACCAAGCGTTGACGTACTTTTATTGAACTGATATAACGCTCTTACATAGATTTTGTATGGGAATATTGAATTGTGACGTCACATTTTACTATACTCAATTATCTTTATTTTTCGAGCTTCGGTTAATTAAAAATCAAAATCAAAAAGTATCAATGAACATGTGTTTGAAATAAGTTGTTATTTTCAAGAAATATGATTTCAGAATTATTAGAGGATACTGCGTAGTACCCAATTGTTCATTATGCTTTTGTATGCGACGACACATCGTTAATTCTCCTCCACTGAAAATTACGCCGTCAGGTAGATAATACATTTTATTTATCAATGTTTCCTGCAAAGAAGAGGGTGAGCGAGGGGTGGATTAAATCCTTAGTTGACCAGTTCTATTTCACGCTAACTAAATTAATAGCGCTCGAAGTTCCGTATGAAACCATATTTAGTCAAGTCCTCTTTCCCACGTCGCGGTCGCCTCAAACTTCCCGATTAAACTTCGTCTATTTGAATCGAATTCATTTCATCAGAACTATCCTCCGTATAAGGCACGCGGCGCTCGGGGGTGTCAACGTCAAGAGCGCGTGACCCGCGCGGGTCTAACGAGCGCATTCAAGTTGCGTGGCCTTCTTGTGGAATGTGGACCGGCTAACTAATATCTATTTGAAACTGACGACCGGCACATTTATTATTTTATTGTGCTTTTAGCCGGCTCGAAATAACTCACCTTGTGAAGTTCTACTGTCTACCGTACTAGCAACCAATGTCTGAGGGCGAAGCCTCTGTTCGGTTCGTCGGCCGCCAATCACAGTAATCGCGCTGTCTAGTCAATGGAACTGCTTTAATTGACTGACGAATTACAATAGTGCCGCAACCTTTACTTTGATTTGACAGTTAGGTAATTTGATTAGTATTCTAGAAACCGGAGGTAAGCCTCTGGCTTAAGTTGTCCGAGGGGGAACTTGTCGGTGCTCCCACGGAGTGTGGGCTCCTACGACGCGCCCACCCAGGCGCTCAGCGCTTTCCCGCGCAACGATGCGTGCTTTCGACAAACACTGACAGTTACGACTGTCGTCTTACGAGTATTGGCCGAGTTCATTCAATCGAAAGCTAACAAATAAATTGATGCGAAACGCCTAATAACAAGGGCACGTCATGGATTTCTAAGTCGATTTTCTTTATTCCGGCAATATTGCAGTATACGTACTACATAATAATAAAACCAGGCGTCATAGTAAAAGTACCACCTCCAGATTTGAAAGACATTTTTTTACCACTCTAGTAACAAACTGTGTCAACTGCCGTACGCAGAGTCGTCACGTACGACGTCAAAATTAATCTTTCAGTCCTTTTCTATTTGATTGACGTTATAGATAGAAGTAGTGTTTGGCGTCGGTGGCTCAGGGTCGGGGCGCGTCTGTCCTTAGGGCCGCGCGCGTAGAGCGAGAGTGGCGTGGCGCGGGCGACGACTCACCTACTCGCCAACTGTTCTACGGTTAGCAATGGTAATGCTTCATTACGGACCGCAGGTGTTGACGCCGTAACTATCGCTAAGTATGCGATAACTTTCGGCATTAAATAAACCAAGAGACTCTTAGAATGCGACTCGAAAGAAACTTTATTCCGTCGGTTTCGCGAGGCTTCGAGCTGTGGAATATACTGTGCTTTACAGTCAGAGAAATGCACGTATTCAAGCTGGGAAAGTCGTAAAATTATCTCGATTCTCAAAGAAAATCAGTGTGCAGGTTTTTAACGATGCTAAGTGTTAATTCTGTGGTCGAAAATACCTCACCAATAAAACAATTCTCTCAATCGTTTCAAAGCATCGTCTTCACAAATTAGTCAATTGGGTCGTCGAAGCGCGCATGGAATAGCTGTCGCGTGAGTGTGATGATTGGCCGCCGGCGCGCGGTGCGTGACCTGATCATGCTACTAATTACGCAATATCGGGAAGCGTAGAAGGCTTGTGTGCTCGAGATGACAAATCAATAAACAGCAAGTCGTATCGAAAATCTGCGGCCCAAAGGATATTAACCAAAGCCGGGCTCAGATTGCGTCTTTGTAGTTTATATTTCAAAAATCTTGTTTTGAATTATGTTTGCACTGGTATTTTTGAAATAATCTAACGAATAGGGGTTCAAAAGTGACACTTAATCACAAATTTCTTAAATTAATCACATAATTAATTCTGCAATCACTAATTATAACCTCAAAATGCGTCACGTAAAGAAACAGGCGCGGAAACTCTTATTTAAAACTTTTTCAGGTATCCTGTGATGAATACTTTTGAAATTACAAATAAAATAAAAATGTACTTTTTTACCTATTCTGTCTAATGTTTTAAGTTAATATGGAACACTTCGCGCGAGAGTCCGACTCGCACTTGGCCGGCTTTTTCCAAAAGAACAGTATAAAATTAAAAAGTTTTATTGCCTATACTGTCTACTGTTGTAAGTTAATGGTACGGAACCCTTCGTGCTCAAGGCCGACTCGCACTTGGCCGGTTTTTTTAAATATTTGTATATTTTATCCGAACATTTTGTAAAGGTGCATGCAAACGCAAAGTGGGCCGAGTTTCTATAGAGTTTTGGTCAAGATCCTTTGCTAAATTACACTAGCAAAATTGACACAGAAGCGTAATTCATCCAAGATTTTGACAGTTCTATGCATTGATTTATTATATATAATAAATCAATGGTTCTATGTACTATGGGCCAAATGTCAAAATTCAATAGCTTCAATTGGTAAATTGGTAATCACCTATTGGTAACGTACTTTTAATAAACTGTCAAAACGCTCTTCTTCCATAGATTTTGTATGGGAATAGTAAACTATGACGTCACATTACAATATACTTAACTCACGTACTTTTTATCGAGTTTAACTTAATTATAAATCAAATACTGCAGATAGCTAAAATAATATATGCTGCTTTTTAAGATATACGGCGTCGGCTTCGGCTGTCGAAAGGCTTGGATCCCCGTTACGAAAGCTTTTCAATAGTGCTAGCTACTTGATCCAAGTAGTAGAGTACTTACCGCACCGACCGTTACCGTTTCTTATAATCAAGCCTTCTATTCGTGTCTTCATTAATCCGCGTTAGTTGTTTGCGAGCGCGGCCTGCAGTGTTCTCGCATTGGCGACAAGGCTTGGCCCAACACATCTCCCGCCCGAGCTCGACTTCACAACTCTCTTGAAACTCGACAAATTGATTTTGAAACGAGCTCGTAACTTGCAACTCGCGCCAACTTTCATGATCGCCGCGCCCGCTCCTCTAAAGCTCTACTCCTGTCGACGATGTCCGTATTTTCGAGTCTAGCCATCACGCTCGTTCGCGTTGTCATTCGGTCGTGAGTGAAAGGGACGGCTACATTCGAAAATACGGACAGCGTCAACCGGAGTAAGGCCTCTGCGCCCGCGGCGTGCAGCGCTCAAGGTTCCCGGTAAAAGAGCACCTCGACTTTGTAACTGTGACTAGTTTACTTTCGTATCAATAACTTAGTGGATACTTGTGGCACAGAATAAGTACTAGTACTCCGTACAGAAGTATGACTTTGCAATGAAATTCAAAGAAATATCTACTCAATGTTGTTAACGATATGGTGTAATTCAGTTCGCCTCTGACTCAAGAAGATTTTCGTGTAGATACTTACAGAAATACATTGCAAGATAATTTTATTCTTATAACTCTGGAATATGATTCATAATACACTAAACCTATTCAGTGACGTACTATCACGCAACGCGATAGGGTTGACTGCCACAAGAAGCTACTTACGCCATCTAGCGCATCTTTCTAGGACTTTATTCACGCTCGTCCAACCAGCATCCTAGTGTCGCGCACCGCCGGTGAATAAAACGCGGGAGCGTATCGCTGCCGGCTAGCGACACCCAACTTGTTTAGTCCCTTACCTAGGGGTCGCCGCGCGTAGGTACGTTTTTGCTACCTACGCGGGAAGATACACAGGCCTGCTTGTGGTGCGTGTCGCAAAAAAGTAGGGTTCACTTGTTAGCGTGTTTGAAAAAAAATGGTAGTATTTTTGAACGCTTATTCCACATTATTTTTATGCCGATATTAGCCTGTTAGTATTCGGTGCCACATATAATCAGTATTGTTTATCTCGTCTAAGTACTTAAGACTTGATTGCATTCAATTCTTGCTCAATGCTTTCGCGGATATATCTATTACAAATGTGTAAGGAAAGCCGCGTCGTCGGTATAATCGGTTCGCCAGTAATCTCGAAGCAAACTGCAGCAAACAAAGCGTTGGCATCGGAGTGTTTGAAGGCGGTTTTTTAGGCAATGTTGCTTCTTCGCATCACGTTAATATTTGCGCTGACGCCGGCGCCGCCTGGTCCATAATGCATCCGAGCTCGTTTTGCCTATTGCACCCGTTCGACACTCCAATTCAGCTGCAGCCCGGGGAAGACGGCCATGTGCTGGCTTGCTTTGACAATTACTAACTTACTGAAAATATTGTTGTAATAATACGTGTGAAGGTAAAAGCAGTTACATACATAACGTACATAAGTAACACAAAGTGGTATAAATGTTTGTTTGTGTTCAAAGTGTCATACGACTTATGTATAGCGTATACTCGGTCAATATATCAAAATCTATCGAGATTTTCTGTTTTGAAATTTGGATGTTTGCTGGAAGTGCGCTAGAAGTTTTTGCGCCCAGGCGTAGCTGTTACATTAACAACATGTTGCCCTAGTATTTGTTTATTAAAAAGAGGAAATATTAGATTGTTTGTTTATAATTAATAGGCTCCGAAACTACTTGACCGATTCAAATGAAATTTGTCACAGAGATAGATTGTTTGACTTTTTGTCGCGATATAACATCATCAGGGGGGTGAAATGGGGCATGAAAGTCTGTATGGAAAGTCGCGGGGAACTGCTATTAAAAATATAAGCAAAGTGTGCACTCCCTCGAAACTGTCCCGCGTGCTGGTCGGTGTTCACGCGCTGCGTGTTAGGTACACCCCAGCAGGCACTGACTGTGACCCCAGCCCCAGCGGCACCGCTACTCCCGGCACTGCAGCCCGGCGCGCGGCGGCTCGTCGCCCGCAGCCGGCAGCGCCAGGCTGCAGCTGGCCGCTGCTGATAACGCCGTAATTGTTTCTTCTGATGAAGGTCGTTGCTCCCGCGGCCCGCTCCGGCCGGCGTCGCTCTCTGCTCTCTGACACCAATCAATAAATATCACATTGATAAATAATGCAGCGCGACGCGTAAAACGGCGCGAACTAACACCCTCATCACTCATTTTATAATAGGAGTTTCGTCATTGTTATCATTTATGGATATGATTTGTATCTATTATTTGCTAGCGTTAAAAATATATTCTCAATTATTTAATAGCACCGATTGAGCCTGCTAAGCATATATTACCAACAAGTATTTCCCAATGTTCTACGGTCACCTTTATTATGAACTAGTGAACCGCCCCGGCTTCGCACGGATGCAATGTAGACTATACAAGCGCAGAAAAATATGATAGTTACGACATCACATGACACATCTTCAAATTTCTCGGCTTTCCTCTACTATGTAAAATATGCATGTATTTTATGTACCGGATATGCCAAAATTATCATGACAGACTGCTAATGGAGGTAGGTTAGCGATAGACCTTTCATTTAAAAATAACATGACTGTAATTAAAGTCTTAATTTGTCTTAATCTCATTTTTTCTCTAACTAACAACAGTTGTTTGTACTATGATCTGTGATGGGTCGAAATAAAGAGATTTTAAATTTTAATTTTAATTTGAAAGTTAATGCCACTTTTTTCTATTTTTCTTGTAGATATAATAATAATAATTTTCATTTATTCAGACACAACGATCCATTGTTGTTAGTAACAATTAATCTTAATGGCTATGTTAGTAAATACACTGTCAATGACAACTCATAAATTAATTAGATATGAAGAATATCAAAAAATTGGCATTATCTCCCAAACCATCACCTTTTATTACCTGCATTATTATACGTTGCGAAGTTTGAAAGATCTAAGCGAGTAGACAGCAGAAGCGTTTTTGTTTTATACTATGTAAAGATAAAATTCACTGCAAAAACATTTATCAAATGTAAAATCCTAAAAAAAAGATTATTTGCCAATCGCGACAGAGATTAGCCAACTGCGCGGGAGATATACTCGTAGTGCACAAGTGTGTGCGCAATACACAGGTGAACTTTCTGTTCCATCACTCTCATAATTCGGTGAGACGGCAATCCGACATGACCATAGAGAGATCAGGCGCAGGACCAACGGCTTAACGTGCTTTCCGAGACACGGGGGTGTTAACACCACCAACTTCCTGACTCCGGAGCTGTGTGTGAGTAATTTCAAGACATAAAAACCCAAACACTCTCGGCCCGACCCGGGATTCGAACCCGGGAATTCGTGGATAGTACCCATCGTGCTGACCACGAGACCAACGAGGCAGTGCATCATAATACTCAGGTGCACTCTCACACTCATAGTTCGATAAGACGGAATTAGTTCGTGAAATCGTAATGAGATAGTAAACTCCTTTCAACTTCTAATAGATAATTCTAACTTCTAACAAATAATAAAGTATACTGTTTGTATACTGTAAAATGCTTACTGTTTTCTCATGCTTATAATAACTGAGTTCACCTTGGGGTCACCATATTCAATATTATTCTCACGCGTGGCCAAGAGGCTACTGAACTACAGTGATCGACACATAGTGAAAAAGTTCGTTCTGAAAACAAACGTATCGCAATATGAATGTGATAATAATAAATTGTTTCAACAAACACACCAATTACCTAGCCCCCAACTAAGCGTGAGCTTGTGCTATGGCGACTAGGAAACGGATAGACATACTTATATACATTTATAAACATTCATGACTTAGATACAAATGCTCGTGCTCATCACGCAAACATTTGCCCTTTGCGGGATTCGAACTCGCAACCGCCTGGTTTAGAAGTCCGGGGCGCAAACCACTACACCAAGACGGTCGTCAATGACGGTCGTCGTCATGTGTGACCCACTGCGAGGCGGAGCGGCGCCGCGGCGGAGTGGTTCAATGAGTGCTGGGCGCGCGGTCGCGCTACTGCATAGTGTTTTACTAATAGTTCTAATAATGTGGTCACAGCAGTACAATTAAAATTAAATCGTTCCCAAAAAACTATACAGAAATTTTGGCAAACGAAAATACTAGTACATAAATTCCTTTTCTCTAAGCGCATAACACTCGTAAGTTTGGATTTTACATAAACAAATTCTCGGGGTATAATGATAATAGAGAAATTATTAAGTATAATAAAAAGCTTATTATAAACATACAACACGTGGCTTGTTAAAAAATTAATTACCTTTACGAAAGAAATGAACTTTGTTTGTCGAAAATATCATAATTTATGACTTTTATTGCAAAATGTAATGCAGTCCCAAAACGCACTTCATTAGAGGTAACAGCAACAAAATTTTTCGAAGTTGCAGAATTTCATAACCTTAAAATGATTAATACATCATATAAAAATGTTGAATTACATCATGGTTTGCGATTTTAATGTTGATTTCCGCTGGGCTATTTACTTTGTTAGCTTTATTTTTGTTGTTTTGCATTTTACTTGCTTCTCCATTTTAGTATTTAGTTGCCTGAGAAAAAACGTTGACAGTTTCAATACTCCCGATTTCAGAAAAGGCATGTTTACAAGCAATACAACTTACTCGTAAAGTTCGTCGATTGTTTCGGCGCACCCTGTAGTACTCGTATTTCGCTTAGTCAGCGGGCGATAGTCCCGGGCCCCGGCCTGCATGCGGCCTGCGCTCTCTGCGTGTGTCACGTGCCGCGTCCGCTATTGTCCTACCTGGAAACGCTAATTCATTCATAAGCCCTCGAACAAATCACAATTAACGACTAAACAGTGGTTTCATGACGACTGACTGCGGCTATTATAGCACCCATCTGATATTCATGGTACAATCATGTATGATATGACAGCACAGTTCTAATTGTTACCTGTACGTAAGTGTGTCTTCTATAGGTCTGGTTTCAATATTAGTTTTCAGTTTTATCTATTAACTTGAATCTTTCAAAAAGCTACAAGTGCTTATATTTGAATGGCACATGTCACCAAAAAAAAAAATTCCAAAAAGTCAATAACAAAATAGGTACTTAGGTATATATACCTAGTCAGGTCATACGTTCTGTCACATGTGTAATATAAAATAATTTAGACATGTTTATTATTTATGTAACCATTTATATAGCAAAATGAACTTAATAAAACATAGATTCATATGGTAATAAAGTTTATTCAAAATGACCCCCGCGATTTTGAATACAGGCCTTCAATCTGCGCGGCCAGTCGTCTATCGCAGCACGAACGAGGTCCACGTCAATATCAGCGGCTGCCTTAATCAAGGATGCCATAAGTGACTCCAAATCAGGATGAGGCTTTGAGCAGGCCTTTTCCTCCAAGTGTTGCCATATCTTGTAATCTAATGGACTCAAATCTGGACTGGAGGAGGGCCAGTCTTCGTGCCGGATGAAGTTGATTTCATGCGCCGCCAGCCAGTCTTGTGTGCTTTTCGCTCTATGAGCTGGCGCAGAATCTTGTTGGAATACCCAGTGCCCGTTATTAAACATGGTATGAGAAACAGGTTCCACAAGGTTTTTGAGGACTGTATTTGGATACACAACTGCATTCGTTTTTACGCCTTTCTCACAAAAATGTACCTCAGTTAAGCCCCAATAAGATACTCCCAACGAAACCATGAGCGAGGATGGAAAATGACCTCGTTGGACACGCGGAATACTGTTGCTCGCTTCTTCACTGCTGTGTGCGTACACCTTATCATTTAGTTTGTTGTAGCTCTCTTCCATGGTGATAAATTTTTCATCCGAAAAAAGAATCTCCTGATGCTTTTTTCCCGCGTACCGCTTCAACAAAGCGCGGCATCTCTTCAGTCTCAGGTCCATTAAACGAGCGTCCAAACGATGTCTTGTTTTTCTTTGGTATGCCCTAAGCCCTAAGTCTTCATTTAACACCCTTTTCACTGTGGTCCTGCTTAACCCCATCTGAAGGGCCAACAGTTTCTGCTTACGTATGGGATTTTTTTGAATTCGCGCCTTCACAGCATTTATCACTGCTGGAGTCCTAACAGAGCGAGGGCGACCACGTCTTTACCTGTCATTTAAGTGTCCACTCCATATTCAAAAATAAGGAAAATTCTAAAAATTACACTTTTTTATTTTCATGAAAAATTTGAAATTCGAATTCAATAAACTTTTTTGTGGCCAGCATTCTAAATTCAAAAGTTTTTATTGTGTTACAGAACTTATGACCTGACTATGTATTTTTTTTAATTTTTCGACCCCTTTGAAACAGCGACCCCTCTGAAACACGACAAGTGTATTTTTCGGTATATGTCCATATTTTAATAGTGGTTACTTGTAGTCAATTGATCAACAAAACTTACTACGCCAATATTAAGCATCATCGGTGTAGAATATCTGATCTGCTGTCTTTTCCACTCGAAGCACCACTGACCACAGTCCGCACCATATGCAAACCATCAATGCATACTTCGACAAGAGAAGGCGTGCGGCGCGCACGAAACGCCTCATATTGTTTTTACGCGTCCGCCGTCCGTTGGAATTAGCTTATGCCCGAATAATCGCCACAACAATGCCTGCGTGCACCTTCCACTGAATACATAAGCAATGCACACACGCACGTCGCACGCCTGTGAGAAAACGAAACGTACCTACCCGCTCAGCCGCGGCGAGAGTTGAAAACTCGTCGCACAACAAACTTGACTAATGGAGATTCGACAAAAGTTATACCAACATATTTATTAATTACGAGTTAAAGCCGCAACTCTTCCGTGCCTTAGTATTAACTTGATTACGTTATTACTGTATTAGACGCCGAAGCGCTATGTTTCCGTATAGCTGCTTCCTCTTGTAAACTTGAACGGAAATCAGGTAGTAGGTAATGTGTTTGCATCTTCTATCTTCGTCTATACACATACATACAATAAAACTGAGGGTCGAATTCTGTACATTGGTTAAAAAAAGAACCGGCTAAGTGCGAGTCGGACTCGCGCACGAAGGGTTCCGTATCATTAACTTCAACATTAGACAGTATAGGCAAAAAAAACGTTTGTATGGAAGCCCCCCTTAAAATTATTTATTTTTTAAAGTGAAATACAAAAAATATTCTGTGAATATTTTAAACGTCTGTTGCCATTATAAATACCGAGCAAAAAATGGCAAAAATTGACGGTTCATGAGATACAGCCTGGTGACAGACAGACAGACAGCGGACGCTTAGTAATAGGGTCCCGTTTTTACCCTTCGGGTACGAAACCCTAAAATACGAGTATACCCTGTAGTAGTAATAGTAGTAGATTAAAACGTTTTTTAAAATAGGATACTTCCTCCTTCCTTCAGATTCAGATAAAGTGGGGATGATTTTTTCACGTGTGTATCTTTTTAAAAGTTTTTTTAATACAATGCTTAACTTTATTAAATGTATACCTTTGGGGGTGGTTCTGCTGCTCTAATACAACAATTTGGACAAACATCGAAATCTCAAAAAAATTGCTTTGTATAACAGCTGATCAGTGGTCTAGGATTAAAATGTGTATTTTTTATTCATCAAAGGCAACAATTTTTTGAATACTAATAATAAGGCTGATCAATTTGTTTGCGATTTCGATATTTGACCTATAGCACAGATCAAGTACTAGTACTTCGTACAGAAGTATGACTTAGCAATTATATTCAAAGAAATGTCTACTCAATGTCGCCAACAATATGGCGTAATTTAGTTCGCCTCAGAGTCAAGCACATTTTCGTGTAAACACCTACAAAAATCCATTGAAAGATAATTTCATACTTATTGCTCTGGAATTTGATTCATAATACACTAAACCTATTCAGTGACGTAATATCACGCAACGCGATAGGGTTGACTGCTACGAGAAAATTCTAACGCCATCTAGCGCCTCTTTCTAGTTAATTTTTTTTGTTAGACCTTGTAATATTAAAATAATATTCCATAGATTAACTTATATTAGTTCCATATCATCAGTGTCATCGACTTTACTTAGACTAATTCGCGGGCAACAGCACATTTACATTTTTTTTGTAAATTTTTCCTTGAAACGAGTTTATGTTGCAAGGGCAGTCTTTTTGGTCTAAAAAAGAATCGGACTTTGTTAAAAGGGATCCCCTATGCATACCTCTACAGTACAAATAGCTAATTTGTGACCTCTACTAAGCTCATAACAACTTGGATCGTTTATTGTCAAAGTAGGTGACGATAATATGTTTGTGCAGGTTGAACCAGGAGATAAAGGGCGGCGCGTGGTGTCCGAAGGCGCAGGTGACGACGGAGGCCAGCGAGTGGCTGCAGGTGGAGCTG
Organism: Pyrausta nigrata; assembly: GCA_949316185.1. Lineage (NCBI taxonomy): Eukaryota > Metazoa > Arthropoda > Insecta > Lepidoptera > Crambidae > Pyrausta > Pyrausta nigrata. The sequence goes on from OX438936.1 coordinate 542,716, forward strand.
CCCGGCGTGCACGTAGTGACGGCCGTGGGCACGCAGGGCCGCTTCGGCAACGGACAGGGCCAGGAGTTCGCGGAGGCCTACGTGCTCGAGTACTGGCGGCCGCGCCTCAACAAGTGGGTGCGGTACCGCTCCGTCGAAGGACAGGAGGTAAACTTAGCCTATTAGATCTCACTGCTGGGCAAAGGCCTCACCTACACTATGAGGAGCTATGAGACATACTCCACCACGCGGACTCAGTGCGGATTCGTGGTGAAGTGACCAAACCTTCTGTCAGATGTTATGAAGCCCGGCCCCTGACTAGGCTCAACAACTGCTTTACGTGCCTTCTGAAGCACTGAGATGCTTGTAATAAACGTCACTTAAATGGTCACCCATCCGATCATGCATTCACGACCGCGTCGTGGGTTGCTTAACTTTTTTTTTATAACTACTAAAGCGCTGCCGACACACACTACAAAAATATAACATTACTCAAATTTTAAACAGTTTCAGCTTCAAATATAAGCTAGCTGTATCGAGGCTTATTGAAAATGTAACAATAACCTGCAATGTCACAGAAAATATTAGCATATTATTGTTCATCTTCGTGATACCGCTGAAATTCAATCATAGTGCAGTATTTATTCTCTTATGTTTTCCACAAACTCGACGGATATTGCAAATAAATTCCACGTCAACTGATAACTTGATTAAATTGATAAACTCGTATGCATACTTGATGATAAATAGTATAACTTATTTGTTTGCTTGTTCATAAAATAAAACATTTCTCAAGAGTCCCTTAGTCGGTATCGAACTATCGTGAATGTCACAACGAAAACGCACAAAGAGTAGGTGTTGTATATGTGGAATATGAGTTGTATAGGTTGAAATAATAGTGGCACGGGCCGGTGCAGCCAGGCCCGGGCGGGCGAGCAAACACCAGTCGCAGATAAGCCGGCCCCGGAAGCCCGCGATCATCTATGTCTACTCACAAACCCACAATACGACTATTATTGGCTTTTTGACTTCATACAGTGTCTTGTTGGTATATTTTTGTGCATGCTTTACTCGAAGATGGCCCTTGGATTTGAATATAAAAAAAATTAAATGTATTTCATCCAGTCTCAAATTGCATCGCACTGATCTTTGAGGGGGTATTCATTACTGAAGAGCTCAGTTTACTCAGTCGCAACAGAAGCTCTGCTTTACACTACGAAAGGAGCATGCCCTCATGGTACTGATTATTCTCTGGATTTAACTGCCGGATCCGGCGTTAACCGGAGCTAACAAAACTGTTCCGGTTCCCGCCATTTTTGGTACTGAATATAGTGCTGTATATACTTGTTATATCATACGGCACTATAATTAGATATTGCATTTGAAAAAATGGCCGTCTGAGGTAGGTATTATCCGCTTTCCTCGCACACCGGGCGATTGCCTAACCTCTCGGCCACCCAGATGACGCTGGCTAAGCCTGTCGATCAAGTGCTTCTTAACGCTGTAATGCCGCGTTGCCCGTTTAACTTAAGATGCAAAGCTTTATCACTTTAAAACAATAAGTTATGGTACCGTAATGTCGAAGGGTAATAAATGAGTAATATAGTGTAATCCGGGTTAAAATAAGGGGGATCAATATTGGTCCGCTCCTGTGCCGGTGCCGCCACGAATGCCACGATCACTAATTCACGGGGGCGGCCGCGCTCGCTCGCAGCCTCCACGGACGCGCGATAATCCATACTTAATGTTTTGTTTGCGCTCGTATTATCGGCCGACATCCCAAAAACTCTTCGCCTCAGTCCCTATGCAAATAACATTACCTTTTTAATACTACCGTGCAGTTAGGGATTAACCTAAACACCAAAGCTAACTGGCTTCATAAGAAGTTAACAACTGTGTTACTATGACGACGTTGCATCGTAACTACGTTCTCCATCGCAACTAATTATCTACGTTCATGTCATGTACGATACGAGTAATACGTGTTAGGTCTTGTTTCCACGAACGCGTTTCGACTCGTGGTCGTTTGATATTTCTAAAAAGGATTCTTTGCTGATTGCTAATTATAATAATAATTGTAAAATAGTAGATTGTTATACAAGGGACGAAAGTGACCATTCCACTCGAGAAGTTTCTGGCGCTCGAACGTAGCTCGAGAGTGGAATGGGTGCTTTCACCCGACTTAAACATACTATTTTTCGTTTCGACTGTGAGGAAAGTATCGATAGACTATCGATAGTTGAGGCAAATGCAAAAGTATCGATAAAATATCGAAAGTAATAGTAATAATAAATTGTTTATTAATTCCATTGTTTCAGATAATTGCATTTTGTATAGATAGTATCGATAGACTATCGATAGTTAAGGCAAAAGCAATAGTATCGATAAAATATCGATAGTATCGATAGTGGAGGCAAAAGCAATAGTATCGATAAAATATCAATAGTATTGATAGACTATCGATAGTTGAGGAAAAAGTATCGATAGTCTACCGATACTAATGAAAGTATCGATAGACTATCGATACTTTCGTCCGTTCAAATGTACATGCGGCTGTAAAAAATCTCTAAAAACTTGGTCATAAAATGTTGCCAATTCACACTAACACGTTTGTGTTGGGTTGTCTTGTCACTGATGCACTGTATTGGAAGCTTTGTGTAACCGGCCTTAAAGTACGTTTTTCATTGCTTATCCAACATTCTTGACAAACAATCTGGACATTCCTTCTTAATGAAATTATACATTTAAAAATATAATACACACAATAATATCATCCTAATATGGTATTTATCGTTTAATAGCAGCTTATTAGAGCTATTAGTAAAAAAAATCACCAGTATTAGTTTTAAAAGTCATCACCAGATTGTTTACAATGTTTGACACGCATATAAACCCGGATCATAGATAAACTGTACTTTTAAAAAATATATATACATATTAGTATCGTGAAGTGTATATATATTAGCTGTCCTAAACGTTACGCACGATTGTAAATCTGCTTTTCTCGCTCAGACAACCGACTCCGACAACAATCAAGAGACTGATCAAGCTTTAACTATTAGATCTAACTGCTGGGACGTTTTAAAAATAAACGCAAATGTAATTTTGTGCAATCAAGTTAAACTGAAAAGGCAACCCAGTCCTAAGATTCCGGATGATTTTATCACACAAACTGTGATGTCGGAGATAATGTTAAATAAAAACATTTATCTGGAACATGACCCATTCATTACAGAAGAGCGTTCCGTGAGAATGTTTGTTAATTTATTATTTATTTCTTTCTTTTATTTTGGTACAAAACAGTCATTACATAGAATTACTTAATCTAAAAAAATGTATGTGTAACAGACAATGAGTACCCAAAATTACTTTCTATTTAAGTAGTAATATAAAGTTTTAAACAGATTTAAAACAAAAGAAACAGTGATCGTAGTGCGGTAAAGACTAAATTAATTATTAACAAGTTACAAGTATGATCTACTGATACATATGATATTATTATTAGAACCATGTTAAAATGGTAAGTGGGTGAAAACATTTTATTACAAAACGAAAAGCTTTTTAAATAATTCGCGTTTGAATTGGCTTAGAGTGTGGTTAAATATGTCTAAATCAAAAAAATCTGTATTATACAGAGTTAGGGAGCGAGAGAGATAATTATTTTTAGTATATTTTTTATGTGTTAGGGTGGCACAAACATATTTATTGAGCGCGAGGAGCGTAAAGGTAAACGAGCTTTGGCAATAAAATTAATTTTTGATAAGAGATTTGCACAGTCTAGTTGTGAATTTAATAACTTGAAGAGAAAGATTAAATCAAATTGCTTTCGTCGATTTTCCAACGATAATAGCTTGTTACTTTTCAACGATTCCTTGTATGAGTGGCTGTGGGTATTACTGCTATAGTTTAATATTTTTAATGATTTTTCCTGAACCTTTTCAATTCTATCTATGTCTTTTTTAAAGTGTGGATTCCAAACAGTACAATCGAAATCTAAAATTGGGCGCACGAAGCAAAAGTAAAGAACTTTAAAAGTTTCTGGGTTTTTGAAAGGTTTTGATATTATATTTATGAAACCCAAATTTCGAAAAGATCTTTGGACTATAGTTTCAAAGTGTAATTTAAATGACAATGTACTGTCCATTATAATACCTAAGTCGCGTATACTTTTAACTCGATCTAAGACCATACTATTTAAATTATAAGCAAAAGAGATAGGTGAGTATTTTCTTGTGAATGTAATTACATGACATTTATCAGTATTTAAGAATAGTTGATTCTCGGAATAGTACCTATTCAAAGCATCCAAGTCACATTGAAGTTTACAGCAATCATCAACATCACGAATAATTTTGAAAATTTTGAAAATTTTCGTGTCATCAGCGTATTGTAGGTGAGTGCTATTTTGTAGTACTTCTTTTAAGTCGTTAATATATAAAGAAAACAAAACAGGTCCTAGGTGGGATCCTTGAGGGACTCCTGAAGGTATGGGCAAGTAACTAGAGCAATAACCCCTCACACAAACTGCTTGGCTTCGAATACGTATGTAAGATTCCAGCCATCTTAGCAGACTGCCGTGCACACCGAGCCGCCGCAGCTTTTGCATTAATATGTCATGACTTATTTTATCGAAAGCCTTGGAGAAATCGGTGTACACAGCATCAACCTGGTCGTTGTTGTCCATGGTATCTAAAATGAAGTTGGTATAAGTTACCATGTTAGTGTCGACACTGCGAGATTTGATAAAGCCGTGCTGCTTGTCAGAGATGTGGTGACGAATAGCATATGAGAGTTGGGAGGTAACAATTTTTTCTAAGATTTTACCGAACACGCACAGTTTTGAGATAGGACGATATTGTGATACTAAGTCCCTTTTCTTGGTTTTTGGAATTGGAGTAACAAGAGCTCTCTTCCAGAAGCTAGGAAAAACACCCGAGTTTAAGGATTCATAATAAATCACAGAGATTGGTTTTAGAAGTTGTTCAGCACAACGAGCGATAAGAATAGGGTGAATCCCGTCAGAACCTGCTCCTTTATTTACATTGACATATTTAAGATGTTTGAGTATATTACTATCTTCAAGTGTTATGCTTCCAAAATCTATAAAGGTATTATTCTCATTTTCAGGATCGGTTCTGACGTCATTTACCGGTTTTACAAAAACAGACTGGAAAAAGTCGTTAAAAGCATCACAAATGTCCTCTCCAGATGATATAACGTTATTTTTATAAATCATTTTACAAGGTAGTTCATCAGATTACTTTTTCGATTTAACGAAAGCCCAAAAATAATTAGGATTGTCCCTTATTCTATCCTCAGAAAATAAAATATATTTATTGTACGTGTCCGTTTCCAAATTACGCAGCCTTGATCGAAGTAAGGAGAAAGTTCTGTAGTCAGCCAGGTTACCATAAATTTTCCATTTTTTATGATATTTTCTTTTTTCATTACTTAATTTTATAAGTGGGCGCGAGTACCAAGGAGGATATTTCTGAGTGTTGATATGAGACCGAACAGGCACGAATTTCTCAATTAGGTCATTTAAATTGGAATAGAACAACGACACCATTAAATCAACGTCGTGTTTACAAGTTGAAAAAGTATTATCCCAGTCAATAGAAGCTAAACATTTATTAATGGACTCAAAATCTACTGCTTGGAACATTCGCTTTTTAAAATTATTGTGTTTTAATGGTGTAGGGAAATTCACGGCTAAATCTATTTCCAAAGCCTTATAATGTGGATCTTCTGTGACAAATGGAAATTGAGATGCTTGCACTTGACACGTACTGGTACTCAGTATTAAATCCAATAAGCGCATGTTAATGTTGAACTCACTGTTGTACTGATTAAGCAGAGTAATAATCATAAAATCTATAGTTAAGGAAGTGAAAATGTCATTATTGGGTTCAGCTGTCATACTGCAAAGTTCTTCATTATATTTCCATTGCGCGTATCTAACATTAAAGTCACCAACAATAAGGAAAGTGTCATCCGAATGAGAATGGATAAGTTCAACGGTGCTATCATAGAAAGAACTCATTAAATCCTCATGGCGGTCGCCTTGCGGCATGTAAGTGCAGGCAATATGTAATAAAATTGTGCTTGCGGAGCTACGGCCGCGCAGCGGTATGCTCACCCACAGCTCGTCCGCGGGCGGCGGCGCGCACCAGGCCTCTTGGGCGCTCGAGCACAGCTCGCGGCGCACGGCTATGATTGCTCCCCCGCCGCGTGAACACCCATGTGACGACCTTACGCGGTCACACCTGTACAATACGTACCTACTGTCAAAATATTCGGAATCGTAAAAACAATCGTTAAGCCATGACTCACTTATACAAATAATGTCGAAATCGCTATGCAGAACCCCTCGCAAAAAATCGTGAGATTTAGTACGTAGGCCCCTCACGTTTTGATAATAAATAGATAACTTATTATTCATTTCAGATAAAAACAAAAGTTAGGTATAAAGTATTTACTATACGAATAACTATGATTGTGCCACGCTCCTATTATTCGTTTATGTAGAAAATCAAAAGTAATGAATTCTTTAAAACAAATATTCCCCTTAGAAAAAAAGCTACTAAAAATATTTATAATTAATTTACAACTTGTATGCGAAAGAAAATAAGTCAACTTCAGCATTAAATACACCAAAAAACGATGAATATGATTGTTACGCTTGCATACGGCAATGAGATACAAGCTATGAAAATAGCTTGAGGCAGTGTACCCGACATCAACGAGTTTTATTTTGACACACGTAACAATATCACTACTAAGAGTAATAGTAATATTAAAAACAACTCTCCAAACGTAAACTCTAGTCACTTTATTCGGGCTAAATCCTTTTCACTGCCGATCAAGATCGATCTTGTTGTGTCGCTTTTGCGGAGGAATATTTTGCAATCATTAAGCCATATATACTTATAGCCCAATTCTTTTCCCAGCTTACGAGCACGTCCATAAAGCATTTTGTTGTGCGGCGTTGGATGGTCGTTAATAAATATCGGGCTGGAAGCGCCGTCAATGTCAAGGTCAGCTGTTGTCAACCCACGTCTGGCGCGCACAGAAGCCAGGAACTCATTTTTCCTATTGCGTTGCGTGAATTTGATGATTATATTTGGTATAGAAGAGGCAGTTGATTGACTCGAGTCCTTGCTTTTTGGAAGTGTTTTATTACCAAATCGCTTTACTCTGTGGATGAAATTAACGTCAGCGGATGAAAAAGCGAAACCGATCTTAGTTGCAATTTTATGTACTATGCTGTATAGGTTTTCGCCTTTATTCTGTGGAACTCCAGAAATTTCTAGGTTATTTATTCGGTCTTGTTGATCTTTATAGTGTTGCTGCTCAGTCAATAGGGAAACTTTTTCGTGCAAGTTATCTTGCTCACATCTGATATCTGTAATTATCTTGGCGAGCTCACAATGCTCCTTCTGTATTTCTTTATTCTGTGACTTCAAATCTCGCACTTCTGCCTTGAGGCTACATACGTCATCATGCAGTTTTTTTATGCTCTCATTTTGTTTATTAACTAGAGATTCAAAAGACGCAGAGACGTTTTTTTGATGTTGATTGATGTCAATTACCGCAAGACTTCGATTTAGTTGTTAACAAAAATTACTAATTGCCTATTAAACAGACACAGGTCCGCCTGTTATCAAGCTCGCGCGCCGACTGGGTGGATAATGTGGGCATAACAGCGAGCGCTCGACTGGCCAAAATAACTAATGTGCTTAATGAAATGTTTCCTCTCGCAGATTCTGCCAGGCAACACAAACACGTACCTGGAGAAGAAAAACCGCTTGGAGCCGGCCATCTGGGCGTCCCGGCTGCGCTTCCTGCCCTACAGCTCGCACCGGCGCACCGTGTGTATGCGCGTCGAGCTCTACGGCTGCTACTGGAGCGGTGGGTACAGTTACACACACAGATAGTACAGCAGAACCGCCGGAGCCGGCCATCTGGGTGTCTTGGCTGCGCTTCCTGCCCTACAGCTCGCACCGGCGCACCGTGTGCATGCGCGTCGAGCTCTACGGCTGCTACTGGAGCGGTGGGTACAGTTACACACACAGATAGTACAGCAGAACCGCCGGAGCCGGCCATCTGGGTGTCTCGGCTGCGCTTCCTGCCCTACAGCTCGCACCGGCGCACCGTGTGCATGCGCGTCGAGCTCTACGGCTGCTACTGGAGCGGTGGGTACAGTCACACACACAGATAGTACAGCAGAACCGCCGGAGCCGGCCATCTGGGCGTCTCGGCTGCGCTTCCTGCCCTACAGCTCGCACCGGCGCACCGTGTGCATGCGCGTCGAGCTCTACGGCTGCTACTGGAGCGGTGGGTACAGTCACACACACAGATAGTACAGCAGAACCGCCGGAGCCGGCCATCTGGGCGTCTCGGCTGCGCTTCCTGCCCTACAGCTCGCACCGGCGCACCGTGTGCATGCGCGTCGAGCTCTACGGCTGCTACTGGAGCGGTGGGTACAGTCACACACACAGATAGTACAGCAGAACCGCCGGAGCCGGCCATCTGGGCGTCTCGGCTGCGCTTCCTGCCCTACAGCTCGCACCGGCGCACCGTGTGCATGCGCGTCGAGCTCTACGGCTGCTACTGGAGCGGTGGGTACAGTCACACACACAGATAGTACAGCAGAACCGCCGGAGCCGGCCATCTGGGCGTCTTGGCTGCGCTTCCTGCCCTACAGCTTGCACCGGCTGTGGTGTGGGCAGACCTGCAATGCTCTAATCAAAGTACTCATATAAAACATCAATTTTTTACCACTTTTATCCGAAAACGGCATCCAAAATCTCGAAATCAAACGTTCGAGCTACTATATATAGCTCAGACGCATGATAGTAGATTATTCACCAAGGGGGTAAAGTGATGTCTTACGTCACAGGGGTCATCTTGAATCTCGAGCGTGACGAAGGATTCGAGAGTCCGAGCCGAGCGCAGCGAGGGAGTTAAGAGTAGAATCCTGAGTGTAGCGAGGGATTTAAGCTCGCCCAAGACGAAGACATATTAATTCCCGAGGAGAATACTCCGTTTTTCACACTTCCTACGGCAATAAAAAAAAAATATCTTATCTATAATCTTATTTTATCTATATATATCCTTTGACTTTTCTGGCCGTAAATTATTATTATGAACAATACCAGCGGTTTTAAATCTAATGGACTCCAGTGTCAAATAAATTTCGTTACTCGAAAGTTTTACGAAAACATTGTAATTTCTTAAAATACATAGGTTTTTTGTTTTGTTTATTTCCTTTTTTTAGAAGCGCGCTCTTTTTTTCATTCCATTCGTGCTAAAATTCTTGGCTGCCAGGTTTAAATTCAAATAGGTTCTCTTTGGTGCGGAACGAGCTAGTGTGATCGATCATGCCTGCGAACTCTTATTCGAAATTCAAATCACTTTACCTCCCTAGAGGCGCAATGAAATTTCATACAATATTACGTCCCATGGGATGGTCAGGTTTGCATGACGCGCCTGATAATATCATATCACATGCGATATTTATCGAAAAAACATGTCGGATATCACCAAATGTGATAAATATCTGACATTTTCATACTTCGAGAATACGTAACATCTAAATTTTGTGATATCCGCCATGTTTTTTTCATAAATATCGTATGTGATATGATATCGAAGGCGCGAGAATTGGGCCCCAGGACACCTACTCTGTACTGTAAGACGAGCCTCGTATTCTCGGCTCGACACGTCTTGTCGCTCACGATAGTAAAACTATGCGAATGAGCGCAATAGCTGAGCCGAATATACTGACAGTCTCACAGTACATTAGGGTGCTAGACTGACGTACGTAACTCTTCTTCCAAAATGACAACAAAGCAAACGCGTTTTTTTTCTGGTTCCGATGAATTGATATAACCGACCAATTACGAATACGTATGACCGTTGTTAGAGCTTTGAAGTGTCATTATCAAATGGTGATAGATTCAAGGCCGATCACTTGCTATTGATAAATGGTTTTAACATCTTCGACAAACACAAGTTCAAGGATCTATAATTAACTCATAAACCTGCAAAGTTTTAATTAATGTTATCGTTACGCACGGAGTCCAATATAGGGACCGTAATTATTCATTTTATTTCGAACATTACAAGTCATTGTTCTGTCTGAGAAACTCTAAGCTGTGTGGCAAATCTTATTAATATTTTTGATTTTGCTACAAAGTAAGTGTATCTTGCGTTGCGAGCTCCCATTGTCAGCTTCACATACAGTTTACTCGAAGTAATTGGAAGTTTGGGACCATTCCGAGCGTCTGGCGAGGAAACGAGCACGAATATAAACAATTAATGTGTTTGTGTAATAGCACACATTACCTAATTGTCATTGTCTATCGCTCGGAGGTCTAACGAGATTTCGAACCGCGGAGAATTTCGACGCGGGCGCTAGATGTGAATATCGGAGGGGAGACAAAATGCATATTATCGTATGTCTCAGGATGCTCCAGTTGACCAACAAGAAACACTCTTGAAGTTAAAATTATATGTTTCGATATTGTTTAGCATTCTTTAGCCCGCAACTTGACCCAGAACAAAATCACTAACAAATAAGTGACTAAAAGTGTAAACTGAGATCGTTAATTATTCCGTTTTCAGCTTACCTGAAAAGTTATGTTAAAAAAGGATACGTGTTATGGCGGCGGCTGACATTGCGGCCGTTAGTGGCGTGCCGGCGCATACATTAGGCGCCGCGCGGCTCCGCTCGACAACCGCTTCAAGTTCCAAGTGTTATCGCTGGATGCGCGCTCTTCTGACTGGCGTGGCTATGTCGATTTCAGCTTTCCAGTTTAACTGGATCAACATAGTTCAAGCCTCTTTAAAACTCAAAATATACTGTCCATGCAAAACTAACTAGAACTGATGGTTGATGGAGCAGAATGGAGACCATGAACAGGCAAACGTAGCGTGAGACGCCCAGCGGCTTGTCGGACGGACGACCTGGTTGCTGGCGTTAGCTGGATGAGAAATGCTACTGATCAGAATGAATGCCGTATATTGGAGTAGGCCTACGTCCAAGGGAAAGGCTGGAGGCTTATGTGACGTGCAAAGTGCATCATAAAAAGCTCCCACCATTGTCTGTGAGGTCTGACCTGCCACATACTGGATCATGGTCCAAAGCGGACCCTGGCCCCTCGCGTGCGTGTGCACAACCGGGATAGCGCTAGATGAAGATGATGATTGTCTGTGAGGTGTGTGTCTGCTTCACCTGTTCGTACGGAACGCGTATTCGCGGGCGCGTGCGGCGTGCGAGCGGCAAATTGCCGCGGCTAATCACACGTCTGCGCTTTTTAAACGCTCTGATTTATTTCGCTCCGCTCGCTCGCCGTCACGTGACCGCGCCGCGCCGAGCCGGCTCCATGCCATGACAAATTCCAACCGATTAAGGTACACGAATTGCACCGTTTGAAACTGATGTTTTGTTGACTGATACCGAAACGTATAATGCACGAAAATTACTCAATGTTAATCATTTTCATTTTTTATTTTTTCTATCAGACCTTGTGTAGTTAGTCGGAATTACAACATGCTGTATTGCATTCGAGAGACATGAGACAGTAAAGTAATTGAAGTTTGATGTAATATTTTCATTGTTCGCTTGTGGCTCATCCATCAGTCATCACAGTTATCATCGTATTGCAACACAATGCGTCATAACGCATAGCTCTTTCCTTTCTTGCATCTGGTCTGTGTGTAGTGTCTTAAATTGTAAGAGACTTCATCCGATACGTGAAGTAAAAATGCATGGCCAAAGCTGGTGGCGCGGGCGGCTCAAAAGTTTGTATTTTAGGGGCTTCGTCTAGACGGTTTAAAAATTCACGCAGCACGCCTTTGAGCCACGGAAGGAGCGCCCCCGCGAACGGAGTCGCTCGTTAATTAAGAGCCGTCTGCAAGTTGCGAGGGCGCACAGCTGACGAGTGCTCTGCGACTGCGAACCATTGTTCCGCGACCAGCGCCACTGACTGACGAGACAATCGATTGTGACTATTGTTATGAACTCTGAATGCGCTTTATGCCAGCTCGAAATCGCTCAGTGCCACTCCAATCTGCAGTCAGTTTCCGTCGACCAGCCTTGGACGTGTGTGTCCGACCCGACGCAGAAAATCGTTAACTTTAATTACCAGAAGTTATAAACAGACACTTTAAGTGTTAGCGGTTCGTGATAATATAGTAAACACGGTCGAGCAATTTGAAATTGCTACTTTTAAAACTAGCTATGAATACCGCCCGAGTCTCCAATCTCCATTATCTTTCCGTTATCCCGTTTCGTCTAAGAAAATAATAAACAATGGATCCTGTGCCACGCTGCGATGAATGCCAGATGCGTGGCCGGGCCGCGAGATGCGTCACAACTTTCAACAAGAGTCGTAATTAAGTAGTGGTTAATCGATGTTATTATAAACAAAGGCTCGTTTCTCGGCGGCAGGTGGCGGCGCCGCGGCATAAATAGCGCATTGTGCTTGACTCACGCATCACGCATCACGCATAACGCACCGGCGCACGCGGCTTCTCACGCTGAACACAAGATTCTGTTAAGCTTCAAAGCTTTTGAAGTTATAACTACGGCTTACACTCTTACGCTGGTCTACAGTTTTGTCTCATTTGACCTGTTTTAAGGAAGCTCGGGATGATGCTATGTGTAGGATCGGCATCATCTGTGGAGCCTAAGTCTGCTAAATTACACTAGCAAAATTGTAACAGAATCGTAATTAGTTATAGTTAGATTCTGACAGTTCCAGTATGGACCAAATGTCAAAATCATGCTATCAATTGCGAGACTATTACAATTACTAGTTTAAATTAGCAGAATTACGCCGTAGGTACTCAGATACGTTTAAAGCTAATCCGTCATTTAGTCTCATGCTGTTCCTTTCATTGACAAAGAAAGTGACAGTACGAGACTTAATTATAGATTACATCTAATTGACGTCTCCGAGTGCGGCAGGTGGGCCCCTGGTTCCGGAAATTTGAGTTCTATTCTCTTATTTTTTTCTTCTGACCTGTCTTTGACAAAGCTGCTGACGCGAGAATAATATGGTAATACCAATTTTTACATCTTCACACTAATAAGCATTATTATCTTAGTATAATCGTCCTCTCTTTCTCATACCTACATGAGGCGGAGTTAAAGTGATAACACAATATACCATTAGTTACAGATTAACAGAAAAATTGTTGTGTTTTGAAAGTTATAGCCTTTTGTTAATAGTTCCTTGGGCCCTGATTTCAAACAGTAATGAAGCAATCGGCACCAAGACACATGAAATGTTAACTGCCTCCTACTACTCGTAATAACGTATCAACCGCCATAATAAGCGTAAGAAAACTATCCTTTTTAGCAGGAATTAATTGAGTAAGTTAGTTATGTTTACTCAACAAGTCAACAATGATTATTTAGAGTTTGCATTCATATTGCACGTCAGTACTACCTATGTCAGTGTAACTCGGAACGGTGAGCACAGCTCGCGCGCACGCTGCGGCCTGCATGGCTAATTCGCAAGCGAGACACCAATAATAAAGCTTGCACTTACACCGCAGCAAGTCTCCGCAACTGTTTCAATTATTGTGGTTCAACTACAGAATACTAAAACTCAAGTACCTATAGTCGTTTCGACCTAAAAACCTTCGTTTCTATCGTATGAACTTTTATAAGTTCCTGCCTACACGTTGCAATAACCCGCTCCAAGGGTTGACCTCAAAACCTTAGGCATGTGAGACCAAAAATACGTCCCACAGCGAAACACACCGCGACCTTTATTGCATACCTTACATAAAAATATTAAATCTTCCTGTGAATCTAAATGTAGCAAATGATTGTAATTTATAATGTTAGCTGATGGGTAATCATCTGCTAAGGAGCCATTAATAAATTCCGCAAATCGCGTTACGCTGAAAGCGCGGCCGCGGCCCCAACGCGACTCGATTGCGATCGGACACAGCACGAAGTCATTTCAATTATTTATTGCCTTCATGTGGCTACAACACAATAAGCCACGCCGGCGTAATCTCACTTCAATCATGTGACGGCGGTCTCTGGCCAAATCGAAATGTTACTTGCACGTAAAATTAAATGGCCATTAAATATATCATTTATGGCACGATGTTGTTGTAAACTGCTAGTATTGTAATAGCGAATGGGACTTTAATATGCTTCAAAACTAATTTATTTAAATGCAAAATAATATGCGTCTAATTTGATATATTTCTCCGATTATAACGTTCTTAAAAATCATAATGAATTGCGGCTGGTCTCTGTCTGAATGTTGCACCATAAACAAAACGTTATCGCGCGTTGTTTGGTTGGCGTGTAGTACAACACCAGCTTGTTTACTCTGTCGATGCGCGCGCGACGCGAGCCCGCGCTAATGGGCTGACGGAGGAACAAAGACGGTGTTGTTAAATATGAACGACGAAGGGCCGAGCTTGAGGCGTGCACAGAACAGAGATGGTTGGATATCATCCACTTCGTTTATATTGAAACTATCCGATTCTCGCGACTTCGTCCGCGAAATGTCCAATTTCCCATACAAACTTCCACCCCCTTTTTCCCAATTCTTAAGTAGGTATGACGTACCTCCTTCAGGATTGATACTTGAAATTTAAGTTTCTTAATTTCTTACCAAATCCCTACATTAAACATTTTATTTATTTACCTTGAAAAGCGACGTAGTTTCTTACAAACTTACCTCCTCTTTTGTACTGCTCTCTTTAAGGTGCGAATTTGGATAAATCCTTTCTTAGTGCTCACCTACACTATAAAAGCACAAAATTTCATCCTAGTAGTTTGGGCTGGGCGTTGATATACCAGTCAGTCAGTCAATTATTAATTCAGTGTTCCTTTTTATATGTATACTAGCAGTTCCCCGCGACTTTGCCCGCGCCAAAAGTCGGATTATTCATACAAACTTTCATCCCCCATTTCACCTCCCTGATCACTTTATATTGCGTCAAAAAGTATGTCGTGTCCTTTCCAGGGTCTCAAGGTTTAGTAGTTTCGGAGCCTATTCAATATAAACAAAAAAACTAACAATCAGATCTTTCCTCTTTATAACATTAGTGTAGATTTATTTACGTGTCGTCCAAAGGCAGGCGGGTAGGACTATTTACTTTATTTTCTAAAATATATCCTCAACCAGAAATATTTGTCACTTTAGAAACGCTGCGATTAGGGCATAATAGATTGAATTATGAAAGTAAAATGATCAATTAAAGGAAAAAATCTAACATCTTCTGGTTCCATAAAAAAACGTGAGCAAACCTCAGTGCACGAGTCTGTCAGTCCATCTTGCACTTGTCCAGTTTTTTGTCCATTCCACGGTCGCTCGGACTCGCCGCTCGAGCCCTGATGGACTCGCGAAAACTACGAGTGCTACTGCAATTGCTCAGGAATTGCCTTCTGCATCGTAGACAATATTAAAATTATTGTCTACGATGCAGAAGGCAATTCCCTATATATATTATTTACCAACAGCGTTCCACACTAACACATCTCATTTCGCTTTCGACTGGAAGCAAACAAACTTATAATTACTGTGGTGTTGATTCTTATGGGACGCCCAATGGCGTTGCGGATTAGGTACCTCGTCTTCTTCATGTCGTGTCGATACTGGCGTTATATTTTTGAGGACCAATACTCCGCGACTAACAAAGCATTATCAGTGGCGTTGTACAGGTCCTCACGTGTGCAGGTGTAGGGGCACGTAGGGCATGACAGTAGGTACCTCTTAGTGCTGGTTTATGTTCGATTTTCAGCTTTATCTACGAGGGGTGATCCAAAAGTAATGATAATCAATACTAAACACAATGAATATAATGAAAAAATAAATTGATTTCTCAACATAGTTTCCTAGCAAGTCTATAAGTACATTTAGTCCATCTCTTTTCTAAACCTACAATTTCCTTAGAAAAAAAATCTTTATCTTGTCTTTTTAAAAAAATTCCTCAACTGCGGCCATCACGTCGCTATCATCGTCAAATTTTTTGCCTCGGAGGTGTTCCTTGAGTCGTGGAAAGAGATAGAAGTCACTCGGGGCTAGATCTGGTGAATAGGGGGGGGGGGGGCGTTCCACCAGCTTAAAGCCCGCTTCCTGATTGGCATCCATGGCAATTGCAGCTTTGTGAACCGGTGCGTTGTCTTGATGGAACAGCACTCCAGCCCATAGTTTTTCTCGCTTTTTCCCCTTAATAGCCTCCCGCAGTCTTCTTTTTTGTTCTGCATAGTAGGAGCCTGTAATAGTGGCCGCCTTTTCCAAGTAGTTCAACATGATTATTCCTTCAGCATCCCAAAAAACAGACGCCATAACCTTCCCTGCTGAGCTTGACACTCTGAATTTCTTCGGCGTCGGTTCATCGGATCGTTTCCATGTCATCGATTGTTGTTTTGTTTCAGGATCAAAATGGTGGGTCCAGATCTCGTCCATGGTCACAAAACGCGACAGAAAATTATCCTTGTCTGCCTGGAACTTTTCGAGATTTGCTCTTGACATGTCGACTCGTTTCTTCTTTTGCTCGTCGCTTAACATTTTCGGTACCCAACGCGCGGAGACCTTTCTCATATGCAATTCGTTCGCAAGGATTGTTTGAATGCTGCCATATAAGATCCCTGTGACCTTAGCTACATGCCTGATAGTAACTCTTCGATCTTCCAATACTACTTTTTTTTCCGTGAGGGACGTCGATGGGCGTCCTTCGCGGTGTTCGTCTTCCGTCGATGTTCTTCCCAGCTTAAACTCCTTAGCCCAGCGTGCAACTGTGGAATATGGAGGAGAAGAGTCCCCCAATGTTTCCACCAAGTCGCTGTGTATGTCTTTGGTAGACATTTTTTTCAAGCAGAGGTATTTAATGACAGTTTAGATTTCTTGTTTTTCCATTTTGATGTTCACTCCTTGACAGTTCGTATTCTAATGAATGTAGCTCCCGGAAAGTAAGCGACTGTTTTTTTTTTGTGTGCACTAAAAATAACTGATTATCATTACTTTTGGATCACCCCTCGGAGCTGTGTAGAAATTGTACTAAAACTTATTTAATTGAGTCGCCCCTAGCTACAGGTAAATTCCACGCTCTTCAACCCGCCGAAATTCCTAATATAGAAAATTAATTTGTTCCGAAATTTCTTAATATAGAAAGTAATTTCTTTTGCTTGTTGGTAAGTCGACGTGATTTAATAATTGCGGACGAAAGATGGTATAAGCTATTTTTGTACCGAAGCGTAGGCTTTGGTTGGAATATTGCGCGTTACCAATACAAATGAAAAACTTTAATTTATTTATTTTTGATTGACTATGATGAAATGATTCCAAACTTTTTGGTTACCTATTTAGATCAAGAAAACCCGCTAAAAGCAACAAACTCAATTAAATTATAGTCATACTATATAAGGTGACTTAGAATTAATTTAAAATATTTTAATGGCGAATACTAGAGTAAAAATGAATTATTTTTTTCTAGTATCATTTTCAATTTAAGTTGCTAGTTTTCGAGAAAAACGCAAAAAAACATTTTGATTTCTAAGTAAATTAAAACACCCTGTTCGTTGTAGGCATTTACTCCTACTAGCTTGCGTACGTTTTGTAAAGGATGTCAATATCTTCCCTCTCACTCCCAGCTTACACGCGCTAACTCGCCATTCATTCATCTCGACCGCGCATAGTGAAAGGTTTGCGGCGCGTTTGTCGGTTTCTTTGACAAGCGCACCGCAAAGTTTTTATTATGCCGCCAAAGCCCGCCGATACACGTGCGTACTGCCCCGCCCACTTCTACGCGCGCGCGGCGCGGGAGTTTGTTTAGTTCGCTTACAACTTTTCACTTGTCCGTTTGTGCGCAACTCGCGCGCTCCGCGTTGCAAAATGCCGTACCGCTACTCATCGCAAGAGTATTTTAATATGGCTCTGTGCTACAGAGACTTACGAGGGGCGTTCAATGTATTCTCGGTATGGGCATGAAAGAAAACTCAGAAAATTTGGAAAAAAACCTATTTTTCAATGTAATCCCCTAGAACCTCAATACACTTATTAGAACGATAAATAAGTTTCTCTAAACCTAAAAAATATTCTTCTGACTTCTCCTCAAAATGGGCATTAATTGCTGTGTCTCATCGTCGGAAAATCGCTTTCCACGAAGGTCTTTTTTCAAATTTGGGAATAGGTGATAATCACTGGGGGCCAAGTCTGGACTGTACGGAGGATGATTAATTTCTTCGGAGCCGCAGTCTCGCGCAGCAGCCTTCGCCACGCGGGCCGTGTGAACCGGCGCGTTGTCGTGAAGCAACAACACCCTCGCTGTGAGTTTTCCTCGCCTTTTTTCTTTGATTGCTCCTTTTAAATTACGCAGTGTGATTGCGTATGATGCTGCTGTGATGCTTACACCCTTTTTAGTGTATTCTATCAATAAAATACCTTTGAAATCCCAAAAAACCGTAGCCATTATTTTTCCGGCGGATGGGGTGACTTTAAACTTCTTTGGGGGCTCTGCACCCTTTTTTACCCACTGCATGGACTCCTGTTTACTCTCAGGGTCATAGTGATGAACCCACGTCTCATCTCCAGTAACAAGTCGGTCGAAAATACTCGTTGAATCTTCTCCACAGAGCTCTAAAAATTCCTTGCAGCACTCGACACGAACTTGTTTCTGAGGTGCGGTCAGCATTCGCGGCACCCATCTTGCACTGACCTTTGAGAGGTTAAGATGGTCATGCAGGATAGCATGTATGGTACCCACGGATAGGTTTGTTATCTCTGCTAACATCTTGATTTTTATTCTAGCATCTTCAAGTACAAGTTTTTCCACTTTTTTCACATTTTCTTCAGTGGTGACGCTCACGGGCCCGCCCGAGCGAGGGTCGTCTTCAATGCTTTCTCTGCCTCTTTTGAATTCACTTGACCACTTTTGAACGGTTGATAACGACGGGGCAGAGTCTTGGTAAACAGCGACCATCTCTTCGTGAATGATTTTTTGGCTTTTTCCCTGCTTAGTGAGGAATTTTATAACAGCGCGATGCTCGATTTTCTTTATCATTGTGACGTCAGACATTCTGGTCGTCTTTCACTGACAATAAATAGAAAAGTAATGATCGTAATTAAATGATTTTTTTTATTTATACCCTCAGATAGTGTCATTAACAAATAAGATAATTAGATTACCCACGTTATTAGCAAATTACCCCGATACCGAGAATACATTGAACGCCCCTCGTAGGTGAAGTCATGTTACGCGCGTCGTGAGTTTACGCACCATCCTCGGGGCTGAGCAGCGGCTTCGCGAGAGTGGCAGTTTCCAGCCGCGTCCCGACCCAGGGAGACCCTCACCACACCGAGCGCAGATAGAACAAGACGTGCTGGACTTTTTCCAGCCAGTGGCGAGCACGAGAGACGCTGCCCGTATGTTTGGCGTAAGCCAATTTTACATGTGGCGGCTTCATTCGCCCGTATCATTTCCAACACCGTTTTAGTGTGAACGTGTGTGCTAAACGGGCACCTTTTGGGACCTATTTTCCTTGACCGGCTGAATACGGAGACGTATTTGGAGCTTCTTCAACGTGACCTACCGGAGCTGCTTCTGAATGTACCGGCATGGAGCCGCAGGTACATGAACATTCAGCACGACGGCGCGCCTGCACACTTTAGTCTACGAGTACGTGCGTTTCAAGGCCGATGGATCGGGCGCGGCAGCGTAATCCGGTGGCCACCGCGTTCGCCTGACTTGACGCCGATGGACTTCCATGTCTGGGGTAGGGCTAAGGACCTCGTGTATGGGAACGACGGCCATACAATTCGCACAGTGGAGGAACTACGTACGCGTATCACAAGTGCTTTTGATGTGATGTCCAGTGAACCAGAAGTGCTCAGTGAGGTCGACTCGAATCGACCGTGCTAGACAATGTGTGCGTGTACAAGGGCGTCACGTCCAACATTTAATGTAAATACCTATAGTGTAAATAATTTGTAAATATCAATGAATTTAGACTTTTAATCACGCTAAGTTAATGCAATTAATTTAGAATTAATGCTTAAATTAGTTTAATACTTTGTCAAAGTTAAAGGTAACATTGCATTTACTTGTCAGTCCAAAGCCTGAAGAAGTGTTATGGAAAGTCAGAATTCGTCGAAAATTCATACATAACGTTTTAAGCCATACTGTTTAATTTGATAAAGTCCTACTAAAAGTGTTAATTTTTCCCAGGAGAGGTGTACTGTTTATATATATTGCAAATAAAATGAATTAAAGTTGAAAACGAGTTTAATTTATTTACAATACCTACACACATAAGGGTGCATTTCGACTGAAAAGAAGCGAAGCAGTAATTATTACTGTTTTAATTTTTTTGTTGCATTTTAGTCTTACATTGTAGATTGTTTATTATTGTTTACTAAGTATCTTTTAAAAATCTAGCTTACACTGCACCGCTTATAATTCGTTGGAAATATCCACTGCAATTAAACTTAGTGAATACCTAAATGCTGCATCAAAAATGCAGTATTTCGTCACAGAACTTTCCCTATTAACAGGTTTTATAATGACATAGTAGCACTAACTACTTATGTTGTGATAGCATTGCATAGCGTAGCTTGTGGCGGGGTCTATTCTTTTCTTTCGCTGAGCTAGTGCTGTTCATAATTTGAAACAATTTATGAATGAAATGCAGGAAGAGGGGTTGGTTTAGTGAAGTGAGAGAGAGATAGGCGATAAGACTTTCTATGTACAGCATGCGCCTAAAAATATTACATTTACATTGTTAGGAAAAACAAAAACTAGCGGATGAAATAAAAAATGTTACTTGAAAAAAAGACTACATTTTTGCTTTAGTATTCGCCATTAAAATATTTTAAATTGATTCTAAGTCACCTTATATATAAATGTTAAGTCTTGCTAATATCTTTGCAATATTATTATGCATACCTTGTGAATAGTTGTAAAACGACCTTTTGACGTACTTGAATAACTCTTTTTTTACTGTCAACGTGTTGCACGATTTTCTTCTCTTGACGAACGGAAATAAATAGAACCATTTTTGTGTTAGAATAAAGACCGAATCCATCTGGCACTGACATGGTGTTTTGTTTTCTCATCAGCCGGCATCGTGTCGTACTCGATGCCGAAAGGTAACAAGCGCAGCAACGGCGTGGAGCTGACGGACACGACGTACGACGGGCAGTGGGGCGCGGAGCTGCGCGGGGGGCTGGGGCAGCTGGTGGACGGGCGCTTCGGCGGCGACGACATCCGCGAGGGCGCGCGCCCGTCCGCCTGGGTCGGCTGGCGGAACGACTCGCGCCCCTCGCCGCCCGCCGTCACCTTCGAGTTCGACCGCGTGCGCGAGTTCAGCGCCGTGCACATATACTGCAACAACCGGTTCATGAGAGACGTGCAGGTCAATACTGAACTTACTTATCTAATATACTCAATTTATTAATTTTAGCTCTGCTCAATTGCTACCCAATTTATTCACGTTATTTCTGGGACAAGCTTTATTATTAACCAGCAGTTCCCCGCGACTTCGCCCGCGCCAAAAGTCGGATTTTCCATACAAATTTTCATCCCCCATTTCAACCCCCTGATGATTTTATATCGCGACAAAAAGTAGCCTATGTCCTTCCCAGTGTCGCAAACTATCTCTGTGCCAAATTTCATTTGATTCGGTCCAGTAGTTTCAGAGCCTATTCGATGCAAATAAACAAACAAACAAATCTTTCCTCTTTATAAAATTGTTAATCAATATTTATATTTGCAGTGCAATAATTTATTTCAAGTAAAAATAGTATAATTGAAATTTGATAGATGCTTTATGTCTTTGCTGTGCATATAAATATATCTCGAAAAAAAAGGCGTACATTTCGAAAACATCAGTATTATATCCCTGGGATCGATCCCAGAGTCTTACGATCATTCCCACAGTATTATATCCCTGGGATCGATCCCAGAGTCTTACGATCATTCCCAAGATGTTAACCACTGGGCCAAGCGTGCTTATGGTTATCTAACAAAAAGTAATAAGAAGCACGTACTCCAAAAAAAACTCATTTTAGCGCGAACTTAAAAAACAACAATGCCAAGTGACGCCATCTAGTGTCGAATGTCAGAACTAACTTATATTAATATTCGTTTACTTTATTTGCATACACCGTGCGCCCAGTTGCACGAAAATTTTATAAAATTATTGGTAAATGATAAAATGTTTCTGTAAAACCATATCAATATTTAATAGGAATTAAGATGTTTCGTGGTCTATTTTTAAGTCTACCTAAACATAATTATAGAACAGTATAATAAGCATAGCGCTAGCGCTCCATCTACTTATTTTTTTTGGACCAGCATTTTGTCCTCGCGATGACGATCGAAAAAGCTCTTTTTGTATTTGATTTAACAACAATTAACAATTTTCGGACTTTTTCCTTAACTTATGCTGTAAGACCTTCCTTCTTGCCAAATTTCATGGTTCTAGGTCTATGGGAAGTACCCTATAGGTTTTGATTCCCCTGAGAAATGGGGAAAAATGATAGAAAATTGGACAAAATTGGCCGTATCTTTTTTCAGCGTTAACTTAAAAGCTTGATTTTTTCACATCATTAAGGGACCATAGACATAAGAATTTGATGTTAATTTTAACTTTATACCTCCACGCGTTCTTAAGTAAAAGGGTCTTGACAGACAGACGGACAGACGGACAACAAAGTGATCCTATAAGGGTTCCTTTTTTCCTTTTGATGTACGGAACCCTAAAAAATAGGGCCAATTCTAGGCATGGAAGATTTCATGAATAGCAGATGAAAAATCATATGAAATGAATTTCATTGTTCACACCTGCTATTTTTTTCATATAGACTGCTACAAATCGCACTCTGCGAAATCATAGATCATGCTCATTTCATTTCATTTATTGATGACTGCTTGGAGCAGAGCGAGTCGCAAGCGAGCGAGTAGGAATGATTTGCCCTAGGTGGGTGTTAGAAAAAGACAAACACACTAGTCATGCGATCATAGGTGACGATCGATACTGGGTGGGCATTTCAAGAACTTTCAACTTATGAACATAAAGTTAAGATTCGTTTGCCATGATTTTTCATGACAACCTTAATATGAAATTTCATTTTAGTAGCAAATTAGCAACCGTTCACAATAATTCATATTTCATTATAAGTAGCAAATAGCAAAAAGTGTTACATTATGACACTGCGAAAAAAAATCATTGCCAATGAAATTTCACATGTGATTTCATATGAAAAAAAATCATCATTTCATGAAATGAAAATGAATTAAAAGTAGCAATCATTTCCATGCCTAGCCAATTCACTTTGATATTTCATTAATAATAAAGTAATTTAACAAAATTTCGACAAACTGTCTGTGGTGATATTTTCCACAAACTACTTAGCGTTAGCACCATTAAATTATGACTCCAAAATGTAAATGCTTAAATACTTAAATTAATGTTAATTTGCTACAGCAAATACATGCTATACATGCCCATAAAATCTGAAGGATTGTCTCGATTTCTCCAGGTTTCCGTCACCAGATCGTAACTTGGAGACAGTAGGATTACCTTTCGAGTTTGAAATACAGTCTGGTGTAATTTAGCATATTCATATTCATATCTCTTATAGTTAAGCTAAGCTGTTAGGGTTCTATATCAGTTGCTCCAGACCTTCAATTTGTGTAGGTAAATAGAAAATGCTCATCGCGCTGAACAATGTTTCCTTAAGCGCTCTAATCATATCTCTTATAGTTGAGCTGAACTGCTACGGTTCTAGATCAGTTGGTCCAGACCTTCAATTTGTGTGCGTCAATAAAAAATGCTCATCACGCTGAACAATGTTCCCTAAGACGCTTTATTAATATCTCTTATAGCTGAGCCGAACTGCTAGGGTTCTATATCAGTTGCTCCAGACCTTCAATTTGTGTACGTCAATAGAAAATGCTTATCACACTCAACAATGTTCCTTAAGGCGCTCTTTTCATATCTCTCATAGTTGAGCTGAGCTGCTACGGTTCTAGATCAGTTGGTCCAGACCTTCAATTTGTGTGCGTCAATAGAAAATGCTCATCACGCTGAACAATGTTCTTTAAGGCGCTTTATTTATATCTCTTATAGTTGAGCCGAACTGCTAAGGTTCTTTATCAGTTACTCCAGGCCTTTAATTTGTGTACGTCAATAGAAAGTGCTCATCATGCTGAACAATGTTCCCTAAGGCCCTCTATTTATATCTCTTATAGTTGAGCTGAGCTGCTAGGGTTCATATCAGTTGCTCCAGACCTTCAATTTGTGTACGTCAGTAGAAAATGCTCATCACGCCAAATAACTTTTCTTAAGGCGCTGCTTTCCTATCTCTCTTAGTTTAAGTGTACTGCTAAGGTTCCACGTCAGGTACTCCGATCTTCAAAATAAGTTTTAGCCTAGTATTTGCCCAGACTTAATAGCTACACAATAAAAAAAGTTTCATTCAAATCTGTCCAGTAGTTCCGGAGATTAGCGTGTACAAACAGACAAACAGACAAAAAAATTAAAAGTTGTAGATTCCTATTCTGTTACTATTTTAACATCACCCTCAATTAGTTTTTGGTAAAAATACGCAATGTACAGACGCATCGGTTTTACAGTTTTATTATATGAATTGATGAAAGGTTGTCCCAGATATTACGCAAGTTTGAATTTCCCGTCATTTGTGCAGTATAATGCTGGCAATCTTAAAGAAATAATTTGACAGCTGACAGACAAGAGTTAGTGAAATAAAGCTTTAAATAAACGATGTAACAATGTGTCTTTTTTTTAGCAATATCTAAAAACAGTAAAGTTTTCATTTAAAATTACAAAAAAAATATCCAGCACTTTACTGCACAAATGACGATAAATTCTAATCTTGCGTTATTTCTGGGACATCCTATATAAACGTGTCACGAAAAACAATGCGAAACGATTGCCTGTTAGCTGATGTTAGTCGTTGACGGTACGGTGTCAACATCATCACATTTAAGAGTTAATCCTCTTGTCGGTGGACTTTCTTTCATCTTTCCCTATTCTCCGCCACTTCTTGATCTCCTGATGCGTCTACGTCTCCCTCTCTGCCTCTTCTATTCTATCTTCCCCTCAATGATTGTATTTACAAGTGTTCCAGTATCTTTAAACGGTGTACCCAATTAATGTTTTTTTGCTTGATACGTTCATATCATAATCATAGTTATAGTGCGTGCGGTATGGTATAAGGCTATAAGCTATGTAGCATTAGACCAATATTTTATAATGCGCTGTCACCGGCCGTTGTAGTAGTCTTCACGATCTTCATAAAATGCGAATAGGTTAGGCACCACATTCAAGGGTCTCCGAGGGTTTGGGGACATAACCAACTTATAGATCCTGAAATTTACATATTTAGTTTATTCAGAAATGTCATCTAAGGTAAAAAAAAAACTCTTGTTATGCGGACTGACAAACAACTTTTAAAAAAGTGGATAGTAAAGGAGACACGGTGTTTTCTTACTTTTCACACACAGCTTCTCTCCGCTCGAGCACGTTTCGCGTGTCATGTATGAAAACACTGCGCATCTCGTTTCTTCTATGGTGGAAAACGGCCCTTACTATCCCTATCAATAGATTCATGCTAAAAGAAAAATAAGCTCTTGTACTATACGAACACCCAAAACGAACACCCCCGGAGCGCTCTAGTCATTGATTGTGTGGTATTTGTGGACTCGATCCAATTCAGGGTGGCTATCAAATAAATTGCAGAATAATTCAATATACAAACGTCAATATGGACAGGCTTTGCGAGCTGAATCAAACTTGCCACTCATAGCGCGGGTTAGTCCGAAAATAATACCTGGGTCCCACTTAGACGATTGGCGCAACATATGCTATTTCCACAGCTTGTTGTGCCTTAGTGCTGACCTATTTGATGTATCTTTTGTGTGGCACGTATCAGACCTACATTCTAATTTTAATCGACAGATGTTTAGCTCAAGCCAGCTGAAAACGACAATCTATATTATCATCTTGTAAAAGGTGATGCAATGTCTTAGTGTTAATCTTATACGGCGTACTTCTAATGTTTTCCTATTAATATTGAGAAATTATTTTTATTCCGGCACGTGCCGTATGGATTGGTTAGGTAATCTCGAGTGCGATTATATTAGTAATCGAGTGTAACGTTTTTGCAAACAGAATATCAGAGTTATTGTAGCGACACCTGCCACGTGCCTGGAAACTACGCTATTATAAAGTGTTTTTCCACGTGAACTTTTGTTTAGACTCGTAGGAAGTACATCAGCTGTGGTGTGTGGGAGGGAAATAAGCTAAACTAAGTAGGCTGGTTTAAGCCAAACTGTCTCATTGCACCGTCGCTGCGCAGATTTAGCACACGAGAACGGGTATCTGGTAATTTCATGAATGTAAAACAAAACAAACATTTGTTCCTATAGTTTAGGTAGAATAGAAGAAAAGGCTCCGTTTTAGCACCAGCCAACATTTTAAGCGAATAGGGCAAAGTTAGACAACTCTTCGTGAGGATTCTCTGTATAATGAAATTCCTAAAATTGTCGTGTATATCCATAATTTTATCTTAACTATGTCCTGAAGTTTCTGGTAATATAAGTTTAAAACTCTCACAGTCGATTTTTTATCAAATGAACTTTTTCAACGCGCTTCCTGATGGAGCATCCTAAATAAAGTTGTGCGTCCGCAGGTGTTCTCCGAGGCGATAATCTCGTTCTCGGTGGGCGGGCAGCACTTCCAGGAGGACGCGATCCGGTACGCGCACGATGGCGACCACATCTTCGAGTCGTCGCGCAACGTGTCCGTGAAGCTGCACCACCGCATCGGCCGCTGGGTGCGCATCGAGCTGCACTTCGCCGCGCGCTGGATACTCATCAGCGAGGTCGTCTTCGACAGCGGTGAGTGCCGTGAGGACGCGCGAGGGAGCGCCAATCGCACGTGGCTGTCATCTTATACGTTTGAACGAGCAATTCTTGTATATTTATTTATATATATTTGTGATCTCGGAAACGGCTCTTAAGATCTCGCTAAAATTTGGTATGTTATCGGGGCTATCGGGGTTGAAAAGTCGATCTAGATTAGTCTTATGTTTGGGAAAACGCGTGTTTTCAAGGATTTTCTTTTGTAATTGGTCGACGCAGATTTAGATCGCTAATTTCGTCCCGGTGACCACGGGCGTCGTGGTGTAATGCGTAAGACGTGTGACTGAAGAATCGTAGAAAACGTGGCTTCGAATCCCGTGACGAAACGACGAAAACGACTTTTTCCTTTTGTTTTTTTTTTGTGTATTTATTCAAGTTTATAGGTTTTTTAAGAATACTTAGGAATTATTAAGCTTTTTTTATTAAATAGTGATAAAGGTCGCATAAGGTACCATAAGTTTACAATGATATTCCGTCGGAATTATAACAATTCTTAACATTTACAAGAAATTATCTCAATCAGACTATTCAGACAGGTAATTGGTGTGTTTGTTGGTACAATTTTTTTATTATTTTATTATAATCATTTAAGTTGTAAAGTTACATCGACACGACCCATCACTAACATCAACTGTCATAGGGATCAAGGTTCGCCGGGCCGGGTATAACTCAGTTGAAAGCACCCATTCCACGCTCGAGCTAGAAATTTCTCGAGTGGAATGGTCACTTTCGTCCCTTGTATAACAATCTACTATTTATTATCACTTTTTTAACGCCCCGAGTATCATAAAGACGCCCGCGTCTCGATAAAATTATTGGGTCTAGAAAGATGTTATTTGTAGAATTAATTGTATCATTTTGATTAATGGTTCTGTGTTTTGTTGTGCGAAGTAAAATAATCCTTTTCTTTAATTGCAGACGTCGCGCAAGGCAACTATACAGCCGAGAGCCTCAAGCCGCTGCACAAGGACAAGTCCTCCGAGGGGGGGGGTCGCGGGTGGCGCGGGTGTCGCCGGGGCAGCGGGCGGGGGCGGGGGTGGGGGTGTGTCGACAGCGCGGCGCGAGGACCCGCTGTACCTCGCCATCGTGGTTGGCGTGCTCACCGCGCTCGGTATCCTGCTCGCGGTGGCGGTCTCGCTCGTCGTGCACCGCCACCGCCACCGCAAGTGCTTCGCCTCGCCGCTCGGGAAGAATGCGGCCGCTGTCGTCGGGACCGCCACGAGGAATGCTGATGGGTATTTTTTTTAAATAATAATAAATTGTTTCAACAAACGTAGCCCCAAAATAAGTGTGAGCTTGTGCTATGACGACTAGAATAACGGATAGATATACTTGTATATGTTTATATACTCGGACTTTGTACAAATGCTCGTGCTTATCACATAAACATTTGCCCCTTGCGGGATTCGAACCCGCAACCTCTGGTTTTGTAGTCCGGAGCGCGAACCATTACACCAAGAGGTATGTGCTGTTGTTTAATATTTCTTTGAACGATCATCTTTGTTTGATTGCACTACTATTAATTGAAATATGTTTCAATTTAAATTATGTAATATGTAAAGTAGAAGTATTTTTTCTTAAATGGTTCCATTTCCAAAAGTAAACAGGTTTTAGAAAAACATAGCTATGAACCAATAAAACCGACAAAAATATTAACTTTGACATTGAGCTTGCTTGAAAAAAGTGTTGCGTCAATGATGCATATTGTTTTGACAATTTCTCACTATGTCAAAAGTCAAAAGTAAAAAATAATTTATTCAATTTAGGACAGAAAATGCCACTTATGAACGTCAAAAATTTAAAAATCAGTATAATATTGGCCCTTAAGGGACCCGAACATGTCTCCTTATCTTTTGGGCCCTACTAGTGCTTCGAGACAAAACACAGACAATCAGGCAAGTGCTGAAAAGAAGCACCGGAACAAACTCAGTCACCACTAGCTGCCATAAAAAAGTAAAAAAAAAAATACAATAAAAAGGTAGGTACATCAGTTTGGTACAGGCTGGACTGTCCATACATTCTCGTCATCAAGATAGTCTTGAATTTTATAATACCCTTTAGACATGAGGGTAGTTTTGACATGCGACTTAAACCTATTAATAGGTAGTTCGACAATATTGTGTGGTATATTGTTAAAAAATTTAATACAATTTCCCAAAAATGAATTAATTGTTTTGGCCAATCTAAAGTCTGGAACGACAAGTTTGTTTTTGTTTCTTGTATTATAAGGATGAATATCACTTTTTTTCTGGGCCAGACGCGAGGTTCATTATTTAAAAAAAACCTGTAAACAAAACTTAGTATCCAGTTTACTTAGTAGTTACCCTCATCTACTTCGGCTTGTATTGTAGTTAACTAGTGATCTTGCATTGAGCAATCTTTTGGCACGTTTGCGAAACCTGTTTTTTCCTATGACACTCAGTCGATCGTGAGCGCGTGTGAGTAACAAATGAAACCTCGCACTACGCTCTCATGTCTCTTGCTTGTTTTTCTTTATTTTTTATTTTATTATTTTTAACGTCAAATCCTTTTTATTTTTTGTGTAATGCACTTAAGAATTTACCCCAGGCATCCGCTTAAAATCAGTGTCGTGGTTTGCCCTCTGCTACCACGACTAATGCTGAGTCGGATGCCTTTTCGGTAGATCGTTTTCATAATTTGTAAATTGTTCCATTGTTCACCGATCTCCGAACAGGTAAATTCTTTTTCTTCCTTTCTTTCTTTCTTTTGAACTCGTATAGAATAAAGCCAACGTTCGTTAACAAAGTAACTGATGATGTTTACCAGTGCATCGCACGGCTTCTATTGTCTGACTGACGTTTGCTAAGTTGGAAGCAATATCCTCAAATGATAGGGAAAATAAGCCCGCTAATACATTTATTGATACATTTAACGACTACGACGTGAAAACATGTTCTTGAAACGAGATCATTATTCGAAGATTAACGAGATATCGCACATTATAAAATATGCCATTTTTTTATTATCTATATACATAATGTAAAAATGGTTTTCCCTTGGTCACGCCATCACGTGTGAACGTCTGGACCGATTTCACTAATTATTTTCTTGTTGTGTTTGTTATTGTTAGGACAAGGTTCTTATGAAATAAAAGATTAGAAAAATTGCGCGAAAAATTAGAAAACTTAAGAATACTTAACTATATAAAATTGTTTCAAACCTAAACCTTAACGCTAAGTGAAAGAATGGACAGAATGCGTGCTGCAAAGATCGTCAAAGAGGACGTAAAAAAATGAACACTGGGACAGTCGGGTCAGGTAGTTTATTATAAAAAAACAAATAATAGAAAACAACTGGTTTACTACCTTCAATCACTTGTTTTCTATTATTTACTTGTTTTTTTATATATTTTAAACATCACTAGTGCGCAGAAAAATTACATTTGACAATGACAGGTTTGCTTCTACGAGTAATAATAACATGTTTTCGTTCTTGGACACTTGATGTTGAAGCTAGAAAATGCAGTTCGAGTTGCCAGGGTACAAAAAGTTTATTCACAAGCAATGAAATGTATACAAATAAATTTTTATGCCATTGTAATAAGGTATCAAATGGAATGCAGATGTATACATATTGATGCGCGTGACTGTACAAGGTGTTGGCATAAAATGAACGTGTCAAATTCCTTGAGTATAAGTACATGTGTGTGGGTGTGGCGGCAGGTACTCCGGGTGCGCGTCGGACGCGAAGCTGTCGCTGTCGCCGGAGTTCGCGGAGCTGAAGTCGGACGAGTACCAGGAGCCGTACCAGCCGCTGAAGCCGCCCTACTGCGGCTACAGCGCCGCGGCCGTGCTGCTCGAGATGACGCAGCTTGCTGACCGCGACCTGCTCGAAGGTATACACTTCATATCTGTACATACACTGTTACAAGGGGTTTCGGCCAAAGGGCAGTGCGGTACTTTTTTTTTCAACACGGGGTGTTTTAAAGTTGAGCTGAGCAATTATCTGAAAATCATTGTTCGATACAAAAGTAATTTTAAAAAAACCGTGACCCTTCTCTGAAATACAACAATTAATTTACGATAATAATTAATAGTATGCTTAATTCAGCACAAATAATAGCTCTTTACCTATGAAATTGCTGTTCTTCAGTACTACTCATTTCAAATAGAAAAAAGTTTGGAATGGCTTTGTATTCTAAATTCAAATAAATTTGGTTTAAAAACATGACATTCTTTTTACAAACTCAGTCTTTTGTTTATTGATTAGCGTCGTATTTTCATTACATTTTAACGTTCTGAAAATTTTGACTTGAAAAATGAAGTGGTCGTCCGGAGACTTTGGTCAACAATGATGAATTAAAGGCGATGTGGAACATGGAGGACATCTCCTACTAGAGGCGAAGTAAAAACTATTTTACTCCGAAACTTTATCTGCTCTGACAACCGCAATAGAAGGTGTCAGTTCTGTCAAAACCTTATGTCAAAAACCAATTGATCTGTGTGGTATGTCAACGTGAATACTTGAATTGTTACGAAAAAATGAGATTTGAGAAATAATTAACATAATGTCGTATTGTTCTATACTGTGTTGTAACAAAAAAAGCAAAACATCGAATTTTAAAACGGATGTGATGTCATTTCATCGGTAAGTAATAGTAATTATGCAATTTTAAAGAGTTCATAAAATTTTCCTATGGCTCAAGATAAATCGGTCAAGCGTACTGACGTTTAAGTCTCATCTTGCTCCCACTAAGTGGTTAGCACATAATGTCATCTCATTCTATTCGTTAACACTCGTTACTAGTGTTGCGCTGAATTGGTTATACGACTTATCGACATTTATGTGCACAGTTTACATTACACAATAATTATTTTAGTACTTTGGCAGCACGGAGGTATAGTGATATAATCGATAACACAAATATTTACACTCGCGCACTAGAATCAATACCTATGCAAAAATGACATTAACCTACCTATACCGAGGAAGGTTTTGTTAGAATTATTGATTTTCTTGCAAATAACAAAACGCTGACACTTGACATGACGTTTGATAGTTTTCTTGGTTTAATGGATTATGAACAATGAGATGCGTAGTGAAAGCAAAGAGTATGGATGTTGGCGTGAGTAAATATATATGTGTATCGATTCTATTACTGTAAGGTGTGTGACGATAATAAAGGTGATGAATGGATGTAATGAGAAGCGAATGAGGAATTGGAGCCTTCAAATAGATAGAAAATCTTTATGGCAAACCATACCAATAAAAGAAATAAGGCAATTTACACAGAAAGATGTATAATGTAGGTGGATTTATTATTAAAACAATCCCTTCCAGACAAAATACCTACCGTATTTACCTACATTCTCATTCACTGAAAAACCTGAAGTGACTAAGTGACTATGAAGTATAATTTCGTGTGCGAGTTCGCACTCAGCCTGTTTTTCCAAAAAAAACCTTGTCCGGGCTTTAAAACTTTGAAAGTGATGCCTCTGTTCTTAGGTATATAGGTAGATATATATAGGAAAACATGATTTTAAGAAACTTGTTTCCTGTCGTATATAAAGTATGAGCCTTATTCTTAATTTATAGAAATTAGAAAACAATAAACGCATTTTAATAAAAATACTTACTGTATTTAGATTTCATTAGATTTTTCTGTGCTTGGCTTTTAAATTCATGTTTTTATAATTTGAGCAATTTATTTGTAAGTTATTATGGAAGTAAATTTGTTTTACGAACAAAAGTTTATTTTTTATTATATACTAGCTGACCCGACAGACTTTGTCCTGTTATTTAGTTTTTTTTTTCAATCCTCTTTGACGATATCTGTCAATTCTATGTCGAACGCACTGACCTCTATAGTACAAGCACGCTGGACTAAACATTCTCTAAGAAATAACACATAATTTTGTGCCAAATCAAAGCGTCCCCACCGAGTGTACAGGAAACTAAGATAGAGTAACTACCATATGTTTATGTCAAATTAGTTCCGTGGATGGTCACCACACGCTCACTATAGCCGTCAGCGCCAAAATTGCGATAATTAAATGGCTTCATTGTTAGGTTGACAGTATGCAGTCCAGCGTATTTGTATTATAGAGGTCAGTGGTCGAACGTCATAAGGTTACATTCAAAATGTTTTAACGTCCAAAGCGCTAAGGTTTGATTAGAAATAATTTTATATGGTGGTTAAGTATTCCTGAATTTAATAATTTTCCGCGCAATATTCTTATTTTTTTCTTTCATAAGAACCTTCTTCTGACAATAACAAACAACAAAAAAAGAATTAGTGAAATCGGTCCAGCCGTTCACGCGTGATGGCGTGACCAAGGGAAATAGGGATAGATTGATAACAACTTTGATGATTCATACTTTAAAAGGTTATTTTTGATGACTAACTTAAATTTCTTAGGAACAGGAATCAGATATTATATTTAGGATATTGCACATTAGTAAAAAGTTTAACCTTAGGTGTAATAAAATATTGTTCCCATTAAATTAAACAATAACATCGACTATCGATACTAAAGTGTTTGACATTCAGTCGGTTCATTCGGAATCTTTCGGATTTGGCGGATTTTTTCTGGAACAAAATTAATGCCATTTCCCCTCTAGTGGGATATGTCCTCGTTGTTGTGGAAGCTGGCGAAACTCAATCTACATTGAGCTAGCAGCAGCTTTTGATGTTAGCATCAAAACAATTTTGATCCATTAACGACAAATAGGCAAGGTAAAAAAACTTAGATGGGTACCTCACGAACTTAACGATCGCCAGCGCAACGTACGCGTCGAGACCTGCCTCGCGCTGCTTATAGGCAAAGAAATGAAGGAACTCTTAACAGAATTGTTACGTAGATACGATGAAAAATGGATTCTGTTCAATGTTCAATCGAAAGCGCTCAGCAAGTTGGTTAGATTCTGGTTCAGCATAGCGTTACCTTACATATGAATCATTTTCATAACCTTTAGGACCTTCAGATCCGTAGAAATATATATTTTTAAATAATTAAAATGGCTGCCATTTCATAAGGGGGGGGGGGGGCTAGAACCCGCATGGGGGTTTTTGTCGATAACATTTGATGAACTAATAGCCTATAAATTATCGCTAGTCCAAACCCCGACACACTGTATAGTAGCAGAAGCGGCTGCACTGCACACTGCACTGCACACTGCACTGCCGTTTTTAACATAATTTTATATTGTTTGTTGGAGCAGACAGTTCAAACTACGAGTACGCGGTGCCGGAACTGAGCTCGGCGCCGCTGCTGTCGCGCCGCGCCGACTCCGCCTCCGCCTGCTCGCGCGACCACGAGCGCGAGACGCTGCGGCTAGCGCGCGTGAGTACACACACAAACACACACACACACACACACACACACACACACACACACACACACACACACACACACACACACACCGGCTACAAATACTGTCGAGCCACCGCGGAGACTGCGGAGAGTCCTGTGTGTAGGGTTCACAACTTTTTGTACAAGAAATAAAGTATTAAGGTTAGAGAAATAATTTTGAGTTATGGCTCTAGATACCAGTGGTAAAAACACTGAACTTTTTATTTTTATAGAACAACTAGTGGTTCCCCGCGACTTCGCCCGCAAAAGTTTGATTTTCCATATAAACTTTCATCCCCCATTTCACCCCCTTAATGTTTTTATATCGTGACAAAACGTAGCCTATGTCCTTTCCAGGGCCACGAACTGTCTCCATACCAAATTTAATCTCAATCGATTAAGTGGTTAAAGCGTCAAGAGATACGAGGGTCAAACTGAAAGTTCTTAGAACTGGCCACTTATAAACAATATAATAAAAAAAATATTCTAAAATTTGAAAATAGAACTCTTTGCCAATATTACTGAGTATATATTTCATTCATTTGTCATTTGTTTTACGACTTGGCGGCAAATTGAAAATTGTCTGTGTCACGTCAAAATGAATTTAACACGAGAAAATTTTCGTGCAATGATTTTTTATGACTTTCGAT
Organism: Pyrausta nigrata; assembly: GCA_949316185.1. Taxonomy (NCBI): domain Eukaryota; kingdom Metazoa; phylum Arthropoda; class Insecta; order Lepidoptera; family Crambidae; genus Pyrausta; species Pyrausta nigrata. The sequence continues at coordinate 577,586 of OX438936.1, forward strand.
GTCATTTAAGTCAACAAGAAAGTTATGATAGACTACGATTGGCCTTTCACGATGAAGCCCCATCTCGTGCGACTGTTTACAACTGGTTTAATGAGTTTAAACGTGGTCGCACTAATCTCACTGATGATGTACGTGAGGGACGGCCTTCTACGGCGACGACTGAAAATAACATCTGTGTTGTGCGGCGTATGATAGAGACTGACAAAAGAGTGACCTATCAGCAGATTCGGACAAGCTTAGGCATCGGTATGAGTCAAGTGCACAAAATCCTCCACGAACATTTAGCGGTCAGGAAGCTTTGCGCCCGGTGGATACCTCATAATTTGACTAAGGCTCAAAAACTCCATCGTGTGGATTGGTGCCGTAAAATGATTGAAAGATTTAACGGAGGTGACTCAAATGCTGTGTTCGACATACTAACAGGTGACGAAAGCTGGATTTACTGTTATGATCCTGAAACCAAAAGACAATCTGCTCAGTGGGTGTTTCCTTTCGAGGAGTTGCCAACTAAAGTGAAGAGAGATCGAAGTGCGGGAAAAAAAATGGTGGCCTCGTTCTTTGGAAGGATAGGTCATTTCGCAACAATTGTGTTAGAGGATCAAAAAACAGTTTCTGCAGAATGGTACACTACCAATTGTTTGCCACTTGTCTTGGAAAAAGTTCGAGAGAAACGACCTCGCAGTAGGATCCTCCTTCACCACGACAACGCCTCGTCGCACACCGCCAAGCGAACGATCGACTATTTGGCGACATCAAACGTTGAATTACTGGGTCACCCGCCGTATAGCCCCGACCTCGCGCCTTGTGATTTTTATTTATTTCCAAAAATTAAAGAAAAACTTAAAGGAAAGCGGTTTATGAATGCTGAAGAAGCGGTGGCTGCGTATCGCGATGCCATTGAAGAGACCCCTAAGGACGAGTGGGCAAAGTGCTTTTCCCAGTGGTTCCATCGCATGCAGCGGTGTATTGACGTCAATGGACAATATTTTGAAAAGATATAATAAAACTAATAACTGGCTAATGTAATCAGTTTTTGATTTTGTAAGAACTTTCAGTTTGACCCTCGTAACAGACAGACAGACAGACACACTATCGCATTTATAATATTAGTATGGATGAAAAATTTTATGTATTGCGAGCGATATATACGAGCGAAAGAAGTATAATACTGTTTTAAACAGTATGGTTGGGACTACCTGTGTGGCTAAAGCACTTTTTACACGACCCTATTTGTAGCACCCTAACTGCATTCTTCTTATGAAATAGGAGGATGCAATTGAAGTTAGGATCATATTTACACTACTAAGGTTCCTACCTTCCTTATTATGATCCTAGTTAGCATGCTACTCATGTTACAAATAGGATGGTGTAATAATTGCTTAATTTGAGGATACAGATCCATAGAAAGCCATATTGTCTTGGACCCCGCATCGAAATAAAACTGAAATTTAATAGGAGAAGCTAATAAGCTTAGTGTCAATTTCGATCCAGCGCGAAATAGGAGACAAAATAACCAACAAAGATTCCTAACAATTTTATAAATAGTGAATGCACCACAAACAAATCCAATAAAGAATAACCTATCATATAAGACTAAGAAAACAATTCCGGCTTCGTTAATACTTTTCAGGGTAACAAAGTATATAAAAAAATAAAATTTATGAAACTTTATAATTGTTGTCCAAAATTATAAGAATGCAATTCGCTTGCAATGGGTTTTGGTAGGTACCTAAATAAAAAGGGCCTGACTCTGAGGCGATCTAGATCCTAACTAATATTATGAATTCGAAAGTAACTCTGTCTGTGTGTTACGTGAAAATGCCTGAACTACTGAACTGATTGAAATGAAATTTAGTGAAGAGATTGTTTGAGACCCTGGAAAGGAAAGATAGGCTACTTTTCGTCGCGATATAAAAAAAAACCAAGAGGGGGAGGGGAAAAAAGTTTTTATGGAAAATCCGACTTTTTCTGTAATCCATAATTACTACTGCGAAGTAATGCTTCTGTACGTAGTACTGTAGTCTGACCGCTTGTCTGAGACGTCACCTGCGGAGCGGCGGGCGCTCGTGAATTGTATGGGTGATTTGAATTTTGAAATCACCATTCTTGTCCAAATTCAAATCACCCAATCAACTTTCTGTTCTCGTGTACCCCCGCACCCCTGTACCCCGCAGGCGAAGTGTCAGTTAGTGGTCAGACTACTCGTATAGTATAATATTTTTTACTACGCCTGAACTCTCTACGGTCATGTGGACTGCCGTCTCACCGAATTATGAGAGTGAAGGAACAGAGAGTGCACCTGTGTATTGCGCACACACTTGTGCACTATAATATGTCCCGTGCAGTTGGCTAATCTATGTTGAGACAGGTCGCCGTAGTGGAAATTCGGCTAGGAGGAAATTATTATAGTATTTATTATGTGGCTGAAGTGTTGTGTCTTTGTTGCGCAGCTGTCGTCGCCGTCGCCGTCGCAGGCGGAGGCGGTGAACGAGCTGAAGCGGCGGCTGGAGAGCACGAGCGTGGCCGAGTTCCCGCGCCACCGACTGCGCATGATCTCCAAGCTGGCTGAGGGCGCGTTCGGCACGGTGTGTATGCGTATCATCATCTATAAACACGCGCGCACACACACACACACAACACGTTACAAACAGTTGACAATGAGACAACTCGGGGAAAACTCGACTCGATTTCACTCAAGATAAAATACTCGAATTGAACTCGAGCTATTTGGATGGAAAAAGAGTACTTTTTTGTCGATTTAATCACTTAGCTTCGCAACGGTATGTCTATGGCATGTAATATGTACAGTCGACAAAATTGAATCATGACCCACTTTGCCGATTATTCCTTTGTATTCATTAATGTAGTAAGGTTTTCTTCGCTGTCATGCATGTTGCACATAGTACGTTTTAAATATGAATAAAAATGCGTCATTACGGGTTAGAGATCTATGCAAGTTTAACCTTTATTATCACTGCACTAGACATGTTTTAGATAAACCAGTCTTAAGATCAATTTAAAATAAGTCCATAATCCAAACTCTTTTCACTCCGAAGAAAAATGTATTATAATTTTAAAAATAAAAAACGTCGTGTGTCAGATGTCAAGCAAGTCTGAAATTGTATAAAAATCTAAGTCAATATCTACAAACAAACCGTATAATGGCCAATTCGGCAGAACAAAGAGCTAAGAATAAGTCAGAACACAGTCAGAACCTGGATCAGACAGCATGCTAAAGAGGGTACCCTCGAAGACAAACGACGACATAATCATGGCGTTCGTTGAATCACGAACCAACAGAGAGCGGAAATGCAACACTATTATGACATCTTTACAGACGAGAAATCATTTCGCTCTTCTTAACATGGTCGCTTAACCTCGTGGCGTTACGATAACACGCGATACACAGAGGATCACGTTGTGCCCAACCAATTATCCGGCTGAATTTCAGCTAACATGTGTGCCTGGATGGACGCCGGAAGTGTCGGAGAAATTATTCAAATTTCTCCTCATCAGAACACTATAAACTATGTCAATTTATTGGAAGAATCAATGTTACCGACTTTGCGAACAGTTTACTTGCGTGAAGAAGTGCCAGTATTCTCCTTTGTTCATGATAACTGTCCAGTGCATACTGCCAGAATTGTCTCGAATTGGTTTACCCAGCATGAAGATGAATTCACTCGTATACCATGGCCGTCTAGGTCTCCAGATCTTAATCCAATAGAAAATTTGTGGGGTTTGGATTGGGGAAGTGACATTTGTAGTCGTCTAATCGGGTCACTTTTCACTTTACCAATTTAATGCCACTTGTTAAATATATATACCTAAAATAAATATTATATTCTTCAACTAAGTATACTGTTTTATTTCATCATTGCTAACACAAGTTCCAGTGGAACTTTTATGAAGAAACTGGTTCCCGATACAGACTTGGCGCCCGGCTGTGCCGAATCCCGAATATCTACCTACCTACCTGTGTGTTGCATTGCAACCCTTACCTAAGTTCTCGCCGATTTTCATACAAACTTATTCTAACTGTCAGTGTCTAATAAAATGATAACAATTCGTTTCTAGGAAATGTATGTTCAAGCTAATTTCAACCTACTTGTATAGAATGACAGTAGAAAAATGACCATAAGGTAGGTCATGATTCAATTTGGTCGACTGTATGTCTCAATACAGTAATTATTGATTAAAGTAGATATCAAAGTTATATCTACTTAAAATAAACAGAGTGTGCAATTTGATATCTAAAAATAAAAATAAGAAAACAAAGGATCTAATAAATAAATAAAAATAACCCCATTTTAACACCCTCCTAACCAGGCATACCCAGAGTGGTGAGGTCCAGCTGTCCGCAACAGTTTTCAGCATGCTGTTGTTGCTGCTCCGCACTCTGTCAATCAATGATGCTGTTTTTTTGTGAATGATGGCCTGAAAGCCATCAGTATGGTACTGCGGAAACATCACCAATGCACTAAACCTCTCCTTGCACCCCGCAAGACGTGTGGGGGGCGAGGAGGCACGAATCACACGCGATTGTCCAAGGAAATCCTCTTACCACGCAACACCACCTGTCACTCGCTGACGTCTAGCGTGCCTGGCCCGTCGCATCTCTGGCGATGTAGGAAGGTCGTGCAAGAACTTATCGGTCTTTAATGTTGTGTTGTGTCGCAGGTATACGTGGCGGAGGCGGACGGCGTGCCGGAGTACGACGGCACGGTGACGGCCGAGAAGCGGCTCGTGGCCGTCAAGTTTCTCTGCCACGACGCAACCGCCAGGGAGAGGTATTTTCTACATTTCATTACGTTCTCTATATTCAAAGCAGTTAAATAGCGTCTGTAAAGTGCAAACTCCTTTCTAGACTAATAAGAGCTGAACACAGTTTGAAGAAACGATGTAATTATCTTAATATGTACAACCTAGTGATGTACAAGGCTCGAGGCGTCCGAGTCCTTTTGCCTAGAGCTCGGTTTCGTTTACAGGGCTCGCCTCGTTTGTAAGGCGCCCGGCGACTCGGGAGTCTTTTTCAGAGCTCGAGCTTCTTTGAAGGCGCGAACCCTTTTTTAAGGGTCGATGTCTTTTGAAGGCTCGAGATCTCATGAAGACTTGAGTTCTTTTAAAGGCTCAAGACCTTTTGAGCACTCGATCGATCTTGAAGCATTTTTAGCGCACTATTTTTAAATGATTCAGTTACATGATGTAAAGCTAGAGATTTAATAAAAAAAAATACAACAAATTTATAAAATAAAAATTGTCAAACATATCCCCAAAAGCACCGATGCTCATGGACACCGCACTGCGACCGCGCATTATTGCTTAGTTACGGAGGTATTAAAGTCATCAACATAAACTTAAGCTTTTATTGAAGGATTGCGTTCATTTTAGAACTTGACCTTGTTTTGCGGCTCTTTTGAAGGCTCGAGCTCTTTTAAAGACTCGAGGCATGGCTCAAAGAGTTCGCGGCTTGGCTAAGCTCGGGACTTCGAGCCTCTCGAGCTCACTGAGTCTTGCCATTCCGCCTCGAGGCTTCAAAAATAAACTGGACGCCTTGAGGCTTTACATCACTAGTACAACCCCGTATCTTGACATTCATGTAACCACGACGGCAAAGACCTACGTAACCATAATTTGACAGATCATTAAAGTTCAAAATAACATTCACTAGGGGCGCGCATCGCGTACTCAACGAATAGGGTAAAGTATTTTCGAATGAGTACTTAGAAAAATCAATTCAAACAGCGATTCGAATTACGATCGTAAAAAAGCAATGTTAATTATTTCTAAATATTGCATGTTTTGGCGACTTTGTCTTCGGACTCAAACTTTTATACTTACTTATAATGTTAAAGCAATAAAGAAAAGCGTTTCATTGAGAAGTGAAAATATAAACTGAAATTTGTCGAATTACATACTTTCAAGACAGTGTTATCTATTTTATTTTCATTGTTTATGGGATCTTTCCACATAGCTACTTTCTGTGTCAACTCTGAGCTGTCAAATTGAACCTAATCAATCAGAGTTTAGTAGATATTTGCGTCTCTGTTATCTCGTGAGATCTCTGCGTTGAGCCTACTTTGTATAGGTAATTATTTTTGTGTGTTGTGTTTTTGTGCCTCTGTCCAGCAGTGGACTGCAATAGGCTGATATGAAGTGTTTTTTGTTTGCGCGACATCCTTTTAACGATTTCGTTGAAATTTGGATGTGGGTGTAATTAGGGGTAAAAAATCGATCTAGATTAGTCTTACCTATGTTTAGAAAAACGCGTGTTTTTGAGTTATCATGCGTTTTTTATTCGCATTGTTACATCACGCACAATATAGGTGTTAATTTCGCACCGATAAGCATGAGCGCGGGTTTTTTTTTTATAAATCAAATAGTAGTAATTGAGAAAGCTAGTTCGTCCATGTCCTAAATAAATAGTGGCGTGCGTGAACAGGGAGGAGTTCGAGCGCGACGTGCGCATCCTGGCGGCGCTGTCGTCGCCGCAGCTGGCGCGCGTGGTGGGCGTGTGCCGGGCGCCGCCGCTGGCCGTGGTGCTGGAGTACCTGGAGCGCGACCTGCGCGGGTTCCTGCGCGCCGCGCCCGCCCCGCCCCCCGCGCCCGCCCTGCTCCACGTGGCCGAGCAGCTCGCCGCTGGCATGCGGTACCTGGAGGCGCTCAACTTCGTGCACCGCGACCTGGCCGCCAGGTGAGTGTCGCACCCGCCTGCTCCACGTGGCCGAGCAGCTCGCCGCCGGCATGCGGTACCTGGAGGCGCTCAACTTCGTGCACCGCGACCTGGCCGCCAGGTGAGTGTCGCACCCGCCTGCTCCACGTGGCCGAGCAGCTCGCCGCCGGCATGCGGTACCTGGAGGCGCTCAACTTCGTGCACCGCGACCTGGCCGCCAGGTGAGTGTCGCACCCGCCTGCTCCACGTGGCCGAGCAGCTCGCCGCCGGCATGCGGTACCTGGAGGCGCTCAACTTCGTGCACCGCGACCTGGCCGCCAGGTGAGTGTCGCACCCGCCTGCTCCACGTGGCCGAGCAGCTCGCCGCCGGCATGCGGTACCTGGAGGCGCTCAACTTCGTGCACCGCGACCTGGCCGCCAGGTGAGTGTCGCACCCGCCTGCTCCACGTGGCCGAGCAGCTCGCCGCCGGCATGCGGTACCTGGAGGCGCTCAACTTCGTGCACCGCGACCTGGCCGCCAGGTGAGTGTCGCACCCGCCTGCTCCACGTGGCCGAGCAGCTCGCCGCCGGCATGCGGTACCTGGAGGCGCTCAACTTCGTGCACCGCGACCTGGCCGCCAGGTGAGTGTCGCACCCGCCTGCTCCACGTGGCCGAGCAGCTCGCCGCCGGCATGCGGTACCTGGAGGCGCTCAACTTCGTGCACCGCGACCTGGCCGCCAGGTGAGTGTCGCACTCAAGTGTCTACTGACAACAAGCAAACATAATTATTGAAAATACAAATCACCCGACTGCAAAAGTTATAATATTTTTGAAATGCTCTTTCGAATGAGCTTTCATTTGATTTCTTACTATTGCTATAAAAAGCAATTTCCATTTGCGGGCGCCATTTCTAAATGTATATAGCCTATGACACTAACAATTTTGACAAATTTATTGACACCTTATATGTCAAAAACTGTCCAGCCGTTTAGGCTGTAGGGCGTCCCAAACAATTATACATACATACTCTCGATAAACATAACCCTCATTCCACATCAGTACGTCAGTAATACATCAGTTTAGTACAGACTGGACTATCCATATATATTCGACATCAATATACTTTAATTATGTATTAACCCGTGACACGATTTTGACCTTGAATTCAAAAATGGCGGCTTGTGATAGCTACTTGTCAGGTCGACCCAGTCTCGAATTCCCCCACCGAAAAAATGATTTTTACCGTCGATACGGTCTTTAGATGTGTCATGAAATATATATCACCGCAATCTGCACTAAATTTCCAAGACGACAATAATATCTAATACACGAATAAAAACTTACTTGAAAGAGAATTCGTGTGATGAATATTTTGAATGGTGCATTTTTGCACTATCCATTAACTTTGACCACATTTTTTCACTGATTGCCCATGCACTAGCACTCAAATAACACTTCCACAACAAAGTTTACACAATCAGGAAACAATCACATAAATTACAAATTCTGAAACACGATATAACCACTCCAAAAGTTTTTTTATAAACAAAGCAGCGAAAACTAACACGTGCGCATTACGCGCGCTCTATCCCGACTAAAAAAAAGTACTGATGACAGAAAAATCGTAAGGTCAAATAATATTTTCTTCGTGTTTTGTTTATTTGTTTTTGTAAATTTTGTCACTAATCTAAAACTATAAAATTATAACCACATCGTGTTTTAGAGTAAATGAAATACGTGATTGTCAATTAATTTTGGTTTATCATTTTTGTGATTTTGAATTATGTTGCAGTGGTCCGTATAAATGTTTTAATTTCTATAATTTTTTTTGTATAGTAATTAGAAGCTCCAGATATATTTGTGATCTTAATAATATAAAGGAAAAAATAAATTAAAATGCCGCGCCATCAGGCGCATTTTTCCCAGTTTCATGACTTGTTTATTTTAAAAAAAATATAGGCTCGCAACTTTATATACCTACAAAATTGCTAGTTTTCTGCTGCATTATGAAGGGGGAAGAGGAATGGAGGATGGAGAGTTATAGGGAAAATAAAGTTGATACTTGAAAATTACAAGCTGTAATTTCACATAAGTGAAAAACTGCCGTAAAATCACTGCTGCATAATTAATTATTTACCACTATTTAATGAGATAATGGGCAAATGTCTAGTAATGTATGACGACCTCCATGGCCGAGTGGCTCGCACACTGGAGCTGCAAGATTTCGTCATCTCTTGAGGTCCCGGGTTCCAGTGGGGTTAATATAGAAAACCATATATTTTCTGTATTGTGTTACCGAGACATACTCGGTGTCTACATCAATGTGTCAGGCTTTTTCATTATATATAAAAAAACGGTTATTGGTCAAGTCTATTATAGGATTATTTTATAAAATTTTGATATTTATTGATCAGAAAGCATCCTACATGTAATACAATTTTAATACATAATAAGTAAATACAAGGTTAAAAAAAAATTAATAAAAAATCATGGTTTCAATCAAATATTACAAACTCTTTACAAAAAAATATACTATAGTACGTCGGCATCAGTGTCCCTTGTCATCGAACTATAACTCAAAATCACTGCCTTGGCTAACCCCATCCACGCCATCAACTCTTCTGTCTCCTCGTCAGATGACTCCAATCGCCTCCACACATTCAAGAACGTTGAAACTGTAAATAAAAATTGAATTAGTAAACACTCTATACTTGTATTATATAGATACACACACACTATATTAGATGCTTATTTCCTTTGCCCACGATGAACTTGAGAACGACTTTCCTTATTTAATTCATCTTTTTTACAGGTTTTAATGCTTTGTTAAAAGTCGTTTTGAAAAGACAAAAACAATAAAATTTCCAAAAACAAGTTTGTGTCTAAAATGGAAAATTACTACTAATTTCTAGTTATATTTCTGTGAACAAAAAATCTTACTCAGAGGTGGTGGTTTCATCGTTATACGTAGGCTGCCTCCAGGGGTTTGATCGATAGGGAGCGGGTCCCCAGTCACTCGCATCGACCTTCCCGGAGTTTGTCTGACGATGAGAGGTCTGTAAAAAATTGTTAAGAGGTTAAAAATTTCGTTTTAAAAAATGCAGGAAAAAAATCACCACACCCTAACCTCAAAATTAATGATTTTTTTAATTTTTTTTTTTATTAGAAAAAAAAAACTAACATCAAAATGTATGAAAAATGATTGATGTTACACTGGCTGTATGTTGGCATTTTGGTTTTGTAGTGTTTAAAAAAATACGGAATACCTAACGCTCAAACCTATTTATAGCGAAATTTTTTACTATTCAAAAATTCATATCTTTTAAACTATGCATTTCCGAGAACGGGGAGTGGTACTAGGGGGTAGCACTTTCCCCTCTCTATCCTCTTAACCCCGCCCCCTAAATCTTTGATAAATACTTTTTCTTAAGTTCTTTCACCCCCCCCCCCCCCCCCTCAAATTTCACCATTTTTTTCACGACCAAAAAGTTTGAACGTTTTTTCACAAAGTTTAGTAAAATAATCCGGAAACCATTACTATACACATGATAAACGTTCTTTTCCCAGTAATTTCATATAAAAATCTTATAAGAATACTTACTGTTTACTCCTGTGCAGCATTTTTATTGCGGAAGCGTCACACACAATTAGCACTTATCACTAGGAAGATTGCGGCTGTCAAGGATCGTCAAGAAAATTTCGTATATTTTTTATTTCTTGTTCCGAATTGTACTCAATGCTAATGCAAAACTGACAGTTTATGAACCAAAGATCAAAAATAACGCACCAAATGCGTCAGCAGAACGATACGGACCATAGAAATCTATTAGCCAATCATAGGTGCTAAACCGCGCCACCCGTGCGTCCGAATTTCACGTCGCGCCAATAATATTGCTGGCCACCCGTGCGTCCATCAAACATTCGTCGGGTTAAGTTCATAACAAAAACAGCAATACGAATTTTTAGAGACACTGAACTGTAAAACCAAGCTGCAAAACCTCGAACATAGGCGTAAGGTGGCGGCGTGCCTTTCAGTGTTCTACAGGCTACATTTGCGAAGGAATTGCACGAATTGATTCCACCGGCCCCTATCTACTTTCGAGACATAAGACGCAGGCGGGGGTTCCACCTTTATGTCGTTGACATACCACTCATACGCACCAAACGTTTTAAATCTTCGTTCCTCTTGCGTGCGGCTAGAGAGTGGAATTCGTTGCCGGCTGAAGTGTTTTCTAAACACTACGATTTGGATTCCTTTAATAAAAGAATGAATAGGCTGCCAGGCAGACATGTCACATCCTCGACAGCATCTTCGCTTATCATCAGGTGAAATTGCGGTCAAATGTCGGCCTATTAAATATAAAAAAATTTACAAACCTCAGTTCCTCATATCTTGTTAATGAACTACTGTCTTATTTATAAAAAATCAATACTCTTATTTATTCAGCAATAAATCTCAAAACCTTTGAGATTTATTCTACCTATAACCTCTAACTGTAACTTATTGAATTCCAGAAACGTGCTAATAGGCAAAGGCTACCAAGTGAAGATCTGCGACTTCGGCACCGACAACGAGGCGTACGCGTGCGACTACTACCGCGAGGAGGGCCGCATCCCGCTGCCCTTGCGCTGGGCGGCGTGGGAGTCCGCCCTACGCGGCCATTACACCACCGCCAGCGACGCGTGGGCCTTCGCCGTCACGCTGTACGAGCTGTACACGCTCTGCCGGCGACGCCCCTACGAGCACCTCACCGACGCGCAGGTGACCCCCCTACACTACACTACACTACACACTACACTACACACTACACCACCGCCAGCGACGCGTGGGCCTTCGCCGTCACGCTGTACGAGCTGTACACGCTCTGCCGGCGACGCCCCTACGAGCACCTCACCGACGCGCAGGTGACCCCCCTACACTACACTACACTACACACTACACTACACACTACACCACCGCCAGCGACGCGTGGGCCTTCGCCGTCACGCTGTACGAGCTGTACACGCTCTGCCGGCGACGCCCCTACGAGCACCTCACCGACGCGCAGGTGACCCCCCTACACTACACTACACTACACACTACACTACACACTACACCACCGCCAGCGACGCGTGGGCCTTCGCCGTCACGCTGTACGAGCTGTACACGCTCTGCCGCACTGTGGGTCGAAACGCCATTTTGAGGGACTTAGCATATGACTTTCTATTTTCACTTTTTTCTTTTTACCAATGGATAGCCTATTATAGCCTTAATCGAAAATGTCATAAGGCATTTTGTGCTAAACCTTATAGTTTAGCTGTAAAAAAATAAATAGTTTTTTTTTGTATGGGACGGATTACTTAAGTCTATATTGTTGTTGACCTAAGGGTGATCACGCGTTAAAACCTTTTTATTCTTATTATTTACCTATAGGACTATAAACAAGCACTAACACCGTGTCTATAAGTCTGCAATTCTCTGAGTTATTGCGATCGGAAAATAAATAAATTTTATACCTTACAAAGCTTGATTTTTGAATAACATTTATCAAATTAAACGTAAAATAGTAACTGATGGTTACGTATTTTACCATTTGTGATTAGGAAACGAACAAAAGCATGAACCCATACAATCTTTGAGTACTTGAATGTTAATGAGACGTTATAGATGCTGCTTTAAAAAGAAAAAAGTTTTGGTTTGTGGCTATTCTATAGACGTTTATGCTGGAATCGCTCTGCATGTTTCAGAGATAATTGGATTAGATAAATACAATAAAATTAAACGTTAAGCACCTGAGCATTTATTTTTAAAATATTGTTCATTGACACAAAATATAAACATTTAAGTAGGTGCATAATTAAGAACATAAAAATTATTAGAAAATTACTTAAAATTAAGCCAACAAAACATACAAACATCAACGAACCACTGACTTCTCGTTTTGCCTTAATATTTTAAAACATTTACACAAATATATCATAAATGTAACAACACAAAATCATAAATTACACTTAAATAACAAAGAATTTAATAAAATAATATGTACAAAGCTACCATTCCAATATCAATAATACAAGTATTTACAATTATCTTAAATCACAAGGAATTTTAATACAATGAAACTTACTCACTATCACTATTACTATCTTGTAAATTATCTACATCAATAAAATCTATTGCTGGTTCTGTCGGAAAATCCAGAAGAAGCTCTTTGGCTCTCGAAGAGAGAACCAATAGGTTTCGTTTTACCATCCGAGGTCTAAGACTGGTAATCTTAGGATCAGAAGACAAAAGAAAATTGTGTAAAATATCTTCATTCGTCGCTATCCTACTTACTTTCCTAGAATGGTGTTCTCTATAATTACGGAAGTCTTTATTGCGAGCTTCTGCTGCTTCTTCCGACAGTTTACCAATTGGAATGGAACCAAAATGCTGAATAATGGCAGAACCATGCACTAAAAGTTTGTGCAAACTGGAAGGCATATAATACCAGGGATACAGTTTTACATATAATTCCGCAGTATCATTGCAAAATTGAGAGAATTTAGAAATATCAACGCGTTCTCCACACGCAACAGTTTGGAGAATCACGTGTAACCTTTCAATTAAATTCTGATCAATTCCAGTGATACGGGCTGTTGTGTCTGCTTCCCTGAAAAATTTCCTTGCAGTATTGCCATCGTTAGTGGTGCCAACTCCTTGCTTGACCACATCAATTAGCAAACCACTGTCCTTTTTGAATGCTTCTTGAATAGCGCTTTTGCGTAGCTTCATTTTTTCTTTGTCATCACCTCTGCAACTCCATGTTTTGAACTCCAACCGGTAGGCTACAAAACAAGCAAAAATATAATGAAAAATAATGATTAAAAATACTAATACTACTACTAATTATTACTTCAAATAATATGTAATTTAGCGTGGTGAAAATTATAATTTTTTTTCTTACCTATATGTAGTAAGCACTCCATGCACCTTATCCAAGCATGAAGAGATGATAGCCCATACTGATACATATCTTCATTATGCTGTCTTTGGGGATGGGATTCCAGATCATTCATTTCCGATGGCTTCGCTTTACAAATATCGCAGACAGCTGACGAAGTCCCTGATAAATAGGAGGCTATCTTGCCGTCAATCATTGTCAAATGTAATTGGTGTTTTACTGCAATCTGTTCAATTCTTGACGGTAAAAGTGCTTCTATTTCTCCGGATATGCTGGCTTTTATGGCTGTTACAGTTGCTTGAGATTCTTTTGTAAATTTAAACATAATTGGACGGCAATAAAAGGTTGAAGAAGGTCGGTCATTTTCCCAAAGCACTGTTCCATCAGGTTTCTGCAGCCTAATCGGTACTAGACTGGCCATAAATATACTGCTCTCATGAAACTCTGTATCAGACTTTTGTTTGTAATTACTTTGACCTGAAGCACCATCAAAACCCCATTTGCTCACAAGTTGTAAATCAGTGGCAAGTTTCAGGTCCAAAGTAATCGAATCCAAAAGTCTGTATACAGTTAAATCCAGCAAAGCTTGCAACTTAATTGATGCTCCGTCTTCAGTAACCAAGATGTCTTCTGTTTTTGGATAACAATTCTGTTTTTCCTGTCTAACTTTATAGTACGAAGGGTACAAGTCTGTACCATTTTCGCTAGCTGCCTCTCTTAGGTTAATGTATTGCCACTTCGAAAGTTTAAGGGAAATTATTAAAGCCAATGCTTTTTCGGGTGTATATGTTTTTCTTTTGTCTTCACTTTTACCTATACAATCTTTTACTTTTTCAAGGTCTTCTGGGTTATCCAATAAATGTTGCATAATTTTTGCCACATCTTCGTTTCCAGAACTTTTTAAGCTCCTCATAGCAACCGCATTCACTTCTTCAGGGGACAATGACAGCGATTTATTTATTTCCTCCACACGTCTTCGCTTTTGCTTGGAGCCCAAATCTTCAAAAGGTTTTCTTGGTGTAAACATAGCTGTTGAAGGTCCTGATGTAGGAGATTCTGACGTAGAAGGTTGTGATGTAGATGGTTCTGACGTAGAGGGTTGTGATGTAGATGGTGGCAGATTTTCTATATTATCAGTATCATCACACGTGTCTTCATGATCTTTGCTTAAGATAACTTCTTCAGGCCAAGTTATTGGACTTTCTAGCCAATCTCCATTGTTCCGTATAAACTGAGGTAAAACGCGACTACTCCTTCTCCATCTAGCACTCACAATAGAACAAAATCGCTCACAGAACTTTTTAAGTACAGCACTGGTCTTCTCCGGCACATTCATTTTCTCTTGAAGAAAATCAAAAAGTTTTTTACTGTCCGACAGTGATCCCAAGTTTTCTCTCAAAATCACAAACAAATCTAAATTATTTACTATATTTTCCATCTTAGCGAAAAGAAAATAATTCACAGTCACAAGAGATTTAAATAGCAGTTAAACGAAGGTTCAACGAATACTAGTTATGATTTTCTCATTACGGATATTATATACCTTTTGTAACACCAGCAACTATTGAATTTTCATAATAAAATAACAACCCTAATTAGTAATTAGAAACCTAAAATAATGAGTACTTGAAAGTGATTAGTGGTATCACTTAATTTATTTCATAAATAGATAATAATGTGAAACATAGTTAGTTAATCACGTAATCATTAGCTATTTTAGCAGAAAACATTACCAATTAGCGTAAACATAATAGTAAGTATTTGTTTTCAAAGTAATTTAACTAATTTCTTAATCCTTTGTATGTTTTTGAGTACTTAAAGATTGTGTGGGTTAATGGTTTTGTTTATTACCGAATCACAAATGGTGTAATATTTAACCTGCACCTACTATTTAACGTTTAATTTGATAAATGTTATTCAAAAATCAAGCTTTATAAGGTATAAAATATATTTATTTTCCGATCGCAATAACTCAGAGAATTGCAGACTTATAGACAAGCTTTTAGTGCTTATTTATAGTACTATAGGTAAATAACAAGAATAAAAAGGTTTCAACGCGTGATCACCCTTGGGTCAACAACAATATAGACTTAAGTAATCCGTCCCATACAAAAAAAAACTATTTATTTTTTTACAGCTAAACTATAAGGTTTAGCACAAAATGCCTTATGACATTTTCGATTAAGGCTATAATAGGCTATCCATTGGTAAAAAGAAAAAAGTGAAAATAGAAAGTCATATGCTAAGTCCCTCAAAATGGCGTTTCGACCCACAGTGTGCCGGCGACGCCCCTACGAGCACCTCACCGACGCGCAGGTGACCCCCCTACACTACACTACACTACACACTACACTACACACTACACCACCGCCAGCGACGCGTGGGCCTTCGCCGTCACGCTGTACGAGCTGTACACGCTCTGCCGGCGACGCCCCTACGAGCACCTCACCGACGCGCAGGTGACCCCCCTACACTACACTACACTACACACTACACTACACACTACACCACCGCCAGCGACGCGTGGGCCTTCGCCGTCACGCTGTACGAGCTGTACACGCTCTGCCGGCGACGCCCCTACGAGCACCTCACCGACGCGCAGGTGACCCCCCTACACTACACTACACTACACACTACACTACACACTACACCACCGCCAGCGACGCGTGGGCCTTCGCCGTCACGCTGTACGAGCTGTACACGCTCTGCCGGCGACGCCCCTACGAGCACCTCACCGACGCGCAGGTGACCCCCCTACACTACACTACACTACACACTACACTACACACTACACCACCGCCAGCGACGCGTGGGCCTTCGCCGTCACGCTGTACGAGCTGTACACGCTCTGCCGGCGACGCCCCTACGAGCACCTCACCGACGCGCAGGTGACCCCCCTACACTACACTACACTACACACTACACTACACACTACACCACCGCCAGCGACGCGTGGGCCTTCGCCGTCACGCTGTACGAGCTGTACACGCTCTGCCGGCGACGCCCCTACGAGCACCTCACCGACGCGCAGGTGACCCCCCTACACTACACTACACTACACACTACACTACACACTACACCACCGCCAGCGACGCGTGGGCCTTCGCCGTCACGCTGTACGAGCTGTACACGCTCTGCCGGCGACGCCCCTACGAGCACCTCACCGACGCGCAGGTGACCCCCCTACACTACACTACACTACACACTACACTACACACTACACCACCGCCAGCGACGCGTGGGCCTTCGCCGTCACGCTGTACGAGCTGTACACGCTCTGCCGGCGACGCCCCTACGAGCACCTCACCGACGCGCAGGTGACCCCCCTACACTACATTACAATACATTACATTACACACCAAACTACAAACTTCACTACACTACACCAGAGTGTACACACTACATCAAACATCACTGCACTACACACTGCGCCACCGCCAACGACGCACAGGCCTCGCCCCACTACACTACACACAACTACATACATAAAAATTAATGACAAATTACGGTAAAAGCGATTCGAATTAGCGTTTAAAAATATATTTTTATTAAGGCGATAATGTTTCTCACCCCTTAAACGTCGAGATTAACTATGGGTAATAGAACTACATATTATCTGCCCCATTTATCTATTGGTATGTAAAAGACTAGCTTCTGCTATTATATTTATTTATATTTCAGCAGAACCATGTCTAACGAACGGCATTTACTGAAATATTGCCACTGGGACTTGCTTGACTAATCCGC
Source organism: Pyrausta nigrata (assembly GCA_949316185.1). Taxonomy (NCBI): domain Eukaryota; kingdom Metazoa; phylum Arthropoda; class Insecta; order Lepidoptera; family Crambidae; genus Pyrausta; species Pyrausta nigrata. Next base: position 594,909 of record OX438936.1, read on the forward strand.
CCTGCTGAACACGATTCTGTTTGGTGTCAACTGTCCTGTTAAATCCTTATTTTGGTCGTGGATAGTTTTCTATCGTCCTTAATAGTTTTAGCAGGCCCCTATTTCACCAAACCGACATGTTACCGATATATGTCGGCTAAAAATTGTAAACATTTCTAGCATTTCGGAAAATTGTCAGTATCAGCACAGTTGTGAAACAATAATATTTTTTATAACTCGACATATTTGTAGAATTGTCGGGAGTTCTAGACATGAGGTTGGAGCTGTGTCTCTTTTGCGTGCTGATTGTAGTGTTTTCGCCGTGCAAACAAAAGGTACGGCTGTGATAGCGATTTAGACAGGTTCTCATACAGAAGAATAAACAGAGAACGGATAAATATCTTAATTGAAATTGGTTGGTTTGCGTTCAAAGAAAAATACAGGATAAAAAAAACCATTGTAGAATATATAATAATTACAAAAAAAACTTAAAATAAGATTTGTGACACTTGTCGCGCCTGTCGCGATGGTGAAATAGGGTCAGGGTCGGGACACGCATTAGTGCAAAATACATAATAGTATAAGTACGGAAGGACCACCCCGCAAAGTAAATAGCGATTCTTGCTACGACACTATATAGTGCGAACTGAGGTCGCGGCACGCCAATAGCCTACCGGTATAAGCTTTTATCTCACCTGAAAGCGTAGGGTTGACCAACTTAAAATAAAAATTCTAAAATTATAATTCATTTATTTCTGTACATAGGCTCGCAAGGAGCACTTATACACGTCCTAACATAAACTAGAACCCTACCACTGTTTCGGGATAATTGTGGGCTAGTGCTGAGAAGAAGCAGCAAAGAAACTCAGTCACTATTGTCATAGCCTCTTTTCACGACGCCAAACATCGCGTGAGTCTTAGATCTTTAATGCTATGCGGCCGGCTTGTGACATCCATTACGATTAATCGCCGACCAGTCGATCTGCGCATGTACTACCCGACCAAGCCAACAACTGTAAAGTTACTCGTCGAAAGTAACTTTACAGTTGTTGGCTTGGTCGGGTAGTAGTCGAATTCAATAAAAATACCGATGGAAATTTAAAAGGCAATGGTGATAAATTAAACTTTGGCAATTCATCTAAATTGTAACAATATTGCTTAGTAATTACTTTGGTTATATTCGTTGTCGTAAGTCGTTTGACAGTTGTCTAGTTTGCTTGGGCGAGTATCACTTGTAGCTCTAAGCTAAATTGTGGAGTGAATTAGTCCTGGTATTGGGTAAAAGGGAGGGGGAGGGGTTGCTATTGGGCAGAACCGTCATGTGGTTGAATCAGATTTTTAAAAAAATCGGCCAGTGTGAGTTGGACACGCCCACCGCATGTATACAACATTCGATATTATATTATGATCTTATGTTAGTTTTAAAACAGTAATAAGTCGCGTTTGTATAAGAGGCTCATTGATTCTTTTATCTTAACTTAATAATGTATATTTAAGGTTTATATACAAATCAATACTCTCAAGTGAATATTTCAAGAGTCTGCCTATGCTCGGTGACAGACAGATAGCGGAAGCTTAGTAATAGGGTCCCATTTTTACCCTTCGGGTACAGAGCCTTAAAAACAGTTAAAATCAGCACGGTGTTATTACAAAAAAAATATTAGCTGACAACAAAGGAATGAATGACACATTTGTGACATTACCTAATAGAGAAACGTTTTTCTAATTGAAAGAAAGAAAAATAGTTAATTCGGCAATCAAAACAAAACCCTTACAACAATTGGCTAACTAATAGCTTAGTCCCGGCTTAAACCAGGTACTAAATTATCACGGGGGCGGTGTATAACGCGAGTGTCTGTTGGTGTCGCAGGTGCTGGAGAACCTGTCTCACCTGCAGGCGGACGACGGTCTGTTCTCGTGGCTGGAGCGGCCGGCGCTGTGTCCGCGCGAGCTGCACGAGGCCATGCGCGCGTGCTGGCGGCGCGAAGCCACGCGCCGGCCCTCCTTCGCCGAGCTACACGCCTTGCTGCGGCGGCTGCAGGCCGACCACGTGCCCGCGTGACCCGCGTGACCCACGTGACCCGCCACCACTCGCCTCCACAACACAAGTACGCTGGACTAAACATTCTCTAAGAAATTACGAATAAAGGATATTGACCAAAGCCAAACCCAAATTGCGTCTTTGTATCATAGTAAATTGTCATTGCACTGGTATTTTTGAAATAATCAAACAAATACGGCTTCAAAACTAACACTCAATCACAAATTTCAAAAATTAATCATTTAATTAATTCTGCAATTACAAAACACAACCCCAAGATTCCTAATCTGCCATTGAATTCCTCGTAAACGCCTGATTATTTGTATTCTTTTAAATTTTATCCGAACATTTTGTAAAAACACATGCTAACGCAAAGTGGACCCTGTTTTTATAGTTTTGGTCAAGATTATTTTATGCACCCATCGTGTCTAGGGAACTAAAATAGAGTAACTCGCATGTGTTTATGTCAACTCTTATTAATCCCGTGGACGGTCACCACACGCTCACCACAGCCGTCAGCGCCAAAATGGCAATAATCAAATGACTTCTTTTTTTAAGTTAACAGTATGCAGTCCAGCGTACTTGTGCAATAGAGGTCAGTGTCTGCCACATATCATACGAACGAGAGATGAGTCCACTTCCAAAACGCTTTATACCGTCTCGAGAAAACACATGGCCTATGAAACGCAGAATCATTGTTTTTATAGTAAAAGCAATACGAAAGTTTTTACTTGCACGTAACAATTGATCGATCGTGTCTCTATGCTACCCGAGCGAATGCTCTTCGTTTTTATTTTTAATATGTTACAACCACCGGAGTACTGTAAACTACCGTGTACCGAAATAAAGATATCCCTCATGAAATTATAGTAAAGTCGAAGTCAAAAATAATTTATTTAATTCAAACAGAAAAGCCACTTATGAACGATAAAATTTAAAAATCTGCCTTAGCGGGCTCGAATATGTCTCCTATACTACGGCATACCATGAACTATTTAAAAATTGTACAAAAGAAGTAAGCGCGAATTTGTATGTCCCCGGCTGCAGATTCCGGTCGATTCATAACACAAACCATGTTTCCGTACATCATTGTTAATTATAAATGTGTGCGTTACTACAACTACTACAAGACTCTTGTAAGCATAAAGAGCACAGTAATTCAATTCACAACGCTCATTGGCGCGCAGAGCACACACATGCTTAATCCGCAGCGGAGGCCATGTCGCGCTCGCGCAGGTCACGCACTCATTTGTAGCGATGGGCGATTATTACTAAATTAATCGAATTATTCGAATGGTCCCTGTAATCAAATGTATTCGATAAGCAACCGCAGTCATTCGAATATCCTTCGATTATGCGGCGAGCAATACCGGAGCGTGCGGTGCGCAGGCCGTATTACTAACAACTAACGAATGAATCGTCATTCGTCCCGTCGATTAAACATTCGTTCGCTGCCTGTCCTGTCGCGGCAATTCAATCGAATGCATCGAAGGGCCGAGTATAGATTATCATTCGATTGTCGATTATTATTCGATTATTTTTTTTCCGAATTACTAAATCGACATTCGATAGTTCGAATGGTCGATTGTTGATTCATTCGATTATTTTTTTCGAACAATCGCCCATCGCTACTCATTTGTTATCTCTTTTTCTATGATTTTAGGCACCTGCTGACTGGCGGCCGCTCGACACTAGGAGTCTGATGTGTTTTAAGTTGATCAGAAATAGGGGAGTATTCATTACAAATCTAAAGTTGTTATTTATCATTGACAGGTTCGTCACATGTAAATACAATACAATATTACAGCCGTTTCTTCGTGTAAAGGCAGTGAAATAAACAATTTTGAAGTGAATGTCATTACATTATCATTACTCTAGCTAGTAACTTCCAATAATTTTATTTACAAAATGCTCAAACCGAACAATTTACTCAGACCTTCTACTGAGTTTCTTACTGAAAATTAAATCTTTTGTCTAAGATTTTTGGCCGACTTTTGTTTTCACCAATAATTGAAATAGACTTCATTACATTTTATTCTCCCTCGAGGATCTTAGAAGTGTTAATCTGAATTAACTAACCTGTTAACTGTTAATATAAATTATGCTAAAGATAACAAATTGTATATTATTGTCTATATACTGCCCTATTTCTGTTCTTAACTACTCATCAACAATATCTGATGAAATGATTTATTTCGTGTTGGTTGGTAGTTGGTCGGTCGAGCGGCCGCGATCAGCATATCGGCGCCCTCGAGCCTCGCGCTTCGAGATACCGCACAACCGGCGCCACCTATCATAAGTACTTACGACACTAACGCAACCTTTTACTTTGCGGCAACAGTATGTACAATCGTAAGACAAACTATCATAATTAAGTATCAAATTATTAAAATGTATATTCCTGTATAATGAATTCTGAGTTATTTATTAATAATTTTATGTAAGAGGCTATGCTATAATAAACTAGGTCCAGAGGCTCTGCCCTGCCGCCGTCGGTCTTCGTTTCGAGCACGTCCCTTTCCCCCCTCCTCCCCCTGCCCGTACCGCGCGTCAGTGTCACTGTGCACTCGCAACTTTCATGTCTTCCGCTAATAAAATACTATCGCTCGACACTACTCAACGAAACGAAAATCGACGACTTGCTGTGCGGAATTGTCACATATATTTGTTCAGTGCAGAATTTTGCTACGTGTCAATAACTTCATTTGTTCTTCTGAACTCATTCAAATACAAAACTTTAAATAACTAGCACGGTCTAAATAGATGGTATTAATACGCCGATTAGTCTTAATAGTTTAATATGATTTTTAGGGTCTTCGGGTATTTACGAATCGGTGTGTAGAAAAATTGGTTAAGATAACGAATCGATTTAAAGTCGATTTAAAACAACGTTTTTTAGAATATTTTATGTTTAAGTGGCTGCGTATGTAATTATTATGTTAAAGAATTACTTTCCGTGAACAACATCGCTTCCCGGCAAGAAAAGAGTCACAATACAAAAAATAGCTAACTCGATAAAATGTAACTTTCATAGTTTTTCTGTTTATTTACTCGTCAATAATTTAAAACTATAATAATCAGATTACTGAAATTTTATGAGTAAATAGCTTATTTATATGTTATTTGTAGGGCTTAAATTTCAACATCAAAGGTATCATTATCACCCAATAAGTGGTGTGACACTTTTTTTGCCGGGAAGTAAGGACATTTATTATTAAGCTTTCAAACTCAAAATTTATACCTACTGAAAATGTTATTTGTTGAATACGGACCGATGAATTAATAAAATATATCCTACTTTCTGTAACGAGTAAAAGGCACTAGAATTAAGAAAACAACACAACATATCCTTTTTATGATGTCTGTCAAAATTTCGCCATATTGTACACGTATAGTAGAAAATACCCAAAATTACATACTTTCATGTAAGTGCTATATATTATTTCCTATTTGAAAATTAGTAGCATTTTATTTTGATTGTTTTATGTTTCGGCTATGGAAGCCCCGTATACACTGGCACGTTCTATGACAACTCTGAGCGGTGAAATGGAACCTATTAAATTATTAAGACTATATCGCTTGCGAAGTTATTGGCAACGAGCTATACTTTGTTAGCGATCGCGCAATGTTGAGAAGACTGTAGTGTACTACTCGTGCGCCGTACTGTCGCGGCCGGCACGCCACCACTACCACTCGGATTACGTTTCTTAATGTTTTGTTCATCTGTGATATTTTAAATCTGATTTTACATTCGTCATTTTTGTTTATGATTGGAAACGTCACCAAAAGACTGACTTTTATACACAATTTTTACACTGTTCAGTTAAAATCGTTTTCATCGTTAGAGTAGCTGATTCTGAATGCGATCGCGAGTAGCTGTAACTGTATGTGTCGCGCGGCGGCGAGGCACCCAATTGGCAGCGGAATCCTAATAGATGCGTAACCCATAAATTGAAGCGAGATATGTATGAGTGAAGTATATAAATAGATTATGTTCAACGTATTTCGTGTGCATTTGACACGTTCACCGCGCCCGCCCCGCGCCCGCCCCGCGCCCTCGCCTCTAACGACCTTACCAAACTTTATAGTCATTTATTTTCATAATCACGTTTCATGAGTATAAATTAGTATTAAACGAGTAAGCTGTTAGAGATAGTTGCGTCTGAATCGAATAAATTCTATTAGAAATATATCGTAGTTGTGAGGTTGACTATTTTCCGTAGAGAGTGCCGCACCAGTCACTTGTGTAAATATGGCATCGGCAGCATAACGCAATATAGTGAAAACTAGTGTTCTATGAAATTATCATATTAATCGTTCAGAAATCTTACTATAAAGAGAATCTTTCACGGTTTTAAGTACTTATGGAGATCACAGTGCAGCGGTCTGACTACTGCTGCAACACTCTATTAGGGATAGATAGATTATTTAGGTATTTCTGACCAAATCGAAAGCAAAAACTCGTATTTGTGTAGCATCATCGTATATGTAAATTGAGTAGAGGCTCTCTAAAGTTTTTCCTGTGTGGCCCGTATCGAAGCAATAATATTGAATAGCCAGTCCCTAAAGGTATGAGTTCGCAGCCGGCCACGCGCGGCAGCAGCCAACGACATGTCGCCGCGACACTACTGGTTTCTATGTACGAGTATTTTTATAAAATACCATTCGCAGCTGGCGAAACGAAGTTTTCATAGAACTACATAGAAACCATGAATGTTGCGGCGACATGTAGTTGATCGCCGCCGCGTGTGTTCAGCTACGAACTTATACCTTAACGGTCGCCGCTCATGTGGCGCCTTCACTCACGCACAGAGCACTTTTATAAAATAAGAATATTCTCAGTAACATTTACCTCTTTGAACGCAACGAATCTTGTAGACATTGCCAGAATCATCTGTCGCCATCGCGCAAGTCGCCGCATGAGCGAAGATCTTTACATTTTTCAACGAATTAACGCTTATTGTTTACAAAGCCTATATTTAGTAAGGCTCTCGGCGGAGGCTGCGCCCGCGCGACAATACAGAACCAATGTGTAGATATGTTAATGGCGCGGACTCCGCCGCCGCTGGTACGCGTTTGTTTACTTGTCTGTTGTAGGTCGTATTGTACAGTCGAGCAAATTGAATCATGACCCACTTTGCCGATTATTCCTTTGCATTTATAAATGTAGTAAGGTTTTCTTCGCTGTCATGCATGTTGCACATAGTACGTTTTAAATATGAATAAAAATGCGTCATAACGGGTCAGAGATTTATGCAAGTTTAACCTTTATTATAACTGCACTAGACATGTTTTAGATAAACCAGTCTTAATATGAATTTAAAATAAGTCCATAATCCAAACTCTATTCACTACGAAGAAAAATGTATTATAATTTAAAAAATAAAAAACGTCGTGTGTCAAATGTCAAGTATACCTACTAGTAAGTCAGAAATTTTATAAAAACCTAAGTCAATATCTACAAACAAATCTTATAATGGCCAATTTGGCAGAACAAACAGCTAAGAATAAGTCGGAACACAGTCAGAACCTGGATCAGCCGGCATGCTAAAGAGGGTACCCTCGAAGACAGACGACGACATAATCATGGCGTTCGTCGAATCAAGAACGGAACGGAAGAGAACGGAAATGCAACACTATTACGGATAACATATTTACAGACGAGAAATCATTTCGCTCGTCTCAACATGGTCGCTTAACTTCGTGGCGTTACGATAACACGCGATACACAGAGGATCACGTTGTGCCCAACCAATTATCCAGCTGAATTTCAGCTAACATGTGTGCCTGGATGGATGCCGGAAGTGTCGGAAAACTTGTTCAAATTTCTCCTCGTCATAACGCTATAAACTATGTCAATTTAATGGAAGAATCAATGTTACCGACTTTGCGAACAGTTTACTTGCGTGAAGAAGTGCCAGTAGTCTCCTTTGTTCATGATAACTGTCCAGTGCATACTGCCAGAATTGTCAGATGAAAATTTGTGGTGTTTGGATTGGGGAAGTGACATTTGTCGTCTAATCGGGTTACTTTTCACTTTACCAATTTAATGCCACTTGTTAAATATATACTTAAAATAAATATTATTTTCTTTAACTATGTATACTGTTTTATTTCATCATGGCAAACACAAGTTCCAGTGGAACTTTTATAAAAGAAACTGGTTCCCAATACAGACTTGGCGCCCGGCCGTGCCGAATCCCGAATATCTACCTACCTACTTGTGTGTTGCATTGCAACCCTTACCCACATGAAATGAAGTTCTCGCCGATTTTCATACAAACTTATTCGTACAGATAGCGACCATTGCCTTGTCAGTGACTGTCAGTGTCTAATAAAATGATGACACGTTCGTTTCTAGGAAATGTATGTTCAAGCGAATTTCAACTTACTTGTATAGAATGACAGTAGAAAAATGACCATAAGGTGGGTCATGATTCAATTTGGTCGACTGTACCTGGATGTAGGCTTGTACTTGTAGTGTACTAGTGTGGCTGTTGCTCCCGGGGCGGCCCCGACGGAACCAATGTACTAGGCTAATCGAATACAGAGGTCTAATTATTTGTAAGTAGGCGAGCACGCGGCTCCCCCTAGTGATAAAATTAGGCACTAACGTACTGTACAATAAAACACCCTCTCTGCCTTAGTGATGCTATTCTTACCCCTAATGCTACGACGATATCACTCTAGAAGGAAATTTATAATGGTACTTGTAAATATGAATTCTTATGGCTGATGTATCATATATCGAGCACTATGGAAAACTTAAATTCCTAACAATGGTCCAAACTTCACTCGCTTTTTTATTTGTACTATACGATTATACAATTTCTATTTAGATAAAGAATAATAATTAGTCTAGGGATAAAATTTATGCTTTAATTTTATTTTAATAGATGTAAATCGTGTATTTGTCGAAATGCTTAATTTTCATAATCAAAGTTCTATGGAAAAGGTCGATACCAAATGCAGTATTTTTATTTTGTACTCTACATCTTTGTACCCGAATAAAAGCAATAATCTATAGCGAAGCAGTTTTATTTACCGACCGAGCCTTTGCAGCTGCGGGAAGCGGGGGCCGCAAAACAAGCAAAACAGGGCATTGTGCGCGTGTTTACAAACAGCGCTTATCGCGCGACTTCCTTCGCTTTAAAGTATACAAGGCGCTCGGCGGTTACGGCAGTTCACAGAATGAGTGGGATCGCGCAGGTCGTGTGCGCGGCGCTGGCGCTGGCGGTGGCGAGCGTCGCGGCCAGCAAGCTGAAGGTGGTGATCCACTCGGACGAGGACTCGCGCGCCGACGACGACTCGCGCGCCGAGCCGTGGCGCCGCGCCGACGCCGCTAGCGTCCCCCCCTCCCCCGCCACGCTCCTGCCCTTCCTGCGCGCGCGCTACGACGACCCCGCGCCGACCACCGCGCCGCCCGCCCGCCCCGCCACCTCGCCCCCGCTCGCACCCCCCGCCAAGTCCATGCACCCTAACGAGATGATCTTCCCGCTCATATACCGCCAGAGCCACATCAACAGCATGTTTAAGTTCGGCGAGAACTGGTACACCTGGTCCACGGAGAAGCGCACCGACGGCTCCAAGGCCACCAACTACTACATCTGCTACGACGAGCCCAAGCGCTGCGACGAGATCGGATGGGTGAGAGCATCCTACTATTTAAGGCTCTAACACACGAGCAGCAGTTTGCTGTCGACGTATGCAGCTGCAGCCGACGTAGGAGTCGACGGCTAGCTTTCGACGTGCCGTTGACACATCGACAACTTGACGACGCCGCCAATGTTGTCGACCTTCTATGTACAAGAGCCAGTTTTTTTTTTCATTTACTGTTTTATTTTCAAAATTGCTTATCACTTCAAAACAACCCAAAGCCTATCTATTTTCCATTATTCAGTTGTTGTAATCTTTCTGGTTGAAGTTCCAAATTATTTAATTTATGTGACAGATCAGAATCAATTTCTTCGATTAAGCTCATTTTGTGCACGTCCTCGCTCCTGAACTACCTTCTGCAGTCGGCTGTCAATTTGGCGTACGTGGCTAGCCACGCCAAGTGTTGCTCTTGTGTTAAAGCCCGTACTATTATGCTTCTCAAAACTGCCTTCCACCTTCACATAAAATTTATTAATGATGGAGAGATTTACTGCTATCTATAATTAGTTTGTGGTGAGCAGGAGCGGACGGACTCGCTGCCGAAGTGCGCGTTCCAGATCGACTCGCTGATGCCGGAGGACCGCGCCTGCATCAACCCGTTCGGCGTGGAGCCGCGCGGCGCCGGCCTCTGCGACGGCGCTGAGCAGATGAAGGTATGACTAACAGAGATTCCCAAACTTATTTCGTCACATGCCCACTTTAAAAGTTAGTTATTTTGTAGTGCCCCACATATTTTGACATTTTCTTATATTAGTCAAAAGAATTGTAACAGCACAGCACTGATGGAAATCGTTGGACGATGGACCAAAATACAGGGGGAAATTGCGGGATAGGCGTCAAGCCTCGCGACTCACTGTCGGCGGCACGCCACCGTTGGCCGGTGTCGGCCACTGCGACTCAGTATCCGCAACTTGCCACCGGTGGCGACCACTCGCCACTTGCCATTTTGACAAAACGATACGATCAAACGATATTGGTGATAGACAACCACTGGTGGAGGCCACTAACCACCGTCGCCGTCGTTTGCGCGGGAGCGAAGGACGTGGCACGACAGCCACCGGTAGCTGTGCTCTGTGGCCCATCTGCGCGTAGGCTTAGGGCAATCTTACACGGGCAATTTCTCGGCAACTGTAATGAATCAATTTACAAAATTCGTACGTATAAATTACGTATCCTTTTCAAGAGAATAGGCCGGCAGTATTGCTAATTATTTAAGGCTGTATATTGCATGGTATTGTGTGGCAGTATCTTAGTAGCAGGTTGCTACAAGTTTCAATTGCCCTAAATTGCTTGATGTGGCGTGACGTCATAGTTGGCGAGTATTGACAGGAATTGAGCAATTTAAGTTGCATGTGTAAGCGCACCTTTAGGTTTCATGTGTACCTCAAGTTTTAAACCCCGCGCCTCCCTAACGCAGCCCTACCTACAAGTTGCAATAAAATTGTATACTAAAAATACACAAACGCAGTGTTTTCAAAACTTGTACTAACAACTGCACACGTAGTACATTACCATTGTACTCTCGGAGCTTATTCAACAAATCAAACCTAATCTTACTTTAATAACAGAAATTTTTTGGTACGGTGCTAAAAGAAAATAATGAATTTTACGTCAAAATCGATATTATCGGACATAACATTTTCTGTTGTTTGAGTATTATCTATATAACTTGTAGGTTCGTATGGGACCCTCTCGCGGTCGCCAAAGGTGGGGGCTAGGCATGCTAGATGTGTTGTTGCGGGAAAGAGGATTATAAGAGGATATTCTCGCCATGCGTTTTGCAGGGCGCAAGAGGGTCGTGCCTGAACTTGTCGGACGATACTGTAAGCGTTCATTTCTCTGGGAAGTCTACAAGTTTAAAAAACTGGGGGTAGGTGTGTATTATCGTAGTAGTAGAATGGTGGTAACGTGTTGTGTTGTGTGTGGTGGCGGCAGGTGAGCGAGATGGTGCGCGCGTGCGGGCCGCGCATCCGGTCGCTGTGGCGCTTCCTGCGCGTGGGCCGCCGGCCCGCCGGCGCCGCCAAGCCCGCCGACGTCAACTCGCTCGTCTGCGAGGACGAGGAGGAGTGCTACCTCACCGTCGAGTACAGGGTGAGCCTAACTAACCGTTTACGAGTATTAACCCTCCAGGTATAGACAATCACTTGGACGCCACGTCAGGACGCCCGCGCGCCGGTCTTATGATCCTCGAGGCTTGACAATTACATCGCAAAGGTGTGCCATTTAAAAATAAGTAGGGAACAATATAAAGAAACAACTTTGTCGCAATTATTTATAATCGACGTATTTGAGGAACATCTGCTTTAAAATTTTCTAAAATAAAGTAAATGGAAAGTAAACGCAACTTAAGCGCACCGTGATGTATGTTTTTCACTTTCAAGTAACCGATACGCAGATATCGCGCATGCGTATTTTTCAATGAATGAGATAAATTATCTACACGTTACGATTCCTAACAGCGGATAGGTATAATTTAATACTTTTTTGTTTCTTTGCATAGTTCGAATATGTTACTAATTCTGCGCATTCCTGAAAAATTTGGCACCCCTTTGCAATGTAACCCACATACTCTCGATTCGATTTACTTGCTTTATATTTTATAAGAAAATAATGTCCTAATAGTGCCTTTATCTGTGCAGATTCACCACGACAGGATAACATTCTCGCTGCACGAGCCGACGCGCGGGCAGACGTTCAAGAGCGCGCTCAAGCGCGAGGCGGCGCCCGAGGACGAGCCGCACTCTACCGCGCCGCCCGAGCGCGAGCACGAGCACGAACGCGAGCGCGAACACGAGCACGAGCGCGAGCACACGCACGAGCACGTCGCGCGCCGCGCCAAGAAGCCGCGCGACGACGACCCGCCGCGCAAGAAGTTCCACCTCCGCTCCCGATCCAAAACCGTTGAGGGCAAGGGAGTGGCCAAAGAGAGGAACGACTCCGGGTACGCGGGCCGCAGGGTCGTCAAAAACAAAATCAAAATCAGAGAAGACGTCTCCGAGGACATATCGGAGTAGGCAACGCGTGCTCGCGATCAGCATAGAGTTTCTGACACGCACGTCGCGCAGCCATCGACTGGTGCCACTAACTAATGCTTGACCGAGCGAGTGGTTACGGGCAATAATAGTCAAGTACAAAATAATGCAATTTTACTTCTACCAACGAGCCCGTTTCATTCGACCTCGAATCGCGACCATTTTTAGAGTAACAAATTAGCGTCTTAAGTAGTTTGTAAGTGAATAAAAATTGTGAGAAATATTCTGGATGATGAATTTTATTACCACCACTCCCGCTTTTCATACAAATATTAAACTAATCATATTACCTTATTGGAAGCTTGTTTCTCGTGGGGCGGAGCCTAGCACTACAACTACGCATCTGAATTCACAAGCACTTGATAGTTACTTTCCTAATTACGCTCACTCATATATTTTGCATAAGTTAGTTTCAAAAAGCAGGATAGTATTCGTGCGCGAGAAAGACTTCTTACAGAATCCGGCGGTAGACCAACTGCATGGAATGCTACATAATAGAGAACTACCCTAGAATTATTTTTTTCAACGAAATGTTATGACAACAGTACTTTCACCATAATTTGCACGATATAAAAATAATTTAATCTGACGCTCTTCCGTGGAAATCTCTCAATTCCCAGGCAATTTTTTGTGCTTGTATATAACTATTGTATAATTCTCTCAGGGACTAAGTTTGTAAATGGGTTTTTTTCTGTAAAATAAAAATGGTATCTTCTCTTGTGGGGTTCTGCTGCGATAAGACATAATACTGTTAAAATACCCAAGCCTTGCTGCTTCAACAGAGAAACGATTTAACTACTTTTTAAGTTTTCGATTTTCAAGGTCGAATAAAATCCTCATCCAGGAATATAATCTAATATAGTCAAAAGTTTTAAATTAAAAAAAGTACAGGTATTTTGTGTTACTTATTTATTTTTCATTGGTTGGCACACTGGATTTAAAGGTGTCGTCACCTCTTGAGGTCCCAGGTTCGATCGGCCGGGTCAATTTAGAATAATGTATTACAAAGGTGTAAAAATAAAAAACAGGTATATAGGTAAAAAGTATATATAATATATTTCCCGTCATTTCGCTTATTAACACTATTTATGCTTCTTAAATTTCATCTTGGGTTGTTTGCGCGTCTTTTCCGCGTCGTAGAATTTCCTGTAGTTGACGTTCTTGTAGAGGAATGGCTTGGGGTCCGCGCGCGGCTCAGCCAGTTTCACGCTCTTAGGCTTGGCGGGCGCGGGGGCCGCGGGCGGGGGGACGTCCTTGCGCTCCTTTACAAACAAACGGGTATAGCTTCGTTAATAATTTAATATAAATATAAACAAATTGTTTCAACAAACACACCAATTACCTAGCCCCAAACTAAGCGTGAGCTTGTGCTATGGCGACTAGGATAACGGATAGAGATACTTATATACGTTTTCACACTACCTACTCCCTAGGGAGGGATGTTGTATGAAATTTCATTACGCCCTTAGGGAGGCAAAGTGATTTGAATTTACTAGCCCGTCCCGCACCAAAGAGAACATATTTGAAATTTGAACCTGGCAGCCATGAATTTTAGCACGAATGGAATGAAAAAAAAAAGCGCGCGCTTCTAAAAAAAAGAAATAAATAAAGGAAAAAAACCTATGTATTTTAAGAAATTACAAACAATGTTTTTGTAAAACTGTCGAGTGACGAAGTTTATGACACCGGAGTCCATTAGATGTAATGCTGCTGGTATTGTTAATAATAATAATTTACTGCCAGAAAAGCCAAGGATATTTACTTATAGGTAAAATAAGTATTTTGTAGTAAATTTTTTTATTGCCTCGTAGGAAGCGTGAAAAGCAGAGTATTCTCGGGGATAAAGATGTCTTCGTCTTGGGCGAGCTTAAATCCCTAGCTCCACTCAGGATTCTACTTTTAACTAAACACTAAACTCCCTCGCTGCGCTCGGGAGTTAACACAAATCCTTCGTTACGCTCAAGATTCAAAATGACGCCCGTGACGTAAGACATCACTTTACCCCCTTGGTAAATAATCTACTATTATACGTCCATAACTTAGGTACAAATGTTCGTGCTCATCACACAAACATTTGCCCCTTGCGGGATTCGAACCCGCAACCCCTGGTTTTGTAGTCCGGAGTGCGGACCACTACACCAAGACGTATGACTATTCATTATACCACTCTTAACACGGACATTTTTTAGCAAAAATTACTCTGCAACTATAATGGATCAATCTGGAGCAATAAATGGAGCAATCTGAAGCAATTACAATGAATTGTAACAATTGTTTCGGAAATATTGCTTCGAAGTTCCCTTAAATTTCACATTGATTAATGTCGCGAATATGAATTGCAGAATACACAATCAGATTGGAGTTTGATAGAGAAACGCCTTTATTTTTGATAGTGGAACTGGCTGGCAATATTGCCTAGTTTTTTAAAGTTGCTCTATATTGATTGGTATGTGGCCGTGTCACAGCAGAAGGTTGTCATTGCCCTACATTGCTTGATGTGGCGTTACGTCGTAGTTGGCGAGTATTGACAGGAATGATTGCCCGTGTTGGCGCACCTTCAAAATGCTTATAAGTAAGGTGGAACTTCAATATTTATAATTCTTTGATGCCTTCACAAAAATACACTGATGGATGAGCAAATCGAAGTTACTTAAGATGATGGTACTTTCTTTTGTATACATTGATATTTTTTATGTTATAATTATTTTTTTAATATGAAAAAGGAGATATTACAATTTTGGCCATCTCTTTTACAGTTAACCAAAAAGCTACGAAAAATCGCTTAAGCTCCCTAAAAGTATTTAAATAATATAATATCTTGCCGTTTTTTGATGTATAAAAATATTTTTTCACTGTCACACATTCATCATGGCAATTTTTATCACCATATTCGAGAACGTTCTGAAATCAAAATGAAGGGTAATCTAACAATGATTAAAAAATCAACCTAGTTTTAATGTTTTGCTTTTACCATTAGAAAACTATGTTATCGATATTCATTTCACTAAGAGAGAAATACAAATTGAATGATGTAACTGTTATTTTATCTGAATTGATATGCAAGCCAAATAAGTTTTATTAACGATCAGCGGCCAAAACATTTGATTCCAAGCGAGGAATAGTAACTGTCACTGTCATTTGTGACAGACGCTTCCGCCGTGCCGTCATTATGAGATTGTATTGCCGCAAAATGTAAAAAAAAAAAATGTGTTCGAAAACAACGAAGAAATTGTAAAAATAAGTGTGAGAATTGGGTTTCATAGCCTTTTTTCTATTTTTTGGTGTAATGTACTAATGTACAAGAGATGGCCAAAGTTCCATAGAAACCTGGACCATCTCATTTATTTCCTATTTTATGAAAGTAAATTAAATTTCGCGAACAAAAATTGATCGATTATGTCATCCGGTGGGACTCGAACCCACGACTCTCCTGGAGAATGTTTTTTTCAACCGAGCTACGGAGGACGTTAGTCAGTCAACAAATTTTTGTGAATGCTTGCAACGCCAGTGAGCCGACGTTTGGTTTTATCAATGAATAAATGAATGAATTTTATTTATTGCAAGTAACAATAATTGGTTATGTTTTCTGTTCGTGTATCATAACAATAAAAAATAAGTAATGGTACCTTGTCAGAGATCTTCCTTTTCCTCTGTTTCTTGCCAGCGTCAGCGGCGCTCGCGTCGTCGCCGGAGGGCGGGATAGCCATGACTGGGGCGGTGGCGATGGCGGTGGCTAGGGCGGGCGGCGCCTGCTCGGCCTCCAGCTGCGAGGAGGCGCGCTGAAGCTTCAACAGCACCTCCGCCTTGATCAGCTCGTTGCCTTTACTGATGGCCGCTATCTTCGCTTCTTTGTCTTTGAACTCTTTCAATTCCTCAACCTGTGGAACGTGCACAATTGTACACATATCTGAATACCACAAATAATAGAAACAAAGCAAGAAAAGACATTGATTTACACTCAGAAGGATTACAAACAAAAATTACAGGACTAGTACTACACTGGTGAGTGCTGAATAGGCATCCTAATAGCTTATGTGTCCCTTTCACATCGAGCACGTAACCTATAGAGGCAAAGTAAGCGCGACTTTTCTCCGAAACTTCACACAAAAAGTGTCAAATTAAGCATATATTTTCAAATCGATATTATGAAATATAAGGTAGGTATTACGGTTGTGACCGTATATAACAATCTTTTAAACAGCACCTTTATTTTAAAATATGTAAAGAAATAAGTGAATTTCTTTAACAAAATGATTTGAAGAAAAACAAAGGCATTAATTTCCAAGGGATTTTTACGAAATTTTTCGGAAACAAACAATGACATTTCGCCTTTATAGGTTATGTGCTCGGTGCCCTTTCATTACCATTATTTACCATCATCATTACATAATATTATAACAAAATGGCTAGCACTGTCTATTCGCTTAGATCATTTGAACTACACAACAGATTTCATTGCAGATTTTTAGCAATGAATAGAGCGCTTCAAGAGGAAGGCTTATATGTCTAATACATGCCTAATTACTCCCGTCGCTAGTTGTCATAAAAAAAACTACAGTTAATGCGATGATGGTCCACAATAATTACACAGTTTTGGGACAAAACAATTAATTACCCGCACACAAGAAACCAGTTGTATGCACGCCACAAGAAAAAGAAAAGAATTACGTAAAACATCAATTTAATAAAATGAAATTCAATTCAATCTGTTTATTTCAGAAAGCCAGGTTCCATAAAGTTGTTAGTAAATATAGAAGATAAAATAAACTTATAAATTATGGTTAGTAGAAAAATAGAAAAATAAAAACATGAAAATAATATTAAAAACAGGAAACTTCGCGACGCAGCAGAGGTGTGTCCCACCGGTCTTTGAACACACTCAGGAGACCGCTAGTGCTGGAGCGGAGCCTAGTGAGCATTGACGCGGATCTTTTGCGTATAATGGCGTAGAAGTCGTCGATGTGCGCCTCTGCGAACATTCCTGATGCGCTACAACGCCTCGACAGCCCCAGCAGTATCCTGAGTGCGTTATTATATTGAACACGGAGGTCGCTGTATACCCGCAGTGTATAACTTGTCCAGAGGCTGCGCGTGTAGAAGGATTGGCAGTAAGCTTTGAAGAGTTACCTTTACTGCCTTCGTACATCGTGCAAACCTTCGAGCCAGCATGTTGCATCTTGCAGCCAGCGACCTCCGCTCCCTCTCAATGTCTAGGTTATCCCTGAGATCATCGGTGACCCAGTGACCCAGGTATTAAAATTTTGCCACCCAGCTCATGGGACTTTCGCAGAGAAACACTGCAGGAATATCGGTGTAGTTTATTGAGGTTGTTTTAAACATCATAAGCTGACTTTTTTTTTACATTATACCTGAGCCCATGTTCCACCGCATAAGCCTCACAGATAGCCACCAGTCTTCTAAGACCACCAATCGATGGGCTTAGCAGAACCATATCGTCTGCATAGCTTAAGTTATTCAGGCAGACTCCATCAATATGACAACCAATATGTGTTTTGCTAAGTCCATCGATCAGCTTATTCATATACAGGTTGAAAAGGCGGGGTGAACTTAACCCCCCCTGTCTCACCCCACACTCCATCCTATACACGTCTGACTGAGCTCCTGCCCACCTGACAAAATTTGTCTGATTGCAATACCAGTGCTGAAACAGGGATGTGACTTCCGGCGGTAATGATGTTTCATTTAGATGCTCTTTCCAGAGGACCTCATAGGGAACCAGGTCAAAAGCCTTGGAAAGGTCTAAAAAACAAGCAAATACTGGCGTTTTGCTTGTGGTGTAGTACTGCACAGTCTGCTTGAGGCACAGGATGGCACATTCCGTCGACAATTCGGGTCTGAAGCCGAATTGAGCATCATTTAATTTCATGTGCTTGGCCAACTGTTTATCAAGCAGACTGTCCAGGACCTTGGCGAGCACTGTAGCCAGCGAGATGGGTCTATAGCTAGACAAGTCAGCGATATCACCCGTCCTGTCTTTAATAATTGGCGCCACTATTGTCTTCATGAGGTCTTGTGGCAAATAGCTGTGACTGAGACATAGGTTGAACAACAGTGCAATAACTCTAGACAGATGCCGCCCAGCATATTTCAGATGTTCGATGCATAGGTCATCGTGGCCTGGTGATCTACCCCTTGACATACTCTTGATAATAGAAGAGACTTGTTTTGCTGTAAATATTACTGAAATGTTATTATTATTCCCCTCAGCCGAGACCGCCCGCTGCACAGTACTATCCAAAGAAGACACACTTGAAAACTGCTTCCGAAACAGGTTGGCCACCATCTCCGGTTCAGAAGTGCCCGCCACACTCGCCGGGAGACTCGACTTGCCTTTTAATTTATTGGTGGACTTCCAAAACCTACCAAAGTCTTTTTTCGTGTTGAATTTAGCTAACATATCTAATTTCATTTGTTCTTGATTATTTTGAACATATTTTAATTTAATTATTGTTTTAAGTGATAAGCATTCACTATGCAATCTAAATATATTATTGCACTTGAAAAAAACGACCACCAAACGAAAGCAACGCGGCATTACAGCGTTAAGAAGCACTTGAAAATTTCGACAGGCTCTGCCAACGCCAGGGTGGCCGAGAGGTTAGGCAATCGCCCGGTATGCGAGGAACGCGGGTTCGATTCCCGCCTCTGGTGGTCATTTTTTTTCAAGTGCAATAATATATATTTTAATTTAGCTTCAAACAACCTACGCGACTGCCTCATTTTCTCATAATGAAATGGTTTCGCCGCATTTGTGATGTTTTCAATAGGTAGTGGACTATGTTAATGCAAATTGTGTAGAGTTCTGTTTGTCTGTGGAGTCGTGTATCGATGAATGCCTTAAGGTTGAGGTTGATTTTGTTGTGTCTTGTTGAGTATGAGCATGTAAAAACGGGTATGACGAATAAAAAATAATCCGACCGCTTATCTAAGACTTCGCCTGCGAAGTACAGGGTTGCGAGGATAGACGAGAATGGGGGTCCTGAGCGGTGCGGGCGGCGGGCGATTGTGATTTTATTGGGGGATTTGAATCATTCTTCTCAAAATTCGAATCACTCAATCAGATACCTGTTTTACCCCGGCACCCCTGCACCTTGCATTCGAGGTCTCAGATAAGCAATCGGACTATAATGGCTTTCACAAAGTTTCTTTGAGAACGGAGCAGTATGTGTAGTTTGTGTTAAATTATTATTATAAAATTAATATTATTATACAAAATACATACCTGCGCTAGTGCTCGATATTTCCTGTACCTGTCGTATGGAGGAATGAATAGTTTTGCGTCTACGTTCAAACCGGATACCTGCAAAAACGAATGATAAATAAAAATTGACGAGCGGTAGTAGGCAGAGGTTGTTGTATGTACTACACGCGGCCGCACAACAGACTACCCCAATTTGTCCTTGACATCGCTTCTATTCCCTACGTGATAAAAGCTTTCGTAGTTCACATAGGTAACCTGACGCCGACTGTACAATAAAGCACGTGACGAATATACAAATACGTGCAGGACAACTCAGTTCGTCTTAACAAATTAGTTTGCTGTACCTCTTTACAAGGATTGAGGGCTTCGTGCGAGTTTTCTCACGCATTCACCTTTGTCCGTGTAACAAAATTTTCTTTGGGATTTAGTCAGCTACGGCATGTTAGCGAAACTTGTTTTTTCTATAGACATTTTCGTCTCTCTGTCGATGGTGAGCGAGTGTAGCTGCCAAATAAAAATGTACACTAACTCTGGAAGCCAATTCGAAAACTGAAGATGACACTACATTTTACTTACGCGTGGTAGGGCAATGGTCATGTGTATGTACTTATTTACCAAGTTTCAATAGTATTAAGACCGAGTTCACAAATTTTTAAACAGCTGGTAAACCTCGAAGAACTGATGGCCATTGGGGCAGAAAGGTTCCAGAGTGGAGATCCCTTGATCAAAGACGAAGCGTAGGACGTTCACCGGCAAGATGGACAGACGACCTTGTATTAGATGCAGACCACTTGCAACCGGTCGCTGTGGAAAACCGTGGGGGAGGCCTATGTTCAGCAGTGGACATCTTACGGCTGATAATAATAATTATGAACTTCAATTGGCCAATAAACCAATGCTGAATTCCTATAAAAATATGTCAAACTAGCAGTTCTTCGCGACTTCGCCCGCGCCAAGTCGGATTTTCCATACAAATTTTCATCCCCCATTTCACCCCACCTTATGATTTTATATCGCGACAAAAAGTAGCCTATGTCCTTCCCAGTGTCTCAAACTATCTCTGTGCCAAATTTCATTTGATTCGGTCCAGTAGTTTCGGAGCCTATTCGATGCAAATAAACAAACAAACAAATCTTTCCTCTTTATAATATTAGTATAGATATTGCTAAAATGGCTGATTGAAAACTAATCGTGTGGTTGTGAACTCTAGGCTAAACTCAGTAGATCTCATTATAGGGTTGATGTGAATATTGACTAATAGGTACTGAACACTCGCGGGAGCGTCTGTGGCGTAGTGGCTAGCGGGTTGCCTCTAATGCGGGAGGTACCGGGTTCGATCCCATGTGTCGCCATGTACCAATTACTTTTTCTGAGTTATGTACATTAGTTGTTTCACTAACCGATGCTCTTACGGTGAGGGAACACATCGTGAGGAAACCTGCACATTCAGGCAACTGAATGTGTAACCAGGATCCAGAACTAGTCAGGTTCCCCTTAACAGGGTCGCGGAGGTCAGATGGCAGTCGCTCCATTGTAATTATCTGATCTGCCAAATCCTGGACCGTGGTCAGCGGACCCTGGGCCCTCGCGTGCGAGTGCACAACCGGGATAACGCTAGGATGATCTTCTTATCGTGTTGATGGTAAAGCGACTTAAATTTGTTGTGTCCAGTAATTGGCGACGCAGATTGCCTTGTCGTTTGCACACATAAGGTCGTCTAGAGAGCAGGCATCAGGGCACGCAGGACAAGACAAGACATGGGACATGTCTTGTGGAGTGAACCCGCAGACACAGGACAAATACCTAGGTTCCATTGGAGAATCCTCGGAGAAGAACCTGAACATGGTGTCCTTGCATCTACCGACTTGGGACCGGAGTCTGTTAAGGGACTTCCAAGTGGGCCATGGCAGTTTGTATCCTGGAGGGGGATGTTCGGAAGGAGGAAAGAAGGAAGCAGGCGGTAAGGGTCCTGTTTGAGAGTTTAGGCAGTGGATTACACGTGGAGGGCGACAATGATAGGTGGAAAATTCTTGAAGTCGGCGCTTATAGCTAGGTACTTGCCACATCAGTTCTCCGGGGTTTTTGGTGTCACTTTACACACTTCACAGGCCACAATCACTCGAAATGTCTGTAAGGAGCTTCACAGGATACACACGCGGCGAAAGCGCTCTGGTCAGTCTAGTACATGTGTCATAGGTAACGTCTCGGTGACAACTGGGGGCTCCGGGGTTCTCACGGTACGTTTTAAACAAATAAAAACTAGGCAAGTACGCGTGCGAGTGCGCGCGGCGCAGTATCAATAGGGTACACAAACAAATCAAAATATTGTAGTAAACAGGTCCGTTCTCCCACAGGACACGAGCAGTAGACGGGTCGCGGACAAGAGGGGGACAGTACAATAAGCGTGCATTGGATGAAGTGCGCTCGTCTCTTGTTTTCGACGCTCCACTCCGCTTGCCACCCGTCAGCGAATGTCCGGGGGTGCGACACCTACGCTAGGATGATGATGAGGTACTGACCACTCGCGTGACGGGTGCGGGGTCCGCGGACAGGGGCCCTGCGAGGGGTGCGAGGGGGTCGCAGGGGGCGAAGGCGGCGATGTCGGGCGCGCACGAGTACTCCACGCTCAGGAGCTGCTCGGCTTGCTCCAGGTTTATCGGCTGCTCCTCGCTGCGAACACGAAACATTGGAATTGGTGACGATTTTTAAAAAAACCGGCCAAGTGCGAGTTGGACTCGCGCGCAAAGGGTTCCGTACCATTAATTTACAACATAAGACGGTATAGGCAAAAAAAAACACGTTTGTTGTATAGGAGCCCCCCTTAAATATTGTTATTATTTATTTTAAAAGTGAATATAATACTTAATATTCAGTGAATATTTCAAGCGTCTACCTATTGCCGTTATTAATAGCGAGCAAAAAACGGTTAAAAAATCACGTTTATTGAATGGGAGCCCCCCTTAAATATTATTATATATACTGTTTTTAGTATTTGTTGTTATAGCGGCAACAGAAATACATGATCTGTACAAATTTCAACTGTCTCGCTATCACGGTCCATGAGATACAACCTGGTGACAGACAGACAAACAGCGGAGGCTTAGTAATAGGGTCCCGTTTTCCCCTTTGGTTACGGAACACCAAAAACTATATTCCGACAAGTTCATGCACGACCTTCCTGTACTTCCTGTGTTAGTGCGTATCTGCGGTCATAGTGATACTGGGCTCGATTCCAATGTGCCCTGTCTAAGATTAAATTTAAGTTCAGTCTCTCTCTTTCACTGCCAAGCAAATGAAAAGAGACCATAATAATTTAGACACGTCAGATTAACCTTCTGCAACTGAGGTGGTAGTCCGACAGACACCACTAATCAGGAACTATGTAATTTTATCGTAATTGTTTACGTTGCAACTCTCGTGATTTTAGTACCTTCCTGGATTGCCATACGGACGATGCTTGTAGAATGTAGAAAGCTTCGGATGACTATTCGTGTATTTTTGAAAAAAGTGTCTACGAGACTACCATCTCAGCATTACTGTCTGTTATTTTATGTTCTTGTGATTACTATGGAAAAATGGAATTTTATGAAAACTCAAAATTTTATTAATGATATATGTTCTTTACTATGTGCTTATTTAGTAAAAAATAAAGTTATTTCAAAAAACTTAGTAACAATATCTATAATACGAATCAAGTGAGACCACGTAAAAATTGATGTTCTGAATGTGCCATTACAAATATTTGTGTTATTTGCTTATTTAACTGTTGTTTCACACTTTCTTATTTAAATATGTTGTATATAGTACAGTACATATTTAAGAACAAAAAATACCAACATTAAAGTCAAAGTATAATTGGTACAACATCTCAAACAGGTGTCTACCAGTCTACCACCTCAGTAGGATTGAAATAATAATTGCTAAGGAAATTAGAGAATCCATAGACAATTTAGTAGGGATGTCATTTGGTGAAGACTAAAATTAGACGAAAAGAAAAAAAAAATCGTAGAAATACATAAGAAATAGCATCACTTAATTTGCCGTTTCTAAATTATTGAAGTCTGTCTATTTTCGTTTGTTGAGCAGAGAAATAGAGAGACTGAATTTTATATAATTAAGTACACTAATTGATAACCTAGCAGTGGACACATACTTTGGGATAATTTATTTATTTATTTAAACTTTATTGCACCAAAAAAGAAAGTACAATTGGCGGACTTAATGCCTTAAGGCATTCTCTACCAGTCAGCCGCGTGGGAATGCAATAAGATAATCAGTGATAATAATACTTACTTAAAACCAATTACCAAGCCCCAAACTAAGCGTGAGCTTGTGCTATGGTGACTAGAATAACGGATAGACATACTTATATACATTTTATAAACATCCATGAATTAGGTATAAATGCTCGTGCTCATCACACAAACACTTACCCCTTGCGGGGCTCGAACCCGCAACCGCCTGATTTAGAATTCCAGGGTGCGAACAACTACACCAAGACGGTTGTAAATAATATCTAGCCTATAATGTATGTTAATCTTACATATTGTGTATTTTGTGATGTTATTCCGTTTTGTGTTCCTAATTAAAATAAAATAAATATAATCTTAGACAGGGCACATTGGAATAGAGTCCACTATCTTTAGTTCGGGAAGTAAATTCCAATAATAAGCCAATGTCTTCCGCTATATCGGCATTTGCTATGGTGGGCTTAGTACTAGTCACCGTGTATATAATATTGGTAAATGGTGTGTTGGTGTGGTGGTGCCACCGAGCACGTGACCCATAGAGACGAAATGTCATTTATTTCGTTTCAGAAAAAATCCATTTTGACGTATTTTTGGCACTGAATGCGTCAGATTTTTCATCAACATATTTTGTCAAACAAATTCACTTATTTCTTTACATTTTTTAAGTGTTGTTAAAAAGATTGTTATTTGCGATCTTAACCCAAATATCATAGTAAAATAAATAATCAAAATATCAAACTATTGATTATAAAAAAATGCACGGTTAATTTGACACTTTCCGTATCAGTACCGAGAACTGATAAGTTTCTAGTACTTCGCCTATATAGGTTACGTGGTCGATGGGTGGTGTGGTGGTGGTCACCTGCAGTCGGGCCAGCCGGCGAAGTCGTGCAGGCTGGCGGCGAGCGCGGGTGCGACTCGCAACACGCGCGCGCTGGCCGGCGCCGGCAGCACCACCGGCTCCGGGGGCAGCTCGCGGCACTGCCGGCGGACAAACCACTCAACGTTACACTCTATTCATCAATCCCTCAAATAATGTCCTCCTAGCCGACGGCGGCGACAACGGCGGCCTATCTCAACAGAGATTAGCCAACTGCGCGGAACATATTATAGTGCACAAGTGTGTGCGCAATACACAGGTGCACACTCTGCTCCTTCACTCTCATAATTCGGTGAGACGGCAGTCCGACATGACCGTAGAGGGATCAGGCGCAGGACCAACGGCTTAACGTGCTTTCCGATTTTTGATAAAAGGAGTCTGTTTGGTAAACATATCGTCCCTTGCCTTTCTAACTGACGTATCTGACATTTTTTTCGAAACTGAGTTATCTACACCATCTTAATCAATTTTGCAAGACGAATCGATCTGTCTAATCAACGTATCTGTATGTTTTACCAGTTCTGAGATATCACAAAGGTTGGGGCAGGTGTATCTACACTTTTTTTTAATTTTTGAGCTCACTAAAAGACGTATGTCACTTACCACAAGCAACTTTTAATCTGCAGCAAGTTATATCCTTGCCAATAACAAAACGAAAGTTCGCTTTTCTATAAAATACGTCTGTCCGCCTATAATTTTACCATCTACGACATGACATTACGAGCTTGCACTTGTTTCACGTGCATTAAGCACAAAGCAAAAGAGGATCCTCAGAAATATCGACGGCTTTAAATATTTATCTGAAAGACAGTGATGTTCGTGGTCTAAACCACGTCTATTTGTTTGTTGATGGATGCAGCGGACAAAATCGGAACTCTATTGTAGCTTCCGCGTTATTGTACACCATCAACAATGCAACAAATCTCGAAGAGACCCAACAACGCTGTACTTTAAAACTGTCCATCGCCAAACATCAAACCGTTCTAAGTTTAAAACGGCAGCGGTCTTCTTTCTTAAATGATGAACTAAGTCTTCTTAATGACACTCCCCGGAAAATTGTGAAAGAAAAATATGACGACGACTTGATTTAGTTAACAGCTGGTGATGCGCCAGTGATAAGGCTGCCGGAACATGCAGAATTCTACAAATCGCTTTTACATTCAATAGATTATTGTTGCAGAAGATCTTCTAGCAAGGTTACTTTATCATTTTATTTTATTTATTTATTTATTTAAATATACAAAGAATACATTTTTGTTAGTAAATAGTGTCTTAAAGCCTATGTTAGGTTTATTGTTCGAGAGGATGTCTATTTTCATTGATTCTGTAAACGTTTGCATTTTAAGAGTATTTATTCCTATTTAATAATGTGATATTAGTATTTTTAGAATTTGTTTCAGTTCTATTTTGCAGTTTTCACTGTATTTTTTTTAACACCTCGTTTTTTTAGATTAGTTACTATAAGTAATCGACGTACTAGGATACGTAACGTAGTACAAAAATTGTGATTATCAAAAGTTATGTTTAAGACTGAATAACTTAATTAGAAATTTAAGTGCATAACTAAGATGTGATTTCAAAGATATTGTTTTATGAAGCTGTTAGTTGTCTAATTAAACAAATGTTGAGTATGTTTGAATTTTAAACAATGACGTTATAAAAAAAACTGTTGTTTAAGCTTAAGTTACAAACTCTTGTTAAAAAATTACACAAAAATTTTAAACTTTTTGTTACAATTTGTTATTTTTTTAAACTATCAGTATACCTAATGGTTACGTGTTTGTAATTTGTAATTTGATTACAACTGATTATTTCTATACCCTGAATTTATTACATGATTTATAGTAAAAATTGCCCGACGTAAGTTACAACAAATACCGTCCAAATCGAAAACAAAGTTCTCTCAAAGAGACGTATCTGCTTTGAAAATTTACCATTAAAATAATAATAATAATATTTAAATAAAATGTATACCCACACGAAGTATTTTGTAAGATCAATATACAGGCAGATTATAATTTTGCTCACGCTGATTAACGTTGAGCTGCCTCCGATTTTAGGTAACCATAAACCGAATAAAGCTTGCCCTGAACATTTTGCTCAATGTCAGTTACGTCAGTTAGAGAGGCAAGCGACGATATAACCCCATCAACCTATTATTTACCTTTTTAAGGTACAAACCCTAAAAATATTATCTATGATAAGAATAAATGTACACACGGCCGCACGGACAGACTGCGCCACTTTGACCTAGAGACCACCTCTATTCCCTACGTGATAAAAGCTTGTTTTCGTAGTGCACTCGGTGACCTGACGTGCTGGCAACGGTACTTTTCACATAGAATTAGCGTTGAATAATTATCGTGAATTATTTAAGTAAAGTCAGCCTATATGATCCCACTGCTGGGAAAAGGCCTCACCTCAACCACGGGCTCAGTGCGGATTGGTGGAGGGGTGTCTGTAAGGCAAGTGACAAACCTTACTGTCAGATGTTATCAAGCCGCCCTAGGGCCTCTGACTAGGCTTAACGACTAATACCAATATATATTAGCCGGGACCAACAGCTTAACGTGCTTTCCGAAGCACGGAGATGCTTGTCATGGTCGTCACTTAAATGGTCGGAATGGTCACCCATCCAATCACGACCGCGCCGTGGGTTGCTTAACTTTTGGTATCACTACCAAAGCGCTGCCGCCAATGCGTCACAAGCACCTCATTAATTATTTAAGTATGTATTATTATTATTACTTTTTTTCTCAATATTGTATTTTTGTGTATAAGAACCTACTTGTAGCCTTATATTATCTTCTACCACAATTAGTTTCTTCCGTATCACGACGCTAAAGCTTACCATGCTGTGTGCACATACTTTTGGAGTCGCAGCCTACTTCTGTATGTCAGTTATTGTCTCTTTTCTTAAGTTTATTAATCAATTGTTGTAACTATGTTTTGTGTACCAATTAAAATAAATACATAAGAATACTGACCGAGAGCAGCATGCGGTGTATGGTGAGGAGGTGCTGCTTGACGAAGGGCGGCGTGGGACTGCAGCAGGCGTTGACGCCCTGCACCTCGCGCGGGAGCGTCTCCGCCAGCGACATCAGCATGTGGTTCGGCAGCAAGTACCTGCGACGGATCGCGAACTATAAGAGCCCTTTCACACGAACGATTTTAATCGGCGGAGCGAGATCGCAGCGAGCACGCGGCGAGTACCTGCAGACTTCGCACAATTATTTGTTAGTAGCAATCTACCCTCATTCCGACACCGTTTTGTAGTCTAGTCTAGTTCCTTAGATACACGTAAATATATGTGCGATATTGTAATTCGAGTTATAATTCGCGATAACGCCGCGTGCTCGCTGCGAGTACGCGGCGAACTCGCAGCGAAGCACGCGGCGGTTAATCACTCGCTGCGATCTCGCTCCGTCGAGAAATCGCCGATTAAAATCACTGGTGTGAAAGGGCTCTAACACTTGACTGCCTCGTTTGGTCTAGTGGTTAGCACGCTGGATACTATCCACGAGACCCCGGACTCGAATCCCGGGTCGGGTCAAAGTGTTGGACTTTTCTGTGTTGAAATAACTCAGACACAGCTCCGAAGTCAGGAAGTTGGTGGTGTTGACAACCCCGTGCCTCGGAAAGCACGTTGAAATGAAAAACATTTATTTGGCACGGAAATCGTTTGGATGCTTAGGTCATACATCAAAGATCAAGTGTGTGCCAAAAAGGTCCCTGCCTAGCATAAATCGTGACAGCGCGAAGCATGTCACGATACTGATTTTAAGCAGGAATCTTTTCGGGCACTGTACTACAGCATCCGCGTACACCTCCGTGTCATGACGGACCGTAGCTATTCTGTAAACAAATTCTTATAATTCTGTTTTACCAACAATAAAAGCTGCCATTTACCTTTAGTGATTAGTTTATTCCTTTGATTTTATATGAATTACAATATTTACGACTTATTGTGTCGATCCCGTACAATGAGGGATTTTCCTAATGTCAAAACTCAGTACTTAAAAATCAAGTAGATTTTTATTTAAGAAAAAGGCTGGTTTTACCTTATATGTTATAATGTTTAGCATGTTTTTGATTCACGCCTACTAAGAAGTCGTTTTTTATCAGTTTAGTGATCATCAAGATGTGTTTTTCTATTAAAATTAATTTAACTGCAATTTGAAACTTGCTTATTTTTAACGTAAGTACTTCCACTACATGTCTGTACACATAATATTACAATAATTTGTTTTGCACTGAGCCCGCGTGGTGAAGTATGGCTCGTTCCTCCTCATAGTTGAGGTGAGGCCTTTTCCCAGCAGTGGGATCTAATAGGCTGACTTATAATTTGTTTTTGATTGCGACGCAATATTTGTATAACTTAGATAAAAAGTGCCATCTATCAACATACAATAAAACTAGAATTTTGAGTTGTCAGAAAGTCCATCATTGACAACATTTCACAAATTTTATTTGCACATAAGTATTTATTTATTTTCCCTAAAGAACATCAATTAATTTAAACAAAAATAAGACATACGTTTTTTTTCCTTTTTTATTTCTTTTCATTATTTCAATTTGAATTAAATGACAAGCTTATCATGTCAGCACAGAGTATAAGCAGGTCACGGCCACTTTGATAAAAACCGAAGTCGAAAACAGGCGAGTCCACTTTTACTACGCAGTATTTGGCATGACGGGTCGAAACAAGAATTAATGAATATTTGATACTTGTAATGCAACGCAAAAGTTTAAAATCTTATGTGGCCCCGAGACGATCAATTGCGATTGTCAATTTTATGTTATTGATGTGCCAAATGATCGTCTACTTAGACATTGAAGCGACTATCATTTTCAACTAAGTGATTGAAGGCAGGATGGAAATTTTGATTGAAGCCCATTGTCAATCGCGAATGATGCAACCATTGATGGTCTCGTTGTGCCACTAGCCTCTATAATACAAGTACGCGGGACTGCATACTGTCAACCTAAAAATGAAGCCATTTGATGATCGCCATTTTGGGGCTGCGGCTGCAGTGAGCGTGTGGTGACCGTCCACGGAATTAATGAGAGTTGACATAAACATACGCAAGTTACTTTATTTTAGTTCCTAGGCACTAGGTGGGGGCGCTTTGTTCGGCACAAAAATTATCTGTCATTTCTTAGGGAACTTCTTAGTTAGTTTAGCGTACTTTTATTATAGAGGTCAGTGCGTTGTGCAATTGAAAATTGCTCGGTCAAAATTCGAGATCATCATTGGTCGACAGAAAGCAAAATGGCGGAGAGCAATTGACGCGTCGATTGAAGGTCCATTAATCGCACCGTCAATTGAACTATCATTTGGTTACTCAATAAAGTAAATATTGTCAATCGCAATTCGGTATGTAAAGTAAATAAGGTATATGTTTCATTTTTCTTTAAGTAAAGACTATATTAAAAAAGTAATTTGAGTATTCTGACTTTTTATTCAGTAGTTATTTTGTAATTCATTATTGAAAATTTAAACTTGTGACGTCATAAGCATACCTATGACGACTTTGTGTCATATTTATAGGATTGTCTTTGGAATAAAACTTCCTTCTCGATTGGGAACTCTCACACATCAGTCATATATCACTTTTCGGTGCGTTTAGGGGGCATATCTATTATATATTCCGTATTTTCGTAAAAATAAGCCCAA
Source organism: Pyrausta nigrata (assembly GCA_949316185.1). Classification (NCBI taxonomy): domain Eukaryota; kingdom Metazoa; phylum Arthropoda; class Insecta; order Lepidoptera; family Crambidae; genus Pyrausta; species Pyrausta nigrata. The sequence continues at coordinate 625,646 of OX438936.1, forward strand.
TCTTTCAAAATTAAATCAAATTTCACTTACAAAAATTAATCGACTGTGTCATCCGGTGGGACTCGAACCCACGTCCCTTCGCTATCCGGGCTAGTGCTCTTACCAACTAAGCTACGGAGGACGTTAGTCAGTCGACGAATTTTAGCAAGTGCTTGCTACGCCAGTGGAAAAAAACACTTGCAAAATAATTGTTTAAGTTATAAAAATATAATACCTATCTTTCAATTTTAGGTAACTGTATAGTCATTTTGGGCATAAAATCTCTAAAATTTCGTGAAATAGCCATAGGTTATGTTTTAGTTTACATAGCGAATTGTTCGTGTCACTGTACACTTACGTGGTACTCTCGTCGAGTTCCCTGGCGTGCGCGTCGCGCCACGTGTAGAGCAGCTTGAGCGCGGCCATCTGCTGCGAGTTGAACTGCTTGCGCGAGCGCACGTACAGCGGCAGGTGGCTGTCGTCGCGGATCACCTCCTTGTTGTATGTCTAAGGGGAAATCACAGGTAGGCAGGTCTAAGCACAGATTTCAGATATCATTTATTTGCAAAATAAATCAAATTGAATCAATTGTTTCAACAAACACACCAATTACCTAGCCCCAAACTAAGCGTGAGCTTGTGCTATGGTGACTATGATAACAGGTACATTTATAAACATTCATGACTTAGGTACCCAATTACCTAGCCCCAAACTAAGCGTGAGCTTGTGCTATGGTGACTATGATAACAGGTACATTTATAAACATTCATGACTTAGGTACAAATGCTCATGCTCATCAACAAACGTTTGGCCCTTGCGGGAATCGAACGCGAACAGGTGTTATAAAAATAAAGTTTACTAATTCCGATCGGCCTCGCTATATGTTAAGTCGGTTAAACAACAATTCAACTGGTCGCGATCGGTTTGAAACCATTTTTTCGATTAAGATTTACATTTCAGATTTTAATGACTATGCATTTTTAGCGTATTTTATTTTAGAAACGTCATTAGATTCATGCCTTTGAATAAATGTGGTGCTGAAGAAAGCTGCTGCGCATTCCTTGGACAGCTATGAGAACCAATATCTTCATCCTCGAAGAGCTAAAGGTCACCACGCGCATGCTGACTACGTGCCAAGAAAGAATCCGGAGTTTCTTTGGACATATAATGCGATCCGCATTGCACAGCCTGGAGAAACTCATCTTTCTAGGACAAATGGAGGGGAAGCGCGCTAGAGGAAGAGCGCCAGCTAGATGGGTGGACCAACTCAAGGAGGTGACTGGAGGCCAGATACTGGGAGCGGTACATATGGGCCAGAACCGGACCGAGTGGAAAAGATTGACATACAGTCACGATCCTCAGCATTGAGGAAACGACCAGAAAGAAAGAAAGAAGAAACGTCATGATTTTGTAAATAAATATATTACAATGATACACTAACAAATAAATAAAAAAAGTAAAGACGATACGATACCACCGCCAAATATGGTACAATTTTGTAAATGATGAATGTATTAGGAAACTATGTACGCTATTGATAGCTTACAGTTTAGATCTAATTAAGAACTGATCCTATATATTGTAACTTACTAACTGTGACCTGTAATGTAAGTGTACTGAATAAATAAATAAATAAATATAATTCTGAATGTACAGTATTCCGCCGTTTAAAACTGTTGTTTTGCGGTTGTAATTGTAAATTGCTGTTCATGGTTCTAAATCGTTTTAAACAATTGTTTACATCTAAAGACCTGGCTATCATTGCGATTGAGGTACGAAGTTACACGTACATTTGCCACCATTTTATAGCTTTAAAGTAAAGTTCAAACGAGGATCAAAACTACAACAAAAGTGCTTACTACTGAATTCAAATTTTAATAATTGGGTACTTGACACAATCCGCAAATAAGTCAGTCAAAAATATATTTTTTTTCAATTGTGGACAGAAAATGCAACTTATGAAAATCAAAATTTTAAAAATTGAAATATTGGCCCTTAGGGTGAACATGTATCCTTATCTTTTGGGCCCTACTAGTACTTCGAGACAAGACAGACAATCAGGCAAGTGGTGAGAAGAAGCACCGGAACAAACTCAGTCACCACTAGCTGCCATATAAAAGTGATAAAAGTTACAATAAAAAGGTAGGTAGGTACAGGCTGGACTGTCCATACATTCTTGTCATCAAGATAGTCTTGAATTTTATAATACCCTTTAGACATGAGGGTAGATTTGACATAATTCTGTAACCTTATTCTTTGAAATAACAGCATATTATGAATAATCATATTTTGAGTTTCTTGAACTTTGGCGATAGTCTATTTATACAACTTATTGTATTACCTCACATTATGTTGTTTGTTGTAACCTCAGTTACACTTTTAAATAATAATAATAAATGTTTATTAGCTAAAAAGTTACATTAGTTTAGTTTACGCCCTGGCCCCTACACTAGATTACCTGTGTTGTGGGTTCCAGTCTCTTTCCTCTCAGGAGTTTATTTTAATAATATAAACAAGTATAGCAATAAAGTTTAAGTTCGACTTATCCTTATTTATCTAATAAACTTTTTGGGAAGATTTGTTATTAGTATAGGACCACAGCATAGTGTTGTTGTTTAGTGAATAATTTAAACTGTAAAACTTCCTAAAATAAATAAATAAATATTTCAAACAGACCTTCATTGATATTTTTTAATATCTGCAATATTGGATTATTAATTAAGCTGAACTCGAAAATAGTGAGTTAGTTGAGTATAGTTAATTGTGACGTCACAATTCGCTATTCCCATACAAAATCTATGGAAGAGCGTTTTGACATGTCAAAACTACCCTAATGTCGAAGGGGTATTATAAAATTCAAGACTATCTTAATGACGAGAATGTATGGACAGTCCAGCCTGCACCAAACTGATGTACCTACCTGTTTATTCTGATTTGTTTTATTTTTGTGGCAGCTAGTGGTGACTGAGTTTGTTCCGGCGTTTCTTCTCAGCACTTGCCAGATTGTCTGTGTCTTGTCTCGAAGCGCTAGTAGGGCCCAAAAGATAAGGAGACATGTTCTGCCCCATATGGGCCATAATTGATTGATATTTTGACGTTCATAAGTGGCATTTTGTGTCCTAAATTGAATAAAGAATTTTTGACTTGACTTTGACTTTGACAGTTCATTAAAAGTGCGTCAACGATTGGTGGTGTCAAGTAGCCAATTAATGGGCATGGAAATTCCAGTGTTCGTGGCATGTGTCGTGTGCGTGTATGTGTGTGCGTGTGTGTGCGGGTGACCGACCTGCGCGCACACGAGCCGTCCCGCCTCGAACACGCGCAGCAGCGGCGCCGGGCCCGCGGCCAGCAGCTCGGCCTTCATGCGCCGCCACACGTACAGCAGGTAGTGCGTGTCGATGCGCGCGTACTGGACCAACTCCTCCGGCAAAGGACGAATGCGCCAGTCCGCTAGTTGGAACCTGCGCAATACCACACAATGTATTATAATATAATAATAATCCTCCTAACCAAATTTCGACTACAGTGGCCAATCTCAACAGAGATAAGCCGACTGGGCTTGAGATATTTTAGTGCACAAGTGTAAGCACAATACACAGGTGCACTCTCTGTTCCTTCACTCTCATAATTCAGTGCGACGGCAGTCCGACATGACCGTAGAGAGATCAGGCGCAGGACCGACGACTTACCGTGATTTCCGAGGCACGGGGGAATGAACACCACCAGCTTCCTGACTCCGAAACTGTGTCTGAGTTATTTTAAGATAGAAAAACCCAACGCTTTTGGCCCGACTCGGGATTCGAACCTGGGACCTCGTGGATAGTACCCAGCGTTCCGACCACTAGACCAACGAGGCAGTCACACACAATAAATATATATGTCACCGTAAGATTATAAACATCGTTCGATTACAATCTATCTCGTGAGATTGTAAACTGTCGAAAAATTGTGAACCGTAACATATGATTGCAATTTAACGCATTATTTTTCGCTATATTGTAATCTATCGATGGGAAGCGATCAAATTGTAAACCGGCGTAGAACGAAATGCATCTCAGGCGCTGATTGGTTGAACGTTATGTGCCCCCCACCGCCTCGGCACTCGCCATATTTGTTTGTTATTTGGTTTGTTGTTGAATGTAAACTACTGTGTTTTCGTGATTATAAATTAATTTCGTGCTGAAAATAACTTATAATAGAATCAGTTATGTAAAATTATTAGGGACGTAAAAATTTATGTAATTAACCAAAAAAAGGAGTTTGAATGTACCAACGAATTAGTGCTAGTTTCCGAACATAACCTAAATTACATAAATTTTTCGTGTTTTAATATTTGTTTTTATTTCTAACTCTGCGGGGACAAAGAACGGCTGGTCGTGATTGGTCGCTCTTACAATAAGACCGACCAATAAGAAAGAGCTTTCGGACAGTTGACAATTTGACGCGGGACAGATTGTAATTCAACAGCTTCACTTCGATAGATTATAATATAGCGATAAATTAATGCGTTAAATTGCAATCATATGTTACGGTTCATAATTTTTCGACAGTTTACAATCTCGCGAGATAGATTGTAATCGAACGATGTTTACAATCTTACGGTGACATATATAACAATAAATAATAGTACAAGTACAGAAGGACCACTCCGCAAAGTTATTTAAGTAAATTGCGACTCTTGCTATGACACAATAAAGTTCAAATCGGAATCGCGACCACCAACCAGACGGACCAACTAATTTATTGATTGGTCTGCACATGTATCTATAATAAACGAATTGCTAGTAAACATGTAAACGTATGAAGATGTGTGCCGTCGGTGTAGAGTTCAGGGTTAAGGGAACTTGAGGGTTCATCGGTCAGCCGCTTGGATGTAGGTCGCTGACGCCGTGGTTGATGCAATGTACGATGCTAACTCGTACATATTGGCATCTCCAAAAGAAGAGGAAGACGATGCCATTGCGCCTCCGGATCGAACTCCTCCTCCGGTGTACTGCACCAATGTACGAGTTGGTTATCATTTCCCTCCGCTGCGGTCAAGTCCCCCTTAGCCGTCACTATGATCAGTCTGGTGAGTCTGCCAGTCTGGCAGCGGGTCCACGCCACCTGCCTACCGTCCTAACTCTGCTACCCTGGGCGACCTGGGTGCGGCTATCCTACCACAACTTCCTTATTATATCTAAATATCTATTGTTAGGCGGGACTAGCGCTCTAGGGACTTAGTGTCTTGGGGTAAAGGGACTCTACGCTCACTAGGGAGTTAATTTCCTTCCTGACCTTATAGAATGACAGGCGGGACTTCTTCCCGGCCTGTTCACCTGATGACAATAGACTCGTTGGCACTCGTGTAATAAATAAATAGTGGTAGGGTAGGCTCACCGCTAGTCGGCCGCGACGTCGCAGTAGCGCGCCAGCAGCGCCTTGAGCGACAGGCCGCGTGTAGTGTAGTGTGTGTAGGGTAGGGTAGGCTCACCGCTTGTCGGCCGCGACGTCGCAGTAGCGCGCCAGCAGCGCCTTGAGCGACAGGTCGCGTGTAGTGTAGTGTGTAGGGTAGGGTAGGCTCACCGCTTGTCGGCCGCGACGTCGCAGTAGCGCGCCAGCAGCGCCTTGAGCGAGAGGTCGCGTGTAGTGTGTGTAGGGTAGGGTAAGCTCACCTCTTGTCGGCCGCAACGTCGCAGTAGCGCGCCAGCAGCGCCTTGAGCGACAGGCCGCGTGTAGTGTAGTGTAGTGTAGTGTGTGTAGGGTAGGGTAGGCTCACCGCTTGTCGGCCGCGACGTCGCAGTAGCGCGCCAGCAGCGCCTTGAGCGACAGGCCGCGTGTAGTGTAGTGTGTGTAGGGTAGGGTAGGCTCACCGCTTGTCGGCCGCAACGTCGCAGTAGCGCGCTAGCAGCGCCTTGAGCGACAGGCCGCGTGTAGTGTAGTGTGTGTAGGGTAGGGTAGGCTCACCGCTTGTCGGCCGCGACGTCGCAGTAGCGCGCCAGCAGCGCCTTGAGCGACAGGCCGCGTGTAGTGTAGTGTGTGTAGGGTAGGGTAGGCTCACCGCTTGTCGGCCGCGACGTCGCAGTAGCGCGCCAGCAGCGCCTTGAGCGACAGGCCGCGTGTAGTGTAGTGTGTGTAGGGTAGGGTAGGCTCACCGCTTGTCGGCCGCGACGTCGCAGTAGCGCGCCAGCAGCGCCTTGAGCGACAGGCCGCGTGTAGTGTAGTGTGTGTAGGGTAGGGTAGGCTCACCGCTTGTCGGCCGCGACGTCGCAGTAGCGCGCCAGCAGCGCCTTGAGCGACAGGCCGGGCAGGGCCAGCTCGCGAGCGGCTCGGTACGTGTCGAAAAGGCCCACCACGTACACGCCGAAGTCGCGCTGCAGCCACAGGATGTCGCTGTCCGCGCCGTGAAACACCTGCCGAGGCACAAGTGGGCATATTTTATTTCATACAAAACTTGGTACTACTGCGTATCACTAAGACATATATACACGTTTTCAATCTGTCGATCTTTTTAAGGATAGAAAATACAAATTACAGGCGAAAATAATTGGATCGCTGAAGGAATCATTGGGCTAATGAACGCAAGTTAAAATTTACTGCAGTATTCAATCCAATCTAGATGATTGTATGGTTTATGGTTGGAGATGAGATGATATGGATAGTATACAACTATGCAATCTTACTTCTTAATGTAAACAACGCTTAACTTTTTTAAATTAATTTGTTACCACTATTGTACATAAGTACTGGTTATTTATCTGTTATTGGCCATACTCAATACATATACTAAATGTAAGTAATATTCATGTGTGTGCATTTTCTCAATAAATAATTTTTTAACTAGCAGTTCCCCGCGACTTCGCCCGCGCCAAAAGTCGGATTGTCCATACAAACTTTCATCCCCCATTTCACCCGCCAATCAAAATAAATAATAAATAAATATGGGCAACATCACATGCATTGTTCTGAACCCAAAGTAAGTAGCTAAAGCACTTGTGTTATGGGAATCCGAAACAACGAAGGTACCACAAACACCCAGACCCAAGACAATATAGAAAATTACTTTTCTACATTGACCTGACCGGGAATCCAACCCGGGACCTCAGAGCTGGCGACACCATGAAAACCGGTTTGTACACCACTCGACCACGGAGGTCGTCAATATTGATTATATATCGAGACAAAAAGCCTATATCCTTCCCAGGGTTTCAAACTATCTCATTACCAAATTTCATTAGAATTGGTCCAGTCGTTCTAGAGTTATTATAAGTGTTGTAACTAACTGAACTTTCTTTTGCATAGATTTGGTTACATAACAGATAGTACCTGGGCGACTGAGCTTTTTTTATTAAATAGTAGTATCCACTATTTAATAAAAAAAAGCGTTATAATTCGTATATCATATTTTCACACTACCTACTCGGCAATTTTCAATTACACATCAAGTAAACCTAAATTTAGCAATGTTGTATCAAATTTCATTACGCCCCTAGGGAGACAATGTGATTTGAATTTCGAATAAGAGTTCGTAGGCATGATCACACTAGCCCGTCCTGCACCTAAGAGCATAGACTTATAAGTATTTTATACTAGACACGCTGTTCAGAACAAATTTTGTATCACATTTTCTAAAATGACAGAATTATGAAGTTTTGCCATTATTATTTTTTTATTACTTTTATTTGATGCAAATTATTGCCGTGTTTCTTAGAACAATCAATATTAAGTTGCTGTAGCAAAAAATATAATCCATCATGATTTGTTAAATCATTTTCAAGCATTAGAGATAGCTAATTACTGAAAAAACAAACACTTCCCAAAAAGAAAACTCATCTATTATTTTTTTCCATTCCTACCAAACAAGACAATCGCCATTAAACGGTAGCACTGAGCTGTCAAAGGTAGCAAAGAGTAATGGAACAGATATGACACGTTGCTGGTTTTTAGTTTTTGCCTATACTCCGATATTACTTACGTCTATTGTTTAATTTCGAGTTATGTTCATGAAAAAATATAATATTGTATCCACAAAAAAGTGTTATATGCATACCAATATTATAACAACATAATTACGACGGTACGACTATCTGTTGCCACGTGTGGGGCGGACATTGGTGAACTTTTAAGTTAATTACTCAGCCAATGACCAACGGAGCTCTAGTAACCTTCTTAAATATGGAGAGACAATTAAGGAATATACGTATGGGGCCGCTACCCGGGGGCGATCGCCGGGGCACATCTGGAGCTGACGCTGGATGTGACAGCAACTTTACTGTCGTCAGTGGCTCTACGCTGAGCAGGCGGGCTAGAGCCGGGCCAACAACACCAAGCCCACAAAATGCTACAGCCGAATCTATTCATGTTACCGATGATGCTTTGCAGAGCGGCACTTCGTCAACTGGCTCTGCCGGTACATCGGGACGATCCTCGACATGTTCAATCGTAGCTGACGCAAGACGAAAATGGTCTACAGAGGAATTACATGAATTAATGTTCTGTTAATTCATGTACCCTCAACCCTCGGCGCGGTCGTGATTGGATGGGTGACCATTCCGACCATTTAAGTGACGTCCATGACAAGCATCTCCGTGCTTCGGAAGGCACGTTAAGCAGTTGGTCCCGGCTAATATCTGTTATATTAGTCGTTAAGCCTAGTCAGAGGCCCTAGGGCGGCTTGATAACTTCTGACAGTAAGGTTTGTCACTTGCCTTACATACACCCCTCCACCAATCCGCACTGAGCCCGCGTGGTGAAGTATGGCTCGTTCCTCCTCATAGTTGAGGTGAGGCCTTTTCCCAGCAGTGGGATCTAATAGGCTGACTTATAATGTTCTGTTATTTTAAAGCAAAATCATCAGGGCCCGGATACATGAAACGATTATACCAGTTGTTTAAAGACAGGAACCCTACCAACCGAAAAATAAGAAAATTTGATGGCGCTAAATTATCCAACCAAGCTCGTAGTGTGATTTCACGGAAATGTATATCAGATGAAACACTTGCCCAAATAAAACACAGTGCTCAACAGCATGATAGGAGACAACCCGATACAGCTGAAAACCATATAACACTTAACCCTCCAACCAACATACAACAGGTTAACACAATTACACTTGCAGATTTCGTACCTAATTTAACTAGACTAGAGACTTTACCGAACACATTAGACACAGAAAATATACAAAGGCTGCCTTAAACTGAAGGTAATGAAACCAATGAAGAAATGTCACAAAACAATAATAGTTACACTCTGTCAGATACTACCCACACTAACACAACTCCACAAGCAGTACAAAACATACAAGAACAAGATACTTTGATAATACACTTACTTCAAAACCTTGCTGAAACTAAAGAAATAGACATCCAAGACAGACTGACCTTACCGAAACCAAAATTTTGCAAAAGTTTATTTACAAATTTACAACAAATAAACGAGTACTACTATATATTTTTATATTTTTTTGCTTGTAAACTCGAAAACTGCTTGTTTTATTTTAAGATACATTAATTTAGTTTTTTTTCCATAGGTCCAAAAACGAACAAGATATTACCAAGTATCTGATTTGATAACAAGTTCAAAAACTTAATTTCATATGCGGACAAATCGCATAATACTAATTTAATGTTTAACACAAATAAAGGCGATTTTGCACATGTAATTGATGTAATTAAAGAGAATTGTAAGTTTTTCTTAGTGATTGTATGAATAACAAAGTTACAATTGCGGATGTTGAAATGTGCTATACACACATCAAAAAAATTTGAGATCACTAGCATAAACTGATATAATTCTTTAAATTTAACTTTATCAAGATTTTTTTTTGTTTTGTGTGGTCTGGTGTTTCCCTGAGGTCTGGCACTGTCTGAGGACGTGGCTGACGGTTCCAAACAGCTCGCTTAAGAGCATCCCACGCGTGCTCTATTGGGTTTAAGTCAGGCGAGCCGATAGGCCAGTCTAACCTTGTGATGTCGTATTCTCGGAGAGCAGCATTGACTCGTTGAGCTAAATATTTAAAATCCGTCAAAATTGACTAAACCAGATTTCTGAGTGAGCGTAAGCTATGACTGAAAGCCTTTTTATGTAGAAAAACAATTGAACTGTTTTGTTTTGTATTCTAATTGTATATTTTTAAATAAAGAATCTTAAAAGAAGAAGAAATTTTAATATAATCTACCGTAACAAAAAAGATTTCGATTTATTCAGTGATCAAAAATTAGGATTGCGAGATTTGTCCGCAGTTGGAATTAAGTTTTTGAACTTGTTATCAAATCAGATACTTTGTAATATTTTGTTAACTTTTGGACCTATAGAAAAAAATCTAAATGAATGTGTCTTAAAAATAAAATAAGTTTTAGAGTTTACAAGCAAAAAAAAATATAAACAAAGGAGGATAACCTTTCTTTCACTATTCCGTTGATAGCTCACTTACCACACCCGGGACTTTAAGTATGTTCACCTAAACACCTCAACCCGAAAACAAACCTACCCGTTTTGTTTTCTGAATTTCTTGTTTTTAATAACGAAGATTTAACTTTATTATCACTTGTCTCAAACATTCAAACTTAACAGAAGCCAAACTGCCGTTTCTTATGTAGAGATTTTACTATGACCCTGTTTCTTTACGTCGAGATTTCTCCAATCCTTCTCAAACGTCTACATTTCTGCACTCATTCGCGACATCGTGGGCACAGTAATAGGAAGTACACTACAGGATCGTCTAATCTCAAACAAAAAAAGACTCAAATGAATCCAAGCATTAGAACATGCAGTTCACGTTTGGTGTAATAAAACTGACAAACAGGCAAAACTAGCGTGGTCCCGCTGTTATGGTTTTATGTAAGGGTGTGCTACAGGCGTAAAACCATTGTTACAGTAGCCAAATGCTCGCATTTTATTAATTTAAGTCCACTTTAGTGTATTTTCCATATTTTCCCGCAGAATTGGAATATTTCCCAATCTTTCCGTTTTTTCCCATACTTCCCCGTATTTTTCTTTTCCATCCCATTTTTTTCTTTCCCTTGCCCATCGCTACTCACGAATCCTTCGTTACGCTCAAGATTCAAGATGCCGCCCGTGACGTAAGACATCACTTTACCCCCTTGGTGAATAATCTACTATTAAATAAATAAAAAAAAGCCCACAAAAGTAAAAAGTGTTTCATCACCGAGCGAGACTCTGACCCTAACCTCATGGAGTTGTCAATCCGTCGTCATACGCTCTCGGCCACGGCGCTCTGGCGTACTGGTGCGAAATTAGCGACTATGCTTTGCGTCGAACAATGTGAAAGAAAAACGCAAAAAAACTCGAAAACACTTTTTTTCTTTCGGTGCGACACAGGTTTCGAACCTGGGAACTCGTGGATAGTACCAAGCGTGTTGACCACTAGTTCAACGATTCAGCTAAAGAGCAGCAGCAGAGACAAGAAGTACCATAAACAAAAAAAACAATCTAGACATAAAAGCCTTTAACACATAAAACTCTCATTTTCTGACGAATTTCTCAAAACTCATTGGTCAGGTTCGAGTCATATTTGTTAGCCCAGATAACGACAGAATATTATTGTTTTGATGTCCATCGCAAAGCATTTAACCTGACTTTCAGCACAGAATAAGTACTAGTACTCCGTACAGAAGTTTGACTTTGCAATGAAATTCAAAGAAATATCTACTCAACGTTGTCAACAATATGGTGTAATTCAGTTTGCACTACACTCAAGCACATTTTCGTGTAGACACCTACAGAAATACATTGCAAGATAATTTCATTCTGATAACTCTGGAATATGATTCATAATACACTAAACCTATTCGGTGACGTACTATCACGCAACGCGATAGGGTTGACTGCCACAAGAAGCTACTTACGCCATCTAGCGCATCTTTCTAGGACTTTATTCATGCTCGTCCAGCCAGCAACCTAGTGCCGCGCACCGCCGGTGAATAAAACGAGCGAGCGTGTCACTCCCGGCTAGCGACACCCAACTTGTTAAGACCCTTACCAAAGGGTCGCCGCGCGTAGGTACGTTTTTGCGTCTACACGAAACGTGCTTGAGTCTGATGCGAACTAAATTACACCGTATCGTTGACAAGACTAAGTAGATATTTCTTTAAATTTCATTGCAAAGTCAAACTTCTACACCGAGAACTAGTACTTGTTCTGTGCTATTACTTTGTTATTTTATCTCACTACCGCATTCGCTATAAGTAACTTAACTTTTAAAAAACCGGCCAAGTGCGAGTCGGACTCGCGTGCGAATGGTTCCGTACCTTTGACTTAAAACATTAGACAGTATAGGCAAAAAAAAAGTATATATTTTTATTTTATTTATACTTTCAAAAGTATTCATCACAGGATACCCGAAACAATTTTAAATAAGAGTTTCCGCGCCTGTTTCTTTACGTGAGTGATTTGAAGTTTATAAGTCCAAGACTTTAGAAATTACAGGGGGGCGACACCGTGTAAACGACTTTGGCGGGCTATATCTCGCAAATGATCATCATCCTCCTAGCGTTATCCCGGTTGTGCTCTCGCACGCGAGGGCCCAGGGTCCGCTGACCATGATTCAGGTTGTGGCAGATCAGGTAATTACAGTGAAGCGATCTGACCTCCGTGACCCTGTTACCAGGGGAACCTGACCAGTTTGGATCATGGTTACACATGCAGTCGCCTGAATGTACAGGTTTCCTCACGATGTTTTCCCTCACCGTAAGAGCATCGGTTAGTGAAACAACTAATGTACATAACTCAGAAAAAGTCATTGGTACATGGCGGCACGTGGCATTGAACCGGCGCCTTACCTTAAAAAGGGGTAATTTTATTTTTTGTATTTTTAAAAATGAGATCTATATGTGAAGTATCCTCGAACCAAGTTACATGCAAATCAGTCCATAAACGTAGAAGATATTCTGCTGTGACAGACTAGGACGGACGGACTGAATGATCTTATAAGGGTTCCTTGTCGGACTACGGAACCCTAAAAAGAGACCAGAGATCGGAGAAGGGTGATTGATTCCTACTTTGAAAGTGCTGGAATAGTATGATGTGCCTTTTTTTAAGGAACCAATAAGGCAAAACTCCGGTTTTTATCATACTATCTTACTTGTTTGAGAGTTTAGGCAGTGGATTACACGTGGAGGACGACAATGATAGGTGGAAAATTAGTCAGGTCTGAGCACTTATAGCTAGGTACTTGCCACATCATTTTTCAGGGGTTCAGGTATCACTTCACAGGCCACAATCACTCGAAATGTCTATAAGGAGCTTCACAGGATACACACGCGGCGAAAGCGCTCTGGTCGGTCTAGTACATGTGTCATAGGTAACGTCTCGGTGACAACTGGGGGCTCCGGGGTTCTCACGGTACGTTTTAAACAAATAAAAATAAGGCAGGCGCAGGCGCGCGAGTGCGCGCGGCGTAGTATCAATAGGGTACACAAACAAATCAAAATATTGTAGTAAACATATCGCCCGCCCTAAACACGTCAAGTGTTTACGAGAAGGTTAGGAAGTCAAGGGAAAGGAAGTTCACTGGACAGGAAGACGAACTAATTTCGTCAAAGATCTCTTTAGGCTACCGGTAGGAGTTTTAACATTTACCACACGAACAACTTGGTCTTGGCCAGGGTATAAATTAATAATGCGTCCACGACGCCACTGCAAAGGGGGAAGGTTGTCATCTTTTATGAGTACTAGCTCACCCACTTTAGGAGGATCACAAGGAGAGGTCCATTTATTTCTAATTTGTAATGTATTTAAGTATTCTAAATGCCAGCGAGACCAAAAGTGCTGGGTAATTTGTTGGAATAGCTGAAACCGTGTAAGGCGATGCAATTTTACGTCTTTATAAGGGTACTCCGGAAGTGCAGTTAAGGGTTGTCCAATTAAGAAATGGCCGGGAGTTAACACTTCGACATCATTAGGGTCCGGAGAAAGTGGGCACAATGGGCGTGAATTCAAAACTGTTTCAATTTTAGTAAAAACAGTGGTCAGCTCTTCAAACGTAAGGGGGGTATCGCCTACTACTCGTTTTAGGTGCGATTTCGCCGATTTAACCGCAGCTTCAAAAAGACCTCCCCAATGAGGGCAAATAGGAGGATCGAAAACCCAGGATATGTTCCGCTTTGAAAGCTCAGAACCAAAAGCCGCCTGGTTTAGAGACAGGAAACACTCTAACTCCTTCAGGTAATTGTTGGCACCGATGTAATTTCGACCGCAATCGGTTCGGATTAGGCGAGGTACATCACGACGCGACACGAATCGGGAAAAGGCCGCAATAAAGGCTTCAGTAGTTAGGTCCGACACAACCTCAAGGTGAACGGCTTTAGTAGAAAGGCAGACAAATACACACAGGTAACTTTTCACTAACCTTCTGTTCCTATAGGCCTGGACTTTGGTAAAAAAGGGTCCTGCAAAATCGGCACCTACACCGTCAAACGGTCCAGCAGCCGTGACGCGGTCTTTAGGTAGGTCACCCATGAAGGGTTGAGACACAGCCGCCTTGAGACGATAACAGGGAAGGCATTTAAAAATCACATGCTGAATAGCTCTGCGTGCCGACAAGATCCAAAACTCTCTATTTAACATGGCAAGAATTGCATTAACACCTGCATGAGCATTCTCGCGACGGTAATGTGAAATAAGGACGTTCACGAAATTACCATTCTTAGGTAGAAGAAGGGGATGGCGCGCATCAAAGGATAGATCGGAGTTTCGTAATCGGCCTCCAACTCGAATTAGGTCTCCGTCATCCAGAAATAAATTTAATTTTCTCAGGGAGTTAGTGATAGGATCGCCACGCCGTAAGCGATCAAGTTCATCAGAAAAGGAAGTAAATTGAACAATTTCCACTAAAAACAAAAGGGAATCTCTCCGTTCCTCAGGGCTCAGGTAGGACGAGTAAGATTTAGGAAATAAAAACCGCCTTAGGTAACAAGTCACGTTTATTAGCTTGTTGAAAGAACTATACTGCTCTAATAAGAATGAGGGATCCGGGGCAGGAACATCGGCAGAGACCACCAAACAATGTAGTCCAGGGAGATCACCACTTGGGCTAGGTTCCGAAACACCGGGCCAGTTGTCAGGAGACTGCGTCAACCACAAAGGTGAAAACCAAAGGGAGTGGTCGATCAGTCGGGTGACTGACATACCTCTCGATGCACAGTCAATAGGGTTCATGTAGCCTGGGACGTGCCTCCATTCACTAGATGTAGGACTATTATTAATCTGGGAGACACGATTAGCCTCAAAAGTCTGAAGGAGGTGAGGAGTGGTTTTTAAAAAACACAACACGATTTTACTATCCGAACTTAAAAAATCCATGATGAGGGATAAAATAATGTTCCCGGGTCGAGTCATATGAAGAAAAGGACATATGGTTTAGGTCAAGGTACTCGCGCATAAAGGAAATATATTTCTCTCGAAAATTAGGATTGGCTTGCAAACGCTTCTCAAGATTATGGAATCGCCGTAAGGCTTTGTTTTTAGAATCACCAAGAGGTGGACGATCATTAAGAAAAGGGAGTCTAACCATAAATCGACCATCGCTTTCACGAGTGGTAGTTGCTTTAAAAAAGGTTTCACACTCTATATCCAAGGGGTTCGCAACTGGAGATTGGGGGCCTCTTCGATTTTCCAGAATTTTTCAACTATTTGGGACAGCGAGACTCCAGTCATGGGGGGTTCCAAATCAGTAAATCCTCCATAAACAGGACCACACAGGACATAACCAAATATCGTCGAGATAGCAGTAAGGCCATCAGGGGACACAAACAACGCGGACCTTAAAAGGCGACCAATGACGTCAGCTCCAAGAAGTACACTTATAGTACCAGGCTTGTAAAATAAAGGGTCAGCAAGAGGGAGGTGCTTAGTACAGGTAATTACACTTTTAGGTAAGTCTACCTCTGGGAGGGTACCAGCAATCACATCAACAACTATTGCACTGGTAGAGATTTCTGGACAGACAGAATTAACTGGCTTAAATGAAAAGGATACAATGCCAGGGGAATTAATCGCTTGAACATTACCTATTCCACGAACAGGAACTGGAGAAGGAATGATAGGTAAGTTCATGTGGTCAACAACAAGCTCAGTAGTAAGAAGGCAGCCCTGAGCACCAGTGTCACATACTCGTAAGGCACGCGCTTCGCATAATATCCAGACGAGGTTATGACATGAATCAAGGCCGTAGGTAAAAGAACGAGAGAATTGCGAGGTAAAGATGTAAAAGCGGGTATGGAAGGGGAGCTATCTAGTCAGAATTGTGGGGCCTCATTGTACTTATGATGAAATGCACGTTCATCCTGGGTTCTTTGACCTAGAGGGGCATTATAAGTACGGTTACCGTTGGGTGCAGGTGGGGATCGCCCGCCCGAACGGGGAGGTGATGCTCTACGGGAGTCACGAGGTGGCGGGGTACGAACACGGTGCCATTCAGTACGTGGGGGTGACACACGGTCCGTTAAGTGACTTTGTGGAGATTGCCGAAGTTGGTTAGAAGCTAAGGCCGCGACGTCTCGGTATGAGCGCTCGTAATTCACAGGAGAGGAGTCATCATAACACAGTGACGTGTGATGACTGGAACGGCGGCACGTGCGACAGCGATAATTTCGCGTGCATTGGGATATGGAGTGATTATCCAGGCATCGATAGGTAGGAAGGCGAATAAAATCGGGACACTCGCGTAAGTAATGCGAAGTACTATTACAAAGGTGACATCTAGATGTCGTCGCAAAGGTAACAAAGGCTCTTGGAGGAGGTGGGGAACGCGCGTTAGGTTTAGGCAAACGAGGGGAGCTCACAGTAGGGGGGGTAGTAGTGTCAACGACAGAAGCACTACCTACATTGTCGTGGTGCCTACATTCATCCTTAAGAAAGGTAATAAGATGATCAAAAGTAGGGAGGTGATTAGGATTATCGCTATAACGACGTTCAAATCTCGATTTTAACTCTGAAGGCAGTTTAGCTAGGCATAAGTGAACTAATAGGTACGACCAATGTTTAACAGGAAGTTCCAATCTCTCTAAGCATCGATAAGTCGAAAGCAGGGGGTTCAGGAACGACACACGTAACCCTGAAAGTTTAGGCGTTATAATAGGGAGCATCATTATTTGAGCTATGTGGGTATCCGCTAAAACACGAAGGTCACGGGCCACGGTGTAATTGCCCGCCTCAATCTTGAGGTGTTGTATCAATCGACGAGGTTCATCCGATAAGGCTCCTACTAAATAGTGTAGCTTCAATGTCGGGGTAAGGCTAGGCTGGTTGTCCACCACGCTATCAAACTGGTCTATAAAACTGATCCAACTATCGGGACGGCCATCAAACTTAGGTTTAGGTAGGTCAGGCAATTTACTAGCCGGGTTATCAATAGCCAGGGAATTATTCTCCTTGAAGGGGGTGCTAGTACGGGACGTCTCAAATTGGTGAGGTCGTATTTCATCTAACTTATTCTTGTTCATAAATCGCTGGATCGAGATTACCTAACAGCTTGGAACAAGCGGCAGAAAACTTATCGCACATTAGCGGCAGGTCGGAAAGACGCGCTCGCATACGATTGGAGGAAAAGGTCTCAAGAACTCGGTGGGAATCATCAACCCAGTCACTAATATAACGGAGTTCACCTATAGCTTCACGGTATTCAGCTGTATCCGTGTAAAGTACGGCCCTTACGGTCTTGTTGACATTTTATTTACTTTAAATCGCAAGAAACAAGGTAGGTAAATTAAACTCACAAAAGATTCCAATAGGATGCGTAAAGGAACAAATAGTAAGGGACAGCGCAGATGCACCGGGTATAGCAAACGTAACTCGTAAACAACTCGCACGCGGTCACGCGGTAATGGCGTGATCAATAGGGAAACAAAGCGCTCGCGCACCTCACTTGCACTCAAAGGGTAGGTAATTAACGCGCTAATCGATTTAATCGACACTTATGTAAAAGGGGTTGTACTCGAATGGTATTAAGGAATTTACTGTAAATAGGTTAGGTATATGACGAGACGTTTTGTTCAAATTACAAAGGAAAGTAGCAAATAAATAACTCTCAATTAAACAAATTACGTTACTAATAAGGGGTCCTAATAAAAAACTACGCTCTGCTACCAAAATGTTTGAGAGTTTAGGCAGTGGATTACACGTGGAGGGCGACAATGATAGGTGGAAAATTAGTCAGGTCTGAGCACTTATAGCTAGGTACTTGCCACATCAGCTTTCAGGGGTTCAGGTATCACTTCACAGGCCACATTCACTCGAAATGTCTGTAAGGAGCTTCACAGGATACACACGCGGTGAAAGCGCTCTGGTCAGCCTAGTACATGTGTCATAGGGAACGTCTCGATGTCCACTCGATCTTCGGGGTTCTCACGGTACGTTTTGAACAAAAAAAAATAAGGCAGGTATGCGTGTGAGTGTGCGCGGCGTAGTATCAATAGGGTACACAAACAAATCAAAATATTGTAGTAAACATAACTCATTTACTTGGTTTGGCACTTTACACAACTTTGTTCTTTTTATTTTTAGGATTAGAATATCAATACTTTTGACATTACGGAATACCGGAGGCATATCCATATTGATATCAATGTTTGCGGTCATTGACCCCAAATCTATCTGCCTAGTCCGATCTCTGATATTGACCGATTGAGGATCAGAAGACTCATAACAATTGATTTTCTATCTTTGTCTGGAAATATGATTTGTAAAGTATTAATAATTTCAGACACAAAAGAACATAAATTGTTATGAGACCGCCGACGGTCTTCCGTTCCTCAAACGGTTTAATGAGTCTTACTTTGAGTTTCTTGGGGTCGGTGAAGATGACGTTGAGCTTGTGTATGTGGTCGCGCGCCGCCAGCGTGTCCACGATGAAGTCGCCGCCCTCGTTCGTCGAGATCTGCATGAGACACGTGATACCTGCGGCGGGAACACACGGTCACATATTACACAACATAAATTAATACAGACGAAGAAACTAGATTTGACCAAAGTTTCTTTGAAGTTCCTTAGGGAATCTTTTGGGTGTCAAAATATAAATAAAAAACTAGCCCACGACTTTGGCTGCGCGAATATGTCGAATTTCGCATACATCTCAAATACTTAGCTAAATACCAATGACGAAGTTCCATATAAACTTATTTTTTACTCACTTGACAAGCAAATTTATAAAAATCCTTTCTTAGTGCTTACCTACACAATAAAAGCACGGATACTTTTGTCAATAATTCATAGTTGTAGCAGCACTTGAAATAGCACAATTATTTAACTGCAGCTTGCCAATGTTTTCAATATTCCCATCCCTTCCCCGCCTATTTCGCAACGAAAACCTAGCTATGAATTTAATTGACACATAGTTCGCCAAGGTCGGCTGATTTGGTTTATAATAAAATAAGTCAGCCTATTAGATCCCACTGCTGGGAAAAGGCCTCACCTCAACTATGAGGAGGAACGAGCCATACTTCACCACGCGGGCTCAGTGCGGATTGGTGGAGGGGTGTATGTAAGGCAAGTGACAAACCTTACTGTCAGAAGTTATCAAGCCGCCCTAGGGCCTCTGACTAGGCTTAACGACTAATACCACAGATATTAGCCGTGACCAACTGCTTAACGTGCCTTCCGAAGCACGGAGATGCTTGTCATGGTCGTCACTTTAATGGTCGGAATGGTCACCCATCCAATCACGACCGCGCCGTGGGTTGCTTAACTTTTGGTATCACTACCAAAGCGCTGCCGCCACTGCGCCACAGGCACCTCGATTTGGTTTGGTTAGCTACAATACAAACATTAACAACCTTCTGTTTATAAACTATCTAAGTTAATCGCTAAATAGCACAATTATTTAACTGCAGCTTGCCAATGTTTACAATTTTCCCATCCCTTTCCCGCCTATTTCGCAACGAAAACCTAGTATTAAGTTCAGACAGGCCTGTGTATCTCCCCGCGTAGGAAGCAAAAACGTACCTACGCGCGGCGACCCTTACTTAGGGGCTAAAACAAGTTGCGTGTCGCTACCGGCCAGCAACACGCTCGCGCGTTTTATTCACCGGCGGCCGCGCGGCTACGTTGCTGGCTGGACGAGAATGAATAAAGTACTAGAAAGAGGCGCTTATTGGCGTTAGAAGCTTCTCGTAGCAGTCAACCCTATCGCGTCGCGTGATATTACGTCACAGAATAGGTTTAGTGTATTATGAATCATATTCCAGAGCAATAAGTATGAAATTATCTTGCAATGGATTTTTGTAGGTGTCTACACGAAAATGTGCTTGACTCTGAGGCGAACTAAATTACGCCATATTGTTGACGACATTGAGTAGACATTTCTTTGAATACAATTGCTAAGTCAAACTTCTGTACGAAGTACAAGTACTTATTCTGTGGTTCAGATAAAACATACTTCGCCAAGGTCGGCTGATTTGGTTTGGTCAGATACAATACAAACATAACAACGTTCTGTTTTTAAACTATCGAAGAAGTTAATCGCCAGTACGTGAGAGCCAGTCCCGCCGGCAGGTGTGGCGACACCTCACCGCACGCCCAGCGCGGGGTCACGTCCGACCACGATAAGTACACAAATAAACACTTGGACTGATAACGCCAAAGAAAGCGAGTGCGGCCCTGGCGATAAGATACCGCGACATTGGGCGTCCGTTGTTCCGCATACAAAAACCTCCTTATGATTTCAAGGAGCATCGAGTGCACATTTCAGAAATGCTTGTTTTCCTTTGTTGTCTGGGGCGAAAGCAACTAAATTTTACATTTTATTGTTTCTTAATAAATACGGTTTTGGTAATTCTATAGTCTAAATAAAAATACAAATTAGCGGAGCTGGCTGCAATGAAATACAAAGAAAAATTTTCATAGCAGTAGTAGGTTGTATTGATTAATGCAGATGACCATTGTAAGCAGTTGACCTCACATTATTGTATTATTATTTTAGTTAAGACGTAGTGAATCACCGCAATTAGGCTATCATACGCGATAAGAAACTTCTTGATATCTGTCTGTATTCCGCACACCTTTCACATTTTTTATTTCTACTCACTTTGACATACTTTTTTTTAACTCGCAATGATGTTATCAATAAATCACGTATTCTTTCCAAATTGGATCTAATACAAGCTACAACTGACTAACTAGACGTTAGAAATGACATGAGTTTAGGTATTTGGTCACAAATTACGAATGACGTTTCAGAATTTTGGAAAATTCAACCTCTAAGGGTGTAAAAAGGGGCTAGAAGTTTGTATGGGATATTCGACATTTGCTCGGAATAAGCTGATTCCGTCTATTCATATCTCTCTATAACTTTTTATTGCACACACCATAACAGAAAAATACATTATGTAAAGCAATTTACTAATTCTATGTTATTTTTTTAATAGTAGTTCAATAAATTCTTGCAAGACCTTCCTGCGGTCACCCGAGGTATAGGGGCGAGGCATGGTAATGTCAGCGAGGATGGGTTGTATTGCGGGGATGGGGATTTCCTTTCACAGTCGCGTGCAATTGGCGTTTTGCGGGGGCGCAGGAGAGTGGCACATTGACATAAGACTATATTACCCGCCGAAGCCAACTAGGCTAATGTCAAAGGACTTTCGACGACGAATATACCGATGGAAATTAAAAAGCAATGGTTTTAATATAAACTCAGGCACATAATCACGAATTATTGGAAACACTGAACTTTGTGAATCTAATCTGCAAAGCCTCGAACATAGGCGTAAGGTGGCGTGCCTTTCAGTGTTCGAAGGAATTGCACGAATTGTTTCCCCCGGCCCCTATCTACTTTCGAGACATAAGACGCAGGCGGGGGTTTCACCTTTATGTCGTTGGCATACCACTCATACGCACCAAACGTTTTGAATCCACGTTCCTCTTGCGTGCGGCTAGAGAGTGGAATTCGTAGCCAGTTGAAGTGTTTCCACGATTGGATTCCTTGGAAGAAAAGAGTGAATAGGCTGCTTCAAGACAGACATGTCACATCCTAGACTATTAATAATTTTATTTTTTTTTAATTGCCTCCATCGTTTCATTGTATCCGTCGTCGTAAGACATTCCCTAGGTGTCTCTATCGAGTAGTAGCTGTCAGCTTACCCTGGTAGGACCTGTACGAGTGGTGCTCCAGGTCCACGGCGAGCTCGTGCACCGTGGCGAGGTGGTCCACGAGCCGGTCCACGCCCTCCGCGGAGTCCACGACCGTCAGCCGCGAGTCCTCCAGCGCGGGGGGGAACGCCGGCGCCGCCGGGTCCGGGTCGATCAGCGCGCCCGGCGGGTGGTACAGATCCAACTCGATCTTGTACGGGTGTTCGTACCTGGCGGGGTGCAGCTCCAAATTAAATCTTAAACCTTTTAACGAGCAATTCTTGTACATTCATTCATTAATCTACACTAATAAAGAGGAAAATTTTAATTGTTTGTTTGTATTGAATAGGTTCTGTAACTACTAGACCGATTCTAACATAGATAGTTCGATACCCTGGGCAGGACATAGGCTACTTTATGTCGCGATATAAAATCATCAGCGGGGTGAAATTGGAGGAGAAAATTTCTATGAAAAATCCGAGTTTTGACGCGGGCTAAATCGCTGGGAACTGCTAGTTAATATTTTCGTGATCTCGGAAAAGGCTCAAACGATTTCGCTGAAATTGTGTATGGCGGTAATCGGGGGAAAAATCGATTTAAAGTTAGTTGTCTTATGTTTGGGAAAACGCGTGTTTTCAAGTTTACATGCGTTTTTCTTTCGCATAGTTTGACGCAGATTATGATTGCTAATTTCGCACTGACAAGCATGAGCTTCATGGCGGAGTGCAAAGAACTGAAGAAATGAAGAAAACGTGAGTTCGAATCTCTCTTGGTGACGAAAAATTCAGACAAAAAGAAATAGTACAAATTAAATATACTAATGATTACAACTATGCGAAAAATTTTGCGTCATATTTCTAATTATGACGCAAAATTTTTCGCATAGTTGTAATCATTAAATTCGAATTGTCAATTCGAGGTAAATCGCTATTCGGTGAATCGCTACAAGTAATTCGTGGTTTTGAGGTAAAGGACAAAAAAATCGAAAAACCGGCCAAGTGCGAGTCGGAATCGCGCACTAAGGGTTCAGTACATACAATCGTTTTTTTTATTTATGATGTAACGACAAAGTTGTTTTCGGATTTCTTCTTCGATGAACCTTTACCCCGAACCTTTATAAAGATGTCAGTATTTTCGAGTATTAATTATAGTCCGACCGCTTATCTGAGACCTCGCCTGCGGGGTACAGGGGTGCCGGGTAGATGATAACGGGGTCCTGAGTGGTGCAGGCGGCGGGCGCTTGTGATTTGATTGGGTGATTTGACTATGGAAATTCAAATTAAGCATTATTTTCAAAATTTGAATCAATCAATCAAATCCCTAATCACATTTACACCTTCATCCCGCAGACGAGGTCTCAAATAAGCTGTTGGACTACAGCCATCATGCTGCCAATGCTGCCATCAGTGACAGTGACGTCTACAGTCGGAAACCACCGTCACCAGAGTGGCTCAGAATTGGCCGAGCGACTGAAGTATTTATTTAATATTTTATTTATTTGTCTTACTTACATCTATCCTTACAGTAAACCCAAATCGATAAATGCAGCAAACCAATCATTAATCCAAAAAACAATTTTAAAATTAAAACAACAAAATTACATTCACACCACAAATATGAAAATTTTATTTATTTTATTTTATTTAACAGTTTTCGGGATTCGTACAGCTAGGAATTGAATTTTTAATAGGTACAGTAGTAGAGTAAGGCTATTTACAAGTTTCCACTTACAGTAAATGTTTTTAGTAATTTATGTAACATCACTACTACGCACAACATTCAATTACTTACACCCAAAGAACACATCGCTCAAGGCCCTTTTAAGTGTTTACTATGGTTTATTATAAAATTATATTTGGCCGACTCACCCGACGGCCTCGCCCTCGTCGTTGTACAGTATGCTGAGCGCGAGCGGCTTGATGCTGTTCGGCTTGTCGGAGATCTTGGGCACCCACAGGCTGTCCGAGTTGTCCACCGGCTCCTTGAACAGCAGCTGCGGCCGCGGCACGTTCTTGGCGCCTATGAACATCGCCGATCCGACCTAGGGGGACGAGAGATTAGTATTTATAATTATTCTTATGACTTAAGTATTTTATCCGGGCGATTACAATAATAAATCATCATAACTGATGGGTCAAATATTTAAAAATATTTCCATCGGATACATGCGGGTTACATTCCCCAAGTATTGATGAAATCGAACGCCGGCTCACTAGCGTAGCAATCACTTACAAAATTCGTTGACTGACTAACGTCCTCCGTAGATCAATTGGTAAGAGCATTCGCCCGGATAACGAAGGGACGTGGGTTAGAATCCCACCGGATGACACAGTCATATCTAAACCACAATGACCAGTCACATTTAAACCACATTGGAATAAAGATTGAAGGTTCTTGCATTAGAAACCAGCTTTAGCCTGAACAAAATGGAACGGGATATTTTGGAAAACCGAGTATATGCGCACAGAGGTCCACACAAACCTGTGCTTTTTGGTGATACAACAAATTAGCAATTTTATTGATATTTTCTTTTCTTATACTGTATGCCTTTCGTCTTGCTTTTAATGATTCTAAGTCTATGGCAAGCAAAAACCTTCAGAATTACAAAGCTTCATGTATTTTTAGATATATTGCGACGTGTCTACAATATCGCAAAACAACTCAAGCTGAATGAATATATTTGTGTTGACTACAATAAAATTTTGCAAAACTGGTTAAGGAGAGGTAGTGAGATTAGAAGTAATAATCCAAAGCTATCCTTTGATTGGTACTGGTATTGAACTGAAGAATTTTGAAATAGTACGACAAGTTCGTGCGCGACCTTCCCGCGGTCGCCAGAGATGCGGCCTGCGGGAGGCGAGGTATGCTACATGTCAGCGGGGACACTTGGTGTTGCGGGGAAGGGGATTTTCTATGACAGTTGCGGGCGATTGGCGCTACATCGCCCGTGCGGGGGCCAGGAGGGTCGCGCATGGACTTTTGGAAGAGTTTGTTTAGGAGCAGCGAGGGTACCTGTATCTTGGCTATGACGGGCGAGGCGTTCCAGGCGCCGACGCCGGGGCGCAGCCCGCGCGCGAACTCCTCGCTGGGCCGGTTGACGCCGCTCAGCGTGTCCAGACCCAGCGCCACGCGGTCCAGGATGCTGTCGTTCGCGTCCACCACCTTCTCAGTGTTGTATTCGTGGTCATTTCTACCGAAACAGTATTGTTACAGTACAATGTGGTGCTATAAGTGGGCTCCTTAAATAATCGCTTACACAGTTCTGTTAAAGAAATATAAGCATTCGTCTCGGCACAGATTTCGTCGCAGCTTTGCACAGGTGTATTTATATGGAAATGACTGACAAAATAATCATTTATTCAGCAGGAAAAGATGTAGCTATACTCTTGGCCTGATATATGTACATTAAGAGCATTATTAAGAAATAAACTCAAAAGTATTATGACATATATAATGACAAATTAATTATAAAATGCAAAGCAACAGCTACATTTTAGTCAAAAATTTAGGATGACGTGAAAGATTATTATCATCATATTTGCACACACTTTACAATTTGTTATATACATAGTTATAGCAGTATATAGTTTAGATTATGCATTACTAAAATAAATTCATTTGAGGCTACATTAAAGTTTACAAGTATTTGGTAAGTTATTTTGAAGTGATTATGTAATAAACAGATATAGCTAAAAACAAATTAGCTCTCACTGTCTGTATGCTTTAATCTTTAAAACTATGAAACAGATTTTAATGAAGTTGATTAAAAAAAGGTTTATATGTGTAATACATGTATGCATATTCTTAACCAGAGCAGGTCACAATAAATAATATGAATAAGATAGTTTTCTACTATGTCATCAAATGTATAATATATGCAGTAGAACCAAAATTTTTGAATCCCCGATAATTTTGCATAAAAAACAGATAATTATTTGGACATAGTCTACAGAGCAAAGATCACATAAAAAAAAATAACTAAGATGGGATTGCGCTGGTGGGCAAAGCTTTAGTATATTTTTATTAATACAGGCATGGCAGGCAGTTAAAATAACTGATTGCTGCTTGTATCCAGTTTCTCATATTGTGTTTAGACGAGTGTAAAGTCAGTTGTTGAATAAAATTAATTAATAGAGGCCACATCCTTGGGAAACCTATTTCATGCTTTGACTACTCCATATTTCAGAAAGTGCTTGTGAGGTTTACATGTTGAGATGTTGTTTTGGAAGGAAAAATTATATGGATAATTGTGAGGTCAATATGTATAGGTTAAATAATAGTGACACATGATTAAATAATGCCTAAAAAAAAATACTTACACTTTCAACTTCACAGCTGGTAACTCTGTTGCAAGTATTTGGTTTGTTTGTACAACAACATTTTCACTTAATTGGTGTGTCACAACATTAAAGTCTGTAAAAGTCTTGAATAAGTTGTATGAGGCACCCAGCGGCATATGGCATGTGGATCTAATTGTTCTATGTACAGTTGTGTAGCCACCCTGTGACAAATTAAAAACAAAATATTATTCTCTTTATCAAAACAATACAAATTAAACATAGTCATTGATTCTTAAATTAAAGAAACAGAAAATATTTTTTTTATCTTTAAATACCTAATTGCAATGTGTTTAGGGGACATTCTACTATTTTTGTGATAATGACACTACATCAATTTATTGAATAATGGAAATCGCATGGACTCTATTCTTTAATCTTTAGTGACCAAATCCTTAGAAATATTTAATTGTATAACATACAAAATTAATGAGAAAAAATACCCATGTAGACTACAGAAATATACAGGTGTCCCGTAGAGAGTGTACTAGACTAACACAGCCATAGACCTTTTAAATAAAAATAATGTCATGTTATTAGAGGTGGCTATGGCTAAGCTATCTTGAGTATCTGTTTGGCTTGCCATTTTTAGACAAAAAGTGGCATTATCAAAAGCTTTTTATTAGGTTAATCTGAAAGGTCAATAGCTAATCTCCAGTGTCAGTCTGGCACGCTCTTTTTGGAACACCCTGTATATCAAAACATAGCAGGAGAGATGCAAATGTAGTGATTACCATGCTAGCTTTTGTTTGGACAGGTTGCTTATGGAGGTCACCAGACCTCAATATTTACACTTTCAGTGTACTTAGTAGTTCATATTTTATGTGCAACTGACTGATCAATCAAATATGCACGAAGAAAGATCCCATAAATACATCTGAAGCTGATAAATGGCACACAATGAGAAGATGGCATTGCAATAATCTCTTTAGTTAGTGCATTGTAGGCATAGAAAGGAGCATATGAGGCGTCAATTAGTTAAATGTGTATGCAACGAGCCTGCCTTATTTACAACCAACCGATCGCATTAAAATCACTTATTTCCCCAAGGAAATGACAAAATCTAACACATGCTGATTGTTGACATTAGAGAGATAATGTCTAAATCAAACAGAAAATTACGCACCTGTGTAACTGACGTCAAATGTGGATAAAACTCCGGGGCCTCTGGGTTTAGAACAGAATTCATTTTGCAGTCGATAAACTAAAACAGTAAAATATTAAAATAAATCGGACTAAAACCTAATTTATCGAGTGCAAGCTGTGAAGTATGAGTGAGTGAGTTTAGTGAGTGAATGAAAAACTTTAAAAAAATATCTCTAAAGTAGAGAGACCATAGACTAGGATTCGTTTTGCTCATGAATGAATGACTTGACCTTGGCGAACAATCATTCAATCAATCTATTTTTCTATTTCTTGGCCTAGCACGGCTTGTGCAACAGCCACAGGAAAATTATTTTTTTTTGTTTTTATAAAGGCGTGTTTATGTCTTTTGTGCTGCCATGTTTTTTATTTCAATCTACTTACATTTGTGGATCAACCATTTGATTGATATATACTCTTTTCTAAAATGACAGTTATTTTTATTATTTTTGTGTGTATATATAGTCATCCATACTAATATTATAAATGTGAAAGTGTGTCTGTCTGTCTGTCTGTTAGCTCTTGACGCTTAAACCACTGAACCGATTGAGATGAAATTTGGTATGGAGACAGTTCGAGACCCTGGAAAGGACATAGGCTACATTTTGTCGTGATATAAAAACATTAAGGGGGTGAAATGGGGGATGAAAGTTTATATGGAAAATCCAACTCTTGCGGGTGAAGTCGCGGGGAACCACTAGTATTTCAATAAATAAGACTTCAGAAGAAATAAATAAACAATTACACACTAATTAAAGTAAAAAAATAAGCTAAAAATCTATCTTTACAATGATCTTTACCCCCACCACCTCTAATTTTCTTAGTTTTGCTCATCTTCCCGAACCCCTATGTGTCGTAGTCATAATTGAGCTTCAAGAAAAAGAACAAGTAGATCTCATTTGTTTACATCTAGTTCCTTTGTCTACTCAGAATGGGTGAATAAAAAATTAATACAGTGACACTACAGTAACAGACAACAGTGACAATTTCGTGGAACTTTTTGGCGGGCTTTTGAACGCACTAGGCGCGATTTTCAAGAAAATTTATTTTTTTCGTGTTTTAGCGAGACAATTTGATCCTTTTCTATTGGAAGTCGTCCAATAGTTTGCCAATTCATTATGCCGGACGGGGACGGTGAAGATCCGCCTGGGAAAGCGGAAAAAAGAAAACTTCCTAATAGGAATTCTGGCGCCGATACTACTGAGGACTTCTACAAACCGTATGTGAAACCCAATTATCGAAGATTATATGGAGAAAATTCAGTGAGTGGAGTGTCTAATATTTGCGTCTATGTCGAAAGCACCAAGAATAATAATCCCATAGTCACCACCAACCTTTTCAAAAACGAAATTAAGGGCATAAATAACATCAAACGAGTCAACGCCAACAAGATTTGTCTTACCTTTTCGAAAAACAACTATGCCAACAACTTTCTAAAGAATGACACCTTCCTAACGAAGCATCAGCTCAAAGCATATATTTCGGCAGCAGCGGTGGAGACTATCGGCGTGCTCCGTTTTGTACCCACAAGTATTAGCAATGAGGAACTATTTAAAAAGCTATCGTCTGAATTTGAAGTAATAGGTGTACGTAGGTTTACCAAAAGGGAAAATGGCATTGTTAAACCATTTCAAACAGTCAGCGTGACTTTTCTTTCAACCACACTGCCAACGCACGTTTACCTGGACTTGTTTAGGTTTCGGGTATTTGAGTACAATGCACCATTATTACAGTGCTTCAAATGCTTTAAGTTCAATCACGGCGCTAAAAAATGCAAGTCGGTTCAAAAGTGCTCTATTTGCTCAGAAGAGCATCACTTTAGTGAGTGCTCTTCTGATAAAATAGCAAAATGTGTTAACTGTCAAGGAGCTCACCTTGCTATATCACGTGACTGTCCAGTAAAAAAACAAAAAATTGAAGATAAAAGAAACAAACCTACGTATGCTAATATACTCGCGACTCCCAAAAACTTACAAGACTTCCCAGCACTGGCTACCCCCCCCCAAGTCTAGTCTAAAACCCTTGGCATCAAGGAAGACATCCGGCTCATCGCCCACTCCTCCTTCCATTCCTACCCCGGCGGTAAATACTACTGAAAGTAAAGAAAAACTTTCAAATGAAAAATTAATAGATGAAATTCTATCTAATGACTACATACGAAAGGGACTTATTGGCGCTTTGGTGGCAATTCGTAACGAAAATAGGGCTATCACTAACTCTGTTATCCAAGAGATACTCATAAAGAGCTTCAAAGAAAAGGTTTTTAATAGATAAACGTTTCTTAAGAGTTGCACAGTATAACGTTGAAGGTGTTATAAATAAAAAACTACTACTTATTAATTTTTTATTAGAAAACGATATTAACATATGTTTATTAAATGAAACATGGCTTAAAGTTAATAACAATTTCCGTATTCCTAACTATAATATAATTAATCAAATGGGTAAAGAAAAAGAAGGTCGCGGTGGCGTAGCTATCGTGATCGAAGATTATTTTAAATATTCTGTTAGATCTGCCATACTATGATTATTTGCAATCTGTAGCCATCAATCTACAGACTAATATTGGTAACTTGTGTTTTTTATGTGTATACTGTCCTCCACCCAAAGAAGGTCGTGCTCGCTTTAGAGTCAACAAACTAAAACAAATAATTCAGAGATTACCTAAACCACTTTTTTTTGCTGGTGATGTAAACGCCCATCACATAGCATTTGGTTGTGCAGCTAGTAATAGCCATGGCAATGAAGTTTATAACACCTTGGACGACTGTGATCTGTGTATCCTTAACACAGGTGCCTTAACCACTGTAGGTACATCTACTCATAATCCTTCGGCAATTGATATAACTTGTGTTAGTCCCACTGTGGCTCCACTGTGTGATTGGAAGGTTCACGACGACCCAATGGGAAGTTATCACTATCCCACTGTGACTGACATCCAAACCTCTGTAATAAAATATGAATTAGGTGATCCTGTACATAAGTACATTTACAATAAAGCAGATTGGTTTAAATTTAATTTGGAATCTAAGAAAATATCTGATAATATTAATTTTGATGCTACAGATCCTCTTCTAGTTTATAATGATTTTTCCAACAACTTAATTAATATTAGAGACATCTAGAGGCATACCTAAAATTGTAAAATCTACTCTTCATTTAATTAGGAAACCATGGTGGGATGATGAGTGCAAAAGTGTAGTTGCAGAAAGTAAACAAGCCTTAAACTTCTACAGACGTAATCCAACTATAGACAATTATATTAAGTATAAAAAGCTGGATGCATTTAAAAAGAAAACTCTTTGTGATAAAAAGAAAAGTGGATGGAAGTCTTTATGTGAATCTTTTAATAGGTATACTCCTGTTAGTACTGAATGGAATTATATGAAGAGGTTTAAGCGCTTGTCTATTGCAAAGTTGCCGAAGAATGATGAGTGGATTCCATCTTTTTTTGATAAATATGCTCCCCCATCTCCTCCTGAAAAAAATGTAGACACTTCGATTATTCAACAATACTTTTCACAAAACGGTGATGATAAGGCAGCATTTATTTCACAACCTTTTTTGTGGGAATGAATGTTGTAATTTAGTATAGGATATTTTGTGGATTCAATAAAATTTAATTTTCTCATAGGGCTTAGCATAAGAAATAATGTAAATTAGCTCAGGGCTTGTTTTATTTAATAAAGATAGCAAACCGGTTATCTGTTAGGTGATTCCCACTTGCAATAAGTTAGGCAGGTAGGAACTAATAATAAAATATAAAGTAGGTAGTTTGGTACAGGGGCGAAGGAGACCCTATCTGGTCGTCCCACTCAGGCAGTGTGGGACCGGTAAGACCAATAGTCTGTCCCTGTCCCCCATCTCGCACATTCCGAGGGTAGGTAGGAAAACCCGCAGAGGTAGAATGTTGCGAGTGGAAATTGTTAGGCTATTGGTAGGTAGTATGAAATATTGTAGAAAGAGATAGGAGATACGCATCGGTTGCCTCCCTCAGTATTTCGATGTTTTGAGGGTGGCTGTTGAACGCGTTGGTTCGAAGAAAGTGTAACCAGCAATGAGGGATCAACGAAGCCGCGATCAAGACTTACTCCTGTGAGAGAGACGATCACATTTACACGGGTGTACCGTGGCTCCGGCATTCACCACCTAACGGTGCCAAACGGTGTCTGTCGCGAGTTAACGCTGTTTCCAGGCGGTGCAGTCTGTCGGGCGAGCTGCCACATATCGCGCAAGCGATTGTGAACTAGTCCGCGCCAGTACGGTGTGCGTAAGCGTGGGGGCCGGACTGTAGGCACTGCTGAGGGTCCTGGACATTCCAGCCAGCGACTGAGCACCCCGCGGATGCGTACATTCTCTGCTGGGCGGTTCCTTCCCTTCCGATCCTGCACGACCATCCATCCTCGAACAGGCTCCCCTTGGTAGCGTACCTGTTTGAGATTGATAGGAGTAGGGGCAGCAAGAAAGAAGATGCCGACGACAAGAAGCCAAGCTGGGAGGAAAGAGACGGAAGACTCAAGACAACGCAACTTTGAAGAGCCACCCGCATCACCGTCAGTGCAAGCCACCGCAAGCATGCCACAAGCCCAAACAAGCGTAGTACCCGCAGAAAGCGGACGTATCGAACCAGTGGAGAGGCGTCACGACGCCGACGCCGACGCGCCTAGGACAAGGCCACCGTCGTCGAGAGGTTCAAGCGTCGCCGCTCGTTTGAAACAAGCGGAGTTACTAGCAGCCGAGAAGTTCGCGGAGATACAGCGAAGAGAGATGGCGATAGAAAAGAATTTAATTCAAAAGCGATTGGAATATGAAATAGCTACGATTATGGAGACCGATAAAGAGGATCGTGACCGTGAGAGCCTACCCGCCGGTGAAGTCCAAGCGAGGGTGGATGACTGGCTGGACAGAACCCAGTCCCGGCGTCACGACGAAAATGTGCAGATACCCACAACAGAAATGTCTTTCGGCGTTCCTACCCTCCGAGAAGAGAGGAATGAAAGAGACAGACATATGTTTACGCGTCGCAAGGAAAAGGAGGCGCGTAATATGGAAATGGACAGAAACCGACATTTAAACTCGCCAAGCATAGAACCAAATCAAGTTAACAACAATAGTGAACATAATGAGCAGCGACTAATCAACGAAAACAATGAATGTAAGGCAGGGCCCCGAGGTGATATGGACGGGGTTGAACGACTTGCTACTACATTAGAGAGGATTATGTCAAAGCGACCGGCCCCACGTCAAGCTATTGAGTTGCCGATATTTAATGGAAATCCAAATGAGTGGTTGCCTTTTAAAGCTGCGATGCAAGAGTCAACGAGATCATGTAACTTCAGTAAGGCCGAGAACCTGGCTAGACTACGAAATTGTCTGAAGGGAGAAGTCAAGGAAGCAGTGGCGGCGTTGTTGTACGGTGCTACAGATCCCGATAAAATCATGCGGACGCTAGAACAGTGTTACGGAAGACCGGAAGTGATTATAGATCGAGCACTGAACGACCTGAGGAGCCTGCCGCGAGTGGGTACCACAGCCAGTGAGTTGAGCATATTTGCTATAAAGGTACAAAACATCTGTGTACACTGGACTCTGTAGACAATAGAAGTTACCTAAGAAATCCGATGCTGATACGAGACATAGTCGAGAAGCTTAGCCCACACCTGAAGGCGAGATGGTGCGACTACGCGGTCCAGTATTCAAGCTATTCGGAGCCAGAGATCGTTACATTATCGAACTTTTTAATGGAAGAAGCTAACAAGGCGATTCGTTTCGCATACGTACCGCAACCTAGCAGCTCCGCAGCCAAGAAGGAAGTCGTACAAGGTAAACCGAAGGCCAACACGAAAGGAAGAAACACCGGGGTGTACGCCACAGCCGACGAGAAGGCGATGGCGTCACAAGAGAAACCGTGTTGTTTATGTTGCGGCGGGGACCACGAAGTACCGAAATGCAAGAAGTTTACAACCATGACAGTGCGCGAGCGATGGGATTGGTTAAAAGAAGAAAAGATATGCTTTCTATGCTTGAATAGTAAACACAGGCGGTTTAAATGTAAGGCGCAGATGTGTAATGAGAATGGCTGTAACCGACGTCATCACAGGCTGTTACA
Organism: Pyrausta nigrata; assembly: GCA_949316185.1. NCBI lineage: Eukaryota > Metazoa > Arthropoda > Insecta > Lepidoptera > Crambidae > Pyrausta > Pyrausta nigrata. The sequence continues at coordinate 659,273 of OX438936.1, forward strand.
CACAGAGAGTAATAACAGCGGAAGTCAACAAAACCAAGAAGTGGTAGCCTCAGTTAACCACACTGCTGGGGCAGCCAAGGCGCTGTTGAAGGTGTGTCCGATCGTCATTGAGGGGCCACGGGGTAGAGTAACTACACACGCTCTACTTGACGAAGGGTCCACCGTAACATTGATAGATCAGGACTTAGCAGATTACGTCGGCGCAGAAGGCCCGGTTCGAGACTTACACATATGTAGTGTGAACACGCAGAGCGTACCACACGCAAGCAGAGAAGTAGAGGTTCGAATTATCGCCGGTAACAAGGAAGAATATAAGGTGAAAGCGAGAACCATGGAGAACCTCCGCTTGAATAGTCAAACGGTAGATCGAAGCTGTTTGAATTATGGACACATGCGTAACCTGAACGAGAGTAACGTGTGTTATGTAAACGTCAAGCCGCGTGTACTCATAGGCGCGGATAATTGGCATCTTATAGTAAGCAGGAAGCTGTTGACAGGCAAGCGCCACGAGCCAGCAGCATCGCTCACCAGACTGGGGTGGGTGATACATAGTCTAGCGCCGTCCCGGATCATAAGGGAGAGAGATACGGTGCTATTCGTCGACGGCCATGAGAAGGCTCGGTCTACGCAACCTGACGAAGAGTTACACAATATGGTGAAGGCATACTTTGAGATCGATTCTCTGGGCATAGAGAAGAAGGAATGCGAAAACCCTGAAGATATTCGCGCCTTAGAAGCTTTCGAGTCTACAGTAAGATGTGTCAATCAGCGATACGAAGTTGGATTGCCATGGCGCAAGGTTAACACAGTTATGCCGCCGAGCTACGATGCTGCGTAGCGGAGGCTCATGTCAATCGAGAGGAAGATGGACGCATCAGAAGACTTCAAAAGTAAATACACTGCTCAGATCGACGGTATGCTGAAAAAGGGCCACGCAGAAGAGAGCCGAGAGTGCGATATACAGAGCCCACGTCTCTGGTATTTACCGCACTTTGCCGTGGTAAATGTAAACAAGCCACAGAAGATAAGACTAGTGTTTGACGCCGCAGCGAAGAGCAACGGGGTGTGCCTGAACGACGCGCTATTAGAAGGCCCCGATTTGCTTAGAGACTTAGCCGGAATTCTATTTCGATTCAGAGAGAAGGCTATCGCAGTAACTGCAGATATCAGAGAGATGTTTCTACAAGTAAAGATAGCACAGGAAGACCAACCGGCTCAGATGTTTTTGTGGAGAGGCGATGTCAGAGCAGCCCCACCGAAGAAATATAAAATGACATCGATGATATTTGGCGCGAAGAGCTCACCCTTTCTAGCACACAGTGTAAGAAACCACAACGCGAAGAAGCACGCAAGAGAGTTCCCGAGAGCGTACGAAGCCATAACAGAGAACCACTACATGGACGACTGGGTAGACTGTTTCGATACACAAGAAGAAGCCCGTGACGTCATTAGAGACGTAACTCACGTGCACGCGCAGGCAGGATTCACGCTCGCGGCCTTCAACTCAAACGGGCCTGACGTCATGCGTGAGCTGCCGTTAGAAAGCCGTGCAACCGCACCGAAACAGCTCTGCTCTAGTGGGGATCAGCAGGGGCGTACATTGGGCCTCGTGTGGGACGCTAACGCAGACGAGCTAGGCTTCAACACCGACCTAGTTAGAGTGCCGCGGGAGGTGAAGATGTTAGAGCGAACGCCGACCAAGAGGGAAGCATTGAGCGCAGTAATGTCTATGTCCCAACGTATCTTCGATACGTTGGGACTGCTCAGCTACTACACGATTAGAGCGAAGATTCTAATCCAGGAAGTATGGCGCCTACAAACCGGCTGGGACGAGGCTCTACCTGAAGAAAGCGAGAGAATTCGGCGTATGGCTACGTAGCGTAGATTCACTTAGCAGGCTGCGTCTACCCCGTCTCTACTCTTTAACGGGGGGAGTGACTAGAAAGCAGCTGCACGTGTTCTGCGAAGTCAGCGAGTCTGCTTATGCGACGGCAGCTTACTGGCTTATAGAGTACGAAGATGGGTCGAGACGTGTTGTATTAGCGGCAGCGAAGGCTAGAGTCGCCCCGATGAAGACTCAAACGATACCACGTTTAGAGTTACAAGCGTGTTTAATAGGAACGAGGCTCGCGTCGGCGATAGTGACAGAGCACAGATGGCAACCAGATAGAGTTACATACTGGACGGACTCTACAACCGTTCTATATTGGATTGGGAACGACAGAGTGCGTTACACCCCCTACGTAGCGCACCGACTGAGAGAGATAAGCGAGTTTTCAAGTCCCAATCAATGGCGGTGGGTGCCGACGCAAGAAAACGTAGCAGACGACGCGACGAGAGTCATCACAGAAAATAAATGTCAAGAAGACAGATGGTTCACAGGGCCGTCGTTTTTGTATCAACATGAAGGTTTATGGCCATCTCCAGTCAGCACAGAGAGCAGCGAGGAGATAATATATAGCATCAAATGGAGCGTGCCAGACGCCGGGCGTTTCTCTTACCACGAGCGCCTAGTGAGAGCGATGGCATACGTGTTGTTGTTTATAGATAAATGTCGTGGGCGCGCATCTGTTATGACCAAAGAGCACAGAGATAGAGCAGAAAGATGGTTGATAAGGCGAGCGCAGGCTGACTCATTTCAACAAGATATAGAGCGCCTAGGAAGAGGCCAAAACTTGAAGACAGGAAGTCGCCTCAAATTGTTGATCCGTTTATCGACGAGGAGGGCGTGTTGCGGGCGAGAGGACGAACGAGGGCAGCGGGTGCGTCTGCCCCCGATACTACGCCCGTAATATTGGACGGCAGCCACCCGTATGCGCGGTTGTTGTGCAATCGGGAACACCGTCGCGCCCACCACTCCCACAACGAACGCGTCGTTAACGACGTGAGACAGAAGTATTGGATCCTACGATTGCGACCTACAGTACGTGCCGTGGCCTACAAGTGCACTTTTTGTCGAATGAGGAAGGCGAAACCAGTGTGACCAGTGCTGGGAGACCTGCCGCGCGCTAGAGTAGAAGCCTTCACCAGACCATTCTCTAACTGTGGTCTAGATTTCTTTGGTCCCATGATAATAACCGTGGGCCGTCGTCACGAGAAGAGGTGGGGGGCGTTATTCACATGCCTCACTACAAGAGCCGTTCATATAGAGCTGGTAGCAAGCTTGTCGACCGACTCAGCTATCATGGCATTGCGGCGGATGGGAGCGCGACGAGGGTGGCCACAAGTAATGTACTCAGACAACGCGACGAACTTCAAGGGCGCAGACAAGGAGCTACGAGCAGCGATGAATGAGTGGGAGCCCACTCTACGGGACTTTGCGCTTACCCAGCGCATCGACTGGCACTCCATAGCACCGGGGGCACCGCATCAGGAGGGAGCATGGGAGCGACTCATACGCTCAGTCAAGAACCTACAGTACGTGCCGTGGTTCTACAGACTCTCTGGTAGAGGTCGAGCACACTATGAACGCCCGACCGCTCACACACGTGCCTGTCAGCGCTGACGACCCGGAGGCGCTTACCCCAAACCACTTTCTTCTGGGGGGATCGCGCGGCCTACCCATCACCGGGCCGTGCGAGCCGGCGTCGAAGAAGACGTGGAGGGCGGCACAAGCGCTAGCCGACGAGTACTGGCGCCGCTGGCTGAAAGAATACCTACCAAACCTGGTGCCAAGAAGAGGAGCTCGTGACGTCACCGAGGTCGCTATCAAGCCCGGTGACGTAGTCGTCGTGGTGGACCACACACTACCACGCAATGTGTGGCCGCGAGGAGTCGTCACTGAAGTACATTCCGGACCTGACGGAGCAGTAAGGAACGTCGAGATTCGGACCAAGGGCGGCGTGTTTCGTCGACCGACGTCAAGATTGGCTGTCCTGCCGGTGGAATGAAGAGGTTCGCACTTCGCAGCGCTTCACCGGGGGGAGACTGTTACGGACACCCAATCAGTTACTTTATGTTTATATTTGAATGTTGTAATTTAGTATAGGATATTTTGTGGATTCATTAAAATTTAATTTTCTCATAGGGCTTAGCATAAGAAATAATGTAAATTAGCTCAGGGCTTGTTTTATTTAATAAAGATAGCAAACCGGTTATCTGTTAGGTGATTCCCAGTTGCAATAAGTTAGGCAGGTAGGAACTAATAATAAAATATAAAGTAGGTAGTTTGGTACAGGGGCGAAGGAGACTCTATCTGGTCGTCCCACTCCGGCAGTGTGGGACCGGTAAGACCAATAGTCTGTCCCTGTCCCCCATCTCGCACATTCCGAGGGTAGGTAGGAAAACCCGCAGAGGTAGAATGTTGCGAGTGGGAATTGTTAGGCTATCGGTAGGTAGTATGAAATATTGTAGAAAGAGATAGGAGATACGCATCGGTTGCCTCCCTCAGTATTTCGATGTTTTGAGGGTAGCTGTTGAACGCGTTGGAAAGAGTAACGTAGGTGCTATCTTTATTCTTTCGCCAGTAAGCACTAGGGTGCTTTAGTCACTAAGTAAGACCTATGTAATTAGTATAAGTATAGGGCCGTGAGCGCCGGATTTTGTTAGCTGCTCTCACGGTCATCGGTCTCCAATAAAAGAAGAAAGAAACAAGAAGCGTTGTATTTGAAGAATACAGTCCATAACATCGGGGGAACGATCGTCTATATATTGGCTCGAGTGCGTAGCTAATAAAGAGTTTATGATAGCTTTACAATCTCGAAAAAACACGACGCCGGGATTGGATGAGATTCCATACGAGCTCATTCGACGCCTTCACACTAGTGCTAAACAAGCATTATTGCAGATTTTTAATTTACTCTGGCATCAACAGGTTATCCCTGAATCATGGCAAACTCAATGTATAATTCATATCCTAAAACCCGATAAACCTCCTGAAGACTGTAACTCATACCGGCCTATTTCCCTTTCTTCCTGTATAGGAAAAATATTCGAATGTATGTTAAAAATTAGATTAGATCACTATATTGAATCAAATAACATCTTACCAAATGAACAATTCGGATTCAGGAAAGGATGAAGTGCTGCAGAAAGCTTTACTTCTCTTATTTCAGACATTAAGAACTCTTTTCACAGCTATTCCTCAACAGTGTGTGTCTTTCTTGATGTACAGGGTGCTTTTGATAGTTTAAATCTCACAGTTCTGATCAACATTTTAAGCAATATTGGCATACCCGGCGTAGTCTGTAAATGGATTTTTAACTTTTTTTACAAAAGAACTATGTACATAAAATTTAATAATGGTTTTCATGGACCAAAATATGTGTATAAAGGAACAATGCAGGGTGCTACTATATCTCCTTTATTGTACAACATATATACAAGCCAAATTAATAAATATTTAAAACAGTCTGATGTTAAATTCCTACAATTTGCAGATGATTTGTTAATATATACTGTAAATAGAAATGTAAATATTGTTGTACATAGTTTAAATATAGCTTTGACTGAAATTCACCATTTTTATCATAACAAACTGAAACTAGATATCAGCCCTCATAAAAGTGGTGTAATGATGTTTTCCAAAACATTTATTGATTGTAATAATCAAATCTTTTTTGATAAAAAAGCTCTTCCATGGCTTGAAGAGAAAAAGTTCTTAGGAGTGTGCTTAGATAAAAAACTTACATTTGATAGCCACATAAATCTTCTAATTAAAAATTCAGCCAAGTCACTAAACATATTGCGCTCTCTAGCAGGGGTAAACTGGGGATCTGATCCCAAAGTATTATCTATGCTCTACAAAAGCCTGGTGCGCAGTCACTTTGATTACAGCTCTTTAGCTTATATGAACTGTAGATTAACTTTACTTAAAAAACTTAATGTCATCCAGAATAAAGCCCTAAGAATTATAACAGGAGCAATGTGCTCGACCCCTATTAATTCTATGCAATGTGAATCATGTATTCCTCCACTCATACTGAGACGTATTCAACTGGCCTCTAACTTCTGTCTTAAGCTTATATCTTCTAACAATAAATTTGTCATGGATCAAGTATTACCTCCTCAAACCTTTGAAATCAGTTCTACCCCTCTCCCAAGATTTTCAGGCTCTGAGTTAATATCTGGGCACACTCCAGAGTTACTTAGAATTGCAATGAATATACATAATATGTCTGTAAATAATTATTGTAATATTATATGGGAAAAAATTAATAGCCAAAGTGATTTGAATGAATTCTTAGATGACAAAGCATATTATAAAATTTATACTGATGGCTCTAAGTCAGAAGATGGCGTAAATTCAGCATACTATGATCCTGAACTTAAATTGGTTAGAAGTTATAAAATTGGCAGTTATTGTTCTATCTTTACTGCTGAAAGATATGCCATCTTTTTAGCTTTACAACATATAAAAGATTTAGATACCACTTATGATACTCTTATCATGACTGATTCCAAAAGTGTATTAATGGCTTTAGAAAATAATTCACCAAGATTTAATCTAAATTATATGATCTATCTTATAAGACAGCTAGTTTATGAAATAGTTACACATCTCATCATGGCATCAGCGGCAATGAAAAAGTGGATCGTGCAGCAAGAAATGGCTTTGACATTGATCACTCCACTTTGATGAAAGTTCCTTGCACCGATTACCAAGCAGTGATAGTCCAGGACCTGAAAAAGTTGTGGCATGAGTACTGGATGATCGCAAGTGCAGAAAAGGGAAAATGGTATAGCAAAATCCAAGGAAGCCCGCCCGCCAAACCTTGGTACCATCGCAAGAACTTGAATATTGATAATAGAAAATTCATCACTGTTATCAACAGACTTAGATTTGGCCACTGTCACACTCCTACTCACCTGAAGAGACTGAACCTAATTCAGAGCACAGAATGTCCACATTGTAACGAAGAACCTGTAGCCGACTTAAAACACCTGATTCTGGAGTGCCGAAGCTTCGGCTTGCAGCGACTTGTGTTGATTAATGATCTTCAGGCTGAATGAGATCCTGAACCCGTACCTCAGGATTTACAAGAACTTTTAAGTAACTCTAAGTTTTAAAAGGCCATATACAATTATGTGGTTGCAAGTCTTGGTACCCTGTGATGAGAAGAACCTTCAGACAGTTATTATTTAGTGTATTTTTGTGATAAACTTAATATATTGTGAATTGATATTGACTTCTACCAGTGGAATTTCAAACCTAACTGTCGTGTCAGTGTGACTTTAAAATTAAATGAACTAGATTTTGAACAATACGTCTGGCTTAAAAGGGGTCTCAGCCCAGAGCCGTAAAAACCTTTAAAAAAAAATGACAATTTCGTTTTGCCTATCATCTACCTACCTGCTTGATAAAATTTGCCCTGAGGGGTGAGATTATAGGGTGGAGTTGGGAGGCGGCGAGCGAAGGGTGGTCGTGGCGTTTTACGTAGCTAGCAGCAGCAGTGTGGGTGTAACTTTGCATCACGACGCTCCCACAAGCAAGCCCTGCGTCCTGCGCGATTGCGCACAGTGCCTTCGGTTAGCCACTAAACTTTCGGAGTTTGCGTTGTCGCAAGTGAGCAAAGGACAGACAATATTCGGCAGCAATCGAGCGATCTGTCGGTCTATACGCGGGGTATGTATCATGCTGTCGATATTTTGTGGGATAGGCCAGGGATAACGAGTAGCCACCTGTGTTTATCTCTCATGTGTACTCGGGCAGTTTTCGCGACCGTGCTAATATCGCCCGTCATATGAGCGGGGTTCAGCTCGGACGCTGTTATTCTTGTTTGTCATGACTTTAGAGGACCCGTTCTACGTCGTCAAAGAGTAAGTGCATGTCGGCCGTGCGACGTGGCCTTGGGCCCGCCGTCAACACAGCATCCGATGCAAGTGCGCCTGAAATGGCGTCTAGTCACTCGATATTACGCATCTTAACATTTTTTGCAACTAGTTTATAACATATTTAAAATACACTGTTTGGTAACCTTGAACATGTTAATTAGTTGACAGGGTAGTAAGATGAGAGCACAACTGTTTATTGTGTGTCCTAGTTTAAACAAATGCTTAAATCTTGTATTGTGGATATACCTTTATTCACTTAATAATCAACTTTTAACAAAGTGTTGCTAATCAAATTTACTACAAGCATATGAATAACGAAATGACCCCTAAAATTGTCTTTCAATGAGTTTGACAAAGGATTGGTGTGTGTTAACAGTGAGGTGTTTAAAGCATTGAACAAGACCCGCGGGTTGTACCTGCGCTGGCAGGAGATCTCAAAGGCGCCGGCTGTGGCCAGCAGCCCCGAGGCAGAGTGGACCTCCACAGAGCTGAGGAATGCGCTGCGCAGCATCGAATGGGACTTGGAGGACCTTGAAGATACTATCAATATCCTTTTCAAATTCTACCTACTATGTATAGTGGGCAACCCATCATACTGCAAATTTTTGTTTCAAAATCACCGCTATTACTACTGCCACAATGTTTAGTTTTATATACTGTCATCTGTACTATGTATCAAATTTTCTTTTAGATTTTTTATGGATCTTTAAATAATTATTGTTATTATGTGCTTGCTTGTGTGAATATTTAGTGTTTACCAATTTACTCATAGTTGAGAATTGAGCTCACATTTTTTTAATATCTTGGCGACTGCCCTGCCACTAAGGATATTCGGGCAACCACATTGAAATTCACTAGTGTCTATGTGCCAGCATCATATTATTTTTCACTTTGGTGACACAATAGTTTACTGTTGCTTACCCATTTAATTTTGAACACTATAATGTATTTTACCTATGTTTTTTTTGCAGATTAAACTCCTTAAACTGTTGATTTATTTTTTGCATATTATATTGCTACGCTATTGCAAAGGCTGTTGCGACTTTTTTATTTTATTATGTGATCCATGCAAATAATTTTGATTACTTCTATAATCATGATGAGTAAATTATCTGAATTGTGTTTTTTATGTTTTCAACTGCCAAGCCATTACTTCTGCTTTAGTTATTTTATTATGGTAATTAAAGGAATTATTTGCATAACTTGGTTTATTGTCTCATTTGCATAATATCTCTAGGATCTGCAAAAATGTGCCTTTAAAAATTGTGTTATATATGCTCCCAAAGAGCACAGAACAACATTTTCAGAAACGGTGAGCTTTGTTCGCCCATTTGCAAAAATCACAGAAATTACAATAGAGGTTCAGTACAAAAACCGCTTGGCGTCACATGCCTGTTTGATTCTACTTATCACCTCAGAAAATGCTTTTTATCATCTTGATTATAGGTACTTTACTTTTATATCTAAGCAAATTTTCCTTAACATTGCTACAAGCATTGTAGAAAAGAACTCGTCTAAGTTTAAGATCGACAATAAAGAGATTTGCGACCGGAGGAGTTTCATAGACGCCACCAAGCAAGAGGTGAAGGTAAGCTAGTTTTTCACATTTACATTTATTTTTGTACTTTCTCTTACTTTGTAATAATTATGAACATTAAAAGTAATTGAGCAGTTTTTCTGGAGGTATAGTCACATGAGTAGATAAACGGAGCAGAAACAAATGTTCTTCTTCTTTGGTTTTTGGCGACAATAGTCTCTAAGAGCGTCCAAAATTGCGACCTGTTTTGGTCGGGTTGTTACAAAAGGTTAAGTCACCTTAGCTAATAAAAACATAATAGATTTAACCTGACGTAGATTTTTATTTAAGAAAACCGGCCAAGTGCGAGTCGGACTCGCGCGCGTTGGGTTCCGTACCATTAACTTAAAACATTAGACAGTATAGACAATTTTTTTTTTCAAATTTTATTAAAATTTCTAAAGTATTCATCACAGGATGCCCGAAACAATTTTAAATAAGAGTTTCCGCGCCTGTTTCTTTACGTGAGTGATTTGAAGTTTATAGGTCCAAGACTTTAGAAATGAAGGGGGGGCGACACCGTGTAAACGACTTTGGCGGGCTATATCTCGCAAATAGTAAAGCTGATAAAAAGTGTTGTATGAAAACCCTACCTTATTTTCATATTCGTTTTCAACGATACCCCACACAAGGGGGTGCACTCAAAAAAATAATTCACCCCCCCCCCTTTACATGTATGGGGAGGTACCCTTAAAAAAGGGTAATTTTATTTTTTTTGTATTTTTAAAAATGAGATCTATATGTGAAATATCCTCGAACCAAGTTACATGCAAATCAGTCTATAAACGTAGAAGATATTCTGCTTTGACAGACTAGGACGGACGGACTGAACGATCTTATTTACTCTAGCTGCTAAAATATGGATACTTATTGTGTAGGCGCACGCACGCACAATGGCCCAAGTGCAGAAAAATCCCCGACCAAACTAAACACTGACCTCCATAATACAAGTACGCGGGACTAAACATTCTATAAGAAATGACCGATAATTTTAGTGACGAATCAAAGCGCCCCCATCGAGTGTCTAGGGAACTAAAACAGAGTAACTTGCATATGTTTATGTCAACCACATGTCAACTCTCATTAGTTCCGTGGACGGTCAACTCACGCTTACTACAGCATTAAGCGCCAAAATGGCGATAATCAAAAGTCTTCATTTTTAGGTTGACAGTATGCAGTCAATGGCAAAAAACAGAACCTTTATAGTTTCGTCAAGTCTGTATGTCCGTCCGTCCGTATGTCACAGCCACTTTATTCTAAAATTATTAGCATTACACAGTTGAAACTTGGTAGGTAGATGTATCCTGTTAACCGCTTTACGATTCTCATACAAAAAATAATGATATTTATATTCCCATACATGAAACTAAAACAAAAAAAAATATTTTTTTGGCAAAATTAGGGGGTGACTATGAATAGGCCTTTTAAAATGACATCAAGGTTCCTAAAACCATTTTCTGTAAAAGTCTTAACGCTTTCAAAGTGGTAAAATGGGCGCCCTCCTCCTCCCATCTAACTTTTGAACTAAGCAAGTGTAAATTTTGAAAAAAAATCAGTAATCATCCTAGACAAATGTCAAATATTCAAAGCTACCGGACCCCCCTCGTCTCTATTCACTGAACTAATGCGAGCCCTCCGTCGCTTCTTCCAGGTGATGAAAACAAAGATGAGTCTGAACAGGAACCGCGACAACGACGGCACGGCGCGCGAGCCGCTGCTCGGCGACGAGAGCCCGATGCACTTCGCCAACTCGTGGACGTCCACCCCCAAGTACAGCAAGTACTCGAAGCTGGCCTCGCAGACCGACAGCCCGGGCCGCGACGGCGACCTGCTCTCGGCGCAAGATCGGATGCTGGGCGCGCAGCACGACCAGCTACAAGTCATCAGTCATTCGGTCGGCTCGCTGAAGACGCTGTCCAAGCAGATAGGGAGTGAGCTCGACGATCAGGCTGTGTGAGTTGCATTCTTTGCATTAAAACCAAACGGGTGCGCTTTTTGAGGACCACCATGACTTCTATGAGGATCGGTTGTTTTAATTGTATTATATAAAACCTACGATGTTTGTATACAGTGCAACCCTTGATGCATATGATGAAATCCTGTAATTTTCACTAGAGGCACATACGGCTTGTAGTAATAACGTCAATGTTTAAAACAACCCATTCATATGTAAGATAACTGAACTCGCGTATTCTGTTTTAGTCCGAGAGCCGAGCGACCTCATAAGATACCTCAATAGGCTATCATGATTTCGAAGTTGAAAAGACCAAAGTTTCAAATTACAATATTAAGTGAACTTTCGCCGTGGTTTGTAACTGTTCAAATAGCTATTATCAACAAGGCTATCATTAGTTTTTTAAATTTTTTATTTCAATTTTGTATGAAAAGTTTTAAACTTTGTAAAGCCATAGCTCTGAAATGCAACCACTGAAAGTCAGCAAACCAACTCATATCGGCTGTGGAGATCCGAGATACCATACTTTAATTGGGTACAAAAACTAATCATTTATGTTCTAAAGCTTCATATTTTGTGCGTCTGCCGCTACGTCTACTTCAGGCAGGCCAGTGGCAGACCAACTTTTATTTACATAGGTAATCAATGGTTAACTGCTGCCAGTACTCTCATTCGGGTATCTTATTAGATAGGTTCCACTGAAAAAATACGTCCAAAAATCTTATACAGGGTGTGGCGTAAATAGTGGTCCAAAGCAAAGGTGTGGATACACTGTACACTGAAGCACCACATACCAGTATTTAAAAAAAAATTATGTACAGGGTTTTCAAAAAAAAAAAAAAATTTAATTTTTTTAGAAATCGTTACCTTGCCTTACAAATTTGGTTATAATTTCCAAAAATGACGGTTTTTTTTATCCATTTTTTTTATTATTATTGCTGATCACTTGTACTTAGTACTCCATTCGTTTTTTTTTTTTACAAACTGAATTTAATAAAATAAATTAAGTTTCTTTCAAAATTCAATACTCACTGCTAGCAAATCGTTTGGCTTTCAATGCTTTTGGTGCAAAAAAAATGTACCACACTGTCAGTGCCCATTGTTTAAAAAAAATGCCCATCTTTTGCAGATTCTAAAATGGTGCAACAATAAGTGTTACGACTTACAGGAAAAAAGTTATTGCTTTTCGAAACAAAAAGGAGCCCAATTCAGAAAAACAATTTATTTGAAGTTCAAGGGTTTACAAGGGTTGTAATTTTTTTCTGTGTGGTCCAAAGCAAAGGTGTGGATACACTGTACACTGAAGCACCACATACCAGTATTTAAAAAAAAATTATGTACAGGGTTTTCAAAAAAAAAATTTTTTTTAATTTTTTTAGAAATCGTTACCTTGCCTTACAAATTTGGTTATAATTTCCAAAAATGACGGTTTTTTTTTATCCATTTTTTTATTATTATTGCTGATCACTTGTACTTAGTACTCCATTCGTTTTTTTTTTTACAAACTGAATTTAATAAAAAAAACCCTGAAAACCCTGTACATAATTTTTTTTTTAAATACTGGTATGTGGTGCTTCAGTGTACAGTGTATCCACACCTTTGCTTTGGACCACACAGAAAAAAATTACAACCCTTGTAAACCCTTGAACTTCAAATAAATTGTTTTTCTGAATTGGGCTCCTTTTTGTTTCGAAAAGCAATAACTTTTTTCCTGTAAGTCGTAACACTTATTGTTGCACCATTTTAGAATCTGCAAAAGATGGGCATTTTTTTTAAACAATGGGCACTGACAGTGTGGTACATATTTTTTGCACCAAAAGCATTGAAAGTCAAACGATTTGCTAGCAGTGAGTATTGAATTTTGAAAGAAACTTAATTTTTTTTATTAAATTCAGTTTGTAAAAAAAAAACGAATGGAGTACTAAGTACAAGTGATCAGCAATAATAATAAAAAAAATGGATAAAAAAAAACCGTCATTTTTGGAAATTATAACCAAATTTGTAAGGCAAGGTAACGATTTCTAAAAAAATTAAAAAATTTTTTTTTTTGAAAACCCTGTACATAATTTTTTTTTAAATACTGGTATGTGGTGCTTCAGTGTACAGTGTATCCACACCTTTGCTTTGGACCACACAGAAAAAAATTACAACCCTTGTAAACCCTTGAACTTCAAATAAATTGTTTTTCTGAATTGGGCTCCTTTTTGTTTCGAAAAGCAATAACTTTTTTCCTGTAAGTCGTAACACTTATTGTTGCACCATTTTAGAATCTGCAAAAGATGGGCATTTTTTTAAACAATGGGCACTGACAGTGTGGTACATTTTTTTTGCACCAAAAGCATTGAAAGCCAAACGATTTGCTAGCAGTGAGTATTGAATTTTGAAAGAAACTTAATTTATTTTATTAAATTCAGTTTGTAAAAAAAAAAACGAATGGAGTACTAAGTACAAGTGATCAGCAATAATAATAAAAAAAATGGATAAAAAAAAACCGTCATTTTTGGAAATTATAACCAAATTTGTAAGGCAAGGTAACGATTTCTAAAAAAATTAAAAAAAATTTTTTTTTTGAAAACCCTGTACATATTTTTTTTTTAAATACTGGTATGTGGTGCTTCAGTGTACAGTGTATCCACACCTTTGCTTTGGACCACTATTTACGCCACACCCTGTATATTCTTATGACCCGGCTGGACTGGCACTGGCAGACCTAATTTTTTTTACATGTTTAAGTGTCGGTTAACTATCTCAAGATAGCCTATTGGGATATCTTATTAGGCAGCCCGCTGGACTCTCTCACTATTTCTAGCGCGCAGCCACTCTGAACAACCGCTTGTTCCTGCCCTTTTGGCTACACCCACTCCCTCGGATCGTTTCCTTGTAAGGATCTGTTGGGTAAATCTGAATATCTGATCTCTGTTCGTCAGCTAGTGTTTTGATGCACCTGTGTATGTGTCGGCAGGATGCTGGACGACCTGAACACGGAGCTGGAGAACGCGGACTCAAAGCTGGACTCGACGATAAAGAAGGTCGCCAAGGTGCTGCACATGAATAATGGTCAGTATGCTACTTTATCTCTGACACCCGCATTCTAAGATGTTTACTTGGAATTTCCTCCACTCGGCCTCAACTTAGGTAACCTCAAATTGAACCTATTAAATTATCCAGACTATAGCGTCCGTGGACTGCCAGCCTTATTACAAAAAAATTAGGCCAGGTTTAAACTATACTCGGCCCGGCGAACCTTGATCCCTATGACATTGACAGTTATTCCTACGACACAACATTGTGGTGGCGTCACCGGTACATTAGAATCGAATTGGAGGCTTCTAAAAATGTCATTTATTTAATTTCGGTAGATACATGCTATTACAATGATATTCCGTCGGAATTATAACAATTCTTAACATTTACAAGAAATTATCTCAATCAGACTTTGCGTTTACGTCCTCCAAAAGTTACTTCGTTTAAAAGATATCGACTAGTGCGGAAATATATCGATAAACAAATGTCGATAATGGAAACGAGTGTACATGATTTATAATCGACCGTTGACTTCTAAACCAGGCGGTTGCGGGTTCGAATCCCGCAAGTGGCAAATGTTTGTGTGATGAGCACGAGCATTTGTACCTAAGACATGAATGTTTATAAAAGTATTTAAGTATGTCTATCCGTTATCCTAGTCACCATAGCACAAGCTCACGCTTAGTATGAGGCTAGGTAATTGGTGTGTTTGTTGGAACAATTTATTTATTATTTTATTATAATCATTTAAGTTATAAAAAAGTTAAGTTACATCGACACGACCCATCACTAACATGAACTGTCATAGGGATCAAGGTTCGCCGGGCCGAGAATAAGTCTAAATATTAGCTGACAACAGAGGAATGAATGACACATTCGTGACATAACCTAATAGAAAAACGCTTTTCTAATTGGCTACCTAATAGCCTAGTCCTGGCTTAAACCCGGTACTAAGTTTTTGTGGTACCGGGGTGCAAGTTTGGCACTCTACTGGTCGGTAGGCGGGCGACCGCGGGGCGTAGCTAGGTGACACAGACACGAATCCGACTAACGACAAAACAAAGTTGCTAAACTCTGAGCTGGTTGCGAAAACCGCTTAGAGCTGCTGACTCGTGGGTTTATTCCCGCGCTGTGTGTTTTAGCCGGAGTTTAAATTTGAATTATTTTAACTTTTAACATGTAGCAGAAAACTTGTTTTTAATGTGATATTTAAAAAATATATGTTGATATGGTCATCAAACTCTTTGTCAATGTAATGAGGTAATTAGTAGGGTATTTAGTGACGTCAACCATGCAGATCTTCAACAAAGGAAGCCGCTTGGCACAGACGTACCTGAGCTGATTTAGCTCGGTACCCACGTGGCACCTCCCTGCAGGTAGCTGGGGGGAGGGGGGGAAAAACCTATCTACCTTGCTGCACTTTCACGTCAATATCTCCAAAAGTTTAGCAAATAGGTCGTGTTTAGTATCATTTCCGTATAATTCAAATACGAGGAATTCATTTCTTGAACAACATTTGCACTCGTTCATAGAAAAATAACAAGTATAGCGCGAAATACGTCTGAATAGCCCTGTTGATCTTAAATATATGAACATAAACTTTATTAACAGTTTTAACCTATTAGCGTGTCAAAAAAAAATATTAACGTCGCGCGGCGGAGCTGCGAGCGGCGGGAAAAGTTTGTTATTTGGATAGGATTTCTCACATATTGTTTAATTATGACACTGATTGATTAATAAAAGTGATTTTATACATTTGGAGATGGTATTATGAAAGGATTATTTAGTAATAATTTGTACACAATATTCGAACACTGACACTGACAACCATAATTCTGGCATATTTTAATTATTTTATGCGTAAAAATTGGTACCTACTCGTATTAGAGTCAAAAGTTAGGTTAGCTAAATACTAAAAAAGCTAAGTAATAAAAGTTTATTTATTTTATTTAAATATTTTTTTATTTAATATCTAAATACCTATAAAAAATACATTGCTTTATAGGCAGGTAGTTGGTGCTTATGATTTAAAGTGAAGCAAAGCAACTATTGGAATGCTAAATCTATACGATACGATACGCATTCCAATAGTTCCAATTACCGCAGAAGAAATGTATTAAACACACTTGTTGCTCTATTATAGGCCACTCTATGAATGGGAACAGGTTAGCTAGGATCTTGGCAAGTGATCAAGTACCACTAAAATCTCTGCGAAGTCTCTCTCACTCAGGCCGCTGAAGGGATCAGCATCCTTCGGATCGTTCCCGTATTCGAATGACAAAACCTTATTTTCGAACGGATTCGAAAACCCTATTAACAAACGCTGTTGATGGGTTCCGATAAGATTTGACATTCCGAATCGAATTCGGGAAGGGATCCGACACGGAAACTTTCCGAGTGTTTGTGAATCAGGGTGCTGAACGAAGAAAAATCGCTGTTCGCTTGCACTTCCCAGTATCTGCCTCGGAGCGAGTATCTTTTTGCATAGCCCGATTCCATGCCCGTCCTTGCAGGATTGATTTAAGTTCTTGAACAAGAAAGTCAGTCAGTGGTGGATGTGAGGTGGCGGTCGTTGATCTTAATCAGGCCATGTGTCTACGCAGCTGTGTAGCAAAGATGGAAGGGAGCCATGAACTCGCCCGGTAACTTTCGTAACAAGAGATGGATTTACTCTGGAAAATGCCTTTGCGCATTTTTTCACCCGCATTTATTGTAAGGATTGGCAAAGCATCAGGCCAGCTAGAGAATCTATCGACCTTTAAAAGACAATTTTGGAAACCTTGCCGCGAGGAAATGGGCCGATGATGTCAATGTATTGTGGATATGACGGAAACGCTTGATTAGAGTGGGGAACTTCCTGAGCAGCGTTATGAAGCTTGCTGCGCTGGCAGGCGAGGTAATCTTTGTTCGTGCGGGTCCAAACGAATCGCTCAGCCACCAAAGGTGTGGGGATGGCCAGGTGCGGGCAGCAAAACGATGGTGTCTGGTAAGTAGAGACGATTTCCTCTTGTTGATGCTTCTCGACTGATGGAGATGTCGGCGGTCCTAGAGATGTTAATTGTCTCCAGTAAGACGGCCTACGAAGCCGCAGATAATTTGCAAGCGATTGTATTGAGAGCATTATATGGAGAACCAATATCTACTATCCTCCCATGTTCTGTTGACTGCGTTTAGACTAATAATAATGACCTGATAAAGTTGGTGTAATTTTTCGTAAGGTGTAATATTTCTTTTTTTAAGGTTTACCGAATTGTGTAGTTGCAGCAGATAAAAAATCATTCGAGATATTAGAACGAAATTTGATATTGTTGTACGGGCACAGTACGGGCGACAACACTTTGCAAGGTAGACACAGCAGTATCTGTTATAATATTGTAATATGTTATGTTATTATAATATAGTATGCTGTTATAATATGGGCGGTTTTGTAATACAAATTTTGGTAGGTAAATTGGTGTGTTTGTTAGTACAATTATTTATTATAGGGTACTTTGTTACCTACTTTCTTTTGATGTCATATTATGTAAATACTACGAGTAACTAACAATTTTAACTAAATAAAATGATCAAAATAAAATAATACAGAATTATAGTTGTCAGTTATTACTAAAACATTTATTCGAATATTATTAAATAGTTATATTCTGTGATATTATGTACAAGTATTTACTAGATATACCTTTAATAATACCATCTTGAGGTATAAAATCACTTTTATTAATCAATCAGTGTCATAATTAAACAGTAGGTGACAAATCCTATCCAAACTACAAACTTTACCCGCCGCTCGCAGCTCCGCCGCGCGACGTAAATGTTTTTTTTGACACGCTTATAAGTAAAAACTGTTAAAAAATTTATGTTTATATATTCTAGATAAACAGGGCTATTCAAACGATTTTTTTTATAAAACATAATCTTGTAGTTAAATTGATTTTGTAAAAAAAATATTTTCAAGCTTTTTTATTTTCGCGCTATACTTGTTATTTTTCTATGAACGAGTGCAAATGTTGTTCAAGAAATGAATTCCTTGTCCTTGAATTGTATAATTGTGATATCTCCAAAAGTTTAGCAAATAGGTCGTGTTTAGTATCATTTCCGTATGGAAATGATACTAAACACGTAACTTTTGGAGATAAGGACGTAAGAGTGCAGCAAGGTAGATAGGTTTTTCCCCCCCTCCCCTCAGCTACCTGCAGGGAGGTGCCACGTGGGTACCGGGCTAAATTAGCTCAGATGACAACCAGGTACGTCTGTTCCAAGCGGCTTTCTTTGTTGAAGATCTGCAAGGTTCTCCATACAAACCATGTCACTAAATACTCTACTATAATAGCCATTCCACTCTAGTACGCCATTCTATATAGATAGATAGATCCATTCTTATGGATGTCTGGTATTGTTTCAGACCGCCGCCAGTGGTTGGCCATCGTGATCCTCATAGGGCTGCTTGTGGTTATTTTAATATTGTTCGTTATAATTTGAACTACGCCTACTCGTAATTAAGGAGTTGTAGATAAGTGCCGCGGCGGTAGCGCTCCGAGGTGACAAGGGATTTTGGACGCAGTGACACACGTTTACGATGTATTTTACGGTGACGGTTCAGGTGGCGCGTTGAAGATGGAAGTCAACTTATAGATATTATAGTGTTAGTACATTAGCAGATCTCACGTTTCTCGTTCGTTGATTACACAATCGTCTGATCGCATTGGCCCTTAGACAAGATGCAATCTTTCCATAGCGATCTTTGCTATCGCCAATAAAATGTATGCCAAAGTCACGTGACATTTCGAAGGCTTATCTCAGTTTCATACATTTTGTTAGCGATGACGAACTATGCTTCTTGTATACAGGCTGGGCCGGTAGACAAGATGCAATCAATTTTAATGCGACGTTCGATTTTATAACAAAATATATGAAATATACATAAGCGATCGGAACATAGGCGTGACTTTTGCATACATATTTACCCGACTGCGGAAGGAGGATTATGTTTTTCGAGAGTATGTATGTATAATTGTTTGGCACGCCCTACAGCCCAAACGGCTGGACAGTTTTTGACATATGAGGTGTCGTTAAATTTGTCAAAATTGTGAGTGTCAGGCTATATACATTTTAAAAAAGGCGCCCGCAAATTGAAATAAAGGGGGGAGCGGGGATTGAATTTTTCCTTACCATAGCAATATGGGTATCAAATGAAAGCCAGTAAAAATACCATTTCAAAAATATATAAATTCTTGCAGTCGGATGTTCTGTTTTTAAAAAAATATTTGTTTTAGTATTGTTTTGAGTATGACATACATGACCATACCTATGTAGGGTAAAATCACACTAATATTATAAATGCGAAAGTTTGTGAGTGTGTGAGTGTGTATGCTTGTTACTTCTTCACGCAAAGACTACTGAACGGTTATGGATAAAATTTGTCACAGAGATAGATTATAGTCTGGAATAACATATAGGCTACTTTTTATCCCGGAAAAAAACACAGTTCCTGTAGGATACAGAAATAGTAGTTTACGCGGGCGAAGTCGCAGGTAAGCAAGGTAATTGGTGTGTTTGTTGAAATAATTTATTTATTTATTATTTATAATAATCGGAGTACTTAACTGTAAAGGCTTATTATTAAATTTATTTCGGGTCTTATCATAACACGTTTTTTGAGCAAGGGCCGAAAACAGGTTCAAGCAGGCAAACAACGAAATGAAATGTTGGTTGGCCCAGGTAACAGCAAACTGATACAGGTACTTTTGCGTTGAATCATTAAAAGTGGAACGAGTTTTAAACTGTAAAACAATTACCTTTAACCTGCTGACGTTTCGATCGTCGTGGAGAACTGCGATGACTTCACTCCATATGTGAGTTTGATTCAACTTCTCCCACCCTCATATTGTTAACAAAACTCGCAATGCCACACACTTGACACGTTTCATATAACAGCGTCCCTATTTTGTAATCTGTGCAACCCGGTCGAAACGTGAGGCGATTTATATATAAAAAAAGGTAATTTGACGACCTCCGTAGCCGAGTGGCTCGCGCACCGGTTCTCAAGGAGTCGCCATCCCTGAGTCTGGTTCGATCCCCGGTCGGGTCAATATAGAAATTCATATTTTCTAAATTGTCTCGGGTCTGGGTGTTGTCGTACCACTGTAAGTTGGTGTTGTTCGGATTTCCATAACACAAGTGTGATCTGAGTAATTTGTAATGTTGTCTAATATTTAAAAAAAAAGTAAATGATGTTTTAATGACGACTGGTCGCGTAAACGGTAATGCCCATTTTAATAATACAGATATTTCTACCAGTAAGACCCGAGTTCAACAATTGTTAAACAGTCGGTAAAATGCCAAACCGGCTGATTAAAAATTAAACATTAAACATGGCACACTATACCGGCACCGCCTCAACCCAGCAATTAACTTGCCATTCAAATTAGAGCATTGAGTTGTGTGTCGTACAATCTATTTTGTAAACGTGATGTGCTGTTGCGAAGCCGGTATAGTGTGCCATGACCTTAGAATTCATCAGTGTGCAGTTTACTATCACTTGTTGAATGTTTCGATCGTGTTAGGGGTGGAGATTGGCCTTTACAGTCCGGCAAGTTCATGCGCGACCCTCCTGCAAGACGCGCGGGGAGCGAGGAAGTGTCAATCGCACGCGACTATTATTTGAAATCCCCTTCCCCGCAGCAACACCCGTCCACACTGACATCTAGCATAGCTCGCCCCCCGCACCCCTGTGCGACCGCAGGAAGGTCGCGCACGACCGTCGACTATAACGTGGCACGAGACACTGTCATCTTCCTAATGTTGCACCTCGGAGCGCCTACTTAAGCAACGAAATATTTATTCTTGTATAAATCACCTCTCCATAGTCTAATCTTGTAGACAATAGTACTGAACGGTCTTCTAATAGTTTATAGGTGTAATGTTGGTTTAGATAATGTTTTTCTTGTTTTTATTATATTCCAAGTTGTGGACGCTGATACGATTAATATTACGTAATTGATTCAATACAATAGGCTTATAAATAATGACTACAATTCACCCAAAGATTAGGAGTCTTTTTTTATCGAGGAGTAAAGTAGTTAAATCAATCTGAGGACATCAGGTTTCTAAAATGGATCGTTCCCAAAAAAGGCTACTGAAAAGTCGAGAATCGAACCTGAGTCGCGGTTGCAATCATTTTGACAAGTTGTTAACACGCGTTAAATAATAATGTTATGTGTCTACTCCGTGCAGTACATTTTAACTCTGAATACATTCAATGTTTTCAGAATAAATATACAGTATAATTTAATACCTACGTCGAATGCAGTTTGTCGTAAAAGACCATTTGTTTAGGCTGTAACTAATAGTAGGGGAGCCCAGCATGCTAAATCGGGATTTACTCGAGCGTCGAAGAGACCTATTGGATTACGAAGCTTAGATGATAAGAAGAAATAAATGACATATAATATATATATTTTCATCGGTGGGGGGAACGGCTACAAAATTTCAAAAATGTAAAAAAAACAGTTGCATGGACATACTCGAGCGCGTCAGATATTAATAGCATTCATGTCCTACTTTTTTTTTAAACATACGTATGTTAATCTGATTGTTTCCATGATGGGGGTGGTCGCGCGTAAGGGTTGAAATCGGGGAAAAAAAATTTATCGAGCGCGTCAGATTTTCAAAGGGGATGTTAAGTGAACCTAAAAGAATGCTCTTATCTAATAATCTGACGATTTGGATGTGACCTAAACTCGCGGCCATTATTAGAATGTGCAAAAAAATCGGCATTTTGAAATACTCGAGCGCGTCAGATTAAGATATATATGGTTCATTTATATACCCTAAACGTGCTGTCTCAGAATCTGACGATTATCTGGAGGGATTCGCCTAACCTGACAATGGAAAGATTTTTTTGTATTTTTTCAAATCTTTTAACTTAACAAATGAAAGAGCTGAAAAAATAGCATGCAAATAAAACAGTATATATTCTTGGAAGTACAAAACTTTTATTTATGAGAAAATAAGTATAAAATATATATATATTTTTTCAAGAATTTTTATTTTAATCATCATCTTCGTCGGTAGAATCATCTTCCTCTTCTGGCTCGATTTCATCCGTGAATCAGTGAAAAAATGTGGTCAAAGTTAATGGATAGTGCAAAAATGCACCTTTCAAAATATTCATCACACGAATTCTCTTTCAAGTAAGTTTTTATTCGTGTATTAGATATTATTGTCGTATTGAAAATTTTGTGCAGATTGCTGTGATATATGACGACGTCTTGGTGTAGTGGTTCACGCCACGGACTTCTAAACCAGGCGGTTGCGGGTTCGAATCCCGCAAGGGGCAAATGTTTGTGTGATGAGCACGAGTATTTGTACCTAAGTCATGGATGTTTATAAAAGTATTTAAGTATGTCTATCCGTTATCCTAGTTTCCATAGCACAAGCTCACGCTTAGTTTGGGGCTAGGTAATTGGTGTGTTTGTTGGAACAATTTATTTATTTATTTATATATTTCATGACACATCAAAAGACCGTATCGACGGTATAAATCATTTTTTCGGTGGGGAAATTCGAGACTGGGTCGATCTGACAAGTAGCCATCACAAGCTGCCATTTTTAAATTCAAGGTCAAAATCGTGTCACGGGTTAAACTTTATCAATTATTTTTCCTTACTTCGGCTTACGGAAATCGTCAGATTATATATTATTTGTGAACGTTGAATTATTACCTTCAAAATAAAAAAAAAAATTAGCCACGCTCGAGAAAGTCGAGATGACGTTTTTTTTTACAAGTTTGTAACCCACCTACTTCTTATCGTCAATCGAAAATTGTCAGATTAGTGGAATATACACTTTTTAGCATATAACTAACTTACCCTACCTTAATCTGACGCGCTCGAGAATTTCAGATGATCAATTTTTTTTACTAATCTGATCCTTTATCCTTGACGCGCGGCCACATATACGGGGCTAATACTTGGTGGAGGTATTTAATGGAGTACTAGGTTTCTCCCTGTATGTTAATCTGCCGCGGTTTAGTAAATCCCAAATCCCCTACTATAATATATGTGTGTAATTTCTAAGCTGCGACGGCGACTGTGTACGTTGGTCTGCCACAGGCAAAACAACTCGTTGGGGCATTTCCGAGGAAAGAGTATTGTATGCATGCAAAACCTTTCTCACATCTTATCCATAGCATTTTACTGTACAAAGCGTCTAAACCAACCCAGATAAGTGACCATTTCCATTTTAAGCCGGAGTTTTGTTGGACCGGCGACCTATGAGTCACTTCTCACTGTGATGGTGTTTATATTTCAAGATGTGTTTAGTTAAAGGCTCTAGGCCTGTAGACAAGATGCAAGCTATTCTAAAGCGAGCTCGCTATTGCTAACAAAGTGTATGAATCTGACATAAACCATCGAAACGTCACGTGACTTTTGCATTTAAAAGGAAATTTCATTGGCTAAAGCGCTGTAGAAAGATTGCATCTTGTCTAAGGGCCCAACTATCTATAAGTCGTTATATGAGAGTTTTGTTGTATACATATTGCCCTAAATTACGTTTCCCATGCTGGTATGAGTGATAGAGATAGCCAGGGTGGGAATTACGAATTTGTGTGATACTTTAGAAGCGTTTTTGTACGAATTTTACTAGTGCGGACACGTACGAACGCACACGAACGATCCCAACCTTCCAAATACTATGAGCACAAATTACCGAGAGTACAGATGACAATCTACATACAAAGCGCGCTCGGGAAACGCACGCATAGACTTCGCTCACGGACACGATATCTCGGAACGGTTGGGAACAGTACGAGCGCGAGTGTACACTCCGCTTGAGACACGCATTTGTCAACTTTTTTGTGCAAAAATGGAGTAATAATAAAAAAAGCCATTATAACTATTTAGTGAACGGTTGTTTACATTCAAAATTAAGCGGTGTATGGTTGTTTTTTAAGCTACCTGTTGTTTCAGAGAGCTGTAAGTAGGTATTTTCTTGTATTTCTATTGTAAATTTATTACACGTTAAAATATAAAAAAGTGCATTTCGCCAATGTCAAAATCGTCGCAAGGTATTCTCTATGACTTTGAAATTTAGGTTGTATGTAATACTAGCTGTGCCACGCGGTGTTACCCGCGGCTTATAAGGGAAAATAAATTGCGTAACTATAACTATTTACAATTTTAGAAGCAAACCATTTAAATTTGAGCATCGGAAAGATCAATTTACAAAATTTGATGACTGACAGAATCTTGGATCTCGGGTCTCGGGTCGTAGAGAGCTAGAAATCATATTACTGCAGCACATCGCGGTAAACAACATTGCACGTTGTACGTGGGAGAAGCAGGAAAGTCACTTTTAAATGAAATTGTAGGCGTTTGAACTGGAAGGGTAAGTTTGTGGGTATTATAGGGATTCTGGGTATCAATACCGTCTCTCCTTTGGCCCCTTAAGTAAGAATGGTGGCCTGGACGATGTGCCTTCTCAGCTCTGTGATGCGTAACGCCCAGACTGGGTAACGTAGTGCCGTTGCACAGTCTGGGCGCGTCCAGGTTACGGATCAGTATGACAGGCACACCAACTTTGAGTTCCAACTTGTGGGAGGTCCCTGACAGGTCGAGGGAATTTAAGAACTCTACTGGGTATACAGTTGCGTCGTCAGTTCTCATCACCGTGTCTATTAACACGTAGGTCCTCATATCACCTGGAACTTGCTCTAATATTCTTTTATTATTTTTTTCTACCAATTCGTTTTTGGGCGCCATAGCTCTTTCGCACAACCACTTCTCGTTACCTAGGTTTTCTTGTAAACTCGTTAAAACCTCATTAATAAAAGGCTGTCAAAGGTTATTTGGTCGTTAGCATCCGTCGGCATACGACCTTCGCCGACCTCGAGAAGCGTTTGTGCCAAAAGTCCAGACTCCTGATCATTGAAGAGCTGGACACTCATGTTAGTAATCAGCTGTAAGCGCTCTACTTTAGCCCACAACGAAGAAGCCTTGAGGCATGCATTTATTTCGTCTGCTGCGGTACCTCCCTCGATAACCGGCAACGTCTGCCGGAAATCACCTGCCAGCAAGACGACCACTCCACCCATCAAGATTCGATTGCCCCGAATGTCTTGCATGCTGCGATCCAGTGCTTCAATCGCTCGCTTGTGCGACATTGTGCATTCGTCCCACACGATCAATTTGCACCATTGCAACAGAGCACCGCGAATACTACTTTTGCTGATGTTATCGGCGTTTCTTCACTCGGAAGCGCTCAGTAATGCAACATCGTCGGTGTAAAGCATGCTGCCAGGGGCGGGTTCATGCATTTCCCTTGTTATGTAGTCTAAGCAGATGGTGGACTTATGGTGATAAGGGCGGTTTTATAATTCAAAACCACGAAAAAATTGTACACATTAAATCCACCGACACTCGCCACGGGCCGTCCAGCGCGTCCCTCGTGGCGCCGTCATAAGCGTATGGTATTTTAAAACTATGAGATCTCCTGAGACAATTATTTAAATTGAATGGTAAAAAAGGCAATTATGATCTAAATTAAATGCTTGTGAATAATAAAGTATTGATTTGGACAATTACTAATACAGTTCTTATGAAATTACATTGTTAAGTAATGCACTACTGTAAAACATTTATTATTACCATAAAAAAGGTTATAGTGAGTAAACTTGAGCACTTTTCTGTAGAACTATTTAAGGCAAATATTTCTGCCATACATTATATTGGTCTAACTCTTACAATTTTTGCAGCGTACGCGAAAATTGCTCGAAAATTAGTTTTTTTCCGGCTTCATTAACACTTATCGTCATAACTTCGGTATTTAAATACTTATCTTTATGAAATATAGTCTATGTGTTATTCCAATGTATAAGCTAAATTTGTGTAAAGTTTCATCGAAATCTATTCAGTAGTTTTTGCGTAAAGAAGTAACAAACATACACACTCACACACTCACAAACTTTCGCATTTATAATATTAGTGGGATAACATTAAATTATTTTTTTTTGTCATGGTATTATGTTGTATAACAGGATAAGAACTGTTTAAATTGCAAAAATAAATCAAACAAATACGAGTGCCACGACCACGCTAGTTTTTTGTGCATGAGCAAAAGTTGACAGCCGTAGCGCGAGCGCCGAGCGTAGGTATGAAAAGTAAAGTAAATACAGGTGTTTGTTTTCTGTACTCTCGGTATTTTGTGCTATGGGAATTCACGTACTGGGTGCGAATTTGTCGTACCTACAGATCCGACGCCCAAAAGCAATCCCATAAGGTTTTCCGACAGCGAAGACGCCGCCTCAGTCTCCTACTTATAAGATAATTATCTTAAAGGTACAGATTATTTATCGGGCTCCAATTAAAGACGACTTTACTACTGGAACACTACCTATTTGACAGAGAAAAACGTATTCAGTGTGCGCACTTAATTCGTACGAGTACGTTCACATACGTTTACGTACGCGTAAGATACAAACTCGTGTCCGAAGTGAGCCAGGCCTAACAAACTATGGCTCCAAAAAATTGATTGCAGGGAGCAGGGTCTTGGCTGTATTGTTGATGTTTCTTTGATCAACAAAAACATATGGCGTTAACAGCACACGAATGAAGGATTTTCCTATGTCAAAAATCAGTACTTAAAAATCCGCTGGATGGCGTTGACCCATCTAAGTCAAGTAAGATTTTTATTTAAGAGAAAGGCTGGTTTTAGCGTTTAATATGTTATAATTAGCTGTTATAATTAGTTTTAGCGTTCAAAATAGTTTTTGATTCACGCGTACTGAGAGGTCGTTTTTCAACAATGTAGTGACCATCAAGACGTTATTTATATTATATTTCATTTTTAAATGCAATTTGACACTCGCTAATTTTTAACGTAAGTACTTCCACTGCATGTCTGTACACATAATATTACAACAATTTGTTTTTGTTTTATGCTCAATGATTGCGACGCAATATTTGTATAACTTAGATAAATAGCGCCATCTGTCAACATACAATAAAACTACAATTTTGAGTCGTCAGAAAATCCCTCATTGCATTACTATCGCTAGCGCCATCTAGGAATGCTTTAAATATTGTCTGGACAACTTCTCATTATACTCGTGCAATGTACCTAACGTCAGTCTTAGTACCAGTTAGTCGTTTCTAATCACTAACCTCCTTACTAATATTAATTATGACACTAATATAAGACCCGATTTCAATTTATAAACAGCTGGTAAACGTATTTTGACGGTAATTTGACAGACATACATTTCCCATACAATATATTTCAAATAACATTATAATCGCTGTTTAAAAATTGAACATGTGTTGGTGAACTAGACCTTAATACTTGAATAAATAAAAAACACCTAATTTGGAATGACTTTTCAATTTAACCGTCTCGTCTCATATTTATGCAAGTTTTATAATTATTTTTAGTAAGGCGGTAAATTTTGTGTAGCTGTTTTTATATTACGTAATAATTTATTGTAAATCTCTGTTAATTTCATGATTGATGAATTTCATAATTCATTCTCTGTTTACACTTGTATCTACAGTTAGAGATGCTAGTAAATATTACTGTATATGTATTTTTATAAATACTATCAATTCGTCACGATAAGTTTGTAAAAACCAATATGAAATTAATTATACTTATAGGGAGTAACGATATCGCAAATGTTGCGTTCTATTCAGATACAATAAACTTTCTCGTACACCAAAATGCGTGACACATAACGAACAAGATTCTAAACATTTAGTCTAAATTATACAAAAATTATGCAGTTTTTGAAATGTTCAATAAAAGGTTGAAACCGGTACCTCCACTGCCTTTCATTCAAGACTGTCTCCGACTTGCCCATCCATCCGTGCCTTATACACCGGGACCTACATTTTCTGAGCTATTCGATTCTGTGCTTTGACAATATGTAAAATAACTATTAAATGGCAACGAACCTGTGAGCATACAGACCTTTTTCATCATGGAATTGCCTTACAACCCGTAAGTAGAAATAAAATATACCGTTTTCGTGATGGTCACATGGATTAATTCATTCTAATATTACCTACCTACTCCAAGAATTAAGTTGGTTTCCCGCTTGATTTTTTTCCGAACCACAGACCTTTCTATAAGAAAAGAGTGAATGAATAGGCAGTTACTAGTCGCAAAACGAGACCATGCTCGGCCATCGCTTACCATAAGATGAGATTGCGGTCAAATGTACTAATTAATAAAAAACAAACAAAACATAAGGTTTATTGGACCCGTTACCTGACCGTTAACTCCTTGGTATGTACCTATCATGGTAGCTAGACCTAGAGGCATAGCATGTGTCTTATTTTAATGGCAACAGATGGCGTGACGGTACAATGTTTCGCTTCGTATCGTAAGTATCTTAGCTTAGACGACCCCGCCGGAATTAACTTGATCAATAAATATGTGCTAGTTTTGTTAAACAGTGAACGAACATCGTGGGCCATAATTATTTTGGCAGAGAGGCAATTAATATGGTATACATAATAACCATACGTATTTTTTAATAAATTACAAAATGCTGTGGCACAAACATCGAACTCCTGCCTGAATAAAATATGCAAATCTAGTACATTTGCACTGATTTCTTTGTCTGTCTCGGTGCAAGTCTTCCCGCCTGGGCGCCCCTTATTACAAAATATCTCCTTACAGGTTGCTGGCCAGAGCGGTGTCTAGTAAAAACCGAACACAGACAGGATAACTTTAAAGTGCGTTCCTCTAGATGACACTGTTAGTATTTAGCTCACGCTAAATTTTACGCCTTTTGGAAGGATGAAATCCTCTGCCATTTCGTAACGATATCATAGACGTAACTTAAGGCAGAAGATCTAGTAATTTTTGAAGGCTCTATACCAACAGAAATGATGGTCATAGCCACGAAAATACTGAATATTAACACCAAAGAATACTTACTCTACATTGAGATGACTCGAGTAAAAAACAAAACTTGTAATAAATAGATCTTACGGTGACGATTTTATGGCCTAAGAGATTTTGTACTAATGCATAATGTAACAAAATACAATAGGCGACTAACGTTTTTTAACATATTTTAAGTTTATGATAGTTGTGTGTCATTCATAATTTATTAACATGCTGTCTTTTAATATAATTATTTAGGACGAATAATTGCCGGACGCTTAATAAATAAATAAATTAAATAAATTGTTCCAACAAACACACCAATTACCTAGCCTCGTACTAAGCGTGAGCTTGTGCTATGGTGACTAGGATAACGGATAGGCATACTTAAATACTTTTATAAACATCCATGACTTAGGTACAAATGCTCGTGCTCATCACACAAACATTTGCCCCTTGCGGGATTCGAACCCGCAACCGCCTGGTTTAGAAGTCCGTGGCGCGAACCACTACACCAATAAATTAATTAGTTAATACTTGGCAGTTAATACTCATTAAGTATATAAATAAATAATTTGCTAAGTGCGTGTCTAATCTTAGTGTGCTCTGCTGTGCTAAGCCGGTTTAGCATTATTTGACATATTTATGTGGGAATTCTGTCAAACTAACCATCAATCGAGGTTTACCGGCTGTTTAAAAGTTGCTGAACTCGGTTCCAAGTGTAGGATTCCGCAGTTAGGGTAAAACCGGGATAGATGCCACACTTTTTGAAAATATGTTATATCTCCCTGTACAATTATTTCATTATTTTATTTGTACAACTGGTAAGTACTTTGGTATATTATCTAAGAATTTATGAAAGGAAAAAAATATTACCTTTAACATTTTCAGAGTATTACCGGTTATTGCGGACCTCTAAATTTTGAGACATCTATTCCATATATGGGATAGATGCCAAGTCCATATAAATAACGTTGAGGATAGACGACCCGCTGAGAAATAGGCCATCTATCCCGAAAAAACGTTGATCGCACCTAGCCGTCCCATGCAATGGCACAGAGACATGAGACACGATCCATTTGGCGGTAGTTGGAAAGTCTCTCGATAGATAAATAAAATAACAAGCTATGTATTTGCGAAATTAGAGTAATTAGGTACAATCGGGGCATCTATACCACTGGGGCGTCAATCCCTGTTTTACCCTACCCGTCTCATAACATTTTGTAAGCTTTAATATTGCCTGGCGTCGATGTCGATATAATGAATATATCTACATTTGAGCATATCCGAGGCTTCAAATAATGTACTCTTACATACACGTTTATATTTGAAGCTTTGGAATTGCTCATTTTAACAAACTCGACCGTACCCGGCTGACCGGAGCAGCGATATTTTCACTTAAATGTGAGGT
This sequence comes from Pyrausta nigrata, assembly GCA_949316185.1. Classification (NCBI taxonomy): domain Eukaryota; kingdom Metazoa; phylum Arthropoda; class Insecta; order Lepidoptera; family Crambidae; genus Pyrausta; species Pyrausta nigrata. The sequence continues at coordinate 689,900 of OX438936.1, forward strand.
AGGTTCATCCCACGTCTATCCTTTTTAGGGTTCCGTAGTCCTGACAAGGAACCCTTATAGTTTCGTCATGTCTGTCGTCTGTCCGTTCGAGATTTTGCTAAGAGACCGTTAGTACTAGCAAGCTGTAATTTTGTAGTTGCATGTATATAAATTAAGCCGACGAAGTGGTAGAATTTTTTTTTTTTTTTTGGGATAGCTAAATAATCATCATGATTTTTTTCGTAGTCTACTCCATCGTGTGGGGTATCGTTAAGTAGATCTTATAAAATGACTAAGGGCTTTCTAAAATATTTTTTGATTGATTGCTCCATTAACGAAATATTAAACGTTAAAGTATTTTTTTTTGGTCCAGTAGAGCGTCCCTCTCCGCCTCTAACCCCATTATTCTAAAAACGTAGTAACGGGTTTAAGACAGGACTAAGCTATTAGCTAGCCAATTAGAAAAGCGCTTCTCTATTAGGTTACGACACGAATGTGTCATTCACTACTCTGTTGTCAGCTAATATTTAGACCCATTTTAAACCTGGTCTAACTTTTTTGTAATAACACCGTAAAGGTTTTACTGGTGGCCTGAAAAATCTGAAGAAAAAGATAGTGCATTTCATAAACTTTGAAGGAAGATAATGGTACCGAATACTTCGTGCGCTTTGCACTTTTTTTTACACAGATTTTTTTTATTATCTGAAAGTTCGCGTCATTTCTTTTTAAAGCCAGCTGACGCGAGACGGTCCGCCACACGAACATGAAAAAAAATGAAAGTGAAAAATATTTATTTCGCTTCATAACAGTAACAAACAAAATAGACAGTGGTTGGATTATCCTTTTAAGCAGCAGAATGATCATGATGTCTTACCAGCGAGTGACCGCTTTTATCCGGTACCAACAGGGTGTGGCGTAAATAAGGGGCTGTCGTACACATGCCAGCATTGATTTTTTTTTTCATTTAATTAACATGAAATTAGTCGCTCCAGTCAGTAGATTTTCAGACGTAGACACTTTTTGTGTTTAATATATTGATTCCACTTGACTGACTCATACTCGTAAGAGTCCAAGGTAGCTAATCGGAAACTGAAAGTCGTCAGTAGACGACTTTTTACAGATGTCCCTCAAGTTGTACGGATCTTGACATTGTACCGGACACAGCAACTCAATTTCCTGTAAAGGTTGGAGGAATGCGGCTTGCGGCTTGCGTCGAGCCACATGCGGCTTTCCCGCAACTATAGGATTGTATAAGATGGCCGCATGCATCCCTCGGAAGGGGTATCTTACACTCCCATAGTTCCATGATAGCCGCGCGGCTCCGAGGGGCCGCATGCGGCGAGCCAGAGCCGCAGGCCGCTCGGAAGTCTACCTTAATAGTGGGCTCAATTCCAATGCGCTTGTCTAAGATTAAATTTAGGTTCAGTCTCTCTCTTTCTCTATCAAACAAACAAAAAGAGACAGACTACAATAATTTAGAAACGTCAAATTAAGTGATGCGATTTCTAACGTATTTGTACAAGTTTTTGCGTGTTTTCGTCTAACTTTAGTCGTCATCGAATGACATCCTTGCTAAATTGTCTATGGGTTCTTTAATTTCCTTAGCAACGGACAACTGTTTGGTCTGACGTTTCTAAATTAATATAGTCTGTCCTTTTCGTTTGTTTGGCAGAGAAAGAGAGAGCCTGAACCTAAATTTAATCTTAGACAGGGCGCATTGGAACAGAGTCGGCAAAAAAGTGTTTGATCGTCACCACCGGTGATCGGACCCAGAAACTCGGTTTCTTTATGGTGTGCCATGCATGCCGTGTCGGTAGTAAAAGTGTCTACCATTGCGCAGCCCCGGGTTAACCAATACTTACACCACACCCGGTTTATACAGGGTGTCCGGGTTTCGACTGGCGATAATTTATGGTCTATTAGATCATCAAATGTTATCGACAAACAACCCCCATGTTGGGCGTCTAACTCCCTCCCTAAAATGGCAGCCATTTTAATTATTTAAAAAAATGCTATTTCTATGAATCTGGAGGTTCTAAAAGTTATGAAAATGATTCTTTTGGAAGGTAACGATATGACCTACCAAGTGAAATAAAGATAAGTTCGAAATTATTAACTCTCATAGAGGATTTAAAAAAAAACATTGCTAAAAATTTAAAACATTTGAATAGTTTTTTTAAACTATTACAAAAGTAAACCCAAAAACGCAATTTTTCAGTTTTTTTTTCCCAAAAAAAAAACAAAGATTTTGTCTTTGACATTTGGTAAATAAAAGGCCCTTAAATTATCGCCAGTCGAAACCCGGATACTGTATATATGTAGCAAGGTCTCAAGGACTACAGCTCCTCGGTCTCGCTGGAGGAGGAGTGGATGTTGAGCTTGTCGTAGATGGCGGGCAGGTAGTCGTACTGGTCGTGCGAGGGGTCGTCGTAAATCTGCTTCTTCATCGTCTTCCAGTCCATCGTGATGTCTGGCTCGAACATCCTGCACAGTGTAAAAAGTTCCGTAGTAACATAAACATTGTTCCTACTATTAAACCTGTATATGCTGGTAATGTACAATAAAGTTATTATTTTTGTTATATATTTGTCTCCATCCTTTTTAGGGTTCCGTCGTGCGACAAGGAAGCCTTATGAGATCGTTCAGTCCGTCCGTTCTAGTCTGTCACAGCAGAATATTTTCTACGTTTATGGGCTGATTTGCATGTAACTTGGTTCGAGGATACTTCACATATAGATCTCATTTTTAAAAATACAAAAAATTAAAATGACCCCTTTTTAAGGGTACCTCCCCATACATGTAAAAGGGGGGGGGGGGTGAATTATTTTTTGGAGCACCCCCTTGTGTGGGGTATCGTTGAAAAGGACTATGAAAATAAGGTAGGGTTTTCATACAACACTTTTTATCAGCTTTACCATTTGCGAGATATAGCCCGCCAAAGTCGTTTACACAGTGTCCCCCCCCCCTGTAATTTCTAAAGTGTTGGACCTATAAACTTCAAATCACTCGCGTAAAGAAACAGGCGCGGAAACTCTTATTTAAAATTGTTTCGGGTATCTTGTAATGAATAGTTTTAAAATTATAAATAAAATAAAAATATATACTTTTTTTGCCTATACTGTCTAATGTTTTTAGTTAATGGTACGGAACCCTTCGCGCGCGAATCCGACTCGCACTTAGCCGGTTTTGTTAACAAAAAGTCGGTAGTTACCTATTACGCGGACCTCAGTCAAGCGTGATAGGGTGTTGTATTCATGTAGGCGTTAAATTATAGGACATGAATTTGCGGGTTATTCTGCATGTGTTTAATATTGTGGCTTCATGTAGAGTGTAAAATGATGTTGGATGGTATGCCAATGTATTTATTATTATTATTATTAGTTCCGCTTTGACTAGAAAATCGTACTATGTCCTGTTATAACGTGAGTGTTGGGTCAATAAGGGTTAACAGGCATCATTTCTTAATTTAACTCCTCGATCCAAGATTTATCCCGGCTTTTTGCGTATTCATTGATCCATCGTACATGCATTGCACGGTTGCTAGGAATACTCGTAATGCTGAACGGATGCGTTTTCGGCACTAACCATTTCAGTAATTGTGTAATTCCTGTCTTTGTACAGTGTGTGTGAATTTCGAATATGTATTTTCTTTCTTTCTTTCCATCGTCAAAATATGTGTTTAATACGCAAATAAAAGTCATTTATTTATGTATGTAGGCTTACAGGGGGCACTTATACACGTCCCAACATATTATTTTTTAAGCCCTACCACTTCTTCGGGACAAATTGTGGGCTAGTGCTGAGAAGATGCAGCGCAAGAAACTCAGTCACTATTATCAAAGCCTCTTTTAAGCTGGTCCACACGTTTACATCATTCAAATAATCGTCTACTTTATAATAACCTTTTGTCATTAGGGTATCCTTAATAAATGATTTGAATTTGTTAATTGGTAATTCTACAATATTTTTCGGTAATTTGTTAAAGTAATTGACACATTTTCCCATGAAAGAATGACCAACTATTTGAAGCCTGAATAACCGAGATTAACCTTCAAATCTTCGATCTACAATCGGTAATTCAAAAACGAGTTCTAGGTACTGCCGCTACGTACTATCTACTACTGTCTCTGTTAATCGTGATAAAAAATACAGCAGAAATGCGTCGAAGAAATAACATAAAAAACGGGCCAAGTGCGAGTCGGACTCGCGCACTAAGGGTTCCGTGCCAACTTTAACTGAATTAGGATGGACTGGAAGTGGTACTTCCACTTAGCCAAAATACAACAATATTTTGTTGACAGCAAAAAAACCTTTGTTTATTATAGTGTTTATATGAAGAACAAAGTTATGTTTGCGGTTGTTGAAAATGTGCTATATGATATTTAAGGGGTTAAATATCATTATTTTTTGTATGAGAATCATAAAGCGGTTAACAGGATACATCTACCTACCAAGTTTCAACTGTGTAATGCTAATAGTTTCAGAATAAAGTTGCTGTGACATACGGACGGACGGACAGACAGACAGACTTGACGAAACTATAAGGGTTCCGTTTTTTGTCATTCGGCTACAGAACCCTAATTATGTAATTTAATGGGTATTGTTTTCGCAATCCATTTGTTTTCCTTTGCTACTAATTAAACAAGGAAGCGCCCTGGCAATACGAGTACATTAGGACCTCCATTAGTAAATGTTTTGATTAGCGATGTTTTTGTTGATCTAGTATTGTTATCGTTAGTTTTGTAGATAAACAAAAACATCTCTAATCAAAACAATCGGTAAAAAAGCGCGTGTAACTACTTTAGATAGGAGCGGAGCCAAACAGGACATTTTGTGTTTGATTTTGACCATGCAAACCATTTGACATTTTAAAATACACCATCGATATCTGACGCGCTCGAGTATGAATCCATTTGGCAATTTTTAAACATTTTTAGAGCCTGTGTACGCTACATTAACCTGTATACACGCGCTCCCACCGCTGAACTATGTATACTGCTATAATACTGTGTAACCATTTTTCCTTGTTCCCTCAAATCTTCCAAATCCAATCGGTTCCCACTTACGATGCTCCCTACTTAGAATGCTGGGCTCCCCTATTAGGACGGTTCCAGTTTCTGAACCAGTTCCTATTAATAAAAAATCACTTGTACCTATAGTATTACCAAGTTAATTGATATTGCATAAGGACTTCCTGAATGTCGCCTCTCAGCTGCTCTTTGACTGGTACGGCACAATAGAGTTCGGGCAAAATCAGGGTTTAACCTTTTTTGACGTATCGCTAATTGTATAAAATCTACCCATGAGAACGTGGATCAGGGCGCGAGGTTGCTATACTGCTATGAGCTGATGAAGCTACAGTCTACGTACTCGTTGACGCAGGCCATAAACTTGTTATGGTAGTTGAGTAGGTTCCTGCGGCCGGCGCAGGTTTTAACTTAACTTTAAGACCACAGCCTTGTTGTGCCTGAGAGCTGATAAAGTTGCTGCTTTATCAGCTCTTCGTCTCAGCATCTACTCACTCGCTGACGCCGGCCATGAACTTCTTGAGGTAGTTCCTGCTAAGGACTTGGAGCAGGTTGTTGTGGCCAGCGCAGTTTTGAAATTAACTCTAAGACCACATCTATCGTTGGCTGATAAAGCAGCAGCCTACTTACTCGCTGACGGAGGCCATGGACTTTGTGAGGAAGTTCCTGCTTAGGACGTGGAGCAAGTTTTTGTGGCGGGCGCAGTTGGTCCACTGCTCAAAGCAACAGCCATCCTGTGCCTATTGGCTGATAAAGGTTGCGTGACGTGAATGCTGAGTGTTACCTACCTACCTACTGGCAACTGACTATACACTTATTGTGCTGCGCTCGGCCTGAGTCGGCAAAAGCGCCTACCTAGCATTCACGGTACCGCGGGCGCGCTGCAGAGTCGCACAATATTATGAACTAGATTAGATTGTTTTTTCAATCACACAATATGGGATAAAGTTGTTGGTTGTGCAATGATGTTACACATCTTTACTTAGATTATTTATTAAGAGTATTGTCCAATTGTTTTTTGTCCTAAATAAAATAAAGCAACAGTCTACGTACTTGCGGACGCAGGTCATAAACTTCCTGAGGTAGCTTCCGCTAAAAACGTAAAACAGGTTTCTGTGATCGGCACGGTTTCTTACTCTAAAACCACAGCCACTGTGCCTATGAACCCAAAAAGCAGCAGTATACTCACCGGCTAACGCAGGCCATGAACTTCGTGCGGTAGTTCCTTCTAAATACGTGGAGCAGGTTCCTGTGGCAGGCACAGTTGGTCCACAGCTCATAACTGCACTGTGTGAGAGTTATGAGCTGATGTAGCAACAGTCTACGTACTCGCTGACGCAGGTCATGAACTTCCTGAGGTGGCTCCCGCTGAGCACGTGGAGCAGGTTGCTGTGCCCGGTACAGTTGGTCCACAGCTCTAGGACTCCAGCCTGCGTGAGAGTTATGAGCTGATGTAGCTACAGTCTACGTACATGCTGACGCAGGTCATGAACTTCCTGAGGTGGCTCCCGCTGAGCACGTGGAGCAGGTTGCTGTGCCCGGTGCAGTTGGTCCACTGCGCGTCGGGCGCCATCAGCATTGCCACCGCCTTGCCGCGGCACACCAGCGGTGCGCCGTACATGCCCTGGGAGACGGTGACTTTTATCAGACCAATCCATTGACTTTGTCATCACTTAAAAATAAAAAAAATCGTCATAAGAATTGCTTTTGGCAAAAGTTGTAAAGAAAAACGGTTGACTGTAGTTGGGTCAATCTCCAAAACGGGCGTGTTCGTGTGATTGCTCTGGCGCTTTTTGGATATTGTTGGTTGGTTGTAATTGTAACATGTGTATTTCATTTAAAGGAGTGATGGATACTATTGGCACTATAAACTAATAAATGAGATTACATAATTCATGTTAAGTATTGGTGTCTAAGAAGCGCCAGAGCCATCACACGAGTGCGTGCGTTTTGGAGATTGACCCAGTGGTTAAATATAAATATTAAGTCTTATGGCCCAATTCACGACCGGTGATTTCAACAAGTACCTACCTTCATTCAAGTTAGTGATTGGCTGGTAAGCTACTAACGAACCAGGAAATTGTGTTATTGTCGTTTGCATTAACATTTCAGTCGACTGCATTCGTTATTGTACCCAGGCAAAATTGTAAGCGTTACTAAATTTTGCTTCAAATAATTCACATAAATAATCATCAATTAAAAAATACGTTAGATTTTAGAAAATAAATAAATCAGATATTTACATGGCATGGCTGAGCAGTTCTGTCGGGCTGAAAAAATATAAAGACGTTAGACCTTTTGCATAATAACAGAAACACACCACGTCCAATCCCATTATTTGTATATATGGTGGTAAGCAAACGGAGTGACTTCTACTGTCAAAGCGCGAGGTTCTTTTATTCCTCCTCTATCTATCTCCTCCTCCGAACCCACGTCCCTTCGTTATCCGGGCGAATGCTCTTACCAACTGAGCTACGGAGGACGTTAGTCAGCCGACGAATTTTTGTAAGTGCTTGCTACGCCAGTGAGCCAGCGTTCGATTTCATCAGTACTTGGGGAATGTAACCGCATGTATCCGATGGAAATATTTTTACATATATTTGAGCGATTAATATTTTGTGAGCGAAACATTCTCTAAGTATTGATGAAATCGAACGCCGGCTCAATGGCGTAGCAAGCACTTACAAAAATTCGTCGTCTGACTAACGTCCTCCTCAGCTCAGTTGGTAATAGCATTCGCCCGGATAGCGAAGGGACGTGGGTTCGAGCCCCACCGGATGACACATTCGATTAGTTTTTTGAGCGAAAATCAAATTGCAATAGTTAAGTATAGCTTTCAGAAAAGCAATAATAGCTGTCATCTGCGAACAATGATTACTTACAAAATAATGAGTAAATTCATTAGTCATTGCTTTCATTGTGAACAGCAATCGTAATCGCGATAGTTATCAAATAAGGCGGTAGGCCTGCGGGTTTGTTAAACCAGACATGCAAGTTTTCACAAAAGTAAATTTCCCACACAGAATTTCATCGACCGTCTACTGGTGGGGCTTAAACCCACAAGCCCTTCCTATCCGGGCGGTTGCTCTCTCAACTAAGTTACAGAGGATGTTAGTCAATTGATGGAATCAGGCATTACTTTTTGGAAATTCATTATTAAATAGGAAAAAAAATTTTACGCTAAAAGACGCTGGCGCAGACACCAAACCACACCAACCGAAAAAATGCAAATGCAGAATGCACCGCCCGCCCTCCCTAATTACGCATGTGCATTACAGCTAGCTGTAGCTCAACGCGGTTACGGTTGGTGTGGTTTGGTGCCTGCGCCAGCGTCTTTTAGCGGAAATTTAAAGAAAAATAATTTTATTTTATCTATGTGGACGTTAGTCACTCGACGCTGCAAGTTTCTGTTTTAAACTTTCATGGTCATTATCATTAGAATAATTATTTACGGGATTGCTACCATGTACCTTTTTACTGTCGAGTTTCCGATATTTCGGCGCTGCTGCAAGCGCCATGATCACAGAATAACTGATGATCTTGCGGGTGGGATGTTATGGGCAAACATATATCCGTGATCATGGCGCTTGCAACAGCGCCGAAATATCGGAAACTCGAAAGTAAAAAGGTAAATGGTAGCAATCCCATAAATAACTATTCTGATGCAAGTTTTATCTTAAATGTGGTGCATACCGACTTGATTGACCCTTTAGCAAATATTGCTTAAAGGGCCACACTTACGTCCTTGACGCAGATGACGCCACCCTTGTCGAAGAAGCCGAAGAAGCCAAGGTTGCTCAGCGCCTTCTGGAACTTGATGGAGAGCGCCTCGCACCACGTGCTCTTCTTCACGATGTTCAAGAACTGAACGCGCACGTTCCGCTGCAGCAGGAACCGGTGCACTGGGTAGATGCGGTCCTGGGGGAAAGAGACACGGAATCATTCGAGTATAAGGTGGTGAAGGATCTACCTCCCAGTGGTCCACCCCGGGCAGCGACATCATAAACACAGTCTGTCGTGGCGGCTGAAGGATCGTATCAGCGGTGATTCGCTCCTTTGGGTGCCGCCTAATAGACTCTGTCTACTTAGTCCAGAAACAAAAACAAACCTATTTCAAGTAAAAAAGTATCACGTTTAAGAACATGTTCCTCCTTCACACCGAGCTCGGAAGCTTGAACCACTTTTTTATAGCAGTGTAGGGCCCTTAGACAACATGCAATCTTTTTGCAGAGAACTACGCTATCGCCAACTAAATGTCAAGATATGTATGCAAAAGTCACGTGATGTTACGATGGCTTATGACAGTTTGGCGCAATTGAGTTAGGAAGGCAAAGGGAAGCGCTTCCTACCGACTGGTTGTTATGGTCGGGGACCAAGGTCCGATGGTCACCGTCTTGGTTTATCTATATGTAGTCAAGCTCGTGCCAAATCTTACACATCGCGGTTTGTGTTGTATGGAGCGGGCTATCAGCGCCATCTAGCTTGTAGGAGCCGAGTCAGGGCGTCGCGTCTGAAAGTTGCTTGCTAGTGTGGGCGACAGTGGTAAGATGTCGCCACAACAGTTTTATACATTTTGTTAGCGATAGTGAACTTCGCTTCGCTTTCTTTATTTAAAATACCTAACGATGCGAGCATGCTGGCTGCGTTTTGTCTAAGCTTCGTCATTGAGCAGCTTTATATGGTTGGAAACACTTGGAGTGAAATAACAATAAGGAAATTTAAATTAAGTTGTGTGGATGTTTATGTTCTTAATATAAATTATGTAAATAGGTTAAACCCGAGCTAACATACGCTCCTAAGTCTGAGGTGAATTACGCTAGGATATACTAGCACAACTTTCATTCGAGTGATAGTTTCCCTTTACAGTTAAACAGAAGGTAATTTATTAAACTGAAGTTTTGGCGACAATTCGATTCCGAGGTGGAGGTCCAAGACGAAATTTTAGTTCATTTCCTCTCTTTCTTTAGTCAAGAAACGAAATGGGACAGACAACCTACATTAATTAAGAAACCTAAGAGTAAGCAACTATTAGTTGCTAAGGAAATTACAGAATCCATAGAAATCAAATTAGGTGATGCTAAATTACTAAATTAAGTTTAATGCTAAATTATTAAAATAAGTTTCTTAATTATTATTATTTTTTGTTTGAGAAAGATAGAATTTACGCTTTGACAGAGAACCTTAGAATCGAGCTCAATATATGCGCATAATTGGGTTTAAAGTCCCCGAAATGAAGTCAATGGGACTTGAAAAGTCCTATGGCTGTCAATTTCATGCAATATCTACCAGCGGCGTCTCTGCTAAACCACATGAGTACTGCGGTGTCATGTGCAATCCTGTTCATATCCGACCTCTCCTCGCCACCCGCGCCCCTGTGCACGTTTTGATTCGTTCATTCGAAGTCAAGCGCCCGAAGAAGCGATGGGCGATTGATTGTTCGAAAAAAAAAATCGAATGAATTGACAATCCACCATTCGAACTATCGAATGTCGATTTAGTAGTAGTATAATCGACAATCGAATGATAATCTGTACCGGCCTTTCAATTCATTCGATCGAATTGCCGCGACTGCGCGCACAAGACAGGCAGCGAACGAATGATTAATTGACGCGACGAATGACGATTCATTCGTTAGTAGTTAGTAGTACGGCCAGCGAACCGCACGCTCCGGTATTGCTCGCCGCATAATCGAAGGACAATCAAATGTCTGCGGTTGCTTATCGAATACATTCGATTATAGAGACCATTCGAATTATTCGATTAATTTAGTAATAATCGCCCATCGCTAGCCCAAAGTAATACGACGATAATACCGAAACGACAGCGAAATTGTGTGACGTCTGCGCTGCGCATACGCTCATCGCACGCCTATGCTGGACAAACTTTAGTGTGAAGACAGCATTATAGTTGCTTTAAGTTGTTAAGTAAACCACGAGCTTGCCAAAGGACCCCGCGCTGCGTGCAAGGCCGCAATGCACTTAGTGCAGCCGGGGAGGCGAACGAGACCTTGAAAATGCATTTACGTAGATTGGAACGTGTAAATTTTCTATGTAAAATTTGTGATAATTGCTTTCACGGGAATTATAATTGTACATGTATCAAAAGAGTACGTATAAACTAATGAAATGTATAGGTATTGTAAATTAATACGCAGTTAGCAGAGTTAATTAACTAACCAAATGTCATATTTTAAGATTGACTTTGCAGTCTTAATTAAATTGTACCAATTGTACTTATTGACGGTCCTCTGCCATCTGTCTATTATGTGTTTAACTATTTTCTGAGTTTTATTGTTACTAACATAGCTTTTAAGGCTAATTTCTACTAACATAATGGACCTGCGTTGTCTGATTTTATAAAATAAATAAATAAAAAATAATCATAATAAAATTTAAATGATTTTTTGTTGTTGTATTAAAATCAAACAAAGTTGAAGCTTTAAGAATGCGGAGATTTTTATTCAAATCGAAAAATATTTAAAGTAAGTATCTTTACTTGAGCTGGCAAATAGACAAGCAATATGTAAACTAACGATCTCAGAAGTTTGGAGAAGACCCGGTCACGGTTCGATCGCCGGCCGGCCGGTTTTAATTTCCGGGCGTGCGATCAAGCGGTCCTTACAGCTGGGGCGACCGATAGGCGGCTAGGAATGGGGAAGCAAACTGTCAAATTAGTTCCCTACAGAGGGCGCCAAATGTTTGTTACTTAGGAACTGTCAAAACCCATGCAAATATTTGTTGATTTGTTGTTATTAGTTAGTATTTTTTAAATGGGGCGCTGTGCAGCTATTGGGTGTGGTGAAATAGGTTCCTTCAAATTCCCCAGTAATCCACAGTAAAGGAAAAAAATGGGAAAAGGCATTGTGAAGAGGAAACTTTAAATCAAGTGACTTTTCTAGGTTATGTGGCAAACATTTCGAAGAAACTGATTTTGAGAGTACTTCTAAGACTACAGGTAGGTAAACAATGAAAGCTAAAGATACATACTATTATAACAAATACATTATGCTAAGCTTATATTTATGCTTTTAGAGGTTATGTGGAGCTTACAATTTTTTATCCTTTAGAAATAATAAAACTGGTATTTTTTACAAGAAGCATTTAGTTAAGACTTTATTTTAACAATTTTTTTATGAAAACGTGTAAGAGTATAAATAAACACTGTTATCTTACCTGTCGACTAGGTCAGCTTTTTTCCCTTTTAACGAAGCTCCACGTTTTCTCAACTCTTCCTTTAGCCTATCCACACGCCACCAGAAGGAATACATTGTAGTAAGTCCACAAAAAAAGGGTCTAGAGTCAAAAAAGTTCACAAATCCACAAAAGCATTCATAGTAACAATATTTGACATGTAACAAACACACAGCGCCCTCTACCAAAAAGTTTTGCGTAATCATCCCCATTGATTTGGTTCCACAGGACATGATCTATATTTTCTGCTAATATTTACCGTTTGTCAATACGATCGGAATAAAACTATTGTTCAGGCAAATAATTGGTTACGGATTTTGGAAGCAGTAAGATGTGGTAGCTCTGATAATGATTTGAAGTCTAAATGACTGAAACCAATGTAAGTACAACTTATACCTACTGAAAAAAATAGCGTAACAGATAATAGGCTGAATATAAAATAATGAAATGTGAGTACTTGTTCTACTTGGCTGTTAAAGTTTTAGAGCCACAAAGGTGGAAATGATCTCGCTTAGCGCCGTAGGCATGTTACAATATCCTATTTTCATGCTAGGTACACAAATAGATTTGCTATTTTTGTCAGATGCAACAACTACAAAAAGCTTATAGCTTAGGTACGTTATGGGAGCTGTAGGCAGAATATTCAATTGAAGACAAAATAGTAGATTTCCAAAGCACAAAATAGCCTAAATCAAACTCAAACGAAGTGCTGTCCCAGAATAGATATTGATATAGCATTGCCAATTAGGTATGATATTTATGCCGATAATGTCACGACCACCGCGACCGTGTGGTTCGAATGCCGGTTTTGATGGTGTCGCCATCTTTGATGTCCCGGGTCTGAGGCCTTACTCCCGTTGACGATGTCCGTATTTTCGAATGTAGCCGTCCCGTTCACTCACGACAGAATAACAACGCGAACGAGCGTGATGGCAAGACTCGAAAATACGAATATTGTCAACAGGAGTAGTGCCTCTGATCCCCAGTCCGGGTGTTGTGGCACCACCGTTGCCTAGCGGCCAACGCAAACTTCGATCAGGTGCAATTAAAAAGTATACAATACAGATTATAGGTACGTCCACTTAAAAAAGGAGGGTTCCCCTCGATTTTTCTAGAACCCCATCATCAGATCCTGTCTGGTGTTTGTTAAAAACTTCTTCAGAATGTAACAAATACTATTCTGAAAACGCTTTAGCTAATTGGAGATAATCGCGGACAAACTTTCATATGGTGTTGTATATTTACCGTAGTCTACCAAAAGATAAGATCGAAATATTTTATTTGGAACCTACGCACCATGCCTACCACTTGTCTACCGCATGATAACGAAGTCTACTTACTACAATTTACCGTAGTCTACCGTTAGGCTACCTAACGCCTTGGTAGGCTACGGCACAGATTAATAATAGTTACTACGGCTGATTTATAACTCTACTTACATACAAGCATATGGGTTAAACTGAGAACCTCCTCTTTTAAATAAGGTTAAATATAGCCGAATTAAGTCACTTTAAACATTTTTGAGAATATCACGGTTAATGAGATTCAGCCTGGTGACAAACAGACGGTAGGACAGCAGAGTCTTAGTAATAGGGTTCCGATGACCCTTTGGGTACGGAACCCTAAAAATCAAGAGTTTCAGGGTACGAAATAAATTTTAAAATCCTTAAACACGGTAACGAAGAGCGATCACTTGCCAATTTGGCGAAAACCGATTTTCCAGGCTTCTGTATTTAAATTCTCGGTGCGCTATTTTCCGAATTAATCCCGCTATTAAAATGATCAGATTAATCGGTATGTTTTGCAGTGAACATTGGTTTGCAGCAAAAATGGATTATGATACTACCGTAGTTTTAGATTTCTATAATACAAGTGCATTCTGTACAATGAATGTGATGTTGTCCAATATTTATTATTATTATCAGTAATGTAATGTCCTCCTAGCCGAATTTCGACTACGGCGGCCTATCTCAACACAGATTAGCCAACTGCGCGGGACATATTATAGTGCACAAGTGTGTGCGCAATACACAGGTGCACTCTCTATTCCTTTACTCTCATAATTCGGTGAGACGGCAGTCCGACATGACCGTAGAGAGACCAGGCGCAGGACCAACGGCTTAACGAGCTTTCCGAGGCACGGGGGTGTTAACACCAACTTTCCTGACTCCGGAGCTATGTCTGAGTTTTTTCAGACAGAAAAACCCAACACTCTCGGCCCGACCCGGGATTCGAGCCCGGGACCTCGTGGATAGTGCCCAGCGTGCTGACCACTACGAGGCAGTCAATAGTTCCTTCCTATTATTAGTAGTGACTGATAAATTATACCACAACGCCCATTTCGTTATTTCTGATCACCCATTCGTTATCTAAAGGTTTGTTGAATGGGATGGGTTTTAGAAGGTTTTACGTCGAAGTTACTGCATAGAGAGCATACTACTCGTTTTTAGGGTTTTGTAGTCAACAAAAAACCCTATAATAAAGCACTTCACCATGTCCGTACCACATAGACTACGAGTCTTCTTAGTTCTAGAACGTTTAAATAACTACACAAATTGATATGTCAATATAAATTACGCCACAAAGAAGAATAACGAATATTATTTGAAAGGAGGGAGATACAACAATTTTTTTGTAGTATTGATATGTTGTTTTTTATTCTAGAACATTTTTTTTGTTTTAGCATCAAAAGTTTCCGCAGCGCATGCGATGAAAAATGTTGTATGACAAATCTTATTACATCTTGGTTTCTATTATTTAAGTATTACTTAATAATTTTGCCATAATTAATTTTGCTTTTGTCAGTCAAGAATAATGAAGCATTCTATTAAGGAATGAATTTTGGGAATCGCTTTAGCAGCAATTTATTAGTTAAAACATACTAAAGTGTTCAACGCTTCTCTACACTCACCCCTCTGTAGAAGAAATGCCACCCTGGCATAAAGCACTCCTCCTGCAGAGAGAGGACCTCTTCTCCGCGCCAGTCGATCGGCAAGGCTCTCAGAGGGATCTCTGTCATCAGATCGGGCACCTTCCTCTTCAACAGAAGGATAGCGGCGGATTTCTGCATCAGGTACCCGCGGTTGCCAGTGACGTTAGTAACTGGAAGAAGTGGAGTTCTTTAGGTAGACTTCCGAGCAATGCGGCCGCGCGGCTGTCATGGAACTATGAGAGTGTATGGAACCCTTTCCGAGTGATTAGCAATTCCATACATTCCTGTAATTCTGAGATAGCCGCGCGGCCACCAGAGCCTCATGCGGCTTGACGCAAGCTAAGGATAGGAGGAGGCTAAATAGCGCAAAAAACAAATCAATGTTTAATGATCAAGAAACCTTCTTATATATTATTCCTGCAGGACTGTGCACATGGATTTCTCACTTCCTGTGCGAAGGATTAATGCGAGTGATTTTAGGGGGACACTCGACGGCCTTCAGGCCATTGATGCCGGAGTCCCTCAGGGGACAGTGCTATCGGCAACCCTCTTCCTGTTGCATATCGATAAGCTGCTTGTGCCCGACATCGTAGGGTATGCACAAGTTGTCATAGTTGTCGATAGATATTTTTCTAGAGCAGGAGCCAGCAGTGATGGTTCGTCTTATCGAGAGTCCATGGTAGAACGCTTGAACGGCCGTCACTTTTGTCATTTACCAATGCGTTCCAAATGCGTTTCTTTCGGCTGAACTTTGATCGGGACACTTCCAAGAAAAGAGTGAATATGCTGTTACTATAATTCTAGTTAGTGATTATAGTCAGACAAGACCCATCGGCCGCATCTCGGTACTATGGTACTAGCACTATGTATGCGCTGTGGGACTTGGGTAATAGTTTTGATACCAAAAGTTCCAATTTGATGATCACGAAGGATCTTTATCACTACATAAATCCAGTTTTATTACTCACGTCGTGGGATGAGTATCTTGGTGACCTGCACGCGGATGCCGCGTCTCGGATGGCGGTACGTGGAGCCCGTGATGACGTTGATGGGCCGCCGGTCGTGCACGCTGCTGGTCGGCGAGGTGACGCACACCGCCGCCGTCAGCACCGCCACGCGCGACACCAGCGTGCCCACGCACATGCCGCGGTAGCGCGATGGGAAGTACACCTGGGGCAGGCGGACACTTAGTACCACTTTACCTCCGGACTGGTTTTGACAATTGACTTTGGTTAAAGGAAGCAGTAAAGCATCATCCCACCCGCAAGATCTTCAGTTATTTCGTGATCATGGCGCTTGCAACAGCGCCGAAATATCTAAATAAAAATGTACATGGTAGCAATCCCGTAAATAACTATTCGCAATCCCAGAGCTTATCTGTGCACATGCCGCGGCACAGAATAAGTACTAGTACTTTGTACAGAAGTATGACTTAGCCATTGTATTCAAAGAAATGTCTACTCAATGTCGTCAACAATATGGCGTAATTTACTTAGCCTCAGAGTCAAGCACATTTTCGTGTAGACACCTACAAAAATCCATTGCAAGATAATTTCATACTTATTGCTCTGGAATATGATTCATAATTACACTAAACCTATTCAGTGACGTAATATCACGCGACGCGATAGGGTTGACTGCTACGAGAAGCTTCTAACGCCATCTAGCGCCTCTTTCTAGTACTTTATTCAGTCTCGTCCAGCCAGCAACGTAGCCGCGCGGCCGCCGGTGAATAAAACGCGCGAGCGTGTCGCTGGCCGGTAGCGACACGCAACTTGTTTTAGCCCCTAAGTAAGGGTCGCCGCGCGTAGGTACGTTTTTGCTACCTACGCGGGGAGATACACAGGCCTGGCCGCGGTACCGATATAGGAAGTACACCTGGGGCAGTCGGATACTTAGTACCACTTTACCTCTGGCACCAAAAACTACCGAGTTTTGACGATTAACTGTGGTTGAAGGAATCAGTATTTCCAAAGGCCCTTGCGCAATGCCTCGGTACCGCGAAGGGAAGTACCTACACCTGGGGCAGTCGGATACATAGTAGATCTATACCACTTTGCTACACTTGCTACACTTAACCGTTTGATTAAGCCATTGTTGGTATAGTGTGTGTATTATTTAAAAAGCTAGTAGCTTCCCCAGGTTGCCACACGCTTCCGGGAGTATGCCTTGCGCAATGCCAGAGCTTAAGTATCCGCGCATATGCCTCGGTACCGCGATGGGAAGTACACTTGGAGGCAGTCAGATACTTAATTACTTAGGTTCAGCAAAATGGAGGAACTGAACTGCAAACTTAAGAAATGCAATTCGGTATGTAATGTAAATTTTAAGGTATGTTTTATATTTTTTTCTTAAAGTAAAGAGACTAGTCTAAAAGTAAAGACTAAATTAAGAAAGTTTTCTGAGTATTTTGACTTTTATTTTGTAGTTATTTTGCAATTAAATAGTATTGAAAATTTAAACTTGTGACGTCATAAGCATGCCTATGACGACTTTTACGGGATTTTCTTTGGGAGCAAACTTTTTTCTAGATTGGAAACTCTTACACATGCGAATAGTAACGTCATAATGTCGGTTTCGTGCATTATGCGAGCATATATGAAGAATAAATTAATTCGTAAAAATCTTCGTAATCTTTCAATTTGAGGTGGTATAAGTAACTGTATAGTGATTATGGGCATACTATCTCTAGATGGTTTTGAAATTACGATCGGTTGTTTTTCACTTTACATACCGAATTTCCTTAAGGTATTGTGTGGTAACGACGTCTAATCTGTGAATTATTAAAGTTACTTACGAGGTAGGGCATAGAGCCAAAGCGAGGCTTGAAAGGCTCCCTCCCCCCGCACGTCGACAGCCAGCCTGCTGAGAGGTAAGCTATTAATTACGTGCCATGGCTTCCACAATATGAGCTTTCCTCAAACTGAATGAAGGACACGTTAACGGTCGCTTTGAATCTTAGATGTTCTGGGCTTTCAGGTGACGCAGGAGTTACTTTCAGGAGTCATGTCGGACTGCCGTCTCACGCAATTATGAGAGTGAAGGAACAGAGAGTGCCCAGAATATCTCCCGCGCAGTCGGCTAATCTCTGTTGAAATTGGCCACTGTAGTCCAAATTCGGCTAGGAGGAAATTACTTTGTGTTCCGCTATTAACTACCTATTGATTGACAGCATTTATAGTGAATGGGCGGCAGCACATACAAAAAAAAAGTCCATCTAGATTACTTATTTTTTTTTGGTAGACCATGATGTAACGAATTAGTTAAGTAGTTTATTTTTTTCTAAAATGCTAGTCCTGCCTAACAAAATTCGATTTTATGGTCCCATCCGGAAGAAAGCATGAAACTTGGCACAATTGTAGCTTTCGTATGTGTTCTTCATTTCCAATATGGAAACACGCTGGGAAATGATTGCTTCTACCCCCCACCCCCTTTTATCTCCTCCGTTCTGGTTTTCTGCAATTTCTGCAAAAACGGTAAGACCTAGGAGTTTACTGTTCAGGAAGCAAATCTTTGTCGATCAATTACCTACAAAACTATGGTAAGTCTATTGTTTCAAGTGTGGTAAGACTATTGTTTCATATAATATAGCCATCAAAACTAGATGATATTTTAAAAAATGCACATTTTTATTCTCTCTTGCTGTATTTACAAAAAAATGACAAGAGTTATGATAAAATGACCTTAGAAGATTACATATCTTATGTATTGACCTACAACGGGACCGTATTTCATGCTAAGGACCCGTACTACTGCCTAACACGAATACCTAACTTAATCCACATCGCCATGGTATCCTAGAATATCCTCTCGAAAGTTTTGTTAAGTTATTACTTCTAAAGTAACTCGACCGACCAGGGAGTCTACGGCGAACTTTTAATGGCGCTGAACGCTCAGATCTTGTTCCACAAACAAAATTTTCAAGAACTTTATGTGAAAGTTCAAATTCAAACTCTGATATTTGGAAAATATCTTTGCGTTTAGGAATATAAAATCATCACTTTATAGACAAAAACTGCACCTACAACTGTACATGACATGGCACCTACGGGTTCGGCAGCCCGTCTACGAGGCCGGACGGTAAGTAAAAAAAAGTTACCTAGGTAGGTACCTATAAACACTATTTTTTTAAATAAAATATGTAAGTAGCAAAAATATGTGTAATGGAAATGATAAAAGACTTTGAAAGTTTAAAAAAAAGCATACCCAAGAGTAAAATAATACGTCCTTTGTTCATTGCACTGATAAAAGTTTTCCGCGGAGAGCGAACAAACCGAATTTAATCAGGGAAATGCAGCAGCTCGTGAATATCGAACATCAACAATGCGAAGCAGCGTCGCGCACAAATGAATTTACAAATAGAACTAAATATATATTTTACAACCAGTGGTATCTAAAACATAAATTCCATTCTATTTTATTTAACTCACGCGATATCCATGCCCTGTAACTCCATTGAATGCTAGTATTTATTATGTGTCTCTACTAAGACGTGTACTGTTTCCGTCTTTCATTGGGTCTTAGCTTAATAATAAAAAATATGTACTTATTATGTGTTTCGAGGCAAAAAAATAACTAGCTCGAGAGTTCGGGTCAACGTTAAAAAAGTGTATCACAGCCTTGTCTAACAAATATATTTTTTATAAAACATGTAAATCTACAACACAGTTATTAAACCCATATGGCTATATGGAATTTAGCTGTGGGGCTCAGCTTGTGACTCCAACATCAACATAGTGCAAAGAGCACAAAATGGTATCCTCAAGCAACTTACTAACGCACCCTGGTTCATCAGAAACAGGGGACTACACGAAGTACTGGGTATCAACACGATTAAAGAGGAAGTCAAAAACACCTCAGCCAATTACAAAAAGCGACTCGCGAATCACCCTAACCAACTGGCAAATAGACTCATAACAGACTACTGTGTAAACCGACTGAAAAGGCGCAGTATTCTGAATCTGGACAGCCTCGACAAAGAGTAAGGCACTGCTGAAGGGCCGCTTCCAATGGGAAGCAGGCTCTGCACCTGAACTGACTTGCATCACATCTGCTTATGGTCGAAAGACTGATCGCACGATCTAAAGACAACAAAAAAAAAAACATATAAAAGAATAGAATTTAAATCAATCTCATTTTGTGCGCAACGGTACCGCAGCTCGGTTTGAGAGCGTGTCGTGTGTTGTGCACAAAATAAAATCCAAGTTTAAAACCCAAACCAAAATATGAATATGCTATTTGCACTTTTTTGGCTATCAACCCTTCAGACTTAGGTGCCCCAATATAGTTATTATGCGTTCACTGCCTCAATACGACAGGACGAACTATAATATAAAGTGGCTTACCGAGATACGGCACCGGATAATTTTGTAACTAGATTCAATCAAACCTAATGACTGGGAATGCAGCTCAGTGAAACTTAATAGTCAGAATTTGATTTAGAAGCTTCAGGCAAGCTGAAAGCAAAAATTAGGGCCTGAAGTATGCTTGAATTAGCTCAGTTACAAAGTTAATAAATCTAATTCTACTCCCACGCCAGCATCCCGTAGGTTACTATACTGGCTTACAGAGAACACCCACTGGCAAAGCGAACGCTAACTCAATTAAGTATACTAATACACCGTTACAACAAGTAATGGAACTAAGCCGAGATCAGCCCTATACCATCGATATTTCTATTAACGCCTCGAGTACCTATCATAAGGACACCGGCGTCTCGATACTTTAATAACTGATTGCATTTTGTGTCTGGAAACACATTATTGTGTCCCTTGTCTATTAGTGTTTGATATCTCGTCAACATTATGAATAAACCACTAGTGGAAACTTGTTAGGTAAACTGAATTATTTTTTTACCTCCGATTGAATTGACAAAATCTATATTTGTAAACTATTTGAAAAGAGTTATGGGAAAAATACAAAATAAAAATGTAGGTAGTAAAATTTTTGAGAAAATGAGGCTTTTCTTTATTTGCACAAATGAGGTCTCTCATAATAATTAATAAAAATATTTATTTCTAAACTTATTATAATTAAGCCTAGTCAGAGGCCCTAGGGCGGCTTGATAACTTCTGACAGTAAGGTTTATCACTTGCCTTACATACACCCCTCCACCAATCCGCACTGAGCCCGCGTGGTGAAGTATGGCTCGTTCCTCCTCATAGTTGAGGTGAGGCCTTTTCCCAGCAGTGGGATATCTATATAGGCTAACTTTATTTCTAAACTTTATGTTCTCAATTGTGCACGTGGGTTATGAAAGGGTTATTATCTGTAAACTAGATGTAAGATTAACAGCTGTTTGTTTCCCTAACAAAGATAAATAAATAAATATAACACGATATTTGAAGGATTAAAAATATCATTCTTAGATTCACGTAGCTCAATTAAAACTAATTTTAGACACTACGACAGAAATATAAAAAAACGTAAATATCTTAGGAGGTATGGGGTAGGCCGACTATTACTTCATTATGATATATATATTTATATTATATTTATTTATTTATGATAGGTTCATAATTTTTCCGTGATAACCAGACACAATTTTATAGATGATATCTTTATATTAACGCTACTAACTAACTGGAAAAAAAATAATATAAAAAAACGGTAATTTAAAAAGTGTCCATTACTCCAACAGGAAAGGGTGATCTACAGCAAATTGAATTATGCAGAAAAATAGTGCGTAATCTGCTATTAATGTGCGCCAAATAAAACATTAGTGGGGGTTTTCGTTTTCCATAAAAAGCGAAAAAACGGATTCTGCTGGAGAAATGTCTCTCCAGCAGGAAGATTTTGAAATAGTGGTCTGACAGTAAAACAAAGTATATGGGTGTGTAGATCTTACTTTTCTACAAATGTGGCACCAAAAATCAAAGCTGTGGGCCATACCGCTATAGAGATATTCAATTTTCTGCTGGAGTGACGTTTCGCAAAATCTTCTATCTCGGACCCCATCGCATGTGCGGCCGTAGAGTAAACGGATATGAATAGGCTTTAAATAGTGACGATAAGTCCAATAATTGGACCTAAGGAAATGTATACAGTTAAAAAACTATAAGGAATTCTTGAAAAACATAAAATACGAGATAGCGCTTAAATTAGAGAACCAGTGAGTTCATTGATGACAGTATTTGAATGGTCTTGTTTTTCTTAACAACTGTGAACCGTTTAAAGACAATGTATGCGTCTGTTCTTGAATTAAATAACTTTTGACTCCTAACTGATACTGCATAAATATGACGTGAAAACGCGAAAAACTGAATCAACTAAAGAGGTTCTAGTATTAAACAATAACCAGTGAGTAGATCAAAGTGTACATGCTAGAAATTTCAGCTTGAAATATGGCCAATTGGAGAAGATATCCATCAAAACCTAAAATAACAGCTAATGACTGGTTAACCAACCAAATTGGAATGGTCACAAAAAAGTGGCCGATCGAATTGAAGGACTGAAGCAGGAATTCACAGCCACTACAGATTTTATACACGAGGAACAGCTGGATATTAAGAAACAAATACAAGATCAAGCTTCAGTAGTTAAGACATTGGAAGAGCAGAACTGTGCCTTAAAACAGCATATTAGCAAAATGAGTGCCAAACTTTCGACGATGGACAACATGACCCGCAGTTTAAATCTCGAAATTTAACTGCACTTTTTCGCAAACTATGCGACGTCGTCGGTGCTGAGATCGCAGAGTCATCGATTGGATCATGTCTTCGAGTATCCAAGATAAACCCCAAGTCCTCCCGGCCCCGTAATATCTTGGTCACCCTAGCGTCTTCCCGTCAGCGCGACCTTGTCATCTCGGCCGTCACCCGCTACAATAAAAGCCATTCTGATGTCATGTTGAACTCGGGACACCTTGGGGTGCCTGGTATCTCCAACAGAATTTATGTAGCTGAGCATTTGTCTCCTGAGATGAAGGTGTTGTATGCCGAATCTAGACGATTTGCCGCTGATAACAATTTCAAATACGTTTGGGTCCGATATGGCAAGGTTTACATTCGCCAAGATGATTCTTCCAGTGCGATCTTAATTAAAAATTCAAACTGCTTACCTAAATTACTTAAAAGTAAACGTAAATAATAATAGCTTAAATACTTGTTACTTAGTTGATTAATAGATTTAAACTACATTTTTCTTACTCAATTCTGTTTCCTTTATTACTTCTTTTATTTAAGTATGGAAATATTCTATCAAAATGTCAATAGAATTAGAACTTAATTGCATCAAATACATATTAACATACTAAATAGCAACTACGACGTCATCTGTCTTGTAGAAACCAATTTAGCTGATGACATTTCTGATTCCGAAATCTTTGATTCTAGATATCTCGTTTTCCGTAGAGATAGGCAAACTACAAGTAATAAAAAACAGGAAGGCGGAGGCGTTGCTATAGCTGTAAAGAAAAAAATTTAATGTTGTTCGGCAACACTTATGGGAGACTGATTTGGAGGATATTTGAATTACTATTCGGTCGGACTCGGCTAATCAATGCAATTTGAATATTTGCGTTAACTACTTGCCTTCTTACGCAAACATAGATGATATTTTTTACAATAATTACCAAAATATCATTTTGGAGGCAGACTACAACAGTAGATTTATTTGTGTTGGTGACTATAATAATCCTGGTATAGACTGGAGTAATGTTTCGGGTTTCTCTCACTTGGCACCTTCCCCCTCCACTGACCGCAAATCTAGGCTTATGCTTGAAACTGCTTCATTGTGCGGTCTTTATCAGAGTAACAGAGTACCCAATAATAACGGTCGGTTTTTGGACTTGGTATTCTGTACCTTCGAGAATGTAGTCGTTAACGAGTGCGCTCCTTTGAGTCGTATGGATACTCACCATCCAGCTCTCTTCATTGAAATACCCCACCTGTCTGTTAATAAAGTTGCTCTTAACACGACTAAACGGTTAAATTATAAAAAATGTGATTACACCAAAATTAAGGCTGAACTTTCTAGCATATCATGGGCTTCCCTGCTGTCTTCCTCTAACGTTAATGTCAATATCGATGTATTTTATGACACTTTGCTTAACATAATAAAAAAACACACCCCTTATACTCAGAAAGCAAAAGACAATTACCCTGTCTGGTTTAGCTTTAGTTTGAAAAAGTGTATAGCCGAGAAAAAAAAATACCACAAGTCATATAAAAAAACTAAAAATTCTCGTGATTATGATGTTTTTTCTCTTCTTCGCGCACGTAGCAAAAAATTAATGTCTCAGTGTTACAAAAAATATATCACCTCTCTCGAGAATGAATTATGTACAAACACAAAGCCTTTTTGGTCTTTTGTTAATAGCAAGCGTAAAGAGAGAAATTTGATACCACATTCAATGAGATATAATAACCTTGAAGCCTCTGATCATAAGGGTATATGTGACCTTTTTTCAACTTATTTTGGTTCAGTGTTTGAGACCCATGGTTCTGTACCTTACCCCTCAATAAACACATTTGATGCAGCCGTCAGTACCCTTGCATCTATTTCTGTCTCTGTAGAGAAAATTTCCAAAAAAATCAAATGTATTGATTCGACCAAGGGAGCTGGGCCGGATACAATCCCTCCTTCTTTCATAAAGATCTGTGCGGATGAGATCAGCTTGCCGCTCTGCTTACTTTTTAACCAATCATTTAGCTTAGGAGTGTTCCCTGACCGGTGGAAGACGGCTCACATAGTCCCCATCTTCAAGGGTGGGCTAAGAGATCATTGCGAAAATTACAGGCCTATTAGCATACTTTCTTGCTGCGCTGTTCGAATCTCTAGTACTCGTACTCGACGAGTACATTTATAATCACATAAAACCTCTTTTATCAAACAACCAACATGGGTTTGTTAAAAATAAATCAACCATCACAAATCTGCTTGAATATAAAAACTATTTATGTTGCGCCTCTGCTAAAAATGTGCAAGTGGACTCTATTTATACCGATTTTTCCAAGGCTTTCGACAAAGTTGACCATTTTCTGCTTTGTCGAAAGCTTTGCCAAATGGGTATACATGGCTCATTGCTTCGGTGGATCGAATCCTGCCTGTCTCGGAGAAGTCAGCTGGTTGCTTTCAAAGGTGAACTATCCGAGCCGGTTCATGTCACCTCTGGTGTCCCGCAAGGCTCTATTCTGGGTCCTCTGCTCTTTATAGCCTTTATAAACGACCTTGTATGGCAATTAAAGTGTCCGAACCTCTTATATGCGGATGATCTTAAAATCTTTTCTGAGGTGGTTACCCCTCAAGATGCTGAAATATTACAGACCGATATTGAAACCGTTGCAAATTGGTGTATTCTTAATCACATGTTTTTAAATATTAATAAGTGTTTCGTATTGTCATTTACTAGAAAATTAAATAAACTAAATTTTGAATATACTCTTAATGGTCATAAACTTAAACGTCAGAATCAAGCTAAGGATTTAGGCGTAATTTTCGATGAGAAACTGACTTTTCACGAGCACTACAGTAAAATTAATGCTAGGGGTGGTAAAATGCTGGGCTTTGTTTTACGCAACACCAAGCAGCTTAATAACCCTAAAAGTGTGGTATATCTATTTAACTCACTAATCCGGACTGTTTTGGAATACGGTGCAGTTATCTGGTCTCCGTTTTATGCCGTACATACTAACCGTATTGAGGACATCCAAAGAAGATTCCTGAGATGTCTCTCTTTTCGTCACGGTTACCATCGCAAATTGGCTTCCTACGAAGAAAGACTACAAAAATTTAACATGGTTAGCCTGGAAATGAGACGCAAACGGTGCGAACTTATATACCTGCATAAAATCTTACACTCTGCGATTGACTCTCCGTCTTTACTTGCATCTATAAATATAAAATAGCTTAGGTTGGCGATTACGGGCTCTATAATGCGTATTATAGAGCCCGTAATCGCAAACCTAAGCTATTCTCACTCCAGGTGTATCGCAACAACACCTCCTACTTCAACCCGATAGTACGGATGTGTCGCCTCTACAATGATTTATTGCAGGAATGTCCGAGTGTCGATATCATAGGTTCTAGTCCAAGTGTCTTCTATAGATTTGTACGTGATGTTCTAAAATAAAAATAAAAAAATAAAAAAATATATTTGAAAAAAATATTAGTCTTTTCGTGGTAGTTTTACGTTTATACCTACAATAGTACAGTAGTAACAGTTTCCCGCGGTTTCATCCGCGTTTACCCATCTATGTGCTATATTTTTATGTGGGTATAATCTTGATGTTTTATCAAATTTGTTAAAATTATATAAGGTTAAGTAGCAGTTTGTAAAGTAACAAGCTATCCTCACATTTCAAACTCGTGTGTAATAAAATATTAAGTAAGAGTTGAATTTGCGAAACGATGTAACTCATTCTTATGCAGATTCCTTAAGCACATGTTTTGGCTTACAGTTTAGTATATTACTCATTTATGTATAAAATTTGTTTTAACCTCAACTGTAAACTGTTTTGTGTTTAAATAAAATAAAATAAAATAAAAATAAAACAAATCAGCCTCTTGGAAATCTCTTTAAAAAAAGAGATAGCGTTGGGACCCCACGGACCCAGTGTTTCGACTCCAAATGGTACAAAGTGGTACCGAGAGTCGATCTGCCTGTACTTGTTTTTTTTAAGTTTTCGGCATTTCCCGCAGCCAAACCAGCCTCCCGGCTTGTACCGGGCAGATGAGAGGCCGCAAGTGTGTCGACACAGGCAGCGTCCCACACAAGAGCTTGACCCATCCGCCAAGGTACAAGCGACATCCTGTCTGGTCTCTTGCCATCATCACGCGCGATACCGTTCGGCTCAATGGAAATTCTGTTAAATTAACCGTCACCTGAGATCAACTTAGGCACTCGAGTCTTAGGGACGCACCCTTTTAGGATGATTTAAGGCGGACTTAATGCCTAGTGGCATTCTCTACCAGTCATACCTTTGGGCTAAGCAGAAATTAAAAGTGGGCGGTGCGACAAAGGTAAAACAAAATTATTAAATTTATTTAAAGCAAAAAATACTATAGTAATAATATTTTTACTGCACTCTGCAAATAATCATCCTCCTCCTAGCGTAATCCCGGTTGTGTTCTCGCACGCGAGGGCCCAGGGTCCGCTGACCGTGATCCAGGTTGTGGCAGATCAGGTAATTACAGTGGAGCGACTGCCATCTGACCTCCGTGACCCTGTTACCAGGGGAACCTGACCAGTTTGGATCATGGTTACACACATTCAGTCGCCTGTGCAGATTTCCTCACGATGTTTTCCCTCACCGTAAGAGCATCGGTTAGTGAAACAACTAATGCACTTAACTCAGAAAAAGTCATTGGTACATGGCGGCACGTGGGATCGAACCAGTGCCTCCCGCATGAGAGGCAACCCGCTAGCCACTGCGCCACCGACGCTAATATATGTATTTAAATAGTAATACTATCATACATATAGAATACCTACATATATGTATAGTCAACAATAAATATAAATACCATTATAATATAATTCATATATACATAGTAATATACTTCTTATAAATAAAATACATCTCACAATAAAATAAATAAATATTATAATAATACATAATATTACGAAGTGTTTGGGAGAGAATTAGAATGATGGTTGCGATATAATATGTAGGAAGTGTATTTTGTATATTCGGAATGATCTCAAAAACTGAAAATGAGCGTCGGGGCCACTAGCGGGTCACGACTTAGCTGAGTGGCCCTTTCATTATGGACATCACAGACGCACAACTGCACAGTCCGACTGGCTTACCCACATAAATTGTAATTTTGTGGTGTTCCTTGTTCTATAACCGTGCCCGTTACGTTGTTTGTTTTCGTGTGTTATGTGATGTCCATTCATTAATAAATGTATTTTCTTTCTTTCTTTCAAAACTATAGATATCGGCCAATTCAATAAAATTAGTGTTGCAACGAATACGAATAGGAATATTCGTATTCGCCGAATATCAACTTATTAACGAATATTCGTATTCGCCAAATATCGTGATGATATTCGTAAAGCTACTTTTCTACTTTTGAAATAGCATGGTTAGCAATCGGAACGTCGAACCTACTCGATTAATAAATTTAAACTTTCGTTTGTGTATCCGAACATCCAAAATGTACATTTCCCAATTTTAAAAAAATATGCCCAGAATTTTTTTTCGATTAAACCATCCAGTGTGGCCTCAGAACGAATTTTTTCTACAGCTGGAAATATTCAAAGCCACAAAAGAAATCGTCTGCAGCCCAACACTTTACAGAAACTTTGTTTTTTAAATAAAAAATTGTCTAATGTGAATTTTAATTACTGAATAAAGATCTACATTCTACGTTGATTGGATATGGTTTTTTTATTGCTTTGCTTATAACATTTTCATTTACTCGTATTCGTATTCGTATTCGCCGAATATTAAATTCATTATTCGTATTCGTAAAAGTGGTATTCGGTACATCACTAAATAAAATTATAGTAGCTTTTATCGAAAGCCTTACCTAATCCGTAATTAATCGTACCGAATCGATACCTAAATATTTTCTACAAAGGTACTAATTCAATAAAGCTTATATGCATGGCTAGATATTAAATCGTAATCGCGTTAACTGAGAGCAATAAAATTGTGATTTAACTTAATGAAGATATCTTTAAGACACTACAAGAAATTAGATTCGAAGTAATAGCCGTCGCCGACGTTTTGGTAGAAAATATTTTAATCATTTCAACAGAAATTTAATTATCTCAACTGCAGCACTCCACTCCGTCTACCGCGCCGTGGCCCAGACTTACTGCATTTAAGTCCGGTCGTTCTTCGGTTTATTGAAGCGGTTATCTTGAGACTGCCTCGTTGGTCTAGTGGTCAGCACGCTGGGTACTATCCACGAGGTCCCGGGTTCGAAACCCAGGTCGGGCCGAGCGTGTTTGGGTTTTTCTGTCTTGAAGTTACTCAGGCACAGCTCCGGAGTCAGGAAGTTGGTGGTGTTAACATCCCCGTGCCTCGGAAAGCACGTTAAGCCGTTGGTCCTGCGCCTGATCTCTCTACGGACATGTCGGACTCACCGAATTATGAGAGTGAAGGAACAGAGAGTGCACCTGTGTATTGCGCACACACTTGTGCACTATAATATCTCCCGCGCTGTTGGCTCATCTATGTTCAAACAGGCCGCTGTAGCCGAAATTCGGTTAGGAGGACATTATTATTATCTTGAGAGAAAAACTTATAATCTGTTTTAAGTCGCGGTGAAATCGAGCCTTGCAAATGTCCCGGAGACAAACAACGCGCGAATCGAATGACATCTAAACTAGCCCTACTAAATTGTCTATGGATTCTCAAATTCGGTATGTAAAGTAAAGAACTTGTCCTCTTTTTGTATGGAGGCTGGTTTTTTATTCTAAGATATCACCAACCACTAATAAACCTATATTTATCTTTAAGCTACAAAAATATGAAACACGTAACCATAGAAATCAGAATTTTAAACGCCTCCATTTTTGAGAAAAAATATGTTTTGTAACAGGCATCATCCATTGATCACTTACTTGTATTTCCAGGCTGTACGGCTATGTACAATTGCCTTTCCACAGGTGGATAAATACTACTAGGTACTACCACAGATTATATAATAGATACTACTGTCAATGGAATGTCAATTTTGCTGTCAATTTTTTTTCATGCGTTAATTGATATAAGGCGAAGGTGCAGTTTCTGTACAGACAAAGAGAAACATTATTTTCAATTTTTCTTTAAATCGGAGGCCTTAAAAAATTGATTAATTATGCAGAAAGGCTAGTGTTTGTGAACTCTTTAATATAATATTTAGTTTATTCTGGTTAGAAATATTGACGAATAAAAAACCATTAATGGACAAGTCCTTTTAAGGTATATGTTTTATATTTTTCTCTTGAGGTAAAGACTAAATTAAGAAAGTAAATTGAGTATTTTGACTTTTTATTTAGTACTTATTAGTGAAAAAAACCTAAACGTGTGACGTCATAATAGTGCCTATGACAACTTTCTTCGATATTACTAGGGTTGTCTTTGAAATCAAACCTTTTTCTCGATTGGAATTTCGCACCATCTAAATAGTAACGTCATTCATATGTCTGTTTCCGGTGCGTTTAGGATTCTGGGGCTTACGGAGTATAATTTATCCTTCTTCATTTTTTATCTCCGAATTTTAGGTGGTAAGTGTATGTAGATTATAGGCATAAAATCACTAAATGGTTTTGAAATTACTTTGATATATAAAATACCTATGAAAATAAGGTAGGGCTTCCATACAACACTTTTTTATCAGCTTTACCATTTGCGAGATATAGCCCGCCAAAGTCGTTTACACGGTGTCTGTCCCTCCCCCCCTGTAATTTTTATAAAGTCTTGGACCTATAAACTTCAAATCACTCACGTAAAGAAACAGGCGCGGAAACTCTTATTAACAATTGTTTCGGGTATACCGTGTTGAATACTTTTGAAATTATAAATAAAATAAAAATATATACTTTTTTTCCAAAATAACAGTATAAATTTAAAAAGTTTTTTAGCCTTTACGAGGGTCAAACTGAAAGTTCTTAGAAAATCAAAAACTGATTACATTAGCCAGTTATTAGTTTTATTATATCTTTTCAAAATATTGTCCATTGACGTCAATACACCGCTGCATGCGATGGAACCACTGGGAAAAGCACTTTGCCCACTTGTCCTTAGGGGTCTCTTCAATGGCATCGCGATACGCAGCCACCGCTTCTTCAGCATTCATAAACCGCTTTCCTTTAAGTTTTTCTTTAATTTTTGGAAATAAATAAAAATCACAAGGCGCGAGGTCGGGGCTATACGGCGGGTGACCCAGTAATTCAACGTTTGATGTCGCCAAATAGTCGATCGTTCGCTTGGCGGTGTGCGACGAGGCGTTGTCGTGGTGAAGGAGGATCCTACTGCGAGGTCGTTTCTCTCGAACTTTTTCCAAGACAAGTGGCAAACAATTGGTAGTGTACCATTCTGCAGAAACTGTTTTTTGATCCTCTAACACAATTGTTGCGAAATGACCTATCCTTCCAAAGAACGAGGCCACCATTTTTTTTCCCGCACTTCGATCTCTCTTCACTTTAGTTGGCAACTCCTCGAAAGGAAACACCCACTGAGCAGATTGTCTTTTAGTTTCAGGATCATAACAGTAAATCCAGCTTTCGTCACCTGTTAGTATGTCGAACACAGCATTTGAGTCACCTCCGTTAAATCTTTCAATCATTTTACGGCACCAATCCACACGATGGAGTTTTTGAGCCTTAGTCAAATTATGAGGTATCCACCGGGCGCAAAGCTTCCTGACCGCTAAATGTTCGTGGAGGATTTTGTGCACTTGACTCATACCGATGCCTAAGCTTGTCCGAATCTGCTGATAGGTCACTCTTTTGTCAGTCTCTATCATACGCCGCACAACACAGATGTTATTTTCAGTCGTCGCCGTAGAAGGCCGTCCCTCACGTACATCATCAGTGAGATTAGTGCGACCACGTTTAAACTCATTAAACCAGTTGTAAACAGTCGCACGAGATGGGGCTTCATCGTGAAAGGCCAATCGTAGTCTATCATAACTTTCTTGTTGACTTAAATGACATCGAAAGTCATAAAAAATCATTGCACGAAAATTTTCTCGTGTTAAATTCATTTTGACGTGACACAGACAATTTTCAATTTGCCGCCAAGTCGTAAAACAAATGACAAATGAATGAAATATATACTCAGTAATATTGGCAAAGAGTTCTATTTTCAAATTTTAGAATATTTTTTTTATTATATTGTTTATAAGTGGCCAGTTCTAAGAACTTTCAGTTTGACCCTCGTACTATCTAAAGCCGGGTACAGACTGCTGTAACGTAACATGCAATGTAACACGCAATGAAAGAATTTGCCGTCCACATTGTCGCAATGTAACAAAATTCCCATAGTGTGGACGTCTTGCGCGCACGAACCGTGCACACTATGCGCACGAACAGAGCACACTATGCGCACGAACAGAGCATTTCAACTCGTGCGCGCCGTGCCGCTAAACTTCAATTAACAAGTAAGTTCAATTAAGTTTATTTACATTTAATTGGTCGTTCTGATCCATTATCTTCGCGCGTTCGCGGCAGACTGAGCTATGTTCGCCGCGCGCATGCCGGTTCAAGATGCGAGCACAAAATTGAATCATGACCCACTTTGCCGATTATTCCTTTGTATTCATTTATGTAGCAAGGTTTTCTTCGCTGTCATGCATGTTGCACATAGTACGTTTTAAATATGAATAAAAATGCGTCATTACGGGTTAGAGATCTATGCAAGTTTAACCTTTATTATCACTGCACTAGACATGTTTTAGATAAACCAGTCTTAATATGAATTTAAAATAAGTCCATAATCCAAACTCTTTTCACTCCGAAGAAAAATGTATTATAATTTTAAAAATAAAAAACGTCGTGTGTCAGATGTCAAGCAAGTCTGAAATTGTATAAAAATCTAAGTCAATATCTACAAACAAACCGTATAATGGCTAATTCGGCAGAACAAAGAGCTAAGAATAAGTCAGAACACAGTCAGAACCTGGATCAGACGGCATGCTAAAGAGGGTACCCTCGAAGACAAACGACGACATAATCATGGCGTTCGTTGAATCACGAACCAACAGAGAGCGGAAATGCAACTCTATTACGAATGACATCTTTACAGACGAGAAATCATTTCGCTCTTAACATGGTCGCTTAACTTCGTGGCGTTACGATAACACGCGATACACAGAGGATCACGTTGTGCCCAACCAATTATCCGGCTGAATTTCAGCTAACATGTGTGCCTGGATGGACGCCGGAAGTGTCGGAGAAATTGTTCAAATTTCTCCTCATCAGAACACTCTAAACTATGTCAATTTATTGGAAGAATCAATGTTACCGACTTTGCGAACAGTTTACTTGCGTGAAGAAGTGCCAGTATTCTCCTTTGTTCATGATAACTGTCCAGTGCATACTGCCAGAATTGTCTCGAATTGGTTTACCCAGCATGAAGATGAATTCACTCGTATACCATGGCCGTCTAGGTCTCCAGATCTTAATCCAATAGAAAATTTGTGGGGTTTGGATTGGGGAAGTGACATTTGTAGTCGTCTAATCGGGTCACTTTTCACTTTACCAATTTAATGCCACTTGTTAAATATATACCTAAAATAAATATTATATTCTTCAACTAAGTATACTGTTTTATTTCATCATGGCTAACACAAGTTCCAGTGGAAATTTTATGAAGAAACTGGTTCCCGATACAGACTTGGCGCCCGGCTGTGCCGAATCTCGAATATCTACCTACCTACCTGTGTGTTGCATTGCAACCCTTACCTAAGTTCTCGCCGATTTTCATACAAACTTATTCGTACAGATAGCGATCATAGCCTTGTCAGTAACTGTCAGTGTCTAATAAAATGATAACAGTTCGTTTCTAGAAAATGTATGTTCAAGCTCATTTCAACCTACTTGTATAATATGACAGTAGAACAATGACCATAAGGTGGGTCATGATTCAATTTGGTCGACTGTACATGCTCAGTTCGAGCGCGCGCTGCGTCCACACTTATGAAATGCTCGTTTCATGTTACATTGCATGTTACGTTACAGCAGTCTGTACCCGGCCTAATGTTGTAAGTTAATGGTACGGAACCGTTCGTGCTCGAGTCCGACTCGCACTTGGCCGGTTTTTATTTCAATTATTTCCTCAGTGACCAAACACCGTCAACCGTGAGATAACTTTTTGCCGTACCTACTCCATTAAAACATGCACAATTATACAATCTAATTTGTATAAATAAATAAATAATAAATTGTTTACTTTACATACCGAATTTCCTTAGCAACTGACAGCTGTTTAATCTGACGTTTCTAAATTAAAATGGTCTGTCTCTTTTCGTTTGTTTGGCAGAGAAAGAGAGAGACTGAAGTTAATCCGTAAGTTAAATTTAATCTTAGACAGGACTCATTGAAATTGAGCTCAGTGTCTATACGGTCACATTAAAATGTTGACTATTAGTACCCGTCGCGTTGGTTTCCCGCTGTGTTGTCTCGGTGCGACCGGTGTTTATAAAACTGGCCGCGAAAGCGAAATGAATTTTTCCGGATTTGCGCAGGAAGCTGGGAAAACAAAGTTACTGCCACAACGCCACAGCCTCTAGGCATAACTATTATATAATCTGTGCTCTAGGGTTGTGCTTACTTACGCCTACGTTTGACTGCGGAAATTGTATTAGTTGACATGCCTATAGTAGGCATGTCAACTAATAATACATAAACATCCACACATGCGGCTCTTCAAATACTGGGATAAGGTGTCGCCTATAGACATTTTCATTTTTGACTACATTCAAAAAAGGCCTCGTCCTTTTTTCAACTATATGTTCGACTGCATGTACCTATTTATTGTAGGTACGGAACTAAAGAAAGAAATTAGGTTAGCTTTTTGTTTTAGTAAAACTTACAGCTTTAAGACAGATATTTGCACGTGTCTGGCTCTGGTTCGTTCTCAAATTCATGCAGCCATGTTCATGAGGTGGGTTCGATTGCTAAGAATCTTATTTGTCGAAGACGACCTATAATGTTCTGAGTACGTCCAATCCGGGACCGTCCACCTCCCTTTACTATTTATTTTTTCCTTGTCGACCGAGTTTTGTTTTCGGTGTACCCTGAGGGCTGTGCGAGTTTTTTCATGCTCTCACCATCGTCCGTGTTACGAAAATTTGGATGGAAATTTAGTCAGCGCCCCTAGCGGCACGTTTGCGAAACATGTTTTTTTCTATGACACTCAGTCGATCGTGAGCGCGTGTGAGTAACAAATGAGCACAAATGAACTCGCACTATAGGCCCTCTGGGGCACGATT
Organism: Pyrausta nigrata; assembly: GCA_949316185.1. NCBI lineage: Eukaryota > Metazoa > Arthropoda > Insecta > Lepidoptera > Crambidae > Pyrausta > Pyrausta nigrata. The sequence goes on from OX438936.1 coordinate 724,900, forward strand.
TTCATGCAGTGGAAAAAAGTCCACATTCGTAAATGTATGTCGAGTCATGTGAACTTTTTTCCACTGCAAGAGAATCGTGCCCCTGATCTTGAATGATTCATTCTTCAACGCGAATTACGAGTATAACGTCTCCGGCTAAGCTCGCTATCCGCTGTACACATGGTCGCAAGTCAGACTACCCCAGTGTGAACTTGACCCTAATTCCTTCGTAATAAAAGCTGTTTTCTTAGTTCACATGGGTAACCTGACATGCTGCCGACTGCACTTAAAAATAAACTTCGCCTCCTCGTCAGTGGTCAACGAACTCGCATAACCAAAGTTATTGTACAAACATGCGTACTACACATGCTATGCGTTAGCATACGCTTCTCAGCAATCTACCTATATTTTCAGTCCTTGTATCAAGTAGGTCTACATTTAAAACCAGCCAAGTGCGTGTCGGTGTCCACGCGCTAAGCAGGGTTCGGAATTATAACGTCGCGTCGCAGGTGCAAGGAGTGGTTTGAGCTCGACCTACCACCACTGCTGCCCACGCCAATACGATTTTCGAACATTTATTTTATTTGTTTATTTATTAACTTTCTTACATTTATCATTACAGGTAATACCCAATGCGATATTGTATCTTAAGCCTACTTATACTATCTATTGTAACATATACAGTTTAATATAACCCTTTCGAATTCACTCAACGAACAAGTAAATATATCAACTGACCCATGCACGTTATTTAAAACTTCGGAAATACGCGTAACAGGGGCGTTTATTAACAATTTAGTTCGGGCGTCAGGCACCGCCAAAAGGCGCGGCCGTCGCCGCATTTAAACATTGTTGTTCGTTATTACCTAATTATTATTAGGGGTTTACTTTCTTTTCTTTCTTAAAATAATTATTTTACATACACATGGTAACACGTACAAAATTTACCTTTATCCACCAAGTACCTACACTTTATTAAATCAGTAATTATTAGCAATCACTACTTTGTACTCAGTATTCCTATTTGTTTCGTTATACATAATTATATGCCTTGATTTTTTCACACATTCACAAAGAACCATTTAGCCGGCTGGGGGTAGCGATGGGCGATTATTACTAAATTAATCGAATTATTCGAATGGTCTCTGTAATCGAATGTATTCGATAATCAACCGCAGTCATTCAATTATGCTTCGATTATGCGGCGAGCAATATCGGAGCACGCGGTGCGCAGGCCGTACTACTAACGAATGAATCGTCATTCGTCGCGTCGATTAATCATTCGTTCTCTGCCTGTCCCGTCGCGGCAATTCAATCGAATGCATCGAAGGGCCGAGTATATTATCAACCGATTGTCGATTATTTTTCGATTATTATTTTTTTCCGAATTACTAAATCGACATTCGATAGTTCGAATGGTCGATTGTCGATTCATTAGAATTTTTTTTTCGAACAATCGCCCATCGCTAGCTGGGGGTGAGGACACTTAACCCTAACAAAAAATAGCCCTTTAAAACTGAATAGTATACACAATTGGACCTTTAGATCGCAATCATTTTGAACCATCGTAGAATACCATCCAATCATCGAGAAAAGAAAGGGTAACTGTTGTAGATATATATTTACACTAGAAGAAGGCTTTCGACACAGTTTCTGTCCCCATTCTCGTACGCAGACTGCACGACGTTGGTGTCCGTGGAACTGCCCTGTCTCTATTTACCTCCTACTTATCCGGTAGAACGCAGAAAGTTAAAATAGGTGGTCATGTCAGTAATGAAGAAAGTGTATCTTACGGAGTGCCTCAGGGTAGCTCGGCCCTACACTCTTTCTCTTATACATAAACGACCTATGTAATCTCCATGGTGTTGGCGGCAGACTTGTGTCGTATGCGGATGACACTGCCTTGGTCTTCTCCGCTAAGTCTTGGAATGATGTTAGAAAACTCACTGAAAATGGTCTTCCTGGCTTAACAATAATTTGCTCACATTAAATGTCTCAAAAACTAACTTCATATGCTTTACAACAAATACTAACTCCCAACCTGGCCCAGACTTCAGTATCAAAATTCATACCTGTGCACATGACATTACGTCTATTCAGAATAACTGTTCTTGTTCGACAATACAGAGGGTCAAATCAACCAAGTACCTTGGCGTGGTTGTTGATCAAAATTTGAGCTGGTACCCCCATATTGAACTTATTACTGGCAGATTGAGGAAAATGATATGGATATTTAAATCTCTGAGGCACACGCTGTCACATGTACTCTTAAACCGGATCTACCTAGCTTTGGTCCAATCGATTGCTTCTTACTGTATTCCGATTTGGGGTGGAGCAACTAAAACTCACCTCCACGATCTGGAAATCGCACAAAGATCTCTTCTCAAGGTAATGTATACTAAACCTTACCGTTTTCCAACTGGTCTCCTCTACAGCACCAGTCAGCTACTATCCATCAGAAAGTTATACATTCTCAAGCTTCTTATATGTCATCATAAAACAATGAAATTTGATCGTGCGCTCCATAATAGAAGAAGAAATGACTTGGTAGCCGTCCGAATACCTGTGCGAACGGTTTTTGCGCAACGGCACTTCTCATCTCAGTCCGCATTCCTATACAATAAAATCAACGACCTGCTTAACGTGTACCCTATGACATTATGTGATTGCAAAGCCTCTGTAACAAACTGGTTAAAACTACTTGACTATAAGAAAGCTGAGCAATTGTTGGTCAGAGTAACTTAACTATACCTATACTTTATCTATATCTCTTAAAACTGCTTTAGGCCTAGCTGTATGTGGTTAGAACCGAACCCAAGGAATAGCTATCCGTAGGACATACAGTCTACGCTTACCAGTTCACTCATGCATTGCATTACACCACACTAAACCCTCATACACACACACCCCCACGCGCACACTTTCACATACTCTCCCATACTTCAACACGAACACACACACTAACACAAACACACACACACACACACACACACACACACACACACACACACACAAACACACACACACACACACACACACACATACCTATACACATTGAATTGTGTCTACCATGCCATGTGTAATCAATACCTGTTAATATTTCTTAAGTACTTACTTTATTTTATATAGCTTACCTTGTTTATATTTTATCATTTATCATATTAAATTATGTTTCTCACGTTAAATGGAACCGACGGGAAGTAGCGAGTCATTCCCAACACAAGTTTTTCTTTAATACTTAATTGGAAGACTCCACCGCATTCATTGTAAAAAACTTACCCTGAATAAAGCCATTTTATTATTATTCTTATTATTACACTAGTGGTTCCCCGCGACTTCGCCCGCAAGAGTTGGATTTTCCATATAAACTTTCATCCCCCATTTTACCCCCTTAATGTTCTTATATCGCGACAAAATGTAGCTTATGTCTTCTTCATCTCAATCGGTTCAGTGGTTTAAGCGTCAAGAGGTAACAGACAGACAGACAGACACACTTTCGCATTTATAATATTAGTATGGATACAGGGTCTAAACAAGATCAATTGCATTAATTTCAGAGGGTGATTTTGCTCTTAAAACCAATTTTACAACGGAACCAACATCGAAATTCCTAAAAAACACTAATTCAGGGGTTTTGTAGTAGGTAAACAATCAGTATTTTGATGTAAAAGTGGTTGCATAATTTGAGGAGTCCTCAAACACTAAATCAGCGAAAAATACTTTTTTGTTTTGTTTTTAATTTAAAAGGCAGACATTTGACCGCAATCTAACCTGATGGTAGGCGACGATGCGGTCGAGGATGTGACATGTCTGTCTAGAAGTAGCCTATTCACTCTTTTCTTAAAGGAATCCAAATCGTAGTGTTGAGGGAACACTTCAGCCGGCAACGAATTCCACTTTCCAGCCGTACGCAAGAGGAACGAAGATTAAAAACGTTTGGTGCGTATTAGTGGTATGTCAACGACATAAGGGTGGAACCCCCGCCTGCGTCTTATTTTATTTAAATACATGTTTTAATTGTAGATTTAGACCACTGATCAGCTGTTACGGTCTTTAAATTTAAAAAAATATTTTTGAGGTTGCGGTGTTGGTCCCTTTCTAAAAGTTGTTGTATTAGAGCAGCAGAATCACCCCTTAAAAGGTTAATAAAGTCAAACCTTATATTTAGGTTGGTAGGGTTCGATTTACTTCACATGAGATGAGAATGGGTAAAAGTTCAGCTAACGGCGGTCAAATGCCAAATGGCAAAGCAAACCACACATGGGCGCAGGAAGCGCGTGATTCACTGACACACACTAAAGAACAACAGTAACCTCATCGTGTAGGTCCTAATAGTAATCCGAAATACGAATCGTATTACTTACAGGAGTTCTATTCTCGTGTTTTATTTCACTAAACTTCTGATTTAATTGCAGATTTTTACGTTTCATATTTTTAAAGACAGGGACATAATCCCTTTTTTTGACAGAATGAGCCGGCTTAGCTTTATTTGACATATTTAGTGAAATTAACCGGAAATCGATTTTTACCGGCTGTCTGAAATTTGCTAAACTCCCGAGTCCCGCGTAAAAGCTTTCAGAACTCAGAAGCTCCGAGGAAGGCTGAGGCAGGCCTACTGTTTCTGCTCCCGTTATGTCAGTCATGCGACATCTGGTGAATAAAAAAAGCGTCAACATCCCCGTTGTTTGAAACAGAGAAAAAGACCGACCGGGCGTCGGCGAGCGAGTGACTAAGTCGAAACAAATGGGACGCTGCGTTTCCAAATTGGGCACAAGTGGTTCTTAAGTAATAATGAACAAAATAAATAAGTATCTAGAGTATACGTTATTAACGTAATCCTCAATCTCAAACTTTTCAGGATTATGCCTGAATTGTGCGACTATCAATCAATGGAATGAATATTACAAAATAAACATTACCAAGGTTTAAGAGAAATAAGAATGAAAACCACACAAAATGTTAGAGAAACTAAATAATAATCAATAGTATTATACTTCTCTTTAAGGGCTAAACTTTGGTTCATTCATAAATTGACAGAAGGGCGCTGATAACCCAATGTGAATATTATTTGGAATAGGCTATTCCAAATAAAATTCATGTGAATATAATTTCGAATAGAGTAGGCATTCCAATTTAAATTCACGGTTATATAATTTGGAATGTGGTAAGTATTTCAAATAACATTCACCATTCTACTTCTTATTTTATTTGACACCTTTTTCTTTTATTTCTTTATTCAGAACATACATTCATAGTCTTGAAACTATTGAACTTCAAATAGTCTTAATTCCACATCTTATTTGGTCCCCTTCTTTTTTTTACCTTTTATTAAATTGATTATTTAACTTACACTTGAATCAGTCTTAACTCTACATCTTATTTGGCACCTTTTTGACGTCGGTTAAAAACATAAAATGAAAATAGGTCACACACGTACAAGCGTTTGACATTTACATTCCCATTTTGAGTTCGGATAAAAAGGGTAAGTACAGTAATAGTGTATTTAAATTGGAATATTCCAATTTAACTTCATTTGTTGTTTATTTGGAACATTCCGAATTAGCTTCACCTGTCGTATACCAAATTAACAACATAACTCTGCCTGCCCTAAAAATGCTCTCATGTGTGTACGTCTATAGTTCGATTAAAAATAAGTGTTAAATATCAATAACATAAATGCCAAACTAAAGATTTGCATCAATGAAAAGAATAGTAGATTGATATACAAGGGACGAAAGTGACCATTCTACTCGAGAAGTTTCTGGCGCTCGAACGAAGTGAGAGCGCCAATAGCTCGAGAGTGGAATGGGTGCTTTCAACCAACTTAAACATTACAAATTTTTATTTCGACTGTGAGGAAATAAATAGTGTATCGATAGACTCGACAGTTGAGGCAAAAGCAATAGTATCGATAGACTATCGATAGTTGAGACAAAAACAATGGTATCCATAAAATATCGATAGTGTCGATGGACTATCGATAGTTGAGGCAAAATCAATAGTATCGATAAAATATCGATAGACTATCGATAGTTGAGACAAAAGCAATAGTATCGATTAAATATCGATAGTGTCGATAGACTATCGATAGTTGAGGCAAAAGCAATAGTATCGCTAGAATATGGATAGTATCGATTGACTATCGATCGATAGTTAAAGCAATAGTATCGATGGATTAAGCAAAAGCAATATTATCGATTGAATATCGATGGACTATCTATAGTTGAATCAAAAGCAATAGTATCGATAAAATATCGATAGTATCTATAGACTATCGAATATCGATAGTCTAGGCAAAAGGCTGTCTCAAACCCACTCCTGTGGAAATGCTGTATCCACTAGCTGGCATCGCACCCCCGGACATTCGCAGATCGGTGGCTATCGATATTACTAAGCGTATTCCAAATTACCTGCATTTCCTCTATTAAACATTTTAATAAAATTGATCCAGGAAACTCGTTGTGTGCAATGTGATTCATACCATATTTAAATAAGTACACGACCACAAAGAAATACAAATAGATTGTACTATTGTATTGTTGATTTGATTGATAAAAACGAAACCACAGCTCTGAAGTTTTAAGAATGCTCTCAATTCATAGCGAGAATAACCCTAAAGAGTTAAAACCAAGCACGGCAAAGGATTCAATTATTGTAATTTTTGATTGTCAAAGGAACCTAATCTCGTGCACCCGTTTTTACGAGATTAACAAACCGTGTTCATAAAAGAGGACCCATCTATGCGATGACATGTATCTTCCCGCGTAGGTAGCAAAAACGTACCTACGCGCGGCGACCCCTTTGGTAAGGGCCTAAACAAGTTGGGTATCGCTAGCCGGCAGCGACACTCTCTCGCGTTTTATTTACCGGCGCGGCGGTGCGCGACACTAGGTTGCTGGTTGGACGAGCATGAATAAAGTCCTAAAAAGATGCGCTAGATGGCGTAAGTAGCTTCTTGTGGCAGTCAACCCGATCGCGTTGCGTGATAGTACGTCACTAAATAGTTTTAGTGTATTATGAATCATATTCCAGAGCTATAAGAATGAAATTATCTTGCAATGTATATTTTGTAGGTGTCTACACGAAAATATGCTTGAGTCTGAGGCGAACTGAATTACATCATATCGTTGACAACATTGAGTAGATATTTCTTTGAATTTCATTGCAAAGTCATACTTCTGTACGGAGTACTAAGTACTTATTCTGTGGAGATGACACTTTCTTGTTTTATCTCGGTAGACTCGAGGACGATTCGTGATTTTTGACGATTCGTCTTGTTTCACGACTCGTTCTTTTTTTTGACGGCGGCAATGCTTTTTGAATGCCCGTTCACACGGATCACGAATCGTGAAAAATGACGATACGTCTTAAATCTAGTATCGTGTTTTTTAAAAATCACGTTTCGCTGATGCCACTAATTCGGATATTTTGACGAATCGTGATAAAACACGATTCCATGCAATATGAACGTCCATCGGTCTTGAGGTACTGTATTTTGACGAATCGTCAATGACGGATCCCGTGTGAATGAGCTCGGCACGGGAAGCACTGAACTTTATAATACAAGTACGCTGGACTGCATACTGTCAACCTAAAAATGAAGCCATTTGATTATCGCCATTTTGGCGCTGATGGCTGCAGTGAGCATGTGGTGACCGTCCACGTAACTAATGAGAGTTGACGTAAACATATGCAAGTTACTCTATTTTAGTTCCCTGGACACTCGATGGGGGCGCTTTGATTCGTAATATAGAGGTCAGTGACGAGACGTGTCTGTCTGTCAGACAGGCTGCCTCCCACCAGCCAATAAAGCTAATTGCCTTATCATCCGCACTCGCATGTTTGATCTGTCAAGCGGATTCTGTTCAACCGCATTCACCAACAAGCAGATTTCAAAGTGAATAAATATGAATGTTCATTTTAGAATAGCTTCTACGGGATTGCTTCCTATCTACCTTAATACGATTTTTTGTTGGCATGGACTGATCTGTTAGACTCATCTCTGTCTGTTTTACCAATTTATTGTAATGTTTAAAAGTATTTAGAACATGACATTATTTAATTATGTTTCCAATTTATTCAATATTTTAATTATATTTCATTTCATTTTTTTATTAAGTTTTTGTTGACTCCATTTATTGATCGAGCTGTGAATTTAAATTTGTGTATGGGTGTAATTTGCCTAAAATAAAGATTTATTATTATTATTAACTAACGACCTCCCTGGTCGAGTTGCTTGCGTGGTTTGCATGGTGGTGGCTGAGGTCCCGGGTTTGATCCCTAGTAGAGTTAATTTAGGAAAAAGATATTATTTAATATATATTGCCTTGGGTCTGGATATAACTACAAATGTCTAGATTAAAAGAATCAGTTTTGTAATTTGTGTTAAATAAGTGACATCATAATATTTAAATATAAAATTAAAAGATGTCTAACGTATAGTCTACGTATTGAAAGTAATGACCGTAAATAAGTGTAAGTGTGGTCGTCTAGTCTTAATTATTATTTATTGACAAAACAGAGCACCGACCTTATCAACGATTACTATAACCATGGTTTGTAAGTACTATAGGTTAGGTACGGTACAAGTTGACGCCGTGCTCATGTGTCCCAAAAATTAACCCTTTTGTAGAAATTGGCACGCGGCATAATCGATAAGCATCGTGCTGGAGGCAGGTCCTTCGATCCCTCGATAGGCATGTTGCTCCGACGGTGACCCACCGCGACCCGGGCCCGGCCCTGGCGCAGCCGCCGCGGATCAGCCAGTCCACGTCTCCTGTAGGAGGTACTATTGCCACAAAATACCGAGAATACAGAAAACAAACACCTGTATGTACTTCCTTTTCATACCTACGCTCGGTCCTCGCGCTAGGGCTGTCAACTTTTGCTTATGCACGAAACACTATCGTGGTAGTGGCACTCTTATCTGGTAGTTTGAGTTTTGATGTTATAGTACAACAATTACAAAGTCATATAGACGATATTTTGTGAAGATTTCGACATTGGCCAAATGCACTATTATTAAAGTCAAAGTCAAAAATTATTTATTCAATTTAAGACACAAAATACCACTTATGAACGTCAATAATTAATATCAATCAATTATAGCCCATATGGGGCCAGAACATGTCTCCTTATCTTTTGGGCCCTACTAGCGCTTCGAGATAAGACACAGACAATTTGGCAAGTGCTGAGAAGAAACGCCGGAACAAACTCAGTCACCACTAGCTGCCACAAAAATGATACAAATCAAATAAACAGGTAGGTACATCAGTTTAGTGCAGGCTGGACTGTTCATATACATTCTCGTCGTCAAGATAGTCTTGAACTTTATAATACCCCTTCGACATTAGGGTAGTTTTGACATGTAACTTAAATTTATTAATAGGTAGTTCGATAACATTATATTGACACAATTTATTATTATTATTAATTTCCCAAGAATGAATTAATGAAATATCTGAAATATCTAATCTGAAATTTGGAATGACAAGTTTGTTTTTATTTCTTGTGTTATACGAATGAATATCACTTATTTTCATAAAAAGATCTAAATTTTTGCGTACGTACATGATATTGTCAAATATGTTTTGAGAGGCGACAGTGAGGATATTAATTTCTTTAAAGAATGGGGATCCACACGCAAAGCTTGATGCAGATGGCGCTAGCATAGATACGCCTATGTCAAATATTTTGCTATTGTTTATGTCGGGCTATTTCGTATCTAATTTACAGTTTGTCGTGACTATCTAATGTTATTTCATCACAATAAATTCGTCAATGAAGTTATCTGAACTAAAAGACGATCTTCGGGAACGAGGATGAAAAGTATCTGGTAAAAAAGCCGATCTTATTGCGAGGTAAACATTTGGGTGTTTATACAGTTTTATTACTGTAAATGTTACATTTAATGCTTGTTGAAATTGTTTTTGTTGTATTTTTGTTACAAATTAACTACATAACAAGGTTTTTAATAAATATAACTAAAATAATAAAACACGTACATGTTTGTTTTTATGTTATAATTCTACGATCGGAACTGCGATGATACCGGGAATTTTGGTGTCGTAGCTTCACAATCTAGTTATACGATGAATGTTCCCGATCCAGAAACTTATTACGATGTAAATAGTTCCAGTAAACTACCTAAAATTATTTAATTTCCTTCTTATAGCTGCTTCGCATTTTTTTTTAAACTGGCTCTTTTGGAAATAAATGAATACCATTCAGGGATCGGACGGTTAGGGTTAACAGTTTCAATATATCTGTTATTAACCTGTTAATATATCGGTTAACCGAAACTATCTGTTAAGTAATTATTTCGGTTAACAGAATCCACAGATATTGAAGTTTGCAAAACCTTTTTTAACACTTTTATATCGTGTAACAGAAATAATTCTGTTAACCGAATCGTTTCGGTTATACTTATCCTAAAAATAAGGGTATTTGTGCTTAAAGTTCAAAATAAAACGTCGCCAGCGCGTGGCGCGACGTCCCGATCTTTCATCTCACACACGCAAAGCGCCGTGCAACGTCTCTTTCAGTGAATTAGCTGACTAGTTTATAAGAAAGAAATAGATATATGTCACCGTCTGTAGCCACCACAAATTTTGCATTATTTGTTTATCATGCAGATAAATTTTGTATTGCTGCGGTAATTGTCTTTCGGATCGGAAGTCGGTTGGAACAGTGCTGTTTAGGTAATAGATAATAGAATTGATTTTGCGACTTTGTAAAGATGCCTCGCAGGACATCGCTGTTCATAGATATTTTGATTTTGACGAAGGTGCAAAATTCAGCGCATGCAAGGAATCTATACTATAATAAAACTGTAAAACCGATGCGTCTGTACATTGAGTATTTTTACAAAAAAATAATTGAGGGTGATGTTAAAATAGTAACAGAATAGGAATCTACAACTTTTATTTTTTTTGTCTGTTTGTCCCTTTGTCTGTTTGTACACGCTAATCTCCGGAACTACAGAACGGATTTGAACGAAACTTTTTTTATTATGTAGCTATTAAGTCTGGGCAAATACTAGGCTATAACTTATTTTGAAGATTGAGTACCTTACGTGGAACTTTAGCAGTACACTTAAACTAAGAGAGATATGAAAGCAGCGCCTTAAGAAAAGTTATTTGGCGTGATGAGCATTTTCTATTGACGTACACAAATTGAAGGTCCGGAGCAACTGATATGGAACCCTAGCAGCTCAGCTCACTGCTCAACTATAAGAGATATGAATAGAGCGCCTCAGAGAACATTGTTCAGCGTGATGGGCACCTTCTATTGTCGTACACAAATTGAAGGTCCGGAGCAACTGATATGGAACCCTAGCAGCTCAGCTCAACTATAAGAGATATGAATAGAGCACCTTAGGGAAGATTGTTCAGCGTGATGAGCACTTTCTATTGACGTATACAAATTAAAGGTCTAAAGCAACTGATATAGAACCCTAGCAGCTCGGCTCAACTATAAGAGTTATAAATAGAGCGCCCTAAGGAACATTGTTTAGCGTGATGAGCATTTTCTATTGACGTACACAAATTGCGTTCTTGAGCAACTGATATAGAACCCTGCTGCTGGTGCTGAGCTTAACGCTAAGTATTTCGTAGATAGTCCGTTCGGTTTCACCACAGACAGTTTGTCTAATTCTAAATAGTCTTACCTACTCACTTTACGATAGTAGTAACTTACAAACCGACCCTTGAGTAGGCTAGGGACACCACAGGGACACAAAAAATAGATGCTAAACCACATCCATCTATTGTGGTAGGGAAGTTTGAGTCTGACTTTTTCTGAACACTAAAACCTAAACTTACATATACATATTTTATTACAAACGAATAAAGCTGCCTTCAATAAAGTAAAAGAAAAAGTAAAAACATTTCCTTTTCACTTTTACTACAAAAGATATCCGACAAAATTAAGTTTTGGAGTCGGTGTCATTGCCATGCGAAATTTTCTGTGTCCATTACTCCAACAGGAAAGGGTGATCTACAGCAAATTGAAATATGCAGAAAAATAGTGCGTAATCTGCTATTAATGTGCGCCAAATAAAAAATTAGTTAAGGGTTTTAGTTTGCCAATAAAAGCGAAAAAACGGATTCTGCTTGAGAAATGTCTCTCCAGCAGGAAGATTTTGAAATAGTGGTCTGACAGTAAAACAAAGTATATGGGCGTGTAGATCTTACTTTTCTACGAATGTGTCACCTAAAATAAAAACTGTGGGCCATACCTCGATAGAGATATTCCATTTTCTGCTGGAGTGACGTTTCGCAAAATTTTCTACCTCGGATCCCATCGCATGTGCGGCCGTAGAGTTAACGGATATGGATAGGCTGTAACTAGTGACGATAAGCCCAACGATTAATTTTCAGGAAATATATACAGTAAAAAAGCTATGAAGATTTCTTGAAAAACATAAAATACGAGATACCACTTAAATTAGAGAACCAGTGAGATCATTGACGACAGTATTTGAATGGTCTTGTTCTTCTTAACAACTGTGAACCGTTGAAAGACCATGTACACGTCTTTTCTTGAATTAAATAACTTTGACTCCTAACTGATAATGCATAAATATGACGTGAAAATGCGAAAAACTGAATCAACTAAAGATATTCTAGTATAAACGAATAACTAGTGAGTAAATCAAAGCGTACATACTGTAAATTTCAGCTTGAAATATGGCCTATTGAAGAAGATATCCACCAAAACCCAAAACAACAGCTAATGACTGGTTGTCCGACTAAATTGGAATGGTCACAAAAAAGCGGCCGTTTCATACATATGGGTGACCTACTTAACTATGCATTACAATTAGCTGTCAAATATTGGGCCAAGTACACTTATGTAGGAAAAAAGAATTAATAATAAAGAAATCTGTAACAACGGTGGTAGCATACGCCCAGACCCCAGGAAATAAAGAAAATTTGGATTTTTAGACCCGACCGAAGATCGAATCTGGGACCTCAAAGACAGTGACACTAGAAACCTGTCTACGAGCCTTTCGAATGGAGATATCATACAAAGCTATGCTTTAGGTATGTATACTTTGATTTATTACTTTTAGGAAGAGGTAATCCTATCTAAAATATTTACGACATGGTAAACTAAGAGATCATGATAGCTGGATGGCGGAGTATAAAATATTTTGTATCATGTAGTCCACGCGTACGCAGTCGCAGGCAACAGCTAGTGTGGAAATAAATTAAAAGTGAGTACTCACCTATAGCGATGGGCAAGGGAAAGAAAAAATTGGGATGGAAAAGAAAAATACGGGAAATATTCCAATTCGGCGGGAAAAAACTCAAACCCCTTTATTCTTGAGAACTAACCCACGTATATGCTTTTACACCTTATAAATCATGATTGTTTTATGGTACGTGAATTTTAACATAAATAAAAAAAACAAGACTGCTTTGACCTTTAAAAAAATTCTAAAAAAAGGTTCTTTATCAATCCATTAGAATTGATAATTCGCGTAGTTTTGATCACAATACGCAATCTTTAAGCTAATTTATGAACATACTAAAAGACCCCGAGCGAAGGGGGTCAGCTAGCGAAGGTTCCTTTTTTTGATTTTACCTCAAAAACCAAATTTTATCTTCAAAGTTACTTCTACGTTATTAAAAAGTCAGCATATATAGATTCCACTGCTGGAAAAAGGCCTCACCTCAACTGTGAGGAGGTACGAGCCATACTCCCCCGCGCGGGCTCAGTGTGGATTGGTGGAGGGGTGTGTGTAAGGCAAGTGACAAACCTTACTGTCAGATGTTATCAAGCCGCCCTAGGGCCTCTGACTAGGCTTCACGACTAATACCAACAGATATTAGCCGGGACCAACTGGTTAACGTGCCTTCCGAAGCACGGAGATGCTTGTCATGGACGTCACTGAAATGGTCGGAATGGTCACTCATCCAATCACCCATCCGTGGGTTGCTTAACTTTGGTATCACTGGTTCGTTTGGGGCACAAATCAGTCCTCAGGATTGATGTTAATTCAGAGCTAATTATGACCGGCTTCTCCAAGTTGTATTTTAAGCCTTCCATTGGCTTAAAATACAACTTGGAGAAGCTGTGTGGTGTGTGGTTATATTGACAAGTGCAATTGCCAAAAGTCAGTCATAAACAATAATAGACACCAACTTATAAACTAAATTAAGCGCGCACTTACTTACAAGCCAAAATACTACTATATTTTTTCGCCAGAAAAAAATAACTTTGTTTTGAATAGTGTTTCTATGTAAGACAAACTATCCACAAACTTACCTTAGTTTGTGGATGTTGACATGTGCTATATCTCAAAAACTTGGTCTTGGAAGTGTCTAGGCTTTCACATGATTGAGATTGAGAAAAAATGGTTTTAGAAACCTCAATGTCATTTTTTAAAGACCTAAGTATACATAATATTACGCATACCTAGTGATGTACAAGCCTCGAGGCGTCCAGTTTATTTTTGAAGCCTCGAGGTGGAATGGCAAGACTCAGTGAGCTCGGGAGGCTCGAAATCCCGAGCCTAGCCGAGCCGCGAACTCTTTAAGCCATGCCTCGAGCCTCTTAAAAGAGTTCGAGTCTTTAAAAGAGCTCGAGCCTTTAAAAGAACTCGAGCCTTCAAAAGAGCCGTAAAACAAGGTTGAGTCCTGAACGCAAGCCTTCAATAAAAGCTTAAGTTTATGTTGTTACTACGACTGTGTAATATTTAGGTCACGATTCGAATCGATTTAAAAATCGATGTTTTTCGAAAAGAATCGCCATCCCTAGTAAGAACAACAGTTTTGACGCGTTATTAGATCACCGTAATGTTCTAGCTTAATAATTAGTGTTTGGTGATCGACAGAGTCAAATGCCTTCGATAAGTCACAAAATACACAGACCTATTGCATCATGTTTACCTTCATAAGCATCCAAAATGTGTTTGACAAGTGCCAATTAGTCAAACACATTTTAGATGATGCTGATGCTGGGGTGGCTCCCAGCATCTGTTGTATTTCTACCTTTGGAGAAAACAAACTGTTAAAAGTTATATTTTAAAGTTTAATAAATTCACAATAGAAAACCAAAAAATACCTACTTACCTCCCCGAAACAACTTTAAAAACGACCGTAAACCGTTAAATTTTAAACTTAAACAACGTGTCTGAAGCCAAGTGTGTGCACTCGCACTCGTACTGTCCCCAACCGTACCGAGATATTGTGTCCGTAAGCGGTGTCTATATGTGCATTGCTCGAGTGCGCTTTGTATGTAGATTGCCTTCTATACTCTCGGTATTTTGTGCCACTAATAAGCAAGCAACGCATGCATTATATTAGATTATATTGTTTGGTCTCCTATGCCGTCGACTGCATACCGCGTCACGCCGTACGCTACGGCACAATGTTTACTATGAAGATGTACTGTGGTCTCTTTTAGACGCTGACGTAAGTCGCCGCGCTGCGTACAAATAATGATCGCAACGTTGACGCTGACGTCGAATGCCGCGTATAGCGTAAAATAGAAGACCATAGCCTAACCCTTTATTCGCAAATGGATTTCTGTTACCATGCTAAATTCAAACAATCAAATGTCCTATTTACCTTAACTCGTTTGTCCGTAATCCGTATTTTATTCAGATGACTTTTTGACCGTCTTTTGTGATACTATCGCTACCCTTGGCCGATTGTGGATTAAGACATCTGACTTATTCATTTGCAATGTATGTACATTACCAAGTCCATCCATCAATACGAGCATAATCTTAAATAACGAATATTTCAATTAAAACTATTTTTTTAATCACCTGAATTCAACAATTTTTAGTGTGGTGGCTGTTCTCGCCGATGCCGGGAGCGGCGCTCAGCAAACATTGGAGAAAAAACAAACTCCATTGTGTCGCGACGCCGGGGTGGCTCGCAACAACACCGCTCGCCTTAAGCTGCTAAGCCGAGCGAGCGAGCGATAACGCCAACGCTCAAAAAGCCTTTGCGATTAAAACATTTCCCCAAAAACAATCTAAGGCATTTATAAACCAACTAGCTGTGCCCCGCGGTGTTACCCGCGGCTTATTAGGGAAAATAAATTGCGTAACTATAACTATTTACAAATTAAGAAGCAAAACAATTTAAATTTGAGCATTGGAAATATCAATTTACAAAATTTGATGAGTGACAGAATCTCGGATCTCGGGTCTCGGGTCGTAGAGAGCTAGAAATCATATTACTGCAGCACATCGCGGTAAACAACATTGCGGGACTTATTGTTTTCTGCATAAATTAAAAGATTTCTGACACACGCGAGCAACCCACGTACAGTTGTACGTGGGAGAAACAGGAGGTGCCCAGGTGAATGCCGGCTACTTTTAGAGTTTGTCCTTAACTTTTATTTATCATGATAGAGAAAGTCACTTTTAAATGAAATTGTAGGCGTTTGAACTGGAAGGGTAAGTTTGTGGGTATTATAGGGATTCTGGGTATCAATACCGTCTCTCCTTTGGCCCCTTCAGTAAGAATGGTGGCCTGGACGATGTGCCTTCTCAGCTCTGTGATGCGTAACGCCCAGACTGGGTAACGTAGTGCCGTTGCACAGTCTGGGCGCGTCCAGGTTACGGATCAGTATGACGGGCACACCAACTTTGAGTTCCAACTTGTGGGAGGTCCCTGACAGGTCGAGGGAATTTAAGAACTCTACTGGGTATACAGTTGCGTCGTCAGTTCTCATCACCGTGTCTATTGACGTAGGTCCTCATATCACCTTGAACTTGCTCTAATATTCTTTTATTATTTTTTTCTACCAATTCGTTTTTGGGCGCCATAGCTCTTTCGCACAACCACTTCTCGTTACCTAGGTTTTCTTGTAAACTCGTTAAAACCTCATTAATAAAAGGCTGTCAAAGGTTATTTGGTCGTTAGCATTCGTCGGCATGCGACCTTCGCCGACCTCGAGAAGTCCAGACTCCTGATCATTGAAGAGCTGGACACTCATGTTAGTAATCAGCTGTAAGCGCTCTACTTTAGCCCACAACGAAGAAGCCTTGAGGCATGCATTTATCTCGTCTGCTGCGGTACCTCCCTCGATAACCGGCAACGTCTGCCGGAAATCACCTGCCAGCAAGACGACCACTCCACCCATCAAGATTCGATTGCCCCGAATGTCTTGCATGCTGCGATCCAGTGCTTCAATCGCTCGCTTGTGCATTCGTCCCACACGATCAATTTGCACCATTGCAATAGAGCACCGCGAATAATACTTTTGCTGATGTTATCGGCGTTTCTTCACTCGGAAGCGCTCAGTAATGCAACATCGTCGGTGTAAAGCATGCTGCCAGGGGCGGGTTCATGCATTTCCCTTGTTATGTAGTCTAAGCAGATGGTGGACTTATGGTGATAGGGCGGTTTTATAATTCAAAACCACGAAAAAATTGTACACATTAAATCCACCGACACTCGCCACGGGCCGTCCAGCGCGTCCCTCGTGGCGCCGTCATAAGCGTATAGTATTTGAAAACTATGAGATCTCCTGAGACAATTATTTAAATTGAATGGTAAAAAAGGCAATTATGATCTAAATTAAATGCTTGCGAATAATAAAGTATTGATTTGGACAAATACTAATACAGTTCCTATGAAATGACCTTGTTAAGTAATGCACTACTGTATAACATTTATTATTACCATAAAAAAGGTTATAGTGAGCAAACCTTAAGAAATAGATATATACTCTTGCGCACTTTTCTGTAGAACTATTTAAGGCTAATATTTTTGCCATATTGGCGTAACTCTTACAAATTTTGCAGCGTACGCGAAAATAGCTCGAAAATTACATTTTTTTTTCCGGCTTCATTAACACTTATCGTCATAACTTCGGTATTTAAATATGTATCTTTATGAAATATAGTCTATGTGTTATTCCAATGTATAAATAAATTTGTGTAAAATTTCATCGAAATCTATTAAGTCGTTTTTGCGTGAAGAAGTAACAAACATACACACTTACACACTCACAAACTTTCGCATTTATAATATTAGTGGGATTATGCCGATACTAAATTTAGGGCACCTTTTTGTTTTCGTGATTTCGTAATTTGAAATACTCAATTTTAATAGAATATTAATGGGCTCGAACATGGGTTTAAATAACAAATCAAGGGGATCGAGGAGGACGTGCTCCGACTGTATGCAAAATAGGCCATGGGAGTTATTTTTGAGCGTCTTATAAGTTCGCTCGATGGGAAATTATATTTTTTTTTTATTCTAAAGACGACCGTCTTGGTGTAGAGGTCCGCGCTCCAGACTACAAAAACCAGAGGTTCCGGGTTCGAATCCCGTAAGGGGCAAATCATTGTGTGACGAGCACGATCATTTGTTGATTAGGTATCTACAAATGATCGTGCTCGTCAAGTCATGGACGTATAAAAGTACCTATATAAGTATGTCTATCCGTTACCCTAGCCGCCATAGCACCAGCTCGGGTTTAGTTTGGGGCTAGGTAAGTAATTGGGTTTTTGTTGAAAACAAATAATTATTATTATTATTATAATTAGGTACCTAGTATTTTGTAGAATAGCTCTTTCAGGTGCGGGCAAGCGGCGAACGCGACGCGTGCAAAGCGCGCTCGTGCTGGCTCGATAGATCACGCATCACTCCCACTCGTGCCCGCTGAGCAGTGGCGGTGCTCCTCGCTCTGTCGGGAGACTGACACAACAATGAACTGAGCCGACTGAACTCAAAGTAGACCATTTGTCAAATGCCTGCGACATGGCGAGGAGCCGAAATACCGAGATACCCAATAAATCATTAGGCGCTATTATACAACATCTTAAGTGCACAATTGTAAGAAGTTAATTACCTCGGGGCGCAAAAAATGCGAGTGTGACGCTAGGAAATCCGGTCATTCCCGGAAAAAGCAATAAATCTTGCCTAGCCGCAGATAGAGAGATCGGGCCGGGGCGGGGGATGCGTACAGGAGAGAGATGGTGGTGCAAGTGGCAGATCGATAGGCGGCGTCCTGCGTCGGCACCGCCGGCCCGCCGCCATTCCGCCGTCGACCGCCGCGCCGCCAGCCCGCGACGCGCCTCGCCTCGCCCTCCGCAACCCGCTACCCGCCTGCCGACTCGCCGCTCGCCGCTCGCCGCAACCATCGCGATGGAGGTAAGCATTCGATTTTCAAAACATTTTTTTATTTAAAAAAAAAACGCACCGCACCGCTGTTTCGGCGAACTGAAAAAAAAATTTGCTCATTTTACGCGCCTCTGTGTACTTTTCAGTGATCTTTGACGGTTGAAATTCCTGTGTCGTATTTTCGTTTTCTGAATTTTACTGTTTTGGTGTTCGCTATCCATTTTACCGTGTTTACGAGTGGAGCTAGCAGATGTTTTCTTAAACTGAGTGATGGATGTTATATCACGAAGTTTTTGTCGTAATTTTTAGGGTAGATTTTCAAACAAGGTATCAGATTAAAATAACATTGAATTGGTGGGAATACAATGAAATATTGCCTTGTTTTAATTAAGGATGTTTTGTTTTCGTTACATAACGTAAAAATTGGTGCGCATCACTTTGCATGAGGCGAGGCGGCGAGGCGCGGTGTTTGTGATCCCCCATTTTGTACTCGGGCTCAAAGGGGCCGGGCTTAACAAAATACAAAATATTTATATCCTTACATATTCTATTCATATTTTTAGTTTTGGTTTTTAGTACTTGTTAACTAGCAAATATTACGTTTCACAATTAGACATGTGTGACAAAGAAGTCTAATATATACGTCGAACATAAATTACTCTTACCTAGGTATGTTTTCAAAAATATATACATAGAAATACCCTAATCATTAACATAAATAAACTTCTTTTAATGGGGCTAAATAAAAGTTATGTACCTAAGTCACATTCGAGACGCTATGAATATCACGCGAGTTCTAACACAAAAATACTTTATTTCAATGAAGTATTAAAGGAACATTCGTATTTGATTAAAAAGGACAGCATAATTAAACGAGTGCCAGACAAAAAGACGGCTGAAGACGAGCCCTTCATTCGCGTCGCGACTTGCGCCTTCTAAGCAGATTTTTTATTATACCGCTGCGTGTACACGATTTGTTGGTCACCCTGGCGGGTGTGATAAGGAAAAAATCGGCCAAGTGCGAGTCGGACTCGCGCACGAAGGGTTCCGTACCTATTCAACATTAGACACTATATTATGACCTTTTTTAGTTTTAAAACGGTAAAAAAACACGTTTGTATGGGAGCCCCCCTCAAATATACACATATTTTTAATTTAATAATTTATTTTTAATGTTTTTATATAACTTAATATTCTGTGAATATTTTCAAGCGTCTGCGTGTCGCCGTTTATAATATTGAGCAAAAAACGATTAAAACACATTTGTTGTATGGGAGCCCCCCTTAAATATTATTATTATATTTTTTTAAGTTTATATTTATATTAATATGCTTTGAAAATCTCAAACGTCTACCTGTTGCCGTTATTAATGTAGAGAAAACACCTTCAAAAAACACGTTTTTGTATGGGAGCCCCCCTTAAATACTATTTTATTCTGTTTTTAGTATTTGTTGTTATAGCAGCAACAGAAATACATCACTCTCACAATTTTGACAAATTCAACGACACCTCATATGTCAAAAACTGTCCAGCTGTTCCGGCAGTAGGGCGTGCCAAACAATTATACATACATAGATACTCTCGAAAAACATTACCCTCCTCCCGCAGTCGGGTAAAACACGCAATCGATAAAGTAAAGTCAATTCGTTAACACTTGCATAATTACAAATTCATAAGTCTTTTTTTTTCTTTTTATTACAAAAAAACAATTCAATACACCTTACCTTACCAATACTTTGCCAATAATCATAAACCAATAGGAAAAAATCTTAGTTTTTACAAAAGTGCATGCATCTATTGTTATATTTATTCATTATTTAAAAATTGCAAGTGCGCTTAAATAATACTTCAAACTGCTCACATTGCTAATCTAGATACATAATTTTTGTTTGAACAAGCATGCATGGCGCAGATAATTTTCTGTTATATAGTCTGTTTGCTGCGCCATGTAACATAGGTTTTAAATAAAATCCAGTATTCATCTCGCCCGGGATTCCCCTAGCAGTTGGCCCTTCTTTACATATGTCAATTTGTCTGATCAATCTGCGCGTTAAATTTTGACTTGAATATTAATTTGATTCTTTTTGTATAATACCGGTTGTAACGGTTCGTTACAACCTTCACAAAATATAATTAACTTCCGATAAAATTGATTCGTTTACAAATAAAATAAGTAGATACTCGTAAATCATGGAGTCGTACCTACTTAATAAATCAAAATCCGGAGGCCTCTATTTCGTAACAGTTTAATAATTCTAAACTTAGAAATCAGTCTTCTTAATAATCGTAAACCAAATGCAATACAATCCGAATACTTGGTAATATTATGTACCCACTTAATTTTTTATATTTGTTATATACTTTAATTCTTAACTTTTATGGTTAAGTTAAGGCCTACTTAGGACTCGAGAGCCAGTCGTAACGAAAAGTAAATTACATTATTACGATTACGAAAACTAATTTCAGAATTCCCTTCTTAAATTTCGTATTACCAATAAATTAAGCCCTACAAAGAGCCCATTTACAAAGAGAAAATATCAATCTGTATTTTATATGTTTGACTTCACTCTATTTGGTCAGTACGCTCTGGTTACTGAACAAAAGTACCCTAGTTCGCATCCCGGTTCGAGCCGAAAGTTACTGGGTTTGGTTAATCAGTTTATTAAACACACTGTTAAGATTGGGACGTGTATAAGTGCCCCTAGTTGGGTCTATTGCAGAAATAAATGAATTTTAATTGTAATTTTAACTGTTTTGTTAAAGTTAAGGTTAAGCCATTAAGTAACTTTGCCAAGAAAACGTGTTTCGGATTAAGTACTATCTAGTACAATACCGTTAATAAGTTCGTAATGTTATTTCACGATTGTAATCTTTCCCTAAATAAATTAATAAAATTCAAAAATAATTTATTCTATTTAGGGTACAAAATGCCACTTATCGTCCTACCACCTAACTTCAATAATCAATTTATAATTATTATTTATTATAAAAAATATTATTATTTATTGGCCCTTATGAGGCCAGAACGCGTCTCCTTATTTTTCGGCCTGCTTCGAGACAAGACGTTAGAAACGCCGGAATAAAATCAGTTACCTCTAGCTGCCAAATAAATAATAAATTCTAAATAAACAGATAGGTACATCACTTGGTGCAGGCTGGACTGCCCATATACATTCTCATTATCGATCTTGATAATCTCAATATTCAAGATCTCTTGAGTCTTGAATTTTATAATATCCCTTCAAAATTAGGGTAGCTTTGACATGTGACTTAAATTTATTATTAACTAGTGGTTCCCCGCGACTTCGGCCGCAAGAGTTGGATTTTCCATATAAACTTTCATCCCCCATTTAAACTCCTTACTGACACCCTGGAAACCCTGGCCCTGGAAAGGACATAGGCTACATTTTATCACGACAAAATGTTTCCAGGGTCTTGAACTGTCTCCGTACAAAATTTCATCTTAATTGGTTCAGAGGTTTAAGCGTCAAGAGCTAACAGACAGACACACTTTCGCATTTGTTATATTGGTATGGGTAGATAGGTAATGTCATAACTATATGAGGCAGTTATTACACAATTTATGAATATCCCAAAAAAATTGTTTTAGCTAATCTGAAGTATGGAATGGCAAGTTTGTTTTTATTTCTTGTGTTATTATTTTATTTTTTATTACCTTGCCCCGGCTTCCTCTAGCAGTTTGTCCTTCTTTAGAATTGTCAATTGTCTTATCAATCAGCGTTTTTTGTTTACAAATAAAATAAGTAGATAAAATCAAATCAAATTTCACTTACAAAAATTAATCGACTGAGTCATCCGGTGGGACACGAACCCACGTCCCTTCGCTATCGGGCGAGTGCTCTTACCAACTAAGCTACGGAGGACGTTAGTCAGTCGACGAATTTTTGCAAGTGCTTGCTACGCCAGGGAGCCGGCGTTCGATTTCATCAATACTTGAGGAATGTACCCGCATGTATCCGATGGAAATATTTTTACAAATATTTAACCATCAGTTAAGATGAAATCAGTTTAACTTATTGTATTTTTATAACTTAGCAATTAATTTGCAAGTTTTTACGAAATCAAAATTGGCGTATATTTTTGCAAGTGCTTGGCAAAAATTCGTCGACTGACTAACGTCCTCCGTAGCATAAATAAGTAAAGCTACTGAGACAGACCTTCAAACTCAGAGTGAACAGGCTTCTTCTGGGTGAGCTCGCTCCATCATCGACTCTGTCTGTGCCATTAGCTTAGTCTAGAGTCAAGAGCAAACCCATTTCAAATAAAAAAAAGAGTTAGAGTCAGAGGCCCTGGGGCGGCTTGATAACATCTGACGGTAAGGTTTGTCACTTGCCTTATCAGACACCTCTCCACCAATCCGCACTGAGCCCGCGTGGTGGAGTGTGGCTCGTTCCTCCTCATAGTTGAGGTGAGGCCTTTTCCCAGCAGTGGGATGTAATAGGCTGACATTACTGCAGAGTTAAAGTGAATATCTTTGTATTTTTTATTATTTTGCATTTTTATAGCTAAATATCATTACTCATTGCGTAGATAACGTGCATATTCGTTATTAATAACTTACTGGTAATTATAAGTGAGTAAATAAATAGTTATAATAACAATACGCATGTTTGCAATTAATTCACTTTGATAGGACGAAAAGGACAAACGAGAGATTAAAATAATTGATCGTTAACTTGTTTTTTATAGATCATTATTCCGTTATAAACAAAATGAGAGACCTTCATGTCTTGTTGACATAATACATTAGTGGAATTTTCTATCCTAAAATAATTTTTATTGTAGACTATTGACCGTATTTGTACCTACCTATTGTATCTTTACGAAATTAAATCAAATTTCACTTACAAAAATTAATCGACAGTGTCATCCGGTGGGACTCGAACCCACGTCCCTTCGCTATCCGGGCGAGTGCTCTTACCAACTAAGCTACGGAGGACGTTAGTCTATTGTATCTTGTACTCGTATGTTGGTTTTATTTATACTGTGATGATTCAAAACGGATGTACTGACAAACTTCTGTCAGACAGCTCGGTAGGCATGTCTCACGAATTCCGTCATACGATAGAAGAAAAAAAAGGGGTGGGGGGGTGGGGGGGGGGGGGGAAGTACGTCAAGCGTCTCATTCGATTTGAGATGGGTTGGGCTGAGATGGATTTGCCGTTGATTCTGTGTCGCAGCTTGCTCGTCGGACTCAACCTTTATTTTTGGCGCAAAGATATTTTTTAAAGTAGAGGTAATTGTAATAAATTCTTAATAAGTCATAGATGTTTATAAATGTATATAAATATGTCTATAAACGTTATCCTAGTCACCATAGCACAAGCTCATACTTAGTTCGGGGCTAGGTAATTGGTGTGTTTGTTGAAACCATTCGTTTATTATTATTACTCGTGTATTATTGTACGTACGTGCATTTTACAAAAATATATACTTATTCAATAGCAAAATCCCACTTCCCACTAATATTATAAATGCGAAAGTTTGTGAGTGTGTGAGTGTGTATGTTTGTTACTTCTTCACGCAAAAACTACTGAATAGATTTCGATGAAACTACACAAATTTAGCTTATACATTGGAATAACACATAGACTATATTTCATAAAGATACGTATTTAAATACCGAAGCTATGACGATAAGTGTTAATGAAGCCGGAAAAAAAACTGTAATTTTCGAGCTATTTTCGCGTACGTTGCAAAAATTGTAAGAGTTACACCAATATAATGTATGGCAGAAATGTTTGCCTTGAATAGTTCTACAGAAAAGTGCTCAAGAGTATATATCTATCTCTTAAGGTTTGCTCACTATAACCTTTTTTATGGTAATAATAAATGTTTTACAGTAGTGCATTACTTAACAAGGTCATTTCATAAGAACTGTATTAGTATTTGTCCAAATCAATACTTTATTATTCACAAGCATTTAATTTAGATCCTAATTCCCTTTTATACTATTCAATTTAAATAATTGTTTTAGGAGATCTCATAGTTTTAAAATACCATACGCTTATGACGGCGCCACGAGGGACGCGCTGGACGGCCCGTGGCGAGTGTCGGTGGATTTAATGTGTACAATCATAATGTGTACAATTTTTCGTGGTTTTGAATTATAAAACCGCCCTTATCACCATAAGTCCACCATCTGCTTAGACTACATAACAAGGGAAATGCATGAACCCGCCCCTGGCAGCATGCTTTACACCGACGATGTTGCATTACTGAGCGCTTCCGAGTGAAGAAACGCCGATAACATCAGCAAAAGTAGTATTCGCAGTGCTCTATTGCAATGGTGCAAATTGATCATGTGGGACGAATGCATAATGTCGCACAAGCAAGCGATTGAAGCACTGGATCGCAGCATGCAAGACATTCGGGGCAATCGAATCTTGATGGGTGGAGTGGTCGTCTTGCTGGCAGGTGATTTCCGGCAGACGTTGCCGGTTATCGAGGGAGGTACCGCAGCAGACGAGATAAATGCATGCCTCAAGGCTTCTTCGTTGTGGGCTAAAGTAGAGCGCTTACAGCTGATTACTAACATGAGTGTCCAGCTCTTCAATGATCAGGAGTCTGGACTTCTCGAGGTCGGCGAAGGTCGCATGCCGACGAATGCTAACGACCAAATAACCTTTGACAGCCTTTTATTAATGAGGTTTTAACGAGTTTACAAGAAAACCTGGCTAACGAGGAGTGGTTGTGCGAAAGAGCTATGGCGCCCAAAAACGAATTGGTAGAAAAAAATAATAAAAGAATATTAGAGCAAGTTCAAGGTGATATGAGGACCTACGTCAATAGACACGGTGATGAGAACTGACGACGCAACTGTATACCCAGTAGAGTTCTTAAATTCCCTCGACCTGTCAGGGACCTCCCACAAGTTGGAACTCAAAGTTGGTGTGCCTGTCATACTGATCCGTAACCTGGACGCGCCCAGACTGTGCAACGGCACTACGTTACCCAGTCTGGGCGTTACGCATCACAGAGCTGAGAAGGCACATCGTCCAGGCCACCATTCTTACTGAAGGGGCCAAAGGAGAGACGGTATTGATACCCAGAATCCCTATAATACCCACAAACTTACCCTTCCAGTTCAAACGCCTACAATTTCATTTAAAAGTGACTTTCTCTATCATGATAAATAAAAGTTAAGGACAAACTCTAAAAGTAGCCGGCATTCACCTGGGCACCCCCTGCTTATCCCACGTACAACTGTACGTGGGTTGCTCGCGTGTGTCAGAAATCTTTTAATTTATGCAGAAAACAATAAGTCCCGCAATGTTGTTTACCGCGATGTGCTGCAGTAATATGATTTCTAGCTCTCTACGACCCGAGACCCGAGATTCTGTCACTTATCAAATTTTGTAAATTGATCTATCCGATGCTGAAATTTAAATTGTTTTGCTTCTAAATTGTAAATAGTTACGCAATTTATTTTCCCTAATAAGCCGCGGGTAACACCGCGGGGCACAGTTAGTTAATCATAATGACTATTCTTGATACCTACTTCATTATTTAAATAAACGTTTAATTATTATTTATTACATTAGAAGAGTATTAAAATGAGAGTAAACAGTCTTCAGCTTTCAACTTGCATTAAGTACTTAGTCATAGTTTCCGATAATGGGCTCAATTCTAATGCGCCCTGTCTAAGATTAAATTTAGGTTCAGTCTCTCTCTTTCACTGACAATCAAACGAAAAGAGACAGACTATATTAATTTAGAAACGTCAGATTAAACAGCTGTATATTGCTAAATAAATTAGAGAACCCACATACAATTTAGTAGCGATGTCATTCGATGACGACTAAAGTTAGACG
The DNA here is from genome assembly GCA_949316185.1 of Pyrausta nigrata. Classification (NCBI taxonomy): domain Eukaryota; kingdom Metazoa; phylum Arthropoda; class Insecta; order Lepidoptera; family Crambidae; genus Pyrausta; species Pyrausta nigrata. The sequence goes on from OX438936.1 coordinate 751,811, forward strand.
AAAACACGCAAAAACTTGTGCAAATACGTTAGAATTCGCATCACTTAATTTGGCGTTTCTAAATTATTGTAGTCTGTCTCTTTCCGTTTGTTTGATAAAGAAAGAGAGAGAACCTAATTGAACCTAATTTTAATCTTAGACAGGGCGTATTGGAATTGAGCCCAATGTAAAAAACATTTGTAGAGGCGAACAAACATTTAACTTGACCTGTGTCTTTACACTGACTCTCTCAAATCGTATTACCAATGCTAATATAGAAAAGTTATTCAACAAACTCTTTTGAAAGTTCAGAGTCAAAGCTTCCCTTTCAAAATAATAAGGGTATGTCAATTCAAATGTCATTGCTTTTGAATTGCAATAGTATTCGCGATAGCTGCCAATTTAGGCGATAAAGGCTATCGGTTGTTAACTAACTTCAGCCCGGTCAATCAGGTCAAACCATTAACAAACAATTTATACAATTGTTACAAACTGCTAAGCATTTTGGCAATGTTTTTTTGTTGTAGGTATATGTAATATGTTTTTCTGGAATATACCGAGAAACGAGCCGAAAACCGAGTTCTCGAGTACCGATTATGCACTGTTGCCGCACCGCGCGTTTTGTATGAAAACGAACGACCGTCCGTATGCGGTACGATAAACGCACCGCTTCCGCACCGCAGCCGGCCGTCAAGAAACGCATAAATTGAAAGAGCCCTAAGGCTACGCGCTCGTCAAACTACCTTACTTTGACCGTGTGTCCACTTCTATTACCTATGGAATGAAAGCTGGTTTCGTACTTCAAATGGGTAACTTGACGTGCTGCCGACTGTACGTTACTTAACAAAAGAAAAATAGCATTACTAATATTCAGCTACTGCTAAGGGTTCTGATTTTACCCGCCAACCTGACGTTAGATTGGCAGCTCACTTAAATTACTACGTAACTTTGCAAATCGTGAGGTATCTAATTTAAGGGTGTAGGTACTCGTATCAAATGGTAAAACCGGCCAAGTGCGTGTCGGACCGTGTAAACGACTTTGGCGGGCTATATCTCGCAAATGGTAAAGCTGATAAAAAAGTGTTGTATGGAAACCCTACCTTATTTTCATAGTACTTTTTAACGATACCCCACACAAGGGGGTGCACTCAAAAAAATAATTCAACCCCCCTTTACATGTATGGGGAGGTACTCTTAAAAAGGGGTAATTTTAATTTTTTGTATTTTTAAAAATGAGATCTATATGTGAAGTATCCTCGAACAAATTTACATGAAAATCAGTCAAACATAGAAGATATTGCTGTGACAGACTAGGACGGATGGACTGAACGATCTTATAAGGGTTCCTTGTCGGACTACGGAACCCTAAAAATAGGTAGTAATACAATATTAATCACTCTTTCCGATTCGTCTCATCACACCCGCCATTCGACGTTCACGAGTTTTCTGACCCCCGTTTACCTCGCATGTGCCGCCAAGGGTCTACAAATGGAGAGGCAGGGGCTGTAGCCATAAAGCTTCGGTTGCATATTAATAGCTTATCATTCCATCCATAACGGCCGAGCCCGCTTAGCCGAATGTTTATGGATGTAATAAATAACTACTATACTATCTGCCCGGGAGGGGTAAGGAAAAGAGCTCATCATGCACAAAACTTTGATGCTTAGCTTATGTCACAGAATAAGTACTAGTACTTCGTACAGAAGTATGACTTTGCAATGAAATTCAAAGAAATATCTACTCAATGTTGTTAACGATATGGGTAATTCAGTTCGCCTCTGACTCAAGCACATTTTCGTGTAGACACCTACAGAAATACATTGCAAGATAATTTCATTCTTATATCTCTGGAATATTATTCATAATACACTAAACCTATTCACCCAACTAGCACACAAGCAGCTTTCACCGCCATTATAGAGCTTCTTAGCGATACAATTGCCGTAGAAAAGCTCCAACCAACTCCTCAGCCTGTATAGCAACGTATTCTAAAGTCATTATACAGGTATGCGATACAGTGGCCATATAATCGTAATCATTTACACTAACGGAATTACAATGGTATCTTGTTCCGTCATTCTACAGGTAAAGGAGGTATAGTAGAGTTGTGAACACTCCTGTACCTTTAGTAGAGGTATAAATGATGTTTTGAAAGGTATGAGTGTTTGGAAGGCGCTATAGGATGCTACTTAATCACTTTAAGTGGAAAAGAGCATCTCTATAGATTCTTAAGGTCTATTATAGAGTTTATCAGCACCCTTGTAGCGTCATTACCTACAGTAGAGTAAGAGTTACTCTGTAGTAGCGCTAAAGGCGCTATATTTAAGGAAATGAACTCTTTCGTAGCGCTAAAGGCGTTATAGTAGTGGTTTTAATTACTTAAGACGATGAGTAATACGTTTATAGCGTTACTATAGCGCTTTGAGTGGGACAGGAGCGGTTTCAAATGCTTTGATTAGTATACCATTTTTTGTTAAAATATTCGATCATATGAATAGAACAAAAACTTGAAATTAATAAGAAATACTACAACTTTATGGTTTAGTTTCATTATTATTTATTCATAAATGACTTAAACATTTATTGGGAAGTTTTAATAAGTGGTTTTAAAAAAATAAAAAATCTATGTCACCAATATTATAAAAGTATAATAACACTAAAACGTATTATCTTGTGGGCGCGTTAAAATCTAAGCGAAAATACATGTATATATTCACAGTAAACTGATACTCGCAATAAATATGGCACAGTAATAATATGTTCAAACTTCAACTTTTGAGTTTATGTATTTGGAAAACTTCTGACAGACACCTTGTGTCATTTGCATTGATTTAAAGTCACAATTATTATTTTTTCATAAGTATTAGGTTTTAGTCACACAGTCTCGATCAAATACGACAAGAGCTGCAGAATAGCGCTACAAAACATACTTTTACTCTTCCAGCGTACGCTACACCTTTTCAAGCGTCATTGTATATCCGTTAGCGTACACAACCACTCTTATAGCGTCATTGTACAAACATTAACGTAACTATAGCGCGATTGTAGAGCTTATACCGTTATAAAAAGTGCCTATTTTGGGGTTAGAGTAGCGCTAGAGCAGTATATACGGCTGCTGTACGGCTTATCGATAAAGCTTATGCCGTAATCGACAACCTCTTAACGGCCACTGTAGAGCTTCTTGTAGCGCTTGTGTGCTAGTTGGGCAGTGACGTACTATCACGCAACGCGATAGGGTTGACTGCCACAAAAAGCTACTTACGCCATCTAGCGCATCTTTCTAGGACTTTATTCACGCTCGTCCAACCAGCAACCTAGTGTCGCGCACCGCCGTTGAATAAAACGCGGGAGCGTGTCGCTGCCGGCTAGCGACACCCAACTTGTTTAGTCCCTTACCAAGGGGTCGCCTAGCGTAGGTACGTTTTTGCTACCTACGCGGGAAGATACACAGGCTAAATTATACCTTCTGAAAAATCGCAATAATAGAGCAGAAAGGTTAATACACCCTGCTAGAGAATATAAAAAAATAATAGATATTTTTTTAACTACACCACAGATTATATAATAGTTACTATGTAACAGATAAATCACTCCAAGGAAAATCGTCCATACCTACTCTTATAATAGCCTACAATTTTTTTGGTCGCAGACCGCTGCGCCCGAATATGTGCCTTAAGTTTCGAACATTACGTTATTATTCCTCTGCAGCTACGCGACCTTGCAGTAAAACTAATAAAGTCAGGGTTGCTTCTTTCGATACAAGGCCTGTTTTATTTGTAGCTTGGTTTGAAATGTTATACAATGATATAGTGTTTTACAGTTTTAATAAGTGGTAATGTGGAAAACAAGATCTAAGATGTTGTTCTGTGCTAAATTATTTTCAAAAATTTATTCATACATAGTTATAAAAAGCATCTGTGGGAACTTTATGTCTGCCGTAAAATTATGATGACTTAATTAAAGATTTAAAAAGTTCAAACGTGCGATACTCTTGATAAGTCCAGAGTTTTATTTAAATCTGACACTAATTCAGGACATATTATGCTTCTGGTTGCATTTGTACAGTAAATACCAGATGTATAAATCATATTACTTAATTAGTTTGCATAAAAACGAATCGACTGTAACACAAATAATTCAACATTGCGTACGCGCGCGTCCGTCGGTTGTTGGCAGCCTAATGACTTACGCACCGCCGTCGATGCGCTCGAGAGTAGGCTATTAACGCGCGCAAGTACATTGAGTGAGAGATGCCTGACTACACCATGAAGTAGGGTAGGGTAGCTATCGCGAATACTATTGCAATTTTCTTTAATGAAAAGGCTCAAGCTCCAGTCCAATTTATTTTTAATGTGACGGTAGTAGGTACAGTAATGAGAGTCACAACCAATGACGTAGTGCGTGCGGTATCGCGTAGACATGACACAATTGAAGTGCTTCACCTATCTAGTTCATTTGTATCACTCACTTACTTTAGTCCAAAGCAGTTCATTTAGTTCAGTAACTCAGTGATATGAGAGTAAAACTTACGGATATATTTGTTAATACTGCAAGAGGGAGACATTTGCACGGCCCGGCTCGTGTGACTTCGGTAAACATCAAGCTAGTTTCGCGCCCTATCCGAATCCTAAATATTTGAAACAGGGCAAGCGGAAATATTCTTTTATGAATATGAAATAGAATTTTCATCTCACCTGTTTGGAAAGTTGAACTTTCATGTGTAGATACTAGATAGCCGGGTGGGAAATAGTTTTTCGCTCCTACTTTATACTCCTACTATTGAATAAAAGGCCACTATCGAGAGTATCGATAGTTATTGCAATAGTCAGAGCTGTATCAGCTATCGATAGTGATTTTATTATTGAACTTTAATACTTTCGATAGTATTGCAATGTGTCGATAGTATTTTATATATTATATTATATATTAACGGAGCTATCGATACTATCATTACTATCGGTAGACTATCGATACTATTGCTTTTGCCTAGACTATCGATATTCGAAAGTCTATTGATACTATCGATATTTTATCGATACTATTGCTTATGTCTCAACTATCGATAGTCTATCGATACTATTGATTTTGCCTCAACTATCGAAAGTCTATCGATACACTATTTCTTTCCTCACAGTCGAAATGAAAAATAGTATGTTTAACTCGGTTGAAAGCACCCATTCCACTCTCGAGCTATTGGCGCTCTCACTTCGTTCGAGCGCCAGAAACTTCTCGAGTGGAATGTTCACTTTCGGCCCTTGTATAACAATCTACTACTGTTTCCGATTTGTGCTGAAATTTTATATGTTATTTTTTATTCATTAGAATAAAACTATTCTAATGACTAAAAATTACATACTACAGACGTAGTACACGATACATTTAAACTGAATGAAGTAGTGAGTGAAATTTTGATAGCAGATCTGCTGAACTAAACGAACTAATTGAACTAGATGAGTGATACATATCTTCAACTCCCACTGAACTATATCACTTATTTCACTTCAGTGAACGATTTTGCGCATGTGTTTGAGACCCTGGAAAGGACATAGGCTACTTTTTGTCGCGATGCAAAATCATAAGGGGCATGGAAAAAGGGGGGATAAAAAATTGTATGGAAAATCCGACATTAAGCGGGCGAAGTCGCGGGGAACTGCTAGTAAAGTTATTAATCTTGTTTCGTTGTCGTAATATGGTAAAATTCAAGTTTTGATTGTGAGAGAACTGGAGTCTGAACTAGGCAAGTAGCCTGTTATACATATGAGGAGGAGGTAAAGATTAGTTATATCATGCCCTAACATATGCCAAATTTTTTTTTCAAGTAAAAGTGTTACCATTTTCGAGAAATAAATATTTAATTGTTGTGTGGCTACTTCTACAATTAATGACTTTTTAAAGGTCTTACTACTTTAATGCCCTTGAATATTCCAAACACTAATATTAAAAAGTAACTTTTTACATAAAATGTTAGTAAGGCTCCCAAAAGTAATAAAAACTCAAAACTAAAATCTCGAAAATGGCAACACTTTTACTTAAAATATTTTTGGCATCCTAGAATATGATGTAATCTGTACCTTAAGGATTATCTTTCATTAACGGCACACCCTCTGTATACATAGACGTGCGTACTAGAGTCAGGAGTTTCGCAGGGTTGACAGAAGAATTCGGGGTCGACCCTGAGGTAGGAGTCCATCAGGGATGTGCACTTGTCCTTCTTCTGTTGAAGATGATAAACTTCACCACAAGGTATATTCAGGTCCCGCTACCCTGGAACCTCTTATCTCTAACCTCTATTATCATATTTCCGTAGGTCTAACCCCTAATTTGAAAGGTATCGCGATCACGATTGCAATTCCAAAGCAATGACTTAATGAATTGACATTTTATTATTTTTTACAGATTTAATCTATTTCCTGAGAGCTATATTGTAATTTGAACAGTAGGCAGGCCTGTGTATCTTCCCGCGTAGGTAGCAAAAACGTACCTACGCGCGGCGACCCCTTGGTAAGGGACTAAACAAGTTGGGTGTCGCTAGCCGGCAGCGACACGCTCCCGTGTTTTATTCACCGGCGTGGTGCGCGACACTAGGTTGCTGGTACTGGTTGGACGAGCGTGAATAAAGTCCTAGAAAGATGCGCTAGATAGCGTAAGTAGCTTCTTGTGGCAGTCAACCCTATCGCGTTGTGTGATAGTACGTCACTGAATAGGTTTAGTGTATTATGAATCATATTCCAGAGTTATAAGAATAAAATTATCTTGCAATGTATTTCTGTAGGTGTCTACACGAAAATGTGCTTGAGTCAGAGGCGAACTGAATTACATCATATCTTAAACAACATTGAGTAGATATTTATTTTGCAAAGTCATACTTCTGTACGGAGTACTAGTAGGTACTTATTCTGTGAAGTAGGGTAGGCTTGCTGACGTCAATTTGAAACTTATAGCTATTAAAAGCAATCTAGCTAAATAAGTGTGTGTAAGTAATTGCGGGATGAATGAAATGTACTGTTTATTTTTTCACTCCTAGCCCAGTAGCTTGTAGCAATGTAGTCAGATGGCGACAATTTAGTTTGTACAGTCGACGTCAACTAATCTACGTGTTGGTTAACTTTCGACAATCTACCGCTTAATACATTGTTAGCGTTAATTTCAATGAGAAAGCTGTGGAATCAAAGCAGATTTAGATTCATTCAGTATTTGAAGGTGGCGAACTCTTGACTATTACCAGCATTTTCTCGGTCGGTCAATATCAGCTTGTAGAAAAGTTACTTAGACTAAATAGTGCATTTAGAACACTATACATCATATAAGGTATTTTTGCAAACCAATAATAATAACCTCCTAACTCAATTTCGGCTCGCACGCACCATTGTGCACATAGTCTCTTGCGTTTGTGATAATCTCACGAGAATATGTGTATGTGTGTACAATTTGTACGCACATTTTGTATTTTTGCGCAAAACACAGGCGAACTCAGTTTATCACTCTCATGGTCTGATGAGACGGCAATCTGACGTCTGCTTTACTTAGGTAGCTAAGTCCTATCGCCTCACTAGTTTCCTTTAAAAACTAACGACTTTCCTAATAAATCATTTATTTTACTCAGTTTAAGAATTTCTACAATTGAAATCATAATTTTGTAAGTACTGGTATCTGCTTGATTGTCCTAAATACCAATTTAAATTTACAATTTAAAATTACCTCGACAAAATATTGTATTTGACCATCGAGGACATATACGTCCTCGTTGTATTTGACTAACTTTGCCATTAAGTACTTAAGCCCTTTTTTTAACGCTAACATGTATGCCAATATGGCTGATCATAGTCAGATCAACTTTTTTTTACCTTATCTGTACCGACACCATATGTACGTACCTGTGTTTCACAAATAAATAATTTGATTTCATATTTGAAAAACACAAGTCATTTATTTTGAAAAGAAGCTGTGACAATAGTGACATTTTCTGGCGCTGCTTCTTCTCAGCACTAGCCTACAATTGTTCCAATACCGAAGCAGTGTTAGAGTTCTATTTATGTTGGGACGTGTAAGTGTTCCTTGAAATTCTATGTAAAGAAAGAAATAAATGAATATTAATGAATTTTATTTTACTGCTATATTTACAGCTTTCGGGAAAGCAATAAATAATTTCATGCAAAATTACTTCTACTACAGCGCGTCTTCCAAAGTAATAAAAAAAATGACTGTTCGAGTGTGCTAGCTTTGGCATTGCAATCGTAATCGCCATAGCTTTTACATTTTACTTAATATTTTCTACAAAAAGTGTAAAATGAATCGAAATTCTATATTGCTGACAGACTTCTCAAAACGGACATGTTCACTTCCGTCTTTCTTAATTTTAGTGTTGTCATTTTTTACTCGTTACGGAGGTACAGACTTATCGATTCATCGGTTGGTATTGAACAAATAACATTTTCAATACCATTTTGTGTTTGAAGACTTATTTTATTTGTGGTTCATAGAACGTAATTCTAAGACATACTCATGAAAGGAATAGTCACTTAAACGTAAAATATTTGTAATGATTAACACTGTTTTAAATCGATCGTAAATCGATTTTAATGTCTGAATCGTTAATTCTACCTACCGATTCGTAAACACTCAACCCTATACCTATGTCAACTGTCAAAATGAACCTAATAAATTATTGACTATAGACCAGAGGGCTTAGTGAGAGTTTTTTCATGCTCTTACCTTCGTCTGTGTGATGAAAATTTGTAAGGAATTCGATCAGCGACCCTGGCGGCACATTTGCGAAACCTGTTTTATTCTAGGACACTCAGTCGATCGTGAGCGTGTGTGAGTAACAAATGAAAACTCGCACTAGGCGCTCAGCAGGAAGCCCAGTAGTAAAAGTCATATATTTTTGCGACCGAGTGTACGCGCGCCTGCACACTGACCCCGCGAGTCGCAAGCGCTTTAATCAGAGTCATTGACTGCTCGGCGCCTGCGTACTCTCGGCCGTATCGCAAGACAAATGGCCGCGATACTGCAGCACCTAGATTAACGGCCCATAACAAGCAAACATAAATATTAAAAAAACAAACCACTCGACTGCTAAAATAATTATATTTTTGAAATGACAGTTTCACTGGATTTTATTTGATACCCATATTGCTATGGTAAGGAAAACTTAATCCCCCCCCCCCCCCCTATTTTCGTTTGTGGGCGCCATTTTAAAAAGGTTATTAGTCTATGTCACTACCACAGTTCTGACGAATTCAACGACACCTCATATGATACCCATCCAGCCGCTAGGGCGTGCCAAATAATTATACATAAATACATACATATACCACAGATTATCTAATAGTTACTACGTAACATATACTCTTGAAAAACATAACCTCCAGCCGCAGTCGAGTAAAAAGGAGAATTTCGCTTGATAATGCTTATTCGGTAGACACTTTCATTTTCGGTTAAACTAAAGTATAAGTAAATTATTCTTAACTGGGTATTTTTGCGCATTGTTGTCTTGTTACGTTTCTGTTGAGGTCACTGACCTCTATAATACAAGTACGCTAGACTAAACATTCGCAAAGAAATGACAGATAACTTTTGTGGCGAATCAAAGCGCCCCCACCGAGTGAGTGTCCAGGGTACTAAAATAGAGTAACTTGCATATGATTTTGTCAACTCTCATTAGTTTCGCGGACGGTCACCACACGCTCACCACTAAACAGCTTTTATTTCATAGAGAATAGAGGCGGATTGTGTGATCCTACAGAATTCGATAGATTCTAAAATTAAATACAAATTGATTGAATGTGGAGCTTCCGTAGCACAGACCACACAACCTAAAGACCACGCATTGCGGGGGACTTACATTCGCCTAGGTTATGCAGTATCACTGCATAACAGCCGGCCCCGCCCCCTTCCGTTTCTCATTCCGCTACCGAGACTCAAAGTAACAACATTGACCTTGCTCCCGAAAAAAAATAAAAATAAGCGGTAATAATGCCGTATTGTTCAGTGAAATGGTGTGAAAAGTGTAGTACAACATCTAGTCTCACGAAAGATGGCATTACATTTCAACGGTAAGTAATTATTCCTATCAAATTAATTGAAATACTCCAATATCAAAAATGAAATAAAATGTTTTATTTCAAAGAGCACGCGTTGATGTCTTTTTTTTTGCCATCCCTTTCTCGCAAGTTTAGTTCAAATGATGTTGTCTCAATTTGTCAATTAGCTAGGAGTAAAATAGTGTCGAGACACATACTAGTAAACTTAAAATTCAAAATATCGACAAATCCTAAACAAAACAAGTGATAAGTGGGTATCTAAATTTCAGTTATTTCATATATATTTTAATAAAGTGACTTTACATAAGAGCACTTACGATGAATTGAAATAAGTGTAAAGTGCTTCAACAAACAAACTTTAACTAATAAAACAAACAACTTAACTAAACTTTTTAAAATAAATATATCAAACTCACATTGCGTACGATTACCATTTTTTTTCACACTTAGTTTTCGTACACTTAACAAAATGATGTTGAGTGAGATAGGTAACTTGTTTTACTAAAACCGCTAAATTATGAAAAGTAGCTAAATAACGTGAGATCTCCGGCGATTGACATTTGCCCACTCCATTTTTTTTAAAATTGCTATTTATCGGTGTCGGTTGTACGTGTGTTTTTTAAATGAATTATTTTAAAGCTCCTAAATATTCTTACTTTTTTTAAAACTAAGGTATCGATATCAAGATATGTCTTGCCCATCACTAGTGAGCTATCACTGCCATTGTCAAATTTGACGTCTCCTTGTACTAGCCAATCGGAACGAGCAGACCTCTCCCCGCACCCTACCAACTTTTGGCGATTTTGTTTTCGTATTAGAGTTGATAAAAGCGTGGTCTTTAGGTTGTGTGGTCTGTGTTCCGTAGGTAGCATGTCACTGGCCCTACCATACACAAATTACAGTAGCATATTCATGAATGCACAGTTAAGTTCCTAATTTATGGTAACATAACAGTGAATTGGGTCACGTGTCACGTCATGCTCCTCCTATCTTGAATAACATGAAACAGAGACAACGACCGTTAACTTACGTTTATTATCGGGGCACACGCTTCTGAGAATATTTAATTAATAATCCTGGAGCCATCAGCGTTATCACTATTTAGGGCATGTACCTACTCCGAATGACCCAATTAAGCTGTGGAAATTTGCATAATAAATAACACGCTTTAGTATTCCCAAGGGCAGTTAGATAATGTCTGCTTTGGATATGCGTTGGTAAGCTATTAAAAGTGATAAGTACACATAGTTTTTTTAACACTAGAAATAAAAATAAAGTTGATGTTCTACAAACAAACAAACTAAACAAACTGTTGGCTTCAAAATGTTGGTCATTCTTTTATGGGAAAATGTGTCAATTTCTGTAACAAATTTACCAGAACATATTGTAGAATTACCAATTAATACATTTAAATCATTCATTAAGGATACTTTATGACAAAGGGTTATCATAAAGTAGACGATTATTTGAAGGGAAACGCGTGGACCAACTCGCACTAGTAAATATTTAATTTCTGTATCTCTAAACATTATTTTTAAAAGAGGCTTTGACAAAAGTGACTGAGTTTCTTGCGCTGCTTCTTCTCAGTGCTAGCCCAGAATTTGTCCCGAACCTTCAGAAATTATCCGGTCATGGTGGATTCCTGCTCATCGAAAAATTGAAGACAGTGTCGCATTTAGAGAGTCTATCTGTGTACAAACTTGTGTATATTTCTGGATTCCTGAAATATTATTTTGGTACCATCGCAAAAGGGGTTTTTTAATAATTCAAACACACTCGACGAGACGGGCTGCTTACATAAATAAATGAAAAACCTGACATTCCCCTTTCTGGTAGCTACTCGTATAATAACGCTAACCGCTTGCCGACATGACGTGGTGATGCCTGTAAACAAATTTTTACGAAGCTATTTTTAACTAACCTGACCGTTAATGTAATGTCTAATAAATAAAGTTTTAATTTTTCAACGTATAGCAAAGAAACTAATTACCTAATGAATCTGTTTATTAAAACTTTTATTTAAACTTCTCAATGCAAATTGCGAATTAGCACAGCGAGTTGCCAAGCGAATAATATGTACATGTCCCTTTGTAAGTTTTTACAGCTGGAGCTCATGTTGTAGTCTGCTCAGCTTGCTGGATCGATCATGCTTTAATTCAATGGTGTACTTTATCAATTAAGCAAATTTAATTTTATTTATAACCCCTGTCTGTCAAGCCAAATAATTAATAATTACCACAATCTGTCAATCCCCCGGTTGACAGATTAACCGGGGGTTGACAGATTGCGATTATATTGATTATTTGACTTAATTATTTAACATATGAAAGCTGCGTTCACTCGTATTCCTCATAAGTAGCATATTGCGGCTTTATTTAATTTTTAAATTGTTTTAACCACCCATACACGCTTTGCTGACGACATAGTTCTAATGGCAGAATCGCCGCGGGATCTGCAAAAAATGCTGCACAGCCTAGACTCTGCCTCGCAATGCGTTGGTCTCCGGATGAACTTGGACAAGACTAAGGTCATGTTCAACGAACATATTGTCCCGGAACCGATAGCAGTCAGCGGCGAGATGCTCGAAGTTGTCCAGGAATACGTTTACCTCGGGCAAGCGTTGCAACTGGGTAAAGACAACTTCGACCGCGAAATCGCCAGAAGGGTGCAACTGGGTTGGGCAGCATTTGGGAAGTTGCGTCACATCTTCTCGTCGCCTCTACCGCAATGCCTGAAGAGCAGGGTATATAACCAGTGCGTCCTACCTGTCATGACCTACGGGGCCGAGACGTGGAACTTGACAGTCAAGCTGGCCCACCGACTGCATGTCGCTCAGCGAGCTATGGAACGGTCTATGCTGGGGATCTCGCTAAGGGATAGAATCCGGAACGAGATCATCCGCCAAAAGACGAAAGTCATAGATATCGTTCAAAGGTGCAGTAAGCTGAAGTGGCAGTGGGCTGGTCATGTCTGTCGCAGAACCGACGGGCGTTGGATGGTTGTCGAATGGAGACCACGTCTCGGGAAACGTAGTGTTGGACGCCCCCCTGCTAGGTGGACCGATGATTTGAGGAAGGTGGCCGGTGGTGGCTGGATGCGAGAAGCGGAGGACCGTGAAAGTTGGCGCCGTCTAGGAGAGGCCTATGTCCAGCAGTGGACTGCAATAGGCTGATATGAACCACCCATACAAAGGCGTGACCACAAGTTGTAGTTTAGTTTGCTTATTTATTTGCCAGTTTAATTCTTCGCTCACGATAATATAACTTCCACCATCTTTAAAACCTGTGGCCTTACTCCGGTTGACGATGTCCGTATTTTCGAATGTAACCGTCCCTTTCACTCATGACTGAATGACAATGCGAACGGGCGTCATGGCACAGAATAAGTACTAGTCTTCCGTACAGAAGTTTGACTTTGCAATGAGATTTGATGAAATATCTACTCAATGTCGTCAACGTTATGGTGTAATTTAGTTCGCCTCAGAGTCAATCACATTCTCGTTTAGACTCCTACAGAAATCCATTGCAAGATAATTTCATTCTTCTAACTCTGGAATATGAATCATAATACACTGAACCTATTCAGTGAAGTACTAGCTTGCGACACGATAGGGTTGACTGCTACTAGAAACTACTTACGCCATCTAGCGCACCTTTCTAGCACTTTATTCATGCTCGTCCAGCCAGCAACGTAATTCACACATAGAGCCGTGCGCCGCCGGTGAATAAAACGCGCGGGCGCGCCGGGCGTCTCGTTGCTCGCTCGCAACACCCAACTCGTTTAGCCTCTTCCAATGGGTAGGTTCGTTTGATACCTACGCGGGGAGTTACATAGGCCTGGTCATGGCTAGACTCGAATGTACGAACAACGTCAACAGGAGTAGGGCTCCTGATGCGAAAATTGATGGGAATTGACAGAACATTTTGTCGGCAGAACAAACGTCTGTGGTGGATGGCAGCCGGGCTGTTCCTGGTTTCCCTGGCCATGGTGGCTGCCGACGGAGAGGTCTGGGAGGAGAACGACCACGAGGTCCTCATCCGCAACGAGAGGGGTGCGAAGAACAAAGGTAAGGGCATCCGGCAGGCTATAGGTGTGAAGGAGAGGACCGAGCTGACAGTGACACAATAAGGAATACCTAGGCGACTACCTACGTACCTACTACTCGTATTTAATTAAAAAAAGCTTTCTTATTCGTAAGTATTATTTTAAAAAAGCTATATAAGGTAACTGTCCACTGGTTCGATATAGTACGTTGGTTCGGTAGTTTTGCTTTTGGAGCGAAAAATAGGAAATATAAATAATATTCGTTTAAATTATACATTGGCAAAAAAATTTAATGCTCTAAGCTGTCTAAGAAACAAACGATCAACATTTTGAAAACTGAACTGAGAGTAATACGATGCTCGAAACGCTCAGTCAGCCAAAAGCCTCGATTCGGCGCGCGTTTGTTCCGTGACGCGTAAGGTTGGCGCCCGAAATTGTTAAGCTCACAGAGAAGACAAGATAAGTCCTTTTCAGTCTAACTTTAAATAGTGCATTACAGTGCCCTTTAGCAATGGATTCAATTTAAAAAAAAGTTTTAAACAATAATAGATTTTATTTTAAATTCCAATTAATCGACTCACGAAATAACGGTCTTTTTATTTTTCGTGTGTCCGCCATTTCGTGACACTGCCGAAAGAGGGTTATTCAGAATACATTTCTATTGCCTATGTATTTATAAAGTAATGAATTTTATTTAATGTAAATAACAAAAACATATCGTTTATTTAATAAAGTTTTATGTGAGCTAAATTCGGTATATCTTTTGCTCACTAGATTGTGTACAATAAGACTTAGAAGGTGACCAGAAATTGCATTTTTGAGTTAAATTCACATAGGTACGACCAACATAATTTTGTTCTCTATTTGATTTAGTTTACTTGTTTTTGTATATTTAATACTATATATAAGACAACTTATAGTCAATAAACGTAATTTTAAATAAAACTATAAAATTGATGGCGGGAATTTTGAGAAATAAGTATCACGAAACAAGGGACCCTTGTTTTGTTACTTTTTCTTTAGTTCGTGATAGATTTTCAATACTATAAAATTATCCATGACTCGCACTTCTATAAGATAAGGTCGGATCACCTTATAATAATCTTTTTTTTTTAAACCTTATGAGTACTAGATGTACTCATAACACCTTACCTTAACAAGTATTTAAGCAAAAACGTACCTACGCGCGGCGCACCTACGTAGGTGACTACTTTTCAGACTTCATTTTTGAAAGCTATTATTGCAGTCCTAAAAACTGTTAAGTACTTAACTGTTGTGATTTCAGAACAATAGAGTTAGGCAAAAAGCATGCTGGTTCAAATTTTATATGACAAATGCAATTAGGAAATGCAGGCTTTTATGCCACCTAATTCATGGTATCTAGGTACTTGTGATTCCCTTTGATTCCCTTGCCAGTACCTAGACAGATATATATAATGTGTCCGGGTTTATTAGACTATTAGTTCATCAAATGTTATCGTCAAAAACCCCATGTTTGGTTCTAACTCCCCCTCTTTTAAAATAGCAGCTATTTTAATTATTTCAAAAAAATAATATTTCTATGAATCTCATCATGAATGTTGCCACGATGTTAAGTGTCTGGCAATAAATTAAGTGATTTTTAATGATATTCTGAAAGTAATACCGAAAAATTGGACTTTATTATTTGATGTATTTAGATCAGTATATTAGACACCTTTAGTACCGTTTACCTGCCAAAGCCACTATAACCCAAACTCCATAATGGTCCAACGTTCTTACCTGTGTTGGGAGCATCCGCTGACAAACTTTCAGCTTTTATAAAATAACGTAGGTCTGGGGTTCACAGGCTCTTAGACCATAACGATTTCCCTGAAATTTGGTGAAAATCGATCGATCTAGATTAATCTTATGTTTTGGAAAACGCATGTTTTCGAAATTTTATGCGTTTTTCTTTCGCATTTTTCACGCAGAATATGGTCGCTGATTTCGCATCAGTAAGCGTGAGCGTAGTGGCGGAGTGCATATAGGACGTAGGACTGAAGAAATGTGGAAGAAGTGGGTTATAATATCGGTCGGTAATGAAATTTTTTTTTGTATTTATTCAAGTTTAAGGTAAGTGTCCCCTGGTTCGGTATGTTAAGGGATTTCGATTTCAAGATTTTTTAATTTAATATCTGAACATGATATTAGCTTAAAAGCATTTTTGCGATGAATATTGGTATTTTGATATTCAATTAATGTTTAAATTATCTAGATAAAGGTTTATATTATTACTTATTTTAATTTATTTGTAGACCTCTTTTTTGAACCCTGCTTAGTGATAAAATTTCGCTATGCTTTTAAGTTCGTGAATCTGTGGCCCCTGTTTCGGGATAAGGGTTTTCGCAGTGATTAATGATATTTTTTTAATTAAAAATAGAACTAATCAAGGGATTTTTTTAAATGGAACAAAAGTGGAGACAATGATAAACATTTTATAATGTCCTGTCACTATATGAACGCTCATACTAACATAAAGTCGGGCATTTTCCGATTGCTGGCAATTAAAATAACAGTTATTTTTCTGATAGTATGGGCTATTCCCAAAAATTATCCTTCTTGTATTCTTGTTGAGAAATCTATTCTTAATAAAGTCCAGTCAGCCTATATAGATCCCACTGCTGGGAAAAGGCCTCCCCTGAACTATTAAGAGGTACGAGCCATACTCCACGCACGCAGTAAGGCAGTGACAAACCTTACTATCAGATGTTATCAAGCCGCCCTAGGGCCTCCGACTAGGCTTAACGACTAATACCAACAGATTCCGACAATTAAGTGACGTCCATGACAAGCATTTCCGAAGCACGGAAATGCTTGTCATGGACGTCACTTAATTGTCGGAATGGTCACCCATCCAATCAAGACCGCGCCGTTGGTTGCTTAACTTTTGTTATTACTACCAAAGCGCTGCGCCACTGCGCCATTCTTTAATAAGTTCTGTTTAAAATTTGAATTCGTCATAAATTTAACAGTTAATATATATATTAATATTTCTATATTTTTATATTCAATTAAGTAAAAACTAATCAGTGTACAGTTTTGAAATAATTGGTTTACTTAAATTTTAAATACTTGTTAAGGTAAGGTGTTATGAGTACATCTAGTACTCATAAGGTTTAAAAAAAAAAGATTATTATAAGGTGATCCGACCTTATCTTATAGAAGTGCGAGTCATGGATAATTTTATAGTATTGAAAATCTATCACGAACTAAAGAAAAAGTAACAAAACAAGGGTCCCTTGTTTCGTGATACTTATTTCTCAAAATTCCCGCCATCAATTTTATAGTTTTATTTAAAATTACGTTTATTGACTATAAGTTGTCTTATATATAGTATTAAATATACAAAAACAAGTAAACTAAATCAAATAGAGAACAAAATTATGTTGGTCGTACCTTTGTGAATTTAACTCAAAAATGCAATTTCTGGTCACCTTCTAAGTCTTATTGTACAAAATCTAGTGAGCAAAAGATATACCGAATTTAGCTCACATAAAACTTTCTTAAATAAACGATATGTTTTTGTTATTTACATTAAATAAAATTCATTACTTTATAGGTGGTAAAACAAGTTGCGTGTCGCTACCGGCCAGAGCCACGCTCGCGCGTGTTATTTACCGGCGGCCGCGCGGCTACGTTGCTGGCTGGACGAGAATGAATAAAGTACTAGAAAGAGGCGCTAGATGGCGTTAGAAGCTTCTCGTAGCAGTCAACCCTATCGCGTCGCGTTATATTACGTCACTGAATAGGTTTAGTGTATTATTAATCATATTCCAGAGCAATAAGTATGAAATTATCTTGCAATGGATTTGTAGGTGTCTACACGAAAATGTGCTTGACTCTGAGGCGAACTAAATTACGCCATATTGTTGACGACATTGAGTAGACATTTCTTTGAATACAATTGCTAAGTCATACTTCTGTACGAAGTACTAGTATTCTGTGGCTAGGTAATTGGTGTGTTTGTTGAAACAATTTATTTATTTATTTATGTCCTTGCTTTGGAATTGCACTCGTTATTGCGATAGATTTTAATTTAGGAGACTGTAAATATAAATACACAGGTTGACTTTACGTAGCACCTACATGATATCATTTAACCCTGCTTTCCCCAAAATTACAAAAACCAATCCCCTGTCCTTCGTTATTCCCATATAATGGAATGAGATGTCACGATGCTGGCTCATGTGCCGGCAATAAACAGGCCTTATCGCCAGTCTACAGAATTTGAGCCTGGCAAATGTAACCACAGCCCAAATGAAAGCGCTGCTCCATGCCATAAAAATAGTAAGTTTTAAGTACTATTTTCCTTATTCAACTGAAAAGAGACTAATTTAGTGCACAAAATTTCAAGTAATTTTGAGATTTTGGTTTTGAGTTTTTATTGTTTTTGGGAGCCTTAAAATTAGAGAGTACAGTAAGAGTAGAGTACTTAAAATGTTAGCATTTTAAGTAAAAAGTTAATATTGATTTTGGTGTTTGGAATATCTAAGAGTATTAACCCTCTACCACACATGAAACCAAATATGGTGTCACCACTTTACGATTTTTTTTCTCCAGAATCGCGTTTCAAAATATACCCTTAGACTATTTCAATGCATTAAGACATTACTTAGCTATAACAAAACGCAAGTAGTTTGTCTATGGTTAGATGACATAAGAATATAACCTCACTTTTGTCTGCGTGGTCGCAAATCTTGAATAGGTGCGCTCGGAACTCAATTTAAAAAAAGAGAAACACATGTAAAAAGTAAGTTGATTTGGATTTAATAAATACTTTCGTTCTTTGCATTTCCTCCTTATTGCCAATTAATTATTTGTTTTCCGATTTTCAACAGTTTTCTATTGTTTTTTGCAATTTTTGTCCGGCACCTAATATGGCTTCGTATGAATTGATGCATTTTTCTGCTCGGTCATATAAGGCTTCGTGTGCGTTAACGCAAAATTTTACCGTAATGGAACATTTTTAATATTTTATGGCAAAAATAAATATACCCTTCCTATTCCTGGTGATGGAATACTTAGCGAAGATGACGAGTTAGATTCTGAAGATGACTTACCGAAGCCTGGGCCAGTTATACGAGAAACTGACGATGAAAGTTCAGAAGACGACGACGTTCCACTAGCTACATTAGTGAAGAACAAGAAAACAACCAATCGTCGTCGTGGGAAAGCTCCGGCAGAAAAGTTTTCTTGGAAAACTAATCATTTAGTGCCTTACAATCCTGACAACTTCACGTTTACTAGAGAAGTAGAATAACCTCCCAATATTCAAGAGCTGGAATCGCCAGCTGATTTCTTTCTCTTACTTTTTACGGATGACTTGATTCCGATGATTGTAGAACAGTCAAACTTTAAATCTATTCAAGATAATGTGAATAAGCCTGCTTGCATTACCAAACAAGAGATGAAGCAATTCATTGGTATCACTATCATTATGTCAATTGTCAAATTGCCTGCTTCAAGAATGTACTGGAATACTGGTATTGGGCAGGTTCAAGTCAATGAAACAATGACATGTGCCAGATAGGAAACTATAAAACGGTTTCTTCACTTCAGCGACAATACGCAATGTACTAAACCAGTGGGCCACGACGGTCATGATAAGCTATTCAAAGTTCGCCCCCTGCTGGAAAAAATATGTCAGCGTCTCTCACTAGTTCCTAAAAAAGAGTATCTAGCTGTAGACGAGCAAATGATACCAACGAAAGGAAGGCATGAGTTGAAACAGTACAACCCTGCAAAACCCGACAAATGGGGCTACAAAAACCAAGTCCTAAGTGGAGTTTCGGGTTTTAGCTATGATTTTGAGTTGTTTGCTGGTGAACAAAGCAACAAAATTCCTGATGGAGCACCTGATCTCGGAGTGAGTGGTAATGTAGTGGCTCGATTGATGCAGACTGTGCCTAAGCACAAAAACCATAAGATCTTTTTTAACAATTGGTATAACAGTCCCAAGTTGCAGGTTTATTTGATAAAGAATGGTCTTTTGCCTCTGGGTACTGTGCGAATGAATCGAGTGCCAAATGCTGAAATGCCAACTGAAAAGGAACTAAAAAAAATGGGCGAGGATACATGGTAGAAAAAACCTGTAAAATTGACAACGTCAAAGTTGGCGTGGTAACTTGGTTTGATAACAAACCAGTAAATATGCTTTCCACTTATGTTGGCAGCGAACCCATAACCAAAAAGAAACGTTATTTCAGAAAAGAACATCAGTACAAAGATATTGAATGCCCTCAAGCTGTTGAGATTTACAATCGTCATATGGGCGGAGTAGACTTGCTGGATTCGATGTTGGGTATATATCGAATCCATTTGAGATCAAAAAAATGGTTCAAAAGAATATTTATCC
The DNA here is from genome assembly GCA_949316185.1 of Pyrausta nigrata. Taxonomy (NCBI): domain Eukaryota; kingdom Metazoa; phylum Arthropoda; class Insecta; order Lepidoptera; family Crambidae; genus Pyrausta; species Pyrausta nigrata. Next base: position 772,253 of record OX438936.1, read on the forward strand.
ACATGATTGACTTATCTGTTGTCAACGCATGGATTTTGTGGCGCAGAAATAAGAAAGATGAATATTTGTTTGTTTTTGATTTCAAACAAGCTATTTCAGAGCATTTGTGCAAAGCTGGGAAATGTCTTTTGCGAAAAAGAGGTCGTCCGTCACTATCCCATTCAGCAACTGGATCACCCTCTACTAGTCGGCAAGGAAGCCCTGCCCTGTCAAACCTGGGACACCAACTGCCAAAAAAATTAGAAAGGCTCCAGAAAAACGACAAGATCTGCCTATGAATTCTGTGCGAACGGACAAAATAGGACATATGCCTGAATGGCAGAAGAATCGTCAAAATTGTCAAGTGTGTTCTCAGAGAACTCATACCAAATGTACTAAATGTCGAGTTTTTCTGTGCTATAATGATAAAAGAATCTGTTTGTTAAAATTCCATACACAGATGCTTGTTTATTTGATTATTTTTGTCCAGTATTATTAATTTACTACTTTTGGTCTCAATGCACGTGAAGCCATATATGACCAAGCGATTTTTCGTTCCAACGCACACAAAACCATATATGGCTTTTCGAAAAAAAAACTAGAATAAGTCAATTAGATTTTTTTTTCACTTGATATGTTTTCTTAAGTGTTTAAATAAACTAGTTATAACATAAAATATTTTTTTACTCATCTCCTTCATAATTCGTGCAGTAGAGGGTTTAAATAGAAACAGACTTTAAAAAGTCACGAATTGTAGAAGTAGCCATACAACAATGAAATATTAATATCTCGAAAATGGTTCACTTTTACTTGCAAAAAAAATTGGCACATAATATGGCATGATGTAATCAATCTGTGCCTAAAGGATTATCCTTCATTAACGGGACACCCTGTATACCTACTTATTACAACCTAATACCGCATAATATCAGAATACATTTTAATTAATTAATAAAAATTAAGATAAATTACTTAATACAACACAAAAACAAAAATTATAAAAAGGGTCCTTGTGGTAAGGTTCCTAGGATGCTGGCAGCATTACCGCGCTGAATAGCGATGCTTATACGCTGAGCAAGGTAGCTGCCAGCTCTTAGGTCACCACTGATGTCAACTAGCCTCTTGGAAATCTCTTTAAAAAAAGAGATAGCGTTGGGACCCCACGAACCCAGTGTTTCGACTCCAAACGGTACAAAGTGGTACCGGGAGTCGATCTGCCTGTACTTGTTCTTTTTAAAGTTTTCGGCACCTCTCGCAGCCAAATACCGCATAATTGTATTCCATACTAATATTATGAATGCGAAAGTGTGTCTGTCTGTCTGTTATCTTTTGGCGCTTAAACCACTGAACTGATTGAGATGAAATTTGGTGTGGAGACAGTTCGAGACCCTGGAAAGGACATAGGCTACATTTCGTCGCGATATAAAAACATTAAGGGGGTGAAATGGGGGATGAAAGTTTATATGGAAAAACCAACTCTTGCGGGCGAAGTCGCGGGGAACCTCTAGTGTGTAATAAATCAAACGAAACATGTACTAATGTCTAAGTAAAGTTAGCCTATTAGATCCCAATGCTGGGCAAAGGCCTCACCTCAACCATGCAGGCTCAGTGCAGATTGGTTAGGGGTATCTGTAAGGAAAGTGACCAATCTTACTGTCAAGATGATGTTATCAAGCCCTAGGGCCACTGACTAAGCCCTTGATATTAGCCGGGACCAACTGATTAACGTGCCATACAAGGCACAGAGATGCATGTGATAGAAGTCACTTAATTAGTCACCTATCTAATCACGACCGTGCCGTGGGTTGCATTAATTTTGGTATCACTACCAGAGCGCTGCTGCCACTGCGCTCCAAAGTAGGTACAGCTGGAAGCCCGTTAGGTTACCCATTTAAACTACGAAAACAGCTTTATTGCGTAGGGAATAGAGGCTGCCTCAAGGTCAAATTGGGGTAGCCTGACGAGCCGCCTTGTGTACAACCATATATGGTGCTAAATGTCTGTTTGAAATATATGTTTAAATTAAAATCGAGGCTGATCTTCGCGCGACAGTAAAGCTAAAAACGTTACGTCACCGATTGTCGGAGTCCTTTGACCCACTCGGCCCTGGCGCTGGCCCTGAGCTCTGGCCTTTATGCTTTTAGCCCAATTTTCTGGAGTATTGTTTTGCTGGCAAAGTTTATACGTCACGTAAATGATGTGCGAGGCAAAGTTTACCTTCGCATGTAAGCGTGTAGTTCAAGTGATTAGTTCGCTGTGGAGTATTCTCCTGAGCGAAATACGTGCAAGTCGTTTGACGCAAACTCGCTCCGACAAAGTTGGAGCAAATGCATTGCTCAAACCTGTCCGAGTGATTACTCGCGGCCATTTGTTTGTGTGTATTTGAATATGTGACTGTCAGTACTCGTAGGTAAACTTTGATAGAATATTCGCCTTGGGTGATCATAAACAGAAGCATAGTATTTTATCACGCGTAAATAAATCACCTAAGATAAGACTAGGTATATGCTAATGCTTTCATTTAAAAAGTTATTTACATGCAGACAACCGAAATCCCGCTGACACTGAAGTCACGAAATTAGGTACCGTTTCATAAATGTTATTATATTGACTGATCAAGATCAGTCAATACAATAACATTTATGACCAATTTATACCAAGGTATAGCGCGCTCTGGACTGCAAAACCAGGAGTAGACACTCCAGCAAGGGGCAAATGTTTGAGAGTTAAGCACGAACATTTGTATCTTATTCATGGATGCTTGAAACAAAGTGTATGTATGTATAATTGTATAAGTATGTCTATCCGTTATCCTAGTCGCCATGGCACATGCTCACACAAATTATAAAGAGTATGCCTACGAGTAAAGGCATGCTCACGCTTAATTTGCACGCTTATGTAATGGGTGTAATAGTATAGGAACAGTTTAAGGCAAGTGTGAATAGGTTTTTACTAGCCAGTTTGGACCAGATTGGAATCTATCTGCATTATTGTTTAAAAGTAAGACATGCTACCAGGCCTGTGTATCTTCCCGCGTAGGTAGCAAAAACGTGCCTACGCGCGGCGACCCTTTGGTAAGGGACTAAACAAGTTGGGTGTCGCTAGCCGGCAGCGACACGCTCCCGCGTTTTATTCACCGGCGGTGCGCGACATTAGGTTGCTGGTTGGACGAGCGTGAATAAAGTCCTAGAAAGATGCGGTAGATGGCGTAAGTAGCTTCTTGTGGCAGTCAACCCTATCGCGTTGCGTGATAGTACGTCACTGAATAGGCTTAGTGCATTATGAATCATATTCCAGAGTTATAAGAATGAAATTATCTTGCAATGTATTTCTGCAGGTGTCTACACGAAAATGTGCTTGAGTCAGAGGCGAACTGAATTACACCATATCGTTAACACCATTGAGTAGATATTTCTTGGAATTTCATTGCAAAATCATACTTCTGTACGTAGTACTAGTACTTATTCTGTAATGCTACGTGAGATTTTCGTAGTCAAATTACTACGACCACGACCTCCTTTCGTAGCTACGTTCGTAGCAGAGCTGCGGGAAAATAATATCTATGTTCTTAGCAGCATTGCTACGCGTGGTAGTTGGTTGTTTTTATTAGGGTTCCGTACCCGAAGGGTTAAAACGGGACGCTATTACTAAGCCTTAGCTGTGTGTCTGTCTGTCTGTCACCAGGCTGTATCTCATGAACCGTGATAGCTCGACAGTTGAAATTTTCAGAGATGATGTATTTCTGTTGCCGCTATAACAACAAATACTAAAAACAGAATAAAATATTTAAGGGGGGCTCACATACAACAAACGTGATTTTTAAGCGATGTTGCTCGCTATCAATAACGGCAACAGGTGACGCTTGAAATATTCACAGAATATAAAATTGTTTATTCAATTTAAACATCAATAATCAAATTAAAATAAAAAATATATATTTAAGGGGGGCTCCCATACAAACGTGTTTTTTGCCTATACTGTCTAATGTTGTAAGTTAATGGTACGGAACCCTTCGTGCGTGAGTCCGACTCGCACTTGGCCGGTTTTTAGTAGTTGTAGTTGAATAAAATAAAATAATGTAAATATGTTGTTAATTATTTTCTCTTGCAACTGTTGGAGATAATAGAAAACTGTCCATGACAAAAATAATCTGCATAAAATTATCTACAGTTACTGTGTATAAATTATTGTTCTGACGAAATAAACCTTATAGTCTACTTGGTCATGCTGTCACGCTGGTGTGTGACGGCTACACTTAAAAATACGTTCATCGCACTGACCTCTATAATACAAGTACGCTGGACTGCATACTGTCAAGCTAAAAATGAAGCCATTTGATTATGGCCATTTTGGCGCTGACGGTTGTAGTGAGCGTGTGGTGACCATCCACGGAACTAATGAAAGTTTATATAAACATATGCAAGTTACTCTATTTTAGTTCCCTAGACACTCGGTAGAGGCGCTTTGATTCGGCAACAAAAATGATCTGTCATTTCTTAGAGAATGTTTAGTCCAGCTTACTTGTATTATAGAGGTCAGTGGGTTATCGTCATAAAGAGTAAGGCCTCGGACTCTGGCAGTTAACTGACTAATTTAACTTTTTAACCACATTCGGCGATCACTCGTTCGTCCCGCTCGCAACGCGCGCGGTCCTCTGAGAAATGGATGTAGCATTAGCATTGGTGTAACGAATTTAGTCAAATCCATGAATTTATTAAAAGTTACGTTAAAATGAATGTGGTTTGTGTAAACAAATTTCTATAAGTACTAGGTACTTGCTTGCTTTGGTTAGTTGATTAAAAAGTTAGGTATTTATTGCGACATACATTTTTGCAGGCTGTCCTTCATTTCTAGCCCGCGATTTGATTAAAACAGACTATACGTCATTTATGTTGCATTGTTGACATTCAGACGACCTCTATTCGCTACGCAATAAAAGCTGTTTCCGTAGTTCGAATGTACAACTCGTGCTGCTGACTGTACCTTAGTAGAATTAAGGTAATGGTTGATCTAAGCCCGAGCCCTAAGCCTAAGACCCTAGCTTCTACCTGCTGTCCACCAAAACCAACCAACAAGAGCCATAATGAGTACATGGAATTTACAGAAATATATTAAAGTTACACGTTTGTGCAGTCGTAGCAGCCGGCAACAATCGAAGAGCAAAACACATCACACATGGGACGACTATTATTAGCCACGCAACTCATTTCGGGCAATCTATTTTTAACCGACCGGCCGAGACGCGAAAGGGGGTGTATGAGTAACATAAGTTGAACTTCTTGCGCCGGCGACGACAGAGATAGCATTTGAACTTTGCTGTTTTGTTTCGGGAATACACACAGTACTGGTTAGCTGAACGAAACGACAGCTGAACAGAATGCACGAGTAGGTATGGACTTAGATAGATAGATAGATACTCTTTATTGCACACCACACACACTATCAATTAACATAAATGTTCATAGAGTATGGTACAATTTAGGCGGTCTTATTGCTGAAAGAAATTTCTTCCAGACAACCTTCGGGTAGAGGACAGTCCAAGATTAAATTGGACTTCAAATATATGTCGAAGTGAACAATCCGAATACTAGGCTATTACAAGTAATGACGACAATTCAATTAAAAGTTACCTTAAAGGTGTGTACACAGGGACGCGTCATCGTGTGTCGCGACCTCCATGAATTTGTTTTTATATTCTAGTGTATTATCAATCAATCGGGATAGCTTTCGAGGCAAGAGGCCTAGGTGACCTATATGTAATATTTATTATTATTTATTTAACCTTAATGCACAATTAAAACTTTGTGTAGCTGGCGGACTTTATGCCAAGTGACATTATCTATCAGTCATATATTTGGGTTGAACAAAAATAAAAGGCGCGACAAAGTTAAAAACAAAATTGATAAATTTAAAGTCATACTACCTAATCTATCTGTTGATATTAGTCCTTACGCTTAATCAGAAGCCCAAACGGCTTGATATAATCGGACAGTAAGGTTGGTCCCTTGCCTTGCAGACAAGCCTCCACCAATGCGCACTGTGCCCCCGTGGTGGAGTATGGCTCGTACCTCCTCATAGTTGAGGTGAGGCCTTTGCCCAGCAGTGGGATTATTGATAGGCTAACTTTACTTTTTACTACCTAATCTATAGAGTAATACCAAGCATATTACTTTATATGTAATATACGAGTAATACTAAGACAAAAATATTTCAGGCACCATCCTCTCGCACCTTAGGAAATTAACAATACAAAAAATGTTAACCTTTAAGATCCCGCGTGTGCGAAGGGTAAATGAAGGTTATTAACCTATTTCTTCTGTTCCGCAGAGCCGTGTCGGTACGTCCGCGGCGCGTGGTCGGAGTGCGACGCCAAGACCAACATCAGGTCCCGTGTGCTGACGCTCAAGAAGGGCGACCCCACCGCCTGCGAGCGCACCAAGACCATCCAGAAGAAATGCAAGAAGCGTAAGTAAACAACGCCGAGTTGCCGTGAAGCCGAAAGCTGGGGCCATGAATATCTGTGCTGTAGCTAGGGTGGCCAACCCTACCAGGCCTGTGTAACTCCCCGCGTAGGTAGCAAAACGTACCTACTCGCTGCGACCCATTGGAAGATGCTAAACAAGTTGGGTGTTGCGAGCGAGCAACGAGACGCCCGGCGCGCCCGCGCGTTTTATTCACTGGCGGCTTAGTACGGCATTATGTGTGAATTACGTTGCTGGCTGGACGAGCATGAATAAAGTGCTAGAAAGGTGCGCTAGATGGCGTAAGTAGCTTCTAATAGCAGTCAACCCTATCGCGTCGCAAGCTAGTACTTCACTGAATAGGTTCAGTGTATTATGATTCATATTCCAGAGTTATAAGAATGAAATTATCTTGCAATAGATTTCTGTAGGAGTCTAAACGAGAATGTGCTTGACTCCGAGGCGAACTAAATTACACCATATCGTTGACGACATTGAGTAGATATTTCATCAAATTTCATTGCAAAGTCAAACTTCTGTACGGAGTACTAGTACTTATTCTGTGACCCTACTACGAGTATACAGGCTGTCCCGTAATTGAAGGATAATCCTTTAAGCACAGATTAGTTAAATCATGCTCTACTAAATGCCAAACATTTTTTTTAAATTGAACCTTCCAAAATATTAATATTTATTTGTGTATGGATATTTCTACAAATATTAACTTTTTTAAATGCAATTTTATTTTAATACTTTCTCTTTATTGTTTTGGATTCCATTTTCACTAAAAATTTTAATGAAGCTCCCAAAAATTAATCCAAACTTTAAATCAAAAGGACTTGTCCATTAATGGTTTTTTATTCGTCAATATTTCTAACCAGAATAAACTAAATATTATATTAAAGAGTTCACAAAAACTAGCTTTTCTGCATAATTAATATATTTTTTAAGGCCTCCGATTTAGAGAAAAATTTAAATTAATTTTTCTCTTTGTCTGTTCAGAAACCGCACCTTCGCCTATATCAATTAACGCATGAAAAAAAACTGACAGCAATATTGACATTCCATTGACAGTAGTACCTATTATAATATAATCTGTGGTAGTACCTAGTAGTATTATCCACCAGTGGAAAGGCAATGGTGCATAGCCATACAGCCAGGAAATACAAGTAAGTGATCAATGGATGATGCCTGTTACAAAACATATTTTTTCTCAAAAATGGAGGCGTTTAGAATTCTGATTTCTATGGTTACGTGTTTCATATTTTTGTAGCTTAAAGATAAATATAGGTTTATTAGTGGTTGGTGATATCTTAGAATAAAAAACCAGCCTCCATACAAAAAGAGGACAAGTCCTTTAACTATTTTAGGTGTCCAGTATTACATACATAGAAGGCGAAACTACAATATTTTATGAGCAACGTCAATAAAAAAAAAATTGTACTACTACTTATAAGTAAAAGCTCGAAACCACCAAAAACATTCGTCCAAATTTTATAATATATTTTAAAATAATACAACAAGCTCCTAATAATAATAATTTTTAAAATAATTATGTACCTATTACCCTGGAAAGGACATAGGCTACATTTTGTCGCGATATAAAAATATTAAGGGGGTGAAATGAGGGATGAAAAATTATACGGATAATCCAACTCATGCGGGCGAAGTCGCGGGGAACCACTAGTTGACCATAAATTACTAGTAAATACGAAAAAGAACTAAAACAAAAGTATAACGTCAATTTTAAATTATTAGTGCAATTTTCTCCAGCAATGAGACCTAAATTGTTAATTGTCACACGGCAGAGTCACAGTATGTGTATACCAGTCCTAGATTGATAGTTAAAATTATTATGCCATAGTTACCTATAACATGAGATTTTTTATGATGTTCTAAATTTACAAAATGCTTATTCAGATCAAATCAGATGATTAGACAAACATTATTTCGTTCTCATCCACTAAATCGTGAATATATTAATTAATGCCATAAAAATAAAGTAATCAATTAACATCTACCAACGTTGTTGCTTACGCAACTAATTGGACTTTCAGTCTTATTTATTAATAGAGAAATTAAGAGATCGTAATATTTAATAAAATACGAGAGCAGTGTAGTAGTAAATTTGATTTATTCTAAAATTAAATCAAATTTCACTTACAAAAACTAATCGACTGTGTCATCCAGTGGGACTCGAATCCACGTCCCTTGGCTATTCGGGCGAGTGCTCTTACCAACTAAGCTACGTAGGACCTTAGTCAGTCGACGAATTTTTGCAAGTGCTTGCTACGCCAGTGAGCCGGCGTTCGATTTCATCAATACTTGGGGAATGTACCCGCATGTATCCAATGGAAATATTTTTACAAATATTTAACCATCAGTTAAGATGAAATCAGCTTAACTTATTATATTTTTATAACTTAAGCAATTATTTTGCAAGTTTTTTACGAAATTAAATCAAATTTCACTTACAAAAATTAATCGACTGTGTCATCCGGTGGGACTCAAACCCACGTCCCTTTGCTATCCGGGCGAGTGCTCTTACCAACTAAGCTACGGAGGACCTTAAAAATTTTATCGAAAAAAATTCTTACCATTTTTTCGATATCTAAATTCCAATGCTGCAGCTGCTTTCAGACTGTTGGTGGTCAAAGGTGGTGTCCAAAACTCAGTAATGTAAGTATTGTTGCCAGCACGTAACAAAAATGTAACAAAATAGTAGTTATTTTGTTACATTTCTGTAACAAAATAACCCCTCCCTATTTCAACTGCAAAGATACCACAGTGTTTGCCTTAACGTGTAGGACATACTTGCTAATTCTTTCTGGTTTAAACAAGCCAAAGGTTTCATGTAGGCTAATAATTATTAGTGTATTTAATCGTTATTGCACAACTGAAATTTTGGCGCAAACGTCGGAAGTAGTAGGCGGTGTAGCCTAAGTAAAACCTAAAAATCATTTTGTGTTGTTCATGTAGATAAACATTTTTACTGCCTCGTTGGTCTAGTGGTCAGCACGCTGGGTACTATCCACGAAGTCCCGGGTTCGATTCCCGGGCCGAGAGTGTTTGGGTTTTTCTGGCTTGAAATTACTCAGACACAGCTCTGGAGTTAGGAAGTTAGTGGTGTTAACACCCCCGTGCCTCGGAAAGCACGTTAAGCCGTTGGTCCTGCACCTGATCTCTCTACGGTCATGTCGGACTGCCGTCTCATCGAATTATGAGAGTGAAGGAACAGAGAGTGCACCTGTGTATTGCGCACACACTTGTGCACTATAATATGTCCCGCGCAGTTGGCTAATCTCTGTTGAGGTAGGCCGCCGTAGTCGAAATTCGGCTAGAAGGACATTAAACATTTTTATTCCTGCACGCTTAACCTACAAAAATCCATTGCAAGATAATTTCATACTTATTACTCTGGAATATGATTCATAATACACTAAACCTATTCAGTGACGTAATATCACGCGACGCGATAGGGTTGACTGCTACAAGAAGCTTCTAACGCCATCTAGCGCCTCTTTCTAGTACTTTATTCATTCTCGTCCAGCCAGCAACGTAGCCGCGCGGCCGCCGGTGAATAAAACACGCGAGCGTGTCGCTGGCCGGTAGCGACACGCAACTTATTTTAGCCCCTTACTAAGGGTCGCCGCGCGTAGGTACGTTTTGGCTACCTACGCGGGGAGATACACAGGCCTGCCTATGATAAACGTAGCATATTTCGTAGCGCATTCGTTCGTAGCATCAAACAAATCGTAGCGATTCGTAGCACGTAGCAAGATTAGAAACAAGTAATTACGGTACGGGTACGCAAAATATTTAGCCTGGAGTTCACTAACACCAAGTGTGTCAGTGATAACAGTCTTATCCTTCGACACCTTGAGAATCATAAGACCGCCCGCGGTCCGAAAACAGTGGATTATCTCTTGTGTCGGGAAACGTGAATCCTGAAGGATTAAAGGGGTGAATATGGCCATAAATACCTACAACTTTCATAATGGGGTCATGATTGAAAAAAAAACAAGTCCTTGTATAAAACAAGTAATTCTGCCATCTCGATGACAATATAGTGAAAAGGCAGTCAGGACGGCAATCGTAAAAAATAAACACATTTATATCAATATACTCATCTTTATCCATATCTTGGTGATTTACTGTAATACAATATAAGTGATATTCCTTAGAAATACGAGTTTTACAAAAAACAATAAAGGCGCGTACCTATGCGTCCCTCGATGCTTCTCTTCCTGATGACACTTAACGTCAATCCGCGGTTGACAGATGCCAATGGGCCGCATTATTTTCCCGTACGACGTTTCTTTCAAAATCCGGGTTAACAATATGGAGGGCCTAAGTTTTTTTCACGATTTTGGTGATGTCTCTTCAATGAAAGTTGTAGGTATTGATGGCCATATCCAACCCCTTATATGATAAGACTGTTTACACTCACTGGTATGTAGAAACAGTGGGCCACACGTCAACCCCATTCCTGTGAATGAGTATCGTTTACCTAAAGGTTGTCTGTGAAGAGATCGCTTTTAGCGATAAGACCGGCTACATTGTACATTTTTTCTGTGTAAATCGTTGTACTTACTGTATTTTTCTGTTATGGTGTGCAATAAAGAGTATCTATCCATCAACTAAACTTGATCTGACAAAGTTCCGCAACCTTTATTCAACCTTATGTTGATTATTACATAAAGTTCCATATCATTTGAGATATTTTGACAGATTTTCTTAAGTACAGTCACGAGCATCAATTTGTATACATCTGCATTCGATTAGAGACCTTATAACAATGGCATAAAAATTTATTTGTATACATATAAAAACACTAGCAGTTCCCCGCGACTTCGCTCGCGCCAAAGTCAGATTTTCCTTACAAATTTTCATCCTCCATTTCACCCACCTGATGATTTTATATCGCGACAAAAAGTAGCCTATGTCCTTGCCAGTGTCTCAAACTATCTCTGTGCCAAATTTCATTTGATTCGGTCCAGTAGTTTCGGAGCCTATTCGATGCAAATAAACAAACAAACAAACAAATCTTTCCTCTTTATAATATTATAGTATAGATAAACAAATTAAAAAAATAAAACAAGCGTTTAACTACAAGGAGACTAAGCATTATTAAATAGCCCAGAACAAACTGACCTTTTAACAAAAATAACTTCTAACAAGCTTGCTTGTGCAATTAACCATTCTTTTGTGTATTTCTTATAAAGAAAAGTTCATCGTGAAATATTTCTTTCAAAAGAATACACTTCAGTTACACATGGTCGTAAGTCAAGCTGCTCGTTTTGTATTTTACGTACTTCTCAGTCGCCAAAGATGTAAAACCAGAGAAAAATTGGTAAGTTACTTAAAAAAATACAGAAAATAGGTAAAATTATAAGTAATTTCCTACAAATATATAAATAAAAAGTAAAATGAAATAATTTTCCTACAAATAAATGAATAAAAAACTAAGTAAGTACACACGGCCCCGCACGTCAAACTACTCCACTTTGACCTTGACTCCACCTCTATTTCCTACGCAGTAAATGCTCTTTTCGTAGTTCACATGGGTAATCTGACGTGCTGGCGCTGTATCTACTTACCTAAACATTTATTTTGAACCTTGTTGCACGTTTAAAACTCAACGATTAATAAGGATCGCAAAAAGCAAAGAATCAAGTATTAATTCCCTGAAAAACTTTTGTTTTGAGTTCGAGCAACTTGTGGAAGAAATCCTTTCATTCTGCAAGTTTTTTAGGGTTCCGTACCCAAAGGGTAAAAACGGGACCCTATTACTAAGCCTCCGCTGTCTGTCTGTCTGTCACCAGGCTGTATCTCATGAACTGTGATAGCTAGAAAGAAAATTGAAATTTTCACAAATGATGTATTTCTGTTGCCGCTATAACAACAAATACTAAAAACAGAATATAATAAATATTTAAGGGGGCTCCCATACAACAAATATAACAAACGTGTTTTTTTTTGTCGTTTTTGCTTTATACTAATAATGGCAACTGGTAGACGCTAAATAAATAATTAAATTAAAATAAAAAAAATATGTAAAGGGGGCTCCCATACAAAATTGTTTTTTTTTTTCGATAATGGTACGGAACCCTTCGTGCGCGAGTCCGACTCGCACTTGGCCGGTTTTTTATAAAAGAAAAGGCGTTCCTAATCAAAAAAAGTCACGCAGAATTAATTCAATTTGTTAATCGCATATAAAATAAATCTAGTGAGTGTAGTGTAGTAAATGAGTCTAATAACTGCCGTACTCAGAGACGTCAATCAAAGTTAATTCTTCATTAAGTCTCATGTAGTCCTTTTCTTTTTCACCGACAAAGAAAGTGACAGAACGAGACTTAATTAGGTATAGATTAAATTTAGTTGACGTCTCTGAGTTCGGTACTAGGTACTGAAGGTTTCCAAATAATTGTTAGTGCTGAATTTGTTTGCAACGACTTTGTCTTTTTTATTTTATTTGTTTATTCCAGAAAAATGTATGACATACACATTAAACAAACATGTTAAACTGCGTAGCAGTTTGTCTATATAGGTACATCTTTCTTTGATAATAGTGAAAAACCGGCCAAGTGCGAGTCGGACTCGCGCGCGAAGGGTTCCGTACCATTATCTTAAAACATTAGACAGTGTAGGCAAAAAAGTATATATTTTTATTTTATTTATAATTTCAAAAGTATTCATCTCAGGATGCCCGAAACAATTTGAAATAAGAGTTTCCGCGCCTGTTTCTTTACGTGAGTGATTTGAATTTTATAGGTCCAAGACTTTAGAAATTACAGGGGGGGGGGACCCCGTGTAAACGACTTTGGCGGGCTATATCTCGCAAATGGTAAAGCTGATAAAAAAGTGTTGTATGGAAACCGTACCTTATTTTCATAGTCCTTTTCAACGATACCCCACACATGAGGGTGCAACCAAAAAAAATATTCACCCCCCTTTACATGTATGGGGAGGTACCCTTAAAAATTTTTTGGATTCAGTATTCAAATATATATATATATATATATATATATATATATATAGCTTTTATACTTTTTTGAATACTGAATCCAAAAAAAAATTCAATACTATATTTGTTCTAAAAAAACCTGGCAAGTGCGAATCGGACTCGCGCGCGAAGGGTTTCGTTTGTCTACTTCATCTTAGTCACTTTAGAGATTTTTATTTAGTTCAAAATTATCCAACACCCAAGTTCTACGAATATTATTGCTAAACTAATAAAGGTATCTTAACCGCTATAGTTTTCCTTTAAAGTTTATGAAATGATCATGATTTTTTCGGGTCAGCAGTTAAGCTTTTAGAGGGGCCCTGCTGAACCAAAAAATTGCACTTTAAAGTTTAATAGACAGACAGACAGACGGACATGACGAAACTATAAGGGTTCCTTGTTAGGACTACGGAGGCGATGTTAAGCACCTTAGTATTACCACAGATTATGTATTATGGTATTACACCATCCTAACTAGGATCCTACTTAAGAAATACGAAGATGTACTTAATCGAAATTAGGATGCTATTTACACAACTTAACACCGTCCCACAAATAGAATGGTGAATTAAGTGCTTTACACTAGGCCGTTCGATTTTGTACCCTGACTGCTCTAAAGTAGGGTTGAAAAGGTTCTTTTTATAAGTCTGTTAGGGGTTGTCCGGCGAGCCGATTTTAACCACTACTGACTACTAGCACAGATAATAATAGTTGTACTAGTTTTTCCCGGCACTTTTTTTAACATTTTAGTATAATCTTTTTTGTTTTAAAAACGGCAAAAATATAATGTTGTTGTTGGCCCCTCTTAAGTATTTTATTTTTATTAATTTACTTATTATTAAAAGTTTCAAATATTCTGTGAATTTAACAAGCGTTTACCTGTTGCCGTTATTAATATCAAGCAGAAAACGGGAAAATCATGTTTGTTGTATGGAAGCTCCACTTAAATATAATTTCCGACTGAAATTCATCTTTTAAATCGAATTTCAACTGTCTAGCTATCACGGTTCATGATATACAGCTTGGTGACAGACAGAATATCATACGGACAGTGTGGGCGCTAAATGCAATATTACCCACAGGAACATTAGCGATTGCAGTTTTAAGTATTGCAGTAAGGGTGCAGGGGTACAAAGGTAGATGAACCAGGTCACTTCTCACCTTCAACACCATTCAATCTTAGCTCACACAAGAAATTAGGGAGAACTTACGTAGGATGGCACTTCAGGTATCCAAGGCGTCGCGTTGCAGGACGAACACTTGAGAAAAAACAGTCTTTCTCTGGTGGATCCACCTCACCTTCACCGTCACAAGCAGCTAAAGTCTTAAGAAGCGAGTATATCATAAGAAACACAGCGAATATGGTGTAATTTAACAGTTTTTGAATATATTTAAATGAGCGCACGCGCACGAGGATTTGATCGCCCAACGGAAGGAAGTACGCCGTGATTGGTAGACGTAAGCCGGCCATTTTCAGCGCGCAATTCAAATTCAGAACTACGCTATTGGAAGTTTCCCAAATATTTCCAATGGTCGCCGTGAATAAAATGGTGGGAAAGGTTTAAAGTGGCCCAAACATCTTCCCCCGCCTTGAAAGATCCTAATCTTTCAAAAAAATATTATATCTCAATATATTATTGCGAAAAATAAGGTAATATCTAGGAATAATATTAAATATTTAAGTTGTAGGAGAGCTATTTAAATACTGAGCAATATCTATGGTAACAATAATATGTGTACTATGTAAATACAAAGAACTTCAAGCACTAATTAATAGGTAGCGGACATAAGCGAACTACCGGACGCTTGAATGTACCAGTTTTTGTCTTAACTAAAACGACTCTAATCAAACCGTCACTACCAGGAAAAGTTTGTTGTATAATACCTATAGGCCAGTGTAGAGGCTGCGTATTTTCATTACGAATAAGTACTATCATTCCTTCTTTCACTGGGCAAGCATCAATATTCCATTTTTCGCGAAGTTGTAGTGTGTGTAAATATTCTTCACTCCACCTTCGCCAATAGGAGTGTACTAGTCTATCCAGTAGCATATAACGCGAAAGTAAATTTTGGCTCATCTCTGGGTCATTAACAGAAGGTAGAAAAGCCAAAGGAGTTGTATTTAAAAAATGTGCAGGCGTTAAGGGCAGTGGTTCCGAAGGATCCTCACTGAGAATACCTAACGGCCTTGAATTTAAGATCGCTTCGATCTGACATAAAACGGTCAACAATTCTTCGTAGGTTAAGATTTGTGACCCTATGACACGAAAAAGGTGCGTTTTAAATGACTTAATAGTAGCCTCCCATCCACCACCGAAATGTGGCGCATTAGGGCAAATATTTTCCCAAGAGATACGGTTATTAGCCAGTTCGGCTGAAAAATCAGACGTAAAAGCGTCAGAAGTTAAAAATTGTTGAACTTCGTGTAAATAAGCTTTGGCACCAATAAAATTAGTCCCATGATCCGAGTAAAGTCGTTCTATCGGACCTCTGCGCGATATGAATCGCTTAAATGCATTTAAGAATGACTCAGTTGTCAAATCTGGAGCTATCTCCACATGGACAGCTCGAGTGGTTAAGCAGATGAAAACACATATATAAGCCTTCTGGCTTCTTTGTCCACGCTTTCTAGAAAGTGTAATATAAAGCGGTCCTCCATAATCGACACCACAATGGGCAAAAGGTTTCGATATTTGCAACCTACACGAGGGCAAATTTGACATAACAGGAGATTGAGCTGGCTTAGGTCGCGCTCGAAAGCAAGGTACGCAAGAATAAATTCGTGCACGAACTTTACGACGCGCAGAAAGTATCCAAAATTTCTGCCGTAGCAAAGACAGCGTAAGTTGCGGTCCAGCGTGACAAGAGATGCGATGTAAGTAATCTATTATTAAATTAGTTACCCTTTCCTTATTGGGCAAAAGAATAGGATGTTTATGGTCAAAGTTTAGGTCACTATTTCCCAAACGACCACCGACTCGAATAACTCCGTCCACAAGAATAGGTCTTAACCTTCGAAACGAGGTAGGGCATTGTTTGCCTGATTGAATCGCCCTTATCAAATCAGAAAAATGTGACTTCTGAACAGCTTTAATAACCGTCAATTCGGCCGCGTTCAGATCCTCAGCAGATATTTTTCCACGTGAATTCAAACGTTTTGAGAATCGTAATACGTATACTACGATACGAAGCAATTTTGACCAACGAGAAACTCGATCAGTCAACGCTAGCAAAGGTGATTCCATATTAGCATGTGGAAGGATACTCGTCAGAGTCACTGATTTTAATTCCGGTAAATCTTTATCTGTAGCCATAAAGGGCTGTATTGGCCAGTCGGAAATATTTGCTTTAATCCAAACTGGAGCAGTAATCCACAGATAATGTTCAATAAATTGAGCGGGTGTCATACCACGCGATAAACAATCACTCGGGTTCTCCATTCCCGGGATGTGATAAAAATTGTGCGGAGAGAGAATTTCTTGAATTTTTGCAACTCTATTAGCAACAAATGTTTTTAAGCGATGCGGACTTGAGTATATCCAATTAAGTGCAATAGTGGAATCGCAAAAAGCAAAAATATTATTAAATGTGAAGCGGGTTTCATAAGTTTTGAGAACGACGCGAATTAATTTTGTCATTAAATGAGCTCCCATTAATTCCAAGCGAGCGAGACTAACGACTTGCACGGGCGCAACCTTAGATTTTGCACACAACAAGCGAACTGAAACAGTACTGTCAGATTGAACGCGGACATAAAGAGCGGCTCCATAACCCTTTTCAGAGGCGTCTGAAAATCCAATAAGGCTAGCGTTACATGTCTCAGAAACACCGATATGACGAGGTATAGTCATCTTGGAAAGAAGGGGCAGTTCATGTTGAAATTTATCCCATTTTGAAACTATGTATTGTGGCGGTTGGTCGTCCCAGTCCAATTTAAGCAGCCAAAGTTCTTTAATTAATAATTTGGCATACAATAACAATGGTGCGGCAAGACCCATGACATCCCACAAACGAGCGATTACTGATAGCATATTGCGTTTGGTACATGGTACCTCTGAAGGCGAGCAGGTTACAAAATAAAAACAATCACTATGAGGGTCCCAATTGACACCTAAAACCTTTTGGGTTGAACTTGTATCAAAAGTTATAGCTTGCGGATGCAAGCGGGCTGGCGGTAACGTAGAAAGTACCTCAGTAGAATTGCTTGACCACTTGTGAAGCTTAAAACCTCCAGCGGCAAACATATCGATAAGTTGGGACGTGGTTTCAATCGCAGAAGATTCATTGTTTACTGAAAAGCAGATATCATCCATATAATAAAATCCTCGGTCAATGACCTCGGCAGCGAGAGGGTAATTATTTTTCTCATCTTCGGCGAGCCGATGCAGTGTTCGCAAAGCTAAATACGGGCTTGATGTTAACCCAAAACACACGCGTTTAAATTGAAATATTTGAATAGGGTCCGTGGTGTCAAAACGATATAAAATGCGTTGGTATTTATGAAAGTTTGGATGCACCTTAATGCGTAGGTACATTTGTTCCACGTCAGCGCAGAGTGCGACGGGAAAAAGTCGAAAGTTTAAAAGTGTTAAAAATAAATCAGATTGTAAATTTGGCCCCGAATATAATATGTCATTAAGGGATACACCCGTATCGGTGCTTGCACTTGCATCAAGTACTAAGCGGATCTTTGTTGTCAACTTATCGTCACGGATGACACCGTGATGCGGAATGACGTATCCAGGCGAATTGGACTCGTCGGCCGTTACAGGTAAGTGGGTGATATAGTCCCTTTCCAAATAATCCATGATAATATTATTATATGCGGAATGCAAGTGTGGCGTTTTGCGAAAACGTTTTTCTAATGAAAACAATCTATTTTTAGAACCCTTAATTGAGTCACCTAACACTGAAGGGTTAGTTTTAAACGGAAGTGCGACAGTATAAGTACCAGAGGAGTCCCGGGTAGTAGAAGACTTGTAAATATCCTCACAAGCTTGCTCTTCCTGATTAAGCAGATCAGAGCGCGGAGCGGAAACTTCCTCAACTTCCCAAAAGCTTTTCATAATCGTATCAAGCGGCTGAGCCGTAAAGGTACAAAGAATACTCTGGGAGCGGGTGGTGAAAGTATGCGGGTGAGCGGTGTGAATATGTAAGCGAGCGGGGCAAGTATTAGAACAAGCAGTATGAGTTTGGGTACACGCCACAGGAGCGTCTCCCATGAGAACAAAGCCAAGCGGTGTTTGAATAGCGACAGGAGTACCTGGTGGTCCACTGACACGACCACGCAGCAATAATCGAGGAAATAGTCTGGCGCCAATTAACATTTCTACCTCACCAGGATCGGAAAATGTATCATCAGCGAGAGGAGTGCGTGCGAGATAATTTAACATTGACCTATCTACAGGCAATGTTGGTAAACTGTCAGTAATATTATCAATAACAAGCGGGTGCAATTGAAACGAAACCTTACGGTCAAAGCGGGAATGTATTATCACATCTGTGTTGCCCTTTACTGAATTAGCGGATCCACCGAAACCACTTACGGTTATTTGTTCGGGGAGTGTATTTATTTTTAAAGATAAGCGGTCACACAATCGTTTTGTAATAAAATCATTCATAGATCCGTTATCTATCAAAGCGCGAATTAAGTGTTCCGAACCGTCCGACGTTTTTATTATGACGCGAGCAGTAGCTAACAACACTGTGCGTGCATTATTGTTATGACACAGCAACGTAGTATGGGTACATAGCGATGGGCCTAGAGGTGAATCAGCTGGCCGCGCGGTAGGTATCTCGCTGATAGCACTGCATTGAACGGGTGCGCTGACGTCACTCGTCACGGTAAGATGTGTGCGATCATGAGCGGTCGAGAGCTGCGCCGTAGGTACGTATGGCGCAGTGGACGGAACGTTATTGCGGTACGTACTGGGTTCGATTCCTGGTTGACTTGCATTACTATTATTAAAATGCAATAAAGAGTGATGCCCTTTCTTATGACAGGTACTACAAGTTTTAATTGAGTTACATGCGAAAGTTTTATGATTAAAACTCAAACAATTACAGCAGCAATTATTTTGTTTGACTATATTAAAGCGTTCTTTGGGAGTTAATTTTAAAAACTCAGGACAGCGATAAAACTGTTCGTGTTCTGATTTGGAACATAAAGGACAGACTTTATTGTTATTATTCTGAGTGACAAAAGACTTAGTACACTTTATATTATTAACCTTTGGCAAAGAATTTTTATTATTATTATTTTTATAAAGAGTAGAAGTTGTAAATGTTCCTGACCTTTCGTTAATTTTAACTTGTTCCTTAATAAATTTAACAAAATTTTCATAGGTAGGCAGCTTAACTGCCCGTACTGAATTTTCAAACAATTTAACAGTTTCTTTGTCAATATTTTGCAAAGCCAAGAAAAGAAATATAAAATCTTTTTTATCTGTAATATTTAACCTGTCAAAGGCACAAACTGAAGCAGCAAATTTATCTAAGAATTGATTCAAACCATCAGCAGACGCTGAGATAAGAGGTTTCATATTTATTAATTGTTGTAAGTATGTAGTGGCAAGTGTGCGGACATCTTGATATTTTTCAACCAAAGTAGAATAAATTAAATCATAATTATCACCAGTGGGGGGTATGTCAGAAATACAAGTAAGAGCGGAATGGGACAAAACGCCTTTTAAATAAAATACCTTGTCTGCGTTATTTAAGTTTATGTTGCAGTGTACAGCATTGTTATAACATTCAAAAAATGTAGGCCAATTCTTTAAGTCACCATTAAAGGTCGGTAAATTAATTGGTGGCAATTGCAGTCTAGACCTTTCTGTAATATTAGTTGGTTTATTAACTTTAAGTTTACTTAAAGTTTCTTTAATTGATGAGTACATATTCTCAAAGGCGATAAAACATTGGTAATCCGGTACAAATTCGGAATCCTCTTTAATTCTGGCTAAATTAAAGTCGTCAACTGATCTCAGCTGTTCGATATTAGATGCACAATTAATGAAACGAGTTTTTAATTCAGAAGATGAAATGTTTCGAGATGCGTCATAGATGTTTTGTAAACAAGTAAAAAAGGCTTGTACGCGAGCTTCGGCTATTTTTACATAAGGTGGGATTGTAGACAAATCATCTGCAGAATGTTTACCTGAAGTGCTCATTTTGTATTATATAATGGAACGTTTTACTTAATCAAACAGACAGTATTTATGTTGGCGAATAAGTTGTATGTTAAAACTTAATAAACAGTGCAGTATAAAGTATAAATGCTATTCCGTGGGATCTTGGCAGTACAATTATAAAAGTTAAGCGATAAAATGATTATTAGTCGTGCGAACGAATGCGCTTTTGCGTTGCGTAGGTATGCGTTTATCAATGAAGAAACAGGTAGGTAGTTAGGTAGGTACCACAAAATTGTTACGAATAGAAAACACTGATGCTTGCGGAATCTGAATTAATTTTATGGTTAAGTGTAATTTAAGTAAAATAAAATTCAGATTTTTCAATACAACAAACTTGTTTCGTGTCAGTTCATTAAAAAACGCGTAGAAATAATTAAAAGCGCTTAGCAACTGGTACATTCAAATCATTCAGTAGTAGCGATAAGTTATTATTGGATTCAAAGAATCGTTAATTGGTAGGTAATGAATATCTTAGTACCAAAGAATTACGTACTAAGTGCAGTGCGGTAAAATAATAAATAAAAATTTGCGAATACCTCCAATTTTATAACTTGTAAGTAACAAGTGGGAACGATATGCGATTTTATTTTTATGTAATGAAGCTCATATGGCTTAATAAGAAATAGCTCAATTTGGCTCGATAAGGACCAGCTCTGTGGGCGCTAAATGCAATATTACCCACAGGAACATTAGCGATTGCAGTTTTAAGTATTGCAGTAAGGGTGCAGGGGTACAAAGGTAGATGAACCAGGTCACTTCTCACCTTCAACACCATTCAATCTTAGCTCACACAAGAAATTAGGGAGAACTTACGTAGGATGGCACTTCAGGTATCCAAGGCGTCGCGTTGCAGGACGAACACTTGAGAAAAAACAGTCTTTCTCTGGTGGATCCACCTCACCTTCACCGTCACAAGCAGCTAAAGTCTTAAGAAGCGAGTATATCATAAGAAACACAGCGAATATGGTGTAATTTAACAGTTTTTGAATATATTTAAATGAGCGCACGCGCACGAGGATTTGATCGCCCAACGGAAGGAAGTACGCCGTGATTGGTAGACGTAAGCCGGCCATTTTCAGCGCGCAATTCAAATTCAGAACTACGCTATTGGAAGTTTCCCAAATATTTCCAATGGTCGCCGTGAATAAAATGGTGGGAAAGGTTTAAAGTGGCCCAAACAGACAGTGAAGTCTTAGTAATAAGGTCCCGTTTTTACCCTTTGGGTACGGAACCCTAAAAACCAAATACTCTAAACTACTCAATGGCTCTAAATGACACTTTACAGATACCGGTTGAAACGAACAACGTTACCCGTTATTAACGCATTTCGTTACCTACCACTACCATAACTATTATACAATCTGTGCCACTACTACTGCAATTAAGCTGAATACACATATAGAAATATAATAATAAATATTAAAAATATTTTGGTGACTGATTATTTGCGAAAAAGCGTATTATAAATCAATACATGTTATTAATACAATAGATTTAAACTGTAAAAAGTCGAATTCTGTACATAAATTGATTTCAATAATTCAAAAATACCTCCAAAGCCCTAGACTTCAGTTCTGGTCAATGCATTACAAAATGGAATTTTGCATGTTTGTTCCCTTTAGACTCGAAAAATCGGTTGAATTAATTTTGATGTAAAGTCCGTACACAATCTAAGCCATGTTTTATCACAATGATAATAATGTTCATCCAGAGATACAGAATGAACTCCCTTTATCATACGACTTAGTTAAAATAAGAGGTCACGATTACTGGACACCGCGATAGGAAGAGTCATTTCGTATCATCGCGTGACGCAGAAAAAATCGTGGGCAACCCCTTTTTTAATAGAACTAAAGATTGTAACTTTGTGAGATGAAGTAAGAAGTAATTTCTAGAGCTACTGAAACGATTTTGAAAATCAATCACTAGAAGAAAGCAACATTTATTTATTTTATATTCTATCATAATGATATGTGGCAGTCTATTGAAGAAATCGGTACTTACGGTGTTCTTTTTTCCAGCTTGCCGTTACGAAAAGTCTTCGTGGAGTGAGTGCAATTCAAATGGAGAGATGTCCCGCACTGATATGCTAAAAGCTAACAGCGACCCCAGCTGTGACCAGAGCCGGCGCATCACCAAGAAGTGTAACAAGAACAAACAAGTCAAGTCCACCAAAGACAAGGGTAAGAAATCTACTTAAGTGTGTGTAAATAATCTTCCAACCAATTGAAATTGTATGTAGTTAAAAACTTGAGTATTCATGGCAAACTCTGCGAAGCAAGTACGAGTATTTTATTAGCTCTAATTTTGCTTGTTATCTGACTTGCAGACGTTTTAAATTTGTTTTTTTGTTTTGCAGGTCGCCGAAATCGTCAATAAACTAATGGAATAAGATTCAGTTTACATTAACGTTTTGATTGTAAACGGTGTTCGGTCATCGTTTTTATTATTACGTGAATAGTGCCAAAATTAGTGTCGACACTAACTTGAAATAAATATCATTTCAAATTTTATTATACTCATAAGTCATGGATTAGCTACAATATAACAGTACAATTTATGTCTCAAATTGTATTTAATATCAAAGTTAAGTAGGTACACATTCATTTTATTATGACTGATGAGTCAAATCTTTGATATTTAATTAAATAAGTACTTAAATGATTTGTCTTTTAATTAAGTTGTAACTCCCTGATCCTTTTCAATAGAGCATATTACAAACTACTGTAAGTTGAACTGACACTGCCCACAATTTATTCAGAAAATGATGTTGGTTGGACATTGTAGTACCTTTATGAAAGAACGAAACGAAGAAATAAGGTTTTCTAGTTGAGACCGGAATGAATTCTTATGAATAAAACTGCATGAATCATTGTTAACAAATATCAAATGTATTATTTAAATTCTCATTTTCAATGCTTAATTCTGACAATATATTCGAACCTCATTCAATTTATCGAATATATGCACCTATATTTAAAAACGTCTCCCGTTAGTTATTGAATGAGATTCAAACCTATGGATCAGAATTAGCGTAACTATTAAAATAAATTAAATAAATAAATAAATTAAATCTTATCTAGAATAAATATATGATGTACCATAGTATAAAAATCGCTTTTAGAAAATTACAAAATAATAAACTCGACGTTGGACGCACTGTCTCACATACGTGTGTTTATGTCGTAACACTGCAATCCGCCAACTACGAACAATTTGTCGTTAAATATCACAGGTAATCGTTTGTGCGACGGTGTCGCGTTACTTGAACAGCTGTTTAGCGTAATGCCATATTCTGAAGAAGTACTCGTCGCGCCGCAGAAGAGAACCACGCGCATACGAGCGAATATCAGCGTCCATGTTATGGTCGCGCAGCCACGAAGTCGTGGTCTGCGTGCTGAACGAGGTTGGCTCCGTTGCCTCAGTGTGTTCACCGGCTTCCTCATCAGCATGAGAATCTGGAAATCAAAGAAATTTTGTAAAAAAATGAAGGAAACAACTTATTGATAGCTAACTAGTTGTTTAAATAGAATAAAGATATTGCTACAAAGTAGAATATTACATCTTTATTATGGTAATTATCTATCGTCATTATGACAGTTAATCTCTCATAGTGCACTGATTTTTGATAATTACTCTCAAAACTTTGCCATATGTATGTACTACAAAAGATCGTACGATGATTTATTCTGAAATTATCCAGTTCATAATCCGATTTAGTCGGTAGGTATCGCCGAAAATAGTAATTTACAAAGTTTCATACAAATTGTCATTTACGGATAGTCGTGCTTGTGAAATCGATTCATTCTCATCATCACTAATGATCTATGTTAGCTTACCCTCCCGTAAGCTTTACCTACTTAAAATATATATTTTACGCAGTCAAAGTTGAACTTAGGTCTCACTGAAATATATATCTCGTAGTGAAAATTAAGCTTTACATTACAGAGTTGTCTATGACTTTAAAAAAAGGTGACAGCACTGACAGTGACAGTGAATGCCGCTGACGGTGACTGCGCGGGAACAGTATTATTTGATAAAAACTAGCAAAAAAGTTTGAAATAATTCTAGTTTTTTGATAAACCAAATTTATTCGCCTCTATTTCATTGCGATCAAGTGGCTAGTTTCTTTGAATCTTTGTGGAATGTGTAGTGTTGACCGTGTAATGTGAGTGGCCAAAAAGTTTAGTTTTATACAACTTCGTGACCATGTTTCGGATGGATTATACTTTAAATACTATGCATTGCGGTAAGAATATGTGTAATTAATTAAACAAACGCTCACCTTCACCCGGCTCGACCTTGAAGGGCTCGTCAGACTCTAGCGGCTCACTGACGCCTATTTCATTGCGAGCGTAGATTCTGATCATGTAGGTGTGGTTCTCGTTGAGATCTTTGATGCTGAACTTGAGGGTGTGTGCGTCGACCTTGCCGACCTCCATCCACATGGTCTTGGTGACGTCCCTGATGGCGATGTTGTAGCCGAGCAGCGGCGCTCCACCGTCCCACTCCGGAGTACCCCAAGAGGTCATCACAATGTTGCTGCCGATCGTTCGGATCTCCAGCGGTGCGGTAGGTGGCGATGGGACGGCTAAAATGATTGTGTTAGTTAGTTTTGGCTTGAGACCAAAGCACTGTTTGTTGAAATCATTACTCTTCAGTGCAAAATAAGTTTAGATGGTAGCGATAGTTGCACCCTTAACCCTATAAAGTGTTATTTGATAGAGGCACATCTGCCCACAGTAACTAGCTGTGCACAATCAGTGCTTTGCCTTATCTTGTAGCTCTCCTGAGGCTCTAGTAAGCTCCATGATTTTTATATTTTGAAATTAAAATTAACTAAGCATGTACAGTCTGATTTTGTTTCTGCTGTGTAACTACACAGTTATTAAGTGCCAACTAAAGTATGTACATTTGAACAATAAATCTTGAAATTAGTTTCTTACTTTCTTTAATTTTTAAATTATGAAAGGTTAAAGCTAGTGAGTTTCTATAAAAGAAAATCACATTCGTCAGCAAAACTGTAAAAACTAATTCTATTATTATGATATGTTTTTTACAAATATTTGTAGTAATATAGTCTACATAATTATGCCTATACTATTAAAAGTAATTCTGTTTGATTTCCAAATACCAACAGGTATAAGGAAGTTATGGCTCTTTTCATGACTGATATTGGCTAAACAACAACAACAATACTTGTCCGGATACTCACTCGCATGCTTCTCCAAGCGAACCGTCTGCGACTCAGCTGGCAAGCTGACCCCAATCGCGTTCTCTGCTGAGATTCTGAATATCAGATCTTCTTTCTCCTTGATGTTCTCAATGCAGTGCTCAAACACTGCCCCACTGACTGTCACCACCTTGCTCCATGACTTGCCCTTCAGTGTTTTGTATTCAATTATGTAATCTGAAAAAAAAAACAGTAGAGTATGTACAGTGGGCCTCGCTTCAACCTTCCCAAATCTGTCAAATTATCTCAAATGATATGGAAATCAATGTAATGTTGATTAGATTGTGTAATGTTAATCAATGTAAAGTTGAAATATTTTTTTGTGGAAATTTGACAGATCAGGGTAGGTTGATGTGGGCCCCTGTACATATGAGTAGTGTAAATTTATTTGAATGAAACTGTTGTATTGTAGGTCTAATTATTTTTTTCCTTTGATATTGTTGGAATCTGAACAGACAATACCATACACCCAATATCCTTTATTTGGTGGAGAACTAAGGATTGGGCTCACAGCTATAATATCATTACTTACTGATTATTATGACATTGAAATCAAACAAAAGCTAACCAGTGCTAGGCCTAGGGTACTATGGGAAAATTTATGTAGGTATGTATTAAATAACATTGACATTCTTAAGATGTAGATAGGTGGGCCATGCTATGCAAGCCATAAAAAAAAAACAAGTATGTGTATATTGGGTAACATTTTTTGGCGTACGAACTACATATTATACTCTAGGCCTGGCCTGGCTCGCTCCACTGTAAAAGTATGAAGCTGTAAGTATAGTCGGACAAGTTCGTTCGCGACCTTCCTGCGGTTGCCAGAGGTTCAGGAGATGAGTAGTTGTCAGTGTACGTTTGCAGGGAAAGGCATTTCCTATGACTGTCGCGTGCGATTGGCGCGTCCTCGTCCGCTCTTCTTGCGGGGCGCAGGAGGGTGGCGCAGGAATTTGTCGGACTATAATTGCCCAGGTCGACCGGTTGGTTAAGGATGTCACGTACCGGTCGACAGCCCTAGTTAGCTCGACGACAGCCCTAAGCGGTCTCGTGATACCTATAAGGTTACGCGATGGTAAGCGAAGCAAATATCTGTGTTAATATAAAGGTAGACAGTTGGCCCTCTGCGATCTAAAGGGGTTTGAATTTTTCATATGGGAGCTGGCATATCGACCCGCCACCATTTTGATTTTATTTCTAAATCGCGAGGCACGATTAAAGTGGTAGTATAGGTAGAGGCATGGACGAATTATACTTCGTCCATGATAGAGGACACATAGACAAACAAAAAATGTTGTGTAACACGGTACCCTAAAGCGTCACATTACCGAAATATTTGGAGGTAAAGGAATGAGTACAACGATAAATTAAAAATATACAGATGGGATCTATACCCTTGAAAATTTATTGAAGCTATTTATTTAAATATTATGCGGAGTGATTCTTCTGTACTTGTACTTTAATTTTTTCTGTGCTTTAACGAGCATTTGGACGGAATAATAATAGTACAGTGGCCAGCAAGTCCACTTCACATTTTCGGAACAAAATAGCTTCTATCACACCTTTCAAGGTGCCGCAGTGTTTAGTGAAGTGCTGTCGTCTGTACACACGGCCGCGCGTCACTACTCCACTTTGACCTTGAGACGGCCTTCATTCCCTACGTAATATAAACGCTGTCCGTAGTTCAAATAGGTAACCCGACGTGCTGCCGAGTGTACAAGGACAATCAGAGAGAGGTTCTTACTTGTGATGGCGCTTCCTCCGTCGCTCTCGGGCGCCGCCCATTGCAGGGTAACCGTTCTTGACGTCGTCTCCCTGACCACAATGTTGAGCGGCTGGGATGGCGGCGCTGTGAACAAACAGACCTATAAGTTTATATTTCAGTTAGAGTTACATCAACCATATCGTGAGATCGTGGTGAGCTCGATCCGAGCTAATTATTTTTTGTAGAATTTGGTTAGTCAATTCTGATACCTCCAAGTATTGATGAAACCGAACGCCAGCTCACTGCGTAGCAAGCACTTACAAAAATTCGTCGACTGAATAACGTACTCCGTAGCTCAGTTGGTAAAGGCATTCGCCTGGATGGCGAAAGGTCGTGGATTCGTCTCCCACCGGATGACATAGTCGATCAATTTTTGTAAGCAAAATTTAATGTTTCACTGAGTTTGTAAGTATAAAAAATTAAGTACAGACTTTCAAAGATTTTTATAAGATAAAGATAAGTTGGCTAGTGTGTGAAATGGCGAACTACTCCATTAAAAATTGCCGAGCAAGTCGTTATGGTGTTTAATTCCACAATGATCACGATCCTCACTCATGAGGTAAACGACTACGAAGAAGATTTACCATATCTGTAGAAAACGCATAAAATTGACAGCCGCGGAACATTTTGACAACATTTTGGAAGACCTTAAATCCAATGATGCTTTTTTTATTTTTATTCAGACATTTGACCGCAATCTCACATAATGGTAAGCCACGATGCGGCCGAGGATGGGTGCTGTCTGACTAGAAAAGCCTATTCATTCATTTTATTAAAGTATCTTCAGATTCGACAAATTGGTTGAAATATCGATGATCGTTAAAAAAACACTGCCGTCTAGCTAGGATTTTTCATTGACATTGAAAATGCTGCCTAACAGTTTGGGATATAACAAGAAATATGTTCTTATCGTTAATATGGCTACATTACTATTAACGACGCTTACTGTTACTCGAGCGAAACCAGAGGCCCTACTCCGGTTGATGATGTCCGTATTTTTGAGTCTAGCCATCTCGCTCGTAGCGTTGTCATTCTGGCATGAGCGTGGCGTAGGCTACAGACGGAAGCCGTCTATACGAACGACGAACCTACGGGCATCATCAAGCGGAGGAAGGCTTATGGGCGTAGGTAGTACCTACAAAATAATACTCACATAATGTTTTCCCAATGGTAATCTGTTCATCAGAAACATAAGGTAAACTGGTTCCGATTTCGTTTCTTGCACATATCCTGAACTGGTACGTGGCGTTTGCGCTGAGCTTCTCGATCTTGGCCTGTGTTTCAGTGACCGTGGCGACGTGCTTCCACTTCTTGCCCTCTTGCTTGATTTCCACGCTGTAGTCTATGATAGGCGACCCTCCGTTCCTTTCGGATGGATACCAGACCACGGTCAGGGAACTGCTGTCGATTCCGTAGAGTCCCAGTGGCCCCAGTGGAGGTGATGGAACATCTGCAACAGTTGGCGATGTATTATGCTCCATTTTAGAAGCATGTTTTGAAATGGTCGACTTAGACTCTGAACTGTCTCCGGTCATAAGGGACGCGTGACTCTTGATGAATTTTAACTCCAAATATAAACGTTATCGTAATTGCAAGTTTATAATAATGACGTATGAATTGCCATTTTTTTATTAGTTTGATAGATTTCCTCACATTGGCACGTTTGAACGAATTCTTAAAAGCCACTTGAAAGCAATCCAGTCAGACGATAGGCCTGCCGCTACATTCACACAAAGACATTCTGGATCTGTTTTTACAGGATATCTAAGAATTAAGTCGTTGTGCAGTGTGAACATAGCGCTACTTAGGACGTCAAGAAGTTTACTAAGGACCTACCCTTATCATACCTTGACATGCTGCAATTTGCTGTCTTTCGCTATTGCTTCACGTCGTACCTTTAACTGTTATAAGTAGCTCGTAATGTGTATCATACATTACGAGTGGGAGGCATTTATTTATGCTAGTGGATCCACATTTATGTACACATCCCAACATAATTATTAATGAAGGCCCTACCACTACTAGGGACAACATTTGGGCGGATGCTGAGAATTAGCAGAGGGAGGAACGCAGTCAGTATTGTCAAACCCTTTTTAAAATAATGTACTGATACCAGATCTGTCAAAATATCTGGAATGATATGAGACTCTTATGTGATCAATATAAGGTTGATATATGGTTGCGGTTACACAGATCAGAGTAGGTTGGTGTAAAGCCGTTTGTACATCGAACGTAGGTACTTACCGAGAGCGGTCTTGATGACAATGGGCTCGCTCTCCAGCGCTTCCGAGAAGCCGATAGGGTTCTGCGCCATTATACGGAACATGTACTCGCAGTTCTCGTTCAGTCTCTGGATGCAGTATGTCTCCACGGTCTTGTCCACGTCCGCCACCTTGACCCACTGGTCTGTCTCCGGCTCGTGCTTCTCGATGGCGTACTTGGTCAGCTCCAGCCCGCCGTCGTCCAGTGGCGGCTTCCACTCGATCGTCACCGACTCCCGGCTGATCTCTTTCATCACTACCGGACCCTCCGGTTTGCTTGGCTTATCTAAAAAAAGGCACGGAGTCATACTCTGTACGTTTTATCGGCTGCCGTAAAGGCTGCCCTATTTTTGACATCGTAAGTGATAGTGAAACACATTATGTTTATTTAACTTGATTTTTAACATTCTTATATCGATTTTGATTGTATACATGCAGCACGTGCCATCGAATATTTTTGTTTGAGTATTTTTAAACTTTCTAAAAATAATATAAATATTTTTTGTGTCTCGGTGTACAATTAAGAGCTTTCATGTTCTTTTTACCCGACTGTGTCAAAAGAAGGGTACTGTTTTTTGAGCGTATGTATGTCCGCGCAAATGTCGAATTTCCCATGAAAACTTTCACCTCTTTTCGTCCCCTTAGAGGTACAAATTCAAAATTCGTGAAGTTTTTCATATTAATTATTAACTAAAAAGCTTACTATTTTTGTTTCGATTTATCTTCAAAAGTGATAAAGATTCATACAAATTTACCCCCCATTTTTACCTCCTTTAAGGGTTAACGACCAATAAATCTTTCTCAGTGCTCACCTACGCTATAAAAGGAAGCTTGTTGCTCAAGTTTCAAATCCTATTAGTTTTGGTTGTGCGTTGATATGTCAGTTAGTCAGTACATTTCAAAAATATAAAAGTTTTGGCTCTCGGGTTTTTACTTATTACCCGGGGGGCTATGTTTTTACCCGACTGCGGAAGGAGGGTTATGTTTTTTGAGAGTATGTATGTATGTATAATTGTTTGGCACGCCCTACAGTCCAAACGGCTGTACAGATTTTGAAATATGAGGTGTCGTGCTATATAATTTTAAAAATGGCGCCCGTAAATGGAAATAAAAGGGGGAGGGGGTCTGATATTTTCCTTACCAGTCGCAGTCGGGTAATTTGATTTTTTTAAAAAAAAGCGTTACTTGTTCGAGAGTATGTTTGTATGTATATTTGTTTGGCACGCCCTACAGCCCAAACGGCTAAACAGTTTTTGACGTATGTGGTGTCGTTGAATTTGTCAAAATTGTGAGAGTGACATAGGCTTTATACATTTTAAAAATGGCGCCCGCAAATGGAAATAAAGGGCGGAGAGGGTTTTTCTTTACCATAGCAATATGGGTATCAAATGATAGCTAGTAAAAAGACCATTTCAGAAATATAATATTGCAGTCGGGTGTTTTGGTTTTTCAATAATTATGTGTGCTTGTTTTATTAATTAAACCTACGTGCTACACCAACTTCACTGGTTTATATTTTAATTACTTGTTTAATAGTGTTATGAATGAGACGGTTAGTCTCTTCAATGGCACAAGCAACAACCTTTTTATCCATTTTATATGTTGATGCAGAGTTAAAGGAATCATAGTCGTGCACGATGAAAACTGATAATATAATTCAGTTAAAGTATTTATTTATTTATTTGCTAGATTCAGCAGGTCTATTTCCAAGTGGCTTAAGTATTTTAAATACATATGTTACAAATGTATGTTGTAACATGCAAACAGTGTCGTGTTTTTATGTAATCTTTTAAAATATAATAAAAAATTAATTGTTTTAATTCACCTGTACAACAGTCTCATCAGGGTTTTAAATTGGGGCAGTATAAAAGTAAATTTTGTTAAGATATAAATTAATAGGTAAAATTGATTTATGAAATATTTTGATTTTTTAAAAGGTTTGTTAAGATGGATTTATCCTGTAAGTAACATTAAATTGTCAAAAGAATTAGCAAAGGTTTTCAAAAGGTATTGAAGGACCATCTGTACTCTTAAATTGTTACCCAGATATTCCTCCTCGGGTGATTTAGATTTGCTACGGCGCTCACTGTCATCTAGAATTATTATTGTTGATTTATAGACATTGCGGTATAAATTCGAAGGCCACCAAAACAGCTTACAAAAAATAAAAAACTACACAACACGGCTGAATATTAAAAATTTCTTTGGAAGAAGCGACAACATTTACAATTGGCTTCTAATTCCTATGCCAAAACTTTTCTAACGTAAATTGGCTTCAAAATACATAGTATGACTAGGACTTGTGATTTCCTATTAACGATTCCGTACATTAAATAGAATAAAGGAACCCTTATAGGATTACTTTGTTGTCCGTCTGTCTGTCAAGACCCTTTTTCTCAGGAACGCTTGGAGGTGTCAAGTTGAAATTAACATCAAATACTTATGGCTGTTGTTCCTTGAAGCTGCGGAAATTCAAGTTTTTGACGCAATCCGAAGATACGGCCATTTTACCTGTATTTTCTAACATTTCGCAGGGCAATCAAAACCTATAGGGTGCTTCCCATAGTCCTAAAATCATGAAATTTCTAAAGAAGTACGTCTTACAGTATAAGTAAAGGAAAAAGTCTAAAACCGCTCGTAGAAAAAAAACCTTCGTTTGTACGGAATCTCAGTGCCCAATTTTTATTTAACAGTTTAATATTCTGTAACGACTTACCGTAGACCCGAAGCGTTAGCTCGACTGTAGTTGTTCCTGCTTTGTTGTGGGCTTCAATTGTGTACTTGCCAGTATGAGTTCGTTCTAATTGAGATATTGTAATAGTACTGGATTCCTCCGTGGAAGTTATTTGAATATCCTTTGATTTTTCAATTTTAGAGCCATTTCTGCACCAAGTAATTGACGGCGCAGGTATACCCTTGATCAATGCTGTGACCGACCATTTCTCGCCTACGCGGCGTTTCTGGCTTATCTCTTTTTCCGGAATTGTAATGACAGGCTTTAATTGGATTTCTAAATTACATGACGTTTGGGCTTCACCATGTTCATTAGTAGCAATGCATTGGTACAACCCTTCTGACGTTGTCGAACTAGTCACGGTCAAAGTTGCGACTCTATTTTCATATGTAGTTCTACCAGTAGTTAGTTTCATACCGTCTTTAACCCACGTCACTTCAGGCTGTGGAACACCACCAAAGATACAGACCAACTCTACGTCTCCTTCTGGAGCACTGACTATATCTTTCAATGGCTTCTCTACAGTAGGTGGTTGCGATTTTGCTACTTTTTCGACTTTTACATATTCGGTTATTTCTGAACATTCGCTAACACCCACTTCATTAATGGCATATACACGGAAGCGGTAAGATGATTTATTTTTCAAATTGACTACAGAATGTTGCGTCTTAGTTATGTTTTCAATGGAAATCCATCTGAAAAAAAGAGGTCAAATTATTTAAATATATTTTTATTTTAGTTTTACAAATAAACATTATCTGATGGGAAAAATAAAATATAATTATTTTGCTTTAAATTTCCGCTGAGCACGGCGACAGCCGAGGCGACAACATCTGAGGATGCCGCGTGGAGTGGCTAAACGCGTCGAGGTTTTTTGCACGTTGGTGTTGGTAACTAACAACTGCATTAGCTGTAGTGCATGCGTATTGAGGGAGGGAGGACGGTGCATTCTGCATTTGCCTGAACTGGTACTCAAAGCGGTTGCGGTTGGTGTGGTTTTGTTGCCTGCGCTAGCGTCTCTTAGCGGAAATTTAAAGCAAAATAATTGTATTTTATTTTTCCCATCTGATAATGGATTTCCGCAAAGTAACGCCAGATTCTATTCATTATAAACATTATCTTTCTGCGGGCCTTTTTCACTGTCATGTATGAGTATGAGTTTAAGAACTTAAATTATCTTTTGGAAGAACGAATTTCGCAGAGCGCTAATGAAGATACATTTTGTTAATTAACATTTTTGTAGGCACTGAATACTTACTCAGATGTATTAATTTCTTGGTATTCTACCACGTAGAAATTAATCTCCGATCCACCTTTATCTTGAGGTTCGTCCCAACAGATATTAACAAATGTTTCCCCTGTCTCCAACACATTAGGTTTTCCAGGAGGCGACGGTATATCTAAATATGAAATAAATATTATTCGGTACACTTGCGAGTTGCATCCACCAAAATTATAAATCTGGCTTTATCACATACTAACTTACCCAAAACTACTACAGAAATATCAACGTCTGCTTCTCCGCAGTTATTTTCAAGCCTGAGTTTGTAAACTCCCGCGTCCGTGTGCTCGACTTTTTTGATCGTCAAGCTGGCGCTCTTAGAATCAATTTGAGGCCTAGTGTGTTTAGATTTCTTAATAATTTTGGAATTTACTACCCATTCGTCGTTTGGCTGCGGTATGGCCTCATACTGTACATTGAGGATAACGTCGTTGCCTCGTTTTACTCTGTACTCCTTGTCATAATCAATGATACGAGGTGGAGACTCTAAGACTGAAAACAAATGTAACAGTTATTAAAGTTTCATGATATCTACTAAAATTCTAAAATCAAAATCCATTTTAAGTTTTGTTTCTGTACATAATAGCCAACCATTTTTTATTCAAGGGAAAATAAAGTAGTTTTCAAATACCATGATAGTGAATATTACATACCTTCTACAATTAGTTTTGTTGAACATTTAGCATCTAATAATGTGCACGAATATTCATGCTGATCTTCTTCCGTACACTTTCTTATTATCAATGTACGTTTTGTAACATCTGAAATCAGCGTGTACTTTTCTGTGTCTTCCAATTTAGTTTTCTTTTTAAACCATGTGACTTCAAGAGTTTCGTCAGGTATTTGGACTGTTAAGTAAGCGTCACTATTTGCAGGAACTACAACAACTTCTGGAAGACGGAGTGTAAAATCAACTGACGGTTCTTCAACGGTAAGTTTTGCCGCGCACCGGTCGTTACCGACTTCGCAAGAATATTCTCCTGCATCACTGTTTTCACAGTCGTATATTTTTAATTTCTGTTTCTTTCCATCAATAGTCAGCTGCATGTGATTGGAAAATTGTATTTCAACTCCGTCTTTAAACCAACGAACTAACGCATCACCTTTAGTAAGCTCTATTTCGAATATGGCTTTGCTGCCTTTACTAACTTTTTGATCTTGAAGCCTTGATATTATTTCTGGAGGTAATTCTACTACTGTAACTTCAGCTGTACAAGCGTCGTCACGCAAAATACATGTGTATTCTCCTTCGTCATGCACCGAAGTATTCCTAATAAAAAGCTTACGTACATTACCTCGTTTTTCTATGTCATATTTATTTTTCTTAGGTTTTATTCGTTCTCCATCCTTTTCCCAAAACACATCGGCTGTTTCTGAATTAATTTCAACTTCCAATATAGCTATATCCCTTTCTTTGACTTCAAAGTCTTGTAACTTACGCACGAACTCTGGCATTGTTTCATGAACTATTAGTTTTGTGCTAGTTTCTTGTCCTTTGACTACACATTTAACAAATCCTACATCAGTCATTTTAGTTTTCTTAATTCGCAGCTTATGAATTTGGCCTTCTTGTATAATTTCTCTATGATCCATACCGCTTAGCTCTTGATCATTCAGGTACCATTTTGTAGAAACTGTGTGGGACGTTTGACACTCCAGCACCACTGTTTTGCCTTCTTCGATTTCGTACACTTTTTTTAGATTTTTGATAAAGGTTACTTTATCTACATCGATGGTAACGCGTGCTCCATGTGATGCTTTTCCTGCACTGTTTGAAGCTACACATTTGTAATCACCAGAATCGATTTCAGAATCAACATTTGTTATGGTCAATGCAATGTTTTCTCCATCAAAGGTTTGTGTGATGGTATCAGATGGAGTAATTATTTGGTTATTTCTGTACCATGTTATGGTTGGAACAGGGTTTCCTGTAACTCTTGCCAGTAGTTTTATGGTTTCTTTTTCTTTGACTGTAATTTCTTGGAATCTGTTTATGAAAAGAGGTGGCTCAGCATTTTCTTCAGTAGGCTCTGTAAAAATTATAAAGTTTAGTTAAATATGTGTTGAAATGGCCTGATCAAGCATGAATAATTGTAGCCTTTAAAATAAAATAAAAACATCATTTTTATTACTATTATTTCCAACTGTTGCAAAAATTGCATTAGCACTTAAATAAATTAAACATACATTTAAGCACAATGAATCAAACAAACAATTCTATTTGCATAAAATGTGCCTACCTTCTATCGTAATAACGGCATTTGTTTCCGTAGAACCTTCTGAATTTACGGCCTTTAAGCTGTAGACTCCGTCATCTTTACCTTTTTTGGGCTTAATTATTGTTATAGTGTGCGTTTCACCATCTGATTTCGTTGTTGGTGATTTTATAGGTTGATTATTTCTGTACCAGGAAACTTTAGGCTGTGGATTTCCCACGACTTGCGCAGTCAAAAGAACGCTTTCACCCTCTCTGATAGTCATGTTCTTTAATGGTTCTATCACTTGTGGCTTTTCTTTCTGACCAGTTTTTATTTTTAGTACTATTGGTAAACTAGCTTCACCTTCTCTGTTTACAGCTAGAACTGTGTAAGTCCCTTCTTGGAATTTCTTAACATTCGATATTTTTAGCACACTACAATACATATGCATGTCAGATTCAGTAGCAACTGATACATTTTCATCTGGAATAATTTCTTCCCCTTTGAAGAACCATGCAATATCAGGTTCTGGAATGGCTACTAATCTGCATTCTAAGAATATTTGAGAACCTTCGTCCACATATTGTGCTTTAGGCCTTTTCGAAAATGTTGGAGGAATGCCTTCTAGAATATCGGCTAGAGATGACTCCCGAGAAAGACTTTTTCTTGACAGGATAGTCATTTCAGAACCGTGATCTGAAAGCGGTGCTTCTACTATGAGCTCGGTGGTACTTGATGCAAAGCCAGCAGCATTTTTAGCTACACAAGTGAAAGTACCCGCATCTTCGGGAAACACTTCTCGAATAACAAGAGTAGCCACATTATCATCATCGTAATACATTTGGAAATCCTGAGAAGGCTTGATGATGGCGGTTTGTCTAAACCACGTTATTTGAGGACGTGGATATCCTTCAACTTGACATTCGAATTGTACAGTTGAACCGTCAGGCGTGTGTTTCGGTCGCAACTTCTCTGTGAAAATAGGAGCTTTTGCTTGTTCTTCAGATGCAGGCTCTGTAATAATTAAAAGGCTTCGTTAGATGATTGGATTTATTGGAGAACGATTGTATGGAACACAACTTTCAAGTAAGTTATTTTAATAATATTGTAAATTATTTAAATAATTATAAATTATTTCTATAACTTAACCAATTGGTTTGCGACTTTTTACGAGATTAATTATTATTAATTAACTATCAACATAAAATAACTCTACAAATTTGAGGTGTCAGAAAATCCCTCATTGAATTTATATTTTTTGGTTCTTTGCTTTTTTTTCTTTTTCTGTGTTGTGTTAACTCGTTGCCTAAGACTTACTGAAAATCAGTTTTGTGCCATGCCGTTTTTACTCGAATGATGCTGAGCCTCTTCGACACTCACCATTGTAGTACTAGTCATGTTAATCTTTGTTTGTGAACCTTCTGTGTGTGGATTCCGAATGTCTTTCTTTGTTTGTTTCTTCGAAATTAAATTTCGATCACCAAAATTGATCGACCGTGTCATCCGGTGGGATTCGAACCCACGACCCTTCGCTATCCGGGCGAATGATCTTACCATCTGAGCTACGGAGGACGTTAGTCAGTCGACGAATTTTTGTAAGTGTTTGCTACGCCATATTGTTTTCATTGGGCTAAGTAATATAAGATTTTTTTTAAATTTTATACTCACTCTCAAAAACAGGAAGTTTGTCAATCTTTTCATTAAGTTTTTTCTGCAAGTAGAGTGTGTAGTTTGCTTCGTCCATTAAATATTGGGCGGGAACCCAGCCTTTCTCTTCTGTCAAATGCTTTCTGACGAACCACCAATCTTGATTTGTTGTTTCTAGAAACGGCATACAATAATATGGTATGAATACTGGTTTTAAACAATACTACAATGCTTCAAATAAAAATATATATTTTACCTAATATATAAAGTCGTTCACCCTCCACTAAATTGATCGCTTCATCAGTTTCGGCAACGTACGAATACACCGCAAACACCGTGTCTCCGCTGCGTACATCAACCGGTGTCTCTGCAAATGTTTAATTAGTATTATACATACATGCATAGTAAAATCTAATAGGCATTATGACGTTAAAAATCCGTTAAACCCAAATACATTCTAGCTTAGTACATAAATGCTCAAATAGGAGAAGGGGGCAGTAAGTTACCTACAGAAAGAGTCGAAAGCAGACTTAGGAGCTTAATTTGGACAAGACAAGAGACAATCATACTAAAAGTCCCCACTCCCCATCCCTCGGAGGTGTGCTGGAGAGAACAAAGAAGGTACCGTATTTTGTTTGAAATTCGAAAGTGATTCCTTATAGGAGAGTGATGTAAGCAAATAACCAAAAAAACCGGCCAAGTGCGAGTCAGACTCGCGCACGAAGGGTTCCGTACCTATTCAATATTAGACTTTTATGATCTTTTTTAGTTTTAAAACGGTAAAAAAATTAAATTTTTATTGACCCTTAAATATATATTTTTTTATTTAATAATTAATTTTTAATTTTTATATACAACTGTTGGTAATAATTAACTGTTGCCGTTATAAATATCAAGCAAAAAACGTTAAAAAAAACGTTTGTTGCATGGGAGCCTCCCTTAAATATTATTATTGTTGTTATTTACATAAAATTATTTATTTTCAAAGTCTATATTCATATTGATATTCTGTTAAAATTTTAAGCGTCTACCTGTTGCTCTACATAAATCACAATTGTTGTATGAGAGCCCTTCTTCAATATTATTTTTATTCTGTTTTTAAGTAAGTATTTGTTGTTATAGCGGCAACAGAAATACATTATCAGTGAAAATTTCAACTGTCTAGCTATTACGGTTCATGAGATACAGCCTGGTGACAGACAGACAGCGGAGGCTTAGTAATAGGGTCCCGTTTTTACACTTTGGGTACGGAACCCTTAACACGGGACCTTCTATAGCCCCTCCTCCCTTGGGCTCACCTTTGAGGGGTGGAGACTCTTGGTATGTTCGTCTCCTTCTAGTCCAAACAAAGGAAAGTTCCACAATGTCTGCTTTCGACTCTCCCATTTAGGATCTAATAATAAGGGCGTATTCTACGCGTATGATATAGAAAGGTACTAATTGTGTAAAATCAGAGTCCGTCAGTAAGTCTTAAAATAGTATGACGAATTCCGTAACCACTTCCATGCGGAACATAAAATATTGGTTGGGTACGACCAGGGGCCCAATTCTCGCGTCTTCGATATTATATCACATACGATATTTATCGAAACAACATGGCGGATATCACAAAATGTGATAAATATTCGACATTTTCATACTTCGAGAATACACAAAATTAAAATTTTGTGATATCCGCCATGTTTTCTCGATAAATATCGTATACGATATAATATCGAAAGCGTGAGAATTAGGCCCCAGGTACGACATAATGTTCGGATAGGTAAGTAGGTATAAGCGAGCAGAAGCGTGCCTATATCTCAGCAACACCACCTGCTCGAGGCTAGCTAGGCTAGTCACCTACCTGGTGTTCACCCCTCGTCCCGTATGAGATTCGTGCAGAAACCTGTCACACTATAGACTCTTAATGAATGGCTCCATTGCACCACTTTACTTTAACTACAAGGGAATGTTAGCTAGTCGACCCCGCCAGGCAGCATCAGCACTATGTTTGAAGGTCAATTCCCTTACTAATCAGTAGGTTAATTATTTTTATCTATTCTAAACGTATACAGGGTGCCCCGTAAAGAGCGTGGCGGGCTGACACTACCATTACTTTTCCAAACGATACCGACCATATAAACTTAGACCTTGAACGGTGAACATAAATCATGGAGTAAAAATTAAGGGACTATTAAGTCGATGTAAAAACTTGAGCAAGTCGCAGCGGGCGCAGCGACCCGGCCAATACACCTACAGTTTTTTAGAATCGTTTTATACTTCATGATTACGACTATATATTTATATAGATAAAATTATACTACAATTTGTAAGAGTCAGAAAGTCTCCATTAACCAAATGACCTCAAACTCAACTGGTGCCACCTATTTGCAACTTGCCCGATTACTTATTGTCAAAAAATTGTCAAAGGTTAAAGTTAATTTGGTGCAACAAAGCCTGAGTAATATTATGTATTTTTGTTACCAACCTGGAAATTCTTGTTCTCTCGCAATACTCATTGACACATCTGCTTCTGTTAATAATAAAAATAATATTAATAGGGGTAAAATAAATTACTTTCGTCATTCAAATACTATTATTACTGAAAACGTTTAACAAACTAA
This sequence comes from Pyrausta nigrata, assembly GCA_949316185.1. Lineage (NCBI taxonomy): Eukaryota > Metazoa > Arthropoda > Insecta > Lepidoptera > Crambidae > Pyrausta > Pyrausta nigrata. Next base: position 812,609 of record OX438936.1, read on the forward strand.
TCGAACCGTATTAATCATCTTTCATTAAAACAAATTACTCTTTATTATTCTAATAACCTAACTCATGCTTTCAATAACAATTAAAATATTTTGCCTTTCAAATTTTCTTTACGGCCAAGTTGTGCTATAACTATTTATACATACATATATTCATAATAAACTTCTTGAATCTATCTTTATATAGTGTGTAGGGGCAATGTACCGAATAATCGTGTGTGTATATTGTGCTACACAAATTAATTTCTTTATGGCTGTATTTGAAATACTATTATTAACATACCTTGTATTTGTGATGGCTTTCGTGGTTTTCTCTTGGCTAAAATCGTAAGTTGTTCCTCCTCGTAGGTGTCACCCTTCTTTCTTGAGGGTTTCAACTCGACACTCAGTTCTTCTATTTCACTAACCTCGTATGCCGGTTTTTTCGGTTTACGTTTTATAAACATTTCAACATTTTCATCAGAATCCGCTTCGCTCAAAATGATTTCTTCCTGTTGAGTATCATCTTCTACTTCTTGTGTTAATCGAATAGACGTCTCGTCTGCAGCTTCCGAAACCGTGACTTTCTTCTTTGCTTTAAGTTTGATTTTGCTGGAAAGCGATAGTTCCTCCTCCGTATATTGATCCTTTTGAGGCTTAACTTCAAAAATTACTTCTTCCTGATTTTCAGTTGAATACTTTGGTTTCCTGTCCAAAGTAATATGGACGTCTTGAGCAGCATCTGATTCGTGTTGCTGTTTCGGTTTTTGTATGGTTACACTTGAGCTTATTTCCTCTGACGGCTCCTTCTTTATTTGTACTTTCTTCAACGGCATCATTACCTGAGCCATCGCATCTTCATTGTCTTCGTCGCTTTCGTTAATTTCTACAATTTCAGGGCCTTCTTCTTCGCCTTCTTCATAAAATTTAATAGATGCTTCATTAGCTTCCTCATTAAATGTAGGATGCCTTTGAGGTTTAAGTTTTACTTTGCTTGTCAGAGAAATTTCTTCTTCAGCGTAGGAATCTAAATGAATGTTAAATTCTTGTTCGACGTCTTCTTTTGTTTTTGTAGACTTAGGTCTGAAAGTAACTGTTTCAGGTTCTGTTATCTCCGGTAGTGTTACCGATGATTTTCTTAAGGGTTTTAATTTCTTTTTAATTGTAACTTCGTCTACTATTTCCTCAGTCTTCTTAACACTAGGTCGTCTGGGCTTAAAAGTTACTTGTTCTGGTTCGTCGTCTTCATTTTCCTCGGGCGCTTCGACCTCCTCTATATTAGCATCGCTTTGTTTTCTTACTATATCTTCGTGTCCAAACATTGGTTTTTCAAGTTCAGTTTTTTCGATATCTGGTATTTGTGGCTGCTTATATACTTTTTTTTTTATTTTTGCAGCTTCTTTTACATTCCTTGATAAAATTCCATTTTGGCGTACACTTCCTAAGAAATTTACAAGTGGATGAATAATATCAGGTGGCCAGTCCCTTACATATGTAATACGACTCTTAAGTTGAAATTTAGGCAAAGCTGGGGTAACAGATTCCGTTTTGGGTTTCGTGACAGTCTTCTTTAATTTAAGTTTTGTAAATTGTTGAGATTCTACGTTTTCTGCATGTTGAGCTTGACTAATCTTGAGTGTTTTTCTTTCTATTTTAATCGGTGTTAATTTAGGCTTAGTTTTTTTATCTTCCAGTGGTTGTGATGGTTTTTCCTCAACTGAATCAGTAATGACATTCTCTTCAGGCTTTTGTAATTGTTTAATTTTAGTTTTGCTTTTAGGTTTTGGTTCAGATGCTGTTTCATTTGCTGTTTCAGGTTTAGGTAGCTCTATTTCACCTTCTTGTTCATTGTCCGAAATAAGTTCGGTATTATGTGTTGATATTTCATCTGTCGTTTGAATGACTTCTTTTTTCTTCAGTTTTTTTGATTTTTTTTCTGAAGGTTTTTTCTTAGGCATTTGAACTTCTTCAGACAATTTAGGTATTTCTTCATTTTGTTTCTCGTCTTTCTTTGTCTCTACCTCCTCGTCTGTAAGTGGCTCTTCAATCTTCTGTACATCTAATTGAAGTTCATCCTCTTTAATTTGGTTAGCGGGTTTGCTATCAGTAACTGGTACTGATTCTGATATATCAGGTGTGAATTCAGTTTTTTCAGGCTTTTTAGATTTTTGTTTCTTAGTTTTTTTTGGTGGTTCTTCAGATGGTGTTGGTTCCTCTGGCGATTGAAGTTCTAGAGACGGTGTATCCTCTTGAGATTGTAGTTCTTGAGATGACGTTTCTTCTGGTTTAGAAATATCATCCAAGACTTGAGTTGAGTCTAAAGGCTTGTCTGCTTTAGTTTCAATTGAAATCTCCTGAGGAGTAAGTTGTTCCCCATTTTTAATATCTGTTCCATCGTCTTTGGGTGTTTTTTCTGTCTCGCGTTGTATATGCGATTTCTTTGGTTTTGGTTTTGGTTTAGTATCATCAAGGGTCTTTGGTTCTTCTGGCCTCAATATTTCAGGTTGAAGACTATTATAATCAAAATCAATTTTTTCAGGTTCTTCTAGTTTAACTTTTTCCAAATCGGGTATCTCTGGCAATTTCAAAGGTTTCTTTTTTATTTTTGCAGCTTCTTTAATATTCCTCGATAGTTCACCATTTTGGCGGACACTGCCTAAAAACGTTACTAGGGGCTTAATATCCTGTGGTGGCCAATCCTTCACGTAACGTATACGACTTTTTAACTGAAACTTGGGCAAGGTAACTGTTTCAACTTCTTGCTTCGGTTTGATTGTAGGTTTTTTCAACTTAAGCTTTGTAAATTGCGGCCCTTCAATGTTTTCGGGATGCTGAGCTTCGCTTAGTTCTACAGCCATGCGTTCTATTTTGATCGGAGTTAATTTACCCTTTTTAATTTCATTTTCTTCAGCATCCTTTTGATTAATTTGTTCTGACTTATTTTCCTTATCTGGCTCCGTATGTATCGTTTTGTCCAATGGTACGTCTTCTAAGTCCTTCGCTACGTGTTCATCCTGTAGAGCTTCTGCTTCGCCTTTTGATGGCTTCTTAAGTTTCTTAGTTGGCTTAGGTTGTTTGCGTTTGTTGTCCGAATCTAAATTCTTTGCATCTGTAAAAGTAATTACAAAAATTTTCATTAATTTACTTGGTGGCTAAAGTTTATTCAGTTTTGGGAACAGAGAATTGTAGGTAGGTAATACAAAAATGTGTTAAGCCAGTTTTTGTGTCCTCTTGTTAGTAACTTGGGTCCAAAGTATAAGTATATTTTCTTTTTTGTATTTCGATTTTGTACTCGTAAATGAACAAACACGTACATAATTCTTTACGTTCCAGCTTCATGAAGTTATTTTCAATTTCAAAACAACAACCCCTAAGATATATAATCAATAAATACAAAAAAAGAGTAATCGCTATCGACGATAATACGTACCGTAAAAAATCCTTAAAAACTTATTACCTGTATGATTAACCATAAAACTTACCACCTGTTTTTCTTCAAGACCTGTAATATTAACATATCTTCTTCTAACTGGCGCTTTTTTATTTTTTACCATTTCACCTAATTGTGTGCATATGTGTGTTACTTCAACTGTGACAGGTATAGTGTAAGTTAAGTGCCAAGTGATGTAAATGTCTTGACTAAAATGCATTCTGCATATTTGGCAAAATAAAACGTTTTTTAAAATCTTATTACATATAATGAAGAGGTTAATAATAACCTTATATGTAACCTTACCTTCTAGACTCTGAATTTTCTCAACAGACGTTTCATCTGGTAGCTCGAATATTTCGACTGGTTTGTCTTCAACCGGTGTTTCTTCCACAATGGTGACGGTAGTAACTGGTGCCTTGTCGTCCTCCTGAGTAGTTGTGATTTCAACAGTCTCTTGTTTCGGTCCCTTCTTCCTAACGACGCGCTTGGTGATTTTCTTTACGACCTTCTTCCCCTCGGGCGTTTGTATTTCTTCGACCGCAGTTTCGAGAGGAGTTGCTTCCAGCTCGGGCACAGATTCCTCTGTCACGCTGACAGTTGTGACCGGTGCTTCGTCGTCCTGTTGCGTTGTAGTTATTTCGGTGACTTGTTGTTTGGGGCCTTGTTTTTTCTTGATGACGCGCTTAGACACCTTAACCGTTTTAACATCACCTGAATCATTGCGCACTTGGGTGATTTGAACAGATTCAGGTTCTTCTAGAACTGAAGCTGCGTTGTGAGTGTGTAAAGTGTCAAATGGTGTGAGAGTTTCATCTGTAATGTGTTCTGTTGTGTGTACAGAGACGAAAGGTATTTTATCGTCTTCTTGTTCAGTAGTGATGTGTGTGGTTTGTGTTTTGGGGCCTTGTTTCTTTTTGATAATGCGTTTGGTGATTTTCTTGTGTGTGGTCTTACCTTCGGGAGTCTGGACTTCCTCAACAGACGTTTCTTCTGGTAGCTCGACAACTTCGACTGGTTTGTCTTCGGCCGCTGTTTCTTCCACAAATTTGACTGAAGTAACTGGTGCCTGGTCGTCCTCTTGTGTAGTTGTGATTTCGACAGTCTCTTGTTTCGGTCCCTTCTTCCTAACGACGCGCTTGGTGATTTTCTTTACGACCTTCTTTCCCTCGGGCGTTTGTATTTCTTCGACCACAGTTTCTTCTGGTAGTTCAAGCGTTTCGAGAGGAGAGTCATCCAGCTCGGGCACAGATTCCTCTGTCACGCTGACAGTTGTGACCGGCGCTTCGTCGTCTTGTTGCGTCGTAGTTATTTCGGTGACTTGTTGTTTGGGGCCTTGTTTTTTCTTGATGACGCGCCTAGACACCTTAACCGTCTTGACATCTCCAGTGTCCGTACGTACCTGAGTAACCTGGACTTTTTCAGGTTCTTCTTCAAGCGTGTCTGCTCTGTCTGTAACGAGTGATGTGTCAAATGGAGTCAGTGTTTCGTCTGCGATGTGTTCTGTTGTGTGTACGGACACGACAGGTGTTTTGTCGTCTTCTTGTTCAGTAGTGATGTGTGTGGTTTGTGTTTTAGGGCCTTGTTTCTTTTTTATAATGCGTTTTGTGATTTTCTTGTGTGTGGTCTTACCTTCGGGGGTCTTGACTTCCTCAACAGACGTTTCTTCTGGTAGTTCGACTATTTCGACTGGTTTATCTTCGGCCGGTGTTTCTTCCACAAATTTGACTGAAGTAACTGGTGCCTGGTCGTCCTCTTGTGTAGTTGTGATTTCGACAGTCTCTTGTTTCGGTCCCTTCTTCCTAACGACGCGCTTGGTGGTTTTCTTTACGACCTTCTTCCCCTCGGGCGTTTGTATTTCTTCGACCGCAGTTTCTTCGGGCAGTTCAAGCGTTTTGAGAGGAGTGGCTTCCAGCTCGGGCACTGATTCCTCTGTCACGCTGACAGTTGTGACCGGCGCTTCGTCGTCTTGTTGCGTCGTAGTTATTACGGTGACTTGTTGTTGGTTGCCTTGTTTTTTCTTGATTACGCGCTTAGACACTTTAACCGTTTTGACATCTCCAGTGTCCGTACGTACCTGAGTGACCTGGACTTTTTCAGGTTCTTCTTCAAGCGTGTCTGCTCTGTCTGTTACGAGTAATGTTTCAAACGGAGTGAGAGTTTCGTCTGCGATTTGTTCTGTAGTGTGTACGGACACGACAGGTGTTTTGTCGTCTTCTTGTTCAGTAGTGATGTGTGTGGTTTGTGTTTTAGGGCCTTGTTTCTTTTTTATAATGCGTTTTGTGATTTTCTTGTGTGTGGTCTTACCTTCGGGAGTCTTGACTTCCTCAACAGACGTTTCTTCTGGTAGTTCGACTATTTCGACTGGTTTGTCTTCGTCCGGTGTTTCTTCTACAAAGTTGACTGAAGTAACTGGTGCCTGGTCGTCCTCCTGTGTAGTTGTAATTTCAACAGTCTCTTGTTTCGGTCCTTTCTTCCTAACGACGTGCTTGGTGGTTTTCTTTACGACCTTCTTTTCCTCGGGCGTTTGTATTTCTTTGACCACAGTTTCTTCTGGCAGTTCAAGCGTTTCGAGAGGAATGGCTTCCAGCTCGGGTACAGATTCCTCTGTCACGCTGACAGTTGTGACCGGCGCTTCGTCGTCTTGTTGCGTCGTAGTTATTTCGGTGACTTGTTGTTTGGGGCCTTGTTTTTTCTTGATGACGCGCCTAGACACCTTAACCGTCTTGACATCTCCAGTGTCTGTACGTACCTGAGTAACCTGGACTTTTTCAGGTTCTTCTTCAAGCGTGTCTGCTCTGTCTGTTACGAGTGATGTGTCAAGTGGAGTGAGTGTTTCGTCTGCGATGTGTTCTGTTGTGTGTACGGACACGACAGGTGATTTGTCGTCTTCTTGTTCAGTAGTGATGTGTGTGGTTTGTGTTTTGGGGCCTTGTTTCTTTTTGATAATGCGTTTGGTGATTTTCTTGTGTGTGGTCTTACCTTCGGGGGTCTTGACTTCCTCAACAGACGTTTCTTCTGGTAGTTCGACTATTTCGACTGGTTTATCTTCGGCCGGTGTTTCTTCTACAAAGTTGACTGAAGTAACTGGTGCCTGGTCGTCCTCCTGTGTAGTTGTAATTTCGACAGTCTCTTGTTTCGGTCCCTTCTTCCTAACGACGCGCTTGGTGGTTTTCTTTACGACCTTCTTCCCCTCGGGCGTTTGTATTTCTTCGACCACAGTTTCTTCTGGCAGTTCAAGCGTTTCGAGAGGAGTGGCTTCCAGCTCGGGCACAGATTCCTCTGTCACGCTGACATTTGTGACCGGCGCTTCGTCATCCTGTTGCGTGGTAGTTATTTCGGTGACTTGTTGTTTGGGGCCTTGTTTTTTCTTGATGACGCGCCTAGACACCTTAACCGTCTTGACATCTCCAGTGTCGGTACGTACCTGAGTAACCTGGACTTTTTCAGGTTCTTCTTCAAGCGTGTCTGCTCTGTCTGTTACGAGTGATGTGTCAAGTGGAGTGAGTGTTTCGTCTGCGATGTGTTCTGTTGTGTGTACGGACACGACAGGTGATTTGTCGTCTTCTTGTTCAGTAGTGATGTGTGTGGTTTGTGTTTTGGGGCCTTGTTTCTTTTTGATAATGCGTTCGGTGATTTTCTTGTGTGTGGTCTTACCTTCGGGAGTCTTGACTTCCTCAACAGACGTTTCTTCTGGTAGCTCGACTATTTCGACTGGTTTGTCTTCGGCCGGTGTTTCTTCTACAAAGTTGACTGAAGTAACTGGTGCCTGGTCGTCCTCCTGTGTAGTTGTAATTTCGACAGTCTCTTGTTTCGGTCCCTTTTTCCTAACGACGCGCTTGGTGGTTTTCTTTACGACCTTCTTCCCCTCGGGCGTCTGTATTTCTTCGACCACAGTTTCTTCTGGCAGTTCAAGCGTTTCGAGAGGAGTGGCTTCCAGCTCGGGCACAGATTCCTCTGTCACGCTGACAGTTGTGACCGGCGCTTCGTCATCCTGTTGCGTGGTAGTTATTTCGGTGACTTGTTGTTTGGGGCCTTGTTTTTTCTTGATGACGCGCCTAGACACCTTAACCGTCTTGACATCTCCAGTGTCTGTACGTACCTGAGTAACCTGGACTTTTTCAGGTTCTTCTTCAAGCGTGTCTGCTCTGTCTGTTACGAGTGATGTGTCAAGTGGAGTGAGTGTTTCGTCTGCGATGTGTTCTGTTGTGTGTACGGACACGACAGGTGATTTGTCGTCTTCTTGTTCAGTAGTGATGTGTGTGGTTTGTGTTTTGGGGCCTTGTTTCTTTTTGATAATGCGTTTGGTGATTTTCTTGTGTGTGGTCTTACCTTCGGGGGTCTTGACTTCCTCAACAGACGTTTCTTCTGGTAGCTCGACTATTTCGACTGGTTTGTCTTCGGCCGGTGTTTCTTCTACAAAGTTGACTGAAGTAACTGGTGCCTGGTCGTCCTCCTGTGTAGTTGTAATTTCGACAGTCTCTTGTTTCGGTCCCTTTTTCCTAACGACGCGCTTGGTGGTTTTCTTTACGACCTTCTTCCCCTCGGGCGTTTGTATTTCTTCGACCGCAGTTTCTTCTGGCAGTTCGACTGTTTCGAGAGGAATGGCTTCCAGCTCGGGTACAGATTCCTCTGTCACGCTGACAGTTGTGACCGGCGCTTCGTCGTCTTGTTGCGTCGTAGTTATTTCGGTGACTTGTTGTTTTGGGCCTTGTTTTTTCTTGATGACGCGCCTAGACACCTTAACCGTCTTGACATCTCCAGTGTCCGTACGTACCTGAGTAACCTGGACTTTTTCAGGTTCTTCTTCAAGCGTGTCTGCTCTGTCTGTAACGAGTGATGTGTCGAATAGAGTCAGTGTTTCGTCTGCGATGTGTTCTGTTGTGTGTACGGACACGACAGGTGTTTTGTCGTCTTCTTGTTCAGTAGTGATGTGTGTGGTTTGTGTTTTAGGGCCTTGTTTCTTTTTTATAATGCGTTTTGTGATTTTCTTGTGTGTGGTCTTACCTTCGGGGGTCTTGACTTCCTCAACAGACGTTTCTTCTGGTAGCTCGACTATTTCGACTGGTTTGTCTTCGGCCGGTGTTTCTTCTACAAAGTTGACTGAAGTAACTGGTGCCTGGTCGTCCTCCTGTGTAGTTGTAATTTCGACAGTCTCTTGTTTCGGTCCCTTTTTCCTAACGACGCGCTTGGTGGTTTTCTTTACGACCTTCTTCCCCTCGGGCGTTTGTATTTCTTCGACCGCAGTTTCTTCTGGCAGTTCGACTGTTTCGAGAGGAATGGCTTCCAGCTCGGGTACAGATTCCTCTGTCACGCTGACAGTTGTGACCGGCGCTTCGTCGTCTTGTTGCGTCGTAGTTATTTCGGTGACTTGTTGTTTGGGGCCTTGTTTTTTCTTGATGACGCGCCTAGACACCTTAACCGTCTTGACATCTCCAGTGTCCGTACGTACCTGAGTAACCTGGACTTTTTCAGGTTCTTCTTCAAGCGTGTCTGCTCTGTCTGTAACGAGTGATGTGTCAAATGGAGTCAGTGTTTCGTCTGCGATGTGTTCTGTTGTGTGTACGGACACGACAGGTGTTTTGTCGTCTTCTTGTTCAGTAGTGATGTGTGTGGTTTGTGTTTTAGGGCCTTGTTTCTTTTTTATAATGCGTTTTGTGATTTTCTTGTGTGTGGTCTTACCTTCGGGGGTCTTGACTTCCTCAACAGACGTTTCTTCTGGTAGCTCGACTATTTCGACTGGTTTGTCTTCGGCCGGTGTTTCTTCTACAAAGTTGACTGAAGTAACTGGTGCCTGGTCGTCCTCCTGTGTAGTTGTAATTTCGACAGTCTCTTGTTTCGGTCCCTTCTTCCTAACGACGCGCTTGGTGGTTTTCTTTACGACCTTCTTCCCCTCGGGCGTTTGTATTTCTTCGACCACAGTTTCTTCTGGCAGTTCAAGCGTTTCGAGAGGAGTGGCTTCCAGCTCGGGCACAGATTCCTCTGTCACGCTGACAGTTGTGACCGGCGCTTCGTCATCCTGTTGCGTGGTAGTTATTTCGGTGACTTGTTGTTTGGGGCCTTGTTTTTTCTTGATGACGCGCCTAGACACCTTAACCGTCTTGACATCTCCAGTGTCTGTACGTACCTGAGTAACCTGGACTTTTTCAGGTTCTTCTTCAAGCGTGTCTGCTCTGTCTGTTACGAGTGATGTGTCAAGTGGAGTGAGTGTTTCGTCTGCGATGTGTTCTGTTGTGTGTACGGACACGACAGGTGATTTGTCGTCTTCTTGTTCAGTAGTGATGTGTGTGGTTTGTGTTTTGGGGCCTTGTTTCTTTTTGATAATGCGTTTGGTGATTTTCTTGTGTGTGGTCTTACCTTCGGGAGTCTTGACTTCCTCAACAGACGTTTCTTCTGGTAGCTCGACTATTTCGACTGGTTTGTCTTCGGCCGGTGTTTCTTCTACAAAGTTGACTGAAGTAACTGGTGCCTGGTCGTCCTCCTGTGTAGTTGTAATTTCGACAGTCTCTTGTTTCGGTCCCTTTTTCCTAACGACGCGCTTGGTGGTTTTCTTTACGACCTTCTTCCCCTCGGGCGTTTGTATTTCTTCGACCACAGTTTCTTCTGGCAGTTCAAGCGTTTCGAGAGGAGTGGCTTCCAGCTCGGGCACAGATTCCTCTGTCACGCTGACAGTTGTGACCGGCGCTTCGTCATCCTGTTGCGTGGTAGTTATTTCGGTGACTTGTTGTTTGGGGCCTTGTTTTTTCTTGATGACGCGCCTAGACACCTTAACCGTCTTGACATCTCCAGTGTCTGTACGTACCTGAGTAACCTGGACTTTTTCAGGTTCTTCTTCAAGCGTGTCTGCTCTGTCTGTTACGAGTGATGTGTCAAGTGGAGTGAGTGTTTCGTCTGCGATGTGTTCTGTTGTGTGTACGGACACGACAGGTGATTTGTCGTCTTCTTGTTCAGTAGTGATGTGTGTGGTTTGTGTTTTGGGGCCTTGTTTCTTTTTGATAATGCGTTTGGTGATTTTCTTGTGTGTGGTCTTACCTTCGGGGGTCTTGACTTCCTCAACAGACGTTTCTTCTGGTAGTTCGACTATTTCGACTGGTTTATCTTCGGCCGGTGTTTCTTCTACAAAGTTGACTGAAGTAACTGGTGCCTGGTCGTCCTCCTGTGTAGTTGTAATTTCGACAGTCTCTTGTTTCGGTCCCTTCTTCCTAACGACGCGCTTGGTGGTTTTCTTTACGACCTTCTTCCCCTCGGGCGTTTGTATTTCTTCGACCACAGTTTCTTCTGGCAGTTCAAGCGTTTCGAGAGGAGTGGCATCCAGCTCGGGCACAGATTCATCTGACACGCTGACAGTTGTGACCGGCGCTTCGTCGTCTTGTTGCGTCGTAGTTATTTCGGTGACTTGTTGTTTGGGGCCTTGTTTTTTCTTGATGACGCGCCTAGACACCTTAACAGTCTTGACATCTCCAGTGTCCGTACGTACCTGACAAACCTGGACTTTTTCAGGTTCTTCTTCAAGCGTGTCTGCTCTGTCTGTTACGAGTGATGTGTCAAGTGGAGTGAGTGTTTCGTCTGCGATGTGTTCTGTTGTGTGTACGGACACGACAGGTGTTTTATCGTCTTCTTGTTCAGTAGTGATGTGTGTGGTTTGTGTTTTGAGGCCTTGTTTCTTTTTGATAATGCGTTTTGTGATTTTCTTGTGTGTGGTCTTACCTTCGGGAGTTTTGACTTCCTCAACAGACGTTTCTTCTGGTAGCTCGACTATTTCGACTGGTTTGTCTTCGGCCAGTGTTTCTTCTACAAAGTTGACTGAAGTAACTGGTGCCTGGTCGTCCTCCTGTGTAGTTGTAATTTCAACAGTCTCTTGTTTCGGTCCCTTCTTCCTAATGACGCGCTTGGTGGTTTTCTTTACGACCTTCTTCCCCTCGGGCGTTTGTATTTCTTCGACCGCAGTTTCTTCTGGCAGTTCGACAGTTTCGAGAGGAGTGGCTTCCGGCTCGGGCACAGATTCCTCTGTAACGCTGACAGTTGTGACCGGCGCTTCGTCGTCTTGTTGCGTCGTAGTTATTTCGGTGACTTGTTGTTTGGGGCCTTGTTTTTTCTTGATGACGCGCCTAGACACCTTAACCGTCTTGACATCTCCAGTGTCCGTACGTACCTGAGTAACCTGGACTTTTTCAGGTTCTTCTTCAACCGTGTCTGCTCTGTCTGTTACGATTGATGTTGCAAACGGAGTGAGTGTTTCGTCTGCGATGTGTTCTGTTGTGTGTACGGACACGACAGGTGTTTTGTCGTCTTCTTGTTCAGTAGTGATGTGTGTGGTTTGTGTTTTGGGGCCTTGTTTCTTTTTGATAATGCGTTTGGTGATTTTCTTGTGTGTGGTCTTACCTTCGGGAGTCTTGACTTCCTCAACAGACGTTTCTTCTGGTAGCTCGACTATTTCGACTGGTTTGTCTTCGTCCGGTGTTTCTTCTACAAAGTTGACTGAAGTAACTGGTGCCTGGTCGTCCTCCTGTGTAGTTGTAATTTCAACAGTCTCTTGTTTCGGTCCCTTCTTCCTAACGACGCGCTTGGTGGTTTTCTTTACGACCTTCTTTCCCTCTGGCGTTTGTATTTCTTCGACCACAGTTTCTTCTGGTAGTTCAAGCGTTTCGAGAGGAGAGTCATCCAGCTCAGGCACAGATTCCTCTGTCACGCTGACAGTTGTGACCGGCGCTTCGTCGTCTTGTTGCGTCGTAGTTATTTCGGTGACTTGTTGTTTGGGGCCTTGTTTTTTCTTGATGACGCGCCTAGACACCTTAACCGTCTTGACATCTCCAGTGTCCGTACGTACCTGAGTAACCTGGACTTTTTCAGGTTCTTCTTCAAGCGTGTTTGCTCTGTCTGTTACGAGTGATGTTGCAAACGGAGTAAGTGTTTCGTCTGCTATGTGTTCTGTTGTGTGTACGGAAACGACAGGTGTTTTGTCGTCTTCTTGTTCAGTAGTGATGTGTGTGGTTTGTGTTTTGGAGCCCTGTTTCTTTTTGATAATGCGTTTGGTTATTTTCTTGTGTGTAGTCTTACCTTCGGGAGTCTTGTATTCCTCCACAGACGTTTCTTCTGGCAGCTCGACTATTTCGACTGGTTTGTGTTCGGCTGGTGTTTTTTCTACAAAGTTGACTGAAGTAACTGGTGCCTGGTCGTCCTCCTGTGTAGTTGTAATTTCGACAGTCTCTTGTTTCGGTCCCTTTTTCCTAACGACGCGCTTGGTGGTTTTCTTTACGACCTTCTTCCCCTCGGGCGTTTGTATTTCTTCGACCGCAGTTTCTTCTGGCAGTTCGACTGTTTCGAGAGGAATGGCTTCCAGCTCGGGTACAGATTCCTCTGTCACGCTGACAGTTGTGACCGGCGCTTCGTCGTCTTGTTGCGTCGTAGTTATTTCGGTGACTTGTTGTTTTGGGCCTTGTTTTTTCTTGATGACGCGCCTAGACACCTTAACCGTCTTGACATCTCCAGTGTCCGTACGTACCTGAGTAACCTGGACTTTTTCAGGTTCTTCTTCAAGCGTGTTTGCTCTGTCTGTTACGAGTGATGTTGCAAACGGAGTAAGTGTTTCGTCTGCTATGTGTTCTGTTGTGTGTACTGACACTACTGGTGTTTTGTCGTCTTCTTGTTCAGTAGTGATGTGTGTGGTTTGTGTTTTGGAGCCCTGTTTCTTTTTGATAATGCGTTTGGTTATTTTCTTGTGTGTAGTCTTACCTTCGGGAGTCTTGTATTCCTCCACAGACGTTTCTTCTGGTAGCTCGACTATTTCGACTGGTTTGTGTTCGGCTGGTGTTTCTTCTACAAAGTTAACTGAAGTAACGGGTGCCTGGTCGTCTTCCTGTGTAGTTGTGATTTCGACAGTCTCTTGTTTCGGTCCCTTCTTCCTAACGACGCGCTTGGTGGTTTTCTTTACGACCTTCTTCCCCTCGGGCGTTTGTATTTCTTCGACCGCAGTTTCTTCTGGCAGTTCGACTGTTTCGAGAGGAATGGCTTCCAGCTCGGGTACAGATTCCTCTGTCACGCTGACAGTTGTGACCGGCGCTTCGTCGTCTTGTTGCGTCGTAGTTATTTCGGTGACTTGTTGTTTTGGGCCTTGTTTTTTCTTGATGACGCGCCTAGACACCTTAACCGTCTTGACATCTCCAGTGTCCGTACGTACCTGAGTAACCTGGACTTTTTCAGGTTCTTCTTCAAGCGTGTTTGCTCTGTCTGTTACGAGTGATGTTGCAAACGGAGTAAGTGTTTCGTCTGCTATGTGTTCTGTTGTGTGTACTGACACTACTGGTGTTTTGTCGTCTTCTTGTTCAGTAGTGATGTGTGTGGTTTGTGTTTTGGAGCCCTGTTTCTTTTTGATAATGCGTTTGGTTATTTTCTTGTGTGTAGTCTTACCTTCGGGAGTCTTGTATTCCTCCACAGACGTTTCTTCTGGTAGCTCGACTATTTCGACTGGTTTGTGTTCGGCTGGTGTTTCTTCTACAAAGTTAACTGAAGTAACGGGTGCCTGGTCGTCTTCCTGTGTAGTTGTGATTTCGACAGTCTCTTGTTTCGGTCCCTTCTTCCTAACGACGCGCTTGGTGGTTTTCTTTACGACCTTCTTCCCCTCGGGCGTTTCTATTTCTTCGACCGCAGTTTCTTCTGGCAGTTCGACAGTTTCGAGAGGAGTGGCTTCCAGCTCGGGTACAGATTCCTCTGTAACGCTGACAGTTGTGACCGGCGCTTCGTCGTCCTGTTGCGTGGTAGTTATTTCGGTGACTTGTTGTTTGGGGCCTTGTTTTTTCTTGATGACGCGCCTAGACACCTTTACCGTTTTGACATCTCCAGTGTCCGTACGTACCTGAGTGACCTGGACTTTTTCAGGTTCTTCTTCAAGCGTGTCTGCTCTGTCTGTTACGATTGATGTTTCAAACGGTGTAAGTGTTTCGTCTGTAGTATGTTCTGTTATGTGAACTGACACTACTGGTGATTTGTCGTCTTCTTGTTCAGTAGTGATGTGTGTGGTTTGTGTTTTGGGGCCTTGTTTCTTTTTGATAATACGTTTGGTGATTTTCTTGTGTGTGGTCTTACCTTCGGGAGTTTTGACTACCTCAACAGACGTTTCTTCTGGTAGCTCGACTATTTCGACTGGTTTGTCTTCGGCTGGTGTTTCTACTACAAAGTTGACTGAAGTAACTGGTGCCTGGTCGTCCTCCTGTGTAGTTGTAATTTCGACAGTCTCTTGTTTCGGTCCCTTTTTCCTAACGACGCGCTTGGTGGTTTTCTTTACGACCTTCTTCCCCTCGGGCGTTTGTATTTCTTCGACCGCAGTTTCTTCTGGCAGTTCGAATGTTTCGAGTGGAGTGGCTTCCAGCTCAGGCACAGATTCCTCTGTCACGCTGACAGTTGTGACCGGCGCTTCGTCGTCCTGTTGCGTGGTAGTTATTTCAGTGACTTGTTGTTTGGGGCCTTGTTTTTTCTTGATGACGCGCCTAGACACCTTTACCGTCTTGACATCTCCAGTGTCCGTACGTACCTGAGTAACCTGGACTTTTTCAGGTTCTTCTTCAAGCGTGTCTGCTCTGTCTGTTACGAGTGATGTTTCAAACGGAGTGAGTGTTTCGTCTGCGATGTGTTCTGTAGTGTGTACTGACACTACTGGTGTTTTTTCGTCTTCTTGTTCAGTAGTAATGTGTGTGGTTTGTGTTTTGGGGCCTTGTTTCTTTTTGATAATGCGTTTGGTGATTTTCTTGTGTGTGGTCTTACCTTCGGGAGTCTTGACTTCCTCAACAGACGTTTCTTCTGGTAGCTCGACTATTTCAAATGGTTTGTGTTCGGCCGGTGTTTCTTCTACAAAGTTGACTGAAGTAACTGGTGCCTGGTCGTCCTCCTGTGTAGTTGTAATTTCGACAGTCTCTTGTTTCAGTCCCTGCTTCCTAACGACGCGCTTGGTGGTTTTCTTTACGACCTTCTTCCCCTCGGGCGTTTGTATTTCTTCGACCGCAGTTTCTTCTGGCAGTTCAAGCGTTTCGAGAGGAGTGGCTTCCAGCTCGGGCACAGATTCTTCTGTCACGCTGACAGTTGTGACCGGCGCTTCGTCGTCTTGTTGCGTCGTAGTTATTTCGGTAACTTGTTGTTTGGGGCCTTGTTTTTTCTTGATGACGCGCCTAGACACCTTAACCGTCTTGACATCTCCAGTGTCCGTACGTACCTGAGTAACCTGGACTTTTTCAGGTTCTTCTTCAAGCGTGTCTGCTCTGTCTGTTACGAGTGATGTTTCAAACGGAGTGAGTGTTTCGTCTGCGATGTGTTCTGTAGTGTGTACTGACACTACTGGTGTTTTGTCGTCTTCTTGTTCAGTAGTAATGTGTGTGGTTTGTGTTTTGGGGCCTTGTTTCTTTTTGATAATACGTTTTGTGATTTTCTTGTGTGTGGTCTTACCTTCGGGAGTCTTGACTTCCTCAACAGACGTTTCTTCTGGTAGCTCGATTATTTCGACTGGTTTATCTTCGGCCGGTGTTTCTTCCACAAAGTTGACTGAAGTAACTGGTGCCTGGTCGTCTTCCTGTGTAGTTGTGATTTCGACAGTCTCTTGTTTCGGTCCCTTTTTCCTAACGACGCGCTTGGTGATTTTCTTTACGACCTTCTTCCCCTCGGGCGTTTGTATTTCTTCAACCTCAGTTTCTTCTGGCATTTCGACTGTTTCGAGTGGAGTGGCTTCCAGCTCGGGCACAGATTCCTCTGTCACGCTGACAGTTGTGACCGGCGCTTCGTCATCCTGTTGCGTGGTAGTTATTTCAGTGACTTGTTGTTTGGGGCCTTGTTTTTTCTTGATGACGCGCCTAGACACCTTTACCGTCTTGACATCTCCAGTGTCCGTACGTACCTGAGTGACCTGGACTTTTTCAGGTTCTTCTTCAAGCGTGTCTGCTCTGTCTGTTACGAGTAATGTTTCAAACGGAGTGAGAGTTTCGTTTGCGATTTGTTCTGTAGTATGTACTGACACTACTGGTGATTGATTGTCCTCTTGTTCTGTAGTGATTTCTGTGGTATGTATTTTTGGGCCTTGTTTCTTTTTGATAATGCGTTTGGTGATTTTCTTGTGTGTTTTCTTACCTTCGGGCGTTTCGATTACTTCTAGTGCTGTTTCTTCGGGTAGTTCCATGATTTCAATTGGCTTAACATCTGCGGCAGGCTTGTCTTCCACGAAGTTAACCGTGGTAACTAGAGCTTTATCATCCTCCTGTGTCGTAGTTATTTCGACAGTTTCTTGCTTAGGTCCTCTTTTTTTGACGATGCGCTTAGTGATCCTTTTTCTGATTGTTTTGCCTTCAGGTGTTTCTATTTCTTCAATGGCAGTTTCCTCTGGCATCTCAATTGTCTCTGTAGGAATGACTTCTTGCTCTAAAATTTTTTCTTCTGTTATGTTTACTGTGGTGACCGGGGCCTCATCGTCTTGCTGCGTCGTTGTGATTTCAGTAACTTCTTGTTGCTTGCCCTTCTTTTTCTTAATGACGCGTTTGGTAACCTTGACTGATTTTACATCTCCAGTTTCTGTGCGAACTTGAGTGACTTGCACTCGGTCGGGTTCCTCTTCAATAATTTCTGCTTTGTCTGATGTGTGTGACGTCTCAAATGGTGTTGTCGTTTCGTCTGTAGTTTGTTCGGTAGTGTGTACTGACACTACTGGTGTTTTATCGTCTTCTTGTTCTGTGGTGATTTCTGTGGTTTGAATTTTAGGGCCTACTTTCTTTTTGATGATGCGTTTTGTAACTTTTTTGTGTGTGGTCTTACCTTCGGGAGTCTTGACTTCCTCAACAGACGTTTCCTCTGGTAGCTCGACTATTTCGACTGGTTTGTCTTCGGCCGGTGTTTCTTCAACAAAGTTGACTGAAGTAACGGGTGCCTGGTCGTCTTCCTGTGTAGTTGTAATTTCGACAGTCTCTTGTTTCGGTCCTTTCTTCCTAACGATACGCTTGGTGGTTTTCTTTACGATCTTCTTCCCCTCGGGCGTTTGTATTTCTTCGACCGCAGTTTCTTCTGGCAGTTCAAGCGTTTCGAGAGGAGTGGCTTCCAGTTCGGGCACAGATTCCTCTGTCACGCTGACAGTTGTGACCGGTGCTTCGTCGTCCTGTTGCGTTGTAGTTATTTCGGTGACTTGTTGTTTGGGGCCTTGTTTTTTCTTGATTACGCGCTTAGACACCTTAACCGTTTTGACATCTCCAGTGTCCGTACGTACCTGAGTAACCTGGACTTTTTCAGGTTCTTCTTCAAGCGTGTCTGCTCTGTCTGTTACGATTGATGTTGCAAACGGAGTGAGTGTTTCGTCTGCGATGTGTTCTGTTGTGTGTACGGACACGACAGGTGTTTTGTCGTCTTCTTGTTCAGTAGTGATGTGTGTGGTTTGTGTTTTGGGGCCTTGTTTCTTTTTGATAATACGTTTGGTGATTTTCTTGTGTGTGGTCTTACCTTCGGGAGTCTTGACTTCCTCAACAGACGTTTCTGCTGGTAGCTCGACTATTTCGACTGGTTTATCTTCGGCTGGTGTTTCTTCCACAAAGTTGACTGAAGTAACGGGTGCCTGGTCGTCCTCCTGTGTTGTTGTGATTTCGACAGTCTCTTGTTTCGGTCCCTTTTTCCTAACGACGCGCTTGGTGGTTTTCTTTACGACCTTCTTCCCCTCGGGCGTTTGTATTTCTTCGACCGGAGTTTCTTCTGGCAGTTCGACTGTTTCGAGAGGAGTGGCTTCCAGCTCGGGCACAGATTCCTCTGTCACGCTGACAGTTGTTACCGGCGCTTCGTCATCCTGTTGAGTCGTCGTGATTTCAGTGACTTCCTGCTGCTTGCCTCTCTTTTTCTTGATGACGCGTTTGGTGACCTTGACAGATTTGACTTCTCCTGTGTCTGTGCGAACTTGAGTGACGTGTACTTGGTCAGGCTCCTCTTCGATGACCTCAGCTTTGTCAGTGACTTGTGATGTTTCAAATGGTGTTGCAGTTTCGTCTGTAGTTTGTTCTGTGGTGTGAACTGACACTACTGGTGATTGATTGTCTTCTTGTTCTGTAATGATTTCTGTGGTTCGTATTTTTGGGCCTACTTTCTTTTTGATAATGCGTTTAGTGATTTTTTTGTGTGTTATCTTACCTTCGGGCGTTTCGATTTCTTCTAGTGCTGTTTCTTCGGGTAGTTCCATGATTTCAATGGGCTTAACATCTTCGGCAGGCTTTTCTTCCACGAAGTTAACCGTGGTAACTGGAGCTTTTTCATCCTCCTGTGTCGTAGTTATTTCGACAGTTTCTTGCTTAGGTCCTCTTTTTTTGACGATGCGCTTAGTGATCTTTTTCCTGATTGTTTTGCCTTCAGGTGTTTCTATTTCTTCGATAGCAGTTTCCTCTGGCATCTCGATTGTCTCTGTAGGAATGACTTCTTGCTCTGGAAGTTTTTCTTCTGTAACGTTTACTGTGGTGACCGGGGCCTCGTCGTCTTGCTGCGTCGTTGTGATTTCAGTAACTTCTTGTTGCTTGCCTCTCTTTTTCTTAATCACGCGTTTGGTAACCTTGACAGATTTTACGTCTCCAGTTTCTGTGCGAACTTGAGTGACTTGCACTCGGTCGGGTTCCTCTTCAATAATTTCTGCTTGGTCTGATGTGTGTGACGTCTCGAATGGGGTTGTTGTTTCGTCTGTAGTTTGTTCTGTGGTGTGTACTGACACTACCGGTGTTTTATCGTCTTCTTGTTCTGTGGTAATTTCTGTGGTTTGAATTTTAGGGCCTACTTTCTTTTTGATGATGCGTTTTGTAACTTTTTTGTGTGTGGTCTTACCTTCGGGAGTCTTGACTTCCTCAACAGACGATTCTTCTGGTAGCTCGACTATTTCGACTGGTTTGTCTTCGGCCGGTGTTTCTTCCACAAAGTTGACCGAAGTAACTGGTGCCTGGTCGTCCTCTTGTGTAGTTGTAATTTCGAAAGTCTCTTGTTTCGGTCCCTTCTTCCTAACGACGCGCTTGGTGGTTTTCTTTACGACCTTTTTACCCTCGGGCGTTTGTATTACTTCGACCGCAGTTTCTTCTGGCAGTTCGACTGTTTCGAGAGGAGTGGCTTCCAGCTCGGGCACAGATTCTTCTGTCACGCTGACAGTTGTTACCGGCGCTTCGTCATCCTGTTGAGTCGTCGTGATTTCAGTGACTTCCTGCTGCTTGCCTCTCTTTTTCTTGATGACGCGTTTGGTGACCTTGACAGATTTGACTTCTCCTGTGTCTGTGCGAACTTGAGTGACGTGTACCTGGTCAGGCTCTTCTTCGATGACCTCTGCTTTGTCTGTGACTTGTGATGTTTCGAATGGTGTTGCAGTTTCGTCTGTAGTTTGTTCTGTGGTGTGAATTGACACTACTGGTGATTGATTGTCTTCTTGTTCTGTAATGATTTCTGTGGTTTGTATTTTTGGGCCTTGTTTCTTTTTGATAATGCGTTTGGTGATTTTCTTGTGTGTTTTCTTACCTTCGGGCGTTTCGATTACTTCTAATGCTGTTTCCTCGGGTAGCTCCATGATTTCAATGGGCTTAACATCTTCGACAGGCTTTTCTTCCACGAAGTTAACCGTGGTAACTGGAGCTTTTTCATCCTCCTGTGTCGTAGTTATTTCGACAGTTTCTTGCTTAGGTCCTCTTTTTTTGACGATGCGCTTAGTGATCTTTTTCCTGATTGTTTTGCCTTCAGGTGTTTCTATTTCTTCGATAGCAGTTTCCTCTGGCATCTCGATTGTCTCTGTAGGAATGACTTCTTGCTCTGGAAGTTTTTCTTCTGTAACGTTTACTGTGGTGACCGGGGCCTCATCGTCTTGCTGCGTCGTTGTGATTTCAGTAACTTCTTGTTGCTTGCCTCTCTTTTTCTTAATGACGCGTTTGGTAACCTTGACAGATTTTACGTCTCCAGTTTCTGTGCGAACTTGAGTGACTTGCACTCGGTCGGGTTCCTCTTCAATAATTTCTGCTTTGTCTGATGTGTGTGATGTCTCAAATGGTGTAGTCGTTTCGTCTGTAGTTTGTTCTGTGGTGTGTACTGACACTACCGGTGTTTTATCGTCTTCTTGTTCTGTGGTGATTTCTGTGGTTTGAATTTTGGAGCCTACTTTCTTTTTGATGATGCGTTTTGTAACTTTTTTGTGTGTGGTCTTACCTTCGAGAGTTTTAACTTCCTCAACAGATGTTTCTTCTGGTAGCTCGACAATGTCAACTGGTTTGTCGTCGGCCGGTGTTTCTTCCACAAAGTTGACCGAAGTAACTGGTGCCTGGTCGTCCTCTTGTGTAGTTGTAATTTCGAAAGTCTCTTGTTTCGGTCCCTTCTTCCTAATGACGCGCTTGGTGGTTTTCTTTACGACCTTTTTACCCTCGGGCGTTTGTATTTCTTCGACCGCAGTTTCTTCTGGCAGTTCGACTGTTTCGAGAGGAGTGGCTTCCAGCTCGGGCACAGATTCCTCTGTCACGCTGACAGTTGTTACCGGCGCTTCGTCATCCTGTTGAGTCGTCGTGATTTCAGTGACTTCCTGCTGCTTGCCTCTCTTTTTCTTAATGACGCGTTTGGTGACCTTGACAGATTTAACTTCTCCTGTGTCTGTGCGAACTTGAGTGACGTGTACTTGGTCAGGCTCTTCTTCGATGACCTCTGCTTTGTCTGTGACTTGTGATGTTTCGAATGGTGTTGCAGTTTCGTCTGTAGTTTGTTCTGTGGTGTGAACTGACACTATTGGTGATTGATTGTCTTCTTGTTCTGTAATGATTTCTGTTGTTTGTATTTTTGGGCCTTGTTTCTTTTTGATAATGCGTTTGGTGATTTTCTTGTGTGTTTTCTTACCTTCGGGCGTTTCGATTACTTCTAATGCTGTTTCCTCGGGTAGCTCCATGATTTCAATGGGCTTAACATCTTCGGCAGGCTTTTCTTCCACGAAGTTAACCGTGGTAACTGGAGCTTTTTCATCCTCCTGTGTCGTAGTTATTTCGACAGTTTCTTGCTTAGGTCCTCTTTTTTTGACGATGCGCTTAGTGATCTTTTTCCTGATTGTTTTGCCTTCAGGTGTTTCTATTTCTTCGATAGCAGTTTCCTCTGGCATCTCGATTGTCTCTGTAGGAATGACTTCTTGCTCTGGAAGTTTTTCTTCTGTAACGTTTACTGTGGTGACCGGGACCTCGTCGTCTTGCTGCGTCGTTGTGATTTCAGTAACTTCTTGTTGCTTGCCTCTCTTTTTCTTAATCACGCGTTTGGTAACCTTGACAGATTTTACGTCTCCAGTTTCTGTGCGAACTTGAGTGACTTGCACTCGGTCGGGTTCCTCTTCAATAATTTCTGCTTGGTCTGATGTGTGTGACGTCTCGAATGGGGTTGTTGTTTCGTCTGTAGTTTGTTCTGTGGTGTGTACTGACACTACCGGTGTTTTATCGTCTTCTTGTTCTGTGGTAATTTCTGTGGTTTGAATTTTAGGGCCTACTTTCTTTTTGATGATGCGTTTTGTAACTTTTTTGTGTGTGGTCTTACCTTCGGGAGTCTTGACTTCCTCAACAGACGATTCTTCTGGTAGCTCGACTATTTCGACTGGTTTGTCTTCGGCCGGTGTTTCTTCCACAAAGTTGACCGAAGTAACTGGTGCCTGGTCGTCCTCTTGTGTAGTTGTAATTTCGAAAGTCTCTTGTTTCGGTCCCTTCTTCCTAACGACGCGCTTGGTGGTTTTCTTTACGACCTTTTTACCCTCGGGCGTTTGTATTACTTCGACCGCAGTTTCTTCTGGCAGTTCGACTGTTTCGAGAGGAGTGGCTTCCAGCTCGGGCACAGATTCTTCTGTCACGCTGACAGTTGTTACCGGCGCTTCGTCATCCTGTTGAGTCGTCGTGATTTCAGTGACTCCCTGCTGCTTGCCTCTCTTTTTCTTGATGACGCGTTTGGTGACCTTGACAGATTTGACTTCTCCTGTGTCTGTGCGAACTTGAGTGACGTGTACCTGGTCAGGCTCTTCTTCGATGACCTCTGCTTTGTCTGTGACTTGTGATGTTTCGAATGGTGTTGCAGTTTCGTCTGTAGTTTGTTCTGTGGTGTGAATTGACACTACTGGTGATTGATTGTCTTCTTGTTCTGTAATGATTTCTGTGGTTTGTATTTTTGGGCCTACTTTCTTTTTAATAATGCGTTTAGTGATTTTCTTGTGTGTTTTCTTACCTTCGGGCGTTTCGATTACTTCTAATGCTGTTTCCTCGGGTAGTTCTTGTATTTCAAATTGTCGTTCTTCTTCGTCAGGCTTTTCATCCATATTGGTGATTGTTATTTCAACATCACTTTTTTCTTTTTTTCCTACTTTTTGTTTGGTGACCTTTTTTATGATTGTTTTGCTCTTAGTAGTATCAATCTCTTTAGTAGATGCTAATTCTAGTTTGGCATCAGGTTTTTCGTCTGTTTTGTAACCTTGCCTAAAGTCGTCTGGTTCTTCTAATATTTCTGTAATTTTTGTTTCCTGTGTGTCATCATCCATCATTTCTTCAATTTGTACTTGATTTGGAATTTGCGGAATGTTTAAATGATCTTCAGGCATTTCAACAGTACCTTTTATTGTGTCTTCAATTTGAACTGCTTCATCTTCAATATATTCCTCAATGTCAATATTGCTGTGGAATTCTTGTTGCGATGTTTCAGGTATGAAGTCATCAATAGTTTCTTCTATCACAACGTTTCTTTCAGCGACGTCCGTGTTGCTACTTCTTTTCTTTTTGCGTAGTATAGTTCGTTTGGTTTTTGTTTGAATCGGTTCTCTCCCACCTGGAGCTTGCGAAAACTTTGTTATGATTTCTTCAGTTTCTTCAAAATCTGATGATTTTGGAGATGTGATGTCGTCTGATATTTCTGAAAAATCGGGTTTCAGTTTAAATGTGTCTTGTGTTAAGTCTTATTTATAGCGTTTTATATGATATCTTTCATTATGTATGTCTATGGTGTTTGCTTAGTTATTATGTGTTCATTGACTTGAATTTGTGTATACCTGTGGAGTTTGCTTGCTTTATGTAGATTATAGTAATTATTTTTATCATTTATAATCTTAACTGCCTTGCTAGGGTAATATCTCCAATAACCGTTTACCTAAAATATTTGCCTTTCCGTCTGTGCGTGGTCTAGCGTAGATATTTTTAGTACTAAAGAGGTTTTATTTGTCATACATATATATTTTTCGTAAGTGTGAAATATAAATCACGCTAGCAAAACTGTAAAATAAAATCTTATGTTCTTAATTTCTTAATACCATTTCTTGTTTTAGATATTCGTTTGCGAAATACAGGTTGTTCTTGGAAGTATGGATCAATTGGTACAGCGCTCATTCAGGGTGTCCAACAATTAAGAATATTTATTTATTTATTTAAACTTTATTGCACCAAAAAAAAGAATGTACAATTGGCGGACTTTATGCCATAAGGCATTCTCTACCAGTCAACCGCATGGGAATGCAGAGAGTTAATAAGTGGCGGGATATTAAGTAAAGTAGAGAAATTAATTTATGGTAGAACTAAATTACTACTGAATAAATAAACATACATACTACGATACATAGATAGGAATATACAAATACATACGCCAAGTATTAAACATACTTGAATAATAATATAATAAATACGAGAATTAGTCAGAATAAGTAACACGACATCATTATTACGGTAGAAAAAGACACGTAGTGAGACAGATGAAAGTGGTGGTCACTCCTGAAGAGAGTCAAGGTAGTATTTCCGTAGAGACCTCTTGAACACAAATTTGCTTAGGGACATCTTGATCTTGTAAGGGAGGGAATTTCAAAGACGGATCGCAGAAGTAGTGAAGGAGTCGGACGTAAAGCCGGTTTTGAAAAGAGGTGTGAAAAGGGTCAGATTGTGGGTAGAACGAATATTGCGTGAGGTGGTGGATCCCTGATAGGGGAAGCGTTGCTTCATATAAATTGGAGAATGAGGGTCTCGAAGGATACTGAAAAGGGTGCAGAGAATTCTTATGGATCTGCGATGACGGATGGGAAGCCATTTAAGCTTAGAACGGTAGGCACAGTATATGATAATCCTTTTAACTGCGGATTTGTCACATCATCTACTTATTGTTAAGTAGGTAAAGTACCATATCAATAAATAACAGTTTCCGGCCCGGTCGGTGATTAAAACTAACCTCTTAGACATAAGTTAGAAAACTAGCCTCTAGACCAGTGGGTCCACTAGAGCTTAGAATATAGCCTACAAATACCCAACACGTCTCCTAATCCGCTACCAAAATCATTACTTGACAAACTCCGAAGTCTTTAATTAAATAGACGGCGGAAACAAATCGGCCTAAGCAAGGAGCACAGGTGGTGTTTTGCTGCGCACAAAGCATTACTGTGAGGTGGGTCTTCCCAGACAATGACACACCTGTTGGCGTGCCTTACGGCACGGTATATAGATATACAGTATTTTATCTACATACTAGAGCACCCTTATCGACACACACATGCATACAACCCACGCCACCCACAACTTGGGCAGACAAACCCACGAAGTGACACGCGGGCGCGAGCCGGTTCGCTGTCAAAGACTGACTTTCGAAATGCAGATAGATATCATTGAACAAAGTAGGTTATATGAAACATGTAATCATCTTTATTTCGGATGACAGCTGTGAAAACTGCCATATCTCGGAAACTACCCACCTCAGACTACTGGTGTGTAGAGACAAATTTTAGAGCTCTTCGAGATCTTCATATCGGATGACAGCTGTCAAAATTGAAAAGGCCATATCTCGGAAACTACCCACCTTAGACTACTGGTGTGTAGGGACAAATTTTAGGGCTCGTAGAGATCTTTATTTCGGATGACAGCTGTCAAAATTAAACCGGAAATATCTCGGAAACTATCCATCCAAGACTACTGGTGTGTAGGGACAAATCGTAGGACGAGATCTTTATTTGATGACAGCTGTCAAAATGGAAACAGCCATAACTCGGAAACTACCCACCCTAGACAACTGGTGTTAAAAAAATAAAAAATCTTTTCGCAAAATTTTCAATGCCTCCGAAGATTGCGGGAACTGCAGGGTCTGTGGATATTTTTCATACACATACGATTTAAATATATTTTTTAAGGCTTAATGATGTGTAGGAGCAAACTCGTAAATTTGACCTGGTCTCATTGAACTGACAATGTAAAAACGCGCCCGTTTTACTAGGAGTCCACTGTCTGTGGATATGATAAAATAATCTTTAATAAAAATATGACTCATTCCTAAACCTAAAACAATACACATATGAAGTATAAAAATCTAGTCATTTTTTACTTTTTGTGTACCAACCCTAGCGCTCCGCCCATCCGTAGGTTCTAATTTCAAAAATACGGCTGAGTCACACTTCTTTTCTGAAAACAAATCTTTCTATTGTGCTTACGGGCCCCTACACTCACACACTTACCTGGACATGTACCACGCTACTAATCATGCTGTGTTAGTCACTGGTCCTTAAAAATATAACGCCAGAGTTGACACCTTAAGTCAGCCAAGAAGCCAACGTATAATAGTAGAATTCTAATAAAACCGGCCAAGTGCGAGTCGGATTCGCGCACGAAGGGTTCCGTACAACATTAGACACTATACTATGATCTTTTTTAGTTTTAAAATGAATGAGAAAAAAATATGGAAGCCCCCTTAGTAAACTTAAAGTTTATTAAACAATAATATTCTGTGAATGTTTCTAGTATCTGCCTGTTGCACTTATTAATATGGAGCAAAAAACACGCTTGTTGTATGGGAGCCCTCTTAAATAATTTTATTATTTTAATTTTATTATTTGTTTTAAAAATTTATGGACATTCTGTTAAAATTTCAAGCATCAGCCGGTTGCCGTTATTAATATAGAGCAACAATCGCCAAAAATTACGTTTGTTCTATGGGAGCCCTCCTTAAATAATATTTTATTCTGTTTTTAGTATTTGTTGTTATAGCGGCAACAAAAATACATCATCTGTGAAAATTTCAACTGTCTAGCTATTACGGTTCATGAGATACAGCCCGTCAGACAGACAGAAAGCGGAGGCTTAGTAATAGGGTTCTGTTTTACCCTTTTGGTACGCAACCCTAAAAAACCGTACTTTTTGTTTTTTATGGAAAAGTTTTGAGACTAACCGAATGGGCTCATAATTGACTACTTTTTGTCTCCTACGAACAGCAAGGTAGAAGGTAGTAGTTGGCAGCACGTCAAGTTAAACATGTTAACTAACTAAACCAGCTTTTATTACAAAGGGAACAGAAGCGGTCTCTAGGTCAACATCTATATCGGTCTAGGTATCTAGGTAAGACAATACGTCTTACTTGCGGCTGTGTGTGTTAAGAATAGACCCCATATTAATACAGCCGAAAATTTAGGAATGACCCTCGCTATGCGTATGTTCCTTTTAATCCATACTCACAACGACAGCTTGTAAAAACCTAAACAAAATAAAAAAAAATAAAAAATATTAGCTTAGGGTGTGTCAAAAATCACAACTTAAGCATGTACATTATTTCAATTGAATTTAAGTTGACATAAAATCACAGCTAAGATTCTATCACTGGTTAAAGACTAAAGGCGATTATGGTATCAAATGTAGCTGAAGAAAGATAAATAGTTCTTAAAACAACTGTAACAATAACTTTGTAATTTTTCCACGTGAAGTTATGTAGACAGACAGGCAAATTTACGAAATTACGTTTAGGCGTAGCAAAAGACGCCTTGGCCAAGTTTTTTTTTTGTGATCAGGTGCGTAGTTTTGTTGTCATTATAGATTTTTGATTAAGTTATGTGTCCCAGGTCCCTTCCTAATCGATTTTAAAACGATGAAAAAGGTGACAAAATATTGTCACAGCTACTCTTACAATAAACTTGATACAATTCCAATCCAAACGAATGCTTTTCGTCGTTATGACAAATTATTAACTTACTGACGATATTGTCGAAAGAAAGTAACGAAAATTATACGCGGTAAAAGTTGGCCGATAAAATCACGCTCTATATAGTTTATGTTGATTAGTTTGTGAAAATCACGAAATAAAATTTGTTTGTTATACATACTTCTATACCAAATTGTATTTAAAGGTTTATTGATAATTGAACAGTGATTACTATTGAAATTGTATTCAACATAACTTACAAAATATGATGTAATGTATTTAACATTACATATGCATATCATCATCATTTCTCGTACACGATAAAATGTGATGAATGCTGGATCCAAGTTTGAACAGAATATAAGTCAATTTATCGTCTTTCGTATTTCTCATGTAAAAAAGTTGCCGCTATTACTATACTTATCTTGTGAAGATACTCGCTTCATCACCTAGTCATTGTACAAATTCACAATTATTTATTAACATAAACTTAAGTAAGGTTTTGCTTTGACTGTTCTGTGTGTCAAGTGGGATGATAGTATCAAGGAGTAGTAAACGGCTTCTTAGTCCCATACGGACATTTTTGTAACATATTAGATGATGTCACAAAATGTCAATCTCATTGCCGGTTACTCCACCTTAATTTGTTTTGTTTGGTTATGTATATTTGGCACCCGTGTTAAAAGTAACCCTGTTAAAATCACACCATACAAAGTATTGTGATCAAACGCAAAACGTTCCCGTGACGTAATAGTGACTTGCAAATTTTGTGTGTCCTATCTATCTTATCCTATACTAAGAAACAACCTGTTGTACACATCTTGTACAAACTAACCTATATATTCAATAAAAATAAAATACCCTTACTTACCTTTTGCATAAACTTGTTGTTCTGAAATGATGACGTCTTGAACATCTTCAGAGGTAGTTACGATACCGGCAGACATGTTCTCTGTATGTTTAACAGGTATTGGCGTGGTTTGTTCATCTACGAATTCAGTGGTGACTTCGATTTCATTTGCTACTGTGAAACCTTTACGTAGTGTTTGTTTGTCGGTTTTCTGAATTTGTAAGTCTGTTTCATTTTGGAAGATCGTATTTTCTGTGATTATCAACGGTGATATACTGCTAGATGTTATATTGGATAATTTGGACTGTACTTCGGGTGTTATTAGTTTACTAGTATGAGTGGCCGGTATATGTTCAGTGCATTGGATATGTGATAATAAAGTAATGGATTTTTCTGCTGTTTTTTCTTTACCTTGCTCAGAGATGAGATTGTCTTGAGTGTCTTCTTGAGTAACTTCAAGTACTAATATCCCTTCGTTGGTATTCAGTATAGTTTCAGCCTTTCCTGTAGTTACAGGTTTTTCAAAAGAAGATTCCTTTTCTTTTTCGTGTACTATAACATTAATTTGGCTCAATGCTACATTTTCTATAGGCACAGCCGTCACGATTTTTTCTTCAACAAGAGGAACTTCTTTTACATCACTGACGTTTTCACTTAGTACGACTTCTGTTCGTTCAATAGTTGTATTTTCAAGCAAATGTTCCAAAACTGTGTTTAGTTTTAGGGGTTCATTTGTAAAGCCTTGTGGGGTTTCTTGTGTTATGCTCTCAGTAACGACATAACTTTTTTGTGTTTCGAAACCAAGTGAAGGTTCGCTCTTCTGTGGCTCGAAATCTGTTTCTAATTTAGTAGTAGATTCTACGACTTGCGGCTGCTCATTTATTAGTTCCTTTTCTATAGTATGAGAAGAAATCGCCTTTTCCTCTTTCTTATCATCCTTTGTTAAAATCGCAGAGTTTTCTTGAATAATTACTTCTATCTGTTCGAAAGATTTAAAATTCACGACATTTGGATTAGCTTGCGCAGGTTCTTGCTTTTCTATAGATGTGAAACTTTGTGTCTGCTCTAAAACTTGTTGTTGTTCACTGTTAACTGCTTCCGTCATAGACTGTGAAGATTTAGCTTTTTCTGCATTTGTAACTTTGTCTAATATATCCACGCTATCTTCTAAAGATATAGTTTCTGTTGTCATTATATGTCGAGAAAGGGTTATGTCTTGGTGTTCATTTGTAGTTGAAGGCATCACCAAAGGCTTTAAAGTATCTTCTTTTTCAGTTATCAAATTATCAGTTACAGTGACATGTTGTTGTGGTTCGACTGTTAGTCCAGCCTGTTGTGATTTATATTCACTTGCAGAGGTGAAGGAAATTTCTGTTTCATTAATTATATTCTCATCTACTCCTATACTTGAGTGAGGTGTAATACTGGTAACTGGCTTAACATCGTTTAACTTTTTGTTTACTTCAAGCTGCTCTTCCTTTTCAGAGGGCATCGTTTCGAATATTTGTATATAGTTACTCTTCTCAAAGTCCAGTTTTAACGTTTCAAGTTTAGATACCGAGTCCTTTACCAAAACACTTTCAGATTCTGTAACTATGGTTTCGGTTATATCTAACGGTTTTTGTTCATCTTGGCTTCTTGTCGGCATCTTTTCTAGCGCTGTTTTTACTTCAAAACTGTTTTCTATCTCTCCAACAAATGGTTCAGACTGTTGTAAAGCTTCTTGCAATCCGTGTGTCAAAAATGCGCTTGTCAAGGGTTGCTTGGAAACATGCAAGATTTCACTTTCCATTGTAGCTACAACTTCTGTATTTAACAATGATTGTTTTTCGTTCACCGATGGCTTAGCTACCGATTTTGTAACTTCAGCCATGTCTGTCAAGATCTGTTCTTTTTCAACTGTATTCACTTCCGTTATTTCCATTGCTGAAACCTCATTCATTTTTGGGTATGCGGTCTGTAGATCCGTTTTGGCTTCAGTAAAAGTGGATTCTTTTTCCCCATAAAACACTTCTGTTTCCTGCAAATGTTTTTGAAGATCTGTTGGTACTTTTATGGCGACTGAGGTTTTTGTAGGTTTGCCATCGAAATCTTCAACACTGCTTGACACTAATACTTCAGATTTTATAGCACTGCTTAAAGGCACTATTCCCACTGTTATTTGTCGACCGGGTGTCGAAATTCTACCTTCGAATTCCTGTTCTTTGTCAACAGCTTCTACAGAACTTGTTATTATTGCTTGAGTTTCAGAATACTGTGGCTGAACATTAAATTCTTTTGGTATATCCTTCGATAAAACCATTTCTTTATCACCTGTTACTATTTCTGTTTGTTCAATTGTGAAGGTAACAACTGGCGTCACGTCAGGTGTCTGTGTAATAAGTTTCTCCTTGCTTATCTCTTCTGCATGTTGACTCACAATTAGCTCTTCAATATGCGCGGCTTTACCATATATGTCATCTATTTTAGGTAATGCCTTTTTATATGGAATAGCAGTATCTTGGGTGGTTTCAAGCTTTTCAGAATGAGATAAAATCTCTGTTGTTTGGAATTCATGTTTCAAAATCATCGTGGTTTCAGCTTTTTGTTGGTCTGGTTTTGTGTGTATCGATAATGTGTTTTCACTTTCAACTGTACAATTTTCGCTGTATTCTGGTGCCTGTAAAGCTGTCAAAATTACGTTTGGACTTGTTTTTAACTCGATATCTTTTATTATTAAATCACTTTCTGATACATGTGACAAAGTTTCTTGTTGAATTATAGCTTCTTTATTAATAGTGCTTTCCTTAGCGTTTGCAGTAACCATTTGATTTTGTGCTACAGGTTCTGGAAGAGTTTCAGCTGCTTTTTCCTCTATTATAAGAGCTTGGTTTGAGTCAATGCTTACTACGGCGGATGCCATATTAGGTTTCTCAGTCTCATCTAATAACTTTTCTTTCTCATTTAAACTAGCTGTGCTAATTATTATTTCTTTATGTGCTATGTTATCCACATGGGCTTTTCTACATATTTCCGATATATTGTCTTCTTTAGCAATACCGACAGAAGAATCTAATATTAATTCTAATGATATAGCTACTTGTTTGCCGACCAAATCTGTAGATGCTGTACAAGTTTCCAGTGTGGTTTTAGTTTCGTAATCAACTTCATTTTCATGCTGCATTACTTCAGTAACATTCACTGTTTCCATTAATGACACGAAAGCCGGTTCCAGGTGTTTTTGTCCTGGTTTGATATCGGCCGCTAAATCTGCCTGACTATCTAAAGTCTTCGTTTCAATAATCTGAAGTGATGATAAAGCATTAGATGTTATGCTAGCGGCTTCTTCTTTGGGAACAATAACACCTAATGCTTGAATGTCATCACTTAAGTTAACTTCTGAAGTCAATGCTATCTTATGATCTGTGTCTATGTCCATCTTAGCAAATACATTTTGCTTTGCTTCTAAAGTTTCAAGAGAATTTTCAGTTAAACTTGTGATTATTTCAGTAACGTTAATACTTTCGTTGCCTATAAACGATGTATTAGCGCTGCCATGTACTATTTCGCTTTGATCTAATTTCTGGAGCTGTTCTTCAACAGTTGTTTGGAGAATTGTAATTTCTTTTTGTAGATCTCTATGTTCTGTTGCCTTTTCCGCAATTTGTTCAGGTAGTTTTATACAGTCGTATTGATCGGCAGTCATAATTTCTTCAGACAAAGGAGTTTTAAGATGGTGTGTTGGTGTAAGTTTAGCACATACTTGATCAGGAACCTGATTCAAATTAAGTTTACTTTCTAATTCATTTGATTCAGTTTCGGAGACAGTTAGAGGAATATTTGGGACTAATGACGTGGTCACATTTTCATGCTTTCTAGTTTTGTAATCTTCTTTTTTCTCTTGGTCATGTACCAATGGTGATGTAACTATTTTAGCACACTGTGTTATAATAGTTTGTGTTGCAGATTCATCAGAAATGTTTTCTACATTTTTAAGTTCACTGGCTGATGCCATCTCCAAAACTTGAGATGTAATTATTGGCTGTGCAGTTTTTATGTCAGTTTCAGCGACAGCAATTTGAACATCATCTTTAATCAAAAAATCTTTTTCCTTTTCATTTACTTGTACTTCTTCAATAATCGGTTTGTCCAGTAAAGTTACTAAAATTTCGGCTTTAGTAGTGGAAGTTGATTTTAACTCTTCGAATACTGTTTCAGAATCATGTATATTCGTTTCAATGTTGAACTTGTGCTGATGTTCTGTTACACCAATAGTTGCTCTTTTTGAAGAAACAGATTCGGGTGTAAATTCTGTTTCTTGTAATTGAGATGTTACTATTGTATTGTCTAGGCTAGTATGCAGCATTAAATCTTCATCCACACTTTTTTGGGTTGGCATTTCATTAATAGGTAAGAAACCCTCCTTTTCGTGTAATTCTTCAACTTTTACGACTAAACTGTCTTTTGACGTTACATCAATATTAGCCTCTTGTGATTGTGGTATTTTAAGTGCTGCTAAAGATCCTTCTTTTTCTTGTATATTATGTATTTCAGTCATTAACTGATTTGAAACAAGCACTTCTTTCTTGGCAGTTTCCGTGGGTACAATGAGTTCAGGATAGTATTTTCCAGATTTATCCTCAACGAATACTTCGCCTACTTCTACACTTTCTAATAACGTAAAGTTCAGTTTTGATGTTGCAGTCTTATCTTTTGTCAGAATACTCATGTCTTGTTCTTTTATTTCTTCATTGACCTCCGTTACATTTATTCCTGATAAAGTTGAAAATCCAACAGTCGCCTTTAATTTTTGCACCGCTAAATCATCAAATATACCTTCTTTGTCAGAGGTAATATTTTCAGAAATATAAACCGCATCTTTTGGTATTACGTTAGGTTTAGCCTTTTCCAAGGGCTGATCTATTTTGCTGAAGTCCGAAACCTCGATATTAGTTTGGATTTCCGAGGTTATTAAACCTTCTGCTGGTACAATGCCTTTAGTGGCTTTACTCTCTGTTCTTGTTTTCAGGACATTATATTCATTTAATGAATTACTAACTTCCGTTTCTGTTATTTGTATTGGCTCTAATTCTGTTATGGCAGGTTTTCCAAAAGCCTTAGCATTATCTTTAAATGTCAGTGGTAGTTCATTTTCTTGAGTTTGATGCGTCTCGTTAACTAAAGGGTAATTTGTGTCAATCTTAATATGCGCTGTCATGTCATCAGCTTTCATTGAAACAAGATGTGTCACTTGACTGGCGGGCACTACTTCGATTCTGCTTTCAGGAATCTCGGCTGCTAGCGCTGTATTATATGAGTATGGTTCTTCTTCTAATAGCTCAGTCTTATCTTCTTCGTAGCTTTCAAGTTTTTCTTTCGGCCGCATTACGTCTAACTTTTTCTTTTCTTGCAATTCTTCCTCTATTTGTATTGTTTCCTGCTCTTTAGATATTATTTTTCTTATACTCTTGTTTTTCTCTTTGGTATCTGTGAAATTATAGTAAAGTGTGAAAGTGACGAATTTTTATTTGTTTCAGTTTGTCAGTCTTAATCTAACCTATCGCTACATTATCTAAAAGCGCCCATTGTTATTGTTATTTAAAGTGTAATTTGAGTTATATTTTGCTGTTGTTTAGTTATTGTTAATCTATAAGTACAGTGGTTGTAATGAAAGTTAATACTTACAACTCATTTTATTTTCTTCTCACTTATAAGTAAAGATATGTAGCACACACTGATGAAGCCAAATGTAGTATGTCAAAGCTGCGTAAAATAGAAGCATAAGATTGAAAAAGGAATGCGAAGCAAAGTTACAACATATGAGTATTTTTACTAAATTAAGTATTTTTATTACAATTAACATTTACGATTAGATTTCGTCAAGTTATTTTGATTATTCGACTACAATAAGCTTTATTTTTTAAGCAAAACAATATCGTAGTAGGTACCTAAAATTATTAACTTTTAGCAGAATACAACAATCTAACAATACACGTTCCGTAACAAAATAGATAAATTTTCATTTTAGGTAGCTACAAATATCTAAAACAATCATTTATTCTCATTTTTACTTTTAAGAATTTATTTACACTTAATGTTTTTTTTTAAATTAGGTCATACGATATTTTTTGAACGTTATTGCCTACTGACATTCATTGGACAGCCGAGTAAAAGCCTTTAATCATAGTTTTGAGAACAGGCGTAAAGTTGTTATTCAAAGCATGAGTTAGCAAGCTGCGAATATTATGATATTTTTTTATAATCAAATTAAAATACATTCCATTATAATAAAACTTACCTCGCCGTGCCTTGGTGACTGTTTTATCATCTGTAAATACAAAGATCAATTAAAATGTAATTTAATAAATCAAATTGAATTTCGCTCACAAAAATTAATCGACTGTGTCATCCGGTGGGACTCGAACCCACGTCCCTTCGCTATCCGGGCGAGTTCTTACCAACTAAACTACGGGTGCTTGCTATGCCAGTGAGCCGGCGTTCGATTTTATCAATACTTGGGGAATGTACCACATGTACATGTATTCGATGGAAATATTTTTACAAATATTTAACCATCAGTTAAGATGAAATCAGCTAAACTTATAATTATTTTTATAACTTAAGCAATTATTTTGCAAGTTATAAAAATAATTGTAACTTAATAATAATATTCTCCCACCGAATTTTCGGCTATGGTGGCCGATTTTTTTGTGTTGTTTAAATTACCAGTATTTTTTCAAAATACTACTGACTAAAACTTTTTTTTTACCTTTTATTACAGTAGGTATATGTGCTTCTGCAGATTGTTCAGCTGACGATTCCACGATGACCTAAAAGTAAAACAATAAATAATTTTAAATATGTAGTAGGTGTGCATATTTGCTTTGAAGAAGAAGGGTGATTCATGACCACGAACGACGCAAATAAAACCGATCGCAGTTTGTTTGTTACATTAATAACTACAAAAATATGTAATTTTTATGTTCAATATCTGTGGCAAAGTATGAAAAATACAGGGTTGAACTGAATGGTTCATTAATTCTTTAATTACATATAGCAAAAGCTTTTGAGGCACTATATTATTTAACTTATAGATATAGATATTTTATCGAAATTTATACATTTCGAAGATAAAAATATGATGTAATACGATGTCGATCGATTTTTAAATTAACGTTTACTCAAGTTTGACTACTTGAGTAATAAAAACCGGCCATGTGCGAGTCGGACTCGCGCGCAAAGGGTTCCATACCATTAACTTAAAACATAAGACAGTATAGGCAAAAAAAGTATATATTTTTATTTTATTTATAATTTTAAAAGTATTCATCACAGGTTATCCGAAACAATTTTAAATAAGAGTTTCCGCGCCTGTTTCTTTACGTGAGTGATTTGAAGTTTATAGGTCCAAGACTTTAGAAATTACAAGGGGGATTACCGTGTAAACGACACACAAGGGGGTACACTCAAAATAAATCACCCCCCCTTTACATGTATGGGGAGGTACCCTTAAAAAGGGGTAATTTAAATTTTTTGTATTTTTAAAAATGAGATTTATATGTTATCTTCGAACCAAGTTACATGCAAATCACACCATAAACGTAGAAGATATTCTGCTGTGACAGACTAGGACGGACGGACGGACGGACTGAATGATCTTATAAGGGTTCCTTGTCGGACTACGGAACCCTAAAACGTTAGAAAGTCGCAAAAACGTTACTAAAGTACTCAAACCTGAGACCCGATTTCATTAACATTTAAACAGCCAGTAAACATAGATTGACGGTTTATTTTACACAATTCGCATACAAAATACGTCAAACAATTAATAACGGCTGTTTAAAAATTAAACGTGTCGGTGAAAACGACCCTTAATTGGTCCGTGAGAGACTCTTAAATTCTCTAAAGTTGAACAGAAGATTTTTGCGATTTCTGACGTTGTTGAAACAATTTATTATTATTTAAAAACACAGATTTTGTTTAAATTGTCTATTATCTTGCAGACTAAGAAACGATAGAATTCAAGGTTAGCTTCCCTACTAACTATCTTATATTCACACCTGCATATTTTGTACTCAGCGACAGAAACTAAATATAAAAAAATACACATTCTTCACAGCTCTTAATGTTTTATTCGCGTTGGTCCTGGGTAAATTTTCAATGAACTATGACTGTTGTCCTTTTCGGCAAAATAAACTTAATTACTTTATTCTGGTTACCACAGCATGAAGATAACCAGTCTAGGTAATTAATGTTTATTGTTTTACTCTTCTTATAATATTCAAGGGCCTAAGTTTTTACGTCCCTGGTGTGTTTTGTTTTGAGTCAATTTTAGTGTTGTAGTAAAAAAAAACAGTTCTTAATAATTGTAATAAGTACCTCCTGTGCTTCTCTTTGTTCCCAGGACCGGGGCTTGAAGTCTTCTGGGTAGAAATGAGCAATCACTTCCTCCACGGAAGAATGTTTCATTTCCACCATTTTCAAGAAAGCACGGAACCCAACCTTCGCCGCTATGACGTCTTCGTCGTGAGTGGTTTCTTCGGTAAGTACTTCAGTAATTAGAGCCCCATGCCCTTGTCTTTCTACAAGTTGGACTAAAGCCGATTGTGACTGGGGTATTCTAAGAGCTGGGAAATACTCGGAGTCGTAGAGTCCCTCTATTTCGTTTGTTGTGATTCCACGTCTCAGCATGTATCCGATTTTAGCTAATTCTCGCAAAGGTGACTCGCCAGGGCCAAACTCCTTAGCGTTTATTACTTCAAGTAACTCATTGATTTCGGCAACTACTCTTGAGTCGGTATCCACCATTTTGATTATACCCTTTTGTTTTTCGTAAGGGCTAGTCTCAAGGGGCTCAGCTATTTCTTCTTTTTGTTGTTGTGATGATACAAGATAGTCTTGTGGCGTTACGATGGGCTCTATTTTTTGTGGCTTTGGTTTTGGTTTTTCCTTTTTGTCCACTTTTTTATATGAAGCCGTATCGGTAATCTCAACGTGTTCCGCTTCGCTGACTATTACTTGAGCTTTCTTTTTATCGATTTGCTTGATAGGCGTCGGCTCAATTATCGGCTGTACTTCGGTGACACTGGCAGGTTCTAGTAAATCTTCTGTCTTCTCTACAGCCTTTTCTACTTTTACGACTTCTTCTTCTCGTTTTGTTACCTTCTCTTTCTTAGATTTTTCTTTCACTTGTTTAGCTGTTAGCTTCTTGATCTTTGCGCCCTTTTCAAATATTTGTAGCTTAGCTTTAGTTATAGCCATGCCTATATCGCTGACAGCTTTACACATATACGTCCCCTCCAATTCTTTTACAGCTTTGCGTATAGTGCACGTTGTATGATTGTCTTTGTTTTCTATTATAAAACGTTCGTCAGTTCTAATAACTTTATCGTCTTTATACCAGAGTATCTCTGAAAAAGATCGTGTTTTTAGAACAAGATGTAAGTTAGGTAAACGATTTGGATATTATTTATCAAATGGGCCAATATTGATTCATATTATTTATTGACTTTATATAGTGGCATTCTGTGTCCTAAATTGATTAATTGTTTTTTTTTTTTTAATTTTAAAACATTTCGTACTAAATGGAATTCATTGATAAAAAATACCTGGCGTAGGGTTTCCACTATAAACAGCTTCGAACACGACCGTTTCCTCTTCATGAACACGTTCGCCCAAGATGTCCTTCACAAACGTTGGTACCGATTGCGTTGCTAGAAAAACATCACCCATTTAAAAGGTTTTTAAGTTAGAGATATACTTAATCCTATATTATTCTTCAGTTTTTTGTCACGATATTTACCTTTGAGTGCGGCTTGCAATTCCTCCATATGTGTGACCCATTCTGGTTTCCTGTATTCTTTTGTGCCAATTATACCTATAGCAAGATAAAAATATACATTATTTTACACGAGTACTTATAAATGTTTATGATGGCCTTTTTTGTTGGTTTTTTATAAATATTTTTTAAAGTGTGCTTTTTTATTTAACAGTTTTAATAATCTATAGTTTATCGTGTAAACTTTTAAATAAATAATTGTTTTTCTGTGTCACATTGCATGTGTATATTGGTAGTTTATATTCAGTAGTCTCGTAACGTGATGTAGAACTGCAATAAGGTTAAGGAAAGGATTAGGATACTGTAGAATAAGAGGTTACAAGTAGAATAACTCCAACGGCGAAACCTGTTAACAATCAGTACAGTTAGTGGCAAAGTTTTCATTTAAAATGAAGATATTTTGTAACTTAATTACTCTTAAGTTGGTCTCAAATCAGTAAAGGAGATGAAATACTCCACTGTAGTCAACTCTGCGCCTGCAAGTGAACTCTGTTGGCACGCCAAGCTTGTCAAGTATGCGTAAGTTTAAGTATTAAGCTAAACAAAAAAAGTAGATCAGTTCATTTCATCATTAATTCAGCAGTCATCGTACGTACGTATTTTATGAATGACGATCTTAAGTGTTTATTATATTAGTTATTTATCATACAGTTAACATAGCGCCTAAAAATTTTCTTTAAAAAACTTGTTAGTATTTGCAATGCTATAGCCGACGGGCACTCACTCTGCACGGAGAGGGCCGCTATGGTCGCTGTTACGCCGAGCGGGTTGTATGCCTCAAATTTGATTTCTCCTGTATCATCTTTGTAAACTTCGGGTATAATTAGTATCGATGTTCCATCTTCCATTTCTTCTATCTGATACTCTTGAGATTGTTTTATTTCTTCGCCTTGTTTCAGCCACCGCACTTGTGGCTTTGGCACACCTATTGCTTTAGCTTCCAATCTGAAATGTTATATGAAGCAAAGTTTTCGATAAATATATTTTAATTGTGTATGCATATCGTAGATATCTCCATAGTTCGCTACGATATTATATACACACCTGGTCAGTTCCCCTTCGCTTGGTGATACGACGGTCGGCAAAGCTTTCACTATACGAGGTGCAAATTCCTCTATATCACTAGTTCTCTGCAATTTACACAAGGTAATTATGTCTTAGATTAGATACAATATAAACAAACAATAATATCGCACTATACTAAAAACAAGAGTTTTTATGCATTAAAGTGTGTAATGCAATAAACATTATTTCGTTTATGTTGTATCAAATCGCTTGTATTCGGTTTAGTTTTTCATTGCATACCAAAAATTTAACGGAGTAAGAAAAAACCACAAGATAATTATTTATCAGAATAAGACACTACAAAATCAACAGATTTTACCTCGTCACTGAGTACATCCTCCTCCGAAGCGCTGGGCACATATTCGTACGCTAGAAAATAAAATATTTTTTTTACACTAATTCACAAACTGTTGATGTCATCAACACGCAAATAAATTATCAATCGTGAATATTTTTTACGACTCAGTCTCTAGTTACTAATGCTTTTCCCTACAAAATATTAGCTAATATAATTACATATTTTTTGTTGTACATATACTTAGTGCTTCTTTGCCTGGTTTTATGGGAAGTGGCCTATGCCGGAGGCGAATGTGGTGATAATGGATGTATTTAAGAACTTCCCCTGTTAACCTGCTCATTAGGGCATCAAAATATGACCAGCGATTTAAGAGAAAATGGAGTCCAAAGAATATGCTACGATTTTTAGTATGTTTTTTTAACATTTACTCACTGTTATAAAACTAATAAAAATAAGATAATATATATTGATACATGAGAAAAACCACTTCATTTGTACTATCCTCCTAAAGTAGGTACAGTCTTGAGCGAACGCATAATATGTAAATATGATAACTTTCTATCTGTTTTAACATATTTTTCTTTCAGAGGTAAAGGAGCAGATTTCACGTCATAAAAATTGCACTTTCTAATGGTAATATCCATTTAAGGCCAGAGGTCATAGACCAATTACGCTTCTCTCTATCTTTACTATTCATGTTTATGTTCATTTATCTATCCTAATATAATTCTATTGTACATATTTTTAGTTACCTGGGATTCGCCTAATTTTAACGGAAATAGTAAATGTATTTTAGCTTAAAATATATCTATCAAAACATATTAACTGACGAAATACATTCAGTAAGCAAGCATATAAATAGGTGGCTATCAAATTTAAGTAACAATCATAAAACGACAAACTGTTACATGATAATATTGTTTTTTTTAAAGTCGATAACTAATATCAGTGCTGCTAATTATGTTGTGCGTAAGCAGTGAACGATGTGGAAAACTAAGACTAATCCGATTTCTCCTTGTGTTAGATAATTAAAGCCTTATCTAACTAAAAACAAAAACTTCTGCCATTATAACCTTCCTTTCTTCAGATGCATGGCAAGTCGCAAGTGTATGTTAAAATGTTTAGTGAAGTGTAAAATTAAAAGTGCAGTATCACATGCAGTTCATGCAATCATTAAATATAGTATGGAAACTGGAACTATTCTGCTACCTTCTACGTTCACTATGCATTCGGTGCTACTACTTCCAAATGAGTTTGTCGCCAAACATTTGTATGTTCCTGACATTTCCGGGAAAGCTTCTTTTATACATAATCCACACATTCCCGATTCTTGTCGAGCAAAGGTAATGTCCCTGGCTCTTTGAATACATTTGTCGCCATGGTACCATTCAATTTTAGGCCAAGGAACACCCGACACTTGACAAGTAAGATTTATTGGTTCTCCATCCATAATTGTAGTTGAATTTAGTGGAGTTATAAATTTTGGTAGATATCCTGTTAAATTCGTGGAGTATTCTTCTAAAAGAATCAACGACGCTGAACATGACACAGATCCCGCAAAATTTTCTGCTCTGCATGTTATTACTCCAATTAAATCTTCGGTTATATTTTCAATACAAAGACATGATACATTTTCTCTATTAGTGACATAAATGTTGTTCAGTTTATTTTCCTTGGCATGAGACGTAACTTCTTTTGTGTTAATAAACCATTGGAAAGATGCACATGGACTAGAAATCACTTCTACTTCCATGAGTAGAATATCACCTAAACAAATTTCTTTGGGACAAAGAGGTCGGATGAACTCTGGTGGTTGAACTTGTCCTTCATCCAACGATTTAGATAATTTGACGGAACATGCCGTTTTGATTGTTTTTTCTTTCGATTCAATAATAACTTCGTATTTTCCAACTTTCGATTTATTTGTATTGGAGACTGTAACTTTGGATACTCC
This sequence comes from Pyrausta nigrata, assembly GCA_949316185.1. Classification (NCBI taxonomy): domain Eukaryota; kingdom Metazoa; phylum Arthropoda; class Insecta; order Lepidoptera; family Crambidae; genus Pyrausta; species Pyrausta nigrata. The sequence goes on from OX438936.1 coordinate 853,891, forward strand.
TTTCTCTGTTTTGATTATGCAGTCATCTCTTGGCTCTAGAAGTTGATTGCTACGGTACCAGGAAACCTTGCAATCATTATCCGCTTCGAACAAAACGACGAGCTCAAACTCTGTATTTTCCAAAACATTCTTTGCCAATATGGGTTTTAGTAAAATTGGTCCAACTTCTGTAAAACACGTATAACATTTATACTTAACATGTATTTAAGTCTAATTTTTCGGCTCTTTGAACTGTTATCTTTCTTAGTAAAGAATAAAACAACAACAAAAACCAGACATATAAGCTGTATGATTGTGAAACGTCATGTTATAAATGAAACAACTCGTCCTTGAGTACGAACCATTAAATATTATAAATGTGTTCTTTTCAACGTTTCAGGTATTTAAAAGAGAAAATAAGATGTATTAATAAAGTAGTCTACGTCAGAGACAAAAAGGTCAGTGTTAACACAATAAAGCAGACGTTAATATAATAGTATATACACGTTGTTGTCGATTTACAGGATTTCATGTGTTTTTGTTTTAAATGCTTTTGGGTCTAGGAAAAGGTAAGATAATACGAGCATTATTGGTGAGTAGCAAAATTATGTGATAAAGATTTCTGTAAAAGTATAGTTTGTTGTTTCGCCATGCATCTGCCCTAAAAGTTTACTGAAACCGAATAATCCTAAGTAACATGATTAAACTTTTATCTTAGAAAAATATAAATATATTTTTTATAAATGCTTACCTTTTTTCTCTTGATGTGTCTTTTTCTTCGTCACCTTAGTTTGTTTGGTCACGACTGTTATTTCTTCTTCTTGCTGGACTGGTTCATCTTTGGTCTCTTCTTGTACAATGAATTCCTCTACTTGTGTTTCCTTTGACTTTTCTTTTCTTAATTTCTTTTGCCTCTTCTGAATCGATACTTCTTCGTCGGGTTTTTCGGGTTCGACCACTAATTCTTCACGCTTTGTTTCTTCTTCCAATTCTTCTTTTGTATCTATTTGCATCTTGACTTCTTTGTGTGCTTTTTTCTTTACTTCTTTGGTTTTCTTTACAATTGTCACCTCTTGTGACACCTCCTCTACCGGCTCTTCTTTTTCTTTTATAATCTCTTCTTCAACTTTAATGTCTTCAATTGATTTTTCTTTCTTTACTTTCTTTTGTCTTTTTGAAATGATTGGTTCTTCTACTGGACTTTCCGTTAACTCTTGCTGGACAGGTTTGAGGAAAACTTCTTCCGGAGTTTGTTCCTCAGGTTTCTTCTGTTTGGGCACTGGCTTGAGTACCACTTCCTCTTTTGGTTCTTCTTCTTTAGGTCGCCTCTTGCCAGTAGGCCATTTTACTTCTTCCGGAGTGGTCTCCTCAATAGGTTTCTGTTTTTTAACTGGTTTTAATTGTACCTCCTCCGGTTTTTGATCCTCCGGTTCCTTCTGTTTGGGCACTGGCTTAAGGACCACTTCCTCTTTTGGTTCCTCTTCTTTTGGTCGCCTCTTGCCAGTGGGCCATTTCACTTCTTCTGGAGTGGTCTCCTCAATAGGTTTCTGTTTTTTGATCGGTTTTAATTGTACCTCCTCCGGCTTTTGTTCCTCAGGTTCCTTCTGTTTGGGCACTGGCTTGAGGACCACTTCCTCTTTTGGTTCTTCTTCTTTAGGTCGCCTCTTGCCAGTAGGCCATTTTACTTCTTCCGGAGTGGTCTCCTCAATAGGTTTCTGTTTTTTGATCGGTTTTAATTGTACCTCCTCCGGTTTTTGTTCCTCTGGTTCTTTCAGTTTGGGCACTGGCTTGAGTACCACTTCCTCTTTTGGTTCCTCTTCTTTAGGTCGCCTCTTGCCAGTAGGCCATTTTACTTCTTCCGGAGTGGTCTCCTCAATAGGTTTCTGTTTTTTGATCGGTTTTAATTGTACCTCCTCTGGTTTTTGTTCCTCTGGTTCTTTCTGTTTGGGCACTGGCTTGAGGACCACTTCCTCTTTTGGTTCCTCTTCTTTAGGTTGCCTCTTGCCAGTAGGCCATTTAACTTCTTCTGGAGTAATCTCCTCAATAGGTTTCTGTTTTTTGATCGGTTTTAATTGTACCTCCTCCGGTTTTTGTTCCTCTGGTTCTTTCTGTTTGGGTACTGGTTTGAGGACCACTTCCTCTTTTGGTTCCTCTTCTTTAGGTCGCCTCTTGCCAGTAGGCCATTTTACTTCTTCCGGAGTGGTCTCCTCAATAGGTTTCTGTTTTTTAACTGGTTTTAATTGTACCTCCTCCGGTTTTTGATCCTCCGGTTCCTTCGGTTTGGGCACTGGCTTAAGGACCACTTCCTCTTTTGGTTCCTCTTCTTTTGGTCGCCTCTTGCCAGTGGGCCATTTCACTTCTTCTGGAGTGGTCTCCTCAATAGGTTTCTGTTTTTTGATCGGTTTTAATTGTACCTCCTCTGGTTTTTGTTCCTCTGGTTCTTTCTGTTTGGGCACTGGCTTGAGAACCACTTCCTCTTTTGGTTTTTCTTCTTTAGGTCGCCTCTTGCCAGTGGGCCATGTAACTTCTTCTGGAGTAATCTCCTCAATAGGTTTCTGTTTTTTGATCGGTTTTAATTGTACCTCCTCCGGTTTTTGTTCCTCTGGTTCTTTCTGTTTGGGTACTGGTTTGAGGACCACTTCCTCTTTTGGTTCCTCTTCTTTAGGTCGCCTCTTGCCAGTAGGCCATTTTACTTCTTCCGGAGTGGTCTCCTCAATAGGTTTCTGTTTTTTGATCGGTTTTAATTGTACCTCCTCCGGTTTTTGTTCCTCCGGTTCTTTCTGTTTGGGCACTGGCTTTAGGACTACTTCCTCTTTTGGTTCCTCTTCTTTTGGTCGCCTCTTGCCAGTGGGCCATTTCACTTCTTCTGGAGTGGTCTCCTCAAAAGGTTTCTGTTTTTTGGTCGGTTTTAATTGTACCTCCTCCGGCTTTTGTTCCTCCGGTTCCTTCTGTTTGGGCACTGGCTTGAGGACCACTTCCTCTTTTGGTTCTTCTTCTTTAGGTCGTCTCTTGCCAGTGGGCCATTTCACTTCTTCCGGAGTGCTCTCCTCAATAGGTTTCTGTTTTTTGATCGGTTTTAATTGTACCTGCTCCGGTTTTTGTTCCTCCGGTTCCTTCTGTTTGGGCACTGGCTTGAGGACCACTTCCTCTTTTGGTTCCTCTTCTTTTGGTCGCCTCTTGCCAGTGGGCCATTTCACTTCTTCTGGAGTGGTCTCCTCAATAGGTTTCTGTTTTTTGATCGGTTTTAATTGTACCTCCTCCGGCTTTTGTTCCTCCGGTTCCTTCTGTTTGGGCACTGGCTTGAGGACCACTTCCTCTTTTGGTTCTTCTTCTTTAGGTCGCCTCTTGCCAGTGGGCCATTTCACTTCTTCTGGAGTGGTCTCCTCAATAGGTTTCTGTTTTTTGATCGGTTTTAATTGTACCTCCTCCGGTTTTTGTTCCTCCGGTTCCTTCTGTTTGGGCACTGGCTTAAGGACCACTTCCTCTTTTGGTTCCTCTTCTTTAGGGCGCCTCTTGCCAGTGGGCCATTTCACTTCTTCGATTGGTATCTCTTCTTCGGCTTTACTTTTCTTTACAGGCTTCAATTGAACCTCTTCTGGTTTCTGTTCTTCTTGTGCCTTCAGCCTTTGTACAGGCTTTAGTGTTACTTTTTCTAACTGTTCTTTCTTGGGCTCTTGTTGTTCAGGTTTTTGCCTTGGAACTGGTTTCAGTGTAACTTCTTCTTTTGGTTTTTCTTCAACTTCAAGTTGTCGTTTCCCAGGTAGCCATTTTGCCTCCTCTGGAGTTTTTATTTTTTCGAGAGGTTTAAGATCCACAGTCTCTGTTTCATCATTTGTTTGCTTTTCATTTACATCTGTTTTTAACACTTCCTGTGTTTCTTGCTTTTTCTTAATCGTTTTTCGCCACGAAGGAACTTTTTCTTCTCGTGCCTCATTCAACTCTAATGGTGTTTCTGTAACTTTCTCATCGTCTGATATTTTCAGCACAATTGTATCTTCTTCATATGTCAATGATTCTTCAACTACAAGTGTACTTGTTTTCTGCACAGATTCTCTGCGAACCGGTTTCAAACTAACATCTTCAAGTTTTTCCTTAACAATCTCCTTTTTCTCTACTTTTGTTGGCCGCAGACGAATGCTTTCTTCCGTCCATGGAATGCTTTCTCTTCGCTCTTGTGTCGGTCGTTTTTCCTCTGATCGAGGTCTTCGCCAATGTTGTTTTGTGGCGGCTTCCTCTTCCGTTATTTGTTCAGTGACTTCAGATTGTGCTTCTTGAGTTATATTTTCATTTGTATCTTGCATTCTTGGTTTTCGCCAGTGTTTTACCTCCTCTTTGATGTCAGATTTTCCAGAATCTATTTCTGTTAACTCAGGACGAGGCTTTCTCCAGTTTTTAGTCTCCAACTTTTCCTGGTTTTCTTGTGTGTTTTCTATAGTAGATACGTCCACTGATACAACGTCTTCAACATGCAAAGTTTTATCCAGGAATTTTGGCTTTTCATCTTTACGTGGCTTTCTCCACGTCTTTATTTCGAGGTCTTCTTGTTTTTTTATTTGATCTATTACTTCTATATTTTCTTTTGTAAGAGTCTGAGAATCTTCAGTGTGTGTTGTTTGTTGCATATATTCTTGCTTTCTTTCTACACGAGGCTGTCTCCAGTGTTTGGGTTGCAATTCTTCTTTTATCTGTGTTTTTTCTTCGATTTCAGTCGTTTCCTTTCTATCTAGCACTAAGATATTTGTATCTTCTGATGTTGATATTTGTTGAATTGATTTAGAATCTTCTTGACGTGGTCTTCGCCAATGCCTCACTTCCAACTTTTCGTCTTTGATTGATTGGACAACTTCAACTTGATCTTTTCTACGCCATGGTACATTACTTGAGACCTTTTTTGAATCTATTTCTTGCAAATTTTGTACTTTCAGAATATTAGACTCTTCGGTAGATTGATATAAAGATCTACTAGTCGTAATGTCACCTTCCTCTGACGTTGCTGATCTAATGTCGGTTTTCTCTGAATACGACTTTTGAGTTACCGATTTTCGAGACTCTGAAATTAAATAAAAGTTTTTTTTTATTATACCTGTATCGTATCACTAGAAATTTTATTTGAAAAGTGACCTTTTTATAGGATAATTGATTTTAGCATATATTTTTTTTAGAATTCTGTACTTAGTTACTCACAAAGTAATTGAAATAATTAGAAAAAATTGGTACCTATGACGTAGGTAGTTAGTTAAACTACATTTGTGGTGATTTAAAGGTTTTATCATAAAACGTGCTAAACAAGGTTCGATCCCATTTAGTATTAGCGAGAAGAAATGTCATCTCGAGGCCCTTGACTTGAATGTCATATTTCCTACCAAACCCTGTTCACTATGAGTTTATTTACTTAAAGATTTTAATAGTCAAACATAATGTTAAAACCGAAACATTTTAATTAATACTTGAAACACCTAGATAGCCGTCAAAATGCTCATAGTTTGTGCGATATCACCACAAAATGGACAACGTTGCACGTGAAATATTAAAACTTGTCCGGTTGTTGTGTTTGACTTTGACGATTAATGTATGTGGGTAGTTACCAGGTATTTTATTACCTGAGCATATGTATGCATGTCCATTTCTTTGGCACGCCCTTCTGGCTCACACCTAGACGGTTTTTTGCCATACGAGGTGTCGTTGAGTTTTTCAGGTTTGTGGTAGTGACATAGTATGTATAGGGTAAAACCGGGATAGATGCCACACTTTTTGAAAATATGTTATATCTTCCTGTAAAATTATTTCATTCTTTTATTTGTATTACTGGCAAGTAGGTACTTTGGTATTTTAACTAAGAATTTATGAACGGAAAAAAAACCTTTGATATTTCCAGAGTATTACCGATTATTGCGGACATCCAAATTTTGAGACATCTATCCCATACGTGGGATAATTGCCAAGTCCATATGAATAACGTTGAGGATAGACGACCCGCTGAAAAATAGGCCCATCTATCCCAAAAAAACTTTAATCGCATCTAGCCGTCCCATGCAATGGCACAGAGACATGAGACACGATCCATTTGGTGGTAGTTGGATAGTCCCTCGATTGATAATTAAAATAACAATGTATTTGCGAAGTTAGAGTAGTTCGGGGCATCTATACCACTGGGGCGTCAATCCCGGTTTTACCCTACATTTTAAAAATGTCACACGCGCATCAAAATAAAAAACCGGCCAACTGCGTGTCGGGCCACGAGCAAAAGAAGTTCCGTATATGAACGTCACATGTGCTAAGATGTGGTTTTTGTTAACGAATATTAATTAAGCCCCGAAAATTAGTAAGTTATTATAGAAAAATAGTGGTTCCCCGCGACTTCGCCCGCAAGAGTTGGATTATCCATATAAACTTTCACCCCCCATTTCAACCCCTTAATGTTTTTATGTCACGACAAAATGTAGCGTATGTCCTTTCCAGTGTTAAAACAGTCTTCATACCAAATTTCATCTCAATCGGTTCAGTGGTTTAAGCGTCAAGAGCTAACAGACAGACAGACACACTTTCGCATTTATAATATTAGTATGGATAGCAAAAAAACTTCACCAAGTAGGTACCTACCCTTTATAAGTAGTTCGATAACGCAGTAATTAGCAATGCCTACTTTGCTGAGATAGTTTTCTTTTTAATTTCGTTATGTATACTACTGCTGTGATTTTTTTCACATTATTACATCCACAAACAATAATTTAACCGGGATAATTGACTCCAAAAATTTGCCGTTTAAAACTGAATATTACACAAATGGGCCGCGAAAATCTAAAAATAATGTTAACGCAGTCGCAATCATTTTGAAAGACCTATTTGATGACACCCCTTACGAAGGGCTAGACAAAAAAAAAACAACCCCTCTTAACTTGTACGGGAGGCAACCCAAAAAAAATGTTTATGCCAATTAACTGTTTCTGAGCTAAACTGCGGACAGACAGACAGAAAGACGGACATGGCGAAACTATAACTGTTGACACGATACCCTAAAAGGGGGTACGGTAAAAGTATCGGTATCAAATGAAAGGTATTGAAAAACCGTTTTATACATGTTTAAACTGCTGTTTTAATACAAATTGTCAAAAAAGACTGAAAGAAAATGGTTATTATAAAATCCAAAAACCCGTCTGCTTAAAAAATATTAATTGAAAAGGGATACAAAACTTTTGTCTATTACTTAATACTTTAAAGTGCTATAGGCAGGAAGAAACAATACTTAGTTACCTCCTGGAACCTGCAGCACCAAATATTTAGTTTAAGAGACTAATTGCTTTTCCCTTTTCATTTTCACTAATTTTAAGTGGAGTTTAGTTTTTATAAAAATAGTTTACTGTCGACCATTAGGCTATGTCCGCATAGGATTGCTTAGTGCCTAGAGCCTGGTGGCTTGCATGCTGGCTATTTTCGTGGATGGCCGTGGCCGCGATGCCGCGTGACAGTTTTTTTTCCTGACTGCGCCAGGAAGGTTATAATTAAATAAATAAATAATAATTAATTAAACAATAATTGTTTCGCACGCCCTATACAAGCCCAAACGGCTGGACAGTTTTTGACATATGAGGTGTCGTTAAATTCATCAGAATTTTAATAGTGACATAGGCTATAAACATTTTAAAAATAGCACCCGCAAATGAAAACAAATGGTTTGGGGGGTTGATTTTTAACCTTTGATATTTCCAGACGGATGAACCGATTTTCGTTTAGTTTCTTGTGTGTCATAGATAATTTTATCCCGAATGTCTTAGCCTATTTAATGAAAATCTGTTCACCCGTTTGAAGATCATCAGCTTTTATCTAGTGTATGAGGGGATCTGACTAATTTCTTTATGTCCTATCTATTTGAAATTTGGTACCGTATTGGTTTCAAATGAAAGCGCTTGACTAGTAAGGTGTAATATATTAAAAATTGGGGTAGGTACCAACAACGACAATAAATCTTGCTGTATGTATAGTATACCTATTTAGTTGTAGTAGTGTATATAGCTTTGAACTCAGCGGTGCCTCTTTGCAACCGGGCGTACCTATTCTGTGTCTTCTTCTTATCGTGTCGATGGTAAAGCGACTTAAATTTGTTGTGCCCAGGCGTCGCGGATTGTGGCTTCTTAGAGTGTCGTATTATTTTTGTCTTTATAATGTTTGCGTTTTTGAAATATTTTTTTGCTTACCATAGTAATATGGATATCTAATGAAAGCCAGTGAAAATACTATTTCATTAGTTTAATTATTTTTGCAGTCGGGTGTTTTGTTTTTTCAATAATTATGTTTGCTTGTTGCGTGGTTGGGCGCTAGATGCCTTAGTCCTTTGTTAAGTCAGCCTATGTATATCCCACTGCTGGGAAAAGGCCTCACCTCAACTATGAGGAGGGACGAGCTATACTCCACCACGCGGGCTCAGTGCGGATTGGTGGAGGGGTGTCTGTAAGGTAAGTGACAAACCTTACTGTCAGATTTTATCAAGCCGCCCTAGGGCCTCTGACTAGGCTTAACGACTAATACCAACAGATATTAGCCGGGACCAACTGCTTAACGTGCCTTCCGAAGCACGGAGATGCTTGTCATGGACGTCACTTAAATGGTCGGAATGGTCACCCATCCAATCACAACCGCGCCGTGAGTAGCTTAACTTTGGTATCACTACCAAAGCGCTGCCGCCACTGCGCCACAAGCACCTCAGTCACCTTAGTCTTTTGTATGTCAGCACATTTTTGACGAGATGTCGCTTTCGAGAATAGCTCTTCTGCGTAAAATATACGATTACACGTCCTTGTTCATCATGTTGCGTTCATGAAAAGAATAAGTCTCGAGTAAGGCATAGGGAGATAATGTTTCGTGTAAACAGTTTATAAGCTGGATCCCACGTTTTGTTAGGGTTCCGTACCCAAAGGGTAAAAATGGAACCCTATTTCTAAGACAACTGTTCGTCTGTAACTCTGTCTGTCTGTCTGTCACCAGACTGTATCTCATTAACCGTGATAGCTAAACAGTTTAAATTTTTCACACATTTATACTAAAAACAGAATTAAATTAATGTTTAAGGGGGGCTCCCATACAAAAACGTATTTTTTTTCGTTTATTGCTCGATATTAATAACGGCAACAAGTATACGCTTGAAATATTTAAAGAATATTAAGTGGCATGTTTACTTTAAAAAATAATTAATTAATTAAAATAAACAAAAAATATAAGGGGGTTCCCATACAACAAACATGATTTAAAACATTTTTAAGACAAAAAATCGGCTAAGTGCGAGTCGCCTTCCCGCGCGAAGATTTCCGTACCATTATCTACTTCATCTTAGTCACTTTAAAGAATTTATTCCAAAGATTTTGCATTTGGTACAAAAAATTCAACACTTAAGTTCAACGTATATTACTACTAAAGTAATATAGTTATCTCAACCGCTTTATTTTTCCTTTAATGTTTATGAAATACACAACTATTATGATTTTTTTCACCTTTTTCAAGCCAGCAGTTAAGTTTTTAGAGAAGGGGGAGGGGCGTCCCACTGGATCAGAAAATGGCTCTTTGAAGTTTATTATTTCGTAAATGAAGCATTAAATCGAAAAATTGTCCTAGAAACCCCTAAGTCCTTTTAAAAGACCTACAACCACATGATGGCGTAGACGACAAAAAAAATCAGCTTCACTTCACATGTAGGAAAGCTACCCTCAAAAAAATATTTTCCTAAATTTAGTTAACCACTTTGTCGGCGTAATTGGTATACATACATTTGCAAAATTACAGCTTTCTAGTACTAACGGTCTCTTAGCAAAACCTCAGACACACAGACAGACGGACATGACGAAACTATAAGGGTTCCTTATCAGGACTATGGAACCCTAAAAAGAAAATAATATACCTACTTAATTAGTTTAATGTTGTAAAGGTAATAGTATGGAACCCTTCGCTTTTTTAAACAGATGCAGTTTTTTTTCTTCTAATATTTCTCGCGTGACTAAAAACCCAATACATTTATTTACTTCGATTCACGCTAACAATTCATTTGTTTTCTTTGGTATCGCTATTTCTTGGGGTTCTTTAGATGGCCAAGATATTTTGTAAAGAGAGAGTTGGAGCAGGGGCGCAAAGGTTGAGATACCGCGGCCCCTGCTGTCACAGCCAACACATGCGGCGGGCGTCGTCAGGTTTTAGTGGGTATACCCGAATTCGGGGGAATCCCACACACGCCTCTCCGTTCCCCGACGGAGAGGTATGGTGCGTAAGGCATTTCCTGACGTAAAAAAAAGAAAAAAAGGGGGACGGGGCCCTATTACTATGCCTCCGCTGTCTGTCTGTCTGTCACCAGGCTGTATCTTATGAACCGTGGTAGCTAGACAGATAAATTTTGACAGATGATGTATTTCCGTTGCCGCATAACAACAAATACTAAAAACAGGATGAAATAAATATTTAAGAGGGGCTCCCATACAAATGTGTTTTTTTATCATAATTAGTGTCTAGTTGTATAGACAATTTTACGGAACCCTTCGTGCGCGAGTCCGACTCGCACTTGGCCAGTTTTTTTTTAAATTTAGGTAGCATGAGTAAGTTTTATACTGTGAGCCAAAACATGTGATTGAGGAGTGGTATATTATAAAGAAATACCAATTACCTAGCCCCAAACTAAGCGTGAGCTTGTGCTATGGTGACTAGGATAACGGATAGTCATACTTATAAACATCCATGACTTAGTTACAAATGCTCGTGCTCATCACACAAACATTTGCCCCTTGCGGGATTCGAACCCGCAACCGCCTGGTTTAGAAGTCCGTGGCGCAAACCACTACACCAAGACGGTCGTCGAGTCTACGCAAACGAAGTCGCGGGCAAACTAGTTTAAAATTAAATTGTACTGTTTATGTGTTCCCTGTTAATAATAGTTTTGGCTTCAATGATATAGTCTCCTTGACTATAAAATCCCTGCTACAATTTGGTGGGTATTGTTGGTATTTACTTTAAATTCATTATTGTTTGTAACAAGCAAACAAAATTATTGAAAACACAAAACACCCGAATGCAAAAATAATTCTATTTTTGAAATTGAATTTTTACTGGCTTTCGTTTGTTACCCATATTGGTATGATAACGAAAAATAATCCTCCCCCTCCCCGCCCTTTGTTTCTATTTGCGGCGACATTTAAAAAATATATACTTGTCAAAACAAAATAAGGGCCACGAGGAATTTTTACATCGTGGTGTAAATTATTAAACATTTTCATATTGAAAGTAGTAAAATATTGAGTATACAAACTCTTTGATACCTAAACTTTTTAATATTGTAGTATTCATCTAATGATGGCAACAATTTTAAATAAAATTTGTTTTAAAATTCTTTTTGAAAATTTTGTTTCCATTTTCTTGACGTTTTGCTTTCCTTAGCTTCTTGGTTTATTAGAAATTATCAGAGTTCATTGATATCTCGAGTCAGAAACGTCTTTTGCAATATGCCACAAGCACGCAGGCGTCATATGGACTCGCTGACAGCAACCAAAGCCGTTACAATGATTGAAGAAGGTCATTCGCAGCGATCTGTGGGTTTGCAATTGGGATTTTCTCGAAGAGCTTTTCAAAATCTATGGAATCGTTTCCAAGAGACCGGCAGTGTTAGAAGAAGACCTGGTTCGGGCAGAGTTCGCATTACAACAGCTCAAGAGGATCGTTACATTCGATTAAGTGCGCGCCGAGATCGCACAACGACGGCCCGCAAGCTGCAAAATCGTTTACGGCTCACAACGGGTACTCGTGTCAGTGACCAAACTATTCGTAATCAATCGATTAATGCCTTCGCCTTCTTGATGCATGAAGACCATCAGGCATCAAGAAGGCGAGTTGTCCGTGTTCCATTAACCACAAATCATCGTGCAAATCGTTTAAGATTTTCCCGTCAACATTTGGACTGGGACATAAACCAATGGGGCATGGCGCTCTTCACAGACGAATGCAAAGTCAATTTTTTTAACGACGATCGGCGTATTAGAGTATGGAGAAGACGCGGCGAGAAATTTTCAGAAGCCTGCATCCATGAAGTCGATCGTTTTGGTGGTCCAAATGTAATGATTTGGGGCGGGATAAGCTTACACGGCAAAACTGAGCTTGCTAATTTAAATGAGGGTACAGTTACTGCTCAGCGGTATATTGAGGAAGTTGTCAGACCACGTGTGATCCCATTTGCCCACCGAGCGGGTCCTGGATTCATCTTGATGCAAGACAATGCTCGTACACACACGGCTCAAGCGACTCGGTTTGTACTGGAAGCCTCTCAAATTCAAGTCTTGCCGTGGCCGGCGAACAGTCCGGACTTAAATCCAATAGAGCACATGTGGGATCAGTTGAAACGAAGAGTTAGAGACGGTGATCAGGAAATCCACAACCAACAGCAACTCATCAACGCTGTTAAAAGGGCCTGGGAAGAGATTCCAATGAAAAATGTCAGGCATTTGATTGAGAGCATGCACTCCAGGCTTCAGGAGTGCGTAGCGAAACTAGAGGGGCATACCCGTTACTAAAAGATGAGCATGGAGTATTTTCTTTTGTTTTCAGTAACTTTACATTCTTTTTATTTTTAACCTTAAATGAGTTTTTTCTTTCAAAAGCAAATAAACTTTTTAATCATTATTATTAGAATAAATTTATTGGTCTACACGTTATAAACAACATTAGTTTTCGTTATGGAGACAAAAAAATATATATTGGTATTATTATTTTAATGGTACAGACAAAATACCTCGTGGCCCTTATTTTGTTTTGAGTAGTATATATAGCCTATGACACTACTACAATTCTGACGAATTCAACGAAAAATATCTATACATACATACATACTCCCGAAAAATATAACTCTCCATCCGCAGTGGGGTAAAAAAGTCAAAGTCACATATCGCGAGTCGAAAGTTTGCCTGCTCGCCAATGGAATTAACAGAAGCCCGTCTTACTAACATATGTTGTGATCATAGTGAACATTCACTACAACGATTCCCATTAAGAACATCATTAAACTTTTAGAGTAATTTAAATAAATTGTGTTCCAGGTCTTTCATGGCGTTACCCATACAACCATAAACAGGTATCATGATCTTTTTTGTAACCTTTAAAATTTTTGTAATCCATACTAATATTGTAAATGCGAAAGTGTATCTGTCTGTCTCTTACCTCTTGACGCTTAAACCACTGAACCGATTGAGATGAAAGGTATGGAGGCAGTTCGAGACCCTGAAAAGGGCATAGGCTACATTTTGTCGCGATATAAAAAAAATAAGAGGGTGAAATGGAGGATGAAAGTTTATAAGGAAAATACAACTCTTGCGGGCGAAGTCGCGCGGAACCAATAGTTTATTATAAACGTTCAATGTGTTTTTATTACTAAAAGCCCAAAATCTCTTAGCTTAGATCTCGGATAAAAAGTCATATCGGATATGCGGCATATGTTGTATCAAGGGATTCAGAATGGTTCTTAACACAAACCTGTTAAATGACCTGCGCGAAAATGTTGGGGAACAAATTGTGACGTCATAGAGTTAGCGGTACAGACAAATCGGTTTTCGACTCGATCTTGCTAAACGTGTTAAATTGTCTGTCTATCTTGATAGTCCTACGCTTCGCTTGTGTTCACAATATGGTCTCCAATATAGAAGCTTATCAGTTCTTTCTGCTGTTTTCCTGCCGATTGGCACTTGAACTTGTTAAGCCGCAGAGCTTTGTCAGTTTTTTTACATAAGTCTTTTGGCTGTTGGATTTATTTGTATTTGTTATTATGAGAAGCAACTATTTGGTCTTTCCCAAATTATTGAACTAGCTGAGATGGCTTACTTTGTATCATTTTAGGACAGATTTTCTGTTTCAACTAGTTTCCTCGCAATTTGTGTTTTAAGTTGAAGTCTTACCATTTTTGACATTAAATTAGGTATCAATGTAATATCATCATCATCGTAGTCGTATCGTCCTAGTGATTTCTCGGTTATGCACTCCTATGCGAGGGCCCAGGGTCCGCTTTGGATCAAGATCCAGGATATGGCAGATAAACTATCAATGTAATATGACAAAATAAAAGTTTTAATTGAACTTAAAATGATTTAAATATGTTTTTTAACGATCCCAGACCACAAAATCAATATTATTTTAGCTTGAAATGTTATTAAAGCTCCGATTTTTTAATCAATATCATTATTTTAGAAAGTCTCCAAATTGGTTGAACTTTCACTTGGATTTTTCCGCCATAGTACGTGTGTGACGTTTCTTTCTAAAATTTTCCGTTATTCACTGGACACATATTTAGATTTGATACAGAAACGGGACCCCTTAATAGGATTAAATCCTGGTCCTTCAGTCTGGCTGTCTGTTTGGTCATGTCGTGGTGTGTAATCCAAGAAATTTGTTTTTACAAATCTGGCTTTTTCGGCGAATTTGTTCTATCAAACGCTGCACAAACTTTAATGATAATTTAGTCACCATTTTATTAATGGACAACCATAGCAAGATATCGTCCACCACATCTCTACCGCTTTTGAATGTACTGTACCACTCTTTTAAGCGACTTCTTCAAGTTATGACTATATTTTTGGGACCGAACCAAGTTTTTTTACACTGCAATTGAATAATCCAAATAGATATTAAATCTCTTGTGTTTCTTACCATTGAATACTTACTGCGGTGATTTGACATGCTCTGTTTTCGTCGAGTCCTTTTCTTGACGTTTGTTGCTTGATAATTGTTTTTGCTGCATTTATATTTAGTTTAATACCATTCTTAATTGTACAAATATATTTCCAATTGATTCGATATCAGCAAAAACCAAAATCAAAGCGATCTATTTTATCAGGTACTTCTCAATTCTCATTCCCCCGCTTGTGTCAACTCTAATAATTTTAGTGTGTGTGTAAGAAATTAAAAATGTCGGATAGAGATGTGTATATTCTAGTTATTATTTTCTAATAATTCTATGGGAACTCAAAACCATTGGAATCAAACTGCCCCGATTTTAAAATAATCACTAGCAGATTTACTCGAACATAATTTCTCGCTGGATTTTTCCAATATATATTTTTTAATTTTAAACGCAATCGAGTCAGTTAGATGGCCAAATAAACTGATTCATTCTCGTTATTAGTTAACATCCATTCGTTGGTTTGATTAAAGATATTAGAAAGAAGCTAATCAACTGTTTAGTTACAACAGTAGCAAAGAAATGTGATATTATTATCACGGTTCGGATTCACTTATGGTAATGAAAGAAAAAGAAGTAAAGAAAGAGAGTGTGTGTGTCAGCCAATGATTCAAAGCAAACGGGAGCTCGCTATCCATCAGTGAGTGAGAAGTCTTGAGCAGCAGCGAGCGGGTAGCCCGGCTCGTGGCGGACGAGGCCGAGGCCGTGAGGGGCGCGACATGCGGTCTGCGGTCCACGGTCCGCGGCGGTCGGGCCGCTCGATGGATAGCGGAGCCGAGTCAGTGCGTGTTGATTGAGAGTCCCACGTGGTTCCATTCTAACGAGATTGTTTTACCTACTCGGGAGACCTTCCTTAATGTCATTTCGTGTGTAGAATAATGCGAAAATGTCATTAATTTAATAGCGTTTATTAAACAGTTTTCACATAAAGGTAACATACAAAATT
Organism: Pyrausta nigrata; assembly: GCA_949316185.1. Lineage (NCBI taxonomy): Eukaryota > Metazoa > Arthropoda > Insecta > Lepidoptera > Crambidae > Pyrausta > Pyrausta nigrata. The sequence goes on from OX438936.1 coordinate 869,502, forward strand.
TTTTTCATAAATATATTATTAAATATGGATAGGCACTAAAAATATTTAGTGATCAAATACTGCCACGCCTAATAACTTAATACAATTAGGTGAAACATACAACACAATTTAATTTAACAATATCGTGCACTTAAAACAAACTAAGTTAAAAAATCACTGTAACGTTAAACTATAAAATCTCATTCAATTCGGATTTGTACTTGCAGAAAACATTAGGTCATAAACATCGGCAGTGTTTTCAAAACATAGAAACTGGCAAGGCAAGTAGTGCGTGCGTACTTTGAGAGTAGTGGACAGTTTTGTTTCTTTGTCACCGAACAGTTGACAGCGGCGCGGGCCGGACGGGGGCTAGCGGGGCGGGGCGGGCGGTGCGGGCAGGGAGGCGGTCGGGCGGTCGCGGCGACCGGCGCGGGCGCGGACCGCGGGACGCGGCGCGGCGGGACGGATGGGAGTTAGTCGGAGCTGTTAGGTGACATAAGACGACGGCCTGCGTGCAGCGGGTTAGGGCAACGTGACTCGACGGAACTCCAATCTAAACTGGACAATACAAACTACTCATGCTCGAGGACAAAGCTGAAGCAGACTCTTTCGTCGTCGTGAGTTATTTGGCTATAATATGTACACAGAAAGCAAACTCGAACACGAGTACTGATCGCAGACCGCTGAAGCCAACGCAAGTCCCAGTTTCGGCGATCGCTTGACGAAGTTCGTTCAGTAAAATGGAAACGTCCTTACGAGAAGATTGACTGAGATCATTTGCATAAGATTCACAGGTCAGATCTCAACACCAAAAGCGTCGTGACTCAACCACTCTTAGGTTAATAAGGCCAAATAAATCATTTACTAGCGCAGGCTTAAAAATATTTTAATAGAGTATTGGGTGAAAAATACATTTTACAGTTCGTCGAAAGACGCATCTCGTATCGCTATGTGTCTCTATTTCATGATTTAACGATCATAATTACAAAATTTAGTAAACATCGTAGCGGTAAAGCAAAACAAAACAGTCGTAGGATGTTTTGTGTCGTGTTAATCACATGTTACGTGTCCAGTCCGTCTTCGTACGGCGGCGGGCTCGGCGCTCGGTGTCTGCGCCTGCTCGTCGCTCGACTAGGACTATTTACACAAAAAGCTTAAATGTACAGCGTTGTTAGAAGCGGAAATTCGCTCAAATAATGCTACTGAGTTAAGTTCGTCTATCGTTTTCGGTTGCGAGGAGGTAATGTTAGAGTGCGCCCAATGTTCGATGTCGCGCGGTCGAGAAGGGTCGTGGGCTGTGGCGAGGGGCCGCGGCCGTGCGCCATACACCACGGCGGGCCGGTGTGTGGACTGTGGAAGCGGGCGAGAATCTTTGCCGCGGTAACCGCTACGATTGTGTGAAGCCATCTAAAGTGTATTCGCTTGTCAACTTTCGAATTTGATAAATAGTAGTTTTCACCCGATCTCATAGAGGTATAGTGATGAAACAAAGAAACACTACATTAATGGATTAAAGTGCGCGACGCGAGCTCGCTGCCTGTATCTATGTCTTACTTTTGACGACTAGCTTTGCCGAGGTCTCGGCCTGGCCGGCGGCGGTGGTGGCGCGGCACGTGAAGGTGCCGGTGTCCTCCTCGTACGTGTTGCCGATCAGCAGCACCACGTTGTTGCCCTCGTGGATCATCTGCGAAACAAAATACGCCTGTGAGGCCCAATTCACCAAAACCTTTTAGCAAATTCTGAACTTCGTAAGCTTCGAATGAATTTACCATAGTAAAATTGTGGATATAATTGTTTTTTTTTTTACTTTTCTCTAAAATACTATCACGGATCTAATTTGCGAAATAAGTAGTTTTACTCGGCTTTTCTTTCATGTTAAAATTGTGGAATATATTTTTGTTATATGCTTAGATAGGACCAAATTCGTTTATTACATTAAGTAATATACGGTTATTAAAAATAAGAGTGCGACTGTTGTAAAACTTAATATAAAAAATAATTACCTGGAAATCGGGAGTCTCAGGAATCAAAGCTCCTTCACGTAGCCATTGTATGGTCGGCTTCACTTTGCTGGTAACGTGCGTCTTGAACTGAGCTGGTTGTCCTTCGTAGACTACGATATCACGCAGAGGCGTCAGGGTTGGAAGGCTGTCGGCCTGGTCCGGTTGATTGACTCTCAGTTTAGCGGCAACGGTCACTCTGCCCGCAGAGTTGTAAGCCACACATTTGTAGTCACCCTCATCTTCAGGGAACGCCTCCGATATGCGCAGAGTGTACTCATCCGCAGTCCTCGACATTTGGAAATATTTCGATGGCTTAATTAGTTTATCTCCCTTGTACCACTGAATCGTAGGTGTTGGCTTACCCACTATCTTACAACTGAACTCAATGGCTTGTCCTTCAGTTACCACTTTATCTTTAAGCGGCTCGATTATTTCGGGAGGTGCGTTGGCAGCCTTCGCTTGCGGCTTAGGCTTTTCTTTGGTAGCAGGCGCGCTGACTATGCACTCGGCGTCACATCTTGCTTCACCGGCGCTGTTGATGGCTACACATTCATATTTACCCGAGTCTTGCGGATATGCTTCTAGAATGAGCAGAGTGTAGGTGCCATCTTCTTCCAGAATCTTATTTCTGATATCGGGTTGGACCTTTTTACCGTTCTTTAACCAATACACATCAATAGGCTTAGTTCCAGTTACCTTGGTATCAAATCTCACGAGTTGACCAGCAGTCACGTTGACATTTTGTGCTGTCAACGTGAAGCTCGGCGGCGTGACACCTCCTCTGCCTTGACGTCTACGCTCTTCTACTACTAAGTTAGCGCTGCACTTTGCAGTGCCACCTCTGTTCTCAGCAACCGCTGCAAACACTGCAGAATCTTCCACGAAAACTTGCCTTATAATGAGAACAGATTTTGTACTGAATGTGTGAATTTGGAAGTCTGGAGAGTTCTTGATTGGGAAGTTTTCACGATACCATTTAATGGTGGGCAATGGTTCGCCATCGAATTCTACTTCGAATCTTGCTTGCTCTTGTTCAAAGGCGCGACAAGGTTGCATTTTCTTGGTAAATACTGGAGGTTTGCATGGCTTCACAGGTCCTTCGACAACCCTCTCGTGTGTTTGTGCTTTGTGTTCCACTTCTGTGGTCTCGGTGGATGTGATTTTTCTAGTGATCTCCGTGTCGCCTACGACCTCTTTTTGGATTTGCTTTTGTTTAGCTACGTGCACTTCTTTTCCGTGGACGGTAGATTCGAGAGGATCAGGTATTCTTGGTTTCTGAACGACCTTCTTCTGTACTTGCTGTTCAACGACTTCTTCGGTTTGTTCTCTGAAATAAAATGTTGATATTTGAATACCAAGCAGTGGCTTTTGATAATTAACGTACTATTTAAGACAAAACGAGAATTACTTACAAGTTGTTCTCATATTTCTGAGCCATTCCCTTAGCAAGAGAATTACTAGCGATTTTTTCCCCAGGAATGGCGTATTGACGAGATTGCTCCCTCATTCTACTTTCTTTAATTACTTGCTCGTTTTCTAATTCTTGGAGTTTGTTGTAGTATTCTTCGCTCTTCTTCTTCTTTACAGTTTGTTGCCATTCAGTTTCAGGCTCCTTTATAACTTTTGGTTTCAATTCAGGCCTATGGTCAATAACACCCTGGCGTTGCAAGGTCTGCCTTTCTTCGAAGGTTTTTTCAAGTTCAGTTTCAGAGCGTTGATGTTGTGTTGTTTCATCATACCAAGCTGTGCATAATCAAAACACAAGTTAGATAATTGAATATTGCATCATCCTGATAATTACCTGAAGACATACCTCCTCAAGATCCGATGCTAAGCCGGTAGAAGCAGGTGATTTAGCTGCAGATTTCTTTAGGGTTTAAGGGGAGGGGCAATTGGAAAGCAAAAGTTTATTTGTGCTTAAGCGGTCTGTTGGTGTGTGCGTGATATTGCTGAAGTGTGTTAGAGCAGCAGTGTCAAAAAGCCAACTTATAGTTATTTTAAAGTTTGATAATATGCCAAACTGTTCATGTCATGTAGCGTGATAATAAGTGATAATATATTTCAAAATCAAGTAAATTGTATGTACAGTAGTAAATAATACTCACGTCTTGGTGCGTTTTTCAAGACACCTCTATAATCGTCGTGTCTCGGAATGACTTTCAGTTCGGTCGTAGCCAAAGCCTCACCGACAGAACTCCTGGCGATAACCTCGATCTTGCCAGTATCGTACTGCCTGGTCTTAGGTATATCGAAGTGGTACATTCCGTCGTACGTCAGCTTGTATCGTGAACCCTAAAATATACTTTGAATTAGAAGTGTTTCATTAAACTTTTATTTAGGATAGAAGTATTATAAAATTGATTCAGTGAACATACGTTAACAATGGTGTTGCCATTCAGCAGCCACATGACACGTGGTTTAGGGTGACCTGTGACGCGGCATTGGAAGCGGGCCCACTCGCCTTCTTCGACTGTTACTGGATCCGGCCGGCTCACGAACACAGGCGCTGATCGTGCCTTAATTTCATCTGGTAGAGGCTCCGGTACTCTAAAATATTAACATCTTTTATTTTTACGAAACAACTCAACCAAAAAGTTGCTTGTAAGTAAGTGTTATAAATGATAACGTACACTTGCCAAGCTGCTTCCATCTCACGAATCTTCTCGATACTCTTCATGTGCTTAGGCAGTTGAGAATCGTACACAATGCCAGGTTTGCCAGCAGTCTTGATGATGGCCCTAGTCTCGTCCTGGCCGTAGAGATTTGTAGCGCGGCACACGTATTCACCGCTGTCCTCAGGGTACACCCAACCAAAGTTCATCGCGACGTAACCGAAATCGTAAATCGGAGTAAAACGATTCTCTGTAAAAATAGTAACAATGTTGAAAGTTGAGTTGAAATGCAATAGTAACTAGATAAAAATAAAATTCACTATAAACAAACTACTTACTGTGCAGCAATGGTTTCCCGTTAAAGAACCATTCCACTTTCATGTTAGGATCTCCGACAGGTGCCAATTGGCACTCGAACTTAGTTGTTTCCATCTCCACAAGCGTGGTTTGGCTTTGGATTTGAGTTACAAACCGAGGAGGCTGCTTCTTATCAGCATCGTACAAATCGTCTTCAGTCAAGTAAATCTCCGAAGTGTATTTCTTGATTGTAGCCTCCATTTGAGTTAAAGCTTCTGATCTTTTCATACCGCGAGGCACTTGGTTTTGTAAGATAATGTCCGGCAACTCTGCAAATATTGTTTTATGTTTATACAAAATGGAAAACCGACATTGGTTGTAAACCTTGAAATTAGTGTAGAATTTAGGATAGATAGATGGATAGATACTCTTTATTGCACACCACACACAGTATCAATTTACATAAATGTTCATAGAGAATAGTACAATTTAGGAATATTTAAGACCTGTGTATTTTGTACAAACGACAGCACATCAAGGTAAACTCTGTGGTTTCTTAAGTCGTCGCGATAGTGGCGTTTTTGCAATAAATTAGCACAGTCTGATGAGCTGGCCACTGTACAATAAATTAATACGAGATATGAAAGATAAGAGTAAAATCATAAAATACAAAATATCTACTTACGTTTGCAGGAAATAGTTCCCTTTGTAAAATCTTCACCAAAATCGTTGAATGCCCTACACACATATTCGCCGGAGTCCTCAGCGTACACGTACAGAATATCTAACGAAACGAATCCCATGTCGTAAACAGTGCGGTATCTGTGGCCCGACGGCAATAGCTTTCCGTTGCGGTACCACTCTACGCGGAGCTTCGGATCTTCTTTGGGCTCTACGCGGCATTCGAATCGAACACCCTCCGATTCCTCAACTGTGTGTGACTGAATCTGTGTGATGAATTTAGGTGGTGTGCTCACTACTGGTTCTTCTTTAGGGGCATCAGTGACACGTCCTCTTTCAAGTTCTTTGATCTTTTCGCCACTCATACCTTGCGGCAGCTGGGATTCCAATACGATATCCCGTTTAGCACTGCAAGTTATTTTGGCAGTTGTAGTCGCTGAACCCCACTTGTTTGTAGCGCGACAAGTATATTCTCCAGCATCGCGGGCATAAATGTAATCGATGTCTAGGGCGATGAAACCAAAGTCATTTAGCATGTGAACACGAGAGCCTGTAGCGAATGGTCTTCCATTGTAGAACCAATCAATCCTCATTGATGGATCGCCGACGGGTTCGACGCGACAATCGAAGTGTATCGGACCGCCTTCTGGGATGTCTAGATTGTCCTTAATGTCAACTGTGAATCTCGGAGGATTCGGCTTTTCATCCTCAATTTGGATTTCCTCTCGTTTGTGTAACGTTTCCTCCAACTTTTGAATGCTTTCAGTTCCTGATTTGAAGTGAGACGGTAACTGAGGCTCCAAGATGATACCTTGCCTGCCCTTCACTTGCAATTTACAAGAAACTGTGGCTTCACCATGGCGGTTAGTGGCCTTGCAGGTATACAAACCAGCGTCACGTTGATAAACTCCGCCTATTTCCAATATGACAAAACCGAAGTCGTTTATGGTCTTGACTCTAGATCCGGTAAGAAGAGGCTTGCCATTGTGATACCACTCGACGCGCATGCTAGAGTCGTTAACAGGAACCAAGCGACATTCGAAGTGTGCTGATGAATTCTCGGACAGCACCAAATCAGAAGGAGTTGTGATGAATTCCGGTGGGTTTCCACTCTCAGCTTCAGGTGTCATTGAGTCGACTGTACCAGTGTAGCCTTCCAAGGCTGCAATTTTATCGATTGTGCCTTCCATGCCTTTTGGTAGTTGAGATTCTAAAATAATATTCCTCTTTCCTTGCACCTTCATAGTGGCTGTGGTCACAGCTTCGCCGTAGTTATTGTACGCTCTGCACAAGTATTCTCCCGAATCTTCGGGGTAGGTTGGAGAAATTTCTAAAATTACAAATCCAAAATCGCAGAATGTCCTGAATCTGGATCCAGCTTTGAGCGACTTGCCGTTCCAGTACCACTCCACCTAAAACATTAAAATAAATTAGTGTTTTAATTTATCCACCTTGAGCTTGAACTATTTAAATTATTTTAACCCTAGAAAGTATACGTACTTTCAGATTAGGGTCGTCAGTTGGTGTAAGTCGGGCCTCAAAGTGAGCGTTTTCACCTTCTCTAAGATTGTCAATGTTTGACAGAGGAACGGTAAAGACAGGAGCTTTACCCCTTTCTTCTTCGACTGTGGTATCTTTTCTGCGAATCATTGAGTCTTCTAAGGTTTGGAGTTTCTCCAAACCACCTTCCATGCCCTGTAAGAAAACCAATATTGTTGTATTGACATAACAGATGAACATATTTGAATTGATTTACTTACAATTTATATTAACTTACCCGCGGGAGTTGCGAGTCCAAGATCAAATTTTCCTTTGATGTACATTTGAGCGTGGCCTTTGTTGAGTCTCTACCAAGTTTGTTTGTCGCAACACATTCATAAACACCAGAGTTTTCTTCGTAGCAGTATAATATATCCAAAATGACTATTCCAAAGTCATGGAAAGTACGGTAACGATGACCGTGGGGTAATTTTTTACCATTGTAGAACCATTCTACTTTGAGATCAGGGTCATCGACGGGTATCAACCTAGCTTCAAAGTGTGCACTCTGGCCCTCTACCAACTTTGTAACATCTTGTATCTGAGTCAAGAACTTCGGTGGTTCAGCGGATGCAGCTACCGGCGCCTGTTGCTGCGCGCCTTGCAAGCTTTCTAATTCCCTTATCTTGGCCAGGGAATCAGGTTGCAAGCTGTCCAAGTAAACCCCACTTCTGCCATAGCAATTAATTGTAGCTTTTGTGAAATCTTCTCCGTATTTGTTGTAAGCTCTGCAAACGTATTCTCCAGTATCATGGTTCTGCGTGTAAGCAATGTCCATCACAACAAAACCAAAGTCGGATACAGTCTTTATTCTTGTCGAGTGACGAAGAGGTTTACCATTGTGGTACCATTCGATCTTCATATCTGGGTCATCGACAGGTATAACTGTGCATTCAAAGTGAGCAGATTGGCCATCCTTAAGACCGTCAATGCTTTGTATATGGGTAGTGAACTTTGGTTTTTGTCCTTTGCTCTTATCGACGCATTCGAGTTTCACGCTTATTTCTGCTTGACCCCATCTGTTCGTGGCTCTGCATGAATAAATTCCGGAATCCGTAGTCTTCGTCCCTAGTATTTCTAGAACACACATACCGAACGCGTATACTGTACGAATGCGATGACTGGCTTCAATTGTCTTACCATTGTAGAACCATTCAATCACCATACTTTGGTCTCCAGTTGGTATAAGTGATGCTTCGTAATGCGCAATTTGTCCTTCGCTAATATCAACAATGTCTTTGAAGACGGTTGTAAACTCAGGTGCTCTTCCAGAATCATCATCTGGCATCTGTCCAGGCTCACGACGCAGGGATTCTTCGAGATTTTGAATCTTTTCCAATCCTTCGGTTCCCTTAGGATGCTGAGTCCTTTCAATGAGATTTTCCTTGCTCGTGCAGTATACAGTGGAGGAAGTGAAAGCTTCACCTCTCTTGTTATAAGCTTTGCAAGTATATATCCCACTGTCTCTTTCATAAACATCTGTTAAATCTAATGTCACAAAACCGAAATCGCTGGTAAGTTTGAATCTTGATCCTTGTTCAAGAACTTTACCATTGAAATACCATTTAATCGTCAGGTCAGGATCATTCTTGGGTTCTACTTGACCCTCAAGATGAAGAGCTTGTCCTTCAATTGTTTGATGTTCAGCTACAATCGGAACAACCCATTCGGGCTTAGGATATTCAGTATCAGGCACCGAAGCTCTTCTGCCTTTAGAGAGCCTAGCTTCTTCGGCTTGTTCAACAGCTTCCAAACCAGCCTTTCCTTGAGGATGCTGTGTATCAAAGTAAATGTGTTTGTCCCCAGTGCATCTTAAAGAACCTGAAGTAGTAGCTGAACCTTTGCTGTTTGTAGCTTTGCAGGTGTAAATACCAGAGTCCTCCTCGTATGTGTGAGTAATATCTAAAGATACGTAACTGAAATCATGGGTGCTCTTGTACCTAGTTCCAGAAGGCAGCGGCTTATTATTGAAGAACCATTCGATCTTAAGGGTTGGGTCTCTAGAGGGTTCGACGTTGCATTCGAAGTGAATATTTTCGCCTTCTTTGCACAGAATATTATTCAAGTGAGAAATAAATACAGGCAATTCGTATACTGGATCAGGTGAATCTAGTTTCGTTGGCTTAGGCTGCTCAAGAGCACCAATCCGATCTAACGACTCAGGGTGAAGTGATTCTCCTAGAAGCCAATGACGATCTTCGATTTTAATTGAAGCTGTAGATACAGCCTCGCCCATCAAATTTGTCGCTTTGCAGGTGTAGATGCCGGAATCATCAATTCTCAAACCATTGATTGATAGAGTTACCAATCCAAAGTCGAAGGTGCTCTTCAATCTCGATCCTGTTGTAAGGGAAACGCCATTCTTGAACCATTCGATTCTAAGGTTTGGATCGGTTCTCGGTTCTACCTGAGCTTCGAGGTATACGTGTTGACCTTCAACTAGTTTATCAAAGCTCTTCAGATGTGTAGTAAAGATAGGAGCTTGTTGCACCCCAGTGTCCACAAACATTTCTGGTACTCTGTTCATTGCAGCTTCCTTAAGCTGTATCTGTTCCCATGATTCAGGTCGCATGGCTTGATCTACTATAGTCGATTTTGTTTTTACCTTCAGGGCAGTAGAAGATACTGTGCTACCTGCTCTGTTGATTGCTTTGCACATGTACAATCCGGCATCGCTTGAGACCACAGAGTTAATGTCTAATGTAACGAAACCGAAATCGTGTGTCGTTCTGAACCTTGATCCTAAAACAAACAAAAACATGATTATTAATATTATACTACTTGAGTGAAATAAAATACCTATAATTCATATTGCTAACTACAACACATCAACACATACCCATCTTCAGTTCTACGCCGTTGATGTACCACTCAAATCGGAGACTTGGGTCCCCTACAGGTACCACGCGTGCTTCGTAATGGGCGTGCTGTCCTTCCCATAATTCTGAAGGACCAGTTAGAACTTGAGTGAAGATAGGCTTTTCGAAGTCTCGGTCCGGCTCGTCGGCCCTCCTGGGGTGAGGCTGCTCTAGTTGTTGTATCTTCTTCATGCCTTCTGGATGCTGCGTGTCTAATTGTATGGCTGCCTTTGCTGTTAATGAAACAATAATATGCAAATAAATTTATCAAAATGAGACACAGCAAATAAAATTAAACAAAAAACTAGGAAACTTAATGACTTACTTTTGATTCGCATAGCAGCCGTCGTAACTGCTTCACCTAGCAAGTTGGATGCTCTGCACATGTAGACGCCTTCGTCTTCATCGCGTACGTGTGAAATTGTCATGGAAACATAACCGAAATCGTGAGTCTTTGTGATTCTAGAACTATCTTCAATAAGTTTCTCGTTCCTGAACCATTCCACTTTGAGTGTGGGGTCACCAACAGGAATAAGTCTGCAGTCAAAGTGCGCTGTCTGTCCTTCTTGAATGTTGTCAATGTTTTGAAGAGGCTGCGTAAAGACTGGCCTCTGTCTTGTAACTGGTTCCGGAATTTCAGGGCGTTTGAATGGTTCCGCTGATTCTAGCTCTCGGATCTTCTCTAAACCTTCAGGACGTTGAGATTCCGATATAATACTGCCTTTTGCGGTTACTGTCATGGATATCGAGGAAGTGCACTGTCCGAGGGCGTTAATTGCCTTCACTGAGTATTCACCAGCGTCTTCAGGTACGCAGTGCTGAATATCCAATGACACGTAACCAAAATCAAAAGTGATATGGAACCGTGCGGCAGATTGCAGGGCTTTTCCGTTGTGGTAGAATTCAATGCGCAAATTGGGATCATGTACAGGCTCGACCTGACATTCGAAGTGCGCTGTTTTTCCCTCAAAAACATGTGTTGTGCCTCGGAGTTCAGTAACAAATCGTGGTGGGCTAATTTTAGGCTCTTCAACTTCCAACCTTGTGTGGTGGCCTTGCGCTTCAAGCTGTCTAATTTTCTCGAGACCATTGGGATGTTGCGTGTCCAAAATAATGCTCCTGTGCCCTAAAAGGAAAAAAAATGAATTAATACTTAATTAATAATTTATTTATTCAATAAGTGTCTAGATCTAGAACAATATAAAAATATTTACCTGCAACCTTCAACGTGCAGGTGTTGACTGCTTCACCGAGTTTGTTTGTTGCTTTACACATGTAAGTTCCAGAATCTTCAGAATACGTGTACAGAATATCTAAAGCGACATAACCGAAGTCATGAGTGGTTCTAAATCTGTGACCTGCTCTTATCTTCTTTCCGTTAAGGAACCATTCAAGTTTCAAATCAGGATCATTAATAGGTTCGACTCTACATTCAAAGTGGGCATGATCACCTTCTTTCAGGTTCTCAAGGCTAGTAAGAGCCGTCAAGAATACGGGCTTTTGACCTGGTTTCTCTTCTTCAACAGCCTTAGGCCTTTCGAACCTTTCTAATTCTTGAATCTTCTTTAAACGTTGTTCGTCAAGAGTGTCGAGGTAAAGACCTGACTTGGCTGTAATAAAAACAATAAACACACGTTAAAATCCGCAAATTCTTTTAATTAAAGATAGGTATCATGTTTTTTGTTTTTGAAACTTACCGTCTACTTTCACAGAGCTAGTGGTGACAGCTTCACCAACGGCATTAGTAGCCTTGCACATGTAGGTACCGGTGTCTTCGCCATAAGCGTATAAGATGTCTAGAGCAACGTAACCGAAATCATATGTTGTCTTGAATCGGTGACCTTGTTGTACGGGTCTACCGTTGCAGTACCATTCAACACGCATGGTGGGATCGTTGACTGGAGTCAGCGTGGCTTCTAGGTGTACAGGCTGGCCCTCAGCTACCTGTGCGTTCTTAAGTGGCTTGCCGAACTGCGGTTTCTCAGCAATGAAGCTTTCGTCGCGGACAACTCGTTTGTATCTACTGTCATCCTCAAGGTACTGTATTTTCTCGAGAGCACTCTCGTGTTGAGTATCCCTTATGATAGATTCTTTGGCTGAAAAAGCAAATTGTTTAAATTATTTTACGGTACTTGTAACCGGCATTTACAACTTCTATTCAGATTAAACGCAACGTACTATGACGATATCAAGAAAAGAGTGAATAGGCTGTTACTGGTAAGACATATCCACCCTCGGCCGCATCGTCGCTTACCATCAGGTAAGATTACGTTCAAACGTCTACCTATTGATTTAAATTAAAATACTTACATTGTACGGCCAGTTTGATAGACGAAGTTGCCTGTCCCAAGTTGTTAATAACTTTGCAAGTATATTCACCAGAGTCTTCGCCGTACACTGTAAGAATGTCAAGAGCAGCGAAACCGAAATCGTATGCGGTACGGTAACGATGTCCACTCTGCAGGACTTTTCCATTAAAGTACCACTCTACTCGCATGTTCGGGTCGGGGTAAGGCTCTATGCGGCATTCATAGTGAGCACTCTGGCCCTCAATAAGTCTTGCAGGTCCGTTTAGTTGGGTGATGAATCTAGGAGCCTGGTTAACGGCTATTTCGACATCTTCTCTACGTTGGTAGCGAGAAGAGTCCTCAAGCTGCTGGATTTTCTCCAGGGCACTCTCATGCTGTGACTCCAACTGCAGTGATGCTTTAGCTGTGCAAGAAAAAGTAGTAATGTAAGGTACAAATAGGTGTTTAATAAACCATTTACATCTCAACCTGTTGTTAACTTACATTGTACAAAAAGTGTAGATGAAGTTACAGCTTCTCCAAGTTCGTTGATAGCGCGACATGTGTATGTGCCGGAATCCTCTGGGTTTACGTACTTCATATTAAGCGCAACATATCCAAAGTCGTGCATGGTGGTCAATCGGTTTGCTAAAAGAGAAATGAATAATCAGTGGCTATTTTTGTGTTTTTTTGTACTTATTTAAATGCTCTAAATATCAATCAACTCAATAATGGTATATTGTGAAGTTTTATGTGGCTGGCTATACTCACATGCTTCAATAGGTACTCCGTTGCGCAGCCATTCTACGCGCAGTTTCGGGTCTCCAACTGGAATAAGTCTAGCTTCAAAGTGAGCGGCCTGATTTTCGGCCACCCTTATATCTTTCATTGGCATGGTGAAAACTGGAGCTTGGGTAGTGAAATCTTCTTGAGCGCTATGGCGTTGATTCCTTGTAGTATCTTCCAGTTGGTTTAGTCTAGGCAGAGCGCCTTCGTGGTGTGATTCCAAGTAAATGGACTTCTTAGAATGAACAATAGCAATTCCAGAAGTGACTGCTTCGCCTAAAGCATTGATAGCCCTGCATGTATATGTGCCTGAGTCTTCAGGAAGACAAGACATAATATCAAGGGCTACAAAACCGAAGTTATTCGTTTCAGTGAATCTCGAACCACTCTTGAGTGGCTTGTTATTGTGATACCATTCCACCTTCATCGTGGGGTCTGAAACAGGTATCAATCTACATTCAAAGTGGGCGCGCTGGCCTTCTTTGATCTCGATGTTCTTCAACGAAGTTGTGAAGATAGGCGCTTGTGTCGTGATTTCATCGAGAACATCTGATCTGTGGTATCTGGACCTGTCTTCGAGGACCTGAATTTGTTCTAGGCCGGCTTCGTTTTGGGTTGCTCTTATAATGTCTGCAGTTCCACGGCAAGTCAACTTGCAGCTAACCTCATCACTGCCCACAAGATTGACAGCTCTGCATGTGTAAATTCCAGAATCTTCTGCAATCAGGTCAATTATGTCTAGCGCGACGTAACCAAAGTCATGTATGGGCCTAAACCTGTGCCCTATGGTTACTGGTTGACCATTTTTGAACCACTCTACTTTTAGGTTTGAGTCAGTTACTGGTTCAAGTTTGCACTCAAAATGTACATGGTGACCTTCGACAACATTTTCAATTGATTTTGGTTTTGTAACGAAGTGAGGCTTGATATTTATAGATTCGTCAACTACCTCCGATTTCTTGTAACGAGATGTATCTTCTAAGTACTGAATCTTCTCAAGGCCTGATGGGTGCTGCGACTCAAATATAAGGTCTTTCTTGGCAATAACTCGCAGCGCACATGATGTAACAGCTTCGCCGAGTTGGTTCGTTGCTTGGCACGTGTAAACTCCAGAATCCTCTGGGTAAACGCTTAAGAGATCAAGTGCTACGTAGTCAAACTCGTAAGCTGGCCTAAACCTGTGACCAGTCTTTATAGGTCTCCCATTGCAGAACCATTCAACTCGCATAGTTTGGTCGCCTACTGGCTGCAATCTGCATTCTAAATGTACGTTAGTGCCTTCAACTGTTTCAATGTTATGTAAGGCTCTTGAAAATTGAGGAGCCTGCATTACGGTAATGTCCTCTTGTACCTGCCTCCTTCTGTGTGCGGCGTCTTCTAGCATTTGGATTTGTTCAACAGCTTGCTCGTTCTGCGTATCCGTTACAATGTCAGATCTTTCGATGACCCGTACCATAGCCGAAGTGTGAGCTGAACCTAGATGGTTCACTGCCCTCACTGTGTACTCTCCCGTGTCTACGGATGTAGCGTGGATAATATCCAGTGCGACAAATCCAAAATCATAGTATGTCCTAAATCTGGAACCAACGGTTACAGCCCGACCATTGTGGAACCACTCCACTCGCATTGTGGGATCGCCCATGGGCTCCAGTCTGCATTCAAGATGAATATTTTTACCTTCAGATACTGGTTTCGGATCAGATAACGGTTGTACGAACACGGGCTTAGATTTTGATATTTCTTCAATCACATACATCGGTTCCACGAATTTAGATTCTTCCATCTGTCTAGTTTTCTCATACAAACCTCTGTGAATACTAGAGGTGTCGATGCTTGAACGTGCTGAAATTAAGAAATAGAACAAACATGAGTATATACTGTTTTAAACTTTCATGGTCATTATCATTAGAATAGTTATTTATTTGATCCCACCCGCAAGATCTTCAGTTATTCCGTGATCATGGCGCTTGCAACAGCGCCGAAATATCGGAAACTCGAAAATAAAAAGTACATGGTAGCAATCCCGTAAATAACTAGTCTAAACATGAGTATCTTTATTAAAAAGTGTTAGCGAAAAATGTAAAACCATTTTCCAAGTAATTCAATACTTACTTTCAACAGTCATAGAAGCACTGAGCTGCGCTTCTCCAGCCGCGTTACGCGCGACGACGGTGTATACGCCAGAGTCCTCTGCTCGGACGCTGGAGATATCCAATGCGACGTACCCGAAGTCGTGGTATGTTTGGATACGGTTGGCAGATTTGATTTGTTTGCCGTTGAAATACCATTCAATAGTCATTGTTAAGTCACTCTGTGGCTCTACTCTAGCTTCAAAGTGAGCACCCTGACCTTCGACAATTTTGTTTGTTCCCTTCAATGGTCCCAAAAAACGAGGCTTTTGTGTAACTCTTACTTCTTCCTCAGATCGCCTCATGTATCTGCTCGAGTCTTCTAGGTGCTGAATCTTCTCAAGTCCGCCTGGGTGCTGTGACTCGGCGATTATATCTTTTTTGGTAACAATTGTCAACTTAGCACTAGTTGTCGCTTGCCCTAGCGCATTATAAGCTCGGCAAGTGTAATGGCCGACGTCGTGTACGGTCACTGACTTAATGGTTAATGCCACGTATCCGAAATTAAAGAATGTGGTTATTCTAGAGCTCGCCTCAACTGGGCGTCCATCTTTCAACCATTCTACTTTCAGAGTAGAATCTCCTACTGGTTCAAGACGGGCTTCGAAGTGCGCGAAGCCTCCTTCTTTGATATTAATTTGATCCCTAATAGGCGTCTTGAACTCTGGTTTTTGTGTACTTTCAGGGATTTCCTGATAGTACTTTTGAAGTTGTTGCTGTTGGTATGCTTCTAATTGCTCAGTCTTTTCGATGTATCGTCGCTGTTCAGGTATTCCGAGGTCAGCAGTAACAGTACTTCTAGCTGCTACTCTGATCGACGCGGTACTGACAGCTTCACCTAATTTGTTTACAGCTCTCACTGTGTACGAACCTGCATCTTCAGCCCGTAGGTGCATGATGTTAAGGGAGACGTAACCGAAGTTGAAGATTGACGTGATTCGCGAGCTGGCTGTAATCGGCCTGCCGTCCTTGTACCACTCGACTCTCATGGTTGGGTCGCTCACCGGAGTGAGTTGGCCCTCGAAATGTGCGTTCCTTCCTTCTTGAAGTTCGCCGAGATCTTGTAAGGGCCTGATGAATTGTGGCTTCTGTGAACTTTGTTCCTCGATCGACTCTTGGTGTTGGTACCTAGAGTAGTCTTCGAGCTGTTGAATGTACTGCAAACTCTCTGGGTGTTGGCTCGTCCTTTCGATTGTAGCGCGTGGTGTCACTTGTAGGAAAGCTTTGGTCTCGGCAACGCCGGTCGCGCTGATAGCACGGCATGTGTACTCGCCGCTATCTTGGATATTGAGACTGAGCATGTCGAGAGAAATGTAACCAAATCGGAATATTGACGTAAATCTTGAACCTGCAACGAAAATTGCATGTTAACACTTATTTTTAAGAAATATCAAAAGTCGTTACACTGTTTGTGTTTGCAAGACGCAAGAATACTTACTGGCTTCGATACTCTGTCCATTTTTCAACCATTCTATCTTCATCGTTGGATCGCCGACGGGTTCTATCCTCGTCTCAAAGTGAATTTTGCCACCCTCCATCTGCGTGACGCTCTTGAGTGGCACAATAAACTGTGGCGGAGGGTAGACGCGATCCTCCTCGCCCGGAGGAATATAAGGTCTTGCTCTTTCCACGTGCCTTAAGTATATGATTTCTGGTCCAGGTGCAGGCCTGCAAAGAACGATTTGTATTTAATGCTTCTAAATGCAATAATAATATTTAACACAAAATTACGCCTGCCCGCAATAATTAATATTCATCTTGACAGAACATAT
This sequence comes from Pyrausta nigrata, assembly GCA_949316185.1. Classification (NCBI taxonomy): domain Eukaryota; kingdom Metazoa; phylum Arthropoda; class Insecta; order Lepidoptera; family Crambidae; genus Pyrausta; species Pyrausta nigrata. Next base: position 886,446 of record OX438936.1, read on the forward strand.
TTATTTAAACTTAACTTTGGTTTAAACTTATAAACACCCAAGTTCAGAAAATCATGTAACTTACTCTGGCTCAATAATTTTCGTAGGCCGTGGTAAGTGAAGACGCTTCTGTTCAGGCGGAGGCTCTTTCGGTACTTCGACGTAGAGCCTGGCCCGAGTGGCGGTGGAGCCTGCGACGTTCTGGGCGGTGCACTGGTACCATGCCGCGTCCGACGCCTTGGCTCGAGGGATGTCCAGTGTCGAGGCCCCACCCTCGGTATTGATTCGTAACTCTGGATTGGGTATAATCGGAACGCCATCCTTCTGCCATGTGATCCGTGGCGTAGGGGTGCCAACCGCGCGCGCTCTCAGCACGACGGACTCGCCTTCCCGTACGTTTAACGTGCTGAAGCGCTCCACAAACTTTGGAGCCACCACTTGCTCCTTTTCGATCACGTTCAGTCTACATTGGAAAGACGTTTCCCCACTCTTGTTGCGCGCTATGCACGTCACTACGCCACTATCACTGAGATCGACGTTTGTAATCATAAGCGCATGATTACCAGATTCGTTTACTAATATCTTATGATTATAATCGTCTCGAATTTGTCTATCGTTAATGAACCACGTGACTTCTGGGTAAGGTCTGCCAGTGACGCGGCAATCGAATCGCGTCATCTTGCCCTCCGTGACATCACGATCTTGGCAGACTCTTACAAATTGCGGAGCGAGAGCTTTTTCAGTAATTTCTACTCTTTCTTCGATTCCTGTCTGCTGGCTATCCATAATGTATTGTGATTTGTTTTCCTGTACGTAAGTTTCTTGGGGAGATTCTACTGCTAGATACGCCGAGGTAACTACGCATCCGTTAGGGTTTTCGGCCAATAATGTGTAGTGGCCATTGTCAGACTTTTGTGTGTTTCTTACCCTAAGTGTCGTATGGTTCTGTGTCGTTACGATTTCATGCTTGTTCGAGTTGACTATCCTCTGCCCGTTTTTGAACCATGACACCCTCGGCCTGGGGTTGCCCGATAACTGCACTTGGAATTGAGCATCAGCACCCTCCTGTAATTTGGAATTTCTAGGTTTCTGCGCAATCTTCGGCGGAAATACGCCGCCGAGAGATTTATCGATTTCTGTACTAATATGAATATCGGTTTCACCTACGTATCTCTTCGTGATCGTTTCTCTGAAGGAGACCTCCCTCAAGAGTCTGTATTCGAATGTGTCTACTTTGAAGTCCTCTGTGGAGGAGTAGTCGGAGCCGTTGGTGTAGGCTACTTTCTGCGTCTGTCGGGTCTGCTCGGAGGTGTAGCCCTGGGTGCCGTAGGACTTGTGTTCGACGCTCTCGCTGACGTGGCGATAGCTCTGGTGCTGTTGGGAGGCCTGGTGCGCCGGCACTGGCACGCCCTCGGGCTGGATGTAGACGGAGCAGATGGCCTCTCCGTATTGGTTGCGCGCCGTGCACGTGTACTCGCCCTCGTCGCCGGGCCCGATCTGCTTGATGAGCAGTGACACATCGCCGGTCTGCTCGTTGTAGCTCATGCTGTACTTGTTGCACTCCACCAGCGGGGCCTTCTTCCTCGTCCAGGACACGACGGGTGTGGGGTTACCGCGCAGTTTCCCCTCGAACTTAGCGTTGCCGCCTTGCGCAAACCTCGCATTCTTGAAGATTTGCTCGAATATCGGCGGCGAAGGATCGCCGGGCCTGCCCGACGCGATAGCCAGGCGCTCGGTGCCGGTGCTTTCCACTGCAACAAAAGAAAACCTCACATTAGGAACTTAGACGTTGCCCATTATTAATCCTAAAACGATTATCAAACCAGTAGATAATTTGGCGTGACGGTATTAATTATACATCTACCTACTACAAGTAATAACGCAAATCCGCTTATTCGCCTATGTAAAAAACCTTCGTATTGTATTTACTAGCCTTAAAATTATAAATTAAAATACGTACTCTTATGTTAGTAATGATAAATAAATCAAAGTGAAAGTTTTGCAATGCTCTCGCAGTAAGGAGCTCTGAAGAAATGATACGTGTGAAAGAAACTGGCTGAAATATATGCAGGCCGGTTCTAATTATAACAGTTTTGTAATACACGCGACCGTCGAAATGCACCGTGAATCATGCGTGTGGCGACTACGCTTTACTACTATAAATAGTCCCAGTAGACTCAGTCTGCGAATCATTTTGACGTCCTTCCTAACACCTACGTATTTAGCGCTTCTTAGGAATGAAGTCACTTCAACTAAACTCGAGTATTGATCATGCATGATGCTCTTACATATTTGTTTAGCAACTCTCAACCGCGGGTAAGTTCAATAAAAGTTTGAATAAACGTATTTGTTTGTGTTATATCTAGCGTAGCGTTCCGCTCCAGCTTGTGCGAAGAAATTTGAAAATAAAATATATCACTTATGAATATTAAAGCATTCTAATGTGAAAGAATTTTAGAATCTGTTTCAGCAGTTTTGGGTTTAATCATTACAAACATACAAAAATTTAGATCTTTCTTCTTTATAATATTATACCATTTCCTGATTTAAACTTGAGTTTTTTTTTTAATATAGCTTAAATTTAATGCATCTAGTTCTTAAATAGAAACAAATAACTAGCATTGACCTAAATAAATGGGTACATAGTTGTATACCTATTCGGTCCACTAAAATAGATTTATGTTTAGCTAGTAAGCGATCTTTGGTCCCTCAGATAGGTACTAAAAGAGATACTAAAAAACCGGCCAAGTGCGTGTCGGACCACGCATAAAGTAGGGTTATAGTCGTTTTTGGCACTGCGCTGTTTTGCCTGTTTACAGGGGGAAAGAAATTAGGTCTAAATTACCTAAACACCAGGTTAATAGTTTATACTGTTCTTTTGGAAAAAAGTATATATTTTCATTTTATTTATAATTTCAAAAGTATTGACCACAGGATACCCAATACAATTTTAAATAAGAGTTTCCGCGCCTGTTTCTTTACGTGAGTGATTTGAAGTTTATAGGTCCAAGACTTTAGAAATTACAGGGGGGGGGGCCGTGTAAACGACTTTTGGCGGGCTATATCTCGCAAATGGTAAAGCTGATAAAAAGTGTTGTATGGAAACCCTACCTTATTTTCATAGTCCTTTTCAACGATACCCCACACAAGGGGCAGACTAGGACGAGCGGACGGACGGGCAGAAAGATCTTATAAGGGTTCCTTGTCGGACTACGGAACCCTAAAAACACATTCTTGTTAATCCACTCGGTTTAATTTTTACTCATTACTCCTAAAAACTCAGGTATCCTAACCTATTTCTGTCTCCAATCGTGTTAAAAAAAGTTTATTGCATATATCAAAATTAAAACTAGACTTGTACGATAAAAAAATACATTGTAAAACTGTCAAACTCTACATACCTTATTAAACCACATTACTATTGTTGTCATTACAGATCGTGTACAGTCACGTGCTACTTGTAGAACGTGATTCCAGTTTCATTATAAACGAATTTTTATTTATTAATAGATTATAACGAGACATCTAAAATCATGAAGCAATAGTAGGAATGTTTTTCACTCTACGTGAATCCGAAGTGCAGTTTATCATTGAATGGGCAAATGTTGAATTCCCCATACAAACTTTCAGCCTCCTTATAATCCCATTAGAGGTTCAAAAATCTTGATAAACGTTATTCTGAATTTCTAACCAATCAACTAAATACTAATTTTTATTCATTTACTTAGTTTAAAAACTGACGGAGTTTCCAATTAGCGGGTAAATTTCCAAAAATTCTAAATTTTTTAAAACAGTAGACAATTACGCTATTAAAGGAAACGTGGTGCAAGATTTTAAAGTTTCTAACTCGATTATTTTGGGCTGTGTGTTGATATCTCAGTCAATCATTAAGTCATTTTTCCTTTTTATATATTTATAAGATGATAATAATAGTAGATTTGTGTTTCGTGTATACCCCAGTGTACGGGCGAGCACTGGCGCGCTCCAGGGTGAGTCACGCGCGCGCGCAGCTCTGCTATTCCGAGCGCGCTCTCTGGATCTTGTTACGATCGCCTTTTTCGTTAACTGGCCCGCTCGTTGCGGTAAACAAACGACACTCAACCCCGATTGTGTTAACGAAGGTCGTGAATTTCATGGTTTCAATGGCGATAAGTTTCTTGAATCGATAAATTCGACCGTATTTACGAGTGAACCAGTTTCAGTTCGGATTCGAATGGCTATTACAAAAATATTTTTACCCCAGGATGTAGTAATGATTGCATTCAGAGGGATTATTTTATTAGCTGATCGTGTATTGTCTATTTTAAATATAGATCGATTGATTACATTCTTACTTGTCACAATGAGTCGTAAACACCCCTTAGGTACTTAAACGTTACTCTATCCACAAAGCTTTACCAAGGGCGTATGCGTGCAGATTCCAGGGTAGAATTAGACCGGTCTCCCAGGCCGCTACTCCGACTATTCAGACTAGTTTTGTAACTACAAGTTACCCTTTAAGGGCAACTAAACATCTGGTTCCTGCGTTAAGCGCACTCCGCTTTAAAGCAACGTGGAGGCCACTTTTGAAGTCTGTAAGTGTCACCTTTGAAAATTCACTTTGGAAATTATCGCCGTTACGATTCAAAAGGGTAGTCGCGATTCTATTTTATCTCTAGTAGGCTATCTATCTATACCGTAAACGAACAAGTCCAATTTCAAGAGCGTAATCAATGTCACTTGGCTCGTCAACGATTCCAAGGTTTTGCGTTTTTGGGTCAAGGTCATTGCAAAAGATCAAAAAAATCACTATGTAGCTATTGTCTTCAAAGAGATAATTATTGCATTTTGCTGTTGTTTAAAAGGCGACTAGTGATTGGTTAACGCTGATGAAATCATTAATATGGTTTATGGCTATTATTCGGTTATGTTCATGTATAATAAGTCAGCCTATTAGATCCCACTGCTGGGAAAAGGCCTCACCTCAACTATGAGGAGGAACGAGCCATACTTCACCACTCGGGCTCAGTGCGGATTGGTGGAGGGGTGTATGTAAGGCAAGTGACAAACCTTACTGTCAGAAGTTATCAAGCCGCCCTAGGGCCTCTGACTAGGCTTAACGACTAATACCACTGATATTAGCCGGGACCAACTGCTTAACGTGCCTTCCGAAGCACGGAGATGCTTGTCATGGACGTCACTTAAATGGTCGGAATGGTCACCCATCCAATCACGACCGCGCCGTGGGTTGCTTAACTTTTGGTATCACTACCAAAGCGCTGCCGCCACTGCGCCACAAGCACCTCATGTTCATGTATTAATAGATAATGCATTAATGCACTGAAAAAAATGATTGATTAACAGCAACCAAAATGTGGCTACTAGTAGGCCGTAATCTAGTGACTATCGAACAGAAGATTGTTTATATTAAAAAAAATGACTTCTCTACAACGAAACCTTCAATCAACAAAACTAGTTTGGTTGATCCTTTTTTCAGTGTGTTGATCTCTAGAGTACCATTACAGATCAGTTCACCACTATATGTATTTAATTAAAGTGTTCAATATACAATTACAAACTGATCAAGCTTTTTCTTACGCTGAATATTTAAGATCATAAAACGTAACATCTTTTTAAGTGCGTACACGCAATCTTTGCGTGTATAAGATGTAAGACTTGGCGTGCGGCCAACTGCAACGCACACACATCTCTTCTCACGATTTACTCTGAGGCAACATACAGACAAACATAGCTTTAATTAGTAGCTCACAGCAGAGCAGCACCAATTACGTCAGTTCGAACATATTTTATTGAGATTGATAAACAACAAATAACAAAATTAAGTACCAGCATTTTAGTAATTGCTTCATCAGCGAAATGTGAAATTATTATCTTCAAACAGGTAAAATAAACACAATTATTCAATTACTGTTGTTGTTTATATTCGAATCGCAAATTAAATTCGGAATAGGCAATAACGTAAATCACGTTACGGCTAAACGTTTATATTGGGCATCCGTAGCCGTGCAAATTTAATAATTAACCACTTATACATACATTACATAGAGTGCATCAATAAACCAATAACATGTTTAAAAAAAAATTGGTAAAAAAACTTTTTAAGTTAAACGGTTTTATGTTAAACATACATTGCAATGTTTAAGATAAATGTACTAAAAACCAAAAAATAATAAAATAGATACAGTCGTGGGAATTATAAACATATGCATAGACTAGACTAAAATAAAACCGTGGGGCACGTCAATTGTCTACAAATTATCGACTTAATGTGCGATAGAAGAATCGTTTAATTCGTCGTTAAAATAGGCAGTTGGCCCGCAGACGGTGAGGAAATTACTTACTATTTTCTTGCTCATGGAAATTCCAATAGTTATACACTCCATGTAAATAAAAGAGATGTTTCAACTAGTTAGTAGTAGTACATGTACAAAAATGCGCAAGTTTAGCGATGCATTTATTTTGCGGTAAAACGATTGTAAATCAAGTCGGTTAAATCAGTGCCTCCTACGTATCAAATATTCGTCGATTGATTAAAGTGAAGATATGCATGGAAGGCTGTTGTTATCTGATTTCGAGGCTAATGGATTATGCTGAGGAACTCATCTATCAACCTCTTGAAGGCCAATGACTAAACACACAGACTATACGTATACATTGTATTACTAGTATGTATGACTGCCTCGTTGGTCTAGTGGTCAGCACGCTGGGTACTATCCACGAGGTCCCGGGTTCGAATCTCGGGTCGGGCCGAGAGTGTTTCAGTTTTTCTGTCTTGAAATTACTTAGACACAGCTCCGGAGTCAGGAAGTTGGTGGTGTTAAAACCCCTGTGCCTCGGAAAACACGTTAAGCCGTTGGTCCTGCGCCTGATCTCTCTACGGTCATGTCAGACTGCCGTCTCATCGAATTACGAGAGTGAAGGAACAGAGAGTGCACCTGTGTAATGCGCACACACTTGTGCACTATAATATGTCCTGCGCAGTTGGCTAATCTCTGTTTAGATAGGCCGCCGTGGTCGAAATCGGCTAGGAGGACATTATTAGTATGTATACACTGTATTACTAGTATGTATACACTGTATCTCTCTCTCTACTGTATCTTACTGACTATATGTTCAAAACCGCAGATTGCATACTCCTGATATTGATCGTCCGACTGACCCCTCTCGTTTGGGCGAACTACTCGTATTATATGTGTACTTCATTAGGCTTGACGGGTTTCAATTAATTATTAATTAATACGATCGAACAATAAAAACCGCAGAGAGCCGCTGTATTGGTCTCGTGATAGAATTGGGATAGTCGATTTATACAATTCGACTGTTTAGTTATCTACAGACGGAGCGCTAATAATACTTATTTGCACTGAGGCACGTGACACAGGACTTGTGGTGAATTATAAAATTATGTTCGGTTAAGCAAAATAACTTAAGTTTAAATTACAAAAGGACAGAATTTATTATTTAGTCTGAACTAGGTTGAACCTGTGCTTCAGACTAGAAAGAAGCACAGGTTCAACCTAGTTCAGACTAAATGAAAAAGTAAAGCTACTTATAGGTTTCCCTGAATTTAAGGTGCGGGTTTACAATCTACGAGCACGAGACATAAAACCAGGTAATAGATGTTAGAGTTGATGTATGGTCATAATAATGTACACCTAATGTACTGTTTTTAAAATCTGCAATACAACTTGGTATGTGCCGCGGCGAGCGTAGCCAATAAAATGAACTATGACAGTTTTCATGCAACCGCAAATTCTGTGACAAGGATTGCATTGACCTGGGCAGGGCTATACAGGGTGGTCCGGTAATGAAGGATAATCCTTTAGGTACAGAATAGTTACATTATTTTCTACTATATGCCAAAAAAATTCAAGTAAAAATGGTTTTGCCATTTTAGAGATTTTGGTTTCGAATTTTATTATTTTTAGAGCCCTACTAATATTTTAAGTAAAAAGTTACTATTGATTTTGGTTTTTGGAATATTCAAGAAATAGAAACAGACCTTCAAAAAGTCATTAATTGTAGACGTAGCCATACTACAATTAAATATTAATACATCGAAAATGGTAACAATTTTACTTGAAAATATTTTACCTAAGGGATTATCCTTCGTTACCGGACCACCCTGTATAATGTCATTCGAGTGTTATTATCGTTGACCTGCATTTTAATTTTATAACGTTCGTGTGAGTGTTCGATAATCTGCAACACCTCAGCCGCGGTGCACACGAGACGGCCAGGGTTGCTACTGCCAAGTTTATTACAGTATATCCAATTCGAAATTATTGATTGAGGAATGTTTGTGTTATCTATACATATAATAAAACTGTAGAAGGTCGAATTCAGAAAAAGAACAATAACTCCCAGGCTTTAGTTTAGGTCAGGAGAGTACAAAAATGAAGTTTTTGAATTTTTTGTCTGTATATGTAGAAAGGGTCCACTGGTCATACACATATTTTGCCAACCCTACTCGTGACCTGCACGCCATATGGCCACTGACCTCTCTGAATCACATTCTCGTAAGCTACCGCCTGACCACACGCGTCTCCCAGCCAAGCACACACGTTGTTGCAGATCTTATCGTAACCATTGACACGTTATGATTGAATAAGTACTCAGATTACTCTGAGCGTAGTGGCTAGCGGGTTGCCTCTCATGCTGGAGGTACCGGGACGATCCCACGTGCCAATTTGCCAATGACTTTTTCTGAGTTATGTACATACCGAAAGAGAATGTTTCACTAACCAGCTCTTTCGGTGAGCGAAATCACCGCGAGGAAACCTGCACATTCGGGCGACTGAATGTGTAACCATTATCCAAACTGGTCAGGTTCGTCTGTTAACAGAGTCACGGAGGTCAGACGGCAGTCGCTCCACTGTAATTACCTGATCTGCCATATTTTGTATCATGGTCCAAAGCGGACCCTGGGCTTTCACGTGCGAGTGCACAACCGGGATAACTCGGATGAGGATGTAGAGGATTGAATACTCAGTTTCAGTAGGTAGATGTTAAACACTACTTACTGAGATAGTACCTGGGTACCTACGTATCGTCTCGCTACGCTTCTACATCTGCGTCATGAAATAAAATACAGCCATATATGCTTATTTTATAACTAAGCAAAATCGAAAGGTTTTTCGCAAGTGAATATTGTATCAAGAATTAATCGTCTGTCTTAGGTGGCACTCGAACCCACGACGAGGACATTTAGTCTACGACGAAATATACGACATACTTACTCGTAAACATAGAGTTGGTAGATTGATTTTTCAAGAAATTCCAGGTCTGAGTATTGTAACTACTTAAGTATATTAATTTAAACTTAATACCTCCACGTGTTCCTCGGAAAAGGAGGGTTGATTGACAGACGGACGGAAAAAGTTATCCTATAAGGATTCCGTCCTTTTTTGAGGTATGGAACCCAAACGGTCTTATTACATAAAACTTAGTACCAGGTTTAAACCAGGACTAAATATTAGCAGTTAAATTAGAAATAAGTGACACATTCGTGACATTACCTTATAGAAAACGCTTTTCTCATTGATCGGCTAATATTTAGTCCTGGTCTAAACCTGGTACTATTTTTTTGGAATAAGAGGGATAAAGTTTTTCCAACTTTATACTATGAGTAAGATGAATTGTTTGCCTTATTTTATCCTTTTCCATGAAGGGGAATACCTCAAAAGCGGGTTTGATTGATCGGTAGCCTAAAAATCTTAACTATAGACGAAAGAACTTGAACATGGCGTGAACGTTGATACCATGCAAGTGAAGCATGGTAACAATTGTACCTACATCAACATACGCTCCTTAGTATGTAAAGTCACTACTTGCGATCTAAAACTTGTCTCGTAAACAAATAAAAACAATACTAGTTAAGTTAAAGTAGATAAAACATCCCGATAACGTTGATGCACACAACGAACCGACCGCGACGTCGACTGCGAAATGACCCGACCCCCGTAAACTTTTAAAATTTGGGTTTCAAAACTATAGTGTAACAAAAATGGTTGTCATCGGCTTAAATATGCACAAATTGACCCAGTGCACAATACACTGCTTACCTACATGAAAGATACTTACTACCAAAGTGTTATTGCACTCTTCTTATTGAAGTTTTTAAAATGCATTCTATTTACCTAGATAAATACCTAATTATGTACAAAAATGCTAATAAATGCATACGATTGGATTTATTTGGCGTAACTATCACCAAAATGAGATATAACTAACCAGTCAACAAAAAATACCAATATGCGCTACGCAATATTGCCCACTAACAAAGATCTAGGTAAGGCATAAGTCATGGCATTCGATTTAGATCCCGTACCAAAAGGGTTAAAATGGAACCCTATCAATAAGACTCCGCCGTCTATCTGTCTGTCTGTCACCAGGCTTTATATCATGCATGAACCGTGATAGCTAGCTAACTTTATATTACAAGTGTGGTTCGAATAATTGTGTGGGTTAATTTTACTAATCAGCTTTTTTTGGTGGTAATAAAAATATATATTGCACAAACAAGAATGCAGGGGCTAAAGTCCAAGAACAGAAGAGAGAAGTAGCAGAGTGAATAGCAGGACTTTGATAGTTCCAGTATAGGCCCAATAATGTCAAAATCATGTTATGAAATTACGACTCTATTACAATGGGGATAGTGTGATTTAGCAGACCTAAGCCCTAGGTCTAATTGGAAACGCTAGAAACGCAAATGGAACTTAACCCACAATATCTGCACAAATGACCATCCGCTCCACTCAATGAGCTCTTGCCACCAAAGATAGCATCAATCAGATAGTATTTGTATAATTAATCACATTCTTGCCTGCTACTTTGATAACGTTCAATCAATCAACCAATTTTCTTGATCTTCATGACAGAAATATTGTTATTTTTTAATTGATTTGCAAATGACGTGCTACGCATAGAAAGCGAAGCGTTATAATGTTGATTGATTACTTGCCTGTTGTTTTTTACCTTAGTTTAAAAAGTAACTGTTTCCAATTTTTAATTTCCCGGTCGATCATAATGGCTTCTGATTTAAATAAATCGATTAATTTGTCGTGCTCTATAAGTGAACGATGAATGGCGTGGTGAAGAACCGGTCTACCGGTCTTACCGTCAAGTAGGTACAAAGCTTTTTTAGTACTTCAATAACCTTTTTAAATTGCATATCTTTCGCGCTATCCGAGGCGAGGAACATCGATGTTGTTAGTAGGTACCGATATAATTGGCCGCCGGTAGGGTTGTCGACAGACAAGTTTATTTATTTTACACAAAACATTTGCAAGCTAACAGAGCTTGGCCAAAGCGTTTACAAGCTTCGATAAGAATAGAAAAATATCGAAAACATGCACATCGCATGAAATACAGTGATAATCGAATTGGTGTCTAGAATAAAAAATGATATACTTATATTTTTGTATAAATAGACAGACATTACGTAACATTGATCTCAAGAACTGCTGTGTGTTCAAATGTGATGATTTAAGTAGAAACTTATAAATATAATTATTATTGAAATGATTTTAAAAAGTCGCACCTTCGAAATCGAGATCTTAAATATGCTAATGGTGTAATTATTTGTAGTTGATGCAACATCAGGTTTAAAAGCAAGTGACAAGCTATCATAGTACCCAACAAAAGTTACCTGTCTCGGACTATTCTTGCGCCTGCCAACCCTAAGCAGTCAGCCAACCGAACCGCGCCAAAAGAAATGGGGACCGTTTTGTAATCGCAATTAATTTAGTTATTTTAGTGAGATCGCAATGTTTGCTCAGCAATAGCAAACAATCGGTGCCACACACTAGCGATGGGCGTATATTACTAAATTAATCGAATTATTCGAATGGTCTCTGTAATCCAATGTATTCGATAAGCAACCGCAGTCATTCGATTATCCTTCGATTATGCGGCAAGCAATACCGGAGCGTGCGGTGCGCAGGCCGTACTACTAACGAATGAATCGTCATTCGTCGCGTCGATTAATCATTTGTTCGCTGCCTGTCCTGTGCGCACAGTCGCGCAATTCAATCGAATGCGTCGAAGGGCCGAGTATAGATTATCATTCGATTGTCGATTATTATTCGATTATTGTTTTTTCCCGAATTACTAAATCGACATTCGATAGTTCGAATGGTCGATTGTCGATTTATTCGATTATTTTTTTCGAACAATCGCCCATCGCTACCACACACGCCCCTCACCGGACTTAATCACCAAAAACCACATGTAACTTAATTATCTGTTTACAAATTATACCTTGCGATACAGAGAGAGGGCTACTCTGGGAGAAGTCTCGGCCGTATTTTTGGCTCCAACCAACCAACACTCCCGCTCTGCCGCGGTATTGTCAGTGAAAGTGTCCGAAAATATACGAAACACTGATTAAAACACAATTTTACGGATGAATTCACGATTTATTTACATTTATTATTTTTATTACTCAAGACACCGTTAGCTCTTTCTGCTTAAATTGGAACGTAAATCAATTATTTCAATTAAAACTTAGATTATTACGTTTATTAACAAATAGATGATGAATGGTGGTAGTTTTAAATATTGTATATGACAAATAACACTTTTGAGCACGACTGTCGAGTGTTTGAAACGCCAGGTTTGAATAAAATATAAATAAATCGCGACGTAATCCATAAAATTGAGTTTTAATGAGTTTGACTATTCGCGCAAAAGTAAGAAATAAATAAACGCAGGTACATTGTCTTTCATAGTAGGAGCTCAGTTTCGGAACCCAAAAGTAAATGTAAATACAAGTAACGGTGCATATTTAATAAGTATTTCTAGTCAAAACGCGAACTCGTTACGCATCGCTCCCGACTGATGGACCACCGTAAGAGTACACCGGTGTTGACCACGCCGTGTTAACTGATGTTCAAGAATATAACTGTCTATGAGAGCATGAATTAAGTCATTATCACGACATCAAGTCTAAAGTAGATACTTGTAGTGTACTAAGAGTAAAAAAATATGTATATCTTTTTTGGGAGCTGGATGTTCACCCAGAGCCATCTCCAAAACGGCCTCCGCAGAGTACCTATACTGGTCGTGACGTGCTTTTTTGCCGTCACTGACATACACTGAGCGGAGGCATTTTTAGTACAAAAATATTAGTTTTAAGCACTAAGTCGCCCCGTTGTTTGGTAATTTTGGTGCTAAATAAACACTTTTCTTTTTTTTAATTATTACTTATAAATTGCTAATAGTTTTAGTGATTATGAAAAACTACCAGCTGCAATAGAGAACAATAAATTACAATACATAGTATATATATAACACCCGTACATACGCCAAATATCCGTCAAGCACGATGAACAACAATTTTTTCTACGTTTTGTAGGTACTACTTATTCAATGCCATGCACCCTATGGCTACTTCAGAAAAAAAAGATTTATGTACAACTAGAGGTTCCCCGCGACTTCACCCAGAAGAGTTGGATGAACCCATGCATGTATTTTATAATCGTTATTATGAAATATGAGATATTTCGGTTTTGATCGTAAATAACAATCTTTTGAACAACACTTTTATTTTAAAATATGTAAAGAAATAAGTGAATTTGTTTGACAAAATGTGTTGAAGAAAAAACGGAGGCATTAATTGCCAAGGAATTTTGACGGAATTTTTCTGAAACAAAATTTATGACATTTCGTCTCTACGGGTTATGTGCTCGGTGACTATACTTAACCAGGGCTGTAACTACAAGTAAATGGCCTTTGGAAAGTGCCAGTGTAATGATAATGTGATAGCGTTGCTTTCTTAGATATTTATGACTGAGTGTCCGATGCAAAATGAAATGACTAATGCTGAAATGCTCGTTGCTTAAGATGTAAACATTCTGCCTCCATTTGTCGGCCGTCGTGGCTCAGTTGTCCGCGCTCCGAACTTCAAGCCGGTGCGAGCTCAAATCCCGGAAGAGGATAATGTTTGTCTGACTAATAACACCTATTCACTCTTTCCTTTGTATAGCGCGTATATTTGTATGCGCTTTGGTAGTGATACCAAAAGTTAAGCAACCCACGGCGCGGTCGTGATTGGATGGGTGACCATTCCGACCATTTAAGTGACGTCCATGACAAGCATCTCCGTGCTTCGGAAGGCACGTTAAGCAGTTGGTCCCGGCTAATATCTGTGGTATTAGTCGTTAAGCCTAGTCAGAGGCCCTAGGGCGGCTTGATAACTTCTGACAGTAAGGTTTGTCACTTGCCTTACATAGACCCCTCCACCAATCCTCACTGAGCCCGCGTGGTGAAGTATGGCTCGTTCCTCCTCATAGTTGAGGTGAGGCCTTTTCCCAGCAGTGGGATCTAATAGGCTGACTTATTTATATTATTTTATTACTCTTTCCTTAAAGGATATCAGATCATAGTGTTTAGGAAACACTTCACCCGGCAACAAATTCCACTCCATAGCCGTAGAGAGGAACGTAGATTAGTGGAATCAACGACATAAGGAAGGAAACCCCATCTGCATCTTATGTGTCGATAGTAAAATAGGGTATTTCACGCAGATCCTGACGAAGTCCTATGACACGTTCATGATGGGTGTGTCATAATAACCCTATCATATCAGCCTGTATCAATCAGTCAGTCAGTCAGACTTTAGACTTATAAGGTATTTTTAACGACTGGAAAATGCTTTTCGCATACCACACCGGCGGCGTATATTGTAGAACCTATTAAAATTATTAATTTAAATTAATCATTAAAGAAACCAATGACAAAAAGTTATTATATATAGGTAGGTACTTGAATGAAAAAAAAACGTATGAACCAGCTCGCGCCAGCAAAATTTCTTTATATACAATCATTTTAAAAGAGGCTTCGACAATGCCGACTGAGTTTTTTACGCTGCTTCTTCACAGCACAGCACTAGCCCACTATTCGTCCCGAAACCCTATGGGTTCTATTGGTCTACCCTGTTCCCTATGGGTCTACAATTCTACATGCATAAACAAATGATTTTTATACCCAATCAATTGTCATTTTATGTAAAAGTGGAGATCTGTACCTAACTACGTCATACTTGTGTCAAGTACCATTTAAATGATTAGATAACTTTGCACTTTCGACCAACTAGCCCATCGAGGAGAGAGCCCGTCGGGTTAACCGCTCGTTAAATTTGGCCCGCACGCGAGCTGCGCGCGCGCACGAATTATGCGTGAGATCGCCACACGCATCATCTTGCGAGTTTGCGAGTTATCACTTTGTGGTACACGGGAGAAGCATAGAAACGTCGTCAAATTAAGAGCAAACTATGTTTTAGCTACAATCAGTCGCGTTAATTCCTTTTTAGGGTTCCTATGGGGTCGACTACGGAACCCTAAAAAGCCCCCTCTACATATAGTTTATCCATGTGTCCGTCGTATTGTCTGTCTGTCGCAGCTTTAGCATAAGATTAGTTCAAATAGGTACTACAAAGCTGGCAAGAAAAGTGATAAATATTTGTGTAATTGTATTGTATTTGTTGTGCCAAATAAAGATATCTTATCTTAAATAAAAT
Organism: Pyrausta nigrata; assembly: GCA_949316185.1. NCBI lineage: Eukaryota > Metazoa > Arthropoda > Insecta > Lepidoptera > Crambidae > Pyrausta > Pyrausta nigrata. Next base: position 901,945 of record OX438936.1, read on the forward strand.
CTTGAAAAAAACATTTTTACCGAACTGCGTGAGAAGGAGGGTAATGTTTTTCGAGCGTATGTGTGTAATGTATGTAATAACTGACTCTTTCTTCGGCACGTCCTACCACCCAAACGGCTGGACAGATTCGGGGAGAAGTTCATCAACACATGTTTAATTATTAAACAGCCGTTTTAGAATTATATGACATATTTGTATTAATCTTCGTCAATTCTCGTTTACTGGCTGTTTAAAAATTGGTGAACTCGGGTCTTAGACATTAATGGTGTCTTTGAATTTGTCATAATTGTGGTACATAGACTACTCGTATATACACTTAGAAAATGGCACAAGCAAGTTAAGAAAAAAACATTCTGACTATAGCAATATGTATACCTCCTATCAAAAGAAATATATTAAAAAGACAGTTTCAAACATTGAATATTTTTGCAGTAGGGTATTTTCTTTTTAATAATACTAACTTGTTTAGGGCAGTTAAGCTAGAGTTGAAAAAAAGCTAATAAAAGACGAGCAATTACGAAACATCACTTTTGAGTTCCAATGTCTTAGCAAGTTAAAGCTGTCTTAGCATGATATGACTTCGGTTGCACATAAAACAAAAAAAAACTATTATTTTTGAGATCCGAGCCTCTTCTATGCTTTTTGTGTTGATTTGTAATGATTCAATGAACAATTAGAAAACTGCGATACGGTTTTATGGTAGCGACATAATGTAAAGCTTCGCTTTCAAATCGACCCGGAGGCATTTTAATTAACCAGTCTGCAGTGCCTAAGGTATGTATTGAATTACAGGTATTATTTTGTAATAACTCAACACAAAAAAGCATAATAATAGATGGGTTGAAAATAAAGTTGTAATTTCTTCAGAATACCTACATCTATGTACATAATTTATGATTCTCTGTCTTTACAAGAGTAACCATACAAGGTTGAGAATCATGGGACTCACCTATGCACAAGTAGTCAATATTTCCATAAAACCTAAGCAAAACAAAATAACATTTAGAAAAGATACCTCGTCTTTCGCACAACGCAAACTTCCCTTCTAAAAACACATCGCTAAATCATTTATTTGTACAAGTGTTCAGTAATACTGCTTAGTATTGTATTGTATTATAATAATGTTGTTTTGCTACGCCAATATAAAAAGTATTAGCAATTTTTTTGTCTCAACTGCCTGCCTGATAACTAATAATATTTTTTTCAGATTACCTACGAGTACTACCGTAGCTCGTTTGAAAACTTTAATAAATATGAAACTAAATAAATCGTCAGAAAAGCCAAGTTCGTATAAAGAATCGAAATAAAAAGATCATGCCGCGGCATGCATCTGCTACAAAACATGAAAAAACAGGGAACTAAAACTCTGCGTGGGGGATCCCTACGAAGCTCTCGCCACCACCACATTTTATTTTTGTTTGACATCTTTTTCCTGCGATTTGTCTCTTCGACTTTGAGCTCGATTTTAAATATTTTTATATAAATGGGCGTGTATGGCACAGCACCCAGTGATGAGTCCAAATTGGTGCTAGCCCATGCTATCCTGGTCTAGGTCCAGAGGAGCACGTCTTTTCAACCTTTTCAAGGTGGAATTTGGCTCGATGCTCATCAGCTCCCTAGCCAGATGGTTTGGGTGGTGACTAATTATTTCGGAGTATTCAGGGATTTTTTTATTTCGTTCTTGACAGTCTCAATTTTCAAGTCCTTGTGGAGACACGTTTGTTATGTACCGGGGAGCTCCAGTAATCAGCAAAATCACCACAATTGAGTAAGAAATCGTTACGTTAAAGCATGTCAACAAACATTTTGTACTTATTGTAACAAGTACATCTATCTTTACATTCAAAACATTGAATATATAGCCTTTATAATAGCTTACGACACAAATAATTACTGTACTGAATGAAAAAATAATTACTGTACTGAATGAAATGAATAATGTTATTTTTTACTCATTAAGGAAACGTTATAGCCGAACAGTTGGATTAAACATACCTACAGGGGTTACATAGGTAACAGGGCAAAGCTCGTTCACGTAACATAAACCTATCAAATTAACCGACAAAACTGTCAAAAATTGTATTTCCCTCTCAATTCCTGGTTGGCTTTGACTGAGACAGAACAAAACTGCAATGATTTCGAGATTTGATTTTTACAAAAACACAAGATTGAACCCCAAGGCTTTGGGAGCGGCGAAAGTGGCTCGTGTGGTTGCACTCGTCACATCGGAGATAACAGGTAAAAGTGAGCTACCGGTTGCCGGGCCACACAACGTCCCTTGTCCAAGAAAAATATTAATCCTTAGTTATTGGATCTTATTACAAGTACAATTTAAGTTCGAATTTGTGTTCAAAAACGGAAAATTAAGATTATAATAATAAAACAGACCTAAAGATGAACAAAATATTACTCCTTCTGTCACAGTCGGGTAAAAATAGTTATGCAACTCTGATCGATACTTTTGTACCTACTGAAAAAAATAATTATTGTTTTTTCAATTTAATAAAGTATCAGTTTCATTTAAAAATTTTGAGATTTTTTGGGGTAATATTTTGTCTTTTTGCACATATTTGAAAAATGTCGGGAATACGTGTTTATATTCGTTTATCGCAGTAGAAAGCGGGCGGAGTAGCGTCAAAGGTTACAACTCATTATCTTTATATTTACACCCGACTGCGATAAGGAGGGTAATGCTTTTCACTTGAAATTTCAACTATTCATGCTGGGTTCATATACATACATATCTGACACGTTTTGCATACGAGTTTTCAAAATGTCTAATACAAATAAGAATAAAGTAAGGGAGGTTTACTACTACTACTAGGAGGAAACCAATGTCTCCCCGAAAATGCACATACATTGAAGTTGTTTAGCTCGTATTGTGTGTTTAGACACACATACCTATAAATTGAATGATGATGTTTTCTGAGGTACAGGTAAAGGTATAGGTACCTACTTTATTTGAGTTTAGAACTTCGTTGTTGTAAATAGTGTCAACGATAAAAGTTAGCAAAACTGCGTTTCACCTCTGTTCTTAACAATAGCCTGTAAATGATGACAATGAAGTACGTTATTGTATTAAATAAAAGTATTGGTGAGCGCGGAGAGCTAACGGTCGCTTCACGGCTTGCACTTTCGATCGGAGAACCAGCTTCGGGCCGGCCCGCGGACCGCGGTCCTCAATGGTCAAAGCGGATGGTGTTGGGTCGATTCCCAGGCCATTGTTACAAGAGTAGGTGCCATAAGCCGAACGCTTTCGTTTTTATGTTTTGAACAGATTATGGCATAATAGCAAAAATTGCTGACCAATTACGTTTATAATGTTCGTACGTCATCGTTGTGCTATGAAAATAGTGAGAAATACTTAGATTTAAAAGTGCTGCGTTCATAGAATAAGAGCTGCGTAAACACGCAGCTCTTATTCTATGCAGTTGACGAAACAATTCCCACACCTCTCTGGACTCTGCCAGCACCTTCAACTCCCTACCTCATACTTATCATCAGATTATTCCTTCAACTGCTAAATGAGATGGTAAGGACAAGCCGGCTGACAAGTAACAACAATATTGGATGCTGCCTTAATTTCACACACTCGTAAGATCGTTATTGAAATATAGTGATATAATTATTTAAAAACATCAGGTAATTATGCTAATTTCAATAATTGATACTTTCATATAAAGCCGTCCTACTGTGATTCCACTTTTCGTCCTGAATTATAATATGATAACTATGATGCTAAAAACAAAGAGCAGTTAGTTACTTTAGAACCTAAAATCCTTAAATAAATGAGTGTCATGTCGTAGAAAGCACTTCGAACAGTAAAATATAAGCGTAGTAAATGTACTCGTATGGTGGCAATGTGATGCTCGCCTCGAGGTATGCCGGTAAGCACCGAGATTGGGGGCGCGTGCGCAGATTACCGCACAATAGAGTTGCGTGCGGTGCCGCTAGTCATAATGTACACTGATACTTGAACGTGATCTACCGGTATACTCAAATAATACTTAAAGTCAAGGCTGCGGAGACGTTTTTAAGAATTAAACCAATTGTTAATTAATGGAGATACACGTGCCGCACGTCAGACTACTCCACTTTGACCTTGAGAGTGTCTCTTTAATAAGCTCGTGTCTCGCTAATTTGGAATTTTTCAAAATGGCGAGTGCCGCCGAGAGGCATATCGCGAACACTGAGCGAGTGGCCGCCACGCGCTTGACGTATGCAGCGTCGCATTACAAATAAAGTAAACAGCTTGTTGCTAGCCACCGGTGTTCGGTGGCCCATCTGCGCGGAGCCTTACGCTCTAGTGCTGAATATGAGTATGGGCCTTCTTATCGCGCCTGTGTTGTGATCAGGTCGAGAGAGATGCGGGCAGGCACCGCAACGCGCTACAGTTAAGGTGTTACGTTATAATGAGCCGGCAGAGCGGGCGCGGGCGAAGCCGCTATGCGCGACCGTAGCCCGACAACTTCATGTACCGCCAATTAAACATAGCTACATGACGTGTGTATGCCGAACATGCGGCTGTGAACAACTTAATCCTGGATTTCTTAATTTGGTAGCCACAACGACTTTAATATCTTTTGCCGGTTTCACTACTTATCTTTCCAAATGATAACTGACTTAGATAATTGTCGACGATCTATGTCATGTGTCGTGTTAATTCATGAATTACATTTGTCAATTATTCATCAATTAACAAAATCCTTATTCCTTTTAGGGGGTGATTCTGATGTTCTAATGGAACAACTTTTACTATGAGACCAATATCGAAAAAAAAAACAGCTGATCACTACTGTGGCTTTGTAGGTAGTTTACCTACAAAACCACAGTAGTGATCAGCTGTTTTTTTTTCATCAGTATTTCGAAATTGAATCCACAATAAATGTTGTTGAATTTGATGAGTGCAAGCACCTTCAAACACAAAATTTGCGAAAAATACTCCTTTTTATTTTAGACTACTGATCAGCTGTTACAGTCTTTATGCGAAAATCTTTTTTTTATATTATAATTTTAGTCTAATAGTAAAATTTGTTGTATTAGAGCAGCTAAGCACCCCTTAAGAGAAAAACAGTCGTTAAAGTTAGAACATGTATAAAATATCAGGAATTGAAGAAACAAGAACAGTAGGCGTTATTAATGTAGCTCCACTTAAACTTATATGAACATGTATGTATGATATAAATTATAACTTACTGCTAGTACATCTTAATTATATTACCACAACAGGCGGTCTAATTCAATAGATATTTAAATGTTCTAAAATATTAAGTATCTCAAGCATAGTTCACAAAAGAAGATTAATCTAAGACGCCAAGTTGTAGTAATATGGCAGAGTGTTAATCAACATTCGCTGAGCACAAGGGTAGTTCGCATGGCAAAACACAGTTATTATAATGATGAATGACATTACGTTTACGCGGCTGAGTGGGCCCGGCAAAAAGCGAGCGTGATCGCTATAGTGCCATGTTTCAGAGAGTGAAAACACAGTGGCAGAGCCGTTTTTAGCGCAACGCGCCATTATGCTTAGTTCCCAGTCGTATGTAGGTACATAGAAATAGAAAACTATTAATTAAACCATCGATGCAAAAACGTAAGCAGCCGCGGGTCGACTCCACGCTATCTGTGTTCAACGTCCAACTTTTCATCAGACTACCTATTTCCAAGGTTCACAAACATTCGTATTTGTGTTTAGTATTTAGTCATTAATATTTTAATTGTATCTGGAGATATAGGTATTATCGGCGTTTCTAATATGAGTGTCGTTAAAAATGTTTGATATGGCTCAGTTGCGCTAACATACTTTCATCAAGTTTTAATAAAAATTTTTAGTACTCGTATACACTTAAGCAAAGCTAATAAGAGCTATGCTACTCAATGTAGCAATGAGTTGTACTTTCAATATTGAAAACTAAAGTTTATATTCCTTATCATTTTCACTATCTTTATTAATTTTAATGCAATTATAAATATAAGAATAATGAATCTTCCAATCAACCAGCTGTGAACATGAATCGGATCAAGTCATTAGCTTAATGAGAGGCGTGTATGTAAATCGTGTTGCATCTCTTAACGTTTATACTAATTCGATTAAGTACCGGCGCCGGCGCATGATTCACGCGAGCTGTCAAACGAAACGTCTGTTTGTTGATCAATTTGCACGGAACGTTTGATCAAGTGTCTTCTGCCGCCCGAGCGCTGCCAGAATCACCGAATATTCAAAAATAAAAACCTATCATAACGATTGACACGAGAAAGCAACTAATCATGTTTGGACGGACCCCAACAAATAGCTGAATCACGATCGTCATTTCCGAAAGCAGGATTGATCAATGGTCATTTCTAAATTCAACAAAGGCCGATCGGGCCGATGCGTGCGCCGCGCATTCCTCGATGCGATCATTTTCTCCCGTGTTTATGTTGTTTTTATGCAATCAGCGATTTGCGACGCGACACGCAACAATGCAACATACACCTCGACTCGATTTCATATTTTCATTTGTTTTTTTTTATCCACATCTCGCGTATGATGAGGCGGGAGACAATCAGCAAACCCGAGTCGTTTCCACTTTGGCTGAACGTGTTCCACTTCTCGACTACGATAACAGTCGGCCTAGTTTCGCAATTTGAGCTTTTAAGTCGAGTAAAAAATAATCCTTGAATAAGAACATTATTCGATCAGCCACCATGTAAGGACTCGAATTTGTACCATAAATGTAAACAAGTTCTCGATGCGTGAGTTCGCGCAGCGACCTTAGCCAGCGGAGGTGCACTCGTCGGGCGCGCCATTTAACATTTAACTGTTGCATAAAAGCGGCCCGTGCAGAGTTCACGTCTCCGACGGCGATGCATTCGCCGCGGGCGAGCGGAGACAGTGAGATCATTCCTCGGATGTAATAAGAAAAGCGAGCGTGGAAAGTATGCGGGCGTCCCGGCCGCTCCCGCGCCGCCCACGCGGCCCCAGAATAGTCGCACTATCTCGCTCGGTGGAAAAGCGCTATGCACAAATAAAGTTACGCGCCAGGAAACCAAATACACTCGCGGGCGGAGAGCCGCGCGCGTCGCCCGCGCCGCCCCCGCGCTACAGCGCTCGCTCAGCTGAAGGGTTAGAGGATGTCTGATGATGCTTTCGAGCAGGTTAGCTTACTGGTGACAGCGGACTCACCCTGGTGCTGGGTCATCATCTGGCGCGTGTAGTGGTGCTCGGTGCGCTGCACGCGCTCCTGCTGCTGCACGCGGTGCTCCGAGTGCTGGAGCTGCTGCTCGGAGCGCTGCTCCGTCGACCACCGCGACTGCTTCTCCATCACGCCGCCGCGCAGCACAACGCACAAAAAAACTCTCACTCGACGCTACTTGTCCTTGCGGAACTGTAGATAATACGCCACTTATAACTTATACTAGTCCACGGGTTCATTTAGCAGAAGTCAAGTCATTATAACCCGAGTCCAACAACCAAGACGTCGGTCGATTGCGAATAGTTAGCGGATAGTGTGGAGCGCGCGCTGCGCGGGCGCCGCCGGGGCGGGGCGGGGGGCCGCGACCGAAATACGACGGGTTATTTCGAGACCAGCGCACTCCCGCGCCGCTCCGCCCCTCTCCCTCCTTCGGCCCCGCGAACCCCGCAAATTTCGCATACCTCCAGGATCCTCTAACATAAACCTTCCCGATATAGTCGCCTCAACGACATACATATCCGATCAGCTACAGTAAAAACGCAAAAATGTACACTGTTTGCGCAGATGTAACACTTTGAATACGAGTGTGCAAACTGTGTTAATTTTTAGCGCAAATCCAATGCCATTACTTCGTCTTGTGATGAGATCAACTTACTTTTGTGGCCTGTTTCGCTTTTACTGTTTCTAATCTGCATTTACAAAACCGTGCAAAAAGTTGTTTATTTCTAAAGAATTATCAAGCAATTAAATTATAATTAGCCAGTTTTACTGGCGTACCTAAATCTCAGTTGCTTATTTGTGGACTTAAAGTTTTCTACTTGAGTGCTTTGATAATTCGCTTATTTACTGAAATCGGACGCATCATTCGATAAGCTAGTCACCTTCATTTGGAACCATTACCATTATCTGTGAATGTTCGAATCCGTTAAGTCAACAGCTTCAGCCGTTCGACAGACATAGTAGACAATGGCGATATCAGTAATGAGTTATTAGTCATCACAAGTCACAACACAAGCACTTGGGGCGATCAGCGAGACGCCGCGGCCGCACCGTTACGCCTTCGGTGCGCTCACGCAGCTTCATCTTACTAAAAATGCAACTAACATGGCCCCTTTTCTCTACCTAGTTATAAATTGGTACCTAACATTTTTACCCGACTGCGGCAAAGCTTAAAAGATTGTGAAAAAAACGTGCAATCAAATAGCTAGTTCAATGTGTGCGAAACGAATGAAGATGTAGAGCAATTTTCGAAAATCAAGAACTTTAAATTTCTTCCAGCTCTGCCTAATGGGAAAGGTACACCCTATTTTCATCAATGGACAGGTCTACAACAGATTACGATGATGATGCCATGGCGCTCAAGGTAAGAAAGTACCTACATTCCTTCTTGTGTTCACTCCATCTTACGACAATTGAGTAAGCCAGGCATGTTTAAAAAAGCAATATATAAATATAACTATCCATACTAATATTATAAATGCGATAGTGTGTCTGTCTGTCTGTTACCTCTTGACGCTTAAACCACTGAACCGATTGAGATGAAATTTGGTATGGAGACAGTTCGAGACCCTGGAAAGGACATAGGCTAAATTTTGTCGCTATATAAAAACATTAAGGAGGTGAAATGGGGGATGAAAGTTTATATGGAAAATCCATACTTCCATATACTAATATATACTTATATCCTAATATTATAAATGCGAAAGTGTGTCTGTCTGTCTGTTACATCTTTACGCTTAAACCACTGAACCGATTGAGATGAAATTTGGTATGAAGACAGTTCAAGACCCTGGAAAGGACATAGGCTACATTTTGTCGCGATATAAAAACATAAAGGGGGTGAAATGGGGGATGAAAGTTTATATGGAAAATCCAACTCTTGCGGGCGAAGTCGCGGGGAACCACTAGTATATAGTATAGTAGTTGTTAGGTTCGTCTCCTGCCCCAATAGCAGAATAACTATAAAAACGTTTAAAAATTTCACATGGGGACACGCTAATAATATTAAACAAGAATGACAAAAATATCTAACTGCCAGAGAAATAATGGTGCCTGATAATAAGACAATATATCTAACTTAATGGGAATAAAGGAAGCACTTCTTGAAACCGTTTGTATCACTGGCCTCTATAATAAGTACAAGTACGCTGGACTGCATACTGTCAACCTAAAAATGAAGCCATTTCATTATCGCCATTTTGGCGCTGACGGCTGTAGTGTTTGTGGTGACCGTCCACGGAACTAATGAGAGGTGACATAAACATATGCAAGTTACTCTATTTTAGTTCCCTGGTCACTCGGTACCCCTACCGAGTGACCAGGAAATTGATTGCCGGTTTGATTCGGCACAAAATTTATCTGTCTTTTCATGAAGAATGTTTAGTCCACCGTACTTGTATTATAGAGGTCAGTGGTTAGCATACATTCATGTGTAGGTCAGCCGGCTTTCAGGAACTAATCACAGAATATGTACTAGAAATATTGGTTTGTTTTTAAGATTTTTCCAGTAATAGAAGAACTGGTGATGTTTTAATTTAAAAAAGGTACAGAGAGTTATGGTTCTGTTTGTAACTCGAAAGAAAACTTATTACTTATAAGTGTTTTTTTGTTTATCACTAAATGTTCTATATTCATATAAACTCTGTTATTTTGTTTCTTAGATTGTGCTTCAATATGATTTTCATAATAGCTCATCATGTGTTATGTACCTTTAGTTACGAAAGAGCGGCACTCCCTGTCACGAGTTTTTCAAACTCAAAAGGGAGAACCAATCCCTGTCATTCTTAAAACTAAAATGAAGCAATAAAGAATTTTTGAAATTGAATTTGAATATGGTCGTCAAAGCCGTTCCGTGTGTCGCCCGCTGCATAGACACAAAATTGTTCATGTCATTCTTCATTCTCCACGATTCGTCAAATATCTTTGTGGTCGGAGTGTTGGAGGCAATATATGTACTCGTATCTACCCATATTTTTATGTACGTCCCAATTTTAACTTTGCTTATTACATTTTCAATGTTTCCTTTTCCACCTTTTCAGATAAAACATAACCCTCCTTCCGCAGTCGGGTAAAAAGAATAATATTGTTTTTTCAGTTTAGAGTTTACCGAGGTTGGGCATCACAGTGCCTAAAACTACAGGTTGTAATATAAGAAATATTGGCTGCTTTCCTAGCAAAAAGCTCTAAAATCGGAACGGCCGCGACATTGACATCCAATAAATATTTTATTTACACAGTCGAACACCGCAAGGCTAGGAGACTTTTGGTTATAGTTGCTATCGCTAATTGACCTTTATAAATCATATTGATCATCTCGATTTCATAATTAGTGATTAATCAATATGTCGATTGTAACGAAAGTAAGTATCTACCAACAATATAGTCGCTATACCTAATACAACCAGGATTTTAGAATTATATTAATATTTATGATATTATCACAAATTGTATCGATAGTATTGCTCTGCTCCACACTATCGATACCATAGCGGTACATGGATATAATCGATATTCTTTATATGCTGTTAATATGACGTCAAATATCGGAAATCCTATCGATAGTAGAGTAGCGATCTACAACACTAGTCTTGACGAGAAAGAATTTTGCACTCCTGTTTACTTTATTGAACTCCCGAGGGAAGAATTCATTTAATGGACGCTCTGCAAAAACAACAGAGTATTTCTGAAACGTTTGTATTTTCTACAAGAAATATCGTTGTTTTTACAACGATAAACGTACGGGAATATCGAAAGTTACACACTTTTGAATCAGTCTGACTGAAACATAAGTGGTAATATAAGACCCCAGTTCATCAACTGTTAAACAGGCGGTGAACACTGATTGACGATTTATTTGACAGGATTCCCATACAAAATATGTCTGTATATTGAAAATTAAATATGTGTTGGTGAACTTCAGGCTTAGTTTATTTAGACCACCGACCATTTTTGGTAAGTATTTAATTTTGGCATTTACAGTTTCATACGTCTATTACCTACATTTATGAGAAGTAGCGTTTTTCCACTTTCCAATCTGTAGGTTAGATATTGCTCTTGAGAAATAGCCACCTTGGGCGATCTATTTTTTGTTGTTATTCTGGTTTAATCTGAACGTTAACTCCTATAATAATGATATCCTCTAAATTCGGCTAATTTCGAGCACTACGGTTAATCTTAATCGAAATAATATAGTGCAATAAGTTTCCAAGTTCCCACCCGAACGACAGTTCTAGAAAAAAACATCAATCAACAGGCTTTAGAGCCTTACCATCCTTGTTTATTTTGGAAATTTCACTAGGCAAGTATTGACATTTACATGTCCTCTAAAAATTTGTATGTAAGTAAGTACTATAAAAATAAGACCTTCGTTATCAAAAGTTATTTAATTTACTCAATACATTTGTATTTTAATAATTACAGCGATCCAACAAGAAACTTAAGTCAATTGATTGACGTGAACCAGATAATATTATATGAATTCATGCAAGGCTTTAATGCCAAGACAAGGGGAGCTGGTTCGATGTCCAGTCTCGAAATTGGCCACCGTGGATACTATCGCGTGTCGGCTTAATAAACCTTCAAGTTACCCAAATATGTCAAAACATCTTCAAATATATCGAACTCTATGTGATCAACATAAGGTTTAAATATGGTTGCCAAAATTAGACAGATCAGGGTAGTTCAATACGTGGCCTACTGTACACTTTTAAGTTATCTGTAGAATTATTTATTAGTCCTTCTTAAAATACTTTTCAATAATTCATCATAGTATGTATCTTGTACGCGTGACCGACATATCTAACTTTCAAAGACGTCTTGTTTTTATTTACGATGAAAAGCTATGCTTTGTCTTTGATGGTTAATGTCCTCTTAGCCGAATTTCTACTACGAGATTAGCCAATGGCGCCGAAGTTATTATAGTGCACAAGTGTGTGCTCAATACACTCACGGGCTGGGTTGTTCCCAAAAGTCCATGGCCTATTGTTCTCAAAATATGAAAATTCATACTTGAGTTCCCAAACGGGTCCACGACTTTTTAAAGTAGTATTTTGTTATTTCCTGCCCATGAGAATGTTTCATATAGTCAGCAATGAAAGCTTGGCTAAGGCATAAATGTATAATATTTCTATGAAATAAAAGAATACATAATCTGTCCTGGGGACCACTGTACAAACTTTGGAAGCAAATTTTACACCTAATTTTATCGAAAAAAAAGCGAACAAATGTGTTTACTTTTAATTAGATTAGTAAAAAAATAAGATAGTAAAGCTGTTTTATGTACGAAGACAGGAAAAACCATTAAAATCTTTAAAATTTCACCTAAAATATAGAATTTTTATTATATATTTAGAACAATATTTTAATTGTTCTTTCTGATGAGAATTTGTTTCTACTGACTGTACTTTTGGAAAATCCCCGTAAGAAATTCATGTATGAACATTTAAAACATTACTGAAAATGTTCATGGACCCGGTAGGAAAAAAAGAACAATAGATTGTGGACCTTTGGGAACAACCCCCGCGGGGGATGGGAGCTGGGTGGGTGCTCACTCTCTGTTCCTTCACTCTCATAGTTGGGTGATCCGACATGACCACAAAAAGATCAGGTGGTAGATACTCGTAAAGCAGCGATTGTTACAGCCTCGTGGGCAAGAAGAACATGTCATGTCAGTGCAAAATGAACAGATACTAGTAACTCACTCAAAGTAGTGTGTTCTATGCAGTTGGATACATTCATGTCTATGATTACCCATGGAAAAGTTAATATGTAAGGTATTAATTACAATGTCGTGAATAATGATAGATATAAACTTTTGAAACTCTTGTCTTTGTTGGTTTACTTCTTCTTGACTTTTGTCTAATTAAATCAAATTTCACTTACAAAAATTAATCGACTGTGTCATCCGGTGGGACTCGAACCCACGTCCCTTCGCTATCCGGGCGAGTGCTCTTACCAACTAAGCTACGGAGGACGTTAGTCAGTCGAAGAATTTTTGCAAGTGCTTGCTACGCCAGTGAGCCGGCGTTCGAATTGTTTTTTGTCTAATTGATTGTTTGAATGCACTTATCTCAGATCAGAATTACCTATTCATGGTCCGATTTTAAAAAAAAAACCTTTGTGTAAGGTACAACGTATCTAGCAAGGCTATAAGATAGGTAATTTTTTAAAAATCACGTCATGTCTTTCAGGAATGGAATAAAATCAATAGGTGCATGAAGTCCTCGGGGAATGCTATTTTTTCTATTATAAAGAGGTTAGGGTCGGTTGCACCATATCTCACATTATAACTGGAAAAACGGAGGAATTATTTTTTTTGTTTAAACATGCTACTCACAGGAAGTGTTGAGCCGATTTGAAAAAAATATTTTGTGTTAGATAGCTTATTTCTCGGGGAACGCTTGGTATGAGCTATAAAATGTGCTACCTAGAAATCAACAGGGAAGCAGTTAAATCAAAAAGCACGGACGAAGTCGCGGGGGACCGTTATAATTAATATGTTCATATTATTTACACGCGTTTTGATTCTTATCTTTAAAGATATCACAGTTTTAAAAAATACCCGCTCCTAACATGCCTACAGGAAATCCTAAATTTACGCGAACGAAGTCGCGGGGGACCGCTAGTGAAAAAATATTTTTACTGGTAATTAAATTATTTTAGTGTTTCAAATAAATATTTCGTTAGTAGTTTAAGTCAAAGCAAACAAATTGCTTGCAGTATCCTTAAAATAAAACGTTACACATCTCAGCATAACTGAGGCATGACATCAAGAAGCTGAGTATAGGCAGCACGTCGGGTTACCCATTTCAACTACGAAAAAAGCTTTTATTACATAGCGAATAGAGGCGATCTCAAGGTCAATGTGGTGTAGTCTGCGGCTGTGTGTACATTGCTTATTGAGAACTCCTTACTAATGCGTCACTAAAAAAGGACGAATCTCACGCAGATTTAGTGTGTCATCTCGCATCTCGCTGTAGGGTCCCCAACCGCCCTGCGAAGTCCAGGACGAGACCATTTATTGTTTACTAGCTGTTCTGTTGCTGGCTATTTCGTCTGCGTAGATTCGAACATACAAAATAATTATACTCCCATCGCCGTCCTTAAATCATGACGCCTTAATTGTTTTTTTTAATTAATAAGCAGTTATTTAAGGCGTCAAAGGCAAATGTCTGCCATTTGACTGCAATCGCTGTTATTAATGGAATCCCGATCATAGTGTTAAGGAAACACCTTAGCCGGCAACGAATTCAATTCTCTAGCCGTACGCAAGAAGGATGTAAGATTTAAAACGACGTCGAGATGAAATATTATATAGGTTGTGCTCCGAACTATACATGTTGAAATTGTGGTTGTTATGTACCTAATGAGCGTCACATTTTATTTAGTAAGTAACATTTTAAATAATGTACAATATGCTACTTTATACAGTTTTATGATATAGGCCTTCCAGTAGTGACTATTCTACTTGTAGCAATATTACATAACGAAAATTAGGTCTACCTATCAGCAATTCACGACCAATACGAGAACTTGAACTATGTGGAAGTTAATCTTACTTGATTTAAGATCAATTTTAACTTGGGTAACTGAAGATGGCTGGGTTCTGAAAGGCAATGTCCAACGTAACTCATTAAATCCATACTAATATTATAGATGCGAAAGTGTGTCTGTCTGTCTGTCTGTTACCTCTTGACGCGTAAACCACTGAACCGAATAAGATGGAATTTGGTATGGAGACAGTTCGAGACCCTGGAAAGGACATAAGCTACATTTTGTCGCGATATAAAAACATTAAGGGTGTGAAATGGGGGATGAAAGTTTATATGGAAAATTCAAATCTTGCGGGCGAAGTCGCGGGGAACCACTAGTAATAAAATAAAGTTTAATAAAAAAACAAAATAAAAGAGAAAAACGGGTAGCCAATTGTGGGCTAGAGCTGAAACGAAGCAGCGCATAAAACTCAGTCACTTTTATCAAAATATTCGTGTAAATACGTCTAAATTATACATATTAAAATACATATTTACTTATAAATGTGTCAGAGTTCAGTAAAATCACACACCTGGGCTATTGTATTGCATTTTTTTACATAAGAAAACAACTTACTATACGTAAAAGGCTAAACCGGCCGACTGCGAGTGAATACAGAACCCTAAAAGGAATTACAAGGTCGTATTATGCGCCAGATGTCTGAACTGTAGATGTGAGCTATCTTACTTTACCTTTAAACGAGCCATTTTTGTATTTATTTATTTATTTATATACTAATAAATAAAAATGAAAATGTTTACTCTCGGACACGGATCCATAAAATATTAGTAAACCTATCTCTAGCTCTGTTAGTACTTATATTCTACAAGTGGCAAAGTTAATTAATGAGATCGCCAACGAACGGACAGTCCCCGCTGTTCAGAACACTGATACTGCTACCCCGCTCTTACGAAAGATGGCACCAAAGCTGTCCCCCCTGTGTGTGCAAACATAGCTGAGGCGCTACAGAAACGTGGCGGCTTCATTATCACAAATACATTAGTATTTATATATTTTTATTCTTTCTGAGTTTTCATGATTTTTTTTCTGCATCATCTATATCAACTTTTTGCCCGACTGCGGAAGGATGGAAGGAGGTTATGTTTTTCGAGAATATGTATGTAGGTATGTATAATTGTTTCGCACGCCCTACAGCCCAAACGGCTGGACAGGTTTTGACATATTAGGTGTCGTTGAATTTGTCAAAATTGTGGGAGTGACATAGGCTATATATTTTTTAAATGGTGCCTGCAAATGGAAATAAAGGGGGGCCCTTCGCCCCTCAATTTCCTTATAATATGGCAATATGGGTATCAAATGAAAGCCAGTAAAGAGACCAATTCAAAAATATAATATTTTTTGCAGTCTGGTGTTTTGTTTTGAATAATAAAACTATAAATAATAAAATAAAAAACGGTAATTTGAAAAAATAAAAAACCCGACTGCGTTTCTGTGTAATTAGAAATTAAAAAACCCTAAAACAAGAAAGAGGTCAGTACCGGGTTAAATTGGTACCCATATTAAAAATTGTAGGGTCCCGCCCATGTTAGAAAGACAGCCGTCTCGTCAGTAGATTGGAATAATCGCCAATGTAATATATGTGCTCTAAATTCACTAAGCCTCAATTTCTAGAATGGGTCCGGACTGCTATACAATTTTTAATATGGGTACCAATTTAACCCGGGTCTGACCTCTTATTTGTTTTAGGGTTTTTTTAATATCCAATTACACAGAAACGCAGTCGGATTTTTTAGTTTTTAAATTACCGTTTTTATTTTTTCTCAGATGGTTGTTGGCACAATGTTGGTAACCTAGTCATGCTGGGATCCGTCACCAGCTGACGCATGCGTATTGCGCGTGCGCTATATCGGGAGCGCAGGAGCCGCGGGAGGCGCAGGATCATGCAGATGCCCCACTCCAACGAGAGCCGTATTTTCGACTGAGCTGTCACAGTCACTCATGCATCCTTGGCGGGCAAGCGGCTACAATACGAACAAATACGATTTCTTTGTAACGGTGTGAAATTATTAACCGTTTTGTTAGAAATGAACAGTGTTTATGCCTTGTATATTTACATATCATTTTAAATAACTGACACATGGTTGACAATTACATGATTAATAAATGTGTTCACAACAACGGGTTACTTACATAATTGGCCAATTGGCTGTGTCATAAATGGACAAGTCTTAACCATTGTTTTTTTATAATATCAGTGCTAAAATCTTGATCGTTTGATGTATTTAATCTTGAGGGTTCCGTACCCGAAGGGTAAAAACGAGACCCTATTACTAAGCCTCCGCTGTCTGTCTGTCTGTCTGTCACCAGGCTGTATCTCATGAACCGTGATAGCTAGACAGTTAAAATTTTCACAAATGATGTATTTCTGTTGCCGCTTTAACAACAAATACTAAAAACTGAATAAAAATTATATTTAAGAGGAGCTCCCATACAAAAAACGTGTTTTTTAACCGTTTTTTGCTTGATATTAATTAACGGCAACACGCAGACGCTTTAAAACATTCACAAAATATTAAGTTATCTATAAACATTAAAAATAAGTTATGTTATTAAAATAAATATATATTTAAGGGGGGCTCCCATACAAACTTACGTACTTACGGTACGGAACCCTTCTCGCGCGAGTCCGACTTGATCGGTTTTTTTTGTATTGTCAGTGTGCTATCTTGATCGTTTGATGTATTTGATTTTTAAGAATTTGTCTAAGACAATATAGACTGAAATGAATAGCGGTCATAATTTATAGGACAGACCAAACGTTTGCGCTACATTCTAGTCTTATTTATTTTTACTCATCATCACACTCAATGACTATCACTCAGATGCTTCAGAAGTATGCTACCATACTTTTAATTGTTTCGTCTCTAATTTTTACTACGTAACAATGTTATTTATATGTTGTATAATGGGCAATTCTATCACAAACCTATTTATATAAGTAACATTCAACGCGACAGTTCGAAGTTAAACAATCCATGAGCTTGATACGATACATTAAAGATACTTACTAACAATTCTAAATCTACTTGTAGTTCTCCCTAAATAACTCATTAAGCGTCAAGTTAACCAATTCAGCCATTTTTAATCAGCCATTTTAGCATTACTCGACAAATTTTGTATGGGAATTCTGTCACATTAACCGTCATTGAAGATCCATCGGCTGTTTAAAAATTTGAGAACTCGGGTCTTGATTACGATGTAATGATGGTGTATTTATCTTGCTCAGATCCGTTAACAACACTTTTTGTTTTCCTATGGATTTTAAGTTTTTCTATCGAGCCAGTTCCCGGCGGCTAACGGTTCTTAAAACGAGGAAGCAAAAGAAAATTAATCCAATTACTCTGATCGGGCCGTGCGTGACCATGAAACGATTGGAAAACTTTCTTATGAATTGGGTGAGCCGGACCATCATGTGGACTTAGTCTGAAGTGGCTACCGAACGCTAAAGCTAATAATGATCAGGGTCGTAATGGCTGGTTGTTAGGTATTTAAAGTAACTGATTTATACCTTGAGATGGAATCATAGGAATCTTTTTTAGACGTCAATGAGTATTCCGATACTTATAAAACAGGTTTCTTCTACATTTTAAAGTTTTCCCCAACCCATGACTGCAGCATCCGTGATTTCACGTCTTATTTGTTATCTCATCTGAATTTTTTGTTAGAATTGACACGCAGGCAGAAGAATCTATAATAAAGCTTACCACTACAGTAAAAATATGTTATCAATTCTCTGTAGACAACTAAACACCAACCAACACTCTAAGCCTGGGCCCTCTACCTACTTACTGTTTTAGGACCATGCTGTGGCCTAGTGTTTAAGCTAGCGCACGAAATAAAATAATTTCAACTATTTAGCAAAGGTGAATGTTTTCGTAGATGAAGAGTTCCAGGAAGAATGTAACTTTAATCACCCAGAAGTAAACAGTCGGGCGGAACCGCGAACGTGCTTGTATCCCCTTTCACCTCTAAAAAATAGAATTACGCCGCCGAGAATAGCTCGTATCGGGAATGAAATCATGCGCCGATCTGATTATTTATGTTATTGCGGGCCCGCTTTTAAATACATATCTATGTCAAATATTGCAACATTCATGTCTGCGTCTGTGAAAATATAGAACCACAAGTGCTGGGCCAATGCAACATGAATAATTTTCTTATGGAAATAATTACCTAATTATAAGTACGTACATTATACTACTATAGAATAACATCCAGAAACAAAAACATCACTAAAGAGGTACCTAATTATAAACATTTTCCTTTTTCCACAAATACAGTCACTTAGGTAATGTTATTTAAGAAAACATTCCAGCTCATTAGGAACGAACGACTATTCTGGTATAGTCAACATCAATATTGCCAAGTAAAACATTATGAAAAGGTACAAATGTTACTGTTTTACCAGTAAATTGAAAAGTTTGCCTACTGGGGAGGTAAATGTAGGTAGTTATAAAAAGCAATGACATTACGGGGTTTTACCACTAGGATATGGTAAATGGCAGGTTGCAACAGTGACAGTTCGTAAATGATGGTTTGTAGATTAGTTAAAAGAAGTAAGGACGCATTTTATGATTTCGTTGCCTTATTAGATTTCAGACTTGCGTATTAAGGTATACGTATCATTATTAATTGAATAATTGAACAACATGCCATGCTTACAATAAAATAGTATGAGCACAATCATAATTAACAGGTTACTTATTATAGGTTAAAACACCTCTTAAAGTTCGACAGTTGTAAGTACAACCAAGTAGATAATCCCATAGTGTCCCATTACGCACTGACTCACTTGGTATAAATGTGAGAAAAGATTTGTCATGTGTGTACATCACAAATCTTTTCTCACATTTATAGGTACCTACTCTGATTGGTAGGTAACTCGTAGATTCAACTTTTATATGTTAGGATTTGCCGTAGTTTTTTGTTTACCCACAGTAACAAAAAAAATGATGCAGAGGCTGTTTCTGGTTCTGTAAATACAATAACAATTTTGAGGCTTATAGTCTCTAACAGGCTGGATTCGTTGTCTCTTAAACGTTATACGTTATTCGAAAATAGCTGACAGAAATGAGCCGAATGCGCAGATATTTAAACTTATTGTTTGGAAGCTGGAATATAGACCTCGCCGCCATTTTTATTTCTATTTGAAATCGCGGCGCACAAAAAGTGATAGGTATGTATGGTTAGAGGTGACATAGAGGAACAAAAATGTCCAGAAACACGGTACTCGACATTTTTTGTTTCTCTGTCTCCTATATCTGACAGATCAATCATATGACATATTGGAGACAAACATTTCTGTCTTATAATCTAGCAAAGCGTTCAGATTCTTACGGTTAGAATTCCACCTCAATAGCATGAGATGGATAATCTTTATTTTACGAGAAGACAAGTGCTTAGGTCATTAAAACTGGTGTTAGTCACTGCACTTGCTACGTTCGTCAGCACTTCAGCATCAGTGACGGTGACGCGCCAAGCCATTCGACTCGCTGTTTAATGAAGCCCCGCCTAATAACTCACACATTATATCGCTTTGCTTTGTTTAGACTGCTGCTGTTGTATCGTCCTTGCTTATTCCTAATTACTTACATTCGTTTCATAATTTAGTTATAGTTCTAGCTGGACGATATCAAGATTTTTTGTTATGTAGTATGTTAGCGATGGGCGATTATTACTAAATTAATCGAATTATTCGAATGGTCTCTGTAATCGAATGTATTTGATAAGCAACCGCAGTCATTCGATTATCCTTCGATTATTCGGCGAGCAATATCGGAGTGCGCGGTGCGCAGGCCGTACTACTAACGAATGAATCGTCATTCGTCACGTCGATTAATCATTCGTTCTCTGCCTGTCCTGTCGCGGCAATTCAATCGAATGCATCAAAGGGCCGAGTATAGATTATCATTCGATTGTCGATTATTATTCGATTATTTTTTTTCCGAATTACTAAATCGACATTCGATAGTTCAAATGATCGATTGTCGATTCATTCGATTACTTTTTTTCGAACAATCGCCCATCGCTAAAATAGGTACATGATCTCTCTCTCCCTCTTCCTGGCTATATATCCCACATTAAATAGGTAAATGATAAAAATACTACGAGTGTATGCCTTTAGGTTAGAGATATAATGATTTTCGCCTCTAAATACCTAATACCAAAAGCGAAAATAACACCAATTGCCAAGAATTCTGTTGATATTTAAAGTTTTAATATGAAAATGGACGTCAATATCGAGAAAAGCTGTCGTGGTCGTGCCCTTTATAGCGCCTCGTCTAACGCGGAATGCACTTAACCGTAATGTCTACGATATTGGTACTTTGGAAAAGTGCACGGATGAAAGTGTTGCATGCACACATCACGTACACGCTGGAGGGTGACCTTTGGCTGAGTGTACTAAAAGCTGCGTTTGAATCGACCTCTTGAGTGCAAGTCATAGTACTGGAGGGTTTAGATAAACAGTGTGTAAAAACTAATTCTATTATTCAGGGTTCCCCAAAAAGAGCGCGCCGAACTGACACTGGAGGTAGCTTTGCCATATGATAGACCTCTCAGATTAACCTATATAATATAAGCTATCTCCACAGTCAATTTGGCACTCTCTTTTTGGGACAACCTGTATTTCAAATGCATCACATAAAAGACCAATGAGTTTTGACTTTTAATAATAAAAAACAATTGGGTTACTTGATACAAGACGAGAAGAAAGTGATCACTTGTAATCTCCCTAAGCCTTCAGGCGTTATGGACCTGGTGGAAACTGATTCTAAAACGAACTAAATTGATACATTTACCTAAAGACGTAATAAAATGTCTGATCTAAAATGTCTTTGTCATAAATCTTACAGAGGCTATTTTTACGTAATTGTTCGCAAGTGAAGACTGATATTAAAATATAAAATGAAAACTTAAATCCTCGTTGATAATAATCTCAGACGTTTGACCTTTTGAAATTTTTAGCTGAAGCCTACACAAAGTGCCTATTTATAAAATTTAAATTGAGAACTTATTGTGGAAAACCTTTAGAATTGCGACGAATGAACGCCCACGCAGCCATATAGTTTTATTTCCCATTGCGCCTGTTGATAGTTCGCTGCAATCGAGCATCGTGCAAAATAGTGCGAGTCGCACACGAAGGGTTCCGTATCTACACAAAATTAGACACTATATTATGATCTTTGTTCATTACGTTTGTATGGGAGTTCCCCTTAAATATATTTTTTTATTACCCGACTGCGGAAGGATGGTTATGTTTTTCGAGAGTATGTATGTATGTATGTATAATTGTTTGGCACGCCCTACAGCCCAAACGGCTGGACAGTTTTTGACATATGAGGTGTCGTTGAATTTGTCAAAATTGTGAGAGTGACATAGGCTATATAAATTTTAAAAATGGCGCCCGCAAATTGAAATAAAGAGGGGAGGGGGGATTGATTTTTTCCTTACCATAGCAATATGGGTATCAAATAAAAGCCAGTAAAAAGTCCATCTCAAAATAATTCAATTTTTTGCAGTCGGGTGTTTTGTGTTTTCGAAAATTATGTTAACTTGTTTTATTTTAATAATTTATTTCTAAAGTTTATATTAAACCTCTAGCAAAAAACGGTGAAAAAAATACGTTTGTTGTATGGGAGCCTCCCTTAAATATAATTTTTATTCTGTTTTTAGTTATAGCGGCAACAGAAATACATCATCTGGAAAAATTTCAACTGTCTATCTATTACGGTTCATGAGATACAGCCTGGTGACAGACAGACAGACAGTGGAGACTTAGTAATAGGGTCCCGTTTTTACCCTTTGGGTTCGGAACCCTCAAAAGCTGCGTTTGCTTTAATAACGTCTATAAACGCCAAATTACTTTTTCGTTCGTCTGAAAATGAGGTGTAAAATTTACTGCTGATTCATCACTTATCGCATTCTTAATGTAATATAATATACTGTTTAGACGACGTCCGTGGCCGAGTGGCACGCACACCGGTTTTCGGGGTATCGCCATCGGTAAGATCCCGGGTTCGTTCCAATATTTTATTTTATTTATTTATTTTATTTTATAATATTTATTATTATACTGTTTATTGACATCAAACAAGACGTCTTTACACGAAACAACCAAAGCATTTTGAAATGTACCATAAGTAGTTGGCTTCTAAAAGACCATTCACATTGCGATGTAAATTATATTGGACATCGTATAAATTGACTACATTTACTAAGTTGAAATACATTTACCAGCTCTTTTGATGCAGATTTCTAATTATCAACTGCTTATTTTAAATTAAGTACCCAAGTCTAAAGATGCAATTCGTGCGAAGATAAATGATTTGCATTTAAGCGGAGCATCGCGAATTTTGCATTTACTTTCTTTAACGATAGGATTTGTCGGAGCTATCTAATTAGAAATTAAGACTGTAAAATCATTTTAGAAAATTTAATGTATTTATTTTTTAGAAAAGTACCTACTTATTTATTTGAAGTTTTCATTGTAACTCAATTAACTAAAGTTATAAACAATAGGTGGGTATTATATACCTAAGTTAAATGCAGTAATGTTTGAACTTGAAAATTCGACAGGCTCTGCCAACGCCAGGGTGGCCGAGAGGTTAGGCAATCGCCCGGTATGCGAGGAACGCGGGTTCGATTCCCGCCTCTGGTGGTCATTTTTTCAAGTGCAATAATATATTTACAGTAATGTTTTATTATATCTACAATACATACAGTGTGAAGATGATGTCATGGCCCAAAGCGGTCCGGGAAAACGATAAGATGATGTTACTAATTCGCTTTTAAATACTTTATTAGAATATAAGAATTTCGAAACATATCACATCTATCTATATTTAAATCACGCTAAGTTTTGACTATTAGTCACTGATTGTCTATTATCCCAATATAAAAATAAGTTTTATGAACGCCAAGCCCAAACACTTGCTAGAATGCTGAGATTTTGTACAAAAATATTCCTCATTATGATGTAAGTAATAACTTAGAAAGGAATTTTAGAAATGTTTCAGGATTTTTAAAAATTCAACTACTTGAAGATAGTATCTTATAACAAGGCAGCAGATTAAACGCACTACACATCAAGTTTTCATTCTCAAATGATATCCTTTGACCCTTGATTATCTCTGTTAGTATATTTCAATACAGCTAAGTTTACGGGTAGCGGGTCCCGGCTTACACACAATGAGTTATGGTGTAATGTGCTTAGCAAATGCACGTTCGGACCACGCCGCGGCTTGCAGAGCCTGCCCTTTGCAGGAAGGCGCTGAGTGCTGGTGTTACCGAATTTACATCAGATTAATGGAACAGCCCTTTTGAGGACTTGGAGTACTGAACTTGGAATTTCGGCGTTTCATCAGACTAATATTTTTAAAAGATTACTATGAATGGTATCAGAGGCCCTACTCCTGCCTGATAACGATGTCCGTATTTTCGAGTCTAGCCATCACGCTCGTTCGCGTAGTCATTCTGTCGTGAGTGAAAGGGACGGCTACATTCGAAAATACAGACATCGTCAACCGGAGTAAGGCCTCTGAAATGCGTTTAAGTCTCGTACGGTTTTATCACAAAATGCCTTTTTGTGTAATTTCATTAGAGAATAATTTGTTTACGGTATATTTTCCTACCTACACAGTCTAGACTCTAGACTAAGGTATGTTAGTATATGAGGTAGGTAAGTATACATTTCACCTTGACTTTTATCACAGAACAAATTAATATACATACTAATGTATGTACCTACAAGTCTTTTATCTGAAGTTCAATTCCAGTCACCCCTTACTAATTTACCATGTTTGAGAAAAAGTCTTTATTAATTATTATTACATATTTATTTTTTAAATTAATGTATAAATAAACTAATTTAGCTGTCTGCCAAACTGTGACTCTGTTTCTTACATTGTGCACAGTTGAAATGATTCATCTAATAGCTAAGCTGATCCTGTCGGTGTCATATACTCTTAGTTTCGTCACTGCCCAATAAATTAATCAGCCTAAGCAAGTTTACATTACACACAATGAATCTCCCTATTCATCCCGCGAATATGTTCGTGACAAAACCACAGCCAATTACACGCTGCCCCGAAATAGATTCACGACAAAACTTACTCAGTGTTAATACCCTAGAATAATACAGTGACAGTATTGGATGATGAGGGAATTATGAGTCAATCTGTTGGAGTCTGATTTATGGTACTTGGACGCCTCCCAGAGGAGGGAATTTGGACCTATGTTTAGTTTTATTCACTCGTAAAGCCGCCTGCGCCCGCGTCGGTGCCAAGGTGCAAAAATCGGCCAAGTGCGAACTGATCGTAAACAAGATGCGCTACTGTGCGAACACTAATGAAATAATTAGCGGGGACTAGGCCAAAGGCACAGTAAACCAATTTCTGAAGTACCCACGGTAATGGCGGCTGTTACTTTATTCAGATATTCCTGGACATAGATACACAACATTGACATTAGTACTACTCTAATTAATCGTTTATTTGCTAGGAACACATCATTAATACAAAGCAGATCTTAAAAATATAGGCCGTGTTTCAGCCTGCATGCAGGCATGCAAATATTTATCAATACCAATGAAAAAATTAAAATTAATATAATATACAATGTCACGCGTACTTACTAAATTCTTAAAATATTAATACCAATTAACATATTATTCATTGAGTCAACAACATGTTTTTTAAATAAATTCCTTCCAGCTCCTTCAGTCCTTCAGGCAGTTTATTCATATTACATATATTTTTCTTGTATATCCTTGTGGCATACAGGTTGAAGCACGTCATGTTTTTGAATTTTTCCCTTTTTTGACGGGTTATAACGTCACACCGTTGTTGCTTGAAAATTGGAAATTTGGATAAGACTTAACAGTCTCCAGTCAGTTAATTGAAGTACATGAATAACAGATATCAGACGACTAATTTGAAATGTTTTATCTCCTCTATGTCATGTCACCTTACGTGTCATAATTCCAAATTAACCGTCTCAAATTTATGCAAAATGTTATCATATCAGCCTATTGCAGTCCACTGCTGGACATACGCTTCTCCAAGACGGCGCCAACTTTCACGGTCCTCCGCTTCTCGCATCCAGCCACCACCGGCCACCTTCCTCAGGTCGTCGGTCCACCTAGCAGGGGGGCGTCCAACACTACGTTTCCCGAGGCGTGGTCTCCATTCGATAACCTTCCTACGTCAACGCCCGTCGGTTCTGCGACAGACATTACCAGCCCACTACCACTTCAGCCTACTGCACCTCTGAACGATATCTATGACTTTCGTCTTTTGGCGGGTCATCTCGTTCCGGATTCTATCCCTTAGCGAGATCCCCAGCATAGACCGTTCCATAATGTTATAACAGTCGCAAATTCATTTTTCGTAATTATAGGGCAAGTGAGACCTTGTCTTTTTATAAGACGACCAATTTCAAACTGCCATTGTTGATAGTCTAACGTACCTATTTATCTTACCATCATGTCAATGTATACCATGTGTCATTCATTCAGACGACCGTCTTGGTGTAGTCGTTCGCGCACCGGACTTCTAAACCAGGCGGTTGCGGGTTCGAATCCCGCAAGGGGCAAATGTTTGTGTGATGAGCACGAGCATTTGTACCTAAGTCATGGATGTTTATATGTATTTAAGTATTTCTATCCGTTATCCTTGTCACCATAGCACAAGCTCACGCTTAGTTTGGGGCTAGGTAATTGGTGTGTTTGTTGAAACAATTTATTGAAACAATTTATTATTATTATTTCAAATTAGCCGATAAAGCTTGATCATCATCATCATCCTAGCGTTATCCCGGTTGTGCACTCGCACGCGAGGGCCCAGGGTTAAACATTTAATTTTATTAAGGTTCCGTACCCAAGGGGTAAAAACGGGACCCTATTACTAGGCCTCCGCTGTGTGTCCTGGTGTCACCAGGCTGTATCTCACGAACCGTGATAGCTAGACAGTTAAAACTTTCACAGATGATGGATTTCTGTTGCCGCTATAACAAAAAATACAAAAAATAAGAAAATAAATATTTAAGGGAGGCTTCCATACAAAAAACACGATCTTTTTGCCGTTTTTTGTTCGATATTAATAATGGCAACAGGTAAAAATGTTCACAGAATAATAATATGTAAATTCACTTTAAAAGGAAATAATTAAATTAAAATAATAATAATATTTAATCCCCCCATACAAAGTTGTTTGTTTTTCGTATTTTAATGGTACGGAACCCTTCGTGCGCGAGTCCAACTCGCACTTGGCCGGTTTGTATTGTAATAACACCGCACACCTCTTATCAAGTGTTGCAATCAGAAATGATGTGCCAAAAATGCTACATCATTTGCGTCTGGAGCGGTCGAGTGTAGCGGAGTGATGTCCGCGATGCGCGCGGCGCAGGCGCAGGCGCAGGCGCACAGGTACGCGCGTGCGCCACCGATGCGGTGTTGCTGGGTGATCTATAAATACTCATACGCCGCTATATTCGCCGCTCCAGCGCAGCGTCAGGTTTCACACCACTTTGTTTTTCCACTCACTGGGAGTACTCACTGGGTAGTGGGTACAGAAATTATTATTGTGAGTTGCACTTTGGAAGTCTCAGGACTATTATAAGTATACCTACCGACTATTACCACACTGTTACATAGGTATCTGTTTTTTTCTGGGTCTTGTTAAACACAGTACTTAAGTGTTTTGAAGTATTCTATACCTATACTAAATTCAAACCGAGAGAGAGTTTAATGCTTCAGATTCTTAGTATAACTATTTTACGTTAGTTTTGCTGATAAATAAAACAATATAATGAATTGCTATTTGTAAAAATAATCCAATAGATTACTTTTCACTTTCTAATTGTATAACAAGAATGTTTAATTCACTTTTAAATTGATAGATCATAAATGTAAATTACTTTCTGCACTTTCTTTCTAACGTTTTAAATCGTGTACTTAGCGCTGTGGGCGTGGAAAACGCATTTGATATTGGCTAATGAAAGTGGTGCACTTAAAAATTAATAAGATATGCAAGTATTACCCAAATAAGAGTAAGTTTGTTTAATTTCGGTACTCTGACTTGTTGTTGCAGTCAGGTTCAGTTTGATTGATTTCCTACACTAATATTATAAAGAGGAAAGATTTGATTGGTTGTTTGTATTGAATAGGCTCCGAAACTACTGGACCGATTCTAATGAAATTTAGTACAGAGTTAGTTTGAGACCCAGGGAAGGGCATAAGCATTTTTGTCACGATATAGAATCATCAGGGGGATGAAATGGGGCATGAAAGTTTGTATGGAAAATCCGACTTTTGGTGCGGGCGAAGGCTCGGGGAACTGCTAGTATGTTATAAATGACAACTCTTACCAACTTATTATTTAGTTCAAAAGTATCGTATAATTACAGATTGTTGAAGCCTTTATTATTATCAATACCCATAACCATGCTACATAGACAAAGTCTACCAATAGGATCAATTGATTCTCGTTAGAACATAGGTGTTGTTTGAGAGCTAGTGACAACGCCTTCGGGAAATCGTGGGGCGTTGTCGCGCTCTTAAGCATTGGGGCATAGGGCATATACACAGTGTGTCCGGGTTTCGACTGGTGATAATTTATGGGCTATTAGATCATCAAATGTTATCGACGTCTAACTCCCCCCCTCTTGGCAGCCATTTTAATTATTTTTAAAAAATGCAATTTCTATGGATCTGGAGGTCCTCAAAGTTATGAAAATGATTATTTTGGAAGGTAACGGTATGGCCTATCAAGTGTAATAGAGATCAATTCAAAATTATTCTGGCAAAAAAAACATTAGGATCATGTCTTTAAAACTTGATAAATAAAAAGCCCTTTAATTATCGCTAGTCGGAACCCGGACAACCTGATAAGCATGGGAGTAGGGCTCCACGGATTACCGGGATCAACATCGTCCGGTGGACTGGGCGCCTTCTAGGTACGACTCCGTGGTCGAGTGGTGTACACACCGGTTTTCATGGTGTCGCCAGCTCTGAGGTCCCGGGTTCGATTCCCGGTCAGGTCAACGTAGAAAAATATTTTTCTATATTGTCTTGGGTCTGGGTGTTTGTGGTACCTTCGTTGTTTCGGATTCCTATAACACAAGTGCTTTAGCTACTTACTTCGGAATCAAAACAATGTATGTGATGTTGTCTACATGTATTATTATTATTATTACCTTGTGCTACCTGCCCTACTGCTTGCTTTGGGTCACGTCACAACACACGACTCCATGGATAAGTGGGGATCAACTTTCACCCTGGGATCTGGAACTGGAGCTGCATCATATTAATGTAAGGCCCTGCGTTAGCTACCCCACGAATTTGCCAATATTGTGTCATAAACACTGCCGATAGGATTCTCTAGGCCACTTTCATAAAGGCTAAACTTGCGGTGGTCATTGGTGGTGGTGATCAACCCTCTGTCAACATGCTGGTTACTATCCATAAGGTACCTACCGGTTTGTGAATATTCGATCGGGCCGAAAGTTTCTGGGTTGTGGGAAAGAGTCAGGAAGTTGGTTGTGTTAACACCCCCGTGCCTCGGAAAGTACGTCAACCTGTCAAACCCCATAAGACCGCGGGCGGATTGATAACAATTAATTTTCCATTGAAATCGGTCGAAAGTCGAAATTCGGCTAAAAGGACATTATTGTATGAAGAAAACAAATACAGAACCAGGAGGGCTTCTATCATCTTGAATAATAGATTTCATAAAATGCATTTCAGTGACATGAGAAGTGATTGCTTAAAAATCAGCGCTCGGTCTGAATGCGCCCTTACTTGCAGGGGTGGTTAGGTGCCAAGCCCGCTCACTTGTCATCATCAACTGAGCCTTAATGAACGGATAGACCGAAGCAAGTAATTTATCATTAGCCACACTTCTCGTCATCGTTAACCAATTTGCACTATCGTTTTGGTGCACGAAATCGATTACTGTTTCTCATTTAAAGGTAAAAGTAACAAAATTATAACGTATTTAAGACCAAAATGTACAGTTTACATTCCGTTTTCCGCTATGGCAGTTTTAAGCTACTGTATTTTACAGAAACGAATTTGACTTACAAAGTAGTGAAAAGGGTCATAAAATATTCTATCTTTACCTATCTGTAGGTGTACCTCCTTTATTATAAAGAGGAAATGTTTGGGATTTTAAGCTTTCGTCCCTCAAAAGGGAAATGGAACTTTTATAGGATCACTTTGTTTGCCGAGTGTCAGTCAAGTCCCTTTTTTCTCGGGGACGAAGGTTAGAAGTTGATACCAGGAAATTAACATCAAAAGAATACTTTTGTCTTCGGTATCTTGCTACTGTAAAAAACCAAGCTCTAATCCAAGTCAACGCAATCCAATCTTCAACTTTTATAACTTTAACATTTTGCAGGGAAAGCAAACCTACCACCACCACCACCACCTAGCCACAAAAAAGCACGAGAAAACATCGTAAATAACCTTTGTTTGTACAGAACACTCAGTGCGCTCGAGTGTACTATGATTTTGCACCGTGGAACATTTATTAGGGGGCTTCACCATGCAGTTGACCACCAAACTACAAGCTCTTAGTTCTAGAATAACAACCACGAACGTTTGCGTCCAGTTATTGATTACCCTTAAACACAATCGTAGATAACAGCTGCATTCGGGTAAGCGGATCAGGCGCATAATTGGGTGCATGGCTGTAGGCAAACTTTATTAGCCCTTCGCCGAGTTTCACGATCTGCTGCTCGATCACCCGATTAATGCGAAAACTATCCGGAGAGTGCGGGTTTCCTTTACTCTACCACGATTTTCTTCGGAAAAGCTTTTCATTCATGCGGATTAATGCTCACATAGAAATACGTCTGAATACGGTGACTTTTGTATCAGTATCCTTTGAATATAATAATCTTTGACGCAAAAAATAAAACACGTATTTTTTGTTTTGGTCG
Source organism: Pyrausta nigrata (assembly GCA_949316185.1). NCBI lineage: Eukaryota > Metazoa > Arthropoda > Insecta > Lepidoptera > Crambidae > Pyrausta > Pyrausta nigrata. The sequence goes on from OX438936.1 coordinate 932,610, forward strand.
TCCAGTACAAAAATATCGGGATACAGCACTCAGAAACCGTCCGAAAAATCGCTAAAACGGTGCACATAACTCAAGACCGTTGCCTCTCCCACAAGGTCATCAGAATAATAGCAACCCCGTGCCAATGCCTACGCGCTACATTCGTCTAACTTTTGAGCTTCTTGACCTGCCTTTTTTAAATCAAATCTATCAAAAGTTGATTTGGCTTGGCTTAGTCCATGTACCCACGACTATGCTTAATGCAATTCATAATACCATCACTCTTGATCCAATTTGAAGACTCCGATTTTAAGTGTTAGTGAAAACGTTTCCAAACAGGATTACAGAGATAATTGGAAGAGGGTCCTGGCCGTACACTGCGCCGAGCCTGGAGCGGAGCGGCCCTAAGTTGCGCCTGTGCCAACAGCACCAACAAGGCGCTGATCGACTTGTAACTTAATTAATCGTGACACCTGTGATAATTATACTGCCTGCATGTAAGTCAGTGCAACCGATTAGTGAGTTTGGGCACAGAATAAGTACTAGTACTTCGTACAGAAGTATGACTTAGCAATTGTATTCAAATAAATATCTACTCAATGTCGTCGACAATATGGCGTAATTTAGTTCGCCTCAGAGTCAAGCACATTTTCGTGTAGTCACCTACAAAAATCCATTGCAAGATAATTTCATACTTATTGCTCTGGAATATGATTCATAATACACTAAACCTATTCAGTGACGTAATATCACGCGACGCGATAGGGTTGACTGCTACGAGAAGCTTCTAACGCCATCTAGCGCCTCTTTCTAGTACTTTATTCATTCTCGTCCAGCCAGCAACGTAGCCGCGCGGCCGCCGGTGAATGAAACGCGCGAACGTGTCGCTGGCCGGTAGCGACACGCAACTTGTTTTAGCCCCTAAGTAAGGGTTGCCGTCTTACGCCGCCGCGTAGGTACGTTTTTGCTACCTACGCGGGGAGATACACAGGGCTGGTTTGGGTGGCTTAGCTCCAAATGTTATGTATGAATCTATCTAATCGATAGTCTTACTGACAGTCACTTTTCAGACCACGATTGTTCTGTTTCTGTTTGGAAAAGTGATTGTCAGATAATAAAAGTGATGTAATATTTGTATAAGGTTTTTCATTCCTATTTCGACCACGTATCAAATATCCCAATATTAATGTGAATCATAGGTACCTTACTTAGTTGTTCAAAATATGTTTTATTGTTTAATTTATAGCTTTATTTGTGCTTAATGCTTCGTTCGTCATTCGTATGACCGTTAAATCATTTTAGTCATTAAAAATCTCATGTAAGTGAACTGTGTTCTTTTGAGAAATAAAGACTCTTTAAAACGAATTCTAGACATGCTGATAATTATTTTATAACTTAAGCAATTATTTTGCAAGTTTTTACGAAATCAAATTGAATTTCACTCACAAAAATTTATCGACTGTGTCATCCGGTGGGACTCGCCCCCTCGCTATCCGGGCGAGTGCTCTTACCAACTGATCTACGGAGGACGCTAGTCAGCCGACGAATTTCTGTAAGTGCGGCTGACGAGGCAATAATTTAATGAAAGTACTTAAGAGAAACTGAGAGAAGTGTCAGTCAGAACTTAATTGTTTTTGGCATGATATTAAAAATGCCAATTCGATAATCAACCTTTGGTTCAGTAATCAGATCGAAACGTAAATGTCGTAAATGTCCGGCAGGCCTACCTCGGAAGTCGTTTGAAATTGCAATAGTTATAGCTTTCAGAAAAGCGCAATCATAGCTTTCACACTAACGTCAAAAAACAATGTTAAAATAATGAAATAAATATCAATTCACATGCCATTGCTTTGGAATCTTTAACGCGATTGCTTCAAGTTAGTAGGCCTTCCGGGCGCAAAAGGCACTTTCATGGTAGTTCAGCTTTGACGCGGTACTTCCTCAATCTGGCACTAGTTAGCGCCACTCTGCTGTAAGTGGTTCCCATAACTAGATTCTCCAGGTCGAAAGGAAATCTGTTTACCGCGATGGCCGCAAATTAAGTTGTTATGTTTGAGAGCGCTTACTAACGCTGGAGAACGTAACTCGATTACGGCCAAAGAGCGTGTGTAACTGGGTTGCTTCCTATAGTGTATAAAGGTATTGGAACTCGCTGTAGACAGGACTGAGGAGGAAGCAGTGCGCTTGCATTGCCCAAATCCGCATTGTTACGCTATTGCATGTAAATTACGAGTATATCTAGTGAGTAATTTTCTCTGTGTCTCACACTCGATTTTTTACGTAGGTATATGTATCTGACTATAATTTGACTTCATCTATCACCTTGTAACTATCCATACTTCCATACTATTATTATAAATGCGAAAGTGTGTCTGTCTGTCTGTCTGTTACCTCTTGACGCTAAAACCACTGAACCGATTGAGATGAAATTTAGTATGGAGACAGTTCGAGACCCCGGAAAGGACATAGGCTACATTTTTGTCTGTCTGTCTGTCTGTTACCTCTTGACGCTAAAACCACTGAACCGATTGAGATGAAATTTAGTATGGAGACAGTTCGAGACCCCGGAAAGGACATAGGCTACATTTTTTCGCGATATTAAAACATTAAGGGGGTGAAATGAGTGATGAAAGTTTATATAGAAAATCCAACTCTTGCGGGCGAAGTCGCGGGGAACCACTAGTTAGTTATAAGAAAAAACATCATTATCTATTCGTGCCCGGAACATTATAGCGCCCAACCTTATCGTGTCGTATTATTTTTGTTTATTTAAATGTCCTCTTTTTTTGCGTTAGGGGGTTTAAATCTCTTTAATTTTAAAAACTGCAAAAGACACCTTTGTTGTACTTTTTCTTTTTAAAGTGAATATAGGTAATACAATTAAATTCTGTAAATATTTTAAGCGACTACCTGTTGCCGTTATCAATTTCAGCAAAAATTCATTGTATGGAAGCCCTACTTAAATATTCATATAATATCATTTTTATTTTTTTGTATTTGTTGTTATAGTGGCAACAAAATACATATTATAGCCTGACCAAAAATATATGGGACCTGAATTAAGGGCGCTACGAATCCTCTTTATATGACAACACTTGATATAATCATACCAGCGTAGATTGGTAACCGGACATTTAAAAAAATATACATTTAATATGTTATCATTTAGGTTACATTTCCAAGTCTGATTAGAGATTCTACCATACAAGAACAAGACAGTGTTCTGTCTTGTTATTGCAAATTAAATACTTATTACATTTATTGGCTCTATGTAATATAAGCCTTGAAATTTGGACCAAATTGGAATTCTTTTTGTCAAACCACAGTCGCGTAGAAGTAAAATACCTGTTGTTCTTGTAAATGACTTTATTTATTATGTTAAAAGATTATTAAAAATTTGTATATGTAATTTTTAAAACTTCTACGAACTATTTCAGTAGCTAAGCAGCTAAGCAGGGTTGAAGTAAAATGAAAATAAAGCTTTCAAAACAAGTTTATATAATTGTTATTTTTCAAAATCGTTATTATAATATTTTCCGTTACCATCAATGGCCAATTCTCACATTTCGCACTATATGACGTACCAATAATTGCGATATGACAACTAAATCGTAATTCATGTTCATAAATTATGTTGACTACACGGATTTCCTTGTTGAAAATTACTACAACACATGTTAAAAGGTGCTTGTGGCGCAGTGGCGGCAGCGCTTTGGTAGTGATACCAAAAGTTAAGCAACCCACGGCGCGGTCGTGATTGGATGGGTGACCATTCCGACCATTTAAGTGACGTCCATGACAAGCATCTCAGTGCTTCGGAAGGCACGTTAAGCAGTTGGTCCCGGCTAATATCTGTGGTATTAGTCGTTAAGCCTAGTCAGAGGCCCTAGGGCGGCTTGATAACTTCTGACAGTAAGGTTTGTCACTTGCCTTACATACACCCCTCCACCAATCCGCACTGAGCCCGCGTGGTGAAGTATGGCTCGTTCCTCCTCATAGTTGAGGTGAGGCCTTTTCCCAGCAGTGGGATCTAATAGGCTGACTTATTTATGTTAAACCACTTTTCTTTTATGCTAGCGAATAGTTTTCGGCGTTTTTAACACATAATTTTATCACATACTCGAAAATTAGATTACTCTTCCTCTTTGACACGATTCATTATGACAAAATATGGCATGACAATGATGATTTGTAGTTTCTGTTGCCAGTAAAAGAAATTAGTTCCTGTTGTTTTCTGCAATATGGCGAGGTCCCATATATTTCTGGTCAGGCTATACAATTTAAATTGTCAAGCTATCACGGTTCATGAGATACCGCCAGATTGACAGACGCAATAGTGGAGTCTTATTAATAGGGTCCCGTTTTACCATTTGGGTACGGAACCCTAAAAAGATGTGACAAGTGTAATTTTTCTGTTTCCAAGAACGTAGTGTACTTGCTATGTTACAGCAAGATTCAATCGACGCGTCGTAGCAGCTGAGATTCCCCTCGGAAGTATAAGTAATGTAAAGGCACGAAGAATAACAGACTAAGGGCTGTTTTCCACCGAAGTAGAAAGCAGAAACGATGCGCGGCACGTCATATTTACATTGCCACACTTCGGCGAGTGTGCGAAGGAATCACTCGAATTGATTCCACCGGCCCCAAAGCGGCTACTGCGCGGCTATTTAAATTTCATACATATCAAATTTTATATTTGTATGAAATTTTAATGTAAAATTGAGCAATTTGCTCTACCTCTCTTTGCAAATGCACTATCCTTGACTAGTACCTCAAATGGGGCCGCCATTTTACTATCGGGACATAAGACGCAGGCGAGCTTACCACCCTTAAGTCGTTGACATACCACAAACGTTTAAAATCTGCGTTTCTCTTGCGTACGGCTTTACAGTGGAATTCGTTGCCGGTTAAAGTGTTCCCTAAACACTATGATTTGGATTCCTTAAAAAGTGAATAGGCTAATTTAGACAGATATGACCCGTCCACAGTCGCATTACCATAGGTGAGATTTTGGTCAAATATCTGCCTATTATAAAAAAATGTTAATAACAGCGCTTCGTCCCCCTTCCGGAAATGTGGATAGAAAATGTGTGTGTGTGTGATGTGTGAAACACCGCACATGCAGTTTCGTCTGCGCTTTAGTGGGAACCACGGCCAATATGAGACTCCCGTATGCCGCCGACTTAGACTATATAGTTACCTAGTAGACCACATTCATCCAAGGCCGCCAAACACCTCAGCAGCTCTATTTTTTAATCACTCGGGGTGGTGATGATCACTCATGGTATTCTTTAAGACGAATGCGATATAATTTTCACTAAAACACATTAATTTTGACGTTCATTCTATAACTCGCCTTCTGTGACGAGTGTGACGGGGCCCTCGTTGCGGTTTCGTGCGGTCGAGTGCAGTTGATCGAGTGATTCAAAGATGCGGAGTTTTATATGACGAACGAAAATCAGTAGAAATCTGCAAGCGAGTAATTCAAAATATGGCCTCAGACCTCGTTTACAGCGAAGCTCCAGTAAGCATTTGTGACTAGTATCTAAACAATGTGTTGTATCCCTGGGAATAGTATAAGTTCGAGCATGCGGAAATCGTTTTACCGAAAACCTCAAGTTATGGTGCAATAAATACGTGGTAAATGTTTGGGAAAACCTTTCCCAGTGTTGAAATAGGCTTGAAAGCTTGAACAGTTTTGTTTTTGCTAATTTCATTTGGATTTTGCAGTCTTGGTTTTTTTCAATATACAAATGCCTGTGATTGCAAAGATAAAGGGTGCTAGCTATTTGTCGAAAAACGGGTTAGAGAAACCCAGTGACTTCCAGTAAAATCTTATTTTTATAAGTTTATAAAAATTTTAGGTAAAATCTCGGTATTACAGTATCATTACTAAATATCTTACATTATATTATTCTACTACTATTATCTTTATATTATTCTACTACTCGAACACATGTTTTGGCTGACAGTTTAGTACCTACTTATCTTTAAAAAAAAACGAAAATTGGATCACCGCAACTGCAAACTGTTTTGTGTTGTTATTAAAATAAAATAAAAATTGTACCTATATACAGTATACTTCGCCAGACTGCCTAGTTGGTCTAGTGGTAAGCACGCTGGGTCCTGGGTTCGAATCCCGTGTTGGGCCGAGAGTTTCTGGGTTTTTCTGTCTTGAAACTCAGACACAGCTCCGGAGTCAGGAAGTTGGTGGTGTTAACACCCCAGTGCCTCGGAAAGCACGTTAAGCCGTTGGTCCTGCGCCTGATCTCTCTATGGTCATATCGGAGTGCCGTCTCAACAAATTATGAGAGTGAAGGAACAGAGAGTGCACCTGTGTATTTCGCACACACTCGTGCACTATAATATCTCCCGCGTAGTTGGCTTAACTCGGTTGAGATTGGCTGCTGTAGTCGAAATTCGGCTAGGAGGACATTTTATACTTCGCCGTAGCGCGTTCGTTGTGATCAACGCTTTACTCTTATTACGCTGTGTCACGTTCCGTCTCCTGGACTCGTATTTAATTTACACTCGCTCCGAGGCTGCGGAGGAGCTTGCACTAGGATCTGTGTGATGCATCTAGCACGTTCGAACTTTTTGTTCATTTGCGCGAGGTGCTTGTGGCGCAGTGGTGGCAGCGCTTTGGTAGTGATACCAAAGTCAGGCAACACATGGCGCGGTCGTGATTGGATGGGTGACCATTCCAGACGTCCATGACAAGCATCTCCGTGCTTCGGAAGGCACGTTGAGTATTTGGTCCCGGCTAATATCTGTTGATATTAGTCGTTAAGCCCAGTCAGAGGCCCTAGGGCGGCTTGATAACATCTGACAATATGGTGGTTACATGCCTTACAGACACCCCTTCACCAATCCGCACTGAGACGGCGTGGTGAAGTATGGCTCATACCTCCTCATAGTTAAGGTGAGGCCTCAGCCCAGCAGTGAGATCTATATAGGCTAACTTTACTTTTTAGTAGATGGTGTCACCCATTTACCAAGGTGTTGACTCTCTGAGATTCATACCCGACCACAATACAGAAAACATTGACCCGCAATATACAAATCATATTTTCCGTATTGTCTCGCGTCTGGGTATTGTGATACCACTGTTGTTTCTGATTTTCATGACAAAAGTGTATAACTAAGTACTTAGTTTGAGATGAGCAATGCATGTGTTGTTGTCCAATGATTATTTATTTATTCACCCAAAAATCTAAGTGCAGTGTGTCATGATTATTCTGTTTAACAGTGCTAAGCGTTTAAGCGGTTGTTTACAGAATAAATTGTAATCAAGCTGTAAAGAAGTGGCAATAATTCTGATTCCCGACGGCGAAGTGCAGATGTGTTTATTGCAGTTCTAATCCGGCTCCGCGCAGGTGGAATGTTCGTCATGTGCGTGTGGGATGCGCTCGCGCACTCACGCGTCTAGGCCAGCAGGCATACCTACCTACTGCCTAATTTAACGCTGAATACGACTGAAATTCCAGAGCAATCTTTCTCATTTTTTAAAAAGCTATTATTGCTTTCATTCAAGCTATAACTATTGCAATTTGAAAAGCATCGCGTTCGGTAGGCCAGGTTCAACCCGCTTAAACCTTTTCGGGGGGCGACAAAGGTTTACTTAAGGCTTGGCAGTCCAGCAGAGACCACGCTTTTAATATTTTAAAACCATCTGAGACAGAAAATAGCTTTTTAAAGTCTGAAAAAATATATGTATTAGTTAAGAATCTAATCAAAGTCGCATTCGGTTACATATGCTGGTGTCGGGGTCTTACATATCCCTTATACCTTTGACAAACATTGCATGTCTCGAAAATTATACAAATATAACAAAGCGGGAATCCTCCATTACTATCGTTTTAGTAAACGTCGTCAAATGCTCGAGTGGCGACCTCAATCTCTTAGCATCTGACGAGTTTCGCCCTGAGCAAGAGCTCAGGGTCTACAATATTTCAGTTATCACTAGCAGTTGCCTGCTAACAGATAACTTGCGTTAAAAGTGTCTAATATATCCTCTACAATTGGATTGCGGCTGATCGGACGGGTCTGTGCATCAGCTTCGCTCGATGTAGGATGTATTGGCTATCGCCAGCCCACACCCGCAGCTTGGAGTGCACGTGTTAACAGAATTTGCGAGCTGTTTCTCGAAGCGTCAAAGTTCGTGGCGACCGCACACCACACGTTGTCGTAGCAAGGAGTAGGGCAACTACGAAGATAATAATATTATAGTAGACAAATGGTATAACAAATTACAATATTCAGCTAAAGCTAAACTACGTAAAGCGATAAAACACTTCTTGTTTCTTTTTATTTTCTTATTTAATCTTGCAATCAGTCTTGTCGACTATAAGCAGATGAGATGCCCCTGGTGCCTCTAAATATATATTTTTTCTACCTAACAGAACCTGTTTCAAACACGTAACGTTCATTCATAACTAAGGTATATTAATTTAATGTTCATCCGAGAGAACAGTAAGCATAGTGATATTCGAAAACAATTTTATGTTAAAGTTGAACAATCAAAATAAGACACATTTTTAGGAATACGACGAAGATCGTTTGTAGATAATTTAGTTTCCTAGCTATTGTGTAGCCCGTTATCGGATCAAATTCGGTGAAACTCCCTATACAATTACAAACGGAGCTTCGGTTAGTTGCGAAACTGAAAACGATATTTTAAATACTCAACTATGCTTGATACCGTTGAATATTATAACTGGCATCGAGTTTCAGTTCAGGTGAAACATTGTTATAAATAGAAATAATTGCGCAAAATGTTCTCCAATATTAATATTGCAGCTCCGTTTATACCCTAGTTTAATGAAATTCCTATAATAAGTTTTTAATTACACCTACAAATTATTCAAAAGCTCAATTACATGATATTCAGATTCAGAATTTACCAGCTCATTTTCCAAAAATCTAACAAATAAATGTACGAATAGTCTACAAAAATGAAGCAATTTAATGTTAATAAGTAGGGTGTTGCCATTACAAAGGTACCTAGTTAGAACCGATCCAACACGCACTCCAGGGGCAGTGGTTTTCTAAATACACACTAAGTATATGCTAAATAATTCTGTATTTAGCTTTTTTATTTAACTTTTAATTGCTATCAGCACAAATAATCAGAAGTATTAATTTCCTGAAAATAAATGTCGAGCGTGGGTCTAGACTACTTATAATGTGGCGCGATTTGAGAGCGCTCTGGATGGAGCGCGGAATATTTTTTTATAAAAAATTAATAAATTGTTCCAACAAACACACCAATTACCTAGCATAATGCTAAGCGTGAGCTTGTGCTATGGTGACTAGGATAACGGATAAACATACTTAAATACTTTTATAAACATCCATGACTTAGGTACAAATGCTCGTGCTCATCACACAAACATTTGCCCCTTGCGGGATTCGAACCCGCAACCGCCTGGTTTAGAAGTCCGGTTTTGAAATTGAACATTGCCGATAATTTCTTTATGTATGTATGTAAAAACTTGTACAGTAAAACAGCTGAGTTAGCTGTTTAATTTAACATTTAGGGATCATCAACGGGGACCACCAAAGAGCAAGAGGTGGCCTTCGTGTCAAATTGTATTCATTTCTAATTTAGTTATGACAATGCATGTTTGACTGAAATGAAAATGTTGAGATGGTCGGAGGTGTAACTAGATTGGATAAAATTAGAAATGTTCATGTAAGAGGTAGTTTTAAAGTTGCACCAATACCTGAAAAAATAACAGAGAGTCGACTGAGATGGTACGGCCACGTTATGCGAAGAGACGGTGACAATGTGGTTCGTAAGGCTCTGGAATTGCCCGAAATAAAACGCGGAAGAGGGCGCCCTCTCAGCACCTGGTGGACAAACATGGCCCGAACAATAAAAAATGCCCAGTTGGACGAAGAGACAATCCAGGACAGAACTGCCTGGCGCAAGTTAATTAGGAGAGCCGACCCCACCTAAAGTGGGAAAATGGCAAAGACAAAGAAGAATGCATGTTGGACTGGTCTGACCAAGCCATTTCAGACGCGTACAATCAGCTTAAAATCCTGGCATCTGGGTGGTATAGTCTGCGCTATAAGCAGAAGAAAAAGGAAGATTACACTATCAACTTTAACAGCGTTTGTAACCACATGTAGGTAGGTAATATAATTTGGTGTGGCGTGACTTTTTCGCTTGTGGTGCAGTAAGCTGAAGTGGCAACGGGCTGGTCATGTCTGTCGCAGAACCGACGGGCGTTGGAGTAGGAAGGTTCTCGAATGGAGAACGTAGTGTTGGACGCGCCCCTGCTAGGTGGACCGATGACCTGAAGAAGGTGGCCGGTAGTGGCTGGATGCGAGAAGTGGACCGTGAAAGTGGGCGTTGTCTTGGAGAGGCCTATGTCCAGCAGTGGACTGCAATATGCTAATATGATGATATGATGACTCTTTCGCTTTACTTCACCATAAGCGTAAGAAAAGAGAAGAGGTGGGTGCCTTGAACAAACTTGTGCTGTGTCGTCAACTCGTGATGCCAAGTGCTTGTTTATTTACATGAGCCACTAATAGTGATCGTGACTCACGTCAACGTGATGCGGCGGTTCGTTGACAAATCAATCACTTGTTTTGTTGATCGGCGGCTAAGAAGATAGACTTCCTGTTTGGTGTTGGTTTGGCTTATGTATTTGCTTGCTGATTATGTATGAGCTTTATGACGCAAATATTTGTGATCTGACATGTACCATATTCAAAGGCAAATAAATGATTATGATTATGAAAACAAATCGTAAATAGTCGAACGAATCATAAACAGCTCGACTGAGTACTTACTTTGTGTAATATTAGACTGAAAACGTTGTGTCATCAGACCTACCAACATTGTTTTTAAAATACGAGTAAAACCTCCTTTTTATAGCTTCTCTTTTCAGCAACAGTATTTTTTATGACCATAATACAAAATAAAGAAATTGAACAATGAAATTCTTACTCAAAATATTCATGATACATTTGGAATCCATCACTGTTAATCATCATCCTTCTAAAAACGTGACCCACTCTTGTCAGCAAGCCAATTCATCTGATAATAGTCTCAAAAAATACATGCAACCAGTGAATCTGAATACCAAAGTATGTCATCCACGTAAATACAATATGTCAAAAGAAGGTGACCTGTATTGCGCAAACGGTTACTCAGCGAATGTTAGTCAGGATGCGTGGGCGCCGCCCGCCCGGAATACCGCCGCCCACCGCCCTACCTGCCCGCCTTACCTGAGTAAACACAGCTTCAGATTACTGAAAACTATGATTCCAACACTTAGACGGGTTCTAAATCCAGTTGTTGCCTAGGCGCCTACTTATTTTGTAACGATCGTGCTACACTACTAATTAATAGTAAAAGTAAATGCAACTTACTTATTAATCTACCTTGGCCTTTTCTTTCATACAAATATAATTGAATAGAATAGAACAGTTTACTCGACGTGACAAGATTGTCGAATAATAATATAATACTACTAATAAATAATAAATTGTTTCAACAAACACACCAATTACCTAGCCCCAAACTAAGCGTAAGCTTGTACTATGGTGACTAGGATAACGGATAGAAATACTTAAATACAAATAAACATCCATGACTTAGGTACAAATGCTCGTGCTCATCACACAAACATTTGCCCCTTGCGGGATTCGAACCCGCAACCGCCTGGTTTAGAAGTCCGGTGCACGAACGACTGCACCAAGACGGTCGAATCTCTAATATTACCTTCACTGTGTTGCTAGTGGTTTTTGAAATATTGTGCAATACCAATCGTTTGTTAAATAAAGCCAACACGAACGAGATCTATCGTCATTTGTAAAATCTATTTTGGTCGCGACTTTTTAAAAAGATAAATCCTTTACTATAGTCAATTGTCGCAATAATAACCAGATAATAACATTGGTAAAATTGTTCTAGCCACTAGTCCACAATTCATCCCGGAGCAGTGGCAGGGCTAAAAAATATATGTTGGGACGTGTATAATTGTGCCCCTGTGGGCCTACATCCATACTAATATTATAAATGCGAAAGTGTGTCTGTCTGTCTGTCTGTTACCTCTTGACGCTTAAACCTCTGAAACGATTGAGATGAAATTTGGTATGGAGACAGTTCGAGACCCTGGAAGTGTCATAGGCTACATTTTATCGCGATATAAAAACATTAAGGGGTGAAATGGGGGATGAAAGTTTATATGGAAAATTCAACTCTTGCGGGCGAAGTCGCGGGGAACGACTAGTACAAAGTCATTAAAAAATACTTTAGGGTTCTGAATTTTGTTCCTCATTTCAAATGTTATGGTAAAAAGACTAAAAGTCCTTTTTAAATTTACCTTCAAGTCCTGTAGTTAATTTTTTACATGCTTTGACATTCATTTCACAAATTATTTTTTTATTTCATTTTTGCGGCTCCTTTACAAACTCCCTGGTTTAAGAATAACAAATCAGCTCATGATGGTGAGAAACATGTTTTCGATTTTCACGCGAGTTTGCAGCGTGTTTTTACGTCGTGACATATTCATAACATCAGTCTGTAAGCACGATGTCCTTGCGAGCGTCCATGTATGTGTATAACTCAGAATAATAACGCGTCATAAAAGTGTCGCGGGACAAGCGTCGCATATTACGACTAAAATTAAAAACAGCACAGGAATGTGACCCCTTTTAGTATGCGAAGAGTACAAAGACATGACTGTTGCTCTACGACATTAGGACCACGTCACTGTGTCAGTTTTGAGTGATCAGTGTGTGGATAACAGCAGCTTGAAATGACTTAGTTATAATTTAACATATTTGGTTAGACACGTTACGTACGAGTACACAGAACTCAACGTGGAATTTCGCCATCGAATCGTTACAGCAAGTAAGTAACGCTTCCGTCTTATTGGATCTATAGCAAAATTTAAGTGTACTTCTGCAACTGACAATCCATAGGGGTGCGCGTGTGTTAGGAAGCTTATATTCATATAAGCCCTCTGAAAACCTTTTGGCTTCATCAAGCCTGGAATGTGCGATGGCACGAATAATTAGCTAGATAGGCAGCTCTGTTACAGCTACATAGAAGCCACATACAGCCAGGCCTGTGTATCTTCCCGCGTAGGTAGCAAAAACATACCTACGCGCGGCGACCCCTAGGTAAGGGCCTAAACAAGTTGGGTGTCGCTAGCCATCAGCGACACGCTTCCGCGTTTTATTCACCGGCGGTGCGCGACACTAGGTTGCTGGTTGTAACGAACGTGAATAAAGTCTTAGAAAGATGCGCTAGATGGCGTAAGTAGCTTCTTGTGGCAGTCAACCCTATCGCGTTGCGTGATAGTACGTCACGTCAATAGGTTTAGTGTATTATTAATCATATTCCAGAGTTATAAGAATGAAATTATCTTGCAATGTATTTTTGTAGGTGTCTACACGAAAATGTGCTCGAGTCTGAGGCGAACTGAATTACACCATATCGTTGACAACATTGAGTAGATATTTCTTTGAATTTCATTTTAAGTCATAGTTCTGTACGGAGTACTAGTACTTATTCTGTGATACAGCTAACAAAGTCGACAAACGCCCACCTGCGAAATTGCGATGGAAACAAAACAAGCCGAAAGCCGCGGAATAGCGTCCTCTGCTGCATCAAGAGTGGGAGTAAATAAACACAGATTAATGAGGACGCTTATACCGCTAATCTATATAGATGTTTGGTATATTTAGTGATAATTTGAGGCCTGGGCAAATACTTAGGTACCTATGTTAGTTCCTAGAAATCATCCTTTAATTATGTAACAAGCAAACATAATTATTTTAAAAACAAACTCCCCGACTGCAAAAATAATTGTATTATTGAAATAATCATTTTACTGGCTTTCATTTGATACCCATAAAAATCAAACTCCCACCTCCTTTGTTTTCGTTGAAATTTTTACGGATGATGTATTTCTGTTGCCGCTATAATAACAAATACTAAAAACAGAACAAAATATATATTTAAGGGGGCTCCAATACAACAAACGTGAATTTTTTAGCGTTTTTTGCTCGCTATTGATAACAGAAACAGGTAGACGCTTGAAATATTTACAGAATATTAAATTGTGTATTTACTTTAAAAGTAAATAAATGAATTAAAATAATAATAATATTTAAGGGGGGCTCATACAAAAAACGTGAATTTATCGCCATTTTTTGCTTGATATTTATAATATAAACAAGCAGATGCTTAAAATATTCACAGAATATTATGTTGTTAAAAAATAAGTAATTTAATTAAAATTAAAAAAATATATATTTAAGGGGGGGCTCCCAAAAAACGCGTTTTTCTCGCCTACACTGTCTGTTGCAAGTTAATAGTACAGAACCCTTCGTGCGCGAGTCCGACTCGCACTTGGCCGAATTTGAAAATGTATATGGCCTATATAGCTACCACAATTCTGACGAATTAATCGACACCTCATATGTCAAAAACTGTCCAGCCGCTTGGGCTGTAGGGCGTGCCAAACAATTATACATACAAACATACTCACCCTCTTTCCGCAGTCGGGTAAATAAAGGAAGTGGAAGTTTGTATGCCAAATCTGACAATAAGCAAACCAAACGCAGCAAGCAAACGAAAAAACTTCGATTATGAATTGGCTTCGATACAATTGTACCATTCTCACATTTATATCTCGTATAATTTGATTCCACGAGTTTGAAAGTTTAATAAAACCAGAAAATCTCCTACTATCCACATTATTTTTATGAGCATCCTGACCTGAACCACATGTTAGATTGCGTGTGAGATCACGCACGGCCACCCAAGGTTGTCAACACCACCCGATTACGCGATTTGATGAAATAGAAATACCTACATTCGTAAGAATAACATAATCAAACCTGACTTTACAGCAGGCGAGGCTAGATCCTAACCACGATCTTTGTTGTTTTTTAAAACCTCAGTCTACCATCTAAATTAGTCTGTTTACTAGAATAACAGCTTTTGTGCTCAGGATTAGTTATTTTGTAAAAGCATAATGATTAAATTGAAATTCGCTCACAAAATAATTATAAGCATAATGATTAACCAGATAAATATGTGCTTTTGAGAAATCTAATATTAACTCACTGGAGCGACCTTATTTACGTGAACGACAAAAAATTCTTTCCGATCCCGAAAATAGGTCGCACGGCGAGAAGCGACTCCTGCGCAATTTTCGCGATATGCAGCGTACTGACCCAGACAGAGCATAAATAATTACATGGTTTATTAATAGTAAATAACACAATAAAGATATTTTTAGTCTGTACATCGGGTGCGGTCTATTTTATTATTGCGAATGTAAATAAATATGCTAAAACTAAAGGTAAAGCTAAATAAGGTAGGTATGCTTCAAACTTTCAAATAAGTTATTGAGACAATTAAATATTTTATCGTACCTACTAAGAACTTTGCTTCTGACCTAAATGGGACTGGAACTTTTTACTTTTTCAATTGGTAATGCATAGTTTGGAGAAGCACATTATCCTGGGTCATATGTAGGGCAGACGAGCCAGGGGCAGAGCACCTTCCCGATGGACAGACGCGGTGAAGAAAACAGTGGGCGAGAGCATGCAGAGGGCAGTACACAGCACATATAACCGCAGCCAATGGAGGAATCATACTTGTGGTCGCGATCCTCAGCATTGAGGGACCGAGGAAGAAGAAGAATCCAGTATTCTTCTTCTTCTTATTCTTCTTGGATTCGATTGGAATGAATACCACACCACTGCTTTCTTCGGGCAGTCGTAGTAATATAATTTCAAAGAGTATGTTTTACTACTTAACGAACTTGTGTTACCAAACAGTTAAATTAGAAAAATAGCCGTCAATTAAGTACATAGATAGCAGCACTTAATTAATTAGCAGTTTGTTTGTTTTATTCCAAATATTTCAACCATTTGCTGCCAGCCGACCACTGACAATCATACCATATAAACATTGTGTTTAAGTATTTATTCGTTTACAAATACACTGCACTTTATCAACCTAATAACTGTTCACTGGCCGCTTTTGTATAAGGTATCGCTTAATTGGATGGCCGATGTTCGAATTCACGAATTTCAATAATTGGGAAATCCAACCCTGCCACTGATGCCGACTGCACCATCCAATTTCAAATCTATTTGAGTGTAGGTTTTTAATTAATATGTCAGACGTCAGATTTGTGTCATCTTCCTACTTATCAATTTCTTAGGTCTACCAACAGTTTGCTGTAGGTGTTAATACAAGCCTATTACAAAATGTCCTTATGAATAGAAGGACTAGAACGATCGATATACAGAATCTATTTACTGTTTATAAGTCAGCCTATTGCCTTTTCCCAGCAGTGGGATCTTATTAGGTGGGATCTAATAAGATCCCACTGCTGGGAAAAGGCCTCACCTCAACTATGAGGAGGAATAAGCCATACTTCACCACGCGGGCTCAGTGCGGATTGGTGGAGGGGTGTATGTAAGGCAAGTGACAAACCTTACTGTCAGAAGTTATCAAGCCGCCCTAGGGCCTCTGACTAGGCTTAACGACTAATACCACAGATATTAACCGGGACCAACTGCTTAACGTGCCTTCCGAAGCACGGAGATGCTTCTCATGGACGTCACTTAAATGGTCGGAATGGTCACCCATCCAATCACGAATGCGCCGTGGGTTGCTTAACATTTGGTATCACTACCAAAGCGCTGCCGCCACTGCGCCACAAGCACCTCTTTACCAGTCACCTATTTAATGTGTATTTTAGTAACTTTTGTATAGTAGTTAGTTCAGAATCAAGACTACAATCCATAAAGTTTTTAGTTAATTGTTATTTTTTCAAACTTTGTTACTATATTATTAAATAATAATAAATAAATAAATTGTTTCAAGAAACACACTAATTACCTAGCCCGAACTAACCGTATATACATTTATAAACATCCATGACTTAGGTACAAATGCTCGTGCTCACCACACAAACATTTGCCCCTTCCGGGATTCGAACCCGCAACCGCAATATTACTTTTTCAAATCTTTTTACGAAACTTTTTAAATACGATTTTAGCTACACAAACATGTTCATAATATCATCCCGACTTTGTCTACGTCGAGTGACTGAAAAAGACAGAGTGATGTTTTAAATACATTTAGCGCTATTTGTTTTAAATCGAGTTTCGTAAAAGTGGGCCTAAATCTTGCATGTTGTCAGAAGTTTGATACTTTGCATGTCAGATTTTTACGCGCCAAGTAAGATAATTATTGTTTTTAAGTGATAAGCATTCACTATGCAATCTAAATATATTATTGCACTTGAAAAAAACGACCACCAGAGGCGGGAATCGAACCCGCGTTCCTCGCATACCGGGCGATTGCCTAACCTCTCGGCCACCCTGGCGTTGGCAGAGCCTGTCGAAATTTTCAAGTGCTTCTTAACGCTGTAATGCCGCGTTGCTTTCATCAATGTTATTGGGATTATACCCTCAACACTCGAAATAAATACTATTGCAAGTATTTAACAATCGAAAGATGAAGCTTGCAAATAAGATAATTATTGTTTTTAAGTGATAAGCATTCACTATGCAATCTAAATATATTGCACTTAAAAATTGACCACCAGAGGCGGGAATCGAACCCGCGTTCCTCGCATACCGGGCGATTGCCTAACCTCTCGGCCACCCTGGCGTTGGCAGAGCCTGTCGAAATTTTAAAGCGCCAAGTAAGTTATCAAAATTATCTCAAGCTACTGTACCTAACAAATTGCATGAATTTAGGGTCTAACTAAAGCAATAAAAACGCAAGTAATAAAAGTTAAATTGTGTTTACTTAATTTACCTAAATGTTGGTATTTATAAAGCAAAGGGATTTATCACAAACGAAATCAATTGGGGTGTCTAAGGTTATATGCTTTTTGTTTGTGCATTGTTAATTTTAGTAATTAAAAGCTACTGACGCGTTACCTATATGTAGATGTTTTCGCGATCGAATATTGGTGATGGAAGATGGAAATATTTGTGCAGCGTGGCGTTTGTGAGCTTATTAATAAAATTCAGCCTGAAACATCCTGCATACATTTTCATAAAAGGACGCGCATGCATATTGTACCTAGAAGCTAAAAAAAACCGGCCAAAATCGAGTCGAACTCACGCACGATGGGTTCCGTACCATTAACTTACGAAAAAAAAAACAATTTTGCATGGGAGCTCCCCTTAAATATTATTATTATTTTATTTAATTATTAATTTTTAAAGTGAATATACATATTATTTTCTGGGAACATTTCAAGCGTCTACCTGTTGCCATTATTAATATCGAACAAAAAAACGGCAAAAAAAAATCATGTTCGTTGTATGGGAGCCCTTCTTAAATATTTATTATTTTCTGTTTTTTAGTATTTGTTGTTATAGCGGCAACAGAAATACATCATCTGTAAAAATTTCAACTGTCTAGCTATAACGGTTCATGAGTACAGCCTGGTGACAGACAGACAGACAGGTTCGTTTTTAAAACGGGAACGGGAGCGGAACCCTAAAAACTATTTATAGTCCGGTCCATTCAATCGGATGCAAACCAAAAGGCAGACACAAAGCCAAGCACCTAAAAAGTTAATAATGGAAAAACAACTTTTTCCATAATTAAAAAGACTGGAGTTGCTTTGAAGCCGTGTCCCTGTTTTTAAAGGAATGCTCACAAACTCCTCGCGGAACTTCCGCCAAAGCAGGCCTGTGTATCTCTCCGCGTAAGTAGCAAAAACGTACCTACGCGCGGCGACCCTTATATAGGGGCTAAAACAAGTTGCGTGTCGCTACCGGCCAGCGACACGCTCGCGCGTTTGATTCACCGGCGGCCGCGCGGCTACGTTGCTGGCTGGACGAGAATGAATAAAGTACTAGAAAGAGGCGCTAGATGGCATTAGAAGCTTCTCGTAGCAGTCAACCCTATCGCGTCGCGTGATATTACGTCACTGAATAGGTTTAGTTTATTATGAATCATATTCCAGAGCAATAAGTATGGAATTATCTTGCAATGGATTTTTGTAGGTGTCTACACGAAAATGTGCTTGACTCTGAGGCGAACTAAATTACGCCATATTGTTGACGACATTTAGTAGACATTTCTTTGAATACAATTGCTAAGTCATACTTCTGTACGAAGTACTAGTACTTATTCTGTGGCCAAAGCAAAATTGACAATGGCCATTTCGCCCTCGTCCTGTTTATTCAGACATACTTTTAGTTAGTATCTACCTCGCAATAATTTGCAGGAAACTACTGCAATTCGAGGGAACCCTTTCTGATGCATACTCGTGCGAGAAATGTGCAATATGAAATTGTTGGTGGGCACTCATCTAGATCTAATAAGTGACGATGAAACCTGTGTATGGACACGGTATTCCTTTGCTGTGCTTGTAACTTTACCTCTATAGGTTACGTGTTCGATGAGTATAGTCAGACACAAACATTTTAGCTACATGCTGATATATCCTTTTATATATCATTAAAAAATCGACTTGCTGCTTCTTACTACAGTAAACGATGTAAAAGTTTAATTTAAAATACATTTATTGTTTCATTGATGTGATGACATTTAAAAAAAAAGTAAAACATGCGTCGATGCTGAAAAAAAAACGTGTAACAACGTGACAACAAGAAAGCAGGAAAGTTTAATCGCAGATAGCGCATTTGATCTATCGATGGGAAATTGCATTTGTGATTACGATGCATAACGCTACTATCGTTTATATATTCAATACTAGATACAAGTAGGTGCACTGTTAATTTTCATTGATTGAACTGAAATGAGTCGAACCAAAACATTGTTCGTTTCATAAATATTTAGGTAAATCAAAATATCACCTGATTTATTCGCTCAAGCTCAACTGAACCATCTAGCTAACTTTACCCTATTATCCATACTAATATTATAAATGCGAAAGTGTGTCTGTCTGTTCTCTTGACGCTTAAACCACTGAACCGATTGAGACGAAATTTGGTGTGGAGACAGTTTGAGACCCTGGAAAGGACATAAGCTACATTTTGTCGCGATATAAAAACATTAAGGGGGTGAAATGGGGGATGAAAGTTTATATGAAAAATCCAACTCTTGCGGGCGAAGTCGCGGGGAACCACTAGTTAATTATAAGTCCCCTTTCGTTGCAAAACATAGTCTACCTGTGACCGCGGACGCTGTTGTTTCTTTTGAAACGTCAGGGGTTAGTAAAAAGAAGATAGATTGATAGATAACTCTTTATTGCACACCATAACAGAAAAATGCAGTAAGTACAACGATTTACACAAAAAAAATACAATATAGGCGGTCTTATCGCTATCTTTAGGTAAAGGAACATACTCATTCACAGGAAGGGGAAGTTATATACAGGAAGGGAAGTAAATAAATAGTGAAGCATATTGTGTTTTCAGTTCCGTTGAGGTGTTTGTATTTTTTAAATACAATAATGGCTCATTCACACGGGATCCGTCATTGACGATTCATCAAAATACAGGATTCGTCATGACGGACGGACGTTCACTTTGCATTCGGAATCGTGTTTTTTCACGATTTGTTAAAATATCTTAATTGAATTTGGTCAAAACACCGTGTATTTTGACGATTCGTGATTAGAAGCAATATTAGACGTTAAGATGTATCGTCATTTTTCACGATTCGTGATCCGTGTGAATGGGCAATTAAAAAGCATTCGAATGCCGCCGTCGAAAAAAAAGAACGAATCTTGAAAAAAGACAAATCGTCAAAACTTATGAATCGTCCTCGTGTGAACGAGCTCTAAGACCGATTTATTCTAGGTAAATCTTTGTTCGCTTACTTAACCCAAGGAACGTCAAAATTGTGTCAAACACGTAAACTTTTTTGTGTATTACTACCTCGCATGACCACGACATTTATTATTTATCATTATATTTAGACACAATACAGAATACAAATAAATTTAATTATGAGTTTCAACAGTTTAGTTACAAACACGTTATCCCCACTTTGACATTATGACCGGCTTTATTCCCAACGCAATAAAAGCTGTTTACGTAGTTCAAATGGTTAACACTAATAATATTTATTAGACATGTACAAACTTAAAAGAATTAATCATAATAAATATTAATATGTACAAATCAAACAAAAAGAAAAGTTATGTACAAAAATAATTACAAATAAAATAAATAGCTCAAATCGCCGTCTGAGGACCAGGAACATCGTCCCCAGAAATTATATTACAAACTGTAACAACGAGCTGCAACCACACCGTACACCAAGCAACGGCGCTACGCAGTTTCGCATGATTACCGATAGATGGCGCTGTCTCTAGTTAACTCGCGGTATTCCTTAGTTTTTCCCGAGATGATATATAGCCAGTGTGTTGTTATTGTTATTGCATAGGAGCTTGAAGCGCACGGCAGCATCCGCCTCTGGATATGTTGGACCTTTAAGCGAATCTGGGGCATTGGAACATATTTACTCCCGTACGATTACTTGTGCTGGTGTACGGTATCATTCGTCCTCCTGGTTATTCCGGACTTACACTTCCGCGATACCGCCAGACATCTCTCACTCAATGTACTTGCGCGCGTTAATAGCCTACTCTCGAGCGCACCGACGGCGGTGCGTAAATCAGTAGGCTGCCAACAATTGACGGGCGCGCGCGTACGCAATGTTGAATTATTTGTGTTACAGTCGATTCGTTTTTATGCAAACTAATTTAGTAATATGATTTATACATCTGGTATTTACTGTACAAGTGCAACCAGAAGCATAATATTTCCTGAATTAGTCTCAGATTTAAATAAAATTCTGGACTTATCAGAGTCTCGAACGTTTGAACTTTTTTAAATCTTTTAATAAGTCATCATAATTTTACGGCAGACTGAAAGTTCCCACAGATGCTTTTTATAACTATGTATAAATACATTTTTGAAAATAATTTAGCACAGAACAACATCTTAGATCTTATTTTCCACATTACCACTTATTAAAACTGTAAAACACTATATCATTGTAAAACATTTCAAACCAAGCTACAAATAAAATAGACCTTGTATCGAAAGAGGCAACCCTGACTTTATTAGTTTTACTCCAAGGTCGCGTAGCTGCAGAGGAATAATAACGTAATGTTCGAAACTTAAGGCACATTTTCGGGCGCAGCGGTCTGCGACAAAAAATTGTAGGCTATTATAAGAGTAGGTATGGACGATTTTCCTTGGAGTGATTTATCTGTTACATAGTAACTATTATATAATCTGTGATACCGCACGCACTACGTCATTGGTTGTGACTCGCCTTATTGTACTTACTAACTACGTCACTTTGAAAATATACGGACATTGGACTGGAGCTTGAGCCTTTTCATTGAAGAACCCCTGCTACAAAACTAAATTATTTTCCACTATGTACATGCACAAAAACATTTAAGTAGGTAGGTTATGTTTGTTATGGTTTTACTGAGGAAACATTATTAAAAATACTCTTTTGTTTAGCACCATAGTCCCAGCAAATCCTCAATACACATTTTCGGAACTTAGCCATAATATCCGAATGAATATCATATTTGCGGTACATAGCCAAGAAAAAAGTATGTTGTGGTCTTGCTAGAAAGAAAGGTTGGGTTTTCTTAGCACAACCACGACCTTATGCTAAAACGCTGAACTAAAAGGATACCATAGTTAGGTACAATTATTTTTTATAGACCAAGGTTTCCAATTCGCTCAATGGATTTTTCGGGATCGAATGGGAAAAAATCGGGACGGGCAAAAGCAAAATAAATCAGGATTTAAAAAAACCATTTGAAACATGTCTAGTTAATGATAATTAAGTAAATATATCACATTTTTATACGCGGCGAGCCTACAGCGACCTACGTGTGCAATATAATAACGCCTTCAGGTTGTTGTTGGAACCCATGGAGATGCAGTGCTTCGGGCATGTTTGCTGAGGCGAGAACAGACGGCTTCGCTACTATAATAAGAAAGGTTTAAAAATTAATTGTACTTTTTTTAATGTTTGAGATAATATATTTATCATAAGTGTGTGACATTTGCCTATATTAAAATAAATAGTAGTAAACCAGCAAAGCTTGGTCGCCCAGGCACTTTCACTTACCTGTCCATAAGGTCGTCTATCAACGGGAATCGAACTAAAAATAAACCACAACCGAATAAAGACCCCGTTATCTATTCATCAAAAACCTTTTCTTTGTAGGTAAATCAGTGATCCATTTCTTTCCCCATTGTGAAAGCTAGGTATATGAAGGCCGTAGGTAAATACATATTTGAGCTGTCCTTTATCTTGTACAGGTGACCTCGAAAATATGTAATCTACTTTTGGGTAAAAAGTAAAAAGCAAAAAGTTGGCAACAAAAATGTGTTTCATCCCTAGTACTCAGGGAGTCAGTAAGTTCTTGTTTTGAGCGAATTTTCGATCACCGGCAGGTGTATATAGGCGGTTCAACCACTTGAGTAGGGGAGGAAGCTGGATAGAAATTGCTTCCTTACCGAACATAGTTGCAATGCTCGGGGCCAAGCGGCCGATAGACATGAGTTCTCGACACGTATATAGTCGAAGTAACGCCTAAAACTTAATCACCGCGATGCAGGATTGCGGACAGCGCCATCTAGCGACACAATTTCTAAATACTATTTAAGTAGTAGTAGATATCTATTGCTATTCGTGCCGAGTCGTTGAAATTACGATGTTAAGTAATTCCACGCATTGATACGAAGATGTCTCCCTATTAGTACATAATAGGTTTATGTAAAAAAACAGAAATAACTTCTAGGTCTTAGGTTAGGTCAGTAGAGCACAAAAATTTAGTTTTTGACTCTGTATGTTAGTACCTAATATGTATATGCGTGTGTGTGTATGTACATGTATGTATAAGACCTTAAACGTTATAGACTTGAAACCTGCTGAACTAATCCAATCTAAATATTTCTTTCTTCGTGTGTGTTTAAATACACACAGTGCCCGAAGGTTCCTGCTGAAAATCAGCATCGAAACATGCTATGCTACGCGCTGTCACGATTTATGCTCTACAGGGACCTCTTGTCACACACTTTATATTAGTAGGTAGGTACCTTGTATTGTAACTGCTTTTTAATATTTCTGTGCCAAATAAATATTTTTGCATTTAATTTCATAATCCTTATGTGCCTACCACATTTAAAATATGTATATTCCTGGTAGTAATCTAGGGTATGTTTCGTCTCGATAGTAATAGTAGGTAGGTACATCCAGAGATACAGGTTAACGCGTCTGCGCTATACCTACTTCACGGAATAACCAAGAGGCCATGCTCACGATGGCTGGACGGTTACCGGTGTACAATTCTTTTCAATCGAAATAAAATCAAATGGCAGGTGGTGATACTGTGATTAGTTTCTAATTTTCTATCAGTGACCTCGGTAAACAAGAAACTAATAAATAAAAAATCTATTAGTAGGTAATCAGATAATAATATTCGGTGGGTATGGCCATGGACGAAATATGGTATGGTATATGAGGATCGAAGGTGAGTTTTGCTCCTGAAACAGTTCCCAAGTGGTCTCACAACTGACACAATATTATGTATTTAACTAACATTCGATCTGCGGCTTTGTCTGTTATTTAGATATTTTTTTTGCATACAATCTTTTGATTTGCATACAAAAAATTTTTTTCGTAAAATTCGTTTATTTATCTAATTTTTTTTTTTATTATTATTATATGCAATGCTAACATTGCATATATCTAAAAGCTACTTGCCTTTAATGTTTTAGATTATTTAGATCAAACTTGGCTAAAATATTTTATATCTGAAGTATTTTTTTCTCATATTCTTGAAATTTTTCTGACCTAATTAAGGTAACAATTTGACTAATGAAAAAATATGTTTAGGCTAATATCCCTGTACCGTTCAGTTCAGATTTATCATTTAGTAACAAAAATGTGTTTATTCCCTTAACGCAGGGTTTTAATGAGTAGCTGTGCTACTCAGGTCTTGTTTTGAGCGAATTTTCGATCACCGGCAGGTGTATATAGGCGGTTCAACCACTTGAGTAGGGGAGGAAGCTGGATAGAAATTGCTTCCTTACCGAACATAGTTGCAATGGTCGGGGCCAAGCGGCCGATAGACATGAGTTCTCGACGCGCATATACTCGAAGTAATCCCTAAAACTTTATCACCGCGATGCAGGATTGCGGACAGCGCCATCTAGCGACTCATTTTCTAAATATTATTTAAGTAGTAGTAGATTTCTATTGCTATTCGTGCCGAGTCGTTGAAATTACGATGTTAAGTAATTTTACGCATTGATACGAAGATGTCTCCCTATTAGTACATAGGGAGATGGGCCCGAAGCGGGTAACTTAAGGTTTGTGTCAATAAAAAATACTTTACTGCAGTTGCAAAGTTATTTATATTTAACAATTCGTTCAAGTATGTATTAAACTTTATATTCAAAACTAAAAATCACTTCTCTTTTAGTAAATCACTTCAAAAATTCAAAAACGGTCGGTCATTTTACCCGGTTTGCCCGCAGGGGGTGCCCAAAGCGAGTATGGCGCCTGGGGCAAAACGGGTCGAGAGATCTTGTTCTTAAAAACTAAACAATCTTAACAAAAGAATTAAAGATCGCGTAAAACTTTAAAAAAAGATGGTACGCAATCACATTATACGATGAAACTTGAGGTTTACAGCCGTTATTTAGGACAAATTGTATCTTATAACTAATCAACAATTATTGCTTTGTAACTTATAGCAAAACTATACCAAGTCAGTCTTTTAAATCACTGTTACTGTTCACAAAACCTTTATCTTTGATAAATAAATGATGCAGTAACTATTATTAAGATGTGATTTAAAAGACTGACTTGTTATAGTTTTGCTCCGTTTTACCCATACCCGTTTTATCCATGCCCGCTTTGTACAAAAGAAACTTTTTCACGTTTTGTAAAATAACCTCAAAATCTTTATCAGAAATGTTGCTCAAACGATGAGAATTCTACGCTGTTTTAATGCGGAATAATACACAAGTAACAGATTTAACACCACTTTAAACAGAATGAAGTAATTCATATTCACATACCTTGATATTTTTTTTTGTAACAGGCAAATAAAAACATTCGCGTCTCAGAGCTCCGCCGCGCGTCGCCGATTTTTTGGCCAAACTGATTCGTGTCGGGACGCGTTCGGGCGTTGCCGCGACACGCACACATTTGCACAATTGGTTTATATGCGTGAATAACGAAGGCTACCCGCTTTGTGCGGTATACCCGCTTTGGGCTCACCTCCCCTGATAGGTTTATGTAAAAAAACAAAAATAACTTCTAGGCCTTAGGTTAGGTTAGTAGAGCACAAAAATTTAGTTTTTGACTCTGTATGTTAGTACCTAATATGTATATGCGTGTGTGTGTATGTACATGTATGTATAAGACCTTAAACGTTATAGACTTGAAACCTGCTGAACTAATCCAATCTAAATATTTCTTTCTTCGTGTGTGTTTAAATACACACAGTGCCCGAAGGTTCCTGCTGAAAATCAGCATCAAAACATGCTATGCTACGCGCTGTCACGATTTATGCTCTGCAGGGACCTCTTGTTTATGTATGACACACAGTTTATATTAGTAGGTAGGTACCTTGTATTGTAACTGCTTTTTAATATTTCTGTGCCAAATAAATATTTTTGCATTTAATTTCATAATCCTTATGTGCCTACCACATTTAAAATATTTATATTCCTGGTAGTATTCTAGGGTATGTTTCGTCTCGATAGTAATAGTAGGTAGGTACATCCAGAGATACAGGTTAACGCGTCTGCGCCATACTTACTTCACGGAATAACCAAGAGGCCATGCTCACGATGGCTGGACAGTCACGGGTGTACAAGTACATAAACACATACCATTGTCAAATTATAGCATGAACAATTTATCCCTTTTTTATTATTTTCATAGTAGGTATCAATGACTAGAAGCTAGAAGGTTTTCTATATTTTCGTAGCTTGTTGTAGTTAAATAGCCTATTGAGTTTCTTTCGAATAAAAACTGACTACCACCACAGCCCTAGTCATAATTATGTGCCTTACTTCTTCTGGATCGGATAAAACTCGTCAAAGTACAGTCGACAGCACGTCAGGTTATATTATTATTACATTTGAAATACGTACAGCTTTTATTAAGTAGGGCATAGAGGCGGTCTCAAAGTCAATGTATAGACCGAGCACGTGTGGCCGTGTGTACTAGGATATGTGCTAGGATTGGGTGAAAGAAATTTATTCGAGGCGATCAAAATAAAACCCTTCCATAATAATGAAAAAAGAAACAAGATGTTCCACCGAAAAGGCATCCGCTCAGCATAATTCGTGGCAGCTCGGGAGCATACCACGAAACTGTTTTCAGCGGATGCCTTAGGGTAACCATTAACTAATAGCTTTAACACATAAAATGAGCATGATTACAAAGAATTAAATTTAACATTTTATTGAAAATTACATAAAATAATAGCCTGGAAATAAAATGTTGACGGACCTTGCAAGGAAAGAGGACTAAGGAGCTACTGCAACTGTCTCACTTTGTCTGGGGCCAGACTCGGGGCGTTATTATTATTTATTTATTCAATAGGGCAACAAAGGATCCAAATAGGGTTAGTAAACAATGCCTCTTGTAAACTATATTAGTACACTAATTACATAACAAATTTTGTGCATGTATTTTGTTTTTTAGATTTTTATATCAGTTCCCTTGTATTTATGCACCAGAATCCGTCATCAAAAGGTTGTTTGCGTATTCGTAAATAGCCCTGTATAATATATGATTTCCTTTATCATTCAGACTATATTCTGGTATAAAGGACATGGTCAAATGATATGTGATTCACCTTAACTAAAATAAACTACCTATTTTGTCCACACAGACAAACTTGCGGACCGAAGGTATACTCGTAGTGTTTGATGATGGCAATTATTGAGTTTCCCTCTGAAAGCGCAGCCTGTTTGTGCAGCCTTTGACAAATAAAATTTGCATACTGACGCTGCGCTTCTATATATTTATTCGCCAACGCAAAGTTAATTAAAGCTTTCATGGCAAACGAAAAGCTGGCGAATGTTTTTCAGGGAAAAAGATATCAAAGGCGCCTCTTCAATGGTCTTAAAATCTCCAACGTTATTAGGAGGTTACTCTCATGAGGTAATTGTATGTAGGTATTGATGCGCACTAATATGGTACATATTAAGCACCATCTATGAATCAATGTAAATATGTGCATATCTACCATGCTTGCTTGGTTATCTGTAAATAAATACATAGTTATAAATATTTTATTTTATTTTATTACAAGATTCACAGCCCTAGTACAGTATATGTGATTAAACTTAAAAACTTAACCTACAGTCAATAACGAATCTACATTTTAATTAACAATTTTTAATACTTCGACAACCATAAGTGAAGAAATAAGTGGGTCTACCGCTCACACCGTGTGTGTGTGTGCGTGTGCATGTCCTACCTAGTCCTACGACTGAAAGTCTTGGAGTCGGGTCACAATGCCACTAGGTAGGGTTAGTAAATATTAAATAAATTGTTTCAACAGTCTTTCGATTTGGGCTGACTATTTATTAGTTTTTTTTTCTGTTTGCGGGATTGGAACCTGCAACCGCTGCCATTGGCGCGTACAACTACCTACACCAAGACGGTCAACCCGCAACTTTCTTTAGCTTACTCGTTATAACTGGAAGGTTTTAAATACATTCTTATTAAGGAGACCTTTGTTAATTTCTTACGATTGTAGCATTGCTTTATTTTTTCTAGTAAATTGATCACAATTATCGGATTTTTTTGGAACACCTTTAGTTTATCGGTAGGTGTGATTCTACGACACAGATCGTACGTGTCGTGGCAAGTTTTGTAGTTTTACTATTAGTGTTACATTTTTTTATTAAATCACCTGGAATTGAATTTCAATGCACAGCTGTAAGAAATACAGAGGTCTTCTTATATGAGTTTATTTAACACCCATAAGTTATAACGGGTTTTTGTAACACCTTGTATACCCTTACTGAGAGACAGATACCTATAGTACAGAGAATAATATATAATTCATATAAGTAGGCAATCGCGGGGATTTTGTAATTTATTTTCCCCCTCTAAATCGCAAAACTAGGTCAGGACTAGATAAGTAGTTTATTAAAATGAAGAGAATCTGTACCAACACAAGGGTCCTTCAGACTTCACGGCTTGCGCCCGCATTCAGTGGGATTTCTTCCTTTTATAGCTTCCCAACGTATTCTAAAAAATACTTTGTTTCAGAGAGCGAGGGGTATCTGTGACGACCGACACCTGGCTGCTTAGCTTCAGCATGTAAGGAAGGTACTACGGGACAACCAGCTTCCAGTACCACGTCGTTTCAGACCCCGTGCCAAGCCTACGACAGTTGAACGCCAACCTGCAGTACTACCATACATGAAAGGAGTCACTGACAAGATGCTTCAATCAAAACTTACTTCAAGCCGCAAAAGAAGATTAACCAATTCCTACCACCTGTCAAGTGCAACATACCTCTTCAAGATGCAGGGGTGTACAGACTGGAGTGTGACTGTGGCCTCTCCTACATCGGGCAAACAAAGCGAAGTATAGGCGTGCGGATAAAGGAACACAAAGCTGACGTTAAACATAGACGGAACACGAAATCTGCAGTGTGTGAACATGCCTTAGACAAACCCAACCACTTCATTCGTTTCGACCAACCAAAAATACTTGCTAAAGAACGGTGTATTATTCCTCGAATGCTACGTGAAGCCATTGAAATTAGAAAACATCTAAATTTCAATAGGGAAGATGGTTGGAAAGTTCCACCGGCATGGGATCCTATTCTAGCAAAAACCAAAACAACACCTCGCACTGCAAGATCTCAAGACACGGTTAACGAACGTAAATTAATATTAATAAGTGATGGTAGTTTAATTTTTCAAAACTTGTAATTGACAAATAATACCTTAGTCTACCTGTGACCACGACCGCTGTAAAGTGTTCGAAACGTCAGGTTTTAAATAAAATGTAAATAAATCGCGAAGTAATCCGTAAAATTGTGTTTTAATGAGTTCAGAATCAGAATCAGAATCAGAATATATTTATTTGCTCATAAATAGGGTTACACTAAAGATCTTACTTTTATTATAACGTTCATCCTATTTAACTATTAACAATAGCATGCAAACATTTATTATTTTATTACATATCTCAATCTACAATAACTATGTTTTTATAATAATGTCAATTATCTATTTTATTAATTATTATTAACAAACAATTCAAACGTACACATTCACATCTTATTATTCATTCACATTGATATTATTATTAAATCCAGAAATGTCAAGTTAACTATTTTATTGTTCAAAAATATTTCCTAGCTATTCAAAAACTCTTGAATTGAATAAAATCCACGTTCTACCAGCCATTCATGTAGTATTTTCTTAAATTGACTAATAGGTTTGTCTTTAATATAATCAGGAATCTTATTAAATATTACTACACACATACAAAAGCAGTTTTTTTGTATCTGTGCACTTTTGGGTATAAAATTAAGAACGAGCCGGTTACAATTTCTAGTACAGCGTGAATATAAATCTTTAGCCTGTGTAAAAATTTTGGGGTTTTGTTTGACAAACTTTGCAGCCTCCAATATGTACAGGCACGGCAAGGATAGTATACGTAAGAATTTAAAAAGTGGCTTGCATGATTCATCTGGTGCTAAACCGCATATGGCCCTTATGCACTTTTTTTGCGCAATGAATGCCTTACGCATGTCAGTGCTGTTTCCCCAAATAATCAACCCGTAACGTAGCACCGATTCTACATACCCATAATAGGCTGTGAGTGCCGTTGCTCTTGTAGCTGCTCTTGCCAATTTGTACAAAGCAAATGAAAATCTATTAATTCTATTACATACATTTTCTATATGTTCCTTCCAGTCCAATTTACTATCAATTTGTATACCTAGAAATCTAGTACTATTTGCATGTTTAATCACTTGTCCTTGATGATGGATGTTTAAATTTTGTACACTATTATTAAAACTTCTAACTTGCCATTACAAAATCATTCATTCACTTATTGACTCACCGTCCCTTCTCTCTATGCTAAGCTTCAATATTCGGTATAGATCCCGTGACAAGTCACCCAAACTATTCTACCTTTATATCTATAAAAATAGTACATCATTCTTCAATCCTGTCTCTAGGATGTGTCGATTATACAACGAAACTGTAGGCAAGCAACCTTCTCTAGATATTTTTTCATGTAGCCTAGTTAAATTTAAAAAACCGGCCAAGTGCGAGTCGGGCTCGCGCACGAAGGGTTCCGTATTCCCTAGGGTGGCTATAATCACTTTAAAACGACTTTAGCAGCGCGACTTTGGCGTATACAGTCGCGCTGTCGAAGCTTTTTAAAAGTGTCTCCTAAGTGGTTATTATTGTCCTATAATAAAACAACACTAGCTCAACGCCTTGATTGAATGCAGAGAGCGGATATACCGCGCGGATGTTGCGCTCCGTTTATAGTATAAAATTATCAGCAAAGTCGTCTAAATTATTTTTAATGGATAACCATGCCCTAATTAATGAAGTAGGTATGTAGGTGACAATAACACTTATTACAAAGACAATAATTAATCTCTAAAAGAGGCTTTAACTTTGCCATTAAAAAACTATTGTTGTTACATACAATTGGCGCCATCTCTCGGATAACTGTTATACTCATTGATTTAATATATAGGGATATCTCATCACACTGACAGCTATGGCACATGCTCTAATCGGCCGGGATCGCCATTTTAAGCCGACTAAGTATCTAATGACGCGTGGTCCGTCAAACAATGAACATGCCTAAGTGTGTCCTCAAAAATTGCAAAAATCACAGCTCAATGAATCGTAAAAAATATGGAATGACGTTTCATCGGTAGGTAAATATTATTGATAAGGTTTGAAACCGAAATAATACTTGAAACCTGCTTTAATATTTTATTTTCTAATTTATTTACGTAAAACATTGCCAATCTTCTATTACTTTCAAACCCATAGCTAAAATGAAAAAAAAACCTGACGTCATCGGAACAAAGTCATTTTTTAAGGATGGAGTCGCCAGTGAATTTTTTTTTTGTTAAACAAAATACTTGAGTTTTTAGGTTTCCACAAAATTATGTTTGTAAAGAAAATAAAGCAAATTTATCGCAATAAACTAGGACGATCAGTTTTATGAGAAGGGAAAATATAGCGTTGTGTGTTCGTATATTTTTTCTGAATCTGATATGTAGGCATTACACTACACGTAAAGGGATGTAGATGCAAAAAGGCTGCAATTAGGCTAGTATTCGGGGCACCCAGCCTATGTTTTTATGTTGTATTTCACTTGCTTGTTGTTTAACTGTCATATATCTTAGCCATCGGTAAAATCCAATGTAGAAGTTAGGTATAACGAGTACCTAGACTAAAGAAATGGTTTTTAATTTTAGTACAGCCAGCAGTACGTCAGGTTACATGTGAGCTATAAAACAGCTTTTATTACGTAGTTAATAGGGGTGGTCTTAAAGTGAAAGTGGGGTAGTCTGACGTTAGCCGAGTGTACTTACACACCGCAAGTCAGACTACACATGTTGACCTTGACTCCGCTTCTACTCCTTACATGATAAACGCTGTTTTTGTAGTTGAAATGTATTATTCGTATATATTATATGTATAAATTCGTCGTCTGACTAACGTCCTCCGTAGCTTAGTTGGTAAGAGCACTCGCCCGGATAGCGAAGGGACGTGGGTTTGAGTCCCACTGGATAACACAGTCGATTAATTTTTGTGAGCAAAATTTGATTTAATTTCGTAGAATAATTTAGTAATCCGATTATAATACTATTACACTCATTAATTAACTAAAATAATACCTGTGGCAGTAGCCTTATGCTTCTTATAAATCTGTGGAACATGTTGTTGTTGGTGTGTGTGCACTATAGTACTTATAGAATATTTTGCCTCAAAATCAATTTTGTACATTATCGTTTGTGTCATTGTCGAGCATCGAAATGTAAACCAT
Organism: Pyrausta nigrata; assembly: GCA_949316185.1. Lineage (NCBI taxonomy): Eukaryota > Metazoa > Arthropoda > Insecta > Lepidoptera > Crambidae > Pyrausta > Pyrausta nigrata. The sequence goes on from OX438936.1 coordinate 965,638, forward strand.
CCCCGCATTTCAATGAGTTAGTTAGGTTAGTTTGTAGTTTAGTGTAGTTGTAGTGTACCTACCCAGAATTGGTGAATTGTGTCAATATAATTATTATTGGTTGTAGTATGACAAGTTTGGACCTGTATAGTAGAAATGTAGAAATATGATTATTATGAAAGTGTCTTCATTAAAAAAAATACTCGTATTCTCATACACATAAAATACCTAATTTTATGAAAAGTAGTAAATAAAATATAAATCATGACTTTCATCAGTTACTTAGTTTCATACAAAACATGAACAAACAATCTACTCCATTACTTCTTTGTTCGTATTATTGGCTTATGAATTTTCAAATGAATGATATTTGACATATGACGTAGTGTCGTCATACCCTCGTAAGGCTCAATGACCTCATATGATGACATAAACTAGATTTTATTAGGTATGGAAATGATTGCTACTTTTAATTCATTTTCATTTCATGAAATGATGATTTTTTTCATATGAAATCACATGTGAAATTTCATTGGCAATGATTTTTTTTCGCAGTGTCATAATGTAACACTTTTGCTATTTGCTACTTATAATGAAATATGAATTATTGTGAACGGTTGCTAATTTTCTACTGATATGAAATTTCATATTTAGGTTGTCATGAAAAATCAACTTTGTGTTCATAAGTTTAAAGTTCTTAAAATGCCCACCCAGTATCGATCGTCACCTATGATCGCATGACTAGTGTGTTTGTCTTTTTCTAACGCGCACCTAGGGCAAATCATTCCTACTCGCTCGCTCGCGATTCGCTCTGCTACAAGCAGTCATCCAATGAATGAAATGAAATGAGCATGATCTATGATTTCGCAGAGTGCGATTTGTAGCAGTCTATATGAAAAAAAATAGCAGGTGTGAACAATGAAATTCATTTCATATGATTTTTCATCTGCTATTCATGAGATCTTCCATGCCTAGATTTTATTTACAGCCCAAACTTATAATCCATATGCTTTCAATTATCGCCCAGTGTCCTCATCTGATCACATAATAAATTTTCTGACTTATGTGTATTTGGTATGAATTAATCATTTTTTCATATATATTTATTTATTTTTCATGTATATTTAGTATTTATAGATATTTATTTATATTATATCCATGCATTATAATGACATATATTTATATTAAGTTCACATAATTATATTTATTTCATTTCTTCACTCTTAATAATTGTAACCTAAGTTTTTAAACCGGGCCATAGTTATTGAGAATAATATCTCATCATGTTAGCACACTGGGCAATAATTTATGAGATGTTATTTAATGTTGGGCCTTACGAGGATATATTGCTGCGTAATTACACATGACAATTTAAATAGCTGAAGCTTAAGCGGCAATGTATGAACTTAGCCAGTTGATATTAGCTTCATAATGTTAGATTTTAGACTATACCGGTACTTAATTATTTACCATAATTTCGTTAATATGATATTGTATAAATAGCCATGCCTAAAAACTTTTATTTGGCCACTTTTTTTGTTTACATCCGCAATTATTAATATTTCGTTATGTTATTTCGTTTTCTATGTTTAACCGATAATTTGTATTTAATATTTAATGTTGGCAACATTTCATTAATCTAGTATTTAACCGCCATGATGAGAATACTGAATCTACTTTTTTGCGAGCAATTGGCGAAATAACATTGAAGAAGAAAATATACGTATTTGGTGATAATTTTCTGTTTCATTTCTGATAAAGCCAGGCACCTCTTGGCTTTGCTTTTAATAAGGTGAATAATAACATGTGCCATGTTTGGGCTTTGATTTTGTATGGCGTAGTGCATCCTTATATATAATAAATCAATGGTTATACTGCTATAAAAACTAACTACTTAGCTCAAGAGCTATGGTACATGAGAAACGTACAATAGATAGCGTAAAACAACAAAAAGAAGTACATGCGTTTTTCTTTCGCAATTGTTTAACGCACATTAAGTGTGCTAATTGCGTCACAGCACTCATGTATGTCTTGGCGCAGTGCGTAAGACGTTACTAAAAATTTTGAATTTTAGAAGACGAGCGTTCGAATCTTAATGGGTGTTTTTTTTTGTATTTATTCAAGTTCATAGCTTTTTTTCTTTTTTAAACAAGAATTGGTATGAGCATCAAAATTAGTGTAACAGATTTTAAATTCTTCACACACAGACTAAAATTGCAAAAAAAAATGCAATCCGCTGACTAAAACTAAGGCCAATTTCGGATAAATTTGACGTGCAATTAATAAATACCTATATTCGATGTGGAAATCAAATTTCTGTAGGTACATTGGTTAAACAACTTTTTAGCAGCTTTTTTTTGAGAAAAAATGTATGCACATTTTCAAATTTATTGTTTACTAGCAGTTCCCCGCGACTTCGCCCGCGCCAAAAGTCGGATTTTCCATACAAATTTTCATCCCCCATTTCACCCCCCTGATGATTTTATATCGCGACAAAAAGTAGCCTATGTCCTTCGCAGTGTCTTAAACTATCTGTGTGCCAAATTTCATTTGATTCGGTCTAGTAGTTTCGGAACCTATTCGATGCAAATAAACAAACAAACAAATCTCCTCCTTACAAAATTAGTATAGATAGTACTAGTTTTGTTAATCAATATTTATATTTGCAGTGCAATAATTTATTTCAAGTAAAAATAGTATAATTGAAATTTGATAGATGTTTTATGTCTTTGCTGTGCATTTAAATATACCTCGAAAAAAAAGCGTACATTACGAAAACATCAGTATTATATCCCTGGGATCGATCTCAGATTCTTACGATCACACCCAAGATGTTAACCACTGGGCCAAGCGTGCTTATGGTTATCTAACGAAAAGTAATAAGAAGTACGTACTCCAAGAAAAAACTCATTTTAGCGCGAACTTCAAAAACAACAATGCAAAATGACGCCATCTAGTGACGAATGTCAGAACTAACTTATATTAATATTCGTTTATTTGCATACACCGTGCGCCCAGTTGCACGAGAATTTTATAAAATTATTGGTAAATGATAAAATGTTTCTGTAAAACCATATCAATATTTAATAGGAATTAAGATGTTTCGTGGTCTATTTTTAAATCTACCTAAACATAATTATAGAACAGTATAATAAGCATAGCGCTAGCGCTCCATCTACTTATTTTTTTTGGACCAGCATTTTGTCCTCGCGATGACGCTCGAAAAAGCTCTTTTTGTATTTGATTTAACAACAATTAACAATTTTCGGACTTTTTCCTTAACTGATGCTGTAAGACCTTCCTTCTTGCCAAATTTCATGATTCTAGGTCTATGGGAAGTACCCTATAGGTTTTGATTCCCCTGAGAAATGGGGAAAAATGATAGAAAATTGGACAAAATTGGCCGTATCTTTTTTCAGCGTTAACTTAAAAGCTTGATTTTTTCACATTATTAAGGGACCATAGACATAAGAATTTAATGTTAATTTTAACTTTATACCTCCACGCGTTCCTGAGTAAAAGGGTCTTGACAGACAGACGGACAGACGGACAACAAAGTTATCCTATAAGGGTTCCTTTTTTCCTTTTGAGGTACGGAACCCTAAAAAGAAGTTTACAAAATAAAAATAAATAAAAATTCGTTTATTTCCATAAACCAGTTTACAATATGTTGCCGAGTTTTCCCGGTAAGTTTTCAAGGATACTTGTAGTAGGAATAACTCGCTTCTTCCCTCTTGGTTATCCTAATATTTCTATATAAAAATATGGGAAAGAAAACAATAAAGAGTAAGTATAAACAAAGTATGCTCGTTGGTTTGTGTGTGTGTGAGTGTGTGTGTGTGTGAAATCTTACCAAGCTTTGCAGATTAATCATATTATTCAAACAAATTCAGTTGTATTTGTTATTGTGTATTTCTTTTGTATTACTATTCAAACGAATATTAGCTGGTAGTATTTGCCGAAAAAAATAATATATAATAATTAAATAACTAATCCTACACTAAGTTTAACCCTCTCCTATTTCATTCAAATTGGAACTCACTGTGTTATAGTTATAGTCTAGTTCAATAAGCTGCTTTTATTTTTGTAAATTACTGACTGTAACTTGTTTTGTAAGCCATGAATAAATAAATAAAAAAGATTGCGTTAACTTAGAAGCTTGTTTTTCACAGCCTCAAAAAACTGCAGTATTTGGTGTTAATTACAACTTAATAACTCCACGCGTTACTGATATAAAAGGTCTTGCAGACGCTCGATCAACAAAGTGTATTATGGGTTCCTTTTTTCCTTTTGAGATACGGAACCTTAAAAAGGGGCTAAAGCAAACTATTCGGCTTAATACCGACATTCCGACTGCCGGCGGTAATTTATCACGTGACTTTTAAATTCTAAATATTTCACGTGATCGTATATTTTTCATAAACCGCGTTTTTTTTTTTAAATTTCAATTCCGCGGTACTGGGCATGTCGATTTCTTGTAATAAGATATTTTCACCCTAGATTATCTAGCATTGGAAAATTGCCCGTTTACTTGGCATTCGTTCAAACTATTTTGCGTTGTTCTGAGGTGGTCCTCTAAAATTACTTTAATGTTTTGTCACGACGCTCCGAGGAGGTGGTGGAGGCGGCCGCCTCACTGTTTCAATGTCGAGAATGTCCCTGTGGAAGGAATAGTCATTAGACCAATTTGTCATTTGCTTGGTTTGACAAGTTACAGTTCGCTTATTTGTTACATCCTTTCCGAACTAGTCGAATATTGAGTTCGATATGTGTAGTTGGGCAACTAAGGTCAAGGATAGGTGGGGAAACAAGAAAGTGTAATGGGCAAAGATTTACTATGGTGTGTAATGGTTTTTATTCTCAAGCAGCTTCGAATGGCACAGAAAAGGAAAACGTTTGTGAGTTTGTTTGTACGGAAAGAAAGAATATCTTAAACTACTGAAAAACATTGTCTCATTATTCCTGATGAGTGACGTGGCCTTTATTTCTTTTTTAATTGCGCGTGCGATGTCAAGGCCGATCCCTGTTATCCATACTAATATTATAAATACGAAAGTGTGTCTGTCTGTCTGTTACCTCTTGAAGCTTAAACCACTGAACCGATTGAGATGAAATTTGGTATGGAGATAGTTCGAGCCCCTGGAAAGCACATAAGCTAAATTTCGTCGCGATATAAAAACATTTAGTGGGTGAAATGGGGGATGAAAGTTTATATGGAAAATCCAACTCTTGCGGGCGAAGTCGCGGGGAACCACTAGTTCTTTATAAATCTGTTTGGGTCATCATCATCATATATACCTGCATTATTCTGATCACTGCCTGCCTAGGTGTAGGTATTCAACAAGTATTGAGCTGGAGTTGGCTTTCCCATCTTTCCCATATTTTTGGTCTTTTCTTTCCCGAGTTTTGGTCAGCGGATCTAAAAAAGCCAAATCAAGCAATGTTGCTAAAACGAATTCATTTCCAAAATCTCTTGCAGTTCCAGAGCAAATCCTTTAATTTTCGTAAAATAGTAATGCATTTTACAAAAATCGCCGAATTATTATTTGTTAAGTACCTATAATATGTTACAACCGGTCTTCTACTGGTTACTATTTCGTTGATTAAGAAGTAAATCTTGAATAATTAACTTTTCATTTAAGTGCGACTTTTCATTTAAGACTGCCTCGTTGGTCTAGTGGTCAGCACGCTGGGTACTATCCACGAGGTCCCGGGTTCGAATCCCGGGTCGGGCCGAGAGTGTTTGGGTTTTTCTGTCTTGAAATTATTTAGACACAGCTCCAGAGTCAGGAAGTTTGTGGTGTTAACACCCCCGTGCCTCGGAAAGCACGTTAAGCCGTTGGTCTTGCGCCTGATCTCTCTACGGTCATGTCGGACTGCCGTCTCCTCACCGAATTATGAGCGTGAAGGAACAGAGAGTGCACCTGTGTATTGCGCACACACTTGTGCACTATAATATGTCCTGCGCAGTTGGCTAGGAGGACATCATCATCATCATCATTTCATTTAAGTATCTTTCATTAGTGTAAGTAATGAATAAACACTAAAATACTTTATAGACCAAAATGGAAGACAAATATTTAATCACATTTTATTACGACCGAGACGTCACCGCTCATCGTTATTCATCTCATCGTTATTTACACAATCAAGCACTGGGAACATTAAATGCTCTCTGGATGCTCTCGAAAAATACACAATACAGCAGCTCTTGGCGAAATAACATCAGTTGTAATTGTATCTGCCAGCGCCATCTAGTTGCAACCGGGGAAGCGTAAGTTTGTGCGGATGGGATTTCAAATTTTCAAGATACACGGGAATTCGAGAAACGTACTACATAGTCATTTTGCTTTTTATCCTGGCGTTTCGGCCCAGTTGCATTGAACCGTGGTCGCAGGCAGACTAGCGATGAGCCACTATGATTACGATAAAATCATTGCCGGGATAAAAAAATACATAGACCGGTCCAGTTAGGGCTCATTCACACGGGATCCGTCATTGACGATTCGTCAAAATACCGTACCGTACCGTACCGTAATAAGTAAATTTATGTCATGACGGATGTACGTTCACAGTGCATACGGAATCGTGTTTTTTCACGATTCGTCAAAATATCCTAATTGAATTTTGTCAAAAAGCCGTGTATTTTGACGATTCGTGATTTTTAAAAACACGATACTAGATTTCCGATTTCCGTGATCCGTGTGAACATGGGCATTTTAAAAGCTTTGCTGCCGTCGAAAAAAGAACGAATCGTGAAAAAAGACAAATCGTCGAAAATCACGAAGTGTCCTCTTGGGAATGAGTTCTTACAGTAGGTACAGTCGGCAGCACGTTTTACCCATTTTAACTACGAAAACTTTAGTACGTTGGGTATAGAGGCGATCTAAAGGTCAAAGTCGGTTAGGGTATAGTAGGGTAGGCCGTGTGTACATTGCACGAATTCTCGTATAATGCTACTGATGAAATAATCTACTTACAAAAATAGCATTTTGACATTTTCCGCGTCTTTGAGGTAGGTAGGGGGTAAAAACCTAAGATATTGATATATACTTATATATTAGTTGGTAAATCTTAGTTTCATCTGGAAAATCTTAGGTGTAGTGAAGTTGAGTCTCCACAAACTAAAAGCATTTGTTTTTTGCCCAATACGAGTAAATCCATAATATGATTAGCTTAGTATTAATTAGTACTAATTAATACAGCGAATGGAGTACTGAGGAGTAGTTATTAAAGTAGTCAAGTGTATTAAAAAATTAAAATGTATTAAAAAAAATTAAAATACACCAAATATCTGTATATTTGGTGTATTTTGTTAGATAATAATTCAAAAAGTGGACTTCGTGAAAACTAGTTTTTTAAAGATAAGATGTAAAAACAGTTATGACTTTTTTCATTGAAATATTTGATTTGTTTCTTAAACTTCAATTAATTAAAAATAATTTCAAATATCAACTATTCTGAAAAAAAAATTGGTTAACAGTAACCAAAATTTAGTGACTTGGAAACTTCTGGTTATCAGTTACAAATTAGTTTTGTTACTGATGACCAGAAGATTGTTTATTTTTAACAAAAATTGACTTCCCTGCAACGAAACCTTCAACTAACAAAACTAGTTTGGTTGAATATTTTTTTCAGTGTAGGTATCTCAATTAATTAGCAGTTCCACTTATTTTATATTTCAACGGTTAAAATATTATTTCGCAATAACTCATTAAGAGTTTCAAAACGTAGAAAAGAAATAAAGTTTTTCATTTCTCGTAGCCAACCTAGGGCATATTTTTACGAAAGAGAGAGAGAGAGATGAGCGAGTGGTCCAGCGCGTGTCACCCGCGTGGAATGTGCCCTACTTCAAGGAAATAAGAATACCGATGTCGCGCCGGAGATAGGTGCACTCGACTGAAATGTGCGCACACAACAAGATAATTCCGAAGACTCACTTCAGAGGAGGCACCACCCCAGGTGGTAAAGGATCTACCTCCTAGTGGTCCACCCCGGGCACTGACCTCTATTATACAAGTACACTGAACTAAAGGTTCTCTAAGATATGACAGATATTTTTTGTGTCTAATCAAAGCGCCACCATCGAGTGTTCAGGGAACTATGATAGAGTAACTTACATACGTTTATCTTCTTCTTCTTCCTTCCCTATTCCTATCATCTGGGGTCGGGTCTCCTCACACATCTGCGCCATGATATTCTATCCTGGGTTGTCTTCTCTGACATTTGGGCTTCCTCGAGGTCTCTCTTAATCTTAGACCACCAGGTCAGAGGTGGGCGGCCTCTGCGTTTCTTTTGTTCAGGCAGGCTTAGAGCGATTTGAACGACATGTTTCTCGTCTCTTCTTTTTACATGCCCATACCATCGGAGGCGAGATTCGGCTAGTTCGTCAGTGATGGGCGCGACCTTGAAACTGCCCTTAACGTGTTACGCCTCCCGACCATCTCAACATTTTAATTTCGTTGACGTGCAGTTTCTGTTCATGGATCTTCTTAACTGCCCAGCATTCGGAACCGTATAGCATAGCAGGCCGAACTGCGGTTTTGTACACTTTGCCTTTGGTTTTGATGGGCATTCGGGGATCGCACAGTACGCCCGTGAGCGTACGCCATTTTAGCCATGCAGCGTAACTCGATGGTTGACGTCGTCGTTCACGTTTGCATCTGGTGTGAGCATGGAACTTACGTACGTTTATGTCAACTCTAATTAGTTCCGTGGGCGGTCACCACACGCTCACTACAGCCGTCAGCGCCAAAATAGCGATAGTAAAATGGTTTCATTTTGAGGTTGACAGTATACAGTCCAGCGTACTTGTATTAATCCATTAAACTCGCGAGCCAAGCATTCTCAATCCTTTTCCATTGTAAGTCGTGACCGCAAACACTTGAATATTACTCGGCGTGATAACACCTTGCGATTGCAGCAACTCCTTTTTATGTGGACCGTGTGTAGGAATTGTAGGTATCATGTACCACACCAGCACATACTAGTCTTTCTTGAAATCTTCATTAATAATATTAATAATAAATTTTTATATTCCTCCCACTATCAATTTAGCACATAGTTACAGTTATTTACTCGCATATAATAGGTTCACTGGTTTAATTGTGAGAGAACTGGAGCCTGAACTAGGCAATGATTCTATAATACAGAACGCCAGGACCTTCCTTACTTGATGTTGGCCAGGAGGACATGTTACAAAACAAAACAAAAAATTGTGTGTAAAATCCGTTTTTCTTTGCGTGTCAAACATTGTAAACAATCTTTTTATGACTTTTAAAACTAATACTGGTGAAAAAAAATATTTACTAATAGCTCTAAAATATCTGCATATATTAAACGATAAACTACCATAATAGGATGTTATTTTTGTCCTATCTTATTTTTAAATTTCGTTAAAAAGGAATGTCAAAAACGGACTTTATGTATGTGCGTGTGGGTAAGTGTGTGTGTATGCGAGTGGGGTAAGTGTGCGTCGTGTGTGTGTGCGTGCGAGTGTGTTTATGTGTCATTATAGTCTAACAACTTGCCTGCCCCCTGCACCTCTGGCACCGTAGGAAGGTCGCGCACGAAATTGTCAGACTAGTATCTAGTATTACTAAAATAAAGTCAACCCAACAAAAACTACAACCGAGGTCGAAATTATAACAATTGAACATATTGTTTCATTTTGGGGTTATTATTGTTATTACTCTTAGTTTCATTTTGGGGTTATTATTGTTTCATTTCGGGGTTATTATTGTTTCATTTCGGGGTTATTATTGTTTCATTTCGGGGTTATTATTGTTTCATTTTAAGGGTTATTATTGTTATTACTCTTAGTTTCATTTTGGGGTTATTACTGTGGGAAATTTTGTGGACTTGTACAAACTGCCTGCGACGTACCTACCATATTTCGTACAAGTCGGCTCTCTTAGGACCAGCAGTCTTCTAACAGATGAGCCTAGTTCGCGCCCGGCTCGGTTTGACAACAACAAGCATGTCTATATTGGCGCGAGTCCAGCAAGAGATCCCTGTAAAAATTATCTGAACGTAGTGTCCGAATCGGCATCAACTCGTTAATCAGCTTGAAAGAACGCCAAATTATGTTGTTTCTAAGAGGAAATTAGAAATATTTGTATGGATTGCTTTACCTTTTTTCGTAATTAAAATAAGATTGATGTATTCTTTTTTATACTTTACCTACCTACCAACTTACGGTCACTGAAGGAATTAATTATCCATTTCCAAATAACGTTTTGTGGATTTTAATCGTACTAAGGTCTACTGCGCCAACTCGTCTCAGCCGAAAGGTATCGACTAAGTAATTGATATCTTTGGACTTCAGACTGGTTTCCGCAATGATCGCTGGCCTCATAAGTATACAGGTGTTCGTGTAAACAGTTTTAACCTTTAGGTGGTGAATAAAATAAATAAATTGTTTCAACAAACACACCAATTACCTAGCCCACCAATAACAACTTTTACTATAGTAAAAGTTGTTGTCGAAATCTAAAAAAAACAGGTACTTGATACAAATACTACTGTTACCTCGAGGACAGTGTATGGATAGCCAAATTAAATTTCACGATTTCGGTGTTGTCGCCATAGTAAAAGTTGTGGGTATTGATGGCCGTATACACCCCCTTGAAGGATGAGACTGTGCTCACTTAAATTCTGTATGTCGGTCCACATCGTTCACTCTATAATATAAATAAAATGCCTAAACTATGGATATAAATAAAATGCCTAAATGTGGATTAAGAGTTCATCAAAACCAAAAAAATATATATATTTTGAGGATTTAGGATAATTCCATAAACCGTCAAACAATTTAAAACCGATATGGTTCAATCACAGAATAGCTTTGATGCTCCCAACACTAATTAGAAGCTTAACTAATTCATGGCGGAATGCAGTGGCCATTATTATATGCTCGCAGAATACTCGTAGTTGGAGTAAAGTGATAACATTGATGATGATATACAGAGCGTGTCCGGGTTTCGACTGGCGTAAATTTATAGGCTATTAGATCATCAAATGTTATGGACTAAAAACCCCCATGCTGGGGGGCCCTACTTCCCGCCCTCTTGAAATGGCAACCATTTTAATTATTTTTTTAAATGCTATTTTTAATTATGGATCAGGAGGTCCTAAAAGTTATTAAAATGATTCGTTTGCTAGGTAACGCTATGGCCTATCAAATGACATGAAGATCAATTCAAAATTATTAACCGACAAAGAGGAAAAACATTTTTTTAATAAATATTGCTAAAAATTAAAAAAAGTTAAATAGTTTTTACAACTATTACAAAACTAAACCCAAAAATGAAATTCTTCAGTTTTTTTTCTTTTAAAAAATTTACAAAAAAAATTGTTTCATTACAAAAATGTCTTTAAAATTTGGTAAATAAAAGGCCCTTAGATTATGGTTAGTCGAAGCCCGGACACCCTGTATATTGGTGCTGTCATTCAGTGAATGAATACAGAAGGTTTATTGACTTCAAATTGTTAGCAAATATAGAATATACCTATAGTAAGTTCAGCTTACACTAATTTTTGAATACAAATTGACATCTCACATTTTACTCCCATACAGGTAATATCACATTACAATAATATCACATTTTCGATGTTCGTAAAGTTTAATATTAAGTTATTCTGCTGTCTAGGGGAAAGACGCACCTACTAATTAAAGGTCATGAAAATCGGTACAGCCGTTCCTGAACTACGAAATATCGTAGAAACTACATGGGGGTTATTAGGTTTTTTACGTTGATCAACATCACATACATTGTTCTGAATCCAAGCTACTTAAAGTAGATAAAGTTATGGAAATCAGTAACTACGGTGGTACCACAACATCCAGACCCGAGACTATGAGTATAGAATTATTATTCACCCGACAGGAGATCGACCCCGGGACCTTCGAGATGACGACGAAACGACGTCATCATCATGCAGGGTATCTGCATCCGAGCTTTAGCTTTACACTACTTTTGGGACTCCGTGTATATCTATGTTTACCTATGTATAAAACAGTCTGGTACACAATTATAATATGTAACGATTTTCATGTAATGATTTTCGATTTTTTGTATCGATTTTCATTATCCCTAATTGGTTGAGTTCGTCTCCTCCGTGCATTAGCAGAATAACTAGCTAATAAGCTAAAAATATCGAAAATTTCACAATAAGAGAGTGAAATTGGAGATATCGGTTTGTACGAATGCACGGTGATTTGCTAGTTGGCGATATTTGCGAGGTTCAAGTAGTTTTCTGAACGCCCATATACCTAACCATAAATTACATATGCAAATCGTTAGCCGAAGATTTTAAAGTGTGCTTTTTTTGATTTTAAACTCCCGACGCAAAAACGACGGGGTGTTATAAGTTTGACGTTGTGTGTGTGTGTGTGTGTGTCTGTTGCATCGTAGCTGACTAGTTAGCCAAGTATTTAGGCTGAAAATTTAATTTCGTGTTATAATTTATGTAAATTTAGAACTGATTGTCAACAATGAGGTCAATTAAATCACGGCTATTATAGTACTGAATGATGAGAGCGAGTTCAGTCACACCTCACAGCTGGACATAATACATCAACAGGCCGACATCAGTTGCTATGAATTAATGTAGCAACAGCTGTCTCACTTCTAGCGCATCGGTGGCGCAGTGGCCAGCGGGCCAGTCCCTCACATGCGGGAGTCGCCGGGTTCGATCCCACGTGCCGCCATGTACCAATGACTTTTTCTGAGTTATGTACATTAGTTGTTTCACTAACCGATGCTCTTCCGGTGAGGGACAACATCGTGAGGAAACCTGTGTAACTATGATCCCCTGTTAACAGGATCACGGAGGTCAGATGGCAGTCGCACCAATTACCTGATCTGCCAGGATCATGATCAGCGGACCCTGATGGGCCCTCGCGTGCGCACTGCCACTGCACAACCGGGATAACGCTAGGATGATGATGAGCTGTTTTACTTCTAGGTGATAGTTCAACAATAAATAAAGAAATATACAGTTACGTCAAGATTAGTTTAGCAGATTTCAAGTCTAGACTCGTAATGTAATATGTAGGTAATAGTATGTAAAGATACCTCTTTAGTTTGTTCACGTTAGTTTTAGTAAATAATTGACTTATCGTATTATTTTTCATTTTAACATTATCGACAATATGTGGTCAAACCCACATGCAATATATCTAGATATAACTGTCAACCCCACATGCAATTTGCACATACGGTTAGTGGTTCTATACATTATTCGTTTTCAATTCGGTCCCGGATGTTAGTTCGTACATTTTCATTACTGAAAGACATCTCAGAATGTTAGTTTGTTTGAAATTACTGTCTGAAACTCTAAGCCAGCACACCCGGAGCCGCTCGGAAAAAATCGCTTCACGAAAACATTGCGCAACGATCTAGGAATGCTGGCCTATGCCAGCTAATATGTACTACAATATACCAGCCTCTAGCCTTGGTGTGAAGCGTATTGGTAATTTCATTCACATGATCGGACGTCCTAAGGGGGAATTAATGATAACCACAGGATTATTTTTAGTTAGTTGCCAAATCTTAAAGAATATGTCTTGGGAACAAAAGAAACGACTTTGTCTGGGTACGCCCTACGATACAATAAAATCATGACATCTTAGTAGTCGTATAGTAAAGAGGGGTCATCTAGGCTGCTGTATCTCTAGCTAGATATATTTATTTACTCTATGGAGATGAAACATAGCCTATGTTGTAATCATCGACGTGAAAATCATCTCATCCGTGGTACAACCACGGATATTTTCATACTTTGATTTATTACGGCTTTGTTCCGATTTTGCTAGCATTAATAGGAGATTTTATGGTTATCTATAACACTTGTATTAAAATGTAAATGTTGAAAATGCACAATATTCGAGTAGGGATTGCGGTTTTAGTCTTACGATGGCTATCACCGATCCGGAAACTATTTAGATTTCAAAATCGGAACTTTCAGGTCGGAACCTCATACCAGCCGCCGCGCTGATCCGTCAACTGAAGTTTAAATAGCTGATTTTCAACCTAATGTCGTCAGGGTAAGGTGGACATTGTTGTGCGCGGCCCGCGGTCACCTTGGGCAGCGCGCGGCGTGCGCGTGCGCTTGCGCGTCGGGCGGCTGGCGCGGCGCCAGCGTGATGTAGGGCGCGCTGCAGCTTGCGCGATGCACGCCATTCCATGCCACTACATCTTCTTTTACCATTTCTACTAGAGATGGGCCGAGTACTCGGTTATTATTCGGTACTCGGCGGGTTTTTTGCTACTCGTACTCGGCCGAATCATGCCGAGTATACTCAGTTAAAGTAAAGCAACATATTTTGATAAATTACGCCTGTTTTTTTACGTGAGTTATTTGAAGTTTATAGGTCCAAGACTTTAGAAATTACAAAGGGGGGGGGGGGGGGCATGTAAACGACTTTGGCGGGCTATATCTCGCAAATGGTATAGCTGATAAAAAACTGTTGTATGGAAACCCTACCTTATTTTTATAGTCCTTTTCAACGATACCCCACACAAGGGGGTGCACTCAAAAAAATAATTCACCCCCCTTTACATGTATGGGTACCCTTAAAAAGAGCTGAGCAGCTGGGCTGCTAATACACGACGCACTGGTGACATCTTTTTATTTTTTAGTAACATACGGGAGTCTGAGAAGCAGTTCTTAACTTAACTTACCCTAAGTGACGTTTTGCTACGTACATACCATTAGTTTGTATAAGGAAACCTTATAATTGGCCTTACTTGCTTATGTACCTAATTATAACCTAACAATTAATCTGTTACGCTGTATGGTTTCTAATTAAATAAATAAATAAATAAAGAGGTAATTTTATTTTTTTGTATTTTTAAAAATGAGATCTATATGTGAAGTATCCTCGAACCAAGTTACATGCAAATCAGACCATAAACGTAGAAGATATTCTGATGTGACAGACTAGGACGGACGGACTGAACGATCTTATAAGGGTTCCTTGTCGGACTACGGAACCCTAAATTATTATTTATATTTTTATTTTATTGATTATCTAAATTTAACCAATCTCAATCCTGGTTATAAATATTTTCGTTACCGTATTGTTGCTTATTAGTTAATATTGCATGACGACGAAATGTTTGCCTATCGTTACATCGATGAAACATGATTGTTCACTTTACTAATATGAAGACCTGATATATATACTTACCATGTTTTAATGCAAATAAATAATCATTCATTCATTCATTCATTCATAAAAACCATTACCCCCTTCTAACGCAGTCGGGATATAAAGTATTTATTATAAATTAGCAATTTAAATATATTATTGCACTTGAAAAAAACGACCACCAGATAGGCAATCGCCCGGTATGCGAGGAACGCGGGTTCGATTCCCGTTTCTGGTGGTCGTTTTTTTTCAAGTGCAAAAATATATTTTGATTGCATAGTGAATGCTTATCACTTAAAAACAATAATTAAATTAGCAATTTTTTGACAATCTCAATTATAATAATAAATGAGTAGTAATAAGACACAATTAGGAAAACGGTGATGATAAATAAATTTATTAGAACACATTAAAACGGGGATTAACGCGACGGATAGTAGGTAAAACATTAAATACCTTTAATTTTTGCCTGACGTTTCGACCGGGTTACACCGATCGTGGTCACAGGCAGACTGGCTGGAGAACTGCGATGTCTTCACTCCGTATGTGGGGTAGATTCATATTCTTCTACCCTCACATTATTAACAAAATTCGTACCGCCGCTGCACACTACGCTAACCGTGTCCCTATTCTGTAAACCGGCCGCCGCGTCCGTATTCCGGTGGTTACTCAACTGCGACCCAAAACGAGGATGTGTAATGCTAATTACTGGATTCCATGGTTTACAGAATAGGGACACGGTTAGCGTAGTGTGCAGCGGCGGTACGAATTTTGTTAATAATGTGAGGGTAGAAGAATATGAATCTACCCCACATACAGCGTGAAGACATCGCAGTTCTCCAGCCAGTCTGCCTGTGACCACGATCGGTGTAACCCGGTCGAAACGTCAGGCAAAAATTAAAGGTATTTAATGTTTTACCTACTATCCGTCGCGTTAATCCCCGTTTTAATGTGTTCTAATAATGAAACGCGAAAGTTTAAGAGTGATAAATAAATTTTGTTTTAAATAACAGTCTATCAATGGGTCTTTTAGCATCATCGCGTTCTAATGGCTGGGTTTACAGTTTCACACCCAGCTAGCTTACGCTAATTCTTCAAAGCAATCCTAGAAATATCATTGAGGATCGTGTGTCATACATAATCGTTCAGATTCGTTTTGTTTCACTGATGCTAGTAATTATGTAATCTGTGCTAGTACTCTTTGAAGTCACTTCTTTTTACTGACTCCAAAATTAGCATAGGTATATATTATCAGTTTGTAGTTCTATGGATGACCGCGCGAATTCGATTGAACAGAGTTACTCAGCCGAGTACTCGGTTGGAAAAAAATTGAACCGAGTAAAACTCGGTACTCGCTACTCGGCGCATCTCTAATTTCTACTAACGATTCTAATAATGAAGCGTGTCAGCAATTTTAATAATGAATGAACATCTTTCAATAATGATGTGTTTCAATCCTATGGTTCCGTTTCCAAAACTCAAACAAAAGTTATATTTCATAGTTTCACTGCACTGTCGATCTTGATAATAAGAAGAATATTGTAGGTTAAATTTGTTATGTAATACACATATACCCTATGTTTGTTCCCCGATTTCGAGTACGATGTAGTTTTCGAGATATTTTTTTATGAAATTTAAAGAATGACTTCTACATTATTTTAAGACAAGAATCCTCAAAACGATAGGCTTTCCGGTTTTGTAGCTGACTTTCGGACTGCATTTCGGGGGTAGTCGAATATTAATTTGAACGTGGTCGCGTGTGTGTGTTTATACCGTTACTTACCCAGGAACTACTACTTAACAGGAACAGGGATTGCAGTAAGTAAAAATACTCGTAGCCACTTTAGTCGACTTACCTATAGCCTATAGATACTATAGAAATTCGCTTGCATATGAAAATAAATTATTCATTTTATTTTTGACTGTAAGTACCTAAAGTTAGTTTTTCTTTGCTTAGCGTACTACTGTGAATAATCTTTTTTCATAACTCTTAAAAATAATATCAGTGAAAAAACCGGCCAAGTGCGGATCGGACTCGCGCACGAAGGGTTCCGTACATATACAACATAAGTCACTATATTAGTACACTTATAGGGCTGAGCAAATAATTAAGAACGATACGAAGATTTAAAAAAAAATTCAACTGAGACATGCTTTGGCAGTATTTGAACTTACAGCGTCAATGCGGTGCTGTCAACTAGTTTACACAGTCAAAAACTAGCTAAATTTTGTAAAAAGCTACCACATGTTGTTTAAAAAAAAATCCTTTTGGATATTTCATAATAGCAATACTCGGAATATTAATTAAATTTGAATATTTTGTCAAAACTTCAAAATAAACTTGCTCAGGCTCCCGTCCGTGTACTGAAATTATGACTAATACTAAACAGACATTTATATTTTCAGCATGCAACTAATTAGTTTCAATTTTCTTTTGCAATTAAAAAGCCCTATAATTGTTCTATTAATTTGCATTTCTAATATTTTACACAAGCAAACAATACTCTGAATTTCAGCATCAAAAGTTCTTATGCTAAATAATTAATATATTATCAAAAGTTCTTATGCTAAATAATTATGAAGCGTACTGAAAACGGACTGTATATATATTTTTAATTTAATAATTTATTCTTAAAGTTTGTATACAAGTTGTATACAAACTTTAAGAATAAATGAATAAATTATTAAGTTGTATAATACAACTTAATATTCTGTGAATATTTTAAGCATCTTCCTGTTGCACTTGCATTAATATCGAGCAAAAAACGGCGAAATAAATTCACGTTTGTTGTATGGGATTCAATATTATTTTTATTCTGTTATTAGATTTTTTGTTAAAGCGGCAGCAGAAATACATCATCTGTAAAAATTTTAACTGTCTAGCTATACAGTTCCTGATATACAGCCTGGTGACAGACAGACAGCGGAGGCTTAGTAGGGTCCCGTTTTTAGTTCTTACCCTTTGGGTACGGAACCCTAAAAATACTGACGGTTAGATATAAAAGTTGTAGGTATTTGTTATATGATAAAATACCATAGTAGAGTTTTATTTTCGCATCTATCTTATTTTAAAAAAAAATTTTTGTTAAAAAGTAATGTCAAGATTGTTTACAATATTCGCCGTGCAACGAAAATCAGACCATAGAATGGTAGGTATTTACGACATTTTGACGGACTCGTATTGGATGTAGAAACCGCTCTATTTATTTTCAAAATGATTACATACAACCATTTCCATCTGTATTTGTTATTGACAGTTACGACCTAAACTAAAAGTCATACAAGCAACCTGCAGACTGTCTTTAGATCCGAACCACAAAGCAGTACGTCGACTTCTCATGTAATTCAGGCTCCACTTGACAGATGGAGCCACTATAGCCACTGGTCCAGGAAAAGCTATTTTTGTTTGCATCGCGCAGCGCACTCACCAGACATGCAATAATGCTCAGACATAGGTAACAACAACGTATTTTAATGTCTACTTCATGTACCGTTACGGTAATGAACAACAAAGCCGCAGCTAGGACTGTTAATGTAACAAATTAATCATAGTCGCATTTGGCAGATGCGTCTGCAGCAACAATAAATATGATCATCAACAATGTGCGTGCCAAAGGTCGCCTCCGTGTCCGACAGACGATGGTAATCGAAATCGTATCGATCAAGCGGTGCGCGGGCGCGGGCGGCGAGTTATTCCCGGCGCGGGGCGGGGCGGGGCCGCGCGCGGCCGGCGCTCAGTGTGCGGGCGCGCGTCGCCGCCGCCATGGGCAACCAACACTCCGCCTCACACGCCACCCTCAAGCCCCGCAAGAACGTGCACTGGAAGTCCGCAGGTAACCCCCGGCCTCGGCGCGGCCTCGTCGAGGCCCCCGCCGGCGCCGCGCCCGAGGACCCCGTCCGAACGGCTATTTTTAAAAACACTGCGCGCTCCCGAAGCGTGGCACAACAAAACAAATCGTAAGACCGCTCGCGTTCATGTAACGATAATTACGCGTCTAATTCTGTAAGGAGTTTTATGCCAAACTACTCTCAATCACCATCCGGGTACCTCGGAAATTCGGAGATCACGGCGTCGTTGTTGATCCGCGATCGTATGCTGTTCCAGGTCGGCCCGCGATTCCGGGCAAGCCGGACATTATCCCGATCCTGTCGGACGACGAGCCCAATGCAATCACGCTGCGCTGGGCGCCGGCGGCGCACGACGGCGGCGCGCCGCTGCTCGGGTACCAGGTGGAGTGCAACCGGCTCGGCTCGCAGGACTGGATCCGCACGTCGCCGCCGGTGGTGGCGCGGCCCGAGCTCGTTCTCTCGGGGCTGGAGCCGCCCCACCGCTACCAGTTCCGCGTCGCCGCGCTCAACGCCGTCGGCCGCTCCGACTACAGCGAGCTCTCCGACGTGCTCACCGTCGGCTTCGACCGCGCTGTGCAGGAGCCGCCGGTATTCCTCCAGCACCTCGAGGACGTGACAGTCCTCGAGAACGATAAGACAGAGTTCCGTGTGTCCTTCTCCGGGATGCCGACGCCGACGATCGCCTGGTTCAAAGACGATTACGAAATCTTCAGCAGCCGACGGACGGCGATCACGACGAGCGACTCGTCGAGCGTGCTCGTGTTCCACCAGACGCTGGCGAGCGACGAGGGCGAGATCAAGTGCACGGCGACCAACCGCGCCGGCCACGCCGTCACCAAGGCGCGCCTGGCGCTCGAGGCGGCGCCGAAGCTGCGCTACCCGCGCCAGTACGAGGACGGCGTCCTATACGAGATAAACGAAACCGTATTCCTGAAGACGACGATAGTGGGCAAGCCGACGCCGACGGTCGAGTGGCGGCACGACGGTCAGGTCATAACGGGAGACGACCGCGTCGAGATTTCGAACACGCCTAAGTTTTCGATGCTGAAGATCCACTCCGCTCGGAGGAGTGACCGAGGAGAGTACCAGATACACGCGAAGAACAATATTGGAGAAGACACGGCCGCGTTCCTGGTGACGATTACGGCGCCGCCCGACCCGCCGCGACGCGTGTCCGTGACGCGGCAGGTGGACAAGTCGGTGACGCTGGACTGGGAGCCGCCGGAGGACGACGGCGGCTGCCGCATCGGAAACTACGTGGTGGAGTACTACCGCAACGGGTGGAACGTGTGGCTGAAGGCGACCACGAGCCGCAAGACGAGCGTGACGCTGTTCGACCTGATCGAGGGCAGCGAGTACCGGTTCCGCGTGAAGGCCGAGAGCCCGTACGGCATGAGCGCGCCGAGCGCCGAGTCCGCGCCGGTGCGGATACCGGGCCGCTCGGTCGACATGGAGTTCCTAGAGGTGGAGTCGAGGATAATAACCGACGTGCTGCAGAAGGAGGACGGCGTGGAGGCGAAGGTGTCGCCGGCGCCGCGCCGCAAGCGCCTGGCCGCCGAGCCGCCGACGCCGCCGGCGCGGACGGCGCGCGCCGCCTCTGCGGAGCCTCCGAGGGAGTCGCAGAAGGACGAGTTCATGCTCGTCCTGTACCCAGAGAATAAGACGGCTGACAAAGCTGGTAAGCATCTTTTTTAACTGTGTGACGTTTAACCCATGGCATCGTTGTATAAGCACCTGACTCAATCAATAGTGGATAAGTTATCCAAATGACGGTTGTTTGGTCGGACTGCAAGCCCACCGCCTAACCTGAAGGCTTTCGAACTGAGGTCTAAGGCTCCGTGCAGATAGACCACCGACCACCGCCACCAGTGGCTGTCGCGCGCCACCCCCTTTGGTCCTGCGCAAACGAAGGTGGTCGGTGGCCGCTACATTGACACTCATCTACTAGATCCTTCGGCAGATTTTTTGTCAAAATGGCGAGTGGCCGCCACCGGTGGCGTGTCGCGTACACTGAGTCGCGAGTGGCCGCCACTCGCTTCACGTGTGCGGCGACATATTGAAAATAATGTAAACAGCTTGTCGATAGCCACTGGTGGCTGTGGTCAGTGGCCCGTCTGCGCGAAGCCTTAAATTGCTATTGTTATTCTTAAAAGACAGCGACGGTTAGGCGGTAGAATTGCTTAACTGCATTTTTAAAAAACTTACAATCTATCTGCATTTGAGTAACGTGGCGCTACAGTCGTAGTATACCGTTGACTGTGTGCAACAATGTGATTAATGTTGACCCGTGACCTTGCTTACTACCCACCTAGGTACTAAGCGAATGTATTTTTTAAACTTATTGAAAATAACTGTAGATGTTTTTATTCGAGGCACATGTTTCAGCTCAGCGAATGTTTGTTATTGTTTACTAAACACTTCTTAGAAAGTTGGAAATTCTGTAGCTCCGTCATCTGGCATTTTTAACTGAATGTTCGTTGTGAAGCGCTCTGCGTTCTTATTTTTCGTTCCTTCTGGTTTCGGCTGTCATCTATTTCCGGCTATAATTATATACGGAAGACTGAAAATATCCGTACATAGGGCCAGATAGTAACGGCGCGAAGACGGCGCATTCTGGCCTATAAATACGCGCTCGCGCAGCGTGCTCTAACCTCGATAGCGCTTCTGCGAAATCGCCTCTATAGCGCCGTCAGCGAGTTCACACAATACTAAATAAATATCCACTGTTATAAATCTGAATTGAGTCTTTTAAACTTTATATGTTTGGCGGGTTCAATGAACTTGGCATCTGTGTCGTCGAATCAATGCGCTTGATTCGCCAAGGGTCACTGGTTCGATTCCCGGAAAGGATTGAATTGTATTTGACTTCTACTCGCATCTGCTGGCTAATATAAGTGTTATAAGGCTATCTGAAATAAGCTTATCTTCAATATTAAATCCATACCTACTTGTGTACTGTAAATGTCTTTAAAATAAATACAAATAAGTATTGCGAAAATTATTCGTTAAGTCTAATTTCGGACTGGTATTTGGAAGCCTGTTCCTGTTATACCTAGTTATAACGGTATAGAAACCTTTTTGTATTTGTTAACATAAATTTGTTCCCACTTCATGTTCCACACAGTAATTTATAACAAACGTCAATTAACGCACAAGTGTTTTTCTTCCAGAGAAGCGCATGTCGTTCCAACTGGAGCTGGAAGAGTCGCTGTCGCCGCCGCCGCTGTCGCTGTCGGCGCCCGAGCTGCGCGCGCCCCGCCCCCCGGCCCCCGCGCTACGCGGCTCCGTCAGCTCCACCGAGCTGCTCCACGAGCGCGCCATGGCCCGCTTCTACCGCGCCGTCGCGCTCCAAGAGCAACGAAACATTCCGCCGAAACCGCCAGACGCATCCAAACCACCCGACACACCAACCTTCAACCCACCCCCCACCATCGTCATCAAACGCGACTCCCTAGACAGCACCGGCAAAACCGTCCTCAAACAAATATCACACGACTCCGAAATCTCCGACACCAAGTGGCAAACCACGTCTTTTGATGAGGACTACACCGCCAGCACCGTGTCCACAGACGGAGACTACTCCGACGAGGGCAGCCTGGACGGCGACGACAGACGCTATATGGACGAAGAGGAAACGTACAACCCGCGAGACAAGATGGCCCGACCCTCCCCCGTCAAGGAATCCTTCGAGGAGGAAGTGGAGGAAGAGGAGTCGGAGAGAGAAGTCCTCAAACCGCTCCCGCTCCCCGACCCCAATTTTGTTCCGAAACCAATACTGAAGAGAAGAGAATCGGGATCGACGGACTCGAACGCGACCATCAAACTCGACAACGGCGTCGCGCAACAAGAGGAAACAGAAAAACCAGAGAAAAAGGAAAAACCCAAAAAAGACGAGAAAATGACGATATTCAAAAAGATCACCAAAATGCCCGTACAGAAAATTCCGTTCCCGAAATTACTAAACAAGAGCAAAGAAATGGAAAAACCGCCGGAACAGACCGCACAGGGAAATTCGCTTAACACTCCAAACAAAAAAGTAGAAAATGTTAAGGATAAAGTGAGTGAGGAAGGCAGAACGGTGATAGATTATTACACCAATATCGTCAAAGAGTACGGCAGTCAGAAAAAGGCGGCTCCTCCTCTATATCTAAATACAGAGGAACTGAAAAGCATTGCGGAGAAGCAACAGCACGAATCCAAAGAAAAGACTCCTCACGATAAGAAAGCTGTCAAAGCGAAGAAAGCTGCGCCGAACAAAACGACTGAAAACAAGTTAGCGGTTCCGAACAAAACCAATTCCAAGGCAAAACCAAATGCGAAAACTGCAAAAGCGAAGGCTCAAGCGAGCGCCGAAAAGGCGAAGACGCGATCTGTCGATAAAGTGAAGTCTCAGAATAGTATCGAAAAGCCGAAGCTAGAGAGAGGAAAAGCGATGGCGAACAGCACACAGGAGGTGTCGAGCAAGAAGGGCACCCAGCAGATCGTTCTAAAGAAAACCGAACGCGCGACGATCGTGATACCGATCGACTATCAGGAGCTGGAGGAGCAGGCCAAGGTGACGGTCCGCTCGGCCATCGACTACGCGGTGGACGTGTGCCTGCTGCTGCTCGCCTTCTGGGTGTACTTCTTTAAGGACGAGCGCCTCGCCATCCCCTTCCTCGTGCTCATCATCTACCGCCAGCTGCACGAGGCGCTGCACGGCCTGCCGCTCTGGGTCGCGCGCTACACACCCGGCTGGCTCAAGAAGAAAACTTCTTGACCTTTCCAAAAGACATGTTGTGTAATCTGATCGTATTGTGAACTGTATGTTGTGTGATATGTGATTTACTTATTTAATATAAAATGTTATGATTAATGTATTACGAATTTTGTTCTAATAAACGTGAAGTTGTCTTAAACTAGTTGGCGATGACGTGTGACTGATAATAGCAAATTTTTGGAGATTTTTGTTTTACAAAATTATTATGTTCGAATACCGGCCCACAATTTCCCTGGTTCCGCCATGCGTCCGGTTCATATCGCAGTTCATGTTGCCGCGGTCGGACTGCGTGCCGCCGCCGCCGGTGCGCCGGGTCAAGGACCCTAAAGCGTGCGCGCACCGCGACCGCGGGCTCGTGCTCGGCGTCTACAACAACGAGAACGCCGTCGGCCAGCCCGCCATCCTCACCGCCGCCGCGCAGCGCTACGATATGAAAACCGACGGGAAGCTCTGGAAATTGCTCAAACTGTCGCCCGTCCCGAAGCTCGGCGAGTACCGCGTTTTCTACGACGTCGACCCGCACTTCGGGTACGTCGCGGTCGCCGGCCTCGGCACCGAGTGCCTCGCGTACAACAACATCGAGAAGCTGGACGAGAGCAAGGAGGCGATCCGCGTGGCGGCTGGCGTCGGCGCGCGCGCGCTGCACCACCTCAACCCGGCCTCCATCCACGTGGAGTCGTTTGGCGATGCCGAGGCCGCCGCGGAGGGCGCCGCGCTTGCCGTGTGGCAGTTCAGCGAATACCGCTCGCCCGACAAGAAGAACATCCTCCCGCGCTCCGTCCTGCACCTCCACGACGACTGCGACCTCGACGGCTGGAACACCGGCAAGCTGAAGGCTGAGTCGCAGAACCTCGCGCGCTTCCTGCAAGAGATGCCGGCCAACCTGCTCAACCCGACAGAGTTCGCGAAGATCGCGGTCGACCTGCTCTGCGAGATCGACATCAACGTGGAAGTGAAGACGCAGGGCTGGGCGGCCGCGCACGAGATGGGCGGGTTCGTCGCGATCGGGAAGTCGTCCGTGCAGCCGCCGCTGTACGTAGAGATCAGCTACTACGGCGCCGACGAGAGGACGCGGCCGATCGTGCTGATCGGCAAGGGCGTGACGTTCGACAGCGGCAGCTTAGACCTTAAACCACCGAAGGAGCTGCGCCGCATGAAGGGCGACATGGCGGGCGCGGCCTGCGTGCTGGCCGTCACGCGCGCCGCCGCCAGGCTCAAGCTGCCCGTCAACATCCGCGGGATCCTTCCCCTTTGCGAGATAATGCCCAACGGCAGCAGCCCTAAATTCGGCGACGTCGTGTACAACGCGAACGGCAAGTCCATCCACATTCGCCTCCCGTCGCGAGAGGGCCGTCTCCTAGTCGCGGACAGCTTGATCTACGCGCGGAACTACTGGCCGAAGATGATCATCGACATCGGGACCATGTCGAAGGAGCTGATCCGGACGCTGGACGGCGCCGCGTGCGGTTGCTACACCAACTCGGAGGAGTTGTACTGCTACGTGGAGTCAGCGAGCGGGTACACGGGCGACCGCGTGTGGCGCATGCCGCTGTGGGGCTTCTACGAGGAGCGTGTTCGCAACTGCGAGACCGCGGACGTGGCCAACACGGCGCGTCACGAGTTCGGCGACTCGCCCAACTGCGCCGCGTTCCTGAGGCAGTTCGTCTGCGACAGCCAGTGGCTCCACCTCGACACCTACAACGTGGCCTACTCCAAGGGCGGTGAGTTCGCGTATCTTGCGCGCGGCATGACCGGCCGCCCCACCAGGACCATCATAGAGCTCATGTACCAACTACTCGCAGATTCTAAAATATAAACCGTCTAAATTCTAAAGTTCGTCCGGTCTATCTAGTCGCTGTTGTAATGTAAGAGACAAATTTTCGATAGTTTATTATTATTGACGTTTAATAAACCTTGTATAAAGTGAATCGATCATTTTATTTTTCGCTAGCTACACTACAGCATTGCAGACACAAGAAAGGACTCGCGCACTAAGGATTCCGTATAAACAAAGGCTTCTTTCCTACGATGTAACTACAAATTTGCAGTTTTCCGATGTTTTCTATAACTTGAGCTATAAGAACTTCCTTCTTGCCAAATTTCATGATTCTATGACTATAGAATTTGTTTCCCATTTGTGTATCCTGTGAAATGTTGATAATATGCCTAAAATATCTACTTATATCTTTAGATTAAGTTGACTTTGAAGCTTGATTTTTATAGAGCTTCAAGGGACTGCCTAAATACATGAGATAACCAAACCCAACATAAATGACTGACAACAGTATTTGATGTTAATTTCAACTTAATAACCACCACGCGTTCCTGAGAAAAAGGGTTTTGACAGACAGACAGACAACAAAGCGATCTTGTAAGGGTTCCTTTTTATTTGAGGTACGGAACCCCTCGAAACGAAAAGATGATCAGTTATAATAAAAGCAAAGTACAAAGCAGTTATAATGAAATTGATACATGTATTAATTTGCAAGATGTGTGCACATTACAAATGTTTTGTGGTATAATTTCGCACGCATTCGGCGAAGCGTGCGACGGCCTGTTCACAGCGCAAGGTCTCATGCTGATGGGAGATGTAGCACTGATGCATCTCCTCCCGCTGCGCCTCGCAAGGATTCTCCACGCTCTCGAACCTGGAGTCAAGGGTATTCACCATCTCCGCCACCGCCGCCACACACTCTCGCAACTCCTTGTAACGTTCCTTTACCCTCACGCGAACTTCATCGACAAGAACCTTCGAACCCCTCGTTCTACACGAACCCTGAGGTACGCCTTCAGGTAAATGAACCTTCTCATTGCCGACTTCATCTTTACACATTAATAATGATTTACAAAATAAAGTAAAAAAAATAACAAATCAGAGACTTTAAATCGGGATGGTAATGAAAGTCAAAATATATTATTATTATTTATTTATGTTAAGACTGTGCCTTAAGCAACAAAACTAGGAACGTAATGGCACTGAACATTAGAATAGAATTGGAATAATAGAAACACAATATAAAACGACACAATAATACAGAAAATATTCATAATCATGGGATTAAAGTAACTAGTATTTTTTAAAGATTGTATCTCTGGAATACTCATTAGTTTAACTGATAATATCTATTGGTCATTAAATGACAGAAATAAGAAGCTCCTGCCTTCGAGGATTTAGCCCTAAATCTAATAAATGCTTTATTAAAATTATAAATAAATTTAAAAAATACATCTATAGTATAATATTTTTGGTAGAATTGCATAAATGGCGAATTGTTGTACATATTTTACATGGCACGCGTCACAGACTACTACTTAATTTTATTTTTAGGACGTTAGACGCTCGAACTCAGTCAACATTTCCATTTCGTTAAATAGAAATATTTATCACATCAATGTATTTTCCAATCAATATTTGTGACGTCCAAAACATAACTTATCAAAACTGGCTCCTAAAATCTATTTAAAATTACATAGAAAATCAAACTTAATTATTTGAGATTAAATTTGCTAAGATTACGGCAGTTTTCCTGTTATTCTATTTCAAACACTAATTCTTAACATCTAGAAATGGCAGTTATTTTTATTATTTAGGATATTAGTAGGATCGAACACTAAATAAACAGTGTTGTATTTTGTGTAAAGTAATTATAAAGAAGAAATAGCATACCTAATAATTATCAGGTTAGTGTTTTACACTCAGTTCCCCGTTGTAAAAAAACGAAAAAAACAAACAGAGTACTGACAAACAGAAAACTGTTAACAACATTTTCTTTAACACTTTCCGGGACAGTACGTCGAAGGACGGTCTTTAAATTCCAAAAGATTGCCACACTACGTTTATCGACGGCTGACTTTGAGCTTGGAAATACGACAGCCCGTCGATGAACGGCCGTCAGCAATTGAAAATATTGTAGAGTGACGTATTAGTGTCGTATTTTAAGAGTACAAGCTGGCTATAGTGTCAGATCGTAAAGTTTTTTGAGCACACAAGTAAGCTACACGCACACATGCAAAGTCGCCTCGTATTGTGACACAACGGCCGAGGCCGGGCGTGTACGCCCGCATCCCCCCACTTCAGCCGGAACTGTGTCACTGCGCGGGAGACCCGCGTCGCTTGAGCCCACGCCACGGAACGCGATCAAGAAATGTTGGTATAATTTCCTAATTACTTGTATTTTCTTTGCATTTTTGTAATGATATTTGTTCGTGAATAAGTAAAGTCATATAAAATGTGAATAATGCTACTAAATCTTGCCGCTGTCTTAGTATTTCTAAAGTGTTAGTGAGTATAAGTCAAATCGTTTGATATAAAAACCTACTTTCATTACCTTTTCGAAGACACGACGAAGAAAGCGATCTCCCGTGCTCGAAGATGATCAAGACGTGTCGGAGGCGGAAGATAAAGATCCTTTTTCCGACGAGAACGGAGAATACGCTTCTGACCGCAATTATGAACCCCAGAAGACGAGTCCGACTCCAGTGAAAATATTTTTGATACTCGGCCACGATTTTCTTAATTTGGAACTCGGATGCAAAAGAGTTTGTCCCAAGGCGATAATATAGCGAGTATACGACCCTACATGGGATGCGTGATATAAAATCACGTCTGGTGGCAACGTCGACAGACGTTGCGTCATACAGCACCCTACATGGGATGCGTGATATGACATTATGTTCAAAGGCGGTCACGTCGAGAAACGAACTGTCGTATCCCGCAATATAAATAAGTACAAGTTATTCCTTAACGTCGTCAAGCGGGGAAGAAATTGTATGGGAAATGCTTGTGTCAATTTGAGTAGGATTTGGACTACCGTCCCTCGACGTTCTGTCCCGGAACGTGTTAATAAACAAACTACGAGTATATTGCAATCTGCAAAAGATTTTAAAATACAGTGAAATATTGATTAATAAGTTTAAAATTTAAACTTTATAATTATAATAAACATTCGTCGTGCAATTACGTGATGAAACAAAGTTTCTGATAAATCATAATTTCAGACCTATTTTAGATTTGAAGTTTATAATCTTAAGATAATAAAGGTACCCTTTGATATTGGTACCCTGTGAAGTTCCCTATTATTCTAGATAAATATCTTTATCTTTTCCATTATAAATAACAAATATTGTAGAAAACATTTAAAAACGTACATATTTTATAAGATTTGCTAATACGTAGAATTAACAATAAATTAATATATGGTGTGTCCCGTCATCAATGTCGGAGCCTTTAAGAGGTGATA
Organism: Pyrausta nigrata; assembly: GCA_949316185.1. NCBI lineage: Eukaryota > Metazoa > Arthropoda > Insecta > Lepidoptera > Crambidae > Pyrausta > Pyrausta nigrata. The sequence continues at coordinate 994,622 of OX438936.1, forward strand.
GATGAGTTCACCTGCAACATTTTTCTCTATTACATGAACCTCGAAAACAGACCAAAACATATCACCTTTCCATACAAATCTACAAAGTTGATTTACTAATTAGTATCGGAAAGTAAAAAAATAATTTGAGATTTCAAAGTTGATCCTATTATGAAAGTGGTTGCAATTTTGCTTCTCACCTCTTAAAGGCTCCGACACCGGTGACGGGACACACTGTGTACCCACGTAGCACGTAGTGAAATGTTAAATGTTACGAGCTGTATCGATTCTGCAGGTAAATACATTAAAAATATATATAAGTGATTATGTAAAAACTGGACTTAAATATGGACACTTTCCAATAAATAAATTATTAATTACAAATAGTTGAAGGAATATGGTTTGTCGTAATATTTCAAGAAGTTACATCTAATAGATTCTTATTACCTAATCAGTAGTATAGTCAAGAAAAATCAATATTATTATCTACCTGTCGAGGTGCCTGTGGCGCAGTGGCGGCAGCGCTTTGGTAGTGCTACCAAAAGTTAAGCAACCCACGGCGCGGTCGTGATTGGATGGGTGACCATTCCGACCATTTAAGTGACGTCCATGACAAGCATCTCCGTGCTTCGGAAGGCACGTTAAGCAGTTGGTCCCGGCTAATATCTGTGGTATTAGTCGTTAAGCCTAGTCAGAGGCCCTAGGGCGGCTTGATAACTTCTGACAGTAAGGTTTGTCACTTGCCTTACATACACCCCTCCACCAATCCGCACTGAGCCCGCGTGGTGAAGTATGGCTCGTTCCTCCTCATAGTTGAGGAGTTATTATACCTGACTTATTATATTATTATATCTACGGAATACTAGACATTTATTGGCAGTTTTAATTACTTGTAAGTCTTCATAAACATACACTAATAGCATCTTATCTTAGAATTTTTGTGATTAGTCCATTGGGTTTTAGAAATCATGACAAACGAAACTAGGCTGTATCAAACTATAAAAAATAAATAGCCACATTTTTTCATTTTTTTTTCAAATTAAGTTTAATAAATGAGTAATCTTGATTATTTCGCTAGCCATGAAGTTTCTGAAGCACGATTTCAAAGAAAAATACTTGATTGTCTTGAAAGCTAGAAAGTACTAGATGGCGCTAGTCGAGTTGGCGGTCATGTAAACTGTTATTTTGTTAGGCTCACACTAATTTGTGAGTACCGTTCTAATAACGTTCACCTCTACGGTTTTTTGTTCAATCCACAGATTGTAGATGGTTTTGACCACCAAGCTCACTAGCGCCGCCTGTCGGGTGTAGAAGGCGGTGATGGCGCGCACCACACCCTGTATACCTCTAGCTGATTGCATTCAGAGCTCGTTCTTCTCGCCGCGGTGGCGGGGGGTGGCGGGGGAGGTAGTGGCGAAGACACGGGAGTCTTCGGTGTCGCTGACGTATCCCTCCTGGCCGGTGTAATGCGTTGGATGCACCAATAGTGGCGCCGCTGAAAGGGCGACGAGGTTACGCTGGGGGAAGTGCGATTTCCATGTGTGACTGGAAATGGTGAAATACAAATTAAAAAAATAAAAGTCTTATTAAATGGTTAAATTAGGTCATACATTGACTGAAGCGCCCTTTTAGCTAAAATCACTGACCTCTATAGTACAAGTACGCTGGACTGCATACTGTCAACCTAACAATGAAGCCATTTGATTATCGCCATTTTGACGCTGACGGCTGTAGTGAGCGTGTGATGACCGTCCCCGGAACTAAAAAGAATTGACATAAACATGGGACTGGGAGTTACTCTATTTTAGTTCCCTGTACAGTCGGTAGGGGCGCTTTGATTCGGAACACGAATTATCTGTAATTTTTTTAAGAATGTTTAGTCCAGCGAACTTGTACTATAGAAGTCAGTGGCTAAAATCCTATAACAGGGAGCAACGTTCATCCATTAAGGTCGTTATCAGAAGTATTTACAGGAAGTTAAAGAACAAGGGTAATAATAATCACACAAACTAAAATTTAAGTGTAAGTAATTACCTCTGTAGTATTGATAACATGGCCCTATTTCATAAATGAGACAATTTAAAATTACAACGCCAATTTGATAGTCATTGCGTAACTAATATGAAGCTACAAAACGTTTTTTATCACTTACTGCGCAATAACACCAAATTGTCGTTGTAATTTACAATGTATGTGAAATATGCCTATGAAGTTAGGATAGTGAGTTGAAGATGCAATCGAAAATTACAGTGGTAACTTGATAAGTTATGAAATGGGCGATGAATTATGTTGACAGACAGTTAATAGGATGAAACGTGATTGACTAGTCTAAGAATAAAACTCAAAATTAAGTGTGAGTCAAGATAAATTACAGCCGAAAACACAAAGTGAATGTCAGTAAAAGACGCGGGTTCGATTCCCGTCTAGGTGTATTGTCGTTATTATGGTGAGGAGTGAATGCCAATATAAGACGTGGTTGATTCCCGCGTAAGTAAATTGTCGCTATTTTTGATGAAGAGTGAATGACAATAAAAGACGCGGGTCCGATTCCCGCCTAAGTAAATTGGCGCTATTTTTTATCGAGTAAATAACAATATAAGACGCGTGTTCGATACCCGCCTAAGTAAATTGACGTTATTTTGATGAAGAGTGAATGACAATAAAAGACGCGGGTTCGATTCCCTCCTAAATAAATTGTCACTATTTTTGATTAAGAGTGAATGAATAAAAGACGCAAGTGCGATTCTCTCCTACGTACACTGACCTCTATATTACAAGAACTGGACTTAACATTCTCTAAGAAATGACAGATAAAGAAGATGGTCCAGGTTTCTTTGGAACTTTCACATCTCTTGTATATTACACCAAAAAATAGGAAAAAGGCTAAGAAACCCTATTCTCATATTTATTTTTACAATTCCTTCGTTGTTTTCGTGCACAACTAATGTTTTTTATAAACATTTTGCGGCAATACTATCTCAAAATGACGGAATGGCGTAAAGGACCGTCACAAATGTCAGCACCTTTTTTTTTAACGCTTGGAACCAAATGTTTGCTTGGAACCAAACGCTTGGATCGTTAATAAAACATATTTGGCTTTGCATGAAAATATAGTTTTATTAATTTAATTAACATACTATAATTGTTACAAATGTTTAAAAGTTTTCTATTTCAATAAAAATAATCAATTAATTGCATGTAAATTCAAATAAAATAACAGTTTTATCATTCGAGGTATATTTCTTTCATAGTGAAATGAATATTGCTAACATAGTATTCTAATGGTTATAGTAAAACAATAAAACTAGGTCGATTTTTGAATCATTAATAGATTACATTTCATTTTGATTTCTAAACGTTCTTAAATATGGCGATGGAAATTGACATTAATAATGACTTTGAAACAAGTAAAATTGTTATTGTTCATCAAAAAAAAGCAAGATATCTTTTTTTAAATATTTTTAGGGAGTTAAATGGATTTTTCGATTTTTTTTGGTCGCCCCCACCGAGTGTCTAGGAAACTAAAATAGAGTAACTTCCGTAGGTTTATGTCAACTCTCATTATTTCCGCGGACGGTCACTACACGCTCACTATAGCAGTCAGCACCAAAATGGCGATAATCAAATGCCTTCATTTTTAGGTTAACAGTATGCAGTCCAGCATACTTGTATTATAGAGGTCAATGCTCCAGAAAGATAGCCATTTGTCTATGGGCCCAATGGTCTTACTTGGGGTGTTTATCGAACATGATGGGTAGGAACTCGTCGACGGGCAACATGTTCTCCAGCGGTTTGGCGGCGAGCAGTTTCCTGGCGCCGCTCGCCCGCAGCAGGTAGCCGAGCGTCCAGTACGAGTAGTACGGCCGGGTCGTGTGGTTGCTCGCATACTGCTCGTCCGAGTCCGACAGGATCTTGCGACCGATGTAGCTGCAAATATCAATGATTTATTGATACGTTAACGGGAAAGACTAGGCGCCATTTCTCCGTACAAACGTAGTCCTCTGTTGTCTCCCTGGATAATGGCTAAAGCCAAAACTTTTTTACCATAAAATCGACATTTACCACAGCTATGCTCCTATTTTCGTTTTTTCTCATATTCGAATTAACAAAGGAAATGTGAGCCTTCGAAAACTAAGAAAATTGCCAAATTTCAACCTCAACTTTCAGACGCTCGCAAAAAAAAATATAGCTCTATAATTATTTTAATAACTTAAGCAATTATTTTGCAAGTTTTTACGAAATCAAATTGAATTTCTCTCACGAAATTCGTAAAAAAAATTCGTCGTCTGAGTAACGTCCTCCGTAGCTCAGTTGGTAAGAGCACTCGCCCGGATAGCGAAGGGACGTGGGTTCGAGTCCCACCGGATGACACTGTCGATTAATTTTTGTGAGCGAAATTCAAGTATAGCTCTGTAACCACTGACTTCTATTATACAAGTACTCTGGACTAAGACTCAAAACATACCCTCACTTCTTCAAAAGAAAAAAAGATGTATGCAACTTTAACACACGGTACCCAAACAAATTGAACATTCCTACAAAGTCGACAGCTCTTTACAGCGAAATGTGTATTGTATGGCCATAAAAACTTACAATAGGCTAGTTGAAGAAATAAAGTCATTACCGCTGAATATATTTAAAAAGAAACTGAAAATTTGGTTGCTAGAAAAAAGTTTGCTAGGTAACGTTGACCACAGATTAGTAAGAGTATGTCGTTGACGTTGACCAAACTTAGACAAACACGAGATACATATAAATGTATCACGACGAGAAAAATGACTTATTATTTTTATATAATTGCATAATGCTTGAATTTCAACTTTATTGAAATGTGTTATGAAACATTTGCATGCCAGCTTCTGGTGAATTGTGCGAACTTTGACTTTGTTTGTATGTACCATAATTCAAGCAAATAAATGAATCTAAATCAAAGGGTTCTCTAAGAAATGACAGATAATTATTGTGCCTATACAAAGCGCCCCCACCACGTGTCCAGGGAACTAAAATAGATTAACTTACGTCTGTTTATGTCAACGCTAATTGGTTCCGTGGAAGATCACCACGCGCTCAATACAGTCGTCAGCGCCAAAATGGCGATGGTCAAATGGCTTAATCTTTAGGTTGGCAGTATGCAGTCCAGCGTACTTGTATTATAGAGGTCAGTGTCTGTAACTGTATAGTTAGGTTTGAAAACTCACAGCAAGTCCCAATCCATGTCCTTGACTTCGTTGAGCAGCGTGAGGAACCGCAGCCGGAAGAATGGCACGAAGTGGATGTCGTCCTCCAGCACCAGGGTTATTTCAAGGTTCTTCGCTGCGATCTGAGCGCAGGAAGGAAAACGATCATAATAATATTAAATTAACAATAATAAATTCTTAAGTTACAGTCGGAGGATTGGAAAAAAACCGTAATTAGTTATGTTAGTTATTTATTTTAATTTAAAATTACAGTAAAATGATAAATAGTTTCAAAATTGACCCGATTGACCCGAGGTTGGATACGAAGTGGAGGCGACGACCGCGACCCAGGGTTCGGTGGCGCGACGATGTGGTCACGTTGAATGTGCATGAGGGCTACGTCAGCGATTCTGACTATTGCAATATTCGGCTGTTCTGGTTAGGGGCTTGGGGTCAGGCGATATCCATATGAGCAACATGTGTAATTCATACTCGTATCAATAACCTAGCCCCAAACTAAGCGCGAGCTTGTGCTATGGTGACTACGATAACGGATACACATACTTATAAAAATCCATGACGCGGGTTTAAATGCTGGTGCTCAACACGCAAACATTTGCCCCTTCCGGGATTTGAACCGCTATCTCTGGTTTTGTAGTCCGGAGCGCGAACCACTACATCAATCCGAGCGTTATTGTAGTTATACGCACATAATCAATAAATAACGAGCACAGAAGGATTACTCCGCAGAATTATTTATTTTTATTTATTCAGTTCACTTACAGGTCACAGTCAATAAGTCACATAAAAATAATCAGTTAACAATGTGTTACATTTATTAACTTATTAATAAAAATTAAGAAAAATGACTTAATACAACACTAAAACAAAAATTATAGAAAGGGTCCTTGTGGTAAGGTTCCTAGGATGCTGGCAGCATTACCGCGCTGGATAGCGATGCTTATACGCTGAGCAAGGTAGCTGCCAGCTCTTAGGTCACCACTGATGTCAACTAGCCTCTTAGAAATCTCTTTGAAAAAAGAGATAGCGTTGGGACCCCACGAACCCAGTGTTTCGACTCCAAACGGTACAAAGTGGTACCGGGAGGCGATCTGCCTGTTCTTGTTCTTTTTAAAGTTTTCGGCACTTGTCGCAGCCAAACCAGCATCACGGCTTGTCCCGGGCAGATGAGAGGCTGCAAGTGTGTCGACACAGGTAGCGTCCCACACAAGAGCCCGACCCATCCGCCAAGGAACAAGTGACATCCCGTCTGGTCTCTTGCCATCATCACGCGCGATACCCTTCGGCTCGAGTAAAGCCGGCACGTTGATAGAGGCAAGAGATCGACGGATGATGTCGTTGACGCTGGCATGACGCGAAAAGCGGCCTGCACTTTTAATACAGGAGAGTCCGTGATGTCCCAACGAGCCGACATCAGAACCACAAGGACATCTGTGTGGAAGGCAAACCAATAAGTTACAATACATAGAAACAGTATTTAATTAGATCTAAACTGTTATCTATTAATAACGTACATGGTTTTTTAAATCAAAAAGTGTACAATCTACTTTAAGACAATTTTATACAATTCACTTAAAACAAAGAGAAAAACAAAGGAAAAAGCGATTAAACAGCGACTTTTGCTACAATGTATTATGTGTTTTAACGTCAGGCATTTCAGTCAGTAGCACATAATTTGTTTACGATACTCCTTTAACCAGAAAGACGCGAAGAAATGTCAAAAAATGTAAAAGAAGGTCTCCAAGGTATTAAATTCGTTCATGCTAACACTTTGGCTGGTAGACTTGCTTTGGTTCCTTTGCGGTTAGTACAAATTAGTCATCTGACTGACATTAAAACGGCAAGGCTTGGGTATTTCAGTCTTTTTAACTGTATTCTGTGGGTTCCACTAGCTTTTCTGTAAAGAAAAACGGTATCGCTACCTGATGATACCGTTTTGCTTTACAGAAAAGATCCGTTTCGTTCGTCCTATCACAGATTATATAATAGTTACTAAGTAACAGATAAATCACTCCAAGGAAAATCGTCCATACCTACTCTTATAATAGCCTACAATTTTTTGTCGAAGACCGCTGCGCCCGAAAATGTGCCTTAATTTTTGAACATTACGTTATTATTCCTCTGCAGCTATGCGACCTTGGAGTAAAACAAATAAAGTAAGGGTTACCTCTATCGATACAAGGGCTATTTTATTTGTAGCTTGGTTTGAAATGTTTTACAATGATAAAGTGTTTTACAAAATGTTTACCTGTGCAAAATTTTCGGTTGTCCCGAAAAACAAATCGGAATCGTACAAACAGTTTTAATAAGTAGTAATGTGGAAAACAAGATCTAAGATGTTGTTCTGTGCTAAATTATTTTCAAAAATGTTTTCATACATAGTTATAAAAAGCATCTGTGGGAACTTTCAGTCCGTAAAATTATGATGACTTTTTAATAAGTTCAAACATTCGAGACTCTGATAAGTCCAGAATTTTATTTAAATCTGATACTCTTTCAGGACATATTATGCTTCGGTTTGCATTTGTACAGTAAATACCAGATGTTTAAAACATATTACTTAATCAGTTTGCATAAAAACGAATCTACCGTAACACAAATAATTCAACAGTGCGTACGCGCGCGCCCGACGGTTGTTGGCAGCCTACTGATTTACGCACCGCCGTCGGTGCGCTCGAGAGTAGGCTATTATCGCGCGCAAGTACATTGAGTGAGAGATGCCTGGTCCTATTTACAAGTTCAATCCTCGCAGATTTTAAAAAAATGAAAACACACAACAGTGTCGTCATATGGCTGTCGTTGAGCTAAAGTTTGAGCTCAATGATCGTGATTAGGTGTCGCTCGCGGACCATAAAAGTAAGTCATGAAAGTCAGTTATTTATGTATGTAAGCCCATAGGGGCACTTTTATATGTCTCAACATAAATTTAAGACTTACCGCTGCTTCGGGACAAATTGTGGGCTAGTGCTGAGAAGAAGCAGCGCAGGAAACTTAGTTACTATTTTTAATTAAAATAATGTGTAGATACAGAAATTGTATTATAGTCTGATAATCTAATAGGTTCAATTTGACAGCTCAGAGTTATCAGCAGAACGTAGCAGTGAATGCGGAGGGATACCATGGACAACACATAAAACAATGAAAATAAAATTCTATTGATTTTAAAATAAGAAAAGATAAATAGCACAGACTTAAAAGTATGATCTGTGACACATTTCAGTTTATATTTTCTACATAAAGTGTAAAATGAATCGAAATTCTATTTTGCTGACAGATGTTTTAAAATGACATGTTTTATTCTGTTTTTTTCTTCATTTTATTGTTGTCACTTTTTTACTCGTAATTGAGGCACAGATTTATCGATTCATCGGTTGGTACTGAACAAATAACATTTTCAGTATGCAATTTTGAGTTTGAAGACTTAATTTTATTTGTGGTTTATAGAACGTAATTCTAAATCATAGTTATGAAATAAATAGTCACTAAAACGAAAAATATTTTGTATTAACTAATATTTTTTGTCATTATGTTTTTTTAATAAATGATTAAAATTTGTTATTTGGCAATTTTACAATATGTTTATTTATTTTTTTAAATTGGTATATTTTTTCATGAAATAATGACAAACTTTGTCTTTTCATTATTTTTCATTCTAAATAAATGCAAGTTTTTATTTACATACATATAATATTTTCATAAATGTATTGAGAGATTGTGTTAATATCTATTTTTTTACTTAATTGCGGAAAGAGGGTTATGTATTTTGAGAGAATGTATGTTTTTATTATTATATTTTTATAACTTAAGCAATTATTTTGCAAGTTTTTACGAAATTATATCAAATTTCACTTACAAAAATTAATAGACTGTGTCATCCGGTGGGACTCGAACCCTCGTCCCTTCGCTATCCGGGCGAGTGCTCTTACCAACTAAGCTACGGAGGACGTTAGTCAGTCGACGAATTTTTGCAAGTGCTTGCTACGCCAGTGAGCCGGCGTTCGATTTCATCAATACTTGGGGAATGTACCCGCATGTATCCAATGGAAATATTTTTACAAATATTTAACCATCAGTTAAGATGAAATCAGCTTAACTTATTATATTTTTATAACTTAAGCAATTATTTTGCAAGTTTTTACAAAAATTAAGATAAATTACTTAATACAACACAAAAACAAAAATTATAAAAAGGGTCCTTGTGGTAAGGTTCCCAGGATGCTGGCAGCATTACCGCGCTAGATAGCGATGCTTATACGCTGAGCAAGGTAGCTGCCAGCTCTTAGGTCACCACTGATGTCAACTAGCCTCTTGGAAATCTCTTTGAAAAAAGAGATAGCGTTGGGACCCCACGAACCCAGTGTTTCGACTCCAAACGGTACAAAGTAGTACCATGAGTCGATCTGCCTGTACTTGTTCTTTTTAAAGTTTTCGGCACCCCTCGCAGCCAAACCAGCATCACGGCTTGTCCCGGGCAGATGAGAGGCTGCAAGTGTGTCGACACAGGTAGCGTCCCACACAAGAGCCCGACCCATCCGCCAAGGAACAAGTGACATCCCGTCTGGTCTCTTGCCATCATCACGCGCGATACCGTTCGGCTCGAGTAAAGCCGGCACGTTGATAGAGGCAAGAGATCGACGGATGATGTCGTTGATGCTGGCATGACGCGAAAAGCGGCCTGCACTTTTAATACAGGAGAGTCCGTGATGTCCCAACGAGCCGACATCAGAACCACAAGGACATCTGTGTGGAAGGCAAACCTCAGCACCAACACGCAGACCTATCGCGACTCGTAGAGTTTCTGAGTCCAAAAGGGTTCCCACGTTGGCCGAAGGATAGGCCTGAAGCCAGTATCCTGCTTCCTTGGTGGAAACTGCTTTTAGTCTGGCTAGATCCGCGTTGTCAGTGCTACTGTCAATAAGACTTTTAAAAATAGACTCACAAGAAATTTGGTCCCAACTTCTTTGAATTTTAAGATCTGAAGGGAATTTATTCGCATATGCTATATCCCAAGCATTTCTAGCCTCGTCCAGGCACGCCACTTCGAAGTTTGCAGTAGAAGGCTGCAGGATACTTGCAACGAGAGTGGACGTGCTGTAAGATGAGGATAGAAAGGCAGGTAAGGAGACAGTGGAAATTTTGCGCGTCCCAATCCCACCAAAACGGATAGGAAGGGACGCTTGATCCCAAGACCGTTCCAAAAGACGAATGTTCAGAATCTTTTCCAAATGTGTTTTAACAAGATTGTCTAAATTATTAGTCAAATTTTGGAATTTCCAAATAGGACAGCATCGAATAAGATAATTAAATTTAGGAACTAAAAGACAGGATTTAAGTATAAAGAGAGCCGAATGAGCGTTGATTTCCAAAAGGCGGTCTGAACATTCCTTAAAATTTTGTTACTAATTTTTGAAAATGAGGGGGGTATTGCATTATCGAAGATAGGAGAGCCTTGAAGATGCAGGGTTGAGTCTGTGAGAATCTTAATATTGGGGGCCAAACTATGAAATTTAGAAATTATCTCAGATCTTCTTGTAAGAGGAAGATGTTCTGAAATAAAAATTTCGCATTTGTCAAAATTTAAAGAAAGGCCTATTGTATGAAATTTTTGAATTATTCTAGAAAAGTCTAAAAAAACAGTGTCAGCGTCACCTCCTAGTGTCCCATCGTCTAAATACCATAGATTAAATTTTGAGAATAAATTTTGAATGAAGGGGTTAATAGCCAAACTGAAAATGGCAGGTCCAAGAGGGTCACCTTGTTGACAGCCTATAGCGGAATCTATTTCATTACATTTGTATAATAATTTTGAAGGGTTGTAATAATAGTTTTTACGAAATTATATAAAATTTCACTTACAAAAATTAATCGACTGTGTCATCCGGTAGGACTCGAACCCTCGTCCCTTCGCTATCCGGGCGAGTGTTCTTACCAACTAAGCTACGGAGGACGTTAGTCAGTCGACGAATTTTTATGTTTTTATTGTTTGTGATGTTCACAGCCTAAGCGGTTGGATGGTTTTTGACATATGAGGTGTCGTTGAATTTGTTGAAATTGTAGGAGTGATATAGGCTATTAATTTTTAAAGTGTGCCCGAAAATGGAAGTAAATGGGAGAGAGGGTATTGTTTATTTTATTATGAGTATAGTATTATGGGTATTGGTTGGGCACCTTAAGTGACCCAAATATTTTTTTTAAATATTTATTTTTATTTTTATTAAATCTAAAGTAATAGGTAATTCCTTTAATAAAACTTTATTATTTTTAAATGATTTTTATAAGTTAGTATCTGAAGGTATTTGGCTCATCCGCCATAAGGATCGCGTTTTTGGAGTTGCTAAATTAGGCAACACTAGCTCCATCTAGTTTCGGCTACTACGTACATTGAGCGCTGACCATTTTGTGTATTCCTTACTTTTGCGAGATCACGAGAGTGTTTTCTAACGTAATTTTGGTGAGGAGTTCATTTTTTCTTCGTGGTGGACAGCTGAAAGTTGCAAGAAACTCGTTATAAATATTCAGCAGTGATTTGACAATCTGTTTTGTGTTAGTGTTTCACGGTGTGAGCTGCAGAGGGAGGAGTTGCTGAGGCGTTCCCTGAGTTGGTTTGCAGGTTAGTGGGTCAATAGTTTTCAGTGCTGACGTTGTGATCATTTCTTTTTCTTTAATTTGCAGGGTGGGTTTCATAGGGATCAATTTAATTAATTTACAAACATAATCTTTTATAATTGCGCTCCTCGTGTGTTGTCGGTTATTTACACGCCGCTTTATCATGTATCAAATGAAAACAGTAAAATATTATTTTAAAATAGTTGAGTTTGTGCAGTTAGGTGTTTTGTTTTTTAGTGATTATGTTTGATTGTTAAAACTTCGAGATCGGCTATGATTCTGCATTTAAAAAGAGGTAGGTAGGTCATTTATGGGCGAGAATTTACTGGTTTACTTTTTTAGATAAATACATTGAAGATTGATAAGTGGCATTTTGGGTTTTAAATTGAAAAGAGAATTTTTGGCATCTTAAATTCTATTAATACCACCGTTCTGAAATCTCTGTCAAAATTTATTAACATTAACAAAATTAACTTTTAAAAACTTTTTTCATCCTACCCGTTCTTGCTACTTTCACTCCTTTATTTTATATACTTTTACCTTGTACTATATGTTTATATAATACATTCTGTAAATAATTGTTCGTATCGCTTTATGTTTTGTCTAATAATTGTCATTGTTGTCTGTTTTTCTTATACATAGATAAGTCTGCTTAGACCTCGGGTTTTTTTTTACTCGATTTTTTAAAAATTATTTCATCCGTGTAAATGCTACTCACGTGTCAATGCCGCAATTTAGTGGCCGCGGCCTATATTGTAGCTTAGCTATGCACTAATATGTCGCCATAAACAAAAGAAGAAGAAGAATTTTTGACTTTGACACTGTCACTAGAGGTAGGCAAATTTTCAGAAGGGCGAGAGTGTCCTGCACTCCGTGCTGGTGCTCGCCGGGCGCCTCGGCGTGTCGCTGGAGGAGCGCGACGTGGTGTTCGCGGAGCGCGTGCATCGCACGGTCACGTCGGAGGACGGAAAACGAGTCTTCGTCAACGCACATCATAATCACCTTATACAGGGTGTGGCGTAAAAAAATATGTACAGGGTTATAAAAAAAAAAATTTTTTTTAATTTTTTTAGAAATCGTTACCTTGCCTTACAAATTTGGTTATAATTTCCAAAAATGACGGTTTTTTTTATACATTTTTTTTATTATTATTGCTGATCACTTGTACTTAGTACTCCATTCGTTTTTTTTTTTTTACAAACTGTTAATTTAATAAAAAAAACCCTGAAACCCTGTACATAATTTTTTTTTAAATACTGGTATGTGGTGCTTCAGTGTACAGTGTATCCACACCTTTGCTTTGGACCACACAGAAAAAAATTACAACCCTTGTAAACCCTTGAACTTCAAATAAATTGTTTTTCTGAATTGGGCTCCTTTTTGTTTCGAAAAGCAATAACTTTTTTCCTGTAAGTCGTAACACTTATTGTTGCACCATTTTAGAATCTGCAAAAGATGGGCATTTTTTTTAAACAATGGGCACTGACAGTGTGTTACATTTTTTTTGCACCAAAAGCATTGAAAGTCAAACGATTTGCTAGCAGTGAGTATTGAATTTTGAAAGAAACTTAATTTTTTTTATTAAATTCAGTTTGTAAAAAAAAAAAAACGAATGGAGTACTAAGTACAAGTGATCAGCAATAATAATAAAAAAAATGGATAAAAAAAACCGTCATTTTTGGAAATTATAACCAAATTTGTAAGGCAAGGTAACGATTTCTAAAAAAATTAAAAAAAAAATTTTTTTTTTTAAAACCCTGTACATATTTTTTTTTTAAATACTGGTATGTGGTGCTTCAGTGTACAGTGTATCCACACCTTTGCTTTGGACCACTATTTACGCCACACCCTGTATATTTCTTCATAAATTAACAAATTATTGTTTTTAAAGCCCACTTTCACGAAACTCGATAAATACACTTAGAACTAAACATATTTAAAACATCATTCTGTCTTCATTCGACGTGTCACGTGAAATCCTGTACTGCGAATGCCCTACGGGTTCCACGGACAAAAGAAATAAAAGAGAAATTTGAAATTGTTTGTTTTATTTAAAATAATTAAATAACTGAATTTACAATGACCAATTCCCTATGAACAGCGTATGTACTAGCTTAAGATTATGCTATTATACCTCAATCACAGAAAACTAGTTCATCGGAGGAGTCGAACATGAATAAGTTCTAATAAAGCGTTTACATTTTACTACAAAATCGAAATAAATACTAGTAAAAATAGTATTTACCACCACTTTGCTTTGATAAAAAGAACACTAAAGGGGTACTAATTGCCCTAATTAAAATAATGGAGTTGACCGACCTACATTCCCAGTGTTTAACGAGTTCCTACGGACAAACCCAAGCTTAGCATTGGCTATAAGCGTGATAAAAGGTGTGCAGTGGCAGCTGATTGCAGGTTATGTTCCACGTCGAAGCTGGTCTCACATGTCCCCGTCAAAGCATGTGGAACACGACAAAATCCAAGACGAGAAACCAAAACGTGCTTAAATTGCAAGTATTTATATTAAAACAATCTTATGAATCTGTACAATTTCAATGATAATAATCCCATGCAGCTGAAATGAAAGCATTAGGGACACGTTTGCAACAAGCCTCTGTGGGACACGAGGCTTTGAAAAAATTGAGTGCAGAGAGGGCACGTGCTTAAAAGCAGCATATTTTGCAACTAACCATGTCATCGCCGTCCAAATATTTAGCAAGTCGTTTAAAACAAATTGGCGACTCCGCGCTGCTCCTCCGCCCTGCCGTGCCATGTGGAATGGTGGCACGGCAACCATAAAAATTAGGTTAAATCAGCCTGAAACAAGAACGAAAATCACAGGGGCTGCTCGCACCGAGCATTGAAGACATTCAAGCCATGAAACCTAAACACACCATCGTTTACACAGACTCGACCGTCTTTGAGATCGTCGAGTTAAACTTGCAAACCTGCCATTTTTCAATAAATCAAGAGGTTATAAGCTCGACACTCATAAGAAAAAATAACCCACCTAACAGGTGTGTTCATTGTTCACAAAAAAACTACAAATTTCTACTAAAACTTTGAAACCTGAAAATACAAATCTTTACCAAACAATAAAATTACAATCCTTTTGTAAACGTCGAGACACAATTTAACTATTAAACACCAATTTCAATTTATTTACAAAGTAAGTAGTTCAGAAAACCAAAATTAATTGTTGAATTTGGTAGAAAACAATTCACAATAAGAACCAAATTCTTCTATTTCGTAAATAAGGAATTACAATGGCAGCCCCGTCTGGAACGGTGAGATGTCATTGGCCAAAGGGTTCGAGTGGCCAGCTACAAAATAAGATCAAAGGACTTGTCCTCTTTTTGTATGGAGGCTGGTTTTTTATTCTAAGATATCACCAACCACTAATAAACCTATATTAATCTTTAAGCTACAACAATATGAAACACGTAACCATAGAAATCAGAATTTTAAACGCCTCCATTATTGAGAAAAAATATGTTTTGTAACAGGCATCATCCATTGATCACTTACTTGTATTTCCTGGCTGTATGGCTATGTACCATTGCCTTTCCACTAGTGGATAAATACTACAAGGTACTACCACAGGTTATATAATAGGTACTACGGTACTACTGTCAATGGAATGTCAATTTTGCTGTCAATTTTTTTTTCATGCGTTAATTAATATAGGCGAAGGTGCGGTTTCTGTACAGACAAAGCGAAAAATTAATTTCAATTTTTCTCGAAATCGGAGGCCTTAAAAAATATATTAATTATGTAGAAAGGCTAGTTTTTGTGAACTCTTTAATATAATATTTAGTTTAGTCTGGTTAGAAATATTATCGAATAAAAAACCATTAATGGACAAGTCCTTTAAGTCAGGAATACCAGACGAAAAGTCCTGTGGTATTCGCGCGAAATTCAAAAGACAAATGCGCAAGATTCGAAATGATTAAAATCCACAACGTTACAGACGTTGGCAGAAACGGGATGATAATTTAAACATAATTACAATTAACGTATTTAACGAGTTTTGTAAAAGCGGACCTAAGTGATGAAACTTGCAAATACAATAAATTATTGCATTACAGCGTTAAGAAGCACTTGAAAATTTCGACAGGCTCTGCCAACACCAGGGTGGCCGAGAGGTTAGACAATCACCCGGTATGCGAGGAACGCGGGTTCGATTCCCGCCTCTGATGGTCATTTTTCAAGTGCAAAAATATATTTATAAATTAATTTTTAATATCATTACCACACACAGTATTCTTTCTTTTTAATACAAAGTAACTGATACTGAACCCGCCATAGCAAAAACACATATAGAAGAGGTCATTGGCTAATTATTGAACCTCACTTTACCAACTAAAGTTTAATAATTTGAAAGATATGAATTTTTATACTTTATTATAAATTTTACTTCTACTATGGCAAGTTCAGTACCAATTACCTTGTATAAATAATACTTCAAATCATTAAGCATAAAACAATAACTTTTTTTTTTAATTTATGTGTATATAAGTCAGCATATTAGATCCCACTGCTGGGAAAAGGCCTCACCTCAACTATGAGGAGGAACGAGCCATACTTCACCACGCGGGCTCAGTGCGGATTGGTGGAGGGGTGTATGTAAGGCAAGTGACAAACCTTACTGTCAGAAGTTATCAAGCCGCCCTAGGGCCTCTGACTAGGCTTAACGACTAATACCACAGATATTAGCCGCCGATAAATTTATGTGTACAAGCATTTAATGGAAGTTCTTATGTTAGAAATTAGCAAGTTTCACAATACAATTCAAAATTAAAATTTAATGAACAGACATCTCAATAATCAATAAATTAATAAAAACCTCTCGTTAGAACACATGAATCTATAACATACTAAACAAAAACATAATCACATAATAAATGCTAAAACCAACCTTTTTATTAAAAACCTACCTAACTTATTCAACACCATCTAGCAAAGGACTTGTCCATTAATGGTTTTTTATTCGTCAATATTTCTAACCAGAATAAACTAAATATTATATTTAAGAGTTCACAAAAACTAGCCTTTCTGCATAATTAATATATTTTTTAAGGCCTCCGATTTAGAGAAAAATTGAAATTAATTTTTCTCTTTGTCTGTACAGAAACCGCACCTTCGCCTATATCAATTAACGCATAGAAAAAAATTGAGAGCAAAATTGACATTCCATTGTGAGTAGTACCTATTATATAATCTGTGGTAGTACCTAGTAGTATTTATCCACCAGTGGAAAGGCAATGGTACATAGCCATACAGCCAGGAAATACAAGTAAGTGATCAATGGATGATGCCTGTTACAAAACATATTTTTTCTCAAAAATGGAGGTGTTTAAAATTCTGATTTCTATGGTTACGTGTTTCATATTTTTGTAGCTTAAAGATAAATATATGTTTATTAGTGGTTGGTGATATCTTAGAATAAAAAACCAGCCTCCATACAAAAAGAGGACAAGTCCTTTAAAATACTCATTTTGGACACTAAAAAAAACCCTCATTAAGTAATTAAATTACCTTAAATAACTTTTTTTATTTTACATCATCACAACAAATATACTAAAAATAAAAGCAAAAAATAAAATCACATTTAGCAATGATATTGTTCAATATATTAAAAACAATGTGCTTACAAAAATAACTGAATTGAACGAAAATTAAGAATAAATGTAATAAAAAAGCGTGCCCTTAATTTTATCAGTGTAACCTTTCAATTTACCACCAAGCAGTCCTGGAGCTCCCTACCCCCGCCGATACGCACCTAAAATTGAAAAACACTTATAGTAACATTAAAATGATTCCCTTTAGCAAAACCACAAGAAAAACAAATACATACTCACCAAAAAGCACGCACGTGGAGACATAAAGACAAGAACAAGAACAGAATGAACGACTGAGCAGACTACTTGCCTGCGTAAAATCTGTGCACCCAACACCCAATAACCACAACTATTTCTCCAACTCCCCGAAACACAGAATTAGGAATCCATTTATAAAAACGTGGTAAATATTGTCCTTGCTGGTTTTATCTGCTGGCATAAAATTGACCACGCCCGGAACAGTGCCCAGAACCACACCTTAAAATTGACATTTACTTTTATTTTTTGTCCCACGAGGTACATACACTCCACCACTGACCTCCATAATACAAGTACGCTGGACTCTAAACATTCTCTATGAAATGACAGATAATTTTTGTGCCGAATCAAAGCGCCCCCACTGAGTGTCTAAGGAACTAAAATAAAGTAACTTGCATATGTTTACGTCAACTCTCATTATTTCCGTGGACGGTCACCACACCACACGCTGACTACAACTGGACACGGTATGCAAATCCAGTTATCATCCACAGCACTAACATCACATTAACGATTATTTTACTAGGTAAAATGCATTTAGAATTTTTAATATTATTTTTGTTGATTATTGTTTAAAATTGTATTTAAATAATTTCTAAATTAGAATTTAATACACAATTAATGTATTTGAAATTGTAAATGATTTTATTTATTTTTATCTGTTTGTGTGTGTGCACTGAGCCCCCAAGGTTCCCGCTGAAAATCAGTGTTTTGTGGTGGCATATTTGCTGCTGCCATGACTTATGCTGAGCGGAGACCTTATTGACACTTCCTGTGTCAAGTTGTTGATATTTTATACTTTTTCATTTTTTTACTATGGTGAATTTGTAATTATCTAATGTTATGTCAAGTGACAATAAATTAATTTATATTATATTCTAATTATATAGAATTGAGTAGCTTACCTCTTTCCAAATATAGTAATGACTAAGAAAACACCCTACTTCGCCCGCCTTCATTGGTCTGAAACAAAAAGAATAATCAATCAATAAAAACCTAAGAATCATTTCATAATCAACTAAATAGGAAAAATAAAATTATTTTGCTTTAAATTTCTGCTTAAAGACGCTGGCGCAGGCACCAAACCACACCAACCGTAACCGCGTTGAGAATTAGCTCAGGCAAATTGCTTCCTGGCAAGAAAAGTGTCACAACACGTATTGGATACATGATGTCATTTTTGCCTATAAAAAAACATATAAGTAAGCTATTTACTCGTACATTAGAAGTATTAAACTGCAGCCCGTTCTCCTCACTCCAGGTCACCACTCTATCTATGTCGCTTTGCAAGTTCATGCAGTCCTCTGGATTTCTAATTGGGTGGTACAATTTCAAGCAAACAGAACACACTTGGAGTTCTATATCACCTCTGGTAGATCATTTACCATTAAAATAAACTCAAAAGGTCCCAGATTGCTGCCCTGACTGACCCCTGAACTAGTGTAATAAGGTTCTGATCTGTAACCAGCCTATTCCACATATTGCTGCCTACCCCTCATATAGCTTGCAAACAGCTGCAAGAGATGTGGTTTAAACCCAAAATAAGCCGGCCTGTACCCTTCCACCGATGATGATAAACCTCCTTTCGGCACCGGGACGACACTCGTGAGGTAGACACCCGTATATAAAATTATTCCAATTTCGTTCGAAGTCCTCGTGCGTATACTTATGAATGAGGTGGTTTGTTTGTTGGGAGTAGTCACGTCCTCGAACTGGCGTGTCAGAATTGCCTCGCTTCGGGATGTCACGCATACATTCAGGACATATCTAATTATACTTAAATTCTTGTGTGAATGCTTTAAATATTTCTTTTGTTAATGAAAGACACATCACATGATAGGAGCGAACACACCTTGAGAACACTCCATATACGAAATATCGTATATACACGCCTCACAGCTATTACACTTCGTGCTTAACGGATAAAACGTAAATATTGTCAATTTAACACCACACACCTCCGTACTCGATCGCAGTTGCGCAGTATATGAATAACCGTCAGTCATCAACGGACTAGTTTTTAGGGTTCCGTACCCAAATGGTAAAACCGGGTCCCTATTACATGTTATTACTAAAATAATATAATATAATAAATATTTAAGGGGAGGCTTCCATACAATAAACGTGTTTTTTTTGCCGTTTTTTTGCTCGATATAAATAATGGCAACAGGTCAACGCTTCCCCGATTAACAAAAGACAAGCTGCGCATAGCCGTAGGAACCATAACTGGACACTGCCTTCTAAACAAACACCTATTCACCATAGATGTTACAGACAGCCCCCTATGCAGAGGATGCATGGAGGCAGAAGAAACACCACAGCACGTGCTCATGGATTGTGCAGGCGTGGCGGAACAACGGACAGAAATTCTTAAATCCTCGGCAACATTTCCGGAGGCATGCAGTAACCTGGGCAGGTTGCTAGCCTTTTGGGAAAATCTGAGGTAGTTGGAATAACGAAAAAAGGAACACACGCATAATGGCCCAATCAAGAGACTAAATGCGGAAACACCCCAGCCAAACTAACTAACTAACAGGTCAACGCTTGAAATGTTCACAGAATATATATACATATGTATATTCACTGTAAAAAAAAGTAATTAAAATAAAAATAAATTTAAGGGGGGCTTCCATACAATTTTTTATCGTATTTAACCGACGGTACGGAACCCTTCGTGCGCGAGTCCGACTCGTACTTGGCCGGTTTTTTTACCATAACTTTACGTTTACGAAGTGCTTAACTGCCTTAGTGTACAGTACATGATAATGGCAAGTACCTGTGGTGGTACGGGTCCTCGTAGCTCGGCATCAGCTTGATGGAGTGCATCCGGAGGTCCGTCATGTCCAACTTCCTGGAATTCGAAATTGTACATGGTTCTCATAACAATTTACTTAATACGGTAGACAGACGACCTTATAAAGGTCGAGGTTGCAGGGTCGCGCTGAATGCAGGCTGCATGTTACATGATGATTTATTACAAAGAATAGTTTAGGCAACGGGACCTCTCCGCTACAACTCTGTTTAGGCCTGACTGACTCCCCCCCCCCCCCCCCCCCCAACCCTCTCTCGCACTTCCTTTGACAACATTTGGGCGACTTTAAATCCAACTATGCATATACACATATCAACACTATCTAGACAAACTTCAATGTTATTAATTTATACATAGCCTACATATCTGCTGATAGCGAACATTCAATGACGTAATGTGATGGTCATTACGTCGTTTGTTCAATATTTAGCTAAGCAAAGACAAAGTTTAAAATAATTTATGCCAAAATTAAACAAAAATAAATATTGCCCCATATGAAATAAGCTAAATATGCCATCGGGGCAGTCTCCAACACGGACGCTCTCGTGTGATCGCTCTGAATTTGTCAAAGTCAAAGTCAAGTCAAAAATAATTTATTCAATTTAGGACAGAAAATGCCACTTATGAACGTCAAAAATTTTAAAATCAGTATAATATTGGCCCTTAGGGGGCCCGAACATGTCTCCTTATCTTTTGGGCCCTACTAGTGCTTCGAGACAAAACACAGACAATCAGGCAAGTGCTGAGAAGAAGCACCGGAACAAACTCAGTCACCACTAGCTGCCATAAAAAAGTAAAAAAAAAATACAATAAAATGGTAGGTACATCAGTTTGGTGCAGGCTGGATTGTCCATACATTCTCGTCATCAAGATAGTCTTGAATGTTATAATACCCTTTAGACATGAGGGTAGTTTTGACATGCGACTTAAACCTATTAATAGGTAGTTCGACAATATTGTGTGGTATATTGTTAAAAAATTTAATACAATTTCCCAAAAATGAATTAATTGTTTTGGCCAATCTAAAGTCTGGAACGACAAGTCTGTTTTTGTTTCTTGTATTATAAGGATGAATATCACTTTTTTTCGTCGTTGAATTATGATATCTCATTTAAAAGAATAATATTCAATCACACGGTAGTGGATTATGTAACTTTGGATGAAATTATTTCAATCAAAGTTTTGTTGCTAGAGTTCGCCATGCACGGCCAGTTAAACTAATTAGTCGGTCTGAGGTACGACCAAAATTTGTCGTTTTCAAAATCGGTAATTAAAATCTAGGCTATAGGCATAAGTACTACAAAAGTAACTTAACCTTATCATTTTTTTCCGCAATTGCCTATATTTTACCGGTACTTAGACCTTCCCGCCCATTTTACCTACTACATTAAAAAATCTAAAAGTCCCCTTTGCGTGGGGAATTGCCCACCTTCTGGCAGCAGTGAATGAAAGTCAGGTTTTAGATTATTTTTATGTTAGTGAGTGGAGTCATTTTTTGAACTGACCGTGAATGGCCAGCTTAACAGAGTAACTGAAGTTGTCAAATGTGACATTTTCAAGCGATTTCAATCCTGAATTGTTAGCAACAGAGTTACGTAATTAGCCCCACGAACACGCCCGTTTTGGAGATTAACCCATCGCAGCTATTTCTGATGGCAACAACTGAACAATCACAGAAAAGGGTTTGTGGCCGCAGAAGGGATGGTCTTCGCGATGAAATACATATGCTTAAGATAACATTTTCTTCAGTGAAGTAAGTGCTAGACCTCAACCAATCCTTTATGTAAGAGCTGGTGCGTGCTATTTCTGACATAAACATTCAATGCAATGGGTTTTTTAATTAAGCAACGGTGTTTTTTTACCCGACTGCGGAAGGAGGGTTATGTTTTTCGAGAGTATGTATGTAGGGCGTGCCAAACATACATACATGTATGTATGTTTGGCACGCCCTACAGCCCAAATGGTTGGACAGTTTTTTAACATATGAGGTGTCGTTGAATTTATCAAAATTGTGAGAGTGACATAGGATATATACATTTTAAAAATGGCGCCCACAAATGGAAACAAAGGGGGGAGGGGGATCTATCGAATAAAAGCCAGTAAAAAGACCATTTTAAAAATATATAAATTTTTGCAGTCGGGTGATTTGTTTTTTCAAAAATTATGTTTACTTGTTATTGGCCCTATTTACTATTCATAGAAAATTTAATTTTATTAAGATAGGTTAGGAATGTTTATACAACAATGACTCGTGCTACGCAGCACACATTACTTTGTCATCATGTGATTTGTAACACAAAAATAGTAAAATCTTCGCAATGTCAATGAAAAATTACTTTTTATTGGATAAACAATACTTCTTAGCATATATTCTTAACACTATATTGAAGCGTAGCTGTAAAATATTACATTCGTAGTGATTCTTAATTCGCTTGTAACATGTGTTCGCAACAAGTAATGATGATTTACAGGTTCGCAACTGCCACCTAAGTAAAGGTATTATGATACTAGCTGTTCCCCGCGACTTCGTCTACACCATAATGTTTTAAATCAGCCCTAACCTCTACCCAGGGTCTCTTACTATATCTACATTAAATTTCATCTAAATGGGTTCAGCGTCAAGAGATAGCAGTCAGACAGACACACTTTCGCATTTATAACATTAGTATGGATGGTCGGGCCGAGTGTTTGGGTTTTTCTGTCTTGAAATAACTCAGACACAGCTCCGGAGTCAGAAAGTTGGTAGTGTTAACAGCCCCGTGCCTCGGAAAGCACGTTAAGCCGTTGGTCCTGCGCCTGATCTCTCTACGGTCATATCGGACTGCCGTCTCACCGAATTATGAGAGTGAAGTATATTGCGCACACACTTGTGCACTATAATATCTTCCGCGCAGTTGGCTAATCTCTGTTGAGATACTCGTAGGCCGCCGTAGTCGAAATTCGGCTAGCAGGACATTATTTTTATTATTAGTATGGATTTGCAGAACCATGCAAAAGGCGATGTGAACGGAATCGAACCAGTCACTGAACAGCTGAGTTAGGTTTTTTCTCGTTTATGATTTTGGAGAATTAGAAATTTCATTTGTTTTTTATCTGTGGCTGGTCCACCACAGCTTTTCGGTAGATCACTGAGATCCTAATAATGAATGAATGGAGATTTCATGGTATCATGAGTATTAACATCAAAATACGGCGAAACTGGCACAATCGCATATGCAGGTACATAAAGCCTTTAGATACGGCACATACAAAATGGTATTTGATAATATAGGTCACATAAAAACCTATGTGTTATTTATTTAACTCATCCTTTTGTTAAAAATACAAAACATTTGCACAAGACAATTCTATTAGTCTGAATAATAATAATAAATTACAATAATAAATTATTTCAACAAACACACCAATTACCTAGCCCCAAACTAAGCGTGAGCGTGTGCTATGGTGACTAGGATAACGGATAGACATACTTTATACATTTATAAACATCCATGACTTACCTAAGTCAGTAAGTTTGTGTGATGACAACGAGAATTTGTACCTACAAATTCTCGTTCTCATCACACAAACATTTGCCCTTTGCGGGATTCGAACCCGCAACCGCCTGGTTTAGAAGACCGTGGCGCGAACCACTACACCAAGACGGTCGTCTATGGTCGTGAATCATCAAGTCGAGTAAACTTTTTTAGATAGGGCATTCAAATCTCAAGCTGTTTACGCTACAGAAAATCATAAGGGAACATACATACTCACATATCAAATACTTTCATGAAAAAATCAAAATTGAAATAATAATAAATAAATAGAATTAAAACGTGTGTCATTCGTATCAGCAATTAAAGTTTGAATTCGCTTTAGCTTATTAGTAATTGATTTTCGTAAGCTACATTTTAACTCCTCATAGTTGAGGTGAGGCCTTTGCCCAGCAGTGGGATCTACTATATAGGCTTACTTTACTTAGGTACTTATTTTTACACTTTAACTCAGCTTAAGAGTGCCATGGGCCTTTTCCTAAATTAAATTGGCCCATTTATTCAAGCACTTTTAAGATACACGTAAACTACCGATTTAGCTCGCGCAAATGTCCCATAAAAAGTTCCAAAAGCAGTTATGGGAATGGGGGTCCCCATTCCCATAAAGAATGACTTTTGGGAAAAAGTCCTATGTCCACTTCCGTGACTTTATAACAAATTTTATTTAAATCGGTTAAGCGATTTAAATCGTATAGAGGTAACAGACGGACAAAAAGACACATTTTCGCAATTATTATGGTTTTTAGCAAATCACTCATTGACTTACACACTAAAACACAATATCAATTTTTATCAAAGAATTAACATTCGCAGCAAGTTTATACAACTGACTCATACCAGAACAGAAAAAAGCAATCATTCATCCCACAATAATAAATAAAATTTTAACTGTAAGTTGTTTTTTCTACTTAAATACTTGGTTAATACTGTGTATGCATGAGCACATTAATTTATACTTGTAACTTCATTGCTTACTGTATTTTTCTTATATATTTAATAGGCAGACATTGACCGCAATCCCACCTCATGGTAAGTGAAGATCCAGACGAGGATGTAACATGTTTGTATTTTGTGAGCCAAATAATAATTACCTGCCATCAACAGCCTTGAAGTGCTTCACTTTCATGCCAAGCTCTTTGAAGCTCATCTCCATCAAGGCTCTCCGCTCCGTCCTGCGTTCCAGGTTGATCATGTATATTTCGCTACAGCCGTACTTCCACGGCTGCGGGTAGGACACGTGAGGGGCCAGTGCAGGATCGAGGGGCAGGGGCTGGTGCCGGCTGATGGCCTCCAGCTTCACGTTGGTCAGCTGTTCCAAATCGGTGCGCGGGTCGTCGGTGCTTTGCAGGGGCACTGGGACGAACCCGTACAACTGCTCGTTGCATATGTGGAGTGGTACGTCTGGAATTTGCAGGTTGTTGGTGGAGTTTAGTGTTAAGAGGAATTTTAGGTGAATATATAGAATATTCTACACTGAAAAAAGGATTAACCAAACTAGTTTTGTTAGTTCCAGGTTTCGTTGTAGGGAAGTCAATTTTTGCTAAATAAAAACAATCTTATGGTTATCAGTAACAAAACTAGTTTTTACTGATAACCAGAAGTTCGCAAGTCACTAGATTACGGCCTACTAGAAGCCAAATTTTGGTTACCAATATTTTTTTTATATCTTTTGACTGATTCTGACGGACGCGACGTCCATCACCGTATCGTCATCCATCATCATCGTATGTGAAGTTGTCCAATATTTAATTATTTATTTATTATTTATAAAAAACACAAAACATTTTTACAAAGGCCACATGTTTTAACACTCCACTTACTATTCTTCTGCGCATTTACAGCAAAAGCTATGATGTCGTCCACCGGTACTTCGCTCCCGTTCGGGCGATACGTGAGGCCGTCGGAGGCTTCCCTCCTGAGATCAATCAGGACCGCGGTGTGCACCATCGGCACCTCGAAGCACCCGCGCTCCTCACGAGTGAGGATCGGCAGGTAGTTGTCAGAGCGCTCGTAATAGTAGTAATCGTTCATGGCGCCCCTAAAAGTGGGATTTGTTGATTGATTCGGCACGGAGTATAATCCGACCAAGCCAACTAGATGATGTAGAATGTAATAAATGTAAAAGCGACGAAAATAACGTTGTTGTGACAATTATATTAGGTTAATTTTAACAATACTGCTTTTTGTTTGCCATCGGTTTTTTTTACGCCCGTCTTGGTGTAGTGATTCGCACTCCGGACTACAAAACTAGCAGATGCGAGCTCGAATCCTGCAAGGGGCAAATGTTTGTGTAATGAGCACAAGCATTTGTACATAAGTCATGGATGTTTATAAACGTATATAAGTATGTCTATACGTTATCCTAGTCGCCATAGCACAAGCTCACGCTTAGTTTGGGGCTAGGTAATTGATGTGATTGTTGGGGCAAAAAAAACGTACACGTAACGTACGTAAACGTATTTTCGTCGTAGTCGTCGTCGTTTGTCGTTTGACATTCGTCTAGTTAGCACGGTCGGGTAGGAACATTTATGATCAAGAAAAATGCATAAAATAATGTGAGGTGAGTAAAGAAAATTTTTTTAAAATAAAGCAGAACATATATTTTTTTAATATAGCCACAGTGAGTGAATGGCTGAATTGGCTATGGTATAAACATGCAATTCCCAAATTGTAAAAAAACATGCAAAAATGAACACAAGATCCAAATTAATGAACCTGTAACCTCTGGTATTGTGGTCCGGAGCGCGAACCACTACACCAAGACGGACATCAAATAATAAAATAATAATCAGTAAAGTCAGCTGGATAGATATTTGGCACATTACTTGATCATTACGAATGGGGTACATACATATATTCTAATTTAATTAGCTAATATTATAAAGGGATAAGTTTATAAGTATTTAGTATTGTGTGCCTAAATAAATAATATAAAATAAACTAATGATCTGATTAAGAAAAATTTTTCACTTTATAAAAATTCACTTCATAAATAAAAAGCGAATTTTTAGTGGCTGATTTTAAATTTATGAAATTGCACCCGTGTGAAACGGGTCAGCTCTAGAATAACATTATGTAACAAAGTGGATTGAATATGATAATAATGAAGCCTACACCAAAACCAATACCAATATAAATTAACTAATACACATTATATTTTTAAGTAACTTCATGTTCCCACTTGTAATAAAATAGGTGTAACATAACTTTAAATTACTAAGTGGTCTCACCTTATTTTTTCGCTAATGATATGATGATGGTCAGCAAGCTTTAAGGTATGCAGCGCAAACAACAAAAGCTTAAAACATCAAGACTGGAGACATGCTCAAAACATAAGTCTAACCAGAAGTTGGAGTACATTCCATCCGATATTAACATTGGAGCTACCACAGTGAGGTTCTTTTTCACCAGATCTTTAAGTGTGTTTTTGTTTGTTAGGAAAACATCTGCATCAATCATCTGTGGACAAGTAGCAGATGTAGGCTCTTCAAGTCAAGTGCAGGTTTTTATGTATTTTACAGAAAACATTATTTACAAACGCCATTTGTTTTCTATTACGATTTCATTAATTTTAATTATAATAATATAAGTGAATCAATTAATAGTAAGACCTTGCTTTCCATTCACAATAAAGAATTTAATTTTATTTAATTATGTTTGTTAATAAGATCATTGTCTACGATGTTGCAGGAGAATGAAAAACTGTTCTTCATAAAATATGGTAAATACTTTATGAAGAAAACTTTTATTATACAGTAAATAACAAATACTTTTATTTACTGACGTTGGTCAAGTACTT
Source organism: Pyrausta nigrata (assembly GCA_949316185.1). NCBI lineage: Eukaryota > Metazoa > Arthropoda > Insecta > Lepidoptera > Crambidae > Pyrausta > Pyrausta nigrata. Next base: position 1,022,428 of record OX438936.1, read on the forward strand.
CTCATATTGGTATATATGTATTTATTTGTATGTATGCATGAATATGTATGATTTATATGTAGGTATATTTACTTATTTTTGTGTATTATATTTATTATTATTTATTTTATATTATCTATCTATCTATCTATATGTTGTACTTGAGTCTCTTGCAGATTAAAAATAAATTAGAACGTAATTTGGTGGGCCCAGACTGGAAGCGATGTCTTGTAGCGATGATTGTATGGAGACTGGCGCACGACCGGCAGCGGATCATCATGCGCGCTGACAGCGGCTCTTGTGTAAACAGTCATTTACAATATCTTTTACACCAACCCCCTACTAATATTGATCATATTACTGCTAGTCACTGCTATAACACTTACCCCTGAATAAATATGAGACAGCTAATTTGAAATCCTTGTCTCCGCTTTATTATGTCACATATCCATCAATTATTTTAAATGAGCTGTCTCATATTTATGCAAGTGTTTTATCAGTGGCAAATTTATTTTATTGTTTAGTGTTCACAATCAACCTTTAAAGTAAAACTTACGAATATGTAATCAACCCATAGATGCCGCATGAACTCCAAAGCATCTTCTCTCAGTTCGATGACATGCTCAAAATGCTGGGGGCTCCAGTGGTGCGGGACCTCTTGATCGGAATGCATCTTCTCCATGCTGGATGAGTTTGTGTTGAGCTGGATTCCAACATACTCATATTCATATCGCTCCACCCATTGCCACAGTATCTCTTCACTTTTGTCTTCATTGTAGTCACTATAGAACCTTCAAAGTCATGTTTAAAACATTAGAATGGTCTCAATTTGACTATAGGAATGTACTGTTACACATTTGAATTAAAAATGTGACAAACTCCAAATTAAATCAAACCTAATAATGAAATTAAAGGCATTAGAGCCTAAAGGTTTGCCAGTGAGGAATGGAAAGAAGCATGCTCCACATTAAGTTGAAAGACAAATGGCGACTCTCCAAGATAAGACAAGCGTCAGGGTTGACAGATGTCACTAGGAAAGTGAAAAGGCTGAAGTGGCGTTAGACTGGACTCATGATGTGATCTACAAAGGAAAAATGGTCTAGGGACATTACAAACTGGTATGCAAGGGAGGGAAAGAGAGGAAAAGGAAGACCAGCAATGAGATGGGAAGACGATTTGCCCAATGGATGGCGTAGACTGGCAAGAGACAGAACCTTATGGAAGCAACTAGAGGAGGCCTATGTCCAAGGACAACCTGACTGTAGTGCAACTAATTAGTAATGTGTAAAATAGTTTAAAAGTTATGGTCAGAGAAATAAAGGCTTATTTTATTATTATTTTATTTATTAATAATGAAATGAAAAATCATTTCAAACTAAAAAAAACCTACCTTTCACACACTAGGTAAATGTCCTACTAATTACAAAACTGAAAACATGGTCTATTGAATTTCAATAGTTTGTAATGTATAACTTTTGAAGTGGCAAGTTTTGTCAATAAGAAACATGGAATGATTAGCTTTTTGTTAACCATTTTGTATTTATTTGACAGGGCATTAACCTTCGTATTTAGGTCGTGTAATAAATAGGTCACATAAATGTATCAATGCATGCTCACTGCAACTTCTACAAATCAATACATGCAAAATGTTTTTTTGTCATCAAGATAGAACTAACACTTACCACAGGTATAAGCGGTCCTTGGGGTAGTCTAGAGTGTACAAACAAGAAAGGAAATAAGGCAGAGTATGAGCTTTATTCCGAACGAGCACCGAGATACCGATAGTCGGCCATTTAAAGCCATTTCCAGGACCCTCACCACAACACAAAGTAATAATTATTGTAAATAACAATAGAAAACGAATTACATACATAATTTATAAAAACAAACGACAATAGGACTTTGAAATAAACATTAGGTAGGTACCTAAAGAATTTTTCAAACAAAGTCGAAGTGAACTCCGAACAAAATGTCAAAACATGCGTAGCGTGGCGCGCGCTATAATGTCAATCAATCAACCAACAGGGAGTAGGGAGTGACAGTGACAGGTCACGGATGGGACACGAGATCCGGGAATTTTAGGATTGGGCAGCCCCATACATACTATCCTAATTTATTTGAGTTACGTACTTAAAATTATTCTAAGGTTCCGTATCGATGTTATGGGTTGTTGTAGGTGTTTTTGCAATACATACGTAGAGTGGGCTCACTAGAACCTTCTAGGTTTTGATTATTTAAAAATAATTTCCCGCTATTTTTCTAATCGGGGGCACGGCAGTTTACCCGCCAAGTCGAGCGCGAAGCAAACACTGCCGTACCATCCTTTACTGGAAACATTTGAGAATTTTCGTCAATCCAGTAAGCTAGTTCCGAAGTTAAACGAAAGCAAAGTTTCGAATTTATGACACTCACTCATGATCATCAGAATAGAAATAGTACTTCCCATAAAATCTAAGAGCTGAAAGGACAATGCGTAAAAATGGCGCCTTTTGTCTTTCGCGCGACCATCAACCAAACTTGGTTTTTTATATTCAAAAACATGTAAAAAGAAAATTTTATTATGACATGTATGTAGCTATTATCAGTCCTCTGACTCAACTATGTATCGATTAAGGTAGCCTAACCATGTAACAATTTATTATTCTGTGAACATTATTGGGTTTTGAATAAATGCATTATTAGCAGCGTTTTACCTGAAATAAAACGCATATTAAAATATTTACCTCACTGGAAGCTTTATATTGAGAAAGCATATCCGTATCCGTCGATTTCCCTTGTTTCCGGGACAGTGGCGACACCTGGCGGCCACGCGACATTTTTAGTTTCCTTAAGTGTGTAGCGCCATTTTTGTTCATTGGCTCATTTACACCAGGCAGAAATTAAGTGAAAGCTTCCAGTGAGGTAAGTATTTTAATATGCGTTTTATTTCAGGTAAAACGCTGCTATTAAACTACTTGACCGTCACTGGAAGCTTTATATTGAGACCTGTTTGTAATCGCCTGGTGTCGCCACTTGTATCTAACAGGATACAGTTACGCCAATGTGATTATAGAACTTTATAGTTTAAACTATGGTATATAATTGCCATAAATTTTATATAATATTAGGCTAGCTTATTGATTCAAACAAATTGTGTGATAGTATACAAGGTACTATTTTCTCGTCTGCAGCATTTTGGAACGTATATGATCGCCAATTTCCTCGGGCTAAGATTTCGTCTAGGGAACGATTTTCGAGTTAACCTTCATCTACTACATCTACTATCAGCCGTAGCCTCTAACTACTGCTGATCTAACTCTTCCAGGATTCGGTATAACCCGTGAAAATATTTTTTATCCAACAGGCTTATTTTACGTGAAGACACATTACTTGTGTAATAAATAAATTTAATGACTTAGCCGAGTCACGTCATTATATTCACGTCACGTTATTATATTTTAGTGGATCAATCGTTTTGTCAAGCCACAGCATAGGATTTAAGTTTGAAATAAGTGTTCGAAATCAGTTTACAGACTGCCTTAAAAAGGAAAAAATATTACACCTTATATCTAATACAGTGACTAGAATCTATTGTCAGTAAGATCAAGTCATAAATAATTTTACGTACATGTGCAAAAAAGTAATTAAATAGCAATATTTGAAAATCATTTGTAACGTCAACTCTGTAAGCTTAAATTACCAGATGCTTCAGTGTTGTAACGTGTGGGACTTTTGTAAAAGTTGTATTATTTGACAAGTAATTGTGCACTAGATGCAGATTTGACACAAACATTGCTGATTGCGAACCATAAGGTTATTTAGTTTATAACGTATTTTTATGAGTTTAAATAAGAAACTTATATAAAGAAGAAAAGAACACTGAGTGTAAAAAATATTAAAAACTATTATGTTTACGTTTTCGCACTAAAAGGTCTATCGTTCCCAGGCAACCTTATTTGTTTTATGGGTTCCGCCAAGAACATCTTAGTAAGGTTAACTATTCAGGGTTCAATGTTTTTATCGCCTGGACCAAACCCCACATTTGTATACCCGAGAGTTTAGTCTTCGACCCGCTATGGTATGAGGCCCGTCGTCAGATCGATAGAGTTTTTGCAGTGCTGCCGAACCCTAGGTTCGGTTTTTGAGGTCTATTTCAGCCAATACCTTCTTCCACCGTGGTGAAAGACGTTGACTGATTTATATGACCCAAGACTCTGGTGATATATGAAATGGTGGCAGAAACACCCATACGATGCGTTCCATGGAACACTGCTGAATGCGTCATGATTTTTCATGCTCTTTTGAGCTTGGCGGTCTTACATCATGACACATAAATTGTAAACAACATGCGCGGTCTTGAGAGGAAAAGGGATTTAGTATTCAAATACAATTTTTGCACAGGCCAGCAGTAGATGCCATTCTAGTCCGGAGAAAGGCGACGATGCGAAAAGTGATCGGCATCGTTGTTATGGGTCGCTCTATCAGGAGTAGCGATATCGTGCCTCCCCGTTTTCGTGCATGAGACACTTCTGTCTTGATGTCGCATTGGACAAAGAGATGAGGACTGAATTGTGATGCAGTTCTTGGGCTTGGCTCTGAAGATCATACAGTAACGTTAGCATCATTTTTCAGCGCAACACCCCTTCTCCTTGTGACTCATGAGAGCTATCGATCTATCGTTCTATCGTTTGGAGGAGGTTATTGAAGTTCTAAGTAACTAAATTGGTAGCAATTTAGTTCGTAGATCTTCAAAGATTTGGTAACGTTAAAAACTGATGATGATTTAGCCAACTTCGAGAGACAACAAAGCTGGCAAAATTCAGAAGCCCAATTAATTATAATCGGTAGTCCTTAGATTTATTGATCGCTGTATTTTTGCAACCGACTTTATTTTCAGCAAGGAATTTAGATAGTTCCAAGTCCTCCAAATTATTTCTAAATAATTTATGCTTTGCGGATATAAGACAGATTTCAAACTTTATCTTTCATCCAAGAACCTGTGAACTTTCAGTCAAACCCACTCGCTAGTGGGTTTGACTATAAAAGCATGTGTGTTTGGGCTATAAAAAGTTGTTAAAAAGACTCATAAACAATTATTTTTACATTCCATTTGTCACGCAGTATTTAAGCTAGCCTATTCGTGATAGTGTAAACGGTCTCTGGAACCGTGCTAAAGCCGAATAGCAGGCACGTCAGTTCCAACAACTTTTTATTGTACATCAGGCGTAAGAAAGCGCATGTGTGTGTGGGCAAGACACGCACACACTTTCAAATGGCAATAGGACTGGGAACTTGCACAGCCAGTCTTGAGGTTGCTATCACGTAGTCTAATATTGGACAGGCTGATCCATCTGATTTGGGGACCCGAAATAGGGGTGAAATGGTCTTTGGAAATGTAATATTCAGGTTTGATACAATTCCTAGTGCTCCCATTTTCCTCCACTGTCGGTGATAGTACGTAACTTACCTGCTTGAAACGATTCATTGTCTAAATTTTTCAGCTTACACTAGAGCCACTTGGAGCGTCCTAGGATGCCTTCGCGAGCGGGCCAAAAGCCTCTGTTGTGAAATGAACCTTTTCCACTAGAATTCTGACTTTCGTGTTGAGCATTTAAGTGCGGGGAGCTACTTTGCTTTAATCCATCCCGCGAGGGTAGGTTGCTATATGATAAGAATGCAAGAACATAGGCAATAAGGCTTGGTTCATGAATAAAATATTATGTGTTCCACACGGTGGAACTGCTGATTTTCCCAAGCCATGCCACTGTGAAGGGCAGCTATATTGAGCATTTAAGTGCTGACCCATATGCGGATTCTTACCATGGTTGAATCTAGCCCGTAAGTGAGGGTTGTTATATTTTGACTAACAATTCCTGTGCATAGGAATGAAAAATGTTATGAGTTCCACGCAATGGAACTGCTAGTTTTCGCAGGTCATGCCCCTGCGAAGGGTGGCTGATGGCTATCTTGAGCATTCAAGTGTTGACCCATATCAAGGTACTTACCATGGTTGAATCCACCCCGCGAGGGCGAGTTGTTATATGAATAAGAATGCATGTGCATAGGAAGTAAGGTTTGGTTCATGAAAAATAAGTTACACGCTATGTAACTGCTGGTTTTCACAAGCCATGCCTCCGCGAAGGGCGGCTATATTGAGCATTTAAGTGCTGACCCATATGCAAAAACTTACCTTGGTTGGATCCACCCCGAGAGGGTGGGTTGTTATATGAATAAGAATGCATGTGCATAGGAAGTAAGGTTTGGTTCATAAAAAATATTATGAGTTCCACTCGATAGAACTGCTGGTTTTCGCAAGCCATGCCCCAACGAAGGGCGGCTATAATGAGCATTTAAGTGCTGACCCATATGCAAAAACTTACCTTGGTTGGATCCACCCCGCAAGGGTGGGTTGTTATATGAATAAGAATGCATGTGCATAGGAAGTAAGGTTTGGTTCATGAAAAATATTATGAGTTCCACTCAATAGAACTGCTGGTTTTCGCAAGCCATGCCCCCACGAAGAGCGGCTATATTAAGCATTTAAGTGCTAACCCATATGCAAAATCTTAACTTGGTTAAATCCACACCGCGAGGGTGGGTTGTTATATTATGACTATGAATGCATGTGCATATGAAGTCAGGTTCGGTTCATAAAAAATATTATGAGTTCCACTCGATGGAACTGCTGGTTTTAGGACGCTATTCCCCGCGAGGGGCGGCCATTAGTAACACTAGATTTAGATTGTAACCCGACTTTGATGGAAAGAATGCTTTGTAAAACTTTTTACAAATAAATGATATTTTGATTTGATTTTTACTTACATTACCCTTTTCTATAACGGTTGTAAAAGGTGCATGCAGGCTAAAGTTACAGACACAAATTTCGATAACTTAGGTAAAATGTAGAGGAATTGTTACAAAAAGCAATTTAAAACGTAATTGGTTCCGCGTAGTGGCTACCGTGCAGAATATACTGAAAGCAAAAGCATTGAATGAATATAGCAGGATAAGACCTATCAACATATTATGCCTGGTAGCGAAAGGTGTCATATATGTTTTTACCTTCTTGTTTGTTTCTAGTTTTATGACTAGTGTGGTTGTAATTTTTCTATGTAACAGCATAAATCTAACTTCTGACCAAGAGAAACAACCCAAGCGTTGGGTAGCAACATTTTCAATATCGTAAGTAAAGATATGTCGTTCGTCGCCATGACAGTCGTCAGTGACGTTGTTTTTCACTAAACTCTCAACAAACCGAACCCCGTATTGATAATCTATATCACCACGTACAAACTTGTAAAGAAATTGCTTAATTTATAAAAACAATTTATATTTCAACACTATTTCAATTATCAGTAGGACAAATATGATTAGAAACATGCGGAGCTCCCCCATTTCCTAGGTATTCGGAATGGCAGGTGTGCTTACTTCTCTTACAGGGCTGACAGCGGCGGCGTGACCGCCTGTCTTTGCCGGTCCCACAAATAAGAAAGCATATGGCCGGTCCAGTAAACACGAGCCAGAGACAAATCAAGCTTAATATTGAACTACTGTCATTAGAACTACTCAGAGCACGTTTGCGTCCTCGTCGCATTCTGCTCGATGCGATGTTATACTTTAGTTTTCATGCATTACAAAAAAACTAGGTAGGTAGGTACTTATTTTATTTGATTTAGCAAGTGAAAATCTATAAATATGTACGAACTGGCAATTCTTTAAAAAACTTACCACGAGATCCGAACGGAAAAACCGTTGAATGTCATGACTGCGTGGTATTTTCACTGTGAACAACAATTCGTAAGGTAGAATTTTTTCTACTTACGTGGTTTTATACTCACTCACTTTGATTATATTTACTTCACTTAAAATGATTTTTAGGCAATTACAGTGTCGCAGAGGCAGAGCCTGCTGCGCTCAAGTTGCTTCGACGGAATACAAAACGCCAATTAACAAAAATGGCGCTAAACACTTAAGGAAACTAAAAATGTCGCGTGGCCGCCAGGTGTCGCCACTGTCCCGGAAACAAGGGAAGGGGTAAAAAGGTACTAGAACTGGTAGAAATCGACGGATACGGATATGCTTTCTCAATATAAAGCTTCCAGTGACGGTCAAGTAGTTTAATATTATTATAGTCCGGGCCGAGCTATGAGGGTTTGAAGTTACAAAATAAAATGTTTCTTTTAGGCCAATAAATCGATCATTCTTATGTTCTGAAACTTGCATTTAACAAAAACTAATGAAAATATGTTGTGTATTGCCGTAACCGCATCAGAAGTGGTACACTTGGATACTAGAAGGTTGATCAACTAATCCTAGTAAACAAACACAATGAATCCTATGGGAGTGGCCACACCATCTTGCTTGGATGCACACTTAGCGCCTCGATAGCAGCTTAGAGTCGTCAAATAACCATTAAGCATCATCCATCATTTGCTTGCACGCATGATGAATTGCTTTTTTCCATCAGGAAAATGCAGTTACGCTTATTTATACACCGACCGCGTGAGCAATCGAAAGTTTTGTGGGCCTCCAGTTTTTTAACTGCATACCCACTTTTAATCCTATGACGTTTTCTGAAGCCAATAGTTAGGCAAGCCCTAAACAGGATAGACCCTAAGCATAATAAGCCAATGGCATTCGTCCGAGCTCCTGGACTTTGGCTGTGGCTCGCAGTTACAGTGCGCACCATCCGGGTGCAAGAGAAGATACCTAAACAAAAAGATCTCCCCTGCCGACTGCTGAAACGGTACCGACTGACATCGCTGTGTCGCTCGCCGTTCGCCCGAGGCCCACAGAGAAGACTTGCATGAAGATAAACCCTTCTCCATCAAGCAATGCATAGTGGGGCGTCAACCGAAGCCTCTTGCTCCCTCTTTGTGGCTTTTGCAAGACTACATCCACATAGAAGGCTTACATGGGATATCGGGCCTCCTCTGCCTTCAATATTTGGGCGACAACCGCCCCGAGGGACAGATCAGGTCCAGGAGTGGCGACTACTGTCATTAACCACGCCTCTATCGCGGTCTCTATATCTAGGTCGCGGGTGAACCTATATCACGCGCAGCGCAGGTCATAGCCCTTGAACTGTTGGTCTTTTCACAAAAACAAGTCACAGCAAGGAACATGGTGTCAAGGTCCCATGGCAGACATCCGACTAGCTTTAAGGCCGAATCGGTTAAGACGGTGTGGTATACATGGATTGCTTGCAAACGCCACCTCTCTTTGCGCCTTCCACTGCTGTATGGTGTTGGGCGACGAAATGGTATTGTACAGTCAGAACGTCAGATTACCAATTTAATCAACAAAAACCGCTTTTTATTACGTAGGAAATAAAGGCGGTCTCAAGGTCATAGTGTAGTAGTCTGACTTGCAGCCGTTTGGGCCTCGGTACGGCCCCATAAACACCATGGATTAGATAATTCTCATGTAGGGATTCTGCTGAGGGCTGCTGCTGTGTCTTTTTACCTTAGTTTTAATTATAAAAAACTGGGTTTGGTTGATGGCCGCGTTGATGCCTTCCATGCAAAATTTGTCATTGTCTTTTGGTACATAGTTAGGGTTTAATAGCCACATAAGGGGAAAACTATAAAAACTGAAATAATTGAAGATCTGGAGTACCTGGTGACTGTTATTTGAAAACGCAAGAGCCTAACTAAACTATTAGAGATCGTCATACCACCTTTACAAAACATATTTAACTTGGTGGGCCGCTTCATTTGATGTCAAAAATCGAAGGTCTGAAGTATCTGATGAAGAACCCTCAGCTGTTATTAGAGATATGGTAATGCCCCCTTCTACTATTGGGTACATTAAAATATCGACTGTCATTGCAAAAATCCAGCGTAGTGGGACACGTCTTCAAATTAATTCTAGCCTATAGCGTCCCACTGCGGGGAGAATGTTTCCCTTTCTGCTTTTAATACGCATATAAATAAAATTAAAGAAAAACTCTGGATCAGACAAGACTGGCCTTTATACTCATACTTGCAAGTTTACAAGAAGAAATTTAGTCGACTTTATTTTCGAACAATTAACTTTATTCTAAAAAACTACTCCTAAAAAGAAAAAAAAATGTGTCAAATAAGAAAATCTAATAAAATAAATCAACCGACGTGGGCGATTTGAATCATATCTTTTTTGCCTGTCCAAAATTTAATCGCTCTACCTTTATCCTGTCTCTTTTATCCCTCCGTGTGCCTTTCCCATCATCCATTACTAGCCTCCTCTATTCAATTGATTTAAATGTGTATTAATGTTTATCTGCTTTTATAACAGAAAATTGTATTAAAATATGACCTACATATTTATATATTTTTTTTTTTTTTTTTTGTTTTTTTATTAAATGTATTGTTCCTTAACCGTTTTGATCCTTCTGCTTTTCCTCTCTCTCTCTCCCGGTATCTTTCATTCCAAACGTTTCCCAATCTTTTACACACCGTTGTGGCAAAGCACAAGCCGTGCAAGCCAAAATAGAAGAAAAAAAAAATAGCCCACGTTTCTACAAAAAGAAGTGAAATGAAAATCGCACCAAAACATTCTGTAAAAACTAGCAAGTCTCGATGGAGCTGCTTGTTTACCTATGTCTAAAAAAACTAATGAAATCTAAACAAAGTCGTACCAAGTCTAAGGTTCCATACAGCGATTACTTATTATAGTTAATGTTGTGACTTGGCCGTTGTTTGTTTCTGGCTCGTCTATTACATGAGTATTATTGAAATACGCAGCTTTTTCAAGCCTACAATTGACAACTTAGTTGTTTATTTAGAATAAAATGACTACTTAGTTGAGGCAATTATCAACTTTTTTTAAAGTTGAGCATCAGCTACAGCTACAACTAGAGCATCTTCCATTGATGGAACTAACAATCTTGTTGAGGCATCTATCAACTTTTTGTAATTGTTCAATTTATTATATTTTAATCTTGATAGGTAAGCCTACTCAAATCTTCAATGAAAGATGACTAAAACTAACTATGTTTTGTGTTCAATGTTTCGCCTTGATCGGTTTCTTTGGTTTGGTTCTCATCTTCATCCATATTGCAAGTGCGGACTGCGGAAAAAGTTACGTGAAGTCACTACGATACGTTAAACAAGACTAGCGCTCATAAACCGCTCGCAGCGCGCCCGCCCCCGTGTCCGTTATCTTGGCTGGTAGGTTAAAATTTTACTTCATTAATATTTTAAGCCATGTGGATTTACAGATTTGTAGCGATTTTTTTTCGAAAGGAATGATTTTTAATCCAAAATAACGGCCAAATGATAAAAATTCATTATGGTAAATTTCGTAATTTTTCGACTTTCATGTACATGATGTTGTTTTTGAAGATGTTGCAATCAAAGCACTACTATGTTTTTTTGTGTAAAGAAAAACCTATGTTAAGATACTTTTTAGCAGTGTCAGCAAAACTTTGGCAGTACATTTTTTTTACAGGATTTTCTCAAAAATCAATCTTTTGCCAAAAAATTTAAAAATACCTACAGAAAAAGTTAAACTAAAAAAAACTGTCTATTAATTTACACTAGACGAGCCTATAGCGCAATAGGTAGATTATAGCACTATGCCCATACCAAATTTTATTTGATTTGGTCCAGTAGTTTTCATAACAGAGGTTTTGCCTCAAAAATATTGATATTTCGTTTTTTTTTTCAAAAAGTCTAAATTTCTAAACCATAAGTTTTCGCTTAACTAAAGTATGTTTTACGCGCACACTCATGGTGCTCTCAAGCTTAAAAAATCTTTGGACCACTGTAAACGGGCCACCCTGTATATGCACAGCGAGTTGTCAGTTGCCGCAGCAAGGCGCATAACGTTGCTACGTCTGCAAAACGCCTAAATGCTGAATACCTATAACTATTAGCATTTGGTAATCAAAGGAATGAAAGACAATATACAGTTTACAGATCAACTATTTATTAATCTCATTAACCTTTATACATCACACTGAAACATGCAGATGGTACCATGTTCTACTGAATCTGCAATGCTATTGGTTTACACTGGATACATTCAGTTTGACTACTGTAACTTTTAAGTAGCAATATAAGAGGGGCAATTTACTTATGAGAAAACATATTATATTGAGATCTAGTGTACTTATGCAATAAGCAGTTAGTTTTATTTTTGGTCATGCGGTGTGCTCACATACGCAAGTTTGAGATACATAATCTGCGATGACATGTAAATTGTTCCTTGGCATCACAGATTTTGTATCTTGTCGCATGTGGCATCACAGACTATGTATGTAGTATGTACCCCCGTGCGTGAGCAAATCAGCACGTCTTTAAAAACACCACGTTTGAACACATAACAATAATTTCAAAGTTTTCCTCTTTCAGTCTGCTATAGGCACTGACCTCTTTATTACAAGTACACTGGACTGCATAATGTCAACCTTAAAATGAAGCCATTTGACTATCGCCACTTTGGCGCTGACGGCTCTAATGAGCGTGTGGTGAGCTTCTAAGGTTACTTTAAAGTTACTATGCAGGTTACTTTATTTTAGTTCCCTAAACACTCGGTGGGAGCACTTTGATTATGCACAAAAATTATGTCATTTCTTAGAGAGCCTTTAGTCCAGCTTACTTGTATAATAGAGGTCAGTGGCTATAGGTATTAAAAAATCATAGCTAATAAGCTAAAGTATCGACGTGAAGACATATATGGACTCCGCGTCGCCTACATTAAAACTGAAGCACCAAAGTAAGCCAGTCATCATCGTAAATACACGATCTTCTCACGCATACACTCACATCAAAGTAAGCCAATCGGCCGCCATTGTAACGCTATGATCTCACTTACACAGGCTTGAACCCTGCTTCACTCTTTAGTATCGCGGTACGAAGTCCATATTTTTTTTAAGTTGATGAGTTAAAGTAACTAACAGCTAAGTACTGTTGTTGTTCACCTGACATAATGATGATCACAGAGCAGCATAGCGACCAGTGTTTTTGGCCAAATTACATAACTTATGTCATATTACATTTTTATGGCACTTAGACTGTTTTTTTTTTTGTTTATTAGCACCTCAGATTCGAATTAAGACAAAAATGGGCGTAATACCCTCTTGCTTTTTAGCTATCGTAAATACTTAATTAGGTATCGCGCAGAAGCCATGCAGAATAAGACTAAGTTATTGGTACATTTAATAATAACGTCAGAAGAACAGGTACAAGAGACTACTACCTAATGATAAGTAGGTACAATAATAGACACCAAATCAATTTACATTATTAATTATGTTTTTTCATAATTAATAATGTAAATTGTTTTGGTGTCTATTAGTACCCACTGAAGTATTACTGAATACTAATATAAATGTGTTTCACTGCACATTTATTTTATACTTATGTACTACACTTAAACAAATAGGTACCTAGGTGAATAAGAAATTGTGTAATTCCTTCAAACTGGTGGTTATAACAAATCTTTTATTATATTTTAGCACAAGTGTTGAAATCACTATCAAGAAAGCAGATACGTTATACCTACCACCACATTGTTAGGTAGGTACTTAAGAAACTGATTACACACTTTCTAGTTTGTACACAATTCCAGATTCACTTAATTACAACTGGAATATGTAAAGTTTTTTTTAACAATCACAATAATATGGCATTAAGTACTTTGGAGACAAAGATTTTGATTAAGTGGAGATCAAAAATGACTAGAATTAAATAATGAATCTTTGTAATTAACATAAAGGGTGTAAAAAAGGGCTAAAAGAAGCCGAACACCGTTACAAAGTTGGAGGTCAAAATTATTAAGTCTTTTAGCTTATCCAGATTTGCGCATTTTTTTAAATATAAGCTAATCTACACTTTCGCAAGTGGATTTTAACTCAGATAATAGGCCCTGAACAAGTCCGGATTAGCTAAACCGACCTAGCACAAGTGGGCCTAACAAAACTTAACTGATTGGCGTTTTCTGTGAGGCCCAGCTCTGCATATACGAGCAGCATTATCTACACATTAGCCCAACAGGAGTCGCAGTGGCATAAAATATATTCTCCTTTGAGCTTTCAATAGCCCTGCGAATCAGTAAGCTAAGTGCAATAGGCAGGGCACATAGCGCCAAGAACTGCTAGCTGATTACGTTACTTTCAATGAAAATATTTAAATGAATGTTTTATTGCTAAAGCTGGCTATTCGCGGCCAGTTAAACCAATAAGTCGGTCTGAGGTTACGTCCAAAATTTGACTTTTTCAATTTCGGTAATTAAATTCTAGGCCGTAGGCATAAGTACTAAAAAAGTAACTTAACGATACGTTTTACCACAACTGCCCATATTTTACCGGTCCCAAGACCTTCCCGCCCTTTTTGCCCTTATTAAAAAAACAAAAATTACCCTTAGCGTGAGGGATTGCCTAGTTTCTCGCAGCACTGAATGAAAGTTCTAAGATTGTATTTATGTTAGTGAGTGGCGTCATTATTTCATCTGACCGTGAATGGCCAGCTTAACAGAGAAATTGAAACTGTCAAATGGGACCTATTTAAGTAATTACAATCCAGAATTGTTAGCAAAAGAGTTACGTAATCAGTCCCAGTCAGTGATGGCCGTTGGGGCAGAAAAGTTCTAGATTGGAGACCCTTTGATCAAAGGCGCAGCAGAGGACGTAAGGTGGACAGACGACCTTGTACAGATTGCATGATCGCATTGGATGCAGACTGCTTGCAACCGGTCGCTGTGGAAAACCATGGGGGAGGCCTATGTTCAGCAGTGGTCCTACGGTTGACAATTGGCTCAATTCCAATGTGCCCTGTCTAAGATTAAATTTAAGGGCAGAGACTCTTTCTCTGCTAATCAAAAATAAAGAGATAGACTACAATAATTTAGCATCTACAAATTAAATGACGCGATTTCTTACGTATTTTTGCGTGTTTCGTTGGTCTAACTTTAGTAGTCATCGAATTAAATCCCTAATAAATGGGTAGTATTTAAACAAGTGACTGTAAATTTATGTTTTAATTGTCAAAAATAATGAATGTGGGTTAAAGAATTACTAAGTGAGCGACTGAGTGCGAGTGACGAAAAATCAAAAGAACAGCAACTTACAAAAAAAATTGAGTTACTTAAAATGCAAAATGAGAAGCTTTATAATATTTGAGCAACCTAATATTTTATTTGAGTGTCAACGTTAGTAAAAACTACTTCGAAACGAGTAGTTTTTGCTACGAAAGCAAAAACTACTTTGAAAAATACTATTATGACCAGCGTATTATGAGCCCACATTTAAATAAAAAATAATCTTATGAAATAACTATTTGAAGGAACACTATATTTGAAGAAAAAAAAATATTAAAATTTAAGGGTAGGTAATTAAATGAAACAATGTATTGCAATAACAAATTAAATAAATTTGTATTTTCTTAAATCAAATCAACAAAAAAAAATAAGACGCTTCAATCAACAAAAAAAAAAGTAATCTTCCTAATAAGGTTCATTGATTGGTATGAGGATTGAGGAGCTCTACCTTCTCATCGTCACTGTATGATAAGTGCTGGCTTGGACTTAGCGGGCCAGCCTCGTTTTCTTTTTTGTCCAATGGGTATCAGTTTTGCTTCCAGTGGCGGTGTTGTTAGTTTGAGCCGAATTGTTTTCATTAAAAAAGCGTATCAAAATAGAAAACATGAGACCTCAAATATAATATCAATAACCAATAATCGTTAATAAAGCAGCTCACAAAACTTTGCTTAGAATTAACTTTTTTGTAGTTCGTTAAGTAAAACCTCAATTAGAAAAATCGAATCTATCTTAGTATTAAAGTTGCCCTCTCTGTATTTCTAGTCACTCACTTAGTAATTTAGTCGCCCGGGTAGTATTTTTATAAACTGAAATGTAATAATCAAAACCCATCTTTTGTAAGCTTGTTCTGGATTTTATTATTGATCAATATTCGTCGTTAGTTTGGTTTATTTTTCGCTTACTCAAATTCATGCCGCTCAAGGTATTAAAACAGTATGCCATCATCAGTCGCAAAGTTTTTTTTAGTCGCTCGTTTTATTATTCCCCCTAATAAATTGTCTATGGATTCTCTAATTTCCTAAACAACTGACAGCTTGTGAATTTTACGTTTCTAAATAATGATAGTCTGTCTCTTGTCCTTTGTATGACAGAAAGAGACTGAACTTACATTTAATTTTAGACATTGAACACAGGAATTTAGCACAATGATGATAAATGGTGGGTTCTTAATGCAATAACCACAACTTGATAGTATTACTTTCTCAATGTCTACTCTATACTCACTTACTATATTCCGACAAGTTTGTGCACAGCCTTCCTTTGGAATGCTAAAGGTACGGGGGGCGAGGATGCCAATGTCAGCGGGGACAGGCGGTGTTGCGGCGAAGGGGAGGTCTCGTGACACTACATTGAAATAGTAGATTGTTATAAAAGGGTCGAAAGTGACCATTCCACTCGAGAAGTTTCTGGCCAATAGCTCGAGAGTGGAATGGGTGCTTTCACCCGAGTTAAACATACTATTTTTCATTTCGACTGTGAGGAAATCGAGGGTATCGATAGACTATCGATAGTTGAGGCAAAAGCAAAAGTATCGATAGAATATCGATAGACTCTGATAGTTGTGGCAAAAGCAATAGTATCGATAGCCTATCGATACTATCGATAGTGTATAGATAATATCGATATTTTATCTATAGTATTGCTGTTGCCTCAATTATCGATAGTCTATCGATACTATTGCTTTTGCTTTAACTATCGATAGTATCGATAGTCTACCCACTGTAAAGATAGTATCGATAGCTCCATTAATATAAATACTATCGACACATAGCAATACTATCAATAGTATCAAAGTTCAATACTAAAATCACTATCGATAGCTGATACAGCTCTGACTATTGCAAAAACTATCGATACTCTAGATAGTGGCCTTTTATTCAATAGTAGGAGTGGAGTATAAAGTAGGAGGGAAAAGCTATTTCCCAACCGGCTATCTACACATGAAAGTTCAACTTTCCGAACAGGTGAGATGAAAAAGTATTCGTATTACACGTGTCTACGCCCCTCGCAATTTTTTCGTTGCGCAGGAGGGTCGCGCATGAACTTGTCTGAGTATACTGTCAATCACGCCACAGACATAACCTCACGATCTATTTACAACATAACATTACAATATTACAATTCGAACCCTGACAAGTGGCGGGAAGTGTTGAAAGAAAGAAATGTTTATACATTTTGGACATCACAAACGCCAAAGTAAATACAAACGTAAAAAAAAAGAACTAGTAAACCATACAAGATATGTAACACCCGAACTGAGCGGTGCTTGTGGCGCAGTGGCGGCAGCGCTTTGGTAGTGATACCAAAAGTTAAGCAACCCACGGCGCGGTCGTGATTGGATGGGTGACCATTCCGACCATTAAAGTGACGACCATGACAAGCATCTCCGTGCTTCGGAAGGCACGTTAAGCAGTTGGTCCCGGCTAATATCTGTGGTATTAGTCGTTAAGCCTAGTCAGAGGCCCTAGGGCGGCTTGATAACTTCTGACAGTAAGGTTTGTCACTTGCCTTACATACACCCCTCCACCAATCCGCACTGAGCCCGCGTGGTGAAGTATGGCTCGTTCCTCCTCATAGTTGAGGTGAGGCCTTTTCCCAGCAGTGGGATCTAATAGGCTGACTTATTTTATAACACCCAAACATAAAAAAAAACAATTACGTAACAGTCAATACCAGCCACACGGTGCCTTTGTAAGTGTGTGTGATGTCCAAACCAAGAGCCAGAACTCATTCATAAGCCAGTCCCTTCGGAGGTCCTGGCGCTGGTTTCCAATACTTCAAACAACTCACTAATCTTCAATGTGTATCAGCGTCGTATTCTCAATGTAAATCGTGTCCGTCTTCCTGATCTCAGAGGGGGGGAGGCAAAATGGCGGCGGGTGGGACCAGAACCCGTTCTCGGTGCACACTATGGACGACTCCCCGACTAACTGTAGGGCTTCCTCGCACGCGTATATAGTGAGGTCGCCGACGGTGTACTTGCCATGCTTGGACGGCTCTGTGAGGATCCGCCCGTTCTCCGGGACTAGTGGGTCTGGGCAGTATATGGCTGGAAGAAATGTAGGTTATATTAAATCTTTGAAACTGGAAATAAGGTTTTTTTAATAGTCATTAAAAATTAAATATTAGAACAGTGTGGTTTTTTGGTAACTTTAAACATGTAGAATTAAAAAAAACCTGACTGAACAAATTATTTTATTTTTGATATGCTCTCTTCACTAGCTTACATTTGATAGCCATATAATATGATGGTTTTGTAAAGGAAAAACAACTCTCTCCCCTTTTTGTTTATTGCGGGCGCTATTTAAAAAAAATATAAATCCACAATTCTGTCGAGTTAATTTACACATGAATGTTAAAAACTGTCCAGCCGTTTGGGCTATAGGGCGTGCCAAAAAGAAATGGATATATCCCTAGTCAGGTCATAAGTTCTGTCACATGTGTAATATGAAATAATTTAGACATGTTCATTATTTATGTAACCATTTATATAGCAAAATGAACTTAATAAAACATAGATTCATATGGTAATAAAGTTTATTCAAAATGACCCCCGCGATTTTGAATACAGGACTTCAATCTGCGCGGCCAGTCGTCTATCGCAGCACGAACAAGGTCCATGTCAATATCGGCGGATGCCTTGAGTGACTCTAAATCAGGATGAGGCTTTGAGCAGGCCTTTTCCTCCAAGTGTTGCCATATCTTGTAATCTAACGGACTCAAATCTGAACTGGAGGAGGGCCAGTCTTCGTGCCGGATGAAGTCGATTTCACGCGCCGCCAGCCAGTCTTGTGTGCTTTTCGCTCTATGAGCTGGCGCAGAATCTTGTTGGAATACCCAGTGCCTGTTATTAAACATGGTATGAGAAACAGGTTCCACAGGTTCTTGAGGACTGTATTTTGATACACAACTGCATTCGTTTTTACGCCTTTCTTACAAAAATGTACCTCAGTTAAGCCCCAATAAGAGACTCCCAACCAAACCATGAGCGAGGATGGAAAATGACCTCGTTGGACACGCGGAATACGGTTGCTCGCTTCTTCACTGCTGTGTGCGTACACCTTATTTATTTATTTAATTTTATTAATATTTAATTGGAATACTCTTCAATATTTTTATGGAAGGCAGCAAGCATTACATTTTTAAGTTTTGATTTGAAGGCATGTAACGTCATGCCTTCTACATCAAAGTCTATGTTATTAAATATTGTAGGTATTAGGTACTTCCTTGTTCTTTTACCATAATAATTAGTTATCATTTTGTTTGTTATAGCTCTCTTCCACGGTGAAAATTTTTTCATCCGAAAAAAGAATTTCCTGATGCCTTTTTTCCGCGTACCGCTTCAACAAAGCGCGGCATCTCTTCAGTCTCAGGTGCATTAAACGAGCGTCCAAAAGATGTCCTGTTTTTTTCGATATGCCCTAAGCCCTAAGTCTTCACTTAACACCCTTTTTACCGTGGTCCTGCTTAACCCCATCTGAAGGGCCAACAGTTTCTGCTTACGTAAGGGATTTCTGCTTTTCACTGATGGAGTCCTAACAGAGCGAGGGCGACCACTTCTTGACCTGTCATCTACACTAGAGTCTTCATTGTATCGTTTTATGGTACGATAAACGAATTTTGTGGTTATATTCAAATTTTTCAATAATTCGAAAATCTGAATTGGCGCGTAACCGCAACGATGCAACGCAATAACCGCGACACGGTCTTCTTTAAGTGTCCACTCCATACTTTTAAATGAGGAAAATTCTAAAAAGTACACATTTTTATTTCCATGAAAAATTCGAATTGAATAAAATTTTTTGTGGCCAGCATTCTAAATTCAAAAGTTTTTATTGTGTGACAGAACTTATGACCTGACTATGTACAGTCGACCAAATTGAATCATGACCCACCTTATGGTCATTTTTCTACTGTCATTCTATACAAGTAAGTTGAAATTCGCTTGAACATACATTTCCTAGAAACGAACGTGTCATCATTTTATTAGACACTGACAGTCACTGACAAGGCAATGGTCGCTATCTGTACGAATAAGTTTGTATGAAAATCGGCGAGAACTTCATTTCATGTGGGTAAGGGTTGCAATTCAACACACAAGTAGGTAGGTAGATATTCGGGATTCGGCACAGCCGGGCGCCAAGTCTGTATTGGGAACCAGTTTCTTTTATAAAAGTTCCACTGGAACTTGTGTTTGCCATGATGAAATAAAACAGTATACTTAGTTAAAGAAAATAATATTTATTTTAAGTATATATTTAACAAGTGGCATTAAATTGGTAAAGTGAAAAGTAACCCGATTAGACGACAAATGTCACTTCCCCAATCCAAACACCACAAATTTTCATCTGGGGACCTAGACGGCCATGGAATAAGAGTGAATGCATCTTCATGCTAGGTAAACCAATTCGAGACAATTCTGGCAGTATGCACTGGACAGTTATCATGAACAAAGGAGACTACTGGCACTTCTTCACGCAAGTAAACTGTTCGCAATGTCGGTAACATTGATTCTTCCATTAAATTGACATAGTTTATAGCGTTATGACGAGGTGAAATTTGAACAAGTTTTCCGACACTTCCGGCATCCATCCAGGCACACATGTAAGCTGAAATTCAGCTGGCTAATTGGTTGGGCACAACGTGATCCTCTGTGTATCGCGTGTTATCGTAACGCCACGAAGTTAAGCGACCATGTTGAGACGAGCGAAATGATTTCTCGTCTGTAAATATGTTATCCGTAATAGTGTTGCATTTCCGTTCTCTTCCGTTCCGTTCTTGATTCGACGAACGCCATGATTATGTCGTCGTCTGTCTTCGAGGGTACCCTCTTTAGCATGCCGGCTGATCCAGGTTCTGACTGTGTTCCGACTTATTCTTAGCTGTTTGTTCTGCCAAATTGGCCATTATAAGATTTGTTTGTAGATATTGACTTAGGTTTTTATAAAATTTCTGACTTACTAGTAAGTATACTTGACATTTGACACACGACGTTTTTTATTTTTTAAATTATAATACATTTTTCTTCGTAGTGAAAAGAGTTTGCATTATGGACTTTTTTAAATTCATATTAAGACTGGTTTATCTAAAACATGTCTAGTGCAGTTATAATAAAGGTTAAACTTGCATAAATCTCTGACCCGTTATGACGCTTTTTTATTCATATTTAAAACGTACTGTACATACGTACAGTCGACCAAATTGAATCATGACCCACTTTGCCGATTATTCCTTTAAATTCATAAATGTACTAAGGTTTTCTTCGCTGTCATGCATGTTGCACATAGTACGTTTTAAATATGAATAATAATGCGTTATTACTGGTCAGAGATCTATGCAAGTTTAACCTTTATTATCACTGCACTAGACATGTTTTAGATAAACCAGTCGTAATATGAATTTAAAAAAAGTCGATAATCCGAACTCTTTTCACTGCGAAGAAAAAAGAATTATAATTCAAAAAATAAAAAACGTATATTGGCCAATTTAGCAGAACAAAGAGCTAAGAAATAGTCGGAACACAGTTAGAACCTGGATCAGACCGCACGCTGAAGAGGGTACCCTTGAAGACAGACGTCGAAATAATCATGGCGTTCGTCGAATCTCGAATTAATAGAGAACGGAAATGCAACACCATTGCGAAGAACATCTTTACAGACGAGAAAAATTTTCGCTCTTCTCAACATGGTCGCTTAACTTTGTGGCGTTACGATAACACGCGATACACAGAGGATCACGTTGTGCCCAACCAATTATCCGGCTGAATTTCAGCTAACATGTGGGCCTGGATGGATGCTGGAAGTGTAGGAGAACTTGTTCAAATTTCTCCTCGTCATAACGATATAAAATATGTTAATTTATTGGAAGAATAAATGTTACCAACTTTGCGAACAGTTTACTAGCGTGAAGAAGTGCCAGTATTCTCCTTTGTTCATGATAACTGTACAGTGCATATTGCCAGAATTGTGTCGAATTGGTTTACCCAGCATGAAGATGAATTCACTCTTATTCCATGGCCGTCTAGGTCCCCAGATCTTAATCCAATAGAAAATTTGTGGGGTTTGGATTATATGAGGGGAAGTGACATTTGTAGTCGTCTAATCGGGTCTATACTTAACCGACTATTAGGCAATGGTGGTTGGTTACACTCGTTTTTAAGTTTAATTAAGTAGTTATGCCACAGAACCAAACCATTTGAACCGCGAGTTAATGCCGCTTGTTAAATATATACTTAAAATAAATATTATATCCTTCAACTAGACTGTTTTATTTCATCATAATGACTAAAACAAGTTTCAGTGGAACTTTTATAAAGAAACTGGTTCCCGATACAGACTTGCCACCCGGCTGTGCCGAATCCCGAATACCTACCTACGTGTGTTGCATTGCGACCCACGTAGAATGAATGTCTCGCCGATTCTCATACAAACTTATTCGTACCGATAGAAATCATAGCCTTGTCAGTGACTGTCAGTGTCTAATAAAATGATAACAGGTTCGTTTCTAGGAAAAGTATGTTCAAGAGAATTTCAACCTACTTGTATAGAATGACAGTAGGAAAATGATCATAAGGTGGGTCATGATTCAATTTGGTCGATTGTACATACGCTCGAAAAACATCATTACCCTTTTTTTGGAGTTGTGTAATAAGGCGACCCGTTGAAAGCAAGAGGATATAACTGTACTAAAATGTACCACATTTTTGCCAGGTGCCGTCAGTTTGACGCTTCAGCCCTAGCGCCCCTACCAACTGGTAGCTGTAGGCACCCCACAGAAGAGCAATCAATGTTATATAGAATAACATCTTCACAATTAACTATTAATTACTTACTTACTTAAGGTTTCTTGATGGCGGAACTAACCAAGCCAGCAAGAAGAGATACCTCAATACATCATTCCGCTGACAGAACATGGGCATGGGCTTGGCCGACTTGGAAATCTTTAAAAAGACTGCGGACACAAGTCGCCCGAAGCAAAGAATACATGCACCGATGGGATTACGCTGAGGAACGCGAATTTATGTGTGGTGTCTTTTCCCAGACAATGGCACACCTATTGTCATGCCCTAAGTGCCTCCGTGAGAGCCTGTACCCTCTGCTTTGTTAGTCGCCGAGTATTGGTCCTCAGAAATATAACGCCAGTGTCGACACAAAAGAAGACGACCACTTACGTGAACAGTGCGGCGTGTCCCCAGACCAGGTGCCGTCGGTCTCGCACTCTAGCCCTGGGGCCCCTACCAGCCGGTAGCCCCACGCGCAGGTGAACACCGCTCGTCCCCCCGCCGAAGAGTTGTACTCCAGCACGCTAAGGTGGGGGCCAAGCGCGCGGAGTACTGGGCAGGAGGTCTCCACGCAGGTGGGTGGAGGGGACGACCAACGGCCTGGCGAGCAACAGGTTAAAGGTGTCAGGCAAATGTCCGACCACATTGACCAAATAATAATTTGATTTGATTTGAAATACATAAGGACAGTCTTTTCGACGATATCGCTGAATCCTTACTAATATTTTAAACGCGAAAATTTGTGAGTATGGATGTTCGTTACTCTTTCACGCAAATACTATTTAACGGATTTGAATGAAATTTTGCATACAGGTAGTTTATAACCTTCATCGACACATGGGCAACTTTTTATGTCAGATGTCCACGCAGACAAAGTCGCGGACTCTTGCCCTAGCTAGTGTATCATATTTTACTCACCGTCGCCCATGCACACTAGCACTGCAGCGCCATCTAGGTGGTATCCGGTCGCGCAACTGAAATGCGCGGAGTGGCCGAGCCGGTTGCCCTGGGCGAATTGGCGAACGCGCGGCGAAGAAGTGTTTATGGGTGGACACACTACACCTGGGGAAACAAACTAATTAGGTCACCAACGTAGTGGTCACCAACGTAGTCTGAGGCGTTGTCTTGCGTAACTTTGTTAAATCTGATAAGGCAACATGGTTGTACTTGGAAAACTACAAGGCACTGACTCAGAGCAATGTGTCGTCACTGATACTGACAAATGGGAATGCGTTCATAGATAATGTATGAAATAATATCTCATACCGCGTCGCAAAGGAACTGTAAAGACACAAAGGACTTGTCCATTCATGGTTTTTTATTCGTCCATATTTCTAACCAGAATAAACTAAATATTATATGAAAGAGTTTACAAAAACTAGCCTTTCTGCATAAATAATATATTTTTTAAGGCCTCCGATTTAGAGAAAAAATTAAATTAATTTTACTGTTTGTCTGTACATAAACCGCACCTTCGGCTATAACAATTAACACATAAAAAAAAACTGACAACAAAATTGACATTCCAGGAATGCATGATTGAATGAAGAATCAAAAAAGAAAAGAAAAAGACATAAATACTTTTTATCAATTTAACCATTCTGAGTAGGCCAAGGATTGAGCCCAAACAGCCAGTAAAAATAAGGGAGTGATCAATGGATGATGCCACATTATAAAACATATTTTTTCTCAAAAATGGAGGCGTTTAAAAATATGATTTCTATGCTTACGTGTTTCATATTTTTGTAGCTTAAAGATAAATATAGTTTATTGGTGGTTGGTAATATCTTGGAATAAAAAACCAGCCTCCATACAAAAAGTGGACATGTCTTTTACAGTGTGTCCGGGTTTGGACTAACGATAATTTATGGGCTATTAGTTCATCAAATGCTATCGACAAAAAACACCCATGTTGGGTTCTAATTCCCCTCTCTTGAGATGGAAGCCATTTTAATTATTAAAAAAAAACTGTTTCTATGGATCTGGAGGTGCTAAAAGTTATTAAATGATTCATTTGAAGGTAACGCTATCGCCTACCAAGTGATAGAAAGATCAATTCAAAATTATTAACCGTCATAGAGAAAAAAAAAATAGTTTTTTAAACCTATTACAAAACAAAACCCAAAAATAATATTTTCTGGAATTTTTTTTAATAGGATAATGTCTCTAAAACTTGATATAGTATAAGGCCCTTAAATTATCGCTTGTCGAAAACCGGAAACCCTGTATATGAAGAGATCTCTAATATTCTGTTTTCTACTAATGTCAGGCCTGGTTCACTCCGCAATTTAGCTTAATGCTACAAGTAGGTACTTGCGCGGATCGACGTCTGGTACTTATGGATGTCACATGCCGTCCGCATTGCATGTAAGATCTACGACACACGTGCGCGTTTGTAGACGCGTCGGTCGACCCTACGCAGTCAGGTGAGATGAGGTTACGCGAGAGAAAGAGTAGCAAATATGTAGGTGTTTATAGCGAGATTATTGGCGTACCGCGATCTCAATTTGCACTTAATTCTGTGGTAGCAAGAGCCGCTATTCACTTAAATAACTTTGCAGTGTGATCCTTCTATACTTGTTCTACTATTTCGGTATTTCAAACACTCAAGTAAGGACTCACTAACAACTTTAATGAGCACAGTGTTGGTGTGCGCGCCGGGCGCCGCGCAGGTGTACTGGTCGCTGTGTCGCGCGGACATCTTGGTGAGGGTCAGGCGGTAGTGCGTCTCTCTCTCGCCCTCGTCTGGCGACCAGGCTGTGAGAGATAGTGAGAGTTCATGTTAGGAAATTATCGTTTTTAAGTAGGTAATAGATAAGTATCACTTGGCAATCAAAATATTCGATATTCCACTTGAATTAATGTGTGTATTACAGCGTTAAGAAGAAGCAGTGTAAAAATACGAAACGCTTAGCCACTTTGAATTTGTGTGCGTGTAAGAAAAAAAATATATGCGCAGTGATTGGTCAGACAATTTTACGCTGAAAAACCTGCTTCCGATATTTTTAATTATTGATGCCTGAGGCACAGGAATTTTTCTAGTCTCCAAGGCGGATTTTTCGCGTATTCTTAAATATAGCGATTCCTGGATTCAACGGGCATAAGTAGTAAGCTATAATCAAAAGGGCTGCCACAATCGACCAATCATTTGTCGAGATAGGTCATATACTCTCTCTCTCTTTCTGGCTATATATCCCACATGACGGGGGGTTAGCCTTCTTCTTTTCTTAATGTAAAAACAAACAATTAAAATTTTTATGTATTACAAAATATATGATTTTTTAAATGACAATGATAACACTGTATGGAATAGTTTTAAGGAACACAAATCTTCTAAAACTCTTAAAAGAGGCTATAACAATAATAGTAACCGAGGTTCATGCGCTGCTTCTTCTCAGCACTAGCCCACATTTGTCCCGAAGCAGTGGTAGGGTTCTACTTATGTTAAGACGTGTAAGTATAAGTGCTCCTTGCGAGCCTATATACAGAAATAAGTTAATTTTATAACTTGTTAATTTTACCTGGATGTGGTAACAAAACTCACTCACTACTCAAAAAAATTGGCGATTCCTGGATTCAACGGTCATAAGTAGTGAGGTCTGCCACAATAGACCAGTCATCGGTCAAGATGGCTTTTATATGGCCCAAAAATAAATAGAGTCCCAGATGCCCACGGGCGGGCTGGCCACTGACCTGCGTTGTGGTGTCCCCGCGCCTGGGTCCAGCTCCACTCCGGTTCGCCCAGCGCGCGCGGGGAGATGCAGTCGAGCCGCACGGTGCTGTCTGGATACGCGTACAGCTCGCCCGACGGCTGAACCACGGCTGAGCCACTCACGACCGTGTACTGGATAGTTGGTGGCGCATCGCCTGAAGAAATATGTGTCCCACATTAAAGTGCAACCCCCTACTACAATCCTACTACAACCCACTAGTCTGAATGTGCAGAACTTACCACTTAATTGGTGTGTAAGAGGAAGGACATGGATATAGACGAATTTAATAGTTTTGGGACGTGCTTGTGGCGCAGTGACGGCAGCGCTTTGGTAGTGATACCAAAGTTAAGCAATCCACGACGCGGTCGTGATTGGATGGGTGACCATTTCGACCATTTAAGTGACGACCGTGCTTCGGAAGGCACGTTAAGCAGTTGGTCCCGCTAATATCTGTTGGTATTAGTCGTTAAGCCCAGTTAAGTCCTAGGGCGGCTTGATAACATCTGACAGTAAGGTTTGTCGCTTGCCTTACAGACACCCCTCCACCAATCCGCACTGAGCCCGCGTGGTGGAGTATGGCTCGTACCTCCTCATAGTTGAGGTGAGGCTTTTTCCCCGCTGACTTAACTTAATATTATTTTTTTAAGAAAAACGGTCACTGATTGCCTAAAAGAGGATACACTCGCCCGTTAGAAGTTCTCTCATTCACCTAAACAATATTTATTCAGTTGTGTATATAATTATCCATTACATTGATAATATCGACTATTTAAGCTGAGCTTTGCATTGGCTGTCACTATAAAATTGACATACTGTGTATACTCGTTATGGATTACTTTCTAGTCATAAGAATAACCATAATATTACATCATGTGCATTGATAATGATTGTAATCTGTCAGTATATTTATAGCCACCGGTGGCTGTCACGCGCCACGCCCTTTGGTCCCGCGCAAACGAAGGTGGTCGGTGGCCACTACAATTGACACTCATCTGCTAAATCCTTTGACAGATGTCTTGTCAAAGTGGCGAGTGGCCGCCAGTCGCGTGACGCGATCAGTGAGTCGCGAGTGAAAGGAATGTAAGGTTGGGTGCTCGGGAGGTGAAATGATAGATTCAGATGCGTGTACAATACCGGTTTATTAATAAGTAATCAATCAAATATGTAGTGTAACTAGTCATACGTCATAAACATACTCTACACCTTCCCCGAAAGGAAAAAATGAAATAAAATTACATAAGTTTATTTTATTTTGTTTTACATAAGTTAAGCTAAGTTTAACAGTTTTTAACAAACAAATAAAGTATGGAAAATATTTAAAAGTTATTATTTATGTCGTAATTTAAAATTAAATTTAAGTCTGATACAATTTGGTTCTATTTTTATGTACAATATCCAATTTACCATTTTTCATAATTTCAACATTAGGTGATATATCTCTAATAACAGTGTAAGGGCCTAAATAAATGCTGTCGAGCTTATTGCCGGTTTCATTTTTCACGAGTATCATATCGTTTGGCTTATAAGTAACGGGATTCAAAACTTGATCATACTTAGATTTCCTATTTAATTTGCTTTTAACTAAATTATTATATGCTTCTTTTTGAGCAGTCTGGATTCTATACCGTAACTCTGCGGGGTATGAATCATAATTATATAGCGGGTCAACTGTTTGATTACACAAGTTACTGGGTAATATACACTTATTACCATAAACTAATTCGAACGGCGTAAATTGCGTTTCGGAATGCACCGAGGTGTTAAAAGAAAAGCACCAATAAGGTAACCACTTACTCCAAGCATCTGGGTGATTATCAGTCTGGATCCTCAGATAAGCGCCTAAATGCTTGTGAGAATTTTCCAACGCTCCGATGCTTTGATGATGGTATGCTGTGGAGTTTAATTGGTCTATATGCAATAACTTACATACCTCTTGGAATGTTGAGGATAGAAATTCCGTTCCTCGGTCTGTGGCTACTTCCTGGTAGGGATGGCGATCTGAGATCGATTAATCGAAGAATCGATTTTTGTAGCCAAAAAGATCGATTTTTTAAATCGATATGTAGTACTGTATCGATTCAGTGAATCGATATTTGAAAATCGGTTATTTTATTTTTCGGTATAAACTAAAAAAGTATTTACAATTAATTGAATATACCCGTATTAAAAGAGTGCTGGCGGTTGCCGGTTAAAGGGTTAATTATTCAAAATTCGCGAGATGGCTGTATGTTTGGATTCCTTCGCTTCTCTTTATTAAAAAAAAGTTACGTTTATATATTTTTTATCATCGAATTACCCGATTTTACTGATAAGAGATCGTTAAACTATGATATGTATCTTGTAGATTTATATTACATTATAAACAAAAACTTGAGAAAAAGATCGATTTTTCAGAAATCTATCTTATTGGCCTCGATTTTTTTGTGGATCGATTTATTAGGTCACGATTCGAATCGATTTAAAAATCGATGTTTTTCGAAAAGAATCGCCATCCCTACTTCCTGGGGCACGCCGTATCTAAGTATAAAATTATTTACAAAACATTGCGCTATTTCTAATGAACTTTTAGTAACTAAGGGATAAGCTTCGACGTACTTACTAAGTTCACATTGTATCGTGAGTATATAACTATAATTATTAATATCTTTTTCTAAAGGTCCTACCGTATCTAAAAATATTTTCTGAAATGCAGAACCTGCGGTCGTAGTGACAGACATTGGTTCTTTTGTGTGAACAGAATGCTTTTGTTTTTGGCATTTGTCACAATTTTTAATAAAGTTTTTAACATCGGTATCTAAACCGGGCCAAAAATAATATCTTTTTATAGTTTTGGTCATTCGTCTAATGCCTGCGTGGCCACTCGTAGGCAAAAGATGAAAATCATTGAGTATTACTCTACGATCGTCTATATTATCTATTCTCTTTATATCTTTCAATACACATAGTCGAGGACCGGTCCATGTTTTATCACTTTTTATTTCACTAGCTAGCTTTTTGACAAAAATATCATTATTATTATTCATTATAAAATATATTTCGTCGACGTTCATTGATTTACAAAACTCTCCGAGCTCTCTCACAAATGCGCCTGGCGTCAGTTGCGATCGAGAAGCTGGATTAATAAATATAGTATTTTTATTTAACACATAACTAAAAGTTTTACTTTCTTTCGTTATTTCCTTATTCTTTCGTAATTTATTCGTCAGTTTCAGTTATAAATCGTAATTCCATTGACTCTTTCGGTTTAATATGAGTATCCACGACCATCGGTTGATCAGGCCGAGAGTCGGTGGGTACCATATTTACCGGAAGATTCGTGTCTAATTGTCGTGTCTGTTTCCTAGTCATAACATTCACAATATGCTCATTCATCTCTTTCAAATCATTCAAACTTATAACCATTCGTGACAATACATCTGCAGCTGCGTTGTCAGAACCTTTCACATACTCTACATCAAAGTCGTATTCCTCTAAAATTAGGCGGAATTTAAGTAATCTACTCGCCGGATCCTTCATATTAAATAAATAAATTAGAGGCTTGTGGTCAGTCCGAATTTTAAACGTTCGTCCATACAAATATGGTCTAAAGTGTTTTACTGCCCACACAATTGCGAGCAATTCTTTTTCTATTGTGGGATATCGTTTCTCTGCCTTATTTAGACTTCGGCTAGCGTAAGCTACAGGCTTGCCATCTTTGTTGGATAAGACCGCGCCGATCGCATATCCAGATGCGTCAGTTTGAACTACAAAGGTGTTTTGCTCTGAAAAATCTGGGTACTGAAGTACAGGTGGTGATATGAGACTGTCTTTTAAGGTCTGAAAAGATTGTTGACATAGTTGATCCCATTCGAAAGGTACATTTTTGCGACATAAATTATTAAGGGGGTGAGCCTTTTCGGCGAAATTGGGGATAAACTTCATCGACATTGTTAGGAATTGGATAATTTTTTAAAACTTTAGATTTACAGGATCGGGTAATACTCCGTTTCCCGAAACGATATGGCCTAAATAAAGTAATTCTTTCTTTAAGAAGTCGCATTTTTCAGGGTTAAGTTTCAAGTTACATTTTCTTAAACGAGAAAACACGTCTAAAAGGTTTTTATTATGTGAATATAGGTCTTTTCCGAAGACTATTAAATCGTCCAAATAAATAAGACATTTTTCTTGAGTTAGGCCAGACATAGCTATATTCATCATCCTAGAAAATGCGCTTGGACTTGTTTTGAGACCCATAGGCATTCTGGTCATCTGATGTTGTCCTGAATTAAATGCTGTGTATTTTCTACTATTGGGGTCTAAATTAACTTGATAAAAACCTGCATACAAATCGAGGTGACTGAAGTATACAGAACCAGATAAAGAATCAATGATCTCAGTTATATTAGGCGGTGGGTATTTATCATTTTGAATGACATTATTTAATTTTCTATAATCCACAACTAATCTCCACTTTTTCTCACCGTTGTTATCAGATTTTTTAGGAACGAGTAAAATTGGACTTGACCACTCGCTTTTAGATGGTTCTATTATACCTTCACTTAGCATTTTATCTAATTGTTTTTTAATTTCTCCTTTTTGTGAGTAGGGAAGCCTATATGGTTTTACGTAGACAGGTTCCGAATTAGGTTTTAATGTAATTGATTGCTTAAAGACGCTAGTAGTTGTTAACTTATCACCAGATAAATAAAAAATATCGGGAAATTTAGCACACAAATTCTCAATAGATATCTGTTCCTCCTTGTTTAAATGCCTTAACTGCAATAACGAAAATATTTTCTTTACTCTGTCTGAATCTACATTGTTTTTACTAAATGCACATATGTCATAATCGCGTAACTTGTGCAAGGTTGGAACAATATCGCTTAAGGCGACGTCCTTTTCAGTTGTATTCAATATTTGTATCGGAATTTTCCCATTAATAAGAGTAACAATGGAACTTGCCAGAAATACACCTTCGCATAATTCTTTCGTGCAAACTAGCACATCTTCTGATAATGAAGTTGATATGTAGTGAATTGACTCTGAACGTGATGGTATAATAAAACTATTATGTTTTCTATAAATAGGTAAGCAAATACTATTATTATTTGCACTTCGTAATGACAAAGTATTGGTTTCGTAACATATCTGCGCCGAGAACATTCTAAAAAAGTCATCACCAAAGATACCGTTTGCCGTATAAGGTAATGAATCAAATACATAGAACTTATGATTCAGGGGCGTTTCATTATACACTCCCAATTTAAGGTACACGTGTCCGATTGTTTCAATACTACCACCTATTCCATTTATAATAATCCTCTCCTTAATTATTTTCGCCGTATTTGGAACATGCGCTCTCTTTATGGCCGAGATCGATGCACCGGTGTCAAGTAAAAATGATAACGAGTTACTTGTACTATCCAAACTAAATTGTACTAAAAGTGATTTGTTATTACAAGATAAAATTGACTCGTTATTCACGAAAAAACTTGTTTTCGGGTTCTTGTTTTTCTTGAACAGGACTAGAGGTCTCTGTTAAAAGTTGCAAATTCTCGTTGCGTGAAGAATACGCAACGTTACCGCGATTATGATAATAATTGGACCTACCTCTGTTAAAGTTTCGCTGTCCCGGGTTTCCTCTCCGATAGGTGTTTTGGCGGCGTCCACGTTCAGCGGACCGAAAAGCACCAGAGCCTTCATAACCGCCACGGCCACGGCCTAGCTGCTGGTAAAACCTACCTCCTCTGCCGTGAAAACTGCGATTCCTGTAGGAATTTCCTCTCCTGAAATTGGTATTGTAATTAGTGCGGTTCATGGTCATAATGTCGTTTGAAGAAGACGGTACCGCTAGTTCTTCATCAACCGGTGCCTGTAAAGCATCTTTTAAATTGTCAAAATTGCGAGCGGCGATGATGGTGCTTAACCTTCGATTACGCAATACATCGGCAAAGCGTTTTATCGCCTGCTTTTCGTTAATAGGCTTAAGAACTGAAAATTTTGAATTGTCACCGTCTGCTTGCGCAATCGTGAGGTCAACAAACATTTCTGACAGTTGTTTACCATAATCATTCACTGACATATCATTTTGTCTAGCACGTTGCATTTGATTCTGTATCGAAACTGCGGATTTTTTAGGCAATAATACCCGTTTCAAATCATTAATTAAAGAATCTACATCAGGATAATCTGATAACAGCCTTAATTTTGCTGACTGGGAAAGTCTATTTTTGAGAACAAACGATATCAATTTGGGCTTGGACGCTGTATCAAGGACGGAGCTATAATAATCTATACCGTCTATAAGCTGCTTCGTTACCGATTCACTATTGTCTAAAACTGGCAATAAACTCAACGCGACCTTAAGATCAAACGCCTCCATTTTTGATGAATTACTTGTGTCACTAACAACAGGAGTATGAGTCAAATTCACAATTTCCTTATACAAGTTCTTAAACTTTGTACACAATGCATCTATTAAATCATTTTCTTCGACATCTTTAAATGGTCGTACACAGCTAATTTCATCTAAAAATAAATTATATCTATCCCGTATTACATTTGCCTCCTCAAATTTTTTCACTAAAATATTACCTTCTTGTCTACTAGGGCCTATTTTAATTAGATAAGTCCTTATTTTATATAATTCATCATATAATTGTTCCACATATTTGGCCATA
This sequence comes from Pyrausta nigrata, assembly GCA_949316185.1. Lineage (NCBI taxonomy): Eukaryota > Metazoa > Arthropoda > Insecta > Lepidoptera > Crambidae > Pyrausta > Pyrausta nigrata. The sequence goes on from OX438936.1 coordinate 1,055,559, forward strand.
ACATATTATAAAAATAATTTAAAATAACTTCGCCTTAATATCGTAGTGTCTAAGTTACATACCTTTTTGGGCTTGCATTTCTTGGTTATAGGAGAATACTTATTAAATCACTAAGACATAATTATTTTAATGTCTCTAATAATGTTCATTTAAACAGCACCGGTCAAACGTCAAAGTTATTTTTTCGCGTACTTTCACTTAAGCAGTTAAAAGTTTTGTTTAGAATTAACTTTATTTTGATAACACTCGCGCACTTCACTGAACACAACACATTAGGTAGGGGGGACTAAACAGGGGGCTGCTCCTCGGATAATTCGATCTTCTTGAGTCTGAAGGCGTAAGCTCGTGCTCTTCTCTCGATGATGAGGGCAATGAACACCACAACCACGATGATGATAACCACGAACATGTACCAGGAAATCTGTCCCATATATTCCACAAATCTGCCGTTGTTTCTTTGGAACTCGTAGTGTTTCTCAAGTTGCTCAAAAATCTCTTGAGGTTGCTCGGCTTGCTGTGTGTTTTTCCCATATTTACTGGTTACCACTTAATAGATTTTTAAGATGATTTACTGCGTGACCGACGGGAATGTAATGCGAGCCGCTGCGCCGCGGAGCCATCCACAATCCGAACAAGGCAGGGTCGCCATGTAAGGTTGGGTGCTCGGGAGGTGAAATGATAGATTCAGATGCGTGTACAATACCAGTTTATTAATAAGTAATCAATCAAATATATAGTGTAACTAGTCATACGTCATAAACATACTCTACAGGAAGCAGGTTTTTTTTTGTTGAAAGTTCTTGGCCTGGAGGAAAGTAAGCAGGCTAGTGAAAGTGTTACCATTTTAAATAGAGTTCTAGTTACAAAACGAGCAGTTCCTCGCGACTTCAACCGCGCCAAAAGTCGGATTTTTAATACAAACTTTCTTCACCTATTTCACCCCCCTGATGATTTAATAACGCGACAAAAAGTAGTCTAGTGTCCTTCCCTGGGTCTCGAACTATCTCTTAACCAAATTTCATTTGAATCGGTTCAGTAGTTTCGCCTATTCAATACAAACAAACAAACAATCAAATATTTTGTCTTTATAATTTTAGTGTAGATAAATAATCATTCTACAATGAACCTACCTGTAAAGTTGGTAACAACCGTGGTGGGCACACACTCTGGCAGCTTTGGGGTCCACTCCCCATTCTCGCACCGCAGTGTGCTGTCTCCCTTTAGCTTGTACAGCCCGAAGTGACGGCATCTCGCCACAATTACTGAACCGTGGGGGAATGGTGTGTCTTTCTGAAAACATACACTTTATTTATCCTACTCAGGTATTTGTACACATTCAAATTAGATTGTTTCATGATAGGACTCTCACAATACTAAGGCGTTTATTAGACTATGCGATATTTAGACAGTCTTACTAAGACTCAGCATAGTGTAATAAGAGTTAGTTTGAAAGAGTGAGATGGGGCTTAGACTGTCTCAGTAAGACTGTTTGAATATCGCGTAGTCTGATAACCTCCTAAATAAAGCATGCTCACCCTAAAACAGATTTTTGAACTAAGTAATAGTTTGTGCTGTTAATAAAATTAGACCATTTGTCCACCGAAGTCAATTGCATTGCACATACATACTTCCAAAACCAATGAACAAGAAGTCTATGTAACAAAAGTGTTAGCAAACCCAGCTTACATCAATAGAGGAATTTTTGAAAGATATTGCCAGCAGAGGGTGTTCATTGCGATACAAACATTCCCTTAAGATTGGCTGAAACCTGCCATCTGAAACCAGAGAAGTAAATCATGTTTTATGTAAAAAAAAGCCTTCAAAAAATTTAAAGAAATCATTTTTATATTGACAAGTGAAAGAAATTTGAAACTGGAAGTGGGTACGCATAGACTTATTAGGTACACAAAAAAAGCATTTAAAAGATTGTAGTAGGTAGATAAAAGCCACCAAAATTTGACTAAAAAGCTAAATACATAAATTGACTAATTACCTGGTGTAGATGAGCAAAGTGGCCCAACCCAGTTTCCATCGATGCACTTTATTTTGCATATCAATCTCTCGTTTAGAGGACCTATTAGACCTGGAAATTTCACCTATAACAAACAACATGTATCTATTTTGTTCACTGTCAAGAAAATTTTTTCAAGCCAAGAAATAATTATGGTGCACTTACTTCAGATATTTTAGAGAAGTCTGACCTAAATCTAGTGACATCTAAGTTATCATCTAAGCTGGTCACATCTGGCAATGAGCATTTGAAGTCATCTGCAAAAACACAATAAACTTGCATTTATTTGCTACTAGCTGTTGCCCGCGTAAACTACTATTTCTGTATCCTACAGGAACCATGATTTTTTTCCGGGATAAAAAGTAGCCTATATGTTATTCCAGACTATAATCTATCTCTGTGCCAAATTTCATCCATATCCGTTCAGTAGTTTTTGCGTGAAGAAGTAACAAACATACACACTCACACACTCACAAACTTTCGCATTTATAATATTAGTGGGATTTGTTCTAAGTTAAATGACCATACCAACAAGGAGATATTAACTTGATGCTCAGATCTTAGCAGCCAAGGGTTCTTATAGTTATTATTAGCAGCTGTAGCTTTAGAATATAGACCCTTAGGAAACCCAGTTTCAAATTTATAAGGACGTAAAAATAAGTATGTATGGCTAGGGAGCAGCTTAAAAATCTTTTGGCAAAATATCAAACAAACAAGAAACAAAATCTTTGTGGTTGTTTTACAACACAAGCTTAATAAAATAAATAACTATTCAGGATCAAGGCTAGCAACATTAGCTGCAGTAGAATGTTAACAGCTGATAGACAGGGTCGATAAATTTATTTATTCGCATTAGTACATAATTATCAAGTTTATCGGTCCCCCCTTCGCACTCAAGTGTAAAATACTTACTTACCTTGCGAATAAGTCACATTCTCTTCACTTTCACACAATATTATGCGAATGAAACCCAAAAACAGTATGAAGAACATGATTGATTATTTTTATGATTTAGACACCTAAATATGTATATTATACAATCACAAAGTTAAACCCATCGAGGACGTTAAACCTATATTAACATAATTTGTGTCAATAGCGATTACACTCGAGTCGAAAGCCTTTTCAGTAATTTTTCTTATTTATTTTTCCATCACTCTTCTTCAAAAAACTACTTTTTTTTTTTGCTTGAAATTTGCTTTTTTAATTCCTTCACCTTTCTGGGTAGGCAACGGATCAAGTCTATACAGCCATCTTTGTTTTTTCTATTGTCTTTTAGACTAAGCATTTTCTCCTTCTTTTCTTCAATATTTTTTGTGACTTTGTTTAGACTGTCTTGTTGGCCTTGTGGTTAGCCAAGAGGTTCCGGGTTCGAATCCCGGGTCGGGCCGAAACTCTGACTCAGCTCCGGCCGGAGTCAGGAAGTTAATGGTGTTAACACCCCCGTGCCTCGGAAAGCACGTAAAGCCGTTGGTCCTGACACCCCAGTCATTCCGGATTTCCATCTCACATTATGAGAGTGAAGGAACAGAGAGTACACCTGTATATTTCGCACACACTTGTCCGCTAATGTCTCTCGCACAGTTGGCTAATCTCTGTTGAAGTTAGCCGCTGTAATCGAAATTCGGTAAAGAGAACATTATTATCCTTTGTGACCGCACAGTGGTGAGCAAGCACCCACACTGGCCCGCCGCGCCGCGAAATCACTCGAAACTCTGGATCCTAGCCTAACTCTTGTTGTCTTAGGACTTCGTAGTGGATTGAGTTTGACGATTAAGGCTCCGCGCAGATGAGCCACCGACCACAGCCCCTGGTAGCTGTCGCGCTCCATATCCCGTGCAAACGGGCGGCCACTTGAAGTCGGTGGACGTCTTTTGACCACCACCACGTGTTTTAGCAAAATGTCGAGTAGCGAGTGGTCGCCACCGGTGGCATGTCGCAGACACTGAGTCGCAATCGCAAGTGGCCACCACACCACCAGCCACCAGAAGCTTGTCGCGATGGGACACCACACGGTTCACTTGCACAAGTCAAGCAACTAAATACAAAATTAAAATAATGTAAACAGCTTGTCGCCCAAATCATAAAGGTTCTGGCTTGTCGCTAGCTAGCCACCGGTCACCGGTGGCTGTGGTCTGTGGTGGTTCATCTGCGCGGTGGAAGAGACTATTATATTATGCTCTATGGCGATGCGGACGCAAACCAAACCTATTTTTTTTTTTATAAAGATAAGGTTTAAATAAAAAGCATCTCAAAATGTAGGTACTGTTTATATAATTCGAACAATATGGCGGTTTTACAAATGCTCGTAAAACATAGATTTCAAAACAATTAATTATCACTTAGCCTTTTCCCATGAGAGTTATGAGAATAAAACAATGTTACTATCATTTAATTAAAATAGATTTTAACGTCGTTTAACAAATTAACTAAGTGTATATATATCTAATAAAGCTTACGTTAAAACAGGTCATTAATTTTAAAAGCAATCAACATTGGTTGTGATTGCAAATAAAAAATAATTCTGTATCTAAATACACACTTAATTAAAACTAAAGGTGATAAAATTTTAATGGTATTTATTATAATAACAAGTATGAACTTCACTGGTTATTGGTTACAGAACCGAGACTCTTTAGGCTGGTTGCAAACTCAGCGTCAGCGTGGCTCAGAGGGGACTTTTCATTTGTCAGTCACATGCGCTCACGATCGACTGTATAGAAAAAAACAGGTTTTGCAAACGTGCCGCTAGGGGCGCTAACTAAATTTCCATTAAATTTTCGTTACACGGACGAAAGTGAGGCATGAAAAAACTCGCAATAAGCCCTCTTGAATTTAAATTCACCACCCTAACCGCCCGCGCCTACTCTAAGGCCCGCGCGGATGGCAAGCGTTCCTCGTAAGCGCGCGCGCTGATGGATGAGGTTCACCGGCTTGGACTGGACAGTCGATAAACATAATAAGTAGGTATGTAGTTACAAAAGTAAAAAAATAGATTTTTTTATTACCTATGGAAGAAAGGCAAAGGCAAGGCGGCGACGGCGTATGATAGAGATGGACGTGTCATCTACACATCTCTACTCTTTGGAAGGTGTATTCTTTACATTTTTCCTCGAATTTATGAGAACACGATGACAAGTTGTGTAAGCATTAAGCATTTAAAAGGCTCTAGATAACGATAACCTTTACAGTGTCATTATTTATTTATCATCATTAATATTCCAGTAATCAGGCAGGCAGTTGACAGAACTGATAATTGCCTGATATTAATTTTAATAATTTACTTATTTTGACGTTATGTTTTTGTCTGACTGTACCTGACCCGCGCATCACTTACCATCCGCGTCTGAAATCAGCCTTCGCAAACTAACATTATTATATTGAACAAACGATTGATGGAATAAATAAATTGTATACGCGTCATTAAAAATAGATTTAAATACTTAGGCACTAATGAACAAATCACGTCTTTTAACGGGCGGTTTCTCAAAAATGCAGCTTACAGTCCTACAGAAGCGCTTAAGAATTAGGTAAGTATTGAAATTTGACTAAAGTTTTAAGCATTTATGACTAACAGACAGTTTCTCATGCGCTGATCAAACGTTGAGTTTGGTTGTGTGATCCTGTGATTACCTGAACTAAGGCCTGGAGGTATCTTAATATCTTTGTACAAGATGACGTGATCAGCTTACGAAAAACTGGGCGTAAATACGACCAAAGTATTTGATTCTTAACAAAGGTAAATAGGTAGGTAATGTACGTACGTATATTATCAAAAGCTAATTAGGCACAGTAAGTAAATAAGGTCACGCCGGAATCCCATTTGGCTTTAAGTTTTTACCGACTAATGTAAGCAGATTTATATAGGGATATCTTAAATATAGCAGCGGATAGCGCAGAAATCGAAGCGCGCGTCAAATATTTCTTTCTCTCCCATAATATCGATGGCTTAGAGCACACATGTTCTAATTACAAAAAGTTGATTTTTCAGTAGAGCATTTTAAAGTTGAAGCATGAATAATACAAAAACTGTCTATGATATGGAATTCGAATTTCGTTTATTCATAAGACTTATTCTTTAGTTCTACGAATGTACTAAGTGCTAAGGGGCTAGTATTCTAGTAGAGAAACATGTACTTATCAAAATAAAAATGTTATACTCGTAAAAATTTATACAGCGTGTGGCCTGTAATAGGAGCCTGGTAGGGTGGGTGTCAGCCCAAGTCACAGTATTAGCACCGAAACCACTTCAGTGTTTCCGCTGCCTTGATGGCGGCCACATAGGAGCGCAGTGCCAGGCTGAAGTTGACTGCAGCGATCTGTGTTACCGCTGCGTTCAGTTTGGCCACACTCGTCGCGGTTGCACTTCTGCGCCGCACTGCCTACTGTGCACGGCAACCGTTAAGCAAGCAGATCACATGCTGGGTAGCATGCACTGCTATCAACAGAAGGGGAGCAATCGTGCCGGCATTAGGAGCCCAGCAAGTCAGCCACAGCCGAGTGAAAACACGGTAGAGAAGGACTCTAGCACCTCTGTGGGCTAAGATGGCTCTTCGTGTTATTCAGGCGAATGTGAACCATTGTATAGCTGCTCAGGACATGCTACTACAACACATGACATGCTACTCGTCGTAGCGATTGGGTAGCTGACCGCAAGGGGCTGGTGGCCATTGTCGTATCTGGCGGGCTCCAACTAGAGCTGAAGGCCAAGGTAGACGGAAACGTAGTAGCTCAGTGTGGGGGCTGTTGCTGGTAGGGATGTACTGCCCTCCCAGCCGAAATGCTGCTACACTCGAAGCCAATCTGGACAGACCAGATGCCGTTCTGCAGCAAGCTCGCTCTTACTGCTTTAATCTGCGGAGACTTCAACGCGAAGTTGACAGCAGATGCAAGAGGCGGAATCGTATTAGAGTGGGCAACAGCACTAGGACATGTGATTCTAAAGCACGGAATAGTAGCTATATGTGTGCGGCCGCAGGGTGAATCAATTTTGGACCTATCGTTCGCAAGCCCTGCTGTCGCCGCTCACATTAGCGGCTGGGCAGTACGTGCAGATACAGAAGCAATGTCAGACCACCGCTACATAACATTTGATGTTGCATCAACGCATTCCACAGCCACACCGAAAACGCCTAACCCAACTCTTTTTCCACGCTGGAAAGTCAAATGCCTTGATAGAGAAATGGTTGAAGAAAGCTGCTTTAGTTAAAGCCTGGCTGCCCATATCTGCAGGTTCGGTCAATGTAGACGAAAAGGCTCAGTGGTGGAACGAGGCCATGTCTCACATATGTGACGCAGCCATGCCCCGGTCTAAGCCCATGCCACCGAAACGCGCCGTCTACTGGTGGTCAGAGGAGATTCCACGGCTACGGCGAGCATGCATAGCAGCGAAACGTGAAGTTTTACGGCATCGCCGTAGGCACCAGCGCGATATAGCTCTTGATATCCCACTCTACGAAGCGTACGGACAGGCAAAAAAGCCCTTTACTACCACGGTGTTCCATGCTACCTCCAGCAGCTCGTTGCTGACTATCTGGCTGAGCGTGAGGTCATGTGCGTTGACCGGGACGGCACACTCTTACGCCAAAGTGCTACCTGCGGTGTTCCACAGGGGTTCGTCCTAGGACCAATCCTGTGGAACATTGGCTACGATTGGGTCCTCCGCGGGCGGCTGGAAGGTGGCGTCAGCTTGACGTGCTACGCAGATGACACACTAGTAACAGCGCGCGGCGCCAATCTAGCGGAAGCTTCTACTCGTGCAACTGTGGGCGTCGCAACTGTAGTTCAGCGGATTCGAGAGCTAGGACTGGAGGTGGCACTCGAAAAATCTGAGGCCTTGTGTTTCCACGGGCCTCGACGAGCACCGCCCGCAGAGTCTCACATCACGGTCGGAGGAGTCCAGATAGAAATCGGAAAGACCCTCAAATATCTAGGGATGGTTTAGGACGGACGGTGGCGCTTTGTGGCACATTTCGAACGCCTAGTGCCTAAACTTTTGGCCACGGCAGGAGCCCTCAGCTCTCTTCTGCCGAATCTAGGAGGGTCCTCCGCGCTGTATACGGCTCTGTACGGGGCTCCGGTATGGTTCGATACTATGTCGCCACCCAACACCACACAGCTGCGGAGGGCACAAAGGGGCATGGCGGTTCGAGTGATTCGCGGATATCGCACGATCTCAACCGATGCAGCCATAGCGCTAGCCGGGTGTCTGCCTTGGGACCTCGACGCTGTGGTAGTTTGGCGAGAAGACCAAAGGGCCTAAGAGCAACGACCCGCACCGCGTGAGATTGAGGCGGAGAGGCTTGCCCTTGAGGTGACCGCAATAAGAGCCTGGTCAAGGAGAGTGGCCGGTAACCAAGCTGGGTGCTGAACGCTCGAGGCTACCGACGCGCGGAGCTAGTCCAGTACTGTCAGTGCTGTCAATGGCAAGATACTACGTACCCTCCCCGCGCTTGCCAACGGCCGCGAGAGTCAGAGAACGAACATACATACACACTCGCTAATTGGCTTCCAGACCGGATCCACGTCGGCCGATCACTCCGGCCCGTACAGAAATTACGCGCCAAAACGATTATTGAAAGCACACCTAACTTAACATGACGTTAGTATACATGAGCATTTCAAAAATCAAAACCAAAAAAAATGTGATTTTCGATAATTTTGTAAACATAGTTATTTTTTGTATCATAGCGACTTAGCATATTTGTGCACTTAAAAGGGTTGCAATCATTACATTTGTTTTTGTAATAACTGCACTTACAACATTTGGATTGTCTGTAATATGTAAGATTACATGTCGTAAATGTACTTAATATTCCTGAGCGCTAAAATTACTGCGTGAGAGAATGTTTAAAAATCACTTATGGAGTTTTTGTACCAGATTAGTAAAAATAAAGGTTTTTAATACTTTTGGTCATAACCGAATGTTACTTGATACAACAGTGACACTGGGTTTTTGATAAAAAGAGATGGAATATCGGCACGTGGGTAAGTGCAAACGGTAGAGCACGTCAGTTAATACAGTTGTCAGTAAAAAAGTAAAAATCGCAATTTTTGTAATTAGTACATGTGTGCTCTAAGCCATCGATATATAAAGGCAAAAGTAGCCCCACCGTTAGTTTTATTTTAATAAAGCTAAATCAGATAAACTTTTAATTTTGGAGCCAGTGCTATATTAAAAATTATTGAATCTCTATAAATTACTTTTAACCCGAGGGTTATGTTTTCTTTTTTAGCAATTTACAAAACTTGCGTTAGACCAATACTAGCCACTTTTCTTGTGCACGTTTTGTGAGTTACCAAAGGTATTATTTTACTAGTGCCCTAAGTTTAAAGAGTTTTTAAAAATAGAATTAAGCAGATTTTTCAAAAATTATTTATAGGCTGACATTTGACCGCAATCACACAATGGTAATAGGGATTTTACTGACAGCTCAAAAGTTTAGTTTTATTTTTCTAAGTTATATCAATATTGTGTCAAAATCATTGTGCTTAAAACCAAAATAAATTACAAACATGTAGTGAAAGTACTTACGATAAAAATAGCCAGTTACAAAATGCTGTAAAAAAATTTATGGAAAAAACCTCTTGATGATCACTAAATTGACAACATTTCAAAAAATTTACATGCACTTTTTCATTTTTTTCCTAATAGTACATTAAAAAAAGAAGACATACATATTTTTTCTTTTTCATTTCTTTCCATTTATTCCCCTTGAATTAAATTCTTTAAAAACTCTCAATTCCAAAAGAGCGTAAGTACAAGAGTAAGGATGTGACAACTTCTTGCCTCTGCCATATTCAAAGTTTAAAAAAACAACTGACATGTATAGTGTTGTATGTTGTAGAAGTAAGATATCAATATCGACACGTATATCGAAATACAATACGTCTAAATGAAGAAGTAGATAAATAATCTTAGTGAGTATGTTTATCCAAACACAACTTTACTAAGTACGTAATATCAAAATACAAAAAGTCTCAATGAAGAAGTTGATAAATAATCTTAGTGGGTATGTTTATCCAAACACAATCTTATTAAGCACGTATATCATAATACAAAAGTTCAAATAAATAAGTAGATAAATAATCTTTTAAATAATCAAACACAACTTTACTAACTACTATTAGCTAACGTTGTCATTTTCCTTACTTAAATTTTTATGGTTTCTAAAATCAAATAAAACATCACTAATGATTAAAAGATTTTTTATGATTTCGTCACTAAACTAGATAATCATTTAAATGCATGTGTAGTTATAGCAATCCTAAATGTACTATACTAAAACTATCGATAACTAGATGGACTTCGCTTCTATAGAACAACACTACGATTATGTCTTCTCTCACTCACTCATCATAGTGTCAGTGTCAAATATCAATGTCAAAATGACAGCTAGCTTGCATGTATGGTAAAATACTTTTTAAGTCAGACCAGATAATCAAGCAATGGCATGTCCCCTTATAATGCCGGTATCATAGCACCTATCAGTTTTTTTCAAATATCTCTGAATTTATAGCGTAAAAAAATATTAAAATATTTTTAACGTATTAAGCATCGCCAAATCTCGAAATGGTTTTTGAATTTTAGTACCTTTATAAAAATGAAATGTTGTCAATTGTCATATAATAATCTGTTAGTACGCGTGAATCTAAAACATATTTACTATAAGTATTATAACATAATAAACGCTAAAACCGGTCTTTTTCCTAAATAAATATCTTCCTGACTTAGGTTGTTCAACGACATCTAGCGGATTTTTAAGTACTGATTTTTGACACTAGGAAAATCCCTCATTGACGATGCGGCGGAATCATAAAATAAAATCAATGATGGCGCTAGTTTCGCCTCGCCATTCGCCTTAAGCAGTTATTAGAATACGCGGTATTCAGACAGGCTTACTGAGACAGTCTATCTCTAATCTCGCTCTTTCATACTATGAAAGTGCAAGATGGGGCAGCAGACTAACAGGCTCACCTAACAACTCTTATTACACTACGCTGAGTCTCAGCAAGTCTGCCTGAATAACAGGTTGTCTAATAACTGCCATATGAGTAGGGATTCCGGAGACAGTTGAACAATTAACACAGTAACTCTAATCAGTCTTACATTTAGGCACCACATATTCACAACAATAGTATTAACACGCTTTTGCAATGAAAATTTAAGGAGCTTAATAAAAATTCTAGAAAATCTTACAATTTTAACACTATGTTATGCATAATTTTTTAGAATACATATTTAAATAGCAGTAATATAAGGCCAAATAGACATAAGAATATTAATTGTTTCATTGCGTCATCTATAATTAAGACGGTCTAATCCTACAATAAAAATATAGATAAGCATCATCACTAAATTAATCAGCATGGCATACGGTACTTAATTGAGATAAAACAAAAATAGAGAATCTATTACAATAATAATTCAAAGAGCTCTCTCTTTCTCTGCCAAACAAACGAAAAGAGACAAACTATATTAATTTAGAAACATCAGACTAAAGTTTAGTCCCTAAACAGCTGTCAGTCGCGAAGGAAATTAGAGAATCCACAGACAGTTTAGTAGGGATGTCATACGACGACAACTAAATTTAGACAAAAACACGCAAATGTGATAATTGCATCACTAAAATTGTAATCACCTAAGTCATGGATGTTTATATGTATTTAAGTATTTCTATCCGTTATCCTAGTCATCACAGCACAAGCTCACGCTTAGTTTGGGGCTAGGTAATTGGTGTGTTTGTTGAAACAATTTATTTATTTATTTAATTTTAATCTGTCTCTTGTCGTTTGTTTAGCAGATAACGAGACACTGAACTTAAATTGAGGTAATCTTAGACGGTCTGATTAAGATAAGGACATTGGTACAGTTGAGTTCATTAATAAGTACATATCGATGGTGGAAGTATCAATTAATGTAAGGGACATGTTGCGCAAAATGAGTTATATATGTATGTGTGCATTTTAAAGGCTTCAAATAGGTGTACATTATATTAATGAAAACATAGATACCAATTTGCTCAGATACATAATACATTTCCATGTACATTTGAAGCCTTGGAAATGCTCTTAGATTAATGAATTCGACTGTACTGTACATTAACAAACTGATTAAACATAAAACTAAAATAGGTATGCTTCCCTTGGCTACTCTTTCAAGCCTAGCCTAACATAACTCCACCAGAGGGAACGAGATGAGAGATGTGATAAGTAGGTAGGTACTACATAAAATAAATAGGTAAATATACAGGTTGTCCCAAAAAAAGTGCCAGACTGACACTGGAGATAGATTAGCCATGGACTTTTTAAATACAAATAACATGGCTCTAAAAAAAAGTCTCATGTTTTGGAATACAGCTGTTTTGTATTTTTCTTGTATGAATTACTCGTATCTCCCAAACTTTAACAATTTTACCGGAGTTATTTGATTTAAAGGTAAGCTATCCTATTCCCAGTGTCAGCTTGCCTACAATTTTTGCACAAAAAATGGCATTATCTCTCAAACCAAAAGATTTTTTTAAAGTTTAATCTGAGAGGTCTATGATTAAGCTATTTCCAGTGTCAGTCTGGCACCTTCTTTTTGGAACACTTTTATATCTTTTTAAAACTTATGCCCTTTATTCTCATTAGGTTTTTTGCCTTCAGGCTATTAAAGAATATTGAAACTTTCTGTCATATCGACCCCGCGGCCATTTTGATTTTTTTTTTAAATCGCGGCGCACGATGGTACTCGTAGGATAGTATGTATGGATAAATGACACATAGCATAGAGGAACAAAATGTAAAGTAACATGCACACTATATCGAGATAACATCAACTTATGAGTATAATGATTGGCGTTGTGCTCATGTGTCCATCTTTACCTTTAAATACCTATCTATACAAAAAGTTTCAAACCCCAGACTCAAGACAAAAAAACATTGAATAAATTCCGAATTTATTGTGATAATATCTTAGAATTATTCTACAGATAATATTAAAATATAAAGAAACCAGCTCGAGACTTAGACCTGCGTCCATAGTACTCGTATGACTTACTTCTACTCGTTATCTATACACAATAGCCTCGTAACGAAATCTCGAAGCATGAATATAAACAATTTAAGTGATAAAATACAGAGAAATTAGCGAAAAAAATCTTTTTTCAGTTTTACTTTTCGCACACTCGCTCGTTAAGCCAAGGCCGACTCGTCCAAACAATGAATTGACATTGAGATTAAACCTATGTTTCGTAGAGATGGAATTTTATCGCACGGTACTAATTGTCACGCATCGATGCCTACGAAAAGACAAGCAAATGAGACATGAGAAAATAAAATAAGTAATATGAATGTCCGAATGGGAATTTCTTTTAACTAGGTAACTTAGATAGGTACTATGTTTGATTCAACAACTCAAAAATATAATCTACGAGCTTTTGACTAAGGTTGTACATGGGAGAAGAAAGGTGGTAGGTATTTTAACTTGTTCATAAGGCCACTTTATTCAACATGCATGCAAGGATGCAAATTGTCAAAGGTTAATAAATGATCTTGATGGAGAGTTATAAGTTATAATATCTTATCAGAAAGACCCTGTGTAGAGTACAAGGTAAGGTCTGCACGAGAAATAACTACTTATTATTGAATCTTATCAGTAGTAACGTCGCGACGCGTCGTGACGTCAAACAGTTTAAACAAACACATTTCTTATTGTCGCCCAACCCAAGTTCCAAAACATCGGTCTCCGTATCCGAATGTATACACCGTGGCTTAGCAACATGAAAACCAAAAAAGTATCGCACGCAAGCAACTATACGTAAACGTAGGTCATAGATAAGCTATTTAAAAGCTATAAGTACACATTAGAGGTGTGTTGTGTTGTAAAACTCTCCACGATGTATTATTAAAAAATCTCTACAATTTTACAGCTTTTTATCACACGTTATTGCTGTATAGATTTTTTAAGATACTGTTTAACTAATTACACACAATACAATTATTAAGAACACTTCAATGTATGGTTGGCATAATAATACTTGTGCGATTGGAGCAAGCAGGACAATTTGCAAATAAAGAAACATTTGCAGTTTTGTTCCTTGCTTGAATCATAGTTCTGTACCTCAGAAGCATTAGGCTGTAGCTGACATTTAAAAAAACAGACATAGTTAAGGAGACAACTCAATGGCTCAATGTGCACTAAGGATTTGCAACAAAAATAACATGGGCTATCGGAATATTAACTAAGCAGTCTATAACTATCAATATAATGCGGCACAGCAAACATAGCATAGTAGTAGTATCATTAGTATATTTTTCTAATACATTTTAAACTGTTCAAATTTTGGTAACAAATAATATTCGAGTTAATATTCGACATTTAAGTAGACTAGATCGACAGTCATAATGCAGACTAATTTAAACTTTGTGATTGTCTGGATTCTGGATATAGATGAGTTCCATTCAAGATAGAATCATGAAATTCTAATAATTTAGGACATGGTAAATAATGGTATAAATGCTATGACTGTCTCTACTGGACGCAAACTTTTTTGTAAGTGGTATAGAAAACCTAAATCATAACAATTATGAAGGTACCTAAAGATAATAATTAGAATCAGAAAACAAGTACATTCATTATAAAAACTAAACTGATGTATATTTTTGGAATGTGCAAAAACTGAGACAATTATTGTAGAGATAAAAAAAAAATTAAAAACACTGGGGTACAGGAAATGTAAATAGATTCATTGCAGTTTAGTTGAGATCATCTACTCGGAGTACAGACTATAATACTCTTACAAATATAAATAAATAGAAATAATGATTCATGTGTTGCATACATAGCTTCCACAATAGCCATTTCAAAATAATTGGCATTTTGATGTAAAATATTTGAGCTGTGATTCAATGAAAATAAATAAATGGTATTCACTTACAAACTTTGATAGATGTATTCTTGATAACCCAAAAACCCACAGAGTATGGTGGCATAGAAATGTGATTACCATACTTAAGGTGACGCGGCTGCAAATCAGGCAGTGATGACTCATAATACAGCGGCCAGCCATTCAGCAGCACCGTTTTTGTCCGCCTGTTGTTCGAAGGAGCACTGATAATGTATTCATCAATTACCAAGTCATTGCCATGAAAGGCTGTCCCATTAACAAGAAAACGAGCTTTAGCCATATCCAAGTTAACGGCATAGACAGTAATCGCAGATGTGTCATTTGTATATTTTCTGTTAGCACAATGAGCATACACCCTTTGCAAACTGGAGCATTGGCAGTCAATATGAAGGACTTTGTTTCCAACAAGCCGTTTGTACAAAATGCTCACCCACCAATCAGGCAGTGGTTCCATTTCTGTGTCTATCAAACTATAATTTCCACCATAAAAACTCTGCCGTATCACTGTGGTGATGTTATGTTTTGCTGAAAGGCCCAGCTTGTCTACCCATAGTGGTGTGGCGGCATAAGAATTAGACAGACCCGGAGCACCACCACCATATGAGCTGCTTGTTTCAGAGAGCCACATTGGTATGTGACTGTAATTTTTGGTATGTTTCTTCATAGTCTTAATTTGTTCTTCTAACAAATTGAATGTGTCAGGGTTCCAAAAATCTTCCAGCTTAGCAGTTCTACTGTTCAGATAGTACTGATGCCAGGAACGGACATTGACATAATTAGAACCGTTCCCCAAAAATTCAACCATGTACTTGAGACATTCAGGACGATTATCTTGAGGACGAGTAGTGTCTGGGCCCACAACTAATGAACTGCTATACCCAGTATCATTTAAAAGCTTGCGTAATTTCTTAAAATCCTTGGCTAACATTTTAGGAGTTATTGTGGTGTTGAAAACATGGGGGAATGAATTAGGTTCATTGCCAAGCTGCCAGTCGATTTTATAGTGATGTTTATGAGAGTGTGTGAGAATGTCGCGCGCATTGCGGTCGTCCCAGGTGTGGTGGTCGCGTAAAAGCAGGTTCAGCGTGAACATAAGTTTGATGTGGGTTTTGGCACAGAAGGAGTTGATTTCGTCCCATTTCTGACCTGTTAGGACGAAGAAAGGTAAGAATTTGTGTTTACAAAGTTTCTTGAGGGCCGCACAGGCGTGGCCAGTCAGGTTTCCGTCGTGGCAGTGGTCGCACGAGGTCGGCGTTTCAGGCAGAGTGCTGAATATTAGTCTGTCGGACATGGTGCCGCCTAAACGAAGACGAGCAGGTGCGAGTTCAGCCGCTAGCTCCATGAAGCGCTTGTCTAAAAAATTCAGCCTGTTGAAGTCTTCTACTTCGGCAGTATCGATTCCAATGCTAAGAAAATCAGCGGAAAGAACCGCCGTTACCTTTTGATGTTCGTCTATCGAGACGTAGCATTTCTCATGAGCGTTGTACTTCACGAAGAGTACGAGCACGGCTACATTGCAGCAGAACGCAATAGCGCAGACGGCGACAAGTCGTTTGTTCGACAACATTTTTATTTTTATAAGTCAAGGCACATTATTTAAATTATATACGGCGATAAACGCTGAATCTTTGCAATGTAAGCGAGCAGCTGAGCTGGCTCACTGGCTGGCTGTGAAATTCACACTATATATTTACTAATGAAATTAAAATATTTTACTGTGCGACGACTGTCACTGTGTGTGTTGCCAGCAGTTAAATCTAAAATGGCTGAAACCTTTGTGAAAAAGTTTAAAGGAGATGTTCCAATTTTGGCCATCTCTTGTACAGTTAACCAAAAAACTACGAAAAATCGTTTAAGCTCCCTAAAAAATATTTAAAAATATCTATCTTGCTGTTTTCTAATGCACAAAAATATTTTTTAAAGTTACACATTCAAAAATAATGGCAATAAGCTGGGTCTGCCGCTGAGTCAGCAGAAAACGCCAAGCGGCGCAAATACGAGTCTCTTGCAGGTGATTATGTGTTTGCACCGTTTGGCGTTGAAACTTTAGGTCCCCCTAACACCAAATGACTTTTTAGGAAAATTGCCCCTAAATAAAAAAGCTGGCTCGTTTATCGCTCAGAAGCTAAGTAAAGCTGTCCAACGCGGAAACGCAGTCAGCATTCTCGCTTCCTTGCCTCATGGACACGGTTACATGTTTGAATAAGTAGATTTTTAAGTTTTGTTAAGTGTACATATTTAGTTAATTGATTATTTTTATGTGATTTATAAGAAGCCAAACGTAATAAAGTATTTTTCCCATTAAAAAAAAATATATGGCAATTTCTACCGCCATATTTGAGAATGTTCTGATTTCAAAATTAAGTGAATTCTAATAATGACTCAAAAATCAACGTAGTTTTATTCTTTTACTTTAAACATTAGAGAACTATGTTATCAATATTCATTTCACTGAGAAAGAAAGACAACTTGAATGATGTAACTGTTATTTTATCTGAATTTACATACGAACCCAAATAAGTTTTCTGAACGATTAGCGGCTAAAACATGTGGTTCCAAGCGTAAAAAAAGTAGCTGTCACCTGTCATTCTGTCCTGAAAACAACGAAGAAGTTGTGGAAATAAGTGTGAGAATGGGGTTTCATAGCCTTTTTCCTATTTTTTGGTGTAATGTACAAGAGATGGCCAAAGTTCCATAGAAACCTGGACCATTTCCTTTTTTAAAGGCCGAAATTAACATATAATGTGATCGAAAAATGGTTATGTGTGCTAAAATAACATGTAAAAATTATAATATGCTTATAATATACATTATAACATTTCTAATGATAGCTCGAAATTGTATATACCTGCAGTAGTAGTCATAAGAAAGAAGCTAGATAGAAATTGCAAAGTTAACCAAGACCTTATTTTTACTTCTATTAATTTTAAATAATATTATTTCTTAATTTATCAATAGCGGAAAAACACCACTAAAAAGGTCGGTGGCTGCCAAGGGCCGACATCATTTTACAAAGGCCGATAACCGGCGCCTGTGCTATGCGCCTATGGATATGGACTGAACTGGTAACTCAGCCTCAGCTGGCTGATGGGAATAAATGTGTGAATGTGAAGTGATGACTGGCGGACGGACAGACATGACACAGGAGGGCTAGTTTTTGTTTGACAGCTACACGATCGACCGAGTGTGGGACCAGTGTGAGTTTTTCATGCTCTCACGTTTGTCCGTGTGACGAACATTTACGTATTCGTATGGAAAGGACTTGTCCACTTTTGTATGGAGGTTGGTTTTTTATTCCAAAATAAAACTAGCCACCATAAAAAATATTTATTTATAAACTACAAAAATATGAACCACGACACCATATAAATTAAAATTTTAAATGCTTCCACTTTTGAAAAGAAATGATTAGTAATTTGTAGGGCTATAAGCATTTTGTTTACAAATACTTGCTAGCCAAACGAAAAATAGTTGCCTATCTGACACAATCTATGTGTTATCTGTGTTTAACGGAGTAGCAATTCACGCACAAGTCGTGCAATCCAATGTGAAAGTGACCCTAGTTGGGACTATATGCAGAAATAAATGAATTTTATTGAGTTTTTATTGACAAATTACTTTGTTCCATTCGTTGTTATGGCTGATGGTGTATATGTCTAGTTAAACAGTAAAATTAATAATATTTTTCTTTAAATCGGAGGCCTTAAAAATGTATTATTTACTAGCCGTTGCCCGCGACTTCGTACGCGTGGACTCTATGATACAAAATATTTTATACTCCCGTCGCCATCCAGCTATCATAATCTCTTTGTCTACCATGTCCTAAGGATAAGAGAGGATGGCACTCTTTTTTAGGTAGGTAGTAACCTATCGCCTCGCCATCCTCCTCTGGTAAGAAAATTTCGCATGGCAGTAACAGTGACAGAAATAAGTGTAAAGGTATTTTTTACTTTTGAGGACATTCAATTTGTGTACGTCAATTGAAAATGCTCATCACGCTGAACAATGTTCCCTAAGGCGCTCTATTCATATCTCTTATGGTTAAGCTGAGCTGCTAGGGTTCCATATCAGTTGCTCCAAACCTTCAATTTGTTTACGTCAGTAGAAAATGCTTATCACGCTGAATAACATTTCTTAAGGTGCTGCTTTCATATTACTCTTAGTTTAAGTGTACTGCTAAGGTTCCATGTCAGGTACTCAAATCTTCAATATAAATTATAGCCTAGTATTTGCCCAGACTTAATAGCTACACAATAAAAAAGGTTTCATTTAAATCCGTTCAGTAGTTCCGGAGATTAGCGTGTACAAACAGACAAAAAAATGAAAAGTTGTAGATTCCTATTCCGTTACTATTTTAACATCACCCTCAATTAGTTTTTGGTAAAAAACGCAATGTACAGACGCATTGGTTTTACTGTTTTATTATATGTATATTTACAGAACGGCTAGTTTTTGGGAACTCTTCCACATAACATTAATTTTAATTTTGGCTAGAAATATTGACGAATAAAAAACCACTAAAGTTTTCTATCGAACGAACCATATTTCGCTAATCGTGTTTCAAGAATTATTAATCTTAACGATGTCTTGAAGTTTCTGGTAATAAGCATAGGTCTGAAACTCACATTTGAATCAAGCATATTTCGCCTAAAATTATATATTTCTGTCGAATTTATATTTCTTCATTTCTGACAGTTACTTACCTAAACACGATTAGTCATAACAATTTCCATCACCGTCCAGTTCCATAGTAGTAGTAAAAATAGACAAAAACGCACTAAAAATTTGGAAATAACCTTTATTATCGCCAAACTTAGACAAGTTTCAAATTGTCTAAGTCACGTGTAAGAGAAACGTGGATTGAAGTCCCACCAACTACCCATTTTCTAATGTTTTGAATTTGGACACGAATTGATGTTAGGTAGGTATGTACATGTTCTTGATGAATAATCTAAGCTTCTTAAATTACAGCTGTTGTATAATAAATATGGACAGTAATATTATTTAACTAAAACCAATATTTTATTGATATAAATATTTTATTACATACGGCGGAATGAACATGGAACACTGTAAGTAAGTATATTAAATACGTAATAAATACAATGATAGATAAGTAATAATATCATTTCATAAAATATAATTTGATTAGATAATAATATGACATTGAAGGCTAAAATTTACATATAACGCAATGACATCTCGCCAAAAGACAGAAAGGAAAATAATATTGTATTTAGTTAGGTACCATAGGTAGGTTACACCAAAGATTCTACTACTGACACATTATTTTTAAGTACTTATAATTATGTATGGATTTTTTCTTAACATTTGGTCACATTTATAATAAGTATAATTATTTCTACAGTAAATATGCAATTTTTGCAGCAATGTAAACAACTACAGTAAAATTCTATTCTTCCTTACATGATGTCCATCTGTTAAAAGCCTTCAGGTAAAAATCAAAGTCTCAGATATGTAATGTAGGTAGTTATGTTGTAGGTTGTGGCGGTAGAATAGTGTATACAATACAAGATACAAGAAATACGAGATTATTTGTCAATAGTCAGGTAATTGACGATTTTCAAGACCGTTTAAATAAGTGCTACGAAAGTATCTTAGCACCGAGTAAGGAAATACAATTACATAAATTAGCTCATATTATGCTTAAATAATGTATTTATATTACTAACTAAACGTTACAATAATATGTACCTAAGTAACAAATTCGTAGACACCAACAAGTAATAAGTACAAAAGACTCAACAAAACTCATACGCTGATAAAAACACAGGTGTTACATTAACGTGGTTTGAGTGAAATGTAACATTTTAGAGTAAAAAAAATTACAAACAATTATTATTATTATGTAACGAAATATCAAACACGCATTCTTTAAAAGTCTTCAGACACTTTAAAAATGAACTGTAATAATTAAAGCGAATCTGGCATATTCAAATAAATAGGTACAGCGATTTAGTTCATAATCCAGATTTTTTATTTATTTCTTGGTACTTTTTAGTGAAGTACTTACCTATTGTACTGATTCTGAACTGATTATGAACTTGAAGACGTGTCAGTTTCGCTTTAATAGTTTTGTGACGTGTTGGGAATGAAGTGTTAGCGTTCAGCTTTAGAGTTCGTCGTGTTTTGGTCCGGAGAACTCTTCGTGACTGATGAAGCCGTTTTTGTCCTTGTCCTCGTGCTGGAAGATCTCCTCGACCAGCTTGTCGTGGCCCTCGAGCATCTGCTTGATGTCTTCGCTCATCTCGGCGCCGTCCGACGGCACCATTTGCTTTTTCAGATACTCGCTCACCTGGGAACAAGGGGCAGCTACCGATTAGGCACGGCCAGGGAAAATAAAGTCTTGATTTCTTTAAGGCAGATATAGTTATCCTAGTTACAATTATTATAGTTATCCTAGTCGCCATAGCACAAGCTCACGCTTAGTTTAGTGTCTAGGTAATTGGTGTTTGTAGAAATAATTAATTTATTTAATTGTAGTACTAAGGCAGGCTTATTGCCTAAATATTATATTGTATTCGAACGCACCGTCTTAATTGTAAGACTAAAAAAAAATTTTGTGAATGCCTACTGTGTGTGGTGTGTAATGATTATCTGTCTATCTATCTATCCTCTACACGCATTCTTGGTGCAAAACATTGGTGAGTAGAGTTCTTGGTAACAAAATGTAATGTTATTAAACTAATAACCTACTTTTAAATTGATCTTATAAAAAGGTCATCATGAACTTCTTGCACCAGAGTGCATATTGCGAGTTTTGAATGGTCAGTCACACGCGCTCACGATCGACTGAGTGTCATAAAAAAACAGGTTTCGCAAACGTGCCGCTAGGGGCGCTGGCCAAATATCCATACAAATTTTCGTCACAGGGACGAAGGTGAGAGCATGAAAAAACTTGCACTAAGCCCTCTGATGTGCGTTTGTCCTTGCTTTATTGTTGGTATTTAGGTAAAATAAAATAAGAAGATGTAAGTTAGCAATTAACTGATGCAAATAATAAGATCCTGCGAGAAAATTTCTAGCGTGTAGTATAAAAGAGTACCTAATTAGATAGAGTATATTAATATCTAACACACACATCATGTAATATGAATGACCGGTAACTATTTTCTAAGGTAAGAAGGTAGATTGCATGCTTGTTAGAATAAAGTGGAAGGTTGCGTTTATCGTAGGTTTATCCCTATAATGCTATTAGCCTGGAGTGAACTCCACAACACTTGTTTATTTTTTAATCAGCTGGTATAGAGTTATTTCACATAGTTTTGTATGGGAACTTTGACAAATTAACCGTAAATCGAAGTTTACCGGCTGTTTAAGGACTGGTGAACTCGGGTCTTAAGCGTGGAAATAAACTATTATATAGGGCCGATTTTTTAGCTGTGGGCTGTTTGGATACCCAGTTACTGGTCGATACAGCAACCTAAGTTAAATGACATTAAGTTAAATGATAATGAAAATTTCGACAGGCTCTGCCACAACGCCAGGGTGGCCGAGAGGTTAGGCAATCGCCCGGCATGCGAGGAACGCGGGATCGATTCCCGCCTCTAGCGGTCATTTTTTCAAATGCAATAATATATTTTAATGACATTCAATTACAGTTTTCACATATGAGACGATGATATTATTGATATTATAGTGGTTTAATTGTTTTTAGACTGTACTTTTATCATCTATTTGTAAACCCTGGTTTTCCTAAAATAAATAAATAAATAGATATTTGAAGACTATTCTTATCCTTAACTGAAAAATCTGCCCTTAAAAGTATTCAACTGTCTGGTGTACGAGTATGTACAGTGTGTATTAAAAGTTTGTTGTCAATGTAGTTTCTCACCGTCACCGAGTTATTTTTACATCACTTACCTACTCAAAGATGTCAATAAAAGTTAATGCTAGTCTCATGCAGTCCTTTTCTACTTAACTGACATAACGATTTAATTTAATTGACGACAGTCTGATCTACTATATTATTTATTCTGTGGTCTGCTGATATACTTAAGTTACGGCTCTCTACCTGTGACCACAGAGTAAAGCTGAGCAAATAAAGTGTTTGAAACGTCAGGTTTTAAATAATAATAATAATGCTCCGAGCCGAATTTCGACTACAGCGGCCTGTCTCAACAGAGATTAGCCAACTGCGCGGGAGACATTATAGTGCACAAGTGTGTGCGCAATATACAGGTGCACTCTCTGTTGCTTCATTCTCATAATTCGGTGAGATGGCAGTCCGACATGACCGTAGAGAGATCAAGCGCAGGACCAACGGCTTAACGTGCTTTCCGAGGCACGGGGGTGTTAAGCACCACCAACTTCCTGACTTCGGAGCTGTGTCTGAGTTATTTCAAGACAGAAGAACCCAACCACTCTCGGCCCGAAGGTGCAGGTGGAAGGAAGGTGCTAAAGGCCAGGTTTTAAATAAAATGTAAATAAATCGCGAAGTAATTCGTACATATGTGTTTTAATGAGTTTGACTATTCGGGTAAAAAATATGTCATCGCTTGCCCATGGAACTTCGATCCCATTAGCCGATAAGCCCCATATTTCCGTCCCAGATCAAGTTAGCCCAGTTCGGGATGCACAGAGCTGTTCAGTCTGTCCCACAAGGCCATAACACTCCAAAAGCTCAATTATTGCGAGCTATACAGTAGCCTCTCACAGCTCTTAACTGAGTGTCATTGCTCAGAATATCAGTCTTTAAAATCTCTTCAAAAATATAGGTACATTTGCGCTCAATACCGCGTTGGGCGCCAAGACACTCAGTCCCTACCAGCTACTGGTAGATTCACCAAGGCAGTAAAGTTGTGTGTGTCTTACGTCATGTTCGTCATATTGAATACTGAGTGTGACGAAAGATTCTTGGGTTAAAGATGAGGCTTTCGAAATAACGTCTCACCGCGTGACTGACGTTAGTTTGAAAGCCATTTTAAAGCGATCGGATCAGACGGTAGACCTACAGTTTTTTGGAGGATATGGATAGACTGTGCCTATGTACAAAATCCATGCGTGTTTCATAATTATTTCTCCAGATATAGTCCGTCAAGTCCGTGCGCGACCCTCAAGCGGTGGCCAGAGGTTCGTGTGGCGAGGCATGCTAGATGTCAGCGGGTAGGGGATATCCTATGAACAGTGTGCGACTGGCGCTTCGTCG
This sequence comes from Pyrausta nigrata, assembly GCA_949316185.1. NCBI lineage: Eukaryota > Metazoa > Arthropoda > Insecta > Lepidoptera > Crambidae > Pyrausta > Pyrausta nigrata. Next base: position 1,079,629 of record OX438936.1, read on the forward strand.
TCCCTCGCAAGTGCAGGAGGGTCTCGCATGAACTTTTTTAAAGCCAATTTTAACCACTTAAATGTTTTCCAGATAGCAGACAGTGAAGCGAAGACCCATCCAAGCGCGCCCGCCACCGGCACGGGGTCACTAACCTCTTCTCTCGACAGCTCTTTGTCACCGTCCGAGTCCATAGCTTGGAATGCGAGCTCAATACTCACTTCTTCGCGGGAGAGCATCTGGTCTTTGTCGGCGTCGATCTCCTTGAACACGTTGGTGGTTGGGGGGGAGTCTCCGATGTTAATGAGCTCCACCTCGAAGTTGAGGGTGGCGTGCGGGGGGATCACGTTGCCGGCCCCGCGCTCGCCGTAGCCGAGAGACGAGGGGATGGTCAGCTTACGCTTTTCGCCTGGAACGTGAGAAGGGATAGGTTTAGTCAAAGTCAAAAATAATTTAATCAATTTAGGACAGAAAATACCACTTATGAACGGCAAAATTAAAAAAATCTGTAATATTGGCGGGAGCCCGAACATGTCTCCTTATCTTTTGGGCCCTACTAGTGCTTCCAGAAAAGACAGACAATCTGGCAAGTGCTGAGAAGAAGCACTGGAAAAAAATCAGTAGTGTTAGATCAACCATATATCACCATTTAGTATTTAGTAAGCGTGACCTCTCGTTTGTACTATGTCGTGTGGCGATGGGCGTTCATCTGTATCTGTAAATGTACTGCTTCTATCGAGATGAAAAAGCCCAGATTAAAACATAAGGTGTGTTTATGTTTTGATCTGGACTTGTAATTTTTGAAAAACTTTAATAAAGTACAAAAATTGACATATCTCCTAAATCATGAAACTTAAGTTCGAGAATGTAAAGGTATAAGTTTGTAGCCGATCACACGTCGCAGCGTCAGACCACGTGTCGACGCGACACTACTGGTTTCTATGTATTTCTATGAAATACCATTCGTAGCTCGCGACATGAAGCTAGCGACATGTCGTCAAGCGGTAGACCACACTGGCGCCCGACCGCAGATCAGGGCACAGAATAAGTACTAGTTGAGGGCTCATATTCTTTCTAATTTGTGAATCTGAAGTGTCGCCAACGTTTATCAGACAAATTCCATACTAATATTTTAAATGCGAAAGTGCGTCTGTCTGTTAGCTATTCATGTAACGCTGAAACCGATTTACAAAAAATTTGGGGTTGAGATATTTTGAGTCTCGAAAAACGACATAAATAAGATATGTTATTTTTGTCCCAATAATCGTATTTTCATCATCATCAAATTTAAGAGCTAGGCTCTTGTCGGTGGAGTTTTTTCCATTCCTCTCTTTCCGCCCTTCTCTTAACCTCCTGATACGACCCGACATTTATCTTTTCTTTTATTTGCTGCATGTAGCTTATTCTTAATCATATTTTATGGGGTTTGAAAACTTGTATGGTAAATTCGACATTTGCGCAGACAAAGTCGCGAGAAACCGCTAGTCATATTATGCACGATTTTTTTTGTCATTCAATGTCAGTAATTAGCCAATGATCTCCTCTATTTGTGCTTTTGCTATGGCGGGATCAGTACCAGCCGCCCATTAGTGGTAGGTGTAAGAAGATCACTCATGTCTATAACAGTCAAACACACAAAAAAATCATTTTTGTACACAGACTTTACTGATCAAAACTAAGGCCTGGGCTGGGGGAATATTTTCATTTTTTTTTTCAATCAATGTACAGAAGCCGACCGTATACAGTTCTATATGTATAGATATTACATAAAACTGAAAACAGCAGCATGTTTTTAATTCCCCTTTGTCAATATTATGTAATTAACCGGGCTTGTGCATTATTACTAGAATAGAAAGCTTTAGGCTTAATGTAGACGACGTCGGAACCGCACCGGCACCTGACCGCATGTTTATGTATACGAATGAAAACCGCGCCTGCGCCGCACCGACACCGCATACCCAAAATTGTCTCTTACGTTTAAGAATTTGTTTCCGTCTCCATTTATAAATTAAATACATAAGTAACACTTTATTTTTATTAAACAAAGGTAACATTGTAAAATATATTTTTTAAATGAAATGCAGATGTCTTTACAGTTTCGTCGGCAATGCTTTACTGAACTACTGAACTGTACTCGCCGCTTAGCTCAGCATCAAAATAGAACACGCGGCGCTGGTGCGGTTAATGCGCGGTTTTCATTCGTATACACAAACATGCGGCCCGGTGCCGGTGCGGTTCCGGCGTCGTCTACATTAAGCTTTAATTTGGTATTAACATGTACGTTAATTCCGCCAAGAACGAGCTTGGCAATTTTTTTGTGATCGCTACTTGCCTTAACTTAACTACTTTTTTTGTCAGTGTAACTACGAATTATGTTGAATTTCATTGTTACGTCACTAAATAGCTATTTCGTTTTATTTGTCTTATAAAACTACGACGCGATATGCTAACGATTTTGGACCTAAGACTGGTAAGGCGCACTAGTCCTCGATAGTACATACACGTGATGTAACTTAAGTACTATGTAACATTGTAGGCAATCGCATATTGTACAGAAAATATTTATTGTATTTCAGGATTAGCCATCCTTTCTTTGAACAATTGTGTTAGAAAAATATTTCTCTGTGACAAAGACTAACAAAAGTGGGATATACCTACACAAACAGAGGCACAGCGAAAAATCAAGTAACTGTATAAAATATAATAACTCTCCTTTTTGTTGAATATTACTTCAAAAATAATGTAATTTTGGCGGGCACAGTTCAAGAATTAATGAGAATGTAATTAATTGAGGGTTATGTTTTTCGAGAGTATGTATGTATGTATAATTGTTTGGCACGCCCTACAGTACAGCTCAAACGGCTCGACAGTTTTTGAGATAAGGGGTGCTTTTAATTTTGTCAAAATTGTGAAAGTGACTTAAGCTACTCTTATATACATTTAAAAAATGGCGCCCGCAAATGGAAATAAAGGGGGGAGGGAGGATTGATTTTTTCCTCACCGTAGCAATATGGGTATCAAATGAAAGCCATTAAAGAGACCATTTCAAAAATATAATATTTTTTGCAGTCTGGTGTTTTGTTATGAATAATAAAACTAACAATAATAAAATGAAAAACGGTAATTAAAAAAAAAAATAAAACCTGACTTTTTTTCTGTGTAAGTAATTGGAAATTAAAAAACCCTACAACTAGAAAGTGGTCATACCCGGGTTATATTGGTACCCATATTAAAAATTCTAAAGCAGTCGGGACCCATTCTTGAAATGGAGGCTTAGTGAATTTAGAGCAGTAGATTGGAGTAATCTGCAATGTAGGTACATTGCAGATTACTCCAATCTACTGACGAGACGGCTGACTTTCTAACATGACTGCTACGTATGACCAGTTTCTTGTTTTGTTGCAGTCGGGTTTTTTAGTTTTTAAATTACCGTTTTTTATTGAGATAATGTTCAACAACAAGGAAGACACGTTTTTTATCGATTTACGCTCCATTTTTGGCAATCCTAAACTGTAATCTGTCAAATTTTATTTTATTTTATTCATTAGCGTCTTGATCTGGAACATGTCCATTGTCCATTAGTCGAATACGATTTGGTTCACACTACACTTTTCAATCGATAAACTGTATCTTTAACAGTTAACATTACTTTCTTCATGTTAATTTTTGGGTTGCGAGCACTTTACAGCACAAAGGCGGCAAATTTAAATCTTGCGTCAAATCTTTAGAAGGGGGTCTGGAGACGATGTCATAAGCCGCTGATCGCCAATGCGCCAGACAAGGCTAGGCCGCTAGGCCGGGCTAGGCCAGGCTAGGCAAGCGCCACCGAACGTGACCGGAGCTCCCGCAACGGTATTCTAATAACGCCCGGTATTCACAGGACAACAGAATTAATATTAAAGCTCCGTGTCTTGCCGTAACTATAAACTTGAACTTTGTTTACTTTTTCTATGTAAAGTACTATAGTCCGACCACTTATTCGAGACCTCGCATAGGGTATAGGGGTAGACGGATGGTAGACGAGAACAGGGATATGATTTGGCGTTTTGAATTTTGAAAAGAATGCTAATTTCAAATTGCAAATCACCCAATCAAATCACAAGCGCTTGCCGCCCGCACCGCTCAGGAACCCCGTTCTCGTCTATCCTCTTACCCCTGTACCCCGCAGGCGATGTCACCGGTAAGCGGTTGGGTTATAATCGGTAGACCAGTCCGACGACTACCGTGGTAGAGTGGTGTCGCCATCTCCGTGTTCCCAGGTTTGATTCCCGTCAATATAGTAAAGTGTGGTAGTACCGTATTTTCGTAACTAATTGCTTAGCTACTTACATCAGAATAATGTAGTGATGTTGTCCAATATTAATGTAATAGTATAGTTCCAAAGAAATGCTTGCTTCTGAGCAGTGAATGTAGAACAGTCCGAGTTCACTTAAGTCTATACAAATATAATTGATTACTTATCTAACCTTTAAAAGTAATATTTTTATTTGACCTACGCATCTAGTACACTGCGTTAATACGGCAGCAAGATAACATGTTGATACTAATTGTAAATTGAAACAAAGACACTTCTCTACTGGGAAAAGGAGACGGGCACTTCAAATGCATTCGAGGTTATAATAAATAGCCTGCAAACGACAAAAGGGTAACAATATCACCCACTTAGCTGAAGATATGGTAATATAGCGGGAGTACGTCTCCTCTGCACTGGCGACATGGCATTTGTAAGTTAACCAATACTGCACCTGGGCACAGTGTAGGAATATTTAAAAGAAAATTGTTTTTTTTCATTACCGTTTTCCTAATTTTGTCTACTAATACTTATTCATTATCATAATTGATATTTTTAAAGATTTCTCAAATTAATAATACATACTTTTTACCCGACGAAGGAGGGTAATGTTTTTATATAAACACTGTTGTTTTAATAATATCTATAAAAATATATTACTTTACTTAAACCGAGTATACTCGGCATGAAAACCGAGTTATTCGGCCGAGTACGAGTATTAAAAAACCTGCCGAGTACGCCGAGTACCGAGTATTAACCGAGTACTCGGCCCATCTCTAATTTATACTAAAAAGAACTGCTAGTTCCGAGTCAGACGCGCACTTTCTGCACTAGCTGAAAATTAAATTTTTATTTTTTTATTTTATTTTATTTAAGACACAAAACAGGTAACAATCATTTGATGGTTACAAAGAGTTATAAATCTATGAATTAAGAGCTAAACTGTAACCTAAAACATGCATCGTAAAAGTACCAAACAGAAGTACAAACAATGAAGGAGGTACTACATAGTACCGCCTGCTGATTTAAGTCGGTGCAAACATAGCTTATAAGTAAATTAGATTAAAACAAAACAGGAATAAATCATGCGAAAACAGTTTCAATACTTCTACGGAAGGCGTTTGGATTCCTAGTGAAAATATCGATGTTAGGTTGATTAAGTGCAACATCGTTGTAAAGGCGACACATACGAACGATTGGGTTAAAGAAAGACGTATTATTTCGGTACACTAGAAGGGAGAACAGTTTAGGGTTACGCGATCTGTAATTGGTGTTAAAGCTGATGGTCGACAGTAAGGGTTCAGAGTCGATCAGTGAGTTTATTATTTTGTGTAGGAAGATGAGCTCACTGCGCCTACGTCTCGTCTCTAGGGAGGTCATGTTAAAGTTACGTAATCTAGCTTTATAAGAACTTAGCTTACGATGAAGACCCTGCCGATAAGAGAGCACTCTGAGAAACTTTTTTTGTAATCTCTCAATCTGTTTTGTGTGAATTTTATAGAACGGAGACCAAACGATAGCTCCATATTCAAGTGTGCTCCTTACCATAAAGGTAAACCAAGCTCATGGACTTTTTAAAGTGTTTTGTTACTCGGAGTACGAAACCAAGGATCCGGGATGCGTTGTTGCATATGAAGTCGTAGTGTTCGCGAAAAGTTAGTTAATTCAAATCTATCTACAACGATTGAGACAGCCATATGATCCCGTTTTGGCCATTTGGATATGGTACTCTAAAAGACTTACGACTACAAGTAAATCGGGACTGTAAAGCGACAGGCTCTCACGGTGACATAGTAACTCTACAGTCACATACCAAGTTTAGCAAAAAAATACTTTTGTGCAATTTTATACGATAATTCTATAATCCCATTGTTTTGCAGCACATTGCATGCGTCTGCTAGTCCTCACAAAGCCTCGCTTTGCTTTATATCAGTCTGATAGCTATTATGAAAGACGGTTTGCTTGCTAGCCGAAAATCACTGCTTAAAAAATAAGTATCTTTATGGCAAAAATTAAGTCAATGTTGTTAAAGATATACCAATGGAAAAGGTATTTGTTCACTTCATAAGAAATCCCCATCGATTAACCAGTGCCCAATAAGACATGTATTTATTGTTCACGTACTTTTTCATGCAAAAAAGACATTATTATTCAAAAAATAATTTTTGAAAAAAAATCCTCTTTCATTTGGATTATGTCTCAAAAATGTGATAAATAAAAGACCCTTAATTTTTCGCTAATCGAAACCCGAACCACCTGTATATACATATATAAATGCACATTTCGCTAGATACTGACCGACACACATGTCCAGTAGCCCCTGGTCCCAGCCCTTGATGACCTGGCCAACGCCGATTTGGAAGGTGAAGGGCTGATCGCGGTCATAACTGCAACAAAAAACAAAATCGTTACATTTTGCACCAACTATATGACATTACACCTACCTACCTTGGGGTACAAAGGTCGTAAAAGCCATAAAAGGGTTATGGCTTCTTTGTACCCCAAGGTAGCGACATAGTTCCATCTCCAAATAAAAAATACATACAGAGCTACAGAGTAACCTCTCTTGACCATACGTACAAATAAGACGTCACACACTGGTTAGGACGTTATTACGAAAGTATATTTTTCACACAATGCTCATCGACCGGCTTCTGGCAGGACACGAACCCACGAGCCCTGGCTTTCAGGGCGATTGCTCTCCCACTCCCAACTGACTCATTTGGACTGCTCACTGGACCAGCGCAACAAGCACTTGCAAAAATTCGTCGAGGATACCGAGGGATCGTGGGTTTGAGTCCCACCCACCTGAAAACGATCGATGAATTTTTGTGTGCATTTACAATCATAAATATGTTATGATACTATATTTTGGTGGAATATAAAAAACGGAAACAAATTCTCTGTGACCAGAAGACATACGACCTTTTTAAATATGATTTTCAACTGACGATTTTTATAAGTTATCCAGTTAGGCGGGGAATTGAACTCCGCCTCGTGGTCAGAAGCCCGTGTCGACCACTAGACCAGGGAGGCAGTCGAGCATCAGATTGCCATGTGATTAGCGCATACAGCACGCACCCAATTAGAATTTGTATAATGCAATTAATGGCAAAATCACAAGCGCCATTTCGGCGATTTGCTAAGGTCACGTTGCACAATGATATTTACACACGCACTTAGTAAGTATAAGTATGACCTAGGCTAGGATTCAAATTTGTGGCAACAACAATCTAAGATTACAAAATACGCACAATTAAACAGGTGTTTTACTAGACTGGATCATGCGATTCCAGAATTGCAATATAAATAAGAAAAAGATCAGTTAAAATAAAAGAAGAACAGCGAATTCTAACTTTGAATTTTAGCCCCCTTTGACATCTTTACTGTAAGGAACCCTAAAAAGTATGAAAGTGGCGCGACATATGTGATCAAAAATGTGCTTTAAATGAAGTAGGTACCTTCTCCATTGACACACTACTACAGTACTAAGACTACAAAGCCGCTCGTAACAAACAACTAAATACAGTAGTAGACTAATGATAGTAAGTCACTTAATATGTTCCAGTTTTGTTGTTACCTGTTCTTTCTACTTCACAGTCGTATGACTGAGGGTCGTGATCATTATGTGCAATGAAACACACAGAACGACTTTCGTGGCAATTTTAATGGAGTGGTTTGCCATTGCCTTCTCCATTTCAAACACTCGCCAACTAGAGTTCCTCAGAATTTTTCCTTTCACCGTTAGATATAATCTGTTAGACAGCGATATCTTTGAAAAAGACTGTACTTAAGTATTTTTTACAAACTCAGTTTTACAGTCGGGGGTCGAACTCACGATCTCGGATGAGAAGTGAAGTTTTCTCCGCTCGGCTATCGCGCCTTATTACCTGTACCGGACCTACGGAACCCTAAAAACGTCATTGTTCCAGAGTGTGCCCATTGGTTAATTCTTGGCTGGTGATTAACCGTGGTGCATAATATTTAACGGCGCCTAGTGTTGCCATATATTCGGCGCGAGCATCTGATAAATCCGCCGGGCTACACTATTATTGTAGGCTTTTGTTCGGCGGGAACGAGCTATTATAATGTAAGAGCCAGTTTCCCAACGTTGGGAGTTTTATCCGTTGTCGGTTATGCTTCGTAAAGCTTTTGTGTAAAAATTAAAAATATAGACAACCGTCGGTATATGTCCCGGTCCTGGCTGACTAGAAGGGTACTGAGTGACGCAAGACTATAAGCACAGAATAAGTACTAGTACTTCGTACTGAAGTATGACTTAGCAATTGTATTCAAAGAAATGTCTACTCAATGTCGTCAACAATATGGCGTAATTTAGTTCGCCTCAGAGTCAAGCACATTTTCGTGTAGACACCTACAAAAATCCATTGCAAGATAATTTCATACTGATTGCTCTGGAATATGATTCATAATACACTAAACCTATTCAGTGACGTAATATCACGCAACGCGATAGGGTTTACTGCTACGAGAAGCTTCTAACGCCATCTAGCGCCTCTTTCTAGTACTTTATTCATTCTTGTCCAGCCAGCAACGTAGCCGCGCGGCCGCCGGTGAATAAAACGCGCGAGCGTGTCGCTGGCCGGTAGCGACACGCAACTTGTTTTAGCCCCTAAGTAAGGGTCGCCGCGCGTATGTACGTTTTTGCTACCTACGCGGGGAGATACACAGGTCTGCTATAAGTTAAAAGACACAATGCAACCAATAAGGTTCAAAAAAATTAAGTTATTGCCCAATATGAAACTCAGGTCAAGAAAGAAAGATACGAAATGTTAATTATTAAAACTGTCACAGGCTTACACAAGAAGGAATCGGCCATTATTTTTGTATTATTTTACCTGTATGAAAGATTTATTTATTGTTTACAGTTTTATGTTCTTTTCTATTATTTATTATTATTATTACAAGTTTTAAGCCATCCATCAGATAACGTTATTTTCATTTAATTTGAGCTGGGTTGGAGTGACTGAGAATTGAAATCGCGATTCAGAATAGAACATTGACTGATGTAATTATGAGAGAAGGTATCTTCGCTGAATCCAAGATATAAATAGCTCGTTCAGTTATACTTGGGTTAGGGCTGCCACTTCTTATGAGTACAACAATGGGGTTGGCAAGTGGAGAACTAATGGCTTTAATTAATATAATATACTCGTAATAATTTATTTTTACTTCACTTCCACAAAATTGGCCTTACTGATAGACTATGACTAGGTAACCTAATATAACAGTATTTATTAGGGTTGAAAGTTTACCCCAATGAATAATTGGTTAATAATAATAAATAGTTCAAACAATCACACCAATTACCTAGCGCCAAACTTTGTGCTATGGCGACTAATGTTACGGATAAACATACTTATAATACGTTTATAAACATCCATGACTTATTTACAAATACTTGTGCAGCTCGTGCTTATCACACAAACATTTGCCCCTTGCGGGATTCGAACCCGCAAACGCTGGTTTCATAGTTCGCAGCGCGGACCACTACATCAAGACGGTTTAACAAACAAACGCCGGTAATAAATAATGTGACAAGTACATCCATACTAATATTATAAATGCGAAAGTGTGTCTGTCTGTCTGTTACCTCTTGAGTTCTTGGCGCTTAAACTACTGAACCGATTGAGATGAATTTTGGTATAGAGGTAGAGACAGTTCGAAACCCTGGAAAGGACATAGGCTACATTTTGTCGCGATATAAAAACATTAAGGGGGTGAAATGGGGGATGAAAGTTTATATGGAAAATCTAAATCTTGCGGGCGAAGTCGCGGGGAACCACTAGATAGTACATAATTCTGACGCCACTTGTCCTGCAGTTGCCAACCCCATTGGAGCAAGAAACCCTGAAAGTTCCTGTGAGGAACTTTGTTTTTACGTAACATAAGAAGCCCATTGATATTTTCTTAAGTAACCTATTTATAGAGAGGGAAAACGGTTCCAAATTAAACAACATCCTTTCTGGGAAAGTTTGTTTGTTATGAGATACGATCGCAAAGGAAACATTATTTTTTTGGAAATTAATAGGTATCATATTTTGAATCTTTTCTTAATTATATATTACATTTCTGACAAGGGTCGGTGGCGCAGTGGCTAGCGGGTTGCCTCTCATGCGGGAGGTGCCGGTTCGATCCTACGTGCCGCCATGTTCCAATGACTTTTTTTGAGTTATGTACATTAGTTGTTTCACTAACCCATGCTCTTACGGTGAGGGAAATCATCGTGAGGAAACCTGCACATTCAGGGGACTAAATGTGTAAACATGACCCAAACTGGTCAGGGTCCCCTAGTAACAGGGTCACGGAGGTCAGACGGCAGTCGCTCCACTGTAGTAACCTGATGTGCCACAACTTGGATTATGGTCAACGGACCCTGGGCCCTCGCATGCGAGAGCACAACCGGGATAACGCTAGGAGGACGATGATGATCTTACATTTGTCAGCCGATCCTAATTATTAATAATGTCCTCCTAGCCGAATTTCGACTACGGCGTCCTATCTCAACAAAGCCAACTGCACGGGACATATTATAGTGCACAAGTGTGTGCGCAATACACAGGTGCACCCTCTGTTCCTTCACTCTCATAATTATTCGGTGAGACGGCAGTCTGACATGAACGTAGAGAGATCAGGCGCAGGACCAACGACTTAACGTTCTTTCCGAGGCACGGGGGTGTTAACACCACCAACTTCCTGACTCCGGAGCTGTGTTTTGAGTAATTTCAAGACAGAAAAACCCAAACACACTCGGCCCGACCCGGGATTCGAACCCGGGACCTCGTGGATAGTACCCAGCGTGCTGACCACTAGACCAACGAGGCAGTCCCTAAGTCTTAATTATTAATAATACACAGAAGAAATACTTAGTGCAAGTGTGTGTGATTATTTAAAACACAGTTTCACGATAATTTTAATTTTGTCTTTTATTATTGCGTGTTTATAGTTCCCGCCAAGTTTTTAAAACATGGCAGTTGATAGCCCTGAATAAGTGAATACGAACGAATGTGTACACTGGCCGCCTCAGCCTGCACGCCAAACTCTATTTAGTATTTATTAGAAACACTGCCGATATCCAAATAGGATATTTCTTGCCGACCGGACTGCGTTGCGGTGAAATCAGTTAATTTCATACGATACGCGGCCATTTATGCTCCCGCCAATTTTACGTACTGTCAGTGTTGCCATGCACAAATTAGATTTGGTCGAATAACGGGAGTATTGGACTGAATAGAGTCACACTGATTTTAATCATGGGATCGTTCCCATGATTAAAATCAGTGTGAAGAGGAGCGGCGATTACTGTACTAATAAGAGCGTCGCTCTTAAAAGCGTAATTGATGTATTTGAAAGATACCTATAAAACGAAGTTTATACCATGAATGTGGTAAGACTTTTACTTAAAAACTATAGATTCAAGTGAAGTATGGTGTAATTTGTATTTAGGTTCAAGTTCACCAAAATTTATACAGCTGCTAAACCTCGGTTGATGGTTAATTAGATAGAATTCCCATACAATATAATATTATATGTCAAATAATCGTAATTTGACATTTGGCTAATTAAAAATTACACATTTGCGTTGGTGATCTTCAGGATTAAAACCTTTAATTTAGTAGACACATAGTTTAAATACGGCGCACAAGCACAATTATTTATACTTTATTGCACCAAAAAAGAAAGTACAATTGGTTTTTTTTAAAAGTTTTAGTCAGTAACTTAAATACACGCGGGCGCACGTCAGACTATACATGTTGACATTGAGACCGCCTCTATTCTCTACGTACTAAAAGTTGTTATCGTAGTTCAAATATATTACCCTGACGTGCTGCTGACTGTACACTCCAGATATTTCTGACCAGGCAGATTGTAGTCGGTCAGTTTATTTTTACTGATGTGATGACTGATTGGGTTTATGGACAGTAACAATTGAATCTTCCTTTCAAAAAATTCAAAAATTCCGATTCAAAACTCATGTATTCATCAGACTTTACCAATTTTTAAACAGCGTTTAAACGGGAATTGACTGTTTATTTGACGCATTTCCCATACAAAATATGTCAAATAAATCCATACTTAATATTGCGAAAGTGTGTCAGTCTGTCTGTCTGTTACCTCTTAACGCTTAAACCACTGAGCCGATTGAGATGAACACATGACAGTTCGAGACCCTGGAAAAGACATAGGCTACATTTTGTCGCGATATAAAAAATTAAGAGGGTGAAATGGGGGATGAAAGTTTATATGGAAAATCCAACTCTTGCGGGCGAAGTCGCGGGGAACCACTATTAATTAATAAATCAAACAGTGTCAATTAACTCGCCCCTAATCGACACGAAATGACACTTATGAACGACAATAATTAATATGATATTTTTTATTATCTTTGACGGCTGATTAAGCTTGTTTTTGCATTAGGATAAACTATGCCTTACAAAATCAAAACCTTGACACAACTTTCACCTAATGACAGTTATTATCCATTACTGGTTATCAACAGATAATCATTTATGAAAATGAAGTTTTAGCGACAATGTATACGCATTTTTGGATTGACGCAAATGTTGTATAGGGGGTCAAATGTACAGGCTGAAACGTCAGTGATAGGAATAACTTCAAAAGACTTAGACGCACTTGCGCATGTTAGGATTAGCTTACCTGCATTTGTTCAAGGCCTATTATCTGAGTTGAAAGCCCACCTGCGCCAGTCCGCATCAGCTAATCCGGACCGGCGCAATAAACCTTCCGGATTAGCTAATCCAGACTTGTGCAAGTAGGCTTGCAACTCATAATATGCCTTGAAAAAGTCCGGGCTGCCTAATCCGTGCGCAACTGGGCTTTTGTGTTTTCATGTCCCAGAAATCTCAACAGAGTCCACAAAACGCCTTTCACAATGAGCATGTATGAGCACCTTTACGCAAGACAAGGAAGTCGTGAAGTCCGCCGGTTTCTCACAATCTTAACCGCTCGTCTGCATACTTAACGTTTATGCAATATTAGCCAACTATCGTATTCGCAAAGCAATCGCGAGAGACATCTTCAATCTCGCCAAAAGATTCTCACAGTAAACGGTGTGTTCAAAATATACCAAGGAAAAAACTAAAGCAATGTCTGTTGATTTCCCGTGTTGCCCCCTATAATATTTCTCTATGGTCGTCCCTGTCAGTCAATTCTAAAACAAAAGTCCCCTCATTTCCGACTGTCTGTATGTCATGTACGTGCCAGTCTTACCATGAAGGCTGGACGCCGCGACACAGAGAAAGACATTGGTGTTGAGAGAGTAGGTAAAAATATATTTTTATAGCAATTATGGCTCTCGTCTTACACGACGACAGATATTAAGCGGCCAAGGATTAAAGGCTTATTGTTCCTGGAACAGATTGCCTTTAATAAAGCACATTTAAAAGAAAAAAAAAGCGGTCAAGTGCGAGTCGGACTTGCGCACAAAGATTCTGTTAATACATCCAAGGTTCCGTACCATACAACATTAGACACTATATTTTTAGTTTAAGTCCTTCGTTGTATAGAGGCAACCCCTTAAATGTATATTTTTTATTTTGTTTCAATTATTTATTTCTAAACTAGTGGTTTCCCGCGACTTCGTCCGCAAGAGTTGGATTTTCCATATAAACTTTCATCTCCCATTTCACCCCCTTAATGTACTAATGTAATAGCGACAAAATGTAGCCTATGTCCATTCCAGGGTCTCGAACTATCTCCATACCAAATTTCATCTTAATCGGTTCAGCGGTTTAAGCGTCAAGAGGTAACAGACAGACACACTTTCGCATTTATAATATTACTAGCTGTTGCCCGCGACTTCGCCCGCGTAAACTATTATTTCTGTATCCTACAGGAACTGTGTTTTTTTCCGGGATAAAAAGTAGCCTATATGGTATTCCAGACTATAATCTATCTCTGTGCCAAATTTCATCCATATCCGTTCGGTAGTTTTTGCGTGAAGAAGTAACAAACATACACTCACAAACTTTCGCATTTATAATATTATTATATTATGTTATATAATAGTGTGATGTGATATGTGATATAGTATAGTATATAGTAGATAGAAAAATTGAATAAACAACTATTTCCGTGAATATTTTAAGGTTAACTTTGTATCATGGGAGCTTAAATATTTATTTTTATTATGTTTTTAGTATTTGTTGTTATACTAGCAACAGAAATACATACATCACCAAATTTTAACGGTCTAGCTATCACGGTTCGTGCGATATAGTCTGATGACAGACAGATAGACGGACAGTATAGTCTTAGCCTTAGTCATAAGTTCACCAAACACGTTTAATTTTTAATCCGCCGGTTTGGAATTCTGTCAAATTAACCGTCAATTGAGATTTTGTTCAAAAGTTGGTGAACTTGGGTCTTAGTCATAGGATCCCGTTTTTACCCTTAGGGTACGGAACCCTAAAAAAGAAATCTCTCGAAAGAGGTATCGAAACCAATAATCGAGAAAGCAGAATATGAGTCAATCGAATCGAATCGAGTCGAATGATCCGGTGACATTTCCTACAATGCAGATCCGTTTTTGTTCTGTGCTACAACTATATTTTTAAATAGCATGTATACATTTCAAAGTTAAAACCGGTTGCTTTGAGGCAGGCTAGTGGAGTCTCAGCAGTGCGAAGTGGAATACCATTAGTCGCAATTGTTTTATGTACTAGACAATGCCCGCGACTTCGTCCGCGAAAAAATTTAAATTTCAAAACAAATTTCCACCCCTCCTCTTACCCCCTTAGAGGTTAAATATTTACAAATCCTGAAAAACGCCACTGTTAAGTTGGGATAAATACCAACTTTAGCTCCAAAACTCACGGAGTTTTATATAATCTTGCCCCCCCCCCCCCCCCCCCCTCCTTTTTACCTTCTTAGGGGATGTCAGTCTGTCTGTTAAATGATCGCGCTTAAACCGATTTAGATGAAACTTGGTATAGAGATGGTCTTAGACCCTGGGAAGGACATAGTGTACTTCTGTCGTGATGTAAAAACATTGAGGGGGTGACATGAGAGTGTATATATGGGAAACTTATTCTAAGACGGGAAATACATTTGCACGTGCGCTGACCGGGGAATTGCTAAGCTTGAAGTTCACCAACGGATGTTTAATATTTAACCAGCCGTTAGAATATTATTTAGGTATTTGACATATTTTGAATGGAAATTGTGCCAAATAAACCGTCAAATTATTTTACCTGTTGTTTGAAAATTGGTGAACTCGGGTTTTAGTGTAAAATGCTTTGTCAACTTCATAAACGTGAAATCAGTCGTTTATTATGTCGTAGCTAGCACCAACTGTGACATGTTAATACCCGGGTACCGAAAAAGCATTCCATCTGCACGAAATATTGGAATCAAAATATTCTCCACGCTGAGCGCTGTGCGGCTTTCCGGGGAATGAGATCCGCAGTTGCAAAGGCTCAGGGTTCTACAAAAAGTGCGTTTCGATGCTATACATCAGTCCTTCCCAAAGTGGGCGATATCGCCATGTGGGCGCTGGAGGCCTAGACGCGGGCGGTAAGGCCCAAAAAAATTGAGGGGTGTTGATATGATTTTATATTGTAAAGTTGCATTATTAGCTCTCTGGTAGGAAAGTCTTGTTTAGGAAAAAGGTTTAATTAAACTCCAGATGAGAGTAATAATATGTTATTGGCGTTTTAAGGTGAAAAAAAATGAGCGGTAAAAGCAATAAGCTTGGGAATCTTTGCCACACACTATTAGGAAGGTTTTTTGAGAAAAAACTAATTAAAGTACGTTGTTTTTACGCCGCGCTCTATCATAATTAGTTGCGCGACTTCCGCCCGATTAAGTAGTAATCAATTAATTAAAAGATAGCACACGTATCTAAAGTAGAAGAATAATTACTTTTTTTCAAGCTTACTTTGCAAAAGAAGTTACGGAGGAAATTGAAAAATTAAAAAAAAAGAACCGTGCCTTCCTCTCTTCGACGTTTGCTTCAACTCGGAAATCGTTCCTGCCACTTCAATATTACATTTTCCAAAACGGCCTCCTAGGAGAAATGCGCGGACCTGTTGCGAAGCCTCTCAGTAATAACATTTCCGCATCCGCCAATAAATACACAGCAAATTGAAAACAGAAGGTTCTTTCATATAGAGGTATATTTAACTTAGACGGGAGATTTAAAAAAAACAAATATTGATTTGGACAATTTTTAGGGTTCCGTACCTCAAAAAAAGAAACCCTTGTAGGTAAGTTTGTAAGAGCATTCGCCCGGATAGCGAAGGGACGTGGGTTCGAGTCCCACCGGATGACGCAGTCGATTAATTTTTGTAAGCGAAATTTAATTAATGTAAGTATTTTTGGTTACTAATGTATTTTTTTAGTTTTTTTTCCTCCTCAGGAGCTGAGGCCGTTGCGCAGTGGGATCTACATAGGTTAACTTTACTTTATTATTATTAATGGTAGTTAGTTAACACCATACCATTAACCCGGTTTGACGTTACCGTTATTGCGCGAGTTGTGCAGCTGGGCCGGGCCCTATCACCAGATTGATACAGCCTTTTAGTGCTATTTACGAACTAGAATTCGCTTCGGAGTCTTCGTTTGATAACTTTTGATTCATTCCAGCCGTATCGATTTTTAATATTCATTTCCCGAAAGAGATGCAGCAATAATTAATCACTTTGAATTTTATACTGCTCAAATACTTTCAAAGTAATTGGAATATTTTAGAATTTCCAGATATTGAACTAAAAATTCTGCGAATAGGTATTCCATTTAAAAATATCAATTGCAATTCCATACTGCAGGAATGTACGTAGTCATGGTGACCAAGCCTCTTATCTCTCTCAGAAGACTATAAGTCTATGAGTTTTGAGATTATAACCCGACAAGTTCCCGCGCGACCCTTGCCGGACTATGATAGGTTTCCGTGAAATCGTGGCATTCCACAATTGTTTTTTATAAGCCTGGAGTTCACCAACACGTATTTAATTTTTAATCAGCCAGTTTAGTATCATTTGACATATTTACCCGACTGCGGGAGGAGGGTTATGTTTTCGAGAGTATGTGTGTATAATTGTTTGGCACGCCCTGTAGCCCAAACGGCTGGACAGTTTTTGACATATGAGGTGTAGTTGAATTTGTCAAAATTGTGAGAGTGACTTAAGCTATATACATTTATAAAATAGCGCCCGTAAATGGAAAGAAGGTGGGGAGGGGATCGATTTTTTATACCATAGCAATCTGGGTATCAAATGAAAGCCAGTAAAATACCATTTCAAAAATATTATATTTTTTGCAGTCTGAGGTTTTTTTTTGTATGAGGTTACTGTCAAATTAACAGTCAATCAATATTTACTGGTTGTTTAATAATTAGTGAACTCAGGTCATTTCAGTGTTGTGAGTGAGCTACTGCAAAACCAATCAAATTTTATATCAGTCTAACGCCCCCCTTGCCCAGCTTCGTACGGGTGTAATAAAAAAAATAGCCTAGTCACTCAGAAATAATTGTAGGTTTAAACTGGTGTGTTTTTTTTTTAAATCAGTTCAGTAGTTACTATCGACCAGCCCTGACTTCATACGGGTGCCATTGAAAAGTAATAAAATATAGCTTATGTGACTCAGGAATAATGTGGGTAGCTATTATTAGTGTAAGGATTTTTTAAAATCGGTTGTGTAGTTGGCAGTCGCTCCACAGTAATTACCTGATCTGCCACATCCTGGATCATGGTCAGCGGACCCTGGGCCCTCGCGTGCGAGAGCACAACCGGGATAACGCTAGGAGGATGATGATGGGTGTGTAGTTCCAGAGATTAGTTCTTCAGTTTGTGAACATACTCAAAAACGTATACTTACTTATCGTTCTTAAAATATTTGTAGACATAAGTAATTACTTGATTGACCAGGCGATTACGTCATCATAAGCGAGGTAGTCATACATAACTTATGCCAGTGCCACAGTAGACCTAATTACAACTGTATAAGATTGACATTGCCTGTACACACAGCCGTAAGACCACACTTTGACCTTGAGACCGCCTGTATTCCCTACGTAATAAAACCTGTTTTCGCAGTTCAAATGGGTAACTCGACATGCTGCCGTCTGTGCATGGGCGAGTTAACGTTCTTACGTAAACCTCTCAATGATAAGTGGACGTGAGTACCTCCAAGAGTGCCAAGCATGTGGACGAACGCGTCGCACCGGACACCGCACTTTCACTCGTACCGACCTTTCGATTTGCGAGTCATACGTACTCATTTTGTAAATGGATACCCTCAAAACTCGGCTTATCGTTTCAGCAGTGCTATTCTTCAAGCGCAAATATCGCAACAGCCTTGGTTACAGCTGCTGAAACAGCAATGAAGACACGATTGGTATTCTCTTTAATCACTGACCTCTATAGTCCAAGTACGCTGGACTAAACATTCTTTAAGAAATGACAGATAATTTTTTGTGCCGAATCAAAGGGTTCTACCGGGTCTGTACAGGGAACTAAAGTAGAGTAACTTTCATATGTTTATGTCAATTCTCATTAGTTCCGTGGACGTTCACCACACGCTCACTATAGCCGTCAGCGCCAAAATGGCGATAATCAAATGGCTTCATTGTTAGGTTGACAGTATGTAGTCCAGCGTACTTGTACTGTAGTGGTCAGTGTCTTTAATACTTTTCAACACTGTTCGACAGCAGCGAAGCACGGCTGTGGACGGCGTGCCGAGGAATCACATTGAGATTTCTGCTATGAAATTGGGAAGTACTTGACACTATCCACAAATAATTCCGAAACCCTATTTATTGAAAATAACATCATATTTTAAACAGTATTCGATTGAACTAAAATGTGACCTCATTGTTTACTATTCTCATACAAAATCTAAGCGTTTTGACAGTTCACTAAAAGTACGTCAACGATTGGTGGTGTCAAGTAGCCAATTGGTATTCTGCAGCAAAAAAGCCTTCGATTTTGACTATCATCTTAGAGCTTAGAAGTTACGATGCGCTGGCAAAGTTGTGAAGGGGCACAAACAACGCATCGTGTGGTTGTTTTAAGGACAATATTATGCCTGCATGCGCCTCTACCCATAATATTAATTAACCTTTTGCATGCCGGAACGTTAATCTACGCAATAATTAAATCAATTGTCATCCATTGTTTCTAGAAATGGCGGCGAACGGTTAATAATGTCTTCCTACAGGTGAATTTGACCACGGCGGCTTACCTCCTCTCTTTTATTAAAATATATAGTTTTCAAAACGCCCTGATTATTTTTTTAAGTTGAAGTTTGTCTTATAGAAATGGCTTTTAGCAATAAGGCCGCCTAAATTGTACGATTTTCTATGAGCAATAATGTAAATGTATACTGTGTGTGGTGTGCATTAACTCAGACTCAATCTATTTATTTATCTCCTTAAAAATTAACCAGCAGCTGACCACTAAACACATGAGGCAGCCAGGCACTAATACCTCTGAGATCGGCTCTCTTACTTTAGGGGACCTATGCTTAATTAGGTAGATAACAATATTCGCATAGCTTTACGTAGAAATATGAGCGACTACTCCAACAAAGTACTACCTAATATACAAATGGTTTAAAAGCAGTTCGCTGCAGCAGTTTACATGTTAAATAAAAGCTTGATAGCAACTCAACTACTTAGGCTCCATCTGTCGTAAAGCCATTCGCAAAGCCAATTCTTTAATAGACTGAATACAGCGAAGCAAAATGAAAAATATCGAAATAATAAATAACAATAAATAGCACAATAACTTGGGTCTGGGACCCAAGACAAATATAAACCCGGTGGTTGAACCCGAAACGTCAGGCCACTCGTCATGTCGGAAACAAATGGATTACAAAATATTACATCAGGGACGAACGCATATGTAAGTGTTTGAATTGAATAAAATTAGCGTTAAAATGAAGGTTCAGAGTTCACTAAATATGTTTATTGGTTCAAGTCAATATTGGTAATTGTGACCGTTGGCTGCGGCCTGCGGCTCATGGCGGGCGGCGATCGTCATTACCAATATTGTGCTGGGGGCTAACCATGATGGCTAATAGTTCAGTCAAAATTATAAGTATCCAATTTAGGACACAAAATGCCACTTACGAACGGCAGTAATTAATATCAATCAATATTGACCCATATGGAGCCAGAACTCAAGGAGCACAAGCACAAGGAGCGTCGGTGGCACAGTGGCTTACGGTCTCTCACGCGCGAGGTACCGGTTCGATCTCATACATGCCGCCATGTACCAATGACTTTTTCTGAGTTATGTACATTAGTTGATTCACTAACCGATGCTCTTACGGTGAGGGAAAACATCGTGAGGAAACTTGCACATTTAGGCGACTGAATGTAACCATGATCCAAACCTGGGGGCTAATTACGTAACTCTGATGCTAACAATTCAGGATTGAAATCGCTTGAAAATGACAACTTCAGTTACTCTGTTAAGCTGGCTATTCACGGTCAGTTCCGTCTTAGAACCGGTAAAATATGGGCAATTGTGGAAAAAAATAATAACGTTAAGTTACTTTTTTATTACTTATGCCTATAGCCCAGATTTTTATTACCGATATTGAAACGTAAAATTTTGGTCGTATCTCAGACCGACTAATTAGTGCAACTGGCCGTGAATGGCCAAATTTAGCAACAAAACTTTGATTGAAAAAAAATCATTCAAAGTTACATAATCCACTACCTGATCAGGTTCCCCTATTAACAGGGTCACGGAGGTCAAGTGGCAGTCGCTCCACTATGATTACCTGATCTGCTACATCCTGGATCATGGTCAGAAAACGTCTCCTTATCTTTTGGTTTAGTAGTAGGCTTTAGTTTTTCGGTTAGTAATATGAACCGGATGGTATTTGATGATCCATAACCCAATCATGGCGTAAAATATCGGAGTGCCAAAATATCGAAGAATGTTCTAAAGTAGGCAATGTAAGCAGTACCGTGAAAAAATATTCTAGTGTTTAGTGACTTTCAAAGTGTTAAACATAACAATGATTTTATTCTGATCAGATTCTACCAGACTATATAGGTATCCTGCCATTTTTTATATTTTAACCAAATGTAAAACAAAATGACAAAGTATTAATACTCGTAATTGCATAACAACGAAATGTTTGTACATCGACAAATCGATAAAAAACTCTCTATCTATAATAAGAACTTGATAAATACCTTTTATTTTATTTTAATTAATTCTGTGTATGTGTGTACACAGTGCCCGAAAACGTTCCTGCTGAAAATCAGTATTGTGACATGCTTTGTGCTGTCAGGATTTATGCTGAGCAGGGACCTTATTGGCACACATTCTATCTTTAATGTACCTATAACCTAAGCATACAAACATTGTACGTGCCAAATAAATGAATTTCATTTCATTTCATTTCATAAAATGTACCATGTTTTATGCAAATAAATAATAATATATTCTCATAAACAAAATAAATGTCAAAGCTCTGTAAAGTTCTATATATAATTTCAATGAATGATTTAAAACACCTGCTAAGACACTTGCGAACTTTGATGTCAAATCAAAAATAAAATTAAAATGGTTAGATATTGCGCAGGTCTGAGGTGCTTGTGGCGCAGCGGCGGCAGCGCTTTGGTAGTGATACCAAAAGTTAAGCAACCACGGCGCGGTCGTGATTGGATGGGTGACCATTCCGACCATTAAAGTGACGACCATGACAAGCATCTCCGTGCTTCGGAAGGCACGTTAAGCAGTTGGTCCCGGCTAATATCTGTTGGTATTAGTCGTTAAGCCTAGTCAGATGCCCTAGGGCGGCTTGATAACATCTGACAGTAAGGTTTGTCACTTGCCTTACAGACACCCCTCCACCAATCCGCACTGAGCCCGCGTGGTGGAGTATGGCTCGTTCCTCCTCATAATTGAGGTGAGGCCTTTTCCCAGCAGTGGGATCTAATAGGCTGACTTAAGATATTGCGCTACAAATTGTACATAATGGTAACCCCCATATATAATCTGTGCCCTTCTACTATTGGATGTGGTGCGCTTGTGGTGATCGTTCCGCTGAGGGATGCTTCATCAAATATCAAAAACTAGGAATACTTACCAATTTATTGACTCGAATTTTATTTTCATTATTATTATCGGGATTTGGTTAACACAAAAAATAATAAATGGTTTGTTTGCTTAGTTAGCGTTATATTAAAAGAATTTAATTTTGACATTCCTATAACACTTAAATAAATATGAGACAGCTAATTTGAAAAGTTTGTCTCCACTATGCCAAGTCACCTGAGGAAGGTGGCCGGTGGTGATTGGATGCGCGGAACGGAGGACCGTGAAAGTTGGCGCAGTCTTGGTGAGGCCTATGTCCAGCAGTGGACTGCAATAGGCTGATATGAATGAATGCCAAGTCACTTCTGTCATTAATTTTAATTGAATAATTTCTATTTTTAGTTTATATACGAATCAATATTCTGTGAATATTACAAGCGTCCGCCTGTTGCCTTTATTAATACCGAGAAAAAATGGCGAAAAAAACACGTTTGTTGTATGGGAGCCCCCTTGAATACTACTTTCATTCTGGTTTTAGTATTTTTTGTTATAGCGGCAACAGAAATACATCATCTGTGTAAATTTCAACTGTCTTGCTATTACGGTTCATAAGATACAGCCTGGTGACAGACAGACAGACAGCGGAGGCTTAGTAATAGGGTCCCGTTTTTACCCATTGGGTACGGACCCTAAAACTGAAACGTAACGCAGTTGCCACACGAATAAAATTAATCGGTGCTGCCAACCTCTAAGCTGCGTCCGTTACTAAGTACATAAGCACGGGGAGGAATCGCGGGCTTTTGTCTTTCAAATACTGTTCAAATTAAATTGGATGTGAAGCCTTCCCGTGCAGGCACCGTCCGAGTCACGTGACCCGCACGTGCACTTCTATATTGCAGTCCAAAGTTTTGGAGCTTATGAAGACAGTCAACATAACTGAATCGTTTTGTACGTCGATCTCTCACTGACCTCTATAATACAAGTACACTTGACTGCATACTGTCAACACAAAAATGAAGCCATTTGATTATCGCCATTTTGGCGCTGACGGCTATAGTGAGCGTGTAGTGACCGTCCACGGAACTAATGACAGTTGACATAAACATATGCAAGTTACTCTATTTTAGTTCCCTGTACACTCGGTGGGGGCGCTTTGATTCGACACAAAAAAAAACTGTCATTTCTTAGATAATGTTTAGTCCAGCGTACATGTATTATAGAGGTCAGTGAGACGTCGATAGTAACAAGTTTGACAGTAACTTCATAGATAATTTATTACATAAGTGAACTGTACTACAATAAATTAGGCAGATTCAATGAATCACAGCAATATTTCTGGAATATACTAATCAACACTGTCCAGGGATATTTTGGATTTATTCAATTTACTAAAAAAATATTGAAATATACACAATAAGTAATAATATATAAGTCAGCCTATTAGATCCCACTGCTGGGAAAAGGCCTCACCTCAACTATGAGGAGGAACGAGCCATACTTCACCACGCGGGCTCAGTGCGGATTGGTGGAGGGGTGTATGTAAGGCAAGTGACAAACCTTATTGTCAGAAGTTATCAAGCCGCCCTAGGGCCTCTGACTAGGCTTAACGACTAATACCACTGATATTAGCCGGGACCAACTGCTAAACGTGCCTTCCGAAGCACGGAGATGCTTGTCATGGACGTCACTTAAATGGTCGGAAATATACACATGTATGTTATTTTTAATAAATTTTTAGTAAATTGAGTAAATCCAAAATATCCCTAGAAAGCGTTGATGTGTGAAGATATTTTAATATTTCGGACTACGGACTTATTATCAGAGTGGTGCATAAAAACCATGGCCTGGCCATGGAATATTTTCTCACGGTAAAACTTTTGGGGAATAAAACTCATAAATAACTGGTCACCTAAGCAGCTAGAGTCGAGAGGAAAAATGTAAAATCTTAAGTTCGATTTCAGGCCTGAAGATAGATAGATACTCTTTATTGCACACCACGCACAGTAAACATTTACAAAAATGTTCATAGAGAATGGTGCAATTTAGGTACCACTGAGTTTGTAAAACTTACATACTGTACCTACTTAATGTTCTTCCTGATAAAGAACTAGTGATTCCCCGCGACTTCGCCCGCAAAAGTTGGATTTTCCATATAAACTTTCATCCCCCATTTCACCCCCTTAATGTTTTTATATCACGACGAAATGTAGCCTATGTCCTTTCCAGGGTCTCGAACTGTCTCCACACTAAATTTCATCTCAATAGGTTCAGTGGTTTAAGCGTCAAGAGGTGACAGACAGACAGACAGACACACTTTCGCATTTATAATATTAGTATGGATGTATGTACAGTGGGCCCGCATCAATTTACCCAAATCTGTCAAATTATCTTAAATGATATGGAACTCTATGTGATTAGCATAAGATTGAAATATAAATAAATAATAATAATAAATATAAATTGTTTTAACAAACACACCTATTACCTAGCCCCAAACTAAGCTTGAGCTTGTGCTATGGTGACTAGGATAACGGATAAACAAATTTATATACATTTATAATGGCTAATCTCTGTTGAGATAGGCCGCCGTAGTCGACATCGGCTAGGAGGACATCATCATCATCATACATTTATAAACATCCATGACTTAGGTACAAATGCTCGTGCTCATCACACAAACATTTGCCCCTTGCGGGATTCGAACCCGCAACCGCCTGGTTTAGAAGTCGGGGCGGGCACAACTACACCAAGACGGTCATCAAATAGTTGCGGAACTTTGACAGATCAAGGTAGTTTGATGTGGATCCGTGTGGTTTATAGTCATTTCGAAGATCTCTGGCTAACGGTGAGGGAAAACATCGTAAGACAACCCTCAAATGCACGGCGAGTGTATTAACACGCCGTGCATTTGAGGGTTGTTGGGTTTAGCGATGTCTGTGAGTGTGCGAAACGGAGAATAACTCCATGACATATAGCCAAGACAGACATTGTGAATGTTTTATTCCACATTGATCATTACTATCATCGATCATTCGATCACGACATTAAGTCAAGGGGTACGACTCGACGAAGAAAAGTAAAGGACAAATTTCGAACTATTCTCAAACCAATCTATCGCCATTTATTCGCAGTTCAGGTGACTGATATAACTATCATTATTTATTAGTTATTATTAGACATTGATTTATTAGTTATTATAAGTCAGCCTTTTAGATCCCACTGCTGGGAAAAGGCCTCACCTCAACTATGAGGAGGAACGAGCCATACTTCACCACGCGGGCTCAGTGCGGATTGGTGGAGGGGTGTATGTAAGGCAAGTGACAAACCTTACTGTCAGAAGTTATCAAGCCGCCCTAGGGCCTCTGACTAGGCTTAACGACTAATACCACAGATATTAGCCGGGACCAACTGCTTAACGTGCCTTCCGAAGCACGGAGATGCTTGTCATGGACGTCACTTAAATGGTCGGAATGGTCACCCATCCAATCACGACCGCGCCGTGGGTTGCCTTACTTTTGGTATCACTACCAAAGCGCTGCCACCACTGCGCCACAAGCACCTCATTATTAGTTATTACCTTGGATGAATGTTATTACTCACTGACAGTAATCCCTATCCATACTAATATTATAAATGCGAAAGTGTGTCTGTCTGTTACCTCTTGACGCTCAAACCACTGAACCAATTAGGATGAAATTTGGTATGGAGACAGTTCGAGACCCTGGAAAGCCATATGCTACATTTTGTCGCGATATAAACATACTAAGTGTGTGAAATGGGGGATAAAAGTTTATATGGAAAATACTACTCTTGCGGGCGAAGTCGCGGGGAACCACTAGTAACTAATAAATCAATGTTTGAGAAAAGTTGAGAGTTTGAGAAAATTTGAGATGCTAACCAACAAAACCTAGTCTAAGTGGAAATAACTAGATATCAACTGCAGAGTATCGTATTCCGAATCCAATCGTGGTAGCCGCCGGCATCTGGCGGGATTCAGGAAAAACTATCGGCCCCTATCAGTTTTTATCGTGATAATTCGCTATGTTTTATAGAATCTCAAAAAAATAATGACAAGGCAACTTGCTTGCCGAGACTACATTTTTTTTGCCTAGATCTACCAACACTTAGGTGGATATTGCATAGAACAGACAGCATTTGTTAACCAGGTGAGTAAAGTCCGCTTTTCATTGCTTGTCCAGCATTGTAAACAATCTTATCAATCCTTTTTAACGAAATTATTCATTTAAAAATAAAATAGACACGAAAATTACATCTAGTTTTAAATAAATGTTCCACTCCTTTTTCAGAAGCCGGTTTCTTAAATTAAATTACCTATCTGTTAGCAAAATTTTGGTGAAAGCCACGTCAGTATGCGACCGTTTTGCGAAGTCCTTATTTATATGTCTGTTTCGCAATAATGAGGGATTTTCTTAGTGTCAAAAATGAGTACTTAAAAATCCGCTAGATAGCGTTGACCAATCGAAGTCGGGTAGATTTTTATTTATGAAAAAGGCTGGTTTTAGCGTTTAATGTTATAATGTTTATGTTAAGCATGTTTTTGATTCAGGTCGTTTTTTTAAATATAGTAATCATCAAAACGTTTTATCTATTAAAATGTATTTTTAACCAATATTATAATTAACTATATATACAACTTATTAATAAAAATTAAGAAAAATGACTTAATACAACACTAAAACAAAAATTATAAAAAGGGTCCTTGTGGTAAGGTTCCTAGGATGCTGGCAGCATTACCGCGCTGGATAGCGATGCTTATACGCTGAGCAAGGTAGCTGCCAGCTCTTAGGTCACCACTGATGTCAACTAGCCTCTTGGAAATCTCTTTGAAAAAAGAGATAGCGTTGGGACCCCAAAGTTATTTTTAACTACAATTTGTAACTTACTTATTTTTAACGTAAGTACTTGCCTGCTTTTACCAGCGCCGGGGCCTCCTGGGGACCTGGCTTATGCTGAGTGAGGTCCTTTTGATTTGGACGTCACCGACACACTGTTTCAATTTTTTTTTGTGTGCTGTTTGTATTAATTATTAAGTGTGTGTGTGTGTTTGTGATGTCTAAGCATTTTTCTTTCTTTCTTACTTCCACCACATGTCTGTACACATAATATTACAATAATTTGTTTGTGTTTTATGCTTAATGATTTCGACGCAATATTTATATAACTTAGATAAATAACGCCGTCTATCAACACACAATAAAACTAAAATTTTGATAAATCCTTTGAAAATCCTTCATTACTATCTGTAGTCGCATAGTTGGTAAGACGTTCCGGTTTACACTCCCGTCTTGTGTTGTGGACTGCTATGGTTTTAAGTTCGGATCCCGCAAAAAAACAAGTATTTGAGTGTTGAGCTTTGTGCCCCATTTCTGTTGTTAAATACTTTAATAAGGCTGGTTTACTTTTCTCTAAAATGAATGAAATTATGCATTTTATGTTATACTAACGATTCACGTGTGAATATTTGCAGAATCCGTCCGCAATCTTTTAAAGTCTGAGCTTTTCGTCAAAATTTCGGAGTGTTAACATCATAATTCGAGTTTAGGATTATTATTGATAATTAGTAAAAAAAAATTGTCAAATGTTTCCCATAGCCTAATACTATCTAAACCAATTATAGTGTTTCAAGTTAATTTTTAAAAACGATACTTAATAAGATATCAAAAAACAAGTTATTGTAATCCGTCTAATAATCGTGGAATGATATCACGAAATTAATTATTGAACTGAAATTAGGTTATTGTAATGAAGCCGCCATATCATTATCACGCCATGTATAATTAGTAGCTAAGTAGTTAATTACTTTATCATAGCTTGCCACGTGTTTTGAATGGAATTATGGACAAGTGGCAGATATCGATAATCTTTTGAAATCAGAAATCCTTAATATATTTTTATATCGTTACTTGTCGCGAATCGCCACTAACGTGGAAGCGATTAACTAGATCCCTGCTGACAAGCTTGCGCAGTTTGGCAGATTTTATTTTATCATATAATTGTTAACTTGTATATTTTTAACGCCGCGGCCGAAGATGGTAGCAGCGTGAATTTTTCACGCCCTCCTCCCGGGCTCATCGAATTTAATAAAACATAAGACTCTGTCTGATATTTCGTCACATAAAAATGTTAAAGTTAACATTTTATTGGCCTAACTTCTGTTTACAGTCGGAGCCATAAATGTGTCCTCAGATATATTTTATTGCCATCAAAGATTCATTGTTATGTGAGGCGCGGCGGCGTTTGACTCAATTATAAAAACGTATTTGACATCATTGTTGCTGATCTGTATAAATTTTAGGCCACGCACAATATTGCACATCCGCAAAAAAATATATATTTCGTGTAATTTGCAAGTTTTCTGTATGAGACTACTATTTCAGAATTTTAGTGCACCTCATTCGAATTTGCTGACAGCATAAGTTGACAAGTTCGCGATTTAAGACAAAAATAGTAGTCCATTTTCTCGGGCAACTGTACTTTAACATGCTTTTTCAATAACTTTCTCCTTTATTATGCCAGTTTTGACAAGCGCTCAGTTATTAGGGGATAAGGCAAGCAATAAATATCAATCAAGGTGCCCAGCCGTGGACTGCCCTAATGGGATATCGTCTGATACACATAAGGTTGCTCCATATTTTCTTATATTGGGGGTTATTGATGGCCGCAACAACTTTCATGAAAAAAGATTAAAGTACGCACCAGTTTTGATTTCCATAGACGAAAAATTCCATAGGCAAAGAGTTTTTGCCCAAAACAATAGACCTCGCCATATTGCGGAAAACAACTGGAACTAATTTCTTTTACTAGCAACCGAAACATCAAATCGTCATTGACATGTCATTAATTGTCATAGTGGTTAGTGTCAAAGTGGACGCGTAATCAATCAAGTATTGTGTTTTGGTTCAAAATTTAAGGCCAATATTACAAAGAGTTAATGAATTTAATAAGTACTCAATTTGCGGGTGTTCTGTCGTGTGCTTTTATCGTATAATCTGTTATCATTAGGCAGCAGGCTTAAAAAAATAACATGAATGTAAACATATAAAAAATATGTTTTTTATGTTCAGTTGCCAATCTACGCTGGTATGATTATACAAAGTGTTGTCATGTAAAGTAGGTTCGAAGCGCCCTTAATTCAGGTCCCATGTATTTCTGGTCAGGCTATACTTAAGGCGCATAATTTGTCAAGTGCCTAGTAAAAGTTGTGTATATTCTCCCATATCACCAGCTATACTCGTACATTCATAAAATAAAAGGCGATCGAGCAAAACTTTCAAATTGACAAAGAGGAAGCCGCCAACAAAATGGCCGTCGTAACATCTTTTAAGCACATCATTATCTGCTCCTCGATTCCATAATCCGAACATTTCTGCTGCCTCCATCGATAAAACCCCGGAGTTACACCAATTAAACTTTAATCCGTCGAGATAGAATTGTTAGTTCGCAACAACTCGAAAACAAATATAAAGAGCGGGGAATATCGCCCGGCCAGCGGAAGAGATCGTCGACAACTTTGAGGAAACTTGCACAGAGACAGTGATGTCAGAACTAGTGTACTAAGACGCAAGGAAAACGGCACTCACCGACTTGCAATGTCGGAAACCTATAATAAGAGACGTACTGTCTCTTATTATATTACCAATAGGCTGGGAACTTGATTTGATACACAGGAAAAAATAAAAGTATCAAAAGTATACAACACTATACCGAAAAATTAAGCGTAATTATCATTCCAATTGTATAGGGGCACAACCTATTACATTTAGCTTGAAATGTACATAATTAATGTTGATTAACCCGATGCGATAATCAAAGAATTAAAACTATCAGTCAAAGAAAAAGATACAACAATGAAATATCCGACTAAGTACAAAACAATAAAAATTGGCGAAAAGCGATGGGCCAAGTCGTGAGCGCGACAAATTAAAAAAACAAGTCCGATAGCTACAAAGACAGGCGGGCGATAACGTTGTTCTGAATTTTTAACGGCTCGGTTAGTGTTCAAACCAGATGTGGTAGCCGAGGAGACGCCAGAACGCGCCAAATTTAATATTTATGGCCACAAACACGCCCTGTTTTTCCAGTTTTCCACGTTATGAGACGTTTCGGCCACGGCTCGGCTGACGCGACTCTGTCAAGTGGTAATTGAATTGTGGCTGGTAGCGGAGTTAAAATAATAAATGGTAATCGCCCCCCTAGAGACAGGTATCTTGTTTTAAACCCGTATTTTTACGATTCCGACGCTGAAAATATTTTTCAGCGTCGGAATCGTCGGCGGCAGAAAACATTTTTCCTTCATAAATATAATAGCGCTATCATAGACTTTGCGCGGTGTTTAAGGTAAAGAAAAGTTTGCTTCAAGTTATTTAGTGTCCGCTAGCTTACCTTGACATTTGGTCCTCCAAATAAGAAACGGACCAAAATCAAAAGTTCAATTTTTATCTTAACTGCGTAAATATTGGTAAATGAAGAGAACGAAGGTCAAGAATATTAGGATTACCTATCAACAATAGTCAAAGCGTTTGATTACACTCCCATTTAAGCAATTATTAAATAGAAGTGACCAATGAAAATAGTAATTTAAAACGCTGAGTTAGAAATTGCCCATCCTCCTTTGATTTACAGATTCTTTACCTATTATAATTAGCAAAATTTCGGAACCCGACAGAATTCTAACTAGTTAAGAAACTCTAGATATAGTTGAGTCATTATATGTTTTTTGAAAATAATAATAATAATATAGATAGGTTTTAAGTCTGGGTGACATGGTAAACGAGTTAAGAAACAAACTCTTTTCATAACAGAAAAATACAGTCAATACAGAAATTTTTACATAGAAAGATGTACAATGTAGGCGGCCTTATCGCTATAAGTATTCTCACCAATCAAGTGATGAATAATTTTGATGACATATTTATAATTCACCTGATATATCCACAATTCAACAAATGTTTTTTTGCTACAGGCCACCGCCTAAATCGAATGTTTCCAAATTACAACAGTCATAGCTTTCAGAAAAGCAATAATAGATTTCAAACTGCCATCAGAAAAGTAAGGATAAGTATCAAAATAATAATGCAATCGTTATCGCCATAGCTTTCAAATCAGGTGATGGTCTGCAGCTAACCATTATCAGCTCCAGCGTATATTAGGCGCACAAAATGGCCGGCGCATCTAATATCGCGCCATTGGCATACAAAAGCACTTTGTCCAGCCAAAGCTGCATCTGCAACGTCTATCATCCCTTATTATTAAAAACCGGCCAAGTGCAAGTCTGATTCGTGCACGACGAGTTCCGTACTATTTTCTATGCAACATTATAACACTATATAATTGTGAGTTTAAAAAAACACGTTTGTATGAGCCCCCCTTAAATATTTTTATTCGTATTTAATGATTTATTTTTGTAGTAAATATATATCCTAATATTCTGTGAATACCTATTTCAGGCGTTTGCCTGATACCATTGTTAATATCAAGCAAAAAACCGAGAAAAATCACAATTGATAAAATATTTATTTTATTCTGTTATTATTAGTAGGTATTAGTTGTTGTAGCGGCAACAGAAATACATCATCTATAAAAATTGCAACTATCTAGCTATTACGGTTCATGAGATACAGCGTGACAGACAGACAGACAGGGGAGGCATAGTAATAGGGTCCTGTTATTACCCTTTTCTAAAAACCCGCCGAGCTGTCGTATACTAGAAAATGATTTCAATTTCGGAATCGATAGACAAGTTCATTTTCCGGTTGTTAGCGGAACGCATCTCTCAAAGAACATTACCGTCCAATCTTAGTTTACCAAAAGCAATTTTTCAAAATACTTTGCTTCAAAATGCAATAACAAACACAATGAGAGATCTAACCGAATTGGAAGACTTGGAGCAGTGGAAAACTTTGGATAGGAATTCCAGTACCACCCATGCCAGCATGTTTTGATAACATCGAAGACCTTAGTTCAAAATGAAAGTGTCAAATTACCAAACAAGGTTCGTATGAGAAGAGTGCTAGTACGTCAAGATGCAGGGAGAAGCAGGTATTAGATTAGAGCTTTTATTCCGTTTGTTAATTTATTTAAATAATGTAAAATTACAACAAATGCGATTCCTTATTAAGAGGAGGCTCTTATAAAAAATTTGACCGACTGTGACAAGGGAGGGTAGGAAGTGTAACAATGACTAAATTAGTGTGATGCAATTTATGGATGACCCCTTACAAGTTGCAAGAAATGCACATTACTTAATATCTCAGTTCATAAGCCCCGTGTCCAGCGTGACTGTTAGCTCTAGCCTATGTCCCAACCACTCGGTATCTCAAATAATGGCAATATCAAGGAAGATTTGTCTGAATGGCAAACTCCAAGGCCGTAAATCTATACTTAATATTATAAAGAGGAAATATTTGTTTGTTTGTTTATTTGCATCGAATAGGCTCCGAAACTACTGGACCGAATCAAATGAAATTTGGCACAGAGATAGTTTGAGACACTGGGAAGGACATAGGCTACTTTTTGTCGCGATATAAAATCATCAGGGGGGTGAAGTGATGGATGACAGTATGGAAAATCCGACTGTTGGCGCGGGCGAAGTCGCGGGGAACTGCTAGTCATTAATAATAAAAAAGCACTCGATATCGATGTCCACAGTAGGTACGAGTAAGTAGTCAACTGCTGTATCTTTAGAGGTTAATTTGTATGGAAACCATGCACGCACACTTGTAGAGATTTTTATTCAAGTGAATGTTATTAGTTAGTAGTAGTTATTTTTAATAATGTTTGGCGTATATGTCCGTGACCTCACTCGGCTAGGGTCTACTGAAAACCAGCGTCACGGCCCCTAGCGGGTCACGACTTAAGCTGAGTGGGGCCCTTTTAATATGGGCATCGCAGGCGCACAACTGCACAGTCCGACTGGCTTACCACTATAATTTGTAATTTTACTGAGTTTTTTGTTTTATACCCGTGCCCTTTACGTTGTCTGTTTTCGTGTGTTATGTCATGTCCATTCATTAATAAATGTACATATTTTCTTTCTTTCGTTCTTTGAATGCTAGCAAAAAATATTAGGTCTACGTAAAGCTACTTTAAACTTATTATACAACTAGTATTAAGTATTCTACCACAAGTTTTTTTTTCATTATTCCGAAAACAACACTAATTCAGCCAGTCCGATCAATTTATTACAGTCAAAGCTTTTTTTTTCATTTTCGTAAAGGCTCGTGTCGTAGGCCATATTCCTAGCGTGAACCTCTTTTTGCGCGGTTGACCGTCTGTGGCCGTAACTGCTTTACGGACAAAGGCGCGTCAGGCTGCATCTTATACAATGTACAAAGAACCGATCGACGAACGCTTTGAGACGTGTCCTGCGGCCGGCAGACTCCACCGCAGGACTTATCTGTGCTTATAGATAATACTTGCTTGCTTGGATAAAGTGGAACGAACTCTTTTTGTTGTCAGCACTTTCTCATATAGCTTTAAGATTTTATAACACTCACAGTGCTATTTTATTTTTATATGTTGAAATAAGTAAACAAAAATTCGCATTCGGGCAGGATCGTGGTGTCACCCACAACCAGAAGCCAAAGGTCGTGGGATCAACTCACGACCTTTGGCTCCTATGGCACTTTCTCAAAATCTTATATGGAATCGGCTTAGATTCCTATTTTTTTTTAAATACTTAGTGATTTTTTTATTTTAGCCAAGGACTTGAAGGTGTAATTTTATCATGGCAAAGCTTGTAACTAGGCATTGTGCACACTCAAATCCTAAATATAATTCTGGGATGATTATTATATTTATATGTAGCCAAGACAAGAAGTACACACATGTAAAATAAGAACTCTAACCTTATGGGTATAAATAAAAAATATCGGGGTCATAACTAATTTTAAGAGCCCGCCTGACGTTTTAGTAGTTGTTTGATAATGAAGCATGAATAATTGTCTATTGCACAAACAAGCTAGTTTTTTAAATAATTTTGTTGACAGGTAAGCACACTTTTTTTTAAAAAAAAACCCGGCCAAGTGCGAGTCGGACTCGCACACGAAGGGTTCCGTACCATTAACTTACAACATCAGTCAGTATAGACAAAAAAACATGTTTATATGGGAGCCCCCTTAAATTTATTTTTTTCATTTTAATTTCATTTTTTTTAAAGTGAAATACAACATAATATTCTGTAAACATTTCAAGCGTCTACATTTTGTCGTTATTAATAGCGACCCAAAACCCGAAAAAAAAAAACACGTTTATTGTATGGGACTTAGGCCCTCTTAAATATTAATTTTATTCTGTTTTTAGTGTTTGTTGTTATAGCGGCAACAGAAATACACCATCTTTGAAAAATTCAACTGTTTAGCTATCACGGTTCGTATATCGCTTTTACCCTTTGGGTACGGAACCCTAAAAATAGCACCGTTCAGTATATTTTGTATGAAACTCCATACTGAAACTAGAATTAAAAATACAAGTATATGTATACATAATGTTTATATGATGTATATGCCTTCAATGGACGTTTTCAACAAGTAAACATAATTTTAGAAAAAAACAAAACACCCGACTGCAAAAAAATGAATATTTTTGAAATGGACTTTTTCCTGGCTTTCATTTGATACCCATATTGCTATGGCAAGGAAAAAAACAATCCCCCTTTATTTCCATTTGCGGGCGCCATTTTTAAAATTAATAAGGTGGGTGGACCATGGAAGGCCACGCTCCTTTAAAGGCCAACTATCAAAAAGTCGTAGTTATTGACATGTAAACACATATTCCTTCGGCTTTACACTAAGATCCATCAAACTTAAGGCCACAAATGCAGCGGCGAGTCGCTCGCGCCGCTATTGTGGCAGTGCGATCTCACGCTTCGTAGACTTCGGTCGTCGACGTTACAATTGTTATTCGCGCGCACAGCAAAACGTAAGTTTTTAGTAAGATAACCTATTATTATTTCATATTTTTTTACTGTGAATTGTCGTATAAGGATATGTGTATGGTACTAAAGAAAAAAAATAGTTTTGCCTCGATTTAAGTTAAAATATTGGTAGTGTTCCCAGGAAAGCCGGTGGTTCCTTATAAGCCCAATCAAAAATTTGACAGTTGGCCTTGCTAGGGTACATGGGCCTTACAAAGAACATGTACAAACCATGAACATATGAACAGTTACTTTTTAGTTATAAATACGTACCGTTACAGTTAAAACAATGTTTTACAGTTAGTACAGTACTTAGTCTGTAGTGTCTATTATTTTATTATTATTAATATAAGAAAGTCATTGATAATTTTTAGTTTGGCCTTCTTACGAACATTTTGGCCTTACAAAGAACTTCCTTCTTATGGGTATAAGAAGGCCATTTGAGGTAAAAAAAAAGTTTTTAATTTCATTATAATACGCGTTGGCAAGTTATTTGATGTCAATATAAAACTCATTACTACTGTTTTTAAATAATTTCCATTAATATATTCTTAGTTATACGATGGTGTTCAAGTAATGTTCGTTGAGTTTTTTATAAATGATAAAAATATATTGAGCATTTAATGTTTTTCTTAAATGAAAGAGCTTATTATGTAGTTTTAGTAAAAGCGAATATATTAATTGTTACAACTCTATTTTTAAGTTGAACGACTGATGTATAATATTGGCCTTGTTTGGAGCCGTGTTCCTTGCAAGGCCATTTGGAAGAGCTTAACAAAACTTAAGTTTAATGAATACTGATTAAAGCTAGGTTAAAAAAAGTGATTTATATGGTACACAATAAAACAAAGTATTATTTGATAATTTGTTTTTTTCATTTATCCAGTTAATAAACGACTAAAAAGCGTTTACTCGTTAGAGTGGCCTTCCATGGTCCACCCACCTTATAGCCTATGTCACTCTCACAATTTTGACAAATTCAACGACACCTCTTATGTCAAAAACTGTCCAGCCGTTTGGGCTGTAGGGCGTGCCAAACATTATACATACTCTCGAAAATCATAACCCTCTTTCTGCAGTCGGGTAAAAAGGCAAATTGATTTACACCCAAGAAAATAATTTTGAAAACCTTCTTTCTCTACGAAATAGCTTTTTACTGATCGATTGTTTAAAGTCCGCTCGCAAGTTGCGAGCTACGAAGCTCGGTTGCACCATTATACAAGCCCGTTGACAAAATATCGTTTTGTTTATTTACCAGGAAGGTTCGATCAACCAACTTCCACTTATTTCATGTAATTTTTAATTATAACTAGGAAGTGCAGTGGTAAGCTCCAGCGAAGATTGCTTGCCGAGTGAAAGATCGAAGTGGAAAACACGATTTTGCAGTTTTTTTTGCTGGCGTGCAACGGTGTTGAAAAGTATGGAGGATTTGTAAAATGATTTAACTCCTACTCGACGGGATATTTTTCATTCATTACTTGTTTATAAGTTATTAATCAATTTGTTATTTCTTTACAACTAAAACTGTGTCTATGTGGGATAGAAGATACCAGAGTCGTCGAATAACATAACCTTTTAATTGTCATTTCAGGCCTTTTCAGACTTGGCTGTTTGCTTTTTTATATTTTTAATCGAAGCTTTTTTGGGAACAAGTATACTTACTGTACAATGTTTACGAAGCGCTAATATTCTAGGACCGTATTAAAAATTGAAAAGCGAATATACGAGTACAACAACTTTTATAGACCTTCTTTAAACAGTCCTTCTTGGAAAAGTAAGAAATTATATAAGTAAATAACGTTTTTTAGGATTCCGAAGTATGTCTATTGATAAATCTTGTAGTAAACTTGCTTTTTAATTACGTCCATATAGAATACTATAACTTCGTAACATATCACATTAGATATAAATAATCGTTTTTTTGCTTAGTTAGTAGTTTTAGGAAGGTGCTTGTGGCGCAGTGGCGGCAGCGCTTTGGTAGTGATACCAAAAGTTAAGCAACCCACGGCGCGGTCGTGATTGGATGGGTGACCATTCCGACCATTTAAGTGACGTCCATGACAAGCATCTCCGTGCTTCGGAAGGCACGTTAAGCAGTTGGTCCCGGCTAATATCTGTGGTATTAGTCGTTAAGCCTAGTCAGAGGCCCTTAGGCGGCTTGATAACTTCTGACAGTAAGGTTTGTCCCTTGCCTTACATACACCCCTCCACCAATCCGCACTGAGCCCGCGTGGTGAAGTATGGCTCGTTCCTCCTCATAGTTGAGGTGAGGCCTTTTTCCCAGCAGTGGGATCTAATAGATCGTTTTTTTTACCAAACTACAACTTCGCCGAACTCTAAAACTATTCATATATATCACGAAGTAATCCCGAGTCCAAGACATATGTGCCCAATGCACTGTCCCTTCAGTGTATCCGCTTCCTAAAAGTAAATTCTTGCAAAGCACCGGTGTCAGTGCATCACGTCCTCGGACGGAACGCCAGGATACCATTTATTTAACCCGGTGTACGCGGCCCGCTGCGACCGACATAAAATTTGTATTAAAAATTCATCGCCCAAAACTTGAGGCCATCGCAACTATAAAAACTTTACGTTTTCAGCGCGTTTGAGCCGTCGGTAGGCGCTGCAGGGTTGGCTGTTTCGGCTAGACTTTCAAATACGATAGGGTAAAACCGGGATTAACGCCCCAGTGGTATAGATGCCGCGTTTTCAGCGCGTTTAAGCTGCGTCGGTAGGCGCTGCAGGGTTGGCTGTTTCGGCTAGACTTTCAAATACGATAGGGTAAAACCGGGATTAACGCCCCAGTGGTATAGATGCCGCGTTTTCAGCGCGTTTAAGCTGCGTCGGTAGGCGCTGCAGGGTTGGCTGTTTCGGCTAGACTTTCAAATACGATAGGGTAAAACCGGGATTAACGCCCCAGTGGTATAGATGCCGCGTTTTCAGCGCGTTTGAGCTGCGTCGGTAGGCGCTGCAGGGTTGGCTGTTTCGGCTAGACTTTCAAATACGATAGGGTAAAACCGGGATTAACGCCCCAGTGGTATAGATGCCGCGTTTTCAGCGCGTTTGAGCTGCGTCGGTAGGCGCTGCAGGGTTGGCTGTTTCGGCTAGACTTTCAAATACGATAGGGTAAAACCGTGATTAACGCCCCAGTGGTATAGATGCCGCGTTTTCAGCGCGTTTGAGCTGCGTCGGTAGGCGCTGCAGGGTTGGCTGTTTCGGCTAGACTTTCAAATACGATAGGGTAAAACCGGGATTAACACCCCAGTGGTATAGATGCCGCGTTTTCAGCGCGTTTGAGCTGCATCGGTAGGTGCTGCAGGGTTGGCTGTTTCGGCTAGACTTTCAAATACGATAGGGTAAAACCGGGATTAACGCCCCAGTGGTATAGATGCCGCGATTGTAATTACCTACTCTAGTTTCGCGAATACACATCGTGTTATTTTATTAATCTATCGAGAGACTTCCCAACTACCACCAAATGGATCGTGTCTCATACCAAATAAAATATCAAAGCACTTGCCAGTTTTACAATTAAAAGTATGAAATAATTGTACAGGGAGATATAACAGTTTTTCAAACAGTGTGGCACCTATCCCGGTTTTACCCTAATATGTGCTCTGTCGGTCGTATTCATAGTAGTGATACCCGTTATACGAACTAAAAGTGGAACCTTTTTAAGGTAAATCTTGAAATTAAAATATGCTAGTTATTTCGGATGTGCTCTCTTTGACCAAGTTGTGTTTACAACCTTAGGCGAGTAACACTAGAATTTACTAGTCTAACAAACTAAAAGCATTGCCTAGAAGCACTGCAAGTGACAGTTAGCTATCCATTACCAGACGACATTTAAGTTTCTGTGACAATAAATGTATCATCATCATATCAGCCTATTGCAGTCTACTGCTGGACGTACGCCTCTCCAAGACTGCGCCAACTTTAACGGTCCTCCGCTTCTCGCATCCACCCACCACCGGCCACCTTCCCCCATCCAATAAATGAATACGTACTTACTTACAAATACAATACACATATAATCTGATTTAAAGTCCCCCAAATGTTGTCAAAAGAGGACTTAAAAGAATAAAATATAATACAATATAATTTTTTGATTTGGTACAATAAACATATGTACAGAAAAAGTTAGTTGGGTGACCATTCCGACCATTTAAGTGACGTCCATGACAAGCATCTCCGTGCTTCGGAAGGCACGTTAAGCAGTTGGTCCCGGCTAATATCTGTGGTATTAGTCGTTAAGCCTAGTCAGAGGCCCTAGGGCGGCTTGATAACTTCTGACAGTAAGGTTTGTCACTTGCCTTACATACACCCCTCCACCAATCCGCACTGAGCCCGCGTGGTGAAGTATGGCTCGTTCCTCCTCATAGTTGAGGTGAGGCCTTTTCCCAGCAGTGGGATCTAATAGGCTGACTTATATACAGAAAAAGTTAGTATAATAATCAACATGACTATAGACAATAAAAGCACTACATTGTGCCAAAAAGGCCCGCGACAGTCTATTTCACGCCATATCTATTTACAAGAGTGGTTGATCTAAGTTACAAACTGACTATTTTTTTTTAACAATTATCCTAAATAGTTATTTCACTTGATGTTTCGTATGAAGTGAAATAAACAAGTAACCATATTTTTTTAAAACCAAACCACCCGACTGCAAAAATTTATATATTTTTGAAATGGTCTTTTTACTGCCTTTCATTTTTGCTATGGTGAGGATAAATTCAATCCCCCTCCCCTCTTTATTTCCATTTGCGGCCGCCGTTTCTAAAATGTATATAGCCTATGTCACTCTCACAATTTTGACAAATTCAACGACACCACATATGTCAAAAACTGTCCAGCCGTTTGGGCTGTAGAGCGTGCACAACAATTATACATACATATATACTCTTGAAAAACATAACCCTCCTTCCGCAGTCGGGTCAAAACATAACCCTCCTTCCGCAGTCGGGTAACAAAGTACGAAAAGGTCAGTATTGGGAGTCGCCAACAAAACTGTTAAATTAATAGATAGATACTCTTTATTGTAACCAGAAATCACTTTACAAACATAATAAAAGAAAAAACATGTTGGTAGGAACAATGTAGGCGGTCTTATCGCTGGGGGCGATCTCTTCCAGACAACATTGAATTTAATGTAACGTGCTAATGACGTTTCGTGTCGTTAAGAAGAATAGAAACTTCCAATAACCGTATGCCACATATGAAAATATTACATTTGGATAGAAACAAAATTTTCACACATACGAGTAAATTAGATTACTATCTTACTGTAGAGCATACAGTAGGCTCTTCCAAACAAAACCTAACAACGCAGCTTGTTAAGTTCTTACTCGAAATTAGTATTTTAAAATAAATTACAACTCGAGCAAGCATTCACAACGCGTAGCCCGCAACGCACGAGCCTGAATAACAGCCAGTCATTTGAAAACACGCTTGCGTCTGAAATCATATATCTTTTTATCCCCGTGAAGGGGCGTATTTTTGTAAAAACACGAAAACATAAACAGTGTACAAAATAACTGTTCATCTGGTACATTTGTCATACGAGGCTTATGTTAACTTAGTGGGGTTGCGGCACTGAAAAAATGTCTGCCCGCGCTCGGGATATGCCGCTTAAGAAACGTATGCGAAGAAATGTGCGTAGTTAACCCCTGCCTTCCGGGGAATGCCTCGAGGGGAAAAATTTTGATTCCACAATTACCTACACAATATAAATAACTCGGTAATTATAATTCGAATTTAGTGTGGGGAACTTAGCCCTGCCTTTTTAAGTTGTTATTTCAACAAAGTCGTTACATTGAACATTTTAGTTTTTAGTCAGTATATCCATAAGTATTGAAACTAGATAAACGAAGTAACTGTTATTTACTTGTATCCATATTAATGTGTACTAGTTTCAACAGCCTAAAGTAATATTAGGTACATGCTTAGTATTACTGCGTTAACCAGGAAGCAGGTTAACCTACGTTACTACGGTACTTATATATAAGGTTACGTATCAGTTTTTAGTTATGTTTGCTACTAGAACAATTTTCATATGACTTTGATATATATATTTTTGTAAGTAACTCTTTTACATAGTAACTTTTTAACTATTCAAAATGACGTAAGACCTGCAAAATAATGCTTCGAGCTTAGAAGAAAGTTTTGATAAAATAAACAACGAATATAACCTCGTTGCTAAGATAAAGGAATATTTGAATATGCCGAGACGAATTTGAGAAGTTCAACTTGCATTTTGTCTGCGCGGACAAAGAGAGAGCGACATCAGACACTGGACATAGTCATATCGTATTCTAGAGCAAATTGTATTAAGCGACATATTTGCGCATTTTGCACAGAAAAGCAAAATTGGTCTGAATCCATCCTAATATTATAAATGCGAAAGTGTTTCTGTCTGTCTGTCTGTTAGCTCTTGACGCTTACATCATTGAACCGATTGAGATGAAATTTGGTATGGAGACAGTTCGAGACCCTGGAAAGGTCATAGGCTACATTTTGTCGAGATATAAAAAAATAAGGGGGTGAAATGGGGGATGAAAGTTTATATGGAAAATCCAACTTTTGCGGCCGAAGTCGCGGAAAACCACTAGCTGGTTATAAATGCATTTATGACGGTTAGGTTTTGATTTTGTTAAGTTGTCAACAACATAGAACACGATAGCATAAATACATATAATATTGGATGGCAGCACATACATTGCTCTGAACACAAAGTAGCTAAAGCACTTGTGGTATGGAAATCAGAAACAATATCACAACACCCAGACCCGAGACAATACAGAAAATATGGATTTCTATATTGACCCAACCGGGGATCGAACCCGGGACCTCAGAGATGGCGACACCTTGAATACCAGTGTGCGAGTCACTCAGCCACGGAAGTCGGCGATAGAATATAATAACGAACAAGTAAACATAATTTTAGAAAAAAATAAAACACCCGACTGCAAAAAATTGAATATTTTTGAAATGGACTTTTTCCTGGCTTTCATTTGATACCCATATTGCTATGGCAAGGAAAAAATCAATCCCTCTCCCCTCTTTATTTCCATTTGCGGGCGCCATTTTTATAATATATATAGCCTATGTCACTCTCACAATTTTTACAAATTTAACGACACCTCATATGTCAAAAACGTTCCAGTCGTTTGGGCTGTAGGGCGTGCCAAACAATTATACATACAAACATACATACATACATACTCTCGAAAAACATAACCCTCCTTCCGCAGTCGGGTAAAAAGTTACTTAACGAATATCTATGTTGGTATGGACTATAAGTACATAAAGTAGCCTTTAACTTAGTTTCATTCTGAGTTTTAGCATTTGCAACACGCGAACCTTTGAATCCTGTGGCCTGTGGGGGTGTAAAACGAACGATCGTCAACTTTAATTCCTAGCTTTTAAAGCACGCCAGAGCATTAACGCATCCCGCGACGTCTTCTGAAGGGCCCTCAATTATTTACGCTGCAGTTAAAGGCATCTCAGCGTTGGCCCCTTCGTCCATGAAGGTGCTTTACTGCTCCAGCCTCAGAATACATAACCACGGCATGCCTCTGAGATGCCTACTGGGTATCTAATATGAGATTTTGAAGGCGCTTATAGGCGCGTCAAGAATTTTAATATACCTTTTTTATATTATTACAGCAAATGCAAAAAATATTTTAAACATTAAAAACAGTGTGAAAGTTAATAGTTATGAAGATACAGTAGCGTAAATTTGCATTGCGCGAGACACGTACGCATAATATGCATATGTTGGTTCAAGCCGAGTAATTTTTCTTGACAAGATATGGCAGCCTTCACGCTAGTGGCAGTGAGGGATACGCCTGACTTTTTAACTTTGTTTATTACAACGACTTCAGTCGCTGCAGGCTTTGTCACCGTTTAAAGTGCACAGGCAGTCACCGATCGATAGACAGGTGGCATCGGCGAGTAATTTTAACTTCAATATCTCTGAAAGTGCTTAAAAATTCGTATAGCCGGCTCGTGGACGGAGGGTGTTACTTTTCAAATCAAATCGTGAAGGGATCGGAGCCAATCGCGCCGTAAAGCCGGAGATAGCCGGTTCAGCGGCGTCGTGTATTATTCAGCGGGCGCATGTGGCCGGCTGACAATCGCCTGCGGTTTTTCGTGTTTACACATGTG
Organism: Pyrausta nigrata; assembly: GCA_949316185.1. NCBI lineage: Eukaryota > Metazoa > Arthropoda > Insecta > Lepidoptera > Crambidae > Pyrausta > Pyrausta nigrata. The sequence continues at coordinate 1,123,040 of OX438936.1, forward strand.
CTCCAGTTTTTTACGGTGCCTGATTTCCCAACTCTAATTGACTCAGCTGAACTCATATTGCTTGTCCACTGCCCGCTTTGTTTGAGCGACTGTTGACACCGACACGCTGGGAGCGCAAAACGATTGTTTAAAAACTGCTCATTTTAACACGATTAATGTTTTTAAAGCATCCAATGTAACTAAAATAAAACGTACGAAACGTATCCGCAGCAACCCTTCGGGCACGCAAGACGAACTGTTATTAGATGAACTTCAAATAAATGACTCTGGAGAACTTTATCGATACACTTTTAAGCCGGCGATGCGAGAGAGTAATGTCGGGCACGTATAACATCCTTGCATTTAAGATATCGAAGCGTGAAATATTACACGTTACGCATTCAGGAGGTCGGCACTATAGATATGTAAATTTTCTATTTACGGCCCCGCTGGGCGGGCATTATTTCGTAAAATAGTGGTAGCTAGAAGTTAGGTGGAATTAACTCATTTCGCGTTTTGACGCGCACAACTTCGACGCGAGTTCTCGAAGCGTGATGACACGGTTTTATGTTATCTTTCATTTCTTCACATAGCGAAAGTTTCAATGAATGAGCAGTTAATTAGAGAGTTAAATGTAGGTCACGCGGTGTTTCCATCTAGTGGAGGGTGAGATGAAGCGAGATCTATCAGACATTGCGAGGTTTTTGAACATAGGTGAGGTTGTTACAACAGCCGCTCGTTTGCAGTCATTAAGGCGAGGCCGCGGTCCTTGATGCGCGCTCGAAAAACATCATAAGTAGGTGAAATATGAAAGAGGTCGGTAAGTTTTAATTCTGTCGATTCAAGTTCTTGGATGGGACGTGTTAATAATTCAGGTGAAGAGGGCGATGCGGCGGGGGGAGGGCGCGTTACGTGCGGTGGGCGTTGCGGCCGCGACGAGATCAAGAAAGAGTTGAGCTTCTTGGTCCTTAAATGGATTTAGAAATTTTTGGTACAATTTTGTCTGCTTTAAAACTAATATAAATATACCTTAGGATAATTTTAAGTGGAAGTGAATTCAGTTTTTCTCAAATTATGCTATAAAGAAAGTACTTGGTCCTCCATCAAAGCGAACACTCAGTTTCCTAAAAACCTATAAAATGTCACAAAGGCCAGTCAAGCGAGGCGGATTGAACTATTGCGTTTAAAACTTTTGTTTATCTCTTTGCTTTTAAGCTTTTCTCCATAGAAATATTGCAAACACTGCGGCTTCTTATGCAGTTGTAATAGAGGCGATTTTGCAACGCTCATGTGTAGTTGATGTGCGCGCTACTATCTACGTCGTTATAGTGGTAAAATAAAGTAAATATTAAATTACAGGCTGCGGAGTAGGTAGGAATTATATTTTATTTTGTGATAGAGATTAAGCTTATACACGTTACCACGTTGGGTCGTTGAATCAGCTGTTTTAAATTATTAATAAAAGGTTAATTTAAGGTCCGGAGAAGGTAGGTACATACATTTAAATCAACAGGTCGCTCGCGTCATAAGAATATAAGAAAATATTTGTTACATTAACATACAACATGAAAAGGAATTTACAACAATGTACCTACGCAAACCACATAAGAAAATGTGCGTAACTTCATTTCCGAATATTTTTTTGTAAGTTTTGTAATGTCCTTGCCAGGATCAGAGTATTCCTTTGAAAAGCAAATTAATGAGGGGATCGGATGGGAATTTTGTTTTCCGGTGTATCAGATCGGATAGGAAAGTAACCCGCGTTTCAAAAGGAGATAACTCCTTTTTGAACCCTACTCTGGTACACGATGTTCGTATTTTCAAACGCTCTTTTATACCGGTGTGATGGAAAAAGACGGCTAAATCCGAAAACGCGGGTTACTTTCCTGCACAGTAGGGCATCACTTGCAATTGAATCTACGGTTTTACGGCTATCACGCGACTGCCCGTGACTCGACAACTGCACGTTACATAATACAAACATATTTGTGACTTAAAAATTGAACACGTCGCCTTTGTGTGCACGCGCATGGAATTAGGTTGTAAACGCCTAACGAATGGTTCGAATGCTAACGTGATAGTTTTATGGATCAGAATGTTAATGTAGACTTTTATGCTTCCATTATTTGAATTTATATTTTGAGAATGGCGCTTAAATCAAAGTTAATCTAAAATGTTTTAAAATACAAAATGTGGAAATCATTTGCATTGGAACTTTTAAAACCTAGATTTCACCGTTGTAACGTGTAAACTTAAGCACAGCACAACTCGTTTCTTTTAAAATTGAAATACGAGGGTTTTGTTCGGAGGTTGTTGGTTTCCCGTTAAAATAGACGTAGGCCATATACTTCGTGTTTTTTTTCTAATAAATAAATAAATGTGGACAACATCACATACATTGTACTGATCCCAAAGTAAGTAGCTAAAGCACTTGTGTTATGGGAATCCGAAATAACGAAGGTACCACAAACACCCAGACCCAAGACAATATAGAAAAATATTTTTCTACATTGACCTGACCGGGAATCGAACCCGGGACCTCAGAGCTGGCGACACCATGAAAACCGGTGTGTACACCACTCGACCACGGAGGTCGTCGTATGTATGAGGAGGTATGTTATACACGTAACCTCACACGGATTCTCCATTTAAAATCTTTACCTACAATACTTAGGGGCAATCGGCGAGAGAACCCGACCGGGCGCGCGGCCGATACGGCATCCATCGCTTTTTTTCAATATTAAATATTAAAAGGAACCCGTAAACCGGTGGCGCCCTCTATAACCAACGGACTCCGGACAATTTTATTTTATTGCCGGACGGGATTGAGTCCATCTGACGGACGGTGGCAACCCGAGGATGACTCTAACCTAACATGTTCCGTTTTGTTTTTACCCGACTGCGGCAGGAGGGTTATGTTTTTAGAGAGTATGTCTGTATATTATATTTTTATAACTTAAGCAATTATTTTGCAAGTTTTTACGAAATTAAATCAAATTTCACTTACAAAAATTAATAGACTGTGTCATCCGGTGGGACTCGAACCCACGTCCCTTAGCTATCCGGGCGAGTGCTCTTACCAAGAGCACTTGGTTTAATTTCGTAAAAACTTGCAAAACAATTGCTTAAGTTATAAAAATATAATAAGTTAAGCTGATTTCATCTTAACTGATGGTTAAATATTTGTAAAAATATTTCCATTGGATACATGCGGGTACATTCCCCAAGTATTGATGAAATCGAACGCCGGCTAACTGGCGTTGCAAGCACTTGCGAAAATTCGTCCACTGACTAACGTCCTCCGTAGCTTAGTTGGTAAGAGCACTCGCCCGGATAGGGAAGGGACGTGGGTTCGAGTCCCACCGGATGACACAGTCGATTAATTTTTGTAAGTGAAATTTGATTTATTTATGTCTATATAATTGTTTGGCACGCCTTACAATCCCAAACGGCTGGACAGTTTTTGTCTTATGAGGTATCGTTGAATTTGCCTTTTTCATTCTTAGTTCTTCTTTCACTTCTAAGTTTTTATTTTTTTAAGCTGAAAACACCACACCTAGAAGCTACGTTTTTGATCATTTCGGTATTCGGCTGCACTTTGTTACAAAGCACATAGTATCTAATTTACAGACTCAAAGCATTAGATTTGACGGCCGTGTGTAAATCAAAGGAGAGGCACGGAATACCGATTACGCCGTGGACCGACTTGTAAACAAATGCTCGGCCCCAAACAGGGACACACGGCCAAAGGAGTCATTGTCGACCCAATCCTGTCCCAATGCCTCTATTCCACCTCAAAAAGGTACCAAAAAGGTTTGATTGCCAGCATGACGCGAAAAACAACCTATTCGGCCATTCCGAATGTTTTTGCGACACATTTTTGATACAGTTTAATATTTTGTTTGAAAAATGGAATCAAAGACATGATATAACAAAAATGCAGTGTGCGCGTCGGATATGAATATGAAATCGTAAGTAGTAACAAAACAACTTTCACGAATATAGACAAAGGAAATATTGCAAAATTTGCAAATGCCGAAACAGTAGTCATATAGTTAAAATTGTTCGAAGTGTAAACAGAGTTAATGGATTATTACCCGACTGAGATAAAAAGAAGGTTATGTTTTTGGAGCATATGTATGCTAATTTCTTTGGCACGCCCTACATCCTAAATGGCTGGACGGATTTTAAGACAATAATCATATGTAAGCTAGTGAAAAGACTATTTAAAAAAATATAATAATTCGGTTGGTCGGTTAGGTCGGGTATATTTTATTTTTTAATTTATCTTGTCTTCAGAAAGGTAAAAGGGCCGTTTGGCATATTGCATACATATGTTAAAATTAAAGCTGCCCGTACATTTTTAAATATAAATACTATCCTATATTTTGAAGGATATCACGTTACTAACTCAAAAGAATAGCAAGAACAAAAAAAACTGATAAGTGCAGCAGTGCCATAATGTTTATAAATACTGATTAGAAGTGTGATGACGATGAGTCAGTCATTCATATTATACGTGTATAAAACTAGGCTGATTAGCATTAGCAAAGCAATGCATTCTTCATGCTGATGCATGGCGCTACCAACTTGCCAAAATAATAAATCATATAGGACCTAACTGTAGGCTATGCTATGTGACTAGAAAAATGCATCATTGCCGTAAATTGTCTTGTCAACTACGTTGCGAGCAGCCTGGTTACATTGGCGCTTTTTTGAAAAGGCCATTATTACAAATCTATGACCACAATGTAACCAAAAAGTGATACAGCTGCAATATGAACGCGAAAACACTGATCATGGGTACATAAGTTATCTAGATAGGCTGCAGTTTGACTGCCTAGTTGGTCTAGTGGTCAGCACGCTTGGTACTATCCACGGAACCGGGGTTCAAATTCCAGGTCAGGCCGAGAGTGTTTGGTTTTTCTGTCTTGAAATAACTCAGACACAGCTCCGGAGTCAGGAAGTTGGTGGTGTTAACACCCCTGTGCCTCGGAAAGCATGTTAAGCCGTTAGTCCTGCGCCTGATCTCTCTACGGTCATGTCGGACTGCTGTCTCACCGAATTAAAGAGTGTAGGAACAGAGTATGCACCTGTGTATTGCGTACACACTTGTGCACTATAATATCTCTCGCGCAGTTGGCTAATTTCTGTTGAGACAGGCCGCTGTAGCCGAAATTCGGCTAGGAGGACATTATTATTAGTCTACAGCCAAAAACTCGCTGCCAAAAAGCCTGCCAGGCTCGAGGCTGGTGTGGTACTCACCGCATCCAGACCGCCCAAGGGCCGCTCAGCATCTAGCAAAAAGCATACATCTCAGTTCAGGAAACACAGCGCGCAGCCAACAAATTCGCATTGCACTTCGCTCAGCCTTAGTAAGTATGCTTTTTGGTAGAAACTTGGTGAGGACCACACATCTTGGTTTAAATTGAATTCATTAGATTTGGCATTTGATAATTCCAGGGTAGCATTATCAAGAAATTACTAAATTTTCATTTTAATTTATTTTAAATAGTTCACCAAACAACTTACACACTGATTGGTACTTACAACAAAAACTTCAATTTTATAAGATTGCGATACGTACAGGGGAAAAAAGCATGCAAATATATTATCTACAAAATTATAATAAAATTACTTATGTACACCATTTAAAACTTAAAAGTAAAGTGGGTATGTACCATACCTACAGTGTTATTTGCAGTTCAAGAGGTTATGGTTAGAAGTATTTTTTTTGTATCTTTCTGGCTTTATTTTACGGTTGTAGCTTGCTTTCATTTCACCTGGACATTGCCTATGAATTATAATATTATCACCAAAAAAAAAAGTTGGTAAAGTTTACAAAATTGATTCAGCGTGAACGGACTGAAGTACATTTTGTAATAAAACAAACTGCCTTGTTGGTCTAGTGGTCAGCACGCTGGGTACTATCCACGAGGTCCCGGGTTCGAATCTCGGGTCGGGCCGAGAGTGTTTGGGTTTTTCTGTCTTGAAATTACTCAGACACAGCTCCGGAGTCAGGAGTTGCTGGTGTTAACACCCCCGTGCCTCGGAAAGCACATTAATCCGTTGGTCCTGCGCCTGATCTCTCTACTGCCGTCTCACCGAAGTATGGGAGTGAAGGAACAGAGAGTGCACCTGTGTATTGCGCACACACTTGTGCACTATAATATGTCCCGCGCAGTTGGCTAATCTCTGTTGAGATAGGCCGCCGTAGTCGAAATTCGGCTTGGAGGACATTAATATATCTTTAAAAAATAAACTCTTTTAACGCGTCAAAAATGATTGGAGCAGGTTTACGCTTGATTATACTTAAGTCAGTAATTTACGTTAGATAACATTCGTGCATGTTCTAAGTGACATCCACGTAACGGGTCAACTGACCTCACTTATCGATGTTTCGTAAATACCACGTTATCAAACGCAATAACTTGGCGACACAATGCCTCGATAACGGAGTAGAAATGTCACTTGTTCATGAGAAATTATCTGGTTTTGCCGCTACATTGTATGTATCACTATGCTGTATAAAAATAATTTTATACAAAACTTGTACCTAAATAATATGTTACTATAATATACTTACTTAGTATACTATGTTGTACTGTATACTGTACTTTGTGTGATTGTATTTCTGTGTGGTTTTATTTAAATAAATTAATAAAAAAAAATAGATTACGAAGTACTTCCTTACCTACTTAATGATCCAAGTGCTATACAACTATATATATACTCATACGACATAAAACAAAATCAAAAAACTGTAATACCACAGATTATATAGTAGTTACTACGTCAACCGAAGCCGAAGCGAAGAACCGTCCAAGTCTACCGAATTTTCTGGCTAAGGCGGCCTATCTCAACCAAGTATGCAGGACATATTATAGTGCACAGTTGCGTGCACAATACACAGGTGCACTCTCTATTCCTTCACTCTCATAGTTCGGTGAGATTTGATCCAACATGATCGGAGAGAGATAGCAACTTACTTATATAAATGCCAACACACAAGAGTCTGTATGCCTATTCAGTTGCATACAGACAAGACCAAGCAAAAATTATGATTCTATTGTTGCCTAGTCAATTACCTACTTTCTCTTTTAAGTTCTCACTACACTTGCTGCTGATTTTCTGTAGGACTTTAATGTTTGACTGACAGATAATAATTTAGCATTAAGTCCATCTGTTGTACTTGTACACTTTTAATTGAGCAATGTTTATACGTGCTTTGACGACCGTCTTGGTGTAGTTGTGCGCGACACCTAGTCACCATAGCACAAGCTCACGCTTAGTTTGGGGCTAGGTAATTGGTGTGTTTGTTGAAACAATTTATTATTAATTTATTATTATTAATAAATTGTTTTAACAAACACACCAATTATCTAGCCCCAAACTAAGCGTGAGCTTGTGCTATGGTGACTAGGATAAAGGATAGAAGTACTTAAATACTTATAAACATCCATGACTTAGGTACAAATGCTCATGCTCATCACACAAACATTTGCCCCTTGCGGGATTCGAACCCGCAACCGCCTGGTTTAGAAGTCCGGTGCGCGAACGACTACACCAAGGCGGTCGTCAATCTCGTTATTCTCTCGTTCGTCGTCGTCATTATTTATTATTATGTAATTAATAAGAGGACATTATAAACTAAAATAAAGCCGCACATAGACCAACCCCTTGCCTTGATAATAGATTACCGACACAAACTCGATTACGATTGGTCACTGATACGCGGTTTCTAAAGATTGAATCCTTATCCAGACATCCATATTATTAAATTGTGCACGGTAGTCGCGAAAATTGATATCTTCTTGTTACGACATCAATAAAATATAAATATAAATAAGCCGGGTACAGACTGCTGTAACGTAACATGCAATGTAACACGCAATGAAAGAATTTGCCGTCCACATGGTCGTAATGTATCATGCAATTTAACAAAATTCCCATAGTGTGGACGCCTTGCGCGCACGAACCGTGCACACTATGCGCACGAACAGAGCATTTCAACTTGTGCGCGCCGTGCCGCTCCTTTGTCGGTTTTTAATGAAGCACCGACAATCATCGTAGCCAGTAATTGGTCGTTCTGATCCATTATCTTCGCGTGTTCGCGGCAGACTGAGCTATGTTCGCCGCGCGCATGCCGGTTCAAGATGCGAGCACGTACATGCTCAGTTCGAGCGCGCGCTGCGTCCACACTTATGAAATGCTCGTTTCATGTTACATTGCATGTTACGTTACAGCAGTCTGTACCCGGCTTTATATTTTGATGCAAAAAGAGAAAAAGGGTTATATTCTACGAAAGTTTACTACTAACATAGAATTTAACTCTGTCTATGAAATGAAATGAAAGTTTATTTGCGTTTGGAAAAGGATACATTTAGGTGGTTATTATTTCATTTAGTTCAGCTTTTCCAGCCATCGATGCATACATATATGACTTTTACCTCATCTCAATGCAGACATAAGTGAATAAATACCTTACTACCGGTGTTTACTAGGCATGGAAGATTTCATGAATAGCAGATGAAAAATCATATGAAATGAATTTCATTGTTCACACCTGCTATTTTTTTTCATATAGACTGCTACAAATCGCACTCTGCGAAATCATAGATCATGCTCATTTCATTTCATTCATTGATGACGGCTTGGAGCAGAGCGAGTCGCAAGCGAGCGAGTAGGAATGATTTGCCCTAGGTGCGTGTTAGAAAAAGACAAATACACTAGTCATGCGATCACAGGTGACGATCGATACTGGGTGGGCATTTCAAGAACTTTCAACTTATGAACATAAAGTTTAGATTCGTTTGCCATGATTTTTCATGACAACCTTAATATGAAATTTCATTTTAGTAGCAAATTAGCAACCGTTCACAATAATTCATATTTCATTATAAGTAGCAAATAGCAAAAAGTGTTACATTATGACACTGCGAAAAAAAATCATTGCCAATGAAATTTCACATGTGATTTCATATGAAAAAAATCATCATTTCATGAAATGAAAATGAATTAAAAGTAGCAATCATTTCCATGCCTAGTGTTTACTACATTGTATTGGCTGTGTGACCTTTGAGACTTCATAATATTGACCCGATCAGTTGAAATTGCACAGAGGTCGTCGATATATTGTACAGTTAAAAATATTTCTATCCGTTATCCTAGTCACCATAGCACAAGCTCACGCTTAGTTTGGGGCTAGGTAATTGGTGTGTTTGTTTAAACAATTTATTATCATTATTATTTTTCCTTCTATCTTAATCACTCAATAAAACTCGGCTTATTAAAACATCTTTTCTAACCGAATGACGCATGCTCGTACTAAATTTATTAACGAACTTAGTTTCGGTCTTAACAAAATAGTCACGGTACGTAAAACTCGATTGTGTGAACAGTCGTCAGCACAAACTATATACTTATATTGTGACAGCTTAAGCTTACAGAATAGAGGTGATTTTTGAACAAGAATTGTAATTTGATGTGTTGGCGTGTAACTCGCCTAATGTGCGTTTATCGCGTATGCGCGTACGCAGCCAGTGCGGCGAGTCCACGTCGGTTGATAACGCACTATCGCGCGGCGAATGGGTGTGAAAACCAACTCCAAATTAGGCGAAAATAACAAGTATTTTTGGAGAGTTTGAACACATATACACGGTTTTATGTAATATGATTTATACTGTGGTGTTAGTGTTAAGTCTAATCCTTTAAGAGGGTGATATAGCTATCAATACTAGTGACGCAAGAGACTCAGTCTTTTAAGGCCTTTAAAAAACGACTCATTTTTGGAGCCTCAAGACTACAATAGTCTTTTAACCCTCTTGTCTTGGAGGCGAAAGACTAAAACTGAAGACTAGTTTTAGTCGAAGTCTTTTAACCTTAGTCATTAAAGAACTAAGATGCTACTTGAAGGGTTAAGGACTAAAAGGCTTATAAGACTAAAACGACTCGCGCCTTAACGCCTCTGGAGTGCGAGTCTCCCCAACTTGGATAAGTTTATTTATTACGTATTTAGACATCACGCTACCAGAATGTACATTTATTCTCGAAATAAATTACTTTTACTTTATGTGATTTAAAGTTATTCTCAATAGAAAATGTATGATGATAAACAAAAGTCAAATCTTTGTAGTTTTATTCCAAACTAGTCTATTGCCGCTAGATCATTGATCAGAGGTAAGAGTGATAATAATTTCATTAACAACTAGCTGTGCCCGATTATTTTAACCTAAAAAAGCTTGAGCTGTAATTAATATGAAGCACGACTCAGGCGCGAGTCCTTTTAAAACAGCTCGAGTCGTTTAAGTCTTTTTGTATACGACTAAGTCTTATTACTAAAGACTGGAAACTCAAGTCTACATTGCCAACTGTAGTCGTGTTAATGAAGTCAAGTCTTTATTAAACACCTTAAAAGACTGAGTCTTTTGCATCACTAATCAATACAAACATCTTTTACTATGCGGTCTTGTGGGAAATCTAAATAAAATCTGATGCTCCATACAAATAATTCGGCTATCTCGATGACAGTGTAGCGATGAGCAATTATTACTAAATTAATCGATTATTCGAATGGTCCCTGTAATCGAATGTATTTGATAAGCAACCGCAGTCATTCGATTATCCTTCGATTATGCGGCGAGCAATACTGGAGCGTGCGGTGCGTAGGCCGTACTACTAACGAATGAATCGTTATTCGTCGCGTCGAATCATTCGTTCGCTGCCCGTCCTGTCGCGGCAATTCCATCGAATGCATCGAAGGGCCGAGTATAGATTATCATTCGATTGTCGATTATTATTCGATTATTTTTTTCTGAATTACTAATAAATCGACATTCGATAGTTCTAATGGTTGATTGTCGATTCATTCGATTATTTTTTTTGAACAATCGCCCATCGCTATGACAGTGTACCAGGGAAGCGGAAAGTTTTGCAACAGTTTTGTATTTATAGAACATTGGTTGGTTTTGATATCAATAAAAACTGACTATTTATTCACTGCAAAATTACACAACATTCCAAATTAAAATATCCGTGCACATTTTTTACGAGCCGAATTAAAATATTCTGTCTCATTCAAAAATGGATCTTCATTGGGAACATTTTTGTGCCATGATTTTTTACGATTTCTGTAAATGTGGCCTAAAACCGGACGAGTCGTTTGGTCGACTTTAAATGGTATTTATAGATGAAGGACCTACAATAACAACCATTTACCGTTGTCATAACCAATACAAGCGCAGTTGTCTAACTTTGGGGGATGAACAAAGAAGTGGTCGTCCTTCGATGGCTGTTACCAAAGTAAGTGTGCAGGCAGTATAAATTTAAATTCTAGAAAACAGGTTAACTATATACGAAGCGATTCAGCATACACTGCAGATAGGTTCGGGAAGCCTTGACAAGATTCTACATGAGCAGTGAGCACCTTCTGAGGGGAATAGTTTCGCGCTGGGTGTCGCACATCCTGACCGAAGCTGGTCAGGCCCAAGTGGAATGGTGTCGTGACATGATTAGTTAATTAATTTAAAGAAATATTAACTCGGCTCTTTTCCACACTGTGACATTTGACGAATCCTGAATTTATTTATAAAATAAAGGATCAACTAACTCAACAACAAAATGCGTTAAAACAGCTTTCGAGAAGGCCGCAGATGACGTGTCTGCGACGGACTGAAAAGTGCTTTGAAAATTGGTTCAGACGCATAAAATTTTGCATAGAGTTCTTTAAAAAGATGTAATAAAAATATTTTATACAAGTTATAACGAATTCAGTGATAACTCATAGTAAAAGTTGGCGTTACTGATGGCCATAATCACGTTATATTTCTTAACACCCTTTATTTATTATAATATGTCTATAGGTATAGATATGACACACCTACGTTCCCGTCAAACCCTTAATGGGGTGACAATATCGGTTACAGTCCATCAAATAAGAAACAAAAGGTATCAACCCACGATGCAGCCTTGTAACTACATAAAGAATACTCTTGTTAATGGAAAACAACCACCATTGTGTCGCAGAGATGATCGAAAATGAAACTGCCCCTAAAAGACGTGGCCACACTTTTAAAGCACCTTGCATTTTGACGCAAAGGCTTAACCTCAGGCAGAATTTTGCGAGGAAAGTAATGAAAGGCAAGGCCAAATTCAGGTGGTAAAAAACTTTAAAACAAAACCAACCAAGATCCAAAAACGACGTTAACAAATATAAGAGGTATTTCAGAATTAAGCAATTAATATAAGAGGTGCTTCAAAATTAATCAATGAATAACTATAATAGGAATTTCAGAATTAATTGAAGACCGTCTTGGTGTAGTGGTTCGCGCTTAGGACTACAAAAGTAGAGGTTACAACGTTCAAATCCAGCAAGGGGCAATGTTTGAAAGAGGCAGAGACTCCGCCAAGTATTTTAATGATTTCATTCAGTTTGACTTCTGACATAAGGTACAGTCAGTCGCGTAGGCATTTCGCGAAACTAGCATTAAGTCGATTCAAATAAATTCCTATTCTGCTGCAAACGAGGCGCAATGGCGATAACGGGGGTAGTAGGGTAGTTAAAACTTTTATGTTTTACGGAACTGGAATATTTTATTCACATTAGAACACTTTCCAACAAGCGCCGTGTTTATTCGAAGCTAAACTGTGATACGCAATGACAAAAGTTCAATAAAACAACTCAAATGTGTAATGCCAAATTAGACACTTAAAAATACGCAGATATACAACGCATATGCGTTCACTGTGTGTTCCTTTTTATGTCTTAAGATTTAGCTTTTAAATGCAACAACTATGACTAGAACCAATTGCGGTTATAAATTAGGGTCACATACAAGCTATATTAACTAATTGGTTAATTAGTAAGTGATATCTTCACAATGTTTTGAAGTGCACAATGGTAACCACCTATACGGAACCAACATTGTGCGGAATTGAAAAGTTGTTGAATGAATTTTAATAAGAAAGTACCCTTTTTTTATAAGATACGGACTTCTTTATTATTCAGCCTTTGGTTAGCATAATAAAATTTAGTATGTATAATTTGGTTGGTTCGATTTCCAAATAAATCAAGTAAATATTAAAAAAATAAGTTTTGATCACTTTAAAAATTATACCGTCTCAATTCAACTAAATATATCTCATATATTTAAGATACTTTTATCTCGTGATGCACTTCTGTGGGATAGGGGAATGTGACATTGTATTCGTGGTGTCCCAGAATGAAACCGTTGATTGCAACAACAAAAGCACTTGCTTTGATTCGATTTTTGCTCTGATTTGACTGATTTCTGAATTCAGTGGGATGTTGTGATTGCCTCTTGTTCCATTGCTAGGATTTCAATATGTTCATTGCAGTCGCAAAACAATAAAACTATGACTTTAACTGTGACTTGATTTTATTCAGTCTTTTAATTGTGTTGCTCTAAGTGTGACATCTGTGTTCAATTAAAAAACGTGCTCGGAAGAACGGGTACAAGATTTTTATTATTACGACCAGCTAAGCTGGGACAATCATCATACCTATATAGCATAATTTTTATAAAGAGTGTGCCAGACTGACACTGGAGATAGCTTAGCCATAGACCTTTTAAATAAAAATAACTTGGCTCTAATAAAAGTGTCATGGGTTGGAAGATAATTGAATTTATTTCATATAAGAAAAATACAAGTGGCATTATCTCCCAAACTGGGGTAGTCTGACGTACGGCCGTGTACCTACTCTTATTATGTTTTCTAATTATTTATATATTATTATTATTATTCTTAACCTTAAACGGTATCAACAACAAAGGATTTTTTTTCCATTCAAATTCAAAGAAAAAGCAGAGGACACAACTTTTCCTTTTATCTATATCTGTGATCACTTTGTTTGGCTTGGACCAGAAGCTATAGATATTTTATAGGGTGAAGGGTTGATGGATAAAAGAGGACACAGGAATCATCTCAGTTCAGATGTCAACCTACACCGAAGTCTTTTAGTAAAATAGATTTTTTTGGTTCAAATTAATTCATTTACACGTAAAATCTAGTACACTGCTAGGAACCATAGAGAATTGTTGATTTAAACCCAATTACATGAGTAAAACCAAATTGAGTGATTCTATCTTTTCTGTCTAGTTTGTACCTAGTTTATTTACTCAACCTGCGTCATTCTTAACAATACGAGTACATTGTTGTGATAGTGAAATTTATATGTCTGTATGAGGCTTTAAATTATAGTGAAATGAAATTGTAACTTTCATTTGTTTTATACAAGAAAGCTTTTAAAAGTCACGGATTCAAAGTGATTTTAAAGTCACGTCGTGCGAAAATGGCCGAAGTATAATCTTATTTATATTCAACTAGTGGGAAAACACCGTTTCAAACATATTCACGCGACTTTCTGCACTTATTCGCTGAATTTTAGGAAAATCGCCCACTCGGAGACAGTATTTATCCCGTCGGATAGAATCATACTAGGTATATTTTTTTTCATAGGAAACCAAATAAATAGCTTTAATATTTATTTAACACTCACAGTGCTATTTTATTTTTATATCCTACCCACTAACAGTGTATTTATTTGAAAAAGAGGTAGACCTGTCATCTCGTACAGCGCGGCGATTCGAATTTGATGCTCCGAGAACACGTTCTTTTACGTGTCAAATGTCATATTTGAATGCAAAATTGAGCAAATGGCTTAATTTGAGGCAATCAATTTCCGCGCGCTAATGACCCACATACCTGTTTTTAAATGCACTATCATTGATCCTACCCATGTGAGCAAAATTTTGGTTTCCTATTTAAACTTAAATAATATTTATTTTACTTCAATAATAATAAAAAACCTAGAGTTACCTTCTCGCCATAATCGCCTAAATGAAACAAGATTTTAGCCTTATTCAACGCGGTGCAATTCTTATCCATACAAACATAATACGTCGTGTCTGTCTGTTTACTGAGTGGGATTTTTTCTGTAGACAGTTAATACTATGCTCGTACTGAAAGCACATTTACCGCTTTATTTATAAATAAGTTATATGCCTTCAATCAAATTATATTTACAACCACATTTAGGAGTGGTGAGGAGTCAGATATATTATCGGCAATTAAATGAATGCGTTGAATCGATAATTATCGCAGAATCGAACTGTGTTAATTATCGATTTTCTAATCGATGACACGTCTGGCGGCCAGCACCCAAACATAACATAAGGTCATGATCGTAAGCAGTTGGCAAAAAGAAAGCTTATTGTCTGGGTGAAAGCGACGCGCGACCGGTCGGATGTAGTCGCGGGTTCGCGCCAATATTACGAAATTAAATGAGAAACTGTCTGTCTTTTTCCTCTTCACGCTTAATCCGCTGAAGTCTATACCGATTTAGATAAAAAGTACAGAAAATGTTTGAGTTAGGAGTAAGTCATAGCATATTTTTTTTTCCAGAAATCTCCCTTTGTGGGAGTGAAAGTATAAGCGCGTTCGTAGTTCATACAAATAAACTAGCTGACCCGACAGACATTGTCCTGTTCTTCAGTTATTTTACATCCTCTTTGACGATATCTGTCAATTCTATAATATCGAACGTCATAAGGTTACATTCAAAATGTTTATATTGTCCAAAGCGCTAAGGTTTGATTCGAAATAATTTTATATGGTGGTAAAGAAAAAAAATAAGAAAATTGCGCGGAAAATTATAAAATTCAAGAATACTTAAATCTTGAATTTTCTAATTTTCCGCGCAATTTTTTTCTTTCATGAGAACCTTCTCCTGACAATAACTCGGAAATGAAAGTGAGATCGGTCCAGCCGATAGGGATTCATTTTTATATATAAAAAAATAAATATTTTTATTGGTCGATGCCGCGCCGGCGCCAGCTCGACGCCGACGTTCAAAAGACGACAGTGTGGGGGGTCCCTAATTTTCGTAGTTATGATAATTATTACAAATGGAGTTACTCTTTAGTCAGTCTCTGCAAATGTAGGTACAATATTGTTAAACTCCTACTTACTTAACGACTCCTTTCACGATGGGTTAGCGGAAATTTTGTATTACAAAAATTAAAAAAAAAAAATTACTGTCGGCGTGATTAATACAGGGTGTTAGTTTAAGCAGTCTTATCCTTTAAGGGGCTGAATATAACCATAATACCTACAACTTTAACTATGGGACCATGGTCGAAATCTTAAAAAAAACTGATGCTCCATATAAATAGTTCTGCTACCTCGGTGACAATGTATTGAGGGCAAATTTTTTTTTCACGATTTCAATGTTGACATTATAGTAAAAGTTGTACGTATTGATGGTTATATTCACCCCCATAAAGGATAAGACTGTTCACAAACACCCTGCATACTGTTTGTGTACTGGAAGGTTGAGACGAACTAAGCATTTATGATTTGTGCTAAACATACTAAGTATATTGGTTGCTAGACGCGTGCGATTCGTCGCGGTGCGGTGCGTGGCGAAGCGATTACAGGTGAAGTTTGAACTGTACGTGGACTAATGTCATTCGTTCAGAAAATAAACCCTTTTAGCTCTTTGTATAGTATTTTTTGTGGTCTTACTCACTCAGGCCTGCAGAGTCATCATAGCATACATATCAACACCGAATCGGAACTTCACTGTTTCGGTTTCTACCCGACTGTGGAAGGAGGGTTATGTTTTTTGAGAGTATGTGTGTATGCATAATTGATTGGCACACCCTATAGCCAAAACGGATGGACAGTTGTTGACATATGAGGAGTCGTTGAATTTGTCAAAATTGTCAGAGTGACATTGGCTATATAAATTTAAAAAATGGCGCCCACAAATGGAAATAAAGGGGGGAAGGGAGACTGATTCTTTCCTTACCATAGCAATATGGGTATCAAATAAAAGCCAGTAAATAGACCATTTTAAAAATAAATAATCTTTGCAGTTGGGTGTTTCGTTTTTTCTGCTTGTTTCGTGAGTTCCTCCGAAACGAGGCGATGTGTAGTCAAAACTGTGACTAATTTAACTAATGCAACAGATTTCAGAGAAATTACAATACCTAGGTAATATTAGGTTACAAAACATGCATGCGACGTTTTATAAGCTTCAGCATGTGTCTACTCTACACCCAGCAGGATCCCATGTCTGGGAGACTTATGAGTGATACAGAGATAAAGTCCGCTGTCTGGTGGTTACTTTGCAGCTTGATTCTGACTAATTTAAGGACATTAGAAGAATGATTTTTTTTATTGAACAGAACACATATACATCAGACGTAGTTTTGGTAAATATCCCGCTGGCTGGAGGTCGGTTAGATAGGCTTATATTTCCATTTATTTTACGGAACAAATTCTTTTTTAGCATAATTCAGTAGAACATATCCAGATCTTATTTTCTGTATCACTCATAAGTCTCCCAGACATGGGATCCCGCTGGGTGTAGACACATGGGTTCAGCTTAGCAAGTATTCACGGGTTTTTATTGCGCAGTTGGACACAGCGATATTATAAATGAAAACTCTTGACGTATGCGAAAAAATACCGCCTTCAAGGAACGCCGCAAGAAACACGCTTCTAAATAAATTATTTACTAGTGACCCGCGACTTCGCTCACATCGTAGCGAGTTCCCAATTTCCTCCCCTACGCCATCTTTATAAATATGGGGAAAATGTAGATACCATATTCTAAAAACGATTTATCCGATAGCACTCAACGAAATCGTTTGATTGATTAGTTTCTGATGCTGTTCAATAGTTACCATTACTTATTAGACGTCATTGAGACCAGCAATGAAGACAGGAAGCTGGTCAACTGGATATGTCATAACATTAAATCAGTTAAATTAAAATTATATTGTTTCAACAAACACACCAATTACCTAGCCCCAAACTAAGCGGGAGCTTGTGCTATGGCAACTAGGATAACGGATTGACATACTTAGGTTTTTTTTATTATTATTTGAAATGGGTTTGCTCTTGACTCTAGACTAAGCCAGACGTGGCACAGACAGAGTCGACGATGGAGCGAGCTCACCCAGAAGAAGCCTGGTATATACGTTTTATAAACCTCGTAGATATTACCTACAATGCTCACCACTAGATCAACGAGGCAGTCAAAGAATAAGAGTACTCGTATTATACGAGTATACTTTAGACATGTGTAGTTCCTGAATGAATGATACAATTGAACTACTTCACCTAACTAGTTCATATGTGTCACTCACTCACGATAGATAGTCCAAAGCAGTTCATTTAGTTCAGTAACTCAATGATATGAGAGTTAATGCGTGGAACCATATCTTCGAAATTAATGAAAATGTTTTAATTCGTAATTTTAGACTGCCTAAATATTATAAATGTTATTTTTTAGGCATTAGAATTCTCTGTATTACACGATACATTTAAACTGAATGAAGTAGTGAGTGAGATTTTGATAGTAGATCTGCTGAACTAAATGAACTAATTGAACTAGATGAGTGATACATATCTTTAGCTCCCACTGAACTATATCACTCATTTCACTTCAGTGAACGAAACAAAAGTGCGCATGTCTAGTACACTTGATACGTTATAGCTATCAGTATAATTTTAGGCAGTTTGAAATCTTTCTGCAAAGACACTTAATGGATTTTCCGATGAACTAGCCAAATTACGAAGCTATAAAATAGAGAATTTGTCATTGATTATATAACTCCATTCTGACCGCGTTGTTTGCAGCGGAACATTATGCATTTCAGCCATTCGATCACCCGCCCGGACCCGCGCGCATTTCTCACAGTCTTGCTAAGTAAAATTTACGCATGCCCAAATCAATTGTTCAGCAGTGCCAGTGTCGGAGCAGTGCATATCAGATAAGCCGCGAATTTGCTGGCCTTAATAACCAACCCTGGGAGCCTTTGTCTCAACACAATGGACTTGCAACAACATACGATCAATGACGTGATAAAAACGAGAAACTACACTGACCAGTGAATGGGTAGGACATAAAATGTCCGAAATTGCCGAGAGCCTTCGACATTGTCAAAAGGTGCGGATTTCCTCATTAAAAAACAAAAAAATTGCTATAAAATGGCAGATTTGATCAAAATTACAGAGTGGAATACAGAGGAATTTCGTTTATGTCTTCCTTGTTTATGTTAATAACAACTAGGAAACTATTCAATTTTATTGCGTCTTTAAATCTTACATACAAATACATATTAATCATTTTTCACACGTAATGAATAAGGTGACGTCACGTCAAAGCAAGTTTTCGTCCTCGAGTTTAAATTTTTTTTTAAAGTGAAATTATACACCTACGTTTTTTTTTAAATTATTTAGCTGCCATAAGCCGAATGATAAAATTGATAAAATACACTTTTTATTCAGAATGTTTGATTTCATTTAAAATAGATTATTAGTTTCCTATCGTTTAAGCAAAACAACTGCCTAATAAATAAGATCACATTTGAAAACGGAGCCTTTCAAAAAGTAAAATTCAAGTTTCAACAACATAAAAAAAATATTTAAATTTAACTATGATTCGATCCGCTGCAGTGTACACCCGGCGCGCCGATTAATTACTGTCGATTTTCGGATACCCACTAGATTAGATTGGGGCTTCATTTTCTTTCGACCGGCTGGTGAATTCCTCATTAAATTTCTATCCGGCTATCTGACAACACAAATACAAAGTAATCAAAATGGCTAATGGAAAATCGCCCTGTACCGATGTGATCAGAACAAAATCGAATATACGGTTTGTTAGACCTAACTAAATCTCGCAAAGCAACTGTAAACTTTTGAAGTATTTAGTTACTGTATCATTAATTCTATAAGCCATTTTTTTGCGGCCGAGACTGTACTTTTTTATGTACTAACTCACGGCAAGTCAATAATTTACAATCCGTCGAAATAGATTGTACTCGTAATGCCAACATGGACGAATGTTGGCATCTGATTTGACACGACGATTTCATCAAAACTACAATAGAAAGAAGAATACAAGGAATAAGGAAGCCAGGAAGAACAAGAATACAAATAACGGAAAGAATAAATGTTCGAAATAAATAAAGTCGTATCACAAGGCCAAGAGAAGGGCGGAAAGCAGAGAAGAATGGAAATAACTCCACTGACAAGTGCTTATCTCTTAAATGTGATGATGATAACAACTTAAAAATTAAGCCAGATAATTTCTCTGTAATTTTTTACTATTCTTAATTATTCATATCTGTCAAAAACTCAAGTCTCAAGTAACCATATAAAAACAGCCTAGTTATCAAGTCAAAGTTGTTTTATGTCAAGTTATTATTTTGATAACTCGGCTGAAGTTTAAACTATGCTACCCGAAGTCGTATTAAAGTTGCTAAGTCGTGCTAGGGCTGCCGCGAACGGCACGGCAATCATCCTTCTCGTTAGTTTAATAGTTGTTATTTGAAGACCCTGAGAGGAAAACCCCTAGGAAGGATACGAGATAGTTTAAATGATCCAAAGGATTGCTTCAGTGGACAGGGCAAACTTAAAATAAGTGCATAGGCAGATTTAAATAATAATAAATTGTTTTAACACACCATTTACTTAGCCCAAAACTAAGTAAGCTTGTGCTATGACACAACTAGGATAACGGATGGACTTCCACATTTATAAACAGCTTGTGCTCATCAAACAAACTTTTGCGCCTTGCGGGATCCGATCCTAAAACCTCTAGTTATGTGGTTCGATCCAAGACGGTCGTCAATTTTAGTTGATTGTTTATGTTTGCTTGATAAATGGATTATTTTGCCAACCCTTTACTAGCGTCGGTCGTATCGTACACCGCATTTGTTGGTCGCGATCTTACGTCTTACAAGGCGTTTAAGATTAAGCAGTGACGGATAAATAAAGCGGAAGGACTATGTACCTTTTTTGTTTTCGGATTTCATGGTGTCGCCATCTCTGAGGTCCCGGGTTCGATCCCCGGTCGTGTCAATATAGAAATTCGAATTTCCTATATTGTCTCGGGTCTGGGTGTTGTAATACCACCGTTGTTTCAGATTTCTATACCACAAGTGCTTAGGCTACTTACTTTAGGATCTAGCAATGTAAGTGATGTTGTCCAATATTTATTTATAATACCTACTTAATTATGATCAAACATTGTGTCCTTGTTGTTATTATAACTTAAGACATTTGTTCTTCTGCATGCAACAACTAATCTGTGGAACCTATATCGTCCGCACCATATTCAAAAGAAATGATGGGGTCTTCACTTGACGGTCAATTAGTTCACCATATTGATATTGGTTCCATTGAAAAAGGTGTCGCATCAGAAGAAATCGTTTATGGTATAACAGAAAGTACACGTTGGACGGATCCACGGATCACCTAATTTGAAGACAGTATGTACCGTATCAGGTAGTCTCTTTATATGTTACATTACCTACAAGCAACTTCGCACGGTTTTAGAGTATATCGATAATTGACAAAACCGATTCAAAAGTTTTCTTCAAACTGGTTAACCCATCTTGGATCGATATGTGGTTCAGATATTTTATTTTATGCAAAAATTATAATATTCTAATGGGTTTCAAACTCAGACATACCACGTCTGAATTCCTTGGGAGGGTTAGGCGGTTAAGTGAATCATATACATATGATAATGAATGGAACTTCACTTGGTATTTCGTTTATACCAACTTTTCTTCTTTATAATATAAGTATAGACCTATATTATAAAGAGGAAAAGAGGGCAACTTTGTGAGACGTAAGTAGGATGTATATTTGGAAATAATGGCCCGATTTTCAAACCGCTTAGATTAATATTAATTCATCATTAGTTAGTATGCGTCAGTATTCGTTTCAGCGTTCGTATCAATTTGGAAACAGTTTTAAAATCTTCAAACATTACTCAAAGACACGGTTTTATTCACGAATAAGTAGATATTTAAGATTTAGGTTACCGTATAGTACATACTTAAATTATTGTTTGTTTTAAAATATATGTTATACTCTTAAAATCGACGGATACACTATTATTGTTTTTTTTTACCAGCAATTATAAAAACAAGTCAGTCTTCCTGCGTGTACCGGCAGAAGTGCTGTGTGTTGACACGATTCTTCTGCCGGTGGATCGGTGGCTCAGTGCTCACTTTCACGCAGTTTGAGTGGATATGCTCGCCACCTTCAGTGCTGGTGCCAGGGTGCCGAGGAGGCCCTGTCCAACCTCCCTGGTGGGCGGGACGACTGGTCGAAGGCTGCGGAACTGCGTTCTGATTTGTTTGATAACCGACTTTCCGAATCTGCTGTCCCTGTTTTTTAACAGCAGAGCTGGCCTTGATTTTCGCCCCAAGCGAGTTACCGAAAAGTGTTTCATCACGTTCGGTGTCTCGAAGGTTAAGGAGGAAACTTTTTTCTAAGCACGGCTCGACCAGTTTAATTCTATCATTGGTGAAAGCATGATGTAAGTGTGATAGAAGCCGGCAGCTGTCGCTCATGTGCTTCAGAGCCTTGACCATGTCGCCAGATATCAGCAGAGAATTCATAGCTCGGTTTTCTGCCGCGATGCCATGTCCGAGTAGCTGCTGAAATCCTACGCGCTTTTTATCTTGAGCTCGGATGTTTTCAGATACGGCGGCTGTTATTTCTAGATTGAGCGTGGGTGCTTTTAATAGCTTGCAATTAGCAGGTTTGGCGCAACTGGATTAGGAAGGCAAAGGGGAGCGCTTCCTACCGACCGGTTGTTATGGTCGGGGACCAAGGTCCGATGGTCACCGTCTTGGTTTAGCTATATGTAGTCAAGCTCGTGCTAAATCTTACATATCGCGGTTTGTGTTGTATGGAGCGGGCTAACAGCGCCATCTAGCCTGTAGGAGCCGAGTCAGGGCGTCGCGTCTGGAAGTTGCTTGCTAATGTGGGCGACAGTGGTAAGATGTCGCTACAGCAGGTATTAAGTACTCCTTCATAAGCTTATTTTTCTCCTTTTTGGGTAACCCCTTTTTCAGTAATGGGTTCCATAGAGCAGCTAAATTACTATGAATGGCTTCACCAAATTCAGGAGTGTCTGAGGTAGATTTGCCTAAGGCTGCTAATAATTCTGGGTTCACGGCCAGTTCTGGTTCAGTGGTACCGTCGTGAGGCGGGACGGGAACTGCCGGCGTGTTGTCAGTCTGCGAAGAGTGCACGGCAACCGGTAGCACTGCGCACGTAGGTAGCGACAGCTCGCCGAACTCGCGTTGTTGACTATGCTTCATAAAAGTCAGGGGCAACGAAAACTCAGCCACTTCAATTGCGTACGATGCACTATTATCGGTTGCTAGAAAAAAAAAACTTTTTTCTCAACTTTTTTTAAGATGATTCCTAGATCTTATTTAAAAAAAATTAAAAGTAATATTAAATACTCCTAGCCGAATTTCGACTACAGTGGCCATTTCAACAATAAGATTAGCCGACTGCGCAGGAGATATTATAGTGCACAAGTGTGTGCGCAATGCATAGGTGCACTCTCTGTTCCTTCACTCTCATAATTCGGTGAGACGGCAGTTCGACGTGACCGTAGAGAGATCAGGCGCAGGATCAACGATAAATAATTTAAAAGTAAATTATGCTCGATCTTCGTAAATAGTCAATTCGGCACTTCACCTACCTTCATCATTTTCTTCGTCCGATGAATCTAGCACACGCCGATATAGTTTTAATTTTCGTTCCTCCTGGGCACTTCGTTTGGACATGTTTGATCTAATTTATTAAACCCTTAATATTATTGCGCGCGCGCTGCGTTCGTGGTCTCGCTCGAAATAGGAATGACTTGAACAATAAAAAATAATTATGGATAGCCGAACGGTTGACCAGTTTAGAGAAACCGCCCATGGTGTATTAATTTGAAACCAATATTTACTGTTAATAACACCTTAAATAGGCGTACGTAATTTTGTTGTGATTTTTGCATTTTTAATTAGTGTTTTAGATGTTTTATCATATTCACAGTAAATTACGTTATTTTTTTAATTAAAATTTAAATGTAAAAAGGAGTACAAAAACCACTTACAATGCATTCCGCGAACGCTTTGTTGAGAAACACCATATTTTCTAACCCGAAGTTAAAGTCGTCAAGACTTGCTCGTAATATTTATAAAAGGAGTGTGGCTGTATTTCTTTGCTCCGAAGTGTATGTAATGTATAAATAATAAGATACAAGACGTAATTAATGTTTTCTAACTACGACTTTACTTATGAGGAAGATAAACGTTTGTTAGGTATAATTCATAACAAAAGTATTTGTTAGGTCGTAAATAATAGGTTTACCTATGAAATTGAAGTTTTTTTCTCATATATCATTGTTTGAAACTTAAACGTTAAATTAGTTAAGTAGGTAGTTATATTATTTCCTACTTCCATTCTAATTGTATCAGTGGTTAAAATATGTATCTTTTAGAATAAAAAACTAGCTAAATAAGTCGTACGTAAATATTTATTTTATTCTGTTTATAGTCTTTCTTGCTATAGTGGCATAATAGGGTCCCGTTTTACCCATTGGGTACGAAACGCTAAAAACAGACACACTTGCGTATTTATAATACTTATTACCTAATATGGATCTGAATTTTCACGTTCAATATACACCTTCAGTAATCATGTATCCGATGATGCATCGCGTTACAAGTTTTAAGTGCATCCCGCGGTAACTTATATTGGGTGATGAATAACCAGCTAATAGCGTGCTCTTTCGCGCACGGTCGGGTAAAACTTTAAGGGAGCGCGGCTTAGTAAAAAAACTAAGTCTCAACTCTCGTTTTTTCATAAAAAAACGAGTCAAAGGTTCAGTTTAGGTTTAAGTTTTGGACCGGGAACTTTTTAGTTTTTATTCGAAGGGACATCATTACAGAAATAATAATAAATAAATTGTTTCAACAAACACACCAATTACCTAGCCCCAAACTAAGCGTGAGCTTGTGCTATGGTGACTAGGATAACGGATAGAAATACTTAAATACATATAAACATCCATGACTTAGGTACAAATGCTCGTGCTCATCACACAAACATTTGCCCTTTGCGGGATTCGAACCCACAACCGCCTGGTTTAGAAGTCCGGTGCGCGAACGACTACACCAAGACGGTCGTCTAAATACATCGATATTTCTGTGCACATCATCATCCCATTTAATTCTCTTGTCAGCGTATTTCCAAAATCTGCAAAAAAGTCCGGGATGGCATAATATGTGCATCTTTTAAGGATTACTTACCATCCATTCTTCTATCTGAGCTTGCGATTCCGGCTTGGGTCGCTCGCTAGTAGTTACTTATAGTTAAGGGAATGTTAAACGTTAATGTAGCTTAATGAACCCGCCATATCCAATTCAAACATGAATCGAGAACAATTTGCAATACAAATCAAATTGGAGTACCTTTAGAAGCGTTTTAGGAACCCTCTCATGTTCGACTTTCTCCTTAAACGATGTCAAGCCGTCTGCTGAGCGACAATAAATAGGTGTGTGCGTACATATGGCAGCACGTTAGGTTATACATTTGACCTACGAAAGCAGCTTTTATTACGTAGGGAATAGAGGCGGTATCTATGTCAACATGTCTGACTCGCGGCCGTACGCGCACTCGCATGTTACTTATTCTTAATTTTAACATGCACTATGGCTACAATGCCATGGGTCTCCAAAGCAAGTGCAATTTATTAAATTCTGACAATTGACACAAACATTAAACTTTTGCGCTAAAACCTATCCAACACAGGAAGGGCCTGTAATTAGAAAATTCCGGTAACCCAAAGTTATTTGCTTTGAAGAAATCGTTATTTAGGGATCTTGTGTAAATTTCTTTATTTCTTTTATGATGTGTAATCAAGATACTTTTCTAATATTAGTACCAGTGTAGTATTACCGGTATTACTTAAGCAAATTCAATCTCTACGCGTAAGTAAATAAGGCCAATATTCTCCCCAACGGACTTGAGAGTTTGATTCAGCAATCATAGGTACCTAACTTAGTTGTTAAAACATGTTTTAATTAATATTGTTTAATTCATTTATTTATTTAAGGCATGCTTCGTTCGTCATTCGTATGACTGTTAAACCATTTTAGTCATTAAAATCTCATTAAGTGAACTGTGTTCTTTTGAGAAATAAAGATTCTTTAAACCGATAGTACTTAAATCTTTAATCCTAAACGAGCATTCAAATAAAATAAATTGCAAGACGAGTTAGAAATCTTATGCTACATCGGTATTGCATGAATAAATCAGTATACAAGGCGGAAACATCAATACTATTTGTCTATCTTTTTATAATTATTTCTTTTTTTTTACTTCATCCATCATACATCCAAAGTTTTAGCTGGAGCGTTTGCGGCTGATAATATTAGTAAGTACTTAAAACTCTCTAGTTTTACATAACTTCATACCTCATTTTATTTTTTACCCCGTATAATACCAGCCTCAGAACTGTCTTTGCGAATAGTAGCTTAATTAGGATCAGTTTGTTTGTTTCATCCTTCATTTCACCCTCAAACCCACAGAAAGAGGTTCAATCACATAAATTAAGAGCATCAAATTTTAAGGACAACATTGGGAAGAGGACCAAACTTTTTCTTGCAAGTAAGTAAATAAGTAAGAAACAGAAACTTACACGATAAGTTAGTAATGTTAATTTCAACGAGTACGTGCTAATCTACTTGTAATTCGGCTAATTGTGACGTGTGTGAATGCAGTAGTCATCGTGTCTATTTCGGTACAATTATCAAGTTAACTATTGTTTTAGAAAATAACACTCGATAAAAGTCACAATCAAGACTTACTAATAAAATTACGACAAAATGTAGAGAAGCAAAAGAATCAGATATAAAAAAAGACTGTGATGCAATAGAATATTTAATAAATAAAGGACAAATGAGTCAAGCATATAATGTTATAAGGAAAATGGAAAATAAAATAAAGACAAAAAGTTCAGCTATATTAGACGAAGAAGGTAAACTTTTGATAAATACGAGGGTCAAACTGAAAGTTCTTAGAAAATCAAAAACTGATTACATTAGCCAGTTATTAGTTTTATTATATCTTTTCAAAATATTGTCCATTGACGTCAATACACCGCTGCATGCGATGGAACCACTGGGAAAAGCACTTTGCCCACTCGTCCTTAGGGGTCTCTTCAATGGCATCGCGATACGCAGCCACCGCTTCTTCAGCATTCATAAACCGCTTTCCTTTAAGTTTTTCTTTAATTTTTGGAAATAAATAAAAATCACAAGGCGCGAGGTCGGGGCTATACGGCGGGTGACCCAGTAATTCAACGTTTGATGTCGCCAAATAGTCGATCGTTCGCTTGGCGGTGTGCGACGAGGCGTTGTCGTGGTGAAGGAGGATCCTACTGCGAGGTCGTTTCTCTCGAACTTTTTCCAAGACAAGTGGCAAACAATTGGTAGTGTACCATTCTGCAGAAACTGTTTTTTGATCCTCTAACACAATTGTTGCGAAATGACCTATCCTTCCAAAGAACGAGGCCACCATTTTTTTTCCCGCACTTCGATCTCTCTTCACTTTAGTTGGCAACTCCTCGAAAGGAAACACCCACTGAGCAGATTGTCTTTTGGTTTCAGGATCATAACAGTAAATCCAGCTTTCGTCACCTGTTAGTATGTCGAACACAGCATTTGAGTCACCTCCGTTAAATCTTTCAATCATTTTACGGCACCAATCCACACGATGGAGTTTTTGAGCCTTAGTCAAATTATGAGGTATCCACCGGGCGCAAAGCTTCCTGACCGCTAAATGTTCGTGGAGGATTTTGTGCACTTGACTCATACCGATGCCTAAGCTTGTCCGAATCTGCTGATAGGTCACTCTTTTGTCAGTCTCTATCATACGCCGCACAACACAGATGTTATTTTCAGTCGTCGCCGTAGAAGGCCGTCCCTCACGTACATCATCAGTGAGATTAGTGCGACCACGTTTAAACTCATTAAGCCAGTTGTAAACAGTCGCACGAGATGGGGCTTCATCGTGAAAGGCCAATCGTAGTCTATCATAACTTTCTTGTTGACTTAAATGACATCGAAAGTCATAAAAAATCATTGCACGAAAATTTTCTCGTGTTAAATTCATTTTGACGTGACACAGACAATTTTCAATTTGCCGCCAAGTCGTAAAACAAATGACAAATGAATGAAATATATACTCAGTAAT
Source organism: Pyrausta nigrata (assembly GCA_949316185.1). Taxonomy (NCBI): domain Eukaryota; kingdom Metazoa; phylum Arthropoda; class Insecta; order Lepidoptera; family Crambidae; genus Pyrausta; species Pyrausta nigrata. The sequence goes on from OX438936.1 coordinate 1,151,117, forward strand.
ATTGGCAAAGAGTTCTATTTTCAAATTTTAGAATATTTTTTTTATTATATTGTTTATAAGTGGCCAGTTCTAAGAACTTTCAGTTTGACCCTCGTAGTAAAGAGGTAGCAAAGAGATGGAAAAAATACATTGAAACGCTTTACTCAGGGGAGGGACTTTCAAAATCTGATATAGAAGAAGAAGACGAAGTCGACCGGGATGATCTTGGTCCTGACCTTCTTGGAGCCGAATTTGACAATGCCTTGAAAAACATCCAAAACGGAAAAGCAGCTGGCCCGGATGGTATTTACATAGAATTAATTAAATATGCAATTTGTGAACCGTTTATAGAAGAAATTTACGAAATAGTTAAACAGATGTATAATTCTGGTAATATCCCTACAGATTTTCAAACAAGTAAGATAGTCACTCTGCCCAAAACACCCAATACCTTAAAATGTGAAGAACATCGTACACTAAGCTTAATTTCACAAGCAAGCAAAATATTATTGAAAATCATTCAAAATAGGATTAGGCCAATCACCGAAAATTATTTATGACCAGATCAGTACGGTTTCAGGCAAGACAGAGGAACCAGAGAAGCAATATTAGCTCTTAGACTAGTCGTAGATAGAAGATTGGATTTGGATCTAGAAACACACATAGCGTTTATAGACCTAGAAAAAGCTTTCGATAAAGTTAATTGGAGATTAATGATGAACATTTTGAAGGAGGCAGGCTTAAACTACAGGGAAAGAAGGACAATTTTTGAACTGTACCAAAACCAAAAAGCGTTAATTGAAGTGGGGGAGGTGAAAGAGACAGCTGAAATTAAGCAAGGGGTTCGCCAAGGGTGTCCACTTTCGCCACTAATTCTTAATATATTTATAGAATGCGCCATTAGAAAACTTGTAGAGTCAGGAAAAGGGGGGTTCAAATAAATGGTAGGGTAATACAGTTCATTCGCTTCGCCGATGATATCGCAGCACTAGCTGAATCATCCATAGAATTAAAGGGGTTAGTAACAGAAATGGACGACATTTTTAAAGAGTTTGGACTTAAAATTAATTATACAAAAACGAAAACTTTGATAACTGCAAAAACTTCTTCAAAATATGATCCGATTAGGTTAAATGACACTACAATAGAACAAGTCAAATACTTCAAATATCTCGGCAGCATAGTGACGGATGACTCTAGATGCACATCAGATATAAAAGCAAGAATAGCTATGGCAAAGAAAGCGTTTAATGCTAAGAGGCACCTGCTTAGAGCCCGAATATCAAAGCGAATTCGAAAAAGACTTGTAAAATTGTACATCTGGAGTATCGCCTTGTATGGTAGTGAGACGTGGACGATGACCCAACGCGACAGGGAGAGAATAGAGGCTTTTGAGATGTGGTGTTGGCGCAGGTTGGAGGGGATTAGTTGGGTGGAAAAGAAGACCAATGAGGAGGTTTTGAAGATTGTTGGCGAGGAAAGACAAATACTGCAAACCATCGAGAATAGGAGGGGAAAGATGCTAAGACACTTGGTACGACACGATGAACTAATTAGAGTGATTATATAAGGAAAAGTAGAAGGGAAAAGGAAAAGAGGAAGACCAAGAAGGTCCTACATAGAACAAATCAAGGAACAGTTAGGGGTCGTGTCGTACCAGGAAGTCAAGGAAATGACACTGAATAGAGAGGAATGGAGAAGACTCCACCGACAAGAGCGTAGCTCTTAAATTATAGATAGATAGAGAAGTCACAAAAGGAACGGAAAAGAACAGGTTAAGCGACAAAATTAAAAAAAACCTTTTTTATCGGAGTTTCTATTTTTAGGGTTCCGTAGCCATAAAACCAAAACCGTTACTACGCTACGTCTATCTGTCCGTCCGTATGTCACAACCACTAATTCTGAAACTATTAGGATTGCACAGTGAAAACTTGGTACGTAGATTCTGCTGTTAACGGCTTAACAATTTTTTTTACAAAAATAAAAGTTTGCGGAGGGGGTTTAGGTGTAAGTAAGTGGAGGATACTTAATTTAGTTTATAAGTTGGCACAGAACCCCTTGGAAGCGCGTGCAACTCGCACTTAGCCGGTTTCTTAACTTAAAAGTATAATAGTTCCATTCAGCAAGGCAGCGAAAAGGCGTATTTAGCGGAATTATAAAAAGCGAGTTCTCAAAGCGTAAATCAGACTCGGGGCAAGTTTCACAGGATTACTTAACCTAAGTTCTGAATGTTTCTGATATCTGGCAGAGGGCGTTACTCGGATTAACGCCACCTTTTACAGGCTATATTTCGGAGAGTGTGCTCAAGAGCTCCATGAACTCATTCCACCGGCTCCGTCCTACCACCGCACTTTTAGACGCACCGCGGGATACCACCCATATCGCGTTGATATTCCAACGATAAGAACTAAGCGCTTCTTATCAACATTTATAATGCGCACGGCTAAGTTGTGGTACTCACTACGCTTCAGTGTTTCCAACGGACTACAACCCAAAGACCTTCAAACTCAGAGTGAACAGGCTTCTTCTGGGTGAGCTCGCTCCATCATCGACTCTGTCTGTGCCACGTCTGGCTTAGTCTAGAGTCAAGAGCAAACCCATTTCAAATAAAAAAAAACCTTGCGTAATGCGCGTCACTGCATCAGGCCCTGACATCGCTACACGAAAATGTATGTTTAATCTGATGTTTTCCCCGGGCACCAGCACTGCTGCTGACCCTAATAATAATAAACACCTCGTTTTTTTCTATTTTGGTGTCATCGACGTGTAGAAAAATATGGACTCAAAGTAAGCCTGTCAACGTCGTGAAGACACGTCTTCTCACGCACACACTCACACCAAAGTAAGCCGATCGGCCGCCATTGTAATCTTATGATCTCACACACACAGGCTTGAACCCTGCACGTATCGCGGTACGGAGTCCATATTTTTTTCAAGTCGATGTTTGATGTAACAATTACTGCATATTGATGTATTAAAATTAGTATGCTAAATGTATTTTCTCTCTCTCTTTAACGGTTTAACGACGGCTTGACGTTCTTGTACCTTAATTTTACGAAGCAAAAACAAGAGCCGTGTGGGAGTAATTGAAGAAATCAGGAAAAAAAACCACTATCAGTATTTTTAGGATCACCGAAACAATGTAAAGCGAGATGAAGTTCTGCATTTCCCATTCTAGTTTAGCCCGGAATTACCGCGAGCTACAATAATAATGTGGAAAACTCCGATCCAGCCATCAGGGGTTCTAAAATGCAGCTAAAAACGTTGCTAATTAGTGTCGCCGTCGGTTCCGTACAGTTAAAACTTGCCGAACTGCCGCCACAACGCCCGCTCCATATTGTATGATAATCTCGGAGAAAGTAGAACTGTACACAACCTCCCACGGACAAGCGGAGGTACTTGAATTTTTATCAACATTAACATTACTGTACTCGTAAAAAGGAGAGTGCAGAATGGGCTGAGATGAATATTAATTACTCAATTACGCGTCGAAACGCGTGTTCAATAGAGGGGCAAGTAAGCCTGAACGCGAATAAAAGCCGCAAGCTATTACTGCAAGCTTCTTTTAGATTGTTAAATACCTGCAATGGTGAGATACCATGGTGAGTGTTCAGGGTGTAATCCCAATAAGGCTCATTCACACGGGATCCGTCATTGACGATTCGTTAAAATATACGATACGTCATGACGGATGGACGTTCACTTTGCATACGGAATGGTTTTTTTTCACGATTCATCAAAATATCCGAATTGGTGGCATCAGCGGATCCGTCACAATAAATTCACGATTCGTGTAAACACTATACTAGATTTAAGACGAATCGTCATTTTTCACGATTCGTGATCCGTGTGAACATGGGCATTCAAAAACCGGCCAAATGCGAGTTGGACTCGCGCGCGAAGGGTTACGTACTTAAACCATTAGACAGTATAGGCAAAAAAAGTATATATTTTTATTTTATTTATAATTTAAAAAGTATTCACCACAGGATACCCGAAACAATTTTAAATAAGAGTTTCCGCGCCTGTTTCTTTACGTTAGTGATGTGAAGTTTATAGGTCCAAGACTTTAGAAATTTACAAACACAAATTACAAGGGGGACGACACCGTGTAAACGACTTTGGCGGGCTATATCTCGCAAATGGTAAAGCTGATAAAAAAGTTTTGTATGGAAACCCTACCTTATTTTCATAGTGCTTTTCAACGATACCCCACACAAGAGGGTGCACTCAAAAAAAAAATTATTCCCCCTCCCCTTTACATGTATGGGCAGGTACCCTTAAAAAGGGGTAATTTTAGTTTTTTGTATTTTTAAAAATGAGATCTATATGTAAAGTATCCTCGAACTAAGTTACATGCAAATCAGTCCATAAACGTAGAAGATATTCTGCTGTGACAGACTAGGACGGACGGACTGAACGATCTTATAAGGGTTCCTTGTCGGACTACGGAACCCTAAGAAGCATTGCGACCGTCAAAAAAAAGAACGAATCGTAAAAAAAGACGAATCGTCCCCGTGTGAACGAGCTTTAACATAGATGAATAAATTATTGTTTTTAAGTGATAAGCATTCACTTTGCAATCTAAATATATTTTTGCACTTGAAAAAATGACCATTACCGCCTCTGGTGGTCATTTTTTAAAATGCAAAAATATATTAACATAGATGAAATCAACGCGACTTTTCATCTTAAAAAGCATTGATCAACACGCTTTGCCATGGCCTGAATGGACGAGTGGTAGGCAATCGCCCGGTATGCGAGGAACGCGGCCGCGGGTTAAATTTCTGCATTAGAATGTCATTTGTAGGGTTCCGTAGCTAAAGGGTAAAACAGGACCCTAATACTAAGACCCCACTATCCGTCTGCTAGCTACTGCACACTTTAGCTAGACAGTTGAAATTTTTACAGATGATTTATAACAAATACTAAAAGAAGAAAGTAAATATAGTACGGCTACAAAACGTGATTCTGAATTTTTTTCTCGATTTTAATGACAAGAGGTAGACGCTTGAAATGGTGCCGAATACACAAAATGCTCTTTCTTTCCGTCTAAATATTCACAGAATAGTAAATTGTACTTATATTTACTTTAAAAATAAATAATTCAAATAAAAAATAAATTTAAGGGGAGCTCCTATACAACAAATGTGATTTATTGCCGTTTTTAAAACTCAAATAATGGTTATATTATATCTAATGTTGTCTAAATAATGGTACGGAACACTTCCCGACGTGTCGACTCGCACTTAGGCGGTTTTAAATTGTATTTGACTAACAGATTCGTCCCTTCTGGGCCCTATTTCACGAAAATATTAGTTTACTAGTATATTAGCTATTAGTTACTAGTGTAAAAATTACTAGTCCTAATATTTTCTGTTTCTCAAAAACAGGCACTAGACTAATAACTAATAGTAGCAGACTGATAGAAAATATTTATACACATATTTTCCGTCCATGATTAAAAAACCGGGCAAGTGCGAGTTGGACTCGCGCACAAACGCAACGCGGTTTTTTAATTTATTTATTGAGGTATTTGTTTGGTACAATGCCGGTAAAAGCGAAATGTTTTATTCAATGAGATTTAAAGTAAATTAATACTTGATATATTTTGTAAGTGCTTCTGGTTAAAAAGACAATATTTTATAAAAATACACTGATAAATTTAAGTCTAATAGTTTTAGCTAATATATTTTACTTACAAGCCTTCTGAGACTAATAGCTTTATTAGTGTAATTTACAAGAGTATATAAAAACTCTTTTTTCGAGAAACCAAATTGAATTTACTGTAGTAATTTTTGCTAATATTTATTAGCTGGTAACTAGTAAGTAATATTTTACTACCGTAGCTTCGAGAAACGCACACTAGTAAACTTGTAAAAAATATTAGTTCATGGACTCATATTATTAGTCTGATAAGTTTCGTGAAATAGGGCCCTGGTATATAGATGTTGTTGAGGTGCCTGTGGCGCAGTGGCGGCAGCGCTTTGGTAGTGATACCAAAAGTTAAGCAACCCACGGCGCGGTCGTGATTGGATGGGTGACCATTCCGACCATTTAAGTGACGTCCATGACAAGCATCTCCGTGCTTCGGAAGGCACGTTAAGCAGTTGGTCCCGGCTAATATCTGTGGTATTAATCGTTAAGCCTAGTCAGAGGCCCAAGGGCGGCTTGATAACTTCTGACAGTAAGGTTTGTCACTTGCCTTACATACACCCCTCCACCAATCCGCACTGAGCCCGCGTGGTGAAGTATGGCTCGTTCCTCCTCATAGTTGAGGTGAGGCCTTTTCCCAGCAGTGGGATCTAATAGGCTGACTTATTATATAGATGTTACAAATCTGTCTATTGTGGTTTAGGTTTTCTTTTTTTACACCCTGTATGCTTGTGCGTTGTTATTCTGTTACACCGTTACACGTATGGACAAAGGGCTAATTGGCTAGAATCCCGGCTGGTCCGGTCAAGCGTGTTCTATCAAATCAAGCTCAACACTACGACTGTCTGACATGACTGGACCGCTGGACCGCTCTAATTTGCAAAGCCGTTTAGAATGGTCGACGTTTGGCTCCATCAACTATGCTACTGGAATAGAGAACCACTGACAGACTGACACCCATGACTATAAGATAAAAGCACACGCCACTGGATCTGGACATATTCAGTCGCGTATGGCGCTAACGAAAGCTATCCGTTACTGTGCCCATCGAATCCTAAACAGCAAACCTCGTATAGAATTAGCTCCACATTCACCCACCTTTGGAATATAAATAAATAAAAAAGGTTGACGACTTTAAGATCATAGAACTGCCATGCACGATAACGAGCTTATGATAAACTAGTCGCTTTCTACGTATAAAGTATTATATCTAGTAGATTGAACCTAAACTAAGTTAGTAAAGGACCCAGTTTTTTTGCACCAGTGCCTTTGGTTACCTAGCTCCTCCGATTATATCCCGCAAGCTTAAAGTTCCAAGTTTAAGAAAGGGGTATATAAGTGTCACTAAACTAAAACTAAGTCTTTATCACTACCAAGACTTAGTTTTAGCCTTAATGGCTATAAAATAAAACAGCCCACGATACGAAGGTCACATTATGCCTTCGGCCTACCGTTTAACTTGTAGGCTACCGCGTTTGCGATTGCATTTCAAAGCAATGTCAAAAGAATTGACATTTTTCGGGTTCTTCTGGAAGCTATCATTGCTTTTCTGACGTAATTTTTAAAGCTTATGATTATACCTTTCCTGGAAGCTATAACTATTGCAATTTGAAAGCAATCGAATTAGGATCTACAGAACACGCAGCGCCACGTAACAATACTGACAGCCGCTGAATATTTGAAGCCCCGACTAAGAAACACGGTTTCATCATTACGCGCCCGACTCAGTTTTTCTTGATCATATACATTTTTAACACAGTCTAAGATCTTTTCGCAATTGACTTTGAAAGGTATGCTCTTACAATTTAACTTTATGGTGTAAGTGTTACGAGCGATATGATACTTTCTCTGTTTAATTTATTTAAATCGCTTCAGATTTTACGGTTAGAAGCGCCGCGTGGTTGGGAGAAAAATATTAGTCGGAGCGTGAAGAAGAGCGATAAAGTGGAAACCGCAGCCCTCCTGCTCCTGCCGCATGCCGGCTGAGCCTGATATTTAAGGTTACAACCTGCAGCCCATAAGCGGTAATAACGAAACTTCACCGCTGTGTATGGAACTTTTCATTGCCTAATCACAGCTCGCGAATATCGCGCACGCCCGGAACGTGTGAACTCCAATTTTGCAGTTTCTTGCGCGGAACTCGAGAACTCGGTTTAATAAATTAATTTATTTATCCGACACGCCTACATTGTCCGCCGAGTGCCGCCACTTTGTCCCGAACACTTTCGGGTAGCGGAAACTTTCCCGCAGATTTGAGTAGTTGATAAAATGAAATTAATATTCCATTATTTATAAGAAAGGCTGAATTTCTAGTAGCAAAGGATATTTTTGTCTATGAAAAATATACGAGTAAGCGCGCTCAACGGAGACGGCGAGTAACAGCAATTCCAGTTTTGAAATGTGAGAGATTTAAAGTAATTTAAACTCGACCAGTTAACTAAATATTCCTTATGTGACACCTCAAAAGACTTTCTAGTGCACAGTGCTGTAAAAAGATTCAGCGAAAATTGTTTGAAATATTACTTAATATATTTTCTCTTGCACAGCTGTGGCGCAGGTTTTTTGTACTTCTTGATGAAACCGAAACTTGAAACTCATCTGGTATGGTTGACAGCACATCAAGAGATAATTGGCTCACTGTGGCATCTCAAGCAGTAGTAAGAGGCCATTTTGCAACCAAAAACGTACAGTCCGATGTGCTGTAGATGAATGAGTGGGAAGTATATTTAAACGCTTTGTTTCCCTTGTCACATAAATAAACAAACAGCTATTGTCGCGAGGGTAAAAGTAAACTCCATTCATCAGAGCAAAAAGGTAGTTTATATCGATGACATCATCGTATGTGCAACAGAGGTGAGAGTGCCTTCGTGGGCTCAACTACCCAGACCACAGTTAATATACAGGCTGTCAAAAAAGTACTGAGGAAATTTTAAGGCGTGATATCGAATCGATCATAGAATACAGGACAAATATAATATTGTTTAAATTATGCTTACGAATTGTTAGTCTGTCATTAGAAGGAGGAACTACAATAGGCGTTAAGCGCGTCAAGTCGGTGGCCTCTGCCCTCTCGCTTGCCGAAGTTCTAATCGCGTGGAGTGGTTATTTGAAGCTCCGATCTTCGTTGTTTCATCAGTCGTGTGCATAGAATTAAATTGAGTTATAGTTCTAAGGAAGCAATAATAATAATGCAGCGTTCTTAATTCTATGCACACGAGATAACTGTATGTGACTAAGACCCACAATAACAAAATATTTGAAAATTTTCATATTCTTTTACATTATTTAACAATTACTTACATATTCTTTCATTTCTATAATTTTTTTAGATTCTACATCACCCCTGAAAATTTTGCATACATATTTTAACACATAACCAGACTTAAAAGACCGTGTTTTTGGTAGGCATTTTTGATTACGATTCAAGCAGTCTAATTTTTTTTTAACTTTAAATTAGTGACAAATATACAGAAATAAGTATCATACATCCTGAGTAGGGTTATACATACATACATAGTCTCTGACCCAAATTTCCGTCTACGTCACATGAGGGGAAGGTAGTATTTTATTGAGCCAATTTGTAGGGACATTGCGCCCATTGTTTCTTTCAAGGAAGAGGGTAATATTTTAGACCCTTGGGTTTTGGAGGCAACCAAATCTTTATGGCGCAAATAAAGCAATGCATCCTTAGATCGACCATACCTGTGGATATTGCACTACAGAGACCGCCGCGGACATTTTTAAGTCACACTCTACAACATTTGAGGGACTTTTAATCCAATTATTACATTGTGATATGACGACCGTCTTAGTGTAGTGGTTCGCGCCATGGACTTCTAAACCAGGCGGTTGCGGGCTCGAATCCCGCAAGGGGCAAATGTTTGTGTGATGAACACGAGTATTAGTACTTAAGTCATGGATGTTTATAAATGTTTATAAATGTATATAAGTATGTCTATCCGTTATCCTAGTCACCATAGCACAAGCTCACGCTTAGTTTGGGGCCAGGTAATTGGTGTGTTTGTTGAAACAATTTATTATTATTATTATTGTCGCTAAAATGTTATTGTTATAAATAATCATTTGTTATTAACCAGTAATGAAAACTTAATGTCACTTAAAATGTCAGGTAGAAAGTTGTGCCATGTTTGAATGGATGGACTTTCTTGTATGGCGTAATCGAATCCTTTTAAACTCGTGATTACGTAAGTACCTACCTAATAGGTGTACTCGTATATGTAGGTATGGTATTACAAGGTGTTTGGTGTATTGTTTGCCAAATTGAAATGGCGGATTGAAGAGAGTTCTTTGCTACCATCTCAGTTAAAAACAAAATGTACCTTAATTTTAAGGCCTAGATTTTTTTTAGATGCTGAGATGATAGCATATGATCCCCCTTATCCACCATTTAAATTTGGAAGACGATGCACCAAACAACCTGTATACTCTAAGAAGGTAATATTTATCAGAAAGTATGCATCCAATAAGAATCCCGTTGGACTAGATTCATATAGATGCCCTAATACTAAACCAACCTACTTGATTTTTATAATTTTAATATACTGCCAAAATACTGTCAATACGACATATTTTTTGAGTAGGTATGCTATTGTGCAACGCATCGCATAGGTATCGGTCAGTTGTTAAAGTTACTGTTGTTATTTGTTGAATTTAGGTTACGCAACTTGGTACTTAGTCAGAAGTATTGGACTTACAGCCCATGCTTGAAGTCAGTAATTTAGATGACGCGTTTAGTTCTCTGTCTGTACGAATGACCCAGATGATGTGCAACGAGCATGACTCAGAAACGCGATAGATAAGTCTTGGAATTACCTAAATAAACAGAACTAAATGTAAAGAATCTAGACTAAATGTGGGACGTCGTTTAATATTCAACTTTGCATTTAAATTAATACTTAGGTTAGGTAACAATATACAAATTATAATTAAGAATTATGATACATTATTTATTAAATTAGAAAAACAAAACTTATAAGATGGGTCGTGGTGGTAGGGTGTATGGTTTAATAATCATAAGTAAGTAGGTAGGTACATATAAGGTGTGTACGTACGTACGTAAGGTGTATACGTATATCTATCCGTAAATAATATAATATACTACAGTACATGCGGTTGTCGTTTTAAAGCTTTTTTATCATAATACAAGAAAATTAAGGATTTATATTTTTACGTAGTTAAGTATAAGTAGGGGATGATGAGAGACAGTAGTTAGGTATGGTTAGAGATTTAGATTTAATTATTATTTAACATTTTATTACCAATATGGGTAGGTAAATAATATTTTCGCTGTGTCACAGAATAAGGCTGTGTGCTAAGATTTGGTTGAATGATGATTATTTGGCTACATTATGATATTTTTATTGTGTTATCTTTTCCTCATGCAATGTGTTCCAAACCTTTATCAATTCAAGTATTAATAATTAGCTATCTACTTCAGTGGTTATCAGTTTATATAACTGTAATTTTTTAAGAATAATGTTTTTTTAGATCTCAATTTTTTTTTGCCTACAATAATAGTTATTAGTAGTAGGTATAAATTCTAGATAGAACTGTGCAATATTTAACAGTAGATTTTTAATTTTCTGTTACCATTATATAGGTAAATATTGTTATAGGGTTAGGTTTAGTTGCAGATTAAAAATACAAGAAACAATAGGGTAAAGATACCGGTTATCGGCCAGTTAAGCGACTTGTTGACTTCAGAGTTGATTTCTATCATATTGCTGTGCCTCAAGGCTTTTTTAAAATAAGTCATTTGACCCTACAATAGTCTAGTTTCATAAAACCTAACGTTTATAGGCGTAGGAGTGATACATCATTTTAAAATATATGATTTTCGTAAAAAAAAGCGAATATATCGGTTATCGGCCACGTTAACCAGTTATCGTCCACCAGTTTACTGGTTATCGGCCACCTGATTCAAGGTAGAAAAACGAGTCTTATTTGATGGCTCATGAGGTTTATTATAGTATGACAGTTAATCAAATAATACTTTAAAAGGGGTGGTATAGTTTTACTCTCTTCTGCGACTTAAAACACAATTAGGTAACAAATTAAAATCTCGAGTCAAACAAATAGCTATTTTTGCCGTTGGACGAAAGTTTAGAGGCCGATAATCAGTAAAAACAAAACCTATTTCCGGCCGTCTAAAATAATTATAACTTCATGTTATGTTTGAATTTAATTTTATACGATTCTGTTGTGGGATGTTTATTGATTAAATATCGCCTAAAACAATCGTATAAAAAAACACCGTAAAATTCTAACTATTTTAAACGACCGGAAATAGGTTTAGATTTTACTGGTTATCGGCCGCTAAACTTTCGGTATTTTGGAAGATCATATCTCAGAATCTATGAGGTATACTGGCGGCCGGAATCTAGTAGTTAATTCACAAAATTCTAGCTGTTCACTAATATAATGAAATCAATTTTGGTGAATTTAAGGTTTTCGCAATGCAGGCAAACAGAAATGACGTGATTAAACCGGTTTGCGATCACCCGGCCGGAAAGCGGTTTTTGACATAAATCGAAACCTATTGTCCGACCACTAAAAATATTACAGATTATGAAACGTTTGGTGAGTTTGGGTATTGGAATATTAACACAAAAACCATATACAGTCACCAATAAAATAATAGTAACACTTTAAAACTTAACTTTAAAAATTCATCCACCTGCTAATTTTTTTGTTAAATCTGCCACGCATCCACACACCAAATTTTGAAATGACGACCGAGGGCTTAACACGCAAATGACGAGGTCATGCTTGAGGATTATGAAGCGTAAAGTTTGTCCGGGTTGAACGGCGCAAAATTAGAAAGGAGCTGTCTATTAACCTACCTATTATTCAAAATAATGTGCAAAGTGGCCGAAAAGGGGTAGTGGCCGAAAAGGGGTATGTTTACCCTACAAATAATACCTGTACTGTACCTGTAGACAAGTGCAAATTAAATAAAAGTGATTTCGCATTGTTTCATGATGAGATATAAAATAATTTAAATATGTATATAAAAACCTTATTATATGTACATCTGACAAAAAAACTTAATTGGGAGTTTATTGCTATTATCAATAGAACAGATAACCGTAAAAAACGCTGATATCTAGGTAGGTACCTACTCGGCGATTACGTGTTTTATCAGGTCAAGTGACCGGTGTGTCGGCGTGTCGAATGCTAAGTCAACAATTTACACTACCAGCTCATCCACGCCACGCATCCGAAAGATTCGCTAACGAAAGTAGGCAACAAGTTCACCGCTCAAACAAGCCGACCAACCAATAAGTTAACATTTGTCCTGTCCATGAGATGACGACAAATCCGGTCCACCACGCACAGACCCACTAACTACTCTACAACTAGTATGAACTCCACAAACGTGGCAAAACAAGGATAAATTTAGAAATACGAGGTTAAAGAACCACAAGTCACGATCAGTTCAAAACACGGCGCACCTGTTGAAATATGCACGCAGCATGCACTATGAAAAATTAACAACTTACAAGGATAAACTCAGCTCAAGTTTAGCGTTGTTTTTTAACTTTAAAACTACCGACTACAGATAAATAATTTTACTATTTAACCAGAACGGTCACGGCAAATGAGATCTTCGCCCGGCAGCTTAAGGTCGCAACTCGCTGTCTGAGACTGGGAATGGACTTACCTGGAGTCGAATTTGTGGCCATCGTTGAGGGTGCCGGTGTAGTGCATCGTGAGCATGTCTCCGTGCTTGGACTTGGTGGTGCAGCCTTCGGGCACGCTCACCACGTCTACCTTGAGTTCGGTGACCTCCTCGCCGGCGAGGGTCGCCCCGGCCAGCGCCAGGACCGCAAGAACGCAGCGTAACGTCATGTCGAACTTACGAAAAGTTAGATTTGGGGAAAGTAAACGCGAACGCTCTATACCGGTGCCGGAGTACGACTGAGAAGGTTCGCCAACTTGGAATTTGGAATAAAGTTTGCGTTGTCAGCGCGGTTTGTCGTCCTTCTCGCGCGGCGGGGGCGGCGTACGTTAGAGCGAGGCGGATAGATAAGTGACGAGTGCGCGTCGATGAACTTCAGTGCCGCGTCGCTTGTGCGGCGATGCCACGCGAGCGATGACGCGAGCTCTCGACGTGTTCCGTTTTACCGAAACTTGCTAACTTTTAAAATAATTTAATACTTTCCAGTTTCCATACATATACTTACCATGCGATGCTCACGTATTAGGTTGACCTATATTACGTTAATACCTCGAGATGACAATTTTGTGATGATAAGTTGGCTTGAGTTAAAAATCGCGTTTTCATACTGAAGTCGTAGTGTAGTAGAGGTACCGCTTATTTTCGTATGAATATAATTATTTATCGGGAGAAGGGGGGGTTAAGCGGTAAAGAAAAGATTTCCCAAGGTAAGTAATTATTTTGCAGGTTCGAATCCCGCAAGGGGCAAATGTTTGTGTGATGAGCACGAGCATTTGTAGGTAGGTACCTAAGTCATGGATGTTTATCTGGGGGCACGGCAGTGCCCCCACCAAGTCGAGCAAAAAAGCGTCACGGCCGTACCATCCTTTTCTCGAAGCAATTCAGACCATTTTCGACCCCCTGTAACTTCGTTGTGGATAAAACTAGAAGACTGAAATTTTCAGTAACCATGCAGGCATTGTAAAGACACGGTATATTTCAAATTTCATTCAATTTGAACCAGTATTTTAAGAATTATAACGGGTCAAATTTCTTAATTTTGTCACTCACTGACTCACCGATCATCAAAATTCTAAGGCACTTCTAGCAGACCTAGAAGCTTCAAATTTGGAATATAAGTAGTGTTTGGTGCATGAATCAAGGAAAAACTAAAAAATCTAGAAAAGACCGCAAAGAAAATTAAGCCCATACAGCCAAGTCTTCAGTTAATTAAATTTTTCAATATTGGCTTTATTCGTAACGATGTTTTACGGCAGTTATTATTATTGCGTGCGAAGCCGCGGGTTTCAGATATTTGAAACAAACGAAGATTAAAATGGGTGGTTTGGAAAAAAACACCTTGTAGTTTTCGGGGATCTCTTACAGCTTCCTCCGGTAAGAGAAAAGTCCCCTTTTGAAAAACTAACAACTGCTGAAACTAACAAGTTGTTAGGTTCCCTCAGTATACCGAATCTGTGGATCGAATTGTTCATATACGATGAACTTACTATTAACATGCGACAGCTCAATGATTCTGACTTTGTTGATATGCTTAACAGGATAAGATTAGGTGTGACTACACAAAAAGACCGTGATTTGCTCTCAACTAGATTAATAACTCTTAAATCCGATTCAAATGAAAACAGATTGGTTGAAATAATTGAACACCTCTCGAAACTTCCTAATGATACCGTTTGCTTATTACCTACAAAAAACATGTGTCAACAATTAAATACTGCAATGCTTAGATCTCTCCCACATCCCGAAATAAAACTTACAGCTGTAGATAGCTTAGATTGCCCCAAATACCTAACAAAAAGAGCTCGTGAAAGCATAAAAAAATATAAAGATGATGCTTCTATGACAGCAGGCCTGAAAGAAAACATAATTATAAAAATAGGAGCAAAAGTCATGCTTAGGCGAAATATTGACGTGAGTCTTCGTTTAGTTAATGGTTCTACGGGTATGGTGCAAAGAGTAAAGGTTGATCCGGATAATACAAAAATCATTAAGAAAATATACATCACATTTAATAACGAACATGTTTACGAACTTTGTCCGGTTAAAACTAAATTTGAAATTATTAATAGAGCTTATGTTCATCGCGAACAGTTTCCCATATGTATAGCCTATGCTATAACTATACATAAAAGTCAAGGACTAAGTCTACATAATGCACTGATGGATATCGGTTCTACAGTATGCACATCCGGTCAAGCTTACGTGGCACTTTCGGGAGTTACAAGTCTGGGCAGTATACATCTAATTAATGTCGACTTTGGAAGTGTTAAAGTGCAGGAATCCTCAATTTGTGAATACAACAGACTAAGAAGCATTTACCGTCCAGATTTGTCAAAAATTGTAACATCAAAGCCTCCCAGAAAAACGGATAGAGACAGGGACAGACATTAGAAAAACTGTAGCTGAAGCTCAAGAAGTAGTACCGGAAAAGAGAAAACGGAAGGCTACCTACAAAAATAAGAAAAGTTCATAAGTCAGAGAGAGGGCTTTAAGAAAATTCGTTGCTGGTAGATATACATATATACAATAGGTAGAAGGTACCGAAAAGGAAAAAAGTAGAACTGTCTACAAAATACAAAAAGAAATGAGATCCCATCAAAAACAATACTTGTCAAAAAAACCAAGTCTCGCAACTCAGTTGCTCTGCGGTAAAAAGTTGTGAGATCCATGTAATACCAAGTCGGTTATTAATTTATTCAGTCTCTACTTAAGCGACTTTCTGTCTTAATACGTCCAGTCTCTAAGACCACGATCATGGTCCATAACAATTGAAAATCAATTGTGTCTGGAATCTCCGTACTCGAAGCATTAAGTTGTTACGTAATAATTAACAGCATCTTATAGTGACGCATATCAATATTAAAATTCTTTAATGTTTTATATAAATATATCGAGACTTGGCCATCGCACTAAATAATTGAATTTACATGTGTTTTCAGGCGATTTAATTTACACGTGTTTTCAGGCGATGGCCAAGTCTCAATATATTTATATAAAACATTAAAGAATTTTAATATTGATATGCGTCACTATAAGATGCTGTTAATTATTACGTAACAACTTAATGCTTCGAGTACGGAGATTCCAGACACAATTGATTTTCAATTGTTATGGACCACGATCGTGGTCTTAGAGACTGGACGTATTAAGACAGAAAGTCGCTTAAGTAGAGACTGAATAAAAATAATAACCGACTTGGTATTACATAGATCTCACAACTTTTTACCGCAGAACAACTGAGTTGCGAGACTTGGTTTTTTTGACAAGTATTGTTTTTGATGGGATAAATATATACAAGTATGTCTATCCATTTTCTAGTCACCATAGCACAAGCTCACGCTTAGTTTGGGGCTAGGTTAATTGGTGTGTTTGTTGAAATAATTTCTTTGTTATTATATTTTAATAATTTATTAATTTATTTATTATTAAATTCGAAAAGCCAAAGTCGAAAAAGTTAGGAACCACAGATCTTGCGATACAGGAAACTATAAAAAACAAGCAGGATAATTATCGCAATATTTTTACCACGGCTTTACTAGAAGTTGAATCATCGTGCACTTTCGTTTTGGAAAGCAAGCGCAGGCTCTTCCGCGAAGTGACGTCACAGTCCCCATTCGGTAACACGTACGTAATTTCGACTTTTCTGTCCTGCTCACTCAAGTCAAGCCTGCATCAACGTGACCGAGAAAGAAGCCTGCCTACGGATAAAATACGTATCCGTATACGGATCACGGATACATTTCCCTATTTAATGTCCCTGATTAAATATAAAAAACATTTCCACGCGGATGGCAGACTAATAAGTTGCGAGATTTTTTACCAAAACCGTAGAAGTTATTGATTTTTATTATTTTTAGTGACAGAAACCTTTTACTATACTTAGAATATTAGTTATAGAGTTATTATTCTAAGTTACTATATAATTTATCATCATCATCATCACATCATTCTAGCGTTAGGGTTATCCTGTGGCTGGGCACTCGCGAGCGAGGGCCCGGGTCCTTGGACCGTGATTCAGGATATGGCAGATTTTATGGATACTATACATAATGAAGAGAAGAGAGAATTTGAATCGATAATTTTTGAAAAGGTTTCAAAAAAATAGTAGCGGCAAATGAAATGATGTTAGATTTGTATAAAAAATTCAACTGTCTAGCTACTACGGTTTATGATATGAGATAAGGCTGTCTGTCTTTAGTACAGACAGACAGCGAAGTCATAGTAATAGGATCTCGTTTTTACCCTTTGGGTACGGAACCCTAAAAACATTGTAACTTATTTAACAAGAAATACACGATACGATACTCGCAGCTCTCCCTTACACTCTGCATATTTTTGTCGCGAAATAACCTCTATACAGCTGTATAAGATGACAAGTGTTGTCATCACATGTCAATTGGCAGACTTAATGCCTTAAGGCATTCTTACACCGTATATGTCCCACTTACAATCCGTATAGTCTGATGTGTCTGCCACTACATTTCCTTTTCTCGGTGCAATAAAGTTCAAATTAATACATAAATCTTTCAGAATAGGCCCCTGACACCGTGCGTGACCTAAGACCTGCGGACACAGCGCGTTGCAAATTTTTAAATGTCGAGAATATATTTTTACTCCGATCGGTGGTTCTTTTTGAGGTTGAGGTACTCAAGCAACCCACGGCTCGGTCGTGATTGGATGGGTGACCATTCCGACCATTTAAGTGACGTCCATGACAAGCATCTACGTGCTTCGGAAGGCACGTTAAGCAGTTGGTCCCGGCTAATATCTGTTGGTATTAGTTGTTAAGCCTAGTCAGAGGCCCTAGGGCGGCTTGATAACATCTGACAGTAGGGTTTGTCACTTGCCTTACAGACACTCCTCCACCAATCCGCACTGAGCCCGCGAAGTGGAGTATGGCCCGTACCTCCTCATAGATGAGGTGGGCCCTTTTTCCAGCAGTGGGATCTACGAGGGTCAAACTGAAAGTTCTTAGAACTGGCCACTTATAAACAATATAATAAAAAAAATATTCTAAAATTTGAAAATAGAACTCTTTGCCAATATTACTGAGTATATATTTCATTCATTTGTCATTTGTTTTACGACTTGGCGGCAAATTGAAAATTGTCTGTGTCACGTCAAAATGAATTTAACACGAGAAAATTTTCGTGCAATGATTTTTTATGACTTTCGATGTCATTTAAGTCAACAAGAAAGTTATGATAGACTACGATTGGCCTTTCACGATGAAGCCCCATCTCGTGCGACTGTTTACAACTGGTTTAATGAGTTTAAACGTGGTCGCACTAATCTCACTGATGATGTACGTGAGGGACGGCCTTCTACGGCGACGACTGAAAATAACATCTGTGTTGTGCGGCGTATGATAGAGACTGACAAAAGAGTGACCTATCAGCAGATTCGGACAAGCTTAGGCATCGGTATGAGTCAAGTGCACAAAATCCTCCACGAACATTTAGCGGTCAGGAAGCTTTGCGCCCGGTGGATACCTCATAATTTGACTAAGGCTCAAAAACTCCATCGTGTGGATTGGTGCCGTAAAATGATTGAAAGATTTAACGGAGGTGACTCAAATGCTGTGTTCGACATACTAACAGGTGACGAAAGCTGGATTTACTGTTATGATCCCGAAACCAAAAGACAATCTGCTCAGTGGGTGTTTCCTTTCGAGGAGTTGCCAACTAAAGTGAAGAGAGATCGAAGTGCGGGAAAAAAAATGGTGGCCTCGTTCTTTGGAAGGATAGGTCATTTCGCAACAATTGTGTTAGAGGATCAAAAAACAGTTTCTGCAGAATGGTACACTACCAATTGTTTGCCACTTGTCTTGGAAAAAGTTCGAGAGAAACGACCTCGCAGTAGGATCCTCCTTCACCACGACAACGCCTCGTCGCACACCGCCAAGCGAACGATCGACTATTTGGCGACATCAAACGTTGAATTACTGGGTCACCCGCCGTATAGCCCCGACCTCGCGCCTTGTGATTTTTATTTATTTCCAAAAATTAAAGAAAAACTTAAAGGAAAGCGGTTTATGAATGCTGAAGAAGCGGTGGCTGCGTATCGCGATGCCATTGAAGAGACCCCTAAGGACGAGTGGGCAAAGTGCTTTTCCCAGTGGTTCCATCGCATGCAGCGGTGTATTGACGTCAATGGACAATATTTTGAAAAGATATAATAAAACTAATAACTGGCTAATGTAATCAGTTTTTGATTTTCTAAGAACTTTCAGTTTGACCCTCGTATATAGGCTGACTTAACAGTGGTTCTTTCTTATTTAGGTGTATACAAACTACCTAGATTCAATACTTAAATACAATCAAAGCTCTTTTCTCTCAGGCAGGGGCTTCGCAACTGCGGTGTCAGACGTCTCCGGGGTCCCCGTGATATGTCACAAGTGGGTGTCCTACGTAGTTTCGAATGCCGCTGCTAGGAAAGACTGATCTATAAAAACAATTATATACTCAAGCTTATCTGTTATCAAATTGAATCAATTGCAGTCCATAAGCTTTCGAACCTATGAGGCAGTGAAAAAAAATTCGCAACAGCGTGTGTCGCTACAGCGGCATTCGAAACTACGTAGGACACCCGTCATAGGTCATAAATTGTTTCAGTTGACCTTCGTAAGCAAAAATTATTTTAAAATGTCATTTGTTTGGGCGCATACGCGGTGCCAAAAACTTATTCGCCAGGTACGTACCTACATTCTATGAATTTGATGAATTTTGTAAGACTTCTAACAAAAAAATTTAAAGCCCTTATAAAAGGTAATAAGGCTGATCTCTCTACGGTCGAAAAATTAGGAAAATTCTAAAAAGTACACATTTTTATTTTTATGAAAAATTCGAATCCAATATTTTTTTTTGTGGCCAGCTTTCTAAATTCAAAAGTTTTTATTGTGTGACTTATCTATCTTCTATATCTCCCGCGCAGTTGGCTAATCTCTGTTGAGATAAGGTCACTGTGGTCGACATTCTGCTAGGACATTATTATTACTAAGAGCTAACTTTTGAAGTGTGTTTGGGTGTTTTGATGTAAGTTTTGGATTTAGATTTATAATTTTTTTTCAAATAAAACTATTGTTACGACCTATTTCATAATAACTTCCTGGAAAAATCAAATCTAACTGACGTAAACAAACTTGGTTAATTTCGTCAGGTGGCCATGCGCCATGTCAAATATTTGGAGGCCTTTGTCGCAGACAATAATCTAGTTAAAGACAATACTCGGCAATTTATGTCAACATCAGGACGAAGGTAGGCGCTGGTTGCTCTGATGAACAAAGACTATAGAAATTATGTAATTTCACAATAAACCGTACATGTTGCATCGGAATAACTAGGTTACAAAGCCTATGTTAATAAATATACCAAAAAAAGAAAACTTAAAATTCTATAATATCACTTGGCCGGAACAGTACCCCCGGGGGCGTGCGGAAGTGCGTCACAGCATTTTTCAGGTGCAAACAGAAAAGGTAAAAAACACTAACATAGTTAGTCGTACATCCGGAATGTTTAATGATACAATTGAATACATCTTTGAATTCCGGACGAAGTACTAGTATTCTGTGGTGTAGGTAAAAATCGGTAAGTTCGAGTCGGACTCGCACACTAACTGTCGTACTCAGATACGTCAATTTATATTATTATTAATTCATTGACAAAGAAAGTGACAGAACAAGACTTAAATATTAAATTTAATTGACGAGTCTCTGACGTACAGACTTCTGTAAGTAATTGCAACGTTAGAATAAATTGCAACATGTTTTGTTGTAATGCAACTACAAATCAAGTAATTTTAGGTTTTTACGGTTCCGTAGTCCGACAAGGAACCCTTATAAGATCGTTCAGTCCGTCCGTTCCGTCCTCCCTAGTCTGTCACAGCAGAATATCTTCTACGTTTCTGGACTAATTTGCATATAACTTGGTTCGAGGATACTTCACATATAGATCTCATTTTTAAAAATACAAAAAAATAAAATTAGCCCTTTTTAAGGGTACCTCCCATACTTGTACAGTGGGGGGTGAATTGTTTTTTTGAGTGCATCCCCTTGTGTGTGGTATCGTTCAAAATAACTATGAAAATAAGGTAGGGTTTTCATACAACACTTTTTTATCATTTGCGAGATATAGCCCGCCAAAGTCGATTACGCGGAGTGTCCCCCCCCCCCCCCCTGTAATTTCTAAAGTCTTGGACCTATAAACTTCAAATCACTCACGTAAAGAAACAGCCGCGGAAACTGTTATTTAAAATTGTTTCGGGTATCCTGTGAAAAATACTTTTGAAATTATAAATTAAATAAAAATATACTTTACTGTCTAATGTTTTAAGTTCATGGTACGGAACCCTTCGCGCTCGAGTCCGACTCGCACTTGGCCGGTATTTTTTCTTCTAGTTGTGCTGTAAAACCTTCTTGTTCCTGCCAAATTCACGATTTAGTTTGTAAAAAGGATGTATGTATCTTTAAGATTATTTAACACTCAGTGTTATTTTTATTTTTATAACTTTAAAATTAAGAAACCCTAAATTCTGCCCGTGTGCGAATTTTTGGTTTGTTAGTAATAAACTTATAAAAGTACTCTAGTACGATAACTCTACAGGTTTTGATTCTCTTCCAAGGCTGTAACTTTGAATTGCGTTGGTTTGAAGCTTGAATTTCTTACAGTTTCAAGGGACTGCAAAAAAAAGTTTCAGCTTCAAGTTTTTTAAAAAATTGCCATGTTGATTAACAGACGGACAGACAACTAGGCGGTCAGACGATACACAAATGCTTATCCATTTTCAGTTTAAATAAATCAATCTATTATCATTATTCAGTCGAGTTTTTTTTTTGTTTTTAAATATTTGGACAGGGCCACAGAATAAGTACTAGTACTCCGTACAGAAGTTAAACTTTCAAATTAAATTCAAAGAAATGTCTACTCAATGTTGTCAAGGATATGGTGTAATTTAGTTTGCCTTAGACTCAGGCACATTTTCGTGTAGACACCTACAGAAATACGTTGCAAGATAATTTCATCCTTATCACTCTGGAATATGATTCATAATACAATAAACCTATTCAGTGACGTAATATCACGCGACGCGATAGGGTTGACTGCTACAAGAAGCTAATAACGCCATCAAGCGCCTCTTTCTAGGACTTTATTCATGCTCGTCCAGCAAGCAACGTAGCCGCGCTGCCGCCGGTGAATAAAACGCGCGAGCTTGTCGCTGGCCGGTAGCGTCATGCAACTTGTTTTAGCCCCTTACAAAGGGTCGCCGCGCGTAGGTACGTTTTTGCTACCTACGCGGGGAGATACACAGGCCCAGACAGGGCGTAGGTCATGTACCTACTCTGTCACTTGTGTTTTAAACGTTACTTATACATAATTGTGTAGGTAGGTACACCCATCAGCACAGCAGGCTACCCATGTGAACCACGAAACCAGCTTTTATTATGTAGGGAATAGTCGGTAGCGGTCGCAGGGTCAAAGTGGGGTAGTCTCATGTGCAGCCGAGAGTACATTAAGATTATGTGATATTGTAGGCCTTGCCTGTATTTTAAACGTATGTAATATCTCTAGGTAATCTTGTCATGTCCGGCTGCTCTGCTCACCCAACCCAAAATAGGCTGGCTTCAAAGAGCAGGCCTGCATATTGCATGAAGATTATGCTAAAATAAACTTTTTATGATAGGAATGTGGAGCTTGTCAAGTTTTCCGATAGGATATAACGCGGATGCCAAACTTATGGCACGTGAGCCGCAAATGGCACGGGGACGAAAATTCCCTTGATCAGGAAAAGCTAAATAATGTAAGTTACTAGAAAAACTGACTTTCATATCAACCAACGCACAGATCAAACTACTTAAGAGTTGACTAATTCCTTTGAAGTCCAATTGCAACAAGCCATTCCTTCCAACCGACTTTTAATTACTACCTAATAAAACTACCTATACATATACTTACATTTGACTGCCTCGTTGGTGTAGTGGTCAACACGCTGGGTACTATCCATGAGGTCCCGGGTTTGAAACCCGGGTCGGGCCGAAGTGTTGGGTTTTTCTGTCTTGAAATAACTCAGACACAGCTCCGGAGTCAGGAAGTTGGTGGTGTTAACACCCCCGTGCCTTGGAAAGCACGTTAAGCCGTTGGTCTTGCGCCTGATCTCTCTACGGTCATGTCGGACTGCCTGCCGTCTCACCGAATCATGAGAGTGAAGGAACAGAGAGTGCACCTGTGTATTGCGCACACACTTGGGCACTATAAAATGACCCGCGCAGTCGGCTAATCTCTGTTGAGATTGGGCACTGTAGTTGAAATTCGGCTAGGAGGACATTATCATACGAACAAGTACATAAGACCGTTTTCGGCCATGCAAAGATGACGTAAGTGCAGTGATCGCTGCAACAAACAGCGGTCGGCCAGGCCATCAGGTGTCATCTTTACTGATAAAGAAGTCATTCGGACAAGTTATGCAATAAACCTGCGTGTAAAAGTCGGCACGTAGGTACCTACGCCACTAACGTCTACACCCATGTATGGAAAACAAAATTTTTTTTCACGATTTCAGTGTTGACATCATAGCAAAAGTTGTACACACAACACCAACACCACAAGTACGCTGGACTGCATACTGGCAACCTGTGTCAACCTAAAAATGAAGCCATTTGATTATCGCTATTTTGGCGCTGACGGCTGTAGTGAGCGTGTGGTGACCGTCCACGGAACTAATGAGAGTTGAAATAAACTGACGCAAGTTACTCTGTTTTACTTACGTGGACACTCGGTGGGGGCGCTTTGATTCGGCTCAAAAATTATTGGTCATTCATATCTTAGAGAACGTTTAGTCCATTGTACTTGTAATATAGAGGTCAGTGACCTACGCACATTAAACAAACCAATTGCACGCAACTCTTTTATCCCGTGTCGATTTGTCTCCAATCTTCTTATATTTAGTATCTAGTAGTTCAAAGGTGTAACCTGACGTGCTGTCTACCGTTCTTCATCTAAGATTGAATATGCTCGCTTCGTCTGGCTGCAGTCTCAACTATTTTGTGCAAGTAGTTCTAAATGTAAATAAAAATCGGTGCACCCATTTGCACGACAATTTTATTAGTTTTAAAATTTATGTGTTAATCAAACATGCTTAGTATTAAATTAACGTAATTTCATAGTTTGAGCACAATTTAATATGCACAGCGCCATCTATTGGGATTTTATTGAATGAAACATTTGTTTCTTCACGATGACGATGGCAAAAATTTCTTTTTGTATTTGATTGAACAACACGATTTTCGAGCTTTTACTTGCTTGTACTGTTAGACCTTCCTTGGGAAGAACCCTAGGTTTTGATTCCCCTGAAAAATGTAAGAAAATAGGGCTAATAAGGCCGTATCTTAGATTGTGTTGACTTAAATATTTGGGTTTTTTACAGCTTCAAGGGACATTAGACATAGTAACTATTTGATGTTAATGTCAACTTTGGACCGCCACTTTCCTGAAAAAAAGGTTCTTGACAGACAGACGAACAACAAAGTGATCCTATAAGGGTTCCTTTTTTCCTTTTGTGGTACGAAACCCTAAAAATAACTTGAACTTGAAAATGCCCAAACCCTATTTACTTACTACTTCTACAATATAAAATTAATATTACCATTATAATTAAATAACAAACAAGCACTAAAAACCGGCCAAGTGCGAGTCGGCCTCGCGCAAGAAGAATTCCGTACCTATATCTACTTCATCTTAGTCACTTTAGAGAATTTATTCAAATAATTTTGTATTTGTATTTGGAAGAAAGGAACACCCAAGTTCTACCAATATTACTGCTAAATTAATAAAGATATCTTATCCCCTATGGTTTTCCGTTAAAGTTTATAAAATGCACTCATCATGAGATGATTTGTCAGATTTATCAGGCCAGCAGAAAAGCTTTAGGGGGGGAGGGGGGGGGGAGTTGTGCTGGACCAAAAAATTGCACTTTGAAGTTTAGTATTTCGTTAATGAAACAATAAATAAAAAAAATTAGAAACCCCTAAGCCATTTTACAAGACCTACTCAACGATACCCTCCCTACACGATGGGGTAGACGATGAAAAAAACTTCTCATGTAGGGAGCTACCCTAAAAAAAATATTATTCAAAAATATTTCCTACTACATTGTCGGTGTACGCGATGTAAGGGAATTCGGAGGATAAATTATAAACTTTGGGTAATATTTGTAAGAAATCAATGTAATTCGTATGAAGTAAAAGAAACAACTGGTAAAATAGTAAAGACGTCAAAAAGAGAAGGAAATTGAAACATTAAAAAAAAAGTATAAAAACACAAAGAGTTCGGTTTGCCACATTCTCCCCCCTCGTATGAGAATACGTAGTTTGTAGTCATGTGGCAGACCGAAATGCCTATCATAAACAGTAGCTAAACGATAACAGCTATTTTCTTTACCGGCCAACGTGAAATTCCCCCCTTTGTCGCAACATCGACGACTCGGATAACACCATCTCGTCCCGGGTGGACCTGGGTAATTCGTCCCTTCGGCCACACCCCTCGTGGTAGGTGTTCATCTACTATGACAACTATGTCGCCAACGCTTACGTTGCTGGGTTTTTTAGGGGATGGTAGTCTGGCATGCATCACTGGTAAAACTTCTCGCACCCAACGTGCCCAAAAATGATCTGCGAGGCGGGAAGCTTTCTTCCATACTGACCTGCTCACCAGGGCGGAATCTGTCAAAGCCGGTGCGGGTGATGAGATGTGTGACGACTGGCCGATAAGGAAATGAAAGGGCGTGAGGGTTTCATGATCATCCGAGTCCACAGAAACATGAGAAAAAGCCGGGAGTTAATAATAGCTTCAGCTTCCAAGAGGAGAGTAGAAAAAGTTTCTTCTTTTGGCGCTTTTTGTTGGAGCGTGGCTCTTAGCGCTGTCTTTGTCGAGCGCACCAGGCGCTCCCAACAGCCTCCAAAGAATGGTGCGGCAGGAGGCAAAAACTTCCAAGTTATACCTCGTGTAGCTGCAAACTCTTCAATGACACTTCCAAAAAACTGTTTTAACTCCTTGTTGGCGCCGACAAATGCTGTGCCATTGTCCGAAATGATAGTGGTAGGGGTGCCTCTTCGAGCAATGAAACGCCGGAGGCTCATGATTGCGGAGTCAGCGGAAAGGCTATTAACGACCTCTAGGTGAATCGCTCTGACTGTCAGGCATGTGTAAAGAGCGAGATATCGTTTTTCTCTTCGGCGTCCGATAGCGACTTCTAGAGGACCAAAATAGTCCAGGCCAACATTCGTGAATGGCCTTTTATGGTGATCCAGTCTTTCAATCGGCAAGTCGGCGGTAGGTGGAGACAACGGAAGTGTTTTTTTTACACGACAGAATTGACAGCTTTTGGCTATTGCTCTGACGGTTGGTCTTAGACGTAAAATCCAATATCTCTGGCGAATTTCATTGAACACAGTTTCGTTGTTCGCGTGCGCCATCAGTTTATGATAATGATGAATCAGAAGACGAGTGATTGAGTGACGTCCGTCGAGTATCACCGGATTCCTTGCGTCCACGTTGATGTTTGGAGCTGCACGAATACGGCCTGCCAGTCTCAATATGTTATCTTCTCCAAGCGTTGGCGAAAGCTTAAGAAGTGGGCTGTGCTTGGGAAGAGCCTGAGATGCCAAAATGCAACGTAATTCTTCGTCGAAGCTTTCTAGTTGACATCGTTTCGGTATATGTTGTTCGGCAGTTTTAACAAGCTCGGCGGAAAGTGCAGGTAGTGTCGACAGTTGCGTCCACAAACTACGATGATGAGATGAGTTACATACAGATGAGTCGTTTGATGAAGTAGAAAAAACGGTACTTCGGGGTTTAGAATTTTGACCATGAGTTTCTAAAAGTTTCTTAAACAGTGTCGCGGCTTGGTGTGCTCGCGCGGTTGCCCTTACAAGACGCGTCCAGACGCTAAACCGATCTGGGTCTGCCGTTATTGGTGTGGGCAAGAGCTCACGCGTAGTGGTGAATCCCACTAATTCACACAAGTTAGCTGTGTTCAGCTCTGTGAGAACTGGTGCGATTACAATTGATGGTTCGGTTGGCCACGTTTCAGATTGAGTGAGTAAAAATGACGGACCAACAAACCACCTCGACGACGAGTCGATTTGTCGAAACCTCGTCGCGTCATCTGCAACATTTAAGTCTGTTGGGACCCACCGCCAATCGCTGATGTTTGTGTTCTCAATGATTTCACCAACGCGATGGGCCACAAAAGGCCGAAATGTGCGAGCGTCGGCTCGAAGCCAACTAAGTACCGTCCTCGAATCACTCCAGTAAAATACCCGTGCTGGTTTATTTTTGTGACTTTCTATAATCGAGACGGCAAAACGTGAAGCTATGAGGGCCGCCTGGAGCTCCAACCTTGGGATAGAAACCGGTTTTAGTGGTGTGACTCGAGACTTGCTTCCAATGAGTGCGAGCTTGATGCTTATGTCTGGCAGAATAAAACGCCAATAGCCTACACAAGCGTAGGCAAGCTCGCTCGCAACAGCAAAAATGTGTAACTCTCGTTCGGAGATGTCAGCTTTGAGATGGCAACGTGGGATGCGGATGTTCGCGATAGAACCCAGTTCGGAAATCCAAGCCTGCCAAGCGTTGATCTCGGCTGGTGGCAGCTGATCGTCCCATCCGATGTTGCTACGCCAAAGAGATTGAAACAGGATACGACCTTTAACTACTATTGGAGCCAGCAGTCCTAAAGGATCATATACACGCATCAATTGAGACAGAGTGTTTCGTTTTGTCAGGTTACGGCTTTCTGACATAAAATGTTCATGTGAACCTGTCCTAAAGCCTAAAGTATCGTCCGTCGGGTACCAAATGACACCTAAAGCGCGTACTGGACTGCCTAAAGAAACTTCAGGAGTAGGAGCTGCACGTAATTCAGTTGGGACCAAAGCTCTATTATCGTTGGACAACCAACCCTTCATCTCGAAGCACGCTGCCTTCTGTACCGCGATAATGTCGGCAGCCAAGCGCGCCGTCGTCATCTACGCTTCCAATATAATCGTCCATGTAATGGTCATAAATTATTGCATCAGCAGCCTCAGGGTACAAATGAGCTATGTCCTTAGCGTTCCTATTTTTTATATAAAGCGCAGTGAACGGACTAGAACACGCACCAAAAATAACAGACGTCATTCTAAATTCCTTTATTGCCCCTCTAGGATCTGATCTCCACAGGTAACGAAGGGCGTTGCGGTCTTGGTTCCTTACCTTTACTTGTGGAAACATCTCTTTAATGTCAGCTGTCATAGCTATGCAACCTTCCCTGAATCGGAACATAACACCTAAAAGCGGCTGAAGTAGATCAGGCCCCGGCAGCAACAAAGAATTCAAACTGACGCCGTGAGTTTTCGCAGCCGCGTCATGCACCACACGAAGCTTCTTTTTCTAAGGGTGGAACACGCCAAAGTGTGGAAGATACCAGCGAGGAGAAGTTTCGGA
Source organism: Pyrausta nigrata (assembly GCA_949316185.1). Taxonomy (NCBI): domain Eukaryota; kingdom Metazoa; phylum Arthropoda; class Insecta; order Lepidoptera; family Crambidae; genus Pyrausta; species Pyrausta nigrata. The sequence goes on from OX438936.1 coordinate 1,179,929, forward strand.
AGTGTGAACTACGCCTTTAGTATTATCGTTCGTGTGGTACGTGTCGACGGCACATTCCTCTGCGTAACCTTTCTTGATCATCTCAGACATGTAAATATTGTAAAAAGTAAAAAAAAATACAATAAAAAGGTAGGTACATCAGTTTGGTGCAGGCTGGACTGTCCATACATTGTCGACATCAAGATAGTCTTGAATTTTATAATACCCTTTAGACATGAGGATAGTTTTGACATGCGACTTAAACCTATTAATAGGTAGTTCGACAATATTGTGTGGTATATTGTTAAAAAATTTAATACAATTTCCCAAAAATGAATTAATTGTTTTGGCCAATCTAAAGTCTAGAACGACAAGTTTTTTTTTGTTTCTTGTATAATAAGAATGAATATCACTTTTTTTCGTGAAAAGATCTAAATTTTTGCGTACGTACATGATATTATTAAAAATGTATTGAGAGGCCACAGTAAGTATATTATTTTCCTTAAAGAGTTCTCTCAGGGATTCGCGCGGACTCAGTTTGTAAATGGCACGAATGGCTCTTTTCTGTAAGATAAAGATGGTATTGATGTCCGCAGCAGAACCCCACAAGAGAAGACCATAAGACAAAATACTGTGAAAGTAACTAAAATAAACAAGCCTTGCCGTTTCAACGTCAGTAAGATGTCTTATTTTTCTAACCGTAAAGGCAGCTGAAGCAAGTCTCCCAGCCAGAGTGGCAACAAGTGGTCCCCATTGCAAGCTCGAATCCAATGTAATGCCCAGAAACACAGTGGAGTTAGATAGATCTAGTTTCTCACCATTAAGTAAAATTTCTGTGTTACCTTGCTTCACGTTGGGCATGGTGAATTTAACACATTTGGTTTTTCTTGTATTGAGACGCAAGTTGTTGCTTGTAAACCAATCTAACACCTTAAAGAGAACCCTGTTTACATCGTCAAATATTTCTTCGCCTCTTTTTGATTTGAAGATTAAAGAAGTATCATCAGCAAACAGAACAATCTCACAGGAGTCTTTGGAATAGAAAAGAAGGTCATTATTATAGATCAGAAATAGCAACGGTCCCAAAATTGAGCCCTGGGGCACTCCCATTTGAAGAGGGGCACCAGAGGAGTTAGTACCATTAACATTAACTGTTTGTAATCTGCCTGAGAGGTAAGATTTTAACAATTTTAATGCATTATTTGACACACCGTAATGCTCTAGCTTAATAATTAGTGTTTTGTGATCAACACAATCAAACGCCTTCGATAAATCACAGAATACACCTATCGCATCATGTTTATCTTCATAAGCATCTAAAATGTGTTTGACAAGTGCCACCCCAGCATCAGTTGTATTTCTACCTTTAGAGAAACCAAACTGTTTCTTGGAGAGCAGTTGGTTAAATATGAGTTTTTCAAAAATTTTGCTAAATGCAGGTAGTATGGAAATCGGCCTAAAGTTACTCGGGTCACTTTTCTCTCCTGACTTAAATAAAGGTATTAAAGAGGACTACGGAACCCTAAAAACAATAGACAGTTTCGTCTCATTTTTAGTCTGGTAACAAGTAGTAATCTTAATTTTGCGTACTTAATCAAAACTCAACTGGCAATTACAGATACACAGATACAGATCGTGGGAATGTTTCCCACGCGTCTCTGTCACGCGTTGACATCAGTTTCTACAAGGGAAAGTTTGCTAGTCAATAAAACAAATCGGAATTTAAAAACCGGCCAAGTGCGAGTCGGACTTTAAAGACTGCAAAAAAACACTTAAATATTTATCACTAGATTTAGATACAGCCTTGTGACAGACAGAGCGAAGGTTTAGTTATAGGGTCCCGTTTTTAACCTGTGGTTTCGGAACCCTAAAAACAGGCTAAGTTCGAGTCGAACTCGCGCACAAAGAGTCTCGTACCATTATCTATACAACTAGACGCTACATTAAAACCTTTTTTTAGTTTTAAAAACGGCACAAATATCACGTTTGCTGTATGGAAGCTTTATATTATTTTGTTTTGTTTTATTTTGTTTTAGTTGGTGGGCATTTGTTGTTAAAGCGGCAACAGAAATACATCTGTAAAGAATTCAACAGTCTAGCTATCACAGTTAATGAGATACAGCCTGGTGACAGACAGACAGACGGACAGTGGAGTCCTAGTAATAGGGTCACGTTAGATTTTGAGAGATATTGTTCTTTAATTTTTATTTGTTTTTTTTCTATTTTGGTGATCTTTTCCTGCAATTCATTCTTGCCGTGTGTAGAATCTATCAATGCGCATGTGTAGTGGGTTAGACAATCATTTTTTCATACTAAGTACTTAACTAGTAGGAACTACCTGCTGGACTGACAGAGGTCGAGTTATTATCTACATAAAACAAAGTCGGGTTATTTACACAATTATTTATAAAACTCTATTTTTGATTTGTTAGATTTGTCTCCAGATAGAATATATAAAAAATCGCACTAAAAATTGGAAAATATTTTTTTCAACGCCAATTAGTGAAAAGACGGAAGGAATTCGGTAGTATACGTAGACGTACACGTAAGTACAGTTGGCAGCACGTCGGGTTTCCCCCTAGAACTACTATAACAGCTTTTATTACCCAGGGAATAGAGGCAGTGTCAAGACATATAAGGAGATACCTTTAAGTTCATACAACAATTGTCACATTGATTTTTTTAGTAAATTGATCACACGGATTTTTAGGAACACTTGTGTACATACATCGGTCGTAGCAAGAGACACTTACTATTTATTTAAACAATTTTGCGAAGTGATTCCTTGTATACTTGTATGTACTATTATACATGTGTGTCAATTTGAAAATTAATTTTGTTTCAATGCTACAGTTGTAAAAAAATAATTGAAGTCCTCAAGGAGTTTATTCCCTTAGTCAAAGACAAAACTAATTTATTCAATTTAGGGCCAGAACATGTCTCCTTATCTTATCTCCTTATCCTATAGATAAGGATAATGAGATAAGGATAAGATAAGTGCTAGTAATACTTAGTAGCGCTTCAGGACAAGACAGACAATCTGGCAAGTGCTTAAGTTGTAACGGTTAGTAACATCATGTATTTATTTGAAGTATACAATTTTGACCTATCGTAACAGCAGCGTTACGGCCAAACATAATTATATAATGGATATAACTTCGTATCAATACGTCGAATTACTTTACATAGTCATTTTATTGACTCTGCACCAATAACAATAGGATCGCTTTTACCGACATATTTGTAAAATGTGCCGCTAGATGACGCTGTCCGCAATCCTGCATCGCGGTGGTAAAGTTTTAGGCGTTACTTCGACTATATACGTGTCGAGAACTCATGTCTATCGGCCGCTTGGCCCCGAGCATTGCAACTATGTTCGGTAAGGAAGCAATTTCTATCCAGCTTCCTCCCCTACTCAAGTGGTTGAACCGCCTATATACACCTGCCGGTGATCGAAAATTCGCTCAAAACAAGACCTGAGCAGCGCAGCTACTCATTAAAACCCTGTGTCAAGGGACTAAACACATTTTTGTTACTACATGATAAATCTGAACTGAACGATACAGGGATATTAGCCTAAACATATTTTTTCATTAGTCAAATTGTTACCTACTTAATTATTAAGTGCGCCAAAGATCAGAAAAAATATCAAGAAGATGAGAAAACAATACTTGGAGGCGGGAGGAAAATATATGAAAACATACCTCCTGTAAAAATAAATAACAACACTTTACAAAGAGTTTCAAAATTCAAATATCTTGGTCATGTGTTGACTCCCGACCTCAAGGACGACGAAGATATTGGGAACGGAGAGCGCTGTCAGTCAGAGCGAACATGCTAGGTCGAAGATTTGCACGCTGCACACGCGACGTACAGATAAACTTGTTCAGGGCTTACTGTACATCTTTTTACACGTGCAGCCTCTGGGCTAGATATACTCAAAAGGCTTATAGCGCTCTCCGTGTCCAGTATAATAATGCTTTCAGGGTGCTGATGCGGCTACCTCGCTTCTGTAGTGCATCAGGGATGTTCGCTGAAGCAGGCGTAGACTGCTTTTACGCAACAATGCGCAAGCGGTGTGCGTCCCTAGTGCGCAGGGTGCGGGCGAGTGGTATCCAGAACATGATTGCCTACAAACTGGACTGCCAATACGTCGGTCGATCACGTACCATTTCGGGGGGAGTGGTGCAGAATTGGCCGCTCTAACTATTTATTTCATATTTATTTATTTTTGCTGTGTTTTAAAATAATTTAATGTATGTATTTTATTGAATTGAACTAACATAGTTTATAAGTTCTACTAACAACGATGAGTCATTGTTACTTGCAAATAAAAATTTCATTCATTCATTCAATACTTTGATAAAAATATTTTAGCCAAGTTTGATCTAAACAATCTAAAGCATCAAAGGCAGGTAGCTCATAGATACGCAATGTCAGCTACGAACGGATTTTACGAAAAACATTTTTTGTATGCAAATTAAGAGTTTGTATAAAAAAAAACCACAAAACAGACAAAGCCGCAGGTCGAATGTTAGTTAAATACATAATATTGTGTCAGTTGTGATCTTCTTGGGTACTGTTTAAGGCGCAAAACTCACATCTTCATATAACCATTCCCACCGAATATTATTAATTATCGAATGGCTTAGTTCTAAAAGTCACTAAGTCCATTTTTATCGATATTAAGATTGCTAGATCAAAAAAAATCCGTTTTTTTCTCTAAAGATTGACTAAATTCGTTTTTTTTTTATGAAATGACGCTAAGTAGGTTTTTACCAATTCAAAACATCACTAAATCCTGTCAAATAAATTCAGTAAGTAACTAAATCCAAATTTAATAAAAAAATAAATAAATCCATTGACTTTCATTTTTAAAAACACTAAGTCCATGTATTTTTTAACTACGTGTTTGGTCTTAGTTTGTTAAAAAGTTTACTTTATAAATTGTTGGTATATTTATGTGAAAAAAGTGTTATTTCTTAAGAAAAATGAATGAGGATATACTAAAACGGTAAGTTAAATCTTGAGAACGTCACAGGCCACTCAGAAAGTATTGTGAAAAATGTTTTTATGGAAGACTGGCCGGTTAGAATCTTTTTCGAAAATATGATTATTTATAAGTAAAAATAGGTGTGTTCCATTTTCAAAATTTACATTTACATTTTTTACGAGTCAATTCAAAGTATCGTGTCTGACTGAAAAATGAATCTGCGCTGGGAACATTTTAGAGCTACGAGTATGTTTACGTCTACGATTTCAAGTGTTGTACGACTTCGTAACAATACTTGGAATTACTTAATATCGTTAGCTGAACGACTCGGTACGAATAGCAATAGATCTACTACTACCTAAATAATATTTAGAAAATGTGTCGCTAGATGGCGCTTTCCGCAATCCTGCATCGCGATGATTAAGTTTTAGGCGTTACTTCGGCTATATACGTGTCGAGAACTCATGTCTATCGGCCGCTTGGCCCCGAGCATTGCTACTATGTTCGGTAAGGAAGCAATTTCTATCTAGCTTCCTCCCCTACTCAAGTGGTTGAACCGCCTATATACACCTGCCGGTGATCGAAAATTCGCTCAAATCAAGACCTGAGTAGCGCAGCTACTCATTAAACCCTGTGTTAAGGGAATAAACACATTTTTGTTACTTAAATATTAAATCTAAACTAAGCGGTACAGTGATATTAAACCTATTTAATATATATTACCTATACATGTTTATTTTCATTTTGGTCAACATTTTTTTATAACATAGTGCGCCATTGATTAGAAAAAAAAATGTATCAAGATAAGAAAACAATTATGATAAAATATATTTTACGGTTTCGTACCTCAAAAGGAAACACGGAATCCTTATTAAAGGATATCTTCGTTGTTTGTCTGTTTGTCAAAACCCTTTTGTAAATAGCACGTGGAGGTATCAAGTCGAAATTTTAAGATTTCTGTATACATATACAAGTGTATATGTGTAATTAACTATATATACAACTTATTAATAAAAATTAAGATAAATTACTTAATACAACACAAAAACAAAAATTATAAAAAGGGTCCTTAAAATTTTAAGTGTACTTTGAACATCGAGCACCATAACCTATAAATGCGAAGTAAGCGCGATTTTTCTCCGAAACTTATCAGTGCATGGCACTGATACGAAAAGTGTCAATTTAAGCATATATTATCAAGTTAAATACGAGATATTTCGAGTGTGATCGTATATAACAATCTTTTAAACAGCACCATTATTTTAAACTATGTAAAAGAAATAAGTGAATTTCTTTAACAAAATGCGTTTAAGAAAAAACAGAGGCATTAATTTCCAAGGGATTTTGATGGAATTTTTCCAAAACAAAATTAATGATATTTCGCCTCCATAGGTTATGTGCTCGGTGACCTTGAAGCAGTAACAAAATCAAGCTTCTGAGTTATACTAAAAATCCAAACATAGGTCATCCAAAGATGGAGCCTTAAAGCAGTAAAATCATAACCCACTATAGAGCAAGTACTTCCCCTAAACCTAGTAACATGAGAGGCAAGAAGGAAGGTTACCACAAGTAGTAGCCGTTGAAGGGGCCCAAGGCACACATCACACACCGTGCTCAGCGTATAAGCATCGCTATCCAACGCGGTAATGCTGCCAGCATCCTGGGAACCTTACCACAAGGACCCTTTTTTAATTTTAGTTTTTCTATGTATTAAATAATTTATCTTAATTTTTATTAATAAGTTTTATATATATTTCTAATATATGCATTCTTGCCAGATAAATAACCTTTAAACGAGTATGTAAACACAAATAAAGGACTGTCAGTCAGCATCGTAAAGAATCAAGTAGGTAATTTATTTCGTGCTAAGTATTCGTTTTTCCCGTGCCTAATTTTACATTTCATGAATGACGTAGAAGTACAGTTCACATCAGATTATACATTTTCGTAGCAATATCACCCCTATTACAACAGAGTAAGATGCCAACCCAGTGTTTACGTGTTGTCATAAAAGTAAATAAAGTTCGTACCTAAAATTCCATTCCACTTTTATGTTGATAATGCAGCAGTTGTTTGTTTTGATTGTGTGTTCGCGCATTTTCGCCAGTGTCTTTCATTATCCGAGTGCATAAAAACTTTGTCTCTAAGAAAGTGCGCTCTTTAGTTTTGTTTTCATTGTGTGCGTTCGTTATGAATACTAGCTAGTTAACTGCAACTAATTGCGCGTAATAGGTATGGTCGCCATTAAATTGATTCTGAGTGAGAGTCATAAGATAAAGATGATGTAAGTTATTAGGTACATCGGTTACAAGTGTAAATTAAAAAACTTAAATAAATGATTTTTAAAGAGTATGTGGACAAAACGCAGTTTGATCCAAAAGGTAGCCCTCTTTTTACATAAGTACATATACACCTTAATTAAATATTAAATAAAACTTACATAATAAATGTAAAATTATTATTTTGATACAGTTTTTGTAATTTGAGCACTAGAAACAGTTCCTTGTGGACCGGTTTCCTTCAGTCACTAAAAATGTATAACTGCCGCACTCAGAGACTGCAGCGCTCAGAAAGGTCATTAAAATCAAATAAACATATTTTAAGCCTCGTTCTGTCACTTTCTGTGTCAATGAAATAGAGTAGGACGGCATGAGACATAATGAAGGATTGTACCTTAGAATTTTTTAAAATTAATCAAATACACAAATACGCAGCAATAATTTTGAAAACCGTGAAAGTCCGTCCTGATTATAGCAAATGAATCGGAAAAAATCCTGAAAAATAACCGCTCGCGATTCGTTAAAATCACAATCGGACGAGTCCATTCATCTCGCATCAATTCACTAATCAGTGTTCATATGACCAATAGATTGGCCACGCATTCAGCTCGTTCCCATTATTCCGAGTGCACCGCGGCCGCGGAGTTACCGACCTCAAAATAAAAATAAAACTTGTGGACTATGGACAATATCGGATTTGTGTTGGACGAGAACCTTCCAGTGGTTGGTGACGCGACTGCTGGCCACCATGTCAGGTGCGCAGGAGATGGCAAGTGTTCCGATGGGTGCCTCGCAGGGACCCTCGTGCCGGTGTACGGGTTGTGAGTACCACTCCTTTGCAACCTTGGGATTTAGCTCGATTTCAACAATTCGTTAACAATAGGCTACATCTATTACTAATATTATTGTAAAAGTGTGTGTTTAGAGGATAAAGGTCTGTCTGTCTATGTTACCTCTTCGCTTCTAGCACAGAATAAATAATAGTACTAGCTTCTAGTCAGAATGATGAGCCATCCTTGGCCGCACCGCGCGTCGCTTATCATCAGGTGAGATTGCGGCCAAATGTCTGTCTATAAATAAATAAAAGATATATAGATGTAATTTCATGTCCCGGGATAGGACGGAAGATAGTTTTTATTTCTGAAATATTAAAATAGTGAAAAAAAATTAATTTCCATATTGACGCGTGACGTCGCGAGAAAATTTGTGATCCATTTTTCTCAATTAGCTACACAGGTTATGAACTAGAAGCTAAACAAAACATATTCAAAATACTATATCTAAACTTTAAAAGAACTCATTATTTATAATACTTACAAATTAGGGTATGTATATATATTTGATAATAAGCAGTTTCCTGGAGGGCAATGTTAGCTCGCGTGGACTTACGCAAGTGGGCTTTCAAATTAGATAATAGACTTTGAACAAGTCTGGATTAGCTAATCTGGACTTGCGCTGGTGGACCTAATACTACGGCCTAATATGATCATTGTTAAAATACTAATTCTTGTTTTATATACTACATACACCAGTTTTCAAATTTAGGCCAACTGTCCCGTTCTCATTGCGTTTACGCTACGCATTTCGCACATGAAAATGTTTTTTGGCGAGTTCATGTATGAAAATTGTATGAAAAAATTAATTATTTTCAAAATCAATCAAATGTAGACTAAACTTTAGGAGGATTTTCTATCGAACCAAATTCCTCTATGTTTCGAGACTCATTTATCTTAAAGATTGTCCTGAAGTGTCTGGTAATTTAGGGTTTAAACTCTTACGGCCCCCTAAGGGCCAATATTATACTGATTTTTAAATTTTTGACGTTCGTAAGTGGCATTTTCTGTCCTAAATTGAATAAATTATTTTTGACTTTTTGACTTTGACTTTGACTTACGATCAAATTTCCATCTTAAAAATAACTTTTTCATCTCATCTGTTCGGAAAGTTGTACTTTCATGTGTAGATAGCCGGGTGGGAAATAGATTTTACCTCCTATTTTATACTCCACTCCTACTATTGAATAAAAGGCCACTATAGAGAGTATCGATAGTTATTGCAATAGTCAGAGCTGTATCAGCTATCGATAGTGATTTTAGTATTGAACTTTGATACTATCTATAGTATTACTATGTGTGGATAGTATTTATATTAACGGAGCTATCGATACTATCATTACTATCGATACTATCATTAATATCGGTAGACTATCGATACTCTATCGATACTATTGCTTTTGCCTAGCCTATCGATAGTCTATCGATACTATTGCTTTTGCTTCAACTATCGATAGTCTATCGATATTCTATCGATACTATTGCTTTTGCCTCAACTAAGTCTATTGATACTATATATATTTTATCGATACTATTGCCTTTGCCTCAACTATCGATATTTTATCGATACTATTGCTTTTTCTGAATTATCGATAGTCTATCGATACTCTGGATATTTTACCGATACTATTGTTTTTGCCTCAGCTATCGATAGTCTATCGATATTTAATCGATACTATTGCTTTTGCCTTACCTAGATAGTTTATCGATACTATTGCTTTTGCCTCAACTATCGATAGTCTATCGATACTATCGATATTCTATCGATACTATTCCTTTTGCCTCAACTATCGATAGTCTATCGATACTATCGATATTTCATCGATACTATTGCTTTTGCCTCAACTATCGATCGATAGTATATCAAATACCCTCGATTTCCTCACAGTCGAAATGAAAAATAGTATGTTTACCTCGGGTGAAAGCACCCATTCCACCCTCGAGCTATTGGCGCTCTCACCGAAACTTCTCGAGTGGATTGGTCACTTTCGTCCCTTGTATAACAATCTACTATTTCAATGCGCTTATGGGGTTTGGTGGTGAACACCCAATGTTGGTGTGACAATGTAGGTTGATGTTTAAGGGCGAGAAATAACTTCAAAGTCCGAAATAAATATGAATCAGTTGTATTGTCCAAAATAGCACGTACACAGGTTTACAGTCACACCAGGAATTAATAGAAGGAGTGCAGAGAGCAAATAGTTACGTAACAGTACGCGATAAACCTAAATAAGATCTAATTTCTATCCGAAATAAAGATCGCGAAATAAATAGGCAATATCGGCTGCGCAAGCGACGCGCGGACCGCGTTCAATGCATAGATCTCGACTGGAGGTAGGTATGGAAATGATTGCTACTTTTAATTCATTTTCATTTCATGAAATGATGATTTTTTTTCATATGAAATCACATGTGAAATTTCATTGGCAATGATTTTTTTTCGCAGTGTCATAATGTAACACTTTTGCTATTTGCTACTTATAATGAAATATGAATTATTGTGAACGGTTGCTAATTTTCTACTGATATGAAATTTCATATTTATGTTGTCATTAAAAATCAACTTTATGTTCATAAGTTTAAAGTTCTTAAAATGCCCACCCAGTATCGATCGTCACCTATGATCGCATGACTAGTGTGTTTGTCTTTTTCTAACGCGCACCTAGGGCAAATCATTCCTACTCGCTCGCTCGCGATTCGCTCTGCTACAAGCAGTCATCCAATGAATGAAATGAAATGAGCATGATCTACGATTTCGCAGAGTGCGATTTGTAGCAGTCTATATGAAAAAAATAGCAGGTGTGAACAATGAAATTCATTTCATATGATTTTTCATCTGCTATTCATGAAATCTTCCATGCCTAACTGGAGGGCGAGCGAGACGTCGCACCTTCCGTGTGGCGAAAACCGCTGCGTCTGCTGAATTGCAACGCATAGTGCTTCCGCAAGTCGATGACGCTGTGTCGATATCGACTATCGATAACAATCAATTTTAAACATTAGGATAATTTTGTTATGTAAATAGTAGCTAGTAACTTTGTATATATAAAACTTAGATATAAATTAGGAAACTAAATTTGTTATTTTATATTAGTATTTTATTTATTTTAGTTAGTTAAGTGTTAGGTTAAGTTAAGTTATAAGTTGCGTGTATTTGTTTTGTGTAAATAAAATGCTATTTAGGATTAATAATAAAATGTAGAATACGTGAGTAGGCTACACGATTTTTCCTGATTGACTTTTCATACCTACATTTTGTAAGGCAATACCGTAGTTTCGTCTGTAGCCGTCCCTGTCACTCATGCCCGAATGACAACGTGAACTAGCGAGATGGCTAGACTCGAAAATACGGACATCGTCAACCGGAGTAGGGCCTGAGGTTTAGATGAACTAAGGCAGTTATCAGACTACACGGTATTCAGACAGTCTTTCTGAGCTCTTTCTTTCATACTGTGAAAGAGCGAGATGGGGCAGACGGACTAACAGGCTAACTCTTATTACACTACCCTAGACATATAATCTGTGACTCAGCGTACTCAGCTAATATCTGTTGATATTAGTCGTAAAGCCTAGTCCAGAGGCCCTAGGGCGGCTTGATAACATCTGACAGTAAGATTTGTCACTTGCCTTACAGACACCTCTTCACCAATCCGCACTGAGCCCGCGTGGTGGTAGTATGGCTAGTACCTCGTCATAGTTGAGGTAGAGGCCTTTGCTCAGCAGTGAGATCTATATAGGCTGACTTTACAGCGTACTAAGACTTTAGTAAGACTGTAAGACTGTCTGAATACCGCGTAGTCTAATAACTGCCCGAGCCTTAGGTGGCAAGCGAGAACTGATAAGACTACTAGCGACATCTAGTACTATTACATTAATACAAAATAAACGCTGCAGCGCGGAAGCGCGCCATTTTGGGCCAACATTGAACCTCACCCTAAGCAATTTAAGCTTCATTTGAGCTGCTGGTTTTATTCGCTGATTATAGATGGCGCTACAAGTTTTTGAGAGTGGATGTCGGGTCGGGGATGAAATATTTTTTTAAGGGGGTGCCGCGCGAACGAAGAACTTCGAGTTCGAGTAAGTCTGAACGATCTTCAAACAGAATCGAACTTGTAAATGTTAGTAATTATTATTAGATCCATTTGCTTTAAAGTTTTAGACTTGATGATTTAATTTAAACAATAGTTTTATTCTGTGCAATGCGCAAAACCATCAGACATTTGTGTTAAAAACTGAAGTGTTAATATTTTCTTATTTATATTTTATTCGTGTACCTTAAAAAGGAGGGGACCTGCGGAATATTAATACAATCATTTTTATGTATATATATATTTAACTAATTCAGCTCATTGTACAAGTGACTTAGAAATACCTACGTTAATTTTCTCAATTTCGTGCAGGACCGCCGCTAGTTTTTAGGGTTCGGTACCCAAAAGGCAAAATACCGGGACCCTATTACTACCTAAGCCTCCGCTGTCTGTCTGTCTGTCATCAGGCTGTATCTCATGAACCATGATATGTAGACAGTTAAAATTTACACAGATAATGTAATTTGATAAATATTTTTGTTTCCGCTATAACAACAACAAATAACTAACAACAAAAAAAAATAAATATTCAAGGCCCCCCTTCCCATACAACAAACTTGTTTTTTTTCCATTTTTTGCTCGATATCAATAATGGCAAGTATGGCAACTGGCATACGATTCAAATATTTACAGAATATATGGTTGTATACTCACTTTAAAAATATACAATTAGATTAAAATAAAAATCAGGGGCATTCCACACAAACGTGTTTTTTGCCGTTTTTAAAACTAATAAAAGGTCAAAATATAGTGTCTAGTCCGACCAAAACACGATTTTCAGCCGAAACCGAATCTTCGACTAAATATGTCATCGATGAAATATGATTGTTCACTTTTACTAATGTTAAGACCTGATAAATGTTTTGATGCAAATAAATAATCATTCATTCATTTAAATCCGCTCGTCTTTCATGTAACATAAATTTTGTCAAAACCGCTTTCATTTACCTAATTCAACCTAAGTATAAAAGGCGCGAACGAAGCAAGCTCAATTTTATTGTCAAAAAGTTTGTAGATGCGCGTTTGGTAACGAACTATAATATTGGTCATTAATAAAATGCAAGTGAAATGTTCTTGAAGAAAAAAACGATGTGCTTTCGAACTTTTTTATCTGTCTTATTTTGTTTTGGAATTGAAGAAAAGTAGTTTAGCTTTATTTTGCGACAGCGTGGCAAATAAACAACCACACTGGAAGGCCAAGATATAGATCCTGAGTACATAGGTATTGCAGTGGCGAAGCTGCACTACGTCGCTAAAACTAAAATGAAAATCTAACTCTTACTAGAAAAAAATATTGTACAGCGCTAGCAGAATAGGAGTAAACTGATTTGCGAAATCACACCTATAATAACAGAACTGCACAACATTCAGCAGAGATTAATTTGACATGCTGTCATAATATAGGATATTTATGCGTTTATCAATGTCAAATAATTAAAAAAGTAAAAACGTGTCAATTTTTGAATAGAAGTTTCAGCGCTACTGAAGTTTCTACTTATCCATAGTTTTAGTATAGTATATGTATTTAGGATTGCTAAATATATACATGCATTTAAATGATTATCTAGTATGGTGACGAAATAATAAAATTCATACTATTGTTGTTTTATTCGATTTTAAAAACCATAAAAATCTAAGAAAGGAAAATTCCAACATAAGGTTTTGGTTGTTAGTTAGGTTGTGTTTGAATAAAAATTGAAAATACTCACTAAGGATTATTATCTACTTCTTCATTTAGACTTTCTTATTTCGAAATACTTGCTTACTGTCGATATCGATATCTTACTGCAACAAAATGCAACACTATGGACGTCAGTTATTTTTTTAAATTTAAAATATGGCAAAGGCATTAAGTCGTCACGTCCTTACTCTTGTACTTACTCTCTTTTAGAATGGAGAGTTTTTAAATTTAAGGGGAAATAATAAAAAGAAATGAAAAAGAAAAAATACGTATGTCTTTTTTTTTTGACGTACTATAAGAAAAAAAAACGTGCATGTTAATTTTTTGAAATGTTGTTAATTGTTCTAATCGGGGAGCACTGCAGTGCCCCTACCAAGTCGAGCGCGAAGCAAACACTGCCGTACCATCCTTTACTGGAACCATTTTGCCGCATTTTCAGGCCCCTATTTGAGAACCTCTGTATAAGACCAGAACACAGAAATTTTCGTCATCTAGTTAGCTATAATGACATACTTAAAATCCAAATGAAATACACAAATTAAATAAACAAATTACAATAAAATATTAATTAAATCAATATGCCCACGTTTCTATAAAGAGAAGTGAAATCCCACCAAAATCATTCTGTAAAAAACTAGCCAAGTCTCGATGGAGCTGTTTGTTTATCTCTAAAAAGTAATTAAATCTAAACAAAGTCGTGCCAAGTCTAAGGTTCCTTACTGCGATTTCTTTATTATTATAGTTAATGTTGTGTGCTTGTGGCGCAGTGGCGGCAGCGCTTTGGTAGTGATACCAAAAGTTAAGCAACCCACGGCGCGGTCGTGATTGGATGGGTGACCATTCCGACCATTTAAGTGACGTCCATGACAAGCATCTCCGTGCTTCGGAAGGCACGTTAAGCAGTTGGTCCCGGCTAATATCTGTGGTATTAGTCGTTAAGCCTAGTCAGAGGCCCTAGGGCGGCTTGATAACTTCTGACAGTAAGGTTTGTCACTTGCCTTACATACACCCCTCCACCAATCCGCACTGAGCCCGCGTGGTGGAGTGTGGCTCGTTCCTCCTCATAGTTGAGGTGAGGCCTTTTCCCAGCAGTGGGATCTAATAGGCTGACTTATATTATAATGTTGTGTGACTTGGCCGTTGGAGGGTACACAAGGGTACAAAACCAGGTGCTCCATGACACCATTGCATCAATCTGTCGCCAGTAAGTCACACAACATTAACTATAATAATAAAGACATCGCAGTAAGGAACCTTAGACTTGGCACGACTTTTTTAGAGATAAACAAGCTGCTCCATCGAGACTTGGCTAGCTTTTTACAGAATGTTTTTGGTGGGATAGAAACTTTTTCTTTTTTCGTTCCTTACCAATTCAGCAGCAATGTTGTTAAACATTGTAAAGTGTTTTTCTTTTAAAAACTTAATAAGAATATATATTTTTTTAATTAGCCAATACTCATACCACCATCCCTGAGTCGGGGGGCGCTGATCAAACAACTCCCTGTATGTATGTAAATAAATATACAAGAATTGCTCGTTTATAGGTATAATAAGATTGGGCTTTAAGCTGGCTTTAAGTACAAAATTAGACATTTTAGTTGGTGATACCCTTTTTTTAAGTTAAATAACAGCCAAAGATCACGATTATTTTAATATTGTGTTTTTATTGATTGATTTGGTTGTTTTGAAAATGTCAACTGCCTAGCTTAGCTATTACATACAGTTCATGAGATACAGCCTGGTGACAGACAGACAGTCGGATAGCGTATTCTTAGCAATAGAATATGATTCCTTTTTTGACCCTTTGGTTACCGAACCCACAAAACTAATGCTCTACGTACGAAACTACTAATTTTATAATTTCATATTACAACTTGCACAGCTTGCAATTGCCGTGTAAATGCTGCGCATGTGACATTGTGGCGGAAGATGTACCCCCCGCTCTGCAAGCCGATATGAAAAAAAAAACATTTACTCTTTATGGTATATGGTAATGCGTTTAGTGACTTCGCCACCATACAACAAAACAAAAGAAGAATTCTTTTTCTAAAGAAGAAATACAACTTTTTTGAGTGAGCTTTGACATATTAAGTGAACCATCCTCGCAGTTAAAATTGTTTTGTTTGTTAAGTAAATAAAGTTTATACTGAAACATAATTGGCTGTAAAGACCCCGTACTAGGCCGTAAAGCTTAATTTAAAACGATAGATACTAGTTTGTTATTGTTGTGATGTGTGAGTAGAAGACGGTTCGGTTAGTGCTTAAGTTAGTACGGAAAAAGCGCGGGAACCTTGATAGTGAAAGGCGCCCAATTTTATAAAATTTAAAGTTTGTTATAATTAGTGTACAT
Organism: Pyrausta nigrata; assembly: GCA_949316185.1. NCBI lineage: Eukaryota > Metazoa > Arthropoda > Insecta > Lepidoptera > Crambidae > Pyrausta > Pyrausta nigrata. The sequence continues at coordinate 1,196,132 of OX438936.1, forward strand.
TTTTTGTTTATATCGTTGTATATAGATAGTAAATAGTTTGTTTTATATGTGAAAGTGTTGGAGTCATGAGGGGTAGCAAGAAGCGGAAAAAGGCTGACCCTCCTGATGGGCCTCCGCCAAGTGACTCTTCATCTGACGAAGAAGATGCTTCGTCTAAGTATCAAATTTATAAGGTACCAAGGTACTCTAGAAAGTACCCTGAAAATTGCAAAAAAACTGAATATATAGTTTTCATATCCCACAAAGAAGAAAAGCCATTCACCGACAAAGACCGACTTGCCATTTCTCACGCTATACGCAAGTATTGCGTGACTGGTATACTCCATCTTAAATCTATCAACAAGTACAAAATTGGTATAGCTTTTGACTCATCAAACAATGCAAATGTCTTTTTACAGAACAGGAAACTTTTAGATGATCTTGCTCTCAAAGCTTCAATTCCGGCGAGTGACACAGAGGTGACTGGGGTTCTTACCTCAGTACCCACTGATTTATCGAATAAAAAGATTTCAACTTTAATTGGCCGTAATGTCATTCAAGTCCGCCGTTTTATGCGACGAGTGCGGAGTGAGGGTGGCGCGGTCTCGTACCAGCCCACGCAGACTGTCGCGGTGACGTTCGCCTCTACAGAGCTCCCGCAGTACGTATACCTTGACTCGTGGAGACATGAGGTAAGTGTGTACGTACCGCCGGTGAAGCAGTGTTTGCGCTGTTTGAAGTTCGGACATATTGCACAATATTGCAAAAATTCTGAAGTATGTTCCAAATGCTCAGGTGCACATAATTTTAAATCTTGTACAGTTGACCAAAAAGATGCCAAATGTATAAACTGTGGTGGCAACCACGTTGCTATTTCTAATTCTTGTCCACAAAAGAAAGCCAAACTTGAAGAAAATAAAATAAAATCCAGAGCTACCACATATTCAGAACTTTTTAAAGAAAATACTTTTCCTCAATTATCAATGAGAAATATTGAAACTCAGTTGGAAAACCTAACAAAATCTGAAATTTTTATGAACATTTTAACAAACGCTGTCACCAAATTAATATTGAACCAAAAAGACAACCCTATAAACTCTACCTCTATTAAAGAAACTTTACACCTTACTCTCCGAAACAGCTCTTCTTTTCCAGTAAATGGATATTAACATTCTGCAATGGAACGCCCAGAGTATAAATAGCAATAAGATTTTACTTTCAAAATTTTTATATGATAATAACATTCACATAGCAATAATCTCTGAAACTTGGCTTACGCCTATTAAAACTTTTAATATTAAAGGATATATAACTGAAAGAAATGATTTAGGCAACCAACATAATGGAGTAGCTATTTTAATTCACAATAGTATAGATTACAGGAAAATTAATACTTATTCTGATGATTCTTTACAAAACATTTGTGTTAGAATAACTGTACATAATGTAGAAATAAGTATTGTTAGTTTTTATTGCCCTTCGAATTCTACGCCATCTTTTGATAAACTTAAATTTCAATCTCTAATAGATTCAATACCAATGATTTTCGCCGGTGATTTTAACGCTCATCACACTCATTGGGGATGTCACACAATAGATTCAAGAGGCAGAGACATTTAAGATATAATTGACAATAGTGATTTGGTATTATTAAATAATGGTCATGTAACAACTGTTGGATCTCTGTCATGGCGTTAAAATGCTTTGGATTTATCATTAGTTTCCTCATCTTTAGCTCTTTCTTGAAACTGGTCCGTCCATACCAATCCTCTTGGCAGTAGCTATCATCTTTCTGTAATAATAAAAGTTTTTGTACATAATAATAATGTTAATAGGGATGTGTTGTATAATAATTGTATCATACATTCTCCAATTTATCCTAACTTTAAAGATTGGAAAATGTATGAGCGAATTGTTGATTTGGAGCTGTCTGACTTTGTAATCAAAAAATATTCTCCACTAGATGCTTACTCCACTTTTATAAAAATTTTACACACTACTATAAATAAGTGCCTTCCAAACCACTATTTATCTATGTCTTGCCCTACTACTATCAACGGTAGTAGCACTACTACTGGTGCTACTACTACTAATAGTACACCTCATTAGAAATTCAAAAATCCTCCTCTTCCTTGGTGGAACAAAGCATGTACAGATGCTGTTCAAAATTCTAAATCTGCATATGTTAACTTCAAAAGCAATCCCTCAGATGAAACATATATTGAATTTAAGCGTTTGCAAGCTTTAAAAAAACTCACCTTGAAAACGGTTAGATCCAATAGCTGGAGAGAATTGTGCAACTCCTTTAATCGATGTACTTCCTTGTCGACAATCTGGAATTTTATGAGAAAATTCAATAAAACATATTCCTGGGCTAATAACGATGATAGTTGGGTTTTAGATTTTCTTCGTAAGTACACTCCTGATTATGTAAATAACAAAACAAACATTCCTTCCGTTAGTGGTACAAATTCTGTAAATAGTTTCTTGACTGATGCCTTCACAAAAAATGAGTTAATTGCTGCCCTATATTCTAGAAAGGAGAGTGCTTTTGGTCTTGGTGGTGTTCCTTACATGATGTTGAAAAAGCTTAGCTGTATGGGATTGGACATGTTTCTATTAATATTAAATAATCTTTGGCTAGCTAATGATATACCACATTCTTGGAAGACTGATTGTATAGTTCCCATATTAAAACCAGATAAGCCGCGATCTAGTCCAGACTCTTATCGCCCTATCGCACTAACATCTTGTGTAGGAAAAGTATTTGAACAGCTATTAAAACAAAGACTAGAATTTTATATAGAAAAAAATAACCTTTTACCCTCTAATCAATACGGCTTTCGTAGGGGTATGTCTGCTCGTGAAAGTATTTGTCAATTACAGCTTGATATTCAAAGTAGTTTAAATAATAATTATTTTTTGATGTCTGTGTTCTTTGATGTTTCTGGAGCCTTTAATAATGTAAATGTTGATATTTTGGGCAATGAACTACTTTCTATTGGGATTCCAACCAAAGTGGTTCATTGGGTTCAAAAATTTTTAACAGAAAGGGAAATCTTTGTTAAATATAATGGTTTGTTATATGGTCCAAGATTTGCTTCAGTTGGTACAAACCAAGGTGGTATTTTGTCTCCATTAATTTTTATTCTTTATATTCGCCGTTTGAACTTGGTCTTGGGTTCTGATGTTAAAAATCTTCAATTTGCTGATGACTTAGTAGTTTACACATCTGGTAAAAGTTTGGCTCATGTTACAACTCTTATTAATAAGTCGTTGGAAGGTTTGTTTTCTTATTTCTCATACTTAAATCTTAAAGTTAATGCTTCAAAATCAAAACTGTTAGTATTCAGAAATGTTTGCAGTTCTACCCCTGTTATTGTCTACAATCAAGTTCCTATTCCTGTCTCTTATGAAGTTAAGTTTTTAGGTGTAACTTTCACTAAAAACCTTAGTTCAAATTGAAAAGAAAGGTTTGTGGTATGATGAGTGTAGTGCCCAAATTGGAGTTATGCCTTGGTTCTGCAAAGGTGACACCTATTTAAACAGGAAATTTTACACTTCTATTCTGAGGCTACGTTTTGGACACTGTAATTTGAAATTTCATCTTTTCCGCTTGAAAATGGTGGATAGCTCACATTGTGATTATTGTGATGTTGCGGTAGAGCAAACTCTATCACACATATTCTTTGTTTGCTCGGCCTTTGGCATTCAGCGCCTTGTGCTTATGGACGAGCTGATTAAAATTTATGGCAAGCCTGATTTGGTACCGCGCTCCATTCAAGCTCTTCTTGTAAATAGCCTGACTTACATACCTCTCTACAAATTTGTTCTCTGTGCGGTTTGCAGAATCCAATGTTTTTTTGTAAATATGTATAAATCTAGGTGTTGTTCAATCGTTGTAAATTCTTTGAATTGCTCAATGGTGTATATCTTGCTTATTGTTTTTTGTAATCGCTTGTTGATAACACTGTTGATAATTTTTGAATTTGACATTGACGTTTGATCTAAGCGTTTGATACGTTGCTTTGTTCCTGCTATGATTTATTGATTCCACATGGATTTTTTGTACTTGTGCTCTATTGGAAGTTGATATTATATATAAAAAAATGGATTTAAGTATCTAAAAAACATTAAATGACTGAATTCTCGGATTAAGACATGCTTACAATACTAAAGACTTAACTTTCCCTAAATGTACTAGAGAAATTACCAACCTATGACATTGTACTCTTACTGGATTTTACGTGTATTTTGTTATAGTCCACAAGCTGAACTTATAATTACATTCGTAATGATCAAAGCCATGGATTTAAGACATTAAAAATACTGAAGACAAATTTCCCTAAATTGACTAAAGAAATGAAAAACTTATGACAAGGCAGCATGGTCATTGACCTTAGCCTGTTTCAAACGGAACAAAAATAACAAAAAAAAAAATTTTGTTAGTACGAATGATTTGATTTTACTTTGAAAACGCTACATTACTTACATACAACGTAGGTACCACAAGTGTTTCTACAAAATCAGCAATGTTACTCACATTGCTGATTCAAATGTTAATATATTAGTAATTGAATTGATTGCCATCAGAGGTGTTGTTGGAGTAGTAGGTAGGTACCTAGTAGTACCTGCTGTCGTCTGAGAAAGGTAGTTTCTCGCACTTTGTACAATTTGTGACTTGTTTTGTAACTTCCCGGGATGTAAATTGGATAATTGACGTATTTGTGGACGCATGCGCCGGACTAACGCGCGAAGTGAGCCGCGGCTGGCACGCCAGCGAGTTCTGTGTAGCACTGTTTCGGCAGACCACTCGCTCGTGTCGCTCCCGTCCGCGCTCTAGTGCCGCCAGTGTAAATTTCCGAGTGAATTTCGAGCCAGAGACGCCGGTCCCCTGACTTTAAAAACCAAACAACATCACCTCGAACTGAGGTAAGAATAAAATAAATTTTTCACTTTATTATTTACTGTAAACGTTACTGCAAACTATCGCCTGCAAGTTGCAAGTCAGCTGTTCACGTAACTAGTTGTCCAGTAAAGTTTACTACTTTTATTCAGCTGCAAAGTGCGAAAACTTTTACGAAAGCTACCTTTTTGTGTTTTCCTCTTTTATTTCTCTGAACTTTGAATGTGCATGTTATTAGTTGGTTGTTACCTTTAATTTGCTCTTAATTTGAGGCTTTCTTCTTTTTCTTTTTGGTATTAAGTTGGCATGCCTCGGGGTTCGCTGAATGGTGGGTCGTACACATCCCTGGACCAGGTGTACCGGGGCACTACGTTGCCCAATAAAAAGACTGATGTAAAGAAAATGCTGCGGTTGGGAGGGGTGGCCAAGAAGAAGTTTGAGCCGTTGTTCGATCAGAGTGCATCTGATATGACCGAAGTCCTCACAGAGTGAGTAGCTTTGCATGCTGCCTTGTCTGCTTTCTGTATGCACATTTTCATTTCCCTCCCTCTCTGTTTACATGTACCTACACATCACTCTTCCAATAAGTCTGGATTCGTTTAACTTAGGGTTAACTGTGTGATCTGTCTGTTTTGTAAGAAAACCTAACATTAGCTACAAAGAAGTCTTATATAACACAAGGATGTGACTTGTGTGTTGCCTAAGTGATCTTAAAATTTGAGTGTTATGCCATGATTGTAGGTCACTATTTGTTGTATTAACATATTGGGCTAAATTGAAAAATATTATTAGAAATTTTACAAATTCTCAAACTCAATTGTAGTTTATTATGTAGGTACAGTGTCTATTTTGTAAATAAAAATGATATATTGATATAGGAAATGATATATTTTCTTTAAAAAATATAAACAGTGTGTCCGGTTTCTGACTGGTGATAATTTATGGGCTATTAGATCATCAAATCTAGTCTAACTCCCCCCTTCTGCCTGCCTCGTTGGTCTAGTGGTCAGCACGGGTACTATCCACGACGTCTCGGGTTCGAATCCTGGGCCGGGCCGAGAGTGTTTGGGTTTTTCTGTCTTGAAATTACTCAGACACAGCTCCGGAGTCAGGAAGTTGGTGGTGTTAACACCCCCGTGCCTCGGAAAGCACGTTAAGCCGTTGGTCCTGTGCCTGATCTCTCTACAGTCATGTCGGACTGCCGTCTCACTGAATTATAAAAGTGAATGAACAGAGAGTGCACATGTGTAATGCGCACACACTTGTGCACTATAATATGTCCCGCGCAGTTGGCTGCTCTGTTGAGATGGGCCGCCGTAGTCGAAATTCGGCTAGGAGGACATTATAACTTCTTGAAATGGCAGCTATTTTAATTATTAAAAAAAATATATTTCTATGGATCTAGAGGTCCTAAAAGTTATAAAATTGATTCGTTTGGAAGGTAACACTATGGCCTATCAGGTAAAATAAAGATCAATTCAAAACTATGAACTGTCACAGAGGATTTTTTTTTTATAAATCTTGCTAAAAATGTATAATAGTTTTTTAAACCTATTACAAATCTAAACCCAAAAATGCAATTTTTCTGAAAATATTTAAAAAATATATATTTTATTTTGTAAAAAAAATTTTTTTCATTAGGATTATGTCTTTAAAATTTGATAAATAAAAGGACCTTAAACTATCGCTAGTTGAAACTCGGACACCCTGTATACCCGGTAACTACATTCTTATACATCACTCATAAAAACCATTCGAGTAGTTCATCAGCAATTGTCACTAGTTCTAGTTATCTCATCAGGAGTGGCATCTCCCAGTAGAAGTCGACCTTTGCCCACACCAAGTAAGCTATGTACACTGCACTATTTCAGGAATAACTTTGACGAGGAGCATAAGAAGGGCCCAGAGAAAATGCCATCCATGAATGCTGAAGAGACCGCTCTGCTAGGGTAAGTCACTGACTAAACATGGGCAGACTGAGAAAAATGAGATAATACTAAATAATTACAAATCTAAAGTAATGAAAAGTAATAAAAATCAATTGTTATTACATTGTTGAAAGAATACCTAAATGCAGCCATTTTTTTTTTATTCTTTTTCCGTATTAATTAACCCCTTAACACCAAAACTTTAATTCTATACAAATTCAATCAAGACGAAATTTTATTACTTCCCACCGAGAAGACCCCGGGCATTGAGAGGTTAGCCTGTCTGTCATCTGTCACCCAGAAAAATATTTGAAATCACAGGATCAGTAAAAACTTTTGTATTGTAATAATAACAAATATTTAGTTCTCATTTTCCTATAGTTCCCATAGATTAACTTATTTCATTATTTATATTTTTACAGTTTTTATCTTATGTAATTCAAGTTAATATGTGTACATAAATGTCCTTTTTTATGTTTCCGCTTTTTCTTTAGCAAGTAAGTAGACAAAGTATTAGTTTTTAGTAATTATAATATAATAACATGTCGTAATTAACTTGGCATGAAAGTATGGCATTGTGCAAGGTAATTAACAATGTGACAGTTCTGTTGTACATATTGTGTATATTGTAATAGTAAGTAAGGACGAAATCGTCGTCGACATCGTCGGTGGTGTAGTGGTTAGCGGCTTGCCTGTACCAATGACTTTTTCTGAGTAATGTTCGTTATAAAATGTGTCCGGGATTGGACTAGCGACAATTTATGAGACATTAGTACATCAAATGTTATCGACAAAAAATCCCCCATTTTGGGTACTAACTCCCACCCTCTTGAAATAGCAGCCATTTTAATTATTAAAAAAATACTGATTTTTAATAGATCAATGGTCTGAAGGTCCTAAGTTATGGAAATGATTCATTTGAAAGGTAACGCTATCGCCTATCAAGTGAAATAAAAAACAATCAAAAATATTAACCGTCATGGAGGAAAAATAGTTTTTAAAGAAATATTGTTAAAAATTTAAAACTGTCAAATAGTCTCTTAAACCTATTAAAAAACTAAACCCAAAAATGCAATAAAAAAATATTAGGATAATGTCTCTAAAATTTGATAATAAAAATTATCGCTAGTCAAAACCCGGCACCCTGTATAGTTTTTCACTAACCGGTGCTGTAAGCTGTTACGGTGAGGGATAACATCGTGAGGAAACCTGCACTCAGGCGACTGAATGTGTAACCATGATCCAAACTGTTCAGGTTCCCCTGTTAAAAGTTTCACGGAGGTCAAATGGCAGTCGCTCCACTGTAATTACTGCCAATCTGCCATATCTTGGATCATAGTTCAAAGCGGTCCCTGGGCCTTCGCGTGCAACTGCAGAACGCTACGATGATGATGATGACGTATGGACCACATCATATTGAGCTAAAGACTACGACATTCATCTATACAGTTGTGATATGAGTGATTTCGCAACAAAAAATATAGCCTTGATCCGCTGGCGACTGAACACTACAAATTGATGAATGACTCAACAGCTTAATTAATGCATTTTATTATCATAATTATAACTGATACTCGTTAAATATCACATTGATTAATTTGATTTAACTTGAATTAATTTTTCAACACGTTTTATTATACCTTTTACAGTTCCCAAACATTAATATGTACAGAATTTGACGGTAATTTCATTAGCCCATGTCGGCATTTGGTTAAGTCTTGTTTTTCACAATTTTGCCTCCTGCTTGAAATATGCTATTCATACGGGTGACCTGACTTCATTACTGAAAGAATCGGTATTTTCCTACAACACTTATTTACCTAGCTAGTAATAGTATACTAGTAGGATTATGTGACGACCAGCAGTTCTTATCAAGTTACATGTCATTCAAATGTAATCTTTATTGGTATCGTGTCACGATTCTTTTTAACTTATGTTCTTGCAACTAGATCACGATTCGCACTTTTTATAATCCTGCCGAGTTGAAAAGGACCTTCGGGGGTTAAGAGTGCATAGTTCTGGTGCTTGGTTCAAGCTGGTTGGGTTACTGTCGGAAGGCCAATCGCATTAGCACTTAGGCCCGTGGATATTTACTTTACAGTCTTTGTTAAATTCCACTAGTGGTATATACTACGCCATATAAAAACAAAACAGGGTACGACGTTCAACTTATATTCCAGTGACACGTTATCCGTCACTGGTCAATCCATACTATACTAATATTATGAATGCGAAAGTGTGTCTGTCTGTCTGTCTGTTACCTCTTGACGCTTAAACCACTGAACCGATTAAGATTAAGATTAAATTTAGTATGGAGACAGTTCGAGACCCTGGAAAGGACATAGGCTACATTTTGTTACGATATTAAAACATTAAGGTGGTGAAATGGGGGATGAAAGTTTATATGGAAAATTCAACTTGCGGGCGAAGTCGCGGAGAACTACTTGTATAAAATATAATAACGATGAAAAGCCGCACTGTATTCGAACGAATGCGGGTTCAAATGCTACCAAATCTAGCTAATTTTTGGCATGTTAGGTCCAATGGGAAATCAGGAGTAATTATTATTACAAGCAAGCGAAATAATATTTTGATAAAAATAAGAATATAAAACTGGGTCGTGGTAATAAAGGCTGACATACCACCAAGGCGACATAATATACATAGGGAGGCCGTAGATAACTAAATAATACAAACTGAGGTATATCTGTGTTTTTATATTCACTAACTATACTGTAACACAATGAAACAAAACATGATACAAGAACTTTTACATGTTGGAAACTGGCCAGCCAGGGTAGAGTTTAGTTTGATTTTAATTGTTAGTCTTTTTATTTATTTATTCACTAGTGGTTCCCCGCGACTTCGCCCGCAAGAGTTTGATTTTGCATATAAACTTTCATCCCCCATTTCACCCCCTTTATGTTTTTATATCGCGACAAAATGTAGCCTATGTCCTGTCCAGGGTCTCGAACTGTCTCCATACCAAATTTCATCTCAATCGGTTCAGTGGTTTGAGCGTCAAGAGGTAACAGACAGACAGACACACTTACGCATTTATAATATTAGTATGGATATGGATAGTATATAGTATGGATTATTTATTGCACAAACAAAGAACAAAAATGGCGGACTTAATACCTTAAGGCATTCTCTACCAGTCAACTAACTCTTTGATAGGTTTTTTGCGTTCTCTCGGTCTAATTTATTAATACTTAGTCTAAAATATTAAACTGCTTTTTCTCAATGTAATAATACTTAGTCTAAAATATTAAACTGCTTTTTCTCTATGCTTTGACTCTATGTAGTTTAAATGTCGTTTCGGTACGGATCTCCAAGTTTATCACAGTTTCCATATTTATGACGGACACCCCCCATCTCAAGAGGTGCTTGTGGCGCAGTGGCGGCAGCGCTTTGGTAGTGATACCAAAGTTAAGCAACCCACGGCACGGTCGTGATTGGATGGGTGATCATTCCGACCATTTAAGTGCCGTCCATGACAAACTTCTCCGTGCTTCGGAAGGCACGTTAAGCATTTGGTCCCAGTTAATATCGCTTGATATTTGTCATTAAGCCTATACAGAGGCCCTAGGGCGGCTTGATAACATCTGACAGTAAGGCTGGTCACTTGCCGTACGGACCCACCTATCCGCACTGAGCCCTCCTAGTGGAGTATGGCTCGTACCTCCTCATAGTCGAGGTGAGGCCTTTGCCCAGCAGTGGGATCTATATAGGCTAACTTTACTTTTACTTTTATCCCCCTTCTCCCCCATCTCACGTGTGGTTTACCCGACTCGTTGTGCGAACAAAAGCTGCATTAATAATGCCGCCACATCGCATCCGTCAAGTTCAGATAACTGGATCACACTCACTTTCCCGCACTTGGAACCCGATAAGGCGCAAAAATAGGACCATATTTTGAAACCCAATTAAGTTTGTGGCTTTTATTACAAAACAATGTTCTACCGTGTTTGTTATGCTCCGAATCTAGGGCTAATGTTGATGATCCCATCGATCACGTGTGACTTTTCAATTTGCACCCGTCATAATACCACATGATTTACACAATTTCAGACGCGTATGTGAAGCGCTCATGTGTTATTTTATTTATGCTTTCTGAACAAATGAAAAAAAAAAATGTACAAATGGTAATTAAGCTAAGATTTTGTTACAATAATAAATTGTGTTTTTGTGTGTGTGTGCGTGTGCCTGCGTGTGTGTGTGAGTTGATCAGGAATTAATTTACTTACGTACGTTGATTGGTATACGAATATTTTTTTGGTTTTCTTGTATCTAACGTTTGTGTATGGTAACTGAGAAGTTATCTTTTTTAGGGTTCCGTAGTCCTGACAAGGAACCCTAAAGTTAAAGTAAAGTTTCGTCATGTCCGTCTGTCTGTCTGTCTGAGGTTCTGCTAAGAGACCGTAAGTACTAGAAAGCTGATATTGTAGGTGTTGTACACCAATTACGCCGACAATTTTCTGTTAAAACAACTATATTTAATCAATGTGAATTCTTTCATAAAACTCACAAAACCCTTTGGTAATGGCACTCATGCAAATTGAGTTAATGTAACCCAAGCAGTTTCCCTCACTTCTCTGAAAGTGCTCCTGAACAAGAAGGGCGGAGCGCAAAAGAGCCTAACCCGTGCTCATTAAAAAACGCCGGCCCGCGAGTGGGTTTAGTAAAAAAATAAAAAGCACACTTTCGCTCGACTTGCTCACAAACTAGGTTTAAATCATTTAAGCAGCTTTTGCTCGGATTATTCGCGCATTTATATACCAAAACGATTTGAAATAAATATTTCAGAGCTTTTCTTTATCGTTTGACACTTGACTGATATATCCCATTAGCTCATTCTTTAAATTGCTTTGAGTTGGCTAGATAATTATTTTGTCACAATCTTATCTACTTCCAATTATTTAGATATTAAGCTTTGCTTGTTACAGACTCTATACTTGAGAGTATGATCAGAATTGACTTTATTTCAGAACTATATTAGAAGTTCGTGCACGACCACCGAGCACATTACCTATAGAGACGAATGTCATTAATTTTGTTTCAGAAGAATTCCGTCAAAATCCCTTGGCAATGAATGCCCCCGATTTTCTTTAACACATTTTGTCTAACAAATTCACTTATTTCTTTACATATTTTAAAATAAAGGTGCTGTTTTAAAGATTGTTATTTACCGAAATATCTCATAATTCATAATATCAATTATAAAAGTACATGCTAATTTGTCACTTTTCGTATTAGTACCAAGCACTGATAGTTTCAGAGAAAAATCGCGCTTACTTCGCCTCGATAGGTAACGTGCTCGATGTGCGCGACCTACCTGCGAAACAAGAGGTACGGGGACGAGGCATGCTAGATGTCAGCGGGGACAGGTGGTATTGCGCCCCCCGTACGTCTATCGTTCCGCTGAAGGGTTGCGCGAACCTTTAATGTTTTTCTCTATGACAGTTAACAATTTTGAATTGATTTTAATTTCACTTGATAGGCGATAGCGGTACCTTCCAAAGGAATCATATTCATAACTTTTCAGATCCATGGAAATAGTATTTTTTTATATAATTAAAATGGCTGCCATTTCAGGAACTTTTGGTGAATTAATGGCCCACAAATTATAGCAAATCCAAACCCGGACACACTGTATCAGCAAGAAAAGCGGTTTCCCGCGACATCGCTCGCGCAACGTCGAATTTTCCATAAAAACTGTGCCCTTTTCACCTCTTTAGTGGTTGAATTTTCAATGAAATTCGCATGCTCTTACAGTCAGGCCTGTGTAACTCCCCGCGTAGGTAGCATTAACGTACCTACTCGCGGCGACCCACCGTGGTGGGCTAATCAAGTTGGGTGTCCCGAGCGAACAGCGACACGCGCGCGCGTTTTATTCACCGGCGGCACGCGGCACTACGTTGCTGGACGAGCATGAATGAAGTGCTTGAAAGGTGTGCTAGATTGCGTTAGTAGCTTCTTGTAGCAGTCAACCCTATCGGTTTAGTGAATTATGAATCATATATCAGAGTAGAATAAAATTATCTTGCAATGTATTTCTGTGGGTGTCTATTTCGAAAATGTACTTGACTCTGAGGCGAACTAAATTACACCATATCGTTGACGACATTGAGTAGATATTTCTTTGAATTTAATTGCAAAGTCTAAACTTCTGTACGTAGTACTAGTACTTATTCTATGGCACTGTGGGCGGGAATAAAATGGAGCACGTAGCTGTAACAAAGCAAATGACTGTTAATGGCTCGCAGCGGCAATCAACTGGACGGCTAATCAAGAGCTATTGAAGAAACAGCCGCTATTAGCTTCTGTTTCACAAATAAACCCGTTTAAGGACTTTGAAAATGAGAGCACAACGATTCCTAATTTACCATGGATCAAACTTTTGGGGTACCGCAAAGGGAAAAACGGAACCCTTGAAGGATCACTTTGTTGTCCGTCTGACTGACAGTCAAGACCCTTGTGCGCGCGTGGCGGTATTAAGTTGTAATTAATATGAATTAAGTGGAAGCTATTTTTATAGCATTTTATTTTAAGACAGTATCCCAGAATACTAGTACTTCGTACAGAAGTATGACTTAGCAATTGTATTCAAAGAAATGTCTACTTAATGTCGTCAACAATATGGCGTAATTTAGTTCGCCTCAGAGTCAAGCACATTTTCGTGTAGACACCTACAAAAATCCATTGCAAGATAATTTTATACTTATTGCTCTGGAATATGAAGCATAATACACTAAACCTATTCAGTGACGTAATATCGTGTGACGCGATAGGGTTGACTGCTACAAGAAGCTTCTAACGCCATCTAGCGCCTCTTTCTAGTACTTTATTTATTCTCGTCCAGCCAGCAACGTAGCCGCGCGGCCGCCGGTGAATAAAACGCGCGAGCGTGTCGTTGGCCGGTAGCGACACGCAACTTGTTTTAGCCCCTAAGTAGGGGCGCCGCGCGTAGGTACGTTTTTGCTACCTCCGCGGGGAGTTACACAGGCCTGACAGTATATACAATCGGCATATTTATAAAGGCATATAATCAAGTATTTTATTTTAAGACTGCAATCCGACTTGACTGAATCCTCCATGAGAGGTCAAGCGTAGAATCACCAATATAACGTGCTTTCCAAGGCACGGCGGTGTTAACAACACCACGAACTGGCCCTGTTTCTGTGTTATTCAAAACAGAAACCAACTAACAACCCGGTCCGAACCGGGATTCGAACCCGGAACCTGGTGCATAGAAGCCAGAGTGCCGACAAGATAAACGAGGCAATAATGATTTAGGTACCTACTTCATCCATAACTGTCCTATTATCCATTTGGCTATTGTCTCTGTCTTGCTTTAACTGAAGTGAGAAATGGCACAAAGCTTAATCATGTCCAGTCTCTATTCGACCACTCAGCCATGTGTGTATGGGGAAAACACTATGTTAACCGGTCTTCCGAATGGATGAATATTAAGCCAGCAAACCTACCGTCTGCCTTCAAATTGCTATCTGGGTCAATCAACTTTTAAGGGCACAGATGGTGAAAATTTTGATTTTATTTTTTTTTACAAATTTTTAACATCTATATATTTTATGTAATAGAAAATTTTGTTAACTTTATAATAATATAAAGAGCAGAGCTGTTTTTATTTTAACGTGTGGGTTTTTACAAAAAATTTACAACTTCACCATTGAAATCTGTCCCCTGGACCACTAGCTCAAAGTTTTTAATCAATTTAGACATCGATTTCAATCAAAACAAAACATTATATTTGTTGTTTATTAGATAAATTGTTTCTTTCATATGGTTTTATTAAGAAATAACTTTTAATTATGTAAATTTTTCAGTTAATAGTGTCCCCTGGACAACAGTTGTCTTCAACGCAACGAAACTTTCTATTAAAACAGAGTAGAAATAATAGTAAAAACAATGTATAGAATCTCATGCGCATTTGTTATAAAATACTGTTATTAGTCTTTACATTTTGGGTGGTTTTAATTGCAACTTAAAATAGAAAGTCGAATGACTTTACGTTTACTGTGTGGGGACAACTTAGTTGTCCAGTGGAGATATTTGGTTGTCCAAAGGAAACTTAAATATTTAAAAAGTATTATTCTTTTATTTAAATAGGTAATGATTAAAACCGATTTAAGAAGGTATCAAATGTATTTTATAATGTGTTACATGCCTAGAAACATTAACATTCTCAGTTAAATTAAAACAAAATTAAACAGTATTACTTAACTTTTCTTACACTTAATACACGCTATCAGTCTTTATTGACCAGTCTCATTATTATTTGTAAGATTATTGATAGTAAATACTATAGACCTTAACTACTATAACCTTCCTTTTTAACGCCCGTCGGTTCTGCGACAGACATGACCAGCCCACTACCACTTTAGCTTACTGCACCTCTGAACGATATCTATGACTTTCGTCTTTTGACGGATGATCTCGTTCCGGATTCTATCCCTTAGCGAGATCCCCAGCATAGACCTTTCCATAGCTCGCTGAGCGACATGCAGCCGGTGGGCCAGCTTGACTGTAAAGTTTCACGTCTCGGCCCCGTAGGTCATGACAGGTAGGACGCAACACTTGCCCGAGGAAAACGTATTCCTGGACAACTTCAAGCATCTCGCCGCTGACTGCTATCGGTTCCGGGACAATATGTGCGTTGAACAGACTTTAGTCTTATCCAAATTCATCCGGAGACCAACGCGTCGCGAGGCAGAGTCTAGGTTGTGCAGCATTTTTTGCAGATCCTGCGGCGATTCTGCCAGTAACACAAAGTCGTCGGCAAAGCGGAGGTGCGTGAGATATTCGCCGTTGACATTGATGCCCAATCCCTCCCAGTAAAGAGTCTTGAAGACATCCTCCAGTGTATTTGAGAACAGTTTCGGGGAAATAACGTCCCCCTGTATCACACCTGGATGGGTCTTGTCCTGTGACCTTGGATTTGGATAGACATCGTTGCCATATTATACAGGCCTCTCAGCTCCTCCACATACCGCCAGTCGACTTGGCATCGCTGCAAGGATTCCAAAACAGCCCAGGTTTCGACTGGGTCGAAGGCTTTTTCGTAGTCCACAAAAGCTAGACATAATGGCTGGATATACTCTTCGGACTTCTGTATAACCTGTTTGACTGGTTGGATGTGGTCTACGGTACTGTAGCCTTTACAAAACCCGGCCTGTTCCGGTGGCTGAAAGGCGTCAAATCTAGCGGCGAGGCGATTTGTGAGGACCCTCGAGAACAGTTTGTAGACGTAACTCAGAAGCGCGATTGGCCTGTAGTTTTTCAAGAGCGACTTGTCGCCTTTCTTGAAAATGAGCGCCACAACGCTAACACTCCACGCCTCCGGGGTAGTCCCATTTGCAATGACCATTGCCCATTGCTAAGCTGTTTGAGAGCCCCGCAACTTCATCTTCGTCCTTTGGGAGGTCTTCAGTGTAGTGGCGTGTCAGCGTGGCTCTTGGCTCAGTCGCATTGGGAGGAGGCTTCGAGACATGCGAGACATATAGTCGGCCATAGAAGCCATCAACTTCGGCGAGAATCTCTGAAATTAAAGTGACTGTGACGCCATCCGAAGTTTTGAGTTTCGTCAGTGGCTCTTGCCCAGTCTTTTAGTAAAGATTTCTGACCCCCAATTTTGCTCAATCGCTTCTCGTATGGGCTGCGTATCGTAGCATCGGAGGTCGCGTCTTACCGATTGCCGGATCTCTTTGCTAAGACGCTGGGTATCTGACGAAGCTCCCTCCGGCATTTCGCGTCGAATTTTCATCAATTCCAGAGTCTCCCCCGATAATTTAGACTTCTTGCTGCCTCGCTTTCTCCTAAAGTGCCTATCTCCCACTTCGCGGATCACCCTAGTCACGCTTTTGAGGTCCTGGTCAACGCTTTCCGTGGTTGCTAGTGCTGCGAAGCTCCAGCTGGAATTCTTCAGTGCGAATTTCGGTTTGGAGCACAGTCGGACGAAGAACGGATTTGACCATCCGACTTCTTTCGACTTTAAAATTGATATTTAGGGTGCCTCTTACGAGTCGGTGATCGCTACTGGTGTCGAACCTGCTGATCACAAAGGCATATATGCAAATTTTGTCCGTCAAGATGAAGTTTATCTTGTTTTCAATATTTAAAAATTCAGAACAAACTAGCAGAGAGAAATTAAAGTAAGACAGTACAAAACAACTTAGTTCTATATCTGCGGATTTTTTTTCTTCCTCTTTCTTTATCATCATGAACTTTTTGTTTTTTGATAACTCTCTCTATTCATTCTCCTTCGTTTCGCCAATTTTACTGGGTCTGCTTTAAGTCTTTCTCTATAGCGTCTTGATTATTCTTTCTCTGAGAGTCCTATTCTCTAAAAAAAAAATTGCAGACAATAATTTAATGAGAAATTATTTCATGAAATCTAAATAAAAAGCCTATTACCTCATTTTTGTCCTATGGACAACCACACTGTCCTACGGACAACCAATTTGGTTGCCCAAGTGACCGGTTGTCCCAGTGACTTTTTTGCAACATTAAGCTATCTATTGATTATTAATTACTTTTTGTATTATATCTCACCTCCATAGTTAAATAGAGACAAAAAAGCAACTGATGCAATAAAATTCATTGTAAAATATTAATAACTTACGTATTTCAGACGGTTGTCCGATGGACCGACAATAAACACACCCACTCTCACTCGGCCAACACGGCTAAATGACGCCGCGTCTTTTGCGAATTCAAAATGGCGGCTGGCCGTGTCCGCTTAGCGGAACATCAGACTTGTTGCCACTTGTGTATCACGCCATCTATATTTTGAATCCGAAACAAAATTATGGTTGTCCTAGTGACTTGGAACATGTAGACGTTTATTAGGGACGAAATTAAAATCAAATAAAAAAGTGTATTTGTAAAAGTAAATAAGAATTAGACAATATTTCTTAACAATATATATAAATATGAATGATTTTGTATAAGTTTTAATTAGTGTGTAATAGCTTTATTTTTCGCTATAACAAGTTTTGGTGTGCTTAATTGCTTGGGAACAAACTGTGATACTTGAGACTTTAATGTTTAGTCTTTTGGACAACCACTAAATAAAGTATAAATTGCAAAACATATATAACTATTTTTGATTGTTAGTTAATAATTGTTAATAATAAGGACAACACATGCAAATTTACCTCATATTTCATAATATAATTTTTATTATCAACCAGGGACAGGGTAAGGTGATCGTGGGACAAATAAAAGTTTTTTGACCCATCTAATTCTATAGCTTTCAGGAAAGCGATGTTAGCTTCCAAACTGACGTGTGGAAAACTAATAGCTATCAAAATAATGAGAAAATGATAATTCATGTGTCGTTTTGGAATTGCGATCGTGATATCAAAGATATCGCTTTGAAATGAGTTAATTTATATTTATTAATTTATACATCTTTCTGTGTAGTTTGTATTGTTGTTACTTTTATGGTGAGCAATAAAGAGTTTTCTATCTATCTATCTACTGGTGTAGATTCGAAGCTTGCAGACAATCACATAATGACGTCACTAGTCACAGCACAAACACTGATTGGTTAAAAATTTAGGATTAGCGATTTCTTTTTTTTCCAAGCTTTCACGTGTTTAATCTCATTATAGTCCGACATGTTCGTGCGAGACCTTCTTGCGGGTGCTAGATGTTAGCGCAGACGTATGATGATGCGGGGAAGGCATTGACCTCTATAATACAAGTTCGCTGGACTGCATACTGTCAACCTAAAATGAAGCCATTTGATTATCGCCATTTTGGCGCTGAAGGCTGTAGTGCGTGTGTGGTGACCGTCCACGGAACTAATGAGAGTTGACATAAACATATGCAAGTTACTCTATTTTAGTTCCCTAGACACTCGGTGGGGGCGCTTTGATTCGGCACAAAAAATATGTCATATCTTAGAGAATGTTTAGTCCAGGTATTGCAGTGGGGGAAGGAGATTTCCTTTGACAGTTGCATGTAATTGGCTTTTCCTAGCCCACCACACTTTTGTTCCGTTATTTTTCACGATTCGTGATCCGTGTGAACATGGGCATTCAAAATGCATTGCCGCCGTCAAAAAAAGAACTAATCGTCCTAGTGTCAACGAGCTCTTACTGCAGTTTGTCTTTTCGTTTTATTACCAGAGAAGAGACAGGATGAAATTAAAATTATCCTCGCAAGAATCAGGCCCATCGTTTGAATAGAATTAGGTTATTTAATGTCGAAGCTATTTAATTAGTCTAGACATAACTAGTCTAACCATTAATTTAGTTTCTAGAGTTAGGCAATCAAAGTCTACTTTAGGTTCATGTATTATCTTGATCAGCCTATTAAACGAGACAGACTATGAATGAAGAAACTTTATAATTTGGGCGCACGTCATATTTTTATTATTTTTAATATCGAGAGTAATATTTGTAATATGAGTGAACGGCAAACTATAGCGTATCGCCCCGCACCACGCTGCGTAGCGCGTGAATTTCTTTGTATTCACTAGCGCGCTCCCGCGTGTCAGCGCGTTATCACGGTGATGGACTGTGCGTGTTTTCTATACTGAGATACTACCCGACAATATTGCTTTTTAATTGCCTTCGGTAATTTCGTTGTATTCGTTATCGTGATTCGTTTGACATTCTTCTAGTTGGCTTGGTAAAACGCTAGACGCGAAAGAGTAGGTACGTTAGCCAGCATCGTTCGCTGAAACTCGTATAGGCACTATTACCTGACTCCGGAGCTGTGTCGGAGTTATTTCAAAACAGAAAAACTCAGCACTTTCCGCCCGACCCGGGATTCGAACTCGGGACCTCGTAAATAGTACCCAGCGTGCTAAACACTAGAACAACGAGGTGTTAACACCCCCGTACCTCGGAAAGCACGTTAAGCCGTTGGTCCTGCGCCTGATCTCTACGGTCTTGTCGGACTGCGCCGTCTCACCGAATTATGAGAGTGAAAGGAACAGAAAGTGCACCTGTGTATTGCGCACACACTTGTGCACTATAATATCTCCCGAGCAGTTGGCTAATCTGTGTTGAGATTGGTCACTGTAGTCGAAATTCGGCTAGGTGGACATTATTACTATTATTTATTCTGTGGCCGCTTGCCGAATGAGTCAGCAATCGAAACGCCCCAAACTGTTTTGTGCCCAAACTGCGTATAGTACACGCTTTTTGGACACTCCATTTAAAATTATAAGAAGGTGAGCTAGAGGCACCGCTAACTAAGAGCCTAATCGGGATACGATACATGGCCTTAGCCTTAAAAAAAAGGTGTAATTACAAAAAAAAATAACCAGGTGTAAAATGGGTCTAAATATTAGCCGACAACAGAGAAATGAATGACACATTCGTGACATAACCTAATAGAGAAGCGATTTTATAATTGGCTAGCTAATAGCTTAGTCCTGTCTTAAACCCGGTACTAAGTTTTTGGATTAACGGGAATGACTCTTTAAAAAAACTTAACAATTAAAATCCGTGATACCAATCTAAATGATTCTTATGTTGACACGGCTGCACGTCATACTACCCCACGTTGACCTTTAGACCGCCTCTATTCCCTACGTGTATTAAAAGCTGTTTTCAGAATTCAAATGGGCAACTTGACGTGCTGCCCACTGTACAATACTGTACACACATAATATGTTACCAATTTCGATTCAGATACATTTATATCGAACATATCCACACTCGCTGGGTTTCAATTTAGGTCACGTCTTTTAGTTTCGCCCTCCATAAAATATAGTGTGTATGAATTGCAATAACGCGGTCCAAAAATAGATGGTCCAAACTATGTTGTGTAAACAACGCAACACATAACTCCGTAATTCATTTTGGTGTGTGCTTGCATCGCTAGAAAATCGATCATCTACATTACCGATATTACCATGGAAAAATTGGGGTTCAATTATCTTAATTCATTTCACTCACATTTCGATATCATGCAGTTCAGTGAAGTTCTGTCCCTGTCAAAGTGCATGACGCGAGAGTGAAACTGATAACAATGGCGGAAAAACGTCGTACCCTGTGGGAAAATATGAAGTTCGGACGCCACAAACAAAGAAGAAAATTTTGACATCTAACTTTTGATGCGTAAGGGCAGGCAGGGTA
Organism: Pyrausta nigrata; assembly: GCA_949316185.1. Lineage (NCBI taxonomy): Eukaryota > Metazoa > Arthropoda > Insecta > Lepidoptera > Crambidae > Pyrausta > Pyrausta nigrata. Next base: position 1,217,065 of record OX438936.1, read on the forward strand.
GGGATTTGGTCTTCATTGCCCGTATCTCTGACTATCCAGAAGGTGATCTACTGTGGTGCTATAAATAATAAAAGAAAGAAGGATTGTTACTGAAAGCTCCAATATTGGATACAATTTGGATCTTACGATAACTACGGCCTAGCTATTATCGCCGTCGCGCACTAGTTTTCTATATAAAAAAAATCAGCAAAACGTACTTCTTGTGTCCCTAAACTGTCATTCAACTGTGATTTTTGGATAGGCCCACATTTGTGAGTACTCGTTCCAAAAGACCAAATCTCTGTACTATAACGTCAAACAAGAATTGTAACTGAAGGTACGGAACAACAGGGGTTCCGATTTCAGTCAAATCGTAATACTGTAAATGATTTTGATTCCGTTTAAGTGTATTTTCGAAATGTTTGGCTTATATGTGTGTCTCAAATTTGCAAGCTATTGCGGGATACTAAACTCATGTTATCAAACTCTAAACACTTGTTATAAAAATACAAAATCGAACCTTGATTTTCCTTCTCAAAGAATATCCCATCTGGGGTTCAATTCTATTATTTTATGTTTCTTAATTCTAGATTATGCAATTCGTTAACGTCCGTCAAAGTAGCTCACGCGAGAATGAGACGGAAACACTTTTTTTGACATTTTTGACATAGATACGGTAGTTTAACTGAAGAGCGTCGCTGGCGTAATGGCTAGCAGGTTTACCTTTCATGCAAGAGGTAACCGGGTTTAATCCTACGTGCCGCCATGTACCAATGACTTTTTCTGAGTTATGTACATTAGTTGTTTCCCTCACCGTAAGAGCATTTACGGTGAGGGAAAACATCGTGAGGAAATGTACACATTCAGGCGACTGAATGTGTAAATATGATCCAAAAGTCAGGTATGGTCAGGTTTAGAGGCCCTGTTAACAGGGTCACGGAGGTCAGTTGGCAGTCGCACCACTGTAATTACCTGATCTGCTACATCCTGGATGGCATGTTTCAGCAACTTTCTCTGAATCGGAATATTTGACTTGTTATAATCAGTTTCCAGAGTAAAAAGGAAGTTTTTCCACTGAGACGACGTTCGGTCCCGCATTATTATACAAAGTTAGTATATTAGACTCCAGACTGAAATAATTTCCGAAGTCTGTCCAGAACGTCGCGTGAACAACTTACTCCTGCCGAAGGACGCGAGCGTGAGAAAATGTAAAACTATTCTTATATGGTTTGCAAGCGTTGTCGTATGTGTTACTTTGGCGAAAATTATTTAATCTATAGCTACTTGCATTTGATTTCTTGGGCAATTGAGTTTTATGTGTTTTAGGTTTTTATTATATTAAGGAACAATTTGACAAGTTATCTGTACCAATTAGCTCCAATTAGAATGGCTCAAAGCAGATGTAAGCATCCTGTAAGTTACGTTATTAGCAAACGGGAATTCACGGGACTGTAAAAATTATGTTATTTCCATTGCAAATAATTTAAGTTAAAACATTTTTATGTCCAAATATTCATTACAACAGCAACAGCTAGTAAAAAAACAGATTTGATAAGTTTATGCCGGCCATTGGCTATTGCAACGTCATTTTGAACCCGACATTTAATCGCGAGGCAGCAACTCGCACTAATTACTTGCAACTTGCCCACCTTGCTGGCTCGAAGTTTTACTAGTAATTGGAATCAGGGGTCCTACCCTGGATGACGTACCTACGCCCGAGGTACATCTCCGCTGCGGAGCCGTGACAGCGGAATCTAATTAGTATTCGTCTCCGCGCTTGACCGATCCACTATTTTATCATGCTGACATAAGTGACAGAGACAGCTACAGTCGAAGATACGGACGGATTAAGGCCTCGGGTTAGGCCATGCAAGCCTCGGACACTGCAACCCCAAACTGAAACAGACTTTCAAAGCACAACTGTTTTAGGGCTGTCCCGCGGTTACGAATACGTGCGTTATTCGCGTGTAAATCGTGTTTTTTAACTGTGAATTCGTAATTTACTTGAAATTCCAATCCTATATTTTCTAAATTGATCCGACCGAGAATCGAAGCCGAGACCTAATAGATGGCGTCACCATAAAAGTCGGGTGTGTGATCCTATATGGGTTTCGTTTTTCCTTGTAACATACGGAACTCTAAACATTATCTTAGCGTAATTGCAAGCTATGAACTATAGTTAGTACTGTTACATAGGTACATAGCTATTTTGTTGTATTTGTGTTTTATGTGATTCGTGATATGCCAATGAATGAATTTCTATTCTATTCTTTCTGAACAAACCACCATCCGTCTTGCAGAGCAGGACCCCGAGTAGACACCGCCTTACTTAACTCCAGTTAAAGAACCTATACTTACTTGATTAATCCAATTCGACGCCAGTCTTGATAAAACTTGAAAGTGAAAGAAATTAATCTGTCTATAACTTGAAGTACTGAGTTCTTGTGTTAATTCATTATTAGGGTTCCGTACCTCACAGAAAAAAGAATCCTTATAGGTTCACGTTGTTGTCCGTCTGTTAGACACTTTTCTAAGGAACTAATTAAATAAATAGCTAAATACCAATTTTTTAAAATTTTTAAACTGACACAGTTTCATACAAATGTACCCCCTCTTTTCCCCCCCTAGGAGGTGAATTTCCAAAAATCCTTTCTTAGGGCCCGTTGTTCGATCAGTAGTTAAAGATACTAATAGTTAAAATGCATTAGTTAAACTAACAATTTGTTAAAAATGACAAAAGGACGTTGTTTGATTAATAGTTAAGCTAACTACAGTTAAAAAAAATGACAATTAGTTAAAAAAGATAACTACGCGTAGACCGAGTAGTTATAGTTCAATTTGACATTGACTGTTTGTCAACTGGTGTGTTTCGTGTTTTGTGAATTGAAATAAAATGAATCTAAATATTATAAGATATTTTGAAGATTCTGACAGCTCTTCTGACGACGACATAATTGGAGATTATGTATTGAACCGCCGTCCTAAAACATTTACCTATATTATTCATTTATATTTTTATTTATTCACCATGACAACCGTCATGGTGTAGTCGTTCGGAGTTCTAAACCAGGCAGTTGCGGGTTCGAATCCCGCAAGGGGCAAATGTTTGTGTGATGAGCACGAGCATTTGTACCTCGTGTCAGTCAATACATATAAAGTCATGGATGTTTATATGTATTTAAGTATTTCTATCCGTTATCTTAGTCACCATAGCACAAGCTCACGCTTAGTTTGGGGCTAGGTAATTGGTGTGTTTGTTGAAACAATTTATTTATTTATTTAGGGATAGAATATTACAGCTAGAATTTTGGGATGAAGTTGATTTCTTCGAACGGTACAGAATGTCCAAAACTACTGTACTTTGGTTACACAGTGAACTCAAGAATTCCTTGAAAAGGCCAACAGAGCAAAATTACTAAAATACTTCTAGGAGATATCATTTTAACAAAATTCTAAACATTAACAAAATTACCACGATCACCACAACACAACGATCACCCACGATGCGTCAGTTTTTGACTCATTTGACATTTTGTTTTCTGTGCTACCAGTATAATTAACACATTTCTAACATAATTTACTATTTTTTAATGCGGCAACACAATTGACTATCGTTATATTTGACAATAGTTAAAAATATGTTCAAACAACGTATTTCTATTTTAACTATTTGTTTAGGCGTTAACTATTGTCAAGTAACAAATGGTTAAATTAGCTAATAGTTATGTTTTACTACTGATCAAACAACGGGCCCTTAGTGCTCACTTGCACTATAAAAGGAAGCATGACGCAAAGTTTAAAGTTTCTAATCCCCGTAAAATTGGGCTGTGTGTTGATATGTCAGTCAGTCAGTCATTGTCAGTGTTCTTTTTAGGGTTCCGTAGTCCGACAAGGAACCCTAATACGAGGGTCAAACTGAAAGTTCTTAGAACTGGCCACTTATAAACAATATAATAAAAAAAATATTCTAAAATTTGAAAATAGAACTCTTTGCCAATATTACTGAGTATATATTTCATTCATTTGTCATTTGTTTTACGACTTGGCGGCAAATTGAAAATTGTCTGTGTCACGTCAAAATGAATTTAACACGAGAAAATTTTCGTGCAATGATTTTTTATGACTTTCGATGTCATTTAAGTCAACAAGAAAGTTATGATAGACTACGATTGGCCTTTCACGATGAAGCCCCATCTCGTGCGACTGTTTACAACTGGTTTAATGAGTTTAAACGTGGTCGCACTAATCTCACTGATGATGTACGTGAGGGACGGCCTTCTACGGCGACGACTGAAAATAACATCTGTGTTGTGCGGCGTATGATAGAGACTGACAAAAGAGTGACCTATCAGCAGATTCGGACAAGCTTAGGCATCGGTATGAGTCAAGTGCACAAAATCCTCCACGAACATTTAGCGGTCAGGAAGCTTTGCGCCCGGTGGATACCTCATAATTTGACTAAGGCTCAAAAACTCCATCGTGTGGATTGGTGCCGTAAAATGATTGAAAGATTTAACGGAGGTGACTCAAATGCTGTGTTCGACATACTAACAGGTGACGAAAGCTGGATTTACTGTTATGATCCTGAAACCAAAAGACAATCTGCTCAGTGGGTGTTTCCTTTCGAGGAGTTGCCAACTGAAGTGAAGAGAGATCGAAGTGCGGGAAAAAAAATGGTGGCCTCGTTCTTTGGAAGGATAGGTCATTTCGCAACAATTGTGTTAGAGGATCAAAAACAGTTTCTGCAGAATGGTACACTACCAATTGTTTGCCACTTGTCTTGGAAAAAGTTCGAGAGAAACGACCTCGCAGTAGGATCCTCCTTCACCACGACAACGCCTCGTCGCACACCGCCAAGCGAACGATCGACTATTTGGAGACATCAAACGTTGAATTACTGGGTCACCCGCCGTATAGCCCCGACCTCGCGCCTTGTGATTTTTATTTATTTCCAAAAATTAAAGAAAAACTTAAAGGAAAGCGGTTTATGAATGCTGAAGGAGCGGTGGCTGCGTATCGCGATGCCATTGAAGAGACCCCTAAGGACGAGTGGGCAAAGTGCTTTTCCCAGTGGTTCCATCGCATGCAGCGGTGTATTGACGTCAAAGGACAATATTTTGAAAAGATATAATAAAACTAATAACTGGCTAATGTAATCAGTTTTTGATTTTCTAAGAACCTTCAGTTTGACCCTCGTAAGATCGTTCAGTCCGTCCGTCCTAGTCTGTCACAGCAGAATATCTTCTACGTTTCGGACTATTTGCTTGTAACTTGGTTCGAGGATACTTCACATATAGATCTCATTTTTTAAAATACAAAAAAATAAAATTACCCCTTTTTAAGGGTACCTCCCCATACATGTAAAGGGGGGTGTGAATTATTTTTTTGTGTGCACCCCCTTGTGTGGGGTTTCGTTGAAAAGAAATATAAAAATAAGGTAGGGTTTCCATACAACACTTTTTTATCAGCTTTACCATTTGCGAGATATAGCCCGCCAAAGTCGTTTACACGGTGTCCCCCCCAGTAATTTCTGAAGTCTTGGAACTATAAACTTTAAATCACTCATGTAAAAAACAGGTGCGGAAACTCTTATTTAAAATTGTTTTGGGTATCCTGTGATGAATACTTTTGAAATTATAAATAAAATAAAAATATATATTTTTTTCCAAAAGAACAGTATAAATTTAAAAAGTTTTTTTTTGCCTATACTGTCTAATGTATTAAGTTAATGGTACGGAACTCTTCGTGCTCGAGTCCGACTCGCACTTGGCCGGTTTTTTATATATTTAGAAAAGCAATATCTTATTTGCTTGTCGTGAACGAGAAGGCACTATTACAGTTTAGAAGAGACCTAGATTTTACGTTGAGACACTCAGACAGGCACTTATGTAGTTTTAAAAACGGAACCATAAAACTTATGTCCAAGTCTTAGCCACAATTCGAAGCAAGGGTAAAATAGGGTACTATTTTAGTTACTTACTACTTATGTATTCGACTCGACTGTTACTGCACTCACTTACTCCTTTTACAAAGAACAATGACTTGCAAACGAATCTGTTTTTTCTTTAATGAAGTGTACACACGGTCGCACTTCAGACCACTCCACTTTGACCTTGAGACCGCTTCTATTCCCTACGTAATAAAAGCTGTTTTCGTAGATGAACGGAAAACTTGACGTACTGGTGACTGTACATGCAATTATGATTCGGGTTTTGACTTTGCCAATGAAGAGTGTCAAATAAATCGAAACTAGAATTTGACTGTTTGTCACACAGTAGTTCACAGTACCTAAATGATGTGGCCAACAAAGTGTTTAGTTTTGTAATAGGCTTAAAAAGTTTTAAACTTTTTTCAATTTTTAGCAAGATTTCATCTTCGCCACTATTCCCCACCCGCGCCACCTAATTATCATCATCATCATTTTAGCGTTATACCGGTTGTGCCCTCGCACGCGAGGGCCCGGGGTCCGCTTTGGACCATAATCCAGGTTATGGCAGATTAGGTAGTTGGAGCGACTGCCATCTGACCTCTGCGACACGGTTACCAGGGGAACCTGACCAATTTGGTTTCAGTCGCCTGAATGTGCAGGTTTCCTCACCATGATTTCCCTCGCCGTAAGAGCATCGGTTAGTGAAACAACGTACATAACACAGAAAAAGTCAGGGGAACCGGCTATCTAATATGGCGCGTCAAATATACAAATTGCTTAGGTGTCACTGGGACACATAGTTGAATGCTAACGGTAGCTACTCGCACAGTTTAGAACCCCTGCCTCTTTCCAAAGGTCGCGAGGCTTCCAGCTCTGAATGGCTGCGAGTCCTGGCCGACTGCCAACTGGCTCGGTCGATGCGACCAGGGGCGGGAGGGGCGCTCGACCTTATTTTTGTATAGCACGTCAGATTATACATTTTCATTGTAAAAACAGCCCTGTTACGACAGCACAAGGTACCGCGGCGTTTGACTTGACGTGCTGTTTGTCGGCCGTATCTGTACAGGCAGACATGCTCTAAGATTGAAAAACTACGACTTGAAATGAAAAACCCTGTGAATTTGGTGTGTGTAGAATTGTTTTAACACTTGATTAGATATGAGCCGGCTAATTTGAAATGTTTGTCTTCACTATGTCATGTCACCTATCTGTCATTAATTCCAAACAAATTAATTATAGTAAAGGGGTTATCATTTGTTCCTTTACTTACTCAAACACAGGTTTACCCCACTGCGATAGTATAAACACAAACAACTTGTTTTATTTTAAACTAGCGGCAAACTTTGCTTTGCCTAAAAGTCAAAAATTCGAAAACATTGTAGATTGTGTAGTATAAAAGTCAAAAGCCGTCTTTTTTACCAACAGAGTGACGTTCAGTGACAGTACAAAAACTAAACTTCAAAGAGAACTTAATAAAACATCATTTCTCGGGGCACTTTAAGGTTTTCGTTCACTCTCCATATATATTTGTTAATCGATGAAAATTACATTTAAATACTTATTATCCTATTCCGTACTAAGACATATCCAATAATACATTCATAAAAATTGGTCCAGCCGTTCTTGAGTTATAATACACACGAAATCTATGTCCGGTTTTATCCGGACGCCTGGCAACGCTAGCTACTCGTATTAATACTACGATAATAGCGTATATTGTCGTAAGCAAAATAATGCTGATTTCATTTATTCCTTTTACGTAAAAGCAGGCATCTCTCACTCGATGTACTTGCGCGCGATAATAGCCTACTCTCGAGCGCACCGACGTCGGTGCGTAAATCAGTTGGCTGCCAACAACCGTCGTGCGCGCACTGTTGAATTATTTGTGTTACGGTCGATTCGTTTTTAAGCGAACTAATTAAGTAATATGGTTTACATATCCAGTTATTTACTGTACAAATACAACCAGAAACATTTAAGTCCTGAATTAGTCCCAGATTTAAATAAAATTCTGGATTTATTAGAGTCTCGAATGTTTGCAATTTTTAAATCTTTTAATTAGTCATCAAAATTTTACGGCAGGATGAAAGTGCCTTCAGATGCTTTTTATAACTATGTCTGTATACATTTTTGAAAATCATTTAACACAGAACAACTTGTTCTATGTTTGTAAGCGAAATTGAATTTTTATTTCGTAAAAACTTGCAAACGAATTGCTTAAGTTATAAAAATAATTATAACATCTTTGATCTCTTTTAAAGTGACTTTCATCCCACCTTGCCCTTGTTTTCCGCATGACTACAAAGCTACTTACTTATTAAAACTTTTTGTTCCGTTTTTTTCCGGGACAACCGGGAATTTTGCACATGTAAACATTTTGTAAAACACTACTTTATATTAAAACATTTTAAACCAATCTACAAATGAAAAAAACTTGTATCTAAAGAGGCAACCCTGACTTAATTATTATTACCGACGCGCCGCACCGGCCGCGCGTACCTGCAGTGGAATAATAACGTCATGTTCGATGCATAAGGTACATTTTCGTTCGCAGTGGTGTGGTAATAATATATATAAAAAATTGTAGGCTATTATAAAAGTAGGTATAGACGATTTTGAATGGAGTGATTTATCTGTTACGTAGTAACTATTAACTGTGGTAAAAGCTCTCTTAAAAATAATTAATAAATTCATTTCTTGTTTTCCGTTGAATGGTTTGAGGTTGTCATTTTCTTCTTTATTTAAATTCTGTTTAGAACAGATTTTCCTCCGAGACACATTAGTATTATTTTTTCTTAAAATATTTTTTAGTGTTACCAACGAGAACAAGAATTGTTCTAATTTAAATTTGCGATGAGGTCTAAAAAATAAAAATAAATAACCTGTGTATCCACTTTTTGTATGGCACCCATTTATCTTATTCCGCCATTAACTGGATATCAAGTTTCCTAAATATGTAGAGAATTCATGTTTTGTTCTGCAGGTCCTCCAAGGCGTTGCTCCTAATTTTGACGCGTGTTTCCATCTAAATCTGTGCAGTTTAAATCCAATATTGTGCGTTATGAAGCCAAGGGCGAGTAATCTGTTGTGAACCGGTATCGCGGTATTGAGAGCCGCGACGGAGCCGCGTCGGAGCCGCTCCGAACAGACGTTTAATATATCACCCCTTGGTGTAGGGTTGTCGCTTGTCAATGCCAGTTTAAGTTAGTAGCGTTGTACCTGATTGCCAGAAGACGGTACTGTAAAATAGGAACATTCGGACACTATGCATGTTATACTCCATTCTCTTTAACCCCAACTCTCCGTCTTATCTTAAAGATAAGTTTGCTTTCCTCCATACTTCTAATAATCAAAACTTCCGCTCTAGTAACTCCCTCCGACTTCTCACCCCGCATCATACTTCTGGCTTTATGTCCAATTCTTTCACCCTTACGGCCACTCGTCTTTGGAACGGGCTCCCCACAAATATTCAGGAATCTACCTCAAAATTTGCTTCAAGAAGGCTTTGAGAATTCATTACCAGGAAGAACTCTCTGTTCTGTCTTAATGGAAGAAATGTGTTCTGTGTATTACTATTATGTATGTGTATCATGTATATGTTTATGTATCAATATGTATATCATCTATTTTATTTATGTATGTAGTATGTATGTCTATTGCTATGTTCATTTTTCTTCATTGCTATGCTTATTTTGCATTGGTTTTCTCGGTTTCATCTTTTTCCTAATTTACGATATCTTGCACCGCCTGTATTTCTCTGTTTGGACCTATGGTTGACTGGTAGACAATGCTTTTAGCGTTAATATTTGTAACTGAAAAACCTTTTATTCTTTCTTATTTTTATTATTTAAGTCTACGAGTATAATCTACTTTACTTAGACCCTAAATTCAATGGCATGTTGTCATGTACAGTAGCTTGAGATAGGTACTTACTTATCCGTTTTTTCAGGCTGTTTCAGTTAAAAAGATATACGCTGTATCATGTACAGTGGACTATTAAGCAATCATCAGACCTCTTTAACTAGAATGCTTGCAAATTGCAATACATATAGCTTTTAAAGTAACATCAGGAAAGTAATAATAACTATCAAACGATTAAATAAACGGCTCTGCATTCGTATGTCATGGCTTGGAAATTGAAATCCCAATCGCGATTGCTTTCAAGGTATTAGGTGGGGCTCATGGGATCGTAGTGCTAAGATACAATAATAGTTTCGCAAGAAATTCTTCGTTCCATGGTCGTCGACTTCTGATTGTCGTAGTAGAGGCCTGGGCTCTTATGAACTGCATGAGGGTTCTAATGACGAAGAAGAACTTGAAAAACTACTAAAAAAAACTTGCTAAAGGAGTACAACTTGCGTACAAGAAAAACACTTGATTGTCTGTCGACAACCCTGAGCGAACCCCTACCACGCGTCAGCTTGTCAGCCGTCACGGCCGGACGCAGGGCTGTGTCAGACTGCATCATTTGTTTAACTTATTAAGATTAATGGTTGCCCTTCAAACTCTACCATCACCCTTTAGTTCTCCCGGATAATTTAATTGGACGTAACTTCATTACTTGTGATGTCTATAATAACTCTAATAAAGAACGAATTTAGATTGATTTCACGCTTAAATATTACCGTTTTCACGCTTTTGATGTTTTAAATTATTTTATTTCGAAAGATTTCAGTGAGTTCACCGGTCATTACTCCTCCTCTCATTACATTAGGTGAACGACGTAAAATAAAACGTCTCACTAATAGAAACATAGCAAGGTTACTCTTTTGTACGCTAACCACTCATACTAAACTGTGTAATTATCTAAATTCTTTCAAGTTTTATTATTGCATTTCAAAATAAATTAAAACAATTGGATGTTACAAACAAAAATTATGATCAGACGTTTCTTCAATCCTGATCCACCTAAAGTGTTAAATCTAAGGCAATAATATTACGAAGAATAGACAGAGTAGGTTTCTCCTATTAATTATTTGATTAATATAAAAACTATCTAAATGAAATATATATACAATAACAAAAAGAACAAGATAAATTTATGAAACATAAAAAACATCACCCCCAGCGCTGCCATACGAAATGGTGCCCAAAATGCTGGCAGCGTTGCCCCTCTGGATAGCTAAACTAATCCGCTGTCCGAGGTAGCTGGCCTGCCAGCCCTTTGGTCACCAGTTGACTTAGTCATCCTTTAGCGGAGATCCTTTAAAAGGAACGTGTTTTGATTGTTGTATCTGTCCTTGCAATATATTGGAGAAGAGTGCTATTGCATTTAAGACTTTTTTCAATTCAAACGTTTATTTCAGACACATATAGTCCATACAAACAGCAGGATTACTACGTTAAAGATATTCAGTTAGCTCATATATTTAATAAATGTTTGCTTTGATGTTAAGGTTTACTTGTACTTACAGTAGTTCCCAACTTTTTCACTCTGACTTTTACTAAATAATTCGTCATTTTTGTAAAAGACAAAAACAAAATAACATCACAAATGCACACAAAAAATTATTAGTACACAAATAAAAACTTTTTTATAATATTGTTACAATGTTTAAATATTCTTTGAGTTTTTTAAATTACCCTTGTCTTTAAGAAAACATAAGACATATTGTAGGTATTACATACCGAATTGGCTTAAATGTAGCTCACCAGCCAATCAAAATAAAAGCCGATGTAAACATGAACAAACGGTCAGTATTATCAGCATTCAGCGTTGAAGAACATTGCCGATATTCTATCCAAAGAGCTTTTGGCAAAGTTTGAGGAACGATGGACTCCAATCAAAAATAATGCCTGGTTTCGCGTAGTTCGTCCGGTTGTCGGCTCAACAGTCCAGTCACTACTATTTACCGATTACTTTCGGTAGCTGCCCATGTTGTATTCGCGGTGTCGCTCTCGCTCAGTATTTTCTTTACTGTAGGTACTCTATCTGCTCTGCCACTCTATTTGCGACATATACTTTTAGTCTTGTTATTTTCATATGCGGTAATTTTTCCCATTAATTTCATCCGACTGACTCCATGATAACTGCGTATTTGTTTATTAAAAAATATTGTTCAATACAAATAATATTGCTTTTACATTGAAAATCAATACTAGGAATGAAAAAATATTTGTTTCCTGTATTTCTCAGTTACAAAATAATAAAGTTTGTTATGATGACATTCATCTCATTATTATCATTCTTCATTTACCTGTACATCCGACATTACCAATCTAGCTCGTCGCAATTATTAAAAAACTCTTATGCTCTTAGCCCGCTATGAAAAAATATATCTTAGCCATCATTAATCTAGTAATAAAAGGACCGTGTTTTTAGGTTGTATTTACCTGCAGGCAAATAATATATTTTATCACAACACAAGTGATATGCTACTTTAATTACGTTAAGATCAGAGCAATGTATGTGATGTTTATTTATTATTTTCATTTATTTTCTCGAGCCCAAGGTCCCATAAGTCTATTTTTCAAGTACCTTATTTAGATTTTTAATATCCTTCGACTTTATAGTATCACTAGTGGTTCCCCGCGACTTCGCCCGCAAGAGTTGTTAAAAGTAAATTTTATAATCTGTAAAAAAAAAACTAGTTACTGTAAGTTGGTACTTCTTCCCGCCATCTTGGTGAGTTACTTTTGTGGTTAGGCGTTTGCTCTGTGCATATGGTCGTTTGAATAAATTCGTATTTTTCTCTAGAATTCTTGTTTATTATTCAATAATAGTCAATAGGTTATGGGCCCAGACCCATGCAAGTAAAAGTGGACAATAAACAAAGAACAATACCTGTGAAAACAGAAAGTGTGAAAAGCGCTAACCTCAAAATGGATTTCGGAAAAACAATGAATCTCGACAAATTCGATGGGTCCAATTTTAAGCAATGGAAATTCCAAATCAAATGTGCTTTGCGTGCAAAGGGGTTGAATATGACAGTGCCAAAAAGTGAAGAAAATGCATTGCAATGGAACAAAGATAATGGGTTAGCGATGTTCATCATGACATCGGCTATGGATCTGAAACAAGTAGCACTGATTGAAAACTGTGAAACTTCGCTTGAAGTGATGACAAAACTTGAATCCATATATGAACAGAAATCGGAATTTACGAAAATGATGATTCACGAGCGTTTCTATCAATAAAAAATGGCGCCGGGCGATACCATTGCTCAACACATTGACAAAGTAGAAAGTCTAGCAAAACAACTCAAAGAAAGTGGAGAGAAAATGAGTAGTACTGCAATCATGACAAAAATATTGAGTACACTGCCTCCAAAATTCAGATCTCTTCGTCAGGCATGGATGTCGCTTGATTCTCAATAACAAACTTTAGCCAACCTGACAGCTCGGTTATTAGATGAAGAGGCAAGCTTGAATATAGAAGATGATAATGAAACTGCATTTTTGGTAGCAAAACAAAATAATATGCCTAAGAAAAGTGTGAAAGTCAATAAAGATTCATATGACAAACCACAATAACAACATCGGTTTGTATGTTGCCACTTGCCACAATCAAGAGGGGCGACTTTGCCAAGGAATGCCGGGCACCTAAACAAAAACAAAAAAATATGATGGCATTCAATATTGCAAACACTGATTGGAATGTTGATAATGTGAGTAGCAGATGGATATTAGACAGCGGAGCTTCTGCTCACATGTCTTTTCAACGTGAAAACTTTGTGGAATTATATGAGTACACTAGACATCCTTTGAAGTTAGGAAATCAAGAACCTATTGAAGTGGCTGGTCAAGGCAATATATTGATCAATAAGTGTGTCAACGGACAGTGGGAGACAGGCATTCTTAAAAATGTTCTTTTTGTGCCCAAACTGAGAAGAAATCTTTTTTCCGAAGGAGTAGTTACAAGACAAGGATATAAAATTGTGAAAAAAGACAGTACTGCATTGATATACGAGGACAATGAAATAGTGATGTGTGCGTCTTTGCAAAGTAACAATTTGTATGAACTAAAAATGAAAACAATTCTAAATCCAACCTGTAATATTGTGCAAAAATTGGAGCTTAAAACGTGCGAAGGTTGTGCTTATGGGAAGCACGCTCGCCGGCCATTCCAGAATTCTAGCCGCGGGCCACAGCAACCAGGTGATGTGGTATACAGCGATGTTTGTGGACCATTTAGTGAGTCATCTGTACAAGGTATGAGATATTTTGTTATTTTCAAAGACGCTGCAACCAGTTACATATATGTGTACTTCATGAAACACAAAAGAGATGTTTTAAACTATTTTAAAAAGTATAATGCAAGGATCAAGAATATGTGCTCACATAGTGTACGTATACTTCACACTGATAATAGTGGAGAATACGCAAGCAAAGAATTCAAGAAGTATCTAGACAGTGAGGGTATTTTCCATGAACTTACTGCCCCTTACACGCCAGAACAGAACGGCCGAGCAGAACGTGAAATGAGAACCATTGTTGAAAGTGCAAGATCCATGCTCTATGCCCGTAATGTTACTCTCAATTTATGGGCAGAGGCCGTCAATTGTGCTGTTTATTTATTAAATCGCACATCATCCAGCCAGACACCAAATGTTACTCCTATGGAGCTGTGGAGTGGTGTGAAACCTAGTTTGAATCATATCAGAATATTTGGATGTGAAGGATATGTCCATGTGCCCGATCAGCTGAGGAAGAAGCTAGAAAGCAAAAGCCGGAAGATGATGTTGATTGGCTATGATAACACTAACTATAAAATGTATGATCCAGAATCTAAAAGAGTAGTAGTGTCAAGAAATGTAATTTTCAATGAAACAAAAACTCCTACTATTAAACATCGTCAAACCCAAATATTTATTGGTGAGGAAGAAGAGAGTAATGATACCGAAGAAAAAGATTCTGAACAAACCAACAATGCCGACTTGAATTTGAACAGTGAAAATTACCAGAGTGATGATAGTGCATATACTGCTGCTGATGAAAATGATGAGACCTATGAACCTTCACAAGAAATAAATTTGGATAACATTGATAGCTCGAACATTACATTGAGACCGAGAAGAAACAACTATTCAGAGGTGAACATAATGGAGTTTGATGTACCTATTACTTATAAAGAGGCTGTAAACAGTGATGAATGCAAATTATGGTTAGAAGCAATTAATGAAGAATTAGAAGCTCATCATAATAACAATACCTGGAGTTTTGTTGACAGAAAAAACCAGAGAACCATCACTTCAAAATGGGTTTTTGATATCAAGAGAAACCAAGACGGTGAAGTAGAGAGATATAAAGCCCGACTCTGTGCTCGTGGTTTCACTCAAATTCAAGGAATTGATAATGGTGAAATTTTTTTTTACCCACTACAAGATATGAATCTATCAGAATACTGTTATCAATTGCTGCAGAACATAATTGGCATATTAGGCAATTAGATGTTAAAACTGCTTTTTTATATGGGAACCTAGAAGAGGACATATTCATGGAAGTCCCAGATGGTGTGACAGCACCTAAAAACAAGATCTGTAAACTGAATAAATCTCTTTATGGGTTAAAACAAGCATCACGATGCTCGAATAGAAAATTCACAGATTTTTTATTAGAGTTTGGTTTTGTGCAGTCACATGCAGACAATTGTGTATTTTCAGGAAATTTTGTTGGCATAAAGGCTTGGTTAATTTTGTATGTAGATGATGCTTTAGTTATGTCAGAGTCAAATTTATAATAGAAAATATAATATGCTATTTAAAGCAAAGCTTTCATATCAAAGAGTTAAAATTAAATCGTTTTGTTGGTTTAGAAATCCTGAAAACAAATGATTACATATGTATTAGTCAGAAACAATATATTGAACAAATAATAAATAGATTCAATATGAGCACAGCTAAACCTTGTAACACACCTCTTGATGTGAATGTTCAGATATCTAAAGATTTTGATGAGGAACCAGTTGATTTTCCATACAGGGAAGCCATTGGTTCACTATTGTTCTTGTCCACTGCTAGCAGGCCAGATATTTCGTTTGGTGTCAACTTGTTATGTAGATATATTAATAAACCTAGCTCAACTCATGTTACTCAACTTAAAAGAATAATTAGATACCTACTAAAGATGTTTGTATAAAATATCAAGGTCACGAAAATTTAATTGGATATTCAGATTCAGATTTTGCTGGCGATGTTGTCACTAGAAAATCTACCAGTGGCAATAATTTCATGTTAAACGGGGGACCAATATCATGGTTAAGTCAGAAACAGTCTTCTGTTGCATTATCTACTACTTCATGGCTGCCTGTGAAGCTGCCAAAAATTTGTTGTGGCTAAGACAATTTTTCAAAGAAATTAATGTTAGTCAAGATTGTACAACTTTGTGTGTTGATAATCAAAGTGCAATAAAATTAATTAATAACCCGGTTTATTATAAAAAGACCAAGCATATTGATGTTAAGTTTAACTTCATTAGAGAAAAGGTGAAACAAAAATTGATTAACCTAAAATATGTTAAAAGCTCTGATCAATTAGCCGACATTTTTACAAAGGCTCTGCCTCATCCTAAGTTTGAATATTTAAGACATGAAATATTGTCAAGTTTGTAGATGTAATATAAATAATAATTAAAGTGTTAAGTAATAATAAATTTATAAAATTTTGTGGGAGTGTTAAAAGTAAATTTTATAATCTGTAAAAAAAAACTAGTTACTGTAAGTTGGTACTTCTTCCCGCCATCTTGGTGTGTTACTTTTGTGGTTAGGCGTTTGCTCTGTGCAATGTCCGTTTGAATAAATTCGTATTTTTCTCTAGAAATCTTGTTAATTATTCAATAATAGACAATAAGAGTTGGATTTTCCATTTTAACATTCATCCCCCATTTAACCCCCTAAATGTTTTTATATCGCGACTAAATGTAGCCTATGTCCTTTCCAGAGTCTCGAACTGTCTCCACACCAAATTTCATCTCAATCTGTTCAGTGGTCTAAGCGTCAAGAGGTAACAGACAGACAGACAGGCAGACAGACACACTTTCGCATTTATAATATTAGTATGGATGATAATATGGCTGCCGGTTAGACGGTCTAGTAGAGCGATGCCCTTAAATCGAATTATAAAGTTCGGATAGCTAGTTTAATCAAATCCATGTCGGATACTATTAATACGACCCAGTAACAAGAATAATAAATATATGTGTCCGGATGTTCTTAGTCATGACAAAGGTCATGATAACTATGACTGTTCAATATAGGTACCTATTCGATCAAAAGCGTAGCGTAGGGCGTCCTCCGGCAACATAGAACGACCTTATAAAGATTTTTATAAGGAGTCTTTCTTGAAATCTGTGACCTATGTTCAGTAGTGGACGTCCTGCGGCGGCTACTAATGACGATGATAATGATTATCATCTTTATCAACCCATCACAAGGCCTACATGCCATTTTATGTAGCTATAGAGTTACGCGGTAGGCTATGGCTGTGAAAATGGCTTTAAAAAAAACCAAGGACTCCGAGTCTGACTGTCGATGTTGAATCTGGTCTTTTCCTCTCATATTTCGTTTTCTTCGACATCCGATAGTAGGGGTTTGTTGGCGAGTCATCTAATCGAATTAAAAAATGCCGATAACTCATCGGCGGGACTTCTCAATGGGCCTTCGGGATTCCACTGGGACATAATGCAGACAGGACATTTGACGCGGTTGGGGGTTCTGAGCAAACTTGTATAATTGCAATACAATGTTTTTTTTCTACGGAATTACCACAAATTGCCGTTCGGATTTTTTTCCTTTACTTGTGCTGTAAGATCTTCCTTAATTGATTCTCGGTCTTTTGGGAAGTTTGACATGACAGATGATGAAAGTGTTTTGAAAACTTAATTGTAAGCACCAGGATGGTTAAATAGGATGTAGTATTAATTGGTTTACATAGTATAATTACAGCATGACTGGTAAACCTCCTAAGTATTGATGCTCCATCTTTTAACGTCGCCGTCGGTAGGTACTTCCATGATATTTTTTATTGATATTGACAATTTCATTCCTTTCAGTTTCCGCGATCAATGGTAATGGGTTTTTTAATATCCAACATTTATTTTTGTACTGCTTTGGCCCTGTTATTATGCCTCTTTTTAATAAGGCTAGTTGCCATAACTAGTTTCAACCTACCTTTTCCTTACGTATAAGTCATCTTTAGGAATTCCTAACGAATAAACTTCAGTATGCCGTATTTGCGATTGCGACCAAAACATTTATGATCTCAACGTCTTGTATTTACCAAATCTGATGGACACTCCAAAATAGCCGATTTATGCATAGTGCATTCAGTCTAATATAACTGCCATAATCTTGGCCGGATTAGTCTCTCGAACCGACAGAAGCTGCATTTAGGCCCGTAATCGTGTCTGCCTGCCCCACTCGGCTTATCAGCGGTGGAGCAGAAATGCTGGCGAGCATTCGCACAGCGCCGAGCGTAATGCGATTAGCAGCGAATGCACTGGATCCGGAACCTTTGTTACTCTTCCCTATTGTTCTGTATGTAACCAGTTGGTTGCAATGATACATTTCAGTGTCAGGAAACAGTTGGAATTCGGGATCTGCTGCAGCATATTACGAAAACAATTCAGCAATTATTTTGGAGCTTTTGAATAATAAATGAAATTAAATAAAACCCTTTGTACGAGTATAGTTGAGTAAAGAACGTTCTTAAAGAAACGTTCCATTTCGAAATGAATTTCGCTTACAAACAAATTCGATTTGTAATTTAATTATTTGAATCTGTAATTTTTAAGAGGTGTTACAAATCTTTAAGCCTTGTAATTTCATCTTTCTTGTAATCTGTATGATGTTTTATTGTCTAGCCCAACCATCGAGGAACGTGAGTCCAACATAGGGTACACTTCAGTTAAGACAAGCTAAAGGTTTACACTCAAAACGTGCAGTTTTCGCCTCATAAAAGTAATCAAACACAAAGAATCTTACAAATTCAAAATGGAAACTCGCTACGGCTTAAAGTAGCTAACGCTAGAAACTGTAACTTTACATTCGGGCTATAGTCGAGTTTGACCCCTACTCTGAAAAACGTTGGAATTTTCGAGTCATCTCACTCACTCGCTTTGGGAAGCTTGAGTGAGCGGGACGACTGGACTCGCAAATAAGGACGTCGACTTTAAGTAGTAAGTCTGAATACAGAACCAGTTCTCGGAAGTTCCACAATTCAGTTTCACAGTTTCGGTTATAATTTATTAAGTACATAGTTAGGAGGGAGAGTGTTTGATCTCGGTGCACGGGCTCGTCTGAGAAACCCCAAGGAAATGCAAATAGTTGAACGTAGCATATTATATCCACATCACAAGCTAACGGACGTTTGTTAGCCGTAATATCTTGTAACGCAGAATCGAGTAAGATGTATTTGTTCTAGCTAGCTTTCAAGAATTCTCGGAAGCCAAGGTTATTTCAGAAGTTCCCAAATATGTGATGCGTAGGTGGGAATGTAGTAAGGAAATCTAATAACGGTATTGTTTTCGTTTTAGAAAGTCATCTAATATTCACTGAATATACAAGCAGCATAGATTTATAAGTACCATCGACATACTTCACGGTGACGTTATTTCTGACTCCAATATCTCAAGAAAACACCTGAATGCCCCGTATTCTTGAGTTGTTGGGGCAAACAAAGCTTGCTTTCGGTCCATTGTGGGGACTCAGCAATCCGAAAGGGGTCTGGTTTCGACATCCATTGCGATAAACCAGCCAACCTTCCACTGACAAGTTCATGCACCGGTCAGTAAAGCCAGCAGTGGTTGCCGGATCGTTTGTCAAACTCAAAGCTACATGATTTAGAAGGTTCGAGCGCGAATTTGAAACGTTTAGTCAGGGGTGTACTCTGTAAGTCGTGTGTCTTGTCACTCATGGCCAGCCAGCGGCCGTCATGACAATGCGAGTAAGAGTGACAGTTGAAGTAAATAATATTTAAAATATTTTTAAATATAGAGCCACATCACTGTAGCAAATCGTACGAGTACTCCTTTTTTACCTGTGTTTATAAATACCTTTTATTTCATATTTTCTGTTTTATTTTACAATATTGTTCAGTTGTTATTTTTGTGGTTAGTAAAATAAGCATTTGCTTTGCGAATAATAAATATTTTTATTTGAATTCCTCGGATTTGAATTCCAACACACATCGCATATCACAAAGTAAGAAACAACGGTGCCGCGGTTGTACCACAATACCTAAGCCAATGTTGAAAATTGAATTTTCAATATTGATCCGACCGGGGATCGAACCCGTGACCTCAGAGATGGTGAGTACACCATGAAATCCGGAGTGAGCATTAATAATGACCCTGAACCTGAAGATTTTTTTACTAGAGATTCCAATCGCTCTTCACAAGGAAGATATATCGTACGTTGGGTACCTAATAACGTCCGTGGCACTTGGTCCGAATTGAAATTGTCAATGACTGTCGCCTGCTTCTCGTCTGATGCTGCTGGCCATCATTCTTATTGACAGTGTTCAATCAACCCCTACATAGCCGTCCACATGATGAGATCATGTAGCCAATAGCAATTTTTCAGTCGTTACACTAGTTTTGCAGTAATAAATCTAACACAATCTAACAGGTATACGCGACATAGTTAATAGAACACCCTGTATAACCGTTAACCTTCAACTCGAGCGTTCATTGCCGCAAAACTAGAAAAGTTACGAATATTACAACTGTCTGTATATTTGTTGTTCCTTTGTTACGAAACTTGTTTTGTACAAACTGGCTGGTTATTGAGTCTGGCTATGTACTATCGAAGACAAGTGCGCCTTACCAGTAGGCCGTTGTCACACTGCAGTAGAGTAAACGAGTAACTATCGGCGATTTTCTGGTCCAATAAACGTGCAATAGGTATTATATATTCCGTGTAAACAAAAGAGATGTTTACATTAATAGTTGATCGCTGACTGTTCACACTGCCGGGGAGTAGGTACTCGCTTTACTAGTTTGTAGCTCAGCGACAGAGCTTTCAAAGATGAAGACACTTACTCAAGGATGCTCGCATTAGCTACTCAATTCTATTCCAAATTCAAATCGCCAGTCGCCCAAACACTCTTTTTAATAGCACAGCGACAACTCGCCAAATCGTTTCTTGTTTCTCGGCTGACGCCAACTGCCAACTGCGCTGGAGATATTATTGTGCACAAGTAATGCAAGTATGTGTGCAATACACAATTGAACTCTCTGTTTCTTCACTCTCAAAGTTTGGTAACACGGCAATCCGGCAGGACCATAGCACGATCATAGGCCTTACTACAGTTGACGATGTCCGTATTTTCGAGTCTAGCCTTCTCGCTCGTTCACGGGGCCAACGGCTTAACGTGCTTTCTGAAGCACGATGGTGTGAACACCACCTACTTCCTGATTCCGAGCAGTTTCTGAGTGATTTCAAAACAAAACCCCAAAATCATGTTCCAGCCCGACCTGGAATTCGGATTTCTTGGACAGATGCCAGCATACTGACCATTAGACCATTGAGACAAAACGTGTACCAAACTGAAGGAAGATTTCTTCCAAGATCTTCTTGCATAGTTTAGCCTCACGGCACCAGAGCGCTTGCAGTACGAGTTGACAGATATAGCTAAAACTTTTCCCGACAGATATCCCTCAAGTTAGTTGCCTTATTAGTTTTCCTGTCTTATCCATCTGAATCTTTTTGATATTCAAATCTCTAGTTTAGAGTTGGAAAACATGATAGAAATTTGGGTACTAGAAAACCCTTGCAAGGTAATATGACTGTATAACAATAACGTTTATATGTGAATAGGAGAATAGCTCTTCATAGTGTATAATAATAGTTCAATAGAATGGCGTTTTTCGTTAACTCCGAAGTGTTTTAATAGAAAGTACATTGTGTGCAAGTGACAAATTAAAAGAAAATTACGTTTTAAGAATTATCGAATCCGTGTTTGCTTGGCTGGCAGTGCAGTCTGCCCCTTGCAATGTCTTTACTTCGAAACTGCAAGTGTGTGGATTATTTCAAATGACTATTACATTTATAAAAATCGATGTTGTCTTACCCGAGTGCCATTAAACAAAGTATTATATTTCATCTCACCTGTTCGGAAAGTTGAACTTTCATGTGTAGATAGCCGGATAAAAAATAGCTTTTCCCTCCTACTTTATACTCCTACTAAAATAAAATTAAAATTCATCAAATTTATTTATTTCTGTACATAGGCTCGCAAGGAGCACTTATACACGTCCCAACATAAAATAGAACCCTACCACTGCTTCGGGACGATTGTGGGCAGTAGGTAGGTAGTGCAGAGAAGAAGCAGCAAAGAAACTCAGTCACTATTGTCATAGCCTCTTTTCAAAGTTTTACAAGATTTGTGTTCATTAAAACTATTCCATACGTTTTTATTATTGGCATTTAAAAATTCATCTATTTTGTAATATCCCTTAGACATTAAAACACTAAAATAAGTTTATGTACAGGTAATTCAGCAATATTATCGGGTAGCTTATTGAAAAATTTTATACATCTCCCCAAAAATGAATTACCAACCTTTTGAATCCTATAGTTTGGAACGGCTAGTTTATTTTATTTCTTGTATTATTGTTATGCGCGTCGCTCTTTTTTGAAAATAAATGCAAATTTTTGCGGACATAAATCAGATTTCCATAAATATACTGGGAAGCTAGTGTAAGTGTGTACTATTGATTAAAAGGCCACTATCGAAAGTATCGATAGTTATTGCAATAGTCAGAGCTCTATCAGTCTAAGGTATCAGCTATCGGTAGTGATTTTAATATTGAACTTTGATACTATCGATAGTATTGCTATGTGTAGATAGTATTTGTATTAACGGAGCTATCGATACTATCATCACCGTCGATAGTCCATCGATACTATCATTACTATCGATACTATCATTACTATCGATACTATCATTACTATCGATACTATTGCTTTTGCCTAAAATATCGATAGTCTATCGATATTCTATCGATACTATTGCTTATGCCTAGACTATCGATACTATCGATATTTTATCGATACTATTGCTTTTGCTTCAACTATCGATAGTCTATCGATACGATCGACATTTTATCGATACTATTGCTTTTGCTTCAACTATCGATATCGAAAAACTATCGATAGTGGACTATCGAGCAGCAACGTTACCCAGTTTGGCGCCGCTCGCGGACAAATGGAAAGCACCTACGATTGCACCACATAAAAAAAGAAATGCACTATTTCTTTCCTCACAGCCGAAATGAAAAATATATAGTATGTTTAACTCGGGTGAAAGAACCCATTCCACTCTCGAGCTATTGGCGCTCTCACTTTGTTCGAGCGCCAGAAAGTTTTCGACTGGAATGGTCACTGTCGTCCCTTGTATAACAATCTACTATTTCAGTGTGATTGTAATAAGTTTTCCTTTACTCTAATATAATAATACTTCGAATAACGAACGAACTACGGGCCGCTGCCCACGGCCTCAAACAGCCCTCCCACACAAAGATCCGCGCCGATTACTCTAATCGCCTGTCCTTTAGATTGCTCCGCATTTTCATTTAAAACATTTCAGATCAGGGGCCCTACTGTGTATGATGATGTCCATATTTCTACTCTTGCCGTTTCTTACACCAAGTTCATGCACGACCCTTTAGTGCAACCCGCAAGTCTTGTAGGGGGCGAGGAAGCGCCAATCGCGCGTGTGTTTCGATATGATGAAGGGGATTTCCTATCACAGTCGCATAACTGATAGGAAATCCCCTTTTCCGCAATACCACCAGACATTCATCATTTCCCTCCCCTCGTACCTCTGGCGACTGTAGGAGGGTCGCGCACGAACTTGTCGAACTATAATAATGCCCTCGTGACAGTTCGAGCGAGTCTGGTAGACCCCAACATGCGGACATCATCTTGCAGCAGTGGTTCATAAGTGCGAAATAGACGCAATGAAATTTGCAAACATTGACTTCTGCAAGCTGTTCCCACTGTGTGAACTGGTGTTTCTTGCCACACCGGCTTAGCTTGCCACCTTCTGCAAGTTTTACAGTTTGCTGAATTTGCTACAAGTGTGTTACAATTATATATTGCACGTAATGTAAACGTACCAGCAAGTTATTGCTCAAAAAATTGCAGGAAGAACTTGCTAGTCTAAGCCTCGCTTTAACCTTTAAGTGCTAAGAGGGATTTTGGCAATTTGTTCTGCGATGGACTTCGAACCGATTGAGTTAATGTCAGTATAGGTTAACAAAAGGGTTTGCGTAGCTATCCGTTTATTTCAGGCTTCGTAAAACACCTCCAGTGGTTTGCAGACTACAGTTTCAAGGTCTGTGCAAATAATGTATAAGGAACGGAAACAAAATACAAGCGCGGTGTTAGTTAGTAACGGAGCAGTGTGGGAATTGACGCATACTTTTCAATACAGATAATCTATATTATATCATTCTCTGTCTGTCTCTGTCTTACTAAGTAGTTCCTCAGGATGTAATGTGTGGGTTGACCGTGACCGTAAACGGAGTGTGTATTGACTATCCTTATTATTAAGGTTTCTTGTTGGTTGATACGACTAAAACTGTGTGGTTGCAATTGGACAATCTTCAATATTATTCGTTCTACAGCTTAGTATCAGACTGTACGTTTTTAATTTTACATCAGCCTAAGAGACAGCTGTGTTTACCTTGAAGGTTCTTCTTCTAGCGAAGAGGAGGACCAGGTCTTACTCCTGATGACGTGTTTCTTTTTAACAGTACGTCTTCTTTGTCTCTCATGCTAGCATAATAGCGCGAAGTGAAGGCTTTAGTTCGACAAGAATGTGCGTGACCTTTCTGTAGTCGCCAGAGGTGCGAAGGGCGGGACACGCTAGACATTAGCGGATGTCGCAGAGAATGGCAATGCTTGGATAAACGATTGTCGCTGCCCCCCCCCCCCCCCCACGCATTGCAGGATGTAAGGAGGGTCGCGCAAGAGCTTGTCGGACTATACACTCGAAAATACGGACATCTGTGCCGGGTACTTTTTTAATGGTCCGTTGCTTTACCGCCTGTATTTTTTTTTCGCGCAAAATTCGAATTTCCCATACAAACTTCCAACCCCCTTGTCACCCCCTTGTCACCCCCTTAGCACCCCCTTAGCAGTCGGAAACATGGTGCAAAATTTAAAGTTTCTAATCCTAGTAGTTTGGGCTGTGCGTTGATATGTCAGCCAGTGAGTCATTCATTAAGTCAGCTTTCCCAACAGATATCTGAGGTCGATTCGGTTCGCCACACAGTTTATATCTGTCAGATCCAATTGTTGGAGATGGCGTTGGCGTTTAATGTCGTCTGGAGTACCCGGCGACATTGTCCGTATATTGTAGGTTATCCATTTAACTGGTACGAGCTGGCATGCTGGCATGTGCGACAGGAACGGCTATAGTCGAAAAAACGGAGTAAGGTCTCTGATACTTAACTTAAAATACAAGCAATCCCTTAGGACGTTGACGACACGAATTGTACTCACACATCTATAGGTCCTGAAACCAATAGAACAAAATTGGAAAATCCGCGATGTAAAGCAGAATTAATGTCTCTGCCTTGTCTATTGGGAATCGAACAAGACTGGAACCGGTCTCGTTACTTTGATACCCGGGTTTACGCGTACTTTGCTTGGCCTGGTCGTTATTTTTGTAAGTTATTTTTGTCAGTATTGAAAGTTATTATATTTTTTATATATTATATCATATAGTATTGAAAGTAATAACTTCTTGTTAAGTAAGAATATCTTTCAGTCATAAAAGTGTAAGATTGTGAGCAATATTATAAAGAAGAAATATTTTTGTATTCATGTACATTTGTAACGAATAACTTTTGGACCAATTTAAAAAATTCTTACACTATTGAATTCCTGCATTATTCCAGTGACATGGCCTATATTTTGTAGGGTTCCGTACCCAAAAGGCATATTATTTCACACCACTACATAAAAAAATGCATCAATTTACACAGAAATATGTACAATGTAGGCGGTCTTGTCGCTAAGAGATCGCTCGAGAACTAATCGTAATATACCTACTGGTTGTTGTCTGGGGTAGAATTCATCTCGATAGTAATAGTACATCCAGAGATACAGGTGACCCTGTGACAGTGATTAGTTTATTATTTAACTATAAGTCCACAGTAAAATATAGGGTGTATACATACAAGGTGACCTTTTTTGTACTCTGTAGTATAGTGAAGGGATTACCCTTCGCTACACTACAGAGTACAAATGAGAGACCACGATAACTGGACGGCGGGTAGGAGTACGAGTCAATTTGTATAATCGAGTCCACCCAGACGAAGTCGCGGGCTACCACTAGTATGTAATATATACAGGGTGTCCCAAGAAGTATGGTAAAGCGGTAGTCCAGAAATAGAGTACCACTTGGGGCACCAGAATCACCCCCGTGTATGTTCCGCGATTTTCCATAGTTTTCGAGTTATTAATTTTTTTCTGAATTTTAACAACCTGAACATCAAAAAAAAAATATAAAATTTAATTTAAATTTAAATTTTAGGCATAAAAGTACATTTCACTAAGATTTAGTTGCAAAAATGAAATCTCAAAAAAAACCTTTAACTTAAAAAAAAATTTTTAGTTGCTCAGGTCGACAATTCTTAAAAATTCATAACTTGAAAACTACGATAAATCGCGGAACATACATGGGGGTGATTCGGGTACCCCAAGAGGTACTCTATCTCTGGACTTTCCCGTTACCATACTTCTTGGGTCACCCTGTAGATATAAGCTCAACTAGGTTTGTTTGTGATTTACGTACCCCCAAATCAATTTGCATAATATGTGTTTCGGGGAATACGTCGTCGTCGAGTCGACAAAAGCTTACGAACTATTTGAATACGTTATGTACGTTATTGTGTATATCATAGGTATTTTATTTACATGAGGTACCCTATTCAAACTTGTTTAGATAGTTTCAAGAACTTATCTAGTAGTAACTATGAAATATGTCCGGGTTTCGACCGGCGTTAATTTAAGGGCATTTAATGTATCCAAATTTTAACGACAAAATCGTAACATTTTTTAATTACATTTTTTGGGATAGTTTTGTAATGCGTTTAAAAAACTATTTAATGTTTACATTTTAAACAAGATTACTTATAACTTCTTTTTATTCTCTGTAACAGATAATAATTTTGAAATGATCTTTGTTTCTGTTGATAGGCGATATCATTACCTTCCAAATTAATCTTTATTCATTAATTTTAGGACCTCCAGATCCATATAAATAGTTTTTTTAAATGTCTGCCATTTCAAGAGGGGAGAGTTAGATAGAATCGTATATGGGGGTTTTTTGTCGATAAATTTACTGAATTAAAAGCCCTTAAATTATCGTCGGTCAAAACCCGGACACATTGGGCTCAATTCCAATGCGCCCTGTCTAAACTTAAATTAAGTTTCAATCTGTGTTTTTCTCTGCCAAACAAACGAAAAGAGACAGACTATATTAATTTAGAAACGTCAGACTAAACGGCTGTCCGTTGCTAAGGAAATTAGAGAACCCATGACAGTTTAATAGGAATGTCATTCGATGACAACTAAAGTTAGACGAAAACACGCAAAAACTTGTACAAATACGTTAGAAATCGCATCACTTAATTTGACGTTACTAAATTATTGTAGTCTGTCTCTTTTCGTTTGTTTGATAGAGAAAGAGAGAGACTGAACTTAAATTTAATCTTAGACAGGCCGCATTGGAATTAAGCCCAGTGTATGTTTGCTTATTCTACGTCAAAAACTATTTTACGACCTAACGCCTTTATACTCTCTTCAAAGAGGTAAGGTCAAACAAGAATTTGGCGGCCATCTTAACAATCTACCTAATATTATAACCAAGCTTTGTAAGTGTTGCGGCTTCAAGTCTTGGTGCCCAGCACAAAGAGCCCCAGCGCGAAATTATTACTGCCTTAATGCCTCTGACGAAGGGTCGTGTCAACAGTGATTTTGTATGAGTAATTAATTAGCCCATTGTAATTAGTTACTCGTAGGCCGTAGGCAGGCCTGTGTATCTTCCCGCGTAGGTAGCAAAAACGTACCTACGCGCGGCGACCCCTAGATAAGGGACTAAACAAGTTGGGTGTCGCTAGCCGGCAGCGACACGCTCCCGCGTTTTATTCACCGGCGGTGCGCGACACTAGGTTGCTGGTTGGACGAGCGTGAATAAAGTCCTAGAAAGATGCGCTAGATGGCGTAAGTAGCTTCTTGTGGCAGTCAACCCTATCGCGTTGCGTGATAGTACGTCACTTATAATAGGTTAAGTGTATTAGAATCATTTTCCAGAGTTATAAGAATGAAATTATTTTGCAATGTATTTCTGTAGGTGTCTACACGAAAGCTTGAGTAAGAGGCGAACTGAATTACACCATATCCTTAACAACATTGAGTAGATATTTCTTTGAATTTCATTGCAAAGTCATTCTTCTGTACGGAGTACTAGTACTTATTCTGTGCCGTAGGTCATGTTTAGACTAAATGTGCTGCTCACAAAGGCTTATCCGAAAACGGGTTTTAATCTTTGTAAGCCCTATTTAATTGAGAGCAACATCAAATATAGTGAAACGTTTAAGCTGTTGGGTGCTACTAAATAATAACGGCATGTAAAATATTAAATGAATTGAGATGAATTTTGGTCGAAACTAATGGGCATGATGTTGCCTGCAATATTGGACGATTTAATTCGAGCCTGAAAACATTGTATGAAAGTTTTATTACCTTATGAATTTCGTATTGTTTATGTAAGAATATATTTGTTTTTTATTGCTTTTAAATGTTTTTGTCTCTTATGTTTTTATCAATGTTTTTATTTTTCTATACTTGTCATCACTTCTAATAAGTATCCACCACAGGTATTGACGATAAATAAAGCGTAGAGGATTTGGTTCAGAATTTAAAGTCATGCTTACAATCGTATCTAGGTACCTACTCTAATAATTGTAAATGAAAGGTCATAGTAATACCTATATACTATCATGTGTATTTGAAAACGTGTTCACATTCTTATTCACTAGAAATAACAACCGAAAAAAGCGTGTGATATTGGCACAGACCAAACAACGTACAGACCCACCACACCTCTCACTATCAAATATATTTTGCCTAAACCTGATTTAAAGCATCGAATATCTCCAACAGTATGTTGTCCGTTGACAGCATGGACGACATCGAGCTGAAGAACATCCAGCTGGTGTTCCCGTCCGCGCGGCGGTTCAGCGACGGTGCATGCGCAGAGGCACGCGTTCGCACCGACCGCGGGGAGCTCTGCGTGGCGGTGCAGGGCGACAGGAGCAAGCCGGCCATCATTACGTACCACGACCTTGGCCTGAACTGTGAGTAATGCATTTTGTATATGATAGTTCGTAGCAATAGCAATTAGATGTGGTCTATTATGTGTGTTTTACGGGTGAATTACGAGTTTCACTTTTTTGTACGTCAGAAACATTTTCACATATACAACATTTTTTTTAAGGAAGGCTGAGTATTATTTATTGTTTGGTGGACCAATGGATAAGATTGATATTCCCATAAAATTTGTATCCATTAACTCATTTCAAATTCATTAACAACTAAAATTATTGCATGATTTAGAATTTTGTTGACCCATTTTTTGGCAACTTTTAGCAAGGATAATTGGACGACACATGCTGTTTAATGATAATTGCAGTACCTTCCTACTCTTACTTAATACTATGCAATAACTGTCAGTCACGGATTCACTAGCAAATGAAGCGCACCGATACCCGAACTTGCATATTTCGGCTTAATAAGGATGCTAATTTAGTTAATAACGCGTGAGCAATTAACACGTGATGGAGCATACATCAAATTGTGCCCATATTGACGCACAGTAAAAATTCAGAGGACCCGTGTTCTCCTATGTTTAAGTACGGATCCGTTCGGATTCTCCCTTAATTAATGCTGATGTACAGACGGCAGCACATCTAGTCTAGTAAACACTGCTGTTGTCATAGGGGTGATTTTACAATAATGCATCGTGACGAGCAATACGCGGTGTTCTTGTTCTAGCAAGTTTTAAAAATAATATCTGTAAAACATCATTACTGAGTACAAACTACGAACAATGCAAAAAAAGATGTATCTTATATTTACTAGTTACCTTATATCTCATGGCATATTTATTCATTACCTGGTCTGACTGGTAAATGAAAATATACTTTAGATTTAAAATAGAGTTGATTGGCGTTACCTGCCGAATAGGCATTTTGAGTGAGCATACACACTGGCATACACAACAACTTTTATTAATAAACATACTTCTAAATCAAAATGCGTCATATTATTATGAATGCGATTTTTTTTGAGGGTTTTAAATTATGTCGTTTAATTAAAGTTGCTGTTACTTCGTTTTTAAATACGCTCTCAGAAAATAAGAACTTCGTAAAATATCACCTTGTTTAACATACTTTTGGAGTGGACCTTCTGTTTTCGTTTTCTCTGTGAGATTAATGTGTGCTGGTAAAATTGAACACGGCGTACGTACGACGTCATGATAATATTTCAGTGATTTTGGATTGATTGGGTGCATATTTTTATTATGTTGAAAATCTAAACTTATTAACTCGATTTTATAATATTCTACACCCAAATTAATTTATACCTTATTTTATTGTTAAGTGATGCATGCAAAATATGCTACAGCGAATGAATTAGGTATCGAAATACTTGTGCTTTAACATAAATAACTATAAGGTGAATTGCTGTGCGATCTGTTATTTGTGTCTAGTGTGTAAGAATTTATTTCAGGTGTTAAAAACTGCAGACGCGGTAATGAGTTAAGATAATATTTTTTTCATGGTATGGTAGGTATCTGTTCCTAAAAGTAAGCTAGGGATAATACACTATTATTTTCTATTAACTAATGTTTGGTGCAATAAGCGCAAACGAACAATACAGCATTTTATTGGCCTACTTTTGGGTCGCCTGTGTAAAACGAATGTTAAGTTGTATGTAACTTACTACGTCCTACCATCCCCGACGCGTGCTCAAACCATTTTTGTACCCTTAATTACCAATATACTTAGGTGGTCAACCAGTTACAGTCGACCAACTTAAAAATTGTAACTGGAGAAGGGATTTTTTTCTAAAAGTTCAATAGAAAGTAACTAACAAACACCAATAACTTTGTAAATCTTTCTATATGTGAGTGAAGCACTGACCTTTATAATACAAGTACGCTGGACTAAACATTCTCTAAGAAATGACGGATAATTTTTGTGCCGAATCAAAGTGTCCATGGAACTAAAATAAAGTAAATTATTAATAAATAGAGTAAAATAATAACTGTCACCACACGCTCACTGCAGACGTCAGCGCCAAAATGGCGATAATCAAATGGCATCATTTTTAGGTTGACAGTATGCAGTCCAGCGTACTTGTATTATAGAGGTCAGTGGAGTGAAGCGATTACGGAACACTGCACTTCAATCGTGATCGGACACGCACAATTTTGTCTCAATGTCGGGCCTTCTTGTCCTAACTGTGGTAATCCGTCAAAGTCAAAAATCTAAGTAACAGACTTAATTTGGGACCGAAAATGCGTCTTATGAACGTCAAAATTTAAAAATACATATTTGCCCATATGGGGCCCGAACACCTCTCTTTATTTTTTACGTGCATAAGCACAAAATACACAATAAGCACCGTTATTGCCACTGTTTACTGTAAACCTTGGACTGGAATGAATAAACTAGCATAGGTTGGCTTTATTTGTCTGGCTGCCAAATTACTCCCTGCCACAGAATAAGTACTAGTACTCCGTACAGAAGTATGACTTTGCAATGAAATTCAAAGAAATATCTACTCAATGTTGTTAACGATATGGTGTAATTCAGTTCGCCTCTGACTCAAGCACATTTTCGTGTAGACACCTACAGAAATACATTGATAATTTAATTCTTATAACTCTGGAATGTGATTCATAATACACTAAACCTATTGAGTGACGTACTATCACGCAACGCGACAGGGTTGACTGCCACAAGAAGCTACTTACGCCATCTAGCGCATCTTTCTAGGACTTTATTCACGCTCGTCCAACTAGCAACATAGAGTCGCGCACCGCCGGTGAATAAAACGCGGAAGCATGTCGCTGCCGGCTAGCGACACCCAAGTTGTTTAGCCCCTTACCAAGGGGTCGCCGCGCGTAGGTACGTTTTTGCTACCTACGCGGTAAGATACACAGGCCTGTCCCTCCGAAGTTTTAAACTTGCAGTGCCATCGTTGATCAAATATAAATAACACAGGTACATTAATGTTTGTAATGCCTTTGTTCAAGACTTTAGATAATGAATACTTTTTTTAACTGCTTAGCAAACATTGTAAACAATCTTTTTATGACTTACATCAAAATATACGCCCGCATGAAATATACTCACCTCACAGGTACGTGAGGTGAGATGGTATGTGTACCTCTATTCGGGTTTTTTTTAAATCTCAGTTTTTGACGTAAAATTCTACGAGAAAATGAGAGGGAAATACTATTTTTCCCAGTTAATACTATAAGCAATTTGACACTTTAAATGTTTGGTTTGACTGTGTTTTACGTACGGGAATAATTGCCCTGGTTATTTCAACTTCCAGTTTACCTACTTATACGAGGGTCAAACTGAAAGTTCTTAGAACTGGCCACTTATAAACAATATAATAAAAAAAATATTCTAAAATTTGAAAATAGAACTCTTTGCCAATATTACTGAGTATATATTTCATTCATTTGTCATTTGTTTTATGACTTGGCGGCAAATTGAAAATTGTCTGTGTCACGTCAAAATGAATTTAACACGAGAAAATTTTCGTGCAATGATTTTTTATGACTTTCGATGTCATTTAAGTCAACAAGAAAGTTATGATAGACTACGATTGGCCTTTCACGATGAAGCCCCATCTCGTGCGACTGTTTACAACTGGTTTAATGAGTTTAAACGTGGTCGCACTAATCTCACTGATGATGTACGTGAGGGACGGCCTTCTACGGCGACGACTGAAAATAACATCTGTGTTGTGCGGCGTATGATAGAGACTGACAAAAGAGTGACCTATCAGCAGATTCGGACAAGCTTAGGCATCGGTATGAGTCAAGTGCACAAAATCCTCCACGAACATTTAGCGGTCAGGAAGCTTTGCGCCCGGTGGATACCTCATAATTTGACTAAGGCTCAAAAACTCCATCGTGTGGATTGGTGCCGTAAAATGATTGAAAGATTTAACGGAGGTGACTCAAATGCTGTGTTCGACATACTAACAGGTGACGAAAGCTGGATTTACTGTTATGATCCTGAAACCAAAAGACAATCTGCTCAGTGGGTGTTTCCTTTCGAGGAGTTGCCAACTAAAGTGAAGAGAGATCGAAGTGCGGGAAAAAAAATGGTGGCCTCGTTCTTTGGAAGGATAGGTCATTTCGCAACAATTGTGTTAGAGGATCAAAAAACAGTTTCTGCAGAATGGTACACTACCAATTGTTTGCCACTTGTCTTGGAAAAAGTTCGAGAGAAACGACCTCGCAGTAGGATCCTCCTTCACCACGACAACGCCTCGTCGCACACCGCCAAGCGAACGATCGACTATTTGGCGACATCAAACGTTGAATTACTGGGTCACCCGCCGTATAGCCCCGACCTCGCGCCTTGTGATTTTTATTTATTTCCAAAAATTAAAGAAAAACTTAAAGGAAAGCGGTTTATGAATGCTGAAGAAGCGGTGGCTGCGTATCGCGATGCCATTGAAGAGACCCCTAAGGACGAGTGGGCAAAGTGCTTTTCCCAGTGGTTCCATTGCATGCAGCGGTGTATTGACGTCAATGGACAATATTTTGAAAAGATATAATAAAACTAATAACTGGCTAATGTAATCAGTTTTTGATTTTCTAAGAACTTTCAGTTTGACCCTCGTAGTAGTGTCATAAAACTAGGAATGCATTCTGGCCAAGGTCTACTCACAGCCGCAATGAACTCCGAAAGTTCGGCAGACAATCGATCGTCCACGAAATATTACCATACAGCGTACGGCGCGTTGCGTAACTGCCAGGATAGCGTCCTGGCAGGTTTTGTAATGAAGCTTTTAGCCTAGATAGAATCAGAACATGTTAGAATACACAGTACCGATAACAATTTAAACGACATTTAAAACACACACACACACATAAATATTGAAAAAAAAAACACCCAACCCAACTGCAAAATTTATTATATTTTCGAATTTGTCTTTTTACTGGCTTTCAATTGAAACCCATATTGCTATGCTTAGGTAAAAATCAATCCCCCCTCCCCCCTTTGTTTACATTTTCGGGCGTTATTTTTTTTAAATGTGTATATCCATAATTTTGACAAATTCAACGACACCTCATTATGTCAAAAACTGTCCAACCGATTCACTATGGTCTAGAACCCTATTCTAGCGCGAATTAATTCGATTTCTGAACTACGGCCAATATAACTTTATTTAATTGTATTTGACAGTTTATGAGGTGTACTAAAGCTACGAAAAAAAATTGGAGGTAAAAACAGATAGGTACATGGTTAAAATCATACTCAAAACGTAAGTACCCACAAATTTCCATAATACGTTCATTTAATCTGCGCACAGTTAATCTCTTACTGTGAGTGTTTATAAAGATTAATTGAAATAAATTTAGTGTTTTTATAATGAGTGATGTAGCCCAAGGTAAGTTCTGTTATTGTTGCTTATTATTACAAAAAGTTTTGAGTGAATATCTTTTTAAATTTGGTACTATCACAAATTGATCTTACTATGAAAGTAACTAAGGTTTTAAAAAATGGCAGATGTTGGCATGTATTGTAAATGCTTTTATTCGATCAATTAGCTCAATATCTTTTTACTAAATGATAATTTAGAACAGTCTCATGCAGCCGATATTTTTAATTATTTTTTTCAGTAATTACCCGTAAGCACAGAATACTAGTACTTCGTACAGAAGTATGACTTAGCAATTGTATTCAAAGAAATGTCTACTCAATGTCGTCAACAAAATGGCGTAATTTAGTTCGCCTCAGAGTCAAGCACATTTTCGTGTAGACACCTACAAAAATCCATTGCAAGGTAATTTCTTACTTATTGCTCTGGAATATGATTCATAATACACTAAACCTATTCAGTGACGTAATATCACGCGACGCGATAAGGGTTGACTGCTACGAGAAGCTTCTAACGCCATCTAGCGCCTATTTCTAGTACTTTATTCATTCTCGTCCAGCCAGCAACGTAGCCGCGCGGCCGCCGGTGAATAAAACGCGCGAGCGTGGCTCTGGCCGGTAGCGACACGCAACTTGTTTTAGCACCTACGTAGGTGCGCCGCGCGTAGGTACGTTTTTGCTACCTCCGCGGGGAGATACACAGGCCTGCCGTAAGGAGCTTTTTGAGGAGTGCGTGGCTCAAATTTAAGGATTTAAGTTGATGTGACTGCTGTGATGCATTAGAAGATTATTTGCTAAATAAAAGAGGACTAAAAGGAGATAAAATAAAGACTATTTTGCTGAAATCCCACATAGAGTCATATCCCACATTTCAAACAAGGACAAATTGACTAAGCATACATTAAAATTGGATACAGAAGCTTTGAATATGCTAAAAGCACTTCCAGGACCCTCTGGAACAGGTTCAGCTTTATCCGATTCCGATACTGATTGATTGTATTATTTATCTTTAAGTTTGTCTTGATTTCTCTTATTTAATGCTTAATTATTATTATTATTTTATCAAAAAAATGTGTATAAGTTATGACTGTATCATTTTTATATCATCGTACAATTATTTACAACAGTTACAAGCTATTTAAATAGCAAGATTAATTAATTCGTGCTAGAATTGAGTTCTAGCCCACAGTGCGATTGGGCTGTCGTGCCAAACAATTATTCATACATACATACTCTCGAAAAACATAACCCTCCTTCCACAGTCGGGTAAAAATAGAGAAGCGAGAACTTTTTGGAGTCGTGAAAAGTGATTTGAACTCAACAACTGATTTTCAATCAACCTCCGCATAACCTGTATCAGTCGGCGGCGTTCACAAAAAGCGGTTATATACTAAACACAAAATCACCAAAAACCGTAGGCCGCTTTGTTGTTAGATTCAACACTGACCTCTATAATACAAGTACGCCAGGACTAAACGTTCTCTAAGAAATGACAGATGATTTTTGTGCCGAATCAAAGCGCCCCCACCGAGTACAGGGAACTAAAATAAAGTAACTTGCATATGTTTATGTAAGCTCTCATTGGTTCCGTGGACGGTCACCACACGCTCACAACAGCCGTCACCGCCAAAATGGCGATAATCAAACGGCTTCATTTTTACCCGACTGCGGAAGGAGGGTAATGTTTTTCGAGAGTATGTATGTATGTAAGTATGTATAATTGTTTGGCACGCCCTACAGCCCAAACGGCTCCACAGTTTTTGACATATGAGGTGTCGTTGAATTTGTCAAAATTGTGAAAGTGACATAGGCTATATAAATTTTTAAAATGGCGCCCGCCAATGGAAAAAAGGGGGGAGGGGGGACTGATTTTTTCCTTAGCATAGCAATATGGGTATCAAATGAAAGCCAATAAAGAGACCATTTCAAAAATATAATATTTTTTGCAGTCTGGTGTTTTGTTTTGAATTATAAAACTAAAAATCATAAAATAAAAAACGGTAATTTAAAAAACTAAAAAAACCCGACTGCTATTCTGTGTAATTTGAAATTAAAAAACCCTAAAACAAGAAAGAAGTCATACCCGGATTAAATTGGTACCCATATAAAAAATTGTAGCAGTCGGGACCCATGTTAGAAAGTCAGCTGACTCGTCAGTAGATTGGAGTAATCTGCAATGTAATAGAGGTAGGTATGTCTTCTAAATTCGCTAAGTCTCCATGTCTAGAATGGGTCCCGACTGCTACAATTTTTAATATGGGTACCAATTTAACCCGGGTACGACCTCTTTCTTGTTTTAGGGTTTTTTTAATTTCAAATTACACAGAAACGCAGTAGGGTTTTTTTAGTTTTTTAAATTACCGTTTTTTATTGATCCAGTCGATTCAATTGATCCAGATTCATATCTTACTGCATGTCACAAGTTGCATTGATACGCACGCACAGCAAGAAAGCATTGATACGCACAGCTTTCAGAATAAAGGGGGTGCCGCGCGAACGAAGAACCTTGAGTTCGAGTAGGTCTAAACAATCTTCAAACAGAATCGAACTTATTAATATTAGTAATTAGATCCATTTGCTTTAAAGTTTTGGGCTTGATGATTTAATTAGAACAGTAGTTTTATTCTGCGCGATGCGCAAAACCATCAGACATTTGTGGTAAAAACTGAAAAGTGTATTTCCTTTTTCTTTTGTGTATACTTATTTAAAAGATGGGGACCTGCGAAATATCAATACAATCATTTTCATGTACAAATTATTGTTTCATGCGTAAAAATCACCATATAGAATCATTATATATCAATAGATATCATTAGCTTAGACTTGTAGCTACAAGTCATGTTTATTATATCATAAACAAATTGTTTCAAATTTTTACAATACCATGACCTTTTGCAATGATTAGGCTAACGTAAATAAGTGGTTTAATGTATTTAACTAATTCAGCTCATCGTGACTTAGAAATACGTTAATTTTCTTAATGTCGTGCAGGACCGCCTTTTAAAAAATGTATATCAAAAGTGGTTGTCGGGAATCGAGTCCGAGGTTCTCTATACAGATTTATCTCATCACTGAAACACAACAGTGGCCACTCAAATTAGCAAAAACACACGTAGTCTAGCCGCCTATTTGCTTAGCACACGTTACTAGCCGGCACATTCATTAAGCTAATTGTCCTGTAGGTTTTGGATCTATTATCTTAATTCCAGTACAGCTTTTTGTTTAATTACTAAAAGTCCTACTGTGCTAGCCCGACAGGAGTAGTGGCAGCTACTATCGATTATTACGTAACGCCCGCAGTTCGGTCCGTCGCGCCACGACTCCCGACTGTGAATGTCAACCCTAAGTTGAAGGCAGAAGAAGCGATTTTACGTCCACCTGAACGCTAATCGATGACCCACTGCTGGGCGAAATTTTCACTATGTTACAGCATGGCCAGGTTTAAAAATGTTAAGCAAACGTGTGGTGATTGTGTAAAAAAGGATATGACTATAGAGTACTATATCGGATAATGTTAAGAAGTTAAAGATAAAGGTGCCGAAAACTTTAAAAAAACAAGTACATGCAGAACGACTACCGGTACCACTTTGTACCGTTTGGAGTCGAAACACTGAGTTCGTGGGGTCCCAACGCTATCTCTTTTTTTCAAAGAGATTTCCAAGAGGCTAGTTGACATCAGTGGTGACCTAAGAGCTGGCAGCTACCTTGCTCAGCGTATAAGCATCGCTATCTAGCGCGGTAATGCTGCCAGCATCCTGGGAACCTTACCACAAGGACCCTTTTTATAATTTTTGTTTTTGTGTTGTATTAAGTAATTTATCTTAATTTTTATTAATAAGTTGTAATAATAGAACTGACACATACATAAATAATTAAAGCAAAAGCTCGAACAATTGATTTGACACAAGCATTTGTACCTTGCAGGATTCGAACTCACAACCGCTTGTTTCACAAAATCAGTATCGTAGATGACTAAGGCACCGCGTCCGCGCAGATGGGCCACCGACGACAGCTACCGGTCGCTAGCGACAAGCTGTTTACATTATTTCTAATACGAAGGCAAATCGAGGCAATATCCGTTTGGGGTGATGCCAATCTAGTGACGTTTAATGCTACCAAAACGCAGGCATGTTTGTTCTCCACAAAACGGAGCCTTTTTGATCTGGCTCTGACTTTCCGGGGTGTGCCTGTCTCCGTCACCGATAACTTGCAGCTCCTAGGTATCCAGTTGTCATCCAATTTGAATTTTGGCCAGTACATCAGTCCATAGCCCAAACTGCAGCTAGATAGCTTGGAGTTCTCTATAAGGTCAGGCGGTATTTTACATCGAAACAGCTTCTACAACTATACCAAGCTCAAGTTAGATCTTGTATGGAGTACTGCTGCCACCTTTGGGAAGGATCTGCCAAACATCAACTGGCTGCATTAGATTCGATAGAAAAAAGAGCAATACGAATTATTGGAGACACTGAACTTTTTGAAACTAAACTACAAAGCCTCGAACATAAGCGTTAGGTGGCGTGCTTTTCCGTGTTCTACAGGCTAAATTTCGGCGAGTGTGCGAAGGAGTTGCACGAATTGATTCCACCGGCACCTTTCTACTATCGGGACATAAGACGCAGGCGGGGGTTCCACCCTTATATCGTTGACATGCCACTAATACGCACCAAACGTTTCAAATCTTCGTTCCTCTGCTCTTGCGTGCGGCTAGAGAGTGGAATTCGTTGCCGGCTGAAGTGTTTCCTAAACACTACGATTTGGATTCCTTTAAGAAAAGAGTGAATAGTTTGCTTCTAGACAGACATGTCCCATCATCGACCGCATCGTCGCTTACAATCAGGTGAGATTGCGGTCAAATGTCTGCCTATTGAAAAAAAAAATACGTGGCCGCACACGTGAAGCGAGTGGCGGCCATTCGCGACTCAGTGTCCGCGACACGCTACCGGTAAAGTAAAGTAAAGTAAAAAGACGTTTATTTCAGTAATCTAAAATACATAGTATTGATGAGACTTCCCATTGAGTAATCTGAAGATACTCGTGTTGGGAATGACTCGCTTCTACCCTTGAGTATTACAAAAGATTACTATTCTATGACTAATATTAATAAGAATTAACGACTTTTTTTTTGTGTGTGAAAGTATGTGTGGGTGTGTGTGTGTGTGTGTGTGTGTGTGTGTGTGTGTGTGTGTGTGTGTGTGTGTGTGTGTGTGTGTGTGATAGTGTGTGTGTGTGTGTATGTGTGGGGTGTGATTGTTGTGTGCGAGCGTATGAGAGTGTGAGAAAATGTGTGTCCATATACAGGGTGTGGCGTAAATAGTGGTCCAAAGCAAAGGTGTGGATACACTGTACACTGAAGCACCACATACCAGTATTTAAAAAAAAATTATGTACAGGGTTTTCAAAAAAAAAAATTTTTTTTAATTTTTTTAGAAATCGTTACCTTGCCTTACAAATTTGGTTATAATTTCCAAAAATGACGGTTTTTTTTTATCCATTTTTTTTATTATTATTGCTGATCACTTGTACTTAGTACTCCATTCGTTTTTTTTTTACAAACTAAATTTAATAAAAAAATTAAGTTTCTTTCAAAATTCAATACTCACTGCTAGCAAATCGTTTGACTTTCAATGCTTTTGGTGCAAAAAAAATGTACCACACTGTCAGTGCCCATTGTTTAAAAAAAATGCCCATCTTTTGCAGATTCTAAAATGGTGCAACAATAAGTGTTACGACTTACAGGAAAAAAGTTATTGCTTTTCGAAACAAAAAGGAGCCCAATTCAGAAAAACAATTTATTTGAAGTTCAAGGGTTTACAAGGGTTGTAATTTTTTTTTGTGTGGTCCAAAGCAAAGGTGTGGATACACTGTACACTAAAGCACCACATACCAGTATTTAAAAAAAAATTATGTACAAGATCTATCCTAATCACTGGCTAGGTTATTCTGCACAAAAGTATTTCAACTTCGTCATAAGTAAGTGACATCAACCAATGCGTTATAGATTTTTTACACATATATAGTGGCATTGGATATATTTTAAGTATTTTATTTAGTTTATTATACAGTGTGAGTCATTAAAATGTGCACATATGAAAATGGGTAAAACTAGACCCACTTTTATCGACAGAAAAAATGTCAAAAAAAAACTTTTTTTTTTTTTTTTTTGTTTAAATTACCTTCCGTTGACTTATTGTAAAGAAAACGTTATAACTTTTGATCTAAGTGGTATATCCTGATAAAAGAAAAACAGTAATGACGGTAAAGAACAGGTGATGCTAATAAAATACATAAAATACTCAAAAAACGAAAAAAAAACAAATCTAGAGCAATAATAATAAAAAAAATAAGGGTAAGGGTGGCCTTAGCAACGAAGCGTTGAATGGCGCGCCCAGAGATACTTAGTTCAAATGCTTATTGCTAAAGTTGTGATAGGGATAGAGACATGGAATTTTTGGTTTTACAAAGGTGATACTATGAAAAATAACACAAAGTAATAAGAACCACTGTAATATGGGCATTATTTGGGGGAATTTATCAAATAATTAAAAAAATCACCAATTAAAATACAGATTTTTCTCAAAAGTAACATTTTATTATTACTTGTTAACGTTTTCTAGGAATTTTATGTATTTTCTTAGTATTACCTGTTATTTACCATTATTATTGTTTTCATTTCATCAGAATATACCTCCTAGATAAAAAGTTATAACGTTTTCTTTGCAATAAGTCAACAGAAGGTAATTAAACTTTAAAAAATCTATAAAAATTAAAAAAGAAAACTCAGACTTTTTTTAAATATTTTTCCTTCGATGAAAATGGGTCTAGTTTCACCCATTTTCATATGTGCACTTTTTAAAGACTCACACTGTATATAAAAGCTGATTGAGATGGGTACTGTCTTTGAGCAAATACGGTATGTTCAAGAGGTGTAGTAGCAACAATGTCATTTCGCCTTTTTCTTTGTAGGGTCTGATTAAACGGCAAAGATTTATGCTGCTTTATTATATTGTTAAGCAAATATAATTTTCTAATAGAGAGAAGTTTACAAGAAAGATATAGGGCGTCTGTAGAGAATCTACGTGGTCTAAAATACATGACCTTTATAAGTGATCTTTGGGCCCGTTCAAGAGTCAAAAATTCAGTCTTACTAGCACCTCCCCAAATGGGAATACAGTAAGATATTATAGATTGAGCTAAAGCTATATAAATTTTATTCAAAAGAGAGCCAGTCATAACTGATCTTAACGACTTAAAAACCCAGATTAGCTTTCTTATACGATTTGCAACCATTTCCAACTGCCGGTGGTGACACACACAAACAATCTAACAGATGAGTGTCAATTGTAGCAGCCACCGTCGACCACCTTCGTTTGCGCGGGACTGGGAGAGCGAGGCGCGCGACAGCCACCGGTGGCGGTGAACGGTGGCCCATCTGCGCGGAGCCCGACAGTGATTGACTGACGCTAAATCCTGTAAGGATGAAAAGTATCTGAAAAATATTTTTTATTTCAATTTTTTTCGTGTCTTGTCTTAAAGCGCTAGTAGACCTAAAATATAAGAGGACAGACATGATGGACTCGTAAATTAAATAGAAACTTTTGACTCTCTCGTTGGTTTCTTCTGACATCATTGTACCTCATTGTAACATGTCCTACACCTGGGTATAAAACCAAAATCAATTTCTTACCATCTGACGCTATTTTCTTGTGAAAACATTGACCAACCTCTGACAGGGCTGCTTCATTTTCCATTAAACCCGAAACTTTATAACGTTCTATTCTTCCAGCCATTAAAATGAGTTCTTTGTTCCCTCAGAAACTTTTATATTTCGCCTCATCAAAAACGTTGGACATCATAACGACCCGTAAAAGGGACAACAATGCCGTCCAGACAAGGGTGGCTAAGTGCCCGAAATAAAGAGATTATAAGCCTCTTACTGAACGGTACTAATTGCACCGAATCCCGGTTCTTGTGTTTGAACAAGCATTGGAAGGGTTGGGTTTGTTCAAAACAATTTTGGCTTATTAATAAATTTCCATATGATAGTTTTTATAACTTAAACAATTTTTTCGCAAGCTTTTACGAAATTCAATTCAATTTCGCTGACAAAAATTGATCGACTGTATCATCATGGGACTTGAACCCACGACTCTATCGCTATCTCTACGCTATCCGGGCAAATGCTCTTACCAACTGAGCTACGGAGGACGTTAGTCAGTCGACGAATTTTTGTAAGTGCTTGCTACGCTAGTGAGCCGGCGTTCGATTTTATTAATACTTGGGGAATGTACCCACATTGTATCCAATGGAAATATTTTTACAAATATTTGACCATCGGTTAAGATGAAATAATAAATTTCCATCCAAAATCGTATTGAGTGTGAACTCGCTTTAAGAAAAATACGTTACCATTTTATCAATCAGTAAGATCGTAATTTCAAACTGAGGAGTGATTTCAAACTGTACGGAACAGTATTTCTAGCTAAACAAATCTTATACTCGTATAGGCGTAATAGAGGCGAATTTGCAAAGAAAATGTAAAATTTGAAGTCGCGACTACAGCCCAAACGGCTGGACAGTTTTTGACATATGAGGTGTCGTTGAATTTGTCAAAATTGTGAGAGTGACATAGGCTATATACATTTAAAAAATAGCGCCGACAAATAAAGAAATAAAGGGGGGAGGGGGGATTGTTTTTCTCCTTACCATAGCAATATAGGTATCAAATGAAAGCCAGGAAAAAGTATATTTCAAAAATATATAAATTTTTGCAGTCGAGTGTTTCTTTTTTAAAAAAAATATGTTTACTTGTTTCGTTCTCATAATGATCACAGCCCTCGATCACTACTAGTGTAACACAACTAAGAATAAAGGGTATAACAAAATTTTCTATGTGTAGTTGGCCACTAGACCAACGAGGCAGTCAACTATTTATCTACTGGGTACTATCCACGAGCTTCCGGGCCGAAAGTGTTGAGTTTTCTCTGTCTTGAAATAACTCAGACACAGCTCCGTAGTCTGGAACCTCCGTGCTGGGAAAGCACGTTAAGCCGTTGGTCCTGCGCCTGATCTCTCCACGGTCATTTCGGACTGCCGTCTCACCGAATTATGAGAGTGATGGAACAGAGAGTGCACGTGTGTACTGCGCACACACTTGTGCACTATATCTCCCGCGCAGTCGACTAATCTTTGTTGAGATTGGCCACTGCAGTCGAAATTCGGCTAGGAGGACAATTATTATTATTATTAAGTGTAGTTACATAGCATGCACTGTGTGCTTGTATGGCTGTGGTTTTTATAGCATCTCCCGCAGTGTGCGTCTCACTATAACATTAATTTAGGAGGCAAGTTGAATTTAGTGAAAATATGCGCCAAGTTCCACAAGTATAATTTATGTTATGTTTCTGGCTTTTGAATGTATAACTCACTTAGCAAGTTTTCGTAATTCATTCAGGGATTCCCAAGAAGGGTGTACCAGCGGGTGCCTGGTGTTAGAAGAAATAAATAAAATCAATAAATTAATGTTAGTCTATTAGCGTTACGATCGAAAAAAAACAAATCATATTTTTTTAACTTTCCAGTCGTAACTAATATATGAATATTAGT
Organism: Pyrausta nigrata; assembly: GCA_949316185.1. Lineage (NCBI taxonomy): Eukaryota > Metazoa > Arthropoda > Insecta > Lepidoptera > Crambidae > Pyrausta > Pyrausta nigrata. The sequence goes on from OX438936.1 coordinate 1,261,229, forward strand.
TTATTAACCACACCCAATGATAGTTGGTAATTACTACTTTGTCACGCCACGCTGTCAAACGTATCCACAAACAATCCCAATAACCTATTCTTAGAAATTATCAAAATTTTCAATTATAAGGGTCGAGTTCACCAATACATGTTTGATTTTTAACCAGTCGTTTTCATATTGTTTGACATATTTTGTGTGGCAATTGTGTCGAATAAACCGTCATTTTATTCTTACCGGAAGTTTAAAAATTTGGTACACTCGGGTCTTAAATCGTTAAAAATATAGTTAGTTGAGCACAGCAAAGCGTGACGTCACAGTTGTACATTTTTATACAAAATATATGGAAGGGCAGCATTTCGAAAGTCCTTGAGAAGTACGTCAACGATTGGTGGTGTCATCTACCTTATCATTTGCTAGTAGGACTTTTGTTTCAACTTACGGGAGTGTTGCTGAAAATTGCCTACTAAGACCTTAGGAGGGCCTGGCTTCTGCTGAGTGAGGTCTTCTTGATTTGGACACCGCTGACACACAAAGGCACTGTGTGGCTGACATTGACAGTATGTACGTTTTTGTTGTACTCGTATTGTATTGATTTTGAAGTATTATTTTTATTTCACTGCGCAATTTGTATACATATGGATCGGTTGTTAATTCGATGGCTTTAAACTGGACGTATGCTATGAGACGACGATATCGAGCCGGTAGGCTTGCCGCTCGCCGCTACAATGTGATATTAGTTAGTACGAAGATCTAATATTCTGGGAACGTATTAAAAATTGAAATAGTTTTCATACTAAAGGCGCGAGGTACCGAGTATTTTCGTACCTACTAGTTATAATATTTTGAATTTCGAATTAATTATGTCTAATGTTAATAAAAGCGATTGCAATTTAGTTTTTCGATACTTTTTAAACTTCTTGAACATATTATCATATTGTACCTAGCCTTGTCTCCGCTTTGATGGAAATCGGGCTTTAAAGTGTGTCACGTCCCGTCCCGCCCTCTGTCAAACAATACGCCCTTGAGCCGCCGACATTACAAATAAATACACACGTGTCTGTCTGTAACTGCGACCGATAACAGCGTAGAAGCATATCTAAATCTTCTGTACTTATAAAAAGGAAAACTGTCGTAATGACTAACTGAGTGACTGTCATATCAACACGCAGCCCAAATTTTTACACCAAGAAAGGATTTTTGGAAATTCGCCCCTTAAGCGGTTTAAAGGAGGAGGGGAGGACCAGCTTGTATAAATTAGTAAACGTAAGTAACAAATATACACGCTGTTACTTTGCATCCTTGCCATATTTACAGAGGTAACTATATTACGGACACTGAACTCAAATTATTAAAAAAATAGTGACCTAAAATTTTGATTTTTAATCTTGATTATTTAATTTTATTGACAATCTGTTACGCACACCAATAACGATCTTAGCACATACACATCACTGTTGGCTGTTCATCGGCACAGAAGAGCCGCGGCGATTGCGCTCTCTTTCTAACATCATAAACGCCGCCCCTTCTTCTTTCTTTTTCTTCTTATTTTCCCCTTCTTTTATTCAAAGTAACACCGTGTATACAGTATGTATTAGGATTCATGTCTGAGCAATATATAGTTATAATTTTTCGTGCCCTACTGGTTGCAGCCCTAAATTATAAGGAACCTATTTTCAACATCTGCCATCAGACCTCGCACTATATTTTCGCTCAGACTTGTGTTTGAACACAGATTTATAATTTATAAATATTCATGCCTCGAAGTACTGGCGACCAATTACAGTTTCGTTACAATTTTCTCCAATTTAAGACTAATTTAAATCCGGGTTTATTGTGGGCCCGCTCATTCCGTAATTGCAATCGACTTTGAACCGTAAAATATGGCCAAAGTGTGCTACGCGAAAACTAGGGTAATAATTTTTTTTCTTGCCTAAAATCTGTTTTTGTGTGTTTTTTTTTAATTTTGTTTACGGCAGTCGTTATTTTTAATTTCTTAATTATTATGTTTCTCTTTATGTATAAGTACCTATATTTTTACATCACAAACAACAAAATTTTAGCTTGTTATTTTTCATTTTCCTCACAAACGACGCGGTTTCCCTTACCTTATTAGTTGGAGCCTTCTAATCCAATTTGCTATATTAGATTTTAAGCCAATTGGCCATTTTGAAGGCAGCAATTTTATTTCCCGCTTCTTATTTCAATAGAAAGGACGGTAAACAAATACCTACGCAATTTCGTTCTTCTTTGTTTGAGGTATCCAACTTATCCCAAAAGATTCTATGAAATAAGTAGCGCAGCCGAATAGCTACTATAAGAGCTGTAGATATGATATCTTTTAGTCTCAAACATATAATTTCTAACATCTCCTCCTTACGTATACGAGTAGCCTGGGTTCTTACGTAAGTATAGGTAAACGCCCTCATAGCTAAACTACATAAAACAAGCAATAAAACAAAATAACGAATAAAAGAGCCGTATAACGGGACTAATTGCGAAGTCGTTAAACTGAGACAAGACGATACGTGATATAACTACAACGAAAGGGCTTTGCTTGGTTAGAGTAACGACACCTGTATAAAGATGTACCTTTACATCATCATCATCCTCCTAGCGTTATCCCGGTTGTGCACCCGCACGCGAGGGTCCAGGGTCCGCTGACCATGATCCAGGATGTGGCAGATCAGGTAATTACAGTGGAGCGACTGCCATCTGACCTCCGTGACCCAAGGGAACCTGACCAGTTTTGGATCATGGTTACACATGCAGTCGCCTGAATGTGCAGGTTTCCTCACGATGTTTTCCCTTACCGTAAGAGCATCGGTTAGTGAAACAACTAATGTACATAACTCAGAAAAAGTCATTGGTACATGGCGGCATGTGGGATCGAACCGGCTAAATAGCCACTGCGCCACCGACGCTCTTAAAGATGTACCTTTACATATAACACTTTTATTTATTTTACACTTAGCTTATCTGTTAGACGACCGTCTTAGTATAATGGTTCGCGCCCGCACTTCTAAATCAGGCGGTTGCGGGTTCGAATCCCGCAAGGGGCAAATGTTTGTGTGATGAGCACAAGCATTTGTACCTAAGTCATGGATGTTTATAAATGTATATAAGTTTGTCTGTCCGTTATCCTAGTCGCCATAGCACAAGCTCACGCTTAGTTTGGGGCTAGGTAATTGGTGTGTTTGTTGAAACAATTTATTATTTATTATCTGTCTTGTGGGCGATAAGTATTACCCTCTTAGGCCCGCTATTAGATGTAAAGGTGGCGGTAAAAGGTTCAAAAAACAAACCAGTCGAAAAGATAAAAATCGGTAAAAAGGAGAAAATACAAATTAATGGTTGACTTTACTGTATCTTCTTGCTCAAAATATACGGAGCTATCGCTATTTATTAAGTGTAATTATTTGACTGATTTTTAGTAGATTTTTTGATGTGGCTGGAATACTCGTATTCGTACACTTATACTGCCTATAATTTTGACTGCCTCGTTGGTCTAGTGGTCAGCACGCTGAGTACTATCCAAGAGGTCCCGGGTTCGAATCCCGGGTCGGGCCGAGAGTGTTTGGGTTTTTCTGTCTTGAAATTACTCAGACACAGCTCCGGAGTCAGGAAGTTGGTGGTGTTAACACCCGTGCCTCGGAAAGCACGTTAACCCGTTGGTCCTGCGCCTGATCTCTCTACGGTCATGTCGGACTGCCGTCTCACCGAATTATGAGAGTGAAGGAACAGAGAGTGCACCTGTGTATTGCGCACACACTTGTGCACTATAATATGTCCCGCGCAGTTGGCTAATCTCTGTTGAGATAGGCCGCCGTAGTCGAAATCGGCTAGGAGGACATCATCATCATCATTCGTACACGACGGCAATTAAAAATCAATCAGAATGCAATTAGTGTAGCCTCACTCTTTTTTGACTGTGATGTCCTTTCGACTTGGTTATAAAATTCTGTACACCATAATGACGCTGAAGTCGTTATTTGCTTAATCATTTTTTTAGATTTGAGTAATTGTAACTACCTACCTCAACAGTAGCAGATGGTGATGTTAAATTGTGTAACATTACAAAAACAAATAAAGGTGTTAAAGTTTTTGATATATTTTGGATTATAGGAATTCTGTCAAAGGACTTGTCCACTTTCTGTATGGAGGCTGGTTTTTTATTCCAATATATCACCAACCACCAATAAACTATATTTATCTTTAAGCTGCAAAAATATAAAACACGTAACCATAGAATTTAAAATTTTAAACGCCTCCATTTTTGAGTAAAAATATTTTTTGTAATGTGGTATCATCCACTCACTTGTATTTCCTGGCTATTTAGGGTCAATTCTTGGCCTACTCAGAATGTGTGTTCAATTAAAAAATATTTTTTTCTTTTCTTGATTCTTCATTCAATCATTCATTCGCTTGCGTTTTTTTATGTTTGGTTGTTTAGTTGCAATTTTTTGACAGTCCTTTTTTTCATGCGTTAATTGTTAAAGCCAAAGGTGCGGTTATGTACAGACAAATTAATTTCAATTTTACTTAAAATCTGAGGCCTTAAAAATATGTTATTAATGCAGAAAGGCTGGTTTTTGTGAACCCTTTCATATAATATATAATTTATTCTGGTTAGAAATATTGAAGAATAAAAAACCATTATTCGACAACTCTTTTACCGTCAATAGACGTTTCTGGCTGTTTAAGGATTGGTGAACTCGGGTCTAAATCGATCGCCAAAGTAAAACTATGCACATCTTGTCGTCGAAAAATACACATTTTTACACATAAACAAAATATCACACGTGCAACTAGACACTTATGCAGTAGTACATAGATAGGAATATGGTACATGTTACTCTTTAACTTCAATATGTTTATAGATGGGTTTTGATTAGATAGCATGCAATGCGATTCCTTCAACTTCAAAGTCTATATTATTAAGTACTAGTGGTACCCGCGACTTCGCCCGCAAGAGTTGAATTTTCCATATAAAATGTCATCCCCCATTTCCCGCCCTTAATGTTTTTATATCGCGAAAAAATGTGGCCTATGTCCTTTCAAAGGTCTCGTACTGTCTCCACACCAAATTTCATCTCAATCGGTTCAGTGGTTTAAGCGTCAAGAAGTAACAGACAGACAGACGCATTTACTCGCATTTATAATATTAGTATGGATTGATGGTAATATCTAGAGTATAATGCGCGTACAGAAAACTGTCTGTAAGAAATTAAACTTCAAACTAATAATTAAATTGACACTCCCTTTACAGACGAAGTAAAGCTTCAAACTGGGTAGACTGGTCATGTTTATCAATTAAAAGTTTAGGTCGTCCGCCCCGCATAGCTCTTTCAGCTCAGCCTCTCCCGCTCAGCTCGGCGTGGAGCGGAGTTATTTATCCGCTCATTATAAGCCGCTCGCTTTATTAGGTGTTCTTTTAGACGAAGGCTTTGCGGTTCTTGGGGCATTTTAATAGGAATCTTAAACTGAATATTTTAACTAAAAGGTGTCTTTTTAACACGCTTTTATTAGCTTCACTTTTAACTAACTATGTATGTAAGAAAATCTTTGAATCCTAATTTGACCCACTTCCCGGTCTTCGGTTCTCGGTATTTGACCGTAGTCACACTGATCAAACAAGATTGGTGCGAGGTGTAGGTGCCTAGTAAAAACCTATTCACTCTTGCCTTAACCCACTTATTACGGGAAAAATTAAGATCCGATATCCATATGATTTCTTGATATGGCGTTTGACGTGCTTTAAATTTGAACAGAAAAATATGAAAAAATATATATGACGACGTAGGAAAAGCGGGAAATGGGTGTTCCTTTTAAGGCCCACTAGTAATTTATGCTACTATTAGGTCATATTTGTGTGCAGTCTTGAAAATACCTTTATTTGCAATAAAATAAATAAATAAACAATGAAACACAAGTATGTGTAAGTAATAATATTTATTTTATTTATCAAAGTAAAAATAACTATCAATTTGAATTATTCTCACTCCTTGGTATGAAAATGTTTATTAGGATGCAAGCATTTTACACAAGTAAAGTTAGCGGTTTTGTGACACACAGGACACCTGAGTCATTCTATCTTGTACCTGATGATATGGCCTTAGTTATTATATCGCGAATCCTCATGATAGCTTGGCGAATTCTACCATTTCGAGTACCTTTGAGTACTGGGACACTTGTCATCTTTGTCCGTTGTAACTCTAGACGGGTTTAGCTAACTGACTGTCATCTGAGGACTCATACTCTTTTCGATGTACTTCAGCTTCAACTCGAAGCTGCGATCCAGGCAAAACTGACAACGACCCTTGATTCTCGTCACAAGAATTCTCATCTGTGACATCTGCATTGAAATTTTCATGTGGCAAGATTGAAAATGTAAAGTGGTAATAATGACTCATACTCAACATTCATATATTATTCCAACTCTTCAAAATTTACGACGACCGTCTTGGTGTAAAGGTTCTCGCCCCGAACTACAAAACCAAGCGGCTGCAGGTTCCAATTCCGCAAGGGGCAAATGTTTGTGGGATGAGCACGAGCATTTGTACCTAAGTCATGGATGTTTATAAACATATAAGTATGTCTATCCGTTATCCTAGTGGTGACTAGCACAAGCTCATGCTTAGTTTGGGGCTTGGCAATCGTTGTGATTTATGGAATTTATTTATATTATTTTATTTAGCTTCAAGTATTTTTTTTGGACTCTAATAACAAAACATAGTCAAACTATTAGTATATCAGTCACAGTAGGGCATTTTACTATTGGTCCTTATAAGGAACAGTTGTAAAAAACATCAAATTGTATAAAAAATCATGTTTAGTTGTTACTCGAAATACGAAATATAAATAGGTCAGGGTTATACTTCCTATAATATAATTAATTAAATATTAATTATCTTTAAAATTGATGCGTTACATACGTGTGCTTACTCATGGTGAAAATACCAAAATAGTAACAGTTCAATAAAATAACACAGAATCACATGAAATAACTAATAAAGTTTATAACTGCTAACTACAATCATTCCCAACACACTAGACTCTTCAAAGTGGAAATAAAACTACCTACATGATTAATATTATTTTTTCTTTACTGTGGTCCGTTAAAGGAACGCTAGTAACAAGTGGGTTAAAGAGACCCCGATCGTAATCTTTAGGGAATATATTCGCAGGCAGCGAGTTCCAGTCCCTAGCTAAACAAAAAAACATTAGAAAAGTGTCGGCGAAACGCTTGTTTTGCTATTCTGTTCGTGCAAAACGATAGCTATGAGTGTTTTTTATTTTCTTTCATTCTATTTGGGTATATTTTTGTTCTTACCATAAAGCTGAAGCAATAAGCTTTACTCTATTTGCTACCCTTAGGGTAGTTTATTTCTTAATCAGGAATCATTACTTTTGAATGGTGCTTTGATAAGGTAATATGGTGGATATCGTCACGACGACTTTTTATACGAAATAAAATTTTTCGTACCTTAGAACACTCATGAAATGTTATATTTATTAATTGATCTGTTTTGTAAAACTGCGAGTACAGAAACTTCATACAATGTAAACGGCTCGTAAATAATGTACCTACTTCAGCGTTCCTTTAACTTTGTCCCTGTGTGATACTTTGATGGGCTTGATATACACTTGACATAGACAAGCACTGGCTTATATCCCGATTACGTAACAATATCTTCTTACAAAGAGAGACCAACGGGAATTCGTCCACGTAAATAAATTTTCAGATTTCAGATTTAATGTCGAATTTTTGTTCCGTGATTATGGGAGCTTGCAACATTGCTGAATATCGGAACTCAAAAATAAAAAGGTACCTGGCATGGCAGAAATCCTATAAAAATATTCTACAGCCAAATAGATGTTTGTTTAATTCCTTCAATCTCTTCCATTCCTTTTATCATGATTGCATTAGCATTATATTGTTTCTTTTTCTTTGTCTTTGATATGTTATTCTGACTGTATAAGGATCTACGTACCTACCGTATGTTCAGCGTTTTGTATTTCTATGAAAGCATTTGAATCTATTCGTGATGTGTGTTTGTTGATTCTGTTACCCGTTGTTGATAAATATACAAGGAGCCCTCAGTTTACCCTTTTAACTGAAAAATAAACGATTGCCTCTGTAAACGTAGACATTATTAACTCCCTGTTTATTTCTCATTAGCATTATTGTATCAACTTATAGCAGGGGCGCCGTTGAACGAAGTTTAATTATGTTTTCTGTTTTGCTTAGCAAACATAGCGGCAAGTTAAGCCAACAAATACTTGAACACAGCTAAGTTAATGAGTTGGCGCAGATTCAACAATAGTTTTATTTGCCAGTGATGGATAGCGCCGCAGTACCGTCTCGTTACCGAAAAACGTGGGAAAGTAACCCTGTATGTTTGATTTAACATGACATGCCGCCACTAAGGTCGATTTAACATGACATGCCGCCACTAAGGTCGATTTAACATGACATGCCGCCACTAAGGTCGGTTTATATTTACAGACACGTTCAGTGGCAGACAAATAATATTTTGTTTATGTCTGTAAGTGTCAATGGCTACCTGCCGAGTAGAGATGCGCAAAATATATCAATGAAAAGAAAAGAGTGATTTATATCATTGTGAGCTTCTGATATATACCACTCTTTTATATCTTCGGGTCTTTTAACTCAGTGATACAGGATGCGAATCATCGATGAATGAGTGATTTATTTGCTTGCTGAGCTGGGTTTATAGGTGATGAGTAAGAAAAATAGTAAGCTAGCTTGTCTTGTCTTGATTGAGTTACCAAGCTAAAAGTGAAATTTATCGATTTTACGGTACAATTGACTATTGACTATACTCAACGCAAAAATCGGCGCCAATATGTTTATTAATAAAAGCTTCATTTTACAATTTGATATAATTCAATATAATGAACTTTATTGCATTCACGTACAATGCATTTTAGCTTTTAAAAATAACACGGCTCAATCCGTCAGTCAACCGCTTTTGAGTGAGACCTCAAACACTAGCTATCCTATTTCTTTCCCGTCTCACTCAGTCCTGTAGTTCAGTTCATTTCAGTTCATTTATACATCAGAAAAGGAGTCGTATATCAAAAGAGATAAAGATATATTTGAGATGCAAGCGAGTTCGTGAGTGATTAGCTTCTTTGAAAAGATATATCATTTTTGTCATTTACTCAGGAGTTACACAAGTCTGCCAAGCAGTGTAAACAGAGCATCGAGGACATGCTGACGTTTCGCCAAAAAATCAATAAAATTCAGGCCCCCGACGGCGGTGTTTGTCGATGTCTGACACGGCACGCTCATATGTAAAGACACAGTGTCTGTCAGGGTCTGCCCTGCCACGTGCCTGACACACTCAGTTGGGAATAAACGGTGTCTCTCGATGTCTGACACGGCACGCTCAGATGTAAAGACACGGTCAGGGTCTGCCCTGACACGTGTCTGGCACGGTCATCTGAGCGTTCCCATCTAGGAATAAACGGTGTCTGTCAGGGCCTGCCCTGGCACGTGACTGGCACGCTCAGATGGAAATAAACGGTGTCTCTCAATGTCTGACACGGCGCGCTCAGATGTAAAGACACGGTCAGGGTCTGCCCTGACACGTGTCTGGCACGGTCATCTGAGCGTTCCCACCTGGGAATAAACGGTGTCTGTCAGGGCCTGCCCTGCCACATGCCTGACACGCTCAGATGGAAATAAAAGGTGTCTCTCGGTGTCTGTCACGAAACGTGTCTAGCACGTTCAATGCCTGTAGATATAAACCGACCTTTATAACGGCTTGCAGTATGACTCTAGCAATGAAAAACGGTAGCTAAATAACTATGTTCAAAATAAAAAATATTTCAACAACTTTCAACAAAATTTCTGCTTTTATTCGAGACCGAAAGCCGTCCAAATTTTTTGTTTGACGCAATTTACGCACTTTTATGTGTAACTCAATTCACGGTTTATCACACTTCCTGCTGGAGTAATTGACCCAAATTAAATTAATAATAACGCCTTTATAAATGAATTCTACATCAGAAGGCAGTAGTGAAAACTATTTTGTTGAGAGATAACTGATTGATTAAGCAAACAATAGAATAATGAATGAAGTTTTCTCGCTAGGAACTTTAAAACCGGTATTTACTTGAACTGAACTTAGCGATGCAATAACGAAGTTGCGGTTTCAGCGCTCCTTCGTTGCATAAGGTCAAATCTACTTGCCTTGCTTCTCTTCTGCTGGATAATATAAAGGTCTAGTCAATCATGACTATCGATTGCTGTAGGACTTTACTCACCTTGCAATTTAAGCAAGGGTCTAAGGCCCACTTGCTCAAGGAGTAGCTAAGCTGGACTTGTTCAAGGCCTATTACCTGAATTGAAACCCTACTGGCGCAAGTCTAGATTACCTAGTCCAGAAGGTCCACTTCCGCCTGTCTGGATTACCTAATCTGGACGAGCGCAAGGCCTATAATCTGAGTTGAAAGCCCATTTGCGCACGTCCTGATTAGCTAATCCGGACTTGCGCATGTGGACCTAAGAGCTTGGCCGCATTGGTAACTCCAACCGGTGAAGGTTTGATCTTCCATGAGAAGATGATGTTTAAGTCTTATGATCAACGGTCCATCCAATGTCCACTTTTGAACATATGCTTCCCATATATGCCATAGATTTCTTAAATTGCAGTACGTGTTACGGTATCACGATCGTTTAAGTATTGACTAGTAGCAATTGGCCTGCATCCAGTGCCACCGTGATACCTTTACAAGGTCGTCTGTCCATCTCGTCGGTGGACGCCCTGCGCTGCGCTTGATCAAAGGGTCTCCAGAACTTTTCTAGGGCTACCTTAACTCGGAATTGAAAGGCTTAACCTCTAGAACTTAAGTAACAGTAAATATATTATTGCACTTGAAAAAATGACCACCAAAGGCGGGAATCTTACCCGCGTTCTTCGCATACCGGGCGATTGCCTAACCTTCATAATTCGGTGAGATAGCAGTCCGACATGTCCGTAGAGAGATTAGGCGCAGGCCCAACGGCGTTCTCACCACCAACTTCCTGACTCCGGAGCTGTGTCTGAGTTTTTTTTTAGTAGGTACAGTACATAGCATTAGACTAAGTGTCTCCAAAAAGGTCCCTGCTCAGCATTAATCGTTACAGCGCGAAGCATATAACGATACTGATTTTCAGCAGGGACCCTTTGTTTTATATTCTGTCCAATCTTCATTATAAACTTACTATCTTTTGTCTGCAATTTTGTACACGCTTTCTCGTAAAAAAATCTATAACCTCTCTTGTTGCTATACTATACTCTCTAAGAAACCTACAAATACTTGCCTTACTTTCTACGAGTAGTTTGGTTTTGGTCGTGCGTTGTCTGTTACACACGATTAATCACGGAAGAGTTTTACATATTGATTGGTAAAGTGATACGAAAGTCAAGGCCCAATACCGTCCGATGTCCGACCATAACCACTATGTCCTTTATAAAGTGTAAACAATCTTATTGCACACTGATTGCTCACTGTCAATGTCAATGGATCAGATCACTTGCAATTGGCATGCAGTTCCCGGTGCATCGTGTGTCGTAGGCTAAAGGTGGGCATTCACCTTCAGTTAAACTAAACAGTGGGACTTATAAATAACTACTGGTAAATATTTTTCAAAATAGCCCTTAATTTTTAGTTCCCACGACTTTCCTGCCCTTTTTGCCATTGTGTAAAGAAAACCTGGAATACCCTATGGCGTGGGTAATCGCCCACGGTCTGGTAACACTGGAACTGAACTGAAAATGTTTATGTATCAATTTGTATTTCATTTATTTTATATATGCATGTGTGTATGTTGCTATGTTTCTTTTTCTTCCTTCTGCATTGGTTTTCTCATTACCATCTTTTTCCTAATTTACGATGTCTTGCACTGCCTGTATTTCTTTGTTTAGATAGGTCTATAGTTGACTGGTAGAGAATGCTTTTAGCTATTTCTACAATAAACTGTGTGCAAAAAGTTTAAATAAAAATAAAGCCAGTTTCAGGCGTGGTTTTAAGCCAGTGATTGGTGTCATCAGTCCGACTGATAATGCTTTTTGACTACCGTCAGTCGGACTGAAGCGATTAACTGATGGTGAATGGCGACCTTAAGCAATCGGCCCTCACAGCCAAGTGGACTGTTTGCACCAATTGATGCCGACCCTGTGTGACAATTGGCAGTTGAACTTGTGTCGTGTGAAGACGCAATACGGTGGAGTGCATCCGAAATGCATTTTTAGGAACATTCAAATAAATGTCGCTCTCTTATAATTATTTTTATAACTTAAGCAATTATTTTGCATTACGAAATTTAATCAAATTTCGCTCACAATAATTAATCAACTGTGTCATCCGGTGGGTGGTGGTGGGCTTTTTAATTAAATGTCGCTCTCAATAATTTTTTGCCGGTCTTCAGTTGGTTATCGATCCGACGACTTTCCGGGTGAATGCTATCTCAACTGAGCTTGCGAGGACGTTAGTTATTAGACTTTTTAAAAATGCTTGATACGTACGTTCGTACGATTTCATTTAAAGTTCCAATAATGTGAGAAATCGACAAATCTGTCAAAAAGGTGATACACAAGTTTAGTGACTAGACCGAAACATTCCAGACCACATTACCGTTGCCCGGTTTGTTTTGTAGGGACAACAGCACATTGAGATAGCACTGCGGTATCTTAAGTTGCTGTAATAAGGGCGGTTTTGCAATATAATATTAAAGTCGAGTGTGCTGTCCACTGTACCTACAGCTTAAATACATTGTACACTTGTAATCCCATTAAAACTGTTATTTCTTGAGCCCATATTCGTACCTACGACGGCAGCACGTCAGGTTTCCCATTTGAACTACGAAAACGGCTTTTATTACGTAGGGAATAGAGGCGGTCTCAAGGTCAAAGTGGTGTAGTCTGACGTGCAGTCGTGTCGCTGTTACTCACATAATGTAAACCGCGTCACAAAGACATTTCTGTCTACTTGTTCATTGATTTGCGCACATATTATCCCAACAGAATTATTATCTTTAGACACCACATAACTAGGTTAGACTCAGTAGTGTGCTCAGCTTTTAAAATAAATGGCGCAAACTAAACCGAACCCAAACCTCATGTTATGCGTTCATTAGTACACTAATCTGATTTCTGATCAGGCGCAGGACCAACGGCTTAACGTGCTTTCCGAGACACAGGGGTGTTAACACCGCCAACTTCTTGACTCCGGAGCTGTGTCCGAGTTATTTCACAGAAGGAACAGAAAGTGCACCTGTGTATTGCGCACACACTTGTGCACTATAATATATCGAGCGCAGTTGGCTTAATCTCTGTTGAGATAGGCCACTATAGTCGAAATTCAGCTAGGAGGACATTATTATTAATAATTTGATAACTATCGCATTGCCACTCACGCAGCACCGCAGGTGACCGCAGACTACGATTGTGCATTGTAGTCAGTTTTATAGGGTCGTTTTAGAGCGAGATGTCCTATAAAGAACCCACACCTAATGATGACATAAAATACAAAATTTTATCGGTTCGTCTCGTCTCCGCATTGATGGAAAACAGCCCCAAAGACACAAGTTCATCGTTTCGTTTGAATCGAAGAGGCCTCTGTGGCCCTACTTACATATAACTTTAATGAGACGTATTATCGACTTTAGCTTTCTTCACACGTATTGGAATTATAGATTAGCATCTAAATACAGTTTTTTTTTCCATTTATTAACAAATAAAAGATCTTATAAAACATGTAGGTACTAACTTAGCATAAAAAAAAGATATCACCTTACAAGAGCGAACGGTAAAATTCCTTCAATTCTAGATTTTCAACATTTGCAAAGTCTTTTAGGCACATACGTTGAAAACTCGTAAGTCCATATAAATGAACAACAAAATTTATACTAAGGCCCTAATTGGCCTTAATTTTTTTACTATGCCCAAGTTCACCAATCCTTGAACAGCCGATAAACGTCGATCGACGGTTAATTTGTCAGAATTCCCATACAAAATATGTGAAATAATTCTAAACCGGCTGATTAAAAAATATACATGTGTTGATGAACTCCAGGCCTTGAGTTTTCGTTTGGTCCCAAAATTTGTCCTACACTTATTTATCATATATCGATCACACGCAATCGCGTCCTGTATTACACATTCAAGGCACTCCCGGAAACATACTTCGGACGGAATAACAAACGACTGTATCATATACAACAGAACACATATTAAATCGGACTCCCAAGTATCATTTGATCGGGTCGCGATCGGTTCCTCTTCTTGTTTCTCACAAATCGCCCCTAGCTCGAAGAGACGACTCGATGGAAATGTGAGCCGGAGATAACCTCGACAACAGCGTTATTTGTTGCGTTCTTACATAAAAGTTTGTTACAGAAAATAAAACACGGTAATGTGTCTGGAACTTGCAAAGAGTATAGGTTTGAAGGATAAAATTCGCGACATGAAATGAAAGATGTTGAAAATAGGTTGTCAACATCACAAAAGTTGTTTCTTGATAGTTTTTCCAGCGCTTTAGGTCTCTAGTATAAACTTCTTAGAGGTTGAGCACGTTATTTAAATCGAATAGCTCTTTATTTGCTACTAGCAGTTCCCCGCGACTTCGCCCGCGCCAAAAATCGGATTTCCCATACAAATTTTCATCCTCCATTTCACCCCCCTGATGATTTTATATCGCGACAAAAAGTAGCCTACGTCCTTCCCAGTGTCTCAAACTATCTCTGTGCCCAATTTCATTTGATTCGGTTTAGTAGTTTCGGAGCCTATTCGATGCAAATAAACAAACAAACAAATCTTTCCTCTTTATAATATTAGTATAGATGAAAATTCTGTCGGTATCCTAGCACGCGCACGGGTATGCATGCCAGTGAAAACAGTTTTATCTGGATTCAGGCATGCACTAAAATCTTGCTTTACTTGTGTTCAGTTTGATGAATATTAATACACATACAGGGTGTCCCGTTAATGAAGGATAATCCTTTAGATACAGATTAGTTACATCATGCTTTTCTATATGCCAAAATTTCAAGTAAAATTGTTGCCATTTTTGAGATTTTGTTTTTGAGTTTTTATTATTTTTGGAAGCCTTACTAACATTTTAAGTAAAAAGTTACTATTGGTTTTGGTGTTTAGAATATTCAAGAGTATTAAAACAGAAACAGACTTTTTTTTAAATCATTAATTTTAGAAGTAGCCATACAGAAATTAAATATCATTATTTCGAAAATGGTAACACTTTTACTTGAAAGAAATTATGGCATATAATAAGGCATGATGTAAATAATCTGTTCTTAAAGGATCATCGTTCATTAACGGAACACCCTGTATATTTACTTCGCAACTTCTCCGGCATTGTCCTCGGATAATATCCGGATGTAACTTGTAAAAGGAGCGTTTCAAATATTAATTTTTAACATCCTATGTCTGTGGAGCCCCCCATCCCTCCAATGGATTATATCCCAGCGAATATCAAAGACCCTACTCCGATGACGTTGCCGGTACATTCTTGTAGCCAGACAGAGAAGGCTAGAGCTTGGAATTGGACGTCGCCGTACAGAGTATTACCTCTGGGCGGGATTTGGTGAGCTCCTTGTAAACTGCGACTTAAGGTAATCACGGATGTTTCCAGATATTTTTTCCAAGGATTCTCTTGTTCTCTGGGAATGGAGCGCTTAAGATGTTTGAAGTGGTATTGTTGAGATTGGAAGTATGGATAATGAAATATCCCCTATTTACATACTTAAATAAAATGGGACTTCAACGAGCAATTTTGAAACTAAAGCTTTTCTTGATTGAACCAAGATCCTGATTTGAGACTTAGTGAAAGTCCACTCGAATTTATGTTTATATTTTCTGTATTACTTCGCAAAATCAATTTGTGTGCTGAACCAAACCAGGATAGTTTTTAATATTTTTGAGCATTTCTTTCTTATTTATATAAGTTAAAAAGAAACCAAAAAAATCGCACACAGGCAAGATTTGAACCCACGCCTTTGACTAACCGGGCCAACGCTCTACCAATTGAGCTACCGTGCAGTCCATCCACCCGGGCGAAATCTTGGTCTCTTGGATACGTCATTGCGACATTGTGAACCAGGATATTGTGTAACAGCTGAATGGCGTTGATGATGATACCTCTATATGAGTCCATATACGAAATTAATTCAAATTTCACTTACAAAACTTAATCGACTGTGTCATCCGGTGGGACTCGAACCCACGTCCCTTCGCTATCCGGGCGAGTGCTCTTACCAACTAAGCTACGGAAGACGTTAGTCAGTCGACGAATTTTTGCAAGTGCTTGCTACGCCTGTGAGCCGGCGTTCGATTTCATCAATACTTGGGGAATGTACCCGCATGTATCCAATGGAAATATTTTTACAAATATTTAACCATCAGTTAAGATGAAATCAGCTTAACCTTTTATATTTTTATAACTTAAGCAATTATTTTGCAAGTTTTTACGAAATTAAATCAAATTTCACTTACAAAAATTAATTGACTGTGTCATCCGGTGGAACTCGAACCCACGTCCTTAATTTTTGTAAGTGAAATTTGATTTAATTTCGTAAAAACTTGCAAAATAATTGCTTAAGTTATAAAAATATAAAAAGTCTCATATACCTTTAACTATACGCTGAATTTGTATGGCTTATTGGACATTTTCGTGTACGAAGTCACGGGCATCAGCTAGTATCTTATATAGCTAACTAAACGCAGATTTTCTACCCTGAATACAAAGTTTTCATAATGTAGGTCATGTTATCTACAAAAGCGAGACCGAAAAATCTCTTAGAAAACCGTTGTCGCGAAATTTATTCGCTAGCACGAATTTCTACATTTTTCCGTGTACACAAAGACTGTTGAAGAGAGGAGCTGAGGTCCTATTTTGTGAGGTGTCCAATTTTATTTAGTATAGTCCTCTCTTTCACTCACTCTGGCATGACAATGACAATGCGATCGAGCATGCGTGATGATGGCTAACAGTGGGCCCAAGATGGTACACATGTTCGCTCGCCTTAAAGAATAAAAAGAAGATGATGATGGCTAAGACGAAAATACGTCATACGTATAACATCTCATGTACAGCGTAGGGTCTATGAACGAAAAATTTCCGGCCCATCCCACCTTAACCACTAATAAATCATTTTAAACTCGAGAACGTTGTCGTGATGTAATATGCAAAGTTTAAGTTATTTATAGTAAATTGATTTTTATGAAAGTCCTCCCACGACAGGCGCTGAAAACTTTTTTAAGTACTCGGTTTAAACCAATCAAATCTTCCAAGTTAAGTTTGACGGCGTGCCCGGGGCTTACTTTTGTATTTTTGCACTCGAAGGCTAACGAAGTTGTCCAACGACTATCTTGATCTACAGATTGAAAGTTTTACTAGAAATTTGGTATAGTCTGGTCCCTGGGTTATACTTGGAGGAGCTCTATTTGGGTATTTTATTTCATTCAAATCTCCATATCTGTTTGACGTTCTGTCTGTCTTTGTCTACGGACGAATGTAAGGAAAATTATTTTTTTGTCATATTGTACACTTGATACAGGAAGATCCCAGGTCGGGCCGAGAGTGTTTGGGTTTTTCTGTCTTGAAATTACTCAGACACAGCTCCGGAGTCAGGAAGTTGGTGGTGTTAACACCCCCGTGCCTCGGAAAGCACGTTAAGCCGTTGGTCCTGCGCCTGATCTCTCTACGGTCATGTCGGACTGCCGTCTCACCGAATTATGAGAGCGAAGGAACAGAGAGTGCACCTGTGTATTGCGCACACACTTGTGCACTATAATATCTCCTGCGCAGTTGGCTAATCTCTGTTGAGACAGGCCGCTGTAGCCGAAATTCGGCTAGGAGGACATTATTATTTATTTATTACAGTAAGACCCGAGTTCACAAACTTTTAAACAGCCAGTGAACCTCGATTGAAGGTTAATTTGACAGAATTGCGATACAAAATGTGTCAAGTAATGCTAAATCGGCCGATTATAAATTAAATAGGTAGGTGTTGATGAACTCCAGGCTAATTTAATTGTTTTTCTTTAGGTACGAGAATAAGGTACGAGGCTGCAAATGTCATTTTGAATTACAAATTTCGATGAATTAGATTATTAGGCTCCGTTTCCACCAGAGATGGGCGAGGATGCGTGTGAGGCATGACTTTATAAAGAACCAATAAAATCGCATTGATAAGTCTAAATAATAAATAAATTGTTTTAACAAACACACCAATTACCTTGCCCCAAACTAAGCGCTAGCTTGTGCTATGTTGACTAGGATAACGGAAAGACATACTTATATACACTTATCAACATCCATGACTTGGTACAAATACTAGTGCTCGTCACACAAACATTTGTCCCTTGCATAATAGAATAAAAGAAAAGCTAACAACAGGTCTTCACTTCAAGGATGACATTATGAAAAAGCTAAACAATGGTTCTTTCTTGTTCAATGCTCTTTTGGATCGGCCGTTCACATCATATACGTGCCGTAATATATTTTTACCCCAATACGAGGCATTCGATTACGAACGCTTAACTTTACGAGGTGAGGTGCTTGTGGCGCAGTGGCGGCAGCGCTTTGGTAGTGATAACAAAAGTTAAGCAACCCACGGCGCAATCGTGATTGGATGGGTGACCATTCCGACCATTTAAGTGACGTCCATGACAAGCATCTCCGTGCTTCGGAAGGCACGTTAAGCAGTTGGTCCCGGCTAATATCTGTGGTATTAGTCGATAAGCCTAGTCAGAGGCCCTAGGGCGGCTTGATAACTTCTGACAGTAAGGTTTGTCACTTGCCTAACATACACCCCTCCACCAATCCGCACTGAGCCCGCGTGGTGAAGTATGGCTCGTTCCTCCTCATAGTTGAGGTGAGGCCTTTTCCCAGCAGTGGGATCTAATAGGCTGACTTATCATAACTTTACGAGGCTCAGAATACGAATTTGATCCTTTATTGCTTATACATTTGAACTATGGGCTCTTGTTGAGGGACTATGCCTGGTCGCCAGTGCTGGCGCTGTGCCAGTAGCTAACAATTTTAGGCAACGTCCCGGTCGTTGACCTTTGACACGATACGCGCTCTTGTACTTAATCAAGCCGTACAACAGTCTTACAGCGACAAGTCACGCAATTATGCTAGCATGCCTGGTCGCGCTCCAACATTTTTGGACGAAATTTCCAAATTCCGAAGTCGATCGATTATTTGACTACGCTTTCAACTGTATTACAAGTATTCAGTAAAGTAATAGATCTGCCGGCCTACCGCCTAATTTTAAAGCAGTCGCATTTACGATTAAGATTTTATAGCAAAAATGTTTTGACATTTTCTTGTTAATCATCGTTGCTTCCAGTCATCAGTTTCAAAGCAATTATTGTTTTCCTGGGCGCTGTATTATTAACTTAAGCAATTTAAAAATAGTCGAGTTCAGCCACAACATAAGGCAAGACAAAAATGTAAATTTTGTGTTAGACAATACACCTGTTACTGTGTTGTCATTCAGCTGTGTTCCTTCCTATTTACAATCGTAAAATTTTCCCAAAACCATATGTTTAAATTAAACCCCAAATACCTGCTGTTGCTCTAAAATGAACTCAATATGAAAAAGAAGAATGTTTTTATTCACAGAATGGCTGCTAATTATTGTACTTTACATCAATAAAACGTTGTGCAGCCTTTTAAAGACGAGAAAACGCTTCCTTTTCTGTAAATATTGCGCATCAAAGCGGAATTGTCTTGATGTTAAAATGTCTTGCGGACTAATATTTTCCTGGAATCTTACGGCAAATATTTTCACCGCATTTTCAGCATAGTCAGCAAGCCACTCAAGAATTTATACTAAGACTGCAGTGTGACAGAGGTCAGAGGCGCAAGTGGTTAAAACATAAGCCTAAAAGCATTTCTTGCCTTTCAGCTGCTGACAGCGAAAAATCCTCAGTGATTATTAGAACTGACAAATTCTCTCGAGGATACAAAAATGTTGCTGTTTAAAAATAATATTTTAGATAGGAAAGCAAAATTGAAAGTGTAATATTGACACAAAACTCTTCAGCATCCCTAACCATTCATTTGTTGGAGGTAAAACACCTTGGAAATTCAATTCAGCATTCATATTAATTGTATCGTAGGCTATGTTTTGGTCATGTGAGTGTGTCAGAAGTTTTAATTTGTTTAACGTGTAAAATACACCAGTAAAACATAGTTATACGCAATTTATACATAACATGAGGAGAGGACCTCTTGGAGTAAAAGTTTCTTATCTATTATAGTATCCTTTTTGACCGACCTTTTGTAATAGGTCGATTGAGTTAAAATACGTGCGAAATAAGTGGTTTTCTCCAAGGATTCAGGCCGTGGCTTACCGTCTAATGTTTTACTGCTTGGTTGTCAAATCGGTAGTGACTTCAATTTCCAAGAGTCAATGTTCTTCAAGATGATAATGAATTGCATGTTCGCTTTCGGCGGTGTGCTCATAAGATGACTTCCAGTGTCATGGTGCTTATTCGATTATTATTTGTTATTTCGCATGTTTTTCTACACAGATCCTAAATCTTAGTAAAACACTCTTATATTATTCACGTCAGTATCCTACATAAATTTTAAATTACTTCGTCTGATAAGTCGGTCTTTAAAACTGATCTAATATTTTTTTAACAACGTCGTTAATCGATGCGCTATTGTTAAAATCTCCTGTGTATGTTTGTGTATCTCCAAGTATGGTATGGATGTTATACGGCTTCTTTTTTAGAGCTGATAAATAAAACGTTTCTGGTAAATCCAAATTATTGAATTGATGTGAGAGGCGATAGACAATTACTTCGATGGAAAAATTGATAAATGTACTGTCAAAAGATCAACAATGATGTTGCGTAGCAACAGCTATTACCTAATCTGTGGCGGTGCGGTTACGAGTTGGCCTGCAAACAAAGTCCCGTGTGTACTGTGAAAGCGTTAGGCTGATTCTCTAGTACGAGATAAGCTGCTTAGCGAAGGATGTTCTGATTTGTAGGTTATTCATTAAGTGCAATTATCACTTTCATAGTCCAGTGAGACTGCAATTCACATGACCGTAGGGAGATCCGGCGCAAGACCGAACGGTTTAACATGCGTACCACTGTGCGTACCGAACACCTTGCAGTAACGCCACTAACTTCCTGACTCAGAGCTGTTTCTGATTTATTTCAAGGTAGAAACACCCAGACTCATGAAGTGACAGTGGAAATGCGGCCTTATTTCGTTGTTTCCGAACCAACCTTCCCGTAAGCGAGTCAACACGTACGGTAACTAATCGGAGATCGGGATTAAGCTATTTTGCTTACACATACACGTAGAAGTTATTTAGCAATCTAATCCGAACAGTGCGGTGTGTTAGCAGATTGTGTCGATGTGTTGTTGTGATGATGTGTTCAAATTATAAATACACTTAATACATGATTATTTAAAGCATGTGCCGTATTAGACGACTCCGCTTTTCCTTACCAAAAATTTATTGTAACTACTTAAAAATTTTTTTAAATACTAATTCGATCGAAGCCTCTGTCAATCATTATTCTATCCATCGATTTAAGTGTTATCGTCCAATGATATAATGTCATTATCTAGATATTCTAGTCATTACGTCGCAATTTTGTCCTAAATTCTACTATGGACTAGAGAGACTTGCCTAGGTTGGAGAGACCCTTTGAAACTAGAACAATTCGAATTAAAAATATTGTGGTAATTTGATGTCAATAACGATCATTAGTAGCATAAAAAAGGCAATTCACAAACACGCAGCCAATTGTCCTGCCCATTGACATAACGTTAAGTAAAGTAAGCCTACAAAGATCCCACTGCTGGACAAAAACCTCATGAGCACCTCCTCATAGTACCTGGTACCTACGAGCTATACTCCACCACGCGGGCTTGGTTGGGTTGAAGGGGTGTCTGTAAGGCAAGTGAAAAACCTTACTGTCAGATGTTATCAAGCCGCCCTAAGGCCTCTGACTAGGCTTAACGACTACTCGTAATATCAACAGATATTAGCCGGGACCAACTGCTTAACGTGCCTTTCGAAGCACGGAGATGGTAGTCATGGACGTCCCTTAAATGGTCGGAATGGTCACCCATCCAATCACAACTGCGCTTTAGGTTTCTTAACTTTGGTATCACTAGCAAAGCGCTGCCGCCACTGCGCCACAAGCACTTTTGACATTACATTACCACTCTTAAATTGAATTTGGAGGGATGGGTCAAGTCCCATCTGAGCAAGTCTCCGGGGCTACCCATTTGGAAACCACAAGTTCACGCTCGCACTTGACTGAAGTTCACCTTCGCGAAGGTTGTCGTGACGTCATCGCGGTGCAGAGTGCAGCGGTTACGTGAGCGTTGCACCAAATGATGCAATCACATTTAATAGTGAATATCGAATATGCTTGTGAGAGCTTATACAAGAATATTCTTAGTAAGTAACCCACGACTGGCTACGGCCAACGCTCTTACAGTTAGCCAAAGGTCCTGGGTTCAAATCCTGCCCGTGTGCAAACATTTGGTTTCTTATTTAACTTAAAAATAAAAAAATTAAAGCTAATAAATATTCTTTCTTAGTCTCAAGAGTTCGAAATTGATTAGGATAAGATATCACGTTGATCTTTTCAGATTTTGGTTTTTTAACATTCGCTACTTACTTTTCACTGCAAGTGGATGTAGTGCACATCAGATCGTACACTTTTATTGCAAAACTACCCCTATTACGACTGATTAAGATACCACTGTGTTCACATTGATGTGATGTTATCCATGAGTTTTTGGAAATCCATAATCAAATAATCAGAATTTGATAGACGATATTTTGCCTGGTCTCTTGTGGACACTGTGTGTTCTAAACTAATTTTGTTTGCTCGCTAGATGTTCTTCCATCCTCGGCTCCGCCCGCATGGAGTTCGGTCACTTCTCTCAATTGGAATATTTTTTCCCGTTTTTGCAATATTTTTCATTGTAACTCCGCGTCTAGCGTGATGTGATATACTCTACAACCTTCCTCGATAAAACGAGTACCAAACCAGTTTTTTTATTCTAACCAGTAGTTTCAGAGATTAGCGCGTTCAACGAAACAAACAAACTTTTCAGCTTCACAATATTAGTAATAATAATGTCCTCCTAGCCGAATGTCGACTACAGTGGCCTATCTCAACAGAGATTAACCAACGCGCGGGACATATTAAGGTGCACACACAAGTGTGTGCGCAGTACACAGGTGCACTCTCTATACCAGGTATACGGCAGTCCGACACGACCGTAGAGAGATCAGGCGCAGGACTCAATGCTTAACGTGCTTTTTGAGGCACGAGGTTGTTAACACCACCAACTTCCTGACTCCGGATCTGTGTCTGAGTTATTTCAAGAACAGAACAACCCAACACTCTTAGGATTCCAATACAAAATATGTCAAATAATGCTGAACTGGCTAATTAAAAATTAATCATGAGTTAATGAACTCTAGGCTTATTGATTTTGGGATTTTAATTTAAAAGGCGATAGTTTTGAAGATGTTGGACTTAATACGAATTACCCCCAGAAAAGCGTTGAGCGACTGCATCGACATGTTCGACTTCATAAAAATCACATTTTGCACTGCAAGTAAGTTTTCATATAACCGCGGTCGGTAAACTTGTTAGTTTTAACAAGACACGACTGGGGCCCTACTCCAGATGTCGATGACGATGTCCTTGTTCTCCACAAGCCGTCCTTGTCAGTCAAGCCAGCATGACAGCGCGAACGAGGGTGGTGGCTATACAGCGTGATCTTTGTATATCCGAATATAATAATCTTTGATGCAAAAAATAATACACATATTTTGTATTTTGGTCGTCCAGTACAGAAATATCGAGATAAGGCACTCAGAAACTGTCCGAAAAATCGGTGGACGCAGCTAAAGGCCTTTGCGTCCCGCACAAGGTCATGATCATAATAGCAAGTCAACCCCACGTCAATGCCTACGTGCCGCATTCGTCTAATTTAGATTCAGATTCAGATATATTTATTGCAAGCTACATTGGTGTACACAAAGTGGCAAATAGGTACATGGTAATATTAGAAAAATACAAAGTAGCACCCCGTTAGGCGTAATTAATGCGTAGGTACAGGTAACCACGTTTTTTGAAATGGATCAGTAAAAAAAAATTTTTAAGTGGCATCTATAAATGATACCTTATGTCTAGAAAAAAATTGGAAACTGATAAAAAAGTCACTATGAATAGACTCGAAAATACGGGCTTCGTCGTTTATCCGGAGTAAGACCTCTAAGCTCGAAGGTATCACTTTTTATATAAAATAATGTACACTCGCACTGCTCGTACTCAGCTCGTTACCAGCAAAACAATGTCGTTATCCATGTCTCTATGTCTAGGACAAAGTCATAAAAAGTAATACTATGTATTTATTTATTTTTTAAATCTTGGTTTTAATATTTTTGATTATTTTTATAACTTAAGCGGTGACTCTGGCGGTCTGTGACTTTGGCGGTCTCTCCAGTCCTTTACCTATAACCCTTGCAGGAATGCCCTTACCAGTCTGTTCCGACTTTCGGTACCTCGGGTCTATCGTGCAAAATGACGGCGATATTGACAGGGACATTAAACATCGAATCAACGCAGGTTGGATGAAATGGAGGCAGGTCACAGCAACAACATGCGATCCACGGATGCCCTTAAGGTTGAAGGGCAAAATTTACAAGACCATCATAAGACCTGCCTTACTGTACGGATCGGAATGCTGGGCCGTTAAGAAGATGGATGGAAAACGACTGCATGTAGCGGAGATGAGAATGTTGCGATGGATGTGTGGAGTGACAAGAATGGACAAAGTAAGAAATGAATATATAAGGGGAAGTTTGCAAGTGGCGCCTGTGACAGAAAAGATGACGGGAAACCGTTTATCTTGGTATGGACACGTGATGAGAAGAGAGGAGAATCATGTGACAAAAAGAGTGATGAGTATGAATGTTAGTGGATGGAAGGGAAGAGGCTGACCTAGAAAGAGATGGATGGACTGTATAAAGCATGATATGATTGTGAAAGGAGTGGATGAGTCAATGACGAGTGATAGGATTGTATGGAAGAGAAAAACATACTGCGCCGACCCCAAATATAATGGGAACAGGGCAAGCGAATGATGATTTTTATAACTTAAGCAACTTGGTTGCAAGTTTTTACGAAATTAAATTAAAGAAGAACGGCAAAGTTCTTTGATGCTCAGCCCCAAATACTGGCATGTTTTAGTCTTTGCTGAAAAGCCTAAAACTGTGTAGAGGGAAAAATAAAAAAACTGACATTGAACGACAGTTTATTTGGTGCATTATGTCGGACTGACATTTAAACAATGTATGATCCGGTCAACATAAACGTTTGATATAATATATTTATATTTCATGTTTGACTTATACGTCAAAGTCGGTTAGTTGTTAATAATTTTCACGTTATAAAATATTTTAAATTTAAAAAATAAAATCATACAAAAGCCCGCTGACTAAGTGATATTTATATTTCATGTGTCTCACTTAGTACGAAGTCTACAGAGAATATTGGGTCGATTTATGTCTATAATCTTCTTTTGCTCACAAATATAAGTTAAAATAAAATAATAGAGTTTAAAAATAATTATAAAAATATTTCCATCGGATACAATGTAGGTACCAAAGTATTGATGAAATCGAACGCCGCCTCCGTAGCACAGTTGAAAGCATTCGCCCGTGTAGCGAAGGGTCATGATTTGAGACCCATCGTATGACACAGTCGATAGTTTTTTTTGAGCGAAATGTGATTTAATTTTTAATATTTGAGTTTGTATTGATATACAAATACTTACACAAATATTGGAGTCAGTATTTTTGAAGACATGAGCAATGAGCATGCTTTAGCGTAATTTTTTTGCCTAGTGTATTTTGCCTTGGGACACAAGTTGTCCCTGTCTTTATACAAGTCTGTCTTAACTTGAAGTATCTACTGTTATTACACTCCAAGTCCACTTTGATAAATTGTTCATCATAATTATCAATAAAATTATTATTGGTACTTATCGAAAACTTAATTTGTATTGAATCATTTTGATTAGGTATGACATGACTAACCAACATTGTACTGAGATATCAAAACTTGTATTCGTAGCGGTCTACCATGTCTTCGTTCTTATGGGCTTAGTTGGATTTAACACATTAAGAAACTTACTAGCTGCCCATGTCGAAATCCTATCGCCAGCTCTTAGTATATATTCCCGGACTCAGAAGAAAAATTTTATTGCGTTCCCTGACTCAGCCAAGCATTAGTATTTATTTTGTGACTAAGCTAAGAAAAATGAGATTGTTTCTTGTAGTTTTTCTTCAAAACATTTGTCTACAAGCTTTTTAGATTCCTCGTAAGAATTGGCAGTAAAATGGTCGATGACGCACGTACGTTTATGGTACGACAACGTTATTATGAGGTTAACTTTACGATATCGGACGGGAGTACACCTTTAGTGCGGCGTACGATTTGTCGCACTCGCGAATGCGAGAGTATTCCAATCAAAACAAGCCTACATAGCAAGGTATATGCGGTACAGAAGGATCACTCCGCAATGTAGTTTTAATGAATAGCGACGTTTTTGCTACACAATAAAGCGCAATTCAGCTCGCGGCAGCGCTTAGCGCCGCCCCTAGTCGCTTTATCTCTTTACATCGCGTAACCTTGGCTCTTCAAACTGCGTTAGGATTGACATCGTTGTAATTCTGATTGAACTAAAGATTAGTTAATCAGAATATTGGATTACTAGTCATATCTACCTATCATTACTTTTCTGATGTCCTAGACATTAAACTTATAACTTAGTTGTATGTAGTTTATACAAAACTACGTAGGTCTAGGTACCTATGTTTGAGAGTTTAGGCAGTGGATTACACGTGGAGGGCGACAATGATAGGTGGAAAATAAGTCAAGTCTGAGCACTTATAGCTAGGTACTTGCCGGTCAGGGTTCAGGTATCACTTCAAAGGCCACAATCACTCGAAATGTCTGTAAGGAGCTTCACAGGATACACACGCGGCGAAAGCGCTCTGGTCGGTCTAGTACATGTGTCATAGGTAACGTCTCGATGTCGACTTGTCGTCGGGGTTCTCACGGTACGTTTTAAGGCAGGCAAGCCGTGTGCGCGGCGTAGTATCAATAGGGTACACAAACAAATCAAAATATTGTAGTAAACACCTATTTTATTCTACAGTGTTAAAGAATAGGCATAATTTTACTGTATCTCTTTTAGTCATAAAAAGGTACATGCGCATCAAATCAGACATGAAATAATTGGGACAAACAGTCCGGGAGCTAAAAAGAAAAATCAATTTGAAATCCAAAAAAAGGGAAACTTTGCAAAGGCTTAGAATGTAAAAAAAGTTATCACATCTTTATTTTTCCATACTAGTTAGTTATTAAAGGGATATATTTAGTAAAATATGGAAGAGTATTAGAAGTTAAGATAGAAGATAGCTTAGGAAGGGGTAAAAATAATTGATCACTCCAACTTGCGAACCACACAGAATACCTAATTACTATGTACCTTATCCTACTACGGTAAAGAAAAGCTTACGAAAAATATTGCGTTAGCTCTTGGTCTATATTTAAATACTTTAATTTGTTTAATCTTTATTGTTACTATTAGTAATAGTGTAAAAAACCCCGTCACGCAAATATGTACCTATCGACTATCGATCGTCAAGATAACGTGCGACTCGGCCGGCGCGCGACAGCCCCGCTGCATCAACAGACCGGTCGATCCGCGCATGTACTTGTAGCTTTAAGCTAAATCGCGGAGTGAACCAGGCCTGCTTTAGCACAGTCAATATTGACGCGTTGCACTAGTATTTAAACGGATGGCGTTGTTTTGTATCTACCTGAAATAAGAGGGCTTTGTGCGAGGTTAATTTGACAGCTTAAGCGCTCACTATCGCTCGACTTAGTGACGAATATTTATATATAATAAGTCAGCCTATTAGATCCCACTGCTGGGAAAAGGCCTCACCTCAACTATGAGGAGGAACGAGCCATACTTCACCACGCGGGCTCAGTGCGGATTGGTGGAGGGGTGTATGTAAGGCAAGTAACAAACCTTACTGTCAGAAGTTATCAAGCCGCCCTAGGGCCTCTGACTAGGCTTAACGACTAATACCACAGATATTAGCCGGGACCAACTGCTTAACGTGCCTTCCGAAGCACGGAGATGCTTGTCATGGACGTCACTTAAATGGTCGGAATGGTCACCCAACCAATCACGACCGCGCCGTGGGTTGCTTAACTTTTGGTATCACTACCAAAGCGCTGCCGCCACTGCGCCACAAGCACCTCATCGCTCATCATTGGTATATAATAAATATTCGTCACTAAGTCAAGCGACTTAGTGACGAATATTTATTATATACCAATATAAAAATTTGTTTCGAAAGGCGTTGACCAATTTCCATACTTCAATTATACAATTTCACGTGCTCATCTTCTTCACCTGAAAAGACTCTTGGTTTTTCAATATCTTTCTGACTTTCGAATTCATAATAATACTTTGTTGTCATTATTCCCTGTAGAGTCTAGTCCTAACTTAAGAACAAAGAACACTCAGGAAATCAGAACTAGCTTTGAAGAACCAAGCATATCATCAGTAACAGAGAAGATTAAAATAAAATTTTTTGTGGTAGTGGAAAAAGACAAAAGGAATCAGTCAGTTATTAAACTGGACCACTTACCAGGAGGGCCGGTTTTACCCATTATACTCGGCCATTCGGCCACCAGGGGTGGCCGTCATAAAAACCACTATGGAATTATAAAAAATCAGTTTCAACCACTCTGCTAGTACGGAGGTGGTCATAAACTTTATTCCCTATATCTTCTTATCATCAAATAGTTTGTTGCGATCCGCGCAAATGTCGCATTTCTCAAACAATTTTCCACTCCCCTTTTTACCCCTTAAAGGATGTCCTATGTCGTTTTCCGGGACTCAAACTATATACCACACGTAGTGTTGTAAAAGAACTGAGTCTTTTAGTCCTAATATTAAGACAAGAGCCCTTTTTTAAGACTTGAAGTCAAAAAAGATTATGTAAAAGCTAAAGTCTCTCTGAGTTTTTAGTGTTTTTAAAAAAGATTCTAGTCTTGCCAAAGAGAACTCGAGACTAAGTTTTTTAAAAGAGCTCACTCTTTATAAAAAGAATTCAAGACTAAGTCCTTTAACTAAAAACTTAGCTTTTCTTAAAAGATTTCGCGACTGAGTCCTTTTAAAAAAGAACCCGCGACTGAGTCTTAAATAGATCAATGGTTAAATGTGGTTGAAGAAGCTTAGTGCTTCTTCAAGTCTGCCCACCCCTTCGGGGATAAAGGGCGTGATTGTATGTATGTATGGTATCAATGGAATGAACGTCCACTTCCAATTGTTTATTCGAACTGTGAGTGATGTGATTATTAAGACTGCAGTCCTCTGCTTAAAAAATGCAAAATCTTCATAATATGCTAGTTTTTTTGATTGAGCTCCTCAGTCCTCTTTTACGACTCAAAGAACTCATAGGCTTCATGACCCAAGTGCTTTTGATTAGACTGCAGTCCTGCTGTATAAGTCATGACTCATGGGACTTGAAAGAACTCAAAGGACTCAAAGAGCTCAAAGGACTGAAAAATACCGTAAGGACTTAGAATCAATCTTAAGACTCAAAAAAATTTAGGACTGAAAGAGCTAAAAAGACTCAAAAGAACTCAAGACTTAGGACTCGGAAGACTAATTAGTCTTAAGTTCTGCAAAAAGAACTCATAGCCACAAAATGAGGACTAAAAGACTCAGTTCTTTTACAACACTAACCACACGTCATCGGTTTAGTAGTTTAAGTGTGAAGAAGATGTAACAGGCAGACAGACACACAACACTTTGGCATTTATTATATTAGTATGGATGAGCATAAATTTAAAAAAGATAGATAGCAAAATATACTCTACTAACACACTTATTCAACCCTAGTGATTCAACCACATTAGGGCAACTAAATCCGTACAATGAGTCATTGGTATCGAATAACCATACTTCCTTACTTCTGTAATTGATTGTGAGGTAGTCGGAACGAAATCTGTCAAAAAAGACAGACATACTCGTAGTGATGCGGTATACAGATTTTGGCAACCCTGTGTAACTGATGTGCACAGAAAGGGCACGTAAGGACATTCCATCTTGCTCCTTAAGCAGTCATCCATCTGCCGCCACCAGCCGCTCAGCATGACGTCTCAAACATATTCAGAGTGCAGTAGAAATATCTGGTAGCTTTCTTTAAGGGGAAAGACCAGGCGCCATTTCTCCATACAAACGTAGTCCCCTGTTTTCTTCCTGGATAATGCATAACCTATATAACCTGGATAAAGGCAAAGTATTTTTTACCATAAAATCGACATTTACCACAGCTATGCTCCTATTTGTCGTTTTTTTTTATAAACGAATTAACAAATGAAATATGAGCCTTTAAGAACTAAGAAAATTGCCTAAATTCAAACTCAACTTTCAGACGCTCGAAAAAAATCTACGCAAATAAACACTAAAAGGAGAACATAGGAGCATAGTCTCACCTTTTGAGAAACTATTTTAGAATAAAATTTTATCATCTGTCAAATTTTGGACGAGGAAATAGGGGACTTCGAAATGCGTTTTAAGTAGGATTTATAGTACTGAGGCCATGTGTCCCTTTCTTGCATGGTTGGCTACCAGAGATCGCATCGAGACAGCAACAATACTTATTATTCAAATACCACGTGACCGCGTTTCCTCTTAAATACTAGACAGTTTCCTGCGACTTTGTCCTAAAAAATGTCTAATTCCCCATATAAACTTTAATCCTTTTTTCACACCTGTTACGCCAAGGCTCGGCCAATCATAGCCAAAGCCAGCCTAACCCACCCAAACCAGCCAAAGCCAGCCCAGCCAAAGCCAGCCACAGCCACCGCACAGCCAGCAAACACCAAGCCACCGCTTGCTACCCTTCCCCACCGCCAATGTGCCTATAATGGAGGGGGAAAGCCTTTATAAGCGACGGACAGCTCAGTCTAGCAGACTTGTACACGGCAGCCATTGAGTAAGCTAAAACTCTGCCAGTTTGAGTAATGATAATCATTATTCTTTGTAAGTGTGTGATTCGGTTTAAATCTGTGTGCTTAAGCTATTGTGCGTTTTTTATTTATGCCACTCGTTTGACACACCCTAATCGGAAGAATTGTCGAAAATACCGAAAGTCATCTTTAATTTACCGAATAGCTAAATATTCTTATCGATTTAGCTTCCCAAAACTGACGAAGTAAATACTTACTCCCCATTTTTACCCTTTAGGGGCGAATTACCTTACCTTCGTGGTTGCTTACATCATATGAGGAATAATTGTACAAAATTTCAGCATCCTAGGTGCAAAGTTTGGGCGTTGACCAGTCAGTCAACTTCTTTTACATGAGCAATTTTTGGTTATATTTGACGACTGTCTTCTGACTATGATGGCCCTTTGCGTGTTTTTAAAGACATGAACATGAATAAAGAAGATTTGCTCGACCCAATAGATAAAGACACCGTAATAAGTGAGACACATGAAATATAAATATCACTTTATTTCCGGGCTCTTGTATGATTTTATGGTAATTTAAAAAGCAGGGAATTAAAATTTAAAATATATTCAGAATGCACAAATATATTATGAACTAAACGTCTTCAAGGATGCAAAAACAAAACGAACGACGTCAACTTTGACGTGTCAGACAAACAGGAAGTATATGTTTTACATCAAACTTCAATGTTTACGGATCATACATTGTTTAAATGTCAGTCCGACATAATGCACCAAATAAAATGTTCTTCTTCTTCTTTTTTAGGCGAAAAAAATTATAATAAAATGTTGTTCAATGTCAGTTATATTATTTTTTCCTCTGTACAGTTTTAGGCTTTTCACCAAAGACTAAAACATGCCAGCATTTTGGGCTGAGCATCAAAGAACTTTGCCGTTCTTCTTTCTAATTCTGAATACACTGCTTTTTCCAACTTGCAAACATGTTTGGAATCACGTCGTCTAAATTATATCCTCACTCGTTTGCCGTGACAAACGCTTCCACATCGTCACCCAGCACCGTAACGCCTGATTATTCACCTTTCAACGTCGGGTGCATACCTGTCGGCGCTCGATCGGTGGCAACACTTGTTACCCTAATTGAAACCGCCACTCTTCGCTTGTGAGCAATTTAGTATGTGCCGAGAGGAGCTAACATAGTTTGAAAAGGCCATTAATAGCATTAACTTTAAAACTGGGCAAGTGCGAGACGGCGTCACGCTTCCGGGGTTCTGTACAAACTTGTGATGCACATAATTGCGGGTTCCAAATCTTTTCAACCACACGCGGCTCGCAGTGGGATGCTTGGCGGTTTGATATTAGCCTCCTTATGTATATCTAAGCTAACCAACCACCAAGCTGTGGTTAACTATAGATTATAGATAGATTACCTACTATAGATTATAGACTTCGTTTTTATCTTGTACTTCGCCAATATTTTTTTAATATAAGTTTACTACATCGAGCACGTAACCTATAGAGGCGAAGTAAGAGGGATTTTTCTCCGAAACTTTCAGTGATTGGTGCTGATACGAAAATTAACAAGCATGCATTTTTTAATCGATATTTTCATATGAGATATTTCAGTTTTGATCCTAAAAACAATCTTCTTTATTTAAAATTTAAAATATGTAAGTTAATTTGTTTGACAAAATGTGTTGAAGAAAAAACGGAAGCATTCGGTGAGGGATTTTTACTGAATTTTTCTGAATCAAAATTAATGACCTTTCGTCTCTATATGTTATCTGCTCGGTGGTTTACTACAATCTACATTGAAATTTTTACGTACAATTGTGTTATTATAAAAAAAGGTGTGTTCGTGACATTTCTGGAAACTGAAACACTATCTACTTGCAATAGTTGTCTAGAACGTATCGTTCCGGTAGGATCGTGAATGACGTTTAATGAAACTGCTTCCTCGTCTTCACCCGTCAGATGCTTCGAATCCATTACCTAGGCCCAGGTCTCATGGGAAGTTTGGAAATCCGCCCACAGAATACTTAGTTACTTGTAGAAAATTGATTCAGTAGTACTAAGTGTTAATAAGTTTTATTGATAGACGCTTATTTTAATTAACTTAAAGAAAAAATTGTGTGGATCTTCTTTCTTCATCGTAGTCATAATTTCGAGTTCTTAATACCGCATTACCATGATGACTTAGAATCGTGATCTTATTTCAACATACACAATGTTTAATTTTACATAAAGATCACGACTAACTATGTACTCTCCTGGGCATAACTGACGTCAGCTAAGCAGTGTGGCGTCAGTTTAAGTTTAAGTGTTTTTGATATTTTGTGTACACATTACGTAGAGTTAGTTCTCACACCCCCTATATTATCAGTTATTTATACACAAACAAATAAACTAAATACACTAGTAAACTAACCTAAAACTTAAAAATAAAATATAAATAACGTATTCAAAAACAAAACCGTGTCCTTGAGGCAAGGAGGCGAGAATGGTGGCTGCGTTTCCGCGTTGGATAGCAATGCTTATCCTCTGAGCGAGAAACGAGCGAGATTACGTAGATGTATTTAATTAAAAATTAAATATGTCGTGGCGTGGCTATAGGTTGTTGGTATCTCATAAAACCGCTTTAACAATCTTCTATTATGATCCTACTGTCTTTATCCCACGTCGCACAAGACAAAGGTTCTATCGAGAAGTATATTGTCAGTGTTGCCACGTTTTCCCGAGATGCCGTTAATATCCCTGTCAGTCACTTTTACCGAAGAGATGGTGAGATGTGGGGAGATGTATCTGAAACTATTAACGGAATAAATATTGCGGAAAATCTTCCGAGAGTAACGATAATGGTGTTCTGCACATTTTTATTTCTCGCAAAAATTATACTACTTAGGATAATTGTGCTTTTTCCTTGTTAAATAAAAACTACGACCTAGTGGTTAAAATATAAGATTTTGGATATGATAACCCACAATTTTTTATACCTACTTAACGGAAAAACCTAACATAACATGACAAAAAAAATTTTTTTTTCACCACACTTCGCAATCCCTGCTTGCACTTAAACCTTATTAAAAATGCCAAAACGCTAGGTTCCAAGTCAAACCTTATGTCTTAGAGGCGACAGATTTAATTAATAAGTGAATATTTCTCAAGTAAACCGTCATAAATAAGAGAATAGAGAGCCCCATTTCCAAGTATTCCCTAACACAACCTGCGATATCCCGACAGAATTAAACGAATAGTAAACCTTCCCGTTATACCAAAAACTTAGTACCGGGTTTGAGACAGGACTACGCTATTAGTTAGCCAATTAGAAAAGAGCTTCTCTATTAGGTTACGTCACGAATGTGTCATTCATTCCTTAATTGTTGGCTAATTTTTAGACCCATTTTAAACCTGGTCTATTTTTTTTTGTAACAACACCGTCTAAGTTTATGCATATTCTATTTCTGTATTCTTTGCAAGTCCATTACTTTTAAATGCGTAAATGATGGGCTCGCAATTAAAACATAAACAACAGTTAAACCAGTTAAGTTGTTGATTAGCGGCGAACTCTGAGGCCCTAGTCTCTACTTCGTCCGTATTTTTGATTAGCGACGAACTCTGAGGCCCTAGTCTCTACTTCGTCCGTATTTTTGATTAGCGACGAACTCTGAGGCTCTAGTCTCTACTTCGTCCGTATTTTTGATTAGCAGCGAACTCTGAGGCCCTAGTCTCTACTTCGTCCGTATTTTTGATTAGCGACGAACTCTGAGGCTCTAGTCTCTACTTCGTCCGTATTTTTGATTAGCAGCGAACTCTGAGGCCCTAGTCTCTACTTCGTCCGTATTTTTAACCGGCTTAAAAAAGGAGGAGTTTCTATATTCGACTGTATATATGTTTTATGTAAATGGCATACTTTTTCAAAAGCCTGGATCTGATGATGAGATCCTGGAGAAATCGAAGTCACTCTGCAGATTTTATAGGCACGTATACCGTTTTGCTACATCATCTTTAGGAGTTTTCAAGATTTTACATCTGAGAGTCATAATTTTATAGTGCTGAGCTGATGATGGAAGTTATATGGAACTCTTCACCAAATATGAGTTCACGAATTGCGATCGCGGTGTTATGTAAAGAAGAACGGGCAGTAAGAGTAGCTATTAAAACAGAAATTGCTCGTACAAATATTTTTTAGGGTTACTTCTCTTTAAAAAAAAAAAACGAAGCTATCCGTTCCTTTATCTCAAGTCCGCATGGGTATGCGACTGAAGGTGACAGCTAGAGCCGTACATACGAACGTCTTCCACATAGTAGAGCCTCTGATTAGAAGTATCGTCGCTAATTCTCCCCGCAAGTGACACGGGACTGCTCCTGTTTTATTTAAAAACACCCGCAACTTTTGTCGGTTCCAACTTTTTTGCTCACAACTTTGGGATGTGTACCTACAGTCAGCAGCGTAAAAATATGTTATCTTCGTAAATTCATGAATCTCTGCTATATTAAACCAACGAGTTTCTAAAAATATTAAATGTTTGATGATGATAAAATTTCATTGAGTATCCTGACGATAAAATTAATTATGTAAGTAACTGAAAATAAAACTATTATTTCATCTGAATACTCTTTAACTCGTATCAATGAT
The DNA here is from genome assembly GCA_949316185.1 of Pyrausta nigrata. Taxonomy (NCBI): domain Eukaryota; kingdom Metazoa; phylum Arthropoda; class Insecta; order Lepidoptera; family Crambidae; genus Pyrausta; species Pyrausta nigrata. Next base: position 1,296,958 of record OX438936.1, read on the forward strand.
AACGAGTGTATTTACACGAAAGTTAAGAATCATTGCTGTATCTTCTGTCTTATTTCATGTAAACCTTATGCTGAATATTGCTTAAAAATAGCAATTGTTCAGTTCATAAGAACACTAAAGGTTATTTTGGTTTGTTAGAGTAGAAGGTAAGTATTAATAAATCAAACACAATTATGTATAAGGTATAAGGCTATCTGCGATGCAATAAAACACTTCTAATAAAAAAACAAATATTTGATTTGCTAACTTAAAAAAAAACAACTGAACCTTTTTATGTATTTTTTTCTTAAAAGTTTCTATAAGCGGCTGGAATTAAGTGAAATTGACCCTTCAAGCTTTTTCCTTACATGTTATAATAATTTCAAAAATTGTAACTGAAAACCAGCGCTGAGGGCCTGGTTTACTCGTATACTGAGTGAGGTCCTCTTGATTTGGACATCACAGACACACAAGGGTTTGTGTTTTTGATTTGGTTGTTATATTTTCCTTGCTGTCTTTGTAATTATGTATCTTTTGTTATTTTGTACTTTGTTTGTTTGTGATGTCCCAAATAAATAAATGCTTCTTTCTATTTTTCTAACTATGTTTTTTGTTTGACTGTACTTGCTGGCGAAGCGAATGCTGAGTTTGAGAATTATGCATAGCGAAAGTTTGCCGGCGACTGATCAACTCCCCTCGGGAGATGCTTAGGTTACTAATATTTCCGATTGTGTTATGCAAATTTAACTAGGATTTCGTTTGAATGGACGTACTTCTAAGTTCTAATCACTTAAATGGAAGACTGTTACTTTGAAAATTAGAAATGTAAAAAATCTCTTAAAATAATATGAGAAAACACTGGTTATGATGGTTACGGCCGAAGCAATATGGTGCGACAGAGGTAACGGTACGGGCTTCAAAGACGATTCTTTGACGCCCGTATCTATGTGTCAGTTACGCACGTACTGACACACAATGTGACGTTCTATCAGATTTTAGATATATCATACCACCTTGAGAATACTCAAGACAGTATGACAAACCTACCGTCTATCTAAAAGGCTATCGCAATAACCATTGCAATGCCAAAGGAATGACATAATAATATGCAATTTTCTCACTATATTGACAGTTACCTACCATGCTTTAAAACGAAAAGCTATATTTGCTTTCCTGAAAGCTATAATTTTAGCAATTTTAAAGTACAGCAGAGCTATCTCCCATATTGAAAACTATCGCGATGGCAATTGCAATTCCAAAGCAATAATGACATATTAAACAACTGAACGAAACAGTTCCCAATCCCCACCATCTGACTCGGATGTCGTTTCCAGATGTCTGCTTTCAACCGTTCTTCAACTTCGTGGATATGCGCGCGCTGCTGGAGAACTTCTGCGTGTACCATGTGAACGCGCCAGGACAGGAGGAGGGGGCGCCCAGCCTGCCAGAGGAGTGAGTACATATAGCTTTGTTTTACACTGGTCTTCTAGCAGCACTGTTTTTTATCAATCGTAATGTCCTCCTAGCCGAATTGCGACTATGGCGGTAAATCTCAATCTCAACAGAGATCAGCCAACCGCGGGATACATACATGTGCATTATTGTGCACACAATTGTACTCATTGTACGAATCCAGGGTCTTGCCTAAAGTTTTTAGATTTTTTTGTCTTGAAATAATACAAAAACAGTAAAGTGCTTTTCGAGGCAAGGGTATTAACACCACCAACTTTCTGACTCCGGAGCTGTTTCTGAGTTATTTCAAGATAGAAAAACCCAAAAACAAATTCGGCCTGACCCTGGATTCGTAGCAGGGCCTCGTGGATAGTAACCAGCGTGCTGACCACTAGACCAACGAGGCAGTCGAAGTTTTTATCAATGGTCAGACATTTGACCGTAATCTTACCTGATGGTGAGCGAAGATGCAGCCGAGGACGGATCTTGTCTGACTAGTAACAGCCCAGCACTTTTTACTTGAAAGTATCCATATAATAGTGTTTATTAGGGCTGTACTTCAGCCGGCAAAGAATTACACTCTTCAGCCGTATGCAAGAACGTAGATTCAAAATGTTTGGTGCGTATTTTTGGTACATCAAGGTGGAAACACCGCTTACGTCTGGAGTCCTGACAGTAAAAAGCCGGTAGAATCAATTCGTGCATTCCTTCTCACACTAGCCGAAATGTAGCATGTAGAACACCTTAGGGCACGTGTTCTTACGGCTATGTTCGAGTCTTTGCAGCTTAGTTACGCAATGTACGGCTGCTACCTTATTTAAATCCGGTTATCCGGGTCTTCATTCGCGCTGCGAAACGGGAGTTACACCGCGCGGTATGGTCTAATAACTGTAGTGTGTTGACGTCCTAATATTGCGCTGGTTTTCTATCCGGAGTATTCCGGAGTTATGTCGTGCCCTTATTTTACACATGACTCCCAGATGCCACTGAACATGGTGTTATGATACTTGTACAATTATTATTCTATGGTTATGAGCACGAGCGATAGTAGAGTGCGGTATGAATTTTGTGTACCAAAACTAAAAACGAGTTCACCAATGCAATTGAAGGAAGTTTACAGATTTCAGAAAAAATAGACCAGGCTTAAACTAGGTCTAAATATTAGCCTTTAACAAAGGAATGAATGACACATTCGTGACATAAACTAATAGAGAAACGCTTTTATAATTGGCTAGCTAATAGCTTAGTCCTGGCTTAAACCCGGTACTAAGTTTTTGTAATAACGGGAAGAGAATTTATTCAGGCCCCTTTCAAGGTCAACTTCATTCATTTCAGGCGGCTTAGCATTTTACTTTACGAAATAAACGCCATCCGGCTACAAGCAACGCCAATGAATGTGACCCACACGTTCACTATACTACGAACAGTGACCACTGACCAGCACTTGAGAGAGAAGACTAAACATTTTTGATGCAAAATCAACTCTATTGTAATTGCATAAGGTATCACTGTGCTTTCCTTGACGTCGTTGACAACTGAGACGTTGTTGATCTGGGTGAAAAATGAGACGTTGATCGAATGAGGGTAGTGGCGATCTAGGGTTAAACTACATATTCAATCCTGAGTCGTTAACTACTCTTAAAACTCATTCAATCATGTACTAGAGTGAGAGTGATTGCACCAATCGCACTCTCTTTCTTGCTATAGAAAATGACTGGAGTGATAGACAAGGATAGAAGCATAGGGAAGTGTGATTCGGTTGCCGGATGTAGTTTAACCCTTAAAAAAATAATAGTTTAAAAAATAGCTAGTCATGGCTGTATTGTCATCAGAACTCAGAGCGTGTGCGAAATTTCAAACTAATCGAAGGGAAGTGGGTCAAATTAAAATTTCAAGATTTGATTACATACATACAGGTCGACCTAATAAAAGCGTGTTATAAAGGGCATTACTCATTTTATCCATCCGTCCCATAAGCTATGAATGAACCTAACGTGTGAGAGTATTATACGTTTTTTGGCAAGTGGTAACCAACGCTAACTTGGCCCGATTTATATCAGCCTAATGTGTATTCGGTTGGCGTGGAAAGAAAGGCAATATGGACAGTATTTAAACCTTAGGACAGAAAGGTTCTTGATTGGAGACAATGTGATCAAAAGAGTATCGTAGGACGTCCACCGGTAAGATGGACAGACGACCTTATAAAGGTTACAGGATTGCGCTGGATGCAGGCCGCTTGTAACAGGTCACTTTGGAAATTCATGGTTTTACTCTGAGATGTCTGTACTTTGAGCTCGAGCCATTTCGTGCTCATTCGCACTGGCATGAGTGACAGAGCGATCGGTGGCTATGACAATAGTGACTGAGTTTCTTGCTGCTTCTTCTCAGCACTAGCCCACAATTGTCCCGAAGCAGTGGTAGGGTTAAGATTGGGACGTGTATAAGTGCCCCTAGTTGGGTCTATATACAGAAATAAATGAATTTTATTAATTTATAGGGCTAGCAGGTTTGCCCCTCATGCTAGAAGGTGCCGGGTTCGATCCCACGTGCCACCACCATGTACCGATCACTTTTTCTGAGTTTGAGAGAGAATGTACGTTAGTTATTTCACTAATCGAGGGAATCCATCGTGAGGGAGCCTGCACATTCCGGTGATTGAATGTGTAACCGTGACCCAAGCTGGTCAGGTTTCCCTGTTAACAGGGTCGCGGAGATCAGAAGGCAGTAGCTCCACTGTAGTTACCTGATCTGCCATATCTTGAATTACGGTCTAAAGCGGAGCCTGGGCCTCGCGCACTTTTGCACAACCGGGATAATGATACATAAAATATGGATTTCTATATTGACTCGACCGGGGATCACACCTTGGACCACAGGGATGGCGTGAACCACACACAGATGGTTGTGGCAAATAAGTAATATTTATACTAATTTTAACGTCTAATTCTATTGAGTGATATAAAATAAGCAAATAAAGCCCCAAGGCGCTACTAATGCTACACATAAAAGCTCCAAAGGCCCTAGGTTTATTTTAGAAAGCCCCCAAACCCCTTGGGAGCCAGCGGACATGCGATGGGGCACGCTCCTGTGTACTAGCATTTGCCTATGTAACGTGTTACTAAAATCGTTGACGTAGAATTCAGTATTACCACAGGGTAGTGAGTTGAAGTTCGAGCAAGAAGGAGTCGTAATGGCCAATGGACTCGATTAAAATGTACCCTAAGACTAAATGTAATTACAGTCTCTTTCTTTCTCAGCTATACAATCAAAAATAGGCAGAAAAAAATAGAAAAAAATATTAAAATTCATTTATTTCTCTACATAGGCTCGCAAGGAGCACTGATACACGTCCCAACATAAAATAGAACCCTACCACTGATTCGGGACAATTGTGGGCTAGTGCTGAAAAGAAGCAGCAAAGAAACTCAGTCACTATTGTCATAGCCTCTTGCAGACTAACATTATTTAGAAACGTCGAATTAAGTGATGCGATTTCATAAGTATTTTTACAAATTGCGTTTTTGTCTAACTTTAACTGTCATCGAATGACATCCCAACGTAAATGTCTATGGATTCTCTGATTTCCCTAGCAACTGACAGCTGTTTAGTAAGCCGTTTCTGTAATATTACTGTCTGTCTATTTTCGTTTGTTTAAAAAAGAAAGAAAAACTAAAGTTAGATTTAATCTTAGGCACATTGGAATCGAGCCCAATATTTGCAATTATTGACGTTTATTTCTAAGTGGCATATTCGTAAATTGAGTAAATGATTTTTGACTTTGACTGATCCTAAATACGTTTGAGCTTGAGCTGGTTTAATGGATCGGGAATGAGTCGAAGAAGTTTGAAGAGCTCGCCGCTCGAGGGCTCACAATTAGTGTTTGCAGGTACTCGATATCACTTAGTATTGAGGGTACTCGTATTTCTAAATGAAAATGCTATTCAAAATAATTCATTACGCTTAGAAATCGTTTATTAATTTCTAAATATAAAGAGAGGCTTAGAATACTTATTCACTTTAATTGGAATGTTTTGATTTAATATTAAGAAATAAATGAATCTTACGTAGTTACCTACTTCCCTCTATGTATTTGCTACTGTTATAACACTCTAGCTCCCTTACTAACAATGAATTTGCCACTGCTATACCTAAAACTTGGCTAATTTGGAATTATTGACAAACAGGTGACATGACATAGTGGAGACAATTCAAATTATTGTTATGGAATCCTTATTCAAATGGAATCCCTAAGCTAATTTTATTTTAGCTAAGAAAGTACCAAGTCTTGCATGATGTAATGAGTTGCACATTATTATACAGCAACTTACTGATTCGACTGATAGCGAAAAGTCATATCGTTCAGAAAATAAATTAAAATAAACAAATTAACCAAAACAACCCCTGGTAAGAAACACGAACCCTACATGTCATAAAGATAGAAAAGCTAACTTACGATACTCGCTCAATACTTGAGCAGTACTGCAGGCCTAACTTGAAAGCTATTGCCATTATGATTGCAATTCTAAGGCAGTTAAAAATTAATTATCTATTTTTCATAAATTTTGCTAATAACAGACTATCATTGATTTAAGCTACCATTGCGTTTCCGGGCTTTACGTTCAGGCCAGAGGAGCGCGAGGTCGACAGTGCAAGGTTGCAGCGAGACATCATCATCATCATCATGGTGGTCTTTTGGTTATCCAATCTAGGATGTAGGCATGTTTCCACTTCTTCCTCTCCGGGCGGCCTTGCGCTCCACTCATCCAGTCATGGCCTGCGTGTTGTCGGATTTCCTCGGTCCAGCGTTGCGGTGGTCTGTGGCGTCATCTAAGTGTCCACAGTTGGTCTCCATTCATGTCTTGTCCAGCGAATTTTCTCACAATATGTCTTGCTTATTCTAACTTTTTCTCGCTATAGCAGCCATAACGTGTTAGCATCGAGACAGAAACAATATTTTATTTACATTTATGTTGATCATATGACACTCAGAAAGCGTTACCTCTTAATTGGCTAACGGCCGCACTCAGAGTCGTGGCTTAAATCTTTGATTATGTCCCGTTCTGAAACTTACTTTGACAATTTAATAGAAAAGGATTGCATGACACCTCATAAAAGATTCAGTTTGTTTGGCATCTCTGACTACGGGCTCAAAGCTGTAAGTGGGATGCGGTGTTTGAGTAAAATAAATAAATAAATTAAACTATGAAATTGCGTCGTTCTGTTTTTAGCAGATCGATAGATCAGAGAGATTAGATGGCTTCTTTCGAGGAGTATAATTTACAAACTCACCATAAAGATGACTCAAATACGCTTTCATTATAGCCGCCATACCACTGAATCAGGGTTATTTTATCCATTTGCTGGCAATATTATTTCATCGTCATATCATTTGAATAAAAGTGGAATGTAGCAATGCATTCATGTTTCACGCGTGGTATGCATTATCTTACTTATGAACGTATCCATACTAATATTATAAATGCGAAAGTGTGTCTGTCTGTCTGTTACCTCTTAACGCTTAAACCACTAAACCGATTGAGATGACATTTGGTATGGAGACAGTTCGAGACCCTGGAAAGGACATAGGCTACATTTTGTCGCGATATGAAAATATTAAGGGCGTGAAATGGGGGATGAAAGTTTATATGGAAAACCCAACTCTTGCGGGCAAAGTCGCGGGGAACCACTAGTAAGCAATATAAGTAAACGCTTGTGGTGATAAAGCCTAAGATTCCGTATCTTATAAAGTACTACATACCCTGTGTCTACGACATACCAACTCATTTAATTCATTCATTCTCATTTATACAACTACAATCCACAAGTTAATCCGGCTAATATCTGTGGTATTAGTCGTTAAGCCTAGTCAGAGGCCCTAGGGCGGCTTGATAACTTCTGACAGTAAGGTTTGTCACTTGCCTTACATACACCCCTCCACCAATCCGCACTGAGCCCGCGTGGTGAAGTATGGCTCGTTCCTCCTCATAGTTGAGGTGAGGCCTTTTCCCAGCAGTGGGATCTAATAGGCTGACTTATAATCCACAAGTTGACAACGAAACCCTAAAAAGGGCAACAACCGTTTGTACTCAGGAAATACGACAGGCCAAGAATCGCTAGTTTACAAGAATGTTGTCGGAAATAATGTCCAATATATAAAAATTGGACACCATCACATACATTGCTCGGATTCCAAAGTAAGTAGCTTATGCATTTGTGTTATAGAAATCTAAAATAAGGGTGGTATCACAACACCCAGGCCCAAGACAATATAAAAAGGATTATTACTATACTGGCCCGACCGGCGATCGAACTCGAGACGTCAGAGAGCGACATTATACTGTGGCGATACCATGAAAACCGGTGTGCGAGTGAGTGCGAGCCACTGATACGGAGTTCGGAGGTCGATAAATTATTTTATGATTAAATAAATAAAGTAAACAACGGTAAAGACTAAAGACCTATATAGTCTGACCGCTTATCTGAGACGTTGCCCCCAGGGTACAGGGGTCGGGGGTGGACGAGAACAGGGATTTGATTGGGTGATTTGAATTTTTAAAAGAATGCGGATTTCGAATTTCAAAATTCAAATCACCCAATCAATTCACAAGCGCCTGCCGCCCGCACCGCTCAGGATCCCCGTTTTCGTCAACCCCCGCACGCCTGTGCCCTGCAAGCGACGTCTCAAATAAGCGGTCAGATTATAGACGGGATCTCGCATAATCGACTCAAGGCATAACCTAAAAACGTTTTCTCTTCGCAAATCCAGCACACGGCAGGATGGTAATCAAATGGCATTAGTTGCTGCGTGCCGGCGGGCCGTGAAAAAATAATCAATACGCAGCAAGGCCAGGACACGGTTGCGTCACCGGACCGGCAGACGGGCCGGAGACGGCACATCACAAGCAGCACACTGAATGAGGAAATATAAAGGCAGGGAACCTTAGATCAGATGCAATCTATTCTGCAACGATCTTCGCTATCGCCAACGATTTTTTTTTGTTTCAACAAACACACAAATTAAGCCCTAAACTAAGCGTGAGCTTGTGCTATGGTGACTAAGATAACGGATATACTTATATAAACATCCATAACTTAGGTACAAATCTTATGCTCATCACACAAACATTAGCCCCGTGCGGGATTCAAACCCGCAACCGCTGGCTTTGCAGTCCGGGGTGCGAACCACTACTTCAAGGCGGTCTTCAATGTAATGTATAATATATATGCATACTGGGTTATATACTTTTCTACAGGCCCTGATGCTATTCCTACCTCGTATAGAGGCGGCAGCATGTCAAGCTTAACATTGCGAATTTTATGCACTTGTAATATGAGTAAGAATGCCATGGTCTTTCTTTTATTGAAAATGCTAAGATAATTGTTAAAAAATATCCATCCGATTAACCCTTTTGATCGACATCGTGAAATTTGTTTTTTTTACACTTTGGAAGGTTCGATGCTTGGTGACATACAGACCACGACTAAGCTATTATAGGTACTCATATAGACGTAGCTGTATCCACCAAATGTCAACAGTTAAAATGTCAGTGATTCTGTAAAAGCTGAAGCTGTTCTCTGTGTTACCATGCACTGATGAACATCGGTCAATATACCAACGCAAAGTCAACATTGATGTTGTTTCTCGTTTGTAAATTAAACAGATAGATGAAAGAACGTGTGTTATTCCACAGAACAAAGCGAAGTTATAATAAATAACGGCCAACAGAAAAAAACACGCTTGTTATGAGGGAGAGTCACTTAAATATTTATTTTGTTTTAACTTTTTGTTATAGCTGCGGAAAATGCTACAGAAAAATACATCATCTGTGAAAATTTCATATACTTATCTATCACCGTTCACGAGATACAGCCGGATGACAGACAGACAGACAGACAGTGGAGTCTTAGTTATAGGGTTCCGTTTTTACACTTTGAGTACGGAACCCGATAAGGCATTGGAAAGTCTCTGAACTCATTAGCTCGTAGAAGAAGTTGAGCGAGCTACTTTTAGCGAGCGAGCGATTTTAACACACATGTTATTTGAGTATTACAGTAATCTGATCTGTTGCTACTTAGTGCTTCCTACGGTATGGCTATAGGACCTTATATCGTAAAGAGACGCCGTAAATCCCGCGGGACGCCAGTAAAAGCTTAGCTAAAGGTGCCTCCTGCAGTGTGCCCGAGCCTAAAGAATATGTGTCGGTTCGTAGCTGTCCAAACGCGGCAACTGGCAGACAATATGTGGCAGCGACACATCTTGTTTCTATGTATTTATATGCAAGCTTCGTGTTGCTAGTTGCGAATGGTATTTCACAGAAATTCATAGAAACTGTCGCGACGACATGTCGCTTGCTGCTGCCGCGTGAGGTCAGCTCCGAACTTATCCATTATTCCACGCGATTCGCCCGCGCTAAGTCGGATTTTCCATACAAACTTCCATCCCCCATTTCACCCCCCTGATGATTTTATATCGCAACAAAAATTAGCGTATGTCCTTCCCAACTTTCCCTTTCCCTTGGGAAGGCCCAGGGTTTCAAAGTATTTCTGTAGGATATTTCATTTGAATCAGTCCAGTAGTTTCGGAGCCTATTCAATAGAAACAATCAAATTTTTCCTCTTATATTAGTGTCTTCTTATATTATTGTAGATCTATCAGCAGGTCCAACGGTGTGGCGGGCCTTATTGATGTAAGTACTTAACACAGACGACGTGGCTCCGCCAGTGAGACGCGGTTACGCCAGTGAAAGCTTAACGGTGTCATTCCCGATGACAAGTGTCGAGTGTGCAGTCTCGCCGAATCGATCAGTGGCAAGGTCACGGGATCCTACCACTAGTGATGTACCGTCTAAACATAGCTATTGATAGCTACGCGTGAATTGATTAAGTGTTAAACTCACTTAAATCAATTTACGTGCAATGTTTGAGACAAGTAAGAATCCACGCGGGATTATTACTTGCACTATTTCCATGATTTGAATACGCGAAAATACATAGCAAATACAGGGCGGTGCAAATGCCAAGCAATCACCGATACGAGAAAGGTTGATTCACTACCGTTCTAAATTGTTGAACAAATGAACTAAGAACGCACTAGAGATAACGGCAGATGTGTTTAGATTATCACGCCAATTTCGAAGGGTGGAAGGAAATAAAACCTCCGGGTTATATAAAAACAATTAGGTGTTAAACCGGTTTGTGTCCGATGGGTTCAAAAGACATAATGCGAACGTCGTCATGCCAAATGCATGCGGTATACAGTTCGAAAATCCGCTAAATTGAGTACAGAATAGCGATGGGCGATTATTACTAAATTAATCGAATTATTCGAATGGTCCCTGTAATCGAATATATTCGATAAGCAACCGCAGTCATTCGATTATGCGGCGAGCAATACCGGAGCGTGCGGTGCGCAGGCCGTACTACCAACGAATGAATCGCCATTCGTCGCGTCGATTAATCATTCGTTCGCTGCCTGTCCTGTCGCAGCAATTCAATCGAATGCATCGAAGGGCTGAGTTTAGATTATCATTCGATTGTCGATTATTATTTGATAATTTTTTTCCGAATTACTAAATCGACATTCGATAGTTCGAATGGTCGATTGTCGATTCATTCGATTATTTTTTTTCGAACAATCGCCCATCGCTGGTACAGAAACGTAATTTCAAACCTTTGTTTGAGTCGTGTGGTATAGTAGTTTGACCCAAATTCACCAATATTTTAACAGCCGGTAAACCGGTTGACGGTTAATTTGACAGAATTTCTATACAAAATAAAACATGGGTTATTGAACTCGAGGCTAAAAAGGCAATTGACAATATTTTGTCACATGTTCGTTCGATCTAGTTAGCACAATGATTCGTAACTGGGAGCCAATAAAAGTAGAGTCGCTGATTCAGCTCGCTCTCGCTGTAATCATGAAAAACCTTCAATACAAAGGAGATATTTATGTAATTTTACTGAGTTTTTTTTTATACCCGTGCCCTTTACCTTGTCTATTTTCGTGTGTTATGTGATGTATACATTCATTAATAAATGTATTTTTTTTCTTTCTTTCCATACTATACCCCAAAACCGATTTCCCGGTGGGTCCGTTTTATTTTGTATTCATTAATACAATTCCCATAGGATCCTCTGTGTTTGAATCAAAGTTTTAATATTTTAATTGCGCCTAATCTCCTTGTAGCTTTGGATGGTGGTACCTTTACTACTCTTTTTGATCTGACTGTACTTACCAGGAGTACCTTCCTTCGAAATACGATTAGGGGATCCGTTGGAAAAAGCGAATTAATGAGGAGGTTGGATGGGAACTTTATTTTCCGGTGGATCAGATGCAGGGAATCGGATGAGAGTTACTCAAAAGTCACTGTCGGCGAAAAGTCAGAGTCAAGATGGATTGAGTAAGGATCTTGATCGACCTGTCGCATCTTCAAGGACGAGGATGACTGCCATTAAACTTAAATGCCTCTTGGCAAATATAAGGCCCCTGTCCGGCCTCAGTAAACACTTTAGCAGATTGGGCTGCCCGCGTCTCCGCTAATACGCTGCTTTGGGTCACCGAACTGGGTCACCCTTGTATAATATGTACGTCCGTGTAATAGAATCGTTTGTTGGTACACTTGCTACTGTGAAGTTATGAACTACTAACATCCGATTCCACAAAACGTTTACAAACCACAATTACCTACCTAATGGTCGAACTTTCACTGCCACCAACCCATGGTAATCTTTAAACCGTTAAAATATTTACATGCCATATTTTGTATGGTTATTGCTGCGTTTACACATGGCCCTTGTGGATTACTTAAAGCTTTTGACGGCATCGAACATCTGAATATATTTGCATCCTTTTTAAATCAATAAGTTAAGACGTCAACCTGCTACGAAACATCTACTCAGATCAGATAGCACTGCCGCTGTCAAAATGCACACAACGGGGCCTGTTTTAAAAATTCGGAGAGGCTGGCTGAAAAGTGGAAGAAAAGTGGTATTGTTGTCGGTGGAAAATGCTAAGTATTGGCCGAAGGCATTGTACTATTTGTCTCTTCTTCCACGGAGCAGCAAGTCTGGAGGTTGGACTTCAGATGAATATGAAAAAGACCAAGAAAAGACGAAAGTATAATTCGCACAATAGGCGTGGGGAATGTTGAGGTGCAATATACCCATGGAATACGTTTACGTAGACCAGTCTCATTTCAAGCAAGATAAGATAAAGAGATCGCACGACGCATCGAAACTGCCTAGAAAAGCTATTTATACAGACCAATAGGTCTTTTAAGAACTTTATGACAGGTAAATCACCCATATGGCTGAAGCCTAAGATCATGGACATGGGAATTGGGAATCAGCTGCCCAAGATCGTGGAGAGTGGAGTACTGTTGGAAGATTTATCTGCAGAGGATTTTTATACAAGGGCTATAACGTCAATCGCGTAGGATTGAAAAACTTGGGGTCATTCTAATTTAGTTTGTACTCCGCCGCCCGCATTTCCTCGGCCGGGTCGCAGCAGATTGAATTTCGCGGGTCCGCAGCTAACTGCCGGGCTATTAGGGGTGGCACACAGTTGTTAATAATATACAGGGTGTGAAAAATCCATGTATGAAACTGAAATAAGCCATCGAAACATCACGTGACCTTTGCATACATATTTTGACATTTCATTGGCGATAGTGAAGTTCGCTCCAGAACGATAAGGGCCCAAGAACGGGGCCTTGGAGAGGTCGTCACCTTTCGTGACGTCAGTGATCTTATTCTTATTACTTTAAAAAGCTGGATAAAATTAAATCGGATAAATTAAAATTAAATAAAATGACATTGAATTGAAATTGGGTGAATTGAATTAAAATTAATTTAATTGATTTGGTTAAAAATATATATAATTTAATTAAGAATGCACTAACATAGTTTATAAGTCATTTATGTATTACTAACAAATTATGGATGTAAAGTCTGAAATAAATAATTTTTATTTTATGCTTATAAACAATACATTTTTGTATGAGACCAACATAGAAATCGCAAAAAAGGAGTAGTAGCGGTTCAAACCGGTAGTTAATACCGGTTTGTAATAAACGACTTTCTGCCTGATTTAATAAAAATAATTCTGATACTATTCCGTTTCAGATCTGCAAGGCAATTTAGTAAATTACTTAATATATTTACATAATAAATTAATTAGTAAGCATGTTTACTGCTGCTGCCATTATGACTATGCTGAGCTTCGGGAACCTTGTTGGCACTTCTATGCTAGTGTTTTATATAACTGTTGTGAACTTTTATTTTCAATTTATTCTTGTTTTTTTTTTTTCAATTTTGTAATTTTATGCTAAGTGCCAATAAATGAATTTCTATTTTATTCCAAAATTTTTGAGTAATCGCCAACCGTTTACCGTTAAAGCGTTTCTGTTCCGATGTTCGGTTGTTCGTCGCACATGTTCGCCTGGGCGGTTTTAATTTCCCCTGGATAAGTTTTACAGTTAGAAACACCGCGCGCCCAGTGAAATGGTCAACAAACAAGACTTAGTTTCACTTCATTCTGAACAACCGTTTTCTAATTCATTGGTCTCGAATGAGTTGAGTGCGAAATGCGAATGTGCGGCGGTTTCCACCTGCACAGTCAAAGCTCCACTGCACCAACTGCAGTTAAATGAGTTGTCAACTGCAGTAAAAATATGCAGGGTGTGCGGGTTTCGACTAGCGATAATTTTAGAGACTTTTAAAATTACAGAGACATAATCCGTATGAAAAAAAATCCATTTTTTTTTTATTGTTTTTATGAAAAATTGAATTTTTGGTTAAGTTTTGTGAAAGGTTTAAAAACTATTTATCTGTTTCAAATTTTTGGCAAGATTTTAAAAAAATCCTCTATGACGGTTAATAATTTTAATTGATCTTTATTTTACCTAATAGGTGATACCGTTAACTTTCAACTTTTAGTTAATTTTCACAACTTTTAGTACCCTCAGATCCATAGAAATACTTTTTTATTTAATGATTAAAATGGCTACCATTTCAAGAGGCCCACCACTTAAAACGGTAGCCATTTTAACGGTAGCCATGTTGAGTTCTAACACCCCAGAGTTAGAACCCAACATGAAGGTTTTTGTCGATAAAAAATGGTGAACTTGTCACTATTTTTTAAACATCCGGTAAATCTCTTTTACAGGTATCTCTTATACTCACTTACAGGTCACAATCAGTAAATCATAATACATAGAATCAGTTCTTAATTAGATCTAAACTGTAACTCAAAAAGTTCACAATTTACTCTTAAACATTTTTATACGATTCACTTAAAACAAAGAGAGAAACAAAGGAAAAACCATTAAAAAAAATTGACAGGATTTCCATACAAAATATGTCAACTAAATAATAACTGGCTGAATAAAAATTTAATATGTGTTCGTGAACTCCAGGCTTATAGTACAGGACTGTCGACGTGGATATACAGGGTGTCCGGGTTTCGACTAGCGGTAATTTACCAAATTTTAAAGACATTCAAATCGTTCTTTTTGACAATTTTTTTAAAGATTTTTTTTTTAACTTTAGTTTCGGGTTAAGTTTTTTAAAAGGTTTAAAAAACTAATAAACTGTTTTAGATTTTTTGCAAGATTTATAAAAAAAAGTTTTCCTCTTGGCGGTTAATAATTATGAATTGATCTTTATTTCACTTGATAGGCCATAGCATTACCTTCCAAAATAATCATTTCATAACTTTTACGACCTCCAGACCAGATCCAAAGAAATAGCATTTTTTTTATTATTATTAAAATTGCTGCCATTTCAAGTGGGTTAGACCCCCAACATGGGCGTTATTTGTCGTTTGACATTTGATGATCTAATAGCCCATAAATTATCGCCAGTGGAAACCCGGACACACTATATATAAACTATGAATAAGGTTATCTTTGCCTTTGTGTTTTTTTTTAGATATTGCAATTTTATATAAAAATGAATGAATTCTTAAAGATCCTAACTAGACAGCGACAATCCTTAAGTCTCTATTTTTGTTAGTCAGTTATAAACTTTCGACTAGTATTGTTTGAGAGTTTAGGCAGTGGATTACACGTGGAGGGCGACAATGATAGGTGGAAAATCAGTCAGGTCTGAGCACTTATAGCTAGGTACTTGCCGCATCAGCTTTCAGGGTTCAGGTATCACTTCACAGGCCACAATCACTCGAAATGTCTGTAAGGAGCTTCACAGGATACACACGCGGCGGAAGCACTCTGGTCAGTCTAGTACATGTGTCATAGGGAACGTCTTGATGTCGACTCGATCTTCGGGGATCTCACGGTACGTTTTAAACAAATAAAAATAAGGCAGGTATGCGTGTGAGTGTGCGCGGCGTAGTATCAATAGGGTACCCAAACAAATCAAAATATTGTAGTAAACAAGTATGTTACCGCATCGTTCCGCTATTGTCATGTTAAACAGATTTTTAATTGCGTTAATTTGAATGTTCACGGGCAACAGTACTATACCTATAAGATGGTGCAGCGGAGTCTGATCTCAACTTGGATGGAAGCTGCATATTCAAATCGATAGTGAAACCAACTCGATGCAAAGATAGTGTCACTATTGGAGGACGAAAGAAAGAACATAGAATGCCGTATGTATCGAATAACGACCAACGGCAATAACACTTTTGCGTGCATGCCGGTAGAGTAAGTGATTGTCATAGGCAGGAATGTGTATCACCGTTATTTCTAAATTTCGGTGTGTTCAGCTTATTTATCATCAAGTAAGATTGGAATCAACCGTAAAAACCGCTGAAAACCTGTGTCACGACAAGCTATCCATCTGATGTCGCATTCTAAATGAGGAACCTCTTTAGCACACTAGGCGGAATGTTTATTTTGAATAAATGAGGGACCTCTTTAGCACACTAGGCGGAATGTTTATTTTGAATAAATGAGGGACCTCTTTAGCACACTAGGCGGAATGTTTATTTTGAATAAATGAGGGACCTCTTTAGCACACTAGGCGGAATGTTTATTTTGAATAAATGAGGGACCTCTTTAGCACACTAGGCGGAATGTTTATTTTGAATAAATGAGGGACCTCTTTAGCACACTAGGCGAAATGTTTATTTTGAATAAATGAGGGACCTCTTTAGCACACTAGGCGGAATGTTTATTTTGAATAAATGAGGGACCTCTTTAGCACACTAGGCGGAATGTTTATTTTGAATAATGAGGGACCTCTTTAGCACACTAGGTGGAATGTTTATTTTGAATAATTATACAGATGTAAGTATAATTATTATACAGACCTCTTCCACCATAATGTCTCAACACTTAAAAAGGCTTCGAGCGATGTGTTCTTTGGGTGTAAGTAATTGAATGTTGTGCGCAGTAGTGATGTTACATAATTACTAACACATTAACTATAAGTTTTGTAAAAGGTTTAAAAAATAACGAAACTACTACTAAAACTTGTAAACGGCCTTAATCTTCTACTGTATTAAATATTCAATTCCTTGCTGTAAGATTCCCGAAAACTGTTAAATAAAATAAAATAAAATGTAAGATAGATAGATAGATACTCTTTATTGCACACCACACAAAGTATAAATTTACATAAATGCTCATAGAGAATGGTACAACTTAGGCGGTCTTATTGCTAAAAGCAATGTCTTCCAGACAACCTTCGGGTAGAGGACAGTCTTAAATAGAATTGGGCCGGGGATGAAAACTATCAAAATAAAGGGCAATGAAGGGATTTATGTGATTTGTTTTTGTGTGCCAAATAAATACTATCTTATCTAAACACTCAATAAAGGCACAATTGCGAGGATTCTCAAGAAATCATGGGTCATGCATGAATCCATGTGGATGGACAGGACAGCTGTAGCTGCTCACGTGAAAGCCATTAATATAATAATACCATTAACTGCAGTTATTAGGTGATCAAAATCCATTAAGTCGATTGTCCATTGGAAAATTCCTAGAAATAATATCTTTTCAAACAATGAAAACAAATACAAACGTCATTGGTTTTTAGGATTGTCGTAATCGCGATAGTTTTAAAGTTAGGCGATAGACCTGCCGGTAGTAAATGCTAAGGGTTTAATGAAAATACTAAATTACTAGCAGATTCCTTCTTTTTAACCCTTTAGAGGTTGACTTTTCAAAAATCCTGACATAGATCTTCCTTTAAATTGCTAACCAAATAGCTACAAACCAAGTTTTTTCGATTTAAATTATATCCCCAAAAAAGTCAGGGAACAGGCTTCTTCTGGGTGAGCTCGCTCCACCGTCGACTCTGACTGCGCCACGCCTGGCTTAGTCTAGAGTTAAGAGCAAAACCCTTTTCGGAACGAACGGAGTTTCAAACAAACATACCAACCCTTTCTTACCACTTTAACTGTACCGTTACCATGAGTTTACGGTGGTTTTACTCGCTAGCGACTACGTAAAAAAAAGAGTAGGTATGGAAAATTGCACAGCGCCTCTAGCGGTTACTTAGAGAACTAAAAATTTCCATACATTTTTTTACGTCGTCGCTAGCGAATAAAACCGCCGTAAACTCATGGTAACGGTACTGATGATTTTCCGAAAATCCTTTCTTAATGCTCATCTACACTATAAAAATAAACATGGTGCGTTTCAATTTCTAAGCCCAGTAGTTTAGGCTATTCGTTGATATGTCAGTCAGTTTTCCTTTTTATATTTAAATAAAACTAAGAATTACAGAGAAGCGACAAATAATCTACAACGATTAGCGCGAAAGCCCTCGCTCGCGAAGTATTAATGAAGTTTACCGCCGCGCCCGCGCGTCAACCTGGGTCTATGTATGTGAAGATAGGTGGGCCCCGTATGACAAATGATAGGACATTACTGTCAGGGTTCACAGTAACTTGTTCTACGAGAAACGCCGCAGGGACGGTAGAAGTAGAGTGGAAGTGATATCCTTTATGATAAGTAAGTATAAGACGTGACAAATACAAGTTTCGTATTTTTTGTTCCACAAATGATACGTTACAAACTGGAATCATAGACAAACAGGAGTATAATAAAGCAGGGAGTATTCCGCTAACCTGCAGTCAGAGCTGTCAAACATTTGTGACGTAACAAATAGCGAGATTAAATTGAAACTCGACTATTGTGCATCTGTTTTTCTTTATTGATTGAGCTGAACCGTATGAACCGATTTTTTTATCGCACCTAAATTTGCCCAAGGTGTACATTGTTTTAGACAAAGCACCACCCCTTTATTTCTTACTGTTTCGGCAGACTATTGACCATCATCAATGGCTGGTTGGTTTCCCATGAAACGTGTCTAAGAACCATCTCGACTAATTTAGCTTTCAATGAAATAAAACTGCATTGAAATCTCTTGATCTGTTTAGGCGCTATGAATAAACGTAGACATAAGCTTCATACTTATATCACCCCTCTTTGTGCTGTGTCGAGGGTTAAGAGTTAAACAGGGTGCACTATACTAAGAGTGGTACGATGGCCTGTAATCCTTCAAAGCAACCATCAGGCCGTATCCAATAAGACATTGTTGTCTGTCGGTACATGTGTAAATACTGTAAACTTATGTAATGGTTCAATAAATTAACTGCGTGTCATTTTTTGTCAAAAAAAGTGTAATTATATCCCGAACCAAAAGATTAAAAAAAAAGTTAATCTCAAAGATCTATAGTTAAGCTAACTGAAGTGTGAGTTTAGCACTCTCTTTTTGAGGCCAAAGGCCCGTCTTCTCAAAAAAAGCAAAGGAAGTTTTTCCATACTTTGGCACCCGTCGCAGTGTTGAGCAGAGTTTGTGTTTTAAATATACAGTGTGTCCGAGTTTGGAATAGCGATAATTTATGGGCTATTAATTCATCAAATGTTATCAATAAAACTACCCCATGTTGGGTTTTAGTTCCCCCCTTGAAATGGCAGTCATTTTACTCGTATTTATTTAAAAAAACCGGCCAAGTGCGAGTCGGACTCGAGCACGAAGGGTTCCGTACCATTAACTTACAACATTAGACAGTATAGGCAAACAATCTTTTTAAGTTTATACTGTTATTTTTGTGATTTGAAGTTTATAGGTCCAAGACTTTAGAAATTACAGGGGGGGGGGGATCTGATAAAAAAGTGTTGTATGAAAACCCTACCTTATTTTCATAGTCCTTTTCAACGATACCGCACACAAGGGGGTGCACTCAAAAAAATAATTCACCCCCCCTTTACATGTATGGGGAGGTACCCTTAAAAAGGGGTAGTTTTAATTTTTCGTATTTTTAAAAATAAAATCTATATGTGAAGTATCCTCGAACCAAATTACATGCAAATCAGTCCATAAACGTAGAAGATATTCTGCTGTGACAGACTAGGACGGACGGACTGAACGATCTTATAAGGGTTCCTTGTCGGACTACGGAACCCTAAAAATTCATTTTCAATGGATCTGGAGGTCCTAAAAGTTGACGAAAATGATTCATTTGAAAGATAACGCTGTCGCCTGTCAAGGGAAAAAAGATCAATTTGAAAATATTTACCGTCATAGAGGAAAAAAATAATGATTTATAACAGATCTTACTAGAAATTTAAAAAAAATTAAACTTGTGCTTTTTGTGTGATGTGTAGTTTTTTAAACAAAACTAAACCCAAAAATGAAATAATTTGGAAATTTTGATTTAAAAAAAAATTGAAATCCAATTTTTTATTAGGTTTATGTCTTTAAAATTTATGACCCTTAAATTATCGCTAGTCAAAACCCGGACACCCTGTATAAACGCCGCACGTCGTCTCTTCCATTTTAGTGGAGAACGGCCCTAATAAGTTGCAACGCAACGATCGCAAGGGCGGAACCTGACGCATCCGCGAAAGGGGTTCCGTCGTGTGTTGCATCGCCCGCCTATTACGGAGTGCGCTGCAGTTGCAGCTTGGTTCTTCAAAAATTGGCATGTATTGAAAACAACTACACATTATGGCTAGATTTAACTATGTGAATGAATGTACACATAAGTCATGGAAATAGAGGTATACATGGAGGTATGGGGGATAGACTATACTTATGTATCGGTAAATTTAATGATTGGCGATTGGACATGAGCGTTCCCATATATGACCTAAATGATTATGAGAATATTCAAATAATTTAATGTTGGGGAAATCCTGCAGTTTTTTATAATCAGTACTTTAAATACCTATCTCTGGCATAGGACGTCATTTCAAATGGAATATTTCTATCTTTATCCATATTTTACTTAACTATTGTCTGCGCGCCCCTGCATTCTAATCCTCGTCGCTCGATATGAGCAGCGAGGGTAGTTTGAAAAGACGCGAGCCCTTTGTCCGTCAAACGTAGAAACGAGCGAGGGAACACAATGGGCGGACCGCGCACTTGGTCTGCGCGAGGAGTATTGTACAAAATATGCAATTGTATTTTTATGATCTGTGTCTTCCTAATAATTACTGGATATACAATGAGTTACATATATTCATAGTTTTTTTAAATTTGATTTAATTATTTATCATAAGTGGTTGACAAAATCATTTGTTTAAATTAACAAGAGGGCCCTATTCAATGTCAGAATAAGTAACAACAGCAATTTAATTTATGAATTGTAATATATCATTTATGTATAGTATGTATAAACTATATACGTACTGTTGTTGCCATATTTCTGGTTATTTTAGCTTCAAACATTCCGATATGCGCCTTTTTCGTTATATTTTAATTTCGTATTAACTTATTCGCAAGCTTTGTTTAACATTTATGTTATTATTTTAGAAACGTGTGTGTGTTTGTGATGTTACAATTTAATAAACTCTTTTTTTTATAAATGTATGTGAAAATACTTCATAAGATAAGCTTAAATTATAAAAAATATACACCATTTTTGAGCATTTTATGATGTCTTTCATCAGGACGTCAAGTTTTCTACTAAATAGAGTCCGAAGTCAACTGAGAATATTAGATTTTTTAAATTGTATTGAGTAATTAGCGACAACCTGCACTGCGACTCGGAATCCACAGCACAGTGAAAAAATTACACTTATGATTACAATTTCTTATTTAAACTGTTTCGCTTTCCGCACGGAATGCTAAAATTGAAATAAATTGGATGCATTGGACTAATTAAGTTGTTGTTCCCTGTTCCCGAGAAATGAGATCGCATGCGTAATTTGAAATTCCTGCGGTGCTCACTGAGTGCTAATTAAATGATAAATCAACAACACATTTCACAAACGATGGGCGATATACCCGTCATACACCTCGAAATACAATTTAAAGTTTAACGACGACCGTCTTGGTGCAGTGGTTCCCGCTTCGGACTACGAAACCAGAGGTTGCACGTTGAATCCCGTAAAGGGAAAATGTTTGTGTGTTGAGCACGAGGATTTGTACCTATAAACGTATATACATTTTTCTATCCGTTATCCTAGTCGCCAAGCAACTAAGCTCACGCTTAGTTTCGGGCTAGGTAATTGGTGTGTTTGTTAAAACTTATAATAAAGTACACGCAGGCGCACGACAGACTACCCCACTTTGACCTTGAGAGCGCCTGTTTTCCTTACGTAATAAAAACCGTTTTTGTAGTTCGCATGGGCAGGCCTGTGTATCTCCCCGCGGAGGTAGCAAAAACGTACCTACGCGCGGCGCACCTACGTAGGTGCTAAAACAAGTTGCGTGTCGCTACCGGCCAGAGCCACGCTCGCGCGTTTTATTCACCGGCGGCCGCGCGGCTACGTTGCTGGCTGGACGAGAATGAATAAAGTACTAGAAAGAGGCGCTAGATGGCGTTAGAAGCTTCTCGTAGCAGTCAACCCTATCGCGTCGCGTGATATTACGTCACTGAATAGGTTTAGTGTATTATGAATCATATTCCAGAGCAATAAGTATGAAATTATCTTGCAATGGATTTTTGTAGGTGTCTACACGAAAATGTGCTTGACTCTGAGGCGAACTAAATTACGCCATATTGTTGACGACATTGAGTAGACATTTCTTTGAATACAATTGCTAAGTCATACTTCTGTACAAGGTACTAGTATTCTGTGGCATGGGTAACCTGACGTGCTGCCGTCTGAACATTCCGTCTTATTACTAATCTACTGAAGAAACGAAAAGAGCCCACCACAATTTTGAGACGACACAATGATGCCGTAAATTTAGTCAGTCAGAGAATGTGCTATACTTACAGGAGATATAAGCAAGTGAATAATTAACACAACAACAATCAGCATAAATTCTGACACGTCTATTTTATTTGTTAAGTTAAACCAGTTTGGTGATGTACAGCTATACAAACTCCGCGCTGAGTTATTTAGAGCGATCGCTCGTAAAGGCCGGCTTAGCCAGTAAGGCGCTTTGCAGATGGCGGGGCAGACGGGACTTTTTGACCGCGAAGTAATAAAGACCGCGTCTGCCCGTCGATGCTCGCGACTGCCCTCACCGCGAACACATAACTCAGCCGCCCCGCGCCGCCGTCTGCGTTACTTCATACAAACTGGTTTGTGTGATCCATGGCGGGTAGCCACGGACATGCCGCCAGTGCCCAGTGGGCACCTACGGCGCGGGCTTTTTGCCCTTCATGTGCGTAGGTAGTAAAGGATTCCCTTTGCGCTATCGTTCGCGGCGAAATTGACCGGCCCGGCCCGCCCCGCAGTCTGCAAAGCGCCTTCCTCCAGTAAGCAATAACGGAAAGGATGGATGCAGAAAGGGCCTGCGATATATTGGAATACCAACGGCGGGTGCAATCGCTCACGGCAGGGCTGGCTTTGATCCGATCCCGATTTTTCTCATGAGCGAAGAACGACTCGTACTCGTAAACTAGTTGGATGAAGTGCTTCAATGTGAGGGGTCGATAAACCTTTCTGACCCTCAATTCAGGTCAATACAATTCATTTGTTCATTAAGATTACATTAGATCTATTTTGTTAGTATTTCTTAACAACTACGAGTATGTTAGTATTACCAACGACAACGACCAAGCGTCAAAATTTGACATTTGGCCAATACTAACTAAAACTGTCAAAATCTCGACATTTCAATACGGACACTATCCTTGTCATTAAATAACTTAGTACCGGGTTTAAGCCAGGACTAAGCTATTAGCTAGCCAATTTGAAAAGCGTTTCTCTGTTAGGTTATATCACGAATGTGTCATTCATTCCTCTGTTGTCGGCTAATATTAACCTAGTTTAAACCTGGTCTATTTTTTTTTGTAATAACACCGTATGAGTTTTTTATCTGATATACCTAATTTGTTTATTAAAGATATTTATAATCGTGAAGTTACAATAAGGGTTCCTTTTTTCTTCCATTTGGATACGGAATCTAAAAACCTGTAGATGTTGCATGAAAGTGACAGCGGCGCGGACATATTCAATCACCCTTTTAACAATATTTCGGGGACTTTAAAGCCAATTATGCGTATTTATATACAATATAGCTACAACTTTAATGTTGTAAATTATTATCTGTTATTAGTTAACAATGGATAGCAGTCACTTGAAGTGGCAGTTGTGTTGTGTGTGATACCTAACCTATGTGTATTTATTGTATATGGCGTAGTAGGTATTACCTATATTATATTGTACCTAATTCGTTATACGCTTTAACAAACAATTTAAAAATAGTTAAAAAAGGGAGACATCCCTACGCGTCGTGGCCAAGCAATACCATAGCGTCGTAATTGATGTAATATGTTTCACTTAGACTTAACTGGAGCAGACTTCAGCGCTGCGCTACTTGCTTTTTCGCACGGGTACGACCTTAACTCAATAAAGACAAAAAAAAAGAAAAACCAAGACATGCATGAAATAAAAATAAATATACCCGTGTCTTTAAGTCAATGTGGCGAGGATGCTGGCTGCATTACCGCGTTGGATAGCTATACTTAACCTTTGAGCGAAGAATATTTGCCAAAACGGGTAAAAAAATATACTTTTGTGGTTAACTAGAAAAACTATCTTTACCCTTTATATTAATACTAGTGGTTCCCCGCGACTTCGCCCACAAGAGTTGTATTTACCATATAAACTTTCATCCAGCATTTCACCCCCTTAATGTTTTATATCGCAACAAAATGTAGCCTATGTCCTTTCCAGGGTCTCGAACTGTCTCCATACCAAATTTCATCTCAATCGGCTCAGTGGTTTAGGCGTCAAGAGGTAACAGACAGACAGACACACTTTCGCATTTCGCAGAATAAAGTCCGTTATAATTAAGAACGTGATCCTAAAATAGGATGTATTTTATTTCTAAGTATTAAATATTAGAACCAAAGAAAATATGCTAAGAGAAAATTGGATCGCTTTTAAAAATAGAGCGAAGAGTAAAATGACGTTACTGACTTTCCTATGGCAATGCAGGTACACTGCTGCTTTCAACTAGAGATTGGACGGAAATGAAAAAATAATCAGATAGTGCAAACGCAGCGGAGGTACAGGTAGTAAGCCCATTCGAGTAGACAGTCTGCCAATAAGGTGACAATTAGGGATTTTCTGACAGCATAAATTTTTTGTTTTATTTTATGTTAATAGATGGCGCTGTTATTATTTTATTTATTGCGTCGAAATCATTGAGCATAAAACAAAAACAAATTATTGTTATATTATGTGTACAAACATGTAGTGAAAGTAC
This sequence comes from Pyrausta nigrata, assembly GCA_949316185.1. Lineage (NCBI taxonomy): Eukaryota > Metazoa > Arthropoda > Insecta > Lepidoptera > Crambidae > Pyrausta > Pyrausta nigrata. The sequence goes on from OX438936.1 coordinate 1,321,981, forward strand.
TTACATTAAAAAAATTGCGAGTTTCAAAATGCAGTTCAAAATACAATTTAATGGAAAAAACGTGTTGATGATCAAAAAATTGAACAAAATGTACCTATTAGTACCCTTAAATTAAGAAAAAAATGCTAACCATAATCATTATAACATAATAAACGTTAAAACCAGCCTGTTTCTTAAATAAAAATCTACCTGACTTTGGTTGTTCAACGCCATCTAGCGGATTTTAATGACTGATTTTTGACACTAGAAAAACGCTTATTCTAAGAGAGTGATGTCTTTAGAGGCCCTACTCCTGTTGACGATGTCCGTATTTTCAAGTCTAGCCATCACTGTCGTTCGCGTTGTCATTTTGTGGTGAGTAAAAGGGACGGCTACATTCGAAAATACGGATATCGTCAACAGGAGTTCTCTGTCTGTTTTGGCTGTCAACTGTCCCATTGCATCGTCGCTGCGCAGATTTCGCACATGAAAATGGGTATTTGACAATTTCATTAATGAAAATTTACACAAAATCAGAAATCAGAAAGTTTATTTGCAAGAATACATACATCATCTTAAATGCAAACAAAGTAAATGTATTCAGCCTGCAAGCAGACGTGCAAATATTAACAAATAATTGTTAAATAATTAATTAATTAGTCTTATAATCTAGGAACTCTTTAACACTATAAAAACAATGCAACATTAGCCATTCGGTTAGTTTTCTTTTAAATGCCAGACCCTCTAACACTTTTATAGTTTCAGGTAGGTGGTTAAATATTAAAATGTGTTCTTTTGTGTAAATGGTCCTATTTTTTATTTGAAATTACTCTGGATACTTCTGTGCACAGCTTCCTTTCATATAAATAGCTAGCCACCCAGTCCAATTCTTTTCCCCTTATGCCATAATGTTGTAAAAAAACAAAAAATAATTCCCATAACTTTCGTCTTTGTGTACTGCGGAACATAGTAAAAGAGACGGCTCCGAAATTTCAGTACCAGCAAACATTCAACGTATATATAGGCAAAGTTAGCCCAAACTTTACTCAAATTATTAGCTTTAATAAAAATGCCATGTAATAAGTCAGCCTATTAGATCCCACTGCTGGGAAAAGGCCTCACCTCAACTATGAGGAGGAACGAGCCATACTTCACCACGCGGGCTCAGTGCGGATTGGTGGAGGGGTGTATGTAAGGCAAGTGACAAACCTTACTGTCAGAAGTTATCAAGCCGCCCTAGGGCCTCTGACTAGGCTTAACGACTAATACCACATATATTAGCCGGGACCAACTGCTTAACGTGCCTTCCGAAGCACGGAGATGCTTGTCATGGACGTCACTTAAATGGTCGGAATGGTCACCCATCCAATCACGACCGCGCCGTGGGTTGCTTAACTTTTGGTATCACTACCAAAGCGCTGCAGCCACTGCGCCACAGGCACCTCAAAAAAAAATTGCCATGGTTTAAAATGTATTAGTATAAAACACATTTAGAAATCCGTAATCATCCGTAAGCGTCTACTATTTTAAAATGCTAGTTTCCACTAGCATATTATAAAACAACGTCCCTCACTGCGTCTGTCTGTAATTCTGTAATGTAGGTATGAACATACTTGCATGCATGGAAATCTGACTGATTGTGACTATATTTAACACCTACGGTCGATCTTTCTGTACATTTTTATATTATGACCAACGTAAAGGAGGTGAAAAATAAAATTCCATTCAATTACGAGGTACTCAGGCTGAGTCAATAACGAAATTTGCTGCAGCCATCTGAATAAGTAAAGCATTTGCAGAGCCTCACTTTTAATGCTATTTAATTTACGTAGATTTAAAAAAATGTTGCACATAAATTCAGTTTTTATTTATGGGTTCATTGGGAATTTTATTAGAATAAGTAGTATTAATTTAATATCGTAAAAGGCAAAGTTAAATTAATCAAATGTTACGAGTAGCACTGGACAGTCAGTCACTGTAAGGAATAAATTATTGTTTTTAAGTGATAAGCATTCACTTTGCAATCTAAATATATTATTGCACTTGAAAAAATAACCACCAGAGGCGGGCATTAAAGCGTTAAGAAGCACTTGAAAATTTCGACAGGCTCTGCCAACGCCAGGGTGGCCGAGAGGTTAGGCAATCGCCCGGTATGCGAGGAACGCGGGTTAGATTCCCGCCTCTGGTGGACATTTTTTCAAGTGCAATTATATATTTAGACTGAAAGGAACAGTGTGATAGAGTTTTTTTTTTTATAGCTGTAACGAAATTTTAACGATAGTTTAACGACAAATTCGTAGAAAGCTCAATAAACACATCATTTGTTGTTTTGAAGCTATGAGGGAGTTGTACTTGGTTAACCTGATTTCTTATTAAGCTGATTTTATCTTAACTGACGTTCAAAATATTTGTAAAAATATCACCATTGGATACGTGTGGGTACATTCCCCAAGTATTGATGAAATCGAATTTCGGCTTACTGACGTAGCAAGCAAATACAGAAATTCGTCGACTGACTGACGTCCTCCGTAGCTCACTTGGTAAGAGCATTCGCCCGGATAGCAAGGGGGCTGCGTGGGTTCGAAACCCACCGGATGACACGGTCGATCAATATTTGTGAGCGAAATTTTATTTAATTATCGTTTCTACACCACCATAGCTCCTCCAATGAATGTCAACAAAATACAATAACAAGAAGTGCGAAGAGAATACAATATATAAAACGGATTGCGTCCCTAATTGCCTCGGAAAGCATTAAGGCGGCTCTACACGTCCTCGGTCCTGAGAATGTAAAATAACATCCTCACGTTACTTATTACAGATTCGCGCAAACGATTGAAGCCCCCAATATTGCCAAACAAAATCATCTTTAATACTTCTACCAAACTGAGATTCTAAAAATTCGCAACTTCTCATTTCGCCAAACTGAGATAGTTATTAAAAAAAAAATAGCTCTATTCCTTTCGCTATTAGGGGCATTCGCAATTTTCTTATTCCGGCTATTATCGTGATTAATAGATTACAGTGTAGTATCGAATGTGACCCGGTTATCAGCATCCTGCCCATAAAATTGATTGATATAGCAGTTAACTTCGCGCCGCGCTTGATTGAAGACCTTTAGATAGCCTCTGGAAGTTATGACGACTAGATATGAAAGATATAAACGTTAGACACACTGGCGCGCTGGAAGTAACTCCGTTAGGAATCCTTTCGTTAGGGCATAATGCTTGGGACAGACGGAAAAGATAACATAAGTTGGTCCTAAGTTGGGCCACGGAGGTCCAAAAAAACGGTCATCTTCCAAGAATGGAGAGGGTTTTGTTCTTTGTTTGCAACTGAAATGCAAAACCTCAAGTGAATAGAGGTTTTTTTTTAATTCGGGTTTTTTTCAATTAATGCCGGTTAATTTCACAGAATTCCCATACATAATATGTCAAATGATGCTAAATAAAAATCAAACATGCATTGGTGAATTTTAGACTTGTGTTGTTTTAAACAATTCGATATGTTTATTCAGATTATACACATTTCTACTGAGTCCGGGCTTTTGTAAACTTGTTTTAATGTTTCAGTGTTCAAAATGCTTTAATCCTGTAAGTGCATACATGCATACATGAGTTGTTCTTGTGTTACGAACATTCTTCATAAAGCGGGTATCTATTTTCTCCGTAACTTATATTTCGCGCGGGTTGCATTCTGAAAATGCATCGGACCCAGCACGGTAGGAAATATCGCGCATAATACTGAAATATGGGCACGGCCCTGCCTTACACTTGAGGAATCGATCAGCTGCTCAGTACTTACAATAGAAGAGAATTCAGTTGAACAGTTAACTGTATTTACTAGACTGTGATGCTAATAAAAAAACAGGATAGTCGAACTTGGTTTTTGAGTTTTTTACCTAACTGAAAAAAAAATATTTTCAGTTGCTATACGAAATGTCCCTTTTCAAAAAAGTATCGGTTATCAGATGCCAATTTAAGTATAATCAGCCTAATAGATCCCACTGCTGGGAAAAAGCCTCACCTCAACTATGAGGAGGTACGAGCCATACTCCACCACGCTGGCTCAGTGCGGATTGGTGGAGGGGTGTGTGTAAGGCAAGTGACAAACCTTACTGTCAGAAGTTATCAAGCCGCCCTAGGGCCTCTGACTAGGCTTAACGACCAATACTACAGATATTAGCCGATTAGATGCCAATTTATGCCGTTTTAAATTAAGTTCTTCATATTGAAATAGTAGTTAGTCGAACATGCCTAAGCCGTTTTGACGGAATAACTACCTACTGCTCTTGATTAAGCTAACGGTAAATTCATGAGATTTATAGGAAAAATATTCTGGCACCACGTGCAAATTATATTTTATGTATTGTGCCATTCATATTTCATGGTGTGTAGTTGCAAAATAATGTGTGAAATTGCATCGAAACTATGTTTCCATGCTCTACATACATATTGCATTGAAGTCGGACCCTTGGTTAACCAAATATAAAAAAGAGAGATGATAAAGTTGAGTTTTTAGAATCTTCGTCATTATTCGAGAGTATGCTTCTTTAAGAGCTGCTTAAACCTGCAAACAAACACTGCGTAAATTATTCATCGGCTCTTTAATATTAATAAATAATTATTTCTCTAATTTACAAAGACACACTGATTGTTATTGTTAATAAATGAAATTATCATCATCATACATTATTAGATTTTGACTTAATGACAATCTCAGGAGAATCTATGAAAACGGAATCGACGGAAAAATCGGTCAACATGAAAAAGAAAACAAATATACAATCCATAGAACGTCCTCCTTTTTTTTAAGTCAGTTAAAATCAACGATACCTCTCTATCAATATGGCAGCATTTCCTTCTCTAGTCTAAATGTTTTTCCGATCAAGTAATAGCCGGGTAATTGCCTATCGATTACTCTGACAAGACAATCCACGCACATACCGCTCTGGCCCCATTGGGGCATTGAGCTGACAACCAGGGGCGTAGCTACCGCGGCCGGCGATATCGGAACATATCAGCCGTACCAATTATTCGATGCCCCTGGACTTCTGAGTAGGCAAAGACACCTGATGCACAAAATGAAAAATGCACACAAACTACGTTTCTGTTGTTTTCGGGATGAGTAATAATAATGATGTCCTGCTAGCCAAATGTCGACTACAGCTGCCATTCTCAACAGAGATTATAATAATAATGTCCTCCTAGCCGAATTTCGACTACGGCGGCCTATCTCAACAGAGATTAGCAAACTGCGCGGGACATATTATAGTGCACAAGTGTCTGCTCAATACACAGGTGCACTCTCTATTCCTTTACTCTCATAATTCGGTGAGACGGCAGTCCGACATGACCGTAGAGATATGGGGCGCAGGACCAACGGCTTAACGTGCTTTCCGAGGCACGGGGTTTGTTCACCCCACCAACTTCCTGACTCCGGAGCTGTGTCTGAGTTTTTTCAAGACAGAATAACCCAACACTCTCGGCCCGACCCGGGACCTCGTAGATAGTACCCAGCGTGCTGACCACTAGACCAACGAGGCAGTCAACAGAGATTAACCAACTACGCGGGAGATATTACGAGTATAGTGCACAAATGATGGCGCATAAGTCCATCAACGTTTTTGTCCCCACTATCTGAATTCGAATTAAAGTTCCTGCCGTATCGAATACATCGCTTTGCAGCGTGTTTATTGGAAAATGCAAGGACGGATTTTTTCGGACGAGGATTTCGCGCGACTCCAATGTATACGAACGCGTTGCGATGCGATGCGGCGCGACGCGCACGAGCCGTCCCATTTATACGACGTGTCGGCGGGAAATAGTAATGAAGGGTTAGTAAAAGCGTCTGGCTTAGTGTAGAGTCAAGAGCAAACCCATTTCAAATAAATAAATAAAAAAGTGGACGATGCGTCCATAGTAAAAGTAAATCTTTTATAGAAAACACCTCATTTGTTTCAATGTAATCTGAATGAGGTCTATGTTTATTATTAGAACCGATTTTCGACAGCCAGATATTTGAGATTAGCTAACTTGATCAAATTAAATTCAATTTATTTTTATATACCAACCCAACACCTTTACGTATTATATCTTTAGTTTTCATATCTTTATCTAATATTTAATTACATTAAAAGTAAATTCATGCACGGATTCCCGTTAGGGGTTTCAATTACTTTTGCGGGTAACTTAATTACAATACATAAAAATACTAATTAATTTGGCACAAGGCCTTTTTCAAACTGCCAGATATGTATGTATTTGAAGACATGTCAAGCAATCTACCTCAAACATGGCATATGATTAGAAGCACCTGTCAAGTCAGTAACATCGGTATCAGAAATAGTAAAGTAACAAACGACTCTCAAACAAAGCATTGTATCTTGATAGCGTAGGCAAGCAGTATTACAATCACAATGGATTTTAAACCCCAGCCAGGGGTGCGACCTACTTTTTGCGGTATTATTAGGCGCTGAACATAAAGCTAGACTGTTGCGGCTCGTATTATTCAAATTGCTACAAAAATACATCGCATGCAGCAGGCAAAGAGTTTCCGACCACAACCACTGTTATTAGAGCTTTGACATTTATTCAATTGACGTTTTCTGTGATATAGTTTTAACCCGTCTGTGGCAGGAGGGTTATGTTTTCAAGAGTATGTATGTATAATTGTTTGACACGCCCTACAGCCTAAACTGCTGGTCATTTTTTGATATATGAGGTGTCATTGAATTTGTCAAAATTGTGAGAGTGACATAGGCTATATACATTTTAAAAATGGCGCCCGCAAATGGAAATAAAGGGGGGGGGGGGGGGGATTGTTTTTTCCTTACCATATCAATATGCGTATCAAATGAAAGCCAGTAAAAAGACCATTTCAAAATATTATAATTTTTGCAGACGGGTGTTTTGTTTTTTCAATAATTATGTTTGCTTGTTAAAAACCATTATAAGGCTCGTTTTTAAGATAATAATAACTAGATGCGAAGTATTCTATTGTGCATGAGTGTGTACATTTGCCCCCCTACTAATAATGAATTTGCCGCTTCTGTAACACATGTTTGTGTAAGACGACTAGTTTGAAATTCATGACAGATAGGTGACATGACATAGTGGTGACTAACATTGCAAATTAGCCGTCTTATATTTATTCAGGTTTTTAGAATAACATGCCTTATCATTATTATGCTTTTTGAGAATGTGTGTGTGGTGCACAAGTTTGGTACACCTGTGCATCTTAAGTTACTCCCTAAAATCTCAAATATTAATTTGATCTAAGTCGTCATTGCGTGAATCCATTTCATTTACGGGCACGTAATTATGAAATAATAACATCTGTGGTAAAAACACTTATAAGTGTACAAACATAACATGCGAATAACGGTTCTTCCGTCTCTTTATAGTAATTTTTCAAACACAGTATTTATTTAAAAAAAAATTGAGTAATCAGTTACCTCTCTATCATAAATTATAGTAATTCGTTTCAAAGAGCGCCCGGGCCATTTTATAATGCCTCGGGTACTTTTAAAGTGAGCAGAATTTTCGAGACGCAACAAAATTTTCTCTCGAGAATTTTCCCTGAGGGGATTCCTCCGTGATCGGGACTCGGGAGGAAGTGTCAAAAATTCTGAGAAAACTTGTGTCAATCATACCACGAGTTTTGTCAGCATGTATTTACAGCTGTAAACAGCGTGTTAAAAAAGCAGTGACAATAATTAGGGGTAAAGCAGAATGTATCATAGCCTTTTTTGTTAGTCATTCATAAGCCCGTGTGAATGCCAATAACATTGAGAAGGTTGGTCATTTAAAATATTTTTTCGAAGGCACAAAAAGAGTCGATATTACGAATATTCTTACTAAAAACTTTTTATGGGTTTAAGTTAATATTTAGGGTTTACGTACTCAAAGGGTAAAAACGATACCCTATTACTGAGCCTACGCTGTCTATCACAAGGCGGTATCACATGAACCGTTATAGCTACACAATTGATCACAGATGATGTATTTCTGTTGCCAAAACGAACAACAAATGCTAAAAACGGAATAATATAAATATTTAAGCAGGGCTCAAAAAAGTGTAAGACCGACTTACACTTGGCTAGTTTTCACCATACCTACCATCTACATCACCCCATATGTGTCTTGCCTACTTTTTACCGCCCTGTATAGTACGTGACTTTTAAAGTTATGCCCGCAGTCATTTAAAACATCTCTGCAAGGAATGCCCCTTTGAGAGTAGGTAGTACTCGTTTGAGCCTTTGAAAACAGGCAGCCAAGGGTGTATTTTGCAGTTGGGCACGCTGTAAAGGTGTATAATTGCGAGGATGCGATACCTTCCGCTTTGATCTGTGCAGAAAAGTAGTAGTAAAAAAAGGTGGTGGATAGTATTGTTTTAATTTAGCCAAGGAATAGATAGAAAAAGATGGAAAGTTATTATAGCAATAAGTACATATTGCATTCTATATCAGTAAATAAATATTGTAACTTCGTTTAAATGTGTCTGTGCATAATAAATAATGCTTCATTTCATTCAATTTTTAACGACCGTCCGTCAAGCTGGGACTACTGGGACTAACTCATGACCCTTATTTTGATTTAAACTAATATATAATCTTTATTGCACTAATGAAGGTTTAAAAAAGTGGACTTATTTAATGCTAAAACCCTTCTCTATAAGACAAACCTCTAGATCATGTAGGAATTCGGTATCCGCCCGATCGCTACTTCGATTGAGCTGCCGAGGACGTTAGTCATTCGACGAATTTATATAAGCGCTTGCTATGCCAGTGTCCCGGCGTTTAGTTTATTCAACATTGGGATGGAAAATAAAAAAATAGTTTAAATAAAAAGGTTAAATTGACAATAAGCTTCATTTTTCTGTGTCCTTTATTTGTTACTGTAAAATGTATCTTAAAAATTGGATTTTAACCGTCACAAATTTGACGCCATCGGACGACTGAATATTGCTGAAGGGAGGCTAAGGAAAAGACACTGGGGCGATTTCAATAATTTCCGAACAATACCCTTATTCACAAACACTCGGAAAATTCCGTGTCGGATCGTTCGCGTTCCCGTATTCGAATGTCAAAACCTTTTTTCCGAACGGATTCAAAAAACCCTGGTTCCAAACTGTGTCGGTGGAATCCAATACGATTTGACATTCGAATTCGGAAAGGATCCGACACGGAAACTTTCCGAGTGTTTGTGAATCAGGGTGCAGAATGGTTAGGGATCTGTTGAGAAGTTTGGGGATGGCCTTTGCCCAGTAGCGGGATGTCTCGGGCTACAAAATGGTATGTTATTAGTTACGGGAATAGGTCCAACGAAATTATACGTCAGTTTTGTAAATATTGTTGAAAGCCGCTCGCTTATGAATACTTAACGCGACTATCTCAAGTTCGCCGACAACTTGGGCAGGAAGTACACGAGAAGCGCCGTCTGACTAGTAGTTTGTTACGAATTGTTCTCAAGTTCATCGATTGAAGGTCCACAAGAAACTAGAGGCTACACTCATTTTCAATAGGCGTTCAGATATTTTCTTCGTTTTCATCGATACGGCCGAGTCCTGAGTTCAGTAAAAAACCTTTTTTTTTCTACACTAATATTATAAAAAGTCTACACTAATACTACCTTAATATTATACTAAGAGTAGTAGTAGAGTAGTAGTTTAGTCTACACTAATATTATAAAAAGAGGAAAGATTTGTTTGTTTGTTTTGAATAGGCGCCTAAACTACTGGACCGATTCAAATAAAATTTGGTACAGAGATAGTTTGAGACCCTGGAAAGGATATGTCCTTTCCAGGGCTATGGCTACTTTTTGTCTACTTTTTGTCGCGATATAAAATCATATGGGAGGGTGAAATGGGGGATAAAACTTTGTATGGAAAATCCAACATTTGGCGCGGGCGAAGTCTCGGGGAATTGCTAGTGTAGTGATAATTAGGCGTTTTAGCACAGAATAAGTACGTTTTAATTTTGTTTGGCCACAATCCCACGTAGGAGGAAAATGGCTTTTTTTAGTTATCATTTTGTTTTCTTTGTTAATGTCGATGCACAAACTCAATGGTGAATCAATGAAACGATCAAAAGTAAAATTCGTTCCCCACTAGCGATTTCACGGCGAGGCGAGATCGCAAATAGTGCCGAAAAAAGCAGCACACAAAAAGGATGCAATAAACACCTGGTATGTGCGACAGTTGCGACGTTTATTTGAATTCGGAACATCGAGTCAACACTGCCACAGCTGGCAACACAGGCAATGCAATTTTCCGGGTGGCAGCAGTTTGCATCCGCCCTCTAGGTTACAACCAGCCAGCCTGTTAATTTCAGCCTTTCCGATTTAGATCCGGTAAAGGCCTTGTGTCCGATATGCGAGACCCATCGGTACCCATTGAGCCCGTAACCTATAAAAACTTATCAGTGCTTGGTACTGATACGAAAAGTGTTAAATTAAGCATGTTATATTATATTTAGGTTTTGATCGTAAATAACTATCTTTTTAACAGCACCTTTATCCTAAAATATGCAAAGAAACAATGAAATTTGTATGACAAAATGTGTCAAAGAAAAAAACAGTAATTTTGACGGAATTTTTCTGAAAAAAATAACTTTATGGCATTTCGTCGCTATAGGTTATGTGCTCGGTATCAGAACCTTAGTACTAGCCTCAGCCCCGATGCTAATCTCGGCTTTGCCTTGGCTATCACAGTGTCCGCACTTTGTAAATCAGTATTCGGCTAGCCACCTCTTTTACTTATGATTGATAAATCGCTAGTTGAATGAGCGGAATGGTCTCTATTAGACTCAAATTGAGGATATCGTCATCTAAGGGCCTCCTAATAAGGATATGTTAAGAAAAAATCTGCAATAATCAGATTGTCCAACGACGCGTTCGTAAATAAAATGCATCGGAATGTGTAATAAAAACAGTCAACGTTTTATTAAACGACTTGCAGATAGGTGACTTAAATAGGTACGTATACTCGTGCATTCGATAAGTTATACTATTGAATGCACGAGTATATGTACCTATGCAATTGCATAGAAGTCCAAAAAAAAATATTCATGTATGAAGGTGTTATTAGGGTTACATGCTTCATACGGACGAACAAATTTTGAGCTGTATTGTTATAAAAACATGGAAATGAGTCCGGGAAGTCAACTTGGAAGCAGTTGCTTCGAAATCATAATTTTAACGATAAGAAAGCAAAACGATTCATATTAAAACGCCTCGATTATAAGACCGCGAATGACTATTGATTTTCTATTGTGTCTGAAAACATGATACGTGAAGGACTAACTTTAGAAACCGGGCTTAGTTCATGCACAACACCATCTGCTTTACCTAATATAAATAACTTTTGCATTTATCTCAATTGCACATTTAATTATTATATTTCGGCTCATTAGCTAACACGCGGTCGCAATTTAAACGACCCGTCTTGGTGTAGTTGTCCATGCTCCGGCAAAAGTTTGTGTGATGACCACGAGCATTTTTCTCCAAAGTCATGGAAGTAATAAAAAGTTTTAAGTATCCGTTATCCTTTTCATCATAGCACAAGCTGACGCTTGATTTTGTATAGGTGATTGGTGAGAAAATGGAAATAGAAAAATAAAACAAGTACAGTAAACGTCGTGTAATCCTCAAAGAAAGCTGGATTGCTATAATGTGCTCTTCTTCTACCGCTGAATATGTATGTATATTCAGAGGTGATATAAAAATATTACTCAGCAATAATCTTCAGGCCAGACAGGGTCTCAGACCCCCACTTGTGTCACGGAATGCGATTTTCTATCGATATTACGTAAATAGCCAACACTCGAGACCTCTGTTGGGGGCATTAACTGGGCACTACGCCACAAATAAAATGCTTCTCAGAATGGGACTAACTCAGGACGGCAGCTGCAGAGCCTGTAGGGAAGAGCCAGAAGACATAAAGCACTTGAGTGTGAATGCGATGCACTGGCAAGAACCCGAGTGGGTCTTCTTGGATTGGCTTACCCAGACTCGGAAAACTATAGGCTCTTCAGACCTAAAGACATAGTAAAATTATACAGGAAGTTTTTAAGGAATACTGAAGAGTAAAGGTATGGGGAGTCACAAAAGATAAGATAGATGAGCTATAGGTACGTACACGTAGATACTGGAAAACACCACAAATACCAACCTTTATATGTGGTAGCAAATACTTTTAAATGTACACGTACTTTTAAATATTTTCTTTTTACAGAACAACAAAAAGTAAGATCTTCCGCTGTTTCATGCCTTAATGGGGCAAATGTGATACTGTTTCCATCTTCAATTGTAAAGGTAAAAAAGTGCGATGGACACTAAATGCTTTCCCCAATGCCACAGAACGTGTTACGACAGCTTATATGAGCAGGAACAGCGATGCATTTCTATAATCGAAAAGATTGTGGTCGTTTTATATGACATGTAGATATTGAGTATTAACACTATGAAATCACGTAATTAACCAATCACTCAATAGTGTAATCATATCAGCTTATTGCAATCCACTGCTGGACAAAGGCCTCTGCAAGACTGCGCCAACTTTCACGGTCCTCCGCTTCTCGCATCCAGCCACTTCCGGCCACCTTCCTCAGGTCATCGGTCCACCTAGCAGGGGGGCGTCCAACACTACACTACGTTTTTCGAAACGTGATGTCCATTCGAGAACCTTCCTACTCTAACGCCCGTCGGCTTGCGACAGACAAGACCAGCCCAATGCCACTTCAGCTTACTGCACCTCTGAACGATATCTATGACTTTCGTTTTTTGGCGGATGATCTCGTTCCGGATTATATCCCTTAGCGAGGTCCCCAGCATAGACCGTTCCATAGCTCGCTGAGCGACATGGTAGTACGCACTGGTTATACACCCTGCTCTTCAGGCATTGCGGTAGTGGCGACGAGAAGATGTGACGCAACTTCCCAAATGCTGCCCAACCTAGCTGCACCTTCCTGGCGATTTCGCGCTCCTGGACAACTTCGAGCGTCTCGGCGCTGACTGCTATCTGTTCCGGGAATAGTGTATTCGTAAAAACTTTTTTTTTTTGGAAGCAGGAGACGACCGCGCTTCATCTAATGCACGGTTACTGCACGGTTCCCCAAAGGCTTAAAAGTCGCAGTAACTTTATGAAGTGCGTTCCCCCTCTTGACCGCGATCCCTCTACTGCAAGACGTGTCCTGTGGGAGAATGGTTCCTTACCGCCTGCTCTGTCATGGCCTACGTGGAAGTCCCTCAACCGACTCCGGACGCAGGTGGGTAGATGTAAGACCAACATGCTCAGGTGGGGCTTTTCTGACAGAATCCTGCATCTGCGGCGACAGCCCGCAGGACATGGCTCACCTTCTATCCTGCCCTGCGTGCCCTAACCTCTGTTCTCTGGAAGACCTCATGTGTGCAAATGCCAGGGCAATCAGTGTAGCCAATTACAGGGCACAACAAATTTAAGTCGTTTACCATCGACACGCTAAGAAGAAGAACACTTTTTTTTAGGTCTTGTTCATTTTCTACGGTGAACGATGCATGAAAGCATTTATTTACGAAAAAATCCATCTAATTGAGAATGATGGACCAAAGTCAGTGACAGCTGGAAACCTACATGTACAGACTGAACAGCCGAAGCATATATTGTATGTATGTATTGAAATTCTCAGGTGCAGTTGCAATATGAAGTGTGGCGGCCACAAATACAGGTGCTTGCAGCGGCAACATCAGTGCACGGAGTTGAGCCATTCCGAGGGCAAATGTACATAAGAGACAGTATATAAATATATGTAGGTGTTTTAAGCACATATATAAAATTTATTTATAAATGACAAACGGTTCTACCAGTGCAAATTACTTATTTTGAACTGGCTTGAAAACTTAAGTTATGAGGAGACGGAATTTTTCATTACAAACACAATTTAGATCATCTTACACATTACACACTCATCATACATACATCATCATTCATTCAGATTTATATTACATATTCACACATACTTCCACACAAAAACATACATATGAAACTACAATTCGTAAAAGTCAGCTTAACTATCTCGGTAGAGTGTTTCGATTTGTTCCATTTTTGAATTTTTCTGTAATAGTTTTAATCATATTATATAAATAGCATAGTACCTAAATAATTTGTCTGGGAAGAGCGGTTTCACCTAACACAGGCATACACCTTCGATGCCTAAAGGGTTACTCCATTGTCAAAGGCTATGTAAAATGCTTATATTGAAATAAAAATTATTAAAAAAAAATATATATCCATGTAGATCGATTAATTAAATACCTTCAAGTCACCCGACATTGTCACTAAATCTAGTTGAGCAATAAGTTTTTAAAGTCGACGGTAAACTTATACACAGGGTTCATACTATATCTCTTTATCAAAATATTAAAATTGTGTCCTATTCTATAAACACCATACTTTATTCTCACTAGTTAGTAGTTACAGGTCCTTAGCAACATATAAAATTGTTTTTTTTGCTGTCCTGTATTTTTCTAACAATTTTCGTGTCTGCCGCGTGAAGTTAAATATTTTTTTAAACATTTTTATTACTTATATTTTCAATAAAGCTTATATTTTTGGAATCTGTATGAATGCGGCTATTTATCTATATTTTTTCAAAGCAGATATTGATACACGTTTAAAGTTTATGGCCATTACCAAAAAAAATGAAGGATTTATTTTTTTTATTTTTGGCAGTAATTCCATTTTTTTGTATAAAAATGTTTGGCTTTTATTTTAAAAATCAATTGGCCATCTTTAATTTAACTGAAATCGATACCAAACTTGGCCTAGTAGGTATAAATTAGCAGTTATGACGAGTCACAGTGCGTGCGGAGTAAGGAAACTTCACCCCCTCCCCCAGCCCCCCAGCGGGGTGTGAGCCGCTGACTCCCGGGCGTTTTCTACACTAGTCTACCTAAGGAACAAGTATGCCAAGGCATCCTTTGATCCGAAAAATATTGGTGTTGGCGTATAACAACCCAACTAACTGGCCGGGGCTCGCCGGCCTGAGTCTGCGGAACCCATCTCGTCGCTTATTGAATTTTACCTTTACAAGTTATAGGTGCGGAGAAAAGTTAAGGGGATCCAACGGTCTCTGAATTTTAAGGGAACCGGCAAATCGAGCTGATTTCGTATTACTTTATTAGAAAGGGTGATTTCGCTTTGCATTGGTTGCGAGTTTTTACTCGTGAATGAATGTACCTACTTATGTTGTTTATATATCGCACAGGATAATTGGTAACATGCAAACTTGTCTTAATGATAACAAAAAATACTGGTCAAGCGCAAGTCGGATTCGCACATGAAACATTCTTTAACGTTGTACTCGTAATTCATTTACCATCTCGCTCTCGAAAATTGTTTTTTATTTCATCAGCAGTTTAACTGCCTGTAGTAAGTTTTAAGGCCCTTGAAAGACGTATAGACATGACGAAACCATGAAGTTTCCTTGCTGACTACCGAACCCTAAAAACTGGGCAGAACACCAACTATTTTGTTTGGCCCAACCGCAACTGTTTCTTGTGTGTCGTTTTTAGAATGTCATGCTGCTTCTGTGACAACCTGTATATCTGTACTCAAGTGTTAATGAGGTCCACACACGCGACAATACATCCTGATTGTCACCGACTTTGAGTGGTCAGTCATCGAAATAACCGACCTCTACTCGTAGAATCCATAAGACGATCGATCGATGCCACAATCGCGACAATTCAAAATAAGTAGTTTTAGGAACACCCGTATAATGTCTTTTCGGATGTTCTAAGCAACCACATTCCAGAAAAGCACCAACATCAAGTTTGATTCCAGCTTTCTTCGAAACAAAAGTGCACTTCTAGGCATCAGCTCTAAGTAACACATTTTTGGGCCGTCCAAATGCACAGTTTCAAAAGCGTCAACATTCTGAGCACTTGGCCGCGTTCCACCGGCGACTGTTTCAAAAACTTTCGCTCAGAAAAGCTGAAGAAACCGAAAGGAAGTTTGTGCGGCGAGAGTTCGTGGCTCCCGCGCCCTATCGAGCGGCTGCCGACTCGCTTACGTAACGCTGCGGCACCGTCGTCGATCCCTCCCGAATATGGGGCACCGGTTCCAAACAATCGCAGGGCCTACTCTTTATGGCGGTTTACGTATTTCGAATCTAGCCATCACGCTCACTCGCTCATGGATGAGTGATATAAACGACTAGAGACTAAAATTCGGATTTTCTAACGCCAGAAATTAATAACCGATCATTGGTTATTAATTTAAGTCGATTCGTTTGTTAACGTGTTTATCGAACACGTATTTATGGCACTGGCAGCCGTGGTAGTGGTAATGGCTACAGTGGATACGCAAATAGCCTAATCGATTTGAATCTTGGGTTTACGAATTGGTTATTTAAGTTAGGCAGTAAGAACTCAAGACTCTCTTTGTGTACCAGCTGTCTGATTTATGATCCAGTGTCATGTCATGTGGTAGTGATAGAGGTGCTTGATATGCTCATCACAAATCCAGCAGTAATAAAATAAATTCAACGGTGGCGCTAGCTTCGTCTTACCCTTTGCCTATACATATGTGTATATTTAAAAAAAGGCGAGGACCCAGGGTCCGCTTTGGACCATGATCCAGGATTAGACCGGTCAGGTAATTACAATAGAGCGATTGCCGCCTCCGTGACCCTGTTAACAGGGGAACCTGACCAGTATGGATCATGGTTACACATTTATGCGCCTGAATGTGCAGGTTAACTCACGATGTTTTCCCTCACCGTAAGAGCGGTTTGAGAAACAACTTATGTACAGAACTCAGAAAAAGTCATTTGGTACATGGCAGCATGTGGGATCGAACGCGGGTCCTCCTGCATAAGAGGCTGGCCACTACGCCACCGACGCTCTAAAAATAGAAATCGTCAGTCTTATATTTTTTTAGCAAAAGTTTGAGGATCGCTTGTTCAGCCTGAGGTAATTCAACTATTTTCGGCTCGGATGCCTGTATTAATACCGACTACGGAGCAAATGGAACTTGTGCGTATGATTCCCAGGTAATGTTCCCGTCGAGTGGTTCTCAATATCTCATATCTCAGTAGACAGTTAGGATCTTATGTCTCTTCTGTCAATCGGGTTGGCTGATCGTCACGCGCTCAGCGCGAATACGGTGTAATGTGTTTGCTTTATTTAATGATAAAGCCTTTGTGACGGCGGCGCCTTAATGAGCTGACGTACCAAGTAAGCTTCTATTCAAAAACATGTCTAAATATTTCAAAGTAATGAATATACGGCAAATATAAGAGCCTTGAAGATTTCATATTAAGCAAAGAACAAGGTAATTTGTGAAAGTATGTTGCCCATTTTTTATTTTATTGTAAGTATACCTACATAGTATTTGATTTTCAATTAATATCATTTAAGCTTCATTCCACTAAACGGAAGTAAATAAACGATACTTTAGTACCCGAGACGCTGAGATACATAATCTGTAATGCCAAGGAGCATTTTACATGGCGCTGTGCTGTTGGGTGCTACTCATCACAAATTATTTAAGTATCTCAATCCCGCGTGGTTAAGCTAATCCGCATGACTCTAAAATCACCCTTATTCTTGATCTGTTTGGCAGTAGCGCTGGCAGGTCTAGGAGGCCCCCAGGGCAGGGCAAGCCTGAGCGAAACCCACCACACTTATTTACTAAAAAGCTTTAAACCTGCAAGCGCTAGCAATTAAGCAGAAAATACAAGTGCAGCAAAACGCAAAAATCGCTAGATTACGGAGCTTGTGGTTTTGAAATGGGACACAGCAGAGTCACAATACAGCGCGCTGTAGTAGGACTTACCCAATTGTCTTATTTATTTAGGTACCATTGATTTATGATAATATGAATAAATCAATGTTTGGTGCATATGGTTTTTAAATAGGACACAGCGGAGTCACAATACAGCGCTCTGTAGTAGGACTATACAAATTGCAAAAACCTGCAATACTTCGTAACCAACATTTAGGTACCTCGTGTTATGGTACCTACCCAGGTTACTTAAAGTATAATCTTGTATTACCAAGTTACACAAGTTTACCCTTTTATTCTCTTCCTGTATCAATTTTCTTGCGCCCTTCTTACAACATTAGGTATCTTCTGGACACAAATTAACGATTATGGAATTAATGCGTTTCATATTAGATCTTTTTATTACTTAAATACTATTGCGCGCACAATAGAGCGGAATTAGTCCTAAAAATAGTTTTTCCAGTCACTATATACACTTGTGTCCCCAATGGGCCTACTGTTGTAACTGTGCACTTTCGTATGACGATTTACCTATAAAAGCAAAGGCGCTATATTGCGAGTAGCGTCCTTGTTGCTAGGCAACGGGCCACAAACACTACGTGGTCACGTTATGGCACGTTATGCAGCAAAAAGTATGCAGTCAGTAGCCACTGGTATGTTAGCAACATCACTAAATTACCTAGCGATTACACCTACCTACCATTAAAATTACAATTGTAGAAAGTAGAATTCTATACATTGTTTTTTTTTTAATCTAATACAGCCTGGACCTTAGTCGTTTAGTCAGTAAAATACACACGGCCGCACGTCGAGCTCGAGACGACCTCCCTTCGACCTTAAGATCGCCTCTATTCTCTAATATAAGCCGTTTTTGTAATTCGAATAGGTAACCTGATATGCTGCCGACTGTACATAAATGTAGTTTATGAAACTTTTATCTGGACTAAGTTTAGAAGTTCCCCTGTAGTTTTTTTGAGTATTTTTACAATAAGAAGTTGTAGTGAGCCAAAAAATCCACAGATTATGTGAAATTACTGACAAAAAATTGAAGGAGTGAGAGGTGCAATCACCATTATCTGTTTCTTTGTCTAAAAAATTTAACATACAGCTTGTGTTTAAAGTATCCCTAGAAACCCTTCTGTTTCCACAGAAAACCAGCGCCATGGGCTTGCCATGGCAAGAGCTGAGTGGGGACCAGTTTTGTATTTCGAGTGAACTCCTGATGATTTTTTAATTTTTATATTATGTTTGTAATTTGATGTGTAGCAAATAAGAACTTTTTCTTTCTTCTTTCATTCCTTGTTTTGGTTGTTGGTCAGCAAAACTGAACCATGTGAATAAATAAGTCGATCAAAATCTAAAGTCATGGCAACCACCTGCAAACAAGCTTGCAGCTGATCGGCTACGCGATAAAACTTAGAATAAAAGCCTTGCTTGAAATTGCACGAATTTAACCTGAGTCCGAAAGAATTTGTTGGTTTAACTGAATATTCATTGGATAAGGTTAACCGTCGTGAAGTTGGTACGGTTGTACAAAAGATTGTGGGTTTTTTAAAACCTTGACAAGGGTAAATTAATTAATTCGGCCCCTTATTATTTTTTAATAAGCCCTATTAATTAATGGCGGCTGTCAAAGTGGCGCTAGTAGCGCAAAGACCAATAACAAAGCTGATTTTTTAAGAAATTAGTGAATTTAGACCATTAATGAGAGAATGCCTAGATATGGTGTTCGAAATTGTAAAGGAACTGAAAGTATATCTAAAGATTAAGTTCCATATTTATCATCATAAACTAGACTATTTTAAACAATCGTGTATTATTTATTATACCATGAAGGTAGCAAGTTTTAAGACCTTATAATAAAAAAATCGAAAGAAATTTAGAAACTAATTAGCTCTGTCTGGCGTTCTTCCACGTGCCTAATTTTCTTAACTCTGCTTTTAACTTACATATTTTCCAAGTGGAAAACATGTTCCAAGCATAAAATTGACATGCAATAATTTCAAATTAAGATATTCACTTGCCAACCCCATTACGTAATAAAAACAATAATATAAAAACTGAGCAATATTAGAAAAAAAATAGGTTAATTATATTGGTTATGGTTTTTCAAATAAAAGTTTAAAATTGAGTGGTGAATCGTGGGCTATTGGCACTTTTTAAAGAGCGCCCATGAGGTGCTTGTGGCGCAGTGGCGGCAGCGCTTTGGTAGTGATACCAAAAGTAAAGCAACCCACGGCGCGGTCGTGATTGGATGGGTGACCATTCCGACCATGTAAGTGACGTCCATGACAAGCATCTCCGTGCTTCGGAAGGCACGTTAAGCAGTTGGTCCCGGCTAATATCTGTGGTATTAGTCGTTAAGCCTAGTCAGAGGCCCTAGGGCGGCTTGATAACTTCTGACAGTAAGGTTTGTCACTTGCCTTACATACACCCCTCCACCAATCCGCACTGAGCCCGCGTGATAAAGTATGGCTCGTTCCTCCTCATAGTTGAGGTGAGACCTTTTCCCAGCAGTGGGATCTAATAGGCTGACTTATAAAGAGCGCCCGGTATTGAGCGCTGACGGACTGCCCGGTTAAACTTTCTCGTTTATGTAGCTATCTCTCTCAGCAGTAGGTATGCAACACAACTTCTAGTACTCTAATAGAACAACTTTTTATTACAGGACCAAAGATATTAGCCTAAATTTTGTAACTGCTGATTGTGTTTGGGGGTCATAACGCTCACACAAATTTTCCTTAGGGTACAACCTAAAAATTGTGTTTCCATTAATCCACGAGTTTCATTAAAAGCCCCGTTAAGTAATGACATGTAATACAGCACTAGCCCACAATTGTCCCGAAGCAGTGGTAGGGTTAAGATTGGGACGTGTTTAAGTGCCCCTAGTTGGGTCTATATGCAGAATTAAATGAATTTTATTGTTTTTTTTTTAATTTCGATGTAGGTCGTGTATTAGAGCATCAAAATTACCACTAAAACAACGCAATTGGAAAAATTTGACCCTATACTTGTAGTGTATTTAGTTGTCCTATAATATAATCTTGTTTAGTATGACTACGGGACTTTTCCTAACACACCTTCCTCCGTCTTGTAGCCAGAACCTTCAGCATGACCTCATTGAAACCCCAATAATCCTATACTAGCCATAAATTATTGTTAACAACTAACAAACTAACCCTACAAATTCGAGTCGGATTCGGGTCTCGGTACCCGCCCGGGCAGTCACCAATTGTACTAATACCCCGTGAACAGTCACGACAATGTTTGTCGAACGTAACGTAAATCATCGCCATAAGGTCTGTTTCGGAATGCACCTGTGGAAATCTTTGCCCCTGACTGTATTGGCCTTAGGAAAACGCGGCCTTGATAAGGCTATCAATTCGTTCATTGCGTACAATAGGACCTTGGGTTTTTGCAGACCTATTTTTGAGCACGAGCATTTGTACCTAAGTCATGATACATAAACTTATAAAGTTTGTCTATCCGTTATCCTAGTCGCCATAGCACAAGCTCATGCTTAGCTTGGGGCTAAGTAATTGGCGTGTTTGTTGAAACAATTTACAATAGAAGCGTGATTTATAAATATAAACTTTTCACGACGCATTTTTCCTTAACAATTTATCGATGACAAAGTTAATTTAGGCACCTCATCGATAATTTCGCATTCATCGACTTTTCATTCATCAACATTCAGGATGCTGGGGACGTGATGGATGAGAAGGTAATAATGTGGGCCCAAGTGAAAATTTTTGGATGGCACTGTATTTTTTTCGTATTCATTCGTCTTACAGGTTCCGTCAATTTTTATTATTATGAACCTGTCACCCTGATTGTCTCGTAGATTAATTTACGTAGTATGTATGTAATAATGTCCTCCTAGCCGAATTTCGACTACGGCGGCCTATCTCAACAGAGATTAGCCAACTGCGCGGGACATATTATAGTGCACAAATGTGTGCGCAATGTGCAGGTGCACTCTCTGTTCCTTCACTTACATAATTCGGTGAGACGGCAGTCCGACATGACCGTAGAGAGATCAGGCGCAGGACCAACGGCTTAACGTGCTTTCCGAGGCACGGGGGTGTTAACACCACCAACTTCCTGACTCCGGAGCTATGTCTGAGTAATTTCAAGACAGAAAAACCCAAACACTCTCGGCCCGACCCGGGATTCGAACCTGGGACCTCGTGGATAGTACCCAGCGTGCTGACCACTAGACCAACGAGGCAGTCAAACAAAATGGGTATGTATGTATATACAATATGAATCAATTCAGCATCCTTACACCATACAAAGTCAAAGGCACGACTTTTAATAAACATGCCTGGAGTTCACCAACACATAATTTAATAAGCCGATTTAACATTATTTTTCATGTTTTGTATGGGGATTTCGACAAACTAAACGTCAATCGATGTTTACTGGCTGTTCAAAAATTGGTAGACTTGGGTCTTACAGTTAAATACATTACTGGGTAAAAACAGATGATACTCTATAACAATGAAGTCCTAGCATAAATTACTTGGAGTTAAAGACCCCTTTATGTTGTAAAAGCTGTCTTTAAAATGTTCCGTGTCTGATATTTTCATGGAATATAGATACAGCTACAGGTATGATTGACTAAACGTAGTAGTGTCAAATAAAAAGTAGATAACTATTGACATCAGATAACATGACAATCATGTAATCAGCTGTTGGTAAATTGTCTACATGACTGATCGTCAGAGATCTCTGGCAATACCATGTCTAGCCGTAGAGCCGATACAAACTTGACTATATATCTATAGACGTTACAAAAATACTTACGTTCCAAATAGTTTCAATGTTCTGTACTTACTTATTTTAACGCCTCGGTTTCATAAGGACGCCGGCGTCCCGATAACCAGTCGATTGGCTATTGGGAACATGATACTTGAAGGATTAATAATTACCTTTGTTTTATTAGGGGAACAAACAGCTATCAAACACTTCCAACGAGTTTCCTTTCGGGAGCCCGTCGTTGTTCCTGTATATTTATTTTGTGGGGCCGATTGTCCCGGGATGGCCTTTTGACGTCGAGAATGCAATTTCCTGGCTCAAAGAGGCGTCAAACAAAGAAATCCGGACGACGCCGGTGCAAGCTGTCTGTTCAAATAATTTTGACGTTTCCAACGCAAAAGCGTTTTAATTTTATTCACTTTAAGCTGTAATAAAATAGCACTAGATACTGATGGGCAGGAATGTGACGTATTAGATGAGTTAATTCTTTCACGGATTTTTCTGAAAGAAACCTAATAAACTTTTTTTACATTCTCTTTATGTAAGATCTACGTCCTACCAATTGCACTATGTCTGTAGGGATTGTTTCATTGCTATTTTCACGCATTAGTTGCGTTAGTGTTTAAGGTTGTTTGCAATTAGGCACCTACATCCAATTGGTAATCAATCAGGTACCAACGAGTATAATTATATTCAACTTCTATTTTTGTAACTATTTAGACGACGAGATTCAATTCTTTTTTTATGAACCAGCAGTCTCGTCTCCAAGGGCTGGTAGTAAAATCTGAAGGCAGTCGTTTCACGAGCGAATAAATCCTGCATTTCACGAGGTCTCGTAAAGTCAAAAGTCGCATAATTGAATCTATCTGCGGTGGAGCTGTTTTTGATAAAGGCAACAATGTCCCTTCGCGCAATCTTGGAATTTATAGTTTGTTTGTTTAATGTAATGTATATGTTTGTTTCAAAGTCTTTTGATATTTCTTCATTATCAATTAGCAAGATGAAACTCATGACATTCTTTACAAAAAGAATTCAGTGCTAATAAACCATCATCATCATCATATCAGCCTATTGCAGTCCACTGCTGGACATAGGCCTCTCCAAGACGGCGCCAACTTTCACGGTCCTCCGCTTCTCGCATCCAGCCACCACCGGCCACCTTCCTCAGGTCATCGGTCCACCTAGCAGGGGGGCGTCCAACACTACGTTTACGTACGTGCTAATAAATATATGTTTGTTATTGTGAAATCTTTACAAACTGTCTTTCAATCAATCTTTCTTTGTTTTTTTTTTAATCTATTATTTTAAGAATCTGAAAAGTGAGCTTGTGCTATCGCTTTTAGAATAATAACGGATGGACAATACTTTATACGTTTACAAACATCCATGACATAAGTAAAAAATGCTCGTGCTCATCACACAAACATTTGTCCCTGCCAGGGTTTGAAGTTACAACCGCTGGTTTTGTAGTCCGGAGCGCAAACCACAACACCAAGACGGTTGTATTTGGTTGCCTAAAATACGGGAACTGATCTTCTGCTCTGCAATAAGTTTCTATTGTACTACACACAAATAGAGCACGATAGAGCGGAATGTTATGATTGCACTAATAACAGAAATTGTTCGAGTCGCGAAGAGAGCTTGTAACATAAAACGAAATGAAACATTCTTCGTGCTGGGGCTCCTCATTTGACTTAAGTTAAATATCCCTGAATGGTTTTAGGAGGACACGAGTAAATTTAGATATACAGGGTGTCCCAAAACTCAGCGTTAAGCGGAAGTGACGCGATTCTATTGCTCAAACACAATAACTTTTTTATGGGACCAACATCGAAATCTCAAAAAAATTTTTGGCTTCGCCATACAAAAGTGCCGATCAGCTGAGGGCAGTTTGTATGAAGAAGTCAAAAAAAATTTTGAGATTTCGATGTTGGTCCCATACAAGAAGTTGTTGTGTTTGAACAATAGAATCGCGTCACTTCCGCTTAACGCTGAGTTTTAGGACACCCTGTATGTACAAACGGGCGCACGTCAGACTAGATAGATGGACTGATTTGCATGTAACTTGGTTCGAGGATACTTCACATATAGATCTAATTTTTAAAAATACAAAAAAATTAAATTTCCCCTTTTTTAAGGGTACCTCCCCATACATGTAAAGGGGGAGGTGAATTATTTTTTTGAGTTGCACCCCCTTGTGTGGGGTACTTAAAATCACTCACGTAAAGAAATAGGCGCGGTAACTCTTATTTAAAATTGTTTCGGTATCTTTTGATGAATACTTTTGAAATTATAAATAAAATAAAAATATATACGTTTTTTCCAAAGAAGTATAAAGGCTAGGGAGATGATGATGATGCAAGAAATGCGAAACAGCGCGGTGCCAAAAAATGACTACGGAACCCTACTTTATGCGTGGTTGGCCACGCACTTGGCCGGTTTTTTTTTCATACAGATTCCGATATTCTCGCATCCGAAAATCCAGCTATCACTTAGAGTTGTATATTGATCAGATCGCAAATGACAATTTTTTTTTATTCTAATTCTAATATTTGGTCTGGGTTGGGCTACTTGTTTTTGGAACTAATATTTAAAATTTAAAGACAGGTTGTGCTAGAATGAAACTTAGCTGACGAGATGATAGCAAAGAAGCAAGTACGCCCGGAAAAACATTGTACCTAAGTATACGAATCAATACAAACGGTAGAACAAGACACGACGACAACTTCTAAAATAGAATGTTAAAGTTTTATTTAAACAAGTATGTATAGTATTAGTATAGGAACATAATCATTTATTAGTCCTTGTTTACTACAATATTTTGATTTGTTTGTGTACCCTACTGATACTACGCCGCGCACACTCACACGCATACCTGCCTTATTTTTATTTGTTTAAAACGTACCGTGAGAACCCCGAAGATCGAGTCGACATCGAGACGTTCCCTATGACACATGTACTAGACTGACCAGAGCGCTTTCGCCGCGTGTGTATCCCGTGAAGCTCCTTACAGACATTTCGAGTGATTGTGGCCTGTGAAGTGATACCTGAACCCAGAAAGCTGATGTGGCAAGTACCTAGCTATAAGTGCTCAGACCTGACTGATTTTTCACCTTTCATTGTCGCCCTCCACGTGTAATCCACTGCCTAAACTCTCAAACAGTCCTCTACCCCAAAATTCCTTATATTTTATCTCGGCTTAATTATCGCGGTGTGTCTCAATCGCTTTTTTTTAGTCGCATTAAGATTGAGTCGCATTTCACCACATTTTCGCTTTGTATATTCTTGAATTTTAGTGCAAATATCAATTTAAAGCGTCTAATTAATTAAAGTACCAAACAAACATCAATCGCGTCTATAATAAAATACTACACGAAAAAATGAAATGCTACAAATTAGATAAACTAATGTAAACGTGGTTCGGAAGGCACGTTAAGCAGTTGGTCCCGGCTAATATCTGTGGTATTAGTCGTTAAGCCTAGTCAGAGGCCCTAGGGCGGCTTCATAACTTCTGACAGTAAGGTTTGTCACTTGCCTTACATACACCCCTCCACCAATCCGCACTGAGCCCGCGTGGTGAAGTATGGCTCGTTCCTCCTCATAGTTGAGGTGAGGCCTTTTCCCAGCAGTGGGATCTAATAGGCTGACTTATAATGTAAACAAACTGCTATACAAAAATTGCGTTGAGTACATGATTTTATTTTTAATTTTGTTAATTCGAAGTGAAAATCTATTCGGTGAATCGCTACAAGGAATATTAGTTTCGCATTTAATGTAGAAGACAAAATAATCAACATAATATAAAGCTGGCTGTTGACTTAATCAACAATCACATTGGTGTACTTGTAGCTCGTTAGAGACATCGTGGTTTCCTCAAATACAATTATGTACTTATAAAGTAGTTGGTAACTTAAAGAGCTCGTCCTCATGACTTCCGTCTTCCATAGCACAAAGCGGGCACATAATTCACCCACGTCAATCAACTCTACATACGAGCGGAACTGAACTCGTCGGAACTCTTCTCGACTAATGGTGGGCATCAATAAACAATCGATAGTGCCATTTTAGCTTTATTTCTAACATTTTGCAGAGGAATCAAAACCCATGGAGTACTTCCTTTAGACATACAGTCATGTTTGGCAAACATGAAGGTCTTATAATACGAGTACAAGTAAAAAAGGAAAGTTATTAGATACTACTACTGAGCAAAGGCCTCACCTCAACTATGAGGAGGTACGAGCCACACTCCACCATGCGGGCTCAGTGCTGATTGGACGTGGGATGTCTGTAATCAAGTGACCAACCTTACCGTTAGATGTTATCAAGCCGCCCTAGGGCCTCTGACTAATGTCAACAGATATTAGTCGATCCGAAGCACGGAGTGGCTTGTGATAGACTTCACTTAAATGGTCGGATTGTCACCCATCTAATTACAACCGCGCCGTGGGTTGCTTAACTTTTGGTATCACTACCAAAGTGCTGCTGCCACTACGCTACAAGCAGCTCACAGCACAAATAAACGAATAAATCTAAAAACCGCTTTGTGGTTACATAGTAGAATAAACCTTAGTTTGAACGGCTACGGAACCCACAGTGCGCGAGTCCGACGCGCTTTTACCCGGTTTTTTTTATTCAGAATCTTGCCGTCTACACACATAATTGAGCACCGCCTAAAATAAAGGAGATCGCACACTGGATAATGAAAGCCATTGAGCGGCGTAACGCCAGCATGAGTGAGCGCCAGAACGAGAACGGGGATTACCGCGCCCATAAAACGAAGTGGCGATTTGGTAAGAGCCTCCGGAAGGCACCTATCCCCACGAGTTATGGACAGATTACGGAGCGAAGTCCTGCCTAGCTGTTTATACGCTTATTATTATTACAATCTTACAGAAGTTGTTACCAAATAATGAAGTGATTTAGGAAATAAATTTCGCTCACAAATTAATAGAATCAGGCGTTACTTTGCGGAAATCCATTATCCATTAGTATTTTATTTTTTCCCATTCGCTCACAAAATTCTGCCATGCTATACCTATTCCAGTTCATACTTGGCTTGGTAGTCCTTAGGTATCTATAGCTGTTTTGCCAATTGTCGATTTAATTTTTCTTTATCTACGATTTAGTTCCGGTTTTAAAAACGGCTTATTTACATTAACGGAATTGGTTCAGGTATTCAGAACCGAAAACCTTTTTTTCAATAACTCGAGTTTATAATTACGAGTTAATAACCCATGAGGTTAGCAGGTCAGCGGAGTCTGTTCGCCGCAAACCGCACTCGTCGGAAATGCAGCAGCTATGCGCCCCTGAGCGCCGCAGGTCGGCAGACTGACCCGGTTGCAATTACGTCTATATTTAAGTAAAGATCTGCCTGATTACTTGTAAGTTTCCGTGGGCCCAATTCTCACGCCTTCGATATTATATCACATACGATATTTATCGAAAAACATGACGCGTATCACATTAGATGTTACGTATTCTCGAAGTAGGAAAATGTCGAATATTTATCACATTTTGCGTCATATCTGCCATGTTTTTTCGATAAATATCGTATGTGATAAAATATCCAAGGCGCGAGATTTGGGCCTCGTGTCGGATCCTTTCCGAATTCGAATGTCAAAACAAGTCAAAACCTTCTTTCCGGAAGGATTCAAAAACTCTATTCACAAACGATGTCGGTGGGATTCCGATACGATTTGACATTGGAATTCGGAAAGGATCCGACACGGTAACTTTCCGAGTGTGAATCGGGGTGCTGGGCGGAATTTGCGGTCATCATCACCTGATAGTATAATAATTGGTAATTGTGAATCTCTCTCTCTCTTTCTGGCTAAACTTATGTAGGATCATGGTGGTGGGGTCAGCCTTCTTTATTTTCCTCCTCCACTTCGCCATGTCCCCGACAACCTCGGTGGAAACTCAACCATCGATAATTGTAATTGACTCATCTAAAATCTCTCGACCGAGCGGAACACAGCCAAAACTGATTCCAACTGGTAACTGGTTCCATGCTTCTGTAAAACCTGATCTGAACCAATGAAGACATCACAATATAGCCATTATAACCACCACT
Source organism: Pyrausta nigrata (assembly GCA_949316185.1). Classification (NCBI taxonomy): domain Eukaryota; kingdom Metazoa; phylum Arthropoda; class Insecta; order Lepidoptera; family Crambidae; genus Pyrausta; species Pyrausta nigrata. Next base: position 1,350,560 of record OX438936.1, read on the forward strand.
ACCAGCATTTCCCAGAGTTCTCGCTAACTATAGAACCTTTACGGGGAAATTTTCGTCTCGAGAAAATTGCAAATTCGATTGATCAATGCCGTTTGTTTGTTAGGGCTACGTGTTATCCGCAGACGTCGTCAGATGGCGCGTAGGCTATTAAATAATGCATCGCCGCGGTCAGGCACCTGTTTGCTCAACGTCGGGATATTTACTCGGTCAGAGCTCCCAGCTGAGTGGGAGGACCGGAGGATATCAATGAAAAGTTACCCGTCAGGATTGATTTTGCTTTAAAGACGAGAAAAGTGGTTAAGGAGGGCAGAAAGGGTATTTCTTTACTTTAGTTAGACAGTTACATTCAATATCTTTGGCGGTACGCTTGAATAACTAACTCCAGTGGTTATAAGCACCCTCCAATTTGTACTAATGCCTATCCATCCTCCATTTAATTGAAATTAGTCAAAACCATCTAAGACCTCATTGTAGTCTTAATACGTTTTCTACTTCATGGTTCTCAGCTTTCCACCCTTGCCTTATGGAGGATTAGGGAAACTGTAAATGTTAGTATGTTTCTTTTAAGTTTCCTCGTTTGCGCTATGGCCACACAACATCAGTGCACTTAAGCGGGAGTTTAGCGGCGACGGTGTCCAATTAATTTTCGATTCCATCAGCTCTGTCGACCGCATGAGCAGTTTATCCGCGCCACTTACCGTATTTGTGGCCTCTCTTGATGCTATCTGTAAATTGGGTTAAGTGAGCTTCACCGGTTCCCACACGCTATAGTTAGTTTAAATTGACTGCTTCTTGGATTTGGATAGGTCTAACGGTCAGCACGATGGCTTCTGTCTAAGAGCCGTATCGGCTTCGAATCCTGAGTCGGCTTCGTCTCTGGTTTTTTGCTGTCTGATGACGGAAACTGCTCGGATTCAGAAACTTGGTAGTGGAACACCCCCGTGCCTCGGAAAGCACGTTAAGCAGTTGGTTCCGGGCCTAATCTCCCTCCGGTTAAGTATGATTGCCGTCTTACCAATCTATCAGTGATGACTGATGGTACAGAGAGGGAATCTCATGTGTAAATATATCCAGCAATTATTATCCAGTCTGTAAGATTGGTCCGAAGCCGAAATTTGGCTTAAAATTGTTGGTGCATCCAGCATGAGCCCTAAAAAGCAGAACTCCTTACCTAAATGAGGACATAAAAACTGTTTAACTGGTAAAAGTGCAAAATTTGGTAGTGACCGCATATAAATGATCTCTGCCCGAAATATTTTTTCTATACTCTGTGCTGTTTACATATTATTATTGAACTTGTAGTCATATATCCCAATTTATTCCTATAATTCTTTACAGCGCTATTTATTTTCTCGTGTATTCCACACGTTGTAATTCACTTAGTTCTTTGTAGGTTTTGTCAAAGGGCACTCGTTTGTACAATACTCGCAACGCTAACAAAATATGCTATGCCGGCCATGGCTCGCAGCCCCGTATAGGTACTCGTACAGGCGGGTAATTGCTCGGTAACCCCCTATTATACCGTTATGAACATTCATTGAAATTGAAGCGTACACAGTCTGGTTTTAAAGGACACTATGCCTGTCGATTCATGAGGTATGTTCAACGATAATGATTTCAAAATAATGCATTTAGTCACCAGTTGTCCACCAGTTGACATGAAACTACCTTAATTTTTAATGATTTTGTTATTAATTCATTTATTTTTGAAAATTGGTAACTAACTGTTCGCGATACTCTGGATTTCAAATTGATTCCAGTCAAGCAATGAAACGTCAGTTTGGAAGCCATCGAGCTAGGTGATAAGCTTGATAGATGTACACACGGCCGCTTGTCAGTATACTCCATGTTGACCTTGAGACCGCCTCTATTCCCTACGTAATAAAAGCTGTTTCCGTAGTTCAAATGTGTTACCTCACGTGCTGCTGACTGTACTGAACGATATGTACATATTTGCGAATCTTGCCGATTAAGTGGTCAGTCGGTGTAACACATCTAGACATGGCCACCTAGCGCGCGGCCGTGTCAAGGAGCAGTGTTGCCAGTACGGCACATAACGGCCGATTTTCGGCCTTTTTGAAATTATTTCAGCCCTTGGCAGTCACCGACCTTTTTCTGGCCTTTCCTCGCCTTAACCCTTTACTACTAAAACAACCATTAAATACTAGGAGTGCATCGAATGCAAGTAGCCGCGACCCGTGCCGCAGTGTTATGCAACTGAGCTGCAACTGTGCGGACTCAGTCAATACCATTTATGTAAGCGGCCCGTTGTGAATCAACTTGCTACACAAATTATAGATTCATAATTTAAATATGTTTTTTTAAACGTTTTACCGTGTATTTTGAACCTATCACAGCTAAGTAGATTTTTATTTAGTAACTGTCGACCAACTTAAAAAATGTAGCTGGAGAAAGAGAAAAGCTATCTTTCGATGGCTTATGTCATACATTTTGTACAACTATCGCTGACAAAGGCGATTGTAAAATAGCGTCGGTGGCGCAGTGGCTAGCGGGTGTGGTTTTGGTGCCTGCGCTAGCGTGTCTTAGCGGAAATTTAAAGCAAAATAATTGTATTTTATTTTTCCCATCTAGCGGGTTGCCTCTCATGCGGTTGTTACCAGTGCGATCCCACATGCCGCCGTGTACGAATGACTTTTTCTGAGTTATTTACATTAGTTGCACAACCGGGATAACGCTAGGATGATGATGATGATAAGTTGAGGCGATTGTGAACTTCGCTTTAGAATAGATTGCATCTTCCACGGGCCCAGTAACCACTGATCGAGAGGTGGTTGCTGAAGATGTTAGTCGCGTCATAACAACAAGGGTTCCTACTCCCGATCTCAGTCGAATCGAAATCAAAATGGAGTCAAGATCGACCTAAAATGGCGATCCGTAAATTAGCTCGAACTTGATGTCGATGGCGACGGCGCTGGTAAGGAAGATGTAATGGCGGTTTTCGAATTTCAAGTAGTTCGCTATTCGACCACAACTAGATTGGCTCTACAACCGATTTGCAGAGTACCAAATTACACTGATTCTCGACGTCGATTTGATTGTGATCGTAACTCGAACTCATCAAGAGTAAGCCTGCAGTTGTCAGGCGGCGCTGTCTAGTCGTGGTGCCGGGGTTCAACGACCCGCAGCAGTTCCGAGAAACTAGCCGTGTACCTATTTAGGCCAGTCTGATTAGTGATAACACTCGTTTGTGCCACCGAACTATCGACCCGCCGATGTAGGTCCTGACATGACATGACGTGCATTCATAATCTTGCCTATAACTAGTCGAGTTTCGGCTAACAGGTCTGCACCCTTATAACAAACACAGGAAAGTTTCCGTGTAAGATCCTTTCCGAATTCGAATGTCAATTTTTTTTTCGCGGTTTTTTGACGTCTTCGGAAACCTGCCTCTCGGATTCGAAATCTGTAGTTCTCATCGTTTGTGAATAAGGGTGCTCGTCTGGTCTTGTAGATTTCTCCATTTTATTGTTAGGTTTCTTCATTTGTTCAGAAATAAAAGGATTGAGTATCATCAGCAAGTCTCTACCATAAGTATTTTAGCTTAAATCCGGAGTACCTAATCAATCAGTCAGTGTCTAACATGGCTTAGTCGCACTTACTCTTACAGGAACTCCGAACCTAATTGTTAGGCTTTACATACATCACATTCAATTCTGCACCGTCCTATAAAAAGTACCTAGTAGTAAGTACGGTAAGAGTCACCGCATCTCTAGTTTAGCCAGAATCTACAGCTTGGCCACAATGAAAGCTCCAACCAAAGCTATAAGCCTACTAGGAAATAACACTGTCTGGATTCTCCTGAATGCCAGCACGCCACGTAGCACGGTCTGGAACACGATTTACTGGGTACGCATTCACCCACGCCTATCATTTGATTGTTGTAGATTCTAAAATTAGAACAGCGGAGACGTCGTGACGTAATAATTTCCATACTCGTAAGCCCGCAAACGGAGCTACTGTCGACATTCATTGCCTTACATATCTCAAATTACATACGAATTTGTTTGACTTCGTCTCGTTTACCCAATGAATATTTGTGAACTCAAGAATGTCTTATAATGCGCCTATTTTATTAGCTACTTAATTCCTTCTCAGTTAAATGCGTTGTTTTGCCGAATTTGTGTCATAAGGTTCTTGTCTTTCATGGTCATGTGATGTTTTTATTCCCTTGCGAATAAAGATACGATACCAATAAACGATTTATCTTTTTATTGCGTTGACATAGAATCTTGTTTTTTCTCACAGTTTCAAATTATTCCAAAACTGTGTTTTGAATATTTTTCAATTTGATACTTACACGTGTTCCTAAAAAAAAGGAGTTCGACAGACAGACTAACAGACGGACGTATGGATAACCGGAGTGATCCTATAAGGATTTCGTGTTTCCATTAAAGGGTACGAAACCCTAAAATCGTGTTTTACTATAAGAATAAATACCGCTTTAATTACAAGCATGCTCGTAGTCTTAAAAAGACGTCAGCTTTTCCTTTAAACAGAGCTTAAAAACAATATTTTTATTGAAATCGTTCTGTGATATGAGGACGAGGTTCAAAACAGGTGATAAATCTTGTAATCCCGTCCTTATGGCTCAGGGGAGATGGGGTGGGGCGTCACTGGAAGCGGGAAGTAACTATTTATTCATTAGTAAATTCAAACAAAAAATGGATGGAGATAGAGCGAAGAAAGTGGAGGTAGGCGGGACACATCGCTAGAATGGACTACAGTCACAGTCGTTGGGTTAGGAGAATCGCGGAACGGCGGCGCCCACGCGCTAAGACGACTGCCTTAGAGGTTTAGTGGACAGACGTCATCACATGGCAGGCTGGTGCAACCTGGTTGCCAGTGGCAGCACTGGCAGCAAACATACAGACGGACGTACCGAATGTTGTGGTTGATGGATAGAAATTCAAAGAAACGACACCGTCAAACTCTTTTTCATAACTCTGGTAGCGCTTTTTATCATCCTGTAAGTTGCAGTTTCCTGTAAAGGGTCAGGCTACAGGTATGTATGTCTTCTGAAAATCCCGGTTCACTTTTCGGTAAACATTCCGGGCTTCTGCTAGTTGCATACCTATGCGTTCGAATATCTATCGAGAGCTTTATTCAAGTCGATAGCGTAAAGGTATGGGGAGTCACTAAAGATCCTAGTGGGTCGAGGTGCTCCGTGGGTCAATGCCCATGGCCCCTATGACTAAGATAAGAGGAGTCGGTAGCGTAGGAACGCTCATCGATAAGGTATATATAAAAAAAATATCTGTAATATATAGCAATATATATTAAACTACCTAAAAAGTGGGTGCGGGTGCTTGTGGCGCAGTGGCGGCAGCGCTTTGGTAGCAATAGCAAAGTTAAGCAACCCACGGCGCGGTCGTGATTGGATGGGTGACCATTCCGACCATTTAGGTGACGCCCATGACAAGCATCTCCGTGCTTCGAAAGGCACGTTAAGCAGTTGGTCCCGGATAATATCTGTGGTATTGTTCGTTAAGCCTAGTCAGAGGCCCTAGGGCGGCTTGATAACTTCTGCCAGTAAAGTTTGTCACTTGCCGTACATACACCCCTCCACCAATCCGCACTGAGCCCGCGTGGTGGAGTATGGCTCGTACCTCCTCATAGTTTGGGTGAGGCCTTTTCCCAGCAGTTGGATCTAATAGCCCGACTTTACTATATACTTTATGACTATTTTTTTCCAAAATTGTTATTAATATTGCACGCCTGCATGCACTAGCAAAATGTACCTGCATTGTAAAATTATATTCTGGTTAATTTGATTTGATAAGTTTTCGATCAAACCCCTAGCAAACCTTACTTTACTTGCTAGCGATGGCTCGGTAGTTTTCATGCTGTCATGTTGGTAAGTCAGGTTGCTCCTCGGGGCTCAGAATTACGAACCTTTCACGTGGCCCTGTGAAATGCAGTTCTTCAAATCTGTTCTCCGTAGTCTTTGTTGCTAACAAAATGAGGGCTGTCTGCTCAGTTATATTTTGCACTCTTCATAACAGAAAGAGGCAGGTCATCGGGATCAGGTTCTTAGCCTTGCTTCTAATACAGTTATTTTTATCAGACATCCAACAAACAGTTAACAAATAATTTAAAAAAATATCTATGGGCGATTATACTCAGTAGCATAAAGTAACGTAAGTTATAAACTTGAATAAATACAAAAAAAAACAACGAAAAAAATGTTTAGTGACCTAGCGAGATTCGAACCCTCGTCTTTTACATTTCTTCAATCCTACGTCTTACGCACTCCACCACAACGCTCACGCAAAATTAGCGACCATATTCTGCTTCGAACAATTGGAAAGAAAAACGCATTAAAAAAAGAACGCGTTTTTCCAAACAAGACTAATCTAGATCGATTTTTCGCCCACGATTAATCACATACCAAATTTCAGTGAAATCGTTAGAGCCGTTTGTGAGATCACAAATATATATTAATTATAAGTATACGAGAATTGCTCGTTTAAATGTATAAGATAAATGCGTATTTGTGGTATTTCCCGCCGGCTAAGAGACGGCACTCTCGCCTCCCCCGCCCCCGCGCCCGCGCCGTCTGTCTGCCGCCGCCTGATTACGTCACGCCTCGAGCTGGTTGTCAGCCACATGGAATCCTGAACACTACATTGTTATATTTATTTTCGTATTGGAAGGCTTACAAAAGCTTACAAGGCTTTAAAAGGCGTGCCTTTTCACAGCGTAAAGCTATCATTGTTGGAAGAATGTAAAGAATACACACAGTAAAATATTTGCAGAGCTCAGTCCTCACAAAGCACTGGGCTTATGGGATTACTAGTAGCTAGAATAGATACCACATATACCTGCGAACATGATATGAACTAGTATCAATTTATCATCCACATTTTTTTCGTAACTCTGTCTAAAATACGCTTTGATTTGGATTTTTGAAAAGAGTGAATAGGTTGTTACTAGCTGGAATCCAATCTCGGCCGCATCTTCGCTTTCCATCAGGTGAGATTGCGTCGCAATCCAGTCAGATGTCTGCTTATTAACAAAAAAGATATATTCCGCCCTTATCGTGATATATACTTCATTCCAAAAAGGCACGCCAATATACCCAGCCCCAAACTAAGCGTGAGCTTGTGCTTTGGCGACTAGGATAACGGATAGATATACTTATACACGTTTATGAACATCCATGACTTAGGTACAAATTGCTCGTGCTTATCACACAAATATTTGCTCCTTGCGGGATTTGAACTCGCAACCTCAGGTTTTGTAGCCCAGAGTGCGAACCACTACACCAATACGCAAAGGTATTATCACATTTCCAAGTTTTAGTTATTTCCGTTTGATGATTTTGATGACTCCTGAGATAATCATTTATTATCATCCTAAAGAAACTTATTCTTGTTGCAGCTACATATACCCGACGATGGACGAGTTGGCCAACCAGATCAACTACGTGCTGGGCCACTTCGGCATCAAGTCGTTCATCGGGTTCGGCGTCGGCGCAGGGGCTAACATCCTTGCTCGCTTCGCGCTGGCTCACCCCCAGAAGGTAACATCATGCACTTTACGAGTCCACTGACTAGCAAAAACGGCTTGCTATTCAGATCAGTGAAAATTTTCTTGGTTGCTATTACATTGGTTGTGGCGTCAACGTGGGCGCTAACATCCTAGCTCGCTCATCATCTCAAACATCATTCACTTCACGAACCCACAGACTAGGAACAACGCCGTTCTATTTAGATCAGCTGTAATTTTCTTGGTTGTTTTAAAATTTTGTGTAGCGTCAGCGTAGGCTCTAACATCCTAGCTCGCTTGGCGCTGGCTCACCCCTAGAAATTAACATCATTCACTTCACGAGCCCATTTGACTAGCAACGATGGCTTTCTATCAGATTATGTTAAATTTTCTTAGTGGCTTTAGCATCGGCTCACGTCATTGGATCATCCAGAGGTGATTCTAATGTAATTGGAGCATCTAAAAATGATTACGATAAAGGTGAGATCAGCAATAAGTCGATCATAAGGTTTGATGTCAATGCGAGAGTGTTTGCTAGCTCGCTTCGCAGTTAATAAGTACTTAGCTCAAAGAAGTGGAGTCTGATAAGTTTTAATCGAATTATATGGGAATTATACACAGATTATTTTTCAACAAAGAACTCTAATAACATTTTGCGCAGCAATGTTTGTACATATTAGATTACTCACGTCATAACAGTTTAATAGCTCGTGATCGTGACCGACGGGTAAGTGTTTTAGCTCACCAATGCATGTCCTCAAAGCGAATCTATACTGTCAGCTCTCTGGCTCATGTTGGCTACTTTTTAACGTTTGGGTAGAGAGGTCTATCATTGACCTGAAGCCGGTTTAAGAGGGCTGTGGGTGAACCCGTTTACCCGCAGTTGAAGAGAAATCAAACAACCGTCTTCGATAGATGATAGTTTAATACTAATTGATTAATGAGTTAAGAGTACATCTGTACCTAATAAGGTTACACGTGTAGGCATACAAGTATACAGTTGTAATATAGATATAAGTCATAACATTGGTTACATTCATACTACACTACACCACCGGGCTAGATGAGAAAAAAAAGAAATGATTACATTTGGTTTTTTTTTACTGTACAAATAACTTTGTCCTATTTTTATGTATAATATCTATACAGTTATTTTTCGATATTTTTACATTCACTCCTAAATCTTCCACAACAGTGTGGTTAACATTTTTATCGTATATATTTTTACGTTTTTCTTTACTTAGTATTAAATTTTTACGAGCATCCTGCTGCGCTGCCTGCAATCGATACTTCATAGTTAAAGGATAACTTTCTGGATTATATAATGGTTCTATACATTCACTAACTCTACAAGGAATTTTACTTGGTTTACCAAATACGAGTTCAAATGGAGTATATTTGGTTTCAGTATGGACAGTGTTGTTAAAACTGTAGCACCAAAAAGGTAGCCATTCTCTCCACGTATCTTTTTGACCATTGCACTGAATTCGCAAAAACGTACCTAAGTTCTTATGCGCGTTTTCTAATGCTCATATGGATTGATGATGGTAGGCTGTCGATTTAATTTTTTCTATTTCTAATATTGTACATACCTGCTCCATAACAGATGAGATGAACTCAGCTCCACGATCTGTTGCTATAATATTTGGTATACCAAACCTTAATATAAACTTACTGACTAATTCTTTAGCTACGCTTTCCGTTTCTTTATTCTTTAATGGATATGCCTCTACAAATTTTGTGAGTTCACATTGAATAGTCAAAATATAACGATTATCTTCTATATCTTTTTCTAACCTACAATATCAAGATATATCTTATCAAAAGCATTTACAGCTGTAGTTGTTATTTCCATGGGTTCCTTAGTATACCTGCATGGTTTCATTTTTTGACATTTCACGCACCTATTCACAAATTCTTTAATATCTCTATCCATTCCTGACCAAAAGAAATGTCTTTTGATACTATTTGTCATTCTACGCACACCTGCATGACCGCTGTTGGTAGTAAATGATAATCATTTAATATGTATCTCTTATCTTGATCCTTTTCTACTTTTTTAACTCCTCGTATTATCCATATTCGTGGACCGGTCCAATCTTTTCGCGATTCTATCTCATTTAATAAATCTTTTACAAACTTTTCATTTCTTCCATTTTTTACTATGCATAGTTCATTAATAACGTTTATTCTTTTACAAAAAATCATCAACTCCGTCACAAATTCGGCTCGTGAGAAATGCGACTTCCAGTTGGGATTAATATAAATAACATGTTTATTTTCATCGCATATAAATTTTTATTCAAGTTTTTTGAAGTTTTAACTCGAGTTAATTCGTCATTTCCGATAAATGTTAATTCTACATGATCACTTGGTATTTTTAGCAATTCTACTACTTTTGGTTGATCAGACCTGTTCCTAGACTTACTAAAAATATGTGAATCCTTTTGTTCGTTTAGACACCTTTTTTGTGCCCTTGTCATAACCGTTATTATCTCTTCATTCATTGCCCTCAAAATATCGGATGTTATGATTATTCTAGATAAAGCTGCTACACTATTATCCTTACCTTTTACATACAAAATTTTAAAGTTATATTCTTCTAATGCCAATCTAAATTTCAAAAGCCTGCTTGATGGATCTTTCAGTGAAAATAAATAAACTAGAGTCTTATGGTCTGTCATAATCGAAAATAACCTACCATAAACATATGGTCTTAAATATTTCACAGCCCATATTATAGCCAATAATTCTTTTTGAATAGTGGAGAAGTTTCTTTCTGCCTTGTTTAAAGGTCTACTCGCATACGCAACTGGTTTCATATTTTTGTTACACAGTACCGCTCCTATTGCTATTCCAGAAGCGTCTGTTTGTATAATAAATTCATTGTTTTCTGAAAAATCTGGGAATTGAAGTACTGGAGGTGTTGATAATGCAATTTTTAAATTTTCAAATGAATCTTTACATTCCTTTGTCCACAAAAATGGTTCATTTTTTCTTGTTAACTTATTTAAAGGTGCTGTTATTTCTGCAAAATTTTTAATGAATTTCCTGTAATAATTACAAAAAGCTACGAATCTTTTTATTTCATCGGCATTTTGCGGTTCCGGATATTTCTGTAAAACTTCAATCTTAGACCTATCGGGTAATACACCTTCTGCAGTTACAAGATGACCTAAATATAGTATTTCTTTTTGTAAAAAGTTACATTTGTCGGGATTTAACTTAAGGTTTACTTTGCGAAGTCTCTCTAAAACGTTAATTAGGTGTTCATTATGAATATTTAAACTTCTGCCAAAAACAATTAAGTCATCTAAATAAATAAAACACTGCTCAAAATTGAGTCCTGACATCGCTACAGACATTACACGACTGAAAGCGCTTGGACTGGTTTTAAGTCCCATAGGTAATCTTTTCATTTGGTATTGACCTGTGTTGGTGGTAAACGCCGTGTATTCTCTACTCTTTTCTTCTAACTTTATTTGGTAATACCCTTGGTAAAGATCTAAATGAGAGAAGTAGATAGAACCAGAGAGTGAGTCTAAAATTTCTGTTATACTTGGCAATGGGAATTTATCATCGACAATACTATCATTCAATTTCCTGTAATCGACTACAAATCGCCACTTATTATCCGGATTAGCATTGTTTTTTGGTATTAATAAGACTGGACTTGACCACTCACTCTTTGCTTCTTCTATGATATCGTTATCAATTATTTTTTTAATTTGTTTATTAACTTCACCCTTTAATGATTGTGGTAATCTATATTGTTTCACATATACAGGACTAGTATTCGGTTTTAACGTTATTGTTTGTTCATAAATATTTGTTGTTGACAGTTTGTCTCCTGGTAAAAAGAAGACATCTGCGTATTTAGAACACATTTGTTGAATCGAAGTTTTTTCTTCATTATTAAGATGATTTAATTGTAAGGTATCTAGTAATTTATTAGCTCTCTCTGAATTTTGTAAACATTTTGAAAATTCGCAAATATCATACGCTTGTAAAGAATAGCATTCGGGTTCAAAAGTTGGTAATGTTACGTCATGTTCATTTGTATTCAAAATTTTTACTGGTATTCTGTTATTATGAGAACGTACTATAGATCCCGCCAAAAGAATATTTTCTGCTAATTGTTTTGAAACAGTAACACTATCTTCTGTTGAATATGAATTAGTAAATAAGTAATGAATCGATTCGCTTCGAGCTGGTAACAATAAAGTATCACAAGTATGATTGATTTTATTACAAAGTGGTAAGCAACATTCCATTCCATCTTTGTAAAGTGTTATCATATTCGTATCGAGGTTGATATTTGCTCCAAACTTGCACAGAAAATCTAAGCCGATAATTCCATCTGCCTTTAAAGGTACATGATTAAAAACATGGCATCTAATATCGAAGTCATAACTTGCTAACTGCTCACGATGTATCAATTTCATATGAATATAGCCTGATGACTGTATCTGACCAACTATGCCGTTGATGATCGTATCATCTCTATGTATGGTAATGTTTCGAGGTAATGCATCTCTCTTTATTACTGACAAAGATGCTCCTGTATCAACTAAGAAAAAATATTTCCTATTCCTAACGTAAAAAGATACAAATTTCGTTTGACCATTCAATGATAAAACATATTCTTTATGCTCGAAAAAACTGATTTTCTGATTGATTACATTTGATTTGATGGTTGTGAATAAAATACTCGTTGTTGAAAATTACCATTACCACGGGTGTTCGGATAACTCGAACGGTTATCACCTCGCCTAATGGTTCCGCGATTTAAGTAAGAAGCTTGACGCGATCTAAAACCACGGTTAAAATAACTACCTCTTGGCCTGTTGTTGAACTGTTGCCGCATATTATATTGTTGACCTCTGCAGCGACTGCTAGTTTGTCCACGAAAATTATTAAAAGACTTACCACGTCCTCTTCGAGAATATTGCATGACATTATTACCTCTGCTCGACGACGATGCTCCATACAACTCCTCATCTTTGGCACCTTGTATTGCGTCCTTAAGATGCTCATAATTTCGTGCCGCTATGATGGTGCTTAATTGTGTGTCGCGAAGACCATCTGAAAAACGTTTTATAGCCAATTTTTCATTTAATGGCTTTAAGACACTATATTTCGTACCATCACCATCTGCCTGCGCTATGGTCAAATCAGAAAATAATTTCTTGACCTCAACTCCATATTGAGCTACCGTACGCCAACCTTGCGTAATATTTTGAAACCGAGTTTGTACGGCAGTAAATGATTTTTTCGTAAGCAAAGTTTGTCTTATGTCGTGAATTAGACTTCTAACTGAATTGTATTCCGAAGCTAGACATAGCTTAGCATTTTCGGAGAGTCGGCTTTTTAGAACAAATTTAATTAATAACGTATTTCCGGATTCAGATAACATCTCAGAATACATAAATTCGAATATCCACTTGTCTCACTATAATTACTATCACTCTCACTACTTTCCTCTATTTGTTTATTGCATAATAATAAAATCTTTTTATAAACTTCCTTTATATTATCCCAAATAGAAGAACAAGAATTCAAAAGGTCCGGTTTAATATTCTTATCTTCTGATAATAAAGATAAAATGTACTGACCTCTTTGCAAAATAATCTCAGATTCCGATAATTTATTCTGTATAACTTTTCCTTGAAATCTAGATTTACCTTTTTTTACTAAATATTTCTTAATCAAATTTATTTCTGCTAAACTTTGTAATAATTCATTTTCCATTCCTATACAATTTTAAATAATAAACAAAACTCACCATCTTTAACGCGTTACCATGGTAGGGGCCACAGGATGATCGTATCAATTTACATCGGTATGCGTTCAGTTTCCATATTTGTTTTACATGACGCCTGGTAGTGCAGCTAAATAATATTAAATGTGGATTATAAAGATTACATAGGTACTTAAAGTTCCTAGTGATATTTTGACATTGCCGTCGATTTGCACTTCACTTACACCTCAACTAAGATAATATTTTACTTATAACTTTTCACACAGTCACACCGTAGCCACTTAGACAGGACTGGTTTTCGGCATCTGGTTCAGCTCCCGTTGATCTCTCCCGATTCCAGCTATTGGCCGCAAACGTAGCGATCTACGAAGATCATTTAGGGTTATTTCCCGCATCCACTTTTTATGTGTCTTCTTATAGTATTTGTAGAAACACAGAAGAGTTCCCAATCCAATCAGGGTTATGATCACAATCAATAAAATGTTGGTAGTGCTGACGTGATATTTTAAATCTTCCGACGATGATGCAGAGTTACCAGCCCCATTTTGAGCAATGATAATGTCCTCTTGCTTTGACTGAGATTTACCCATTTTTTAAAAAATCACCACACCACGTCTTTGTACTGAGAGATGACGAAATATAATGTTCCATTTTTAATAAAAACTTTGCCCTGTGTAATATAAGACCGCGCGCTCTACGACGCCTTATAAGGCCGACGCTATGGCAGGGTCGCCATGAAGAGAAATCAAACAACCGTCTTCGATAGATGATAGTTTAATACTAATTGATTAATGAGTTAAGAGTACATCTGTACCTAATAAGGTTTCACGTGTAGGCATACAAGTATACATGTTGTAATATAGATATAAGTCATAACATTGGTTACATACATACTACACTACACAGTGACACATTGTAGGGTCGAGCAATCAAGGATCATATGTGCGAGTATGAGGGGTTAAGTGATGCCTATCACTTGTCACTGAACTCTTATGTTGTATAAAATAGGAAAATATACTGAGTCGACCCCAAATCGTATGGAAACAAGGCAAGCGCATTTTTTAGAAACATAAGGATACCTTTTTGCTGTGTCGTATACAAATAACGTGATTCTGCAAAAACTTTCTCAATTAGGGTAACTTCGCAATGAGCTAATTAGTGCTACAGAGCAACTCTTCTTGTTTCTGTTGTGTGTTACGAGTATTTATCCTATTATATTTGAACTGTCTCGGTCATAAAGAACATGTTATTTGCTATTTCCAATCATACAGTTGACTGGTTGCGACATTTTGTTTACCGGCGAAAATTTCCGCTCGGCTCGGCATAAATTCGATTTAATTATTATCGGAAATATGGAATGAAGTATAAACGAGGAATATACAGGCAAGAGTGTATTTGACACGCGTGACATGCGATAGGGGCGCGGTAAATGAAACCATTTTACTCGTATTTGCGACCTACCTTCATTTGAAATTGTTCGCTTAATTTTTGACGTCACGCAACGAACGTTCACTTTGAACTGAAATATTAAATTATTAATGAGTTGGAAAATGGGATTTCTAATATTATATTGATACAGTAAAAGCCCGTTAAATCCTAGGTTTACTTGTGAATCTTACATACCGATTTGATTTACTTTATAGGGCGGCAGGGGTTGAAGTACGAAATACGGACACTGTCTTAGAGAGTAAGCCTTAACAATCGCGAAGAAACGCTCATCTGCTGATGGGTCGAAGTGTATATTCTATTTTCCAATCATGGCCACTACCCTCATCAATCATCATGTTCGGTAAGCAATCGACTTACAGAAAACTTAGGACCATCGAGTACGTAGCTCGGTGCTTGGCACAGAGGTCTCAGGACACTTGGTGGTATTTTTGGTCATAAATTACCCCATTTTTGAATATTTTATTGTCATGCGACGCGCGGTGCGTTTGAGGTCAGGTATAATTGTGTAATCACAAACGCTCCGGTCACGTGAATTTCTAGTCAAATTGTGTTTAAACTCGGCGCTAACACAGCCATATATCACGAATACCCATCAACAGGGCCCTATATCACAAAGCGTACAGTCGGCTGTACGTCAGGTAACCCACCTGAACTACGAAAACCGCTTTTACTACGTAGCGAATAGAGGCAGTCTCAAGGTCATAGTGGGGTAGTTTGACGTGCGGCTGTGTGTACAAGTCTTGTAATACGAGTGTATAATGTAACCATAGTAACGCCAATTTCTACTATGGGTTACCATGGTTACAAACTTGTATTAGGTACAAGACGCTTTCTGGAACATGGGCCTGGTCTAACTAGCATGACCTTAAGAATGATTTCAACGGCCATTAGTATTGAGCTTTAATCAAAAGGGCTGCCACATTAGACCAATCACTGGTCGAGCTGGCTTGTACTTGGCCCTAATTTTCAATAATAATAAATAAAGAATGGTTTCCATTGGCAGGTGGACGCGCTAGCTTTGATCAACTGCACCGCGAGCCAGGCGGGCTGGATCGAGTGGGCGTACCAGAAGATGAACAGCCGGTCGCTGCGCGCGCGCGGCATGACGCAGGGCGTGCTCGACTACCTCATGTGGCATCACTTCGGCAGGGTAAGCTACTACACCGATAGATAGATACTCTTTATTGCAAACGGAAACACATTACAAACATACAATCGAGATGAAAAATAAACATGTAGGTAGATAGAATATTGGCGGTCTTATCGCTGGGAGCGATCTCTTCCAGACAACCTTTGGGCAAAGGAGAACACTGGTGATAAGAAAATAGGTTTATTGTCTTGTCTGTCTTGTCCGAGTTTCAGTGGAATTACTTGGGTACTCTGTCAGCTAATTTGAAAATTCCAGGGTCCAGACCCAGAGGGCGACCAAAACAAGATAGGCAGATGTGGTCTCTGCGATGTCTCCGTAGACGATAAATACGTCCGATAAGGCAACGTAAAAAAATAATAATAAAGAGAGATTAAATATTCTCTACTAGCCACGAAAAACTTGGCATTGTGTTAGCAGTTCCAAATGGCGTAACCGGCTTTCAGCACCTTGATCTCATAACTGCTTTCAGTATTAATTAGCAGATCCTAATGCACTTACCACAATAACCAGATAGATGGGTCTACTCACAACAGACAGAAAGACATCACTAGTTTAGGAGCAGGGATTCACTAAGTCTTTGGATGACAACGGCACGGAACCCTAAAAAGGCTATACTATTGAACAACATCTGGGGTTCTTTTCATCTCAATCCTCCACATCCACAAAACAAAGATAGTTTTCCGATTCCCCCCATCCGATACATTGTTCCATCCCAGCAAAACTATGGTGACTAGGATAACGGATATAAATACTTAAATACATATAAACATCCATGACTTAGGTACAAATGCTCGTGCTCATCACACAAACATTTGCCCCCTGCTTGGTCGCAGTGACATCCCCAATAAATGAAAGCTTGTTATCCCAGGAGACAGCTGTCTCGTGTCTTGCAAAGAAATAAATCAGAAACTAAATGGAATAGATCAGGCGCAGGATCCTTTTCGTGCTTACTTCCTGACTCCGGAGCTGTTCCCGAGTTATTTCAAGTCTTAAACTTACAGAAACTTGGCCCGACCCGTAATTCAAGCCCTCGTGTTCCATCGACTAACAAGACAGTCTAAGTGTTCACTACAACCGGAAGTGCGTTAATCTGTTTGTCACCCAATCTTGTTCGACAACATTTAATGCGAAGGCTCATGGGACCTGCCATCTTGTCATGAGTTGACCCTGAGTACGGCACCGTAATTACGAGACAGCTTGCTCCTTTGAAGCAGGCAGGTACTCGTGCCGTGAACAGATATAATATTATTGTCTTAGCTAATAAAGCCCGACCGCTTATATCTTAAACCTCGCCTGCGGGTTACAGAGAACAGGGATTTGAGTGATTTGAATTTTAAAAATAATGCTAATTTCGAATTTCAAATTTTAAATCACCCAATCAAATCACAAGCGTCCGCCGCCCGCACCGCTCAGGACCCCCGTTCTCGTCTACCCCCGCACCCCTGTCGGACTATAGAATACAATAGGTAATAATCCTGTTTGATCCAAAAAGATTCTGGTACTCAAATTAAACAACTTCATCTATTGGAAACGTCGTGTTCATTCATATCATACATC
Source organism: Pyrausta nigrata (assembly GCA_949316185.1). NCBI lineage: Eukaryota > Metazoa > Arthropoda > Insecta > Lepidoptera > Crambidae > Pyrausta > Pyrausta nigrata. The sequence goes on from OX438936.1 coordinate 1,367,986, forward strand.
GAAATCTCAGAAAATAAATAATGTCCTCCTAGTCGAATTTCGACTAAGTTAAGTTAAGTCAGCCTATTAGATCCCACTGCTGGGAAAAGGCCTCACCTCAACTATAAGGAGGAACGAGCCGTACTCCACCACGCGGGCTCAGTGCGGATTGGTGGAGGGGTGTCTGTAAGGCAAGTGACAAACCTTACTGTCAGATGTTATCAAGCCGCCCTAGGGCCTCTGACTAGGCTTAACGACTAATACCAAGAGATATTAGCCGGGACCAACTGCTTAACGAGCCTTCCGAAGCACGGAGATGCTTGTCATGGTCGTCACTTTAATGGTCGGAATGGTCACCCATCCAATCACGACCGCGCCGTGGTTGCTTAACTTTTGGTATCACTACCAAAGCGCTGCCGCCACTGCGCCACAAGCACCTCGAATTTCGACTACAGCGGCCAATCTCAACAGAGATTAGCCAACTACGCGGGAGATATTATAGTGCACAATTATGTGCGCAATACAGAGGTGCACTGTCTGTTTCTTCACTCTCATAATTCGGTGAGACGGCAGTCCGACATGACCGTAGAGAGATCAGGCGCAGGACCAACGGCTTAACGTGCTTTCCGAGGCACGGGGGTGTTAACACCACCAACTTCCTTAGCTGTTACAATTTTGTATGGGAGACATGTTTCTTTTTACCCGACTGCGGAAGGAGGGTTATGTTTTTCGAGAGTATGTATAATTATTTGGCACGCCCTACAGCCCAAACAATCAAATCAAATTAAAGTTAATGAATAAACCATTTCAAAAATAATATATATATTTTTTTGCAGTCTTGCAGTTTTGTTTTGAATAATAAAACTAAAAATAATAAAATAAAAAACGGTAATTTAAAAAACTAAAAATCCCGACTGCGTTTGTGTGTAATTGGAAATTAAAAAACCCTAAAACAAGAAAGAGGTAATACCCGGGTTAAATTGGTACCCATATAAAAAATTGTAGCAGTCGGGACCCATGTTAGAAAGTCAGTCATCTCGTCAGTAGATTGGCGTAATCTGCAATGTAATATAGAGGTAGGTATGTGCTTTTAATTCACTAAGCCTCCATTTCTAGAATGGGTCCCGACTGCTACAATTTTTAATTACCGCTTAATTTTTAGGTACCAATTTAACCCAGGTATTACCTCTTTCTTGTTTTAGTTTTTTAAATTACCGTTTTTTAGGTTTATTAGTTTGCCAGTGAGTTTGTCCCATTACATTAACGTTTGTTGTATTTCAGTAACAGAATCTCCCCCTTATGTATCGGACACGATTGTTTTTCTATACAGGGTGTCCCGTATTGAATGATAATTCTTGAAGTACAGATTAGTTTACATCATTCTCTATTATTCTTAATTATACCAATTTTTTTCAAGTGTTTCGGTCAATATTTGAGAGCTTTATTTACATTTTTAGTTCTTATAAGTTTAGAATATTAAAATATTATTTAAATAGAAACTTTTTTTTTTAAATAATCATCACACCTCACCCTCCTAGCGTTATCCCGGTTGTCCACTCGCACGCGAGGGCCCTGGTTCCGCTGACCATGGTCCAGGATGTGGCAGGTCAGGTAATTACAGTGGAGCGACTGCCATCTAACCAGGGGAACCTGACCAGTTTCGATCATGGTTACACATGCAGTCGCCTGAATGTGCAGGTTTCCTCACCATGTTTTCCCATATAGAGGTCCCAGAGCATCGGTTAGTCAAACAACTAATGTACATAACTCAGAAAAAGTAATTGATACATGGCGGCACGTGGGATCGAACCGGTACCTCCCGCATAAGAGGCAACCCGCTAGCCACTGCGCCACCGACGCTCTATTTTTAAAAAGATAATATTTGACGAAATTTTTTATACCAAAAGTAAATGATATTTCGAACCTGGTAAAACTTTTACTTGAAAAAAAATTGGAATTCAGAAGGCTACGATGTAACTAATCTTTTCTTAAAGGATTATATTCTATTACAGGACACGCTGCATGTTGACCTTGACAGCTGAAATAGCAGACCTATATAGCCTAGTACGCTCTGCGAAATGCATGTTACTAAAATATTCTCTTAGCGTATGCGATCATGTAAGATATGATAATTTACTGTATTGTACTCATAGCTTTGCCGTTGCGATTGTTTCATCATATTTCCGTAGCCGACACATCCGCTGTGCTTTAGATGTTACCCTAGATTCAACTTCAAAGCGAATGATTATAATATATTTGTATAAATATGTCCATCGGATTCGTTGCGGGTTCCCATGCATTGATGAAATCGAACGCCGGCTCACTGGCGCAGCAAGCACTTACAAAAATTCGTCGACTGACTAACGTCCTCCGTAGCTCAGTTGGAAGAGCATTCAATAAAATTCATTTATTTCTGCATATAGACCCAACTACACGTCCCAATCTTGTTCCCCAAAGTTTTACAATTGTTTCTTTCATACAAGTCATTCCATACATTTTTATCTTTTATATAGTCGTCTATTTTATAATAACCTTTCGACTTTAAAGTAATCTTAACCACTGATTTATCTATCGGTAATTCAACAATATTTTCAGGTAATTTATTAAAAAATGTTATACATCTTCCTATAAATGAATGACCAATCTTATAAAGCCTAAAGTTTGGAACGGCAAGCCTTTTTTATGTCTTGTATTAAAATTATGTAAATGACTCGTTTTGGAGAACGAGTGCAAATTTCTTTGAACATACATCAGATTTTCATAAATAAATTGTGAATATACTGTAAGTATTTTTACTTCTTTAAACACTTGTTTTAGTGACTCGTCAGATTTAAGATTGTAAATAGACCGCACGGCTCGCTTTTGCAGTACAAATATTGTTTCTATATCTGCGGCCGAGCCCCATAGCAAAATGCCGTATGACATGAGACTAAATAGCTAAAATAAACTAGTCTTGCCGTTAGATAGCGGAGAGTCGTTGATTATTTTTGTGTGCAAACATTAACTATCATACCTTTTAGTATTTCGGTACTCATTCTTTACACTGTTAACAAATAACGCCACAGAGTACAGTGTAATACGAAAGAATATTCTCGCAAAATAGCTCAAGTTTAAACAATGGGTAATGAATGAAAATTAGGATTGGCACAATACATTTACTGCCCGGTCCGTGAATAAAATATATCCCCGCGAACAAATAAACGTTCGCCGCAAAGTTATTTCGTGTTTGCTTTTCTGATATAGGTACTTAAAATAAATATGTGAAATTGATAAGAGGGATGCACATGAGGTTTTTTATGACCTTGGCCCACTTGCACAAGTCTGGATTAGCTAATCCAGTAGGTTCACTTGCGCAAGTTCGGAATAGTTAATCCGGCCTTAATAGCAACCATGATTTTTTTTATTATTTATTTAATAAATTAACAAGAAGGTATTCAAAACCTATTTTCTTAAAGAAATTTGTGATAGTCTTGTATATTATATCTGCCTACTTAGTACCTACTACGAGCAGGCCTGTGTAACTCCCTGCGTAGGTAGCAAAAAGCGCGGCGACCCGTTGTAATATAAGGGGCTAAACAAGTTGGGTGTCGCTAGCCGGCAGCGACACGCTCGCGCGTTTTATTCACCGGCGGAGCGCGACACTAGGTTGCTGGTTGGACGAGCATGAATAAGTCCTAGAAAGATGCGCTAGATGGCGTAGTAGCTTTTTGTGGCAGTCAACCCTATCGCGTTGCGTGATAGTACGTCACTGAATAGGTTTAGTGTATTATAAATCATATTCCAGCGTTATAAGAATGAAATTATCTTGAAATGTATTTCTGTAGGTGTCTACACGAAAATGTGCTTGAGTCTGAGGCGAACTGAATTACACCATATCTTTGTCAACATTGAGTAGATATTTCTTTAAGCTTCATTGCAAGTCATACTTCTGTACTTATTCTGTGCTACGAGTAAGTGCTAAGTATTCTATGAGTTTAGCGTGTGAATCAATAAAACGTACCTACTCGCACTAAATAAAATTAATGCTTTTTCTATTTTTCACTATTGGAACTTAAGTACATATGTGAAAAATAGACTGAGTTGTCTGAATAAAACAACATTTAATGTCGTTTTATTTATATTTCATTTTGGAGGGAAATCATAAACTTTAAGTAGAGAAGACAGGTATAAACAAAGGGCGAATCTATTATTTTATTTCGAGTTAGCTAGAAACCTCATGTAAGTGAAATCAATTTAATATGTCACAGGCAGTCGCAAGTAAATTGTTTGAGCGAACCTTTGATCAAATGGTTTTTATAATCATTTTTAGGGTTCCATACCTCAAAAGAAAAAAAAAGTCGATTTTGCTGTAAAATGCTATGTCTGTGATGGCGTCAGTAACTATCTAGTAGGCAGATTTGAGGGATTCGTACCCAATGGCTAAAAACGGGACCCATTGCTAAAACTCCACTGTCCGTCTGTCTGTGTGTCTATATCTAATGAAGCGTGATAGCTTGACAGTTTAAATTTTCGCAGATGATGTAATTACTGTTACCACTACATCAACAAATACTTATAACAGAATAAAGTAAATATTTAAGTGGGGCTTATAAACGGCAAACGAAAATTATGTTTTGGATTTTTTTAAATCTATACAAATATTATAAAGAGGAAAGATTTGTTTGTTTATTTGTTTATTTGCATCGAATCGGCTCCGAAACTACTGGACCGAATCAAATGAAAATTGGCACAGAGATAGTTTGAGACACTGGGAGGGACATAGGCTACTTTTTGTCGCGATATAAAATCATAAGGGGGGTGAAATGGGGGATGAAAATTTGTATGGAAAATCCGACTTTTGGCGCGGGCGAAGTCGCGGGGAACTGCTAGTATGGTATAATTATAATGTCCTATGTTGTTTAGATAATGGTACGGATCCCGTTATTTTATTTTAATCGCCCCATACGCTGCCGGGCGCTGCGCCTCTCAATATTTTTGCGCTTTTCACAAACGTTAGGGGGATGTGTAATTAAAATGGTTGAGCAGTTATATGGATCCTTATTTAACCCATTCGCCGCCAATTTCGAGACACAATAGAAAATCAATTGTTATCTCGCACCGGTGCGTGCTGTGGCATGGAACCAGTTAAGCGAGTTACGTGTTGACGCCGTTTTTAATCATCTACTGACTGACTGTCAGGGTGGTTTTTGAGTTGGGCGGATTTGCTCACGCACGCGGGGTGAGATACATAATCTGTGATGTCAAAGAGATTTCACATTGGGGTTTCTAAAAACAAAGTCAGTAGGTTTTTAGGGTTCTGTAGTCTTGACAAGGAACCCTTATAATTTCGTCATGTCCGTCTGTCTGTCTATTATATACGAGTATAGTATACTAGTGGTTCCCCGCGACTTCGCCCGCAAGAGTTGGATTTTCCATATAAACTTTCATCCCCCATTTCACCCCCTTAATATTTTTATATCGTGACAACAAGTAGCCTATGTACTTTTCCGGGTCATGAACTCCATACCAAATTTCATCTCCATCGGTTCAATGGGTTAAGCGTCGAGAGGTAACAGACAGACAGACACACTTTCGCATTTATAATATTAAGTATGGATATATAGACAATAGTGACTGAGTTTCTTGCTGCATCTTCTCAGCACTAGCCCACAATTGTCCCGAAGCAGTGGTAGCGTTAAGATTGGGACGTGTATAAGTGCCCCTAGTTGGGTCTATATGCAGAAATAAATGAATTTTATTGAATTTTTTATTGTCTCTCCGAGGTTTTGCTAAGAGACCGTTCGTACGAGAAAGCTTGCTAAGAGACTGTTATTTTGTAGGTGTATACCAATATATTTTTTAGGGTGGCTCCCTTACATTTGAAGTGGGGATTTTGTCGTCTGCCCCATCTGGTGGGGTATCATTGAGTATGTCTTTTAAAATGACTTAGGGATTTCTTAAACGATTTTTAGGTTTATTGCTCGATTTACGAAATATTAAACTTCCCCCCCCCCTCCCCCTCTAAAAGCTTAACTGCTGGCCTGAAAGAAATCATGATGATTGTGCATAAATTTTAAAGGAAAAATATAGCGGTTAAGATAACTTTATTAGTTTAGCAGTAATATTCGTAGTATTCGGGTGTTGGCTAATTTTGTACCAAATAGGTACAAAATCTATATAATAAATTCTCAAAAGTGACTAAGATGAAGTAGGTAATTGAACGGAACCCTTCGTGCGCGAGTCCTACTCGCACTTGGGCGGTTATTGTTTTATTTGATATGGGTAGCCCTGGACTCTAGACTAAGCCAGGTTGTTGAGTTATTTAAAACGGATATAAAGAAAATCTCGGGACATACTAGGCTTAACCTGTCAAACTCCATAAGACCCGCGGGCGGGCCGATATCAATTAATTGTCTATTGTGTCTGGAAACATGATACGTGATGGTTTAAGCAGAATACTCTTGTGCAGATTTGTTTGGCTACTCATAATAAACTCAGGTTCTGGCTAAATAGAATAATAGTCATATGAATTTCAATTCGCACTACGTAAGCGATGCCTCCCTGCTAGGTGGACCGAAGACCTGAGGAAGGTGGCCGGTGGTGGATGCGAGAAGCGGAGGACCGTGAAAGTTGGCGCCGTCTTAGAGAGGCCTATGTCCAACAGTAGCTATGGGCGATTGTTCGAAAAAAAAATCGAATTAATCGACAATCGATTATTCGAACTATCGAATGTCGATTTTGTATTTCGGAAAAAAAATCGAATCGACAGTCGAATGATAATGTATACTCGGCCCTTCGATGCATTCGATTGAATTACCGCGACAAGACAGGCAGCGAACGAATGATTAATCGATGCAACGAATGACGATTCATTCGTTAGTAGTACGGCCTGCGCACCGCACGCTCCGGTATTGCTAGCCGCATAATCGAAGGTTAATCGAATGACTGCGATTGCTTATCGAATACATTCGATTACAAGGACCATTCGAATAATTCGATTAATTTAGTAATAATCGCCCATCGCTATCCAGCAGTGGACTGCAATAGGCTGATATGATGATATAATGAAGCGATGCTATGCTTAATTTATATTAGAAACGAAACGAATTGGATTATAACAGCAACTTATATTCCGCTGCCCAAATGCCCGAGGAACCAAAATAGTCCCCCACCCCCACCCTCCTGTCACTTAACTTTTCACAGAGAGTAAAAACACACTAAAAAAGTTTGAGATACGGATGTCGACGGCGATTCAGTTTACTAATAAAATAATGTGGTTTCCCCGCCGTATCTATTATATTCGTGGAGTAACTAACTACTTTGTACTAGTTATAGACAGTTATTATAGTGATATTGTTGGTACATAAAAGGTTTAATTATGTTTTATTGTGTTACAGTACCTATTGTTTTGCTTGCGTTAATGTGTTTTATGACTCGATTTAGTAGGAACACTCTGTTTTAACGACTTTTAAGTTCATTGTAGCCTGCCTGATGTGAATGATATAATTCTTTAACACAGCATAACTTGAACAGTAAGATTGTACAATGCAAAATTGCAAATACTTCGTAAATAACTAGACTAAAATATTTATGTATGTCCAAATTATGTACCCAAACAAATATGTACCCATGATATGGTATAAGCTTAAAAAGGCTAGTATACCTAATAAAATTAATATTTTTCAAGGAAAATGTTATTAATTTGTACCTATATATATTTGTTTGTAACGAATAAACTAAAAACTGTTGTTTTCGTTGCTTTAAATAGCACCTGTGCGGGGTAGATCGCTAGTTTAATATACAGTGTGTCCGGGTTTGGACTAGTGATAATTTATGGGCTATTAGTTCATCAATTGTTATCGACAAAAAACCCCCATGTTGACTTCTAACTCCCCCTTTTAAAATGGCAGCCGTTTTAAATATTTAAAAAATACTAGTACTATGGATCTGGAGGTCCTAAAAGTTATGAAAATGATTGTCAGTTTTTTTTTTTAATTAGGATTTTACCAATAACCAATTAAAAAGCAATAGTATATGCTGTAAAAAAATCCTTAAATTATCGCTAGTCGAAACCCGGACACCTGTATAAATCCAACGCTTCTTTTCCAGTTCCCCGAAGAGCGCAACCACGACCTGGCGCAGATGTACCGAATGTACTTCACCCGGAACGTGAACCCGACGAACCTGTCGCTGCTGATCGACGCGTACGTGCGCCGCTCGGACCTGGGCATCGGGCGGGAGGGCGAGACCCTCCGCCCGCCCGTGCTAAACATCACTGGGGCCCTGTCGCCACACCAGGAGGACACTGTCGCGTTTAACGCAAGGCTCCAGCCTTCTACGTCCACTTGGATGAAGGTCAGTAGTCTAGTCATATGCGCCGCTCGGACCTGGGCATCGGGCGGGAGGGGGAGACCCTCCGCCCGCCCGTGCTGAACATCACTGGAGCTCTGTCGCCGCACCAGGAGGACACTGTCGCGTTTAACGCAAGGCTCCAGCCTTCTACGTCCACTTGGATGAAGGTCAGTAGTCTAGTCATATGCGCCGCTCGGACCTGGGCATCGGGCGGGAGGGGGAGACCCTCCGCCCGCCCGTGCTGAACATCACTGGAGCTCTGTCGCCGCACCAGGAGGACACTGTCGCGTTTAACGCAAGGCTCCAGCCTTCTACGTCCACTTGGATGAAGGTCAGTAGTCTAGTCATATGCGCCGCTCGGACCTGGGCATCGGGCGGGAGGGGGAGACCCTCTGCCCGCCCGTGCTGAACATCACTGGAGCTCTGTCGCCGCACCCGGAGGACACTGTCGCGTTTAACGCAAGGCTCCAGCCTTCTACGTCCACTTGGATGAAGGTCAGTAGTCTAGTCATATGCGCCGCTCAGACCTGATCGGGCGGGAGGGGGAGACCCTCTGCCCGCCCGTGCTGAACATCACTGAAGCTCTGTCGCCGCACCCGGAGGACACTGTCGCGTTTAACGCAAGGCTCCAGCCTTCTACGTCCACTTGGATGAAGGTCAGTAGTCTAGTCATATGCGCCGCTCGGACCTGGGCATCGGGCGGGAGGGGGAGACCCTCTGCCCGCCCGTGCTGAACATCACTGGAGCTCTGTCGCCGCACCCGGAGGACACTGTCTTGTTTAACGCAAGGCTCCAGCCTTCTACGTCCACTTGGATAAAGGTCAGTAGTCTATGCAGGTAGCAAAAACGTACCTACGCGCGGCGGCCACCGTGTGTCGCGAGCGAGCAGCGACACGCGCGGGCCTTTTATTCACCGGCGGCGCGCGGCACTACGTTGCTGGCTGGACGAGCATGAATAAAGTGCCAGAAAAGTGCGCTAAATGGCGTTAGTAGCTTCTTGTAGCAGTCAATCCTATCGCGTCACATGATAGTACGTCACTGTATAGGTTTAATGTAATATGAGTCATATTCTAGAGATGTAAGAAAATGGGTAGCTCAACATCACCAAGAGGACACCGTCGCCTTTAACGTGCGGCTGCAGTCATCTAAGTCCACCTGGATATAGTTCATTATTATAGGAGCAGTTGTTAAGTGGACTGGTCAATGCCTACAACCATGCCGACGGAGTAACTCCAACTGATGAGGATTGCTGTAACTTGCGACAGTTACCCATTCCTGGATGAAGATCAATAGACGAGGGTAACAGCCACTAGTTAGCTGATGAGGATAGCTCAACATCACCAGGAAGACACCGTCGCCTTTAACGCAAGGCTCCAGCCTTTTACGTCCACCTGGATGAAGTCAAGAGTAGCTGTCACCAAATATCTTAACATTCGTATGCCTCATGACTTAGGGTCGTGATTGTGATGTGGAATAAAACACACACAACGACTTCCTTGGCAATCTTTAATGAAGTTGGATTGCGTTTGCCTTTTTTCCATTTCACACACTAGCCAACTATGCAGTATGCAGGTTTCCTCACGATGTCTTCCTTCACTGCTAGGCAGCGATATCTTTTTGTTATGTTTTTGCTCTTTGACTACTCAAGTTTTTACAAGTGGCTCACTCACCTCACCCACCATCTCACAGACGAGTTGTGAAGTTTTCTCCGTTTGGCAATCGCGCCCTATGATAGTGGATAGGGATTACCTAGTTTAATTAAGACGGTTGTAACAAATTGCATCCTACTCCTGCCAATCACATCCGATGCATTGCCTTATCCTTCTCACGGAGAATGGCAGGAGAACGGAGATTGGCAGGCGCCAGTCTCATACTAATGCCATATTAGCATCATAAAGGCTTTTATAGATGCGAACATGCAGCGTTGCAGATTCATTTTTAGCATTTATTAATATTCACGGTTTAGTGTTCTTTTGCTCGTCGGTATTCTTCCGACCGATAAATTGGCGGGGAAATCTCGTGAAGCGCTTTCATAGAGTTTCCCAGACAAATTAATGCATGGTAATTTCAAGCAAAACATGTAAAGTGAGTGTTTTTACAGCACCATAGACCTACCAAGGAATCTAACGCAGGCTGGTTTTCCACTACAATCCTCCAATAGGGTCACTTCATATTTCATTGCAAATCTAGCTGCTGCCCGTATCTTTTTTTGTGTAGGCTCGATAATATAAAATAAATAACTCAAATTCCCATCGTCTTTCAGTAATTGTGGCCTCTTTTTAGCATGTCGTAGTATGGTGAAAAGAGATTTAAATAAATATTGGACAACATCAAATACATTACTCTGCTGATCCTAAAGTAAGTAGCTAAAAAACTTGTGTTATGGAAAATTAGTTACAACGGTATCACAACACCCAGACCCAGAGACAATATAGGAAATATAGATTTCTATATAGACGCGACCTCAGAGAATCGAACCCGGGACCAGAGATGGCAGTGCATTCAAAATCGGTGCGCGACCCACCATCCGACCCGAATACGGAGGTCGCCTAGAACGTAATTGTATTTAAGGTGACATAGAGCACGATGTCTTAGCAAATGTATGAGAAGCTCGGTCAGGAAGGAGCGAGTTGGAAAAGTTAATTTACAAGAATTCCATCGTGAGAGTTTCAAACCTATATTAACAGAAACTACAAGATATCGTCATGAACATTATCGAACACGAATTTGGGTCATATCTCTTTGCATGTTTTATATGTTTGCTGTTGCAAACATTTTAAAGCCTTCTCTTTTATTCTGTTCTTTAAAGAACGACTATGGGTATAAAGTTTATTTTAGTTTAAATTTTTATTCGTGAAATTGCTATTTTCATGTGCGAAATCTGTTAGCGACGACGCAATGGACAATGGGGATCCACACTGCCGAATTCTCCCTGTAGGTGGCGCATTGTTGATGCCGGCCAAAGCTATCTGTCATTCCAGTATAGAAGTAGTGTTTTTTGAGTATTTTTTTTGTGTTTTCAATCTACGAAAGCAGAATGCCGTTATGTGCTGTGCCAGGTTATTACAATAATGGTGTTCATTTATTTCCAAAAGACCCAGTTTCAAAAAAGAGGGAAACGGCTATAAAAAGAAAATTTACTATTTTTAGGTAGTTTACTGGAACTATTTACATCATGATAAGCTTCTGGATCGGGAACATTCATCGTATTACTAGATTGTGAAGCTACGAAACCAAAGTTCCCGGTTCCGATCGTAGAAATTATTCTAACCTAAAAAACAAACATGTACGTGTTTTATTATTTTAGTTGTATTTATTAAAAACCTTGTTATGTAGTTAATTTGTAACACAAATACAACAAAAACAATTTTAACAACCAATTAAATGTAACATTTACAGTAATAAAACTGGATTAACACCCAAATGATTACCTCGCAATAAAATTGCCTTTTTTACCAGATACTTTTGATCCTAGTTTCCGAAGTTCGTCTTTTAGTTCAGATAACTTCATTGACGAATTCATTATAATGAAATAACATTAGATAGTCACGAAAAACTGTAAATTACGAGTAGATACGAAAAAGCCCGACATAAACAATAGCAAAATGTTTGACATAGCCGTATCTATGGTGCGCCATCTGCATCAAGCTTTGCGTGTTGTAAATGCTCTTCGATAGTAGAGGTGGTGGAAATTAAAAGCGGACTGTATTTTATATGAAAGTTATTATTCAAGACGACTAGGTTTATAACGCAGAAACAGTGACCGCTCACTTAGGTGCTATGGAGAGGAGTGTTTTTGCGGGCATCGATGTTCGCCGGCGAGCCGAACATCGCTCGGTTCGATGTTCTTCGCCGGTGCTCGGAGGTCCTCGTCCCGTGCGTGTCGTACGTAACATATCACGAGGCTAGTGCGTGAACATGCTCCCCGGGTTGAAGTGGAAACTTCAAGAAATTGGGAGGGGGCAGATGTTGTTGACCCCGCGCCGAATGGTCCCCTTCTTGGTCTTCAGCTCGGCGACCCTCACGATGCCGTCGGAGCCTGGGTAGACCTGTACGACGCAACCCAGCAGCCAGCAAAGAGATGGAAGTGCCTTATTCTTCACCAGGACAAGGCTCCCCACTGTGATATTTCCCCTAGATGAGGACCACTTGGTTTTTTGCTGCAGCAAAGATATATATTCTGTATTAAAGCGTTTCCAGAAGTGCTGCTTTATAAATTCCACCCTTTAGAATCGCTCGAGTCGACTTATGTTTCCGCTATCAGCCACCTGTGGATGCGGAACGGACGTGAGTGACCTTCCAATTAAAAAGTGAGACGGAGTAAGGGCAGAGAAGTCAAGTGGATCAGGAGAAAGAGGAGTAAGAGGACGGGAGTTAAGAACAGCCTCTATTTGAGCTAGACACGTAGCCATTTCTTCATACGTGAAACGGGTGAGTTTAAGCAGTCTTTTTAGATGATGCTTAGTAGAACGAACTGAGGCTTCAGCAAGCCCATTAAAATACGGGCTGTATGCAGGTGCAAAATTAAAATCGATTCCCTCTTGAGCAACATCAGAGGCAATATTTGAATCCTGCAGAAAGTGACGCAATTGATTACAGGAACCGACAAAGGTAGTGCCGTTATCAGACAATATACTACGAGGCTTGCCACGGCGCGAAATAAACCGGTTTAGAGCAGCCATGTATGCTTCCTTGGTAAGATCCGTAACGAGCTCCAGGTGAACAGCTTTGACAGCCTGACAGACAAAAATACAAATGTAAGATTTTACAAGTTTGCAGCCCCTTCCCTTACGGTCAGCGATAAGTATTGGGCCGGCATAGTCGACACTGGAATTTAGGAAAGGAAACTCAAGGTTGCTTCGTGATTGTGGAAGTTGTCCCATTATGGGTTGTGTATTTTGTGCCTTGTGACGGAAGCATACTGTACACTTCTGCACTGTGGCCCGAGATAAGTTTCTACCCCTAAGAGGCCAATAATTTTGACGTATATTTGCCAAGAGTAATTGCGGTCCTGCGTGCAACATTTTATTTTTGTGAACAGTTTCAAATAAGATTTTTATTAAGTGATGTTTACTGCACAAAAGTATCGGGTGTTTGACATTATAGTCGTAAGGAGAATTATCTAACCTTCCTCCGACGCGAATGATGCCGTCGGAGTCAATAAAAGGTGATAAAGAAATATGACGATTTTTCCGAGGCAATGTATTTCCGGATTTTAAAATGGAATATTCATCCTGGAACATTTCACATTGAGCAGTGCGCAAAATGCAAGTTAATGAAGATTGGATTTCCTGATTTGAGAGACAACCCTGTAATTTATTATTTTTATTCTTTAAATTGTAGATATATCTTTTAATGTAGGCTAAGATTCTTTGTAAATAGTTAAAATCTGAATATTTATTAATTAATTCGTGTGTAATTTGATTCATTGAATTAGGATTTTGATCACCAGAATGATTTACAATATTACAATTTAATTCTGGCAGGTCTTATTTCCCGATATCTTTTGACAACTTAGGCCAAAAACATTCGTCTTGTAGTAAAAACGTGGGGCCTGACCACCACAAAGTAGATTCGCTGATATGATCAGCCTTCACGCCTCGGGAAACAAGGTCTGCGGGATTGTCTTTAGTTGGCACATAGTTCCATTTAGACCCAAAAGTAGTCTCCTGTATCTCATTGACGCGATGCCTAACAAAAGGTTTGAGATCAGTTGACGGTCTTGATAGCCAACTTAATACGATCGTTGAGTCGCAACAGAATACGCAGCGCCTGACTGGTAAGGTAAGTGTTTCCGTCACCTTGGTACACAGTCTTGCACCCAGCAATGCTCCACACAGCTCCAATCTGGGCATGGTTGTGGGCTTAATAGGGGCAATACGATTTTTAGACGCTAGTAATCGTATTGTAACTGAGTTTGAGCTATCAACAGAACGTATGTATAAACAAGTACCATATGCCTTTTCACTGCTGTCCGTAAATACGTGTATCTCATGATAAATGTTGTCATTACATAGAACCCATCTCGGAATCTTTAATGAATTTAAATAATGTAATGTATTGACAAACGATTGCCATTGATCCCTAATACTTTGAGTTACTTCCTCGTCCCAGTCGCATTTATTAAGCCATAATTGTTGCATGACTATTTTTGCTTCGACTACGCAGGGTCCGATTAAGCCTAACGGATCAAAAATCTGACTAATCACAGAAAATATGTGTCTTTTTGTGATTGTTGCTTGGATGTCGATATTTAAAGAAAACGACAAAATATCTAATTTGCAAATCCAAAACAACCCTTAAGTTTCAAAGGACCAATGTAAATGCTCTTCGATAGTAGAGGTGGTGGAAATTAAAAGCGGACTGTATTTTATATGAAAGTTATTATTCAAGACGACTAGGTTTATAACGCAGAAACAGTGACTGCTCACTTAGGTGCTATGGAGAGGAGTGTTTTTGCGGGCATCGATGTTCGCCGGCGAGCCGAACATCGCTCGGTTCGATGTTCTTCGCCGGTGCTCGGAGGTCCTCGTCCCGTGCGTGTCGTACGTAACGTGTGGATCCCCATTGGGCCTTAAGATGGTTGTGTCAAATAAATAATTTACTATTATTCAAATGCTTCCAGATCTCCGACTGCGGCATGGTGCTGGAGGAGCAGCCCGGCAAGATCTCAGAGGCGTTCCGCCTGTTCCTTCAAGGCGAGGGCTACGGTAAGTAGGCTGCCGTCGCCCGTCGCCAACTACCCGCGGAAATGTGGCCGTAGCCATCTTCTACCATTTCCACTTAACAAAAGTTCCATCCATTCGTCAGACTGTAATTTTAGGGTCACTTGCAGCAATTCCTTAAAATCTTACCCCCTTACTAATAATGATTTTGACATTGCTATAACGATAGTTTTTATTATTTATAACACTCACAGTGTTCTTTCTTATTTATGTAAGTATAAATAAGAAACCAAAAATTCGCACACGACGTCACGCAATGATGTACTCAAGAGACCGAGAATTTCGCACGGGTAGATGGACTGCATGGTAGCTCAGTTGGTAAGAGCGTTGGCCCGGTTAGCCAAAGGTCGTGGATTCAAATTCTGCACGTGTGCGAATTTTGGTTTTTGATATAAACTTATATTGCTATAACGTTTGATTATATATAAAAAGGTTAATTTGAAATGTTTGTCACCTATCTATCATTAATTCCAAACTAGCCGTCGCATATTTAAACAAGTGTTAAAGCAGTGGCAAATTCATTATTAGTAAGAAAGTTAAGTTTCCTAGTACATGCCAAATAAACATGCAAAAAAGGTCGTTCACCTTGACAGCTAATACCTTGTGACACGTATCATTTGTCTTTCTAACTAGCGATTATTATGACTTTTTACTTTTGGGTTCAAGGTCAACCTGTACCGAGGTTCATTTGTTAGATAGATTCGTATCGCTACAGCTTATAGTTAGGGTCGCCGAGCTTCGATTACTGGCGTGCAGTGGTACACAGGTGACGGTCTACAGGGGTGACGGGTCAATGACTTTTTGCACCGTTAAATGGCACGGACTATACCCGTGCAGTGTTGGCGGTTTGGCAAATCTGTTGTCCAGTCGGCAGCATGGCAGGTTGCCCGTTTCAACTATGTGTTATGTGTGTCAACAAAGACCAAAAACGGCCAAATAGCGGAAATAATTCGGGTAAAAGCGAGTTTTGGCAGGTGTAGAGAAAGTCTGAATCCATCGTGCGTTCTGCAAGTGATCTTATCTGAAAAGGACTTATCCTCTTTTTGTATGGAGGCTGGTTTTTTATTCTAAGATATCACCAACCACTAATAAACCTATATTTATCTTTAAGCTACAAAAATATGAAACACGTAACCATAGAAATCAGAATTTTAAACGCCTCCATTTTTGAGAAAAAATATGTTTTGTAACAGGCATCATCCGTTGATCACTTACTTGTATTTCCTGGCTGTACGGCTATGTACCATTGCCTTTCCACTGGTGGATAAATACTACTAGGTACTACCACAGATTATATAATAGGAACTACTGTCAATGGAATGTCAATTTTGCTATCAATTTTTTTCATGCGTTAATTGATATAGGCGAAGGTGCGGTTTCTGTACAGACAAAGAGAAAAATTAATTTCAATTTTTCTCTAAATCGGAGGCCTTAGAAAATATATTAATTATGCAGAAAGACTCGTTTTTGTAAACTCTTTAATAAAATATTTAGTTTATTCTGGTTAGAAATATTGACGAATAAAAAACCATTAATGGACAAGTCCTTTTCGATTATTTAAGAAACGTCACTATTCATTCGAGAAGATCCACTAATTTCATTAATACTAATCGTAATATATTCGATGTTTATAAAAATGAGCTGTACGCCAAATGTATGCCCCAAAGTATATACTAATAATTATTATTCTAGTCGTCCTAACCTAGATAGGAATATTCTTATAAAATTATTTTAGTTGTACGTGGACCTAGTTATATATATACTTAATTTCTTTAGTTTTATATATTAATTACCCTACAAATATTTACACTCTCTGTGTAAGTACAGTCGCGTGCATAAGTTAAGAACTACTCAATAGAATCACATATGATATTTTTAATGTTGTATTTTAAAAATAATCGTATATTCCAATAATTTTAGTTTTAGGTAGTCAGATGCACGTCTCTATTATTACTATACTACATTTGGAACATTAATTTGGAGCTTTTAAAGTAACGATTTAAGTAATGTTTTTAGTATTCTCAATAATTAACTTGAAATCATAACTATTTTAATATTTATTTAGCATGAAAAACATCATGATATGGTCGTCTACTCGTATTTTTGAATATTGTATTTGTTATTAATTAGATTTTGAAATAATTTAGCATTGACGGCATGAGACGGTATGCTGTTAGTTAAGGGCCGATGCTCACCTACGCCACTCTTACAATTTCATAATATAAGAATAATCCTTTTATACATGATAATAACATCACCAGAAAAGTTTACTTTTTAATGATAAACTGAATCTAAGTATATGAACCATAAAAATACCAAATCTTGATTAAATATTAAGTCTACAAGTCATATTAATAAAATAAATACTTTTACTTATGGGTAATGTGTATTTTGTTCATTTAAAATAATATTAGATGTCCAGTTTCTATCGATTCTGTAGATTTCTGCAATAGTGTTTGATTTCTTTACTAAAATAAGAATATTTTACCTGTAGTTGCCTACCTTGAAGTCTGATAAACTTATCTTTAAAATTTTAAGTACTTATTTTTTGCCAAAAACATTATTAATTAAATTATATAAATAAGTAAAAGCTTAAGAATACATTGTCGAGTAGCGTAAGTGAGCGGCGAGCTCAGCAAGCGTTCTCGGTGCGGAGTCTGAAACGCAGTATGTTTTCTGTCGAGCGGATTGCCTGGCATGGCCTGTGGCTCCACGGTATGTATGATTTACGCTCGGCCCCGTAGCTTGGTTCAGGCTTGTGTGGTTGTGCCCGCCCTCGCATTTATTGTTCCGACTATACAACGTGTAACTTGACAAAAAACTAGATGCAAAAATGTGCATATGACTAAATGTGTTAATTAGTGTTCTTGCTTTTGAATTCAAAATCAAGTGATTTAAATAGTTTTTTTTTTTTTAAAACTTGATTCTAGTTTCCAATACTAATTACCTAGATATGAAAACTTAAATTCTTCTCGCCTTTGCTTTTAATATAGACACTTTTAGGACAATACAATTTATAAGAAATCTTTTTAAATGATAATCAAATACGCTAACAATCATATGAATTACAGTATAATGTTACATGTTGTATAGAAAAAATAATATATTAAAGGTCCCCGACGCGTTAGTAACCATTCCATCAGTAGGTATCTAGGTCCTACTAGTTCCGGTAGATCCCATGACCGTGTGAATTTATGTCAGAGTGTTTGTAGATTAGAACCAAGCAGGTACGTACCTGATACCAAGTATTAGCTAGAACCCAGTATAGGTATTTAAAAACTTCCAATTCGTCTGTAGATGTTAAGGTAGACAATTGTTTTACAACCTGGATTTATTTTGGTAGCTAATATTGTGTTAACCTTCCTCCTACTTAATGATAAATTGTAAAGATCTAGTTTTATCTCGCTGTTTTATAATACCAGGATTTTAATAACATTAATATGTGTGTGACTATCAATGAAATTAAATAGGTAGCCGTTATAAACTAGGTTTTACACGAAGTTTTTGCACCCACTCATTAGTTATTCACATACTTACTCGTAGATGCAATTCGCATGTATTTTATGAGTTATTCAGTAACTTTATTCAATGTTAATGTGTTTTTTTTAATCATACCCTTTGTTTTTACACTCGAATTATTACATTTGCTTCTTACATGTTAGATTCTAAGTTGTATGACATTTTGGGTTCTTTTCTATCACTGTTTACATTTTCTAGAGCCTAAATATAATATCAACCAATTATTAAACAGAGCAGAGGCGGATTCAGGGGCTCACGGGCCCGTAAAGTATTCTTGGTAAATTTTTCCTTTGGTGAAATCTAGTTAATTTATTTTTGTATAAAATTCGTTTTTATTTTATACAACCCCACTGAGCTCCTGGGTCTGTTGAATCCAGGGGTGTATCTATATGACGGAGGGCAAAAGTTGGGACTCCCTGAACGCTCGCTTACTTACGAAAATAAAAGCCACTAAAGTTATTAAAAGTTTGTAGTGTGAACTTTCTTAATCGATTAACCAATTTCATTATGAAGAAAGTCAGAATATTTTTGGCTTTAACGTTTATTCTAAGTACAGTTCTGTGTTTTACTTGGCAGCTGTCCTTTAGAGATAGGTAGATAATTGATTAATAAAATCTATCGTTTAATCATATATGTGACAAAAGTCCATCTGACATAAGGGGTCCAATTCTCACGACTTCGATAACACCTATATTTATCACAAAATCATCAAAGTGTGACAAATGTCTATCATTTCGTTACCTTGAAAATACAGTGATTTTCGATTAATATCAGTGTGTGAGGTGTTATCTTAGGGTAATTGGGACCCATGCCTTTTAATAACACACACACTAAGAAAAATAATGACTTATGGCGTTCCGCGAGTCCCACATGCCCCACCGTAATATAGGCCGCCCCTAGCACGTAGCGGCCCGTCCTAGCTCCGGCCCCGCTAAAGCACTTATACCATCCTATTTGTGGCATCTTGACTAGGATCCTATTTAGAAAATAGGAAGATGTAATCGCAGTTAGGATCCTATTTACACTACACCCACTTGCGCACGTCCGAACTTCTTAAATACCTATTATCTGAGTTGAAAGCCCACTTGCACAAGTCTGGATTAGTTAATCCGGAAGATCAACTTGCGCCAGTCCGGATCAGCTAATTTGGTATGGCCCAAGCGCAAGTGGGCTTTCAACTGAGATAACAGGCGTTGAAAAAGTCCGGGATAGCTAATCCGGACGTGCGCAATTGGGCCTTAGGTTCCTACTTTATGAGTTACATTCTATAGTCTGAATAAGCTTATAAGTTCAATTTGACTGCTCAGAATTATCACAGAACGTAGCAGTGCATGCGGAGGGATTCCATAGACAACACATAAAGCAATGAAAATAAAATGCTATGGATTTTAAAACAAGATAAAATGGATAGCACTGTTTTAAAGTATGTAATGCGACACTTTTTAGTTTATATTTTCTACAAGTGTTAAATGAATCGAAATTCTTTACTGCTGACAGACGTCTTAAAATGGCGATGTTTTATTCTGTTTTTTTTCTTAATTTTAGTGCTGTCACTTTTTTATTCGTTACGGAGGAACAGATTTATCGATTCATCGGTTGGTATCGAACAAATAACATTTTCAGTATGCAATTTTGAGTTTGAAGACTTAATTTCATTTGGGGTTCATAGATCGTAATTCTAAAACAAACTCATGAAATAAATAGCCACTAAAACGTATAATATTTTGTTATGATTAACAAGGTTTTGAATCGATCGTAAGTCCATTTGATGTCCGAATCAATTATTCTACCTACCGATTCGTAAACACCCGACCCTATATGTCAGCTGTCAAATTGAACCTATTAAATTATTTGGACTATAGCACAGAATACTAGTACTTCGTACAGAAGTATGACTTAGCAATTGTATTCAAAGAAATGTCTACTCAATGTCGTCAACAATATGGCGTAATTTAGTTCGTCTCAGAGTCAAGCACATTTTCGTGTAGACACCTACAAAAATCCATTGCAAGATAATTTCATACTTATTGCTCTGGAATATGATTCATAATACACTAAACCTATTCAGTGACGTAATATCACGCGACGCGATAGGGTTGACTGCTACGAGAAGCTTCTAACGCCATCTAGCGCCTCTTTCTAGTACTTTATTCATTCTCGTCCAGCCAGCAACGTAGCCGCGCGGCCGCCGGTGAATAAAACGCGCGAACTTGGCTCTGGCCGGTAGCGACACGCAACTTGTTTTAGCACCTACGTAGGTGCGCCGCGCGTAGGTACGTTTTTGCTACCTCCGCGGGGAGATACACAGGCCTGACTATAGTTAGGATGCTACAAATAGGATGGTGTAATAAGTGCTTAAACTGGTTTCTGTTCGGCGCAGCGCTCAAGCTGCGCGCGCGCCCGACGCCCGCTAGTCCCGTCCCGCCCCTAGCGTAGAACACAGTAAGTTATGGTTTCACTATATTTTTTTTTGTTTGTTTGTGTTTTTTTTTCTAGGGAAACGACGAATATTTCACCTTTGTTTGATTTTTTTGTGAGCAGCAATAGGATCTAATTTAAGTATGTGTACAAACAGCTTTGAGTGGTTCATTTATGATCGAATTGCGCTGTTGCTAAGATTAAAGGTACTTAGTATTTTATTACATCGGATATATTTTTTGTCTGTGACACGTATAGGTGTATATACCTATCGATAATAATTTGTTAAGTAAATGTTCGTCGTCTTCCTACTTATTATATTTTTTCACATGAAGCCGTTGTCCTAAGCTTTTCCTGCATGCAACAATTTTACTTTAATTCATGCCAATGATTATTTTTTGAACACTTTCAGCAACAATAAAATTCGCCTAAGAAAATCAAATTGAAATCGGAATTTATAAAGTCTGTGTATGATTGATTGTCGTCTATTTATCTAACCTCTAACTGTATTTGTGTCTGTATGTTTGTTCGATGTTATCTCGTCCTCTAGTTATATCCTTTTTAATGCAAGAGATTTATTTTATTTTATAAAAAAGGTACATTGTTAAGTGAAAATACCTTATAAAGCTTTTAGATTTTCTACAGGGTTATGGGTTTTTGGTCATCGTTTTGAACTTACATACAAGAAAATGCCTTTAGTCATCAGTAAAATATTTAAACAAAATACACACTATACGCATGTCCTTACAAAAAAAGGCAATGTTCTACTTTTTAACAAAAATAAACACATATAGGTAGTATACACACTATCCACATGTCCTTACGAAAAAGGTAATGTTCCACTTAAGTATTTCAGTCGCGCCTCTCGCGCTGACGAAAATAAACACATACAATCCTGTATCCCTGTGTCCCTTTAATAAAGGATAATCCTTTAGGTACAGATTAGGTATTAGTAGCATCATGCTTAACCATATGCCAAATTTCCGCAAAAACAATAAAAACTAAAAACCTCAAAAATGGCAACACTTACTTGAAATTTTTTTTGGCATGATGTAACTAATCAGATTTTAAAGAATTATCCTTCATTAACGGGACACCCTGTATAGGGCGTATACACACTATCCACATGTCCTTACCAAAACGGTAATGTTCCACTTACGTCTTCCAGTCGCGCCTCTCTCGCCGACGAAAATCGTCGCCTACCGCCGGCTGTCGGACGGCGAGCGGCGCCGCCCGTGCCGCCACTCTTCCGTCATCCGTATCACCGAGAACCCGATCTCCGAGGCCGTCGTGTGCTAAGCGCGCTGGCTGCGGCTCGCGCGGCGGGGCGGTGTGGAACACACCTTAGGCTTGGTTTTGTAGTCATGCGTTTGCGCGCAACGCGGCCGAAGCACTTAATTCACCATCGTAGCTTCCTAATTAGGAAGAACCTAAGACCAGAGTTTACCAACTCTTAGGCCCACTTGAGTGTCTCTAAATCAGCTAATCCGGACTTGCGCAGATGGGCCTTCAACTCAGAGCAAAGCTTTGCGCTCGTTTGCGCTAGTGGTCTTTCAACTTAGATCATAGGCCTTGTCCAAGTCCGGACTAACTAATCCGGACTTACGCAAGTGGACCTTAGCCATTAGCCCTATATCGACGGCGACACATTTGGACCGGAGATCACCATTTTTTAAAACAACCGGTAATCCTCAATTTGACAGAATCCCCATACAAAATAATAATGTCCAAATCGGCTGATTAAAAATTAATCTAGTGAACTGCAGGCTTACTAAAAGCTATTTTCTAAAAATCTGTTATTTATGCATATGACGCACAGGGGGCAAGGCATGTTTTCAAACCCCTAACCTTCCTAGCTAGGAAACCTACAAATAGGATCAGGACGGTGTAATATGTGCTTGATTCAAGCAAACCGATACCTTCGTACGAACATAATTGGTGCGCGCGTCTTGGTCCATGAGCCAGTAACAAATTAACACGACCAAGTACCTCTCACGCGATAATTGGTGAAACGCATCAGCGTATAATATATAATAAAGCCTTGTAAACGTTAGTTAGTTCTGTGGGGGAGGAATGACAGAGGTTATCTCCCACGCACTAAAAAAACATTGCCTTTTAACTAAAAACTTAAGTAGCTCATTCAATATCTCGAAAAACAAAATAATCGGTTGACTTTAAAATGGTGTTTATAGCTGGCGTCAGCTGGTCGCTATAACATGAAATAAATATACTTCAATGATTTCCTCTCATATAAAAACTTAGGATAATAACGTATATAAGTAATGTGTATAACTATAACGAATGTTAGCTATGACCCAGTGAAAAGAATATCGCTAATTTACATTCACGAGGCTTTATCATACTATTCTCTATGCGGCTCAGCAATTATCATTTCTAAGAGAGGATAATAATTGACGAAATTTTTACCTGGTTCACGGTCTATATCGTCCGCGCTTGCGTAACGCGTGACCACAAAACCACACTTACGGCCGAATACTGAAAGGCTACTCAAATATTTGACGGCTTCTCAAACAATTGAGCAGCTCCTAAACTCAGAATTCGCATACTCAAAGCCAAAATGTAAGCATCTGTTAAACTTAAGACCATCTCAAATAAATTCGTGCTCAAACGCCACTCAGATGAAAAATGGTATACTGAATCGCAGCTCAACGCTATTTAGCTGTCAAATGACTGTCATACTGATTTGAGTAGCCGTTAAATCTGAGAGTGGTCTTGAGGTCCCTCAAATCAGTTGATAATGATATTATGGTATAAATATAATGTCTATAAAATCCTTATTTTCTATGTGGATGCCCATGTTGCTCTTTTCAACCCTACTTTTAAATACTAGAACACAATCAGGACTCAGATATGCACTAGAAATCTCATAGAGAAGCTTTTTGTTGTCTTACAAAGGTGTTTTCTTTACCTACAATGGAAATTAGGTACAATTTAAATTACAATTCCTTCTAGTTAATGTAGTATGCGTATTATGCACATCGTTGCACTCTCAAAAAATAGCCTAATTATGGATGAGAACTTCTTATTGAAGAAGGAGGAGGAGGAGATTGTTGAGGAAGAGCCAATAGTTCAGCCTATCGGTCTTGAAACTAATCAAAACTTTGCTATCAGCACTATGCTAATAAATAGTACACATTTTTTTCAGTAGTCATCATATAATCACAATTAAATCATAAAACATAAGTATAAAAATAAGTAGAAAGTCGAAATAAGCGAGTCGTATTTGATGTGTACTTGACACTGCAGGGCATACTCGGCCTCTCCAAACTTTTCCACAACACTCTGTCGCCGGTAATTCTAGACCAAGTTGTCCCGGCATGATCTTTTAGGTCATCGGCATCCGACAATCTGGCTATCACCAATGTAGAACATATAGGGCATACCAATTTGTTTTGTCTTCATTTAAAAATTTGTATGACTATTATACAGGGTGTGGCGTAAATAGTGGTCCAAAGCAAAGGTGTGGATACACTGTACACTGAAGCACCACATACCAGTATTTAAAAAAAAAATATGTACAGGGTTTAAAAAAAAAAAAAAAATAATTTTTTTAGAAATCGTTACCTTGCCTTACAAATTTGGTTATAATTTCCAAAAATGACGGTTTTTTTTATCCATTTTTTTTATTATTATTGCTGATCACTTGTACTTAGTACTCCATTCGTTTTTTTTTTACAAACTGAATTTAATAAAAAAAAAATAAGTTTCTTTCAAAATTCAATACTCACTGCTAGCAAATCGTTTG
The DNA here is from genome assembly GCA_949316185.1 of Pyrausta nigrata. Lineage (NCBI taxonomy): Eukaryota > Metazoa > Arthropoda > Insecta > Lepidoptera > Crambidae > Pyrausta > Pyrausta nigrata. The sequence goes on from OX438936.1 coordinate 1,392,724, forward strand.
ACTTTCAATGCTTTTGGTGCAAAAAAAATGTACCACACTGTCAGTGCCCATTGTTTAAAAAAAATGCCCATCTTTTGCAGATTCTAAAATGGTGCAACAACCAGTATTTAAAAAAAAAATATGTACAGGGTTTTCAGGGTTTTCAGGGTTTTTTTTATTAAATTCAGTTTGTAAAAAAAAACGAATGGAGTACTAAGTACAAGTGATCAGCAATAATAATAAAAAAAATGGATAAAAAAAAACCGTCATTTTTGGAAATTATAACCAAATTTGTAAGGCAAGGTAACGATTTCTAAAAAAATTAAAAAAAATTTTTTTTTTGAAAACCCTGTACATAATTTTTTTTTAAATACTGGTATGTGGTGCTTGAGTGTACAGTGTATCCACACCTTTGCTTTGGACCACACAGAAAAAAATTACAACCCTTGTAAACCCTTGAACTTCAAATAAATTGTTTTTCTGAATTGGGCTCCTTTTTGTTTCGAAAAGCAATAACTTTTTTCCTGTAAGTCGTAACACTTATTGTTGCACCATTTTAGAATCTGCAAAAGATGGGCATTTTTTTTAAACAATGGGCACTGACAGTGTGGTACATTTTTTTTGCACCAAAAGCATTGAAAGTCAAACGATTTGCTAGCAGTGAGTATTGAATTTTGAAAGAAACTTAATTTTTTTTAATAAATTCAGTTTGTAAAAAAAAAAAAGAATGGAGTACTAAGTACAAGTGATCAGCAATAATAATAAAAAAAATGAATAAAAAAAACCGTCATTTTTGGAAATTATAACCAAATTTGTAAGGCAAGGTAACGATTTCTAAAAAAATTAAAAAAAATTTTTTTTTTTAAAACCCTGTACATAATTTTTTTTTAAATACTGGTATGTGGTGCTTCAGTGTACAGTGTATCCACACCTTTGCTTTGGACCACTATTTACGCCACACCCTGTATACTTGTTCATTTCCATTTTATTTTTGTTAATTGAATAGTTATTAAATACTGCACTGCACTTCAACGTTGTATAAATTTATTTTAATAATGTGAACTGAAATTAATTTGATTAGAACCGCGCTGTGACAAATGTCAAAAAGTTTGGCAAAATTTTTTTTTTCGTTGTCACTCAACGTTTCATTTCACAACAATGGCGTCGTAAAAGTTTCTATCAAAAAAAAACAAAGAATCTATACAAACAATGCTGCGTAAAACGAATGCGCTCCTTAAGAATATGAAAATTGTAAACGAGAACATACTTTTAAAAATGAATGTTGCCATTATGTAAACATTTAACGACTTCTCAGCTAATCATGGTTTCAAATTGCCTAAGTAACGTTTGTGTACATTTAAATGTGAGAGACACTCAATTTTAGGAGGCCTTCAAGTGAGTGATGGATTTGAGTAGCGTTTCAGTATTCGGCCGTTACACTTGTAAATACATTGGCGATTTTTGACGGTTTTCTGTTTTTTTGTGATGTTGAATCTGCAGTCGCTGTTGTATGTGGTGTTTGGCAGAATTTCACCATGCTTGTACACGGATGTTTAATTATGTTGTATTATTTTAAGAGTGTCAATGTTTTCTCAATTTCAACTGTCTGTGCTAGCTGAATAAAGCACGGTGAAATCAGGTCTATGACTAGCAATTTGCAGCTATATAACTTTGCAAACTGCTAGAGAATCCACAATTATTTTATAACTGGTTTCACAGCATCGTTCAATAATCGAACTGGTCTGGTAGTCATGTATAAAGCTGGTTTGATAGCTATTATGGTCGATACGATAAGTTTAGATTTCGTTCGTTGGACGATGGTGTAGATCGAGCATAATATTTTCCATTTTAGTCACACGTTGTTTTTATCATCTTACTTTTCAAATTATACTCAAATGGCGCTACACAAACAGCGTTGTAACTTAGTGGTCCTATGACAAAGTAATTTTATTCTAAGACAATACTTACTCACTATAGTTTATATTACTCTTAATAAAAATAACAATTAACTTATTGAAGCAACATTTTCACTTAGTCAAAGAACCACTAGAACGTTGTACATTTTGAATATAAGTAGCGCCACCTAGTAAAGTTTGTAAACACTATCTCATTCGTTCAAAACCAAGTAAATTATTTTTATTATAATATATTTAACGAACAATGTGTGTGACCACCTTCCCCTGGGGTTTGTAAGAAATTCTTAATATAATGTTGAGCGCGTGTGTGCGTGACGCGACACCTAGCGGCGTCTTAGCGCAACGAAATAACTGTTCATTCAATAATAACCAGCCGTGACGCAACACGGACACACGCGACTAAAATAAGGATGTGAGACATGATAATATAACATTGGAACCAAAGATAATGTAAGTGTACATATCCGGAGAGCGCGCGGGCCGGCCCTGTACTCACACAGTGAGTTGTCGAGGTTATAAAATATCAAATATAATTTTAAGAGAATTTTATTAGAACCCACTGACTATACATAATAACATACCACTATCAAGCATTTAACGTTATTCAGTTAGGCTAACGTCGGTACGTACGTGTTACTTTACGCAACTATGTAAGGCTAGCTGTTGGTTTAACTTAGAGATATAAAGATACTGAGGGCTGCGGCGCAGTCGTCGCGCGGTCTGCTTGCTGCTGCTTTTTAGAACTACCCCCCTCCCCAAGTGACCCCTTACAGTTATAAAAAAGATGTTGACCAATACATGTTTTACACACCCAGAATGCCTTTTGAATAAAGTCAGCCTATTAGATCCCACTGCTGGGAAAAGGCCTCACCTCAACTATGAGGAGGAACGAGCCATACTCCACCACGCGGGCTCAGTGCGGATTGGTGGAGGGGTGTCTGTAAGGCAAGTGACAAACCTTACTATCAGATGTTATCAAGCCGCCCTGACCAGGCTTAACGACTAATACCAACAGATATTAGCCGGGACCAACTGCTTAACGTGCCTTCCGAAGCACAGAGATGCTTGTCATGGTCGTCACTTTAATGGTCGGAATGGTCACCCATCCAATCACGACCGCGCCGTGGGTTGCTTAACTTTTGGTATCACTACCAAAGCGCTGCCGCCACTGCGCCACAATCACCTCAGCGCCACAAGCGCCTTGTGAATGAATCTTAATAATTACAAGGACTACTTATTGCGAAAACAAAATTCTACTCGTTTTTACACAAAAGTCCATACTATTTGTTTATTTCCATGCTGTTTATTTTGGTACGAGCAAGAATATTATCGATTTTAATACGAGTAAAAACGAAATGGAATTCTAGTTATATGGTACTGAACTACTTATTCAACTTAGTAAGCAGTACGTAAGCATGCTGTATAAGCAAGTTTTATCGTAAAGACATACACATGGGTGCAAGGTGGAAGAGGGTACATAGCGCGGGGTGAGGGGGGCAAGGTGGTTTGCTAGTGCGGGGAGAGGGATGAGGGAGGTGCGGGGAGGGGGCAAGGCAGGCGGGCGCGCGGGGCTGCGGGGGCGTCGCTGGGTGCTATGCTAAGACCAAGATAGTTTTTCGAGATCGATCCTTTAATGTAAACGTGTTTTGGAGATATTTTTCGCTTAGTTTTTTTAAAACGCATAATGTACGTCACCTTTTTGAATATATTTTACTATTGATTTTAATAAAGTTTGTAAATCACGGCCTGCACGAAGTAACGAAGTGTTTTGGTCGGACGGTTTTGTGATGTTTATTTGTCAGTATTAATTCTGGGTTGACACCCTGTTTATTTTTGTATTGTAAGTAGATAAGTGCGTCACGCTTGTAGCTGTAACTGGAGGAGGCGGAGTACATTGGTATCGGCTTTGTTCGTTCGGTTCACTGCGGTAGATGTCGCGGCGCTCGCGCATAGATTAGCGCTGGCCTTAGAGGCCGGCAGGGAGGCGACTGGCCGCCTTCGCTTCTTCGTAGGCACTGACCTCCATAATACAAGTACGCTGGACTAAACATTCTCTAAGAAATGACATATTTTTTGTGCCGAATCTAAGCGCCCCTACCTAGTGTACAGGAAACTAAAATAAAGTAACTTGCTTAAGTTAATGTCAACTCTCATTAGTTCCGTGGACGGTCACCACACACTCACTAAATCCGTCAGCGCCAAAAGGGCGATAATCAAATGGCTTCATTTTTAGGTTGACAGTATGCAGTCCAGCGTACTTGTATTATAGAGGTCAGTGTTCGTAGGAGTACAATAAGTAACTAATTATGTTATATAGATAATACATTTTATCTAACTCGAACTTTGTTTTGTAGTGTTTCAAATAATTTATATTAATTGTGTGAATTTAATATGGGTCTATTAAAAGGTGATTTTATAAAGAGTTTCTGTGGTTTCATTTGTTATAATTAAAACACTGAGTATCTGTGACAATATTTATTGCAGATACAAGATATCATGATGTGTGTCTGTGTGTCTAAAACATAGTTCTCTTAGTACAATTAAACTTGATCTGTTTAATACGGACAATCCAACATATTACATTATTTATAAAACTATAATAGCGTTTTACTTAAAAAACGCACATTAAAATGCTTACCTAATTCGAGGCTTAAATAATGGGATGGGCAAAATCTGTTTCCCATAATCTTTTCCATTTTTGTAACATTTTATCCTACAGAAGGCGTGTTTCCAGTGTTTAATAGGCAGTGGCGCCAGCTGAAGTCATTTAAATTTTAACAAAGTAATTTTTAAATGTGATTTCTAAAAGCGGGCGGCAGTAAGTAACAATACTTCCTTTAGGCAGTTGTCTGACTGCTGACGAGTATACGTGTAACTATCGGTGATTACCTCGATCAAGAAACGTACAATAGATAAATATTCCGTGTAAACAAAAGAGATGCATACATTAATATTTGATCGCTGACTGCTGACAATGCCAGCGTAAACACGCTTTACTAGTTTGTAGCTGAGTGACAGACCTATCAAAGATGATACTCGCCCGGCGATGGTATCATTGACGAACAACTACAGACAATTCTATTCCAAATTCTCAAATAGGTCAAGATCAAGTAAAATAGGTCCACTCGCTTCTCGTCTCGCCCATCGGTGCTGGTCGGACAATTGCCTTATGTGAGGTGAGAAATCTTGCAATTTTTTCAAGCTTATTTTAAGTAGTTAAGTGAATATTTATATTGATTATAAAATCTTATTATTTAAGTCTCGAATTAAGCCAAATTAAGAGTAATTTTCATCACAGTTTCATTCCTCATGGGATAGGGTATATACAAAATCAATTGGAAATGATTACATCTACTATAACACCTTGACGGGAATAGATCCAATCATGAGTCACCCTGCATTTTTATCGTGTAGGTACTTTTAAATATCGTAATTTTTACTTGGTACATCGTACCTCATACTTTCAAGAAAAAAATATTAATGCAATTAGCTTTTGTAAAAGAAATACAGAACCATACGCTTTCCATTATCTACTACAACCGAATTAAGGCAAAAATATTTTAAACAACACAATATAAAAGGCACATAATAAGATAATTTTGACATTTGATAACGACTTAACTACTCGTAATACAATGACACAACGTGTATATTGCGTAAAATGACTACTATTAAGACAATATTCTGCATTTAATAAAACCAACAATCCAATTGGTACAACGAAGACGAATTTAAGATCATTATCCTTTTCATTCAGACAGTACACGTCTCTGCCGAGTAAAGTCATTATGCAACAGTCTTTGGTAGACTTCTGCCTACTACCTACTTCTTTACCAACAATTTGTTCACCTTCGCCGAGCCAATGATTTATTTGGTGGTATTACAAAACAACATCAAACACCTAAGAATATGGAAACACGATACATGGTAATTTATTATTAAGCGACTATTATACCCTAATTATAACTAAACAAGTGATGTGGCCAATATACAGGGTGTCAAAAGAGAACGAGCCAAATTAAGATGTTTCAGAAATTACCGTCGAACACAGGAAAATAAAAACCTAGACTAGATTCGTTTCTGGTATTTTATTTTTTTCCCGTTACCTTTTCGCTATGTGCGCGATGACAGCGCCTCTAGTGACCACTAATATTTAAGACTTTAGATCTGCAATATTTTGGCGCATCGCGCGCTGCGGTCAATTTTACGGTCCCCACCGTTCACTTTAATCTGGCTCGTACTTTTTAACATCCTGCTTATCAATATCGATTTGATGTGTATTATTTGTTAATTAATATTTTTTAGAAGAAAATCAAGGAAAAACAATTTTATAGACACACGAGAACCTAGTTTATGTAGGTAAGTCAAAGGTTGAAAATACTTTTTTTTTTACATTCAGTAACAAAACTTAATAATAATGACATTATATAGGTATTAAATACATTTATTATTATATTTTATACATTGATCTGGAAACCTTATTTATATTGTACACGATTTCACTTTTGACGTCACCCATACATACATTTAAACATAATTAATATGTATGTACGTGACGTTACTTTATTTACATATTGGAATTACAATACGTGGTAAATATTAGATTATTTTACCAAAGGGTGGGGGATAGGACGTTGTCTGACCCTAGGTATTAAATAATATGTAAGTGCCAGGATCACAAATAATTCGTGGCTAAATCGGGTAAACAGGCCACGTATACATTTTTATTGCTTTACGATATAGCAATAGATATTTAATAGTAGCGAACTTACAATGTTGTGTTGTATATAGTCAAATCTACTGATAGATTGGAAAGCATCGAGCAATCAGAATTTATTTCTCCTTTTTTATTGGTAGCTAATATAATGACGCCGTCGTCCCGATAACAATTGATTGCCTATTGTGCATAGAAACATGATAACTGAAGGATTAACATAGATTTTGTATGATCTTGATACTTAGCCCTAACACATGTTAAGTAAATCACTCTTCGAAGTATATTTCTGTTAAACTCTCGATAGACGACAAGACACTAAGAAAACGAATAGGTAATTATAAAACTACATAAATACGTCGTACAAAAAGCTGTACAGTACAATAATAACAAACAAGTAAATTATCATTATTGCGGTCTTTTCAATTTGTATAATTTGATATCACTGTTGAATGACCTAAAAGGCATTATTCTACTTTAACAACACTACAAAAATCTAACCATTTGTATGAATTTCTACTTAGCATGACTGGCTTACAAGAACATGAACAATCCACATCAGAAGATCAAGCAAAGACATCACGTCGCGAATTCCCTTCAGCACGAATAGTCAACAAAATGCGAATCTTGCAGCAAGCGTAAATAGATTCGCGAGAAGATACGATATATTTAATTAAAGCTAGCCTAACGCTAAAAGATATGACAATAGAATTGCATACTTAAAAGTTAATACACGAAGGATATGAGATATTATTAGTGCGGTGCTAGTACGTATCTACAATATTAGACCGCACTTCACCACGTATAAAGAAAAACTAAGTTATACAAATCGACACTAATATCGCTGTTAAATCACGTAAATACGTCACTAACAATATAAAAGGCATAATTCATTGCATATAGTTATTATTACATAATAGTTTCGACTCTTGTGATGCCGCTTTCTGATATTTTAACGATCACCGGCCTATTTTAGGACCAAAGAACTTTTGTGTTCATAATTGAGAAAAATCTTTCAGACACCTTTATTTTTTTAGGCAGGAAAATGTTCCTTAAGTCAAAATCTGACTATTTTTGACGAGCTGCTGGTGCAACTGACCCTCTGCTAAAGAGGTAAAAAATACATTAGCTTCACTTACTTATAACAAAATCTCAGAATCAGTTGTAGTTTCGCAGAAATAAAGAAAGCTACTATTAAAACTGTAGAGCACTATACGATTAAATACATCACTATGTTAATACAATTTACATGGATACTATGCGCTACTTTACAAAAATACCATAGACAATAAATTCACAACTATTATATGACATTGTACGAGACATTTTTATGACATTCGTTTTTTTTGCAATTTTCACAACGCCGACAATTGCTGAAAAATATATCTTAGAATGTAAGAGTAATAAAAATAACGCACCACATAGTTGAAGATTAAATATATCAAAAAGAAAGTAGTTCTTTATTTAAAAAAAAGAGAATGAATTGAGTTCACATTTACGACACATTGTTCAAAATGACGTCCGGCCAACGATTTTCATTGGTCAGATTGAAATTTCACAATCACATTGAGGTTTATGGCGTAATTAATTATGTGCATAGTAAACTCTCATATCGTATAGTATTTCCTGTATCTCGTCAAAACGACCAAGGGTTAGATTTCCGCACTAACATTAAGTAAAGCGACTGTAGCAATGTATAGTACATATAGTAAACTCTCGTACCGTAGTATAGTACTGTAAATCGTCTTACATAGAGCACGCGTCCAGCTGCTAGAGTGCTGGATTCATGTGCTTTTTTAATTCCTTATATTTGTAGATTCCTTAGCCCGAGTTCACCAGCTTTTTTTTTCACACACTCTTCTATTAGACTTTCGCAAAATCGTTCACTGAAGTGAAATGAGTGATAAAGTTCAGTGGGAGTTTAAGATATGTATCACTCATCTAGTTCAATTAGATCATTTAGTTCAGCAGATCTACTATCAAAATCTCACTCACTACTTCATTCAGTTTAAATGTATCGTGTACTACAGAGAATTTTAATGACTGAAAAATAATATATTTGTTTCTTACGTTTACGCGAATTGTTCACAGGGAGTCTCCCTGTGACCACGATCGCTGTAAAGTGTTCGAAACGTCAGGTTTAAAATAAAATGTAAGTAAATCGCGAAGTAATCCGTAAAATTGTGTTTAAATGAGTAAAAAATAATATTTATAATATTTAGGCAGTCTAAATAACGAATTCAAAACATTTTCATTAATTTCGCAGATATTGTTACACGCATTAACAAAGGATGTATAGTGTTATTTATGTACGTAATGTACGTACGTTACGTATTAATTAATACCAAAAATTTTACATAGAAAACTGGAGTGCAGTAGCAGAATACTGCAGTCTCGCTCTTGCAGTATTAACATATATATCCGTACGTTTTATTCTCATATCACTGAGTTACTGAACTAAATGAACTGCCTTGGACTATAGTGAGTGAGTGATACATATAAACTAGATAGGTGAAGTAGTTCAATTGTGTCATTCATTCACGTACTACCCATGTCTACCCTCTATTCCCCTTTCGCTAAATATGACAGAGGTTAAGATTACAGTAACATTATGTATAGCGACTGTAGCAACGTATAGTATATATTATAGTAAACGTACTGTGTGGTTGGTCCTTCCACACTTACAATGATTATAGCAACTGATGCAACATATAGTACATATGGTAAACTCTGGTACCGTAGTATATAGTATGGTATAGTATAGTAAATCGTCTTACACAGAGCACGCGTCGAGCTGCTAGAGGGCGCTGCGCGCGCGGGGCTGGCCTCAGTGCCGGAACACCACGATCAGAATGATGCAGATGACGATGGCCAGGATGATCGCGATGTACACCTTTTTCTTCCTCAGCTTGTTCTGGAAATATTCAAGTTTTTAAATGACTTCAAAAAAGGAGGTTTCATGTTGGTCTGTTTTTATATTTTAACCATTTATGTTGATCGACTCCTCCGTCAATAGTGGGTCGATTTTTTTTATTTTATTTAAAAAGCGTATTCCTTTGGTGGCTCGTAATTTTTGTTGCAATATAACCCTGTCTATGTATTTGAAGCGAAAATGTGTAGTCTTATGTGCTGGCCAAATGGCCTACCTTATAAGTGACCCACAGTTTAAATGGCCTACCATGTAAGTGGCCTACATTCTAAGTGGCCTACCTTATAAGTGACCTACAGTTTAAATGGCCTATCATGTACTTACATGGTACTTACATGGTAGGCCACTTGGCCTACCATGTAAGTGGCCTACCTTGTAAGTGGCCTACATTCTAAGTGGCCTACCTTGTGTAAGTGGCCTACATTCTAAGTGGTCTACTTGCCTTGTTGGTCTAGTGGTCAGCACACTGGGTACTATCCACGAGGTCCCGGGTTCGAATCCCGGGTCAGGCCGAGAGTGTTTGGGTTTTTCTGTCTTGAAATTACTCAGACACAGCTCCGGAGTCTTGAAGTTGGTGGTTTTAACACCCGTGCCTCGGAAAGCACGTTAAGCCGTTAGTCCTGCGCCTGATCTCTCTACGGTCATGTCGGACTACCGTCTCACCGAATTATGAGAGTAAAGGAACAGAGAGTGCACCTGTGTATTGCGCACACACTTGTGCACTATAATATGTCCTACGCAGTTGGCTAATCTCTGTTGAGATAAGCCGCCGTAGTCGAAATCGGCTAGGAGGACATCATCATCAAGTGGCCTACCTTGTGTAAGTGGCCTACATTCTAAGTGGCCTACCTTGTGTAAGTGGCCTACATTCAAAGTGGCCTACCTTGTGTAAGTGGCCTACATTCAAAGTGGCCTACCTTGTGTAAGTGGCCTACATTCTAAGTGGCCTACATTCTAAGTGGCCTACCTTGTGTAAGTGGCCTACATTCTAAGTGGCCTACCTTGTGTAAGTGGCCTACATTCTAAGTGGCCTACCTTGTAAGTGGCCGCCTGCCGCAGCTCCTGCGTGGCGCCCTCAACGTTCTGCGAGGCGTACTCCACGCAAGACTCGATGGAGTCCACCACAGTGCCTTGCTCGTGGATGATCTGGCCCAGCTCCTTGAATATTTGGTTCACGTCCTTGATGTCGCTCTGTAGACGTTCAAGATTAATTAAAAACAACAGTCGGTTAGCAAATGTATACGTTCGCAGCGGCACCAGACGACATTAATCCGATACTTCTGGTTTCTTTGCGATCTTCAAATATGTAAAACAAAATGACAGAATTTCTAATGAAAAATAAATATTTCTCGTTATATTTTGAACAATTTATTGATGTCATTTTACTCGTTTGGTAACACACTTTCGATATCGGTTTTTTTTTTTTGATATCTGTAATAACGCAACAATCGTATGTGCATACTAAACGATTACGCTGTGTATACTTTAAAGACTTATCTATTACTATTATTTTATAAAGAGAAAATATTTAATTGTTTGTTTGTATTGAATAGGCTCCGAAACTACGACCGGTTTGAAAAATTCTTTCATTCATTTCTACGGAAATACGGGTAATAGGACAACGGGTAGTAAGAATTATCCTTTCGCACATATTTTTTTAACATAACGGCTAAACCGATTGGGTTAAAATTTTATACGGGTATTTCGATGGTTCCCTGGATGGTTAAAAATAAAATGGGACCCGGTATGTGGCGCTGGCTGTCGGTATGTCAACTACTAAACTGTTTGAGCTATCCATACTAATATTATAAATGCCAAAGTGTGTCTGTCTGTCTGTCTGCTACCTCCTGACGCTTAAACCACTGAACCGATTGAGATAAAATTTGGTGTGGAGACAGTTCGAGACCCTGGAAAGGACATAGGCTACATTTTGTCGCGATATAAAAACATTAAGGGGGTGAAATGGGGGATGAAAGTTTTTATGTAAATTCCAACTCTTGCGGGCGAAGTCGCGGGGAACCACTAGTGGGGTTATAATTATCTAACTGCCGTACTCAGAGACGTCATTATAGTTAATCCTTCATTAAGTCTCATGCCGTCCTTTTCTATTTCATTGACAAAGAAAGTGACAGAACGAGACTTAATCATAGATTAAATTTTATTGAAGTCTGTGAGTGCGGCAGTAAGTGTATTTCTATGGTTTCACAGACACTACTGTATTATTGACCCAATAATATAAAATACAAAACCCCAACTAATAATATAAATTCGAAAGTAACTCTGTCAGTACGTTATGCAGTCACACCTAAATTACGATTCAAATGAAATTTGGTACAGAGAGATAGTTCGAGACCCTGGGAAGAACATGGGCAATTTTTTGTCGCGGTATAAAAACATCAAGGCGGATGAAATGGGGGATGAAAGTTTGTATGGAAAATCCGAATATTGGCGCGGTTAAAGTCGCGGGGAACTGCTAGTGTGGCTAAATCCCGAGGACTGACCTCAAGCTGCCTGATGTCTTTCTCCCGCTCCTCCAGCTCGAGCAGCTCGCGCTCCGTCTGCCGCGTGACCTGCTCCTGCTTGCGGAGGCTCGTGTCGCTCATCTCCACCAGTTGCTGCTCGTTGTTACCGCCTGAGAAATCAAGCTCAAGTTAGATCTTTATGGAGTACTGCTGCCACCTTTGGGATGAATCTGCCAAATACTAACTGGCTGCATTAGACTCGATGGCAAAAAGAGCAATACGAGTTATTAGAGACACTGAACTTTGTGAAACTAAGCTGCAAAGCCTCGAACATTGGCGTAAGGTGGTGTGCCTTTCAGTGTTCTACAGGCTACATTTCGGCGAGTGTGAGGAGGAATTGCACGAATTGATTCCACCGACCCCTTTCTACTATCGGGACCGTAGGCTTTGACAAAAGTTCTCCTCAGCACTAGCCTAAAGAAGCAGTGGTAAGGCTTAAAAATATGTCGGAGCGTTTATAAATGCCCCTTGTAGATGCCTAAATAAATATCTTAATCATTCATTCAGCTAGGGACTGGAACTCGCTGCCTGCTAACATCTTCCCTAAAGATTACGACCTAGGTCTCTTTAAGGCAAGGTTTTTACTAGGCTGATATGAACCACCCTAAACCGAGTCTACGCCTCACGCCAATCTTGTGTCATCAGTGTGACTACGGTGAAATATCTGCTTAGAATAGTACAAAAAAATAATTAGTCCGCAAGCTCCTTTATGACAATGTTTATTTCTATGACTATCAAATCTTGGTTTTTTTGATAGCCATAAATTTGCAGGTTCTTAGCCAATATTCTTCTAGAAGGATCTAAGACGTCATCCATACATAATATTAAATACTATAGTCAGTTACTATAGTATTTAATATTATGTATGAATTCAGTGAATCTTGTTTATACATACTGCCCATGGCGAAAGGATCACCGATGTTAATAGACTGCGCCTTGACCTTCTTGACATCTTCCTTGGTCTTCTGCGCGGCAGATCGCTGCGTGGTCTGCAACACAAAACAGGTTAATGTACCTCGGCTACTTATGTGTGCGCCTGATTCCACTCCTGTCATATCAGATTGTCTTCTCAACGGACTATGGCAGTGAAGAAATAAAGAGCGCACCTGTGTGTTGCGCCCGCACTATAATATCTCCTGCGTAAAAGGGAGTGATGCCGAATATTGGGCGGCAGTAACTAACCCAATCCAAACCCGGTTACCAGGAACCATGAGGCCTAAATACCCTCTAAAAGACTGGGTGCAGGGACATGGGGAACCCCTGTATCTATTACCCAAAACCCTTCGTAAACCATGACAGAGAGACACACGAGTGATAATGTTTTGCCATGCACTCCGGCTAGCCCCCGGCGCTCCCAGATACCCGGGTATGGGAGTGTGAAATTAGTCACCGACGACCAAGGAAGGGTGGAGACCCAGGCCCTTCCTTCGGTAAATGTTACTGGTCGTAGCACACCTGCGGGGAGTACCCCGCAACCCGAACCAGGCCCAAGCCTAGACCTTTCAGGTCTGGCCGAGGCCATACCATCAACCGCCGACACTGCAATGACGTCGGAATGGAGTGTTGTTGCCCGAAAGCGCCCTTGCAAAGGGGCCGCTAAGAAGGCAACGGCTTCCAGCAGCCGAAGGCAGGAGGGCCAACCCGATCGCCGCCGCCACACCGGCCGCGCGAGAGGGAAAACCCGAATTCCTGAGGCTGCGCCGACTAGCAGAGGGCTGGTTGGTCAACCTGACCGCGTAGCCGCGGCCGTCGGATTAAGGCGGTGGCTTCCACTGCTCCTGAAGGGGAGCAACCTGGACCCGGGAGTGGTCCGGACGACCGCGCTTCTACGAAGCGAGCTCGCCTGGACGACACCCGGTCCCCCAGGGGTGAAGCCAAACGTCCGAAAACTGACGGCAGGCAGAGGCGAACGGTGAGCTACGCAGATGCGAGTCAATCGCATCTGAGAGTAGCGGTCATCACTGTTCCGCCGCGCGACCTCTCGCAGGAGCAGGCAGAGCGGCTTAGGGAAGCTATCGATGATAGAATCCTTCAGGCCGTACTGTCCCCGCCGTCTCCGAGCACGCAAGCTCCATCTTTCCGCGGACGCCCATTCCTTTTGGACGGGGTGCTGGCGATGTGGTGTGAGAATGCGAACGCCTATAACTGGCTGGAGAGGGAGGTCAGAAACATCCCACCACCCATTCCCCAAACCACCCTGACTGTCATCAGACAGTCAGACCTTAAAAAGAGGCTCAAAGCTGGGCTTCTGCTACACACCCGCATCACCGACGCAGCCACGCTTCAGAGAGTCCTCAGTGCCCAGAACCCGCGGTACAGAGTCGACTCCTGGCAGTGCTACGCCATGACAGCGGACGACAAACCTGAGGAAGCGGGATCCAGTGAGAGGGTGGTCCACCTCATCCTGGGAATCCCAGAAGACCAACTCCAGACCATCTTAGACCGAGAGCGACGTATCGCCCACATGTCGGGAAGCGGATACATCCGCTTCTTCGCACATGAAGAGGCGACCGCGCCGACACCACCGACCGCTAACATGGAGGGAACGAGCGAAACTCCAGGGCCGTCCACATCAGCTCCCCAACCGGGTCCGAGCTGGTTGGACATGATGAGTTCGCCGCTGCAGAGCGCGGGGGATACTAGTGACGAAGATGGCGTCCTACGTAGCCCCAGCCCCTAAGCCCCTCAAAATCATCCAAACCAACCTCCAGCACAAACAGATCGCGACGACCACACTTCGCAGCGTGCTGGAGGTAAATGAAAAGATCGTCGCGCTGATCCAGGAACCCTGGATCAGAAATGACACCATCTGCGGTCTCAATAACATCAGTGGTAAGTTACTATTGAAAACACCGGTAGAAAAACCGAGAACATGCATTATCATGCCAAAAACCACAAATACCACCTTGCTAAACCAATTCTGTTCCAGAGATCTTACCGCTGTGAAAATCCCAGCTCACAACCAAACCACCTTGGTGCTGGCCTCAGTGTACATGCCCAGCGAGGGCGAAATTCCTACCAAGGAACTAGCCGAGCTGGTGCAACACTGCGAGGCCATGAACTGGGATCTAATCATCGCAGCGGACTGCAATGCGCATCATCCTCTGTGGGGAAGTAAGGACACCAACAAAAGGGGTGAGCTTTTAACCGAATACCTATTACAAACTAACCTAAACATTATGAACAGAGGCACCGGACCCACCTTTGTTACCTCAAGGTGTCAAACCACCATAGATATCACCTTAGCAACGCACAAAGCAGCGGATCTCATCGAAGGATGGCATGTGTCAAATGAACCCTCCTTCGCTGACCACAGGCGTGTATGCTTCCAATTAAACTTTAAACTAACAGACCCTGTCCCATATCGTAACCCCCGCAAGACAGACGTAACAAAATACAGCAACATACTAACCAAAACACTAGACGTCCGCGAAATAACCGACGTAATCCAAAACACTAACAACATAGAATCTAACGTAAAATCCCTAACTACAACTCTACTGAACAGCTACGAGCAAGCCTGCCCCGCCGTAACACCGAAAACCACGGGAAAAAGTCAATGGTGGGGGCCAGAACTTGAACGGCTTAGGAAGGCTCTCAGGACACTGTTCAATCGAGCGAAAAACACCCGGACCACTGAAGACTGGGACAAATATAAAACTGCACAAAAACACTACAAGAAACGTACCAGACTCCGGAAAACAGAAGCCTGGCACAATTTCTGTAGTAGCATAGACTCAACGAACCAAGCCGCCAGGGTAAAGAAAATACTTTCCAAAGGAGACCTCAACCTACTAGGTTCCCTTAAAAAAGAGGACGGTACATACACGAACACAGACCAAGAAACCAGCAAGGTACTGTTAGAAACTCACTTCCCAGGTTGTCAAATTGCGCCAAACTTCGATTGGCAAGACGAGCACCGTGAAGTACCAACAGCACAGGAATGGGAAGTCGCAAACAAAATCGTAACTACGGAAAAGATCGGATGGGCAATAAAAAGTTTCCTACCCTTCAAATCTTCGGGTCTGGATGGGATTTTCCCGGCTCTTCTACAATGGAAATCGCAGGAAATCATCACCCACCTACTACCTATATTTAGAGCATGTATAGCATTCAAATACATACCGAAGTAATGGAGAGAAGCAAAAATAGTCTTCCTGCCGAAGCCGGGAAAGGGGGACTATACACTGGCAAAAGCGTTTAGGCCGATCAGCCTGACTTCATTTCTTCTGAAAACACTAGAAAGACTAGTGGACACATACCTAAGAGATGAGGTCCTAAAAAATATGGCACTTCATCCACAACAACACGCATATAGAAAAGGCAGATCAACAGAATCTGCATTACACACGGTAGTACACAAAATAGAATCAGCCATAAACAACAAATCGTCTACACTTGCCGCCTTCATAGATATAGAGGGGCATTCGATAAGACCATGCACAACAGCATTAACCACGCCCTACGAAAACTTAAAGTAGAACCAGTCATAACAAAATGGATAAATGAACTGGTCAGTAAGAGGGCAGTCCAGATAACCACAAATACCACCACACGTGCAACAGTAGTCAGAGGATGCCCACAAGGAGGCATCCTATCGCCACTTTTATGGAACATAGTAGTAGATAGCCTTCTGAAAAGTCTCAATGAAAGAGGATACACTACTATTGGATACGCAGATGACCTAGCAATACTGATAAACGAAAACGCAGAAAACCTCCTATGTGGAATAATGCGATCCGCGCTCCAGATTGTAGAAAAATGGTGTGATGAGCATCAGCTATCAGTAAATCCGAAAAAGACGGAACTCATCCTTTTTACAAACAAAAGGAAGTTACCACACCTACAATTACCAAAACTATTTAACACCGAACTATCTCTCTCAACACAAGTGAAGTATCTAGGGATCACCCTTGATAGTAAACTAAACTGGGGGAGTCATATCGACGATAAAATAAAGAAGGCCTGCATAGCTTTCCATCAGTGTAAAAGACTAGTGGGCAAGAAATGGGGCCTAAATCCAAAGATAACACTGTGGTTATATACATCAGTAATCAGGCCTTCTTTTACCTACGGATCAGTTGTATGGTGGCCCAGAACGCAACTGACCACAACCAAATCAAAACTTCAAAGTTTACAACGCCTAGCAACCGTGGCGGCTACAGGATGTATGAAAACTACTCCATCGGCCGCATTAGAGTTCCTCCTGAATCTGAGACCATTACACCTGGTCATACAGGAGGAAGCAAAGGCGGCTGCCCTAAGACTTCGAGCGAACGGACTATGGAAACAAAACACGGATACCACGCACTCAAAAGTCCTGGATGGCATCCTGAGAGAAAGACCACTTCTGAACGCACCCATGGACAGGACACCATGCCAACACATCTTTGAAAGAAGATATAATATCCAACTCACTGAAGAGCCAAAAGACAGCTCCGGCATCAATGAAGTTAGGATATACACAGACGGCTCCAAGACCCCACAGGGTACAGGAGCTGGCGTATTTTCAAACGATCTGAACATAAGAATATCAACCACCCTAGACAAACTGAACACAATCTTATAGGCGGAATGCATCGAAATCACCAGAGCGGCGCAGGCGATAGCGGACAGAGACATAAAAGACCTACAAATAAAAATTGTCTCAGACAGCGCCTCAGTGCTTCAAGCTCTGCAAAACAACAGCATAACATCTGTCCTTATACTGGAATGCCATAGTGCACTCCAATTCATAGCGAGCACAAATAAAGTAACCCTGCAATGGATCAAAGGACACAGCAACTCACTAGGTAACGACGCAGCCGATGAACTAGCCAAGAGGGGCTCAGCGACAACAGTACACGGACCAGAGCCGTTACTGGCCATACCGCAGGCCCAAACAAAGACATGGCCGCGTGCAGAAACTGAAGCAACACATCTAGCAGAGTGGAGAAACGGTGAAGGTTGTAGGCAGACAAAGGACGCAATCCCGGAATTCTCAAAAAGGTTCGCCCGCAACCTCACCCGACTAACAAGAGACAAGCTGCGCATAGCCGTAGGAACCATAACTGGCCACTGTCTTCTAAACAAACACCTATTCAACATAGGTGTCACAGACAGCCCCTTGTGCAGAGGATGCATGGAGGCAGAAGAAACACCGCAACACGTACTCATGGAGTGCGCCGGCGTGGCGGAGCAACGGGCAGACATTCTCAAATCCCCGGCAACATTTCCGGAGGCCTGTAGTAACCTGGGCAGGTTGCTAGCCTTTTGGGAAAACCTGAAGTGGTTGGAATAAAAGAGTAAAGGGACACACGCACAAAGGCCCAATCAAGAGGCTAAGTGCGGAAAACACCCCAGCCAAACTAACTAACTAACTATCTCCTGCGTGATTAGCTGTTTTTCTTTGAAATATTAGCCGCCGTAGCGGACTTTTGTAAGAAAAAAAAACCAGCCAAGTGCGAGTCGGACTCGAGCACGTAGGTTCCGTACCATTAACTTACAACATTAGACAGTATAGGCAAAAAAAAATAAGTTTATACTGTTCTTTTGGAAAAGTATATATTGTTATTTTATTTATAATTTTAAAATTCATCACAGGATACCCGAAACAATTTTAAATAAGAGTTTCCGCGCTTGTTTCTTTACGTGAGTGATTTAAAATTTATAGGTCAAAGACTTTATAAATTACAGGGGGGGGGGACACCGTGTAAACGACTTTGGCGGGCTATATCTCGCAAATGGTAAAGCTGATAAAAAGTGTTGCATGGAAACCCTACCTTATTTTCATAGTTCTTTTCAACGATACCCCACACAAGGGGGTGCACTCAAAAAAATAATTCACCTCCCCTTTACATGTATGGGGAGGTACCCTTAAAAAGGGGTAATTTTAATTTTTTGTATTTTAAAAAAAGGAGATTTATATGTGAAGTATCCCCGAACCAAGTTACATGCAAATCAGTCCATAAACGTAGAAGATATTCTGCTGTGACAGACTGGAACGGACGGACGGACGGACTGAACGATCTTATAAGGGTTCCTTGCGGGACTACGGAACCCTAAAAACGATGCATTTCAGGATTTTGGGAATTTCAAACCTGTAACCCGGTTTGTATGGGGCATTCGAAATTGCCTGAACTGATGAAGTCGCGGGCAATCGCTATTTTTATTTAAATCTGTCTAGCTAGTGTTAGTATTTATTTAACATACATAGATGTATCGAATCGACCCTCAACGTATGGGAAACATGTTATCCTGTTAGCTAAATAAGGCATAAAAATAAAAGGTCGCCTTATCAACAGTCGTAAAAGTATCGTTAATTAATTGATTGCCGGCGCTTTTGCAAATAAATATAACGTATCACGCATTTTATTTGACACTATTCGTTATGTAGAAATGAAATTCAATTTTTAATAAAAAATCGAAGAAGTCACATGTATTTTTTTAGCTTATTATCTTATTGGTTTTGATTAATTTCGAAAAACAATGGTTTATTTTCTATTTTAATTAACTAATTAGAATATTCAATTACATTTGAAATAAAAGGCTATTTACAAGTTTTCGCATAGATAGATAACTCTTTATTGCACACCATAACAGAAAATACAGTAAGTACAGCGATTTACACAGAAAAATGTACAATGTAGGCGGTCTTATCGCTATAAGCGATCTCTTCCAGACAACCTTTAGGTAAAGGAACATACTCATTCACAGGAAGGGGGAGTTTAGTGCAAAATCATAGAATAGGTGTAATTAACAAATAAATAATAATAAATAGATAATAAATAAAATACATAAAAATAAGTAAATATACCTACATATAAATCAAACATATTCATGCATACATACAAATAAATACATATATATACCAATATGAGAAGTACTTGACCAACGTCAGTAAATAAAAGTATTTATTATTGGAGAAAATGATCTTTTGGTCTATTTTTGAAAATAGCGTTGGACTCTATCTGATAGTCAAAGGTAAGGAGTTCCACAAGCGTACTGATTGGACAGTAAAAGAATCAGCATAGTATTTGGTAGAATGATGAGGGAATTGGAGGTGGAGCTTTCTAGATGACCGCAGGTCATGACCTCGTGCCGGCTGCAGAAACTGGAATCGCTCTTTTAAATATGACGGGGATTTCGGATTAAACAGTATAGAAAAAAGCAGGGATAGAATATGACAGTTACGCCGAAGTCGAATGGGGAGCCACTTGAGTCGAGCACGGAATTCGGAAACATGATCGTATTTTCGTAAACCGAAAATTATTCGTATACAGAAATTTTGTAGACGTTCGAGCTTGTTGAGAAGATTTTCATTTAGATCTAGATAGCAGCAATCTGCATAGTCAAGAATTGGAAAAAGAAGAGCCTGGACAAGCGCAATTTTAGTGGGAATTGGTAGAAAATTGCGAAGCCTGTTTAGCGACGCTGCTGCAGCAAACAACTTTCGACTAACTTCTGCGATTTGCGACGTCCAAGAGAGTGAGCGGTCTATGCGAATACCCAAATTCTTCACGGATTCGCTAAAAGGAATTTGGACACCGTCAAATGTGATAGGTTGCATGGCCGGCCAGTCAATCCTAGCAATTTGCCAAGAACCTCCCACGATCATAACCTGCGTTTTAGTAGGGTTAACCTTGAGACCGAAGGATTTGCTCCAATCAATGATAGTATTTAAATCGGTATTAATCACGTAATACCGCATAATAGTTATTGTGTTAGTAAATATCCAATATCACTTCTGTACTCAATAACTACATCCAAAAACACATCCAGTTCTTCGTCGTGGCCGTCTTTTTAAATGTGGAGACACTATGGTGAAAGAGAAGGGACACCTTAATCATCATTGGCCAGAGTTTTTATTACGACTTAGATCCTGAATAAACAGGAAGCAGTGGGAAAGCGTGGTGTTAAAATACTATTGTTTTATTTTTATTCAATCTAGCTGAGATAAATCCAAAACAGTTATCACTTATGTCCCGAGATTCGGCTCGTACCTGGAAGACTTGATAGGATTCGATTGATAGACTGACTTAAACTAGACCTGGATAGGCTTGATTGTTGGCTAAGGACATGACGTGTCCTTAGCCAACTAAAAGTCATTTATCTAAGTATGTAGGCCCAGAGGCCAGCCCACTTATACACGTCCCACCGTTTTTGCTACCTACCCGGGGAGTTGCACAGGCCCGCTTTGGCACAGATGTTTAAGCTGTTGGCCGGCTGCTGGATCTGATAACCCTGATATTCGCACTTGGTACAGACCTGGAATGCCCCCCACCCGGCACTGTAGTGTGGTGGGGACAGGCGGACCACGAGGTGGCTCTAGAAGAGTGGCGGCGGCGACTCGTTGAGGGACTCGGTGACCATCCTACCGAGTCCCGTCGCCGGGCAGTAAAGGCAGTCCATCCCGTTTGTTCAGATGGGTTGGACGGAAACACGGGTCGGTTACTTTCCGGCTGACGCAGATCCTCTCGGGGCATGGATGCTTCGGGAGGTATCTGTGTGTAGTCCCCGGAAAGGAGCCGACATCGAGATGCCACCATTGTGACTGCGTCGAAGACACGGCGCAGCACACAATGGTGGAATGCCCGGCGTGGGCGGAGCCGCGGGCGGAGTCGAGCGCGGCTCTCGAAGACGGAGACCTCAGCTTGCCGACTGTCGTGTCTAAGATGGTCGGAAGCGAGGGGTCTTGGGAGGCGGTGGCCCAGTTCTGCGACGTGGTGATGTCGCAGAAAGAGGCCGCCGAACGGGACCGGGAAAGAGACCCGGCCTCCCTCCGCCTTCGCTCGGGCCGCGGTGCCAGTACGAGCGGCGCCCCGACGGGAGGGTCTCGGGCAGACGGTGTGGGGACACCTCTGCCCAATAACCAGATGAGAGACGGTGCACTGTACGCCCAGTTCGCCGTCTGGAGTGGGGGTACCGGATACCATATCCGCTTCCCCCTCTGTGGAGATCCACCTTATGAATCAAAGGGCGGACGTTGCCGCTGGTAGGGTCGCGGGACTGACGAGATACCGCGGTCCCTGCTGTCACAGCCAACACATGCGGCGGGCGTCGTCAGGTTTTAGTGGGTATACCTGGGTCCGGTGAAGTCCCACACACGCCTCTCCGTTCCCCGACGGAGGGGTACGGCGGTGCGTAAGGCATTTACTGACGTAAAAAAAAAGATTAGGGGCCCGATTTTTGCGCCTTCGATTTATAAATAAATAAAAATAAATAAATAAATTGTTTCAACAAACACACCAATTATCTAGCCCCAAACTAAGTGTGAGCTTGTGCCATGGTGTCTAGGATAACGGATAGAAATACTTAAATACATATAAACATCCATGACTTAGGTACAAATGCTCGTGCTCATCACACAAACATTTGCCCCTTGCGGGATTCGAACCCGCAACCGATATTATCACATACGATATTTTTTGAAAAAACATGGCGGATATCACAAAATGTGATAAATATTCGACATTTTCATACTTCAAGAATACGTAACATTTAAATTTTGGGTTATCCGCCATGTTTTGTCGATAAATATCGTATGTATAATATTATCGAAGGCGCGAGAATTGGGCCCCTGGAATGCGTTGAGCGTGGCCACGTACGTGTTAGCCGCCTACGACGAGTCCTTAGCCGGCTGCTGGATCTGATAACCCTGATATTCGCACTTGGTACATACCTGGAATGCGTTGAGCGTGGCCATGTACTCGTCGCTGAGCCGGTCCCTGGTCAGGCGCGCGGCGGGCTGCTCCGCCGGCAGCCTCATCAGCTCGAACAGCAGTGCCGACGTGTCTTTCGCCAGCTTCTGCGTGTAGTTCTGGATCTGCCGGCTGCAATGTGATAAGATATGAGTGACTCGGACGCCGTAACAAAACGGACTCGTATTTTCACAAAATTATAGTAAAAGTACAGAATGATTACTCTGGATGTCTTACGGAACGTGGCCCCAACATGAGTGAAATACGGCAAACGATTTATTTCATTTAATAACTAGCAGTTCCCCGCGACTTCGCCCGCGCCAAAAGTCGGACTTTCCTTACAAACTTTCACCCCCCTGATTATTTTATATAGCGACGAAAAGTACCATATGTCCTTTCCAGGGTTTCAAACTATCTCATTACCAAATTTCATTAAAATTGGTCCAGCAGTTCTTGAGTTATAACTGTTGTAACTAACACAACTTTATTTAATACATATAGATAGAAGCACAAGACTCTATAGGAGGCATTCTATATATATAAAGGTATGTGTTAAGTATAATAAACAGGATGCTTCACAATATTAATTGTATACATAAACTGGAATTATTTACTCAAACACCAAATTAATTTCCTTTTTTATTTATTTACTATCACCCTACAGCTGGATAAATACCTCCTTAATTCTTCCACTCAACCCAGGGTGGTTTTGCGTTAATTATTTTAATTACATCCCGTATAAGGTCTCAGGTCATTCAGTAGTTTTCCCCTTAAACAATTGATTAGTAGTATTCACAACTTAAAGACCTCCGTGTTCGGGTGGCTCACGCGCCGGTTCTCATGGTGTATATCGCTATCTTGAGGTCCCAGGTTCGATCGCCGGTCAGGTCAATTAAGATATTCATATTGTATAATACCACCATTGTTTGTGATTTCCATAGCACAAGTGCTTTAGTGACTTACTTTGCATAAACAATATTAAAAATTATGTATAAACTGTGTGTTATGATGACACCATATGACTCGCCAAAATCGACATCGGCTATCAGAATACAAGCTCAAATGCTGATAAACTGACGTATCTAGCGCTAATGAAATGCCATATTATTTACAAACATGCACACAAAGCGTCACAAACAAAATTTCGAAACAAAGAAAAATATTCGCATGCCAATAGTGTATTTATGTATTCTTTAGATTTCGCAAATGTTAACAATCGCAGGGCAATAGTTATTTTTTGAATTTCGCACTAAGTAAGATTTTTATTAACAATATAACTATGCAGATTCTGGAGAAAATAACATCCCCTGCGAGCTATTCTTACTCGCGTCCAATCCTTTATCAATAACCTTAACCGCGAAACAGACCAGTTATACCAATAGACGCTACAGCCGTTACCATTTTGAACCTTTTTTAGCTTAAATTAACTTTGTCTATGATGTTTCATTTATTGTTCAGAATTCTCAAAAGTAATATTTCTTAAGTCTGTAATAAGAATAATGAATAATAAGTGGATTAATATACTCTAAAAACGAATGTTATGACGATACTTATGTTATGGGCCTCGTTACATTTTTGGTCGTATACCTCATCATACCCAAGGGTCAAGATTATTCTTTGGAAGACACACAACTAGTTTCTTATAAACCGTTTGGAGTAGTCCCCTTAAATATTAATTAACAATCCACTAGAACTCGTAGACCGCCTCTATTCCCTGCGTAATACAATCTATTTTCGTAGTTCAAATTTGTAACCTACATGCTGCCGACTATACAACCAACTCCATGGTACAAGTCGGGGATGGAAGCGTCAAATATGGCACCGTTTTGCTTATCACTGCTCACTTAGGAAACAGCGTTTTTTGGGAGTCTTTAGCGCTTAGTAGGCTGTAGCACTAATAACGTAGCGTAGCTTAGGTGTCGCCGCCCGGATCGATTCGTCCGGATATAGCCCGCAGCCTGCCTGCTGAGCGTACTGATCTATCTTAGCGAAGGATCAATTTTCATCGTAAAATATTGAAGATGTAAGAAACGTCAATAATATCGAGTTACCCGCCCCATCCAGTCTCGAAAGGGTAAAAGTGACAATAAGTATAAAAATTAAAACTATTCTTGTAAGGTTATACACAGTTTTCTCACTTCCGTGTAAGAGCTGCACACGTGACATTGTCGGAACAGTGAACCCTGCTGGGCGGTAGACTTACGTTCACTCGCCACAACAAAAGAAGAAAAGAAGAAGAAGATTATACATCATATGCCATAGTTGACTGACTTGTGTAATAAAAGAGAAAGACAATCCCACCGTACATAGTTTTTTGTGTTATGATGAAGCAGAAATAATCATAAATCATAATTTTTAAATTAGTTGAAAAATAGTCAATAACTTGCCTTATTAACTACAACCAAACACAGCGCACACACACACACACATGAAAATTACATGTAAATCGTACACTGTTCCCCATAGGACAGGCATGCCTAGTATGGGGACCGGTATAACCTGTTTGTATTTTAATCCTGTCAATAAATATTTTTAATTTTCATTTTTTTTTATATAATATCTCATTGGCATTCAGCTACATTTGATTTAGACTGAGTATCTGGTAATATTGTATGTCCATATTAAAATCTATTATAAGAAATTTTCAAAATTCAAATCAATAAAGCCTGCCATCACTCTCTATAAAGACATGGAACAATTATATAAGCGGAACTTTTAATTGGTAAAGTTCAACGATAGTATGTACTGTCGACAGTCGTCTCACTTGGCATTCCGTCGGGTTACAGATTCGAACAAATTTAAAAGTAGGTACTGCCTCGTCGAGTGGTCGCTAGATTTGATCAACGGGCCCCGGGATCGGGCAAAATTGATTTTTAAATTTTTCTGTCTTCAAACAACTCAAAACGAATTGGAGTCAGAAAGTTGGTGGTGCAAAACCACTTGACACTCCCGCCCTGTGCCTCTGCAATATCTGTTTGACCTCCATAACCGGAATTCGGCTAGGAGAACCTTGGTTATCCCATCATTTATTAGCCACTTCATATGTGAACATTGGATTCATTAAACAAGTGGTCAGAATAAATTTAATCTGAACATAGCTCAGTTTTAAAGACATTAATTAATGTGATAAAGGGCATTAGCAAATCTGACTCATACTGACTTTGGCATGACTATAATATTCCACATACAATATCAACCTTATTGCAACGGCTATAAAGTTCATTACAGTTCCGGAGGTGGATAATTTGGCTTATCTATCTCCCAGTAGTTTTAAATATGTAGATAGTTAGATTTTTTATATATCAGTGAACCAGTAAGATATAAATATATTATTGCACTTGAAAAAATGACCACCAGAGGCGGAAATCGAACCCGCGTTCCTCGCATTGCTATTGCCTAACGTCTCGGCCACCCTGGCGTTGGCAGAGCCTGTCGAAATTTTCAAGTGCTTCCCAACGCTGTAATGCCGCGTTGCTTTAATAGTATTAAATTATGAAACAAAGAAAATGAGTGGTGAATGTACGGGCACTGTCCCATACTACACAAGGACACTCCAGCAACACAATTATAATAGAACAAAACTAATCAAACAGTCATACACATGTGCAAAGTTTAGTTTAAGCATCACGAATAGAATAGTTTGAGTTTAAGAAGCTCCGAGGATAAACAGGAGTTGGTGTTCGGTCCACAAGCCATTAGCAATAGCATACAAATATGTAACATTTAAAATATGGACTTACAGTTGGTTCCTGAGCTCCTGCGAGTCCTGAGGGGTCTGGAGCTGGTTAACCATCTTGGACATGGACGAAACTGGAACAGATATTCACAACTATATGTCACAAACAATGGTGTAAAGCAAAAAAATTTTCTATATTACTTTATTTTAATGATGAACATATACACCTGTATAAAGATAAATATACCAAAGTTGTTGTGATGATAAATTGGTTACAGCTAATGCAAGGTGATTTGTCCTAACATTGAGTTACAATTTTAGCTTTTAGGGTAACTTTGGTAGTGGGTAAGGTACAATTTTTTTAGTTAAACTTTTTTAATTGAATGTTTTAAAATTATTTTCTTAATCAATGAGGTACCTTTTTAAATAAACAAATTTTAGTTGATGAATGCCAGTGCAAAATATTTTAAACATGATAACAACAACAAAAACTGACATGTTCCTATCCTGGTGCAGCCACCTGCGAAAAGCTTTCTCTTAGGACAGCCATTGAATTTTTTGATGACTAGAATCGATTGGTGTGTTTGTTGATGAAACTATTTATTTATAGAAATCTTTTATAATATATAATCTTTTAATAATTGTATTCTGTATGTTTTCTTGAATAAATAAAAAATAGATCTAAATCACTTTCAAGTGAACTATCTTTTTTAGAAAACATTTTATTTGTAAATTATATGCATTATCATGTCGGGAGAATCTTTATAAATAATACAAATAAACAAAGAAAACCTTAAGAATATTGTTCTTTGAACAAATGCCAGATAAAGATAAGCTATTTGATAATGCTTTAAGTCATGTGTGATGAATGTGTCATACCATTTTGTGATATCTTCTTGATGTTGCTGGCGATGTTCGAAGACAACCTTTGGAAGTTGTCAGAACCTTCCTCCTGAGCCACTCCTCCTTGGTAAGAAGTCTCCATCATGAATTCTGCCGAGAAAACATCAACAATTAGCGGCGCTCACGACGTGAAGTTCTAATGCAACTACTACGTAAACACAACAATACCTACCTGTAATCAACTTATCCCAGAAATAATTTATTAGATTTGTGACGCACGATGACTTCTATACAATGCAACAAAGTAAAGTAAAAACTTCAGCTAAGGACTATAAGCACTGGACATAACAGCTTGAAAAACTGGTAGCGCACTATTTAAAATAAGAACACAAAAGTTCCTAAATTATCACCGATTTTATGAATTACAATACTAAATACACGAATCCACCTTCTAAATGAAAAGTGACCAACCAAAAACCAAACCAACCAATCTACTTTGACAGATAAAGACAACTGCCTGACAGACGAGAGTGACAAGTGTCAACTGCGCAGACAGTTAAATTTGTAATGTTGGTATCTGACAGGGTTGTTTGAATAGTATTGAATGATAAAAGCTAGTATTTTTAGTAGTGATAATCAGAGATATTGATCTTTTCCATTCCGTTCCCCGAAGATTTGATCAACAACGTCAATCTTAACGAGGGTTTTCATAGAATAGAAGTTTTTCTAGATGTATTTTCGCCAACACCTTCCAATGCACCTTCTTTTCAGTTAAAAAATAAATGAACTCGTTTGTTTTGGTTGTGTATCCAAAAACAATTTCACTTTGATGACGTCAATCAAATGCAAGTCCCATTAAATTGAAATGTTGCAATCTTATAGGGGTTTCCAAATACTAGTGTACCTCTCAAAATAAGTACAGTAACTTTGTATATGTGTAGCCAAACGTCGTGTACATGCGCAAAGCAAAATTACTTGCTTTGTGTGTATATTTATGACTTTTGGTTTGTGTGTATGTATTTGTCTTCGTGTCCCTGTGTATCCTCGATTCGATTATCCTGAAATTAATTCAGAATTTTAATACCCTCGGACCTAGGAGTACCTAGTAAGGAAGGAAATATTCATGAACTAATGAATTTTGGTCCTTTTCCTAAATTTGTATACCTTTCTATGTGAAAATGAGTTGAATTCCTTCGAATTGCATTTCGGTTTGAGGCTTGCTTCACCGTATTGTTGCAAAGTTTTACCCTGTTATCTCGTGATGCGTAGATCGAAATAAGTGACTGAAATTGAGGATGTACTGAGGTCGTTTATCAGGTAGGTGCGCCGCCGCATCGTGTAGCTCTATGCAGTTGTATGACGCCCGTTGGTCCCGACTGACGTACTATCTCTTGTTGCTCCAGCAGTTGGTTTGCCCCCAACTACAACACTATGGATCCATCGATCTTCCTGCAGTATTCTCCGCCCAGCGGGCTCCCCCAAGAGTCAAAACTGGCCACATACATGGTAACTATATTACTGCTTTTATAAACTTTTTTCTAGAACTTTTTTTACTATTTAACTTGGATTTTTTTAGAACCGCTCCACCTCAACCCCTACACGGTCTTTGAATCAAGCGCTTGGTAAACTTAGCTTGGAGTCTTCACCAACATCAATCAAAAAGGTATTATTTTGTATACTTACCTTTTCATTTCAGTAGTTGTCTGCTTTGTAATATTTGCCTTTTACAACATGCACCAACTTTTGAGTTGTTCTCCTTTAATATTTTTTATTAAACTTATTTGCTTTTATCCTCTTATACTATAAATATCAATTTTATTGTTCATTTAACACAATCTAGAAACTGGTTGGTTTCCCAACTTTTTTTATTCTACAGCTACCTGCCAATACTTTTTTTTGTTAGAACTACCCCATTAACATTATTGCACACTTCTATTTGATTTGTACATCATTCTGATGTTTTGCATCTAATATCAAAAAGAAATAAACTCAATTTGTTTTTTTTTTAATTCTCTAAAGAAAACAGTTTTGTAAACAATGCAAAGTGTAGTTTATTATTTGGTCAATCAGTTGGGCAATGGAGCCCCTGCTGGCATGCAACAAGTGCTCATTGGGGAGTATGTGCCCATCAGCTACTACCCCACAAACATTCTCGCTGATTCTCCGGAAAGCTCGCCTCCGGCCACTCTGCCGGTCATGCCTACAAACCCACAAGTTCACCAGGTAGGTGGAACCATCCTATTAGATTTCAATTACTTTTTTATGTTGTTTAATAATAATAATAAATAATAAATTGTTTCAACAAACACACCAATTACCTAGCCCCAAACTAAGGGTGAGCTTGTGCTATGGTGACTAGGATAACGGATAGAAATACTTAAATACATATAAACATCCATGACTTAGGTACAAATGCTCGTGCTCATCACACAAACATTTGCCCCTTGCGGGATTCGAACCCGCAACCGCCTGGTTTAGAAGTCCGGTGCGCGAACGACTACACCAAGACAGTCGTCAAATGTGTGTTTGAGTGTTTGATTGCTGCAGAATATATGATAGATTAGCAACTGTTTTAATTAAATAGTAATATTTATTCTAAAACTGCAGAATGTCCATAGAGTAGTCCTGTAAATTTCTTTAGTAATAAAAACCAAACCAAATTTATGTTTCTACCTACCCACATTATATCTCACTGCACTAATTATTCATTCTATTCCTGTAGGAAAATGTTGGGGGCACCACTTACTTCTATTCCACCAATGACAGCCTGAACTCAACTGGATGTCTCAGCTCATCTGCTTCGCTCGGTATGTATTATAATAAGGAAAGCTACCATAGACTATTTAGATACATTTGAGCCATACTTGTCTTAGATGAAGTCGCATTCTGTAAACTATGTGACAAAAAAAAATGTTTTTTTCCTAATTTTTGTTTGTCACCTTTCCAAATTCCTCTCCCTATGTCTTTTTTGAGGTGCTTGTGGCGCAGTGGCGGCAGCGCTTTGGTAGTGATACCAAAAGTTAAGCAACCCACGGCGCGGTCGTGATTGGATGGGTGACCATTCCGACCATTTAAGTGACGTCCATGACAAGCATCTCCGTGCTTCGGAAGGCACGTTAAGCAGTTGGTCCCGGCTAATATCTGTGGTATTAGTCGTTAAGCCTAGTCAGAGGCCCTAGGGCGGCTTGATAACTTCTGACAGTAAGGTTTGTCACTTGCCTTACATACACCCCTCCACCAATCCGCACTGAGCCCGCGTGGTGAAGTATGGCTCGTTCCTCCTCATAGTTGAGGTGAGGCCTTTTCCCAGCAGTGGGATCTAATAGGCTGACTTATGTCTTTTTTCTATTATTTTTTAACTAATTTTATGTTAGTATCGGTTTCAACAATGTGACGTCTTAATTAACAGTCTGTCCTTTTATCAGTTAAATCTGCCTAATTGAACTTAGTTTTTAAATGACACTTCTACTCCAAGTGACGCACACAAAGAAACGTGACTTAGCAACTGACGTGATATTGGCGGAATTCAATGGGGAGGTGTTCAACCGATGATCCGTAATCAGTCAGCCATAAATTGAAAAAAGAAGAAGAAAAAAGAATTTTTTTTGCTACATCATAACTTTTTTTTGTTTTTGATGAAAATACCCCAAAATTTTACAAATAGTTGCTATTAGCTAATTGAATAATAAATTAAGGCTTTTTTGATATTGATATCGCGACGAAAGCTTTGAACGTTAAAAATATACTATTTCAGTTGTAATTTTACTGTTATTAATTCAACCTCATAAAGAACATGGTTAGACATTGTCTAAGTCAAGTGTTGCTCCAACAGTTCTAAATGGTCTATGCTAGCCTTAATTTCAAGCTTTGCACTTATCTTCCAAACACCCTGTATACTGAATATCTATAATCTAAAATAAATAAATAAATTGTTTCAACAAACACACCAATTATCTAGCCCCAAACTAAGCGTGAGCTTGTGCTATGGTGACTAGGATAACGGATAGAAATACTTAAATACATATAAACATCCATGATTTAGGTACAAATGCTCGTGCTCATCACACAAACATTTGCCCCTTGCGGGATTCGAACCCGCAACCGCCTGGGTTAGAAGTCCGGTGCGCGAACGACTACACCAAGACGGTCGTATACAAAATATAACTTATTAAGTGTGTGTGTGGATGTTTATAAACGTATTTATGTATGTCTATCCGTTACACTAGTCACCGTAGCACAAGCTCACGCTTAGTTTGGGGCTTAGTAATTGGTGTGTTTGTTAAAACCATTCAATTATTTATTTGTACCCAGTTGGTGCGGAGGCGTGTATGGGCCCTGTCGCCTCGGCCTCGGCATCGCCGTACGCATCGCAGATCTACTCCGGGACTCCGACTCATGTGGCCCCCATGGGCTCCAGCAAGCCGGGTAAGTGATCTGTGTGTTTCATGTAAACAGTCCCTGGACTTCCTTGCAATACCAGTTTATTCTCCAACAGTCAACAATTTTGTTTTACCCTTTATTTTATGACCTTTTTCTTGTGTAGCACTAACACTAACTGACGCACTCGGAGACGTCAATTAAATTTAATTATAATTAAGTCTCGTTCTGTCACTTTCTTTGTCAATTAAATAGAAAAGGACGGCATGTGACTTAATAAAGGATTAACTTTAATATTCGTCTCTGAGTACCGCAGTAAGTGTAGCCAGAAATGCATACATGCAAGTTCCAGCATTATAAATCTATGTAAAGTCACAATTACAAAAGGGCCATCCAAAAATTACGTCATACGTTTAGGGTGGAAGGGGGTCACCTAAATGTGACAAGGGGGAGGGAGGAGTTGTGGCGTCAGACATTCTTAAATTAAAAATGTTTTTTTACAACAAATATGACGACGCTATCCAAATGTGACCATCCGTGATAAGGACTGGAAAATACGGGATTCGGTTCACACACTAGTTTCATATTGTAAGTTACGTGAGTGTACCAAAATTAAATCAAATTTTACTTAAAAAATTAATCGACTGTGTCATCCGGTGGGACTCGAACCCACGTCCCTTCGGGTTCGAGTCCCACCGGATGACACAGTCGATTAATTTTTGTAAGTAAAATTTGATTTAATTTCGTAAAAACTTGCAAAATAATTGCTTAAGTTATAAAAATATAATAATGTGTCAAAATTCTCCGCAAATTCGTAGAACACATAAAAATATTTTTAATAGCTGTTATTCTCTTTCTATTCGGATTTATAGACGCACACATAATACATCGTGTGCGATTCTTTATCTTGCAGTATTTACCATTTGTAATTTGTATGGCTAGCGCTTTGCTGAACTTGAGGGCCTACAGTGAGTCATACAG
Source organism: Pyrausta nigrata (assembly GCA_949316185.1). Classification (NCBI taxonomy): domain Eukaryota; kingdom Metazoa; phylum Arthropoda; class Insecta; order Lepidoptera; family Crambidae; genus Pyrausta; species Pyrausta nigrata. The sequence goes on from OX438936.1 coordinate 1,425,340, forward strand.
CTCCACTGTGGCCACGCCAAACAATCTTTTCGAAAACAGTGTTTTTATCTTTCCATACCTGCATGCGAAAATTGACGGAATGCGCGTTTAGTACCCGTATTTTTAAAAACTATTTGGGTTATTTCGAAAACGGAATTCGAAAAAGGAGAATACGAATGAACAATTTGTATTTGTGTAAAAGTGCTGTTTTGTGTTCATGATATGTTAATTAACATGAATTTATATTATCTATTTCACTGTCTCTGCGACTGTTATGGACCTATTTTACATGTGTTGCGATTGTAATATAACACGATAAAGTGTATTGTTTGATATCCAGCATGTTTTTATTACTTCAGCTAGTTGGTACTGGTCAGGTTTGAGTGGTAGATAACTATCATGTACAGATGACAGCACCGCGGCATCAGATCCGTTGTAAAACGGGTGATTTGAACTGCTTTTATTTGTCTTCTCTGTACATTTGCAATTGTGTATTTTACTATTGCTAATATAAGATATACAAATGTATCAGTTTTGCGTTGCGAAAATATAATAGAAAATATTTTTCTTCTTATTGAGTCGGTAGAAAATTGCCATCCACACTAAAAAACTTAAAACAAACTTCGTATTTTTTACTCCCCTGCCCTTGTCTCCATCACGACCGTCTTGGTGTAGTGGTTCGCGCTCCGGACTACAAAACAAGTGGTTGCGGGTTCGAATCGCGCAAGGGATTTGTACCTAAGTCATGGATGTTTATAAATGTATTTATGTATGTCTATCCGTTATCCTAGTCACCATAGCACAAGCTCACGCTTAGTGTGAGGCTAGATAATTGGTGTGTTTGTTAAAACAATTTATTATTATTGTTTATTTGTGACACATGTCCATTACAGATTTGTAGGACTCTTCCCCGCTGGTGTGACGACACTTTTTAACCATGTGTTATGCAAATAAAGGAGATGGACAAGGTTTCTGTGGAAATTTGGCTATCTATTGTACATTATACCAAAAATACCCTATTCTCATATTTATTTTTACAATTTCTTCGTTGTTTTCGTGCACAAATGAGTTTTTTTTTTACATTTTGCGGCAATACTATCTCATTTATGACGATACGGTGGAAGGGACTGTCACAAATGACAGGTGACAGCTACTTTTTTCTCGATTAAGCTGGGCAAGATATATATTTTCAAATATTATTATCTATGCAATGTTTCGTTATTATTTCGTTACCTGTACAATAAATGCGGAGAGCGGAGAGAACTTCACTTCTCAATCGTGAGGTCATGAGTTTGATCCCCGCTTGTACCACTAATTTTGTACAAAACTTAAGTACAGTCCTTTTTAAAGATATCGCGGTGAAGGAAAACATCGTGAGGAAACCTGCTCACTAATTTTGCTAATGTATTGAGTTGGCTAATGTGTAAAATGGAGAAGGCAACGGCAAAACACTCCATTAAACATTGCCAAGAAAGTTGTTGTGTGTTTTTTCATTCCACATAATGATCACGACCCAAAGTAGTAAGGTATACTACTATGAAGAAGTCTGCCTTGTAGTAACATACTATATTACACAAGTGACATTGCTAAGCTGACTACTCCTCCCTGTCACTTGTCACACTTGGGTGACCCCCTCCTCCCCCTAATAAGTGACGTAATTTATAGATGGCCCCTAAGTGACAAATTAGGAAAAAAGTAAAGTTCTCTCTTTCACGGCTGTTCTATGAATATTGGCGATTGTATTTTAAATAATTCGTATTTTTTCGTCGTAACGCAACGAATGAAGAAATAATTTGTTTCATGCAATATCTACAAGTATAGTTAATTTAAGGTCTTAATACGAAAGTTCCCAAGAGTTGGCATCTAATTAACATGCGGTAGTCTATTAACAATGTCTTTTCAGGGTTTTGAAAGAAAGAAAATAAATTTATTAACAAGTACATCACACACGAAGTTTTTGAAGTTATTTACCAACAATTCTGAATAGAGCTAGAAATTAGAGTTTGTATGCCCGACTCGTAAATATTGATGATGCCTAAAATATGTATTTTTTTACGGGTGAGATTATTATATCAACGTGAAATGTAGTCAATGTTAATCATTACTTAGGCCCGATTATCCAGACAAATGTCGAAAATATTTGAAATTTCCGCCCGCGCCATTTTATAACCCAGCTTCCATCTGTCCTAGAACATTCTCGACAAAATAGGTCACCTGCGAATTATAGGTTATACATCCATAGTGTTGCTGTCAGCACCTGGAAAATATTAAACAAATCGATACAGCTGCGTGGTGCTATCTCGCTCTTACTACATTTATCTGTTGCATGTGCAATCTATCCGAACGTTCCGGGGTTCCCATCTAGGTGTACCTGAAATAATTAGTTCTGACTGAATCAATATCGGGATGGCAGGGATGGTTGATGCATGCGTGGGTGGCTGCGCTGTCAGCGAGATAAGGCTATGTACAGTAGGCCGCACGTCAGGTTACCCATGTGAAAACAGCTTTTATTACGTAGGGAATAAAAGCGGTCTCAAAGTTAAAGTGGGGTAGACTGACGTGCAGGGCGTGTAGATACGCTGACATGGATACTGACCGTTATAAGATATAACATAAATACTATATATGGCTGTTTTTACAGACAGGCTGGCGTGGGTAGGTACTTGATACGCCCTTCGTTCTCCCGCGTACTTATAGGGAGGTATGTAACATTACAAGCATTGAAAATTAAACTGAGTTTGTGGTGCGGTTATAGGTAATTTTATCTGCGTTTGGAAGTCGTGTGTGGAGCTTCTCGTCTAAAAAATCAACATTACAACTTAGGTATAGTCCGAATGTTTGTGCGTGATCTTTCTGCGAAAAACTTGCAGGGGTGAGGCATGCTAAATGCTAGCGGGAAAGGGGATTCCCTATGACAGTCGCATGTGAGCACTTCCCACATATTTTACCTTAAAAAGGCTCTGACATGCATGGCGATCAGGGTCCTACTAGTCCTGGTTATGATCATTGCAATAGAACATCGATGAATTTGGTATTTTATCTTTGAACGTGGTGAGAAGAAAGGAGCAACGTGTGACAAAATGAGTAATGAGTATGAATGTTAGTGGATGGAAGGAAAGCGGCCGACCGATAATTAGATGGATGGACTGTATAAAGCTCGATATGATTGTGAAAGGAGAACATGAGTTTATGATGAATGAGGAATAAAATTGTACGGAACAGAAAAAGAAAAACCGCGCCTACCCCAAATTCAGTGGGAACAAGGCAATTGGTTGAGTTTTCGGTCCATAGTACACCAGAAATCTTAGATTCTACCTAAGACAATTATAAGTCGAAGTATGATACCTACATGCTCAATAGTTCCCTCTACGATATCAAGACGTAGATACTAAGATCATAACTTATATAATCGAAACTCAAGTCAAAGTATTAAAATACCACTTGGCTCTGCCACCGACGTCGATTCTTGTTCAAAAGGCAACAGGTAGTTTTGCCCAAACAATACAAGTGTCCTAAGCGCTACTGTGTGAGATTACAGCCGTCCTTGTCACTCATGCGGGATGGCCGTAAGGATGAGTGCGATGGCTAGATGTGAAAGTACTGACAACGTTGGATAGAGTGCCCATTAGTGCCCAAGGGTCGACTGAGGTTCAAACGGCTATTCGGGTCGTAAATATATGATTTTAGGGTGTTGCTTTGCGTGACTACAGCTACGGTCAATATTTTTACGAGCAATAACGACTTATATTCCTTCTATGAATTCGTAGCCGAGGACACGCGGCAGCAGCAGACGACATATCGCCGCGACACTATTGTTTTCTGTGTATTTCTATAAAATACCATTAGCATTTTAAATTCAAAAGTCATTTAATTCAATTTAGGACTCCTCATAGTTGAGGTGAGGCTTTTGCCCAGAGGGATACATGCCAACTTTACTTTTTTTAATTTAGGACACAAAATGCCACTTATGAACGTCATTAATTATTAGCAATCAATATTGATAATGACAGTAATAATTAATGTGACTCGCAGCTAGTAACACGAAGCTTTTATCGAAATACTTAGGAACCAGTAGTTTCGCGGCGACATGTCGTCTGATACTGCTGCCTGAACTTGTACGTTTAGCTATTTTCAAATATAATATAGAAGTATAGAACATTCTCGAGAACATAAACTGTCCGGTCCCGAGGATCGAACCTAAGTATCTCACGGTACCAGACTGACATTCTTAGCCGCTTGGCCAGCCGTTCTTAATGGCCGCCGACGTAATTATTAATAACTTGATGCCTGGACGTCATAGTATGGCTGATCTAAGCCTTATTGAAACTAGACTATCCGATCTCGCCCAGGTATGACCTATTAATAGGCTGATAAAATCAATACCGCCTCCGCCCAGGCAATGTGACGCCGACCTTTACAAAATATAACGCAAATAGTACGCACACAGTTTTAATGTAACAATAAAAATTAAATGAAAGCTTTCGACCTGCTAATAAGCGAAGACAGTACGAACTTAACCTTGTAAGACCTGTTGAAATCATACTAGTGCAAAGATTTCTTCTTAACATCAAGTCTAAGTTTTTGTGTCTTCACTCGAATCTTTATTGTTTATCAAATAAGGCATGACCAAGACTTGTTACTGGCAATTTAATTTGTTGGGTGGACGGACTCTTACGAGTATATTTAATTAAAAGGTAAATCTTGTATGTTTATGACATGTTATTATTGAAAATAAATATGCAAATACAACCAGTTTAGCAGTAGTTAGGGGACAGAAACTAACGTCGTATGTATTTCCGTAGTATCAATGGACGTTCAATAAGAACTTTAAAAACGTCGTTCATACGGGTAAAAACATAACCCTCCATTTGGGCTTAGCCGCTCTCGGGTAAGCCCCTTTATAAAACTACTTTCAAGAAAAGAGTAAATTCGCTGTTACATGAGGATGAATGCTCAGCCGCGTCTTGGCTTACCATCAGGTCAGATTGCGTGCAAATAGCTTTTAATGTTTCGCATAAAAATAACAGCTGACAAACATACCGTAACAGCTGACAAATTTTTAACGTACAGTCGACCAAATTGAATCATGACCCACCTTATGGTCATTTTTCTATTGTCATTCTATACAAGTAAGTTGAAATTCGCTTGAACATACATTTCCTAGAAACGAACGTGTCATCATTTTATTAGACACTGACAGTCACTGACAAGGCAATGGTCGCTATCTGTAAGAATGAGTTTGTATGAAAATCGGCGAGAATTGCATTTCATGTGGGTAAGGGTTGCAATGCAACACACAAGTAGGTAGGTAGATATTCGGGATTCGGCACGGCCGGGCGCCAAGTCTGTATTGGGAACCAGTTTCTTTTATAAAAGTTCCACTGGAACTTGTGTTTGCCATGATGAAATAAAACAGTATACTTAGTTAAAGAAAATAATATTTATTTTAAGTATATATTTAACAAGTGGCATTAAATTGGTAAAGTGCAAAGTAACCCGATTAGACGACAAATGTCACTTCCCCAATCCAAACACCACAAATTTTCATCTGGGGACCTAGACGGCCATGGAATAAGAGTGAATGCATCTTTATGCTAGGTAAACCAATTCGAGACAATTCTGGCAGTATGCACTGGACAGTTATCATGAACAAAGGAGACTACTGGCACTTCTTCACGCAAGTAAACTGTTCGCAAAGTCGGTAACATTGATTCTTCCATTAAATTGACATAGTTTATAGCGTTATGACGAGGAGAAATTTGAACAAGTTTTCCGACACTTCCGGCATCCATCCAGGCACACATGTTAGCTGAAATTCAGCTGGATAATTGGTTGGGCACAACGTGATCCTATGTGTATCGCGTGTTATCGTAACGCCACGAAGTTAAGCGACCATGTTGAGACGAGCGAAATGATTTCTCGTCTGTAAATATGTTATCCGTAATAGTGTTGCATTTCCGTTCTCTTCCGTTCCGTTCTTGATTCGACGAACGCCATGATTATGTCGTCGTCTGTCTTCGAGGGTACCCTCTTCAGCATGCCGGCTGATCCAGGTTCTGACTGTGTTCCGACTTATTCTTAGCTGTTTGTTCTGCCAAATTGGCCATTATAAGATTTGTTTGTAGATATTGACTTAGGTTTTTATAAAATTTCTGACTTACTAGTAGGTATACTTGACATTTGACACACGACGTTTTTTATTTTTTAAATTATAATACATTTTTCTTCGTAGTGAAAAGAGTTTGGATTATGGACTTATTTTAAATTCATATTAAGACTGGTTTATCTAAAACATGTCTAGTGCAGTAATAATAAAGGTTAAACTTGCATAAATCTCTGACCCGTTATGACGCATTTTTATTCATATTTAAAACGTACTATGTGCAACATGCATGACAGCGAAGAAAACCTTACTACATTTATAAATGCAAAGGAATAATCGGCAAAGTGGGTCATGATTCAATTTGCTCGACTGTACCTATTTAAAAGTTAAATAAAAAGTTATGTTAGTTTATATTGATTCAATGCTGGGCAAAGGCCTCACCTCAACTATGAGGAGGTACGAATCATACTCCACTGAAAAGTGTAGTACTTTTGCAGGCAGTCTATGCTCTTCTTCAGATCATCAGTTCGCATTGCGTATGAAAGCCTACCAGCCCGCGATTAATGTTTACTATCTACCATAATTTTTGAAAACCTACGAACCCTACCGCCGCCGAATACTCTTTTAATCTGTCTGGCTATGTAATTAAAATGTATCCCTTGCTGGGGGTTCGCAAATTGGTAGCCATGGGTGATACTCACTTAATTAGTCACTGATTTTAATATCCATTTGTGACGGATGACGGAATCAATGAGTGGTGTCTGAGCATGCATTTATATAGCTATTTTAAACAAGGACTTGCATGCATTCTGCTATTGTAGACTATTGTTTTGTCGGGTTATATGATCGTATAGAAAGCAGATTTAAAAAAAAATATGTATATTGCTATTTCTACTAACGACGGTTTTATCTAGAAAGTCACAAACTTATATTCAAGCAGATTGCATTGCTTATTAAGTTGTTTATTTACTGAATATCCATATTTTGGGCAAAAAGGAGACCAGGACCAGGAGATCTATTTTTGAATCATTCGTATGACATTCTGTTGGCAAATGAATGAGACATAATTTTCGATCAAAACATTCATTTTGGCGTTTATTCTATCGCTCGCCTTCTGTGACGTGGGTACTCGTTGCAGTTTCGTGTGGTCAAGTGCAGTCGATCGAGTGATTCTAAGATGCGGAGTTTTGGATGACGAACGAAAATCAGTAGTAATCTTCACGCGAGTGATTCAAAAATAGAGCTCTTTCTGTAACTATACACTTATACCACCCAATAATCGTCTTTAAAAGTCGCAAAATTTCTAAAGCTCATATTACAGTAGTGTTAAAAGCAACCCTTATATGCTCCTAGAGCAATCATTAGTACTATTAGTGAGGTTATTGCGTAGTCGATGATGCCCTTGGAACAGGGATCCTATTTGCTTCCCAAGGATGTGTACTACGTAATACAGGGTATCTGAAAATGTTTTCGGGACCAGTTAAACTGATAGAGAAGTGACAGATATTTTGAATCTTGGAGTTAGCCGTCATAACTAATGTTTTGACAGCCCTCTAAATACCGTGCCTCCTTGCCCTGCCAGGTCTGGCCGCGTCTTTCTACATGCCGGAGACGATCAGAAACGAGATATACCAGCGCAACGAAGATGTCTTCCTGCAAACTGATGTCCGCCAATACCCTGGTAAGATGCACATAGTTCAATCTAGACGCTTCTACCAAAGCTTATGCAACAGCCGTAATAGGGCCTGCCTCGTTGGTCTAGGCCGGCACGCTGGCTATTCCCAGGCTCCAGGTTCGATTCCCGGGACGGACCGAAATATGATTCTGGAGTTACCAATTTGGCGGTGTGCCTCTGGAAAGCTCGCTAAGCCGTTACTCCTGCACTTGGTCTTACTCAGATCATGTCGTATTGCAGACTCACCGGACTATAAGAGTGAAGGGTGCAACTGTGCATTGCGCACACGCTGGTGCTTTATAATATCTCCTGGGTATCTGGTTGACCTTGAAATTCGTAAGGGAATACATGACTGTAATAGATATACCTATAAAGGTAAACCGTGAGAGTGAAGGAACAGCAAGTGCACCTGTGTATTGCGCACACACTGGTGCACAATAATATCTCCCGCCCCGTTGGCTAATCTCTGTTGAGATAGGCAGGCTGCTGTAGTCGAAATTTGGCAAGGAGGGCGTTATTATTTGGTAAACCATACTTGCGCCAAAGCAGCAGTATCTACTTAAACACCCCTGTGCCTCGGAAAGCACGTTAAGCCGTTGGTCCTGCGCCTGATCTCTCTACGGTCATGTCCGACTGCCGTCTCACCAAATTATGAAAGCAAAGGAACAGAGAGTGCACCTGTGTATAGAGCACACAATAGTGCACTATAATATCTTCCGCGCAGTCGGCCAATCTCTTTAGAGATTTGCCACTGTAGTCGAAATTCGGCTAGGAGGACATTATTGCCTGTTTTAAAGACTGGTCGCTACTTCACACCAACCACTATGTCAATCACCATCAGGTGACATTGAAGCCACGTGCAATGTCAGTCTCGAGTAAATAATAATAATATCCTCCTAGCCGTATTTCGACCACGGCGGCCTATCTCAACAGAGATGAGCCAACTGCGCGGGACATATTATGGTGCACAAGTGTGTGCGCAATACACAGGTGCACGCTCTATTCCTTCACTCTCATAATTCGGTGACTGCCTCGCTGGTCTAGTGGTCAGCACGCTGGGTACTATCCACGAGGTCCCGGGTTCGAATACCGGGTCGGGCCCAGAGTGTTTGAGTTTTTCTGTCTTGTAATTACTCAGACACAGTTCCGGAGTCAGGAAGTTGGTGGTGTTAACACCCCCATGCCTCGGAAAGCAAGTTAAGACGTTGATCCTGCGCCTGATCTCTCTACGGTCATGTCGGACTCGAGTAGATGCAATATATATGAAGTTTTCAGGTGGCGTAAATAACAAAGGTTTGCATATTTTAAATACGTGTCCTATTATTGAGATTCTTCCTATACTAGCGGTTTATTTCAAGTTGGCCGTTACCTCTCTTTCCACTTCCCTATACCGCAAGACAACGCAGACCGACTCTATACGGTACGCAGCGTTAAGCAGCGTTGCCATGCATAAATACGGATTTAAAAAAGTCTGGAATACGGATGAACCATGTTTACGGATAAAAATCCGTATTACGTTTTTTACGTCATACTCATACAAACAATCCCATAACAGACAGATGCAGTAGGTACATGTTTATATTTTTGTTTTCTGATAAAACTCCTCTTCTAATAAAAATATAAGAAAGTACATAGTTCAAAAATAGAATCGATTTTTATGTCACAAATACAATAGATTTATAGGCCCTACAGACCGTTGATTTTCAGCCTGGGCCCTATTCCACCAAACCGACATTATGTCGGCTAAAAATTGTAAACATTCGTAACTAGCATTTGTAACAATTGTCAGTATCGTGAAACAGGAATATTTTTTTACAACTCGACATATTTGTAGAATTGTCGGGAATTCTTGACAAGCTGTTTTGCGTGACAATTGTAGTGTTTTCGCCGGGCAAACAAAAGGTACGATTGTGATAGCGATTCAGTCGGGTTCTCATACAGAAGAAATAATAAAGAATTGATAAATATTTTAATTGAAATTAGTAACTCTGTATTTAAATAACGATATGGAATAAGTAAAACCATTGTAAAATATATAATAAATGAAATAAACGAATTGTGATAATTGTCGCGCCTGCCACGTTTGGTAATAGGGCCATGGTAATACTATCAAAACATTATAATATTCGGGAAGGAGTCAAAAGTCTATACTCTTTCAGTTTTAAGATCATGATTGAAAGTCTAGCTGTTACTAGAATAACTTGACTTCTCAGTTTCTGAAGTTGAGAAACCATTTAGTGAGCTAATTGGTGTAGGTCGTCTTGTGGCAATTGTGAAGTAAATCGAGCTACGTGGTATGTCACCACAAATTCTGGATAGCATCACATACATTTGCTCTGATACCAAAGTAAGTAGGTAAAGCACTAGTAATATGGAAATCGGAAACAACGGTAGCACAATTTGAGACAATATAGATAATATGGTTTTCTATATTGACCCAACTGAGGATCGAACTCGGGACCTATAAGAGGGCGACACCATCAAGCGTGCAAGCCGCTCAGCCACGGTGGTCGTCTAAGTTGTTACAGCCACCTCAACAGGTAGCACAACATGGCCGCCGCTGTCAGTGAAAGTGCCTGAAAACAGATGCGTTTCGATTCGATCCCTAACACCATCACCTCCCCCAGATCTGCCGGAGAACGTGGAAATGTACTCTGACCTGGTGCCTCTGGAGAGCGCGTCCCCCCACTCCCTGGCCACCAGCTACCGCGCCGCCCACCGGCAGACCGGCGACCACTACGCCCTCCGCCGACTCCACAACTACAACGCAGTAGGGAACAAACGACTCGACGTCTGGAAACAGATCGACCACCCAAATGTGGTCAGACTACACGACTACTTCAGTACCCAGGCGTTCGGAGATCATTGTGAGTAAGCGACCGATTTTGTACGGCGAGGTTGCCAGCATACGTAAGTGCACTCGATATGGGTAGAATTCCACCGGTGTGCTGGAAAGGAATGGTATTGTTAATATCGTATTGAAATTCTATGGGCAATATTACCTCGCAATAAGGTTTTTGTATCAATATTTTCTGTCACCTAAATTGAGTTTTCAACTCTTCATAGGTACGTCGCTTTGCTAATGTGCAAAGTGCTTGCTAAGACCAGGGAGATTTGGAAATTTAATTGCTTCACCGATAAGAGCGCAGCTCCTGAGTTATGATTGAATAAAGTTGAGATTTATCACGGATCAACACACATCACAACCCTTTATGAGTTCTTTTCTGTAGAAATATATTTATTTATTTACATAAACTTACAACTTTCATTACACATCAACACATAGGATTTCCTATTGCGAAGCAATCATACTTATTAAATATTGTATAACCTATAAGAAACCGTGAATAGCGCAGCCTTTGTGAATATTATTCATTCGTCAAATTGATATCATATTTGTTAGGGGATTTAGCTTTTGCCTATGAACTTTAATAAAAACATTGATTGACACTAGGTACATTTACCCAAATCGGTTTAGATTTCTTTTTGTGTTTGCCGGAGTCGCACAAGATTTAATAGGTACAGAAATTTAAAAAAAGATATAAATAAATTAGCATTTATTGATTGATCACAAACAAACACAGAACAAGAGTACAAAAGATATCACAGGTACACATTACACAATACAATAAGAAGATCTAAACCCACGAATCAAAAACAACAAATAATACTATTTATCAATACCAGCCATACAGTGCCTTTGTGGTCTGTGATGTCCAAAGCAAGGTCCCTTATATGACGATTGATATATATATACTACTCAAAACAAAATAAGGGCCACGAGGTATTTTGTCTGTACCATTAAAATAATAATACCAATATATATTTTTTTGTCTCCATAACGAAAACCAATTTTGTTTTTAACGTGTAGACCAATAAATTTATTCCAATAATAAGGATTAAAAAGTTTATTAGCTTTTAAAAGAAAAAACTCATTTAAGGTTGAAAATAAAAAGAATGTAAAGTTACTGAAAACAAAAAAAAATACTCCATGCTCATCTTTTAGTAACGGGTATGCCTCCCTCGTTTCGCTACGCACTCCTGAAGCCTGGAGTGTATGCTCTCAATCAAATGCCTGACATTTTCCATTGGAATCTCTTCCCAGGCCCTTTTAACAGCGTTGATGAGTTGCTGTTGGTTGTGGATTTCCTGATCACCGTCTCTAACTCTTCGTTTCAACTGATCCCACATGTGCTCTATTGGATTTAAGTCCGGACTGTTCGCCGGCCACGGCAAGACTTGAATTTGAGAGGCTTCCAGTACAAACCGAGTCGCTTGAGCCGTGTGTGCACATTGCATTGTCTTGCATCAAGATGAATCCAGGACCCGCTCGCTGGGCAAATGGGATCACATGTGGTCTGACAACTCCCTCAATATACCGCTGAGCCGTAACAGTACCCTCATTTAAAATAGCGAGCTCAGTTTTGCCGTGTAAGCTTATCCCGCCGCAAATCATTACATTTGGACCACCAAAACTAACGACTTCATGGATGCAGGCTTCTGAAAATCTCTCGCCGCGTCTTCTCCATACTCTAATACGCCGATCGTCGTTAAAAAAATTAACTTTGCATTCGTCTGTGAAGAGCACCGTGCCTCATTGGTTTATGTCCCAGTCCAAATGTTGACGGGAAAATCTTAAACGATTTGCACGATGATTTCTGGTTAATGGAACACGGACAACTCGCCTTCTTGATGCCTGCTGGTCTTCATGCAATCGATTACGAATAGTTTGGTCACTGACACGAGTACCCGTTGTGAGCCGTAAACGATTTTGCAGCTTGCGGGCCGTCGTTGTGCGACCTCGGCGCGCACTTAATCGAATGTAACGATCCTCTTGAGCTGTTGTAATGCGAACTCTGCTCGAATCAGGTCTTCTTCTAACACTGCCGGTCTCTTGGAAACGATTCCATAGATTTTGAATAGCTCTTCGAGAAAATCCCAATTGCAAACCCACAGATCGCTGCGAATGACCTTCTTCAATCATTGTAACGGCTCTGGTTGCTGTCAGCGAGTCCATATGACGCCTGCGTGCTTGTGGCATATTGCAAAAGATGTTTCTGACTCGAGATATCAATGAACTCTGATAATTTCTAATAAACCAAGAAGCTAAGGAAAGCAAAACTTCAAAGAAAATGGAAACAAAATTTTCAAAAAGAATTTTAAATCAAATTTTATTTAAAATTGTTGCCAGCATTAGATGAATACTACAATATTAAAAAGTTTAGGTATCAAAGAGTTTGTATACTCAATATTTTACTACTTTCAATATGAAAAAGTTTAATAATTTACACCAAAATGAAAAAATACCTCGTGGCCCTTATTTTGTTTTGACAAATATATTTTTTAATTCTCTTATAGTATTAAGTCAGCGTTTGGATATTATTTAGTGATTCAATTTAGGTGACAGATTTTGCTATTTTAGGGATAAATATTATTTATTATATCATTGAAAAGGTAATAGGTAATTGATAAAATCACACCCATTACGTTTGATTAGAGAAAGTAAGAAATACATTTATTTGGCCCGGAACTATTGCAAAATTGTGCAATATATATTCAACGCGCATCCTAAAGTAATAAACTAAAAACAGTAAACTTTTCAGTAGGCTTTGTTGGTTTAAACTAAGGGAAAAAAATAAGGGGATCTGCACACGTTTTCGGTGGACTTATACCTTATCGCTTGTGTGTTGATTGTGTGTTAATGTTATTATATACACGCATGTTGTTCCAAATTGAACAAGCATGATTGTTTGATGGTCCGCCCGAATACTCCTCGTTGTATCTACATGATATCCCTTTCGTAGCCCTAAGTTTTAATATATACTCTATTCCAACCCAACAGTGTGTGAATGTCACCTAATTATCATCGGTAACTCACAATTCAAAAGGTACATGCTAGCGATCTCGTGTAAAACTATTCTAAATTGAACAGGCACTCTGTTTTATTTTTGCATTGAAGTGATATTGCTAGAATGTACCCCAGTGAAAGTTGTTTAACCACGTCATCATCACGATGCTGCTGACTTTGTTTTACTGATTATCATCACTAATCGTGATCATCTGGCTGAATAATAACGCATATTTCGCTATCATGACATTCGACTCTCCTTTTTTCTCATTTGTTTTTATTTTCGATGCTCTTTTGTTTTCAGTCGTCTTTTTTTAAAATTCAGACGACATGCTAGATGACAGCTAATTTTTCATCATATATTCTTAACCATTTCATTTCTTGTTTCATAAGTATTATAACTCTATTGTCTAGGACAAAAGTCCTTACATCCCTAAAAGCTATTTATATTCAACTTCAACGGTGTTCTGAGAACCAATTGTGTATTGTGAATATATCTTTACGTAACCCTTTGAGTTCAAACGCTTATGGAAAGCTTGTTTTTGTATCGGTTTCTCGACGAAAACACCTTTTTAGGTTTCAAATATTCACTGGTCTTGAGCTAACATTGAGTGACAGCCAATTGACTCTCAAATTGACAGGGATCGTCAGTTTTCAATAATCTCTTATACTTTCATGCATCCTGTTTTGACTGCAATATTTTCCACTAACCTCCTCACGCGGATTCGGTCGCAATATTGGCTTTGTTTGGAAGTTTAGATTTGAACGGGTGTTAAGAATATTTCCGAACAATAAGGAGTTATTCAGTCGAAAGCATTCAATGCCATCCAGTAAAATTGTGCCGAGTCAATTTTGTCATGTCAAATGCCAAATTGTAAAACCATCCTCAAATAGTAAGAAATCTACGGCCATCACTTGACTCTTGCTGACAAAGCCTTCAGGGAACCTGCATGACATGCCTTATCCTCAATCTGAAACATCAATTGGCTTGGCACAAGTTACAGACAGACATTGTATAATCTGGTGATTTAGCGAATGCTGCCAGCCGTGACCCTTGATTTTCATATCAAGGCTTATTTGACAGTCAAAACTCTAGTATCTTTCCGAAGGAATAATTAAGGTGTGGTCCTAAATCTAAATGCAATTGTATGCAACACGTGTATCGTTTGGTGCAGTATTGTTTTCCTGTTATATAGACTGTAGGCTACTTGTTATACAAGATGCCTAAAGTGTGCGTTTCTGAGTATTTTGTATCTCTTTTTGCTCGCCATTAACTTCGGTCATCGTTCATTCTTACGTCACAATATACGAGTATCATGGACCTTTCTTTTCGTGGAGAATGTTTGTGCAAAGAATTTGCTACGAGATATGTGAAAGCTGGTGACATTAGATATACTTCATGTGATCCCTTAAACCAGAATTGGCGTAACTGCGATAAGTTCATCACATGCTTTCAGTCAGGGGTTTCAGTTATTATTGCTCCACATCACTTAATGTCTATTGTCTTGTCAAAACAATTTAGTTTACCATGTTGTTTATCTAATTTCAACACTTGCGATTCCTTATTTTGACCAGTTATTGTTGATTTCGCCTTTGGCAAAGTACCCTAATAGTTTTCGTCAGATTTCAATTTTTTTCTCCTTTTCCAATTGCCCCATATTTCATTGGTTGTCTAATTTACTGTATTTTCAAAACGGTGTGTTCTATTTATCATATCATTTACTGTTTCATTTGCTATGAACTGGGAGTACAGCAATATAATGAAATTATCGCCTGTGGAACTATTAACAAAATACCATGCAAATACAAATAGTTAATTAAGTTACATCATACAGAAAAATGCACAAAGAATAATATAAATGTGATTTAGTTATGATCATGAAAGCTTTTTTACTGTGATAATATAATAATTAACTGATTTTATAATTTACATACATGATTTAGGTAAAGCTGACTGACCCCTCGTCCTTACCATGTTGTTGATCCAATTACCAATTAATTTTTCATTATTTTTTCCAGTTCTGGTTGTTCACTTGTTGTTTTACGATTTAGAATCATGTGTTTATTATAAACTCCTGTGAATAGTGGCCAGCACATCAGTTTTTATTTTTTTGTTGCAATATCACCCCTATCACAACTGCATAAAATGCCACGCTGTTTAACTTGACGTGCTGTTCGTCCGTACATCTCACAGATCGTATTTCCAAAGTTTTATTAGTTAGCGCTGTATTACCAATAATTGTACAAGTGCTATAGCGATCGCAGACCTCAACGCAGGCCGCACTGTTTGAGATAATAATTTAAAAAAATCAACAAACACACCAATTACCTACCTAGCCCCAAACTAAGCGTGAGCCTGTGCTATGACGAGATAAGCTATAGATAGACTTATATACGTTTATAAACATCCATGACTTAGGTACAAATGCTTGTGCTCACCACACAAACATTTGTCCCATGCGGGATTCGAACCTGCAACCTGGTTTGTAAGTCCGGAGCGCGAATAACTGCACTAAGGCGGTCGTCGGTTCATATAACCCAGCAACTAGCCGACCGCAGCTACTCCTTTGTTTTCTACTAGCCGATTCCCGCGTTTTTGTCCGCGTAAATGATGATTTTCCCATGAATACTATCCACCACTTTAGACGTTAAATTTTCAAAAATCTTAATCGATTCTTATTTTCTAACCAACTACCAATATATTAATTTAGCTTCAAAACTGACAGTGTTTTAAACTAACTTACCCCTTCTTTTTTACTCCCTTAAGGGCTGAATTTCTAAAAATTCTTTCTTAGTGCTTAAATTTTAAAGTTTCGAATTGCGTAGTGCGTTGACATGTCAGTAAGTCATTTAATTACTCAAAGACGTCAATTAAAGTTATTCCTTCATTAAGTCTCATGCCGTCCTTTTATATTTCATTGACAAAGAAAGTGAGTCAAGTTTCCTTTTTATATATTTAGATGAACTTAAAACAGTGCGACCATCGGTTGCAGTCTGCAGTTGCTAGCAGAATTGTATCTTTATTTTTACCCGACTACGGCGAAGAAAAAGGAGGTTTATGATTTTGACCGGAATGTTTCTTGATGTTTTGCTGCGGCTGCACAAAACATCAAGAAACATTTTGACATAAGGACAAGAATTTGACAACTCGAGTTTCTCTAACATCCGTGAATTTATCAGGGTGTCAATTCAAATTAAGTACGGTGATTGGCTGACAAATCTCTTGGCACGTCTGTCACGCTATATCTGGTAATGACATTTTCAATTACTCATTTGAGAAGTTATGGCTAGTAAATATCAGACCGCTCAAGATGGATTATTTTCCTCTTTTCACCGATTTCAAAAAGAAGCATCTTTTCAAATCGTCGGAATTTTATTTTTGCTACAGGGTGTCCAGATAAAGATGGATAATAATACTCTGAATACAGATCAGTAAAATCAAATGTCAATTATAATGCAATATGTTTTTTTTTTCAGCTTTTGTCAAATATCAGCATCGACCTTAAACTAACAAATAAATTAATAACGTAGTAAATTCTTATTTAGATTGTAAATTAAGACCCTTCGAACCCAATCATAGTCAAAAGTGTTATTTAATAGTCCAATAACTTTAACGGTGTTTTAGTAACTAACAATTCGTTTCACGCACGAATTTTCCTTTAAAGTTCGTCTTTGGAAATCCGTTCTTTCTACAATTTGTATATTTATTTACGTCTTTCCTGGGGTGAGCCAAATTTATGGACCTAAATGAGTACCTCTACCTCCCAATTCATTACTTTATTAAATGCGTTTTGTATTCAATTGAAAAATTCATTTCATGACATTCTATTTAGGAAAGCTGTTTAAGTTTTTTAAACAAATTAGGTATTGTTTATAACCACGAGGCTGTATGACATTGTTCATTGTTTGAACCGTAGGTAAATCATCGCTAATACTAATTGACAAAACGTAATTACAAATTAGAAAATATAACTCTTTATTTTTTCAACTCGACCCGAGTGACCCGACGCAATAAAGAGGCGAATCCATGAAGGCTGCTAAGTTTTTAATTGTAGACTTAAATTCGACTGATCAAAGAGTAAATTGAAATTTGCAAGTCCTTCGTGATTCCTTTTAGCATTTTCAATAATGGGACAACCTTCACGTGCCCCACCAGGCACCCTATTCTGCTAATGCCGTCTCAGCAAAATGGTAATTGAATGGCGAACTTTTGACTAATTATTTTCATGGCCAAATGTCACATTTTAATAGCCACTAGCGGTTCGCTGCGACCTCGCATTATAAACTATAAACTACATGAAGAGTGATTTCTAAGATAATAAAAATATTATTTCTCGAGTCTCAAACTCAAGTATTTCCATACCATATCTGTACAGCGGTTTAATCGTGAAATGGTAACAGTCGGACATACTATCAGACTTAAGGGCTAGTACTCATCACAGGCCCATATATCTGGCTCCCCCACTACTCCCCCTGACCCACTCCCCCTTTGACAGCGATGGCCCTGGTGTACGACTACCACCCGGGCTGCACGACCCTGATGAGCAAGTACTTGGCGACCGGCGCGCAGGGAACCAGCGCGGAGGCGAATGGAGCGTACCACGACCCCTTCTCTTCGGATCCGGACGCTCCGAGACCGTATACTCACCAGGTCAGCAAATAAATGGGAGTGGTACACCGCTTTCACATTAGGCCGCCAGCGCGGCTTTAGCGGATGCCTTCAAATTGTGAAAAAACTCGAGCGTTAATTATATACGCGATATACGCCACATTTTTTTTTGATGATTTTAATTTTTCCTAATATGGTATAATATCTCCTTGAGTTAGATATAAATTACCTTTTTTTCTTTTAATTTGTGCCTCTATATTTTTTCCTGTATTATTACAATATTCACAAATTATCAGCAGCGCTACTGTTGCGCGTGTACCGAGAACATCGCGCTGCTAAAGTTAATAATAATAATATTTATAAATTGTTTATTCATTCCATTGTTACAGTTAATAATTATAATGCTTAAAATAACACAAGGAGCGTTCTCTTTTACCTGAACTAGGATAAACCTGTATCTCAGGCTAAAAGGAGCTTACATATTAAATTTATTAGGCTTTCATAACTTAACAATAAATTGACATTACATAATACATTTCAAGTGGGTTTTCTAAAATAACTATCTAGGTTACAGTAAAAGTATTACATCTAAGTCAGCACTTTGACACAAAACAAGTCGCGCGTTGGTAGCCTCAGCATATTTGAAAACTGGGGCAACATCAATGCATGTTACTATTATTTGTTTAGATCAGCGATAAATCGTGGGTTAGTAGGTCTAGGTACGATGGTTAGTATTCATAAATTTTACATTAAATAAATTATTACTATACAAAATATGTACTACTAAAATACTAGTTAAAATACCTAAAAACAAATGAGCATTACTACGAGCCTGCATAATCGACAGAGTTTTTGGCGAAGGGGTCGCCAGTTTGGCGGTAAAGGTGGTGGTAGAATGTAGATAATAAGGAAAAGTCTTCTATAATATGTACAGAATTTATGTACAGGAATATTTACAAACGTCCAATATATACACGCCGATTTAAAGACGGAGCAATAGAAGCATCAGTGGAAAACAAAGAACAGAGATAGAGTCAAGTAGGTACACAATTTTTACACACGCGCACAGAATAACCGAAGCATAAATATTTAGCAGAAATTACAAAGCTACCGGCACCGAAAGTCTTGTAGGAATTATTGATTTTTTCTGAGTGACAGCGCTGTCACTTCACATCAACGTTTTGAATGTTGAATTCGGTTTTATGGTAATGCTCAATGAGATGCGTAGCGAAACTAAAGAGTATGGATGTGTGTGACTATGAAGGAGGCGTGCAGATGACGAATGAATGTGATGATGCGATAGTATGGGAGTGGAGCCTACAAGTTGATGTATCTGGTTTCGGCTGCTTTTTTAGCCGGACATTCGGAATCACCTGTCTTGTGCGCGTTTGGCTTATTAAAACGCAAGCATGTTGCGCATTTTGAGGGCTCAGCCTTTTTCGTGCAGTCTTTCAGAGCGTGGCCTACTTCGCCGCCGCAGTGCCCGCACGTGCTGGCCTCCTCTCGACAGGTCTTGGCAGCATGACCGTATTGTTGGCACTTATAGCACCTCGTGACCAACGTGAAGTCTCGAACAGGGCACGAAGACCAGTTCACATATACTCTGTCATTAGTTATTAGGGCTTTACGTATTTGAGCGGGCACTTGTATCACGTAATTACAGGTCTCAGCATCTTTCTTTCCCGATTTATGGCTCAGTTTGACGGCGGACAAAAACGACTCAAGAGTAAGGCCTGGAAGCTTGTCAACTAAGTTCTGTTGGTATATGCAGTTGAAAACTTCAGTCTCCTGCAAAGAAGTGGGCACACCGATGACTACTATTCTGGGCTGACGTTTATGCAGCTCATCCACAGTTACCCCCGAGGTCGTCAACTGCGGCGATTGCTTCAGCTTCTCAATGTCGTCTTTCGTGTCTGTGCTGATGATCACGCCACCGTTCTTTGTCTTGCGTAGCCCTCTTACGTGCAGTTTCATTTCCTCTAGTCGAATTATTTTCTGGACGAGAGTTTTAGTGTCCTCAATCGACTTCATTTTATCGGTAGGATAAATTGCAACTGACCTTATGTTACTTGCTTGAACAAAGTTATTGGCGCTTTTTTTGATCATATCGGCAAAGGAAGCAGGTCCTGCATCAGATTTGGAACATCCTTCAACGCTTTGTTTAAGGTCTTGAATTCGCTGGGAAAGGTCATGATTTTCTTGGAGGGCTTTTATGTTAACATGGGCTTGAATTGTTTTGTATTTTACAGATTGGTACTGTACGGCTAGTTGTGAAGTTCCATGGCTTACTTTTCTGCATAGGTTATGAATCCTCACTTTCTGGTCCGTATTCAATTTTCCCTCTGTTGCGATGGTGCAAACCTCACTCAGACACTGCTCTATACTGGTCATCCATTTCTGGATCTCCGCCGTGGGCACAACTCCGAGCTGGTCAACTTCCTGTTGGGCGGGCGGCGGATGCGTGGGCGTGGGCGGCGGGCTTCAAGGCGTCAGCGTACTTCGGTTAAAGGGACTCTCAGCCATTTTTCATCACACAGTACAAAGTGTCACAGATTCTAGGTGCGTAATGTAAAACTGGGTCAAGAATGTGCAGTTTATTGTTAATTCACAAAATTAAAAACCGAGTCGATACGTCTGATCTCATTGTCGGACAAGTTGTCTAAATGTGAAAGCGCTCTTACTCCTACTCCTTGTAAACCGCATGTCATATGCACGCTATCGTATTTTGACGAATATTGATGAATATTCCAAACACCAAAATCAATAGTAACTTTATACTTAAAAGTTTAGTAAGGCTCCCAAATATAATAAAAACTTAAAACCGAAATCTCTAAAATGGCAACACTTTTACCTGAAATTTTTTTTGGCAAATAGTTGAGCATGATGAAACTAATTTGTACCTAAAGGATTACCCTTCATTAACGAAACATCCTGTATAATTCAAACATAGTTGATAACGTTCAGTGGTTATTGCGTATGTAGAAGAACGCGATGCTGAGAGCGGTGGCGTGTGGAGCTTTGCTGCCCGAGGCCGTGCTATGGAGCTTGCTGGTGCAACTGACGGCGGCCCTTCGCGCCATTCACGTCGCCGGGCTCGCATGCAGGTACACACACACACACACACATACGTACACACACACATACGCACACACACACGCGCGCGCACACACACACAAGCAGCACGTCAAGATACACAGTTGAACTACGACAACAGGTTTTTACAAGACCGCCCAAAAAATTTATGTTTATTTATCTAGGGTAAAGAGGCGATCTCAAGGTCAACATGTGTTTGACTTAAGACCGCCTCTATTTCATACGTAATAAAAGATATTTTCGTAGATCAACTGGTAACCAGACGAGCTGCCGACTGTACGACTCAAGGGGCCCCTGGGACACCATGGTGGCGCTACTGGTCATGCGCTATTCACAAATGTAGTAAGGGTTATTTCACCCGATGGCGGTGGTTGCGCAACCAAAAAAACGAAATTTAAAATGTGGCGCTACCATTATGTCCTAGCGAAATAGGGCCCTTACTGTCTGTCCGTCCTATACAGGTTGTTTCTTGTAAGTTGTCAAGCCGTGCAATGCGTGGTGATAGGACAACCATACCTATCAATAAAAACCCCATGTACGTCAGTGATTTTTGATAGTTATCTAGATATTTGCAAAAACTATGAAAATAGTTCAAAGTGCTATTGAAAATCTATCGTATTATTTTGACTGCACGTACTATTTCGGTTGGAACTGAAATCTAGTTTATTATATGTAAATACAATCAGCAATAAAATTTATGATGTCGCAAAATTTTTTAACTTTTTCCATATATTTAATTTTAAAACTTTTTTTGCTAATATCCGTAGGTAGGTAGATATCGACAAAGAATCGCTGAAGTAAAATGTGGTTTAATTGTTAGGTCACTATCTATGTTTACTATGTTCTGGCAGGTCACTCGACCCTACGAAAGTCGTCATGAACGGCTGCCGCATCAGGATAGCGTGGTGCGGTGTCGCTGACGCCCTACACCCGTTGGCGAGCGATATAGCGCAGGTAACGTGCCATCTGTTCATATAATAAAAGTGCAGAACGTAATTTTGTACGTCAAAACATCTAAAATACCTCTCGGCTTTAGTTTAGGTCTGATAGCACTGACCTCTATAATACAAGTACGCTGGACTAAAGGTTCTCTGAGAAATGACTGGTAATTTTGGTGCCTAATCAGAGCGTTCCCACCGAGTGTCTAGGGAACTAAAATACTTACGTACGTTTATGTCAACTCTAATTAGTTCCGTGGACGCTCACCGCAGCCGTCAGCGCCAAAATGACGATAGTCAAATGACTTCATTTTTATTGACAGAATGCAGTCCTTGTATTATAGAGGTCAGTGTCTGACAGACACAAAAATGTCGTCGTTTGTTTTTTTATCTGTATGTATTAATTTTTATACTTATATTTTGAAATATGTAGTCCATACCATAATATAACCTACATACCTCTTTTCATCGTACAACTAAGGGGTCGTGATTACTAGACAGCCATGGTAGCTTGAGTCATTTTGAACCAAAGACCACAGACGAAGGATGGCAGTTGCATCATGTATGTTGTATCGGCAGTTACATTGTGTATGTTCTGTTATACGTCTTAAACTCAGAAACAGCGCCGGAGTCAGAATGTTGGTGCTAACACCTCCGGACTTCAGAAAGCACGTAATGCCGTTGGACCTGCGCCTGATTTCACTCCAGTCATGTAGGTTTACCATCTCACCGAACTATGAGACTAAAGGAACACAGAATGCACCTGTGTTATGCGCACACCTTGGAAGAAGAAAGAAATAAAATAAAATTATGAATTATGGACATCACTTAACACACGAAAATAAACAACGACACGGTTATATAACAAAAAACACAGCAAAATTACAATTTATGTAGGTAAACCAGTCGGACTGTGCAGTTGTGTGCCTGTGATGTCCATATTAAAAGGGCCCTCTCAGCTTAAGTCGTGACCCGCTAGGGGCATTGTGCACTATATCTCCTGCGTTCCTGGCTGATTTCTCTTGTAATTGGCTGCCGTAGCCGAATATTCGTTAGGAGAATATAATATTCTAGCGAAACCGTACTCCCCAGGCCCAACAGGAAGATCTGTCGGCCCTGGGCCGCCTGGCCTTAGCGCTGGCCTGCCGTTCGGTGCACTGCGACAACCTGCCTGCCTCGATGGACCTCGTATCGCGCACTTACTCCGCCGACCTGAAGAACTTGATACTGTAAGTGTGGCTCCATTCCAATGCGCCCTGTCTAAGATCAAAAAGTTCAGTCTCTCTCTTTCTCTAAACAAAAAGTGACGTACTATATTTTTTTAAGGTTCTGGATGTATTCGCCTAACTTTAGTCATCGTTATTTGACATCCCTACTAAATTTGTCTATGGGTTCTCTAATTTCCTTAGCAACTGATAGCTGTTTAGGCTGACAATTCTGAATTAATATATTCTGCCAGTTTTCGTTTGGTTGGCAGAGAAAACGAGAGAGCAGGCAGAGAAAAGATATGCAAAAACATACGTAAATATAAATTTCTCGACAACCCGACAAAACCCGAGAAATTGGCCTCGAGAATTCTCGAGACCCGAGAAATTGATAAACTCGAAAATAATGAACCCTAATCGCACACTTCATTTGTTCATATTAAAGCAATGTGCACCTTTTCAGCTACCTGCTTTCCACGACCCCCACACGCCGCTCCGTCACCGATCTCATGCCTATGATTGGAGCACGGTTCTATACACAGGTACGATATACAGGGTGTTAAATACTCGTAGAACTAGAGTTATACGTCCAAATGCAATTTCACAGATGTTTTTGATTGTACTCGTTGTGAATAATGCTCTCATCGTATCGTAAGCATCTCTCGGGAAGCGAGAACAGAAAGATTCTTATTTTTTGTAATATTTTTGTGGCTATTATTGTGATTGTATGGTGGAATTATCATAGATAACTATTTATTGCACAACTTAAAGTCAGCCTATCAGATCCCACTGCTGGGCAAAAGCTTCACCTCAACTATGAGGAGGAACGAGCCATACTCCACCACGCGGGTTCAGTGCGGATTGGTGGAGGGGTGTCTGTAAGGCAAGTGACAAACCTTACTATCAGATGTTATCAAGCCGCCCTAGGGCGGCCTGACTAGGCTTAACGACTAATACCAACAGATATTAGCCGGGACCAACTGCTTAACGTGCCTTCCGAAGCACGGAGATACTTATCTAAAGTGACGACCATCACTTTAATGGTCGGAATGGTCACCCATCCAATCACGACCGCGCTGTGAGTTGCTTAACTTTTGGTATCACTACCAAAGTGCTGCCGCCACTGCGCCACAAGCACCTCAATTGCACAACACAACACACTAATTCATGCTTCTGGTATTCTGGAATGATAGATGATAACTGTTATCTTAATTTTACTTTAAGATTCCTTGGATCGCGTAAACTGCCGGCTCACATTGGAAAGTTTAGCTCTTCCCTTTTCCTAATATGGGAAGAGAGGGTCTTAACCATACAACATTTAATAATTTAAATCAAATATTTACCTTCTTACCTATTGTAATCCTTGGGATAGTTAAAATATGATATGTTTTTATTTTTCTGGTATTATTCATGCACACTACAATAAACAACCATATTTATCAACGAAATATCACTTTTTAAGTCAATTATTAACAACCAAAACTTGATAATGTGCTGGAAAACAATGTAACGTGCGCGCGCTGACCCTGAGATTGTCCACTGGCGTGCTGTCATAGCCGTGTTCGAGACACGCGCCATCTGTGGGTCGAAACGCCATTTTGAGGGACTTAGCATATGACTTTCTATTTTCACTTTTTTCTTTTTACCAATGGATAGCCTATTATAGCCTTAATCGAAAATGTCATAAGGCATTTTGTGCTAAACCTTATAGTTTAGCTGTAAAAAAATAAATAGTTTTTTTTTGTATGGGACGGATTACTTAAGTCTATATTGTTGTTGACCTAAGGGTGATCACGCGTTAAAACCTTTTTATTCTTATTATTTACCTATAGGACTATAAACAAGCACTAACACCGTGTCTATAAGTCTGCAATTCTCTGAGTTATTGCGATCGGAAAATAAATAAATTTTATACCTTACAAAGCTTGATTTTTGAATAACATTTATCAAATTAAACGTAAAATAGTAACTGATGGTTACGTATTTTACCATTTGTGATTAGGAAACGAACAAAAGCATGAACCCATACAATCTTTGAGTACTTGAATGTTAATGAGACGTTATAGATGCTGCTTTAAAAAGAAAAAAGTTTTGGTTTGTGGCTATTCTATAGACGTTTATGCTGGAATCGCTCTGCATGTTTCAGAGATAATTGGATTAGATAAATACAATAAAATTAAACGTTAAGCACCTGAGCATTTATTTTTAAAATATTGTTAATTGACACAAAATATAAACATTTAAGTAGGTGCATAATTAAGAACATAAAAATTATTAGAAAATTACTTAAAATTAAGCCAACAAAACATACAAACATCAACGAACCACTGACTTCTCGTTTTGCCTTAATATTTTAAAACATTTACACAAATATATCATAAATGTAACAACACAAAATCATAAATTACACTTAAATAACAAAGAATTTAATAAAATAATATGTACAAAGCTACCATTCCAATATCAATAATACAAGTATTTACAATTATCTTAAATCACAAGGAATTTTAATACAATGAAACTTACTCACTATCACTATTACTATCTTGTAAATTATCTACATCAATAAAATCTATTGCTGGTTCTGTCGGAAAATCCAGAAGAAGCTCTTTGGCTCTCGAAGAGAGAACCAATAGGTTTCGTTTTACCATCCGAGGTCTAAGACTGGTAATCTTAGGATCAGAAGACAAAAGAAAATTGTGTAAAATATCTTCATTCGTCGCTATCCTACTTACTTTCCTAGAATGGTGTTCTCTATAATTACGGAAGTCTTTATTGCGAGCTTCTGCTGCTTCTTCCGACAGTTTACCAATTGGAATGGAACCAAAATGCTGAATAATGGCAGAACCATGCACTAAAAGTTTGTGCAAACTGGAAGGCATATAATACCAGGGATACAGTTTTACATATAATTCCGCAGTATCATTGCAAAATTGAGAGAATTTAGAAATATCAACGCGTTCTCCACACGCAACAGTTTGGAGAATCACGTGTAACCTTTCAATTAAATTCTGATCAATTCCAGTGATACGGGCTGTTGTGTCTGCTTCCCTGAAAAATTTCCTTGCAGTATTGCCATCGTTAGTGGTGCCAACTCCTTGCTTGACCACATCAATTAGCAAACCACTGTCCTTTTTGAATGCTTCTTGAATAGCGCTTTTGCGTAGCTTCATTTTTTCTTTGTCATCACCTCTGCAACTCCATGTTTTGAACTCCAACCGGTAGGCTACAAAACAAGCAAAAATATAATGAAAAATAATGATTAAAAATACTAATACTACTACTAATTATTACTTCAAATAATATGTAATTTAGCGTGGTGAAAATTATAATTTTTTTTCTTACCTATATGTAGTAAGCACTCCATGCACCTTATCCAAGCATGAAGAGATGATAGCCCATACTGATACATATCTTCATTATGCTGTCTTTGGGGATGGGATTCCAGATCATTCATTTCCGATGGCTTCGCTTTACAAATATCGCAGACAGCTGACGAAGTCCCTGATAAATAGGAGGCTATCTTGCCGTCAATCATTGTCAAATGTAATTGGTGTTTTACTGCAATCTGTTCAATTCTTGACGGTAAAAGTGCTTCTATTTCTCCGGATATGCTGGCTTTTATGGCTGTTACAGTTGCTTGAGATTCTTTTGTAAATTTAAACATAATTGGACGGCAATAAAAGGTTGAAGAAGGTCGGTCATTATCCCAAAGCACTGTTCCATCAGGTTTCTGCAGCCTAATCGGTACTAGACTGGCCATAAATATACTGCTCTCATGAAACTCTGTATCAGACTTTTGTTTGTAATTACTTTGACCTGAAGCACCATCAAAACCCCATTTGCTCACAAGTTGTAAATCAGTGGCAAGTTTCAGGTCCAAAGTAATCGAATCCAAAAGTCTGTATACAGTTAAATCCAGCAAAGCTTGCAACTTAATTGATGCTCCGTCTTCAGTAACCAAGATGTCTTCTGTTTTTGGATAACAATTCTGTTTTTCCTGTCTAACTTTATAGTACGAAGGGTACAAGTCTGTACCATTTTCGCTAGCTGCCTCTCTTAGGTTTATGTATTGCCACTTCGAAAGTTTAAGGGAAATTATTAAAGCCAATGCTTTTTCGGGTGTATATGTTTTTCTTTTGTCTTCACTTTTACCTATACAATCTTTTACTTTTTCAAGGTCTTCTGGGTTATCCAATAAATGTTGCATAATTTTTGCCACATCTTCGTTTCCAGAACTTTTTAAGCTCCTCATAGCAACCGCATTCACTTCTTCAGGGGACAATGACAGCGATTTATTTATTTCCTCCACACGTCTTCGCTTTTGCTTGGAGCCCAAATCTTCAAAAGGTTTTCTTGGTGTAAACATAGCTGTTGAAGGTCCTGATGTAGGAGATTCTGACGTAGAAGGTTGTGATGTAGATGGTTCTGACGTAGAGGGTTGTGATGTAGATGGTGGCAGATTTTCTATATTATCAGTATCATCACACGTGTCTTCATGATCTTTGCTTAAGATAACTTCTTCAGGCCAAGTTATTGGACTTTCTAGCCAATCTCCATTGTTCCGTATAAACTGAGGTAAAACGCGACTACTCCTTCTCCATCTAGCACTCACAATAGAACAAAATCGCTCACAGAACTTTTTAAGTACAGCACTGGTCTTCTCCGGCACATTCATTTTCTCTTGAAGAAAATCAAAAAGTTTTTTACTGTCCGACAGTGATCCCAAGTTTTCTCTCAAAATCACAAACAAATCTAAATTATTTACTATATTTTCCATCTTAGCGAAAAGAAAATAATTCACAGTCACAAGAGATTTAAATAGCAGTTAAACGAAGGTTCAACGAATACTAGTTATGATTTTCTCATTACGGATATTATATACCTTTTGTAACACCAGCAACTATTGAATTTTCATAATAAAATAACAACCCTAATTAGTAATTAGAAACCTAAAATAATGAGTACTTGAAAGTGATTAGTGGTATCACTTAATTTATTTCATAAATAGATAATAATGTGAAACATAGTTAGTTAATCACGTAATCATTAGCTATTTTAGCAGAAAACATTACCAATTAGCGTAAACATAATAGTAAGTATTTGTTTTCAAAGTAATTTAACTAATTTCTTAATCCTTTGTATGTTTTTGAGTACTTAAAGATTGTGTGGGTTAATGGTTTTGTTTATTACCGAATCACAAATGGTGTAATATTTAACCTGCACCTACTATTTAACGTTTAATTTGATAAATGTTATTCAAAAATCAAGCTTTATAAGGTATAAAATATATTTATTTTCCGATCGCAATAACTCAGAGAATTGCAGACTTATAGACAAGCTTTTAGTGCTTATTTATAGTACTATAGGTAAATAACAAGAATAAAAAGGTTTCAACGCGTGATCACCCTTGGGTCAACAACAATATAGACTTAAGTAATCCGTCCCATACAAAAAAAAACTATTTATTTTTTTACAGCTAAACTATAAGGTTTAGCACAAAATGCCTTATGACATTTTCGATTAAGGCTATAATAGGCTATCCATTGGTAAAAAGAAAAAAGTGAAAATAGAAAGTCATATGCTAAGTCCCTCAAAATGGCGTTTCGACCCACAGTGCGCCAGTGGTCACGCACACATGCCCCCGCATGCCTGTAGTAGTGCAATAAATTTGCGCACATACGTATGAAGCTTTGCCTCTGTACTTATCTACTCATGTGGTAATATTTTGTTGAAGGTGGAAGCGCTAGAGCGACGCGCCGACGCGTTCGAAGAGCAGCTGGCGCGGGAGATCGACAACGGAAGACTCCTGCGCATGCTGATCAAGCTGGGCGTGATCAACGAGCGCCCCGAGTAAGTATTAAGTCAAAACAACTCTCACCTTTGCAATGAGCGATTTTCCTAGTGTCAAAAATTAGTACAAAATCCGCTAGATGGCGTTGACCAACGTAAGTCAGGTATTTTTATTTATGAAAAAGGCAGGTTTTAAAGTTGATCATGTTGTAATGTTTAAGTTATTATCTGAGATTCACGTGTACTGACAGGTATTTTTTTAACAATTTATTGACCATCAAGACGTTTTTCCATATAATTTTATTTTTAGTTGGATTTTGAAACTCACTAATTTTTAAGGTAAATACTTCCACTACAACATGTCTGTACACAGCTGTAACTTAGATGAATATGATAACGCCATCTATCAACATAAAATAAAACAAAAATTCTGAGCTGTCAGAAATATATAATTATTTTTATAACTTAACCAATTATTTTGCAAGTTTTTACGAAATCAAATTGAATTTCGCTCACAAAAATTAATCGACTGTGTCATCCGGTGGGACTCGAACCCACTTCCCTTCGCTATCCGGGCGATTGCTCTTACCAACTGAGCTATGGAGGACGTTAGTCAGACGACGAATTTTTGTAAGTGCTTGCTACGCCAGTCAGCCGGCGTTTCTGTCAGAAAAACTCTCATTTGGCACTTTTTTTTAAGAGCCGCCTCCCTAAAATTAGATTTTGACGTTTACCCCCGCGCGGGGAACTGACCCTTCATTTATCCATATACTCCACTACAGCAGCAACACGCTTCAATATGGCTTAGCTTGCTTGAAGCCAGTTTGGCTCAGAATGTAACGGCGTATTTCACAAAACAGTTTTTCGTGAATAATGTGAAAAATATGGACTGTAGTAAAATATCCTTTATACATTCACTAATTAAAATGGACCTTCTATTAGACGTTTTTTACTTTATTTTTATTTTATTTTAAGATGTACAAAACAGATCACAAACAATATTACAAATTAATTATAAAACATACTTAAGGACTAGTTTGCAACCTTTAACATGTACATACTATTATAAATAGCCTAGCAAGCAGAGAAGTATCAGAAGTACCATGCAATATTCTGACAAACACTACAAAATATTATAAATAATCTTAACTAAAAGAGTTAAAATATAATAACCTTAAACACAATTAAATGCAAAGTAATAACAAATGCTTATTATCACTTTGCACTACTGCTCAAGCAATTTCGCAATTTCCTTTTTGAATTTATAAATACTACCAGCAAAAATATCTATGTTTGGTGAACCAGCTACCAGTTCATTGTGTTGGCGACACATTCGTGTTATGGGACTAAAATAACCGCGAAAGAATCCGTCTTCACATTATTAACGACACCATTATACCCAGGTTGAACATGGACGCTTCGTGGTCGGAAACAGGCGACAGATACATGCTGAAGCTGTTCCGCGACTATCTGTTCCACTCGGTCACCGAGGACGGTCGCCCGTGGATCGACCAGGCGCACCTGGCGCACTGCCTGAACCAGCTCGACGGAGGCACCTCCGCAAAGGTACGCGGACCTGTTTAAAGTATCTGTTCCGCTAGGTATCTGAACCTGTTACAAATATCTGCTCCGGTTGGTGACTGAGGACTACCAGCTCGGCGGAGGCACCACAGCAACGGTATCTATGCCATTTTTAATATCTGTTCCGCTCCGTATTTTTTATTTGTGTAATTTACATAATTGAAGATGTGCGTAACTTTTCTAATGGACTCCAAATCAGCTAAATAATTATCATGCCATTATTTTGGCACCGTTATTGTAGGTATCCAGTTAATATCCTAGTACAGGGTTTTCCAATAGGCATAAGGTATCTTTGACAGCCGGCCAAATAAGATTGTTAGTAGTGTCATTCTAGGTTATTAGAAAAACACATTATTGACAGTGACATAATACATATTGATGTGGTGTTTAAAATTCGATACTTTCCCAGTCTCTCCATCTGACGGGTGCCTCCCCCCACTCCCTGATGGTCAACAGATTCGAGAATCAGAAATGGCCTCCAAGATCATGTGATTCAACGCCACTTGATTATCTTTTGGGGGGATATGTGAAACCACTGGTGTATGACACGATCCAAGAAATGTCGAAGACCTTAAGAGTAAAATAACACGCGTCATGAGATAGAGGTGCCAATATGTCAAAAATCGATGGAAAATTCTGGCATGCATAATGCCAAAAGGCAAGGCTTCAGAAACGATAGTATAATATTATAGTTGTAAACATTCAATGTGCTTTTATTTCAATTCAAATACACCCGGCTCCTATTGAAAAACCTTGTGCTTCGTATTTCATACCGAAAGATCAAGATAATGTAATTCAGGACTCTTTTATACCTTAAGGTCAGAGCATGCGTCCGTATTGCTAATAAATAAATTCACGAATGCATTTTAACTCACGCTTCACATCGTCATGCATATGAAATATGGATGCAATCTTGTTTTTGAACTTGAGTTTAAAAATAGTTACCATTTTGTTAGCTTCGCATCTTGATAAAGCTGCATATTATATTTAAATTTCCGTAACCGATAACTCAATATTTTATCGAAGTTCATCAGTTACAAGAGGCATATTTCGTAATGATCAACTAAGTGAACATTTCTAATATTGTTGATAGCACCTTTCTAACCTTTTGTCGATGACAAGTTTATTCCAATCAATCAATATTGGAAATACAGTCGGCAGCACGTCAGGTTACCCATTTGAACTACGAAAACAGCTTCTATTACGGAGGGAATAGAGGCGGTCTCAATGTTTAAGTTGCTGCGTGCGGCCGTGTGTACTCTGTTTTTTTTATTCCATCATGAGGCATTGCGTTCTTATACTACTTTCACCGCTCCATGGACGTATGTTCGGACAACGACAAAATTTTGACATTTCTTAGCACTTTCATTATTGTTATTTGAATTTTCATGTAACCTCCCGATGCGTAAACTAAAATAAAGCGAAATTATTTTAATCAATGTTTTGTTGCTAAAGCTGAGAATTCACGGTCAGTTAAAATGATTAGTCGAACTGACGTACGCCCAAAACGTATATTTGGACTAGTCAGTAAAATCCGGGGGTTGCCGTCAATTCAAATTTTAACTAATAAATTCGCACCCACGGTCTATAATTAAACATTCTTACAAAAATCCGCCTGATCTGTTTAACTGACTGTGAATGACTAGCTTATCAGAAATACTGTCAAATAAAACGTTATCAAACTTTATCAATCCATCTCATTGTAAGTGTCAAAGTTGCGTAATCAGCATGTCGATCCTATACCACTAACACATCGAACTTCTTAAATTATTTAGAATAAAATATCCAGTGCCATCATTGTTTTCATTTTGATCTTAAGATCAAAATCGATGCATTATTTTGATATTGCAGAACCTTAACTGATATCTGTTATTCCCCACCAGGTGGAGCTAATGTCCCGCGACGAACAAAGCGTGCTAGTGGTGTCGTACGCGGAACTGAAGCACTGCCTGGAGCAGGCCTTCGACGAGGTAATACCAACCCGATAATATCTATTATTTAATTACCTATGCATTTTAAAACAACTGTTGTACAGTGTGTCTGGGTTTGGACTAGCGATAATTTATGGGCTATTAGTTCATCAAATGTTATCGACAAAAAACTTGTTATGTTCTAAGGGGGGAGGGGGTCTTTTAAAGAATTTTATTTTTAAATAATTCTTGCTAAAAATGTAAAACGTTACATAGTTTTTTAAACATATTTCAAAACTAAACCCAAAAATGAAATTTATCAGAAAAAAAATTTGTGGGTAAAATTTTTTAGGATTATATACTACTCAAAACAAAATAAGGGCCACGAGGTATTTTGTCTGTACCATTAAAATAATAATACCAATATATATTTTTTTGTCTCCATAACGAAAAATTATGTTGTTTTTAACGTGTAGACCAATAAATTTATTCCAATAATAATGATTGAAAAGTTTATTTGCTTTGAAAGAAAAAACTCATTTAAGGTTAAAAATAAAAAGAATGTAAAGTTACTGAAAACAAAAGAAAATACTCCATGCTCATCTTTTAGTAACGGGTATGCCCCCCTCGTTTCGCTACGCACTCCTGAAGCCTGGAGTGCATGCTCTCAATCAAATGCCTGACATTTTCCATTGGAATCTCTTCCCAGGCCCTTTTAACAGCGTTGATGAGTTGCTGTTGGTTGTGGATTTCCTGATCACCGTCTCTAACTCTTCGTTTCAACTGATCCCACATGTGCTCTATTGGATTTAAGTCCGGACTGTTCGCCAGCCGGCAAGACTTGAATTTGAGAGGCTTCCAGTACAAACCGAGTCGCTTGAGCCGTGTGTCCTGGACCCGCTCGCTGGGCAAATGGGATCACATGTGGTCTGACAACTTCCTCAATTTACCGCTGAGCAGTAACAGTACCCTCATTTAAAATAGCGAGCTCAGTTTTGCCGTGTAAGCTTATCCCGCCCCAAATCATTACATTTGGACCACCAAAACGATCGACTTCATGGATGCAGGCTTCTGAAAATCTCTCGCCACGTCTTCTCCATACTCTAATACGCCGATCGTCGTTAAAAAAATTAACTTTGCATTCGTCTGTGAAGAGCACCGTGCCTCATTGGTTTATGTCCTAGTCCAAATGTTGACGGGAAAATCTTAAACGATTTGCACGATGATTTCTGGTTAATGGATCACGGACAACTCGCCTTCTTGATGCCTGCTGGTCTTCATGCAATCGATTACGAACAGTTTGGTCACTGACACGAGTACCCGTTGTGAGCCGTAAACGATTTTGCAGCTTGCGGGCCGTCGTTGTGCGATCTCGGCGCGCACTTAATCGAATGTAACGATCCTCTTGAGCTGTTGTAATGCGAACTCTGCCCGAACCAGGTCTTCTTCTAACACTGCCGGTCTCTTGGAAACGATTTCATAGATTTTAAATAGCTCTTGGAGAAAATCCCAATTGCAAACCCACAGATCGCTGCGAATGACCTTCTTCAATCATTGTAACGGCTCTGGTTGCTGTCAGCGAGTCCATATGACGCCTGCGTGCTTGTGGCATATTGCAAAAGATGTTTCTGACTCGAGATATCAATGAACTCTGATAATTTTTAATAAACCAAGAAGCTAAGGAAAGCAAAACGTCAAAGAAAATGGAAACAAAATTTTCAAAAATAATTTTAAATCAAATTTTATTTAAAATTGTTGCCAGCATTAGATGAATACTACAATATTAAGAAGTTTAGGTATCAAAGAGTTTGTATACTCAATATTTTACTACTTTCAATATGAAAATGTTTAATAATTTACACCAAAATGAAAAAATACCTCGTGGCCCTTATTTTGTTTTGACAAGTATATCTCCATCCATATTTTAATGACAAAGGCATATTACAAAGATGATAAAAACGTATGGAATAGTTTGAAGGAACACAAGAGTAAAACTTTGAATAGAATCTATATTATAGTGACTGAGTTTCTTGCGCTGCTTCTTCTCAGCACTAGCCCATTATCCCGAAGCAGTGGTGGGTTTCTGTGTTAGGACGTGTATAAATGCTCCTTGCGAGTCTTGTTTTTTTATTATTTGTAGTGGGTTTGCTTTTGACTCTAACCGCACGTGGCGTAGACAGAGTCGACGGTGTACCGAGCTAACCTCCTCTAAGTTCTGTCACTCCGACTCACCGACGTGACACAACAAGCTGCTTGGCGTCGGGCTCCTGGGTGGATGGTAGCTACCAGACGGCACCTAACGGAGCCTACCACCGCTGATAGGATCGTTCAGCCGCCATCACAAACTGGTGTTTGTGATGTCGTTGCCCTGGGTGAACCACTAGGAGGTAGATCCTTCACCAATCCAAATGTACAGAAATTAATTAATTTAATTTTGTTTTAGGTGATGCTGGCGGCCGGCGCGGCGCCCTAGGACTTTGCCCCACCCCTTGAGCGCTCCACAGTCCACACCACCTTTCGAACACAAACGAAAACCCGCGTACGTTGACGACCTCCTACTACAATCACAAATCATTTGCTTTATCTGGTACTCTACGGACGACAGCACGTCAAGATGAACCCTGCGGCTTATGCAGTTGTAATAGAGGCGATTTCGCAACAAAAATGTATAGTCTGATGTGCTGGCCACTACTACTATTATACTGTGTTTTCAAATCAGGCATCGCTCGCACTCGAGCCAACTATAAAATAAAAATGACTGCGTCACCTCATATTGATTTTTGACGGATAAATCTAAGCTGTCATTTTATATCCGATTCCAAAAAAACGTAAACGAGATGAGTTTTCCGCCTTTGGTCAAACGTGCGATCAAAATACCTTTTTGTCAAAGGTGCCTTCGGTGAAAAAGTGGTATTCAAAATCAAAGTATACTTTAACTACAAAATGCTGCAAACCTAACATTTTTTATACATAACACGGTCGAACTGGCCCACACATAAACATTGCATCTATAGTAGGAATTCTAAATTGCTAACACGCCACCTACGTTGGTGCAATGCATGCAGCATTACGCCCGCATAGGTTTGGAAAAACTGATAGTACAATAAAGATACCTACATCGAATATGGACTAGCATTTTCATGATGACATCGGTGGGATAATTGTTGTAATTGTCTATAGTACGTGCCAGATAAACGTGCACGAAAGGTCGTTCACCCTGAACGCTAAAACCTTGTGATACGTATCATTTGTTTTACTAACAGCGATTATTACGACTTTTGATCGATTTTATAATACCACAACAACGAGACCACGACACAAACGGGATTTAATGCAACTAATTAATACTTTTTTTAAAGTCAAATTTGTATTTACCTTCCCGACGTTTCGATTCGGTTGCACGAATCATGTCGTAAAGTGTATGTTTGGAAATGCAACAACAAAGTTTGAAATCCTATATAACGAGACCACCTCAAAACACATAAAAAAAATGATGGCGATACATGCCAATTTTTGGGTTCAAGGTCGACCCGTGCCGAGGTTCATTTGTCAGACAGATTCGTATCGCTATGGCTTATAATTAGGGTCGCCGCACTTCGCATACTGGCGTGCAGTGGTACACGGGTGACGGTCTGCAGGGGTGACGGGTCAACGACTTTTATGCACCGGTTAATGGCACGGACTATACTCGTCCTTTTCATGTTCTATCCCTGACATTTCTTTGACAAAGCTTGTCAATAGTGTAAGACCTCTGTGATCGGATATGCCCACTTGCGGTGCGAATATGAAGTGCAACGTAGTAGCTGGGTACCTTCGAACCTTCGTTAGCATGTGAGCTCGCTCGCCCATCGCCGTTAACCCGTTCAATGCCACAGTATTTTTTTTAACATAGAATTTGCTACCCTGCTGCAGGGCCCTAAATAAATACCACGAAATTTTATTGAAGTATCATTTTTAAATCTAGTGCTGGAAACTTTACCGGGCACAAAAACTATGTTAGCCACTGAATTCGACAATAACGATATTTTGACAATATTTCTACTATTATTTCACTGGAATCTAAAATACATTTTTTGCCGGGTTTGAGATAATTTTTAACATCTTCCTTTACAACCCAATAACTGATTCATTTATTCAATAGTTTTTAATATTTTTTAACACTTATAGTGTTAGGGTAGGATTTGAACCTACGGCCTTTGGCTAACCGGGCCACCGCTCTTACCAACTGAGCTACTGTGCAGTCTACAGTCCGCAGAGCTACAGTGAAGCGAAACGTGTGCGAATTTTTTGTTTCTTATTTAAGCTCATTTATTGAATATACAACGGGCACGAGCCAACTTGCTATAACAAGGGGAATTCGAAGTGCTCGGATCGCGCTGGAGGAGTTTGGAATGGAATGGAATATAAGCGTATGTCACTGTTACCTCAAATGTTGTTAGTAAATGGTCTGGTTGGAGCGAGTAGGCATGTCCGATCGCGTTGCCTCCCTACTTCACCGTAAAGTGCTACATCTTTCCATTTGTATCATACATCGCAAGAAAAAAATCGAGTGTAAAATCGATTCGACACGTTCGGATGCGACAATTTTCGTGGGATCGTAATAAACAGCTACGATGTATCTCAGCTTACGGGTACCTTCGAACCTTTGTTGACATGTGAGTTCGTCCGCCGTTAGCAGTTCAGTACCACCGAAGAAGTGTAGTGGCGACCGACCCGTGTACTGGATCAAAGGTAAACGCGAAGTGATAGGAAAGAGCAGGAGAAATTTGGCACGGGAAGGAATTCAAGCGACTGTGTCCTGTGATGTTGGTAAAAGGTTAGGCCGGAGAAAGTTGTATCCGAAAGTGTTAAATCCTTGCGTAAGATTGATAATTGAAATAACAATTATTATTTGTTTTAACAAACACACCAACTGTCTAGCCGCTAACTAAGCGTAAGCTTGAAAATAGAAAACATAAATAGATCAGTTACCAATTCGCCGCTGAAACGAATGCGGTGTTTTTACAAAAAAATAGACCAGGTTTAACCTAGGTCTAAATATTAGCCGACAACAGAGGAATGAATGACACATTCGTGACATCACCTAATAGAGAAACGCTTTTCTAATTGGCTAGCTAATAGCTTAGTCCGGGCTTAAACCCGGTACTAAGTATGATGTTCTTGTCACTGGCATTTCTTTGACAAAGCTTGTCAATAGTTCAATAGTGTAAGAACTCTGATCGGATATGACCACTTACGGTACGATTTCGAAGTGCAACGAAGTAGCTGGGTACCTTCGAACCTTCGCTAGCATGTGAGCTTCTTGAATAAAGTAGACGAGCCCACGTGCTAAAACAAGGGGTATTCGAAGCGCTCGGATCGCGCTGGAGGAGTTTGGAATGGAATGGAATATAAGCGGATGTCACTGTTACCTCAAATGTTGTTAGTAAATGGTCTGGTTGGTGTAAGTTGCCATATCCGATCGTGGTGCCTCTCTGCTACTCTTATGCAACTACATAAAATTATTTTTTTGTGGCACGAATGAAATATGTTATCTCAAAA
This sequence comes from Pyrausta nigrata, assembly GCA_949316185.1. Classification (NCBI taxonomy): domain Eukaryota; kingdom Metazoa; phylum Arthropoda; class Insecta; order Lepidoptera; family Crambidae; genus Pyrausta; species Pyrausta nigrata. The sequence goes on from OX438936.1 coordinate 1,463,615, forward strand.
TGCATCGTAATGTAATGTGGGGGCCAGTACATTAGCTTAGCATAAACGAACTAACGAAGAAGATAATTGAGAACAATTTAATTAAATTTGGTTAAGAATTAAATATATTTAATGATAATGATGGAAATAAAACAGAAATGAAATCTTTGACACTAGCGCCACCTCGCGAACAAATGGTATTAAGAGAAAGACAATGGATTGGTTAAATGTTTTAAAAATATTCATGTTCACTGATTCAAACTCGCCAGGATTTTTTCGTCTCCAAAAAACAATATGATCTGACCAGTTCTTTGAATTACGCAAGGTTTTAAACTTATACTCTATGCCGTATTGCATAAGGGCAATGTTACACATTAGTAGATTAGCTTCATCAATGTTTAGTGGTTCTCAATGTTCAATCGGTGTTAGTTAAAGTACAATTAAAGGACTTGTCCTCTTTTTGTATGGAGGCTGGTTTTTTATTCTAAGATATCACCAACCACTAATAAACCTATATTTAACTTTAAGCTACAAAAATATGAAACACGTCACCATAGAAATCAGAATTTTAAACACCTCCATTTTTGAGAAAAAATATGTCATGTAACAGGCATCATCCATTGATCACTTACTTGTATTTCCTGGCTGTATGGCTATGTACCATTGCCTTTCCACTGGTGGATAAATACTACTAGGTACTACCACAGATTATATAATAGGTACTACTGACAATGGAATGTCAATTTTGCTCTCAATTTTTTTCCATGCGTTAATTGATATAGGCGAAGGTGCGGTTTCTGTACAGACAAAGAGAAAAATTAATTTCAATTTTTCTCTAAATCGGAGGCCTTAAAAAATATATTAATTATGCAGCAAGGCTAGTTTTTGTGAACTCTTAAATAATTATATTTAAGAGTTCACAAAAACTAGCCTAGAATTTAGTTTATTCTGGTTAGAAATATTGACGAATAAAAAACCATTAATGGACAAGTCCTTTCAGAATATATCGGTGTATACTTTGCGTACACCCTTATTTCTTTAACTCCGGTTAACTTAAACGGTTCATCACAGTGGGTGTCAGTAGAATAAACTGTTATCGATTCAAACCAGAGTTATAAAAGTAAAGGTACAGTATTTATATTCAATGTTCACAGTAGCTCCCCTAATCCTTGAGGCCTGTTTACACACACCATTTTTGGTCGCAGGACGGAGTTGTAGCGAGTATCGCTTACATCTCATCATTCATCTTAATATCGATGGTTAGACAAATTATCGATAGTTGTCCACGAGGCACAGTCGCAATACCAATAACGCTATTGATGATCAATATTCTTGAAAGGATTTGACTGTCATATCTGTTAGTATTTTTCAAGATCACAATTACTATTACAACTCTATAAACAGGCCTTGGTGACTCGGCATCATATGCAGTGTCAATTATGTGTGGAAAGATCGGCGCGAGAAGAAACAGTAATGATTATTATACAATTAAATATGCATTATATTAAGTATACATGTTAGATAAGAAACAAACCTGTTAGGCGTAGCAATAACATATTCACTTAGCTGTTAGCGGTTACTACACGGTATGACAAACACACGACCTGTCACAATGACTATAGATGTCATAATTTTTAAAACAACTAAATGAAGCTGTCTGTCAAACCGTGTAGCCACCGCCTTAGAATCCCACTTGTGGGGCATATATGTTCGTTTCAATATTGATGTTTATCAAATCGATGTCAATGTTTACATGCTTCGTTGTCTATAGTCGAGGACTCGTGGCAATGTACCGAGTTCGCGAGTCCGAAGCCACTACAATAGATATTAAGGCGCCACACGATCCAAAGCTTCTTCTCGCCACATACCCACATGTTGACTGTACCTTTACACGTGTTTTTTTTTTATTATTGTAACATGCAGATAATTCCTATATACATACACGTCCTTGATTATGACGAAGTAAACATTCCTTATATAAATATATTGCAGCAAATTGATGATGTAACATGTTTTAAAAGAGAAAACAATATATTTTTGGTCAAAACGAAAGTACATCTGTATATCGCCCAATTCGCTTTCGTTTCGGCGCACGTCGCGACTACCGTGAATGTCAAATGCCTCCAATGTATGAATATCTTGAACTGTACCGCTAAAACATGCATTAACATTTGGAATTTCTTGAACCTGACAAAATGCGCTTTTAAATTGTATACTTTACTCCTTTCTGTTAGGGCTGAGGTTATTAATTGTCGTGGAAAGCGTTCGGTCGATATACAGACACTGGAGCTGGTCATCCAAATTGCCCGAAAAATTGCCTTTCGCCGTAGCCTCCTTACGTGTGACACCGAATGTCAAAATAATGGGGATGGAAAAAGAAACATTATAGGATCACTTTGTAGTCCGTCTGTCTGTCAAGACCCTTTTTCTCGGAAAACGTGGAGGTATCAAGTTGATACTGACATCAAATACTTATGACTGCGGTCCCTTGAAGCTGTGCAAAAACCCAAGTTTCTAAGGTAAAGCAATCTAAAGGTAAAGCCATTTTAGCTGTATTTTCTAACATTTCGCAGGAGAATCAAAACAGGGTACTTCCCATTGACCTAGAATCATGAAATTTGGCAAGAATGCCAAGTAAGCACAAGTAAAAGAAAAAGTCCGAACTAAATTCAAAGTGACTCTAAGGAAACAGCTGAATATTGTAACTATAGCAAGCTTGTAATACAAGTTTCGTTTTCTTATAATTTTTTTTGTAAAACACATTTTTTTTTAAATTGCGTCTCCAACACCTGGCTACGGCGAAAGGTGACAGGGCCAAAAATGTATGCCACGTAGATCTGAATTTGTATATTAGTTCGCTAAATATTTAAATATACATTTCAATATTTTTTTACCAGAGCTCGTCGACATGTATCTATATTATTGCCCATAGCATCCCGTAGTTATTTTTAGAAACAACTAATTGCCACCATTTTGTCTTCACTTTGCCCATAATGCTTATTTTAATAAAGTTAAGACGTATTAAGTAATCTATTTCAGTAATTATTGGCCACACTTTGTTGCATCACAATTTTTTGCTGAATCTTAATCTCCTTTGAAGTAAACATCGTCGAGAAGCTATATTTTATTTTAATATTTGCATCATGAAGTTTCTAGTGGTTTGCAATCACTGACCTCTATAATACAAGTACGCTGGACTGCATACTGCCAACCTAAAAATGAAGGCATTTGATTATCGGCATTTTGGCGCTGACGGCTGCTGTGAGCGTCCACGGAACTAATGAGAGTTGACATAAACATATGCAAGTTACTCTACTTTAGTTCTCTGGACACTCGGTGGGGGCGCTTTGATTCGACACAAAAAATATCTGTCATTTCTTAAAATTTTTTTAGTCCAGCGTACCTGTATTTACTGTATTAGAGGTCAGTGTGTTTGCAAAAAACAATAGCAGCATCTAGCTACCTGTAGACATTTAAGTTAATCAAGAATTTATTAACATCAATCTTTTTTTTCTGGGGCTGGCTTAGTGCAAATGTCCTGGTTCTGTTTATTTTATATCACAATATGTAATTTATTTAGATATTTAGTTCTTACATGATCAAAACAGTAAAGTGGTATCGCGGAAATCGTAAGGGTGCAATCACACCACGTCTTTGAATGTAAATTATTTTAACTGGAAAACAGGATATGGCCAGCCTAGTTTGTCCAATCGATAAATTAAGTTACCCTTATTCGGCAATCACAAATATTTTGGGTAAGGGTAATTATATTTTATATTTATTTTTTATGTAATATGACGTCTAAATCGAATGTGTGTAAGAATAGCAAACGAATGCCGTCGTTTTCAATGTCCAAATTCCGATCTATGTATTGATGTTGAGGTTCCAACGAAAGTGAGGTGGAAATATTTTGGGATAATTGTATTTTTTTCTAACAAATAAACCTCAAAACAAAAATGGCGTTTTATTTGTAATCTTTCCATATACTACCCTTCTAGAAAAGAAAGAGCATGTTTTCAACATACTGACTAGGTAGGTACTTATCGTATATCTACTGTACTTCCCAGGAGCACAAGTACTAGTCAGGAGGCCACTGTAGCCCCTCTATAAACTATACAGTGTGGGACACACTATATTAGCATGGACGAAATATATAAGGACCAACAATCGCCATACAAAAAAGCGTTCCCCGGAAATTTACAAAAATCCAAGTACCATCCAGATGGCGTTGCTAATATAGCCAGCCAATGCTTTAATGTCTATCTGTCTACTATCAGCGGACTTCCATGCTTGTTGCCAATTTCATTTAGTACTCTTGAAAGTCATAGATGGCGTTTATTAAAATACCGTACGAAAACAAATCTGCCTATTGTGCTCTTGGTTTGTAGTAGTTGACAAACAGCGGCAACAGTATCAACATTTCGTCCATGATATTAGTATAGATGAGTTCACCTACAACATTTTTCTCTATTACATGAACCTCGAAAACAGACCAAAAAATATCACCTTTCCATACAAATCTAAAAAGATGATTTACTAATTAGTATGGGAAAGTAAAAAAATAATTTGGGATTTCAAAGTTGATCCTATTACTTATGAAAGTGGTTGCAATTTTGCTTCTTAGTCACCATATGAAGGATCCGACACCGGTGACAGGACACACTGTATAAGGGATGCCCCATCTATGAGCTCGTTTTGACGTAAGTAAATTTTAAAATAACAAATTTCATTATTTGAACAAAAAATAGATTTTTTTAATTATTATTTTATTAATTGGTTTATATCATGAATTTCCACCAGTGGGTCCCGCATCATCTCACCCAAAAATTTGACCAAATATCATGGAGCTGTATGTCCAGCCAAGAAGCTTAGAGCCAAGCAGCCAAGAGATGGTTTTTAATCCTGTCCTTACTTGCAAAAAAACATTAAAATTAAAATTTCTGGCTCCGACTCCAAAAAATAGCACATAATAAATTGGAAATACATAGGTTTCTTGTACAATGGGGATCCACACGCAAAGCTTGATGCAGATGGCGCTAGCATAGATACGCCTATGTCAAACATTTTGCTATTGTTTATGTCGGGCTTTTTCGTATCTAAGTTACAGTTTTTCGTGACTATCTAATGTTATTTTATCATAATGTATTCGTCAATGAAGTTATCTGAACTAAAAGACGATCTTCGGAAACGAGGATCAAAAGTATCTGGTAAAAAAGCCGATCTTATTGCGAGGTAAACATTTGGGTGTTTATACGGTTTTATTACTGTAAATGTTACATTTAATTGCTTGATGAAATTATTTTTGTTGTATTTGTGTTACAAATTTACTACATAACAAGGTTTTTAATAAATATAACTAAAATAATAAAACACGTACATGTTTGTTTTTAGAACTGAAACGAACTATTATGATGGCTTGCTGTTGTTCTTGTATTGATATTGCATAATTAATAAATGATATGGCGCGTGCGGCTCCCGCGATTCTGACGGGTAGGTAAGTATTGCGGCGTGGATAAATGCGCTTTCACCTATCCCTTTTGTAAATATTTAGGAAACTTTTGTTGCTAAAACGCTTGGCCAATTTATAGCGTCAATATTATTAAATAGAGCGTCACTTACGTAGAGACATATTTATCATGTAACATAATTCATAGGTACCCAACTTTTGCAATAAAATCTTAATCTGTACAACATCCAGTAATGGATGTTAAAATAATACTTAACTGACATTTCAGTCAGTTGAATTGAAAGTTGTGCCATTTGTTTGTCGATTTCGTAAGGCGTAGGGTAGCGTAGTATCACGGTATAAAACAAATCTGTCTATTGTGGTAGTATATCCCAGCGTAATTCATCTAAGCCTATCGGGTATTCATTTTGTGCTTTTACACACATCAACACTGTCTAGGGATATACAGAACATTATTACTATATTATATCCAAAATATCCCTAGATAGGTACCTACCTAATGATTCTCTGTAATAATTTTTGCGCTTGAAATAAATAAAAAATCCTAGAAAAACTAAAATCCGATACAACCGATGCATCCGATGCCGCGTGCGAGGCCTGTGGACGCTTAGCATAAATATGCAAAAAAACTTTTTTATTTCAATTTTCAATGTTCACTACAAATCAAAAATGGTTGTATAGGTTCTATCGGATAGTAATGCCATACCTATTATGATTTGATTAGATATTATTTTGCCTCACGCACCCTGGTTATTCACATTATCTGAGCTAGGTTTATCTCTTATAACGTGACCTCGCGTGCGACTTTATTTTTAACCGACTTCAAAAAAGGAGGAGGTTATCAATTCGACTGTATGTTTTTTTTGTGGCTATGTACCGCATATCTCAGTCAGTTGTGAACCGATTTAAAAAAAAAGTGTTTACCTAGAGGTTATACCTTCTAGTTGGTCCTATTATGGCACAGTCGAGATCTGATGATGGGATCTTGGTGGATGGGAATTGAGGGAAACCCTCAAATTTTAAAGGCACGTATAGTGTTTTCGTACTAGTATCTTAATGTTGTCATGTTGTTACGTCATTACCGTATGAACGTCTGCTAGTCAACAAAATTAGGATTTTAGTAATTATTATTACACCATTAATCATTATTAAAACACCAGATGTTTTGTCAGGTATTGTATACGATGCTAACAAAACACAGTCAAAGGCGCAGCTCCCTCCTCTGTTCCCCCCCCCCCCCCCACCCCCAACAATAAAAATATATAATTACATCAAGAAATAATTACTGCAAAAAATCAATTAACTCTTACCGCTGAAACGAACAAGTACCACAGATTAATAATAGTTACTACGTACTATAAGTGGGACAAACGTACATACGTCATGTTAAATTGTCTGTATTGATAAGTACATTTAATCGAAATTGATTCATACAGATTTAACGCAAAGCTACGAAGGTCGAAACGCAAAATTGCAGTTCTATCAAGAATTTTTAAAATCAACTAAAATTTAGACCCAACCGTCACATTACATAGTTGCTGTGCAGATTTCGCACATGGAAATGTCTTTCGTAATTTCATGAATGAAAATTTAGGCAAAACAGAAGTAGTTACTGAGTAAAAGAGAAGGTTCCGAAACTTTAGCAACACAGTCCAGTTAAACACGCAAAGAAAGCAAAGTTAGACCAAACTTCAGGAGGGTTTTCTACTGAATCGAATTCCTCTAATCGTTAAACTATTGTTTTTAAGTGATAAGCATTTACTATGCAATCTACATATATTTTTACACTTGGAAAAAAAAAACTATTTAAAAAATATATTCCTCTAATCGTGTTTCGAGATCCATAATTAACTAAACGATGACACGATGTGCTGAAGTTTTTGAAAGTGTTGGTTTGAAGCTCTCACGATCTAATTATGATCATAAAAATGAACTTTTTCAACGCGCTCCTTCCTGAATAAGCTTCTCATATAATTTGCTTAGACAATTAGTTTTACTAGCGTAGGTATGGATGGAGCATATTTCACCTTAAAGCTCTATACTTTAAGGGGAACTATATTTTCTGTCACCAAAATTTATATTTGTCATCAAGTTGTATCCCTAAATAATTAGATCTATCGCCACGAAATATTTTCGTTCTCAGATAAACAAATGTGTTCCCAGGTATGAATCACCAAATTAATGTTAATAAATGTTTAAAATAAAAGCTAGATCACCAAAGAAATTGTAGTGCATTGATTAAATATAAACTTCGTTCTCATAATAATAGTTTTGTTACTTAAATAATAGGTTTGTCCTCAAAATGACAGTCAATCAAAATGAATGTAGATCTGTCACCAAATAAATCGATTTTCGATCCCAGACTGCGATTCCCTTTAATTTGTTATTCTGTCACCAATATAGTGGTAACATTTTATTTCATTGAGTTACCAAAATCATTTTGTTCGTTACCTATTTAATACAACAATTGTCAATTTGAATGAAAAAATGTTCAAATAGGCGAAGCCAAATTGGCGCAAACATATTGTCGGATTAGCAATACGCTTGAAGCTGGCTAACCCCCCCACTACAAGCCAAAAATGTGCTAAAGAGAAAGGGGTGCCCTGCAAAGTCCAAACCAGAATCAGAATCAGAATATATTTATTTGCTCATAAATAGGGTTACACTAAAGATCTTACTTTTATTATAACGTTCATCCTATTTAACTATTAACAATAGCATGCAAACATTTATTATTTTATTACATATCTCAATCTACAATAACTATGTTTTTATAATAATGTCAATTATCTATTTTATTAATTATTATTAACAAACAATTCAAACGTACACATTCACATCTTATTATTCATTCACATTGATATTATTATTAAATCCAGAAATGTCAAGTTAACTATTTTATTGTTCAAAAATATTTCCTAGCTATTCAAAAACTCTTGAATTGAATAAAATCCACGTTCTACCAGCCATTCATGTAGTATTTTCTTAAATTGACTAATAGGTTTGTCTTTAATATAATCAGGAATCTTATTAAATATTACTACACACATACAAAAGCAGTTTTTTTGTATCTGTGCACTTTTGGGTATAAAATTAAGAACGAGCCGGTTACAATTTCTAGTACAGCGTGAATATAAATCTTTAGCCTGTGTAAAAATTTTGGGGTTTTGTTTGACAAACTTTGCAGCCTCCAATATGTACAGGCACGGCAAGGATAGTATACGTAAGAATTTAAAAAGTGGCTTGCATGATTCATCTGGTGCTAAACCGCATATGGCCCTTATGCACTTTTTTTGCGCAATGAATGCCTTACGCATGTCAGTGCTGTTTCCCCAAATAATCAACCCGTAACGTAGCACCGATTCTACATACCCATAATAGGCTGTGAGTGCCGTTGCTCTTGTAGCTGCTCTTGCCAATTTGTACAAAGCAAATGAAAATCTATTAATTCTATTACATACATTTTCTATATGTTCCTTCCAGTCCAATTTACTATCAATTTGTATACCTAGAAATCTAGTACTATTTGCATGTTTAATCACTTGTCCTTGATGATGGATGTTTAAATTTTGTACACTATTATTAAAATTAATGAAACATGTTTTGTCGATATTTGTAATTAAGTTATTTAATCTAAGCCAAGTGACAACTAGCATTAGTGTTCTATTAACTTCATTTTCATGTTCAAATATACCTTTCTTATTGTTTGTTGTCACAATCACTGATATATCGTCTGCAAAAAGTATGCTTTTATGCTCAATACAGTTTGGGAAATCATTGATATAAATGAGGAATAACAGGGGACCCAATATACTGCCTTGTGGGACTCCAGTCTTAATGAATCTATATTCTGATTGATATGCTTGAATAATTTTATTATTTTGATCAAGTTGCGTAATTTCCACTAATTGCATTCGATTATGTAAATATGTCATGATCCAGCTCAGGGCTTCACCTCTGATACCACAATTTTCCAATTTTAATAAAAGCTGTTTATGTGACACAAAGTCAAATGCCTTTGACATGTCAAAGAAAAGAACGGTTACATAATTATCGTTATTTATGCTTTGAAGTATATTATTAACTAGGTCAAAAGCTGCTAGAGCTGTTGATTTATTTTTTTGAAACCCATACTGACTGTTATTTAAAACGTTATACTTTTCAAAAAATACTACAAATTTATTATATATAACCTTTTCATACACTTTAGACAAAATAGGTATGAGTGTGATCGGTCGATAGTTGCTTAAATCCGACATTGAACCTTTCCTCTTATACAAAGGCTTCACTATCGAACGCTTAAGGCTGTCAGGGAAAGTACCAGATATCAGTGATAAATTTATCAGATAAGCTAATATCACGCTTAGCTGTTCTTTGCATGCTTTTATCACTTTTGTGCATACTTGGTCATATCCTACGGAATTCGTATTATTTAGTGTCATTATTATCTTTTGTACGTAATCTTTGTCAATAGGAGTGAGATAGATTGAATTATTTAATATCTTCATATTTTTATTACAAAAAGTGTTAATATTATTATTTAAATATGTCAAGTTAGTAAAAAAGTCATTAAATTTTGTCGCTATTTCTAAAGGGTTCGTAATTATATTACCATTAAATTCAATTTTATCAATGTGGTTATGCACATTAGATGTACCACCCGATTCATTTTTTATTACGGTCCACGATGCTTTACAGATATTTTTACTATTAAGAACAAATTTCTTATTAGTATTTTGTTTTGCTTTAAAAATACACTTTTTCAACAGTTTAGAGTATCTCTGATATTTTTGTTTATTCTCGAACTTCTTCTTGGAGTAATATTTAAGGCGTAGATTTCTGTTCGTTGCACAGCTTTTTTTAATGCCCTTTGTCAACCATGATAGTTGGGGTTTTGTATTTATTTTCGTTTTAACATTAGGGAAGCAGAGTTTGTATAATAAGCAAAACCATTCATAAAACCTATTGAAAGCAATATTTGCGTCGGATTCGTTTAATATGTTAAGGAAGTGTAAACTGTGTAAATAATTTTGAAACTTTTTTATGTTTTCAGGAGAGTAACATTTCCTTAAGGAGAATATAGTCTTAGGTAGGGTTGTCACCGGCTTAACATTAAAGCACAGTAGCTGAGCTGTGTTATGGTCGGACAAACCCAGAGACAGCAACGATCCAATGGCACCCTTTATATTACTTATGACATGATCCAAACAAGATGCATTTCTGGTAGCTTAGCCAGCCCTAACTATTCAGCAATACTTGTTTTATTAAATAATAAATTTTGATTATTTCACGTAAACTATGTGTTTTATTTATTATCCTACTAGAAATTTAATCAAAATACTGCTTTTACTTGTGGGAATTAAGATCCTTGGGGAAGGCATATGTCCAGTAAAGTAGTAGGTAGACTGTTTTGGTTGAAACGATGATGATAACTCCTAATTTTTTTAAAACTTTTTGAAATTTTCTAGCGACAAAAATATGATTTTTGGTGATCACTTTAATTTAATTTGCTTCAACACTTATTAGGACAAACCTGTTAAAATACACTCAAAAATATTAATTTGATACTAGACCCTATATCTCCATGATTTTAGGTGATTTTTTGTGGAGCTAATTTTATATTGTTTGGTGACTAGATTTTGGTGACAAATCTATTATTTTGGGGTAAACTCTATTATTAAGGAAACAGAAAACGACTTAAATTGGTGACAGCTTAAATCATACCCTACTTTAAGAAGGTACTTACTAATTAGGTAGTATAAAATATCGTATTAAATTATTTAGCATTTGGTACAAGATCAGTGATTTATGCAAAGTATTTTCTTTAGGTTGGTAGCGCATCGCACACCAATAGCTCAAACACACACACACACACACACCACAACAGCGTGTGCACAATGAACGAATGAATGACATTTCCCTCCCTCCCGCTCAAGTCGAGTCCCGCTGTCGCACACACACATGCACATCACATCTTCCCTCCCTCCAGTCATCTTCACGCAGTCAGTCCTTCATTTGGTTTAGAAATGTTAAACAAAAAATATTCTAAGTGAAGTTATATCCTTGGTGAAGATGTGTGTAATATTTAAATTTCGCGTGCGATTGCATCCGCTTTATGATTCCATGTAGCCTGCACAAAGGCGCAGTTCAGTTACGTCGGGAGGACAGGACAGAACGGAAGTGCAATGAGTTCGGTTCGCTACAACGGGGCCAACAGCAGGCTGATCCATGAGGCCGACCAGTTGATAGCGTTCATGGAGCGCGGGTCTACGGTGTATAAGTTCTTCCACCGCAAGAGGCCGGAGCGGCGGACGTTGATAGTCCGCCGGGAGACCCACCAGGTCGTCTGGTCCAGGCCCGGGGTGTGGCAGAAGCAGCTGTACGAGGGCGCGCTCGACATCGGAAGTGTGAAGGAAGTTCGGCACGGCAAGACTTCCAAAGACTTCGATCGGTGGATTGATGAATCCAAGAGGATGGAGCACTCAAAATGCTTTACAATATTCTATGGTACAGACTTCAAGCTGAGGTCGGCGTTGTTTGCTGGTGAGTGCTTGTATTTGGTAAACATGACTATTTTTACTCTCATGTAGCCATTAATCATGGCTCAGTCGTACATGAGTTTGCATAGATGTATAGTCACAGCATCCATAGCACGTTGTGTGGGCAGGCCAAGTATTGATTTTGAGTTATTTACACTTGTTGAACAGCTACAGGTGCGTAGGTAAAACTCCCACTCATATTGATTTCCCTTGAATTGTAGGTATTGTATATCCATTCAATAACCTTGCTCGCTCCTCTGTATGTGTGCATTTTCAGGATTCCTAGAATACTAATAAACTGCGGATGGACTTGAGAATTAAAGAAAGAATGTTCTAATTCAAAATTTTAACTGATAGTTCTAATGTTAACCAATCAAGTAATTTTTAACAATAATTAGAACTCATTTGTTTATGAAGATATCTATTTATCTACCTACCTTTGTTTTGCTCCCAAGCAAATTACATGACAACCACAATCATAAAAACTGTGGTGTTACCACAGATTGTTACTAATGAGTGATTCTCCAGAAAGCATTCTCCGCTTAACCTTCCTGGCGATTTTCAATTAAAGTTTTTATGACAAGAAAAAAATACTACACTAAAGAAGGCCTAAAATTATAATGAATACTGTTGGAATCAAACAAATCGGTTTGTTATTCCCTCCGATATTTAATTTTGAAATTTTTGGTACCCACGAAAGTTATTTCTGATTCCACGAAAGTTACGAAACATATTTTTCATAGCGAAGTTCTATTTTATTACAAAAATTTTTTCAAATAAAACCTAAATAACTAATATTATACCTGCTTTTAAAAAAAATAGTTTTTTTGAAGTAAAAAGCGTGAAAAGTATTAATAAATAAATCTCTTAACCTTTAATATAGTAAAAAGTTCCAATTTGACGATGAAGTTGAATTAAATGTTTTGTTAGCAGATAACTATAGCTAAAGTTAATACATAAAACAACTTAAAACATAAAATAAATTTCATGTATCAGCAGGCAAATGACTGATAATATAATATCTGCTAGCTGTTATTAACTGTGGGCCAGATCATTTTGTCTTTTGTTCTTCTGTTCTTGTTACATGACTTTGTCAATGATTGTTCACCATGTAGCCAGCAGTCTTCTTTATTGTCTACAAAAGTCTTTCTTTTTACTAACTCATTTTTATTTAGTGTATTTTTCATTTCTTCGTTACACATGCCCAATCTATCTCAGTTAGCTTTAAACCATCTTTTTTGCAACAGGAGCCACTTTGAAAAAGACTGGTTTACTCGTAACGTCATTTAACGAGTCAGATCACTTTTGCTGCTCACCGCAGCACCTCCATCTTAATTATTCTTGTATTATCGTATGAGTTATAAGATTTTTCCTCTTAATTTAATATGAGATACAAAAGTCATTGTATTTACACCGAGATAGCGATTCTTGTTTCAACTTATGCGCTGACCGCTGACTAGTCATTATGGTCTTTACATTAATTCACAACAATTCATTGTTTAGATGTTTCATTTTGCTGCGGATTTTCCTAACAACAACAAAAGAGACAAATGGACACACTTAGGGTAGGCCAATGCCCAGCTATCGGACAGTAATGGCATAAAATGTGTAATATTTTAATAACAATTAGTAGATAGAAAGTAAAGTTTCTCTAGTCCAGTACAAAAATAAGGTTTATTTTTGTTAGCTTATGCACTAAATGCACACACACATATCAATAACATAATCAGACGCAGGACGTCCACTGATAAATATAGGCCTACCCCAAGGACTTCCAACGTGACTGGTTACATGCGACCTGCATCCAGTGCGATCATGCGACCTTTGCAGGGTCGTCTATCAATCTTGCTGGTGGACGCCCTAGGCTACGCTCTTGACTAAATGGAATCCAATCAAGAACCTTTCTGCACTGCGCCCTGCTTACTGCCACTTGAGCTTGGTGATGTACAGGATAGCCCCGTAGATCATTTAGACATAGGTCTGTTACCTTAGTTCTTTTACGTATCTCTTTAATTCAATCCCGTGGAGAAACACCAAACTTAGCTCGTTGTGTGTCCTTAAACTTTTTTATTACGCCCAAAAAAGAGACCATGTTTCGGATTAGTTATAGACGTTCATTTTTAAGCACTGACGTATTTGGGTCAAAATGATGCCCTCGCGTAGTTTTTCGGACTCTGTCCAGCCAAGGTGAACGTACGAGTACCTAATTAAATCGCTTGTCTTAGGTAAACGTACTCCTGTCGTCTAAAACAGTAGATCACAGTTTTCGTTTCTAATAGATACAGGAGAGAGTGCCACTTAGACACGGGAATTCGACTAAAGTTCCGTCTGGCCTAAGTTAAGGTTTACTTGTTAGGAGACAAGCATAGTGCCAAGACCCTCCAGCTTTTTTGCCTTAGCTGTGTGTGTGATGCTATTAATCAAAGGTGTGTGATGTATTAGTTGTGCCAAATCCTTTTTATTCTACATGTGCACACATTCAATTAAGGGCAGTGTTTCATCAAGTTTTTCGTATATGAATTCTATGGAGAACTTTTGTTATTGACGTCGATAAATTAATAAGCCAACCATTTATTTTGTTAGTAAAACATCAGGGTTCAATCAAATAGGCATATCAACCATATTTGACTAAAATAGATAAATACAAGAAAAACTCATGCTTCTACCTACACAAACTATCGTTTGCTAATACCTTTGGGAGAAAACGATAACACGGTTATTTAAAAACATCTACAGACCGATAGAGAAGTAAATTAAGATTGCATAAAGAGACCTTCGTAACCTCACTTGGAGTGAAAGATAACCTTCGTGGTCAAATGTCCACGAAAACCATGTCACAAAAGTTACGAAAATTTTACATTTTCAAAAATTTTCTATTTGTTTCTTGATAAATATAAAATCTTAATAGGGGGCGAAGAAATTGAAAAGGGGTTTTATACTGAATATTCAACACTTACATCTAAATCATTCTATTATCTTTAAAATTTTTACATGAAGGGTTTCTTCAAAAGGTTGGCAGAAAAAAGTTGATGAATTTATGTGCCTGTATTTTCTGTATCAAAGCAATAAGAAAGGCATTTCTCCTCCAATGATGCTGTAATGGAACTAAAGTTTCCGTATGGCCATTAAGCTTGTCTGAAAGTTGAGGCTCTTTGATGCTATGAGGCTTTATATGTCGCGTTCACGAATCTACCACAATCGTGTGACCGAGACAAAATATTTTCTAACTCTTTCTGTTTAAACGATATCATTATTGTTTTCATAATTAATTAATCTTGACTTATAAACAAATTTTTTGACGTATAGTATGTGTACATAACACAACAAACAATAAAGATATTAGTGGTTGAACTGAGCGCGAGGTCGTACTTATGTAATTTGGTTTTATAGGTTTTAAAAACTATAAAAATTTAAAGGTTAAAAATTAGCAAAACATAAATAAGTATATGAGATGACAAGCGCAAAATGGCAAACGGGGTAGAAACTGTGACATTGTAAAGATAAGTTTTTTGTATGTTAACACCTCGAGAGTTGCAAGCACTTTTCTTAACTTTCTTTAGTCATTGCAGTTGAGGATGACCTTTGTGAACATTATCAAATTCCAAAACCATTTCAAAGAGCAACTGTGTAGTTTTGTGGAGACTGTACTTTCATAATCATTAATATAGTATGGCCATAAGATCTTTTTGCACTAATTTAATTTGTTCTGCAGGCAACTTTATTGTTTTGCTTTATGGTCAAATTGATGATCATTACATAAACATCTCGACGTTGAATTCAGCCAATTTCACGTCAGTAGTATAAACACGGCATTTTTAGAATTAATCAATGTTATTCGGAAATCTATCAAAGCAAATTAGGTGGCAAATTGAAACTCACTTAAAACTCACAAATTAATTTAACTTCCAGTTAAATGTTATTTTGGGTAATTAGGAAGTTTTTAAGTTTTAAATAATTCTAAACTCAAACATTTGTAAGTGCATAACTTTTATTGCAGCCTAGGTATGTACTAACAAAACAAAAGAAACTAAGTTTCTGTTACTTATCATATTAAATGATAAAACCCTTTAATGCATGCTGTAGCCAAAAGTTTGCAGTCATACTTCGAACTCTATTTTGAGCATTTGGCAACGCGAACCGGAGAGATTATACACGTCATAATATTGATTACTATAGGGACCACAAACTGTGGGCTAGAAGATGCTTTATCTATGATCCTTGATGATTCTTCTTCTGCGCTGCTTCGCAGGATAGTCGCAAAAGTCATTCTTTTTTTTTTGCAGTGCAAACAGAAAAAGAATGTGAGACCTGGGTGAAAGGTCTTCGGTACTTCATGGAGGAGGCACGCAAGGCATCCTACCCTCTGCAGATTGAGCGTTGGCTTCGCAAAGAGTTCTACGCAATCGAAAACGTACACGAAATGTAAGTGTTGAATAAAACATGACACCGGGAACATATGCCGTAACCTTCAGACGGACATTCATATGAACCTATATTGTAATGAAATAAAAGGAACGCTTAATATTTATTAGCTACGTCTGATCGGATACTGCAGGCGGACTTTGAGATTCTGCTCTTATTTTGTAAAAGTTGCCTATCCGTAAATTATGTCACACGTTATGGTATGGTAACGGTCAAAGCATCAAACTTTGTGACAAGGGGGAGGAGTTGTAAGCTTTGTTACGTCATAGGTCGAAATCAAAATTTTTAAGTTCCTGATAATTTTGTACAACAAATATAGTAGATAGAAATTGATAGAAAGAAAGTAGTAAACATCTGTGACTGCAAAATAAATAATGACGATAGTGACTTAATTTATAGATGGCCCCTTAGTTAATTTTTTTTTGTATATTATTTTTAGGATTGCAATGAAAGAGGTTAAGGCGTTCTTGCCGAAAATCAACTGTAAAATATCAACAAACAAGCTAAGGGACGTCTTCCAAGAGGTTGACACCGGCAAAAAAGGCGAAATTGGATTTGATGATTTCTCGCTTTTGTATCATAAGTTGATATTTGATCCAAACGTAAGTAATATACAATTTATTTTAAATATTTGCAATATGCTGAAGCTTCGGATATGTGTATCAATTGCTTGATAGTTCTCTGAATAGTATAACGTTTGCAAAAAACCGGGCAAGTGCGAGTCGGATTCGCTAATTGAGGGTTCCATACAAACAAATTTTTTTTCAATGATTTAGCCAACAATTTGCGGTTTTTGGACTTTTTTCTTTACTTGTGCTGATCTTCTTTCTTGCCTGATTTTATGATTCTAGGTCTATGAGATGTACCCTTATGTTTGGTTGCCCTGCGAAATGTTAAAATGGTCGTGTCTTTGGATTGCTTTAACTTGGAAGCTTGATTTTATCACAGCTTTAAAGGACCGCAGCCATAAGTATTTGATGTTAATTTCTACTTGATACTACCACGCGTCCCTGAGAAAAAAGGGAATCGACAGACCCTTTTTTATTTTTTTGTCCGGGTAGACAGACGGACAACAACCTACGGAACTATAAGGGTTCCCTTTTTCCTTTTGAAGCACGGAACCCTAAAAAGATACCCTCAACCGAATTTTCGTAAACAACTTTATCTACCCTTACCTAAAAAATGAGAAGTTTTTATGAAGAAGTCATTCTTTTCCTTTTAGAAGTCATTCCTTGAAGGATCACTCTGTATTTGCTAGGTTTATGCAGGTGTCCAGTAAATGAAGAATCCTGTAAAAAATAGTTACATATATCGTGCCCTACTTTATGCAAAAAAAATTCAAGGTTTCTCACCAAATAAAAAAAAACCCGCATCAAATTGGTTTACCTGTTTAAGAGCTATGGTGCCACAGACAGACACACATAGCGGTCAAACTTATAACACCCCATTCTGATGCGTGAAAAAATATGATTTTGGTTCGTGAATATTTACCTTGCCTCGAAAATTTCAAAATATTCAAATAGAAACAGATATGAATGAAGAGAAATCATTATTTGTAGCAAAAGCCATAAAAAATGTGTATGTCTCGAAAATAGTCCTTGAAAAAATTGCGTAAAGTAGAGCATGATGTGACCAAATTATCATTATTCACGCATACAGTTATTACTAGTGATGCGCCAAATGTAGGTCTAGCCGTATAGGAATGTTCGGATAAAAACCATCTGCTCTGCATGTACATTGATAGTGAAAATTATTACGTCTATGAACGTTTTCGAGAATGCAAAAAAAAAACGCAAAAAATTTCATGTGTGTACATTTATTTAAATATTAGTAATAATTTAAATATTCGGTAATTATTCGAATACGAACTTCAAAACATGTCGAATAAACCGAATACGAATATTTGGCCGAACATTCGGCACTCGAGTTATTACCAACACAAATGTTCTCACCAACACTTCCCTCCCGTACAGTCGGTGCACGACATCTTCGACAAGCATGCCCTGTATTGTTCTAACGGGAGGACCATCTCTCTGAGGGAGTTCCAGCGGTTCCTCGTAGTCGAACAGCACGACAGGATGGGAGACGACGAGGCTCGCGTTTCGCAGTTCTTGAGGGAATATCTTGGCGACCCGCAGAGGGACACGTCCGATCCGTACTTGACGCTCGGCGAGGTGAGTGGGATACTTCACTGACAGTGTTGTGATTAGGGCCGTTACTACGCATCTAAATAGGTGAAAGACCCTTACTCCACCCCTAGCAAGTTAAGAGGGACTCTTCACACCGAAGGAAGTGACCGCGGGGCAGGCATCACACCCACGTAGGTAAGTGGGACCCTCCATACCCAATGAGGTGACCGCGACACTTATTTCACGTCGAAGTAAAGTGAGTAGCGAATTGAGAGCTTCAAGTCTAAGGCTTCTAGTCCAGTGAGGTGAGTAGGGCCGTTACTACACACCCAAGTAATAAAGAATGGTTGCTGAACAAACACACCAATTACCTAGCCCCAAACCACAGAATAAGTACTAGTACTTCGTACCGAAGTATGACTTTGCAATGAAATTCAAAGAAATTTCTACTCAATGTTGTCAACTATATGGTTTAATTCAGTTCGCCTCAGACTAGGCACATTTTCGAGTAGTCACCTACAAATACATTGCAAGATAATTTCATTCTTATAACTCTGGAATATGATTTATAATACACTAAACCTATTCAGTGACGTACTATCACGTAACGCGATAGGGTTGACTGCCACAAGAAGCTACTTACACCATCTAGCGCATCTTTCTAGGTCTTTATTCATGCTCGTCCAACCATTAACCTAGTTCCGCGCACCGCCGGTGAATAAAACGCGCGAGCGTGTCGCTGCCGGCTGGCGACACTCAACTTGTTTAGTCCCTTACCAAGGGGTCGCCGCGCGTAGGTACGTTTTTGTTGCCAACGCGGGAAGATACACATGCCTGCCCAAACTAACCATGAGCTTGTGCTATGGTGACTAGGATATCGGATAGACATCATAAATACGTTTATAAGCATCCATGACTCAGGTACAAATGCTCGTGCTCATCGCACAAACATTTGCTCCTTGCGGGATACGAATCCACAACCGCTAGTTTTGTTTGTACTCCGTCATTTCATGCCTAGGCCTAGGTAAGTATGACTGACCCTAATTTCACACCGAGCGAGGTGAGTAGATCATTCAAATATAACGCAACCTGGCGATCGACAAGCACGGCAAGATGGCCTACGACTAGACACGCTTCTCGCAGTTCCTGAGAAATTACTTCGAGGACCCTTAAAAGGAGATATCCCATATTAAACGCTCAGCTAGGTGAGCGGGAGTTTTCACACCTAGTAAGGTGAGCGCGACCTCAATTTACACCCAGGTAGGTGGGTAAGTGGGAATAGTTTATTTTTATTTTTGTTCTCTTTCCCTTCTCTAAACTTTCTTCACGGCTCTACTTCACTGGTTTCTGACTCAGTCACGTTTCTGTATTTGCCGCTATTACTGCACTCTTACAGACGCATCTAGCAATTTGATTCTTACAGTGTGTTTGACCTTCTATTTAGTATTTTTAACAGTCCCTTTTATCTACAGCTCGTCGATATGCTGTTCTCGAAACAAAACTCCATCTGGGACCCTAGACATGACCAGGTCACGCAGGACATGACCAAACCTCTCTCATGCTACTGGATCTCTTCCTCGCACAACACGTAAGTAAATTAGACAATAAACGTATTTGTTTTCATGTTATTTTAACCCAAAGTGTTACATACAATGTTGCGTAATCGTCGAGTTAAGAATAAAATGAACTGCTGTGGTCGATCTCATTCAGCCAATTATCTAAAACGGCTGATTGGTTTAAGTATGAAGAAGTGATATACAGAAGAAACATTTGCATTTATAATATCGATATGTGTTTCTTAAAAGGCTTTTCCATTTGCCACATACTGACTTCGTAAATCTTTCCAGCTACCTCACCGGGGATCAGTTCTCTAGCATGTCCTCGGTCGAGGCGTACGTCCGTTGCCTGCTTCTCAGCTGCCGCTGCATCGAGCTGGACTGCTGGGACGGGCCCGACGGAAACCCCTTCATCTATCACGGCCACACGCTCACCACCAAGATCCGATTCAACGACGTCCTCAGAACCATCAAGGAATACGCCTTCGAAAAATCAGACTACCCACTCATACTCTCCATCGAAGACAATTGCTCTCTCCCCCAGCAAAGACGAATGGCGGTAGCCTTCCAAGAAGTCTTCGGCGACATGCTGGTGGTGGCCCCCCTTGACAAGAACGAGACCTGCCTACCCTCGCCTCACGATCTCCGCAGAAAGATCATCCTCAAGCACAAGAAACTGCCCGACGGTGCCGAAGAGAACTTCTCGTTCCGGCAAGAGGAAGGCAAAGATCTAGATTTGCGGAACACAATCAAAAACGGAATTCTGTTTCTTGAGGATCCAGTGGATAAAGAGTGGAATCCTCACGCGTTTGTGCTGACAGAGAACAAGTTGTACTACACTGAGCATTATAGTGCACAGAGGGAGACGGACGCAGACAGCGACGGGGAGCCAGAGCATAGGGAGCATGCCACGAATGTGCCACAAGACGAGTTGCACTTCGGGGAGTGCTGGTTCCACGGGAAGCTGGCCGGGAATAGGCAAGAGGCTGAGGAGCTGCTACGCGCACACGCTCGACTCGGCGATGGGACGTTTCTGGTCCGCGAGAGCGTCACCTTTGTTGGAGACTACTGCCTATCCTTCTACCGGCAGGGGCAGGTCAGCCACTGCCGCATCAAGCTGAAGCATGACCGGGGACTGACGAAGTACTACCTGATAGACACGGTATGCTTCGACAGCCTGTATAGTCTAATAACTCACTACAGAACGCATCCGTTGAGGAGTCAGGTTAGTGTAGGATTCTTTTTTAAAAGGCAACTAACACAATGCTTATTAACAATTGATCTCGCACTGATCCTAATCAAAAGAGACGATGATACCACTCACTATAATATTATTAAATAAATACATTTATTTCGGAACATAAAATTACATTTCCATATTGTTGTTAGTAACAATTTTTACTTAAAATTATGTTAGTAATATCCAATTATAAATTAAATTTTAAATATTTATTTATTTTGCAGCTAGGTTTGACGGCCTAACGTGAATTGACATCCAGTGTCTCACAAACGGCCCGTCAAACCTATCTGCAACAGTTCGTAAAATGCTGTTGGGGCTGGCGCGCACCCGTCGCCAGAGGGATGCCACTCGTTTGCGCATCAGTGCGTAGGAGTCATCGGTTCTCGCTTCTGCGAACATTCCAGAGGCACTGCAGTGGCGCGGCAACCCCATCAGCGCCCTAAAAGCATTATTGTACTGGACACGTAGGACGCTGTAGGCCTTTTTAGTATATTCGACCCACAGGCTGCATGAATAGAATGACTGGCAGAAGGCTCGGAATAGCGTCACTATACTATGCCTTGTACTACACTATATAGCTTCTTCATCCAATCCATTTTCAAACTTCGATCTTAATAAAAATATACAAATATTCTATAGATTTCGCCAAGCTACTTAAAAATATAAATAGCCCCAAATTAAGTGT
Source organism: Pyrausta nigrata (assembly GCA_949316185.1). Taxonomy (NCBI): domain Eukaryota; kingdom Metazoa; phylum Arthropoda; class Insecta; order Lepidoptera; family Crambidae; genus Pyrausta; species Pyrausta nigrata. Next base: position 1,485,632 of record OX438936.1, read on the forward strand.
GAGCTTGTTCGTGCTATGGTGACTAGGATAACGGATAGACATACTTTTACGTTTATAAACATCCATGCCTTAGGTACAAATGCTCGTGCTTATCACACAAACATTTGCCCCTTGCGGGATGTGAACCTGCAACAGCTGGTTATGCAGCCCGGAGCGCAAACCGCTACACCAAGCTGTTTGGTGGTAGGCGTAAATGGTGTTGTAGCGTAGGTACTTGGCGTACTCAGGCACAAAAAATATGTAGAGATATAAAATTTTTGGACTTGTAAAAGAAATATTCTCTGGTGTCATCATCTCTCTTGAGCACAAAACTCAATTCGGGCGCATGTGGGCAATTAAATCACGTAAGTATTGTAATGCACTAAAGTTCACTCACAAATACGATACATATATGCAATTAGTATGTATAGATGCAGAATTCAGTCTGTGATCAACATCAACATCTACCTGCATCATAGCGAATTCAAAAGTGCACAAATTAGGTATGATTAATAAAATACTAACATGTTATGTGTGTATGGTGTGTTTGCATGATGTACAGCTGTGTGGAAAGCAGTGGTAACAAATGGAAATCTATATTGACTGTTCTCAAAATTATCATTACACCTTCTGTGCAAGTACCTATTTCATACGATTTTCCACACTAATATTATAAAGAGAAAAGATTTGATTGCTTGTATTGAATAAGCTCCGAAACTACTGGACCGATTCAAATGAAATTTAGTAAAGAGATAGTTTGAGACCCTGGGAAGGACATAAGCTACCTTTTGCCGCAATATAAAATTATCAGGGGGGTGTAATTGGGATGAAAGTTTGTATGGAAAACCCGAATCTTAGATTAATAACGCTATGATATATATTAACTTTGCGTTACATAATTAACTAAAACAATGGCAAACTCTTCAACGAATACTTTAAAATCCATTTTTTTACGTGTCAAACATTGTAAACAATCTTTTTATGACTTTCAAAACTATTATTGGTGAAAAAAAATTACTAATAGCTCTAAAAAGCTGCATATATTAAACGATAAACTACCATATTAGGATGTAATTTTTGTGTCTATCTTATTTTTAAATGAATAATTTCGTTAAAAAGGAATGTCAAGATTGTTTACAATGTTGGACAAGCAATGAAAAACGGACTTCAAGTGACATTTGTCCATTACTGGTTAACAAAAGATACTAATCTACAACATTGAAGTTGTAGCGATAATCGTTTGCATAAAATTAATCATAATTATTCCTCACTTAGAACTTTCACACATCAAAGAAAGAAAGAAAAAATATTTATTTAGCACCAAAAAATACAAAAAAAAAATACATCACACACCTTAAGATTTTACATTACTCAAATTATTAAGGTAATCTACAAAAAATAGCATTTATCAAATAATTAATTTATTTTAAAAAACTTCTTACCGTTCGCGTTCTTAGTTATTCGCCCGGCCTTCCGTGCACTGATGACTAGTATTAATCTCAAAATTCAGCATGCAAATAATTACTTTCTGTTTTCTTCTGCAATGAAGTTTAAGTGTAGCATTATTGACAAGCATCTCCGTGCTTCGGAAGGCACGTTAAGCAGTTGGTCCCGGCTAATATCTGTGGTATTAGTCGTTAAGCCTAGTCAGAGGCCCTAGGGCGGCTTGATAACTTCTGACAGTAAGGTTTGTCACTTGCCTTACATACACCTCTCCACCAATCCGCACTGAGCCCGCGTGGTGAAGTATGGCTCGTTCCTCCTCATAGTTGAGGTGAGGCCTTTTCCCAGCAGTGGGATCTAATAGGCTGACTTATATATTATTATTATTATATTATTTATTTATAGGTTTTTCATTTATAACATTCAACAAAAGCAAACATAACTTATAAATAATAAGCGTTATAATTCTATGCATATACTGTAGATGCATTATCTGAGATTTTTAATGTAAGAAGTATCCGAACACTGTTATTCCATGATCATGACGATTTTATAAAATAATATTTCCCATATATTTATGTGTGTAAATGCTATGCGATTGTTTTTATTGATATAAACAGATTGTTTTCAGAAGTTGGTTATTATTTTGTAGCGTTTGCGTTGCTCTTTAGTCTCGAATACATTTAAACTGTACCTACGAGCATGGACGAATATTTTCGGCCACAAGACACAAAGACTTGTGAATTGTGAATATAAAAACAAGTGTAACAACAAACCATATCTTCGTTATTCAAATCAACCTTTTTAGCCTACATAAAAACTGAAGCACCAAAGTAAGCCAGTCATCATCGTAAATACACGAACTTCTCACGCACACACTCACACTAAAGTAAGCCGATCGGCCGCCATTGTAACCCTATGATCTCACACACACACAAGCTTGAACCCTGCTTCACTCTTTAGTATCGCCCTACGGAGTCCATATTTTTTTCAAGTCTATGCTTTTGCATGAGTTATTTTTATTAGAACATATATTTTACCTACATCTAAATTTAGTCTGGGAAATCTTATCCAACCAATATCTACGAATTTTAAATGGTTAATCTTAGGTTCTAGTGCTAAACTAATACTGTAATACTAAACTATTGTTATCAACAAAGTATTGTAACACAAGTTGACTGAAAGATGCAATATTTAACACCAGATAAGACCCTAACGTCGATCGGTATTCAAGAAGTATTCTGATACAAATTAATATGTTTTAAACATTGTATCATGCAAATTGATTCGACAAGAAGGCGACCTTTTTTCAAGATAAAAGTAAGATTAAACATGCTTTGTTACTGCCATTGAAGTAATACATTACTAGTTAATTTGGCAAACATTATTCTGAAGCGTTTAGCATACACGATAGCGAGTCATATCGAGATGAGAATAAATTGAGTCCATGATGATTTTCCTCGTTCAGATCATGGTGTCAAATCTTAGGTCTTTAGCTTATTCGTTAAAAGAGGAAGATTTTCTGATTTTGTTGTTTTCGCCTCTTAGAAAATTATTCGATGCTTTTTAACTGTACCTGGTAAATATTTTGTAATTTTTATATTCAACGTAGTCCTTTTGCTATCCCGTAATACGATTATTCTTTCTTTCTGCTTTAATAATATAAGATGATAAATAAATGTTTTAAGTTATGGAAATCAAGTAACACCTTCATCCAAGAGCAACACGTATTGTTTGCGTCTTCATAAGTAATTTCCAAGCAATAAAGTCTTTTTAGTGAACTAAGAAAGTGCCAACAACGTATCCTCCATTACCCCTTTGAAACAAGAAACCATAATTATACTTACACGGTAAAAGCATTCGCCGAGAGCTTACCTCGAAACATGATATTTTCTTTTGTCATTTAAAGGTCAAATCACATAGTGACACTATTAGATGTCCACTCTTTGTCTAGACACTTTTCAATCGGCATGCTATTCCATAAAAAGGTTTTCTTTTGTAGATACCCGTAGATTAAGAAAGTAAAAACATTACATTCGTTTTTTGGGCACTCGTGTAAAAACCTGAACACAACTTTCAACTGACACTTAGATACAATTAGATATCCATTACTGGTTAGCATCAGGTTGACTTAAAACATTCAAGTTGAAGTATGTACTGGTCGAACTACAATTTCCAACCACTCTTGTGCATCATAATTCCCTTCACTAACAGCATGTAAAATAACATTAAGCCCTTTAAGTTTCCACATACAACAACACATATAATTCTAAATCTTAAAGAATCCAATAAATAAAGATATCAACATCACCGGCTAATATCAGTTGATATTAGTGGTTAACTAACCAAACTGATGTACCTACCTAACATTTTATTGTAACTTTTTTATGGCAGCTAGTGGTGACTGAGTTTGTTCCGGTGCTTCTTCTCAGCACTTGCCTGATTGTCTGTGTTTTGTCTCGAAGCACTACTACCCAAAAGATAAAGAGACATGTTCGGGCCCCCTAAGGGCCAATATTACTGATTTTTAAACGTTCATAAGTGTCCGAATTGAATAAATTATTTTTGACTGACTCCCACGGCCCAGTCAGAGGCCCTATGGCGGCTTGATAACATCTGACAGTAAGGTTGGTCACTTGCCTTACAGACACCCCTCCATCAATCCGCACTGAGCCCGCGTGGCTATGGCTCGTACCTCCTCATAGTTGAGGTGAGGCCTTGGCCCAGCAGTTGGATCTATATAGGCTAACTTTACTATAAAGTTCAAATCCTTTAAAACAATATAAATGCACACTGTTTAACGTAGTACACCGAAGCTCCATGAGTCAAATAAAACAACTGACTCTTTTTAAAAGATTTCTAACTTAACCAACGGCTTACCCTCAGGAGTTCCTGATCACCCTGAACGAGCCGGTTCCCCAGCCGAAGAAGCACGAGAGCAAGGAGTGGTACCACCCGCACTGCAACCGCGCGCTGGCCGAGGAGCTGCTGAAGAAGGTCCAGACCGACGGCGCGTTCCTGGTGCGGCCCAGCGAGCACGAGCAGGGATCCTTCGCCATAAGCTTCAGGTGTGTTTTAAAAAAAACTAGCGAGTTTGTCCGCGTTGGAATTACCCCACACCAACCTCCTGCTCCCCTTTTCGCCTCACTAATCCTGTAATACGTCTTTCTTAATTTCTAACCAAATAGCTGAATACCGATTTTTATCGATTTAGTTTTTTAACTGACCATTTTCACACATACTTACCTACCTTTTTTACTCATAAAGGGCTAATAATAATAATAAATTGTTTCTACAAACACACCAATTACTAGCCCCAAACTAAGCATGAGCTTGTGCTATGGTAACTAGGATAACGGATAGAAATACATATAAACATCCATGACTTAGGTACAAATGCTCGAGCTCATCACACAAACATTTGCGCCTTGCGGGATTCGAACCCCCAACCGCCTGGTTTAGAAGTCCGGTGCGCGAACGACTACACCAAGACGGTCGTCAATTATAGCCTGACCAGGGGGCTAATTACTTAACTCTGTTGCTAACAATTCAGGATTGAAATCGCTTGAAAATGTCACATTTGACAACTTCAGTTACTCTGTTAAGCTGGTCATTCACGGTCAGTTCAAATGACTCCACTCACTAACATAATAATAATCTGATAACTGACTTTCATTCAGTGCTGCTAGAACGTGGGCATTTCCCCACGCAAAGGGTACCTTTAGTTTTTTTTTATTTAGTGGGTAAAATGGGCGAGAAGGTCTTAGAACCGTTAAAATATGGGCAATTGTAGAAAAAAATAATAACGTTAAGTTACTTTTTTAGTACTTATGCCTGTAGCCTAGATTTTTATTACCGATATTGAAAACATAAAATTTTTGTCGTACCTCAAACCGACTAAATAGTGTAACTGGCCGTGAATGGCCAACTTTAGCAACAAAACTTTGATTGAAATAATTTCATTCAAAGTTACATAATCCACTACCAGGAATATATGGGACCTCGCCATGTTGCGGAAAACAACTGGAACTAATTTCTTTTACTGGCAACAGAAACCACAAATCGTCATTGTCATGTTATTAATTGTCATAATGATTAGTGTCAAAGTGGAAGCGTGATCTAATTTTCGAGTATGTGATAAGGCCAATATTACAAAGAGTGACTAGTAGACTAGTAGTACATTGACTTTAACAAGAACCTACCTACTTAATTTGCGAGTGTCTTGTTCTTGTATCGTAGAATTTGTTATCTGACTTAGAAATGTAACATAAATGTAGAGATAAAATAAAGTTTTTTATGTTCAGTTGCCAATCTACGCTGGTATGATTATATCGAGTGTTGTCATATAAAGAGGATTCGTAGCGCCCTTAATTCAGGTCCCATATATTCCTGCTCAGGCTATAAATTACCAAAGACGAATTGTCATTAAAAATTCCGTCAAAATCTCTTGGAAATGCCTTAGTTTTTTCCTCTAAACATATTGTAAAAAAAATCACTTATTTCTTTACATATTTTAACTTAAATGTGTTGTTTAAAAGTTCGTTATATATGATCAAAACCATCAAATTCATAATATCGATTAAAAAATATACGCTTAAATTGACAAGCTGCGTATCAGTACGAAGCACTGATAAGTTTCGGAGAAAAAAATTCTCCCTTCGCCTCTATAGGTGCTCGATGGTGCTGATCTACACTATAAAAGGAAGCATGGTGCATAATTGCAACATTTCTATCCTATTAGTTGTAGCAGTTGGGATGTGCGTTTTATATGTCAGTCATTCAATTTTCCTTTTTTTATATACATAATTATTTATTTAGATATTATTATTAGAATGTACTTCACATTACTCACGAACATGAACTAAACATATACCCCGTTATTCCAAAAACCGGGTTTAAGACAGGACTAAGCTATTAGCTAGCCAATTAGAAAATCGCTTCTCTATTAGGTTATGTCACGAATGTGTCATTCATTCCTCTGTTGTCGGCTAATATTTAGGCCCATTTTAAACCTGGACTATTTTTTGGTAATAACACCGATAAATGTTGATACAGTAAAAACAACACAACAACGCAAGTTAGGTAAACCAATCGGGCTGTACAATTGTGCGCCTGTATTGTCCATATTAAAATGGCCCCATTCATTTTAGGCCATGACTCTGATTTTCACTGGCCGAGTGAAAAATAAAAATGTTTATTTAGCAAGAACACAGTATACAGAGTAAAATACAAATGCTACGATTCCGACACTAAGCTCGAGAATTATCGTAGTGATTTTAATATTTTTTTGACAACAGTTTGTAAAATACAATTTTTCTTCCACCTATGGGGGTTGGGTGAAACAAAAATTGTATTTTACAGTATGACAGAAACTACTATCCGTGCATGGTTTTTCAATTCACCTCGCTTTTAAATGTTTGTGATAACATGTCGTATATCAGGTGTATTGTCTGTGTGCCTATTTTTTAATGAATGCAAAAGTTTCACATTTTTAGATAACTTGTTACTTTGTGCAACGATTCCTATTGCAGTCACAGTACAGTCGACAGCACGTCACTTGAACTGCGAAAACAGCTTTTATTACGTAAAGAATAGAGGCGTTCTCGAGGTCAAAGTAGGGCAGTCTGACGTGCGGTGTGTACATACAGTTATTTAGCGGCGTATTTGACTTATCTGCGTAGACAGGTATCTAAAGCATGTCCCATTTCGAAAGCTAGTTCTTATCGCCCGAATTCATGAATAACTTTGCCTAGCGAATGTGAAGCATGCGTAGTTATAGTCTACGGTTACATAACGCGCCCGTATGTTGTTTGTCTATTTCCGTTTTGCGTATGTAAGGAGGGAAATAGGGGACGAATGAATGAAGAATTCACTATCGAGTGGAAAAAGATACGGGCGTTTCGGGCGGATGTTATGAATACACAGTTTTGGAAAAATATCTATCATAATGTTTTCCCTTTATATTAAAACTCTGTGATATCCAAATATCAATAAAAACTTGTTTTGTTGGTTGCTAATGCTAAGATATGTTTTCTTAACTTTTATCGTTATGTTTTCTGTGCATGATGCGAATGTATTTACATCGTCATTTTAGTAAAGCTATCATTTAACTGCTGCACTCAGTGACGTCTATTAAATTTATCTATAATTAAGTCTCGCTCTGTCACTTTTTTTTTCTATGAAACAGAAAAGAACCGCATGAGTCTTAATGAAGGATTACCTTTAATTGTCGTTTCTGAGTACGGCAGTTAGTCAATTGTCAATACGAGTGGCAATTGGAATATGGCTAGCGCATTAGCGTAATTAATAGCAGTTTTATGCGGCGTGAATTGGATTTCCTAATTAATTTCTTCTTCTTCTTTAATATGGCGAGCGAACATAATTCTACCGCATTGAGGCATACTGTTCCGCCAATGACACACGTGCAGCATTAATAAATGACTCTGTCAAAATTGCTAATGACAGAAACATTTATGACACCTTTGTCATTTGATACTGACCAGTACTATCCACAAGGTCACGGGTTCGAATCCCGGGTCAGGCCGAAATATGTTTTTTTTGTCTTTAAACAATACTGACACAGCTTCGGAGTTAGGAAGTTGGTGGTGTTAACACCCCCGTGCCTCGTTAATTACCTTTAGTCGTTGGTTCTGCATCTGATTCCTCTACGGTCATGTCCGACTGCCGCCTCACCAAACTACGAGATCGTTGAAGGAAGAGAGTGCACCTGTGTATAGCGTACACACTTGTGAAGTAAAACGTCTCCCGCGCGTATTTGAACGTCGGCTAGGAGGATATTTTATACTGCATTTTGACTGCTTTCCAATCAAAAACATGACATGATGCACCGTGCTGAGTCACGGCAGTCATATAACAACTATTTCACAATAGTATACTTACATCCCTCTGTGATTTAATTGTCTTAATTATAATATCCGTAATAGCTATGCGAAATCTACTGCTGATGATTGCTAAATACATCCTTAATTTTTTGTGTGGACCAGCTCGCAGCAGCACAATTTCTGTATCTATTATAAACAATCTATTTAAAGAGGTTTTGACAGTAGTAACTGAGTTTCATCCGATGCAGTACTATTCCACAATGGTAGGGCCTATAATTGTGTTAAGACATGTATAAGTGCCCCCTCTGTTTCTCCAAGCATTAATGTATATCTTTTTAGAGCGTTTGCTATGATTTTTGCTTAAGTTAAGTAAGTTTTCATTTACAATTGATGATTTTAAACATGCTTTGTGATTAATCGTGCAAAAAGCGTTGCGATTGCGAACTTTAATGATAACTGATTTAGTCTAAGTTCACCAAAATATGTTTAATTTTTAATCAGCCGCTTTAACAATATTTGACATATTTTGTTTGGGTAGTTTGGTTGGTTTAATGGTGGTTTAAAATTGACGAACACTGGCCTTATAATATAACAAACAAAACAAATATCCTCAGTGCATTATCGTATCTTTTTTGTGTTACACTGTACATGCTATGTTGTAATTGTAGATATTCCTTATCCTAAATAGTTATAACAAAAATTAAAATAATAATTTCTAATTCAAATAAAGCATTGCGAACTGGACTTATTTAATTTCACGACCGTCTTGGTGCAGTGGTTCGCGCCCGGACTCCAAAACCAGCGGTTGCGGGTTCGATCCCGCAAGGGGCAAATGTTTGTGTGATGAGCACGAGCATTTGTACCTAAGTCATGGATGTTTATAAACGTATTTATGTATGTCTATTCGTTATCCTAGTCACCATAGCCCAAGCTCACGCTTAGCTCGGGGCTAGGTAATTAAAATTAATTGGTAAACAATTTATTTAAATTAAAACGTATTGATTTATTATGTGATGAAATTAGGAAAACCGAAACTGACTTCAAAATCCTCTAACTTTCTGATGATAAAGTCAGCTCTCCACAACCAATATCCATGCGTCCCTCTCGTCTTCCAGGAGCGGGAGGGAGATAAAGCACTGCCGGGTGAAGCAGGAGGGCCGTCTGTACACCATCGGCACGGTGAAGTTCGAGAGCCTGGTGGAGCTGGTCGCATACTACGAATTCAACCCGTTGTACAAGAAGGTCATGCTATGCTACCCTATTAGCCAGAGTGTCGTCAGGCGGATCATGGCGGTAAGAATACTCCCACCAGGGGCCAATTCTCACGCCTTTGATGTTATGTCGCTTTAAATATTTATCGAAAAACATGATCACAAAATATAGAAATTCCGTATTCTCGAAGTATCCAAATGTAGGATATTTATGTCATTTTTCGATATTTTCGTATGTGATATAATATCAAAGGCGCGAGAATTGGGCTCCAGGGCTCCGTGTTCAAGGAAGGGTTGGTATAAGTGTTGTAATATAATTGTAACCATAGTAACCCATTGTAACAATTGGTGTCTATGGTTACACACTCGTATTACAAGACGTGTACCTTTTTGAAACATGGCCTATGCCCTGTTTCACGAAAGAGACAAGTCTTGTAATACGAGTGTGTAACCACGGTAACACTCAGGCCATATCATCGGGCCATATACAGATCTTGTAATACGAGGGTGCATGCATCCATAGTAACCCATAGTAACAATTGGTGTGGTTACACACTTGCGTTACAAGACTTGTAACTTTTGAAACATGGCCCAGGCTCCTGTTTCACGAAGGGTACAGGTGTTGTAATTCGAGTGTGTTACCATAACGCCAATTTCTACTATGGCTTGCTATGTGTTACCGTGGTTACAAGACTTATACGCTTTCTGAAACATGGCGCAAGTGTTACTATGTGTAGTTTTATTATTATAGTAACTGAACTGCTAAAGAAATTGCTTAATAAAAACCGTTGATTTCATACCTAATTGATGGTTGATGGATAAATTCAATTAATGATTACATAGTATGCAGAAATATTTCAATGTAACACCTAGATTTGAGCTTCGGTGAACGTAAAATCCGCGGGTCTTTACCACTCGGGTTATCATGTTTTTTCTTGTTCATTGTCATCCGACCTCGGGCGGTCTTATGATCCTCAAGGGGTTAAATAATAAGATTATAGATAGAATAGATTTATGTGTATCTCTACTACTGTATTTTGTCCTTAGGAACCCGACGACAACTCGGTATATGGAACCCCCGGCTACATGGACCCTACTTCTTTCATATCTAAGGTAAGCCAACATTATGACTAACTGCAGATAAGTGTCCATTTTTCTCACCCAATAAGCGCACACACAGCTCGTGTCACAATTTTAAAGACCCGTGTATAATATCACTGTCTCTTTCTGTACTTTGCATGTTATATCCCATCTCATTAATTCATGTCTTTATGGGTATATATCGAGAGAAGCGAAACTCTACGGATCGTTCCGATATACGAGGGTCAAACTGAAAGTTCTTAGAACTGGCCACTTATAAACCATATAATAAAAAAAATATTCTAAAATTTGAAAATAGAACTCTTTGCCAATATTACTGAGTATATATTTCATTCATTTGTCATTTGTTTTACGACTTGGCGGCAAATTGAAAATTGTCTGTGTCACGTCAAAATGAATTTAACACGAGAAAATTTTCGTGCAATGATTTTTTATGACTTTCGATGTCATTTAAGTCAACAAGAAAGTTATGATAGACTACGATTGGCCTTTCACGATGAAGCCCCATCTCGTGCGACTGTTTACAACTGGTTTAATGAGTTTAAACGTGGTCGCACTAATCTCACTGATGATGTACGTGAGGGACGGCCTTCTACGGCGACGACTGAAAATAACATCTGTGTTGTGCGGCGTATGATAGAGACTGACAAAAGAGTGACCTATCAGCAGATTCGGACAAGCTTAGGCATCGGTATGAGTCAAGTGCACAAAATCCTCCACGAACATTTAGCGGTCAGGAAGCTTTGCGCCCGGTGGATACCTCATAATTTGACTAAGGCTCAAAAACTCCATCGTGTGGATTGGTGCCGTAAAATGATTGAAAGATTTAACGGAGGTGACTCAAATGCTGTGTTCGACATACTAACAGGTGACGAAAGCTGGATTTACTGTTATGATCCTGAAACCAAAAGACAATCTGCTCAGTGGGTGTTTCCTTTCGAGGAGTTGCCAACTAAAGTGAAGAGAGATCGAAGTGCGGGAAAAAAAATTGTGGCCTCGTTCTTTGGAAGGATAGGTCATTTCGCAACAATTGTGTTAGAGGATCAAAAAACAGTTTCTGCAGAATGGTACACTACCAATTGTTTGCCACTTGTCTTGGAAAAAGTTCGAGAGAAACGACCTCGCAGTAGGATCCTCCTTCACCACGACAACGCCTCGTCGCACACCGCCAAGCGAACGATCGACTATTTGGCGACATCAAACGTTGAATTACTGGGTCACCCGCCGTATAGCCCCGACCTCGCGCCTTGTGATTTTTATTTATTTCCAAAAATTAAAGAAAAACTTAAAGGAAAGCGGTTTATGAATGCTGAAGAAGCGGTGGCTGCGTATCGCGATGCCATTGAAGAGACCCCTAAGGACGAGTGGGCAAAGTGCTTTTCCCAGTGGTTCCATCGCATGCAGCGGTGTATTGACGTCAATGGACAATATTTTGAAAAGATATAATAAAACTAATAACTGGCTAATGTAATCAGTTTTTGATTTTCTAAGAACTTTCAGTTTGACCCTCGTAGTAAAGAAAAAAACGTGTATAGAGCGATGGGTAAGCCTTAGTGCTTTTAGCTGGCTATAATAGCGCCAAAGTATTCGTAGAGTTAGATTTTGATGTTTTGTGATCGGATATAAAATATTGGAAGTTTTCAGAAGTATTTCACTAAGTTTAGAATGTATTTTAATGTAATTTCAATAGATTTTGTACACCTTATCACGATAGTTGCGTTTGCATTCGATATAGCGTCTCTTAAGCAACGCTTCTTAATTATATCACTCTTTTCAAACCAATTTTTTTTTGTTTTTGTTGTTTTTCAGTACTTTATTAATATATGCATTTTTATTATGATAGAACACTTGTAAACTAAGAATAAGTTATTGAGGAGGAGCCTGTCTCTCGTAACACAGGGAAACCTTATACTAGAGCAGTTCAAACACTGTTAAATTTAAGTGTTTTTAAATAAATAGTATTTTCATTTCATTTTCATTTTTTCATTGTCATGCTAGCATTAGAGATAGAACTGTTATCGCCCGAAGTTATATAAGTTCATGCGCGACTTTCCTGCGGTCGCCAGAGGTGCGGGGGGCGAGACACGCTAGACGTCAGCGAGTGACCAGTGATGTTGCGGGGAATGGATTTGCTTTGACAATCGCGTGTGATTGGCGCTTCTTCGCCGCTCGCACGTCTTGCCTGGTGCAAGGAGAGTCGCGCAAGAATTTGTCGGACATAACCGTCCCGAGATCGAAGTAAAGCCTATCTGTTGTTTGCATTTCCATCACTGATCTCTATAGTACAAGTGCACTGGACTAAACATTCTCTAAGAAATGACAGATAATTTTTCTGCCGAATCAAAGCGCCCCTACAGGGAACTAAAATAGAGTAACTTCCATATGTTTATCTCAATTCTCATTAGTTCCGAGGACTATCACCACATGCTCACTACAGCCGTCCGCGCAAAAATGGCGATAATCAATTGGCTTCATTGTTAGGTTGACAGTATGTAGTCCAGCGTACTTGTACTATATAGGTCAGTGATTTCCATTGAACACATTTCTTGGCACTTCCAACCGTGGCTGCCGTTCGAACAGTACACGGCGGTGTACTGTTCAATACATCCGCAAAAAATAACTTATAGGTTATTAGTATCGGACGTATGCCTGCCTGCTTATAACGGCTACAATATTAAGCGCTAAGTTCGTTAAAAACCGGACGTAAGTTAGTAAGTACATGCTAGTATCCTTTATTATCTGATTGGTAAGATAAGGTTACATCAAGGAGCTTTCCATTAAATTTGTAGCATTCCTAGATGGCGCTTGCAAATGTTTTGGAACTTACACCGTACTGATCACATTAACAACTCAGCTGAACTTAGCCTAGTCCTAGTGTAAATTCTATGTGACACACATTTACGAATGTCATTGGCTGCATAATGGTGGTATTCATTTGTCTTTGATTGATGACATCACTTCATCTATACTAATATTATAAAGAGGAAAGATTTGTTTGTTTATTTGCATCGAATAGGCTCCGAAACTACTGGACCGAATCAAATTAAATTTGGCACTGAGATAGTTTGAGACACTGGGAAGGACATAGGCTACTTTTTGTCACGATACAAAATCATAAGGGGGGTGAAATGGGGGATAAAAATTTGTATGGAAAATCCGACTTTTGGCGCGGGCGAAGTCGCGGGGAACTGCTAGTCATAATATATTTTTGTTTGACAACTGACTTGGCATAGTGATGCGTATTACAGCGGTTGTGGTTTCGAATTCCTTAACGATTATTAAGATCTTATAAAAAGATATCGGGCTATATTAATGTAACAGAAAAAGCCGATAGTAGTTTGTCCAGAATAGAGAGTAATGTCTATCAATTTTTTTTTGGCACATGTTATTTTTTAAAATGTATATTTTTATTTGTTGAAAAAATCTTGCTCGGGCATGTGGTCAAAAATTTGACACTGACCAGCTTTTATACTTATCTCAAGCAGTGGCTAAATTCCTTGGCATGTTGTTATGTACCATTATACATAGTCAAAATTTTTAATCTATACCATTACCATTTTTTGAACGAAAGTTACACTCATGGCTATTGACCAAATGTTTTTATTCAATCCAGGAATATTTAGATGACCAAGATAATAACTTATGAGTTATGATAGACGAATTTGTGGCTATTCTGTTTTAATTTGACTTGTGAATAATACTGTATACTGACCTAAATAGAATGATTAATGACATTATGGAATGATCTGACTTACCTTTTCTCATTGTGTGTTATTTCAGAATACTTATTATCACTTTATTTTAATGATAGCCTAAAATGTACCTTATTTAAGCCTAAGTTCCAACTGTAAAATTTGTATGACCTAATAAGTCAAACGTGAGCACATAATTTTATTATAACACTATTGTAACAACATGTTAAAGCAAATAAATATTTCTGAATTCTGAATAGACAGATTATGACTTAGTGCCATAGCGGCTAAGGCTCAAATTATTAGAAAGTATATGTTTAGGCTGAAGTTCATAGTACAAAGTTTTGGCAATGACAGAAGGTCTTAAGTAATATATACTTGTCAAAACAAAATAAGGGCCACGATGTTTTTTTTCATTTTGGTGTAAATTATTAAACATTTTCATATTGAAAGTTGTAAAATATTGAGTATACAAACTCTTTGATACCTAAACTTTTTAATATTGTAGTATTCATCTGATTCTGGCAACAATTTTAAATAAAATTTTATTTAAAATTTTTTTTTTTAATTTTGTTTCCATTTTCTTTGACGTTTTGCTTTCCTTAGCTTCTTGGTTTATTAGAAATTATCAGAGTTCATTGATATCTCGAGTCAGAAACATCTTTTGCAATATGCCACAAGCACGCAGGCGTCATATGGACTCGCTGACAGCAACCAGAGCCGTTACAATGATTGAAGAAGGGCATTCGCAGCGATCTGTGGGTTTGCAATTGGGATTTCTCGAAGAGCTATTCAAAATCTATGGAATCGTTTCCAAGAGACCGGCAGTGTTAGAAGAAGACCTGGTTCGGGCAGAGTTCGCATTACAACAGCTCAAGAGGATCGTTACATTCGATTAAGTGCGCGCCGAGATCGCACAACGACGGCCCGCAAGCTGCAAAATCGTTTACGGCTCACAACAGGTACTCGTGTCAGTGACCAAACTGTTCGTAATCGATTGCATGAAGACCAGCAGGCATCAAGAAGGCGAGTTGTCCGTGATCTATTAACCAGAAATCATCGTGCAAATCGTTTAAGATTTTCCCGTCAACATTTGGACTAGGACATAAACCAATGGGGCATGGTGCTCTTCACAGACGAATGCAAAGTTAATTTTTTTAACGACGATCGGCGTATTAGAGTATGGAGAAGACGCGGCGAGAGATTTTCAGAAGCCTGCATCCATGAAGTCGATCGTTTTGGTGGTCCAAATGTAATGATTTGGGGCGGGATAAGCTTACACGGCAAAACTGAGCTTGCTATTTTAAATGAGGGTACAGTTACTGCTCAGCGGTATATTGAGGAAGTTGTCAGACCACATGTGATCCCATTTGCCCAGCGAGCGGGTCCTGGATTCATCTTGATGCAAGACAATGCAATGTGCACACACGGCTCAAGCGACTCGGTTTGTACTGGAAGCCTCTCAAATTCAAGTCTTGCCGTGGCTGGCGAACAGTCCGGACTTAAATCCAATAGAGCACATGTGGGATCAGTTGAAACGAAGAGTTAGAGACGGAGATCAGGAAATCCACAACCAACAGCAACTCATCAACGCTGTTAAAAGGGCCTGGGAAGAGATTCCAATGGAAAATGTCAGGCATTTGATTGAGAGCATGCACTCCAGGCTTCAGGTGTGCGTAGCGAAACGAGGGAGGCATACCCGTTACTAAAAGATGAGCATGGAGTATTTTCTTTTGTTTTCAGTAACTTTACATTCTTTTTATTTTTAACCTTAAATGAGTTTTTTCTTTCAAAAGCAAATAAACTTTTATTTATTATTATTGGAATAAATTTATTGGTCTACACGTTAAAAACAACATTAGTTTTCGTTATGGAGACAAAAAAATATATATTGGTATTATTATTTTAATGGTACAGACAAAATACCTCGTGGCCCTTATTTTGTTTTGAGTAGTATATATAGAAGCAAATAATAAAACTTAAATTACGTATTACAAAATTTAATTAAATGTTGGTATTATAAAGCAAGGGGAGTTATCGCAATTTAGCGTGTCGGTTTTTTAGTTACAAACAAACTCCCTGTATGTCTATTCATTATCCTATAGTCGCTATAGCAAAAGCTTACACTTAGCTCCTCCTATCATAAACCTAATTAATAGTCACTAGTTAGTTACAAGGTGTAAAGTGGTTCTCGCCCGCAGGTGACC
The DNA here is from genome assembly GCA_949316185.1 of Pyrausta nigrata. Taxonomy (NCBI): domain Eukaryota; kingdom Metazoa; phylum Arthropoda; class Insecta; order Lepidoptera; family Crambidae; genus Pyrausta; species Pyrausta nigrata. The sequence goes on from OX438936.1 coordinate 1,502,107, forward strand.
GTGAAAGCGTTGTACGACTACCGCTCGTACCAAGACGACGAGCTGTCGTTCGTGAAGCACGCCATCATCACGAACGTGGACAAGCCGGACCCGGGCTGGTGGCGCGGCGACTACGGCGGGAAGCGGCAGCATTGGTTCCCCTCCAACTACGTGGAGGAGGTCGAGGCGCCTCAAGTGGCCGAGCTAGCGGTAACTGTGTTTTTTACTACTACTACCCTCTTCGTGCGGTGTTTACTAATTATAATTCGGTATGTAAAGTATAAAACAACCTATGGTAATTTTAAAACCATTTAGAGATTCAACCCTTCAGATCTTAAAATTCAAAGGAGTTGGGACCAAATTTCTTGTGAGTCTATTTTGAAAAGTCTTATTGACAGTAGCACTGACAACGCGGATCTAGCCAGACTAAAAGCAGTTTCCACCAAGGAAGCAGGATACTGGCTTCAGGCCTATCCTTCGGCCAACGTGGGAACCCTTTTGGACTCAGAAACTCTATGAGTCGCGATAGGTCTGCGTGTTGGTGCTGAGGTTTTCCTTCCACTTCCAGATGTCCTTGTGGTTCTGATGTCGGCTCGTTGGGACATCAGGGACTCTCCTGTATTAAAAGTGCAGGCCACTTTTCGCGTCATGCCAGCATCAACGACATCATCCGTCGATCTCTTGCCTCTATCAACGTGCCGGCTTTACTCGAGCCGAAGGGTATCGCGCGTGATGATGGCAAGAGACCAGACGGGATGTCACTTGTTCCTTGGCGGATGGGTCGGGTTCTTGTGTGGGACGCTACCTGTGTCGACACACTTGCAGCCTCTCATCTGCCCGGGACAAGCCGTGATGCTGGTTTGGCTGCGAGGGGTGCCGAAAACTTTAAAAAGAACAAGTACAGGCAGATCGACTCCCGGTACCACTTTGTACCGTTTGGAGTCGAAACACTGGGATCGTGGGGTCCCAACGCTATCTCTTTTTTCAAAGAGATTTCCAAGAGGCTAGTTGACATCAGTGGTGACCTAAGAGCTGGCAGCTGCTACCTTGCTCAGCGTATAAGCATCGCTATCCAGCGCGGTAATGCTGCAGCATCCTAGGAACCTTACCACAAGGACCCTTTTTATAATTTTTGTTTTTGTGTTGTATTAAGTAATTTATCTTAATTTTTATTAATAAGTTGTATGTTAAAAATATATGCATATTGTAATTTAGAGATTTTATGCCCATAATAACTATGCAGTTACTGCAACCACCTAAAATTGAAAGATGTGGAAAATTCATTTGCCCTCTAAACGCACCGGAAGCTGACATATGCCGTTACGTAACGTTATATGTCGGTTCCAATCGAGAAAAAAGTTTGCTTCCAAAGACAATCGTTATAGGCATTATGACGTCGCAAGTTTAAAGGAGATGTAACAATTTTGGCCATCTCTTGTACAGGAAACCAAAAAAAAATAGAAAAATCCCTTTAACTCCCTAAAAATATTTTTGAAAATATATCTTGTTTTTTTTGATGAACAAAAACAATTTGAATTCTTTCAAAGTCATTATTGATGGCAATTTCCATCGCCATATTTAAAAACGTTTAGAAATCAAAATGAAATGTAATCTATTAATGATTCAAAAATCAACCTAGTTTTATTGTTTTACTATTACCATTAGAATACTATGTTAGCAATATTCATTTCACTATGAAATAATCGATACGATATTGACATGGACCTCGTTCGTGCTGCGATAGACGACTGGCCGCGCAGATTGAAGTCCTGTGTTCAAAATCGCGGGGGTCATTTTGAAAAAACTTTATTACCATATGAATCTATGTTTTATTTAGTTCATTTTGCTATATAAATGGTTACATAGATAATAAACATGTCTAAATTATTTCATATTACACATGTGACAGAACTTATGACCTGACTAGGTACTAATAAAAATATCGTGTGCAACACATGTCAAGTGTTTCCTTCACTCGGGATTGGGATCAATTGGAACGCAATTATCGCGCATAGGTGGGCATTTGGGAGTCGTGCTTGTATGCCGTATTGCAGCCTATTTCTCCTAAAAAGTTGGACTTAATCATATAAAGAAATGGACTTGAGTATTTTAATGTAAATTATGTAACGTTTCAGCAAGAAACCGTCACGTATCCTCGCCTTTGAATTCTTTCATACATCTCTTCCATAATAAATAAATTGTTTCAACAAACACACCAATTGCGAGTACCTAGCCCCAAACTAAGCGTGAGCTTGTGCTATGGTGACTAGAATAACGGATATACATACTTATATACATTTTTATAAACATCCATGACTTGGTACAAATGCTCGTGCTCATCACATAAACACTTGCCCCTTGCGGGACTCGAACTCGCAACCGCCTGGTTTAGAAGTCCGGGGTGCGAAAAACTACACCAAGACGGTCGTCAATCACATCACTCTTAACATTTTAAAGAAAAGTTTGTAATTACTCAACATTTTTTTTAACAAACACCAATTACCTAGCCCCAGACTAAGCGTGAGCTTGTGCTATAGCGACTAGGATAACATCCATGACTTAGGTACAAATGCTCGTGCTCATAACACAAACATTTGCCCCTTGCAAGATTCGAACTCGCAACCGCTGGTTTAATAGTCTGGAGCACGAACCACTACACCAAGACGGTCGTCAAATTCATTTGCCACATTTATTTATTTAAAACTGTCCGTCAAGGTTATCTGACGGTCGTCAAAAAGTGTTTCTTTCTTCCTTTTTACCCGACTGCGGAAGGAGGGTTATGTTTTTCTAGAGTATGTATGTAAGTATGTGTGTATGTATAATTGTTTGGCACGCCCTACAGCCCAAACGGCCGGACAGTTTTTGACATATGAGGTGTCGTTGAATTTGTCAAAATTGTGAAAGTGACATAGGCTATATTTAAAAAATAGCGCCCGCAAATGGAAATCAAGGGGGAGGGGGGGATTAATTTTTTTCCTTACCATAACTACAGAATAAGTACTAGTACTTCGTACAGAAGTATGACTTAGTAATTGTATTCAAAGAAATGTCTACTCAATGTCGTCAACAATATGGCGTAATTTAGTTCGCCTCAGAGTCAAGCACATTTTCGTGTAGACACCTACAAAAATCCATTGCAAAATAATTTCATACTTATTGCTCTGGAATATGATTCATAATACACTAAACCAATTCAGTGACATAATATCACGCGACGCGATAGGGTTGACTGCTACGAGAAGCTTCTAACGCCATCTAGCGCCTCTTTCTAGTACTTTATTCATTCTCGTCCAGCCAGCAACGTAGCCGCGCGACCGCCGGTGAATAAAACGCGCGAGCGTGTCGCTGGCCGGTAGCGACACGCAACTTGTTTTAGCCCCTAAGTAAGGGTCGCCGCGCGTAGGTACGGTTTTGCTACCTACGCGGGGAGATACACAGGCCTGGCATAACAATAATTAGGCGTTACTTGTTGTATGACTAATCGATGATTACTAACATCTGAGTCTGAGCACCGAATAACTTAACTTTTTCATTTGTATTTTAGCTATTTCTTTACTAATTCGTCGCGTTTTGTTGCAGGGCAACCTTGAGGCAGAGACAGCAGCTCTAGGCTCTCTTCAGAAGGGCATGGTGGACGTGTTAGGGGCAGTTGTCGAGCTGGTAGTGGGAGGGGAGAACGGTGCGCCTCGGTGGATCGTTCGCGTGCAAAGTCCCGCCACTGCTGCTCCCTTTGACATGGCCGCACCCACCCGAGAAATCGCGTTAGAGGTTAGATTAGTGATTAGGTGCCTCCGTAGTGGAGTGGTGGTGTCGCCATCTCTGAGGTCACGGGTTCGATCCCCGGTCGGGTCAATATAGAAATTCACATTTTCTATATTGTCTCGGGTCTGGGTGTTGTGATACCCTGGGTGCTTTAGCTACTTATTTTGGGATCTGAGCAATGTATGAGATGTTGTCCAATATTTATTTATTATTAGTTTTAATAGATCAACTGTCGAGATAAGGGTTTTTTTACTCTATTTCGGCGAGTAATTAACGGGATCGTATGTATTTAGCGTGGCCCTATCGATCGGTACCTATAATCGTGGCGTATTGTTGTTATGTACCTTGTTCATAACAAGACCTACCCCGGCCCCCGGGCCCTACTATGGAGTATTTTTTATATATAAATAAAACTACATCCACAGACTCTTTGGTCCGCGCCTTTTTTAGTTTAAGTAATATTTTTGTTAGTAGTAGATAGGGAAGCAGTAGTGGTCGCCAGTTATTGAAGTAGTAGGGATGCGTTTACTTTTGAGGTAGGATTGCGAAAGCTATTTTGTTATAGTTATATAATGGACGGCAACGTGGTCATTGGACGAGTACTGGTATTGGACAACCCTTTTTTTACTTTCTTAAACTCAAATTTTGCAAAAAACACAGTAAACAAAGATAACATATAAAAGTAAGTAAGTTTAAATAAAATGTAGTGTATATGACAGTAATACTACGTACGACGATAATGGAATTTAATATACCTAGTCTTAAGACACGAGGTGCTTGTGGCGCAGTGGCGGCAGCGCTTTGGTAGTGATACCAAAAGTTAAGCAACCCACGGCGCGGTCGTGATTGGATGGGTGACCATTCCGACCATTTAAGTGACGTCCATGACAAGCATCTCCGTGCTTCGGAAGGCACGTTAAGCAGTTGGTCCCGGCTAATATCTGTGGTATTAGTCGTTAAGCCTAGTCAGAGGCCCTAGGGCGGCTTGATAACTTCTGACAGTAAGGTTTGTCACTTGCCTTACATACACCCCTCCACCAATCCGCACTGAGCCCGCGTGGTGAAGTATGGCTCGTTCCTCCTCATAGTTTAGGTGAGGCCTTTTCCCAGCAGTGGGATCTAATAGGCTGACTTATTATAGTCTTAAGACTAATTTTAAGTTCAACCTTGCTAAGTCAAAAGAGACAGACCACAAACATTTAGAAACGTCAAACGTAAACATCTGTCGGTTGCTGAGGAAATTACGGAATCAGAAAACAATTTATAAGACATCAAACGACGATTGAGTATGCTTTCTAATTTCTGAATTGAGTTTAGACAAATACACGTGTATTTCACGTGAAAACGACGATTGAGTTTTGACGAATACACGTGAAAACATGTTACAATAAATACGTGAGAAATTGCATCACGTTTCTTAATTATTGTAGTTTGTCTCTCGTTTTTTTAGCAGAAAATGTGCTTTAATGCCACTTGGCATTAAGTCCGGCTTTTGTTCAATATTTAAATATATAAATGTGACACATAGAACTTAAGTCTTAAACAATTTGGAATCGAGCATATGAAGTGAAAATACCCTGTCCAATAACCAGTACTTCTCCAATGACTATGCGTATACAGTGTGTCCGGGTTTGGACTAGCGATAATTTATGCGCTATTAGTTCATCAATAGTAGATTGTTATACAAGGGACGAAAAGTGACCATTCCACTCGAGAAGTTTCTGGCGCTCGAACGAAGTGAGAGCGACAATAGCTCGAGAGTGGAATGGGTGCTTTCACCCGTGTTAAACATACTATTTTTCATTTCGACTGTGAGGAAATCGAGGGTATCGATAGACTATCGATAGTTGAGGCAAAAGCAAAACTATCGATAGTATCGATAGACTCTAATAGTTGATGGAAAAGCAATAGTATCGATAAAATATCGTTTCCGAACAGATGAGATGAAAATGTTATGCACAAAACACCCCAATGTTAGGTTCTAACTCTCCCTTGAAATGGCCCCTTCTCTTGAAATGGCAGCCATTTCAATTATTTAAAATGGCAGCCATTTCAATTATTTAAAATGGCAGCCATTTCAATTATTTAAAATGAATAATATTTCTATGGAGGTCTGGAGGTCCAATAAAAATTATGAAAATTATTCATTTAAAAGGTAACGCTATCGCCTATCAAGCGAAATAAAGACCAATTCAAAATTATTAACTGTCGTAGCATAAAGGATAACATTTTTTTTTAAGAATACTTGCTAAAAATAGTTAAATAGTTTTTTTTTGAAAAAAAAAAATTGTCATTAGGATTATGTCTCTAAAATTTGTTGAATAAAAGGCCCTTAAGTTATCGCTAGTCGAAACCCAGACACCCTGAATATTTGTATATAGTAAAGGCAGTACAAAATGTTGTTTTTAGTGGCTGTCAGCGATAAAGGAGGCGGCGCAGACCGCAAGCGCGAGGTCGATGCAGCACAAGAAGATGGAGCGCACGTGGCGGGTCGCCAAGGAGATGTCCAACCTCATCATCTACTGCCGCTCCGTCGCGTTTAACCAGCAAAAGTAATCCTGGCCTTATCTTAACCTTATAGAGATAAAAAATAAAATATTTATTTGCTTAAAACATGGACAAGATAGAGGTGGTACAAATTTAAAAGCACTGCATGTTTTGTCTGGTCAGACATGCAATTATTAAACGTATTAGAATTACAATCCATAATATAATATTTAGGTAGGTTAAGATTCAAATTAATAACAATAATAAAGTCAATTTAATATAAAAACAATGTCAAAAAACCACTAACACAAATTTAAAAATTCCTTTTTAGAATAAAAAAAATATCTAACAACCATTGGTGCAAAGAAGATCAATTATTGATATTTAAGTAATAAACATTCAAAATTTAATTAAATTTCGCCCACAAAAATTGATCGACTGGCTATGTATGGCATCGCAAAAACTTGCAAACAAATTGCTTTAGTTATAATAGTAGATTATTCACCAAGGGGGTAAAGTGCTGTCTTAAGTCACGGGCGTCATCTTGAATCTCGAGCGTAACGAAGAATTCGAGAGTTAACTCCCGAGCGCAGCGAGGGATTTAAGCTCGCCCAAGACGAAGACATCTTTATCACCGAGGAGAATACTCTGCTTTACACCCTTCCTACGAGGCAATAAAAAAAAGTACAACAAATAACTTATTTTATCTATTATTATATACCCTTTGACTTTTCTGGCAGTAAATTATTATTATTAACAATACCAGCAGCTTTACATCTAATGGACTCCGGTGTCATAAACTTCGTCACTCGATAGTTTTACGAAAACATTGTAATTTCCTAAAATACATAGGTATTTTTTTTTCTTTATTTATTTCTTTTTTTAGAAGCGTGCGCTTTTTTTCATTCCATTCGTGCTAAAATTCTTGGCTGCCAGGTTCAAATTTCAAATATGTTCTCTTTTTTGCTGGACAGGCTAGTGTGATCATGCCTACGAACTCTTATTCGAAATTCAAATTACTTTGCCTCTCTAGGGGCGTAATGAAATTTCATACAACATTACGTCCCTAGGGACGCAATGACTTACTTTGAGTTAGGTTTACTTGATGTGTAAATTGAACATTGCCGAGTAGGTAGTGTGAAAAAATAATTATACGATAAGCATTTACTTTGGTCCTAAGCCTAATCTCTCTCCGATTTCCGTCTCACCGCTTTATGAGAGTGAAGGAATAGAAAGTGCACCTGTGTATTGCGCACACACTGCAGCACTATAATATTTCCTGCGTGCCTGCTTGACCTCTGTTGAAATAAGCCGCCATAGAAAAAAAAACAGCAAAATATAATATTTTATGTCCAAAAAGAGTAATGAGTATCATTACTCTTTTTGGAAATATTTTGGAATGTGAGTGAGTGAAGGGGAGTAGGCCGATCGAGAAAAAGATGATATAAAGAATGATAAATGAAAAAAGATGATGGTATAAAGCACAATATGGTTGTAAAGGAGCGGATGATTTAATGACAAGTGATAGAATAGTATGGAAGGAAAAAACATACCCCAAATGTAATGTGAATAGGGCAAGCAAATGATAATGTAGCACCCTAGTTCTTGTTCAAACATCACATTACTCCCCCAGACTCCGCACCAAGGGGTTCATCCACAACGAGATGTCGTCCTTCCCGGAGAACAAAGCGGAACGTCTGATGTGCCAGCAAGAGGTGGAGTTCTTCATGAAGTATCACAAGGTGCAGCTAAGCCGGATCTACCCGAAGGGCCAGCGGATCGACTCGTCCAACTATAGCCCTTTGCCGTTCTGGAACGCCGGCTCGCAGATGGTGGCGCTGAACTACCAGACACCAGATAAGCCGATGCAGTTGAACCACGGCAAGTTCAAGCAAAATGGCGGGTGCGGATACGTGTTGAAGCCGGAGTTCATGTCGGATGAAGGGTATGTCACTTGTAGTAAATTTTTACCCGACTGCGGAAGGAGGGTTATATTTTTCGAGAGTATATATGTTTGTATGTATAATTGTTTGGCACGCTCTACAGCCCAAATGGCTGGACAGTTTTTGACGTATGAGGTGTCGTTGAATTTTTCAAAATTGTAAGAGTGTCTTAAGCTATATATGTCACCGTAAGATTATAAACATCGTTTAATTACAATCTATCTCGTGAGATTGTAAACTGTCGAAAAATTGTGAACCGTAACATGTACTTGCAATTAAACGCATTATTTATCGCTATATTATAATCTATCGAAGTGAAACTGTTAAATTACAATCTGTCACGCGTCAAATTGTCAACTGTCCGAAAGCTCTTCCTGATTGGTCGGTCTTATTGTAAGAGCGACCAATCACGACCAGCCGTTCTTTGTCCCCGCAGAGTTATAAATTAAATAAATACTATAAATACCAACACAAATAATAAAACACGAAAAATTTATGTAATTTAGGTTATTTTTTATTTTATTTATTTATTGAGTACACAAACAGAATTACAAACCGTTACATAATATAGTATCTAGGTATGCTGGCATTAATACACTGTAAGTCCAAAACATGTGCACACAGCATGATACTAACAATAGAATAAGACATAAAACAGAGGTAGCCAAATTATTACTATTGCATGACATTGGCAAAATTAAAACTAAAGGAGATAGAGTGATAGAGTTATGTTCGGAAACTAGCACTTATTCGTTGGTTTATCATTCAAACTGCTTTTTTTGGTTAATCACATAATTTTTTACGTCCACAATAATTTTATATAACTAATTCTATAGATATAAGTTATTTTAACACGAAATTAATTACATTACAATAGTTTACATTCAACAACAAACCAAATAACAAACAAATATGGCGAGTGCCAGGGCGGCGGGGGGCACATAACGTTCGACCAATCAGCGCCTGAGATGCATTCCGTTCTACGCCGGTTTACAATTTGACCGCTTCCCATCGATAGATTACAATATAGCGAAAAATAATGCGTTAAATTGCAATCATATGTTACGGTTCACAATTTTTCGACAGTGTACAATCTCACGAGATAGATTGTAATCGTACGATGTTTATAATCTTACGGTGACATATACATATAAAAAATGACGCCCGCAAATGGAAATAAAGGGGGGAGGGGGATTGATTTTTTCCTTTCCATAGCAATATGGGTATCAAATGAAAGCCAGTAAAAAGTCAATTTCAAAAATATAATAATTTTTGCAGTCGGGTGATTCGTTTTTGCAATAATGATGTTTGCTTATTTTTGAGCCTATATAAGTTACTGGTAATTAAATGGCGCTAGTCTTCGCGAATATGTAATGTTAATGAGGCAAGGGGATTCTGTCGTTGCCACGAATAATGCTGAGTGGATGCCCTTTAGGCACTTACCATTGTAGTAACTAGTCGTGTAATTTTTGTGTTTGTAAACCTTGCGTGTGAATTTCGAATAAATGTATTTTCTTTCTATTTACGAGACAGACAATGTTAAATAAAAAAAATACCTAAAATAAAAATGTATATGCTTATAAAGTATATATAATACCTGCTTAGCCAAATCATACATAATTCAATACCAATTTTGCTTTTTTAGCAACATAGTTATGTTAGTACGCATCACGATTCCAGTTAACATTGACTGTATGAATAAAATTCAGTTGCCTCGTTCATGTCATTATACTATCTCTTTATCACGTTGAGCGTGGTCACCGGTGACCCCCACTTTTCTATTGTGGTTAGTTTCGTGGCAGTTAGACATATAACAGTCGACATCACGTCAGGTTACCCATTTGAACTAAGAAAACAGCGTTGGTAATAGAGGCCACTGATCATGTAATCTTTTTAATAGAGGCGTTCTCAAGATCAAAGTGGGCTAGTCTGACGTGCATCTAAATTCGACTCCTAGCGCCATTTAGCGAATTAGAAACAACTGCTAGTAAAAAATAAATTAACACTGACTGTTCTTTCTTATTTGTTGGAGAGTTTAGGCAGTGGATTACACGTGAAGGGCGATAATGATAGGTGGAAAATAAGTCAGGTCTGAGCACTTATAGCTAGGTACTTGCCGGTCAGGGTTCAGGTATCACTTCACAGGCCACAATCACTCGAAATGTCTGTAAGGAGCTTCACAGGATACACACGCGGCGAAAGCGCTCTGGTCGGTCTAGTACATGTGTCATAGGTAAAGTCTCGATGTCGACTCGATCTTCGGGGTTCTCACGGTACGTTTTAAACAAATAAAAATAAGGCAGGTATGCGTGTGAGTGTGCGCGGCGTAGTATCAATAGGGTACACAAATCAAAATATTGTAGTAAACATTATTTATATAAGTTTAAATAAGAAAGCAAAAAATCGTACACGGATAGGATTTGGACCCACGTCCTTTGGCTAACCGGGCCAACGCTCTTACCAACTGAGCTACCGTGCAGTCCATCCGAAATTCTTGGTCTCTTTTGAATACGTCATTGCGTCACGTCAACGACATATACCCGAGCTGTATTGCAACAGCACTGGGCCAAGTAGTATTCTTTACAGAATAAATTCAATTTAAATGATAACGCTGTCGCTATTCATTTCGATTTCTACCCGTGTGCGAATTTTGGTTTCTTATTTAAACTGCTAGTAAACTCCTTATTGAACCGCCACAATCTACCAACAGATACAACCCAGCGGACAAGCGTACGATCGAGACGCGCGTGAAGCCGTGGACCGTCATGTTACGCGTGATTGGCGCCAGGCACCTCATCAAGACTGGCCGTGGCACCGCCAGCCCCTTCGTCGAGGTGGAGATCGCTGGCGCTGACTACGATACGAGCACCAAGCTGGTCACCAAGACTGTTTGTGAGTGATGACCCTTTCTTACAAACATCTGTTTATCCTTGGCACCACCAGTCCCCCTTGTCAGCCCCTGGTAGGACACCAAGACTGGCAGTAAGTGACACCCCCCTTTTCAAAGTCACAAGTCAAAAATAATTTATTCAATTTAGGGCAGAAAATGCCACTTATGAACGTCAAAATTAATATAGATTTTTTTTATAATATATTCGCCGTGGCACCGCCAATCCCTTCGTCAAACCCTGTCAGGGCACCAACACTGTCAGTGAGTCACACCCCTCCCTTTCAAGCATATGTCTATTAGGGCACCAAGATTGTCTGTAAGTGACAACCTTTCCTTTCAAACATTTGTCTGTCAGGGCACCAAGATAGTCTGTCTGTGGCACCGCCAGCACTCCGCCACTCGTATGACATACTTTTGGTGAATGCGACATTATTTTCACTCAACACATTAAATTGTAGCGTTTATTTTATCGCTCACCGTCTGTATCGAGTGGGTAAGGGCACTCTTTGCGGTTTCGAGCGGTCGAGTGCAGTCGATCGAGTAATTTAACGATGCAGAGTTATATGACGAACAAAAATCAGTAAAGATCTGCAAGCGAGTGATTCAAAAAGAGCTCCAAGGCTACCTAGACTGTCTGTGAGTGACACCTTTTCCTTTCCACCATCTGTCTGTCGGTGGCACCGCCAGCCCCTTCGTCAGTCCCTGTCAGGGCACCTAGACCGTCTGTGAGTGACACCCTTTCCTTTCCACCATCTGTCTGTCGGTGGCACCGCCAGCCCCTTCGTCAGTCCCTGTCAGGGCACCTAGACTGTCTGTGAGTGACACCTTTTCCTTTCAAACATCTGCCTGTCAGTGGCACCGCCAGCCCCTTCGTCAGTCCCTGTCAGGGCATCTAGACCGTCTGTGAGTGACACCCTTTCCTTTCCACCATCTGTCTGTCGGTGGCACCGCCAGCCCCTTCGTCAGTCCCTGTCAGGGCACCTAGACTGTCTGTGAGTGACACCTTTTCCTTTCAAACATCTGCCTGTCAGTGGCACCGCCAGCCCCTTCGTCAGTCCCTGTCAGGGCATCTAGACTGTCTGTGACTGACACCCCTGCCTTCCAAGCATCTATTTAACAGGGCACCAAGATTCTCCGTAAGTGCAAGGTGCACATACGGACTTCTTCTTTTCAAACATTTGTCTGTCATGGCATCAAGATAGACTGTGTGGCATCGCCGTAAAGCAACCCGTCAGATCATACTACAGGAGATAAATTATTGTTTTTTTAAGTGATAAGCATTCACTTTGCAATCTAAATATATTATTGCACTTGAAAAAATGAATTCTCGATTCTCGTTACATTCGCTACACTCAGACACTCAGTTTAACGGACACGCAGTTCGACAGAAACGCATCTTGACAAGTACGCAACTTGATAGATTTGGTGTACGGGATACATTGTATACGCACTCTATATGTACGCTACTCGGTAGACACTCCCATCGCAATAGATTTGGACGCTTGTCGTTCATATTTCGTATAGATATTAATATCCTGCCTGTCATAATGCGTTTCTGACAACAAGCGTGTGATCCGTGGAAGAATGTGTTAGTTGACCAATAGGATCACTTCATTGACCTATTGTCGCTCAGCGCAGCTGCTGTGGAAACAGCTTAACGGAGCTATACTAGGTAAATGTCAATTTTGTTGGGCCTTAACACTCCATCCCTCGCTACGTATCCTCGCACGCCTCTGTGGACACGCAGCCTTAACTTAACCAACAATAAATTTTCAGCGGACAACGGCCTCAACCCGGTCTGGAACGACATCTGCGAGTTCGAGGTCTACAACCCGGACCTGGCGCTCATCAGGTTCGTGGTACAGGACGAGGACATGTTCGGGGAACCGAACTTCATCGGCCAGGCCACCTTCCCGCTCCGTTGCCTCCGTCCCGGCTACCGTAGCGTGCCCCTCACCAACGCATTCTCCGACGAACTCGAGCTCTCCTCCCTGCTCGTACACATCTCCATCGTTCAGAACCGCTGACATACACATCCCGCCGGTTTGCCCTCATTCCTCCTCCCCGTTTTAAGCGACAACATGGCCCACTTGGCGGAGGGAAAACCGACGTACAGCGAGTACGAAAGCAAACCCATCACGGTTGGGAGTCGCACCGTTTACGAGGTAACGCCCATCGACGATCTCGTAGAGAGGGGGAACGGCTCGCTTTGGACCACGGTCCACCCATACTTCGAGTCTGACAGCGACGAGGGGGAATACCATAACCTTGTTTTTTGTGGCCGGGGCTTTGTGGACGAAAGGGAACACCCCCAATTACTTGACGAGGCTCGAGGTGTTTCGACTTACAAACCTTATAAACATGACGATCGTGAGGAAATGTTCTTCAGTGGCGCTCAGTCACTCAATAGCACTCATGACTTTGATAAGTCTCGGGATGATGAGATCATTGAACTTCAGGATCTTGGCCCTGCAGATAAGCACTAGGCTTCCAAACTTCATGAAACCAAGACCGTCTCAGAGCCCCGACCTCCTCAAGATTCTTGCTCATCTGAGCATTATATTTTTCATAGATCTGTGACTCAAATGATCTGCTAAGAATCGGGACTGGTTAATTTAACCACAATACGCTACACCAAATTCAGAATATTTGATATTAGTTTGATAGGTTTATGTCGTAACCAAAATAAAATATTATTTTGGTTTTGATATCATAGTTAATTAACCAGTTCCTGTTCTCTTATTAATCGAGGCTCTATGTGTATATGTAGTTTATATTTTAGGGTTACCTTGTTTAAAGGGGGTTGATGATGGAAGGCTAAATGCACCACCATATTAGATCCAATTTGTTGGATAGGTAAAAAACGTCAGAAAATGACATGGCGGCAACCAATCAACAAAAAGTACATACATATGGTGGCTATTAGTTTCCCAGATGCTATCACAATGAACTATTTTGTGTTAAGTAATTGTTATAATAATAATAATCAAATTGTTTAAATCGTTTTGTACAATTTACATAGGTTGTGAGGTTGAATAATGGAAATAAGTATTTGGCGGTGTTTGCCTACACTCTAGGTATTAAAATAAAAAAAAACATTTATTTCGGGTTTACTATAATGTATTGTCAAGGCGTTTTAACCCAGAGTCAAAAGATTTCTTTAGGAATATTTTCATAAGTAATTCAAATATTACATCGGTATAACGAAATACAGTCAGTCATTCGTAAATTCATGTTAACGCACCAAACTGTTTACCACATTTTTTACTAACATGAGTAGGCTGTATTTTAGACAAAAAATCATTTGGCATAAGTGACATGATACTAATTTCAAAATCTTTGCTAGCGCCATCTCGTATCTAATACTATAAACACTAACTGGAAAAACCTTCAATAAATCCAACCTGGCCACGTTAAAATAAAATAAAAATTATTTGGTGCTCAATTATTTTATAGTGTAAGTTTATATTATAACCATGAAAAGCCTTATCTTTTCATATATCCCTTGTTCAGCCTAACGCCTCGTATTCTTGTTAGTATATTTATGTCTGTGTGTAATTTGTGTCTATGTACAAACAGCAACACACGTGCCTAACCATTGAGCAGAGATTGCATGATCAGTGGAGACAATGCTTGAAAGAGAAACTGTTTTGTAGCTGGTATACGGGAAATACCACTGACCTCCATAATACAAGTACGCTGGACTGCATACTGTCAACCTAAAAATGAAGCCATTTGATCATCGCCATTTTGGCGCTTACGGCTGTAGTGAGCATGTGGTGACCGTCCACAGAACTACAGAGAGTTGACATAAACTTATAGATTACGTGCTCGATGACATAAACATATGCAAGTTACTCTATTTCTGTAATTTCTTAGAGAATGTTTAGTCCAGCGTTCTTGCATTATGGAGGTCAGTGGGAAATACTGAAAGAAAGACAACCGCACATACCTCATGATAGGCATGGAAATTATTGCTACTTTTAACTCATTTTCATTTCGTGAAAAGATTTTTTTTTTTCATTTGAATTCACATGTGAAATTTCATTGGCAATTTTTTTTTTCGCAGTGTTAAAATGTAACACTTTGCTCTTTGCTACTTATAATGAAATATGAATTATTGTAAACGGTTGCTAATTTGCTACTTATATTAAATGTCATATTCAGTTCGTCATATATAGGTTGTCATGAAAAAATGTATTAAATGCGATTCTCTGCGCGAGAGCAAAAACTGGCCTCAAATTGAGCAATTTGCTTAATTTTGCATTCAAATTTCGTAAACGTATGACATTTACCACGTGAAAGAACGCGTGCTAGGCGCATCGAATTCAAATCGTCGCGCAGCAGGAGATGACATATCTACCTGTTTTTTAATGCACCATCATTGCTCGCAGTGTTGCTGTTTGTACACTTTAATTAGCAATAATGGGCCTCATTTTAGACAGCACGCTATGACTAATTTTAAGTTTTATGATGAACTGTTGTCAGTTGGCATTTTTGTTGTCATTTTCAAATATTGTTCTATAATAGTTCCTAACTAATCAGCTAAGATGACGATCATCTAACGATCACGACTAAAGTTATAGTCCGTCCGCCTAACTGAGTACCCGCTGTACCCGCTTTCGATTAAGTGCGAGGGTAGACGAAAACGGTGACGGTGAGCGGTGTGAGCGGCAGGCGCTTCAATTTGATTTGGTGATTTAAATTTAGAAAAAATGCTAATTTCGAAAAAAAATAAAAACCACCGACGAGAACCGACAAAAACGCAAAAAGAACCAGAAATAACATCACTTAATTTGACGATTCTAAATGATTGTGGTTCTTGTAAATTATTTGTGCAGAGAAACGAACTTAAAATTAGTATCGGTGAGTGCTGTCGGAAATGCGGCCTAATGTCTGTTTTAAATATTTAGCTGCAAGAATACCAAAAGTATTGCAAATTAACAAACGAACAAAGATACATGTCGCGATTTAGGCACCTGAATAGACTTAAAAAATGAATATTTCTCATAAAATAAGAATAGTTCTAAATACATGGTCTTTCATGCAATATTTTTATAGTATATTAACTTTGAATGCTACATTATTTAATGATTTGTATATTACAATATAATTTTTCTCCGACAGCGAAATGTTAAAACTCACCGAGATGTAGTAATGGCTTGCGTTGGGAATCCAAGAATTTGTACAACATGAACACCCATACATATTTCGTGTTGCTAGAAATCACGTAGCGGTAAAATGGGAACACTTGTATGCAATGTGTATGAAACGAGCTCGCTCGGTGTTTTGGGAAGCGGCGTATAGGGAATAATTCAATTGTAGGTAGGCACATAGTATTTTTTACTAATCGCTATTTGGTGCTGAGATGTGGCTTATAATTTCAGACTAATGTGATAAAAATACGCTAATTTTGGTGAAAAACGTAGTGATATTTGGCGCTACAGAAGTCGATCGTATTTCGATAAAGTATTTATCCAAAAATATTTATTCATATCTTTTATATGTAGTACTCGTATATTTCAGAAATGCTGTTGATACTTTAAGTATTGAAGTGGTGTAGTTAAGCTAAAAAAAATGTCTAATAAGAGAGAGATACATTAGAACTACAGAGAAATATTGTAAATATCTGTTTTGTACACCTAAATATATATAACTTTTTACGCCTTTAGCACATCGCGCGGCGAACCGCGGAAGTTGTATTACAGTAAATATGTAGGTGTGCTAACGGCGTCAGTGTATTTAATTATGAAATGACATAATACTTAGTTTTAGTAAATGTCTATTATTAATAAATAAAATTACGACTTCCTTATTTAGGCGAGTGTAGCCGCCTATTGCATTGGGCCTGTCGTTTGTGTCCTTTAATATTCTGACTTATCTCTTTTTAACAAATGAATATGTTAGTCTTGGATGTATTAGTTCCTCCAAGACATCTTTTATGTAAGACCCATGAAAATAAAGCTAGTATTTTGGAAATAGTGACAAATTTAGGTTCAAAAGAGAAGCTGCAGCCTTCATATACGAGGGGTGATCCAAAAGTAATGATAATCAATAATAAACACAGTGAATATAATTAAAAAAAAATATATATTTCTCAACATAGTCTCCTAGCAAGTCTATACATTTAGTCCATCTCTTTTCTAAACCCAAAATTCCCTTAGAAAAAAAAAACTCTCAAAAAAAGTCCTCAACCGCGGCCATCACGTCGCTATCATCGTCAAAAGAGGTTCGTGGAAAGAGATAGAAGTCACTGGGGGCTAGATCTGGTGAATAGGGTGAGTTTTCCACCCGCTTCCTGAATGGCAGCCATGGCAATTGCAGCTTTGTGAACCGGTGCGTTGTCTTGATGGAACAGCACTCCAGCCCACAGCCTTTGCCTCGCCTTTTCTCCTTAATAGCCTCCCGCAATCTTCTTATTTGTTCTGCATAGTAGGAGCCTGTAAAAGTGGCCCCCTTTTCCAAGTAGTCCACCATGATTATTCCTTCAGCATCCCAAAAAACAGACGCCATAACCTTCCCTGCTGAGCTTGATTGACACTTTGAATTTCTTCGGCGTCGGTTCATCGGATCGTTTCCATGTCATCGATTGTTGTTTTGTTTTAGGATCAAAATGGTGGATCCAGGTCTCGTCCATGGTCACAAAACGTGACAAAAAATTATCCTTGACTGCCTGGAACTTTTCGAAATTTGCTTAAATGCTGCCATGTGAGATCCCTGTGACCCCAGCTACATGCCTGATAGTCACACTTCGATCTTCCAATACAACTTCATCAACTTATTTTCACATTTTCTTCAGTGAGGGACGTCG
Source organism: Pyrausta nigrata (assembly GCA_949316185.1). Classification (NCBI taxonomy): domain Eukaryota; kingdom Metazoa; phylum Arthropoda; class Insecta; order Lepidoptera; family Crambidae; genus Pyrausta; species Pyrausta nigrata. The sequence continues at coordinate 1,519,979 of OX438936.1, forward strand.
ATGGGCGTCTTTCGCGGTGTTCGTCTTCCGTCGATGTTCTTCCCAGCTTAAACTCCTTAGCCCAGCTTGCAACTATGGAATATGGAGGAGACGAGTCCTCTAATGTTTCCACCAAGTCGCTGTGTATGTCTTTGGTTGAATTTTTTTTCAAGCAGAGGTATTTAATGACAGCTCTGATTTGGTGTTTTTCCATTTTGATGTTCACTCCTTGACAGTTCGTATTCAAATGAATGTAGCTCCCGGGAATCGTGGCCTATTTATATGATTTTTTTCCTGAACTATTGGGTCACTGAGCAAGTGACTGATATTATTTTTATGTGCACTAGTAATAACTGATTATCATTACTTTTGGATCACCCCTCGTAGTTATATCTGCATGGATTGAATACAAAAATGTTACTTATTTGTTTAAAATAAGTCAGATTATTCTCAATAATACGTTACAGTTTTGACAAAACATTTATTGGGTTTTGTGAGTAACCAAAGGCTTCTTTGACTCAAGGCTTTGCTTTGGCGGGCTACAAACAAGCCCTAAATGTTGCTGTTAATTGATTTTAATATAATAAATTAATAATTAATGAATAATTGTAATGATATTAATGTTTTAAAATGTCTATGAACTGATATACTAGTACAAGATTTACTATGTTATTGATAAATTATTATCTGTAGATCTACACTGTTTTCTGTACAGAAAAATAAAGACTGTCACCTGTACAGCCTTTAACACTTTAAATAAAGTGTATTTTAATATGTAGGTGTTATGATTAAAATAATCTATAGAGTGTTTTAACTTTATTTCTTGTAATTATTTCGGATATTTCTTTTGAATTTCTGTTTACAGAATTAATGCATTTATATACATCACACTTGTTTAGTTGAACGAACATTAACAGTTATTTGATTATATTAGTATTCAGGGTTGGAAAGTTGAAATCAATTTTGGATTTTGTATAAATAGGGCTAATATTACATTTTCACATTTGACTTGGTGTTCCGTAGCCCTCCGTTTTGCTTTTAGCGGTGAAACGGCATATCGCACTGAAGATCTCGGACCCCCGCACAATATATTTGTGTTTGATTTACCAAAATTGTGTTATTCTTTTTTATTAAGTCTAGGATTTTCAGTGCGCGACTGTGCTCTAGCTCTACCCACTGAGTTTTGTTTAATGATTATTTTACACCGTTGAAACGTCTATAGTACTACCGCCTGAGACTGCCTGCGGGGTACAGCGGTGCGGGCGCTTATGATTTTATTGGTTAATATGTATTTTAAAAAATAGATTCTTTTCTAAATTTAAATTACAAGCGCCCGCTTACCGCACCGCTCGTGGTCCCCGTTCTCGCCTACCCCGGACCCTGTACCCCGCAGGCGAAGACTCAGATAGGCGGTCAGAGTAAACTTAATTGATTATTTATTTCTGCTGTTATGTTATTCTTAGTAAGTCCACAAACGACCACTGTCTACACTGTTATTGCTGGTTTGCAACATACCGCCGCTTTATCTTTCATTCGAAGGATGTTGATTTGTTCTCTGTCTATAGTGTAGGAGAACATATCTGTGAATAAATTGTATGTGAATACAAAATGTTTTTTTATTGCCATTTCATCTACTTTTCTCTCATCATCATCACTTTAGCCTTAGTACACACATAAAATGAAATAAGACCGCGATGGGGTGAAACGAATGTATGAATATCGAATAAAACACATACATATAAAAACACATTTTTATTATATTAAATCAATGAGTCCACTCCATAAACAATAAAACTAACGTAATGCACAATTAAATAATGTTTTATAAGAACATATACACGAAATTACACAATACAATATAAATTACTAAATCAGCGCAATAACATTGTGATATGACGCTGCCTTTGTAAAATAACGTAATATTATTGCAGTTAAAGCAAAAAGCATTACTTGTACTCTTGGTATTGCTCATTAATCAAACCCAGTTTGACGCTTGTACCTCGTTATACATCAACTTTCATTGATGGCCTAAATCTAAAATATTTAATCTCGATACGACCAACTAATAAAAATACGTAATATTTAAAAAACGACAACTTTAAATCTAATTTTGATTTTACTTGGACTCATCCAAAAATATACCTCGAAGACAGAGACAAAAAGTGGGCTATATGCCCGATCATAGACGAGAAAATTTAAGCCGTTTTCGACTCTAGCCGAGCGCGTGGTCGCTGGCACATCACGCATGCGACATGAGTACTAACAAAGATGGCAGAGTCGAATATCCTCTAACTATACAGGGAGTCCGGAAAATAATGGATAACCCGGCACCAGCCGATGAGCCTCCCAGTGGGCGATTCATTCGGTCATGTTTTAAAAAGAAAATGGCGTAAGTATTTTTTTCTCAGAAAATGGTGACAGTACATTTTGCTCTCTAATTTTGCTACAGAAGCCAAACATGTTTAAATTAGGGATTATTAAACACCTTTTTTTTAATGATACGCAGAAACTGAATTGAGAAAAAAACCGTACTAGAATAGCCCAATAGGAGGCTTACATTGAAAGATGCCGTTATCGATAATTTACGTCACACCTGTATATGTGACCAGAAGTGAACTAATTCTTTAACCAGGACTATTTACAACGTCCAGTTGCACAAGACAAGCCCCTATCTCACAAGTAATACAAAACCACTCAATACTCGGCCACAGGTGTCGCCTCCATATCAAAAGTAGGAAAAACTGCCTTATCGTAACTGACACTAAAGTTCTATCGTTAATTTACTTCTAAACTTATCCATAGTACAATTGAGGACTTCTGACTGTGGAGGGTATGGCGTGAGAAGGGAAACTGCCCATAGAGAAAATACATTTTAGATTTTTATATCGTTATTGTAAAATACCAAAGCTCAGAAGAAGCCCTCACTGTCGAAAGCCCTATATTTGCGAATACAACGCTGAACATTATTATTCGTCCCAGTCTAATGGTTTCCTTGAAGTGTCCTGAGATTTCTTGGATTTTCCACATTTCTCTGTGTAACCGATAAACATAGCGCAGGTACACTTCACTCTGGTACACACAGCGTTGTTAGTTACAATATTATAAGTAGTTAAAATAGTGTTTTTCAGAAAAAAAAATGTTTTAGTTTAGTGTCAAGATCAAACATTTTTTATTTTTTAATTGTTAATTCCAAAAAGTTTTGCCATTTAATAAATCTTTATACAAGGTGTTCGCTTTGATATCCCATTAATTACATTTTTTCTTCTGCTTAACTGGTTCCATGCCACAGCACGCACCAGTGCGAGATAACAATTGATTTTCTATTGTGTCTCGGGTCCCTATACAAAAATTAGTCTTAAAAAAGTCATTATACAGCATTTCTTATGGTAATTTTAAAACACATCAACAAAAGTTTACATTTTAACGAACTATTTACTCGAAAATACATTTTACTTTATTGCTTTTTTCATTGTACAATCGCCGAGCGATAAGTTAGTAGCCTTCAAACAAATAGCTTTGCTTCTACCTGTCCACCTGTCAACGTACAATACGAGTCTACAATTATTCTGGTAATTGATCGTTATCTTATGACTATAGCAACTTCTGAAATGTGAGATCATAAAAGGAAATACAAAAATATATTCATTTCTTCAGTCAAATTCTACAAAATTGCGACAGTTTTAAAATAATATTGGACTCTGGTTCACTTTAAAAATTGCTAAAAAAGATTTCTGTGGACTGTTTCGGTATGTAGAGTAACATATGATAGGACTCAATATTAACACCATGGATGGTTTGTTTGATTGAGATTAACTTGCGTATTATGTTTAAGTATTTTAAGGGCTTTGCGATGTTATTTCTAGACGCTGGAAGTAGCTAGACGTAAGTTACCAACAGAATGAGTGATTTCATCAATAGCGTTCCTCCAAATCAGTAATAATTAAAACGTAAGATACAATACAATGAGAAGATTCCCAGTAAGTATCCATAGAATTCCTAGATGGCGCTCGCGGAAAGTTTGTAATATGTGTCATATGTTCTGTGGTGTCATTCACTATGCCAAATGCTTTTTTTGTCCAATAAGGAAACATGAAAATACAGTTTTTTTAATGTAAAATTAAGAATGAAAATAAAAGTATTTACAAATATAAATACACTTGTAAATATTAACTAATAAGTAGAAATAAATAAACTTATAAAAACGTAAATATGAATTAACAAATTTAAGAATGACATTGACTGCAAAATGTTATTTCGTTGATTCGTTTGCTGCATCGTTTAAAAAATATTTCAAAAGAACACTAGCGAGATCTCTCAATACCACCTTTCTCTCTCTACCTCTAGGTAATCTCTACATTGTAGTATTTGACACTTGTTGAGTCACGCTGATAGTGAAATCAAGACGCAAACTTCTTTCTATTGGAGTAATATTCAAATCAATGATTATCAAAATACATACCTGACGGTAAATATTACACATCAGCAATCTAATAAATGGATTTCGCATTGAATGCTAATTTCCATTTATAAGATTATCAAATTTTAAATCAAACAATAGTAGATTATTCAACAAGGGGGTAAAGTGATGTCTTACGTCACGGGCGTCATATTGAATCTCGAGCGTAACGAAGGAGTCGAGAGTTAACTCCCGAGCGCAGCGAGGGAGTTTAGTGTTTACTCCCGAGCATAGCGAGGGAGTTAAAAGTAGAATCCTGAGTGGAGCGAGGGATTTAAGCTCGCCCAAGACGAAGACATCTTTATCCCCGAGGAGAATACTTCCTACGAGGCAATAAAAAATGTACTACAAAAAACTTATTTTATCTATATACCTTAGATATCCTTAGAGTTTTCTGGCAGTAAATTATTATTATTAACAATACCAGCGGCTTCACATATAATGGACTACGGTGTCAAATAAATTTCGTCACTCGACAGTTTTACAAAAACATTGTTTGTAATTTCTTAAAATACTTACATACATAGGTTTTTTTTCTTTATTTCTTTTATAGAAGCGCGCGCTTTTTTTTTCATTCCATTCGTGCTAAAATTCTTGGCTGCCAGGTTCAAATTTCAAATATGTTCTCTTTGGTGCGGGACGGGCTAGTGTGATCATGCCTACGAACTCTTATTCGAAATTCAAATCACTTTGCCTCCCTAGGGGCGTAATAAAATTTCATACAACATTACGTCCCTAGGGATGCAATGACTCACTTTGAGTCAGGTTTACTTGATGTGTAATTGAACATTGCCGAGTAGATAGTGTGAAAAGTATTTTATTGTTAATTTGAACAAAACATACGTCATGTATTGTGCGACACTGATAACGCTCCACGGAGGCGAAATTTACCGATGTCTTTCCAATGTGCAATATTAATCGCCGGGTACTGTAAACGATATTGTTTGTTACCTTGACTACAAGTGAATAAATTTTTGTTCTTTTTACAAGACCACCATTCTTGAAGCAACCTCAGCGTTGCATAAAACAGCTAATAAATTGTGATCGTAAAAACTTCATAATATAAATTTTATATCGACCGCCTAAACGGGAACGTGCGAAAACTTTTAAAATGTTAAATGTCAATATAGTAAGCGCCTAATGAGGTAATAAATTTCTACAATTGCTATCTGAACTCGCAATTAGCTCCGAGTGGTGCACAGTGAGGATTAAGTTTCTAAATAAAAAAAATATAGATAACATCTCTCAAATTCAAACCACAAATTGATGTCGGTGCAAATGACCCTTAAGGCCGGTTAATTTTACCCCAAGGTAACCAATATCAAGAAAAAGGCCTGGTTTCCGAGTTTGCTCAAAAAACAGCAGAGGCATTAATCGTGATAAGGATTCTGTTACTTATTGCGGACCCCCGCTTATTAGTTAATTTACGTACATATTTAACTTTTTAATGTTTACTTTATAGGCTTCCAGGGCGCCTGAGATGTCAACGAAATAGGGATATAGTGTATGTATTATAAATTAATAAGTTACTTTAATTATAGGAGGCTTTTTGGAAATAGAGCAGTTGAATATCATATATTGTGCATTAAATTGCATAAAGTGCTATTGTTTTCGCCACGTCATAGCTGATTCTTTGTTAAGGTGTTGCTAGTTATAAATACTGTGAATTGTGTTCTAAAGATTTGATACTATCATGGATATCAAGCTGTTACAGCTTGTATATATCAACCCCTTATTGTTAAATTTCGATTTCACCCAGCCACCCTGTATAGGAAGCCATCTACATGAGTCACCGAAGCCTAGGGTTCGCCAAGGCGCGGCGACTCGCACATATCGTAATTATATTATATTAATAAATAAAAAGTCTACAAATATAAAACATTACACAAACGTATGAAATCTACTCGCTTATCTTACTTACTAGCAAAAATGTAAGTCTTGAGTGAGGGTGGCCCTCTATATACAAATTTAAAAAACCTATCAAGATTTCCTCACGGGACACGTACGAAAATAGGTGTACTGTACACTAGATCAGTATTTATCATCTCCACTAACGCTACACGACGCGGGCGCTGGCAGAACTGACGAATGAGGCCGATTTCGCCGTACATATAATCACGGTAAACGCTTGACAGTGTTATTATTATAAATGAATTGAAATATGAACTCATGGTTAAAAGTCTGAGACCATGATTAATGTGATTGGGCCGAAACGTTGAATTAATAAAAAACAAAATGCGTATGTAAGCATTTTCGTTGCAAGTCAACACGTCTCATTGAGCACTGTTTATTTTTTGGAATAACACCGCGAACGTCTATTAAATTGTCACAACAACAGACCTAACACCGCGAACGTCTATTAAATTGTCACAACAACAGACCTAACACCGCGAACGTCTATTAAATTGTCACAACAACAGACCTAACACCGCGAACGTCTATTAAATTGTCACAACAACAGACCTGTGTACTGTGACAAAACTGTGAAATCATGGTGTATATGAACTCAGAGATGTCAGTTAAAGTTAATCCTTCGTTAAGTCTAGTGCCGTCCTTTTCTATTTCATTGACTAAGAACGAGACTTAATCATAGATTTAGTTACATTTTGACTTCTCTGAGTACGGCGATACGTGTTTTAATTCATAATTATTTTTATTAATGTATCACCCACCATACTATTTTATCAGAGCCGTCGATTATGCCAGCCCCCGCGTTTGCGATAAAATACATTTGAACATAAACTTACAGAAGCATCTTAGTTCATAATTAATTTATCATTAATTAACAATAAATTTACAAAGTTCCAAGAGCTCTCGTTTTACGAAGATGCGTGTGGACATTTATATCAACGTCGAATTTAACCAGATTTAAAATTTATATCATTTTCCATTAATAACTCACTCTTGTTCACTGCATGTTCCTAAAACGAGTAAGCGCTAACACAGTTATAGATTTGGTATAAAATGTGAGGTATGGACAAAGGACAGGGAAATAAAGTAATCTGTGGTAGAGCAAAGTCTGATACTCACTCTCTATGTGTACTTTCTTACACAACAATGAGGAATACTATTCATTAGTCATAATGTCAAAAAAATTTGACAAAAGAATCAAAAACAGTTGATGTAAAGACAGTTAAGTCCTTTCTTTGCTTGTGGATTTTTATTAAAAAAATACGAGGCGTATTTTTATCATGACTTAGTCTGTGATACGCATTATGCACACTGAGATAAAATATTACATAATATTATTGCCAGGAAATCACTTTTACATTTTGGTATGCAACGCGAAAGTATTATTTTTTAGGGTTGTATCATACCATGTGTAGCCAACCTACCAACTTAATTGAAACTATCAAATAAAATATGTAAATTTTCATGACGTACCAATGTATTTTTTACAACGTTAAATAAAAAATGTCATAGAAATCAAAAATTAAGACATATTGACCTTTAATATTGATTGATTACCCAAGCAAGGTTAAATAGAAGAAAAATATCACCATGGATGCGGTTATACGTGGCCCTTGGCTCGGCTTCGTCATCATAAAAATATCACCATGGATGCGGTTATACGTGGCCCTCGGCTCGGCTTCGTCATCATAAAAATATCACCATGGATGCGGTTATACGTGGCCCTCGGCTCGGCTTCGTCATCATAAAAATATCACCATGGATGCGGTTATACGTGGCCCTCGGCTCGGCTTCGTCATCATAAAAATATCACCATGGATGCGGTTATACGTGGCCCTCGGCTCGGCTTCGTCATCATAAAAATATCACCATGGATGCGGTTATACGTGGCCCTCGGCTCGGCTTCGTCATCATAAAAAATAAACTGTGTGCCCTTTATTAAGAAATTAATTTATGCGATTTTCAAACTATAGTTAAGAGAATGAGTATCAAGAATAGCTTCAATAAAAGCTTTATCATACCGGCGTAACTTAAAATAAAACTCTCCGATTCCGCAACCGAACACAATCGCTGCGACTTTACATATCACAGAAAAATAAACGATATTTTACAAAAATAATATTGTGTCTCCGGTCTATCCGCGAATCTAAGAAGTTACAACTACGTGCTTGGTAACGTAAAAATATCACTACTGACATGCATTTGAACTGTGCACGGGACCTTAAAAGTTAGGACGTTTATTTGACAGAATAAGCAAATGAACTAGTTTCATTCAGTCTTGTAAAGCATTCAGATAAAGGACTTGTCCTCTTTTTGTATGGAGGCTGGTTTTTTATTCCAAGATATCACCAACCACCAATAACCTATATTTATCTTTAAACTACAAAAATACGAAACACGTTACCATAGAAATCAGAATTTTAAACGCCTCCATTTTTGAGAAAAAATATGTTTTGTAACCATTGATTTATTATATATAGGGATATCTCATCACACTGACAGCTATGGCACATGCTCTAATCGGCCGAATCGCCATTTTAGGCCGATTAAGTATCTAATAACGCGTGGGCCGTCAAACAATGAACATGCCGAAGTGTGTCGTCAAAAATTGCAAAAATCACAGCTCAATGAATCGTAAAAAAATATGGAATGACGTTTCATCGGTAGGTAAATATTATTGATAAGGTTTAAAACCGAAATAACACTTGAAACCTGCTTTAATATTTTATTTTCTAATTAATTTAAGTAAAACATTGCCAATCTTCTATCATTTTTACACCCAAAGCTAAAATGAAACAAAATACGTGACGTCATCGGAACAAAGTCAATTTTAAGGATGGAGTCGTGAATTTTTTTTGTTAAACTACATAAGTACTTGAGTTTTTAGGTTTCCACAACATTATGTTTGTAAAGAAAATGAACAAAATTTATCGCAATTAACCAGGACGATGAGTTTTATAAGAAGGGATAATATAGTGTTACGTGTGTTTGTATATTTTTTCTAAAACTGATATGTAGGTGTATTACACTACACGTAAAGAGATGTAGATGCAAAAAGGCTGCAATTAGGCTAGTATTCAGGGCACCCAGCCAATGTATTATATTTTTATGTTGTATTTTACTTGCTTGGTGTTTAACTGTCATATATCTTAGCCATCGGTAAAATTCAATGTAGTAGTTAGGTATAACGAGTACCTAGACTTAAGAAACGGTTTTTAGTTTTAGTACAGTCAGTAGTACGTCAGGTTACATAAAAGCTATAAAACAGCTTTTATTACGTAGTTAATAGGGGTGGTCTTAAAGTCAAAGTGGGGTAGTCTGACGTGAGTCGAGTATACTTACACACCGCAAGTCAGACTACACGTGTTGACCTTGATACCGCTTCTATTCCCTACATAATAAAAGCTGTTTTTGTAGTTCACATGTATGCCTTGGCGTACTTTCGACTGTACTTAACTAGGTTACCTTATTCACCTCATTTTTTAAATTAAGTTAGACAACTGTTTAGTAAAGAACTTACTAGCTACCTTAGCAGTAAATCAAAGTATTTTCATAACATCACACTAAAATAAATAACTGTAGCTAAAATAAAGACTAAAAAAGTGTTTAATAAATAATAATTTATGCTGGAACTCTTGTCTTTCAAACCGTGCTAACAATAAAAACAGCTGCAGAGAAATAATAACGTAGTGTTCAAAGCATAAGATACATTTTCAATTGAATAATTTATTAATCCGATTATAATACTATTTCACTCATTAATTAACCAAATTAATACCTATGGCAGTAGCCTTATGCTTCTTATAAATCTGTGGAACATGTTGTTGGTGTGTATTATAGTACCTATAGAATATTTTGCCTCTAAACCAGTTTTGTCGTTTGTATCATTGTCGAGCATTGAAATGTGAACCATCCCCGCATTTCAATGAGTTAGGTTAGGTTAGTTTATAGTTTAGTGTTAGTGTAGTTGTGTAGAGTGTATAAGAAAAAGAATACTGAAGAAAATAATGAAAAATTATACAATTAAAAATTCTGAAGACGTGGCTGATCCTTTGCCTACCCAGAATTGGTGAATTGTGTCAATAAATTATTGGTTGTAGTATGACAAGTTTGGAACTGTATGGTAGAAATGTAAAAAATATGATTATTATGAGTGTCTTCATTAAAAAAATACTCGTATACTCATATACATAATTAACCAAATTTTATGAGAAGTAAAAAATAAAATATAAATCATGACTTTCATCAGTTACTTAATTTCATACAAAACATGAACAAACAATCTACTCCATTACTTCTTTGTTCGTATTATTGGTTTATGAATCTTCAAGTGAATGATATTTGACATATGACGTAGTGTCGTCATCCATTGCTACGTAATTACACATGACTATTTAAATAGCTAAAGCCTAAGCTGCAATGTCTGAACTTTGCTAGTTGAAGCTTCATATGGTGAAATATAACATGTGCCATGTTTGGGCTTTGATTTTGTATGGCGTAGTGCATCCTTAAATATAATAAATCAATGTTTGTAACAGTCATCATCCATTGATCACTTACTTGTATTTCCTGGCTGTATGGCTATGTACCATTGCCTTACCACTGGTGGATAAATACTACTAGGTACTACCACAGATTATATAATAGGTACTACTGTCAATGGAATGTCAATTTTGCCGGCAATTTTTTTTAATGCGTTAATTGATATAGGCGAAGGTGCGGTTTATGTACAGACAAAGAGAAAAAATAATTTCAATTTTTCACTAAATCGGAAGCCTTAAAAAATATATTAATTATGCAGAAAGGCTAGTTTTTGTGAACTCTTTCATATAATATTTAGTTTATTCTGGTTAGAAATATTGACGAATAAAAAACCATGAATGGACAAGTCCTTTGTTTTATAACAACCTTAGGTACCGTTGGACTTATGTCCATAAGAAGTCCGGGTTGGCACTAAGCGCTTTTTTCACCCAGCTGCGGAGCAGCCTAAAAGGGGGGTTATGTTTTCAACTCGTATTTATTAATATTGAGCAAGACAGAGTTCTTAAATGCGTAATGGCAGTTATTGAAACATGACTAAACGCGGTTTGCATGCTGAATGTCAAATTTGAATTGAATGCCAAAAGTAAACTGAGAACAGGCCAAGCAATATGATGAACGGCCCAGACGCCAACAAAGCGGAGAGGAGAGGAGATGTGTGGTGTTTCCTTATATTTTGACAAACAGCTCTTCTCCATATACATTAGACAAATGTAATGAAAACAGCACATCTCGTCTAGACACATCCGCGATGTTATTTTATAATATCGAAGACCCAATCCTCACGGATTGGGTCCCTGCGGACAGCGTACGTTCCGTCTAAGCCCCGTGTACAGTGCAACGCATGTTCTAGAAGACCGCGAGCAACCGCGATAAATGCTCCAGTTTAGCCTAAGAGGTAGGGTGGGGTTAAGACGTACTACCAATCTGGAATTGGACCTGTTTTTTGGCCCATCGTAATACCAGTACCAACCAATTGATTTGTACAAAATATGACTGAACGGAGACGGCTGGGTCGGACGCCGAGAACGACAACTAGCGCCTAAACGAAGCTTCTTCGTCATTCGTTTCGTCGAGTGAAATGGATGCGCGTTGCGAACGAAACGAGACGTCAACATGACAAGTAGTCCCAGCATTCTCGACTGTATTTATTCGAGCGTTGAGCACCAATTCGCATATACGAGAACTAGTTGCGACGAGGACTGTTCTGCCCCATGACGTAAAATAGTTCTTTCATTGCGGAAAAAAGCGGTTTTTAAAAACAGTTCATCGTTACAACGCCCATCACTAGTTAAGTGTGCACAGGCGATTATTCTGTAACTATTATTTAAGCTGATTGATATCGATAGTCTGTTATCTAATTAGTAAAATGACTTCAATAACTTGCTTAAAATAAAATAACGAGAAATATCTAAAATATTGACATTAAACACTCCCATACATTTAATACGAGATTAATAAAGGCCTTACCTTATTTTAAGTGGGCTGGTAAATACACTCATTCATTGCTTTTTTTTTGTTCATATGATATGATACGTATGACATTATGTATCATATGATTTGACAATGATGATTTACAAGTTAATCACACAATAATGTTTTGGATATTTCTCTTAATATTTTTTTAATATTGAGCTTGTGTTATTTTACAAATTAGGTAACGTATTTTTGATATCAGTGTAATCTGTAATAGTTAAGCCACTTAATATACATCTCGACGACTGAAGAAAATTTTAAATTGTAGTCTAAACTGCTGTTTTAAGTTAGTATTGATTACTGAGCAGTGACAAATATCATGATGGGCCCAAAATGGCATAGCTTACATTCTCATTAATACATTTCTACGAAACACTAAGACGGCAAAAAGGTATCTTGTTTACTTAGCTATACAAAAACCTCATCATATTTTGACATTCACTTTACAGTTATTATTTGTTTTAGGACAACTGAAATGTCAAAGGTTTGTAATTTATGTTCTGCCATCTAGCTTGCCCGATAGGCATTTAATATTGTTTGAACGATATGTATAATTTTAAAGGTTTACGAAATCGATTTCATATTTTTAAGTAAGCTTCATTGATCGAACTAGGTGCATCACATCACTACTCTATAGTGATGTATCGACCGTATTTTTATCGAAGGTTTATCACAAGTTTAGACCTCCATTAATAAGCCGATGATTGTCCCAACATTCGCAAGCGCTACACAGGAGCTTTAACTAAATCAAACACCATAGCTGCATACGCGGTAAGGTTCCTATGCTATTCTTTCGACTCTATATCTCAGACTCCATTCAAAAACCTATCTAGTTTTATCATAACTAACTTAATCGAATCTCGATTTCACAGCTTTACAGACATCAATCAACATTGATCACATTCAGGTGCCTAACAGAGACATTACACGTTTTAATTAAATCTTTTATGAGCCTGATTCACGTGTTACTGATAAACGAAACAAAATCTTACCGGTGTTATTACAAAAAAATTAGACCAGGCGGTGTTATTACAAAAAAAATTGACCAGGTTTAAAATAGGTCAAAATATTAGCCGACAACAGAGGAATGAATGACACATTCGTGACATAACCTAATAGAGAAACGCTTTTCTAGTTGGCTAGCTAATAGCTTAGTCCTGGCTTAAACCCGGTACTAAGTTTTTGGAATAACGGGGTACAGGTTTAGTTAATAAATTAACAATGACCGGTAAAACAGGCTCAAAACTCCTTTTCAAATAGACTTACATAAAGACCTTCGCAGCCGCATAACAATTGTATCCAAACAGTCTTAATCATAATCGATCGACGCACTCCTCAGGACAGCACTAGCTTAAGCTTGGGTTTCACAAACAGTGGCACCGTCAAACATGGTATCTGAAAAAAAAAATTGAATAGCACATATTCGAAAATTAATCATTATGACAATCAATGACAATGACGATTTGTCGTTTCTGTTGCTAGTAAAAGAAATTAGTTCCATTTGTTTTCCGCAATATGGCGAGGTCCCATATATTTTTGGTCAGGCTATAATATTTGATAGAGCTTAAATCATAAAAGATTTTGCGGTTTGAACCACAGCAATCGAGCACGTAACTTATAGAGGCGAAGTAAGGGCGATTTTTCTCCGAAACTTATCAGTGCTTGGTATTGATACGAAAAGTGTCAAATTAAGCTTATATTTTTCAATCGATATTATGAATTAGGAGATAATACTTTGGTTTTGTTAATAAATAACAATCTTTTAAACTTTTAAGTTAATATGTTTAAAAAAATAAGTAAATTTATTTGACATAATGTGTTGAGGAAAAAACGAAGAAATTAATGACATTTCGTCTCTATAAGTTAGCTGCTCGATGACCACAGCTTAATCAATCCACCAGCTCAATACAGCACTTACAGCGTGGTCCTTACAACTTGATGTAGTCGGCCATGCCGATGTTGGCGAGCGTCTTCTTGATGCGGAGCGCTGTCAGCCGCGCGGCAGGGTTCTGGTACCAGCACTCCTTCATCACCTTGGATATCGCTGAGAGGATCTGGAAATAGAGGGTGACAAGTTAAGAAATAGTATATACAATATTAGCGAGGTAGAGACTAGCAAGTTCTCTCCGCAATTTCTTGACTTATTACTTTACATTAATTGTAATACACACATTACTGCTGCATTGTTGCAATTTCCGCAAGCGGCAAATCTTGCAGAAAGAAGAATAATAGCTAGCAACATTTGTGCAGAAATTGACTTCAATTTCTGCCAGTATTAGTGTATTTCGCACTTAAAAGACATATTTACTTTACTTGGCTTTTAAGGGTGTGATCCTGAGCCTCAGGAATTTTAGGAATTTGGTAATAAGTTGGAAAGAACTATGCATAAATAATTCCTAACCCTATTTATTGAAATTAGATTATATTTTCCCTTTAATTTGACAGTATAACAATGTCACGTCGATTCCCATACCTTTACTTTTCTGTGTTCCATTATTTTATTTGAAATGGGTATGCTCGAAGCCAAACGTGGCGCAGACAGAGTCGACGGTGGAGTGAGCTTTCCCAGAAGGTTCTGGCACTCCCACTCACCGACGGAACACAGCAATCTGCTTGGCGCCGGGCGGGAGTGTGGTAGCTACCAGGCGTCACCCATCAGAGCCAACCACCGCAATGACATCACAAACTGGAGTTTTTGATATCATTGCCCGGGGTGTTCCACTAGGATAGATACGTCACCACCCCAAAAGGCAACATATCCTAAAGACTTTATAAATAAATTTCCCTGTCTTTAGTCTTAAAGAGCCTTTAGTCTTCTGAGTCTTGGTAAGCTACTAAGTCTAGGCAGTACCGATAGATACTAAAAGTGTGTAACAAAGGAGTTGAATGCCCTGCCTGCGTCTGTTTTTCCAAGTGCGTATAGCCCGAAACTCTTTAAGGTAAATAGGCTTTTCCTGGAAAAGCATCTTTGCTCTCGGGCTAAGATAAAATGAAGATCAAGAGTTAGCCCATTACTTATTAATAATACTTTTATTTGGTACTCAGCCTCTTGTGCCCCTGCCCGGTGCTTTTTACTTGGCCTCCAGCGCCCCTTGTCCTGTACTCTCCAGCCTCTAGCGCCCTGTACTTCACAACACCTAGCCTGTACAACATCTAGCTGCCTGTGCCCTGTACTCTGCAGCCTGTGCCCTGTACTCCGCAGCCTGTGCCCTGTACTCTGCAGCCTGTGACCTGTACTCTGCAGCCTGTGTCCTGTACTCTGCACCTAGTGCCCGGTGCCTTGTACTCTCCAACTTCTAGCGCCCTGTACTCACCGGGTCCGAGTGCCACCGGTTGGGCACGCTCGGGCGCCGCCTCTCGGCGCAGACGACGCGGCGCATGTCCTCCAGCGAGGGGTCGGGGGGGACGCACTCGTGGTACGGGGGCCGGTACTCGTCCGGCATGGCGCCGCAACGGCCACACATCTCCCACAGCACCAGCCCGAAGGAATACACGTCGGAACGCTTGTACGGGTCGAACTGGCGCGTGTCCATTGACTCGTCTAGGACCTGGAACAATCAAAATTATAATCATCGGTGCGGTAGTGAATAAAATAACTCCTGTCGTCTACCCCGGGAACAAAATCACAACTTCAGTTTGTCCTAAGAGCGGTTTCGCTTTGTTATTCCGCCTGGTAGCTACCACCCTCCCACCGAAGACCAGCGCCAAGCACCTTGCTGTGTTGCCATTGAGTGGGAGTGCCAGAACCTTCTGGGTGAACTCGCTCCACCGTCGACCCTGTCTACGTCACGTCTAGCTTAGTCTGGAGTCAAGAACAAATTCATTTAAAATAAATAAAATCTTCATCATTATCAGCCGTAGGAACACTGCTGCACATAGTAAGCCTCTCCCACGGCTTTCCACAACGACCAGTTGCATGTCTACATTCAGTGTGATCCTGCGATCTTTACAAGATATGTCCAAACAACCGGTGGACGTCCTACGCTGCGCTTTTGATGAAAGGGCTCCAATCTAGAACTTTTTGCTCTAACGGCCATCAGTTCTTCGCGCTATGTGCCTTGCCCATTGCCACATTCTAATGGCTATGACAGTTATCTTAGTTCTTCTACGTATCTACACATTTCTGCCCTCCCCATCGCTCATTGCGTAACCTTAAGCTTTTTTATGCAGCACATAGAGAAGCGATGTTTCGGATCCGTATGTAACAAACATTGATTGACGACTTTCGTCTTAAGGCAATGAGTTAGAATTGGCAATCTTTAGGCACAACTGAAAAAACTGTGTCGGTCACGGATAGATAATAAAAATGTATTCACCTACCTTTCGGCGGCCAATACCTACACGATTAACCATGTAACCAGGAGATATTGCTCACGAGTGTGTGCAACACAAAGCTGCACTATCTGTTCACTCTCAAAGTTCGGTGAAACGGCAATCCGACATGACTAGGGAGAGATCAGGAGCCCTATTTTTGATTTCACTCGTATGACATTCTTTTGGCGAATGTGACATAATTTTCACTCAACACGTTAATTCTATCGCTCGCCTTCTGTGACGAGTGGTAGATAACGAACGAAAATCAGTAGAAATCTGCACGCGAGTGATACTAAAATAGATCCCCAGGTGTGAGACTAATGGCTAAACGTGCTTTCCAAATCACGGGGGTGATTAAACAACCAACTTCCTGCCACCGGAGCTCTTTCCGAGTCGTTTAAACACAAAAAAGCAGAACCAAATTTTGATCCAGAAACAAGTTTAGAACCAATATCTGAACCCAGGGTCTCGTGGATAGATAACGAAGTATGGAAAGGTAACGACAGACAGCCCGCAGTTATGGTTAGAGGATCATAATTGAATATATCATTCGCTAACACAGTGAAACAATCACAGCGCTTCCAGACTGAGATTTGTCCGTTGGAAGTTACGCTTTAGTACTTACATTGGAAAATATCGTAGTGCACTTAATTTTTAACTGTCTGATAAATTATAATAAATTATGCATGATAAAGTTTCCCTCAAACTATTTTTATTTGTGATTCATTATTACTGATATCGCTTAATTAAAGTATATACAAGTAGAAATAAACTACATTCCGACAAGTTCGTGCGCAACCTTCCTGCGGAGCTTAAGACGGGGGCTAGGCATGCTAGATGTCAGCGGGGATCAACGGTGTTGCGGGGAAGGGGATTTCCTATGACAGTCGAATGCGATCGGCGCTTCTTCGCCCCCCGCACGTCTTTAGATCCGCAGGAGCGTCGCGCACTAACTATAGTCTAAATAATTTAATAGGTTCAATACGAATCGGTAGGTAGAATTAACGATTCAGTCATCAACTCAATTTACAATCGATTCAAAACATTGCTAGTCATTACAAAATGCTTTACGTTTTAGTGACTATTTATTTCATGAGTATTTTTTAGAATTACGTTCTATTAACTAAAAATAAAGTAAAGTCTTCAAACTCAACATTGCATACTGAAAATGTCATTTGTTCAATACCAACCGATAAATCGATAAATCTGTACCTCGGTGACTAGTAAAACAACACTAACATTAAGAAAAAATCTGAATAGAACATGGCCGTTTTCAGACGTCTGTCGGCAGTAAAGAATTTTGATTTATTTTACTCTGTATGTAGAAAATATAAACTAAAATGTGTCCCATTACATACTTTTAAATCAGTGCTGTCTATCTTTTCTTATTTTAAAATCAATAGCATTTTATTTTCATTGTTATAAGTGCTTCTATGGAATCCCTCCGCATACACTTCTACGTTCTGTGATAACTCAGAGCTGTCAAATTGCACCTATTAGATTATTCAGACTATAGCCGGACCATACAAACATGTATTTTTTCAAATATTAAACAACATGAATTCATTAGTGTATATTGTTATGCTATTGTCTCATTTGCATACTTTAAAAAACCGGCCAAGTGCGAGTTGAACTCGCGCACGACGGTTGACGTACCATTATCTAGTTCATCTTAGTCACAGTAGAGAATTTTGTATTTGGTACAAAATTATCGAACAGTCAAGTTCTACGAATATTACTGCTAAAGTAATAAAGTTATCTTGATAGCTACAGTTTTTTATAATTTATGAAATGCACTATCATCATGTTTTTTTTTCAGATTTTACAGGCCAGCAGTTAAGCATTTGAAGGGGCGGGGGGCCCTACTGAACCAAAAAATTGCACTGTTAAGTTTAATGTTTCGTAAATGGAGCAATAAATAGAAAAAAATGTTTTAGAAACCCCTTCGTGATCGTAAAATACCTACAAAACGATACCTTACACGACGGGGTAAATGACGAAAAAAAATCATTCCTACTTCACATGTTATAATGATAAATTGTTTCAACAAACACACCAATTACCTAGCCCGAAACTAAGCGTGAGCTTGTGCTATAATGACTAGGATGATAACGGATAGAAATTCTTAAATACATATAACCATCTATGACTTAGGTACAAATGCTCGTGCTCATCACACAAACATTTGCCCTTTGCGGGATCTGAACCCGCAACCACCTGGTTTAGAAGTCCGGTGAGCGAACGACTACACCAAGACGGTTATGGGAGCTACTATAAAAAAATAAATTTGTTCAACCACTTTGTCGGCATAATTAGTATACATATACTTACAAAATTACAGCTTTTTAGTATAAACGGTCTTTTAGCAAAATATCGGACAGACAGACGGACATGACGAAACTATAAGGGTTCCTCGTCAGGACTACGGAACCCAGAAACAAAAGAACACTAGCGAAATCTCTGGTCTCTTATTTACAAACGTCTTGAAAATACCATCAGACAAGTCCCCAATGGGGCATGTACCTACGTAGAGTCGTAATCTTAAATTTAAAGCGACTATTACAAAATCAAATAGCGCGCCGCTTCCTTGCCGCTTGACAGTGGCTCACGTGTAGCGTCTAGACGGCTATTCAGGGAACACGGGTTGAGGTGACTCCCCACTGGGTAACATTACATGCTCAATAAATAATTTATTTTGCATTTTTAGGGTTCCGTACCCAAAGGTTAAAAACAGGAACCTTAGTACTAAGCCTCCGCTGTCTGGCTATCACCAGGCTTTATCTCATGAACCGTCAAATCTAGACAGTTGAAATTTCCACAGATGATGTATTCCTGTAACCGCTATAACAACAAATACTAAAAACATAATAAAAATATTATTTAAGGGGGGGGGGTCCTATACAACAAACCTGTTTTTTTATATATGTATAGATACGGAACCCTTCGTGCGCGAGTCCGACCCGCACTTGGGCGGTTTTTTTAATGTATGAACCATATGGGATAAGTTTTTCAGTTATGTAACGATATCAATAGGTGCAACAATATTACAACATTTGCTAGCTGATCAACGCAGAGTGATTTGGGAAGACCATTTTGAATTTAAAACTTGTTGAGATGTTACATTACATTGGCACACACTTGGTCTTTGCTATGTAGAACCTAAGTATCCATGTGATTTTCGTTCCAAATAAATGTATTTCATTTCATTTACATTGCAAAGTTATATTGCACTATCAACTTTATGTTGCTACGTTATATGAGGACGTGTTTTACAACAATTTAATGGCATGTTTCATAGTCTGGACGCACCTTTACCGCCTAAAATAAGGGTCGCTGTGCGAAAATAAGCGGTGTGGTTACTAGTCTACCTGCGACATTGTTCTCGTTTTTAGTTTGTATTGGTACTATTAACTTAGTACATAATATTCCACTGAAACATTTTAAAAAATATACCAGTTCGTCAAAAGTGCAATTGAAACGCAACAAAATCCTATATCCTTCGCTATTACACTTCATGTAGGTATAGCAAACAAACAATGCAATTTCCAGCTTCGATTTAACTTGGAAAAGAATCGAAACTCTTTCATGTAATCCCATTTTGTAAGGAGTTACAAAAGTAGTACCAGTTACAAAAGTGGTACGTAGTTTAAAACTGCGGCTCCGTGATATAGGGCACAATTGGAAACTTGTATTTCCGTTCACCTATTTCTTGGACGCTGTCAGATTTAGCTTGGCTAACAATACCAGTCTAATCCAATGCATACTAGCTTTATCAATGCCAGCGAATGATGGGATGATGGGCAAGGAGTGGAATGTCCAGCCTGCGTCTGTTTTTCCGAGCGCGTATAGCCCGAAACCTCTTTAAGGTGCGTGTCCCCCTGGGCTAGCTAGCTCCATCGTAGACCTAATTGCTCTCGGGCTAAGATGAAGATCAAGAGCTAGCCTATTACTTTAAAAAAAATATTACCAATAACCTGAAAACCGACATGAAACCATGTTTTGCGACCATCAGGCGTCGACGACCGGTTTGTTGTAGTGGTTTATTTATTTAAGTTTCATAGCTCAAATTTTGTACAAAACGCGTGCTTAATGCCTATTCCGGAGTCAGGAAGTTGGTGGTGTTAACACCCCCTTGCTTCGGAAAGCACGTTAAGCCATTGGTCCTGCGCCTGATCTCTCTACGGACATGTCGGACTGCCGTCTCACCGAATTATGAGAGCGAAGGAACAGAGAGCGCACCTATGTAAAATACAGCGCACACTCTTGTGCACTATAATATCTCTCGCCCAGTTGGCTCTTTGTTGAGCGTCGGTGGCGTAGTGGCTAACGGGTTGCCTCTCATGCCGGGTTCGATTCCATGCACCAATGACTTTTTCTGAGTTATGTACATAAGTTGTTTCACTAACCGATGCTTTCACGGTGAGGGAAAACATCGTGAGGAAACCTGCACATTCAGATGACTGAATGTAAAACCATGATCCAAAACTGGTTGGGTTCCCCTGTTAACGGGGTCACGGAGGTCAGATAGCAGTCGCTCCACTGTAATTACTGATCTGCTACATTCCGGATCATGGTCAGCCGACCCTGGGCACGGATGATGATCATGATGATGAGTTGGCTCTGTGTTGAGATAGGCCGCTGTAGTCGAAATTCGGCTAGGAGGACATTATTATTATGTGGCTATCTCACCTCAGGCGCCATGTACCGCTTGGTGCCCACCCGGTTGGTGGAGGGCACGTCGACAGAGTCGCTGGCCACGTGGTGCCGCACCGCGAGCCCCAGGTCGCCGATCACGCACGTCAGATTGCTCTTAACCAGGATGTTCTTCGACTTCAAGTCGCGGTGCGCGATCGCCGGCTTGCCTGCGAATGGGCCGGGTGAATCAAGATTTTGCAATACGAACACGGAATCTTTAGAACTAGCAGTTACCGCGCCTGTCGGATTTTCCATACAAACTTTCATCCCCCATTTCACCCTCCTGATGATTTTATGGCGCAACAAAAATTAGCTTGGCCTTCCCAAGGTCTCAAAATATTTCTGTACTACATTTCATTAGAATCACTCCAGTAGTTTCGGAGCCTATTCAATACAAACAAACAATAAAATCTTTCCTGTTTATAACATATTATACTAGTGGTTCCCCCGACTTCGCCCGCAAGAGTTGAATTTTCTACACAAAATTTCATCCCCCATTTCACCCCCTTAATGTTTTTATATCCTATGTCCTTTCCAGGATCTCGAACTGTCTCCATACCACAGTTCATCTCAATCGGTTCAGTGGTTTAAGCGTCAAGAGGTAACAGACAGACAGACACACTTTTGCATTTATAATATTAGTATGGATAAGTGCAGACAAATATATTTTGGGGCGAATAAAGCAAGTCATTTTAAGCTTTGTCTTCAAGTGGGTTTTGGACCATGCTCTCCCAACTATACTCCGACAAGTTCATGTGCGACCCTCCTACGCCACCGCAAGACTTGCGGAAGGGACGAAGCACCCACAGTAGGCTGTCATAGGTAATCCCCTTCCCCCCAACACCACACGTCTCCACTGACATCAGCACGCCTCGCCCCCGAACATCTGGCGACGGCAGGAAGGTCGTGCACGAAATTGCCACTACGCTACCGAGGCGAGGGCGCCAGTCATTCGACGATTTTTGTAACTGCTTGCTACCCTATAAGGCCGGTGTTTGATATCATCAACAACTTGGGGAATACCCACCTGAGTTAAGAGTTCAAATTGAAGACAGCCGATTTACATTTAAGTATAAAAGATGTCTAGGACTTTAAAGAGTGTGCGACAGGTTTACAACGAGTATACAACGTGAATATTTTAGGTGCTTGTAATATAACCTAAACGCAATAGCTAGACATCACATACATTGCTCTGATCACAAACTAAAATTGCTTAAAACTTTGCGTTATGGCAAATCAAAAACAACGGTGGTCGGTAGTACCACAACATTGTACCGGGACAATGTACAAACAAAAGATTTCTAATTGTCCTGACCCCCCCGGTCAGAATCGAACCCCGGACCACAGCAATGGCGACCTGTCCAAGCCACTCAGAGACGAAGTTCATCAACTGTCCAAAGAACCATCGAAACTAATAAATATTTAACACCCACGCGAAACAAATTATAAAATATCAATAATATAACATGAATATACAAGCTCATTAAAAATCATGCAAAGGAAGTTTACTTGCCGCTTACACAACAACTACTACAACAAATCGCAGCACGACGGTGGTTCTGCAGTAACTAAATAGTCAAGTACACTAAATGATTTTACTCCACGCATTCACCCTGTATGGTAAATTAATTATAACCTTTACAAGAAAGAGATCACAAACCCTCAAAGGGTTATATTTTTTTTGTCAAAATAGCGTGTTTTAGTAACTATAGGTTATTTAAACAGTTAATCACAAATCGCATTTAATCATTACTTACAGCAAAATCACCGTTGTTTACTACAAAAGTGCACCAAAGTGATAATTTAGTTTGGTGCATATTTCTATCAATTGGTAAATGTTTTTTCTGTAATGACTTACTAACTGCCGCACTCAGAGACGTTAATTAAATTAAATCTATAATTAAGTCTCGTTCTGTAACTTTCTTGGTCAATGAAATAGAAAAGGACTGCATAAGACTTAATGAAGGATTAACTTTAATTGACGTCTCTGAGTACTAGGCATGGAAATGATTGCTACTTTTAAATTATTTTCATTTCATGAAATGATGATTTTTTTCATATAAAATCACACGTGAAATTTCATTGACAATGATTTTTTTTCGCAGTGTCATAATGTAACACTTTTTGCTATTTGCTACTTATAATGAAATATGAATTATTGTTAACGGTTGCTAATTTGCTACTAATATGAAATGTCATATTTAGGTTGTCATGAAAAATCATGGCAAACTAAAATTAAATCTAAACTTTATGTTTATAAGTTTAAAGTTCTTAAAATGCCCACCCAGTATCGATCGTCACCTATGATCGCATAACTAGTGTGTTTGATTTTTTCTAACATGCACCTAGGGCAAATCATTCCTACTCGCTCGCTCGCGACTCGCTCTGCTACATGCAGTCATCAATGAATGAAATGAAATGAGCATGATCTATGATTTTGCAGAGTGCGATTTGTAGCAGTCTATATGATAAAACAATAGCAAGTGTGAACAATGAAATTCATTTCATATGATTTTTCATCTGCTATACATGAAATCGTCCATGCCTACTGAGTACGGCAGGTAGACTTGAATTAATAAGTTACTACGTCATAGGATCTCAAAATTATGTTTTTTTGTTTAAAAAACAAGTACATAAGTATTACAAAAAACGCTTCTCTATCAAAATTCTGCAACAGCCTTATAAACACCTCTAATTGAATACGATACGGCGAACTCAACGCCGCACGCCGTAAACATATCAGTCAACATCGGTGGATTGATGGCCGATCAGTTATCAGACGTACCGTTTTGGTTGCCTCTTTTATGCGGAGCATTTTTCGTAGTCTCGCATCGAGACAACATCTTTGGAGTACAATTGTTTATAGTAAAAGTATAAAATAGTACCGCGACACACTGATAGAGCACATCGCACAAGCACTTTCAGTCTAGGTGAAGTTTATCTTTTAAGGGGTATAGAATTCCGTGTATAGATGAAATTGAGATTGAGTGTTGATACAGTTTTCGACGGCAAGTTTCACAGCACAAATAGTACAAGTACACTTGCTACGATACAATAAAGTGCAATTTAGCTCGCACGGGTAATAAGCGATTTTTCAACAGACAAAGTAACGACGGAGACCGGCGATCGGCTTTTAACCAACATGTACACATGTAACAGAGCTGTTAACCTCACTTCTTTTCAAAATTATTACAAGAACAACTGGTTGTTGTCTCCGCCTTTCTGTCACATAATGTTATCGTCAAATTTAAAAATAAATAAATTCAAGGCAAGATCATGAGTAATTAAATTAGCATTTAGCCGTAAAATGTTCTCCTATCCAGAAACCAGATTTTTAAGTGAAGCATCAAGCCGTCAATTTGTCTGTTTTTAACAAAACAATGAAACCAAGACAGGCCTTGTTGCACGACGTAACTTTAACGATAACCTTATCCGATGTTTGTCTTATAGATGATATAGATGATGATTGTCTTATAGTAAGAGTTTGACAGACAGTTTGTGATTAAAGTAATATGGTGCAACCCAGCCTTGGTCTTAATGAAATAACCAGAACCCCAAAAACATGCGAAGCATAAAATAAAAACTACAGAGCGACAAAATCGTTTTCGTGGCTAAAGACGACAAATAAAGAAGAAATACCAATAGTACTCTGCAAGATTCATTAGTCATTAGCACTTTAACAATAAAGAAATGACTTTCCAGTTACAGTTTATTAGCATCACAAGCACGAATTTGTCTTACCGTAGACCAGCACCACAACATATACACATATACAATACTTCCACCGCGCGTCCATCTCCCGCCCTTGAAAATAATATTCAGTTCGGATACCGCATGAATGGTGAACACCTTTAGTGCCTACGATGTCCATGTGCAGGTGCGCCAGCCCCGTGGCTATGGACAGCGCCATCTTCACCAGCGTGTTGGAGTCTATGGTGCGCGCCGTGAGGAAGTCGAACAGGGAACCGTTCTCGTGGTAGTCAGTGATCAGCCACAGCTGCGTCCAGGTGCCGTTGTCTGGGGAAGACGGCGGGAGATGTAGGGGGCATTTGGTACACCTACCCTATGACTTAAACTCTGGTCTTAGGCATTTGATAGTATATTTTTGTATGCCCAAGTTACCAAGGTCAGATAACAGAAGTCCACCACATATGATCATGGATTGACTGAGGAAGATGTACAAATCCAAGTTTCTTACGGTCTTTGGCCTTGACAAAACATGTTGCCACTGTCATAAATCCTAAAGTTTTCATGAGGAGTTTCAACAGAAGCTATGCCTCTTCTTCAGAGTTGTAGAAATCAAGTGCTCACATACACTCAGAGAACCGACTCACCTTTATTGTCTGCCGCAATGAAACCAAGTATATTCTCGTGTCTCAGCATCACTGTCTGGTAGATCTCTGCCTCCCGGAACCAGGAGCACTCCTCCCTTGACGAAAAAATCTTGACAGCGACGTTCTCCCCCCTCCAGCGTCCGCGCCACACCTCGCCGAAGCGGCCCTTGCCGATTATGTCCACGAGCTGGATCTGGCGAGCGATGGAGCGCTGAACGAGCAAGGGTAGACCTGGCGAAGAGGAATAGAAGTGATTGTGGAACCGATAAAAAAGAACATCGACATCATTTAAATCAAGTAGGTAAACCTAAAATACTTTCGGAACCGAGGTCCTTAAGAAGTTTTTTTTTGGGTCATGTGTCTTTCTCGAGAATAATACAAGGGGCGTCAAAAATACGGCAATCGCCTTACAGGGTAAGACTTCTGTTGAAGTTGAAGTAGACATCAGATTTGATGCTAGCTTAGCTGTCAAAGCTAGCTTCAGTAGATGGCGTGGCTTTAGTCCAACAAGTTCTTGCGCGACCCTCCTTGCGCCAATCACACGCGATTATCAAAGCAAATCCACCTCCTTCACGTCTAGCGTGTCACGCCCCCGGCACATCTGGCGACCGCATAAAGGTCGCACACAACCCTGTCGGTCTTTAGCCACTTTGCCTTACGCCATTTACCCTCAGAAATCTCTGAAGGTAAGGTGTCCAGTGTGTAAAATCCAATGTGTACATATAATACTAACTGTTGTCATTAATTAACCAGATTACGTACGTACGTAGTATGTCTACCAAAATAGAAATAAATTTAAACAACTCACCAGATCCTGAACCAGACGTTGTGAGCTCAATCATATCCCTTATGGTGGCAGTACCCATGATGGGGTGTCGAGTCTCACACAGGGAGTCTTCTCCTTGGAAAAGCGGGCGGGAGCCTCGCTTCATCACGTTGCGCGAGCGCTTCGCCCACCACAAGCTGATGGCGGCGCACACACCCAGCACCATTAGCCCCATGACGTATGGGACAACCTGCCACGCTGTCGACGCGCCGCTCGACTCTAGTTCGTGGAGTTCAGCGTTAAATCGGGTAATGGGGGCCCAGCACGCCATCAGTTCTCAAGGTTAATAATGATGAGCAGTTTATGTTGAGTATCCTGATGATGTGCTGGGTAGCTAACGAGCCGGTCTACGAAATAATTTTTAGTTTATCGCGTTTGAAGAAACGGTAGAGCAGTTTCTTTATAACTCACTTGACGTCAATAAGAAATATAACTTTTGTCTTTCATTTAAAAGTAATGAAAGTCAAAACACTCGTAGACAGAAACGTTGCAAATTAAAAATATTCAAATCTTATGCTATTAGCTCCATATTTAAATTGAATGTCTAAAAATAAATAAATACAAGCAAAAAACTGTAATTCATAAGATTATTTGTAAGAAAAAAATTACACCTACCTCATACTGCGAAAAAACAATACTGTATGTGGATTTTGATTTTTACCCTTGGTTTATAATTTTCGTGAGGATTTCGTGTTTTGGACTAATTTATTATAATAAACTGAATTATTTATACATTATGTCGGGGATTCGACTATCCCAAGCTTATCCCATCCCATCTGTTATTTAAGTCTCTACCGCTCGATCCAGCAAATAAGGACAGACAGACAAGAATGGAATACATTATAATCGTTTTAAAGTACACCTCTCAGACATCACAAGATACTACAAATACGTCTCGACACGTCAATCATTTATTATTTAAATAGATCTGAGAGGAATATTATACAAATCCAAACGTCTACCTGCCGTTTATCAGCGCCAACCTGAATAAAGGGTATGAATAATAAAAACGACACCTCCGAGAATAGTAAACGATGGTACAGTAGGCTGGTCTCAAGTTAGAACGAAGACTCAAAACTGATCAGACACTTATCATATGTATCTATCATATAACATGCTTGACAATAGAACTGATCAGCTTTTCAGAACTGGAGACCTCTAGGACATAATTCATCAGAAAAAATCAATCGGAGCGTTATTGCCCTATTAGTGAGAAAGCGAGCGAGAAATTAATAGAAAGGAACAGATGGCCAGAAATGCTACACGCAAACTGACTCGCATCTTGCAAAATCGAAGTTTTTCGAACTTCGCTGAGGCAAGACTAGTCCGGACACTGGTTTTTCCTATATTTTTGTATTCTTTAAAGTCATGAACAATCAGGGCACCAAATCGAAAGAAAATAAAAGGAGGCGCCGCATATTATAGACCGCTATATGGGAAATTAAAGACTAAACTGGGCTTGGATCACAAATGATCTAAAAAACTGAGTCAACTTCTCAAGACTAGACTCTCAACATTTCTTACCAAAGAATCCTTGGGTATTTTGGTCACATTGCTCGTCGTCAACCTAGACGAATTGGTTATGGTGGGTACAGAAAAAGGTGAAAGCCACTGGTGAACACGTGACCGTCACTGGTCTCCTCTCTACCTTGCGAGAAGTTTGGCCCTTGCGAGAAGCCGAACAGCGAGAGAAATTGAAGAAAATCATAAAAGACATGAAGGATGTACATCAAGGACTCCTTCCTCAGCTTTCTACGGCCAGTAGGCACTTTCGGCTGTGCGATGTCTGTCAGTAACGCAACAATTTTTATATGTATATTGATTGGGCCATTATGCAATGAACGCGTTAGTAAACAGGGGGATATTTAAATTAATATAACTTTAAGGTAAATAATGCGGGTTCCATTTAAATATCAATGTTTTGACTCATAAATAAGTGACATAACACATCTACTTGTCTTTCTTAAGAATAAAGTTCTTTAAGCTAAAATAGCTATGTACACGTCCGGCAGCACACACAGCTAAGTAAAGGATATATCGGAAAATCGGCAATTTAATGTACGAAAAAATGCACGGTATAAGTAGCTGGCTTATCTCTGTTAAGATTGGCTCGCAGCCAATATTCGGCTAGGAGAACCTTCGTTTAATTCGTGTTTATACACGTTATGTCTAAGACTAAGGCTTCCTGACTCCGGAGCTATGTCTGAGTAATTTCAAGACAGAAAACACTCTCGGCCCGACCCGGGATTCGAACCCGGGACCTCGTGGATAGTACCCAGCGTGCTGACCACTAGACCAACGAGGCAGTCCATATCAAAACAATGTAAACAGCTTGTCGCTAGCCACCGATGGCTGTCGGTGGCCCATTTGCGCGGAGCCTAATAATTACAGGAGAATCTTATTGCTTTTATTGAAATGATAAAATTCATAAACTTTCCGTTACGTTTGGTCCGGCAAAAAACACGTAACGTTTCCGAGACCTCTAATGTGTACAAAAGGTCGCAAATAAATGTAAATATATGAGCTATAGCGGCGGTTTGCCTAAAAATATACATCCAATACGGGGTGTGGGACAAAAAAGTATTGGCGAAGGACACACACACACTCAGGTAAGATATTCCCCTTCAATACGAATGATACGCTTCCAAGAAACAATTTGTTTAGATAGACTTATCTTTGCTATTGCGTTTTTGTAGCACACTTTGACTTGATTATTTTTGTCCTTGCCTCAAACTAGGGATGTGAGATGGGCAAAATCACTTTGGAAGTCGTGTTCAGATTTAAGTTTAGGAATGTGTCAAGAAATAGGCACATTTATAAGACTTTCGTAAAAAGCGTTTTTGTAAGCGCTCTGCGACTAAATGACCTGTCGCCATTTTTATTATTTTCAGGCGTTTTGTAATTTATAAGGTTTCGTAGTCCACAAGCCACAAAGAACCCGATTTCACAACTTTTTTTACAATCTTTGTTAGAGTAGGTAATATATAGATCTAGACTAATATTATTTAAAGAAAAAAAATACTTGGCTGTATAGGGCGTGCCAAAGAAATGGTCATATATAAATGCATACCATTGCATACATACCCGCGAAAAACATTACAATACTTCCGACGCAGTCGGGTAAAAAATTACAGATCTCTCTTTTCGCAATAAAAAAATGTAAACAGACTAGACAAAAATATACAATTATTACGTTGTTGATTGGCTTATCGGTTCAAACCATCTATCGACCAACGTGATACGCAATTATACTGATACATTTTCCAGAAAAGAGTAATTATCTCATTTAACTTAAATCAATGTCTGTTGTCTACTTGTGATGTTACATTCGTACGAGGCAATCTCTGACTTACTGGTCAATAATGGGTCAATATAACAATACACTTGAGGATTCCTAATTTGTTATAATAACTCCGACGAGGTAGCCACCTGCTACAATTCCACAAATAATAAGAACAAAAAATACAGAAAATGTAATTATTGTCAGTTGTGTAAACGTGTATATGTGCCCCCTGTGGGTCTACATGCGTAAATAAATGACTTTTATGACTGTATGACAAAAAAATTATTTTTTAATATTATTGTTAAAATAATATTTCAGTTTTTGAACTAAGTAATTTATACATCGAGAATAATTTCAATTTTAATTAATTTCCGAGAGGAATTTTTATAGACAGTTACTATGAAAAACACCAAAATCAATGCAGATGTCCATGTCCGTACAATATTATAAGAGTCCCAGCGATTTCTCCAAGATCTGGTCATCAGATCCTGACTTCATGATAATGGGACCACCTTGGGGGTATACCTTTTCAGGCATTTTTTTAAATATGTACGGCGGAGTTAGCCATGAACAATACAAAACAACATACAGTCAAATTACAAACCTCTTCCCTTTTAGAGTCGGTCGAAACGACAAAAGAATTGCATTCTTTCGATAGCAAATAATTAGCTAATTGCGTTTTAACGGGCGGTCAGATAAGATGTCTCAAATATTTTGTACCCTGAGTGTTGCCCACTAAGATCCGGTTTTTGATATATTGAGATTCGTTTATCGTCATTCATGTAACTGCATCATTTAACTAAATCAGAACCACAATAATTTGACACGTAAACTGTCGCGTTGTACAATGCCTTGTACCAACAATACCTGGCCAAAACGAAAAGTGAACTAAAGGAATGTTTTCTATTATCAATGGGAATTTTAAAAAATGATTATGGTCCACTAGACTACTTCGGCTCTGACACTAATGAAACCGCACTACAAACCAATCAGCTTCGAACGTTAATTGAAAACAAATAATTAATCGATCACTGGTTAGAGACTAGGGTGGCTGGCACGTGGAAAGGGTAACTCTGATATGGCGATTATGAAAATCATAAATTATTGTTTTTAAGTGATAAGCATTCACTTTGCAATCTAAATATATTTGTGCACTTGAAAAAATGACCACCAGCGGCGGGAATCGAATCCGCGTTCCTCGCATACGGGGCGATTGCCTAACCTCTCGGCCACCCTGGCGTTGGTAGAGCCTGTCGAAATTTTCAAGTGCTTCTTAACGCTGTAATGCCGCGTTGCTTCCATCAATGTAATTGGGATTACACTCTCAACACTCGAAAGAAGTACTATTGCAAGTATTTAACAATCGAAAGATGAAGCTTGCAAATACGATAAATTATTGTTTTAAGTGATAAGCATTCACTTGCAATCTAAATATATTATTGCACTTGAAAAAATGACCACCAGAGGCGGGAATCGAACCCGCGTTCCTCGCATTCCGGGCGATTGCCTAACCTCTCGGCCACCCTGGCGTTGGTATGAAAATCATATTCGAATGAACATTTGAATTTGACGTTCAATGTAACCAAATCGCAAAACTTGAAAGGTACATTAACTAAGGGATTTGCAACCCGAATCCAATTGACCGAAATTTTATAAACCAAGGGTAAGGCACGGCACAAGGCACTACTACTGTCCGATGCAAAAATATGCATGCATGCATGCACCTGTAGCCTCAGATATACGCGTGAATATTTTTGCACTTGACTGCCCTGTATACGACCGAATACACAACTATGAAACACTGTTTGATTTACGAATACAAGGTGTCTTAAAAATAGTGTGAAGCGGAAATCTAGAGTTAGAAGATCAACGCTAAGGCTACACATTGTAATGTATTTATGCAAAGTTCCAACATTTAATATTATAGTAAACTATTACTACTTACTTCGAAAAAAAAAATTAACAAGCTTGTTTTTTTTTTCAAATAAGTATAATGTTATGCAGCTTCAAATATTAAGCGCGGGACGGATTTCAAATAATGTGTTTTGGGTAGCCCTGGCTGTAGTTCACCGCTATCGATTAAATATGTTTTAGGACACCCTGTAGAATCAGATACACTGCCATTTGCGGTACGTTAACTTATAAGTGAGTGGATGCGTCAATCTTGCCTCGTTAAGAGCTAAGAGGGACTCCCTCCTAGACTCCTCAAAGGGTAAAAGATCATTGAGTTCTTTTGCCAGTACTATATTATTTACGTACACAGTTGCCTTCGTGATGACATTAAATAAATGAATTCGTTTATTTAACTTAACAAATACAACGTGTTCCTTAGATAAATTAAGACATTTGTTTCCCTCAAAATCTAATAATATTTTTAAATAGTTTATATGGGCACCTTAATTTTTAGGGTTCCGTACCCAAAGTGTAAAAAGGGGAACCTATTACCAAGACTCCACTGTCCGTTTGTCTGTCTGTCAACAAGGTGTATCTTCTGAACCGTGATAGCTAGGCAGTGGAAATTTTCAGAGATGATGTATTATAAATATATGTAATAGAATAAAATAATTATTTAAGTAGGGCTTCCAATAAATAAACTTGCTTTTTTGCCGTTTGCTCGATATTAATAACGGCAACATGTACTTGAAATGGTCAGAAGATGGTACGGAATCTTTCGTGCGCGAGTCTGACGCGAGTTTGTCCGGTTTTTTGAATTAAATAAATAAAATAAAGGTACAATCATAACAAAATTAAATGTCCTAAACAAAACGAGCATGTTGTGTACTTTGAATGTTACGTTTCTCAGTATTTCGTAGCAGTATGACAGAGGATCCGATCTGAGAAAAATAATAATAACTAATTCAAGTTGCTGCAAAAATAACACCATAAGTATGAACATAAATTTAAAAATAATATAAAAATGCAAAAAAACACAAAACATGCACAAACAAAAAACAAATAATGTTAAATGCAGGTGTAACCATCATTCGTGAGGCGTTTTGGTTAGTTATTTAGATTTATTTAAAGCTTCTTTTAACCATCGCTATAGAAAAACGGTAAAACAGTGTAAATTTTCAAAAAAACATAATTTTTATAGATCCAAAATATTAGATATTCTATAGATTTTCCCATAACCAACGGTTTAATATTAATTGTTAGTTAAACTTTAGTTCAGAAAGATTTATTTTAAAAAAAAATGCGGTGAAAATTATAGTAAAAAAACCATGCAAAAAGAATATTAAAAATAACCGGCTTATGATCACTTACACTATATCCTTATGGTCTATGGGATATGTCCCCACTAAGTACCGCACCGTGAACATAGCAAGGCATCTGCTTTACCTATCGATCCCATGATATCCCTGTAATTTTTCGTAATTGACATCCCAAATGCAATATAGTTGTCCGATTCACATTCATTTTGCCCCATTGCAGGCGAGGCTGCCCTTGGTGTGGTATGGAGAATAATTTAACTTGAATAATTTCCAATTATATCTTAAAGACCTCTTACACATTTTATAGACATTTTAATCAATTTAGAGTGTATAAATAGTCGGTTGTTATTGTCCCGACAGTACCTAAAGAGTGAATTGGTTTTAACTGTCTCAGATATAGCCTAGTTCCTTGGCTTGGTAAATCTTTATTACAGGTGGACTTGATAAACCCCGAGCACACATTTTTCTCCACATGATTACAATGAACCGATTACTGCAGGAACATATGCAAAATCGTAAAAATTCTGCTAGTGAAACGGCAAAATGCATATAAAGAAGAAATATTTCATTAACTTTAAACTATTATACAATGCGATCTTTGTGATATCCATTGACTTAAGATATATTTATTATTCTGCTTAAATACAACACTTTTTCCTGCGGAACAAGCATCATTAAAAAAAAAACATGAGACCCCCTACTAATTCATCGAAAAGATAGTTACTATGACAATACCAATGTGTTTTACCGCACCATACTGGTCCTATAGAAAAAGATCTTGCATTCAAGCAGAAGAACATGATCTCCAATAGGAACATTGTATATGACCAAAGCAGTAGCAACTCCATTAGCAGATTTAAATCTAGTTCGCGAAGATTTTGTACGCAACCACTGCTTTCAACTTCACATTATATGAGGATGAGCAAGCTACGAAAATGAGGATGAAACCAATGATGTAATATACTGTCCATATTTGCTGATTTTTTATTTGATGAAATGATAAATGATCAAAGTAGTCCGTTATAACCGTATCGACAAACGCTCCAACGCAATGGAGTAACATACAAAGCTGTTGGCAAATGACGTTGAGAAGGCCTAATTTCTTTAAGACAGTCTCGCTCTTTCATATTCAAAAGCTATCCCATCGTTTATTAGAAAAACGAGCGCGGGTTTTTTCAGTCCCCCTGTATGTGTAAGAGGTCTGTTGCATGCAACACCAGTGTGTTTTAATCCTGATTATACTGACAGGTCGATGTTAGAACACCATGATCGCTCAGGATGGGACTCGACAAGACATTTGACGGGACAACACAAGCGTGACGCATGCCGTACCTTCCTTCACCAGGTATCGGTTACAGAGGTCCGTGGAACAGCAAGAGAAATCTGGGTGTTCATCCTTCCGGCACCATATTGGCATGTCCCCGGGGGGGAACCAACGGTTCCGGTCCCAACATCCGAATCTACGTGAAATCGTCACATTATTACGTTGACACTCAAATGGCGGGTTACTGTAGGATCCTTGAGGTAATATCCTGTTTTTGTGAGAACATTAGCAGTGGCGAACAGGTTGAACTGTCAACGAATCCGCCACAGCCAAAATGTGTGAAACTAATTCAACTTTTCTCAGCATTCTCTATCTCTTTTGGACAATAAAACAAACAATCTGCGACTAGCTACGTGATTTCTTCTGCGTGGCCTACGATAAGTCGACTAACGCTCGCGCGTTTACTCAGAACGCAGGAAGGGCACGATTTCGAGTCCGACCAATTATGTCCTCAACCCTGACCCAATTCACAAACTACTGGGATGACGTCGACGAACGAGTAGTTTGATTAGCCCTAGCCGCTGCAGGTGATCAATGCCGGTCTAAAGAAGAACTTAGTCGGTTAAAAACAAAAGAGAAAAAAAATCAATCTAGCCATGCAATAGTGAGCACACACCAAGCGGTAGCGTGGGCGCGGCCCCGCTCGTCGCGAGGCGCCTACCTGGCTGGCTGGCCGGCTGCAGCTCCAGGTGCAACTCTTTGTTGCACATGTCGCCTGTACAACATTCGATCGCCACAGACTCATTTCTCGTCTTCGGCGTCGAGCAACTGAAGGGGTGCTCGGGCGGTATCAATAATACGCGATCGATACAGCTGCCGCAAGTGAACCACCATGTACACGTTTAGTAGGTTAAAGCGAAACCAACGCACACTCGAAAATATCATGTTAACTGCACATCATTCAAAAAACATACTAATATATTGTTTCACTTGTCGCTTAGTAGTACATATTCAAAAAACTAAATCAGAAGCGATGTTGTTATTGGCATCAACACAAAACTTGTAGGAAATGATGCAATTATGATTCTAATAGTACATAAAACAAACTCAAATACGCAGTCAAGGGGCACACGGTCTGATCTCTTACCGGTGGTAGAGGCCTTTGGCACTTTGGGCAACTGCTCTCGGTAAAGGTCATCGGTATTGCACTGATCATATTTACAGCAATATGCTGGTTTGTGGCATAGCAACACTTTATCGGGCGGGAAGGCCTCTTTTGCATTCAAACAGCTAAAGACCACAAGCATTGCATGAAAATATGTTACGTTGAACTCTAGAGTTCTAGACAGAGGAAGTCAATAATCCACTTGTGTTGATTGTGAGTATGCCAATCAAGTCTAAGCCAAATATGTACCACTTTTTGGAACAAGTTTTTTTTACTTTAGAATAGTAAATAAAAAGTAATAATAATACATAAAGTTGTATACTCACTGGAAGGTAAACTTCTGGACTCCATTTTCAAGGCTGGTGGAGGCGTAGCAGTAGCCGTCTGTCTCACAGGTGTTGTTCGGACATGTCTCACTGTTGCAGTAGCATTTTAGCGCTGTCACAAATCACATAGACACATTAAAACAACTTTGGTGAACGCACATTGAATGATTGTGTGGAGACAGCTTAACTACAGTTGTAAAGTATATAGTAGGTTTTCAAACTTTGTTGTTGCATTTCCAAACATACACTTCACTACACAAACGGGATTTATTGCAACTAATTAATACTTTTTAAAAGGCAAATTTGTATTTACCTTCCCGACGTTTCGATTCGGTTGCACGAATCATGAGTCAACCCGCGACCATGATTCGTGCAACCAAATCGAAACGTTGGGAAGGTAAATACAAATTTGCCTTTTAAAAAGTATTAATTAGTTGCAATAAATCCCGTTTGTGTAGTGAAGTGTACATAGTAGGTGTTATGATGCACTTTATATAATCACACACTTGACATTCTAGGCGATAAGAACATTTCCTATTGCCTTGCAGGAAAAAACACAGTATATACGAGGGTCAAACTGAAAGTTCTTAGAAAATCAAAAACTGATTACATTAGCCAGTTATTAGTTTTATTATATCTTTTCAAAATATTGTCCATTGACGTCAATACACCGCTGCTTGCGATGGAACCACTGGGAAAAGCACTTTGCCCACTCGTTCTTAGGAGTCTCTTCAATGGCATCGCGATACGCAGCCACCGCTTCTTCAGCATTCATAAACCGCTTTCCTTTAAGTTTTTCTTTAATTTTTGGAAATAAATAAAAATCACAAGGCGCGAGGTCGGGGCTATACGGCGGGTGACCCAGTAATTCAACGTTTGATGTCGCCAAATAGTCGATCGTTCGCTTGGCGGTGGCGACGAGGCGTTGTCGTGGTGAAGGAGGATCCTACTGCGAGGTCGTTTCTCTCGAACTTTTTCCAAGACAAGTGGCAAACAATTGGTAGTGTACCATTCTGCAGAAACTGTTTTTTGATCCTCTAACACAATTGTTGCGAAATGACCTATCCTTCCAAAGAACGAGGCCACCATTTTTTTTCCCGCACTTCGATCTCTCTTCACTTTAGTTGGCAACTCCTCGAAAGGAAACACCCACTGAGCAGATTGTCTTTTGGTTTCAGGATCATAACAGTAAATCCAGCTTTCGTCACCTGTTAGTATGTCGAACACAGCATTTGAGTCACCTCCGTTAAATCTTTCAATCATTTTACGGCACCAATCCACACGATGGAGTTTTTGAGCCTTAGTCAAATTATGAGGTATCCACCGGGCGCAAAGCTTCCTGACCGCTAAATGTTCGTGGAGGATTTTGTGCACTTGACTCATACCGATGCCTAAGCTTGTCCGAATCTGCTGATAGGTCACTCTTTTGTCAGTCTCTATCATACGCCGCACAACACAGATGTTATTTTCAGTCGTCGCCGTAGAAGGCCGTCCCTCACGTACATCATCAGTGAGATTAGTGCGACCACGTTTAAACTCATTAAACCAGTTGTAAACAGTCGCACGAGATGGGGCTTCATCGTGAAAGGCCAATCGTAGTCTATCATAACTTTCTTGTTGACTTAAATGACATCGAAAGTCATAAAAAATCATTGCACGAAAATTTTCTCGTGTTAAATTCATTTTGACGTGACACAGACAATTTTCAATTTGCCGCCAAGTCGTAAAACAAATGACAAATGAATGAAATATATACTCAGTAATATTGGCAAAGAGTTCTATTTTCAAATTTTAGAATATTTTTTTTATTATATTGTTTATAAGTGGCCAGTTCTAAGAACTTTCAGTTTGACCCTCGTAGCAGTATTTTTTGATAAGACAGCATGCTCTTTTTAATTCTTAATAAACAGAAACTTTTAGTTTAAACAAAAGGTTGGCGAGATTGTGAAAAGGTTGGTGTGATAGTAGTTTCTTTGCTATTTTATAAATTGTACACTAGCTGTAGTGCCTTTGCCTGCATAGACTCAATGATACAAAATTACATATACTCTTATCACAGTCTGTCCAGTAACCATGAATGTTTTATGCTTTAAGTAAGGTCACCCTGTAACGGCAACAGTAGAAAGAGTTGGAGGAGGCCTATGCCAAAAGGCACACCGAAACAAGGGATATAATGTGAACTTACAATTATTTACTGTAACTATGTTTCAAAATAAATTGCTTTGTTATTATTATAAGGTCACATGTGTCTGTGGATGCAGTTATCCTATTGAGATTATACATAATCAATGTTGTGCACCAGACATGTTCAAATTAGTTTAGCTTTTAAGTCCACAGTAACATACCTACCCACATATTTACATACATACAGTCAAAAATTTCAAAAACATCATTTTTGAACACAACTTACCCGATGCCTTTATATTTTATATCAGATATTTTTTTTATCCATGTACAGAATTAACCTTCCTACATACCACCATATGATATGACTGACAATAAATTAGCAAATGTTTGTGTCATGGATGTTTATAAACATATATAAGTATGTCTATTCTCCAAGTTGCCAAAGCACAAGGTCACACTTAGTTAGGGACTAGGTAATTGGTGTGTTTGTTAAAACAATTTATTATTAATGTATGATAGATAATTTTTCAAATAGCATAATGAGCTATATTAGGGTCAAATTATGTGCACTGATTTTGTAGTGTACCTACATTTTGTAGTGTACCTACATTTCCCAAAATGAGTATGTGAGTAAGTAAGGTATACTAAATATCATTTATTTTAGTAAAAGAAAATAAACCAAAGTTGCCTTTGGTTTATTAATTTTTATTTCATGCTTGTGCATGAAATAAAAATTAATAAACTTAAAACCTACCTATTCAAAAATAAGCTCATGTCCTAGAGGCATGGAGGCGAGTTAGCAATAATTTACTCTAATTATAACCAGTTTGGATTTTCTTTTAGCATTTTTTCTTTTACATGTAAGTAGGTATATATTGTTTATTATGTCTTTGTTACATATTTCATGTTAACACAACACAAATAAAATAGTGGTGCCATAGGAATAACAGATGTTAATTGTATGTATTAGCTTTATTACATACTAACCCATAACCTCTTCAATATATTTCATAAACTAATAGATTTCGCCTATTAAACTTGGTAAGGTACATTAAAATATTCAGTTTGGCTACTTGCGAACATACTCCTACTGAACTGTATTTTTATTTTCCAACAAGATCATGCATTAGCATGTGTTCCATTCAATTACATTATGAATTCACAACAGAATTTCAACTACTGCGGAAGTTAAAGATACACAAATAAGACTTCAGAATAACTTAAAACTCATAGCAAATTTATCAAACAATGCGACCAATTCGATTCACAGACTCTGGTTGGGTCTAGTTTTGTTTCACATTATCTGTAAGCGGCCAAAATAAAGACCAGCATGTTCGCGGGTGGCAAAAACACTCACCATTGATTGAATCCAGCGTTCGACACAAAGTAATTATAAACAAAAGTAACCATTTTCGCCCATGGAATGTGTCCATCGTCACATCCTTACGCAGCAACATTGCAATTTATTGTAATTTATCGGCAAAACACATAGATTGACATAAAAAATACGGCCATTCACGAATTACAAGAACACAGTTTGACATTTTAGATAGTGCATAGATTAGTGTTTATCACATATCTTGCATGTGTACCGTAAATGTGTTATACAAATCGTAAAAATACTTTGAGTAGTTGTTAATTATTACACATTAGAAAGAATACAATATTATCCCATCATCGCAAAAAACTTGATAGAGTGAAACTGTGAAAGAATCCTTTTTTTTTTCCTTTAATGGCAATCTGCGTGTTTCGCCTTGCCAGTGTCGAGTTAAAAACGGGGAAACGGGATAAGGAATAAAATTATATACAACGGAAAAATACGAGATAAGAAAAAGGATCAGGAAAGGAGAGGATATTAATAAAAT
The DNA here is from genome assembly GCA_949316185.1 of Pyrausta nigrata. Classification (NCBI taxonomy): domain Eukaryota; kingdom Metazoa; phylum Arthropoda; class Insecta; order Lepidoptera; family Crambidae; genus Pyrausta; species Pyrausta nigrata. Next base: position 1,559,751 of record OX438936.1, read on the forward strand.
AAATAAATCTTAAATAGTATTTATATCATATTTTTATATTATTGGTCATCAAATAGGAAACTATACATTTATATACATCAAGTCTGTTTGTATGTAGTAGGGATATTATTGACGTTGGGAAAGGAATTTGAAGGGTTTTTTTTTCCTTTTAATGGCAATCTGCGTGTTTCGCCTTGCCAGTGTCGAGTTAAAAACGGGGAAACGGGATAAGGAATAAAATTATATACAACGGAAAAATACGAGAGATAAGAAAAAGGATCAGGAAAGGAGAGGATATTAATAAAATAAATAAATCTTAAATAGTATTTACATATTTATACATATCATATTTTGATATTATTGGTCATCAAATAGGAAACTATACATTTATATACATCAAGTCTGTTTGTATGTAGTAGGGATATTATTGACGTTGGGAAAGGAATTTGAAGGGTTATCAGGGCTGCAATAAACGAGTACGGTCGAAACGAGAGCAGGAAAAAAGAACGTAATTAATGGTTTCAGAGTCCTCACCACACTCACAAACATCATCATCATAAATTTTAAGCTTAGCAAGATGAGCGCGTATGCAAGTATGTCCTATACGTATTCTTGAAATAATTGATGTTTCTGTCTTGCTAAACTTTGCTTTAAAAAACCAGGGTTTTATTGGTATTTTCGGCTGAATTTTGAAAAAGTATCTACCTTTAGTTTCACTTGGATCCTCCCATTCTTCTTGCCACTTTTGAATTTGGTGCGTTTTGGGAACTGTGGCCAAGTCATGGCAGTAATTCATATAAGAAAACATGTCTCCACAATGCACAGCCTCGTTTGCTAACTGATCAGCTACCTCATTGCCTTTAATGTTTCTGTGACTTGGAATCCACGCAAACTGTACTGTATATCCTCTCGAGATGCATACATGAACTGCATTTTTTATTTGGAATACAACTGGATATTGATGAGCTTTAAAGGCAAACCTTTCTAAGGCCTGTAAAGCGCTTTTTGAGTTACAAAAGATAACGGATTTTGTTAACCTCATTAAAAGAATATATTCTACCGCTTTCAAAAGCCCTAAGCACTCGCCGGTAAAGACTGTTGCTTCGGGAGGGAGTTTAATTTTTTGCACAATCTTATATTGAGAATGGAATACTCTTACTCCAGTACAGGTAGATTCTCCGTGTTTGGAAGCGTCTGAATATATATGATGGAAGTTATCAAAGTCGGTATCTAGGATTAAATTAAATCTTGTTACTGCATTACAATCTTCTTTATCAATGGGAAGGTACCGTATTGTGGGTTGGTATATTAGAGCTTCAAAGTTACATTTAAATAATGGTAAAGAAATTGAACGGTGAGTTGGGGAACTTAATTAAATAAATTTTCGAAAACTGATTATTAAACAGGGTAGAGACTTATTGGACCAATAACTTGAGTTCGGAATTATGTTTGATGAAGTTTGAAGTTTTTCAATGAGTGGATGATTGGAAAATTGTAGTGCGCGATATAAAAATTTGTCCGATTGAAGTTGTCTGCGCAATTTGAGAGGTGAATCACAGCACTCTACTTGAAATGTATTTACAGGGCTAGATTTCATAGCACCTATAACTATACGTAGGGCTTTAGATTGGATACGATCCAATAATTTAAAACTTGTCACGTTACCGGGCTCTAAAAGAAAAGTTCCATAATCCAACACAGACCTTATGAGGGCATTGTAAATAAGTTTCATAGAGAAGGGGTGAGCACCCCACCACACACCGGACAGACATCTGAGCATATTCAATTGGCGTTCACACTTAGTTACAATATATTCACAATGCTTGTTACCAGAAAGCTTACTGTCTAGGACTACACCTAAAATTTTAAACTCAGTTTTAATGGGGATTGGAGTATCATTATATGTTAAAAGAATTGAAGGCGGGGATCTCATTCTGGTGAAAAGGACAGCGGCACTTTTTGATGCGGATACTTCTAAACCGTTCTGATTCATCCATAATTTTAAAGAAGCCAATGCAGTCGTTATATTACTGCAGGCAGTATTTACAGATTTATTAGAGGTATAAATTAAAAGATCGTCCGCATATTGCAAGATTTTTATGTCATTGTTCGAAAATAAATCTAAATCATAGGTATATATGTTATATAGCAAAGGGCTAAGAATCGAGCCTTGGGGAATACCTTTCCATACAGATCTTACAACAGTTTCAGAATCAGAAAGGTGAATGGTTCGATTATGTAAAATAGTTAAGATAAAATTCATTAAATTTCGGGGAACTCCAAGAGCACAAAGTTTATTTTTAAGGATATCCAAAAGCACATTATCGTATGCGGCTGATATGTCTAAGAAAGTTGCTAATACAGATTCGTTAACGGAAAAAGCTAATCGTATATCTGAAACAAGAATACTGACACTATCAAGAGTACATTTTCCCATTTTAAACCCATATTGGCTGTCTGCTAGTAGCCCGTTACTTTCTATATGCCTTTCTAGGCGGTTTTTTATTAAATGCTCAGCAAGTTTGACTAAGACAGAAGATAAAGCTATTGGGCGGAAAGCTGACGCGTCAATAGGGAACTTATTGGGTTTTAAAACTGGCAACACCGTTTGGGTTTTCCAAACTGACGGAACTTTCCCTGTAAACATTATATTATTTACGAGGCCTAAATAATAAGATAATACATTGTCGCTTAAGTTAGAAAAGAATGCATATGATATTCCATCAGCACCTGGAGCTGAATTTTAGTATTGGAAACAATTCCTTTTAGTTCATACAGAGAGAAGGGTGAATCTAATTTTGAGAGGTTATGTGTTGAATAGGTGGGTATAGGTAAAGCTTCAATTAAATTTAGAGGGACCCACGGTGGTGCCAGTTTATCTAGAAAATCTTCAGCAAGAGTTGATGGTATTGCTGGGCTAGAGACATCATTAAAAACAGATTTAAATCTCTTAATATTACGCCATATTATAGATGGTGGAGTATTAGGAGAAATGGATAGGCAGAAGTATTTCCAGCTCTCTGATTTCTTTTTTTTAAGGAGTTTACTTGTATTTTTACCAACCAATATTACTAAGTCAAAGTTTGCCTGGGTCATGTTAAATTTATATTGACATTCAACTTTCTTTCTCTGTTTTACTGCTTCTGCACATTCTCCATCCCACCAAGGTGGAGAGGGTATTTTATTAGGTGGTCTATTTTTAATAGGAAATATCTCATTCGCAGCCTGAATAAGAATACCCGCAAGAGCATTAGCACATTCTATTTCATTACCCGATGATAAGTCCGGTAGTGAAGTAAATTTACTTTCTACACAATTTTTATATTTTTCCCATTCATCACTTATACTATCTGGCAGCTTATGTTTTAATTTAGAAGTGTGTTTTAGAGCCACTGGCTTGCTAAATGAGAGTGAAATTAAAATTGGAAAATGATCACTTCCATGAGAATATGGAAGTGTATTAAAAGACAGAGAAGCTGCCAAATTTGGTGAACAAATGGAGAGATCAACTGCACTTATAATTTGATCTGGTGATGTACGGCGAGTGGGAGCACCATTATTTAAAACGCAAAGGTTCTGATTTTCAATAATTTCAAGAAAAGCTTCCCCATAACTATTAGTTACAGAGCTGCCCCATGCTTGGTGATGAGCATTAAAATCACCTAATAACAAAAATGGTCTAGGTAAAGATGAGATAATTTGTTCTAGATTGTGAAAAATAGATAAAGAAGGATAAGGTATATAAACTGACACTATACAAATATTATTTACATTACAGGCAACTATAGTAAAATCATCAATATTATGTACAGGTATATTTACAGGGTAGAAAGGTACAGTGTTCCTGATAAGTAAAGCGACTCGGCCATACCCATCAGGTCTGTCCTCCCTAAGGCAGTGGTAGTATTTTATTTTAAAAACACTGCTTGGTTTGAGCCAGGTCTCTGACAAAGCAGAGACCATTGGCTCGTGACTATTGAGCAAGTTTATTAACTCACTCTTTTTACTAGCAACACTTTGACAGTTCCACTGGAGAACCTTTGCTTGGACTATCTTGCACAATTTGACTTACTATTGTATTTATTAAAGGGGCCACGTAGGACGGTGAACTATTATTAAATTGTGACAGTTAATTAATTAAGACTATAATTAAATCTGTAATTTGTTTAACATTAGGGTTGGTATTTTCCTCTGAGTTATTCTTTAAAGCACATCCATTACTAGGAGATGGGATTGTGTATTCGTTAATAATATTTTGGTGAGCATGTTGATCATAGCCTTTGCTAGGTTGAGGAAGGGAACGTGGTTTTAAAAATACTGTCTTTTTATGTGAATTTGATGTAGGATGATGTGAGACTTTATTTACATAGGAATAATTTTCTTTTGTTTTGTTAACAGGACCTGAAGAGACCACATCTGCAAAAGACTTTGTTACTGGCAGGTGCAACTTGGATGCTTCTGCATATGAGACACAATTATTCGCCATGTAAAGTTTGACTTGTTTTTGACGTGCAAGTTCTGGACACCCTTTACTAGTGGCAAAATGGGCACCAGTGCAAAGGCAGCAATAACCATTGTCTTCATCGAAATTACATGAAATCACCAGAATGATCTTGTCCACACTTGTAACAGCATGGTTTCGACCTGCATTGAACCTTGGTGTGGCCAAATCGACAGCAGTTATAACACTGTATAGTAGGGAATATATACAGCTCTACTGACAAGGAATTATAGCAAACAAATATGTTTGGGCAGTATTTGGCCATCGAAAGTCAATACCACAGATTGGGATGGTTTCCATACTGGTGTATTGTTAATAAAGGTTTTGAAATGAAGCCTTCGTACTTTTAATATATCTCCACATCCAAGCGGTACATTTATATTAGCTATAATCTCTTCAGGAGACCAATCTGCCAGGTATACCCCGTACTAACCCCATTCTTGTTACATTAAAGGTCGGAATAAATGCTTTTAAACTGTCAGCTTGGAGACTATCGTGATTAAGGAATAGATTGGCATCTGTGTAGTCTGAAAAGGATAAAGCTATTTTATTCCGACCAATCTGTTTCACACTCCCATCAATAATATTTTTGAAACCATTTCTTTTCAAAAATTTACCAAGAGAGACTGAATGCATTGTGGAGCCATCGTTTGGTGATTGTTGTATTCTCTGTACATGGACAATGTATAGAGACACACCAGTATTATTGTAAACTTTTCTACTTACATCAAGAGTGGCAGAAGGTGGGGCTTGTGAGTCTCTTACTAGGTTTGGTACAGTAGCTGGTACATCTTTTCTAGTAGATACTTTTTCTCTGGTAGATGTTTCTTCACGAAAGTTTTTCGTTGAAGGACTGGAAGGAGAAGACAAATTAGATTTCACAGGTGAGTGCTGTGAGTCGCAGGCACAATCATGCTCCTTGATTTCTGCTCCACGATGACGATGCACGACGAGGGTGCACCGTCTGTATCCATAGCAGACTCTTGTGATATTGGTGCCATTGGGCCTACCAGAGGGGCAAAACTGTTAGGTTGTGCAATTATCACGAATTCCGCTGCCTGGGGAACCTCCCCAGAATCCGGCGGTTAATTCATCTTTACAAAGTGAAAAAAGAGTTTTACTTACCAATATACAGCTACTATTATACACTTATTCAACTAATATATACACAAACTACAATAAAATAACGATAGAATTCCCTTCCTGATCAAGTTAACCAGATATTTGTAAATTAAAAGTTAGAGAAACAAAAAACACGCCCGTCAGGTTGAACGTTTCCCGCGCTTTTTTCGAAAGAATCCTGGGAAGTTCGGACGCAGACTAAAAAAAAAGTATAAATATCAAAAACCATTGCCATAGAGAAAAGAACAGTTATTGCCAGCCTAAAAAATCAAATACCATAGCTATACACGACTACTTCGCCGGATCTAAAGCACTAATTATTACACCATCCTTATTGTAGGTGTCCTAGTTAGGAAATAGAAAGATGTATTATAGTCCAAGTTAGGAGTGGATAGGATCCCGTTTTTCTACTACCTCCTAATTAGAAAGTTATGAAATAGGATAGTGCTATAATTGCTTAAGTCTAAGATCCTGTGAGAGTGAGAGGTACACATGCCTGTTACAGGTTGCACGTCAGGTCAGACGGTGTCACTCACTCACACCACTTGAACTATCGCGGAAAGACGCGACTGGTAGTCTGGCCAGAATCGTTTGCACATCGCATGGTAGTTTTATAAGGACAATTAAAACCAAATAGCTATTCTGGCTAGTGAAAAAACAATAAAATTTTAACTCTCTCGCATCGACGCAGCTAACACACACAAACGTGTACACGATATCGAATTATCTGAAGTATACTGACCGGTTATTCGAATCTTTAAATTGCCTCAAGCAAGTAAATCTCTGGTGTCTAAGTGGTGTCTGATCTAAGTGGTAAGAGGCGCAACAGACCCCGATAGTAATGTTACGATTATATTACAAAGCGTCGGAACCAACAAAGTTGCAGACACTAGTTGGCGCTGAGCTCGTGCACAGAGCCAATAGTCTCGTCTTACACTACGCGTTCACTTCATGTTAGCCATGGTCGACCGTTACAAAATGACGTCATAAGCAACATTAATATTATTGTTGACAAAAAATGATACGAAAGCAAACAAAATGATAAGAAATTGACATAAAAAAATAATATATTTAGTTTAGTTTGTAAGGGAAAACAACGCTCAAATGAACATACGATCACATAAATACAAACACATTGCACACGCCTGCACGCACACACACAAACACAAATACACACACACTCACACACATACACACACAACACACACACACACACACACTTTCCTCTGCTGATCTTAGAAATTAATTGTTTAACATCTAATTATATATTTTTTATTTTATTTTGTAACTTTTTTTAGTAAAGAAAAATGTATATTTAGAGATGGTACGAGGGTCAAACTGAAAGTTCTTAGAAAATCAAAAACTGATTACATTAGCCAGTTATTAGTTTTATTATATCTTTTCAAAATATTGTCCATTGACGTCAATACACCGCTGCATGCGATGGAACCACTGGGAAAAGCACTTTGCCCACTCGTCCTTAGGGGTCTCTTCAATGGCATCGCGATACGCAGCCACCGCTTCTTCAGCATTCATAAACCGCTTTCCTTTAAGTTTTTCTTTAATTTTTGGAAATAAATAAAAATCACAAGGCGCGAGGTCGGGGCTATACGGCGGGTGACCCAGTAATTCAACGTTTGATGTCGCCAAATAGTCGATCGTTCGCTTGGCGGTGTGCGACGAGGCGTTGTCGTGGTGAAGGAGGATCCTACTGCGAGGTCGTTTCTCTCGAACTTTTTCCAAGACAAGTGGCAAACAATTGGTAGTGTACCATTCTGCAGAAACTGTTTTTTGATCCTCTAACACAATTGTTGCGAAATGACCTATCCTTCCAAAGAACGAGGCCACCATTTTTTTTCCCGCACTTCGATCTCTCTTCACTTTAGTTGGCAACTCCTCGAAAGGAAACACCCACTGAGCAGATTGTCTTTTGGTTTCAGGATCATAACAGTAAATCCAGCTTTCGTCACCTGTTAGTATGTCGAACACAGCATTTGAGTCACCTCCGTTAAATCTTTCAATCATTTTACGGCACCAATCCACACGATGGAGTTTTTGAGCCTTAGTCAAATTATGAGGTATCCACCGGGCGCAAAGCTTCCTGACCGCTAAATGTTCGTGGAGGATTTTGTGCACTTGACTCATACCGATGCCTAAGCTTGTCCGAATCTGCTGATAGGTCACTCTTTTGTCAGTCTCTATCATACGCCGCACAACACAGATGTTATTTTCAGTCGTCGCCGTAGAAGGCCGTCCCTCACGTACATCATCAGTGAGATTAGTGCGACCACGTTTAAACTCATTAAACCAGTTGTAAACAGTCGCACGAGATGGGGCTTCATCGTGAAAGGCCAATCGTAGTCTATCATAACTTTCTTGTTGACTTAAATGACATCGAAAGTCATAAAAAATCATTGCACGAAAATTTTCTCGTGTTAAATTCATATTGACGTGACACAGACAATTTTCAATTTGCCGCCAAGTCGTAAAACAAATGACAAATGAATGAAATATATACTCAGTAATATTGGCAAAGAGTTCTATTTTCAAATTTTAGAATATTTTTTTTATTATATTGTTTATAAGTGGCCAGTTCTAAGAACTTTCAGTTTGACCCTCGTAATAACTTACCTGAGTCCAGTAATGCCGGTGGAGGGCGCTAACGACTGTCATACAGTTTTTAAAAAAAACTAGTACAGCCGTATCTTATTATTGTGTCGCCAATACTTTGTACCTATTTTAAGATACCAGATGTAACAATTTGTACCAATAAACTTATTATTATTATTATTATTATTTGTCCCCTGCGATAAATCACGGCACGAGGCCGGTCCTTTTGGAAGGCGTACGTGGGGATATGGATATGTACACCTAGTGGATACTATCTCTGCCTGCACTATAAAGAAGATACGGCCAAAGACAGTACGTACCCGCTAGGTGCAAGAACTATTGCGGAGAAGATGGGAATTAATACTGGTTCTATGGATGGGAAATTGATATTGTTCGCGTGTCCATTACCCGGACGGCATGTCAACTTGGATCCTGATGAAAATATATAGAAAAATTAGAGCTCTATATGCCATGAATGTGCCCTTAAAAAAAATCAGTGCCCATTAAGGTCTCAGAGTAATTTAAGAAAATAAGATGCCGCTGGAGTAATGTCTGAAAACGTTACCCCAACGGCATGATTTTTTCCTATTGGTCTTAGCCAGATTTAAAGGAGCTTAAAAGGTAGCTTAATTATGTGCCCTCTCTTGGCCGAACAGCGGCATTTGTGCCCTCAGTGGATTTTGTGTAATTGAAAATGCCGCTGGAGTAACGTTTGGCGGATTTCTGTATCTGCGGAACGGATGGACGAACAGATATGATTTTTTGTGAGCTGGTGTGTTTTAATATGTGCCGAATGTGCCCCAGAAATTATTCCAAAAAAATGCAAGGTGTATCAAAAGGAAAAGATTTTCTGAAAATCGAAAATAGGCTCTAGCTCTTGAACTATACAAAGTAGTGCACTATGATTTCAGTGCCCTATGCCTATTAGGTATACGTATCATCTGACAAAATTGTAAAACCCTATATCTAATTTTCGTCGAAATAAATCAATTTTTCTGTGAAAGTTGTTATGCTTATTTCAACCCTCAAATAAGACCATTTAAACAACATAATAACTTGTAATAATTTGCCAAAAAATAGAGCCCATATTCAAATATAAGCCCACTAAATTTCAACTTTCTACACCTTATAATAAACAGTTAATAAATAAAACAATGTAACGAGAATTTTTTGACAATTATCCGACCAAATACGAAAGGTAGTTAAAAAGCAGCCATTCAGTACTTCGAGCCAGCCGTGTCAGGTACAGTCACGGAAACAAGTTTTAGTGTGGGATAGAAATTAAACAATAAATATTACTTGTAATTATTTTTTGCATTTGCCAACCTCGTCGATGTATTATAAAGATTGACGCGATACTATCAGTAATACCATACCTTGATAACATAAGTAGTATCGAGAAAAACCAATTAAAATAAATGTATTATATTTTTTTTATACTATCGCCAAATTCTCACTTAATATACATGCTAACGATATCTTAGACTTTTTATAACAATTATTAATAAAAACGGCTACACTGTCGATATTCTCGATATGTCTACCTACTTGCAGTATTGACTATTTTCAAGGTTAGCTAAGGTTAGCGAAATGATCGCTGTGACGCGGACGGGGAAGATTTCGTTAACCTTTTTTAGGGTTCCGTACCTAAAGGGTAAAAATGAGACCGTATCACTATGCCTCCGCTGTCTGTCTGTGTCTAATGTTTTAATAGATAATGGTAAGACATTGTCGACCCCTTTAGTATAATTTAAAAAAAAAAATGCAAAGACATAAGAACACATGCACCGACACACAACAACACAGAAAACATAAAACTATTCATGAATTATATGTCATTAAACACAGCTATCTTGATATTGGTAGCGTTCGCGTTGTAAACAAGCAACAACAACCGGCCGGACATATCAAGTAAAACAGTCAGCTATCTCATCCCCGTGTCTTGCCCACAGATTAGCTATTAAAACCAGCCTTGCCCTTGCGCACCGTATGTGCGCTGCACGCACACAGCCACATTGTTACTAGTCTGTCTCACTTACGTAAAATGATTGACATGTAAATATAGACCGTATTTCTGGTCAGTAAGGATTATTTTTTAATCATAACTTTTCTTACAACGACGATTCGTTCCGACCGTTCCGCTTCTCATAAAGTAATTTTATGTGAATTAGTTCTAAAAAATCCATTACTATTTTAATACGGTAATTAAACTTTAGGAAAAAAACATTAAAACTTTTTAACAGATAAAAATCCATTGATCAAAAAATGGATTGTATGTTATTGTAAATATATATTGATCATTCGAAACGTAGTAGGTACATGGTTAAATGATCGTTTTTCTCTACAAATCTACTAAAACAATATTTTCCCACTAAAGGGGGGTCGAAAACTCTGCTCTCACCTTCACCCGTGTGACGAAAATTCGTATGGAAATTTGGTCAGCGCCCCTAGCGGCAAGTTTGCGAAACCTGATTTTTCTATAGAAATTTCCGTCACTCAGTCGATCGTGAGCGCGTAACTGACGTATATCTTAAGATTTACCGTAGTTCGGACTTTTACAGTAACATCCACACAGTAGATTTTTGTGCCCGAAAATCGGACATCTTGATTTTGTGCTGAAGTCAACAAGAATAGATGATATCTAAGCCACGACGAGCACTCTTGTGTGACAAAAACGTCCAAATGATTTTATATAAATTCTTAAAGTTGCCAAAATTTGGTACCAAATTTTTTGTCTTTATTCATGAATGGAACAGAAACAAATTAATAAAAAACATTTAGTATTTTAGAGTATTTAATGCTTTAAATTGTAAACATATTTTAATCTCACCTGTTCGGAAAGTTGAACTTTCATGACGTAGATAGCTATTGCTATTACTTTTAAGCTATTGCTTTTCCCTCCTACTTTATACTCCTACTATTGAATAAAAGGCCACTATCGAGAGTATCGATAGTTATTGCAATAGTCAAAGCTGTATCAGCTATCGATAGTGATTTTAATTTTGAACTTTGACACTATCGATAGTCTATCAATACTATCATTACTATCGGTGGACTATCGATACTATCGATATTTTATCGATACTATTGCTTTTGCCTCAACTATCGATAGTCTATCGATACTATTGCTTTTGTCTCAACTATCGATAGTCTTATCGATACTATCGATATTTTATCGATACTTTGGCTTTTGCCTCAACTATCGATAGTCTACGACACTATCGATACTATTGCTTTTGCCTCAACTGTCGATGGTCTATCGATACTATCGATATTTTATCGATACTATTGCTTTTGGCTCAACTATCAATAGTCTATCGATACTATTGATATTTTATCGATACTACTGCTTTTGCCTTAAATATCGATAGTCTATCGACACTATCGATATTTTATCGATACTATTGCTTTTGCCTCAACTATTGATAGTCTATCAATATTCTATCGATACTTTCCTCACAGTCGAAATGAAAAATAGTATGTTTATCTCGGGTGAAGGCACCCATTCCACTCTCGAGCTAAACTTCTCGAGTGGAATAGTCACTTTCGTCCCTTGTATAACAATCTACTATTTCGTAAATTTATTTGAAAAGCGTTAGAGAAATCAGCATTTTTTATTTTTTTATTTTTTTCTTCCGTGTCCTGTGATTGGGGTATTCATTTCTGAGAAAATCTCATACAATACTTATAGTATTGTAGTTTACAACCTCATTTTTTTTTTTTCCAAAACCCAGGCAGGACAGCTGAATTAAAGAGTTTTCCGTTTTTCACTAAAATTTCCGCACGTAGGGCTGTCAAATTTACTATGACAGACAGTTTTTTTTCGTATATGACCATTACCAAATATGATTAAATCATTATTTCATCAATTATGATTAATTTATCCATTCATTTAATCAAGGTTAAAAAAGTTATACAAGAAAATGCATAGTCTTTTAGAAGTGCCTCATCCCCGCTCCTCAAGATTACATATATTGGTACGGGGTTTTAGCATGCGCCTAACGAGGGTGGACTCCTTCCCGAACCGTATCTCCGATGACAGATTATTTAACCGTACGTATATAATCTGTCTTCGGAGGTAACGAGTGACGTGAAAAAACAGGTAACTAAATCGAAGTATGAATAGCCTTTACTTTTTTGTTAAATGTTAAATAAATAAGCAAGACACGGAATCCTTACTTATAGATGTAAAGTCGGTTTAAACCCAATTCAACCGGTCAGTTTAAAACCATTTTTTTTGTTTAAATTACAAATTTCGGTTTCAATATTATTGGTTGAAAATTGTTTTTCTAATAGGAGCTCAGTATTTATAATGTCATCACGTTTTCCATACCATGAAGCACCACAAAACTAAGTATGTTTTGTTTTTCAGTTTGCCATTTTTTTTTCTACCCCTACATCAATCAACACAAACTATATTGCTGAACTTACATACTTATTTTTTGTGCTTACTTACGATGTCAGGGAGGAAACGTCGTAACCCAAAAGACAGTAGTAATAAGAAAACACTTAAAAGAAGCTTTCTAACCTAAAAAGTATGAAAAACTTTAAAGTTTAGGATTTTTTGTGCAGTTACGACAAGGTTTCTTAAATTGTAATTTTGCACTAATTCTACTTAGACACCGCCAAATTGCCTAATACCTGTCTGCCAAAAAATCGCGGAATTCAGTGTTCCTAAACATCATACGTTTTCCGCATACGGTATTCGAAATCTAGTATCATAATGATTTTAATTATTATCACGTGTTTACATTTACTGATAATCTATTACATATAATAAAACAGTAAAACCAATGCGTCTGTACATTAAGTATTTTTACCAAAAACTAATTGAGGGTGATGTTAAAATAGTAACAGAACAGGAATCCACAACTTTTAATTTTTTTGTCTGATTGTCTATTTATCTGTTTGTACACGCTAATCTCCTGAACTGTTGAACGGATTTGAATAAAACTTCTTTTATTGTGTAGCTATTGAGTCTGGGCAAATACTAGGCTATAACTTATTTTGAAGATCGGAGTACCTGACGAGGAACCATAGCAGTACACTTAAACTAAGAGGTATATGAAAGCTTTGCCTTAAGCAGAGTAATTCAGCGTGATGAGCATTTTCTATTGACGTATACAAATTGAAGGTCTGGAGCAAGTAATATAGAAGCAGCTCAGCTCAACTATAAGAGATATTAATAGAGCGCCTTAGGGATCATTGTTCAGCGTGATGAGCATTTTTGATTGATTAACACAAATTGAAGGTCTGGAGCAATTGATATGCTAAATAAAAAAAATTCTACTGTCTCCAAGTTACGATCTGGTGACGGAAACCTAGAGAAATCGAGAGAATCCTTCAGATAATTTTATGGTGTTGACCTTAACGCTAAGTAGTTAACAGACAGTTTGTCGATATTTTGTTAAATTAATGTATTAGTTAATTTTATTAATGAAAGATCAAAGTCAATTGGCACTATTTTTTATACTACTTATCACCTACTAATTGAAATTGAACTGTAAGAATAGTCTTACTTACTTTACGATATAGGGAAAAGGGTAGGTAGGCCTTTGCCCTGCAGTGGACACGACAGGCTCCTAATAATAATAACTTTACGATAGTAGTAACTTACAAACCGACCTTTGAGTAGGCTAGGAACACAATAAATAGATGCCACATTCATCTGTTGCGTAGGGAGGTTTGAGTCTGACCTGAACACTAAAACCTAAAGTTACCTATATTTTTTACAAAGAAATAAAACTGCCTTCTACTCTAAAATCCTTTACACTTTTACTAACAAAAGATATACGACAATATTTAGTTTTGGAGTCGGTGTCACTGCCATGCAAAATTTTCTTACCAGAGGCGAATGGCGAGGTGATAGTAACCTATCTAAAAAAGAGTGCTTATTGACCTTGACTTTTCATTTCTCTCTTTTCCTTACGACATGGTTAGATCTCTTAGATCATGATAGCTGGATGGCGGCGGTAGTATAAAACATTTTGTATCATCGAGTCCACGCGTACGAAGTCGCGGGCAACAGCTAGTAATTAATATATGTAAATGTGGCATATCTCATATGTGAATAAAATCACGTTGAAAAATTTTGGTCGAAGATGATTAATGTTCGTGAAAACAATTTGTGACAACCCTGACCAAAATTTTGAAAATTGAATATCTTAGCTGTCCTGGGTTTAGGGGATTTGAAATTAATTAAGCATTAAGAAAAATATTTGCCTTCATAATTACCTTAACGAACAATTCCCCAATTTTAAGACACTTTAGAAAAAAAATATCAAAGAAATTGGGATAAATTTTAATATCACCAAAAGTATAAAGGTTAAAATTATGAAACAACATGTAAAATGTAGTACTTTTATCGCTAAATACATTTCATAACCACAAATAACATGTAACTTCGCCTAGAAATTACTATGGGGTTTTCCGTTTTTTTCCGCTCATTTTCCGGCGAAAGGAAAACTTTTTTTTAAATCTAGGCATTTTTGTCTCACGTCGTGACTTAGATATTATCTATTGTTGTAGATTTCAGCAGAAAATCAAGATTTCCAATTTTTGGGCTCAAAAATCTACTGCGATCCATAACCTATAAATAATTAAATGTATTTTTCTTTTGTAATAGATTAACTTTCAGACATTACGATAAACATCCTTACTAAAAGCAGCCTAACAATAGTAAAAAATGAAATATTAACTGATTATAGCACACAATAATAAATTTACTAAAACAGGTTTTCCGCACCACTGTACACACACATAAAAATCTGGTAGGCAAATTAAGTAGGTAAGGTAAATGTTCCTAACGTCCGCTTTTTGACTACCTTTCGTATTTGGTCGGATAATTGTCAAAAAAATCTCGTTACATTGTTTTAATTATTAATGGTTTATTATAAGGTTTAGAAAGCTGAAATTTAGTGAGCTTATATTTGAATATGGGCTCTATTTTTTGGCAAATTATTACAAGTTATTATGTTGTTCAAATGGTCTTATTTGAGAGTTGAAATAAGCATAACAACTTTCACAGAAAAATTGATTTATTTCGACGAAAATTAGATATAGGGTTTTACAATTTTGTCAGATGATACGTATACCTAATAGGCATAGGGCACTGAAAACATAGCGCACTATTTTGTATAGTTCAAGAGCTAGAGCCTATTTTCGATTTTCAGAAAATCTTTTCCTATTGATACACCTTGCTTTATTTTGGAATAATTTCTGGGGCGCATTCGGCAAATATTAAAACACACCAGCTCACAAAAAATCATATCTGTTCGTCCAGCCGTTCCGCAGATACAGAAATCCGCCAAGCGTTACTCCAGCGGCATTTTCAATTACACAAAATCCACAAGGGGCACAAATGCCGCTGTTCGGTCAAGAGAGGGCACATATTTAAGCTACCTTTTAAGCTACTTTAAATTTGGCTAAGACCAATATGAAAAAATCATGCCGTTGGGGTAACGTTTTCATACATTACTCCAGCGGCATCTTATTTTCTTAAATTACTCTGAGACCTTAATGGGCACTGATTTTTTTAAGGGCACATTCATGGCATATAGGGCTCTAATTTTTCTATATATTTTCATCGGGATCCGAGTTGACATGCCGTCCGGGTAATGGACACATTGATCGCCCATCGCTAGGTAGGTACACTATCCAATTTGTAGGAAACCTAAATCGGACACAATTAAGGAAGAAGTAGATGAGCGACCGGGAATTAAAATGTTAACTAAATCGGATTCAATTTGCTCCTTCGTAATTTCGATTACATCTTTCGATATCCTAATTAGGTAACATACAAATCGGATAGTGTATTAAGTGCTTTACTTCCTCTACCGCCCCTCAAAGCAAACAAAATAATGTATGGAGAGGGTAGTTCGGGTTTAAGGGTTTGACCTTCGGTTTCGGCTGAAAATCATGTTTTGTTAGGATTATAATATGATGCCGGATTGCCGTCATAGAACTATAAGAGTGAAGGAACAAAGAGTGCACTTATGAGCCCACCCACACTGCACTATGGGACGTATGACCGTTTTTAGGGTTCCGTAGCTGAATGGCAAAAAACGGAACCCTTATAGATTCGTCATGTCTGTCTGTCCGTCCGTCCAATGTTTACAGCCTACCGTTTTGATTCCTTAGTGGAGGGTAAGGAAGAGCCTCGGTGCTGTAAATAAGCCCTTTGCCCGTTGACGGGCAGCACCAAGGAGGGTGGAGAAGTATTCAAATATTGATCAAAATAACGATGACTTGGACCTCAGCGACCTCGAAAACCTCTATCTATAAACAAAAAACCCTATGAAATAGTTGTGAACGCCAATGGCCAAAAAATCGGCAAAACGTCCCATAGTGCACTGGTGCACTATCATATCTCCCGCCGCGCAGTTGACTGATCTCTGTTGAGATTAACCACCGTATTCAAAATTCGGCTAGGTGGACCTGTTATTATTCGCTGTAGAATAAGTCATAATGAACTTACCAACTTCTTTGTTATTTTTCCTACCACTATAGCAGCCGTGGTCCGTAAGGTTTTTGGGGATTCAATCCATTGAGTAGATAGAATTCAATCTCAATCTATAGAACATTACCTATCTAAGTCTACTCATAAACTGCAAGCTCATGATAGCACAACTATAAACCTCAGTGGTTTTTAGTCGCTGTCATTTAAGTTCTCTGTATGTCTTGCATGTCTTTTTGATTCGGTAAATAAATAAAAACAAAAAAGTAAATTGTACGAATCTTTCCTGAGGCCACGCTGCTTTAAGTATGGAATAAAAATTTTCTTTACATGGAAATGTAAGCTAATCCCTAGTTCCGCACGCTCCGTTCCCACACATGCCTTACGGAGTGAGTAGGTACTCCAAACTACCTACTTTGCCCAGTTACGCATACACACACGCACCGTCCCATCCTATCCCATGCATGCCTGAGATGTACACACACGGCCCCACATCCGGGTAGGTTACCCTGATCTGTCAAATTTTCGCTACCATATTTTGATCACATAGGGTTCCATATCATTTGAGACTTGGGAAATTGATGCGAGGCCCACTGTAGGTACTTTAACTTTGCCTAGTTGTTACGCATGATCTGTCCCACGCATCTCCAAGCTTTCGGCGCTGAAATCAACTGAAATGTATTTTGCATAGATTTGCACGCGCCTGCTGGTCCCACAAATGCCTTACGATGTAAGAATTCCAACTTTACGGCTGTTGAGATGTAGGTACCTACTTTGCCAGTTACGCACGATCTGTCCCACCAACGCTTGCATGCATTACAGTGTAGGTACCTACTCCAAGTTTACGGCAGCTGTGATGTACCTACTTTGCCTAGTTTCGCACGGTCTGTCCGACGCGTGCATGTATTACCTACGGTGTACTCCAAGTTTACGGCAACAGTGATGTACCTACTTTGCCTAGTTACGCACGATCTGTCCCATGCATGCGCATTACGGTGTACAGTCAAAACTGTAATAAGGTCTCAAATCGAATGCAGATGTATACCTAAGTACATATTGATGCTCGTGACTGTATTTCTAAGTTTACGGCTGCTGAGATGTACCTACTTTGCCTAGTTACGCACAACCTGCCCACGCATGCATGCATTACGGTGTACTCCAAGTTTACAGCTGCTGAGATGTACCTACTTTGCCTAGTTACCCACGAGCTGTCCTACGCCTGCATGCATTACGGTGTACTCCAAGTTTACGACTGCTGAGATGCACTTACTTTGCATGATGAGTTTCGCACCATCTGTCCCGCGCATGCATGCATTATGGTGTACTTACAAGTTTACAGGCTGAGATGTACCTACTTTGCCTAGTTTCACACGATATGTCCCAGGCACTTCCCACGCATGCATGTATTACGGGGTATTTCCAAGTTTACAGCTGCTGATATGTCCCTACTTTTCAAAAACGAGGTGAAATTTATGCTTAAGTAGTACGAAATTAAATGTGATAAAATTACTTAAAACACTTTTTTCTGATTTATTCATTTATTAGAGTAAATAAAAATATAATTGATAATCTTAATTATTTAATACACGTTAAATGTGTTCCTTAGATTATCAAGTTTTGTGCAAGGAGACGTATTTATAAGGCTGGCTACAGAGGCTTTATGTATTTTTGTCTAGATAGTGAATATTGATAAATAAATACTATAAAATGATATCACGTGTCACGACAATTACTAGTATTTGTTGTGCTTGGCTGTATTCAATAGCAAACACATATTATTCGATAAACAAGGTCACTCAGTTTACTAACTACAATAGATACTCTTCTTTAGGTTTTCAATAGATAGATAGATAACTCTTTATTGCACATAATAGAAAATTTAGAAAAATACAGTAGGTACAATGATTCACACAGAAAAATGTAAAATGTAGGCGGTCTTATCGCTATAAGCGATCTTTTCCAGACAACCTTTAAGTGAAGGGACATACTCAATAAACTCATAGGTTTAATGAGAAGTATTAGAAAATATAGTATATGATCCCTCATAGTTAAGGCGAGGCCTTTACCCAGCAGTAGGATCTATAAAGACTAACTTTAGTTATTAGCAAATATGCCACAATTTTACATGTACCTAAATAAATACAATACAGCCAAAGCACAGTCCATTTTAGAAAATGAGTACATTGAATTGATTGCACAAATACAATAAATATAACTTTTTTATGTGAGTGTGTGGCTAAAACCCACCCATAAGTATAGTTAGCATGAAAACTGCTCAATCATGGTGTGCATACCATACTACACATTAATGCCAGGGAACAGCCACTAAATACTGCTAATGAACTGAATTATTTTACCTGCTTGTTTTTAAACGTCATAATAAACCTTGCCTTAAAAATATATTGTATATAATATCATCTAATTTTAATTCTAGTCAGACCTGATTTGGACGGGACTGGTAAAAATAAGTCAATAACATAGCTTTGCCTATGCTTGTATAAAAACATCATAATATTAAGTATAAGAGTAAAAGCTATTTAATGCAAAAATTTTAGGCCACACTTGATCCCCGCATAACCAATGTAGTTATAGCAGGTGAAGATTAGGTCAAGAATTTGCATTAGCTGAAAAAATACATGTTAAATTACTCATGAAAAAATTTGAAATACAAAATTAAGCATGAAATTGATAGCATAATAATTTATAAATAATATGAATCTAGATTTTATATTGTCATGAATTGTTAATATTGCTGATGTACAGTACGTCACAGAATTTATGTTATTTTATGATAGCAAATTTTTTTTTGATTTTGATTACAGTTACAAAATAATTTTAACCTTCTAGCATAGAATGATCTACACACAACAAAAATAAATGCCATCCTGTGGTCAGAATGCACTGTATATCAACTCTCATACTAATACTGGCAGAGAATCATGCATATGAGACTTTCTGTTCATAGGCCTCATCATCGTTCCAGTACTCTTGATCAGAGAATGTATTGTGGCGCAGCTTGCACCAGCGAGAGCCAAAGCGAAGTATCAGAATAATCACCATCAAGACAAATAAAGAGAGAACTGCCACCGCAGGGTACATCATAAGAAATGCCATTGTTTAAATATCACTCTCTCTCTTATGCAACTCTAAGTATTCTTGAGAAGAGGTCAGCGGTTGTTGGGAAACTGAAGGAACAAACTCCGCTTCGCGTTTGTGTAAGTCGTGATACTCCTCTGTGTGAAACTGGTGAACGTACTGTACGTTCTGATGCTGGCCTTCGAGCTCTGTGAAATCAAGTGGAGGCTGCTTGTGCGGGGTAGCTGACCAGATTGACACAATCCAGCGGTTTCCTGAAAAATAATTAAGGGTATTAACACAATGATTTTGAGGTATTGAGAGCCTCCACCTTTCTGAAGTCAAAAACGAAGTAAGACTAGAACTTAAACAGTGACAACATGGAAACATTAATACCAAGACAGAAGCAGACAATATTAAAAATGGTCAGTGATCTCCAGTAAACAGCTGGGCTGACAAGGCTTAAGATGGCAAGAGAAAGAAACATTAAAAGAGCTGGAGGCCTTCATGTCAAGATATCAGCTTTAAGAGGAACACTTAATGAAATATATTATTGCACTTGAAAAAATGACCGCCAGAATGAAATCAGTTTTGTAATTGTAAACACTATATGTAGTAAACTTCCTTAACCAATTTTTTTTTATTTGTATAAAGGCTTTCGAATTCGAATTTCAAGTATATATACCTAGCTTTATAACCTAGTAATATTTTTAATTTATTAGAGCTTTTACAGAATATTCTTCTATTCTAACTGGAGTTATATTATTACTCCTGTTTTATTTCAGTATTTACACAAGTACCTAACACAATTTTATATAACTGTTGTCTTTGATTTCTTTGAAAAACCAGATACAGACAGCTATTAGTTGCTTCAACTGCCTGCATATCTGAATTCTGAAATTCATAGTAATAATTTTATTAGCTAACCAACAACAAGCCTCTCAATGCCCGTGATCCCTCCGATAGGAAGCAATAAAAGTTCTTGGCCTACTCTCGTCACCTTGGTGGGATTGAATTTGTATAGAAATTAGAGAAATTAGGGGCTAGAGGGCAAAATGGAAAAAGACAAATAAATCTTTGCAAAACTTACTGATGGCAGCCTCCACTTAACAACCCTTAGTATTCTTATTTAAACTAATTTGGTTAGAATGTTTAATAACTAACCTGTGTGCCGGTCCAACCAGTAGTCAGAGTACCTGGAGCAGCAGCAAACAATGTTAAGGATCAGAATAAGCCCCAGTATCACTGAACAAATGGCAATGGCTATGTAAAATGGTGTGAAATCTCCCACTCTGGATACTATGGGGTTTATAGCTTTGTATGTACCATTCCCTGTAAAGTAAGGTTGAGTTTCATATGCCGACATTCTCAAATTCAACCTGCCAAAGAAAAAAATCAAGTCAAGATTGGCTTGGCCGACCGCGCCTACCGAAGTACCGAGTAGCCGGTGCGTAGGGCGTGGCGAAATAACAACGGACGTCGCGGTATCCGCGACCTAAAATATGAACATTGAATGAAACTTTACCTGTAAACGCAAATGTTGTACCTTTTCCAGCCCAAAAAGGGACAAGTATGCAGAAAACAAAACTAATATAAACACTTTTAACAAAATTTTTCCAACAAAGGCGATGCGACGCGAAGCAACAAAACTTTTTTTGACAAATTGAAGTCAAGCAAGACCACAAGAAACGTAAACGTTGACCGTTTTTTATACAGGATTTTACGGCCTTGGATGAGAGTCCATACAGACATCTCTAATATACATTACGCTTCGCTATACAGGATGCTTGGAAGATAAGTTGCAATTAACTTATAGCCTGACCAGGAATATATGGGACCTCGCCATATTGCGGAAAACAACTGGAACTAATTTCTTCTTCTTCTTCTTTGGGGGTAGTGGCAATGTGCGTTGCCGCAATTTTTATTCCGCCAATGCCACGTGTGTAGAAATTGCAAGGTGAGGGTAAACTAAAAACTTTTTTATTGACAGTAACAGTATCTATTTAGCTAAGCAGGTTTATCCTAAAACAAACAACACAGTTATTTAGGTTGACAATAATAAATAAAATATATAAAGATAGTAACATTTAGTGATAGATTAGAGTATGGAGAAATAAATATTAAATGAACTGGGGGAGGATGATTACAGGGAACAAATTAGAGTTTAATATGGTGTTTTTCAATAAATTTTGCCAGAATGTCAAGAAAAGGGGAGTTTGTTAGGGAAAGGATATTGTTAAGACTACAGGGAAGGGGAATATAATCAGGAAGGAGGTCGTAAAGAGACTCTCCTATATTCGGGCAATTAAAGAATATGTGTTCGGCAGAACCTTCATCCAAGCCGCACTCACAGATTGAGTTATCCTTAATTCTGATTTTGGCTAAGTGAACGGGAGTAGTGGCGTGTCCTAAACGAAGCCGGCTGATAACAGATATAACTTGTTTTGAAAGATGTTTTTTTTTTAAAAAACCAGGGCTTAATTGGGATAAGACTTTAGATATTTAAAAAAGTGTTTTCCTGTTGATCTCCTAGTATTTTGCCAATCTGTATTCCACGATTTTAAAAGATGAGAATGGGCTAGGCAGGAGAGGTCGTGGGAGAAAAGTTTATATTGGTCTAGGGATCCAGTTGTAATAGCGTTCTTCGCACAGGAATCCGCTGTTTCATTGCCTGGGATCCCATTGTGGCTGGGAATCCAGGCAAGGACCACTTGTAAACCATTGGATTTGCATTTAAACAGGGATTCTCTAATTTTAAGGATTGTTGGGAATTTACATTTGGACCTGAAAGGGTTGGAAAGTATTGCTTGGAGACAGCTTAGCGAATCAGTAAAAATAATAGCTTTTTGAATATTGTGAGATTCAATAAAGAGGATAGCTTCGAGTATGGCTAAGGATTCACCAGTAAAAGTAGAAGTAGGGGACGGAGATTTGAACATCAGAGCGATTTTAAAGAAGGGGATCCAAACGGCGGAGCCTACTTCACCGTAATCAGAATATTTGGAGGCATCAGTGTATAGATGGAGCCAATACTTCCAGTGAAGTGATAGCTCGTTTAAAAAGATTTGTGGAGCAGCAGGGGAGTTTTTGGTAATGCCAAAATTAAGTAAGATGTTGGGTTTAAATGTCAGAGATTCGAAGCTGTTTTTAAAAAGTGGGTTGGAAGGGAATTTGTGGATGGAGTGGGGAAGCCTGTGTATTTTATGGTAAGAGAGGAGGATACAGGGGACTTGGGACGAATTCTCGGGGTCTATTAGTGTGGATAAGAGCCGGAGTTTTTCTACTAAGGGGTGGGAGGAATTTTGAGTTATTTTAACATAGAAGCGGTCGCTTAGGTATTGCCTACGAAGGTATAGGGGAGGGTCGACACATTCTACTTGAAGAGCGT
Organism: Pyrausta nigrata; assembly: GCA_949316185.1. NCBI lineage: Eukaryota > Metazoa > Arthropoda > Insecta > Lepidoptera > Crambidae > Pyrausta > Pyrausta nigrata. The sequence continues at coordinate 1,582,881 of OX438936.1, forward strand.
TGATAGGGGACGATTTCATTGCGCTTAGTATAATACGTAGGCACTTGGATTGAATTTTATTGAATTTATCTAAAGCGGCTTTGGTGCAGGGGTCTATAAGAAAAGATGCGTAATCCAGGTGGCTTCGTACTAGTGCATTGTATAAAAGTTTCTGGCAGTAAGGGTGAGCACCCCACCAGACACCGGAGAGAGCGCGTAAAACGTTAACACCTTGTTCAGCTTTTTGAATTACTAATTTGGAGTGGGGAATGCCTGAAAACCTTGAGTCTAAGATCAATCCAAGAAATCTAACTTCATATTTCAGGGCGAAGGGATTGTCGTTAAATTTAATAATTGGGTTCGGAATTACACGTTTCTTTGTGAAAACAACTGAGCTGCACTTATCAACTGAAACGGAAAGGCCATGTACTTCCAACCAGTCGCTTAGATATTCAAGCGCTCTGTTAAGACGAGACGAAGCATCGGAGATAGATTTACATGATACGTAGAGTGCAATATCGTCAGCATATTGGAGAATGTTGACAAAAGGGAGGACGGTTCTCTCCAGGTCGTATGTATAAATGCTGTAGAGAAGGGGGCTTAACACTGATCCTTGAGGGATGCCCTTCCAAACTAAAGAAGGCGGAAATTGAACAGATTGGCATCTAACTACCATTGATCTGGACCTCAACGTATTACAAATAAATCTGACCAACTTCTCTGAAACACTCAGCTGTAGCAATTTTTGCCTGAGTATAGGAAGGAGGACGTTATCATATGCAGAAGCTATGTCTAGGAAAACCCCAACTAGATATTCCTTGTTTTTTAAAGCTATACGGATGTCCGTTGTCAGTATTGCCAGGCTGTCAAGAGTGCTAAAACCTTTTCTGAAACCGAACTGAGAATTAGCAAGAATATTATGGGATTCCATGTGCCACTCGAGGCGATTTCTAATCATATGCTCCGTGATATTTAATAGTGCCGAAGATAAAGCAATTGGACGATAGGATTTGTGATCGAGAGGGTCTTTGTTAGGTTTCAGAATCGGGATGACAATTTGTTGTTTCCAAGAATCAGGGACAGTGCCCTGTTGGAAGAATGAATTTATTATGTTCAAAAATAATAGCTTAGAGCGGTCAGATGATTTGATGAGGAAGGAATAGGGGACACCGTCCAGTCCTGGTGAAGAGTCTGTTAATCCGTCTAAAGCAGTTAGGAGTTCCTCGAATGTGAAGGAATCATCTGGACAATTAAATGGGGAAACAGAAGAAAGAGCATTAGAAGGAAAACAATCAATATATGGAACATACGGGGAAGCTAACTTATATAAGAAATCATGAATCCAACTTGAGGGGTCATTAGCTGAGATATTTTGAAAATTTTGAGACTGGCGAAAACGTTTTAATTGCTTCCATACAACCGACGGAGGGGATCTGGGAGACATGCTTTCGCAGAATCTCATCCATCCTATTTTTTTTCTTATTAGCAAGGATCCTCCTAGTATTAGCAGCTGTCTGTTTGTAATAAAGAAAATTGTCTTAGGTCATAGAGGTATTGTATGACTTTTCTGCCTCCTTACGTCTACGGATAGCTGCAGTGCATTCTTCATCCCACCAAGGGGGGGAGATTTTTTTACGGGAGCGATTTTTTTGAGGGATATGGGAATCCGCTGACGTTGTTAGGATGTCGACAAAATTATTGTAGGTTGAAATGCAATTTTCAGGATTAGGAGAAGGAAGGGACTCAATTTGATTATCGACTGCCTTGGAAAAAGCAGACCAGTCAGCTTTGTTGAGTTTATATTTTAAAAGGGGAGGAGGAGGGGGGAATGGGTGGTGAGTTAGAAGGCATGGAAATTAGGATTGGGAAGTGGTCGCTGCCAAAAGAACTCTTCAATGTACTCCAAGACAATAAAGATGGAAGGTTAGGGGAGCAGATCGTCAAATCAACCGCAGAGGCAGGGTTTTGAGACGGATAACACCTTCTCGTTGGACTGCCGTCATTTAAAATGCATAAATTGAGGTCATCTAAGAGATCCAAGAGTATTGAGCCTTGAAAATCCGAGTAATAACAACCCCATGAAATGTGGTGGGAATTAAAATCTCCCATCACGAGAACTGGAGGAGGAAGCGAAGATATAATAGAACCTATTTCATTTATAAGAGGGGTATTGGGATGGGGAATGTATACAGAAAGGATGGAAATATCAAAGATCCTCACAGCCAAAACATTTATGCTCGGGTTATGAGGAGGAAGAGGAATTTGGCGGCAAGAGAGGGAGCGCCTTACGAGCCTTACGAGAGCGCTACCAGCATACCCGTCGTCTCTGTCATCTCGGAAACATGAAAATCCTGAAACACGGAAACGTGTGTCAGGAGAGAGCCATGTCTCCGAGACAGCAAAGACAGACGGGGAGTATTAATTGATTATATACATGAGCTCATGTTTCTTTCGAATGATGCTCTGGCAGTTCCACTGCACCATTGACAGCGCGAAGGTGAATGTCTGAGGGGATTTGAATTAGTTTATCGGCAACGTTGTTCGGTAGGGAGGATTGATGGCTGGATAAAAACTCCAATAACAAAGACAGGAGGTTATCCAAAAGGAGGTCCCTTTGGGAGGAAGAGGATGAAGGGTTTTGTTTTAATGCACAACCATTAGGGAGGGAGGAAGCATTGTTTCCAATTATAGATTGGTGTGCCTGGCGGTCATAACCTTTCCCTAGAGGGGCATGAGAGCGGGGGGAACGAGCAATTGTCTTTCTATATGAGATTGTTTGAGGTTGGGGGGAAGCAGATATATGTTGATGGGATGGTTGGAAGGGTGGTTGGGGCTGTGACCATGAGACTTTGGCTGTTTCGGGGTAAGAGCGCCGTACAGACGGGAATTGGGATGCAGCTTCTTCATAGGAGATGTTGTCCTGAGACATGACCAATTTATAGATTTCTGTCTAGAGTGTTCTGGACAGGACTTGTTTAAAGCAAAATGGAGGCCTGAACAATGGATGCATGTGGCTTTATTTGCAGTGACGTCACAGGAATCAGCTGTATGGGGTTGGGAGCAGCGGAAACATCTAGGTTTAGACCTGCATTGAACCTTCACATGACCAAACCTGCAACAGTTCATGCATTGGATGGTAGGTGATATGTCTCAACTGGGAGGGATGTGTGGTAGCAAAATACCCTACTGGGTAGGACTTGACCTTTAAATGTCACAACAACAGCTTGAGTAGGAGTCCAAGAGGTCTGGCCATCAACTACTCTTTTCTTGTTGAGACGTCTGGCTTTAAGTAGGAGCCGGAGCCTTCAAGAACCTCCAAGGAGTTTGCAAGTTCATCCATTGACCAATCTGTTGGGATGCCCTTAATAAGGCCAATTCGAGTTACATTGTAGGAGGGGATTGACGCTGTGTAATTATGTTTCTCAAGAATATCATTTGCCAAAAAGTTATTCGCTTCAGTAGCAGATTTAAATTCCACTGATACGCGGTTTCTACCAATTTTTTAAACTCCATCTTTCACAACTTTATAAATTTTGTTCTTGAAAAGTAACTGACTGAATTTGATGGCTTGGAGGAAGGTTCCGTCAGAGGGATTGTTTTCTACTCGGGAGACGTGGACGATGAATGGACCCTTATCGGTGTCACTATATGTTTTAGGAGATATGACCAAGAATGGATGAGAGTAAATCGATTGATTCTGAGAGATCTCCATGGATGCTCTCTTGGCGGGTTCAGGGGCATCAGGTTCATCGACAAGACGCCTTTTAGTGGCGGATTGAGAAAACAAAGGAGGAGAATTAACCTTCATCGGAGAGGGTGATCTATCAGGAGGGTCAGGGGGATCGGGGGGCGTTAGCTCCATGGTTAGTAAACACTTACCTTTACCAGGACAACACAATTATAAATATGCTTAGAACTGAGACAATAACAAGGAGAAAATCACTCAAAACACTTAAATCCCTATTACCACGTGCAATAACTATTACTCGCGAAGACCTTCATCTACGTTCGCTTCGAGGTTATGTTTACAAAAAAATTTCACTAATTTCTTTAACTGGCAACAGAAACCTCAATCGTCACTGACAGACATGTCATCAAATTGTCATAATGATTAGTATCAAAGAGGGCGCGTAATCTAATGTTCGACCAAGTGCAATTTTTATGTGATAAAAATACCGAGAACTATTTGTTTTCGTAAAAGAAAAGTGGTTTAACATGTGTTGTAGTATTTTACGACTGGAAATTCTATGTGATCACCACGGTTTCTGTAAATATATTACTGATATAGTTGTCATCATGAATTTTGTGTACGTCATATAGTGCGTTTAGAGAAAATTGGCTACTAATGGCTGCGGAGAATCTATTAATACCGATTTTAAAAAATGATTACAATAAATACTTGGTTTAAGCTTTATTTTCTTTATGTCAACCCTAGTTGGATATAACAACTAAAATAGTTCGTAGAGTTTTTTTTAAGATTTCCTATAAATTATATAAAATTATGATAACATTATTAATAATAACATTTACAAAAACAATGGATATTTTTTCTGTTACCCATTAGTGGTTTTGGAAAAATAATACTGTTTTAGTCCAAAATTCAAGACCAATATTACAAAGAGTTACTGAATTTAAGAAATACTCAATTTGCGAGTGTTCTGTCGTGTTATTTTATCGTAGAATCTGATATCATTAGGCAGCGGGCTTAAAAAATTAACATGGATGTAAACCTATAAAAAAAGTTTTTATGTTCAGTTGCCAATCTGCGCTGGTATGACTATACCAAGTGTTGTCATATAAAGTGCATTCGAAGCGCCCTTAATTCAGATCCAATATATTTCTGGTCAGGCTAAAAGTTGAATAATTAACTTAACTCTTCATGTCAATTAACTTAACATTGTACTACTAGAACGTTCATAGGTTTAGATCTAAACTTAGTAGTGTATTTCTGAATATATTACAAAATGATTATGATATTATATGCTTAACTGAAACTAATTTAAATAACAGAATGGTAATTTTTTGGATGACCGTTACTTTGTTTGTAGACGTGATCGCGAAACATCGTCAAGCTCTAAGTTGGACGGAGGCGGAGTCGTTATGGCTATTAAAAAGAACATACATGTCATCCGTAGATCTAGTTGGGACTGCGAGGCTGAGGATATCTGGGTCTCTTTACGACTCGGAGCGCAGGGAAATCAACGCACCGTGAACCTTTGTACATGTTACTAACCCCCAGATATACCAAAAGACACACTCGCCCAAATCTATAGTAACATGCAATCTTCGTTACTAGCCGCTGACCCCGACGATATTTATTTGAAGAATAGGTATTTGAATAAAATGTTGCTGTCTCGATTCAATCACTGGACGGCCGCCTAAGCAAGAAAGGGACAAATGAGCTCAGACGATAAATCGCTTCTTACAACATCCTTCCAAGTTCCCTATTTTCTCGTACAAAATTTGACAAATGAAATTTTTTTTTCGAAAATAATTAATCAAAGGTTTGGATATGCTCATATGTTATAGGTATGTTTTAGTTTTAGCGTTAATTTGCAAAGATTTTTCAGGCGAGCGTCTGAAAATAAGGTTCAAATTTAGCAATTATCTTAGTTTTTGAAGGCTCACATTTTGTTTGATAATTTGAATATGAAAAAAAAACGGAGCATAGCGCCACATAGCTGTGGTAAATGTATACTTTATGGTAAAAAAAGTTTTGCCTTTATCCATTATCCAGGGAGAAAACGAAGGACTATGTTTGTATGGAGAAATGGGGCTTAGTCTTTCCCCTTAACACTCCCAATTTTTCTTGGTTAGTATATAAGGTTTAGGTTAGTATATAAGGGCCAGACTATACTAACCTTCTTTGTCCCATAATTTCAAATCTCAATATCTTATTGATTCCATTGAGACTATTGCAAACTCTCACAATCAAATTTCACCACCAATGAAAACGGACGTTTTCTTGACTTGGTACTGACAAATTACTCGAGCGTACGCACTATAGCTTTAGAAGCAGACCAAGCAATTTCTAAAATCGACACACATCATCCCCCAATTGTCGTTGAGATAGAGATTGTAGGCATTGTTAAAAGTATGAAACCAGGGCACGTCCCTCGTTTTAATTTAGCCAAATGTAATTTTGAAGGCATGAAGGAAGACCTTCGCGCCATAGGCTGGTTTGCCGAACTGGATTCCCATGATGTGGATACTAACGTAAACAAAATGTATGTGTTGCTTAATGATTTGATCGGAAATCACCCTCCGATGATTAAACCAGGAGCAATAGATACCTCGTCTGGTTTACGCCCCCCTGATTAAGTTTTTAAAGGAAAAACAAAAGTATCACAGGCGATACAAGCGGTTTCATAATCCTAGGGGCTACGATACCTTTTCCCTTTTGAGAAAAAGGGCAAAAATGCTAACAGAGACATGCTATAGGAATTTTGTAGCCTCAACGGAAAACATTTTGCATACGAACATCAAGTCTTTCTGGAGCTATGTTAAAAGTATCATCTTCCGAAGGTGATGGCATTTGCCAGCTTTTCTCTTCTTATTTCTTTTCTTATACTGCTAGGATTTTTAGGTCAACCAATGTAATTTTTCAATTTTAAGATGACTCCAAAACAATACAGGGCAACCTGCATTTTCCCAGAGTTGAAGTCAAAATAAGGAAGCTTGTTAAACGATTGTTTCTACATTGATGTCTCTCTATTCCTGGCTATACACCTCAAATGGTGTTGGGTGTATTATTATTAGGTTATTATTATAGAATTATGTTTCTACATTGAAATTCATGTATGAAAGGAAGTTTAATGTCTTTATTCGTTAAAATGATGTATATGAACAGAATAAATAGTGATACACTTTGTTTTTGTACTTTAAAAAGCTTGTTGAATTCTGCGTAAAGTGTACACACGACACGACGCGAATGGTGCGGACGGGCGGCCGCGCGGCTCCTCGTAAAAGTCGATTACGATTGGTAGAATTTGTTGGCCCCTGACCCAGGCTGTAAAAAAATTAAATTGACAATGACTGACATTTTGTTTTTTAATAAATGGCAGCATTGCATGCATTGTTGGTCGTGCAATCCTCCGAGTAAGAACAAAATAAATTTCTTGTATCATCCAGGAAGAAGTTATTTCAATAATCTGCAAATTTGCCATTAAATTAAATAAATTTTATAAAATCTTTGTGCAATTATGGAGTGGGTTATATCGGTCAACGAAATGCTAAAGGACAGTAACAATATAACGAAATTAAACTACACCCTGATACCCCCTGGTTTTCACGGCGATGTAAGGAGCGTAAGGTGTGTTTCAAAATTAGCTTGTTAATATACAAATTAAGGCTTTAAGGTAGCTTGGTTTGTGAGACACGAAACTGTTTGATCAAAAGTTTAAGAGTAATCCATGGCGTCATATTGAATGACACACCTTCTCAAGGTTCTCTACCCATTCACGGCGCTTTCGTACAGTAAATATTGAACATAATGGAAAAATAAATGTTTTTCGTGATTTTGCAACCAAACTAAAATGCCTAGATACTGTTCATCAATAGTAGTGATGATCTATGTACATCTAAATCTTGTAATTGGACTTGTTAATTTTTTAACTATATATTTCCACATAGTCTTGAACATTTTACCATTATTTCACCGTTATAATATTAGGTAATACTTATATTGAAAAAGATCACTTGGTAAAAATAATTAAATTCACTGATTGAGAATGCACCAAAACCTATCTAATAATGTTATTACTATGCCAGCTAGAGCAATTTGTCTTATTTAAAATTCACAGAGATAGCAATCAGAAAAACCCTCTTTTATTTATATCAATTTTTGAAATAAACTTGTATAATAGGACACACAGGAAAAAACTAAGGGAGAGACATAAATCATAATTACACTTCAGCTAACTAATCTAATTAAAATGAAATAATATAGTCTCTCGATATCTGTGTGGTGTTGTCTGATGTTAAAGGAGCTATCAGCTAAATTAATACACTCATTTTTGTTCTGTGTAATTGAATAAGGAAAAGCATAAAACTAAACTTCTTTTTTATAAAAAAAATGTTTCAACAAACACCAATTACCTAGCTCCAAACTAAGCGTGAACTTGTGCTATGGTGACTAGGATAATGTATAGACATACTTAAATACATTTATAAACATTCATGACTTAGGTACAAATGCTAGTGCTCATCACACAAACATTTGCCCCTTGCGCGATTCGAACCTGCAACCGGCTGGTTTACAAGTCTGGGGCGGGAACCACTACACCAAGACGATCGTCAAATCACAAATGGATGTTAAGTTCAATGATTTAAGTTGTTGCATAAGAAAAAAGTGTTATTTCCTAGTAGTTTCACATGCATGTGGTGTTCTATATAGGGTGATGCAAGAGAGTCTCTCGAAGTTGATAGACGCGCTCGGCGAGCAGTCGGCGGCGGCGCAGGGGCTCAACAAGGTGATCACCACGGCTGAGAAGCTGCGGAACTCACCCACACACACCCTGTACCTGCTCAAAGACCCCAATGGGAAAGGGTGAGTACATATGTCTATGAAGTCTTTCAGACAACGCATCTCTACAAAGATACTATAACAGGACAACATAATATATTTATTATTATCATTAGTTATCAGGCAGGCAGTTGAAACAACTGATAGCTGCCTGTATCCAGTTTTTCATATTAAGTTGAGCGAGTTTAGATGAGAGTCAAGTGGGTTTTTGGATTTAAACAAGAAACTCGTTTAAAATAGAAGTTAACCATACAAAGTTTATGTGATGCTGTGACTTCCATTTCCACACTCTGGGTCAAGAGTTAATGCCTTGTTAGAAATAGATGGGAAAAATAAAATACAATTATTTTGCTTTAAATTTCCGCTAAGACACGCTAGCGCAAAATAATTGTATTTTATTTTTCCCATTGATTAATGGATTTCCGCAAAGTAACGCCTGATTCTATTAATTGTTAGAAATAATACATTTAGATTTAGACATTTAGATATCTGTGGTCCGGTGTAGACTCTATCTCGAGACAAGGAACCCCAAAACTATTTATGAGTGAAATATAAAATGTTTTTTAATTGTATGTTTTCAATATGGTGTGTAACTTGACCAAAATGCTTGATGTCATGATGTTCTGATATCATGTAAAACAAATGCAAAAGCAACCCAGACCATTTTAGACCCAAGTTCACCAAAATTTAAACAGTCAGCATACCTCTATTGACAGGATTCTCATACAAAATATTATTAAAACCTGATAATTAAAATTAAACATGTGTTGATGAACTCCAGGCTTTATCAGTTTACAGGTGACACAAAACAAGAGAGTTTCTGATACATAAAATGTTGAGGGACGATCCTCAGCATAGCCCTGATCTTAACCGTAGAGATTATTATACATTTTCAAGAACTTAGTTATATGGAGTGGTCAACAGTTAGTAGACATTTTGTCCACCTTAGTTATTAATAAATTGGTTGGAAACTTAAATTACCAAAGGTTGGTCAGCATACAAATGTGCATTGATTGTAATGGAGAAACCTTCAAAAACAAAAGAAAAACTATGGGTTGTGATGACCTTGACTAAGGTTGTGACCCTTCTTCTTTTGTTAGTTAGTTTCTAAATGTAGTTTTTTCTATTCCCGATTATTTTGGTTTGTCCCTAGAATTAAAAAGATTTTTAATGGCAATGTCTTAAATACTAAACTTTTGAATTGCCATGTTTGCCAATAATTAATTTTAGCGACGTACCTTTATTAGTTTGTTATTCATTCTCAACAAAAAGACTCATATCAAAATTCTTTGATGATTGTCCCTACAAACAATAGCATGGCAGTAATAAGCAGGGCCCTTACTTCTTCAACGCGATGATCGTAGTTTCGGATCCTGCCGTCTTACTCGCTCAAGCCCACATCCTAGCGTGAGAGAAAAAGACGCCTGCGGTCGAATATACTGTCAACTCCACTTAGACTCGGGGTATACCCCGTAGACGTTCGTTGCCTGCCATGGGAGGGCTGCACGCAATCTTTGGTTCGATAAAGTAATTACAGTGCAATCTCCTCTCTATGGCGTGTGCTTGCAGGGAAGATGTAGCCTTTGATAGGGCAGGTTAACAGTAGAAGTGGGACGTCACGAGCACTACAGTTACTTGGGTCAAGTCTACCTACGTACGTACTGATGATTTATAGGTAGGTATTAACCTGTCAAACCCCATAAGACCAGCGAGTTGATAACATTTAGAGATAGGCCGAGTACTCGGTTAATACTCGGTACTCAGCGTACTCGGCGGGTTTTTTAATACTCGTACTCGGCCGAATAACTCGGTTTTCATGCTGAGTATACTCGGTTTAAGTCAAGTTATATATTTTGATAAATATTAATAAAACCAGTGTTATTCAGTCTTTTAGGCTCATTGCGCTCTAATGGCTGGGTGTAAGCTAATTCTTCAAAGCAATCCCAGAAAGATCCACGAGGATCTTGTGACTGTCATAATCGTCCAGATTCGTTTTTGTCACTGCTTCTAGAACTTGCTAGTTCTTTCTGCAATGTCACTTCTTTTTACTGATTCTTCTAAAAATAGCTTAAATAATCCTTATCAGATCATAGTTCTTTGTATGACCGCGCAGCCTGTTTGTACTTGTTTATTATACTTTACGCACCCGAAACAAGAATTTGACTGAACCGACTTACTCGGCCGAGTACTCGGTTGGAAAAAAATTGAACCGAGTAAAACTCGGTACTCGCGCTACTCGGAAAAAGTGTTATTCGGCGCATCCCTAGTAACAATTAATTTTCTATTGTGTCTGAAAAATGATACGTGAAGGTTTAATGAGTGTTAATTTTTATATTTTGTTTTCTTTGATTCGTATTATTTATTTGTCCAATTTATTTATTTTACGACTTTTGCACCAAACTCCCTGCACTTTTGAATGGGACATAGCGCTGAATCCTATTATTTTATGCTCTTATATCGTCCTATATACGTCACCTGGTGGTTCATATGACCCATCCATTTTGGACATGGGCCTGTAGTCTAAATTACTTGTTATCGGCAGTGTCCTTATGAAGCTGAAGGGTTAGGGCTTTTTCTGGTGCCTAAATACAACAACTTCTTGTATGGGATTAACATCAATATCTCAACCTGTCACACCGCATAAGACCCGCGGGCGGGTTGATAACAATTAATTTTCTATTGTGCCTGAAAACATGATACGCGAAGGTTTAAAAAAATGGGGGTATACTGAAACTGAATGCGATATTTCCATATTCGGACTTCGGTCGAAAAAAATCACGAGATAATACTTTTTGAACCGGGTCGCGTGTGGATGTGATTGATGAGACAGTTATCATCAGTAATAAGTTTATTTATAACTAGCCGCTGTCCAACCACAGCATACCTAAGTTAACTAACCCCTGTTACTGTGTTTGTCTCTTAGATTAACTATACCAGATATTACGTTAAACGTCTAAGATTAAATGTATGTTCAGTCTCTCTTTTTCTGCTAATCAAATGAAACAAGAAAACATAATTATTGAAAAGACAAAACACCCGACTGCAATAATTATTATAAATGGTCTATTTACTAGCTTGCAATTGATACCCATATTGCTATGGTAAGGAAAAAATTGATCCCCCTCAATTTTTTTAAATCCACCCTACCTTCTACTAACTGTCTAACGGTCACTAATATGACAAATTCAATAACACCTCATATGTCAAAAACTGTCAAGCCGTTTGGGCTGTAGGGCGTGCCAAACAATTATACATACATACCTACTCTTGAAAAACATAACCATCCTTCCGCAGTCGGGTAAAGAGACCGACTACATTCATTTAGAAACGCCGAATTAAGTGATGCTATTTTTTATGTATTTTTACAAAATTATGCGTGTTTCGTCTAACTTGAGTCGTCTGTTTTTTGACGCGCCAGTCATGTTTCTGTCTTGCTTCACGTAATATTGATTAAATCTATTATTAATTGCAAGATTCGAGCCAGTCCGTCCTACTTACAATCTTAATCGATACTTTTGAATATTTTATGAGGATCACACTTCCATTCCATCGCCCCTTTATAACTATGACACCTTGAAATTTTCTAACCCATTTTGATGACGACACTCGATTCGTTATTAATTATTTTAATTTACTGTATACTCGACTAATAAGTAGTAAGCAGCACTTTCTCTTTTAGTCTAATACACACATTAACACTGTCTATAGATACACAATACATAGTATTATTATATCCAAAATATCCCTAGACAGTGTTAATTAGTATATATCTGTCTGTCTTACAAAGACTGAGGGCAAGCAGGAACGGAATTCTGATGATGATTGCAGAGAGGCTGGACTCAGCCGTATATGGTCGTTTCATTGATTTACATGTTAAGCGTGTAAATCAATGAAACGTACCTACATACTCTCACTCAATTAAATTGTCTTTTGTTTGCACTATTGTTACTAACATAGTATCTAAGGTTAATTGTTACTATCACACTATGGACTAAGTTGTCTGAAAATAAATGATTTTTATTTATTTATTTATACTAACTGTTGCCCGCAACTTCGTCTGCGTGTACTCTATAATACAAAAATTAACTCAAACTTCCATCGCCGTTTAGAATCATGGTTTATTCGTACTACGAGGGTCAAACTGAAAGTTCTTAGAACTGGCCACTTATAAACAATATAATAAAAAAAATATTCTAAAATTTGAAAATATAACTCTTTGCCAATATTACTGAGTATATATTTCATTCATTTGTCATTTGTTTTACGACTTGGCGGCAAATTGAAAATTGTCTGTGTCACGTCAAAATGAATTTAACACGAGAAAATTTTCGTGCAATGATTTTTTATGACTTTCGATGTCATTTAAGTCAACAAGAAAGTTATGATAGACTACGATTGGCCTTTCACGATGAAGCCCCATCTCGTGCGACTGTTTACAACTGGTTTAATGAGTTTAAACGTGGTCGCACTAATCTCACTGATGATGTACGTGAGGGACGGCCTTCTACGGCGACGACTGAAAATAACATCTGTGTTGTGCGGCGTATGATAGAGACTGACAAAAGAGTGACCTATCAGCAGATTCGGACAAGCTTAGGCATCGGTATGAGTCAAGTGCACAAAATCCTCCACGAACATTTAGCGGTCAGGAAGCTTTGCGCCCGGTGGATACCTCATAATTTGACTAAGGCTCAAAAACTCCATCGTGTGGATTGGTGCCGTAAAATGATTGAAAGATTTAACGGAGGTGACTCAAATGCTGTGTTCGACGTACTAACAGGTGACGAAAGCTGGATTTACTGTTATGATCCTGAAACCAAAAGACAATCTGCTCAGTGGGTGTTTCTTTTCGAGGAGTTGCCAACTAAAGTGAAGAGAGATCGAAGTGCGGGAAAAAAAATGGTGGCCTCGTTCTTTGGAAGGATAGGTCATTTCGCAACAATTGTGTTAGAGGATCAAAAAACAGTTTCTGCAGAATGGTACACTACCAATTGTTTGCCACTTGTCTTGGAAAAAGTTCGAGAGAAACGACCTCGCAGTAGGATCCTCCTTCACCACGACAACGCCTCGTCGCACACCGCCAAGCGAACGATCGACTATTTGGCGACATCAAACGTTGAATTACTGGGTCACCCGCCGTATAGCCCCGACCTCGCGCCTTGTGATTTTTATTTATTTCCAAAAATTAAAGAAAAACTTAAAGGAAAGCGGTTTATGAATGCTGAAGAAGCGGTGGCTGCGTATCGCGATGCCATTGAAGAGACCCCTAAGGACGAGTGGGCAAAGTGCTTTTCCCAGTGGTTCCATCGCATGCAGCGGTGTATTGACGTCAATGGACAATATTTTGAAAAGATATAATAAAACTAATAACTGGCTAATGTAATCAGTTTTTGATTTTCTAAGAACTTTCAGTTTGACCCTCGTAAAGACACGACACGCTGTATCTATCTACTACCCTTAGCTCTCTATCAGGTAATCCGAGTCGATTGCTATATTAAAACTTTTTTCAATCAACCCTTTCTATAAAGTTCAAAAACAAACATTCAAAATCATTTGTCTATCGAAACTGGGTCAATATCAAAAGTGTGTCAAGTTAAAAACTACAAATTTATGTACATTACTGCGTTTTCTTGTTTGAAAACAAAGGGTGTGTCGTAAAGTGAGGCACGTTAAGACCTAGGCAGGTGGGGTGGTGCAAGTTGGATGTATATTTGCATACGTTCGTGCCTGGCACCACGGTGCGATGACTCGCGATTATAGCAGCGCTACTGCGCTCGCCTTTCCGTGAAAAGAAAGTGTTAAGGAGCAGCAGTAATGGGGGTTATTATGATGGGGACACACCAACGGGTAAGGCGTTTTACCAGACGTGTTCGAGAATCTGTAGCGACGTATGTGTGTCTTAAGAACCAGGTTAATCGCTTCATTTACTTAGTCTCGCTTGGCTATCCCGTTCGTATGGGCATGCGTTGAGCGAGGCTATGTAAATAAAGCAATCCTATTGGTTCTTACCAACATATCCGTCAATACGCACCTTCGCACATCTATGGTGGAAACCTAGCCTAATGCTGGTTATCGCTTGAGCTAATCTATAGCCAAGAGTTCAATGTAAAGTCGGATTGCAATGTAGCCTTTTTTGCGCTGTAGTGAGAGCGATGTTACACTGAAAAGTGTGTAGGTATTTACCTACTATACCTTTTACCATGCTTCTACTTAACCCTGTCCAAACGGGTAAATATTGCAACGCTTCAATCAGGGGTTGGCTTTGATCGTCATCATTTACATAGCGTTTGCCATTTTTCCCGGCATTATCAAATTTAAATTAAGTGTATCCACTTCGCATAAATAATGGGCAACGTTAATGTAGCCCCTGCATCACTTTAGATCATTTGGCGAGCCTTTTTTTCTCACTGCTAAACGTAACGTAACTTAAATTTCATTATGGTCATCAGCAGTCTTTGAATAGTAGTTAAGAAGTGCTGTCTCACGGGCCAAATACTATAGTAGTGTGAAAGATTATGCCTTACACAATCGAAACCTATGTGTATGTTTATGTATCAATATGTATTTTATCTATATTATTATTTATGTATGTAGTGTGTATATCTTATCGTATTATTTTGTTCCTTTTGTATATTTCTAATATGCTATCTTGCACCGCCTGTATTTTCTCTGTTTGGGCCTATGGTTGACTGGTACATAATGCTTTTAGCATTAAGTCCGCCATTCGTACAATAAACTGTGTGCAAAAAGTTTAAATAAATAAACGTAAACCCGATGTCATGGCACAACTTCCAGGGACGCCTCAAGTGACAGCTTGTTATCCATTACTGGTTAACATTACATGGTAATTGAAGTTTTAGCGACAATGTATATACCTAATTGGATTTGATTAAACCCCTGACCCCTAAATGTTGTTAGATGGGAACTTTAAAATGTTTCCCGTCTGTCAGTTTCATGCAAGATCTCTACAGATCTATGATTGCACTTTGCAGCCATAAAGATACAGACAACTAATAATCATAGAGCGTAAGGGAAAGCTATAAGAAAAGAATTTTCGAGATCTGTTAAGCCTTAATGGTGAGAGAAAGTTTGTTTGTATGCAGTACGAGTATTTATGATCTTACCGGATCCGTAGTTCAACAATCGATGCATGGAAGTGACAAATAAATTAGTTATTACTTAATGAGGCTGGTAGTTTAGTGGTCGACTTACGTAAAAAAGCGCAAATCGATGTACAGAATAGAAAGGTACACGTGGCTGGTCACCACCCTTCAGGCAAAGACGCCACGCACATGTCGTGTTCCGTCGCGAGGCCTGAAGTAGCCATAAGGGAAATGGGTCTGGGTAACTGAGGTGCTTCGAGTAACCAGACTCAGCTGCTTGTCGCTGCTGCATCGGGTGCCTGATTTTTGAGGGTAGCGGGATCCAAAGCACGGTGCCGCCGCTGGCCGACCGTAGGTAGTAGGCCCAAGTAGCAGTTTAGCCAACTGTGAAAGGCTGCCCCGCCACCTGACGAAAAATCCCAAAATGCTCTACCTTGCCGGTTGGCGACCGGAGGGGAGGACCAGGTAGCCATTTTGGGGGAGTTTGGGCGTCCCCGCAGTCTCCGCGTCAGGCTCCTTTCCGTGCTGCGGCGATAAGTTTAATGAGGGTGAAGAGAGCGCCTCATCACCCAACTTCTATTTCCCTTGCCATTTCACTCTTATACAAAACTATGACCAAACGGAAGATAAGGAAACATATTTCACAGCGGCTGCACGTCCTCCCACTAAAAGTGAACCTCACAAATATAAGAGGTTTGCACTCCAATCTCCTGTCAGTCCACCACCACCTCGAGACTGAAAAACCGCAGCTGCTGTTTCTCACAGAGACGCAAATTCAATGTCCAATTGACACAGCGTACCTCAGCTACCCTGGGTACACTCTTGAGCACAGGTTCAAACCACATGCCGGAGTCTGTGTGTACGCCTGTGATGACATCTGTGTAAGACGTCTCAAAAACCTAGAGAAATCCAATCTCTCTGTTCTGTGGCTCCTGGTTGACACAGGTCGTCAACAAATAATATATGCCTGTGTCTACCGTTCGCTTAGTGGAGATCAGGAGACAACCTATCTCTTCGAGCATCTCAGCCAAGCAGCAAATACAGCGCGGGAGTGTTACCCTTCAGCACAGTTAGTTATCCTGGGGGACCTTAATGCCCACCACCAGGAGTGGCTGTTCCCGTTCCAGATAACCGACCATGCTGGAAGAGAAGCGCGCAATTTCGCCTTAACGCAAGATCTCACTCAGCTGGTGAACTGTGCTACGAGGGTACCGGATATCGACTCCCATACAGCTAACTGCTTGGACCTTCTGCTGACGACTGATCCGGACAGATACTCAGTGTCAGTAACCGCGCCACTGGGTACCTCTGACCACTGTCTGGTGAAATCTGTATCAGTATACTCCCCACCCGAACTGAAACCATGTCGTCCAAGGCGGGTGTGGCGATACAGGTCAGCTGACTGGGACGAAATGCGGCATTTTTTTTGCATCCTTTCCCTGGCGGCGAGTATGCTTCTCTACAGGAGATCCGACGCAATGTGCTGAAGCTGTATCCGCGGTTATACGTCAAGAAATGGAATATTTTATCCCCTTCTCAGACGTTGCGATGAACAACAAAGCTCGTCCATGGTTTGACGCCGACTGCTCTCGAGCTGAAGCTCTTAAACAGTCTGCTTTCGCTGCCTGGGCTGGAGCTCGAGCTTCTAAGTCACCGGAAACTCGAAAACTGAAGAGAGCCTTCAACCTCGCCGCCAAAGAGTGCAAGAAAACTTTACGCAGGGCCAGATTCAACCACATAAGCCGGATCGGATCAAAACTAGCGTCATACCCTGCTGGGAGCAAGGCATTTTGGTCCTTGGCAAAAGCGGTTGAATCCAACTTCTCACGCCCATCCCTCCCACCTCTGCTGAAACCGGATGGTACACTGGCCCATGCTGCAGAAGGAAAGGCGAACCTTTTTGCTTCTCTGTTCGCAGCTAATTCACGCTTGAACACTGCAGGAAAAGTCCCACTGATCTTATCCCCGCACTCTGACTGTTTGATGTCTGAAGTGCGCGTTCATCAGAAAGAGACACTTAAAATCCTGCAGAATCTAGATGTGTACAAAGCCAGTGGACCAGACGACATCCCAGCAATAGTCCCGCGTAACTGTGCACCTGAGTTGTGTTCTCCCCTAACACGCCTATACAGACTTTCACTTAAGACTAATGTTGTGCCCAAATCGTGGAAGCTTGCCAAAGTACAACCAGTGCCTAAAAAGGGTAGCCGTGCTGACCCTACCAACTATCGTCCCATTTCAGTCACCTCCATATTGTGCAAAATTATGGAGCGTGCACTAAACAATAAACTCCTGGCACATCTTGAAGGTAACGATCTCCTCAGTGACCGGCAGTATGGGTTTCGCCGCGGCCGGTCGACTGGGGACCTTCTTGTGTATGCCACACACTACTGGAGTGAGGCCATCGAGAGGCATGGCTGTGTCTCTTGATATCTCCAAGGCCTTTGACAGGATTTGGCACGCAAGCCTCATAAGCAAGCTTCCCTCTTATGGCATTCCTGCTGGCCTCTGCGCATGGATTTCTGACTTCCTGAGCGAGCGATCAATGCAAGTAGTCCTAGAAGGATACTCGTCGGATATTCAGGACATTGATGCCGGGGTTCCTCAGGGGTCAGTGCTATCGGCAACCCTCTTCTTGTTGCATATCAATGATCTGCTTGTGCCTGGTATTGTTGGGTATGCAGACGATAGCACAGTTGTCGATAGATATTTCGCTAGAGCGGGTGCCAGAAGTGATGAGATCCGGTCTTGTCGAGAGTCCATGGTAGAACGTTTAAGCGACGCTCTCGAGGCAATATCTGTTTGGGGTGATGCCAATCTAGTGACGTTTAATGCTACCAAAACGCAGGCATGTTTGTTCTCCACAAAACGGAGCCATTTTGATCTGGCTCTGACTTTCCGGGGTATGCCTGTCTCCGTCACCGATAACTTACAGCTCCTAGGTATCCAGTTGTCATCCAATTTGAATTTTGGCCAGTACATCGAGTCCTTAGCCCAAACTGCAGCTAGAAAGCTTGGAGTTCTCTCTAAGGTCAGGCGGTATTTTACGTCGAAGCAGCTTCTACAACTATACCAAGCTCAAGTTAGATCTTGTATGGAGTACTGCTGCCACCTTTGGGATGGATCTGCCAAATACCAACTGGCTGCATTAGACTCAATGGAAAAAAGAGCAATACGAATTATTGGAGACACTGAACTTTGTGAAACTCAGCTGCAAAGCCTCGAACATAGGCGTAAGGTGGCGTGCCTTTCAGTGTTCTACAGGCTACATTTCGGCGAGTGTGCGAAGGAATTGCACGAACTGATTCCACCGGCCCCTTTCTACTATCAGGACATAAGACGCAGGCGGGGGTTCCACCCTTATGTTGTTGACATACCACTTATACGCACCAAACGTTTTAAATCGTCGTTTCTTTTGCGTACGGCTAGAGAGTGGAAGTCGTTACCAGCTGAAGTGTTCCCTAAACACTACGATTTGGATTCCTTTAAGAAAAGAGTGAATAGGCTGCTTCTAGACAGACATGTCCCATCGTCGGCCGCATCGTCGCTTACCATCAGGTGAGGTTGCGGCCAAATGTCTGCTATTAAATAAAATAAAAAAAAAGTGTACTTTAGTTTAAAATGGTATTTGTAACCGAGTGGAAGATATGCATTATTGACCATGTTGTCCCCTTGTCCACGTGGACTAAAACTATTTGAGGTTAACTTTATAACCGAATGCGGATTTTCATATAATAGTTTTAGTAGTAGTACGTCTCAGTCATGGTGCTTTTCTAATTGGCGACGCGAGCGTTTAGTCTCAGAATGCCTAATTCGCAAAACGCTAACCCACTCCCAAAAGGCTGAATTCACAAAAAGGCGTATTCTGAAAACACCGAATTCGCATAAGTCCGAATACGCATAATGCTAAACTCTGAAAAGGACAAATTCGTAAATGGGCATTTTTTTTTAAAGTATCTTAAATTGAAGGTGAATCGAAATATACAGGGTCTAGCAAAATCGATTGTAGTCCTTTCAGGGGATGATTTTGTTGCTATAATACAACTTTCTGTTGTCTGTCTGAACTGTTTTTTTTTACTAATAGAAGCGTCAATTTTACGGCTGTCTCGGTGTAGTGGTTCGCGCCACGGACTTCTAAACCAGGCGGTTGCGGGTTCGAATCCCGCAAGGGGCAAATGTTTGTGTTATGAGCACGAGCATATGTACCTAAGTCATGGATGTTTATAAATGTATATAAGTATGCCTATCCTTTACCCTAGTCACCATAGCACAAGCTCACGCTTAGTTTGGGGCTAGGTAATTGGTGTGTTTATTGAAACAATTTATTTATTTTGAAGTCGGGTAAAAATAAGCTCACCTATTGTAACAAGCGAACCGCGACATGACTCAGGTAAACGGTGCCTACTGCCTATTCGTAGTCCATATCTGTCGCCGCACGACTTTCGAGCGGCCTTGTTGCGCCCGCGCCGCGACGCGCTCTGTCAAGCGGAAACTGCTCTTTTTATACAAAAACCACGGGCGATCCGGCCGGGCAGTGGTGGTGTGTCGATGAATTACGATTTGGTTAAAATCTGTCTATTAAAACATACTGTACTTATTATTTCATTTGGTAATTACGATATCTAGGTTTCGAGATAATAATTTATTTCTACATTCAATAAATAATTATATTGTTTCGTAATTTTTTGTCTTTTTTTTTTTCAGGGGAAGAAAGGGTATTTATTTGTCATTATTAAAATATTATTAGTATTAGTCCTCCTAGCCGATTTCGACTACGGCGGCCTATCTCAACAGAGATTAGCCAACTGCGCAGGACATATTATAGTGCACAAGTGTGTGCGCAATACACAGGTGCACTCTCATAATTCGGTGAGACGGCAGTCCGACATGACCGTAGAGAGATCAGGCGCAGGACCAACGGCTTAACGTGCTTTCAGAGGCACGGGGGTGTTAACACAACCAACTTCCTGACTCTGGAGCTGTGTCTGAGTAATTTCAAGACAGAAAAACCCGGGAAGGGATTCGAACCCGGGACCTCGTCGACCACTACACCAACGAGGCAGTCGTTATTAAAATATACGTATTACGAGTAGATATAATATTACGAGGGTCAAACTGAAAGTTCTTAGAACTGGCCACTTATAAACAATATAATAAAAAAAATATTCTAAAATTTGAAAATAGAACTCTTTGCCAATATTACTGAGTATATATTTCATTCATTTGTCATTTGTTTTACGACTTGGCGGCAAATTGAAAATTGTCTGTGTCACGTCAAAATGAATTTAACACGAGAAAATTTTCGTGCAATGATTTTTTATGACTTTCGATGTCATTTAAGTCAACAAGAAAGTTATGATAGACTACGATTGGCCTTTCACGATGAAGCCCCATCTCGTGCGACTGTTTACAACTGGTTTAATGAGTTTAAACGTGGTCGCACTAATCTCACTGATGATGTACGTGAGGGACGGCCTTCTACGGCGACGACTGAAAATAACATCTGTGTTGTGCGGCGTATGATAGAGACTGACAAAAGAGTGACCTATCAGCAGATTCGGACAAGCTTAGGCATCGGTATGAGTCAAGTGCACAAAATCCTCCACGAACATTTAGCGGTCAGGAAGCTTTGCGCCCGGTGTATACCTCATAATTTGACTAAGGCTCAAAAACTCCATCGTGTGGATTGGTGCCGTAAAATGATTGAAAGATTTAACGGAGGTGACTCAAATGCTGTGTTCGACATACTAACAGGTGACGAAAGCTGGATTTACTGTTATGATCCTGAAACCAAAAGACAATCTGCTCAGTGGGTGTTTCCTTTCGAGGAGTTGCCAACTAAAGTGAAGAGAGATCGAAGTGCGGGAAAAAAAATGGTGGCCTCGTTCTTTGGAAGGATAGGTCATTTCGCAACAATTGTGTTAGAGGATCAAAAAACAGTTTCTGCAGAATGGTACACTACCAATTGTTTGCCACTTGTCTTGGAAAAAGTTCGAGAGAAACGACCTCGCAGTAGGATCCTCCTTCACCACGACAACGCCTCGTCGCACACCGCCAAGCGAACGATCGACTATTTGGCGACATCAAACGTTGAATTACTGGGTCACCCGCCGTATAGCCCCGACCTCGCGCCTTGTGATTTTTATTTATTTCCAAAAATTAAAGAAAAACTTAAAGGAAAGCGGTTTATGAATGCTGAAGAAGCGGTGGCTGCGTATCGCGATGCCATTGAAGAGACCCCTAAGGACGAGTGGGCAAAGTGCTTTTCCCAGTGGTTCCATCGCATGCAGCGGTGTATTGACGTCAATGGACAATATTTTGAAAAGATATAATAAAACTAATAACTGGCTAATGTAATCAGTTTTTGATTTTCTAAGAACTTTCAGTTTGACCCTCGTACATTCAATGTTATCCTACTCGTAGAAGGCTATCATCTGACATAATGTATGATTACAAAGTTGTAGGACCTTATTACTTCCATAGTTTCAGTCAGGCTTAATGATTACTAGGCCAGAATTATTGTCCAACAGGCATTTGTAGAGTTTATGTATTTAGTGCTCCTAGACAGTGTATGTATAGAAATAAATTTAAAAAAAATGGGAATTTTAATTTTTACTTTTAATTATTTTTATAACTTAAGCAATTATTTTGCAAGTTATTATGAAATCAAATTGAATTTCGCTCACAAAAATTAATCGACTGTGTCATCCGGTGGGAAACGAACCCGCGTCCCTTCGCTATCCGGGCGAGTGCTCTTACCAACTGAGCTACGGAGGACGTTAGTCAGCTGACGAATTTTTGTAAGTGCTTGCTACGCCAGTGAGTCGGCGTTCGATTTCATCAATACTTGGGGAATCCGATGGAAATATTTTTACAAATATTCAACCATCAGTTAAATCAGCTTACAAAAAAAAATACTTTGTTTTTTTTTCATAACGGGTGGTGTTGCAGAAATAGGGATTGTCGCTTCCCCCGAACTGACAACTGCCCCCACGAACCCCCCGCCCCCCGAACTGTCTGGCGAGTTGCAGGAGGGTCGCTCATGAATTTGTTGGACTATAGAAAGCCTTCTAGGAGGTGCTTGTGGCGCAGTGGCGGCAGCGCTTTGGTAGTGATACCAAAAGTTAAGCAACCCACGGCGCGGTCGTGATTGGATGGGTGACCATTCCGACCATTTAAGTGACGTCCATGACAAGCATCTCCGTGCTTCGGAAGGCACGTTAAGCAGTTGGTCCCGGCTAATATCTGTGGTATTAGTCGTTAAGCCTAGTCAGAGGCCCTAGGGCGGCTTGATAACTTCTGACAGTAAGGTTTGTCACTTGCCTTACATACACCCCTCCACCAATCCGCACTGAGCCCGCGTGGTGAAGTATGGCTCGTTCCTCCTCATAGTTGAGGTGAGGCCTTTTCCCAGCAGTGGGATCTAATAGGCTGACTTATATATATATATATATATAGAAAGCCTTCTGGTTTATATCGAATGTTTGTATGGGAGATTTGGTGTGCTTCCCAATATCGATATTCATGAACACTGCGCATCTCTAAGTCACAACCCGTGAGCCGCGCGGTCGTTGCCCATCCCGTATTAGTTTCACAGCTATCGTCCACCGAAAAACCATTACTTTTTGTCATCTTGCACACCTTTATGGTAGGGCCGCTTTTCGCTTGTGGTTTTCAATTTTAACCTATTTATTCTAAGATTAACCGTTCCTAATATGTATGATGTGATGATGTATGATGTACTATGTATGTATGTAAATATTGCAAGAACCTGACAGCCGCGGAATTATTTCCCCTCTGAAGTCCCTCTTATATGTGTATACATTGTCGCTAAAACTTCAAAGGCTTTATGTTATCATATGTTGTTAACCAGTAAACGAAGTTTTGCGTTTGAGGCATAGTATATCCTATTGTTATTTATCTAAGGCTAATAGGTATATAAACGTAAAAGTTTGTAAGTTTTGTTACTCCGAAATTGTTAGACTCAATCATGCATTGCTAAGTAATACTTCATTTAAGTGCAGACGATAGTAGATGTGCCTTGCCTTGTGTTATGACACTTTTTCGGTCAATAATGAAATCCCGCTTGGTGTTCTTCAGTTCCTACTACTATGGGCTCTTTTTACAGCAAATCTGCTCTTGCGCTGTGTAGTAACTATTAGTTACATATATACAACGTAACAATAAAAATTAAGATTTAATACAATAGAAAAACAAAAATTATAAAAAGGGTCCTTGAGGTAAGGTTCACAGGATAATGGCAGCATTACCGCGCTGGATAGCGATGCGTATACGCTGAGCAAGGAGGTGCCAGCTCTTGGGTCACCACTGATGTCAACCAGCCTCTTGGAAATCTCTTTGAAAAAAAGAGACAGGGTCCCAACGGACCCCACGGACCCAGTGTTTCAACTCCAAACGGTTCAAAGTAGTACCAGGAGTCAATATGCCTGTACTTGTTTTTTTTTAAGTTTTCGACACTTGTCTCACCCAAACCAGCATCACGGCTTGTCCCGGGCAGATGAGAGGCTGCAAGTGTGTCGACATATAGGTAGCGTCCCACACAAGTGCCCGACCCATCCGCCAAGGAACAAGTAACTATTAAATGATTTGTTGATAATTTGAATTAAAACCAGGCAGTACAAAAGTAAATCTGCTGAAAGCCTCACGTAGTAGGGAGCTTTAGCTATTATTTTTTGCTATTTAGCCTCTACGACTTTACTTAACATGCTTTATTGATCGTTAACGATATTACGCATTCTTTAGCCCATAAGAAACCTTGAATATTGGTATTTAAGTAATCTGCTGCGTAATACATGTGACGTTGCGTTTTCGGACTTTCCAACGAACATAAATGCTTTCTTATGGCAATTGATTATGTAAAGGTGCGCTTACACGGGGAACTAAAATTGCTCAACTCCTGTCAATACTTGCCAACTGTGACGTCATGCCACATGAAGCAATTTAGGAGCGAAGGCAACACGTAGCAATAGCAACCTGCTGCTGAGATACGGCTGCAGAATACCATGAAATATGGAGCAATTCTAAAACCAAAGGCAATACTGCGACGTGAGCAATGTGGAATGTGAGCAAGTAGGTGCAATATTCCCGAAACAATTGCTGCAATATAATTGCGATTGCTCGAGACTACTCCAGATTGAACCATTACAACCGCTAAATTATTGCCAATAATACTGCCCGTGTAGGAGCACCCTAATGAATATACTGACATGTGTCACTCGTTAACGTGAATAGAATACGCCTTCGCTTTATATTTGGAAAATAATTTAATGAATTGCTTCTATAATTCCTAAGGTTCCTACAAATAGTAACTAGGACAAAGTTACTTATGTTGGCTTCTGAGATACTTTGATAATGGCTGTTTGTCTGTTAATTTTGTATGGCTTTTGGTTGGAATACCGTCTTTAAAATATTACACGCTATTGTCTAAGGTGTAAGTATTAAATTATACGTAATTATAACACTTGATTAAGGTAACAACACTGAATCAGTTCCATATCACTTAAAATAAGAAAACTAAAACGTTTCTTTTTACTAATGTCGTATTAAACGACCAGAGTGTTTAATGTCAAAATGTTGGATATTGCTGGATTTTTACTTTTAAAAAGTAATCGATGTCATTTTGCGTCTTAGGTAATGTACTTTGGATTAAAGTTTTTCTGTATTGTTATGTGTTTATCACAGAATAATCGCCTGTGACCACTTAGGCCCACTTTTACGATACTCGTTAAATACGTTTAGCGGTAATTATGTTTAAAATATCATCCCGTTTTTGCCAACGTCGAATGACTGACAAAGACAGAATGATGTTTTTAAATATGTTTAGCGCTAAGTGTATTTATCGAGTTTCGTAAAAGTGGGCCTTAATGTTGAACCCTGTATTAACAAGTTTGGTTCTGTTGTACCATTGGGATTACTCTTTTTTTTAATTTAATAGGCAGACATTTGGCCGCAATCTCACCTGATGGTAAGCGACGATGGATTTATGGACTTAATGAAGTTACAAAATCAATACGCTCAGAATTCAATGCAACTATGAATATTAAATGACTCTGCACCTTTGCTTTCTTTTATTTGTTTGTAGCCATTTGCGAAATTATTTTAATTTTTATTATTTTGTGCTTCATGCTTTTTTTGCATTATGCTTGCGACTTTAGCAGAACTGGGTGTAAAGTAGAGGCTTAGAGTAGAGGAATTTTCGTTCAACGAAACAGTATAATTGTCACATTTTTGTGTGCTCGACTTCAATAACGATCAAGCTAATAATTATGACATAATTTTTGATATAATGAAGCTTACGACGTCGTGACGTGACGTCACTAAAACTTCCTATCTCTGTCCTCCCTTTATCTCACTTGGTTGAACCGCTTCCCCCACCTACGATAATGTGTGTCTGACGTAATATAAAGATGCCCTCCTATTCAATAATGTTTTGGTATTTACTTGTGTATAATTTACGTTTTAGCATAGCTTACCACTTGCGCAGCGAATTTTAATTTAACTGCTTTCTTTATTCTCAATTGGAACTCAGTTATTATGTACTTTAGAAATCTACCGTCGTTGGTACTATATGTTTAAGCTGCGTGGGTTCGAAATCTTTCTACACGACTACCCAAAAAGGTACTATACATTGTATATTATTGGGATGATTTTAGGGTTCATGTATATATTTATGTGCGATACTTTATTTTGGTATTATTCTCCGGTAGTTACAAGAATACAATAGTGTATATCTTGGCTACAAAGTGCGCGGGCTTTTGAACAAGTGGTCATAATGTGAAATCTGATTCTGGACTCTCAGCCAGGCTGTCCAGAGCGCGAGGGGCTTTGTGAGTCTGTGTGGAAATGTGTGTGTTCCGCATTCCGGAAATTCCCATGAGACAAGTAGCTGCTTCCCTCGATGACTTGATCAGCTCATACGAGAAACCAATTAAAGCCAACGACTATTTGTGCATCTCTGGCTAAAGCTTCACTTACCTTTTGCTCTTTCTGTCGCAGCTAATATCGAAGCTCTCTTGTCTTCTGTGCTATAGCCTAGCTAGATAATGGTGGTAGATACTTTACGTCTTAATGACGCACTCACCAGTCTTACAGGTAGAGGTGTTTGCCCATGGCTTAGAACAGTCTTTCGATAACGCCCCCTTGTGGACGCTGGAAGGCGAGAGGATAAGGGGCACAGAAAAAATAATGGGTGCTGATGTGATTTAATATTGTAAAGTTGCATTATTATTGCTCCCCCTGGTAAGAAAAGGCTCGTTTAGAATATAAGTTAATTCAACTCCAGGTTAGACAAATATTATTGAGGTTTATAAGGTGAAAAAAAAAATGGGGGAAACTACTAAATAACCGATTTTCCGAACCGATTAACCGAAGTAGGCATTAGACAAAGTAAGTTTGGGTATTTCTGGCTTAGAACCTCCACTGACGATACGCTTATCCCTTCCAGCGGGCGCGGCGAAGTGATCGGCATGCTGAAGGTGGGCCGCAAGCACCTGTTCCTCTTCGACGAGCGTGACAAAGTGTGCGAGGTGGAACCGCTCTGCGTGCTCGACTTCTTCGTGCTGCGCGACCGGCAGCGGCACGGCCACGGGCAGCTGCTGTTCGACCACATGCTGCAGGTGAGACGAGGGGGGCGCGGGGGAGGGGTTGGCACTAGGTACCAAGAGGCTTGGCGACATCGAGTCCTTCGTGCTGCGCGACCGGCAGCGGCACGGCCACGGGCAGCTGCTGTTCGACCACATGCTGCAGGTGAGACGAGGGGGGCGCGGGGGAGGGGTTGGCACTAGGTACCAAGAGGCTTGGCGACATCGAGTCCTTCGTGCTGCGCGACCGGCAGCGGCACGGCCACGGGCAGCTGCTGTTCGAACCATATGCTGCAGGTGAGGGGAGGGGTTGCGGGGGAGGGGGAGGCTCTAGGTACCAAGAGGCTTGGCGACCTCGACTTCTTCGTGTTGCGCGACCGGTAGCGGCACGGCGACGGGCAGGGCCTGTGAAACTCCCCGCGTAGGTAGCAAAATCGTACCGACGTGCAGCGACGCACTGCAATGGGCAAATCAACTTGGATGTCGTAGCAAGCGACACGCGCACTTGTTTTATTCACTGCAGGTGAGGGGCGAGGGGGGAATGGTAAGCTCTAGGTACCTACCAAGAGCTTAGTACAAAGAGTGCGAGACATGCTGCAGGTTAGGGATGGGGGGCGCGGGGAAGGGGTTTCCTCCAGTACCCATGAGGTTAGCACAAGGTTGCTCGCTACTCGATTTCTCCTTGCTTCGAGTTACACGGCCATAGGCAGCTGATAACTATTAGACCACAACACAATGTTAGTGGGACGTAAAAAAGCTCCGGGAATACCTCTTGATCGAGATTGTCATTCGAAAAACTAATGGCGATTGCATCTTTGTCTCCCAATAAAAGGGTGTGACTAGACGCCATCAAAATTTCTCCTTGCCACCTAGCTCCTATAGCGACAGTTTTCTGTCCACTTTGGGCCGGCACAAGCTGGATTAAAGTGTCATTTACCCTATCCCTTGTTTCAACCACCCGTCTATATCCAGGACATGGGCGTGACGGCCGCGGAGCTGGCCATCGACGGGCCCTCGCCGAAGATGGAGCAGTTCCTGGCGCGGCACTACGGCATCCAGCGGCTGATGCGGCAGAACAACAACTTCGCCGTCTCGCCGCAGTTCTTCGCCAAGGCTGGGGAGATCAGGTGAGGCTGGAGTTGTGTTGTGGTTCTACAGAGTTTTAACCTTTCGTATGCTGGAACACAATTGACCACGTAAGGAAAATTTTCATCAATTGTATCGGAAATGGCATACGAGAGGTTACGTAGAGAAAAATGCTCATTGAAAGCGTTGCCAGAAATCTGGACTCATAACAGATCAATAATAGATTCAAATCCGTCCTGCGGCTGATAATGATGATGATGTATAGAGTCAAGCGGCGAAACATAAATAACTCTGTCACTTGGTATAGACGGCAACACGTCAGGTTACCCATTACGATTAGAACTACGAAAGTAGCATTTATTACTTGGGGAATAGGGCCAGTTAACGTCAAAGTGGGGTAATCAGACGTGCGGCCGCGTCTACAAAAAAAAGACTTATTGCGTTAACCCGTTTGCTGACGCAAATATTCGAATTATTCTCTTTTTATAGCATTTTTCCAAAAAGTAAACCCAGGTATACTTTTTAAAATTCCATATTCCCATTCTATTTTGATTAAATATTAATTATAATCATAATAATTATAATTATATAAATTATTATGATTATAATTAATATACCAACGAATTACAATAAATAAATTAATAAAAATTTTGTTACTCAACCAGTAAATGTCCACGACAGATCTTGGACAAGAACAAGAAACATTTTAAGTTAGGCCCTTACGAAGACACCAGGTCAGTGCGCGTGCGCCTATCTATCTGTATTAAAGGCCGGCAGTGGGGTACAAGCTACAAGTACATTGCTTTTGACCGTTATAATATACGGAGTGTAAAAATAATACGTATTTTTTTTACACATGAATAAAACATGGTATGCAAAAAGTGTATATCTTTTTCACTCTTCTGACCCCATTCACATTGCTGGGGCAAAGTTTTTAATTTTAACTAAATTTTTAATTTTCTAACGCCATCATTTTCTAAAGCCGCATCCGTGAATGCGCTGATTTCGTAGTTATACAGTTAACAATGAATCGAATAAATAATCAAGTAAACTAGTTTTGGGGATCCATTGGCAGTCTGCCGAATTTTAAATATGATTTGCAATATAACTTGTACACCACTGTCTTGCTGCTCAGGCTGAGCGTTTACCGTTGCGCAGATGACATACAAAACAGATGCAGAACGTGTATGCACACAGTCCCATTTGATACCTATTAACAAATGTCAATGTCATTAACGTTTACTGCCATCTCCAACACTTAACTACTACTGCTGGTGTGGAAAATATGACATTCTGTTTTTGATTTCTGTCTGCCACAGTTTACGCTGAGCCTTCTGTCTGCACTCATAAGCACGTGTGAGTCTTGTTTGTGGAGTCCTGAACAATCGATCTCACTCGCACACGACTAGATTGTCCACGTTTTACCTACTTTATAACACTTTGACCGTCTCAGTCTGATTTTTGAAACAAGTTTGTTCTCGTAGCGTTTGGATTTGCCATTCGTAATACCGCATCACAAAACCTGCTAAATGCCAAAAAAAATTATAAATCGGTCGGACGGTTAAGGGTTAAGAAGGGTCGAGTTCACCAACATATGGTTAATTATTAAACAGCCGTCATGTGACACATGTTGTATGGAAATTGTGTCAAATAAACCGCCAATCTATGTTTGCCGGCTGTTCACAAATTGGTGAACTCGGGTCTCAAGTCTACAAACAATGACGTGCCGGTCTTGTGAGTTGGCAGTACCACGTTTGAGTTACATAAATGGTAAATACAAATGTAGTTTTCGTAAGTAATATTAATTGCTAGTAATGTTGTGTGTCCTCGAAGTAACTTAGTGGATCAAAGAGTAATGAGATTAGAGGTAACTTAATAATAACAAAATCAATAGCTAGCTACTTGTGCATAGTAAATAATAATATGTTACCTGCGTATACCACATAAAAAAAAATTGAATATATTTTAGTTAATTTTAGCTAGTTTATTCTAACATAATCAGTTTCGTAACCATTTATACGCCTAATGAAGCCATTTGGTTGAAAATAATAGTAAAACTAATAAAATAATACAAGTGTCATGTTAATTTACACATTTACATAACTTTTCAACTAACTTTTGGGTTGCGACATCTTTCTTGAACTATTGCAAACGTCAAAAATCTCTTTAACTATAAAAATGTATTAAAAAATACAAAACACTCGACTGCAAAAGTAATTATATTATTGAAATGGTCTTTACACTGGCTATCAGTTAATACCCATATTGTTTTGGTAGGAACCCGTACTATAAATAAGTAAAATTAAATTGTTTCACCAAACACACCAATTACCTAGCCCCAAACTAAACGTGAGCTTGTGCTATGGTGACTAGGGTAACGGATAGAAATACAGTCGAAATCGATTATAACGACATCGTTTACAACTACCAATCGGTTATTACAGCCAGATTGTAAAGTCCCGCCCGAATCTCTAGTAAACTATTCAGCAAACATACCGCCTATAACAACATCGGATACAGCGACATATCGCTTACAACGACCAAACTTTATCGATATTCATCGACTATAACGACCAACCGCTTCTTGTCCCAGCAAAACAAAACAAAACGGACGATTTTAAATCTTATTGATAAGCATTAAAGGAATATTTAGGCGCGTATTATTACCTACGCACTTTCTCCCACCTCATCCGAACCTCTTCCCGGCAATTTGACCTTGCATATTTTACACCAATTGTTTAGTAACATTTCATTTGACATCAAGTTCACATACATAACCTATACCTAGATAGATATGTACCTATAATAAATAATATAACTACACAACTAATATAACTATGTATGTATGTGTATTGCTTATAACAACTATCGGATATAACGTAGGCAACTATACGGTCCCTTCAATGTCGCTATATCAGGTTTTGACTGTACTTAAATACATATAAACATCCAAGACTTAGGTACAAATGCTCGTGCTCATCACACAAACATTTGCAGCCTGTGCTATGGTGACTAGGATAACGGATAGAAATACTTAAATACATATAAACATCCAAGACTTAGGTACAAATGCTCGTGCTCATCACACAAACATTTGCAGCTTGTGCTATGGTGACTAGGATAACGGATAGAAATACTTAAATACATATAAACATCCAAGACTTAGGTACAAATGCTCGTGCTCATCACACAAACATTTGCAGCTTGTGCTATGGTGACTAGGATAACGGATAGAAATACTTAAATACATATAAACATCCAAGACTTAGGTACAAATGCTCGTGCTCATCACACAAACATTTGCCCTTTGCGGGATTCGAACCCGCAACCGCCTGGTTTAGAAGTACGGTGCGCGAACGACTACACCAAGACGGTCGTCGTACTATTACTCTCTTTATTTTCATCTTACTATTACTTTTTTTATTTCATTTACGAGCGCCATTATTTAAATGTATTAGCCTATGTCACTACCATAATGCTGACGATTTTAATGACTCATTAAAACACAATTTTACGGATTACTTCGCGATTTATTTACATTTTATTTTAAACCACGTGACCGCGATCGCTGTAAAGTGTTCGAAACGTCAGGTTTAAAATAAAATGTAAACAAATCGCGAAGTAATCCGTAAAATTGTGTTTTAATGAGTTCAACAATTCGCGTAAACGTAAGAAACAAATATGATTTTAATGACATTTTACATGCCAAAATTGTCCAGCCGTTTGGGCTGTAGGGCGTGCCTGTAGGGCATACATACATACACGCAAAACACCAGTTATTGTTATAACAATACTATGACTGTACTACTTACAGTACTGTACGTTTATTTTGCTATAGCAAAGCAAGGTGTCTGCTCACTACAGCATATAATATGACCGAGTTGGAACTTACAAAAATACACATTTTATTTTCAACCCTAAACACACGAGTTAAAGTTCAAACTATACAAGCGCGGTGTTCGTTTTGACAGTGCCAGAACGGTGCATCGACGAACATTATGCTTAAACATTTTGAACATTAACTTATCACGCTAAGGACGAAAATCAAATGTGTACTTTTTATACGAGTACAGTGTTAGCACAGTCAGAGGCCCGTAGCCAAGTGGCAATTTATTCTCAAGCAAAGTTCGTTATCTCTAACTAACAAAATGAATTAAACTGACATAAGCTATTGAAACATCACGTGACTTTTGCATAAATATTTTGACATTTCATTGGCGATCGCGAAGTTCGCTCCAGAACGATTGCCATTTATCGTACGGTGTAGTAGACACAGACCTTTGCAGTTCAATTAAGGTATTGCAACTCGATTTAAACGTTTTCGTCTCAAAATGATTCCCATTACTAAATATACTAGCACGTGACCTCAGAGCTGCTATCTCGCCCCTAATACTCATACTAGCAGGTAACCTCATTAACCCGTTACCTCCGCAGCAAGTCGGGCCGCAGCACGCCGGTGGTCGCCGCCGCCGTCGGCCGCTTCGCCGCGCCCAAGCCGCCATCCGCCATCGCCACGGTAACTAAATAATAATGGCCTTCTAGCCAAAGAGTGTAGCAGGATAGTCTTGGAAAAAACCGGCCAAGTGCGAGTCGGACTCGAGCACGAAGGGTTCCGTACCATTAACTTACAACATTAGACAGTTTATACTGTTTTTTTGGAAAAAAGTATATATTTTTATTTTATTTATAATTTCAAAAGTATTCATCACAGGATACCCGAAACAATTTTAAATAAGAGTTCAAGCTATATCTCGCAAATGGTAAAGCTGATAAAAAAGTGTTGTATGGAAACCCTACCTTATTTTCATAGTCCTTTTCAACGATACCCCACAAAAGGGGGAGCACTCAAAAAAATAATTCACCCCCCTTTACATGTATGGGGAGGTACCCTTAAAAGGGGGTATTTTAATTTTTTGTATTTAAAAAAATGAGATCTATATGTGAAGTATCCTCGAACCAAGTTACATGCAAATCAGTCCATAAACGTAGAAGATATTCTGCTGTGACAGACTAGGACGGACGGACTGAACGATCTTATAAGGGTTCCTTGTCGGACTACGGAACCCTAAAAAGTGCCCCCAAAGCCTAAAGTTCGAAACTGTGGCCAAACGATACATGTGTAAAAAACTGTTTTTTTTTCTCCAAAACTATGTAACTGACAAATTCAATTTTTTTATTATTACTATGACCTAGGCACAGGTTTATATTATTAGTACAGGTTTATATTATTATTATGAGAAACAACAATACCTGTGCAAAAATTTGAATTCGTGAGTTACATAGTTTTAGAGAAAAATAATAAAACAGTTTTAGATATAGTTTGGTGGCGTGGCTCCCTGGGGGGTATTAGGGGGGGGGGGGGGGGGGGTTGGGTGAAATTTTGCACATTATACTATCTTTATATAATGTATCGTTTGGCCACAGTTTCGAACTTCAGGCTTTGGGGGCACACAAGACTATCCTGCTACACCCTTTCCTATCGTGCTAACAGACCGCCCATCCTGCTAATCATTCGCAAAAACTCGTGGCAGACGGAACAATGAAACGTGCAAATGAGACAGCGCATATCATGTTCTTTATCTAACTTACAATGTTTATTGGTGACGTCACAAAGCCGTAGAGATGCGCATTGCGCATTGTTTGGATACATTTGGCATTCGAAAGCAAGCGATTTTTTTATCGATGACATAGATTTCAAGAGCGGTATTTGAAATGTGACAAATTAAATTGTTTGTTATGTGAGGTGCTTGTGGCGCAGTGGCGGCAGCGCTTTGGTAGTGATACCAAAAGTTAAGCAACCACGGCGCGGTCGTGATTGGATGGGTGACCATTCCGACCATTAAAGTGACGACCATGACAAGCATCTCCGTGCTTCGGAAGGCACGTTAAGCAGTTGGTCCCGGCTAATATCTCTTGGTATTAGTCGTTAAGCCTAGTCAGAGGCCCTAGGGCGGCTTGATAACATCTGACAGTAAGGTTTGTCACTTGCCTTACAGACATCCCTCCACCAATCCGCACTGAGCCCGCGTGGTGGAGTATGGCTCGTTCCTCCTCATAGTTGAGGTGAGGCCTTTTCCCAGCAGTGGGATCTAATAGGCTGACTTAACTAGTATTGTATAGTATTGTTAAAAGAAATTGAAATAATTAGGTCGTAACTGCAATTTGAAGCTGTAACTAATTATTTGTATTTACTTTCAACACATTGTTTTTATAAATGTTATGATCAACACCTTTGTTTTTGGTCTGTACAAATTTGTGTAGCCATGACTAACACATTTGCATTTTGTTGATAGTTGAGTAACTGCGCGTGCGCATCCCTTCCCCGCCTGCCACGAGTATAATACTGTGTCAGTAGCAAGTACAGCCCCCGGCGGAAAACAATGCACATCGACCTTTGGAGAGAGACAACGGCCAATTTAAGACGCTATGTTGATTTAATTGAATAATATGACGCTTACTGATCACACGTAAAAACAAAGATGCCGTCATCATAGGTCTACTTATTTTGGTCAACATTACATGTAAAATCAATAAAAAATAATGTCCTCCTAGCCGAATGACCACTCTCAAACTACCAATCTCAACAGAGATCAGCCAACTGCACAGAATATATTATATTGCACACAACACACAAGAGCACTCTCTGTTCCTCCACTCTCATAGTTCGGTGAGACGGCAATCCGATATGACCGGAGAGATCAGGCGCAGGACCATCGGTTTTACGTGCTTTCCGACCCCCGGGGGTGTTAACACCGCCAACTTCTTGACTCCGGAGCTATTTCTGAGTTATTTCAAGAAAAACCCAAAAACACATTGAACCCGGAACCTCATTGATAGTAACCAGTGTGCTGGCCACCTGACCAACTGGGCAGTCACCGTAACTACTGTGCTAACAGACCACCCATTCTGCTAATACTTTGTCAGTAGCAAGTACAGTGGCGGAAAACAATGCACATCGACGTTTGAAAAGATACACCGGCTATTCGGCTTCGTAGAGCGTTATTTTTTTTCACCTACTCGGCAATGTTTAATTACACGTCATGCAAACCTTACTTAAAGTGAGTCATTGCATTCCAAGGGACGTAATGTTGTATGAAATTTCTCATTACGCCCCGAGGGAGGTAAAGTGATTTGAATTTCGAATAAGAGTTCGTTGGCATGATTAGCCCATCGCGTCCCACATCAAAGAGAACATATTTGAAATTTGAACCTGGCAGCCAAGAAATTTAGCACTTTTTTCTATCTCCCTGTTTCCCTAATTTTACTTGACACTGGCTACGCTATGCAAGCCAATACGGAGAAAAAAAATAGCACAATTGGAATGAAAAAAAAAACGCGCGCTTCTTAAAAAAAAAAAGAAAAAAAAATCTAAATATGTATTAAGAAATTACAAAAACCGTTTTCGTAAAACTGTCAAGTGACGAAATTTATTTGACACAGGAGTCCATTAGATGTCTAGCCGCGGGTATTGTTAATAATAATAATTTACTGCCAGAAAAGTCAAAGGATAATAATAAGTTTTTGTATTACATTTTTTATTGCCTCGTAGAAAGTGTGAAAAGCAGAGTATTCTCTTCGGCGATAAAGATGTCTTCGTCTTGGGTAAGCTTAAATCCCTCGCCACACTCAGGATTCTACTTTTAACTCCCTCGCTGTGCTCGAGAGCTAACTCTTGAATCCTTCGCTACGCTCGAGATTCAAGATGACGCCCGTGACGTAAGACATCACTTTACCCCCTTGGTGAATAATCTACTATTACTATTCTTCTTTTGTAGCGTCCGAACGTAATGTTTGATCCACAAGGGACATTTGTTACCGCCAATGCCACGTGTGCTGCATTTAAACGGCAAGTTCTATTGAAAAAATGAACTCTTAGCCAACTGCCATTGAAAAAAAAAATATACTTCGTTATTTTTTTATGTGTTTTTGCATTTAAGTTTGATAAATGATAAATCTTATATAATGGAACAAAAATACCGATGTGCATTGTTTTCTGCCGGATACTGTATACTGCTTGGCCCCAAACCGCTAACAAAAGTAACTGAAGCATTAAGATCCAGTTAACGGTGGTTAATCTTGGTATAATGGGGACGGAAATGTGAAACTTTTTTTCATTCAGTTCATTACTTACTCATTAATTTATAGTAACTTACAATACGTCACAAATACGATATAAAAATAAATTAATACCTTTACATGCTTTCTATTAGCCAACATCAATAGATGTCACTCCCTCCAATGTAAGGTTCTGACTTACTTTCTATACTGACGTCTATATTTTCGACTTTAGCTGTCCTTATCGCTCACGCCATAATGGCTGTGCGAGTAATCGAGATCGATTCGGATTTTGTACTTCGCCACTAGTTCTAACTAAAGATATTGCACTTGAAAAAATGACCGTCTGCGGCGGGAATTGAACCCGCGTTCCTCGCATACCGAGCATAACCACTCGGCCACCAAAATGTTGGCAAAGCCAAAATTTTTAAGTTCATTAAACTGTCAATGTTATAAGGGTTACACGCACTACACTCAAAAGAAATACTATAGCAAGCATTTAAAAATCGAGAGATGAAGCTTACAAATTGTTGTTTTTTAAGTGATAAGCATTCACTTTGTCCTCTAAAAATAAGAGAATTTCACTTGAAAAAGATCTAACTAGACGGAAAGTATGAACCGTGTCTTTATTTCGCAGTGGAGGGCGGTTGAAGCCCCATATTCCCCCTTAGGCACGCATGCGCGTCCCAAGTTATTCATATTACAACCGTTCTCAGGTCATGCAATGGCAGTAAGGAGTAGTTGAAAATAAGCATCGTCATTCGACAATATGCAGAATGGCGTTTGGATAAGACTTGCTAAGCTATCGTTGATCGAAATAACTGGTAACTTCTGTTGGGGTTTTCTAGTAGATAGAAACATACATAGTCCGTAGATATAATATTAAACAGAATATCGAAAAAATGTCTTTATTTCCATTCGCTGACAGTTTCCCATACACAATAGAACTTTTACTGTACGCCTAAAAGCGTAGGCTGACATGGAAAGTGTTAAGAAGAAGACACCTATTTCTTGGGCGTAGCTTCATAAAATTTGTGGTACAAACTAGCATAAAGTAGCTAAGATGCAGTTTATTAATCATTATTTTGAAATGTATAGACATTGTAATTAAAACGCCTTAAAATTTCCAGCAGTAAACTGCAATAGGCTGATATGATGATGATGATAAAAAATTCCAGCTTCATATTGACTCATTCCAAACAATTTCAGGTAATCCATGGCGGAGGTTCATATTATCACGAAAGTAATGGGTACGTACCTGCCTTCTTCAACTTGGCTTCTTTTTCTTTTGCTTCGACACCATCTTCTGTTGAACATTTGATTTACCCCACGTTATTTTCGGTTGCTTCCAGCTTTTCGCGCCTAGATCGAGCCGCGAACAGCCACTGACAGGCCTCGCTGGGTTCAATACGAGTTACAATCATAAATCGAAAGAGCACCATCTAGCGGCTAATTTTTGTAGCTTTTTTAGAACGACTTCTTTAGTACAGTATTTTAGTTTTTAACTCCATTTCATCGGCTTACGTAATTGGTACGTAAGTGTGTTGAATGTCAATTTACTTTCGAAGAAATGTGTAGATCTGTTTTTTTAATTACATTATTTTTGACTTTTAGCCGTGGGAGGTCGATGCCAGTTCGTGTATGGCCTGTATTAGGGTTACCAAGGCGTCGCCGTTTTTATCGAAGTTACAGCTATATTTTATGAATATAATATGCTTCTCATAAAACTACTTAAGATCACGACCGCTGGGTTAGGAAGTAATGCAAAATACTACTTAATTGTTTAAAAACAGAACGGATTCTTAACTTAATTTTAACTGTTAAAAATTCCATTATGATGAACTACATGCGGATGAGTATTAGTCTGATATTGATTTAAAAATCCGACAAATATAACAGCATCCAGCTTGCGCAAAACAAATGGATTGAATCAGTGTAATCAAAATGTGCTTTTATTGGAGACCCATTATTAATTTCTCATATAATTTTGTTCAACTCGATCGTGCAACTAGTAAACGCAAATATAAAATAAAAACGATTTTATTTTACTTGCTTTAGTAAAATAGATAACGTGAAAGTGTGGCATGCGTGGCAGACATTGGTATTTTACTCTGTGTGATTGGTAATCATAATAAAGTAATTAATCAAGTGCATAGTTCTCTAGTAATTTCGAATCAACAAACGCTCTCGATAACTATGAGATATGAACATGAATCTTATCCATAATAGTGTTAACGAGGTTGTAAAGCTGTCACAAGTGATTTATACATCGAAGGTTGGTGCTGGGATAGGTTTTAATGGGAAGAGATAAGGTGCAGAAACCCTTGAACACATACCACACTTTTAGTTTTATTTAGTCAGTCGTGTTAGATAGAAGCAATGATTAACTATGTATATTTACGAATACCTTGATCTTATTCTTACATACGTAATGATATTGTTTTTTTTACATATTTATTGCACGATCGATGTTGCCTTTCGTGTTATCTTCTGTTTGTGAAAGTTTTTTATTTTGCAAATTTATACACAATCGAATATTCCAAATTGTTTATTTATTTTAATTTGTTTGAACAAAGGGCGTGTAATAGTTCTAAATATCTATTGATATTTAAGTAAAATGGACACTACAGAATAATTAGCTTTTTAATTTATAATTGTATTGTCTGTGTCCATTGCTTATGTAAATTTTTAGGAGCAAAGACACGAGAATGTTGTTTAAATTTATGATGCACTGTGATAATATTAGTTTTGTTTTAGTTTTTATTTTTAATTTATATTATTTACACTTTTTATAGATGTAGTTAGCACGGTAAGGCAGCTGTGACTCGGTCGCTGGGCCGAAACAGGTGTAGTTACTCCAAACCTTGTATACCTTTGAGTTTTGGTACATTTTATTTTTCTCATCATTCAACGGAAGAAATAAGACAGGTTTATTTCACGAATAAACCGCTGTGGCGCAGTCCGTACATGTTCGGTCAATTCCTGTAAATAATTGCCAACTATGACGTCACGCCACATCAAGCAATTTAGGGTGATGGCATTCATTCATTTAGCAACCTGCTGCTGAGATACGGCTACACAATACCTATTAACATGCATATTGCATGTTAATAGGTATTGTGTAGCCGTAAAGCAACTTTAGAAACTGGGCAATATTTCCGGCCTGTTCCTCTCTCGAAAACAAGACGATATGCAAAAAATTCCTTCAAAGTTTTAGCAATACCCCATGTATTCGGAAATTAATATTCGTGACATTGAGCAATGTGGAATATAATGGACCAATTAGAAGCAATGTCCACGAAACCATTGCTGCATTTATTGTTATTGATCCATTACAGTTGCCGCGAAATTATTTCCAGAAAAATTGTCCGTGTGAGCACCTTAAGATCGTATTTGCGCCTTAAACTCACCACGCGGCATGTTTGTAATTTCAAACCTGTTTTCAATATCATAAACCTGTCTTAGTTCCAAAAGAAATACTTAATAGCTGCAAGTTCAGAATTGAGCTGTGTGTGTGTAGTAAGGCGTCGGGGCGCGCTACGCCGGACGAGCCAGCGCCGGAAGCCGCGCCGGAGCCGGAGCCGCAACCGGAGCCCGAGCAAAAGCCGGAGGTCGAGCAGAAGCCGGTGACCGAGCGGCCATCTTCCCTGCGGGTGGACCCCGCCGGCCACGCTCCCGCCGCGTCCCCCGTGGCCGCTTTGTCCCCCGCCGGCTCCACCATCTCGCGTAGGGACTCGCAGCTCACCGAACGCGGGTTCTTCGACGTGAAATTCTACCACAACAAACTCTGGTAAGGGTAATGTCACCACAATTTCAGAGGGCCTGTTCTTAACTTTTTATTTCAGATAAAACATATTCGTCAAAAAATACAGCCTAACCATTTTTAATGACGCCACCTAATAAGTGACACCAGTTAATGGAAGTTATTTTAAATATAACACTGTGTATTTAACTAATAACTTTTATCTTAAAATTTAAAAATGTGCCCCTAATCTCATCAGTTTCTTTAATATTTGTTATTGACAAAAAATGTATTTGACACGTCAAAACCGCAATGACATGGAGTGTAGAGTGAAAAAAAAATAAACATCAGGTTTGGGCTCTGTTCAATTTTAAGTCGTAATTTTCGAAAGTAAATCGTAAGAATAACGAAATTAACGCACTCAAACTACTAATCCACTTAAAAAGTATGTACAATGAATGAGTGAGGTTTGGCTTGTCCGCTGGGCGATACTCGCGATCCGCATATTGGTGTTCTAAATAATCGTTCTGAAAATTACCTTAGGGTGTAGATGTGAGTTTCAATCATCTAGGAGAAAATTGGGACAGTGGGACTGGGTGTCAAGAACAATCAAAATCCATGATCCGATTGTGGCCGCGAAACACTGGCCTTTATTATACAAGTCCGCTGGACTAAGTTCTAAGTTCTCCAAGAAAAGAAATAATTTTTGTGCCTAATCAAAGCGCCCCCACGGAGTGTCCATGGAACTATAATAGAGTAACTAACATGTTTATGTCAACACATATTCATTCCGTGGACACTCACCACACGCGCACTACAGCCGTCAGCGCCAAAATGGCGATAGTCAAATGGCTTTATTTCTAGGTTGACAGTATGCAGTCCAGCGTACTTGTATTATGGAGGTGCCGCGAACTAAATCATAACGTTAAAACAACGTATAAGTTAGCTCAAATTTTTGCCTACTGTTACTAAAGTTTTATTTAGGTTTTTTGCGCGTTCAATATTAGCATGAGTGATGTTGTATGTATACTTTACGAGATTACAAAAGATCTCATATGATCGAAGTTCACTGACTCACTAAAGAGCGTGCACAAATGTTTTATATAACCGAAAGATTGATTGAAATAAAAAAAATATTATTTATACATATTTATTTGGTAAAGGTCGTATACGTTAGGTTTGTGTAGATTTTTATATGTTCCACGAATGCAATAAGTCTGAATTGACTCTAAACATTCCTTTTAGCGCGCGTGTGTGTTGAAGTTTTGATAAAATGTCGTAAGTACATACATGTTTGCCCATTTTAATAGTCGGTATTTTTGCGGCTAAGTATATGTTAAATGTGGGTTCAAAGAAACTCATTTTTGTACAAATCCGAGGCTTCCTTTTTGTCGTGTAGTTGTCGAGTGTGAAGGAACGACATGGGAATTAAACGAAGTAATTATTATTGTAACTTCATAACATTATCAAAGCACTCTGCTATGTAGGTATTCCATTTCAACTTTGAATTGTATACCTAGGAAATTATTTCTAAATTAACATTACCTACGCAATTGTGTTACTTTGTGTAATATGCAAAAACCCTTATCAAAGCTTACAATTAAATATTATTTATCGGAAATCGTACTTACCATTACATGCAGGTTGTATTGTAAACAGTTTTATCCCTTAAGGGGGTGAATGTGGCCACAATACCTACAACTTACTCTATGGGGTCTAAAAAATAACAGCATCCTGATTCACAAACACTCGGAATGTTTCCGTGTCGGATCCTTTCCGAATTCGAATGTCAAACATTCTTTCCGAACTCAGTTTTCGAAAGCTAATGTCATTTCTGCCTAATGCAAAGGTCATAGTTTTCAATTCGTTTGAGAACCGCATTTTTAACGTCTTCGGAAACCTGCCTCTCGGATTCGAAATCTGTAGTTTCCGACGTTTGTGAATAAGGGTGCAGATCCTCCATACAAATAATTCTACTACCTCGATGACAATGTATGGAGAGCAAAACTTTTTTCAACGATATTGGTGATGACTCCATTGTAAAAATTGTAGATGTAGATGGATATATTTATCCCCTTGAAGGATAAGAATTGACATTTACCCCCTGTATAGCTTTTTAGTTTTAGGAATTGACCTAAACTGTCAATCGCAGTTTCAAAGTCCTGATTGAGATTTTATAATATGTGCAAATAATACCTATCCCCTTGAAGGATAAGAATTTTGACATTTACACCCTGTATAGCTTTTTAGTTTTAGGAATTGACCTAAACTGTCAATCGCAGTTTCAAAGTCCTGATTGAGATTTTATAATATGTGCAAATAATACCTGTTTAATCCAAAGTAATTTACTGTTAACTACTCAATAACATAGCTTTATTTCATTAATTTTTACATTGGAATTGTAGGTATTTACTTGAGATCAAAATATATCTCGAACCAAATGTACTTGCTAATGATTTTATTATAATGTTGTTTATTTAATTATTAATAATTTTATTTTTAAAAGTTGTAGTTATAGTATTAACGGCTGTCAAAATTGTTTTGCACTTAATCACATCTTTCTCTTTCTGTAATATACTTACACTACGGTTAGGAAATACTAGCATTTCGAGGTTGTGTTTTTAGTCTGTCCGCCGGTATTGGTACTCGTACATGCCGACTTTTCTATGTAAATGTATACCGTACTAGATGGAGGCTGTTGTCGTTTTCCATTATACACGAGATAATTTTGGAGCGTGGCAAACTTAGCTGAGAGTAGCGTTTGGAATAGCCCTGTCGAGTTTAGAAGTTTTCGGTTAGAATAGGGATATAAGAATTTGTCGAAACAGTCCCCATCTAGTTTAAAATAATATGTTCCATAGTAACAATAGCACATTGTTATGTATCTTCTAACGAATCGTTCAGTTTTATGTAACGTGTTGAGACTATAAACGATACCGGCCAGGCCAACCCCCCTAACTACTAAAAGTTACTACCATTTGAAGATGTAATTCCAAAGCGATGACATACCATTTTGAATGCTTTCCTAAAGTTGGTTTCAAAGCTATTATTGCTTTAACTATTGCAATCTAGCTAGGCGGTATGCCTGCCGTTTTTGCATATCAAGATTGACCTAATTCACGTATCAAGACGTTACGAAAACTTGTTAAAAATTTTGTTTTTTCGCAATGGCATGCTATAGGCACAGTGCAAGGATCCATATGACTGCTACTAAATAGTTACTGTTGATCAGAAAATGTTTGTGTGTTTCGTTTGCATTATGTATGTTGAATATGAATAAACGCAATGTAATCCGATTTGTTGGTTTTATTTCTTAAAAAAAATAAATTAGCTTGCAAAAATCTTTTGTATGCGTTAAATGGGTAAGTAGCTTGGAAAATGGCGCAAAATCAAATCGTAGTAACCAAATACTGTTTAT
Source organism: Pyrausta nigrata (assembly GCA_949316185.1). NCBI lineage: Eukaryota > Metazoa > Arthropoda > Insecta > Lepidoptera > Crambidae > Pyrausta > Pyrausta nigrata. The sequence continues at coordinate 1,626,388 of OX438936.1, forward strand.
AGCTGAGCTGATTGTTATATTTCCAATTGTTTTTTACTGCTTATCCTTGGTGATGAAGTTAAATTATTTTTGTGGTGAAAATCGAGGGTATTATGTACCATTTATAAGAATAGAATCTGTCCGTATGTGTGTAAGGAAATTAATGCGAAATTATTCCTATTGCATGTGACGCTCTGCGAATGTTTACTATTCACTAGCATTGCGACGTATTTTCCGTGCGAAGGTAAAAATTATAAGCTCTTATTCATAAAGAAACATTTTATTTCCATTACAATTTGACATGTGTGTATCTTTGGATTCTATTATTACTATAGAGGAGGGCGGGCGCATGCCCATGATCCAAGCGAGGGTACAGGAATGTGGGGGTGTCGCAGGAAGCCGTCGTAGGGCCGGTGTTGTATCTGTAGGTGAGCTTTTGACCCGCTATTTACCCCAATTATATATGACTTAATGTTCATTTGTACTGGTCCAAATTAAATAACTGTTTGGGGTTACTTGGTTGATTAAAAGGCAAGAGCTCACCTAACGATTGCATCTTTGGATGGGTCTTATACATTGACCTCTTTAATACAAGTATGCTGGACTGCATACTGTCAACCTTAAAATGAAGCCATTTTATTATCGCCATTTTGGCGGTGACGGCTGTAGTGAGCGTGTGGTGACCGTTCACGGAACTAATGAGAGTTGACATTAACATATGCAAGTTACTCTATTTTAGTTTCCTGTACACTCTGTGGGGGCGCTTTGATCCGGCACAAAAATTATCTGTTATTTCTTAGAGAACGTTCTAGTCCAGCGTACTTGTATTATAGAGGTCAGTGGTCTTATAGGACTATGATAATGTTAACAAACAAGCCGCAACAATCTCTCCACCGCCAGTCGTTAAATACTTAGTAAAACAGTCTGAGAATGTATGCTTCACATAAATTACATTTACCAATCTATTCGTTAGTGAGTTAGTAATAGTAACTTCACATTGTTAATAATACAACTTACCGACAGTCCTTTGTAAATGCATCATGATAACTTCCTAACTTACAAAACTAAAATTAATTTTAGTGAAAATAATTATAATTGTATTAAATTAAATTAATAAATTCATTAATTTCCAGTTCTATACCTACAATTACAATGAAATTCCTAATTAGAAAGTAATTAGAAGTAGTTGTGATCGGTTTATTTCTTGGTGGGTCTAGTATACTCTCCTCATGGAAAAAATCAGTAAAAAAAAATACTTTAAAATACTTTTCAATGAATACTGAGTGAAGAGATTGCATTGCTTGCACGAAGTACAGCGGTCTACCAATGTTCAGTAATATACAATGCTATACAGGATATATAGACATACAATATCATATGATTGTAAAGTAGACACTCTGAACGCAGTTCTCAATACCAAATATATTCGCTCGAGAAGCACAGAGTCGACAAAACGGTGACGTACATATTTGTAGACAAAAATACCCATTTCATATTAAATACATATTGTTTAAATACAATTTTGTCAGGTATATATGTATAGAAAGAATAGATGTAATACGATTAAAGTATGCATAATATTTTTTTTTTTTCATAATATATTTTCCACATCAGTTCTATGATGCTGGAGAAAATAGCGACTCGCAAACCCAACTAAAATATACATAGAATAATGTACAAGTAGCCGCCAATGTTATTTATAAATTTATTTAAAAAATGTAGATTTGTCATTCAGTACGTGAATCCTAGTGTTAAGAAATATATTTAAGGCTTTTAGGCACAGCGTTAAACGTTTGCGAATTATTGTAATTTAAAATATTTTGTGTCACGAAGTAGCGAATTTCATAGTTGTCGTTGTGTCGACTCCGGTCCTGCCCGTTCCTTTAAATTCGATCCACCTTGAGCGTCCAAGTGGTGTGCCATGTACACACATGTGCACACACCCACACACTAGCCCCAACTGTATCCAGAGCGCGAGTGGCCCCGCCCCGGCCCACTCGCCGTCGGCTAATACAAAATACTTAAACCTTAACGATACAGTGATTACTAAAATATTTTTAGAAGAACTTACGTATATTCTTTATTTCAATCTTAGAACAAATACATTTATCATAATAATAGAGACTAGTATAATGCAGATACTTAAATAACTTTTATATGAATGGTTTGATTACCTATGCGAACGTCGTCGATAGTAATATAATAGCGTTTTCATCAAAATACCCTATTTTAATCAAAGAAATATAATAAAATAAAAGAAAAAATCTTGAGCATAATAATTATATTAATTTTAAAAGCCGTATCACAGTAACTCTAACTTAAAACAATGTAAAAGAACGTTTGTTCAAATGATACAAGCGAATAAACGAGTTACGTCGAGTTCAAGGAACAAAACAGGCGCACCAGAACGCGAGCCGGTCTGGGAGGCGCCAATTGTATAAATCATAGCTTAGTAGGCCGGCGCAAACGAACCGCTTACGACTAAGAAGCGCCTATTGGACCGAGAAGTCTTTAGGGTACGAATTTAGTCGAGTAGTGGGAATGTGCGGCTAGAAGGAAGATTGCGATTGGGAAGACTAGTCGCACTATAGTTGACTACACTACGCAAGAGCGGTGTGCTACCCTAGGAAGACACCTTGCCGCGGTATACGCCGCTCGCTCTGGCTTGATACTTGATCAAAATCAAGACAATATCTACACATCAAGTATTCCCGCCATCTAATCATCGAAATGAGTTGAGCCTTCTCTATATTTTGCACCAAATGACACAGAATTACTATTTTGTGTAAATCGGTCCAAATCATTCCCTGATCGTCTAATAAACATTACGACCAACTCAACCGTCCTTCACCTCCGTCTTCACTGAGCAATACTCCGTGGTAAGGGCAGTCGAACGAAAACACCTTACTAATATTATTTGGCACTGAAAATTAACGATACTCTATTCGTGAGTTCAGAAGCTTGTTGAGCCACTGAGCCGGCGCGGTGGTCGCTCGCTCGAACTAACAATATACACAACGCGAGCGCGAGCTTTTAATCTCAAATAGTTTCTGAACATCAGTCTTCATATATATGAGGAATACGATTGCAGGGGCGTCCTAACTACGTAATACATACATAATACTTGTACACAAGGAGTGGGTTGTACTCGCGAGCGACTTCGCTGTCAATTTCATGCGAACGACGGACTATGTCGAAGTGAATGCATTAGTATCTCTCCGGTCGCTACTCGATATAGCCACGTAACGTAATGCGACACCGTTCCATCGCATACACGTCATTGCCCGTGAATACGCAATGTTTGTACTAAATACGCACGGATTAGGGACGTAGCCTGATACTGGAGGGGAATACAAAATAACACGGGAATGTTTTAACTTAAGAGTGAAGGCAAAACTAAATGATGAAACAGCCCGCCCAATAGCTACGTCCGTAACGTGATCGGAACTCACACAACTTAATTCTAAACATGTATTACTATATGAACTGTAAGGAACGGTTATACATGACAGTTGCAAGATTTTAAATTAATACTTTTGAATGCCTAGAGCACGATGGTGTTATTTGATGAAATCCTATTTTAAATAAAATATACGAATAATCTCGCGTTGTCAGTCTAGCTAGAGCTAACCGTACGTGGCCGTCACTGGCGCACGAGTGGTAACATGCGGATAGCTGAATCTCATCGCACGAACTTCAAATATGAAGCTGCAACTTGCACATCACACTACAGACACAAACCTGCTTAACACTTCGTATAACAATCATACCATCCTCACACGAATCTAGAACATTTACTTCTTTACAATGGAACTTAAACGCGTTGCAAAAGTACATATCAGGCCCAAGATATTACATTTAGACTATAGTATTATATACTGTTACAATAATAGTATATTACTACAACATTATCTATGTCGTTCTGAAAAAAAAACCGTTAAGTATATTGTTTCAATATAGACACCACGTATTACATAACTAGGTATAATAATATATGTACAAAAGACACTAGATTTATTTGGTTTCCACGACCAAAGCTTCTTGGTCGGCGTATAGTATAAGTGAAATTGCAAGCGAATGTCGGTAATCCTTTATATCTGCAGACGTATAGAAATATCAAGACTATTTATTATAGTTATTATAATAATATACTTGAGAAGACTACAGCACATCGAGCTGCACACTGCAGCATCTTATGCAGTCTTAATGTGCTGGGCACTTTACACACGGCCGCACGTCAAGCTTTACATGTTGGCCTTGAGACCGCCTGTATTCCCTACGTAAAAAAACCTGTTTTCGTACTTCGAATGTACACCTTGACGTGCTGCCGACTATAAATCGATCACAAGAATGATTCATGTCGCACCCGATAGGATTATATAAGAGTTACCCTAGACATGTAGTTTAAAAATATGTATTAAATTAGCGTTGTCTTACACAACGGTTAGCGTATTCCGAGTATCGATTCAGTCGCAGGTATACAGGATATTAATTATCGGAAGTATCCTAGGTTTATCAGAGGAAAGGGTCACTACTAACAAATTATTCACATACATTCGTAATCTCGAAATAAACACATCTTCGGAATTAATACCCTGTATATAAAACAGACATGGCGACACGTGGTCGCGTGTTGTCTATATAGATAATAATTAACTACACTATATCCAGCGACCACTTTTGTTCGTTCGCGATTTTGTAATATTACAATATTTTGTCAAATCCATAGCTTGCCCATGAGTCGTCGCGCGTCGTAACCCGCGTCACATACTATATTAATTACTCAATAATTCAATTCTTATTTATTAAATATTTTACACTCATATTTACAGTACCTTAAATTGTAAATAGGTACAAATTGATATTATGTTTTATTTGTGTATGCGTTTAATGTATAATACAATCGATCCACTCAAAAGATCGAGTGAGATCTTTAGACTTTAAATATACAGTAAGTATAAAATTTTATCCATCATGATTTAAGCTTTATCAATTATCATCGATCAAAGCTAATTCTGAATCGAGTTGAAAATTTGAAGAAATAAATGCAAATGCTATCAAGGAATGTTTGGGGAACATGGAAATATTTCAACTACATTATATTCGATTAATTACAGCTTAGACCCTATGGAATCGTAATCATTATTTACATTATTTTGGTAGTTTCAAATGAAATTCGATTAGCACTTATGCTTACTGCAAATTACTTGATAATAATCTAAAATAAATTCATCATATCATTCATAATCATTAATTCATCAATCATAATAAAAATATGAAAAATTCGTAAATTCCTGTAAATAATTTCAATGTCGTCAGAAAAAAATGTAGTATAGCCTGACCAGGAATATATGGGACCTGAATAAGGGGCGCTTCGAATTCACTTTATATGACAACACTTTGTATAGTCATACCAGCGTAGATTGGCAACTGAACATAAAAAAAAAACATTTTTTATATGTTTACATTCATGTTATTTTTTTAAGCCTGCTGCCTAAGGATAACAGATTCTACGATAAAAGAACACAACAGAACACTCGCAAATTGAGTACTTATTACATTCAGTAACTTTTTGTAATATTGGCCTTGAATTTTTGACCAAGACACAATATTTTTTGCAAAACTACTAACGGGTAAAAGAATCATTATTCGATTGTTTTTCTAAATATATTTTTATTTATAATGTTATCATAATTTTAAATAATGTAAAAGGAATCATGTGGAACTCTACGAACTATTTTGGTTGAAATATAGAGAAGAGTTAAAATAAAGAAAATAAAACTCAAAACAAGTATTTATTATAATCATTTTGTCAAAATCATTATTAAAATATTATCCATGGCGATCAGTGGCCAATTTTCCTTATTCGCACTATATGACATACCAAAAATTTATGATGACAACTATAGCATTAATTAATTTAAAGAAACCGTAGTGATCACGTAGACTTTCTTGTCGAAAAACACTACAACACCATGTTAAACCACTTTTCTTTACGAAATTAATTAGGTCTCGATATTTTTATCACATAAAAATTACACTTGGTAAAAAGTTAGATTACGCGTCCACTTTGACACTAATCATTATGACAATTGATGACATGTCAATGACGATTTGATTTTTCTGTTTCCAGTAAAAGAAATTAGTTCCAGTTGTTTTCCGCAATATGGCGAGGTCCCATATATTCCTGGTCAGGCTATATACGAATAATTAAAAAATGACTCCCATGTCACTTTACATTTAAATAAAATATTTTATGAGAAAATATTCTTTTAAATGACATAATTTTATGGTGACATCGTATACCTAATACAAATTGTACCTAATTCATTATTATTTTTATAATATGGGCGTTACCACACAGACAAGCGAATTAAGGTATAAGTTCACCACGATCTTTTGTTCGTCAATATAGTGCCACCGAATGTTCGTACGGATTGCGCGCACAAGTGGAATTGTACCTTTACGCGGCAGACGCTGGATTCGACGGAGACAGAGGCGAGTCGCACCATAGCAATGAGACGAATGATGCTCTGCAATGGTCTTTGTGAGGTCAGCCTGGGGAGGGCCCGTGTTGGCTGTTTACCTGTGAACAAATTTATATTTAATAAGATTTAGTGCGTATATTTTGTTTTATTTAAACATTGTAGGCATTCATATCGGGTTTAAACAAAACTGTAAGACTACAAAGGCCGAGGAGGTTGTAGATCATCGTTTACAACACACCGACAAACCATCTGGCGACCTTCATGAAGGAGGACTTTTGGCCGTAGGGAGTTGTATTTCAGGAGTTAGGAGGACGACTGTGAGCCGATGCCGCGCATCACTTGGAGCTGCCGAGTCCTGGGGCCCAATTCTCACGCCTTCGATATTATGTCACATACGATATTTATCGAAAAGACATGGCGGATATCACATAATTTAGATGTTACGTAAAATGTCGAATATTTATCATATTTTGTGATATCCGCCATGTGTATATAATATCGAAGGCGCGAGAATTGGGCCCCTGGTTGCTTGCTAGTCCGGCTAGGACCTCTTGCTGCCTAGTATGGTGAAGAGAATAACTTTTTATTACGATTTTCCATAACGTAATAAAAAGTTTCACTGTGTGACATTTAGTAAGCGTCACTTAGTGGCAAGATAGCGTACATCTGGCCGTCTGAGCCAGAGTCCTAGAGAAATCTCGCATATCTAGGCTGGTAACGAATCGTTGGTGACGGTAATATACGAAGGATTAATCGTTTTAACGCAATAGTTCTTTAAAAATTGAAAAAAAAAACCTGGCTCAGACAGCCAGAATTTCACCACTTTGGACATTCTGGATCTCTTCAGAACTTCTGAATTTCTAGATGTGTTATTTCCATGTGACGGCATCCAAAATAGTTTCATCCATTTTGGTGCATAAGTTTGCGATATATCATGAAAAACGTGTGTTCAGACAGTCTGATAGCCGGTCTGAGCCAAGTTGTTTTTCTGAATATTCCACGAAATATCACATTTTGGACTAATCTTTATGGATTTTACTAATGTGACGCTGTGTGTGTGAATACGATGTGTGAGAGCTGGCGTCCACCGACAGCACGGCGGGCTCAGCGTGAAGAGATGAGGAACAATAGCCTGCCGGAACAGGCTGATTGCCACACTCTGGGTCAGAACCCTAGGTGAGCTCTGCCAACAAATATAAACGAATCGCGGTTCGCTCGCTCCAACAACATAAGGTACCAGTGGAAGGAGGCTTTTCCACGCACGAGTGGATAAGATGGCAGCTGATGATCTCTCTTTGGTATAGGTGATGATGGCTGGCCGCGAGGTTGTCGCAGCGGTGATGCAGATGTTGGGATTTCTAGTCGGGTCGACACAATCCTTATTTTCATTAGAAGGCATGTAATAAAGTTAATAATATTTCAGTGCCTGCTCCACGCTATCAGCTAGATCCTAGTGTAACAGAATCGCTTCGCAATACCTGTTAACAATGTACGCGAGTATCTTCAATGTCTGCTCCACGCCTTCGGCTGGACCCTAGCGCAACAGTATCGTCACAGTACCTGTTTACTATAATATTTTGATTTGTTTGTGTACCCTATTGATACTGCGCCGCGCGCACCCGCACGCGTACCTGCCTAGTTTTTATTTGTTTAAAACGTACCGTGAGAACCCCGGAGCCCCCAGTCGACGACGAGACGTTACCTATGACACATGTCCTAGACCGACCAGAGCGCTTTCGCCGCGTGTGTATCCTGTGAAGCTCCTTACAGACATTTCGAGTGATTGTGACCTGTGAAGTGACCCCAAAAACCCCGGAAAACTGATGCAGCAGGTGCCTGGCTGTAAGTGCGAAGACAGTTCGATTTTCCACGTATCATTGTCGCCCTCCACGTGTAATCCACTGCCTAAACTCTGAAACAGTACCTGTTGACGATGTGCGCGAGCTCCCTCAGCGCCTGCTCCACGCCGTCGGCCAGGTGGTGTCGCGGCGGTGCAGGGGAGGCCAACGCGCGCGCCTCGCCCTCCAGCCGGGCGGCAGCGGCGCGCAGCTGCACGCGCAGGTGCGGCCCGCAACGCGCCGCCCCTGCCGCACTCGCGCACGCACTGCCATAAAAGTCGTAGTCTTAAAAGTCATAATAATACATTTGTTTCTTACGTTTACGCGAATTGTTGAACTCGTTAAAACACAATTTTACGGATTACTTCGCGATTTATTTACATTTTATTTTAAACCTGACGTTTCGAACACTTTACAGCGATCGTGGTCACAGGGAGACTGTAAAGTGTTCGAAACGTCAGGTTTAAAATAAAATGTAAATAAATCGCGAAGTAATCCGTAAAATTGTGTTTTAATAAGTCATAATAATATATTGCGAAACAAGTGAATAATAGTAGATTGTTACACATAGTCAGTTCATAAGTTCTGTCACACAATACAAAAACTTTTAAATTTAGAATACTGGGCCCAAAAAATGTTATTGAATTCGAATTTCCAATTTTTCATGAAAATAAAAATGTGTACTTTTTAGAATTTTCCTCACTTTTAAATACGGAGTGGACACTTAAAGAAGACCGTGTTGTAGTTATTGCGATGCATCGTTGCGGTTACGCGCCAATTCAGATTTTCAACTTACTGAAAAATTTGAATATAGGCAAAAGATTCGTTTATCGTACCATAAAACGATAAAATGAAGACTAGTGTAGATGACAGGTCAAGAAGTGGTCGCCCTCGCTCTGTTAGGACTTCAGCAGTGATAAAAGCTGTGTAGGCGCGAATTCAAAGAAATCCCATACGTAAACAGAAACTGTTGGCCCTTTAGATGGGGTAAAGCAGGACCACGGTGAAAAGGGTATTAAATGAAGACTTACGGCCTAAGGCATATCGAAGAAAAACAAGACATCGTTTGGACGCTCGTTTAATGAACCTGAAACTGAAGAGATGCCGCGGGGGCAATTTGGATAAACTTTATTACCATATGAATCTATGTTTTATTAAATTCATTTTGCTATATACATGGTTACATAAGCAATAAACATGTCTAAATTATTTCACATGTGACAGAAGTTATGACCTAACTAGGGATAAATGTTTTCTCTTAATTACGGACACAATTATTTATTCCAAAAATGTAAATTAATTTTCGGCGGCATAAAACCTCTTTGTTGTTATGAAAAAATGGTATTACCCGGATTGAAAATGCTCTGTTTACTCACATATAATTTATATGTATAACCCCCCCACCCCTCTTGACATGGCAGCCATTTTAATAATTTTAAAAAAATGCTAATTCTATGGATCTGGAGGTCCAAAAAGGTATGAAAATGATTCTTATGGAAGGTAACGCTATGGCTTATCAAATGAAATAAAAATCACTTAAAAATTATTACCCGTCATAGAGAAAATCATTTTTTTAAACCTATTACAAAGCTAAACCAAAAAATGCAATTTTTCTGATTTTTTTATTTGCAAAGAAAAAATCATTACAAAGAAGTCTTTAAAATTTGGTAAATTAAAGGCCCTTAAATTATCGCTAGTCGAAACCCGGGACTTGTATATTTTTTAAGCCCTACCTGCCGAGCCGCGCGAGCCGCTCAGACGTCTGTAGGCGCCAGAGGGAACCGCGACCGCCACCGCCACCGCAGCCTCGGCGCACCTGGAAGGGGTTTAACGGTTAAGTTTTGATGTCAAACTCAATAGGCTCAATTCCAATGCGCCCTGTCTAAGATTAAATTTAGGTTCAGTCTCTCTTTTTCTCTATCAAACAAATGGATAGAGACAGACTACAATAATTTAGAAACGTCAAATTAAGTGATGCGATTTTTAACGTATTTGTACAAGTTTTTGCGTGTTTTCGTCTAACTTTAGTCTTTATCGAATGATACCCCTACTAAATTGTCTATGGTCTATTTTCCTTAGCAACGTACAGCTGTTTAATCTGACGTTTCTAAATGAATATAGTCTCTCTTTTTGTTTGCTTGGCAGAGAAAGAGAAAGACTGAACCTAATATTAATATTAGACAGAGCGCATTGGAATTGAGTCCACTGTGTACGTTTCGACAAACCTAGAGTACTCGCAAATACACGTTTTATTCCCAGAAGTCAGTACTTAAAATTACGCTAGATGGCGTTAAACAACATAATGTTAGGTAGATTCTGTATACCTTTCAACAAACCTAGAGTACTCGCAAATACACGTTTTATTCCCAGAAGTCAGTACTTAAAATTACGCTAGATGGCGTTAAACAACATAAAGTTAGGTAGATTTTTATTTAGGAAAAATACTTGTTTTTGATGTTATAATGTTAATGTTTAGCATGTTTTAGATTCACGCTTTTTCCATTTAATTTTTGTAACTGCATTTTGACGTAGGCAACTTCCACTACATGTCTACACGTAATATTAAAATATATTTTGTTTATGTTAAGCTCAATGATTTCGACGCAATATTTATACAGGGTGACTGGTACAGAACCCGCCATAGCAAAAGCACATATAGATGAGGTCTTTGGCTATTTATTGAACACAACTTTCCCAAACTAAAGTTTCATTCAACCGAAAATATTTAAAAAAGTACGGTATTTGGATACTTAATTCTTTCGTGCTTTTGCTATGGCGGGTTCTGTACCATTCACCCTGTATAATTTAGATGAATAGCACCATCCAACCTGCTCCCCTTTATAATGTAGTTGATAAAAAATCACCCCATGAAGGTGTAGCGTAGGTTTTACCTAAACTTAATCTTAGCAGTTTAGTAGTGAGGGTAATTTTGAATAAAACCTCCGTCAGAACTGAGGCTGGTATTTAGGCTATTTGGTTAGAAATAAAAATGTCATACATTAGGATTTTTGAAAATTCAACCTAAGGGGTCGAAAGCCTTGTCAATGATTCTAGGGTCAATTTTTATTAGACGTAAGATTGACTATGGTATTGTACACACAAACGAAGTCACGTACAAAAGCTTATCAAATATTTATGGATAAAATCAAATTCGCCATAAATCCACGATCAGTCGCTTTTTGCAAATCTTATAATAATTTATAACAAAGTCGCAACCGCTTATATTTCGATGCCTACGCATCGGAATATAAGCGGTTGCGACACACTGAATACACTGTAAAGAGTTACGGTGTTTCAAACTACAACAACACCGTAAAGAGTTACGGTGTTTCAAACTACAACAACACCGTAAAGAGTTACGGTGTTTTAAACTACAACAACACCGTAAAGAGTTACGGTGTTTCAAACTACAACAACACTGTAAAGAGTTACGGTGTTTTAAACTACAACAACACCGTAAAGAGTTACGGTGTTTCAAACTACAACAACACCGTAAAGAGTTACGGTGTTTCAAACTACAACAACACCGTAAAGAGTTACGGTGTTTCAAACTACGCATCAGAATATATTGCAATTTTCAGCAATAAATAGTGATTCAAGAGAAACGTTATATGTATAATACCTGCATATTCCACCCGTGGGAAACCGAGGCGGATTAAAAACACTTAAATCGCAAGGTTTGCTTGCACATCAGAACTGTACGGGGAATACGTTGTTTCAGCTTAGTTAACACATGAATTTATACTTTGACCTCAGTGACCATCATATTTTACTATATCAAATCAGTTCGCATTTAGCCATTTAAAGCGCCAAGGCTTACTCATCCATTAAAACATAGGTTCCCTCATAATAAGGTTTAAAGTTCATAACCCAGAAACGCCAGCAACGAAATGCATAAAAATAGATTCACTATGGAAATGCCCTCCTAAAAAAATCTGCCTCCTAAACCATGTAGTATACATATAAGTAAGGTAAAAGTAAAATAGATTTTCCAGAATATCAAAAATATTTTTTACTGTTTTACTAATAAATATATTTTGCAAGTGGCGCCTGTGACAGAAAAGATGACGGGAAACCGTTTATCTTGGTATGGACACGTGATGAGAAGAGAGGAGAATCATGTGACAAAAAGAGTGATGAGTATGAATGTTAGTGGATGGAAGGGAAGAGGCCGACCTAGAAAAAGATGGATGGACTGTATAAAGCATGATATGATTGTGAAAGGAGTGGATGAGTCAATGACGAGTGATAGGATTGTATGGAAGAGAAAAACATACTGCGCCGACCCCAAATATAATGGGAACAGGGCAAGCGAATGATGACTGTTTTACTAATAAAAAAAACCGCCTAGTGCGAGTCGAACTCGCGCACAAAGGGTTGCGTATTATTATCTATAATACAACAGTAGACTTATGACCTTCAAATTAGTTTTAAAAACGGAAAAAAAAATGTATGAGAGATTTTATGAATTGGGAGACTTTAGAAAGATCGCGTATACCTTTTGGGCTTGTCAGTCTTGCTCGCTCATGACAAGTAAAGAACCAATTGACAAAAAACAACAATGCAAAATTTTATATGCACATTTTTATTTTAATCCTTTTAGTACCAAAAAAGAAGACAGCACGCTTGTATGTATAATTAACAAAATACTTTTTTACGTCAGACCAGAAAAGCAAGCAAAGGCCCTAACCAAGCAAATGCAATGTAGCCTGTATCATAGTACCTTCCAGTTTAAAAAAAATGTGTGAATTTGTCAAATCTCAAAATGGTTTTCGAATTTTAGTACCTTTATGAAAATGAAAATGTGAAATGGGCGATAACAGTTTGTATGGAAAAGGATCTTGTTAAAACCCGTACCATATTGCGTCATTAGTACGTTACCACTAAAAATAATGTTTTATTTTTGTAAATCATTTCTTAATTTTTAACCGTCTTTTTTAACTACCGTAAAAAAATATAAAAAGGTAAAAAGGATTCACAATTACTTACTTACGCAAAAAGCGGCATATTTATAAACAAAATTCATTTCCTTAAACTGTATCGTTCCGAATACAGCTGTCTATTATTTACGTAAATAGACTATATTTATTATACAAATATTAATTCTTACCTAAGCATGATTATACGTAGGAAATCATTAAAATTCTTAAAAAAAAACGAATTCTGAATCATTTTATTTCATTTTTACCTTCTTATGAAATAAATATTTTAGAAATTAGAATCATTGAAAAAATTTTTTTTGGTAGTGAAAAGCTGAATAAAAACTAGACTTTTGAGAGTGAATTTGTTTGGACGCAAGCTGGTACGGATCCCTATGGTAAAATTAACATTGTCCTTTGGCATTTGCGCAGATGAAGTTCTGCGCTAATAAATAATAAGTACCTCGTTGGTGCACCACTCGAGCGAGGCGCGCAGCGAGGCCAGCACGTCGTCCTCCTCGCCGGCCAGCGGCGCGAGCGGGGTGGCGTAGATCCCCCCTTTAGGCTTGTGGCGCACCGCTGGCTTCGACGGCACCGCGGGCTTGTCTTCGCGCCGGCTGCGACGCTCTTCCGGCGACGTCTCCTCGCTGTCGTCGCCACTCTGGAGATTTTTATTTTATTACTTTTAATTATTACCACTGACCTCTATAATACAAGTACTGTCAACCTAAAAATGGAGCCACTTGATTATCGCCATTTTAAGGCTGACGGCTGTACTGAGCGTGTGGTGAATGTCCACGGAATTAATGAGAGTTGACATAGACATATGCAAGTTACTCTATTTTAGTTCCCTGTACACTCGGTGAGGGCGATTTGATTCGGCACAAAAATTTTCTGTCATTTCTTGGTAAATGTTTAGTCCAGCGTACTTGTATTATAGAAGTCAGTCATTGTTACACACGGCCGCACGTCAGAGCCCTTACTCCGGTTGACGAAATGCGTATTTTCGAATGTAGCCGTCCCTTTCACTCACTACAGAATGATAAAGCGAACGAGCGTGATGGCTAGACTCGAAAATAGGAGCCCTACTTTGACGTAAATTAATAAAAGCTGTTTTCGTAGTGCACATGGGCATGGACGACATATATAAGGACCAACAGTCGCCATACAAAGATGCGTTCCCCGATTTTTGGTTCATTTGTTTCTCACTAGATGTCTATAGAGGTATCAATCGCTGATAGAATGCATATTTTTAACAACACTTTGCAAACTGGAACCTCCGACCCGACTAGATGACGTAGTAAATTTAATTAGATACAATAGATGGCGCTTAATGGCAATATTTGATTTCGTAAATCTGCTGGACTTTTATACATTATACTGTTTATTGAAAATATTTTCGTTTTGGACCTTTTAATTAGCCATAAAGTGGTGTTTTATATAATTGTTGAATAAAAAAAATAAATATGTCGTTCTCAGACAAATTATTACCGTACTTTTGGTAGTGATTTTTATGACATTTTTTTTAAATTTACTTAATTTCACACATTCTTTTTAATTTATGTACGATAAGTATGATTATTTGATAACAAGTTGAAAATCTTTTAGAACTAGAGGATAACTACTCAGTAAGACGATAGTAGACGGTAGTTTTGGCTGTAGCCGTCCCTGTCATACGTAATATTCCAGCATGTCAGTGCGACCGAGCGCGACGACTAAAAAATACTTTCACTCTACTACACTCTCCGAACAAAACCGAAGCCAATATCAGGGCTGTCGCGCGGTAAATTTAGCACTAAGTTTCCATACAGAGGCATGATTTTTGTCGTTAGTAGGTAATATGTTTTTAATAAACATAATAAGTTGTAACGTACAACATGAACACACTGACCTATGTAAAAGCCACATTGGATTTAAAGACTACCTAATCGCGTGATTTGTAGACTATAAAATGGATTCTGTGCTTAGGTACATTGTTTAAAAAAACAATAATACTTCTTAGGCCTTAGTTTAGTTAGCAGTTAGTCATAGGTTTAGGTTAGTAAAATATATTGAAGTGTTTAGGTATTTTACATTCGTATTTATCGTCTGTGTGTACCGAATTAAACAGAATGCATTACTTGAGAAAATATTCGCTTTGGTTTTAGAGGAATAACAACGTTTTTTAACCGGTTTTTTGGTTACTACAGTCCCGGAATGCGCTCATTGGATGTTGATTTTTGAGATTGTAGTCCCCGAAATTCATTTGAGCGGATAGGCTCGACCTGATAATTAATTTTAATGCAATTGGATAACGAATATTTTTTATAAACATCACGGAAAGATTTTACCTTTCGGATTTCGAACCCGCAACCACAGGTTTGGTAGTTCAGAGTGACAGGACACGTTTACTAGATGGTGATCTGGGTATGGCCAACTCATCGAAATATAAATTTAAGTTGCAAAACTACTTTTTATATTTTTATAACTTAGCAATTATTTTGCAAGTTTTTACGAACCGCACGCCGGCTCACTGGCGTAGCAAGCACTTGCAAAAATTCGTCGACTAACGTCCTCCGTAGCTTAGTTGGTAAGAGCACTCGCCCGGATAGCGAAATGACGTGGGTTCGAGTCCCACCGGATGACACAGCGATTAATTTTTGTAAGTGAAATTTGATTTAATTTCGTAAAAACTTGCAAAATAATTGCTTAAGTTATAAAAATATAAAAGGTTAAGCTGATTTCGTCTTAACTGATAGTTAAATATTTGTAAAAATATTTCCATTGGATACATGCAGGTACATTCCCCAAGTATTGATGAAATCGAACGCCGGCTCACTAGCGTAGCAAGCACTTGCAAAAATTCGTCGACTGACTAACGTCCTCCGTAGCTTAGTTGGTAAGAGCACTCGCCCGGATAGCAAAGGGACGTGGGTTCGAGTCCCACCAGATGACACAGTCGATTAATTTTTGTAAGTGAAATTTGATTTAATTTGCAAAACTACCCCTATTACAATTGCATCAGATGCAACAGCGTATACCTAGCTAGACGTTGTCGTCCTAGAATGCTAAATGGTATCGTTTGCGTTCGTACAATTTGAACCTAGTTTGGAAGATTCATTCATTTAAGCCTTTTTTTTATCCAAGTTAGTCGGAAATATGAAAAAATACATTTATTACTAATGTTAGTAACTATTCTAACAGTCAAAAACTGCATGGATCGGCTAAGTACCTATCTTAAATAGCAATTACATTCCCAGCTGATTCATATCAAAACGTCATAATTATAGGTACCTACTTTAACAACAGTAATAAATATATTCGTATATTACGTGATAGACAGTGGAAACGAAATATCGATAATTTGATACAGCCCTAGTGTAAAACGAAAATTATTTCTTTACACAAAATATTCGTAAATTCTGCATTATGTGTATTGGATCTTTGCTTCTTACATTAATAAATGTTTAAAGTATCACACTAAGCACTTAAAATTCGAAACGCATTGGCAAAAATAAACCTATGTTAGGTGGTGTCGATTTGGAACAATTTACCTGTGAAATAAACATTTTTCGGGGTTATTTCGCTGTGTCGTACAACAATCAATTACTGAACAAGTCAGCATGTTTCACCAAGAAATATTTCAAAAAAATATCCACGATTTCATGTAATATTTAAACAATTCAAATAGCTAAAATTCTCAGCGTGCCGATAAGTGCCGACAAACTGTTTGACGTTTCCAAAAACGGTCTCGCTCGCTCAGCCCTTTGTTCCTCTATTCCGTTAGGAATAACTTTATGCTCGTAATTGAGCTCAGTTGGCTCAGTTAAAAGGAAACGTGGTCACTTAGCATTCGAATGAAATGTTTTTGTCTCGATGCAATCTCGGGCGGCTGCCGAAGCAAGACAAATAAGCTCAGACGATAAATCGCTTCTTATATTTGACCAAACCAGCATTTCGTAGTCTCCAATTTCCTCGTCTAAAATTTGACAAATAATACCTGCTTATTTCCGAAATAATAATTCAAACGTTTGGACTATGCGCCTATGTTTTAGTTTCAGTGTTAATTCGCGTAGATTATTAAATTTTGTCGAGCGTCTGAAAGTTAAGTTAGTAATTTTCTTAGTTTTTGAAGGCAATGTGAGCCTTTGTTAATTCGAATATGAGAAAAATCAAACAATAAGAGCTGTGGTAGATAAATGTAGATTTTACTGTAAAAAAAGTCAAAGGGAAAATAGGAATGTGTATATTTAGGTCCCCCGTTCCCCTCAAATAAATGACTTTAATAAAAAAAACAGTATCATATCGTTTGTTGTCCTTAATAAATGTAAAAAAAAGATAAACAAAGAAAATGTAAAAAAATATAGACCGGGGATCGATCCCGACACCTTAAGATTTGATATCTTCCACAACTCAACGAATTGCGCCATCCAATCATTACGTCATTAGTTGAAATTTTGATACTGTTGCCGCTGTTTGTCAACTACTATAAACCAATAGCACAATAGACAGATTTGTTTTCGTACGGTATTTTAATAAACGCCATCTATGACTTTTAAGAGTACTAAATGAAATTGGCAACAAGCATGGAAGTCCGCTGATAGCAGACAGATAGACATTGCAAGAAAATTAAAGCATTGGCTGGCTATATTAGCAACGCCCTCTGGATGGTACTTGGATTTTTGTGAATTTCCGGGGAACGCTTTTTTGTATGGCGATTGTTAGTCCTTATATATTTCGTCCATGACATGGGTAACCTGACGTGCTGCCGACTAAACAAAAGAGTTAAAAATTGCTTGATAAATACAAGGAAAAAACCTGGCAAGAGCGAATGGCACTCGCACTCTGTGGGTTCCGTACAAACAAAGGTTTTTTCTACAATGTAACCAAAAAAATCATTTTTTCTTTATACTTGTGCTGCAAGACCTTACTTCTTGTCAAATTTCATGATCCTAGATCTACGGAAAGTACGCTTACTTAGAAAATAAGCCATGAATGGCCGTATCTTTGGACTGAGTTGACTATCTACGATTACAATTCACGATGCTTACATTCGACAATTTTGTCAAGATCGGTTGTACTAATGGACAACCGATCTTGACAAAATTGTCGTAGTAGTAGAATTGTAGATGTCATTCTATTGATCGGATTATGGAAAGATACATTATTATTACAGAAAGGAATATCGAAGGGATGCTCGAATCGAGACGGTCAGCCGGAGGCTCAAAATTGAAGGTCAGATCTATCTGACAGCTCTTGTAAGAGTTGTGTTGTCGTTGATGAGATGTAATGTGATTTTTGTCTCAAACAACTAAGATCTACTATACCTGGAGACATTGCATAAAACTGAAAGCGACAGGACATTTGGGGACTTTAAATCCAATTAACATAAACTACCAAGTCATATTGAAACTAGAAACGTACCTTAGGCTTCATTTTCGGGCTCAATCTCTCCTCCGTCTCCTTGTTCTCCCACAGCTTCTTCAAGCTGCTGATGCTGCCGGTGCTGCGGCGCTTGTCTTCTTCATCCCCACCCCCCGTCTCCAGTGACCCGCTCTCCGAACGCTTCCTCTCCTCCCGCACCTCCTCAGGCGAGGATTGCTCCTTCTTTACCGTCCCGTTGGTCCCCGCAGACCCACTGTCCACTTTCCGCAACCTAGCCTTAAAGTCGATAATCGAACAACCCTCCTCATCCTTATTTATCTTTTTCGTATCAACCTTTTTCAGTTGCGACTTGAAGTCAGTCCCCTTCGATTCGTCCTTCTTCTGATCGACGTTGTTGTACGCCGTTTTTCGGAGACTCGCCTTTAAGTCTATAGGAGATACGGTCTCTTTTCCGTTGTCGACCGGTTTGGTGGGCGTTTCTGTTTTCTTGTCCGGTTTCATGTTGAGGCTCTCCGAGAGTTCGGAGACGAGTCTAGTGACGGGGTCGCCGAAGGACGTGTGCATTTCTATGAGATCGTTCGGCGGGGGCGAGTCTTTTTGCCGTTGTTTCTTCTTATCCGCCCGCTCTTTGATTTCGGCGACCAGTTTGAGTTCGAGCATTTCTTTCATTGTTTGTTTGGCTGGTTTCTCTTCCTGATCCGCGGTGTCGGTGCCGGCGTCGCGGCAGCAGTCGGGAGGTGGAGGAGGTGGTGGGGGTTGGGATTCCTCTGGCGGGGGTGGGAGATCAGGGGGTGGGGGTGGGAATTCTAGTTCCGCGAGTCGCGGTCTCGGTTTGGCGGGGCTGTTGAAGGATCGTAGCGTGGGTGCGGCTCTGTTTGTGCGTGGGGAAGCGGGTGTGGGTGCGGTGACTCCCCCGGAGGAGTTGGACCGTATCATGTGTGGTTGGGCTCGAGCGGTGCGCGGGGAGAGGGAGCGGGGGTCGTCAGTTGGCGCGGGGGAGGGCGAGGGGGCGGGGGCGGACTGGCGCAGGGACTCGAGGTAGGCGCCGATGCGAGCGCCTTTGGGCAACGTGCCGTAGCGGTTGATGGCGCGCTTGACATTCTGCACCTCGAGCGCGGCCACTTGCACGCCCTGCTGGAATGTCAGGGAAATTTTTGCGTCATTATACAGTTTCAATTTTAAAATTACATTATTTAAAAATAATCTACACAAATATTTTATTAGAAAGGTTATTAAAGAGGAAATATTTTATTGTTTGTTTGTTTGTATTAAATAGGCTCCGAAACAACTGGACCGATTCATATGAAAGGTACAGAGATAGTTTGAGATCCTGGGAAGGACAAAGGCTACTTTTTAAGGCGATATAAAATCATCATGGGTGATGAAAGCGCGGGCGAAGTCGCGGGAAACTGCTAGTAAGTATATACAATTAAACAGTTCCAGTGTGAATTTTTGCCCTCGAATGTTATAAAATTAACTATTAATAACGTTTATTAAACTATTTTAAGCTGCGTCAATATTGAGTGTAATGTTTAGTTCATTATTTTGCTACAGTACAACAAACTTGCGGCTGCGATTTTACCAGAGATGTGCGAGGAAACGTAGCGAGGACGTGTTTGTTAAAGACCAATAGAATCTCTCCATTTACCAAGCTCCGCTCTTGTGGACAGACATGTCGCAGAACCGACGGGCGCAGGAGTAGGAAGGTTCTCGAATGGAGACTACGTCTCGGGAAACGTAGTGTTGGACGCCCTGCTAGGTAGACCGACGACCTGAGGAAGGTGGCCGGTGGTGGCTGGATGCGAGAAGCGGAGGACCGTGAAAGTTGGCGCAGTCTTGGAGAGGCCTATGTCCAGCTAAATGAAGCGATTTTGTTGGTTCATTACAAACACATCTCTCATGACACATTTTCTCGCATGTCTCTACAGCCCGAGACAACAATTGTGTAAAATTGCTGCCAGATATCCCATAAGGATCAATTGACAAAGATGTTTCCTAGCTTGTTATCAATGACAGATTTTTTGTATCTAGGCCTAAAGTGTTGGGTAAAGAAAGATAATTTGTTTTGCTTGTAGCTAGTAAGATACACTTGGACAATAATGTTGCGATTTCACTATAGTTCGACCGCCTAAATTACTCCTCGCCTACAGGTAGGTATAGGGGGTAGACGACCACGGGGACTATAAGCGGTGCGGCAAGCGCTCGTGATTTGATTGCATACTTTTTATTTTCAAAAGAATGCGAATTTCAAATAACCCGATCAGTCACAAACGCCCGCCGCTCGCACCGCTCATTATCCCCGTTCTCGTCTTCCTCCCAACTGAGCTACCGTGCAGTTCATCTACTCGTGTAAAATTCTTGTTCTCTTTGTCTCACGTCATTGCGTGACGGCAGCGACATCTACATGAGTTGTATTGCAACAGCAGTCGGCCAAGTAGTTATTATTTACAGAATAAATTAAACTTGAATGATGACGCTTAAGTTTGAAAATCAAATGTGTATTTTTATCGGGTCCTAGCACGGTCATAGTATAGTACGGTGTAATGTCCTCCTAGCCGATTTCGACTACGGCGGCCTATCTTAACAGAGATTAGCCAACTGCGCAGGACATATTATAGTGCACAAGTGTGTGCGCAATACACAGGTGCACTCTCTGTTCCTTCACTCTCATAATTCGGTGAGACGGCAGCCCGACATGACCGTAGAGAGATCAGGCGCAGGACCAACGGCTTAACGTGCTTTCCGAGGCACGGGGGTGTTAACACCACCAACTTCCTGACTCCGCAGCTGTGTCTAAGTAATTTCAAGGCAGAAAAACCCAAACACTCTCGGCCCGACCCGGGACCTCGTGGATAGTACCCAGCGTGCTGACCACTAGACCAACGAGGCAGTCACGGTGTACTACACCGTTAAATCTACACAATTTCCGTGAATCGACAAGCCCACAAATGCTAACTGCTAGTCCCTACCTTGGGCTGCGCATCGTGCGACTGGTGATGGTGCTGCGCCGGCTGGTGGTGGTGCCGCCTCTTGGCCCGGTGGCGCGGCTCGCCGCCCGCCGACTCGTCGGTGTCCGGCGTCGCCTCCGCCAGCGAGCCCTCTGAGGACGCCTCGCGGGCCCCACTGCCCCCGACGCGGGCCCCGCCTGGACCCCAAGTAGGTACACCGGTGAGGGGTTAAGATTTGTGCAATTGTTTTCATTAAAGCAGTTAACCCTTTCGCAGACAATACTACTTTTGAAGGTTTTGAACCGATTGCAACGGCTTAAAGTTGAAATTATGATGACAACATATTTGCCCGTGCTCGCGAATGGGTTAATACACCATCCTATCCTTGTAGCATCCTAACTAGTAGAAACACTGATAGTGACTGGAAAAGTGGAAGGAAGGCGACCAAGGCGTCGAAGTGCCACACGCTTGTCAGACCAGATATCACAGAAACTGTAAATACCATTTAGTACTGCAATACATCAAGCAGCAGAACGCAACCGATGGAGACAGCTGGTTGACAGAGTCAGGAGCAAGAGCCCGTAAAACCCCAGACCTACGTTATTTCATAATAGCTGAAAGTTTGTCAGCGCATCTTCCCAACATAGGTGACCGAGCGTAAGAACCATGAACCATCATGAAATTTGGGTCATCGTAGCTTTGGCAGGTAAACGGTACTAAAAGTGTGTAAAATACCAACCTAGAGTCATTTTTAATAAATAATTGTGATTTTTTAATATTCTCTTTAGAATATTATGAAAAATCACGTCATTCATTGCCAGACACTTAACATAGTTGGCATCCCCTTGCCAGACACCGTAAATATTCATTAGATTGTAATTCTACTTACGTCATACTTTAAAAGTTAATTTTACATATAATATTCGGGCAATAATTAAATGATATTTGCTCATCAGCCAGACCGTTTTGACCGTTCTATCCTTGACAGACAAGCATTTACAGGTTAACTGCCAAAGTCACGATGACCCGAACTTCATGATGGTCCATCGTTCTAACTTGTGTTGGGAGCATGCGCTGGTTAACTTTCAGCATTTATAAAATAACGAAGGTCTGGGGTTCACATGCATGAGGATCCTGACTAGGAAGATTGGAACCTAAATAACTTCGATTACACCTTATTTCCTAAATAGAATCCTAGTTAGGTTGCTTCAAATATGTAATAAGTGCTTTAGGGGGGACGGAAAATTCAAAACACTACTTTGGTATTTTCATAATGTAGTCGAGCCCAAGTCTGATTTAGCACCCAAATTGTAATAGAATTGCTATCGAAAAGCAAGATTTTTACTGTAGTGTTATGGGACAAGTGCTTTTGCCATATGTCCCATAAAACTACTGTCAAAATCTTGTTCAACATGTTATTCAATTATGATTCTATTACAATGTTTCTAGTGTAACTTGCAGACTAGGGCCCCTGTACAATATTTAGTTTGTATTTTATTTAGTTACAGCTAAATAATTTGGATCAGGTTAATTTGCAACTTTATGATAGGAATTTTAAATGTCAAACCTACGAAAAGGATAGAAAATTACTGATCTAAATTAAAGAGCTCTCGGTTACACTTTCAAAAATTACAAAAACAAATTAATAATGAGGAAATAATACGGTTCAGTAACATATAAACCAATAAATTGTAGCCACACACACACAAGAAATTGCAACACAGGTACATACATACGCTTGATCTTAAATACAAGAAATTGGTTAGTACCCAAAAAAAGAATAAAAAGTAAACCAAACTGACTATGGAAGTGAGATGAATTGAAATGACATGATAATATGGAATCAGTCATTTAACATTGATCGATAAAGTCGATAAGTTTAAAGACTATGACATGAAAAATCTCTATAAAAAAGCAAAAATATAAGCAATGTTATCTGGAATTCTAAAAAATTAAATCTTTTTTCATCATGTGCAAACAGCAAAATACATAAAACTGACTATTATAGTCGAAGCAGAGAGCAAATGCTTACGTTTGAAAGAGAAAATAGATAAAGATAAAATAAGCATGCATTTGTCACTTTTGTATTGTAACTGAAGATTTCTTCATAGCTTGACTAGAAACATATACGAGTAGGACCTGAATTGATTTTTTATATGACTGGGTATCATCATACCAGCGTAGATTGGCATGTAAGCATAATAAGTTTTGGAGTGTGTCTACATTCAAGTTAATTTCTTCAGCCAGATAACAGATTCTATGATACAAGAACAAAACAGAAAATTGTGTAAGTACATAATTCAGTGGCTTTTTCTATATTGGCCTTTAAACACATTGATTGATCGTGGCATTGAATGAAATATAACACATTTCTTGTGCGATTTTTTTGATTATAGTATTTCTCGTTTTTATAGCCAAAAATGCTCCTGTTTGTACAAGTCTGATTTAAATTAATTGTACACGAAACAATAGCAAATATTATAAAGCCACTTTAAAAGTTTCTTGGTCAGCAATTTCACAAGAAATACAAATGACAAACGTTTCAGATTTATTGTAATATAAAATGATTATATGATAAGGAACCACAATTTGGCTGTCAAAATACAAACGCCTAATTTTTTAATCACTTCTTACTTTCGAATTTGAATAGACTATATGTCTGGTTTCCAACTTACTTTATTTAATAGTGGTTCATATACACCTTACTAAATGGATAGATAAACCACCGTTAAAGAGACTCAGAATATGAAGCCATTTGAGTATCGCCATTTTGGCGCTGCCGGCTGTAGTGAGCAAGTGGTGAGCGTCCACGGAACTAATGAGAGTTGACATAAACCTAAGCAAGTTACTCAATTTTAGTTGACCCTGAACACTCAGTGATTTGAGATTTGAGACACCGCTTTGATTAGGCACAAAATTATCTGTCATTTCTTAGAGAATGTTTAGTCCAGCGTACTTGTATCATAGAGGTCAGTGATGTCTATGAAGTACCATTCGCAGCTAGAGAAGCTTGCATAGAAATACAAAGAAACCAGTGGTGTCGCGGCGACATATAGTCTGCTGCTGCCGCGTGTAATTGGCTACGAACTTATAGGAATATTCTCATTTTCTGAGTTCCTTTAACGCTTAGAACTTATACCTTTAGTAAATTACCAGTTCATTTCATTAGTCAGTTCAATTTCGACATTTACGGTGAATAAATAATAATACCCAAGCGCTGGTCATCGAAGCGGGACGCCAAAGTAACGATAGAAAATGCAAAGCGACTGGACCGGACAGAAAACATACTCCATATTTCTGTAGAATATAGATAGAAAGATCTAGATGTGTAGAGAACTTTTTCTGCATATTATAGTAATTTTAGAGTCATGAGGATTTTTTCACGGACGCGGTCTGAGATACATAAACTGTGATCCTTAGCATTGCGACAGCGCAGCGACGTATAAAATGCTTCTTTGAGATTACAGGGCCCGTAGCCAAATGGTAATCTTTTTGGGGCGAACTTCACTATCGCCAACGAAATGTCAAAATATGTATGCAAAAGTCATGTGATGTTTTGATGGCTTATGTCAGTTTCATATATTTAGTTATACTCGGCCCGGCGAACCTTAATCCCTATGACATTGACAGTTATTCCTACGACACAACATTGTAGTGACGTCACCGTTACATTAGAATTTAATTGGAGGCTTCTAAAAATGCCATTTATTAAGGTAAGTTAGATATATGCCATTACAATGATATTCCGTCGGAATTATAACAATTCTTAACATTTACAAGAAATTATCTTAACCAGACTTTACGTTTACGTCCTGCAAAAGTTACTTCGTTCGGAAGATATCGACTAGTGCGGAAAATATCGATAAACAAATGTCGATAATGGAAACGAGTGTACATGATTAAAATTTATAATCATTTAAGTTATAGGTGCTGAGCTGAATGTTAAAAAGTTGCATGAAATTGTTTTTATTTCACTCAAATTTTGAAAATATTTATGGGGACACCAGGTTTTGTTTTATTTAAGATTAGATTTTATTAGTATCAGTTTTCATGTGTGGCATAATTAAGTGATAAATTATGAGTGTCATTACTTTTTCATACTTAAGTATTAGTACATTCTCTATTGAATAGAACGGAGCGCGGCATACCTACATGCACTCACGATTGTATACTTAAGATAATTAAAAATTAACTGTAGGACAAAACCAAATAAAACAAAAGCTGTTCAGCGATCAGTTATTTATATATTTTAATCTGAAGCTGATAATGACATCACATCACAGGGTTTGTGTCACGAACTCGGAATCTGAACTGCAGCTGCTGTCGCCTACGTTTATCAAAAACGGCTCATCTACAATGTTGTCGTATCGCACGTCTCGATCCCAATCATCAAAACAAAGTTTTAAAGCATATATTGGCAGTGGTAGGGCGGTAGCCAAATCTCTGCGTGACCTTTGGATTTTGCCATTTCATCCAAAAAATATGTCCGCTTTGTTTGCTGTTTCTGCAGGTCCAACAGTCTGACCAATTCTTATTTGAACATTTGAATGTTAGCTGCCACACCATTGCGTTGCAACTACTCTAGGATTTACCCTTTATTATTGTTGCTGGTAGTGCTTTATTCACTTGGACGGAATGGTATGGGGCGGTGTTGTTGCATTTAAATTATCCATCATCACTTAGTGATCAGCGGTCGTTTTAACTGATTTGAAGGCCCACAAGCAATTAGGCGCAAAACCTTTGGCTGTACCAGCGTGGCAATACAACTGGCAACTGACTACAGTGCTAATTAAAACTAAAAAAAATATAAACAAATTTAAACGAAAAGTACAAAATAATATTTAAATGACCTAAGTGTTCTACGGAATTGTACAAGAAACCTATTTCCAATTTATTATCTGTTATTTTTCGGAGTCGGTGCCAACCAAGCTAGATATTCTATCTACTCTAAGCAGCCAAGAGATGGTTTCATCCTGTCCTTACTTGCAAAAAAACATTGGAATTTCTGGCACCGACTCCAAAAAATAACAGATAATAAATTGGAAATAGGTTTCTTGTACAATTCCGTAGTACAGTTAGGTCATTTAAATATTATTTTGTACTTTTTAGTTTAAATTTGTTTATAAAATTTATAGTTTTAATTAGCACTGTAGTCAGTTTTGAAGTCGGTTTTTTTTCTATTTTTAGTTGAAATTTATTGTAAGGTGCAACATGGGTAGACCTACTAAACGCGCTGTTTAAATGCGACAGCGTCATTTGGAAGAAAGTAGTAACGAGAAGGAAGGCCGTTTAAAGAAGAACATTTAAAGATTTAATAATAGCATTTTTAATTTAGTTTGTTGTATATCGTATCATCGGGTTCCCTATACAAATGATTTTGGGGATAAAAACTGTTCTATGTCCTTTCTCGGTATTCAGACTATCAAATCCATCGTTTCAGCGGTAAGTTAATTGATTTCTTGCAGTAATTATATATTTCTTAAAGTAATAATATTTTTTATTGTTGGGGGCGGGAGGGAGGGGTTAGGAGGGGGGGGGGGGGGGGAAAGAGGAGGGAGCTGCGCCTTTGACTTTGTTAGCATTTTTTTTTTTCAAATCGGTCCACAACTGACTGAGATATGCGGTAACATAGCCACAAAAAAAAAACAAAAAAAACATACAGTCGAAAACTTCCTCCTTTTTTGAAGTCGGTTAGTAACAAAAACAGTCGAATTAATAACCTCCTCATTTTTTGAAGTCGGTTAAAATAGTTAAGTTTCATCGACACGACCCATCACTAACATGAACTGTCATAGGGATCAAGGTTCGCCGGGCCGGGTATAGCGATAACCAACTTCGCTTGAGAATAAATTGCCACTTGGCTACGGGTCCAGATTATGTATTTCAATACCACGTGGTTTAGCAAATCCGCAGGACTCTAAAAACGGCCTAAGCGAATCTGACACTGTCAAAGTGTGACATAGTCAGTGTTAATATTACATAAAAATACTATTTATCAGACGGCTAATTTGAAACGAATGACACATCGTTGACAACCAATGCGTTAATTACGGAATGTCATTTATTTCAAATTCGTCGTCTCATAAATAGACAAGGCTAGAACACTGTTTTTTTACACAGAAAGTGGCTGCTGCATAATGGGAACATTCGTACGTTACTAGTATATTTTCTGTCCAAATGATAGTTTACTAAACCTAATAGAATGAATATACGAGTGGAAATGTATAAAATAATATTTTTATTAAGCGTATACATCAGTTCTGAACAAAGTTAGTATAGTTTTGCAAAAAGTTATTTCTCATCTCAATGAAGAGGGTGAGACAGATTATAAATTCACAGTGAACATGATTCTTTAATAACAACATTCTTCAATGAACCTCATTTTACATATTCCGGAGCTTTTTATTTTGTGGTTCTTTTGTGTATAATGTACATACGACCGCACGTCAGACGACCCCACTTTGACCTTGAGACCGCTTCTATTCCCTACGTAATAAAAGCTGTTTTCGTAGTCCATTGGTAACCTGGCGTGCTGTCGACTGTACGTAGACGCGTTGCGCGAACGCTTAGCTGCAGAAACGGTATTACTTAAAGAACGGATATGTACGCTGAATTATTTATTCAAAGCTATTTTACGAAGGGTGGGTATGATTTTTAATATTTCTGTTAATTTATTACTACTAATACCATTAGGGGTTTCACAACAGAAACATATTTAAATTTATGGGCAGCTTCGTCTACCCAGAGCAGGTGGTATACTTACAAAGGCTTTCGACCTAGCGCTACACACCTTCCCGAGCAGACAAACAGACAGAAAATTGTAGTTTAAACTGATGCATATGAAATATTACATACAAATATACATTCGTACAGAAAAGTTAGCGCATATTATTTTATTTTAACATAAATCGCATTATCGTTATGTAAATGACATCGAATGCAACATATGGTACGGAATGAAATAAAAATAATCTAATAGAAGCCAATAGCGTAAGCGAGAGACGTTTAGAAAATCATAAGGAAGTAACAAATAAGAACGATCCGATGTAAGATGGCGTTGCGTAGGTGAGTACCGCCGCAAACTTATATCTATCTATAGATTTAAATCGATGATTGACCATGTAAACAGCTCGTGCCATTTAACGGTGCATAAAAAGTCATTGACCCGTCACCCCTGCAGACCGTCACCCGTGTACCACTGAACGCCAGTATGCGAAGCGCGGCGACCCTAACTATAAGCCGTAGCGATACGAATCTGTCTAACAAATGAACCTCTGTACGGGTCGACCTTGAACCCAAATATCAAAAGTCGTAATAATCGCTTGTTAGAAAGACAAATGATACGTGTCACAAGGTTTTAGCTGTCAAGGTGAACGACCTTTTATGCACGTTTATCTGGCACGTACTATAAGAATGCTGTCAATAGTATAGCTATTGAAACTGAGCAACGTTAGTTACGTTACCTAGTAATAATTCGAACTATACTGAGTGTACTGGTAGTACTGTTAGCAGGTTGTTGCTAGGTCCAAAAGTATGTATCGATAAAATATATGACTGAAAATGTATACTCTTTATGCATCCATACTATTTCTTTCAACTATCATTACAGGTAATACCCAATTGTGAACTGTACCCTCTGACGTCTAGCGTGCTTCGCCCCCCGCACCTCTGGCGACCACAGGACGGTCGCGCTAAAACATGTCAGATTTAGACAGGATGTCCCAAAAGCAAGTACCCCTGAACTGACTTTGTTGTACTTTATTTTAATATTATACATGTACCATCTTAGGAACCACTTGTGACTTGCAATAAAGAATCTGAATCTGATGGTAGATAGACGAAGTAATAAAGTAAAGTAATCATACAAGTTTTTATTAACCTAAACAATCGAATCTGTACTTCTATTTATGACACTATATTTTGTATGGCTATAGCAGTACAATGCGAGTCTTTCTGGTCACTGTGACAAATATCACAAGATAGTTTCCATTATAGAAAATTAAATCACGGATTCAGCCTGTGACTGGCTAAATAAATAAAAAAAGAACTAGTGGCAGTTGTTTATTCTTTCTAATTATAATAAAATGGTACCTCCATTTTATGGTACGTTAGCATAATGACATAAAGTACCATACCACACACGACAATCACCAGTGACTGCGTCATTTAGTCACAGTACCGTGCCATTCATGGCCGGTTTCCGACGTATTTTAATCTAAATACCATCTCGACACAAAATACACCGAACTGCTGTAAGAATTCCCCTAAAACCGGGCTTACTCAAACAGATCAACGTTCAACACATCACGTTTCTCAGTCAAAAATCACGCGTCATTCAAACCATGCGATCAGTGTGACTACGGTCAAATACCTGCTTCGAATAGTTTAAAAAAAACTGTCACGCACGGTGAGTGCCAGTCACAGTGACATATACTAGTTCACTTACCGTTGAGCGACGCGAGCGACTCGTCCTGGCCGGAGTGGTCGTCCGTCGCATACTGGGACTCGCGGAACGAGCTGCAAGATGACAGCAAGCTGGGGATGGAACAACACTAGTCAGAAACTAATGAGAAAAATACTCCTTTTTGAGTTGTGTTGAATAAAGCGGTTTTGTGTAGAAGCATAAAAAAAGTACAAGTGGGTACAGAAGGATCAGTCCGCAATCTAAATATATAAAAAGGAAAACTGAACTAATGACTAACATATCAACGCACATTTGAATTAGAAAGAAATGTACACCTTTTTTATAGTGAACGTGCGCTCTAAGGATTTTAGAAATACATCGCTTAAGGGGGTAAAGAGAGGGGGGGGGGGGTATAACTATGCATGCAACTTTGACAGTTTTGAAGCTAAATCGATGAATGGTAATTAGTTTAAATCTTGTAAAACTAAAAGAGGCTATGACAATAGTAATAAATAAATCAAGCCTTAAACTAAGCGTGAGCTTGTGCTATGGTGACTAGGATAACGGATACAAATACTTAAATACATATAAACATCCATGACTTAGGTACAAATGCTCGTGCTCATCACACAAACATTTCCTCTTGCGGGATTCGAACCCGCAACCGCCTGGTTTAGAAGTCCGGTGCGCGAACGACTACACCAAGACGGTCGTCATAGTGACTGAGTTTCTTTGCTGCTTCTTCTCAGCACTAGCCGACAATTGTCCCGAAGCAGATGTAGGGTTATATATTATGTTGGGGCGTGTATAATTGCTCCTTGCGAGCCTGTGTACAGAAAGTAAATGAATTCTATGATATATATTTTTATTTTTTGACATATTTCAGAATTATTTCACTTTCTAAGTTTGTATGGTAAATTCGACATTTGCGCAAACGAGTTACGTGGAATTGCTAAGTTATTTATTTAAATAAATAGCTTCTCTTGCTATGGCATAATAATAGGCAAATTCAAATCGCTGTACGACAGTCGCCTACCAATACAAACAAATCAAAATCGCGCATTGAGCCAGGCCTAGTAAAGTATTTTTTTTAAATGCTCATTTGATACGGTGCCGTTTCTTTTCCAAATTGATGTGTGCTACGACTTTAAATATGGGGACCGTTTAGACTAGCACTTCATACAGCACAAGTGGTCAAGTCAGACATACCTGGTCCTCTTAGGGGGGGTGGGCGCCTGCTTCCCGCGTCGGTTGGTGGGGCGGCGCATCTGCACTCCTCGCTCGCCAGAGGGCGTCCCGCTCGCTTTCTTGAGGGACATCTGCGGCGTCCCTCCCGAGCTGGTGCCCTCCTGCAGTTGCTTCTCTACCTCTGCGAGGAAATCACGTGTATGAGTACCGAGTCGAGTGCGGACCGTGCGTTTGCATGCGGGCTGCTTGCTGCCACAGTTTGTGTGAGCAGCGGGCATAACGCAACTTGGAGATATCGAACACCGAGCACGAAACATCAAATGTATAAACATGGATAATAATAACATCGAGTACATATCCTATATAAACGAATAAGAGCGACAATGAAAATACAAACATGTAATGATAGACTTAATTTTCTAGTATCTGTATCCGATCTCTTTGCATCAATACATACAACTACTACCACACGAATCCTATTTTATTATTAACGTGTTCCTGGATGACATGATCGTCATAGCCACTACCCTTGTGCTAACATCGAAGTTTTGTTGTTTTTACCTTTGCCGCACTGCCCACTTTTCATTTCTTCTAGCATAAAAGTTTGACTGGTAGATAATGCCACGTGGAATGAAGTCCACCCTTTTTTCCAAAATATCAGTTGTGCAATAAAGCTTAAATAAATAAATAAACAAACAAAACATGCGATCCACGGATGCCCTGGTTTAGGGGTTTTCAACAATATGTACGGATACACCTGCCTTATTGTACGGTTCAGAACTAGGCCGTAAAGATGGACGAAAAACGACTGCATGCAGTGGAAATGATAATTTTGAGATCGATGTGCAAGTGACAAGTAGTAAGCCTTGCCTTACTACTAGTAATAAAATGAGTTCATAGGAGG
This sequence comes from Pyrausta nigrata, assembly GCA_949316185.1. Taxonomy (NCBI): domain Eukaryota; kingdom Metazoa; phylum Arthropoda; class Insecta; order Lepidoptera; family Crambidae; genus Pyrausta; species Pyrausta nigrata. The sequence goes on from OX438936.1 coordinate 1,658,420, forward strand.
AAGTTTGTAAGTGGCGCATGTGACAGAAAGGACGACGGGAAACCGTTTATTTTGGTACGGACATGTGATGAGGAAGGAGGAGCAACATGTGACAAAAAGAGTGATGGGTGGATGGAAGTAAAAAAGAGGGCGACCGAGAGAGAGATGGATGCTAAGTACGATATGGTTGTGAAAGGAGTGGATGATTCATTGACGTATGATGTTATGGAACAGAAAACATTTCCGTTTCCAACTGCAATCAGAACAGGGCAAGCTCATGATGACGACAGTTAAAGGTATTGATGATGACAGTTTTAAAGGTAAGCACCAGGACAGCGACAATCGTGTTTGGCGGACCACCGCGCGCGTTGGCAGCGTTGGAGCGCGAAAACACGGCTCGCGCAGTCCGCCGCCATCTTGAGCGGATGAAGTGCTGGACAGTCACGGTAACTGCAGAGTGGACACGAGCAACTAATTAAATAAATCTGATGACACGTTAGTTAATTCTTGAAATTTGACCAAAGTTTCCGACGATCATTCATATATAGCCTGGACATCGAGCGAGAGCGTAGGGCGCTGTCTGTGCGCTACAATATATAGATTTACACAGCGCATTTTTAAAAAAATAGGCAATGGGCTAACTCTTGATCTTAAGCTAAGCCCGAGAGGAAATATTACTACGATATACGTCTACGATGAAGCGGGCTTCCCCAGTAGTAGCCTATTTGCACGCACCTTCAAGAGTTTCGGGTTATACGCACTCGGAAAACAGATTAAAATGATGATGAAAAGCGCTTGGTACCAGAGATGGAAATATCAACCAATAAGGATGGTAACCTGCAGTAAGTCTGGGGCACGATTGTCGTGCATTTTTACGAGTATGAACTTTTTATCACTGCATGAGAATCGTGCCCCTGATGTTTCGACGGAAGAACGGAGACGGCATTATGAGATTGTGGAGCTTGTGCGTACACTCCCCGATATAATACTCCCTTAATATCTTAAACTTATTTAGACATGTACTCATAGCTATTATTATCTTCTTTTTCTTCTTCTCAGCCTTCTTCTACCATTTTCTTGGTGTAGGCCTCCATTCCTTTATGCCAGTCTCTTCTATGTTGAGCCACCTGTATCCACATCGCTCCGGCTTCTCTCTTTATGTCGTCGCTGCATCGCATTTGGGGTCTTTCCACCGGACGTTTCTCTCCCCATGGTCTCCTCTCAATAACCGTCTTAAACCAGCTATTATAATATGTTTGTATATTTATTACGTGGTGTTGGTGCTTTTGTCCGTGTACCTCATTTAGTAGGGGCCAACAGAAAACAAGGGCCTGACTTATGCTGAGTGAGGTCGCATTGACTACTACATACATAGTCAGATCATAAGTTCTGTCACACAATAAAAACTTTTGAATTTAGAATGCTGGCCACAAAAAAGTTGATTGAATTTGAATTTCGAAATTTTCATGAAAATAAAAATGTGTACTTTTGACAATTTTCCTCTTTTTTAAATATTGGGCTGGACACTTAGGCCCACTTGCGCCATGACGCTAACCTCGGGTTAACCCCTTAACCCTGTCATTTTTGTATGAACTATTATCGGGTTAGGGATTAACCCGTGTTGGTGCAAGTCGGGCTTCAAGAAGACCGTGTCGTGGTTATTGCAATGCATCATTGCGGTTACGAGCCAATTCAGATTTTCGACTTACTGAAAAATTTGAATATAACCAAAAGATTCGTTTATCGTACCATAAAACGATACAAAGAAGACTCTAGTGTAGCTGTCAGGTCAAGAAGTGGTCGCCCTCGCTCTGTTAGGACTCCAGCAGTGATAAAAGCTGTAAAGGCGCGAATTCAAAGAAATCCCTAAGGTAAGCAGAAACTGTTGGCCCTTCAGATTGGGTTAAGCAGGACCACGGTGAAAAGGGTGTTAAATGAAGTCTTAGGGCTTAGGGCATATCAAAGAAAAACAGGACATCGTTTAGACGCTCGTTTAATGGACCTGAGACTGAAGAGATGCCGCACTTTGTTGAAGCGGTACGCGGGTAAAAAGCATCGGGAAATTCTTTTTTCGGATGAAAAAATTTTCACCTTGGAAGAGAGCTACAACAAACAAAATGATAAGGTGTACACACACAGCAGTGAAGAAGCGAGCAACCGTATTCCGCGTGTCCAGCGAGGTCATTTTCCATCCTCGCTCATGGTTTGGTTGGGAGTCTCTAATTGGGGCTTAACTGAGGTACATTCTTGTGAGAAAGGCGTAAAAACGAATGCAGTTGTGTATCAAAATACAGTCCTCAAGAACCTTGTGCAACCTGTTTCTCATACCATGTTTAATAACAGGCACTGGGTATTCCAACAAAATTCTGCGCCAGCTCATAGAGCGAAAAGCACACAAGACTGGCTGGCAGCGCGTGAAATTGACTACATCCGGCACGAAGACTGGCCCTCCTCCAGTCTAATTTGAGTCCGTTAGATTACTTACTTCTACTCTGTTCGCTGAATGGCAAATTTGTGTTTTTCACGGCATCAGAGGAAGGCGTTGTGTATCGCTTTTGGATCGGCTGAGGAGCAGCCAAAACAGAGTCCTGAGAGCGTCGGCTAAACGGTGGGATTCATCGATGCTGCGCCTGCACATCCTCAAAAGGTCATCCGCAGCGAGACACACTATACATTAATCAGCCATTAATGTATAGTGTGTCTCGCTGCGGATGACCTGAGTGGCGTGAGCCCATCAACGTTGTAAATGGAATAACCGTGTTACACAAGCCTAGTCGTTGTTACGCACACAAATGGATTTCGCTACACAGTTTCGCGAAGGATTATTACACATCTCTTCTTTCTATGATCAGAAGTTATGACCTTTGTTGGTTTGGAGTCTACTACCTTGGTGGTCGAGTGGCTCACACACCGATTTTCAAGGTGTCGTCGATTTTCGGTGTATCTCTGAGGTCCGGCGATCGGACAGACCTTCGGTCAGACCCATATTTTCTACACTATCTCAGGTCTTTGCGATGTGTGGTATTACCGTTGTTTCTTTCCATAGCACAAGGGCTTCAACTTACTTTAGTATTAGAGCAATATATGTGTTGAGAAAAAAATGCTTGAACTGTGACACGCTTATTACCATTGTTTCTGATTTCCATAGCATAATTTTTTTAGCTACTTCAGGATCAGTGCAATGAATTGCCCAATACTGAAAAAAAAATAGCAAAACTGTGGCACACGCTTCGCCTAGCTCCACAGAGAGCTTTGTTCCGGTCTGGTCAGGGATACGATGCTCATGCAGTGAAATAAAGTTTACATTCGTAAAAATATATGCGTTTTTACGAGTGTGAACTTTTTCCACTGCATGAGAATCAGTGTCCAGATCTAGATAAAAAAAAACTAGTCTACATCGGAGGGCTGCGGCACTCACCCTCGGTGATGGAGTTGTCTTGAAACATGTGCTCCAGCGCGTGGTGTATCTCGCGGAAGGAGGGCCTATCGGCGGGGTTCCACTGCCAGCAGCCGCGCATCAGCTCGTACACCGCGGCCGGGCACCCGGGGGGGCACTCCATGCGGTAGCCCTGGAGATGAGAACAAAACAAATAAATTTTCAATGTTTTTTAACTCTATAAGTTTAAATAAGAAACCAAACCTACCGGTTAACCACAGGTTAGCTTAATTGGTAAGAGAATTCGCCCGGGTAGCCAACGGTCTTGAGTTCGAATCCTACACGTGTGCGAATTTTTGGTGTCTTATTTAAACTTATAGTTAATAAATGTATTTATCTTTACAACCAATTGCAATTAAAATGCGTGGTAACTTTGTCGGAGACTGGTTCTGTAAGATCGGCCAAGAAAGTGGTCTACCAGTAGCGATCAGGTAGAATTCACTCATGACCTTATTAACTTTTAACAATAAAAGAGATGCACATGACGTAATATTAGTTGCAGCTCTCAGAATATTTCGAAATGGGCAAAATCACCCCTGTTGTTCAAAGACGCGCGAAAGGTTTTCAACCTTAGGGTGATACTAAGGTGCCCTGTCTGACCGACTACCAGGCAAAGACCTCATGGACCAACTTTGAACCGAACAGTCAGTTTGCAAACTGTTATGCTAGATCTTACATATGTTGTCCATAGTGATCGTGTATGTGAGTGAGTGTGTAAGATGTATGTCTCCTAAACGACAACAGTAAGTCCTCTGTAGCAGAATACGATAGGTTTGAAAGCAGCATCTCACAACTTTGGCTCTAGCAACAATAGACTGACTACGCTTACTAGACGTAGAAATCACAAGAACCTAGCAGCAAGTGATGAAAAACGGGGACCCATTTAGCGTTTAGGTCCGCGGTAGGTATTCTCGGCCCGGTGAACCTTGATCCCTATGACAGTTCATGTTAGTGATGGGTCGTGTCGATGTAACTTAACTTTTTTATAACTTAAATGATTATAATAAAATAATAAATAAATTGTTCTAATAAACATACCAATTACCTAGCCTCATACTAAGCGTGAGCTTGTGCTATGGTGAATAGGATAACGGATAGACATACTTAAATACTTTTATAAACATCCATGACTTAGGTACAAATGCTCGTGCTCATCACACAAACATTTGCCCCTTGCGGGATTCGAACCCGCAACCGCCTGGTTTAGAAGTCCGTGGCGCGAATCACTACACCAAGACGGTCGTCAACGGTCGATTATAAATCATGTACACTCGTTTGCATTATCGACATTTGTTTATCGATATTTTTCCGCACTAGTCGATATCTTCCAAACGAAGTAACTTTTGCAGGACGTAAACGTAAAGTCTGATTGAGATAATTTATTGTAAATGTTAAGAATTGGTTTAATTCCGACGGAATATCATTGTAATAACATGTATCTACCGAAATTAAATTAATGACATTTTTAGAAGCCTCCAATCCAATTCTAATGTACCAGCGACGCCACTACAATGTTGTGTCGTAGGAATAACTGTCAATGTCATAGGGATCAAGGTTCGCCGGGCCGAGTATAGGTATGACTACTACTCATAGAAGACATAGGCTTTCCATAAGTAAAGACCATTTTAGGAAGGAAGCGCTGCTGGTAGAGCCTAAATTTAAAAAAATAAAGATGCATGTTTATCATGGGACTCTAATGCAAGACGGGGACGCGTTTAGCGTTAAGGGTCTCTACCTCAGCGGCTTACTATGAATAAGGACTAACTTACAATACGCTTGCGTTTTTTCTCTATATAATAAGGAGGCCTCGAGCCTTCGGGCACCATATTCTATTAATTTAAATTGAATCTGGAGTAGAATACGAATTTCTACACAAACTCAAGGGAGTTTGTGTAGAAATTCGTATCCAATAATGAATTTGCCACTGCAACTCGTACAACATTTAAGTATGAGACGGATAATTTGAAAGACAGACATGACATAGTGAGGAGACAAACATTTCAAATTCGCCGTCTAATATTTAGTCAAGAGTTATAGCAGTGTTTTAGTAAGGGTAGATTTTTAGGCAGGCAGGCAAAATGCGATTAAGCCAAAATACAATGGAAACGAAACCAACATCCAATTAGAGCTACAAGTCAAATACCAAAGTATTCTGTGCGGAACAGACGATCGTTTTAATAATCGCGCTCATTAGGTTTCCATATTTACAAACAGTGCCCTAATTTTAGTGTGCAAGCGGGGAATACTCGTAAAAGCGAGTAAGCAGACCGCCCCTGAATTTTGGGGAACGTAAATAGAGCAAAATCTAAAACCAGATTCAATTCATGCTTGTTATAATCCTAAAACGAATTATTATGTATTAGTTATCGAGCGGAACTTTTCCTGCAAATGTAGGATTTTCTAAAAATAAATAAATTGTTCCAACAATTACACCAATTCGGTATGCAAAGTATATTTTAAGATATATATTTTTCTTGAAGTAAAGAGTAAATTGAGAAAGTAATTTGAGTATTTTGAGTAGTTATTTTGTAACTAATTATTGAAAATTTAAACTTGTGACGTCATAAGCATGCCTATGACGGCTTTCTCTCATATTTACGGGATTGACTTAGGAAGCAAACATTTTTTGGAAACTCTCACAAATGCAAATAGTAACGTCATAATTATGTCTACTTTAAATAAATAAATAAAAGTCGGTTTCCGGTGCGTTTATAGGGGGAGGAGATATGTAGGATAACTCCGTATTTTCGTAAAAACTTTATGTGGTATAAATAACTGTATAGTGATTATGGGCATAAAATCTCTAAATGGTTTTGGAATAACCATAGGTTGTTTTATACTTTACATACTGAATTACACACCAATTACCTAGCCCCAAACTAAGCGTGAGCTTGTGCTATGGTGACTAGGATAACGGATATACATACTTATAATACGTTTATAAACATCCATGACTTAGGTACAAATGCTCGTGCTCATCGCACAAACATTTGCCCCTTGCCGGATTCGAACCCGCAACTGCTGGTTTTGTATTTCGGAGCGCGAATCATTACACCAAGACGGACCAACCATTTCTTCTCTTTGAAGTTTCCATCCAAGGTTCTATTTACCAAAATTAATCAAAATTGTTTCAGCGGTTTGGTGATAAAAAGGTTGACTTGCTCGTTGGTCTAGTGGTTTTAAATTCACGTGTTTCCAGGTTCAAATCCCGGTTCAGGGCGATTTTTTTTCTGTATTTCTTTGTCTTGAATAAACTCAGAAACATCTCTGAAGTCAGGAAATGTAAACTTTTTATTTTAATGCTCGTGTTTGCAACTTAGGCATACACAACAAAACAGCAACGAAATGCGATGATTTCGAGTATTAAGTGAAATAGAATATGGGAATATAACCCCTGGTTAATTTAACAATTCTGAATTACAAGACTGATAGCTGTCTACAACCTAGGGATGATACGTTAAACTGCGTCTAGTTTCCTGATGATGGAAAGGGGCTGGTGGAATGTATTCGTATATTCTTTAGTGGCCAAAGTGAAGGCCGTAGAAAACAGACTGAGGCCACATGACGGCAGTGGCCAAGGGTCTGGTATGAGGCTTTTAAAAGCGTGGAAACATTTTAGTCTTGCGCGCTTGTCAAGCGAGTCCAAAGCAGCTAATTTTTGGCTGAACCATCCCAAATTGGCAGCAATATCCCATGCTCGATCGGATCACGGTCGGTCGGACGGTGCCATATCCTGGATCATGGTCCAAAGCGGGCCCTGGGCCCTCGCGTGCGAGTGCACAATCGGGAAAACTGTAGGATGATGATGATCCCATGCACGGTCGTATCTTTGCTTCATTTGAAAGTAGCCTTGCCTTTGATGTGAAATATCGCTTAGCCCTTGGGAGATTCCTATTTTTATGGCAGTAGTTTGCGCTCTGGACTCAATGTTTTCGCCAATAGAGGTGATAGTCATAGTTGAGGTGAGGCCTTTGCCCTGCAGTGGGATCGATGTAGGCCAACTTTACTTTTTTATTTTAGTTTGGAGGATTCCATATCCAGCCGATTGAAGCCGGACGGTGTCTAGAAGGGCACAACCAGGAAAGTGAGAGTGAAATGGAAAGTACTATGTCTTCAGGGAACTCTAACGAGTCGACAACACGGCAGCTCTCTGGCAATTATTCAACCGCATACTTCTCGCACAAATAAACACAGATTGTGTACGAATATCTTGCGACTTAGTGTACGTCAACATAAACATTATACAAATTGCAACTAATACGTACTAAGAGACACGTTTACATGGTGTTCCAATTTTTCAAACCTCTACTTTTAATACTTTTAATGAGTTTGTTGTTAATCAAAGGTAGATACGGCTTTGTTTTTTTTATATTTTTTTTATTTGGTGCAAACTACAGAGATACAACTGTTTTATTACAATCGAACACAAAATTAGTCATTATGATTTGATTATTTGCTAAGCTAACCGCTAAGCTCAGGTTCTGATTTTGCAAATGATCCTTGTCTGGATTATATCATAAAGTGGAGTCTAAGCTTTGTTTTGTCTAGTTTTACTAATACACTGTAGATGACGAACGATGGTTCTTCTAGCAAATAAAATACCTAGTTTACATTACCAGTGTTATTCTTAATTGTATCCTATCAATCAGCCCTTGCCCTATCATAATAGCCATCGAGTAAAAACGATTGATTTTCAATGCCTATTGTGTAGAGAGTTAACGGGCCAATCTTAAGCATTACTCGATTCCGTTTGTTCTGTATCATTTCATTTAGTTTTTGGCAGTCTAATTATTTAGATCTATCTCAAACACGGTGCCGAACGGTTATTTCACTACTATGTGTTACATTTTAAAATTAAATGAGGTATTTTTACACACATGAAATTAATAAGTCTTACTAACTAATGGCAGCTAGTAGTATTACTGCCGCAAGCAGAGATTCTATTTAATCTATAATTAACTCTCATTCTGTCACTTTCTTTGTCAATGAAATAGAAAAGGACGGTATGAAACTTAATGAGGGATTAACGTCTTTGAGTACGGCAATTAGTGTTTATTTGATCGTACTTTGTTTCGAATTTAAATTTTAACGTAAATCGTATCGTTTAGATTTCATATCATATGGATATCATTGTTCAAGCCTGAATCCTAAAGAATTCATTGGTAAGGATTTCATAACAGCTGATACGTTACTTAACACAGCTTCAAGCAAAAAAAGTGTAAAATGTCAGTAGTTCTACATTACAAAGTACCTATTATTGTAACTAGCTACAACAATGCACTCTTACGTATGTAAAATCGTTGCTTAGTCGAAATATAAGTACTCCAAAGGTGTATTTCGTGCTACATAACCATTTTTACGAAAACGCAAGTAGAACATATACAATTTTTTTTAAAAATACGGTTATCACGTTTATAACAAAAGTGGATTCGCTTACCTATATACATTAGTGTCTCCGATCGCCGGGTCTATCTGTCCGTCAGTTGTTATTCAAGCGGCTCTTATTATACGAGTATTACTTTTAACAAGATAATTTCGCTAATAATCCCAAAACGCACTCACAAAAACCATTTTAACTCTATCCTCGACTTTACCAATAAACAAAAAAACAATATCGACAATCATTTCAATAGTTAACCCCGCACAAACACCCTGTGTACCCAGCGCGTCACCGGCCACGAGGCGTATAAACGCTGCGCGCGCGCTCCCAACATCAGTAGCGATCCGATCACTGCAGTGAGCGTCCCACAACCAACAACCAACCACAAACCAATACAACAGCCAACATGATCGGAATCAAAAACTTCATCGTATACTGCCTTCTTCTGTCTGTGACCGTCTTCGGTGAGTTTGAAATCGTTTGCAATACGAAACTAAAATTGTAAGTCTTTTGCCTTTTGAAAAAGTTACAGTGAAAAAAATATATAAACCGATACTTAACACCGAGAAGTGATAAAAATATCGATATTTGCAATTAGACGTCTTAAAGAAATAGTTCAATTTTAAACTGCGACTTCAGAATTGTAAATCAAATAAGTTGCAATATTCACTTTCATTTTTATACAGTACCTGTCTACTAAAGATAAAAAAACATGCAATTGATAAGACTACCTTTTTCATTCACATTTAAGAATTTCGCGCTAATGATCTAATATCGCACAATTCTGTCAAAGTTGTATAGTGTCATTTTGAAGTGTGTTCTAGTTGCTTTTATCATAGCTAAAATTATCAACAGCATCACCGGAAAGTGGGTGCAACTGCACACAGATGGTTCCTTTAAACTTTTACCTACAACATTGTTCAGCTTCAGCATCTAAACTAGGCGATGCTAGATAAACAAGAAACAAGCGAACTCTAAAACAATATGCGGTTTTGTTACAACGGAACACAATGTTATATAGATATTGCATGCAACATACAGCCGCGAAACATTTTCAACTTTGACAACATTCGGGGGCCTTTTCAATGATGTGTATACATTGCCGCTAAAATTTCAATGTCATAAATTTATCGCCCATTGTTAATCAGCAATGGATAACGATCACTTGAAGTGCTAGTTAAAGTTGTGTCACGTTTAGAACGAGTATTACCGGCCAGTGTTAATCTCTCGCCACAGGCAAGCACAAGAAGCCCAAGCCCAAAAAGTTCGTGTCGCCCACCACCAAGGGCATCCAGTGCTACAACTGCCTGTCCTTCGACCACCCTGGCTGCTGGGATCCCGATCACCCTGACTACGCTAACATCACCGTGAGTATCATAGACCTAGACTTTTTAAAAAAAGAAGTTGCCCATGACTTTAAAAACTAAATAAAATCTTAAGAATCAATTTTAAAACATTGTTAGCCACTCCAGACTCTTTCAAAACAAAAGACAAACATAAAAGACAATTTATAAAAATTACATACCGATGACATTTAAACTGTTTACGGTTTGATTTAAAAACAAATCACGATCGTAGTAAACAATACCGTTTCCATCAATCAATCGCTGTGTATTAATGTGTACCAGTAAATGTAATAAATAAATCGAAGAATGCAATGAAAATATCGTTGTTTTTCAGGTCCCCAACATTGATTGCTACATTCCCGGTATGGCTTTCCTGTGCATCGTCATCACTTCTGAATCCGCCAAACTCGGTAAGTGTACACTGTACATTCTAATGCACAAAACCACAGTTAGTCCTAGCCGAGCGTAGAACACAAAGCATAGATTGTTATAGTTTCGCCAACTCGGCGCTCATTTGATACAGCGGTTGACAAAGGGTGCAAAAAGTTACTCCACGTGGACTCCCAACATGATTTGTGTTAAATAAAATTGTGGGTTAAATAAAACTCAGTGGACATTACAATGTCCTACTATAAAAGATGTCAGTGCTTTAAGCTTCAGTCGTCCTTGTCCTTCCAACGGCTGTTCCAATACCATTGTCACTCCCATCAATTTGGACCTTACCTCTAAGCTGTCCATGATTTCTTCCGATTTGAAATCTATGGGTCTGAAATGGAATCGTGACCTATTCTCACTATTGTAACAGTTTCTCAATGTGGTACAGTAACATTTTATAAATGAAAGGCGGCTTATAATTTCAACATCTTAGCTTTCTATCTAACGCCTCCTTCACTGGCTAGAAGCGAAAAAATCGGGAAATCTCACGGAATAGATCCCCAGATCTCACAGTCCTGCAGCTTCAATGAATAACTTAACAAACAATGCTCATTTTGCCGGCGAAATTACCCTGATTCGAGATTCATGCCCGGACACGTTTTGACGACTGCACTTCACGAACATTGTTGCTGGTTACCGAGAACTGTTTAGCTCGGATTAAATTGGCTCAAGTTTAATATTTAATTTGTACTTGCACAACGTGAACCAGTTTACGAACATAGATTAATTTGTTGCAAAGTTCTATTTACATTTTCGAAGCATACTAAGAGTCATGTGTTAATAAAGCTACGAATTATCACATAATTTGTTAATTTTGGATCTTTGGAGCTGGTAGAATCCTTATGCCATTCCTAGACTTAATAAGGTTGTTTTAACAGCAAAAAATATCTGAATGCAAGCACACCAACTATGTATGTAACTATATCTGTGTGCCATCACGAATTGGCGACAAACATAAACGTATGTTCACATCTTTAACGTCCTTCCATCGTGAACTAGCTCCATCCCTTATACATCAAACGTAATCTCCCACATATCATCATGATCATATCCCTTCTCCCTTCCAGTGGAAACCGGCCAAGAGATCGGTCCGGTGCGCGCTCGCACCTGCGTCCCAGCCAAGGACTTCTCCAAGAAGACCGTCTCCTACTCCATGTGCAGCAAGCTGAGCAAGGAGCTGTCAGCCTCCGAGATATTCTCGCGCATCGCCGTCAGCCGGCCCCAGTGCACTCTGTGCAAGAAGCACCTGTGCACGGACGCGTCGCACTGCTAAATTACCAGACTTGTGATGCAACGAATACTAATACGAATATGCAGATAGGTACACGTCAAATCAATGAGATGTCACGTGCAAATGCCTGCTTAAAAAAGAATTAAAAAAAAAAGGTTTTGCTTGTTTAAAGAATAGCTTCAGTTTTATGAAAGAATAGTTACTGTTAACTAGTTTCACACTTATGTGAAATATTAAAAATACTACCTATTCGTGAAAGTAGTTCGTTGCATCACTACCAGGGACCCTCGCTCTGAAAATGGCTGCGGGTGTGGGGCCAACTCTGGCCCAACCGATATATCTCATACGCATTATTTGTTATATTAACAAGTTGAAATTCTATAATTAGTTTTAAGAAGTATACACGCCAGTTGTATAATATTGACATTGCAAGATGCACTTATGTATATGAATTGATGTTACGACAATATTTTCCTTCGACGCAGATCATGTTACGGTGCATATATGTTATTATTTTGTTTACCGTTGAAATTTCACCAATGCACATGGTTACGTTATTATTTATTTAACATGGCATTGTTTGTCCGCACCGCTTGTTTTGTTAACATGATCCTTGAAGAATGTCGCCCACATATTGGTGTAACTTTTTCTTTGGTCTGTGCGGCGAGGTTTGTTATGTTTCGGGCACGGGGTTTTTTATCGGTGTTTGAGCTATTAGGAGCGTTTATGATACTGTTTACTAAATTGTCGCGAAATGCAAAATGTATAGTACCTACTTTGTTATGGTTCCACGAACGAACGGTTCTTGTTGCTCGTCTATTGTTAGGCGCTCGCGGCGGGGACCGGCTTCGGCTCGTTTGTTTTTATATTTCAGTAGATTATTATTTTAATAAAACTATTACGCTATAATTTTGTCTTTTGTTGGTTTCATTGGTGCAGACTAAAACAGTTGGATAGACCAACAGGAATATAAGATAGTTGAAAATACTATTACTTGATATTAGCAACATATATAATTTATTTTGACATGAGGTACTTGTTTCGATGTTAGATAAATCTAATCGTTTTTTATATTAATTTAACGTCGTGTCGTATTAGGAAATGAAAAAAAAGGTGAAAAATATTCCACAAAAGAAACAATTAAATTGACGATGATAATTTTCGATCGGTTAAATTCCCTTCATTTTAATTAATAGTTGTACAGCTAACATTTTGGAGACAAAATTTTTAGGTACATTTTTTTTTCTTTTTTGCTAAAACATCAGATGTACGTAAACGTATCGTAAACCTTATCGTAAACAAAAAAACAGTGATTCTGAATTTTAGGACTTGCGATCTTAATCAATTAATTAAAGCCTCATTTAAATTTTGCACAAGCTTTAGTGTTAAGGTACTAAAGATGAATGTGTAATACTAAAGATAAGATAAAGATAAATAGGAGAGCAACATTTTAGCGGCGTTATTTATTTGTTTTGATATGTCTCCTCTTCTTCTTTCGTGTCGGCAAGAACACGGGCTGAATTTTACTTGCCCAGAAGGCGGCTACCGTGGTAGCCCGTGGTAACCGGAGGGTTACTGACAAGTCACTTGCATGCGGGAGATACATAATCTGTGATGTCATGTCAAAGAACATATCACGTCATGTCACTGCGCTGTCCTAGTGTTATGTATCACAGATTATGTATCTGAGTTCCGTGTGCGTAACCAAATCCGCACGACTCTAAAAACACCATTAGTGCTTTGAAAATCACAAGTTTTCAATGCGAGACTTTCATATTCCGAACCGCGTCAGAAACATTAACGCCTAACTTACAGCACGAGCTTTGGATCATACTTCGTCGAACAATCTTACAATTTATAAAGGCAAAAGTTTTGTATCTAGAACTTGCATCCTTTTGTGTTCAATGTACTATGAAGTAAAGGTAGATGCTACAACTTAGTGTTGCAACTTACTAGTTAGCAAGTAATAAGGCAAGTTACAAAGTTGTACGGGTGAAAAATAACGATATTTTTCCAACTTACGACTGTGTGGTTAAGGATACTAATATTACCTTAAGGTCTAGCAGTCACGATGAAATAATAGACATGCAAAATTACAGCAAAATAGTTTAATAAATCTTATGAATTTCAGGAGTAACAGTACTATATTAATACTTGGAACTTACATTAGGACATACTATACTTTGCCTTATAAAATCAAAACCTAAACTTGTAACTGTCACTTCCAGTGACAGTTAGTTATTCATTACTGGTTCACAATAGATGCCTACTCGTATTTATAATATCAAATTGAAATTTAAGCAACAATGTATACGCATAATTGGATTCAATGTTGTCAAAGGTGGACGTGAAATGTCCTGCGGCTGTCAGTTTCATGCAATAATAAAATAATAATAAATAAATAAATAAATAATACCTAGTGGTTAGTCGTCATCAATTTTTAAACAACGAAACGCAACCGTTTTTTCTGAAACGGTAACTTTTTATCGTCTGCAACTGGTTCGGAGACGGCCGGAACGGACGACGAGCACGACAACTAGCGCCAAAACGAAACTTCGTCGTCGTTCGTTTCGTCGAGTGAAATAGTTGCGCGTTGCGAACGATACGAGACGTCGACAAGCCAAGTAGTCGTTTCATTGCATTCTCGACTGTATTTATTTAGGCATTGAATTTAAATTCGCGTTTAACATTCGCGAACTGTTTCGCCCCTCGACGTAAAATAGTTCTCTCGTTGCGGAAAAAAAACGGTCTTTAAAAAAACGGTAATTTAAAAAACTAAAAGACCCGACTGCGTTTTCGCGTAATTGGAAATTAAAAAAACCTAAAACAAGAAAGAGATCATACCCGGGTTAAATTGGTACCCATATAAAAAAATGTATAGCAGTCGGGACCCATTCTAGAAATGGAGGCTTAGTGAATTTAGAGCACATACTTACATCTATATTCATTGCAGATTACTCCACTGACGAGACGGCTAACTTTCCAACACATTTTTGCCCGAGTGCTACAATTTTTAATATAGGTACCAATTTAACCCGGGTATGATGTTTTTCTTGTTTTAGGGTTTTTTAATTTCTAATTACACGAAAACGCAGTCGGATCTTTTAGTTTTTTAAATTACCGTTTTTTAATTTATTATTTTTAGTTTTATTATTCAAAACAAAACACCAGGCTGGAAAATGGTCTCTTTACTGACTTTCATTTGATACCCATATTGCTATGCTAAGGAAAAATCAATCTCCCCTCTCCCCCTTTATTTCCATTTGCGGGCATCATTTTAAAATTTATATAGCCTAAGATGTCACTCTCACAATTTTGTCAAAGGAGGACGCAAGGGTTTCTATGAAACCTGGTACCCTCTCCAATAACGATGTGTGATATATCATTAGAAAGGTGTTTGAGAGTTTAGGCAGTGGATTACACGTGGAGGGCGACAATGATAGGTGGAAAATTATTAAAGTCAGCGCTTATAACTAGGTACTTGCCACATCAGTTTCCCGGGGTTTTTGGTGTCACTTCACAGGCCACAATCACTCGAAATGTCTGTAAGGAGCTTCACAGGATACACACGCGGCGAAAGCGCTCTGGTCGGTCTAGTACATGTGTCATAGGTAACGTCTCGATGGCAAATGGGGGCTCCGGGGTTCTCACGGTACGTTTTAAACAAATAAAAATAAGGCAGGTACGCGTGCGAGTGCGCGCGGCGCAGTATCAATAGGGTACACAAACAAATCAAAATATTGTAGTAAACATATCGCCCGCCCTAAACACGTCAAGTGTTTACGAGAAGGTTAGGAAGCTAAGGAAAGGAAGTTCACGGGACAGGAAGACGAACTAATTTCGTCAAAGATCTCTTTAGGCTACCGGTAGGAGTTTTAACATCTACCACACGAACAACTTGGTCTTGGCCAGGGTATAAATTAATAATGCGTCCACGACGCCACTGCAAAGGGGGAAGGTTGTCATCTTTTATGAGTACTAGCTCACCTACTTTAGGAGGATCACAAGGAGAGGTCCATTTATTTCTAATTTGTAATGTATTTAAGTATTCTAAATGCCAGCGAGACCAAAAGTGCTGGGTAATTTGTTGGATTAGCTGAAACCGTGTAAGGCGATGCAATTTTACGTCTTTATAAGGGTACTCCGGAAGTGCAGTTAAGGGTTGTCCAATTAAGAAATGGCCGGGAGTTAACACTTCGACATCATTAGGGTCCGGAGAAAGTGGGCACAATGGGCGTGAATTTAAAACTGCTTCAATTTTAGCAAAAACAGTGGTCAGCTCTTCAAACGTAAGGGGGGTATCGCCTACTACTCGTTTTAGGTGCGATTTCGCCGATTTAACCGCAGCTTCAAAAAGACCGCCCCAATGAGGGCAAACAGGAGGATCGGAAACCCAGGATATGTTCCGCTTTGAAAGCTCAGAACCAATAGCCGCCTGGTTTTGAGACAGGAAACACTCTAACTCTTTAAGGTAATTGTTGGCACCGATGTAATTTCGACCGCAATCGGATCGGATT
This sequence comes from Pyrausta nigrata, assembly GCA_949316185.1. NCBI lineage: Eukaryota > Metazoa > Arthropoda > Insecta > Lepidoptera > Crambidae > Pyrausta > Pyrausta nigrata. Next base: position 1,674,744 of record OX438936.1, read on the forward strand.
AGGCGAGGTACACCACGACGCGACACGAATCGGGAAAAGGCCGCAATAAAGGCTTCAGTAGTTAGGTCCGACACAACCTCAAGGTGAACGGCTTTAGTAGAAAGGCAGACAAATACACACAGGTAACTTTTCACTAACCTTTTGTTCCTATAGGCCTGGACTTTGGTAAAAAAGGGTCCTGCAAAATCGGTACCTACACCGTCAAACGGTCTAGCAGCCGTGACGCGGTCTTTAGGTAGGTCACCCATGAAGGGTTGAGATACAGCCGCTTTGAGACGATAACAGGGAAGGCATTTAAAAATCACATGCTGAATAGCTCTGCGTGCCGACAAGATCCAAAACTCTCTATTTAACATGGCAAGAATTGCATTAACACCTGCATGTGCATTCTCGCGATGGTAATGTGAAATAAGGATGTTCACGAAATTACCATTCTTAGGCAGAAGAAGGGGATGGCGCGCATCAAAGGATAGATCGGAGTTTCGTAATCGACCTCCAACTCGAATCAGGCCTATGTCATCTAGAAATAAATTCAACTTTCTAAGGGAGTTAGTGATAGGATCGCCACGCCGTAAGCGATCAAGTTCATCAGAAAAGGAGGTAAATTGAACGATTTTCACTAAAAACAAAAGGGAATCTCTCCGTTCCTCAGGGCTCAGGTAGGACGAGTAAGATTTAGGAAATAAAAACCGCCTTAGGTAACAAGTCACGTTTATAAGCTTGGTGAAAGAACTATACCGCTCTAATAAGAATGAGGGATCCGGGTTAGGAACATCGGCAGAGACTACTAAACAACGTAGTCCAGGAAGATCACTACTTGGGTAAGGTTCCGAAATACCGGGCCAGTTGTCAGAAGACTGCGTCAACCACAAAGGTGAAAACCAAATGGAGTGGTCGATCAGTCGGGTGACTGACATACCTCTCGATGCACAGTCACTAGGGTTCATGTAGCCTGGGACGTGCCTCCATTCACTAGATGTAGGACTATTATTAATCTGGGAGACACGATTAGCCTCAAAAGTCTGAAGGAGGTGAGGAGTGGTTTCTAACCAACACAACACGATTTTACTATCCGACCAACTATGGATTGAAGTCAACACAGACGACCTTTGCAGACAAAGAGCGACGTGATGAAGTAATTTAGAGAGAAGGGTAGCTCCCAACAATTCCAACTTGGGAATTGTTAAACGGGGACCCGTTAAACGGGGAACAGGGGCAACTTTAGATTTAGCCATAACAAGATGGACGGAGCAAACACCAGACGGAAGTTCCGCACGTAAATAAACAGCGGCAGCATATCCCAATTCAGAAGCATCACAGAACCCATGTAGGGATAAGGAGGAGGAACCTCTGGGAAGAATATGTCGCGGAATGGCCACTTCACTAACCTTCGCTAGGTCCTGAACAAATGCAGTCCACTCTAAAGACAGGGGTTCATTTAAAGAATCATCCTAGGATAAGCCTGACATCCATAAGCGTTGGATAAATTCCTTAGCCTTAAATACGACGGGAGATATCCAGCCACAAGGGTCATACATACGGGCAATCAAAGATAAAACTTTGCGTTTTGTAATAACTGCATCACGGGTATCACAGGTATAATTGTAGGTAAATGAGTCACTCACAGGATTGTACTGCACACCTAAAATAGCGACAGTCTGAGGATTATCTGGGTCTGAGAATGAATGAGGAAGTTGCAAATGGTCCGGGGGCATATCCTCCAGGAGCTCGGGCCTGTTACTAATCCACTTACGGAGTTCATAACCACCAGAGGCCATTATTACTATAAGCTCAGTTTTCAAAGCCCGGGCAGACGCAATAGTATCAGCACCAGTAAGACAATCGTCGACATAAATATCTCTCTCAAGGACTTCAGCAGCTCGAGGGAAGGTAGGTCTCTCTTGTTCAGCGAGCTCAAGAAGGGCACGAATTGCAATGAATGGACTGGAACGAAGACCATAGGTATTGGTATTAAGTTCATAGGCAAGAAGTGGCTGAGAGGGATCCTCACGCCAAAGCACAAATTGGTACCTTCTATCATCAGGATGTATCCAAGTCATACGAAACATCATACGAATATCTGTTACAAACGTAGGACTACTACCATCGAACACAACACGTATTTTGTCACTAACAGACTTAAAAATTCCATGATGAGGGATAAAATAATGTTCCCGGGTCGAGTCATATGATGAAAGGGACATATGGTTTAGGTCAAGGTACTCACGCATAAAGGAAATATATTTCTCTCGAAAATTAGGATTGGCTTGCAAACGCTTCTCAAGAGTATGGAATCGCCGTAAGGCATTTGTTTTAGAATCACCGAGAGGTGGACGATCATGAAGAAAAGGGAGTCTAACCATAAATCGACCATCGCTTTCACGAGTGGTAGTTGCTTTAAAAAAGGTTTCACACTCTATATCCAAGGGGTTCGCAACTGAAGATTGGGGGGCCTCTTCGATTTTCCAGAATTTTTCAACTATTTGGGACAGCGAGACTCTAGTCATGGGGGGTTCCAAATCAGTAAATCCTCCATAAACAGGACCACACAGGACATAACCAAATATCGTCGAGATAGCAGTAAGGCCATCAGGGGACACAAGCAACTCGGACCTTAAAAGGCGACCAATGACGTCAGCTCCAAGAAGTACACTTATAGTACCAGGTTTGTAAAATAAAGGGTCAGCAAGAGGGAGGTGCTTAGTACAGGTAATTACACTTTTAGGTAAGTCTACCTCTGGGAGGGTACCAGCAATCACATCAACAACTATTGCACTGGTGGAGATTTCTGGAAAGGCAGAATTAACTGGCTTAAATGAAAAGGATACAATGCACGGGGAATTAATTGCTTGAACATTACCTATTCCACGAACAGGAACTGGAGAAGGAATGATAGGTAAGTTCATGTGGTCAACAACAAGCTCAGTAGTAAGAAGGCAGCCCTGAGCACCAGTGTCACATAAGGCACGCGCTTCCACATAATATCCAGACGAGGTTTTAACATGAATCAAGGCCGTAGGTAAAAGAACGAGAGAATTGCGAGGTAAAGATGTAAAAGCGGGTATGGAAGGGGGGCTGCTATCTAGTCAGAATTGTTGGGCCTCATTGTACTTATGATGAAATGCACGTTCATCCTGGGTTCTTTGACCTAGAGGGGCATTATAAGTACGGTTACCGCTGGGTGCAGGTGGGTAAACAAAAGGTATTATCTTGTAGAACAAGAATTGGTATGGAGCTTGTCTTGATTTATTGTCCGATTTGATTACCAGCCTAAAATAAGTTCAACAAAATAAAGACTAGTAATTTAGATTTCCCAAAATGAAATCAAATACGATTAATGTTTTATAAAGCCTACTTCATTTATTAGATTCATACTTTAATAATTTTGTAATGTAATCTCATATAATATTAAGCTGTATAATATTAAGCTTCTTCAAATATTTTTGAACAACACTTCATACTACAACCCTATAGTGCGAATGTGCCGCCAATATAATGAAATTCTCGCCGGAAACAGAAAAATTGATATATTTCACCAAACACTGCAACAGTTCCGGAGGCAATTAAACACACATTTTAATGATACTGGTTTCCTGTAATAAATATATTTTATCATTTTAAATTCTTTATATACTTTGTTTCCTTTGCTAACTATAAATTTTTGAAAAATGTAATGGTTATAATCACTTTTATATTTTTTTTCTCTCTCTTCAGTTTGCACCTGTTGCGTTCTTTAGAATATAAATTGTATTGATAATTTTTAAGCTTTTAGGCATACATATTTTTGGATTGTGATCTAGTTCTGTACAATGTGTAATACGTTTTAATGCTTGTATCGATTGTAGTCTGTTTTGTGTGCTATGAATAAATAAATAAATAAAGCTGCCTCCGTCATGTATTTTTTCTAATTATTACTAAATATCTACTAACGCATTATTAGGGCAGGGCATAAAGCAGGAGCCTCATAGTGTTTAAGTTTTTCTGCGAGATAACGGTCTCCCAGAAGAAGAGAAATGCCTGTCATGCCTCCTTGCTCTCTCTAATATTTGAGATATGACTGCCCTAATGGACAAGTACTTCCAACGTCCTCTTTTCGGACGTCACGCTCAGTCCAGGTACCACTTGATAGAAAACCCCATTCCTCGCAGTATCCATTCATCCCCGCTGACATGCCATAGTCTAGCATGCCATTGTAACTTTTGTTCAGGTTACTATGACCTAGTATCATTGCTATTGGAAGTGGGTACCAAAAGTATGTAGTTGCTATTACTAATTCTCAGGTTTTAGTAGGTACTGTGTAGCTATTACCGGATGAACGATCGAAACATGGTGCCCTGTAGTAACGTTTATTTAGGTTACTAATTAGTCATTCAACGACGTATCAAATATTGGTAATGGCTACTGTGAGTAGGTACTGTTCTTATTCTGAGACTTTAATACCATATAGCTCAGAACGGACTAACGATCGGAATTCGGAGCATTAGTAATATTTATTAAGGTTACTAAGAGCTATCCAACGACGTATCTCATATTGCTATTGGTGGTGGTTACCAAAAGTTGGTGCTAGTTCTTATTCTGAAATTTAATAGCGTATAGGTCTTAATAGACTAACGATGGGAAATTGGCACCATAGTAACCTATAATCAGGATACTAAGAGCTATCTAACGACGTATCAGACATTGCTATTGGTGGTAGTTACTAAAAGTAGATGCACTAGCACCACTTGTCCCGAGAGTTTAATACCGTATAGCTCAGAACATACTAACGATCGGAACTTGGCGCCATAGTAACCTTAAGTCAGGATACTAAGAGCTACCTTACGACGTATCTTGCATTGCTATTGGTGGTATCCATGGTACTTAGTAAAAGTAGGTGCTAGTTCGTTTTCTGAGACTTTAATACCATACAGCTCTGAACGGACTAACGATCGGAACTTGGCGCCATAGTCACTTTTATTCAGGTTACTAAAAGCTGTCTAACGACGTATCACACATTGCTATTGGAGGTGGGTACCAAAAATTGCATCATCCTTTAACGAGACCTCATATGTCAAAAAATGTCCTGCCGTTTGGGCTGTAGGGCGTGCCAAACAATTATACATACATAATACATACTCTTGAAAAACATAACCCTCCTTCCGCAGTCGGGTAAGCAGTTTGTCGTTGCATCGCCTGCCTCTAGCAATATCTACAGGTTGTACACAGACGATCATTCACCATACGTATTTAAGGATTCTTAGTTCAGCGAGATGAGAATTTTTCGCCATTTGCGATGTTACTACAAAAAAAAATTGCGTTGAACACATGTATATTCATAAGACGGCGAATTTGAATTGACATTTACATACATAATAGATTGGTTATCAACAATATGTCATTTATTTCAATCAAAATTTTGGCCGTCTTTTTCAACATTTGTTTTTTTCACACCAGTTTCACATACTTAGTCGTATACTAGGTAGGTTTTTTTTGTAGACCTCAAAATCTTTCGAGCCACGTAATAAATTGGAGATAGGTATAAAGCTTTTTCGAGGATTAAGTATTTTATTCTTAAATGTAATCTTACCATAAATAATTGAATTTGTAGCGACATCTTACCACTGTCGCTAACACTAGCAAGCAACTTCAAGACGCGACGCCCTGACTCGGCTCCTACAGGCTAGATGGCGCTGATAGCCCGCTCCATACAACACAAACCGCGATATGTAAGATTTAGCACGAGCTTGACTACATATAGATAAACCAAGACGGTGACCATTGGACCTTGGTCCCCGACCATAACAACCGGTCGGTAGGAAGCGCTTCCCTTTGCCTTCCTAACCCAGTTGCGCCAAAAATTTTATTTTTTGACTTAAACCCCTTTTTGGATAGTTTTCACGTAGGTTCTCTATTTCTGACTTCTCTCATGTAAGGTCTCTTATTGATTCGCTAGATGGAGCTAGATGTCTTATCCTTTTGTGATAATCCCACCAAAATATATAACAATTAAGAGCTTTGTCAGTGTCCCATTTATCTACTGACGTGGTTTACTAGGTTAAACCACCTCACCTTCACTAGCATGTGGTAGACGTCAGCAAGGTCGACTCCGGGATACGGCGACATGCCGTAAGTCGCGACTTCCCAGAGTAGTATGCCGAATGCCCACACGTCGGATTTAGTACTGAAGATGTTGTACGCCAACCCCTCGGGCGCGGTTCACTTGCAGGGTGACTTGTCACTAGTACTTATGACTTACTTGGTTCTACACAAGATACTATGCATGGGTCTAAAATCCTATAACCTCACTGTTACGGACTTTTTGGACATACTAACAGACTAGCTGACAACGACATATTTTTGAAATTTCGACTGATATAAATTGACGTGCTACTTGACTGATACAAGACGAAGACCTCAACGTAGTATACTATTATGTTTCTCTGTACTCTGTCCTATTTTTATGTGCAGTGTTTTGCGACAGCAACAATTAAAAATCTGACCGACAAAGACCTCTTTTTATATAGTCCTTACACTCGCCTTCTCAAGCATGTGGTAGAAGTCAGCAAGGTCGACTCCAGGGTACGGCGACATGCCGAAAGTCGCGATCGCCCAGAGCAGTATGCCGAATGCCCACAAGTAGGACTTAGTGCTGAAGATGTTATACACCAGCCCCTCAGGCGCGGTCCACTTGAACTGTGATTTGTCACTAGTTCTTATCACTTACTAGAACCTACATCAAATTCTATGCATGGATCTGTACTAGTTTCCAAAATTCTACCAACTCACTGTTACGGACTTTTTGGACGTACTAACTGACTGGCTGACAATGACATATTTTTGAAATTCCAATTGATAGAAATTGACGTTCTACTTGACTGGCACAAAAGATAAAGACCTCAACGTAGGATATTTTGATATTTCTCTGTATTCTATCCTTTTTCATCTTTTATTGTAGTTCTTACACTCACCTTCTCAAGCATGTGGTAGACATCAGCAAGGTCGACTCCAGGATACGGCGACATGCCGTAAGTCGCGATTTCCCAGAGCAGTATGCCGAATGCCCACACGTCGGACTTGGTGCTGAAGATGTTATACGCCAGCCCCTCGGGCGCGGTCCACTTGATCGGGAACTTGGCGCCGGCGTGGGCGGTGTAGGTGTCGTCTCTCATCAGACGGGCGAGTCCAAAGTCGGCGACTTTTACTAGGTGGTTCTCGCCGACTAGACAGTTGCGCGCGGCTAGGTCCCTGGGGGTAAGGGTATGGGGTTAGTAAACGTAAAAAAGTGATAATGCATGAAATTTCTGGGTGCAAGTAAAATTACTGTCAAAAAGTGAAGAATGTTGTTAATGCTATTTCCTTTTTATACTCTAGTTGACAAATATAACAGAAACACAGAAGGTTCGAGTTCTACCTCAAGACATTTGACTGTAATAATTACTTTCAAAATTAGATCTGAAATTCAGGATGCAAGACCAAAGACACTGATTAAATTATCAACCTTCATTTTAAATAACGAAATATTTGCAACAATATACCGTGCCTAACGGGTGCCCCTGTAGCTCAGTTGGAAGAGCATTCGCCCGAAAAGCGAAGGGCCGTGGGCTCGAGTCCTACAACCTGAAAATTTTTTCAGTGCAATATTCACTGGCGTAAATTTTTTCGGGCATTCCTGGCTTTTTTGTCTCTGACGATATAATTAAACTAATCCAATAGTCATTATAACAAATCTATGCTAGGAAAAATAATAACGAGACTAACGAGAGGTTTGTATCACAGAGCTGTATCTCCCATATAGTAGAACTGTGTAATATTGTTTGGTAAATTGAATACTAGCGACCCAGATCCCATTGCCAGCCACTAAATAACGACCTCGGAATAAAATGAAGAGGAGGGGAGACGAATAAAATGGAAGGCGGACCAACCTGGTATTTGTAGTTCATATTTTATTTGGACGTTGTTTTGATTTCCCTAGCTGAATGTTTGTTGTACTGACAAAGATTCACGAGCCTGATTTTTTAGTCATTATTAAAATAAACTATTAAATATACAGTTATGTACATTATGATTAATGGAATAAGAGGTACCTAGTGCAGCAAAATTTTTCGTAACTATCATACACACAGTAAGTTTTGTTTCTATAGTAAGTCAGCCTATTAGATCCCACTGCTGGGAAAAGGCCTCACCTCAACTATGAGGAGGAACGAGCCATACTTCACCACGCGGGCTCAGTGCGGATTGGTGGAGGGGTGTATGTAAGGCAAGTGACAAACCCTACTGTCAGAAGTTATCAAGCCGCCCTAGGGCCTCTGACTAGGCTTAACGACTAATACCACAGATATTAGCCGGGACCAACTGCTTAACGTGCCTTCCGAAGCACGGAGATGCTTGTCATGGACGTCACTTAAATGGTCGGAATGGTCACCCATCCAATCACGACCGCGCCGTGGGTTGCTTAACTTTTGGTATCACTACCAAAGCGCTGCCGCCACTGCGCCACAGGCACCTCGTAGTTGTAGTCGTTTCAATAGGTTGTAGGGCAATTGCGCGATGAGAAATGTCGGTCTGCCTGCTCTGTGGTTGCAACTACGAGATAGAGCGCGTAGAACAGGCTTTATCGTTGCGAAAAAAACTATGACTAAATTAATAATTTTTTGTACAGATTTGAAGAGTAGCGTCCCTAAACGTGAAAAAAGGTCTGCCTGCTCTCAGTGGTTGCGTTTAAAAGTTATGATGCACGCAAGTTGGTGCGAAAAAAAAAACAAGAAGACAAATGATTAGTTTTGGTACACATTCAAAATTATGGTATCTCCGCAGACGATATGAGTTGATCTGCTGAATCTGAATGGTAGCGTGCAAGAGCTATAGTCATATTTTTTATACAAATTGAAATTGGGAACTAAATAATCTAATATTGCAGCATCTTAATTAATATTACATTTCGACTGCGTTGTTAGTGTAGTACTTAACACGCTGGCTTCTATCCACGAGGTCCCGGGTTCGAATCCCAGGTCGGGCCGTTATTTGTTTCTGAATTTTTCTGACTTGAAACAGCTCAGAAACAGCTTGAAGTTAGGAAGTTGGTGGTGTTAACACCCCCGTGCCTCGGAAAGCACGTTAAGCCGTTGGTCCTGCGCCTGATCTCTCCGGTCATGTCGGATTGCCGTCTCACCCGACTATGAGAGTGAAGGAACAGAGAGGGCACATGTGTATTGTGCACACAGTTGTGCAATATCATATCTCCCGCGCAGTTGGCTACTTTCTGTTGACATTGGCCGCCGTAGCACAGAATAAGTACTAGTACTGCGTACAGAAGTATGACTTAGCAATTGTATTCAAAGAAATGTCTACTCAATGTCGTCAACATTATGGCGTAATTTAGTTCGCCTCAGAGTCAAGCACATTTTCGTATAGACACCTACAAAAAATCCATTGCAAGGTAATTTCACACTTATTGCTCTGGAATATGATTAATTATACACTAAACCTATTCAGTGACGTAATATCACGCGACGCGATAGGGTTGACTGCTACGAGAAGCTTCTAACGCCATCTAGCGCTCTTTCTAGTACTTTATTCATTCTCGTCCAACCAGCAACGTAGCCGCGCGGCCGCCGGTGAATAAAACGCGCGAGCGTGTCGCTGGCCGGTAGCGACACGCAACTTGTTTTAGCCCCTAAGTAAGGGTCGCCGCGCGTAGGTACGTTTTTGCTACCTACGCGGGGAGATACACAGGCCTGGCCGTAGTTGAAATTCGGCTAGAAGGACATAATGTGTAAATCATTCAAAATACTCTGCCACTATAAAGCTAAATTACCTGTGTATAAAAGACCGGCTCTCCAGATAGCTCATGCCGGAGGCGATCTGCGTGGCCATGTACATGAGCACCACCGCGTCTGGCGCCGGTTCCCTCGCCGACGCAGCAGCAGCAGCTCGCAGGTAGTCCAGCAGGTTCCCCCGAGACATGAACTCCGTGATGATGTAGAAAGGGGGCTCGCGAGTGCAAACGCCTAGAAGCTGCACCAGGTTCCGGTGACGCATCTCCTTCATGATGGCCGCTTCCTCGAGGAAGTCTTTGAGAGCCATCGTGTCGTCTTTCAAGGTTTTTACCGCCACCTGTAACAGGGTGCAGTGGTTTAATATTAAGTCTTACGTTAGTCATTGGATTTGGTTCCGACGTGCCTTGTCTAAAACTAAATTCGCCTCGCACCCCGCTCTCGCGGAGCCGATAAAAAGCGTTGTCACGAGCCCCCCGTCTCGAGCCTACGCAGCCGCTGCTGCCACACTTCGACAGTCCAACCCATCGGGGAAATCTACTAAGAAGTCGACATCGGCACCGTGTCCACCGAGGTATCGTTGCGATGAGCAGGGCTTTACGGAAGTTGAAAGAAGGAGGAGGAAGCCCGCCAGCCGGAACCACCACGGCACCGCACCGACCGGACTCGAACATCCGCTGCGTCCCGAAATACGCTCGACGCAGCTGTATGTGTCCCGTCTGCACTGGTCTGAGAAGGTCGAGGAGGTCGTAGACTATGTACGGAAGAAATCCAACTTCACCCTGAGGGTCGAACGGTTGGAATCTCGCCACAAGGTGAATTTTAGTTCGTTTGTGGTAAGAGTACCGACCCACCATCTGTCGACCTTCATGAAGGAGGACTTTTGGCCGCAGTGAGTCGTGTTCCGGAAGTTCCGAGGACGGCTGCCAGCCGACACCGCGCGCCTATAACCAAGTCGCTGACGCGTGTTATTCGTCATTGTTATAAAATTTATATTTTATATGTATGTTATTCTATAAGGTATTTATTATATGGGCCAAAATTTTGTGTAAAAATTTGTTGCCTGAAATAAATGATTATTATTATAAATTGAAGTTCCCTTTCTTTTTATCTGGTGAAAAAACCAAAAGAGATACCCCATTATTCATAAACCTTATCAGACCTCTAACTTACAAGTGGTTAGTTGTCCCTTCCTGACGAAACTAATGTCACATGACAGACAAACAAAGACATACGAACTTTAGTGTCAAATCCGCTATAACAGTCATGTTGGACGTTTATGAATAAGACTAGATGCGTTCTAAGGTATTTTTACAAGATTTTACGTGCTTCGTCTAACTTCAGTTCTCATCTAATGACATGCCTACTAAATAGTGAATGGATTCTGTAATTTCCTTAGCAAATGACAGCTGTTTCTTCACCAGAGAAAGAGTAAAAATGAGTTAAAATTTAGTCCTAGACATCGGAATCGTAATCGAGCTAATTATTAACCTTCGGTACTGTTGCACATAATATACTAATCAACACTGTCTAGGCATATTTTAATATAATTATACTATGTTTTGTATATCCCTAGACAGAGTTGATGTGTGTATCAAAAGCTGGCATCATCATTTGCAAGTTCTAAGAATAAGGAACGAATGAGTGATGATAGTGTGAACGTGCTTTATGGCTGTACCAAAGTGAGTGGGAGAGAGCGAGAGAGAGAGAGAGAGAGAGCTAGCTAGCTAGCTGCAAGTACTGTGGCCCCTGACTGTCATGTTGCAGCGCTTCCACGTGGCCTCGTACACGTCTCCGTACCAGCTTGTGTTTTATGACCACACCAACGAGAGAGAGAAAGAGAGAGAGAGAGAGCTAGCTGCAAGGAGTGTGTCCACCAACTGTGTTTGAGAGTTTAGGCAGTGGATTACACGTGGAGGGCGACAATGATAGGTGGAAAATCAGTCAGGTCTGAGCACTTATAGCTAGGTACTTGCCGCATCAGCTTTCAGGGTTCAGGTATCACTTCACAGGCCACAATCACTCGAAATGTCTGTAAGGAGCTTCACAGGATACACACGCGGCGAAAGCACTCTGGTCAGTCTAGTACATGTGTCATAGGGAACGTCTCGATATCGACTCGATCTTCGGGGTTCTCACGGTACGTTTTAAACAAATAAAAATAAGGCAGGTATGCGTGTGAGTGTGCGCGGGGTAGTATCAATAGGGTACACGAACAAATCAAAATATTGTAGTAAACAAACTGTCATATTGCAGCGCTTCCACGTGGCCTCGTACACGTCTCCGTGCTGCCCGCCGCCCAGCTTGTGCTTCACCACAGGATAAGAACAAGTATTCCGTACAGAAGTTTGAATTACTTAATGTTGTCAACGATATGGTGTAATGTAGTTCGCCTCAAATTAAAGCACAATTTCGTGTAGACAACCTACATAAATCCATTGCAAGATAAATTCATTCTTATAACTCTGGAATATGATTCATAATACACTAAACCTATTCAGTGGCGTACTATCATGCGACGCGATAGGGTTGACTGCTACGAGAAGCTACTAACGCCATCTAGCGCACTTTATAGCACTTTATTCATGCTCGTCCAGCCAGCAACGTAGTGCCGGGCGCCACCGGTGAATAAAACGAGCGCACGTGTCGTTACTTGCTAGCGACACCCAAGTTGATTAGCCCATTGTAGTAGGTCGCTGCGCGTCGGTCGGGGAGTTACACAGGCCTGACTACACTAGAGAGAGACAGAGATTTAGCTGCAAGGAGTGGGCCACTAACTGTCATGTTGCAGCGCTTCCACGTGGCTTCGTACACGTCTCCGTACTGCCCGCCGCCCAGCTTGTGCTTCATGACGATGTCGGTGCGGTCGATCTCCCACTCGTCGGGCGGCGCCAGCGGGAACACGGTCGGCTTGTTCCGCTTCGGCGCTGGGTACAACAGCTGGGTTATCAGCCCGTCTCCGAGGACCGAGTGGTGGTGGACCAACTCGGCTAGCGTGCCGAATTTCGACTCCGATGTTACGTACACCTGAAGGAAAATAAAACGATTATAATAATAATGTACTCCTAGCCGAATTTCGACTAAAGTGGCCAATCTCAACAGAGTTTAGTTTACTGCGAGGGAGATATTATAGTGCACAAGTGTGTGCGCAATACACAGGTGCACTCTCTGTTCCTTCATTCTCATAATTCGAGACAGCAGTCTGACATGAACGTAGAGATCAGGCGCAGGACCGCTTAACGTGCTTTCCGAGGCACGGGGGTGTTAACACTACTAACTTCCTGACTCCGGAGCTGTGTCCGAGTTATTTCAAGACAGGAAAACCACAAACACTTTTTGGCCCGACCCGGGATTCGAACCCGGTACCTCTCGGATTGTACCCAGCGTGCTGATCACTAGACCAACGAGGCAGTCAAAACGGACCGGAGCCCGGCGTCAAACAGCTTGCTGTGTTCCGTCGGTGAGTGGGAGTGCCAAAACCTTCTGGGTGAGCTCGCTACACCGTCGACTCTGTCTACGCCATGACTGGTTTAGTCTAGTAGAGTCAAGAGCAAACCCATTAAAAAAAAATGGTATTACTCTTGATTGTAGACTAAACTAGACGTGTCGTAGACAAAGTCGACGACTACCTCGAAGGTTAGTTGTTACGAAGAAGGCTTTTGGCTGGATCTGTTCCTGTCACTCATGCCAGCTGACAGCGTGAACGACTGGACGTGAAAATTACGTTCTCATTCGTTTTTATTGGCGTGCGGTCATGAATGCCGCGTGCAAAAAAATACGCACGACTCTAAAACGCACTAAGCCGTCAGGGTGGAGTGATTGTTTCCATGTTTCTTACAGCAGAAGGAATAAGCCTTACATACACATATGAAATAAGAATGAGATGATACAATAAAACTAGACTGCTAAGGGGGTTATTAAGCAGTTGGTCCCGGCTAATATCTGTGGTATTAGTCGTTAAGCCTAGTCAGAGGCCCTAGGGCGGCTTGATAACTTCTGACAGTAAGGTTTGTCACTTGCCTTACATACACCCCTCCACCAATCCGCACTGAGCCCGCGTGGTGAAGTATGGCTCGTTCCTCCTCATAGTTGAGGTGAGGCCTTTTCCCAGCAGTGGGATCTAATAGGCTGACTTATTTTAAGGGGGTTATTTACACGGGATCCGTCATTGACGATTCGTCAAAATACAGGATACGTCATGACGGATGGACGTGTACAGTGCATACGAAATCGTGTTTTTAACGACACGAACGAAAACACGATACTAGATTTAAGACGTATCGTCATTTTTCACAAAAGATTTTATCTTAGTGAAAAAAATAGTTATATTCCGACAAGTTCAAGCGCGACCTTCCTACGGTCGCCAGAGGTGCGGGGGGCGAGGCACGCCAGACGTCAGCGGGTGCCGGGTTATGTTGCGGGGAATGGATTTGCTTTGACAATCGCGTGATTATAAAAGTTTAAAAAGAGATGAATGCAGGTTCCTTCAAGGCGGTCCTGCACGAAATTAAGAAAATTACCGTATTTCTAAGTCACTTGTACGATGAGCTGAATTAGTTACATACATTAAAATAACTTATTTACGTTAGCCTAATCATTGCACAAGGTCCTGGTCTTGTTGAAATTTGAAACAAATTCTTCCTGATATAATAAACATGACTTGTAGCTAATGATATCCAAGAGCATTTTTTTCGAGAACTTGGTGATTTTTACGTATGAAACAATAATTTGCACATGAAAATGATTGTATGGATATTCCGCAGGTCCCTTCATTTTTAATAAATTTGAATAAAATATAAATAAGAAAATATGAACACTTTTCAGTTTGTAACACAAATGTCTGATGTTTTTGCGCATTGCGCAGAATAAAACTATTGTTCTATTTAAATCATCAAGTCTAAAACTTTATAGCAAATGGATCTAATTACTAATATTAATAAGTTCGATTCTGTTTGAAGATCGTTTAGACTTTCTCGACTTACTTCGCGCTGCACCCCCTAATAAATATTGACTTAATTTAATTTGATAGTGTCTCTTGTGACAAGACAACAAAAGAGTCTTGTATTTTTTTTCATACTGAGTCTTGAATCATCTAACTTAAACCGACCACATTCAGTGGTTCGATACTACCGCGAAGAGAAACTTTGCGCGTAACACAATTAGTTTAGGCACATGAAGTATACACGCGAACAAGCGTTTAAGTTGTTATTTCTCATCTCATTTACAACTTCGAGCCTATTATTAGGAAGTTATTAGATAATTAATACATTAATGACTTGGATCACTTAACAGGTTTGTACTGAACTGCCTGTTTAAGATAAAAAAAAAACGTTGAATTGAAATATCCATCGGTGTTATTACAAAAAAATTAGACTAGGTTCAAAATGGGTCTAAATATTATCCGACAACAGAGGAATGAATGACACATTCGTGACATAACCTAATAGAGAAGCGCTTTTCTAATTAGCTAGCTAATAACTTAGTCGTGTCTTAAACCCGGTACTAAGTTTTTGGAATAACGGGGTATCTGTTTATCCCTTTCAGTCGTGCTAGAAGCACTGTGTGCAGAATAAGCAGGCGACTTAGTGCTTAAAGGAATGGCACATCTATTGTCATGCCCCACGGGCCCCTACACCTGCACACGTGAGGACCTGTACAACGCTACTGCAATGCTTTGTGTTAGTCGCCGAGTCCTCAAATATAACGGCAGTGTCGACACGAAAACAAGAAATGCTTAAAACTAATATTAAAAGAGATGGAACGATGTTTACCTTTCCGTCACTATCCTCGTTGATCCGATAGTGGTACACGCGGCCCTCGTATCGTAGGGAGATGCTTCTTTGGCCTGGACTAGATTCGGATTCGCGAACCTACGGATAAACACATAACATGTTAGATTATATCAAGAATAAATAGTAAAAGTACAGAACAATCACTGCAAAATCGTATAAATAAATAGCTACTCTGCTAAGACATAATTGAGTGATCTCAGAGCGCAAACCACCAACCGATATTGACCAAGATATTTGCCTCTCTTTCTAACACGTAATTTTATCTCACCAGAACGAACCTGATCTAATATTAGCTTGACTAGACTGCACGCGCGCGACCGCACCACGGTTTACCGACCGGTCGGACTCTCGCACGTAATTGCAGCTTGACACCCAACTCCATAAATAAAGTTTAACGAGTAATTTCGATGGAGGTGTCTCCATCAATCAGACAGATGCCAGACATATACAGTTAATTCCTGCCAGAAACTTACAATTAAGTTGCCGTTGATGCTAGGTGACAGCAAGTAGGTACTTAGTAACATTCCTGACCATGGGTGAGTGGTATTACGAGTGCTTCTCTCTCCAGCGAGTAGGCAGAAGTGACGTATTGCTGAAACTCTGAACTATTACTTCAGAAAAACAAAAAAAATAAAAGTAGATGACTTACGTTAGCTAAAGCAATGACACAGGAAGAACACTTACAACGAAGCTGCCGTTGCTGCCAGACGACAGCTGATACTCAGCCGCATTCCTGGATATGGGTATGCGGTACCACGAGTGCTTCTCCAGTAAGATGACAGGATTGACATACTTGGTGAATCTCTGACTGTTAGCCGAAGCAATGATACAGGAAAACACAGGGAAGCTGCCGTTGATGCCCGAAAACAGCAGGTATACAGCCGCATTCTTAGATATGGGTCCGTGGTACCACGAGTGCTTCTCCGTCGAGTTGTCAGGCGTTACATACTTGCTGGGTCCCTAACTGTGAACTGAATAAAAGCAGAAGACTTACAAGGAAGCTGCCATTGATGCCAGACGACAGCAGATACTCAGCCGCATTCCTGGAGATGGGTCCGTGGTACCACGAGTGCTTCTCCAGCGAGTTGACAGGCGTGACGTAGTTGCTCGGCACCCAGCCCACGCCGCCGGAGAGGGTGTGCGCCTCGCACCACTCGCCACTCTTGTTGTAGCTCATTATGCGAACTTGCTCGCCTGGGGATCAGATATCAGTCTGGTTAGGATACTGAAGTGACATTGAGACAGCACGCGGATCAATTATCGCCTTTTTGTGTGTAACCTAAACGATCCAATTTCCATTGAGATATTTTTGGTACATTTGACTGCCTCTGACAGATTGACTGTATTGGTCCATAAGACTTTTTTTTTTCAAAGAATATTACAATGTACTTTAGAAGATTTATAGACGTACCTAAACCAAGGACCACCCACTTCACCATTGTCGTATACAAATGTCTAATTTTAACTTGTTATTCAAAACTGAATTAATTAATTTTGGTTAAGAGCATATAAATGATCAGCGTGTCTCGTGACTCAGTTGTGTAAAGTCGTATTAATTAACAGCCTGATCTGCAGAGGTGACTCTTCGTGACGGCTGAAGCTGAAAATAAAGATCTCACGGTAGACACGATGACAGTTTGTCAGTATAATCGAGCGAGATGGTTATACTCGTAGTTTAGTCGAAAATGCAAGCATCTTCTTTGGGTCTTTCACGTTTCTGCTGCGTCCGTGATGTATGTTCTTTCGTATACTTACACGAAGTTTTAGTTTTAAAAACTTCCAGCCCCGTTTTGGCCAAATATAAACAGGTTTCCAAAAACTTTTTTTATTTTAGGCAGAGGCAGACATTTGACCGCAATTTTACCTGATTGTTAGTGATGATGCAGCCAAGGATGGATCACGTCTGGCTAGTAATAGTTGATATTTTAATATTTATTTACTAAAATAGTTTAATAAGCCAATATGGACTTATGGTCCGAAATAAAATATTTTATTTAATTTAATACCCTATTCACACTTTTCTTGACATATCCACAGATCATAGTGTTAAGGGGAACACTTCACAACATACGTTTCCTAGCAAATATACGTTACCAGATACTTTTATGGAGTGGCGCCTTTGTCTCGTCTAAAAGTGAACTAATAAGGAGGACAAAAGATTGTTGCACGCCAACCGCGACCGCGCCTGTCTATACCGGGTGTCCGGTGATTTAAGGGGGTGCCGCGCCGACGAAGAAGTTCGAGTAGTCTAAATGAACTTCCAACAGGATCGATCTTGATTATATTAGTAATTAAATATTTTTTAAATTATTTAAAATTGAAAATTGCTTTGAAGTTTTAGATTTAGGCCCACTTTTACGAAACTCGATAAATACACTTAGCGCTAAACATATTTAAAAACATCATTCTGTCTTTGTCAGTCATTCGACGTTGGCAGAACGGGATGATATTTTAAACATAATTACCGGTAAACGTATTTATATGTATTCAACGAGTTTCGTAAAAGTAGGCCTTAGTATTTCAATTAGAACAATGGGTTTTTTTCTGCGCAATGCGCAAAACCATCAGGCGTATGTGTTAATAAAAAAGGGCATCTGCGGAATATCAATACAACGTTTTCTTAAAAGTCACCAAGTTTTCGAAAAAATAAATGTTTTAAGATATCGTTAGCGATACGATAAGTATTGCTATTATAATTTAATTAATTTGTTTCAAATTTCAACAAGGCTAAATGCTTAGTACGAGTATAATCACCTGTTAGTAGTTTCTTCATGTTAAGTTAATCTTTAGTGTAATAAGAAATAAAAAAGTTACTAAAATGTATTAACTTCTGGACACCCTGTTACTCCCGCGTTAGGTTTCAATCTCGAGACACCCGAGCTGGATTTCAAGCATCGACCGTGGGAATTCCTGCTCCCGGAAAATAAATTCCCGAGCTGTTCAGATCGGAGTACTCCTTTCAGTTGCCGCTAAAAGATCCCTTGAACTGGGTATAAGGCCGTTGAATGGACTTACTTCGATATTGAGTTATTTCCACATTCAATGAAATATTGGAATTCGAGCTTGCGGTCCGCTAACCACTTTTGCACATGGCTAGCGCGGCACGTCATGGGCGTATAATAAAGTAACATAAAATCTGTTTAATTTTACCAGAGTATTTTTCACGTTTTTTGGTAAGCCCTGTAGATATTGGATGGAACTGCCAGCCACGGAACATTTTCAAATGCCGCTTTTGACAACATTTGGAAGACATTAAATCCAATTATGCGAATACATTGATATTATAAAATATCATCAGTTGTTAGATAATGCTGAAACTGTCAGCTAAAAGTTGTGCCCTGGTTAGGATTTCAATTTTGTAATTCGTATAGCGCCCATAGAAATACTATCTTAGTGTAATTAATCTAAAGCTGAAGCAGTAAATAGAGTACAGCTTTGTCATAGGTAATTATCAAGGGCTTAGCCTAAAACCTACGATGTTAAGTAGCGTACGGCACCACTCGGCCCACTCGGCAACTCATTGAAATGCAAAGTGGTCCTTGTCTTAGACACTGGAGGGGTGCCAATACGTACTGAGCCCGCGTGGTGGAGTATGTCTCAAACAACCTCATGGTTGGACTTGCACCAAACACTATATCCACACGTATATAGTCTAACTTCACTTCTCCACTTTTACTATACTGACTGCCTCGTTGGACTATGCTCGGCACGCTGGCTTCTATGCGTAAGGATCGAATCGTCGATCGGACTAACAGTTTTTGGGTCTTTCTGACAGCTTTGGAGTCAGGAAGTCGGTGGTTCCACCCGTTCCCCGAAAAGCCCGTTAAGGATCTTGAAGTCATGATCAATTGCCGTCTCACCGAACTATAAGTGAGGAAACAGACAATGCACCTGTGTATTGCGCACGCACTTGTGTTAAATATCTCCTGCGTACCCAGTTGATCTCTGTTGGAATTGGCCGCCGTAAATGATAAATTCAGTAGAAATGATTAACCCCTGACGCAAAAAACGGGGTGTTATGTGTTTGTGTCTGTCTGTGGCATCATCATTAGATTTTTCAGTCTATAACAGACGATTTGTACAGTGAGTGCAGTTAGACACCTCCTTCGACAGCTGTGTAAGCCTATGCGGAAGCGACATGATTTTCTACACATAGATGTAGAGGAACCTACATAGGGGCGCTGCGTCCATCTGATGGCGCTTCTCTCTCCAAACTAGTTTCGCAAACCAGGCGTTATCGGGGGCTTTTTGCTCTTTATTCACAAAACCAGTTCCTGCGCCAAAGTCGGGTTTTCCATACAAACTTTCATCCCCCATTTCACCCCCTGATGATTTTATATCGCGACAAAAGTAGCCTATGTCCTTTCCAGGGTCTGAAACAATCTCTGTACCAAATTGCATTTGAATCGATCCAGTAGTTTCGGACCCTATTCAATACTTTTTATAATAAAATTCTCAAAGTTAGCGAACGTCAAAACGAAGGGATCGATTTGAATGCGTTTTGAAGTAAAAAAAATGTGTTACCTTTCTTGAGGCTCAGCTGGTTCTCCCCTCCCGCTTGGAAGTCGTACAGCGCCACGAAGAGCTGGGGGTCGTCCTCCTCGTGGTGCGCGAGCAGGTTCTCTTTGGATGTCCATCTGCACAGATTGACGCTAAAACGATTAGAGAGTGTGTTAGTAACATGGTAGTATCAGCCTAATATACATGGTTATTGGTAATTATAGTGTATTAAAAAAGAGGTAGACATGTCATCTTTTACTGCGCTAATTTGATGCGCCGAACACACATGCATGCTTATTTGTTTACATGTTAAATGTTATATATATGTCGTGGCCAAATCGTTGAATTGATCATTTCATGAAATGGTTGACCATTTCGTGAAGTGTTCACGTTTCATGAAGTGGCCAACTAATGGTAACCAAATCATTAAACGATAAACGTTTAGCGATTTGGTCACCCACGTTTGACCATATCGTGAATATAGGGTAACCATAAAATATTTAATGAAAACTCAGAACAATTTTGTTACGTACTTGTTTATTTTTAGTTGTTTAAATTTACTATGGAATATTAAAATAATTTTAAAATAAGTATAACAAACTTACTTAATCTAAAAAGGCACATGTACGAACGCGCTCACAAGCACTGAACCACACGTGACATCTTTAGCGCGCACTAGAGTTTTATAGGTATCTCAAGTTTTTGGTAGGAATGTTTCTTTACCTGAGTCTAAATCGCATACTTACTAATTAGGTAACTCTTATATTATTTATAAAAATATAGGTAACATAACATTAACTAATGTTGAACAAAAAGGTACCTAAGTAAACAAAGCGCTTAGGCGCTTACAGCGCCTCTACCGGTAGTCAATGAAACAATTCCACGATATGATCAATTAAGATTGATTATTTCATGAAATAGCAGTGCGTCCAGCTGGCCCTATCGTCAAACGATTTCTTATCATTGATCTGGCCTGGGCACATCATGATATGGCCAATGGACAGTGAAATATTTCATGAAATGCAACCATTTCATTAAATGGCCGATCATTTCATGAAATGGGCAATTCTACGATGCGGCCACGACATATACAAAAACATGTGAAATTGAGCCGATTGGCTTAATATGAATGAAGCAGTGTCTGCGCGCTAGTGACAGATCTACCTCTTTTTTAACTTGATTGGATTTTCTTCATTGGTCATTCGTGAAACACCAAGAAACTTTTAGGCTTCGGTCCCACCAAAGATATGCGAGGTGGTTTTTATTAAAAGAACCAAACTTAGCTTTTCTTAGCCCAGTTCCAGTAAAGGGATTTTATTGGTTCTTAGTAAATACATTCCTCGCATATCTTTGGTGCCTTAATACAACAAGCTACATTTAAGCGTTAGAATCTGCCCTGTATAAAATATATTATTAATATTTTACCAATTATTTGTATGGATTATAATTTTACCAATTTCTATCAAACTTAGTGTTGAGTAATCAACGAAAATATTTTCAATGAGTACATTAAAGTTAACGGTTTTCATGCAAGTGTTTACAAAATGACTGATATTTTATCCATCACGTAGCTACGTTTTCTATAAATTCTTTAAATATTTTTAAAGTTTTTGACATAACGATTTATTGCTTAGACCGCTTACGAAAATCGTATCAGACTGCATGATATACATGGAGTTACTGTTTACAATGCTAGTAATAATGCATTTGGTGTATTCATTCATTAATTACAGCCGGTTGGACCCTGTCATAAAATGGCGATATTCAAGTGGCGAGAAGAGGCTTGATTTTACCATAATGTGCAAAAAATGTGCACCTACATACGCGTATCTGTTTGTTACTTATTCTAAACATTTTGCACTTATTCTAGACTAATAAAGGGCCATTACATGTCGTTACACGCATGCAAACGCGCAATTGCATATGCGCATAAATATTCAGAAGGACGCGAGATCGAGCATTGAAAATGATCCGCGATTCGTAGGGTTGTTACATTATCAAATCATTTTTTGGGTATTTATTTTTGTAATCGAATCCGGATCGGAAGTCGTCAGTATCCATTACTTCAATACTTACAAATACACCAAAAAAATTAAATTGTATTGTGCATTAAAGTTGTATTGTGTTGTTTAATCGCATAACAAAGATTTTTCTTTAAGCTTTGGCTGAATATCATCATTCGCTTGCCTTATTCTCATGACATTTGGGGTCGGCGAAGTATATTTTACTCTTCCATACAACCCACTTCTTTCACAATCATATCGCGATTTATACAGTCCACGTTACATTTCTTCCTTGGTCGGGCACTTAGTTCCCTTCCACCAATTAAAAATCATACTCATCACCTCTCCTCAAAATCGATTGTGTGATTTATCGTTGTGGTCGGTACACACAATCACTTACGGTTAAATAAATGTGGTGATTTTCAAACTTAAAAACAAAAATGTTTTGTTTCTAATACAAAATTAAATCTGCGTCCTAAACAGTAAAAAATAACTTGATACTTCATAAAGCAAGATCATCATCTTCATCATATTTGATAAGCGCGATATTTTCTTATCAGATGAGGATGAACAGTCAAATAGATCCTCGAACGGGGGGGGGGGGCCCCCTTTTTTTGGGGTTGGTTGAAAAAACTTGCCAACCTTAATAACAAGGTGCACCTATCTGATAGGTATATACTTGCTCTGACGCGGTACGCACTACGCGCGCTGTTTTCATATTCATATATTTTTATTGTGAAACACGGGTAAAAAAATAATGTCTTTACAAATTAAAACTTACAAATAACCATGTCCAACCTCTGAGGCGTACAATAATATTATAGGGTTACTAATTAAATTAATGGTTTTTAAATAACAATGTCATATTGTGTCAACAATGTTTCGCGTTTGAGGTTGTAACATGTAAGCAACAAGTGCATCAAATAGCATCGCATTGACATATCAAGGTGACATTGCTGGCCACTTGTGCTATTGTGTGATCTGAATGTGTTGCTTCCTTCTTTCAGAATGGATATTGTGTTTGGATCAACAGCAAGCTTTGATTGTATTTTCTAAAGATAGGCAGTGTTAGACTTTTTGAGATTATTCTGAAGATACAGCTCCGATTTCTGACTTAACAGAGTATCGAACTCCAGAACGGAGTAACACAGGCCTGATTTAAGTCTTTATTGGCTGAATGTAAAAAGGTAAAAGGTGAAATAGCCTTTACTATTTCACCTTTTACCTTTTACGCCTAAAAGCGTCGTTGATATATCGTGGCAGAAACATTTTATTTTCATTATATTTTGTCTAAGGAATCCCTTAGCGCACCCTAATACGTTCTATGACATGTCTGACTGGCAAACTTTTAAATCATTCAGACGATCGGTAATAAGTTTGTAATTTGTTTAAGTAACTGGGTCTATTAGAAATAAAATAAAACACTTAAAGGAAAACCCAAGGGTGTGTCAAAGATTGGCACTTCTGCTCAGACCACTTGGACATTTGTTTCGAAAAGTTTAGACAACCACTTACAACAACTTATGTACAGTCGCCAGCACATCAGACAACACATTTTCATTGCTAAATCCCCCTTATGACAACGGTATATGATCAGCGTTTAGCTTGTGTCCCCGTCTATACCAATAATGGCAACTCAGGAGGGAATAGAGAGCACGTTAATTTCTAATGGAACTTTTCCGAGCTTGTTGGATATGTGATACTTAATCAATAACTGGGACTCACTATCTGTTAGCTGGCTAGTTAAGTCAGCCTATTAGATCCCACTGCTGGGAAAAGGCCTCACCTCAACTATGAGGAGGAACGAGCCATACTCCACCACGCGGGCTCAGTGCGGATTGGTGGAGGGGTGTCTGTAAGGCAAGTGACAAACCTTACTGTCAGATGTTATCAAGCCGCCCTAGGGCCTCTGACTAGGCTTAACGACTAATACCAAGAGATATTAGCCGGGACCAACTGCTTAACGTGCCTTCCGAAGCACGGAGATGCTTGTCATGGTCGTCACTTTAATGGTCGGAATGGTCACCCATCCAATCACGACCGCGCCGTGGTTGCTTAACTTTTGGTATCACTACCAAAGCGCTGCCGCCACTGCGCCACAAGCACCTCAGCTGGCTAGCTGTTCGACTAATACAAACGAGGGCTGCATACGTCCATTTAGTATAATATGGCCGGTCAAAAAAAGTACCTCAACTTGAGTGCCTTTTCTAACTATGGTCCAACAAAATTATTATTGTAAAGTAATTTCATCCAAATTCCCTACTAACTGCAAGCAAGCCATGCCAGGCGGGCATCAACATTTTGTATCCGAAATTCAGGTTAATCCCAGTTATTTACCGTCCATTTAATTAATTTTCATCAGCTCAAATCTGTGTGTCGGTATTCGTAAACGAGCAGGCAAAATCAAGGATTGCGGATTTATTTGATACGAGTATATTAACGCGTATCTATGAACTTCAAACCAAATAAAATCATTGTTATTTATTTAGTGATAATTTATTCGATTACCTATTTAATTTGCTCATAAATGCTTAGTAAATAAAACAGTTATATTTGAATAGAATTTGATAAAATCAACTGATTTATTTCAGGAAAATAAAGTTAAAAATGAATGTTGAGTTGGTTTCCAGCTATCTTGGTTTAAGTGAGCCTCAAATTCGGCCATAGTTTCTGCTGTCTAGCAGGTTTATGTATTCAGAAAAACAAGAAAATATATACACAGCATCAGGGTAATCTTCTGTGGGGTACATGACGAGAAAAATATACAAACCATACCATAGTTTCAAATCTATTACGTTTTATGGTCCGTTTTACAAAAAAGACACAGGTTTGTCTTTAGTTAGTATTTGCGCATGAGTAGTAAGTGTGTAGATGGTTGCTAATGCAGGGAAGTTAAAAACAAAGTCCTATAAGGGTTCCTATTTTCCTTTTGAGGTACGGAAACCTAAAAACTAGAAAGTTTTCTCACAACTACCAATATATTCAGAACCCACAGATTACAAATAAAGAAACCTTGAGTCGTTTAGATTTAAAAGGGCAGTTAACGCTATCGCTATAAATGTTTAGAAGTCGCTTCTAGTATATATTTGCGAAATTTTTCCCGTGAGCCATCCGACGACTAAATAGGTGGTGATTAGAGTATTGGGGCCGAGGGGACTAAATGCCGGTGCAACCAGGGCCCTATATTACAAAGCGTACAAATCAGTGTGTAATCTTAGTAACGTCAATTTCTACTATGGATTACTATGTGTTACGATGGTTACAAACTTGTATTACAAGACTTGTGCGCACTCTCACAGACCGGTGAGACGGTGATCCGACATGACCGGAGGGAGAGAGATCAAGGTCTTAACGTGATTTCAGAGGCACGAAAGTGTAACACTGTCAACTTCCCGATTCCGAGTTGTTTCTGATAAATATAAGGATGCAAAGCCTCAGAAACTAGATCCAGCTGGGATTCGTATCATGGGCTTCGTACTCTCATGGGAATCTTAAGTCTCATGCAGTCCTTTTCTATTTCATTGACAAAGAAAGTGATAGAAGAGACTTTATTAAAAATTTACGACTCTAGAGTGTGGCATTTAAACATAGACCAGCGCCAAAACTAAATACTCATCAAACACGCTCTTATGTGATCATTGAATCGCGAAACATCCTTCGCGCACAAGCCAACCGCGTTAATGACCATCGAATGGAGTGCATTATGCAATTTGTGCCCCTGTGTCAACGGTGGATTGTGCATAGGTGATACCAGCACGAAATGCTCGCGATGCGGATAAGCTCAGTTGGGTTAGGGGAGTCATCATATACCGGACGGTGTGCCCGCTCGTGTGTTGTTCATCGCGGCGGGCCACCTGGAGGAGAAACTTCGAGAACTTTTCGACAGCTGTCTCGCTGTCGGAAGGTTCCCGAAGGTGTGGAAGGAGGGCGCCCTCTGCCTCCTCGCCAAGCCGGGCCGGCCGATGGACTCTCCATCGGCCTATCGGCCGATTGTGTTGCTGGACGAGGCGGGGAAACTCTTCGAGAGGATTCTCGTGACCCGCATCGTCCGACACTTGGCGACCACCGGCCCTGATCTGGCGGAGGCCCAGTTTGGCTTCCGAGCTGGCCGCTCGACCCTGGACGCGCTGGGCTTTTTGGGGGAGATGGTCAAGGGTGCTGCCGAGGTTGGGGAAAGGCTGTTGGCGATATCTCTCGATATCGCCAACGCATTCAACAGCATTCCCCACACCACCATCATCGAGGCCCTGCGCGCCCACGGAGTGCCGCCGTACTTGGTCCACCTCCTGTCCGATTACCTCCGGGACAGGATGGTAACGTACGTGGACCAGGGCGGCTTGCTAAGGAGTCACCGCGTGGAGTCCGGTGTTCACCAGGGATCAGTCCTCGGACCATGCCTGTGGAATATCGGATTCGACTGGCTGTTGAGGGGCACACTCCCCCCGGGCGTGAGGGTCGTCTGCTATGCGGACGACACTCTCGTGCTGGCCCGGGCTTGGGATGTAGCGCGGGTCCTCCAGCTGGCTACCGCGGCGTGCGACCTTGTGGTCCAACGGATTCGCCTGTTGGGCCTCAGGGTCGCCTTGGAGAAGTCGGAGGCCGTCTTGTTTGACGGCCCGAGACAACGCCACCCGCCGAACATCAGCCTGATGGTCGACGGCGTGGCCATCGACGTTAAGCCCCAGATGAGATATCTGGGGCTTATCATCGACAGCCGGTGGCGGTTCGGCCGTCACTTCGCCGAATTGTCACCCCGGCTGCTA
The DNA here is from genome assembly GCA_949316185.1 of Pyrausta nigrata. Lineage (NCBI taxonomy): Eukaryota > Metazoa > Arthropoda > Insecta > Lepidoptera > Crambidae > Pyrausta > Pyrausta nigrata. Next base: position 1,701,554 of record OX438936.1, read on the forward strand.
AAGACGGCGGACTCGCTGGGGTGGTTACTGCCCTGGGCGGGCCGAGCGCTCACTGCCTCTTAAGAGCATAGCACTTTACGGCGCCCCCATCTGGGCGGACCGCCTGAGTCGGTACAACGTGTCTCAGCTCAGGCGGCCCCAGCGAGTCATTGCGCAGATAGCGGCCCGCTGCTACTCCACAGTAGCGGGCGCAATGGCGTGTGCCCTGGCCGGGACCCCGCCTTAGGAGCTCGAGGCCAGAGTCCTGGCCTGGACATACGCGCGACGGTCGGAGCAGCGTTCTCGGGGAGAGCGCGGCTCCCTAGAGGAGGAGCGCGCTTTCGAGCGCCAGACCCGAGAGCTGCTGATTCGGGCCTGGACCGGGGTTCTAAACTCTTCGGAGTCGGGTCGAGCCACCCTCGACGCCCTGACCCCGGTCCTGACCCGATGGATAAAGAGACGGCACGGCTCCCTCACCTACCGACTGGTGCAGGTCCTCACCGGACACAGGTGCTTCGGCGCCTATCTGCACCGGATCGGTCGGGAGGAGACTGCCGCGTGCCACGAGTGCGATGCTGCGGAGGACACGGCTCAACACACCCTTGAGTCGTGCCCGGCGTGGGAGTCGCAGCGCCGCACTCTGGTCGCGGAGATCGGCCAGGACCTCTCCCTCCCCAGCGTGGTGGAGGCCATGCTCGGGAGTGACAGAGCCTGGAAGGCCGTCGCCTCCTTCTGCGAGGACGTTATCTCACAGAAGGAAGCAGCGGAGAGGGTGCGGGAGGAGGATCCTCTTGCCGCCCCGATCCGGAGGCGACGTACGGGGCGGAGACGGCGGCGTTACAACCACCTGATCCCCCCTGGTGGAGGCCAGCCAGTGTTGGGTACGGGGGTACCCGCGCCGGCACCCGCGAGTCCCACATAACTCGCTGTCCCCCCGGGCGGCGAGTATGCGTAATGCATTTTCCAACGTTAAAAAAAAAAGGGGAGTCATCATATAAAGGTAAGGCCCTCTTAAACCAGACAAAATATATATGTCGTCGTGGTTCATTTGTAATGGAACATACACTGTACATCGTATTGGCATTCAGACTACTGGAGATCTGTCAAACAAAACATTTTTTAAATAGCACGATCTGCTATAAGCTTTACTACTACTTAAACTGCCGCACAGAGATGTCAATTAAATTTAATCTATATTTAAGTCTCGTTCTGTCACTTTCTTTGTCAATGAAATAGAAAAAGACGGCACGAGACTTAATGAAGCATTAACTTTAACTGACGTCTCTGAGTACGGCAGTAAATCACGTAACTTTTCGGAATTCAGGACCTTATTAGGCCTGGATGATTTTTTTTTAAAACCTTAGTCTGTATGGTGAGCACTGCATGTTTAGTTACACAGTATGGTGTCATAAAATGCTCGCTACAGGACCATGACATGACATAAAAGTTAAGGTATTCTGTGGTAAGCTCGCCTGTCTTGGTAACATCATCCCTCATTTCTCTACGGCCAAAAAGCTTTTATGTTTTCTAAATAGACGCGCAACACATCCTGTACTCACTGATGACGTTCCAGACTTCATTATCACTACAAAACACAGGTCAGATTTACGTCAATCGTTAAGCAGGGATTATTACGTATAAATGCAATTTCTAAGCGCCAGTACGCATCGACAGCTCGTGTCATTGGTATCAGCTCCATGGCAGCCTCTGGGGCACAAAGCCGGGCGGATGCGACCGCAACAGCGAAATAATTCCACCAGTAACAGTTTCACGTATTATTTCCATGACGGAATTCATTGCAGAAATTTCGTTCTGCGTATTCGGTTTACAATCCAGCTTGGGAATGACGATGCAATTTGCGAGGTAATGCAAAAGCGCGAATTCGTTGTTTGAATAGTTGTCGACGATCATCAGTGTGCGCTCAACGATATTTTCGATTCGATTTAACACAGAATATATTTTTTTAATCGTATTTTGAAGCGGTTTGGAAAGGCACAAAACTTTAGTAATACCTTGCAAAGAAATAGCATAAATTATTAAATAAATATTGTATATTTACCTGGTAGCAGTGTCAAGAGGCTGCGGGGTTCCGGGGGGCGCGGGTTCGCCGTCCGGCAGGTCAGGGATGTGCGGCAGGGGCCGGCTCTGCAGCAGCGCTTCTGCAGACAACGGGGTGCTTCGTCAGTACGGCTAATGTCTAATAGCATAATCTTCTTGGGATATGTAATCTGTCGTTATCAGAGCTCCCAGAGCACCACTTCCTTAATTTTTTTTCTTATATAACCAATACTAAGCATGAACCGGAACGAGCCACGGGACATTTTGCGGTCGACAACCCACAATGGTACCCCAGGAAGTTTAAATGTATATCGTCATAACTTGTGACGGATAAATTGCAAATTAAATTGTGGATGAAACACTTGCACTCATATTCATTTTATCCCCCCATTGTCACAAATTACCAGCTGTTGCTGTTAATCAGTGAATCAGTGATAGATAACTAAGGCTGCAGGTCACCAACAAATAAGGGGAAAATTTTTGATTAGACGGTTCAGAATTATTTAACATATTGTGTATAGCAATTCTGTCAAAATAACGAGGTTTACCAGCCGTTTTAAAGTTGGTGAACTAAGTGTAACTATAAAAGTTGTGCTATATTTACATTTTGATTTAAAAAATACAGCTTCGTATTTTCCTGGGATTACCAGCCTTATGCTGTTGATGTTATAATTGAGGTCAAGTTGTAAGGGTGGTGGTAAAAGTACTGTATCCTAATTCAAAATATACAATTTGATTCACTAGGACAATAATTAAATAGAAGTTACTTACAAAGTTATGTAAAAAATGAAGAAATTGTTCTTCTTCTCTATACATCGCAGATAACGTGTCTCAATTCTGCGTGAGCATGTCCGCATGATTCTAAAAACGCCCTTATTGTGTTACATATTACTTAAGTTAAATCTTATACTTCTACAGTACTTAATTGACACGATCTCAAATCAAAGCTACCAACATTACAGTGGTGCGGCAAATACATTTTTCTGGTCTTACGGCTAAACAGCGACCTTTAAACAACACGTGCATACCAGCCCTGAAACTGTAATCCAGTGACGACTTCAGCTCATTACACGCGATTGCTCTGAGTAGACTATTAGAGTGGAAATCGCCCATTATATTCCGGTTAGATTCCGGCGGGCCGCGGCATTGTGCAGCGCAAGGCCGCTTAATACACAAGGTTACGCCTGAGATTTTCACTACCTATTTAAATACAAAATCTCATTTTTAGAGTTCCGTATTAAAAGGGTGTAAACGGGACTCTATTAATTTATTTCATTTTCCAGCAACTTCACCCGCGTCAAAAGTCACATTTTCCAAACAAACTTGCATCCTCCATTTCAACCCATTGGTGATTTTATATGGCGACAATAAGTAGCCTATGTCCTTCCCAGGGTCTCAAACTATCTCTAAACATTTGAATCGGTCCAGTTTCGGAGCCTATTCAATACAAACAAACAATCAAATCTTTCCTCTTTATAATATTAATAGTGTAGATTGGCATACACAACAGGTAACAATACAAAACAACTTATAGGTACGGTACAGGTTACGAGGGTCAAACTGAAAGTTCTTAGAAAATCAAAAACTGATTACATTAGCCAGTTATTAGTTTTATTATATCTTTTCAAAATATTGTCCATTGACGTCAATACACCGCTGCATGCGATGGAACCACTGGGAAAAGCACTTTGCCCACTCGTCCTTAGGGGTCTCTTCAATGGCATCGCGATACGCAGCCACCGCTTCTTCAGCATTCATAAACCGCTTTCCTTTAAGTTTTTCTTTAATTTTTGGAAATAAATAAAAATCACAAGGCGCGAGGTCGGGGCTATACGGCGGGTGACCCAGTAATTCAACGTTTGATGTCGCCAAATAGTCGATCGTTCGCTTGGCGGTGTGCGACGAGGCGTTGTCGTGGTGAAGGAGGATCCTACTGCGAGGTCGTTTCTCTCGAACTTTTTCCAAGACAAGTGGCAAACAATTGGTAGTGTACCATTCTGCAGAAACTGTTTTTTGATCCTCTAACACAATTGTTGCGAAATGACCTATCCTTCCAAAGAACGAGGCCACCATTTTTTTTCCCGCACTTCGATCTCTCTTCACTTTAGTTGGCAACTCCTCGAAAGGAAACACCCACTGAGCAGATTGTCTTTTGGTTTCAGGATCATAACAGTAAATCCAGCTTTCGTCACCTGTTAGTATGTCGAACACAGCATTTGAGTCACCTCCGTTAAATCTTTCAATCATTTTACGGCATCAATCCACACGATGGAGTTTTTGAGCCTTAGTCAAATTATGAGGTATCCACCGGGCGCAAAGCTTCCTGACCGCTAAATATTCGTGGAGGATTTTGTGCACTTGACTCATACCGATGCCTAAGCTTGTCCGAATCAGCTGATAGGTCACTCTTTTGTCAGTCTCTATCATACGCCGCACAACACAGATGTTATTTTCAGTCGTCGCCGTAGAAGGCCGTCCCTCACGTACATCATCAGTGAGATTAGTGCGACCACGTTTAAACTCATTAAACCAGTTGTAAACAGTCGCACGAGATGGGGCTTCATCGTGAAAGGCCAATCGTAGTCTATCATAACTTTCTTGTTGACTTAAATGACATCGAAAGTCATAAAAAATCATTGCACGAAAATTTTCTCGTGTTAAATTCATTTTGACGTGACACAGACAATTTTCAATTTGCCGCCAAGTCGTAAAACAAATGACAAATGAATGAAATATATACTCAGTAATATTGGCAAAGAGTTCTATTTTCAAATTTTAAAATATTTTTTTTATTATATTGTTTATAAGTGGCCAGTTCTAAGAACTTTCAGTTTGACCCTCGTATAACACTTAGGACTAGATTGCAGCCTAAAAGCGTGTATACACAGCTATACTATATATATAGTGATAACTAAGACACTGTCCGTCTGTCACCGGGCTGTATTTCATGAACCTTGATAGCCAGGCAGTTAAAATTTTTACAGATGATGTACTTCTGTTGCCGCTATAACATCAAATACAAAAAAAATAATAAAAATAAATATATAAATGAGGCTCCCATACAACAACAAACGTGGTAGTTTTGCAGTTTTAAACAGGTTATTGTCTAGTGTCTTATGTTGTATACATAATGGTATGATGTTCGCGCGCTATTTCTTCTCGCACTGGGCAGGTTTATAGCAAGAGGGTAGAAAATTTAAGGCCCTGATTACCGGCACGAAAGTTTTGTTAGATCGTGCGATATTTTCATAGCTTGATGGTGCTAGTAATTACAGGTTTACTAATGTTTCGAAATCAAATGTACGTTTTATCTCTGCAACCTATCGCAGCATTTTAATTTCATCGGTGCAACTTCTCAGTGCTCATATCGATTTTTTCGTGCCGTATGTCACGATATTAATGTGCCTGCATTAGTGTGCATATAATCGAACGATTTAAAACACTATTATTTTACGCTTTTTAAAGAGCAGTCAAATACAATAACCAGAAGAATTGCGTTTTTTTCTATGTTAGCATAGTAACAAGAACATAATATAAACTCCATCCGATTTCATGTATCACAAACATTGAAAATGTTGCACGCTGGTCGCCGCACCGAGGAAAATCTCAAAACAAGTTGAGCGGAATTTTATTTGAAAGCAAATATTTTATATGAACATAGGACATTGAGCAGCGCTTGTCGCCGCAATGTGCAATATTCAAATATAAAAGGGTTTTCTAAATAGTTTCTGACTTTACATAAACGCTATTTGCTATTGTATTGTGAACAGGGACTATTTATTTTCTGTAGCAGTTCGATTTACCTTATCTTTGATCGGATTGCGGTGCTCAGATTGTCGCAGTTGGTATTTTCATTTCAATTATTAATTTCAAAAGCTTATAAGGTACTTATGCTATCAATTATTTATTAAGCCGCCACTGCGAGCATAAATAATACTGCTTATAATTACTCAAATAGCATTTTATTACTAAGTTGATTTCTGTTTTTTTAATGGTGTACTTCATGACATGATTTTGATGTTTTAATTATTAAATGGGCCAACTCCTAATATAATGGGAATAGGACAATCGGATGGTCTTTCACTCATGCTGAAGTATGGCTTTAAAGAATTCCTTTTTACAATTTTCCTTACACTGTTTGGAAATACGATAAATTATTGTTTTTTAAGTGATAAGCATTCACTTTGCAATCTAAATATATTATTGCACTTGAAAAAATGACCGCCAGAGGCGGGAATCGAACCCGCGTTCCTCGCATACCGGGCGATTGCCTAACCTCTCGGCCACCCTGGCGTTGGCAGAGCCTGTCGAAATTTTCAAGTGCATCTTAACGCTGTAATGCTGCGTTGCTTTCATCAATGTTATTGGGATAACCCCCCTAAACACTCGAAAGAAATACTTTTGCAAGTATTTAACAATCGAAAGATGAAGCTTGCAAATACGATAAATTATTGTTTTTTAAGTGATAAGCATTCACTTTGCAATCTAAATATATTATTGCACTTGAAAAAATGACCGCCAGAGGCGGGAATCGAACCCGCGTTCCTCGCATACATTCTGGCGGTCATTTTTTCAAGTGCAATAATATATTTTCTGTTTGGAAATGTTAATAACCACTGCATTCTCATATTTCTATCCGAGCTGTGGCCTGCAACCGACTGAGACTGACAGCCCTATTACTAGGGCTAGATCACCGCGATAATATCGTCCTAGTCAACAACTAGAACAGAATATTCTAGACTAGTTAATCGAGGAGTCCCCGCGGTGCGGAAACGGGAGCGCTTTCATTAGCGCTCAACTAACTCCTGTGCAGGGTGCACCTACAGTAATGGATGGTGCACCTACAGTAATGGATGGTGCACTTATAAATAATAAACCAGTATTTTAGCTCCGATAAACTTTCAGACGAAGGCGAACTAGACTAATGGCGTAATGGCCTATATACGGTTTTACACATATGCATAAACCAATTGTGTACGATATGGGTATTAAGCGGAAAGTAAACACCCGATGTAGTTACGTAAAGTTACTAAGTAACAACTTGCTACCTAGCTTTGCTTGCTGCTAGGCAACTATATGGAGTAAGTAGTATCTTCAGTATGCGACTGAAGATTACAGAAGATATAAACAATATTTAGCGCTCACAAGGCAGGGAAGCTCTATTTTCCTTTAAATCCAGATCCTTCACTGATCACCTTCACTTGGCTTGCATTCAATATGTAAGTTCAAGCTTCAAATATGAGTAAGAGTTTTAGCGGCAGTGTAGAGCTACGCATACTTAATTGGATTAAAAGTTCCCAAAAAAAGGTCAAAGTAAGACTTTAAAAAGTATCGCTGCTGTCCGTTTTCATGCAATATTTACAGGTATTTTTATAAGCTAATTAAGAAATCAAAAATCCGCATAAGGGCAAGATCTGAATCCAGGACCTTTGGCTTCTTACTGCCCGAGTGCGAATTTTTGGGTTTCTTATTTAACTTATATAAATAACATTGTAAGTGTTAAAAAATCTTAAAGCTATCGCCAGGTATCCCCTCTTTAAGGTTTTCCAGGCTTCTCTAGCTTCAGGTATATGTACAGCTGAGAATGTATTGCGGCTGACATGATGATGATGACATGATCGACTTTGTACGTATGATTTCAATAATACGATGTTGACGAAGATACAGTGACGTCATAGTACGACAAAACTATCTTAGAAGCTTTATTTTTGAATCTCTCGCGTGCACATTTACGCCATTTAAAACTCCGCATTTTTAAATCGCTCGACTGCTCTCAATCGCTCGAAACCGCAACGAGTGCCCCTACCCACTCGACACAGAAGGCGAGCAATAGAATAGTCAAAATCAAAGTCTTGTTATGTCACTTTTTGTGTCTTTCTTAAAACGAAATACGTTCGTTAGTTCCATTTTAGTTGCGGCAGTAACAGGTTTTTTTTTTTAAATCTGTGGTGTATAGACATTATTTTGATAAGCTGGCAGCGTCGAAAAATACTGGAATTCAGTATCATGGGACGTAGTTTAGTAGACGAGTGAAAATTAATGCGACTTAATTTTCGCCAAGATGATTTCGCATAAGTGATTCAAAAATAGAGCCCCTGATCTGTGCTACGACTGTCACGGGTATCCGGCAAGCAGTCAGAGATAGCGATTAAAGGTCTTTCATAAAGGCGTAGATATTCAGTCGACAGAAGTTTCCACTGAAGGCGCTGTGGATACCTATCTGCCTATCACGGCCATGTCTTATAATTACTGAGTTACGGCACTATATTAGGGGGAAGTTTAATTGATGTAAACTGGGCTTTTAAGAGTACATTTTCTTAAAAGTTGTCAACACCTTTTTCAAAATTACTCAATTATAGAATCGAGACCACGTCTCGGGAAACGTAGTGTTGGACGCCCCCCTGCTAGGTGGACCGACGACCTGAGGAAGGTGGCCGGTGGTGGCTGGATGCGAGAAGCGGAGGACCGTGAAAGTTAGCGCCGTCTTGGAGAGGCCTATGTCCAGCAGTGGACTGCAATAGGCTGATAGGATGATGATGAGGCAAACTGGAACTTTGGAAATCTATGGTGGTGGTGTTCAGCAGTGGACGTCTTGCGGCTGATAATGAGGCAAACTGGGTTTTGTATTAAGGGCTATATCGCAATTCAATGTGCCTTTAATAAATATGGCTACCATTTTAGTGTAATGGTTAGCGCTCCGGACTACAAAACTAGAGATTGCAGGTTCAGATCCCGAAACGGAAAAATGTTTGTGTGATGAGCACGCGTATTTGTACTTATTTGTACTTAAAAGTATACCCTGTCCTGTCCTGTCTGATTTGGATCCTTGTCGCCATAGCACAAGCTCACGCTTAATTTGGGGCTAGGTCATTGGTGTGATTGATGGAATTATTTATTTAATTTTAAATAAGAAAACAAAAAATCGCACACGAGTAGGATTTGAACCTACGACCTTTGGCTTACCGGGCCAACGCTCTTACCAACTGAGCTACCGTGCAGTCCATACTGTAAGTGTTAAAAATATATTAAAAAAAACAGTTTGTATTTACTTACTTGATTTCTAACAAAGAAATAAATAACTAAAAGATTTTGAACTAAAAAAAACATCGTGTTTAAATTTTAGTTTAATCCGTGAGTGAAAGAGAGGTCGGTCATTATAGTCGCTATAGTTATACATACGGTTATAGTGAAAGTAAAGTAATAAATTCAAAGTAGTATCCGACAGGATCTATTAAAAAGTGGCCGGTGGCAGTGGCTTGGTAGCTTATTCAATCACTAGTAGGTATTGCTCCACAAATGGGACGTTATGAATTAATTATGTTAATTACAATTACCTATAGTTTGCTAATGTCGGATATGATATGACGTAGTAAGAAACAATGCAGGTGAAAAGGTAAAGGTAGGATGCAAGAATGAGAGAAAAGACAAGATGAATTTAAGTCAGTAGTTTTTAACGCGGAGGTAATATTTATGTGACAAGTTTTGCTTAAAAACTTAAAAAAATAAAGGAAAAATATTTATTATACATTCTCTGTCTTCACATTGATTTAAAAACAGCATATTGTACCATTTCAGACAACAGCGAGCCGAGCAAGAAAACTAAACGGACAAATACAAAAGCACAGATATTACACCTAGTTTACCATGCTTCGCCAAACAATCTACACAGAATATAAGACATTCGCATTTTTAATCAGTCCACCTTACAAGTGAACAAATTCGCATGATGCACAGGCGCTCAAGTGGCCGACAAAGGCCGCATTGTGTGCTAATTCGCGCGACGCGTATGATGCATGGCCGTGGTGTCGCCGGGAACAAGCCCACAGCACAGAGAAATAAGCCATCCTATCACCACGCTATTGCTAGAGATGTGTAAGGATTGTGTGTTAAGAAACAATAAAGTCGTTTTATTTTCCTAGCCTCGCTAAGCCGTTTTCACAGGAGCTGCGTTGAGCGAGACCAGGTACGGTCAGCAGCACGTCAGGTTACCCATTTGAACTACGAAAACTGCTTTTATTACGTCGGAAATGGAGGCGGTCTAAAGGTCTGGTCAGACGTGCGGCCGTGTGCAAGGTACATGATTTTATACAAGCTATTTTATACCAATAAAATCGAGGGAGGCGTTACACGATTCGTATTTCAAATGTACGAAGCTGGCATAAGTTGGTACAGTCGGCCAAGAAAGTGGTCTATCACTTTAAGGTTTAAAATCACTCTCGCGTCATAAAACAACAGATAGATTTTCCCATGCAAAAATATTCTGACAGCTACTATCCGTAGCTTATCATCGTAATGTGCATCTCTTTCAATGTAAAAATATAATTAGCCCATGAGTGACTTCAACCTTATCGTTAACTTAACACATGAAATTTTGTCAAAACTGGTAGACCGCTTTCTTGGCCGTACGTATACAAAGTATACCTAAGATGTTTGCAGTGTACTTCAAAGCTATATAGCTGTAAAGTACAAGTATATACTTGTATTTAACAATTAAGACGCAGACGCGTCTTATATTCGCTGGGCATATTATTATGAACTAAGCAACATTGATTAATTTGAACATTCAAATATGTATTCACAATAATCAATTAAGAATGAAAAATAATAATTATAAAACAATGAAATAGCAATGCACATACGGCTTACTTTCATCAACGACTAATCAATTGATCATTTCAAGTTTTCAATTTAAAAAAACATACTTTAAGCCACAAAAAGGTGTAAGATATATAATATGCATCTTATTTCAGTTATATAAAATTATTTCGATTGGTGGTGTTTACTGTTAAGTCTAAATAATTTAATAGGTTCAATTTTACTTTTTATTGTCTATGGGACTCCTGTCATTTGCAGAAGGTTAAGACTGCAGTGGCTGATCTGTCTACCCTGTGACGCGGCACATATGCTCGTGAGCGCGCGCGGCGCGGCGGGGGAGGCGCGCTATATCGGGACACCAAGCGATCCGATATTTGGTCATTAAATTTTGACTATGTAACCAGATATAACGAAATTAACTAATGTTAATTGTAGCCATTTCGTAATTCAAAGCAAGTCTCTAATTTGAACGAATTATAGGTCTTTGTTAAATAGAATACGTTAAACGGTTTTATGCTCCGAAAGAACGTTCAAGGATTCAACGAAAATTAATTAATTAATTTGTGAGTTTTCAAAGAGATTAGTAATTAAATTAAGAAGCCAAAAGTCGGTTTCTCTTACTATACATTAATTATTTGTTCCCACAATCACATCAATAGGCTCAGACCAAGCGTGATTTAATTTTACTTGACATTGTATAATTGTACTTTATAAAGTGACATTGCTATGTGATTCGTACTAAATAAGTGAAGACATTGTTAAATTAATTATCTTGTTTTCATTCTGTAAGCAGACTTGTATATTGAAATAAATAAAGTAACTCTTTGCTATGGCGTCTAGGATAACGGATAGACGACCTAATATATCATTGACGACCGTCTTGGTGTAGTGGTTCGCGCCCCGGACTTCTAAACCAGGCGGTTGCGGGTTCGAATCCCGCAAAAGGCAAATGTTTGTGTGATGAGCATGAGCATTTGTACCTAAGTCATGGATGTTTATAGATGTATATAAGTATGTGTATCCGTCATCCTAGTCACCATAGCACAAGCTCACGCTTAGTTTGGGGCTAGGTAATTGGTGTGTTTGTTAAAACAATTTATTATTATTATATCATTGGGATATACTATGGTTTTAAAAAAATCCATTAATCAGGTACAATTGCTCGTACTCATCACCAAACATTTGCTCCTTCACTCTCATAGTTCGGTGAGACGGCAATCCGACATGACCGGAGAGAGATCAGGTGCAGGGCCGACGCTTATCGAGCTTTCCGAGGCACGGAGGTGTTAACACCACCGACTTCCTGACTTCGAAGCTGTGTCCGAATTATTTTAAGAAACTCACAAACTCGGTCCTACTCGGGATTGGAACCTCGGGGATAGTAACCAGCATGCTAACGGCAGTCAACTAGTGTGCCATAGTTTAGATAAGAATAGTAGTATACACCCTGTATTGATGAAGATATAGGTTGACATATGCGCTCATCCGAGAATTTCTCGATTCACAGCGCTCTAAACACAACGCCAGGATATGAATAAATGAATATGCAACGAACCTCTGCATTTCACTTCACGCTAACAAGTTGTTATTTCGGCAATCTAATGTGCGACTATGTTGTTGCATAACAACGTTTTGATAGAACGTAATTAAGTTCAGCATCTTGTTTTGACATGTAAAGTCGGCAGCACGTCAGTTTACTTATTTGAACTACGAAAACAGCTTTTATTACGTAGGGAGTAGAGGCGGTCTCAAGATCTAAATAGGGTAGGTAGTCTGACGTGCGGCGGTGTGCACATTTGAGGTACTAAAGTACAGGTTGGTGCACAGATTTCCAGAGGAACTAAAGACGTACGGGGGACGAGCCACGCTAGATGACAGCAGGGACAGGGTGATGTTGCGAAGAACCCTGCCCCCCGCACCTCTTGCGTCCTGCAGGTTGTGCATGAACTTTCTGGTCCATTGCTGTCGGCACGGCTACAATCCAAGAGGACTCTCTGGTCATGTCAAATTGCCGTCGCACAGAACTAAAAGAGAGAAGAAACAAAGAGTGCGCTGAATTGCACAATCTCTTGTGCACTATGATATTTTAATCTACATACTAATATCATCGTAAGGGCAAGACCAGTGCTCTGATTACTGCCCTCCTAGCCGAATTTCGACTACAGCGCTCAATTTCAACAGAGATTAGTCTACTACACGGGAGATATTGTAGTGCACAAGTGTGTGCGCAAAACACAGGTGCACTCTCTGTTCCTTCACTCTCATAGTTCGGTGAGGCGTCAGTCCGACATGACCGGATGACCAGAGAAAGATCAGGCGCAAGACCAACCGCTTAACGTGCTTTCGGATGCACAGGGGTGTTAACACTACAACTCTGATCAGAATTACGTACAGAAGTCAGTACAGTTTGAGGTGGAGAAGGATATACCTCCTAGTGGTCCACCCCGGGCAACGACTGAACTATCAGGCGACACCTAAAAAAGCCTACAAACGCTATTAGGCGTTTGTAGGCTTCGTTAGGTGTCGCCTGGTAGCTACCAACGGAGCCCGGCCCCAAGCAGCTGTATTCCGTCTGTGATTTGGAGTGCCAGAACCTTTTGGGAGCTCGATTTACCGTCAACTCTGTTTACGCCACGTCTGGTTTAGTCTAGAGTAAAGAGCAAATCTATTCTAAAAAAAAAACTGACTATACATTTAGTTTGAAAAATCACCCCTATTACAACTGCATAAAACGCCACAGTCTACATTGAGATTGTGTCGTCCGTACATCAAGCCAGTTTGAATAAAATAACACAAACATTAAACTTTGAAGTCTCCAGTCTTTATTCCCCACACACCAGAATTTATTTTCGTCTGACAGTAAGTTCGTTTGTATTTGGGACAAATTGTAGTGGAAATAGACATCCCTAGAGCCATTACGGCCAGATTTAGGGCGAGCGCACACTGCGGGAGATGCTAATTAGCCACAGGTGGTGTCGACCTGGATTTTTGATGTTTGAGACAGGAGCTCTAGAAATTGTTAGTGGTGGTATAATTGTAGTAAGATACGTTTACACAAATAAAGTGGCGGACAAGAAAGGAAACCCCCAAAGTATAATCAATCGAAATATATTTATAAACTGAGAAATACAAACAAACTGAAAGACAACTAGAATAGACATACAAACTAAAACTATAACTTTTTAACTCGATTACACAATTAATAAATATACGATATCGATAATCGATTTACTAAATAGTATGGGGAAATAAAAAAAAAATAACTTGGAATTTCAAAGTTGATCCTATAAAGAAAGTGGTAGCAATTTTGCTTCTTAGTCACCACATGAAGGCTCCGACACCGGTGCAAGCACACATAGGTCTGTCCTCCACATCCATACTAATATGATAAATGCGAAAGTGTGTCTGTCTGTCTGTCTGTTACCTCTTGACGCTTAAACCACTGAACCAATTAAGATGAAATTTGGTATGGAGACAGTTTGAGACCCTGGAAAGGACATAGGCTATATTTTGTCGCGATATAAAACATTAAGGGGGTTAAATGGGGGATAAAAGTTTATATGGAAAATCCAACTCTTGCGGGCGAAGTCGCGGGGAACCACTAGTAGGGAATAAAATAACATCAACAATGGTAACTGGCGCTTGAATTGAACATTCAAACGTATCCAGTACTCTAGGTATGCTCACGCTCAGTTTATCACACAGGAAGACTCCGGTGGATCTAGCAATATCATTGCAATCATTATCATAATCAAGAAGCCGCCCTAGGGCCTTTGACTAGGCTGAACGACTAATATCAATAGATATTATAATGCTTGATAATAACAACTGACAGTAGGGTTTGTCACTTGCCTTACAGACCCCTCCACCAATCCGCACTGAGCCCGCGTGGTGGAGTATGGCTCGTGCCTCCTTATAGTTGAGGTGAGGCCTTTTCCCAGCAGTGGGATTTATATAGGCTAACTTTACATACTTTACATTATAATAATACGGGAATTCATGCAACGTAGCTATCTGCATTTTGCTTTTATCCCGAGACGTTTTGGTACGACGTACGTAGTTCTGTAAAGGAGAACGGCAGCTGACGTACACCTCTTTTAGGTGTTTGTTTTAAATTCATAGTAATATACTATATTAAACAATGACACTGTATTTAAAAAAAAAAGGAAGACGTGTCATCTCCTACTGCGCGGCGATTAGAATTTGATGCGCTGAACACACGTTCTTTTACGTGTCAAATGTATGTGACATTTGACACATAAAAGAACGTGTGCACGAAATTTGAATGAAAAATTGAGCAATTTGCTCAATTTGTGGCCATCAATTCCCGCGCGCTAATGACTCATCTACTTCTTTTCAAATGACAATCGTTGATATTAAACGAGAAATATTTTTTTTCCACTATCAGAATAAATTACAAAAGACGGAAACAGTGAAACATGAATCTTTAAACTCAGGTGGCTAAAGGTAAATCGCTTGAAAAATCGTATAGAAAATATTTTCCCTGGTGCTGCCTCGAAACAGGTCACCGGCAACTAGGTAAGGTCTAGCCTCCGCTGCACGCATAAAAATGCGATATTAAGTTTTCTACAACCAACCGACGCTCGCGATTTCGTCCGCGCAAATCGAATTTCCTGTCAAACTTCCACCCTTAGAGGATAAATTTGAAAAAATACTTAAGTACATACGTCCTTACTAATATCTAAGAAAATAGCTAAAACCTACTGTTTTGTATCGATTTAGTTTCAAAACTGACGAAGTTAACAAATATAAAAGGGCTAATTTCCAAAAATCTTTTCTTAGTGCTCACCTAGACTATAAAAGTAGCAATGGTGTAAAAGTTCAAGTTCAAATCCAGTAATTTGGGCTGTGCGGTGATATGTTTATTGTATATGTATGTTTCGGTTTTTTTTAACAGGGTGTCCCGTAAATTAGCGTCAAGCGAGAGTGACGTCATTCTATTGCTCAAATACAACAACTTTTTCTATGGGATCAACATCGAAATCTCAAAAAAAAATTGACTTCTTCATACAAACTGCTCTCAGCCGATCGGCACTTTACGCTTTACGGGACCCTGTATATTTAGATGGAAGATTCTAGACAGAAAATTTCGAGAGAACGTTGTGAAGGAAATAGGCAGTGAATAAAGTAGGTTTAGTCAAGCATAAGCATACTTTTTAACTTTTGCATAGTAAATACGAAAAAGAAATAGAATACCTAAAGCAAGCCTTTGTGGAGCGAAGCCAAAGGTTTTATAATTGCTTTATAAGCGCTCCGTGTTGTATTCCTTTTAACTAACTCTCCTTTTAGCCGTTTTATAAACTATAAAAAATAGATCGGACTTTTTAGGACACTACATAATTGCATTATTTATAGGAGAGTTTATTATCTTCGACTCGAAAATGTGAATCATTTTGAACATTACATTTTTTTATCACGACCGCAGGGTTCTCTCTACCGCAAACATTTCATTTAAAAATAATTTTAAATCTTTGGCCTTTCGTAAGCCTGTCCGGAGTTACAATCAATACTTCCAGGAGGCAGTACTGAACTGTCGTGTAACTGAGGGAGGTTCCAGCACAATGGATAAGGTACATATTTTATTTTCAAAATTACCCCCATTATAACAGCATGAGATACTGCATCAATCCTCCGAAGCGACTGAGGTGACTGAGGTTGGAACTTCAGCTGTTAAGACACTGGCCAGCATATCAGACTACCTATTTTCTTTGCAAAATTACCCCTATTATAACAGCATTAGATACTCCATCAATTCTCCCGAGTGACTGTGGTGCGAACTTCAGCTGTTAAGACACTGGCCAGCACATCAGAGTCCGGTGCGCCATAGGGGAAGGGAATAAGGGTATATACTCAACTGTCGTGTGATTGAGGTTGGAACTTCAGCTGTTAAGACATTAGCCAGCACATCAGACTACCTATTATCTCTTCAAAATTAGCCCTATTATAAAATAAGGTACTGCAAAAATTCCTGTCTGAGGTCCGGTGCGCCATGGGAGCAGCGAAATGGGGTACCCAAATGTCGCGTAAGAGGCTGTTATGATACTGGCCAGCAACATCAGACTACCATATTTTTTTGCAAAATCACCCCTGTTACAGTACCCAATTGTCATCACCCTCCTAGCGTTATCCCGGTTGTGCTCTCGCACGCGAGGGCCCAGGGTCCGCGGACCATGATCCAGGATGTGGTAGATCAGGTAATTACAGTGGAGCGATTGCCATTTGACCTCCGTGACCCTGTTAACAGGAGAACCTAACCAGTTTGGAACAGTACCCAACAGTACTGTGGTGTAAATGAGGTTGGAACTTCAGCTGTCTTCAGCAGATTCCATAGTTTTTTGAATTGACGTGCTGTCATCCATACTTTAGTTCCTGTAGTATCAGGTTTAATAATATAAAGGGTCATCCATAAATTACGTCAGACGTCAAGGAAGTCAAGCAAGAGTGTGTGTCATTGTGTGATAAGGGGGAGGAAGGAGTAGAGTAAGATTTGTGACGTCACATCAAATTAATCTATACATTTAATTAATCTATACATAAAGAAAATTATAACTAAAATGCTAATCTACACGAAGTCTTGCAAGAATAAAGTTTATAATCCATCTTATTTAGTCCTACATTAAATATAATGTGCCCTTACCACATCAATGATAAATCTTTATTTAATCCTAACTGAGTTATGTACTTAACTTTGAGTTGAAAGAAAAAAATTGCCGTGCGAAAATCATATTTCGAATATTCTCTTTTAGTCGCGATAATCTCTTATTTCGGGGACTGTAATATTTTTTTCAGAGAACTTTAATATTATTCGCAATGGCAACACGAAAAAAATTTCTCATAAATGCTGATATGATGAAATCAGTGAAGCAAATACAAATAATATTCGTAACTCGAATGATAAAATGCTACCAATTTTAAATCTCAATTTCTGTGATATAATCCGTCTAGAATCTAGAAGGTAAAAAATTACAATAACGCGTAATATGCAAATATATTAAATATTAAAATATTCCGCCTAAAATATTTAGTTGACAGTTTGAAGAATTATATCTTTGAATATAATTTACATTTGGTGTATTACAAAACTCTTCGTGTCGTCTTCACTGGTGGATAAATATTAATCAAGCTTTTGCAAACTTTTATAGCTTTGAGTAACTTAATTTTTGTTCTACGTAATCTCAATGCATAATGATTATTATGCAAGGAAAAAGGTCGACGTAACATAAAACGTAACGTGAAAATGGGAATATTTTTTTTCCAAACTAATAAGAACCAAAATTTCATTAAAAAAATATCTCGAAAAATACTAAAAATCGGGCACATACATAGGGTATGTTTGGATAGCCTTAGATGTAAGGATTAAAAAAAAAAAATGGACCAACCTGTATATGGTTCAAAAACGTATTTAACATAGCACACGCATCAACGTTCCTAATGACTTCAAAGTACTCGTATTTATAGTTTTAAATCACCATAATACTATTTTACGTTCAAGTGTGACAGAAATGGGCAAAATAGTACTTAAACGTACATAATGTATGCCTATTTTGTCCCTTGTGTTTGTTCTACCTACTTTTTTGGTGGATCACACATAACAAGTTGTGATGCTTTGGTACAATACTAATAACTTTGATAACTAAATTTGCATTGCATCTCCAAGCGGTTGACTGGTAGAGAATGCCCTAAGGCATTAAGTCCGCCAATTGTACAACTTACAGTGCAATAAAGTTTAAATAAATAAATAAATAAACTAAATATAACATCGACAGCTGTTAGTTTCTTTAACAAAGATAAATAAATATCAACCTACCACTGCAACAATCCTCTGGTAAGACGTTGAAGCCAATGATGAGTATGATAATGGCCACTTAAAAGTAGTACTATGTATTCGCATTTTACTTACATCTTAATATGTTTCTGCCGCCCGAAATCCAAATGAAGCAGTTCAACGCTCGTTGAAGGTACACTCGCGTCAAAAATATTATTTAGAAATAAATAATCCAATCTCTCGTCTGACGGCCAGACGGATTAACTTAAAGACCATTTTAACTAAAGATGACTTAGAGTGCCTTTCAGGAGGATTAACTTCTATAAAAAGTTAAACACCTATTTAGGTTTTTGAAGATTAAATGTTGAATAAAAAGTTTCCATCCCTACACTAATACCCAGACCGTGCCGAAGTTTAATATGAATGAAATTAAAAAAAGAATGTATTTGGTGATAAAAAAATATATGCAATAACACCAAAAAAAGTCCCTGATCAGCGTATCGTGACAGCGCATAGTGTATGACGACACTGATTTCGATTATCGCATTGTTTCACAAAATACTGTTTAATAGAATCTTTTGTAGAAACAGTCGCAAAGCTATCTTAATTAGCGATGATTGCTCAGTAATGTTCGGATTATCTGGGTTTTATTAAAATACTTCATTTTAAGTCGGATCAATGAGCCGTCACACCGAACTATGAGAGTGAAAGGAACAGTGCACATGTGTATTACTCACTTGTGCACTTAAATATAAATATCTAACTCTAATCTTTGTTGAGATTGGCCGCTGTAGTCAAAATTTGGCTAGGAAGACATTATTATATTACATGCATACTTAATTTATCGAATGGCACTGTACATAACAAGCAAAGCTGCCAACACACTTTTCATTCCGAATGTACAACCTGTCGTTATATCTCACGCGTGGGAACTCGGAACAGGTTGTGTGCGCGCCAACTAGAACCGACGTACAGTTGGCAGCACGTCAGGTTACCCATCTACATAGGTTGCACTACGAAAACAGCTTTTATAACGTAAAGAATAGAGGCGGTCTCAAGGTCAAAGTGGGGTAGCCGGGTGGCCGGCATATCAGATTATACATTTTTGTTGAAAATTAACCCCTATTACACCTTCAATAAGATGCCGCAGTTTTTACCTTGACGTCACTGACGAGCGTGGAAAGTGAACAATGTTTTAATAAATCACATTACGTGGTAGTCGACTGTACTTAGAATAATTGTATGACACTACTTCATGAAGTGGTATCACAGAAGCTTCTGATAGTTAAAATGTCAAGCCCATCGTCACAAATTTTGTCAAAGGTTATTTTTTCTTGAAGTAAAGACTTTAAATCACATTTTTATTTTGTCATGTAGGCAAATGCGGTTATTACTAACTTTTTTTTTATTATCTTCTCCTTTCGTGATTGCACTTTGTTGCGGACACAATGTATAATACATCTGTTTCCAATTAATATTCTAACTAATACCACCGGACGTGCTAGACGCTAGTTAGATAATTTATCTGGTAGCCACTTAGCATCCCATTAGTTTTTATTCTGCTTTACATAAAAAAGAAGAGTGATAAACTCATTGATTTGTTTATTATTTAGTTTTCTTGTAAAATAATTCATTAATTTTACCTTTGATTAATTAATAAAACACCTAAATATTATATTTAATTCAATTATTTTGCTATATTTTACAATATAGACAAACTTACTTTTAAAATAGCTACAACTCAGTAAATGTGGTGTGTACCTGTAATAGGCAATCATATTTGTCATTATTTTTTGTGGCATGATGTTATAGTGTATGTTGTAAGTGATTTTCTATTAATGTACCTTTATAAATAAACTAGCAGTTCTGCGACTTTGCCCGCGCCAAAAGTTGGATTTTCCATACAAACTTTCATCCCCCTTTTCACCTTTCTGATGATTTTAAATCGAGACAAAAAGTAGCCTTCCCAGGGTCTCTGCACAAAATTTCAATACAATCGGCCCAGTAGTTTCGGAGCCTATTCAAAACAAACAAACAATAAAACCTTTCCTCTTATTAATATTAGTGGAGATAAATAAAGACTTGACTCACGTAGTCAGTAATCATTTTTTTTTTTATTTATTTGTATCACAACAATCGGTTCAGTATTTACAAAAAAAAAACGGTAATTTAAAAAACCCGACTGCGTTTCTGAGTAATTGGAAATTAAAAAACCCTAAAACAAGAAAATGGTCATACCCGGATTAAATTGGTATCCATACTCGTATTAAAAATTGTAAAGCAGTCGGGACCCATTCTAGAAATGCAGGTTTAGTGAATTTAGAGCACATACCTACCTCTATATTACATTGCAGATTACTCCGCTCTACTGACGAGACGGCTGACTTTCTAACATGGGTCCTGACTGCTAAAATTTTTAATATGGGTACCAATTTAACCCGGGGATGACCACTTTCTAGTTTTAGGGTTTTTCAATTTCCAATTACACAAAAACGCAGTCGGGTTTTTGTTTTTTAAATTACCGTTTTTAAATTTTTTATTTTTAGATTTATTATTCAAAACAAAACACTACACTGTAACAATTATTAGATTTTAAAAATGGTCTCTTTACTGGCTTTCATTTAATACCCATATTGGTTTTTAAAATGTTATAGCCTATGTCACTCTCAAACCCTGACAAATTCAACGACACCTCATATGTTAAAAACTGTCGAGCCGTTTGGGATGTAGGGCGTGCCAAACAATTACACATACATACATACTCTCGAAAAACAAAACCCTACTCCTTCCGCAGTCGGGTAAAAAAACTGACGGGATTTTTATAGCTCCTTGGAACAGCCTGTATGTCTGAAGGCTTTATCTACGTTGCCCCGGTGCCGTCGAGAAATAGGACCTTATTCTTATAAAAATACAGAAACGCACACACATTATTACAGCACGATTAATGCATTTGTCTTTGATTGGAAGAGGTGTCCTCCTTAATTGATCACAGCGGCATGTTACATCAGTTGTCACACATATACCTACATCATTACGTTTCGATAGTTTCTCTTTTTTTGCATTAGCAATCCGTGTTATAAAAACTTTTCATAGTTTGCATTTCTCATAGTAAAACACTAACACGGATCGAAAAAAAGATGCCTCAAGAGATGCAACATCTTCATTCACGTCACTCGTAATTTCCAACGTTCCGCCTTTAGAATTAGTTCAGCTATCCCCTGCCTATTAGGCCCGTTTTCCACCAGAGGAGAGGGGGGCCTTTTTATGTACAGGGTGCCCAGTAAATGAAGGATAATGCTTTAAGTACCTACAGTCTACAACATCATGCCCTATTACGGATAATCCTGAAGTACACATTGGCTACATCATGTCAAATGACAGCTAAGGACGTATATTACTCGTATGTACATTTTGGTGAATGGAATATTTAATATTAAAATTAAATGTTTTTTTTTTATACAAATGAAAAAATAAATAAATAAATAAAATAAAATAACATTTATTTCAGGCATCTTGGCCCATAATTCTACATAAAAATTAAAAAAATAAATTAAAATACATATAAAATCGTTAACAAATCATTCACACTAAATTGAACAAGCACATCAAGAGCCCACCGCCGCCACACCCGTAGATACGGCAACATGTCTGTTGCAGCAGTTCCGGATGCAGTCGACTCTATCAGCAATCATCTTCAGGACCGTATTGGGGCTGCCCCGAACCCTGCGCACCAACGACCAGCACCGCTTGCGCATAGTCGTGTGGAAACAGTCCGTGCGCGCCGCCACGAACATGGCCGAGGCGCTGCAGTAGCGGGTAGCTAGTAGTATTTATCCACCAGTGGAAAGGCAATGGTACATAGCCATACAGCCAGGAAATACAAGTAAGTGATCAATGGATGATGCTTGTTATAAAACATATTTTTTCTCAAAAACGGAGGCGTTTCAAATTCTGATTTCTATGGTTACGTGTTTCATATTTTTGCAGCTTAAAGATAAATACAGGTTATTGGTGGTTGGTGATATCTTGGAATAAAAAACCAGCCTCCATACAAAAAGCGGACAAGTCCTTTAACATTATATTTAGAACATTGTTCTGTTATGTAGTTGCAGGATTATTTATCAGGACACCTTGTATTTAACACAGCTCCGCTCCGCTCAACACCGCTTGCCAAGTGATTGAACCACAGCACATCTCGTTTTGTCTCCGCTTTGGTGCAAAGCGGCCCTAAGTGGCAAGTTCCCAAGTCCCGAGTTCGGGCCAATATCCGTTCTTGCGATTCACTCAACTTAATACGCCACTTTGTTAGCTTGCCGTAACGCAGTCTCGCTTGTCGAGGCTCTTTTGACAAGTTTCGATTAGTTGCAGTTTGTGTTTGAAGTCGGGTGCAATCACATACTAATAATAATGTCCTCCTAGCCGAATTTCGACAGCGGCCTCTCTCGACAAAGATCAGTCAACTTCGCGGGAAATAAGCGGTCCGCACGGGCAGATGTGCATAGCCGTTTCTTCAGCTGAGTGGCAGAATCGGCACACTGTGTCCTTAGTGTGTATGCATGTCATGAGAGTGATTAAAAATAGGGGCCCTGGACCAACGAGGCAGTCTTATACAAGCATTGGCGCCAAGGTCGACCAAGGTAAAGGTCGCCTCCTTACCTAGACTAATATTTTAGGTTATTAGTGTGATGATTTGAGCCATCAAGTAATGTATTCCCTAGATATTTATCGGCACGCGGGAACATTTTTTTCTCGTTCGAGTTTAGTCCACACAACGCATTAAATTAACGTAGAGCCGGTCCCTAATAATTGATTTTGACATTTACCAGATGACCCCTCATTTATCGATATACTCTACAATAGCAGCAGCAAGCACGGTTTAATATCGCTTAGAATGTTTGAAGTCAGTTTGGCTCACAATGAAACAGCGTATGTCACAAAAGGATTTTTCGTAAATAATGTAGAAAATATAAACTGTAATAAAATATCATTTATACATTTACTGATTCATGATAATAACCTTTTGTTAGAGGTTTTTTAGGCCAAAAGCTCAGGTAAGTTAGCAGAAATACGTAATATAATCTATGAAACTCATCGTTTTCCAAACAAAAAGAATTCGTACATAACTTTACGAATGTTTTTGCTTTATGCAGATTTTAGTTGAATGTTTGAAGAACACTGTACATAAATTTGGAATGTGTGAACCATGTGCTAGATTGACTACACTTTTTAAAGCTACCCTTTTTAAAGGGAGCCGCCACTTAATGCGTACGTACACCTTTATTAATAACGTGGCCCGTCGCGTCAACGTTTGACCATGTGCTAACTTGAGTACACTTCTTAAAGCTACCCTTTTTAAAGGGAGCCGGCTCTTAATGCCTAGACCTTTATTAATAACGTGGCCCGTCGCTGCAACGTAACTACGCTGTGCACTTTAATTTCGCGCCGGCGATTTCGTTACCGCGTCGGCGCGGCGCCGCGGCGTGCGCTTTATAAAATCATTACCGAAGCCTCTCCGGCGCAGCGGAAACGAGCGGAAATGTTAAAGTGAACTTAAAACGAAATTTTGAAAGGCTGTGTTATCAGAGGTCTATGTTTATTAGGTGACAAACACAAAATAACAGAGTATAGACTGTATAGACGAAGTCTAATATTATTTATTCAATTTATGACAGAAAATCGCACTTTTTATTTATTTATGAAAAATCACTGCAGTATCAGACCTCAAAGATGACAAAATATACATTTCTTTATCATACTTTCATTGGCAAATTTTTTATTTGAAATCGGTTTGCTCTTGACTCTAGACTAAGCTAGACGTGGCGTAAACCGAGTCGACGGTGGCTTTTTTAACCCTTTTTTATATTTAGAAACAAAAAACCTTTTATTCTGAAATATACGAGTACAGTCAGATAAGTACATAATAAGGCTCCAAATTAAAAAAAAACAACTGGTCTTTACGATTTGGTTACTAAATACTTGTTTACTTAGGAGGACTCGAAGAAAATATATGTCGTAAGTCAGTCGACTCTTAAAAAGTGTCGCAACTTGTTACTTGGAAGGAACAATCCATGTTATAAATAAAGTTAGGATTTGTTGACGTACGTAATGTGACGTAAGTTTGAAGTAAAGCAAAACTGAAAACAATTTCACAAAAATTGAAAATCCATTGTTTTGTTGTTATAAAAATAAACGCGGTTTCGTTGACGTACTCCACTGGAAAGTTTAAAATAAAGCAACACTGAAAACGATTTCACAAAAATATGAAATACACTGTGGTTATTAATAAACACGTTTTTGTTAGAGAGAGAACTTAGCAAGTAAGTTTCAAATAAAGCAAAACTGAAAACAATTTCACAATAAACAGCCGCCTTCCTAAAACACGCACTTAAAAGTTGGAAATAACTTTTATATCACCAAGTAAAAGAAACGTGGAAGGAAGTCGATGCCGGCATTGACGTACACATACATACATACGTCTCACGTATAAATACTCCTGCCATGACTGCCTCGTTGGTCTAGTGGCACGGTGGGCACTAACGACGACGTCCCGGGTTCGAATCCCACGTTAAGCCGAGTGTTTAGGGTTTTTCTGTCTTGAAATAATTCCAACACAGCTCCGAAGTCAGGAAGTTGGTGGTGTTAACACCCCCGTGTCTCGTTAAGCCGTTGGTCCTGCGCATGATCTCTCTACGGTCATGTCCGACTGCCGTCTCACCGAATTACGATAGTGAAGGAACGGAAAGTGCACCTGTGTATTGCGCACACAATTGTGCACTATAATATCTCCCGAGCAGTTGGCTAATCTCTGTTGAGATAGGCCGCTGTAGTCGAAAGTAGGCTAGGAGGACATTACCTCAATACTCTTGATTGACACTGACTTTCGTCTACGTTTCTTTCACTAGGCGATAAAAAAGGTATTTTTTACGTTTAAGTGCATTTTTAAGGCGCTTATTTTTTATTTTACCATTTTTAGTGATGGGTTCACTAAATGCTCGTAGTGCCTTTTTTAGCAATAGGAAAATTATTTTCGTAAACTACACCAGCGTTAGGCCGCTGGAGGTTATGTGGGCCTCCCAACCCAGTAAGGGGTATACCCACTAAAAACCAGTCTATATCCACTGATACCATTAGTGAGGACGGAGCTACGGGTTAGTACCCAGGCATACGTCTTAGACATTCTTCTGCAGCACCACTTCTGGTTGTGGCTCGCATGTCAGCGAAAGACTCCCGGCTGTCCCTAAAAGCGAGATTTTTAGATCAACCATACCTGTGTATATTGCATGGACTGACAGCCGCTGGACATTTTCAAGTCCCTCTTCAACACTTGGGGGACTTTAAATATATTTACGCGTATGCACACAGTCGCTAAAACTTCAATGCTATAAATTATCGTCTGTTGTTATGTAATGAATAGAAATTTGCGTCATGTTTAGGTTTTGATTTTGTAAGGTAGTATATAAATAAACAACAAATATTAGACAACATCAAATACATTGCGCAGATCTTCAAGTAAGTAGCTTAAGCACTTGTGTGATGGAAATCTGAAACAACGGTGGTATCACAACACCCAGACCCGAGACAATTTAGAAAATGTATCTATATTGACCCGACCGAGAATCGAATCCGGGTCCACAGAGATGGCAACACATTGAAAACCAGTGTGCGAGCTACTCGGCTACGGAGGTGGTCATATCCTAGTGTAGTTCATCTAAGCCCCGGTTAATGTTATTGGTTGGAGCGAGGTGCTCATAATATTGATCGATCAGTGTGGGTCAGGTTTGTTTATACACTGATGCGAGCTATTTACACACCGTTTGTTATAATAAGTGGACAGGTCGATGGGTAAGTGTAACATGTATAGGGTAATCAGTAAATGTTAGCAGGTGATAAGAATTATTATCTACACAAGCATTATTATCTACACTTTTAAACAGGGTTATCAACTCCCAAAAATATTTACTCCCTGAATCTAAACTAAAAACGTAACGTGAAATCTCCTATTTGAGATTAATGACACATTACGTTACATAATGAATACACTGGCTGTCAATGACGTGTCAATGATCAAAGGCCGCATTATGAATAGACAAGGATTATAGGTTTTTTTTTTGTAAGTAGACAATTTTTTTTTCATTCTTTAGATTTTGACTGCCAGGTAAACGGGAGATTTGCAAGTATTTTTTTCGATTATAGGGGTTTTTAAAATAAAATGTCACCAATGTCAAACTAAGCATGTGACACTGGTGACATTAAAATTAAAAAAAACCTCCAGACGTCTTTACGTGAAGTCATTTACTTAACATTCAACGAATAGTAGGTTATTTTAGGCCTTTATAAAGCAAAACGACGTCCTTTAACATACTGGCCTCTAAAACAATTCCACTCTCGTTATTTACCCACTAAAACCCTTCGGAACGTGGGTAAAAAAGTGATACAGCGTGTCTCTAGGCTACATATTATATGCTTTGTTGTGGGTGCATGCATTGCGCCAGTGTGTGGGTGGCTTGATCTTTATATGTAAAAGGTTTAATAAGTAAAATATAATTATGTTTTTCATTTTTGGCGTTTTGCTATTTACTTATTTTTCTAAGGATGTTTCTCTTGCTAATATTATCTTTGTTTTTTGTTTGTTTGAAACTATAGTTAATAAGTGTTTGTATGAGCACGTTTAGTTTTTTTTATGATATCAGTGCGTTTGTTTGTATTGACTATAAGTCTTATTGTATCTATCTGTTCCTTTCACAACCGTTCGATGTTAATAATTTAAATGAGCCATTTGTAAAATGACGATCCTTTTCTGGCTGTAAGTTATATTAATTTATTGCTTGTGTACTAAATCTTAAGAGCTGTGGATTGATGTAAAGTAATTAAATAAATAAATAAATAATAAATATTATATTGGATAGGATGTCTCTGACGAATATGCAAAGTATAAACAATTGGTATTTTTTTTTGATATACTTATTTTTATTAACAATTTGCAGAAAATTATTTTTTTGTAGACAATAGACAAGACATATTATGGCGATCGTAGACGTATAATTCCTGTAAAAAATGTATTTTACGTAAAGATAGTCTGGAATTCTGAGGAAAAGAGCGTCGGTGGCACAGTGGCTAGCGGGTTGCCTCTCATGCGGGAGATACCGGTTCGATCCGGTAGATTAGTTGTTTCACTTAACAATGCTCTTACGGTGAGGGAAAACACCGTGAGGAAACCTGCACATTCAGGCGTCTGAATGTGTAACCATGATCCAACCTGGTCAGGTACCTCTGTTAACAGGGTCACGGAGGTCAGATGGCAGTCGCTCCACTAATTATCTGATGTGACATATACTGGATCATGGTCGAAAGCGGACCCTGGGCCCTCGAGTGCGAGTGCACAACCGGGATAACGCTAGGATGATGATGAGTCTGGGATTGCTCTTAGGTATTACACACAATTGTATTTTGGGAGTTTAATTAATTAACTGCCTGCGTCGCTACATTACATACAAATAAATAAACAAACATTCTTATTCCCAACTTCACCCCACTACCGCGTAATACGTGACACAGTCGCGTCGCCTCAATTCAAGACAATAGCAGTGATCAGGGTCACATTTCAGATTTTCTTCTTTCGTGTGACCAGATACCAAATACCAAAGATACAGAGCCGATAGCTTCAAGCCAATACCACGTTTACATTTTGTTTCAACTTTTATACAAGAATTATTTTATTTAGCACAAAAAAAACGAAAAAAAGAAAACTATATTACAAAAAACATCAAAAATTTCCGTATCTACCATGTTTCAATACATAAGTTCAAGATAATTTTTATAACAAATTTCAGCGTGTTGTTTGGTTGAGAATTGCTCATATGTATTCGTATAACTTTGCACTTACTTTACATTATTTGTAATGAATTTTCACGCGAAGCAGTTGTAGGTTCAAAGTTTCAGATTGCGCATAATATTTGTCAGGCTATCATGAAACAAAGAGCGTTTCTCTGAAGGTATTGTTGTATCGACACTGGCAGAGTGCGTCAAACTACCAATATTGGTTTAATTAAATTAACCTAGAAAGCTTTTCCATGTCCATTCCAGTCAAGATGAAGGGATTAATTGTGGTGTAATAAAACAATGTCTTGAAAGGAAAACAAAGCCTTAGCGTAGGCACTATCATATATTATTTCATAACAGGATAGTCTAGTACATGACGTTAATTATAAGCAGAATTTCTGCGTGATTATAGTTCACCTGGACATACCTGTAGCTACCTATTGCCTGCGCTTCGGTCATGATTCAATCAAAACGACACGCCTTGACGTGAACCATGTTTACAATTAGCTAAAGCATCACAAAGGGTGTTCAGAATAAAATAACAAAGCATATAAAAATATTTTTCAGCGTTGCTTTGAAACAGCAGTATTCGGTTGTTCCCTGGTGCTTAATAACATTGTATCTACACTTATATATATCATAAAGAGAAAAGGATTTGATTGTTTATTTGTATTGAAGAGGCTTCGATACTACTGGACCGATTCAAATGAAATTTAGTACAAAGATAGTTTGATACATTGGGAAGGGCACAGGCTTTTTGTCCCGATATAAATTCATCAGGGGGTTAGATTGGTGATGAAAGTTTGTATGGAAAATCCATCTTCAGACTGTTTTTTTAAATATTTTTATTGGTTGTAGAGACACAAGAGATCATATTGGGTCCAGGTGCTCCAGATACGATAAAACCCTGCGATGAACATTTAGCCAGGACCAACAGCTCGACCGCAATGAAAAAACCAACCGAATAAATACGTCTAGTATTAAAATACGGGACACGGACAAATACTATAGAATGGACCTATCACGTGAGCTGCTAGCTGCTTGCTAATTTATGGCGAAATTGCCGAAAAGCACGGAAGTTTTCCCAAAAAGATTATTGAATGTTCTTTTCCAGTTTCATTTATAAGGGTTCCGTAGCCGAATGACAAAAAATGGAACCCTGATAGTTTCGTCATGTCTGTCTGTCTGTCTGTCGGACCGTCCGTATCAGAACACTTTAGTCTGAAACTATTAGCATTACACAGTTCAAACTAGTAGGTAGATGTGTCCTGTTAACCGCTTTACGATTCTCATACAAAAAATAAAAAAATATGAAATTTAATTAATTCCATACATGAAACTAAAAAAAAAAGTTTTTTAGTCAAACCTATGCGTGTGGGGTGTCTATGGATAGGTCTTTTAAAATGACATTGAGGTTCCTAAAACCATTTTCTATAAAAGTCTAACGTTCAAGAGATAGACGCTTCCAAAGTAGTAAAATGGGTGTCTATCTAACTTTTAAACTAAGCAAGTGTAAATTTTGAAAAAAATACATGATGTAGATCGTAACAAATTCTTTAAACGAAAATTGGTTTGAACGAGATCGAACTAGTATTTTTTGAGATATAGCACATTTTCAACAACCGCAAACATAACTTTGTTCTTTATACAAAACACTATGAAAAACAAAGTTATTGCTGTCAACAAAATATTGTAGTATTTTGGCTAAGTGGAAGTAAGTGGATCCTAATTCAGTTAAAGTAAGCACGGAACCCTTATTGCGCGAGTCCGACTCGCACTTGGCCGGTTTCATTTTATAAACGTACTGACTAATAATAATTACAGATACTATTTCGATATAGGGTTTGATCCCCGATCGGGTCAATAGTGAAATTAATATTTTCTATAATTGTCTGGGGTCTGTGTGTTGTAGCACCACCGTGGTATTAGATTTTTATAACACAAGTGCTTAAGCTACTTAATTTGCGATCTAAGCAATGTCAATATTAAGCACATGGGACAGCTAATTTGGAATGAATGACACAGCTAAGTTATTATGACGACCGTCTTGGTGGATTGGTTCGCGCACCGGACTTCTAAACGGTTGCGGGTTCGAATCCCGCAAGGGGCAAATGTTTGTGTGATGAGCATGAACATTTGTACCTAAGTCATGGATGTTTATAAATGTATATAAGTATGTCTTTCCGTTATCCTAGTCACCATAGCACAAACTCACGTTTAGTTTGGGCACAGAATTAGTACTAGTACTCCGTACAGAAGTATGATTTTGCAATGAAATTCAAAGAAATATCTACTCAATGTTGTTAACGATATGGTGTAATTCAGTTCGCCTCTGACTCAAGCACATTTTCGTGTAGACACCTACAGAAATACCTACATTGCAAGATAATTTCATTCTTATAACTCTGGAATATGATTCATAACACACTAAACCTATTCAGTGACGTACTATCAGGCAACGCGATAGGGTTGACTGCCACAAGAAGCTACTTACGCCATCTAGCGCATCTTTCTAGGACTTTATTCACGCTCGTCCAACCAGCAACCTAGTGTCGCGCACCGCCGGTGAATAAAACGCGGGAGAGTGTCGCTACCGGCTAGCGACACCCAACTTGTTTACTCCCTTACCAAGGGGTCGCCGCGCGTAGGTACGTTTTTGCTACCTACGCGGGAAGATACACAGGCCTGGTTTGGGGCTAGGTAATTGGTGTGTTTGTTGAAACAATTTATTATTATTATTAAGTAACAGGGCTTTCAGGCAAATTAATGGAGACAATACAAATTAGCCGTCTAAAATCTATTCAAACTTTACTATAACAGTGGTATTATTATCAATAAAGCAACCAATTTATTTGGAACTAGCTGTTGCCCGCGACTTCGTACGCGTGGACTCGATGATACAAAATATTTTATACTCCCGTCGCCATCCAGCTATCATGATCTCTTAGTCTACCATGTTGTAAGGAGAAGAGAGGAATGAAAAATCAAGGTCAATAGGCACTCTTTTTTAGATACGTTACTATCACCTCGCCATTCTCCTCTGGTATTCTTACCAGGCAGTGACCAGGCAATTTAGCATGGCAGTGACACCGACTTCAAAACTAAATTTTGTAACTAAAGTGTAAAGGTTTTTTTTTTACTTTTTAGTTTACTTCATTGAAGACAGTTTTATTCGTTGGTAAAAAACTGTAAGTTACTACTATCGTAAAGTTATTATTGTTATTAGGAGCCTGTCGTGTCCCACTGCAGGGCAAAGGTCTCCCTACCCTTTCTCCTATATTGTAAAGTAAGTAAGACAATTTTTATACTCGTAGTTAAATTTCCGTTAGTTAGTGGTAAGTAGTATAAAGAAAATTGTGCCAATTGACTTTTGACAACAAAATTCGACAAACTGTCTGTGGTGAAAGTATTCACGAACTACGTAACGTTAAGGACAGCACCATAAAATTATGACTCCTGAATGTAAACGCTTAAATACCTAAAGTAATGCTGTAGCATATATGGTATACATGTCTATAAATACTGAAGGATTCTCTCGATTTCTCCAGGTTTCCGTCATCACATCGTAACTTAAAGACAGTAGGATTACCTTGGGAGTTCAAAAATCAGTCTAAAGTAATTTGTAAGTGTAAGTCAAAAGAAAATGCTCATCACGCTGAACACTGTTCCCTAAGGCGCTCTATTCATATCTCTTACAGTTGAGCTAAGCTGCTAGGGTTCTATATCAGTTGCTCCAAACCTTCAATTTGTGTATATCAATACAAAATGCTCATCACGCTGAACAATGTTCCCTAAGGCGCTCTATTCATATCTCTTATAATTGACCTGAGCTGCTAGGGTTCTATATCAGTTGCTCCAGACCTTCAATTTTTGTACGTCAATAGAAAATGCTCATCACGCCGAATAACTTTTATTAAGGCGCTGCTTTCATATCTCTCTTAGTTTAAGTGTACTGCTAAGGTTCCACGTCAGGTACTTCGATCTTCAAAATAAGTGATAGCCTAGTAATTGCCCAGACCTAATAGTTACACAATAAAAAAAGTTTTATTCAAATCTGTCCCGTGGTTCCGGAGATTAGCGTGTACAAACAGACAAACAAACAAAAAAATTAAAAGTTGTAAATTCCTATTCTGTTACTATTTTAACATCACCCGCAATTAGTTTTTGGTAAAAATACTCAATGTACAGACACATTGGGTTTACTGTTTTACTATATGTATAGATCACAATGGAGACATGACTGTAGACAATTCCAATTAGTCTAATTATATTAGTCTCAATTTAAATTTTAAACCTAGTACAATGTAATAAGGTAAGCTTCACAAAAGCCATAAATGTACAATACTAGTCTTAACATCGAATTGTGCTACAGTTGATAAATAATTCCACTAATGAACCGCAACTCCAAAATTCAGTTAGCTCGAATCTATAATTATTGGTATTGACGCCGCTTTGTAGTTTGTTAATATAACCAGGGCACGTAAGCTTTACATTCGAGTTTCAGTGCGGTCAGTTTCGTAGTAAGCGGTTCTGATTACAGCACTTAAGGGTCCGAAAGAAAAATAATGTCTCTGAAAATCGATGGTTAGTCACATAACTAGATCAGAGAAATCAGAAGTCAAGTTGTCAACTAATTCAATATAATATGGCTCTATCTGTGATACAAGTAAATAAAGCTGCGTAACGTTTTTCGTGTCTACGTCCAATTTTGTTAGTCAGAGGTTCGAAATAATCTAATCCAGTGACAGCAAAAACGTTTAGACGAGATGTACTTATGTTTCAAAGGAATCTTTTTAGCTTTATTTAGGTTTAACTCAAGTTCAACTCAACGATAACATCTATTAGAATAAGACCTGACGAAAATTTTCGTACCTAACGATTCGAGAAAACGGTAAGTTTAATTTCTATGGGATTTAGAGCAATCCGGAGCGAGAAAATGTCGGTCTGCTCTCAGTGGTTGCAACCATGAGGTGATAGCGCTTGGAAGAGGCTTTATTGTTATCATATTTTACAATTTTAATTTAAACATTGTTTACGGTTATAGAAAAGAGAAGTATTTTGTTAGAAGTAAACAAATATGTACCTACATAATAGAATAGTTTGAGAATAGGTTTTATATACTATGTGAAGGTGATTGACGATGTGGGCACAAAAGCTTGCTTTGTAGTCTACTCTGTGTTTGATGATTTAGGTGAGTAATTCGATATTTACGCGTAGGATGTCACGGGCAAACTATATTAAAATAATTAGCCCTTAATACAAAACCCAGTTTGCCTCATCATCAGCCGCAAGACGTCCACTGCTGAACACCACCACCATAGATTTCCAAAGTTCCAGTTTGCCTCATCATCATCCTATCAGCCTATTGCAGTCCACTGCTGGACATAGGCCCCTCCAAGACTGCGCCAACTTTCACGGTCCTCAGCTTCTCGCATCCAGCCACCACCGGCCACCTTCCTCAGGTCATCGGTCCACCTGGCAGGGGGGCGTCCAACACTACGTTTCCAGTTTGTCTACTACAGTGAACTTAGTACCTAGTAGTTCGCTAGAATTAGAGGTGGCATGTCAAAATCATTTAACTGACCGAATAGTTAATTTGATTTGGGTTCCACTGAGTTAGCGTAACGATGAGTGAAAGGTTAACAGAATTACGTATAGTGGAGCTAGATTTTGCGAGACCTACATTCCGAGTTGATTAGGTTAAATGATCGAATAGATTTTGATTATTCTGATATCGTGTTTTGAATTCGGCAACGTAGTAAATTAATAAAATAATAAATAAATAAAATAAATGTCGACAACATCACATACATTGTTCTGATCCCAAAGTAAGTAGCTAAAGCACTTGTGCTATGGGAATCAGAAACAACGAAGGTACCACAAACATCCAGACCCAAGACAATATAGAAAAATATTTTTCTACATTGACCAGACCGGGAATCGAACCCGGGACCTCAGAGCTGGCGACACCATGAAAACCGGTGTGTACACCACTCGACTGCGGAGGTCGTCAAATAAATTGTTCCAACAAACACACCAATTACCTAGCCTCATACTAAGCGTGAGCTTGTGCTATGGTAACTAGGATAACGGATAGACATACTTAAATACTTTTATAAACATCCATGACTTAGGTACAAATGCTCGTGCTCATCACACAAACATTTGCCCCTTGCGGGATTCGAACCCGCAACCGCCTGGTTTAGAAGTCCGTGACGCGCCACGGACATTGGTAGTAAATTATGCAAATAAAATTTTTTGGTGTTGTTTTAAACAATACATACACGAAAAGCAATATAACAGCATTATTAAACCACTAAGTGCCTTTTTCTTCTTTTCTTTGTCTGCTAAACAATCGAAAAGAGACAAAAAACAATAATTTAGAAATGTAAAATAATGTGTTGCGACTTTAAACGTTTAAAATATAGTCGTCATCATTTGGATCCCTATTAAACTGTCTATAGATTCTGAAATTTCCTTAGTTCTTTAGTTTGCCGTATCTAAATTATTATGTCTGTCATTTTTAGGGTTCTGTAGTCCGACAAGGAACCCTTATAAGATCGTTCAGTCCGTCCGTCCTAGTCTGTCACAGCAGAATATCTTCTACGTTTATGGACTGATTTGCTTGTAACTTGGTTTCGAGGATACTTCACATATAGATCTCATTTTTAAAAATATGAAAAATTAAAATTACCCCTTTTTAAGGGTACCTCCCCATACATGTAAAGGGGGGGTAAATTATTTTTTTGAGTGCACCCCCTTGTGTGGGGTATCGTTGAAAAGAACTATGAAAATAAGGTAGGGTTTTCATACTACACTTTTTTATCAGCTTTACCATTTGCGAGATATAGCCCGCCAAAGTCATTTACACGGTGTCCCCCCCTGTAATTTCTAAAATCTTGGACCTATAAACTTCAAATTACTCACGTAAAGAAACAGGCGCGGAAACTCTCATTTGAAATTGTTTCGGGTATCCTGTGATGAATACTTTTGCAATTATAAATAAAATAAAAATATATTACTTTTTTTGCCTATACTGTCTAATGTTTTAAGTTAATGGTACGGAACCCTTCGTGCTAGTCCGACTCGCACTTGGCCGGTTTTTATTTATTTAGCAGATTGAAGTTAGAATTAGTATAAAAGAGGGCCCTCGGATTCGAGCCAACTGTAAACTATTATCAGGTTAATATCTAACTCAGTTAAACGCTAGTCTAATTTTATAAGGTTTGAAAAGGGTCACTGCAGCCGCAGTACACACAAACTATATCAAATTAGAATTTCAGGACAGCAGGTATTGTACCTAATATTTAAAGAAGTTAGAACCTATTTGTCACACAAGAGCACATTTGAGTATATATTTAGCAAAAACTTATTGAGGGCGATGTGAAAATAGAAACATGAGTACTGTTTTTTAATTCTTTGTCTGTTTTTACACGCTCTCCGAACTACTGAACGGATTCGAATCAAACTTTTTGGTTCTATAGTTATTGAGTCTGGGCACCTACTAGTCAATAATATATTTTTAAGATCTAACTTGAGCTTGGTATAGTTGTAGAAGCTGCTTCGATGTAAAATAATAAGTTAATTACAAAAAATTGCTGAGAGTTCCCTAGTAGTCAAAAGACACTTGTGTTGGGAATGTTCCGCTCATCCCTTATGGATGCAGTGGATAACAGTTTTATAAGTTACAGGTAAAATCACAGTCTTATTTTAAAGGAATTTATGCATGCACAACAGTTAAACTAAAAAAGATATTAAAATAGCGCCTTGAGAATTAATTTTCTATTGACCTACAAAATTTTTACATGGCATAGAACAACTGATGTGAAACCCTAGCAGCTCAGCTTAACCATACAATATATGTAAAGACCGCCTTAGGGAAGATTGTTCAGCGTGATGAGCGCTCTTTGAAGGTGTCACTTGAACGTAGCGAATCGCAGGCACCAGCTATAATATAATCAATCAGTTAAGAAAAAAGGCAGTGACCCAAAATCGTGGAGAGTGGAGAAAGGGTAGGGAAGCCTTTGCCCTGCAGTGGGACACGGCAGGCTCCTAATAATAATAATGTGTCCTCCTAGCCGAATTTCGACTACGGCGGCCTATCTCATCAGAGATTAGCCAACTGCGCGGGACATATTATAGTGCACAAGTGTGTGCGCAATACACAGGTGCACTCTCTATTCCTTCACTCTCATAATTCGGTGAGACGGCAGGCCGACATGACCGTAGAGAGATCAGGCGCAGGACCAACGGCTTAACGTGCTTTCCGAGGCACGGGGGTGTTAACACCACCAACTTCCTGACTCCGGAGCTGTGTCTGAGTTATTTTAAGACAGAAAAACCCAACACTCTCGGGCCCGACCCGGGATTCGAACCCGGGACCTCGTGGATAGTACCCAGCGAGCTGACCACTAGACCAACGAGGCAGTCAATAATCAATGATAATAATAATCATCAGCTAAAGCCGAGTGGGGTCCAATTCGGTTACGCATCACAATTGTTTATTTATACAATGTGTCCCGGCACCGGTGTCGGAGCCTTCATGTGGTGACTAAGAAGCAAAATTGCTACCACTTTCTTAATAGGATCAACTTTAAAACCCCAAATTATTTTTTCACTTTCCCATACTAATTTAGTAAATCGGCTAGGTCCATCTGTATGGAAAGGTGATATTTTTTGGTCTGTTTTCGAGGTTCTTGTAGAGAAAAATGTTGCAGGGGCTCATCTATCACCTCTAGAAGGCTCCGACATCGATGACGGGACACACTGTATGTACTTAGAAGTTTCCTTAGGATGATATGTTTTTGTATTTTCTTTTGCGCTAACAGTGGAAGGAGGGTAATGTTTATGTAATTTTAAGTAATGTGTACAGTAGACATCTCATCACCCTATCTATTTTCGTGGCAAGATTACCCTTATTATACAGTTTGCTTTAAATTCCACAGTGTTTACCTTAAAGGTGCATTTTGTATGCATATAGTGACAGACTTTTGCTATTAAAGGAACAGAGGTTTAATAATGCCGAAATGTTAATATTCGGATGTCCCCTTCGCCACCCACGATGGCATGGCGTCCAAAAAACAGGCTAGCTATTATCCTGAGCGAGGGCCACCGCCCCGTAATCAAAATGTGTTTTTACGTGCGCCAACGCAATCCGCTTCGTTTAGAATCATCCACAATCTATGGGCGAGACTTTCTCGGCGAGTAGAAAAAATATAAAATTGCGCGTCTGTGGGGACGAAAAAGAAACACCCTAAAATCGCACTAAAAAGTTACCCCTTTATTCATCATTATGTATAACATAAGTTATAACTTACTAGTGGTTCCCCGCGACTTCGCCCGCAAGAGTTGGATTTTTCATATTTAATCCCCAATTTCACCCCCTTAATGTTTTTATATCGCGAATCGCGACGAAATGTAGCTTATGTCCTTTCCAGGGTCTCGAACAGTCTCCATACCAAATTTCATCTCAATCGGTTCATTGGTTTAAGCGTCAAGAGGTAACAGACAGACAGACAGACACACTTATGCATTTATAATATTAGTATGGATAATGTGGTTAGTTGTCCCTGTACTTATGTGTAGTTAGTTATATAGTGTAAAATCCGCTTTAACAGTCATGTTGGACGTTTATGAATAAGACTTAGGTTATTATAACGTATCCGTATAATGCATCCTAATTGATAAGGAGTAATCCATCATCAGCTCAGCACTATAAGATTATGACTCCCGCATGTAAACGCTTGAATATCAAAAGATGCTGTAGCAGGCACGGTATACATAAAATAAATATATACAGTGTGTCCGGGTTTGGACTAGCGATAATTTATGGGCTATTAGTTCATCAAATGTTATCGACAAAAAACCCCCATGTTGGGTTCTAACTCCTCCCCTATTGAAATGGCAGCTATTTTAATTATAAAAAAAAAAACTATTTCTGTGGATCTGGAGGTCCTAAAAGTTATGAAAATGATCCGCTATCGCCTATCTAGTGAATTAAAGATCAATTCAAAATTATTAACCATCATCCGAGGGAAAAAAAATTAAGAAATCTTGCTAAAAATTTAAAAAAGTTAAATACTTTTTTAAACTCATTACAATTAAACTAAACACAAAATGCAATTTTTCTGAAAAAAAAAAAAATATTTTTTTTAAAATTAGTATTATGTCTCTAAAATTTGATAAATAAAAGCCCCTTAAATTATCGCTAGTCGAAACCCGGATACCTTGTATATAACATCAGTAAAATCTATGATTTTGACATTCGGTCCACAATTGAGTAGTGGTGACATTGGTGTAACCAGTTGTTAGCTCACGCGCTAAGAATGGGGGGGGGGGGGAGGGATGCCAATCGGTCAGTCTGAAGAAGCCATACAATAATACTTCAAACATGGATGGAATGAAAACGATACTGAAGAAAAGCACATTTGAACACATTACATTTAGCCAGACAAAAAAAATGTTGATTTTTAAAAAGTATCTTGGATAGATTTAATAAATTCCGTAACATAGACTACCTTACGACGCGTTTTTTAATCCTTCAGGTATCATGTTTCCAGACACAATAGAAAACAGCGGTCTTAAGATTCTCGAGGCGTAAAATACAAAATTTAATATCATGAAGATTACCCAAACTTTGACTTTGCTTACAAGGTGGTCTTTTATCTGATATCCAGACAACCGCAACCGCGATAAGTTCGCGCTTTGCCTTTCTCCTGGCTAGCTCAGACTGTCAAGTTATCAAATAGTTTTAACTTAATCCACATAAAGCGTTATTACCTCCAACTTGAGCAGCGTTAAAATGTCACACTGTGGCGAGTTAGGTTAAGCTCAAAGTCTATACAAACCTTATAGGTACCTTTAAACTAGCAACTCTTGTATATTTATTTATTTACTAGTGGTTCCACACGACTTCGCCCGCAAGAGTTGCATTTGCCATATAAACTTTCATCCCCCCTTTCACCCTCTTAATATGTTTATATTGCGTCAAAATGTAGCCTATGTTCTTTCTAGGGTCTCGATCTGTCTCTATACCAAATTTCATCTCAATCGGTTTAGTGGTTCAAGCGTCAAGAGATAACAGATAGACAGACACACTTTCGCATTTATAATATTAGTATGATAAATTTGGTATGTAGGGGTCATCGGGGGTGAAAAATCAATCTTATCAAGTCTTGTTTGGGAAAACGCCTGTTTTCGATTTTTCACACGTTTTTATTTCACATTGTTCCACTCAGAATATGGTCGCCAATTTCGCACCGGTAAGAATGAGCGTTGTGGTGTGATGAGACGTAAGCCTGATAGTTTATGTCTGGGGTTCAATCTCGCTTGATGGATGACGGACTATAAGCTTACACCATTTTAATTGTTTTTAGTCAAGTTTAAAACCAAAATTGTAGTAAATGTTTGATATAATGTTTCTCATAAGTATGTATAACATTTGCCTCTATGACAATATATAGTAGTAACCGAGCAAAGCTATTTTTTAACTATGATCGGAAAAATTGTTAACCAGTGCCTGAAACATTTTTACAACGATCTATCGTGTTACTAAAAGAAAAAAAACACATCAATGATTTATTGATGGGTTAATGGCAAAACGACGTTCCAGTACGATACCTAATCTTTTATTTAACTTATTGTAAAACATCATATGAGTTAGATTGTAAAAAGTATGCAGTGCCAATTTTATAGCTATTGATACCAATTGCAATCTATGATAACAATACTGATAGGTAATATTACACAAAAATTATAGCGAAGGCAAGCAAGGAACTGTGCTGTGGTGATAATAAGATTTCTGAATAGATAAGAACCAACCATAATATTGTTTGTAGGTTTTTTAAGAGAAGTTATAAATTGATTCAGTCGGCAGCATGTCAGGTTACCCATTTGAGCAGCATCAAAAGTAAAACAGATGATAATTTCAGTACTTTTCTAATTTAGAATTTCCAACGTATTATGTAGCCATATAATTTTCAGATTATGTTCAGCTTCAATATTATGTGATGCCGAATCACTTCCAATTACAAAAACCATTTTAATTGTCGTGGGTTGTCGCGGTTACGTGCGATCTAGCTGGCTTGTCATCCCTCCCGAGCTACCGACTGGTCGGACCGGCATGAAACTACGTGTATTTTCATGGCTAAACCTGTATCTACTAAGTCGCTAGATTAAACTATTACTCTCCTTTGATAGGGAAGA
Organism: Pyrausta nigrata; assembly: GCA_949316185.1. Classification (NCBI taxonomy): domain Eukaryota; kingdom Metazoa; phylum Arthropoda; class Insecta; order Lepidoptera; family Crambidae; genus Pyrausta; species Pyrausta nigrata. Next base: position 1,741,995 of record OX438936.1, read on the forward strand.
TAATGTAATTTGATAATAATAGATAGAGTATGAATGATAAAATTCGCTTTGCTAACATTTGTTAAGCATCTAACATAAATTCTTGTAACACTTATAATTAAAGTAGAATATCATCAAATCAAGACTAATTTGAAGATATTCTACTTACATTTGATAGAGATATAGAAAAGAAAATTAAAATATACAAATTCAAACAAATATTAATATTAACCAATGCAATAATTACCAATTACTGTTTGATTAGTAAGTGTTAGGCTTGACTAGTCTAAGGTGTGAATGTAAATATTTATCTTGAGTATGGGTAGTAATGCATTATCAAATGGATAGTGAGGTATACCAAATGAAGAAATCAAGGATCATTACTGGAAGATTGTTCTTGGTCTATCTGTAGTAAGTACATATAAAAGTTTTTTCATTTTATTTTATAATCATCTTTCAGTATAGTGACTAAGAGTACACTCCACGACACAAACGAGATTTAATGCAAATAATTAATACTTTTTTAAAAGGCAAATTTGTATTTACCTTCCCGACGTTTAGATTCGGTTGCACGAATCATGGTCGCAGGTTGACCTATTAATTCGGGTTCAATATTACCTTGGTTTTAATTGTGTGACAAAAGAACAGCTTATAGGTGGAAAAAGTAGTAGCCTCTAAAGGAAATAATGAAAAGTAAAGACAGCCAGCAACATAGACTTACAGTGTGCCAAAGAGCAATGGAAAGGAGTATGCTTGAAATAACTCTTAGTGACCACATATGTAACAAAGCCTTCAGGAGGAAAACACAAGTCCCCGACATAGTCACCCACATTGACCAATAAAAATAGCGATGGACCAGCCATATGCTACGAGGGCGGGTAAAATGGTCCAAGCAAGTCACTCTGTGGTACCCACGCGATGGAAAGCGCAACCCGGAAACACTCCAGAGACGTTGGGAGGACGAGTTAAAACTGACCTTAGGACCATATTGGGCCAGATTCGCTGCAGATAAGGCCCAGTGGAAAAAATTTGAGGAGACCTTTGCTGAAAGGCACTACAATATTTAATGTAACACAAATTCTTCAATCTTTTACGGAGGAAATTAAGGCTATTTTTATTTTATTTTACAGTTTTAATTGTCATTGAAAACTCCCTTAATCAAGATGTTTGGAAAGTTAAAAGTAAGTGTAATATGACATGTAGCAGGGTTTATTAAGTTATTTATTTATACACGTAGACCCACAAGGGGCACTTATACACATCCCAACATATTTTTAAGCCCTACCACTGCTTTGAGACAATTTTGGGCTAGTGCCAAGAAGAATCAAATCTGTGCTAGGAGGGGGTGCATAGAAGGCTCGAAAGTATGAGTATCAGTGGGTTCGCAGTGGGTCAGATCACATTTATTAGGAAATTGTTTAGAGAACTCAGCATTTCTTGCCACTAACATAATTTTGGTGGGTACTAACAATAATCACTTGTTCTTTTTTCTTAAAATATTCTCTAACAAGAGTCCATGCCTTAAGATGTTTTATATCGTCATAAGCATGCCTATGACTACTTTCTTTCATATTTACACGATTGTCTTTGGAAGCAAACTTTTTTCTCAATTGGAAACTCTCACACATGCAAATAGTAATGTCATATTTTGGTTTGCAGTGTGTTGAGTGGGCATGAAGGATAAATTATACTCCGTATTTCCCTAAAAATAAGCCCCATCTTTCGATTTTAGGTGGTATAAGTAACTGTATAGTGATTATGGGCATAAAATCTCTTAATGGTTTTGAAATTACCATAGGTTATTTTTTACTTTACATTAAATTGTTTAAAATTTGAAACCCCTAAGGATACACTCTGACCAAATGATTTGTGACTACAAATAGTTTAAGCATCCCTGACACAAAGTTTACCTGCTGCTTTTTCTGACTGTGTCCACTCTAGCATTATTTTTAAAGAAACAAAGCTACTAGCTGCTGCTTATGACATGTCGAAAATAATAACTTGTTTAGCATAAGTTTCTTATATAATATAAGTGTAAGAGTAGGTGTGGATGTTTTGAATGTGATAAAATGCTAAAGATATTGCAAAAAACTCTGTTTTGTTAAAATAAGTACATAGGAGCAGAGCTGTAATGTAAGTTGATAACTATTACTGAAGTAAATAAAGGAGTTTAAAATCACCAGTAATTGAAATGATATGATGAAACTGTGACCTCATTCAACATTGCAGAAAACAGTGCAAAACAAAAAAAACAGGGATTAACAGTAGGAAAAGGGTAATCTTACTAATTGCCGATTCAATTCATAGATAAAAAACGTAAGTACAAAAGAAAACAATGCAGCCGATTTTGAAAATAAAACAACTAAATGGTAACATAAATTTTTTGTTGGGGGTTTACGCATAGCTTTAGTAGGGGATGGATCAAGGAGATGGACTTATCAGGATAAATGACTCACCGCTATGCTCCGTGAATATGTTTGAACCGAGAATGCGGGGGTCTTTCGGCACTCGCGGCTTTGTCCGCACCGAACGCATCGACGCACCGCTGGCTCCACCACGCTCCTTCGCCTGCTGGGCCCCCATGTTGCACCGCCGTCAGCCCCAGCTGCCACCAACACCGGCCTCGGACCACGCGAGCACCGCCGACGCACAGTAATTCAATAAATCCAACTACAAGTCAATGTTCCTACACTCCATCCCCATAAACAACGCGGCCCACCTCAGTCAAAACACATGCACTCAAGTAATAACTAATCCCAGTATAACGCGATATTCATCTTAAAGTCTCTGTGATTCGATGATACAACATTACCGGGACTGGTCGCACGTAAAAAACAACACAATCTCCGCCATTAAATGTGCGACTGACATGTTTGATTGACGTCGATTTTTTCGTTTACAAAAACTCCCGGTGGGAGCAGCACAGTCACTTTACCACAGATTAAATTTTGATACGACCAATCACGGAGTTTCATGGCATAGACAATGGTGCGTGGTTTTTAAATAGTTCACAGATACAAAACGAGATGCACACGCTCACGATCGACGTAGTAACGAAACAGTGGGCGCGTGAATAAACTCGCACTAACCCATTTGTTTCAAGTGTACATAATAGGGGTACATATGTCTTTTTTTACAGTAGGTAGGTAACAATTTCCTATTTCGATAGAATCTGGCGGTAAATCGTAACGCCTAAAAAGCCTGGCTATTTCCAAGGTATAATAATATTAATCATGTTTCTTTCTGGCTAACTGATATGGCTCATCAAGCATAATTAATCATAAATAAATTTGGTTACCTCTGAGATTTACATGATATCTCGCAGTCCCGTTCTAATAACAGATTTAAGGGGGTTATACGCTGACCATGTCGCGCGAAGCCTTGACAAGGGGAAAAATTTCTTATAAGATTTCTTGACCTTGCCACGGTTTAACCCTCTACCTCTGGAAAAACTAGAGGCCTTTGGTATCAGAGAGGTATTATGCTTGCCCTGTTTCGGAGCTATTTGCACATCGCTCACAGTTCGTTGTGATCACTGACCTCTACTCACTCACACACATACACATACACACACACACACACACACACACACACACACACACACACACACACACACACACACAATTCTGTTAACCTGTCTTTCTACAGGTTCTATACAGGTTTTTCACCTAGTTCAGACGCCAGTATTTTCCAATCTACCTATATCTATTTTTACCAACAATGAAACTTTGCAACTTTTATGTACCTAATTAGATCGCGGAGAGAAAAATACAGATTCTTTATTAATTTATTATGACATATATTCTTTCTTGTAAAGTTTTTCACACACGTGCTTATCGTACTAGTAGCAAGTGTGTGAAAAACTTGAACGTGAACACAGAGTATGAGCTATTTTATTTAAGAAAAAACAGCCAAGTGCGAGTCGGATTCGCGCACGTAGGGTTTTATCCATAACATTAGAAATTATAATATAACCTTTCTTTTAGCCCCCTTTCTATGCCACCCTTAAATATACATATATTTTTAAATTAATAATTTATTTTTAATGTTTATATATACAACTTGATATTCTGTAAATAATTTTAGGCGACTGCGTATTTCCGTTTATTAATATCGATCAAAAACTGTAAAAAAACACGTATTTTTACAATCAACAGTTTTTGCTTATTTATTGTATGGGATATGGATAGGATAGTAATATTATTTAAGGGGAAAATTTTGGACGTTTTCATACAAAGTTGGCCGATCACCGATCGATTTTGTATGGAGAAGTCCAAAAATTAAATATTTTTCTTGGCATCAATGTGTTTTGAATACTACCAGCCCTGAGTCGGAAGCTGTTGACCAAAACAACAACCTGTATGTTATTTAAATAAAAAAAAATATTTTTAAAGTAAACATTTATGTTGATATTCTGTGAAAATTTCAAGTGTCTACCTGTTGCCGTTATTAATGTAAAGTAAAAAACACCCCAAAAGGGTTTGTTGTATGGGAGCTTCCCTTAAATAATATTTTCTTCCGTTTTTAGTATTTGTTATTATAGCGGCAACAGAAATACATCATCTGTGAAAATTTTAACTGTCTAGCTATTACGGTTCATGAGATACAGCCTGGTGACAGACAGACAGCGGAGGCTTAGTAAAAGGGTCCCGTTTTTTATCCTTTGGGTACGGAACCCTAAAAAAAGGAAGTTAAACGGGGCCGGGGTCACAGATTATAAGTATAATAGTTACTACGAGGTGGAATCAATTACCTCCTCGCCTCCTCCACCAATCAACCTCGGGAGTACCTCAAGGATCACATCTGGGACCTTTGTTCTTCGTTATTTTTATTAATGACCTTATAGACCGCCTCAAATGTCCCAGTCTATTATATGGGTGATTCTTGAGAACGTGATTTTGCGTTGTTCCGGTGTAAAAGGCCTCGGTTTAAAGATAATTTTAACTTGACATATTTTTTTTACCAAAATATAAGCATTAAACTTACCAGGTATCGGGAGGAAAGCGGGCAGTAATATTCTCGTCAGCTTATCTCCCCTATGAAGATAAAGATCCAGTTACACCACTTTTACGGGATCTGGTGGACTCCTGCAGTCGAGAAGATGACAACCTGGTCATCGGATGTGATGCGAATGCACACCACGTGGTCTGGGGAAGCTCGGACATCAACGATAGAGGAGAGAAGTTATGGCACTATGTGGTAAGCTCTCCCCTTCAATTATTAAATTCAGGAAATAAGGCGACATTCTTCTATGCTCGTAGGGCGGAGGTGATCGACATAACCGTAGCGAACAACAAAGCTGCCAAGAACATTAATAGCTGGCATGTGTCAGACGAGGTCTCGCTTTCGGACCACAACTACATATGCTTTGGGTACAGTTTGGATACGCCTATCGAAACTGTTCGCAGAAGAAATCCCAGGAATACAAGATGGGATAACTTCAAGACTGAACTTAAAGTTGAACTTAATCAACAAAGAGTTGAGCTGAACTCTATACTAGATATAGAATTCGAGGCAGACAGAATTAATAATGCGCTAGAAGTTACATGGAAAGGCAACTGCCCGGAAAACAAAGCAATTGCAAGGAGACTACCATGGTGGACCCAAGAGGTAGCTCAAATCAGAAAAGAGACAAGGAGGGCATTCAATGTAGCTAAAGCTACGAATAACTTCAGTGAATACAAAAAGGCACTAACGCGATACAGCACTGCGGTTCGAAAGGAAAAACGTTCTGCCTGGAGAGCTCACTGCGAGAAGATCAGCTCAGTACCAGAAGGAATGAGACTGACAAAAGCGATCTCCACCACAAAATCAGCTCCACTGTCAACAGTAACAAATGAGAATGGAGAACGCACAAAGGTCGGAGCCGAAACGCTGAAAGTAATGATTAAAACCCACTTTCCCGGCGCCAAGACTATAGGTGAAAACAAAGATGCCATTAGCCAGGAAAACCAAGCGAGAAGGACCACGCAAAGCGACTGGCTAGTGGCGAAGAAGGTAGTGGATGCTGCCAAAGTGAGCTGGGCGCTTAAATCCTTTCAGCCATTTAAAGCGCCTGGTCCAGACGGCATTTACCCCATTGTACTACAACAAGGTGTCTCGATCCTGAATCCATACCTATGTAGACTTTATAGAGCATGCATAGCATTTGGATATATACCAAAAAGGTGGAGACAAGTTAAAGTAATCTTTATTCCTAAACCAGGTAAAGCAGATTATGAGGAACCAAAAGCGTTCAGACCGATCAGCTTACAATCATTCCTACTAAAAACGTTGGAAAAAATGGTTGATAGGCATATCAGGGAAGGTGCATTGAGAAAATTTCCTCTACACGGTCTACAGTGCGCTTATCAGTCCGGCAAATCAACGGAGACCGCACTTCACTATGTCACAAAAAGAGCAAAGTACGCTCTAGAACATAAGGAACTGTGCCTAGGGGCTTTTGTGGACATAGAAGGTGCCTTCGACCGCACAACATTCGAATCCATAAGAGCATCCGCGAATGAGCATATCTAAAACTATCTGCAGATGGATAGATTGCATGCTCAAAGGAAGAATAATACACTCTGAGCTAGTGGGAGAACATCTTACTTTGAAAACCACTAGAGGATGCCCCCAAGGCGGAGTCTTATCGCCGCTTTTGTGGAGCTTAGTTGTAGACTCGCTACTGGCCAGACTAAATGAAGGACCTTACTACACAGTAGGTTATGCAGATGACCTTGTAATAATGGTCAACGGAAAATTTCCGAGGACGGTATCGGAACTAATGCAAAGAGCGCTGAACATCCTTCAGAACTGGTGCGAAAGCAATCATCTGATGGTCAATCCCAGCAAAACAACAGTGGTTCCGTTTACAAGAATGAGAAATCTCCAAGGGCTTGGGACGATAACATTATATGAAACCCAGCTACAATGGTCCAAAGAGGTTAAGTATCAAGGATTAACACTAGATAAGGAACTCAATTGGAGCAAGCACACTGACATAACAATTTCTAAAGCAACAAGAGTTTTTGGAATGTGTCGAGCGGCCTATGGTAAAACATGGGGATTAAACCCAAGGATTATAAGATGGATATACACAATGATGGTGCGACCTATAATTACATATGGCAGCATTGTCTGGTGGACAAGGACAAGGCTAGTAACATGCAGAAAGGCTTTGGAAAAAATACAAAGAACTGCTTGTCTAGCGATAACGGGGGCCTTCAGAAGCACTCCAACGGCAGCAATGGAAGTAGCACTAGAACTTCCTCCGCTGCATATTGTGATAGAGACTGAGGCAAGGAAGGCACTGCAAAGACTTAAGGTCTCCCAGCTTTGGGATTCATCCAAACCTCAAACGAATCACACTCTATGGGAAGGAAATTCGGATTTGAACAGGATCCTTCAAATGGACTGTGATCGAACAAGTCCAAAATTTTACTTCCAAAGACTATACAAAGTCCACCTCCCTACAAGGGATGACTGGAAACAACGCCCACCCAAGCCGGAACCGGATAGCATAATCTGCTATACGGATGGATCCAAAATGGATAGCGGCACAGGTGCGGAAGTTTACCTGAAAGACTTCCAAGAAAGTCAATGCATGGGTGTAATGGCAACAGTTTTCCAAGCGGAAACCTATGCTATACTCTCATGTGCATTGAGGAATCTAGATCAAGGTGTGAAAAACCGCACTATCTATATTCTCAGTGACAGTCAAGCTGCGTTAAAGGCACTGTCAAGGGCAAAAGTGAACTCAAAATTAGTCATAAATGCCATTGAAGTACTTAACAGACTCGGCAAACATAATAAACTACGTTTAATATGGATACCGGGTCACACAGGTTACGAGGGTAACGAGAAAGCAGATGAATTAGCGAGATGGGGCTCATCGGCTAGACTAATTGGCCCTGAGCCTTTTATAGGATTGTCGAATGGAACAATTAACACGGCATTCAAGAACCACATAAAGGCCAAACATGCCCAGGAATGGTCCAGAATAAATGCCCTGGATCACTCTAAAGCCTTTCTTGATCTGAATGCTAGAAAATGGTACAAATACCTAATGCTTAACAGCCGCCAACACTCGAGACCTCTGCTGGGGACATTAACTGGTCACTACGCCACAAATAAAATGCTTCTCAGAATGGGGCTAACTCAGGACGGCAGCTGCAGAGCCTGTGGGGAAGAGCCAGAAGACATGAAGCACTTGATGTGTGAATGCGATGCACTGGCTAGAACCCGAATGGGTCTTCTTGGATTGGCTTACCCAGACTCGGAAGACTATAGGCTCTTCAGACCTAAAGACATAGTAAAATTTATAAAGGAAGTCTTTAAGGAACACTGAAGAGTAAAGGTATGGGGAGTCACAAAAGATCCTAGTGGGTCGAGGTGCGCCGTGGGTTAATGCCCATGGCCCCTATAAAGATAAGATAAGATAAGATACCAGGTATCTCCTGAAATCCTCTACTTTAGTTAAATTAAGTACTGAAAGAAAACATTTTGCAGCAAAAAATTGATTTCTCTGGGGTGTCCGAAATCCCGATTTGAAGATACTTTGTTGAATTATTTTGTTTTAAATTCAGCAATTTGCTAGTTTATATTTTTTTCTATGAACTGAATAAACATTCTCTAATGTGTTAAAACATACATCTTTAACGACTTTTAATGATGACGGTATTAATTTTTAAAGTTTTGTCCAAGGTTTTCGTTGATTCCTCTGTGGTGTAACTAAAATGCGCCTACGTCCCTAGCCACAAGCGCTGTGTACAATGATTATTTCCAAAACACGGACGATTTTAACATTTTCGTGAGTAGTAATCCAAATACATAGGTATCTTTAAAAAACAATTATAGGAGATTTGGCACATGTAATAGATGTAATTAAAGAGAATTGTAAGTTTTTTTACATACATTTTAATATGGTGCATGTAATAAATAGTTGTTTTGTTGTGAAATCCGCTCTTATAGGTGATCATGATCCATTCTAAGGTCCTAGTCTAGATGCATATTTTGGGTTATAGTCTAGCTGTAAAACATTTTTATTTCCTAAATTTTTTTGATTGATTCCTGACTGTAACCTGTTTTGTGTCTTTATTAATAAAATGAATAAAAATAAAAACAATTCGCCGAAATGTAGCCTGTAGAACAATGAAAGGTATGCCACCTATGTTCGAGGCTTTGCGGCTTATGCCAGTTGGTTGGCAGATCCATCCCATAAGTGGCAGCAAACTCCATTGTAGCTTGGCTGAGTTGTCGAATCTGCCTCGATGTGAATTATCGTCTGAGCCTGATCTTAGAGAAAATCTCAAGCTTACTAGCCGCAATTTGGGCTATGGACTCGATGCAATCGTTTGTAGGGACCTTTTGCAGTGGAGTTACTCATTCGTGTGGGTATTTACAGGTTTAGTGGAAGGGTTTTTTAAAATGACAGGACATGTACCGAATAAAACGCAAAGTAAATAATAATAATATATATATAATCCTTGTATTATATAATAAGTACTTTTTTACACTACCTACTCGGCAATGTTTAATTACCTACACATCAAGTAATCCTGACTCAAAGTGAGTCATTGCATCCCTAGGGACGTAATGTTGTATGAAATTTCATTGCGCCCCTAGGGAGGCAAAGTGATTTGAATTTCGAATAAGAGTTCGTAGGCATGATCACACTAGCCCGTCCCGCACAAAGATACATATTTGAAATTTGAACCTGGCAGCCAAGAATTTTAGCACGAATGGAATGAAAAAAAAAGCGCGCGCGAACAATGTTTTCGTAAAACTGTCGAGTGACAAAGTTTATGACACCGGGAGTCCATTAGATGTAAAGCTGCTGGTATTGTTAATAATAATAATTTACTGCCAGAAAAGTCAAAGGATATATACTTATAGATAAAATAAGTTTTTTGTAGTACATTTCCAGTTCCACCGGATGACACAGTGGATTAATTTTTGTGAGCGAAATTCAATTTGATTTCGTAAAAACTTGCAAAATAATTGCTTAAGTCATAAAAATAATTGTTGTACATTTTTTTATTGCCTTGTAGGAAGTGTGAAAAGCAGAGTATTCTCCTCGGGGATAAAGATGTCTTCGTCTTGGGCGAGCTTAAATCCCTCGCTCCACTCAGGATTCTAGTTTAACACTACAATCCCTGGCTCCGCTCGGGAGTTAAGTCTCGAATCCTTCGTTACGCTCGAGATTCAAGATGACGCCCGTGACGTAAGACAGCACTTTACCCCCTTGGTTAATAATCTACTATTAAAGTTAATACATTTACTTAATAAATTAATATACCTACAGAGTGTCCGTGTTTCGACCGGCGATAATTTAATATCATATTTTATCGACAAAAACCCCACATGTGGGTCTTACTATGTCTCCTGTTGAAGACATAATATTTTTATGTATTTCTTTATTAGTTTAGCATGCAAAAAATGTATTACCATGGACCTGCAACCTCATACGCAAACACTCGGAAAGTTTCCGTGCCGGATCCTTTCCGAATTCGAATGTCAAACATTATATTTCTGGAGTTTTCGAAAACTACAAATGCCATTTGTGCCTAACGGAAACGTCAAAGTATTCGAACCGACGTTTGAAAGTCGCCTTTTTTGAGGTCTTCGGAAACCTGCCTCTCGGATTCGAAATCTGTAGTTTCCGATGTTTGTGAATAAGGGTGCTGGTCTGGCGAATTAACATTAATATCTGCTTTTACACGACTCTGCGCAAGCGGTGCACATCACTGGCACGCAGGGTCCGGGTCAGCCCCAACATCATTCTACAGATGCTCGCTAAAAGATTTGACTGTCCATATATCAACCACTGTTATATGGTTCATATATGGACTAATACCCAAATGCAATTGGGTGCTTGTTTTAATTAATTTTAACTGAATTTAATTTATAAATGTAATTTATTTGTATGCAATTTAATTCAATTTAATTTATTCATGTTATAATTATAAATTGTATGTACGACTTAATTATGTCGAAATAAATGAATATTAATAATAATTAAAGGACCTAGAATTAAATTATCGGCCGGTCGAAACCCGGATACACTGTATACCACACGAGCGACCCTCCTAGGATTCACACGAGTGCTATATACACATATCAACACTGTCTAGGGATATACAAAACATAGTATTATTATATCCAAAATATCCCTAGACAGTGTTGATACTAATCACGTACGGGAGTAAAATTTAAATTTATTTTATAAGTAATATTACAATATGTCCTTTAAATATGATTTCCTGCTATCGACGAGCACGTCAATGGACTTGATTCCAATTAAATCTAAGATTACATTTAAACTCAGTCTCTCTCTTTCTCTGCTAAACAAAAAAGAGATAGACTACAATCATCTTCCAAGCGTTATCCCGGTTGTGCACTCGCACGCGGTTGCCTAGGGTCCGCTGACCACGATCCAGGATGTAGCAGATCAGGTAATTACGGTGGAGCGACTGCCATCTGACCTCCGAGACCCTGTTAACAGGGGAACCTGACCAGGTTTGGATCATGATTACACATTCAGTCGTCTGAATGTGCAGGTTTCCTCACGATGTTTTCCCTCACCGTAAGAGCATCGGTTAGTGAAACAACTAATGTACATAACTCAGAAAAAGTCATTGGTACATGGCGGCACGTGGGATCGAACCGGGACCTCGATGAGATGCACCGACGCTGGACGACGAGATAGACTACAATAATTTAGTTAAATTAACGTTTCAAACGTACCTAGGAATCGAGCTCTTTGACGGGTCGCAGTGCAAGTATTTGGTTCAGCAGTGGTAACAATGTACTGACTAAATTAAAATAAAAAATAATTCATAATAAATTATTTACTTAAATACTTCATTCAGCAACAACATCCCCTTATAAAAATACGACATACAATTTTGGTTTACTTTACAGTAATGTATTTGTTACTAATTAATTTTATATTTGCACAATGGTAATTTGACAGGTACTGTTTTCATGGGGTCATTTATTGGGTTCTGTACCTTAAAAGGAAAAGGAAGGAACCTTTGAAGGATCACTTTCTTGTATGGCTGTCCGTCTAGCTCCGTCCGTCTGTCTGTAAATACTCTTTTTCTCAGAAAAACGAGGAGGTTCATCAATCAAGTTAAAATTAACATCAAATAATTATTACAGCGGTCCCCTGAAGCTGTGAAAAAATCAAGCTTCTATGTTAACGCGATCCAAAAATACGGCCATTTTAGCCGGGGAATCAAGATCTGTAGGGCACTTTCCATAGATCTAGAAACATTGTATAACTGGACAAGAAGGAAGGTCTAAACAGCACTTGTAGTTACTTCGTAGAAAAATCTTTTGTCTATGGTACCGTCAGTGCGCAACTGCAACTCGCACTGGCCCGGTTTTGAGCTTAAGAAATGCTTTCATAGTTTATATGCATTGACTGACTTATACTGTTCAGTAATCATAACCTCTTATATAGAGTACATACCTGGATGTACTAATTATATAGATATGAAACATAGCCGGTGTTGTCACCGGAATATACCTACAGCTACCTACGTCTTACTGTGGTATGCGCACATTGATCTCAAAGTAGTACTAGTACGCTGGGCCAATGATTCTTTACGAAATGACAAAAAAAAATGTGACTAATCAAAGCGCCCCCACCGAAGTTCCGCGGAACTAAAATAGAGTAATTTGCATTTTAAGTTTATGACATACACTGACAACTCGTATTAGTTCCGTGGACCGTCACCACACGCTTACTACAGCCGTCAGCGCCAAAATGGCGACAATCAAATAATCACATTTTGTCATTACCAACATTTAATCCAGCGTACTTGTAATATTTGAGATCAGTGTATGCGCATCAAAACATTTCGAGTTCTTACATTATATACATATATAAATTACTTAATTTTTGTACCTACTCTAACTGACTTAAACTAAAACTTGGGGGGTTTTTTTTACTCAATATAGGTACATACAAAGTTCAGCTTTGTATAGCTTTATGTACGTAGATCCTTTGCAACCCTAACATGCATTATCATTTATTTAAGGTAACTTAGCTAAAATCTAAAACTTGATGTGTGATGCAATGAATGATGATGATTATTTAGGTCTACTTAAGTACTAATACGTCCCGTTTTACAAAATTATTCTTAGACAATTTTAAATTGTCTAAGACATTATCCAATGATTACCTATCCCTCATAAATACTTACTTCGCTGGCGCAGCGACCCAAAGTAGATTTTGGCCTCTGACACCAGAAGACGCCACTCTTTCTTTCGATCATAAATATAGTACTAAAAAATGTCCGAGCTGGGAATCGAACCGTGTATATTTGGGGCTGCATGATACACCATCACACGTCGAGACAAAGTCACGGATGTAATAGCTGCACATGATATACCTCCAGAGATACATGCAACGTTAGTTTAAAGTTTTACTTACTGATATTTACATGTCAATAAATACATACAACGACGGCAAGTTTTTTGCCATCACTATATTTAATTTTACTATATTTAGTTACATTTTATTTTGGCAAACGAAAACCGTCTTTTTATAACCGCCAAAAGAGCGTTGGACCCAGTCTCTTTTCCCGCCGCACTCAGAGATGTCAAAAGAATTTAATCTATAATTAAGTCTCGTTCTGACACTTTCTTAGTCAATGAAATAGAAAAGGACGACATGAGCCTTAATGAAGAATTAACTTTAATTGACGTCTCTGAGTACGGTAGTTTTAAACTTGCGCTAAAGTAAATGGACGCAAAAATTCATGGACCCGTCTGAACGTTTTCCATCGATTTTTGATGAACGCCTTTGGACGATTCACGGGTGACGTCATTTATTTGTTGCTACACACATTTCCGAGGTCATTGTCACCGTGTCAAGGCGGTATCTTGATATACTTTTATGTACTGGGGTGTAAGGGTGAGCATCGTTTCAGGGTAGGAAGGCGACATTATTTAGTGAACAATGTTTTTGCTAATTAAATGTTTTTGAACTTTTCAACACAATGTTTCATATATTTAGTTATGAAGAAGCTTTAGTCATAAATAACGCATGTTAGAAAAAAATCCCTGTATGTTTAATGAACGATTAAAATTCTTAAATTATTTATCGCTCATTATTTTATTTTATTATGATTTGATATCTAACACAATCGTTACAAAATAAAAAACAATTAATTAAAACTCACGCACAGCTTCTTTTTAACTAACTAAATCAAAATCATAACTCAAGTCAAACTCGAAAACCTAAATTATTTGCACCTAAAACTACTAAGACGCACGCGGGTGAGCGATCTCCTTTGCATAGATTAATGAGTCTGTATAACAAATATTTTTGTGATCTTGACCTTTTCTCTAGCTCACCTACTAAATTTAAGAAAAATGTCTGTGAGGCTCTTCGTACCCTGGAGTGCGAATAGTTTTTGAATATGTTTTAAGTGCCATTAGGAATCACTCCACCGAAAATGTATTGTTTGCTCGGATGTAGATGAAATGCATTTTTTAACTTGTTTATCATATCAGTGGACAACGGAGCTGGTGACATAATAAGTAAGATTTTTAGACTAGTATAATTATAGTTAAGCCATTATTGTAATTGTTTATTGTCCCAAATAAAGAGAAAAAAAAAGTCAAAATATTTTTTTAAAAACAACTGCAACGATGCTCAAAGTTCTCCCATACACCCTGTGTTCTTATACGTAATTACATTAGGCACTATTCTATTTAAATAGGATTAAAATAGTGATTTTATACACTAGATACAGCTACTGAAATCTCTCTACGATTCTTCATGACCTGTCGATGTTTTACATACTACTAACTTCTCTTTATCAATAAAATTAATATCCTAGCAAATAATTTAATTTTCTAGATGCAAGACAATGGTGGTGGCTGAACGAAAGTGCAAACGTTAACGCATTGAGCTGGCAACACCGAGCTGGTGGCATACTTGCGCCCGCTTGCGCACGTCCGGATCAGCTAATCCGTACTTGTTAAAGGCCTGTTATCGGAGTTAAACGCTCATTTGCGCTAGACCGGATTAGCTATTCTGGACTAGCGCAAGTGTACCTTTAGGATTAGCTAATCCAGACTTGCACTAGTGGGCTTTCAACTCAGTTGTTAGGCCTTGATTAGGCCGGATTAGCTAATCCAGAAGTAGGCCTTAGTGACCCAGAGCCGTAAAACAGTAAAAAAGGCACGCTTAGTGGCCATACGTCATTTTGAAAACTTTATAACCACTTTGTGGTAGCAGCTGGTCCAAGTTCATATCTCTGTGGAGATAGAGGGCGCTTAGGGCAAAGGAGCCTCTTCATAGAAGTCCGGTTCGTCGTCTTTGTCGATTTCCTTTTGTGCTCCGTCCAACTGAAACAGTGAGAGAACGTTGTTAATATTTTAGCGAATTAAGTAATTTCAATTACAAAGTTATTTACATAGTTCCCATTTGACGACCGTCTTGGTGTAGTGGTTCGCGCCACGGACTTCTAAACCAGGCGGTTGCGGGTTCGAATCCCGCAAGGAGCAAATGTTTGTGTGATGAGCACGAGCGTTTGTACCTAAGTTATGGATGTTTATAAAAGTATTTAAGTATGTCTATCCGTTATCCTACTCACCATAGCACAAGCTCACGCTTAGTATGAGGCTAGGTAATTGGTGTGTTTGTTGGAACAATTTATTTATTTTTAAAAATACACGAAATCGACCGAAACATGAAAGAAATGACGCGGGCGCGCGAATCACGGGCAAATTGCTGGCTTTGCTCGCGTTTTATGCCACTAACTGCCGCACTCATAGTCGTCTCTTTAATCTTTTGTCAATGAAATAGAAAAAAACTGCATGAAACTTTAGGAAGAAGGAATAACTTTAATTGACGTCTCTGAGTACTGCAGTAAGTATATTTTGCTCGACTTCTATAATTATGTTTCATGATTAGGACTAAAATGACGTCAAAATTATTCCTTTTCATTGTATGACGTGTACGATATTAGAATCGCTCCTGGGCCGAAATGACATATAAATATATAAATTTTTGCTCACTTTAGAGGCCGATGCATCGGACCCCGTTTTTTGGTAGTGCTGTTAAGCTATGGTATCCTTTATACACCGTACCACAGATTATATAATAGTTACACATATTATAATACAATAACCGCACGCTGCATACAGCGGCTGTATGCAGCTGTACCTACGCTGTATTACAGCGTCACGCCGTAGGTAAACCGAGTTACAATGGTTACTATGGAGTTCTAAAAACTATTGTTGTGTCTTTTACACGCTGACGTCGAAAGCTGTCGTACTAACGACGATTATAATGTTGACACCGACGTCAAACGTATAACATAAAAAGGAGATCATAGCCTTTACCGCGGTGGCCACTCCCCTGAATAAACTTTCTTGGTGTTTGCCTCTGGAAAATGTGACTTTGAAAGTCAAGGTGCTTTGGGCATTGCGCATAATTTTCACGACTGCTATCTGTCACAGAACGATTATGCCGCATTATGTAGTATTGTTAACTCTCGAAAATAGTTCGCGCAACCTTGACTGTCTACTGAAAAATTGCCAATAATTTCATGGCTTCAGTTATTTTGCGGAAGGAACTATATTTTTAACTTGTGACTGTTGATGCTCCCAGGTATCTTCTGCTTAATTTTTAGCCTAACTGTAGGTATCTAAGTAACTCACAACGTCAAAACTAAATACGTCGCGCACTGCAAAAGGTAAACGCATAACATTAGCCAAGCCGAGATGTATTCGGAATCATCATATATCGGAATAACACTAAGATCATCTTAGCGTTATCCCGGTTGGGTACTTGCACGCGAAGCACGGTTCGCTTTAAAGCATGATCCAGGATATGGCAGATCAGGTAATTAAAGTGAAGCGACTGCTGCCTGACTTTACGGTCTGATTAGCTAATCCGGACTTGCGCAAGTAGGCCTTAGTCAGCTATCGAAATGTTGCAAACTGCAAACATGGATATGTGCTGTTGTTTAATGAGCATGAGCTAATTATTTTATTTTTTGTATTCTGCGTGCCGAGGCGAGGCGGATCGTTGGTGAAGTATTCTTACTCGTAGAAGTTATAATTTAAGCAAAGGCACAACTTACCGCTCTAAGCTGTAGAGGCGTGAATAGGTACACCAGACCCATCCTGAGCGGCACCATCATGACCAGGAAGAACGGCAGCGCCAGGGAAAACCTGGACGACTTGACTGCGTACAGCACGCAGATGCCGGCGAGCTGGATAAGGGTGTACATGTGCATCTTTAGCGTCGGCACCTGAGGAGAGGACACTGATGAGAAACATAGGAGAAAGTACAGTTTACGATACGATACGTGGTGCTACTCAGCCAGGATCAAAGTCTGTTCCGGTAAAACCTGCACACCGAGTAGCTCAGTTTTTGGGGTAAGACACGCTCTGAGATGGGAAAGGAAGACCGACTAGCCGAAGCCCGTTGGCCGCAACCAGCTAGATGATGCATCTTAAGCTTGGTATAGGAATATAGGCAAACACGGATATCAATATTAGGAATGAGCGTTGGTGAGACGGGCGTCTGAAAACTGGCGAAAGTACAGTTTCGAAGAAATTCCTCAACAGTTAGTGATGTACACTGCTTTATACTGGTGTCTGACTTCATGACTCGCCTTAGAGATCAGACCATCGGGATAATACGAGATGGTATGGTTGATCATACTCATAGCACAATAATGCATCAAGATAATTTAGGCACTATTTGGTGTCTGCAACATACAGCGTTCACTTTGTCGCTGGCATTAGCACTCAAATAGCAAGTCTTCAGGACACTAAAAGTTCCTGCTTGCATTTTACCATAAGCTGTCACCTTTATTAAACTGGTCATATCACGTGGATGAAAAATAGATGAACTGATCCCAGTGCTAGCACCATAGAGGTGCTGGCACTTCACTAAAACTCATCAAAGAACTTACCCGTCTCACGTAAGGAACTTGAGGGTGGTGCTTCACTGGCTTGAAGAGCAGGATGCACCGGTCCCAGAACTGGATGCCTCCCAAGGCCGATATGCCCATGTACAGGAACACACCGAAGAGCACAGCCATGGGCACCAGCCGCAGCCAGCTTGAAGCCAGCACGGAGACGCCGCAGAGGATGGACACCAACAGGCCGGTCAGACGTTGTTCTGAAGTTAATTAACAGGTTTGATTATATTTTATCGTGGTATAGCCCAGCAAGGTTGTGCGCGACCTTGTTTCAAATGTGCTAGGGGCGAGGAAGCGCCAATCACATGTGATAGTCCTAGGAAATACCCTTCCCCGCAACATTACACGTCCACTCTGATATCTAGCGTACCTCACCCCCTGCACCTCAGGCGACCGATGTGATGACCAATCGAAATATCTAACTAAAATTAAATGTAAATAACTTGTAACCGTAGCAGCATGGCTGATGCTGCTATAGGATAGTCTTCTCAAAGTCTTTTGAGAAGATATTTCTGTACCTACCTACAGACCAACGGCTCCTTCTTAGGTGGTGTTTCCCTAAACATCAATGATCACAGTCATGAGCAAGGAATCCTCTCAGCGCCGTCACATGACATGTAACAATTGTGACTTACTACTAAAACTTTTTTTTTAATTTAATAGTCAGACATTTGACCGCAATCTCACCTGATGGTAAGCGACGATGCGGTCGATGATAGGACATGTCTGTCTAGAAGCAGCCTATTCACTCTTTAAAGGTATCCAAATCGTAGTGTTTAGGAAACTGTCAAAATCCTGCTATTATCTTACGATTTTGCAATCGGAATTTAGCAAACTTTGGCCCAGAGTATGTACATCGATAGATCTTACCTTTGACCTCAACGATAAAAGGCTTGTCGCCGGGCGCGTGGGTGGTCGACATGACTGTGAGCGCGGATACGTGGCTCACGGACCGCACGGTGGCCACGCACTGCCACGGCGCGCCGAACATGCCGCAGACGCCGTTCACCAGCGACATGATCACAATGTCCATGTGGAAACCACTGCCTTTCTTCAGACGACGCTCCGGTTTGTCAATGATGAGCCTGAGGAGATATTGGTGGAGTTCTACGGTGTGTTTTGTTTTCTTTGGGGTGTTGTGATGCGCCAGCACAGTAAGCGTCGACAACTTGGATCGTTTTAAATAGGGGTATTTTAAAATGATAATAATACAACAATGGTATACGCCGTCTTCAACTGTACGCCAATTGGCTCAGTATGAGCTCAGCAGTCTCCGCCACTAGCTACCTCTATTTATTAGGCACACACTATCATTGATTGGAAGTCATATAGAGTGATAGTCTATCTTTGAATGATTTCGCATCAGCACGATATATTTTCTTGAATATGAAATGAGGTGGACAGAATGGACTAGATAATTTAGTGACGGACGAGGGATAGGATTGTAGGTATACATACAGATAAGGTTCATAAAAGATAAGGAGACATGTTCTGCCCCATATGGGCCATAATTGATTGATATTTTGACGTTCATAAGTGGCATTTTGTGTCCTAAATTGAATAAAGAATTTTTGACTTTTGACATCGACTAAGTAATCCGATGACAAACTGTAGACCTTCAAAGGGTATTTTAGGTAGGTAATCATTTTCTTAGAGGTAATCTTGTAATATTAGGTTTGGAA
The DNA here is from genome assembly GCA_949316185.1 of Pyrausta nigrata. NCBI lineage: Eukaryota > Metazoa > Arthropoda > Insecta > Lepidoptera > Crambidae > Pyrausta > Pyrausta nigrata. The sequence goes on from OX438936.1 coordinate 1,761,595, forward strand.
AAAATTATACGTTCGCTGAGTGCACTAAAGTCGCAATGCCCTAACAAGTTTAAAAACAATATTCTTTCTAACAAGATGTAAACGATGAATCAAGACGTTTTTTTACAAAAAGAAAACTTGAAGAGGAAAATCGCGTATCAGCTCAACCTTATCATGAGTACTCATGTCAGACTTATAGCTAATAGACTTTCAAGGCTTCATTTCCTGGATCTGACAATTGCTTGGAGCAGACTCAAATCAATTATCTTTGACATCATCAAAACAAGTAGACTAGCTAAATCCCATTCTTAAAGCCTTCAAAGCCATACTCCACACAGCAGACTCTCTCTCTTACTCAGCAATATGAGTCTCCATGAACACAATGATGTAGACCATAAGCGCCGGGAGCGCCATCACCAGGGTTGCCCAGAATGGAATGGTCTCGAGGCCAGGGTTGGCAGGCACCAGCCAGGAGCGGTTGGCGGTAGGACTAAGCCCTGCGGGTACCCTGAGGGTCTCCGTCCAGACTGGCACCAGTTGGGCGATGCCAACCATCAGGATTATGGCGATGGGGACTCCGAAGTCTCCAAGGGCACGTCGAGCCTGTTGGAATTATCGTATTATGGTAAGGTCCCTGCGTAATTACCTACCTATGTAACGTGGTATATAGTTTTGGATACCGTTTTGGATTTTGGAGTTTTGCATTTGGGGGTGGTTCAGGATCTAGGTACCTTCTAGTGGTCTACCTCGGGCATCGAGCACGTAACCTATAGAGGCGAAGTAAGCGCCAGTGCTTGGTACTGATATGAAAAATCTAAAATCAATCGTGTATTTCATAATCGATATTATGAAATATGAGATATTTCGGTTTTTATTCTAAACTACAATCTTTTACGACACCTTTATTTTAAAATATATGTAAATAAGTGAATTTATTTGACAAAATGTGTTGAAGAAAAACGGAGCCATTCAGTGCCAAGGGATTTTGACGGAATTTTTTAAACAAAATTAATGATATTTCGTCTCTTAGATGTTTCACTTGTATAGGTAAAAAGCTATAGGTTAAACGGGCATTCGATTGAATCCATTTGAAAACAACTTGTGGCTTTACGCTTCAGTAACAGCGGTAGATCAAATTGATAGCTAAATAAATGCTTGCATTCGGTAGCAATTTAGCTACAGACTATTTTAATTTGACCCTTAAAATAATTAAAATACCCTGTTGCGAGGTTTCAGCTGAAAATTGTCAGTATTTTGCTTGAAATACTAGATTGCCTAAAGGTATTAAATTGAACTATTTTGATATGTTTGATGGTTAGCTTTGTGATTTCAATACTTACATAGCTCTGAAATTAAATGTCAAACCACAGAATAAATAATGGTTAACGAAATTCTAATCAAAGCTTCATTTGTCCGAAATATATTTTTTTGAATTAATTCTAACAAATGAAGCTTTGATTACAATTTCGTTTTGAATTTTATCAAGTAATGTAGAGGTAGCTAATGTGTGTTCAGTCAGGCCTGTGTATCTCCCCGCGGAGGTAGCAAAAACGTACCTACGCGCGGCGCACCTACGTAGGTGCTAAAACAAGTTGCGTGTCGCTACCGGCCAGAGCCACCCTCGCGCGTTTTATTCACCGGCGGCCGCGCGGCTACGTTGCTGGCTGGACGAGAATGAATAAAGTACTAGAAAGAGGCGCTAGATGGCGTTAGAAGCTTCTCGTAGCAGTCAACCCTATTGCGTCGCGTGATATTACGTCACTGAATAGGTTTAGTGTATTATGAATCATATTCCAGAGCAATAAGTATGAAATTATCTTGCAATGGATTTTTGTAGGTGTCTACACGAAAATGTGCTTGACTCTGAGGCGAACTAAATTACGCCATATTGTTGACGACATTGAGTAGACATTTCTTTGAATACAATTGCTAAGTCATACTTCTGTACGAAGTACTAGTATTCTGTGGTTCAGTCTTATGATTTAGATAAACCTTACAATTTCTTGTAGTAATCATTAGATATTTAAGAGATATTCTCTTCTCTCTTCACCCTGTTTCGACCCCCCGGGTGTAGGCCTCCACTTTAGAAAGAAGAAAGAAAGAAAGAAATAAAAATCCTTTATTAATTCCTTTACGAGTATGTATTACTTATTAATTGCATATTATGGATCAACTGTTGACTATTTTTTATATTATTATTTATTACACGTACTCAATGACTTTTGCACCAAACTCCCCCTTGTGAATGAATATGTTCCTTTACCTAAAGGTGGTCTGGAATAGATCACTTATAGCGATGAGATCGCCTACATTGTACATCTTTGTAATTGATGTACTAAGTCTATTTTATTTTTCTGTTATGCTGTGCAACGAAGAGTTATTTACCTAAATATTCAACTATACTGTTCGAAACTTAGCTGCAGGTAAAATAATATCTGAAAACGAAGAGAAAATGTAAGGAAAAGTGAGGTTCCACTTACACTGCGTCCTAAGAACTTCCCGTTCCTGAAGATCCTCAGGTAGTAGGCGATGATGAAGGTGGACAGGGTCAAGATTGTGCAGAACAGGGCCGTGTTCGGTCTGGGCACTATGGGCATGGCCGGGGTCATCGTCACCGTCGAGGAGTTGCCTGGTACCAAGCGTTATCGGAAATTATTTTTAAACTGTTAAATAGTTTTTAATATTTTATTACATTCACAATGTTCTCAAGAAAACAAAAATTCGCACACGTGCAGGATTTACACCCATGACCCTTCGCTAACCGGGCTCTTACCAATACAAACTGAGCTACCGTGCAGTCTATCCACCCGTACGAAATTCTTGGTCTCTTTTGAATACGTCATTGCGTGACGTCAGCGACATCTACCCGAGCTGTATTTCATTTTTAAGCTATTTTACTGTGATCTACTGTGTTCACGTAACCCCACGTCTATGCGCGCTATCTTCTATGAAATGGAAACAGGAATATCGCGTTTTCTATCAAATAGTGTGCAGGTTTCCACACGACGTTTTTCCTTCACCGTTATCTTTAAAAATACACTGTGCTTAATATTTATACAAACTCAGGCGGGGCTGGAACTCACGACTGACGAGAAGTAAAGTTTTCTCCGCTTGGCTATCACGCCTTTTTTTATTAATACTTATTACATCTAAGTACATATTCTTTGCCGGCCTAGGGCTTTAGGGGGTTTATGTCTTGGGGTGGAGGGACTCGCCGCCCACTAGAGAGTTAGTTAGTAGTTAGGAGGAGTTAGATAGGAACAGGTCAGGGCTGTTTCTTTTAGTTAAATACGATTATTGTTATTACTATTAGTTAGTCAGGCGGAACTTCTTCTCGGCCTGTACAAATATATACAGGTTGTCCCGTTAACGAAGGATAATCCCTTTAGATACAAATTAGTTTTAGACATAATTTCCTTTTCAATTTTTCAAGTAAAAGTGTTACCATTTGCGAGATATAAATATGTAATTATTGTATTGCTACTTCTGCAATTAATGACTTTTTAAAAGTCAGTTTCTATTTTACTACTCTTTGATATTCTAAACACCAAAATTTATATTGAATTTTCACTAAAAATGTTAGTATGGGTGCCAAAAATTTTTAAAAACTCAAACCCAAAATTTTAAAAATGGCAACACTTTTACTTAAAGACTTTTTTGGCATATAGTAGAGCATGATGTAACTATTCTGTACCTAAAGAATGATCCTTCATTAATGGGACACGATGTCAGTATATATTTTTATACGTACCAACATCAGTGCCATTGACTCCAGACACGGTGGCATTGAGGGCCTGATTCTGGTTTGCACAGTAGTCGACGCCGAGGGGGTGATTTCGGTACACGCTGACGATATTGGTGATCGGCTCGCCGATGAAAATCAGAGAAATGATGAACGCGAATATGTCTTCGGTGAACCTGGTGACGAAGATTATGAAGTTGTCAAAGGCAATTCTCCAGTAAAAAACTGCGGGTGTGGCAGTCACGAGTCGCCCTGACTCGACTCGACACCTTAGACAAGACGCAATCTTTGAAGGGCCTAGGGAGTAACTATTATATAATCTGTGCCTCAGATACCAGTTTTGGGTTATGCAGTGGAATTGTCTAAGGGCACATTCACACGGGATCCGTCATTGTTTACATGTATTTAAGTATTTCTATCCGTTATCCTAGTCACCATAGCACAAGCTCACGCTTAGTTTGGGGCTAGGTAATTGGTGTGTTTGTTGAAACAATTTATTTATTTATTTATTTATTGTCGATTCGTCAAAATACAGGATACTTCATGACGGATGGACGTTCACATTGCATACGGAATCGTGTTTATCCACGATTCGTTAAAATATCTTCATTGAATTTGGTCGAAAATCCGTGTATTTTGACGATTCGTCTTTTTTCACGGTTCGTGATCCGTGTTATCATGGGTATTCAAAAAGTATTGCCGCCGTCAAAAAAAAAGAATGAATCGTGAAAAGAGTCGAATCGTCATAAATCACAAATCGTCCTCGTGTGAACGGGCTCAAAGGAGATAAGAGAAAACCGCTTTGCTGTCTAATGTAATTTAATAGCCTACAATAACACCCTCGTAGAGTCCAAGCTAAACAGGACCCAGCTGCAGCAGCTAGATAGGGCAGCTAACTATATTTTTTTTCTATTTTAAAAACAGAGGTAGGGCCTAAAGCTGACACTGACTAAATGCTATACAAATGGCACGGTCATATATGCGACCCCTACCTGCCGGGAGAAATAGTTAGTTTTTCTCCCCATTACATCAATAACCCTCAAACTAAGAGTACGCTTGTGCTATGGCAACTAGGATAATGAATAGATTTTTTACAGTTTCAAGGGCAACTATAAATATTTGATGTTAATTTTAACTTGTTACTGAGAAAAAGGGTCTTGACAGACGTAAAACAAAGTGATCCTACTTATAAGGGTTTTTCTTTTGAGATACGGAACTCTAAATACAAACCTGGTAATCTTCTTCACAGCGACACTGCCTTCGACAGACGCAACGGCCAAAGCGATGACGATCATCCATAGTCCACAGTACATTCTGGCCGCTAGGAAGTCAAATCCGTACGACCGACAGAAGCTGCCCAAAGCGTCGTCCAGGAGTAGCAGAGGTCCAGTCGCACCCGTGATCATCATAGGTTGGCCAGCGAGGAGTGCGAATAGTATACCGCCCGCACAAGTGAATACCTGGACAAAGTATTTTCAATCTGTATAAATGAGGATGAATCGCAGAAAGATATAAACGCGCGTCACTTTTACTTCTGAAGGACTGGACCAAATTGGATAATCTTTTGTTTTGTGTTCTTTGTTGTAGGACAAGGTTTGTCTAAAAGAAAAAAAAAGAAAAAGGAAAAATACATCCAGATGTACATAGTGGCCTTTGCTCACTACAAAACTTAGTACAAATTAGAGGTCATAATGATTACTGGACGGCGATGGATTAGCTGGATTAGTGAGTCTGCGCAGAAGAATTCGCAGGCAGCAGTTAGTAACTTATAAAGAAGATATAGTTTTTGATATCATATATCTATTGCCCACCGCACTGTCTCGTAAAACAAATGACCGACAGAAAAAAACACAGGAGATCAGAATTCCTCATACGACAGAGATAAACTTACAGGGATAGCTATCAGAAGGATCTATACGTATAGCTCACCAGTGTTTCAGATATTCCTATCTGTCCGTGTGTCTTTTCTGCTAAAAGACCACCGAAGGTGATGGCAGATGAGAGAGCCGCGAAGTACATGAAGATGGTTGCGGCTGCGCACTGGCCGTTCAACGCATCGGTGAAGTCCGACATGTAGAATGGGTAACGCCTCTTGATATCGCGGATAACACCTGATAGAATTTCAGTAGTCAGTTACAACAGTTCGAATAGAAACTTATCATCGACAGGATAATAATATGCCTTACCTCCAAAAAGACGTCCGGACCTTGATAGTGGGTCGTCAGGTTCTTTCGGCGGCGGAGACCCCTTCTCAGCCTCCAGCAGCGCTTTCTTCTCATCTATAGGCTCTGTTACAGACGCTGCGCGTTTTTTCTCGATCGCATCGCGTTTACGCTTACGGATCATCTCGCTTTTGGCGCGCAATTCTTCAAACGGTAAGAGAGCTTGACGCTCCCAGTCACCAGGCGGCAGCACAATGGAGTCGTCAAGAAACTCGTTGATACCAGACAGAAGTTCTCGGCGGTCGTCAGCTTTGTACGCGATGGAGTGGAACGATGGATTGGACATGAGAGTCGAGATGGAGCGACCCACCTCACGGTAGTCCAAGTCAGCATCGCTCGGGCCAAGCAATATAAACATGAATCTAACAGGGATTGGAACTTCAGTGATGGAAGGCATAAGGATTCCTTGAGCGAGCCTGACGAACGCGATGGTGGGCTGTTCGAGGAAACCAACTGCACCGACCAGCACGGTGGTAGCTTCAGCATCCTCAGGGATGCGCTTCATGATTGACTCGTTGTGCCCTTTACGCAATTCGTCTTGAGAGCCATCGATGATGGTGGAAGCTAGATATTCTACTTCTTTCATATCGATGGCTGCCGAAGAGGACTTTTTCCTCTCGGTGGGCAGTGCGTGGGAGCTTCGGCGGCGGCGCTGATCAGCCAGGTTCTGATTAGAGAAGAGAACTGATTAGAAGATGGAAGTCCAGCTATCGGTATCTTCATATCCTACAAAATGAAACCAATAGCTAACTAGCATTTGTTCTATTCAAAGTAAAAAGCAACTGCAAATAAGGATGATTTTTGAATGATACTTTTCATGAAAGAAAAGATCTAGATGTGCACATCACTCAATGGAAAACTATGATGTTTACAATAACAATTTTAAAGTCAAATCTTCAAAATTGAAAACCATTTTGTAATGAATTCAAAGAGTAACTGAAAATAAATTAGCCTCTTTTATTGCTATGCTAATTTTAATTTCAACCTTCGTTTGCGTTATTGACTATAAAAGCATTGAGTACGACAAATGTGATGATTTCGCTATAAAGGAAAAACTATGTAATGATTGATTCTATGTGCTACGCTTGTCAAGTGAGCGTTTTGTAGAAACTGTCTATTTACAATGAATGATTATTTTCCACATTATTTTGAGCTATTGGCGACGAAATGAAGAAGTAGACGTGATTTTAGAGTTGTCTGTGACCATTCTGTAAAACTTCAACAATATTAATGATGACGATAAAACGAACAAAACCTCGTACTTCCTATTGCTAATTGATTAAATTTGGTCGTTGATGATTTGTCACCTTACTTGCTACAAAACAATAATACATGACATCACAAAAATGAAGTCGTAAGACTGTACAGTACTAAATTCAGACGATATTTAGCTAGAATAGATCAGACTAGATAACTAATTTGGAGCTGTGTGTAACTAAAATATCGATGACATATTGAATAAAATCAAGACGATGAGACTATTTATGAAAGACTCAATCATTTTGATCATTATAAAGCTGATGATTATAAAACAATGAAGACAAGATCTTATTCTAATAAGACTTTTGACTACGGTCGTAAAAACCAAAACAGTTTATGGATGAAGAAAAACTTGCAAATTCTAAATTAGCTAATTTGGCTCCAATGGAAGCAAACACGGTGTAAAGTGTTAGTAAACGTGACGATTTCTAATCCAAAATAAAACCAAAAAACCTCCGGGTCATTTGCAAGAAAAACAATTTTGAACGTGGCTTTTAAGATCGAAGCGATTAAAAAAGGTTAGGTTTGGTTAAAGGCTGCAGTAATAATACTCGTATTTAAAATTAGTTCAAAGTATCTTGGACAGAGCTGGATAAAAAGCAAATCCAGTAAATGCTTATAAGTACATAATTTTTTGCATGAATACCCAACAAGGGGCACTTGTCCCAATATTGATTCTACGATTGCTTCAGGACAATTGTGGGCTAGTGCTAAAAAGAAGATGCGCAACATCTCCGTCAATATTGTGGTGCTTTTTTTAAAAGTGAAAGTGGTAGGATCTCCGGGGGACACTCTTGGAGTTATTTTAGAAAATTGGACTGTTGCTTTCAGTCACTGATCAATGAAGCTGCTTCTAGAGCGATATGAGTAAGCTTGCTTCTTAGTGGCAGATACTAGAGAACTCATAGTCAAGTATTGTATGTAAAAGGGATGTTTGTTTAAAATTCAGCCTTACATTAGTTTTCTAAGGGGCCTGTCATTTCCTTGGAACTGCCATTAAAGAATCCTTGCAAATGACCACTAGCGAAATGTTAGTGACACACTCGCTCAGGGCTATCTCGTACAATGTGGTGCGCGCTGTGTCGTCGGCAGCTCCCGGTCGCCGAGCAGAGGGAGCAGCGAGGGTGGTTTCCTCCCCCCTCCTCCACCCACAGGGACTGCGGAGAAACAACCTTATGGGGATTTGGCCAAGAAATTCTGACCCTAGAGCCCTGTAGAGGTGTTTGGGAACTACCAAATCAGTGTCAACCCTAGCTGCACTACACGGAAAAAAAAATGGTAGTGGTACGTTGATGACCAGGATTGCAGGTTGTCGGGTGGCTAAAAGTGTCAACCCTAAAGCGTTGGCCACCGGTCACGGTGGTGGTTAGCTCAATTGACACCACCACCACGGCTGGTATCAGTGTTGGCAGTGTACCAATTCAGCTGTCCAGAAAAACCGGAGTTCTATAGTGTAGAGTCTGAAGCAGTTATATTGTCGATCCTCAAATACCATATACGAGTAAGTGTAGGGATTTTTCAGAATTTCAACTTATTTAATACCTACTTAGTTAATTTTAGCAGTCAATAGAATTATGCTAAAGATGTCATTATTATAGCTAGCAAGTAATTATAGTCTGATCGCTGATCTATATCTGAGACCTCGTCTGCGGGGTACAGGGGGCGGATAGGCGAGAACAGGGATTTGATTGGGCGATTTGAGTTTTCAAAAGAATGCGAATTTTGAATTTTAAAATTCAAATCACCCAATCAAATCAAGCGCCCGCCGCCCGAACCGCTGAAGACCCCCTTCTTTGTCTACCCCTGTACCCCGCAGGCGACGTCTAACATAAGCGGTCGGACAATAATGCGTGGTTATTCTACCATAAGGCTTGGTTATTTCTTGTGCCTGCATGCACATGTATGCAGGAACAACAGAAACAGTAGTAAGTATACTTACAGTATCCAGATACTCGTATGTAAAATACAGACAAGGGTCCAATTCTCAAGCCTTCGATGTTATATCACATGACAATATTTATCGAAAAAGCATGGCGGATATCACAAAATTTAGATGTTGCGTATTCTCGAAGTATAAAAAGATGGATTTTATCACATTTTGTGATATCCGCCATATTATTTAGATTAGATAAATATCGTATGTGATATAATATCGAAGGCACGAGAATTGGGCCCGTAGTTTTTTTTAGTTATTTGTGTTTAGAACGATGCTGGATAAAAAGCTAACCCAGTGAATTCCTAATTTGTACATGTTTATTTTGCACAAAGACCCAATGACTAAAATAGCACTGTAGGTAAGTGTTAAGAATGTTAAAACTATTGAACAGCCAGATAATAAGGAAAAATAGATAAGAATCGCATAAGGCAGCAGCCTTGAGATTACTTTTTGCCTAAAACGTGGCGTATCATAATCTTAGATAATACCACTTTTTAGGGTTCCGTACCCAACGGGTAAAAATGGGACCACTAAGCCTCCGCTGTCTGTCTGTCTGTCACCAAGCTGTATCTCATGAATCGTGATAGTTAGACACTTGAAATCTAACAACAAATACTAAAAACAGAAAATAATAAATATTTAAGTTCCCATACAACAAACATGATTTTTTTGCCTTTTTTTGCTCGATATTAATAATGGCAACAGGTAGACGCTTGAAATGTAACAGAATAATAATATGTACGAGTATATTCACTTTAAAAATAAATAATTAAATAATAATAATATTTAAGGGTTCCCATATAAAACTGTTTTTTCGTATTTTAATGGTACGGAACCATTCGTGTGCGAGTCCAACTCACACTTGGCCGGTTTTTTTTAAGTTGTAGGGCGGTTTAATCAGTATTATGCAATAATGGAATATTTTTAATAGCATATATTTAGTAATTTGACTCTTGCCTGATGATTCTTAACGATACAAAGAGAGGGAGAAGATAATTACGAAGATTAGGAGAATAAGATATAAAAACGAAATTGGAATTTGCATTAAGCTAAATAATTCGGTTAGCTATATAGATTTTATATTTTTTATATGTATTTTTTGCAAAATTTGGTTAGTACCTACCTACATACATACCTACGATAATGATGGCCTTGGCATTTTCAACGTTTTGTCGAGGTTGGAATTAATTGAAAATCGCACGGACAATGTTGTTTATTTGATGCATGATCAACTAACTAAGCAGTGTTGCAGTAACATGTTAACACCTGCGCAACACGTTTTGATTTATCTCTTTTTTGGGGCCACCGGTCACGGTGGTGGTTAGCTCAATTGACACCACCACCACGGCTGGCATCAGTGTTGGCAGTGTACCAATATAGCTGTCCAGAAAAACCGAAGTTCTATAGTGTAGAGTCTGAAGCAGTTATATTGTCGATCCTCAAATACCATATACGAGTAAGTGTAGGGATTTTTCAGAATTTTAACTTATTTAATACCTACTTAGTTAATTTTAGCAGTCAATAGAATTATGCTAAAGATGTCATTATTATAGCTAGCAAGTAATTATAGTCTGATCGCTGATCTATATCTGAGACCTCGTCTGCGGGGTACAGGGGGCGGATAGGCGAGAACAGGGATTTGATTGGGCGATTTGAGTTTTGAAAAGAATGCGAATTTTAAATTTTAAAATTCAAATCACCCAATCAAATCAAGCGCTCGCCGCCCGAACCGCTGAGGACCCCCGTCTTTGTCTACCCCTGTACCCCGCAGGCGACGTCTCACATAAGCGGTCGGACAATAATGCGTGGTTATTCTACCATAAGGCTTGGTTATTTCTTGTGCCTGCATGCACATGTAACCACTTCTAAAATAAGCCTAAATAGCACGTTTTCAAAGACAATATCAAATCTTTAGATTGCAAAGTGAATGCTTATCACTTAAAAACAATATTTTAGGCCTAATTTAGGTTCAAAGCTGGACTCAAATAAATTAAATGGTAGTATGTAATATTACTCGCCGGCACCCGCTTTAATGTGAAGCTTAAGTTTCCTTTTGAAGGTAAGTATTTAAAGTTTTACAATGACGTACATCAGTTGGTAAGTCATTAAACAGCTTTGCTCCATCATATAAAATAGTCTTGCTTCCGTACTTTGTCCTAGGTGTAATTAGATTGAGTGTTTTTTTGTTTCTTAAATTATGTGTGTGCTTATTAATAAATAATAATATATTATATATAATATATATATATATAATAATATATAATATATATATATATAATAATATATAATATATTATATATATATAATAATATAATATATTATTAATAAATAAAATAAAATCTAATACAGACTTAGAGGTAAGAACCTCTAAGTCTGTATTAGATTTTATTTTATTTATTTTAAATGCAATAAAAACACATTTTCGAAGTTAGGGTTGCCAGGACGCCAAACCTAATAACCGGACGGACCAGCCAGTTTGACACATTTGGGTAGAATGGCCGGACGACCTATATTATTGAGGATTTTGTCTCAGTATGAATAGATACGACAAAAAAAATGCCACGCTCTGCGCTCGCTCGTTTGCGAAATGTAACAAGCCTAACAAAAACCGGGCAACTCGGACACCTTTTATTTTGACCGGACACGCAATCAAAAAGCCTACCTATGTCCGGCTTTATCCGGACGCCTGGCAACGCTATTCGGAGTTATAGCGCCTAAGTCTAGAAACAGAGCCTTACAATTATTTGCAGCCAAATCAGCTGTAATCTTATCACAAAAGACCAGTAGCAATCGACAGACGTTTTAGATAATTTTCGATTGATAAATACATATTTTTCTTGATCTTGGATTAGAAAACTGTCGTACCTTTATCTATGACATTTCCGACGTTAGTATGATAATTCTCAAAGTAATTCAAGGTCAAAAGTATACGAAAGTACAGATTGGTTTCATTTACTAGTAGTACCTACTAACTAAGTAGTTCATGGACGAAACTTTTATATACTTCGTCCATGCTAGTATTATTATAGTAGTGACGTACCTAAGGCGCAATAGGGCATTTATTAACAAATTATATAAAATACTTTAGAAAAGATGACAAAAAGTGGAATCAAAATTAAAATCGGTGATGAAGTACAGAGGATATACTTGTATTTTTAACTATTAATTAGGCACGGATTAGAAAGAGAGACGTTCGAAGTCCGCTCGTTTTGCTAGAAAGAGATAGGACAAATATTTGATGGCTTATTTTTTTAATTTTATATTTATTCGAAAACTAGTTATAATAAGTCAGCCTATTAGATCCCACTGCTGGGAAAAGGCTTCACCTCAACTATGAGGAGGAACGAGCCATACTTCACCACGCGGGCTCAGTGCGGATTGGTGGAGGGGTGTATGTAAGGCAAGTGACAAACCTTACTGTCAGAAGTTATCAAGCCGCCCTAGGGCCTCTGACTAGGCTTAACGACTAATACCACAGATATCAGCCGGGACCAACTGCTTAACGTGCCTTCCAAAGCACGGAGATGCTTGTCATGGATGTCACTTAAATGGTCGGAATGGTCACCCATCCAATCACGACCGCGCCGTGGGTTGCTTAACTTTTGGTATCACTACCAAAGCGCTGCCGCCACTGCGCCACAAGCACCTCACTACTAAAACTAGTTACACTAAACTATTAAATCAATGAGTATTTTTTTTAAAACATGCATTTACCTATTGGGCAGCAAACCCAACGGCCGGCGAAGTTAAACCAAACGAATATCTTTTACTGTTCATTCAATTTTGGTCGTCGTCTCAAATTCAATTATTATAAAAATAGTTGGAACGTCAGTGCATCCGTCATCCGACTTGGCACCTCAAGTACTGCTTACATTATTTTTAGTTATTTTGCAAAGCGAGATGAAAGTTTCGGCGCCTTAGCACAAGGTTACAAATAGTTTTACTTATGACAAGTGTACGTACGAAGAATTTACAAACTTAGTAGGTATATGTGTGCACACCTAAGATTACGTTAATTTAGTATTGGTGAAAAGGTAATATTTTCTCACTGGTATATGCTGGAACTAATAATAATAATACATAATAATAATGTCCTCCTAGCCGAATTTCGACTACGGCGGCGGAGTTGAGATATCAACAGAGAATAACCAACTGCGCGCGACATATTATCAAGTGTGTGCGCAATACACAGGTGCACTCTCTGTTCCTTTACTCTCATAATTCGGTGAGACGGCAGTCCGACATGACCATAGAGAGATCAGGCGCAGGACCAACGGCTTAACGTGCTTTCCGAGGCACGGGGGTGTTAACACCACCAACTTCCTGACTCCGGAGCTGTGTCCGAGTTATTTCAAGACAGAAAAACCCAACACTATCGGCCCGACCCGGGATTCAAACCTGGGACCTCGTGGATAGTACCCAGCGTGCTGACTACTAGACGAACAAGGCAGTCATGTCATGCTGGAACTAATGCAGGTTTATTAAGAGCTACTAGCTTGAAATGCAATGAGCATTCGTTTGTTTGGTCTACCGTATATCCAAACAAGCAAATAGGTACTCATTGTATCCCCATGCCATCAAATTATCTTTGTGTAAGCAACGATCGATCGTAGTTCCATTTATTTATCATATTATTTATTAATGGCTTTGCAAGCCAAGAATCAAATTCCGGGTCTACCTCCAGGACAGCACCCAGCGTGCTGACTACTAGACCAGCGAGGCAGTCAACAAGTTCTTTGTAAGGCTATGGTCTTCTATTGTAAGCTATACGCGGCGTCAGACGTCAGAATCAACGTTGTTATCGTCATTTGTACGCAACGGCGTCCGACGTCATAATGTAAAAGAGATCACAACACATCTTCATAGAAACAATGGTGACGCAGCGTACGGCGTGACGCTGTACGCGTTGTATGGCGTTTAAGATCACAGCTTAACTTTATTAGAGTTTTTGGGGTAGTGGAGGATCTACCTCTTAGTGGTTCACCACGAGTAACGACATATCAGCCAGGCGGCTGAACGATCTTATCAGCGGTGTTAGGCTCCGTTAGGTGTCGCCTGGTAGCTACCACCCTACAAGCAGCTTGCTGTGTGCCGTCGTAGGAGTGCCAGAACCTTCTTGGTGAGCCCGCTCCACAGTCGACTCTGTCTACGCCACATCTAAGCTTGGTCTAGGAGTCAAGAGCGAACCCATTTCAAATAAAAAAAGGGTCTGAACGAACAAAACCCTGGACATACCTGAAGGCTGGTGTACGAGGTGTGCCTCCGTCCGCTGATTGAGAACCGGAAGCCCTTGTCTGCATGCACATGCCGGTGGCGGAGAAGCAGCGACCTCATGACGACTGGCTTGTCGTCCTCCTCGATGAGCTGGGAGGTCACCATGCTCTCCACAACCCTGGGGGCACGGCACATGGGTTATGTGGATGTAAACACTATGAATATGGTATGATAACTTATAACATTAAAGTTTTGGCGACAAAGTATACGCGTTTGGATTTTTTAAGTTCTGCAAATGTTGGGACTTGAAAATGTCCCGCAGCTATCAGTTTTATGCAACATCTACAGGTATAGTTGATCTAAGCTTGATTTTAAAGTTAACTGCTGCGAATGATTCGGCGATAAAGTAGCTCAACAAAATAACAACTGGTGAAAGCAGGTAACAATTAGTTACGTTAGTATTAAGGTTCCTACACACTATACCGGCATCACAACTGGCGCTGGTGGCCGCAGAGCAGCATTTCAGTTGTGACATAGTTATGAAATTACCCCGTAATTACGATCAATTCATTGGATGCAGTGAGAAACTGCCTTGTAAAATTCAGTCGATCCAATCACAACATTTTAGTCAAACTACAACAATTAGGCAAAATTACAACTAGTGAATGCACAAGATGTCTGGTGGCCGCAAAGCATCTATAGAGCGGGTAGAGCATAGTGAATAGTGTACACTTTATGTTCCTACTTCTTAACGATGGACAACATTTAGAAACGCCATTAGGGCTGGAGTATTATCATGTTTTGCGTTAAACACATCGCACAACGCTGTGACTCGAATTCCAGGATCGAACTAACATCGGCTCTCTGCGCAATCCACCGGCATACTTCAGCGGGCCATCCCGGCGGCTCATTTGCGCGGCAAAACGCGTCTGAAATACCCGCCAGAAATTCCGCGGGACTCGTCGTCTGCATAGTGTATAGGAGCCACTGATCTCTATAGTACAAGTACGCTGGACTGCATACTGTCAACCTAACAATGAAACCATTTGATTATCGCCATTTTGGCGCTGACGGCTGTAGTGAGCGTGTGGTGACCGTTCCACGGAACTAATGAGAATTGACATAAACATATGGAAGTTACTCTATTTTAGTTCCCTGTACAGTTGGTAGGGGCGCTTTGATTCGGCACAAAAATTATCTGTCATTTCTTAGAGAATGTTAAGTCCAGCGTACTTGTACTATGGAGGTCAGTGTATAGGCACAGATTATATAATAGTTACGTATAGGAGCTTATACGTTGTCGCCGGCATTATGTAGGAGCTTACACGAGTGCACTATCTGTTCCTTCACGGTCAGACGGTAATCCGATATGGCAAAATACAGATATCAGGGCCAAGTTTCAGAAAGCGTACAAGTCTTGTAATATAAGTTTGTAGCCATTGTAATTTATAGTAACCCATAGTAGAAATTGGCGTTACTATGGTTACGCACTATGTTACAAGACTTGGACGCCGCATCGTGCAATAGGGCCCGAGCCCAATTTTTGGATTCACTCGTATGACATTCTGTTGGCGACTGCGTAATAATTTTCACTCTACACATTAATTTTGACTTTTATTCTATCGCACGCCTTCTGTGACGATTGGGTAAAGGCACTCGTTGCGGTTCCGAGCGGTCGAGTGCAGTCGATCAAGTGATTCAAAGATGCGGAGTTTTACTGCCGCACTAAGAGATGTCAACTTTTAATCTATCATTAAGTCTCGTTCTGTCGCTTTCTTTGACGATGGAACAGAAAAGGACAGCATGAGACCTAATGAAGGATCAACTTTGACGTCTTTGAGTACGGCAGTTAGATGACAAACGAAAATCAGTACAAATCTACACGCGAGTGATTCAAAAATAGAGCCCCAGGCGCAGGACCAACAGTAACGCGCCAAGTCAATTCACATTAAACTGCAGAGAACTAGTTGCTTTGATCAAATTATCGATGGGAATAGCAAACAAGGGAAGTGGGAACGGAAATAAATGTACTTGGAGAAATTATTTCTCGCCACTCTCTAAGACAAATTAACTTCTGTGCCCTTTGTTTATCAGTGTAAGAGCACCTTGTCAATAAAATTATAGAATACCCTTCGTATTACCTCCAAGAATAGTTTTGATGTAAACATTTTGCTATTTGAATTGAATTCCATCCATTTAAATGGAACAATAACGTCTGCGGTAGGTAATCTTCGTGAAAGTGATTAAGTATTTAGTTTATTGAAAAGAGAAACTAGCGGAATAGGTATTTCAGTATGAAACTGAAAATCTTCGTTATTGCTTTCGAAACAATTCATACCTGAATAACCGTTTACTAAATATTGAAAGTATTTAGTTGTTTGCATCATCATTATTTGCTTGCTCTGTTCCCATTATATTTGGGGTCGGCGCAGTACGTTTCTATCACTCGTCCATACAATCCTATCACTCGTCATTGCCTCATCCACTCCTTTCACAATCATATCATGCTTTATACAGTCCATCCATATCTTTCTCGGTCCTCTTCCCTTCCATCCACTAACATTCATAACTCATCACTCTTGCATACAAAATAATAATACTGTTTTCGTTTACACCATCGAGTATTTAGCACTTTCAATAGGTACGTTTAATTCCTAGAAACAGCTACTCGATCAAGTGCAAGCTAAGGAAACTCCGTCAAAACTTTCAATAACTTGTAAATACAGTTCCCTTTACCAAACTGTTTGTGGAATAGTTCACAGTTTGTTAGTGTTGTATAAGTTGATAGACACGGATGGACTGCGAAACGAAAGGCTCCTCAGGACCTATTTAAAAATAAATAGCGAAAACGAATGGGGCACTGGCTTTATCCCGAGCAAGATTAAATTGATCAGATCAGACAACCGTCTTGGTGTAGTGGTCCACGCTCCGGACTACAAAACCAGAGGTTGCGGGTTCGAATCCCGCAAGGGGCAAATGTTTGTGTGATGAGCACGGAAATTTGTACCTAAGTCATGGATGTTATACGTATATAAGTATGTCTACCCGTTATTCTAGTCGCGATAGCACAAGCTCACGCTTAGTTTGGAGCTAGGTAATTGATGTGTTTGTTAAAACAATTTCTGTATTTATTTTTCATAAAAAAAATTGCTGGATGTCTACCAGACAGTTGCAGTAAGAAAAAGGGGATAAAAATAAAATACGGTTGGTTGTCGGTACGCTGGCAATCCACGAGGTGCCGGGTTTGAAACCAGTGTCAGACCGATATTTGTTTCTGGGTAGGTATATCTATCTTGAACTATCTTGTCTTTCTAGAAAAATTCAGATACAGCTCCAGATTCAGAAAGTTAGTGGTGATACAACCCTGTACCTCGGAAAGCACATTAGGCTGTTGGTCCTGCGCCTGATCTCTGTCTGTGTCTGAGTTGAAGACAGAAAAACCCAACACTCTCGGCCCAACACGGGATTCGAACGAGGTAGTCATCACACTAACCTGTATGCAACTCCTGGTAGATCCTTTTCATCCAGATCCAGGAGGACGACGCCAGTTTCCAAGCACCGCCTCAGGTTCAGCAGGGAGTGAAAGGATAGGGAGGCCACGTGAGGCTTCCCCCACCGGTCCGAGCCCTCCTCGCGGTCCTCCTCATACTTGATCCATCGGGCTCTCTCCTGCCATTCTGATTCACCCTCAGGGTTGCAGAGTAGCTCGTCTAGTTGGACGAATACCTGCACGGCGAGGGATGAGAGTTAAGGTCTGGGCCTTCTGGTATTGCAACCTGCAAGCGTCCACCTAGGTTACAGCCTGGTAACAGAGGCCCTATTCAGGTTGAGAATTTCCGTATTTTCGAGTCTAGCCATCTCGTTCGTTTGCGTTGTGATTCTTGCGTGAGTGACAGGGACGGTTACATTAAAAAATACGGATTTTGTCAACCGGAGTAAGGTCTCAGTTACAACGGTCGTTGTCGGACGTTCATGTGACAACGATAGGCCATATTAGTAGGGAGGCGCTAACTATGCCTCCAAGCGATGCGGTGTGGCCACTCCCAATGATTCAATTTGTCGGCTTACTAAGACTAATCATCTAACCTCTAAGCTACCTAGCCTTCAAGCATGCCACTTTATAGCCTTTGGGTGCGGTTGGTCCAGTCCGCGTATTGTACAAATATCAAAAAAGACAAAGACAGTGTATTATAAAGGGGTAGACTTGTCACCTGTTAAACGTTTATCATGTTACTAATACATGACGAACGTCTTGGTGTAGGTGCGCACTCCGGACTTCTAAACCAGGCGGTTGCGGGTTCGAATCCCGCAAGGGGCAGATGTTTGTGTGATGAGCACGAGTATTTGTACCTAAGTCATGGATGTTTATAAATGTATATAAATTATCCTAGTCACCATAGCACAAGCTCACGCTTAGTTTGGGACTAGGTAATTGGTGTGTTTGTTATAAAAAAATATTTATTTATTAATAAATACAAAACTACTTTCTTTGTTTGTAATCTCAGTATTATAACTTATTGTGTTTCATGGCAAGAAAATACACTCTACCTTCTTAATGATATACTAATAGACTGCGCCTCTGGCAATGTTTATGTACACATGTTAGTGTTTTATATTACAGGCTAAGTAATAGGTGTAATTATACTCATATGACCCTGAAATTGCCAATAAAATGAAATTGACATTTTAGATTTGAAATAGGTTAGATTCGAAAGATTCAATAAATCGAGAGCCCAGTTCCGTTTTTAGGGTACCGTACCCAAAGGTTAAAAACGGGCCGTTATTGCTAAGGCTCCACTGTCCATCTGTCTGTCTGTGAGCAGGCTGTATCTCATGAACCGTGATAGCTAGACAGTTCAAATTTTCAAAGATGATATATCTGTTACCAAGAAGATAACAAAAGATAGTTTTTGACTTTTTTTACGTTGGACACTATAGTATGGCTGTTTCAGTTACATTAATGCGGCCGCTGATCTTTATTTATTTATTTAAACTTTTTGCACAAAGTTTATTGTACAAATAGCGAATTTAATGCTAAAATCATTCTCTGCCAGTCAACCATAGGTCCAAACAGAGAAATACAGGCGATGCAGTATGACGTAAATTAGGAAAAAGATGGTACTGAGGAACTTTGTGCTAAGCCAAGTCCCTCTACTACATGGCTTACTTTCTTAGTTATTAACTACTAGTGGTTCCCCGCGACTTGGCCCGCAAGAGTTCGATTTTCCATATAAACTTTCATCCCCCATTTCACCCCCTTAACGTTTTTTATCTCGCGACAAAATGTAGCCTATGTCCTTTCCAGGGTCTCGAACTGTCTCCATACCAAATTTCATCTCAATCGGTTCAGTGGTTTAAGCTTCAAGATGTAACAGACAGACAGACAGACAGACAGACACACTTTCGCATCTATAATATTATATATTAAATATATTATTAGTATATTAGTATGGATGGATTATTATTGAAAATTTGGGCCAAGTACAAGCCAGCTCGACCAGTGATTGGTCTATTGTGGCAGCCATTTTGATTATAGCTCACTACTCATGTCCGTTGAATCCAGAAATCGCCAGCTTTTTCGGGAAGTGAGCTCTGTCATCTCGTCTGGGTGCATTATATGCTGCCCTAAATGGATACTTCTTTTGCTCATAAGCGGTCCGCATGAGCAGAGTATGTGCATGTAGTAGTCATCACTTATCCACGCCATGTCCGGCGACGGCGACTCCTTGCTGTCAATCATTAGGATGGAATGCTCTGAGGTGGCTAGCAAATCCGAACTTCGTCTTGAAGATTCGGTTACATGGAACACAGAAGAGTTGGCCAGCTGCGTTAAAAGTGTATGCATAGGATGGCTTTGGTAGTGTCTTCCGTATTTGGCGTTTTGCGTCAAGGTGTTCTAGACGAACTTCTTCAAATTTGTCTACGTTCTTGTGAACGGTCCGACGCCATTCCGGTCTCAGACGTGCGCGCTTTTCCCAGCCTTCAGTTGGTATGCCGCATGCTAGTTATCAGTTAGTATTAGTCAGGCATGTAGTAGTATATATATATATATATATATATACCGTGACGACCGTGTCGGTGTAGTCGTTCGCGCACCGGACTTCTAAACCAGGCGGTTGCGGGTTCGAATCCCGCAAGGGGCAAATGTTTGTGTGATGAGCACGAGCATTTGTACCTAAGTCATGGATGTTTATATGTATTTAAGTATTTCTATCCGTTATCTTAGTCACCATAGCTTACGCTTAGTTTGGGGCTAGGTAATTGGTGTGTTTGTTGATACAATTTATATATATATGGATGTAGTTATTAACTATTAAAACTTACTGAATGTGGGCTATGGTCGTATATCTTCTTGTATGTGTCTCCGGGTAGGATATTTTGTAATTTGTCGCCTCCATCCTTCCGTGTAACGTGGACTGTTGAGGA
Organism: Pyrausta nigrata; assembly: GCA_949316185.1. Lineage (NCBI taxonomy): Eukaryota > Metazoa > Arthropoda > Insecta > Lepidoptera > Crambidae > Pyrausta > Pyrausta nigrata. The sequence goes on from OX438936.1 coordinate 1,782,374, forward strand.
CTGCCGACAAAAAAGTCAAATTATTAACTGTACTTTACAATGTTATATGTCATGAGCTTCTTATATTCTAGGAAAAATGCGAGGTGCTTATGGTGCAGTGGCGGCAGCGCTTTGGTAGTGATACCAAAGTTAAGCTACCCACGGCGCGGTCGTGATTGGATGGGTGACCATTCCGACCACATAAGTGACGGCCATGACCAGCATCTTCGTGCTTCGGAAGGCATGTTAAGCAGTTGGTACCGGCTGATATCGGTTGTTATTAGTAAGGCATAGTCAAAGTTCCTAGGGTGGCTTCATAACATCAACAACTACTTCCTCTCATCTTCCCGCCACTCTGCTAGGTTTCTAGACAAATAAGTATAAAGAAGATGGTCGTTCATGGAACCAATTTCAAATTCAAAAAGTGTGTGGTGATCAAAAACCTAGTGAGATTCGGCTCTATAGCTGACTATTGAGGCACTCACTTTATCAGTGTTCTGCCTTATGTGCCTCGGATCGTCAGGGTTGGTTGCCAACTCATCCTGGTCTGCCTCGGGAAGGGGCTCCTCCCCCGGCGCCACGGACACCCTTCGTTCGCCACTTCCGCTCATGCTACCACGGGTTCCTTCTTGCAACGAATACTTCCTAGACTTATAATGTAGATGACGACTGTGGAAGAAAGGGAAGATGTTAATTTTCAGCGGTGGTAGGCTCCGTTAGGTGCCCTCGTAGACCATCGATGACCGGCGCCAAGCAGCTTGCTGCGTTACGTCGGTGAGTGGGAGTGCCAGAACCTTCTAGGTTAGCTCGCTCCACTGTAGACTCTATCTATGCTAAGTCTGGCTAAGCCTAGTCTAGAGCAAACCCATTTCAAATAAAAAAATGGTAGAATATTGAGTAAAGGCATCTCTTATTTATTGGGTTAAGCTGTAAATAACAAACCAAGTTATATACCGTCCTCGCAAACGCTTATGTAGTTTTTTAAGCATCCTCAAAATCGGATTCTTCAGACAGTTTGTTGCTTAAACTTTGAACAGTGTCCATGTTAAGGGGATAATGCCCATCAGTACCTACAACTTTTACTATCGGGGTCATGATCGAAATCTTTAAAATAATCTGATGCTTCGTACAAATGAATTCTACTTCATTGATGACCTTGTATGGAGAGCCAAACTTTTTTTACGATTTCAGTGATGACCTTTTCCATAGTAAATGTTGTTGCACTAGCACGATGTTTACTGTCTAAAGAATACGCGGTTTGTATTTTTGACAGTTTAGTCATTCATTCGTTTGTAACTGTAACTTAGGATTTTGACTTAGCACTATTTTGTTGTTAATTCAAAATATTCATTGGTATAAAGAAGTGTTATTTTTATTTTCATTTAACCTAACTTATCACACAATATAGGTAAGTACACACTAAAAAATAATCGTAACAGTTGTGACACCTAAAACCTATTCGAATCGAACCACCTTAAGCAGAAGATAACACAATACCAGTATAACAATTCCTAAAAAACATCAATCAAAAAGTTTACATGCAAAAGCACAATAAAAGGCACTACATAATTTATAATGGCAGGAAAAATTGAGATGAAGACTTTCAGCAAATAATACGTTCCGAACAAACATGCGTAATAAAAATTACAGTGTTTAAAAATACCAAGTTGGGTCGTGCGAGTAATTTTCCCGTCATGCGATATTTGCCTTGGCGATGGAAACTATTATTTTTGTATCGAGAATTCAAGATAAATCACCTTCTCATAAAACTAATATTAGCTATTTAAGCTTTGTACTGTGTCGTAGGAAATCAATAAGGTCTAGCATAAAGACTCACTCGAAGCTGTATTATCCTTTTGTATTATCTTTTTTGACGACCGTCTTGGTGTAGTGGTTCGCGCCACGGACTTCTAAACCAGACGGTTGCGGGTTCGAATCCCGCAAGGGGCAAATGTTTGTGTGATGAGCACGAGCATTTGTACCTAAGTCATGGATGTTTATAAAAGTATTTAAGTATGTCTATCCGTTATCCTAGTCACCATAGCACAAGCTCACGCTTAGTATGAGGCTAGGTAATTGGTGTGTTTGTTGGAACAATTTATGTATTTATTATTTTTATCTACCTATTTATTTTTCGAATCACTTTATTTTTTTTGTTTAAAAAAAAAATCTCGGATTGGTCGCCATTTTTTGTGCAAGTTTTGTGAGGTACCACACAACAATAAATAACAGTATTATTATTATGAGCCCGTATATCCCAATAACAATAACAAATAACAGTAGTTACCGTCAAAATAAATGGTAGTATGAAATTATTTCATTCATATTATTTTTGCTAATCTTTACAATCTGTGAGCTCGCTTCACCGTCGACTCTGTCTATATCACGTTTAGTTTGGCTAGAATCAAAAGTAAACCCAAACCATATTAAAAGTGTTTTTTTTTTAATTACTGTGATTTAATTGTATTTTAGGTAACATAACTTAAGTCCATAATGGCGCTCCTTACGTCTATAGGTATCTTTCGTCTTAAATAAAATGTAAATGTATGTATTTTTAAAAGGAAGTATCTAACACCAAAATAGTTCCTTGAGCGTTTTAAAGGTGCATAGTAAAGTAAGGTAGGTACGCTTGGGAAAGTATTATTTCGGTGGAATATGAAAAAAAAATATGGTACCGGTTTTCAACACGGAATTTTGTATATTGTTCCACGTGCAAAATAAATTACTTTTAGTTCTAGTAATAATATGAAAAATGGTTTAAGTATTTGATAAGCTGATTAAAATACATAAATGCATAGACCTTACAACTTGAGACTAGATAGAGATAATGTAGAGAGAAGGACTAATGAAGGTATACCAGTTCACTGTTTTTTTACGGTATGATGCTGATAAAGGTGAATTTTATATGTCCAAAAAGCGAATTGTATAGAATTAACACTGTGTGTAAAATTTTACATCTTCAATATTATGTAGGTGATGCTACATCATTATAAAATCTGAACAAATACAACCTGCCTATTTACTACGGGGCCTATAGGTATCAACATAACAAAAAAACTTTGTCTTGAACTTTGCACTCCCATCGTCGACCCTTAGCTGTGCCATGTCGTATGGAAACGTCATTAGACAGTCAAGAGATACAGGGCGACACCCTATATCTCTGTATATACTTATTCTATTGCGATAACACAAATTCTAAGTTGTGCTCAGGACTATAATACTATGTTCAAATTGTGGTACGAACATAAACATCAGCAGATTTTTAGTCCAGAAGACAAACATGCAGACAAAAACTTTAAATGCTTCTAAATTGTATTTTTTTATTAATTGATTCGACTTTCTGCTGACCATTATATATATAGGATGTTTGCGTTTTGAAAACTTTTCAATGGGCGTTGAGGAAATTTGTTTTCACGTAAAAAAACCAAGTTCCGTTCCAAGTGAGTATTGTCAAAGCAAGATTCAGCAAGCGTACCCTTACCCTATGTGATGTATAAGCGACGATAAACCTCTTTCTGAATTAAGGACACAGTAGACAGACAAAATCAAGGCTTGTGCTTCGTTTATAAAACACCTGCATGAGTAATGAATTTCTTAGTATTAGCCTAAGGATTTCATTGGTTTGTTTTAAGTGACAAATTGGACGTTGTACAAATAGATTTAGGACTGGGACTTTTTTGTATGCACAATGACAGCAGGTCAAGGTACACATAATACACACTGCAGTATCTTATACGGTTGGGAAAGGGGCGATTTTGCGGAATAAAAATGTTTTAACTGAGGTATACATAGCCGCACTTCAGACTAGATTGTTGTAGTTGACCTAAAAATTAACTTTATTTCATACGTAATAAAAGCCGGTTTCGTAGTTCAAATGTATAACCTGTGTGCTGCCGACTGTACTATCCACTGTGCGTTTGAAGCATTTATGAAGTGTGAAGAATATTTGAGGACAGTGCATCATAGGATTGAAATTCGCCATAGTGTGACTGAGATTGGCATTAAATAGATGAAACATTCAAGTGTTATTCATAATATTCATCGTATTCATCGTTGTTTAATTTTTCTAATCATTAGGAGGTTATTATGAAGTGGGGGACAGTTTTTGTCTCCGCTCTGTTTTAATTTTTCGTGGGAACATTATCGTCGCGTTAGTAATAGTCTAAGAATTGATGGGTATTACATTTTTCAAGGCAAGCAAGGAAGGTATGTAAGAACATACCTTCCTATAATTATTTGTATAACATTCGTGTCCCACCGGATTACACAGTCGATTAATTTTTGTGAGCGAAATTCAATTTGATTACATACCATCCTATCAATTATAAAACTGTAGAAAGTCGTAATACTCGTAAAATGTACCTGGTAAGGTCAGTACCTAAGAATGTAAAAAAAATGATATTTAACACTATCATTATCTGTGTTACATAAGGGCTCAAAATCTACTGAACTAATTTTAGTGTGCATACCATAGTTTGAACGTCAAATTCTAAATAGAGTGTACATACAGAAATACTAACAGGATGATGTCTTTTTCACTTAAGAAATTTCACTATTTAAGAGGCAATGGGATTTGAGGACTTTTGTATTATCGAGTCTACGCAGATGAATTGGTGGCCAACAACTTAACAAAACCGGCCAAGTGCGAGTTGGACTCGCGCGCGAAGGGTTCCGTACCATTAACTTAAAACATTAGACAGTATAGGCAAAAAAAAGTATATATTTTTATTTTATTTATAATTTTATAAGTATTCAACACAGGATACCCGAAACAATTTTAAATAAGAGTTTTCGCGCCTGTTTTTTTACGTGAGCGATTTGAAGTTTTTAGGTCTAAGACTTTAGAAATTACAGGGGGGGGGGGGGGGGTGACACCGTGTAAACGACTTTGGCGGGCTATATCTCGCAAATGGTAAAGTTGATAAAAAAGTGTTGTATGTAAACCCTACCTTACTTTCATAGTACTTTTCAACGATACCCTACACAAGGGGGTTCACTCAAAAAATAATTCAACCCCCCTTTACATCTATGGGGAGGTACCCTTAAAAAGGGGTAATTTAATTTTTTTGTATTTTTAAAAATGAGATCTATATGTGAAGTATCCTTACATGCAAATCAGTCCATAAACGTAGAAGATATTCTGCTGTGACAGACTAGGACAGACGGACTGAACGAACTTATAAGGGTTCTTTGTCGGACTACGGAACCCTAAAAATGAACGTCTATTCTGCTGTCCATTTGTCATAAATTTTCCGTTAATTAGTAAAATCGTTGGACAAAATTTATAACTGATTTATTTTCTTTTCAACTGAAAACAAAATAAACATCCAGCGAGCATTAAATCGTCGTCAACATCTCACCAGTGTTTTTTTGTTACAATTACATTGTATTTAGTTATTTACTAAGAAGTTTAAGAGCGTTTTGTTAACACTGAGTAGCGTAACGTTGCTAAGACGTTGTCTAGAAGATTAAAAGTACGACCAATTGTGTATTTTATTATTCGTTTATGAGTTATGTTATGACTAGCGTCAGCAACAAATTAATAGAGGTATAAATATTAATAATAATAATGTCCTCCTGGCCGAATTTCGAATACGGCGGCCTATCACAATAGATTAGCCAACTGCGCGGGACATATTAAAGTGCACAAGTGTGTGCGCAATACACAGGTGCACTCTCTGTTCCTTCACTCTCACAATTCGGTGAGACGACCGACATGACCGTAAAGAGATCAGGCGCAGGACCAACGGCTTAACGTGCTTTCCGAAACACAGGGGTGTTAACACCACTAACTTCCTGACTCCGGAGCTGTGAGTGAGTAATTTCAAGACACAAAAACCCAAACACTCTCGGCACGCCCCGAGATTCGAACTCGGGACCTCGTGGCTAGTACCCAGCGTGCTGACCACTAGACCAACGAGGCAGTAAATAATAAATATTATAAGAGCAGCTTGCTGTGTTCCGTCGGGGAGTGGGAGTGCCAGAACTATCTGCGTGAGCTCACTGGCGACTCTGTCTACGCCGCGTGTGGTTTAGTCTAGAGTCAAAAGCAAACCCATTCCAAATCTAAAAAAAATGCATCAATATTCGTAAAAAGGTAGATTTGGGTTCTGTATAATTATATTTTTCCATTATTCGTTTTTTTTACATAGATCTAGTGATCTATCTATTACGTAAGAAACTATTATAAATATATTGTACAATGGCCAGCACATTCAATATTATTGCAAAATTACCCCTATTAGAACTGTATAAGATACTTAACACAGTGTTCGCCTTGACACGTGTAAAGTAATCCTGTAAAGTAACCTTTAAAACAATTTTGAACCACGGATTCGTATATCTAAGTAAAAACAATTTTATCTTTTTACGATAGCTAATCTAGCAATGCATTAGTCAAATTGGCGTATCTTAAGATAAGTTTATCTTATGGCTCAGTAGCACGAGTTTCCTCAAATTGTGTACAATTCAGAAACCTGTAGTTAGTAGGTAAAAACAAATTGTTATGCAAATAAAACCTAACGACTCACAAAATACAGGGTAAAATTGCAAAAACCGGGTGTCAAATTTTCAGGATTGGCCCAGATTCAGTAGCTTAATCGAAATATGCAAAGATCACATATTTCTATCCTTTGTTAAAAATCTTACGTCTGGGTAATGTAACTCATTCATAGAAAAATACGCTCGCACGATATCTGCCTAGGTAATAATCGACTGAAAAGTACAACATTTCATATGGACGCGCGAAAGTTGCTCTCTTTATTTAGGGACTTTATTTTCAGATATTCGGATATTTTAAGGTTGTTGTTATTCGAAACATACGATGATTAAAAAGAATTGTGCGATAAAGTCGTTTATTTATATTGTTCCCTAGATCTTATTTTTAAATTTTGGCAGCCATTTGCAATGTAGCCCTGCGTATTATCGTGTATGTACACAGTTCCCGAAAAGGTCTATGCTGAAAATAAGTGCCACGCTGTCACGATTTATTTATTTATTTAAGCTTTATTGCACTACTAAAACTTTGTACAAAAGTTGGACTGAATGCCTAGTGGCAATCTACACCAGTCGTGCCCTTGGGCTAAGCAGAAATGAAAAGTGGGCGGTGCATCAAAGGCGCAAATGCAAGGGACTTTTTGGCACACAAGAACACGCGCGTGCTATCACTATGTGTTTATTAAGTTCATTTATATTGGGATGGGATCGAACCTGGGACCTCAGTGATGGCGACACCTGTGTGTGAGCTACTCGACCACGCAGGTCGTAGTAGTAATAATATCCTTGTAAAGTAACTATTTCCCTTTTTAGGGTTCCGTACCCAAAGGGTAAAACGGGCCCCTTTTACTAAGACTGCATTGTCCGTCCGTCTGTCTGTCTGCTGTATCTCATAAGCCGTGAGCTAGACAGTTGAAATTTTACACATTTCCGTTGCCGCCATAACTACAAACAAATAATTAAATCAGTAAAAAATAAATATTTAAGTGGGGCTCTCATACAACAAATGTGATTTTTTGCCGTTTTTAAAACTAAAAATAAAAGGTATTTAATTTTGTCATAACTAATAACTTCGTATCTTTGCAAATAAACGTTTATTATTATTATATTATTTCTCAATACCCGATCAGTATTGATCAAGAATATCCACGGAAGTGTTGGCTTAACATATTCTGTGGCCGTACAAAGGAAAATATATGGTAAATATAAAGCAAATGACATTAATAGCTCAATGCAAATGAAGAAACAGGACATTATTTATATTAAATAATGTGCTATTGTTGAACAATTGTCATTTAATCATCCTCACTAAATTAAAATCGATTTTATTTTCAATATAGATAAAATTTGACAAACAATTTTCTAGCAGCTTAAAAAGTACACATGTCAAAAATACATTTTGAAAAAAGAACATACCTAAAGATATTTCTGGCTTTCTTGGAGTTCCGCAGCTCAAAAGAAAAAAGCTGGACCCTTAAAAATCACTTTGTTGTTTCTCTATCTGCCTGTTTGTCCGTCAAGATTTTCTTAGGAACGCGTGGACAAGTTGAAATAGCATCAAATACCTATGTCTGCGGTCCTTAAACACTAGCTTCTAATTCAATGTCATCCAAATATATCATATTTGTTTGCAATTACACAAGTTTGTTCGAACCTCTAACGCTTTTGTTCATTTCCAAGTCCGAGTTCCACTCGCACTTGCCCGGTTTTTAATTATTTTTCTATAAGTATAATAAAATTGTCGATTTTAATAGTAAATTGTATATCAGCGGAAACAAACAAACTCGGTTTAATAACTTAAAAAATGCGGAAGGGTCGGGATAAGCTCAGCAAAATTTCTTGACTTTTTTAAATCAAATCTAATTAAACAACAATTATGTTGAGTTTATATCCTATTTTTAACGGTCATATTTTAATTAGGAAGTACTCAGCGTATATAATTTTTTAAATGTTCTATACATTTAAAAACATTACCACTTTCCCTATGTCCACTTAGATTATCTCGTCTCCTTAAAATACAGGGAGTGTCTCACCCGACGATACAAAGACTGGTTGAAAAAACTAACTAAATTCGATTAGACTTGCGAATATTCCGCGGTTTATAGATCACGTGACTCATGTAATCATTCAGTTCATTTTTAGGGTGACCACACATTCTGTGCCCAACGAACTTTCCAAGAGTATTTGTGAAAGACGAAGTTCGTGCTAACAGCGATCCTTCGCGGAAGTTTTTAGTGAGTAAGTGGATGTGCCAGAACCTTTTGGGTGAGCTCGCTCCACCGTCGACTCTGTGTACCACGTCTGGCTTGGTCTATATAGAAACGGCTTTAATATATATATTTTTTTAATGGAAATGTCCTCTTGGTTTTTCACAAAGTATCGTCACCCTAGCTAGCGTGACCGCAAGGGTGACACGCTCTGTGCGGGCCGCCAAAGTTCAAGGCTCTACAGACCTTATCTTTAGTTCTGCTTAACTATATTGTCATGCTACGATGAGGACTACAAAAAATGTTATGGTTTCACAGCCCGTTTATGACCAAGAGATTTGCGCGGGAAGCGAATAGAGAAAGATGGGCCTTTTTTCTTATTATGAATTAGATTCTCGTGGTTATTATAGTGATCGCAATAAAGTATGGCGCTCTATATTATTTGATACGGATCACTCTCTCCAGGCAAAGTGTTTTGTGGTTATTGAAAAAAAATATTAGTCCCGTACCTATTTAGATTTACTGTATAAAAACATAAAGATTTACTGAAGACTTGGCTGCATGGACTTGATTTCTTTGCCTTCCCAGTTTTGTTAAAGTCAAGAATCCTCACCTAAGACATACGGCTACTTTTGTTTGTGTGTGTGACAGAATCTATGACAGTGCAGGACATTATAATGAATTTACATAAAAGGAAAACTACGCATCAGTAGGTACTTAATGATTATTAGTAGACCAATTAAAAAACGTAGCTAAAAAGGGGAAATTTTGTAATCGTTGCATAGAAATGAACTGTATCAACAACTGTACTGCAGGTAATTTTAATATATTAAGAAGGACGTGGAAAACGGAACCGTGCTCTTCAGACACATGGCCAATTTTCGAATTTCAACTTCTGCATTTGAAATCAAATATCAAATGAAACGTCACTTGTATGACAAGGGGCAGTGGGAACACACCTTTACTCTTAGGTTCGTGTAAGGATTTATGTCAGCATCGATAACTTATGGTAATCGTTGATTGATTAATTGCTTGTTTATTTTAATGTCACTCATAACTAGTTTAATTAATTCCTGAGTCCATGACAAGTTTAGGTATGTAACAATCTGTGATCTATCACAGATTCATAAATTTTTAGCAAAACACATCGAAAATAAAACCACTCTAATCCAAGCAAATAGCAGTGATACAACATTGTCCGACAACAGTATAAGATATTAAGAAAAAAACACAAATAAATTCCTGTGAATGCAACATAGTGCTTAGTGCACACAGCACATGACAGAAAAAAACATATTTTCGCTACACACCAAACATAGATAGATATACATAACCTTCTGGGTGATCTCGCTCCACTGTCGACTCTGTCTACGCCACGTCTGGCTTAGTCGAGAGTCAAGAGCAGACCCATTTTAAATTAAAAAAATATTAGGCCTTGATTTTTCAAGGGTGGTTTAGCTAGTAGAACGACATACCTTGACTTTCTTCTGAGTGCACATGTGTGAAAATGACAAAATTCACCGAATTACCGATCTATACATAGCCCTACGATACCGGGTGAGAAGTATGGGGAACGATCGGACAAATGACAGCGACTTGGCTGCGCCCGCGTACAGCTGTGCCAGGCGTGTAAGGCTAGTGACACACTGGCGTTCGCTGGGATAGTTGAATGGTATTTGATGTGATCTTTAAAAACAAAAATGAATCACGGAAATATTGATTTATTTAAGCTTCATTGCACAACTTAAACTTTGTACAAAAGGCGGACTTAATGCCTAGTGGCATTCTCTACCAGTCATACCTTTGGGCTAAGCAGAAATGAAAAGTGGGTGGAAAAAATATATGCACTCGTTTTTAGCTAAATTATTTGCAGAACTACATGTAAGTACACGTTTATTTTTTGCTTCAATTTGTGTCAGGACATGGTTGGTACAAAAGATATTTAAAAAGCGAACTGATTTTTTTCATGACATAATTAATATGAAAAGCGAGTGAGTGCGTGCAATATTTTTTTATTGCACCAGTGCACAGGCAAGCTTGGGTAGCTAGTTTTAATGAATCATTACATCACAAAATGTGTTTACACATTTTTTTAATGGGCAGGTTCTTTATGGTGAAAAATATGTACAATTAATATGCACGACATACATTTCTTATTATATAAGTATCCACTAGTGGGCGATTGTATATTAGTAAATGTATTATTGCGTCCTTTCATCACTTTACCTTGGTCAAGATTGATGAACACAGTCATATGTTATTTTATAAGATTACTACTGTTGGTGGGATTAATTAATCATGATATAAGACTAATTTATTACATTTTTATATTATTTATGACACCTGCAGCTAAGTACTGGCATGCAACATTAATACAGAAGCGAGCTTGCTAGATAACTTTACAATCAAAAAAACGATGGCCTACAACAATTGTGCTACTAACGTGAAGCAGAAATTAAGTAAAAAAAGATATATTTTTATTAAGAGTTCACACGGAATAAACATATTTAAATTAAATATACAATTTTACCTGTTACTTACATCCTCGGAAAATCTTTAACCATAAATCGAGACAAAATTGTACACAAGTAATATTTCTGCTTATTTATTTTTTTGAAGGTGCTTGTGGCGCAGTGGCGGCAGCGCTTTGGTAGTGATACCAAAAGTTAAGCAACCCACGGCGCGGTCGTGACTGGATGGGTGACCATTCCGACCATTTAAGTGACGTCCATGACAAGCATCTCCGTGCTTCGGAAGGCACGTTAAGCAGTTGGTCCCGGCTGATATCTGTGGTATTAGTCGTTTAGCCTAGTCAGAGGCCCTAGGGCGGCTTGATAACTTCTGACAGTAAGGTTTGTCACTTGCCTTACATACACCCCTCCACCAATCCGCACTGAGCCCGCGTGGTGAAGTATGGCTCGTTCCTCCTCATAGTTGAGGTGAGGCCTTTTCCCAGCAGTGGGATCTAATAGGCTGACTTATTTATTATTATATAATATTTCTGCAGCCGCTTCTATACAATATACTTAGCACAACAATGATACAACACCAAACAAAATTTAAGCTACGTATATCCGAAACCCATAATTAATTAAAAAATGGTGATGCTGACCAATTTTTTCCCCTCGGCTACAAATAAATGATTCAAAGGACTTTATTTATAATTTGTAGATTGTTTATATTTATTCTAAATACATGACGAAAAACGTACAGCCAAGTCTGCTGTATCATAGTAATGCTCACACGACATCGATTAAAAGTATCAGGATTTAAATCTGTTGCTGTCATTGTATTAAGGGATATACTAGAATTATAGAGTAGGTAAGCATCTAAATATAGAGTTTGATCTATAAAACTATACACATTATTACAGAGATGGATAGTTTTATAGAACTTTAGTATCAAGTATTAGTGAAAGTAATTTAATTTCATTGTAATTCTGTCAATTTATCTATGTGAATACGTTTGATAGCAACGGATACAACCCTTTTGTTACATGCCAATACTCACCTAAATAGGTGATGATGATATTATGATGATGATGAATTGTGATGATGATGTCGATCGTATTTACAGACGCGGCAAGCCGGCTGTAATGGACTCCAAATCTGAATTGGACCCGTCGGGCTCTGACTTCAAAAGCCACTTTTCTTCCTCGGGAAGATCGGACTCATCGATTTTGGAGTCACAACTGGAACACAAAATTGTCATTCATTTTTAATGACAACGTGCAATTAGGCTCTAAAGATAAAGACACGGTTTTTTCAAAAACTCCTTGACCGATGTTGATATATTTTAAACACGACGACCTGAAAGTACACAATTTCAAGCAAAAAACTTATTGAAGACCGGTTAGATCGGTACAGTTTTACGTATCCCACTAATAATATTATAAATGCGAAAGTTTGTGAGTGTGTGAGTGTGTATGTTTGTTACTTCTTCACGCAAAAACTACTGAACGGATATGGATGAAATTTGGCACAAAGATAGACCATAGTCTGGAATAACATATAGGCTACTTTTTATCTCGAAAAAAAAACACAGTTCCTGTAGGATACAGAAATAGTAGTTTACGCGGGTGAAGTCGCGGGCAACAGCTAGTAATAAATAAATTGCAACTTTTTAGACTGTCCTCTTCCCGGTTTTCCAAAAGAAATTGCTTTTATCAATAAGACCGCCTAAATTGTACAACTCAATGATTTTTTTGCAAACGTCTACTTTCTGATGTACAATAAAGGGTTCCCTATGTTATATTAAAACCTGCGTCTGAGTGATTTAAACTAAGCAGGGACTTTAATGACACATAAAAATACAGTCGTATACCTCAATGACAGACGGTCGTGATCATTGTGTCGAATGAAACACGCATAACCTCCTCCTTTTTTGAAATTGGTTAAAAACGAATTTCTTTGCAATTTTAATGGAGTGGTTTGCCATTGCCTTCTCCATTTCACACACTATCCAACTAGTGTGCAGGTTTCCTCGCGATGTTTTCCTTCACCGTTAGGCAGCGATATCTTTGAAGAAGACTGTACTTATTATATGTTTATATACAAACTTAGTGGTACATGTAGGGATCGAACTCACGATCTCGGATAAGAAGTCAAGTTTTCTCCGCTTGGCTATCGCGCCTTTTTTTGGCACATGCGTGTTATTTAATCGCTTGAATGATAAATTTATAATATAAATATGATTTTAATTTTGTAATGCATAATTTTTATTTGAAAAATCTATTTATTTTATAACATTTTTGTGACAAAAAATTTTTGTTGATAAATTGATAATATAAATATGATCGTAATTTTGTAATGTATGATTTAAATCTATATATCTATCAATTTTATTACATTTCTGTACAAATAAATAATTTTAAGTTTAAAATATTATAATAATTTTTATAACTTAAGCAATTATTTTGCAAGTTTTTACGAAATCAAATTGAATTTCGCTCACAAAAATTAATCGACTGTGTCATCCGGTGGTCTCACCCATCACAGTCATCGTCACCGATCACACAGTCGATTAATTTTTGTGAGCGAAATTCAATTTCATTTCAAATATTATCTTAAGGAATAATAATTAATTATCAGCATCCGCTGTCTGTACACAGCTTTAGTATCGAAATGTGTGACGAGATGTGATGTGACCAGTAGGAACAATGTCGCATTTTGTTTATGTTTTAAAATTAGCACCGGTAGTTTTTGTCTCTCACCTTCGTCGGGTCATTATCTCTTTTGATATTACATAATTATATTAAAGTAACCTCCATCATACATTCTAAAGACATATACAGCATGTTAAAATATAAGGTGTTACTTAATAACCACTTGCAGTTTCCTAGCGATGGGCGATTATTACTAAATTAATCGAATTATTCGAATGGTCTCTGTAATCGGATGTATTCGATAAGCAACCGCAGTCATTCGATTATCCTTCGATTATGCGGCGAGCAGTACCGGAGCGTGCGGTGCGCAGGCCGTCCTACCTACTAACGAATGAATCGTCATTCGTCGCGTCGATTAATCATTCGTTCGCTGCCTGTCCTGTCGCAGCAATTCAATCGAATGTATCGAAGGGCTGAGTGTAGATTCATTCGATTGTCGATTATTATTCGATTTTTTTCCGAATTACTAAATCGACATTCGATAGTTCGAATGGTCGATTGTAGATTCATTCGATTATTTTTTTTCGAACAATCGCCCATCGCTGGTTCCCCGCGTTCGTCTACGCCATAAGTCGGATTTTTATTCACACTTTTATCCCCTATTTCACCCCCCTGATGGTATTATATCGCCAAAAAGTTTTAGAGCCTATATCCTTCCTCGGGGCTCAAACTATCTCTGTACTAAATTTCAAATTGATCGGTCCAGTAGTTTCGGAGCCTATTCAATACAAACAAACAAACAATAAAATTTGTTTTATAATATTAGTGTAGATATCCCTTTCAGAGCATGATTCGCATGTACAACATCTTTTACTAAGTTTTATCTTTTTAATGTTAACATTGAAAAAAAAATGCTTAAAGACTAACAGCCGATGTGGTCTGGAATACAAAGGTGCATTTTTCTTTGATTTTATGTTTGAGAGATCGGGGTTGCTTGTACTTATCAAATGCAATAACTCGTATTAAAGGTTCTATACTAAAATACTGATATACTTACAAACCCCCTGGAAATGCTGATCAATTTTTTTGGGATATCGATTTGAATTTGAATTCTGGGATATAGATGCTATAATAAAAGATGTAGTACGAGGGTCAAACTGAAAGTTCTTAGAACTGGCCACTTATAAACAATATAATAATAAAAAAAATTCTAAAATTTAAAAATAGAACTCTTTGCCAATATTACTGAGTATATATTTCATTCATTTGTCATTTGTTTTACGACTTGGCGGCAAATTGAAAATTGTCTGTGTCACGTCAAAATGAATTTAACACGAGAAAATTTTCGTGCAATGATTTTTTATGACTTTCGATGTCATTTAAGTCAACAAGAAAGTTATGATAGACTACGATTGGCCTTTCACGATGAAGCCCCATCTCGTGCGACTGTTTACAACTGGTTTAATGAGTTTAAACGTGGTCGCACTAATCTCACTGATGATGTACGTGAGGGACGGCCTTCTACGGCGACGACTGAAAATAACATCTGTGTTGTGCGGCGTATGATAGAGACTGACAAAAGAGTGACCTATCAGCAGATTCGGACAAGCTTAGGCATCGGTATGAGTCAAGTGCACAAAATCCTCCACGAACATTTAGCGGTCAGGAAGCTTTGCGCCCGGTGGATACCTTATAATTTGACTAAGGCTCAAAAACTCCATCGTGTGGATTGGTGCCGTAAAATGATTGAAAGATTTAACGGAGGTGACTCAAATGCTGTGTTCGACATACTAACAGGTGACGAAAGCTGGATTTACTGTTATGATCCTGAAACCAAAAGACAATCTGCTCAGTGGGTGTTTCCTTTCGAGGAGTTGCCAACTAAAGTGAAGAGAGATCGAAGTGCGGGAAAAAAAATGGTGGCCTCGTTCTTTGGAAGAATAGGTCATTTCGCAACAATTGTGTTAGAGGATCAAAAAACAGTTTCTGCAGAATGGTACACTACCAATTGTTTGCCACTTGTCTTGGAAAAAGTTCGAGAGAAACGACCTCGCAGTAGGATCCTCCTTCACCACGACAACGCCTCGTCGCACACCGCCAAGCGAACGATCGACTATTTGGCGACATCAAACGTTGAATTACTGGGTCACCCGCCGTATAGCCCCGACCTCGCGCCTTGTGATTTTTATTTATTTCCAAAAATTAAAGAAAAACTTAAAGGAAAGCGGTTTATGAATGCTGAAGAAGCGGTGGCTGCGTATCGCGATGCCATTGAAGAGACCCCTAAGGACGAGTGGGCAAAGTGCTTTTCCCAGTGGTTCCATCGCATGCAGCGGTGTATTGACGTCAATGGACAATATTTTGAAAAGATATAATAAAACTAATAACTGGCTAATGTAATCAGTTTTTGATTTTCTAAGAACTTTTAGTTTGACCCTCGTATTAGAGCAATAGAATCACCTCTTGAAAGGTGTTGAAAAATTAATAGCTTGTATATGGCGTGCATTGCATTATGCATTCGATTAAATTTAAACCTTAATAAAATTAAAACAGGTAGATATTTACAATTGTTTCATAAGTAAAGAAAATTTTATGCTAGTGTTACAATAGTAAATTCAGAGTTATGATTAACATACGCGATGCAGTTGCGATAAGTAGGTCTAAGTAATCTCTGTCAATTTGCAGTCGCGATGTTTATTTATTTATTTGGCTTACTTACAGTCAACTTACACAACAAAGTTAATTACATTTCCAATACTTAGGCTAAGTGTAGTGACTACTTACAAGTAAGCACAGCATGCAATATAACATTAATCTAAAAAAAGAAACAGAGGAGTAGGTACATGATGTTAACGCGATACTGCATCAATGCACAGGTATACGCGCAAACCGTTTGTGTCGATATATACAGGGTTATTTGAAAAACATTAATAACAAAACCATATACAGGGTGTCCGGGTTTCGATTAGCGAAAATTAAAGGGACTTTTATTTTTCAGATTTGAGAGATATACGAGTAATCCTAATAAAAAAATATGTTTTTTCCAAAAAAAATATTTTTCAGAGAAATTGGATTTTTGGGCTTAGTTTTGAAAAAGGCTTAAAAACAATTTAACTGTTTTAATTTTTTAGCAAGATTTCTTAAAAAAATATTTTCCTGTATGACGGTTAATAATTTTCAGTTGATCTTTATTTTACTTAGTAGGCGATAGCGTCACCTTTCAAATGAATAATTTTCATAACTTTTAGGACCTCCAGATCTATAGAAATAGTATTTTTTTAAATAATTAAAATGGCAGCCATTTCAAGAGGTTGGGAGTTAGAATCCAGCATGGGGGTTTTTTGTCGTAATCATTTGATGAACCCATAAATTATCGGCAATCCAAACCCAGACAACCTGTATACTAATGAGCTGAGTTTACCTACTAAAGGTAAATTAATAATTGTAAACTCAATATTGGGCAGAAGTCAGGACACGGATCATGTTTATTGGATTTATATTGACACCAGATATTCATCCCCATTTCTACAATAAACATTACTTTTATTGTCCTTAGTAGGACATGATGTAACTAATCTGTATCTAAAGAATTATTTACGACTGTCTTGGTGTAGTCGTTCGCGCACCGGACTTCTTAACCAGGCGGTTGCGGGTTCGAATCCCGTAAGGGGCAAATGTTTGTGTGATGAGCACGAGCATTTGTACCTAAGTCATGGATGTTAATATGTATTTAAGTATTTCTATCCGTTATCCTAGTCACCATAGCACAAGCTCACGCTTACTTTGGGGCTAGGTAATTGGTGTGTTTGTTGAAACAATTTATTTAAAAAATAAAAAAATATCTTACATTATGTGTTCTGTGATGGACATTGGACAACCTGTATAAAAGGAAAATCTGTGACGTGAAAGTATGTCCTTTTTATCGTAGGTCAAATGTATAACATGCTGCCGACGACTGTACCTACTCGTACACAAGGCCCCACAAAAACCTACCCTGATTTGTCAAATTCCCGTAACCGTATTTCAAGTTAATGTACACTTAGGCTTACTTGCGCAAGTCCGGATTAGCCAATCCAGACGTGTTCAAGGCCTATAATCTGAGTTGAAAGCCCAATTGCGCAAGTCTGGACTAGCCAATTCGGAAGGACTAGTTGCGCCAGTCCGAATTACCTAATCTGGACTAGGCCTTTGATCTATAGCGCTATATGATCTCAGTTGAAAGCCAATCGGCGGTTTTAAGATTTAGGTAAGTTGATCCGGGGCCCTCTGTACATACGTAATATTTACACAACTATATACTTTGACTGTCCAACTAAATAGGTCGGCAAATAATGTTGTAACTACATGTTTTTTTATTATTTCCGTGATCCGTCATCACGACTACTGATAACAGAAATCATTCATGACGGAAAAATACTTATTTGCATTGTATATCAATCTTCTTGTCTATATCTGTAATCCTACATCTCTATCTATGATACATTCCTTTAAATGAAATAAACACTACCTATCGTTCAATTTGATGAGTGGAGAAAATCATAAAAGCAGTAAAATGCGAATGCGTAAGTATAATATAATTATTTATTCTATACCTATTTGTACCTATTACTTGAAATACCTATTAACTGAGAAACCTATTGATTTCATTTAATTTGTCATAACCTCGTAAGGCCCAACATTAAATAACATCTACTCGTAATAAATTATTGCCCAGTGTGCTAACATGATGAGTGACATATTTTTTTTAATAGCTACGGCCCGGATCAAAAACTTAGGTTACAATTATTTAGAGTGAAGAAATGAAATAAACATAATTGTGTAAACTAAATATAAATAAATCTCCTTTTGCTTCAATAATAATAAACACCATAAAGTTGTTAAATCTCATGAGACCCGCGAGCGGGCCGATAACAATTAATTTTCTATTGTGTCTGGAAACATGATAAGTGAAGGTCAAACATAATTTATTTTTATAATTTGCGTCTATTACTTTATTAAACTATCAAAACCAGGCCATGTTTTTATGTAAACACCTTCTTTTGCTCAGCAAACATTTTAAACAATATTTTCATTATTTTAAAAATAATACCAGCAAAAATTAAGTATTGAATAATACATTAATATCATTTTAGGTTGTTAGTTGTATCTATCTTATTTTTAAATGCATAATTTGGGTTGTTTTGTGTGTCCATCAGTGTCTGTCTTATTTTTAAATGAATAATTTCGTTAAAAAGGAATGTCAATATTTTTACGAAATCAAATTGAATTTCGCTCACAAAAATTAATCGACTGTGTCATCCGGTGGGACTCGAACCCACGTCCCTTCGCTATCCGGGCGAGTGCTCTTACCAACTAAGCTACGGAGGACGTTAGTCAGCCGACAAATTTTTGTAAGTGCTTGCTACGCCAGTGAGCAAATTCAATTTGATTTCGTAAAAACTTGCAAAATAATTGCTTAAGTTATAAAAATAATTATAATGTCAAAATTGTTCACAATGTTTGCCAGGCAAAGAAAGACGGACGTTACAGTGGTTTGAGATAAGTTTGACAACAGGTTAGTGTCAAACTTCTGTCCACATGCTTTAGCAAGATGATATGAACAAAGTAAAAATAAATTTGCTGGCGAAAAAAATGTGCCGAAAATTACTTTAATAAATTGAAGAAGTCAATTACCTAGGTACTCTAAAGACTTACGCTGGATGCGAAGTCCTATTTGTCCTATAAAATATAAATCTACTTATCTATGGTGATTTTTAGAAATTTTGTACTCGCCTTTTGGTTCAGTTCTTTTTATTTGAATTATTTCACTTTTCACAAGCTCTTTTAGTAGCATGACATATATATAACTCCAAACCATACCAATTACCTAGCCCCAAACTAAGCGTGAGCTTGTGCTATGGCGACTAGGATAACGGATAGACATACTTATATACGTTTATATACTAACACCTATGACTTAGGTACAAATGCTCGTGTTCATTACACAAACATTTGCCCCTTGCGGGATTCGAACCCACAACCTTTGGTTTTGCAGTCCGGAGCGCTAACCACTAGACAAGACGGTCGTTAAAAAACTAATTTTCTGTTTTTTTAGTTACAAAGATACATTCTTACAAAGATACGTTCTTATATTTAGAACCTTGACATGTTTTTCCCGTTAGGGCATTTTATTTGGCGTTATTTATAGGCCTGAATATGTGAAGATGAATGGAAAATCGTGTTTTCAGGGTATTTTCAAACCTATTTCTAACCTATAACTGTTGTGATACTCGTACCATGCCTGCCTAACTTGAAAGCTATCGCGATAACGATTGCAATTGAGATTTGATTGATTACAAACCTGAAATTTTTAAAGTATTTTTATGGCATTAGTTTGGAAAGCTATTACCATATATTACTATTACAATGGAGACGTGTTGTAGTTTATAAACAACAAAAAATAATAAGTTATCTTCTGTACTTATTTTGGAATATCAAGTACCTATAGTTTTACTTTTACATCTCAAGAACCCTGAGCAAAATAAACAATCTAAATATTACTACACTCCGATTTTCCCCTACGATAGGTTAGCATTAAGTCCACCTTTTGCACACTTATTAAAACAACAATGTTTGACAAAACAGTGCCAAGTGCTATCGAAAAGGCATCCCTCCCTCTAAAGATTTAAACAAACACAACCCTCACCGCTGGTGCGCCGCGTCGGATGCGCGGGAGTATGTAACCGGCATCTCGAGTATGTCACCACAGACTTGTCAATTGTCACAACGCACTTCGGATCACACCACTCGCGACCAACGCAGCCGGTCCGACCCGGCTCTAGCAAGCAACTGAACACGTGGTCCGGTCAGCCAGTGACCAACAACTTGGCAATGAAACCGCCGAGAGAAATTAAAATATGCCACTCCGTTTGCAACCGAACTGGGGGTCCTACTGTGAGAATCGCTGCCGCGCTCAGAGTCGACAATTAAAGGTAATCCCTCAAAGTCTCATGCTGTTTCGTTGACAATGAAAGTGACAGAACGAGACTTAATAATTTAATAAAAGACTGAGTACGGCAGTTAGTCGAATTATTGGCTGCCGGTAGAAGTGCAATTTCGGAGTGCAAGGCTGATTTACGCTTCAAGAACGTAAGTACTGTAGCGAGTTTAGAAATCGGATCGGACAGTAAGTAAGCGGTAAACCTACTAACTATACGTACTGGCAAATCACTGTCTAAACGATGATAGAAACTTAAAGGTAATATTGTCGATGCCTTTGCAAATATGAAACGCTCAGCCAGAAATAAGCGCGTTGAATAAGTTCATATTTATAAATGATACAAATTCGATCGAAAGAGTTTCAAATCTCTATTACCAAAAACTTTAGCACATCGTTTTTATTGAAGTGAATCTCGAAACAGGATAAGAGGAAATTAAACTAGTTCGATAGAAAATTCTACTTAAGTTCGGTATAACTTTGCTCTCTTGCATGTGTAATACGTTTGTTCACATATTTCATAGCTTCTCTTTTGTTCTGTTCTTCAGCTACACAAAGATGAATGTGAATACCTACATTTTTATTGTCTACATTTTCATTCATGAAAGGACATTGTCTATATTGGACCAACTGCTGCCCAGGCATGAAAATATTTTTAGTTGTTTTCTTATGATACTAAAATATTTTAAAAATCAGATCAGTTAGATTCTAGGTGATGCTAGTAAAAATACCTACCAAGCTAGTTTTCTACCTACAATCGTAATACCATAGTTTCCGATGTTCTCGCTCTACAACCATACAAACTACAAAGTGTGTTTTATTCACCACGTATTGTTTGTACAGTCATCAACGTACCAGATTATATATAAGTATTTTTTGCCGCGAAATGAGACGTATAACAACTGCACGAGCCGCAGTTGCCTTGTGCTGTCGTCGGTACACTATTTTCATGCGAAATGAAGTAAAAATAAATACTCCCGTGACTATTGGACTGTAATTTTATAACATTATTTTAGTGACAATTAGTGTATACCTTTGTAAATTATCGAAGCAGATGTTTCGATTACCACAAATGAAAACTGCAACATTCAATCAAACCAAATTTTGATTGAGCGAATACTTTATTAATGATGTGCTTTTAACTAGCATTTTAATTAAATAATTGTAAGTTAAATATTTGCTATGTATGAGTATACTCGGCCGCACGTCAGGCTACCCTGCATTGGTCTTAAGACCGCCTCTATTCCTTTTTTCCTAGTTCATATGGGTAACCTGACGTGCTGCCGACTGTACACTGAGCCGCACGCCAGACCACCTCACTTTGACCTTGAGACCGCTCTATCCCCTACCTAATAAAAGCTGTTTTCGAAGTTCAAATGGATAACCTGACGTGCTGCCAACTGTACAGCCAGCACATCAGGCTAATCGCTATTACAACTGCATAAAATCCGGAAAACAGTTTGATGCGCCAATAACGAGAGCAAGAGCGTCACGGGCAGCCAAAAGTGTCTGCATTTTTTCATGTTCTTATTTTATTTATTACTAGCAGTTCCCCGCGACTTCGCTAGCGCCAAAAGTCGGATTTTCCATACAAATTTTCATCCCCCATTTCACCCTCCTGATGATTTTGTATCGCGACAAAAAGTAGCCTATGTCCTTCCCAGTGTCTCAAACTATCTCTGTGCCAAATTTAATTTAATTCGGTCCAGTAGTTTCGGAGCCTATTCGATGAAAATAAACAAACAAACATATCTTTCCTCTTTATAATATTAGTATAGATTTTATTATTCTTATACTCGTATTGCAACTATTATTATACTTACGTCCGTTGGTCGATTCGAATACATCAAAATACGAATCTAGAATTATCGTACCGAATTCAGTTAGATGCACTGCTTTTTAGGGTTCCGTACCCAATGGTTAAAAACGGGACCCTATTACTAAACCTCCATTGCGTCAGTCTGTCTGTCTGTCTGTCACCAGGCTGTATCTCATGAACCGTGATAACTAGACATTATACATGAAAATATAACAATAAATATTAAAAACAGAATATAATAAATATTTAAGGCACCCATACAAAAAACGAGTTTTTTTGTCGTTTTTTACTTGATATTAATAATGGCTATAGGTAGGCGCTTGAAATGTTTACAGAAAAGTAAATAATTAAATTAAAATTTAAAAAAAATTAAAGGGGGCTCCCATACAAATGTGATTTTGTTACCGTTATAAAACTAAAAAAAATCATAATATCTATAATGTCTAATGTTGTATATGTACGGAACCCTTCGTGCGCGAGTCCGACTCGCACTTGGCCGGTTTTTTTGCACTACCTCCGATTCAAATCTGTAATCGCGGATTTGAAAGACTGGCCGAATTCGAACACTAAATATGCATATTTCCCGTTATGAGACTCCTCACTTAGAGTCGAGTTCACCAACATATGTTCAATTTTCAAACAGCCGTTTTAATCTTATTAACATTGTGTATGGGAAATGTGTTCAACTAACTGTCAAATTATGACTATCGACTGTTTGAAAATTGGTGAACTCAGGTCTTATTGTATCAAGTCACTTTAATCACCATTACTTTTAAAAGTGGATTCGCACTACTTCTCCTCGAATCCGATCCAAGTCCGCCAAAATACGTTATTTGATAATAAAAAAATAATATTTATGTGGCACTTGGATTACTCAATCGGATTCGCTAAGAAACAACGATTTTATCTTGAAAGATGGGATAATTTTTTTGATGTTGCCCATATGTAAAAGATTCGTTTATCGATATTAAATTTCAGGTCCTGTTTTTTGAGTATCTTGGACATTACCGAGCTTATATTATTGAATTTCTTTAT
Organism: Pyrausta nigrata; assembly: GCA_949316185.1. Lineage (NCBI taxonomy): Eukaryota > Metazoa > Arthropoda > Insecta > Lepidoptera > Crambidae > Pyrausta > Pyrausta nigrata. The sequence continues at coordinate 1,805,989 of OX438936.1, forward strand.
CATTGTGACACAATGCTGTATTAATACATTTATTGAGACATTTGATATGAAATTGAATTAAATTGCATTCGTCATTTGTATGCCATCCCTGTAGCCTAACATGTGACTTAAATTATGTAACAAAGGTCTATGATGCTTTTCACAGTCGTATACCTCAATGACTGAGGGTCGTGATCATTATGTGGAATGATACACACACAACGACTTTTTTGGCAATTTTATGGAGTGGTATGCCATTGCCTTCTCCATTTCACACTAGCCAACTAGTGTGTAGGTTTCTTTACCATGTTTTCCTTTACCACGAGGCATCAAAATCTTTGAAAATAACTGTACTTATGTTTTTACCCAAACTCAGCGGTACAAGCGGGGATCGAACTCACGATCTCGTCTGAGAACTGAAGATTTCTCCGCTCGGCTATCGCTCCTTTTGTTACCATGTTTGATGCAAATAAATGATTATGAAAACTGAACCACCAATGACGGTCGTAGTGCGTGAGCTGTCGTACCTACAAATAGTTCTACGACTACGCCGAATCGTATTTCCCACATATCTCATTGTAATAGTAATATTTTGACTCGGCATCGGACTCGGCTTGGACTTGGACATAGCACAACACGGTGAGAACAATGTTTGCAATATGTATGACAGGGGTTGTAGTTGTGTTGCCGTCAGGGGTATTTCAAATTAGTAATATAATAAAATACACATTATGATAGCAAAAAAAAGAACAGTCATTGGTGTCTCGTTTTTTTGCTAATAATTAAAATATCGGTATCAGAAATTTCTTATCTATTTATTCTTATAAATTCCGAGTCTTAGAGGTTAAGACCAATCCCGGAAAGCAGTATAACGCTGATATAGTAAAAAAATACCTAAAATCGGTGATACTATTGTACAATCTAAGTACTACCGAACCTTTTCGAGATAATAATGATTAGATAAACAAATTGATGTAACGACATTATTACATAAGTTGACAAATTATTTTATTTGCTTTACAAACTTTTTTATTTTTTATTTCAAATTCAAATTCATTTATTTATTTGGCACGGATAATAATTGGATGCTTAGGTTATAGTAGGTACATTAAAAATCAAATCTGTGCCAAAAAGGTCCCTGCTCAGCATAAATCGTGACAGCACAAAGCATGTCACGATACTGATTTTCAGCAGGATTTTATTTGATTTACGGAGTCAGTCAAAATACTTTTTGATGTACTGTTTGTACAGCGTTCTCTTATAAAGGTTATCTACTCAAAACCTTACCGGTTTCCTACTGATTCACTCTATAGAATAAGTGGCCTCCTCACTGTCAGAAAAATGTACATTCTTAACGTGGTATTACTTTGTCATAAATCGCTAACTTATGTTGACCAAACCCACAAAAGGAGAAGGAATAATGTAGCTCCTGCCGTTGTTACACATACAGCTTTTGCTAGGAGGCAATACATAGGCCAGTCCGCTTATGTCTACAATAAAATTAATAGTATATTAGGAATATACCCAATGTTGACGTATGTTGACGTTGCAGGAGAATCCTTATCTCATGGTTAGGTTCACTTTGCTACGATGAAGTAGAGGGTCTTCTAGTAAGAGTTAGTCAACTTGGTACAAATTAAAAAAGGATCTGTATGTAGACTCACAGCTCTGACCCCAAGGAACATAATCCATAGGGCATACAGGTACTCCTTACCAATACCTAAAAGCACATTCACCCATGTGCGCATATAAACGCACAAGCATACACATACATACATTACAAGATCACACACAAACACACACACACACACACACACACACACACACACACACATTGCACTATTAACTAGTTATTAAATGGTTGCTTATTTACCTACCTACTAGTTAAATTTATCTATAATCTAAGATAGTCGTAAGGGAAGTTGCGAGTCATACCCAATACAAGTGTCTTCGACAACTTACTGGGTAGACTCGGCCACATTTTGTAACAAAGGTTATAGAAATAAATGATTTTTTATTTTTTATTTTATTATTTTACTGTGTGTCACATATATAACTACTACAACACGTTGGCGACAGAATAAGTGCATTGAAGAATGATTCTATCTCTGAAATATTTACATAGTATAACCTCGTTGCGGTATATAGATCTCCGATCTCTACACCTCGCACCAATCTTGTGTGATCAGTGTGACTACGGTCAAATACCTGCTTAGAATATTAAAAAAAGATGTGCAAAAATTACGTATGTGTCCAGCTTCCTCACATACATTAGGTAATTGGTAACATTTTTTTTATTTTTTTATTTATGCATGCCATATTTGAAGCATAATAGAAGAAATCAACTAAGTATCCTATACCTCAACTATCTCAGCCGAATTGCAGCACTAGAGTCCAATTTATCAAAAGTTTATTTTGCTAGTGCTATTCAAAATATGACGTGCTTAGTCTCTCCTCATTGTCTATGAGGAAGCGACATACACATAAAAATTAGCTTTAAAAAACCTGCCTAGTTAGGATATCCTACTTTTTAATTTGGTATGGCATATAATAACTAGAAATAGTTTGACAGTAAAAATAAATAAAAGCTAACAAATACGTAACTTAAGAGGTTTTGCTTGTGATTTTATATCAAGTAGAGCTTTGATGCGAATAATGTGTAAACTGAAAAAATACAGAAATTATAAACAGTATGAATTACTGTACTAGTAAATATATTTTGAGTTGAAACCACCGAGCTTTTATTCTGTCACAATGATAATCGTATCTTCTACGAAAAGGTGATCTTAAATCATAAATTCCTATGCTATTTGATTTTCTTGCGTGGTCTCATGAATACACTTAAGATAATGTGCTCCTTTTGAATAGGTATATGAAATGTGCAAGTCTGGATGCCATCATAGCTTAGATCATTCTAAAAACTAGATCTAACTAAACCGGTTTAGTTTCGCGTACAAATTAGTATTTACATATCTAAATATATATTTAGAAATAAACACAATTAGATAGATATACTTTGCGAAATTGATACGCATATATTGTATCTGAACTGATTTGCCATCTGGCATGTTTGTGTCAATACATATAATTTACATATTAATTTAGAAAACTCAATGTCTTTTTTTAAGGCTTACATACCTTTCCCGCTGGTCAGCCACCACTCACATTAAAAAGTATACTGGCAGACTATATACCGATAAGATGTATTTGAAATGACAGAATGTTTTGCGATTTTATATATATCGTATCTATCGCGATTCGATATCGCATATTTTAAGATAAACCAATTTCAATGACAAATAATTCGTTAGGTTTACAATGAAATGCAAATGAATAGCGAAAATCGTTTGTATTACGATTCAAATTAAACTGTGGCTGATGTGTCAATAAATAAATGTAATTTAAGTAAATCCAGAGGGAATTCTAATTTTATACTTATGTTTAGTCCCAAATATTTTATTAGATACGCGCAGGGGGGCTAAGGTCTCAAATAAAATCAACGCCTTAACCCTGTTACTGTAGAACATTTTAATTGGAAATCAAATATTTTTTATTTAAAAAAAAACTCACGGACTCGATGACACAAAAAAAAATATACTCCCGTCGCCATCCAGCTATCATGACTTCTTAGTCTACCATGTTGTAAAAAGAAGAGAGAAATAAAAAAACAATGTCAATAGGCACTCTTTTTTACCCGACTGCGGAAGGAGGGTTATGTTTTTCGAGAGTATGTATGTATGTATAATTGTTTGGCACGCCCTACAGCCCAAACGGCTGGACAGTTTTTGACAAATTTTTCAAAATTGTGAGTGTGACATAGGCCCATAGTGTGAAATTAAGGGGGAAGAGGGGATTGATTTTTTCCTTGCCATAGCAATATGGGTATCAAATGAGAGCCGGTAAAAAGACCATTTCAAAATATAACAACCTTTGCAGTCGGGTGGTTTGTTTTTTCCATAATTATGTTTTATAGTAATGTTTAGACCCAAACATTTTTGTTACGCTCAGGGGGGCTGGGGTCTTAAATAAAATCTAAATCTCTTCTCTTTAACCAATTTACTGTAAAACATTTTGTTTAAGTGGAAATCAAATATAAAATAACATACATACAGTCGAACATAGAAACTCCTTGATGATGAGATCCGTGGACATAGTACGCCATTTTTGAAAATATGTCGTCGCGCTTCGGAGATGAACGCTTTGCAGTGATGGATTCTTATAGTATTGTTCACTCAGGTGCTTATTTACCTAAACTTCAAGGTTGGTACCCACATAGACTTGGTGCATCCATCGCCACAGTTTCTTTTTTTTTTTTTGATTGAATGGGTTCGAATCCCGCAAGGGGCAAATGTTTGTGTGATGAGCACGAGCATTTGTACCTAAGTCTTGGATGTTTATATGTATTTTAGTATTTCTATCCGTTATCCTAGTCACCATAGCACAAGCTCACGCTTAGTTCACCAAGTCACGTAACAATTTATTTATTATTTATTTATTTAATGAAATACTTAATTTTTAAGTGTAAGTAGCTAGTTTAGAAAGCTGAGGTAGGATTTTAACCACTGCAAAGAGGAGAGGAAATGTATGGTGTTTTCATACGTTTGAGACTCAAAACGGCAGTGGAGGTGGAGCAGAGCTGTGTGTCAAAAAATAAACTAGCATCATCCCAGAAATAACTAAAAAATAAGCTAACCCTTTTTACCCGATCGCGGAAAGAGGGTTATGTTTTTCGAGAGTATGTGTGTATGTAAGTAAGTATGTATGTATGTATAATTGTTTGGCACGCCCTACAGCCTAAACGGTTCGACAGTTAATTGACATATGAGGTGTCGTTAAATTTATCAAAATTGTGAAAGTGACAGAGGCTATATAATTTTTTAAAATGGCGCCCGCAAATGAAACTAAGGGGGGAGGGGGGGATCTATTTTTTCCTTACCATAGCAATATGGGTACCTTGGGACCTTTTCCAAAATATAATAGTTTTTGCAGTTGGGTGTTTTTACATGTATATTTTTATGGTTTTAAACTTTCCCAGACCTCGACGCCCCCTCCCCCCAAATTGAAGTTACCGGCCTCCCCCCCCTTACCCCCTTAACGTCACATTGCCTATCTGAGTTGTACTATACGAGAGTACGCCGTAAACCTGGCAATTAAATATTTGTTACGCTTTGTTCCTTGAATGAATGTTAATAATGGGTGTTCATAGAAATTGTACATATACCTGCTACATTGTGCTACACTGTTTTGCTTCGTACTGTTTATATTGTGTATATTATACGAGTCGGTTAAGTAAAAACACAAATAACCTTCCGTGCATCTTTAAATAACAATTTAAGAACTCCTAGCGTGATTCCAAATTACGGGATTTGCCATCGCTAACAAAAAATATACAGGGTTATTTATTATTAAGGGGCTGAATATAACCATTAATACTTACAACTTTGACTACAAATTCGACACTGATATCGTGAAAAGAAAATTTGCTCTCCATACATTGTCACCGAGGTAGCAGAATTATTTATATGGAGCATCAGCTTTTTTTAAAGATTTCGAACATGGTCCCATAGTAAAAGTTGTAGGTATTAATTGTCATATTCAGCCCCTTAAAGGATAAGACTGCTTACACCAACACCCTGTACAACTGACATAAGCTATCAATATAATGGCATTTTGCATAATTGCGAAGTTCGCTGTGTAGAAAGATTGTCAAAGTCAAATTAAAAGACCTAATAATTAAAAGACCTTGTAATGTGCAATAATATTATGTGATTTGAAGTAGGATATTCTATGGTAATGTTGATATTTCTATCGACATAGATTTTAATGTAAATAATTGATTAGTCCAAGATTAAAATAGCTATGTTAAATATAATACCTACTTTTAAGACTATGTTTTGCCATGCCCGACAGGGTAAATGTTACTATACTCGTGTATTGTACATTATTGCAATAAATAAACTGAAACTGAAAAAAAAATATTCAATTTAGGACAGAAAATGCCACTTATGAACGTCAAAAATGTAAAAATCAGTATAATATTGGCCCTTAGGTGGCCCGAACATGTCTCCTTATCTTTTAGGCCCTACTAGTGCTTCGTCAATCTTTTCGTATCATTAACAAGCACAGATAAGTTTCGAAAAAAAATCGCCCTTACTTCGCCTCTATACGTGCTTGATGGGTAACTTCCACTTCCACCCTTGCATTTTGGCCTCTTATTGAACAGCTTGGTGACGACCGTCTTGGTGTAGTCGTTCGCGCACCGGACTACTAAACCAGGCGGTTGCGGGTTCGTATCCCGCAAGGGGCTAATGTTTGTGTGATGAGCACGAGCATTTGTACCTAACTCATGGAAGTTTATATGTATTTAAGTATTTCTATCCGTTATCCTAGTCACCATAGCACAAGCTCACGCTTAGTTTGGGGCTAGGTAATTGGTGTGTTTGTTGAAACACACCAATTACCTAGTTTATTTATTATTTATTTATTTATTAATCTAAGTTTATGAAATTTCGGCAGTTGAGCAAATTACTATAGTTGTTTAATCTGCCTAACTTTCATTAACGTATACCTTTAAATTGAAATAAAACATGTACTCACTCAGCGTAGAAGGAAAGGCTGCTTTCAGTGTCATCTTCAGAGTCTTCCTTGGGCTTATCAAACTGAACCTGCCTGTCGTCAGGCAAGGGCGGGCGGCCCTGAGTACCCGACACTCCTGGGCAAGGCGAATACGACACAGGGACCTAGAGGAATAAAGAAAAAAAGTATTAAGATCTGTGCCCACTACACCCTGTCCATGACCGTCATAGGACCGTATAAAAATATACATTTCATTTTTAACCCTAAACAGTAATTTCATACATTTTAAAATTCTTTATTAGCTGATATTTAACAATTACATTGCATAGCTTAGGCACGTCACACAATAAATAGCTTATAAACTACTTTATGAGGCTAGTCACATCTTTCAAAGCTTATAACCGTGATTCAATATTACTTTAATATTATGGTACTTTTAAAACATTTTGTTTAAGTAAATACAAAATCTATTAGATTGAAGTAACGTGCAAATTATTGTGATAGATAATTTTCGCTAAAACAGTGTTAGAGTTTAAAGTATCACCGAACACCAAGCTAAAACATTTTGAAATTTAACTTTTCACGCTTAGGTCGAAAATCAATTGTGTACTTTTTGTACGGTCCTACCATTGTCAGAGTACGGTACGGTGTAGTGGGCACACACCTTTAGTACGCGCGATAGCAGTTCGTAGTTTGGAACACAGAATTAGACGCAGCAGCAGTACCTACTAAGTACCAACATTGCGTGAAAAAAAAACTAGTGGTGATTACACTACATTAACGTAAGAAAAAGAGTAATAGAGTGTAAAATGTAAGGGAGAGAGAGACAGTGTAAAATGTATGAAAAATACAATAAAACGTCATAATAATAATTTTTAAAGGTTACCTGCAAATTTATTTAAGGGCTGATATTATTATTAACGGCTTATTTTGATTTAAATTTAAATGTTATCACTTGATTTATGGGTGATAGTTATATTTACTAACATTTTTTAATAGTCGCCGAAAACTTTAAAAATAAAACTCAATGTTTATTATTATTATTTACTGACTTTTTATTTCAGATAACAAGATCCATAGCAAGTTAAATTCCATGCCATTTAACGGTGCATAAAGTCACCCGTGTACCACTGCATGTCAGTATGCGAAGCGCGGCGACCCTAACTATAAGCCGTAGCGATACGAATCTGTCTAATAAATGAACCTCGGTACGGGTCGACCTTGAACCTAAAAATCAAAAGTCGTAATAATCGCTAGTTAGAGAGACAAATGATACGTGTCACTAGGTTTTAGCTGTCAAGGTGAACGACCTTTTATGCACGTTTATCTGGCACGTACTATAGTAGGTGTTGACTTCTGTTAGGTTAGATAAAAAAACAGCAATAATAATAATAAAAATTTGTTGTCTTTGTTAGTTTATGTTTGGCCTTGTTTCAATCATTGGTTAGGTTGTGATTAACCTACAGTAGTCTTTTGGGGATGCTCACGTGGGGTCTTAGCGTAAAGTTTACTAGACTTGACATTGCAACGGCGGGTACGGGTCGTTTATAAAAAAAGCTGTTGGTCTTCCCAGGCAGAGTACCTACACTAAATAAATTGTTTCAAAAAACACACACAATTACCTAGCCTCAAACTAAGCGTAAGCTTATGCTATGGCGACTAGGATAACGGATATATATACTTATACAGTGTGTCCGGGTTTGGACTAGCAATAATTTATGGGCTATTAGTTCATCAAATGTTATCGACAAACAACCCCTATGTTGGGTCCGACTCCTCTTGAAATGGCAGCCATTTTAATTATTTAAAAAAAATCAATTTTTATGGATCTGGAGGTCCTTAACGGAAAGGAAAGGTAACGCTATCGCCTATCAAGTGAAGTAAAGTTCAATTTAAAATTGTTAACCGTCATAGAGATTTTTTTAAATTAGGATTAGGTCTCCAAAATTATTGCTAGTCGAAACCCAGACACCCTGTATACATACATACACAGGTCTTAACGCGATAACGAACAAGTTTGAAGTGTTATGTGTCAAAGTCGCGAATCTTTAAAAGTAACCACCCTGTATATGTTATATAGAGCCATGACTTAGGTAAACGTGACAAGACAAATTCTCGTGCTCATCACACAAACATTTGTCCCTTGCGGGATTCGAACCCGCAACCTCTGGTTTTGTGGTCCGGAGCGCGAACCAATAAACCAAGACGGTCGTCAAATTAGGCACGAATTTAGTCGTTCGTGAGCTGACGTCATCAGACACGTTAATTAACTGCATGTAAAAGACAAACCCATGACAATTACAGCAACACCGTAACTAAACACTTGAGTGACAGCTATGAATGTGGGCATTTGCCATCGTAAAACAACAAGAATCGATCGATGATCAATTTTCGAGTTGGTTGATGAACTATCGACAAATCAAAAGCGGCAGTTGAAATCTTATATACCTTTAAACGAGCTATTCTTGTATATTAATTACTAGTGGTTTCCCGCGACTTCGCCCGCGCAAGAGTTGGATTTTCCATATAAACTTTCATCTCCCACTTCACCCCCTTAATGTTTTTATATCGCGACAAAATGTAGCCTATGTCCTTTCCAGGGTCTTGAACTGTCTCCATACTAAATTCCATCTCAATCAGTTCAGTGGTTGAAGCGTCAAGAGGTAACAGACAGACAGACAGACACACTTTCGCATTTATAATATTAGTATGGATTTATATATTTGTGACTTCGGAAACGGCTCTAACGATTTCGCTGGATTTTAGTATGTTGTTATCGGGGGTAAAGTAAAATTTTATATGTATTCAGAATAACGTGTATATTTAGGTATTCGTTTAAATACAAGTGCAGTAGATCAATTAAGTACTCTGTTATTGTCTCACCTCTAAAGACTGCTGTTTGAGAGTTTAGGCAGTGGATTACACGTGGAGGGCGACAATGATAGGTGGAAAATTGGTCAGGTCGGGTAGGTCGGGCGCTTATAGCTAGGTACTTGCCACATCAGTTTTCCGGGGTTTTTGGTGTCACTTCACACACTTCACAGGCCACAATCACTCGAAATGTCTGTAAGGAGCTTCACAGGATACACACGCGGCGAAAGCGCTCTGGTCGGTCTAGTACATGTGTCATAGGTAACGTCTCGGTGGCAACTGGGGCTCCGGGGTTCTCACGGTACGTTTTTAAACAAATAAAAACAAGGCAGGTACGTGTGCGAGTGCGCGCGGCGCAGTATCAATAGGGTACACAAACAAATCAAAATATTGTAGTAAACAACTGCTTTAATTAACTAGCCACCCTGATAGTAGATAGTAGTAGATTAGTAATCTAAACTCTAACTCTATAGTTATAATAATGATAGGAGATAGCCAAAAACTCACTAAATCAAAAATTATACATAATTACGCAATTTTGTCCAGGCTTAATGTACAAAAAATTATCTTTTGTGCACTTCCATATTCAAAGTGCCTCACAGTACAAGAAAATGACAGTATTAATTTGTTGAATACTTTACTTTATAATATGACTTAACGTCACAGTGACAAGTTTGTGTTTTTTGACACAAATAAATTTATTGACAATAGATTTTATTTAACTGGCAGCTCTTTACACCTGCCTTATAAATTAAAAAAAACGAATTGCTAATTTGTTAGCATATAATATTAATATTTTAGTTGGTATCAAAAACATGTACTTAACATATCAGTACTAGTAATTTAGTATTACCATTGACAAACCCGCAGCATTTAAACTGAGGGAGAAGACAAAAGCCAGGTCCAAATTCAATATTGTACACCAAAACATACAAGGCCTGGCCGGCAAAGAACTAGAAGTATCTCTATTTTTACAAGATTTGGATGTGCACGTTATGTGCGTGACGGAGCACTGGTTCATTAAACATGAATTAATGATTAGCATCGATAACTACAGAGTCGGTAGTTCGTTCACTAGGGAGACCACTACAAGAGGGGGGTCACTCATTCTTTTAAAAAAAGAATTAAATTGTAAAGATCGTAAGGATATAGTGGCACTATCTATTGAGCGCACTATTGAATTTGCAAGTGTCGAGTTAGAACAATATATTATATTGAGTGTGTATAGTCCCCTCGATGCAAGTTACCAACTTTTTGAAGACACTATGGAAAAAACCTTAGATAAACTTTGTAAATCAAATAAAAAAATAAATGTATGTGGAGACTTTAATGTCGATATTTTAAAATCCACTCAATATACTATTCGGTTTTTAGGTCTCTTCAAATCTTTTGATCTATTTAATGTCTTTTACGAACCAACGAGAGTAACTCCTACAACGGCGACTTGTCTAGATAACTTCTTTTATCATACAGAAATTACAGATAAATCAATTTTACAAAAACTCAGTTCAGACCATAGGGGACAAATGATCTCATTGGAATATAATCATATTCCCAATACAGTGGAAACTGTTTTTAGGCCGGTCACTTAGGTTAGATAGATTCAAAGACAGAATTATTAATAGTCTCAATTTGGTCAAACCTGCTAGGTTTGACCAAATTGAGACTATCCACCATCAATGTGGATAAGCTATATGAAGACCTTTTTAACCTCATTAAGAATGAATTTAATCAAATTTTTACCAAAAAAACAAAAAGCAATTGTACAACTAGATGCAAGTTTAATGAGTGGGCTACGCCTGGTATTCATAATAGTAGGAATAAATTATACGATTTATATAGTATATTCTAATGAACCACTTTTTATCGAAACTATTCTAAAATTTTTAAAAGAGTGTGTGTTGCTGCTAAGTCTAACCACCTTCGTAGATTAGTTTTAGGTTCTCAGAATAAAGCAAAGGCTACATGGAATATCATAAATAAAGAAACGTGTAAAACTAAATCAAGAGACTGTACATACTAACTACGAATTGAGAGTAAACTACTTAAAACGAACTCTGAAGTTGCAAATGCCTTTGAAAGTTTTTTTACTAATATTGCAACCGCAACAACCAAAGACGAAAGAAGCTAGGGCTTCTTCCTCTGAAGAAGCTGAGTCTATCCTTAAATGTAATGTTGATAAATGTGATTCTCTGCTGCATTTCAGGCATGTAAGCTCTAGTGAAATTATAAAAACATTCAAAGAAATGAATATTAAAAAAACTGAGGACTTATGGGGATTATCTGTTTACATTATTCAAACAATCATTGACACGATAGCCCCACATTTAGCAGTTATTTTCAATAGATGTATCGACGAAGGACAGTTTCCTAATTTAATGAAATCCAGCAAAATAGTTCCCTTATTCAAATCTGGTGAGAAAAGTGACCCCTCCAATTTTCGACCAATATCTATCTTACCTGTATTAAGTAAAATTTTTGAAAAGCTTATATTTAATCAACTTTTATATCACTTTAGATCAAATAAACTATTACATAGTAATCAATTTGGATTCACGAAAGGTAGAAATACTACCGATGCAGGAGTTGCTCTCTTGAAACATGTATTTGATGCTTATGATAATAAGCAAGATGCTATAGGTGTCTTTTGCGATCTTCCTAAAGCTTTTGATTGTGTAGATCACTCGACTTTACTGAAAAAAATACATCATTATGGTGCCTCAATAAATTCATTAAATTTATTTCATTCGTACCTTACTAGTAGAACGCAAAAAGTTTATGTTAATGGAGCTGAGTCTTCCGGTGCACTTCTTACTATGGGTGTGCCACAGGGTTCGATATTAGGACCTCTTTTATTTTGTCGAGGGTCTTTGTGAGATAGTATTGTTTGCTGATGATACGTCACTATTATTTAAGACCCCTAGGGGTAAAAATAATTTTGACGATGTAAATAGTACCCTTTCAAAAAATATTACATTGGTTTACAGCTAATAACTTGTTACTTAACGCAAATAAAACGAAATGTGTTAAATTCACGATGCCAAATGTTCGGCAAGTCTCAACACATGTTAAAGTAAAAGACGAACTAATTGATACTTCAAGCTCCACAACATTCCTAGGAATTACTCTAGACTTGAAACTTCAGTGGGGTCCTCATATCGAGACCTTGTCAGAAAGACTTAGTTCAGCTGCTTTCGCGGTAATAAAGATAAGGCTTCTGACTGATATTGAAACGGCAAGATTAGTGTATTTTAGTTATTTCCACAGTTTGATGTCTTACGGTTTGTTATTATGGGGATCTGCTGCAGATATAGAAACAATATTTGTACTGCAGAAGCGAGCTGTGCGAGCAATTTACAACCTCAAATCTCAGGATTCACTAAGAGAAATATTTAAAGAAGTTAAAATATTAACACTAGCTTCCCAGTATATTTATGAAAACTGATTTATGTCCGCAAAAACTTGCATTTATTTTCAAAAAAGAGCGACGCGCATAACTATAATACAAGAAATAAAAATAAACTAGCCGTTCCAAACTATAGGATTCAAAAGATTAGTAATTCATTTTTGGGGAGATGTATAAAATTTTTCAATAAGCTACCTGATCATATTGCTGAATTACCTATACATAAATTTAAAACAACTGTTAAATGTATTTTAATGTCTAAAGGATATTACAAAATAGATGAATTTTTAAATGACAATAATAAAAATGTATGGAATAGTTTTAAAGAACACAAATCTTGTAAAACTTTGAAAAGAGGCTATGACAATAGTGACTGAGTTTCTTTACTGCTTCTTCTCAGCACTAGCCCACAATTGTCCCGAAGCAGTGGTAGGGTTCTATTTTATGTTGGGGCGTGTATAAGTGCTCCTTGCGAGCCTATGTACAGAAATAAATGAATTTTATGAATTTTATTTTATGATATAGAAGTTTAATCAAATGTTGCAAATGTCTGAAATTAAAATAAAATGGTCAAAATGTTGCCGACTGAATATAAACTTTTTACAAACACCTTTAAAGGAAAACGTCGCAAAAGCAATTGAATAATACGAGACACTTTTATTATCCTATTCTATAGGTGCAGAAAGGTATCCATTTTTCATGTTCATAATGCAGGTACGTCGCCTTGAGCGCAGAAGAAGAAATGCATATCTACAGAAAGTGCATTCCATTTTGTCGTGATAAGCCGGTATTCTGCCTACTTTAACGTCAGCCATTGCTAAAAGATTAAGTTTTTATATATTTTATTCTGCTGATAATTGGGAAACTTATCTCTACACTCGCTAGTCAAAGTTAAACAAAATTTAAATCTTAATTATTTGTATGCTGTAGCAAAAACGGTAAACGTGCCTACAAAATCTGAAGAGTTCTCTCTATATCTCCAGAATTCGATTATCAGATCCTGACTTGGTGACAATGGCACCACCTCAGCAGTATAACCCTTTCTAATAAAAAATAATTATCAAAATCGGACTACTCTGTAAAAGCAATATAAATATTTTTTTATGTATTGTCATCGGGTTGAGTATTGTCTCTGTTTTTGAAGTCGGTTAAAAAGTATACAGGTACTAAGTTTCACTTCTGCAAACTAATTACACTGTGGTACCTTGCAGAATCAATAATAGACGCATACCCTTATATTACGAACGACTTACGATTGCGAAAGCCTTTATTAACGAAAACTGTCATCATAGTGACATGAATATTAACTGAAAATGTTTGCCCCGTGTGAATCCACAACAGCTCAAAGGAGTTCTTCTTACCTTACGTAGACAAGCAATGCGTTGATCGGTCGGTTGGACGCGGAAGCGCGTTTTAACAAGCTACGTTCCTAATTATGTTTTTGCGTGCTATAAGTTACAACGATTCCACTGAGTGACAAACGTCGAATCGCAGTGTGTGGTAAAACCAATACTGGTTTATAATCACACTGGGATTAATGTAACTAGATTAAGTTTATCTGTAATAATAAAATAAATGTGAATTTTACTTATGTAACTTGCAAATTTATTTACAAAACCTGTCTGCTGTTTTTAGTAAATGAATTATTTAAACATTTAAACTCTCAGTTGTACCACGTTTTGTAGCCCTGTTAATATTTATGTAGGTACTAGCAGCACAGCAAAAACTAATAGTAAATGAATAGCGAATCTTGCTACGACTAAATAAAGCAATTGCCAATTCATTAGACGATTTAGTAGGGATATCAAACAATGACGACTAAAGTTAGAATCCGTGAGATATCGTCTCATTTTTTAAAGTTTTATTTTATCTGACTCTTTTAGTTGGTTTAGTAGAGAAAGAGAAAGAATGAGAACTTATTGATAAGTCTAAGAGGTGGCACCTTGGAATCGAGCCATTAGATATACACGTGGTCTGTAGTAACGGATTTTCATCCTTCATTTCATTTCCTTTTTTACTGAACACCCTGTATATAAAACTAGACACACATATGTACTTATCGTGGATGTAGGCAGGCACATAAAAAGTTTAATTCGCATAACGTCATTTCGTTAAATAGTTGACGAATGCATAATTGAATTCCTCCGGATGCACAATGCAAGTTCATAAAATTTGCAAAACAATCTTAGAGTCTTGTCTTATTTCATTTGCACACCGAACATCGCTTCGACGTAACTATTATCGACTTCACTGACGATTAGGAATAAGTTTATTTCGCCGATTGCACTACTAAGGGTAGGTTAAGTGCTCATGCTCTCTTGAGTAATGGCAATGAAATACTGAACTTAAAACCCGGCCTTGACTGTGCGATCGATCGTGCGTGCATTTATAATAACTTCAGTAAAGATTATTAAATGAAAGCTCAGAAGGGAGGGGGACGCTCTTCTTTCTATCTAGATGTATTTTTTAAGTGCAATAACATCTAATATTTAGATTGCAAAAGTAATTGCTAATCAATAAACAAAAAGAAGAAAGACAAAGTTCTTTGATGCTCAGCCCCAAATGCTGGCATGTTTTAGTCTTTAGTGAAAAACCTAAAACTGTACGGAGGAAAAAATAATATAGCAGACATTGAACGACATTTAATTTTATGTATTATGTCGGACTGACATTTAAACAATGTATGATCCGACCAACAATGACGTTTGATAGAAACCATATACGAGTACTTTATGTTTGACCACAGATAACTCTTTGTACTATCGTATTGTACGCTTCATATTTCGATTGTTAAACACTTGCAATAGAATTTCTTTCGAGTGTTGAGGGTGTAATCCCAATACATTGATGAAAGCAACGCGGCATTGCAGCGTTAAGAAGGACTTGAAAATTTTGACAGGCTCTGTCAATGCCAGGGTGGTCGAGACGTTAGGCAATCGTCCGGTAAGCGAGGAACGCGGATTCGATTCCTGCCTCTGGTGGTCATTTTATGAAGTGCAATAATATCTAATAATTAGATGGAAAGGTCAAAAGCAATAGTTTGACTTCGTGACCTTGTTTTAAAAATCAACAATTTTCAGACCTCGCATTGCAACAATTTAACGATTGGGAATAGGTTAAAAGTGTACGTGAAAAACCATAGAACGAGATATTACGGTAAGACTTTATTATCACGGATATTTTTTTATTCGGAATCAGTATTTCACTCATCAGATTTGTGTAAACAAACAAAAAAAAAATACTTTTTTTGAGAAATAAAAATTGACATGGCTGGAAAATAAAAAATAATTAAAATAAATATCATAGTTTGGAGTTACCGAAATGTCAGGCGCTGCTCAGTATACATCGAGTTTCGTTGCGCTTTATTTTTTTAATAATTCGAAAAACAAAAAAAAACTGCTTCCTTTACCTCTATAGATCCGTGGTGTAAAAGTTACCCTGTATATTGATAAATAAGATTAACGAACCTTTTTAGGCAAAGACAATGTTTCAAAAAAGAGGCAGACATGTCATCTCCTACTGGGCGGCGATTTGAATATCATGCGCCGAGCCATAATTAAATTTGACACGTAAACCAACGGTGGGTTTACGTGTCAAATGTAATTATGTGTACGAAATGTAAATGCAACATTGAGCTTTGAGGCAAGCAATTTCTGCGCGCTAATGAGACATCTACCTCTTTTTAAATTAAATGTCATTGTTTTTAAGTATGTGTGTGTGCGACCGTTTGTGTGTGGGTGTACGTTTGTGTCTTTGGGTGTGGGTGGGTGTGTAGGAGTATGTGTGCTTGAGTGTGTGGGGTATTTAATGTGCATGTGTATGTTGAGTGTATCTATGTGTGGCTGTATGCATATGCATGTCTCTGTCTCTCTCTCTCCTGTGTGTGTGTGTGTGCTTTTAGTGGGTGTGTAGGTGTAAGTATATGTGTGTGGGTAGGTGTGTGTGTGTGTGGGTGTGTGTGTGTGTGTATGTGTAAAAATAGAAAATCATCTTACATCCTCGTCCGGTTCCGGGCTCACCGTAGCCACGTCCACAGAGTTGTGGGAGACAGAATCACCCGGTGCTCCTGAAAAAAGCACATTACTTGAGTCTCTTGATTTAGGCTCCGCATAGATGGGCCACCGACACTGACCTCAATATTAGAAGTATACGCTGGACGTTCAACCTAAATTTGAAGCCATTTTGGCGCTGACGACTGTAGTAAGCGTGTGGTGACCGTCCAAAAAACTAATGAGAATTGACATAAACATATGAAGTTACCCCAGTTTAGTTCCCTGTACACTCGGTGGGGGCGTTTTGATTCGGCACAAAAATTATCTGTCATTTCTTAGAGAACGTTTAGTCCAGCGTACTAGCTAGCAACAAGCTGGCTAGCAACAAGCTGCTTACATTATTGTCAATATGTCACCGCGCACGTGAAGCGAGTGTCGGCCAGTCGCGACGCGCCACCGGTGGCGGCCACTCGCCATATTGACAAAACAACTGTCAAAGGCAAGATGAGTGTCAATTGTAGCGTCCACCGACCACTTTCGTCTGCGCGGACCAAAGGGCGTGGCGCGTGACAGCCACCTGTGGTCGGTGGACCATCTGCGCGGAGCCTTATTCATAAGTAACTTCGTCCACTAAACATATAAAACACTGGGTCACATCAATCTACTGACTAATATCTTAAACAAATATTGGGCAACATCACATCACATACATTGATTGGATTCCAACGTAGCTAAAGCACCTTGCGTTATGAAAATCAGATACAACGGTAACACAACACCCAGATCTGAGGCAATACAGAAATATTGACCCGACGGGGGATCGAACCTCGGACCTCAGAGATGGTGAATGGGTGGGTGACACCTTAAAAACCGGTGTATAATGTTGTTGTTTTTGATCCATTAATACTTTTCAGTACTTATTAGACCATCTTATTTGTAGCATCCTAACTAGGATCCTACTTAGGAAATAGGAAGATGTAATCGCTGTTGACTACTTAGGTTCCTACCTTCTTAATTAGATGTTACTTAGGATTCGATTGGTCCCTACCCTCTTAGTTAAGATCACAAGTAGGATCCTACTTAGCATCTGATTGGTTGCTACCTTCCCAGTTAGGATGCTACCTTCCTAGTTAGGATTCTGAGTAGGATCCTAGTTAGAATGCTATAAATAGGATTCTAAGTGCTTTAAAAAAACTCGGATGGCTTCTTTATTGTGCAATTTCGACATCCGCATCGTCTTATTTGAAAAACCTTATGAGTAATTTAGGCACATCATAGCAAGATCATGATTATGCGGTAGCAACTAAAATGTAATTATAACCAAAAATATTAACAAAAAAATATGATTGTCCGTCAAGTCGTTTCCCTCGTGTACTATTGCAGGTACACCGCAAAAATACTGAATGTCCACTTGGCAGATATTTATTAAATATATCAAAAAGGCGTTTGTTATTTGTGAAATTTTGTAGGTAATAAATAAATAATACTTATATAATTTACCATTATAGTCACGTTGGACACAGGAGTCAGAGATGTAAAACTTATAAAAAATAGTATCTATAATTATTTTTATAGCTTAAGCAATTATTTTGCAAGTTTTTACGAAATCAAATTGAATTTCGCTTACAAAAATCATCCCACCGGATGACACAGTCGACTGATTTTTGTGAGCGAAATTCCATTTGATTTTGTAAAAATAGTATCTAATAATACATAATACTTTATGCTATTTAGGTACTAGTATTTATTATATTTTTATAATTTAAGCAATTATTTTGCAAGTTTTTACGAAATTAAATCAAACTTCACTTACAATAATTAATCGACTGTGTCATCCGGTGGGACTCGAACCCTCGTCCCTTCGCTATCCGGACGAGTGCTCTTACCAACTAAGCTACGGAGGACGTTAGTCAGCCGACGAATTTTCGTGAGTGCTTGCTACGTCAGTGAGCCGGCGTTCGATTTCATCAATACTTGGGGAATGTACCCGCATGTATCCGATGGAAATATTTTTACAAATATTTAACCATCAGTTAAGATGAAGTCAGTTTAACGTATAATTATTTTTATAACTTAAGCAATTATTTTGCAAGCTTTTACGAAATCAAATTGAATTTCGCTCACAAAAATTAATCGACTGTGTCATCCGGTGGGACTCGAACCCACGTCACTTGTAATATTTTGTAGGTAGTAAATAAATTATATTTAATTTAACATTATAGTCACGTTGGACACAGGATTCGGAGATGTAAATTTACAAAAATAGTATCTAGTAATACATAATACTTTATGCTATTTAGGTACTAGTATTTATCAGTCGCAGGTTGTCCACGGCTGAGCACAGGATTTGGTCTGATCCCATGACATTTACAAGATCGTCTGTCCATCTTGCCGGTGGACAATCAACGCCACGATTTTGATAGATTTGATCAATCAACATACTCCAATCAATGATGTTTCTTTCGGCTATAGCAAGCTCAAATATAAAAACTATCTGAGTATGAATGAACAGTATCGTAATCCATAACAAATATTTATTGCATACCACAGAATATCTGTTAAGACAAGTCAGAGGCCCTAGGGCGGCTTGATAACATCTGACAGTAAGGTGGTCACTTGCCTTATAGACGCCCAGAGGGGCGTCGCGAACGATACTCCACCACGCGGGCTCAGTGCGGATTGGTAGAGACCAATCCGCACTGAGCCCGCGTGGTGGAGTATCGTTCGTAGCTCCTCATAGTTGAGGTGAGGCCTTTGCCCAGCTGTGTGATCTGTATAGGCTATCTTTACTTTTTACTTTACAGTGATATTCTGTCAGTCTGAGAGTGTCAATATAGTCTGGGGAAGCTTATAATTTGTTGTGATTTCGATGTTGCTTTCATAGAGAATGTTACTATATTTGAGCATTATATAAGAATACATAATTTAGCCGCTGAGTTTCAGGGGGGCGGCAAAATTGAATTTGTAATATGGTTGTAAAAACTCATCGCCTATAGAAAGAACGTCATTCAATCAATTCAACCGCAGAAAATCAGTGTGGCATAATTTTTGCTACCATGACTATAGCTGAACCTTGTCGGCATTTACCTCGTTTTTGATATTATTATTTTTATTGTTGCATAATAATACTTTAAATGATGGATTTTTAAGGTTCGCCGTCTTGTCTTATAAAAGTAATATCATAAAAAAGGAATAATATTATGCAAAACTAACAATAATGACAAGTATAAAATTCAAATACTCGTAATCACACAAACATCTGCCCCCAGCGGGATTCGCTGCCACAACCGCTTGTTTCAACTTTTATAGTCCGGATCACTACTCCAAAACGTCGCCATTGTCAAAAAGCAAATAAAAATGTATGAAATAAATAATAAAATGAGAACAGCGACCACTCAACACCATGCATGTGAACGAACAAAACTGATGAAAGAAAATCAACAACTGAAAAAGCCAAAAGAAGGGGTCTACTCCAATAGACGTATTCAAGACCAAGCCATCTCTCTCGAACGCCCTGCACACAGCTTGATAAACAATACGACACCGAGAACTAACACATTGACAACATAAGACCCTGAGTTCAAGTCGTTTCCACCTATTACACCGTTAAGAAGTTTGGGGGCATACTCCGGTAACCGACGTCGTATTTTCGACTATAGCCGTCTCTATCCGTCATATCCCTCGAAAATACGTACATCGGAGAAAGGTCTTAGATGGTATTAATTTTAATCAACGTAATACCCGATTTTTTTGGATATAAACTTTAGTTACTTTTTGAAATGTTTTTAATATTTAATTAACGACTGGAGTTTTTATAAGGACGCGTAGTGTTCATAAAAAGCAAATTAAAAATATATTTTTTAAGAACTTTTTTACTAGTAACACTGCCTAGACGCGCACATACTACCCGACCAAACGAACTAGACAACTGTCAAACGACTTTCGACAACGAATACAATAAAAATACCGATGGAAATCAAAAACCAATGGTGTTAAAATAAACTTAGGCAATTCATCTAAATTGCAACAATATTGCTTGTTAATAACCTTTAGTAATTCCGTTGTATTTGTCGTCGTAAGTCGTTTGACAGTTGTCTACTCATCGAGGACATATCCTTCTAGAGCGGAAATGGCATTAATTTTATTCCAGAAAAATTCCGCCAAATCCGAAAGATTCTGAATGAACCGACTGTATGTCAATCACCGTATTAGTGATGGTCAATAAGAAATTAGTATCGATAGTCGACGTTATTGTTTAATTTAATGGGAACAATATTTTATTACACCTAAGGTTAGACTTTTCACTAATGTGCAATATCCTAAATATAATATATGACTCTTGTTCCTAAGAAATTTAAGTTAGTCATCAAATTAACAATAACGAACTCTAAAGTATGAATCATCATAATTGTTATCAATCTATCCCTATTTCCCTTGGTCACGCCATCACGCGTGAACGGCTGAACCGATTTCACTAATTCTCTTTTTGTTGTTTGTTATTGTCAGGAGAAGGTTCTTATGAAAGAAAAAAATAAGAAAATTGCGCGGAAAATTATTAAATTCAGGAATACTTAACCACCATATAAAATTATTTCTAATCAAACCTTAGCGCTTTGGACGTTAAAATATTTTGAATGTAACCTTATGACGTTCGACCACTGACCTCTATAATACAAATACGCTGGACTGCATACTGTCAACCTAACAATGAAGCCATTTAATTATCGCAAATTTGGCGCTGACGGCTATAGTGAGCATGTGGTGACTATCCATGGAACTAATTTGACATATGGTAGTTACTCTATCTTAGTTTCCTGTACACTCGGTGGGGACGCTTTGATTTGGCACAAAATTATGTGTTATTTCTTAGAGAATGTTTAGTCCAGCGTGCTTGTACTAAAGAGGTCAGTGCGTTCGACATAGAATTGACAGATATCGTCAAAGAGGATCAAAAAAAACTAAATAACAGGACAAAGTCTGTCGGGTCAGCTAGTATATAATAAAAAATAAAATTTTGTTTGTAAAACAAATTAACTTCCATAATAACTTGCAAATAAATTGCTTAAATTATAAAAACATGAATTTAAAAGCCAAGCACAGAGAAATTACATTGAAATCTAAATACAGTAAGCATTTTTATTAAAATACGTTTATTGTTTTTTAATTTCTATAAATTAAGAATAAGGCTCATACTTTATATACGACAGGAAACAAGTTTCTTAAAATCATGTTTTCCGATATATATCTACCTATTTACCTAAGCACAGTGGCATCACTTTCAAAGTTTTACAGCCCGGACAAAGTTTTTTTTTTAAAAAAACAGGCTGAGTGCGAACTCGCACACGAAATTATACCATTATCTACTTCATAGTCACTTAGTCACTTCAGGACTTTCTGTGAATGAGAATGTAGGTAAACACCTACCCCAAAGTTGTCCGGAAGGGATCGTTTTAACAATAAAACCACCTACATTATACATGTACTGTGTAAATTGCCTTATTTCTTTTATTGGTATGTTTTGCCATAAAGATTTTCTATCTATTTGAAGGCTCCAATTCCTCATTCGCTTCTCATTACATCCATTCGTCACCTTTATTATCGTCACACACCTTACAGTAATAGAATCGATACACATATATTTACACACGCAAACATCCATACTCTTATTTTCACTACACATCTCATTGTTCATAATCCATTAAACCAAGAAAACTATCAAACGTCATGTCAAGTGTCAGCGTTTTGTTATTCGCAAGAAAATCAATAATTCTAACAAAACCTTCCTCGGTATAGGTAGGTTAATGTCATTTTTGCATAGGTATTGATTCTAGTGCGCGACTGTAAACATTTGTGTTATCGATTATATCACTATACCTCCGTGCTGACAAAGTACTAAAATAATTATTGTGTAATGTAAACTGTGCACATAAATGTCGATAAGTCGTATAACCAATTCAGCGCAACACTAGTAACGAGTGTTAACTAATAGAATGAGATGACATTATGTGCTACCCACTTAGTGAGAGCAAGATGAGACTTAAACGTCAGTACGCTTGACCGATTTATCTTGAGCCGTAGGAAAATTTTATGATCTTTTCAAAATTGTATAATTACTATTACTTATCGATTAAATGACATCACATCCGTTTTAAAATTCGATGTTTTGCTTTTGTCTGACAACACAGTATAGAACAATACGACATTATGTTAATTATTTCTCAAATCTCATTTTTTCGTAACAATTTAAATATTCACGTTGACATACCACACAGATCAATTGGTTTTTGACATACGGTTTTGACAGAACTGACACCTTCTATTGCGGTTGTCAGCACAGATAAAGTTTCGGAGTAAAATAGTTTTTACTTCGCCTCTAGTAGGATATGTCCTCGATGTGTCTACTTGATTTGGTCGAGTAGTACACAGTATACAAGATGTAAGTGTAAACAGTCATATCCTTTGAAAGGGGGTGAATATGTACAAAAATAAATACCTTAAATTTTTATTAAGGGTTATGCATGATAGAATGCTTCAAAAAAATTGATGCTCCATTACAAAAAAAAGTAAAGTCAGACTATATATATCCCACAGCTGGGAAACCTCACCTCAACTATGAGGAGGTACGAGCTATACACTCCACCATGCGGGCTCAGTGCGGATTGGTGGATGGGTGTCTGTAAAGTAAGTGGCAAACCTTACTGTCAGATCTTATCAAGCCGCCCTAGGGCCTCTGACTAGGCTTAACGACTAATACCAACAGATATTAGCCGGGACCAACTGCTTAACGTGCCTTCCGAAGCACGGAGATGCTTGTCATGGACGTCACTTAAATGGTCGAAATGGTCACCCATCCAATCACGACCGCGCCGTGGGTTGCTTAACATTGGTATCACTACCAAAGCGTTGCCGCCACTGCGCCACAAGCACCTCAACAAAAAAAAAACTGCTACCTCGATAATATAGTACGGAGAGAAATTTATTTGTTTCACGATTCCGGTGATTACTACATAGTAAACGTTGCAGGTATTGATGCTCATATACACATCCATACAGAATGGTACTGTTTACACTTATATCGTGTACATGTTTTTCATTTTAGTAGTTTTTTTTTAAATTAGAATTTGTTTAGTACAACTTTATAAATCAGAGTCTCCAAACACAGGCGTTAAGTTTAAATGAACACTTCAATCATTTTCTATTGCATAAGTTGTGAATAAAAATGTATTTACTTTTGTTCTTATTACTTCTCAAACACGATTCCCAGATTTCTCGATGTCTGCATAGATATTTTGCTTTGCGGGAGACAAACCAAAAAATCTAGTTCTAATTAGTGTATCTAACCCGATTTAATTTCATTAGAGAAGATTAATCCCAACCCACCTAACGGGTAATAGGTCGAAGTGATTATCTGGCCCAATACTCAGACAAGAAGCAAGCTAAATATATTGAAATTGTGTACCTTCCATCATATACCGATGTGGTATCGGTTCAAATATATCGTTCAGTTCAGATTGCCTTTGAATTGCCACAAAGATATCTTTTATTTCGAAGCCGTATTTTTCTAAACCTGCATCTAAGCTCAGCGACCTTTGAACAGCATTTTCGGCAGCCTGAAAATAAAGCTTTGGATTTGTCGTTTTTCCATTGCCAAGTGTTAGCTTTTGCGAAATATATCAAGGATGACTCCACACTTTACAAATCGGCACTATCTTAATACGAATAAATATTTACCTCCGCATAGATTGATGAGTGTGCAGTTACGGTTTCCGGTACTCGGAAGTATTTATCGTAGATTTCCTCAACCGTCAAATTCTCTGCTTTGGCATCTCTGAGGATTCGCTTACTGATTCGTTTTTGCCTCCTTTTTCGCAAAAAGTCTTCAATCGAAAATGTCTTTCGCCAGATTGATTTGGTTTTCTTGGTTTTCTTGGCTTTCGTTTCAAGAATTGGTTTCAGATTTTTTATTGGTTGTGCTTTCCTTTCTTTCGGCTTGTTTTGTTCTTCCGGTTTCTCATCGTCCGGAGCGTCCGTAGGACTGTTTAAGAGGTGAGCATATTCTTGTTGCTCCTCCTGACGACGCCGGATGAATGGTATATATTTGAAAATTCCCCTCTCTGTTGGACAAGAAGAAACCTAGGATATTTCTCTATACATTTCAAAAAGATAAAAAAAAAAAACTAATTCAGGGTGTCTCAACCAATCAGTGTAAAGCTCAAGTGCAGAGACAGAAGAGCGCAGGTTTTATTCTGACTATACATCAGATAATAGTTTGTAGAAATCATAGATTTCATTAAAAAAAATCACTTTTGCCGTACCTTTTTAATGCAAATGTCACAATAACTACGAACAATCGTGAACATATGGGGGTATAATCGTAATTATCATAAACATAGGGTGTTCGGTCCCTGGACTTCAGCATTTCACCACTTTTTGGGACACTTAACAAAATAAAAACTGAGTTTGCAATTACACTTCACCCCAGGTCCTTGCGGGATCTCTCTCTATATAGAAATTCCTTCCTCATCTTCTTATCTTTCTCAGCTTCCATCTCCTTAATATCCCTTTACAATCTGTACTAAAATTCTTTGAGCTCAGCTTTTAACTCCGTTCACCCTTTGAGAGATAATTTGGGGAATAAACTATCCTTAAAAAGAACTATGACCACAGGGTCACAAGCTATCTCCCTTTTATCAAAGTACATCGGTCTTCCCATACAAACTCCCGTATTGTCACCTCTTTAAGGGATGATTTCAAAGATAAAAATGGATAGTTACTATCCTAATCGTATATCTTTTCCAAGATTAAACTGTGTTCATATTAAATTTCATTTAATTTTGTTCTACTTAGCTTTTCCCAAAGGTACCAACTTCCACCCCCCTGTTTATTCTCTTGAGTATCTTCAGGAATTTTGTTTAAATCAAATTTTATCAAAATCGGTTTAAGCGTGTAAAACCCTAAACTACTACAACAGCTTCGAACCGAGGCGGTTGGGCCAAGAAGAAGTGTTGGGGCATTAAGAGGCAAGGGTACCCCAAGAATGGACATGAAATTCCCGATGACAACCATATATGACATGGCAAGCAATCGCCGCAATCGAACATAGTCCGTAAATCGCCCCAAAATTGCCTACGTCTTACGACGTCACGATAAAATGGCACACAGTTGGAAACGTTAAGCTGAGCGAGACACAAATGTGGACCCTGCTCTATATGTCAGCTAGGACGGTGGTGTTGCGAGGGACGGGATTCCATATAACAGTCGCGTGTAATTGGCGCTACCTCGCCCCCTGCACGTCTGGCAGGTCACAAGAGGGTCGCGCACGAACTTGTCAGACCAGCTTACTAAAGGTGCACCTTTGCAAGCATGCTTTTCACGGGCATTTAAAAAAAATAGCTAGGCAACTGTTAAGGATTAATCACAAATATCGCAGCAATTGGGTACTTGACACTATCCACAAAAAACTCTAAAACCCTTGAAAAAAAAACAGCATTTCAAACCCACGTTCATTGATATTTTTTTCAATATCTGCTATATCTTTTTTTTTATATACGTTAACGATAGGTGGCATAAAGTAGTCAATTGTTTCGGGAATGTTGCTTGTAATTGCTCCATATATTCCATATTGCTGAATGTCGCGAATATGAATTGTCATATTCCTAATCAGTTTGGTTTGTTAAATTTTCTTTACATCTTTTTATAGGTCTCGTATTCGAGAGAAGAACGGGCCGGCAGTATTGCCTGGTATTTTAGAGTTGCTCCACACTGCATGGTATTGTGTGGCCGTATCTCAACAGCAGGTTGCTACAAGTTGCCATTGCCCTCAGTTGCTTGATGTAGCACGACGTCATATTGAGAGGCATTGAGCAATTTCAGTTGGCCGTGTAAGCGCACCTTAAGAGGATAGACTAGGCGCCATTCCTCCATACAAACGTAGTCTCCTGTTTTCTCCCTGGATAATGGCTAAAGGCAAAACTTTTTTTACCATAAAATCCATTTCCACAGCTATGCTCCTATATTTCCTTTATTCTGATATTCGAATTAATAACGGAAATGTGAGCCTTTAAAAACTAAAAATACTTATTATCAAATTTTAACCGTAACTTTCAGAGGTTCACTAAAAAATATTCGCAAATTAACACTAAAACAAAAACATAGAAGCATAGTCTCCACCCTTTGACAAATTATTTCAGAAACAAATATTATCAATTGTCAAATTTTGGACGAGGAAATAAGGGTCTACGAAATGCTGTTTTGGTCAAATGTAAGAAGCGATTTATCGGTTTGAGCTCAGTTGTCCCTCTCTTGCTTGGGCGGCCGCATCGAGATGGCAACATTTTATTCAAATACTTATGCCACGTGACCGCATTTTCTCCTAAAAAGTAGACTCACCTAGCAGGGACCGTCGGGGCTGTGGCGCGGCTTGCCTCCAGAACCAGTCCATTCTGTTGTCGAGGAGCTCTTCAGCATCCTCGGGTTCCTTAAAAAAAGAGATAATGCGTCAGTTATGTATACATTCTTAAAATTTAACTGGTCGTGAGGACACCTGAGGTCTTGGCACTCATTGTACCGATGTACAGGTTGGTAAAAAAATATAGGCCCTGAAGGCCCTAAAGGTACTAAAAGGAAACAAAACTCCATTCCCCTGGCAGTTGTAACCTTGCAGCGATCACTGACTGACTTATTTTTAAAATCAAACTACAAATCCACACTAATCCATACTAATATTATAAATGCGAAAGTGTGTCTGTCTGTCTGTTACCTCTTTACGCTTAAACCACTGAACCGATTGAGATGAAATTCGGTGTGGAGACAGTTCGAGACCCTGGAAAGGACATAGGCTACATTTTGCAGCGATATAAAGACATGAAGGGGGTGAAATGGGGGATAAAAGTTTATATGGAAAATCCAACTCTTGCGGGCGAAGGCGCGGGGAACCACTAGTTAAAACTATAACTGGTAAGGTACATCACTTGTCATTACAAAAATAAACAATACGAGTAACCACAGAAGATATAAAAGATATAAGTGCGGGTCAGACTCGCGCATTGAGCGTTCCGTACACAAAAAGGTTTTATTAAACAAAGTTACCACGCGGTTTTCATATTTTTTCCTTAACTTGTGCTGTTTGAACTTCATGCTTGCTAAATTTCATTTCATTCCAATTCATTATTCCAAACAAACACTAATTTTTTTTTTCCTTCCGTGGATACAAAAGGGGTGGTAATTTTTATGAAACTTTTTGAATCTAAATCGATAAAAAATTGTATTTAGAAAAAAAAAACGGGCCCAGTGCGATTTAAACTCGAACACGAAGAGATCCGTACCATTACGTCACCATAACAACTTTTAACACTATAGTTTGTAGCTTTTTCAGTGTTAAAAACCGGCTAAGTGCGAGTCGGACTCGCGTGAAGGGTTCCGTACCATTGACTTAAAACATTAGACAGTATAGGCAAAAAAAGGATATATTTTAATTTTATTGACAATTTCAAAAGTATTCATCACAGGATACCCGAACAATTTTAAATAAGAGTTTCCGCGCCTGTTTCTTTACTTGGCGGGCTATATCTCGCAAATGGTAAAGCTGATAAAAAAGTGTTGTATGGAAACCCTACCTTATTTTTGTAGTCCTTTTTAACGATATCCCATACAAAAAAATGCACTCATAAAAAATAATTACCCCCCCCCCCCCTCTACATGTATTGGGAGGTACCCATGAAAAGGGGTAATTTATTTTTTTGTATTTGTAAGTGATGTATCCTCGAACCAAGTTACATGCAAATCAGTCCATAAACGTAGAAGATATTATGTTGTGACAGACTAGGACGGACGGACGGACGGACTGAACGATCTTATAAGGGTTCCTTGTCGGACTACGGAACCCTAAAAAAGGAAAAAAAACTCGTTACTTTGTTTAATGTTGTGCCAATATACAGGGTGCCCGGGTTTCGACTAGCGCTAATTTTATTTATCAAATTTTAGAGACAATCCTATTGAAAAAGATTTTTTCCTCTATGACGGTTAATAATTTTGAATTGATTTTCCTTCGCTTGATCGGCGATAGTGTAACCTTTCAAATGAACCATTTTTATAACTTTTATGTCCTTCAGATCCATAGAAATAGTATTTTTTAATAATTAAAATGGCTGCCGTCGATAACATTTGATGAACTAATAGCCCATAAATTATCGTTAGTCTAAGCCCGGACAACTGTATAATGGTACGGAACTCTTTACGCGCGAGTCCAACTCGCACTTGGCCGGCTGTGTTTGTCAAATAATAGTCATTTGTTTCGGCACAGCGCTCATCAAATAAGCATTTGCATTTCAACCACAAAACATGACATCTGTGCCTACATTATAATTACTAAATGGGCTGGAAAAGCTTAACAAACATGATCCAATGCCATTAGATGTGGTGATGATTCGTCAAAAAATGCTTGGAAGTAAGACCATTTGTATTATATTTAAAGGATAATTATTTTTACCTGCATTTATTTATTTGTATACTGGCAGTTCCCTGCGACTTGCGCCAAAAGTCGAATTTCCCATATAAACTTTTACCGCCAATTACACCAAACGATTTTATGTCGCGATAAAAAGTAGCCTATGTCCTTTCCAGGGTCTCAAACTATCTCTGTATTAAATTTCATTTGAATCGGTCGGTTAGTTTCGGAGCCTATTCAGTTAAAACAAACAAACAACAAATCTTTCCTCTTTATAATATTCGGGTAGAAGTACACCAGATGTAACTTTGAATGAAATTATTTCAATCAAATTTTTGTTGCTAAAGTTGGCCATTCACGGCCAGTTACACTAATTAGTCGGTCTACGACCAAAATTTTACGTTTTCAATATCATTACTAGAATCAGGCGTTACTTTGCGGAAATCCATTATTAGATGGGAAAAATAAATTACATTTATTTTGCTTTAAATTTCCGCTAATAAATAATAATAATTAATTCCGTTAATAAGAGACGCTAGCGCAGGCACCAAAACCACACCAACCACAACCGCGTTGAGTACCAGTTCAGGCAAATGCAGAATGCACCGCCCTCCCTCCCTCAATACGCATGCACTACAGCTAATGCAGTTGTTAGTTACCAACACTAGTTTTCAACATCGGTAATAAAAATCTAGGCTATAGGCATAAGTACTAAAAAAGTTACTTAACGTTATTATTTTTTCCACAATTGCCCATATTTTACCGGTTCTAAGACTGAACTGACCGTGAATGGCCAACTTAACAGAGTAACTGAAGTTGTCCAATGTGTCATTTTCAAGCGATTTCAATCCTGAATTGTTAGCAACAGAGTTACGTAATTAGCCCCCAGAATGCTGTCTTAGCTTGCGCAGGCTAAGGCACGTGAATTTTTGTTTGTTCTCGCAACGTGCAGGAGAACAAATTGAACAGAGCTTGTTCATATTTATAACAAAAGTGAAAACAAACTTTTTTTATTTTTTTGTATTTTAGGTAAGCAGGCAAATAACGGCGACTCTGAGAAACATTAGTACCTAATAAGAATACGACGAATAATTATTTTTGTGGTCTTAAAGGAAAAGAAGATTGGCATAAGTCGACCCAATAGATAGAGATACCGTACCAAGTGAGACACATGAAATATAAATACCACTTAATTAGCGGGCTTTTGTTAGATTTTATGGTAATTTTAAAAGCAGCAGAAAATTTAAAATATTTTTAAAATGTACAAATTATTATTACTAAACGTCTTCAAGGATGCAAAAACAAAAGGAACGACGTGAACTTTGACGTGTCAGTCAAACATGAGGTATGTTTTATATCAAACATCAATGTTGAACGGATCATACATTGTTTAAATGTCAGACCGACATAATGCACCAAATAAAATGTCGTTCAATGTCAATTATATTAGTTTTTCCTCTATAAAGTTATATTTGGGGCTGAGCATCAAATAACTGCCTCGTTGGTCCGCACGCTGGGTACTATCCACGAGGTCCCGGGTTCGAATCCCGGGTCGGGCCGAGAGTGTTTGGATTTTTCTGTCTTGAAATTACTTAGACCTACACAGCTCCGGAGTCAGGAAGTTGGTGGTGTTAACCCCGTGCCTCGGAAAGCACGTTAAGCCGTTGGTCCTGCGCCCATGTCGGACTGCCGTCTCACCGAATTATGAGAGTGAAGGAACAGAGAGTGCACCTGTGTACTGCGCACACACTTGTGCACTATAATATGTCCTGCGCAGTTGGCTAATCTCTGTTGAGATAGGCCGCCGTAGTCGAAATCGGCTAGGAGGATTATTATTATTAACTTTGCCGTTATTCTTTCGCTCAATAAAGAGGCACCGACTTCAAAAATAAAGGCCGTATAACTTTCTTTTGCAAAACAAGTCGTTAGCTATTTTTGGCTTGCTAGGGTTGGTTTTACAACAGCTCGTTAAGAAATATCCGTCAAGTAAAATACTTACCGTCTTACTAATAACAATTTTGACACTGATATGGGTAACACGTGAATAAATATGAAACAGATAATTTGAAAAGTTTGTCTCACCTTCCTACCTCATGTCATCTACCTGTACCTAATTAATTCTTAAGTAGCCATTTCATATAATATCCCCGCGTGGTGGACTGTGGCTCGTACCTCTGCATAGTTGAGGTGAGACCTTTGCCCAGCAGTGGGATATTTATTCAGGTGTTATACCGGCGGCATAATCATTACAACTTAAGTATATGAATGATTTTAAAATGACATCTTATCATTTGTGTATTTTTTTTAATTGATTGGTATTTTTTAAATAGCAGTACCCATAATTATTCGGCCAGTAACTTTTGTTTGACAGTTTAAAATTTTGAAGGGTTTATTTTTTGCAAGAATTTAAATGTATGCTTGTTAGTGTTATTTTTACAATCTCTTGTCGATGTGTCTTCCAAGTTTTGTATAAGAACTCACAAATACACGGGTAGGATTAAGCAATAAAAGAACACCGTGAATTTAAAAATAAAGTTTAAAAAAAACCGGCCAAGATCCAAAAAAAATATTGTAAATGGGAGCTCCCCTTAAATATTATTATTATTTTAATTCAATTGTTTATTTTCAAAGTGAATATACTCGTACATATTATTATTTTGTGAACAATTCAAGCGTCTACCTGTTGCCATTATTAATATCGAGCATAAAACGGCAAAAAAATCATGTTTGTTGTATGGGAACTTAAATATTTATTATTTTCTGTTTTCAGTATTTCTTGTTATAGCAGCAACAGAAATACATCATCTATATAAGTTTCAATAAGAAAACCAAAAATTCGAAAATTTTAACTAGTTTTGATAGCTATTTATGTGATTTCATCATCAATGGATGATGGCAGATGGACTTATTGACAACTTAGAACTTCATAGGGAATATAATACCCTTTCAGACAATAATTTTGGAACCCGTGCACAATCGACAGAGGAATCGAGAAAAAACCAACATACATACGGTCGAACTAAGAACCTCCTCATTTGGAGGCAGTTAAAATTACTTTGACTTAAAAGTAAAAAGAGTCAGCTGAAAATTATTGTGTAAAAATACAAAACTAGGACGGACGGATCGGACGGACTGAACGATCTTATAAGGGTTCCTTGTCGGACTACGGAACCCTAAAAACGAGGTTTTTATGAGGATTTTTATTGCGCGTTCAATCAAATAAGCAAATCGTACTCCGCCTAATTAGTATTAATATTTTTTTACCACAACTATCTTGCAATCATTTGTGGAAGCTTTAGTTAGTCACATGTAATTTTTGAACCATACATTAGTTCATGGTCATGGCATAACATGAATTTCGCAATGCATTTTACAAGTTGCGTCTCTTAAACCCATTTACACTCGATGCACCGTTATTTAGTAGTTTCACGTTAGCTGTTAATGTGTTAATAACAGATTTCTTCCACTTTGGTCACACACAACACCCTTTCCACAAACAAAACACCGAAACAATATCACAAGTATTCATAATTTACTTAATTACCCATTTGGGATGTATAGCAAAAAATATGTGCATGTTTTCCACGCCGCGTTCATAACTGATGAGAAGTGTACACAGAATGAGTGGCCCAAACTTTACGTACACGTGCGAGCAAGGAAAGCTGACACGTTGTAACTTGCGTTGCTTGACTTTTTATGTTTTATTTTTTTAAATATATATTTTTTAAATAATATTTGACCGCAATCTCACCAGGTGGTAAGCGACGATGCGGCCGACGACGAGATGTCTGACTAGTAGTAAGAGCCTAATAATGTCTCTTTTCTTAAAAGAATCCAGACCACAGTGCAGAAACGCTTCAGCAGGCAACGAATTCTACTCTCTAGCCATACGCAAGAGGAACGTAGATTCAAAACGTTTGGTGCGTATTATTGGTATTTCCACGATTATATTTGATTAAGGTAAGACAATTTAAAAAGCAATCTTTAGCCATTGCTGGAGGAAACGGCTTGCCAATTTTTTAAGCTATAAAGTGACTCGGAAGCTATTGTTGGGATGTCTTTAGTAATAAGGGACTTAATTGTTTTACTATATATGTAAATATACATATTGCCGACTAAAAAGTTGACATAATTGTGTAGTTTTTTAAGTAAGTTAATAATTACCACAACCATGCCAGTGTATCCCAACTGAGCAAGTCAGTATGCGAAAAAAGTACTTATAGCCTATAGAAAATGTAAAGTAAAAAAATAAATTTAAGTTAGCTTAGATATACGAGTACCTCACTGCTGGGCAAGGCTTCACCTCAACTATAAGCCAAACTCCACCACGCGGGCACCTTACTGTCAGATGTTACCTCTGACTAAGCTTAACGACTAACTACATAATATAAACCGATATTAGCCGGGACCAACTGTTGAACGTGTTTTCCGAAGCACGGAGAGGCTTGTGATAGACGTCACTTAAATTATTGGAATGGTCACCCATCCAATCACAATCGCGCTCTGGATGGACTGACCTAACTTCGATATCACTACCAAAGCGGCTCCGTCACTACGCCACAGCACCTAAACAAAATGTGGCAACCGAAAACTTGATGGAAGCATGTGACCGCGCCACGTGACGAGTTTTTTTGCTCGCGAGTGTAAAATAATAATAATAGTGTAATGTCGCCTGAAGAACAATGCATTTACATATTTGTCAGGATTATACAGAGCGCAGGTGGCCATGTGTTAATAACAAGTGATTGAGACACCAAATTTTAAGCATGTTTTTCGCTCACGTGACAAAGCGACACGCACAAACAATGTTTTATTTATATACTTTATGTACAAATTTCATTGTATCAATGTCGGACTTAATACCTACAGCGTTGGCTATCAGCCAACTATAGGTCGAAACAGAGAAAATATACACGAAAGGTTCCGTACTACTCTACACAACATTAGACTCTATATTATTGATAATGTATAATAGCGAGCAAAAAACGTAAAAAATAACGTTAGCTGTATGGGATCTCCCGCCATAAACAATTTATTCTATTTTTAATATTTTTCGTTATATTGTAACAGAAATACATCGTCTGTAAACATTTCTACTGTCTAGCTATAACAGTTCATGAGATACAGTACAGAGAAAGACAGCGGAGGCTTAGTAATAGGGTCCCGTTATTACACACCTTTGCATGCAAGACGAACCCTCCCTACATTACCCTCCCTTCAAATGAAGTACCTACTAATTGTGTGAGAAAACAATACTATAACTAAACTATATACCATAGGAAACGATATATGACTAAGATTTAAGGAATCACAGTGTTTATCATGCTGTTGATAAAAAATAATAAGTACATCAATAATATGAGCATATTCTTGCGAGTTTGTGTGTATGTTTGTATTAATATCTGAAACTACGAGTACTTACTAGTATTGTATATTTTAAATGCCTTTTGCAGAAAACAAAGGCTGAAAATTGTATGGGTTCAACATGAATGAATAAGTATGTATGTACCAGATGTTTTCAATTGAAATTAAATACATCAATGAATTGCGTATAGGTGGTACTGGGAGAAAGAACAACACTCCATGTATTGTAATTTCTAATACACCTACGACCGTTTAGACCTTATTATTACTAAAGGACTTGTCCTCTTTTTGTATGGAGGTTGGTTTTTTATTCTAAGATATCACCAACCACCAATAACCTATATTTATCTTTAAGCTACAAAAATATGAAACACGTTACCATAGAAATCAGAATTTTAAACGCCTCCATTTTTGAGAAAAAATATGTTTTGAACTGGCATCATCCATTGATCACTTACTTATATTTCCTGGCTGTATGGCTATGTACCATTGCCTTTAACTAGG
The DNA here is from genome assembly GCA_949316185.1 of Pyrausta nigrata. NCBI lineage: Eukaryota > Metazoa > Arthropoda > Insecta > Lepidoptera > Crambidae > Pyrausta > Pyrausta nigrata. The sequence continues at coordinate 1,841,126 of OX438936.1, forward strand.
TACTACCACAGATTATATAATAGGTACTACTGTCAATGGAATGACAATTTTGCTGTCAATTTTATTTCATGCGTTAATTGATATAGGCGAAGGTGCGGTTTATGTACAGACAAAGAGAAAAATTAATTTTAATTTTTCTCTAAATCGGAGGCCTTAAAAAATATATTTATTATGCAGAAAGGCTAGCTTTTGTGAACTCTTTCATATAATATTTACTTTATTCTGGTTAGAAATATTGATGAATAAAAAACCATTAATGGACAAGTCCTTTTGATTTTATAAATATCTAATAATTACCCACTCACTACTAAATATGAATGACACAGGTGCACAAGTTTTAGTGGCAACAATTTTTGTGGCAATCCTTTTGATGTAGATATGACTTGATTACAAGGCTCCGCGGAGACGGGCCACCGACCACAGCCACCGGTGGCTAGCGACAAGCTGTTTACATTGTTTTCAGGGTTCCGTAATCCGACAAGGAACCCTTATAAGATCGTTCAGTCCGTCCGCCCTAGTCTGTCACAGCAGAATATCTTGTACGTTTATGGACTGATTTGTATGTTACTTGATTCGAAGATATTTCACATATAGATCTCATTTTTAAAAATACAAAAAATTAAAATTACCCCTTTTTAAGGGTTCCTCCCCATACATGTAAATGGGGGGCAAAATTATTTTTTTGAGTGCACCCCCTAGTGTGGGGTATCGTTAAAAAGGACTATGAAAATAAGGCAGGGTTTCCATACAACACTTTTTTATCAGCTTTACCATTTGCGAGATATAGCCCGCCAAAGTCGTTTACACGGTGTCCCCCCCCCACTGTAATTTCTAAAGTCTTGGAATTTCAAATCACTCACGTAAAGAAACAGGCGCGGAAACTCTTATTTAAAATTGTTTCGGGTATCCTGTGATAAATACTTTTGAAATTATAAATAAAATAAAAATACATATATACTTTTTTTGCCTATACTGTCTAATGTTTTAAGTTAATGGTACGGACCACTTCGCGCGCGAGTCCGACTCGCACTTGGCCGGTTTTTTAATACGTTTTATATGGAGTCGCCGCACACGTGAAGCGAGTGGCGGCCACTCGCGATTCAGTGCGCTACACGCAAGCCGATGTGGCAGCCACTCGCCATTTTGACAAAACATTGCCAAAAGATCTAGCAGTTGAGTGTCAATTGCAGCGGCCACCGACCAAAGAGCGTGGCGCGCGACAGTAACACCCGTGGCGATGGTTCGGTGGCCCATGTTCGAGGAGTCTAAAGGTCATGGTACACTATACCGGCACCGCCTCAACCCAGCATTCCCATTCAAATTAGAGCATTCAATGGGGATGAAAAAGGAGCTCGCAGTACAGGGACACAATAGGATAAAAAACATCTTTAAACAAAAAAATGTAACTTTAACTTTAGAATGTTCAATTCCGTACAACATTGATTAAAAAAAACAAGTCCTTTGTTTAGGTAATTTAGAAAAAAAAAATGTAATTTTTGTCTAACGTGTACGTTCCTTAATATGGTCTCGAAATCGGCTTGTATAGTCTAGTCAAGTCATATGTTTCATCTCAATAGTATCCTGTTAGATAGTAGGTACTGACGGCCGCATGTGAGACTGCACTGCCTCAATTCTGACATAACCTGACTTGATGCCGACTGTACACCCAGCGATACAGGGTCACTTTCTTCTTCATACAACATACTGCAAATAACAATGGTGACTGGTATAGCCAACATACGTCAGCCAACCATAGAACTGCGTCTTTCTGACTAGGACAAAAAATAAATAATCACTGTAATTTATAGTTAATTGCAATAGTCATGACATAACAATTATCCTTTTTACGAGTAGTTATTTGATTATTATTTATGTATTTGAAAATGTTATTGAATGCATTTTATGTTATTCATATTTAGGTCATGGCTGTTACTAGTTTCTCAATCTTCTTAACACAAATCGATACAAAATACCTCTGTAGTGTTAAGAGTGTAGGGTTTAGTATTCAGTTAAATATGGAGTGTGTCCGGTTTAGGACTAACGATAATTTAGTTCATCAAATGTTATCGACAGAAAAAAAAACCCGTGTTGGGTTCTAAATCTATTAACTAAAAATCTTGCAAAATATTTAAAAAAGTTAAATACTTTTTAAAGCTATTACAAAACTACACACAAAAATGCAATTTTTCTGAAAAACTTTGTTGAAAAAGTATTTTTTTTTTTCATTTTTTTTCGTTTGGATTATGTCCCTAAAATTTGAAAAATAAAGATAAATAAAAGACCCTTACATTATCGCAAGTCAAAACCCGGACACCCTGTATAAATTTTAATATTGAACAACATCTAGGCCTTTGCCCAGCAGTGGGATGATTCGGGCTAACACATAGTTGTAATTATTTAACACGATTTTATGACAATTCTATTTATTAGAAATGTTACTTCGTCAATTAACATGTTATCGTAGTGCCCAGCTCTGGCAGCCGCAAGTATTGGCGGTCTGTCTGTCTGTCATGTTGTTTAGCACATGAATACGTAATATACGCAACGGCCTGAAGATGAAGGTACCTATCAGCGTTACGGACATATTCAGTAAAAACACACGATATATCAACAAAATGACGACCATGGGAAAGTGGTTTACACCCCAGATTGAAAAACTTGAAGTTACGGATTCAAATCCTGCAAGGGGCACCGGGCAATGTACTAAACACGAGCATTTGTACCTAAATCATGGATTCAAGTCGCCATAGCACAAGCTCACGCTTAGTAGGTAAAGCCTAGGCCTAAGCCATTAAAAAAGAGGTAGATATGTCATCTCCTACTGCGCGGTGATTCAAATTTATGCGCTGATTACACGTTCGTTTAGTGTTCAAATGTCATATTATGTGTACGAAAACTGTTTAATTTGAGAGAAGCATTTCCGCGCGCTAATGACATATCTAACTCTTTTTATAACGCACTATCATTGGTAATTGGTGTGTTTATTAAATCAAAATTATAATTAAGTAATAAAAAAAAACCAGATACCTTCAGTTAGAGGACAGTCTAAAAAGACTGTTATGAAATTGAGAATAGTTTTACAAAGCCTAAAACCCGAATTCACCAAGTTTTAAACATTTGACCGAATTCCCATACAAAATATGTCAAATAATATTAAACCGGCTGATTAAAAATAAAACATGTGATGGTGAACTCCAGGCTAAATCGGATTTTATTTTAGGTTACATTTTTAACACGATTCTTAAAGATATCATCAAGAATGTCTCATAATCCAGCCTTATAGCCTTGTGAACAAAAGGCCTATGTGGTTGTTCCATCGTTCGCTCCAATGCGTTTTCGATCAATATCTATGATTATGTAATGAAAATTCATTGTACTTATCTGAAACTTTGTCGCTAGACACTATTGTCTATTCAGTGGCTAGACTGACTTTGACACAAAGTAACTTTGACTTCAGCAACATTCAACGCTCGCACCTAAATAGGAATTCTTAATAACAATTTACCTATCACTGTCTATGACTTTGTTGACTCAATGATGATTAGTTTGTAATTAAATTACCCCACACAAGAGGGTGCACTCAAAAAATAATTCACCCCCCCCCCCCTTTACATGTATGGGGAGGTACCCTTAAAAAGGGGTAATTTTAATTTTTGGTATTTTTTAAAATGAGATCTATATGTGAAGTATCCTCGAACCAAGTTACATGCAAATCAGTCCATAAACGTAGAAGATATACTGCTGTGACAGACTAGGACGGACGGACGGACGGACGGACTGAACGATCTTATAAGGGTTCCTGTTAACGATCTTATAAGGGTCGGACTACGGAACCCTAAAAACAGACGGTTTAAGAACTTTATTTTCTCAAAAGAATAACATTCACTTGCTGAGAAATTACATTAATAAACAGGTATATTTTAACTTAATGAGCGTATTTAAACTAGACTTGTATCCGAGTAAAAAATAAAAATATTGTCGGGTACACAAACAAAAAGATCGATACAAAATATGAACGATTTGCACGTCCCACAACCACGGATGTAATTGCGCACCGAGCGTACTTGAAAATCGGATGTGGCATATTGATAAAATATATTTTATTAAGATTTTTATTAATATTTACTTTTACTGGGGTATGCATATTTATATTTGGTTTATATTACATATACTGAAATTATTTTATATTTATTTAATTCATAAATTATTCATAAAATTCATTTATTTCTGTACATAGGCTCGCAAGGAGCACTCATACACGTCCCAACATAAAATAGATCCCTTCCACTGCTTCGGGAGCAATTCGGGACAATTGTGGGCTAGTGCTGAGAAGAAGCAGCAAAGAAACTCAGTCACTATTGTCATAGCCTCTTTTCAAAGTTTTACAAGATTTGTGTTCCTTAAAACTATTCCATACATTTTTATTATTGTCATTTAAAAATTCATCTATTTTGTAATATCCTTTAGACATTAAAATACATTTCACAGTTGTTTTAAATTTATGTAAAGGTAATTCAGCAATATGATCGGGTAGCTTATTGAAAAATTTTATACATCTCCCCAAAAATGAATTACCAACCTTTTGAATCCTATAGTTTGGAACGGCTAGTTTATTTTTATTTCTTGTATTATAGTTATGCGCGTCGCTCTTTTTTGAAAATAAATGCAAGTTTTTGCGGACATAAATCAGTTTTCATAAATATACTGGGAAGCTAGTGTTAATATTTTAACTTTTTTAAATATTTCTCTTAGTGAATCCTGAGATTTGAGGTTGTAAATGGCTCGCACAGTTCGCTTCTGCAGTACAAATATTGTTTCTATATCTGCAGCAGATCCCCATAATAACAAACCGTAAGACATGGAAATAACTAAAATATACTAATCTTGCCGTTTCAATATCAGTCAGAAGCCTTATCTTTCTTACCGCGAAAGCAGCTGAGCTAAGTCTTCCTGACAAGGTTATTAAATTATTAAATTACATTAAAACATATTGTTGTACTCTATTGATACAAACTAAAGTTTTTAATTTTTAAGGTTACCTACCTCAAAAGAAAAAAGGAACCCTTTGCTGTCTAACTATTATTACCCTTTCTCAGGAATGTGTAGCTTACTTATCAAATTGAAATTAATATAAAATACTTGATCATGATGGTGAAATCAACGCAATCCAACAAATATGGGCATTTGCACTTACAGTGTGTTTGTTAAAAAAAGAGATAGACCTGTCATCTCGTACTGCGCGGCGATTCGAATTTGATGCTCCTAGCTCACGTTCTTTTACGTGTCAAATGTAAATGCAAAATTTAGCAAATTGCTCAATTAAAGGCAATCAATTCCCGCGCGCTAATGACCAATCTACGTCTTTTTAATCGACTATCATTGGGCATTTGAGGTTTATTGTCTAACAGGGTCTGTTATCGCAGTCAGGGGAAATCAGGGGAATTGAGGCAGTTTCAGGGGAATCAAAACTTACACGTAGGGTACCCCATAGACGCGACTCATGAAATTTGGCATGGACAGTCCTATATAAAGGAAAAATAGAAAATGTTAACATGGTGTTACACTACAAAAAAAAATTAGCTCCAGTATATACGGTACCCTCAAAGCGCGAGTCCAATTTGCTCGCGTTTCTTAAATCAGTGTACAGATTTGGTCTTTCGACAGTTCTATAATATAAATAATTGTTTCAACAAACACACCAATTACCTAGCCCCGAACTAAGCGTGAGCTTGTGCTGTGGCGACTAGGATAACGGATGGACATACTTATATAGGTACGTTTAATACATCCATGACTTAGGTAGTTCTATAACATGTATACAGGGTGTCCCAGAAAACCTATACCACCGAAGGTCTATGGTCGGGGGACACTTGTACCTGTCTATTGGACCCCTATGTATGTTCCTACGATTTTTATGTTTATCTAGATATTTGCAATAAAAAAATGTAAGGAAAAAAATAAAGTGCTAATAAAAATCGGTTGATTTACTTTTACTCTACATACTTTTCAGTTTGAGGTAAAATCTAGTGTATTATGTTTAACATTAATATGCTCACTTTTGTTAAAATTTTAAACATTTCCCGTACATTGTTGTTTGCAAATATCTCGAAAACTACCAAGAATCGTTGAACATACAAAGGGGTTCAATATTATTATTATTAGTTATCAGGCAGGCAGTTGAGACAACTGATAGCCGCCTGTATCCAGTTCTTTACATTAGGTTAAGCGAGTTTAGATTAGTGTCAAGTCGGTTTTTGAATTGATCGATATTTTGGGCAGAGATCTCATCTTCTGGAAGCCCATTCCAAGCTTTGACTACTCTATTGCTCAAAAAATGCTTGTAAGGGTTACACTTTGAGATATTGGTACAGAGTCTGAGATGGTGGCCTCTTAGATGGTCATTTTTGTTACGCGTGAATAGTTGGTCAAAGTTTTGAAGGTCGTAATGACCATGTAGGATCTTGTATGTCTCAATCAGGTCTCCACGATCTCTGCGGTCCTTTAGTTTTGTTAGCAATAGATTGGTTCAAGTGTCCCCCGACCATAGACCTTCGCTGGTACAGGTTTCTCGATAACAAGACTGATTAAGTGATTACTGAGAATTTTGTTAACAAACGATGAAGATCACTTCCGAGAATGTAGAATACCTAAATAGGTACCGCGGCGTATAAAATATAAATAAGTGATTAACTAAGCAATTGCTGTAAGAAAACCTATTAGGTAAGTGGTTTAATTGTTTCCTACTCAGTATCGTATCATCCATATGTAAACCCTGGTTTTCCGTAAATATATTAAATACTCAAACAATATTTAGTTGCTTGTGTTTTTATTTTAGCGCTATCTACTACATTGTAATTTTAGTGTTTATATGTGTGTGTGTGTGTGTATGTCTTGTTAGGTACACTATGACCGAAGGTTCCCGCAGGTGTCGTGACAAAACCTGTTTTTGTCACGACTTATACTGAGCGGGGACCTTTTTGGTACACAATCTTAGATTTATAAGTTTTATGTTTAGTTTTTGTTATTATTTTTATTAGTTGTTTTTTTTTCTTTTCTCTGTCTTGTGTGTTGTGCCAAATAAATGTTTTCTATTTCTACATTTTTTATTAACACAATTATCCCATTTTACTAATAGTCTTACGTACGTTTGCATGAAGCGGAGGTTTCCAAATTTAAAAGCAATCACTTTTTATACATATACGAGTAAGTCAATTAAAAGTTGCAATAAGTATTTATTCAAAGTTAAACGTTTAAAATCCCATATTTCATTCAAGTCTAAAAATAAATAGTACTTCTACGTAGATGTAATTATGTAGAACCATTGAGTGAATGTCGCTTCCCGCCAGCTCTACTCACAAATGGAGCGAATCTTGGAAACGTTTCTATTCTATACAAATCGTTGTCTGTGTCTTGTTGACGAGCTATCTTTACTTAATCGTATAGTTTTGATCGTCTGGCAAGTTTTCGGAAATTTTAACCGCTTATGCTTATTATTACCGCTAATGTATAATAAGGTTTTACCTAAATTAGTATAACTTACCTACGTTAAGTAGTATACGTAAATATGTACCAAGTATACGTCTGTAACGAAACTTAAACGAAAAGTAAGAATATTTTAGCAATATTATTTGGTTACATCTTTTTAAACTTTCTTTCGTAGTTCAACTGGATTCCTTGACGTGCTGCCGCACGTCAGACTACCCCAGAAACTGCCTTTATTCCCTAGGTAATAAAAGCTGTTTTCGTAATTCACATTCGTTACATGCTGCCAACTGTACGTGCTTAGTAAAATACCTAGGTAAGTGTTTTATCGTTCAGAAATAAGTCCTGGCCATGTACGCGTCATCTTTTTATAGAGTCAAAACATAATTTAATACTAAACAATTAATCTTGCAAACGCACAAAATTGGTAAAATGTTGCCAACAAAAATGATGGTTTAGTGGACGCTTAAGACTACTGTAGGGATTTTAACCATTCTCTGGCGTTTCTACATTTGCTATCGACAGTATAATACACCCGGGTGCAACAAGTCTGTTGACCTTGACATAGAGTCTAGCTAGGGTGGATGGCACCCTTCCGCCCCCTCCCACCCCACGTGCCGGCCGTCTATGACACTCCATCCAAACACAATCTCAACTGCATCTACCGTTAATTCCAATTGAACTAACTTTAATTTTAATTGTTCACATCAATAATCTAGCATTCTAGCCCCAAACTGCGTGAGCTTGTGCTATAGCGACTAGTTTAATGGATAGAAAAACTTATATTCGTTTTCATACATCTGTGACTTAGGTACATACAAATTGCTCGTGCTCATCACCCAAATATTCGCCGCTGCGGGATTGAACCCACAACCGTCTGGTTTAGTCGTCCGAGCGTGAGCCACTACACCAAGACGGTCGTCGATATCACAGTCTAAATTGTCTTGCAAAAGTGCTTTGATTTCCTGAAGAACAATGTAATCAACCAGTTTTTGAGTGCGTGAGATTAAATTTTTATTGTGTTAAGTCTACTCTATGTGTGTGCATTATATTAAGGGTGTGTAGTATTTACTGTACCTACCTTTTCTCAGGTTGAGGGATGTTATTTTGCCGCTCAAATTTCAAATACACAGTCAGGATAGGTTCCATGCCTACTAATCACAAGTCTTACTGATAAATCATTTATACCACTGTTCAACACGCTCGTGCTTCGACGGAAAAGGTCAGTAACACCAAATGAGTTTAGTTTTCGAAACTGAAAACATATTTGAAACGGCCGCGCTACCCGAGGGGGTCCAATCATGGAATTCGCCCGGACCCCCTGGGCGAGGACGCCACTCGGCCGGTTACAACGGCGGGCCCCACGACACTGACGGAGCTTTCCGGATTCCGGGAACCAATAGGGTTGCTAGGGGCACAAGACCTTTCCCTCGAGGTCAACCCTGAGGAAAATACTCTCATCACCCACTGACCTCTATAATACAAGTACGCTGGACTGCATACTGTCAAACTAAAAATGAAGCCACTTGATTATCGCCATTTTGGCGCTGACGGCTGTAGTGAGCGAGTGGTGACCGTCCACGGAACTAATGAGAGTTGACATAAACATACGCAAGTTACTCTATTTTAGTTCATTAGACACTCAGGCACTTTGATTCGGCACAAAAATTATCTGTAATTTCTTAGAGAATGTTAAGTCCAGCGTACTTGTATTATGGAGGTTAGTGCTCGTCACCACACTGGATTAGCATTTAGCTCTTGGGTAGACTTCCACGGAATCCTAGGCATGTCCAACAGTCCAAAGCTGGCCTACGTTCTAACAGTATGCTCCAAAGCAAATAGGGACTTTTTCGTCCTATCTATGGAGTATAATACATGAAAAAAAGTAGTATACAATTTTTATATCAAGAACAGCTGCTTCGATTTTTATGATGTTTGTAAGATGTGTTTGTAAAAAGGTACTTGGTGAGTGGTAAATTTGTTGGAATCCGCTGTACTCAACTTGGTAAATGATAATTTGTAGAAATCCGGTAAGGAGACCAATTTTCTGTTGCCATTCCCAAGGTGTGTGAGCCTAAGACATTTCTTGACGGAACTTTTGCTACTGTTATCTTATTTATCAAATAATGACAGCCCTACGCCACGTCGGCCCCCCTCACCCCCGGTGGGCTATGGTCGCTAAATTGTACACATATATATTTACCGAGGCATTCACCGAGGTGCAGTCACCGAGATGTAGTCAAGCGCTTTTTTAAGCAGCTTGAGATGCTAAAGGAAAAGTTGGTTACGTTTCTACTAAAAGTAAGAAATGTTGCTTTATTTTGTTTAAACCGAAAAAAGAGGGGTTTGGCTAGAAAACAAATGACTGAAGAAAATCCGTAAGCATTTCCACACATCGAACAAGTAAACATAATTTTCGAAAAAAAAAACACCCGACTGCATAAAATTTTATATTTTTGAAATGGACTTTTTACTGACTTTCATTTGATACCCATATTGCTTTGGTAAGGAAAAAATCCCCCCTTTATTTCCATTTACGGGCGCCATTTTTAAAATTTATATAACCTATGTCACTCTCACAATTTTGACAAATTCAAGGACACCTCATATGTCAAAAACTGTCTAGCCGTTTGGGCTGTAGGGCGTGCCAAACAATTATACATACATATTCTCCATACTCTCGAAAAACATAACCCTCCTTCCGCAGTCGGGTAAAAACACCTACGTTTTCGATTCTTCAATGCAAATCAGAGTTACATTATAATATAGTAGTTGGTTACTTGGTCTGTTGTTTTAGCGTAGACGATTTACTATCATTTAGACAAAAACACGCGAAAATTAGAATAAAACAACATGAGAAATGGCAAAACATCAAGTTGAGATAAGAATTAGGTGTTAGACAAGTTTCTTCAGAGAAAGAGACAGATAATACGCTTATTATTAGGACGTTTTAAATGTCATGAGGATTTGCTTACGTACGCGGGTAATCCATACTAATATTATAAATGCGAAAGTGTGTCTGTCTATCTCTCTTCTGTCTGTTACCTCTTGACGCTTAAACCTGTGAACCGATTGAGATGAAATTTGGTATCGAGATCCTGGAAAGGACAAAGGCTAGGCGAAGAGTCTGTAAAGGCCACCTCTATCTGTGCAGGAAGTTGGTCAATATCTTGATGTTTGGTGAAATTTATATATTTTTTCCATATTGATTTATGATAAAAGTGCGGTAAAAACATCAGGGTCTAACGTTTTCAACTTGTCTATATATACTAATCTTACCTTAAACGAATAAATTAATAAAAATAATTATTCTGTCTTTTGGTGGGCTTGAACCTGCTTGAACCCACCATTACCCAATGAACCAGTATTCGTATTATAGCGTCCTCTGTAGCTTAGTTGAGAGGGCGATCGCCAGTATATCGAGAGGTAGTGGGATCAAGTCTAGACCCACCAGAAAATCGTTGATGCATTTGTGTGCGAAATTTATTTCGGACAGCTTGCAAAGAAATTAAATAAATTTTAAAAAAGCAATTGATAAAACAATAGTAATTCCAAAGCTATCCATACTAATATTATAAATACGAAAGTGTGTCTGTCTGTCTATCTGTCTGTCTGTAACCTCTTGACGCTTAAACCACTGAACCGATTTAGATGAAATTTCGTGTGGAGACAGTTCGAGTCCCTGGAAAGGACATAGGCTACATTTTGTCGCGATACATAAACCGCACCTTCGCCTATACCAATTAACGCATGAAAAAAAAATTGACAGCAAAATTGTCATTCCATTGACAGTAGTTAGTACCTATTATATAATCTGTGGTAGTACCTAGTAGTATTTATCCACCAGTGGAAAGGCAATGGTACATAGCCATACAGCCAGGAAATACAAGTAATGATCAATGGATGATGCCTCATTACAAAACATATTTTTTTCTTAAAAATGGAGGCGTTTAAAATTCAGATTTCTATGGTTACGTGTTTCATATTTTTGTAGCTTTAAGATAAATATAGGTTATTGGTGGTTGGTAATATATTGGAATAAAAAAACAGCCTACATACAAAAAGAGGACAAGTCCTTTGTGCAAAATTGTACTGTCACGATTTATGCTGAGCTGGAACCTTTTTGCACACACTTGATCTTTAATGTATAACCTAAGTATCCAATCGATTTTCGTGCCAAATAAATGAATTACATTTCATTTAAAATTTTAAAACTATTAAATATTTCTTCACTGAAAGCTAGCTAAGCAATTTGCAAACAATTAAGTTACCCAGAAAGCCTGCAGGTGTTCAATTCTATATGCTTGTTTTCCGTTTACACACAGAGTCGGCCAAGGTGAACAAACTTTTTATATTGCACTTTACTATGTAGAACATATACAGGGCAACAATTTCAAATCCATACTAATATTATAAATGCGAAAGTGTGTCTGTCTGTCTGTCTGTTACCCCTTGACGCTTAAACCTCTGAACCTATTGAGACGGAATTTGGTGTGGAGACAGTTCGAGACCCTGGAAAGGACATAGGCTACATTTTGACGCGATATAAAAACATTAAGGGGGTGACATGGGGGATGAAAGTTTATATGGAAAATCCAACTCTTGCGGACGAAGCCGCGGGGAACCACTAGTTTAGAATAAACTTTAAAAAAATAGTATAAAATGGTTTTAAGCAATGGTCTCAAAATTATTGCACTTTTTCAAAGTTCTTACGACCAAATGCATTGGACCCTCAGTTCAGATGTTTTAAAAAAGTAGCCGAGCGTAATAATTCATATAAGTGTGGCAACGTGAACATAGCATATGAAAAAGAAATATAAACTGTATACAGGGTGTCCCAAACCTCAGCGTTAAGCGGAAGTGACGCGATTCTATTGCTCAAACACAACAACTTTTTGTATGGGACCTACATCGAAATCTCAAATTTTTTTTTTACTTCTTCATACAAACTGCTCTCAGCTGATCGGCACTTTTGTATGGGGAAGCCGAAAATGTTTTCGAGATTTCGATGTTGGTCCCATACAAAAAGTTGTTGTGTTTAAGCAATAGAATTGCGTCACTTCCGCTTAACGCTGAGTTTTGGGACACCCTGTATATCACGAAATGTTCTCTACATATACTTACCTAGGTAAATGTGTGATTTGTCAATCACACTGTACACCTAACAGTTGCGAAGGCTGTATTAAATTATTACATAAAGCCTTAGATAAAACACTTAAGTGATTGAATATGTTATGAATGAGTTGGTAAAGTAAGCTGGATACACACACTTACAAGGAAAGGGAACAGTCCAGCTCCAATTTGTTTTTTTTTTTATATGTTAGAGAGTAGTCTAAAAAAACTAACACGCATTTTTTTCGGAGATATTGTCCTCCAAAGTAGTAAACAAGTAAACATTATTATTGAAAAGACAAAACACCCGACTGCAAAAATTTATATATTTTTAAAATTGTCTTTTTACTGGCTTTCATTTGATACCCATATTGCTATGGTAAGGAACAATTCAATCCCCCCTCCCCCCTTTATTTCCATTTGCGGGCGCCATTTTAAAAATAAATATAACCTATGTCACTCTCACAATTATGACAAATTGAACGACACCTCATATGTCAAAAACTCTTCAGCCGTTTGGGCTGTCGGGCGTGCCAAACAATTATACATACATACATACATGCTCTCGAAAAATATAACCCTCCTTCCGCAGGCGGGTAAAAGTGAACAAACCCTGTAACTTCTCTAGAAAGATTTGTTAACGCAAATTGCTAGTAATTTATTGACTTGTTCTCCAACATATAATTATGTTGGAGAACATAAAACAATATTGGACAGGTATTTTGTTATTTTGGTGCAAATTCTTATCATACAAATAAACACCTTTCAAACTGTCATACTTACGTTTTCAGAGCAAAAATTATTAAAATAACTAAAGTGAAGTCACTATGGGTATGTTGGAGTCCAGTCCAGTCAGCAATTACCTAGCATTTTTATTTACCTATTTATAATAGGCAGACATCATACCAGCCTATTTCAGTCCACTGCCCTCCGCTTCTCGCATCCAACCACCACCGGCCACCTTCCTCAGGTCATCGGTCCACCTAGCAGTGGGGCGTCCAACACTACGTTTCCCGAGACGTGGTCTCCATTCGAGAACCTTCCTATTCCAACGCCCGTCAGTTTGCGACAGACATGACCAGCCACCACTGCCACTTCAGCTTACTGCACCTCTGAACGATATCTATGACTTCCGGCTTTTTGCGGAAAAATCCGCCAAATAGGCAGACATTTGACCGCAATCTCACCTGATGGCAAGCAACGAAGCGGCTTAGGATGCGTCATGTCTGTCTAGAAGCAGCCTATTCGCTCTTTTCTTAAAAGGAATTAAAATACCTACATACCCCGTTATTACAAAAACTTAGTACCGGGTTCATGCCAGGACTAAGCCAATTAAAAAAGCGTTTCTCTATTAGGTTATGTCACGAATGTGTCATTCATTTCTCTGTTGTCAGCTAATATTTACGATAAGACGCACCTTTAGAATTATTGAGACCTAATGCAAAAATTATAGTTTTAGGGAAACAGCGACTAAAGATTCGTAGATCACGAGTTTTTAACGAAAATGGATGATAATTGGATATTAATAACAAAATAATAAATATTGACAGTTACATATCATAATTAAATCATTTCTCTACACATTACAAAGTTAAATAAACAAAAGTAATGTATCAATAAATAATTATATTCGTTTTATTTTAACAGTAGCAATTTAGGTCTTTGTTTGACTAAATCCATATATTTTTAAAAAGACCTTTTTTTGCTTAGGTCTTTCTAATTCTGAACATTTGTTAAAAACTTCGTTTCATTTCTAATCTAGTCTCTATAATCCTGAATTTCTTACTATAAAGGGAGATTTTTTATATCTTATTTTCTATTTACTGTTAATGAAAATCTATATATTTAAGACTATAGTATTACTTTAATCAAAATATTTATTGGACAACAAACTTTAGACAAAGTCAAAGTGTAACATTGTATCTAAGCACTAAAAATATATAGGCAAAAACAAAGTTAAACTTTGATAATTTAAACTTCTCAGCTGCTACTAATTAAAATATGGAATTATAAAATTCTACATAGTTACTAGGAATTATGTTTTTGTTATGATATCACGCAAGTTTTTTTTCTTATCTTATACTTTTAAATGAGCAATAGCAAAATTGTTAAGAATTTTCTACCACGATGTCTTTGAAGGCCGATTTTAGCCAAAAGTAGCTTATTCAGTGCTACTATTTTAAGTTAAGGGTCTGAAGAATTTTTGGAATCTATTTTAATACAAAAATTCATCTTTGCGAATAGTAGAACTCATCAATACACAATTTTACGGATTACTTCGCGGTTTATTTACATTTTATTGAAAACCTGACGTTTCGAACACGTTCAGCGTTCGTGGTCATAAGTAAGTCTTGAGTAAGGCATAGTTTTGAAATATTGAACTACCGTCACTCATAAATATTAATTTACGTTCCCGTGTACGCAGAAAGAGCTAATCGTGTCTAGAGATCTTGCAGTGCAAGGTGTTGCTTGGGTTTTTGCTAGAATAGGATCCCATGCCGGTGGAACTTTCCAACCATCTTCTCTATTGAAATTTGGATGTTTTCTAATTTCAATGGCTTTACGTAGCATTCAAGGAATAAAACGCCGTTTCTTGCAAGTATTTTAGGTTGGTCAAAACAAATGAAGTGGTTGGGTTTGTCTAAGGCATGTTCACACATTGCAGATTTCGTGTTCCGTCTATGTTTAACGTCAGCAATGTATTCTTTGATCCGCACGCCTATACTTCGCTTTTTTTGCCCGATATAGGAGAGGCCACAGTCACACTCCAGTCTGTACACCCCTTCATCTTGAAGAGGTATGTTGCAATTGACAGGTGGTAGGAATTGGTTAATCTTCTTTTGTGGCTAGAAGTAAGTTTTGCATGAAGCACGCTTCAAGATACTCCCAATCTTGTTAGTGATTCCCTTCATGTATGGTGGCACTGCAGGTTGGGTTCAACTGTCGTAGGCTTGGCACGGGGTCTGCAACGACTTGGTACTGGAAGCTGGCTGTCCTGTAGTGCCTTCTTTACATGCTGAAATTCAGCAGCCAGGTGTCAGTCGTAACAGATGCCCCTCTCTCACTGAAACAAAGTTTTGCCCACGGTAGCTAACTGTGAAGGATGATGGTGAGACGCACCATTGAGATATTTATCGGTATGGGTGGCTGGCTTTTCTAAAGACTGTTTAGCTAAGGGTATGATCCGAATTCCTAGTTAGTAAAATATCTAAGATAGCTAGTTTACTGTCTGCCTCTATTTCCATAGTAAATTTGATTTTTGGATGTATTGAATTTAGACGATTAACAAAAGCAGAAAAACTAATGGTGGGAAAAATTGTAAAAGTATCATCTACGTACCGCTTATAAAACTTGGTGATGCAGGTGATGTGCTCAGAGCTCGATACTCAAAATCCTTCATGAATATATCAGCAACAACTGGGGATAACGAAGAGCCATCGGTTTGCAGATAGAACTCATTATCCTACAGTAAATAGCCAGATGTACGGCAATGTTCCAATACTTCTGCATATTCTTTTGGCATGTCCAGTTGAACCAGCTTCCTTTTGTTGATTTCAATGCAGTCCTGTACTGGTAAACTTGTGAATAGGGTCTGAACATCAAAACTAACCATAGTTTCATCATCTGCTAATTGTAAGTTCTTAATTTCGCTAATGAAATAGTAGGAATCCTTCACATATGCCGTTGTTTCTTTCCGTAGCTTTGATAGTTTTCTGGCTCAATGCTGAGCAAATTGGTAGGTTGTGCTATCAATTTGTCTAACAATGGGATGTAGCGATGTACGTATTAGACTTATGAATTTTTGGCAACCTATACAATTTCGGTGGTTTTGCACACGTAGGTACTAATTGTTGAACATCTATACTTAATTTGTCACTGTGTTTTCGTACTAAGTCGCTGGTTTTCGTCAAGATTTTGTTTGTTTGATCTGATTTCATGCGTTTGTAGGTGGATTCGTCCGACAGTAGCTGCGACATTTTAAGTTTATAGTCCGATGTATCTATTATGACCGTAGCGGTACCTTTATCAAACCGCAGATAAACAAAAACTTAAAAAAATTATGAATATCATAACTCGCCTCGTTCATGCGCAGAATGGGTCTCGGAGAATTTTCTATTAGTAGGACTATTTGATATTATTTGTGTACCTAGTTCTTTAGGAGTTCTTTCACCTAGGCGTGCTTTAAAACATCATAATAAAGTATAAATTAATATGTAAATTTACAGAATAAATAATTAAGATAATTACTAACAGTGTGAATTACTTACTTACTTTACAAAAAATTTGGAACATCGGGTTTAAAAAAAATCATCGGTACTTTCGTAACAGTGAAATAGTATTTTTTTTATGTGTTTTTCTAAAAATGTTTCAAGTAAAACGATTCTGAATTAATATTTGTTCATACAATAATTTAGCTTATTTAACCTTAAAAACATGTAAACTTTGTATGTGAATTATGTAAGAAGTCATCAAGACCACACAACATTTTAAAATCATGTTAGACTCATTTCTAAAACGGTCGGTGCTATTGCATTCGTATTTAGTACAAGGGAGACCAATTAATGAATAAAATCTATTATAAAAATTACTTATAATACAACACAGACCAAATCGCCCTTTGGTCTTCTATTTGTGCTATTTGTTCCGTATGAGAGTGACTGAAATAAAAATACGTCAATGTTTATTCTATACTTTTTGTATTAAAATAGACTCGATACCCTATAGGTCTTTTCTTTATTGAAAAAAAAACATACACTTTAATACCTTTGTTTAGTATTGTTCCGACAAAATTCGGATTAGGTCTCCATATTTACAAACACGCAACGACCTGCTCGAAACATTTGCGACCTAACACTGCTTACGTCGCTCTTAAACCGAACACACGCGGGGGTAGGGGCGGCGTGAAAGAGACCGAAATTTACGCGTAGCTCAGTTTACGCGAAAAAATGCCTATATTTTATTAAAAGTCGATAGCCGTGTTCGTTTTAAGTCATCCTATGTAAAAAAGTCGAAATCTTAAAGTTTTGGATTAGGTCTCAATAACTCTGAAGGTGCGACCTGTTCTTTTTTTTTTGTAATAACACCGATAGTTTTCAGGGAACACTTCAGTCGGCAACGAATTCCACTCTATAGCCGTACGCAAGATGAACGTAGATTTAAAACGTTTGGTGCGTATTAGTGGTACGTCAACGATTTAAGGGTGGGAACCCCGCCTGCGTCTTATGTCCCGATAGTATAAAATGGTGAGCGGTGGAATCAAGTCATGTCATTCCTTCGCACACTCGCCGAAATGTAACCTGTAGAACACTGAAAGGCATGCCTTACGCCTATTTCCAGATTTTTATTGTATTTGCTTTTATAAAACTCGATTATTTCTGCCTCGCCCAGTGGTTGACTGGTAAAAGTGCCTTAAGGCATTAAATCCGCTAATTGTCCTTCTTTGTTTGTTCAATAAAAGAATTAATAAATAAAAGGATCTAGTCCCACTGAAACGAAACATAGTCCCTTGTATGAAAAAGTCGCTAATCTTTCAAAAATAACCCTGTAGGTAGTATAAAGTTAAAAATGTTATGTCTTTTCAGCATTTTGCTTTGTAGTCTTTGACTTATACATTTACCTTTTTCTTCGTAGGTAATTTTAAACGTGGGCTGCATAATTGCATGCTTTTATTTTACATAATTTTGTTTGTTTGTTGTCTGCCATTCCAAATTTATAAAAATCTTAAAAAGCGTCTGTTCTTTGAGCTTTAAGTAATATTGTTTTAAAATAAAATTCTTCATAAGTTTATAGTGCAACATGTAATTCCCTGTTTGTCTTGTACAAAAATGGTTTTAAAAGCTCTCAATTTAGCTATTGACTAAGCGCTTAAAAAAGGGCAATGTTAGTATATTATAACTAGGGGTAGATATTGTCATAAGCGCGTGGAAATTACGTACCTCAAATTGAGCAATTTTCTCAATTTTTTTGTACGTACACAATATTATGACATCTGACAAGTAAAACGAACGTGTACGCGCATCAAATTTGAATCGCCGCGAAATGACATATCTACCTCTTTTTTAATGCACTATCATTGCATAAAGGGTTTACGTTTTATTATGACTCAGCCGAATAGAAGTTTATATTTTTGTTGTGATCATGATCCAAACTGGTCAGGTTCCCCTGGTAACAGAGACACGGAGGTCAGATGGTAGTCGCTCCACTGTAATTACCTGATCTACCACAACCTGGATCATGGTCAGCGGACCCTGGGCCCTCGCGTGCGAGAGCACAACCGGGATAACGCTAGGAGGATGATTGTGCTCAAGCCACTTACTTTGGGGTCTGAGCAATGTAGTGATGTTGTCCCATATCTATTTATTTATGATCATTTATCGCAACTATACAATATGCCACAATGTTTAGATTGATGTAAGTACTGAACGTCCGTACCTTAATTCCTTTTTTGTTTAAAAATACCTTTTAGTTGAAAATACCGAATAAAGTGATAGTTGAATAACTACGAGTATGTCACCGAGTCGAAAAGTAATATCTAACATAAGTACTTATATTCTGACAGCGTACAAAGAAAGATGTCATTGTTTACCGATATTAGCTTAGAAAAACTTCAGTATTCGGCTCCACTGGGAAATGGACCGAGTCAGTGATGGTTCAGTGGAGCTACACACGGGGCTTGAGATCTGCCAAAAGTTTGGATACTATCAGACTTATTACAAAAAAAATAGGCCAGGTTTAAACTAGGTCTAAATATTAGCCGACAATAGAGGAATTAATGACACATTCGTGACATAACCTAATAGAGAAACGCTTTTCTAATTGGCTAGCTAATAGCTTAATCCTGGCTTATACCCGGTACTAAGATTAATTGTAATAACGGGGTTTGAGATCCTTATTTCACCGATACCAACGAGACCCATTAGGGTAAAACAATTGTGATGTGGTTTAGTAGAACAGTATTTTACTTCATACTAGCACGCGCGTCGGTGGCGTAGTGGTTAGCGGGTTGCCTCTCAGTGGGAGGTACTGGTTCGATCCCGCGTGCCGCCTTGTACCGATGACTTTTTCTGAGTTGTGTACATTGTTGTTGTTGTAAGGGAAACATCGTAAGGAAAACTGCACACTAAGGCGACTAAATGTGTAACTATAATCCAAACTGTTAAGGTTAGCAACGTGTTGGTGAACGTGCAGACGGTGTGTACTTTTAATGCAGCCTGTATCATAGGAATACAGACGGTACTGCATGACGGTTACCCTTCACGTATGACACATAATGGTACCTACTTAGATTTCAGGGATCCCTTGTTGTTTTTTCGATCCATACACAAATAAAATATTAAAATAATAATAATTTTGTTATACCAATTAAAGTTAGCTTATACCTGTGCACTCTGACAATAGAAGAATCTATTGCCACTTGAGTACTATTAAATTAATTATTGAAGGGGACCCATGACAGTAGCGTGCCATTGGTTCCCCCCAAACGTCTGGCGGGGCGCTGGTGGGTCGCGTTCGGACTTGTCGGACTATAATCCATACTAATATCATAAATGTGAAAGTGTGTCTGTCTGTCTGTTACCTCTTGACGCTTAAACCACTGAACCGATTGAGATGAAATTTGGTATGGAAACATATGGAGACCCTAGAAAGGACATAGACTACATTTTGTCGCGATATAAAAACATTAAGGGGGTGAAATGGGGGCTAAAAGTTGGAAGATCCAACTCTTGTGGGCGAAGTCGCGGGGAACCACTAGTATGTTTATATCGCTATAAGAAAGCGTGATGAAATGAATTTAATTCAACTACTTATATCTACACCACTATCGCTAGGCTGGACTTGGCACCTCTCCCGCAGGTGCGGTGTCGTCACGCACCACGTGACGAACGCGTGCGTATCTGTCGTGACCAGGAAATATACTATCTACTAAATTGCTTTGGCAAAGAAGAGGCTGTTATTTAAAATTTTAATTAACAACTTGGGTATTGAGAACAGTTATTTCTTTTTATTTTTGGCCAAAAGCGTTTGGTGTTTGCTTTGGCTTTTTTCACTTCGTATTTAATTACGACTTTCCAATTCACTACATTTCATTACGACATCACACATTTATTACTTACAGCTGTTTATTTTTCGACTATTTACTATCACCAATATTATAACGATTATGTTTGCCTCTTAGAAATAAACTTTGGCAGCTTACACCATTCTATTCGTATAGGTACTGTAATGAATAGATTTAAAATGCAACATGTTGTCATGCTAAAATATATCTCTTCATCTAAGAATTATTATCTATCTCTATATACGAGTACTATAGACTGCCTAGTGGTCAGCACGCTGGGTACTATCCACGAGGTCCCGGGTTCGAATCCCGGGTCGGGCCGAAAGTGTTTGGGTTTTTCTGTCTTGAAATTACTCAGACAAAGCTCCGGAATCAGGAAGTTGATAGTGTTAACACCTCCGTGCCTCGGAAAGCACGTTAAGCCGTTGGTCCTGCGCCTGATCTTTCTACGGTCAAGTCGGACTGCCGTCTCAACGAATTATGAGAGTGAAGGAGCAGAGAGTGCACCTGTGTATTGCGCACACATTTGTGCACAATAATATGTCCTGCGCAGTTGGCTTATCTCTGTTTACATAGGCCGCCGTAGTCGAAATTGGCTAGGAGGACATTATTATTATCTATCACCAGACTGTCAAAGCTATTACAATTTTGGTACTTAAATACATTTACGAGTATGTAAGGCTTATGTTAATGATTCGTTATTATTGTTACCTACATTAGTTAATTAATGTAACGCCCAGTTGCTTAGAACTGCGAATCATTTTCAGTACAGCGTAGTTGTGAGTTTTGCTTTTATCTAACATTTATTTTATTACGGACATTTTTTTATAATTTTGTTAATCCAATTAATCAGTGCTCTCCTTTCCCCAAAGGTGTTTGGAAGAAACCGCCTACATTGAGCTTTTAAATATGTCCTGATTTGTTATGTTTACCTGTAATGAGTTTTCTTGTTGAAATAAAGAATATCTATCTATCCGAATCTATCTATTTATCAGTAAGCCTTTTCAACGATACCCCACACAAGGGGGTGCACTCAAAAAAATAATTCACCCCCCCCCCCCCCATTTACATGTATAAGGAGGTACCCTTAAAAAGGGGTAATTTTATTTTTTTGTATTTTTAAAAATGAGTTCTACAGGTAAAGTATCCTCGAACCAAGTTACATGCAAATCAGTCCATAAACGTATAAGATATTCTGCTGTGACAGACTAGGACGGACGGACTGAACGATCTTATAAAGGATCCTTGTCGGACTACGGAACCCTAAAAAATCATCCTTACGATACATAAAATAAATAAATTAATTAATTATTTAAACAAACACACCAATTACCTAGCCCCTAACTAAGCGTGAGCTTGTGCTATGGCGATTAGGAAACGGATAGACATATATATATATATATATTTATAAACATCCATGACTTAGGTACAAATGCTCGTGCTCATCACACAAACATTTGCCCCTTGCGGAATTCGAACCCGCAACCGCCTGGTTTAGAAGTCCGGGGCGCGGACCACTACATCAAGACGGTCGTCCCTCCATACATGTGGCAAAGCCGTGGGACGCCTTATAACTGCCTTACTGAGAGCCGTCACTTTAATTGTATCTTTAATTGAGTTTCGTTCTGACACTTTCTTTGACAGTGAAATAGAAAATTACTTCATGAGACTTAATGAAAGATAAACTTTGAGTGACGTCTCTGAGTACGGAAATAATATTAAGATTAAATTATGTCTACATATTATTTTGAATTTTAATCTAGGTGTTAGGAATTGCCAACTTAGGTATTTTATTTTGGTGTAAAATTTAAGTTATTTGAAGTTACAGGTATTGTTATTTTAGGGCCATTCAATTTTGGCAATAATTATCAACGTAGTTAGATATGGGGTTGTGAAGGATTGTAGTGGCCGCAATCACAAACTCCAGTTTGTGATTGCGGCTGAACGATCCTAGCAGCGCAGCGGTGGTTGGCTCTGTTAGGTGCCGCCTGGTGGCTACCACCCTCCCACCGGAGCCCGGCGCCAAGCAGCTGGCTTTGATCCGTCGGTGAGTGGGAGTGTCAGAACCTACTTGTTAAGCTCGCTCTACGGTCGTCTCTGCCTGGCCTAGTCTAGTCTAGACTCAGGACCAAAACCTATTTCAAATAATAAAAATAAGTTTTAGTTGTTCTAATACGCACCCAATAAACTATCAATTAGCCATTACAGTAATTCGTGCCGCGTCCCGACGTTGGCCGATCGCCAAGCCCGTGTGTCACTGCGGATCAAGAGCAAGGTCGACGTCCGTCTAGAGTTCACAATATTACGACAGTCTTTCAATGAATTATTCACGCCAATTCGAATCGATTGGAAATGTTGTTTTATTATAATATTTCTGAAGCGGGAAAATTTCTTGGGACAAGTTTAGTTGTTTGACATGTCCAATAAAGTTGGTCTCAGTTGGATAGTCATGACGATAATCTAATCTATACAATAGAAAGTGGAACTCTGTATATTGAGTTGAAAATAACCTCCAATCCATTGACGACCTCTTGGTGTAGTGGTTCGCGCTCCGGACTACAAAGCCAGAGGTTGCGGGTTCGAATCCCGCAAGGGGCAAATGTTTGTGTGATGAGCATGATTTTGTAACTTAGTCATAGATGTATATAAGTATGTCTATCCGTTATTCTAGTCGCCATAGCACAAGCTAACGCTTAGTTTGGGACTAGGTAATTGGTGTGTTTGTTGAAACAATTTACTATTATTCCTTATTTTATGTGTACGTATTTTATAAGATCTGCTTTGCATGTACGATGTATTTTAGCATATAAACGATTGTATTTGTATTTGAAGATCAGCGGAATACAAAAATATAGTGTTTGAAACTATTTTATTATGTTTCTATAGGCTCGAACCTTTGCAGTTTTGAGCCTATAGAAACATAATAAAATAGTTATAACTGAATTTTGATGCTCGTACCTACCTGCAGTATTGTGGATTAAGTAAGTATAGTCCAGGCACAGAAGTAGGTAAATGGTACAGAATCAAAACTTCCTAAGAGCGTTCAAAATTGGTACCTGTTCTGGTAGGGTTGTCACAAAACGTTAGGACACATAGCTCTATCTAGCGAATCAATAAGAAACTATTGAGAAATTGCTCAAATATAAAATACTTAACGCGCGATAAAAGCTTGATATTTTATTAAAGCAATTTTCAATCCTTAATATACCTACTTATTACCTACATACCTACTTATTTTCTAAGCTTATTTTCTTTGAGTATATTTTTTGAGTTTTTTCTGTATCATCGAGTCATGCACGAAATTGCTATAAATTAATTTCATTTGAAAGGATGGTAAGAGCACTCGCCCGGATAGCGTAGGGACGTGGGTTCGAGTCCCACCGGATGACACAGTCGATTAATTTTTGTGAGCGAAATTCAATTTGATTTCGTAAAAAAACTTGCAAAATAATTGCTTAAGTTATGAAAATAATTATAAGTTAAGCTGATTTCATCTAAACTGATGGTTAAATATTTGTAAAAATATTTCCATGTATCCGATGCGGGTATATTCCCCAAGTATTGATGAAATCGTCAAAATCGTTATCGTTACAAAAATTCGTCGACTGACTAAAGTCCTCCGTAGCTCAGTTGGTAAGAGCACTCGCCCGGATAGCGAAGAGACGTGGGTTCGAGTCCCACCGGATGACACAGTCGATTAATTTTTGTGAGCGAAATTCAATTTGATTTCGTAAAAAACAAAAGTTATAAAAATAATTATTCATTTGATTATCTTTGTTGTCTTAATATATTGTGGTACTGAACCTTGAAAACGCGTTACGTTGCTAATCTATTTACATGAATATCTATTGAGACCAGATCAGTCACGACTCTGTCCAAATTATCACAGTGCTAAATATAATAACTGTCGTTATTGATTTATTTTCCGGACATCTTCTGAACGTCATGCGATGACGAAACGGAAAATCTGGGGCAACGTAAAAATTAGGGCGACTCGGTGGTCCCATGATTTAGAAGTTAATTTTCTCTCGTTTTAGATATATATTATCTTATCTTATCTATGTTCGATTGATTACTATAATCGGCCCGGCGAACCTTGATCCCTATGACATTGACAGTTATTCCTACGACACAGCATTGTAGTGGCGTCACCGGTACATTGAATCGAATTGGAGGCTTCTAAAAATGTAATTAATTTAATTTCGGTAGATACATGTTATTACAATGATATTCCATCGGAATTATAACAATTCTTAACATTTACAAGAAATTATCTCAATCATACTTTTCTTTAAACTCGTTACTTCGTTTGGAAGATATCGACTAGTGCGGAAAAATATCGATAATGGAAACGAGTGTACATGATTTATTATCGACCGTTGACGACCGTCTTGGTGTAGTGGTTCGCTCCACGGACTTCTAAGCCAGGCGGTTGCGGGTTCGAATCCCGCAAGGGGCAAATGTTTGTGTGATGAGCACGAGCATTTGTACCTAAGTCATGGATGTTTATAAAAGTATTTAAGTATGTCTATCCGTTATCCTAGTCACCATAGCACAAGCTCACGCTTAGTATGAGGCTAGGTAATTGGTGTGCTTGTTGGAACAATTTATTTATTATTTTATTATAATCATCAATATTATAATCAATCACGACCGATCACTAACATGAACTGTCATAGGGATCAAGGTTCGCCGGGCCGGGTATAAGCGATGCGGACAAGAAGTAAAAAATATAAGGTATCTTGATACAGGCGGCGCAATTTCAAAAGCTGAAGTGTGTAATATATAAAAAGCGTGGTAGTCTGTAAACTAGTGCACATATCCCACTACACGGTAAACAAGTAAACATAATTATTGAAAAAACATAACACCCGACTGCAAAAATTTATAAAAATTTATTTTTGAAATGGTCTTTTTACTGACTTTCATTTGATACCCATATTGCTATGGTAAGGAAAAATTCAATCCCCCCTCCCCCCTTTATTTCCACTTGTGAGCGCCATTTTAAAGATGTATATAGCCTATGTCACTCTCACAATTTTGACAAATTCAACGACACCTCATATATCAAAAACTGTCCAGCCGTTTGGGCTGTAGGGCGTGCCAAACAATTATACATACATACTCTCGAAAAACATAACCCTCCTTCCGCAGTCGGGTAAAAACCGTTTAGTTAATTATATTGCTGTTATTGAAAACCAACAGCCGCATACGGCGAAACGTTTTCCGTGGCAAACAATAGTACGGTTTTTCAGATCTTCTAATTTTCCTACAAGAAATAGCTCATTTTAGGTCTTCATTGATCTCCTAAACGCCGACTTACTCGTAGTAGTCCATAAATCGTGGCTTTGTGATTCGTGACCTAGGAAGGAGATAAGACTGGCTTAATAGATAGAGATAGGGCTTTAAGCTACACATTATTACTTATGTAATACTAGTGGTTCCCCGCGACTTCGGCCGCAAGAGTTGGATTTTCCGTATAAACTTTTATCCCCCATTTTACCCCCTTAATGTTTTTTATATCGCGACAAAATAGGCTACCTATGTCCTTTCCAGGGTCTTGAACTGTCTCCATACCAAATTTTATCTCAATCGGTTAAGTGGTTTAAGCTTCAAGAGGTAACAAACAGACACACTTTCGCATTCATAATATTAGTATGGATAAATATCGTTTGATTTGTCGACCTTCGTATGTATTTGTGGTAATTTACAGTAAATTACCTGGGCGACCGAGCTCGGTTACTAATATTAAATCAAAAAAGCTTTATAATAAGAAAATTATTTAAAAACTAAAAAAGACCATAAACTTTAAAACAAAAGTTAAAAATGATTTGTCACCGTGCGAGATTTAAACCAACACATACAACTATCGGCCCTCGTCTAATGCAGTCGGCCACGACGCTCATGCTTACCGGTGCGAAATCAGCTACTATATTCTGCGTTGAGCAACGTGGAAGAAAAACGCATGAAAACTCGAAAACACGCGTTTTCCCAAACATAAGACAAATCGAATTTTCACCCCCGATAACCCCCACATACTAAATTACAGCGAAATCATTAGAGCCGTTTCCGAGATCACAGATATGTATACCTAGAATACCTAAAGGTTGTTAGTGGAATCACTCTTATCCTTTAAGGGGCTGAATATGATCATCAATACCTACAACTTTTACGATGGGACCAGAGTCGAAATCTTTAAAAAAAAACTGATGCTCAATTACATGCGGTGACAATATGGAGAGTTAAGTATATATTTTTTTTACGATTTCATTGTTGATTTCGTAGTAAAAGTTGTAGGTATTGATGTTCCTATTCACCCTCTTAAAGGATAAGACTGCTTACACTAACACCCTATAAATAAATATACAAGAATTACTTGATTAAAGGTATAAGTTTTTTTTTTTACATTTAGGTAGAATGTTTTTTTTTATTCATTAATGTTTAGGGACTTTTACATACGTATTTCAGTCCCATCATACCTTTTACATACGTATTTCAGTCTCATCATACCTTTTACATACGTATTTCAGTCCCATCATACCTTTTACATTCGTATTTCAGTCCCATCATACCTTTTACATACGTATTTCAGTCCCATCATACCTTTTACATACGTATTTCAGTCCCATCATACCTTTTACATACGTATTTCAGTCCCATCATACCTTTTACATACGTATTTCAGTCCCATCATACCTTTTACATACGTATTTCAGTCCCATCATACCTTTTACATTCGTATTTCAGTCCCATCATACCTTATAACTAGTTAAATTACTTTCTCTCTCTCTGTTTAACATAAGGTAAGGACAAGAAGAGGAGAAACAGTCACCGTAAAATCGCCGATACCATGTTTTATTTTTATTTATTTTATTTATGTTACACACAATTTTAGCTGCATCCGATGTAGGCTTAGCCAAAATACTTTGGAAAAGTCCTACATCAGATGTTTTAATAATTAATTGACGTACCAATGACTGTCGCTCTCTTTGATTTTTAACACATTCCGCTAACCAATGTTGCTCATCATCTATTTTGTCACAAACATCACAGTTTGGAGAGTTAAATTATGGAAATCCATTGGCCCTTTGATAAATACAAATTACACTGCCCGCAAGAGCAAGTACCTACCACACTTATTTTAAAGTATAGTTTTTATTAAACTACAGAAGATGATGTATTAAAATAAAAATAAAAAACTTTGTACAGATAATTTCATCACCTTTCTAAAATACTAGTATCTAATAAACTTATGTAGCAAATTTTATCAAAGTAAAATAAATAAAATAGGAAACAAAAACATTTTAAATTATGTCAAAAAACACTCAAATTAAAAAAAAAAACACTTTATTTCATTTCAATTTTACATTTGTTTGGTATTATTAACCAATAACAGATTCGAGTCGATTTGGCATACTCCGACAGCAATATTAGGAAATGACTCTTATTTTGTTTATAAAAGTTTTTTTTTAAATATCCTTATCAGCTATGGAAATTTTATTAAAAAAATAAATTTTCTTAATACTGTTTATTTTATCAAAATCCCTTGCGTATTTCAAACGTTATTGCAATTTTAAAAGTGTATTAAACACATTTTTTTGCACGACAGTTTATTTCACGAAATTACAAGTTGAAATTATTTAAAAGTAAGATTAGGAATCTGAACAACCACCCTAAAATTAAAATTGTTTAAAGAATTCCATAATGGCGTCCTCTTAGTATTTTAATATTGTTTTGCGCTTAAAACACAAGTCAAACTGTCATATGAAATTGGACGAATAAATTAATGATTTTGTGCGAATTTTGCTTAGTTAAATAATGTATATAAAGGAATTATGGCTAAAATTATAGAAACAGCGTTACGACACGGAGTCGTCAATTCAAAACTAAAAGTGTGTTTGTGACGTCACGTTATGACGTATTCAAAAGACCAAGAATTTTACACGGGTAGATGGACTGCACGGTAGCTCAGATGGTTAGAGCGTTGGCCCGGTTAGCCAAAAGTCGTGAGTTCAAATCCTGCCCGTGTGCGAATTTTTGGTTTCTTATTTAAACTTATATGTATAACTTAAGTGTGTGTGACGGCTCCCTCAGACGGCCATTGAACGGAAAGTCATCCAGATATGTAACAACAATTCACCATGTTTAAATTTTAAACAGCGGTTATAATATTTTTTGACATATGTTGTATGTGAATTTAGTCAAAGGTGAATTGTGTTAAATTGACCGTAAACTGACATTTACCAGCTGTTTAAAAGTTTGTAAACTCGAGTCTAAGTATTAACATTATAAGCGCAAAACCACCTCTATTACCACATCATAAGATACTGCATATTTAACTTGAAGTATTGATATCCTCACATTTCACCATAAGTAAATTAAGACAGACCTAAGAAAAAAACTTACGATTTTTTAAAATTCAGCCTCTAAGCCTGGAGTTCACCAACACATGTTTATTTTCTTATAGCCAGTAATAAGAATTACATTACATATTTCTTGAATAAATTAAATTTCGCTGACAATAACTGCGCAAGGATGACACACAAAATCATGAAGCGTTCCACATTTTTAGCGAAGGATCAAAGATTCGAGTCCCATCGGATGACACCGTCGATCAATTTTTGTTAGCGATATTTCATTTAATTTCGTAAAAAGTTGCAAACAAATTATGTCAAATTAACCATCAATCGAAGTTCACTGGCTGTTTAAGAAGTGGCGAACTCTAATTTAAGAGTGTAAAATAATGTGGAATTCGTATGGAAAATTCGCATTTACGCGGATAAAACCGCGGGTAGCCGCTAGTTTTAAAAACATAATTATTGAAAAAACAAAATACGCAACTGCAAAAATGATTATATTTAAAAAAAAGTCTATAAAAAGCAAAACAATTGTATTGTTACAACTATGAATGTCGTTACACGAACACATTGAGACTGTAACAACATGCTGGTTATACTGAGCCCATCTTCTTGCGAATGATTGAGTAAAGATCATCAGTTCTATGCTTCGCAAACATCGCGGATGCGCTACGGTAACGAAGAAGTCCAACAGAGCCCTAAATTCGTTGCTATATGTGCTACACACGCAGCATTATCCTGCACCTGATATGAAATTGTCCGATAGTATTGTATCCACTTTTGTCGGTTCTCTTCGCCCAAGATCCATCTCCGAGCTCTGTTATTAAAGGGATTCCGTCGTTTTCCTTCCACGCCAACATTTAGAATAATTAACCTCCTCTCTTGCTGCGATTGGATCGAAAGCACATGATGTGCAGGTTGACCTATTTGTGTCGGGCATATGAAACATAAGTATTCATGAATACTGCATTTTATACGAAAATGATGTTCTTCCGTTTAGCGATCATAAATAGACGACATTTACTTAATTTTCTTTAAAAAATAGTGGATTTCAACTTGTTATTGTTGCACAATTAGATGTCTTGTTGAAAGGTGTTGTCATTGTTGTCAATCAATCTTCACAAGTAAAAAGTTCCGTTCCACGTACGAGTGAAATTTAAAAAAATAAATTATTCTTTAATTTCATAAATATTAAGCTTTTGCAAAATCATTCTTGTTTGTTAAAGTAGGCTGTCGTGTCGTGTCTTAATAGTATGTTTGTAAAGATATAAATATTTTAATATTTTTGTAAAATATTAATTTAGTTACCTACTTGTAGTATGAGTAAACCAAAAAATATAATCTGTTCACCTCTCCTTCGTATTTCTAGGTATATCTTTGATAAACTATATTAAAGGATATAATCATGCAACTGACAGCCACGGCACATATTAACATTTATTATTTTCTTTAATTTAATGATGAATCATGTTTAAGCTAGATGTTCAACCTATATAAATAGCAACGTATTTATATCTTGCATAATGACCTGCTATAAAGATATAATCACGTAAATATTGGAATCAAAACATGAATTTTATTCAAAATTGACTTTACCATAACCTGAACATGAATAACTTTTTCTTCTTTGTTTTTATAGTTTTAAGAAACTTTCCACCAAAATGCATTGTGTATAGACTTTATTTCGTATTGCGTACTGTATCTTCGGTTATAGTTTATCAAAGAGAACATCATGTTTCTTGAAAATACTATATTTTTGCGAGTTTTGCGCGAGGTCTAGTGCGCACACACACTAACTTACGCTACTCACACATAGAAAGAGCAGTGCGGGGAGCGGGGGCGGCCGCCAGAGCTTGCATCGAGACAGCAACATTTTATTCAAAAACCTATTTTGCAAATGTCACTTAGACCGCAATGCCTCTTAAGATTATTCCACCACAAAATCACAACAATGACCACGAAAAACTATCTATCACGGTTCATTTCCCGACCTGATCCCCTGCTAGATATTATTTGTTTTATAGTCCGACCAGTTCTTTGGTCGGCCAGTCCCTCTTGGCGAGAGCAAGATGTGCGGGGGGCAAGGCATACTACATGTCAGCGGGGAAACATGGTTTTGCGAAAAACAAGATTTCCTATGACTGTCTGGCAAGAAGGCCCGCGACAGAACTTGTCGAAATATAATTTCTCTCTGAACCACTATTACGAGTAATTTTAGTATGTGATCTGTTTAGCCTGGCTGGAGTTAACTGACACGTGTTTATTTTTTAATCAGCCGGCTTAGAATTATTTGACATATTTGGTATGAGAATTCTATCAAATTAACCGTCAACCGAAATTTATCGGCTGTTTAGGATTAGTGAACTTGGGTCTTACTTTTTTTGATAGTTGAAAGGACGACGACTTGGTGTAGTGGTGCGCGCTTCGGACTACAAAAGGACGACGACTTGGTGTAGTGGTGCGCGCTCGGGACTACAAAAGGACGACGACTTGGTGTAGTGGTGCACGCTCCGGACTACAAAAGGACGACGACTTGGTGTAGTGGTGCGCGCTCGGGACTACAAAAGGACGACGACTTGGTGTAGTGGTGCACGCTCCGGACTACAAAAGGACGACGACTTGGTGTAGTGGTGCGCGTTCCGGACTATAAAAGGACGACGACTTGGTGTAGTGGTGCACGCTCCGGACTACAAAAGGACGACGACTTGGTGT
Organism: Pyrausta nigrata; assembly: GCA_949316185.1. Lineage (NCBI taxonomy): Eukaryota > Metazoa > Arthropoda > Insecta > Lepidoptera > Crambidae > Pyrausta > Pyrausta nigrata. Next base: position 1,872,848 of record OX438936.1, read on the forward strand.
AGTGGTGCGCGTTCCGGACTATAAAAGGACGACGACTTGGTGTAGTGGTGCGCGTTCCGGACTATAAAAGGACGACGACTTGGTGTAGTGGTGCGCGCTCCGGACTACAAAAGGACGACGACTTGGTGTAGTGGTGCGCGTTCCGGATTATAAAAGGACGACGACTTGGTGTAGTGGTGCGCGTTCCGGACTATAAAAGGACGACGACTTGGTGTAGTGGTGCGCGCTCCGGACTACAAAAGGACGACGACTTGGTGTAGTGGTGCGCGCTCCGGACTTCAAAAGGACGACGACTTGATGTAGTGGTGCGCGCTTTGGACTACAAAAGGACGACGACTTGGTGTAGTGGTGCGCATTCCGGACTATAAAAGGACGACGACTTGGTGTAGTGGTTCGTGCTCCGGACTACAAAACCAGAGGTTTCGGGTTCAACTCCCGCAAGGGGCAAATGCTTGTGTGATGAGCACGAGCATTTGTACCTAAGTATAAACGTATATAAGTATGTCTATCCGTTATCCTAGTCACCATAGCACAAGCTCACGCTAAGTTTGGTGCTAGGTGATTGGTGTGTTTGTTGTAATAATTTATTATTATTATTAACAGAACAGTTATCATCTAAAAAAATATAAATTGATTTTATTATAACTAGGTTTTCCGACCGGCATAAAACATCGTAATTAATTGATACCCTGCACAGCGGATCAAACCAGAATGGAAAATATAATAAAATAAGACGATGATCCCCAGATACGAGGTATCCTACCAGAATAACACCCGACAATTATTAAAGTAATGAGATCGAAATAAGAAAATTCAATTACTTTACTATATTTGTGTAACCTATGAAATAATGACGTGTTGACAGCTTTGCTGGTATAGTGGTCAGCACACTGGTGTCTATACAAGAGATCCTGGGTTCGATTCCGAGCCTTTATCACCCAGGAACAAATGTACGTCAGACCCCACTTTGACCTTGAGACCGCCTTTATTTTCTACGTAGTAAAAGCTATTTTCGTAGTTCAAATGGGTAGCCTAACGTGCTGCCGACCGTACCTTTGCCTGAAGAAGGAATTCTCAAAATCGGCTTAGTAGTTTACTTTACTACAAAATAACAAGTATTATGTTAGTTTACAGATTGGAACCAATGACCTCTTTTTATTCAAACACCTCTTTTTATTCAAAGTTTAAAACTGTTTTTTTTTTTGTTAAAATTAAAAAATTAATTCATCAACTTTTTTATGACCAAAGTTGTTTACTTTGAGTATGTGGGCCTTCAAAAAATATTATTGGAAAGCCATGTACCCACAAACCACATAAACCTATCCTGTTTACTTCTGCAAACCAGAAAGAAGCCTTGTTATTGATCACACTGAGGAGGTCAATATCAATTGGGATATTTGTTTGATTTTTTTTTAACTTAACCCGTGACACGATTTTGACCTTGAATTCAAAAATGGCGGCTTGTGATGGCCACTTGTCCGATCGACTCAGTCTCGAATTCCCTCACCGAAAAAACGATTTATACCGTCGATACGGTCTTTTGATGTGTCATGAAATATATACTACTCAAAACAAAATAAGGGCCACGAGGTATTTTGTCTGTACTATTAAAATAATAATACCAATATATATTTTTTTGTCTCCATTACGAAAACGAATGTTGTTTTTAACGTGTAGACCAATAAATTTATTTCAATAATAATGATTAAAAAGTTTATTTGCTTTTTAAAGGAAAAACTCATTTATGGTTGAAAATAAAAAGAATGTAAAGTTACTGAAAACAAAAGAAAATACTCCATGCTCATCTTTTAGTAACGGGTATGCCCCCCTTGTTTCGCTACGCACTCCTGAAGCCTGGAGTGCATGCTCTCAATCAAATGCCTGACATTTTCCATTAGAATCTTTTCCCAGGCATTTTAAAAACATGGATGAGTTGCTGTTGGTTGTGGATTTCCTGATCACCGTCACTAACTCTTCGTTTCAACTGATCCCACATGTGCTCTATTGGATTTAAGTCCGGACTGTTCGCCGGCCACGGCAAGACTTGAATTTGAGAGGCTTCCAGTACAAACCGAGTCGCTTGAGCCGTGTGTGCACGAGCATTGTCTTGCATCAAGATGAATCCAGGACCCGCTCGCTGGGCAAATGGGATCACATGTGGTCTGACAACTTCCTTAATATACCGCTGAGCAGTAACAGTACCCTCATTTAAAATAGCGAGCTCAGTTTTGCCGTGTAAGCTTATCCCGCCCCAAATCATTACATTTGGACCACCAAAACGATCGACTTCATGGATGCAGGCTTCTGAAAATCTCTCGCCGCGTCTTCTCCATACTCTAATACGCCGATCGTCGTTAAAAAATTTAACTTTGCATCCAGAGTACCATGCCCTATTGGTTTATGTCCCAGTCCAAATGTTGACGGGAAAATCTTAAACGATTTGCACGATGATTTCTGGTTAATGGAACACGGACAACTCACCTTCTTGATGCCTGCTGGTCTTCATGCAATCGATTACGAATAGTTTGGTCACTGACACGAGTACACGTTGTGAGCCGTAAACGATTTTGCAGCTTGCCGGGCCGTCGTTGTGCGATCTCGGCGCGCACTTAATCGAATGTAACGATCCTCTTGAGCTGTTGTAATGCGAACTCTGCCCGAACCAGGTCTTCTTCTAACACTGCCGGTCTCTTGGAAACATTCCATTGATTTTGAATAGCTCTTCGAGAAAATCCCAATTGCAAACCCACAGATCGCTGCGAATGACCTTCTTCAATCATTGTAACGGCTCTGGTTGCTGACAGCGAGTTCATATGACGCCTGCGTGCTTGTGGCATATTGCAAAAGATGTTTCTGACTCGAGATATCAATGAACTTTGATAATTTCTAATAAACCAATAAGCTAAGGAAAGCAAAACGTCAAAGAAAATGAACACAAAATTTTCAAAAAGAATTTTAAATCAAATTTTATTTAAAATTGTTGCCAGCATTAGATGAATACTACAATATTAAAAAGTTTAGGTATCAAAGAGTTTGTATACTCAATATTTTACTACTTTCAATATAAAAATGTTTTATAATTTACACCTAAATGAAAAAATACCTCGTGGCCCTTATTTTGTTTTGACAAGTATATATCACCGCAATTTGCACAAAATTTCCAACACGACAATAATATTTAATACGCGAATAAAAACTTACTTGAAAGAGAATTCGTGTGATGAATATTTTTAAAGGTGCATTTTTGCACTATCCATTAACTTTGACCACATTTTTTCAATACACGACGCATTACGCTACGACGTACGCTAAAAAATTTAACCCCTTGAGCATCATAAGACCGCCAGCGACCGCATAGCAATAGATTATCTATTTTTTCTGGAAACTTGAACTCAGAATGGACAAAACAAAAAATACACCCATAGTTTTTGTCTTTCTGTACTGAGAAACAGAATAAAAATGAAGGCTCGGAAGTTTTAGCACCAGCAAACATATTAAATATACAAAGAGGGTAAAGTTAAACTTATCCTCAGGAGGATTTTCAGGAGGAACCGAATTCCTCTAATTCTTTGAGTTCTTGACGATGTCATGTCCTGATATTTCCAGTAATATACGTTTGAAACTGACACAATCTATCATAAAACCGGCCAAGTGCGAGTCAGAATCACGCACAAAGAATTCCGTACCTATATATAATATATTATACAACATGAGACACTATGTTATGACCATTTTTTAGCTTTAACAAGCAATTACTTGCTTTTAGTCCATTTAAAGAATTTATTCTAAGGATTTTGTATTTGGTACAAAATTATCTAACACCCAAGTTCAACGACTATTACTGCTTATCCAATAAAGTTATCTTAACCGTTATAGTTTTCCTTTAAAGTTTATGACTTTGCACTATCACCATGATTTTTTCAGATTTTTCAAGCCAGCAGTAAAACTTCTATGGGGGATGGGTAAATGGAGCATTAAATCGAAAAATAGTATTACAAACCCCTCAGTCATTTTAAGCGACTCAACGATACCCCACACGACGGGGTAGACGTTGAAAAAAAGATCCCCACTTCACCTGTAGGGGTATTCTACCCCTTTCTCGGCGTAATTGGTATACATACACTACAAAATTACAGTTTTCTAGGACTAACGGTCTCTTAGCAAAACCTCTGACAGACGGACATAATAAGTCAGCCTATTAGATCCCACTGCTGGGAAAAGGCCTCACCTCAACTATGAGGAGGAACGAGCCATACTTCACCACGCGGGCTCAGTGCGGATTGGTGGAGGGGTGTATGTAAGGCAAGTGACAAACCTTACTGTCAGAAGTTATCAAGCCGCCCTAGGGTCTCTCACTAGGCTTAACGACTAATACCACAGATATTAGCCGGGACCAACTGCTTAACGTGCCTTCCGAAGCACGAAGATGCTTGTCATGGACGTCACTTAAATGGTCGGAATGGTCACCCATCCAATCACGACCGCGCCGTGGGTTGCTTAACTTTTGGTATCACTTCCAAAGCGCTGCCGCCATGCGCCACAAGCACCTTCACGGACATAACGAAACTATAATAGTCCTTCAGGACTACGGAATCCTAAAAATGAACTTATTCACTGCGCTCCTTTCTGACTGAGCGCCTCATACATTGCATCGAGCACGTTTCGCCTTAAGTCGAAAGTTGTCATGCGTTCCGACTGTACAGTAATGTACGTATGGATGGATGACATCGCCTTAAGGTAAACACTAAGTTCCTTCTTCTTATCCTCGGTACCGTTATCCCGCAGGTGAGATCCCAGGGTCCGCTTTGTATGATCCAGGAATTGGCAGATCAGGTAATTACAGTGGAGCGACTGCCATCTGACCTCCGTGACCCTGTTAATAGGGGAACCTGACCAGTTTGGATCATGGTTACACATTCGGTCGTCTGAATGTGCAGGTTTCCTCACAATGTTTTCCCTCACCGCAAGAGCATATCGGTGAAACAACTAATGTACATAACTCATAAGTCATTGGTACATGGCGGCACGTGGGATCGAACCGGTACCTGCCGCATGAGAAGCAACTCGCTAGCCACGGCGCCACCGACGCTCAGTAGTACCTTAGTAAACACAATCTTTATCAGTCGTAATAAGGCCTATTTTGCAATTTTACAACAAAAATCGCCTGATACGCTGGCCACTGTACAACGTAGCTTTTTGCTGGTAGGTAATACATAATGTAGTAATAATGATACATGTGTTATTATTGACGTACAACGCAGACTAGGTAAAAAACTGTAAACAAACCTATCTATGTAACGAACATACTTGACAAGAGCGACTAAGTCACTGTTGTCTGTGGGTTCTATTTTTATTTTTGAAATTACCTATGTACAGTTAGCAGCATGTTAGTTTATTCATTTGAACTTCGTAAACAGCTTTTATTACGTAGGGAATAGAGCTGGTCTCAAGGTGAAAGTGGGGCCGTGTACCACGAAATATGATGATATTTGAAATATCCCGCGGCGGTCACTTTCAGGTAATATCCACCTCTATAATACAAGTACGCTGGACTAAACGTTCTCTTAGAAATGACAGATAATTTTTGTGCGTATGGTTTAAGAAGTAGGACTACGACTATAATGTCTCAAATATTAAAATAACTTAAAACTTTGTAAATAAAAATGTTACATATTTGCGTTATTAGGTACCTATGTTTTTAACCTTTAGCTTTATGGGCTTCCTAAGTGGGCATGTGGTTGTTAATTTTTAACTTATTCTTATCTATCTAGGAAAAATAATTGCTTTTGTCTATATAATCTGTGCTATTGTGTCAAACTGTCAAGCTAAACAATTGTTTATTTTAATGAAGTCAGAGATTTCCATGTCATCTCTTGATCTCTCATTGACGACCGTCTTGGTGTAGTGGTCCTCGGTCCCGGACAACAAAACCAGAGGTTGCGGGTTCGAATCCCACAAGGGGCAAAATGTTTGCGTGATGAGCACGAGCATTTGTACCTTAGTCATGGATGTATAAACGTATATAAGTATGTCTATCCGTTATCCTAGTCGCCATAGCACAAGCTCATGCTTAGTTTGGGGCTAGGTAATTTGTGTGTTTGTTGAAACAATTTATTTATCTATGCTGATAATGTTTTATTCTTTCGGAACCCTGATTCACAAATAACTTTAATAAATGCTATCTCAGGATAAAAAATCTTGACTACTTACAGAAAATAGCCAACCCGTGATCATATTAGGTAATATAATGACTAATGGTAAAATAATAAGGCATATTTTTTGTACCATTGAACGTATACGGATTGAAAAATTAATAAGACGAATAATTAATTATTTTTTTTGTCAAAAGCGTCAGAACTTATTTTTGGGTGAATGATTAGATCATGTGTACTATCTTAATGACGAGAATGTATGGACATTCAAGCCTGCACCAAACTTATGTACCTACCTGTTTATTTTGATTTGTTTTATTTTTGTGGCAGCTAGTGGTGACTGAGTTTGTTCCGGCGTTTCTTCTCAGCACTTGCCAGATTGTCTGTGTCTTGTTTCGAAGCGCTAGTAGGGCCCAAAAGATAAGGAGACATGTTCTGCCCCATATGGGCCATAATTGATTGATATTTTGACTATGAACGTCAAAATATCAATCAATTATGGCAGTGGCATTTTGTGTCCTAAATTGAATAAAGAATTTTTGACTTTGACTATCTATGGGGTGTGATAAAGGATCTCGTCTCGATTTTTACTGTCTGTGGGTGCGAGAGGCTGTTGACCATGAATTGTTAAAAGAAGTACTTAAATGATATGAGAGCAATTGATCTAACGAAAACCCGTATTTATAGACTTTTTGATCTATTTGACGACGCCCTGGTCTTCAAAGTTAGCGGTTGTGAGTTCATATCCCGCAAGGGGCAAATGCTTGTGTGATGGGCATCCATAACTTATCCACGTGGATTTGTGCCCTAATTATGGATGTATAAAAACCTTATAGAAGTAGGTATGTCTGCGTGTTATCCTAGTCGCCATAGCACGCTTACGCTTAGATAGGGGCTAGGTACTTTGTGTGATTGTTGGAACAATGTATTTATTTAACCACAGAAAATACGTATATATTCAAAAAGAGGGTATGACAAATTATATAAACTCTGTCCTATAACCCGTCCTATAGGTAGTACCGATGATTCGAATTTTGTAATCTGATGCCTGCCCAGCTCTCACGATGTGGTTAGGCGCAATTGACTTCGAAGTACCTAATTAAATCTAATTTCGCTCACAAAAATTAATCGACTGTGTCATCCGGTGGGACTCGAACCCACGTCCCTTAGCTATCCGGGCGAGTGCTCTTACCAACTAAGCTACGGAGGACGTTAGTCAGACGACGAATTTTTGTAAGTGCTTGCTACGCCAGTGAGCCGGCGTTCGATTTCATCAATACTTGGGGAATGTACCTCCTTTTAGGCCCTAAAATCACGCAGCGCTCCGAGACAAAACACATATGTGTTATATAATCAACGATATAAATAAGTATGTAATACTATAATCGGTAGGTACCTACAGGTATGTACAGTCCAATAATAAGAACAAAGGCAAATAATTACAATAACAATAAACTTCTAAACTGTAACGTGTGTCACTCATACATCACAATGGCAGAGTTATTAACTCATTAATAATCGCATACGGTTTTGCAAAATACATTATTAACATAATTACTTAGTTAGCAGTAACTCATTTCGGGAAGGTATAGAAAAATAACTGGCCAAGTGCGAGTCGGTCTCGCGCACGAAGGGTTCATTATCGTACCGTACCATTAACTTATAATATTAGACAGTATAGGCAAAAAAAACATGTTTGTATGTGAGCCCCTCTTAAATATTTATTTCATTATGTTTTTAGTATTTGTTGTTATAGCGGCAACAGAAATACATCATCTGTGAAAATTTCCACTATCTATCTATCACGGTTCATGAGATACAGCCTGGTGACAGACAGACAGCGGAGGCTTAGTAATAGGGTCCCGTTTTTACCTTCGGGTACGGAACCCTAAAAACGTTCAACGTGTATAATTGTTAAAAATATCAATTGAGCATGAGCCAGAAAGATAGATCATGATTTATTCAGCTTATTCAGTACTTAGTAACGACATTATCGTGAACACTGATGGGAAGAAAATAATTGTATACTACTCAAAACAAAATAAGGGCCACGAGGTATTTTGCCTGTACCATTAAAATAATAATACCAATATATATTTTTTTGTATATATATAGTTTTTCTCCATAACGAAAACTAATGTTGTTTTTAACGTGTAGACCAATAAATTTATTCCAATAATAATGATAAAAAAGGTTATTTGCTTTTGAAAGAAAAAACTCATTTAAGGTTAAAAATAAAAAGAATGTAAAGTTACTGAAAACAAAAGAAAATACTCCATGCTCATCTTTTAGTAACGGGTATGCCCCCCTCGTTTCGCTACGCACTCCTGAAGCCTGGAGTGCATGCTCTCAATCAAATGCCTGAAATATTCCATTGGAATCTCTTCCCAGGCCCCTTTAATAGCGTTGATGAGTTGCTGTTGGTTGTGGATTTCCTGATCACCGTCTCTAACTCTTCGTTTCAACTGATCCCACATGTGCTCTATTGGATTTAAGTCCGGACTGTTCGCCGGCCACGGCAAGGCTTGAATTTGGGAGGCTTCCAGTACAAACCGAGTCGCTTGAGCCGTGTGTGCACGAGCATTGTCTTGCATCAAGATGAATCCAGGACCCGCTCGCTGGGCAAATGGGATCACATGTGGTCTGACAACTTCCTACCGCTGAGCAGTAACAGTACCCTCATTTAAAATAGCGAGCTCAGTTTTGCCGTGTAAGCTTATCCCGCCCCAAATCATTACATTTGGACCACCAAAACGATCGACTTCATGGATGCAGGCTTCTGAAAATCTCTCGCCGCGTCTTCTCCATACTCTAATACGCCGATCGTCGTTAAAAAATTTAACTTTGCAATTGTCTGTGAAGAGCACCATGCCCCATTGGTTTATGTCCCAGTCCAAATGTTGACGGGAACATCTTAAACGATTTGCACGATGATGATGTTCCATTAACCAGATTAATGGAACACGGACAACTCGCCTTCTTGATGCCTGCTGGTCTTTATGCAATCGATTACGAATAGTTTGGTCACTGACACGAGTACCCGTTGTGAGCCGTAAACGATTTTGCAGCTTGCCGGGCCGTCGTTGTGCGATCTCGGCGCGCACTTAATCGAATGTAACGATCCTCTTGAGCTGTTGTAATGCGAACTCTGCCCGAACCAGGTCTTCTTCTAACACTGCCGGTCTCTTGGAAACGATTTCATAGATTTTGAATAGCTCTTCGAGAAAATCCCAATTGCAAACCCACAGATCGCTGCGAATGACCTTCTTCAATCATTGTAACGGCTCTGGTTGCTGTCAGCGAGTCCATATGACGCCTGCGTGCTTGTGGCATATTGTAAAAGATGTTTCTGACTCGAGATATCAATGAACTCTGATAATTTCTCATAAACCAAGAAGCTAAGGAAAGCAAAACGTCAAAGAAAATGAACACAAAATTTTCAAAAAGAATTTTAAATCAAATTTTATTTAAAATTGTTGCCAGCATTAGATGAATACTACATTATTAAAAAGTTTTGGTATCAAAGAGTTTGTATACTCAATATTTTACTACTTTCAATATGAAAATGTTTAATAGTTTACACTAAAATGAAAAAATACCTCGTGGCCGTTATTTTGTTTTGACAAGTATATAAACCATTTAAAATATTAAAATTTATTGAACGATTTGTAAGAAAGAAACAGTTGAAAAGACGCTTTGACAATAGTGACTGAGCTTCTTGATGCTTCTTTTCAGCACTAGCCCACAATTGTCCCAAAGCAATGGTAGAATTAAGGTTGGGACGTGTATAAGTGTCCCCTTGTTGGGTCTATATATAGAAAAAAAAAGAATTTTATTGAATTTAAAATTTATTTTTGTTAAGCTATTTGGAATTAATAACAGCTAGGTGACATGACGTAGTGGAGACACATACAAAGTTTGCCATCTCATGTTTATTCAAGTTCTATAGCGATGGCAAAATAAGTATTAGTAAGGAGGGTAAACTTTAGGCTAGGAAGAAAATGCTGAGCTTATTACACACAAATACGAGTTACCTGACATACTGCGGATCCCTAATACCCCTGAGGGGTCCGAGGACTCCACAATAAGAAACCCTGCGATAGTAATTTCATAAGGCGAGTTTTCATTTAAGCTAGTCCTATACTTACTTAAACTATTAACTTAGATTTTGTAGGTCTGATGTAGGTATAATAATTGAGTAAAACTGTATTCTTTTATTATTTTATATCTGTAGAAAAGTTGGATTTTTTATAATCTAACGACTTGTCAAACACAACATTTATTTAAAGTCTTAAGGGGGTGCAGCGCGAAGCAAGTCGAGTAAGTCTAAACGATCTTCAAACAGAATCGAACTTATTAATATTAGTAATTAGATCCATTTGCTATAAAGTTTTAGACTTGATGATTTAATTAGAACAATAGTTTTATTCTGCGCAATGCGCAAAACCATCAGAAATTTGTGTTAAAAACTGAAAAGTGTTAATATTTGCTTATTTATATTTTATTCGTGTATATTAAAAAGATAGGGACCTGCGGAATATCAATAAAATCATTTTCCTGTACAAATTATTGTTTCATGCGTAAAAATCACCAAGTTTTAGAAAAAAAATGCTCTTAGATATCATTAGCTACAAGTCATGACATGATATAATACACATTGTGTATTACATCATAAAGAATTTGTTTCAAATTTCAACAAAACCAGGACCTTGTGCAATGACTAGGCTAATGTAAATAAGTTGTTTTAATGTATATAGCTAATTCAGCTCATCGTACAAGTGATTTAGAAATACCTACGTTAATTTTCTCAATTTCGTGCAGGGCCGCCTTAACTTCGGACAATAAATGCCACTTTGAACGTCATTGTAATTTCATCGTTTTATTGTTAAAAATAGCATGTAAAAGAGTTAGATATTCCTGTCAACCAAGGATGATAAGCCTTTAAGCTATAAGCTAACTTAATTTGTAAGAAAACTGCGTTCAAAGGGAGAATGAAAATATGCTTGCTTTATTAAAAAGAATACCCACACATAATCTCTAGCATCGCAATATCTTATATTACAAAATTGAGACTTTAATGACATAAAAGCACGTTTGTGAAGCTTTCAGCTACTTTACATCTAAAACCATCTCGAGTTTCTAAAAACAATTGTTTTTTAAAAACTTTTTACGAGAAAAATCCTACGAATTAAATTTGCTCGAGACACTTTATTATTTCTAAGTTGCATATACATTAGATTGGCTGTCTCGAACGTGTTCAAAGGCCGGATATGCACGTTTGCGTGCAACCAATATCCGGGACCTCAAAGATACTCTATCGTATTTCCTGCCTTTTGATGTAACGCAGAAAACACTGGCCATGTAGCTAAAATATGACGCGTAATTGTGTGAAGAACTAATGGCCGTTGGGCCAGAAAGGTTCTTGATTGGAAACCATTTGGTCAAAAGCTTACTGTGGGGCACCGGCTAATGGACATACTTCCTTTTTAAAGGTTGCAGGATCACAGAGGGTGCAGGCCGCTTATATCAAGGCACTTTGTGAATATATGGGGAAGGCACTATACTGCGTGAGACAGCCACAGGATATTTTAGTGGACCTCTGACAGCATATTTTGGGGAACTTTTAATCAAATTATGCCTGTACGTACAGTCGGCAGAACGTCAGGTTACCCATTTTAACTCCGAAAACAGTTTTTATCACGTAGGATATAGAGGCGGTCTCAAGGTCAAAGTACGGTAATCTGACGTAGGGACGCTAAAACTAAACCTGGACTTCACCAACTATGTTTAATTTTTAATCGCTTTAGTATTATTTGACATATTTTGTATACGAATTCCGTCAAATAACCTAACCGTCAGTCGAGATTTACCGGGTGTTGTAAATTGGTGAACTCGGGTCTAAATTTATTATGTTGTTAATCAGTAATGGATTACTACCTGTCATTTGAAAGTTGTGCCGTGTCTACGCTTTGTAGAAAGTCCTTAGATAATTCACCACCTACCCTTCCTAACTAACGTTAAACGTAGGTTACAAATTGTAAGGCGTCTCAGGTATAAACGGAGTGTCTTTATTTTAAAGTGGTGATGGTTCAAATGGGTTAATCAAATTGACGGGTTAACTACTTACTTTACATTGTGTGATTGGGAATTGAAACATTATATTATGTTATACAATCTCGAGAAGCAAAAAGCCAATGGCAATTGGTGGGATAGAGAAAATGTATTGTGTTCAATTTCGCTTCGCTTCTCAAACTAGTGTCAAACAAAGACTATGGTTTGCAAATAATTTTATGGTTTTTTTCTACCAAACTCTACATCTGTCAGTGAAAAATAGTGTCTAAAAATATCCTTTCAGTGTTCAGTTCGGTTATATTGAGCTTCACAACTATGGAATATTTTTGATTATTTTGTCAGTGTGTCAGTTATTAATTTGATGTATAAAACAGGATATCTTTACAGTTGAACACCTCAAGACTAAGTGTTGTGATGATCATTACGTGGAACGAAACACAACCCAACGACTTTCTTGTCAATTTTAATGGAGTGTTTTGCCATTACCTTCTCCATTTCACATTGTGTGCCGGTTTCCTCACGATGTTTTCCTTCACCGTTAGGCAGGTATATTATCTTTGAATGAATACTGTACGTACTCTTAAGTTTTTACCCGACTGCGTCAGAAGGAGGGTAATGTTTTTCCGAGTGCATGTATGTCTGTCCATTTGGCAAGCCAGACAGTCCAAACAGCTGGACGGTTTTTGACATATAAGGTGTCGTAGAATTCGTTAGGATTGTGGTAATGATAAATGAAAAGAAATAAATGAAGGGGGAAGTTGTTTTTTTACCAGAGCAAAATGGGTATCAAATTAAAGTTAGTGAAAAGAGCATTTCAAAATTGTAATAAGTCAATTATTAAGAATTTTAAAAATAAGATATTACTTGTTTTAAACATTAGTACAGGCCGGGGATCGAACTCACGCCTTAACGGATGAGTAGCGAAGCTTACTCCACTTGGCCATCGCGTGTCGAACAGACTTAACTAACGGTTATTTATTATTCCCAGCTCAGTATATTAACAGCGGCTTAATAAATGGTCATATTGTGCCATACACTTGGTTTAAGCGGATATTAGTGCACTAACCGTAGCTCCAATGAATAACCAGCGTTTGTTTTGTTATTAATTAGCTAAAAGGTGTTATTAACCGCATCCCGCTCTAAGGGTCGAGTTCACCAACACAAGTTTGATTTTTAAACAGCCGCTAAGATAATAATTGACAGAATAACGTGTTATGATTTTTTTAAAATTTAACCTCGTTAGGGTTTGAAAGGAGACGTTTGTATGGGGAATTCAACATTGCGCGGACAAAGTCGCTGGTAACTAGTAATAAAAAGCGAGCTGCCAAAAAAAGGGTTTGTTTCCAATTACTATTTACGAGCAACAGCACATCATGCAATCTTGGGAAGTGGTGACCGGAGGCTATTGTGCAACGAAAGTGAGTCGCCTGATGTGCTTTCCCTGCACCATGTTTTTGTATTACCACCCTGTTCTCTGTTGGTCTCGTATCGAGAGGTCAAAGGGTGGCATCGAATGGGAGAAATGGGAAAGACTCCACCAGCCAGAGCGTAGCTCTTAAATTATAGATAGGTAATTATACCGAGCCTCTCTACCCTTGAGCTAAAGCTAACCAATTCTATTCTGCACCTATAATAACAAAAAACGACCTTATCTTAATATAAGATATTATTGCACTTGAAAAAAGACCACCAAATGCGAAAATCGAACGCTGTTCCAACGTCAGGGTGGCCGAGAGGTTAGGCAATCGCCCGGTATGCGAGTTCGATTCCGCCTCTGGTACTCATTTTTTCAAGTCCAATAATATCTTATATTTAGATTGCGAAAGTGAATGCTTATCACTTAAGAGCCATATTACATCGCGACTGTGATTTTTGTGTCATAAGCCAAATGGCGCTCTTGATCCCAGAAACAAAAATACATTAATAATTTTGGCTCATTGACTACTATTACCAACGGTTTGAGCAGCCTCACATTTAGTAAATTTTGCTTATTTTTTAATTAAACCCAAAATTGCAGACAAAGATTTTCATAAAATGCGCGAAGGCCCTTTTTTGAGCTCCAGGATTTAGCTACTGTTCTAAAGAAATTAAGTTGAAGAAAGTAGAATAATGTACTTTACCTTAGCTAAACTCAAGAACGAAAGCTTCCTCCTGGTTCCACTCATGGCCACTCGCGTCACTACACGGCCGACCGGCACCACGTGCGCGTGAGACTGCCAGGATCCTGCGCAGACGCATGCAGTGTTGCCGGCCGATACGAATATCGACAGGTATATTTGTATCGATATTCTTGATAGTTTCGATAGTTTCGAGTCGAATCGAATGTGTCGATAGCTTGTTTGGGCTTACTTTGATACAGTGGCGGTCATGGAGCTGTAGGATCAATGGGAGGAAATCGACAAATTAAAATAGGCATGTACCGGTTTCGGTTAAAATAAATATCGATAAGTTTATTTTAACCGAAATTGAAACTATTTTCATACTACTCACTACTTTCAACACAATTCACGGATTACTTTACTGCTAGGTACCTAATTAATTATCAAAAGGATTCGCAACGTCATCATAAAAATTAATAAAATTCATTTATTTCTGTACATAGGCTCGCAAGGAGCACTTATACACGTCCCAACATAAAATAGAACCCTACCACTGCTTCGGGACAATTGTGGGCTAGTACTGAGAAGAAGCAGCAAAGAAACTCAGTCACTATTGTCATACCCTCTTTACAAAGTTTTACAAGATTTGTGTTCCTTAAAACTATTCCATACATTTTTATTATTGTCATTAAAAAAATCATCTATTTTGTAATATCCTTTAGACATTAATAGTAGATTATTCACTAAGGGGATAAAGTGATGTCTAACGTCACGGGCGTCATCTTGAATCTCGAGCGTAACGAAGGATTCGAGAGTTAAAAGTAGAATCCTGAGTGAAGCGAGGGATTTAGGCACGCCCAAGACGAAGACATCTTTATCCCCGAGGAGAATACTCTGCTTTTCACACTTCCTAGGAGGCAATAAAAAAAAGTACTTACTACAAAAAACGTATTTTATCTATAAGTATATATCCTTTGACTTTTCTGGCAGTGAATTATTACTATTAACCGGCAGCTTTACATCTACTGGACTCCGGTGTCATAAACTTCGTCACTCGACAGTTTTACGAAAACATTGTTTGTAATTACATAGGTTTTTTTCTTTATTTATTTCTTTTTTTAGAAGCGCGCGCTTTTTTTTTCATTCTATTCGTGCTAAATTTTTGGCTGCCAGGTTTAAATTTTAAATATGTTCTCTTTGGTGCGGGACGGGCTAGTGTGATCATGCCTACGAACTCTTATTCGAAATTCAAACCACTTTGCCTTCCTAGGGGCGTAATGAAATTTCACACAACATTACATACCTAGGGATGCAATGACACACTTTGGGTCAGGTTTACTTGATGTGTAATTGAACATTGCCGAGTAGGTAGTGTGAAAAATACATTTAACAGTTGTTTTAAATTTATGTATAGGTAATTCAGCAATATGATCAGGTAGCTTATTGAAAAATTTTATACATCTCCCCAAAAATGAATTACCAACCTTTTGAATCCTATAGTTTGGAACGGCTAGTTTATTTTTATTTCTTGTATCATAGTTATGCGCGTCGCTCTTTTTTAAAAATAAATGCAAGTTTTTGCGGACATAAATCAGATTTTCATAAATATACTGGGGAAGCTAGTGTTAATATTTTAACTTCTTTAAATATTTCTCTTAGTGAATCCTGAGATTTGAGGTTGTAAATGGCTCGCACAGCTCGCTTCTGCAGTACAAATATTGTTTCTATATCTGCAGCAGATCCCCATAATAACAAACCGTAAGACATCAAACTGTGGAAATAACTAAAATATACTAATCTTGCCGTTTCAATATCAGTCAGAAGCCTTATCTTTCTTACCGCGAAAGCAGCTGAACTAAGTCTTCCTGACAAGGTCTCGATATGAGGACCCCACTGAAGTTTCGAGTCTAGAATAATTCCTAGGAATGTTGTGGAGCTTGAAGTATCAATTAGTTCGTCTTTTACTTTAACATGTGTTGGGACTTGCCGAACATTTGGCATCGTGAATTTAACACATTTCGTTTTATTTGCGTTAAGTTACAAGTTATTAGCTGTAAACCAATGTAATATTTGTGAAAGGGTACTATTTACATCGTCAAAATTATTTTTACCCCTAGGGGTCTTAAATAATAGTGACGTATCATCAGCAAACAATACTATCTCACAAAGACCCTCGACAAAGTATGGAAGGTCATTTATATAGATTAAAAATAAAAGAGGTCCTAATATCGAACCCTGTGGCACACCCATAGTTAGAAGTGCCCCGGAAGACTCAGCTCCATTAACATAAACTTTTTGCGTTCTACTAGTAAGGTACGAATGAAATAAATTTAATGAATTTATTGAGGCACCATAATGATGTAATTTTTTCAGTAAAGTCGAGTGATCTACACAATCAAAAGCTTTAGAAAGATCGCAAAAGACACCTATAGCATCTTGCTTGCTATCATAAGCATCAAATACATGTTTCAAGAGAGCAACTCCTGCATCGGTAGTATTTCTACCTTTCGTGAATCCAAATTGATTACTATGTAATAGTTTATTTGATCTAAAGTGATATAAAAGTTGATTAAATATAAGTTTTTCAAAATATTTACTTAACACAGGTAAGATAGATATTGGTCGAAAATTGGAGGGGTCACTTTTCTCACCAGATTTGAATAAGGGAACTATTTTGCTGAATTTCTTTAAATTAGGAAACTGTCCTACGTCGATACATCTATTGAAAATAACTGCTTATTTGGGGGTCTATCATGTCAATGATTGTTTGAATAATGTAAACAGATAATCCTCATAAGTCCTCAGTTTTTTTTAATATTCAATTCTTTGAATGTTTTTATAATTTCACTAGAGCTTACATGTCTGAAATGCAGCAGAGAATCACACTTATCAACATTACATTTAAGGATAGACTCGGCTTCTTCTAAAGAAGAAGCTAGGTCTTTGGTTGTTGCAGTTGCAATTTTAGTAAAAAAACTTTCAAAGGCATTTGCAACTTCAGAGTTCGTTTTGAGTAGTTTACTCTCAATTCGTAGTGAGTATGTACAGTCTCTTGTTTTAGTTTTACACGCTTCTTTATTTATGATATTCCATGTAGCCTTTGCTTTATTCTGAGAACCTAAAACTAATCTAAGGAGGTGGTTAGACTTAGCAGCAACACACACTCTTTTAAAAATTTTAGAATAGTTTCGATAAAAAGTGGGTCATTAGAATATTCTCTTATACTATATAAATCGTATAATTTATTCCTACTTTTATGAATACCAGGCGTAGCCCACTCATTAAACTTACATCTAGTTGTACAATTGCTTTTGTTTTTTTGGTAAAAATTTGATTAAATTCATTCTTAATGAGGTTAAAAAGATCTTCATATAACTTATCCACATTGATGGTGGTGCTAGGTTTGACCAAATTGAGACTATTAATAATTCTGTCTTTGAATCTATCTAACCTATTAGCAGTGACCGGCCTAAAAACAGTTTCCACTGTATTGGGAATATGATTATATTCCAATGAGATCATTTGTCCCCTATGGTCTGAACTGAGTTTTTGTAAAATTAATTTCTGTATGATAAAAGAAGTTATCTAGACATGTCGCCGTTGTAGGAGTTACTCTCGTTGATTCGTAAAAGACATTAAATAGATCAAAAGATTTGAAGAGACCTAAAAACCGAATAGCATATTGAGTGGATTTTAAAATATCGACATAAAAGTCTCCACATACAATTATTTTTTTATTTGATTTACAAAGTTTATCTAAAGCTTTTTCCATAGTGTCTTCAAAAAGTTGGTAACTTGCATCGGGGGGACTATACACACTCAATATAATATATTGTTCTAACTCGACACTTGCAAATTCAATAGTGCGCTCAATAGATAGTGCCACTATATCCTTACGATATTTACAATTTAATTCATTTTTTAAAAGAATGCGTGACCCCCCTCTTGTAGTGGTCAAAACCGTTACCATGGGCTTACGGTGGTTTTACTCGCCAGCGACAACGTAAAAAAAGTGTATGGATAATTTTAGTTCTCCAAGTAACCGCTAGAGGTGCTGTGCAATTTTCCACACACTTTTTTTACGTCGTCGCTAGCGAGTAAAACCGCCGTAAACTCATGGTAACGGTAATAATGACGATTTTTCGACACTTTGCTCGTGTTTGTGTCACCGTACTTTAGCATCCTTAACTCACGAGTCACCCAAAATGTTCAATACTTCGACTTTTATTGTCGTACGTTGTTACGAACACGGCTGCAAGTCAGACCATCCCGCTTTGGCGTTGAGACCGCCTCTATGCTCTACGTAATAAAAGCTGTTTTTGTAGTTTACGTGCTTGGATGATTGACTTGTCTAAGTTCACATATGGCTGCTTGACTTGAACTAATGAGAACATCTGCCTAACTTTTCTAAGAGCGTACTTAAACTGACTAAGTAATCCTTGTACCTACACACGTTGGCCTGCTCCAATTTGACTTTGAGCAAGCCTGTGTATCTTCCCGCGTAGGTAGCAAAAACGTACCTACGCGCGGCGACCCCTTGGTAAGGGACTAAACAAGTTGGGTGTCGCTAGCCGGCAGCGACACGCTCCCGCGTTTTATTCACCGGCGGTGCGCGACACTAGGTTGCTGGTTGGACGAGCGTGAAATAAGTCCTAGAAAGATGCGCTAGATGGCGTAAGTAGCTTCTTGTGGCAGTCAACCCTATCGCGTTGCGTGATAGTACGTCACTGAATAGGTTTAGTGTATTATGAATCATATTCCAGAGGTATAAGAATGAAATTATCTTGCAATTTATTTCTGTAGGTGTCTACACGAAAATGTGCTTGAGTCAGAGGCGAACTGAATTACACCGTATCGTTAATGACATTGAGTAGATATTTCTTTGAATTTCATTGCAAAGTCATACTTCTGTACGGAGTACTAGTACTTGTTCTGTGCCTTGAGACCGCCTTTATTTCTTACGTGATAACAACTGTTTTCGTAGTTCACATGGGTAACCTGATGTGCTACCGACTGTAATAATGCCCACCTAGCCTATTTCGACTACGGCGGCCTATCTCAACCACTGCCTCGTTGGTCCAGTGGTCAGCACGCTGGGTACTACCCACGAGGTCCCGGGTTCGAATCCCGGGTCGGGCCGAGAGTGTTTGGATTTTTCTGTCTTGAAATTACTCAGACACAGATCCGGAGTCAGGAAGTTGGTGGTGTTAACACCCTCATGCCTCGGAAAGCACGTTACGCCGTTGATCCTGCGCCTGATCTCTCTACGGTCATGTCGGACTGCCGTCTCACTGAATTATGATGAGAGGGAAGGAACAGAGAGTGCACCTGTGTATAGCGCACACACGCTAATCTCTCTGGCTACCGACTGTTCATAAGGTATCAATATGCGTCTTAGATGGGTCACGAGTTGTATTTTTAGACTGTACATTTTCTAGTAGTTCATCAATGTAAAAAACCTTTTTTTTCAACGTACCAACATAAGAATAGAGCCATTTCTACAAATTAGGCAATATTTATAAGAGATTAACTATTTGGGGGTTGGACCAAGTTTCCCGTCCTTTACATGACATCAGGTGACATTTGGCCAATCAGCTCAGATAGATTCAGATAAAATGGCACGAGGGATTCAGTACGTAACGGGGCTTGTTGGCAAAACCATTACGTTATGGTCTCCTATTTTACGCGATACGCGGCGTCTGACGTCAGCGTCAACGTTGCGATCGTCGTTGTACGCAGAACGGCGACGTCAGCGTGTAAAAGAAACCACAACAGTATATCTCTATAGCAACCATTGTGTCGCAGCCACTGACGTCCATAATACAAGTACGCTGGACTAAACATTCTCTAAGAAATGACAGATATTTTTTGTGCCGAATCAATACGCCACCACCAAGTGTCTAGGAACTAAAATAGAGTCATTTGCATATGTTTCTGTCAACTCTCATGAGTTCCGTGGACGGTCACCACACGCTCACTACAGCCGTCAGCGCCAAAATGGCGATAAATCAAATGGCTTCATTTTTAGGTTGACAGTATGCAGTCCAGCTACTTGTACTATAGAGGTCATTGGTCATTGGATATTATAGAGGTCAGTGGACGCAGCATATCTATGGCGTGACGGTGTATGCGTACGGCGTCACAGAATAAGTGACGGCGTCTTTAAAGGAAGAGACTAGACTAAGAAGGTGGTGAGCTGTCGCTCAGCTATTTAAGCGAGTGTTCTTGGGCGAGTGGCGATTTGAATTTGGAATAGAATTGATTGCTAGTTGTTCGCCAATGCGAGCATCACCGAGCGAGTGTCATCTTTAAGGGGAAAGACTAGGCGCCATTTGTCCATACAAACGTAGTCCCCCGTTTTCTCCCTGGATAATGGCTCAAGGCCAAAAAAATTTTTACCATAAAGTCTACATTTACCACAGATATGCTTCTATTTTTAGGTTTTTCTCATATTCGAATTAACTAAGGAAATGTGAGCCTTCAAAAACTAAGAAAATTGCCAAATTTCAACCTCAACTTTCAGACGCTCGCCAAAAAAATCTACGCAAATTAAAACTAAAACATAGGAACATAGTTCAAACCTTTCATTAATTATTTCAGACAAAAAATATTGTCATTTGTCAAAATTTGGACGAGGAAATAGAGGACTACGAAATGCTGTTTTGGTCAAATTTAAGAAGCTCGTATGAGCTCATTTGTCCCTTTAGATCACATTGAGACAGCAACAATTTATTCAAACACCTATTCTTTAAAAGCCACGTGACCGCGTTTCCTCTTAACTAGCTGTTCCCTGCGACTTCGCCCGCGCCAAAATTCGGATTTTCCATACAAACTTTCATCCCCCATTTCACCCCTGATGATATTATATTGCCACAAAAAGTTAGATAATATTTACTAAAAGCAATGCGTCAATAAAAACGTTTTGTTCATAACAGGCCTATGCTTCCCAGGGTCTCAAACTATCTCTGTTACAAACATTTTGATCGGCCTAGTAATTTCGGATCCTATTCAATACAAACAAACAGTCAAATCGTTCCTCTTTATAATATTAGTGCAGATAGCTGTGTAGCTCAGTCACAAACTATGAAAAAGAGTACTCCAAGGCAGTGTGAACAGTCAGCGATCAACTATTAATGTATAATAATAATAAATTAATAATAAATTGTTTCAACAAACACACCAATCACCTAGCCCCAAACTAAGCGCGAGCTTGTGCTATGGTTACTAGGATAACGGATAGACATACTTATATACATTTATAAACATCCATGACTTAGGTACAAATGCTCGTGCTCATCACACAAACATTTGCCCCTTGCGGGATTCGAACCCGCAACCGCCTGGTTTAGAAGTCCGGGGCGCGCACAACTACACCAAGACGGTCGTCGAAATGTATGTGTTACCGGCAATCTGTATAATTCAGGTAATCTATACAATACTTAGGTAATGTATAGAATGCCTGGGACGTTAAGGCAATTTGTGAAATAGCATGCACATTTTTCCATTTTATACTATACCTCGGCAATGTATACAATGCCTAGGGATTGTATAGAATACCTGCTGGCCTAACGGTAATGTGTGAAATAAATTGATTTAGACAATATTGATCAATGTTATGTAATAAAGTACCCAGGTGGATTTAAAAAACACATTTAATGCGCTTAAAATCAATTTTAACAAATCTACCTAATACTTGCTTTTTTTTAACCAATGATCAACAAATCAACTATTTAAAATCAACAGTTGGTAAGTAATAATTGTAGTAATTATTACTTACTTGATATTATACTAATCTGATTAGAACCTACCTAGGTAATAACTAAATTTAAAAAAACTGAAGGAACAACAATTCTGTCAAAATGAGCATTTTGTTCTGGGACGAATTGCTGGCTGCGCGTTCGGTATTGTATAGAATACCTAGGCAAAGTACAAAATGAATATTATTTCAAACAGTACCTGATCGTTTTACGTATTCTATACAATACCTAGGCATTGTATATAATACCGGATTAAACACATTAATAATACTAAATATTTCAACAAACACACCAATCACCTAGCCCCAAACTAAGCGTGAGCTTGTGCTATGGTGACTAGAATAACGGATAGACATACTTATATACATTTTATAAACATCCATGACTAAGGTACAAATGCTCGTGCTCATCACACAAACACTTGCCCCTTGCGGGACTCGAACCCGCAACCGCCTGGTTTAGAAGTCCGGGGTGTGAACCACTACACCATGACGGTCGTCAAATCTACACATTGCCGGTAACATATGCATCTCCTTTGTTTACATGGAATGTATATCTATACTTGTCGGTAGTGACACAACTGAAGAGATCATAACCTAAGTAAATAATACTTAGGTAAATAATGTATCGCAAATTAACGGTGAGTTTCCTAAGGTATGGTAGGGGTGCTTAGTACCTACATAGTAACGACCAGGTAGTGGATTATGTAACTTTGAATGAAATTATTTCAATCAAAGTTTTGTTGCCAAAGTTCACTAATTAGTCGGCCATTCACGGCCAGTTACACTAATTAGTCGGTCTGAGGTACGACCAAAATTTTACGTTTTCAATATTGGTAATAAAAATCTGGGCTATAGGCATAAGTACTAAAAAATTTACTCAACGTTATTATTATTTTCTACAATTGCCCATATTTTACCGGTTCTAAGACTGAACTGTCCGTGAATGGCCAGCTTAACAGAGTAACTGAAGTTGTCAAATGTGTCATTTTCAAGCGATTTCAACCCTGAATTGTTAGCAACAGAGTTACGTAATTAGCCCCCTTTTGAAAATGACGGCCCAGTCCCCACCGGGCCGTGGTGTCGTTTTTAGGGTTCCGCACCTCGAAAGGAAAAACCCTTTAAGGATCATTTTGCTGTCCGTCTTTCTGTCCATGGGTCTATCTGTCAACCAAGACACATTTTCTCAGGAAGTCAAGTTTCTAAATATAAATAATAAATTGTTTCAACACACACTTCGATTACCGAGCGCCAAACTAAGCGTGAGCTTGTGTTATGGTGACTAGGATAACGGATAGACATACTTACTTATAGTATACTAGTGGTTCCCCGCGACTTCGCCCGCAAGAGTTGGATTTTCCATATAAACATTCATCCCCAATTTCACCCTCTTTTTTATATCGCGACAAAATGTAACCTATGTCCTTTGCAGAGTCTCGAGCTGTCTCTCTACCAAATTTCATCTCAATCGGTTCAGTGGTTTAAGCGTCAAGAGGTAACAGACAGACAGACACACTTTCGCATTTATAATATTAGTATGTATACGTTTATAAACATGCATGAGACAATCCAAAGATACGGCAATTTGTGAGGTTTTTTTTTAAAATTTCGCAGCGCTATGTTAAACTATTAACTTCCCATACCCTGGAATCATGTTTAGCAGGAGAACCTTGCAGAATACGTTTACCATTTTTTTTTTCTATTTACAATCAGCGAGACAAGTAAAAATAGCTAACGTAAAGGAAAAAGTGCCTGCCTCGTTGGTCAGCACGCTGGGTACTATCCACGAGGTCCCGGGTCGGGCCGAGAGTGTTTGGGTTTTTCTGTCTTGAAATTACTCAGACACAGCTCCGGAGTCAGGAAGTTGGTGGTGTTAACACCCTCGTGCCTCAGTAAAGCACGTTAAGCCGTTGGTTCTGCGCCTGACCTCTCTACGGTCATGTCGGACTGCCGTCTCACCGAATTATGAGAGTGAAAGAACAGAGAATGCACTTGTGTACTGCGCACACACTTGTGCACTATAATATGTCCTGCGCAGTTGGCTAATCTCTGTTGAGATTGGCCGCCGTAGTCGAAATCGGCTAGGAGGACATTATTAAAGGAAAAAAATCTAAAACCGCAGAGTGGATCTTAAAAAAAACCTTTTGTTGCGATTACACAAGTCTGTACGGTACCCTCAATGCAGGTTTACTCGTATTCATCGTTTGACCCACTGAGTTCTCCGACTCGCACTTGCTAGTTTTTTAACCCCTGACGCATAAAGAGCGGTTTAATTAATGGTCAAACAAACATGCCTGAAGTGAAGTTTGACCGTAATTATACAAGACGTTACATCCGAAGGGATTTATAATAACTATGTAGTTTCACTTCTGAATGTACTAGGCATCACACAAAATCAGAGCTATAGATTTAAAAAAAATAGAAAACTAGCGCCATCTGCCGATGACACTTTATGGTGGTCGGCTCGCGCGCACCTCATTTATTTTAGAGAACCTTTTATTTGCTTATTTCGTTCCTAGGAGGGTTTGGTCGACTAGACCTAGGGTTGGGAGGGTCTTTAAATCCCTTCGGATGTAGCGTCTTGTATAATTACGGTCAAACTTCACTTCAGGTAAGTTTGTTTAACCATTAATTATACTTACGACGTTACATCCTCGAGATTTAAAATAACTATGTAGATGTTTAGCGCAACGAAATA
The DNA here is from genome assembly GCA_949316185.1 of Pyrausta nigrata. Classification (NCBI taxonomy): domain Eukaryota; kingdom Metazoa; phylum Arthropoda; class Insecta; order Lepidoptera; family Crambidae; genus Pyrausta; species Pyrausta nigrata. Next base: position 1,897,625 of record OX438936.1, read on the forward strand.
AGTAAATGATATTCCGTTTTAACTTCTCATAGTGATTTTTATTAATAGGATAATAATCAATACTAATCAGCACTAGTTAACAATAAACATTATTGCAGTATTTTAATTCACATAAGAACCGCGTCAGCAAATCCAGTGTCGATCCGAACACGCTACGGGGCGGTTATAGAATTTGGCAAAAGTCAGAGAATTACCGGACCCGCTGTTCTTTTAATTATGTCAATGGAAGCCCCTTTTCTCTTAGCCGCAGACGTAGATGCTATGTGCGCTGAACACGTCTGTATCCACGCCACTGTCCGCAAGGATGCTTTTAATCTATCTTCCTATGGTGAAAGAGCTAGCATTGTGATAGGGCTTGCTTGTGGTAAGAACCAGTTTTTTAGTTTGCGGAAATTTCTTATAATCCTTAGTGGCATTTATGTATGGTACTATAGTCGAACCCGTACATATTTCTATTCTTGAGTGAAAGAAAGGTATACTTAAAGGAGAAATTGTACGATTTGGTGCAGAGGATTTGGTTAAGTTGGTTATAGTAAATACTATTTTGTCTATAATGTCTTTATGTCTGATAGTTCAATTAATGATAACGTCTGGGTCTGTTGTGCAGTCGACAACGCGAGCAGAGTTACTAGTTTTTTGCCAAGGGTCTCAAGAGGTTGACTTTCAGTCGGCTAGAATTTTGAAAGATAATTTAGAACTTGAACTTATTAGGGTCCCAGGTTGATTTGTATCTGGGAAAACAAGGTCTTGTCCTGTAAAATCCTTTAATAAATCGGAGAACTCAGTCATCCTGTGAAAACTGTTTGCCCAGAATGACCGAGAGAGCGGAGCGCGTAGTGTCTATGGTCGAGTAGTTCGACCCGAATTCATATTGTTCAGTTAGAATATCTAATATTTTAGGTATATTTAAGAGGTGCCTGTGGCGCAGTGGCGGCAGCGCTTTGGTAGTGATACCAAAAGTTAAGCAACCCACGGCGCGGTCGTGATTGGATGGGTGACCATTCCGACCATTTAAGTGACGTCCATGACAAGCATCTCCGTGCTTCGGAAGGCACGTTAAGCAGTTGGTCCCGGCTAATATCTGTGGTATTAGTCGTTAAGCCTAGTCAGAGGCCCTAGGGCGGCTTGATAACTTCTGACAGTAAGGTTTGTCACTTGCCTTACATACACCCCTCCACCAATCCGCACTGAGCCCGCGTGGTGAAGTATAGCTCGTTCCTCCTCATAGTTGAGGTGAGGCCTTTTCCCAGCAGTGGGATCTAATAGGCTGACTTATTAGGTATATTTAAGCAACATAGATCTAAGTTATGTGTTCTACAAAACTCCCACCACTTTTTGTAAGCGCAATTGTACTGTTTAAGAGAACTGGGAGCTAGAGATGAAATCATAATTTCTGAAGTCTTTATGGGTAATGGTTGTCTTGAGAATGCCCGCTTGATAATACTGAAGACACCAGGGTAAGTCGTTTCCACAGTGGGTGTGGAGTCCTAAAAGGTGATAATAGAAGTTCAGATCCCGGCTCCAGAAATAACATTTTGCTGCGGCATAATGACACAAACAATGGATACCATGGTTGGCTTGGTCAATATGGTACTACCATAATACCTACGGCTTTATCGTTCAATATTTTCCGTAAACACTTCAAAATTAGGGAGAAAGGGGGAAAGGCATAGAAGAAGTATTTTTATCAATCCAAAGTGATTGCATCAATATCAAATGCTGACGGGTCTCGTTTCCAGGAAACGTATAAGTCACACTTGGTATTCTGATAGGTAGAAAAAAAACTCATTTTCGGGACAACCAAAGGTCTCAACGATATTGTTAAAGGCCGTCGGAGCTAGGCTCCATTCTGTGTCTACGTTAGGTCGTCTAGATTCTAAGTCTGCCTCTACGTTGTCCTTTGATTTAATATATGCCGTGACAACGAATAACTGTCTCGCCTCACACCACTGCTACAGTGCTTTTGTTATACTATGCAAGTGAGGGTGCTGTATACCGCCATATTTATTAATGTAAGCAATGGCGGTAGTGTTGTGAATTCGAAGAAGGATTTCTTTATTCGATAAATTTTTCGCGAAACATTTTGATCCTATAAAAGCCGCATTTAGTTCGAGTAAGTTATATGATCATCAGCCTCTGCTGCGCCCCACAGACCGTTGGCACGCTCTCCGTTACAAAACTGTTAATGACGTGTCCGAAAATATTTCCAAACAGAGTCTATTAGTTCGAATAATATAATAAGTCATGATATTTTTAGTTCACCATAGCAAATCATCAAAAAACTTATCTCTTTCGAGTTCTTTTGTAAATAACCACCCACAAGAAATTCCAGGGCAAGCTGAGCAAAGTGACCCGATGAAACTCGCAAATTCTCTTTGTTGTTCGCAAGTTCTTTGTTTTAAGATAAAATTGATTTTTTGTTGTAATGTTAGTCGTTTTGTATAAGGTAACTGTAAAACCAAATTATGAGGGTCTAGTTCAAATCCTAAAAACGATTGAACTTGGGTAGATATGAAATTACTCTTATTTGTATTTATTACAAATCCAAGGTGTTTTAGCAACTTTACAGTTTGTGTAGTCGCGGCAGTCGCGGCACGTATCATATGACCTATTGATCAATAATATGCCATCTAAGTAAATAACCATAAAGAAACCTTTATTTCTGATGAATGAGACCACGGGTTTCATGAGCTTAGGAAATACGAGAGGGGCCAGTGATAAACCGAAAGGAGGACATTGAAATTCATAAATCTGGCCTTGAAATTTGAACCGCAAATACTTTTTGCTGACGTCATGGATAGGTACCAAAAAATATGCCTCTTGGAGGTCTATGGAGGCCATAAAGTCGTCTTTATTGAGTAACCATTTTAAAATGGTAGGTATCAATAAACTTGTAAAGTTTCTTAAGATTGAGAATAAACCTAAATATATCGTCGCTTTTTGAGATCAAAAATATTTTGGATAGAAATTGGCCAGGTGTAACATTGCTTTTAATTATGGCGCCAGAACTTAATAATTGGGAAATAGCTATGTTAATATGTTAATTATGACTCGGATTCAGTAAGATTTTTACTGTTATCCGGCTGAGAGTTTTGCGACGGTGGCTCAGTAAATGGAATACGAAAGCCTGTGACATAACTGAGTACGACAGGGCCAAGGGTAACATGTTTCCAGTTGTCAAAGAAGTTGCGTAGTCGGCCAGCGTGCTTAAATACCTTGATTATATCCTGCGGTTCCGTGGATGGTTCGATTTTGGCTGCTGAGCTGCCCGATTCGTTGTTGCTGGTGGCCTGCGTGATGACCACGGTTGGTAGGGCTGAAAATGGTTTTTCTGTCCACCCTGCCTGGGTGCCCTAGCTGGTGCTTGGTTCCTGGGTGGGCCACACCAGTTTTCCTGGGTGGTATTAGTAGGTCGCGCAGGGTTATCGACTAGCTTGATTTGAAAACCAGATCATTCAGCTGTTTTAGTGGCCTTTATCTTTTCGCCTAAATAAGCGCCGAAAAGGAACTCGTATCGCTTTACATCCGAAATCATGCCATATAACTTCTTGTCGAGTAAAGTGGCTACTAGCTATCTTCTAGACTTCGTGTTCTCAAATTGAAGATCGAGGAATATTTGACTGATTTCCGAAAGCTTCCTAAGAATGCTTATTTTGTCCAAATCTTGGGTGATGAGATCAGAGGCTAAGTTAGTTAGACCTGCGATGCCCAGGCCGAGATATTTGTGACTTTTAAAGGACTTTGTCTCTGTTTTTACAGTCTCGCTTAAAACAGCGACTATTTCCAAATTCAGCTTAGGGGCCTTAGTAAGGTAAAAGTTTTTAGGAATCAAAAACTTCTGTAATAAGGCCTTTTTCGCCTCCTTGGTCATCCCCTGAACGATAATCCTACCCCAACGTTTGGAGATCTCGTCGTTGATAGCAGGTCCCAAAGTTTCATCCTTGGTTTGTGAATCCCCAAGAGCATCAATAATTTCTGGTGGTAGCGATTCCGATGGCTTCAGGTTTTCTGAACTTGGACCGGCAATCGGTTCTTCAGCCGCGGGTTTCTCGTTCGTGTTAGGGACTACCACTTGTGAATTCACCATGCATAATTGAGGTGACAAATCAGAACCCGATAAGTCCAAGATAATATCTAGCCCTGCTTCAGGCGTTGCAGACGGTCATTTTCTGAAATATCAGAAAAGAGGACTGTCGAAAAAGGCGCAAATGTACCTTACAGTTAGTAGGTAATTTAAGTTTAAAGTCGTTGATCGTAATCACGTTACGACACGGGACTGTTCGTTATCAACTATGATCGCATCACAGAGAATAACTTACTTTATTAGCTATCAGCCGTGATCACGACAGGGAGAATAGCCTATAGATTATATACTAACTATCATTTGTAAGTTTGTCACAAAAATAGTAATAAAATCCTTGATATTTGAAAAACAACATTTTTCTTCAAGAATGTAGGTAGTGGACACAAAAATGTTACTTCATTAGTAGATGCAAATTAATTATACTTTTTGTAATGTTCCGACGATGAATAAGATCACAATTTTGCGTATCATTGAACACACGTAATATAATGGCAGAATACTTGTGTAATAGGTATCTAGAAAAAACTTTTGTAGGTCACTGTTATCCGAAAAAATATAAACACCATTACTAACCTTCATAATAGCTAGAGGAAGAACGTCGTAGACGTTTTTCCAAGCGTCTATTTTTTCTTCGTTATTGGGAATCACTACGCTTCCTTTTTTCCATAATTGGCAAAATTCACAATAACTAACAGAATTTTTGAATTGGTGATGCCCGCACACACAAAAGGAATGAGGTGCGCGCGAGCCGACCACCATGAAGTGTCATTGGCAGATGGCGCTAGTTTTCTTTTTTTTAAATCTATAGCTCTGAAAATTTTGTGTGATGCCTAGTACATTCAGAAGTGAAACTACATAGTTATTATAAATCTCAAGGATGTAACGTCGTAAGTATAATAAGTTTAACGGGTCCGTCTGTGTATCTGTCTGTGGTATCGTAGCTCCCAAACGGATGAACCGATTTTCGCTTTTTGTGTGTCATAGACAATTTTTTAACCCCCGACGCATAAATAGGAGTGTTATACCTAAGATTAACGGGTCTATCTGTGTATCTGTCTGTGGTATCGTAGCTCCCAAACGGATGAACCGATTTTCGTATTTTTTTGTGTCATAGACAATTTTTTAACCCCCGACGCAAAAAGAGGAGTGTTATACCTAAGTTTAACGGGTCCGTCTGTGTATCTATCTGTGGTATCGTAGCTCCCAAACGGATGAACCGATTTTCGTATTTTTTGTGTCATAGACAATTTTTTAACCCCCGACGCAAAAATAGGAGTGTTATACCTAAGTTTAACGGGTGCGTCTGTGTATCTATCTGTGGTATCGTAGCTCCCAAACGGATGAACCGATTTACGTTTTGTTTTTTTCATATACAATTTTATTCCGAGTGTTCTTAGCCATGTTTAATGATGAAGCTGCCAAGATGGCCACTGCCACAAAATGGCGGATTACATATTTGTTTACAACTCCCTCAATATGGGTATCAAATTAAAGGGTTTGACAAGTACAATACTATACGATATAATAAATTTTAAACCCATGTTGGCCGCCACCACAAAAAGGCAAGTTTGTTAGTTTTTGGTGCTTATATTTTTGTGTGAGGTTTAATTTTTTTTTTAATTTTTTTTTATTTTTAATTATTTCTTATAGACTAGATTCACTTACCTCTGTAATAGAAGGGAGGGTCGGTGTACCAGCCCACCTGTGCGCGTTGAAGGGGTGCCAGCGCCGCCTATACCGGAGGTACAGGCACAGGTAGCACAGCCTCTCCTGTGATATCAGGCACTCACGGCTATGCAACATTTAATTCGTAGCTGAAACTATTCTTGATTTTATATTCGTTTTTTTTTTCTTTTAAAAAAAATTAGGTAAGTATAGCACTGATTTTAGTATTAAAAAGTTTTTTTTCTAATTTTCAATATGTGATCAAATACACTGTGCACACTCAAAATATGTTTATAACACTGATTTCAATAGAGTTATTATTACCTAGACTCGTACACTTATGTTTTAGTTAAGAACAGTATTCTAGAATATTACCAAACACTTTTAGCACTTGTTAGTTTTCATAATTTGTTTTTTAAAGTTATTTAAGTTTTCAAATTACCTGTGTAAAACCAACAACTTTTAAAACGTGTCGTCGCCGCGAGCACTCTAACAAATTAATATTGAAAACAGAAATATTGCAACGTTTTTGGATGGTTTCATTTATTTTAGTATTAACATATTAAGAACCGAACATATTAATTCATTTAAATAATAAAGTAAATAAATAAAAAATAAAACAACGCAACTGTGTCTTAATTGTACCTACTCATAAAAATATAATTTAAAATACGTACCTACAGCAAAACACTTTAATAAGTGCTCGTCTGTGATACGATTAAGATGGTTCATAGTCCCTACTGAGAATTGTACCTATATCCGTTTACATTATCTTACTATGCTATTTATTACCTATCAAAATTCACCAAAATCAGTATCAAACCCTTCATGCAAGTGATCAACGAGTTGTGCTAAAGTGCTTGTCAGTTTTGGATTTAATAAAGAAGATTGGCATAAATCGACCCAATAGATAGAGACACCGTACTAAGTGAGATACATGAAATATAAATAACACTTAATTAGCAGGCTTTTGTATCATTTTATTGCAATTTAAAAAGCAGGGAATTAAAATTTTAAAATATTTTCAGAATGTACAAATTTTTAACAAAACGTCTTTAAGGATGCAATAACAAAACGGATGACGTGAATTTTGACGTGCCAGTCAAACATGAAGTATATGTTTTATATCAAACGTCAATGTTGACCGGATCATACATTGTTTAAATGTCAGTCCGACATAATGCACCAAATGAGATGTCGTTCAATGTCAGTTATATTATTTTTCCTCTATACAGTTTTATGTTTTTCACCAAAGACTAAAACATGCCAGCATTTGGGGCTGAGCATTCAAGAACTTTGCCGTTCTTCTTTAGGATTTAATAAAACATAAGTAAAGTCGTAAGTGATTTTCCAAATTCTGAACTTGTTGTAAAATGTTAATCTATCCATCCAACATGGTCCTCGTATCTTGTCTATCTATCTGCTCGTATTTACTGAAAATCTCCTCGTTAAGTAAAACATTATTGAAATGCTATTACTTATAAGTAATTCCGATAGAAACCTACACCGCGTTATTCTAAAAACTTAGTACCGGGTTTGAGCCAGGACTAAGCTATTAGCTAGCCAAATTAAATCAAATTTCACTTACAAAAATTAATCGACTGTGTCATCCGGTGGGACTCGAACCCACGTCCCTTCGCTATCCGGGCGAGTGCTCTTACCAACTAAGCTACGGAGGACGTTAGTCAGTCGACGAATTTTTGCAAGTGCTTGCTACGCCAGTGAGCCGGCGTTCGATTTCATCAATACTTGGGGAATGTACCCGCATGTATCCAATGGAAATATTTTTACAAATATTTAACCATCAGTTAAGATGAAATCAGCTTTACTTATTATATTTTTATAACTTAAGCAATTATTTTGCAAGTTTTTACGAAATTTTAATTTTGTAAAAACTTCTAATCTCTTAACTATTTTCTTAAAGCTGATTTCATCTTAACTGATGGTTAAATATTCAAGCGATATATATTTAAAATATATATCGCTATATTTAAAATATATATCGCTTGAATGTTTTGAATACTCGTAACATCTACAAGAGGAAATTTTGTTGGAATTTCTTGTTTATAAGTAACTTATGTTCCATAGATTTTGGTATAAACACCGTAGTTTACATATGAACAATACTAGAATTAGTCATCAAGAAATATAAAATTAAGGTGATTTGATACATTTGCTCATAATTGTATTGAAAAAAAAATATTTTTTTAAACTGGCAGATTTTTTTCGCTAATGGATGGATGCAAAATATTTTTATTCCGAACCTTCATAATGTTCATGTTCGTAATTTTGAGTGAAATGAATGTACAAATCTCTTTTATAATATTTACTATTCTAGTACTATTATGTGTGTCGGCATCTATGCATATAGCGTGTAATTAATAAATTATACATTTAAATTATTTCACCCTTTTTAAGTTTAACCTTGTGAACGCCAAATACTTGACCAGCACTTGCGGGCCCTGTGCCCCAATGACATGTATATAGTAGACAAAAATAATAAAAATGTCCTCCTAACCGAATTTCGACTACAGTGGCCAATCTCAACAGAGATTAGCCGACTGCGCGGAAGATATTATAGTGCACAAGTGTGTGCGTAGTACACAGGTGCAATCTTATAATAATTCGGTGAGGCGGCAGTCCGATATGACCATCGATCAGGCGCAGGACCAACGGCTAAACGTGCTTTCCGAGGCAAGGGGCACCAACTTCCTGACACCGGAGCTGTGTCTGAGTTATTTCAAGACAGAAAAACCGGCCCCACCCGGAATTCGAACCCGGGACCTCGTGGATAGTACCCAGCGTGCTGACCACTAGACCAACGAGGCAGTCAAAAGACAAAAATCCCGGCCCACAAAAATATGAAATAATAGTATTCAGCGCCGACTAATTTTAATTTTTAAACTGTCCTCTACTCGTTGTATGCCTGAAGGAAATCACATTTAGAAATAAGACTGTCTAAATAAATTATACAACTTCAAAACAATGTAAATTCCTATTATGTTTGGTGTTCAATATAATATGTTATCAATATTCTATCATACATACCATAACCTAGATGAGATGTTCCAAAAATAGTTCTAATCGTCTTTTCGGCGTCTTACCGACTAATACTCTCCAATAAGATTGACAACTATTACTTATTTAATATCTGACTATCATTTCGTCGCTCCTCAAGAATAGTGTGGCAACAGAAAATATTATTAATATTTTTATATTATGTAATATCAACGAATCGTCTAATAAAGCCTTACTTCAGTTATTAATCTGCCGAACTGAAATATATTATTTGATGTAAAACATCGTTAATATTTGGTCAATATAGTCGTATTTTGCAATAAGACGGTAATGCATTGTTAAGTCAGCCTATTAGATCCCACTGCTGGGAAAAGGCCTCACCTCAACTATGAGGAGGAACGAGCCATACTCCACCACGCGGGCTCAGTGCGGATTGGTGGAGGGGTGTCTGTAAGGCAAGTGACAAACCTTATTGTCAGATGTTATCAAGCCGCCCTAGGAAATGCATTGGAAAAATTAATAATAAGAGAGAAGCCCGTTTGATTTTGATGCATAATTGCTATTTGATTTCAGAGCTTTTATTAAAGTTGCAAGAAAATTGTTGGTGTTTCTGTTCTTTGTCATAATAAAAAAAAGAATAGTCAAGTCCTGTTTTGAATATTTTTCTTGGTTTTTTATTAACAGCATAACATTTTAATGTTCTTACAGAATTCAATAAAAATACTTTAAATAATAAAACCCTAATTGTTCATCAAATTATGTTCACAAGGTATGTTTAAATACAAACTAATCAGAATTCAAGTGCTCCTCCTCAAAAAAAAATATAATTTCATATTGCAACACTTTTCTTGAGAAGCGACGATATATTCTGTCTGTGGTTATTATAATACCCAGTCGACTGGAATCTGTTCCCCCTCTGCGCCCACACGTTTGTCGTCGCAACTTGTGGAGTCTGACACCTGTTGCTCAATTTTTATGTAAGGCGTTTAAGTCCCGCCCGCCAAAGGAATGGATAGGATAGACACCAAATGCTCCTGAGAGGTTAAGGCTTTTTATCATGTAATTAAGGCGGTCCTGCACGAAATTGAGAAAATTAACGTATAATTCTTAATCACTTGTACGATGAGCTGAATTAGTTAAATACGTTAAAACAACTTATTTACGTAAGCCTAATCATTGCACAAGGTCCTGGTCTTTTTGAAATTTGAAATAAATTCTTTATAATATAATAAACATGACTTGTAGCTAATGATGACTAAGAGTATTTTTTTTTCGAAAACTTGGTGTTTTTTACGCATGAAACAATAATTTGTACATGACAATGATTGTATTGATATTCCGTAGGTCCCCATCTTTTTAATATAGGTACACGAATAAAATATAAATAAGAAAATGTGAACACTTTTCAGTTTTTAACATAAATGTCTGATGGTTTTACGCATTGCGCAGAATAAAACTATTGTTTTAATTAAATCATCAAGTCTAAAACCTTAAAGCAAATGGATCTGATTACTAATATTAATAGTTCGATTCTGTTTGAAGATCGTTTAGACTTACTCGACTTGCTTCGCGCTGCACCCCCTTAAGAAAATTGTAGGCGTTTAAAATGTTAACACTTTTATGTACGTGTGAATTATTCGCTGTTGTCTTGTCGTATGAATTAACAAAGCTCTTTTGCGTTTTTTGCTTATTAGCGGCTTTTACAACAGATTTTATTACGTAGGGTATAGAGGCGGTCTCAAGGTCGACCTAGTGTTGTTTGACGTGCGGCCGTTACATGAGAATGATCTTCTTGAATCACTATTATATATTACTGCAAACAGCATAAATTATTGCCGGAGTTTCTAAGATCTAGCGTACAGACAGCGGGAGCAACATTGTTTTATTTACGTAAGAATAGGTTGATTGGCTCATCACCGCGCAGCCCAAATCCTTGCATCTAGGATGCTGACATTTTGAACGAATATTCCTCATAGGTGACGTAAGCATCTACTAAGAATAGAATTTTGAAAAGCTCCTTCAGGGGGTAAAAGGGTTGGTCTGTATAAAGTTTACGTCAGTTTTTGATCTAAATCGACAAAAATCGTTACTTGAGAACGACGTGTTCCGGGATTTTTGAAAACTCTCTCTCTAAGGAGGTTAAAAAGCGAAAGGGTTGAAGTTTGTATAGAAAATTCGACGCGAACGAAGTCGCGGGAATCGAAGTGTAAAGATAAAAACCATTATATAATATAATAGGTATAATGAGATCAAAAACACCAACTATCTAGCCTCAACAAACACACCAATTATCTTGCCCCAAACTAAGCGTGAGCTCGTGCTATGGTGACTAGGATAACGGATAGACATACTTATACATTTATTAACATCCATGACTCGAGTACAATTGCTCGTGCTCATCACAAAAACATTTGCCCCTTGCGAAAACCCGCAACCGCTGGTTTTGTAGTCCGGGGCGCGAACCACTACACCAAGACGGTCGTCAATTGCTGCAGTGTCACGGTGGTCTAATTGGGTACCTAAGAATTAGGTATTCTGCGCTGCCTTGCTGGTCTAGTAGTCTACGTGCTGGCATCTACATTCACGAGGTCCCGGGTTCGAATCCTGGGAACCTTTTCATGTCGTGAAAAAATTCAGAAATAGACAGGTAGTTGGTATGTACACCGCCGTGCCATTTAGTAACTAATATATAATCTGTGGCCGTGTTTGACGTTAAGCCGTTGTTGGTCCTGCCTATAGTTCATATCGGATTGCCGTGAGAGTGCACATGTTTTGCACATGTTACACTTGTGCACTGTAACCGGCGTAACTAAACCTAGTTATTCTATGTTGGGATTTGGAAATTTTGAAAGACAATACGTACTTACATATTTTGAACTTAAATAATTAAATCCTTTTTTTTTTAAATATTGATACAGTACCTTACTGAAATCGCGAAGCTTTTCGTAACTTTAAACAACCGACTCTATTCCCTACGTAACAAAAGCAGTTTTCATAATTCAAACATACACCTCAACGTGCTTCCGTCTGTACCTACTCGTAACATTCCTACCAATCACCTTGGGAAATATTATCACAAATTTTCCGAACTTGATCCGAAATTCTGAATACATAAGTATTATAAATGTTAAAGTGTGTACCTGTCTGTTACCTGTCATGCTTAAATCGCTAAACCGAATTAGATGAAAATTAAATATGGTACAGAGATAGTTTGAGGCCCGGGAAAGGACAGGATAGTTGCTATCCAAGAAATAATTTTGGATGAAAAAGGGCTTGGGAGTTTATATCGGGAAGTCTCAACCGCTTTACCGTTTTAGACGAAGAGTAGAGAACTTGAAAACCCTGAAAAGAATATAACAAAGGTTCCCTGAATGACGGTGAAAAGGAGATGAAAGAATGTACAGAATATGCGGTTTAAGCGAGGTCTTATTGCTAAAAGCAATTTCTTCCAGACATAAGCGGGCAAAGTCGGGAAACAGCTAGTTACACCGTAGACTTATTAACGCCAAAACAAAATCAACGCGCCGGCAACAAGAGGAAATTGATAAGAAAGTAATTACTTACTTATTCTTATTAGATAGATCATGTAACGTAATAAGTGACAATCAGAAGACACCCACAAGTTGTATTGTTTTACTTAGTATCAAGCACAGATACAGTACGTCAAGATAAAGACTGTGACATACTATACTCATATTCAGTTGTATTAGTGGTGTTTTTGCAATGAAAGTATACAGATTGACGTGCTGGCCACTGTAATAATGTTTCTATGGCTTATAGTTAGGTATTCTAACAAATAAATATTTGGAGAAAGAGGCTTATCTTCTTGAGAAAATAGTTGACATAGTAACAGATTCTTTCACAGAGTTATTCCAGATAAACAGATCAATGTTGTTTCAAGAAAACAAGGTAATTCCTAATACTCTGATTGGAACAACGCAATTTCGCACTAAAAAATATTACGCTAATAGCTGTTCAATACGTAAGTACATAAGTATTTTAAAGTAAAAAGGTGCCTGGACATATTGTATACAATATGTCCAGGCACCGGTGTCGGAGCCTTCGTGTGGTGACTAAGAAGCAAAATTGCTACCACTTTCTTTATAGGATCAACATTGAAACCCCAAATTATTTTTTCACTTCCTTAGACTATTTAGTAAATCGTCTAGGTACTTGTATGGACAGGTGATATTTTTTGATCTGTTTTCGAGGTAATTATACCATAGATATAAATTAAAATATACAAAATAATGTAAAAGAAATAAAATTAAAACCGATAGAACGTAGAGTAATAAATAAATCTTAGCGGTCGTAAAAAAATTTTGGCATTTTTGTAAACTTTTTTGAATAGGTACTTAGATAGTGAATGCAGACAAGTGAATGCGAGTGGTTTCTGCTGTTGCCAGTAACTTATAAACTATTATAAAATAAATTTTATTTTTTTATGAAACTATCTCGAAAGAGAAAATAATTAGTAATGGTTAAAAGCGTATTTACGGCTCTCGTTAATAAAACAACAAATCTAAATTCGGTTGGCGTTTTGTCGTAGGAAATTATATGAGGAAATACTTTGTAGCCCAAAATAACTCTCTACGAAACCTTGGAAGCAATAAAAATGTCGTACGAAAATTAATTAGTCAGGTAACAAAACCATATCATTCGTTCTGTGCCGTGACCGTCATTTTAAGCCCGTTATTAAATCGGAACACACGAACAAAATATTTATAAAACAATCAATAAAATACTGTGCAATGAAGTAAGAAAGAGGTATGTACTCAGCAGCTGGTTGACAGAATAAAAAAGTTCGCTACGCAAAATCATCGGTCGCCATCGCAAAAGTTTAAGTTATTTATTAACTTTCAACGTAAAACCCTACAAAACTTGTACAAGATAGCTTATCACTAATATTTTTAACAGCATTATTAGATGCCAAATAAATAAAGACGCTTACTTCGTGATACTGGACTAATAAAAGTTTGATAAAACTTACGCAAGACGCTACAACAATTCACAGCCTGGCTTTCGTGTTGAGACGGGCACAATTATTTCCTAATAAAGAAAAAAAAAACAATTCAAAATAAAGTATTTAACAAAATAGTAAATTAATTAAACAAAATTGAGTATAAAAAAACAAATTTGCACTCCCGGCGCGGACTACGACGCGAAAAGAAAATATTTTCTCTACATTTTCTTTGTTTTAAAGCTGATTTTATATTTTTATTATTACTAACTTAGGTGAGATCTGATGATTTTAGTATTTTAAATTTACACTGCACTAAATTTACTTAGTCGGAGCAACAACTTCAGTGAACTAATCGGCACGGTTTTATGCGTCGAGTCCCGAGACTGATTGAGCGCAGCACCGTCGCGAGATTCATCCCAACTCCAACTAACTTTGGCTACTCCCAACGCTCCTCCTCTCGCCTACGCATCGAACTATTTGACACAAAGGAATATTACCTGGGAACGCAATTGTTTTCTCTCACATCTAGGTAATAAGAGACACTTTTATACTATCAAAACCGTTATTTAGAAATAGGTATGTAAACTATAAATCAATATTTATGCGGACTATTTTGATTGATTGAACTTTTGACAATGACGTGGCGTATCACGTCCTGAAATAAGTTTAATATTAAAGAGTTTTTTAAAAGTTTTGATGTCTATGGTAATCGAAGTGTTAGTGAATGGGAGGGGCTAGCCATGAAGGCATTTCCTGTCGTTGTTTACTGCGCGCATGCATTTGCCTCCCCTTACCCCTTACCCCCTTTTGTCTGGTGATTTACCTGTAATTTTAGATGCCTAAATATGGGTAAAAAATTAACGTCAAGATTGAGACGCGCGGAAAACATTGCGTAATAAAATCGATTTATATGAAACAAACTAGGTATCCTTTCGTGAAATTACTAGGTATCGCTTGGTACAGCTTTTGAGCGTCGGTGGCGTGGTGGCTAGCGGGTTGCCTCTCGTGTGGAAGGTGTCGGGTTCGATCCCGCCATGTAACCAATTTCCTTTTCTGAGTTATGTACATTAGTTGTTTCACTAACTGATGCTCTTACTGTGAGGGAAAGCATCGTGTTTCACACATGCACATTCAGGCGACTAGATGTGTAACCATGATGCAATACTGGTCTGGTTCCCTTGTTAACAGGGTCACGGAGGTCAGATGGCAGTCGCTCCACTGTAATTTCCTGATCTGCCACATCCTGGTTTATGGTCAGCTGACCCTGGGCCCTCGAGTGTGTGGCGAGTTTACAACCGGGATAGCGCTAGGATGATGACGCTTGCTTGGTATCGCTTTTCTTTCAACTGTCAATACTCTTGCAAGGGTAAAAGTCGTGTTAAAGTAGCGTCTAGGTTTACCCAGATAAGTTATAACCTAACCTACCTGGTAGGCGTTCATGGGTGTCAAACTTGGGCGTAAAGACGAGCACCCATATCGCCTCCTAGGCCGGAAAAATGACGTAGCCGGTTTTTGGTAGGTAGGTAGTCTAGGTCCTTTTTAGGGCAGAACCGCGTCATTTTCAGGACGCTGGGAGTCCTACACATGACCGTGGTGCCCCGATCATGGTTATGGCTCTTAAATATTTTTTTTGGGTTTGCTCTTGACTCTAGACTAAGCCAGACATAACGTAGACGGAGTCGACGGTGGAGCGAGCTCACCCGGAAGGTTCTGGCACTTTTACTCACCGATGGAATTCAGCAAGCTGATCGGCGACGGGCTCCGATGGGAGGGTGGTAGCTATCAGGCAGCACCGAACGGAGCCAACCACTGATAGGATCGTTCAGCCACCATCAGAAACTGGAGTTTTTTGATGTCGTTGCCCGGGTGGATCACTGAGAGGTAGATGCATTACCCATAACCCAGTTTTAAAGGTAGCTAGGTAGGTTAACCTAACCACTACAGATCTGAACGTAACCCTAAAAAAGTGACAGGCTCACGTGGTTGCTTTGAGTTGGCTCTGTTTCCTGCCGGCCTACCGCCAAACTTATCGCAAGCCCTTTAAGAGATATTGCGAGAGCAATTGCAATTCCAAAGCAATTACACATATTTTTTATAGGCCATTAGTTTCATAGCTATCACTGCTTACATAAGATGTTAGTTTGGAAGAAAGGTAATGAACTCGATTCCAATATCTAAGATTCGATTGAAGTTCAATCTTTCTCTTTCTCTGCTAAACAAACGAAAAGAGACAGACTACAACAATTTAGAAACATCAAATCAAGTGATGCGATTTCGGATATAAGTATTTTTAAATTTTTTTCGCGTTTTTACCCGACTGTGGAAGGAGGGTTATGTTTTTCGAGAGTATGTATGTATGTATAATTGTTTGGCACGCCCTACAGCCCAAACGGCTAGACAGTTTTTGACATATGAGGTGTCGTTGAATTTTTCAGAATTGTGAGAGTGACATAGGCTATATACATTTTAAAAATGGCGCCCGCAAATGGATAGAAAGGGGGAGGGGTGATTGTTTTTTTTCCTTACCATAGCAATATAGGTATCAAATGAAAGCTAATAAAAAAAACTTATCAAAAATTTTATAATTTTAGTAGTCGGGTATTTTGTTTTTTCAATTGACTAACTTAGTCGACATCCCTAAAGATCTTTCTTTCCTCCTACCTATTTTTGACGACCGTCTTGGTGTAGTCGTTCGCGCACCGGACTTCTAAACCAGGCGGTTGCGGGTTCGAATCCCGCAAGGGACAAATGTTTGTGTGATGAGCACGAGCATTTGTACCTAAGTCATGGATGTTTATTTGTATTTAAGTATTTCTATCCGTTATCCTAGTCACCATAGCACAAGCTCACGCTTAATTTGGGGCTAGGTAATTGGTGTCTTTGTTGAAACAATTTATTTATTATTAATTTATTTATTATCTCTACTTAATTAAAAATTAATAAAATTAATTGATGAACATGACGGGTGATGTTGCGGGGAATGGATTTGCTTTGACAATGGGCTCAATTCCAATGCGCCCTGTCTAAGATTAAATTTAGGTTCAGTCTCTCTCTTTCTCTATCAAACAAACGAAAAGAGATAGACTACAACAATTTAGAAACGTCAAATTAAGTGATGCGATTTCTAACGTATTTGTACAAGTTTTTGCGCGTTTTCGTCTAACTTTAGTCGTCATAAATTGTCTATGGGTTCTCTAATTTCCTTAGCAACTGACAGCTATTTAGTCTGACGTTTCTAAATTTATATAGTCTGTCTCTTTTCGTTTGTTTGACAGAGAAAGAGAGAGACTGAACCTAAATTTAATCTTAGACAGGGCGCATTGGAATTGAGCCCAATATCGTGTGATTTGCGCTTCCTCGGGAGCCGAGAGCACGTCTTGCAGAGCGCAAGGAGGGTCGCGCAAGAAATGGTCGGACTATACAAGATATGACATAGTGACTGAGTTTCTTGCGCTATGTTCGCTTGCGTGTTCTACATGTCAAGTAGACATGCGCAAAATCGTTCACTGAAATGAAATGAGTGATATAGTTCAGTGGGAGCTAAAGATATGTAGCACTCATCTAGTTCGATTAGTTTATTTAGTTCAGCAGATCTACTATCAAAATCTCACTCACTACTTCATTCAGTTCAAATGTATCGTGTACTACAGAGAATTCTAATGTCTAAAAATAACATTTATAATATTTAGGCAGTCTAGAATTACGAATTAAAAACATTTTCATTAATTTCGAAGATATTGTTATACGCATTAACAAAGGATTTAAATTGTTATTTATGTACGTAACGTATTAAAAACGTATTAATTAGTACCGAAAATTTTAGATAGAAAAATGCAGTGCAGTAGCAGAATACTGCAGTCTCGCTCTTGCAGTATTAACAAATATATCCGTACGTTTTACTCTCATATCACTGAGTTATTGAACTAAATGAACTGCTTTGGACCATAGTGAGTGAGTGATACACATGAACTAGATAGGTGAAGTAGTTCAATTGTATCATTCATTTAGAAACTACCCATGTCTAATATCAAGATGTTACAAAACTACCCAGTAGAAGTAAAGGGAGCTACTAATTCAGAATCATCATCATCATCTTCGTAGCGTTATCCCGGGTCCCAGGGTCCGCTGACCATGATCCAGGATGTAGCAGATCAGGTAATTACAGTGGAGCGACTGCCATCTGACCTCTGTGACCCTGTTATCAGGGGAACCTGACCAGTTTTGGATCATGGTTACACAATCAGTCACCTGAATATGCAGGTTTCCTCACGATGTTTTTCCTCACCGTAAGAATCATCTGTTAGTGAAACAATTAATGTACATAGCTCAGAAAAAGTCATTGGTACATGGCGGAACGTGGGATCAAACCTGTACCTCCCGCATGAGAAGCAACCCGTTAGCCACTGCGCCACCGACGCTCATATTATTCAGAATCTGAAACTAAATAACTTTCTCCTAGAAACATAGGTCAAAATATACTCTCCATAGAAATCAGACGAGTCACGTGACCGATTTAGTACGGAAAGCAAAAACTTTTTGTCGTTTATCGACCCATCTTTCTTGGAAAAAGTTGTATACTCGTAGTTACTGATTCTGAGTAGCTCTTTTCACTAAACTTATGATTATTAAATGAATTAATATAATAACCATGTCTTCCTAGCCGAATATCGACTACAATGGCCAATCTCGACAGAGATAAGCCGACTGCGCGGGAGATATTATATTGCACAAGTGTGTGCGCAATACACAGGTGCACTCTCTGTTCTTTCACTCTCATAATTCGGTGAGACGGCAGTCCGACATGATCGTAGAGAGATCAGGCGGAGGACCAACGGCTTAACATGCTTTCCGAGGCACGGGGGTGTTAACACCACCGACTTACTGACTCCAGAGCTGTGTCTGAGTTATTTCAAGGCAGAAAAAACCCAACACTTTTCGGCCCGACCCGGAATTCGAACCTCGTGGATAGTACCCAGCGTGCTGACAACCAACGAGGCAGTTCAACAAGTTAATATGAAGGCACATCGCCCCAGTTAGGCAGTGTAGCACCCTCATCAGAGGTCTGGTAGTCCAATGGCACGGATTTTGTCGGATGGTCGATCTCATGGGCATGGATAATCGGGCGAGGAAAATAAGAGAGTTCACAACTAAGTCAGGAATCGGTTTACTAGTCTTGGAAATACAACATGGATCACATTCACAGTATTTTAGTCATCAGAGAACCAATGACACTCCGCCGAACACGTAACGCGCAACCCACGATGCAATTGGATATCGCGGTCAGACTTCAAGTACGTCTTCCATCATGGCTGCCTCAACTCGACTGCTCGCGCACGCTAGTGTCGTAGTTGTGTTAGAGCGATGACATCCCTCCTAGATGGAACATCGCTCTAGGTTCTTTGATAATATAAGCGAAGCGCCGTCAAATATAACATCCTGTAGACGGAACCCTTGTGCGTCCATGTAGAATGCAAGTAAAGAAATACAAATCTCAGTTAGATCTAACGCCTCACACAGCTCAATAAAGGTTACGTCTAAACTGAAACAGATTGAAGATAGTCGTTTTCAGCATAGATTATATCTTTAATGCGCCGGTTACAGGCCATACTGAAATAGCTATGACGCTCAAAGAGGTCGCAGGATAAGTGCGTATCTTCAGTGACTTAATAATGCATGAAGGTTGGTTATTTATATACAAACATTTGGTGGACATTTTAGTGATTACTTTAGTTCAATGTTCGACTGTATAATTATATTATTCGCAAACCTACGGCTGATTGGCGGAAACTCGTAAAAAAAATATTTTTAATAAAGAAATAGAAATATATATACCTAATTGCCTAAAAATTCAATCCGTTCCAAGTAGGCACACTTGGCAGGACGTCAGAGCCCGTAGACAAGGTGCAATATAATACATTTTAGGCGAAGTTCGCCTTAGCTTACAAAAGTATGAAACTGACACAAGCCATAGAAACGTCACGTGACTTTAGATTACCATATTATTTGACTCTTCGTTGGCCTTAGCGGTAGCGAAATTCGCTGTAGAATGATTAAATCTTGTCTAAGGCCTTTTATTAATTTTATTAAAAGAGGCGGTCTCAAGGTCTACAGCAGTAGCCGTGTGTATTATAATTATGTAATACTAGTGGTCCCCCGCGACTTCGCCGCAAGAGTTGGATTTTCCATATACATTTTCATCCTCCATTTCACCCCCTTAATGTTTTTATATGGCGAAAAAATGAAGCCTATGTCCTTTCCAGGGTCTCGAACTGTCTCCATACCAAATTTCATCTCAATCGGTTAAGTGGTTTAAGCGTCAAGAGGTAACAGACGGACAGACATACTTTCGCATTTATAATATTAGTATGATATGAAAACTTGTGCTTTTCCTCTGTAATAATGTTGTGATATCACTTTTCCTGATAAATTATCTCGTATTCTATTATTTTAATTTATGTATGTGTATTATTTCGGAGGAGCGTCGGTGGCGCAGTGGCTAGCGGGTTGCCTCTCATGCGGGAGGAGCCGGTTCGATCCCACGTGCCACCATTACCTATGACTTTTCTGAGTTATGTACATTAGTTGTTTCACTAACCGATGCTCTTACGGTGAGGGAAAACATCGTGAAGGAAAACTGCACATTCAAGCGACTGCATGTGTAACCATGATAAAAACTGGCCAGGTTCCCCTGGTAACAGGGTCACGGAGGTCAGATGGCAGTCGCTCTACTGTAATTACCTGATCTGCCACAACCTGGATCATGGTCAGCGGATCCTGGGCCCTCGCACGAGAGCACAACCGAGATAACGCTAGGAGGATGATGAATATGAAGATGTATGTATATTATATCACGTACCTAAATGTCTATATTTTTATGAATTTAGATAACATGGTTTATTTTTTTACTAGCTGTTGCCCGCGACTTCGTACGCGTGGACTCGATGATACAAAATATTTTATAGCTATCATGATCTCTTAGTCTACCATGTCGTAAGGAGAAGAGAGGAATGAAAAGTCAGGGTCAATAGGCACTCTTTTTTAAATAGGTTACTATAACCTCGCCATCCTCCTCTGGTAAGAAAATTTCGCATGGCAGTGACACCGACTCCAAAACTAAATATTTTCGTAGGTATATCTTTTGTTAGTAAAAGTAATTTTTTAAATTTTTATGTTACTTTATTGAAGGCAGTTTTATTACTCTGTAAAAAAATAAAGGTAACATTAGGTTTTAATGTTCAGGTCAGACTCAAACCTCCTTACGCAATAGAAGCATGTGGTTTAGCATCTATTTATTGTGTCCCTAGCCTACTCATAGGTCGGTTTGTAAGTAACTACTATCGTAAAGTTATTATTATTAGGAGCCTGTCGTGTCCGCTGCAAGGCAACGGCCTACCTACCCTTTCCCCTACATCGTAAAGTAAGTAAGACTATTCTTATAGTTCAATTTCCTTTAGGAGATGATAAGTAGTATAAAAAAATAGTGCCAATTAACTTTCATCTTTCATTAATGAAATTAACAAATACATTAATTTATCAAAATTTCGACAAACTGTCTGTGGTGAAAGTATCCACGAACTACTTAGCGTTAAGGTCAGCACCATAAAATTATCTTAAGGATTCTCTCAATTTCTCCACCAGATTTCCGTCACCAGATTGTATCTTGGAGACAGTAGGATTACCTTGGGAGTTTCAAAATCAGTCTAAAGTAATTTAGCACATCAATTGCTCCAGACTTTCAATTTGTGTTATTCAATAGAAAATGCTCATCACTCTGAACAACGATCCCTAAGGCGCTCTATTCATATCTCTTATAGTTGTGCTGAGCTGCTAGGGTTCTAAATCAGTTGCTACAGACCTTCAATTTGTGTACGTCAATAGAAAATGCTCATCACTCTGAACAATGTTCCCTGTGGCGCTCTATTCATATCTCTTATAGTTGAGCTGAGCTGCTAGGGTTCCATATCAGTTGCTTCAGACCTTCAATTTATGTAAGTCAATAGAAAATGCTCATCACGCTAAATAACTTTTCTTAAGACGCTGCTTTCATATCTCTCTTAGTTTAAGTGTACTGCTAAGGTTCCACGTCAGGTACTCCGATCTTCAAAATAAGTTATAGCCTAGTATTTGCCCAGACTCAATAGCTACACAATTAAAAAAGTTTCATTCAAATCCGTTCAGCAGTTCCGGAGATTAGCGTGTACAAACAGACAAACAGACAAAAAATTTAAAAGTTGTAGATTCCTATTCTATTACTATTTTAACATCACCCTCAATTTGTTTTTTGTAAAAATACTCAATGTACAGTCTGTACATTGAGTATTTTTACAAAAAACTACACACTACACACACACACACACACTACTACATTGGTTGTACTGTTTAATTATATGTATACTTAAATTTTATTTTTATTTTTATTTTATTATTATTTGGGAAACATACAGTTGTTATGGCATAAATATAAACAAAACTTATAGATCGAATCTATAAGTTTTGTTTATATTTATAAATAAAAATAAAAATAAAATTTAAGTATACATATAATTAAACAGTACAACCAATGTAGTAGTGTGTGTGTGTGTGTAGTGTGTAGTTTTTTGTAAAAATACTCAATGTACAGACTGTACATTGAGTATTTTTACAAAAACCAATTAAGTTTCCTCAGACTAATATTACATTTCATTTAGAGCAAATCCAAAACCTACAAAAGATTACATTTAAAAAAGAATTTAAAGAAAAAAAAAGTTAATGAGTCATAACATAATTACCACGAAAACTATTGGCAGTCACATGACAGATCGTGGATTTGTTTTTTAAAAAGAAGTAAAGTTGAAGCAAATATATCAATTCCTTGGTACCTGTCATTGTGATTGCGGCAAGTACGCGGCAGAAAAGTGTTGGAAACATATTTAGTCCTATATGTGAGCACATAAAAAATACTTTTATGACGTGCACTAAGTCGGGAACATCGTAAACTAATTTCGCTCAAAAGAAAGGGGGAGTCGATAAGGTTATGCAGTAATTTATAAAGAAATAATTGATCTCTTTCAATTCGTCGACTATGCAGAGAAGGTACGGATTTCCGGATGAAGTTTCCTGTTTTTAATATTATTTTCATGTTTTTATTTTTCTATTTTTCTACTAACCATAATTTATAAGTTTATTTTATCTTCTATATTTACTAACAACTTTATGGAACCTGGCTTTCTGCAATAAACAGATTGAATTGAATTGAATTTCATGTGCTTACAAGAGTCGGGAGTGCGACATCTAAACTGTAGGTGTTATATAAATTTAAGGCGAATTCGTTCAATAATTTCAACATACTTTTTATAATGAGGCTTCCAAACAACAGACGCATATTCAAGAATGGATCGAACTAGGCAATTAAATAAAAGTATAAAGGTCGAACAACACTGGAAGTCCTTACCCGTCCTCAAAACAAACCCCAGCATACGATATGCTTTAGAAGATATTGAACTAATATGAGCATCGAATGACATTTTATGGTCAAGGAGAACACCCAGGTCCCTGATCTCATGAACCCGGTTAATGATTTTGTGACCAATACAATAATTCAAAACAATTGGTTTACGTTTACGAGTAAAAGTTATTGTGTTACACTTTTTGATATTTAAATACAGAAAATTATCGCAATAGTATTGGGTCAAAGCGTCAATATCCTCCTGAAGCAATAAACAGTCCGATCTATCCCTAATAATTTTAAAAACTTTCATATCATCTGCGTATATGAGGACATTGCTATTTCTGAAAATGTTCACGATGTCATTGATAAAGATATTAAATAACAATGGTCCGAAGTGGGACCCCTGGGGCACACCAGAAGTAACAGGAACAAATGAAGAGACATAATTATTTTAAGAGACATAATAATTATTTTGTTTTTTCTTGGAATTTTATTGTAGCGACATCTTACCACTGTCGCCCACACTAGCAAGCAACTTCAAGACGCGACGCCCTGACTCGGCTCCTACAGGCTAGATGGCGCTGATAGCCCGCTCCATACAACACAAACCGCGATATGTAAGATTTAGCACGAGCTTGACTACATATAGATAAACCAAGACGGTGACCATTGGACCTTGGTCCCCGACCATAACAACCGGTCGGTAGGAAGCGCTTCCCTTTGCCTTCCTAACCCAGTTGCGCCAAATTATCATTACTGAATGTCCCACCACTGATTATTTTTTTGCATTCCCACGCGCGAATGGTAGCGAATGCCTTAAGGCGTTAAGTCCGCCAATTGTACTTTCTTTTTTGGTGAAATAAAGTTTTAATAAATAAATATTATTTATTTGGTATATTTTACTAGGCATGGAGAATCTTATTCAATGAAGATGGTGCCTGCCTTATAACGCCTAATTTATTTTACTTACTTCATGACCTCTATTGATCCGATGATACACTCATACTCCTATCGATGTCCATTAAACATGACCTCTTATTTGTACCATATCGTATAGTGAAGATAGGTTAACCTGTATCTCTTGATGTACTTATTCGATTGAGACGAAATATAGCCTAGGTTGTGCCCCGGACTAAAATGATTAAAATATAGATGCGAATCGAAGTTCATTCAGCAGGTTTCGAGTCTTTAGATAACTTAACTACATTCATGCCGATAAAAAACGCAAAATCAAATTTTTTGTAAAGGATTGACCTTAACCAAGGCCTGAATATTTGTGTTTTATTAATGTACGTACAGGATTCAGTTTTCTACAGGTTTAGGTTTATACAGGGTCATTGCAAAGAGGTTCCAGGCGGGAGTGGCTCAGAATCAGTAACATTCGAATGCAAAGCAACAAAACTATTATTATTATTATTATTAAAACGACTGCGGAAGGTGGGGTATGTTTTTCCAGTATGTATGGTATTTATTTATTTATGTATGTATGTATAATTGTTTGGCACGCCCTACAGAACAAACGACGGGACAGATTTTGACATAAATGAGATGTCGTTGAATTTGTTAAAGTGACATAGGCTATATACATTTATAAAATGGCGCCTACAAATAGAAATAAATGGGGGTGGGGGAATGATATTTTCCTTACCATAGCAATACCATAGGGTATCAAATAAAAGCTAAAAAATACCATTTCTTAAATATAATATTTCTTGCAGTCGGGTGTTTTTTTTTAATGAATTCTATTATTCCTATCCGCTGTGGTAAAAATAGTACGCGTGGATAATTTAACTCAATCATAGAAAACTCCTACGCATGCTCAATATCTGCGTAACAATCAACTGAAAATGCAATACATTATCAGTCATTATGGTGCATGAATGCGTTACGTCTCTATTTTCGGATACTTTAATGTGGATGTTATTCGGAAAATAAGATGATTATAATAATTGCGATAGATTCGTTCCTTTATACTTTATCCCCAGATCTTATTTTTAAATTTGGCTGCCATTTGCAATGTAATGTAACCTTGGTATGTGTAAATAATGTAGGTAGCTAGAGATGTCAATAACCTCGCCGCTAATTAAGACCTTTGAGAAGAAGATTGATAAGTCTTTAGTAACCATAAATTGAATATCAATAGGTAGATTATAAAATATTTTTATAACTTAAGCAATTATTTTGCAAGTTTTTACGAAATTAAATCAAATTTCGCTCACAAAAATTAATCGACTGTGTCATCCGGTGGGACTCGAACCCACGTCCCTTCGCTATCCGGGCGAGTGCTCTTACCACTAAGCTACGGAGGACGTTAGTCAGACGACGAATTTTTGTAAGTGCTTGCTACGCCAGTGAGCCGGCGTTCGATTTCATCAATACTTGGGGAATGTACCCGCATGTATCCAATGGAAATATTTTTACAAATATTTAACCATCAGTTAAGATGAAATCAGCTTAACTTAAAATATTTTTATAACTTAAGCAATTATTTTGCAAGTTTTTACGAAATTAAATCAAATTTCGCTCAACAAAAATTAATCGACTGTGTCATCCGGTGGGACTCGAACCCACGTCCCTTCGCTATCCGATTATAACTATTTTTAAAGAACATCTTTACCCTCCTTTTTAGAATTTCGTAGTCCTGACAAGGAACCCTAACAATGTTATTACAAAAAAAATAGACCAGGTTTAAAATAGGTCTAAATATTAGCCGACAACAGAGGAATGTATGACACATTCGTGACATAAACTAATAGAAAACGCTTTTCTAATTTGCTAGTTAATCACTTAGTCCTGGCTAAAACCCGGTACTAAGTTTTTGTAATAACGGGGTTATAGTTTCGTCATGTCCGTCTGTCCGTCTGTCCGAGATTTTGCTAAGAGACTGTTAGTACTAAAAAGCTGTAATTTTGTATGTGTATGTATACCAATTATACCGACAAAGTTGTAAAATAATATTTTTATAGAGTAGCTTCCCTATGTGAATTGGAGATGATTATTTTTTATTGTCTACCCCGTCGTTTGGGGTATCTTTGAGTAGGTCTATTAAAATGACTTAGGGGTTTTTAAAACAACTTTTCGATTTCTTGCCCAATTTACGAAATATTAACCTTAAACTTTAAAATGCAGTTTTTTGGTTCAGTCAGGGTTTCGTGGTCAGGGCGTCTACAAGCTTAACTGTTGTCCTGAAAAATCTGAAAAAAATAATGATGATAGTGCATTACATAAACTTTAAAGAAAAACTATAGCGGTTAAGATAACTTCATTAGTTTAGCAGTAATATTCGTAGAACTTGGGTGTTGAATAATTTAGTTCCAAATACAAATCCTTAGGATTCATTATCTGAAGTGACTAATAAAGTAAATAATGCTACGGAACCCTACATGTGCAGTTGAATAAGAAGTAACCTAAACAAATCATCAAAACTAGAGCAGTATAACAATATGTTATTATTAGTAGCTATGTTACGATTATATACCCATTAATAAATTACCTACTTAAATTAATTTAAAATAAATGAATAATTGTGCTTGCTGAACTGTAGCGATATTTCTGATGTACTACTATGTATTATGCTAATAAATAAATAAATAAACATTTGGGAATGTGGCCGGCACTCTCCTATGCCGGCAGTAAAACTCGTCTGACAATAAAACTGATACGGTGTAATCGTCATACGTGATAATACAATTTACGTAACAATACAATTCAGTAATTGAATGTAATAATTATTGTTGTGTACATAGTCAGAGTGAACAATTCTCAGAGTTACACAGGCTTCTTTCATAGGCCTCTTTCATCGGCCTCTTACATAGGCTTCTTTCAAGACGTCAAATAGTTTGGCATTTCGTATGCGTTCAGAAATCTGAACGCCACACCACCCCCCCACGGAGAATGATGGACAATGTTTCAATTAAAATATATGTATTCGTCCCGGTTCTTAAACCTGACGTGTCTGCTAGAGCGCGTAGTAAATGGCGGTATTTTGGGTGCAAGAGATTCATCAGAAGTTGCTACGGATTTTGGCAGTGCTTTTTCGATGGTGGGCTTAGCAGGTAATGCATCTAATTTGTTGGAAAGATCCTTTTCGATAAAGGCTGGCTTAACTCGGTCGATACTAACTGTGGATTTCTTGCCTTTTACACTGATGATTAGGGTTTTTCCATCGATGGGGCGCTCTATTATCTGATAAGGCCCGGTATACGGCGGCTGGAGGGGGCGACGTACTGTATCATCGCGAAGAAATACATGAGACGCTGAAGCAAGGTCTTTGAATATAAATACCGACTGTTCAGAGTGTCGCGAAGCAGGGATTGGTCGTAAACTTGCCATTCTATGACGCAATT
The DNA here is from genome assembly GCA_949316185.1 of Pyrausta nigrata. NCBI lineage: Eukaryota > Metazoa > Arthropoda > Insecta > Lepidoptera > Crambidae > Pyrausta > Pyrausta nigrata. The sequence continues at coordinate 1,925,128 of OX438936.1, forward strand.
TGTCCACAAAATCAGCCGGATTTTGGTTTTCGTTTGCGTCAGTAGAAGAGGCTGCGAGTAACTCTCCCGGCAAACGCAAATTTTCGCCGTACAACATTTCTGCGGCCGTAGCTTTAAGATCTTCTTTGTAGGCTGTTCTCATTCCTAGTAAGACGACCGGTAATGATGCGGTCCAAGAGTTTTCGTGGCACATGAGGGCCGCTTTGAGTTGGCGATGTACTCGTTCGATCATCCCGTTGGCGCATGGATGGTAAGCGGTGGTTCTGATGCGTTTTGTTGCAAAATTTTGCGTGAGGCGGCGGAACAGATCGGACTCAAATTGAGTTCCCTGGTCAGTTGTTATTGTAGAGGGAATGTCAAAACGAGCAATCCATTCCTTGGTGAAAGTCTCGGCTACTTCTTCAGCTGTAATGGAACGCATAGGCCAAACTTCGGGCCAGCGGGAAAACCTATCAATTGCCGTTAAACAATATCGGAATTCATTACAGACAGGAAGAGGGCCGATGATGTCAATGTGCACGTGAGCAAAACGACTGGAGGGTTCGTTGAATACTCCGAGAGGGGCATTACCGTGTCTCCATACTTTGCTCCTTTGACAAGCTGTGCACGATTTGGTCCATTGTCGACAATCTTTATTAATTGAAGGCCAGACAAAACGATCAGTTACGACTCGAGTAGTTGCTCGAATGCCAGGGTGGCTCAAGTTATGTAGTTTGTCGAAAGCTGCACGACGGAATGGAGGGGTCAGGTAGGGACGTGGTTTGCCCGTGGAAACATCGCACAGTGTAGCGGTGTTTGAATCGGGAAGCAAAACCTTAGAGAGACGTAGGCTAGAGTGACTGTGTTGTAGGTCCGCCAGTTCTTGGTCCGTTTCTTGGGACGTCGCGAGGGCTTCATAATTTTGTTCAAATGATATGGCTTCGATTCGAGACATAGCGTCAGCGACAACGTTTTCTTCACCTTTGATGTATTGGATATCTGTGGTAAATTGGCCAATGAACGATAATTGGTTCAGCTGAGGCGGTGGGAGCTTCTCGCGACGTTGTACGAATGCGTACAGCAACGGCTTGTGGTCTGTGAATATAGTGGTGTGTTGAACTTCGAGGACGTGTCGGAAATGCTGTACGCTTTCGTAAACAGCTAGTAGTTCGCGATATTATGTAGGCCACTGAATTTGTTTTTTGGCTTAATTTCTTACTAAAAAAAAGCGAGGGGTTGCCACTGGCCGTTTAAATTTTGCTGTAGGGTTGCTCCGACGTGGGTATTAGATGCGTCGGTGAATAATCCCAGGGGGGCATTTGGGACTGGGTGTGCCAGTAAAGTCGCCTCCGAAAGGCTATCTTTACACTTCTGGAATGCGAGTTCTAAATCTGAGGTCCAAGGTACGGGTTTAGAACCTTTTAATTTGTCGTTGGCCAGGACGTCGTTTAAAGGGGCTTGATATTCGGCGGCTTTAGGTATAAACTGGCGGTAAAAATTGAGCATTCCCAAAAATCTGCGGAGGCCTTGGGCTGTTTTGGGTAAAGGATATTCTTTGATGGCATCTATTCGATGGCTTGGCGGTTTAGTACCTGATTCCGAGATGTTGTAGCCCAGAAATGTTACCTCCTTCGCTCCAAAAACGCATTTTTCACAGTTAATGACTACTCCATATTTTTGCAATCGTTCGAAGAGTATGCGATGATGGTTCTCATGTGAGGAGGGCTCGGGGGAAAAAACCAATATGTCGTCGACGTATGGGAACACGAAATCCAATCCTCTAGTGACTTCGTCGATAAAACGTTGGAACGTTTGACCGGCATTTCGAAGCCCAAAGCTCATGAATGGAAATTCGAAGAGGCCGAATGTCGTGATTATAGCCGTTTTACAAATGTCAGGAGGGTGAACAGGTATTTGTTGGTACGCTTTTACTAAATCTATTGTGCTGAAAATTGTGGCGCCTTTAAGGTTATAAGCAAGATCACCTATGTGTCTGACAGGGTATCGATCAGGTATGGTGCGTGCGTTTAGGGCACGATAATCGCCACACGGTCGCCATGTGGAGTCCTTTTTGGGTGCCAGGTGCAGGGGTGAGGACCATGGGCTTCTGGATGGCGTAGCTGTACCTGCCTGTACCATATCTATGAAAGCTTCTTGTGCTTCTTTAAGTTTCTGGGGAGCCAAACGACGAGGTCGACTAGTTACCGGTGGACCATCAGTGGTGTTGATGAAATGCTTAGTTTCATGTTTCACTTCGCGAGGTATGCCAGGCGGCTTTGTAATGTCCGGAAACTGACGAAGAATATTCAGATACGGCGCGTTATTGTAAGTAGTGACAACGGCCTTGACACCATTCAGCTGATCCGGTGGCGCGACTATTGCTTGACTTGATAGTCCTGTTTTACCGTCCACTAACCGTCTGTTAGCACAGTCGGGTAAGAGGTGGTAGTGTGCGAGGAAGTCGGAGCCAATTATTGGGCTATTTACGTCGGCGACTACGAATTGCCATACTAAGTCACGGCGTAGGCCAAAGTCTAATTTGAGATTGACTGTTCCATATGTTTTGATGCAACTTCCGTTTGCGGCACTGAGTGTCCAATCGGTGGGTTTCCGATGGCCACATAACCATCGATAAGGGTAGCAGCACAGGTCGGACCCAGTATCAATTAAAATTGTTGCTTTGTGCTTTTATCTGTAACAAACAGGCGGCGACCCTGTGGATCTATAGAATAGCAATCAGTATCCGCCATTACTGATTGCTTTTTGGGTTTTCCGCGAGCCAATTACATGGGTCGACACATTTAGTGGCTTTGTGGCCAAATGGTTTATGGTACCAACATTGTTTAGGCGAGGTGTTTGCTGGAGTTCCTCGACGGCTTCTATTTGACATAGAGCGGTGTCTAGTTCTGCCTCGGGAGGTGGTGAGCGCAGCCACTTGTTTTGTCAAATTTTCGAGTTATTCCACTAGCGTGTTGAGAAGGGGAGGGTTATTGTTATCAACGCTGAAAACGTGAGAGGGCCCAGGGGTTACCTCCATGATCTTATCTGCCAGTTCAGCCAATTTATCTAAACTAAGGTCAGCTTGGGCGGCTAGAATGGCTTGTAGTTGATAAGGTAGGCGGCGGAGCCAAAGTTGCCTTAATAGATTGTCGTCCTTCATGGTAGTCCCGGCTAGAGATCGAAGATGTCTTAGAAAAGATGAAGCTTTTCTATCCCCCAGCTCCTCATCACTGAGTAGTCTACGTACTCTTTGTTCCTCTGTAGTTGAAAGTCTGCGGATAAGTTCTTGCTTGAGCTTGTCATATTTATTTTCACTTGGGGGGTTCAAAATTATATCTTCAATTTCTCCAATTATACGCTGATCAAGAGTGCCTAAGACGTGGCTAAACATGGTCATATCATTATTTATTCCTGCTAAATGGAACTGTGCTTCTGCTTGTGCGAACCACAGTGCAGGTCTATCTATCCAGAACGGTGGTAATTAAGCAGACACCTTATAGACTTGATCATGATGGGATGAGGGATGAGTTTCATTTTTCACTTGACGGAGTTGAGTTTGCAAAACTTCATTTTGTGCTTCCAGCTCTTTTAATTTTGTATGTAATTCTGCTTCAGCCATCGTGAGAAAAAAAAATAATAATAATAAGAGAAAATAATAATAATAAAATAAATGGACCTAAGCAAACTGAATTGAAATTAAATTGATATTTTTCTCCGGTGGCAGGTGGTGTGCGTAATACATATTTTAAGTAAATGCAGTTATTTCAATCAAACAAATAAGGAAATGAGGTACAAAAAAAAATACTTAACGCTTATTGGTACCTACCAATTGCTCAGAACTCATTAGAAAAAAAATAGAAGCTATGAATGTTTACTTGACAATTTTTTTTTTGATTAAATTAAAGTTGACAATTATTTATTTAGAACTAAAGTTATTTTAAATTATGAGATCACCAATGCCTACTCAGTATTAATTACAAAGTTTCATAAATGATAAATAAACAGTTGTATTTGCAAGCACAAAAACTAAATTAATTAATTAACTAAAAGTTTCCAACACGTTTTGGTAAATGAGTTGTTCCGATAGTCTTTCAGTATACTGTATAACACAATAGAATGTTTGAACAAATAACAAAGTACTTGCGTGCACCGACGTCAGTTTGTATACTTCATTTGGTTGTGTCAGCTGCGGCGGCAGAATGCACAGATCGCGTAGGATGCAATACGGGTCCAGGTATGTTGCACTTTACACGATGTTCACACCACACTGCACTACACATTGAGGGTGGCCGTCGTCGTAGGATCGCGTAGCTATAATGTGATGATTGATGGAGGTTTTATTCAGCGTAGTAGGTACGTATTGTTGTTTACAGCTGTTGTTGTTCTTCTGCGTTCGGGGTCACCACTTTGGGAATGTGGCCGGCACTCTTCTGTGCCGGCAGTAAAACTCGTCTGACAATAAAACTGATACGGTGTAATCGTCATACGTGATAATATAATTTACGTAACAATACAATTCAGTAATTGAATGTAATAATTATTGTTGTGTACATAGTCAGAGTGAACAATTCTCAGAGTTACACAGGCTTCTTTCATAGACCTCTTTCATCGGCCTCTTACATAGGCTTCTTACAAGACGTCAAATAGTTTGGCATTTCGTATGCGTTCAGATACATAACACAATGCATTTCTTTTTAGTGTGACAAACAAGGCTGTTACGAGGAGCAAGACGATGATCTGAAAAATATTAGTTAGGTACTGACTTACCGAAGTAAATTAAATGTCTTTTTAACCGACTTCCAAAACGCAGGAGGATCGCGCGAAGTCGATGCGTATACAGGTTGTCTCAAAGAGAGCGTGCCAAACTTACACTGAAGATAGCCTCCAGTTAAACAGTAATAAAAGCAGTCATTGTTATTTCTATTCTTTTGTCGATTAAAGAAGAACGGCAAAGTTCTTTGGACGTTTGATGCTCATGTTTTAGTCTTTGGTGAAAAGCCTAAAACTGTATACAGGAAAAAATAACATAAATGTCATTGAATGACATTTTATTTGGTGCATTATGTTGAACTGACATTCAAACAATGTATGATCCGGTCAACATTAACGTTTGATATAAAACATAAATTTAATGTTTGACTGACACGTCAAAGTTCACGTCATTCGTTTTGTTTTTGCGTCCTAAAAGACGTTTAGTTGTTAATAATTTGTACATTCTAAAAATATTTTCAATTCCCTGCTTTTTAAATTACCATAAAATCATACAAAAGCCCGCTAGTAAAGTGCTATTTATATTTCATGTGTCTCACTTAGTATGGTGTCTCTATCTATTGGGTCAATTGCGAGACACACTGTTTATACTTTAAATGAATGACCACGCATAACTTTTTACAGAGTAAACCGATTTTGATAATTATTTTCTATTGGAACGGGTATACTTAAGAGCGTCGGAGGCGTAGTGGCTAGCGGGATGCCTCTCAAGCTGGAGATACCGGGTTCGATCCCACATGCCGCCTTGTACCAATAACTGTTTTTAGAGTCATGTACATTAGTTTTTTCAATGACGTATGATCTAACGGTACTGTATAGAGGATGGGAGTATACGAGTATAGTTTAGCATCCAGGCATATGCAGACCACCCGTTTTAAACTTGTCTTATGGTCCTGTGTAAGTGTATTTTGGTATACTTAACATTACTGTAGTGCCTGACTATAACATCACAGCACTTTTATCTTAGTAAGCGATGTTGCAGTGACAATATTATTTTTCATCATCATCCTCCTAGCGTTATCCCGGTTGTACACGCGCACGCAAGGACCCAGGGTCCGCTGACCATGATCCAGGATGTGGCAGATCAGGTAATTACAGTGAAGCGACTGCCATCTGACCTCCGTGACCCTGTTTACCAGGGGAGCCTGACCAGTTTTGGATCATGGTTACACATGCAGTCGCCTGAATGTGCAGGTTTTCTCACGATGTTTTCCCTCACCGTAAGAGCATCAGTTAGTAAAACAACTAATGAACATAACTAAAAAAAAATGGGATCGAACGGTGCCTCCCGCATAAGAGGCAACCCGCTAGCCACTGCGCCACCGACGCTCTATATGACACTATTCCTTGTCAGTGGTAAAAAATATACAAATCTAAAAAATCACATCTATCGGGAACCGAATTTGCCTCCCCTGCTTCGTCAAAGAGTATTTCGCTTTAACAAAACTTGTGAAATTTGTGTAGGCAGGTACCTACTCGTTTTTAAAAAATCGTTTCAACCCACCTGTTTCGCTAATAAAACAGATTTGTTTATATTTCGATGTCTCTTCTTTCCACTGTATTAAAAACAGGAAGGAACGAAGGAAGGGAGCTTTTTAAGGAAGATTTTTTAAATTTTTCTTTTAGGTGAACATTTTAGTTTTGTTATTTATTTGAAATCACGGTTCATTGTTGCACTCGGAAACCTTTAAAGCTCTATTCCATTCATAGTAATAATAAATAATAATGTCCTCCTAGCCGATTTCGACTACGGCGGCGTATCTCAACAGAGATTAGCCAACTGCGCAGGACATATTATAGTGCACAAGTTAGTGTGCAATACACAGGTGCACTCTCTGTTCCTTCACTCTCATAATTCGGTGAGACGGCAGTCCGACATGACTGTAGAGAGATCAGGCGCGGGACCAACGGCTTAACGTGCTTTCCGAGGCACGGGGGTGTTAACACCACCAACTTCCTGACCCCGGAGCTGTGTCTGAGTAATTTCAAGATAGAAAAACCCCAAACACTCTCCGCCCGACCCGGGATTCGAACCCGGGACCTCCTAGATAGTACCCAGCATGCTGAACACTAGACCAACGAGGCAGCATAGTAATATTTGTGCATTGGTAGACATACCGAATGCGCCCGCCCAAATTTTTACAATATTTAATGAGTTATTATTTCTGTAAAAAACCGACTTCAAAACTGACTACAGTGCTAATTAAAACTAAAAATTTTAGTAACAAATTTAAACTAAAAAGTACAAAATAATATTTAAATTACCTAACTGTTCTACGAAATTATACAAGAAACCTATTTCCAATTTATTATCTGTTATTTTTTGGACTCGGTGCAAACCAAGCTAGATATTCTATCTTCTCTAAGCAGCCAAGATGGTTTTGGATGGTCTGGCACCGACTGCAAAAAATAACAGATAATAAATTGGAAATAGGTTTCTTGTATAATTTCGTAGAACAGTTAGGTAAGTTAAATATTATTTTGTACTTTTTAGTTTAAATCAGTTAATATTTTTTTTATTTTTAATTAGCACTGTAGTCAGTTTTGAAGTCGTTTTTTTTTTTAAATAAATTTATTTTTCTATTTTTAGTTGAAATTTAGTGTAAGATGCAACATGGATAGACCTACTAAACGCGCTGTTCAAATGCGACAGCGTCATTTGGAAGAAAGTAGTAACGAGAAGGAAGACCGTTTAAAGAAGAACAGTTAAAGATTTGCCAATAGCATTTTAAATTTAGTTTGTTGTATATCGTGTAGGGTGCGCACCTGCATAAATGCAGCGCACACAGTTTTGTACTTTTATAGGTTAAGTATTCCTGTGTCGCGGGCAGTCGCTCGTAAGCTCTAGACTTTACTGGGCGCGCTTAGGCGTCCCAAATAAATGAAGTATATCTGAACACGCATTATTATTTGGGGTCACCCGAACCAACCTTCTGATTAGAGGCCTAACCTCTAAAATCGTATCATGAATTCCCTATACAAATGATTTTGGGGATAAAAACTGTTCATGTCCTTTCTCGGTACTCAAACTATCAAATCCATCGTTTCAGCGGTAAGAGTTAATTGATTTCTTTCTTGAAGTAATTATTTATTTATATTGTTGGGGACGAGAGGGAGGGATTAGGAGGGCGGGGGGGGGAAGAAGAGGGAGCTGCGCCTTTGACTTTGTTTTGTTAGCATCCTATACAGTACCAAAACATCTAGTGTTTTAATTACTAAACTCCTAATTTCTAAGGAGTTCCACCATCAGCTTAGCTCCACATAATGATTATCGGACGTAACAACATGTCAACATTAAGATACTAATACGAAAACACTATACGTGCCTTCAAAATTTGAGGGTTTCCCTGGATTACACCGAGATCCCATCATCAGATCTCGACTTGGCCAAAATGGGACCAACTAGAAGGTATAGCCTCTAGGTAAACATTTTTTTTTTCAAATCGGTTCACAACTGACTGAGATATGCGGTAACATAGCCACAAAAATAAAAATAAAAAAAATCATACAGTCGAATTGATAAACTCCTCCTTTTTTGAAGTCGGTTAAAAAAAGTTTAAATAAAAAAACGGCCAAGTGCGAGTCGGACTCGCGCACGAAGGGTTCCGTACCATAACATTAGAAAATATATTATTTTAACCTTTCTTTTAGTTAGCAAAAACACGTTTGTTGTATGGGCCCCCTTAAATATATATGTATTTTAAATAAGTAATTTATTTTTAATGTTTACATACAACTTAATATTCTGTGTATATTAATACTGTTAAAAAACACGTTTATTGTATGGGCTTGACCTTGAACCTGACCTAATTTTACGTATTTTTTCTTACATATTTTTAAAGACTTAAATTAAGGTGCAGGACTGCCGCGACCTAATTACGTAACTCTGTTGCTAACAATTCAGGATTGAAATCGCTTGAAAATGTCACATTTGACAATTTCAGTTACTCTGTTAAGCTGGCCATTCACGGTCAGTTCAAAAATTGACTCCACTCACTAACATAAAAATAATCTGAAAACTGACTTTCATTCAGTGCTGCTAGAACGTGGGCAATTCCCCACGCAAAGGGGACTTTTAGTTTTTTTTAATTTAGTGGGTAAAATGGGCGAGAAGGTCTTAGAACCGGTTAAATATGGGCAATTGTGAAAAAAATACTTTAAGGTACTTTTTTAGTACTTATGCCTATAGCCTAGACTTTTATTACCGATATTGACGTAAAATGTTGGTCGTACCTCAGACTGGCCCTGAATGGCTAACTTTAGCAACAAAACTTTGATTGAAATAATTTCATTCAAAGTTACATAATCCACTACCATATCCATTTAGAGGACTAAATTCAACCTCTGAAGATCCGGGGCCAACATCAGCTCTCTTGTCTTGCGGAGTATCAGGGGTTGCTGGCGCACGACGGTAAGCAGAACGGTCCTCAGCTGTGCGGGCAGGAGCATCAGGACGGACAGTCTCTGTCCTTACAGAGCGCATCAGGGTCGCTGGTGCGATGACCTAATGGAACTATTAAAGCCTAATTTTCCTGAAACTGGGCTGAGCACGCCTAGACGGTATTATATATAGTATTTGGGATTTGGGGCTGCTAAACACTTGAATAAATATGAGACAGCGGAATTGGCATTGATACCTATTGGCATTATCTACACTAATATTATAAAGAGAAAAGGTTGATTGGTTGTTTATATTGTATTGAATAGGCTCCGAAACTACTGGATGGATCCAAATTAAATTTGGTACAGAGATAGTTTGAGACCCTGGAAAACACATAAGCTTACTTTTTGTCGCGATATCAAGGGGGGTGAAACAGGGGATGAAAGCTTGTATGGAAAATCCGAGTATTTGCGCGGGCGAAGTCGAAGAACAGCCAGTGTCAAATATATTACGAGAAAATTATATTTGACTTATATTTTGACGTCCGTCTTGGTGTAGTGGTTTGCGCCCCAACTTCTAAACCAGGCGGTCGCTGGTTTGAATCCCGCAAGGGGCAAATGTTGGAAGATGAGCACGAGCGTTTGTACCTAAGTCATGGATGCTTATAAATGTATATAAGTATGTCTATCCGTTATCCTAGTCACCATAGCACAAGCTCACGCTTAGTTTAGGGCTAGGTAATTGGTGTGTTTGTTGAAATAAGTTATTTATTTATTCAAGTGCAATAAGCTATTTTAATTTACATTATTATTTTCAGTGGTATAATTATTATTAGCAAGGCGCTATCTGTTTGAACACAGTTCATCTCTCTGCGGTTGCTGTGCGCACGGCTCTGTTCCTGAAATTGAGCAAATGAGAGATTGTATCTTTCCAATACACGTGCCAGTGGTTCAGGTGAATATACGTGACATCTACCAGTGAGCCCTTAAAGGATTCTATTTATATCCATATCACTCACCGAGCACATAATCTATAGAGATAAAATGTCATTAATTTTGTTTCAGAAAAATTCCGTAAAAATCCCTTGGTACTGAAATGCTTTTTTCCGTTTTTTCTTTAATACATTTTGTCAAACAAATGCAGTTATTGCTTTACATACTTTAAAATTAAGATTTAGATAGGGAATATATATACAACATATAATTAAAAATTAAGATAAATTACTTAATACAACACAAAAACAAAAATTATAAAAAGGGTCCTTGTGGTAAGGTTCCCAGGATGCTCTTAGGTCAGCACTGACGTCAACTAGCCTCTTGGAAATCTTAAGAATAAAAGTGCTGTTGAAATGATTGTTAGTAACAATCGAAGCCGAAACAACTCATATTTCATAAATCGATTAAAAAAAACATTCACAACTTGACACTTTCCGTATCAGATTCGGTTTCGCGGTACCAAGCAAGTTTCGGAGAAAAATCGCCCTTACTTCGCCTCTACAGGTTACGTGCTCCATGATTTCACTGAGCTCTGGCTTATTTAACTAAGCGTTAGCACTTTCCGCCCCTCACAAAGTTTTTAATGCGGGAATTAGAGATATATCTTTGATATTTTGCACAGTAAGGGCTCATTCGATTCGATTTGACGACCGTCTTGGTGTAGTGGTCCGCGCTCCGGACTACAAAACCAGAGGTTGCAGGATCGAAGAACCGCCAGAAGCAAATGTTAGTGTGATAAGCACGAGCATTTTTACCTAAGTCATGGATGTATTAATGTGTATAGGTTCTTAAGTATGTGCTATGACGACTAGGATAACGGATAGCCGTTATCCCAGTCGTCATAGCACAAACTCACGCTTAGATTGGGGCTAGGTAATTGGTGTATTTGTTGAAACAATTTATTTATGTATCTTTTATTTATTCACACGGGATCCGTCATTGATGATTCGTCAAAAAACACAACCTACGTCATGACGGATGGTCGTTAACATTGTATACGTACGAAATCGTGATTTTTTCATAATTCGTCAATATATCCGACTTAGATGAACTTTCAAACTCGAATATAAGCTGATCCGTCACTAAAACTTCACGACTCGTGTTTTTTTCGGATGTTAGTATTTTAAGACGATCCTTAACTCAAACTAAAAATTCATTTATTTTATTTAGTACACAAAATCCACAAATGAGAAAAATGGGAACTAAGAAAAATAAATATCGGCTCCTATGGGGTCATATGCTGAGAAGAAACATGGGAACAAACTCAGAAACCTCTAGCTGCCACAAATAAATCACAAAAGTCAAAATAAGGTACTCCTAGGTACAACTGTTTGGTGCTGGTTGGACTGTCCAAACATTTTTGATAACGTGTATGAGGACGTATTTTTACGATTAATGAAGCTGGTGAAGATGGAAATTTAAAAAGCGTTACCACCGCCAATAAAAACTGACTTGATGATTTTTGTGTGTGATATTTTTGATGATTTTTTTGCTGTGTTTTTTGGTGTTTGGTTATAAGAAATTATGCTATTAGGAGCTTTTTTTAACAAACTGTTTTAACAAACACACCGGTGACTAGGATAACGGATAGACATATATAAATACGTTTATAAATATATGACTTATACACAAATGCTCGTGCTCACCACACAAACATTTGCCCCTGCCGGGATTCGAGCCCGCCACACCGCTGGTTTTGTAGTCCGGGGCGCGAAATCACTACACCAAGACGGTCGTCGTCTTAGGAGCCTAGTTAATCACTATTCGCCTCACTTTCAACGAATCACCTATTAAGTCCTAACCAATGACACAGGACCTTTATGGCACCCAGCGTGCTGGCCATTTGAAACTATTTTCTAATTGTCTAACGGCAACTACTTTCACTACGACTAAAACGGATTTAGGATAAGGAAAGGCGATGCGGTGAGTAGATATCTTTATTGAGCCCACACACGCGTTAATTGTGGAGGTGCTTGTGGCGCAGTGGCGGCAGCGCTTTGGTAGTGATACCAAAGTTAAGCAACCCACGGCGCGGTCGTGATTGGATGGGTGACCATTCCGACCATTTAAGTGACGTCCATGACAAGCATCTCCGTGCTACAAAAGGCACGTTAAGCAGTTGGTCCCGGCTAATATCCGTTGGTATTAGTTGTTAAGCCTAGTCAGAGGCCCTAGGGCGGCTTGATAAAATCTGACAGTAAGGTTTGTCACTTGCCTAACAGAAACCCCTCCACCAATCCGCACTGAGTATGGTGCCCACATGGTGTATGGCTCGTTCCTCTTCATAGTTGAGGTGAGGCCTTTTCCCAGCAGTGGGATATATATATGCTGACTTTACGGGTTAATTAGTCCGGGTAGATTTAAACAGGCCTACCCGCTAGCATGTTTGCTTTCAAGTAGTTATGAAATATATCATTCAGGAATGAATTAGAATCCAATATAATAATGAAAAAGACTCTCCTTGATGTCACCTGCAGACATTTTCAAGTTAAATGTCTGCAGGTAGGGCCGGCAGGCCTTCCGCCTTCGATCGCTTTCAAATTGCAATAGTTATCTAGCCGTACAATAGATTAGATTCGTGCAATCTTTCTGGAAAGCATTAAAAGCTCTAAAGCAGCAGTCTTAAATACCTTTCAAAATAATGAATAAATTTGAATTCTATGTCATTGCTTTTGGAATTGCAATTATGATCGCAATAGCTATTTAATTAGGCGTTATACAGGGTGACTTTTGTATTAGTATCCGATTTTTCCAGACATAAGGTATCGTTTATAGGTGCTATTTTTGAAAAAAACTGGCCGAGTGCGAGTCGGACTCGCGCACTAAGGGTTCCGTATCATTAACATACAAAATTAGACAGTATAGGCAAAAAAAACAAGTTTGTATGGAAGCTATGTTATTTTTGAATTTTCAGTTAATTATTTATTTTTAAAGTAAAATACAACATAGTATTCTGTGAATATTTTAAGCCTTTACTTGTTGTCATTATAAATATTAAGCAAAAAATTGGCGAACAATTCATGTTTTTTGTGTGAAAGCCTCAAATATTATTATTATTTTGATTTATTTATTTATTTTCCAAGTGATATACAATTAATTAATGAACAGTTCAAACGTCTTTCTGTTGCCGTTATTAATCGCGAGCAAAAAACAAGTGGGCTTTCAACTCAGATCATAGGCATTGAACAAGTCCGAATTAGCTAATCCGAGCTTGCTCAAATGGGCCTTAGAGATTTGTGTTTTTATTTGAAATGGATTTGCTCTAGACTTAAGAGTAAGCCAGACTGGCGTAGGCAGAGTCCACGATGGAGCGAGCTCACCCAGAAGGTTCTGGAACTCCCACTCGCCGACGGAACACAGAAAGAAAGCTGCTTGGCACCGGGCTCCGGTGGGAGGGTGGTACCTACTAGGCAGCTCCTAACGAAGCCACCGCTAATAGGATCGGATAATGACATTACAAACTGGAGTTTGTGATGTCGTTGCCTAGAGTGGATCACTAGGATCACCTCTTAATACTTAGTATTTCAGAGAAATACTTAAGTTTTATGGAAAAACAAGCTTTCTCTGAATTCCGTGCATGATTATCATAAACATATAAGGTATGCTTAGAAATGTGCCTGGCCCTTAGCCAAACAGTGAGACTCCGCATTATCGTGACGTGGTGACCATGTTGTAAAAACCCGGTTCAAAATTCATTAAACTATGTATGTAATATAAAAATTATAATTTATTTTAAAATTATTCTAGACACTAGGTAAATTTCTAAATTAAAGTAATTGGGAAAACAATTTTATAATATAATATACGTATTTTCTTTAAAAAAATATAATTATAGGTACATTTTTACTGGAACCTGTTTAATTCCGGAAATAAAACATTTTTTTCAAAAAAAAAAACTTCTACTTTACCTATTACAATAATTTAAATTATATGTTTTTTTGTGTTTTCTATCTATTAACGAAAGCAAAAAAAATACTTCGCAGTATTTAAATGATAATGTTTCAATTATTATACAAAATCTTGCAATTAAGGACTGATATTGCATGAAACTGACAGCCTACTACTCGTAGCCTTACTTTTACTAGTCCCCAATAATCGAGGACATATCCTACTAGAGGGGAAATGGCATTAATTTTGCTCCAGAAAAATTCCGCCAAATCCGAAAGATTCCGAATGAACCGACTGAATGTCAAACACCGTATTAGTGATGGTCAATACGAAATTAGTATCGATAGTCGATGTTATTGTTTAATTTAATGGGAACAATATTTGATTACACCTAAGGTTAAACTTTTCACTAATGTGCAATATCCTAAATATAATATCTGATTTTTTTTCCTAAGAAATTTAAGTTAGTCATCAAATTAACCATACCGAACTCTAAAGTATGAATCATCAAAATTGTTATCAATCTATCCCTATTTCCCTTGGTCACGCCATCACGCGTGAACGGCTGAACCGATTTCACTAATTCTCTTTTTGTTGTTTGTTATTGTCTGGAGAAGGTTCTTATGAAAGAAAAAAATAAGAAAATTGCGCGGAAAATTATTAAATTCAGGAATACTTAACCACCATATAAAATAATTTCTAATCAAACCTTAGCGCTTTGGACGTTAAAACATTTTGATTGTAACCTTATGACGTTCGACCACTAACCTCTATAATGCAAATACGCTGGACTGCATACTGTCAACCTTACAATGAAGCCATTTAATTATCGCAATTTTGGCGCTGATGGCTATAGTGAGCGTGTGGTGACCATCCACGGTACTAATTTGACATAAACATATGGTAGATACTCTATCTTAGTTTCCTGTACACTCAGTAGGGACGCTTTGTTTTTTTTTTTGTTATTTCTCAGAGAATGTTTAGTCCAGCGTGCTTGTACTATAGAGGTCAGTGCGTTCGACATAGAATTGACAGATATCGTAAAAGAGGATTAAAAAAACTAAATAGCAGGACAAAGTCTGTCGGGTCAGCTAGTATATAATAAAATTCCATAATAACTTGCAAATGAATTGCTTAAATTATAATAAACATGAATTTAAAAGCCAAGCACAGAGAAATTACATTGGAATCTAAATACAGTAAGTATTTTTATTAAAATGCGTTTATTGTTTTCTAATTTCTATAAATTAAGAATTAGGCTCATACTTTATATACGACAGGTAATTTCTTAAAATCATGTTTTCCGATATATATCTACCTCTTAACCTAAGCACAGAGGCATCACTTTCAAAGTTTTAAAGCCCGGACAAGGTTTTTTTTTGAAAAAACAGGCTGAGTGCGAACTAAAAAATTATACCATTATCTACTTCATAGCCACTTAGTCACTTCAGGACTTTCTGTGAATGAGAATGTAGGTAAATACCTACCCCAAAATTGTCTGGAAGGGATCGTTTTAACAATAAAACCACCTACATTATACATCTTTCTGTGTAAATTGCCTTATTTCTTTTATTGGTATGGTTTGCCATAAAGATTTTCTATCTATTTGAAGGCTCCAATTCCTCATTCGCTTCTCATTACATCCATTCATCACCTTTATTATCGTCACACACCTTACAGTAATAGAATCGATACACATATATTTACACACGCAAACATCCATACTCTTTGCTTTCACTACGCATCTTATTGTTCATAATCCATTAAATCAAGAAAACTATCAGACGTCATGTCAAGATTGTTGGGTGTCAGCGTTTTGTTATTCGCAAGAAAATCAATAATTCTAACAAAACCGTCCTCGGTATAGGTAGGTTAATGTCATTTTTGCATAGGTATTGATTCTAGTGCGCGACTGTAAACATTTGTGTTATCGATTATATCACTATCCCTCCGTGCTGCCAAAGTACTAAAAAAATAATTGTGTAATGTAAACTGTGCACATAAATGTCGATAAGTCGTATAACCAATTCAGCGCAACACTAGTAACGAGTGTTAACGATTAGAATGAGATGACATTAATGTGCTACCCACTTAGTGGGAGCAAGATGAGACTTAAACGTCAGTACGATTGACCGATTTATCTTGAGCCGTAGGAAAATTTTATGAACTTTTCAAAATTGCATAATTACTATTACTTAGCGATGAAATGACATCACATCCGTTTTTAAATTCGATGTTTTCCTTTTTTTGTTACAACACAGTATAGAACAATACGACATTATGTTAATTATTTCTCAAATTCATTTTTTCGTAACAATTAAAGTATTCACGTTAACATACCAAACAGATCAATTGGTTTTTGACATACGGTTTTGACAGAACTGACACCTTCTATTGCGGTTTTCAGCACAGATAAAGTTTCGGAGTAAAATAGTTTTTACTTCGCCTCTAGTAGGATATGTCCTCGATGTCCCCAATTGACAACATTTGGGGACTTCAAGTCCGATTATGCGTATACATTGTCGCTATAGCTTTAATGCTATCCAGTTTTGCTTAATTAAGTCTCCATACTTTTTTAAAATGTATTATGATTTATTTACAAAGAAAATAATAACGGACTAAAGCTGACACTTATAAGTCCCGGATTCGAATCCCAGGTCGGGCCGAGAGTGTTTGAGTTTTTCTGTCTTGAAATTACTCAGACACAGCTCCGGAGTCAGGAAGTTGGTGGTGTGTTAACCCCCGTGCCTCGGAAAGCACGTTAAGCCGTTGGTCCTGCGCCTGATCTCTCTACGGTCATGTCGGACTTCCGCTCACCGAATTATGAGAGTGAAGGAACAGAGAGTGCACCTGTGTATTGCGCACACACTTGTGCACTATAATTTGTCCTGCGTATAATTTGTCGACGATCCTGTTGATTGTTAATGTCTTCTTTCTTACAATGAAGCTCCGACGTGTATTGGATTCCTATTTAAACAATTTAAGAAGCTTGGACCTTCTCTCGCTAATTACCATCTATCACTAATTAATGAGAATTTTCACCCTCCGCGAGTACTACGACGACACTGGGCAGATCCTATTTAGTTAATTTCGTAATCGAATAATCGATTTTACAAACCAATCCGAGATATGGTAGGCTCGATTAACTCGCTTCTAAACAGCTTCCAAATTGTCCACTAACTTTTCACTAACCAAGGCTAACATTTTAACTGCCTCGTTGGTCTATTGGTCAGCACACTGGGTATTATCCACGAGGTCCGTTAAGCTTTTTGTCCTCCGCCTGATCTCTCTACGGCCATGTCGGACTAACGTCTCACTGAATTATGTGAATGAAGGAACAGAGAGTGCACCTGTGTATTGCCATGGGTATTGCGCACACACTAGTGGACTATTATCTCCCGCGCAGTCGGCTAATCTCTGTTAAGATTGGCCACTGTAGTCAAAATTCGGCTAGGAAGACGTTCCGTTACATACCTAGTTTTTACTTAATAGGTATTTGAATGAAACATTGCTGTGTCGATATAATCTCTGGCAGCCGCCCAAGCAAGAAAATGACAAATGAGCTCAAATCGATGTATCGATTCTTACATTTGACCAAAACAGCATTTCGTAGTTCCCTATTTCCTCGTCTAAAATTTGACAATAATAATACCTATTGTTTTCTAAAATAATTTATCAACGGGTGGGACCATGCTACTATGTTTTAGTTTTAGTATTAATCAGTGTTTCAAGACAGTAATCCATTCATTCCATCACACGTACAAAACGTAGACAGCGATTGACATACCCCTCCTCCTGGCCCATGTTCACTAAGTTTCAAACCCTTTAAAACTTCAATTGACGATTCATTATGACACAAAATTCAATAACCGTGCCCTTTACGTTATTTTCGTGTGTTATGTGATGTCCATTCATTAATAAATGTAAAAAAACCGTACAAAGTATGTCGAATAATGCTTAACTGGCTAATTAAAATCAAACATATGTTGATGAACTACAGGCAGGTAAACCAGAACTGCACGATAATGTTGAGCCTTCTCATCTCATTTGTTTTTTTTCACGATTGAAGCGTTTCGATCGATAATAATCGATTTCAGTGAAAGTGGAGTGATGGCGAATTTAAGTATTGAATTAGTTCTTTCTCTAACGGCCCGCTTCACAGTTCAATTAGGTTGGAATTATTAACAGTCCCTTTATTGTTTATTTAAATTAAACGTTTCTATTACAGTTATCTACGAGTACATCTACACTAATATTGTAAAGAGGAAAGATTTGTTTGTTTGTGTTGAATAGGCTCCGAAACTACTAGACCGATTGAAACGAAATTTGGTACAGAGATAGTTTGTGACTCTGGAAAGGACATAGGCTACTTTTTGTCGTGAGATATAACATTATCAGGGGGGAGAAATGAGGGATGAAAATTTGAATGCAAATTCCGAGTTATAGCACGGGCAAAGTCGCGGGGAACTGCTAGTATTCTATAAACAAAACATCGAGTAATCAACTGGAAAAAAAATTAAGCAAAGTTGCTACCCGCGAGTTCTTTCGATTTCCGTAATCATCATGACCCCATGTTGGAGTTATCGTATATTACCCCATCAAGCTCGTAACCTATAGAGGCGAACTAAGCGCGATTTTCCTCTTGTACTTGACACTGTTTCGGAAGGCACGTTAAGCAGTTGGTCCCGGCTAATATCTCTTGGTATTAGTCGTTAAGCCTAGTCAGAGGCCCTAGGGCGGCTTGATAACATCTGACAGTAAGGTTTGTCACTTGCCTTACAGACACCCCTCCACCAATCCGCACTGAGCCCGCGTGGTGGAGTATGGCTCGTTCCTCCTCATAGTTGAGGTGAGGCCTTTTCCCAGCAGTGGGATCTAATAGGCTGACTTAACTTAACTTGGCACTACATACATGGCATACAATACATTTATTAATGAATGGACATCACATAACACACGAACATAGACAGCGTAAAGGGCACGGGTATAAAACAAAAAACTCAGTAAAATTACAATTTATAGAGGTAAGCCAGTCGGACAAATCGATATTATGAAATATGAGATATTTCGGTTGTGATCGTATGTAGCAACACACAGCACATATATTTTTAAATATGTAAAGAAAAAAGTGAATTTCTTTAACAAAATGCATTAAAGAAAAAACAGGCATTAATTTCCAAGGGATTTTGACGGACTTTTTCTGACACAAAATTAATGACATTTCGCGTGTAAAGGTTATGTGCTCAGTGGGTTTATCTTACCCCGGTAAAGCATGCCCCAGTTTTAGTAAACCTGGACATGGACAGCCTAGTTGCTTTCGGGTTTTTTTTATCTTATGAAGGTAACAACAAGGAAGCTTGTCAAGCTTTAACACTTTTAAATATTAACTAACTAGACTAAATACTAAGTTTTCAGGTAAATTTTTACCTACATATGTTACGATAAGGTAGCTCAAGATCGCTGCGATGTTATTTTTTATATCAATAAACTTTTTCACAAGTTCTTCGTTACTACTTATAAATTCACTTTTGTCGCACGCAAGGGAATAAAATATATACCAAGTTGCTGTCCGTCATGTATAAGTTTATTTGAGCGTTTTAGGAGGACAGAATATAAAAAATAATACATAACTAACACATAACACACTGAAATAAACTAGAACTTACTATCCGATTATTAGGAAACGTAAATCGGTAAAAAAATAGGCAAAAGAGCGTCTACTAAAATGTAACCAAAATCGAATCCATTTTGTTCTTACTTCGATTACATCTTCCAATTTCTTAATTTGGTATCCTACTCTATTAGTGTTTCCTATAAACTTGATAGTGTATTACGTGTCTTAGGGTATTTGCCGAACATTATCATAGCTATCTCACCTTTATTGGCCTTACCACCAAGTGCTGCCAATGGCGTTTGGAAGTTGACTGTACCACGGCATATAGATGTAAAACAAATCTCTTCTAATGTGACTGTACCATCGCGTTTTATTTACACGTATGTTTGTGTTACCATTCAAATTCTCATCATCATTCGCTTGCCGTGTTCCCGATCCCAATACATTTCCGGTCGGCGCAGCATGTTTTTTACCCGACTGCGGAAAGAGGGTTATATTTTTCGAGAGTATGTATGTATGTACAATTGCTTGGCACGCCCTAAAGCCCAAATGGCTGGACAGTTTTTGACTTATGAGGTGTCGTTGAATTTGTCAAAATTTTTAAAATGACATAGGCTATATACATTTTAAAAATGGCGCCCGTAAATGGAAAGGGGGTGGGGGGGTTGATTTTTTCCTAACCATAGCAATATGATTATCAAATGAAAGCCAGTAAAAATACCATTTCAAAAATATTAAAAAAAAATACAGTGGGGTGTTTTATTTAAAAAAATATATGTTTACTCTTCTATAAAATTCCCTCGTCTACGAATCATTCACTCCTTTCACCATCATATCGTTCTTGATACACTTCGTTTATCTCTTTCTCTGTCGGCTTCTTTTCTTCAATTCATGCACTTTCATACTCATCACTCTTTTTATCACCATACTGCTCCTCTCTGCTTAACGGTTTCCTGTCATCTTTTCCACCATAGGCGCCATATTCAAACTTCCTCTTTTATGTTCATGTTAATTTAACGCTATCTCTTTTTTCAAAGAGATTTCCAAGAGGCTAGTTGACATCAGTGGTGCTGGCAGCTACCTTGCTCAGCGTATCCAGCGCGGTAATGCTGCCAGCATCCTGGGAACCTTACCACAAGGACCCTTTTTATAACTTTTGTTTTTGTATTGTATTAAATAATTTCTCTTATTTTTTATTAATAAGTTGTATATATATTACTAATGTACATTAATATTGTTCTAATTAAATTAATTATCTACTTTTATACTATAATACATATGTACCGATACTATTTATAAATAATTTAAGATTTAAGTTTGCTCGTTCCCTGCCCTGTCCACTCTTGTCACTCTACACATCTCAAAATTCTCATCTCCACTGCATTCAGTACTATATCATCCATCTTATACCAACCTTTTAATTTTGTCAAAACAATTTCAAAAATGTGTTTCAATATTTTTAACACTCAGTTTTCTTTCTTATTAAAAAAGTTTTAAAAAGAAACTAAAATTTCGCACACCGGCAGGATTTTTGCACGGGTGGATGGACTGCACGGTAGCTCAGTTGGTAAGAGCGTTGGCCCGGTTAGCCAAAGGTCGCGGGTTCAAATCCTGCCCGTGTGCGAAATTTTGGTTTCATATTTACAAATGTTATTTGTTAGGTCAGGTTTTCCTTGTTAACAAACAGGGTCACGGAGTTCAAATGGCAGTCACTCTACTGTAATTACCTGATCTGCCACATCCTGGATCATAGTCATCGGACCCAGGACTCTCAGGTCCCCAGGTGCACAACCAGAATAACGCTAGGATGATCATGATGATTAACTGCCGTACTCAGAGACGTCAATTTAATTTAATCTACAGTTAAAGCTCGTTCTGTCATTTTCTTTGTTAACGAAATAGAAAAGGATGGCATGAGACTTAAGGAAGGATTAACTTAAACGGACGTCTCTGAGTACGGCAGTTAAAAATGTTATTAAGAAAATGGCAACTGTCCAAGGTACGCCACTGCCCGAGGCACAACTGTCTAGATATTAAACGTATTGGATGGTCTAGAAATAGATCTAGACGCAATCGATCGGGATTGCGATCGATCGATACGAAAGACATCAACGCGTTAGAAGTTATCATTAAGCTTCAAAATGATAATATCGATCCATATCTTTTTTTTACAAATACAGATATCGTTAAAAACTTTTATGTGTATAAATTCACCAATGTTTAAGATTTTAAATAAATAATAATTTTAACAGTTTGACAGCATTTTAATTGATAACCTTTTTTAGCCAAACAACTTTGACTTTACATCATGGTACAGAATGGGTACAAAGAGGGTAAGTAGGAATACCTTGGCACAAAGCCGTCTCCAATAAACCTATTAGGATCGCTAGAAAGTCAACGCCAATCGTCTACAGGGGCACGTAAATCATCAAACCATCTAAGGTTCACCCATTGTCTTGGTCCAGTTAACGCATTAATATTTCCCTACTAACCCATTTACGAGGTTGAATGCTGAACACGTAAAGTCAGGAGTGCGAGAAATTGGTGATGCGGGGGCGGGGAGGAGGGGGTGCGCGCACGCACCTGTCCGCGACCCAACGCCAGTCGAGGGCCGAACGCCGCGCGGGTCAGTCGCGCCATGCCGCACTGTGATTGTAACGCGAGTGTCGTTTACGTTCTGTGAAATGGATGTGTTATATTTTTGTGTGTTTGTCGCCCTTTTGCAAGGTATGTGGATTTTTTTTAAATTTTTAAAACTATTTTTTTTATTTAATATTATTTTATGTTCTATATCTGTTCTTTCAAGTGTGTTTTAAATGGGGCAGTGATAATAGAAAGAAGTAGTAAAAGAAAGTATTACGAAAAGAGTAGGGTAAGAAACGCGAAAGTCAAGCGTTTTCTTACACACATCGCTTTTCCCAGTGCGACTCATATCTAGGTCAGTGAAGACGAGACTTCTTTTTGTTTAAGCCGCTACAACAATCGGCTGACAACCCATTTCCATTGATTTCTTCTTTTTACCCGACTGCCTGAAGAGGAGCTATGTTTTTATGTGCTTCCATTTATAAATGAACACATCGGTTAATATTTTCAACATCTTCACGGTAGAATCAACATAGATCTGCGAATTATGTAAACTGCACTAAATTAATTCGACTGTTACTTTTGTAAGGAACTTAACATTTTAACGTAATGACGCAATTTAGTTAAGATTAGATATTATTGCACTTGAAAAAAATTACAACCAGAGGCGGGAAAGTCTTTTGATTGCAATGTGAACGCTTATCGTTTCAAAACAATAATTTTACGCAATTAAGTACTCAAAAGTCAAAAATTCTTTATTCAATTTAGGACACAAAATGCCACTTATGAACGTCAAAATATCAATCAATTATGGCCCATATGGGGCAGAACATGTCTCCTTATCTTTTGGGCCCTACTAGCGCTTCGAGACAAGACACAGACAATCTGGCAAGTGCTGAGAAGAAACGCCGGAACAAACTCAGTCACCACTAGATGCCACAAAAATAAAACAAATCAAAATAAACAGGTAGGTACATCAGTTTAGTGCAGGCTGGACTGTCCATACATTCTCGTCATTAAGATAGTCTTGAATTTTATAATACCCCTTCGACATTAGGGTAGTTTTGACATGTAACTTAAATTTATTAATAGGTAGTTCGATAACATTATGAGGTATTTTATTGAAAAATTTGACTATATATATTATTAAAGTCTTAGAACAGGGTGTATCCCTGTAGATACTTATTGCAACAACCAATAAAACTGACAGACACGAGACTATTCAAGAACTTTATATCCAATTAGATGAGTAAACATTGTCTTGAAAACTTTATAATGCCATAACTTATCATTGTTTTTAACCAGGGCCCGTAGCCAAATGGAAATCTTTCTGAAGAGAACTTCGTTATCGCCAACAAAATGTCAAAATATGTATGCAAAAGTCACTTGATATTTCGATGGCTCAGGCATTGGTGCTACATAACTCGATCGCTTTTACATATTAAGTACTAGTTAACACTAGTTGATAAGTTTTTTTTATTTCTTCTTTTACTATCACTTAAATGGATTCATGCTGTCCGATAAATAAACATTTTTATTTACTTTATTTATATCAGTTTCATGCATTATATTAGCGATAACGAACTTTGCTTGAGAATAAATTGCCATTTGGCTACGGGCCCAGTAAAAGATAAATCACTGTTACTTGAATGTGTCTTCTTTAGATTTTGGTTTAGTAGTAACTGTAGTACTGTTTCCAAATTTAATTTATATAAGATCAAAGACAAAGTTCTGTTTCAGCGAGATGGTAAAAAAACTGCCATTTTTGTAAGTAATACCATGGACGAATGTAATACCTACACATGGAGGCTCGCATTAGAATTGAATGGTTGTAATGTCATAAGTTTCTCTTGACTTTCTCGGTATCGTCAGCGCGTACGCAAAATGACGGAAATGACGAGTGTTTTCTAAGAAACCATTGATGAAGGAGAGATATCTGTGAAAGATGGCGAAAGACTTTTGACTCAGTGCTAGTTTCTTTTATTATTATGTTGTGTCTTTTCCTATCCCGGTCTCGGCTTGAATAAATCAATCTAAAAGCTTTGAGACACCAGCCAGTGATTATCTCTGTATGTATGTGCTATAAAAGTACACCCCCGGACAATCCTTGGCTCGTGTAGGATTACTGCAGGATAAGGATGGAAACATGTAGTGGATATGGTTGTTTCAGCAAGCCAAAGGCCTCCCTATCCTTTTATCTACTCTTTACAATCTTAGGCAGCAGTTTCTACTGCGATTGAAAAATATACGGCCTATCTTACAGGAGGTCACATTACACTTACCACTATACACCACTTCTTACGGCTGTGCCCTCAAAATTACTGGTGGATAACGCCACATGATTTTAAGTTCCTATTATTCAAACCTATTTCATATTTGTGCAGTGAAGATTTCTTTTTAAATTAGGTACCTACTTATAAAAAGTTGTGGGGCGTGGTAGGTAGGTTAAGTAGGATACAGAACTATAGATCTCATCTCTCCTCTTAAAAAAAGTGTCCATTATTTATCAAGTGAATAAAATTAATCGAGATACCGACAATATATTTTGCTTTATGAAGAAATAAAAATACCTGAGTAATGATGCCTAGTAATAAAGAGTGATGATGATGTTCTACTATTGAATTTAAAACCTCAATCAGGTGTACTCTCAATTCCTTCACTCTCATATTTCTGTGACACTGCAATCTGACATGACCGGAGAGAGATCAGGCGCAGGGCAAACAGCTTAACGTGCTTTCAAAGGCACGGCGCGGTGTAACACGACCTATTTTTTGACTCTGGAGCTGTTACCCAGTTATTTTAAGACAAAAACCGAGAACTTTCGATTTAACCTGGGATTCAAACCCGGGACCTTGTGGGTAGAAGCCAGAGCGCACGAGGCAAGCCTCGTTTATCCAGTGGTTGATACGCTCTGGACGTATTTTAAAATGGAACTCGTATTATTGATTGAAATAATACGAGTTCCATTTTAAAATATCCTAAACCATATAATATTTACAGCTGTGTGTCTATAACTTATACGACATCGACATTTACACCTCGAGTTTACAACAGCGCGGTAATTGTATAAGCAAATATAACGGTGTAAGTAACTATCTTGTTGCTCTAATAACCACGCAACCAGCTTTCCGATAAGTCTATAATATGCTCTGGGGCCTTTGTTACGTACACCGTAATATTTCCTAGGTAATATCCAGAAGACTAGGTAGTTCAGACATCAAAAAGAATATTAAAAATTCTGTGGGAATGACAAAGACGTCAAAAATTATTACTTCCTCTCTTTTCTCTTTAGTACAAAATTTATTTAGATAAGTAACAACTAACAAGTTTTTTAATTCAAAATATTATTTAATATTAAGTACACTTTTAAATTCAGTTTTTTTTTGTTTAATATGTTATTTATTGTCAGCTAAAATATTACTGGTTAAATACGGTCAGCAGCAAGTCAGATTACCCATTTGAACTACAAAAACAGCTAGTATTGCGTAGGGAATAGAGACGGTCCCAAGGTCAAAGTGTAATAGTCAAACGTGCGGCCCTATTTGAAAATTCATTTAATAATAAATAAAATGGCTTTCAGGGCCTGAACGAAAGAAGAAAAAAATATGTTTTACACTGAAAAAAATGATTGGTTAACAGTAACCAAAATTTGGCTACTATTAGGCCGTTATCAGTAACAAACTAGTTTTGTTACTGATAACAAGAAGATTGTTTATATTTAACAAAAATTGACTTCCCTACAACGAAACCTTCAACTAACAAAACTAGTTTGAAAGATCCTTTTTTTCAGGGTATGCAATTTTAAACTCACTGTCTTACTATCTTCATCCGCGTTAAATTAACCACACTTTGCCAAGAACACACAGCCGACACAGTCGCCAATATTTTGACAAATGTATCAAAGAAATCCTCTGACCCAAATATAAGACGCGGCTCACACTTACCTAAGTATACCACGGGTATACGTATTCAAGCCCTGTATACATTGTGCATAAACGTGCACATGAAATATCTAATGTCTACTTAGCTAATGACATTTAGGATTGGCTGCCTTATTAGCTAGGAGAGCGCGTTGAAAAAGTATTTTTTTAATAATAAGAATTCGATCGTGAGCGTTTTAAACCTATATTAATACCAAAAACTTCGGGACCTCGAGGGGAATTTGACTCGTAACTTGGCCGTCTTTGCGTGCTTAATATTGTCTAATATGTTTATTGGTGCTAAAATTTCGAAGCCTTCTCTTTCATTCTGTTTTTTTTTATATATTTTTATAACTTAAGCAATTATTTTGCAAGTTTTTACGAAATTAAATCAAATTTCACTTACAAAAATTAATCGACTGTGTCATCCGGTGGGACTCGAACCCACGTCCCTTCGCTATCCGGGCGAGTGCTCTTACCGTAAAAATATATAAAAATATATATATATATATATATATATATATATATATATATATATATATAAAAAGGTTAAGCTGATTTCATCTTAACTGATGGTTAAATATTTGTAAAAATATTTCCTAGTAGACCTATGATGATGGCATATCTCTTTTCACTCGCGATCAGTAATAGCGCCATCTTTTATTATTACCCTCGCAGGTGGGCGTGTCTGTAAATCAGTATAGCGTCCTAACCAAATTCAAAAGCTGATTAACGATCTTTAGAAGCAAGAGGATGCTTGTAACTTACGTCACTGGTCACCCATCAAAACATGACCATGCTGTAGTTTGCTTAACTTTGATCACTAATCAACCATGATATTGCCGGCACTACGCCTCAATAGTTTCGCACGTCTCTTTCATTGCTCTGAACAAGGTTCCAAATACCGGGATCACAGAAATTCTTTTGACCACGGGTTTCAAATGTTCCGTAAAGGTAAAATATTTTTTTAATAGCTGTAGAAAAAACGCACCCTTCCCTTCCCTCATAGTGGACCGGACGATTACTGTCTGTCTATGGAATGCGTTTTTAGGGATCAATGGGATATGAAGATAGCCCGTGATAAGAGATTTAGGATTCGATTCCCAGGTGGAAAAACACGTTATGGTTATAAATTTTGCGCTGTTCCCAGTTTGGTAGTATTACTGCAAATTGGGATCCATCTGATTGCTATAATAATATAAATTAAGTCATATCAGCCACCCTACCGCCTAACTTGACTGCTTTCAAATGCAATGGCTATAGCTTTCAGGAAAGCAATAATAGCTTTCAAAGACAATTCATATGTGGTTGCTTTGGGACTGCTATCGCAATGGCCATACATTACAAAATATATATATTAGTTATTATGTATTATAGTTGGCCTGTATAACTAGATTGTCACATTTTTGTAATAACAATTCATATTTTAGATTCGTTCAAGGGCCGGCGTAAAACACGTGAATTGCCTTTCTTGTGTTACAGACTTAGGTTACTGTTATGACCGTCTTTGTGTAGTGGTTCAGGCTTCGGACTACAAACCCAAAGGTTGTAGGTTCAAATCCCGCCACGGGCAAATTTTTGTGTGTTGAGCACGAGTATCTGTACTTAAGTCTTGGATGTTTATATAAGTGTGTCTATCCGTTGTCCTACTCACCACAGCACAAGCTCACGCTTAGTTTAGGGCTAGGTTTATTATTGGTGTGTATATCGAGGCACTCCATTTGATATTTTACTGTAGATATTTAACAGTGTAAATGACCTACTAAAATGGTATACGGGACCCGCATACCAGCGCCGACTCGTAATGATCAACCGTAGTAGTTTTTGTAGACATCAGTGAGTTTATCCGGATATACAAGCCTACGGTGCGGTCGACAAAAAATGGTATCCGAGGTATGCCGACAATTGACGAAGATGGCCGAACATTATGTCTTTTCGAATTCCAAAGGTTGCTATAAAAATGGAGAAAAAAAATACTGTGACGGAACACCTCGTTAAAAATTAATACTTGTAGTCGTGGTGGCCAAATTATTAACTAAAACTACCAGTTGTAACAACTAATTTTTTTTTTGTTTCATCTTTAAACAAAAATAAATATTTTTAAATACGTGTCATATACAAAGTAATATTATAAATGCGAAAGTGTGTCTGTCTGTCATCTCTTGACGCTTAATTAAACCACTGAACCGATTGAGGTTAAATTTGGTGTTGATACAGTTCGAGGCCCTGAAAAGGACATAGGCTACATTTTGTCGCGATATAAAAACATTAAGGGGGTGAAATGGGGGATGAAAGTTTATATGGAAAATCCAGCTCTTGAGGGCGAAGTCGTAGAGAACCACTAGTTTTTTTTTTTATAGTTTACTGTAAATGTTTTTTTGTTTATATAAGCGTTATAGCACAACTGAATATTTTATTACAAAAGGCGTACTTAATACAAAGTGTCATTCTCTACCAGTCAAACATAATAAATTAATAAATTTTTACCATCGATAGATCCATGAAAAATAATAAGAAAGTGCGCAGTGCCGTAAAAAAATGGTGCGCCACAAAGTCAGAATTTTTTTTTATTTTCTGACAATTTCCATGGTAAATTTGGTCATTTCATTCTGTACGGCATCAGTTTCATACTGTTTCAATACAGTTTCTAATCCATTATTCCGCAACGCCGTACAAAAATCATGAGACAAGGGGAAAAAATCGAGGGCTGCAACCCCCTTTCTTTCCATGGTCAGAAAATTAAAAAAATTACCGACTTTGTGGCGCACCATTATTTTACGGAACTGTGCGATTTCTTATTATTTTTCATGGATCTATCGATGGTAAAAATGCCGTACCTACAAAAATATATGACCAAAATGTACTCACTCTACCTGCACTTTTGAATTCTCACCAGCACTCAGTTGGACAGCTTACAAGTGACGGCATAGTGCTGAATCTTATTATTTTATGCTCTTCTATCGTCCTGTATACGTCACCTGGTGGTTCATATGACCCATCAATTTTGGACATGGGCCTGTATTCTATAATATTCTCTACCGGATTCCCTTTACGGCGGCAAAACGGTTCGGTCCAGAGAAACGGCAACCCGATATGACCAAAGAGAGATAGGTCGCAAGGCCAAACTGCTGTGCTTTCCGAGGCACGGGGCTGACACCAACTACCTGACTTCGAAGCTGATTCTAAGTTATTTAAGACAGAAAACCCCAGATAAAAACGGCCTAACCCAGGATTCGAACCCTTTTTCTCGTGGTTCGTGGATAGATGCCAGGGTGCCGATCAGTACACCACTGAAGCACAGTACTAAGCATGCCCCAATATACTCGTAGTACCGTATAAAACAGACCGTATAAAAAATTAGTACAAAAAACCCGATTGCAAAAGTTTATTTTGTATTTTTGGAATAGCCCCTTTACTAGCTTTCGGTTGATACCCATATTGCTATGGCGGGAAATTCACTATTGCTGAACTCATGAAAAAACCTAAAACCTTTTTTGTACGTAATTTTATTAGTATTTGATTCTGACTCTTCGTATAGCTTACTTGTAATGTTTACCGTTGTATGGCTTCACGAAAAACGTATAGTATTCCGGCTCGACGCCAAGAAGTAAAAGTGAACGTCTGAGGGAGAAAGTGCTTCTTAATTCAACGCCCAATACTAATTAGTGTTATTCGTAATTTTGTAATACTTTGATGTGTGGTGTGTATTCCCCTTTATGCAATTCTATTTAAAAAAAAGGCATATATGTAGGACTATTTTTATGCCTTTTTTTGTACCCTGCTTTGCTCAGGAGGAACTCAAAACTAAGCTTTAGGTAAATTTTGAATTCTTCTCGCCTTACAAGTAATAATTTTGATATTGCTAAAATTGAATTTCGCTCACAAAAATTAATCGACTGTGTCATCCGGTGGGACTCGAACCCACGTCCTAACTAACGTCCTCCGTAGCTCAGTTGGTAAGAGCACTCGCCCGGATATCGTAGGGACGTGGGTTCGAGTCCCACCGGATGAGACAGTCGATTAATTATTGTGAGCGAAGTTCAATTTGATTTCGTAAAAACTTGCAAAATAATTGCTTAGGTAATAAAAGTAATTATTGCTAAAACACTGAAATAAATATACGTTTTTTTTCTAATTTTAAATATTTGTCTCCACTATGTCATGTCATCTGTCATTAATTGCAAGTATCGATCTTTAAAAAAGTGATATAGCATTGGCAAATTCATTATTGTTAATAAATTGTTATTATTATTATATGTTGTTATTTAATTTAATATGAAATGTTTTTAATTTGATTTGTTTAATAATTATTGAATTTGTTTTGTCACCCATTATTTTATTTTGTTTTAATTAAATTTTGGTATGTGTGTACACAGTGCCCGAAAAGATTCCTGAAAATCAGTATCGTGTCATGCTTTGTGCTGTCACGATTTATGCTGAGCAGGGACCTTTTTGGCACACATTTGATCTTTAATGTATAACCTAAGCATCCAAACATTTTCCAAATAAATAAATGAATTTGAATTAGAATTTGAATTATTAGTATGGGGGTAAAAATATAGGATTCCTAACATTAACTTTCGGATTTATGCATGTCCATCACAATATTTTAATGAGAACACATAATTTAAATAACTAAACATTATCATTGGGTGTTATAATTTTTAATGTATTATTAATTTATGCGTATAATGGGTTTTATGTAAAAATGAGTCCATGGCCTTTAATTTCCTGTGACGATCGGCTAATAGGTTTGGCATGGCCACAATAGTTGCGTTAATTTATTAATCAGACAACTCATCGGGTTTGTGCTGTAGGGTTGCCACAAATGTTAAAAACATATTTAAACAATAAAGTGCCCCCCGCTTTTTTTAACTGCAAAATCGCCCTATAAATGACTGCATGAGATGTCACAGCGTTTCATCAAGGATGTTCTGTTCTGTCCTCGATTCGTACATTCAAAGACTTGATTTGAAGATGTGATTTTGCAAAAAATATTTTATAACTATGGAATAACATTAACCCATATAGTTAATACCTACTTATCATAATTAAATTATGGCAGTCTAAAATATTTTTGAGTTTGAGGGAAAAAGCCCTAATGAATTGACGACCGTCTTGGTTTAATGATTTGTGCTTCGGAAATTAACCAGCGGTTGCGGGTACCAATCCCGCAAGGAGCAAATGTTTGTGTGATGAGCACGAACATTGGTACCTAAGTCATGGATGCTTATAAACGTAATATAAGTATGTCTATCTATCCGTTATCCTAGTCACCATAGCACAAGCTAACACTTAGTTTGGGGCTTGGTAATTAGTTGGAGCAATTTATTTATATATAAAAAAAATTAAAATCTAAACTTGAAATTTAAGAGTCAGTGCCACCATCAACACGAATATTATATAATAATAAGTATTATTGGTACGACTGGTAGACAGTGCCTCTTACCATTAAGTCCACATTTTGTACAAATTTATTACTTGTGTACTACCTTGTTACCTACTAATAAACAAATACTGCAAACACTTGTTTCCGTGTGTCAGCCCTAACTTAACCTAAATACAGGTGGGCTGAAGCAACATCCCTTAGAAATCATGTGTTACGATCGTGACGAAACCGATTTGATAGATAATTCTAATTGCCCTCGGTTCACTCGTAAGTAGCAAGGCTGGTCCGCCAGGAAGGATGTGCGATGTGGACTGGACTTGCCGATATGGTAGTTTAAAGTAGAGTGTAATGTAGAATAAATAAAAATTACAATAGTAAAATCCAAGGATGCTGGCAGCATTACCGCACTGGTTAGCGATGCTTATACGCTGAGCAAGGTAGCTGCCAGCTCCTGGGCCACCAATGACGTCAAAATAAATGTCCTTTTAGCCGAATTTTGACTACGGCCGCCAATCTCAACAGAGATCAGCCAACTGCGCGGGAGATTTATAGTGCACAATACACAAATGCACTCTATGTTCCTTCACTCTCATAGCCCAGTGAGACGACATAACCTGAGATAGATATAAGGCTGCCTCGTTGGTGTAGTTATAATTGTTTCAACAACAACACAGCAATTACCTAGCCCCAAACTAAGCGTGAGCTTGTGCTATGGTGACTAGGATAACGGATAGAAATACTTAAATACATATAAACATCCATGACTTAGGTACAAATGCTCGTGCTCATCACACAAACATTTGCCCCTTACGGGATTCGAACCCGCAACCGCCTGATAAAGAACTCCGGTGCGCGAACGACTACACCAAGACGGTCGTAGTGGTTAGCACGCGCTGACTTCTATCCTTGAGGTCCCGAGTTTGAATCCCGGGTCGGGCCAAGATTTATTTCTGGGTATTGTCTTAAAATATTTCAGAAACAGCTTGAAGTCGGGAAGTTGGTACCCTCGTGCCTCGGAAAGCACGTAAGCCGTTGGTCCTACAAATTAAAGTACATACGTAGTCCTTTGATACCTTTAGATGCTGCAAAAAGCTGACGTCGTCATCATCACTTCACGAAGATTGAATAATAAAATAAAATTCATTAAAATTATTTTTTCTTGCATATAGACCCAACAAGGGGCTTGTACACGTCCCAATCTTAACCCTACCACTGCTTCGTGACAATTGTGGGCTAGTGCTAAGAAGAAGCAGCAATAAACTCAATCGAACCAATATTCTCTATTCGTTTTCTTTTATTGAGATCCTTAATTATCTCAACAATGTCCTGAATTTTCTAATAATATAGCTTCAAAACTCTCACGTTCGAATTCTTATCATAAAAATTAACTTTTCAACACGCTCCTTCCTGGCCCAGCTTCATACATTAGCAAGGCATCGAGCATTCGCCTTAGTGTAAAGCAAAGTCAGAGTGCTCCACTATAGTTTGGCTCGGCCACGGCCACGCACGAAGCCGAGTGAAAGTATAAGGTTGCGCAGGTACTGAGGGTCAAGCAAGCAACTGAGAAAGCGCCATTTCGCTGGGGGTCTATTCTCCTATATTATTTCGCTCAGTTATTTATTTATTTATGCTTTATTGCACAACTAAAACTTTGCACAAAATAAATTAATGCCAAGTGGGATTCTCTACCAGTCATAACTTTGGGCTACTCAGATACGAAGTGGGCAGTGCGACAAGGGTAAAGACAAATTTGTTAATATTAAATCAATAAGCGTAATAATCAATAATTTAAGTGTATGGCCCATTCCACGCTTTGGCTCAAGGCTGTAAGTGGGATGCGGTCTATAATTATTAGAATTTCATATCTTAATACCACATTGCTTCTCTTAACGAAAGCATTATCACAATAGAGATTTTATTTAGTCATTATTTTCTAAGAGACCTTCAACTTGTTTTTGTTACTAATTCAACGCGTCACAACATCCAATTAATTAAGTAACTATAGGCAACGACGCTCATGAACGATGCTCACCTGCCAATTCTTCCCGTAAACAAATCGATTTTTCTCGAATAATCTTTTCTTTGTTTACAACTGCCCCGAGCCATCATTAGAAGAATGCGAGTCACCTATCCCATAATGACAGACTGCCCACTCAGTTAAGTATTTTGTTACAGTATCGTTAAAAGGTTTAAAAGCATTTTTCAGATAGAGGTGGTATTAGTTTACATTTTGCTTTGTTGTCTGTAAGGGCTAATAACTGGAGTGGGAGTGGCATTGTTGGTATTTCTTTAAGTGACCCCTTGGCTATCACGCACGATCGCGCTGTCAAGCTGGCATTTTCATAATTTATTTATTTACACAAATCCACAGCCCTTTAAACCAATACATAAATTATTTCAACAAACACACCAATTACCTAGCCCCAAACTAAGCGTAAGCTTGTGCTATGGTGACTAGGATAACGGATAGACATACTTATATACATTTATAAACATCCATGACTTAAGTATAAATACTCATGCTCATTACACAAACATTTACCCCTTGCGGCATCCGAACCCGCTACCGCCTGGTTTAGAAGTCTGGGTCGCGAACCACCACACCAAGACGGTCCTCAAATACATTGAATGATACGAAAAAGATTATTATTCGGTTAGCAAAATATTTAGTGCAATACTTACTAAAAATTAGCAAATATTTTATGCAGTATTAAGATCTGCATGTGCAAATAAACAGTGGGAATTGAACTCAGCTAGACAGCCCCGGATCTAGGGGGGGGGGGGCAAGCCGGGGCCTATGCCCGGGCGGCAAATTCAGGGGGCGGCCAAATTTACACTTCACAGACCAATGGACAACTCATCATTTATTTAACTTTGACCACGGAATAAATAATAGCACAAGTACAGCAATTTCATGGCCATGTCAACTTGACCGATACCCTGAGCGCGGAGTGAGACATGCTGCACGACTGCACGAACATTTATTATTCGCGAGGCGCGTAGGCATAGTTCAAAATACGCGCCCGGCTCCCGCTCGCCTACAGGAATCGCAGATCGGGGCAGCACGCGTCTGGTTACCGTGAGTGCGAAAGAGATAAAGCTATATTCGAAAACTTCCTCGTCGATCTCTCTCCACGATAGTGTTTTGTTTCAAAAATGTGAGTTGTTTGTTAGTATTTAGTACTTGTCGATCTGCCGAAAGTAAAATACTAATTGTATTAGTGAAGAGGAAGACGCGTCGCATCAATAAATCTATCACAGGATCGCTTTTATTTTTTAAATTAAATTTAATACGTGCAATCACTAACGAACATTAAAAACCGAAGCCGCGCGACGAAAATTGACCGCGACGCGGGCGGACGATTCTTTTTTAAAAGGTTTAGTTAAAAAACTTAATTTAATAATAATCATTATTATTCCTTTTTGCGCGTTTACTTCTTTTGTGCTATTCTTACGTTATATTTCAATTCACAAATTCAATAATATACACTTCTGGACACATCTATTGGCCCACCTTAGGGTTTAAGTTTCGATGGCCCCTACCAAAATATGATTGCTAGATTGAACAAAAACTGTTGATGCAGTTTTAAACCAGATACATTTAACCATCTTTTTTTCGATCGTATTGTTTTAAATTTGAATTCAGAATACCATACGACATGGAGCTACGCCTAACAAGTCATTACAGCACTATTAGCTATACAGCAGTATTAGTACATTAGCTGGCTTGTGTGGTACCATATCGCGTTCTTTTAACCTTCTCCGAACAGTTCGAGCGCTCACAGATACTTCGTGGAAGTCGCGAAGTTGGTTTTGTATCTCAATGGAGGTAAGGTGACGATTTCTCAAGCTGGTCGTCACGATGAATCGATCCTGCCTTTCAGTTGTGACCCGAGATCGTTGCCTTCCTTGGCGACGAACAAAGCCGCCAGTCTCTAGGTACCTCCGATAAACATTTTGGACCGCAGATCGACTTAAATTAAGTTGAGCACTCACGTTTCTTTGGCTGTGTCCGGCCTGAATAAGTGCCACAGCTTGGGCGGCGACTTCAGGTGAAGTATCCATAGATTATTGATAGAACCACACCTTAATGTTAAGAATAAGTAATGTTTGTTGCAAAACCAAAGACATCAATCACTTTTTCAAGAATTAAATCCAAGTAAACTAATAAAACCAAGTTTTCTTAGTATTCGATTGTTTGATATCAACCAACAGGCTCCAAATTGTCTTTTGTTTCTTTAAATTCTGTGTTCGAAATTCAAAAAAAGACTAAATTGAATAAAATTGTGAATGTGCCAGGTTCAAAACTGCATAAAAACTTTTTGCTCGACCTAATATACAATTTTAGCTAGGACCAAACGAAACTGAAAATACAAGGTGGGCCAATACATGTGTCCAGAAGTGTATTTGATTTTTATTTTTACTATGCATATTTATTTTTATTTTAAACCCTACCCTGTT
The DNA here is from genome assembly GCA_949316185.1 of Pyrausta nigrata. Taxonomy (NCBI): domain Eukaryota; kingdom Metazoa; phylum Arthropoda; class Insecta; order Lepidoptera; family Crambidae; genus Pyrausta; species Pyrausta nigrata. The sequence continues at coordinate 1,961,108 of OX438936.1, forward strand.
AAATGTATATCCTACATATTGATAGCTGAAATTATATGGATGATAAAGGTGAAAATAAACATAAGTAGGTAGGCGGGGCGGCATTTTTCAGTTTTTGCCCCGCCTAAAAAAAATTGAAGATCCGGGGCTGCAGCTAGACTTCGGCGGGCTTGTACAGAACGAAAAGCGTGTTGGAAATTATTGCGTATTGGACAAAACGAGACGGTACACTGGACAACAACCTACCCTGATTTGTCAAATTGTGTCCTGGTTTGTCGAATTCCCGCAACCATATTTGAACCTTAACTTGATCACATAGAGTTCTATATAATTTGAGATATTTTGACAAATTTCGGAAGTTTGATGCGAGGCCCACTCTGGCCCACTGTACATTCCATTTGGACAAATTGCATGTTGAAACGACAACTACTAAATCGATGATTAACCAATAAAACGGTTGACATTTTACTAAAAATGTACTTTTACAATTTAAATTCAAACACCTGGAGTGTTTACAGCGACAGACAAGAGTGGGAATTACTACTAAAAAGTGCGACAAATAATACGTCTTTACCTACGAAATTAAGGTGCTTGTGGCGCAGTGGCGGCAGCGCTTTGGTAGTGATACCAAAAGTCAAGCAACCCACGGCGCGGTCGTGATTGGATGGGTGACCATTCCGACCATTTAAGTGACGTCAATGACAAGCATCTCCGTGCTTCGGATCGGAAGGCACGTTAAGCAGTTGTTCCCGGCTAATATCTGTGGTATTAGTCGTTTAGCCTAGTCAGAGGCCCTAGGGCGGCTTGATAACATCTGACAGTAAGATTTGTCACTTGCCTTACATACACCCCTCCACCAATCCGCACTAAGCCCGCGTGGTGGAGTATGGCTCGTACCTCCTCATAGTTGAGGTGAGGCCTTTTCCCAGCAGTGGGATCTAATAGGCTGACTTTACTTTTCTACGATTGATGATTTGTATGAAACAAAATTACGAAAACTATTTTTGATGTTTTCTGAAAATGTCACTACGAATTTGATGCAATTGGAAACCATAGTTAGATGAAAAAAGCAATTAGGTACTGCGTATTTCAATTTCTCAAAAACATAATAAATGATTAAAATATCTAGTTGAAGTATTTAAGCAGACTACTAAAAAATCAAACATAATATCTTGTTGAATGACCTGTGCAGTTTTATTATTTATTTATGAAATTCCGTAAAGTTTCAGGCATAATTGGGACTACTGTGGGGTTCAGAGAATAAAGCATGACATGGGCGACATAGATGGTTCTTGAAAATTATTTAGTCATATGGAAAAATACATCTTGAATCTTCGCGTAGCTGCGTCATTACTGAACTAGTCAAAACAACATAGAGTGTGGGAGGGGCTTATTGATTTTTACAACAGTCGCACTTTGTGCAATACTAAATGAAAAATATTCTGTGTGCTTTCCTTTTTCATCATTTTGCACTGAAAACTGAAATTTACATAATGTTTTCGTATTCTAATCGCAGATTTTCTTCCATCGTATGTCGACAAAGCTAGATTATTTCGCCGAACGCTAATATTAATCATTGATAATAACATTTATTGACCAAAAAATAAAGACTGTGTAAAATATCCTACTTTGGACCCCACACTGGGCAAGCCTGTATCGTGGGGGCCAACACTGAATGTAGGGTCACTAAATTGTCTAGATATAAGTCTGTGTTAAGGAGAAATCAGATAATGTGTGTGTGTAGAAAGTGGCATGTATACTGTTAATCTGGATTTTGAACGAAACGTCGTACGGCCAAATAATGCGGATCAATGGCATCTGTCAACCGAGGATTGACGTCGGCTGTCATTAGAAGAGACGCGTCGCAGGTGGCGCACGCGCCTTTATTGTGTTTTTGTGTAAAACTCGTAATTGTAGGGAATATCGCTTAGATTGTATTACTGAAAATCACCACGATAAAGATGAGTATATTGATGTAAATGTGTTTATTTTATCATCGACCTCCTGACTACGTTTTCAATTATTACTACTTATATACCTAACAACGAGTTTATATTTTGATACCTCTCTGTACAGTAGGCAGCTTGTCATGTTACATTTTTAAACTACAAAAACAGCATTTATAACGTAGTAATAGAGGTCTCAAGATCAAAGGGGAGTAGGTAGTCTAACGTGCGGCAGTTCGTACGACGACAGCACGTCAAGATACATACTGTAGCATCTAATGGTATGTAAAGGGTAGTTTTGCAGCAAAAATGTATACTATCATCTATGATGTGCTGGTCGTTTTCTGGTGTCGAAGGCCAAGATTCAATTTTAGTCGTTGAGCGAGCGCATTAAGTAAAAGTGAGTACCTAAGTAATTTAGCAGACTTGGACTGAACATGACTGAGATAAGCTAGGTCTTGGATCCTGAGAGTTGTAGGGGTTTCCTATCACTTTTTCTTGGGGTATGATGACACTTCACTACTTTATAATGAAACCATTTTAAAATTACTGAACTTATATATTTTTACTTGGGTTTTCGAAAACCACCTGTCATATTGCGAGTTAAAAGCGTACAATGCCATCTATTATGTAAACACAAATACTAGAGGTTCTAAAATCAAAATCATTTCCCTAATTCAAATTCAAAGCCATTAAAAACCCATCATAAATGTCAACAGCCCACAGGATTGGCAGACAAACCTACCACAGAGGTTTGTCATAGGCCCCATTTAGTTTACCCGTGGCTCGCCGATTACATTGCTATGCATCATTCGCACACTTAGCGGGCTGCATTCTTTCACCGTTACGCATGCATCGAGTAGTCGGTATGCACTAGAAGCGGGTCAAGCCGAACCAGACCTGATATGTATGTGTGTCACGCTATACATCCGTGTTGTCATCGACGTGTTTACGAGAAAGTGTCGATTTTATGTACCAGTTTCGGATTGGTGATGTTTTTTTAAACAGACCTTTACTGAATATCTTAATTGCCAAAAAAAACGTTTTTATGTAAGTCTATAAATAATCGGTGCTAGCAAGTACTCAATAGCAGAGGTTTTTTTGCAATTTTTTTACCACCATTAATTTTGTTCAGCAATTTTTTTTTAAGTTTAGTTATTAGGAACCTCACTTTGTACTACGTACATAGCACTTACTCGTAATATTGTTACTCAAGTTAAAACTGAACTTTTTTTTCTACCACGCCCAGTTGTTGAAAGTCTCATTTGGGCAATAAAGAATAAATAAATTGTGAAGAGTCAAAAATAAATGATTTCGTGGAGATCGATCAAATTAGATGAACCGTAAATAATTGATCTGAGTCAATCGGCTACGATTGATTTCATTGTAATACAAAATCCAAAAAAATACCCCAATATGTACTTATTTTCAATTTCGAAAGAAATCAATGATTGTGCATTAATGAGATAAATGAGTCATAAGTGCGCGGAAATTAATTGTCTTCAATTAAGAAATTTGCTCAGTAATGCATTTAAATATTTGACAAGTAAAAGAACGGGTGCTCGCCACACAATACGAGATGACAGGTCTACCTCTTTTTTAAAGACATTATCAGTGAAAGAAATAATCAAAGTAGGTAACTACAGAAATAAGGTTAATTAGAAATTCAATTTACCAATTAAGTAATTAAATGTCCCTTTTACATACATGTAACCATTAACCTGTAAAAAGCAGTATTCTTAATTTGAGAAAATCATTTTCAAGTACTGCAATTAACATTCTGCCACTATCTCCAGGGTATCAGGTTTACCAAGTAGCCTCACGACCTAATGAACTCGGAGATAAGTTAATATAAGATAAGTAAAATAGCAAGTCGGTATGTACAAGCAGAGGACACACGGCCGCACGTCAAGCTACCCGCTTTTATCGATTACTACTATTTAATACGGGGGTTTTAACACCCCCGTGCCTCGGAAAGCGCGTTAAGCCGTTGGTCCTGCGCCTGATCTCTCTACGGTCCTGTCGGGCTGCCGTCTCGCCGAATTATGAGAGTGAAGCAACAGAGAGTACATCTGTGTATTGCGCACACACTTGTGCACTATGTCCTGCGCTAACTCTGTTGAGATAGGCCGCCGTAGTCGAAGTTCGGCTAGGAGGACATTATTATTTAATAAAAAAGCTTTATTCGTAAGTCTTGTTTAAAAAAACAAAAACAAGCTATAAACTTGAATAAATACACAACAAAAGGAAAAAAATGTTTGTCACCGAGCGAGATTCGAACCCACGTCTTCTACGAATCTTCAGACCGACACGTTTAAATTAATTCATCAAATTTTATCCCCATGTTGGGTTCTAACTGCCCAATCATCAAAGGGCAGTTATTCTCATTATTTTTAACAAATACAACTTGAATAGAATCTGGCTGGTGGATTTAATACGATTCAAAATTGAACAGAGAATTTCAAAAAATAACTATTTGAAAATAGAAAAGTAATAATAGGGGTGAAAACACAAATGTAGCCCTCACGTAACTAATTCCCTAAGCTAAAAATGACTCTCAAATCTACACGTGTACCTACTTAAATTAAAAAAAGAAACGTTTTCACCAAAAACGCAAGTGCGTGTTCGACCTGCGGCTTGGAAACAGGTTACCCGACCGGCGCGGGCGCAGCGCCGACCCAATGAACTTGAACTCGAGAGAAACTCGACAAGGCCCACATATAATATCTTATTACTATAACTTAATATATTTATATGGAAAATGTTATGAGACGTTCCTTACTGTGGAAGGCACAACTAAACCCTTTTAGCAGGGGTTCCGAAACTGAGCGCCGTCAAGAGTAATTGAGGGCGCCACGAAGAATATCATTCTGCTAAATTAGTCTTTGTATTATCTTTCAAACTAATATTATTATTAGGACGCTGCAAAGGCACGGAAAACCTCTAGCTGTGCTACGAACTAATAAAGTTTAGAAACCCTTGCCTTATTTCATAATTAATATTTATTTACTACGTTACACCAGTTAAGATGATACGCATTCCCGTCCATATCCCGCTAACAATTAATAGTTATATTTGAAAATATCTGTATCGAGAATGCGTATTTTTTCTTTGTCTCCCAAACTTAGCTCAACTCTACCTAAACGAATTGCACGAAACAAATCCCGACACTTCTTCCAGTCAACCTTTCACATCAATTGGGTGACAAATCGAATTCTTCAGATAATATATTGCCGCTAAATTTTTATCGTCTGTTAATAACCTCTCAGGTGTTGAAAATTGATATAAACATATGTCGGCCAAATTTTCGCGAATTTCTGCGAATTTTCTGAAACTAGATTTTTCCTTTCATTCAAAGTCACTTTTAATCAAACCAATAATGGATAATGAACTGTCACTTGAAAGTGTGCCATGTTTGATTTTGTTTTCTATGATAGTGTACCTTAATATTGGTTCATCTAAGCTCCCAATGAACACACGCACGAGCCTCGCCATCTATGAGGTATCGGGTTCGATCCGTCGGTTCATTTTCAACTTTGGAATCAGAGCAATGTATGTGATGTTGTTCAATATTTATAATATTTCCACACGTATGACGTTAGAAAACGAATCTCTGTGATTCAGCAAGCAAGCGCACGAGCCGTGTCGATGGCAGCGCAAAAACAAAAGTTTACGACCACCAGCGGAGCAATCGTCGGACCACAACAATATTGTGCCTACTACTTAATTGATTTCATCATCTCCGTTTAAGAAAACCTATACCCCGTTATTCCAAAAACTTAGTACCGGGTTTAAGACAGGACTAAGCTATTAGCGAGCCAATTAGAAAAGCGCTTCTCTATTAAGTAATGTCACGAATGTGTCATTCATTCCTCTGTTGTCGGCTCATATTTAGACCCATTTTAAACCTGGTCAATTTTTTTTGTAATAACTCCGATACGGTTAATAGGAAGAAAAATATAATTGCTAACGATAAAAACCCTCTGCGAAAAAAAGTAGTGGAAATCGTTGCCATTTGGTGTTTTCTAAACACTGCGGTTCTTAAAGGAATCCAGATGGATTCCTTTAAGAAAAGTGTGAATAGGAGACTAGTCAGACATGGACCATCCTCGGCCGTATTGTCGCTTACCATCAGGTAAGAAAAGGTATATTCTTAGAGCACGAAGGTGTTTTAAATTAAAACTAATATTCTTAGTACCCGTTTGAAACTATCTATACCATTGATGTTGCTAAGTCCCATATTTTTTAGCCATAGCTGTCCCACTGGGGTAAGGCTACCCCCAATTTTTTCCATTTGTGACAACCGTCTTGGTGTAGTGGTTCGCGTCCCGGACTTCTAAACCAGGTGGTTGCGGGTTCGAATCCCGCAAGGGGCAAATGTTTGTGTGATGAGCACAAGCATTTGCACCTAAGTCATGGATGTTTATAAATGTATATAAGTATGTCTATCCGTTATTATATCACAGACTCATGCTTAGTTTGGGGCTGGGTAATTGGTGTGTTTGTTGAAACAATTTATTTATTATTTTACTGTCCCAATTAGGGCTTCTGATATCCTATAAGCATGTCACTAATTGAAAGGTGCTAAATTTAGCATCATTATAAACTGTGACGTCCACTGCCGAACATAAAATAGAACAAAAAAGATAGAATTATGAAATATTATTTCTTTTATTAGGTTTCAAAAATAAAGACGACCGGATGGATGTTTGTTATGAACTCACGATTATTTTGGGACTAGGTAATTAGTGTGATTGTGTGCTGAAGAAAAGTTGCTATAAAACGACTAGTAATCGAACACAGAAACTCTGAACGCATGCTCGTTTTGTGGAGAAAACGGCAACCTCAGTCTGTCACTAACTAGCACTTACGCCATTTTTTGTAAGGGTTTCGTAGTCCGACAAGGAACCCTTATAAGATCGTTCAGTCCGTCTATCCTAGTATGTCACAGCAGAATATCTTCTACGTTTATGGACTGATTTGCATGTAACTTGGTACGAGGATATTTCTTACATAGATCTCATTTTTAAAAATACAAAAAAATAAAATTACCCCTTTTCAAGGGTACCTCCCTTAATTAATTATTTTTTGAGTGCACCCCTTTGTGTGGGGTATCGTTGAAAAGGACTATGAAAATAAGGTAGAGTTTCGATACAACACTTTTTTATCAGCTTTACCATTTGCGAGATATAGCCCGCCAAAGTCGTTTACACGGTGTCCCCCCCCCCCTACCCCTGTAATTTCTAAAGTCTTGGACCTATAAACTTCAAATCACTCACGTGAAGAAACAGGCGCGGAAACTCTTATTTAAAATTGTTTCGGGTATCCTGTGATGAATACTTTTGAAATTATAAATAAAATTAAAATATATACTTTTTTTGCCTATACTGTCTAATGTTTTAAGTTATGGTACGGAACCCTTCGCGCGCGAGTCCGACTCGCACTTGGCCGGTTTTCCACATGGTTTCCTCTTTTTCAAAGAGTATGTATGAAGAGGTATTAAAAAGATTGTTTATGCAGCTTAAGAAACTCCAAACTCCATAAGACCCGCAGGCGGGTTATAACAGTTAATTTCCTATTGTGTCTGGAAACATACCTTCAGGTTAAGGTATAGGTTAAGGTGTGTGTAAATAGGCCCTTGGGCAAGCTTGCTCTATCGTAGACCTCTTCATTGCTCTCGGGCTAAGAAGAAGAACAACAGTTAGCCCATTACTGATAAAAAATAAGAGGTAACGAGATTTATCGTAACGATTATGAAAACGTTACGTTTTATTTCTATGTATTATTATAATAAATATCTTTTCTTTCATTCTTTCTGTCTATGGGTTTTAGGGCAATCCCGTGATGTGAAAAATGATGGTCTGCCTGCTCTCAGTGATATTCTTCTTCTCTGTCACTTCGCTCTTGGCAGAGCGGTCGTGGTCACACTGAGACTTCCATGTTGGTGTTGGAGGCGGACACAGCTTTCTTCACGAAGTCTCTCAGTGATATACTTAGCGCTTAAAAGAGGTTTATCTTCGCTGCAAAAAAAAGGAGCACCAAAATAATCACTAATCACATTCGTCAAAAAACACGAATCGTGAAATTTCGATGACGGAACTTATTTTTGCTCGTCTTCAGAAGATCATCAAGACTGAATCACGAAACGAATAAACGTTGAATTTAGATATTTGACGAGTCGGTGAAAAATCACGATTCCGTATACAATGTGAACGTGTCCATCCGTCATGACGTACAGTGTTTTTTGATTAACCCTTACGTATAATTGGTGGAATCAGGCGTTACTATATGGAAATCTATTATTAAATAGGAAAATTATTTTGCTTTAAATTTTCGCTAAGAGACGCTGGCGCACGGAGGACCACACCGTACACACGTCGCGTACAACCAACCGTTATATCGTTGAGTATTAGTTCAGGCAAATGCAGCATGCACCGCCCGCCCTCCCTCAATACGCATGCACTACAGCTAATGCAGTTGTTAGTACCAACACCAACGTGCAAAAAACCTCGACGCGTTGCGGCATCCTCCTCAGGAGATGTCGCCTCGTCGTCCCTTAAATTTTGTATAGCGAACACGTTTTCGTTTCGTATACAGAATGGTTCTGTACCTATTTTCCCACTTGAAGTTGGTGGTCACCAGGCCATGCTTGACACAGAATATTAAATATACAGCGGTATATCCATGTATATAAAAACTAGTGGTTCCCCGCGACTTCGCCCACAAGAGTTGGATTTTCCATATAAACCTTCATCCCCCATTTTACCCCCTAAATGTTTTTATATCGCGACAAAATGTAGCCTATGTCCTTTCCAGGGTCTCGAACTATCTCCATACCAAATTTCTTCTCAATCAGTTCAGTGGTTTAAACGTCAAGAGGTAAAAGACAGACAGACAGACACACTTTCGCATTTATAATATTAGTATGGATGAACTGACTGACTGACTGACTTAATGAGACTAACTGACTGATGTATCAACGCACAGCCCAAACTACTAGGATAAGAATCTTGAAATTTTGCACTTAGCTTTCTTTTATAGTGCAGGTGAGCACTTCTTCTTCTTAGCATGTCAATGGTAAACGACTTAAATTTGTTTTGCCCAGTAATTGGCGACACTGACTGTCCTGGAATTTGCACACATGAGGTCTTCCAGAGAACAGAGGTTAGGGCACGCAGGGCAGGACAGAAGGTGAGCCATGTCCTGCGGGCTGTAGCCGCAGATGCAAGATAGGTCGGTTCCGTCAGAAAAGCCCCACCTGAGCATGTTGGTCTTACATCTACCCACCTGCGTCCGGAGTCGGTTGAGGGACTTCGACGTGGGCCATGGCAGTCTGTGTCCTGGTGGGAGAGGTACGAAGGGGGCAGGCGGTAAGGGACCGTTCTCTCACAGGACACGTCTTGCAATAGAGGGATCGCGGTCAAGAGAGGCACTGACGAAGTTTCATACAAACTTACCCCTCTTAACTTTTTTAAGTGAAATTACAATTAATTAGCTACTAAGAGCTCGAGGTCTCACACGAGGAAGATTCGTAATTTTTGACGATTCGTCTTTTTTCGCGATTCGTTTTATTTTGACGGCGGCAATGTTTTTTGAATGCCCAAGTTCACACGGATCACGAATTGTGAAAAATCACAAAACGTCTTATCGTGTTTTAAAAATCACGAATCAAAAGAGTCACAAGAGAGAGATCACAAGTCAAAATACACGGATTTTCGACCAAATTCAATAAGGATATTTTGACGACACGTGAAAAAACACGATTCCGTATGCAATGTGAACGTCCATCTGTCATGACGTATCCTGTATTTTGATGAATCGTCAATGACGGATCCCGTGTGAATGAGCCCTAAGGGGGTAAATTAAAGGGGGGGTAAGTAAATTTGGTATTAAGCAATTTAGTAAAAATTCAAGAATGACGTAGGTATTTACAGATTATTGAAAATTCTACATCCAAGTAGGTGGAAAAGGATTGGAATTTTGTAGGGGAAATTCGTATTTTTTGCAAGAACGAAGTCGCGGGCAAGTAGTAAATTTACAGCTGTATATGCTAAATAAACCATACTGTGACCAGGTTAGCCGGTGGGCGTGGGTGGATCTTGCTCGGACAGCCCGTTGACATGTTCTGTAGCAAACTCGGCTATTAAGGTTAAGAGATTACATTGCAGAGCTAAAGAATACTTATGTAGGTAAGTGCTCAATGCGCTCATGAGTTACATTTCCAGTTAACGCTTTTTATAATACTAGCCGATACCCGCATCTCCGTCTGCGCAAATTTTGGATTTGTCATAAAAACATCCACCCTCCCGTTCTCTTTAGAGGTAAAAATTTTCACAAATTTCGGAGATACATTATTCTTACTTTTTAAATTACTAAATACCTGTTTATCAATTTAGTTTTAAAACTGGCGTAGTTTTATACAAGCCTACATCTCTAAGGGGCGAATTTCCAAAAATAACTTTCTTAAGGTAGACTTTAGAGCAATGCGAAATGAAATGAAAAGAAATATTGTTTATTTGCGTTTGTATAGGGTGTACAGAAGATGCCAGTGTAGTGAATGAGCGCCTATCCAGCCATTGTCAATAGCATGCAAATACTGAACCTATTTATTATTGTCTACCATCAACAATTTATTGAAAAATGACAATTTTATTTGTTATTATTAAGGGATTAATTATAATTATATATTATGATGAATTATTTAAAAGTCATTGATTTTTAATGTTTATGATTTAAAAATTCTTGAACCGAATAGAATCCACGAATTATTAACCATTCATGTAATATTTTCTTAAATTGATTAAACGACTGATCCTTTATAAACTGAGGTATCTTATTATAAATTATTACACACATACAAAAACTGTTTGTTTGCATTCGAGCACTTTTTGGTATCAAGTCAAACACTATCCTGTTGCCGTGTCTCGTGTTCCGTGTATATAAATCCTTAGCCTGTTTAAACTGGTTTGGGATTTTTTTCACGAATTTTGCCACCTCGAATATATATAGGTAGGGTAATGGCAGGATGTTCAGTAACTTGAATAACGGTCCACAGGATTTATCCGGCGCTACGCCGCAGATTGCTCTAACGCTTTTTTTTGGGCTACAAATGCTTTGTGCGAATTGGTACTATTTCCCCAGATCACAAGTCGATATCGAAGTACTGATTCGACATACGCAAAGTAGGCAGTGAGGGCTGTTGCCTTATTTGCTACTTTGGTCAATTTATATAGCGCAAATGAGAATCTGTTGATTATAGAACATACGTTATCTACATTTTGCTTCCAGTCTAAATTATTATCTATTTCTGTACCTAAAAATCTTACAGTATCTGCATGTTTAAGCACTTGTCCTTGGTAATGTATGTTTAAGATTAGTCCAAAATTATTCAAGTTCATATAGTATGTTTTGTTAATATTTATTTTTAAATTATTCGCATTTAGCCAGTCAATCACAATCCCAAGACTTCAAGACCCCAAGACTCCTCTTTGCGACTCCGTTAAACATACATTAATAGTTGATCGCTGACTGTTTGCCCACTGTATCGTACTGCGTGCGTTAACGACAGAACTATCAAAAATTTTACGCGCTCGGCGATGCTCACAGTAGTGAAAAACTAGAAGTCAACTCAATTCGAAATTCAAATCGCTGGTCGCCCTAAAACACTCTCTTATAGCCGAGCGACCACTCAGTTCTAGTTTCTAGCTCTACTCGCTTCTCGCCCATCGGCGGGTCGGACAACTGCCTAAAACCCGCGAACCACTGCTCCTACTGTCGTCATGATCACGTTGCACCGTTATATCAGCTTGTCCCCACTGTGAGTAATGCCAACAGAATGTATGTCAATTGATACACCCACAATGGGCCCGAGGCGGTGTTTTTATTCAATTTGGCGAGATGAAACCTGTTGTTTAAGACATATCATTATTAGCGGAATACTTATTAGTCAGCCTCGGGCGATGGCTCCTTTCTTTCACTTGACCATAATGACCTAGCAAGGTCTCGTAGAGTTAAGTAGTAAGTACATATTTTAATTTTAATATTGACTGCCTCGTTGGTCTAGTGGTCAGCACGCTGGGTACTATCCACGAGTTCCCGGGTCGGGTCGAAAGTGTTGGGTTTTTCTGTCTAGAAATAACTCAGACACAGCCCCGGAGTCAGGAAGTTGGTGGTGTTGGTCCCCGTGCCTCGGAAAGCACGTAAAGCTGTTGATTCTACGCCTGATCTCTTTGCAGTCATGTCGGACTGCCGTCTCACCGAATTATGAGAGTGAAGGAACAGTGCACCTGTGTATTGCGCTCACAATTGTGCACTATAATATCTCCCGCGCAGTCGGCTAATCTCTGTTGAGATTGGCCAATGTAGTCGAAATTCAGCTAGGAGGACATTACATATATTAAAATCGATACTCGTTCATAAAACAGATTTAGGTTATTTACACAATTTTCAACGTCAATTTCATGCAATATCCACAAGTATGTTGTTCTAAGGTTCTATAAATAAGCATTATAAAGAAAATATTGTCTTTAATTTTACTGTTATATCAGTAATATTACCGTACGTAAAGACAGAGCTATTAAACCAAAAATAAACTCTAACGAAGCCCCGATTAAGCGTACAATAAGTTTAATATCCAAAAGCTACTGGTGAAAGCGGCAAAATAAATGGTATTTTTCGAAAATCCGAAATGACTATCAATTAAGTACGCACTTTGACCGACTTAAAGCGAACCGCCCCTCGAGCTCAATGACTTGAGACATCACAATCGCGGAATACACCATGTACGGACACTCTATATTCCGTAATGTATTCTGAGTCGTATGACCAAGAAAATAAGAAGAACTTAGTCACCGAGAAAGTGGCAACCGCCGATTGCGTCAGGATGTGACAAGCCGGCATTTCTAAGAGTTTTTTGAATTCTAACTTTGGCTTGAGCCATTTGTGTAGAGAAAGTGTAAGGGCCAAGCTAGACTAATGGAGTGTCAGCACGCTTGCAAAACGGCAGGATAGTGCCCAATTATATGACTTGATTTTCTCTTAACTTTTACCTACTCATGTGCTTTAGCGCTCGTTCGCACGAAGACGATTCGTGTTTTTTAACGTATCGTCTATTCCTTGATTCGCGTCTTTTTTGACGGTGGAAACGATTTTTAAATGCCCAAGTACAAACGCATCACGAATCTCGATGGATATGTCCTAAAACACGTAGGTCTCGTCTTTTAAAAATCAAATTCGTTAAAAACATGAAGAAATTATGGGAGCAGCTCTGCTTGTTTGTGTTCAAAAGTTCATACAAGACTAAATCACGATTCACAAAACGAATGTTAACATAAAATCGGATATTTTGAGGAATTGTGAAAAATCACCATATGGTATGACTGAATGTCCATCCGTCATGACGTACCGCAATTTTTGACGAAACGGCAATGATGGATCCTGTGTGAATGAACCCTTATAGTGGTGCTACTTCGATAAACTGCATGGAGGATATTATCACGCTATTGTTACATCCGCTTTAGGCATCCACGTCACAACCGGGGAATATATTTTATTTATTAATAACGCTACCGGAAACTCCACTCGACACTAGCGCTCATAGCCAAACCCAGCAAAGCCACCCAAGCCAGCCAAAGCCAACCCAGCCAAAGCCAACACCTAGCCACCACTTGCCACCTTTCCCCACCGCCAATGTGCCTATAATGGAGGGGGAAAGCCTTTATAAGCGACGGACAGCTCAGTCTAGCAGACTTGTACACAGCAGCCCTTTAAAAAGGCAAAAAATATGCCAGTTTGAGTAACCATAATAATAATTATTTGAAAGTGTGTGATTCGGCAATTAATTCTGTGTGCTTAAGCTATTGTGCGTTTTTTATTTATGCCACTCGTTTACACTTTGCAAAAATCCTATAGTATAGCCTAAGATATACCGGCTAATTTGAAGCCAGGATAATAAGCTTTAAAAACTAGCTACGTGTATGAATCTCTCTCTTCATAGTCATTTAAGTACTTCATGTCATGACTGAGGGTCGTGATCATTATGTGGAATGAAACACACACAACGACTTTCTTGGCACTAGCCAACTAGTGTGGAAGTTTCCTCCCGAAGTTTTTCTTCACAGTTAGGCAGCGATTTTGATAAAGACTCAGTGGCACAGGTGGAGATCGAACTCACAACCTCACAGACCAGAAATGAAGTTTGCCCGGCTATCGTGTAGGAGTATTAGCATTTAAAAGCTCCAAGTTTCAACAGCTGACACCTCAAGTGACAATTATTATATTCAATACGTCCTCAACAACAGACGGTATGTCGTCTGCTTTTGAGTGAGGTAGTATTGGATATAATAATTATTCCACTGTCATTTAAATTTATAGCCGTGACCATGTTGACATTGGGAACACCTTTATTCCCTACGTAATAAAAGTTGTTTTCGTAGTCCAAATGTATAACCTGACGTGCTTCCTGAACGATGTATATTTAATTCGCAAGGTAATGGCTTCTATCCCAAGTCGCCACATTTAGGACAAGGAACAGAAAATCAATACTTCTACTACGCATTTCGTATTTTCGTCCATTATAATTGAGTGGCATTTAAAACCTTATTCAGTTATCAAATAGTTTCTTATAGTTATTATCCCACCGAAATTTCCGGCTACAGCAGCCAGTCCCAAGTTCAAACTGAGAATGGTGCACAAGTGTGTGCGCAATACACTGGTGCACTCTCTGTTCCTTCACTCTCATAGTTCGGTGAGAGAATCCGACATGACCGGAGATAGATCAGGTGCAGGACCAACGACTCAAGCTTGCTTTCCGAGGCACGAGGGTGTCAACATCACCAACTCCTGACTCCGAGCAGTTTCTAAGTTATTTCAAGACAAAAAACCTTTGACAAATTGTGATCCGACCTGGGTTTTGAACCCGGGACCTCATGGAGAAGACAGCCAACCACCAGACTAACGTGGCAAACAGAACAAATGTAGGTACGTAATCTTACATACCTACTTTACCTATCTCACACAATTATTTTCCTGATGGTAAAAAAAGTCATCCAGTATAAAGTCAGGATTACACCATGTTAATAGGCGTCATAATGTTCTCAGGGGCATAAAGCTTAAGCGTACAACTATTGTCTCAAATTGATAAGGCAAAGCTAGGGTCCTTATCATACGACAGGAAGTGTACTGATATCAGCGTATCGGGTGACGACTCTAAAAGAAAAAAGTTTTAGATAATTTGAGATTGTGTTACAAATTCATCGACCAATTTTTGGTAGGACATCTTAAAATCACTTCACGTGTAAATAATAATAAATAAATTATTTCGACAAACACACCAATTAGCTCCAAACTAAGCTTGAGCTTGTGCGTAGGTGACTAGGATAACGGATAGATATAATTACATACGTTTATACATCCATGACTTAGGTACAAATGCTTGTGTTCATCACACAAACATTTGCCCCTTGCGGGATTCAAACCCGCAACTTCTGGTTTTGTAGTCCGGAGCGCGGACCACTACACCAAGACGGTCGTGGAGTCGGCGTCGTGTGCGACGGCTCCATACAAAACGTATTTAAGACAATGTAAGCTTGTCGCTAGCCGGTGTATGTCGGTGACCCATCTGCGCGGAGCCTTAGCTGTAAAAAAGTTAGGTAAGACGCCATATTGATATTATATAATACGTCAGTCTGATAGATATTTGATAAAGCATGGCGTATTTTCTGATCATACGTGAAAACAGATACTACCATCATTAGCCTTCTTATTCTGGAACATGGAACATAACTAGTAAAATCAGTAAAACAGTATTTTATGAATGAGATTCGTAATTTTACAGAAAAATATGAATATTAGTATTATCAACCTAATATGCTTAATTTTGTCTAAATAACTTATACGGTTTACAGATTCAGAGAGAATAACAAAACTTTGTATTTTACCGGTATTTTCAAATATAATATTTCCCTATGCTAAGTCTTTCAATAATGTTTCAGATTTTTGACATGTCTAGATTAAGATATGAAATAATATTATATCTAATTCGCAGATCCGCAAATTCTTTCAGTGACCTACTAATCAAATCAAAAAGGACGAATGTTTTTTTTTAACCGCCTTAACGCGCAACGAAGTTACCGGCAGACTTATTAAATAAACAATAAATAAGCCCGTATAATTTAACTTTCTTTGTAAAGCTTCGTCCCAAATTTTTGACAATGTCGCGATGTCACAAACTTTAATATTAATCTTACACGTGATTACTTTAATTACAAACGTTCAAGCCCAAAAGTGGGATTTACACCCTACGACCTCAATGCCTGTAGTACAAAATTCCCCGTACGAATAATACCAATCTGTGAGACGCACTCAATTTTGAGCTGACTCACTGTCTGGCAATCGTAACGATGACCCACTGTGCGACTTTTAGTATTATTTTACACTTATATTAGCCCGAGGGTAGAAAGTCAGGTAGAAAAACTTAATAAGTTCCATTCCATCTGCTGTCATGTGCAGATTGTTCTTTAGGCGTGTTTATAACTTACTGTTTTTGATTGAGCTAGTCTACTTAGGTATTAACTGTGTTAAAGTTATTGAAGAAAATATTTGACAGCAGTTCTTGAAGTTGATTGTGGAGCGTCGGTGGCGTAGTTGCTAGTGGTAGGGTTGCTTCTCATGCGGTCATTTGACGACCGTCTTGGTGTAGTCGTTCGCGCACCGGACTTCTAAACCAGGCGGTTGCGGGTTCGAATCCCGCAAGGGGCAAATTTTTGTGTGATAAGCACGAGCATTTGTACCTAGTCATGGATGTTTATAGGTATTAAAGTATTTCTATCCGTTATCCTAGTCACCATAGCACAAGCTCATGCTTAGTTTGGGGCTAGGTAATTGTTGTGTTTGTAGAAACAATTTATTAATTTATTATGTGGGTAATACCGGGTTCGATCCCACGTGCCGCTATGTACATACCAATAACTTTTTCTGAGTTATGTACATTAGTTGTTTCACTAACCGATGCTCCTACGGTGAAGGAAAACATAGTAAGGATACCTGCACAATCAGACACCTGATCTGCCAAATCCTGGATCATGGTCAGCGGGCCCTGGGCACTCGCGTGCGAGTGCACAACCGGGATAACGCTAGGATGATGATAAAGAGCTCTTGAAATTAATACAAAAAATAATGGGTTAAGGATGAAACTATAGCTATCAATTTAAGTAAATAAATATAAAGCTAGTGTTTTGCCTAAATAAAATATTTTCTTAACTTAATTAAAAGAAGAAAAATGTTGGGTTTGTTCTCCCTGTTCTTTCATTCTCATAGTTCGGTGAGTGAGACGGCATTCCGACATGACCGGAGAGATATCAGGCGCAGGACCAACGCCCTAACTTGCTTTAGAGACACGGGGTTGTGACACCACCAAGTTCCTGACTCCGGAGCTGTTTCTCAGATATTTCAATACAGAAAAAGCCAGAAACAAATTTTGAGTATTATAACCTGGAACTTCTGTAGAAGCCTGGGGTGCCGACTCCTAAACCAACGAGGAAGTCAATAAGAGAGATGCGCAATAGTTATCTTTCTATCATCCTCACCGTCTTACCACTGTTAGGCCCACTTGCGCTAGTCCGTATTACCTTATCCGGACTTATTCATGGCCTATTATCTGAGTTGAAAGCTTCCTTGCGCAAGTCTGAATTATATAATCCTGAAGGTCCACTTGCGCCAGTCCGTCTTAGCTAATCCGTTCTAGAGCAGGGCCTATGATCTGAGTGGAAAGCCCATTTGCGCAAGGCTGGATTAGCTAATTCAGATTTAGCAAGTGGGCTTTAACTAGAAGTACATATAGTCCGACAAGTTCCTGGGCAACCTTCTTGAGGGAAGCCAGGCGTGCGGGAGGCGAGTAAGCGCCAATCACGTGACTGTCTTAAGGTCATGGTACACTATACCGGCTTTGACGTCTGAGGACCGTCTTGGTGTAGTCGTTCGCACTCCGGACTTCTAAACCAGGCGGTTGCGGGTTCGAGTCCCGCAAAGTGCAAATGTTTGTGTGATGAGCACGAGCATTTGTACCTAAGTCATGGATGTTTATAAATGTATATAAATATGTCTATCCGTTATTCTAGTCACCATAGCACAAGCTCGCGCTTAGTTTGGGGCTTGGTAATTGGTGTGTTTATTGAAACAATTTATTTATTTATTTGCAACAGCCCGGCTGCAGCACGGCGCCTCGAATTTACAAAATATAAGGTCACCTCGTTGTAGGCGAAAATATTTAAAGGGCCGATTCAGCACATTTGTAGAAAACACTTTGGGATTGTATTTTTTCTTCAGATTTTGATTTTCTATTGGTTAAGATAAGAGAAAAAGAAAGATTGGGCATTGAAATGAGAGAGGCGAAGCCGATGACGTAGATAACTTTTACATTTACAATTTATATCATTTTCTTAAAACAGTAAAATAATGATATATAACTTTAAATGATATTAACTTTGTTAGAGAAAATAAAAAAAATAAAAACCTCGAATTTCCACAAAATAATGATAGTGTCCTGTTTCTATGATGTAGGTATACAAAGACATATTTAAAATATTTTCACTTCAAATGATTTGACCTTATAATTGTACGACTCACAACTTAATGCTCTAATTTGAATGGCAAGTTAATTGCTGGGTTGAGGCGATGATGCCGGTATAGTGTGCCATGACCTTTATTCTTATGAATCTCCTTCCCCAAAACACCACCCGTCCCCGCTGACATCTAGCTTGCCTCGCCCCCCGCACGTCTTCACTCCGCAGGAAGGTCACGCACAAAATTGTCAGACTACCGTAAACTTCCGAGTCATCGAAGCGCTCGAACTAGCAAGAACCCCCCAGCAATTACCAAGTAAAAGTGATCACCGTTAATAGGAAGACCAAGTCTACAGTTGGATGGGCACCAGACTAGTATTACCCATGCTTCAGTGGACCAGGCCGGTTCACCGATTTATATAGACAGGCTCGGCGAGATTGTTACGTTCGTGTTAGGCTCTGGTCACACCATTGATGGACGCTTGAAGAGACTGCGAAAACCTAGTGTCAAAAATCGGTGCTTTCTTGACAAATTTAATGATAAATTGTTTCAACAAACACACCAATTACCTAGCCCCAAACTAAGCGTGAGCTTGTGCTATGGTGACTAGGATAACGGATAGAAATACTTAAATACATATAAACATCCACGACTTCGGTACAAATGCTCGTGCTTTTTACACAAACATTTGCCCCTTGCGGGATTCGAACCCGCAACCACCTGGTTTAGAAATCCGGTGCGCGAACGACTACACCAAGACGGTCGTCAAATGGTTCTAGGTCCATGGGAAGTACCCCATAGGTTTTGATTCCCCTGAAAAAAGTTAGAAAATGAGAAAAATGGCCGTATCTTTTGATGTAAATTTCAACTTCCACGCGTTCCTGAGAAAAAGTTTCTTGACAGACAGACGGACAACAAAGTGATCCTATAAGGGTTCCTTTTTTCCCTTTGAGTTACCGAACCCTAAAAATGGTTTTCCCAGTCTCTCTAACTAAGCGTCAAGAAGGGTAGCGCATGATCTTTTCGGACGAGGGAGGCAGTTTGGCATAAGATTCGATTATGGTTGACCTCCAAGCATGCCAAGCCTAGTGCAAACACTACCTTAGTTCATGTGTCAGCAACGCATTCTTCGGCCACGCTTGCCGTTATAATCGCCTGTGTGGAATACTTAAATAGCAGATTGGGAAGAGATTGCACAGGATCGAAAACAGTGGCGTCTTTTGGTGTCGGAGGCCAGGATCCACTTTGGGTCACTGAGCCAGCGAAGTATGTAAGTGTGGAATCAAACTTAAAAGTATTTGAAGGGATATTTTTCGAACCGGTGCAGAATCTTGTAGATATTTTTGATAAAAATCGTAGGAAAACTTATATTTAACATTTGCTCTTTAAGGCGAAGGATAGGCGTAATAAGCGCCACTATTGATTTTATTCATGTTACTACTAAATCATATCATTTATTCATTATCATTATTGAGGTGCTTGTGGCGCAGTGGCGGCAGCGCTGTGGTAGTGATACCAAAAGTTAAGCAACCCACGGCGCGGTCGTGATTGGATGGGTGACCATTCCGACCATTAAAGTGACGACCATGACAAGCATCTCCGTGCTTCGGAAGGCACGTTAAGCAGTTGGTCCCGGCTAATATCTCTTGGTATTAGTCGTTAAGCCTAGTCAGAGGCCCTAGGGCGGCTTGATAACATCTGACAGTAAGGTTTGTCACTTGCCTTACAGACACCCCTCCACCAATCCGCACTGAGCCCGCGTAGTGAAGTAAGGCTCGTCCCTCCTCATAGGTGAGGTGAGGCCTTTTCCCAGCAGTGGGATCTAATAGGCTGACTTATTTATACTTATTTATACTACTAAATCATATCATTTATTCATTATCGGCCAACTAGAGCTTTAGTCCAACTGCTAATCTCAGACTGAGGATTCGCAGTGGTGGTAGTTGTGCGTACTCGTACTCTTCACGTTTAATTAATATTTAGCGACCCCCCACACGATGTGTAAAGTAAAGAAAAAGACATTCCCACTTTACGTATAGGAATTTTATTCTAAGTACTGTTTTCTTGACGTGATAAACATAGTTTTTCTCTCATAGACACGCACAATTATCATCACACACACATACATATATCCTCACACACACATACACATATCCTCACACACACACACACACACACACACACACACACACACACACACACACACACACACACACACACACACACACACACACACACACATACACATACACATATCCTCACACATTCACACTTTCATGACAACCTATAATACTACAATTTCCATTACACCAAACATTAATCTTTAATCTAAGTAACTATAGGATATTGTTTGTTTTTGATAGTTTGCAATTATTAGTTTGTGTTTTTTTTGCAATTTTGTAAAATAACATTTTGTAACGTCTTTAATGAGTAAAAATCAGCCTTGTAATAGTTAACAAATCATAACCTTTTGTAATCCACAAGGGATGAGCGGGACATTCCCAATACAAGTATCTTATGATTACTTAAAGGGAAGTCTCAGCAATATCTTGTAACAAGAATACTGTAATAAACGCATTTTTTTTATTTCTTAGTTTATACTTAAGCAAATTTACAGCATTCTAGTAGGTAATAAGGGTTTTTGCGCAAGGCTGCAGACAGACGAACAGGCAATCAGATTGACGGACATGGCCAAAGAATAAGGGTTCCTTGTGGACTAAATAACATTAAAACAGACTAACCAAGATTTGTAACACCAATAAAACAGCGTAACAACTAACATCCGATCAGAACAAGCTTTCATGAGCGTACTCCTTATCAATTAAACTGTACCTTACACAACGTGAACTCTATCCCAACGTGATAAACGCTAAAATCCAACTGAACAACTCGAGATAATTTTGTCAGATAAATCCGCCAGCAGGTTCAATTGTGACGTTTATTCTGATGGCAATAAAAGTCACCACAGCATAGTCAATGTGAGGTCACCACGCTTTCTTGTCTTGGTAATGATGTACTACAGTAGCTAGCGCATCAGCCTACAGTTTTTCGTTGTAAAATCACCCCTATTAGAATTGAATAAGATGCCGCAGTGTTTAGGTTGACGTGCTGGTCGTCTGTACAAGAAGTGAGTTTAGCGACTAAGTATAATGATATTGTTTAATGTGACGTCTGTGACAAGTCCTCATTGGTATCTCCATGTAATAAAATAGTAGAAAGTCGAATACTGGAGAATATTTTGATAAGCTGAAATTATTATTAATTATTTAGAATATTTTCCTAAAGTGTAACATACACTATAAGTTTTTTAATTTACGTTTTTCTTGCGTGCGATTAGAGAGTGGAATTCGTTGTCAGATGAATCGTTGCCTTCACAGACAGGTCTGGAAAGTTTTAAGAAAAGGGTGAATATGCTATTACTAGCCAGACATTACCCATCGGCCACATCGTCGCTTACGTAGGTGAAATAACTTATCAAATATCTGCTTTTTAATAATAAAAAATATAAATCCTACCTACTAAGTTGTAACTAATTGACAACTAGGAAGTCAACGTTATACTTACCATTGTAGTGTCACTCATACCCACTGCTCATACCAAAATAATGCTAACAATGATGGTCACAGGATATTCTATTCTTTTTATAAGATCTCCTCCCTTGTTACAAAAAAGCAAAATCAGAAAAAAACGCATAATCTGGTGGTAGCCAGGCAGCCACGGCATTCGAACAAAAAAGGAGTTTAACTAATTTTATTATTGCCAGTCAAATTCAATTGACACACCTCACATTCCTCTAAAAACCAAACTCGATATCTGGCCACAAAACGTGACAACGATGCCAAAAAAGCCCGCCACCTGTTGGTTTGATCATCTGTGATCACTTTCGCTGACCCGCGGTCACTGGCCAATGCGTTCGCGCCACTTCCCAGACTTTAAAAAAGCGAGCGCTGCCATTGTTCTACTGATTATGACAGTTGTTTTTTTTTCGTTGCCAGCTTTGGCGGGTAATTTGATGAGGTCGTAATTTAAGAGACATTAGGCCTGTGGTTCTAGCTAATGTTAGATGATTTAATGACGAATGCGAAAGCAAAAAAAAACACCGCATTATCTAAGCTAAATAGAAGCCAATCCTTAACTTTATATAGCACCGATTAGGGTTGATTTTTATTAGAAGATATTCATAAAAAAAGCGTGTTAATAAAATGTAATGGTTTTAAACATCCACGAATTCATCCCTTGGGCAGGAAAACCGTAATCAGACGGTTAAAAAAAAGTTTGCAGCTCGCTCAGGGTATAGTTCACAACACACGTTTAATTTTTAAATAATGTTTATTATAACATTATTTGACATAATATTATTATTTTGTATGGGAATTGTGTCAAATAAATCGTCAATCTAAGTTCACCGACTGTTACCAAATTGGTCATTTCGACTCATGAACTCTGGTTCATGAGTCGAAATGACTATCAGAATACTAGTGCAAGACTGATTACAATACCTGCCACTGTTATATGAACCATCAAATCATAAAGTTTAAATACTCGAAAATATTTTTTTTAAATATTACAACAACCAAAATCGTAAGTGAATATATTTTACGTAAGAAACATGTCGAAAGCATATGGTGACCTTCACTTTTAATTAATTATCTACCTATGCGACGTAGATGAATTAAAATTAATCTGAGCACTTATAAAAATATTTGACGCATTATCTGTGTCTAGAATCTTGGTAAACAATGCAAACATGAATAATTTATTCTAGCCCACGTTGTTGTCGTCTGCACGTCACTAAGCATAGGTCTCAGAAGCCTACTGAAGGTAGTCTGCATAAATTCACAAGCACTCGGTGTCGAAAAGCTTCACGTCAAAAATTGCGTTAGTTAAATACAGGCCTCTCTCCCTCTATTTATCTAAAGATGTGTCTGTAATGGCTTGCCAGTCCGATCCTAAAGATAAGTATCGTATATTAAAAACGTTTCAAATAAAAATTTTAATTTTTGGGACAAATTTACGTGGAATTATCTCCCAAACCATGAGACTTTTAAGTATCTAAAAGGCTAAGGCTAATAGATACAGCTAAGCTTTATAAGTCTGGATTTACAGTTGCTAACTCTCCCAGTGTATTTTTCGGGATTTAATGGAAAAACAGTCGGGACGGAGAAAATCGAGACTTAATAAAAATTGAAAACATTTTCAAGCAAAATGTAAAAAATCATTTGAGAATTTAAGCGTCCTAACTATGGACTTTGTTCTGATAATTATATTTATTTTAGAGATTTAGCATCATTTCAAAAGATTTTTATATTTTTTATTACTTAATCGTAAAAATGTTGTTCATCTAAAGTTGACTCCTATTTGCAATTTGGATTTAACATACCTAATCCGCTGTCAACCTGTTTCACTTATTATTCCAAGTTTTACCCCACAAGGAAACTCTTTCTGCGTGGGAGTTTGATGGTAGAATCGATGTAACATATTGATATAGGTACTGTAAATTACTTAACCAAGCTTTCATTCTTAGTACAAATGTTGAAGTGTGGGACGAGTAGGTAGACGAAGTAATTGAAAAACAACAATCACTAAACTAATATCTGTGGTATTAGTCGTTAAGCCTAGTCAGAGGCCCTAGGGCGGCTTCATAACTTCTGACAGTAAGGTTTGTCACTTGCCTTACATACACCCCTCCACCAATCCGCACTGAGCCCGCGTGGTGAAGTATGGCTCGTTCCTCCTCATAGTTGAGGTGAGGCCTTTTCCCAGCAGTGGGATCTAATAGGCTGACTTATAATCACTAAACTGGCGGGGTAATTAAAATGAAAAAATAAAAACAATAATAATCAACATAGCCAAACATGTTGACCAATTTCAATAGCTGTTCGAGCGAAATCAGTTTAAGTAGTTCGTGAAAACTGAAAATTCGTTTTATAAGACCGACGTTGACGTTGACGACCGTTTTGGTGTAGTGGTTCGCGACCCGGAGTTCTAAACCAGGGCGGTTACGGGTTCGAATCCCGCAAGGGGCAAATGTTTGTGTGATGAGCACGAGTATTTGTACCTAAGTTGCCTAAGTCATGGACGTTTATATGTATATAAGTATGTCTATCCGTTATCCTAGTCACCATAGCACAAGCTCGCGCTTAGTTTGGGGCTAGGTAATTGGGGTGTTTGTTGAAACAATTTATTTATTTATTTTATTTTTATTTATAAGAGTTGATGATACGAGTAGGTAAGAGGTCTTGTTCGCAATGAGGGATTTTCTTACAACTCAAATTTTAGTTATATTGTATGTTTATAGATGGCGCTATTTATCTAAGTTTAAATATGGCGTCGAAATCATTGAGCATAAAACAAAAACAAATTATTGTAATACTAGTGGTTCGCCCGCAAGAGTTGGTTGTTCCATATAAACTTTCATGTCCCATTTCACCCCCTTAATATTTTTATCTGGCGACAAAATGTAGCCTATGTCCTTTCCAGGGTCTCGAACTGTCTCCATACCAAATTTCATCTCAATCGTTTCAGTGGTTTAAGCGTCAAGAGATAACAGACAGACAGACACGCTTTCGCATTTATAATATTAAGTATGGATTATGTGTATAGCATGTAGTGGAAGTACTTACGTTAAAAATTTGCAATTTTCAAATTGCAGTTAAAAATTAAATTGATAGGAAAAACGTCTTGATGATCACTTAATTGTTTAAAAACGACCTCTTGGTACGCGTGAATGAAAAACATGCTATTATAACATATTAAACGCTAACAACAGACTTTCTCTTAAATAAAAATCTACCTGATTGGTTAACGCCATCTAGCGGATTTTTAAGGACTGAGTTTTGTCACTAGGAAAATCCCTCATTGTTTTATTACAGTGTCGGTTAACTTCAGTTGACAGTTAATTTGACAGAACTCACAAAATGTTGCATTACTAGTGGTTCTCCGTGACTTCGCCCGCAAGAGTTGGATTTTCCATATAAACTTTTATCCCCCATTTTACCCCATTATTTTTTTATATCACGACAAAATGTAGTCATGTCCTTTCCAGGGTCTCGAAGTGTCTTCATACCAAATTTAAGTTTAAGCGTCAAGAGCTAACAGACAAAAAGACAGACAGACACACTTTCGCAATTATAATATTAGTATGAAAGTATGGATTAAGTCCGCCTTTTGTACAAACTTTATGTTAAGCAATAAAGCTTAAATAAATAAAAGTTAAACACATTGTGTTGAATGGATTCGACCCCACGCAGTCACCCGAAGGCTGTGTTGGGGTAGGTTGTGTCGCTGAGGGCACGGAACAAGGTCGATTGACCGAACCCTGAATTTGTTCGGTGAACTTGGATAGGCGGCCGTGAGTCGCGGCCGATTCGAGAATAAACAGGGTGTATTGCAACCTGTATTTTGATCACAGGCCAAAAGAAAGTGTCCCAGAGGTTTTGATTTCCTCGCAAATAAATCGTAATATGAAACATATTTGGCATTGCTTAGAAGATTTCCTCCGCGCTTTACCAAGAATAAAGAGGTTTTTGTACTTATATACCTACTTAATTTAGTAACTTGATTTAGAAACAAGCTTCAACTGTTGTTTAGAATAACTATTGTTTAAAAAGAGCGAGGCCTCCTGCCACAAGTATTGCTATACTTACTAGGTAGGTCCCAGCCTTTGGTTGTGTTTTTGTAAAACTTGTTAATGAATAAAAAACATTTTGATTTTTGATTTTTATTTGAAAGAGGTTGACAGACGAACAGACGGCCGGACAACAGTGATCAAATCCCAACGGGGTTCTGTTTTTAAATCTTAAGGTACAGAACTGTAAATAACTATCTTTTTTCCGCATATTGTGTTCCGCTTCTTCATAGTCGTATACCTCATTACTGAGGGTCGTGATCATTATGTGGAATTAAACACACACAACGACTTTCTTAGCATTTAATGGAGTGCTTTGCCATTGCCTTCTCCATTTCACACACTAGCCAACTAGTGTGCAGGTTTCCTCGCGATGTTTTCCTTCACCGTTAGGCAGCGATATCTTTGAAAAAGACTGTACTTAAGTTTTTATACAAACTCAGTGGTACAGGCGGGGATTGAACTCACGACCTCATGGATGAGAAGTAAAGTTTTATCCGCTCGGCTATCGCGCCTCGTTTTGTCCACCACATAATATACATCTCTACACTAATATTATCCATACTAATCCATATTAATATTATAAATGTGAAAGTGTGTCTGTCTGTCTGTCTGTTATCTCTTGACGCTTAAACCACCAAACCGATTGAAATGAAATTTAGTATGGAGACAGTTCGAGACCCTGGAAAGGACATAGGCTACATTTTGTCGCGATATAAAAACATTAAGGGGATGTAATGGGGTATGAAAGTTTATATGGAAAATCCAACTCTTGCGGGCGAAGTGGGAACCACTAGTAAATATTATAAAGAGGAAAGATTTTATTGTTTTTATTGAATAAGCTCCAAAACTACCAGACAGATTCAAATGAAATTTGGTACAGAGATAGTTTGAGACCATGGGAAGGACATAGGACTTACTTTTATTGCGATATAAAATCATCAAGGGGGTTGAAGTTTGTATGGAAAATCCAACTTTAGGCGCTGGCGAAGTCGGAACTGCTAGTAATAAATAAATTAACACCAAAAAAATCAAAATCGAATAAAGTGTTCACGAGAAAAACGACCCAAATTGTAACAACTCACGCACGACTGATGTATTAAATGGTGAAAACACCGATGCTTTTAACAATGTCTAATGGAGCTTGTCAAATCACTGTTACGTCAAAGTGATGAATCAGGCCCAACCGGCTTGCTAAACAGTTAACATGCCAGGGTTTTAACGGATTGGTGAACAGTAAAAAATCATGTATACATTAGTTAGCCTACTAAGACCCGAGTTCACCAATTTTTAAACCGCCGGTAAACCAGCTGGAAAGTACTTCACTTAATTAAATCGGGTGCAGTTGCTTTGGGTCGGCTTTGTTCATCGAAAAGTTAACTTGACACAAACAAAATATGTCAAAAAACATAACCGTTTAAAATTGCGTTTTTGAACTAAGCCTAGAGTTCACCAACATTTATTTAATTTTTAATCAGCTGGTTTAGCATTATAGCGTTCACCAGCTGTTAAAAAAATTGTGAACACGGATCATAATGTTGTAATTAAAAATCAGGTGTTGGTCCATATGTCTTATCATATTTAGGATTTAATTTTAGTCAGAGATTCCACCCCCTTTCTACTATCGGGACATAAGACGCAGGCGGGGGTTCCACCCTTACGTCGTTGACATACCACTAATACGCACCAAACGTTTTAAATCTTCGTTCCTCTTGCGTACGGCTAGAGAGTGGTATTCGTTGCCAGTTGAAGTGTTCCCTAAACACTACGATTTGGTTTCTTTTAAGAAAAGAGTGAATAGGCTGCTTCTAGTCAGACATGTCCCATCATCGGCCGCATCGCCGCTTACTATCAGGTGAGATTGCGGTCTAATGTCTGCCTATTAAATTTAAAAAAAAAGATTCGAACCCGCAACCTCTGCTTTTGTAGTCCCGAGCGCGACTACCCCAAGACGGTGTCAAAACTAAAATTAGGTATGGTAAAGTAGTTTTTGTTTGTAGCTAGACATTTGTGAAAATTATAGACACAGAATAAGCACTTGCTATAGGCTGAATGTTAATGATACTCCTACCTATACTTAATGCATTTTTAAAAGCTGTTTGTTTTCCAATACAATAAATATCATAATTTAAGGAAAAGCTTACCCAGCTACTTGTGTCATTCAAGAACAGTCCGGTGGCAGTTTCAAAGTGCCACCAAATCTTATGGTTGCCTATCAAAACCGCGCACTGAGGGCACATGACCTCACTTTCCCTTCATCTGGCCCGCGTCACGGGTGGTTTCAAATTTGGAATTCTTTCCGGATCGAGCCACGACAGCTAAGAGTCACGACTTTCGGTTGTAAATCATTTCCATCGCTGCGCGTATTAGGCGCTTAATAGCTTTTTACGACTGCCGCGTAAGGAAACTTGTAGATGTATTGTTAAACTTTTATAAGTTACGGAGCAGTCTCGTAAGCTATACGTTCTTATGTGCTGTGTTGAGTGTTTCTATTTTTTTTTCGTGTTGTAAGGCGTAATATATCCTAGTGTAATTTATCTAAGCATAATTCTACTCATAAGTTTAAAGGTATAAATATTGTGTCTATTGTCTTTTGTGTTTGTATCTCGTCAATATTATGAATAAACCAATTGTGAAAACTTGTTAGGCTTCAGCACTAAACATTATCTGTAAACTAGATGTAAGAATAACAGCTGTTTGTTTCCCTAATTAAGCTAAATAAATTATTTAGGATAATACTACAATAGGAAGTCGCTGCGGATAATTTCGAGGTTTCCGATCTTTTTTTTTGAGGTAATGAAGAATCTTTCTCCTAGTGGTCGACCCCCAATAAACGACATACATCACAAACTTCAGTTTGTATCAGTTTACGAATACGGCCGAACGATCTCAACAGCGGTGGTAGGATCCGTTGGGTACCGTCTGGTAGCTACCACCCTCCCACCGGTGTTCCGTCGGTGAGTGGGAGTGCCAGAACCTTTTGGGTGAGCTCGCTCCACCGTCTGTCTGCGCCACGTCTGATTTAGTCTAGAGCCAAGAGTAAACCCATTCCAAATAAAAAAAAAAACTATCATTCCCAATTTTATGGTCTTAGTGTGGATATTAAAAAAAAAAAAAAAAATATTTCGGGTATTTTAATAGTTATTCTGGACAGAGACAAATTAATGATCATGTAAATCCGTCTCTTTGTTCTTGAGCTTTAAATGACGCAACTAATCCGTCTTTATTTTTATATCATTAAGATTATAATAGGATCATGTAAGAAATTAAAGATTAACCAAAGAGAAAGCCGAACTTGCTGACATTCGGTGTCCTTAATACCATCCCCAGACAGATTTGGTGGCAATTGTCTGCAATTTCGTTTTCATTGTGACATTTGAATTTGCAGACATCTTCCTTTTCAAAACCAGATACATTAGTTTTAAACAGAGCGTGAAATTTCGTTTTTCCCTTCGTTTTGTGAACCCATGTGACTTTTCAAAACTTGCTACGTGTGTTAGTTCTTCGTAAAGATTGTATAATCCTTTAAAAAGACTGAATAAGTAAATAAATAAGTTTTTTTAATAATATTCTAAATTAATACACTTATGTAGAGCATGACGTACATTACATAGCATATGATGCTGAAAATATTAGCGTTACTAAAGTACATATGGTGTATCTTTTTCTACTACGTTACTTTTAGTAGATAATTATGCTGCCCTACACAACTTTTAATATGGGTCCATCTCGAAAAAGAGAATTTTATCAGGGGGTTTTGTATGGAAAGTCATCAGAATTTTGAGGTGGGGCACACAAGAAAAACCATTATTGTATTTGTACAGTACGAACCTAAACACAAAATTAAGAAGAAAACATTATTTTATTCTAGAAAACCGATCAGCTGTTACAAAGGTTATGTTTACATTTCGAAGTCGTCCATTTCATAGTAAAATAAATAAAATTTTTGTATTTTAAAGATGCAAATAAAAACTGACCAATAATGGATTTTAAAATGACAATAACAACATTATAATGCAGACATAAAACCCCTAAACATAAAGACACAAAGGGCCTAAGAGATTACAGAAAGATGTAAAATTGTGAAACACATCTCCTTCTCAGCATTCTTTCAATCTCTTTTATATCGCACAGCTTTTTTACATATGCGATCACGACGTATTTTCGGTTCAGCCACTCGACTTTTATTTCAACATAAAAATGGCCGCCATGCTCAAGTCAATGAATAGGGCTGTCGCTGCTGCTGCACTTAGCACCACTTTTATAAGCACCTGCGGATTAACAGAAAGCATTTAAGGCATAAGCAAGTCAACATTCTTTTTAAATCTGTTTCAAACACACATTTTTTATTTTATTATTAGTATGATACGAGTAAGAGTGACACAAGGTATACTTAACGCAAAATAGCGAATACTTTTTTACTATTACATGCGTGCGGGTCTTCTTCTGGTTAACATATGTAATAATGTTATGTTCTACTTATATTGGCTAACAGTATTTAGTTATAAGTATTTCTAGCAAAATATAATAATAATAATAATTTAATTAGACCGAAATTGCCGACAAACTGCATGTTTGTTTAATGTATATTTTTCTGTAATAAACAAAAATAAATAAAACATATGATTCACAAGCTGTTTTTACCAGTGATGAGCTAAGGGGTAGGCTTACTTACATCAAAAGTCATGTCATATCACCGTACCGTACCTTACGCTTTAAAGAGGAAAATATGTTAGAATTATAAGCTTAAAGAACTAGCACGTATCACAGTCAACATTTGGGCATATTTCAAACTGGCCGGGCAAAATTAATAATGTTCTAATAATTACTAGGTCCATACCAGATATTACACCAATCCCTACGTTTCAGACACAAGCAAACACGCATAAGGTCAGGCGCAATATTGATGCATACTCAATTACTCACGCCCCGAAAGTGATAGCTCCATCCTTTTTTAATACCCTCTGGTATTAGAAAAGGATGGAGCTATCACTTTCGAAAATAAAAATGGCATGGCATACCATCATAGGTCTAAAACTTGCAAAATAATTACTTAAGTTATAAAAATATAATAAGTTAAGCTGATTTCATCTTAACTGATGGTTAAATATTTGTAAAAATATTTCCATGTATCCAACATGCGGGTACATTCCCCAAGTATTGATGAAATCGAACGCCGGCCCACTGGCGTAACAAGCACTTGCAAAAATTCGTCGACTGACTAACGTCCTCCGTAGCTT
Organism: Pyrausta nigrata; assembly: GCA_949316185.1. Classification (NCBI taxonomy): domain Eukaryota; kingdom Metazoa; phylum Arthropoda; class Insecta; order Lepidoptera; family Crambidae; genus Pyrausta; species Pyrausta nigrata. The sequence goes on from OX438936.1 coordinate 1,992,460, forward strand.
AGTTGGTAAGAGCACTCGCCCGGATAGCGAAGGGACGTGGGTTCGAGTCCCACCGGATGACACAGTCGATTAATTTTTGTAAGTGAAATTTGATTTAATTTCGTAAAAACTTGCAAAATAATTGCTTATGTTTTAAAAATATAATCATAGGTCTAATTTTCTGGTTTACATTACGTATAAAATTAACACAGGACAGGATACTTATTAAATAATATATTATGATATTGCACGTAAACTTAAAAAATAACTCGCCGCGTCGCTGCCGGCCACTGCCATTAGTCTTAAGTACCTGGGCGACCCCAGACACATATTACTATCAGGCTTACGTCTAGTCCACTCGGCCACAAAGCTCATGCTTAGCTGTGCGAAATTAGCGACCATATTCTGTTCGGACCAATTCGAAAGAAAAACGCATGAAATCTAAAAAACATGCGTTTTCCCAAACATAATACAAATCTAGATCGATTTGGCATCCCCGATACATATCAAACTTCAGTGAAATCGTTAGAGCCACACGGCTCTAACGATTTCCTGAGTTATCTCGGACACCCGAGATCACAAATATAAATGAATTTTAATATATAAGTAAAGGCCTTGTACAAAGGTCTAAGATAAACCTAAAACCGAATAATTGACAATGGGATACGAGCTCACCTGTCTTCGGAGAGGCACTCCTAGAGCTCCAAGCAACTCAGCCACCACCAGGGTCAGGTCGCCAGCCCGCCGCCATCTTTGGTAGATCATTCCCGCATTCACCACAAGAAGCATACTGCCAGTTGCACATAAGTAAACCTGAAAACAATATAAAGGAAAAGACGAAAGTCATAGATATCGTTCAGAGGTGCAGAAGCTGAAGTGGCAGTGGGCTGGTCATGTCTGTCGCAGAACCGACGGACGCTGGAGTAGGAAGATAGAGACCACGTCTCGGGAAACGTAGAGTTGGACGCCCGACAGTTGTAAGATAGTTTAAGGGTGTGAGCGTCGTTGGTGCAGTGGCTAGCGGGTTGCCTCTCATGCCGGAGATACCGGTTCGTTCCCATGTGTCAACACGTACCAATGACTTTTTCTGAGTTATGTAAATTAGTTGTTTCACTAACCAATACTCTTACGGTGAGAAAACCAGCACATTCTTAATGAGTAGCCATGTTCCAAACTGGTCACGTTCCGCAGCTGCTCGTCGCGCCGTTGTCACTTCCATAGTACTAATATTTATTCTGTGCCATTCCGTGTGATTTGAGCCAAAACAATGTGGCTACGTCTCGTTTGATTACTACCCCGTTTCGACACCGTAACAAAATTCCTAAACAAATGTGGCGTTTGCGCTAAAATTTATACATTTTCTGGCATAAGCGACAAAGATCAACAGTCTGATGCTGGTATGATGCGTGTGTCGTAATTACAAATTATTATATGGTACAACCTTTTTCCACCCACACAGCTCCAAATAGCTCAAATCGGAAAAAAGGTTTTGAGTGCCCTCCGAAGCACGGGATTTTGTTATCAGACAATCCGGTCCTTTTAACGTTTAATGAAACAGATCCTCACCTGTAAAGCCTTCCCCTCTCCATGGTGCAGGCCAGCCGTCAGCGCCAGACCTACCACAGCCACAACATACGTCACCAGCACCCCCCCACTCACGGAATGCTCCCACCTGAACACCCTTAAGGATCTTATGTGGTACGTCATCAGAGCCACCAAGAGGATCAAGGTTATCAGACGCAGAATCAGGACCGCACTCTGACTCTTGGACTGTCCAGGCAGCAATGATTTGGCGTGCACCACGTTTTCAGTTGACGACATGCCTATATCCCAGGACTCCATGGATAATTCTGCTTTAAATATTTGACGTAGAACTTTATGAAGTTTTTTGTAATCTCTATATTATAATATTGAAAGTAAAGGAAGATCACAAAAATAATTAAATAGAAAATAACAGGGGGAACACAATCATATTCTGTCATTTTCAAAGGTCAAACTTGACATATTTCAATTTTTGCTCACTCGCTGTCAAGGTAAAAAGAAGAAAAAACATAACCATTACAACTTGTATTAGAAGTGGTTGAAGATCTCATGTCTCGGTGATTGATTATTTATAAAAGAGTCGGCAGTACGTCACAGGTTTCCCATTTGAACTACAAATTTTGCTTTTCTCACGTAGTGAAAAGAGGCGGTCTTAAGGTCAATATGAGGTAGTCTGACGGGCTACGTGTACGTAATAATGTTTACCGGCGATTTAATACCTAGCAAATCTGTATCCATCAGCTTTAATTGTAACTGTAATATTAAAACGGTAATAATGTCCTCCTAGCCGAATTTCGCCTTCAGTGGCTAATCTCAACAGAGATTAGCCGACTACGCGGGAGATATTATAGTGCACAGGTGTGTGCGCAATACACAGGTGCACTCTCTGTTCCTTTACTCTCATAATTCGGTGAGACGGCAGTCCGACATGACTGTAGAGAGATCAGGCGCAGCACCAACGGCTTAACGTGCATTTCGAGGCACGGGGGTGTTAACACCACCAACTTCCTGACTCTGTAGCTGTGTCTGAGTTATTTCAAAACCGAAAAACCCAACACTTTCGGTCCGACTTGGGATTTAAAATCGGGACCTCGAGGATAGTACCCAGGGTGCTGAGCACAAGACCCACGAGGCAGTCACTTGTACCTGTACCAGAAAGGCGTATAATAACAATTTGATCTCTTGTCCCCAGGGTGCGCGTCAGCCACCACCTGCCGCTTCCCCGGTGCACCTGCACACTCCACGGTCACGTTTTCCGATGACGTCCTCTCAGAGGGCACCATCGCAACGTACACCTGCGAGAGAGGCTTTGAACTCCTCGGACCAGCTCGGAGGATATGCGGGCCGAACGGCAAATGGACGCCGGATGGGATACCGTTCTGTGGTGAGTGTTTTGCTCTGTTGACAAAAAAGACGACGGAAACCTAGCGATATGTTATAAAAAAAGTGATGAGTATGAATGTTAGTGGATACAAGGAAAGATGCCGAGCGAGAAAGATGGGTAATGATACATCATTATTATACATCATATTACTACAATAACATTATCATATCGAGCTTCATACATTGTCACACTCTCCGTAGGGGAGGGGATCAAAAATAAAAAGAAAGATTATACAATAGCTTAGAATTTATTAGGTGGGTTCAGAGCTCGACCGAACTGATGTAAATTAGTCCCTCTCACTATCACTGTCCTGGTAGTGTCTCCCGGCAGATCCTCAAGACTTCCGGCTTGCTATTTTGAGTAGTAGTAGATCGGAGTAGGGCAGAGCAGTAGGGCAGGGCGCACAGTAGTGGGCAGTGCGTAGTGGTGACGTCCGGTACCGGGTAGGTGGGCCCTGGAATGGTGTAAACAAAATATTTTACCACTATCCGAATTTCGTGGTTTGACTGCAACATTCGGAGTTTAAGCAAGCGAAGCGGGGCGTAGGTACAGATGATAATGATTTGCAATAAATAGTGATCAATGATGAGGCACAAAGAATTAACCAAAACACAGGATATATAATGAAGAAATAATTAACTACTTATGATCGTAAAGAAAATATCTGTTTGTGACATTTCGTAACGTCAATGTTCATAAAAACTAAAGGAATTATAATTACGAAATTTCACAAACGGAAAATGAATGAGCATAATTGAAAAATGAGATTAAGCTAACTAAAATTAATTGCGGTGACTAATGAAGGTTACGGCAATGTCATGTCACGTATGCATGGCTGACGCAAAAATGACGAGACTTCATAAAAGTGACTAAATTACGAGAACTAAGCAATTACAATATTTTTACAGCTTAAGAGCAAGATTAAATAACAACTACGGATAGATTTAAATATGTGCTAGATATTAATTAACATGACACAGCATTTATGAGCAGTTAGCCCAATATGGGGATTATCTACTTATGTAACTAAAAAGCTTAAAACTACATGTAACACTTTGCAACACTTACCCGTTCAATTGGGGAATTCAAAAAAAATCAATTAATTAATCTTCTCACAAGTTTAGGTGAGCACAGTAGTACGAAGTAGGTAGTGTTAGATAAAAATTACAAGGACCGGTACGCGTCCTCTTCAGAGCGTGTCCGGCCGTCGAGTGTCGCACGCAGGGACGAACAACCGTGACCTTCGAATCGCTTTCACAAACCGGCAGCGCATGAGCGTATGTTGCAGACAGTAACGTGCGTTAGGACATTAATTGATATTCTAACGTTCTTCTCAGTCAACTGTGATAGTGACTAGGTTTTTCGACATACATTATTTGTAAGTATTTAGCATTAAGTTAAGGAAATAATTAAATATAAGTTATTTAGTAAGTTTGATTTATTTTATTAGTGTTTATAAGATATAATTATTTTTATTCTTTTATTTTATGTTTTATTTTTATTAAGAAAAAATAAAATGTTACATACCCCCCTTTTAAGGTTAGCATTTTAGCTGAGTAAAATCCGCTGAATTAATTTAATGGAGCTTGAAATCTTTCACGTGCCAAACACCTATTTTGTTTCCTGTCATGTCTTCAAGCTCATAAACTAGTTTAGAAAGTTTATTAATAATGCGGCATTTGACAAATTTTGGAGCTAATTTTTTTGAGAATCTTTTGTCCTTGTCGCTTAGATAGAATGTCCTCTTCCAAACTATGTCTCCCACATTAAAATCTACATTTTTACGCCTCAAGTTGTACGTAGAACAGTTACGTGAATGCGCTTTTAAGAGTGCGGCCTGAACTTTGTCAAATGTCTTGCGTAGGTTACCTAAGTTTTCCGCATAGGGGTCTCGTGGGGTGAAAACAATTTGATCAGCCAAGTCCGAATCAATATAGTGTGAGCCACAATCAACTAATTCACGCCCAAAGACCAAGAAAGAGGGTGTATATCCAGTAACTTCATTAACAGCGCTATTAAGAGCAAACTGAATTTTTGGAATATGAGTATCCCAAGATCTATGATCATTATTTATAAGTGTGGATACAGCAGTGATAATTGTTTTATTGTAGCGTTCTACGGAATTTACTTGTGGCGTATAGAGAGGAGTATAAAAAACATTGGGTACATTGTAAGTAGTAAATAGGTCTTTCATAACGTTACTTACAAATTGTTTTCCGTTGTCCATTATAATAGTACTGGGTATACCGTGAACGAGAAAAAGTTTTTCTTCTATAATTTTAGAAATAATATCAGCAGTAGCTCGCCGAATTGGAAAAAGTAAGCAGTATTTTGAAAAGCAACAATTAACCACTAATAAGAATGTATTTTGTTTTCTAGAAACAGGCAATGGTCCGACTAGGTCGATACTTATCATTTGAAAAGGGCGACTACAGTCCTTAGGTCTGCCCATTGTGCCTAGAGTAGTATGATTTGGGTATTTATAAGAAAGACAAGTGTCGCAATTAGAAACGAAACTAGATACGTCATGTTGCATACTTGGCCAAAAATATTTAAGTGCAATGCGTTTGTAAGTTTTAAAAATGCCGAAATGACCAGATGTGGCTTCACAGTGGTTTTGTTTTATAATGTTCTGACGATGCTCAAGCGGTACGACCTCTTTCCACTGAAATTCTCTAGTAAGAGGGTTAAGTGACTTAGTGTATCGGTAAAGTTTTCCATTAGAAACTTGGTAGTTTAGAAAAGACGTTGGTGATGTTAGGCAACCGTTAAATGTTTTCAAGTACCACGGATCGTCAGTAGTAACCGAGGGTTTAGTCCGTAGGTCAGTCGCGTCACCGATAGCGGCAATAGGGACAGAACGAGATAAGCTATCTGGTACTACGTTGTCAGCACCTTTGCGGTGTTTAATTTCAAAGTTGAACGCTGATAGCCTGACACCCCAGCGAGCTAAACGTCCAGTGGGGTTATTGAGATTTAAGAACCATTTGAGCGAGGAATGGTCTGTGTAAACAGTGAACTTCTGACCATTCTCGAGGTAGCATCTCCAATGTTCAATAGCGGATAGCACAGCTAAGGCCCCACGTTGGGCGCCATTTGTCACACTCTCCGTAGGGGAGGGGATCAAAAATAAAAAGAAAGATTATACAATAGCTTAGAATTTATTAGGTGGGTTCAGAGCTCGACCGAACTGATGTAAATTAGTCCCTCTCACTATCACTGTCCTGGTAGTGTCTCCCGGCAGATCCTCAAGACTTCCGGCTTGCTATTTTGAGTAGTAGTAGATCGGAGTAGGGCAGAGCAGTAGGGCAGGGCGCACAGTAGTGGGCAGTGCGTAGTGGTGACGTCCGGTACCGGGTAGGTGGGCCCTGGAATGGTGTAAACAAAATATTTTACCACTATCCGAATTTCGTGGTTTGACTGCAACATTCGGAGTTTAAGCAAGCGAAGCGGGGCGTAGGTACAGATGATAATGATTTGCAATAAATAGTGATCAATGATGAGGCACAAAGAATTAACCAAAACACAGGATATATAATGAAGAAATAATTAACTACTTATGATCGTAAAGAAAATATCTGTTTGTGACATTTCGTAACGTCAATGTTCATAAAAACTAAAGGAATTATAATTACGAAATTTCACAAACGGAAAATGAATGAGCATAATTGAAAAATGAGATTAAGCTAACTAAAATTAATTGCGGTGACTAATGAAGGTTACGGCAATGTCATGTCACGTATGCATGGCTGACGCAAAAATGACGAGACTTCATAAAAGTGACTAAATTACGAGAACTAAGCAATTACAATATTTTTACAGCTTAAGAGCAAGATTAAATAACAACTACGGATAGATTTAAATATGTGCTAGATATTAATTAACATGACACAGCATTTATGAGCAGTTAGCCCAATATGGGGATTATCTACTTATGTAACTAAAAAGCTTAAAACTACATGTAACACTTTGCAACACTTACCCGTTCAATTGGGGAATTCAAAAAAAATCAATTAATTAATCTTCTCACAAGTTTAGGTGAGCACAGTAGTACGAAGTAGGTAGTGTTAGATAAAAATTACAAGGACCGGTACGCGTCCTCTTCAGAGCGTGTCCGGCCGTCGAGTGTCGCACGCAGGGACGAACAACCGTGACCTTCGAATCGCTTTCACAAACCGGCAGCGCATGAGCGTATGTTGCAGACAGTAACGTGCGTTAGGACATTAATTGATATTCTAACGTTCTTCTCAGTCAACTGTGATAGTGACTAGGTTTTTCGACATACATTATTTGTAAGTATTTAGCATTAAGTTAAGGAAATAATTAAATATAAGTTATTTAGTAAGTTTGATTTATTTTATTAGTGTTTATAAGATATAATTATTTTTATTCTTTTATTTTATGTTTTATTTTTATTAAGAAAAAATAAAATGTTACAACATGAAGCTCGATATGATAATGTTAGGAGTACATTATTAAATAATATGATGAAAAAACATACTGCGCCAACACTAAATGTTATAGGAACGGGGCAAGCAAATGATGATAATAATGTTTTGGTATCTTTTTCATTTATCGTTTTCTTGCCCTGATTCATATTTATCTGAGGCAGCGCAGTATGTTTTGTTGGTGACTGATAATGGGAATGATATCGCAAAAGTTTTAACTCAAGTTGACACATGCTTACTATTTACAAATATCTGGTTCTAGAATTATTGAGACCGGTAATTTTCCCTTATTTTTTTTTTGCAATGGGTATGCTCTAGAGCCAGACAGAGTCGACAGTGGAGCGAGCTCACCCAGAAGGTTCTGACACTCCCATTCAGCGACAAAACACAGCATGCTGCTTGGCGCCGGGCTCCGGTGGTAGCCACCAGGCGGTACCTAACGAAGCCTACCACCGCTAATAGGATTGTTCAGCCGCGTTGCCTGGGATGGACCACTAGGAGATAGATTCTTTACCATCCTAAGATAGGTGACATGACATAAAGAGAAAAATTTAAGCCATAATGATATTTTATTTTGGACGATTCGTTAATTATTCATCTATTTTTTCCTGGTAGCGTGAAATTATCCATTTATCCAAAGGATTAGGCAACAAGTAATGCCTAATTATTTAAAAACAAAATACCCGACTGCAGAATGTATTATATTTTTAAGTGGTCTTTTAAAGTCATATGATACCCATATTGTTATTTTTACCCTGTTTTACCTTAGTCCACCCTTTTTACATTTACGGACGCCACTTTAAAAATGTACGTAGCCTATGTCACTACTACAATTTTGACAAATTCAACGACACTTCACATAACAAATTCGGTCCAGCTGTTTGGGCTATAGGGCGTGCCAAACAAATACATACTCTCGAAATACCCTCCTTCCGCAGTCGGGTAAAAATTGTTGTCCGTCAATTATTATATCTTCGAACTCTTCCTCCATTTCCTCCTTCAAACTTCATGATCGCGTGCCTGTAGATATATTAATGTTGGAACTAGATCGCTCTCAGGAAGCGGTAGGTAAATTGCTACAGACGGACATGCAAGCTGCCGCAATCAATTCTGAACACTTCATCTGTCTATTTTTGAGATTCTTTCAGTTGCGCAAGAGATTTTACTTTATGAACGCGGTCAGTGACAGTCACCAATGCACTAAGTAGGTTTGACGAGCATAAGCATAGCATACCTAGTTGCCTAGATGTATTGGAAGATAGGTAGATTGCAATTTATTTAATAGGTTCTTTTTAACTTATCTAAAAGAATAAAAAAGTTGTATATATTCTTATATATTTTTAAACAATTTTCAAAAAAAATTTTTATGTATATCATAACACTTGTAAACTGACAAAGCTAGTACAGCGCACTCACAAGCTTAAATAAAAATACATGCACTAATTTAATTACTGTATGTCATAATTATTTTTATTCTAATAAAAATATATGATGTTCGCAATGCATTAAAATATCTATAATAAATAACCTATAATATCTATAATAAATTATCCAATCTATTAAAAGATAATAACATAATAAGTCGTATTTGCCACTTCTAATAATCTTTATATCATACACAATAGTATTTAATAGCTATACATATGGTCACAAAGTGTTATAAATCTATGAATCCACTATGGCTAAATAAACATAAGTTAACTAAAAGTTTAAACTTTTCTTGGGAACAGGCATAATGCCGTGCCGTTACATGTGTCTCCACAAACTCACACCACAGTGTCACAAGTAACTTCATTAAGACATCAATGCTAATATTATAAATGCGAAAGTGTGTCTGTCTGTCTGTTAGCTCATGACGCTTGAACCACCGAACCGATTAAGATGAAATTTGGTATGGACACAGTTCGAGATCCTGGAAAGGACATAGGCTACATTTTGTCGTGATATAAACATTAGGAGGTGAAATGGGCGATGAAAGTTTGTATGGTAAACCCAACTCTTGCGGGCGAAGTCGGGGGGAACCACTAGTACATTATAATTACTTAATCCTGAGTTATAACTTTCAGCGTAACAATACCTTGATTGAGTGTAACAAAGTTTTCGAGACATAACGCATCGCGACCCACTTTTACTTTCTACAAAACTTCGCGTGAACGAGAAAGACTATTATAAGAGGACCATTGTGCGCGGGCGCAACTCCCAGCGCTCTCTTTGAGAAAGTTATCACATATAGAGATTACCCATGACTATTCAATCTGTAAATAACCCTTCGATGCAATGATTGTGCATTTAAAAAAGTTAGATGGGAAATTAGCGCGAGGAAATTGATTGCCTCAAATTGAGCATTTTGCTCAATTTTGAATTCAAATATGACATTTGACACATAGAAGAACGTGTGCTCGGAGCATCAAAAAATCTCCGCGCAGTACGAGATGACATGTCTACAACCTCTTTTTTAAATAAAACCACTGTCAGTGCTTCGAAAAAATAAACCGCCACTTTTCCTTCCTACACTGTACACTGGACTACAATAACGCCCAGTTGCCATTACTTTGACAGATTCCAAGGAGATAATTTACATATTAGCATGATAGCTAATGAATCCATTAGATGTCTGTTTCTGCAAATTGGGCGTAACTGTATCAAAAATTGTGCCTTCTCGTATCTATTCTTGAAAAATTGCTACCATCTAATGTACTAAAGCTTGCCGAATCTAGACAGTGCGCTTCACTAGATGGCGCTGATAGTTATTAACTCGCGGCAACAGTTGGATTTTTCGGAACTTTGAAATCAGCTGTCACAGTTTGAAGTTTAACAGATGATGTATTTACTGTTGAACGTTTTTTGAAGGCTCTATATCATCAGAAATGGTGCATACAGCCGTTTTAATACATAACTACTAGTAATCTCCACATAATGCACTTAAATGTAACCAATTTTTACTTTTTGCAACTGCTAAATAGGTCACATTTATTGTATGGGTTACCTACTAACATTTATTTTTGTAGTATTAGTTGTTATAGCGGCAACCAGACATACGTTGTCTGTAAAAATTTATACTGTCTAGCTATCACGGTCCAAGAGATAAAGCCTGGTGACAGACAGACGGACAACAAAAACTTGCTAAGTGCTAGTCGAACTCGCGCATGAAGCGTTCCTTAACATAATTTATACAACATTATACACTATATTTACTGCCGCACTCAGAGACGTCAATTAAATTTTATCTATAATTAAGTCTCATTCTGTCACTATCTTTGTCAATCAAATAGAAAAGGACTGCATGAGACTTAATGAAGAATTAACTTAATTGACGTCTCTGAGTACGGCAGTAAAACACTTAAAAAAAGACGATAAGTATTTAAAAACGTCAAATTAACTAAGATGAATTAATAAATTAAGTGATGCGATTTCTTCCGTATTTTTACAAGTTCTAGCGTGTTTTCGTCTAACTTTAGTCTTCATCGAATGACATCACAATTGTCTGTGTCACTCTCTATTTTTTCTTAGCAAATAACAGCTGTTTAGTGTGACGTTTGTAAATTATTATATTCGGTCTCTTTTCCTTTGTTTGGCAGTGAGAGAGATTGAACTTTTTATTCCAAGACAGGGCACATTGGAATTGAGCTCAGTGTATTCGTTTGCACGGGCACAGATAATATAATAGATACTCACGGGCCCTACTGTGATGTACTGTTAAGTGTATTATTATAACAACAAAAGGATATTACAAAATAGATGATTTCTAATAAATGACAATCATAAAAAATTAAGGAATAGTTTTAAGGAACACAAATCTTGTAAAACTTTGAAAAGAGGCTAGGACAATATTGACCGAGTTTCTTCGCTGCTTCTTCTAAGCACTAGCCCACAATTGTCCCGAAGCGGTAGGGTTCTATTCTTCTTCTTCTTGTTGTGTCGACACTGGCGTTATATTTTTGAGGACCAATACTCGGCGACTAACATAGCATGTACAGGTCCCCACGTGTGCAGCTGTAGGGGCATGTAGGGCATGACAATAAGGGAGAGACACCACACATACATTCGCTGTCCGCAGCGTAACCCCATCGGTGCATGTTCTCCTTGCTTCGGCTGACTTGTGTCCGCAGTCTATTTAAAGACTTCCAAGTTTGCCAAGGTAGATTATGCCCAGGGGGGAGCTGCTCTGCCAGAGGAATGTGAGATGTATCAGGGTATCTCTCTTCACAGAGTCTTAAGCGAGCTTGATTAACGTCACCATGAAGGGTGTCCCCCCTTCATGGTGACGTTAATCAAGCTCGCCTCCTTGATGAAGCTATGCCGACTCTTTAGTAGCGATGGGCGATTGAAAAAAAAGAAATCGAATGAATCGACAATCGACCATTCGAACTATTGAATGTCGATTTAGTAATTTGGAAAAAAAATAATCGAATAATAATCGACAATCGAATGATAATCTATACTCGGCCCTTCGATGCATTCGATTGAATTGCCGCGACAGGACAGGCAGCGAACGAATGATTAATCGACGCGACGAATGACGATTCATTCATTAGTATTACCACAGATTATATAATAGTTATGGTATTACGGCCTGCGCACCGCACGCTCCGGTATTGCTCGCCGCATAATCGAAGGATAATCGAATGACTGCGGTTGCTTATCGAATACATTCGATTACAGGGACCATTCGAATAATTCCATTAATTTAGTACTAATCGCCCATCGCTACTCTTTAGTCTTTGGTTTAGGGTTCTATTTGATGTGCTCCTAGCCGATTTCGACTACGGCGGCCTATCTCAACAGAGATTAGCCAACTGCGCGGAACATATTATAGTACACAAGTGTGTGCGCAATACACAGGTGCACTCTCTGTTCCTTCACTCTCAAAGTTTGGTGAGACGGCAGACCGACATGACCGTAGAGATCAGGCGCAGGACCAACGGCTTAACGTGCTTTCCAAGGCACGGGGGTGTTTACACCACCAACTTCCTGACTCCGGAGCTGTGTCTGAGTAATTTCAAGACAGAAAAACCCAAACACTCTCGGCCCGACCCGGGATTCGAAACCGGGACCTCTTGGATAGTACCCAGCGTGCTGACCAGTAGACCAACGAGGCAGTCAAGGGTCAAGGGTTCTATTTTTGTTGAGACTTGTATCCCGCCCCGCTTCTTGCGAGCCTATGTACAGAAATAATTTTATTTTATAACCGAGCCTACTGTTTCACTTTTTATCTGCGTAACTCCTAACGGTATACCAAAATTTAGGGCGCACTATCGGCTTCGATTAATAATAACGGTGCCATTATTATAATAACATGAGCAGGTGTCACTGAGGAGTGGTCGGAGCCGTAACAGACAATATTCTTGCTAGCAGATTGCCATCACTGTTACAATAGTGCAGGTACCTGTATATGTATTTCGACATCATAAGATGCTTTGAGGAGTTAACTCGTCGTACAGTGGCCACTTGGCCAGCACGTCATTCAAGATATAATATAGAATGACACAGATGTCCTTGTGGCACTGATGTCGGCTCGTTGGGACATCACGGACTCTCCTGTATTAAAAGTGCAGGCCGCTTTTCGCGTCATGCCAGCATCAACGACATCATCCGTCGGTCTCTTGCCTCTATCAACGTGCCGGCTTTACTCGAGCCGAACGGTATCGCGCGTGATGATGGCAAGAGACCAGACGGGATGTCACTTGTTCCTTGGCGGATGGGTCGGGCTCTTGTGTGTGACGCTACCTGTGTCGACACACTTGCAGCCTCTCATCTGCCCGGGACAAGCCGTGATGCTGGTTTGGCTGCGACAAGTGCTGAAAACTTTAAAAAGAACAAGTACAGGCAGACCGACTCCCGGTACCACTTTGTACCGTTCGGAGTCGAAACACTGGGTTCGTGGGGTCCCAACGCTATCTCTTTTTTCAAAGAGATTTCCAAGAGGCTAGTTGACATCAGTGGTGACCTAAGAGCTGGCAGCTACCTTGCTCGGCGTAAAAGCATCGCTATCCAGCGCGGTAATGCTGCCATCATCCTGGGAACCTTAACACAAGGACCCTTATAATTTTTGTTTTTGTGTTGTATTAAATAATTAATCTTAATATAGAATAATAATGATTTTATTAAGCATGGTCTGATAGTCGTCAATGTTTGAATTATTAATAATTTTGCATACAATAAAAAAAACCAAGCCAACTCCTTGCCTTACCGACCATTCATTAAAATATGCATGGTGGCTTTTGTGACCTACCGACCGATTTAACAGAGGTCAATGTCCCCGAATAATAGACATATTAAAATCTACATACATGCGTACCTCCTACATACATAACATTTGTTTTTTGTTTTTGTTTATTTAAATAAATCGCCGAAATGTAGGTATGCAGGCGCCTGTAAATGTTCAAAATTAATAAATAAACATAATTATCTAAAAACCCAACTGCAAAAATTTTATATTTTTTCAAAAAGTATTTTCACTGGCTTTCATTTGATAACATTCTATGGTAAGAATAAAATCAAATCCAGCCGTTTAGGCTGTATCCCTATTAGTACGCCCTGTAGCGCTAACCCTCTTTCTGACGCAGTTAGGTAAAAATAATAATAATCAACTTAGCGTTATCCCGGTTGTGCAATATGCATCGTGTGCACGAACGAGAGCCCAGGATGCGCTTTGGACCAAGTGATCCAGGATATGGCAGATCAGGTAATTACAGTAGAGCGACTGCAGTCTGCCCTCTGCGACCCTGTTAACAGGGCAACCTAATCAGCTTGGTTCAAGGTTACACATTCAGTCGCCTGAATTGTACCCGCATGTATCCGATGGAAATATTTTTACAAATATTTAACCATCAGTTAAGATGAAATCAGCTTAAATAATTATTTTTATAACTTAAGCAATTATTTTGCAAGTGTTTACGAATTCAAATTGAATTTCACACACAAAAATTAATAGACTGTGTCATCCGGTGGGACTCGAACCCACGTCCCTTCGCTATCCGGGCGAGTGCTCTTACCAACTGAGCTACGGAGGACGTTAGTGAGACGACGAATTTTTGTAAGTGCTTGCTATGACAGTTAATAATTTAAATTGATCTTTGTTTTACTTGAATATGCGATATCCTGTCAAATTAATATTTATTCTTGAAAGCAGTTTTTAAATTATGCCATGTATAAGATTTGATTATGATACCAGGTACTACTACGCTTGTAGTAAGTATACCTACTCGTAGTATGTATATAACCTAGTGTAAAATATCTATGCATAAGAATATCAAAAGCAATCCATACTCCATACTTAATATTATAAATGCGAAAGTGTGTCTGTCTGTCTGTCTGTTACTTCTTGACGCTTTAAACCACTGAACCGATTGAGATGAAATTTGGTATGGAGACTGTTCACGACCCTGGAAAGGACATAGGCTACATTTCGTCGCGATATAAAAACACTAAGGGGGTGAAATGGAGGATAAAAATATGGAAATCCAACTCTTGCGGGCGAAGTCGCGGGAAACCACTAGCTTCTTATAAAAGCAAAGCGACAGTTACCTATAGCAGTCATTGATCTTCCCACGACAAAACGCCTGTCAATAAGTAGGCCGCGATGACTTGCTTGATCAGCGCACGCGCACCTCACAGGTGGCGCGCGAGGCGAGGGTTTAGGGTCTAGTTCACCATCAAAAGTTTAATTTTTAAACAGCGGTTACAATGTTATTCGACACGTCCAATTACGTTTACCGGCTTAATAATTGGTGAACTCGTGTCCAGTTCTCCAACACATTTAATTTTTATTCAGCCGTTTTTACTAAATCAAATTTCACTTACAAAAATTAATCGACTGTGTCATCCGGTGGGACTCGAACCCACGTCCCTTCGCTATCCGGGCGAGTGCTCTTACCAACTAAGCTACGGAGGACGTTAGTCAGTCGACGAATTTTTGCAAGTGCTTGCTACGCCAGTGAGCCGGCGTTCGATTTCATCAATACTTGGGGAATGTACCCATGTATCCAATGGAAATATTTTTACAAATATTTAACCATCAGTTAAGATGAAATCAGCTTAAATTATTATATTTTTATAACTTAAGCAATTATTTTGCAAGTTTTTACGAAATTAAATCAAATTTCACTTACAAAAATTAATCGACTGTGTCATCCGGTGGGACTAGAACCCACGTCCCTTCGCTATCCGGGCGAGTGCTCTTACCAACTAAGCAACGGAGGACGTTATTCAGTCGACGAATTTGATTTAATTTCGTAAAGACTTGCAAAATAATTGCTTAAGTTATAAAAATATATTCAGCCGTTTTTATGTTATTTGACATAATTATGTATAGGAATTGTGTCAAATAAACCGTCATCTTACGTTTACCAGGTGTTTGAAATTAGCCTGGAGTTCACCAATACAAGTTTTTGTTAAATTTTTATTAATCGGTTAAGCATTATTAGACATAATTTGTATTTTTTTGCCCTTAGCAATAATTCCCATATTATTTGTAACTGATTCATGCTCACGTCCATAATACAGTTTCTATTATAGCTACACAACATTTTATGGATGTTATCATTATGAGGACTGTTCGAACAACCGTTAGCCATAACGCGTTGATGGCTACAATATATTAAAAGATTTGCATGTCACATTGAAGACGTAAATATAATAAAAATTCCGGCCATTTCACTTAAGCACAACGTGTCATAGTAAGACAGCGTCGCTACATTCCTTTAGAATTCTGGTTATTTTAGTAACGATCAAACGTTAACCAGGTTGTGGCAAAAGCTGTTCTATTGCTTGTTTAACATAAAAGTAATTCAGTTAAAAATTTATACTTTGCAATTTAAATATTTATTGCACTTGAAAAATAACCACCAGAGGCGGGAATCGAACTCGAAGAAATGGTATATTTAGATTGCAAAGTGAATGCTTATCACTTAAAAACAATAATTTCAAAATTAATACTTATCATCGATATTTTCATCTGCCGTATCAAATAAAAAATACGTTATAATAGTTTCACCAACACATGTTTAATTTTTAAACAGTCGGTTTAGCGGTAGTCGGTTTCTTTGGAATATTTTTTGTAGAACTTCTGTCAAATAAACAGAACTTCAGTCATCAATTGAGATGAACGGGCTTTTAAAAAATTGGGGAACTCGCGTCTAAGTCCGTACAATTAATCATCGAACAATGTTCATGCTAAAGTACTTCCGCACATAGTGATGTAATTAAAAAGCTACACTTGTCACACCGTTCGTGACTAAGTCATTACCTGTGCACTATTTCTTCGCTGGCTACGTGCTTAGGCATTTAATATTAACGATTCTATTATGTTTGACATTTTAAAATTTGTAATTATATAAATTTATTAAAGTGAATTAATCAATGGTATCAAGATCATCACATTTTGACATAAGTTGGTAAAAGGGCACGGAGATCTTTTTAAAACACCTGCAAACAAATAGTGTAAATGTAAAAATTTAAAACAATAATTTACTTATTTAAAAAACGAGCCATAGAAACTCAAAGGTACGCCAGTCAAAATTATTATAAATATGTACGCTTGCAATTACCAAAATATTGTTAACAGTAGATTAAAAACTAATCAAAAATAAAAATCATCTCTTTGTAAATATATATAAATGTTATACTCGCAAAATCACTGTTACCCCAATATGTGACAAAACCTGTTTTTTGTCACGACTTAAACTGAGCGGGGACTTTTTTGGTTCTACACTTTCTTAGGTTTATAAGTTTTATGTTTAACTTTTGTTATTATTTTTGTCAGATGTTTTTTTTTCTTTACTCTGTCTAGTGTGTTGTGCCAAATAAATGTTTTCTATTTTTATTCTATTTCAATGGATATCGTTTCTACACACAAGCGAATGTAGATAGGCCCAGCTGGCGGGCCGCGGGCTCGGGCCTGTTATGCCGGGCGCCGTTAGCGACAAGTGCTGGCACACTTCCCGCGCGCCGTTACTCTGCAGGGCTGTCGATACAGCGCTTATTACACCATATTATTTGTAGCATCCTAAGTCCTAACTCTAGTCGCAAGGTAGCCAAGGTTGTACAGGTCAGAGTGGACGGCACAAGATCAAGAGGACGCTGACCGATGCGTCGGACCGACCAAATAAAGACCCTCGCAGAATCGTCGTTGAATGAGTGCGTACGCAGTGCCTCAGTGAGAGAGAGATGGCGAGCGACTGTGCGCCGAGCCACGCACACTACTTCAACCACCGTGACTACGACTGCTCTGCCAAGAGCAACCGACTAAGAAGAAGAAGAAGATTAACTTAGTCATTTAAAATAAAATACATACCATGCAAATGTTTCTATACTTTGTTGAATTAGATCGAAGTAATAACTATCGGATCATAATCAATTCAAAACGATGGCCACATGTTCTCAACTTAAAAACCGTTAGAAATTTTATTAGAAAATACATAATGTATTTATAATACATACTCGTACATCATTATACTCATCAACCAATGTTGAAGTCAAACGCTAACTCAATATTTTTAAAAATCAAAGTCAACTTTCAAAGCTCGTGTGTGTCAACCCTAGCGAGGAATGCGCGCGCGCCGGTGGTTTGTTTACTACAAACGGTTAGCATCAATGGCGGATGGAAACTGGTCGATCTACATAAGGCGTGGTCCCGAAGGGGAGCGTAGCTGTGAGCTCGCTATAAAGAAAGAAAGAAAGACGCATTTATTATTTTGGAACATCACAAACGAACTCAGTACAAAATACCAAAAGAAACAAAATTACAAAGACAGCAAGGAAAACAAAAACAACGAAATCAAAAACGCTAGCCAGACAGTGATATGACAGGTCTAAGTAAAAAATCTCAAGATTTTATAATTAGGATGTTAAGACCCGAATTCACCAGTTTTTAAATAGACAAATACATAGATTGGCGGTTTATTTGACACAATTCCCATACGAAATAAGTCAAAATAATTTAAACAGCTGTTTAAAAATTAAACTTGTGTTGGTGAACTCTACCCTTAGCTTGGAGTTCACTAACACGGGTTTAATTTTTGATTAGCCGGTTTAGCATTATTTGATATATATTGAGATTATAATGGGGATCCACACTGCCAAATTCTCCCTGTAGGTGGCACATTGTTGATGCGGCCAAAGTTATCTGTCATTCCAGTACAGAAGTTGTGTTTTTTTGAGTACTTTTTTGTGTTTTCAATCTAAGAAAGCATAATGCCGTTA
Source organism: Pyrausta nigrata (assembly GCA_949316185.1). Lineage (NCBI taxonomy): Eukaryota > Metazoa > Arthropoda > Insecta > Lepidoptera > Crambidae > Pyrausta > Pyrausta nigrata. The sequence continues at coordinate 2,011,015 of OX438936.1, forward strand.
TGTGCTGTGCCAGGTTGTTACAATAACGGTGTTCATTTATTTCCAAACGACCCAGTTTTAAAAAAGAAGAAGGAAATAGCTATAAGAAGAAAATTAATAAATTTTAGGTAGTTTACTGGAACTATTTACATTATGATAAGCTTCTGGATCGGGAACATTCATCGTATAACTAAATTGTGAAGTACGACACCAAAATTCCCGGTATCATCGCGGTTCCGATCGTAGAATTCTAACCTAAAAAACAAACATATACGTGTTTTATTATTTTAGTTATATTGATTAAAAACCTTATTATGTAGTTTATTTGTTACACAAATACAACAAAAACAATTTCAACAACCAATTAAATGTAACATTTACAGTGATAAAACTGGATTAACACCCAAATGTTTACCTCGCAATAAGATCGGCTTTTTACCAGATACTTTTGATCCTCGTTTCTGAAGTTCGTCTTTTAGTTCAGATAAGTTCATTGACGAATACATTATGATGAAATAACATTAGATAGTCACGAAAAACTGTAAATTAGATACGAAAAAGCCCGACTTAGACAATAGCAAAATGTTTGAGATAGCCGTATCTATGCTAGCGCCATCTGCATCAAGCTTTGCGTGTGGATCGCTATTAGAATTGTGTCAAATTAACTGCCAGTCTAGGTTGACCAGCTGTTTAAAAATTGGTCTTGAATGTATTGTATTGTAGGTAGGGTGTGTCTTGCTGAGCATTCACGGAACTGCGGGAGAGTCGTGTCGCGATTGCAATGCAGAGTGACACTTTATTTTTACTTAGATTTGCTCAATCCATAATATCTAGAAAATGTTGTTCGATGTACAAATGTGCGTTTTGCACCACAAACAATAATCAAATACTTACCTATACGAAGAAATACTTATTACGTGAATCGTTCGGTAACATATTAAATCAAACTTATAAATAACGAATACACAAAAAACTTAATAATCAACATTGTATCTTTTTTAAATTGGCCAAGGGCCATACACTTTGTCGCATCGTCGCTTTCCATCAGGTGAGGTTGGGATCAAATGTCTGCCTAGTAATAAAAAATATACCAAGGCTCTAATAATGTCCGGTTCACGGGTTATCCATTGTTTTGGGTACTCCATTACTCCTTGTATGCTACTTTCATTTTTGCCTGAAAAATAAAACTTACTGTCATGCCTTACGTGCCCCTACACCTGCACACGGGCCTGGGGCTAATTACGTAACTCTGTTGCTAACAATTCAGGATTGAAATTGGTTGAAAATGTCACATTTGACAACTTCAGTTACTCTGTTAAGCTGGCCATTCACGGTCAGTTCGAAAAATGACTCCACTCACTACCATAAAAATAATCTGAAAACTGAATTTCATTCAGTGAGGCCAGAACGTGGGCAATTCCCCACGCAAAGGGCGGGAAGGTCTTAGAACCGGTAAAATATGGGCAATTGTGGAAAAAAATGATAAGGTTAAGTTACTTTTTTAGTACTTATGCCTATAGCCTACATTTTAATTACCGATATTGAAAACTTCAAATTTTGGTCGTACCTCAGAATGACTAATTAGTTTGACTGGCCGTGAATGGCCAACTTTAGCAACAAAACTTTGATTGAAATAATTTCATTCAAAGTTACATAATCCACTACCTGTGCAACGCTACTGATAATGCTTTGTAAGTCGCCGTGTATTGGTCCTCAAAAATATAACGCTAGTGTCGACACGACAAGAAGAAGATTTTTGTAAGAAATTAAAACACCAGAATTATAGACTCCGAATTGTGCGTAAGATATATAACTGACCCCTAATCTTAGTTATCTTAGCCTGGAATCCACCAACACATGTTTAATTTTTAATCAGCCGGTTTAGCATTATTTGACATATTTTGTATGGATATTCTGTCAAATTAACCGTCAATCGAGGTTTAAAGACTGTTTACAAGTTGGTGAACTCGGCTCTTAGATGTAATAAGGATACAATTTGTGCCTCCTGCAAGCTTAGTTCCGTGTTATCCCAAGTATTTATTGCTTACCTCTTAAGAATCACTTGTAAGTACTCAGCATTATAACATTGACAAAGGCGCGTCACTTTCGTTTAGCTTTTGTGATTCACTCTCCCTTTCGGCGCGTGCGCAAGCGACTTGTCACTGTGGCGTCATTAAAGAGTACTACTTCACGTAACAATTCGGCGAAACTAATCTCATTTAGTAAAAATCCCTTACTTGTTACAAGTTTGAGATAGAGTTCTGATCACAAACGAAAACAAAAGGCACCTTTTTTAGGTGGAAAAAATGCATTATTAATAAAATTGCATTTTTTGCTTTGCCCCGCTGGCCGGTCGGAAGGTTATGTGGGGCTGTCCTCTCCAGAAGGGAGTGGCCTACCCACTAAAACGACCACCAGTGCCATCTCGCTATGTGGGAGAAATCGGTGCAGGGGAGCCTTTCCCGACCATTCCCCAAACACGAATTATTCGCTATCACGAACTCGTCTCAGGCCAACCTGCAAACAAATAGGCACCTAATTCTATCAGAATAATTTTAATTATTACACTTTTAATAAACAAATGTCGAAACACTGGGTCCGTGGGGTCCCAACGCTATTTCTTTTTTCAAGGAGATTTCCAATAAGCTGGTTGACATCAGTGGTGGCCCAAGAGCTGGCAGCTCCCTTGCTCAGTGTATAAGCATCGCTATCCAGCGTGGTAATGCTGCCAGCATCCTGGGAACCTTACCACAAGGACACTTATTATAATTTTTGTTTTTCTTTTGGATTAAATAATTTATCTTATTTTTTTAATACGTTGTATATATATATATATTACTATTATAGTTTAGTTACTAGTGTTTTTGTTAGTAAGTAAGTACAGAGATAGATGCATGTAATAAAAATGACACTTATCTTGATAAACAAATGGATGACATTAAGTAACTTCTAAAACATGCTAGATAAAATAAAAATAGAGCCTTTCAAAGGTAATTAAATGAATTTTCCTTGGTCCACCATAACTTGAGAACGGCTTAACAGAATCCTACTTTGTCACTGAATGTCATCTTTTAACGTTATTAACTGTATTCCTTTCAGAGAATGATCCAGCTGCTCTTAAACAACAACTTTTATTATGTGAAAGTCCCAACATCGTAATCTTAAAAACTTTTTTTTTTTCATTTATTAACATACTAGTGGCTCCCCGCGACTTCGCCCGGAAGAGTTGGATTTTCCATATAAACCTTCATCCCCCATTTTACCCCCTTAATATTTTTATATCGCTATAGAATGTAGCCTATATCCTTTCCAGGGTCTCGAACTGTCTCCATACCAAATTTCATCTCAATCAGTTCAGTGGTTTAAGCGTCAAGAGGTAACAGACAGACACTTTCGCATTTATAATATTAGTATGGATAAAAGGAAAACAATGCTTCCAATAAAAAACAGCACGAGTAAACCACTAAAGTGAGATAATGCTGCTGCAACTCACATCGATACTGATTGTAAAATATTGGTGAATTATTTACAATCATACTAAACAAAGGAACAGTTGAGATAGAAACAATATTTCAGCTTGAAATGTTTTAATCCTTAGGATTGGTGACTACATTCAAAGCAAAAGTTGTAAAAAACGAGCTTGTACTCGTAGCTTGTATTTATTGTTCATTGGTGGTCTACTAATCAGTGGTCTAGAATGCGACCGTCTTGGTGTAGTGGCTCGCGCTCCGGTTCAAATCCCGCAAGGGGCAAATTGTGTGATGAGCACGAGCATTTGTACCTGAGTAATAGATATTTACATTGACGTATATTTATGTATGTCTATCCGTTATCCTAGTCACCATAGCACAAGCTCACGCTTAGTTTGGGGCTAGGTAATTGTTGTGTTTGTTGAAACAATTTGTTCATACTCCGTTTGTCGATTGTTTTGATGAACGCGCTAATCTCTGGAACTACTGGTTAGAATTGAAAATATATTTTTGTGTTGGATAGTCCATTGATTGAGGAAGGTTATAGGTGATATTACATCACGCTACGACCAATAGTAGCGGAGTATCAATAAAAAATGTCGAAAAAGCTAAAAAAAATATTTTTGAATATTTTCAATAAAAATTTCTGAGAGAACGAAGAAAACTCCATGCGGGCGGGGCCGCGGGCTATAGTCAGTGTTCTGTAACCAAATAGAAAAATACTGAAGTCATGACGAAGTTACAAGTCGCGCCCTAAGCTTCCCAAGTACTTAACACGGCGGGTGTTGTTTCCCATCATCACCGACACCCCTCATATTTCAAGTAACTTAAGTATTCTTTTGTAACCATTGTATGTGAATACTTAGTGTTTCTTCGATTAGAAAGGTTTTTCTTTCAATAATGTAAAATAAGTACCTATTTCTATCAATCGTGCCCCTGCTACCGCATTAGGTCCTACAGTTCAGTGAATATCGTCAAAACGATATTTTATTTCCCCCTTTTTTCAAATAATACATGACACATATTCGCAGCTGAAGATACTTAGGTTTAACTAAGAACAAAAGACTGCGAAAACTGAAAATAGAATCTCGGAGGACGTACTAAACAAAAAGAAACAGGAGTAACGTCAACATTATTCTCTTCAGGTTCAGTGACAATAACGAAGGATTTTGTGACAGCTCAAAATTTTAGTTGAAAAATGTGTTGATTTATGGCAATATTTTTATAACTTGGATGAATAGCGATTCATCCAAGTCATATAAATATTGCGTCAAAATCATTAAGCTTTAAACAAAATATTGTTATATTACCTGGACAGACATGTAGTGGAATTAGTTACGACGAAAATTAGCGAGTTTCAAAATGAAGTAAAACTAAAATTAAATGGAAAAAACATCTTGATGGACATTGGACAGTAATGGACAGTTAAATGTTAAAAAAATACTTTTCAGTGCGTGTGTATATAAAACATGCTTGAACATGATCAACATAGCAGCCTTATTCTTAAGCGGATGTCAAAATACTGACTTTTGACACTAGGAAAATAAATAATAAATTGTTTCAACAAACACACCAATTACCTAGCCCCAAACTAAGCGTGAGCTTGTGCTATGGTGACAAGGATAACAGATACAAATACTTAAATACATAATATAAACATCCATGACTTAGGTACAAATGCTCGGGCTCATCACACAAACATTTGCCCCTTGCGGGATTCGAACCCGCAACCGCCTGGTTTAGAAGTCCGGTGCGCGAACGACTACAGCAAGACGGTCGTGTCTCGCTCATTATTATTCGAATTCGCCCACAGAAAGTCATACGAGTGAATTCAAAATGTTTTCCATGTTTAAGACTAGTCATCACATTAATTCTTGGAAAATCGTATCAAAACTTACCATTATGTCTATCAATCCAAACCGGACCACAGTTGCGGTTACACAGTACATAAATTAGAGTAATTACGTTACTTAATTATCCATATGCTGTGCATCGTGTAATTTGCGAACATATAATTTTAGGCTGACGGAACTCAGCGAAGGGATTTGAATGACGGTAATTGTGGTAGGGCTTAGAGTTATGCGCATCCGTCAACAATAGAATTTAGGGCTGTCAAAAAGTCATGGTATGCAGATGTCAGTGGAAACGAGTGTTGTTTTTCATATAGCTATGTCTGCTAATTAGACCTGAGTTTTTTAACTCCGATTCCTGAAATTATTCCATCTGTGTAAATGCTACCCAAGATGCTACTCACGTGTCAATGGCGGGATTTAGTGGCGGCGGCCCATTGCATAATATATAAGTCAGCCTATTAGATCCCACTGCTGGGAAAAGGCCTCACCTCAACTATGAGGAGGAAGGAGGAGGAGGCCCATTGCAGCTTAGCTATGCACTAAAAGGACGCCATAAACAATAAAAAAAGAAAGCCCCTATGATAGACCGATTAAATGAAGATCAGTGTGACAGACAGAGTCTTGCGATGACGCAGGAGGGTCGCCCATAAACCTGCGACAACCCCGATACCTGTCTAGTGTTGGCAGCCCTAAGTAACGGTGTCGCCAGTGATGTGCACCCGCTAACTGTCGATAATTGGATGCAAATTCGCCTGTCACGGTCAAGCGGGCTAACGGCACTGCACTACGCATCTCGACTGGCGAGACGCGACCCCGCTTCTCGAATCTATTAATGAAGTTGTGACACACATGTTAATCTAGGATTGTTACTTGAAAAAAAATGGTGCAAACTTTGCTGACATTCATAATGACCTATCATAATAGATAATAATCTAAAGTCGTGAAATGTTTTTATGATAAATTGATGATTTTACATTGTTTATAATAATTAATGTGGTTTACTAAAAAACTCGTCTGTGTACCAAAAACTCGATTTTAGATTAATCGATGTTTTGTAAAATAAAAATAGATCGATTTGAAAAAAAAACATTTTTTTTTTTCTAATAAACGATTTTTTTTTTGTTTCAGTCCTCAACGTGGCTGCCGGAAAGGCACCCATGCAAGCGTCGACAGAAGATGGTGGGGTCCCCCAGAAGGCGCTGGACGGCAGCACGGCCTCGGCCTTCAGCGCGGACACCTGCACCCTGACGAAACCAGAGAGGGTCCCGTGGTGGTACGTCAACCTGCTGGAGCCGTACATGGTGCAGCTGGTCCGGCTTGACTTCGGGAAACCATGCTGTGGTGAGTTTTGGCACTAGTTTTTTAAAATAAACCTTGGGCTAACTGAAAGTGGCGTAGTGGTGGCATGCAGCACTTTGGTAATGATACCAAAGTTAAAAACTACTCGCCGTGATCTTGATTGTATGGGTGACCATTTCGACCACAAGATCTTTATAACAAGCATCTCCCTGCTTCGGAAAGCACGTTAAGCGTTGTTTCACGCCCTAGGGCCACTTGATAACATCTGACTGTAACCTTTCAAGGGCCGATTCTGGTACTAGTAATTTTCTCTAAGAGACCAACATCGAAATCGCAAAAAAATGTATTTGCATTACCATACTAAGTAAACCGTCAGCAATCACGTGAAATTTGAACGGAAACATGATTATTGAGATTCTATATTGGTCCCATAGAAAATGATGTTGTATTTGTGCACCAGTTTTTCAAATAACCCTATAGTAAGACCTGATGTCTAGTCTGTAGATTTACGATCCTTCATGTACGAGCTTAGACACGTGTCTAGGATTACGTATACAACTGCTGGGAAAAGGCCTCACCTCAACTATGAGGAGGTACGAGAAGGGGTTTCTGTAAGGTGAGTGACAAAATTTACTGTCAGATGTTATCAAGCCGCCCTAGGGCCTCTGACTAGGCTTAACGACTAATACGTTGGTATTTGGCTGGCGTATTATTAGGTTGGCGAGATATACAGGTTCATACATTGATTGAATGGCAGGCTGGGATCGGGAGTGTGAGTGCTGATATATACAGAGAGCTGGTTAATTTCTGGAACAACGTGTTAGCTATTTAAAATGCAGCCTCAGTCGTCTATCATGATCGTGGTCAAAAGACAATCTCATATACTCAATTTAAAAAGCCAGATAACTGATTTGGTCCTTACTTCCATACTATTATACTCTGTTCAGGTTAGTTTGCGGACTGCATGACAAAACTTCAACATTGCGCAAGTGAATTGAGATCGTAGATCATTATATTATATGATTGATGTGCACTGTGCAGTATGGTCGCAAGTATGGGAAATCATTATGATGTACGATTTCGTAGTCCTAATGGCCAAATAACAACTCCTTGCCAAGGAAACGACTAATCTAAGGACCATGTCGTCTAAGGCGCAATTGTGTTTGACACTTTATGCGTGGCCTTTGTGTTAGGGTCTGGGAACAAAGGTAAGGCAAAGTAGGTAGTAGAGACAAGTTAGGAGCTTCTGACATATCCATTCAAACCGTCTCTCTTAAATTTTAAAAGAAAAAAACATTTTAAAATATACAGAGCGTTCCGTGGCTATGCGATATGAAGATGAACCACATGAAAGGAAACATTATTTTATTAATTTAACTCAGTAAAACGGTGTTCAAATTTTTTTTTAAAATTACTACTTCTAGGAATCGAACCGGCACAAATGTGAAAATCACCCTGTATTTTTATGATACCAATCGACAAAAAAAATTCTGATAGTTAAAAATAAATGAAAGTATCCGATAGGGAATCAAATGATGTGGACACACACATAATACAACACAAGTACAGCATACATTCAGCGTTTACTTCGAAACGAAAATTGTATTTTTTTTGTAAGCAATTTCAATTCGCAACATCTTTGTTGAGGTAACTTGCCAATTGCAGTGAAATGACAGCAAGATGATTATCGGAATTAAACCGCCCACGTTTTATGTGTAAGTTAAATTATATTTTTGAATGGGGTCTTCCACGGAGTGACATGGGAAATCGGTGATTCATACATGAATGCATCGCAATCCTGGCTTATCAAAATAACATTGCCGACGCAATATTTAAAGTTATAATATGTAGGTAATCATTCATCATGTTCATTTTGGTATTTTCAAAGGCCAGCAAGTACAATTTTACAAGCTTTTTTGGCCAAAATAACTGGGTAGCTAGTGCCCGCGTTAGAGCGGAATAGGATGGGATTCATTGTGTGCCGAGCCCACAGATGAGCTATTTATATGTTCTAGGCAAAATGTAAAACATAAAAATAGAAAATTACAAAATCTTCTTCGTGTGGAGATCTGGGGAAGGCTAAACTAAGGAAAATATTTATTCTTAACAAGCAACCCGCCCCGGCGTCGCACGGAATATGCATGTATTACAACCCACCTTGTATACCCACCCAACCTTACTCTCGGATCACTCTTTTGCTGAAAACTGCATTAATATCCGTTGCGTAGTTTAAAAGATCTATGTGAACAGACAGCAGGAGCCACTTCATTTTACACAAACTACTATGTAAAGAAGATATTGATTCAGCAAAACCCCTTGTTAATAATTTCGTAAGTGGGCGTCACAATGTTCAAGGCGTAGGGCTCTGACGACGCTTGTTTCCTTTTTTAAATCATCGTATACATTGCTCGAGCTCTATTTTTGAATCACTCGTAAAACATTTTGCTGGCAAATGCGACTTAATTTCACTCGTTTACTTGTCGACTTGTCGCATGTAAAGTCAGCCTTTATAAATCCCACTGCTGGGAAAAGGCCTCACCTCAACTATAAGGAGCCATACTCCACCACCGGCATGCTCAGTGCGGATTGGTGGAGGGGTGTCTGTAAGGCAAGACTTATTTCATATTGACAGACACAAAAAAATAAAGTTCGAGCGATTCAAAAATACAGATGACGAACGATATTCAGTAGAAATATGCTCGCGAGTGTTTCAAAAATAGAGTCCTTAATCCCGAAGAAAGTAGCTAAAGCACGAAACAACGATACCTGTCACAATGCCCAGATCCAAGACAATATAGAAAATATTGATTTCTATATTGACCCGACCGGGAATCAGACCCAGAGATGGAAACTAGTGTTGGAATCACTCGGCCACCGAATTCGTCAGCTGTTGGAAACGAAATTTTTCACGGTTCCACCCCACCGCTGACTTGTGAAATTGCCAGAGAGTGCCGAAAGGTAATCTCTGAAATTACCGCAAAATGTCAGGCCCTCTAATCAGAATGCAGTGAAGCGATGCAGCTTTCCACAGTGATATTAATAAACATCCGAGGCACAGTGCAGACAGGCTCAGTAGCTGCCAGTTGCTTGGATGATACATTGCTAATTATGTAATTGGCAAATACAACAGTGTGTTAGGGGTCATTCTTCTGATAATTTTGTTTGTTGTATGTTCATTTTTATCTTCAAAAACATACAAAGGGGTCCTGAATAATGACAACAGACGGAACGCCGCAGTTCGGTTACTTGGTTGGGAGAGCATTCGCCCGGAGAGCAAGGGTCGTGGGTTCAAGTCCCACCATGGTTCATTTTTGAGTGCAAATATTTAATTTGACGACCGTCTTGGTTCGCACTCTGGACTGCAAATCTAGAGGTAGCGGGTTCAAATACCGCAAGGGGCAAATTTTAATGATTGTATGACGAGGACGAGCGCCTACCTAAGTCATGATGTTCATCAAAGTCATGTTGTCAGGATGTTAAAACGTATGCAAGTATATCTATCCATTATCATAAGGCCATAGCACAAGCTGTCGCTTAGTATGGGGCTAGGTAATTAGTGTATATTTTGAAACAATTTATTTAGAAGGGACTGAATCTACTGGCACCTAATTTGACTGTGCGCTAAACCGTGTTATATTATTACGAGCGTTTTGCGGATAAACCCCACCGATCTTAAATAGTTACTTACAAGTGAAAGCCAAACAAGAAAGCGAGGTTGTCGGCATCTTAATGGTTTCGTACGGTTCAAAAACGCTTACTTAAAGAAACCTAGCTAGACCTAAACATAGCAAAAATGTCCTCCTCCGAATTTCAATCAATCACAACCAAGATGAGGTGCTTGTGGCGCAGTGGCGGCAGCGCTTTGGTAGTGATACCAAAAGTTAAGCAACCCACGGCGCGGTTGTGATTGGATACCCATCCAATCACGACCGCGCCGTGGTTGACCATTCCGACCATTTAAGTGACGTCCATGACAAGCGTCTCCGTGCTTCGGAAGGCACGTTAAGCAGTTGGTCCCGGCTAATATCTGTGGTATTAGTCGTTAAGTCTAGTCAGAGGCCCTAGGGCGGCTTGATAACTTCTGACAGTAGGGTTTGTCACTTGCCTTACATACACCCCTCCACCAATCTGCACTGAGCCCGCGTGGTGAAGTATGGCTCGTTCCTCCTCATAGTTGAGGTGAGGCCTTTTCCCAGCAGTGGGATCTAATAGGCTGACTTATTTTATTTTATACAACCAAGATTAGCCAACGAGTTAGCACCAGTGTGTGCACAATACACTAGTGCACACTTTGTTCCTTCCAAGAGATAAAGCGCAGGACCAACGGCATAACACGCTTTTCGAGGCACGGGAGTGTTAACACCACCAACTTCCTGACTTCGGAGCTGTGTCTAAGTTATTTTAACACCTAGAAAAAGTACGGCCTGACCCGGGATTTTAACCCGGGACCTCGTGGATAGTAACCAGCGGGCTGATGGGTTATACAGGGTGTGGCGTAAATAGTGGTCCAAAGCAAAGGTGTGGATACATTGTACACTGAAGCACCACATACCAGTATTTAAAAAAAAATTATGTACAGGGTTTTCAAAAAAAAAAAAATTTTAATTTTTTTAGAAATCGTTACCTTGCCTTACAAATTTGGTTATAATTTCCAAAAATGACGGTTTTTTTTTATCCATTTTTTTTATTATTATTGCTGATCACTTGTACTTAGTACTCCATTCGTTTTTTTTTTTACAAACTAAATTTAATAAAAAAAATTAAGTTTCTTTCAAAATTCAATACTCACTGCTAGCAAATCGTTTGACTTTCAATGCTTTTGGTGCAAAAAAAATGTACCACACTGTCAGTGCCCCTTGTTTAAAAAAAATGCCCATCTTTTGCAGATTCTAAAATGGTGCAACAATAAGTGTTACGACTTACAGGAAAAAAGTTATTGCTTTTCGAAACAAAAAGGAGCCCAATTCAGAAAAACAATTTATTTGAAGTTCAAGGGTTTACAAGGGTTGTAATTTTTTTCTGTGTGGTCCAAAGCAAAGGTGTGGATACACTGTACACTGAAGCACCACATACCAGTATTTAAAAAAAAATTATGTACAGGGTTTTCAAAAAAAAATTTTTTTTTAATTTTTTTAAAAATCGTTACCTTGCCTTACAAATTTGGATATAATTTCCAAAAATGACGGTTTTTTTTTATCCATTTTTTTTATTATTATTGCTGATCACTTGTACTTAGTACTCCATTCGTTTTTTTTTTTTTTACAAACTGAATTTAATAAAAAAAACCCTGAAAACCCTGAAAACCCATAAATTTTTTTTAAATACTGGTATGTGGTGCTTCAGTGTACAGTGTATCCACACCTTTGCTTTGGACCACACAGAAAAAAATTACAACCCTTGTAAACCCTTGAACTTCAAATAAATTGTTTTTCTGAATTGGGCTCCTTTTTGTTTCGAAAAGCAATAACTTTTTTCCTGTAAGTCGTAACACTTATTGTTGCACCATTTCAGAATCTGCAAAAGATGGGCATTTTATTTAAACAATGGGCACTGACAGTGTGGTACATTTTTTTTGCACCAAAAGCATTGAAAGTCAAACGATTTGCTAGCAGTGAGTATTGAATTTTGAAAGAAACTTAATTTTTTTTATTAAATTCAGTTTGTAAAAAAAAAACGAATGGAGTACTAAGTACAAGTGATCAGCAATAATAATAAAAAAATGGATAAAAAAAAACCGTCATTTTTGGAAATTATAACCAAATTTGTAAGGCAAGGTAACGATTTCTAAAAAAATTAAATTTTTTTTTTTTTAAAACCCTTTACATATTTTTTTTTTAAATATTGGTATGTGGTGCTTCAGTGTACAGTGTATCCACACCTTTGCTTTGGACCACACAGAAAAAAATTACAACCCTTGTAAACCCTTGAACTTCAAATAAATTGTTTTTCTGAATTGGGCTCCTTTTTGTTTCGAAAAGCAATAACTTTTTTCCTGTAAGTCGTAACACTTATTGTTGCACCATTTTAGAATCTGCAAAAGATGGGCATTTTATTTAAACAATGGGCACTGACAGTGTGGTACATTTTTTTTGCACCAAAAGCATTGAAAGTCAAACGATTTGCTAGCAGTGAGTATTGAATTTTGAAAGAAACTTAATTTTTTTTATTAAATTCAGTTTGTAAAAAAAAAAAACGAATGGAGTACTAAGTACAAGTGATCAGCAATAATAATAAAAAAAATGGATAAAAAAAACCGTCATTTTTGGAAATTATAACCAAATTTGTAAGGCAAGGTAACGAATTCTAAAAAAATTAAAAAAAAATTTTTTTTTTTAAAACCCTGTACATAATTTTTTTTTAAATACTGGTATGTGGTGCTTCAATGTACAGTGTATCCACACCTTTGCTTTGGACCACTATTTACGCCACACCCTGTATAAACGTATACTCGTCGAACATGCTCTAACAGGCACATAGCGCGATTTGATTTATGTAACACCTTGTAAACTTCGTATAATTATATTCTTTTTCCTCCCTACGTACACAGGGCCGCACTTTGACTTTGAGGCAGTCTGTATCCCCTACTAATAAAAGTTGTTATCGTAGTTCAAATGGGTAACCTGACGTGCTGCCGACTGTTCATTTAAAACAAATAAATGGAGCCTTTTCGTTTGCTTCATAACCGCATTATGGTTTAGGTATTACGTATTAATTTTAAATTTAAAACTATAGAAAATTTATTTCGGGGTCACTAAAAGAAAACTATATACAACTTATCAATAAAAAAATATTATGTAATGAAAAAAAAAAGATTGTATAAAAACGCCTATATCATACAACCCCTCCACCAAGTTGCTGGTGCCAAGAAGGCTGGCAGCGTTACCCCTCTGAATGGCCAAACTCAAACGTTGGCCGAGGTAACAACCAGCCTTCTTGTCACCAGTTACGGTGACCAGCCACTCAGCCAGCTCGGCAAAAAGTTTTTTCGCTTCAGGCCCCCATGGCCCCCCTAAACTTGTATCAATAAAATTAAAAAAAAAAACATCAAAAATAGATTTAGTTGGTCATCATCATAATATGTTTCTAATATTGTAAAGCTTTCGGTATTAGTATCTTCGTATCTTCGGACTTCTAAACCAGGCGGTTGCGGGTTCGAATTCCGCAAGGGGCAAATGTTTGTGTGATGAGCACGAGCATTTGTACCTAAGTCATGGATGTTTATAAAAGTATTTAAGTATGTCTATCCGTTATCCTAGTCACCATAGCACAAGCTCACGCTTAGTATGAGGCTAGGTAATTGGTGTGTTTGTTGGAACAATTTATTTATTTATTTATCTTACCGTAAATTATAATAAACTGGAGAGGTTCGATGTATTTGCTGTAAAGTTTCTTCCTTACAGTCGTAATACAAACCCACACAAGCGTGATCATTATATGGAATGAACACACTCTTCCTTCACGGTTTGCCATTGTCTTCTCCATTTTACGAAGTTGCCAACATCCAGCCACTATTGTGCAGGCCTCACGATGTTTTTCTTTACAATTAGGCGGCGATATCTTTCATAAGACTACTTAAATATCGTTGGCTTACTAGTAAAACATGATAAATGCACTTTTTGCCAAAAACGAGTTAACAATATGCAGTTTTTTTCGCTCTATCGACTGGTAAAACAAAATAAGTGATAAAGTAATTCTATCGCAAGTAATTCTATTTTTTAAATTACAAAACAAGTTAAGTGCATGCCCTCAGTCAATTTAAAACAGATTTTTTTGAAACCATCAGTAAGTTATGCTGTTTTAATGTAACATAAAAGTTAATATATCATTTGATATGAAACATTCCGCAACAAGTAAATTATTTAACACTCAAAATTCGATTTGATTTTTTAAACCTCATTATCTTAGTACTATGTCTTATGCACTTATGATGTTTTACGAGCAAGCAGACGATATTAAGTTTTGTGCGAAAAAAAAAACTATACGTAAATTAAACAAAACAGGTTCATTTTGACTACATTAACTAGAATTTACATGAAACGCTACCCAAATCGGGGTTATTATAATCATTGACATTTGGCCTGCGATTGCTATAAATTATTTAAACCACAGTTATAGTAATTAATTAGTTATAGTCTCAGAATGCGGCTCAATATGGATAACGGTATTTCAAGTCCGGAATCTAATTAATAACAGAAATTATGTTCATGGAAAACTGTACATCGCATTTGGTTCCGTTTTATGGTGATCAAAAGGGTATCTAAAAATTACGCAATACCTGAAATTGCCGCTATTTGTGTGGCAAAGTGCTGGCAACCCTAAAAAATATCAATTTGCAAGCTGACAGTTTAGGGTTAGTAAAAATAGAACAGTTGTCTTTATTGTTGAACATTTTTCTAGAAATTTCATGCAAAATATATTCAAAATGACTTCATAAATAGCCGCAATTCCAAATCATGTGTTATTTTTGGGACACCCTATATTTATGATTGTGCAGTCGCGAACTTTGTGCCCTGTTTTCCTGTTATCTTTTAACTTTAATACCAATCATTCGGTTTGTTTGTCGGTTTATGTACAATGATTGACCTTAGATCATGAACCCAGCACATGGAGTAACCCATGTTCGTTTCTGCCCTATCACATTTGCATAAGATGCCACAGTGTTAAGCTTGATATTTAAATGCTTTAAAACCGAACTTACCCAATCCTGGTCACTTATAACCCCATTTTTTTCCAGGAGCAAACAAGCCCGCGGTCATCGTGGTACGCGTGGGGAACAACCGGCCAGACCTCGGCACGAACCCTATCTGCAACCGGTTCACCGGCTTCCTAGAGGAGGGACAGCCCCTCTTCCTGCCCTGCAACCCCCCCATGCCCGGCGCCTTCGTCAGCGTCCACTTAGAAGCGTCATCGCCCAGCCAACTGTCCATCTGCGAAGCCTTCGTCTACACCGATCAAGCGCTACCCATTGAACGGTGTCCAGCATTCAGAGACCAGCCCCCGGGCAGCACCGCAACATACAACGGCAAATGCTACATATTCTACGATAGACAGCCAGCCAGCTTCAGGGACTCGCTTGGCTTCTGCCGATCCAGAGGAGGAACCCTTGTGGATGAGAGCAACCCGGCGCTTCAAGGGTTCATAAGCTGGGAACTTTGGCGTAGACATCGGTGAGTTGACTCATGCTTTGCTGGCGACAATCCGGTTTGTGAAATCCAAAAATACTTAAAAGGTACTAAATTCAATGACTTGCAAAAATCTTTGACTAGCCAGGTTAAAACGAGTCATAGTGATATTAGATAACCGATTACGAAACAAGTAAATAGAAAGTTGTCATAGATGATAACTTTTATTCCCCAACATAGAATTTATAATCATGATAAATGGTAAAGCCTTCACATTATTGATAGTGAAAGGCAATCAGGAAAATACTGTGTCTGAAGACCACCGAAGAAATGAATCTGCATCAAATAAAATGAAGCTTACTACAACTTGTAGATAGCTATAAGCTGGAGCGGCGGCGGAGTTAGCTGAAAACGCCAAACGTCGCAAGTATGCATCACTTGCAAGTGATTATGTGTTTGCGCCGTTTGGCGTTGAAACTTTTGGACCGTGGGGACCATCCGCTAAATTACTTTTTGGAAAAATTGCACCTAAATTAAATTCTGTTTTGGCAAATAGTAAAACTGGCTCGTTCCTCGCTCAAAGGATAAGTATAGCTATCCAACGCGGTAACGCAGCCAGCATCCTTGCCTTCTTGAACAGCAGCCACAGAACACGGGTTTATTTTTGATTAAGTAGGTTTTAAGTTTATTTATTTTTATTTTATACATGTATTTGTGTTTATTTTCTTTTATTGAATAAAATAGTTTTTCTTTAGCAAAAAACTGGTAGATTAGACAAGACGATCAAATCATATGAAACAATCATAAAAAGTATTTTTTTCTGTAATCATTGGATTTCATAAACTGCATTTACCATTAGCTAAAATAGAATAGACCAAGTCCATATTTCAGTATATTTTTGTGGTTCTTTGATGACACAATATATCGAAAAAGGGATATATAATTATAAATAATATTATTTTAATACATATAGCGGCTCCTAATTATCTCTTTACCGATATGCCTTTATGAATGCTCTATTATGTACACACGGCTCGTCAGACTACCCCATTTTGGCCTCAAGACCGCCTCTATTCCCTACGCCATCAAAACTGTTTTTGTAGTTCACATGGGTAACCTGAAATGCTGCCAACTGTGCGTAATAATGAGCGTCATTGCGGCTTTGTTTGCTGTTGCGAATGCAGTAATGACACCTTAGCAAGTATCCAGAAATATTGTGATGTTGTTAAAGATGGAGATCCTTAGATCTCAAGTGATGGCGTCCTCTGAATAAGCTAGCTTCAATTGACATCTGAATTGCCTTGATTCTTTGACACTTTAGAAGACTTAAGCCAAATAAATAAATAATATTGAAAGTGGGCCTCTGTGTGTATGTTTACATCATGACCAAGCCTAAAGTCAGGTCATGGCTTGGCTTTAACTATGCTATATAAAGAAATACCTATCTTTAGGAGGCACTGAAAAATATTGTATCATCTGCCATCAGAGATGCAACATTATGGACTCTGATTCACGAGCTTTTTCTTAGTCGACATAATATTGACTAATTCCAACTTTTCTGTTGTTACGAAAATTATTTTTACTACACTAATAACCCAGAGTGACATGTGAAGTCGACTCACATACAGATGCCCCTTGCGGGACTGAACCTGCAACCTGGCCTGGTAAACCGTAACGACCAACACTACACCTAGACCACGGTCGTAGATGAATTGATACCAAAAACGAGTCGTTCACGTTTCTTGTTACATCAAATGTTAAAAAAACCCACTGAATGTGTTAACACAACAAGTTTGCAGTAACCTACTTGAAGCGTTGAAAAACCGGTAGAATATTCGGGTATCCATAATGATCGACCATAGAGTTTTTAAATTTTAACTTTACAAGAATAACTTATTGACCTCTCATGCTATGCTGGCATATGTGACATACAGGGATGGATTCGTTTCTGTTTTTGACGGCGGTAATACTTTTAATCCCCGTGTTCACACCATAAAGTTAATATACCTATCGGAATAGAGGAACAAAGGACTGAAAGAGCGAGATGTCTCTAGCAGCAACACTGTGTGATAAAAAGAGATGTGTGATGCGAGGTAACTGAACCGTTTTTGGAAACGTCAAACAGTTTGTCGGCACATATCGGCACGCTGAGAATTTCAGCTATTTGAATTTTTCAAATATTACATGAAATCGTGGATATTTTTTTTAAAATATTTCTTGGCGAAACATGGTGATTTGTTCAGTAATTGATTGTTGTACGACACAGCGAAATAACCCAGAAAAAAGTTCATTTCACTGGTAAATAGTTCCAAATCGACACCACCTAACTTAGGTTTATTTTTGCCAATGCGTTTCGAATTATAAGTTTTTAGTGTAATAATTCTCTTCTTTAAACATTAATTAATGTAGGAAGCAAAGATCTAATACACATAATGCAGAATTTACGAATATTTTGTGTAAAGAAATAATTTTTGTTTTACACTAGGGCTGTATCTAGTTATCGATATTTCGTTTCCACTGTCTATCACGCAATAAACGAATAATGTATTATTGTAAAAATAATATAAATGTATTACCTATATGACATTTAGATATGGCATGAATGACCTAGGAATGTAATTACTATTTAAGATACTTTGCTGATCCATGCAGTTTTTGACTGTTTGAATAGTTATTAACAATAGTAATAAATGTATCTTTCAGATTTCCGACTAACTTGGATAAAAAAAATACTTGGCTATAATTAATAAATCGTCCAAACTGGGTTCCAATAAAAAAAACAATTACTTGCAGTAAGTACTTCGAACAAAAATATTTCAAGACGCGAGGAGAAAACGAAATTTAAAGAAATCTGCTATTCCAACTAATGTTGTTCCGGTAAGCTTAATATAATAATACTATTCTTCTGCTGATGTTTCATTAAATAGCAATGTCTACTTATGGTTATGTTTACATATTATATAGTTTACTTAAACTAAGCAAACTACACAGATTATATAATAGTTACTGTTTGGGACTAATCATATGTTTTTTATTTCTTTTTTACGGGTCAAAATAAAGCCTAGACGCACAGTTTCGTCCTATGTTTACAGATATATTGCACCAGAGGCATTCACATAAATCAAAATGATTTGTCAAATCAATATGACGAATGATATCTAACTATAGAACCGTCTTATAAAATAGACTTTTATCAAAATTGGTTTGTAATTTTTCTCTAAAATAGATTTCATACTTTGGCAATTTTCTTTCGCACTGACGATATAGTCGTGGTAATAGACTCAATGGTAATGTAATATATAAGAAATAATTTGGAGTGTTCCTACTTACTTACTTATTTTAGTCTTAAAAAATAAGACTAGAACTACTGCTGACAAACTAGGTCATGTAATTCATTTTATATTTTTAATTTCACTAATTATTTTTGGAACAACGTATTTTCTGAGTTTTTCTTCAATGTGTTTACTTCACTCCAGAAGCATAGTTTCAGCCATAAAAATCCCAACTTATCCTATTTTATTTCTATTAATACCTACTATTAATGTTACTAATTAATTTTATCGATATCGATACTAATGCAACAAGCGACATGACATACAGCACTGACACACATTCATGAACAATTTTACACACACAAATGTCATCCTATTTCAGTTTCGTTTGACAGCTCGTGTTTGTTTCTCTATTCCGTTAGGAATATTAACTTTATGGTTCACACACATCACGAAACGTGAAAAATAACGGCTCCGTCGTAAAACAAGTGTTTTAAAAATCACATTCGTCAAAAAACACGAATATCGTGAAATTTTGGTCACGGCCATCCACTTGTTCGTGTTCGTACGAAAACGAATGTGAACATAAATTCGGTCATTTTGACGAATTGTGAAATATCACGATTCCGTATGCAATGCACCTACGTACATCCTTCGTAGCGTACCATGTCTTTTGTCGAATCGTGTGGATGAACCCTAAGGCCTCAGGCCTGGTAGGACGTTGAAAAAATACTGCCCTCATCCTTCAGAATTGGGTACCAGAAAGGGAGGCAGGGTAAATCATCATTGAAAGTTGCACATTCGATAACGCGACCGTTCAGTGTTGCCATGTCAGTGGAATGCGCTCAATTCCGTCAATTTTATGGTAGTTCGGTGCAATATCGCCGGACCATTACCAACCGTTATTCTATGTGGAGTGACATATCTAGACATGATTATATCGAGAATACACAGGGCTGCCACAAAAAGAAATATTATTATTAAATATTGTAAATGTACACCATAAAATCAACGGTGTTTTTTTTTCTATTTCGCGGGTTCGCTTCCAGGTGCAGACAGGCAATTATTCAAGAACCTTTAAATGCAAATAAAAATGATTTTCAAATCAAAATAAAACCTTAGTTTGAAAATGGTGCCTGCAAATGGAAAAGGAAGAGGGGAAGAGTTTTATTTTACCATAGCAAAATGGGTATCAAATGAAATCTAGTGGAAATCCATTTCAAAAAATATTATTTTTACTTGTTAAACAAATCAGTCTGTCTTAAATTCCTGTTGGGAAGGGGGACATTGGATAGTAATACAGACACTAGACTTTGGCAGCCCTGTAATGGCACGAACGGGATCGAACCGCGCAATCGCTATTCGCAGATCACACGTAACCAACGGTCTCGTGCACTGCAAGCACGATGATCTATTCTATAACGACGATACTCTTGGTGCAGTTTGACAACTCCGTATGGTTCTACCAGTGAAGTTTCATTTATTTATTGCATAAAGAAAGAAGTACAAATGACGGACTTAATGCTTTAAGACATTCTCTACCAGTCAACCATTTTGCGAGGCCGGAATAGTCGTGGCGGCGTTAAAAAAACTACACAAGAAAGGGAACACAAGTTTTGCGGGTTCGACTAAGGAAATTGTGGTGACGAGCAGGAGAAATGAGAATTACTTAAGTCATGGATCTTAGAGGGTGATTCTAATATTATTTGAAATTTTAAGATTACGATGTCGATGATCAAAAACTCGACCAAACTTCGTTATGACCAGCTAAATAGAGCGGCTCAAGACCGCATCGGTTTCTACATGCTGACCTCCAAACTTCAATTTGAAGATGGCACCCCATGATGATGATGATGTCGGCCCCAAAGCTCGGCCATAAGACGTTGTAGTTTTGTGCGTGCATTCGGTGTGTGTCCCACCGGATGACACAGTCGATCAATTTTTGTGAGCGAAATTTAATTTAATTTCGTAAAAACTTGGAAACCAATTGCTTACGTTATAATAACAACTAGTGGTTCCCCGCGACTTCGCCCGCAAGAGTTGGATTTTTCATATAAACTTTCATCCCCCATTTCACCCCTTTAATATTTTTATATCGCGTCAAAATGTAGGCTATGTCCTTTCCAGGGTCTCGAACTGTCTCCATACTAAATTTCATCTCAATCGGTTAAAACGTCAAGAGGTAACAGACAGACAGACAGACACACTTTCGCATTTATAATATTAGTATGGATATGGATTATTTCATCTTAACTTGTCAAGTCCCATGAGACCCGCGGGCGGGCCAATATCAATTAATTTTCTACTCATGACGTTAAGGGCTAACTGATGGCGAAACATTTGTAAAAATATTTCCATCGGATACATGCGGGTAGATTCCCCAAGTATTGATGAAATCGAACGCCGGCTTGCTGGCGTAGCGAGCACTTACAAAAATTCGTCCAATAACGTCCTCCATAGCTCAATTGGTAAGAACATTCGCCCGAATAGCGAAGAGTCGTAGGTGTGTGTCCCATCGGATGACAAAGTCGATAAATTTTTGTGAGCGAAATTAAATTTTATTTTATTACCTAAGGTTCGGAGACTGGGTTTCCCTAATTATAGGTCGCGACCCACTGGTAATTCACGAGCGAATATTAAGTGGGCCCTGCCTCAAGAACTTTGTTTGTTATTTGAAAAGTCCTTTAAAATTATTCATATTGGTAACAGTTAAATTTCCTAGAGGTGGGTTCCGAGTTTGTAAGTTAGTTTTTGATGGGTCATACGTAGCCCAGACAAGTTTAAGAACCACTGTTCTAAGATGTTGTGGTTACCCCTACATGGAAGCCGGAAGGTGACGGAAGTGTGAATCAATACGCCGCAAGTAATCACCTTACAACGGAGCTTCCTCCGTCAAACCGGAAGTAACAACCGGCTTATGTTTAACTTTAGTAAGTGCCTAGTAGTGACAAATACAATGCGATACGTTAAGAAGTTCAAAGTTTCTAGAAACGTGTTTAAAATTGTAATTAATTAGACATACTTGGAAATCCCTCTTTACTTTAAAATATGCGATAACCTACCTCTACCACTTTAGTATAAAAAAGCTGTTTTTTATTATTCCTAAATAGGTCTATTACTATTAATATTCATTAATATTTTTTTGCAAGTACACACACATTAGTAACTTAAAAAGTAACACTAGAATTGTGTACACCCGGCAGGGCACTAATGTAAACAAATAATGTTGTTTATGACCTTTTAATGAGTTCCTAGAATATCGGAATTTTGTTACATATCACTACTTGTATATTCTGTAGTAGTGGTTTATAATGAAGCAGTTCTACCTAGAAAAAGCCTCAAATGCTTTCTAATATTAATATGTGAAGGGCAGTCTGGGCCGATTGTATCAACGAGCAAATCAGCTGTAAGACTAAAAGTTGCAATATAAGAATAATTCGATTCATCTAAGTTCTAAAACAGTAAGGTTGTTAAAAACAACGTTACATTATATATGCAATCAGCGATAATAACACCTGTAGAACCAGCATTGTATGGATTCCAAAGAATTTATTGTGCCCTTTTTCCGCTGAATGACCAATATCCATCGGTAGGGCTTCACACAAACTTATAGGATCTACCTATGTACACGACCAAACCCTAAATTTTTTAACCTTTTCTCCTGGCTTCCTTTTTTGCTGTGCTTTCATTCGAATGAATTTTGCCGAGCGAATTTTTGTTCTAATACATAGCGATTTGTGTTTTTCATTTGTGTTTCATTAGTTCCTACAATGTATCAACATACACTATACCTTCTAAGTTTTTTTAATCGATGTTCTTGCTTTAGCGATTATTACTATTCTACTGCGATTATCTTTCTAATTATGTACATACCACGGCCGCACGTCAGACTACCTACGCCTCTATTGCCTACGTGATAAAAGCTATTTTTGTAGTTCAAATGGGTGACCTGACGTGCTGCTGTCTGTATTTACCTACTTTTTTATACACTCTATCTACTTACATCATTTGGGTAATTAAACAGATTATTTTAAACTGTAAAAAAAACTTTTAATTAGCAAAACACAGTCTAAAATTTTAGTGTTCAATCAGTACAGTACTAATCCAAAACTTAGTCTAAATTTGAACCATTATGGCGTATTTCAATTAAGTTAATTTACACCATATCATTACTTAAATGTTTAAAATAAAGTAAAGAAATCTTCAATTACTCATAAATACCTATCAATCAATGTTGAGACCCCACGGCCTTTTTATAATATATCCACCCTGCCCACTTTTTTTCCTTTTTTGTAATTTTGCAATATTTGTCTTTTTGTAGTCCCCTAATCCTATACTCTCCCACGCTTCTCTTCTGTTCCGCGGTTATACTCACAGCCGACTGTATTGCAGCAGCGACAGCAGTAGCCAATACTGGATGGGGGCCATGAGGGACCCCCAAGACTCCTCCAACTGGAAGTGGGTCAACGGGAACGACGTCACTGTGTCCTTCTGGAATGCCCCCGGAGGCACCGAAGGCTGCGCACGATTCGACGGCAGCAAGGGCTGGCTGTGGGCGGACACCGACTGCCAAGCGAGACTGAACTATATATGCCAGCACCGTAAGTCCAGTTTTGTTTTACGCTCAGCGATTTGGGCAATGCGAGTGCTGCTTTGCGAGTGTTTTGTGATCTGTAGCGTTGGGAGGCAGCTCTTGAAATGTTCTGGTGCTAAATCTTGGATCATCTTCAATCTTGACTAACATAGGCACTATCTTAAAGCTCCAAGGTCTACCACCCAACTGCACCAAAACTCTTAACTCTACCCCCACATTTATGTCCTGAATTGTCCTGCAGAGCCTAAAGCATGTGGCAGACCTGAACAGCCCCCGAACTCGACGATGGCGGCGGACAGCTTCGAGGTGGGGGCCTCGGTGGAGTACTCCTGCGATGAGGGACACTTGCTGGTGGGACCCACGGTCCGGACCTGTCTGGACACAGGTTTCTACGATGAGTTCCCTCCTGTGTGTAAACGTAAGTTCTGAAACGTGGTTGTTGAGTTTATGGATTTCCCAGGCATATTTAGTAGTAGTTGAATATTTACAGTTTCAAAAAGGAATCACAAATCTAGCCTTCAGATCTTTTCAATCATATTTTAAGAAGGGCTTCCTCAAGGTTCCATCCTAAGACCTCTTTTATTCTTACTAAATTATCCCAGCCTCTTTCAGGAATCGAATGCGGCTACCCAGCGGACATCCTCCACGGGTCGTACGAGCTGATCAACGGGTCCGTGTCGTACCTATCTCACGTGGAGTACTCGTGTGACGTCGGCTACGAAATGGTGGGGAGATCAAGGCTGGTCTGTGATATCGATGAGCGGTGGAACGGACCTCCGCCGAGGTGTGATGGTACGAATCTCTCTGTTCTCTTCAATATTCAGTCAGTCTGTTCGAACCTTGTAGGTGCCTCGGGCGATCGAAGCTGCATCGAAGCCTAATTTGATTGCTTTTAATCAAAAATCGTTATAGCTCCCAGTAAGCCAGTATAAGCTGACGTCTAGAAAGCTATTATAGCGTTCAAAATAATAAGTAAATACCAATTCATTATTATGTCTTTGCTTCGGGATGGCTGGTATTTTGATGATGGTAGCCAGGCTATGCATTCAATTAGTAAACTTAAAATAGGTTTCTTATCTTCTTCGTCACAACAACTGCATGTAACTTAGACATGAGTAATCCCTCAGAATCATTTAATAAAAAGCCGGCGAATGTCGTGTAGGTGAGGTGATAATTGTCCGTTGATACGGTGCGGTGCGCGCCCGCAGTCTGTGATTAGTTTATTAAGACCACAGCGGTAATTATTGTGGAATATGTCACAAACTAAGTCTTGATCATCTCTGAGCGTCGGAATATACTAGGTGCTTAGTGCATCGTGAGCTAAATTAAATATGGTGCCATGATGATAGGGGTCCTGAGCATTTGTTTTTCACCCTAAAAAGTACCTCAAATTAAATAAATAAATTATAAAACGTTAATTGTTTCAACAAACACACCAATAACCCAGCCCCAAACTTAGCGCGAGCTTGTGCTGTCTGACTAGGATAATATTCCGATTACGTTAAAAAATGAGAAAAATCTTATCATTCACCATCATCAGCTCGTAGCTATGTTTTTTTAATAAATTATGCAACTTAGGCTTCGTTCACACGGCATTGTCCTGCACGTTTTTTTCGTATTCGTTTTTTTAACGTACAATCACCCGGGTCTTACCACGGTAAATTTTCATTCGTGTAAAAGACGAATAGCCGCGGTCTTCATACAGTTGTCACAGTGAGTAGCTATTCGATAAAAAACGTATGACGTCGTGCCGTGTGAAGGAGACAAACCTATACCATGTGCCACTGGCAAACCGAATACGTCAAAGTTCATTTGATTTGCTTGACAAGTACGTTGAGTGTGCGTTTAAACGTATAAGCGGTACACTTTTTTTGTAGTACAATCGACATGTGTATGGATCTATGTACGTTGTATGGTCACTATTTTTACGTTAAGACGTATAATGCAAAAAAACGTGCAGGACAATGCCGTGTGAACGAAGCCTAAGGCGTAGTAATCTTTATATTATTATTAGATTATATAGATTCATCAGAATCCGCACACGACCGCTAGTCAATTTTTGTAGTCTAAATTAAGCCTGAAGACGTCTCTATTCCCTATGTAATAAAAGCTATTTTAGTAGTTCAACTGTATAGTGACGTGCTAGCTGCTGTCTATACGATTCTTAATATGCAAATCGAAGTAAGTACTAAACGCAAACAAACAGAGTCAGTTTCCTTTAACACCTATCCATACACCAGACCATGGAAAATGAACTCTATGCCATAGAGTATACCATAGACCGTCAGGAAACTTTCTTGTGGAAAGAGCTGATGTTATCTGTGGCTTTTCCACCGACAATTAGACGCAATTACTCGCTATCTCTCGTGTGAACCTGCCCACAATGGTTTCCACGTGCACCGCAGAGGCATCTGAGCTTTCTACTGTCTGTTTGTCATCTGGGTCAAATGTAATCTCGTTAACATTAGTCTTGTAGTAGTTGTAACTACTATAAAATTATACGATGATGATGACGACCGTCTTGGTGTAGTGGTTCGCAATCCAGACTAAAACCAGTGGTTGCGGGTTCAGATCTCGCAAAGGGCAAATGTTTGTGTGTAGAGGACAAGCATTTGTACCTAAGTCATGGATGTTTATCAGTATGTCTATCCGGTATCCTAGTCGCAATAGCACAAGTTCACGTTCAGTTCGGCAAAGTCATTGGTGTGTTTGTTGACAAAATTGATTTATTACCTATTTATCTGTATGGATAAGTTTAAGTGATAACTGACCGCCTCATTGGTCAAGCGGCCAGCACGCTGGCATTTGTCTAACGTGTTCGAATCCCGGACCGGAATTTGTTTCTGGATTTTTCGGCCTTGAAATAACTCCAAAATGGATTAGGGAAGTTGGCGGTAAAGGCACGATAAGCCGTTGGTCCTGCACCTGGTCTCTCTCTGGTCATGTCGGATTGCCGTCTCGTCGAACTATGTGAGTGAAGAAAAAAAGCACACCTCTAATAGTCCGCAGATATTTGTGCACTATTTTAAGTATTATCTCCGGGCAGTTGGCTAATCTCTTGAGAAATTCCGTATGTAGAACATTATTTCATTAATAACTTTGATAAAAAATTACACCGAAGGATATAGCAAAGTCATGCTAATAAATCTAAATGGCACAATTTGCAACTGTTAAGTGATAGTTGGTGATCCATTACTGCTCAACAACATATACATATAATATATGTATATGTTGTTGTATAAATTATCGCTAATCCATTCCCAGACACACTGTATATATTATATACAGTATGTGTGTATTTATCTAGATAGATTAACTAGGTTCTAACTCGCTTCTCTTGAAATGGCAACCATTTTAATTATTTAAAAAAAATCGTTTCAATGGGTCTGGAGGTCCTAAAAGTTATGAAAATGATACATTTGAAAGATAACGCTATCGCCTATTAAGTGAAATAAAAATCAATTCAAAAGTATATTAAACTTCATAGAGGAAATAAAATATTTTATAAGAAATGTTGCTAAAAACAGATATATACTAGTTTTTTAAACCTATTACAAAACTAATTTATTTGTTTTTTTTTCATTAGGATTATATTTCTAAAATTTGATGAATAATATAATAAGGCCTTTAAATTATTTCTAGTCGAAACCCGTCCTGTATAAACTTAAACTTATTGCGACAATGTATGCGCACCAAATACACGTGATTGCGTAAATTAGCGAACAAAAATTGGTAAATTGAAAAGGTAAAGCTACTAATATATTTTTCCTCATGATAATTATTATTCATTCACTTCCGAACTGTGGAACTTTCCTAGAAAAAACTCAGATTCCATTGCATAACGTACACATTTCTCTTCGCGAGAACGTCTGCCATTAAAATGTGCGCGTTAAGTAATGTTTTATAATCAGAGTCGCTTGAATAGAACAATACAGACATATACTGATATCCATACTAATATTATAAATGCGAAAGTGAGTCTGTCTGTTACCTCTTTACGCTTAAACCACTGAACCGATTGAGATGAAATTTGGTGTGGAGACAGTTCGAGACCCTGGAAAAGACATTGGCTACATTTAGTCGCGATATAAAACATTAATGGGGTGAAATGGGGGATGAAAGTTTATATGGAAAATCCATATCCAATCCATTGCGGGCAAAGTCGCGGGGAACCACTAGTTTTATGTAAGTAAATAATAATAAAAATTGTTGTGACATTTTTTTGTAAAATTTGGAAAACATAAAGTTTTAATAAAGAAACACATAGATAGACCAATTATGACCCGAGTTCACCAATGTTTAAAACGCCGGTAAACCGGCAGATTTAAAAATTAAACGTGTTGTTTAACTCCAGGCTAAGTTCCCTTTGAAATAAACATTTAAATTAAAAAAAAAACAATAATAAAGAGTTTGAAAAATAAGGAGGAAAACATTAGCAAGCACATTATTTGTAGCCATATGACAGGTCACCAACCAGTTTTTGTTTTTTTGTGTGTGTTACACATAAAGAGGCATAGTTTATCATATGTACGTGTAGAAAGTAATATCTGAAATTATCTAAATCCTGAGAGACATAGACGTTATTATATTCCTAGTTAGGATTCTAAGTAGGAAGCTACCTTTCTATTTAGAATCCTAAGTAGGAAGCTACCTTTCTAATTAGGATTCTAAGTAGGAAGCTACCTTCCTAGTTAGGATTCTAAGTAGGAAGCTACCTTTCTATTTAGAATCCTAAGTAGGAGCTACCTTTCTAATTAGGATTCTAAGTAGGAAGCTACCTTCCTAGTTAGGATTCTAAGTAGGAAGCTACCTTCCTAGTTGGGATACTGGGTAGGAAGCTACTTACCATTAAGGATATTTGGTAGAAAGCTACCTTCCTAGTCTGGATCTTAAGTACAAAGCTACAAGTTAGGATCCTTGTTAAAATTTTACAATTAGGATGGTGGAATAAGTGCTTATGGGGACATTTTTTCAACAGTCGTCCAATGTGAGCCGCCACCGCAGATCGCGAACGGGCGCGTGACTCTCGCGCACAACGCGTCCGTGTTCGGCGCGGTGGCGGAGTACGCGTGCGCGCGCGGCTACAAGCTGCGCGGCGCGCGCGTGATCGCCTGCCTCGCCACCGGCTTATGGGATAAGCCCGCGCCGCACTGCCATCGTGAGTGATCCTTTTTAACCGACTTCAAAAAAGGAGGAGGTTATCAATTCGACTGTATGTTTTTTTTGTGGCTATGTTACCGCATATCTCAGTCAGTTGTGGACCGATTTGTAAAAAAAATATGTCTGCCTAGAGGCTATACCTTCTAGTTGGTCCCATTTTGGCCCAGTCGAGATCTGATGATGGGATCTTGGTGTAATCGAGGGAAACCCTCAAATTTTGAAAGCACGTATAGTGTTTTCGTACTAGTATCTTAATGTTGACATGTTGTTACGTCTGATAGTCATTATGTGGAGCTGAGCTGATGGTGGAACTCCTTAAAAATTAGGAGTTTAGTAATTAAAACGCCAGATGTTTTGTCAGGTACTGTATAGGATGCTAACAAAACATAGTCAAAGGCGCAGCTTCCTCCTATTTCCCTTCCCCCCCTCCTCCCTCTTAAAATGCTATTGGCAAATCTTTACCTGTTCTTCTTTAAACGGTCTTCCTTCTCGTTACTACTTTCTCCTAAATGACGCTGTCGCATTTGCACAGCGCGTTTAGTAGGTCTACCTATGTTGCACCTTGGACTAAATTTCAACTAAAAATAGAAGAATAAATTTCGTTTTAAAAAAAAACCGACTTCAAAAAACTTAAAATTTCATAAACAAATTTAAACTAAAAAGTACAAAATAATATTTAAATTACCTAACTGTTCTACGAAATTATACAAGAAACCTATTTCCAATATATTATCTGTTATTTTTTGGAGTCGGTGCCAACCAAGCTAGATATTCTATCTTCTCTAAGCAGCCACGAGATGGTTTAATCCTGTCCTTACTTGCAAAAAAACATTAGAATTAGAATTTCTGGCACCGACTCCAAAAAATAACAGATAAATTGGAAATAGGTTTCTTGTATAATTTCGTAGTACCGTTAGGTAATTTTAATATTATTTTGTACTTTTTAGTTTAAATTTGTTTATGAAATTTTAAGTTTTAATTAGCACTGTAGGCAGATTTTAAGTCGGTTTTTGTTTTTTTAAAATTTCGAATGTAGCCGTCCTTTCACTCACGACAACGCGAACAACAGTATGACAACGCGAACGAGCGTGATGGCTAGACTCGAAAATACAGACATCGTCAACAGGAGTAGGGCCTCTGCCTTTTGCCACGACGACTTGGTGTAGTGGTTCGCGCTCCTGACTACAAAACCAGCAGTGGCGGTTTTAAATACCGATTGTTTGTGTGATGAGCACAAGCGTTTGTACCAGAGCCATGTATGATTTCTACCCGTTATCTTAGTCGCTACAGCACAAGCTAATGCTTAATTTTGGACTAGGTAAGGTAATTATTTGAAACGATTTTGCTGCCAATGCGTTTATGGCATTATTCTACGCTACGACTGTTAGATAATATAAAGATACGTATACATTTGAGCAGCCTACAGCCAAGCTTGTTTTTGAGGCAGCTTAGCTTGAGGCAGAGGGTAAAGGTATTAAAGAAAAACCGCGATGGCACCAGACGCGCGTAGAGTTGCTGCTTTGTGATTGACAGTTTTATAAAAAAGAGGAGATAAGTAAAGCGGCAGACAAGTCCCTGCGCCTCTGCAAAACGGGCGATAATCACGCACGAGGGAGAATGCTGAAAATAAAACGGAAGCATCAATGGTATATAATATAATTTTCGCAAAAGTCCATCTAAATAACCTATCTTTCTTCTTTCAGCCGAAGAGCGCTCAACAACATCAACGACCACAACGACCACCCCATCACCATCCCCACTCCCTACCACCACGCCTATAACGACCTCTCTACCCAACACCGGTCGCCTGCCGCCCCGACCACGACCCTCTCCGCGGCCGTCGTCACCTACACCCTTCGCTCCCCCCGAGACGACGCGACGACCGCGCCCAAAGACAACCACGGAACGGCCGACCACCCGGTCGTACGAACGCCCCCCTGAGAGAAAAACGGTGACCGTAGGCGATGCGCAGGAGTCGCCGACGAGCCACATCCCGCATATCATTGTGGCTAGTCATCCGAGAGAAAATCAGGTGAGCATCAGCTTTCTTTTTAATTTGGCTAGTTTATTTTATTTTCCAATTTCAAGCAGAAGCCACTTTTGAATAATTTCATTTTTGTTCAGCTTCCTTAAAAGTATCTTCGTGGCGGGAGTGTACCTACCTAAGTCTGGCTTCACACTTTATGAACGACTAAAGAAACCTGACTGGCTTAATGTAACGTCAACAGAATCATAATTCTTGTAGAGCGTAAATAATTCTTGTGGATGAATCAATATTAAGGATTCACCATACCAAGACTTTACCATACCTACAAAAACAAAGCCCAAACAATCTAAACATGCACAACTCCTGACACTAAATGACAGTTTGTTATCCATAACTTAGATACTGATTAACAATTGATATATTATACATTTACGATATGAAGTTTTATTAAGCGACAATTTAAATACTTATAAGCATAATTTGGATTGATTTGAAGTCTCCCAAATGTTGTCATAGGGGGATTTATCATTACTTGTTACAAAATTTACAGGTATGCTAATCTAAGGGCGTATGGCTTTTAAAAGTCTTACACCAGTGGATGTATGGATGAACAACATGTAGGTATTCTCGCAAATGGTATACAAAAGATCACCAAACTCTCACTTTCTAACTAAACGCTAGTACCAGTTGATATAGCAGAACGAAAACGAAACCCGTATCTTTTAACCGAACCGAATCCAACAATACTGAGCAGAAAATCGCCGTCTCATCCCCCGTTTGACCGCATGACCTCGGCGAAAGTATTGTCACAGTGTTAAAAGAAACGTGGAAGGAAGTAATCTCACACCATTCCATATAATTATTATAAATAAGACAGCGAGGTTTCGGAGTTAACTAAAATATCATCGATATATAAAAATTTTGGATTATTGATTGTTTACTACAATATTTTGATTTGTTTGTGTAGCCCTATTGATACTACGCCGCGCACACTCACACGCATACCTGCCTTATTTTTATTTGTTTAAAACTTACCGTGAGAACCCCGAAGATCGAGTCGACATCGAGACGTTCCCTATGACACATGTACTAGACTGACCAGAGCACTTTCGCCGCGTGTGTGTCCTGTGAAACTCCTTACAGACATTTCGAGTGATTGTGGCCTGTGAAGTGATACCTGAACCCTGAAAGCGAGATGTGGCAAGTACCTAGCTATAAGTGCTCAGACCTGACTAATTTTCCACCTATCATTGTCGCCCTCCACGTGTAATCCACTGCCTAAACTCTCAAACATTGATAATATTTTAAAAAACTTTCTGCCAATTTCGAAATATTTAAATGGGACTGGGATGGGAAGTATATCCTTTAAAACCAACAAAGGATTTTTTATAATGTGGTAAGACGTAGACGTTTTCGAGTAATCGGTGAACGACGGATCGAAAACCTCCTCCTTTTTAAAGTCGCTTAAAAAGAGGGATCACAGACAACCGAATAGATGCACAACGAAATGATCCTATAAAAGTACCATTTAGGCTTTTGTTGTACGGAACACATTACATAGCAGTTGTAGGAAAAAGCTGATGTCATGCATGATGTAGGGAGTGGAAAGTTCTGGCAGATTTCGGAGGTGTGGAAATTGCTCCATCGTTAAGAGCTCTTATGTTATGACGGGCCTAACTCACTCCTCAAGTTAGGTACCTATGAAGCTACAAGAACATGTGTGGGTCGACCGATCATTTGCCCCTTCACACGTTGGCTGGACCTCACATCAACGCTTCATGCGCGCGTTCATGGTCGCGTCTCATGTAAGAACTCTGAATATGAATGAATGAACGGTACGAAACAATTTTTTTCAGATCCTCGGCACAGGCAACAACATCCGAGCGGAGCAGACGCCGCGAGTGAACGTGCCGCTCTCGGTGGATGGCGAGCGGCGGGAGACACTGGGGGCCCGGCTCAACATCGGGGCAGTGGTAGCGCTGGGGGCCTTCGGGGCCCTCGTGTTCCTAGTGGCGATCATCACCACCATTGTCATCCTGGTCAGGAGGTGAGTCTTGGGATCGTTTGGTGGCGATGGGCTGGAGGCGGCTTTAGTTACGATCGAAATAGGGCTGTGATCTTTAAAGCAGATCAAAGCACACATATTGGTATGTACCTACAGTCTCTGGTTTCTATAACTAAAGAGCGACTGGTACCAAAATCTTCTCTAGCAATATCCAATCAGAATTGAATAAAATGAATTTTGCTGACATACAGACATTGCAATAAAACATCTAAAGAAATTAATTTATCCGCCAGATACTAATGCTGCCTCCAACTCCAAATATTTCACTCTTTTTCGTACTTTCAGACAGTAGATTAGGTAGTTTTTCTTTATCTATCGTATTATAAAGCTCTATTTGGTATGAAAGTACCTTAAAATATAAATGCTTCCTCTGACGCTTTTAATAAACGAATAACTATTTTTAATCTTCCTTAAAGTTTTAAACCTTCTAATCAGTTAATTGATAATGCTATTATTTATTAATAACTAGCTCATCTCCATCAATAGTTCGGTGTTACTAACGATCCCCCCTATTACCTATACCTATTTACATCCCGATCTAATCTCACATACTCTCATTTAATTACATACAGAGTTAGGTACATGCCAAAAAATACACTTATTTGTACCTTACTTTTTCAACTCAACATGTTTAGACAATTTAACACATGATGTAGGTACCTCACAAATAAGTAAGTAGGTACATTTACTTAGAATAATAGTCTAAACGATCTAACACGTTTTGATGACGCCAGCAGTAATTAAAACCGGTCACTTACACAAATTTAATCAGACAGCTCACACTTAGAATCAGACAATACATACATAGAATCCGCCTACCCACACTTAGGATAGAGTGTTCACATTTTGTTACGCCAGTTGTGGTCGAAAGCAAACCCTTGTGTTCATACAATCAGACAGCCTAAGCTTATAATAATACCATCATAACTTAGAATCAACCTACCGAAACTTAGAATCAGCATACCTATACTTAGACTCAGCCTGCCCCCGTTTAGAATCAGTCTGACCACACGATTCTAACACGTTTTGATGACGCCAGCGGCGGTCGAAAGCGACCTCCGGCGGTGCGCGAACTGCCGTCGCGCTGGTACACGCTGCTGGCGCTCCCTTTCCCGGACCAGCAAGTCGGGAGGCGCGAGTTTGCGCGCGCGCACCGGCACACACACCGCGCTGGACATTTCTCCAATCCGTTATAGCGTGCGTTTATATTTTGAGGTACAAGCGGTGGCGTTGTGGCTGTAGATGATAGAGTTCAAAGTTGAAGAAGATATTTGAACAGAGTTAAACAGTGTAACATAAGCCCTGTTCAATGCAAAATGGGGTCATACTCACCAGTATATCACTCCCACTCAAATAAAGACTTCTTGTACGGAACCACAATATCGAAATACCACTTCTCTCACTACAAAGTTGTAGCAGCTGATGATAGTCTTTCAATATGAGGAAGCCATAACCTATTTTTTGAGATTTCCAAGCTGGTTCCATAGTATATTATAAGTTTACGTATTTGAGCACCAGACTCAACTCCTTTTGAACAGGGCTTTTATTATAGACTGAGTAACCATGTTTCTCTTTCAGCAATGTCATGTCATCAATAGAAAGTAAATAACTACTCACTTACCTATTTGATTCAACGGATATTCAGGCCCATAAATTAAATTCATTTGTAACCAAAATCCATTAAAGTCCTGACAAATAGAGCGTCAAATTTGAATGATAACTAAGATATTCACATACAAAAACTTAACAAACTAAATCAATACAGCCACTCTGCCTCACGCGATGCACACGCACCAAAGTGACTAGACAAACACCGCCATCTTGGTCACACGACGTCACTCACAAAATGGAGGACGAGAGATAGGGCCTCTCCATACTGCCGCTTGTCCAGCATACACATTATTTTGCGTAGCTTTTTAAAGGCGTCTTATGTGCTTTCTTACTCTTACCGTGTGGGTCACGGACCCTGGTGTCAGGCTTTATGTGCCGCCATAGGCGTCTAACATGACGGCTACACGTGCCATCAAAAGCACGGAATAATGTTTCTTACCGGACAATCAAGTCGATTCATACCTTCAATGTCCTAAATTAATAGGAACAATACAAATTGCCATTCTTGCCGTGCTATGACGATAGGGATAACGGATTTACATACTTTATAACCATCCATGAATTAAGCACGTAGGTGCAAATGCTCGTGCTTATGATTTGCTCCTCGCGAGATTGAAACCCGCACTACACAAAGGCGGGCATTGATATAATAACACTAAGATTCAGACTACTAAGACTTCGCTTTACCGTCTATGCTGGACAAAAGCTAGTAAACAGGAGGCCTACTCTTTAAGGAGTCTATATTTCCGACTCTACCATCCCACTCGCCCGCGCCCCAGCGTCAGCGAGAAAGATGCCTAGAACCGAAAATATGGCCAACTCCTTAAAGAGTAGGGTAGGGCCCTCAGCACCACACAGTGGAGGTTGCGGTGCTACACAGCTGTATATACTCGACGCACGGAAACCACATGCACAGGCTACCAAGTGTACACTCATGATCACCTCCATATTATGTACTTTTCAAGTGTAATCACACATTCATTTCAGCTGCAGTCGACATGGAGCGTTTTCAGGCTCTGAACTGCATTTTACTAAGATACCATGAGCAACGGGTATTTTCAATTGGAATTATTGAAACAAAATGTTTTTATTCAAGTGAAGAATAGAATCTTTATCTGCTCTTCGGGTAGGTATTTACGAGCTCTCACACGAGAACTAGCTCATTCATGGAGTAAAAACATTTTGTAATCACCGCAGATTCAGGACAGCCAATACGCTCGACGTCGTTTCAAAACTTTCAAACATGTCGCTTGCGAACGAATAACTCAACTGATTCTACAATTTCCACGAATTCAGCAGGAAGCACCACGACGGCAAGCGGTACCGCCACCACGTCTCGCCCGACTGCAACACAGTCGCGTCTCTCGACTCCTCTTCTTCGGAGTCGAGGAGCGGCCTGAACAGGTACTACCGCCAGGCCTGGGAGGAATTACACGAGGCCGCCGGAGCCAAACACCCCCACAGGAGACATGATCGTGAAGCCCCCAAAGACGGCTCGGAGCTGGTCGTCTCCGACGTCTACCCCGCGCCCCCCCGCGACAAGAGACGACACCACCACCATCATCACAGGGAACCGCGTCACCCCGAGTGGCACGCCCCGCACCGCACCCCACACAACCACAAACCGAGGTACTAGCGGTGTGAAGGACCCTTTATCAACCGTCCTTCGAATCCAGTGAACCAATTACTTAGTTTTTTTAGGACGTGAAAGAGACTTGACTGATGAAATCGCACACTAGAACTTTAACTTCGTATTCTACGATTTACACAAATTTTACTCGACTATTGCATCCACTTTTGAAGGGTTTTACCCTTTTAGTTTATGCTGAATAGACCAAATAATGCAAGCTTCTATTTTATTTATTTCGTAGTATATAGAATGTTTATTTCTTAGATCTATACAATGTTTGTCTCAACTATTAAGAAATATCATCCGATTTTAAGCTAGAATGGTCCCGTATTGTATTTTATACGGGACTTTTTCTTTGATGTATATTTTATAACTGAATATCTTTGGTAGTATTGTTTCAAAGATGCTCGAATCTTCAGTGCCTTGACTTTACTGATTTACTATGCTTTGCCATGATTACCTTGATCTTTTCTTAGAAGGTTTAATTGGGACGTCATAATTATGTTTTCATTCTGACTTTCGTTAATATGTAGTTAGATATTAAGGAGTTTATAGTATTGTACATAATTACTATGTAATGTTTTCGTAAGATTAGATTGAAGTTGATCATTGTTCGCGCTCTAACTTTCCTATCTGATTCTTTGTTTAAATAACGATGTATTCATTGAAACTGTGAAATATATACATGATTATTTTAGTTTGTAGTACCTATAAGTTGTAAAATGTTTAATATTGAGTGGAATTGACAAAATTTCTGCTTTCAAAGATCGGCGGGTGATTGAAATTGAGAACTGCCTAAAAGCTCTACTGAAATTAGTAGTGTATTATTTACTGATATGCAATTTACTTCATTCTCCGCGTCAAACAGAAAATAAATTAGTTATTGTAACATACTTTTAAACTTGGACAAATAGTATTGTTTAAAGCTAAAAAGACGAGTACAGAAAATAAAATTTGACTCGTTTAAGTGGTGCCAGTGGCCGAACAAGTTTAGGTTGTTCTAATTACAGAGCAATAATATCAAAATTGATGTTTTTGACAGGTCTTATTAAATGTTTTCACCAATTTCAAACACCCGCTGGACCTCAACTAAATCTCTATCCACACAGTAAGATTTGCTGACCCTACGTATGGTACAAAGTATTTTTAAAGCCGGTACATGTAAGGAACAAAACCATGCACCGGTCAGGGACTTCATTTTTTTATTTAATTTGTGTACGTGAGTCTTTAACTACTAGAAGAAATCAGCTTTATTTTTATGTTGCAAATGGTTTAACTTTAAAGTCGGATCGTATACAAATTAAAATTGAAAAATGACTCCCCCAGTACTTTCTGTTTTGATGGAAACGATAACAAAATGTATGAATATGTGCCATTATACAGGCAAACATGAAGTGTTGATCCAGAGATATGTTATTTATTACGAATTAGTTTTATGTATGTGTAAATATGTTATTAGTTTAGTTAGACGTTGATTGTGGACTTATCGAGGCGTGTCGTGTGAAATCAAAAAACTCATATGCGAATTAAAAATTCCGTCCAAAATAAATTAGAGAGACTGCTACTCAAGGCATCTTATATGAAGGTCCGGACCTCCAGAATGAAATGACAGTAAAGCACTGACCTCTATAATACAAGTACGCTGGGTAGTCCAGCGTATGTTCTCTAAAAAATGCCAGATAGTTTTTGTGACTCATCAAAGCGCCCCCACCAAGTATCCAGTGAACAAAATAGAGTAACTTACGTACATTTATTTTTGCACTTGAAAAAATGACCGCCACAGGCGGGAATCGAACCCGCGTTCCTCGCATGCCGGGCGATTGCCTAACCTCTCGGCCACCCTGGCGTTGGCGTTTAACTTACGTACAATGTCAACTCTAATTAGTTCCATGGACGCTTACTACAACGCAACAAACAAACGCCAAAATGGCGATAGTCAAATGGCTTCATTCTTAGGTTGAAAGTATGCAGTCCAGCGTACTTGTATTATAGAGGTCAGAGCCCGTAGACAAGATGCAATCTATTCTAAAGCGAAATTCGTTATCGCTAACAGAATGTATGAAACTGACATAAGTCATCGAAATATCACGTGACTTTTGCATAAATTTTGTTGTCGATAGCGAATTTCGCTATGGAAAGATTGCATTTTGTCTAAGGGCCCAGTGCAGTAAAGAAACTTACAGTAGGTAACGTTGCAAAAAAAAGATTGTCGCAATATGCGTAGTATTATTGCCTAGGAAACCCTGACAAAAACCCAATTGAAATAAGTCTCAAAAAGATTCCAGTGAGGGACACGGCCGCACGTCACACTACCCCACATTGACCTTGAGACCGCAAACCTACGTGGGTCATTCTACTTATAAGGAAAATAAATATGGTAGAAAAAAAAAACAATTTGTAACAACTTTTTCAGCTTTATTTTAAGAAAAAATAAAAACTATGCTTATTTATTTGTAATAGAGCTCCCTGGTAGGTTTTTTTCGAGATAATTATAAATTTTCAAAAATATGTGATAACAGAAATGATGTTTATTATCACAGAAAAAACGTGTTTTATGATTTATCGCTAAATAGGAACTTAAATGAAGCTAACACTATTCTACGTTTAAAAATTAAATGGACACATTTTGGCTTGATAGAAATAACAAACGAAATATAACTCAAACTCAACATAAAAAAAATGTTTTGGTACCATCACAGAAATGACGTCACTGCCGTGATCATTGGCAAGACTTGAAAAATCAAATGCTCATAAATTCTTTTAATGTTTTAGATAATAAGTTAACGACATTAATGCCTTTTATTACTCCTTGTTCTTTTTTCCGCTTGTACCATTCCCTATCTTTTAGTTTTCTTTCTTCAATATGTTCTTCTGTCATCTTTTGACGGAAAGCTTGTTTTACCTGTTCTGTTCATTTTAGTCATTATTTCAAACCAGTTTTCGTAGTAGTTTCCTTTATTCGGGTCTTAGGCACCATTTCTGCAAAAAAATCATAAAAATTTAAATGATAAAGAAATAAATTTCTTTAAAAATAACGTCATCACAGTTATCAAAATGTCATTTCCGTTAAAATTACGCATTTTTTTTGGATTTTGACGTGTAAAATCTTAATCTAAATTCTAAATCTAAATTCATTACAATCATTACATTTAGAAAGGTAAACATAATAAAAAAAACAAATACTTTCATCACACAGTAAATGGAAACTAACGTTAAATTTTGAATTTGATAAAAACGTCATTTCGGTAATCATATGTCATCTCTGTTATCACACATATAACAGAAGTGATGATAACGGAAATGACAGATTTTAGCTTTCTCGCCGTTTTTTTGTGGCTTTCAAAGAAATAAATTCTAACAATGCTGGCATCAAATTAACATCATCAAAACACATGCAAAATTAATTTTTTCGTGTATGGTTTTCAAAAACTCACCTTTGGTCTTCCAAAACAGGGATGATAAACGAACTTTTACGCACAAATTTTGACCAGTAAAGTGTTTTTAATTTTTTTATTTAACGTAGTTCTTTTCACAATGAAACTCGCACACAACTCACAGGTTATTCAGTGTTGCAAACACATAAAATCAAGTAAACAGTCGAAATGGAACTACTTTTTTTTTCAATCATACCATTGATAACTGAAATTATGTTTTTTTTGTAACGAAAGTAGAATCATGTATAAAATATTTTCAGGTGTTCACAATATAATGTACATAAAGTATGATAAACTAGGAATTCCACAGATAACAGAGCGTGATAATCTCCGATTATTTGTTTTTTAGAAAAATAATATCATTTCAATTTATTTTAAAACGACATAGCATTAATTAATCTGGATCAATCTGTATTGAAATAGCTTAAAATAATACCCCTAACTTAATAAATTAATGCGTTTTTTTCAAATGCACACATTTTCGGCTGTAGAATAGAATCACCCACGTAATAAAAACTGTTGTTATAGTTCAAATGGGTAACTTGACGTGCTGCCGACTGTACTTAGCAGGCCTACCGCCTACCTTAAACGCTATCGCGATTTAGATTGCAATTCCAAAGCCAATGGATTGTATTTTTTATACTATTTTTGAAAACTTCTACAGTTTTCCAGATGACAGTTGAAAGCCATTGTTGCTTTCCCGAAATCTATAACTATTGCAATTGCAAAGCAAAGAGTTAGGCGGTAAGCTGCTGGTCTCGTTCTTGGTAGATTGATAGTGATGATTCGCTCGGATAGCGAAAGGTTGTCGATTCAGTTCCGACCCATGAGTTGATTGACGAAGTTCTTAGTTTATGGCATATTCCGAAAAGTTTATATTATTACGAAGATTTGTATTGAGTGAAATGTCCAAATTGTATTGTATCGAAATTAATAGAAATAAAGTATTTTGTGATAAAAATGATTTTTAACGTCTCTCCTTGTATGTATCTTACCTACCTCTTTCCTTACAAAACAAAATCTTACCCTTTTCTCCTTAAAATCATTGCTAAAGGTACAAATGGGTCAATCAACTTTTCGTTGTCACCTGTTTTTGACCCTTTCCACAGAATAAGTACAAGTACTTCGTACAGAAGTATAACTTAGCAATTGTATTCAAAGAAATGTCTACTCAATGTCGTCAACAATATGGCGTAATTTAGTTCGCCTCAGAGTCAAGCACATTTTTGTGTAGAACACCTACAAAAATCCATTGCAAGATAATTTCATACCATTATGAATCATATTCCAGAGCAATAAGCTCTGGAATATGATTCATAATACACTAAACCTATTCAGTGACGTAATATCACGCGACGCGATAGGGTTGACTGCTACGAGAAGCTTCTAACGCCATCTAGCGCCTCTTTCTAGTTCTTTATTCATTCTCGATTAGCCAGCAACGTAGCCGCGCGGCCGCCTGTGAATAAAACACGCGAGCGTGTCGCTCGCCGGTAGCGACACGCAACTTGTTTTAGCCCCTAAGTAAGGGTCGCCGCGCGTAGGTACGTTTTTGCTACCTACGCTTGGAGATACACAGGCCTGCCCTTTCTCAAAAGACATCTTATCATGATAAGATCCGAAATAAATTTAATACTTAGCCCCTGCATTCAATTACTCAGATAATTAACCTACCATTTACAACACTTTTCGACGTCATTTATCTTTTTATAAGTATCTGCAAAGTTTGGACTTAATTGTCCCAGGTTTTGTACGGAAAAAATGGTTTGTCCATTGGGTCTCCACTTTTTTTCTTTGTTTTAGTATTGTTTTGATGATATGCCATGCATTACCATACATAGGTATCTTAGGGTTAATAAAAATATAAATTATTTTTCACTTTACACACTAACTAGAGTAACTTGTATTTTGGAAAAGATCAAGAAAAAAAATAAAAGTTGATTGACCCAAATATAACCAAACGAACAAATTGTCGAGCACGAAAGGAAGCTGCACTGTCCCGAGTTATTTCAAGACAAAAGACAGGCACTTCGTCACACGTCGTCTTTTGTTTAAGGTTAACTATATAATTTGTAGTAGGTATTTTGCTCCGCGGGAGGGTTGCGCATGAACTTGTCGACCATAGGGTAAAAAGTAGGGTAAATATTAAAAACATCATTTTGTAGACGACGTCGATTTAATCTCCTCTTTCCACATAGATTTACACATAACGACGATTGACACAGTTCTACGTATAACGTTACTCTTACAATTTAACATAAATTTGACTTACATACAAGTGCCCCAACCAGTATACCAGTCTTTTCTTACATTATGACAGCTGTCATCACCTCGCTGACACTCGTTATACTGTGAAGAGAGATAATTACAGTTGCTATAGCGATCTCCCATATTCCACTCTATCTACTTAGAGATAGAAGTACCTTTCCATCAGCTATTTACGGCTAATAGAAAGAGACAACTAGCTCAGATACTATATAGCCTCGTCCTTATAAACAAACAGCTATATGTGTTTTCATAATGCGAAGCGAAAATTAAGGGTGAATACAACAATACCCAACTTTATTACAACGAAAACACAAAACATAACACAGGATCTAGTTTTTAGAAGCACAAAAACAATGCAGTTTCATAAAGACAGCTGAATAAGGAACTGCAGATGGTATTACATATTAAAAAAAATATACTAAGAATACATTTATACACTACATCTTAGCTCTTGGTTAGGGCACACTACGTACATTGATTAGTTTAAGACAGGTATAGTAAGAAATTAAATTACCGATTCCACTGTTTTATTAATCGCGATTGACATTTCAAGTACTCTACTACAAAGCTGTCAGAAATGACAGTTCCTAAATTCGGTTCTAGAGCTAACTGTGGCTGAATCAATCAGTGAAACCGGCCGTAAAAAGTCAAATTAGTATAATTGTTTTATCTTCTATGCTATGTTACTTGACGGCAAATATTAAAGAACCTAAATAAATGCACGTAAACACAGTGAGTCAGACCATAATCTTGAGATCAGCGACGGTAACAATGTTACCATTTTCTACATCGAAATCTTAAACGAAACGAATTGAGTGCACTGGTTACAAACACGTAATAAAATTGAGCAACTAAAATTATCTAAGGGACCGTCGCACCGAGTTAGTGAACCACAAGGCAACCAAACGTAGAAAAGTGGTTTTGTGTATTTTGCCAGATTTTTTACTTTCTTTTTACACATTTGGTGCAACCGAACCTTAACTCATTATTTAACGCTAAAATAACACTTGAAATATGACTTACTTTGCTGTAAAAACGCATTTTTTTACACTTGACATCCAGTACCTCGTACGTTCATGACAATTATGTTTACCAATCATAAAATTAATGACTGTGATTGGCTCGGCTAAATCACAGTTGTTGACAGGTGAAATGTGAAATGTATGGTAAGCAAACGGTAAAACCAGGCCTCGGATACTCCGAAAAAAAGCCGAAATCAAACGGAAGAGAATGAGTACAATTTCAAAGTGGTATTTCCAGGGCTGCCAAAAATTGCACCAAATAGCTGTACAGATGTCATTTTTGAATAAAGACGTCAGGTTTATAATGAAATTGAATATTTAATATAATACATGTTAAGTTTGTACTAAAGACATGAACTAATTAGGTACCTATATAAATTGTTAACTTAGATCGATATACCTACTCATTATTGCACATATACACGCACAGTAAATATTATTAATACTTGCTATAAAGGAAAAATATATTTATAATTCACATTTCATAAAAAATGCGTAGAGGCATGAAACCGAGATAATTCTCAAGAATGAGGTTTGAGTTTTTTCCCGCCGAATCGGAATATTTCCCAATCTTTCCATTTTTTCCCATATTTCCGAAATCTTTCCGTTTTTTCCCATATTTTCCGTAATCTTTCCGTTTTTTCCCATATTTTTCGTAATCTTTCCGTTTTTTCCCATATTTTCCGTAATCTTCCCGTTTTTTTCCATATTTTCTCGTATTTTTCTTTTTCCATCCCAATTTTTTCTTTACCTCGCCCATCGCTGCCCCCGTATGCTACGTCTCATCTTAAGATATGGCATCCTGTTATGAGCGGATGAGAATCAAGAAATTTACACGTAACGTGCAATGCACATTACACAGATTGGGGTAAGATATAACATCACATCGAATTGAAACCTAAAACATGATTCAAAACAAATTGCATTGATCTACGAAGGCTTCAATAATAATCTTTGGCCTAATTGATTTCTTTAATTTACTTTGTATCGTCAGTATTTTACCTAATGTTAAAGCCAATATTTCGAATTTCATATTTTAGAATTTCATTGTAAAAATATAGTTTTGATTTTAATATATCATACAAATGGTTCATTGTGATTAATTATACGATTTCTAAACGTATTTTGATTTTTTTTAGTATAATAGACCAGGTACAAGTCTACAGGTTAATTTCATTAGAACAGTAAACGACACGACAGTGTCATATCATAAATATCACTACGGTTAACTTTTCGAATGATTTGAATTTGGAAAAAATCCTTTTATAATAATGTAATGTGGCTACGAGATTTTGTCATAAAAAAGGGGTTAATCTAATTCCATACATAACTATAGTACGTGCCAGATAAACGTGCATAAAAGGTCGTTCACCCTGACCGCTAAAACCTTGTGATACGTTTCATTTGTCTTACTAACAGCGATTAAAAAATGGTGGTGACACATGCCAATTTTTGGGTTCAAGGTCGACCCGTACCGAAGTTAATTTGTTAGACAGATTCGTATCGCTACGGCTTATAGTTAGGGTCGCCGCGCTTCACATACTGGCGTGTAGTGGTACACGGGTGACGGTCTGCAGGGGTGACGGGTCAATGACTTTTTATGCACAGTTAAATGGCACGGACTATAAGCAGCTCTTTAAAACAAAAATGTTGTAACTTATTTAGTTCAGATATCTCCGCCGAAAAAAGGAGACAGGCTACGGGTATAGTTTGTAGAAGTTTTCAAAACGTGTAAATATCTGCCAATATAGGATTATTTTAAATCATACTTATCATAACCCAATAATGATAACGTCCTAAAGTATTTACATCATGGAAAAAATACGGCGAATTGAACAGATTTACTCTAGCTAGAGAAAAAATAATTGAGAGGTGTATTTTAATCATGTTGTAGATTACAAGATTACACTTACATTATCCTATACAAGGTGCAAAAAAAAGTCATGACCAAGCCCAAAACAACGCATTGTGCACATCCCACTGCGAATTACTGTAAGTGTGTAG
The DNA here is from genome assembly GCA_949316185.1 of Pyrausta nigrata. Lineage (NCBI taxonomy): Eukaryota > Metazoa > Arthropoda > Insecta > Lepidoptera > Crambidae > Pyrausta > Pyrausta nigrata. The sequence continues at coordinate 2,055,785 of OX438936.1, forward strand.
ATGTAACATAAAAATATATGTGTGTAGATGTAATAAAAATAGTGTATTTTCAATTCAACTTAAAATTTAAGAGCTTATAGTCGAGAAAAAGAAAAAGTTTATTTACCTTCTACGTTTTATAACCAACAGCAAAAAAAACTAAGATTTCCGGACCATTACAGGTAAGTTTTCAAAACAAAAATGGTTGCCGTGATGCGGAAAACACGTGGTTTTCGGCTTGATAATGATAAAAAATACACCCTTTATATCTTGGACACATTATTTGTTTAACACTTATAGTCGCTATCCGACTTGAGTTAAGTAACAACGTCAATAACGTTTACGTTCTAGTTAAAATTAAATTAGATGTGACTATTTTAAAAAAAGTACATGTTGCCTATTCACAATAAATTATGAGTCAAAAGGAAATATATAAATCTCATAACATTAATCATTCGTTTTAACATTAACATTTATCGATAAAAGCTCAATCAGTGCTAATGAGAATATATAATAGTCAAAATTCTAACCTAAAAACTTACAGACCTACAACAGGTATAAAGATGTAAGTATAATATAAAATATGGTCCTAAAATTTCTGAACAAAATCGGTTCAAATCCTTGGAACGAATTTAAACAAAAAATTAACATGTCATTCAAGGTGCTAGGCCATTAATAAATCATGACTTCCAACCATAAATAATTATTACAAACCGTTTTCGAATGTATTAACATTAAACTTATAATAAACAAAGTGCTGTCATAATCCGTTTACTCCTGATAATTTCCTGAAACTTCCCGATAATTTCTTCCCTGCAGCCACAGGCTTAACCTAATTTTAAGTAAATGTATCTTTTCGCTCTCAAAAGAATAGAAAATAGACGGAATGAAATGCTTATGTTGGTGGCAACAATTATGCCATCCTCTATAAAAGGTTATATTAGTTTTAGAATTGACAGGTCAGTGTTAAATTGAACAGTTTTGATAGACGTGTCTTGATTTATAATATATATCAGATTTCAAGAGATACGTAATCTTGAAATTATATTATGATAGTAGTTTTCTGAAAACAAGCCTAACTTTGTTCTTATATCATTTGTATGGCTGTATTTATTTCTGGAAATAAAAAAAAATGACTGCCACACCGCTGTTGACAAGTGACAAGAGATGTTACAAGTATACAATCTGTCTTACTCCTTCAACCGCAGCTCGACGCGTCGCACCGCATTTTCTAACTCCGCCCGGAGCACGAATATGGTCGCGACGACTCCGCTCACGTCGCGTTTCTTGTCCTTTTCTATAAGCAGGAGGGCGTGTTCTAGGCAGAGAGACGAGCGTTTGCTGGTTAGGCCTGTCACCTGTGGAGATATTATAAATGTTTTAGCAGTAAATAATTACATTAAGACACCGCTGTGAAAAACCGACAAATAACAAAATCAGCAATTGCAGAACATATACTTGAGGCGGGCACTAATCATTGGATTGAATTTCATAAAACGCAAGTCCTCTCCACAGATCGCCACTATTATTCAAGAGTTGTGCGTGAAGCTATTGAAATTAAAAAACATGTTAATTTCAATAGGGAAGAGGGTTACAAACTATCTGCGACATGGAATCCAGTGATTAGCATTACACATCCTCGTTTTGGGTCGCAGTCGAGTAACCACCGGAATACGGACGCGGCGGCCGGCTTACAGAATAGGGACACGGTTAGCGTAGTGTGCAGCGGCGGTACAAATTTTGTTAATAATGTGAGGGTAGAAGAATATGAATCTACCACACATACGGCGTGAAGACATCGCAGTTCTCCAGCCAGTCTGCCTGTGACCACGATCGGTGCAACCCGGTCGAAAAGTCAGGCAAAATTAAAGGTAGGTAAATAATGTTTTACCTACTATCCGTCGCGTTAATCTCCGTTTTAATGTGTTCAAAATATGCATGCCAAAGTCACGTGATGTTTCGATGACTTATGTCAGTTACATACATTTTGTAGCGATAACGAACTTCGCTTAAGAATAAATTGCCATTTGACTACGGGCCCTGGTCGTCGTTAGTAAGTAAATGTTACCGTACCTTGGAGAGGCGCGCTACCAGGTGGCACTTAAGGAGCCTACCACCGCTGTAAGGATCATTCAGTCACCATTCGTCGTGTCCCAGGGTGGACCACTAGGGGGTAGATCCTTACCGCCATGTTTGTCGTTTATAAATAAATGTAACTGTACCTTAGAGAGGTAGAGCGTGGTGCGACAGACCTCGCACTCGTCTTGCTCGCGCACGTTCCACGCGCCAGCGGGTTTCTTGCGTGCTTGACCGCAGCTCGCGCGGCTCCGCTAAGGGGCAATAAACACAATTAATTAGAACGTTTGTAGAACGCTGCTGTTGAAAGGAATAAGGAATGAAATCTATAAAAAAACATCCATATTTACCCGACTGCGGGAGGAGGGTTATGTTTTTCGAACGTATGTATAAATGTATTGTAAGGAAGCTCAGTTAAAACACATTTTAATTAATAAATTCATTAATTCACAAGAAATATGCAGGATTGCATTCGGAAATTCCTTACAGTATGTATAATTGTTTACAGCCCTACAGCCCAAACGGCTGGACAGTTCTTGACAATATGAGGTGTCATTGAATTTGTCAAAATTGTGTAAGAATTAAAGGCTATTTATATTTAAAAATATGGCACCCGCAAATGGAAACAAAGGGGGGAGGGGGGAGTGATTTTTTCCTTACCATAGCAATATGGGTACCAATTAAAGCCAGTGAAAAGACCATTTCAAAAATATAATAATTTTTGCAGTCAAGTGTTTTTTTTTTCAATAATTATGTTTGCTTGTTCTGTACATAAATTCCCAAGGAGTACTTATGACACGCCCCGATATAAACCCTACCACGTAATGGCTGCTGAGAAGAAGCAACGCAAGATATTTATACTTATGATATATTTCTGCTAAAAGAGCGATTCGCGTAACTATAGTGCAAGGCGATACGCTCTTTTTGTTTTTTTTTTTAAATTTAATAGGCAGACATTTGGCCGCAATCTCACCTGATGGTAAGCGACGATGCGGCCGACGATGGGACATGTCTGTCTAGAAGCAGCCTATTCACTCTTTTCTTAAAGGAATCCAAATCGTAGTGTTTAGGGAACACTTCAGTTGGCAACGAATTCCACTCGCTAGCCGTACGCAAGAGGAACGAAGATTTAAGACGTTTGGTGCGTATTAGTGGTATGTCAACGACACGTAAGGGTGGAACCCCCGCCTGCGTCTTATGTCCCGATAGTAGAAAGGGGCCGGTGGAATCAATTCGTGCAATTCCTTCGCACACTCGCCGAAATGTAGCCTGTAGAACACTGAAAGGCACGCCACCTTACGCCTATGTTCGAGGCTTTGCAGCTGAGTTTCACAAAGTTCAGTGTCTCCAATAATTCGTATTGCTCTTTTTTCCATTGAGTCTAATGCATCCAGTTGGTATTTGGCAGATCCATCCCAAAGGTGGCAGCAGTACTCCATACAAAATCTAACTTGAGCTTGGTATAGTTGTAGAAGCTACTTCGACGTAAAATACCGCCTGACCTTAGAGAGAACTCCAAGCTTTCTAGCTGCAGTTTGGGCTAAGGACTCGATGTACTGGCCAAAATTTAAATTGGATGACAACTGGATACCTAGAAGCTGTAAGTTATCGGTGACGGAGACAGGCACACCCCGGAAAGTCGGGGCCAGATCAAAATGGCTCCGTTTTGTGGAGAACAAACATGCCTGCGTGTTGGTAGCATTAAACGTCACTAGATTGGCATCACCCCAAACGGATATTGTTTCGAGAGCGTCGCTTAAACGTTCTACCATAGACTCTCGACAAGACCGGATCTCATCACTGTTGGCACCCGGTCTAGCGAAATACGAGGGGCACTCAATAATTACTTAGCCTCGCCGCCCGATGGCGCTGTTGTTACAAAAGAGTTTTACTATCGTGCAGTAAATACTTTTTGAAGTCTACTATGTAGTTTTCAGTCTTTTCCTTTCATTTGTTTTGTTTTGACAACCTTTGGAAGCGAGCTTGTCGGTCGGTTTGACAAAAATGGAAAAAGAACAATATCGTTCAGTGATAAGATTCTTGTTTTTGGAAGGGAAAACGCGCAGCGAAATCAAAGAGCGGTTGGATGCTGTGTACGGTGACTCTTCTCCTTCGATGGCGACCGTCAAAAAATGGTTTAACGAGTTTGCTCGTGGCCGCACGTCGGTTTTTGATGAACCACGCCCAGGTGCACCATAAACGGCTACTACGGAGGTTAACGTAAAAAAAATCCACGATCTCGTGTTGACAGACCGGCGATTGAAGATTCGCGAGATAGCTGAGACTGTACGCATCGCAGAAGGGACAGTGCATCATATTCTGCACAAAGAACTGGGTATGAAAAAGTTATCGGCGCGATGGGTGCCGCGTTTGCTCACACCAGACAACAAGCGCAACCGTGAGACCACATCGGCGACATGTTTGGCACTGTTTCAACGCAATCTAGCAGAGTTTTTGCGTCGTTTTGTGACCGTCGACGAAACATGGGTTCACTGGTACACACCAGAGACCAAGGAACAGTCGAAACAGTGGACTTTGCCCGGCGAACGTGCTCCAAAGAAGGCGAAGACTGTTCAATCGGCCGGAAAGGTGATGGCCAGTGTTTTTTGGGACTCGCAAGGTGTGATCTACATCGATTACCTTGAGAAGGGTAAAACAATCACGGGGCTCTACTATTCTGACTTATTGGGCCGATTCGATGCCGAATTGAAAAAAAAACGGCCCCATTTGGCCAAGAAAAAAATTCTGTTCCACCACGACAACGCGCCGGCTCACACCTACGCCGTCGTCATGGCCAAATTGGTCGAATTGCGCTACGAATTGCTGCCCCATCCACCGTATTCTCCAGATTTGGCTCCCTGTGACTTCTTCCTGTTCCCAAATCTGAAAAAGTCACTGGCCGGCAAAAGATTTGGGTCGAATGATGAAGTCATCGCCGCCACAGAGGCCTATTTTGAAGATCTCGGGAAATCGTATTTTTTGGACGGGTTGAAAAAGTTGGAGTATCGCTGGGCCAAGTTTGTTGAATTGAAGGAGACTATCTTGAAAAATAAATCTCTACTTTCTCAAAATTTTCTTTTTTCTTTTGTAGGATAAGTAATTATTGAATGGCCCTCGTATCTATCGACAACTGTGCTATCGTCTGCATACCCAATGATACCAGGCACAAGCAGATCATTGATATGCAACAAGAAGAGGGTTGCCGATAGCACTGACCCCTGAGGAACCCCGGCATCAATGTCCTGAATATCCGACGAGTATCCTTCTAGGACTACTTGCATTGATCGCTCACTCAGGAAGTCAGAAATCCATGCGCAGAGGCCAGCAGGAATGCCATAAGAGGGAAGCTTGCTTATGAGGCTTGCGTGCCAAACCCTGTCAAAGGCCTTGGAGATATCAAGAGACACAGCCATAGCTTCGCCATGCCTCTCGATGGCCTCACTCCAGTAGTGTGTGGCATACACATAAAGGTCCCCAGTCGACCGGCCGCGGCGAAATCCATACTGCCGGTCACTGAGGAGATCGTTACCATTAAGGTGTGCAAGGAGTTTATTGTTTAGTGCACGCTTCATAATTTTGCACAATATGGAGGTGACTGAAATGTGACGATAGTTGGTAGGATCAGCACGGCTACCCTTTTTGGGCACTGGTTGTACTTTGGCAAGCTTTTATGATTTGGGCACAACATTAGTCTTAAGTGAAAGTCTGTGTAGGCGTGTTAGGGGAGAACACAACGCAGGTGCACAGTTACGCAGGACTATTGTTGGGATGTCGTCTGGTCCACTGGCTTTGTACACATCCAGATTCTGCAGGATTTTAAGTATCTCTGTCTGATGAACGCGCACTTCAGACATTAAACAGTCAGAGTGCGGGGATAAGATCGGTGGGACTTTTCCTGCAGTGTTCAAGCGTGAATTAGCTGCGAACAGAGAAGCAAAAAGGTTCGCCTTTTCTTCTGCAGCATGGGCCAGCGTACCATCCGGTTTCTGCAGAGGTGGGAGGGATGGGCGTGAGAAGTTGGATTCAACCGCTTTTTCCAAGAACCAAAATGCCTTGCTGCCAGCAGGGTATGACGCTAGTTTTGATTCAATCCGGCTTATGTGGTTGAATCTAGCCCTGCGTAAAGTATTCTTGCACTCTTTGGCGGCGAGGGTTCTCTTCAGTTTTCGAGTTTCCGGTAACTTGTGAAGCTCGAGCTCCAGCCCAGACAGCGAAAGCAGACTGTTTAAGAGCTTCAGCTCGAGAGCAGTCGGCGTCAAACTATGGACGAGCTTTGTTGTTTATCGCAACGTCTGAGAAGGGGATAAAATATTTCATCCCTTGACGTATAACCGCGGATACAGCTTCAGCACATTGCGTCGGATCTCCTAAAGAGAAGCATACCCGCCGCCAGGGAAAGGATGCAAAAAAATGCCGCATTTCGTCCCAATCTGCTGACCTGTATCGCCACACCCGCCTTGGACGACATGGTTTCAGTTCGGGTGGGGAGTATACTGATACAGATTTCACCAGAAAGTGGTCAGAGGTACCCAGTGGCGCGGTTACCGACACTGAGTATCTGTCCGGATCAGTCGTCAGCAGAAGGTCCAAGCAGTTAGCTGTATGGGAGTCCATATCCGGTACCCTCGTAGCACAGTTCTAGCAAAGGCGACGAACAACCAGACTTTCTGTCAGCGTCACGATTTTGATGTTAACGCAATTGGGTTGAACTTAGACTACGTGAGGTGCTTGTGGCGCAGTGGCGGCAGCGCTTTGGTAGTGATACCAAACCCACGGCGCGGTCGTGATTGGATGGGTAACCATTCCAACCATTTAAGTGACGTCCATGACAAGCATCTCCGTGCTTCGGAAGGCACGTTAAGCAGTTGGTCCCGGCTATATCTGTGGTTTTACCACCTACCGTACCGCCGTACCTAGGCGTGGCGTACTGCCGTGGCACTATAATTTAGTAGAGACTCGCGAGCAAGCGATGATACATGCGAGCACTTTATTCACCGGCGCTACGTTACTGGGCTGGACGAGCATGAGTGAAGTGCTCGTGAGGTGCGCTAGATGGCGATAGTAGCTTCTTGTTAGCTGTCAACCCTATTGCCCCGCATGTTCTGACGTTCTTGAATAGGTTTAGTGTATTATGAATCGTTATGCAGAGTTATAAGAACGAAATTCGCTTGCAATGTATTTCGGTAAGCGTCTAAACGAAGACGTGCTCGACTCAGGGGCGAGTTAAATTACACCATATTTTTTAGGACATTGAGTAGATGTTTCTTTGAATACCATTGCATATATTATTGCGTACAGAAGTACGTAGTACTAGTATTTATTTTGTGACAGTTCTGAAAATTCAACTATACATCATGTCAAAAACCGTCCAACCGTTTGCGTTGTAGGGCGTGCAAAGGAAATGGACATACACACATACACGCTCAAAAAGCATTACCCTGCTTCTGATGCTGTCGGATGAAAAATGTTAAAGAAAGTTATTTAAATGAAAACCAGCGCCGGGGTCTCCGGGGACCTGGCTTATGCTGAGTGAGGTCCTTTTGATTTGAACGGCACCGACACACCGCGCTGCAGGCAGGGTTGGCATGGGCGCTTTTTTTAATGTTGTTTGATTTTATTTTTTGTTGTGTATTACCTATAATGTATTTTTTTAAGCGTGTGTATGTGTTTGTGATGTCCCAAGTTAATAAAGCATTTTTCTTTCAAATGAAAAATCTTACCTCCGGCGCGGATATCTCAACGCCGCATCGCTCGAGTGCGTCTCGCCGCGATAGCTCCGCGTACACTATGTCGCGCAAATTGACGTAAACGCCGGCGAGGACGTGCGCAGGAGTTCGCGAGTCGCGCGCGACCGCAAGCAGCAGTTGCGAGAGAGAGAACATCGTCGGCTCGCAGCTGTCTCTGAGCTCCTGTTAAGAAGACGGGATCTTGGGTATATACACGGTGTTACTTTGCATCCTTGCCATATTCACAGAGATAAAAGAAGGGGAAAAAAGAAGAAGAAAAAAAGAAGAAGGGGCGGCGTTTATGATATTAGAAAGAGAGCGCAATCGCCGCGGCTCTTTTGTGCCGATGAACAGCCAACAGTGATGTGTATGTGCTACGATCGTTATTGGTGTGCGTAACAGATTGTCGATAAAATTTAATAATCAAGATTAAAAATCAAAATTTTAGGTCACTATTTTTTTAATGATTTGAGTTCAGTGTCCGTAATACTAGTTACCTCTGCCACAGTATGCGAGGAACGCGGGTTCGATTCCCGCCTCTGGTGGTCGTTTTTTTCAAATGCAATAATATATTTAGTTACCTCTGTTAATATGGCAAGGATGCAAAGTAACAGCGTGTATAATAATAACAGTACCTGGGCGACTGAGCTTAGCTTGGTTACTACTATTTAATAAAAAAAGCTTTATAATTCGTGTTTTATTTGAAAAACCCACTAAGTTTATGGTTACCGATGCGAAATTAGCGACCATATTCTGCGTCAAACAGTGCGAAAGAAAAAAGCATGAAAACTTGAAAACATGCGTTTTCTTAAATATAAGACAAATTTTGATCGATTTTTTCATCCCTTATTACCCACATACAAAATTTCAGCGAAATCGCAAATTTTTTGTCACACTTACAGTAGAATAAAAAAATAACAATGCATATTTAATTAAAGACAGTGTAAAATATCCAAGTATCCTTGTCCCAACACTAGGCAAGCCTGTATGGTGGGGGCCAACACAGAATGTAGGTTTACTAAAATTGTCCAGATATAAGTATATATTTTGAGAAAAAAGGCCGGATTAAGGGGACATGAGATAATGTATGTGTGTGTGGGAAAGTAGAATATATGCTTACTACATACTAAGTATAGGCTGACCAGAAATATATGGAACCTGAATTAAGGGCGCCTCGAATACTCTTTATATGACAACACTCGGTATAGTCATACTAGCGTAGATTGGCAACTGAACATAAAAAAACAGATATTTGGAAGTTTACATTTAAGTAATTTTTTTAAGAATGTTTACTGATTTTACGGTACTAGAACAAGAATTCTGTCTTATCTCGCAACTTGAATACTTATTACGTCTTTGTTTTATTTGTCTTGTGAACCTAATCGCAATTATATTTGCTAAACCGCAGTCGGGTAAGAATTGAATTACCCGTGGTTTATTTAAATGATTTTATCAAACATGTTTAAACCAAACTATAAAAATATTGTGTAAGACATCTTTGAAATTTCTACGAATTGTTTCAGTTAAAATCTCTAAGTGGGGTTGAAATAAAGAAAATAAGACTGAAACCCAGTTTTTATTCTTGTATTTTTCTAAAATCGTTATCAAAATATTATCTGTATCCATCAATAGGAAGCCAATATTCACTGTTTGCACTATATGACGTACAACAATTTGTAATGACAACTAGATCGCTAATTAATTTACATAAAATTATGGTGATTACATAGAATTTGTTGTCGAAAAATACTACAGCACAAAATGTTAGACCACTTTTCTTTAACGACGGCAAATAGTTCTCGGGGTTTTAACACATAAAATTATCACATACTCAAAAATTAGATCACGCTTCCTCTTTGTCACTAATCATTTATGACATATAATGACATGCCAATGACGATTTGTGGTTTCTGTTGCCAGTAAAAGAAATTAGTTCCAGTAGTTTTCCGCAATATGGTGAGGTCCCATATATTTTTGGTCAGGCTATAGTACATTAGTAAGTACTAACTTATTATACAATGTGTAAAAACTGCATTTAATATAAAGATATCTTGTATTTACAAGTTTATGTACAGTCGGCAGTCAGGTAACCCAAGTGAAATACAACAGTCTACAGCTTAATTGGGAGAAAAACTGATGACTAATAGAGTTGACATCAATTTTAAACCTACTGCTTTTTAATAGATTGTAAAGTACTAACCTGAAATACGTCGGAAACATCAGCCAGCCACTGCGTAGGCGCGAAGTACACGCTTTCAGACTCAGTGTACCCCGTCGCGATAGACGACGAATACGCCTTAGGGCAAACCAGCACGAATTCCCCGGGACTCTGTTCAGTGCGCGAGAGGGGTACTTTGGCCTCGCGGAGAAGGTGAGGGGGGATCATCGTGATGTCTGACGGCAGCCAGATGGACTTGTTCTGGCATGACGTGGGGCATAGGGTCTCGACCGCTTTGCGGAACTCAGAGCTAAGCTCATCCGGGATGCCATACCTGTAGAAAAGTGTAAATTTTACATTTGGCAGTTAGGATACTGGTTAGATTTAAAAAACTTTTGGGCATTTAATGAAAAAAAAATGTACGAGTATTAGCAAATTATATAGCGTGTCCAGTAGTTGAGGGATATAATCCAGTTTATTGACATGCCTTTTTTTAAAAGTTTTCTTACGATTTCTGAGACAAAATTATTTACTTTTGAATGGCTATTACTACAATAATGTCAGTTTTCACATTTTTATTTAAGTGAGTCTTAAATATTCCAGACATCAAACATAATATATCTTCTTCCTTTGAAATATAAAGATTCCAAAAATAATCAATCACTTGACAATATTGATTTCTATATTGACCCAACCGGGTGTCGAACCGAATAGAAGACCACACCTTAAAAACCACAGAGGTCGTCTAGAAACGTGCGCTATAAAGAAGCATTGTCTCACTAGACATAGATCTTCATATATCTTCCTAAATATACAGTGTAAGTCTTCATTAAGTGCATGTGCACTATATGAAAATACGTGAGACTAGACCCATTTTTATAGAAGGAAAATATTTTATAAAAATCTGAGGAATTTATCAAATAATTAAAAAAACACCAATTAAAATGCAGATTTTTCTCAAAAGGAACATCTGGGTATTATTTTATGTAATTTATTAGCATCACTTGTTATATACCATCATTACCGTTTTTGTTTTATCAGGATGGATCCTCTTAGATCAAAAACCATTACGTTTTCTTTATAATAAGCCGACAGAAGGTAATAAAAATAAAATAAAAAATAATTTTATTTAAAGATTTTTTTGACACTTTTTCCGTCAGTTAAAATTGGTGAAACTAGACCCTAGTTTCACCAATTTTGTGGGTGTCAAAGTTTTTATGGCAAATTCAACAATAGTATATTATACTGACCAGATCTTAGGCGGGCCGTGGTGCATGTACTCGACCCAGGGCAGGCCATGCGGGTCGCGGTGCCAGCAGCTTGTCGCGAACACCATGCCCAGGTGGAGAGTTGGCACCGTCACGCCCAGCACTGGGCCCAGCGAGCGGAGGACGTTGCCGTCGTTCTGGCTGAACATCTGCGGACGAACGAGCTTGTGAGAGTAGTGGGATAAACACTGACCTGTATTGTTTACCACACTGGACTGGCTGTTGTCACACAACAATTTTTGTGCCTATTTGATTATCGCCATTTTGGCGTTGATTATCACCATTTTGGCGCTGTCGGCCTCGGCAGGTAACTACGAGTTTCCATGAAACTAAAATTAGGGATGTGGACAAGTCAACATTTTTAATATTATATCGACGATTTTTTTGATAAATATCTAATCAAAGTATATTATGCAGACAAAAAATGATTTACCATTATGGGACTTGATCTCACGATCCTTCGCTATTGAAAAAATGTTTACACTCGAAATATACATACATTTTTGCGAATGTGAACTTCCAAAGATTAGTTTAAAAGATTATTATTTATAACCAAAACCTGAATATCCCCTAATTCATAATATCTATTTATATACGCTTAAATTGGTACTTTTCGCATCAGTACTAAGCACTGATAAGTTGCGGAGAAAAATCGGCCTTACTTCGCCTATATGGGTCATGTGCTCGATGCCACATATGAACCACGCTAGACCACACGGTCACCTATCATATCAGGTGTTAATGGTGAGACTACAATAAAATACCTATTGAGAAAAGAACAGTGTTGCCGCCTCGATTGCCAACTATTGATAGTCGACTGCCTTGTTGGTCTAGTGGTCAGCACGGTGGGTATTCCACGAGGTCCCGGGTTCGAATCCCGGGTCGGGCCGAGAGTGTTGGTTTTTCTGTCTTTAAATAATTTAAACACAGCTCCGGAGTCAGTAAGTTGGTGGAGGTAACCTACGTGCCTCGGAAATCACGTTAAGCCTTTGGTCCTGTGCCTGATCTCTCTGCGGTCATGACGGACTGCCGTCTCACTGAATTATGAGAGTGAAGGAACAGAAAGTTCACCTGTGTATTGCGCACACACTTGTGCACTATAATATCTCCCGCGCAGTTCGCTAATCTCTTCTAATCTAGTTCATTCTCCGTTCATTATAGATAGTCTTTTGATAGACCTTTGATAGTTGAGGAAAAAGCGACGTATCCATAGTCTATTGATAAGCCTATTGATATTGTAGCTGATTTTCGAGGTCACGAATAATGTTGAGCGGATGCCTTTTCGGCACTCACCATTTTAGTACTAGTCCTGTACCCTTTGTAAACCTTCTGTGTGTGGATGCCGAATAAATGTGTTTTCTGACAATGCATTTAAAAAGAGGTAGATGGATCATTAGCGCAAATTGTTTAATTTGTTCAATTTTGCATTTAAATATGAAAAACACGTAAAAGAACGTGTGCTCGGAGCATCAAATTCGAATCGCCGCGCAGTACGAGATGACATCTACCTTTTTTAATCAAATACACACTATCGATAGTGCAGCAAGGCTAGAAAATAATTATTTTGTAATCTATACTCTATACTAATACGTATTATAAAGAGGAAAGATTTGTTTGTTTATTTGCATCAATAGGCTCCGAAACTACTGGACCGAATCAAATGAAATTTGGCACAGAGATAGTTCGAGACACTGGCAAGGACATAGGCTACTTTTTGTCGCGATATAAAATCATCAGGGGGGTGAAATGGAGGATGAAAATTTGTATGGGAAATCCGACTTTTGGCGGGGGCGAAGTCGCGGGGAACTGCTAGTAAATAAAATAATTTAAATAAAACCTTCAAGTTCCACGGGTGTTTCGAGTAGGGGTCGTGTTTCGCCCTCGGGAACCCGTAGCCCTCCTCGCCCGTGTCTATCGAGGCTGCGTTCACGCACACGTGCTCCGCCGCGCCGGAGACCAGCGTCCAGTACTCTTGCTCCACCTCCTTGGGGCTGGGCTGCTCCGAGTTGGGGAAGAGCGTGCACATCAGGTTTGACGCCACCTGGGAGACAATGGTGAATTCGCATGTTAAAACTGGCCAAGTGCGACTTGCCATTTTCTACTACATTTTAGTCGATTTTACAAACTTCAAATAGGACTTATCCGACGGAGTAAGTATAAAACGACCGATTTTAAAATGACATTTACTTAAATGATTGCTGACAAATAGGCGGTGTTTTGTATTCTATTCGACGAATATTCCTTATCTGAGGTTGATAAAATCGAGTCTTACTACCGCACTCAGAGACGTCAATCTTTAATCCATAATTAAGTCTCGTTCTGTCACTTTCTTTGTCAATGAAATAGAAAAGGACTACATGAGACTTAATAAAGCATTAAACCGATGCGTGGTGATAGGTGTTTACCATACCTATCAATTAAACCCCCATGTATGTTGAGCTATTTTTTATAGTTATCGAGATATTTGCAATAAAAAAACGTATGAAAAAAAGTGCTAATAAGAATCGATTGATTTATTTTGACTGTATGTTTCATTTAGACGGCTAGGTCTGTTTGTAAAAACTATTACTAAGTTGGAAGGTAGAAAATAATAACTTTGTAGGGTATGGAAATAAAAAGGTTAGTTGAGTTGTCAAACGATACGGATCGGGAGGAGCTGGGCTCCGCGGTTTTCAGGACTAATATCGTCTTTTTTCGGTAGTTTATTAATGTATAACGGTGGGTTTATCTAAATATTGGGCGGGATACACTATTATATATATTATGTACGTATCAGTGGACTTTAACTGTGTGAAGTGCTGGAACAATACACGGGGCGCCCCCTCCAAGCTGCTGAAGACGCCAAAAGGTATTGAGTGTTGTTATGTCTATTTAGAATCTTCCAATTAGTTTAGGTAGCTTCGCGTATCGCGAACAATACACTGTACATACTTCAGTTTGAGGTGAAATATAGTGTATTATGTACAAACAGTATTAAAACACTCACTTTTGTTAAACTTTTGAACTATATGTTCAAAATTTTGTAAGTATCGTTTGCAAATATCTTGAACTCTACCAAGAATCGCTGAACATACATGGGGGTTCAATTGATAGGTATGGTGTGGCCACCATACCTATCAATTGAACCCACAACCCATGCATCGGCTTGACACCTTACAAGAAAAATCCTGTATATCTATGGCAGTACCTTTTTAAAAACGGAGACCTTCATGCAGCGGCCGGTGACGACGCAGTCCTCCGCCTCAGCTAACGCATACGCTAGGTTGGCATCCTCATCCGAAACCTGTTCACAAAAATAACAACGCCTTTATTTTGATCAAGTAGAAATCGCCCGGCAAGATTTTGCGCGGGATCAGAAAGAGTGGCGTCTTTTGGTGTCAGAGGCTAAGATCACTGAGCCAGCGAAATAAGTAAGTATTCTAAATTCTTATATTTCTTTGTTAAAAAGTCTTTTAGCACACGGATTTACGGATATTTTCGCGAATTCATTTACATTTATTGTTGTAATACCATCTCCTCCTCTTTCTTGGTCAGGCCAGCGAAAGGGCTTTTACGTGTGTCTTACTAAATTCATTCTTATAATAAACAACGTGTACACTTTAATTGTTTTAATTTCTACGTCACAACTTGACTTTCGAACACTTTACACAGCACCCATGGTCACAGGTAGAATCCATACTTTGGCTATTCTACTAATTCTCATATTAAAGAGCAAATGTTGCGATTCAAACGCACCTCTTCAGACGACTCTGACTCCCCCATCAGCCGCTTCTGCCGGTGCAACGGGTTCGACGCCCGGCTGAGCATTTTCTTGTAGTTGCGGTTCCATGAATTCTCCACCGTTGCCATTAGTTCACGACGCTCAGCTACGGTGGAGGAGAGAATTAAATGATTAACGGAGTCAAGGAACTCTATTATTGAATCACTCGTATGGCATTCTGTTGGCGAATGCGTCTTAATTTTCACTCAACACATGAATTTTGACCTTCATTTTATCACTTGCCTTCTGTGACGAGTGGGTAGGGTCAATCGTTGCGGTTTCGAGCGGTCGAGTGCTTGATCGAGTAATTTAAAGATGCGGAGTGTTAGATGTAAAGTCAGCCTATTAGATCCCACTGCTAGGAAAAAGCCTCACCTCAACTATAAGGAGGTACGAGCCATACTCCACCACGCGGGCTCAGTGCGGATTGGTGGAAGGGTGTACTCGTATTTAAGGCAAGTGACAAACCTTACTGTCAGAAGTTATCAAGCCACCCTAGGGCCTCTGAATAGACTTAACGACTAATACCACAGATATTAGCCGGGACCAACTACTTAACGTGCCTTCCGAAGCACTGAGATGCTTGTCATGGACGTTACTTAAATGGTCGGAATGGTCACCCATCCAATCACGACCGCGCCGTGGGTTGCTTAACTTTGGTATCACTACCAAAGCGCTGTCGCCACTACGCTACAAGCACCTCAAGGAGTTTTAGATGACGAACGAAAATCAGTAGAATTCTGGACGACGTGAACAAACAAGGATGCCTTTACCGTTTGGCGGGTTCCATGTCCGATGCAGACAGACTATTATTTAAAAATCTTTGGATGAAATTAAAGTTGTTTTTCAAATCAAAATTAAATCTCTTTGTAATAAAATTGTCTATCTCAAATATTTACGGTATTTTGAACTTTCCCACAATGTGGCATAGCTGTAGGAAGTATAGTATAGTACTTACCGCTGGACAGTGTGTCGTACGGCAGCAAATGCTTCACGTACAACTGGTCTATGCGCTTAGCGGAGCGACGGCCGCGCGGAAACCTCATGTCCTCGGCCACGCGACCCCACCGCTTCTTCTCTATGACCTTCTTGAGGCCACCGTGACGTTGCACCGTGCGGTACAGCTTGGGCAAGTTCAGTTCGATGCCTTCGATCTGTTGGCAATGAAAGACCTTTTACCACCTCATATCAAACTAGGTTCAAACCAGGGGGCCAAGTCAACTAAATTACACTAGCAAAATTGTAACAAATATCTTGATTTTAACATTTGTACACATACATAACTGGAACTGTCTGATACTGAAATCATGATATTAATTACGATATTGCAAATTTTTTTTATTGCTCGAAATTATCACGTTCGGGCCCCAGGACTAAATATTATTAACAGAAAAATTTGAAATGAATGGCACATTCGTGATATTACCTATTAGAGAAGCGCTTTTCTCATAGGTCGGCTAATACATACAGTCCTAGATTAAACCTGGCACAAACTTTTGTTAATAAGGTGTTTTTATGGAATTTCAAAAGTAAAACAACATTTACAAGGAAAATTGGATGAAGCAATAAGCCAATACCAATTTTAGATTTAAGGAACGCCTATAGAAGTACATTTTCTGCTCTGCCAAATATGTTTAAATGGCAACATTTCTTCAGTCATAGCGCGGCCGTATTAGCTAGTTGAAAACAAAACTTAAGACACAAAAATAATGTAAAAAATCGCTTACCAGCGGGGGCCTCGTGAAAAAAACCTTCTGCTCTGCCAAATACGCCTTTATTGCACACATTTCTTTGGACGCAGCGCCCCAGCGACAGTAAAGCCGCGATATGTACTGGTTGGCCACATTGAATCTGACGTCGTCTGTGATTGTACACTTGGGCTTGAAGCCAGGGGGCGCCACCACCTTGCACAGACCGAACTGAGACGCTATAGGGTATATCTTCTCTATGTAGGCTAGTGGGTCCTGTGAAGGTAGAAATAAAGTTCATTCTTAAGTGACAGTTGACATTCATATTAATTATTGAATGTTAAAGAATTTGCTGTTAAACTTAGAATTTGTTTATAAGTTTTTTAATTTACAAAATTCTCAATTTTTTGGTACACTTGCAACACTAAACATGTTAAAAATATCATTTCGTTTCAGTCAACTTCAAATGGCTGATAAAGACAGAATTATGTTATTAATATATTTAGCGCTGTATTTGGCGATTCGTTGTGTAAGTAAACCTCAGTTCCTAACATATTAATATCAGCCTGTTGCAGTCCACAGCTGGACATAGGCCTCTCCAAGACTGCGCCAACTTTTACAGTCCTCCGCTTCTCGCATCCAGCCACCACCGGCCACCTTGGCCTTGAAAACGTAGTGTTGGACGCCCCCCTGCTAGGTGGACCGATGACCTGAGGAAGGTCATCGGTCCACCTGGCAGGGGGGCGTCCAACACTACGTTTTCCTAACATGTGTTTGAAACAAAATCTTACCATGAACTCTTCTTCAGTCGGATGAAATACCGGCGCTTCCCTGAAGCAGCTACTCAAATTATGATCGTTCAACGAGCTCTTTGGCGGTTCGACGTGTGTCGTCTCATCCTGATTCATCTTAGGACCCTTAGCCTTTTTAACTAGCTCAGATTTCTTCACTTCTTTCTGGTTCTTCTTTTGCAAACTTGGCTTCTCAGTCTTCGCCCGAGCACTCGTCTGGTCCGCATTTCTACGTGCATCCAACTTCGTTTGCAACCTTGCCAAGAACTCAGACAGATTCGTTTTTGACACAGACATTTCATCTTCACCACTTTCATTGACTTCTGGTGACGGTTCTGTATTAGATGATCCTGCTACTGCTTCTTCTGTCTCCACTGGAGTTTTCTTTGCAGACTGATCCGAATTTGCAATCTTAATCTCCAATAGCTGGTCCAATAGATTCTCGTGCTCGATCAATGAGAATTCGTTCTCCAAATTTGCATCTGTCTTCCGTATCAACCGTGCTCGAAGCATCGGCTTATTTTGATTAGGCATTGGCACGGATGTGATTTCGATTATATGAGAATTCTGTGGCGGGAGAACGTCTAAATAAACTGGGTCTTTAGGCGCGTCTTTTGGCGGTTCCAGCACTTTTGCTTTCCTATTCTGCCTGAAGTTGTACAAGCGGGTATTTTCGTGAGAGTCCTCTTTGTCGGCATCGAAGTCGTATACTTCGTTCGTAGGAGTGGCCGGTTTGCGTTGGTTCTGCACAAAGCTTGATATTTTCCTTATCTTGTCAACTCTAGTGCAGTAGATGCAGTGTCCACATCTGTCGGCGAGTTCTGTTTCAGTGGCGTGCACTATGGAGCGTACTGTCGTGAGATGCTTGGACAAGCAAGCGTTTTTCGGTCGAATGATCGGCTCAGCGAGGTTCTCTCGACTAGGAAAAGGTAGTTTCTCAATTTTTGGGCATGCGGTGAACACCTTGTTAGGATTAGTAGGTTCCTCTTCGTCGGGTCCTTTTGGAGGCGTGACATTTTCGTGAGGAGTTTGTGTGTCGTCTTGCTCACTCCCCTGGGATTTGCTGCGTCGTTCTGTGCTCTTTCTTGCGACTGGTATGCGAGGGACTTTGAATTGAGCGCTTTCTTCCTCTTCTTCTTCGAGACAGACTATAAATTTTGGAAACATTAATGATGATTTAAATTATTTTATAAAATTATCTTTGCATGCTGTAATTAAGCAATTGACACATGTTTGAACTATTTTTGTACCTTTAGAGGAGAAAGCTAAAGATCAAACTATTAAGAGGTACAAAAGTTTAAAATGAAATCAAACAGGTACAAATAAATTGTATTGACATGGTACCTTTTGGTTTTATTTCAGAGATATTCCTATGATATTAGTGTTTAAAAATGATGTCGGCCATATGGGCGCCACGCGGTTTATTGCGGTGTTTTATTTCATTATAAACTTATACAGGGTGTCCGGGTTTCGACTAGCGATAATTTAAGGGCCTTTTATTTAAAAAATATAAGAGACAATCTTAATGAAAAAAAAATGACAAAAATGTTTTTTTGAAAAATTGCATTTATGTGTTTAGTTTTGTATTTATTAAACTTTTTTAAATTTTTTGCAAGATTTCTTAAAAAAAAATCTTTATGACGGTTAATAATTTTGAATTGATCTTTATTTCACTTAATAGGCGATAGCGTCACCTTTCAAATGAATAATTTTTAAAACTTTTAGGACCTCCAGATCCACAGAAATCGATTCTTTTTAATAATTATAATGACTGGCATTTCAAGGGGGGGAGTCAAAACCCAACATGGGGGTTTTTTGTCGATAACATTTGATGAACTAATAGCTCATAAATTATCGCTAGTCCAATCCCGGAAACACTGTATACTTGCCTGTATACCTACACAAAAACCCGTTAATTGTACAACACATGGATCAAATTTACACCCTGTAAATTCTGATTGGCTACCGAAAATCAGGTATCAAAAACAATGGGATTTAGAACAAACATTTGGTACTTATCCTACTGAAGACGATTTGCGGTTTGGTATACCTGTTTGTCGCTCAGGCGTGTGCCGAGGCCGATGCGTGAAGCCGCCTATAAGCGTCGGGGTCTTCTTGAGACGCGGCTTCGAAGGCCCAGGCTGGGGCTCTGACCCGACGTCCAAAGAACGACTGAGACCCGCATCTAAACAACATAATCTTTACATAAAGTCACTCTCTTTTCGCGCAGATGTTTTAAACTAATCGACGGTTTTTAATACAGTTTTCGGCAATAGACAGAGTGATCCAAGAGGAAGGTGTATGATGTATAATACAAGTATACTGCACACGTGTGAAGCCGGGCCTCACATTTTGTCACCCTGTTTCCTCTCTTACCTCCGGGCGAGGACATATTCACTCTTACCTCCGGGCGAGGTCGTACATTTTGTCACCCTGTTTCCTCTCTTAACTCCGGGCGAGGACGTATTCACTTTTACCTCCGGACGAGGACGTACACTTTGTCACCCTATTTCCTCTCTTACCTCCGAGCGAGGACGTATTCACTTTTACCTTCGGACGAGGACGTATTCACTCTTACCTCCGGGCGAGAACGTACATTTTATCACCCTGTTTCCTCTCTTACCTTCGGGCGAGGGCGTGGATTTCGTCACCCTGTAATTTCTCTTACCGCCGGGCGAGGACGTAGATTTTGTCACCCTATAATGTATCTTACCTCCGAGCGAGGACGTAGATGTGACCCTGTATTCTCTCTTACCTCCGGGAGAGGACGTTGATTTTGTCCTCCTAACTTTCGAAGGTCCCGGCTCCGGCTCGGGGTTGGTCTGCAGCTGCGATTCTGACTTTGTTTCTGGCTCCGATTCTTTCTCCAGAAGTCGTGTGTGTATGCTCGTTGACAGTTCTATGAAATAGATGGAAAATATTCTTAGATCAACCTTGCCATGGGGATATTGCATGACATTCCATTTGACGACATTTAGTGACTTTGAACCTCAAAATGCAACCGCAAAAACTTCAATGGTACAATATATAATCTGTTGTTAACCAGTAATGTGTCACTTTCAGTTGAAGTGTTAGTTGTAAGGTGTGCTATGTTTAGGCTTTGTGTTTGTTTGGGTGAATCCTTGCATATTGATTCATCCTTATAAACCGCATGCTACCTGTCTTTACAAATCTGGGGCCCAATTATCGCGCCTTCGATATTATATCACAAACGATATTTATCGAAAAAACATGGCGGATATCACAAAATTTTGATGTTACGTATTATTTTGGACAAATATCGTATGTGCGTATTGCAACGGCTTAACGTGCTTTCCTAGACAGGGGAGTGTTAACACCACCATCTTCCTGACTCCGGAGCTGTCTGAGTTATTTCAAGACAGAAAAACCCAAACACCGCGGCAAAGCTACAGGTCAAACTGAGTACCTCTTTATTTTTGGAGTCAGTTAAAAATATGTCTTAATCTATTTATCTTACCAGGTGAAGTGGATTTTTTCTTTCGCAATTTAGACAGTTCAGGCTCCAGTTGTGGTTCCTTTAGAGGCTCTGATTCGCTGCTCGAAGAGCGAGTGAAGGAACTGCGTCCGGGGTCTAGAACGAATAATCATAGTTTATCTCTAACACTTATCTAAATTGCGAGACGAGAACGAGAGACCTCATGAGAAGTTTTAGTTCTTAGTGACTCGCTAGATGACGCTAGGAGTCTTACTGCCGTACTCAGAGACGTCAATTAAAGTTAATCCTCCATTATGTCTTGTGCCAACCTTTTCTATTTCGTTGACAAAGAAAGTGACAATCAGACTTAATTATAGATTAAATATAATTGACGTCTCTGAGTGCGGCAGTTAGAGAATAGTAATTGAGGTGGTATAATGAATGAGGCAACGGAATTGGCTGATTGGCACCACCAACCGTTAACGTACTGTCAAAACGCTCTTCTTCCATAGATTTTGTATGGGAATAGTAAACTATGACGTCACATTTCACTATACTTAACTAACATACTTTTTATCGAGTTTAGCTTAATTAAATATCAAATACTGCAAATAATAAAAAAATATCAATGAAAGTGTGTTTAAAATATGATGTATTTTTTTAGAAATAGGTATTCCGAATTATTTTTGGATAGTGTCAAGTATCCAACTGTATTCGTATAATCAATGTAAATAAATAAAATAACTTGTTTAAACTAACACACCAATTACCTAGCCCCAAACTAAGCGTGAGCTTGTTAATGGGGACTAGCATAACGGATAAACATAGTTATATACATTTATAAACATCCATGACATAGGTACAAATGCTCGTGCTCATCACACAATCATTGGCCCCTTGCGGGATTCGAACCAGCAACCGCCTGGTTTAGAAGTCCGGGGCGCGCACAACTACACCAAGACGGTCGTCAAAACTGTCAACTGGAATCGCAGCAGCAGCGCAGTCCAGTGGTCAACAGGTGTGAGAGGGTCGAGCCACGCTAGATGACAGCGGGGACAGGTAGTTTTGCGAGGAAGGGGATTCCCCATGACAGCCGCGTGTGAATGGCGCCTCCACGCCCCCTGCACGTCTAGCAGGACGAAACGTGGTTCGCGGGCGAACTTGGCGGGCTAAAACTATACACACTTCTTTCAGCACTTACCACTTGGGGTAGAGGTCTGTCTCTTCCTCCTCAAATTGGAGAGCCCTGGCTCCGGATCCAGTTCCGGTTCCGGTAGCCGTGGCGACGCCGTAAGTTTTCTTTCTGGCACGCGAGGGGTCGCACTCGCACCTGTTTCTGAACAATTAAAAGAGTTCGAAGTTCAAGTCAGGTAAATATTGTTAGATATTTTAAAAGAGAGATCCAAAAAAATCATGTCTTGTGAAAGAAAATTTTTAAGGTCTTCAATTTTTTATTATTATTTAAACTATAAAGTAAACGGCCGCACATCAGACTATCCCACATTGACCTTGAGCACAAATTGGGTTAACTGAGGTGCTGCCCAATGGAAAAAATAATATTAATTTTAGTATATGTAATATTGACGAGTATTAAAATTAAAACAGATTTTAGAAAACATTATTTTTTTAATAGCCAAGACAAAATTTCAGTTTATACATTATGATTTTCACATGAAAAATGGGATATTGTAAGTCATAATGTGACTAATCTGTTGTTAAGGGATTATCCTTCAACTGCTGGACATCCTGTATATACCTGTGTGCGTGACACGGCTTGTAACATTCCTCCGTGAAAGTGGACTGCCTTCAGCCAGTTGTTGCTGCCTCGCTGCTATAGCTTGGCGTCGTTGCATGCCTGTTGAAGATGATATTATCTGTGAATAGACTATCGAGAACTGGGTAAAGTTTCAGTATTCGAAAGTTATTTTTAACTTTCGCCTTATGGTCACAGCACACAGATCAACACTGAAGAGAAACATCACTATCGCTCAGATGCAGGAAAGGAAGTTAAATTTGAATGCCTCCATCAGCTGCTTTTAATGTGGCATTAATTTGACGTTTCAGAAGGGAAAATCGTGACTTAAGTCCACTTAATAAACCAGTAACTTTTTGACCGATATTTGAAAAATCGACCCTCTGTGAAATTAATCGTCGTTCTTATTAAGAAATCAAGGACTATACTAAATCTAATTTTATGATAAAAAAAGTAAAATAACATAATGTTACATATATAAATCCTTACCGTAAAAAGTATTTACATACAATTCCATTTTGATCATTTATCAGTAATTAACTGCACTAAATAACTAAACATAAACAGTAATTGACCGAAACAAATAACCTGATGCTTTGACAGTGACAGATTCATATAAACCCGGCCCGGCGAACCTTGATCCCTATGACAGTTCATGTTAGTGATGGGTCGTGTCGATGTAACTTAATGTGATTTGGCTACCGCCCTACCACTGCCAAAATAATGCTTTAAAATTTTGTTTTGATGATTGGGATCGAGACGTGCAATACGACAG
This sequence comes from Pyrausta nigrata, assembly GCA_949316185.1. Lineage (NCBI taxonomy): Eukaryota > Metazoa > Arthropoda > Insecta > Lepidoptera > Crambidae > Pyrausta > Pyrausta nigrata. The sequence continues at coordinate 2,079,195 of OX438936.1, forward strand.
CATTGTAGATGACCCGTTTTTGATAAACGTAGGCGACAGCAGCTGCATTTCAGATTCCGAGTTCGTGACACAAACCCTAATGTCATTATCAGATTCAGATTAAAATATATAAATAAATGATCGGTGAACAGCTTTTGTTTTATATGGTTCTGTCCTACAGTTAATTTTTTAATTCTCTTGGGTATACAATCGTGAGTGCATGTATGCCGCGCTCCGTTCTATTCAATAGAGAATGTACTAATACTTAAGTATGAAAAAGTAATGACACTCGTAATTTATCACTTAATTATGCCACACATGAAAACTGATACTAATAAAATCGAATCTTAAATAAAACAAAACCTGGTCCCCAGAAATATTTTATAAATTTAAGTGAAATAAAAACAATTTCATGCAACTTTTTAACATTCAGCACTTATAACTTAAATGATTATATAACTTAACAGAAATCATGTACACTTGTTTCTATTATCGACATTTGTTTATAGATATTTTTCCGCACTAGTCGATATCTTCCGAACGAAGTAACTTTTGCAGGATGTAAACGTAAAGTCTGATTGAGATAATTTCTTGTAAATGTTAAGAATTGTTATAATTCCGACGGAATATCATTGTAATGGCATATATCTACCGAAATTTAATAAATGGCATTTATAGAAGCCTCCAATTCGATTCCAATGTAACGGTGACGCCACTACAAATTTGTGTCGTAGGAATAACTGTCAATGTCATAGGGATCAAGGTTCGCCGGGCCGAGTATAGATTAACTATTCCAAATTGTTCACGGGACTTTGTGTCAATTTTATGGTTAGTCTTTTTTTATAGCTCAATTTGTTTTATTAATCATCTGTGTTGATGTTTATTTGTTTTAGCTGTTAAAATTAGATTTTGTCATTCTCACTACCATAATGTATCATAATAGATTATTTCGAAATTTCTAAATTGAGTTTTGTTTCGTCTTGTGAACTGACTTGGCTGTATGGACTGAGGTCCTTTGCTATTTACTTATAAAAATAGATTTTGTTTTCAACTTGCCGGAACTATGACGTTTCTTCCTTATTCTCGAAAATGCGAGAACAAAATTTTAAAAATCCGGGGTAGTTGAGCTGACCATATAAATAGGGCGAAACTGTCTTCAAGGCTCTTTTCCTCTGTCGTCTTCAGAAGACTAAGTTCATCTCCAAGTCATCCGAGCCTCGCTGACTAACCTGTGTGGAAGAAAACTTACCCACAAAGTGACGCAGCTAAATTCTTTATGGCTAAATTGGCTCCCAAGTATGAAAAATGTCGAATCGTTAGGAAAGTTTCTCCCTTGGTTTATGAGTTAGAGGATGCGAATACAGGCAGGTCATTGGGTTCGTGGCGCGTGAAGGACCTAAAGTCCCAATCTACGGGCAGTACGTAATTTTACTAATATGTTACATGATGTGTTTTAATTCATAGTAAGTTTCTCGTAGCTAGGTTTTGGGATGCTGTTATCGGCGGACGTGTGGCCCGCAGGTCGCTCCGCGCTCGCCACACCGCCGCCGACGACACCCCTATTTGTTTTCTCTTTTCTTTTTCTTTTCTCCTTATTAATTCTACTAAGATGTTTTTTTGTTTAGTAGGATACTGTTATTCATCCGCTTATTTTTCGGATCCACCTACTAAGGCATGGATATTTTAATTGATTTTAAAATTTAGTAGGTAGTGACTCCCTCTTTTGTTGTATGTGCAACCGCAGGCGGATTTTCACAGCGTTTGCTCAGTTTTGTTCTAATAGTATTTAATAAAGTAAGCTCATAACTACTATCAGATCGGTTGCACATACAACAATAGAGGGAGTCAGTTAATAAAAAAATTTTGGTAATATGTTATAATATTTATTTAACATTTTTATTGAACAACAACGAATGTCAAGATAATAGAAAATTAGAATTAAATAAAGTATTGTAAAATAAAGTCATAAATTAATAAAAATATGGCCTAGCTCATGGGTAGAGCGCGGGCAAAATATTTGGGTTTACCGAGCGTTGGAGAATGGTCACGCACAACAAAATGGAGCAGTAAGGTAGATTAAAGCAAAAGGTAAGAAAAAGCTAGGGCGCCAGATACTATTATCAGGGCGTGCCTCCCAAAACAGGTAATTTAACTAATATTACAAGATTGAACTTTCCTCTGCGGGTATGTGATACAACACCGAGGGTAGGACGAGTAGCCGGTGGTACACGTGGCTCTGCGCAAGCCGAGGGCCAAACGCAGACTTCAGTAGAAAGATTTAAAAAAAACACTGGAATGTGACAAATAACCTACTTAAAAAATTGTTCACACTCAAATGGTTACCCGAGACGGTACCAAATTACTTTAAATTATTAAAAAACTGTTGTAAGGGTACTTGGACGGAGGGTTGAATGCTAAAATCTAGTAAAACACTTGTAAACAATTGAATTTAGTTGCTAATAAGTAAGAATTAATTACATTTTAAAACAGAAATCTACCCTCATAAAAAAATAAAAATTATAAAAATTACCTGTAAGGGGTTTTTAGAGAGTATGTAAGGGCAGAAGGGCAACCTGTCGGTGCTGATCCCACGCCACACAAGGGTATAAAAGGTAGTTCTACGCCTCCAGATCCTAGGAATAGAAAGCAACTATGAACACTTAACCTATCATGGGACATTGAGACACCAAAATGATCACTAAGTAAACCCAAAACGGGGAAGAAAAGAATACTCACGATAATAACTTGAGAACAACTTGCGGATAAATGTGTGATGGCCAAAGCAGGAATCTTTGTACAAGGGCTTCACACTTTTTCACACAGGTAAGTCAGCGATGCTCGGATGACTTGGAGATGAACTTAGTCTTCTGAAGGCGACAGAGGAAAAGAGCCTTGAAGACAGTTTCGCCCTATTTATATGATCAGCTCAACTACCCCGGATTTTTAAAATTTTGTTCTCGCATTTTCGAGAATAAGGAAGAAACGTCATAGTTCCGGCAAGTTGAAAACAAAATCTATTTTTATAAGTAAATAGCAAAAGACCTCAGTCCATACAGCCAAGTCAGTTCACAAGACGAAACAAAACTCAATTTAGAAATTTCGAAATAATCTATTATGATAAATCATGGTAGTGAGAATGACAAAATCTAATTTTAACTGCTAAAACAAATAAACATCAACACAGATGATTAATAAAACAAATTGAGCTATAAAAAAAAGACTAACCATAAAATTGACACAAAGTCCCGCGAGCTTGACAGCGACGTTTAAATAATGAACAATTTGGAAAAGTTAATCTATATGAATCTGTCACTGTCAAAGCATCAGGTTATTTGTTCTAGTCAATTACTGTTTATGTTTAGTTATTTAGAGCAGTTAATTACTGATAAATGATCAAAATGGAATTGTATGTGAATACTTTTTACGGTAAGGATTTATATATGTAACAATAACTACTTAATTGTACATTATTTTTAACCTTCTGATACACACGAAAAATACCAACTAAAAATGTATTTTTAAACAAGCTATAAAAATAAATAAAATAGTCACGTTTGAAAGTAAATAAAAGCTAGTTAAAACAAAATAAATACAAAACTAATAAAATTCAACCATATTTGCCAAAAACTGATCAACCATCTAATTATTCATAAGTAAAAACAAACCAAATACAAAAATAATAAAAATAAATCATACTAGTCACACCATCTAAATAACCATACCCGTCATTTCATCTTTCATGTCCGGTGCATTGTTATTATCCTCTTCTTTCTTCTCTTCATCTTCTAAGTAAGCATGTATTGGAAACACATACAAATAAAAAACTTGACCATCTCTTTTTATGTCGATTAACCCATTGACCTTTGATACATAACTAAAAACGATACGAAATTATTGCGACTGTCTAAAATCCGCGTTTTATAATATAAATTGTATTAGATTCTACGTAACTTTGATATGTTACATAACTTGATATAACATTGACTATGGGTGCCACGTTGGAAAGATTTTTAACTTATAGCAGCCTTTTTTTTAAATAAGCAATTTATACGTTTTTTAAAAACAAATTATAATGCTACTCAAGTGCAAATTTTCATTTTGTAAACGTTTCTTCGAAAGGATAAATGAATGAGCAGTTTTCCTGAATTTATTATCAAGACGTTGACAGCAAGAGCCGAGAGATGGCGTTAGGTATATTTAAGAAAATTTTAATAGCCTTAGTATTTGGCATAGTGACTTTTACTTAGCATCTACTAGATGCCGCTAGAATGCTATTGAACTACTGGAAAACTCCTCATTCGTTGATCAGATAGGTCGGCCAATGGGATACAAAAGAAAGAGACGGCACTTACGTTGTACCTCCTCGGCGGTGACAGTCTGAGCTGTCAGCACGCACTCCCTTAACGCTTCGTCAAGTGTCATGGCTCGCTCTAAATATAACAGACATCTTGAGATAAATACCCTAAGATTTTTTATAATTTATCCAATCGTCTTTGACACTGTGAAAGCATATAAACTAAGGAAGCATTTCTTTCGCTCAAAAATGGCCCTACGAGTTTACTTGGGTGGGCGGGGCTTAAAAATTGTACCTGATAGCTCTCTGAATTTCTCCTTGATGCGCTAAATAGACTTTCAATTTTTCAATAACATTATATTGACATCACTGTGAACGAGTTACTAAAGTAAAAGAGATAAAAAGCGACTACCTATTCTAACTATATACTAACTATTATGGCAAGCGCACGGGCTCAAAAATACAAGAATATTTTTTTAATGTGTCAAAATATTCAATGTGCCCCCAGGTTTGTTAGTCAATGAACTGACTGAATGGTCTGATGAGTTCAAGTCGACAGGTAAAATGACGGGGAAATCTGCCGACAAACTGCTTTACAGTTTGTAAAACATTTCATGTGTTACTTGTTAAATGAATAAAAAAAGATATAACCTACCTCGTGCCGCGGCCGTCGCGGCCATTCTTTCTGCTCTAGCGGCGCGATTGATCACAGCTAGAGACTCGGCACGGAGCTGTTGCTCTCTCGTTCTCTCCACACCAGAATCCAGATCTAAAAAAGCAGAGAACATATTCAATCTGAAGATTTACGGCGTTGAAGTAGCCACAAATGAGCAACTCGAATTTTATACTACTTAATTGGTAATTGAGCTTGTTCATAAAAACTTTTAGGAAAAATAGAGGATCCAAAATTTAAAGAGGTGCTTAAAAAATTGTATCATAAAACAACAATAATTTAAAAAAAATTAAGTGCTTTACTTAATCATTACGGTTATCATCTTATTTTTTATTGGAAGGTACACACAAAAAATCCAAGACTACAAGAAATTAAGCCTTCATGAATAGTTTTTTCGTTTTGCTCCTGTGTGTCTGCCTTAAATCTAAGCCACTTCACTAGTTCTCGTTGTGAGCGGTAGAGGGAACTATATTAAAGAATCAGAAAAATAAACAAATATTTAGCCAAAAAATTAAATGAGCGCTAAATACGCATAAACAGAAATTAAAGTATAATTCTGGCAAGCTGAATCTTGCCCTGAGCTTTATAATTCACTACTACATTCATTTCTACCTACATTCTGATTCCTAACTGCTCCGTTTCACAAATGTATTTTACTTGAAAGATAATGCACGATAATGTTTACGTTTATCGATTGAAATGAACGATAACAATTTTGCCATAATTTTATTAAAGTGTATAAAAACGCAGCAATTATAAATCAGATAACTCTATCGTAGTAGTCACAAACTCCGGTAGCCAACATAGTATGGTATTCACATGAATAAAACTACGACAAGGATACAATTAGTCATTTCCTAGCAAAAAAAATGAGGAACCGCTAAAAAGATAACCTAATATAATCCACACAAACGAAATCAAAACTTCAGCGAAAGAAATCAACTCGCAGCGAACGAAAAGGAATAAAAATAAGGCATTTACTATCGAACCAACAGGTTTTTCTGTATCACTTACTCCAATATCTGGCTTGGTCCCTCACGGGTTGAATTGGGACTCTGAGGTCGTCACCGGTATGAGATGGCCTAGGCCGAGGCCGCGGTCTGATTTCATCGTTTAGGAGCGTCGATCGAACTCTATGGTCGTGTGTTCCATGGCGGAAAGACGGACGGGTCGCCCAGCCGGTCGCCCAAGGACGAGTATTCGACCCGAAGCCGTGGTCAACGTTCCGAATTGGACGGGCGCTAGGGGTCGTGCTAACTGACGCATTCTGAACAGTAGGAGCTCTAGCAGTCGTACCTAGTAAAAGGTCTCTTATTTGAGTTGACGGTCGAGGTGTAGAAGTGGAGGGCTCATGTTCGTTAAGAAGTAGACTCCTTGCTTGGGTTCTAGGTTCAACATCGCTATTTCGGGCCGGCGACAAAATGCGCAAGCTGTCAAGCCCGAGGTCGTTTCGGGTCGTTAGTGTGGTCCTGGAGTTTGTCCGTTGCTGGTTATTACCATTTCTTGCAGCATTTAGAGCTCTAAAGTCTCTTTCGAGTCCGAGGAAATTATTGTGAAACCTAGGTGGATTTCGCGATCCACTAAAAGCCCAATCGTAGTTTTGGATGGCTGAGAGAGGCCTCGAATTTACTCTAAGATCGAGGTCGTGCATCAGCAGCTGAGCACGGAGGTTGCGTCTCAGTTCAACATCGTCGATCCTGATTGTAGTCCTTGGTGCTGTATTATTTAGAATCGCTGGCTGAACTCGTGGAGTTTCTCTTATATCATTGCTTTGAGTCGTGGGTGGGTCTCCTGAGTTTCTGAGGTCATTATTAAGACCCGTTGATTGAGCCTGCGTGGTGTTCTGAGGGTTTACATTATTTTGGTTTGTCAGAACCTGTATGCTGTTACTGACAGCTAGATCACTTTGGCTCGTTGATGGTGAGTGCGAGCTACTTGCCAGGTTGAAGTCATTATTGTGGATCACTGGTAGACCCAAAGTGGTGGTGAGATGATTCAAGTCATTATTGCGGCTTGTTGATGGAGACTCGCTTGGAAGATTAAGGTCATTATTGTGGATCGCTGGTAGACCCAGAGCGGTGTTGAGATCAGTCAGGTCATTATTACGGCTTGTTGATGGAGTATCTAAGATCCTTCTTATATCTGCGTCACTAAGTTGAACCAATGGTTGTACCTGTGAGCTACTGCTAACGCTATTAGATGCATTGAGTATTTGAGTACCAGAAGTGAACCCAGAGCCAACGTCAGGAGTCTGTGCCAGTGGTTGAGTTTGTGAGCTACTGCTGACTTCAGGGTTATTGAAGTTGCTTGTTGATTCAGCCCGATGACTGCCAAGGCTTAAGTTACCATTTTGTCTCCAGTTTGGATAACGTGAAGCACTGTTTTTAAGATAATATGGGTTATTTTTGCTTGCCAACAGAATACGCGTAGCACTACGCTGATGGTTAGTTTTCATCTTTGAATGAGCTCGTGAGTTACTTCTAAGGTCATTATTTTGACTCATTGGTTCAAATTGAGCACTTTTCTTAATGTAAGTGGAATTGTTTTGGGTCGCTAATTGAGCCAGTGTGCTGTTACTGTCTGAATCACTACTTTGGCTTGTCGATGCACCTTGCTGACTGTCTCTAAGGTCAAGGTCATTACTTTGGCTTGTCGATGCACCTTGCTGACTGTCTCCAAGGTCAAGGTCATTACTTTGGCTTGTCGATTGACCTTGCTGACTGTCTCCAAGGTCAAGGTCATTACTTTGGCTTGTCGAATGACCTTGCGAGCTGTTGTTAAGCTTAAGATCATTATTTTGCGTTAATGTTTGACATCTCGCGCTACTTCTAAGTTTGAGGCCGTTATTTTGGCTCATCTGTGCGCTAGTTTTAAGGTCACTATTGCTATTTTGAAGCACTTCATGCGCTCGCAAACGTTTAGGTTCATGTTCATTATTTGCTGGCTGGGCTCGTGAGCTGCTCCTAAGTTTATGGTCATTACTTCGACCCGCTTGACCTTTTGAAACAATTTCATTGTGTTTGGTTGGTTGAGTATCTGTGCTGCCTGCATTAGAGTCACAATTTTTGGTTGAAATCGCTAGTTGGGGACGTGATGTGCTTCTAACGTTATGTTGATTCTTTAGGACTGATGGCTTAGCTGAGCTAGCTCTTAGCTCCTGGTCATTACCTCGTGCCGTCGGTGGTAGCCGTGAGCCTCTTAAGTTAAGATCTTTATGGATCCTTTGTTGAGTTCGGGAGCCAGCTTTATGTTTAAAAATGATTTTATTGTGAAGATAAGACCGAGTTTTTTTCACTTTGTTCAATTTGTGTATTTTACTTTCGCTCATCTGCCTAGTGAGCAAACTGCGTTTGGGGTGGAGGTCGTCTTTTTTGGTTGACGGCGGAACCCGTGGGGTGCCGCTAGGTGCTGCAACAAAGTGTTTGCTTTGATTCAAACATATCACCTAACTTTAGGGATTGTTATACCAGTCTTATCCACGAATGTTTAAAAAAGAGTAATTTCATTCAACGGATATCAACCCCAGATATTTCTACGAATTTACATGTGTATCAATCTACGCTTCATTTTCTACTTCGCAGTACGTGGTTCACTAACGTAAAGCCTCGTTAATATTATAATTAAGAGCCTGTGGAGACCCACTGCAGGGCAAAGGCCTTACCCTTTTTTTCTAATCTCCACGATTTTGGGCAACAGCTGCCCAAAAGTCCCAGTGAAACTCGTACAAAGTGAAAATTCGTCACGTGCTCTAACTAGCAATGAGATGACCATTTTCATGTGAAAGATAACTTACTCGTTTTGCGTGTTGGGCCGTCACTTGACGCAACGGAACGCGGTGAAGACGTGTTAGCCCTGCCCGCATCTGTTCAAACAACGCGTTCAATAAGTGCTGCTTAGGATCTTACTGGATAATACAAGAGTTACTCGACTTTTTAGCGGTTTTGTATTGACTGATTTATTGTGAGGTAGGTAACGGGACTTTTCGTCATCATTTCTATGAGTTGTAGAGCCATCCTCTGATTTAAAAAGTGTCGGTCTGTCAGCTACATTCACCTTCTACTACACCAGGTATGGGCAAATTTTTGGATGTCGTGGGCGAGATAAGGTTACAAATGAAGTAGCAGGCCGCACACGATAGGTAACATTGCGAATAAAACCAGTTAATATTAATTTACCCTCAGTGTCCACGGTATTAAAGGCCACCGCAAGCCGTCGATTACCCATATCTTTTATTTTCTTAGCCTAATTACCCTTTGAATGTCTAAGATAATAATATGTATGAGATAAGATAAGCTTTTCATACTTTTAATGGAGAACGCCCTGGCTAACCACTCCATTAAAGTTGCCATGAAAGTCGTGTGCGTTTTAATCCATATATAATAATCACGACCCTCAGTGATGAGATATACGACTACGAAGATATTTTATATCAAAGACATGGTTACTGTCAGTAAATCACTAATTTCAATTTTCAGGTTGCAGCAGTAGTCGTTTAGTTTTAGTAATATAATCATCATCATTATGCTCAATCATAAGACGTCCACATTAAAACAGGCCTTACCGTTACCACACACACACAATTTTTAATCATAGGACTTTCACTGTTTAACACAGGCCTCGCCCAAAGATTTCAGGACTACACAGTAACGAATATGATGTGTTATTATAATAACCAACCTGTCAATTGCGAGGTCCGCCTGATGCCTAACACTCTTCGCGGCCTGTCGGGTTGCTTGCTGGTACCAGCACCTAACGAAACGCAAAACACACTTTCTTAGACAGTTGGTATGTTTGAAGAATATTTATATCTTACTTGCTCTTTCCCTTGACTTCGTCAGCGTAAATTTCAGATTTCCCATAGAAGCAAATTATTTCTATTTTTATTTGAAATGATTTGACTCAACACTAGGCCCGACGTGGCGTAGACAGAGTCGAGGGTGAAGATTTTTATTGAGGTGGTTTTAATTTTCTATACGAGATTTAAATTTCACTTTTCAGGGGTCGGTATGTTACTTACAAAAGCCTAAGGCGTCTTGTACACACACGTTTTTCGCCATGAAAACTTCACGGCGCCGCTGCCGTATCCTTCCCATTTATGTCAACAAGCTACTAAAGTGATCCATACAACACTGACAACCATGTCTTCATACGGCGAATCAACCGTAGTTTTTCATGGCGAAGTTTTTCATGGCGAAAAAACGTGGGTGTACTAGAGGCCTAAAGGCAACTGCTTGTCATCTTTAGAAAAATATTGTTTTTTAAGGACGTTAGTTATCGAGGATTTCTTGGTTGTTCGCCATCAGCTCCTTTTCATCATAGGCATTATGCCTACCTAGGTTGTTGCTAAACAACCATATCAAAGTAATTAAATCGCAACGCTTGAAAAACTTACGAGTATAAGTTGTTCCGGCGGCCAACTGTGGTCTTCACTATCTGTGCCATATCAATAAACCGTGCAAATACGTTACTACGAAAAATAATAAAGTTAGTAAGGATGTGCCTATGAAATTGGAAGAGTTCCCTCGCTCCTGATCTGATGACCAGATGACCACCTAAGAAAAAAAAACTTTCAAAAAAAGAATATTTTTATGCGTCTATGAGTAATCGGGGAATACACATGAAACCGGCGAAATGAGAACCCCCTTCTTTATGTAGTTAATTATATTTACATCTATTTGCAACTCTAACTTACCCTCGTTAACTCTGAACGCGTAGCTAGAGTTGCTGGTGCTCTGTCTCAGCTTAGGTGCGCTGTGGGAGCCATCGTCTGAGTCCTCGGAGTCAGACCATAGGCTAGCTTTGGGTGGGGCTGAAACACACGTCAGATACTGAGTATTTGAAATGTTGAAGGTAGGTTAATAAGAAAATTCATTTTAACAGATAAATGTTTGATACTCGACCGAGCCAACTAAACGACTTACAACGGCGAACACAACGAAATTACCAAAGATAATTAAAAAGAAATTATGTTACAATTTAGATGAAGTGCCTGAGTTTATTTTAACATCACTGCTTTTTATTTTCCATCGGTACTTTCGTTGTATTCGTTGTCGAAAGTCGTTTGGCAGTTGTATAGTTTGCTTGGTCGGGTAGTACTTTGTATTACAAGACTCGTTTGTCTCGTTTATTGTTTTTTGTACATTTCAATAAAAACTTTCATCCCCCATTTTACCCCCTTTATATTTTAATATCGCGACAAAATGTAGCCTAAGTCCTTTCCAGGGTCTCAAACTGTCTGCATATCTAAAAACACAAAAAAAAGACTAGGAGGCTCCTGCTTTATGCCCTGCCCTAATGGTGTGTTAGTAGATAATAATGTTTCATAAAGCCTATTTCATTTGATTAATTCATTCTTTAATCATTTTGTAATGTAATTTCATATAATGCGCGTCCATCATGTATTTTCTAATTATTACTAAAAATTGTTATATTGATAAACAACACAAAACGTACTTACATTAATCGTATTTGATTTCATTTTGCTAACGGAAAATCCACATTACTTGACTTGATTTTGTTGAACTTATTTTAGGCTGGTAATCAAATCGGACAATAAATCAAGACAAGCGCCATACCTATTCTTGTTCTACAAGATAATACCTTTCTAATGATACATCACACACACTTTAGCATTCATAATATTAGTATGGATGGAAACAGTCGAAATAAATTCTTAATATACGAGATATTTTACAGCCGTTTGTCTTTTACAGGATATGAAACTAGTTTGTTTTCGTAACAATTTATGGGCGCCAGTGCTAATACAATACTATGTTACAATAGCCCACATTTAATTTTATTTGGCGATAGACGTAAGCAAGAACTGATTCACTAAGTTAAGTTGTACTTATTATCTTCGTGTCAATTTTGGCGTTTTCAAGACCCAATACTCGGCGACTAGCAGAGCAGAATGAGTGTGAGAGAAATTTAATTTCGTAAAAACTTGCAAACCAATTGCTTTAATTATAAGAACGACTTGCAGAGTGTTTCAGTGGCTTTGCACATTCCTCACGTAGTACGTGTGCAGATTTGCAGGTGCAAGGACACGGGCAGTAAATAGGTGTTCCATTGTACTCAAAACCTGCATATTATTGTTAAGGTACCCGATAAACAAGCTTATACATTTTAGAAGTCAAAAACCCCATAAATACTTTAGCGCTTTAATAGTTAAGACAATGACATGTAGTTGAAAAAAGCAATTTAGATTAGCAAAATTGTAAATTTAAAATCATAGAAATCGCATGGCAGTTGTATAATGAGTCTTGTATGATGTGGTAAACCATATGCAAAAATGCCTTTTCTTGCACATGGGATTACATCCCTCTGTGGCCGAAGGACCCCTTTATTTTCATCCTAGTCCAAGTTGGCACAGTTCGGGATGCACGGGGCGGTTCCACAAAACTTTAGGAACTCAAATACTGTGAGCCAACCGGTGACCTCTCTGACCTCTCATTTACGTGTCATGGCTCTGAATAAAAAACCATCACCCAAGTAATACAGCATGCAAATGTTATGTTTACTGACTACTAAGAAATTAGTTGATTTATAACCTACTAATAAACCTTCAAACCCATGTTATTTTATTGGGATTCATGCAACAGTTGTGCGTGTTTGTTAAGACTTTCAGAATATTTTTTTGTGCAGAAATTAGTGTGGTGTCATGAAATACGAATGAAAAGAAAGGTTTGCCCTCACCTTATCTAAGTGAAATAAAGAGAAAATAGCCAAATTCAAAATTAAGACCTGCTGGTACTCTTGGTTTCGTAGGCTTTTGCTGTCGAGTCGGTATGGGGACTCTTGCTCGTCCTATAAAGATGTTCACGTTTAGCAATATCTCCGACAACTACATAGCTAACATCGAATAGTGCCAAGACAAACCTATTTACACAGGTTTTACAGGTTTTAGCAAACTAATAACCAAACATGTATATTAACTTTGGTGTATAATTAATAAAAATACTGGGAGTGGTTTGGCGGTAGCTCTCCAACGACCGAGACATTCACTGCCGCACTCAGAGTCGTCAATTAAAATGAATCTTTACTTAAGTCTCGCGCTGTCCTTTTCTATTTCTGAAATAGATAAGACTGCGCGACTTAGTCAAGGATAAACTTAAATTGACGTCCCTAAGTACGGGTGTAAGTCGGGCTATACACGGGCATGCCCATCGTACATTCAACTTTATTTTGCATCGGAAGCATTCAGTGTCACTCGGGTTCACTGCGTCTATTTTCAAAATTTATGAATTTTTCTCTATAGGTTATAATAAGTTCAATCTCTCCAGCCAACCAAAACAGTCGAAAGCAGATAAAATATGTGAGAAGTAAATATTTATTTACAGATTACAGGAAACTAGCCATCGAAAACCGCCTTGCACATTGACGCTCAATGGAGTGTCGTACTCAATTTTAAATATACTCTTTTCATAAGAGTTTGGGTTCACTTTTTATTAGCAGCTCATTCGTGAGTGAGACAGTGCTAATTTAATTGGTGAACAGTGGTAGTTTCGACTTCATAAATAAAATAGCACTCACTTTTAGATGTCGAAGCCAGCTCCTCACCTGCACACAAACAAAATAATGGTCCAGTTATTTTTCTTATCAATTCTTTTATTGACATCATAATAACACGAGTTACATAGGGGTTTCTTACATTCCGATCGATTTGATTCGAATCTCAGACACAGCAAGCAAGTTCTAGATAATCTTCTTATTTTTTTTAAATCTAGATAGGCAATGTAGATTTTTAAAAGTTTTTAATTATCCTTATCTGAGCTTGAATTAACAATTTGGTCCTTCGAGCCGGGTTTTAACCTGCTACCTGGGTCAGTGTCAGTTGGCAGAATTTTATGGACAAATTTTTCGAAGATACTGCTCTGAATTACGTAAGGGTGCGTTTTCACGAACGCGTTAGTAACCGGTTCGTAAGCGGATTGTGGCTGTCTTGTCTCAATTTCAAATACCTTAACTAGAAGTAAAGGCAGTTTTAATTAGAACTATATATGTAATTGAATTTGAATATTTTGTTAGCTCATCGAATACGATACACCCAATTACTAAACCGCCACCGCGCACTTTTCGTTTATTGACCGCAAAAATGTTCTATATGCTGCTTTCATTACCCTCATAGCGTTATCCTGGTCACCGGTCACTGGCACAAGAGGGCTCAGGGTCCGCTTTGGACCAAGCATCAGGGCAAAGCAAAACAGGTAATTACAGTAGAGCGACTGCCACCTGACCTCCGTGACCCTGTTAACAGGGGAACCTGACCAGTTTGGATCATGGTTACATATTCAGTCGCTTGAATGTGCAGGTTTCCTCGCGATGTTTTCCCACACCGCAAGAGCATCGGTTAGTCAAACAGCTAATGTACAAAATTCAGGAAAAGTCATTGGTACATGGCGGCACTTGTGAATGAACCGGTACCTCCCGCATGAGAGACGACCCGCTAGCCACTAGGAGCTACGCTATTGATGCTCTCAATTTTCAAAATATACTTTATAGTATTATTATTCATATAAATGGAGTGTGAACTACTGTCGTCGTCTAAGTCACAGCTCTGGGCAGTGGACGCTACTGTAGTCACTCACCCCTCCGCTTCCTCATGGCCCTGTTTCTCCTGCGCGATGTACGTCAGCTTGTCGTCGTCTAAGTCACAGCTCTGGGCAGTGGACGCTACTGTAGTCACTCACCCCTCCGCTTCCTCATGGCCCTGTTTCTCCTGCGCGATGTACGTCAGCTTGTCGTCGTCTAAGTCACAGCTCTGGGCAGTGGACGCTACTGTAGCCACTCACCCCTCCGCTTCCTCATGGCCCTGTCTCTCCTGCGCGATGTACGTCAGCTTGTCGTCGTCTAAGTCACAGCTCTGGGCAGTGGACGCTACTGTAGCCACTCACCCCTCCGCTTCCTCATGCCCCTGTTTCTCCTGCGCGATGTACGTCAGCTTGTCGTCGTCTAAGTCACAGCTCTGGGCAGTGGACGCTACTGTAGTCACTCACCCCTCCGCTTCCTCATGGCCCTGTCTCTCCTGCGCGATGTACGTCAGCTTGTCGTCGTCTAAGCCACAGCTCTGGGCAGTGGACGCTACTGTAGCCACTCACCCCTCCGCTTCCTCATGGCCCTGTCTCTCCTGCGCGATGTAGGTCAGCTTGTCGTCGTCTAAGTCACAGCTCTGGGCAGTGGACGCTACTGTAGCTACTCACCCCTCCGCTTCCTCATGCCCCTGTCTCTCCTGCGCGATGTACGTCAGCTTGTCGTCGTCTAAGTCACAGCTCTGGGCAGTGGACACCACTGAACCACTCACCCCTCCGCTTCCTCATGCCCCTGTCGCTCCTGAGCGCCACGCTCTGCCTCAGCACTTGCGCGATGTACGTCAGCAGCTTGTCGTCGTCTAAGTCACAGCTCTGGGCAGTGGACACTACTGAACCACTCACCCCTCCGCTTCCTCATGCCCCTGTCGCTCCTGAGTGCCACGCTCCGCCTCAGCACCTGCGCGATGTACGTCAGGGGCTTGTCGTCGTCTAAGTCGCAGCTCTCGGCGGTGGAAGGCGCGCGACGACGACGTAGCGCACGCACCGCCACGCTAGGCGCCTTACGGCATTTCTTTTTGACGGCACGCGGTTTCGGCTTGAACGACGAGCCTAGGAGCGTTCTGTGAAAAAGAAATGTTTTTTTTTTTATATTTGTTACCCATTTGAGACAAATAACAGAGTGGTGCAATCTGTCACTCAGTTATAGGAAGCGTTTATTTTTAATGGTTTCTTAGTTACTGTTTAACAGAGCTAAGAGCTACTTAATTAATTTGTGCAATGTAATCACCAAGAGATGTCACTAAAATTGACTCGCGATATGTTAGTGTTTTTCCCAGTAGGTAAAAGCAAAGCTGATGGAAATTTGAACTTAGTTCTCTCTTTCAAATAAAAAGTGTTCTATACAAGTGTGTGTGTGTTTCCGTGGTAGTAGTGTAAGTTTTAAACAGTTACTAATGTGTCATTATCTTAAAATTAATAAATCTTTATTTAAAATCCGACCGCTTATCTGAGACATCGCCTGCGGGGTATATGAGAGCGGGGATAGACGAGAACGGGGTCTAAAGCGGTGTGGGCGGCAGGCGCTTGTGAATTGATTGGGTGATTTCAATTTTGAAATTCGAAATTAGCATTCTTTTCAAAGTTCAAATCACCCAATTTAATCCCTGGTCACGTCTAGCCCCGCGTACCCGACGCGTAAACCCAAAAATCAATTGAATATTATTGATATATTTTTTTCAAATTTTTCAACTCCCGTAGGCGAGCGGGGTAAAATTTGTGCGGAGTAATAAAAGCGATACATTCCACCAATAAGCGTAGATTCTTGTTATTTTCCTGTGACACTTTATCATATAAGTGCAACAGTTTCCGGCAAACTGCCGTCCCTGCGTGTACCAATATACCGAGGCATTAACACACAATCAAATTATGTCGTTTTAAAAGTGTACAGAAACACAGATACTTACATCAAATGCAATCTCTGAGGCCTCTGCGCCTTCTGGTTCAGGGTCCCCGTCCTCTTAGGCCTCATGTATCGGAGAGGCCTCACCGGCTTGCTTTTGGCGAGGTTCGGCGCGCTTGCCGTCGCCGCTGCCGCTGCCGTGCCGTTCTTGGGCTGGGTGTGGTGCGTGCCGTTCACCTCTGCCGCTGGCTGGAGGGCCGGCTCTTGCCGCTCCTCTAGCCGCTGCAGAAGTACCACGGGCTCTGTGTGTGTGTGCATATCTGGAAAAAATTGTGGTATGTGTTATAGAGGAACGTTTTTAAGTAAAGAAAGAAAGAAAACATCAATCCTTTAAATAATTTTTCATTTTCAAACAAGTTTTAGTTGTGCAATAAAGCTGTAATAAATAAATAATTGAGGTTGCACGCAATCAGTGTAGTGATATATTAGCAGCGGCATTTAAGTCTGTTCAAAGATCATTATTAACTCCCTATTATTCCAATACATTCGATCAATACCATCAATAGCTTTTTATACAGGGTGGTCCGTCCAATGACGTCAAGTTTTTTTTTTTATTCCTCCCTCCTAGGGCTACCCAAAAATACCCTATGTATGTTCCCCGTTTTTTTTAGTTTTCGAGATACGATTTTTTTTATGCTTTCATCGAAAATTTCGCCAGTGTTTACATAAAAAAATTACATAAAAAAAACTGATCGGTTTTTTTATGTTTTTTTTTTAAACTTAATTCTCGTGAAGTGTTCTTGCACATGCATAAGAATTAACTGCCTAACATTGCTGCATGTTGTAACAATTTTGATCCAAAGTTAATAAATAACGTTTCTGCGAACTAGAGTTAAATTTTCAAATTCAAATTTAAAAAAAAACAAGAAGGTTGCAAAGATTCTAATAAATTTTAAAAACTTCTCTAGTCTCTAAGCTTTCCAAAAAGTACAAAAAAGTGGTAGGTAAAGGGGCCATTATTTCCTGTAATCGGGCTTCAAACGTAGCGGGGTGAAAATTTGGCCAATTAAGTAACTTCAATTGAGGAACTTGAATTTCATGAAAATAAATTCTAACGCCTTAAAACATTTGAAAAATTCTCCTTAGAGATTTTTAAAATTGTATTATTTATTTTATTACATTATTGCTTAGTTTTAGGATCACTGTCAGCGATCCAAACGAAGCTAAAACATGTCACGCACAAAAAATTGACTCGTCAAACCAGTTAGATAAGGGACCGTTTTTACCTGCCTTACCACCCCTCACCTCACCACCGCACCCCCCGCACCCCTGCCCAAGCCGATGCGACCCAACTACGACCACAGTCGTTCACTGCTACCTGCTCGTGTTACTACTGTTCTGTCTACGTTTGTTTCCTCTGATTCATACTACTTTTGCTTGTTACCCGGACTCTTGATTTGCCTTGTGATGGACCTGTGCCTGTGCTTCGGATTCTGACTGCCTAGTGATTTGGATTAAAGTCGACCTGCATCATGCCATATTCACTTGGTGAATACGCAGAGATGCATTATTATTATGGCGTCGCGCAAGGCAATGGCCTATTAGCTGCGAGACTCTATCGAGAACAGCTAGAGCGGCGAGGTGAAGTACGAGAGCATTACCCAGACCACAGAGTTTTCATTAACACTCACAACACTCTGATAACTGGCCGAGTTCCGGGGACTGGTCGCGGAGGCGGACATGTTGCTGATCCAGACCGAAGGGATATGGTGTTAGATGAGATCGAAATTGATCCATCTACAAGCTCAAGAAGAATAACTAGATCAACTGGAATACCGCGAACTTCAGTTCTGAGAATTTTGAAATCAGGTGAGCATTTTTAAAACATTTTTTACATTCTTAGGTAGCTTAAGTTGAGCCTTACTCTGTCAACCCATGAAGTATTCCTTAGGTGCAGTCATGGTTTTCCCTTGCACTGTAACTTTTGTGAACCCTTAAACAACCCATTAGTAGGCAAATCTCTGCCTCATCATCGCCCCGCTGTCGCTGTCTGTCGTGATTGAGTTTTTTTTTTTTCAGAGGGCTACCACGCCTACCACATTCAACGCGTGCAACAGCTGCAAGCTAGCGACTATCCCCGGCGAGTCGCTTTCTGCCGAGAAATGCTGGCAAGGTCACAAGAAGACCCAGATTTTTTTAGAAAAATTCTTTGGACTCATGAGTCACGGTTCGAAAGGACAGGAGTGTTCAATATGCATAATTATCACACTTGGGCTGTGGAAAACCCACATACTGCTAGAGCCTCTAATTTTCAAAACCGCTACAGCGTGAATTTGTGGTCAGGAATACTCAACGGGCAGCTCATTGGGCCTTTTGAGCTGCCAGCAAGGCTAAACGGACCAGAGTATTTGAACTTCCTGGAAAATAATTTGATAGATTTATTAGGAGAAGTACCTCTAGAAACGAGAAGGAGAATGTTTTTCCAAAACGACGGTGCTCCCTGCCATTATGCAAGAGAAGTAAGGGCGCACCTCAACGAAACGTTTCCAGGAAGGTGGATTGGGCGTGCCGGGCCAATTGAATGGCCTGCACGCTCACCAGACCTGCACCCAATCGATTTTTTCTTGTGGCGGTACTACAAAGAAATAGTTCATGCGCGGGAGACGAATAGCGAAGCCGAACTACGCCAGAAATTGAACGAAGCGGAAAGCAAATAAAAGCTAACAGAAGTGCATTTCTTAGATTAAGGCAATTTTTTTTGAGGCGCTGTAGATTATGTATTGAAGTGGGAGGGAGGCACTTTGAAAATTAGTTGTAAATTTAATTTTATTAATAAATACTTTGATTTGATTTGTATTGTTTCATTATGAACCTCAAAAAATGATACACCAGTCATAAAAATAATTATTATTACCACCAAGATGGGTTTTCAGTAATTTGGAGCAATCACCTATTTAAAATTATGAAATTAAAGTTCCACAATTGAAGTTACTTGATTGGCCAATTTTTCACCCCACTAGGTTTGAAGCCCGATCACAGGAAATAATGGCCCCTTTACCTACCACTTTTTTGTACTTTTTGGAAAGCTTAGAGACTAGAGAAGTTTTTAAAATTTATTAGAATCTTTGCAACCTTCTTTTTTTTTTAATTTGAATTTGAAAATTTAACTCTAGCTCCCAGAAACGTTATTTATTAACTTTGGATCAAAATTGTTACAACATGCAGCAATGTTAGGCAGTTAATTCTTATGCATGTGAAAGAACACTTCACGAGAATTAGGTTTAAAAAAAAACATAAAAAAACCAATCAGTTTTTTTATGTAAACACTAGCGAAATTTTCGTTGTAAGCATAAAAAAAATCGTAGCTCGAAAACAAAAAAAAATCGGGGAACATACATGGGGTATTTTTGGGTACCCCTAGGAGGGAGGAATTAAAAAAAATTCTTGACGTCATTGGATGGACCACCCTGTATATTCTGGTCTGTGTGTTTTGGTACATACAACTGTTATTCGGATTTCCGTAACACAAGTGCTTTAGCTACTTCCATTCCAGGCAATGTATACAATGTTGTCCAATATTTATGTTCTATCAGCATTGGAGACTTACTTTGAAAAGCTACGACGTCCAGCAGGCTGACAGCTGACATGCGGTTGTAGTAGATGTTCATGTTCTCATCCTTGGAGGTGACATCGACCCTCCGCTCCAGCGCGCTGGCGGACGCGCTGGGCGGTATGAACGCGCCCTGCGCAAACTTGCGCTGAGCGTGGACTTTCCTGTAAGTAAGACTTTATTTTAGCAAATTTAATAAATAATAAATAAAAGAAAGGTGGGCTACTGCAGTGGCGGCGTAAGAGGGGGGCGGGGCAGTAACCCAATTTTAGTATACAAACGGTGTAAATTCTATAAATTCCGCGATCGCTTCGCTCGCGTTTTGTAGTTAAATATCCTCACATGCTGTCACCAAAATTTTACGCACTGGCTTTGCGTTTTATAACGTCATTTCGACCCCTATACTGTGTTGAATTTCTAACCTAGCAATGGTCGCATTTCATGACCTTATTTCGGCCCCACATCGTGTGTATGCATACATTTCGGCGCTTGCTTCGCTCGCGTATTATAGCCTTCTTTCGGCCTCCATATCGTAAGTTTCCAAACTAGCAACACTCACATTTCGTGACCTTATTTCGGCCCCATATCGTATTTAATCAATGAATTTCTTGCTTCGCTCGCTTATTGTAACCTTATTTCAACCTCGTCAAATGGTTAGTTTTCAATCTAGCAGCGATCGCATTTCGTGACCTTATTTTGTGCCCACACACCATGTGACATCCATAAATTTCCATGCTCGCTTCGCTCGCGTTTTGTAACCTCATATCAGCCCATACATATTATGAGTTACCATTAAAATTCGCGCTCGCTTAGCTCGCGTTCCGTAACCTTATTTTGACCTACTTAAGATGAGGGACAATTAATTTTTGCACACGCATTTGTGACCTTACTTTTCACGTTTGATTTTATCAATTAAAGAGACAAGAAAGTATTTTTTATAATAATCTGATTGAACATTTTTGTAAAATACTGTCTCGTAGACAAGATACGTTTAGTATTGTCTTAAGTGTTTTATCTTAAGTAGGGTAGGGGTGCTCAATACACAACCGCCCGGGGTGCCAATTTACCTTAAGCTGCCGCTGGGCTTATGATATTAAGATATCAGAAAACAGAATTCAAACAGCTCAAGTGCAATTGTGATCGAAAGTGTAAACAAATAACATTAAGAAAATTGTAATAGAATCGCAAAATGATTAGCAAGATTTTGACAGTTCTAATACTAGATCTTAAACACTTCAAATGTAAAGATGTTAAACCCCACTTGTTATTCAATTACAATTCTATTCAAAAATGTTTAGTGTACTGTCGACAAAATTAAATCATGACCCACTTTGCCGATTATTCCTTTGTATTCATTAATGTAGTAAGGTTTTCTTCGCTGTCATGCATGTTGCACATAGTACGTTTTAAATATGAATAAAAATGCGCCATTACGGGTTAGAGATCTATGCAAGTTTAACCTTTATTATCACTGCACTAGACATGTTTTAGATAAACCAGTCTTAATATGAATTTAAAATAAGTCCATAATCCAAACTCTTTTCACTACGAAGAAAAATGTATTATAATTTAAAAATAAAAAACGTCGTGTGTCAGATGTCAAGCATATCTAGTAAGTCTGAAATTTAATAAAAATCTAAGTCAATATCTACAAACGAACCGTATAATAGCCAATTCGGCAGAACAAAGAGCTATGAATAAGTCAGAACACAGTCATAACCTGGATCAGACGGCATGCTAAAGAGGGTACCCTCGAAGACAAACGACGACATAATCATGGCGTTCGTTGAATCACGAACGAACAGAGAGCGGAAATGCAACACTATTACGAATGACATCTTTACAGACGAGAAATCATTTCGCTCTTCTTAACATGGTCGCTTAACTTCGTGGCGTTATGATAACACGCGATACACAGAGGATCACGTTGTGCCCAACCAATTATCCGGCTGAATTTCAGCTAACATGTGGACGCCGGAAGTGTCGGAGAAATTGTTCAAATTTCTCCTCATCAGAACACTATAAACTATGTCAATTTATTGGAAGAATCAATGTTACCGACTTTGCGAACAGTTTACTTGCGTGAAGAAGTGCCAGTATTCTCCTTTGTTCATGATAACTGTCCAGTGCATACTGCCAGAATTGTCTCGAATTGGTTTACCCAGCATGAAAATGAATTCACTCGTATACCATGGCCGTCTAGGTCTCCAGATCTTAATCCAATAGAAAATTTGTGGGGTTTGGATTGGGGAAGTGACATTTGTAGTCGTCTAATCGGGTCACTTTTCACTTTACCAATTTAATGCCACTTGTTAAATATATACCTAAAATAAATATTATATTCTTCAACTAAGTATACTGTTTTATTTCATCATGGCTAACACAAGTTCCAGTGGAACTTTTATGAAGAAACTGGTTCCCGATACAGACTTGGCTCCCGGCTGTGCCGAATCCCGAATATCTACCTACCTACCTGTGTGTTGCATTGCAACCCTTACCTAAGTTCTCGCCGATTTTCATACAAACTTATTCGTACAGATAGCGATCATAGCCTTGTCAGTAACTGTCAGTGTCTAATAAAATGATAACAGTTCGTTTCTAGGAAATGTATGTTCAAGCTAATTTCAACCTACTTGTATAGAATGACAGTAGAAAAATGACCATAAGGTGGGTCATGATTTAATTTGGTCGACTGTACGTACATCCCTCCTCCAATGCATCACATACAGTTGCGAGATATGGTCCTTGTCAAAGAACCAAAGAGATAAGTTAGCCACTGTCAAAGAGCCATGAAAAGAAGTATGTTGAGCCTAAAAAACCGGCCAAGTGCGAGTCAAACTCGCGCACGAAGGGTTTCGTACCATTAACTTACAACATTAGACAGTTTGCAAAAAACACATTTGTATAGGAGCCCCCCTTTTTTTTAACTTAATTTAATTATAAGTGAATTACAACATAATATTATGTGCATAATTTAAGCGTCTGCCCGTTGCCATTATGAATATCGAGCAAAAAATGGCAAAAATTCATGTTTGTTGTATGGGAGCCCTTAAATATTATTACTATTTAACTATTTATTTTAAAAGTAAATATTCTGTGTATCTTACAAGTGTCTACCTGTTGCCATTATTATTAGCGAGCAAAAAACGGTAAAAAACATCTTTGTTGTATGGGAGCCCCCCTAAATATGATTTTTGTTCTGTTTTTAGTATTTGTTGTTATAGCGGCTAGCTATCACGGTTCATGAGACACAGCCTGGTGACAGACAGACAGCGGAGGCTTAGTAATAGGGTCCCGTTTTTACCCTTCGGGTACGGAACCCTAAATAACAAGATAGAACGCAGAACACCTTTATCTGAGCAAAGACTAAAGTTATAGATGTTTTAACAAAGATAGACAAACTGAAATTGTGATGGATGGGTCACATGTTGCGCTGCCCACAGGACAAATGGAGTAAGAGGTCACTTAATGGTACCCCAGGGATAGGAAGAGAGGCAGACCACTAAACATATGGAAGGACAAAATCAAATGCATTGCCGGTACCAACTGGAGGAGTTGCCAGAGAAGGAGTTCAATGGAGGGAGTTAGAGGAGGCCTTTGGGATGAGGCACACTGAACTTAGAGTCATACTAGATATAAAACTATTGAAACTGTAACAGGAAATGTTCAGGGTTCAATACTGCTGAACAATTGATAGGTTGATTAAGTGTAATTTGGGAGACTTGGGCCCCAGGTACAAAATACACAATGAAAGGAATTACAACAGGTCAAGGTATTGTCAATGTGTCACCTACACAAGCATCTGTTTATATAACAGATAGCCCTCTGAGCAGATGATGCTTAGAGGCAGAAGAAACATCACAAAACATGCATAAGGAGTACAGGATTGCTGCAGATCTATTGTCAGGAATTCTTTTCATCAATAGCATTATTCTCCTTAACAACATAGCTAAGCTACTTTTTGAGATTTTTGAAAGCCTGGGTCTGAGTAAGAAGGAAACACAATATCACAGTCCTAACAAGCAGATAAGTGCAGAAAATGCCGAGCCACACTTACTAACTCAGGAATACAAAAATGGAGTTTGAAGATCACACATTTAAGTAACCAAAATATCTAAGAGGACAAACAGACCACTGAATCAATAAACTAAACATTTAAACACATCTTGTTGCTGTTATTATGAGAATTCAGCAGTAATAATTGAATCTATTTATAGATTCCAACATACTCCATTTTGATTTTGTCTCATGAGGAACAACAAGTGGTTTCACAAAACACTAGATGTAGATATGTAAACACAAGTTTTTGTGTATTATTTGCATTAAATCCTGGTGGATTAAATATATATATCCACCTCCAGTGAAAATTTTTATTCAATAAACACAATAACACACAAACTCCTTACAAGATACTAATACCAAAATAAATAACTTACAAAATTAGGAGTTTGATCATGCAAGTTTAAAAAGCTTACCCCCAAGACTAAAATATCTTCAAAATGTACACATAGATTGTTGCAAACAATGCAAATCCTCTAGGTGTCCAACTTACATGAAATATAGGTCAGTGATAGGTCAGTGCGTATACAGAAGCACTTGTTTATGGATATGTACCAAATTATTGATTTTATCGCAAACCATAACAACCTAAGTTTACAGGTAGTCTGTACTATACTACAATCATATACATATTCTTATACATCATATATACACATTGAATAGTTACTGCGATAACTTCAACACAGTGAAACAGTACCTATTCAGTGAGTATTGAATTGCAAGGATAACAAGTCACACAAATATAAAATGACTTTCGCTTTTGCAGATATTTGAAACTTCAACTTAAAAACATTCGTGTAAATGACAAAGGAATAACTATTATTTACTTACAGCTTCATTTTTGAGGTCAAAATGAAAATCTTTGTAGAAACAATCAACTTGGACGCATGAAACGAGCGGCCGCCAGCCACGCGCTTCCTGGACGTGTTTATTATCCTTTCAGACAGACAGGGCAGCTTGTTTGAATGTCTCCCACTCATCACATTCTTTAAACACTTATTTCACATTCAAATAGTTCTACCTTCGTTTCAGAATACAACAATTTTATAATAAATCATACACACGCGTAAATTACCAGAAACGGAGACCACCATGTACAAAATTGTCTTCTATCTAGTTTGTGGATGATCAACTGTTGTCTGTCATTTAAATTCACGGCCTTGGACAGGAACTGTACAGCTACACGTTCAATCTGTCGACTTTGACCTTTGAGTGTCCTTGTAAAATATAGTATTAGAGCCTAACATTGATTTAATATAATATATAAGGATATCTCATCACACTGACAGCTATGGCACATGCTCTAATCGGCCGGATCGCCATTTTAAGCCGATTAAGTATCTAATGACGCGTGGTCCGTCGAACAATGAACATGCCTAAGTGTGCCGTCAAAAATTGCAAAAATCACAGCTCAATGAATCGTAAAAAATATGGAACGACGTTTCATGGGTAGGTAAATATTATTGATAAGGTTTGGAACCAAAATAATACTTGAAACCTGCTTTAATATTTTATTTTCTAATTTATTTACGTAAAACATTGCCAATCTTCTATCACTTTCACACCCAAAGCTAAAATGAAACAAAATACGTGAC
Organism: Pyrausta nigrata; assembly: GCA_949316185.1. Classification (NCBI taxonomy): domain Eukaryota; kingdom Metazoa; phylum Arthropoda; class Insecta; order Lepidoptera; family Crambidae; genus Pyrausta; species Pyrausta nigrata. Next base: position 2,104,832 of record OX438936.1, read on the forward strand.
GTCATCGGAACAAAGTCAATTTTAAGGATGGAGTCGCCAGTGAATTTTTTTGTTAAACAAAATACCTTGAGTTTTTAGGTTTCCACAAAATTATGTTTGTAAAGAAAATGAAGCAAATTTATCGCAATAAACCAGGACGATGAGTTTTATGAGAAGGGAAAATATAGCGTTGTGTGTTCGTATATTTTTTCTGAATCTGATATGTAGGTATAACACTACACGTAAAGGGATGTAATAATAATAAAATAAATAAAATAATATTTATTTCCAAAAAACTTATATATAAATACATGGTTGATTGGATTCTCCATTTAAGCATGAAGCCTGTGTTTAAAGACTCCGCTCTTCCTTAACTAAAATTGTACTTGTTTACAGATACTTAACTATTTGTTGCTAAAAACTATCTCAATAAAAAAATCTAGCTTAATTAATTATGCAATTTTTCACTTTCTGTGTGTGTGTGTGAGAGAGAGAGTGTGAGAGAGAGAGAGAGAGTGTATGCGTGTGAGTGTGAAAGTGAGTGTATGTGTGTGTGTATCTTATATGGATGTGTGGGTGTTTTGTCTGTATATGTGTATATTACAATGTATAAATATAAATCGATAACTCAATCCTACTCATATCTATGAAATTTGATGCAATAAGAGTTCGGTTTCATCGTAAGTTTTAGATTGAAACCATTTGAGTAAAATATTTTTAATCTAATGGGCTGTTTTGTCATAAATATATATTTGACTATTTATTTTATTATATAGGCAAGCAGAACGTGTTTGAAACTGTATAGTAGCAAACTCTGTTTTGGTTCTGATGTACCTAGCTACATTGTCTTTCCGTCGTTTTCCTGCAATGCGAGGCTCGAACGCTAGTGATTTATGGGTTTTGAGGGTGGTCATTACCATGTATAGTTTTCTCACAGAAAGGAGGCCACTAGTGCGATACAATTTTTCAGTGGAGAAGCGCCTTTTTTTGAAGTACATCACCTTTATAAGGGATCGTTGAGCTCTTTTCAGGTGAAGGAACTTCGTCTTTGCAGCTCCACCACAGACCGGGATGCAATACATCAAAATCGATTGTACAAGAGAGACATAAATTTGGTTGAGAAGATACCTTGCAGAGTTAGACTGATCAGTATCCGGTATTACGTGTCTGAGGGTTTTGAAGATCCAGATTAATTTTCGTACCCTACTAATAACATATTCTAGGTGCTGGTACCATGATAGTCCCTGGTCCACTATGATACCTAGATATTTAGTATGACATACTTTTTGGATAAAAGGGCAGTCACAAGATCCTTTGATAGTACCCTCTGTACACGCATGTATCTGCAGGCCAAAGTCACTTTGTGGCTGTGAGTTTTTATATATGCTGTAACAAATAAAGTTGGTCTTTGAAACATCAAGCGTCAGTAAAAATTTTTGTAGCCACAAAGCAACCTGAACCAGAACAGATTCAGCTCAATTTTTTCACATCCTCCCAGGATGCACCAGCAAAGATCACGGCCGTGTCATCAGCGTACGACACAATTTTTGCGTTTGGTATATTCATAGTGCACAGGTCATTGATGTAAATTAAAAATAAGGTAGGTCCCAGAACGCTACCCTGTGGCACGCCATACGTCACACACGCATCTTCACTAGTGCATCCAGGAAGTTTTACTTTTTGTTTCCTTTCCGATAGATAGCTGTCAAAAAGGGCTAACTGAGTCCCCCTTACTCCTATCAAATCCAGCTTTTGCACAAGAGTTGGTATAGAGACAGTATCAAATGCTTTTTTCAGATCAAGGAAGACCGACAGACATTTATTGCCTTGATCAAGTTGCGCAGTTACAAATGAAGTCAACTCTATGATGATGTAGATGCAAAAAGGCTGCAATTAGGCTAGTATTCGGGGCACCCAGCCTATGTTTTTATGTTGTATTTCACTTGCTTGTTGTTTAACTGTCATATATCTTAGCCATCGGTAAAATCCAATGTAGAAGTTAGGTATAACGAGTACCTAGACTAAAGAAACGGTTTTTAATTTAAGTACAGCCAGCAGTACGTCAGGTTACATGTGAGCTATAAAACAGCTTTTATTACGTAGTTAATAGGGGTGATTTTAAAGTGAAAGTGGGGTAGTCTGACGTGAGCCGAATGTACTTACACACCGCAAGTCAGACTACACGTGTTGACCTTGATACCGCTTCTACTCCTTACATGATAAACGCTGTTTTTGTAGTTCAAATGTATGCCTTGAGGTACTTCCGACTGAACTTAACTAGGTTACCTTATTCACCTTATTTATAAATTAAGTTAGCCAACTGTTTAGAAGAGAATCTTCTAGTTACCTTAGCAGTAAATCAAAGTATTTTCATAAAACCACACTATAATAAATAACTGTAGCTAAAATAAAGACGAAAAAAAGTGTTTTATAAATAATAATTTCTGCTGGAACTCTTGTCTTTTAAACCGTGCTGACAATAAAAACAGCTGCAGAGAAATAATAACGTAATGTTCAAAACATAAGATACATTTTCAATATAATAATTTAGTAATCCGATTATAATACTATTACACTCATTAATTAACTAAATTAATACCTGTGGCAGTAGCCTTATGCTTCTTATAAATCTGTGGAACATGTTGTTGGACCTGTATAGTTGAAATGTGTAAATATGATTATTATGAAAGTGTCTTCATTAAAAAAATACTCGTATTCTCATACACATAATATACCTAATTTTATGAAAAGTAGTAAAAAAAATATCAATCATGACTTTCATCAGTTACTTAATTTCATACAAAACATGAACAAACAATCTACTCCATTACTTCTTTGTTCGTATTATTGGCTTATGAATCTTCAAGTGAATGATATTTGACATATGACGTAGTGTCGTCATCCATTGCTGCGTAATTACACATGACAATGAAATAGCTGAAGCTCAAGCGGCAATGTATGAACTTACCCAGTTGAAGCTTCATAAGGTGAATAGTAACATGTGCCATGTTTGGGCTTTGATTTTGTACGGCGTAGTGCATATCATATCTACTCAATGGTGTTAACGATATGGTGTTATCAGTTCGCCTCAGACTCAAGCACATTTTCGTGTAGACACCTACAGAAATACATTGCAAGATAATTTCATTCTTATAACTCTGGAATATGATTCACATTCATTCACATTCACATTCACATTCAACCTATTCAGTAACGTACTATCACGCAACGCGATAGGGTTGACTGCCACAAAAAGCTACTTACGCCATCTAGCGCATCTTTCTAGGACTTTATTTATGCTCGTCCAGCCAGCAACCTAGTGCCACGTACCGCCGGTGAATAAAATGCGCGAGCGTGTCCCTGCCTGCTAGCACCACTCAACTTGATTAGCCTTTTACAAAGGGTCACCGCGCTTAGGTACGTTTTTGCTACCTACGCGGGAAGATACACAGGCCTGGCCTAACCAAGAATATATTGGACCTCGCCATATTATAGCGGAAAACAACTGGAAATTATTTATTTTACTGTCAGCAGAAACCTCAAACCGTCATTGATATGCATTGATCCATATTAATCCATACTAATATTATAAGTGCGAAAGTGTGTCTGTCAGTCTGTTAGTTCTTGACGCTTAAACCAATCAACCGATTGAGATGAATTTGGTATGGACACAGTTCGAGACCCTGGAAAGGACATAGGCTACATTTTGTCGTGATATAAAAACATTAAGGGGGTGAAATGGGGGATAAAAGTTTATATGGAAAATCCAACTCTTGCGGGCGAAGTCGCGGGGAACCACTAGTTTATTATACATTAAATCAATGTTGTGTAAAGTAAATCAATGTGAAAGTGATCAGTGTCAAAGTGGACGCGTAATCTAATTTTCGACCAAGTTATTGATTTTTTGTGATAAAAACACTGAGAACTATTTATTGAAGAAAAGTGGTTTAACATGTTGTGCCTTAGTATTTTTCGACAAGAACGTCTATGTGATCACTACGATTTCTCTAAATTAAATACCGATATATTTGTCATCACAAATTTTTGGTACGTCATTAATGTAGTGCGAGTAGTGAAAATTAGCAACTGATGCCTACGGAGAATATTTTAATAACGATTTTGAAAAAAAATTGAAATAAATAATTGTTTTGAGGTTTCTTTTCTTTATTTCAACCCTACTTAAGTATTTTAACTAAAATAGTTCGTAGAGTTTTCCAAGATATGCTATGCAATGTATAAAAGTATGATCATATCATAAATATTACCATTTGTTTTGTTACATTAACTGTGGTTTTGCAAAAATAATTGTGTTTTGGTCCAAAATTCATGGCTTATATTACAATAAAGAGCTACTGACTTAAACAAGTACTCAATTTGCGAGAACCAGGCATGCTCTTTTATCGTAGAAACTGTTACAATTAGACAGCAGGCTTAAAAAAATAAGATGAATGTAAATACATAAAAAATGTTTTTTTTCCTCAGTTGCCGATCTACGCTGGTAGATTATATACATGAATTATGGGCGCTACGAATCCTCTTTATATGAAAACACTTGATATAATCATACCAGCGCAGATCAGCAACTGAACATTTAAAAAATATACATTATAAATGTTTACATTTATGTTAAATTTCTAAGTCTGATAATAAATTCTACGATAAAAGAAAACTGAACAGAGCACTTGCAAATTATATACTTATTAAATTTAGTGGCTTTTTGTAATATAAGCCTAGGAATTTGGGCCAAATTGGAATTATTTTTGCTAAGCCCTAGTCGGGTAGAAGTAAACTAACTGTTGTTCCTATAAATGATATTATTTATTAATTTATCCGACTATTAAAATTATTGTATATGACATTTTTGAAAATTCTACGAACTATTTCAGTAAAATAGCTAAGCAGGGTTGAAATTAAGCAAATAAAACTCTCAAAACCAGTGTAATAAGTTGTTATTTTTCAAAATAGCTATTTAAATATTTTCAGTTACCATTAATGGCCAATTCTCACTGTTCGCACTATATGACATACCAAGATTTGTACAATGACAGCTAAATCGTAATTCATTTAAAGAAATTATGTTGATTCCACAGATTTTCGTGTCAAAAATTACTAAAACACATGTTAAACAACGAATAGTTTTCGGCGTTTTTAACATAACTATAATTTTATCACGTACTCGAAAATTAGATCACGCTTCCTTCCTCTTCTTCTTTGGTTTTTGGCGACAATAGCGACTTTGAGATGATGATTGTCACTATTTCGCCAGTATCACGTGTGAAACATTTACACGTAACAAAACAACAAATAATAATTTTATCGTAATATATCTAAGCGAATTTATCTATCTAAAACATACAACACAACGCACAACTAAGACATCACATTATGTACATATAAATAATACAACAAACAAGACTACATACATGTGTAATGGGAAGAGAGTAAGGGAAAATAAGGAAAGGAATGGGAAACATGACTCTACCTACAAATTTATATTCTTCCTCTTTGATATGGCAAATAATGACATGACAATGACGATTTGTGGTTTCTATTGCCAGTAAAATTGATTAGTACTTGTTGTTTTCCGCAATATGGCGAGGTCCCATATATTTTTGGTCAGGCTCTATCCATCAGTACTTGACACACGATATTTGAAACTTGAATGGCATCATAAAAAATTGTGGGCAAAGCTAGCACCACAACTGCAAAAAAAAGATTCTAAAAAAGAAATAAAGTCTAGTCTATGGTTGTAGCAATTTTGCAATGGTCGTGTGTGCGTGAATGAAAGGAAAAGGGTGTTTTCTAAGTTTCTCGAGAATTTAAGGTCAGTTAATAATATTATTTATGTCCTTATTTTCTTCTATAAGTAGTAACGTGTTATTTTTTATTATTTCCATTCTGCGTATCGTTGTGGAGGAATTGATGAGTTAATTAATGGACACGACTTCATGTGCGTTTCGTTCCTGAGGTATACTTTCCGTGTGTTTTAATAAAAATTATCAGTAAAAAATACGAAAAATTCCTCTTGTAATTCTTTGTTTTCACTGTTTTTTGTATTTAAATTAATGTTGAGAACTGATAACTAATGTGGGTGGCAATATGTTAGCGTTTGTCAAGATTGTTTGTGAATGTTTTATCTAAAATTACTTCAGTGAGCGATCGTTCACCTATGTGTAACACTTTTCTATGGATTTCCGCCTGTGCCGAGTACGAAATTAGCTAGGTAATGCAAACGTGCACGCTCTACAGAAGTTTCATGTAAGTAAGAGGTGTGTCGTTGATTCTTATTCTTTGTTTTGTCCACGATTATTCACGGTTATCGTCGAAAGCTCTGCAATAGTTAGCTTGCACGAATTATGTAGTGTAGGATGTTGTTATTTTCATTATAAACAACTGGACTTGGTCAAGTGAGAGAGGTTAAATATAGCATTCAGTTGTTTGGTTGCACTTAAACACTTGAAATTGAGAACATAACATTAAATGTAGCATTATCATTGAATATACAGTTCCATACTCAGTAGCTGCTTTGTATTTACCTGTTTCATCGGCTAGAAGGTTGGTAAAATGTAGATAATAAAAAAATTAAGACAAATATAAAGACTGTGTCAACATTTTTTTTAATAATATTTTGTGGCCAAATTTTTTGTGCTATTTACTTTAAGGTTTCAAAACAACATTACCTTCTTATTCTAATCTTTGCACTCCTCGGGTTAAATTATGTCAGAATTAAGACCCCTGAATGAATATCCCACCAAATTAACACCACAATGAATAGTAAAACAATAAATTAATTATTATCAACAGCAAATGTTTACAATATTTGCGAATGACAATATGAAAATTTTGTTTTAGTGTGTTTACAGTTTAACTTGAGAGCTTTACTTAGTGATTGTGCCTCAAGCTTCTCTCGCTTGTATATGCTAGAAAACTATGCCTTACAGATCTAGCTAACCACTGTTTTGTTCTGCTTCATCCCGCTCTGTGTTCTAACCTACTTGTGTGCATCAGGTATATTGGGCACTCTGCCAACTGTTACTCCGAACTCAGGCCTGTTGAATTGTTACTCATGTGAGTATTTCGGACACAATACTCATTACAACTTATTCACGCAGTGATGTGTTGTGCTGTATGAGTTTTGTGCTTGTGATCAACAAGAATATGGGGTTGTAAAGGGATCTGGAAGTGACACAAGGTAGGGCTGCTTTAACCAAACCAAGTTTCCAGACACAATAGATAATCTATTGTTATGCGACCACCATCGGTCTTATGATCTTCAAGGGGCTAATACATTTTATTTTAATATCAACAATCGTCTTGGTGTATAGTGGACTGTGTTTTGGATTTTAATAAATGCCAACTAATGGGTTTGTAACATCTAAGTGACAAATGTCTTTGTGATGATCATAATCATTCATATTCAAGTCCTGGATGTTTATAAAAGTATTAATGTAAGTTTGTCTATTGTCCTCCTCATTTTAGTACAAGCTAACTCGTGATTACGGACAATTGGCAGGAGTGTTGAAATAATTATTTATTAATGCCTAGTTTTGAATCATTTTCAACATGTTATAACTATCAATTCTTTCAAATTTTGATTGGTATTACATTGTGTCTAGCTAGCCTACAAAATATATGTGTGACAAATAATAGATGTTTCTTTAGTTGTTATCTTTTCTTAAATCTCCAAATATTAATAAGTAGTTTCTTGTAAAAGTAGAAAACGGGTCCTGTTCTTACCCTTTGGGTATGGAAAACTAACAATAGTGGAAATCTATTAAAAAAGATTTGTACTCAGTGTGGGATTCAGTCGAATAGCCTAATAGAGTACAGGCCCATGTCCAAAATGGATGGATCATATGAACCACCAGGTGATGTATATAGGACGATATAAGAGCATAAAATAATAAGATTCAGCACTATGCCTTCACTAGTAAGCAGTCCAACTGAGTGCTGGTGAGGATTCAAAAGTGCAGGAAAAGAGTAAGTACATTTTGGTCATATATTTTTGTACGGCATTTTTACCATCAATATATCCATGAAAAATAATAAGAAAGCTTGTAGTGCCAAATGGTCCGCCACAAAGTCGGTAAATTTTGATTTAAAAAAAAACTCTTCTCCTGCACTTTTGATTTCTCACCAGCACTCAGTTGGACAGCTTACAAGTGACAGCATAGTGCTGAATCTTTTTATTTTATGCTCTTATATCGTCCTATATACGTCACCTGGTGGTTCATATGACCCATCCATTTTGGACATGGGCCTATAGCATCGAGGACATGGCCTATAGTCTATAAGAATCAGCCATAAAGGTACTTAATGAAATATAAAGTAATTTAGTAATTATTAGGTGCAATGAAAGTTAAATAACTGCTGTTGCATATAGAGGCAAGCTGCCTTCCAGTTTTGTTTTGATGCAATTAACATTGCTCTGTAGAAAGTTTTTCTGTTACATATTATGTTGTACACTAGCTGCATTCGTTAATTAAATTAAATTGATATTATTACGATCATAAATCCACGAATAATAAGTTAAATCACTGATCCCCAAAGTAAGTCACGAAAGTGGCATTTTCAAGAATGTTACATATATTTCTTTTTAATCTTTGGTATTCCTCTTCACCATGAGGAGAAAAAAAATCCTGAACTGTCTGAATTTATTTGCCACTACCTCTACAATATTTTTTTATTAGAAATACAAGAAATTTGTTTATAAGTCAGCCTATTAGATCCCACTGCTGGGAAAAGGCCTCACCTCAACTATGAGCAGGAACGAGCCATACTTCACCACGCGGGCTCAGTGCGGATTGGTGGAGGGGTGTATGTAAGGCAAGTGACAAACCTTACTGTCAGAAGTTATCAAGCCGCCCTAGGGCCTCTGACTAGGCTTAACGACTTATACCACAGATATTAGCCGGGACCAACTGCTTAACGTGCCTTCCGAAGCACGGAGATGCTTGTCATGGACGTCACTTAAATGGTCGGAATGGTCACCCATCCAATCACGACCGCGCCGTGGGTTGCTTAACTTTTGGTATCACTACCAAAGCGCTGCCGCCACTGCGCCACAAGCACCTCAAATTTGTTTAATGTTAATGTATCTACACATTATGAATTGAATTGAATATGTAGAATAATTGCACTAGGTGTACCCTCTCTCTTTCTCTTCCTGGCTCTATTCCGAATGGTGATTGGGTTAGCCCTCTTTATTTTACCCTTTCACTTTTCTCTGCCCTTGACCGCCCTCCCTCATATCATTTAACCCTACATTTTGCCATCTTGTTTCGGGCTAGTCCATGTTTACTGGATCATCAATAGTGCTCAGAAAGATGCGCCTTTAAATAAACACTAGCAGTTCCCTGCGACTTCGCCCGCGCTAAAAGTCGGATTTTCCATACAAACCTTCATTCCCTAAGGGACCCTAATGATTTTATATCGCGACAAAAAGTAGCCTATGTTCTTCCCAGGGTCTCAAACTATCTACTATATCGGTCTGATACTACTGAATCAGTCAAGTAGTTTCGGAGCCTGTTCAATACAAACAAACAATTAAGTCTTTCCTCTTTATAATATTAGTGTAGATTTCACTCTTATAGCTTTACAGTCAATCTAGGTATAAGCTATCTCAAATCAATAACCCCCGGTCTTGAACTAATCGTTATGCGTCCACGCATCGATTCTCGGCGGTCTCGATACTCGATTTAAAAGTGTCACGCATTGTAGTGCAACTAGGCTGGCACGTGATTCGGGCCGCCCACGTTCCGGTACAAGAGGTGGATACGGTAGCCTCACTTCTTCATTTAATACATTTTCCTTTAAAACTTTTACGATCAAATAATAACATCATTACACAATTTATATAATATAAAAGCTTGTCGCGAGATTTTGCCTGTGTAGATAAACAAGTAAATTATATACGTAACTTGATATGAGTAAATAAAGTTTCTTAAAATCAAACTACTAAATACGTTGTAAGTAATATTATATACATTGTGTAATGATGTTATTATTTGATCGTAAAAGTTTTAAAGGAAAATTTATTTTATACTATTTAGCGCATTGACATAATAGCTTGTTTTTAAAAAGGTTTTTACTTGTAATTTATTTTTTACTTTTTAGTTATCGCTGGACAGATTTCTTAGTCTGTAGGCATATCTCATTCAACGCATTATTGAGGCAAGGGCATTTGTCGGTTAAATTCGATGGGCTTATTATTTTTCGATCGACTAAAAATTTAAAGGGTAACTAACTATGTGCAACTAATATCTAACATACCTTGGTATCAGTTTATCAAAATATTATTTCGGTGACAATTAAATTAGGTAAGCCTTAAAGAGGGCTATTTTAAAAATTGAATAAGGACAGAGACTTAAAGGTGGCGAAAGTTTTAAGCTCGCTTACTTAAGACATAGGTAAGTAAGGAACAACAAATAACGGCTTGGCGGCTAATATAATGGCTAGGCGACGAGTAAAATAGCTTGGCTACGAATTTAATGTAAACCAAAGAGTTAAAGAGCACTAATTATTACCCTGAAGTATTGAAATTCCTTCAAAAATACAGCGAATAGGAAAACCAATTATTTTAACTTCGACTCACCGTGTTCCTTCGCTGTGGTACTAGTCTGCCCAATAAACAATGCAGTTTAAAGGCCGAAGGCCCGAAGAAAGAGCACCCTAATGCTTGCTTTTATGTTGAACAATTTATGGCTTAATGTTTGTATGCCACTTGCAAGTTGTAAACTAGGTAATGCTGTTGACGCCTCTCGCGAAATTACACAAATCAAAGTTAAACAATCGATGCTACGGACTACAACAATTCGACATTTTTTTTTACTTTCAAGGTCAGTACAATCAATACACAAAAATCTTAAACGATTTACAAAGCTTACCATGCATTGTCATCTAAACAACCTGTATACAAAATTTCAGCTCAATCGGTTGAAGATATTTGCTTTAAAATTGAGCTGCAATAAGTATTTGTGACATAGCTTATCACCCGACTAGTTACAAGTACAACATTTTGTCTTGGGTGTTAAGAGAAATGCGCCGCGTAAGGCATAAGTAAGCTTCAAGCTAATTATTGTAAGCTAAGCTTTACGCAGCGTAAAAACAATTCCAGTTTGATTTGAAGTTATCCTTCTCCTAGACAGGCAAACCAATGCTGTTGACGCATATCTCACCAAAATTAAACTCGTCAAAGTTTACCTACCGATGCTACAGACTCAAAAAAATTAACCTCAATAATTATAATCGAGGACTCCAAGAAAACCCCTACTAACAAGCGTACATCTCATGTCTGAGGGTCGTGATCATTATGTGGAATGAAATACACACAACGACTTAATGGGATGGTTTGTCATTGCCTTTTCCATCTCACACACTAGCCACTAGTGTGCAGGTTTTTCCTCATGTTGTTTTCTTTCACCGTTAGGCAGCGATATCTTTGAAAAAGACTGTAGGTACTTAAGTTTTTGTACAAACTTATTGGTACAGGCGGAGATAGAACTCATGATCTCACGAATGAAAAGTGAAGTTTTCTCCGCTCAGCTATCACGCCTTTTCTTCACGTCAAGAAAGCCCGATACACCAAATTCCTAAACGGATCTGAAAAACGGAGTTAAACTCGCATGCTTTCTCTGCAAGCCCATTCATTTGATACCCATTTTGTAAGAAAGCATAAAAAACTTAGTCTATAGGAAAGCATCAAAAACATAGTGCGCCATCTCTAGGAGTCCGCTATATATGGTTTGGAGTGACGTCACCTTATGTATCGAGTAATTCTTAGCAAGCCCTATCATTTGATACCCATGTTAGTTAGTTTGTTAGTTTGGCTGGGGTGTTTTCCGCACTTAGCCTCTTGATTGGGCCTTTGTGCGTGTGTCCCTTTACTCTTTTATTCTAACCACTTCAGGTTTTCCCAAAAGGCTAGCAACCTGCCCAGGTTACTACAGGCCTCCGGAAATGTTGCCGGGGATTTGAGAATGTCTGCCCGTTGCTCCGCCACGCCGGCGCACTCCATGAGTACGAGTTGCGGTGTTTCTTCTGCCTCCATGCATCCTCTGCACAAGGGGCTGTCTGTGACACCTATGTTGAATAGGTGTTTGTTTAGAAGACAGTGGCCAGTTATGGTTCCTACGGCTATGCGCAGCTTGTCTCTTGTTAGTCGGGTGAGGTTGCGGGCGAACCTTTTAGAGAATTCCGGGATTGCGTCCTTTGTTTGCCTACAACCTTCACCGTTTCTCCACTCTGCTAGGTGTGTTGCTTCAGTTTCTGCACGCAGCCATGTCTTTGTTTGGGCCTGCGGTATGGCCAGTAACGGCTCTGGTCCGTGTACTGTTGTCGCTGAGCCCCTCTTGGCTAGTTCATCAGCTGCGTCGTTACCTAGTGAGTTACTGTGTCCTTTGATCCATTGCAGGGTTACTTTATTTGTGCTCGCTATGAATTGGAGTGCACTATGGCATTCCAGTATAAGGACAGATGTTATGCTGTTGTTTTGCAGAGCTTGAAGCACTGAGGCGCTGTCTGAGACAATTTTTATTTGTAGGTCTTTTATGTCTCTGTCCGCTATCGCCTGCGCCGCTCTGGTGATTCCGATGCATTCCGCCTGGAAGATTGTGTTCAGTTTGTCTAGGGTGGTTGATATTCTTATGTTCAGATCGTTTGAAAATACGCCAGCTCCTGTACCCTGTGGGGTCTTGGAGCCGTCTGTATATCCTAACTTCATTGATGCCGGAGCTGTCTTTTGGCTCTTCAGTGAGTTGGATATTATATCTTCTTTCAAAGATGTGTTGGCATGGTGTCCTGTCCATGGGTGCGTTCAGAAGTGGTCTTTCTCTCAGGATGCCATCCAGGACTTTTGAGTGCGTGGTATCCGTGTTTTGTTTCCATAATCCGTTCGCTCGAAGTCTTAGGGCAGCCGCCTTTGCTTCCTCCTGTATGACCAGGTGTAATGGTCTCAGATTCAGGAGGAACTCTAATGCGGCCGATGGAGTAGTTTTCATACATCCTGTAGCCGCCACGGTTGCTAGGCGTTGTAAACTTTGAAGTTTTGATTTGGTTGTGGTCAGTTGCGTTCTGGGCCACCATACAATTGATCCGTAGGTAAGAGAAGGCCTGATTACTGATGTGTATAACCACAGTGTTATCTTTGGATTTAGGCCCCATTTCTTGCCCACTAGTCTTTTACACTGATGGAAAGCTATGCAGGCCTTCTTTATTTTATCGTCGATATGACTCCCCCAGTTTAGTTTACTATCAAGGGTGATCCTTAGATACTTCACTTGTGTTGAGAGAGATAGTTCGGTGTTAAATAGTTTTGGTAATTGTAGGTCTGGTGACTTCCTTTTGTTGGTAAAAAGGATGAGTTCCGTCTTTTTCGGATTTATTGATAGCTGATGCTCATCACACCATTTTTCTACAATCTGGAGCGCGGATCGCATTATTCCACATAGGAGGTTTTCTGCGTTTCCGTTTATCGTATTGCTAGGTCATCTGCGTATCCAATAGTAGTGTATCCTCTTTCATTGAGACTTTTCAGAAGGCTATCTACTACTATGTTCCATAAAAGTGGCGATAGGATGCCTCCTTGTGGGCATCCTCTGACTACTGTTGCACGTGTGGTGGTATTTGTGGTTATCTGGACTGCCCTCTTACTGACCAGTTCATTTATCAATTTTGTTATGACTAGTTCTACTTTAAGTTTTCGTAGGGCGTGGTTAATGCTGTTGTGCATGGTCTTATCGAATGCCCCCTCTATATCTATGAAGGCGGCAAGTGTAGACGATTTGTTGTTTATGGCTGATTCTATTTTGTGTACTACCGTGTGTAATGCAGATTCTGTTGATCTGCCTTTTCTATACGCGTGTTGTTGTGGATGAAGTGCTATATTTTTTAGGACCTCATCTCTTAGGTATGTGTCCACTAGTCTTTCTAGTTTTTTCAGAAGAAATGAAGTCAGGCTGATCGGCCTAAACGCTTTTGCCAGTGTATAGTCCCCCTTTCCCGGCTTCGGCAGGAAGACTATTTTTGCTTCTCTCCATAACTTCGGTATGTATTTGAATGCTATACATGCTCTAAATGTAGGTAGTAGGTGGGTGATGATTTCCTGCGATTTCCATTGTAGAAGAGCCGGGAAAATCCCATCCAGACCCGAAGATTTGAAGGGTAGGAAACTTTTTATTGCCCATCCGATCTTTTCCGTAGTTACGATTTTGTTTGCGACTTCCCATTCCTGTGCTGTTGGTACTTCACGGTGCTCGTCTTGCCAATCGAAGTTTGGCGCAATTTGACAACCTGGGAAGTGAGTTTCTAACAGTACCTTGCTGGTTTCTTGGTCTGTGTTCGTGTATGTACCGTCCTCTTTTTTAAGGGAACCTAGTAGGTTGAGGTCTCCTTTGGAAAGTATTTTCTTTACCCTTGCGGCTTGGTTCGTTGAGTCTATGCTACTACAGAAATTGTGCCAGGCTTCTACGTTTCTTGTAGTGTTTTTGTGCAGTTTTATATTTGTCCCAGTCTTCAGTGGTCATTTGATACCCATATTGTAAGAAAGTATACAAAATTTAGTCCACCATCGTTCGAAGCCCGCCATATTGGATTTACAGCAAGGTCACTTTTTTATCCAATTATTCTCAGCAAGCACTTTGATTTGATACCCATATTGTAGGAAAGCATAAAAAGCTAAGGCCGCTTTGTTTAGAAGTCCGCCATGTTGGATTAAGAGTGACGTCACCTTCTATATCGAGTTATTCTCAGCAAGCTCTTTCATTTGATACCCATATTGTAAGAAAGCATAAAATCATAGTCCGCCATGTTGGGTTTAGAGTGACGTCACCTTATTAATGGATATGTTATCAGCAAGCCCTTTTATTTGATACCCATATTATAGGTAAGTTTTTAAAACATGACTATGTTTGTCCGTTATCTTTGAAAGTCCGCCATATTAGATTTAGAGTGACGTCACGTTATTTGTCGAGTTAGTTTCAGCAAGCCCGTTCAATTGATACCCACATTGTAAGAAAGCAAAGAAAACTTAGTCTGCTATTTTTAGAAGTCCGCCATATTGGATTTGAAATGACGTCACCTTATTTATCGAGTTAATCTCAGCAAGCCCTTTCATTTGATACCCATATTAGAGGAGGCGTTCACAAGTCAACCATTTTGATTTTTTAGTAACGTCACTTTATTTTTTGAGTTACTCTCAGCAAGCCCTTTCATTTGATACTAATATTGTATAAGTGCATTGAAAATAACGAGTCCGCCATCTTGGATGGTCCGCCATGTTGAATTCAGAATGACGTCATGCATCTTACCATGCATTGTCATCCAAACTTAATGTGTATACAAAATTTCAGCTCAATCGGTTAAAGATATCTGCTTCAAAATTGATTTGCAAGATTCCACCCGAACAAACATACATAGTTACATTGCAAGCTAAATAAAAGCTTGTAAAAATAATAAACTATCATCATCATCCTAGCGTTATCCCGGTAGTGCACTCGCACGCGAGGGCCCAGTGTCCGCTGACCAGGTAATTACGGTGGAGCGACTACCATCTGACCTCCGTGACCCTATTAAGGGGAACCTGGCCAGTTTTAGATCATGGTAACACTTTCAGTTGCCTCAATGTGCAGGTTTCCTCACGATGTGTTTCCTTCACCGTAAGAGCATCGGTTAGTGAAACAACAACTAATGTTAGAAACTTAGAAAGAGCCACTGGTACATGGCGGCAAGTGGGATCAAACCCGGCTCCTCTCGCATGAGCAGCAACCAATATCACCAATTATATTATCTCGACCTAAAAAGACACCAATAATCTAGCCCGAAACTACCGTTCAGCTGTGGCGACTAGGATAACGGATAAATATTTATCGTTTCGTAGTACGGGGTCCGCACCGCTATACAAGGATGATCGTCATTATTTTGTTACAACTAGAGAGAGACATTCAGATGCATGCACATGATTGATCTACCTTCCTTCTGTACTCCGTAAATCCATACTCCCAAGCGAGTGTGTCTCAAAAGTGTGGAACAAGCGTTCGATGATATCTGCGAGCAGAATACGCAACTGTTGTATTTGTATCTTTCAGACTGACAGTCTTGATAGAGCCGCGTTTAAATATGAGTATTATGTACGGCACGCGTTCACCGATAACATATACCTACATTCTATTTTATTGATTGTGTTAACTGATGATGCCAAAGGCCTCCTCACATACGGGAATTGTATTTTGGCCAGCTAACCTGATATTAGGTTGGATTTAGCTGTTGGTTGTCCGTTACAAGAGATGAAAAATAATTGAAGTTAGTGTCAATGAACGCTATTAGATTGCATTAAATATTGACAAAGGATTGTCAAAGCGGTTCCCGCGACTTCGCTTGCCCAAAAGTAAGATTTTCTATATAAATTTTCATGCCCCATAATATCATCCCCTTATTTTTTTATCACGATAAAAAGTAGCCTATGTTCTTTCCAGGGTCCCTAACTATCTCTATACCAAAATTTAATCTCAATCGGTCCAGCGGATCAAGCGTCAAGAGGTAACAGACAGACATATTTTCTCATTTAATATCGAGCAAAAAAACGGTAAAATATTACGTTTATTGTATGGGAGCCCCCCTTAATTGTAAATATTAAAAAATGTATCGTTGTTCACACTCACAAAATCACTAGAATTGGCACACAAGAGTATGGTTGATTGAGGGGTTAAGCCTAAATTTAGACATGCGCAAAATCGTTCACTGAAGTGAAATGAGTGATATAGTTCAGTGGGAGCTAAAGATATGTATCACTCATCTAGTTCAATTAGTTCATTTAGTTCAGCAGATTTACTATTAAAATCTCACTCACTACTTCATTCAGTTCAAATGTATCGTGTACTACAGAGAATTCTAATGACAAAAAAATAACATTTATAGTATTTAGGCAGTCTAGAATTACGAATTAAAAACATTTTCATTAATTTCGAAGATATTGTTACACGCATTAACAAAGGATGTAAAGTGTTATTTATGTACGTAATGTACGAACGTTACGTATTAAAACCGTATTAATTAATACCGAAAATTTTACATAGAAAACTGCAGTGCAGTAGCAGAATACTGCAGTCTCGCTCTTGCAGTATTAACAAATATATCCGTACGTTTTACTCTCATATCACTGAGTTACTGAAATAAATGAACTGCTTTGGACTATAGTTAGTGAGTGATACATATGAACTAGATAGGTGAAGTAGTTCAATTGTATCATTCATTCAGGAACTACACAACACATGTCTACCTGTAATGTGTTTATAACGACGTTTGTCAGGGAGATTGGTGCAATTTACTAGCCAGTCGCCCGTCGGCTCGTTATTACCAGACTTTTACTATTTCCAAGTTGGCTTTTTCTTAATAGACGATAACGGCTTGTAGGGTAATATGTGATACAATGAGTCAGACATCTTTCCAAAGAATAGTGATACTGAATGACCCATAAGTTCAACTTAAAAAGTAATAATTATTAAAAAACCGACCATAGACATTGTTAAATGTTTAAATGGTATTTTTACTTGAACTTACTTTAAAATAGAGAACCCGCCTTTTTTTACGGACGCCATTTAAAAATGTAAAAAGCCTATATCAGTACTGATATTCTGATGAATACAACAAAATCTCGTATTGAAAACCGTCCAGCAATTTAAGCTATAGGGCGTGCCAAAGAAATGGAATAATAATACGCTCGAAAAACATAATTAAATACGATAAACATTAGAACAGTAACTCCTGGCACAGGCTTTAATAAGCTTAAAAGGAGATACTGGTCAACAGTTTTAGCTTTTTACCTACCTCCCCACACATGTAAAGGGGGGGGGGGGTGAATTATTTTTTGAGTGCACCCCCTTGTGTAGGGTATTGTTGAAAAGAACTATGAAAATAAGGTAGTTTTTCCATACAACACTTTTATCAGCTTTACCATTTGCGAGATATAGCCCGCCGAAGTCGTTTACACGGTGTCCCCCCCCCCCCCCCTGTAAAGTCTTGGACCTATAAACATGAAATCACTCACGTAAAGAAACAGGCGCGGAAACTCTTATTAAAAATTGTTTCGGGTATCCTGTGATGAATACTTTTGAAATTATAAATAAAATAAAAATATTTTTTTTCCAATAGAACAGTATAAACTTACTTACTTAAAAAGTTTTTTTTGCCTATACTGTCTAATGTTGTAAGTTAATGGTACGGAACCCTCCGTGCTCGAGTCCAACTTGCACTTGGCCGGGTTTTTCCTTATACGGACGCCATTTAAAAATGTAAATAGCCTATATCAGTACTGATATTCTGATGAATACAACAAAATCTCGTATTGAAAACCGTCCAGCAATTTAAGCTATAGGGCGTGCCAAAGAAATGGAATAATAATACGCTCGAAAAACATTATTCAATACGATTAACATTAGAGCAGGAACTCCTGGCACAGGCTTTAATAAGCTTAAAAGGAGATACTGGTCAACAGTTTTAGCTTTTTACCTACCTCCCCACACATGTAAAGGGGGGGGGGGGGTGAATTATTTTTTCGAGTGCACCCCCTTGTGTAGGGTTTGTTGAAAAGAACTATGAAAATAAGGTAGTTTTTTCCATACAACACTTTTATCAGCTTTACCATTTGCGAGATATAGCCCGCCGAAGTCGTTTACACGGTGTGTCCCCCCCCTGTAAAGTCTTGGACCTATAAACATGAAATCACTCACGTAAAAAAACAGGCGCGGAAACTCTTATTTAAAATTGTTTCGGGTATCCTGTGATGAATACTTTTGAAATTATAAATAAAATAAAAATATTTTTTTTTCCAATAGAACGGTATAAACTTACTTACTTAAAAAGTTTTTTTTTGCCTATACTGTCTAATGTTGTAAGTTAATGGGTACGGAACCCTCCGTGCTCGAGTCCAACTCGCACTTGGCCGGTTTTTTTCTTATACGGACGCCATTTAAAAATGTAAATAGCCTATATCAGTACTGATATTCTGACGAATACAACGAAATCTCGTATTGAAAACCGTCCAGCAATTTAATCTATAGGGCGTGCCAATGAAATGGAATAATAATACGCTCGAAAAACATTATTCAATACGATTAACATTAGAGCAGGAACTCCTGGCACAGGCTTTAATAAGCTTAAAAGGAGATACTGGTCAACATTAGTTTAAGCTGATCTTTGTAAAAGAAAATAAATTTTTTGTATTTGTATTGTATGCATTAGCCTTCTTCTGACGCAATCAGGTAAAACATATCATATTAGTCATTGCACTACTCTGAACTCTAATTCTAGTACAATAATAACGTTTATAAAAATATTGACGTTTGCCTAGTAATATTGTTAGCCAAATGCTTGGTGTTAGTTCCGCTATAAACCCGACGAAATGCCACTTCCAGTTGTTCAGAAAGTTCAATTGTTGCCTGTTTAAAGGGGATATTCCCTGTTGGCGAGCAATAAACTTGTGCTTCACCAAGTGAAGAATAACGGCGAAGTACGAAACCCAGCCCCAAATATTTCAGGCGTTATTTATTGTCATTGAAATCGAGAAAAAAAACTCATCGTAGCATGCTAACAAATCATTGTTGTATGGGAGTCCCTATTTCATTCTGTTTTAATTATGTGTTGTTATAGCGGCAACAGAAATTCATCATCATACGATACAGCCTCGTGATAGAAAGACAGACAGCGGAGTCTTAGTAATAGGGTACCTTTTTTATCCATTGCGTACGGAACTCTTAAAAAGTTTACATGTTTTGTAGGAGCCCCCTCCCTAAAGGCGATGGAAAGCATAAATAAGCCGCGGAATATGTTTAAGTCTCATAATTATCTTGAAAACGTCCTGAAGTTTCTGGTAATATAGGTTTGAAACTCTCACGTTCGAATTCCTATCGTAAAAAACCGGGCAAGTGCGAGTCGGACTCACGTTCCATACAAACAAATGTATTTTTATGTAATCATAAATTCGCGGTTTTCAGACTTTTTCCTTTACTTGTACTGTTATAATAATAATAATGTCCTCCTAGCCGATTTCGACTACGGTGGCCTATCTCAACAGAGATTAGCCAACTGCGCAGGACATATTATAGTGCACAAGTGTGTGCGCAATACACAGGTGCACTCTCTGTTCCTTCACTCTCATAATTCGGTGAGAAATAAAGTAAAGAGATCAGGCGTAGGACCAACGGCTTAACGTGCTTTCCGAGGCACAGGGGTGTTAACACCACCATCTTCCTGACCTCGGAGCTGTGTCTGAGTAATTTTAAGACAGAAAAACCCACTCTCGGCCCGACTCGGGATTCGAACCCGGGACCTCGTGGATAGTACCCAGCGTGCTGAACACTAGACCAACGAGGCAGTCTACTATAGGCAGTTACTGTTATACCTTCCTTCTTGCCAAATTTTATGGTCCTAGGTCCATGAAAAGGACCCTATAGGTTTTGATTCCCCTAAAAAATTATAGATAATAGGCCAAAAATGGCCGTATCTTTTGATTGCGTTGACTTAAAAGCTTGATTTTTTTCCAGCTTCAAGGGAACATAGACATAAGTATTTATACGTCCACGCGTTCCTGAGATAAAGGTTCTTGACAGACAGACGGAAAACAAAGTGATCCTATAAGGGTTCCTTTTTACCTTTTGAGGTACAGAACCCTAAAAATTAACTTTTTCAACGCGCTCCTTGACTGAGCTTCTCATACGTTTGCAAGCATACGAGTCATCGAGCATATTTCGTCTTAAAAGTGGTGTTATATTTGGAATTTGATTTTGTAAGGCGTAGTATTTGGTTTAATTGACTGCCTTGTTGGTGTAGTGGTCAGCACGCTATATCCTATCCACGAGGTCCCGGGTCGGGCTGAAAGTGTTGGGTTTATCTGTCTTGAAATAACTCAGACACAGCTCCGGAGTCAGGAAGTAGGTAGTGTCAACACCCCCGCGCCTCTGAAAGCACGTTAAGCCGTTGGTCCTGCGCCTGATCTCTCTGCGGTCACGTCGGACTGCCGTCTCACCGAATTATGAGAGCACAGGAACAGAGAGTGCACTCGTTCATTGCGTACACACTTGTGCACTATATCTCCCGCGAAGTTGGTTAATCTCTGTTGAGATTGATCACTGTAGTCGAAATTCGGTTAGGAGGACATTATTTAGTTTTATTTATTAATGCTATATGCAGTTGGTCCCGGCTAATATCTGTGGTATTAGTCGTTAAGCCTAGTCAGAGGCCCTAAGGCGGCTTGATAACTTCTGACAGTAAGGTTTGTCACTTGCCTTACATACACCCCTCCACCAATCCGCACTGAGCCCGCGTGGTGAAGTATGGCTCGTTCCTCCTCATAGTTGAGGTGAGGCCTTTTCCCAGCAGTGGGATCTAATAGGCTGACTTATTTATTAATGCTATACCATATTTTTTCTTTAAACTTGCTGAGTACTAGTCAGGTAGAAGAGCAATGTCAAGTAGCTACTCTATACTTCAGTAGATACAGTAGTCGCATTTCTTTGACAGTCATAAATCTTGTTCGGACCCAATTATTTAAGTTGGTTACGTTCTGTTTGTTTTTATATCTTTATCTTTGGGTAAATTAGTAGTAAACAATAATTAGGTATTGAGTATTGACCTCTGTTATCGCTGACATTAATAAGTTGTAATAATTACGCACTTTTCCTTATTTACTCGTCGGACAATAACGGTACCTACTGTAGGGTTGGCACAAATGTTGCTTGAAATAATGTTGAATAATAAGTCAGAAATTACTTTTAATAAGACCGCCTATATTGTACGATTCTATATGACCATTTGAGTAAATCCACTGTGTGAGGTGTGCAAATGAAGGTTACTATATGTGGCATAACCCGAACCGCCAATATTATAAAATGCGAGAGGCGATAAGTACACAAGGCCGCTCGTCAGACTACTCCACTTTGACCTTGAGACCGCCTCTATGCACTACGTAATAAAACCTATTTTTAAATGAGTAATTTGACGTGCTGCTTACTATACAAGGAAACCGGTGCAAAAGATCTCAGGTCCTGCCCAGCGACGCAAATCGCGTTTCGTCCTGTGGTTTTTTCATAAAAATATTTCAATGTTCAAAGTCTGCACTTCTGTAGTAGGTATTTACTAGCTGTCTTTCGCTATGTTTTCTCAAACAAATTTTTCCGCCACTTTTCACCTAGGTAGAAGTTTTAAAAATCTTAAGATACAATATTCCAAATGTATCGATTTAGCTTTATTACTGTCGAAAAGTTCCATACAAACGGTACAACAGTCCATCAGTCTAAAAGAAAGTAAGGTGCAAAATTGAAGATACTCAAGAAACTATTCCATGTGACAGTACCATTAAATAAGCAAAGATCTATCTTATCAATGTTATATTTATAGACATCGAGAGTGATCAAGTTTGTTTGCCTCTGGTCCCGGCGAAAGCTGCGCAATCGTAGTGATTTAACCGTCAAGTGATGTGTAATGTGCTCGGTATTGAGCACATTACACTATCCGATTTGTTGGAAACCTAAAGTGACAGCGAGTTCACGCATTGAAGGAATTGGCTGTATGGCAGACTATACCATAAGGCCAATAAAAATTAAAAAAAAAAACTATCAATACAAAGGGCCTATTTACTTTACTAAGATACAGACGACCTCCGTTGGCGTGAACTGGCCATCTCTGACGTTCGATATTTTCGAGATTTCGATTCCCATATTTACCATAGCCATATTTTTTATTTCGATCTAAGAGGGTTTCTTTACACGATACCTGTTTTAAGACATATCCGTAATTTTTCGCAATTCGTGTGATAAACACCGGCATTTATAAATACTCGTATAAAGCGTTACTGCCGTCAAAAAAAAAACATTCGTGAAAAAGACGAAAAATTTTAAACATAATATACCGTCCTCGTGTGAATGAGCACTAACATGACCTAAAATCAAATCAAATATTTAAGTTCGACATATTTTACATATCTTGACATAAACAGCAAATTTAATTAATTAATTTGGTCGTCTGATCGTTATAAGAGATTTATATATTGTATGCTCCGCGTGGATGTTGTTGAAATAGTCACATTTCTATAATTACCACGGGTGGATGCTCCAATTAGCTAAGAATAGATACTCTGGCTAAGATTCGTCACCTCTGTGGAGTTAGCACAACAGATGAAAGTCATTGTTCGCTATCCGACCACGAAAAAAATCATTTAAAGTGAAGATTTGTAGTCGTGTTGCCGAAAATATTACCGCAGTGTATCATTTATCTTGACTCTTATAAACATTGTTATATTTTTTGAAATATTGTTATGCATATAATATGTTTAAAATATTTTTTAACCTAACCCTGCTGGGGCGATAAGTCAATTATCACTCCATTTCGCCGAGAACTCAACTTACGGGTCACCCTATATCTATAACTATTTACACTAAATCTGTTAACTACAAACTAACCTAACCCTAACTAAAATGCGTGGATGGTTCACATTTCAATGCACGAGACAGTAACCTCATTGGTTTATTTCTTAAAATAAATAAATAATAAAATAATGGATGACAGTTAATATGAATTTTGCGTCCGTCTTGGTGTAGTGGTTAGCACCACGGACTACAAAACCAGCGGTTGCGGGTTCGAATCCCGCAAGGGGCAAATGTTTATAAAACGTATATAAGTATGTTTATCCGTTATCCTAGTCGTCCTAGCACAAGCTCACGCTTAGTTTGGGGCTAGGTGATTGGTGCGATTGTTAGAACAATTTATTATTATAGGTAGCTATTTACATAATACAACGCTTCTTCATATGTTATTCTGTCTTGCAGTATTTCCCGTTATTAAAGTCACTAGCTGTGTTGCTCTTTGATCATATTTCTCGTTACGCGATGTAACTCCTCCTCACGCGTGTGAGCGTGACGTCAGCATTTACGTAAATGATCGCCAAAATATCAGATCAATTTATTTTATTATTTATTACGCTTGGAATTTTATCAGAGCTTTGTAACATCTGGACAGATCAATCAAAATTGTGTAAAACCACAATACACCGGCACGTGTTCTGATACTTTTCTCGTTTTGCAGATTATGGTTTATATTGTTTGAATTACTGAAATGTTGATGTTTTTTTATCGGAATGAGGGATTTTCCTAGTGTCAAAAATCAGTACTAAGAATCCGCTAGATGGCGTTGACCCATCTAATTCAGGTAAATTTTTATTTAAGAAAAAAGCTGTTTTTGGCTTTTAATATGTATAATGTTAATGTTTACCATGTTTTTCATTCAATACGTTTTTTCTATTACATTTTATTTTTAACTGCAATTCGAAACTTGCTTATTTTTAACGTAAGTACTTCCACTACATGTCTGTAAATAAATTATTACAATAATTTGTTTTTGTTTTATGCTCAATGATTTGCGTTGAAATATATAATAAAAATATTTGTATAACTTAGATAAATAGCGCTATCTATCAACATACAACAAAACTAGAGTCTCGAGTTGTCAGAAAATCCCTCATTGGATGCTAAGTTTGTGCCCAAAATATTTTATCTGTTAACTCGTACCATAAAATGAGCAGAGCGATATTTGCCGACTTGTTTTGATTGTGATTCGTTTCTTGTTGTTACACCCCTCCGGTCTGTTTTGACTGATTCGTGTATTGTACTAATCTCATAATGAACAAGTATCAAAATGAACTTTTCCCAAAATGAATGATTTTCTTAATGACTTTGTTTTAGAATGCCGGAATTTCATAATGTCTGACATAAAAGGTACAATCGTCATAATAAAAACCAACCTGTTTTTTTTCCCACAGTGTTTTTATTCACCATTTGGGTAAAACAAATGAATATCCTTAAAACAAATTAACTTCGAGAAAATAAGTAAACATTATATAAAAAAAAAACAAGTGAACATTGTAGAAACAAAACTGAATCTTGTAAAAACATGTAAACATCGTAAAAACAAGCGAGTTTTGGAAAACTAACTAAACATCATAAAAACAAGTTACTTAAAAAACAAGTGAACGTCAGAACAAAAACAAAATATCTTCGGAAAAACAAGTGAACATCGAAAAAACATGTGAACATCATAAACAAGTGAACATCTTTAAAACAAGTGAACATCGTAAAAACAAGTGAACATAGTAAAAACAAATGAACATTTTAAAAATAAGTGAACTTCGAAAAAACAAGTGAACATCGTAAAAACAAAAGTGAACTTCGTAAAGACAAAATCCACTTGTTTTTAAGAAGTTCACTTTGTATACTTACTAGTTAATTCAACTTTTAACTTGTTTTACGCTTTTCAGTTGTTTTTTTTTCAAAGTTCACTTGTTTTTCGCGATTAACTTGTTTTTTCCAAAGTTTACTTGTTTTTACGATGTTCATTTGTTTTTACAATATTCATTTGTTTTACGATGATATTCATTTGTTTCAGATATTCGTTATTTGATATAAATTGAAGGCATTAATCTACTTTTGACGTCGTATGAGTTTTTTTTTCCTATCGATAAAGAATAGTTTTCGGCAAATTTTAGTACAAGAATTTAAGAATAGTACTGACTGTACATACATTTGACAGTTTTATTTCCGACATTATGTAACTAAGACATTTAAAAAACAGTCATTTTGGGAATAGTTGATTTTGAGATTTGTACATTGCGGGCTCAGTACAATTCAGGAATCAGTCCAAATAGACCGGAGGGCTTCATTTTGTGAGATTCTGACTAACTCGTGAATTAGTCGGGCAAACAGTTCCGTTGAAATGAAGGCTGGATCATACAAGATTGTTGCTTCCTACCTAAGCTAAGTCTCAGACAATGACTCGCAGACAAATCGAGTGTTCACTCTCAGAGCTTGGTGTCAGATGTCGGTACCCAGTCGTCTGTGACAGGTCAGTAAATGTTGCTGATGAGAGTCACGCTATTTCTTTGTAAAGGGCTTAGATCATCTATAATTTAGATATGTAAAGTACTTATTCAGACGAAAACCCTTCACTATAGAAAAACTTTAAAATAAAATGGATGTAAACGAACCACTGGATTTCTACCGGGCAACCTTTAGGTAAAATGTTACAATCAGTTATCAGAGGCAACCCTAAGATGTTATGTTCAAGCGGACTGTCGCAATGACTTATAGACGACAGACAAGTAACACAGTGTGCATTCTTGCTTGATTAATGTATGACTTATGTTTATTATATGAGCTGTAGCTGACTGTCAATGTCTCAACCGAACACACGTTTACTGATATTTGACAGACCGATTGACATGAATATGAAACGTACTCGTAAAAATGCTGGAATTTCTTGCGAAAGTATGCGATATACTACGAGGGTCAAACTGAAAGTTCTTAGAACTGGCCACTTATAAACAATATAATAAAAAAATATTCTAAAATTTGAAAATAGAACTCTTTGCCAATATTACTGAGTATATATTTCATTCATTTGTCATTTGTTTTACGACTTGGCGGCAAATTGAAAATTGTCTGTGTCACGTCAAAATGAATTTAACACGAGAAAATTTTCGTGCAATGATTTTTTATGACTTTCGATGTCATTTAAGTCAACAAGAAAGTTATGATAGACTACGATTGGCCTTTCACGATGAAGCCCCATCTCGTGCGACTGTTTACAACTGGTTTAATGAGTTTAAACGTGGTCGCACTAATCTCACTGATGATGTACGTGAGGGACGGCCTTCTACGGCGACGACTGAAAATAACATCTGTGTTGTGCGGCGTATGATAGAGACTGACAAAAGAGTGACCTATCAGCAGATTCGGACAAGCTTAGGCATCGGTATGAGTCAAGTGCACAAAATCCTCCACGAACATTTAGCGGTCAGGAAGCTTTGCGCCCGGTGGATACCTCATAATTTGACTAAGGCTCAAAAACTCCATCGTGTGGATTGGTGCCGTAAAATGATTGAAAGATTTAACGGAGGTGACTCAAATGCTGTGTTCGACATACTAACAGGTGACGAAAGCTGGATTTACTGTTATGATCCTGAAACCAAAAGACAATCTGCTCAGTGGGTGTTTCCTTTCGAGGAGTTGCCAACTAAAGTGAAGAGAGATCGAAGTGCGGGAAAAAAAATGGTGGCCTCATTCTTTGGAAGGATAGGTCATTTCGCAACAATTGTGTTAGAGGATCAAAAAACAGTTTCTGCAGAATGGTACACTACCAATTGTTTGCCACTTGTCTTGGAAAAAGTTCGAGAGAAACGACCTCGCAGTAGGATCCTCCTTCACCACGACAACGCCTCGTCGCACACCGCCAAGCGAACGATCGACTATTTGGCGACATCAAACGTTGAATTACTGGGTCACCCGCCGTATAGCCCCGACCTCGCGCCTTGTGATTTTTATTTATTTCCAAAAATTAAAGAAAAACTTAAAGGAAAGCGGTTTATGAATGCTGAAGAAGCGGTGGCTGCGTATCGCGATGCCATTGAAGAGACCCCTAAGGACGAGTGGGCAAAGTGCTTTTCCCAGTGGTTCCATCGCATGCAGCGGTGTATTGACGTCAATGGACAATATTTTGAAAAGATATAATAAAACTAATAACTGGCTAATGTAATCAGTAGACATCGGATTATATGCACTAACAAAATGCCAA
Source organism: Pyrausta nigrata (assembly GCA_949316185.1). Lineage (NCBI taxonomy): Eukaryota > Metazoa > Arthropoda > Insecta > Lepidoptera > Crambidae > Pyrausta > Pyrausta nigrata. The sequence goes on from OX438936.1 coordinate 2,132,420, forward strand.
AATATGCATGCAAATATGCACTAAAAAAGGCCGAAATAAGCACTAAAAACGACTAATATGCCTTAAATATGCACAATACAAAATCAAAAAACCATTATTATTTTTATATATTTTAATCAAAGATTGTACAAAAACAGCGAAATTCTCTTAAAATTAAGTATAGTTTTTGTGGCAATATACAATTAAGCATTTTTCCAAATTTTCGAGCTCAAATTTGTGACGTTTGTCACCCAGTATCAATTTGTACGCCGAGAACGACCTCTCCACATCAACTGATGTCATTGGACAATATTTAAAATTTGGCGCCATTTCTGGAGTAACCTGTTCAGGCAGGGCACGACCTGTGCCGTTGATGTAGGCATTAATGTTCTTCAGGTCTTGAAGACTTGGGTTTTTGCGCAAAACATCGTTCAACTTTGTGCGAACCTTTTCTGCTACTGAATTAGGAAGGGAGTTGGCGAGTTCAATCATTGTTTCCAGTATTTCTATTGATTTAAATAGAGGAAGGTTTTTTGTTTCCAATTTTTCTATGGCATCTGGTAACTTGTGGAAATGTGTTGAGATGAGGGCGATATTCTGTTTAATGGATGCGTCTTCAAATGCCAGCTTGCTTGATTGAATTGCAATCGCTTCAGAACTGTCAAATTGATCGACTACTTGTTTCACGGCCTCAAAATTTTCAGAATAGAATAACACCGCCTTTAGCCAGGTACCCCACCGAGTTATTATAGGCTCTGGCGGCAATGCTAGATTTGGCAATTGCTCTTTGTAAGCCTGCACACGCGACGGTGCTTTCAAAAACACTTTTTTTGTAGAGGAAATCAATTTGTTAACATTCCCATAGTTTTGCCTTATCTCTTCTGCAAGGCGGTGCAACCCGTGAGCTAAGCAGGTAATGTGCAGTAAATTTGGATAAAAAGTTTGCAGGGATTGGCCAGCTTTTACCATATATGGCGCAGCATCCGAAAGAAATATGCAGATTTTTTCATCAGCGGAGGAATCGGGGAACAATGATTTTATGGAATCATTTATAAAACGTGCAACAGTTGAATAATTGGTTTTTTCCAGGATTTTACAGGCCACCAAGTGGGGAATAGTGGGTTCCTTTGTTAGTTTTCCAACTATCAAATTCGCTATATATCGTCCACATGAATCCGTAGTTTCATCTGCTGATATCCAGAGTAAATTGTTCTGAAGATCTGCACGAATTTCACTTAATACGTCTTCGTGGATAGCGGGCAGGTAGTTCTTTCGAATCGTAGACTCTTCAGGTATTACCTGATTCGAACAATATTTTTTTAAGAAATTTTGGCATACTGAGTTATTCAGTTGATTGAACGGAATATTGCAAGCAACAAACAACTCACATAAATCTTTATTAAACGCTGTCTTCTTTGCCGAATCCGAAGTTAATGGTGTAACCTGTGTCAGCAATCGCTGGCGGCTTGTTGATGGTTTATTTCTTGCTGCTACGTGGGAACCTGTGTTTACGTGTTGATCGATCTGATATTTTTTCGAACAAGGTATACGTTTGTCACAAATCTTGCAGAAAATTACATCGCCATCAGTTGTGAACTCATTCTGGTAACCTTTAATCCAAGATTCCAGTAATATTCTGTTATTTTTCTTTACTGGCGGCATTGTTTAAACGTTTGTAAACAAACACTTGCGTAGAAAGTGGCTGACTGAATACATTTTATCATGCGCGAACCGCGAACTGATTACCCGCGCATGCGCGTGGATGGCGACTAGCTCCGCTCGCGCGGGGGGCTGCCGCAATCGGGCCCGCCGCACTGTCAGTCATTCAGCCACTGCGCTCGCGCTTGCACGTTATTGTCACTCATGCCTCCCGCTCCCGCTACTTAACGAAATATGCACGATTGGGGAAAAAGGCTAAAATATGCACTAACGCCGTAATTAGAGAGTTTTATGCATTTGCATATGCAAACATGCAAATGCATATTATCCGATGTCTAGTAATCAGTTTTTGATTTTCTAAGAACTTTCAGTTTGACCCTCGTACTATATTCCGACAAGTTTGTGTGCGACCATTCTGCGGAGCGAAAGACGCTGCGGGGGGTAGCGTTGCCAGGCGGCCAAAATAAACGGTGTCCGACTTGTTCAGCTTTTGTTAGGCTTTTTTACATTTCGCAAACGAGCGAGTGCTGAGCGTGAAAATGATTTTTCGTACCTATCAATACTGAGAAAAAATATTTCTAAAAATGCCCATACTACCATACCATAGGGACGTCATAACTTTTTTTGCTCTTACAATAGAGGGACTATTCTTGACATATACACTGTAGAAGCCAATCTTAGCAGAGATTATAATACGCAGGATCTTATGGTGCACAAATGTAAGCGCAATACAATACATAGGTGCACTCTCTGTTTCTTCACTCTCCTATTCCGATGAAATGGCAATGCGTCATGTCCTAAAAGTGATCAAAAATGGACTATCAATATCCTCAACAGATTTATCCGTATGTCATAGAATACTGTAGCAGTTCATATTCTTTTACAGATGAAGGACGCTAGGATTTACTACTAATCAAAACAGTACAAAATTCAACTGACACGTAAGTGACAGTTGCCCATACAACATATGATAGTGTATATTGAAGTTTTAGCTACAGTGTATAGTGTATAATTAGATTTAATGTCCCCTAAATGTTGTCAATGGGGGATTTCTGTTTCCTGCGATATCTACAGCCATGGTTTATCTGAGTATTTTATGAATCATGGTTACTTTATTAAATAAATAAATTGTTAAATTGTTTCAACCAAAATACCAACCTAGCCCCAAACTCAGCCTGACCTTGTGCTATGGCGATTAGGATAACGGATAGACATTTCATATATTAATTTATAAACATCCACGACTCGGGTACAAATGCGTATCATATTCTTCAATCTCATCTTACAAACTCATCTTACAAACATTTGCCCCATGCGGGATTTGTTCCTGTTACCTCTGATTTTGTAGCCGAAAGGGGGAACTACCAAGACTGTCGTCAGATTTAATAATATCGCTACCTTGGGGTAGAAAGGTCGTAAAAGCCATAGAAGGTTTATGGCTTCTACGACCTTTCTACCCCAATGTAGCGATATGGTTACCAAAACAACAAGAGCGGAAAACACGCCGTGCGCAGAGTTCATTCTTGTTGTGGAAACATAAATAAGTTGTTCCCATATCGACTGAATGAGTTGACAAGTATCGTAAATGGCAACCTGCTGAACCAGTAATCTGAGTCAATAAGAAGAAAGACCTCACTCTCGCTGAGTACTGGTTTGTACAGTTTTATCTGAATCAATCAGGCTCTAATGTTGTTCCAAGATCTGTTATTGTTCTAAGGCTGGCAGGGCTTCTAACTTTGATATTTGTGACAAATATCATGGCGAAGCAGTAAAAAGTTTATATAGGGCTTAAAGTCAGCCTATTAGATCCCACTGCTGGGAAAAGGCCTCACCTCAACTATGAGGAGGAACGAGCCATACTTCACCACGCGGGCTCAGTGCGGATTGGTGGAGGGGTGTCTGTAAGGCAAGTGACAAACCTTACTGTCAGATGTTATTTGTGATGGTCGTCACTTTAATGGTCGGAATGGTCACCCATCCAATCACGACCGCGCCGTGGGTTGCTTAACTTTTGGTATCACTACCAAAGCGCTGCCGCCACTGCGCCACAAGCACGTCTTTTTCTTTTCGTGTCGACTCTAAGGTTATATTTTAGAGGACAGTACCGTTGTATACGTCCGAATCTTGAAATGTTCGTTATTGCAACAATGTAAATTGTCACAAGTTATCGATGTAGCTATGTACCTCCCCATAGTTGAGGTGAGGCATTTTCCTAGCAGTGGGATATAATGGGCAGACTTTTTTTTAAATCGATGCAGTATTCTTTGTAAAGAAACATTGAATAATACTTGGGTCTTCGTATTTTGCGTACAAGCACACCGGCTCAATATAAACTCAAACATACCAAAACGTATTATCTGTTACGCACCTCGCCCAATCATATCGTCGAGTGACGTGTGTTATAATAACTGACAAAGAAAATCTGTTCTCTTCATAATTGGCAACAATGTGATACACACACAAAAAAACTAGTGCGGATGTTTCGTAACATTGTAGTTTGGTGTGAACGTAAGCGTTGCGCTTGCTCAAGGCGTCACTGAAACGGAAAACTTGAGGTAGGTGGGTAAAATGTAAAAGTTAAGAGGCCGTGCAGACGCTCGCTAGTGTAACAAAGTTGCACATATCTTTGTTCACACCGTGACGGCCTCTGACGCATACTTGGTTTTGCAGTTTTTAGAAATCCTACCAATCGAAAATATGCCGAGACCTGTTTATAACGAATTGACATTATACTAATTTCTAAAACCTACTAATATTATAATTGCGAAAGTGTATCTGTTACGCGTAAACCGCTGAACAGGTGATAATTACGGGAAATCCTAGATTTACCGGAACGCAGTCGTGGGGAACTGCTAGTTAAGTGTCTTTATTTTTGTTTGGCTGATTTGTCAGTTTCCGTAGATGATAGTCGGGTGGCCAGGGGTCCGAGTTTGCTTAATGCCACTAGCAAAATTTTAATGGAATCATAATTAAATAGCAGGGTTTGACAGTTCTAGTATGAGCCTTAAACCATGCTATTCAATTACGATTCTTTTACAATTTTGCTTATGTAGTTCAGCAAACATGAGCCCCAGACGTACTCGACTATTTATCTATAGATGTCTAACCTTATCTAACGTCTTATCTTCTTGTCTCGTCTCCACTTTGCTGGAATTGCACTCCTATAGTTCAGGCAGTTTTTACGAATGAAGGCCATCATCGAAACTACCCTGCATAACCCTTGGCACAACACAACTGCCACTTTTTATTATAATTAGGTACAATATGGGTTAAACGTCAAAAAGGTGAGGTTCCAAAACTGTACTGCTTCGCTTTTGATAGCAAGGGTCCGGGGCTTAAAAGAAATCTCACCGCATCTTAATAAGTGAGTTCGGTCTCTTATGAACGTACGATTTCACCTTCTAACTGGCATAATTAATTGCTATGCATATAATTAAGCGAACGGTAGGCCACCGGCGCGCTCGTCCGAAAACCGATAGGACAGCTAATTTTGAGAAGGTACCTGAAGCATCATAAGTTGAGAGAAAACATCGTGAGGAAACCTGCACATTCAGGCAACTGAATGTATAACCATGTTCCAAAAGATTCTCCTTAACAGGGACACGTATGTCAGGTGACAGTCGCTCCACTGTAATTACCTGATCTGCCAAATCCTGGATCAAGGTCAGCGGACCCTGGGCCGTCGCGTGCGGGTGTACAACCGGGATAACGCTAGGATGATTATGACCTGAAGCATCATGAAAACATGTTGTCCTTGAATATTTTTTATGTTGGGATGGAGACTTGGCTGCATGGTAGGGCTGTACCATTTATGTATAACTAGCTGTTCGCGGGACTTCGTCTACGCCACTGTCCAGTAATTATAACCCCTTAGTTGTACCATGTCCTATCGTGAAGAGACGTCAACCTTTGTCTCAGGATGTGGTTACTTTATTTTGTTGAGATCAAACATAGTCTAGTTTATGTTCCGGACTATACTAAAATTTTAATATCTGAAATTCTGAATCTTTGAGTTTTCAGTATCAATGTCAATTTTTTTTTCTATTCTACAGTTTTTGATTTTGCACGCACCTTCTTCACAACCTCGGAGTGGAGTGGGTGGTCATAGATTAGAACTATGAATTATAATTAACCGTTTAAATTCCTGTTTTTTAATTAAATGCGTTCGTTAGCGTTTGTGTTTTAACCGTATTTTAAATTACTTTTATAATATTTTAAAAGTACTACTACGTTTCAAATGAAATCAACAGTTCCGTCGCCGATAGAACTAATATTTGATCGTTATAGAATAAAGTTGATCTTTTTCTAACAAATATACAGTCTTATCCGGAATACAATAATTGTACAACCAGATAATAGTATCTAATCTCGGTAATGCGAGTTTCCGTGATATCAGCACACTTCACAGATTGTTGGTTTGTTTTGTTTCTGTCTCGTTTAGGGGTGCAGATATTTTATTTGAAAAAAAAAAAAATTAGCACAAAAAATAAATTACAAACTAGAGTACACACAGCCGTACGTCAGACTACCATTGAGACCGCCTCTATTACCTACGTAATGAAAGCCGTGTCAGACTACCATTGAGACCGCCTCTATTCCCTACGTAATGAAAGCCGTGTCAGACTACCATTGAGACCGCCTCTATTCCCTACGTAATGAAAGCCGTGTCAGACTACCATTGAGACCGCCTCTATTACCTTTAGACTTTTTTTAATAATAAAAATTTTTATTACTTCTTTTACAATCAAGTCAATGAGATATAAAAAATATACTTATGCGCTATGTTTCATGTTTTGATTGTGAGAGAACTAAGGGTCCACCTGAACTAGGCAAGGAGCCTGTAATACAGAGCGCCAGGACTTTCCACACTCCTCCACACTTTGATATCAGATTAACCTGTCAAACCTCATAAAACCCGCGGGCAGGTTGATAACAATTAATTTTCTATTGTGTCTGGAAAGTTTCCAGTGGAAACATGATACGTGAAGGTAAATTACACAACAACGAAACAATATATTCAACAAAATTGAAGAAGTAATTAACAATTTTAGAATTATTAGTAGAACACCGCGTGACATGTCGCGTCTCGTGTGCCATAAGTCCCCATAGATTAGTAAAGGCAGTGATCAGTTAGGGTCATCACAATCCTGACCTGCTAACGGGTCCAAATTGATGTACTAATTGAGGGCTACGACCTTGCGCGTGTGGTCAACCTTCACAGTACACTCGATAAGATAAAAAGTGTGTTAATCACATACAGGGCTAGGTCGAAAGTGAAGCAGAGAATTTTTTTTATCAGTGTCCCTACTGAGGTACTATACCGACTTAGGTACTTTCGCGAATTTTTCTCTACTCTAATCTTAATTATAGAAATATATTCTTACTGCGTTATAATTTATGCATCGTCTTTGACTGAATGTTGCTATGCCGCAGAATGTCAAGAACGATTGTAACAAATGAGAAAATAATTGCATGCACACATCCTGTATGAAAACATGTACATTTGTCTGTGATAATAACAGCATAATAATAGATGGAGGCTTCCATTTTATGCGTAAAGTGGCATGTGTCGAGCGAGACACACATTCTCGGGAACAAACTTGTTTTGCAAATCTAAATGACAGATTTTACTCGGCTGGTTCTCGTAACTTTGTAACTAAAAGAAATTCTTTGCGGAGCCTACTTGATGTAGTTTTGTTAAAATGTCGTCTTAGCTTTTGGCTATAGAGGATTCCGCCGGATAACTGTTCGATTCTCTATACTTCTTTCAGATTTCTGAGGCACTCTGGCCTTTGCTGGGTCTGTATGAAAAAATAAATTGTTTTTTTAATAAATTAATTTTCGATTAGCCATCGACTGACTGAGCGCGCAGTTCGATATCCATTACTGGTTAAACAGACGTTAATTTATAAAATTGAAGTTAGAGCGACAATGTATGTAGCATAATTGGATTAAGAGTCCCCGAACGTTGTTAAATGGGGACTATAAAATGTTCCGCGGCTGTCAGTTTTATGGTCGATTTAATGATCTTACTGAGAAAGAGGGCCTGTTTTAAAAGGTATACATTCGGCTGACTGTACTGCAATTAATTAAGTGCTAGCCGTGCTGGAGCTCGTTAAAAGCCCGTCTTTGTTTCGTGTAGAACACATGGGCAGACAGAATGCAGGATGAGTCAGCATGTTTTTATGACTGAATGTGTTGGGACAACTTTTGTCAAGCGTACTCACTCATGTTTATCTAAAACTAGCAGTTCCCAGGGACTTTGCCCGCACCAAAAGTCGGATTTTCCATACAAACTTTCATTTTTCATTCCACCCCCCCTGATGATTTTATATCGCGACAAAAAGTAATCCATGTCCTTCTCAGGGTCTCAAACTATCTCTGTACCTTTTGAATCGGTCTAGTAATTTCGGAGCCTATCAATACCAACAAAAAATCAAATCTTAACTCTTTATAATATTAGTAATTCGGAATGGTTATTTCAAGGATTTAGTTGGCGCACTCTTATTAATTATCATAATAATCGTTCTCAGTTAAACTGAAATCCTACCCCGAGACCTTCAGGTATGAAGAGGTCCAGCATTGTTGTTATTGGTTTTAAAAAAGGTTTCTCCTAAAACTTTATTGTGTATGCTACCTCTTTAAGAACGTTGATGTGAATCCAAATTCTAGTTTGTCGCAGTATCAGTATATTGATTGTAAAGGGGTTTGAATCTTACACGAACCTTAAAATGGAGGGTCTTTTTTTTTCTTCTAAAAATTCTGATAACCTGTTTTTGTTCAAGGTAGGTATTTCTTGTATCTTCTGACCTTGACCATATAACTATCACACACAAAAAATTGTTAAAACAAGCAAACATAATTATTGAAAAACCAAAACGCCCGACTGCAAAGAATCTCCCCTGTTTCCGCCATTTTTGAAATGTATATAGCCTATGTCACTCTCACAATTTTGACGAATTTAACGACACCTCATATGTCAAAAACTGTCCAGCTGTTTGGGTCCACCCCAAACGTACAGTGTGCCAAACAATTTAATACATACTCTCGAAAAACATAACCCTCCTTCCGCTGTCGGGTAAAAAACGATGACTTCTTGCCATTTGAACTTACTGCATCATCCTCCACTGGGGGCTGTATACGTAAATGACATACGCATGTTCTCGGCATATTCCAGGCAGCTTTTTAATTTGTGCCAAAGCACTTATGCTAATTGCAGCATGACCTAACCTTTGATGTTCGCTTTGATTAAAAAAAACTAAATTGTAGTTGATTATAGAATACGACTTGTACTCGCCCCGTCCAGTAATCATGACCTATTGTTTGTATCATGTCGTATTGTGAGGAGAGGTTACCTTGTTTCTCTCGTAATATTGTGACTAGGCTCCGCGCAGATGGGCCACCGACGGAAGCCACTGGTGGCTAGCGAAAAGCTGCTCACATTGTTTTTAACGCCAGAAACATATGACCGCCGGCGCCCCGATAACAATTGATTGCCTATTGTGTATGAAACCAGCCATCACGCCACCGGTGGCTGTGGTCAGTGGCCTATCTGCCTTTGAATAATAAACTGGTTGGAGTACCTATTCGGAACAAGCCAACAGCATGAAACTTTTTCGATTTAAAGACTAATTTGCTCATTGAGGCAAGTCCACAGATTGCTGAAGTGAATCTTAATTTTGTCCAGACATAAAGTTCAAGGTCGATTGAAGGTGAATGCCATTGAACCTCAAAGTTCAGCCTATAGGTAGTATAATCTGCAAAGTGCATCGAACTGAGCCCAGTCTGTGTCCCTATTCTTTAGGAAGTTTTAGGTGTTGTTCGTATTTTCGACTATTTCCGTCCTTCTTACTCAAGCTTACATTAGAGAGAAAGGCCCGGGCCGAAAATGCAGTCCCTAACTCACAGAGTACAGGCCCTCTAAAGTATGTATGTCTATTGATATTAGGACCAATGACAGAGATATTCTGGCGCCCATTGAGATTCAAGGCTCGTACTATGACCCCTTTTATTAGCAGGATACGACATCTTTTCGTCTTTCCTCTTTCTGCTCAGCATACCAACCTACTCCCTTTGGAAATCTATTGGAGAGGCCTATGTTAAGCAGTGGATATACGGCTGATAATGATGATGGACTAATAATTCACATGAACTGTCGCTTGAAGTATCAGTTAAAAGTTGTGCCATGCTTAGGCTATTGTTAAATGGCGCGTGCATTTATATTGATTCGTCAAAGAGTAGGTACAAAAGATGTAACGTACAGATTACTAATATGGCCCATTGGCACGTGGCAAGGAGTGTTAGTTCCTATAACGCTTTGAAGTTCAAGTTGAGTCGATCAAAGGAGTGACAATCCAGCCTATTATTATCATGGCAATAAGTCTGCGGTGCGCGTTCATAGTGATGTCCAAGTTTCCTTGTTCTGCTGTCGATGCTTGCGGCACTAAGACTAACAGCCAGTTTTCCTTATTTTGGTATTTTATTTTCCTGAACTTTTATTATCATTGCAGTTTTCGATGTGATATATCTCTGTCGAATTCGCTATTGGGAAAATGTAAGATGTTTTTGGAAAAACTGTGTTTTAGTTAGCTGTTAGACCCATTGATTAAATACAGATTATGTATTAATGAGCATGTAATCTCTACTGTCAGCTGTTGTGTAATGTGAGCTACAGTAGAACTATCGATACTGTAGCATCGTAGCCGCGGCGATCAGAAACGATAAATAGGATTCTATTGGGGACCTTCGATTTCTTTACTATTATTTGCAACTTGGCTAGCATAGCAGACTTCACATTTTCGTTGTAGCATCGCACCTATTATCTCCCCTGTACAATATTATGACCATGAATGTTTTGTTATAAGGAATATTTTAACTGGCCACATCAGTATTATATGTGATTTAATACAATATCATCTAATCCAACAATGTAATTTCATTAACGTCTCAGAATTCAATTTAATTTGATAACTTTTGCACGTCTGCGAGCAGATTGAACGAATGTTCTTTGAATATTTTGCTACCTATTTAACTGTGTTGTGGAAAATAAACGTTTGAACTTTGAAGTAATTATATTAGCATGTGATGAGTAAAAAGCTCTTCTGTTTTCCATAGATGACAATGATACATTATCGATAGTATCGTCATTCCCCTATTCCCAGCCCTTCAATCTACAATAATAATAGGCTATCGAGTGGCATCACTCATATTGCATAGTGTGCACTTGTGCAAGTTGCAGTCTGCGATTAATCATTATCGATTACAGACGTCGGCAATGTCAAGGCCTGCCTCGTCGATGTATCACTCCTCCACTATTGATCTGCGTGAACTAAGCTTGGCCGTAAAGCGATGAATACAACTATTCAAGCTTTAAAAAGCACGACTAGAAAAAAGAGGGACTGATAGTACACGTTTATACGAGTAGACAGTGCGGAAATAGGTTATTATTGTTTGTCGATCCAGTGTTTAAAAAGTTAACAGTATTCACTATCGTTAATATACAGGAATATGCAGTTAGCAGTGACCTATAAACCTGGCACAAGAGATGCAAACAATTAGGTTGAATGGTCTGTAGAAAGCTTCATATATCAGAGCGGAAAGTTTGTAGAATTATTGGCTTCGTGTAAGTAAGTTTTTTAAATCAAATCTGTCCATACATTTTATACTCTGTTTCTCCTGTCCAATTTCGACTTAACGTCCACTGTGTTAGATTGTTCAACCCAATTCCGTATATGAATTCTGATTGTCACCTCACTCATCATCTCTTTGATTTCGTGTTTGTTATTTGATTTTTTTAAATTTTCTATCCTAATAATTGTATCCGCAAAACAGTATCACATCCGATGATTCATGGAAATATTGTATAATAGTGATGATCACTGATCGGCCCACTGCCACTTAGTCTGGTAACTTAAAGATCGATAACTTCATTTATCAGTTACGATAAAGGTCCATTACCTCATTGATTCTGCCCCTATAGTCTGACGAACGTCCTGGATACATACTAATTAGTGTGTAGTTGTTATTAAAGAAAACAGCTTATGCAATTTAGGAATAAATTAAGTATAGTTTTAGGCTCCGCGCAGATGGGCCATCGACCAGCGCCCGTCCCGTTGTCGGTTGCCGCTACACTCACACTCACCCCGCTACACCTGCTAGATCCTTTGACAGATGTTTTGTTTGTCAAAATGAGCCGATGCTCTTACGGTGAGGGAAAACATCGTGAGGAAACATGCACATTCAGACGACTGCACGTGTAACCACATGATCCAAACTGGTCAGATTCCCCTGGTAATAGGATCACGGAGGTTAGATGGCAGTCGCTCCACTGTAATTACCTGATCTGCCATATCCTGGATCATGGTCCAAATCGAAGCCTGGGCCCTCGCGTGCAAGTGCAAAACCGGGATTAACCGCTAGGAGGATGATGGTGTTCCTACAGTATCGAGACGTTTGTGTCTGCTGCTTCCTCTAAACTTAAACTTTTTGTTGCAGCCGCCCAAAATGAATCGCGGCGCCCGCGCGGAGCCGACGCCGCCGGAGTGCGCGCTGGCCGCCGAGATGTTCGACCACTTCTGCTCCGCCGGCACCATGAAGCAGATCCTCGCCCTGCACCGCGAGATCTGCCAAACACTCACGCTCAAACCGAACAGGCTGCCCGACTTCTATCCGAAGCTGAAGGTGAGTGGCACACATGGTTAGGAGAACCTTCTAGAACAAACTTGATCGGACCACTTCTCCTGTCCTATAAAGCAGATCTTCGTTCTGTGCCTCGCTCTCGTAGTTCAGTGAGATAGCAATGAGTGACACACATAGTTAGGAAGGAGAACCTTCTAGAACAAACATGATCATACCACTTCTCCTATACTATAAAGCAGATCCTCGTCCTGTGCCTCGCTCTCGTAGTTCAGTCAGATAGCAATGAGTGACACACTTGGTTAGGGAGGAGAACCTTCTAGAACAAACATGATCATACCACTTCTCCAGTACTATAAGGCAGATCTTCGTCCTGTGCCTCGCTCTCGTAGTTCAGTGAGATAGCAATGAGTGACACACATGGTTAGGAAGCAGAACCTTCTAGAACAAACATGATCATACCACTTGTCCTGTACTATGTAACAGATCTTCGTCCTGTGCCTCGCTCTCGTAGTTCAGTGAGATTGCAACCCGACTTGACCGAAAACAGATTAGGCACATCACCAACAGCATTACATGTTAACAACATCAGGCACAGGACTGACAGATTTACGTGCTACCAACTTCCTGATTTCGAGCTGTTTGAGTTGTTTCAGGACAGAAAAACCTATATACAAATTACCTTGATATAGACAAGATGTGGGTGGTCAAATATAAATAAGAGTTGGCTGCTGTGGTACCACCGTTGTTTCTGATATCCTTAACACAAGTGCTTTAGTGACATACTTCAGGATCGAAGTTATATTTATTTCTAGTTCTACCCATGATAATAATGTGTAGGTACCTAGTTCAGGTAGGTACATATTATTTCGGTCAAAGATAATAATGATAATGTCTTCCTAGCCGATTTCGACTACGGCGGCCTATCTCAACAGAGGACAGCCAACTGCGCAGGACATATTATAGTGCACAAGTGTTTGCGCAATACACAGGTGCACTCTCCTTCACTCTCACAATTCGGTGAGACGGCAGTCCGACATGACCGTAGAGAGATCAGGCGCAGGACCAACGGCTTAACGTGCTTTCCGAGGCACGGGGGTGTTAACACCACCAACTTCCTGACTCCGGAGCTGTGTCTGAGTAATTTCAAGACAGAAAAACCCAATCACTTTCGGCCCGACCCGGGATTCGAACCGGGACCTCGTGGATGGTACCCAGCGTGCTGACCACTAGACCAACGAGGCAGTCAAAGATAACCACATAAAGGCGTGGTAGTCATTTTTAGCGCCATGTATTTTTTTTTCAATATCAATTGCCAGCGCTATATTCCGATGCTGCCCTACAACTAACTTTTATTAAGAGATCACATTGATTTTTATTTTTTGTCAATAAATGTAATTAATTGCTTTTTAATTATTATTAGCACCGCCCACTATCGTTTTTGGCTTGACCTAAAGGTACGAATGGTAGAGAATGCCACTTGGCATGAAGTCAATGTGCAATTAAGATAAAATAAATAAAACAGTGTTCAAAGCAAATGGGAATGCAGGATAACAAGCGATTCACGCTTAGTGGGGATACATAAATGTAAATTAGTCCAACTGTTAAAGTTTCATTTGACTACGACCTACTCCAATCAAAAGGTACTGGTGACCGCAGCTCGTCAGACACAAACAAACAGTTCTTATGTCAACGCACTACAGTATTTTATGGCGTGATCGTAAAAACGTTTTGTTCCAAATATACTTCTCGTGTTTGCCGGCACGCCCTACAGTTTCGACGGAGCCCTAGTTCACGTAACTATAAAGATTGTGCCCACTACACCGTACCATACTATGGCCGTGCTATGACCGTACCACGACGACCTTAAAATTCATCAGGAGTTAAATTTTTATTGATGTATAAGCGCCGGCCAAATTTTATGATATTAGGTCTATGGAATGTTCCCTAAATTTTTGATTACATTGCGAAATGTAAGGATTTAAGCTTCTAATTGCCGCACTCATAGACGTCAATTTTTAATCTATAATTAAGTCTCTTTCTGTCACTTTCTTTGTCAATGAAATAGAAAAGGAAGGCATGAGACTTATTGAAGGATTAACTTTAATTGACGTATCTGAGTACGGCAGTAATGGCCGTATCTTTGGATTGCGTTGACTTGGATAAAAGCTTTATTTAAATATAGTTCCAAGGGACAAGACTTGATGTTTATTTTAACTTGATACCTAGACGCGTTCCTAAGAAAAAGGACCAGAACAAAAGGACTACAAGTACAATGTGATCCTATAAAGGTTCCGTTATGTCCTAAACCAAGAAAAAACTGTCAAATACGATCATAGCATGGTATGGTGCGGTGTAGTGGGTACATACCTCATAGATGCACCGCTTTCCGCTCGAGTAAGCATTCGTGGCGCACCGCGCACCGCGGACCAGCTTCTGTTTTATAGCCATCAATGAATGTTTGCCGGGCCTGCGTTGAATTATTGAACTGGACGGCAAGGTCAAAGCCGAATTCCATGTGTAATTTGTGCTGTTTATACACGAATCAGACCGAGCATACACGACGACGAATACAACAAAATTACCGAATTTAATTAAAAAGCAATACTGTTAAAATTTTGATGAATTGCCTTAGTTTATTTTAACACCATTGCTTTTAATTTCCATCTGTATTTTCGTTGTATTCGTCGTCGAAAGTCGTTTGACATTTGTCGAGTTGGCTTGGTCGGGTAGGAATTAAGTTGTATCTTATTTCGGTATGGCTCTCATGCATGTTGCTAGCTATGTTAGCACCTTAAGCGCATATTACACTGTCCGATTGTCGAGAAACTTAAAATGGATACAATTTAGGAAGAAGAGCGGACCGAATTTGTTATTAACTTTAATTACATATTCATATTTCTTAATTAGGTTTCTTACAAATGGGATAGTGTAATAAATGCTTTAAAAACCACTGATCCGATTGATGAGTTTTTGTCGTTTCATTCATAAATGCCGCGATACAAAGGCTTTTCATTACTTTTCTTTCATTTGATGTTACATCCAACATATATTTTGTTTCTAGATTTCTTTTTAAATGATATAGCTACGTGTATACTAGACAGACATAGCAATAAATTACAGTAGCAAACAGTAAATAATATCAAGCAATTCGTATTGTTTGGTGTAACACAAACATTAGTAGTTACCACTGGCCACCACTTGAGTCGCAAACTCATCGATTCGCTACACTCGAGATCGATACATCTGAATAAAAGGGATATATTTTATGTTTATTTGCGCTTAGGGAGTTTCTTGAGTCGTGCGGATTTGATCACGCGCACGTAGCGTTAGGAATCCTAATTTAGATTTAGTTAGTACAGAATCTGTGATGTCAAAGAAGAAGAGTGGATCCAATGTGTTAATAACTTTGATTACATCTTCCTGTTTCCTTATTAGGTTTCCTTTAAAAACCATAATCTGAATTGATGAGTTATGGTAAATATGTAGAAGTTCTGCTGGTCGTGTGAGTCTTAAAATCGTTAAAACTTGTAATATATGATACAAATTCAGTGGTTCAGACGAGGATCGAACTCACGATCTCGGATGAGACTTGAAGTTTTCTCCGCTCGGCTATCGCGCCTTGTAAGGTACGGAACCATAAATGAAAGGGATGTATTTTATATTTTTTTAACTGTAGTGTAAATACTGCGTTTCGTTTTTCGTTCGCCTTAAACATGTCATTTAGAGTTTTGCTCTAAACATTGCGAGTTATTTAAAAATACGCATGACAGAACTAGAACTTCGAGATAATATGAGACTGTATATTTAGATGACCCTATTGCGAGATGCCTTGGGTGGTCATCAGTTGACTCACTCGAATCCAGGAAAGCAGCCGCCTACGGTACGATTCCTTTCTCGGTCGGTATCGCCGAGTCATCGTTTTAACACAGACAAAATAGTAGTACAAGTATTTAATAATAAACACTAAACAGGTGTACAGTGTCGTTTTTTGTCACCAGGATTTCCTGGATTCCGTATAATTGCTGTTTATAATTTCACGCTAACATCATGTGCTCATGAGCTTTATTTAAAGCGAAGATAGCTTTCAAAATGATTCGATCAATGTGTTCGAATACAATATGGTAGAAAATTGTTATTTCACTCTGTGTTGCCAAATCTTTAAAGTTTTACTTTCAATTAGTACAGTCGGAAGCACGTTAGTTTGAATTACGAAAACCGCTTTTATTACAAAGATAATAGAGGCGGTCTCATGGTCAACATGGTATAGTTTGACGTGACGTGCGGCCGTCTGCACATTCATTCACGAAAAAATATGATTTCTGTGATTGATTCATTAAATCAATCTTCGTTTATTTATCAATTTTAACATTGGCGGGCAATTAATAATAAAGATAAGTCAAATTCGCGGGAGATTTAAATATTATAGTCCACAAATTTGTGCACTTTTGCGTATGCACTCTCCGTTTTTTCAACGTCGCAGTAAGGTGGTGCTATATACTATACTGGTTTTAACCAGCTTTAATTTATCAAATTTTATAGACAAAGGTCGCTGTAGTTGGGGCCTTGCTAAAATATATATTTAATAAACATAATTTTTGAAAAAACAAAACACCTGACTGCAACAACAACGCTCCTTCCGCAGTCGGGTAAAAAGGACATTTATGGAGAAAGTTTTGTAATAAGTTTGAAAAATCGTTTAATAATTTGAGCTAAAGTTATAACTTCCTGTTTTCCTCTATGACAGTAAAAAGTTTTGAATTGATCATAGTTTTACTTGATAGGCGATAACGTTACCTTTAAAATGAATCTTTTCCATAACTTTTACTATCTCCTGATACATAGAAATAGTTTTTTATTGAGCCATACTGATGGCTTTCATGCTATCCTTCGGAAGAGAGCAGCCTCGATGCTGGGCGGGTCCGTGGGATTTTCAGTAGCATCCTGCGCGTTGTAGCTGGAAGTGTTGATTGTCCCTACATGAGGCAGTGGGTTCGGCTGCATGTTTTGTAAAAATGTGTTTTATTGCTTTTGTTTTATGTTTATTTTTTACTTTTTTTGTTGTGGTGTATAATGTATAAATTGCTGGCTGTATTTCCTTTCTTTTAAATCATGCAAATGTATGGACTGATGTGTCTGAAATGAAAATTTCAATTTAATACTAAAATGGCGTCCATTTCCAGAGGGGGGGGATTTAGACGTCGTCATAGTGGTTTTTTGTCAATGTAACATGACAAAAAAATTATGAATTAAAGGCACTTAAATTTTCGCCGATCGCAACCCGGACACATTGTATGGTTGGTTATTAAAGAACAGAAAATGTAATGTCCTCCTAGCCGAATTTCGACTACAGTGGCCAATCTCAACAGAGATTAGCCGACTGCGCGGGAGATATTATAGTGCACAAGTGTGTGCGCAATACACAGGTGCACTCTCTGTTCCTTCACTCGTTGAGACGGCAGACCGACATGACCGTAGAGAGATCAGCCGCAGGACCAACGGCTTAACGTGCTTTCCGAGGCACGAGGTGTGTTAACACCACCACCAACTTCCTGTTTGAGTTATTTCGAGGCAGAAAAACCCAACACTTTCGGTCCGACCCGGGATTCGAACCCGGGACCTCGTGGTACCCAGCGTGCTGACCACTAGACCAACGAGGCAGTCAGAACAGAAATGTAACGTGTCATAAAGTAACGATTCTAAAGTCTTCTACTTAAGCAAGGGTTGTCGCACTACACATGCGAGCAGGTGTTCGTTTCCTGTATCGCCGACTTTGGCGCAGCTTCAACGTGCGCGCGCGCATTCCGTCGCCACGCGGTCGAACGCCGGATCCATTTGTTTGTACAACACTTCTGGAAGTGCTGGAGTGCGGGGTTATAGATTTATATATATATTTATTTATTTATTACTACTTTTAAAAAAAAAACTGTTTACTTACATTGGTCATAAGTTTTGTTTGCTAACATTCTATGAGCTATGACCAGTAATAAATTATTTTTATTTTATTTATAGAGCAATAAGTATTCATTTTATGGCAGGAATTTCATTATGATCGGATCTTGTTTTTTTTTTTTCAAATGTGTGTGTGAATGATTAAGAGTGGGCGTGTCGACTGTTGTAAATTGTAGGTAATTACAAAATAGGTGATACTCTTCAGTGTAGTCAATCTGATAGCCATCTATTCAAGCAGCTGGAAATAATTAAATCAAGCTACCTGTCTGTCCACTTACTACCGTAATCTAGATGTACTAGGTCTAGGATAAATAGCACACATTTCGTCACCATATCAACTTGAGCCGTTCAGTAATGTTTGTATGAATAAGTAAACAAATATTTTTTCAACATACACACCAAACACCTCGCCCCAAACTAAGCGTTATCTATGGCGACTGGGATAACGGACAGACAGACTTATATACATGACTTAGGTACAATTGCGCCTGCTCATCACACAAGTAGTGCGGAGCGCGAACCACTACACCAAGGGCCAAGGCGGTTGTCAATGAGCGCAATAATCGTGATCGTAACGTAAAAGGCGATATGGAGATGTTTCGTTGATATGGCTGCTATGACCTTTATACCGACAGATCAGAATCTGATAACTGCCGTATATAAATATGTAAACCGTGTGGCCAATAGTTGGAGCGTCGGTGGCGTAGCGGATTGTCTATCACGCGGAAGGTATCAGGTTTGATCCCACGTGCCGCCAATGACTTTTTCTGAGCTATGTACATCAGTTGTTTCACTAACCGATGCGCTTACGGTGAGGGAAATCCAGTCGCCTGTATGTGGTTCCGTGATCCAAACTCGTCAGGTTCCCCTGTTAACAGTGTCACGGAGTACAGATGCAAACGCTCCGCTGTAATTACCTGACCTGCCATATCCTGGATCATGGTTCAAAGCGGAGCTCTCGAGGTCAATGACCCCACTAATCTTAACGCTACTTAGTAGATTACTACAAAAGGATTTTTCAC
Source organism: Pyrausta nigrata (assembly GCA_949316185.1). Classification (NCBI taxonomy): domain Eukaryota; kingdom Metazoa; phylum Arthropoda; class Insecta; order Lepidoptera; family Crambidae; genus Pyrausta; species Pyrausta nigrata. Next base: position 2,151,667 of record OX438936.1, read on the forward strand.
CCTATAAATAAACATAAAATGGTTCAGTACCAAATAAGGTTGAGTTGCATCTGTAGATGATTATGTGCAGCTGCCTTTAACACCTGTTGTTAAATAGTTGGTCGACGATAATTTATTTGAATACCGTAAGTGGGTTTTGGAAATTGATGTCGTGAATAAGAAAGTGGTTACACACAACGAAAGTGAACGCGGTAGAGCCGGCCCTTATTTGAATGAAGTATGCGTATGATACTATGTTTTCCATAATCAAATACAACAGCGGGCCCGAGTTTTGTCAGAACTATCTAAGACTAATTTTAATATCATTTTGTCTCTCGTTGTGCAGAAAAGATGGAAATAAACAAATTAGGGGAGAGCGGGGCTAGAAGTTACCGGGGTCAGTTGTTCCAATTGAAAAAAAATCGCGAGGAAAAGAGATAGGTATATTGTGTAAACACGTCGTGAAATTAAACGCCACAGCGCGCCGACGGCCACCATCTTAAACAGGCCAGTGGCACCCGAAACATTAGAATTGTAGCACGTGCCTCGCTGGTTAACGTAGTAAAAATTTTAGTGTTTGGTATTTTTGGTCTATCTCACGAATTATAACGATTTACCTCTAGTGTTTCAGTGTTTTAATTAAAGATTTTATCTACTACTTTGGTACACTATGCGTGAATAACTTATCATTCATAATCTAACCTATATCTTGCTTTTTTTTAACACGTGTGTTTGGGGCTAGATGTTCCTTTTTTCGGGGGCAAGTTGTTCCGAGGTCACAACGTCTTCACAATTTATTTGTCCAGCAACGGAATATAGAATTTGTAATTTTCTTCTTTTGTATCATGCGGACTTATACCCGAAAATCAACACAAGGTTCAGTGTCAAAGGAGTTGATGCAAAAAGCAGCGGATGCATTTATCAAAGATGGCAGAAAAATAAAAACTGTTGCCAAATAATTAAATATTTGTCACATAACATTATACAGATTTGTCAAAAAGCTAAGATCTGGAAAGGCTCAGGACAATTGGCTACGCAATAATCCCAGCAAAACAATGTCGATTTATGAGATCCCAGAAATTGTTAGATATGCGCTACCTCTTGCAGTGACTCCCATAAATGTAATGAGTGCTTTTAGAAAAGCTGGTATTTGGCCACGGTATGACACGTTGGGGTCATAACCCATTGTGTTTACTGAGGACGACTATGCTCCATCGTATGTTACAGATCTGCCTTTAGCTGTAATAAACAAATCAGATATAGCTTTAGGCGTTTCAGATGACACCATCACGAATAATTCAGGAGCAGTATCGGAAACTGTTGCTAAAATAAATGATAATGCATCTGAAATTGTAAACATTAATACTGATGAGAAACAAATATTTGATGCGCCAGGACCATCAGGGGTTGTTAATCTGCCTGCATCTTCTGGTGTCATAGAAAAACAACTCGAAGATGAAAGCTCTTTCCCAAAAAAAAATAGCTTTAACCGATATGGTAACAATGTACCCCGGCTTGTTAACAACTTGCCCCAAGACGGGGTAAGTTGTTACTTTCCGACTTTAGACATTAAAACATTGAATTGTAAAGAAATCTCACAAAAAATGCCCTAAATAACCATCTTAATACCAAAGTTAGATATGTAAGTTGATTTTGATAGCATTGTATAAATACTGAAATAAAGTATTCGTAAAATTTTTTGAGGTTAACTAAAAATCGGAACTTTTAGCCCCGCTCTCCCCTATAGTAATATAGAAGCTTCGAACTAAACGGATTGATTGCCGTGAAGGAAACAAAATCCAGAGACAATTAAGAAGGGATACATTCGAGGCTTTAACTAGTAAAAATACGCGGAAACTTGAAAAAAAAAACTTGTAAAAAGACATCAGAGATTTTATCACATAATAAAGAGTTTCTAAATTTTTGTAGTCTTTGCGTTTTCATTACTTTAGCAGTCCAAAGAAACGTATCATGTATAAATTAATAATTAAATGAGCTGTCGAGAATCGAGCCCTGTATGACAAACAGACTGTGCGCCCATTATTATACATCATGTCGTTAATTTATCATAGCTTCTGTCTTGGCATTAACTTCATTAGTCCAACGACTCCGAAACAAAACGGATGACGACCTCAACATTGTAACTATCATCCAATTGAGTGGTCTATTCTGTTCTGACGAGTGTTACATTACTTGAGAACTGGGTTGATTGCCTGTTGTATCAATATCGCAACTGTTGACACAGTCTTCTTGGGCGCTGTTCTTGATTCATTTCTTTTGTTTGTCGTTACTCTATGATTGAGTCTTGTAATAACGATGACTCTGATGAATCCCAAAGTAAAGTGTTTCCTTCTTAGATCAATACATGTATAAGGATTCACTACGTCATTCATCAAAAAAGTGACAATTATTAGTTATCTATTACTGGTTAACAAACAACAGATGGTAATTCATTTAGAATATTGAAATTTTAGTACCGAATGTATGTATGTGTAATATGTGTAATATAAGAGGCCAAAAAGACTTAATTGCATTATTTTTTTAACAGCACCCTTCCGCAAAAATAAAAGAAATGTTTATATCTGTAATGTTCGCAATTCGACTGTGATATAATATAATTCGTAATATAAACTTTTGAACTATTCTTATCTATGCTTACCTATTTTTTTGGTCATGTTATATTTGACTTGCAAACTGTATTATTATATAGGCATAAAACAGGCAAGCGAGCCGCCCACGGTCCGAGGCATAACTGTGGCTCTGTGCACCGTATGCAAATGTGCATAACTGCATAATCGTGATAATCACAGCGCACACATTCGTGTCAACTCTCAGTGCATCACGTGTGGTGACATTGCACGAGAATCGGTATTATGCTTTACAACGTTATGGAATGGACGATTGTACGATATGCTGCATGTATCGTTCGCCGCAATAATATCTGTACACTTGTCATTCCTCATTTACGCCGAACGTTGCTCGTCTCTCGGTCTTCTACAGATTGTACTTCGGGAAGTGTGCGCACGAGCTCCACAATCTCATAATGCCATCTCCATTCTTCCATCGGAACACCAGACTTACTGCAGGTTTCCATCCTTTTTGGTTGATATACCAATCTCTGTATCAAGCGCTTTTGTTTTTAAATTGAATCTATAATTCTCTTTCTATCTTTGTACCCTGCTCATAAAAATCTGACACTTAATTTTTATTTCGATATTTGTTATTTACGTTTTATTACGTTTAAAATAAACTATCTTTTAGTTCGTTTTATCACAATTTAAGCTCGCTTTTTGCTACAATTTATTCGTGTGGTTTTACTGAGAAATGTGTGTTAAGAAATATATCCCACTGGGGAAGACCAGCGCCGCAAGAATCCGATCCACTTCTAGTACATGCTGAGTGGAAAGTCGTTTAATTTTGTGTATTGAACGTGTCAATTTAAAAAAAAAAGTTTATTGTTGTATCTTACAAATTTTTTAATGAATACTCTTTGTTTCTGATATTTTGGTTCATCTTTCCCGCTGTCGACTATACTTCCAACATTGTATGGCAGCACTAATGGCCTAATTGGAGAAAGAAATCTAATAATTTGGCGGCTGCATACGAACATGATCGTTATGCATTGTTATTGATGATTATTGCAATTTAAACCGCATTAGCAATCCATCGGTAGACTGCCTCGTTGGTCGTGGTCAGCACGCTGGGTTCTGTGCGCTAGGAGCCCAAGTCTGCTAAATTACACTTGCAAAATTGTAATAGATTCGTAATTAAACAAAGATTTTGGCAGTTCTAGTTTGGACCACATGTCAAAATCATGTTATTCGATAGCGATTCTATTACAATTAGTTATTTTATTTTAACAGAATTGGGCACCTGGTCTCGGGTCCGAATCCCCGGGTTGGGCCGAGTTGTTTGGTTTTTCAGTCTGGAAAAAGCTGAACCACAGCTTGAATCAGGAAGTTGGTGCAGTTACACCTCCTTACCCCGTAGTACGCTCCATTGATTGACATAAGGACCAAAAACCGAATTCCAAATATTACATTGTTTGTAATGGATTGTAGTACTTTTAGAATCATGTGAAATGTTCCGAGTAATTAATTATTTCTTGGTACTGCGATTGCGAAATTTCTAAAATCAGCTGTGGTACTTACTTAAGTTTTGACTTCTTAAAAAGTGATCTGTTAAAAAAGTTAGGACGTCAGGTATGAATTTGAATTCAGCGCGTAAAAGAACTCAGGAATATCATCAGTATATCATTTATTTTTATATATTTGTAGTTAACTAACTGATTATGTGCCTTATGTATATTTTAAAAAGATAATAATAACATTGTGTTACACAATACATGATTCATCTGCTATTAATAGAGGCCAATATATCATGACGTTATTTAAGACTAGTTTATACGAAGTCTAGTCAAATATATTCACAGTTCGCTGGATTTGCATGAAAATGCTATAGTTTAGAATTGTAGAAGAACATTATTAATACGATTTATTACACTAATAGTATTAGTCAAGATCGTCGCGCCATCGCTTTCGTGGTCTGCCTTTCGTACTGACCAACACTATGAGGACTGGCAAACCCTTACCGGGAACAGGGACAGCACAAACTACTCCACGGGTCCCTGTTCCCGGTAAGTTCCCGTTCCATTTGTGTTCCCTTTGCCCAGCAGTGGGACACAAATGGCTAATAAAAACATACAGTAATGCTTAACTATGTGTGAATTAATACTTATTCAGAATATAAGTATTTGTTAGAATTGGATGTGAGCTTAAAGAATAATGTGTTGATAATTGCGGTGCACATCTCGTCCCATATACCACAATGACAAAAACAATTTTTGCTATTGTTTTGATGCTCACGTAAGAATCTGTTATATTTTGTGGTTTATGTAAAGCTACGAGTTTACCATATCAATCGTGACCATGATGGGACATTTGTAATTAATAGATTTTGTAAAATCTTAAAACGTTAGCAATACATACGAGTAATGTTGAATCTGAATTCTTATTTTCAAAATTATTTAAAAGACTTCGTATAAAGTACGTAGCGACTTGTGGGACTAGTCACTATATATCTAGCTGATACACTTCGACGGTGATCGATAATCACAACACGTCAACTTACACAAAATAACAAATTTTCTCATCCACTTATCATTTTTACGTCAACGAAATAAAAGTTAAATTTCATTTGAGAATTTTCGTCATACTGTTGTTTGATTTCTGTATGTCATTATTGTATGTCACCGTGTTAGACATGTACTCTCGGCCTTAATGAATACAGTTTTATCCTTCATGTTATCTATATTAATTAAATGCGGCCGTCGTTATCTCGATAAGATTACCACTTAATTTGCACCGGCGAAAGTTTTCACATGTTTATTGTAAATGCATCACGCTTTCCACATACATATGCGAATTTATTTAACTGCTATGCGCTAGGCTAAGGTTAATATTGTATTGTGTGTTGTTTTCTTTGCTTGTCCAACATTGTAAACAATCTTGTCATTCCTTTTTATTAACGAAATTATTAATTTAAAAATAAGGTAGATTAACAAATTACATCCTAATATGGGAGTTTATCGTTTAATATGTGCAGCTTTTTAGAGCTACATATAAGAATATTTTTTTTCAACAGTATTAATTTTAAAAGTCATAAAAACATTGTTTACAATGTTTGCCACGCAAAGCAAAAAGGACTTTAAGATTCGATGCAGACAAGTTTATTTTGATATAGATGTTAAAACTGCTGTCAAAGTCTCAAATATGTTGAACAAGAGCTAGAGAACTTGTGTTCACAAATCAGTTACAATGGACCACAACACCCTGACCCGTGACAATATGGAAAATACGGATTTCCATATCGACTCTACCCGTGATCGAACCCGGGAAACTCAACCACAGAGGTCGTCCTAATGATTACATCCTTAACAGTTTCCAAAGATTTGGCTACATCGCCCGATCCACTTATAAATATCTTATTTGATGACTACATTCCCTTAATAAACAAAACAAAATCACACGTCATTAGTCAACTGGGTAATCACCGGATTAGTCAAGCAATTGATATTAGCTGTAAGTGTGTAATTAAATAAATGGCAGGCTGCACAAACAGATCATAGGATGATAAATAAAAGGTGCAACTAACAGCGATGATCTAAGAGAGATAAAAATAACGACGTTATAATTATAACGTTGAATAAAGCGTGGGTTGTCTATTTGGGTTGTCCGTACACATAATTAGTTATGACCCCCACGAAGGGCACTTTTTATCCCACTAATATTATGAATGCGAAAGTTTGTGAGTGTGTATGTTTGTTACTTCTTCACGCAAAAACTACTTAACGAATATGGATGAAATTTAACACAGAGATAGATTATAGTCTGGAATAACATATAGGCTACTTTTTATCCCGAAAAAAAAACACAGTTCCTGTAGGATACAGAAATAGTAGTTTACGCGGGCGAAGTCGCGGGCAACAGCTAGTTGTATCATAAAGAGTACACAAGTGTTACTAGGTGTTGATCTTAACCGTTTGGCACACCATTATTGTTAATTATTGTCATTAATTAAAATTATCCAAGGGTACGCAAACACTAGCTAATATCTATGCTTAAAAATTGCAAATCGGCCACCATTTCCGTACCTTATCTTTACGCCTCGATGAAAAAGGAACTCGATATTAATCATTAATACGAAAGAATGCCAGTTTCCATATAACCTGACCTCGTTACAATTATTATGATATCGTTATAGCAATAATTAATCAGGTGAAAGACTGATTTAATGCATTGCGATTTAGCACGCGATATTTTTAAGTTTTGTTTATTATTTTTGCTTTGTGTTTTTATAAGTTACGTCATCATTGTTTGGTTTGGTACTTTTTATAGTATATTAATTCGATGAGGACAATAAATAATGAACTAAAACATTGGTGATAATAATGACATTCCCCAAATGAAACACGTAGTTTTGCTGATTTTATGATGTAGTAATTATTGTGAATGATGACAGCAAAAGGCCACTGCAATGACGATAAAAGTATAACTTACTGCCATACTCAGACGCGTCAATTAAGATGTATGCTTCAATAAGTCTCTTGTCGTCCTTGGCTATTTCATTGACAAAGAAAGTGACAGGACGAGACTTAATTATAGATTAAATTTAATTGCGGCAGTTAACTACTTATTAGTCTGTAAGAGAAGATTTCTTTTAGACTTCAGCCACCATGATATCCCTACTAATATCGTAAATGCGAAAGTAACTGTCTGTATGTTACCATTCTCGACAAAACCGCTGAACCAATTTAGATATAATTTGGTATGGATATACATAGTTGGACATCCCGGAAAGGACATAGTATAATTTCATTACTGAAATCAACAAACAATAAAAAGGAGAACGAAATCACTGAACTGCTGTATAAAAAAAAACAATACCTATTTATCAAGTGCGAATGCGAATTTTATTTTTACCCGAGAATTGTTTACCATTTGCCCATGCGATGGAATCACCCGCAGTGCGGGCCTTGCCTCTGCTAGTTTCAAGATGTATTTATAAAGCTCTTGGCTGCGAACTGTTGATCTGATTCATTTTGTTCTACCTATACAGGGAATCTGTCATATCTTGCTAGCTAGTTTTGTAGGCGGAAACTGATTGACTCAAAACTCGGGTTCGAGTCCTAAAAAGAACACATTTCTCTGTCATGATACAGATAATTTTGTTATAACCAGAAGTTATATATATAATATAATATTATAAATGAGAATGTGTCTGTCTGTTACCTCTTCACACTGAGACCGCTAAACCGACTTAGATGAAATTTAGTAAGTTTGAGTTCAGAAAAAAGATATAATCATCTTTGGAAGTTTGTATGTGAAATTAGATATTTTTGCGGGCGAAGTAAATGTGAGATTGCAATCATGCTATGGTTAAAGGAGGATGCACATTTGGGTACAAATATAGTATTGAGGTTACTACTTTTACGATGATTAATCTTGTCAACTTACAAGATTAATCATCGTAAAAGTTGTATTTCAAAGTTTTTTTTTGGCTATTTTGTATGTGTATACTGTATGCCGCTTTTATATTGTATTGTATTATCGTTTGTTGTAGAAAACATTGTGTAAGGAAATCTCATGATCAAATATCACAATGCTTTGTATACCGCGGTTACTGTTGTTTTCGAAACCGGGATCCGAATCCAACATTGTTTCTGTTGCCTAGCGAGTGGAAAGACTGGTATACTGCGATCGTGTGCTGTCTTTCTTAACCGTAATAAGAAATTACAGAGGTTAGTTAATGTGAATTGTTCATAAAAATCGATTGCGAATGTTATTTCTGATCAATAAGGTTCTTGTGTTTATTTTTAGTTTTCCTGGGGCTCTATTTTTGAATCACTCGCGTTTAGATTTCTACTGAATATCGTTCGTCATCTAAAAATCCGTATTTTTGAATAGCTCGAACTGTCATTTTTAGTGTCTGTCAATATGAAATAAGTCGTGTGACTTGGTAGACGAGTGAAATTAAATCGCATACTCCAACATAATGTCATACGAGTGATTCAAAAATAGAGCTCCTGATCTCAGCTCAGAGCAATGCGATCAACAAATTCATACAGATGTCACAGTGTTAGATTGTTTATTTTTTTACTTTTCTTAACAGTTCTTCATGACAATAATTGTAATACCTATCATTCTAGTTTTTCAGCGAATATTCCTCTAGTTAAAGAGATGATACGATTTTTTTGCACAATCACTAAACTCTCTTAGTAAACTTACAAAAGGCATCACGTATGCTCGATTTGGCCACTTTGGCTCTAGTTTCGATATTACTGTCAATTTATCTCACTCCATAAGGAGTTACTTAAAAATTCCGAGTCTTCTTTCGTTCTATACACTGTACCCTGTACTGTTTATTAAAACATATTTTATTCTTACTTCGCAGACAAAATTGGCGAGTTCATGGAAGGCGCAGGCGCTGTTTAAGAAGTTCGATGCCAGGGCGAACCACAAAGTGTACGCGAAAGGGCGCGCGACGGCCCTTAGCAAAGTGCTGGTCATAGGAGCAGGCCCCTGCGGCCTGAGGGCAGCGATCGAGTGCCAGCTGCTTGGTGCCAAAGTGGTAAGTTTCTTTTTCCGTAAAGAGCCTAACAAAGCCCTTAGCAAGGTGCTGGTCATAGGGGCCGGGCCCTGCGGCCTGAGGGCAGCGATCGAGTGCTAGCTGCTTGATGCAAATGTAGTGTCAGCGTCGTCAGCAAAGTGTACGTGAAGAACGTTGCAACGCCCACATCAAGATGCTAGTTATAGGAGCCGGCCCCTGTGGCCTGAGGGCAGCGATCGAGTGCTAGCTGCTTGCTGTCGTCGTCTTCCAAAAATTGTGTTGAAGGGCGCGCTACGGCGTTGTTTTTTATATACGAAATGGGTTTGCTTTTGACTCTAGACTAAGCCAGACAGAGTCGATGATGATGCGAGCTCACCCAGAAGAAGCCTGTTCACTCTGTTATATTTAAAACCAGACATGGTCCTGTACCTGCGAAGAAAGTTGTAAGCAAATGACACGAAATGACACCTATTGCAAATATTGTTCCAATCATAATCAAATTAAGCTTATAATTCCTTAATTCCCAGCAGTCGTAAGTAATAATAATAATAATAATTTTTATTTTGTTTAAAAACTTATACATAGGTACATAGTTGATTGAGGTCTTCATTTAAGCAAGTAATGCCTGTGTTTGGGGACCTCGCTCTTCCTTATCTAGGCATACATAATCTAAAAATCCAAAAACAATACAAAATATGAATTTAATTTAAACTACTTACTAAAAATAAAAAATAAAGAAACAAACATACAATTCCAACGGGCCAATAACAGATGTGTGTGTGTGTGTGTTTTTGAGTAGGTGCGTGTGTGATGTTGTGTGATGTGTAAGTAAGAGTTGATGGGACTTGGGAGATGTGGCTTTACATAAAAATTACTGGCTCAAATCATAAATTCGGCCTATTTAGCCTTCGCTAAATTACCATAATAATGAATAATTATAAATAAGTTGGTAAATGTAATAACTAGCGCAAAAAATCCCTTCTAACTAGCTTCGTTTGCGGAAATAACAATTATGTTCGTAATGATGTTTCCTTGTTTACAAATCAGTAGTTTACTGTATTAGTTCACTGTAATGCGTAAATACCAAGGTGAATACTAATTATGTAGGTCTTTCTTAAGATTAAATTTTTTATTTAATTAATTCTACTGACGTAAAATCCAGTCAATAGGCTTTTTTTGCGATGAAAATTGTACGTTACATAGCTAAGCTATCGTTTTAAGTGATGTTTTATTTTTAGTATTAATTATCTGCTGTTCTTACAAGCATTATTAAATAAACGCCGGATCTCTAATTGTCTATCATCATAGTCTTCTTAGCGTTATGCTGGTTGTGGACGCGCGAAGGCCCAGGGTCCAATTTGGACCGCGATTCAGGATATGGCAGATCAGATAATTACAGTGGAGCGACTGCCATCTGACCTCCGGCCATTGGATGGAACTATAATTGACTGTAGTCTTTAAAAAATCAAATGTAACATGCGTTTATTTCCAGGCTCTTGCACTTTCTTTAAATAAACAAATAAAAGATCCAGTAGCTTCCAACAAATCACCTTTACGTAAGCATTGCGAATAATAATGCAAATAGTAGCGAATCTGAAATCGGTCCTATATTAGTTAGGCCCCTATTCCACTAAAGCACCAACGACGACAGGACACATGCGATGTTTTCATACATTCGACACTCGGAAGCGGTGTGTGTCAAATGCTTAGATCAAACATACCTGGAACTCAAGTATTCTAAATTTCACTAGAAAAATCGTAACAGAATCTTAATTGAATAGCTTGACTTTTACATTTAGCCCATACTAGAAGTGTCAAAATCTTGCTATTCAACTAAGATTCTGTTACAATTTTGCAAGCGGTATTTAGCGGACTTGGGCCCCTGTCATATTGCATGAAACTGACAGCCGCAGGACATTCGAAGTCCCCATTTGACAACATTTGGGGACTAACTGCCGCACTCAGAGACGTCAGTTAAATTTAATCTATAATTAAGTCTCGTTCTGACAGTTTCTGTGTCAATAAAATAGAAAAGGACGGCATGAGGCATGATGAAGGATTAACTTTAATTGACGTCTCTGAGTACGACAGTTAATCCAATTATGCGTATACTTATCGCTTGACTAGCCATGTATAACTGTCACTTGAAGTGTCAGTTGACAGCTGTGCCATGGTTGGGTTTTTTATGCTTAGTTAATCACGGGGGATTTTAGATACATTGAACTTGATTCCAATGTGGCCTGCCTGTCTAAGATTAAATTTAAGATCAGTCCCTCTCTTTCTCTGCTAAACAAACGAAAACAGACAGACTTTAAATAGTTTTAAATCGTCATCGATTGTTATCCCTACTAAATTGTCTGTAGATTTTCTAATTTCTTCAGCAAGTCACATTATAATCGAGCCCATATTCTGTGATGTCAAGGAACATTTTACATGTCACTGCGCTGTTATAAACAGTATATCCATCTCAATTCCGCGTGCGAAAGCACATCCGCACGATTCTAAAAACACCCGGAATCCTTTTGATTTATCTACGGTCAAATTTTTTTAAGACACTAAATAGGTTACAATTATTTAATAGTTACTAACTGCCGTACTCAGAGACGTCAATTAAAGGTAATTTTTCATTAAGTCTCATCCTGCCCTTTCTAATTTATTGAGAAAGAAAGTGACAGAACGAGACTTAATCAAAGATTAATATAATTGACCACTCTAAGTGCGGCAGTAAGTGTTATAAATCTATTAATTAAAAGCTAAACTATAACCTAGATCATGCATCATTAAAGTACCAAACAGAAATACAAACTATGAAGGAGGTACAATATAGTACCACATGCTGATTTAAGTTGGATTCCTACTGAAAATATCGAAATTAGGTTATTTCAGTGCAACATCAGCAATGTTTGATAACACCGCACATCTTCTTTCATTTACGCTTTGGTGGAGAATGGCCTTAGTTTATAGCTATATGTAAAAACGTCATGACGTTTTCTCTGTAAAATATGAATTTCAATGGAAAGTTGCAGCACTAGTGAACTCGGGTCAATGACACTGTGAAGCAAGTGGTAGGTATTTGCGGTAACATATTATTCACTGGTTAATTTAGTAACATACTGACACATTTACAATTGTTATAAGTATTTTAAACCTCTTGTGGTAAATCTGAATAATATTATGACTTTCGCTTTTCCGTTACGTAACAGTTGCAAGTATTGCTTTCCTTATTTACATTATTATAATTAAACTTAATGAGCAGCAGACTCTCAGCAATGTTTGTACAATGAAATGAAATAATCAAATGGCAAAACCAAAAATGTCAGTATGATACCTATCTTAATCTGATATCTATATTTATAGTGAAGACCTAGTTATAGATACCTATACCTATATTTTGAGATATAATTATGGAAACGAGAACACCTACCGACAAGCTGCTTGCGCAGTTTGACATATTTTATTTTATTTTACGTAATTTTAAGCTTGTATAAATAAATTTAAAAAAGGCACTTCCTCACGACATGATCCTCGATTCTACGCATTACGTGACCGTACCTTCTCAGCCTGGACTCGCTCACTGAATAGGTTTAGTGTATTATGAATCATATTCCAGAGTCATAAGAATGAAATTATCTTGCAATGTATTTTTGTAGGTGTCTACACGAAAATGTGCTTGAGTCTGAGGCGAACTGAATTACACCATATCGTTGACAACATTGAGTAGATATTTCTTTGAATTTCATTGCAAAGTCGTACTTCTGTACGGAGTATTAGTACTTATTCTGTGATTACGGCCATCGGCCATTTGCGGGATTGCCATCTCACCAACAAATTCATTAACCTCCTATCTTTCCAGGTGGTGATCGAGAAACGAGATCGCATGTCTCGCAACAACGTGCTTCACTTGTGGCCGTTCGTGATCCAAGACCTGCGGGCGCTGGGCGCCAAGAAGTTCTTCGGGAAGTTCTGCGCGGGGTCCATAGACCACATCAGCATTAGGCAGCTGCAGTGTATACTGCTTAAGGTGAGGCTATATTCATGAATACTTATTCATAATTAGGAAAAAATGTATGGTAAAACTGTCTGGGAAACAGTTCCATTGGCTGTAATGAACCGACTGTATAAAAGAAAAAAACACACGTGATTTTGGGTTGTTGAAGATGGGGGTTAACTCAGACCTCACCAGGGGGTAAAAAACATCATGGGAGAAGTGCACGGTCTCTTGACTGGAGATAGACACGACCAAAAAAAGAGTATTATAGGGCCCGTAGACAAGATGTAATATATTCTAAAGCAAAGTTTGCTATCGCTTACAAAATGTATGGAACTGACATACATCAAAACATCACGTAACTTGCATACATGTTTTCACATTTCTTTGGCTAGCTTATATCAGGGGGTAGTAACAGATTTAAAAAAAATACAGCTAATAACGACAATTTTAAATAGTGCAGTGGGGATCCACACTGCCAAATTCTCCCTGTAGGTGGCGCATTGTTGATGCGCCCAAAGCTATCTGTCATTCCAGTAAAGAAGTTGTGTTTTTTTGAGTATTTTTTTTGTGTTTTCAATCTACGAAAGCTTAATGCCGTTATGTGCTGGTTGCCAGGTTGTAACAATAATGGTGTTCATTTATTTCCAAAAAACCCAGTTTTAAAAAGAAGTGGGAAACAGCTATAAGAAGAAAATTTATTCATTTTAAGTAGTTTACTAGAACTATTTACATCATGATAAGCTTCTGGATCGGGAACATTAATCGTATAACTACATTGTGAAGCTACGACACCAAAATTCCCGGTATCATCGCGGTTTCGATCGTAGAATTCTAACCTGAAAAACAAACATGTACGTGTTTTATTATTTTAGTTATATTTATTAAAAACCTTGTTATGTAGTTAATTTGTAACACAAATACAACAAAAACAATTTCAACAACCAATAAAATGTAACATTTACAGTAATAAAACTGGATTAACACCCAAATGTTTACCTCTCAATAAGATCGGCTTTTTTACCACATACTTTTGATCCTCGTTTCCGAAGTTCGTTTTTTAGTTCAGATAACTTCATTGACGAATACATTATGATGAAATAACATTAGTTACTGTAAATTAGATACGAAAAAGCCCGACATAAACAATAGCAAAATGTTTGACATAGGCGTATCTATGCCAGCGCCATCTGCATCTAGCTTTGCGTGTGGATCCCCATTGGCTCTATACACATATGGCTTCTAGATATTGCTAATTTAATATACCATAATCAGAGATCGGATTAGGTGGATTGATTTGGGGTCAATAATAATAATAATAAATTGTTTCAACAAACACACTAATAACCTAGCCCCAAACTAAGCGTGAGCTTGTGCTATGGTGACTAGGATAACGGATAGACATACTTATATACAATTATAAACAATGACCGCAAACATTGATATTAATTTGGACATGCCTATTCTACCTGCTGCTTATGCCGGTATTCTGGAATCTCAGTAGTAAGTTTTTAGACTTGAATGGTATTCAAGTCTGCTAGTCGTAAAAATAAAAAAAACAAAGTTTTGTAAAGTGCCAAACCAAGTTATTTCAGGTGTCATAAAATGAGTAAGATATTATGATATAAACCGGAACGTAATTGGTTCTTTAAAAAAAGGCATATTTTTATAATTCCAGTACTGTCAAAGGACGGCCAATCAATCTACCGACTCCGATCTCTCTGATCGTAATGTTAAAATATCTTGCTTGTTACAGGTGGCGTTACTATTAGGAGTCGAATTCCACGAAGGCGTTAGTTTCGAAGAGTTATTGGAGCCTACAGTCACAGAAAATTCAGAAAGTGAGTTGTTCTTATTTTTTCCTCATTATTTTGGTTGAATCAATGTAATTATAAGTATTCCACCGCCATACAAAAACAAATCCTAAGCATGGCAGAACTTTCAACTGTTATATCAAAGTGACAGATATCGATTTTATTGGTTCACAACATATAATATTTAATAACATTTGATCTATGAATACATAATAGGATTTAAAGTCCACTATTTGCTGGATCAAGCGGCACTTGAAAATGTCTCGTGGCTGTAAACTTTATGCAATATCCACTGGCACGGTTAAGCGAAGGATTAAAGTATTGAATCGTATTTGGTCAAACAACTTTGTGCGCGACTTTCCTGCGGTCACCAGAGGTGCGACGCGGCATGCTAGATGTCAGCGCGGATGGTTGGAATTGCGGGGAAGGGGTTTTCTTAAGACAGTCGCGAGCCAAATTGGCGCTTCCTTGCCCTAGTGCAGGAGGGTCGCGTATAAACTTGTCGGACTTGTATTAGTGTCACACTCTCAAATCTTCCTTTTTGTAAACTACAAGCGACTCGCCTTGGCTTCACATGGGTGCAACTAAAAATTATAGCCTATCTATCGTATGTCACTCTGAATAACCTTTCTAAGGTAAAATATTTTTCAACATTGTTTTATTATTTCCAGAGATTACTTATAATTAATATATCGGGACATAAGACGCAGGCGGGATTACCACCCTAATGTCGTTCACATACCACCAATGCGCACCAATCGTTTTAAACCTACGTTCCTTTTGTGTACGGCTAAAGAGTGGAATTCGTTGCCGACTATAGAGTCCTTTAAGAAAAGAGTGAATAGGCTGTTACTAGTCAGACATGACCCATCCTCGACCGCATCCTCGCTTACTGTCAAGTGTGATTGTGGCTAAATGTCTGATTATTAATATGAAAAAATGTATCAAATACGTTATAGTCCCGCTTCCCTTATATGCCACAATAATTATAGCGATGGTCAGTTCCTTGCACCCGACGCGTCATTATATTGTGCTCGTGCGCAGAATAACGAACGTCTTCCTGCACAATGCGATTTGACCCATTATAAATCTCCATCCGTTTAATTGACACTAGTATTTGAACCTTGCTGCACGTATGTTAAGGTCGAAAACCAGTAAACAAATTCAATGTGCCACAAGGACTAAGAAGGCACTGACTGCCTAAGAGATTTACTGCAGTTCCGCCTTGGAGGTCATAACCTGTTATAAGATACTAACGATTTTACCTGACTTTTCATGCGCAAACGTCTCATACAAATTGTTCAACCTTTTTAATTTTTGTAGGAATCAAATAAAACTATTAGTTCTTTTTGTCTGTGTGTTACCTCTTGACGCTTAAATCGCTGAACCGATTTGTACGAGATATACTCGTAATTTAAGGCCCAGGGAAGGACATAGGCTACTTTTTGTCGCGAAATAAAAACATTAAGACCTAACTTCACCAATTTCAAACAGCCGGTAACCCTCGATTGACGGTTTATTTGACAGAATTCCCATAGAAAATATCCCAAAATTATGCTAAACGGGCTGACTAAAAAATAAAAATTAAACATATTCCCCGATATTCCAAAAACTTAGTACCGGGTTTAAGACAGGACTAAGCTATTAGCTAGCCAATTAGAAAAAACGCTTCTCTATTAGGTTATGTCACGAATGTGTCATTCTAACCTCTGTTGTCGTCTAATATTTAGACCCATTTTAAACCTGGTCATTTTTTTTGTAATAACACTAATTGTGTTGGTTAAGGCCGAGTGTGTGAAATTTTTATGGAGTGGTTTGTATTCTTTGTTTCACACATTAAGCAATATCCAGTCACCAGAGTACAGATTTCCTCAGTGTTTTCTTTTTAACCCTTAGGCAGCAATATCTCCAAAAAAGACTAGTAAAGTTTGCTACAAACTCCGAGGGCCGAGGGTCGAACTCACAACCGAACCATCTTCACTAGACATTCGTGAGAATGTCCAGTGAAGTGTACTCCACTCGGCAATCGCGCACAGGGCCTTATTCCCGCATTTTAATTGACACAACTTTCAATATATAGTTATTGACTTTCTGTCTCATTTCTGTTTTCATTTAATGAGGCGTAGTTTGTTTATCTAAGCGTACCTCAGCCCCTAAGGCTGCGCTCCACTATAGATATGCGATCTCGCGTAGCGCAGCTCCTGTGAAACCGGCTCAGTGGAGCGAGGATTTTGTACGTACAAAACAAGCGAAGCACAATGATGGACGCAAGTGCAAAAAAATAATGAAAAGTGCCCACTACTCAACTTCGTTAAACATACTCGCTCCGCTCCCCCCCCTTGCACTTCTCTGGTAGACACGCGCGAAAATCGACGATAGTTACTCGTTTACTCATCGGTAGTGAGACAACTGACTATAAATGTCTGCATGTCTCTTTCAGCACTCGGATGGCGAGCGCGCGTCACCCCTCCCGACCACCCAGTCTCCCAGTACGAGTTCGACGTGCTCCTCGGCGCCGACGGCAAGCGGAACACGCTAGGCGGCTTCAAGCGCAAGGAGTTCCGTGGGAAGCTAGCAATGGCTATTACTGCCAACTTCATCAACCGCCACTCCGAGCAGGAGGCCTCGGTGAGTGGGCACTAGTCTCCCTAGACATATTTACAGGCAGGCGGTGATAGAGACATTCCCCGCGTAGGCACAGAATAAGTACTAGTACTTCGTACAGAAGTATGACTTAGCAATTGTATTTAAAGAAATGTCTACTCAATGTCGTCAACAATATGGCGTAATTTAGTTCGCCTCAGAGTCAAGCACATTTTCGTGTAGACACCTACAAAAATCCATTGCAAGATAATTTCATAATTATTTCTCTGGAATATGATTCATAATACACTAAACTTATTCAGTGACGTAATATCACGCGACGCGATAGGGTTGACTGCTACGAGAAGCTTCTAACATCTAGCGCCTCTTTATAGTACTTTATTCACTCTCGTCCAGCCAGCAACGTAGCCGCGCGGCCGCCAGTGAATAAAACGCGGGCACGCAACTTGTTTTAGCCCCTAAGTAAGGGTCGCCGCGCGTAGGTACGTTTTTGCTACCTACGCGGGGAGATACACAGGCCTGGCATAGGTAACGAACACGTACGTGGCGACCTCCCGCGGCTGGCCAATCCGGTAGGGACTAACGAGTGAGCAGTGACGCCCGCGCGCGTTTCTATTTACCGTTGGCGCGCGGCGATACGTAGCTGGCGGGATGAGCATGGGTAAATTGCTAGTGTGGTGCGCTAAATAGCGGTAGTAGCTTCTTGTAGCAGTCAACCCTAGCGCGCCGCATGATATAACGTGACTGAATAGGTTTAGTGTATTGCATCGTTATCCAGAGTTATAAGAACGAAATTCGCTTGCAACTGTTTGCAGTAGGTATCTAAAAGAAAAGGTGCGTGAATCTGAGGTGTGCTAAATTACACCATATTTTACCGACAGTATATCGAACCTTAGGCTGTGATCTATGGTCTCCTTAGCCTCATTGAACCATAGGCAGTAGCAACATACTTGGTGGCTTTAAGGGCAAGGAGTTCCGTAGGAAGCTAGTAATGATCATCACCGCTAACTTCATCAACCGCCACTCGGAGCAGGTGGCCTCGGTGGGTGGGCACAAGTCTCCCTAACCATATTGAGCCCCAGCTGGCTAATCCGGTGGGGACTCGCGAACGAACAGTGACACACGTACGCGTTTGAAGACATTAAGTCGACATTTCTTTAAATTTCATTGCAATTTAATACTGCTGTACGTAGTTCTAGTATTTATTGTGCGACCAAAAGCTATAGTCTATAGTCTCCCGATCCTCATTGAACAATAGGCTGTAGCAACACATCACTGTCAGTGGCTTCGAGAGCAAGGAGTTCCGTGGGAAGCTGGCAATGGCCATCACCGCCAACTTCATCAACCGGCACTCCGAGCAGGAGGCCACGGTGAGCAGGCACAAGTCTCCCTAGCCTTATCAAACCATAGACTGCGGTCTATGGTCTCCCTGGCCTCATTGAAACAGGCTGTAGCAACACATCACTCTCAGTGGCTTCAAGAGCAAGGAGTTTCGCGGGAAGCTAGCAATGATCATCACCGCTAACTTCATCAACCGCCACTCGGAGCAGAAGGCCTCGGTGAGTGGGCACAAGTCTCTCTAACCATATTGAGCCCCAGCTGGCTTATTCGGTGGGGACTCGCGAACGAGCAGTGACACACGTGCGCGTTTGAAGACATTAGGTCGACATTTCTTTAAATTTCATTGCAATTTAATACTTCTGTACGTAGTTCTAGTATTTATTCTGTGACCAAAAGCTGTGGCCACACTCTTCTTATTGAACCATAGGCAATAGTCTATAGTCTTCCGATCCTCATTGAACAATAGGCAGTGGAAACACATCACTCTCAGTGGCTTCAAGAGCAAGGAGTTCCGCAGAAAGCTAGCAATGCTTATTACTGCCAACTTCATCAACCGCCATTCGGAGCAGGACGGTTCGGTGAGTGCGTACTAGTCTCCCTAACCTTATCGAACCATAGACTGTGGTCTATGGTCTCCCTAGCCTGATTGATCCATAGGCAGTGGCAACGCGCTCGATGGCAAGAAATCCTGCGGAAGGCTATGGCCGTAACCGCCAATTTCATCAACCGCCACTCTTGCGCAAACTTCCTAGAGTCGCCAGTAGTGCGGGGGATAAGGCATGATAGATGTCAGCGGGGATAGGTGGTGTTACGAGGAAGGATTTACCATGACAGTTGCGTGTGATTAGTGCTACCTCAGCCTAAGGTCCCCAGGAGGGTCGCGCACGTACCTTTCCGACTTTAATTACTATCCGTTGTTCTCAGGTGCCAGAAATCAGCGGCGTAGCGTTCATATTCAATCAGAAGTTCTTCAAAGAGCTGTACGAAGTTACTGGCATCGACCTGGAGAACATCGTGTATTATAAAGACGACACGCACTACTTCGTCATGACGGCGAAGAAGCACAGCTTGTTGGATAAGGGCGTTCTGCTTAACGTGAGTATAACGATGACCGCCTGGCTGTAGTGGTTCGTACCCCGTACTTCTAAACCAGGCGGTTGCGGGTTCGAATCGCGCAAGGGGCAAATGTTTGTGTGATGAGCACGAGCATTTGTACCTAAGTCTATCCATTATCCTAGTCACCATAGCACAAACTCACGCTTAGTTTGGGGCTAGGTAATTAGTGTGTTTGTTGAAACAATTTATTTTTATTTTATTTAACTGTTGAGGGTGTAATCCCAATAAAATTGATGAAAGCGACGCGGCATTACGGCGATTAAAAGCACTTGAACATTTCGACAAGCCCTGACCTACCCTCTCTTTGGCCGAGAGGTTAGGTTAGGCAATCGCCCGGTATCCGAGGAACGCGGGTTCGATTCCCGCCTCTGGTGGTCATTTTTTCAAGTGCAATAATATCTTATATGTCGATTGCAAAGTGAATGCTTATCACCTCAAAATAAAAATATACCCTTCCTCTCCTCATTTATGTACATCGCTAGCTCTTTTGAATTGTACTCGCTGTCTCTTTATCTCTGTTCCTCGCCCTCCTTGCGCTAACGCAAGCGAAACGCCATAACGCTACATCTAATAGCCCATAAATTATCGCCAGTCGAAACCCGGACACACGTATTATAGAAGTCAGTGGTGCGGGGTGTCTAAATGGTGTCTTATTTATTTTTGTCCCAGGACTTCGCCGAAGTGTCCCGCTTGCTGAGCGTAGAGAACGTCGACCGTGGCGCCCTCATGCGGTACGCGCAGGAAGCGGCGCGGTTCTCGACCGATGGACGCCTGCCGCTTCGGGACTTCGCGCTCAACCACTACGGCGAACCAGACGTGGCACTGTTCGACTTCACTTCGATGTACGCCGCCGAGAACGCTTCTATGGTAAGTAGTAATAATACTAATAGCCTGCCTTGTTGGTCTAGTGGTCAGCACGCTAGGTACTATCTACAAGGTCCCGGGTTGGGCCGAGTGTTGGATTTTTCCGCCTTGAAATAACTCAGACACAGCTCCGAAGTGAGTAAGTTGGTAGTGTTTACACCCCCGTGCCACAGAAAACACGTTAAGCCGTTGGTCCTGCGCCTGATCTCTCTACTGTCATGTCGGACTGCCGTCTCACCGAATTATGAGAGTGAAGGAACATAGAGTGCACCTGTGTTCTGCGCACACACTTGTGTACTAAAAAATCTCCCGCGCAGTTGGCTAATCTATGTTGTGATAGGCCACTGTAGTCGAAATTCGGCTAGGAAGTCATTTTTATCACTTATAGCCTCCGAAATTCGAGTACTAACACCTTACCATGTTTTTCGAAGCATCACCAATTTTTCAATCATGGCGGCAAAAGTTATACCACCACGATACTGATTTTCAGCCGGGACATCCTATTTATTTTTAAAACTATCTATATACAGTTCTTAAAACACATCAAAACGGGGATAAACGCGCCTAATAGTATGTGAAATGTCATTATTTTGCCTGACGTTTCGACCGGTTTGCATCGATCGTGGTTACAGGCCGATTGGTAAGCTGCGATTTCTTTTCACCATCATTTGATGTTAACGCCCTATCCCATTTTGTCGTCGCTATGTAGATTTCGCACAGAAACCGAGTTTTGACAATTTTATAAAAGAAAATAAAGTATGTTCCCAAAAAGGCTTCTAAATTTGATTAAAGTAATCACTTGATTTTCGACTTTAGCGTGACAAGTTAAAGTTAAAAATGGTCATGGTGTGGGACGGTGTAGCGGGCAGAGACGATAAATATATACCTATCTTCCCCCCAGGTATACGAGCGCCACGGCCGCCGCCTCCTCTGCCAACTGGTCGGTGACAGCCTCCTTGAGCCGTTCTGGCCGACTGGATCAGGATGCGCGCGTGGATTCCTCTCCGCCCTGGACGCGGCGTGGGCGGTCCGCGCGTGGGGGCAGACTCCTCCCCCCCACCCTCTGGAGGTCGTCGCTGAGAGGGAGTCCATCTATAGGCTATTGGGTAAGTCATCTTATGACAGAAAATTGTGCCAGGTGTTGTAAAATCGAAGCTTTAAGCCCCGAAGCGAAGGGCGATGAAGCGTTAATCACACACGTTTATCATACAAGAACCTTTTTCCGGTAACATCATCCGTCCCCGCTGTCATCTAGCGTGCCTTTGGCGACCCTGACGGTGTTGTTACAAAAAAATTAGACCAGGTTTAAAATATGTAGGTCTAAATATTAGCCGACAACAGAGGAATGAATGACACATTCGTGACATAACCTAATAGAGGAACGCTTTTCTAATTGGCTAGCTAATAGCTTAGTCCTTGCTAAAACCCGGTACTAAGTTTATGTAATAACGGGGTGAGGGTCGCGCCTGAACTTGTCGGAATATAAAGGGATGCGCAAATGTGTTCATTTGTTGATACCAACACCTCCATCACAGTATACCGGGTTGTTGTTGCTAACCGCCACCGGACACACGCAGTGGTGGAAGTTTAAATGTACTTGTGTCGTCTACTGATGGGACACAGTGTCTACTATGTTTGCGCAGCTTCTAAGTGTTTCCGTATAACTTCTGCGAAAGGGCAACACTTGATTTTGGTTTGGTGATCATGCGATATTGATGATGATGTCCTTCTAGCCGATTTCGACTACGGCGGCCTATCTCAACAGAGATTAGCCAACTGCGCAGGACATATTATAGTGCACAAGTGTGTGCGCAATACACAGATGCACTCTCTGTTCCTTAACTCTCATAATTCGGTGAGACGGCAGTCCGACATGACCGGAGAGAGATCAGGCGCAGGACCAACGGCTTAACGTGCTTTCCGAGGTGTTCACGGGTGTTAACACCACCAACTTCCTGACTCCGGAGCTGTGTCTGAGTAATTTCAAGACAGAAAAACCCAAACACTCTCGGCCCGACCCGGGATTCGAACCCGGGACGTCGTGGATAGTACCCAGCGTGCTGACCACTAGAAAAACAAGGCAGTCATATCACAATGAGCAGGATACATCACAATCAAGACTTATGTTTCATCTCAATAGAATAAGTACATTTAGAGATTAAGGGTGACCACTCTCCGCCATACGTCATGCTATAATTCAGTGCTCATGATTGCTGGATGGTGATGGAAGTTCTTTTTCTATCATCGATTCTTCGCAGATGACGACCTCCTGGCCGAGAGTGGATTGCACACCAGTTTTGAAGGAGTCGTCATCTCTGAGATCCTGGGTTTGATCTCCGTTAGTGTCAATATAGAAATCCATAATTGCTTGATTATCTCGGGTCTAGGTGTTGTGATACCACAGTTTTTGCTGATTTCTATGACAAATGCATTAACTACTTACTATATGATCAGAGCATTGTAAGATGTTGTCAAATATTATTAAAAAATAATGTATCCCATTTTATTTTATTTTAAATGAAATCAGCTGGTTATTTGAATAAAAACGGTTTGTCCCCAGCACAAACGACTCCGGAGAACCTCCACCGCGACTTCGGCGCGTACACGCTCGACCCGGGCACGCGGTACCCGAACCTAAACCGAGCGGCGGTGGGGGCGCACCGAGTTACCGGCTTCTACGACTCGGACGAGCCACTGCCGCTCGATGCCGCGCCGTCTGCCAGGAAGCGCAGGAGAGGTGAGTGACCCTTGACATGTTATATAAACAGCTGACGATCGCGTATAAGCACAGAAGTACTAGTACTCCGTACTAGTACGTCCGTAAGTATGACTGCAATGAAATTCAAAGAAATATCTACTCAATGTTGTTAACGATATGGTGTAATTCAGTTCGCCTCTGACTCAAGCACATTTTCGTGTAGACACCTACAGAAATACATTGCAAGATAATTTCATTCTTATAACTCTGGAATATGATTCATAATACACTAAACCTATTCAGTGACGTACTATCACGCAACGCGATAGGGTTGACTGCCACAAGAAGCTACTTATGCCATCTAGCGCATCTTGCTAGGACTTTATTCACGCTCGTCCAACCAGCAACCTAGTGTCGCGCACCGCCGGTGAATAAAACGCGGGAGCGTGTCGCTGCCGGCTAGCGACACCCAACTTGTTTAGTCCCTTACCAAGGGGTCGCCGCGCGTAGGTACGTTTTTGCTACCTACGCGGGAAGATACACAGGCCTGGTATAAGTACCTAAGTTGTGAGGTCACTGACGTCGAGCCGACGGTCGTCGTCGCCAGAAAGCGCCGCAGAGGGCGGTGACCCTTGACATGTTACATAAACAGCTGACGATTGCGTATTAAGTTTCTACATTGAGGTCAATGAAACTCGACCGACCCTTGATATCTTAGACCATGTTCTGGGGTGGTGAAGAATCTTCCTCCTAGTGGTCCACCCCGGGCAATGACATCACAAACTAAACTTTTAGACTCCGTTATATGCCGCCTGGAAG
The DNA here is from genome assembly GCA_949316185.1 of Pyrausta nigrata. Lineage (NCBI taxonomy): Eukaryota > Metazoa > Arthropoda > Insecta > Lepidoptera > Crambidae > Pyrausta > Pyrausta nigrata. The sequence continues at coordinate 2,175,998 of OX438936.1, forward strand.
CTATGTACCCACCGGAGCCCAGTGCCTAGCAGCTTGGTATGTTCTGTCTGCGAGTGGGAGTGCCAAAACTTTCTGGGTGAGCTCACTCCACCGTCGACTGTGTCCACGCCAAGTCGGCTTAGTCTAAAGTCAAGAGAAAACCCATTCTAAATAAAAAATGCCCTCATTGGGCTCATGGTTTTTTGACATTTAAAATAGGGCGTTTACGGTGCGGTAGAGAAACGTCGATTTTGAGAAAGAAATAAACGAATTGAGAAGGGTAAAAAACAGATGACAAAAAATTTGATTGACCCAAACACACGTCTTGTACACAGAAACCGAGATCAGCGACGAAGTGCTCGTGTCATGGGTGGGATGGTCGGAACCGGGCGTCCGGGCGGCGGCCGGTCCGTCCGCACTAAGCAGTTTACTGCGCCGGTACCGGCCCGACCTGCTGCCGGCTGCGGCCAGTCCGCGTGCCGTTTACCACGTGCTGCACCACGAGTTTGGTACGTACCGGTATTAACAGTAGCCTCTTAACTAACAGTAGCCTAATCAATAGAAAGAGATGACATGATGTGCGACCAGCTCAGTGGGAGCAAGACGGGACTTATACGTGAGTCTGCTTGGCCGATTTATCTTGAACCGTAGGACATAAATATATTTTTATATGTCATTTTAATATGCTTGCACTTAAATTGCATAAATTTAATGTTACTTATCGATAAAACAAGATGCTATCCGTTTTAAAATCCTATGTTTTGCTATTTTTCCCACAGCATAATACATAACAAACGACATTATGTTAATTTATTTCTCAAATCTACATTTTTCATCAAAAGTCGCGTTGACAACACACAGATCACTCTTTGGCAGAATTGAAAGCCAGTTCTATATCAGTACTCACCACTGATAAGTGTCGGAGAAAAATCGTTCATACTTCTCTTCTATATGTTACGTGCTCGATGGTGTTAACCTACACCAGGCACCAATGCCTACAAGTTTTACTATGGGATCCTGAATGAATGAATGAATGATTATTTATTTGCATTAAAACATGGTAAGTATATATATCAGGTCTTAATATTAGTAAATCTTAATCTAAAAAAATTGGTCATTAAAAATTCTGCAATTCACAGCTTTATTGTAAAAGTTTTATGACCATTTTATAAGTTGGTGGTACGGAACCCTCCGGGCGCGAGTCCGACTCGCACTTGACCGGTTTTTTTATGTTACAGGCATAGCGCCGTTCGCGTCAGGCGGGTCGACGCGCGACGTGCCCGACGCGAAGCTTCGCGCGTATTTGTCACGCGTCTATAGCGCGTTTAAGGGCGAGGTGCCTCACGTGCACCACGCCAGCGACTCGTACGAACAGGTACCTAGTATATAGAAAAAAAATTGTACTACAAAAAACACTCGCGCGCTCTATTTACAAAATCAAACCAAAAACTTTCTTTCTTTAGTTGTAACAGAAGCCAAGGTGTACTTTTTCAAAGGTTTTTGACGTGTTGATTAATTAAATTTGTCCCGGTGGTTTGGTTTTTGAGATATTTAAATAAAAGCGCTTTCTTTTCTCAAAAAGAAAAAGTACACCATCTCTACGTGTTAAATATCTACTTTCGAATGCCATGACGTATTGAATTTTACTTCATTTTGACGGCCTGAAGTATTTACGGAACTTATAACCACAATGCATAAAGCGAACTACCTTTTTGAATATACAGTAAGCCAGTTTTAACCAGTGAAATTAATAACTTCGAAATTGATATAGCAATCCAAGGTGACTTAAATAAACAAGTGCAAATTATTTCTAGTTCAACACTAATATGCTTCTTTTATCATCACAAAATGTGGGCCTCCGGTCACAACTCATTTTACACTGATTTACATCCATTTTACTAAAGCATTGACACTACGTTTTTTTTTATTTCTAGATCAAACAAAGTATACAGAAAGAGAAACACGTACGACATTCGACGGAACACTCAGTTTCAGTGTACTCAAGTAAGTAAATACAATTTTAAACCCTATCTCTTTTTAAGTGTCGCCTTTTTTTGTTTAATTTGCTGTCAAAATAGTTGTCATAATTTGCATTTATCTGCACATAAAATTGTAAATACTTCTTCAACTCTCAATATTTTTCTAACACAGTCCTAACAAGTAACATTCCAATTCGATTAATTGTTCAATCACAGCATTGAGTTATGGGCCCTCTGCACATTCAAATAAGGAATTTATTGACAAGCGTAACATAACGTACCAAATCTCATGTCTTACTATCATCTTGTCAACTATACTCGTAGTCCGACTAGTACTAGCGGAGGCGAGGCGTGAAGGGTGTTGTTGCGGGGAACAGGATATCCTTTGACAATCACGTGTGACTGACGCTTCCTCGCTCCTCGCACGTCTTTCCGGGTCGCGCACGAACTAATCGGCCTATATCAATATTATTAGTCACTAAAATCAAATATCGCTCGACAGACGCTGCCGAAACCGACAAGTCCCACTCAAGCTACCGCAAGAAGCGTCGCTCCGTCCGCACGCCGCATGTAAGTACCGACCCCGCAGACTACATCCGCAGGAAGATCGGCCGGCTGGAACTCGACGACGTGTCCGCACTCGCCCGCCTCATACAGGGCCACGACGAGACCGCGCCGCCCGACAAACAACAACTCATACAACAACAAATACTAGCACTACTTGACCCAGACGACGCGCCAGACCCACACCTACTTAGACAATCTCTAGCTCAACTCTTACAGGGTAACGTCAAAACGAAAATCAAAAAACCAAACCAACTAGATAACTTCTTCGATAAACCAACAGAAAAACCAGTCAGGCCGCCGAGGAAGCTGAAAGGACTTGACGCGTCAACCATAAAAGTACCGGACTTCTCAGACGTATTTCCAGATGACACAGACACGGATGCTACTATCGTCAATGCAGAACCTTCCAAGGATTCCGCAAAATTAACCCCTATTGGAAGTAGAAAGAAAAGAGAAATAACCAGGTCGGTGTCAATCGAAAGTGGCAAGAAGGATTTCGTGCGATCGTCGTCTGTCGACGTTCCGAAGAAGAAAGAGCTGATACGAACTTTATCGACTGATAGTCCGCTACCTCAGAAAGGAAGACGTCTATCTGAGGTTATAGACAGCCACCTAAGATGCCATTCTCAAAGCCCTGAAGTATCGACACCACATGGGCGATCCAATTCGATAGGCTCCACAGAAATAGCGAATACGAGACGCATAGCTCAACTCTTTGAGAACCATAAACGTAGGCACACACCCAGTCCCGAATCTAGGTCCGTACGTTCCGGATCTGTGACCAATCCTGAGATGATAATGCGGATGCAGCGCATGGCCGAGATAATTGAGGGGAAACGTAGAAACACACCGAGCCCTGAGCGTACGAAGCGATCGGAGTCTATCGGGAATCCGGATATGGCAATACGCAGACAGAGAATGGTGGATCTGATCGAAGGGAGCAAGCCTCGTCCGTTGGAGACGACCACCCAGCGTCGTGGTTCGGGCGAGATGTCTTTTCGCATGCAGAGAGCGTCGGACTTGATGCAGAAGAAAGTTGAAGGGAAGCGTTCGAAAGGCGGTGGCAGACGTAAAGCAGCTAGGGAGATAATGCGGCAGCGTTTCGAGAAGAGCCTGCAGATGCTGGCTACGGAACCTAGGATGGAGTTCGCGCCGTCTGTGGACCTTGAAAACGATTGTGGCTTGCAGCAGTACCGCGCCAACGCGCCGCACTTTGACGATCGTGTGAAGAAATTGGAGAAGCAGCTACAGCACTATGTGAGGGGATGTGTGTTGCATGCGTTTGCAATCGGTGTTGAAATTAACAGCGATCGAGCCGGGTACTTTCTCGAAGTTTTACATTGACAGCTTGATAAACTTTAGACAGTCACGCAGTTTCTCGTCAATGTCCCCATTGAACCCCAGCAAACTGTCAAATTAGTTCTATATAGAGGGCGCCAAATGTTTGTTACTTAGGAACTGTCAAAACCCATACAGATATTTGTTGTTTTGTTGTTATTAGTTAGTATTTTTAAAAATGGGGCGCTGTGCAGCTATGGGGTGTGGTGAAATAGGTTCCTACAAATTCCCCAGTAATCCACAGCAAAGGAAAAATATGGGAAAAGGCATTGAGAAGAGGAAACTTTAAATCAAGTGACTTTTCAAGGTTATGTGGCAAACATTTCGAAGAAACTGATTTTGAGACTACTTCTAATACTACAGGTAGGTAAACAATGAAAGCTAAAGATACATACTATGATAACAAATACATTATGCTAAGCTTATATTTATGCTTTTAGAGGTTATGTGGAGTTTACAATTTTTTATCCTTTAGAAATAATAAAACTGGTATTTTTTTACAAGAAGCTTTTAGTTTAGACTTTATTTTTACAAATTTAATCCTAGATTTGCTATGAAAACGTGTAAAAGTATAAAAAAACACTGTTATCTTACCTGTCGACTAGGTCAGCTTTTTTCCCTTTTAACGAAGCTCCACGTTTTCTCAAATCTTCCTTTAGCCTATCCACACGCCACCAGAAGCAATACATTGTAGTAAGTCCACAAAAAAAGGGTCTAGAGTCAAAAAAGTTCACAAATCCACAAAAGCAAAAAAGTATTCAGAGTAACAATATTTGATATGTAACAAACACACAGCGCCCTCTACCAAAAAGTTTTGCGCAATCTTCCCCATTGCTAACAAATCTTTTGTCACTTAAAAAAATACTGCTGTAGTGTAGCGATAGTGTCCACACAGAGTTATGTTCTGCGGATATGTTTAGCGTTTGTTTGAAATTCGAGAAACTGACTGATTGTATATTTACCATTAACTATTAATTATTTTCAGACATAATTCAGTGTCGTATACGGGATATCTCTATCGACAATCCGTGCACATATTTTTCATAAATCAAAAGTCCCATGTAGACGACTTACTTTTAACAAGAATGTTTTAGAATTGTTGTTTGCATGGATTTAAAAGTTAGATATTAACAACCACGTGTTGTGTGTCGTTTTGTCACCGTGTTCACTAACAGTAAAAAAAACAAGCGATGAACTTGTAAGTTAGGGATTATATTTTGAGGGGAGTTATTACACAAGTAATAAGTGTGCTATTTTAAACTTTTTCACTTGATTGAAACTTCAAGAGTTAATTTTGATCTTTATCGCTATAGTATGGTCTAAATAATTTAATAGGTTCAATTTGACAGTTGTAATAGTCAGGTCTTTACGAATTCAAAATAATCGAACATCGAAGCGAAGCCATGTATAATATCAAAATGTTTTATGTTTTAGTGGATATTTATTAAATAAGTATAAAATTACATCCTATAAAAAATTTAATACTCGATCTCAAAAAAAAAATACTGAAAATATACTTTATTCAATACCAACCGACGAATCAATAAATCTGTTTCTTTGAAACAAGTAATAAGGTAACAATAATAATAAAATTGAGTATTAATACATTAGTATATTAATAATTAGTAAAATTGAGAAAAAGAAACACATGATAAAAAATATAATAAATCCCTCCGCATACACCGCTACGTTCTGTGACAACTCTTCCCTGTCAAATTGAACTTATCAAATATTCAGACTATACTTCCCCTGCCACAACCAAACCTAACCCGCTAATTTCTACAGGAAGAGGGCAGAATCGTGGGTGGGGGCAGTAGGGGAAGTGGTGGGGGTGCTCGCGTGGCGCGCCTCGCCGCAGAGCTAGCGGGCACCACTGGCCCCGCGGTGCCCAAGTCCACCAAACCGAAGGACCTGATGCGCTCCGTCGGCAAGATAGAGAGGGACGATTGGAACGTGAAAGAGATAGAGAGGAAGATCATGGAGAATCGGCTGGGCAGGCCCGAGCCTAGGGCGGCGGAGAAGGTGCCCAAGTGGGACCGGGAGCAGGTTAGTTTGACACTTTACTATTTTCTTCTGTGATACTGATTATCTAATCAATCGTTTAATGCATTTGAACCCTCTTACTCTACTAGTTTGTCTCCACTGGGTCATGTCAGCTATCTGTCATTAATTCCATACTTTTACAACACTAATAACACTTGTATAAAATGAGACGGCTATCATGTTATACAAGTGTTATTAGTGTTGTAAAAGAACTGAGTCCTTTAGTCCTAATATTGAGACTAGAGTCCTTATTTAAGACTCGAAGTCAAAAAACAATAAGTAAAAGTTCAAGTCTCTCTGAGTTTTTAGTGTTTTAAAAAAGACTTCAGTCTTGCCAAAGAGAACTCGAGACAGTCTTTTAAAAGAGCTCACTCTTGATAAAAAAAACTCAAGACTAAGTCATTTAACTAGAAACTTAGCTTGTCTAAAAAGAACTCGCGACTGAGTCCTTTTTAAAAAGAACCCGCGACTGAGTCTTAAATTAATGTACATATAAGATCAATGGTTAAAAGTGGTTGAAGACGCTTAGTGCTTCTTCAAGTCTGCCCACCCCTTCGGGGATAAAGGGCGTGATTGTATGTATGTATCGTATCAATGAAATGAACTTCCACTTCCAATTTTTTATTCGAACTGTGAGTGATGTGATTATTCAAACTGCAGTCCTCTGCTTAAAAATGCAAAACCTTCATAATATGCTAGTTTTATTGATTGAGCTCCTCAGTCCTCTACTTTAAAGTTTACGACTCAAAGAACTCAAAGGCTTCATGACCGAAGTCCTTTTGATTGGACTGCAGTCCTGCTGTATAAGTCATGACTCATAGGACTTGAAATAACTCAAAGGACTCAAAGAGCTCAAAGGATTGAAAAAAACCGTAAGGACTTACAATAAATCTTACGACTCAAAAAAATTTAGGACTGAAAGAACTAAAAAGACTCAAAAAAACTCAGGACTCGGAAGACTAATTAGTCTTGAGTTCCGCAAAATGAACTCATAGCCGCAAAATGAGGACTAAAAGACTCAGTTCTTTTACAACACTAAGTGTTATAGCAGTGTCAAATTCATTATTTATTAGTTTGCATCATAGGTAGGTAAAATAAATCATAAATAGAACATACTGTGACCTAATAGCAGTTATGGGATTATCCTTCATTTTTTGGCACCCTGTATTAACAAATATTCAAGAATTTTTCGTTTAAAGGTGAGAGATTGAACAGTTCCCTTGCCACGTCTGCCAGTATCAAAATATGTGTTCAATCCATACTCATCTCAAACATCGAAATAGACTTGAAGCTTTATCTCGGATCTTAAATATTGAGCGTATATCATTAACTGTTGAAATAGTTCCTGGTTCGGCAAAGGCGACTCAAAGAGGGTGACGCGAACGAGGAGAAATGGATGGAGATCGACGAGACTCTCAGCAAGCTCGACCAGAAGCTGAGGGACTCGGGCCGCCCCGACCACGGCACCAAGAAGGTAACCAGCACGCCTGAGTAGTACAAAGGCTATCTCTTGTACAGTAAATTAAAAATAATACAAAGAATCTAATGATTACCTGAATTACCTCATCTGTGATATCCTGTATAATAGTCAGCGAACCCTGGCCTGGGTCTTCTCGTGCGAGCACACAACCGCGATAACGCTAGGATGATGATGACCCGAGGTCGGAATTAGGTAGAGTTATTTATGTACTTTCATCGAAATGTTGATATTAATGTGGATCTTCCCGGGATTTCTAATGGACAATCCCGTGTGGCGGGGAGTGCTCCGCATTTCCGCTATTGTATTCTTTTGTTCTCACAAGCTATGTTGTGCGAACTACAACTGTGGCAACATGTGTAAGCTATTATGTACCTACCTATGTTGATACATAATGGTTTACCATAGTCCTATCATAGAACTATTGCATAAGTAATATAAGCGTATAGTTGCACGTGTGATATGTTTGCTTATGTATAAAAGAGTGAATTTTCGCCAACAAACTGTGTTGTAGCAGTTTGGCGATAGATTTAAGGTCACACATGTATTTGATTTTATAAATTAAAAAAAATATATTTAAAAAATCGCGCGTATTGGAAAATTTCGGACATCCGATGTCATTGATGTAAGTTTGGCAACGTCACGCGTGCAGTAATTTAATTGTGTAAAAGTAAATAACTTTAATAATAACTTTTTATTCAAAATATCACGGGATTTCTTCTGCTTTTAAAAATTAATCTCGGGATTTGAGGCATATCCACTTTATTATTTCGCTGTATGAAATCAGTGTAAGTACATGAATAACTCTACCTAATTCCAACCTCTGATGATGACAAATAATTGAGTGATTCTTTGTATTATTTTCTAGTGAATTCCCTAAACGTATATTAATCTTTATTTTTTGCCGTTTTTAGTTGCACAAAAATGTTTATTTGTAATTTTTACCTAATTATTATTGTTAACAATTTCTATTCAAAGCGCCATATTTCAGAACGTTCAGAAATCAGCGCGGTTCCGTCATTCAGGGATCGTCAGTTTGCCATTTTTTACATATGAATCGACGCCACTTTATAATGTCACCAAAATGGTGAAACTTTTTTGTGCAAGAAAACAAAGCAGAAATAGTAAAAATAGATATCTAGATTAAGTTTCATAGCCTTTTTCCTACTTTTTGCTATACGTGAGATGGCCATCAATGGAATGAAGCAAAGAAGCTTAAAGATAACTAAACTTTATTTCAAAACTGAAACGTCACTTTTTATCATCGTCTTCACCAGATACGAGCAATTCTCATGGTTCCAGGGTCCCCTTAGCGATTCAAGGGTTCCTCTTACCCCCACATTACTTTTTATAACTTTTAGTAGTTTTTAAAAAATATTTTTGTTTTATAGGTAGCCAATTTAGCAACGAAATTCGTAAAGAAAGAAGACGCCGATCCACCAGCGGTTGTTCCGAAGCCACCGCCGAAGGAGGAGGTAAATACTAACAATAAGTAAAAAAAAATACAAGAAAGAGAATTATAAATCTTTTATTTCTTTTATGAATTTGCATGACTTCATATTCTTTTTGGATACATCGTAGTAGACTTTATTTGAGACGGAAATAGGGGGCTACAGAGAGATGAGATTCCATCGAAAAGAATTAGCGTTTATGGTTTATCACATCATAATTATTTTTATAATTTAATCAATTTGTTTGCAAGTTTTACGGAATTAAATTAAATTTCGCACACACAAAGCAAACACTCCGTAGCTCAGTTGGTAAGAGCGTTTGCCCGGATCGCGAAGGGTCGTGGGTTTCAGTCCCACAAAAATTGATCAACTCTGTCATCCAACACAGTTGATCAATTTTTGTGTGCGAAATTTAATTTATCACATCATATTTGTCTTACCATAGCAATATCAAATGAATGACAGTGAAAGGACCATTTCAAAAGTGTTATCATTTTTGGTTATTTTGTTTTCTTAAATAAATATGATTGCTTGTTTTATTTAAAAGTAGGTTTTTCAGTGGTTCTTCTGAGACATGTTTTCCTCCTAGGTAAAGAAGACCTGGCGGGGTTTTTTTACTATAGCAATGTCAAATGAAATGCAGTAAAAATACCACTTAAAAATATTTTAATTTTTGTAGTCGGATCTTTTGTTTTCGTAAATGAATATATTTATAATTTATTTAAAAGCAGGGTTTTCAGTGGTGTTTTTGAGACATGTTTTCTTCCCAGGTAAAGAAAAGCTGGCGCGGCCCTTTAGCCACTGGCGTGCAATGCGCGTCGTGCGGCGCGCGAGTGTTCGCGGCTGAAGGAGTCTGCGCGGACGGGCTGGTGCTGCACCGCGCCTGCTTCCGGTGCTCTGTCTGCAAGCAGGTGCTCCGCCCCGGGTGAGTGTAGATACATCCATACTAATATTATAAATGCGCAAGTGTGTCTGTCTGTTACCTCTTGACGCTTAAATCACTGAACCGATTGAAATGAAATTTGGTATGGTGACAGTTCGGGACCCTGGAAAGGACATAGGCTACATTTTGTCGCGATATAAAAACTTAAGGGGGTGAAATGGGGGATAAAAGTGTATATGGAAAATCCAACTCTTGCGGGCGAAGTCGCGGCTAGTATTTCATATTCCAATATTACCAAATTCTATGCTGATTCTTTTACTGTCCAATCAGTACGCTTGTGGAACTCCTTACCTTTGACTATCAGACAGTCAGGGTCCATCGCTATCTTCAAAAATAGACTTATAGATCACTAGTGGTTCTCCGCAACTTCGATAGCTGAATAGGCCTCTCCAAGACAAAAGACATGTCCACTTTTTGTATGGAAACTGGTTTTTTATTCCAAAATATTACCAACCACTAACCATAAACTATATTTATCTTTAAGCTACAAAAATATGAAACACGTAACCATAGAAATCATATTTTTAAACGCGTCCGTTTTTAAGAATAAATATGTTTTGTAATGTGGCATCATCTATTGATCACTCCCTTATATTTCCTGGCTTTTTGGGCGCAATCCTTGGCCTACTCAGAATGGTTGAATTAGTAAAAAGTATTTATGTGTTCTTTTTGATTCTTCAATCAATTATTCGTTCCTGGAATGTCAATTTTGTTGTCAGTTTTTTTCCTGTGTTAATTGTTATAGCCGAATGTGCGGTTTATGTACAGACAAATAGTAAAACTAATTTAAATTTTTCTCTAAATTGGAGGCCTTAAAAAATATATTATTTATGCAAAAACGCTAGTTTTTGTAAACTCTTTCATATAATATTTAGTTTATTCTGGTTAGAAATATGGACAAATAAAAAACCATTAATGGACAAGTCCTTTACAAGCGAAATTCGGCTAGGAGGACTAATTATTATTATCCATCCACAGAAACTACACAATGGAGCGCTACGGAACCCGCCTAGTCTGCCTCCGCCACTCCGGCGTCAGCGTCCCCGACGCGGTGGCAGCCCTGGCCGGTCCCCCGCGCAGTGAGGTCCCCACCCCCACCCCCGAGCGGATCAGCCTGGAGCTGAGCGATGGGGGGGCAAGAGAGATAGACGAAGATGAATGGACCGACAGAAACTGCCTGGCGTCCGAGACTTCTGGGGCTGGTGGACTGAGGTAGGTGCTGGTTGAGGTTCTTAGCTAGGCGAAGTATGATTGATACCTTGCTAATGTATGAGAAGCCGAGTCAGGAAGGAGTGTGTCAAAAAAGTTATTTGTTATGATAAGAATTCGATCGAGAGAATTTTAAACCTTATTATTAATTTGAGCCTGGCGTGTCCCACTGCAGGGCAAAGGCGTCCCTCCCCTTTCTCCACTCTCCACGATTTTGGGCCACTGCCTCCCAGTCTTTTCGATATGAGTCCAGCTCGTCACGCCACCGCCTTCTGGGTCTACTGAGTGGCCGTTTTACATTTAAATGGACCCACTTGGTACATATCTTGGCTCATAGGTCGTTTGACAGTCGTTTGACATTTTAAACCTATATTAAATAAAATAAAAAATGTTTCAACAAACAAACCAACTACCTAGCCCCAAAACACAGGAGTAGGTAAATGGTACAGATGCAAAGCTTTCCAAAAGTCAAAGTTGGTACCTATTTTGGTAGGGTTGTCACAAAAGGTTAGGACGCCTAGCTCCATCTAGCGAATCAATAAATACCTACTGAAAATTGCTCAACGAGAAGTTAAAGGAGATCGACAGGTTAAAATAAAATACTTAACCCGCGAAAAAGCTTGATATTTTATCAAAGCTATTTGAAATCCTTAATATAACACCATGCCTTCTTATTTTCTGACCTAATTAAAAGAAAAAACTCCACTCCACGCCACTCAAGGACCAAGTGAAACGCCAAAATGTACCGGTCGGGCCCGTGTCGCAAATATCAAATGGAACGCGTCTTCGATTGCACCACAAAAAAAAGAAATGCACTATTTCTTTTCTCACAGTCGAAATAAAAAACAGTATGTTTAATTAGGGTAAAAGCACCCATTTCACTCTCGAGATATTGGCGTTCTCACTTCGTTCGAGCGCTAGAAACTTCTCGAGTGCAATGGTTCACTTTCGTGTCCCTTGTATAACAATCTCCTATTTCATCTCTCCTGTTCGGAGAGTTGAATTTTTCATGTGCCGCGTGGAAAATAGGTTTTCCCCCCTAATACTATTGAATAAAAGGGGGGCATAGGGCCAATAAAAGGGGGGATAGGACAAAATTATCGGTAGTATTGATACTATCAATAGTATTGCTGTGTGTCGATAGTGTTTATATTAACGGAGCTATCGATACTATTGCTTTTGCCTCAACTGTCGATAGTGGACTATCGAGCGGCAACGCTACCCACTTTGGCGCCACTCGAGGTCCAAGTGAAACGCCAAAATATGTCAGGCGAGCGTGCGTCGCGGATATCAAATGGAACGCACCTTCTATTGCATCACAAAAAAAAACACAATTTCTTACTTCACAGTCGAAATGAAAAACAGTATGTTTAACTCTGGTGAAGGTACCCATTTCACCCTCGAAATTACAGAAATTTCTCGAGTGAAATGGGTCACTTTCTTCCCTTGTATAACAATATACTATTGCATCCAGTGACGAAGAGGAGTCCAGCTCTGACGAGTACACGGACGCGGGCGACAGCGACAACGAGGCGGCGGTCTCGCCGGAGCCCCAGGGCTCCGCCCCGCCGCGTCCCCCGCGCCACGAGCTCTACTTCAGCGACGACTCGTTCGGCTACGACGATTACTCCGACGACGGTGAGTGCCTCCTCCGTATCCATCGAGCACGAACGTTTTCTCCGAAACTTATCAGTGCTTGGTACTGATACGAAAAGTGGCAAATTAAGCGTGTTTGTTGTAACCGACACCAGGCCTGTGTATCTTCCCGCGTAAGTAGCAAAAACGTACCTACGCGCGGCGACCCCTTGGTAAGGGACTAAACAAGTTGGGTGTCGCTAGCCGGCAGCGACATGCTCCCGCATTTTATTCACCGGCGGTGCGCGACACTAGGTTGCTGGTTGGACGATCGTGAATAAAGTCCTAGAAAGATGCGCTAGATGGCGTAAGTAGCTTCTTGTGGCAGTCAACCCTATCGCGTTGCTTGATAGTTCGTCACTGAAAAGGTTTAGTGTATTATGAATCATATTCCAGAGTTATAAGAATAAAATTATCTTGCAATGAATTTCTGTAGGTGTCTACACGAAAATGTGCTTGAGTCAGAGGCGAACTGAAATACACCATATCGTTAACAACATTGAGTAGATATTTCTTTGAATTTCATTGCAAAGTCATACTTCTGTACGGAGTACTAGTACTTATTCTGTGCCGACACTATTAAATATAATATACTAGTGGTTGCCCGCGACTTCGCCCGCAAGAGTTGGATTTTTCATATAAACTTTCATCCCCAATTTCACCCCCTTAATGTTTTTATATCGCGACCAAATGTAGCCTACGTCCTTTCCAGGGTCTCAAACTGTCTCCATACAAAATTTCATCTCAATCGGTTCAGTTGTTTAAGCGTCAAGAGGTAACAGACAGACAGACACACCTTCGCATTTATAATATTAGTATGGATATCGATTGTGATTGTATATAACAATCTTTAAAACAGCACCTTTATTTTAAAATATGTAAAGAAATAAGTAAATTTCTTTAACAAAATGCATGGAAGAAAAAACAGAGGCATTAATTTCCAAGGGATTTTGACGGATTTTTTTCGAAACAAAATTAATGACATTTCTTCTCTATAAGTTATGTGCTCGGTGGTGTTAACCGTATCTTAGCACGTGAACTTTCACCAACCTAAGGCTCCGCGCTGACGGGCCACCAACCAAGCCACCGGTGGCTAGCCACAAGCTGTTCATATTATTTTGTTTCAATATCTTATCTTTAGTTAGCAAAGTGAATGTTTGTCAAAAGAAAATTTTTTGCACAGAAAAAATTATCGACCCTGTAATCCGATGGGACTTTCATAAAAGCTTGCAAAGAAATTGCTTAAATCATGAATGATTACAACTTATAAAAAATTGTAATGTAAAAATATATTGACATGTAGTCAACATGTCTGTTTTGCTTTTGCGAGTCAGAAAGATGGTGGTGTTAACACCCCCGTGCCTCGGAAAGCACGTTTAGCCGTTAGTCCTGCGACTAATTTCTCTCCGTTCATGTCGGACTGCCTCCCACTGCACGAAGTGCATCTGTGTATTGCGCACACATTTGTGCACAATATCTTCCGCGCAATTGATTAATCTCTGTTGAGAATGGCTGTTTCAGTCGAAATTTAGCTAGGCGGGACATTATTTTTAATATTTTATCTATTTATTTATTGCAACATTGTACAGAGTTTATAAAAACTAGCAGTAGACTTTATAGTCCGACAAGTTCGTGCGTGATCCTCCTTGCATAACGTGCGGGGGGCGCGAATCACACGTGATTGTAAAAGATAATCCTCTTCCCCGTAACTCCACCTGTTACCCACACCTATCTTGCTTCGCGCCCCAAACCTTTGGCGACCGCAGGAAGGACACACACAAACTTGGCAGACTATACTAATCAACACTGTCTAGGGATATTTTGGATATAATAATACTATGTTTTGTATATCCCTAGACAGTGATGATGTGTGTACAAGAGCAGGGTTTTAATAGTAACAACGTCAACAGGCGCGGAATCGTCTGGCAACGAGTCGTGTTCACGCATGCGAGCCGCGCGCGAGGCCCGCCGCAGGGAGGTGCCAGCCGACAACCGCCCGCCCACCGACAGCAGCGAGGTACCGCCCGCCCTCGCCTAGCGACCGATGCGAGCGAGAGAGACAGGGATAGGTGCGCGATGCTGCGTCGCCGCCCCGCGAATACACGCTAATGCTAATAGGAATTTTATACGACGATGTAGGATAGGACGGCTTAGAGAATACACGCTAGTTTTATTAATGCTGTTCGTAATTTCCCCGTAAATACAAGCTACCTTAAATCCTTCAGGTATCGTGTTTCCAGACGCAAAAAAAAACTTTTTTCATCGGGACGTGGTCTTATGATCCTCGAGGCGTTAATGCTGTTCGTTGTATAGGATGGTATAGGGTATGATGTTTCCGGGAACACAGGCTGGTTTTATTAATGAGGTACCCGCCGCCAACCGCTTGCCCACCGACAATAGTGAGGTACCACCTGCCGTCGCCTAGCGACCGAGCGAGCGAGACGGGAAACCGACCCGCCCGCCCGTCGAGTGAGACAGGGATAGGTGCGCGACAGCGGCGTCGCCACCCCGCGATTCACGCTAGTTTTCTTGATGCTGTTCATAAATTCCCTGCGAATATACATTACTTTTATTAATGCAGTTCGGAAAGGACTTGTCCTCTTTTTGTATGGAGGCTGGTTTTTTATTCTAAGATATCACCAACCACTAATAAACCTATATTTATCTTTAAGCTACAAAAATATGAAACACGTGACCATAGAAATCAGAATTTTAAACGCCTCCATTTCTGAGAAAAAATATGTTTTGTAACAGGCATCATCCACTGATCACTTACTTGTATTTTCTGGCTGTATGGCTATGTACCATTGCCTTTCCACTGGTGGATAAATACTACAAGGTACTATCACAGATTATATAATAGGTACTACTGTCAATGGAATGTCAATTTTGCTGTCATTTTTTTTTCATGCGTTAATTGATATAGGCGAAGGTGCGGTTTCTGTACAGACAAAGAGAAAAATTAATTTAAAATTTTCTCTAAATCGGAGGCCTTAAAAAATATATTAATTATGCAGAAAGGCCAGTTTTTGTGAACTCTTTAATATAATATTTAGTTTATTCTGGTTAGAAATATTGACAAATAAAAAACCATTAATGGACAAGTCCTTTATACGAAAGGATAGGATCCTATCCTATCCTTTCGGCCTCGCGCATACACGCTAGTTTTATTAATGCTATTTGTCGCGAAACTATTGTTTTCTTGCTAATTCTTAGTTAGTGCTATTGAAATCGTTAAAACGTGAAGAACGTTGTTAAATACTGTCATAAGAGTGAGACAGTCAGATTACTGCAGGCAGCTTATTCTATCCCAAGTTAGTAAAGACGATAGCTTTTTGTTTGTCATTTAATACTTATCGTTGTGGGCCGATGATAACGATACATTCTGTCTTTAGTGAACGCGTCATGTCAATATAATATTTTATGTATTCTTGTTACAAACGGCAAAGTTCAGTATTGATACGAAATTTCAATGAAATGATTCGTCTTCGTTATTTGGGTCGGGAATGACACAGAATAATTAAGACGTTAGTTTCTTGCCATATTATTATCATCATTAATTCTAATTTTGTTCTAGTGACATCAATGCGGATTGGTATAAACTGGTAATGAGGCAATAACAACCTGAGCGTGTCGGTCAAAAGTATCTAAGACACTTGTTAAATTTTAAAACGATTGAATGATGTGATCGATTGATTGATGTGAATGAATGAACTTGCTAGTCAAGATAGTGCAAGCACGCGCTTCGGCTAGAGCAGATAAAACGAACCAGCAATCAACTTCCGCTTTCACTTGTGATACTTTTTCCGCTTCTGCTTGCTTGCAGCAAAGTTTTAAGACTTAATCAAGGCCGTATTCTTTCTGTCATAGAGAAAAGAGGTTGTAATACCAACCGTGCGTCCGCCGAGCAAAAAGAGCGATTCAAGTTGCGTCATCGCTTAGCTGCTGTCGTCAGAAGGTTCGAAAACGTCGCTTCGCCGCCCTCCTTTTTATTTCGCCGTTTTATTCGATGCGTATCATTCACTCATTCATGATTTCGTGCCTTCAGTAATTGAAATAACGGTCAAATTCATCATTTAACATTCACGAAATAAAAATATCCTCTGGCTCCAATGCCTTAGTCGATGTTGTTGTCATTACATTAAATTCGTGATTGTATTCAGGTATTTTCGTGTCAGATATTCTAGTATTTTTGCAGCTTGTTATTAACCTTTTTGGTGTTTTATTATATGCATACAGGGTGTTAAAATGTTGAGCCAAATTTAGGGATGGTTCAACCGTAGAGTACAAGAAAAAAATATCGGTACCGAATCTAGTAAATACATAAAAATCATGAATATGACCTCCGGCCGTAATCTTGCGCGCAAGGGTCACTCGGTCGATACTTACCGGCCAAGCCTCGTATTTTTTAACATCCTGTATATAGGATCTAAGCCCTACACAAAAGGCACCAAAAATTATTGCTGATAACATCATCTTTCGACATTTGAAACCGACAATTTCGCTATCGTCTTTTGCTGTCAAGCGATTTGTGCATGTGCCAAACATTTCATTAATTACTTTACAGTTAGGTTACATTCAGGATTCTACTCATTCTGTTTTATGTCATGTGGACTTACCTAGGTTATTTTGTGTGTGTGTGTGTGTGTGTGTGGTTGATTGATGATAATAATTTGGTGTTAGATTTAGATTGTTGACATACTAACTCAGCCTCATACGCCATGAGAAAATTATATCACTATCACATTCCGAAAGAAAACAAAGTGTTTGTGACAAACTAATACACATGCGTGTTTCTTCAACCGATAGGTTTACAAAAAAACGTACGACAAAGGACAAACAAACAAAATAAGTGACTACATAGTATGACGAACTTACATAACTCACACCGTTCTACTATCCGCGAATCATAGAGTAGATAAAAAAGACTAAGGTAGACTATAATCCATAGAGTATAGATCGTGGCATGTCCGGTCGTGTCGCGCGCATGAGCATAGCTAACTAGGGGCGGCGACAGATGGCGGTGAGAGTGTTGCCCACACTAACTTACGACTTCCGGTGTTAACTGTCTTATTTGCTACGAATATTAATATATTACTTATGTAATTAGTGTTCTTTTTGAGATTTTTGATTGTTAAGTTGGCTCAAAGTCAAAATAAATTTATTAAATCGCTTGCGCACGTTCGGATTGGCTTATCTAGATTTATTTAAATCCTATAATCTGAGTTAAAAGCCCACTTGCGCCAGTCTGGATTAGCTAACCCGGACTGTCGCAAGTGGATCTTCCGAATTATATAATCCAGACTTGCGCAAGGAAGCTTTCAACTCAGATAATAGCCCTTGATCAAGTCTGGATTAGCTAACCCGGACTGTCGCAAGTGGATCTTCCGGATTATATAATCCAGACTTGCGCAAGGAAGCTTTCAACTCAGATAATAGGCCTTGAACAAGTCCAGATTAGCTAATCCAGACGTGCGATAGTAGGCCTTATGTGTATTCACAATTTTATGATTAATTCCTACACAATTAGTTAGGTATCGTATTAAACATTTTAATGTATTATTTACTGTAATTCGTAACAAATAAGACAATAATACCGACTAGAATTTTGATGGCGCTTTTGTTGAGTTTTACTATTTATTTATAACAATATCTTCCTTTTGTTTATTAATATCACATCCCAACACTATATTATTTCCCGATATATACAAGTAATGTATGTAAATATGTATGTGTAATGTAAATAATAGTTTTTGCTTTTGTGGGTTTTGTTTTTTATGTATGTATTGTATATTAATTACATGTGTATCGTCAGTAGATATATCGTAGCGTAATTTTGATAATTTGTATTTGAGTATATCATATGAATTTTATAATTTTATACATAAATCTTTCTGTTATACGTTACCTCTAGATTATTAACGCGTTTACAACTTTTGTGTATTGAAAACTTTCAAGGTTTTACACAACTCCTGATAACATATTTTTTATCATTATTCAGGTAACGATTTTAGACCAGAAACGATTATCAAGTTACGCTTACCACCTTTGTCTTATGAGTATTATGTATATGGGAATATAGGTCATTATGTAACGCCAAACAAGCTTAGACGCCTGAGCCATCTATCATTTGAACGGTAAGTTAGTGTGGTTTTAACTCCCGCGCACCTGGGGCATTCTCGATTTACCAAAATAATACTTAAGTTTTCTTCTTTCCAATCCTTAACCGAAGTCAAGCCAAAGGTCCCGAGAATGTGACGATCCGTCATTAACTAAAATATTACTCGAGAATGACCCACAATGAGTATGTTAAGTGGTTTTGACACTGTCTTTGCTTGTACTATTTTGTGATGCGGAAAGCACAGCAATTGCGGTATCTATAGGGTTAACTTAAAATAGGAAAAATATAACGAGACGAAAGCGTAACTTAACCTTAAAAACTCGAGCTTGATATTGCAACGATTGTGTCCGAGAGTACTTGAATTTTAAAATGCGATGCCATGCTTTCCCCACCGCAAAAGTCTTGGAGCTTCGCTTCAATACGAGCACTGCAACGGTTCACGCAGGTGGAGTCGGAGGAGGAGAGCGAGTCGAGCGACGAGGAGGTCTCCTCCGCCACCGAGGTGTCCACCGACAGCGAGTTCGCGCGCGACGAGCCGGCCCCTCCTCCCGCCATCCTCGTCACCGAGGCCCCCCCGCCCGCGCCGCACGACTACCCCCTCAGTAGGACCCGCTCAGCCGGAGGCATCGCCACCAAACGAGCGCTCGAACTCAAAAGGAAATACCTCCTCGGAGAACCCTCACCCCCCGCCGTCAGGAAATCAGACTCCACCTCACAAATCGACACCAAACTCGAAGCCTTCCGATCGACGATCACTGAATTCCAAAAAATGCTGCATCCAGCTCCCATGCCAACGCCGCAGCCGCAGAAACCGATCGTCACCTTCAATTTCACGACAGACGAAAAGAAAACGCAACCGATGCCCGACATAATTAAAAATCTCTGCGAAATCGCTCCAGTGGATTTACTGACGAAAGGAGACTCGCCGCTCTGCAAAAAGGATTGGAGAGACGAACCGATCAAAGAAGAAAATAAAAATCCCGAACCGGAGCCGGATTTGGAGTCCGACTCGCTGTCGGAGGACGACTCGTCCCACACGGAGACTGCTCCGAACCAGCTCGTCCCACGAGTAGAGGTGCATGACGAGGGCGGCGAGCTGATACAACTGGACAGCCTTATGTTGGTCGACAGCAGCACCGAGAACAACGACGAAAAGGCGTCTGGAACAGCTACCACCACCGGCCCCACAGTCGTCGCCGCAGAGTCGGAATCTTCAGAGTCCTGTCGAGACGCGACGACCTTGGCTTTAACAGAAACGGAACTGTCAGATTGGGCGGCCGAAAGCGCCGTGCTAGACGACTGCGGCTTCGACGACAAAGAAGACAGAAAGAGAAACAAGAACCCTCGAACGCTGAGCGGGCCGAAACTGGTACACGACGCGAAAAACATATCGGCGATAGCGTCGCACGTGTGCGGTCGAGCCAGCCCCGAGCCGGTGGTGTATTCCAATGCGTTCGAGAACTTCGAGTACGCAGACGAAGGCGATCAGGAGCCTTCGATCGGCAGTCCCCCCGAGCCCCGCAACGAAGGCTACATGGAGCTCGTCGACGACGAATACGACGCGTACTCGCCCGGCAACGACCGCTCCATGAACTTCATCGAACGAAGCTTCTCAGAAACAGTGTTCAAACCTAGCCACGAAGCTAGCCTCACGCCGCCCGACCCGCCGGCCGAGCGAGACGAAACAATCGAACAAACGACAGACGATTTAAAATCGCCACAACTACTCAAATCGATAGAACAGGACACCGACAAATCGACCGACAGCCCGACGAAAACTGAAACCGCTACCAAAGTGGAGATAGAGCCTAAAGACGACACGACAGTCACCGAGTACAAAATGGAGTCGCTCAGTCTATCCGACGCGTCGCCTCCGCTCGACAACACGGAGACGAACACGACGATCGAGTCGAAAGAATCGGTCGACGACATATCCCCGCCCCTAGTACCTGAAACGCCGAAAACGAATAGGATATTCACAGTTTCGAACACTCCGATCACGTTTACGACTCCGGCGACGATCCGGCTGTACTCGCCGGCGATCTGCCGGTCCGCGAGCGAGACGTTCAACCGGTCTAACTCGCGGAGTACTGACTCGCCAACGCGGAGTATCGAGTTGTCGACATCTATAAACTTGAGCTCCGGCTCGATATCGCCGGTGAGCCCGACGCCTCTCGTGGATACTTCGAACAAGGTTCAGGAGTTGAAGCGAGAGCGGGAAGAGCAGACGGAGGTGGTCAGACGGCTGGTGCTAGAGCGGCTAGGCAGCGGACCGCGGACCAATAGGAAGACGGCGAGGAGGACCCGAGCGTCCCCCGTGTCGAACGTTCCCCCGCCCGTACCGCCGCCTCCCCCGCTCTACCCGCCGCCTCCCCCTCGACCCGCACCCCTGCTCATACCCCTCCCCGTCACCCCGTCCTTCTCAGACCCCGAATTAGCGAGAGAGAGGCGAAACAAGAGCATTATGAAGAGCATATCCAACTACCTGAATAGGCGGCTTGGACCTCGACATAAGGTAATAACAATTTTATACTTTGATTACCCTGATTTAAAGTGCATTTTGATATAAAGTTACAGCTTAAAAACGCATTTTGCACACCATTCGACATTTCTCATGCCATATACTTGAACTTAGAACAATGCACCGTGAGTTTCTCGCGTTGTTTATACTGTACATAATAATACGACTATTGTCGAGTTAGATGATGTTATTATATCGGGTGTGGTTGTATAATACCTACTCACCTAATATTATGTTAGGGTGTCCAATATTGGCAGATTTTATGGGGTTTGGAGCACAAACTAATGCCATACAGTGTCAATATTAACTGTTTTGATTTTCCTGTTCCAATCGGTCT
Organism: Pyrausta nigrata; assembly: GCA_949316185.1. NCBI lineage: Eukaryota > Metazoa > Arthropoda > Insecta > Lepidoptera > Crambidae > Pyrausta > Pyrausta nigrata. Next base: position 2,197,598 of record OX438936.1, read on the forward strand.
TTTTTTTGCGTAGCCAATCGTGGCTTTGTTGGCACATATTTTGGACGTAGTAATAAGTCAGCCTATTAGATCCCACTGCTGGAAAAAGGCCTCACCTCAACTATGAGGAGGAATGAGCCATACTTCACCACGCGGGCTCAGTGCGGATTGGTGGAGGGGTGTATGTAAGGCAAGTGACAAACCTTACTGTCAGAAGTTATCAAGCCGCCCTAGGGCCTCTGACTAGGCTTAACGACTAATACCACAGATATTAGCCGGGACCAACTGCTTACCGTGCCTTCCGAAGCACGGAGATGCTTGTCATGGACGTCACTTAAATGGTCGGAATGGTCACCCATCCAATCACGACCGCGCCGTGGGTTGCTTAACTTTTGGTATCACTACCAAAGCGCTGCCGCCACTGCGCCACAAGCACCTTGGACGTAGTCTTCAGAAATAAATATTATGAATAGGTTAGTTTGTAGACTACAATGATTAATGTCAACATCCAAGTTTCGTAAGTAGTTGACTTACCGAAAACATATAGCTTTTTTATCATTCGATATTTTATGTTGTAACAATATTGACACTGTTGGAATATAAAACTTGCATTTTCGCCTTGCACCAAGCATGCGAGTATATTGATTCATTTTTTAAAAACACGAGTACTTATTGAGCATTGCAATTTGATGAACTTTTTAGCCATTGTATCGATGTGCAAATTGTATCCGTGGGTCGAAAATGCAAGTATGACTGTACTGTGACAATCCATTTTGACGAAACTAGTATAAGCGCATTCAAATTTAATAATAGAGACATTTAGAGAAACGAATCCTAGAAGGTTATTAGCAAGTGAAAACGTGTAGTTGAACAGAACAACTAAACAAGATAGTTAACACATTGAATTTACTCATATAGTTGATAACAAATATAACCAGTTGCAAACGTATAGCGCTTAATAACATAATTTGGCGATATTGAGCCTGATTCTAAGACTAAATATAAGGTCACTACGTCTCTTTCTTAGTTAAGAAAATGAAAATAAAGAAATTATAATATAATTATTTATAAACTAAGTGATGCGATTTCCCACATCTTTTTACAAATTCTCTTTTCTTCATTTAGCTTTATCCATCATCGTTTGACTTCCTTTTTAAAATAACAAATGTCAATGGGTTTCAAAATTGCCTCAGCAACTGACAGCTGTTTATTTTGATGTTTCTGAATGTAGATTGTCTCATTTCTTAAGCAGAGAATGAGAAAGAAACTTAAATGATCTTAAATTCAGTCACAGATAGGTTTTTCGGGGATTAGGCACAATAATACCTAAGCTAACTAATTACGTAACAAGGGGAAAGGGAACAGCGTGTTTTCGCTTTACTCGAGCCATTTTAACAAATAAAATTATATAATATCAAAATGGATTGCAACAGTCACCCCAGTAGTGATTCAAAATTCACGTAGTGGACACCCAACGTAGACTAACAAATTGAAACGTTTCAGTGGGCCTCCGATCCGGCGATGTCGTGCCACGTAAGAGAATCGTACCGTGTCGTGAGTCGCATGCTACCATCTCCCTCGCACCCGCACCACAGCTATTGTACGTGTCTCGCTCGCACGCGTCATCCGACTCGTTGGCTGTGGATCGGAGTAGTTGTCCCAGTTTCTCGTGTGGCCGACACATCCGACTACATATTTATTGCAATATCAACATTATTATCAACCTTATCAGTGTTTAGATGTATGACAGTTGACTACAAATTAATGTCAATGTCAAATTTACTTGATGTGTATGACGTCATTTACATAAGTCGGTTTATGTTTGTCGACGGGTAACTGGGAATTTGATTACAGCAAAAAAAATGAGAACTCTTGAAAAAATACGTTACGATATTATTAGTACGATATGATTCTTATATAGTATATATTTTGTTAGTCAAATCGGTTATTCATATACCGATTCGTAAACCCACAATTCTATACTCCCAATACTACATTATGACAAGTCAAAACCTATATTCCGACTTCAGAAGATCATATGACAATTATTCAAACATTGTTAAGTTTAAAAAAAAAACAAAAGAGATCCATAGCCAACACCGTTGTCGTCGTCTAGCATCGCCAACACATGTCGCTGTCTTCGTTCTAGCCACAGACAAGCTCATTTCCCGAGGCTGCCATCTTTCGACTGATCATTTTTTGTCTATGGTCTTTATTTATAAGCTGGATGTCTTAGAGCGCATGCGATTACCGCTTCTATAAGGACTGTTCAAATGACCTCACTGTAGTTATCCGATCTGCTATATCCTGGATCATGGTCAGCGGACCCTGGGCCCTCAGTGCATTACCGGGATAGTTCTAGGATGATGTATGATGATAATGACTAGTAAATCATGTCCACATCTAGTAATTATTGTAACATTTGATATGGTGATAGAATTTGGTGGTGGAAGTGGGGTCTGCAACTTTTGAGAGAAATGTACATTACTTGATGATAATATGGCGCTTGAACAGTTCTTTGCAATTTATTTGTATGGCTATAAAAAGCTAGGCTATTTATTTTTTACGCATTTTGGCTCAATGTTTTAAAGAGGCTTACTGTTATGGAAATCTCAAATTGAAAAAAGGGCTCGTTAACGAATAAAAAAAAATCTCAAATACTGCCAGTCCGACGAGTTTTGTTTTTTAATTTACTACATAATTTTGAATGCTTCATCGTATGAAAAGTAGAATTTCTAGCCTTATAATAATTTTGTGTGTGCATTTTCTTGTTAGTAGTCAATATAAATTAATTAAATGTATGAGTACGTATATAGAAATTACTGTTACGGTAATGGACCATTCTATCTCCATTATTTGCGGTCGTCATCTTGTTTTAGCATCGCAAAGCAAAACGAAGATTTTCTATAGCTTAGCTTATGTTACCGTTTTTTATCGAAAGCATTAGTTTTTCTGTAACATGTCACGTTTGTAAAAAAGTTCGGATTTTGTAAACAGAAACAGGAAGGCCCTCAGCGTTTCTTCATGTAAACAGAAACAGGAAGGCCCTCAGCGTTTCTTCATGTAAACAGAAACAGGAAGGCCCTCAGCGTTTCTTCATGTAAACAGAAACAGGAAGGCCCTCAGCGTTTCTTCATGTCCTTAGACACAATCCAGAATTTCGAAAATCCTATTTCCTTCTCATTATTTTGTTGGCTTTGAGACAATATTAAATTATAATAATATACAGGAATAGAGTCCAAGTAAGACCCTCTGGTCTTGGACTCTCTTACTAATTTCGGTATTATTACTGAGAATAAGTCTGTTAAAAGCTCTGTTACATAGAAGTCTTAAGTGCTTACTTATACAAAGTATTCGGGTTTTGACTAGCGATAGTTTAAGGGCATTTTATTTATTAAATTTTAGAGACATAATCCAAATGAAATTTTTTTTTTCCGAAATGCATTTTTGGATTTAGCTTTGTAAAAGGTTTAAAAAACCATTCAACTGTTTTCAATTTCTATCAATATTTCTTTAAAAAAGAAACTAGGAAGGTAGGAACGAATCGGATCCTAGTTAGGATGTTACAAATGAGATGGTGTAGTAAGTGTTTAAGCCTACCTCCTCCGTACCACGTTAGGTGTTTCAACAAGCTGTGTATGTAACCCAGGAGCCGCCGCCGCGCCTGCCCTCGCACAAGTCGACCGGCGCGCTGCAGGAGGCGCCGCCGGTGCCGCCGCCGCCGGCCTCGTACTGCCCGCCGGTCGAGCGCAGGCACCATCGGGTGCCAGGTAAGCTCGCCCACCTTCACCCTGTACTTACCTTGCTTTAATAGTATTTATTAGTTTTTATATTTTTTATGGCTTAGTAGTCAATAGGCTACTCGTGAGTATTCGACAGGTTAGCATTTATCACAAAACCTGTTTTTTAGAAATAATTTTTATTGTTGTTGCAATTTGTACTAATTTTATGTTTACGAGTAGATGCCACAAATTCATAAATATTCCATTATTTTTGTTCATTAGTTAACTGAACAATCATTAGCGCATTTTGTTTTAACTCTATATGCGAACGGACTTTCTATGTAGATACATAATTGAAATTCAAGTAATTATTAATGGGCAAAATAATTGTTCATTAATAAGAAATATTGCACTATATGAAAATGTGCGGACCCGTGTGGCAAAAACACTCAATTCGCTGGCTCACTGACCCAAAGTGGACCTTGGCCTCCGACACCAGAAGACGCCACTCTTTCCAATCCTACGCTCTTTCCAATCGGCTATTTGGAGCTCACGCAGATCATTCTGTACTTCATCTATCCAACGATATCTAGGACGTCCGGACTTGGTCGTCCCAGATATGCTTTTTTCACGGCACGATCTTCCCCCATTATTTCCTCGTAGCCGAGCCATCAGAGTCTTGAAGATTTTACTTCGATTATGTTAGTTTCAACTACTAGGTCTTCAATTTCGGCGTTTTTACTTACTCTCCAATTTCCGTGGGTCCACAAATTTTACTGACGATCTTTCTTTCAGCCACTAAAAGTTTTTCCTTTTCCTGTACCGTTAGCGTTCAAGCCTCGCTGCCAAACATAACGATCGTCTCAAAAACAACTATTTTACAAGTCTGTCGCTATGATCCGCAAAATCAATAACATATCATTTCGAAATGTTCAAGTACATGCTCATAGATGTGCAATATGAGATAATTCTTTCCCAAACCATATATATTTTTAAAAAAAAATCCTATCATAGAGAGTCCGTTCAACATATTGTCATGTAACCCGCTCATGGCTGAAGCACGCTGTTAGTTAACCATTAGCGCGCATGCGTTAGGGCCGAGCGGCGACGCGGACGAGCGCGACGCGATGCAGCTGTGGTTCGAGGCGCGCTGGGCGAGGCTCGTGGCGCAGAGGCGGGCGCGGGACGAGCCGCGCGACGAGCCCGCGGCGAGGCGGCTCGCGAGGCTGGAGAGGCGCCTCACGCGACCTCTGTCTGGTAAGCCTTAAACCCGGGACGAACTCGATTGGAGCTGGAGCGAACTTGCTCGAGGCTGGGACGAGACCTCACGTAGCTGGGATAAATGGGACTGGGACGAACTCGCTCACGGCTTGTTGAGACTCGTGGTGCAGAGGTGGCTCGCGAGGCTGGAGAGGCGCCTCACACTACCTCTGTGCGGTAAGCTTTAAATCCGAAACGAACTCGGTTGAGGCTGAGACGAGAACTCGCAAATCTGGGATAAATTCGCTCGAGACTAAGACAAACTCTCCCACGGATTTAGGACAAACTCGCTCGAGGCTAGGATGAATTCGCTCAGATATGGAACGATCTCCTTTGGCGCTGAGGTGATATCGCTCGGAGCTGGGATGTCCCTTCACGACTGAGGCTGGGCGAGGCGGCTCGCGAGGCTGGAGTGGCGCCTCACGCGACCTCTGTCTGGTGAGTAAGCAACCTAGAACGGAAATTGACTTGAGGCTGGGAAGAACTTGATAGGGGCTGGGACGAACTTGCTCGAGGCTGGGACGAGAGCTCACGGAGCTGTGTCAATTTCGCTCGAGACTTGTAAGGTATTTTTGCTCAGTAGTTTTCAAAGCATGTCAATTTGTAGTTTATTTTACCCCTAGTACATACATTAAGTTGCTAAAAATTATGTTAATGCTTGGTCAGCATTTATTTCATCGTAACTTAGTAACAACATAACAAGTGGTATAATACTGTGGTATAAACTGATATGGATATACCATATCAGATTATACCACAGTATTATATGATTAATAAAACTACTGATTTAATCGGCAATTTTACCAAAATAATCCTATTTATTTCTCGACATCAAAAATAAGTCAGTTTTACGATTGTCTATTTTTTAAATATTAACTACCTATTGCCCGTGACTTCGTTTGTATAGACTCAATAATACAAAATGACTCTCACTTCCATCCCCGCTCGTCCAGTAATTATGACTGCTTATTTTGTCTTATAGTAAAGAGAGTTCACCATGTATCTCTGGATGTACTTATTTGGTTAAAACTTTATATTTGTTAATATTTCTAATGGAAATGTATATTTATTCTAACCAGCGGAGCAACAAGCGGCGACGGTGGCCGAGCTAGTGCAAGTGTCAGCACAGCGAGAGGCGCACCAAGCTCTCATGGCAGCAGACAGGTGGGAAATTACCTCCCAATAAACCGACTTCAAAACAGAAGGAGGTTCTGTGCTCGTCTCTATGTTTTTTTTTTAAATCATATTTTACCGCCAAGTGAAAGAAACGTGACACGAAGTCGGTGTTGGCGCTAATTAAGATTTATACGTGCCATCTACAAGTAATGTAATATGTATGTGGACGTGTACGCTTGCATCGAGTTCTTTCCACGTTTATTTCATTCGCGGCAAAAGAAATATTTAAAACTTTTTAGTGCGATTTTTAAGGCGTTTGTTTTGAAACTAATTTCGCTCTTATTATCTCTTCGTTTCGATATTCTACTTCCGTCTTTGTTCATGCCGCCATATTGGCAAAATGGCGTCTCAAAATCTTTTTGGCAGTATGGATCCAATTCGACTTATTTTACAACAAATAGGGAATACAAAAAACAACTGTGCGTGGCTGAATCCATAGTGCCTACTCTTACATTTCTGGATGGCAGTCTTTTAGCATCTGACATTCGTGTTTACAGGAGACGCAGCGCAGCCGGCAACGGCGTCGGCGACTAACGTCACAACTTGCACAACTACCCTCAAATGTGTCTCGCGACCCAGTCCTCATCTCCTCATCTCCGCTGAGTGCGAAGCCCAGTAGACGGTTGTCAAAATATTTGCTGTTCAATCGTGTTGTCTGTTATACACAGGGTGTTCTAGTGCTCTTTATTACATTCGCATTTTCTACTCTAGCAAAATTTAAAATTAACCAGTAATCGTAATCATAACGATTTCCGATATTCGCGCAACCGTGGTATTATAGTCCACGGGGCTGCCAGTGTCAAAATACATTACCAATGGATTAGCAAAACACATAAATTCGATCCTACTCTGCAAGATGTCCGTATTGTCGGGTATAGCCGTCGTGCTCACTTGCTTTCAAAAGGCTCATTCACATGGTATTCGTCATTGACGATTCGTCAAAAACATGGTACGCCATGACAAACACGTTCACATTGAATACGAAATCTTGATATGAAAATATCTAAATTGATGCTTACATTCGTTTCGTGGTTCCGAGTTCAAATTGATTCTAACACGAACAGGCGGATCCATTACCAAAATTCGCCATTCGTGTTTTTTTCATGAATTTTATTTTTAAAAGACGATAAGTGTTACAAGATGTATCCGTTATTTTGCACGATTCGTTATGCGTGTGAACACGGGCATTTAAAAAGCATTACCGTCGTCAAAAAAGAAACAATTCGTGAAAAAAACAAAGCGTCAAAAAACACGAATCGTCCTCGTGTTAATGAGCACTTGCATGCTGGCATGCATGACAGCTATGGTCGAAAATATGAACACTGTTTTGAGGGCACTAAATCACAATACGAGCGAAAGAAACGAATAGAGGAAAATATTAGACTTCAAATATAGAATCGGGTTCTGAGGTATTTTATATCGGTTGCGGATTATTTAGTTCAATCTTTTCTTCTGAGGGACGGGCGTGCAATAGAATAGAGGTATTATAGTAAAGACGATATGCCCGTGGTTCAATAAAATTCAAGTGTTGACCCTAGACACATTGGGTGCAAGAATATGTGCTCATTTCACTGTCGAGTTAGGCTCAAGCAAAATGACAGTAGTAACTAAGTTGCATACAAAATATTGTTATCTCAATAGAAAAAAGGAAGAAAAGCTATATTATGTAAATATATATTTGATTGGTACGTAAAGTACGTATACAAAGTAACAAAGCTATTTACGTTTATCTTTATAAACTGATAATTAGAAACGTTTGATGTAAAATAATTATTTTTCTTACAAAAATGATAATTTGATCTCTCTAGATTTCCTACTAGATAAATCGTCAATTAAATCATACATTTTTATTTTTAGTTCAATTTTATAAAACCATTTGTTGCTGCGACCTAACATGGGCGTAAGCATTAAAAGAGCTTTCATTTTTTAGTTAACAATTACATAAATAAATTTATCAATATTTTTTTGCATGTCGAATAATTTTTCTATACATTGTCGAAAAATTACTTTCGTATCTCCTAGAGAACAAACTTCTCACCTAGTAAGTAAATTGAAAAAGAACCTTATCGCTCGATGATAAAGTTTGAATTCCATTGACAAACGATAGGTGGGTTTTTTTTTACACTTTCTTTTGCACGTCTCGTCTGTGTTTTAAAGCGAAATATTTTTGTTCAAGCTTTAAATAGTGATTGTCCATTTCACACTAGCACCTAATATACACTGTGTCAACTGCAATTGAGTTACTGAAATACAGACCTAAACCTTTGGCTCATAGAGCCCATTTATAGATTAGAGAAAGCGAGGCATGTCAGGTGCTAAAGTGTATAGTGGACTACTACTTTTAATTCTGTGCATAACTTATGAAGAAATGCCATTTTTTGTTTTTTAATACTCGCAAGCGGCCGGGCTCCGATGCTAAGTTGCTATATAAATATTACTTATCTATTCTTATCTTTATATCGATACGGTTCTAAATAGAGAAGGTTATCAACATGGTAAATCTGTTCAGTTTTCTGAAGGTCGTGAAAACCTACGCGAATCAAAAGCAACGGATTTGCTTGGGGAAGTATAATATTCGTTAGAGATGATATTTTTGTATTCGGGTAATAGTAACCAATCTTTTTGTATAGGGCAAACTTTTCAAAAACTGTCTAAATCAAAACGAGTACAATTTATTAAAATACATGTTGGTAAAGTAAAATATACTATTTTAAAACATTTACACCTCTAGTCCGTGCCATTTAACGGTGCATAAAAAGTCATTGACCCGTCACCCCTGCAGACCGTCACCCGTGTACCACTGCACGCCAGTATGCGAAGCGCGGCGACCCTAACCATAAGCCGTAGCGATACGAATCTATCTAACAAATGAACCTCGGTATGGGTCGACCTTGAACTCAAAAATCAAGTCGTAATAATCGCTAGTTCGAAAGACAAATGATACGTGTCACAAGGTTTTAGCTGTCAAGGTGAACGACCTTTTATGCATGTTCATCTGGCACGTACTATGTATAGAACCAACAAATTCAGACCCCATTATGTAATCAAAGCTTTACGTTAGTTTAGATTTAGTGATTAAACTCATTTAATTTATAAGATCCGTGACCGCAGCGCCCAGCGCGCACGCGGGATAAAACGTCACAAAATATTATTTAAATACACCCCGAAAGGGGACCAACGGTGTGCTAGGTATGCCAAATGAGTTTACATACTTTATTGTATAGTTGTATATCTGCTGTAAATGTATAATGTTAGATATAGTACTCTTTGTCTGAACATGCTATTTCGCTTGAATAGCCATCTTGTAACTATCATATTATTCATTTTTAACGAGCTAATCCATGCTCTTGACTATTAGACTTTGCAGAGTGAGCTAAATGTATGTATACATTTATATATATCGTTAGTATACAAAATATGTATACAGTTATGACTATTTAATGTAAGGTATTAACCCTTAGACCCTGACCCTGGGGATAGACTGTTCTGTGTTATGTATAACTTTGTGATTTTTCTTTTTTTACTATACGCTATAAAGTTCGTTTTTCATTGCTTGTCCAACATTGTAAACAATCTTGACATTCCTTTTTAACGAAATTATTCATTTAAAAATAAGATAGACACAAAATTACATCCTAGTGTATCGTTTAATATATGCAGCTTTTTAGAGCTATTAGTATTTTTTTTCACCAGTATTAGTTTTAAAAGTCATAAAAAGATTGTTTACAATGTTTGAAACATAAAGAAAAACTGACTTTAGATATACATAGTTAATTGGCTTAATTATCTTTGATTCAATGCAAGGGTTGATTTAAATAAATATTCTTCTAGGTGTCCGCTTATCGTGATTGGAATAGAAAATCATTGAAATGCCCGTTTGATCCAAATATGTATATGCTGAATTTATATATCTGTCTATGTAGTTATTCGTATAAATATTTGTACGGCTTGAGCAAGTTTGCAGCCTCTCATAAGCAATATACTGATTGTGTTAGATGTAAGAGTATGGAAGTGTACATTTTCGTATAATTATATTTTTGTATGCAAAACGGTACGGTCTACCGTGTAACGTAAGGATACTGTGGACGGTTGTATGTATTTAGTATGTCGATTTGATGAATAACTTATGTGATTTTTTAATTATAAAGTTAGATCGTGGATATTTTTGATACTTTTTGAAAATAGAGTGAGATTTGATTTTCAACTGGTAATATTTCTTAATATACAAAAGTATATACAGGCATAAAGATAATTTATTGTGTATAGTAAATGTTTGTTAGTCGATAACGCTTATCGTATCATCAAGAATATGGTTAGCTCAAAAGTGACCTTCACTAAGGTAACATGTACTAAAACATTAAACCTAAGAGCTCTGTCAAACAGTAGGTATATGAAAATATATATTTTTCGTAAATAAAGTATGTAGATATTATTCTGGTGGTTTCGGAGATAACGGGTTGTGTCAACAGAATATTAGTGTATTCATATAAAATATTTTCGTCAAATCGACATATTCGATAGAGCTAGCGAGTGAAGCCAGCGGTTCAGTTAGATATTGTTATTGCGAGCGAGTGAACCTCGAGAAAATTACTAGCCAAAAGTTGGAAACAGTAGTATGCGAAGTCGAGAAGGATTTTTTATTCCTCATTTAAAACCAACCTTTTTTCTAGCGAAATCTTCGCAATTTTTACTTATTTGATACATATACTCCATTATTATACTGGATGACTTCTAACTACCATCCAAATTTAAATATAGTAATACATGAGGGAAAACACGAAACAAGTGTTTCGTCTTTTGAAATCAACCCATTTATTTGTATAATTCTTTAAATTGTAATTTGGCTGTTCTATTAGTTGACTTGGATAAATCTATTTATTATTATTATAAAAGTAATTAATACAAACATGATGGGATGCAGCGTGTAGAAAGTGGCTAAAACAATCCTAAGGAAACGATAAACCCCGCGCCAGCGGTGTCGCGACCCGAACTTGCCCGCCCCTGCATTTTATTGCTGAAACAGCAATAATAACGGAATAGGTGTTGACTTAAACGCAAAATTCATAATTAAATTGGTTTTACTTTCTGCTGACTTGACTCAAGTACCTATTTTATTTTACCAATGGGCTCTATAAAAGATAATATAATGCCTGGAAAAAAATGGATGGCGGTTAAACAGTCATCTGTACTTATTTACTCTAATAATGTTATTACACATAACTTCAACTTATTATTTACGTAAGTTATTGTTTCTTATCACAAAATAGTACGGTGCAATCGAAATGTAGTTTTTTTTTATTAATAAATGTTATTATTAATAGCACTAGACATTATGCAGTCTGTTGAAGGGTTGCAGCTCAGCCTAACACCAAGTATTATCTATAAAAAATGTTGTACATACATGTCATCAAAACCAGTCATATGTTTTGTCAGTTTTGTTATTTTTAGTCCTATTTTCTTTATTCCTGTTAAGTTCGCTTAGCACAGGAGTTGGGCGGACTTGGTTCAGATGCAGTAATAGCTGTAACGTTGAAAGGCAATTTATTCGTTTCTAAATTTAAATATTTACAAATATAAAGCAATAACCACACTACAAAAGTAACCGTGCCTACACAATTTTGTATTTCGACGCTTTAGTCAATAGGAAGGTATTTTTGTATGAGAACGTAATTATTTTTTAGTTAAATAATGAGTTAGTTTACTTTCTCGAGTACCTACTAAAGTACAGTATTTGTGAATGTCAGGATGGCGGTATCCCAGCTTGGCTATCGAGCTCATTTTATTTTATTTTGTTCCCCTAATTTTAGATTTGTTCACCCAATGGTTCTGAAGAAATTAACCTACGTGTGTTGTGTGGCGAGTCAGCGAGTGCCATCTTGATATCAAAAATAAAAAAATACAACTCAAGTTCATATCGTATTGAATATAGCAAACTAGTACTTATTATTTGTTTTCTATGGCTTAAATAAATATCATATTTATTGAAAGGGCGTCATCATATTAAAAAAATATTTTTTTTTTTGCTAAATAAATATCAAGTTTTTTAAAGGAATCTTTTCTCTACTATATGCATCTGTTCTAATTATTGAAAAACAAAATCTAAAATTATAGGAACAAAATGATATCCTACCTATATAGATACTCGATATCCAAGCTCCCGCCATTTTAAACTCGTTAAAATGTGCACGGAACACTGCGGGGACTGAGATCCTGTTCACATACTCACATAGTTTCTTGTTAAAAGTGACGTTTGGCCAAATATAACTTTCAGTTGGTGCTGCCACAGAGTCCTGTTTGAGGATTACTCGAGTCTGTATCTTAACTATCTGTTATTATCATCAAGTAGTCGCTGAGTTGGCAGCCAATTCTCATAAATGCACTGTTTAGATGTATATTTTAATACGTTTTTTATTCAACAGGACCACGAACTATTCTAAAACTCTTGAATGAAGTAGGTACCTATGTTTCACGATTTTTAACAAACTTTCATTATTATGATACTTAAATAGAATTAGTATTTCTCTCGCCTCCATTCCTCTTACCATGAAGTGGCCAGGATAGTTGGTGGACCTGCGTAGCTACAGTGATTGGATTTTTAAGTCACTTCCATTTTAAAGTCACTTTCTTTTGATGTACAGCAATGGTTCGTCAAATTACTTTATACGGATACAGTATACCCAAGTTACAAATCATGTATTTTTTTTAAACGTGTTTTTCTATTTTCTTTTTATTTGTTACTTTTATTTATTTGAGTATGTACACTGTATTTTTTAGTTAGCCATTTATATCGGTTTTAATGTTTTTCAGAATTATGATAGGTGTTGATGAGTGACCAAACAATGTTACTTTTGTTATATATCATGAAACTTGTTTTAAGATTTCAGACTTAATTTTTCTATTTATTTCTTTATTTCGCTCACTGCTTCTAGTAACATGTCACTTCGTTTGTAAGCAGGACAGTTGCAGAAAAAGGAAACTTTTAGGTTATTTTCTTCTCTTAGATGTACCTATGTTTGAGATTAAACCCAATGCAAGATTCTACACAAAACAATGTACCTCCTTTTGTACGCATAGGTAATTTAAAACTAATAAAAAGCAATATATTAAAATGTGTTTTATTCTATACTAGTGGTTCCCCGCGACTTCGCCCGCAGTTGGATTTTCCATATATACTTTCATCCCCTCAATGTTTATATCGCGACAAAATGTAGCCCGTGTCCTTTCCAGGGTCTCGAACTGCCTCCATACCAAATTTCATCGGTTCAGTGGTTTTAGCATTTATAATATTAGTATGGATTGTGCGGTCTTATTTTTCCGCAACGGCTAGATTGTTAGATGTGGGCTTGACGTTAGTGAACGAGTATTGACAGGAATTGAGCAACTTTATTTGCAATTTTAGTAAATCGTGGTATTTATATGCTCAGTGGTTATAAAAATAATAAAGAGTAATAAAAATAATAATAAAGAATAACAGCAAGTTGACAGAAACGTTTATTTATCAAATCGACAAGTTGAATATCGTTGGCAAGCACAATTTTATTATGACAATCAAAATATTTTCGTACCCCTTGACGCAATCGAAGTTCGTAGGGAATGTATACATACTTTTATAATTTGCTTCTAATTTGTTTCGCACTCTGCGTAGATATTACATTTTCTACTACTTCGATTTGTTTTACTTGACCAAAACTAAAAATAGGTAATTATGCTAGAGTTTGATAAATTCGCTGAACTATCGATATAAACAAAAGTATTGACAAAACTATATTTAGTCCCAATATTACATCTAAATACCAGAATTACAAAGTACTACAATATCTTCTCAGTGTGCGACGACCATAATTTCACGTTTACGTACATTAAATAAAACTAACACATAAGTACTTACGACCATCTATCAAATCTTAACCATTACTAAGATATATCTGACAAATACTACAACATATTAAAATCTAATATCGTATACTAAAACTTCGAACGGAGGTGGGTAGCAAGACAACTTACGGCCTTACCGTGAGTTCTAATGGCAAGCCTACTTTTGCCCTAAGGTGTCAAAATGGGGCAGTTCAAAGCAGGTTGGCTATGAGATCTCATAGTAAGAGGGCAGAACTTTCAACAGAATGGCAGTCGAATAGCATGGAATTCTAAAAATATAAAATCTATACTAATATTATAAAGAGGAAAGATTTGTTTGTTTGTTTGTTTGTTTATTTGCATCGAATAGGCTCCGAAACTACTGGACCGAATCAAATGAAATTTGGCACAGAGATAGTTTGAGACACTGGGAAGTACATAGGCTACTTTTTGTCGCGATATAAAATGATAAGGGGGGTGAAGTGGAGGATGAAAATTTGTATTGAAAATCCGACTTCTGGCGCGGGCGAAGTCGCGGGGAACTGCTAGTTATAAGATAAGATCTGTGCCTACTCCACCGTACCATGCTCTGACCGTGCTAGGGCCGTATAAAAAGTACTCATTTAATTTTCCCTATAGTGAAAAGTTAAAGTTCAAAATGTTTAAGCTCGGTGTTCCTCGATGCACTGTTCTGGCACTGTCGAAACGAACACCACGCTAATATACTTTAATCTTTAACTCCTCTGCTTAGGGTTGAGAATCAAATGTGTATTTTTATACGATCTTAGCATGGTATGGTACGGTGTAGTGGGCAGAAGGCTTAAAGGCCAAATAAACGGAGGTTTAGTGCGACCCAATTTTTTTCCAGACAAACTGCATTCGACCACTATTCTACTGAATTTCATTAGAATTTGGAGACAATTCGACAGGTTACACGGACACTTTTTTTTGAGTTACAACTATAGATGACGGACACAAAAACTGCGTCAAAATATTGGACGTTTTTACATATAAATAAATAGAGATAAACAATAATAATAGACAAACTTATTAATGACGATAGTCATCAATCCAAATGATCAAGTATAAAAATAGTTCTAAATATTTAAACACGTCCACTATTTTCGTGCACTAGTTAGGCCTTGTTCCCGAGGTATTTTGATAGCAGTTTATCTATGAATATGTATGGGAATGTATTGATAAGCAGCTGTCAAAGAACCTCGGGATCGGCATAAGAGGTTTACGCGCAGTGTACGTGTCTCATTCCATTCACATCTAATTACCACAATTACCCCAGGCAATCGAAACAAATAGTTGTTATTATTAAACAATATAATGTCAATTCGAACCAGCAGCAGCACCAGCACTTCTCTGGATGGTAAAATTTCATCTTTTAATTTCATGGCCATTTAAAAATATGGGCAATGTCGCAGGACCACGCGAATCAAATCACGACTAAATGCACACCGCACATAAACCCATCAAAATATTCCGATAGAATACCACTGCCAAAACTAACTAATACTAGGTACATCGAACCATACAAAACCTTAACCTACTCTTAACATGATTCATAAACAAGAAAAAAAACTAAAAAATGGTTTAAAATATGAATGAAAGTTCAACGTAAATCAGGCGGAAATGTCCAAAGGATGCGAATATCTACACAGCACAGACATATAAGACGTGTACAGAAACAAATGGGTTAAAATAGCTTAAAAATAGTTACATCAGTACGGGAATTAAGTACCATGCGTGACATAAAAAGTCATGGAAATTCAGTGTACAGAGTGATTTAAAATGATACAAGGAAGTACAATGTCAATAATACTATAAAAACCAAACATGTTGAACATGGAAAGTGAAAATCGCATAAATATTGTGCTTGATATATTTGTACATTTGAATAAGACAACATCTGTCCAATGCATTTTGTTCACACAATAATAAAAGGTACTAATCGCATATAATAAACTAAACTTCATTAAAATACTATATCCTAAGGTTACATTTATAGAAGTATCTTGATAACTACACAACATCCTTACCTATCCAAAATACTGGTTAATATATTGGTTTATCTATGAAATTTGTTTTAAAAGAGAATTTCTATGATCACTTGTCGGTAAAGTTAAACTTTGCTTTGACTCATAGAAATGTAATATACAGTCCAGAAGAATAATTTACTAGTTCTCTTTAAGTCGTTGTCATAAGGTCACACACTGTTTACATTTCTGTCTCAGACTGTAGTACATATTATACAATTCTAGGGGAATACTTTTATGACAAGTAAGAAATAAGACAAAGAATATTATTCAGTCTCAGTTGTTGTAAGCGAAAATATTCGATCGACAAACAATATTAACTTGTAGAAATCGCATACGTGTAAGCATTGTATTGCATAAAATTGAAATCATGTAAAACTTACGTCGCTATGTATAATTTTGATAAGATTACTTCATATTTTATTGTTTATTAATATTAAGTGTCTTAAATATGTCCACATTTAAGAGATCAGCGTTTTTCGAGTGCTGTATCGGCAGCAGCGATTCTGCCCAGCAGATCGCTGCGTGCTTGAGACTTAATAACAGTAAGATTATGTTCTAATTAGAAATACAAGTCTTCGTGCAACATTTAGTAATGTCAAGTCAAAGCAGAATTACTAACCAAAACCGCATCCAATCGGACAATAAAGATCAGCGCACCAAATAACTAAAAGTAGGTAAACTTTACAAAACTTTTATGTGGTTGTCGCGAAGCATACTGGTATTAATTAAAATATTAAACCAAAATGTATGTGCCCTAAACTAAACACGGTTCAGGTGTTGAACTGCTTTCATCAAAGTCAAAGTCAAAGTCAAAAATAATTTATTCAATTTAGGACAGAAAATGCCACTTATGAACGTCAAAAATTTTAAAATCAGTATAATATTGGCCCTTAGGGGGCCCGAACATGTCTCCTTATCTTTTGATTCATCGTTTGATAAAAACAGTTTAAGAACGAATCCGGTCACTTTCGTCACTTCTACTTCTGTCGTTGAACTCCGTGGCTTATAATGCCCGAGATATACACGAGCCCAGTTTTTCAAGTCAGGAAAGCAATCGAGTGCAAGTAAGCTAGTGTCTTTTATCTTTCTCAGAGGCAGATAACCTGCTTGTTTACCAGCACTTAATTTCAATCCTGGCTTAAAAGTCTTGCCTCTTATATCTCGGGCTCAGGTGAAAGTAAAATTTGGTTTTTACTGAGTCCTATTGTACGATTTGAATGCATCACACAGTTTATCGAGCCGTTAGCTCTGAAGTCTTGTGGTGTCAGGCCGACCGCGCTCTTACGACTAAAATATTTTGTTAAACATGCCTGCACGTTGTTAGTGTTAGTCTGAAGACTAATTTGTTGTTTCGAGAGACTTAGAACAGTCCTTATTCCACCAATTGATTTCGCTCGTTAGTTTTGTCAATACGTAAGTGCGCGGCGGGCCTAAGCAGTCGTTGTACGACTGGGAATGAGTGAGTGAGGCAGTCGCGGTTATCACGTAAGCTTATTACGCCGTATACTGAGTCTTTGAAAGTACATTGAAAATTATACTACAAGACAACTTTGATTATTATCAAGGGAATGTTCTACCTACAATATTTAAACGGGATGGTCAGAAAATTCTAACTTGTAAGCATGTGTATAGAATATGGTAAATTGGCAATATTGGTGTACACACCATCAAAATGATGATACAAGCCTGTTCTTATGGTCCAAGCATGTCACATTATTTACGAAACGAAATCACGAAAATGCAAGATAAATCTTATCGTTTTAGACTCATATCGATACTCGACACAACTATTTCATCGTTGAATTGAAAATTATAATTTACCATATCTTATAACTTATTAATCATCATGAAATTTACCACGATTCAGTTGTACCTGCGATTACAGAGCCCAGATATATTTCAAAAACTTATTAATTCTCAATCTAAAAAAGATGGTGAAATAAAAAGCTTGATTTACATTTTTAATCGTGATTGTATGTTTGCAAATATTCTAAAGGTTTAATTTATTATCTTTTGGTGCTGAAGTCTAGTTTGTATTCAGTTGAGAAGAAAATAGCTAAACTTAGAGGATGTTATTGTTTACAGCGGTACAAACGGACCGTTAGAGTTTTTAAAAGTTTTAATACTGATTTCAGAATCATAATCAAGATAAAAATTTGTAATGACAAACA
Organism: Pyrausta nigrata; assembly: GCA_949316185.1. Lineage (NCBI taxonomy): Eukaryota > Metazoa > Arthropoda > Insecta > Lepidoptera > Crambidae > Pyrausta > Pyrausta nigrata. Next base: position 2,215,808 of record OX438936.1, read on the forward strand.
TCTTTTAGTGCAAGTTGGCACTCGGCGTACTAGAGCACGATATGGTGTGAAACTAAAGCTAATATTTTCTATTAATTCTTGAATTCATGCTAGCTAACACATTGGAATAAAAATTTCAGTTTAAAGTATTATTACGTCTGAGCATATCTTAAATTTTACTTACGTTTAAAACTAAATAATGTTTTCCAGCTTGGTCAGATTCGTGGTTCAAAGAAGTTATGAGATGAAACGTCTCCGAATGGGAATGTTTGTCTGGCTAAGCCAAGGCACCACTTAAAATTTGCACTGAAATGTATAAGTTCGATTCCACAAAGGAGTCGCAGAAGACGTGTCGTCGCGACACTACTGGTTTCTATGCATTTCTATGAAATACCAGAAATACATGACTAGCAGTGTTACCACGACACGTCGTCTTCTGCGTGTAATACTCAACTCGCAAAATTGTGAAATTGAAGATACGCGATATTTTTGTAATGTTATAAACCGAAATATTCTAAATTATGTGGTGTCATATCATATCGTCTATTTTTATTGAATGTCATGAGAACAAAGTTAATTGACGATATATTTTTAAATAATAGTACATATGAGTGCTAATTTTAAGTGGTTTATAAGCTCGTTCTCTGTCAACACTCTAAATAAAAACAATTTAGATTATCTCTCTTAACTTTAAGAAATGTCAAACAAATTGGTCTAGTCTGTATTTCTATGTAGCTGCTTTACTTGCAAGTATTTTTGTTAGACGTTTCTTTTTTTAATTCCCGAAGAAAAGAGAAAGACATACTTCTAAATTGAGTTTAAGGTGCACTTGCAGCAAACGCTTAATCTCGATTTAACGTCATGCTGTCTCTGTCATCGCCAAACATATGACAGAGACAGCATGACGTTAAAACGAGATTTAAGCGTTTGCTGCAAGCGGACCTAAGTATAAATAGTGACAGCGAATATCACCCACGGTAACCAACTGGTATCACCGAATCGCTTATTCCTATCGTTAGGAAATAATTAAAAGGAGAAGCATAGGAAAGTGGGATTTGGTGATGCCAGAAGTTGTACAATCCTAGCCCCCTTATTACAAAAACTTAATACTAGATTTTAACCAGGACTAAGTATTAGCTGACCAATTAGAAAAGCGTTTCTCCATTGGTCATGTCACCAATATGTTACCATTATTTATCTGCTTATTTTTTGCCCTGGTTAAAACCTAGTCTGATTTTTTGTAATGAGGTGGTAATAGTCGAAGATCGAAGCTTCCATTGGATTTGGCCCTCAAATCTAAGGGTCAAAAGTGGGTACGTTCTCGAGTTTCTGCTTCACCTCATCGGCGGAGTCCTCGCTGAGGACCAGCGTGTGCGAGTAGCCCATCGCGACCTGCGTGATGTTCAAACCTTCCATGCGAGTCACCTCTTTGGGCCGAGCGCTGGACTTGTTGATTTCGCCGGTGCCCTGTTGGGCGAAAGTAGTGCTATAAGATAATCGCTATCTCGTGTCAATAGCATTTACTAAACCATTTTTAGTGAGGTGCCTGTGGCGCAGTGGCGGCAGCGCTTTGGTAGTGATACCAAAAGTTAAGCAACCCACGGCGCGGTCTTGTTTGGATGGGTGACCATTCCGACCATTTAAGTGACGTCCATGACAAGCATCTCCGTGCTTCGGAAGGCACGTTAAGCAGTTGGTCCCGGCTAATATCTGTGGTATTAGTCGTTAAGCCTAGTCAGAGGCCCTAGGGCGGCTTGATAACTTCTGACAGTAAGGTTTGTCACTTGCCTTACATACACCCCTCCACCAATCCGCACTGAGCCCGCGTGGTGAAGTATGGCTCGTTCCTCCTCATAGTTGAGGTGAGGCCTTTTCCCAGCAGTGGGATCTAATAGGCTGACTTATAAACCATTTTTAGTTACCTATAACTATAGTCTGAATAATCTAAAAGATTCAATTTGATAATTTAGAGTTATCACAGAATATAGCAGTGTATGGGGAGGGATTCCATAGACAATACACAAAACAAAAAAAAAATGCTTCTGATTTTAAAACAAGAAAAGATAGATAGCACTGACTTAAAAGTATGTAATGCGACACATTTTAGTTTATATTTAAGTGTAAAATGAATCGAACTTCTATATTGCTGACAGACATCTTAAAACGGCCATGTTCTATTCTGATTTTGTTTCTAATTTTAGTGTTGTCACCTTTTTCACTCGTTACAGGTAGTACAGGTTTATCGATTCATCGGTTGGTATTGAATAAATAACATTTTCAGTATGCAATTTTCGAGTTTGAAGAATTAATTTTATTTCTTTATAGAACGTAATTCTAAAACATATTCATGAAATAAATAGTCAACAAAACGTAAAATATTTCGTAATGATTAACAATGTTTTGAATCGATCGTAATCGATTTGATATCTAAATCGTTAATTCTACTTACCGATTCGTAAACACGCGACCCTAAATATGTCAACTGTCAAAATGAACCTATTAAATTATTCAGATTATAGTCTTAGCTTTGATGGCAGTAGCTGGCCAGATTGATCTAAGGTGTGTACCAGTGTACCGGTAGAAGAAGCGGTATCAAGGTCAACACGTGTAGTCTGACTTGCGGTATGTAAGTACACTAGGCTCACGTCAGACTACCCCACTTTCACTTTAAGACCACCCCTATTAACTACGTAATAAAAGCTGTTTTATAGCTCATATGTAACCTGCTGACTGTACTAAAATTAAAAACCGTTTCTTTAGTCTAGGTACTCGTTATACCTAACTTCTACATTGGATTTTACCGATTGCTAAGATATATGACAGTTAAACAACAAGCAAGTGTAATACAACATAAAAACATAGGCTGGGTGCCCCGCATACTAGCCTAATTGCAGCCTTTTTGCATCTACATCCCTTTACGTGTAGTGTAATACCTACATATCAGATTCAGAAAAAATATACGAACACACAACGCTATATTTTCCCTTCTCATAAAACTCATCGTCCTGGTTTATTGCGATAAATTTGCTTCATTCTCTTTAAAAACATAATTTTGTGGAAACCTAAAAACTCAAGTATTTTGTTTAACAAAAAAAATCACTGGCGACTGTGTACCCCTGTCGGCAGTAAATATTGCGACACTTACCAGTTCTCCGTAGGTGGGCGAGACGCCCCACGCGACCAGCGTGTCGTCCGCCGCGATCACGATCGACGTGTTGCTGGTGCCCACGCTGCGGATGTTCCAGCCTGCAACAAGCACGTGTGTTATTTGTGTTTATGCCCAACTTACCCATTGCGAGCAGACGCCAGCGCGAAATTCGGGACGCGGTAAGTGTAGATTGACAGCAACGATGGCAGCAGGAGACTAAGGGTCGAGCTTTATCAGTTCTTCCCGAACGTGGTTGGGAGACTCGGCATGGGCTGGGTCGAAGTTTTACGTTTATTATGCGATTTCACTGATGCTCACCAGACACGGGTGTTTCAACAAGAGGCTGAGTGACATGAAGCTTTGAGAGGGGAGTATGTGCGATGTGAGGAGTGTGGCCAGGAAGAGGAGGCATCACGTTCTGTGGTTATGTCCTCTGTATGATGAATAATAAAAATATTACAATTGTCATGTAAAACTGATACAGTTTCGATGTCATGTTAAAAGTGCTTGACTATTCTGCTAATTTGTTGACTTGTAGAAATTGTGTTTGTTTTTTTTATTGATGCCGAGAATTGTTATATCTGTCGTCACGCCCATATACTGGCAACACTGTAGTTGCTGATTTGATTATTGTAGTACCGGATCTTTATTCTGATTGGTCAATTTAAACTGTAAAGTGTACAGTGAACGCAGTGTGGTGGCGCTAGTATCGTTTCTTGGAACCACCACACGAGGACAGAGTCGATGGGCACTTCTTGTACGATCGCCAACTGGAACAGTTCGTACCATCGAACCTGTCACGTTCACCGTCGCTGTTATCCTACTGTAACACCGAAATAAATCGCCGATTGGATTGCAAACTGCGTTTTCCTGAGTCGCCTAACATGGATACCCCAACACGAGACGACGGTGACGAGCTACCTTCCGCTTCGCCACAGCTCCCGCCGTCATATCAATATAAGAAATGTTACAATGTCAATAGAAAATAATTTTAAAATTGTCATTTGATATATGTTGTTTGTCATTTTTAGCCATTATATGTAAATGAAATATGTCCGAGAATGAGGTGGTTGGCGTTGTTTATGAAGTTTCAAGATGACAGAACGTGATGACAGGTTGGTTGGTTGGTTGGTGAAGCGGCGTGTAAATAACCGACAACACGTGGGGAGGGCAATAATGAAATATTATGTTTGTAGATTAATTATATTGATTCCTATGAAACCCATCCTGCAAATTGAATAAAGAGAAATGGTTTCAACGTCTGCACCGAAAACTATTGGCTCACTAACCTGCAGACCAGCTCAGGGAACGCTTTACCGACTCCTCTCTCTGCAGCTCACACCGTGAAGCACTTTCACAAAACCGATAGTCAAATCACTGCTGGGTATTTATAACGAGTTTCTTGCAACTTTCAGCTGTCCATCACGAAGTAAAAACGAATTCCTAACCAAAATTACGTTAGAAGACGCGCCTGTGAGGTCGCAAAAGTAAGGAATGCAATGTACACAATGGCGGGCGCTTAGTGTAGTACCGAGTCGAAACTATGTGGTGCTGGTGTTGCCAGGTTCAGCGACTCCAAGAGCGCGATCCACAAGGCGGGTGAACCAAATAGCTTCAGATACTAATTTATAGAAACCATTTTATTTTTATAACTTAAGCAATTATTTTTCAAGTTTTTACGAAATTAAATCAAAATTCACTTACAAAAATTAATCGACTGTGTCATCCGGTGGGACTCGAACCCACGTCTTTGTCACGTAAAAACTTGCAAAATAATTGCTTTAAGTTATAAAAATATAATAAGTTAAGCTGATTTCATCTTGACTGATGGTTAAATATTTGTAAAAATATTTCCATTGGATACATGCGGGTACATTCCCCAAGTATTGATGAAATCGAACGCCGGCTCACTGGCGTAGCAAGCACTTGCAAAAATTCGTCGACTGACTAACGTCCTCCGTAGCTTAGTTGGTAAGAGCACTCGCCCGGATAGCGAAGGGACGTGGGTTTGAGTCTTATCGGATGACACAGTTGATTAATTTTTGTAAGTGAAATTTGATTTAATTTTATAGCAACCATATTTAAATTGTCACTGTGTTTTAGTACTAAGACGTTGGGTATTTTCAAGGTTTTGTTTGTTTGTCTGAGATGGTTTTGTCTGTTTGTGTGAGATGTCCGCCTGTAGCGTTGTCGTCGTCGGCATCGACGCGCTCGAGTACAGGCTGGACGCAGCGGACCCGAGCCGAGCTGAAGGTCGAGCTCGACGACACCGACCAAGGACTCAATTATATATTTACCGAAATGTACCGAAATGTATGTATATGATATTTACCGAAAAAACGTAACGAATATCACAAAATATGATTGTCCGACATCTTCATATCACGAGAATACGAAAAATCTTAATTGAATACCACATGACATAATGGCGTAAAAATTAGACAACGTAACTCTATTTCAACAACGTGTCAAGCGCAACAATTATCACTAAAATATTTATTAAATTATTATAAAAGGTACTTATTTCAATCCGAGCAATATTTAGTAAAACGACTTAAGATCACTTACAAAACACACATTAATAACCAATTACTACGAGAAAAATAAAATGAAATTATAAACAACCATTTTTTGTAAAACCCTTACTGTACTGTGGTGAAAGATACTGCGATACGTTTGCACTGTACGAGTAGCAGGCGCGACGAGCGATAGATACCTATTTAGCTAGTTTCTCCGTACTAACTTTCATCTGACGTCTGCGTTGTTCCTAAATGTGTTAATAGCTATTTGTAAAACAACTGATCTCACGTACTTCGATTAGTTGATACCAAATTTCCCTTTCTACTTTTAACGTGCTTAGGACCGACACACATACCAAAAATTTATTTGTACCTTATGACACCTATGAATTGAATTCATCATAAGGTACAAATACACTAACTTTCGACAGTCAATTAGAAATTCGTCCCCGAGCTTTCAATATCTTAATCAAGACTAACCCTAACCCTTTTAAAATTAAATATGATAATGACATGGAAGTCGTCTGTATCTTATTGAGCACAATAATTACTGGATACGGAAGATCAATCGGGAATCGAACCCCGAACTTTCAATACCTCTTTACATTGCTAACCTAAACTTTTTAAAATTATTGGTTTTTATTGTTTATTGATAAGTCAAGTCTGTAACTTATTGAACAAGATTCGAGTGATCAACCGGGAATCGAAACCCGGAACTTTTTGTACTAGGCTAAGCTTTTTTAAATTAAATACTTATTTTAGTTGTATTAATGAATGAGAAAAAAGTCGTCTTGTAACATCGCTTTAGTGAATTCGGACAATAAATCGGGAACCGAACCCTGAGCTTTCGATAGGTATGTTAATTTTCGCTAGGCCTTAACCTTTTCAAAATTAAATACCTAAAAGTACATTATTAAACGTCGTGAACCTTAAGTATTTTTGACGTAGATAAAAATGTGGAATCAACTTATTTACAACGATTTTATCTTAATATCTACCTAGTTTTATGTACACTTTTATTTGCACTAACCTCAATAAATGTTCAAAGTGGCCGCCAGACTGAGCAATACACAGACTTGCACGGCGTCTGCTATTCCTTTTCAAACTATTCAACACTAATTGACTATGTTTGACTGTTTGGAACGCACTCACTATTCTTTGTCTCAGGTCCTCAACACTTGTTGATTCTTCCGTATACACTAATCTTTTCACATCACCCCACAAGTTAATAAAAGTCTAAAGGCGTTAAGTTTGGGGACCGTGGATGCCAAGGCGCAGGTCCACCACGCCCGATCCACTGACTTCCGAATACACGATTCAGGTAGTCACGCACTTGAAGACCGTAATGAGGCGGTGCTTCGTCGTGTTGGTAGAAAAGGTTATGAACTTATGATGGAGAGACAATGGTATGTCTTGTAACATCTCTTCAACGACGTTTTCCAGCAGTCCCTGGTACGTAACACTAGTGAAGCGGCCTTCGATGAAGTAAGGTCCAAACATGTGATTCCCTACTATCCCAGCCCACATTGAGACTAAAGCGATGTTGAAATAAGTCTCTCTTGGTGACGTGTGGGTTGTGGTCACGGTGGGTCCACCAGTGCTCATTGCTCAACAGCTCAACGTTAGAATAGTTTTGCGTCATTTTGAAAAAACACACGGACGAGTTGAATTCGCGGTGTTTTCGTTACAACTGAGTTGGGCCGGAGTAAGTGTGACAAAGACGCCAATAGTGGCGGCTCCCGATCACAGGCGCCGCCCGGGCTAATCCTTTGTATGTATTGTAGTGAGCGCGTCAAAACATTCGTTCGGCGAGTGTTGGGGTCCGATTCCGGAATCGAATGGGGACTATTATGAAAATCGTGATAATTTAATAATTATCAAATTTTTTTCGAAGTCTGTTTTTTTAGTGATTCGTGATCAGTATAAGGTACATAATCACTTCTGAAAATACCGCTCGGATTGAAATCAGCATCCTGTATATCCTACAATAATTTTATTTATTCTATATTTTTCTTTAAACACAATTTACTGATTTTAATTAAAATATTTATCCATTATTTATTCATTCTTCAATATAAACACTCGACCAAATCACTATCACGATCGCACTGTGACAAAAAAACTACAATTATCACGCAAAAGAGACACAGACCCAACCTCATGTCAAGAATTACCAACAATTCTACAAATATGTAAACTTGTAAAACATACCCCTGTTACACATCACAATTGTCAATAATATTATAATACTGACAAAAACACTAACAATGTTTACAATTTCTGTAAAAAATAAGTTTCCAAATTGTCACTTAACAATATCACTTGACATTTCTTAACTGACAAAATATCAATTTGGTGAAATAGAACCCAGGAGGCTCATCAACCTCAAAATTAGCTAGCATCCCAATAACCCTATTGAGCCCACTCAACAAAAGGAAAATATGGAAAATAACTCGTGTAAAAACGATTTTTATCTTAAGTGTAGAGAATGGTATCAGAAACAATAATACTTAAAGTACTGATGGATGAGGTGGAACTATCGGGTAGAAGGGAATCCCTTTTTCGGGTTATTCTTAAATTACACATAAACGATAATGTAAGTCAGCCTATTAGATCCCACTGCTGGGAAAAGGCCTCACCTCAACTATGAGGAGGAACGAGCCATACTTCACCACGCGGGCTCAGTGCGGATTGGTGGAGGGGTGTATGTAAGGCAAGTGACAAACCTTACTGTCAGAAGTTATCAAGCCGCCCTAGGGCCTCTGACTAGGCTTAACGACTAATACCACAGATATTAGCCGGGACCAACTGCTTAACGTGCCTTCCGAAGCACGGAGATGCTTGTCATGGACGTCACTTAAATGGTCGGAATGGTCACCCATCCAATCACGACCGCGCCGTGGGTTGCTTAACTTTTGGGATCACTACCAAAGCACTGCCGCCACTGCGCCACAAGCACCTCCATAGATCGACAAGCGACTCCATAAACGATAACTCATAGCAAAAATTACTTTTTCACCAAAAATCTAAATAGAATTCGTTACAAAAACAGTTCTGTACACTTTATCAGCAGAAATCAATATTTAACGAGAAATTAAAAGAGGAATGATATTTTTTTATTAATTTTTACGATTACAAATCTGGGCTTAAACTGCTGCTGACGCTCGCGCGTCCTTTAGCGTCACTCAGTCACAAGTGTGGGTTGTAATCGGTTGGATGCACGTCTTTAATCAATCACGACCCACCGTAGTGACGCCTAGTTACAAAAACGAACATTAAATTTTAATACCTCCATTAGCTACTAATGTGGCATTATTTGATAGTATTAAAGAAAAAACTGACAACGCCATACCACATTAGTAGCTTATGAAGGCATTTAAATGTGATTGACTATTCCTGCAATGGGGAAGATTACGCAAAACTTTTTGGTAGAGGGCGCTGTGTGTTTGTTACATGTCAAATATTGTTACTCTAAATACTTTTTTGCTTTTGTGGATTTGTGAACATTTTTTGACTCTAGACCCATTTTTTTGTGGACTTACCACAATTTATTCCTTCTGGCATATGGATAGGCTAAAGAAAGAGTTGAGAAAACGTGTAGCTTCGTTAAAAGGGAAAAACGCTGACCTAGTCGACAGGTAAGATAACATAGTGTTTTTTTTATACTTTTACACGTTTTCATAGCAAATCTAGGATTAAATTTGATCAAATAAAGTCCAAACTAAAGGCTTCATGTAAAAATACCAGTATATCATTTCTAAAGGACAAAAATTGTAAACTCGACATAACCCCTAAAAGCATAAATATAAGCTTAGCTTATTGTATTAATTATAATAGTATGTATCTTTAGCTTTCATTGTTTACCTACCTGTAGTATTAGAAGTAGTCTCAAAATCAGTTTCTTTAAAATGTTTGCACATAACCTAGAAAAGCCACTTGATTTAAAGTTTCCTATTCTCAATGCCGTTTCCCATTTTTTCCTTTTCTGTGGATTACTGAAAAATTTGTAGGAACCTATTTCTCCTCACCTAATAGCTGCACAGCGCCCCATTTTTAAAAAAACTAACTAATAACAACAAAACAACAAATATTTTTACGGGTTTTGACAGTTCCTAAGTAACAAACATTTGGCGCCCTCTATAAGGAACTAATGTGACAGTTTGCTTCCCCATTGCATACTAAAGTAAAAAAAAAACGAACATCGTCTTACAAGGCCTCTGTGTCGATCGATCATTTCTCATGTCATGACCCGGGTTGATCGTGACCTCTTTTTATCTGACTGCGCCAGAAGGAGGGTTATTGAGGTATACAACTCTAAAACTATAACATGTCGTCACCTGTGAGATCTTGCACCGGTTTGGGGTACATGTTGGCTTCGCCAGTCCTCTTCGTTTGCCCAAACAGGAACAGCGCCCCTGAAATCACAGACATACATAATCTTTACTTATAATAAATCGAAAAATATGGGAAGTCGATTTACTAATTTAAAAAAAAAACTACCTTTAGTTTAGATTTAGGTCAGGAGAGTACAAATTAGTTTTTGAAATTGTCTGTTAGTCCTCAAAAATCGGCCGAAATAATTTTGATAATTGATAACAATTTGAACAGAGCACAAGCTAGGCTATGTTTTATCTCAAGAAAATAAATACACCCAGGACTAAAATTCACTATTCCATGTATATCCTCGTAACAAAGTCATATCTTTCAAACCCTTTTTAACGTCGTTGAAATAACCTAAGCCGCAGGGTCGTATAGCAGTCGTCGTTGAACTAAAATGGCGGTAATCAAATGGCTTCATTTTTAGGTTGACAGTATGCAGTCCAGCGTTCTTGTATCATATTCTTGTTCTCGTTGACGGCGAGGCTGTAGGTTGCGTCCAAGAGAGTGGAACAACTTGATCAGCCACGGGACCCTCTTCCTCCGTGACCCTAGCGCTGCAACGTAACCATTACTCACCATTCTCGTTGACGGCGAGGCTATAGGTCGCGTACAAGAGAGTGGAACAACTTGATCAGCCACGGGACCCTCGTCCTCCGTGACCCTAGCGCTGCAACGTAACCATTACTCACCGTTCTCGTTGACGGCGAGGCTATAGGTCGCGTCCAAGAGAGTGGCACAACTTGATCAGCCACGGGACCCTCGTCCTCCGTGACCCTTGCGCTGCAAAGTAACCATTACTCACCGTTCTCGTTGACGGCGAGGCTATAGGTCGCGTACAAGAGAGTGGAACAACTTGATCAGCCACGGGACCCTCGTCCTCCGTGACCCTAGCGCTGCAACGTAACCATTACTCACCGTTCTCGTTGACGGCGAGGCTGTAGGTGGCTCCACAGTGCACCGACCGCACGCCACGCGCTTGCGAGTCGAAGAACTTGATCAGCCGCGGGACGCTCTCGTCCTTCTGTTCCGCGTGGCCGAGTCGCCCGAAGCCACCAAAGCCCCAGCTGAAAGCGCGCTTCCTCGAGTCGATGGCCACCTGAAATAGTCGGGAGTTAGGTGCTGGGGTTATTAACGTTATCCATACTAATATTATAAATGCGAAAGTGTGTCTGTCTGTATGTCTGTTACCTCTTGACGCTTAAACCACTGAACCGATTGAGATGAAATTTGGCATGGAGACAGTTCAGGACCCTGGAAAGGACATAGGCTACATTTTGTCGCGATATAAAAACGAACGGGCGAAGTCTCGGGGAACCACTAGTAAGGAAATAAAACTTATTATCATCAATTTCATAATTAAACGAACCTTAAAAATGAAAACGGCTCAGCTCGCAGTCTTGTAGTAAGGAGTTATTACAGAAACAAACACACATAATAAATACATACCTTAACTTCTATTCAAAGCGCTTCGCATGGAATTTTCAAAATCAGTTCAGTAATTCCTGGGATTCACTTCTTATATAAAAAAGTTTTACTTACAGTAAACCCAGTCATGATATCGTGCATGTTTTTTTTTTTTTTTTTACCCAACTGCGCAAGGAGGTTATTTATGTTTTTCGAGTATACTTTCTTTGCAGATGAGTGTTTTGTTTTTTTAATGTTTTCATTCATGGTAAAAAATTTCAAGTCAAGTTTCAAGTCTCATTGAGCCCACTTCATCATCATTATTATCAGCCGTAGTGACGTCTACTGCTGAACACAGGCCTCCCCAGTGGTACCACTGGTATGGTACCCCTACCACGCGTAGGCACGTTTTTGCTACCTACGCGGGAAGTAACACAGGCCTGGCAGGGCTTACAATCCACTTACCGTATGATTGTTCCCGCAGGAGAAGTCCACAATGTCGACGTCCCTCACAGGGCACACGTGCCCCTCCTTGGTCTTCTCGTAGAACATCACGACGTGCTTCGGCACCGTCTCGAAGTAGTACGACAGCTTCGTCGTCGTCACGAAGTACTTGCCGTCGGTGTTGTGGCCTGACACACGCGGATACAATTAATGAAATTTAAACAAGCCTGGGCCCGTAGACATGCAATCTATTCTAAATTGAAATTTGCTATCGCTAACAAAATGTTTGACATAACCCATTGAAACATCATGTGACTTTTGAATACATATTTTCTGGTTTTAGACATTTATTTCTCTAAAAGAATTACTTGTAAGAGAAATACAATATGAACTTAAAAGACTAAAAGCGGATCAATGTTACATATTTTATAGTGTGAACAACCAAGGATACAAAGTACAAACAGTTAATTATTTTTTCTTAGATTACCCACAAGAGCACAAACAAAAACGGCTCCTATGTCAGCTAGTCGGGTCCAATTACGTGTTGTTGGTCAATTGCAATCTGAGTATTTAAGTGAGTTGTATAAAATCATGTAAACTCCGAAAGTCAAAAAGTAACATTTTAATTTAGTTTTAAAATAAATGAATGGAATGATTTCGTATTTTTTATATCCTCGGGCAATTTATTAAATAATTCAGCCCCTTCATACATTATATTTTTTTTGCTATAATTTGTTCGGGGCGATATTAGTTGAATGTCGTTGTGTCTTCTCAATGAACGTTTTTGGACCTGTGATTTGGTTTAAAAAGAAATCTTTGTGAGAATAGTTTTCGTGAAAATTTTACGTATCAATATACACGTGTTATATTTGAACAATTGCGAGAGCGACATTAGTCGTGTTCTTCTATAGACTTCTGATGTTGGGGTTAGGTAATCAAAGTGAAACAATACAAAGTGGACGACCGTCTTGGTGTAGTGGTTCGCGCCACGGACTTCTAAACCAGGCGGTTGCGGGTTCGAATCCCGCAAGGGGCAAATGTTTGTGTGATGAGCACGAGCATTTGTACCTAAGTCATGGATGTTTATAAAAGTATTTAAGTATGTCTATCCGTTATCCTAGTCACCATAGCACAAGCTCACGCTTAGTATGAGGCAAGGTAATTGGTGTGTTTGTTGGAACAATTTATTATTATTAATAGTTTAATAATTTTATTTTGCGCTATTTGCAGCTTCTTAATGTTAGTTTTAACAGCGCTACCGTATATCTCGATCATGTAGTCAAGGTGAGGTATAACTAGAGCATTGTATATCATGTATCGCACTGTCTTTGGGAAGCATTGGATGTTACCCCGAAGGACAGACATGAGAGTAGACAATTTGGCACAAGTTTCAATGGTTCGTGATAAACAGAAACATGCTGATGGACAAACAATACTTTTATAACAATATAATCGCTTCGCTACACCTACTCGTAAAATAAATGATACTGATTATTATTCAATATGGTAATTTGATTTAAGCTACCACATCATAACACAATATTTTTCTTAATAAAAATCCTTTAAGTTTCGATTTCATGAAATTAAATCAAATTTCGCTCACAAAAATTAATCGACTGTCATTCGGTGGGACTCGAACCCAATTTGATTTAATTTCGTAAAAACTTGCAAAATAATTGCTTAGGTTATAAAAATATTATAAGTTAAGCTGATTTCATCTTAACTGATGGTTAAATATTTGTAAAAATATTTCCATTGGATACATGCGGGTACATTCCCCAAGTATTGATGAAATCGAACGCCGGTTCACTGGCGTAGCAAGCACTTGCAAAAATTCGTCGACTGACTAACGTCCTCCGTAGCTTAGTTGGTAAGAGCACTCGCCCGGATAGCGAAGGGACGTGGGTTCGAGTCCCACCGGATGACACAGTCGATTAATTTTTGTGAGCGAAATTTGATTTAATTTCGTAAAAACTTGCAAAATAAATGCTTAAGTTATAAAAATATTATTTCGATTTCATAATTGACAATTTAATACATTAATAGAGTACATACCCAGTTGTCCATATTCAGGCAGTCCGAAGGAATGCAACGCTCCGTTGCAGTCCAGTATCATGGAAAACTCCGCGCCACAGCCGACCTTGACGATTGGTGCTCCACTGGACAATCAAAAAATTATTAGCACCAACAAATCACAGATCAATTGTTATACAAAACTAATTCTTGTAGCGACGATTCGAACAAAATTACTCCAGTAATTGAGATTGTGTCCTCCTAGCCGAATTTCGACCGGTATTCGAAGGGTAACCTGACGTGCAGCCGAGTGTACATTAGTTTTTACACTGACCGATGCTCTTTCGGTGAGGGAAATAATCGTGAGAACCTTCACGTTCAGGCGACTGAATATGTAACTGTGATCCAAGCCGGTCAGGTTCCCTGTTAAGATCAGAGGGCAGCCGCTCTACGGATAAGTTTTTAAGTAATATTAGCCTCCATTCCATACGTAATAAAGTCTGTTTTTGTGGTTTGGATGTGTAACCTGGCGTGCTGCCGACTGTAATTAATTTAAGCTGTTTACGTTTAACCACACAACTTGGAAAACCTAGTACTGGCCTACTAAATTTTGACGACCGTCTTGGTGGAGTCGTTCGCGCACCGGACTTCTAAACCAGGCGGTTGCGGGTTCGAATCCCGCAAGGGGCAAATGTTGGTGTGATGAGCACGAGCATTTGTACCTAAGTCATGGATGTTTATTTGTACTTAAGTATTTAGTTAGTTATCCTAGTCACATAGCACAAGCTTACGCTTAGTTTGGGGCTAGGTAATTGGTGTTTGTTGAAACAATAAAATAAAATAAAAATTGCCGTACTTAGAAAATAGCATAAATTACTGCAGCTGTTGGTTTTCTTAAATAAATAAACAAGTAATATATAAGGGTGTAACTCACGTGTATTTGACGCGCGTGGGCTTCAACACCTGCGGCGAAGTGTTCCCGATGCCGCACTGGCCGCTCTTGTTGTCGCCGCACGCGTACACCGCGCCCGTGTCTGCGAAAGACGGCTTGTTATAGTCCGACATTTTCGTACGCGACCCTCATCGGGCGCCAGAGGGGCGGGGGGCGAGGCATGCTAGAGGACAGCGGGAACGGGTCATGATATGAACGCCGCAAGTCTTGCAGGGCATGAGAGGGCACGAGATGGTCGCGCGTTGTTAGTTACTAACAACTGCATTAGCTGTAGTGCATGCGTATTGAGGGAGGGAGGGCTGTGCATTTTGCATTTGCCTGAACTGGTACTCAACGCGGTGGCGGTTGGTGTGGTTTTGGTGCCTGCGCTAGCGTCTCTTAGCGGAAATTTAAAGCAAAATAATTATATTTTATTTTTCCCATCTTATAATGGATTTCCGCAAAGTAACGCCTGATTCTATTAATTATACTGTCGGGGTATAGCAACCAACATCGAGTATATAGGTATACTATAGCAGGGTTACCCAAAGTGAGGTACGCGAACCCTTACGGTGTTATTACTTAAACAATCGACCAGGTTTAAAATGGGTCTAAATATTAGCCGACAACAGAGGAATGAATGGCACATTCGTGACATAACATAATAGAGAAGCGCTTTTCTAATCGGCTAGCTAATAGTTTAGTCCTGTCTTAAACCCGGTACTAAGTTTTTGGAATAACGGGGTAAGGCATTAACACACTGCGCGTGGCGCGTGAATGCGTGTTCTAACGTTGCGTGTAAGTATCTCCGTTTGTATAGAAAACACGCACAGTCCAACACACTGAAAACGCATCCAAGCGAGAGCGCACGAGAGAATACAAAGAAATTCACGCGCTACGCTGCGTGGTTCGGGGCAGAGTGTTAATTGCCTTATTTAGGTGTTCGCCATTTGGCAGGTGACATTTTGCGTCAAGTTTAACGTAATGGCGGCTGGATGGTTGTGGCGAGCGCGCTCCACAAGTTGTTTAGTAATTAAATAATAATCCTATGGCACTATTTTTCAGTGAAAGTCTCGCGCGTGCATTTTTGAATGACAGTTTTCAAGATGTAAAAAATACTTATTTGATTTTGTATGGCTATTTCTACCATACAACCTAATAATTTAAACCTAAATTTTTAATCAGAATCTCAAAAACGGTAAGTTTCATGCTTTGTTTCGTAATGCGTAATTTTTTAACAACATAGTGACCATCACGATGTATTTTTCATTAAATTTTATTTTTAACTGCATTTTGGAACTCGCTAATTTTTAACGTAAGTACTTCCACACATGATATGAAAATAATTTGTTTTTGTTTTATGCACAATAATTTCGACGCAATCTATACTAATATTATAAAAAGGAAAGATTTGTTTGTTTGTTTATTTATTTGCATCGAATAGGCTCCGAAACTACTGGACCGAATCAAATGAAATTTGGTACAGAGATAGTTTGAGACACTGGGAAGGACATAGGCTACTTTTTGTCGCGATATAAAATGATAAGGGGGGTGAAATGGGGGATGAAAATTTGTATGGAAAATCCGACTTGTGGCGCGGGCGAAGTCGCGGGGAACTGCTAGTATAAAGTAAAACTACAATTTTGAGCTGTTCGCAAATCTCTCATTAGATTGTAATCTTTCTACCGACTCACCGGTGACGAACAGCGTGTGGTGCCTGCCGACTGCTGCGTGTATGATGTTGTGGCCCTTCAGCCCCGGCACCTCTTCGGGCACGTTGCGCGTGACCGTGTCACCGAAGCCCAGCTGGCCGTGCGTGTTGCGGCCTACAACACGACACTATTTGGAGCCTGTGCCAACGTGTACACGTTTGTGCCTTGTGTCGGACACAAGCATCTAATTCATTTCCATATAAACAACATGAAATCAGTCACGGTGAAAAGAAGCAGACAGTTTTGCGTACAATTGCTTCCACTTGACACATAGGTACTCATTAAAACATAATTTTACAGATTACTTCGCGATTTATTCACGTTTGATTTAAAACCTGACGTTTCGAACACTACAGCGTTCGTGGTTACAGGGAGACAGGGTCTCCACGAACCACGAACGCGAATAATCTAAAATAAATAAATCGCGAAGTAATCCGTAAAATTGTGTTTTAATGAGTTCAAATATTCGCGTAAACGTAAGAAACAAATAATAATAATAATGTCCTCCTAGCCAAATTTCGACTACGGCGGCCTATCTCAACAGAGAATAGCCAACAGCGCGGGACATATTATAGTGCACAAGTGTGTGCGCAATACACAGGTGCACTCTCTGTTCCTTCACTCTCATAATTCGGTGAGACGGCAGTCCGACATGACCGTAGAGAGATCAGGCGCAGGACCAACGGCTTAACGTGCTTTCCGAGGCACGGGGGTGTTAACACCACCAACTTCCTGACTCCGGAGCTATGACTGAGTAATTTCAAGACAGAAAACCCCAAACACTCTCGGCCCGACCCGGGATTCGAACCCGGGACCTCGTAGATAGTACCACGCGTGCTGACCACTAGAACAAATACATAGGTACTCATCAAAGTGGCCAGAGAAAGCAATGGTAAATGGTAAAAGAGGCATACTAAACTGAGGAATGCTATACGACTAGATAGCAAATAAAAATCTTCAGAAATCAGGATAATAGACTTTTGATCATATTGACAACACAGAAAATAGGATATGATTATTAACACCTAGACTTACCGAACGTGTAAGCCTCCCCATTTTCGGATATAAGGACGGAGTGACCAGCACTGCATCCGCTCACTATCAGTCGGTACTAAATAAAATAAAATAAAACATTGTGAAAGCAATTCCAAATAATTTATGTAGGTAATTCATCTTTGAGTTTTAATTTGGTTTGAAGTTTTTATGAAATTTATAATTTTCTCTTAATTTGTCGCATTTATTTTGATTTTACTTATTTTTATAACTTAAGCAATTTGTTTGCAAGTTTTTACAGAATTAAATTAATAAATAAAAATATCATTTTTTTAACGAAATGGAATTTATTTTACTTTATTAAAAGTAATGATGACATGCTGTTTCTCTTTAACGAAATTTGCAAGTCTATCTTTGTCTATCCCTGTTAAAAGATTGTAAAATTTACTTTTGGAGACTGTCTCTCTCATTCTAGCCTAATATGAATCTATTTTGTTCACCCAAATTAAACTTTGCGATGAAATAGAACCGAAGCAGGCGCGGCGTGCGTGCGGTGACATTGTTAACTCAATTCCAACGTAGGGCACATTCTAAGATTAAATTTAAGTCCAGTCTCTCTCTCTCGCTCTCTCTCTCTCTCTCTCTCTCTCTTTGCTAAACAAACAAAAAGAGACAAGACTACAATAACTATTATTATTATTCGCTCCATCATTGACTCAAGTCTGCGCCACGTCTGGCTTAGTCTGGAGTCAAGAGCAAACCCATTTCGAATAAAAAATAAATAAATAAAGAAACAACAAATTAAGTGATGCGCTTAAGTATTTTATAAGTCCTAAAGTAAGTATTTTACAAGTTTTTATGTGTTTTCGTTTAACATTAGTCGTCACCGAATGACATCCCTACTAAATTATCTATGGATTCTCTAATTTGCTTAGCAACTGACGGCTGTTTAGTCTGATTTCAAAATAATTAGTCTGTTTTTGTTTTTTTAGCAGAGACAGAATGTATTCAAAGGACTTGTCCTCTTTTTGTATGGAGGCTGGTTTTTTATTCTAAGATATCACCAACCACTAATAAACCTATATTTATCTTTAAGCTACAAAAATATGAAACACGTAACCATAGAAATCAGAATTTTAAACGCCTCCTTTTTTGAGAAAAAATATGATTTGTAATAGGCATCATCCCTTGATCACTTACTTGTATTTCCTGGCTGTACGGCTATGTACCATTGCCTTTCCACTGGTGGATAAATACTACTAGGTACTACCACAGATTATATAATAGGAACTACTGTCAATGGAATGTCAATTTTGCTATCAATGTTTTTTCATGCGTTAATTGATATAGGCGAAGGTGCGGTTTCTGTACAGACAAAGAGAAAAATTAATTTCAATTTTTCTCTAAATCGGAGGCCTTAGAAAATATATTAATTATGCAGAAAGACTAGTTTTTGTGAACTCTTTAATAAAATATTTAGTTTATTCTGGTTAGAAATATTGACGAATAAAAAACCATTAATGGACAAGTCCTTTAATCTTAAGATTAATTATGTAACGTGGCTCGCAATGTGGACATAGCAGTCAACTTACCCGCCGATCAGTGAATTTGTGGAAGGTGTACAGGTTCGGGTGGGAGCGGTTGGCCGGGTTGTTATCCCGCTTGGCCACGAGGTCCCACGACACCATGCCGGATATCAGCAACCTGCCCGGACTCTTGTAGAAGGTCTTCAGAAGTTCCTGCGAACAATGATTCAATATTATACCAGAGCGTTATGATAGATGCAATACAATAATTTATTTTGACTACTGTCTTGGTGTAGTGTTCGCACCCCGGACTAGAATCAGCGGCAAATCCCGCAAGGGGCAAATGTTTGTGTGATGAGCACGAGCATTGTACCTAAGTAAATGGATGTTTATAAATGTATATAAGTATGTCTATCCGTTATCCTAGTCACCATAGCATAGGCTCACGCTTAGTTTGGGGCTAGGTAATTGGTGTGTTTGCTCAAAAAAGTAATTTATCTATTTAATTTAATACTAGCGGTTTATATGGTTTTACATAGCGACAAAATTTAATCTTTTTATCAAAAATCATCGAAATCAGTTTAATTGGTTTAAGAGTCAAAAGGTAAGAATACAACAGACTGACAGACACACTTCCGCATTTATTATATTAGTATGACAGGTATACTGACAGCTTACAGGCCCTATATGCACATTACAATACTAGCAGTCCCTCGCGACTTCGCCCGCGAAGTCGGATTTTCCATACAAACTTTCATCCCCCATTTCACCCCCCTGATGATTTTATATCGCGACAAAAAGTCCTTCCCAGGGTCTCAAACTATCTCTGTACCAAATTTTATTTAAATCGGTTCCGTAGTTTTGGAGCCAATTCAATATAACAAACAAACAATTTTTTTTTCTCTTTATGATATTAGTGTAGTGTAGATGGTGCTGCTGCTGATCTGATAGTGCTGGCTGACTTCATTTCAATGAAAGTCTACAATACAGTAACAACTCAACTACACTACGGTTGGGTTGGGATCTACAGTAAATTGATTACATATCAATCAATCAGAATCAGTATGTAATATTTACTTGTGAGCCAATTCTAGGAACTCCAGATTAATTAATAATTCAATTCATTTATTTGAGATATAATAATAATAATTTATTCCAGAAACAGTTACATATTTGATTCGTTGTACAATTCAGACAATATACTATAGTACTTGTTCAAAATTAGTAGCATCTGCTACCGAACTAGGATAAAGTTAACCTGTATCTCGGTAGACAGCGCCTCTCACTTCGGCAGATAATATATAGTAGATAAAAAGGAGCACAACGAAAGGGTGTCAGAAATTAATTATTAACAGTTTTTGCATTAAGTAAAGTAAACTAAGATACTAGGTTTACAGCCACTATTTATAAACTAATCGTACATTTGTTCTGATATGAAAGTCCTCTCTGTGTGTAAAATGTGAGTGAATGTATGTATGTAAGAGGGTGTGTAATAAAATATTTGTATGAGATTGAATACAGAAGAATTTAGCTACTATTATGATTTAGCTTAAGATTTTAGAAAATACCTACAATATTTTGTATTTGTAAGAATGCGGGACACACTGTATTGATGAAAGAAACACTACACTAACAAAAACAAAACACATAATTAACCATACATGTATTAGATATTTAAGTAACAAAAGAAAAGTTTAAGTAATATTATTTTGAGTCATTAGCTATAAGTAATAAATTTTTCGGTCTCGTCATATGATTTCTTTAACAGGAAAAGTGTTACTGTTACATTAACACCATTTCTGTGCATAGGGTAAATGCCAAGTATTTTGTTGAACTTGTTGTATAGTTTAGGGCCCAGGAAGGGAAAGAATCTGTGGGACCATATAGTATTCGAAGTGGTGGATCTTTCACACACAGCAAACCACGTACGCTTCTTAGTAAAGTCAGGGGAAAACTCCAGCATCGAATGCTGTTTCAACACTATGTTGAGAAGGAACAATTGGCGAACCGTCAGAACCTCTGTGTATTCGTAGAGTAGCCGCATGGGATACAGAAACGGTTTAAAGGTACATACCTTAAGTATATTACGCTGTGCTATCTCCAGTTGTTTGATTGTTGTTTTGGGTGACCCTCCCCAGGATGATATGCAATAAGATAGCACTGATTGACATAAAGCGAAGTATATACGTTTCAGTGTAACAGGTGGAACCACGTGTCTCAATGTTTTAAAAATATACAAAAGTTTTCGGACTTGCTTGGACAAAGTTACAATATGCTGTTTAAAGTTCAGATGTTCATCAATAGTGATACCTAAGTATTTCATCGAATCTACGCGTTCCAAAGGAATACACTGACATGGTGAGCTTCTTCCGTAGTCAGGACAACCATGCCCAACAAGTGTCAAATTATGAGGGTATTTTCGAATAGAGAAGGCTACATACTTCGTTTTTTTGTATTTAATGTTAGGACATTCGTTTGAAGCCATCTTGTAACAAAGTCAAAACCGTTTGGGCTAACTTATAAGTCTCGCTCCAGGTCTTAGTCGCAAAGAGTAAAGCTGTATCATCGGCGTAAGAGATGAATTCGCCTGGAAAAGAGTCAAGGGATAGTAACTTATTTATATAGACTAAAAAGAGGGTTGGGCCCAGAATACTGCCTTGTGGCACACCATAATAAATTGACAGTTCTGTGCTAACGTGGGAACCTACTTTAACACATTGGTATCTGTCTTTCAGGTAGTCCGCAAATAGTTCCCGCTGCGTGCCTCTGATGCCAAACTTCTCCAACTTACCAAGCAGGATGGGAATCGAAATTGTGTCGAAGGCCTTAGCCAGATCCAAAAATATTGATATGAATTTATTATTTTTGTCCAAATTACCTACAACGTAGTTAGTTAACCTATTTACTGCATCATTAGTTGAATTTCCTCGCCGAAACCCGTATTGGCATTTAGACAACAAGTTATGTGATTCAAGATAGTTGACCAGTCTGTTGTTAAGGATTTTTTCAAGAATTTGGACATTGATGGGAGTATTGCTATGGGCCTGTGGCCTTCCACACGATTCCTCTCCCCCACCCCCCTGTATATTGGACAAATTTGAGCTACTTGTAGTGTTCTGGGGAAAACCCCCATTTCAAGGCACCTATTAATAACGTATGTTAAATGTGGCACAAGTATACTTCTATTATCCTTGAGTACTTTGTTGGATATGTTATCCCAGCCTACAGAGCACACATTTTTAAGCCCCAAGATGATATCATTTACCTCATCTTCGTCCGTATCATAAAGAACAAAAGAACCAGCATATAAATCAGAAGATGGTACTCCCACAGTAGGAGCGGAAGATGAAAGTATTTTTTCTGCCAGATCTCTGCCTACATTCACGAAGTAACTATTTATATCAATAGCTGAATCCTGCGGGTCAGCTGATAATTCTAGGAGCTCCTTAGGTAAAGCGGTGCTCTTTGCGGAATAAGTAATATTTTTCACAGCGTCCCATAATTTCTTACTATCATTGCCTGCCTTACGAATAAGCTCTCTTTCATATAATAATAATAATAATAATAAAGCTTTATTTATTCCGTTATATATAAAAGTTTTTACAATTCAAATGTGTGTTAGTAGTGTTACTGTTACTTGCATGTATTAAATTTAGTTAGCGATAGTATATTTTATTTATTTTTGTAGAACGGACCCCTTTTGGGTAAAAGCCTCCTCATTACCCATCCATTTCTCTCTGTCTTGGGCCAATTCCATCCAGTTCTTTCCTGCTGTTTCAATTATGTCGTCGGCCCACCTTTTATGTGGTCTGCCCACATTTCTCTTTCCGACTGGTCCAGTCCATCTTGTCGCTAATATTGACCGTCTTTTGTCGGAATATCTCGAGACATGCCCAGCCCATTTCCACTTGAGGCGTAAAGCATGTTGGAAAGCATCTGTGAGTTTGGTTTTTGCCCTTATGTTCTCACTTCTGATTTTATGCATTCTCTTCAGTTTCAGTATACTC
Organism: Pyrausta nigrata; assembly: GCA_949316185.1. Taxonomy (NCBI): domain Eukaryota; kingdom Metazoa; phylum Arthropoda; class Insecta; order Lepidoptera; family Crambidae; genus Pyrausta; species Pyrausta nigrata. The sequence goes on from OX438936.1 coordinate 2,238,864, forward strand.
CTCTCCAAAGAGCGTTGGCAAGATGTGATTTTGTTTTTTATTATGTTTGTATAAATCCATGTCTGACTCCCATATGTTAAGCTAGGTAAAATACATGTGTCCATTACTACTTTCTTTAGCTTTAGATGGTAGTGACTTTTAAGTATCTCTTTATGCGACCAGAACTTCTTCCATGTGCAGTTGATTCTTCTTTCTACTTCATTTTCGTTGTTATTTGTGTTAAAGGACACTTGTTTTCCAAGGTATATGTATTCTTCTACATAGTCAATTGTTTTTCCTGATACTTGTATTTTCTTGGTTACACTATTTGTCATTGCTTTGGTCTTGTTCGCGTTCATGTATAATCCGACTTTTTCGCTCTTGTTGGCCAGGTCTTGCATCATTTGCTCTAATTCCTTGGCTGTTTTGGCAAAGAGAACAATGTCGTCCGCAAATCTTAGGTGGCTCAAGTGTTTACCAAGTCTCCATATTCCCTTGCCATTCCAACTGATATTTTTAAAGATGTCTTCAAGTACTGCTATAAAGAGTTTTGGTGACAGAGGATCCTTGTCTAACTCCCCTCTCTATTTTTATCTCATCACACATGTTATCCAACCTCACCCTGCTTGTGCTTAGGTAGTATATGTTTTTTAAGATTTTCTGTATGTTTTAGGTATCCCGCATGATTTGAGCGTTTGCCAGATGGAGCTGTGAAATATAGTGTCGAATGCCTTCGTATAATCGACAAAGACTAAATAGAGTGGGCAGTTAAATTCCTTGTATTTCTCAAGTATTTGTTCAAGTGTGTGGACATGGTCTATAGTTGATAAACCCGAGCGGAAGCCAGCTTGCTCAACTGGCTGTTCGATATCAATTTTTGGTGTAATTCGTCTCAACAATATGGATGCGAACAGTTTATAAATGCTTGAGAGTAGACTGATTGGTCTGTAGTTGCCAATGTCTAGTGGGTCTCCTTTCTTATAGAGCAAAATTATATCAGAACTACACCACTGGTTGGGTACCTTTTCAGTTAGGAGCGTCTTATTGAAGAGTTGTGTTAAATAGTAAGTCAATATAGGCGCACCTATTTTTAGCACTTCATTAGTAATATGATCAGGTCCAGGGCTTTTTCTGAATTCAGCTTTTTAATATGCGTTAGAACCTCAGATTCGTTAATTGGTTCAATAGGTTCTATTATGCTTTCCTCCGTATCTTCGTTATCTATTTTCGTGTCTTCTATTGGTTTTTTATATAGCTCCTTTAGCTCTCTTTCATAATCACGTTTAACTTTTTTTAAGACCATGGTACAAAAGTTTCTATAGCGGGTATAAGTTGTTTTAAGATATAGATTTTCTGGCTCGGATTTAGATTTTTTGCTTAATTTGTCCCTATTATTAATGCAACGTGGTAGTCCCTGAGTGATCCACGGCTTAATAATTTTCTTGCGGCGAGACAGAGAAATTGTTTTTGAATTTTGTTCGATGCCGGTTTTAATTTTGTGAATTATACAATCCATTGTTACAGTCTTTTGTGTCATAGACAGGATTGGAATGGAACAGAGAACCGAAAGATTCGGCTTAAGAGGGCACATTTTACGGCATCCATCAACTTCACATGCAAAAGCTTCACAGCCGATACTGAGATCGAGATCATTAACTAAAATATCAACATTAGTCATTTTTATTAGTGGGTAGAAATTTTGAGACAAATTTTATGTTTATATTTTCATAGCTATAAGGCCCATTTACTGTAATATATTGGTTAAATTTTAAAAAATGAGTTAAATCCTCTGTATACTTAAAATACGGGTAGGTGTAGAGTGTTATTTGTGTGATTATAATAAAAGTTAAAAAAATATTTATATCTCCAGTAACAGTTATAGACGCAATATTGCTAATTATAATATTAGGAAACACTGTGAAACACTGCAAAAAAGTCACAAATTAAGTTTTTCAAAATCAGTTTCAACATTAATTCGATGAGCGGGTGATCCGTCATTTAACCGTAAGTAAACTGACCCCCGTGAAGTCCAACAATACTTGTAGTTACGGGACTTAGCAAAGTCCCGAGCCATGGCATAAAGTTTCTTGGTTTTGAACGTGAGGCTTTCCGTAATAAATACAGGTTTCGTTTGCCCTTGCAGCGATAAATGAGTTGTATTTAATTTGTTATTGGGGTGCTTTTTATTGAAGGCTCTTACAGACTTCAACATTTCATCCTTTTTAAAGATGTTGGTGAATTCAACAATAATTGGTTTGTTGCTAGGCACTGCCGTGGAAATCCTGTATATATTTCTAATGTCATGCTGTTCTATATTCACATTAAGAACTTTGCCTGTTTTTTTTCAAAGCGTTTAGCAAATCCTCTTTATTTTCGGAGCTGTTAGGTGGTATATTTTTGATTTCAATGTCAGTAATTCTGTCATTTCTTTCCAAAACCTCAATTTTCCTCTCCAGTGTTTCAATGTATTTCTTCTCTTATATAAATCAATACAAAGGTTATTGAATATCAGGAAAGAACCCTAGTTAAGAACCAAACCCACAACCTCTAAAGTTTTTAATCCTACACTGCTAGATGTAGATAGGTTGTTAGAGCCAGGTTGGTTAAAACATCACTACTGAGGTTCTCGAACCCCAACGCATCAAATGTAACCACAACAATGACTTATGTATGAACAGCTACAAATAGCTTCAAAATCTGCCTTGCATGTCATGATGTATTCTAGCAAATAAACAATGAATATTGAATTTGAAATTCATAACAAGAGGCAAACAAATACTTGTTGATGTAAAAAAGTTCTCTCGAAGGTATTAAATTGCAAAATTGAAAACTGCAACTGCAGAAGCGCAGGTCGCTTGAAATTTAGGAGTTAATGATTATAATAACAACAAGCAACTAACTTATTCATCTGAGTCACTTTATAGAATTTATTCTAAGGATTTTGTGATTGGTACAAAATTTTTGCAACACCCAAGTTCAACGACTATTACTGCTAAAATAATTAAGTTATCTTTATCGCTATAAATTTTCTTTAAAGCTTATGAAATGCACTATCATCATGATTGTTTTAGATTTTTCAAGCCAGTAGTTAAGCTTTTGTTTAAACGGGTGAGGATGCCTTAATGAAAGAAAAATTACACTTTAATATTTAATATTTCGTAAACGGAGCATTAAATCAAATAATAGTATTAGGAACTGAGACTCGAACTTAAAATGACGACAGAGAGCTTAACTATAAAACAAAAAGATGTTTTTATGAAATACTATATTTTTATACATCTCAGTATTTAATTAAAAATCTGGCAATTGTAGGGTAGAAAACAGTAATTACCCTTTATTTAGCTCTTGTCATTTTTACCAAAGTACGAGATAATCAACCTACATTTATTAAGAAATTTACTCCTTGAGTACAGCGGCTGCAAATTGGTTAAATATAATTGATTACTATTAATAAAATATCACAAGTCAAAATTACCTACCCTAACGTCAATTTTTTTTGTATGCAGCACCATTATCGAATTGGAATAGATCCAAGCGGGTGGATTCAACGCCTGATTAAGAGGTTACTTCACAAGCAATTTGTCTCGGTCACTAACCTCGGGCAGCTTAGGCATGGGCTCATCGAGCATCGGCGAGGGGCTGCGGGCCTCCTGCGGCTGCTGGTCGGAGCCGGAAGAGTCGTTGCTGTCTTCGTCCTCGGACGCTGGCTTGCGCGGCTTGCGGCCCTTAGCGGCGCGCCCGGACGCCGGGGCGGAGCGCTTACGTCCGTTGCTCGACATGGTGACGCTGGAAATGTAGTGCAATCCTTTGTTTTATACTTTTATACATGTTCAACGGAAACTGAATAGTGATGAGAAGAAATGGTTACCAATTCATTTTAATATTTACATGACTGCGGAAGGAGGGCTATGTTTTTCAAGAGTATGCATGTTTGTAATATGTATGTATAATTGTTTGGCACGCCCTACATGCCAAACGGCTGGACAGTCTTTAATATATGAGGTGTCGTTGAATTTGTGGTAGTGACATTATGCTATATACATTTAAAAAATGGCGCTCCGCTGTCTGTCTGTCACTAGGCTGTATCCCATGAACCGTGATAGCTAGACAGTTGAAATTTTCACAGATGATGTATTTCTGTTGCCGCTATAACAACAAATACTAAAAACAGAAAATAATATATATTCAAGGGGGGCTCCCATACACCAAACACGATTTTTTTGCCGTTTTTTGCTCGATATTAATAATGGCAACAGGTAGACGCTTGAAATGTTCACAGAATAATAATATGTATATTCACTTTAAAAATTAATATTCAAATTAAAATAATAATTAAGGGGGGCTCCCATACAAAACTGTTTTTTTTTTGTATATTAATGGTGCGGAACCCTTTGTGTGCGTGTCTAACTTGCACTTGGCCGGATTTTTTCTTAACCATAGATGCTATCTACAACACAAGTATGGGTATCAAATAAAAGCCAATAAAGAGGACATTTCAAAAATATAATAATTTCTGCAGTCTGGTGTATTTTTTTTTCAATAATTATGTTTTCTTGTTCATTTATGTGTTTAATTTACCTTTACATCGTAAGTACCATCAAGGTAAGCCCCAAGGTTGATTTCTAAAATTGTACCTTTTCCATAACAAGTAATGGGACAGGTTCTAGGGTAAAAGGTTGTGCACTAAAATGGTCTAAGTAATAATAATGTCCCCACAGAATCATGATTAGTCATATGCAAACTACAATAATTAAGTATTACTTACTCACACAGTCATTATGATAATCATCAAAATATTATGTAGGCCTTCATCAAGCTATGTACACCTTGAATGATGGCCTGAAAATTTAAATTCAATTGATGTTTCAAAGAAAAAAAGGAAATTACTATTTTGCTCAGCTGGTATAGCTATTTGTTGGCTTGTTAACCTGGGCCATTCTACTGTTAATATCTAAATACCTACCTTTGATTTAATCTTGCTAAAGGATAACCAACTGATTGATTTACCATTACATTCTACAGACAATTTTGTGTCAAACCTAAAATTATTACGGACATAAAACATCTCCAGAATTGTTTAATATTTTTTTTATTTTTAGAATTTACATATAACATGCCAACCCTGGCTCGTTACAGAAAGTAAGCAGTATGCAGTGCCAAAAGGATCTCCATCCTTACCACTTTGTGCAGTGGTCCTTACCAGTTTATGCTTTTGAAATATAAAATATTTTTGGTTCTTACCCTAAATTTTGTTACTAGCGTCAGACTTTCTAAGCCATCTAGTTTGATAGATTAGACTCTTTATATAGATTTTACTCAATAACAGTAATCAAACTTTGGTAATATCGCCAAGTGTTTGAATAAAATGTTAATAAATTAGGCAAAAAACATTTGAATGGTCCTAAATGCCACATAAAATAAAATAAAAATCAACAGTTTGAGGACAAAAGAAGCATCTACCCCACATACAGAGTGCAGATATTGCAGTTCTTGAGTTGGCCTGTGACTGCAATTGGTTTAAGGCTCTCGAAATCATGCAAATTAAAGGTAGATAAATTATGTTCTGTCTGTTTTATTTCTTATATATGGAATTTTGAAAATCATATTAGTCAATGGTACAAAGGAATGGGTCCTGGTAAAAAATATTATTTCCCTTCACAACTGTGAAGGGAAATAAAAATGTTGCAACAATGCCCTAACTGGATCTTAAATTTGGATTAGGCGACACTCATTTAAAAGTTATCAGTATAATGAGGGTAAGTAATAAAAAGTTATCCATTGGTTGGGTCTTAAGAAAAGTGAAATTGTTTTGCCCAAAGTGAATTTCTATTTTAATCTAGAAAACAGATACATTCGCAGAGTGCAATAAAATACATCATATAAATACACTTGCAGACTTGCCGGGTGACAAAGAAGCACACAAATTACCACATAAAATCTTATAAAAATACGCATACTAAATACAACTCTGATAAAGTTATTATGGTTTTTATTTGAAAGCCTGTAGGCCCAAGTATGCTGACGTCAGATGCAAACGCGCGCCTCTCAAGGGCCGGGCGCTTCGCCCACTAGTAGCAACTTACCTATCTATGTAAAATTGTATTTTCTAGTCTACATACCTGATGGACACAACTCAGACCTTAATACGTAGGTACTTCAGAGAACAATGCAAAACCGTTACATCTCACCAAACAAGACATTGTTTATATCTAAGATTAATGGTATTACCACTCCAATATGAACTAATGAACATAAATTCAAAATACATCTACATAAATTTATAGTCGCTTACAAATTAAAAGGTGGTCGGTAAAAAAAAACTATCTCCCGTCCAGACTACCGAACGACACGTGCAAGCTATAAATGTGTTTAAACAACATAAAACAAATGCTATACTTTGTTTCAGACAAAATTATTGCAAATTACGCTTACCGTGAAACGATAGTTGAAAGTTACAAAAAATCTAAAAATTCAGAAGCTTGATTTTGACGAGCTGACGAAAAACGACAGACAACCAAACGAACCAAGCAGACTATCTAGGGATGCCGTGAAAAAAAACATTTTTGTGGGCCCGTGCACTCGACAGCAAAGTAGTAGTAATGGAAACATTTTTATTTTATTTACTGGCTATTTCAAATTAGCCTGGTAGACCAAGGGATAGACTGAGAGCTTTATTCGACTTTTCTGACAACTTCACGCGATCACATTCGACGGAGTCACGGAGTGACAGACCGACAGAGGTTTCACCTTAGGTTTTCCCTTGGGGCGATGAACAAGGTTAAAACAAAATACCACACGGACAAAGGTAAGCGCGTGAAAAATCAATCACTAAGCTTTATAATACCTAATTCATTAATCACGATAAATTTGTCTCAAGAGATATTTGAAGAATAAATTGGAGAAATTAATAATTGATGTTACTTACGTATGTCTTTACTAGATATGTACTAGGTAATTTTCAATACGAAACTTTCTAATAGAATTGTGCTTAGCTCTCGGACAATAAACGTGTTGCCATCCAAGAAAAGATTTGACGGCGATGGAAAGGTAGAAAGTTTTAAAAGTAAAAAAGCGGATCCTACGATCGAGGTGGAGCGTATTATCTTGTATCTTAATTAAAAAAAATACCTTTGACTAGTCAAAGAAAATTGCAATGTATTGTCACGGTACATAGATAAAATAAAAATAAAACAAATCTTTCTATTGTGGTATTGTAGTGTACTGGGGCACTGACCTCTATAATACAAGTACACTGGACTGCATACTGTCAACCTTAAAACGAGGCCATTTGATTATCTCCATTTTGGCGCTGACGGCTGTAGTAAGCATGTGGTGACCGTCCACGGAACTAATGAGAGATGGATGACTTAAACATATTATGCAGTAAGGCGGTTATTAAACTACGCGGTATTCAGACAGTAGTCTTACTAACACCACAGACTATATAATAGTTACTTCGTAATATAGTCTGAATAATTTGATAGGTGAATTTTGACAGTCGACATTATAGGGTCGGGTGTTTAGTGTTTACGAATCGGTAGGAAGAATTAACGATTCTGAAATCAAATCTATTTACGATCTATTCAAAACCAATGTTTTGATAACTAACAATTTAATAATTATAGCCTGACCAGGGAATATATGGGACCTCGCCATATTGCGGAAAACAACTGGAACTAATTTCTTTTACTGGCAACAGAAACCTCAATCGTCACTGACATGTCATCAATTGTCATAATGATTAGTGTCAAAGTGGACGCGTAATCTAATGTTCGACCAAGTGCAATTTTTGTGTGATAAAAATACCAAGAACTATTCGTTTTCGTAAAAGAAAAGTGGTAAATTGATATGTATAATATAAATTGATTTGATTTGATTTGATTTGTTTAACATGTGTTGTGGTATTTTTCGACCGGAAATTCTATGTGATCACCACGGTTTCTGTAAATATATCACTGATATAGTTGTCATCATGAATTTTTGGTACGTCATATAGTGCGTTTAGTGAAAATTGTCTACTGATGGCTACGGAGAATCTATTAATAACGATTTTGAAAAATGATTACAATAAACACTTGGTTTGAGCTATATTTTCTTTATTTCAACCCTACTTGGATAAAACAACTAAAAAAGTTCGTAGAGTTTTTTTAAGATTTCCTATAAATTATATAAAATTATGATAACTTTATCAATAATATCATTTGGAAAAACAATGGATATTTTTTCTGTTACCCATTAGTGGTTTTACAAAAATAATAGTGTTTAAGTCCAAAATTCAAGACCAATATTACAAAGAGTTACTGAATTTAAGAAATACTCAATTTGCGAGTGTTCTGTCGTGTTATTTTATCGTAGAATCTGTTATCATTAGGCAGCAGGCCTAAAAAATTCACATGGATGTAAACATATAAATAATGTTTTTTATGTTTAGTTGCCAATCTGCGCTGGTATGACTATACCAAGTGTTGTCATATAAAGTGCATTCGAAGCGCCCTTAATTCAGGTCCCATATATTTCTGGTCAGGCTATACAAAATATTTTACGTCTATGTGCTTTTTTCTCAAGGTGTTTTTAATTTTTAGGAGAGATTATTTATTACTCTCAGAGACCGTTACGAAATGTTTTATTTATAGTATTTCGATGGTATGGGTTATTAATTACCTACTTTTTATAGGTTCCTACGGTACCTAAGTTATGATCCTTTTTGTAGCATCCTACTCGTATTTAGGAAATAGGAAGATGTAATCACAGTTGACTACTTAGGTTCCTACCTTCCTAATTAGGATTCGTCCGCCCGTCCGTCAACTATTTATCTTGCAAGCTATCATCATGCAACACAATCTGGCGACTTTTGATGCCAACTTGTATAGACGCAGTCGCAACCGTCTTGTAATAAAGGCGTCCATTTTCAATACTAGGTTCTCAAACCGCTTCTTTTGCTTCTTGGGCCCCTATCTTTACAACCACTTAAATCGCACTCTAAACTTTTACCCGTTGACCAAATACCAACTTAAGTCGAATGTAACAATCTATTTACAAAATCTGACCAACTCCGATACGGAAAATCTTGTTATTCCCCTTAGGTAATTACACACGTACACACACACACACACACACCCACACATACACACACACACACACACACACACACACACACACACACACACACACACACACAAAACACACACACACACAACACACATACAGACACATTTTAGATTTTTGTTTATATTATTAGTCTATCTCTCTTTTGCTTTTTGTATCACGTACCACGTGACTAGTTTTAATATTTTGGAATTATCTGTACTCTGAGTAGCACCGAGAGAGGAGAGTGCTGGTGCTCTGTAATACAGGTTAACCGCCTAGTTCAGACGCCAGTCTTTCCCAATCTTACGTTATTTGTAAACATATTATTATAATTAACCAAAAACTTTTGTCATTTAGATTGTGGAGAGAAAATAAAGATTTTTATTAGTTTTTTTTTATTATTCATGTTTTTTGACTTTTAACTTTTCGTTGTTTGAAAATAAGCTATTTTGCTTTTTCCGATCTGTACATGTAACGTATCTTTTTAGTCTACTAGCAGTTGCACTTAATTTTTGTTTTAGCGTGTCTAAATAGTCTGTCAGTTCTGAATTTAGATCTTCATATTGCGTATGTAGTTTATATGATGCCTTAATTTCTTTCACAGCTGCTACTATTCGGGGATTTCTATTGCCTTTAATATTAGTTTGTTAACTTTATTTTCGAGTCTTATTTGCCAGTGCGGTTTCTTTTGCATATTGTTGGTACTTCTAGTTGTCACTTTAAGAGATCCGGTACATACAGCTGCTGTGTATGCTGCGCAATATATAATGGTTTGTAGCGTCATAAAGTCCTGTTCTACTGATAAATATTTTGGTAATATATTGGAGTTTAGATGTTTTACAATGGAATTGAATTGATTGGTTGTTTTTTGCTTTGGTATATATGGTCTGTCAGTGGGGTTTGTATTCGTAAAGAGTTCTAGTGCATTTTTGAATTCAATATCAATTTTATCAAGTGTTTGTGTACTAGTCCGAGCTTGGCTGTTGAAAGATGTATTGCCTATTTCATCATGATTGTTATCATCTCTGCTTTCATGATCTGCATTAATGATACTTTGCAATGTGTGTTGAGTTAGAGAATTGTTATTGTCATTCTTTGTGTTAATTGAATGGTCAACCTGGTATTCTACATTTACGTTACTATTGTTTTGAGTGTCTAAAGGTGTATTACTGGCTGTTAACCTCAACTCTTCTTCTACTTCTCTTCTTATCGTTCTTAACTTTTCTGCTGTAATCCATTTATTGTTTACTATGAGCCTTCTCTAATCTGCTATTCTTTGTTCTGTTACTTTGCTTAAGTGTGGGCAATTACTTACAAATTCTTCGTGTATTTTCTGTCTATAAGCCGTTAAATCACTTTCTAGTCTTGTAGCTCTCAAATATGATTTCATCATGAATTCGTTGTGGATATTTGTCCACTGTATTCGTTGAGATGCTTGCAAAGCAGGAGCAGTTTGAGTTTGTGTGGGAGGGGCTGTACTGTTCAATTCCGATTGTGTTTCCATATATATTTCATCTATTGTGCTCTGTGATAGTAATTTGTTTCGTATTATCGCTCGTTTTTGATCACCTAACCTTTGTTTAGTAACTTGCATTTCTGGGTACTTTTCTACAAATTGTGTATACAGGGTATCTAAGTAATGTTTGTTGTCAGTGTCTAAATTTGTTATGCGTAAAGAAGCGCGCAACATAAACATTTTCATATCTGCTGACCATTGCTGGCGCTTAGTGACTTGCATGGTGGGTGCAGGTTCAACAGTGTCCACTGCATCCTGCACAACATCCACAGTCTCCTCACTATTGCTTGATGAGGGGGTCGGTATGTAGTTGGATCGACTGAGGGATGAGAATAACGACTGACTGTCGGAAGAATCGGAGCAATCAGAGTTGTTTTCGGCTGTCGTATATTTGTCGAGGGGAGCCCGCCTGCTTAGCCCCCCGTCGCCGTAGGATCGCATGCTGGAACACCCAGCCACGGCTCCAGGCTGTCCCGGCTAACCCCGGGAAGCGGCCGTAAATTATACCTTCTACTTGTCATATCTCCATTAAAGGGTTTGCCATTTCCCGGAGATCATTACCCATTGGCAAATGGTCCCCTTTGTCTCCCGCATGGTAATTGCGTTGCGGGAGTCCGCCCCCCACGTGGCTTTGATGGTCAAGCGCGGACGTTTGGTTGGGCTTTGGAGGGCCTATTATTATTACATATTATTATTTTATTATTATTATTCTACTTAGTACCCAATTGCTTGGGAAATCTAGAAATGGGAATTTGATTTGATTTGAATGACAACAGTGATAACTTGAACCGAATGAGATGTTATGTTGATTGGAATCATCGCTTGGTTCGATTTTTTTCGATCCGAATCAAATCTGTCTACTGGCGACCGTGGTGGTCATGGTGTAATGCGTAAGACCGTCGGTCTTAAGAGTAGAAGCACGTGGGTTCCAATCACGCACGGTGACGAAAAAAAATCCTTTTCGTATTTTTTATGTATTTATTCAAGTTAAAATAATACCTTTTTTTGTTTTTTAAACAAGACTTAAAAAGTAGAAACCGGCCAAGTGCGAGTCGGACTCAGTAACTCAACAAGCTCGATCGCCCAGGTACTATAATCGCCATCTATTAACATACAATAAAACGAAAATTTTGATCTGTCAGAAAATCTCTCATTATTAGATTTTCCTAGTATAATTAAACAGTACTTAAAAATCCGCTAGATGGGGCTGAAAAACATAAGTCAGGTAGATTTTATATAATTTATTTGAAAGGCTGTTCTTAGGATTAATGGCATTGATTTAATATATATAGGGATATCTCATCACACCGACAGCTATGGCACATGCTTTAATCGGCCGGATCGCCATTTTAAGCCGATTAAGTATCTAATGACGCGTGGTCCGTCAAACAATGAACTTGCCTAAGTGTGTCGTCAAAAATTGCAAAAATCACAGCTCAATGAATTGTAAAAAATATGGAATGACGTTTCATCGGTAGGTAAATATTATTCATAAGGTTTGAAACCGAAATAATACTTGAAACCTGCTTTAATATTTTATTTTCTAATTTATTTACGTAAAACATTTCCAATCTTCTATCACTTTCACACCCAAAGCTAAAATGAAACAAAATACGTGACGTCATCGGAACAAAGTCAATTTTAAGGATGGAGTCGCCAGTGAATTTTTTTTGTTAAACAAAATACTTCAGTTTTTACGTTTCCAGAAAATTATGTTTGTAAAGAAAATGAAGCAAATTTATCGCAATAAACCAGGACGATGAGTTTTATGAGAAGGGAAAATATAGCGTTGGGTGTTCGTATATTTTTTCTGAATCTGATATGTAGGTAATACACTACACGTAAAGGGATGTATAGCCTGACCAAAAATATATGGGACCTCGCCATATTGCGGAAAACAACTGGAACTAATTTCTTTTACTGGCAACTAAACCTCGGATCATCATTGTCATGTCATAATGGTTAGTGTCAAAGTGGAAGCGTGATCTAATTTTCGAATAAATTATAATTTTATGTGTTAAAAACGTCAAGAACTATTCGATTTTGTAAAAGCAAAGTGTTTTTCATTGTGTTGTACGAGGGTCAAACTGAAAGTTCTTAGAAAATCAAAAACTGATTACATTAGCCAGTTATTAGTTTTATTATATCTTTTCAAAATATTGTCCATTGACGTCAATACACCGCTGCATGCGATGGAACCACTGGGAAAAGCACTTTGCCCACTCGTCCTTAGGGGTCTCTTCAATGGCATCGCGATACGCAGCCACCGCTTCTTCAGCATTCATAAACCGCTTTCCTTTAAGTTTTTCTTTAATTTTTGGAAATAAATAAAAATCACAAGGCGCGAGGTCGGGGCTATACGGCGGGTGACCCAGTAATTCAACGTTTGATGTCGCCAAATAGTCGATCGTTCGCTTGGCGGTGTGCGACGAGGCGTTGTCGTGGTGAAGGAGGATCCTACTGCGAGGTCGTTTCTCTCGAACTTTTTCCAAGACAAGTGGCAAACAATTGGTAGTGTACCATTCTGCAGAAACTGTTTTTTGATCCTCTAACACAATTGTTGCGAAATGACCTATCCTTCCAAAGAACGAGGCCACCATTTTTTTTCCCGCACTTCGATCTCTCTTCACTTTAGTTGGCAACTCCTCGAAAGGAAACACCCACTGAGCAGATTGTCTTTTGGTTTCAGGATCATAACAGTAAATCCAGCTTTCGTCACCTGTTAGTATGTCGAACACAGCATTTGAGTCACCTCCGTTAAATCTTTCAATCATTTTACGGCACCAATCCACACGATGGAGTTTTTGAGCCTTAGTCAAATTATGAGGTATCCACCGGGCGCAAAGCTTCCTGACCGCTAAATGTTCGTGGAGGATTTTGTGCACTTGACTCATACCGATGCCTAAGCTTGTCCGAATCTGCTGATAGGTCACTCTTTTGTCAGTCTCTATCATACGCCGCACAACACAGATGTTATTTTCAGTCGTCGCCGTAGAAGGCCGTCCCTCACGTACATCATCAGTGAGATTAGTGCGACCACGTTTAAACTCATTAAACCAGTTGTAAACAGTCGCACGAGATGGGGCTTCATCGTGAAAGGCCAATCGTAGTCTATCATAACTTTCTTGTTGACTTAAATGACATCGAAAGTCATAAAAAATCATTGCACGAAAATTTTCTCGTGTTAAATTCATTTTGACGTGACACAGACAATTTTCAATTTGCCGCCAAGTCGTAAAACAAATGACAAATGAATGAAATATATACTCAGTAATATTGGCAAAGAGTTCTATTTTCAAATTTTAGAATATTTTTTTTATTATATTGTTTATAAGTGGCCAGTTCTAAGAACTTTCAGTTTGACCCTCGTAGTATTTTTCGACAAGAATGACTATGTAACTACCAAAATTTCATTAAATCAAATACCGATTAAGTTGTTATCGCAAACTGTTGGAACGTCATATAGTGCGAACAGTGAAAATTGACCACTGATGGCTACGAAAAATATTTTGATAACGATTGTGCAAAATGACCATATAAATACCTGGTTTTGAGTTTTATTTTGTTTTTTTCTTTAACCCTTATATATTTTAACTAAACTAGTTCTTGAAAGTTTCAAATATTTCTTTAAAATAATATTTAAAAGTATGAATGTTAGTAACCATAAATAATATAATTTACGAAAAATATGGATAAAAATACTTTTACCCGTCTGCGGTTTAGCAAAAATAGGTAATTGCAATATGGTCCTTAAGGCCCAAAACATTAAGAGCCAGTGATTTTAATAGGTATAAATTTGTGAGTGTTTGTTCAGTCTTATTCTCGTATCGTAGAATCTGTAATCGGGCTTGCAATTTTAACATAATTGTAAACATATAAAAATAAATTTTATGTTCAGTTGCCAATCTACGCTGGTATGATTATACCAAGTGTTGTCATATGAAGAGGATTCGAGGCGCCCTTAATTCAGGTCCCTTATATTTCTGGTCAGGCTATACATGCAAAAAGGCTGCAATTAGGCTAGTATTCGGGGCACCCAGCCTATGTTTTCATGTTGTATTTCACTTGCTTGTTGTTTAACTGTCATATATCTTAGCCATCGGTAAAATCCAATGTAGAAGTTAGGTATAACAGGTACCTAGACTAAAGAAACGGTTTTTAATTTTAGTACAGCAAGCAGGTTACATGTGAGCTATAAAACAGCTTTTAATACGTAGTTAATAGGGGTGGTCTTAAAGTGAAAGTGGGGTAGTCTGACGTGAGCCGAAGGTACTTACACACCGCAAGTCAGACTACACGTGTTGACCTTGATACCGCTTCTACTCCTTACATGATAAACGCTGTTTTTGTAGTTCAAATGTATGCCTTGACGTACTTCCGACTGAACTTAACTAGGTTACCTTATTCACCTCATTTTTAAGTTAAGTTAGCCAACTGTTTAGAAGAGAACCTTCTAGCTACCTTAGCAGTTAATCAAAGTTTTTTCATAAAACAACACTATAATAAATAACTGTAGCTAAAATAAAGACGAAAAAAAGTGTTTTATAAATAGTAATTTCTGCTGGAACTCTTGTCTTTTAAATCGTGCTAATAATAAAAACAGCTGCAGAGAAATAATAACGTAATGTTTAAAGCATAAGATACATTTTCAATAGAATAATTTAGTAATCCGATTATAATACTATTACACTCATTAATTAACTAAATTAATACCTGTGGCAGTAGCCTTATGCTTCTTATAAATCTGTGGAAGATGTTGTTGGTGTGTGTGTACTATAGTACCTATAGAATATTTTGCCACAAAATCAATTTCGTACATTATCGTTTGTGTCATTGTCGAGCATCGAAATGTGAACCATCCCCGCATTTCAATGAGTTAGGTTAGGTTAGTTTGTAGTTTAGTGTAGTTGTAGTGTACCATGGATATTTCGTCCATGAGTGTACCTACCCATAATGATCTGGTCAATTGTGTCAATATAATTATTATTGGTTGTAGTATGACAAGTTTGGACCTGTATAGTAGAAATGTAGAAATATGATTATTTTCAAAGTGTCTTCATTAAAAAAATACTCGTATTCTCATACACATAATATACCTAATTTTATGAAAAGTAGTAAATAAAATATAAATCATGACTTTCATCAGTTACTTTACTTAATTTCATACAAAACATGAACAAACAATCTACTCCATTACTTCTTTGTTCGTATTATTGGCTTATGAATCTTCAAGTGAATGATATTTGACATATGACGTAGTGTGGTCATCCATTGCTGCGTAATTACATATGACAATTTAATTAGCTGTAGCTTAAGCGGCAATGTATGAACTTAGCCAGTTGAAGCTTCATAAGGTGAATAGTAACATGTGCCATGTTTGGGCTTTGATTTTGTATAGCGTAGTGCATCCTTATATATAATAAATCATTGATTAATGGTAACGTCATGCATCATACTATACATACCAACATACTAACAGGTAATTTTTTCAACAATTTATTAAAGCAGATCACTAAGACATTTTTTTCATTTATTTTTAACTGCACTGTTTAATCAATGCTACACTGCGAAATTCGCAATGTTTAGAATAACGTATTTGTTACTTGGTCGAAGGTGAGCGCGTTGAAGCTGTCAAGAAATCCCGCCCCGAAACCAGTGACGCAAAGAAAAAAAAGGAACTAAATCGCGCCTCTCGCGCCAAAAAATTGTATTTGATACTGTTATAGTTTCCCCTCTCTTTCTCGCACTTTTCTTTTAGTCCCTCTCTACACAGATGAAATAGATGTGGAAGAAAGACAACTTGTGATAGAGGAGTTGAAAAAAAAAATCGAATTTCAAGTTTCCCTTTTGCTCAAAAATGTTAGGAGTTTATAGTTCACACGGTTATAAAGACACGTAAAAGAATTTTTAACCAAGCCGAACATGGAACGGTCAACTTTCAAGTATGTTGTATGTAGGCTAACTTCAAAAACTTTTCGGGCGCCTTGGCTACTGTGATTTATAATTTGTGTTGTGAATTATGCCAATTAGGTATAGTGATGTGGTAAATAGTGATTGTGTGAAGTGGTGGATATCAAAAATTATCATGGGCGGTCTTCATCATTGCTCGCGCCGCCCTATGCCGGATTGCTGGGAGATTGGAGCAGGCTAAGCGGCTTGCTTTCCTGAGATTCCCGAGGAGTGCGCTCGCTGGTCGGTCAATGCTTGATTGAGCCCAACCTCGAGTGTGTCGCCAAGTCGAGGTATGATATAAAAACGATTTCACTATGAGACTTACGGATATGTCAGAGTGTATCCTTAGGAGCGGCACCAAGCGGCACTTACCTTCCGAAGATCTTTTTCTTTCTACCTATAGGTGGCTGGCCATGACGGTCATATCGTTATTAAAATCTGAAACACTATCAATCATTGCTCCATTCAGTTCACAGAAAAACGTTTGAAACTGTTACAATGCTATATTGCACTACAGAGGATGTTAGTCAGCCGACTAATTTTTGTAAATGCTTGCTACACCAGTGAGCTAGCGTTCAACTTCATCAATATTTGGGAAATGTACCCATGAGTAACCGACGAAAATATTTTTATGAATAATACAATTATATTTTTTTTTATAATTTAAGCAATGTATTTGCAAGTTTTTACAAAATTGGTTTTTGAAAAAACTGTGTCATCTGATGGGACTCGAACCCATGACTATAAAAATCATAATATTATTATAAAAAATTAAGAAAGTAATAGTTATAACTTTAGCCTATGAGTAGGTAGATTTGTGAGTCTTATCATTTAGGGTAATGTTTTCACCAGACCAACAGAAAGAGGAAAATTACCTGACTGCCACAGAAGGAGGGTAATTACCCGACTGTGACAGAAGGGTAATGTTTTTATCAGACCAACAGAAGGAGGGTATTACCCGGCTGCGACAGAAGGAGGGTATTACCCGACTGCGAAAGACGGAAGGTAATGTTTTTACCCGACTGCAACAAAAGGAGGGTAATTACCCGACTGCAACACAATGACAGTAATGTTTTTACCAGACCAACAAAATGAGGGTAATTTCCCGACTGCGACAGAAGAAGGGTAATGTTTTTATCGGACCAACAGAAGGAGGGTAATTACCCATGTGGCGCAGAAGGGTAATGTTTTTACCAGACCAACAGAAGTAGGGTAATAACCAGACTGGGACAGAAGGAGGGTAATTACCCGACTGCGACAGAAGGGTAATGGTTTTAACCGACTGCGACAGTAGGAGGGTAATGGTTTTACCAGACCAACAGAAGGAAGGTATTTACTCGACTGCGACAGAAGGAGGGCAAATACCTGACTGCGATAAAAGAAGCGTAATGTTTTTACCAGACTAACAGAAGTAGGGTAATTACCCAACTGGCGGAGAAGAAGAGTAATGTTTTTACCAGACCAACAGAAGTAGGGTAATTACCTGGTAATTACCGACTGGGACAGAAGGAGGGTAATTACCTGACTGCGACAGAAGGGTAATGTTTTTCCCCAACAGAAGGAGGGTAATGTTTTTACCAGACTAACAGAAAAAGGGTAATGTGTAAGGTCATTACTGTATGTTGTGTAAAAAATGGGGAACCCATGTGCCATTGGCAGCTGCATAATAATATGCCTTATTCAAATGGGTCGTTATTTTTACTTCTGCAGGCACAAGAGTTAAGTGCAGGCTAGGCAATAGGGCGATGAGTGAATTGATAGTTCTTGTTATTAGGTTATTTGAGCCTCAACCACATCACTATACATGTACCAGTAAAATACATTCGATTGTGGTGAACTTTTTCTTTGTTCTTAGAACTATGTTAAAACAACCTCTTTCTCATCAATAAAATATTTATAAATTGCACAAACATTGACATTATGGACAGACGATAGTCGGGTACACTTGCTTGCACTGACTTGCAGATCTTAGAATAGTTGTGCTTTAAAAACTTTGTTTGGACGGAACACTCTGTATCTCTACTAGATCAAAACAGCAGATTCCACTGAGACCTTTAGATCCAGAACCTTTGCCGCCAATGACGAGCTTGAATCCTTTGAGGTGGGGCTCTTCATCTTCATCACTGCCTTCAACTCCTCCGGTGTCGTCAGCTCCTCCGGTGCCGTCGGCACCCCCAATGCCACCTGCCAATCCCTCTGCGCCTTCCCCATCAGCCGGGCAGGCACAATTTGGATCAGTGGTGACACTTGGAAGGGGCAGTGGCGGTAGGGGATTGTTGTCACACTTACAGGCATCTTCAGGAGCAAATTCATTGATGGGACATACTTCTGGAGGGTAAGCTTCTTCTGGATGCTCCTCAAAGAACTTTATCGCGTCCTCAAAACTCATTTCTTCTGAGTTCATATAAGGCACTCGCCGTGGTAGAGGTCGCTTCTTAAACTTAAATCGGAATCCTGAAGTAGTCTGAGTCATATCAGATTTCATTTTTAACTCTTCTTTCAATCCTTCCTTGTCGAGTAGATCAAATTCTTCTTTTAAATATTTTAGTCTTTCGTAATCTATGTTAAACTCAGGTGGCTGAGTGATCTGGTTCGGGATCGGGAGTTCAGCTATTGCTTGTTCAGGGGGGACTGATGGACATTCGCAGGTATTTTTCTTCTTTCCTTTACATTCGCATCTTTCTTTGCTTTTACCCTTGCACATGCAACATTGGCAGGCTTTAGATTCGGGTGGGGCTACTCGCTGGCACGGACATTGCTTTTTAAGCTTGGATTTCTTTTTTTTGGGAGTATTCTCATCGCACGAACAGCTGCCCCTTTTAGGCGCAGGGATGCATGTGGAGCCTATTTCAATTCCTGGTGCTTTCACGGCTTCTACAAAATAAACATACTTAAGTATGCAGTAAGATTTAGAAACCCTAATTGATCTTTTAGAAACGTTTTTCATACACGGTTATGTAAAACAGTACATGTTTTGTCGTATCAGCAGGACAACGCACAAAAAGATCTTAATTTAAATATAATTAATAACGATAAAAATAGAATATAAAATGTCTATGTCATAATATCTTAGTATCTGTTACCTTTGGAGCATGGTAGAGTGAGTTTTATGCAGACGTTCCGTTTCGAGTCACCACAGCTAACTGAAGTCATTTCTTTAGTTTCTTTCAATTTGACAAGGTCGCATTTGCAGTTACCGGTCGTTCCTTGAATTCGGGGAATCATAGATACTTGAGTGCCGATCGCCTGGTGTATTTGTGGACGTTTACAGGGTGGAATACGGCATGACATAACAGGTCTGTTATTTGGCTGCTTGAGTGCAGACTTAAGATGTTGGTGATGGTGAGGCGAGCAGGACGCCTGTACTCCTATATGGGACATTAGAACGCTAGCCTCAAGCTTGCAGGGCGGAATACGACACACCGTACTAAGCTGGTCTGGTCCTGTCCTGACCGACCGTTTAACAGGATGGTGAATGGTCAATATCGGTGTCTTATTTACTGGTAGATTTGATGGCTCTTTCTTTGCATGCGAGTGTCTGGTAGTATCATTAGGCGGCACCTGGCATGTTAGTGAAGTACGTTGGTTGCTAAGGAATTCTTTATGTTGAGATTGTGTAAGGTATAACGAGCTTCTTCGAAGGCAATTCTCGTAAACTTCTCTCTGTAGACCTGTATGAAAAGTAACAATGATGTAGTATTATTTTGCAAAATATGTGCTTACGTATCTAATGAATAATTTACAACCTTGTGCTACCCCTTGTTTTGCTATAATCGGTGTAATCAGTTCAGACGCTACAGTTGGAATATCTTCTTGGCTAAAGGTATCTTCTGTGCACAGTACTTTTGGGCTGCAGCAACATGGCCTATCACGGATTGTATCAACGCTTACGGTTCTCATTTGTTTAACTGGCTTTAAAACGATAGTTTCTTTTAACTTGTGATCGCTAGTTACAGTTTTGAGCTTAGTTTGCCTCTCGGTGCCTCGTCGCAAGGCTTCCTTTTCATCAAGAAACTTGCCTATTTCTTCCATAAAGTGTCTTTTTTTGGCTTTGGATCTAAAGTTTATTCCGCCGGTAGCTAAAACATGAAAATTAATGTTGTCATTAACATTACCTTTTTGCTTTGCTTTTTTCGTGAATAAGTTTAAGAGGTTGACGCAAAATGGATTGACTCTAAAGCTTTATCAATCCCACTAACTTCTACCAATCTAAATAGCTTCTCTACAAAAATATTACTTATGAAATGTAACTTGCCGTAGTTTTACTAGGACTTACACAAAATCTTAAACATACAGTTACTAGAGCTTACCATCGAAATAAGTCGTTTTCCCGTCACGTTTTGAAAGGTTATCAGATATTTGATTGCAAATTGTAGAGTCGCCATCATCAATTGAGCTCTCGCCGTGATTATACTCATCAGACGTTGTGACTACCAAATATATAGACGAATTTTCAGAGAATTTGTTGTGTAACAACAGTTCATTAACAATATCATTAAGGCTGCGGTCACTATTAAACTCCTTGACAACTACCACGGAGTCCATTTTATGAGGCCGATTAGCAGTTTCTGTTCCATGTTTGGAAACATCGGTGTCAGATAGTCGGAATATCGTAGCATCATTCTTCTTTGCTTTGTCCTTATTTCCGTGTCTTTCATGGTGAGAATTTATGTGTTCCATCGAACTAGGTCTGTGATAGTTTGTGTTGTAATGACTACTACTGAAAAAAAATGCATAAATAATTAAAATTAAGTCACTAACACACTAAAAGAGAAAACCATAAAATTAACTAATACACCTACAATTTAAGCGTATCCGAGGTATCGTAGTCAAAAGTGTTTTTTTTCAAGCCAGACTCATCAATAGAGACCACACTATAGGTATCGTGTTCAGATATTAAATAATGACTTGCATTTGACGAGAATGTACTATCAACAAACGAAATCACGCTTATGGTGTCTTCTTCGCCTGTATATGAGCCTGTAGCTAAACTGAGTGAAGAATCTATTTTTACGATCAGAATAGATTCTACGCTGGATTTTGAAGTAACCATTGTAGTTTGCGATGGGCTTGGATCGTTTGGTAGTCGTCCTATATCACATTCTGAACGTTTGTAAGAGCGGTCATACGATTCTGTGGCATACTTATTGGCTTCACGTCTGCGAGAGCTCATATGTGGATCACCATACGCGGATGATCTGTAGATATTTTTGTTAACATCACAAGATTCGCATAAATTGTCATCAGATGTTGCCATAAAATTAATGTTATGCCTTAAAAGATATTTTATATCATCGTTGTTTCCATCATTACGACTTGACTTTGCTTTAGTTTTTTTGTAGACGTCCATATTCTTACTCGAATATTTCTTTGCTAAGTTTACAGACTCTGAACTTCCATCACTGGCGTATGTCTCGGGGCCGTATTTGTTAATGTGGGATAGATCCATTGAAAAAGATGGAAAGCCCACAGCACTACCTACTGTCACCTTTATCCCTTCATTATCTACAAATACCCCGCCTTTGACTCCTGGTACACATTCATCAGGGCATGGGCATAATGAAGAAATATCTGGAGAAGTAACTCTTATTTTTACGTAGCTATGCTTGAATCTAATTTTTTTTTTGTCACACCCACAACCGCGATCGCAAGTTGTTGTTTTTATTATGTCTTCAAACTCTTCTGAAATACCTGGTACTTTTTCTCGGACTACACCTACTCCTTTTGCGGTTTTTCCGGCTCCAACCCCAATTCTTTTCGATTTAGTTCTTATTTTACCTCTTTTTTCTGACGGAGTCGGTTCTGGGGGCAGACCTACTTCCGTACGTATTTTCTTAATCAACTCCTTTTCGGATGAAGTTGTACCTTCAGGAATAGGTAAACCTGCTTGCGCTAAGCCTCTAATTATCTTTTCTTTTTGTGCTGCTGTCTTTCCTTTTAATGGTGTTATGAGACCCTCTGCTTTTGCTTTTTTAACAAGTGCTTTTTCTGATTGGGTCACGGCTTCAGGGGCTACACCGAATTCCGGTTTTCTTTCTTTGGTTTTAATACCTCTTTTTTTTTCTGAAGGAGTTGGTTCGGGGGGGAGACCCATATCAGTTCTAATTTTCTTAACCAACTCTTTTTCCGAAGGAGTAGTTCCTTCGGGTATTGGCAGCCCTGCTGCCGCCAATCCTCTAATTATTTTTTCTTTTTGTGACCGAGTCTTTCCAGTGAGCGGAGTTAACAAACCTTCAGCTTTAGCTTTTTTTATAACTTCTCTTTCAGATGGAGTTTTTGCTTCAGGAGGTATTCCCATTTCAGCTCTTATTTTTCGGATCATCGATTTTTCTGACTGTGTTTTACCCTCGGGTAGTGGCAGTCCTGTTTCAGCTAAACCTCGAATAATTTTTTCTTTCTGTGCTGGAGTTTTTCCTTCCAGAGGCGTCAATAATCCAGCGGCTTTAGCTTTTCTTAATTTTTCTGATGGAATTCTAGCTGACGGTCGTACCCCTGGAAAGACTTTAGCAGACGTCTCTCGTTCTGATTCTGGAGTTAATAAAGGACATATACATTCGTCGCTTGGACCTTTCCCTTCTTTCATAACTTTAGCAGTCTTCTGATCTAATGCCCTAGCTTGATCCGGTGGCAACGCTGGCGGTCCGACATGTGATGGTTTTCTTGGTTTACCTTTAGCCTCACCTTCAATTTTGCTGATTAACGCTTTTTCTGAAGAAGTCCTTCCTTCAGGCAAAGGCACTCCAGCGTCTACCATACGTTTCAAAATTTTTTCTTTCTGTTCAGCGGTCTTTCCTTCAAGAGGAGTGATAATTCCAGCTGCTTGGGCTTTACGCATTTTTTCTTTTACAGATAGCGTCTTTGGCTCTGGTGGTAATCCTAGTTCTTTTCTAACTTTTCTAATCAATTCTTTTTCTGATGAGGTTTTGCCTTCTGGAAGTGGCATGCCTGATTTTGCTAAGCCTTTTAAGATTTTTTCTTTTTGTGCTGGTGTTTTTCCTTCTAAAGGCGTTAAAACGCCTGCTGCTTTAGCAGCACGTATTTTCTCTGAAGGAATACCCTCTAATGATATTGCTGGTTCTGCTTTAATTTTTTGAATCAATGCTTTTTCTGAAGCTGTTTTACCTTCAGGTAACGGAATTCCGGTCTGATGCATTTTCCTTAGTATCTTTTCTTTCTGAGCTAGTGTTTTCCCTTCTAAAGGTGTAATAATACCTGCAACTTGAGCTTTTTGATATTTTTCTCTCATAGAAGGTGTTTTTGGTTCGGGTGGTAGGCCGGTTTCAAGTCGAATTTTTTCTATTAATTTCTTTTCTGACGCTGTCTTCCCTTCTGGAAGGGGTAGGCCAGATTTAGCCAGACCTCGTAAAATTTTTTCTTTTTGCGCTGGAGTTTTCCCTTCTAAGGGAGTTAAAAGTCCTGCTGCCTTTGCTTTCTTTATTTTATCTGATGGAGTTACTTCTACTTCTGCTTTTGGCATTGCTTTAATTTTTGCTATCAAAGCCTTTTCAGAAGGAGTACGTCCCTCTGGCAATGGTATGCCCATGTCGTGTTGGGCTTTTAATATTTTCTCTTTCTCTGGTCCTGATTTTCCTTCTAATGGTTCTATGATTCCAGCTGCTAATGCTTTATTGTATTTATGTCTTTCAGCCGCTGTTTTTGGCTCTGGAGGCAAGCCTAGTTCCGCACGAACTTTGTCAATTATTTTCCTCTCTGATGCTGTTTTACCTTCAGGCAACGGTAAACCTTGCATTGCTAAACCTTTTATTATTTTTTTCTTTTGTTCTGGTGTCTTTCCTTTTAAAGGAGTGATAAGACCAGCAGCTTTAGCTTTTCGTATTTTGTCAGATGGTATTGCGATGGCTTCTGAAGGTGCGCGTGGCATTGCTTTGATCTTAGCTACAAGTGCTTTTTCAGATGTTGTCCGACCTTCCGGTAGTGGGATACCCATATCGTGTTGAGCTTTAAGAATTCTCTCCTTTTCGGGCCCTGTTTTTCCTTCTAAAGGCTCTATTATCCCAGCTGCTAAAGCTTTATTATATTTATCCCTTTCTGCTGCAGTTCTGGGTTCAGGAGGCAGACCTAAGTCTGCCCTTACTTTGTCTATAATTTTTTTCTCAGATGCCGTCTTGCCTTCTGGTAGAGGAATCCCGTGCATGGCTTGTCCTCGTAATATTTTTTCTTTTTGTTGTGTAGTTTTTCCTTCCAAGGGAGTCAAAACACCCGCTGCTTTAGCTTTTCTTAATTTTTCGGATGGAACTACAACTAGAGGAGCCCGCGGGGTAGCTTTTATTTTAGCTATTAAAGCTTTTTCAGATGGCGTCCGGCCTTCGGGCAGAGGTATACCCATGTCGTGTTGGGCTTTTAATATCTTCTCTTTTTCTGGTCCTGATTTTCCTTCTAAAGGCTCTACAATTCCGGCAGCAAGTGCTTTGTTGTATTTGTCTCTCTCTACTGCTGTCTTTGGCTCTGGTGGAAGTCCCAAATCTGCTCTGACTTTGCTAATCAATTTTCTTTCAGAAGCCGTTTTGCCCTCTGGCAGTGGCAAGCCTTGCATGGCTAAGCCTTTTATAATTTTTTCTTTTTGTTCCGGAGTTTTTCCTTCTAATGGAGTTATCAATCCAGCTGCTTTTGCTTTTCTTAACTTTTCAGACGGTATTACGGCGACGGCGGGCGGGGCTCTAGGCATAGCTTTTATTTTAGCTATTAAGGCTTTTTCGGAGGGAGTGCGGCCTTCAGGTAGTGGTACGCCCATATCGTGTTGCGCTTTTAGTATTCGTTCTTTGTCTGAGCTAGATTTCCCTTCTAAGGGTTCGATTATTCCAGCCGCGAGTGCTTTATTATATTTTTCTCTTTCCGCTGCTGTCTTTGGTTCCGGAGGAAGCCCTAAGTCTGCTCTGACTTTGTTTATAATCATTTTCTCTGACGGTGTTTTTCCTTCTGGAAGTGGCATTCCTTGCATGGCCAATCCTCGTATAATTTTTTCTTTTTGTTCTGTGGTTTTGCCTGCCAATGGAGTGATCAATCCTGCGGCTTTTGCTTTTCTTAATTTTTCAGATGGAATCGCCGCTGCTGATGGTGCTCTAGGAATAGCTTTTATTTTGGCTATTAGAGCTTTTTCTGATGGTGTCCGGCCTTCGGGCAAAGGTATACCCTTGTCGTGCTGGGCTTTTAATATTTTTTCCTTCTCTGGTCCCGATTTTCCTTCTAAAGGCTGTATTATGCCTGCGGCAAGTGCTTTATTATATTTATCTCTCTCCGCTGCCGTCTTTGGCTCTGGTGGAAGTCCTAAATTTGCTCTCACTTTGTTAATTAATTTTCTTTCAGACGCAGTTTTACCCTCAGGCAGTGGTAAGCCTTGCATAGCTAATCCTCTTATAATCTTTTCTTTTTGTTCCGGAGTTTTTCCTTCTAATGGAGTAATTAGTCCTGCTGCTTTTGCTCTTCTCAACTTTTCAGATGGTATAGCTGTGGCTGGCGGAGCTCTAGGCATTGCTTTTATTTTCGCTATTAATGCTTTTTCTGAAGAAGTGCGACCCTCTGGTAAAGATATGCCCATATCGTGTTGAGCTTTTAAAATCTTCTCTTTTTCTGCTTTTGATCTTCCTTCTAATGGAGCGATTATGCCCGCTGCTAAGGCTTTGTCGTATTTTTGTTTTTCTGCTGATGTTTTGGGTTCTGGGGGTAAACCTACTTCGGCTCGCACTTTGTCAATAATCTTTCTTTCAGATGGTGTTTTCCCTTCAGGTAAAGGTAAACCTTGCATAGCTAGCCCCCGGATTATCTTTTCTTTTTGTGCTGGTGATTTTCCTGCTAATGGAGTCAATAATCCTGCTGCTTTTGCTTTTCTCAACTTTTCAGATGGTATAGCTACGGCTGATGGAGCTCTAGGCATTGCTTTTATTTTCGCTATTAATGCTTTCTCCGAAGAAGTGCGACCCTCTGGTAAAGATATGCCCATATCGTGTTGCGCTTTTAAAATCTTCTCTTTTTCTGCTTTTGATCTTCCTTCTAATGGAGCGATTATGCCCGCTGCTAAGGCTTTGTCGTATTTTTGTTTTTCTGCTGATGTTTTGGGTTCTGGGGGTAAACCTACTTCGGCTCGCACTTTGTCAATAATCTTTCTTTCAGATGGTGTTTTCCCTTCAGGTAAAGGTAAACCTTGCATAGCTAGCCCCCGGATTATCTTTTCTTTTTGTGCTGGTGATTTTCCTGCTAATGGAGTCAATAATCCTGCTGCTTTTGCTTTTCTCAACTTTTCAGATGGTATAGCTACGGCTGATGGAGCTCTAGGCATTGCTTTTATTTTCGCTATTAATGCTTTCTCCGAAGAAGTGCGACCCTCTGGTAAAGATATGCCCATATCGTGTTGCGCTTTTAAAATCTTCTCTTTTTCTGCTTTTGATCTTCCTTCTAATGGAGCGATTATGCCCGCTGCTAAGGCTTTGTCGTATTTTTGTTTTTCTGCTGATGTTTTGGGTTCTGGGGGTAAACCTACTTCGGCTCGCACTTTGTCAATAATCTTTCTTTCAGATGGTGTTTTCCCTTCTGGTAAAGGTAAACCTTGCATAGCTAGCCCCCGGATTATCTTTTCTTTTTGTGCTGTTGATTTTCCGGCTAATGGAGTTAATAATCCTGCTGCTTTTGCTTTCCGTAGTTTTTCTGATGGTATTCGAACTGCTGATGGTGCTCTTGGCATTGCTTTTATCTTGGCTATTAAGGCTTTTTCAGATGGTGTACGCCCCTCAGGCAGAGGTATGCCCATGTCGTGTTGGGCTTTTAATACTTTTTCTTTTTCTGCTCCTGATTTCCCTTCTAAGGGCTGGATGATTCCAGCTGCAATGGCTTTGTTATATTTTTCTCTTTCTGCTGCTGTCTTTGGCTCTGGAGGAAGTCCCAAGTCGGCTCGGACTTTGTTAATCAATTTTTTTTCAGAAGCCGTTTTGCCCACTGGCAGTGGTAAGCCTTGCATGGCTAATCCTCTTATAATTTTTTCTTTTTGTTCCGGTGTTTTCCCTTCTAATGGAGTAATTAGTCCTGCTGCTTTTGCTCTTCTCAACTTTTCAGATGGTATAGCTGTGGCTGACGGAGCTCTAGGCATTGCTTTTATTTTCGCTATTAATGCTTTTTCCGAAGAAGTGCGACCCTCTGGTAAAGATATGCCCATATCGTGTTGAGCTTTTAAAATCTTCTCTTTTTCTGCTTTTGATCTTCCTTCTAATGGAGCGATTATGCCCGCTGCTAAGGCTTCGTCGTATTTTTGTTTTTCTGCTGATGTTTTGGGTTCTGGGGGTAAACCTACTTCGGCTCGCACTTTGTCAATAATCTTTCTTTCAGATGGTGTTTTCCCTTCAGGTAAAGGTAAACCTTGCATAGCTAGCCCCCGGATTATCTTTTCTTTTTGTGCTGGTGGTTTTCCTGCTAATGGAGTCAATAATCCTGCTGCTTTTGCTTTTCTTAATTTTTCAGATGGAATCGCCGCTGCTGATGGTGCTCTAGGCATAGCTTTTATTTTGGCTATTAGAGCTTTTTCTGATGGTGTCCGGCCTTCGGGCAAAGGTATACCCTGGTCGTGCTGGGCTTTTAATATTTTTTCCTTCTCTGGTCCCGATTTTCCTTCTAAAGGCTGTATTATGCCTGCGGCAACTGCTTTGTTATATTTATCTCTCTCCGCTGCCGTCTTTGGCTCTGGTGGAAGTCCTAAATTTGCTCTCACTTTGTTAATTAATTTTCTTTCAGACGCAGTTTTACCCTCAGGCAGTGGTAAGCCTTGCATAGCTAATCCTCTTATAATCTTTTCTTTTTGTTCCGGAGTTTTTCCTTCTAATGGAGTAATTAGTCCTGCTGCTTTTGCTCTTCTCAACTTTTCAGATGGTATAGCTGTGGCTGACGGAGCTCTAGGCATTGCTTTTATTTTCGCTATTAATGCTTTTTCTGAAGAAGTGCGACCCTCTGGTAAAGATATGCCCATATCGTGTTGAGCTTTTAAAATCTTCTCTTTTTCTGCTTTTGATCTTCCTTCTAATGGAGCGATTATGCCCGCTGCTAATGCTTTGTCGTATTTTTGTTTTTCTGCTGATGTTTTGGGTTCTGGGGGTAAACCTACTTCGGCTCGCACTTTGTCAATAATCTTTCTTTCAGATGGTGTTTTCCCTTCAGGTAAAGGTAAACCTTGCATAGCTAGCCCCCGGATTATCTTTTCTTTTTGTGCTGGTGATTTTCCTGCTAATGGAGTCAATAATCCTGCTGCTTTTGCTTTTCTCAACTTTTCAGATGGTATAGCTACGGCTGATGGAGCTCTAGGCATTGCTTTTATTTTCGCTATTAATGCTTTCTCCGAAGAAGTACGACCCTCTGGTAAAGATATGCCCATATCGTGTTGCGCTTTTAAAATCTTCTCTTTTTCTGCTTTTGATCTTCCTTCTAATGGAGCGATTATGCCCGCTGCTAAGGCTTTGTCGTATTTTTGTTTTTCTGCTGATGTTTTGGGTTCTGGGGGTAAACCTACTTCGGCTCGCACTTTGTCAATAATCTTTCTTTCAGATGGTGTTTTCCCTTCAGGTAAAGGTAAACCTTGCATAGCTAGCCCCCGGATTATCTTTTCTTTTTGTGCTGTTGATTTTCCGGCTAATGGAGTTAATAATCCTGCTGCTTTTGCTTTCCGTAGTTTTTCTGATGGTATTCGAACTGCTGATGGTGCTCTTGGCATTGCTTTTATCTTGGCTATTAAGGCTTTTTCAGATGGTGTACGCCCCTCAGGCAGAGGTATGCCCATGTCGTGTTGGGCTTTTAATACTTTTTCTTTTTCTGCTCCTGATTTCCCTTCTAAGGGCTGGATGATTCCAGCTGCAATGGCTTTGTTATATTTTTCTATTTCTGCTGCTGTCTTTGGCTCTGGAGGAAGTCCCAAGTCGGCTCGGACTTTGTTAATCAATTTTTTTTCAGAAGCCGTTTTGCCCACTGGCAGTGGTAAGCCTTGCATGGCTAATCCTCTTATAATTTTTTCTTTTTGTTCCGGTGTTTTCCCTTCTAATGGAGTGATTAATCCTGCTGCTTTTGCTTTCCTCAACTTCTCCGACGGTATAGCTGCGGCTGATGGAGCTCGAGGCATGGTTTTTATTTTCGCTATTAACGCTTTTTCAGAAGGCGTGCGGCCTTCTGGTAAAGGTATACCCATATTATGTTGCGCTTTTAATATTCTTTCTTTTTCTGGTCCCGATTTGCCTTCCAAAGGCTCAATTATGCCGGCCGCAATTGCTCTATTATACTTATCTTGTTCTGCTGCTGTCTTTGGCTCTGGGGGAAGTCCTAAATCTGCTCTTACTTTGTTGATCAATTTTCTTTCAGAGGCTGTTTTGCCTTCTGGCAGTGGTAAGCCCTGCATAGCTAACCCACGAAGAATCTTCTCTTTTTTCTCCGGAGATTTTCCGTCTAATGGAGTTATGAGTCCAGCTGCTTTTGCTTTTCTCAATTTTTCAGATGGAATGATGACAGGAGGAGCTCGTGGCATGCCTTTTATTTTAGCTATCAATGCTTTTTCTGATGGTGTACGTCCCTCAGGAAGAGGTATACCCATATCGTGCTGAGCTTTTAAAATTCTTTCTTTGTCGGGTCCTGATTTTCCTTCTAAGGGTTGTATAAGTCCGGCGGCAACCGCTTTGTTATATTTTTCCCTTTCGGCTGCTCCCTTTGGCTCTGGGGGGAGTCCTAAATCTGCTCTGACTTTGTTTATTAATTTTTTCTCCGATGCGGTCTTTCCTTCGGGTATTGGTATGCCGTGCATTGCTAATCCACGTAGAATTTTCTCTTTTTGCTCCGGAGTTTTTCCTTCTAATGGTGTAATGAGCCCCGCTGCTTTTGCTTTTCGTAACTTTTCTGAGGGAATTGCCACAGCCGGTACACCCTTTAATTTTGCAATTATCGCTTTTTCAGATGCTGTTCGGGCTTCTGGAAGAGGTAAGCCCATATCACGTTGCGCTTTTAAGATTTTTTCTTTTTGTGCCGTTGTTTTTCCTTCAAGGGGTGTCACTAATCCTGCAGCTTGAGCTTTGGCATATTTCTCTTTAGTTGACGGTGTTTTGGGTTCCGGCGGTAAGCCTAAATCTCTTCTAACTTTCTCTATTATTTTCTTTTCCGATGCCGTTTTGCCTTCTGGTAGGGGAAGCCCTTGAGCTACTAATCCTTTCAATATTTTTTCTCTTTGTTTTGGAGTTTTACCTGCTAAAGGTGTCAATAGGCCAGCCGCTTTTGCTGCTTTTAGTTTTTCTGATGTTATTTTACCCGTTTCTTTTGCAATTTTGTCTCTCTCAGATACTGGTGTCAGTTGAGGACAAATACATTCGTCACTAGGACCTTTACCTTCTTTCATGACTTTAGCTGTTTTTCGGTCCAGTTTTCTTGCTTCGTCGGGTGGCAATGGTGGGGGGCCTAACTCCACTTTCTCCTTTTGTTTTATTTTTTGTATTAAAGCCTTCTCAGATGCAGTTCTTCCTTCTGGAAGAGGTAAACCTAACTCGGCTTGACCTCGCAATATTTTTTCTTTTTGTGCTGCCGACTTTCCTTCTAGGGGTGTGATAAGTCCTGTAGCCAATGCCTGTTTATATTTTTCTTTAGCCGCTGAAGACTTAGGTTCTGGAGGTAACCCAAGGTCAGCTCTAACTTTTTCAACCAACTTTTTTTCAGACGCTGTTTTTCCTTCGGGAAGCGGAATACCATGCATGGCTAAACCTCGCAATATTTTTTCTTTTTGTTCAGGGGTTTTTCCAGCCAGTGGTGTTATTAATCCTGCAGCCCTAGCTTTTCTAATTTTTTCTGATGGGACAACTACCGGAACACCTGATGGTACTGCACGTGAAGGTGCCGCGCGAGGCATCGCTTTTATCTTAGCTATTAATGCTTTCTCAGATTGTGTCCGTCCTTCAGGAAGTGGAATACCCATATCATGTTGAGCTTTTAAAATTCTTTCCTTTTCAGACCCTGATTTTCCCTCTAATGGTTGTATAATACCAGCTGCTACAGCTTTGTTATATTTTTCTTTCGCTGCTGCTGTTTTTGGTTCAGGAGGCAGACCAAGATCTGCCCTCACTTTTTCAATAAGTTTCTTTTCTGAAGCCGTCTTCCCTTCTGGTAAAGGTAAACCTGTCATGGCTAAACCGCGTAAAATTTTTTCTTTTTGCTTTGGAGTTTTTCCTTCGAGTGGAGTGATTAGACCAGCTGCCTTGGCTTTTCGTAATTTCTCGGATGGAATAACGACAGCTGAAAGCGCTTTAGGAGAGGTTTTAATTTTGGCAATGAGTGCTTTTTCGGACGGTGTGCGACCTTCGGGTAGGGGAACGCCCATATCATGCTGTGCTTTCAGGATTTTCTCTTTTTCTGGACCTGATTTACCTTCTAATGGTACAATGGCACCAGCTGCCAAAGCTTTGTTGTACTTTTCTCTTTCTCCCTTTGTTCTAGGTTCTGGTGGCAGACCTAGTTCTACTCTTACTTTGTCAATAAGTTTTTTCTCAGAAGCAGTTTTGCCTTCTGGTAGTGGCAAGCCTTGCATCGCCAATCCTTTTATAATTTTCTCTTTTTGTTCTGGCGTTTTTCCTGTTAATGGAGTAAGTAATCCTGCAGCTTTGGCCTTTCTTATTTTTTCTGGGGCTATACCTGATAGTTTGCCTCGAGGAGTTGCTTTTACTTTAGCTATAAGTGCCTTTTCTGAAGCTGTTCTTCCTTCCGGTAAAGGGATTCCCATGTCGTGCTGAGCTTTCAAAATTTGCTCTTTTTGGGCTGCTGTTTTTCCTTCTAGAGGTTCAATGATTCCGGCAGTTAATGCTTTGTTATATTTGTCTCTGTCTGCAACAGATTTTGGTTCTGGTGGTAGGCCGAGGTCGGCTCGTACTTTGTCAATTAGTTTTCTCTCCGAAGCCGTTTTACCCTCAGGCAACGGAAGGCCTTGCATGGCCAATCCTTTAATTATCTTTTCCTTTTGCTCTGGAGTTTTGCCTGCCAATGGTGTAAGTAAACCTGCTGCTTTTGCCTTTTTTAATTTTTCTGATGGTATTGCTGCAGGAGCTTCTCTCGGTGTTGCTTTAATTTTGGCTATTAATGCCTTTTCAGAGGCCGTACGACCTTCTGGTAGGGTCATGCCCATGTCGTGCTGTGCTTTCAGTATTTTTTCTTTTTCTGCAGCTGATTTACCTTCCAAGGGTTGTATGACTCCGGCTGCTACAGCTTTGTTATATTTATCTCGTTCGGCTGCTGTTTTTGGTTCAGGTGGAAGTCCGATTTCTGCTCTTACTTTGTCAATTAGTTTTTTCTCAGAAGAAGTTTTGCCTTCTGGGAGTGGCAAGCCTTGCATCGCCAATCCCTTTATAATTTTCTCTTTTTGTTCTGACGTTTTTCCTGTTAATGGAGTTAGTAATCCTGCAGCTTTGGCCATCCTTATTTTTTCTGAGGGAATACCAGATGGCTTTCCCCTAGGAGTTGCTTTTACTTTAGCTATAAGTGCCTTTTCCGAAGCTGTTCTTCCTTCCGGTAATGGGATTCCCATGTCGTGCTGAGCTTTTAAAATTTTCTCTTTTTGGGCGGCTGTTTTTCCTTCTAGAGGTTCAATGATTCCGGCTGCTATTGCTTTGTTATATTTGACTCTTTCAGCGGCAGATTTTGGTTCTGGTGGCAGGCCGAGGTCGGCTCGTACTTTGTCAATTAGTTTTCTGTCCGAAGCCGTTTTACCCTCAGGCAACGGAAGGCCTTGCATGGCCAATCCTTTAATTATCTTTTCCTTTTGCTCTGGAGTTTTGCCTGCCAATGGTGTAAGTAAACCTGCTGCTTTTGCCTTTTTTAATTTTTCTGATGGTATTGCTGCAGGAGCTTCTCTCGGTGTTGCTTTAATTTTGGCTATTAATGCCTTTTCAGAGGCCGTACGACCTTCTGGTAGGGTCATGCCCATGTCGTGCTGTGCTTTCAGTATTTTTTCTTTTTCTGCAGCTGATTTACCTTCCAAGGGCTGTATGACTCCGGCTGCTACAGCTTTGTTATATTTATCTCGTTCGGCTACTGTTTTTGGTTCAGGTGGAAGTCCGAGTTCTGCTCTTACTTTGTCAATTAGTTTTTTCTCAGAAGAAGTTTTGCCTTCTGGGAGTGGCAAGCCTTGCATCGCCAATCCCTTTATAATTTTCTCTTTTTGTTCTGGCGTTTTTTCTGTTAGTGGAGTTAGTAATCCTGCAGCTTTGGCCTTTCTTATTTTTTCTGGGGCTATACCTGATAGTTTGCCTCGAGGAGTTGCTTTTACTTTAGCTATAAGTGCCTTTTCTGAAGCTGTTCTTCCTTCCGGTAAAGGGATTCCCATGTCGTGCTGAGCTTTCAAAATTTGCTCTTTTTGGGCTGCTGTTTTTCCTTCTAGAGGTTCAATGATTCCGGCAGCTAATGCTTTGTTATATTTGTCTCTGTCTGCGAAAGATTTTGGTTCTGGTGGTAGGCCGAGGTCGGCTCGTACTTTGTCAATTAGTTTTCTCTCCGAAGCCGTTTTACCCTCAGGCAACGGAAGGCCTTGCATGGCCAATCCTTTAATTATCTTTTCCTTTTGCTCTGGAGTTTTGCCTGCCAATGGTGTAAGTAAACCTGCTGCTTTTGCCTTTTTTAATTTTTCTGATGGTATTGCTGCAAGAGCTTCTCTCGGTGTTGCTTTAATTTTGGCTATTAATGCCTTTTCAGAGGCCGTACGACCTTCTGGTAGGGTCATGCCCATGTCGTGCTGGGCTTTTAATATCTTTTCTTTTTGTTCGTCGGTTTTTCCTTCCAAAGGTGTAATTATACCAGCGGCTGCAGCTCGTTTATATTTTTCCTTATCTGCTGTGGTTTTGGGTTCGGGTGGCAAACCGACTTCAGTTCTGACTTTTTCTATGAGTTTCTTTTCAGAAGCTGTTTTAGCTTCTGGCAAGGGTACGCCGGCCATGGCTAAGCCTTTTAGAATCTTTTCCTTTTGCTCTTTTGTCTTGCCTTCTAATGGTGTAAGAAGTCCAGCAGCCTTAGCTTTTCGAACTTTCTCCGACGGTGTTCGTTTTTCAGGCTTGATGCCTGCTGCAGCTTTAACTTTTTGTATCAAAGCTTTTTCTGAATGTGTTCGTCCTTCTGGAAGTTCAATCCCTAATTCGGCTTGCTTTTTTAGAATTCGTTCTTTTTCTGCTGCAGATTTACCTTCTAATGGGACTAATACTCCAGCAGCCTCTGCTTTTTTATTTTTTTCTTTTTCGGCTTCGGATTTTGGTTCTGGGGGCAAACCTAGTTCTTTTCTTATTTTTTTCATAAGCTCCTTTTCTGATTTAGTTCTTGCTTCAGGTAGTGGTACTCCAGACAGAGCTAAGTCTTTTAGAATTTTTTCCTTTTCTGCTGGTGATTTGCCTTCCATCGCAGCTCGAGCTTCTTTTGTTCGTTTAGCTATTTCTTTTTTTCTCTCCTTTACACTAGCTGCTTCTAATGCTGCGGCAGATTTTCTTATCTCACCTAACCGCCTTTCCTGTCTTGGCATGTGGCCACACAAAATACAATTACAATTGTCACAGTTCTTTTTCTTATAGCAGTCATAAAGACTTTTCATCACTTCAAACATAGCATCTGAATTACAAGAACAGCAACAACTTTCTTCCTTTGCCCCGAATTGACATCTGTACACTTCCAGTGGGGCTCTTCTAAACGGGTTTGAGTATTCCGGCTCATCATAGTTGGTATTATTCGCTATGAATTTTGTATTTAACGGGTCGTGGAGCGACTTTTGTCTAATAATATCAGATCCTATTACTATTAACTTAGGCTTGTTATTACCACTTTCATTTAGATCCAGCATGCTGTAATGCTTGGAAATGTTACTAGAGGCCATTGAAGAACTTATGATTTTGTGGAAATCTTGTTTTTCATACTTGTTTTCTCTGTATCTGGTGCGTCTTTTATGTTTCACTTTTTTACTGTGTACTATTATACTTACATTTTCACAACCGTTGCAAGGACTTTCTTCGTAGTGATGAGGCGTTGTCTCTTCGTATATTGGCGGTGGAAATTTCATTCTTTCATTTATGTATAATGTTTTGAGTTCTTTGTCCTTGTATTCTATTTTACGTTTGCGCCTGTTTTTCGCATGTGATATTCTTTTCTGATTAAATGCACAAGCCCACCTATCGTCTGCCATAATGTTATATCAAAACTTTACATTGATTTCAGTTGATCTAATTTACATAGCTTTTTCAGGTACAAATCGTAGAACTCTGTTTGATTGTAGTCAAATTCAGCAGTCTGTAACAAATAACCGCGAGTTTAGTAATTGCTGCGTGTTTAAAATAAATCAATGCCTTGGGGGAAGTCCGATCACACCAACAATGCTTGGCATGGGGGTTCGACAATTTTTTTTTAAGAAAAGGGTTGCGTCATTGAATAGTTGTCCAACCAGGATGACCAAGCCCGGCCGGCCGGCCCGCACCCGGGCGATTAGGTAGTAGTACCTACTTATAGTTGTAGCCATGGTTCTATTTGCATACCTCAACTGCAGAGCAAGTCAAGCCAAGCCCGATAAAAGTTTGTAATTCATTCAGTTTCTGATAAAGTTTCAGGGCCGTGTTTCAGAAAGGGTACAAGTCTTGTAATACGAGATAAGTGCTTAGCCCACTCTACCAAACAGCAGCATACAACTTGCTGTCGCGACTCTACTGGTTTAATGTATTTTCATGATATACCTACCATTTGCATTTAGATACACGAAACTAGCGACTCAATTCACACTGAAATGGTAGCGGTCGGCAGCGCCGCGTACAGTTGGCCACATATCAACCTACCCACCCTGATCTGTCAAATTTCCCCAACCATATTTCAACCTTGTAATGTTATTAATGTCCTAGCCAACTACGCGGGTGATATAATAGTGTACAAACAGTACCCAGGAGCACTCTCTATTCCTTCACTCACATAATTCGGTGAGACAGCAATCCGACATGACCGTAGGTAGATCAGGCGCAGGACCAACGGCTTAGCGTGCTTTCAGAGGCACGAAGGTGTTAACACTACACAAAACTACGCGACACGTCGTGTTCAGCTACTGCGTGGAGTTAGCTACGTCCTTCGTTGGCCGGGCTCACTTTGGACACGGATCGTATCGTACGTAAACGTATAATCGCGACGTACGAATTGAGTGCGCACACTGAAAGCGCTGTCCCCGTAAGTCGTCTTTGATTGGAGCTAAATCATTTCTACCTTCTAGATAATTATCATTTATCTTATAACTCGGAGACTGCGGCAGCGTCTTCGATGTGGCGGAACCGAATGGGTGCGTAAAATTTTGTTAAAAAAGATTTGATTTAAGTAGCTGAATTTGGTATTGTGTGGTAGATCTAACATCAGAAAGGTCATTTCACGTTGTCAAAAATCCATTTGTGCTGAATGAACCGTACGTACAAATGTACGACCAATTCGCACCCAGTATGAGCACTTCTAGATTGGGATCGTTCGTATGTGTTGGTACATGTAGGTAGACACGAGTAAAATGTAAAAAAAACGCGTCCAAAGTGAGCCCGGCCTTAAGCTACAATTTCTAAGGATACAAGGTGTCTTTCATGCACATTCTTCTTACCTGCTGAATTAAGGTATTCACCGACCACACCCTAATGAACTGTATAAAATATTTATATTTACATTTTCTTGCGATTTTTACGTTTTTTATAATTTCTACAAAATAATCTTGTGTATTTATTTAAAAATACATGCTTACAAACATTTCTTTTGAAGATTGTCATTGATGATTTTGATTTGTTTGTCTAAAATCTTGAAGTCTTGTCAAAGGATACTAACAGGTGCTTGTTTATATTGCCAGTATTTTTTTCAAAGGTTTAATACCGAAATGAACATAGAATTTGCTTCTACTACGTATACAGTGTGTCCGGGTTTGGAATAGCGATAATTTATGGGCTATTAATTCATCACATGTTATCGACAAAAACCCCACATAATGGGTTCTAACTCTCTTAAAATGGCAGCCATTTTAATTATAAAAAAAAAACAATTTCTATGGATCTGGTGGTCCTAAAAATTATGAAAATAATTCATTTGAAAGGTAACGCTATCGCCTATTAAGTGAAATAAAGTTCAATTCAAAATTATGAACCGTCATAGAGGAAAAAAATAATTTATAAGGAATCTTGCAAAAAAATTAAAGCATCACTGCTTTAATTTTTTACCTATTATAAAAACAAACCCATAAATGCAATTTATTAGAAACCTTTTTTCGAAAAGAGGAATCTGTTATTTTTTCTCTAAAATTTGATACGTAAATAAAAGACCCTTAAATTATTGCTAGTCGAAACCCAGACAACCTGTACATACAATCGTATGTACAGGGTGTCATAGAATTAAGAATGCTTCATAATTATTCTTCACTTAAAACTTTAACTGCAGAAATTGAGAGTATTGTTTGCTTGTGTAAAATATTATAAATGCAATTAAATAGTATACTTATAGGGATATCTTAATTGCATCTATCATCATATAAGCCTATTGCAGTCCACAGCTGGACAAAGGCCTCTCCAAGACTGCGCCAACTTTCACGGTTTATGCAAGCAGGCATGCACTGTGCAAGGAAGCAGGCATGCAGCATGCAAGCTGGCATGCATCATGCAGGCAGACGAGGTGCATGCATATGATCAGCTTTTCTCCAGCGCTGCGGGAAGTCCAGTCCTTCCGCCCTTCCGTAACAAATATTTGGCACCCACACTCGCTTCTGCAGCTTTAGCTTGCTGGTCGCAGCCTCAGCCGCTCCAGCTCGCACGGGCGCCAGATCTTTGTTACAGGGTGCGAGGACTGCACTCCTTCCGCGCCTCCGGCTTCTAAATTGCACTCTAGTATTAGGCAGACTAGTACTAGTACCACGGCGAGTCGGGTTTCTCCAAATTGAGAAGATTTAAGGTTACTTCGATCTTTAAAACTGTTTGAAAAATAAAGTTATGACGAAATGAAAAAAAAAATGTTTTGATAATCGGAGAACTGTTTATCTGGAAAATGACACATCGGGATAGTGAATATCGAATCTAATGAATATCGGGTAATTACAATATTATGTAAATAAATCAATCTAATTTGCACAAACCGGGATAACGGTAGAAGGATGATGATGATGAAATCGATCTAATATTTAAAACCTCGTCAAACCGTTTTCGACCAATAAAAATTCGAACACCAAAGTTTCGAAAACGAAATAGGTTACCATTATACAGTGTGTCCCTGGATAAAGTGCAATCCCGAAAGGGGATGAAACTAGACCATGAATCATTGACTAGAAAAATATTTAAAAAAAATAAAAAAAAATATTGTAGGATTTATTGGTATTTTAAGATTTTCATGTTTCATTAAGGACTCTATGTACAAAAGTATTGATTTCTTCCAAAATAATGGGTCTATTTTTTTTTCAAAAAAGTTATAATATAATTTCTAATATTATGAATTGCCAATGACCTTCCCTATTAAGTTAGTTTTTCATTGCTTGTCAAGCATTGTAAACAATCTTGACATTTCTTTTTAACGAAATTATTAATTTAAAAATAAGATAGACACAAAAATTACATCCTGATAATTATGGTAGTTTATCGTTTAATATATTCAGCTTTTTAGCTATTAGTAAACATTTTTTTTTACCAGTATTAGTTTTAAAAGTCGTAAAAAGGTTGTTTACAATGTTTGACACGCAAAGAACAACAGACTTTATATGCTTTTGCTTTGTCGGGTTCAGTACCAGTATTGTGAAGCCGCCACTCGGAGGGTGTCATGGTAGTGGATTATGTAACTTTGAATGAAATAATTTCAATCAAAGTTTTGTTGCTAAAGTTGGCCATTCACGGCCAGGTACACTAATTAGTCGGTCTGAGGTACGACCAAAATTTAACGTTTTCAATATCGGTAATAAAAATCTAGGCTTTAGGCATAAGTACTAAAAAAGTAACTTAACGTTAAATTTTTTTTCCACAATTGCTCATATTTTACCGGTTTTAAGGCTGAACTGACCGTGAATGGCCAGCTTAACAGAGTAACTGAAGTTGTCAAATGTGTCATTTTCAAGCGATTTCAATCCTGAATTGTTAAATAAATCATCATATTAGCCTATTGCAGTCCACTGCTGGACATAGGCCTCTCCAAGACGGCGCCAACTTTCACGGTCCTCCGCTTCTCGCATCCAGCCACCACCGGCCACCTTCCTCAGGTAAATAAATAATAATAATAAATTATTTCAACAAACACACCAATTACCTAGCCCCAAACTAAGCGTGAGCTTGTGCTATGGTGACTAGGATAACGGATAGACATACTTATATACATTT
This sequence comes from Pyrausta nigrata, assembly GCA_949316185.1. Lineage (NCBI taxonomy): Eukaryota > Metazoa > Arthropoda > Insecta > Lepidoptera > Crambidae > Pyrausta > Pyrausta nigrata. The sequence continues at coordinate 2,278,728 of OX438936.1, forward strand.
CTAAACATCCATGACTTAAGTACAAATGCTCGTGCTCATCACACAAACATTTGCCCCTTGCGGAATTCGAAACCGCAACCGCCTGGTTCAAAAGTCCGTGGCGCTAACCACTACACCAAGACGGTCGTCAAACAGAGTTACGTAATTAGCCCACTGGTAGGGGCCTCGTTGACAAGTGAGGTGTAACTAGGAGCGTTCCTTTTGTTCGTTGAGCGTTCCTGTCTGTGCTTGTCTGCGCTTAGCGCAAACTAGAGATGAAACGTATTTACAAGAACAGATCCACACACTAGGTATTTTACAGTACTAAGCGGCACCTATTCCAATTTTTTAAATACTTGATCCACCTAGTATTTTAAAAATTACACGATTTCCGACCCTTCCGATCAAAGTAATAGAGGTTATTATTGCGTAATCCGTAGTCGTGTATTACGCGCACCGAGTATTTCTCGCTAAGCTTATGTAAATAAAAAAAAATATGTAAATATTTTTATGAAATTGATATCTTTTAAATACGCCAACTTTTAAGTTGACAGTCCTAAGCCTGTTGAAGTATGAAGGGAGGATATCAATCAATCATTATTATTCAATTTCAAATTGCATTATTTATACTACGGTTGTATCTTTTCAAAGAAAAATGTATTTTAAAGTCATATTACGTGGATTAGTCCGCACTAGTCGCGTCATGTATGCTAAATTACTACGTATTAGGTGAAATAGGTATTTGGATCGAGTATTAATAAATACTAGGAAAAGGTGCACCTAGTATCAAATTTACTTAGTATAACCCATCTCTAGCGCAAACACCCAGTATAAGATCGGAATCTACCTACTACTGTACAGGTGTAATATTAGCACTACCTACTAGGCGACGGGCGTTCGCGTGTGTTAATCGACCATCAGCGCCATCTAGGTTGCAGAAGTCGAAGTAGCGTAGTACGTACGAGTCCTGATTGTGGTGTTACATTGTTTTTTAAATTAATAATTTATTTTTAATGTTTATATACAACTCAATAATGTCCATTACTCCAACAGGAAAGGGTGATCTACAGCAAATTGAATTATGCAGAAAAATAGTGCGTAATTTGCTATTAATGTGCGCCAAATAAAAAATTAGTGGGGGTTTTAGTTTGCCAATAAAAGCGAAAAAACGGATTCTGCTGGAGAAATGACTCTCCAGCAGGAAGATTTTGAAATAGTAGTCTGACAGTCAAACAAAGTATATGGGCGTGTAGATCTTACTTTTCTACAAATGTGGCACCTAAAATCAAAACTGGGCCATACCTCGATAGAGATATTCCATTTTCTGCTGGAGTGACGTTTCGCAAAATCTTCTATCTCGGATCTCATCGCATGTGCGGCCGTAGAGTAAACGGATATGGGTAGACTGTAACTAGTGACGATAAGCCCAATGATTGAATCTAAGGAAATATATACAGTTAAAAAGCTATGAAGATTTCTTAAAAAACCAAAAATACGAGATGCCGCTTAAATTAGAGAACCAGTGAGTTCGTTGATGACAGTATTTGAATGGTCTTGTTCTTCTTAACAACTGTGAACCGTTGAAAGACCATGTACACGTCTGTTCTTGCATTAAATAACTTTTGACTCCTAACTGATAATGCATAAATATGACGTGAAAATGCGAAAAACTGAATTAACTATAGATATTCTAGTATAAACGAATAACTAGTGAGTAAATCAAAGCGTACATGCTGAAAATTTCAGCTTGAAATATGGCCTATTGAAGAAGATATCCACCAAAACCCAAAACAACAGCTAATGACTGGTTGTCCGACCAAATTGGAATGGTCACAAAAAAGCGGCCGTTTCATACATATGGGTGACCTTCCTAATACAATAATGTTAAGTGAAGCTGATTTTCGTACAGTCGCGCTAATATAATTTAATAGCGATCATGGTCTAGTAATCTATTATCAAGTAATACTGGTGTTTGCTTAACAATGTCGGAAGCCTTATGAGTTGGTAAATGAGACGAATTATCAGTTAATATTTTTTGTAACAGACCTACTTTAAATTGTAAATTATTTTTATATTTTACGTACACGACGTAAACGTAAAAGCGCGACGTACGATCTCCGTACAAAATTCAATCGAAAAGAGACTGGGCACTTCTGGACCATAGGTTGAAAAATAAAAGTGAGCGGCCACGAATCAGAATCGAATTTTAAATTACAGCTATGAATATATGTTTGAATCTCTATTGTGTCAATAGTCTGTAAATATTTCAAGCGTCTGCGTCAGAAATACATCTGTGAAATTTTTAACTGTTTGGCTATTACGGTTCATGAGATACAGCCTGGTGACAGACAGACGGCGGAGGCCTTCTTTTAGTAATAGGGTCCCGTTTTTAAACCCTAAAAATTTATTTATCTACCAAACCATGAAACTTTAGTTCGGGAAAGTAAGGATTCGTTCAATTCAATACCTACACCCGTGTAACATAAAATCCCCGAAACTTATTTCTGCAAACTTGTAGGTATTAAATTTTTTGCACACATGGAATGGAGACTTTGCACAATTTTACTATTATGGTGTCCCTAACGTTCATGCAAAATTTCAGCTACTTGGGAATTTATGCAAGGGTGAATGTTTATTTTGACCGAATGCTGAATTATTTTGAGCCCAATGAATGCTGGAGCCCGAATGCTCCAGCATTTATTGGGCTCAAGTCTGCTGACATGCTTTTGACATTTGGTCATTTAGTCAACCGTCGTCGTCATCCCCTAACACTTGGCCTAACCCTCCATTACAGAATTCATCCCCTTTGAGCCCCTTATACGATTCAGGGAAAATTAATTCGACAACTTTTTTTCTCATTAAAAAATATTTATTAAAACCATACAAAAATGTATACAAAACAGACAAAATGTTCAGACGATAGCTATAGTTGGAAACAGATGGGCTTGTACAAAAGGCAGTCTATTTTGGTAATATCCGCGGAACACTGTATTTCTACAGCAGATTCCATTCCATTCTTTAGATCCAGAACCTTAACCTATTCACGAGTTAAAAACGGGTATTATATATTTTTTAATTTATCTCCTTTTTTATATTACAAAAAATCCCAACTTGAACCTAAAATACTGATTGCACAGCAAAATAGCTCGAAATATTTTTCAATTTTACAGCAATTTAAGTTTATTTAAGCATCGCTATTTATTTAAAAGTAAAGTTTTTTCTATAATGCACATCTAATAAAAACTGGTGCACAACAAACCTATTATTACATCATTTTAAAAAACATAGCATCAAATTACTGCAGTTAGCCATTTCATTTAACATATTAATGTAAGTATACGTGTTATCTAGTATTAACTCATTATGGTACAACCATAATATGTCATATGGTGAAGAGAGGCCACCCTGTACAGGGTGTACCAACCTGAACTACTTAGAACCAACTATTTAGATGAAACTTAGCCTTTAAGGTTGTGTTTGCTCCGGATTACACACATGTGGTATGAGCATCAAAATTTGTGTCACTGATTTTAAGTCCTACAGAATATGAGAATACACAGACTAAAATTGCCAAAAAAATTCACTCCGCTGACTAAAACATAAGGCCAGGGATATTTTTTGTGTCATTTCGAAAATGTTGTGCATGTTGTGAGATGCTTAAAAGAATGGTTTAATTGTTAAAAGTGCGAGTAATTAGTATGTGCGCCCGTGTTAATTTGATGCGCAACTAGTATATTCGATGTGGAAATCATATTTTTGTAGATTAAACAACTTTTTAGCAGCGAATTTGAGAAAAAAAATGATGTACATTTTCGAATTGTTTACTACCTAGTTTCCTTAAGAAATATTTATATTTGCTGTGCAATAATTTATTTAATGTAAAAATAGTGTAATTGATGAACACGAATTGATAGATGATAAGATTTTTGCTGCGCATTTAAATATATCCCGTTAAAAACCTTTGCCCGATGCCTTCTGCTTCTCCGGCGCTATAGGTGCTACAGTCACCACCAATGCCACCAGCACCATCAATGCCACCAGCATCAGCATCTGTCAAATCCTCTGCGCTTTCGCTCCCAGCTGATCCTGTCCATGCAGTCGGAGGTGGCAGCGGCGACACCAGATTGTTACACTTACAAGCTTTCTCAAGAAGGACTTTCTCAGGGGATCTTTTAGGTGCTCCTCCAGGAATTTTATCGCATCCTCTTTTTATCTTTTCCGGGTTTATGTAAGACGTAGAGGAGGTCTTTTCTCACGCCTCGTACATGAGAATCAGAATTCATTTTTAGCTGTCCTTTCAATTCTTCGCCTAGAAAGAATCATTGGTTTTATTTTAGTTTTTGTAATACATGTTTAATTCTCGTGGTGGGTTCGGGACTACAATTATTTCTGGTTCTGGAGTGGCTAGTGGACATTTACAGGCATTCCCTTACAACACCAATTTTCTTTGCTTTTTCCTTTTCAAATGGAGCATTGGCAGGCATTCGATTCGGGTGGGGTGACTCGCTGGCTTTTCTTTTTTTGTGACTTTTCTCATGGCACGAACAATTGCCTCTCTTGGCCGCAGCGATGTATATGGAACTACCCTTGACTCTTGGTACTTCCGCAGCATCTAAAAATGTTATACAGGGTGTCCACAAAATGAAGGATAATCCTATAACCACGAATAGGTCATAGTATGATCTACTATATGCCAAAAAAAATCAAGTAAAAGTGTTACCAGTTTCGAGATGTTGACTTTTTTTATTTTTTTACGAAAAATTTTCCTCGTCATATATAAGTTTATGTAATTTCTACAAATGAAGACTTTTTTGTGTTCTGTTTTTTGGACTATCTCATGGATACCTAAACCATCTTAAACCAATGTTATTTTTTAAAACGGGAATGTGTACGACCTTAGAAAAACTCATTTTTGTTAAAAATATTTCAAAACCTGATTCGAACTACTGACTTTGATAGTCTGTGGTATAAAAAAAAGTATGAAGCGAATCATGCCAAATGTTTTAAAAAATTGTTCAATTATTGCCAATTTTATTATGGTAAAAATAACAACTATTAGTTACAACTATTTCAAAATTAATAGTTATTTTAATTTTAGTGGATAGTGGTACGTCAGGAATAAATCTGAAAACCGCAAATTTATGGTTACATCATAGAAAAAAAACCTTTTATTATGATTGCACAAGTTTGTGCGGAACCCCCAGGGAGAGACGCCGACTCGCACTTGTCCGTTTAAAAAAATATGGTTTTTTCTTCATTTCGTATTTTATTTACTACACCATAGATACCGGCAAAACAGATTTGCTTGAAAAACTTTTATTTTATTTTAGCCCAAACGCACCTTTGTGCACTAAAATTAAAATAACTATAAATTTTAAAATAGTTGTGTAACTATTTTTACAGGAAAGTAAAAACTACTAGGGGTATACCCTGTGACAGTTTTTCCCGAATATTTTTTTTGCTATAATTTTAAAAATACAAGACATTTTTTTTTCTTATAACTGTTATAACCTGACCTATCATGCGATTTCGGCTTGACGTCGACTTTTGGAATGCCCTGTATGTAACATAGGTTCCCACTTATTTTAATAAATATTTTATTTTAAAACGTAGACGAGCGGGCTTTACTTGTGGTGTTGTGGTTAAACGTGTACATTAGGATCGTGGTGTCGTTTTGACTGCCTAGTTGGTCTAGTGCTCAGCACGCTGGGTACTTATCTACGAGGTCCTGGGTTTGAATTCCGGGTCGGGTCGAAAGTGTCGGGTTTTTCTGTCTTAAAATAACTCAGACACAGGCCCGGAGTCAGGAATTTGGTGGTGTTAACGCCCCCGTGCCTCGGAGCCGTTGGTCCAGCGCCTGATCTCTCTACGGTCATGTCGGACTGCTGTCTCACCGAATTATAAGAGTGTAGGAACAGAGTGCACCTGTGTATTGCGCACACACTTGTGCACTATAATATCTCCTGCGCAGTTGGCTAATCGTAGTCGGAATTCGGCTAGGAGGACATTATTAAGGTGGTCCATATTAGACTTTTGATTTATTATCACCGAGCATTAGAATCATTCAATTATACATTTGTCTTGAAAAAAGCCCCCAAGTTGGTCGATTGCAAAATTCGTCGATTCGCTATCAGGATTACATACGAGTGTACAACGGTAAAGTCCGCTCCACTTGCAAGAATAAATTGTGATCATAAGATGTACATTTTCATAACTCTACCTTGGGAACAGGGTGAATTGGGCTTTACCATGGACGAAATATATAAGGACCAAGAATCGCCATACAAAAAAGCGTTCCCCGGAAATTCACAAAAATCCAAGTACCATTCAGATGGCGTTGCTAATATAACCAGCCAATGCTTTAATTTTCGTGCAATGTCTATCTGTCTGCTATCAGCGGACTTCCATGTTTGTTGCCAATTTCATTTAGTACTCTTAAAAGTCATAGATGGCGTTTATTAAAATACCGTACGAAAACAAATCTGTCTATTGTGCTCTTGGTTTGTAGTAGTTGACAAACAGCGGCAACAGTATCAACATTTCAACTAATGACGTAATGATCGGATGGCGCAATTCGTTGAGTTGTGGAAAATATCAAATCTGATGGTGTCGGGATCGATCCCCGGTCTATATTTTTTTAAATTTTCTTAGTTTATCTTTTTTTTACATTTATTAAGGACAGCAAACGATATGATACTGTTTTTTTTATTAATGTTATTTATTTGAGGGGAACGGGGGACCTAAATATACACATTCCTATTTTCCCTTTGACTTTTTGGCACAGACTAATGATCTCCTTTATTTAAGTAAGGCAAAACTTTTTTACAGTAAAATCTACATTTATCTACCACAGCTCTTATTGTTTGATTTTTCTCATATTCGAATTAACAAAGGAAATGTGTGCGGGACGGCTATGTGTGAGTGTGTTGGTGAGAGGAGTGGACTGTATTACGGTAGGCTGTGCGCTGGTTCACGGAACTGTAGGTAGGTACTCCGGTGAACGGTGTCTCCAGTCGCTGCACACTGTAGACGGTGGGTGGATCGTTGTTTGTCGTCTCGTAGAAGGTGGAAGTCTGCTATAAACTCACGAAGTACGGTATCCAAGTCGTAGAAGGGATCGGTGTCCTATAATCGATGCGGAGGTCTACACTGTATTTAATTCACTGTAGAGATTCGTTCAGAGGCGCTATTCTAAACCGATTCGCTATTCTAAACTGTAATTCAAAACTGTAATTTAAAACTGTAATGCTTACTGCGGCCGAGCCGCCGGCTTATATAGTCCGGCGCGCAGTTCAAAAGTCCCGCCTTTATTCTGGAAAGTGCTGTCAACGTCGACCCGCCTCGATTCGGGAATGCACGCGAAAACTCTGTACACATCTCGTGCCGAAAAACCCGACCTTATTCCGTACGCCATAAGGTCGTCATCAGTTCGCGCCGGGCAGCAGTCGTTGTGGCGTACGTAGCTATAGATGTATAGCGCCTATTGTATTCGAGCGCGGCTGTATCTATTCTATAAGTAAAGGTAATACGAATATTTGTTTACGAATTATAACTGCTTTTTTACGCGCGCTCTTTAAAGTCGTCCTGTACAAAATGTGAGCCTTCAAAAACTAAGAAAATTTCTAACTTAACTTTCAGACGCTCGACAAAATTTAATAATCTACGCGAATTAACACTGAAACTAAAAAATAGGCGCATTGTCCAAACGTTTGAATTATTATTTCGGAAATAAGCAGGTATTATTTGTCAAATTTTGGACGAGGAAATTGGAGACTACGAAATGCTGGTTTGGTCAAATATAAGAAGCGATTTATCGTCTGAGCTTATTTGTCACTTTCTTGCTTCGGCAGACGCCAGAGATTGCATCGAGACAAAAACATTTCATTCAAATACAATTTCTTCGAATGCCACGTGACCACGTTTCCTTTTAATTGAGCCAACTGAGCTAAATTACGAGGTGCTACGGCACGTACTAAAACTAGGTGCCGCCGTAGTCTAAGCTGTGACGAAGAGAGTAGAAGAGAAATGTCAAACTGGAAACGTTATTTCACACGCCACTAACACTATTTAGTTTCTAGGTTATTTAACTTAGAAATAGGGCTCGATTCCGAAGTGCCCTGTCTAAGATTATTGCATGGGATCATGGATTTTGATGACATTTGGATATAGCGTGGAACTTGAGATGCACAACACAGGAAAAAAAATGTCCACAAATTTTCTGAAAAAACCCTAAAAATCCAAAAACCCAGTAAGTACCCAGTAGTAACCAAAAAACCGGTTAAAAAAACGTTGTTATTCCTCTAAAACCAAAGCGAATATTTTCTAAAGTAATGCATTCTGTTTAATTCGGTACACACAGACGATAAATACGAATATAAAATACCTAAACACTTCAATATATTTTACTAACCTAAACCTATGACTAACTGCTAACAAAACTAAGGCTTGAGAAGTAGGTATTATTGTTTTTTTAAACAATGTACCTAAGCACAGAATCCATTGTATAGTCTACAAATCACGCGATTAGGTAGTCTTTACATCCAATTAGGCTTTTACATAGGTCAGTGTGTTCATGTTGTACGTTACAACCAGTGTTGCCAACCCCAATAAACTAAAAAAACAACAGCTCGTAAAAAAAAACAGGAGAAAACAGTAGGTAAAGAAAAAAAGGCAGATTTTATACTTTTTCTCTTATAATTAAAACAATGAACAATTTTCTTAGTTACCAGAACTCGAATATTGTTTTTTAATGTAAACGGCAGGGTCACTGTATTTCTCCAATTCAAAGCTTGAAACCTGTTGCGAGTTTGCGACTACAACACAATACGCAATACAATAGCCTGTAGCTGTCATTCGTAAACTGGGATTTCCCCGTGCATAAAAATATGACGTCAATCACATATAATGTGGTCGGGGAATAGTAGATACTGCCATCTAGTGTCATTATCAAAAAAATATTTGCATAGTGTGGCGCTGAACGCTACTCGAAAAACAGTAAAAATTAGGAATGAAACAGAAAACAGGGACATCAATGTGAAAACAGCAAATCTACTGTTAAAACTGTAGGGTTGGTAACACTGGTTACAACTTACCATGTTTATTAAAACATATTACCTACTGACGACAAAAATCATGCCTTTGTATGGAATTTTAGTGCTAAATTTACCGCGCGACAGCCTGGCTTCGGTTTTGTTCGGAGAGTGTAGTAGAGTGAGAGTATTTTTGAGTCGTCGCGCTCGTTCGCACTGACATGCTGGAATATTACGTATGACAGGGACGGCTACAGCCAAAACTACCGATATAGTCTTACTGAGTAGTTATCCTCTAGTTCTAAAACATTTTCAACTTGTTATCAAATAATCATACTTATGGTACATAAATTTAAAAGAATGTGTGAAATGAAGTTAATTTAAAAAAAATGTCATAAAAATCACTACCAAAAGTACGGCAATAATTTGTCTGAGAACGACATATTTCTTTTTTTTATTTTACAATTATATTAAACACCACGTTATGGCTAATTAAAAGGTCCAAAACGAAAATATTTTCAATAAACAGTATAATGTATAAAAGTCCAGCAGATTTTAGATTAAGCTCCATCTATTGTACCTAATTAAATTTACTACGTCATCTAGTCGGGTCTGAGGTTCCAGTTTGCAAAGTGTTGTTAAAAATATGCATTCTATGAGCGATTGATACCCCTATAGACATCTAGTGAGAAACAAATGAACCAAAAATCGGGGAACGCTCTTTTGTATGGCGATTGTTGGTCCTTATATATTTCGTCCATGGTTTTACGTTGAAATTCGATTTGGAACTGCCACAGCTTACTGAAGACATTTCTCTTTTCACCTTTTCTAATACTTCCGTCACTTTGCCATGGTCACGTTTGCAGTTGTAGTTGTGGGATGACCCTTCTCCGTGAGGAATCATGGCTACTTGAGTGCTGATGTGTTGATAAGGGTCTGTGCGTTTGGGTGGTGAAGGTGAAATGCGACGCTTGCTATTTGACTTACCGAGTGCTAACCTAGGATGTCTGTGTTGATGTGAAAATCCAGACGCTTGTACTGCTATGTGGGAATATTGAATGCTACTCTCATGCCTGCGGGGCGGCATACGGCTCACTCTAACCGGTCTGTGTGATGCTAATGAGTGTTTAGGTGAATAGTGAAGTGCTATGGACATATCCAGGGGCTTTTTTGTTGGTAAGTTAGTTTGAAGTTTCCTGCTACGCAAGTGGTAACTGGTAGTTTCTTTTGGCGGGGCTTTGAACATTGTTACAGAAGTATGTTGATTGCTAGAGAGTTGTTTGTAATGACGCGGTGTAACAGATTTTGAGCTTTTTCGAGAGCAGTTTCTGTACACTTCTTTTTGTAAACCTGTAAGGAAAGTTACTATGTAAGTCAATGAACGTATATTATTTTGATTAGTGTAGTATACGTACGTACGGAATGAAGTATCTCTATTGTTTGTTACCTTGTGCTGCTCCTTGTATTGCCATAACTGGTGTAATTAATTCAGATGCTATGGACGGAATAGATTCTTGCTTGTCGCCTAAATCATCCGTGCACTGTTCTTTTGGGGTGCAGGAACATGGCCTGTCGCGCATGGTATCCACGCTGACTGCTACCAGTTCCTTCACTGGTTTTATTAGAACAGTCTCTTTTATTTGGTGATTGCTGGTTTTGGATAGACACTTTTGCTTCTCGGCTTTCCGTTCTTTGTGAGCTTCCTTTTCATCGATGAATTCGGTCATTTCTTCCATAATGCCTCTTTTTTTGCCTTGAGATCTAAACCTTATGCCCCCGGTAGCTAAAACACCACACAGAAGATTGTTATACAAGGGGATAAAGCGACCGGCTATCTACACATAAAAGTTCAACTTTCCGAAAAGGAGAGATGATAAAGCTATTTTCCACCCGTCTATCTACACATGAAAGTTCAACTTTCCGAACAGAAGGGTAACCTATCTCATTTTCGAAACTTTGCTGTTCGAATTTTAATTGGTCGAAAAAGATTTGACGAAGTTTTAAATAATAGATTGATTTATTTACATAATATTGTAAGACTAGAAATTCATTAGCCCAATGTTTCATTTTCCAGAAAAACAGTTCTCCGATCATCAAAACGAATTTTTTTTCATTTCGTAGATGTTTTGCTTGTCATAAATTTATTTTCAAACAGTTTTAAAGACCGGAGTAACCGTTATTATCCTAGCCATGGGCGATTATTCGAAGAAAATTAATCGAATGAATCGATAATCGACCATTCGAGCAATCAAATGTCGATTTAGTAATTCGTAAACAAAATAATCGACAGTCGAATGATAGTCTATACTGGGCCCCTCGATGCATTCGATCAAATTGCCGCGACTGTGCGCAAAGGACAGGCAGCGACCGAATGACTAATCGAAGCAACGAATGACGATTCATTCGTTAGTAGTTAGTAGTACGGCCTGCGCACCGCGCGCTCCGTTATTGCTCGCCGCACTATGAAAGAATAATCGAATGACTGCGGTTGCTTATCGAATACATTTGTTTACAGAGACCATTCGAATAATTTAGTAATAATCGCCCGTCGCTATATTATCTTCAATTCGGGGAAACCCGACTCGCCGTGGTCCTTCGCCGTGGTACTAGTCTGCTCAACACTAGAGTGTAATTTAGAAGCCAGAGGCGCGGAGGGAGTGCAGTCCTCGCCCCCTGTAACAGAGCCGGAGAAGAGTGGATCATATGCACGCTGCATGTCTGCCTGCATGCTGCATGTCTGCCTGCGTGCTGCATGCCTGCTTGCATGCTGCATGCCTACTTGCATGTTGCATGGCTGCTTGCATGCTCATCCCAGCTTGGATGCTAGGAGCTTGCTTGTACAGTGCATGTCTGCTTGCATGCTGTATGCTTGCTTGCATGCTACGAGCTTGCTTGCACAGTGCATGCCTGCTTGTATGCTGTAGGCTTGCTTGCATGCTACGAGCTCTCTTGCACAATGCAATGCTCTGCCTGCATGCTGCATGCTGCATGCCTATTGAATGCATTTTACTTGTTTGTTTGTAATAATATAATATTGAAAACATTTTTCTGGAACCTGAAACATCTAGCAATAATAGTTTTTTCAAACGATGAGTTATAATTCAAAACATATTTAATTAAAAAAAAAACAAATGGAAATCGAACTTTCAAAAGAATGTCAATCGTGTTTTCGGTCAAATGAAAATATGGCAAATTAAAAAAGGATTAACGATTGGGGTAAAATGGAATTCGCACTTGTAAATTTCGGATTTAAGATAGGTAACCGAACAGGAGAGATGAAAAATGATTTTATTACACTGTATAATCCAGTAACCTTGTTTTTTTGCAAACTTGTTTATGATGTTGACCCAACGAATAATCCAAAGTTGTGACCTTAAGTGTCGAACGCGACTTTGTTAAACGCAAATATTTCTACAGTGTGTCCGGGTTTGGACTAGCGATAATTTATGGGCTATTAGTTTATCAAATATTATTGACAAAAAACAACCATGTTGGGTTCTAACTCCCCCCCCCCCCTCTTAAAATGGCAGCAATAAAAAAAAAAACTATCTGGACGTCCTAAAAGTTATGAAAACGATTCATTTGAAAGGTAACGATCAATAAAGATCAATTCAAAATTATTAACCGTCATACAGGAAAAAAAATTTTTCAAAGAAATCTTGCTAAAAATTTTAAACAAGTTTTTAAACCTATTACAAGACTAAATACAAAAATGCAATTTTTCAGTTATTTTTTAAGTTTTTCATTAGGATTATGTCTCAAAAAAATAAATAAAAGTCCCTTAAAATTATCGCTAGTCGAAACCCAGACACACCCTGTATATTTTTTTTTAGATTTTGGGGATTATAACCCCAAAGAAAAGGACTAGTTAGGACTAAATATTTAATAATACCTAGTACTAGTACGTATGTACAACATTGGATTTTGTGATTGTTTAAGTTTTTCTTTATTATAATTTTAATATGGTTTGGTGGTGACATCTCAACCTCAATGGTCTCCACTGAAAACCAGCGCCATGCTTGCCATGGCAATAAAGCTGAGTGGAAACCAATTTGGTTTCACTATTTATAATAAAAATGGTTTTATTTTTATGTTCATTTTATGTTCTCAGTGAACCAAATAAATTACTTTTCTTTCTTTCTTTAAATCTGTTACTATAAGAAGCTAGAATTGTCTCTGTAGAACCAACAGTTTCCTAATAAAGCCTTTCAAAGTTTATAATTTTTCGAGCTTAGCAATTTTTTGATATTGCGTTCTAAATGAATTTCAAGTTCTTCGTAATTCCTATTATACTTACGATCAAAACTCTTAGTATATTGCGTTCGGCGCATGCCAGGGTTATTTGAATTGCTTTGGGAAATCAATGTTATACCGCTGTGAGTTGATTATAAGTTTAGGAAACACTAAATGTCAGTATCTATAGTGCCTATAATGTAGATCTAATACTTATTATTATACTATATCCCCATGTCATATTAACATACATACTTACCATTGCAATTTGACATATTTTTGCCCCATTTTGACATATTTCCTGAAACTTGAACGCATATTGTAGAATCGACGTCATCAATAGAGCTCTCAGAGTTGAATTCATCAGACATCGGTACGACCAAATACACGGACGAATCTTCAGAGTTTTTGTTTTGTAATAACAACTTATTGACTAATTCAATAAAGCTGCGGTTACTCTCCGATTTCTGCAAGGCTATCATAGAGTCTTCATTATGAGGTTTGTCACTGATTTCTATGTCTTCTTTGGAAACATCTGTTTGGGACAGTCGGATTAAAAAAACGTCATTCTTTCGTTCTGAGAAATAATTTCTGCGGTTTTTGTTATTATTTATGAGCGGCCGGCCAAAGTTAAAACGAGTGTCACTGAAAAAAACGCATTAATATAGAACAAGACTAGTATCTACATTACAGAAAAGCATTACACAAAAAGATGTGTATACCATTTTAGGGTGTCCGATGTGTCGTAGTCGAGTGTGTCTGTGATCAAACCAGACTCATCTAAGGTGATCACACTACACGTGCCATGTTCCGGTATCAAATAATGTTTTGCATTTGACGAGAATGTACTATCAACAAATGAAATCACGCTTATGGTGTCCCCCTCTGTGAACGAGGCTGTTGCTAGACTGAGTGACGAATCAGTTTTCACGAACAAAATAGATTCTAAGCTGGATCTTGAAGTACCTATGGAAGTTTGCGATTTGCGTATTGGTTGACCAATGCTACTTTCAGAACATATGTAGTAAGAGTGACCATAAAGTTTTGTGGCATCGGTACTGAAGTACGAGTCACCATAAGCGGATGATCTATAAATATTATCGGCCAGAAATCCAGAAGTGTCCGATATATTGTCGTCAGATGTAGTTGTAAAATCCATGTCACATTTATAAATATATTCTATATCTTTATAGTTTGTATGGTTTTGATGGAGCAACGTTTTAGTTTTTGTGTAGACATTATTTTTCTCGTTGATATGTTTTATTGTTGTCTGGGATGCGTATCTTTCGTTCGTATGGCTATGATCCATCGAAAAAGATGGGAAGCCTATAGCACTTCCTACTGTAACCTTTATCCCTTCATTATCTACAAATACCCCGCCTTTGACCCCTGGTACACATTCCTCGGGGCAAGAGCATAGCGATGATATATCTGGAGAAGTAACCCTTATTTTGACGTAGCTGTGCTTAAATCTTATTTTCTTTTTGTCGCATCCACAACCACGATCACAAGTTGTTGTTTTTATTATGTCTTGGAACTCCTCTTCGATACCAGGAACTTTTTCTCCTTTTCTGGCCCCGATCCTCTTTGATTTTGTTCTTATTTTACCTCTCTTTTCTGATGGAGTTGGTTCTGGCGGTAAACCAAGATCAGTACGTATTTTTTTTATCAATGCCTTTTCGGATGCGGTTTTACCTTCCGGAATAGGCAAACCTGCCGCTGCTAAGCCTCTTATTATTTTTTCTTTTTGTGCTGGTGTCTTGCCTGTTAATGGTGTTATGAGACCGTCCGCTTTTGCTTTTTTGACGATTGCCTTTTCTGATGGGGTGATGGCTTCTGGTTCTACGCCGAATTCCGGTTTCCTGCGTCTCGTCTTAATACCTCTTCTTTTTTCTGATGGAGTTGCTTCGGGTGGAAGACCCATTTCAGTCCTTATCTTTTTAACTAACTCTTTTTCCGACGGAGTTGTTCCTTCTGGTAACGGTAGCCCTGCTGCAGCTAATCCTCTTATAATTTTTTCTTTTTGTGCCGGAGTCTTTCCTGTCAGCGGAGTCAACAATCCTTCGGCTTTAGCTTTTCTTACAATTTCTTTTTCGGAAGGAGTTATTGCTTCAGGAGGTATTCCCAGTTCGCCCCTAATTTTTCGGATCATCGATTTTTCTGATGGTGTTTTGCCCACGGGTAGTGGCAGTCCGGCTTTCGCTAAACCTCGAATGATTTTTTCTTTTTGTGCAGGGGTCTTTCCTTCCAAAGGCGTCAGAAACCCGGCCGCTTTTGCAGCACGTATTTTTGCTGAAGGGATACCTTCTAATGGTATCGCTGGCTCGGCTTTGATTTTACGAATCATAGATTTTTCTGAAGGTGTTCTACCTTCCGGTAACGGGATTCCGGTCTGATGCATTTTTCGTAATATATTCTCTTTCTGAGCTGGTGTTTTTCCTTCTAAAGGAGTAATGATACCTGCAGCTTGGGCTCTTTTATATTTTTCCCTCAAGGAAGGTGTTTTTGGTTCAGGTGGCAGGCCTGTTTCTTGTCGAATTTTTTCTATTAGTTTCTTTTCTGATGGTGTTTTTCCCTCTGGGAGGGGTAAGCCCGATTTAGCCAAACCTCTTAATATTTTTTCTTTTTGCTGAGGGGTTTTCCCATCTAACGGAGTTAAAAATCCTGCTGCCTTTGCTTTTCTTATTTTTTCTGATGGTGTAACTACTGCTGCTCTGGGCATTGCTTTGATTTTTGATATCAAAGCCTTTTCTGAAGGAGTACGGCCTTCTGGTAATGGGATACCCATGTCATGTTGAGCTTTTAAAATCTTTTCTTTTTCTGGTCTTGATTTTCCTTCTAATGGTGCTATGATGCCAGCTGCTAACGCTTTATTGTATTTCTCTTTTTCGGAAGCAGTTTTTGGCTCTGGGGGCAAGCCAAGTTCTGCTCGAACTTTACCAATTAATTTTCTCTCAGATGGTGTCTCAGCTTCAGGCAATGGTAAACCTTCCATTGCTAAACCTCTTAATATTTTTTCTTTTTGCTCGGGTGTTTTACCAGTTAAAGGAGTGATAAGACCAGCAGCTTTAGCTCTTCGCAACCTTTCAGATGGCATAGCGAATGGGGCTCTAGGCATTGCTTTTACTTTAGCTATAAGTGCTTTTTCGGAGGGAGTGCGGCCTTCAGGTAGAGGTATACCCATATCATGTTGCGCCTTCAATATTCTTTCCTTCTCTGGGCCTGATTTTCCTTCTAGAGGCTCAATGATTCCAGCCGCTATTGCTTTATTGTACTTATCTCTTTCTGCTGCTGTCTTTGGTTCTTGAGGAAGTCCTAAATCTGCTCTGACTTTGTTAATCAGTTTCTTTTCAGATGCCGTTTTTCCGTCTGGTAACGGAATACCGTGCATGGCAAGGCCGCGTAGTATCTTTTCTTTCTGTTCTGGAGTTTTTCCCTCTAAGGGCGTTAGGAGACCGGCTGCTTTAGCTTTTCTAAGTTTTTCAGATGGTATGGCGACAGGAGCAGCGCGTGTCATAGTTTTCACTTTGGCTATTAAGGCTTTTTCCGAAGGTGTTCGCCCTTCAGGCAGCGGTATGCCCATATCGTGTTGGGCTTTTAGTATCTTTTCTTTCTCTGGTCCTGATTTTCCTTCTAAAGGCTGTATGATTCCGGCTGCAAGTGCTTTGTTATATTTATCCCTTTCCGCTGCTGTCTTTGGCTCCGGGGGCAGACCCAAATCTGTTCTGACCTTATCAATAAGTTTCTTTTCTGAAGGTGTTTTTCCTTCTGGAAGTGGCAATCCGTGTTCGGCTAGGCCCCTTAGTATTTTTTCCTTTTGTTCTGGAGTTTTTTCTGTCAATGGGGTTAATAATCCTGCAGCTCGTGCCTTCCTTACTTTCTCTGAAGGAATACCCGATGGTATACCTCTCGGTGACGCTTTGATTTTAGCTATTAGTGCTTTTTCGGAAGGAGTGCGACCTTCGGGTAGAGGTATACCCATATCATGTTGGGCTTTTAATATTCTCTCTTTCTCTGGACCAGTTTTTCCTTCTAAGGGCTCCATAATTCCGGCCGCGTGTGCTTTATTGTACTTATTTCTTTCTGCAGCTGTCTTTGGCTCAGAGGGAAGTCCTAGATCTGCTCTGACTTTGTTAATCAAATTTTTCTCGGATGCTGTTTTTCCTTCAGGTAGCGGCACTCCGTGCATGGCCAGTCCTCTTAAAATTTTTTCCTTTTGTTCTGGAGTTTTCCCTGTTAATGGAGTAATTAAACCAGCAGCTTTTGCTTTTCTTAATCTTTCAGACGGGGTAACGATGGGGACAACCCGCGGCATGGCTTTTACTTTGGCTATCAACGCTTTTTCTGATGGTGTTCGGCCTTCAGGCAGAGGTAAGCCCATGTCGTGTTGGGCTTTTAGTATCTTTTCTTTCTCTGGTCCTGATTTTCCTTCTAAAGGCTGTATGATTCCGGCTGCATGTGCTTTGTTATATTTATCCCTTTCCGCTGCTGTCTTTGGCTCCGGGGGAAGACCTAAATCTGTTCTGACCTTATTAATAATTTTTTTCTCTGAAGGTGTTTTTCCTTCTGGAAGCGGCAATCCGTGCTCGGCTAGGCCCCTTAGAATTTTTTCTTTTTGTTCTGGAGTTTTTCCCGTCAATGGAGTTAATAATCCTGCAGCTCGTGCCTTCCTTACTTTCTCTGAAGGAATACCCGATGGTATTCCTCTCGGTGATGCTTTTATATTGGATATTAGTGCTTTTTCGGAAGGCGTGCGACCTTCAGGTAGAGGTATACCCATATCATGTTGGGCTTTCAATATTCTCTCTTTCTCGGGACCTGTTTTTCCTTCTAAGGGCTCCATTATTCCGGCCGCGTGTGCTTTAATGTACTTATCCCTTTCTGCAGCTGTCTTTGGCTCTGGAGGAAGTCCTAGATCTGCTCTGACTTTGTTGATCAAATTTTTCTCGGATGCAGTTTTTCCTTCAGGTAGCGGCACTCCGTGCATGGCCAGTCCTCTCAAAATTTTTTCCTTTTGTTCTGGGGTTTTTCCTGTTAATGGAGTAACCAAACCAGCAGCTTTTGCTTTTCTGAATCTTTCAGATGGGGTGACGATAGGAACAGCCCGCGGCATCGCTTTTACTTTGGCTATCAACGCTTTTTCTGATGGTGTTCGGCCTTCAGGCAGAGGTAAGCCCATGTCGTGTTGGGCTTTTAGTATCTTTTCTTTCTCTGGTCCTGATTTTCCTTCTAAAGGCTGTATGATTCCGGCTGCATGTGCTTTGTTATATTTATCCCTTTCCGCTGCTGTCTTTGGCTCCGGGGGAAGACCTAAATCTGTTCTGACCTTATTAATAATTTTTTTCTCTGAAGGTGTTTTTCCTTCTGGAAGTGGCAATCCGTGCTCGGCTAGGCCCCTTAGAATTTTTTCTTTTTGTTCTGGAGTTTTTCCCGTCAATGGAGTTAATAATCCTGCAGCTCGTGCCTTCCTTACTTTCTCTGAAGGAATACCTGATGGTATTCCTCTCGGTGATGCTTTTATATTGGATATTAGTGCTTTTTCGGAAGGCGTGCGACCTTCAGGTAGAGGTATACCCATATCATGTTGGGTTTTCAATATTCTCTCTTTCTCGGGACCTGTTTTTCCTTCTAAGGGCTCTATAATTCCGGCCGCGTGTGCTTTGATGTACTTATCCCTTTCTGCAGCTGTCTTTGGCTCTGGAGGAAGTCCTAGATCTGCTCTGACTTTGTTGATCAAATTTTTCTCGGATGCAGTTTTTCCTTCAGGTAGCGGAACTCCGTGCATGGCCAGTCCTCTTAAAATTTTTTCCTTTTGTTCTGGGGTTTTTCCTGTTAATGGAGTAACCAAACCAGCAGCTTTTGCTTTTCTGAATCTTTCAGATGGGGTGACGATAGGAACAGCCCGCGGCATCGCTTTTACTTTGGCTATCAACGCTTTTTCTGATGGTGTTCGGCCTTCAGGCAGAGGTAAGCCCATGTCGTGTTGGGCTTTTAGTATCTTTTCTTTCTCTGGTCCTGATTTTCCTTCTAAAGGCTGTATGATTCCGGCTGCATGTGCTTTGTTATATTTATCCCTTTCCGCTGCTGTCTTTGGCTCCGGGGGAAGACCTAAATCTGTTCTGACCTTATTAATAATTTTTTTCTCTGAAGGTGTTTTTCCTTCTGGAAGTGGCAATCCGTGCTCGGCTAGGCCCCTTAGAATTTTTTCTTTTTGTTCTGGAGTTTTTCCCGTCAATGGAGTTAATAATCCTGCAGCTCGTGCCTTCCTTACTTTCTCTGAAGGAATACCTGATGGTATTCCTCTCGGTGATGCTTTTATATTGGATATTAGTGCTTTTTCGGAAGGCGTGCGACCTTCAGGTAGAGGTATACCCATATCATGTTGGGCTTTCAATATTCTCTCTTTCTCGGGACCTGTTTTTCCTTCTAAGGGCTCCATAATTCCGGCCGCATGTGCTTTAATGTATTTATCTCTTTCTGCAGATGTCTTTGGCTCCGGAGGAAGTCCTAGATCTGCTCTGACTTTGTTAATCAAATTTTTCTCGGATGCTGTTTTTCCTTCAGGTAGCGGCACTCCGTGCATGGCCAGTCCTCTCAAAATTTTTTCCTTTTGTTCTGGGGTTTTTCCTGTTAATGGAGTAACCAAACCAGCAGCTTTTGCTTTTCTGAATCTTTCAGATGGGGTGACGATGGGAACAACCCGTGGCATCGCTTTGACTTTGGCTATTAACGCTTTTTCTGATGGTGTTCGGCCTTCAGGCAAAGGTAAGCCCATGTCGTGTTGGGCTTTTAGTATTTTTTCTTTCTCTGGTCCTGATTTCCCTTCTAAAGGCTGTATGATTCCAGCTGCATGTGCTCTATTGTATTTATCCCTTTCCGCTGCTGTCTTTGGCTCTGGGGGTAGACCTAAATCTGTTCTAACCTTATCAATAAGTTTCTTCTCTGAAGGTGTTTTTCCTTCTGGAAGCGGCAATCCGTGCTCGGCTAAGCCCCTTAGTATTTTTTCTTTTTGTTCTGGAGTTTTTCCCGTCAATGGAGTTAGTATTCCTGCAGCTCGTGCCTTCCTTACTTTCTCTGAAGGAATGCCCGATGGTATTCCTCTCGGCGATGCTTTTATTTTAGCTATTAGTGCCTTTTCGGAAGGAGTGCGACCTTCAGGTAGTGGTATACCCATATCATGTTGCGCTTTTAATATTCTCTCTTTATCGGGACCTGTTTTACCTTCTAAGGGCTCTATTATTCCGGCCGCGTGTGCTTTATTGTACTTATCTCTTTCTGCAGCTGTCTTTGGCTCCGGGGGAAGTCCCAGATCTGCTCTGACTTTGTTAATTAATTTTTTTTCTGATGCAGTTTTTCCTTCAGGTAGCGGCACTCCGTGCATGGCCAGTCCTCTTAAAATTTTTTCTTTTTGTTCTGGAGGTTTTCCTGTTAAAGGAGTAATCAAACCAGCAGCTTTTGCTTTTCTTATTCTTTCAGATGGGGTGACGATGGGAACGACCCGCGGCATGGCTTTTACTTTGGCTATCAACGCTTTTTCTGATGGTGTTCGGCCTTCGGGCAGAGGTATGCCCATATCGTGTTGGGCTTTTAGTATCTTTTCTTTCTCCGGTCCTGATTTTCCTTCTAAAGGCTGTATGATTCCGGCTGCATGTGCTTTGTTATATTTATCCCTTTCCGCTGCTGTCTTTGGCTCTGGGGGAAGACCTAAATCTGTTCTGACCTTATCAATAAGTTTCTTCTCTGAAGGTGTTTTTCCTTCTGGAAGTGGCAATCCGTGCTCGGCTAAGCCTTTTAGTATTTTTTCTTTTTGTTCTGGAGTTTTTCCCGTTAATGGAGTTAATAATCCTGCAGCTCGTGCCTTCCTTACTTTCTCTGAAGGAATACCGGATGGAATTCCTCTCGGCGATGCTTTTATTTTAGCTATTAGTGATTTTTCGGAAGGAGTGCGACCGTCAGGTAGGGGTATACCCATATCATGTTGGGCTTTCAATATTCTCTCTTTCTCGGGACCTGTTTTTCCTTCTAGGGGCTCCATTATTCCGGCCGCGTGTGCTTTGTTGTACTTATCTTTTTCTGCAGCTGTCTTTGGCTCCGGGGGAAGTCCTAGATCCGCTCTGACTTTGTTAATTAATTTCTTCTCGGATGCAGTTTTTCCTTCAGGTAGCGGCACTCCGTGCATGGCCAGTCCTCTTAAATTTTTTTCCTTTTGTTCTGGAGGTTTTCCTGTTAAAGGAGTAATCAAACCATCAGCTTTTGCTCTTCTTATTCGTTCGGATGGGGTGATAATGGGAACAGTCCGCGGCATCGCTTTAACTTTGGCTATCAACGCTTTTTCTGATGGTGTTCGTCCTTCGGGCAGAGGTATGCCCATATCGTGTTGGGCTTTTAGTATCTTTTCTTTCTCTGGTCCTGATTTTCCTTCTAAAGGCTGTATGATTCCGGCTGCATGTGCTTTGTTATATTTATCTCTTTCCGCTGCTGTCTTTGGCTCCTGGGGAAGACCTAAATCGTTTCTGACCTTATCAATAAGTTTCTTCTCTGAAGGTGTTTTTCCTTCTGGAAGCGGCAATCCGTGCTCGGCTAAGCCCCTTAGTATTTTTTCTTTTTGTTTTGGAGTTTTTCCCGTCAATGGAGTTAATAATCCTGCAGCTCGTGCCTTCCTTACTTTCTCTGAAGGAATACCGGATGGAATTCCTCTCGGCGATGCTTTTATTTTAGCTATTAGTGATTTTTCGGAAGGAGTGCGACCTTCAGGTAGGGGTATACCCATATCATGTTGGGCTTTCAATATTCTCTCTTTCTCGGGACCTGTTTTTCCTTCTAGGGGCTCCATTATTCCGGCCGCGTGTGCTTTGTTGTACTTATCTTTTTCTGCAGCTGTCTTTGGCTCCGGGGGAAGTCCTAGATCCGCTCTGACTTTGTTAATTAATTTCTTCTCGGATGCAGTTTTTCCTTCAGGTAGCGGCACTCCGTGCATGGCCAGTCCTCTTAAAATTTTTTCCTTTTGTTCTGGAGGTTTTCCTGTTAAAGGAGTAATCAAACCATCAGCTTTTGCTCTTCTTATTCGTTCGGATGGGGTGATAATGGGAACAGTCCGCGGCGTCGCTTTAACTTTTGCTATCAACGCTTTTTCTGATGGTGTTCGTCCTTCGGGCAGAGGTATGCCCATATCGTGTTGGGCTTTTAGTATCTTTTCTTTCTCTGGTCCTGATTTTCCTTCTAAAGGCTGTATGATTCCGGCTGCATGTGCTTTGTTATATTTATCTCTTTCCGCTGCTGTCTTTGGCTCCGGGGGAAGACCTAAATCTGTTCTGACCTTATCAATAAGTTTCTTCTCTGAAGGTGTTTTTCCTTCTGGAAGCGGCAATCCGTGCTCGGCTAAGCCCCTTAGTATTTTTTCTTTTTGTTTTGGAGTTTTTCCTGTCAATGGAGTTAATAATCCTGCAGCTCGTGCCTTCCTTACTTTCTCTGAAGGAATACCGGATGGAATTCCTCTCGGCGATGCTTTTATTTTAGCTATTAGTGATTTTTCGGAAGGAGTGCGACCTTCAGGTAGGGGTATACCCATATCATGTTGGGCTTTCAATATTCTCTCTTTCTCGGGACCTGTTTTTCCTTCTAAGGGCTCCATTATTCCGGCCGCGTGTGCTTTATTGTACTTATCTTTTTCTTTAGCTGTCTTTGGCTCCGGAGGAAGTCCTAGATCCGCTCTGACTTTGTTAATTAATTTTTTCTCGGATGCAGTTTTTCCTTCAGGTAGCGGCACTCCGTGCATGGCCAGTCCTCTTAAAATTTTTTCTTTTTGTTCTGGAGGTTTTCCTGTTAAAGGAGTAATCAAACCATCAGCTTTTGCTCTTTTTATTCGTTCGGATGGGGTGATGATTGGAACAGTCCGCGGCATCGCTTCAACTTTGGCTATCAACGCTTTTTCTGATGGTGTTCGTCCTTCGGGCAGAGGTATGCCCATATCGTGTTGGGCTTTTAGTATCTTTTCTTTCTCTGGTCCTGATTTTCCTTCTAAAGGCTGTATGATTCCGGCTGCATGTGCTTTGTTATATTTATCTCTTTCCGCTGCTGTCTTTGGCTCCGGGGGAAGACCTAAATCTGTTCTGACCTTATCAATAAGTTTCTTCTCTGAAGGTGTTTTTCCTTCTGGAAGCGGCAATCCGTGCTCGGCTAAGCCCCTTAGTATTTTTTCTTTTTGTTTTGGAGTTTTTCCTGTCAATGGAGTTAATAATCCTGCAGCTCGTGCCTTCCTTACTTTCTCTGAAGGAATACCGGATGGAATTCCTCTCGGCGATGCTTTTATTTTAGCTATTAGTGATTTTTCGGAAGGAGTGCGACCTTCAGGTAGGAGTATACCCATATCATGTTGGGCTTTCAATATTCTCTCTTTCTCGGGACCTGTTTTTCCTTCTAAGGGCTCCATTATTCCGGCCGCGTGTGCTTTATTGTACTTATCTTTTTCTGCAGCTGTCTTTGGCTCCGGGGGAAGTCCTAGATCCGCTCTGACTTTGTTTATTAATTTTTTCTCGGATGCAGTTTTTCCTTCAGGTAGCGGCACTCCGTGCATGGCCAGTCCTCTTAAAATTTTTTCTTTTTGTTCTGGAGGTTTTCCTGTTAAAGGAGTAATCAAACCTTCAGCTTTTGCTCTTTTTATTCGTTCGGATGGGGTGATAATGGGAACAGTCCGCGGCATCGCTTTAACTTTGGCTATCAACGCTTTTTCTGATGGCGTTCGGCCTTCGGGCAGAGGTAAGCCCATGTCGTGTTGGGCTTTTAGTATCTTTTCTTTCTCTGGTAATGATTTTCCTTCTAAAGGCTGTATGATTCCGGCCGCAATAGCTTTGTTATATTTGTCTCTTTCTGCGGCAGTTTTGGGTTCAGGTGGTAGACCGAGGTCAGCTCTAACTTTGTTCATTAATTTTTTCTCCGAGGCCGTCTTAGCCTCTGGCAGTGGCAATCCATGTTCGGCCAACCCTCTCAAGATTCTTTCTTTTTGTGCAGGAGTTTTTCCTGCTAATGGTGTTAATAGCCCTGCGGCTTTTGCTTTTCTCAGTTTTTCGGATGGAATTCTTAAAGGGGCTTCTCTGGGCATAGCTTTAATTTTGTTAATCAACGCTTTTTCCGAAGCCGTGCGAGCTTCGGGTAAGGGTATGCCCATGTCGTGCTGTGCTTTTAATATTTTTTCTTTTTCTGGAGTTGATTTACCTTCTAATGGCTGTATAATACCGGCTGCTACGGCTTTGTTGTAATTATCACGTTCTGCTGCTGTTTTGGGTTCAGGTGGTAGACCTAGTTCTGCTCTTACTTTGTCGATTAGTTTTCTGTCTGAAGGCGTCTTTCCTTCTGGAAGAGGCAACCCTGCAAGCGCTAAACCTGTGAGTATTTTTTTCTTTTCTTCTGGTGTTTTCCCTGTTAAAGGGGTTAATAATCCTGCAGCTTTGGCCTTCTTAACTTTTTCAGAAGGAATACCTGACGGTATACCTGATGGTATTCCTCTTGGTGAAGCTTTTACCTTTGCTATTAATGCCTTTTCTGAAGCAGTCCTGCCTTCTGGTAAGGGTATACCCATGTCATGCTGAGCTTTTAAAATCTTTTTTTTTTGTGCTGGTGTTTTTCCTTCTAGGGGCTGAATGATTCCGGCGGCTATACCTTTGTTGTATTTGTCTCTTTCTTCCGCAGTTTTGGGTTCAGGTGGTAGCCCGAGGTCAGTTCGTACTTTATCGATTATTTTTTTCTCCGAAGCCGTCTTGCCCTCTGGCAGTGGCAACCCATGCTCAGCCAATCCTCTTAAGATTTTCTCTTTTTGTTCTGGAGTCTTTCCTGCTAATGGAGTAAGCAGCCCAGCGGCTTTTGCTTTTCGCAGTTTTTCGGATGGAATTTTTACAGGAGCTTCTCTGGGCATAGCTTTGACTTTGGCAATCAACGCTTTTTCCGAGGCCGTGCGACCTTCGGGTAAAGGAATATCCATGTCATGTTGAGCTTTTAAAATCTTTTCTTTCTGTTCTGGAGTTTTCCCTTCTAAAGGAGTAATTATACCAGCAGCTGTTGCTTGTTTGTAACTTTCTTTTTCTGCTGCGTTTTTAGGTTCAGGTGGCAAACCGACCTCTTTCCTGACCTTCTCTATGAGTTTCTTTTCCGATGGCGTTTTACCTTCCGGCAAAGGTACACCAGCCAGGGCTAATCCTTTAAGAATCTTTTCCTTTTGCTCTTTGGTTTTTCCTTCTAATGGAGTCAAGAGCCCAGCAGCTTTAGCTCTTCGTATTTTTTCGGACGGCGTCCTTTTTTCTCTACTTGCTTTAATTTTTTGTATTAAATCTTTCTCTGACGGTGTTCGTCCCTTTGGAAGTTCAATACCTAATTCAGCTTGCTTCTTTAAAATTTTTTCTTTTTCTTCCTTAGATTTCCCTTCTAGTGGGACCAACACTCCAGCAGCTTCTGCTTTTTTCATTTTTTCTTTTTCATCTGCTGTTTTTGGTTCTGGAGGCAAACCCAAATCATTTCGTACTTTTTTCATTAGTGCTCTTTCTGAGTCGGTTCTTCCTTCGGGTAGCGGCACTCCGGACATAGCCAGATCTTTAAGGATTTTTTCCTTTTGTGCTGGTGATTTCCCTTCCATTGCAGTAAAAGCTTCCTTGGTTCTTCTAGCTATCTCTTTTTTCCTTTCCTTAACACTAGCTGTTTCTAATGCTGCTGCGGATTTTCTTAATTCTCCTAATTTTCTTTCTTCTCGTGGCATATGTCCACAAAGGACACAGTCGCAATGATCACAGTTCTTTTTCTTGTAGCAATCATAGAGACTTTTCATTACTTCAAACATAGCATCCGAGTTGCAAGAACAGCAACAACTTTCTTCTACTGCTCCAAATTGACATCTGTACACTCTGACTCGGGCTTTTGTCATCGGGTTTCTATAGTAGTTCAGGCATCGTGGTATATTATAGTCCGAAACAATATTCACTATGAATTTTGTGTTGAATGGATTGCGAGTGGACTTTTGTCTAATTATGTCGGAACCTATTATAAATAACTTTGATTGCGCTGTGCTACTTTTTCGTAGTCCCAGCATGCTGAAGTGATTTGATATATCACTGGTGTGCCTTGAAGAGTTTATGATATCAAATATATTCTGTTTGTCATAGTTGTATACTTTGTATGTAGTGCGTCTTCTTTTTTTAACTGTTTTTATTATGCTTACACTTTCGCTAAAATTGCAAGGACTTTCTTCGTATTGATGATGCGTCGTCTCTTCGTATATTGGTGGTGGAAATTTCATGCTTTCATTTATGTACAATGTTTTGAGTTCTTTGTCCTTGTACTCTTTGTTGCGTTTGCGCCGGTTCTTGGCATATGAAGATCTTTTCTCGGTAAATGCACAAGCCCATCTATCGTCTGCCATAATGTTATACTAAAAACTTACATTGATTTTTGTTGATTTAATTTACATAGTATTTTTCTTAGGTAAAAAATGTTAAACTTTTTGATTACTGGCAAATTCAGCTATCTGTAACAAGAAAACTAATTGTTCAAGTCCGAAGTTCATTATACAATCTGTCCGGGGGACAATTGTACAATCTTTATGATGTAATTTATACACTTCATTTTGTCAACAAAATTATTTGACATGTGGGGTCAAAACCAAATCCCCTGCAGACGGCAGCCATTTTTATTTTTTACTTCTTGATACCTGGGTGCTTTGCACGTACCTAAATTATAGCCATTTTTTAGTTAGAAGCGTTTATAATTTCAAAAATATTAAATGTACAGATTTGTTAATTACGTTAGTTTTATCAAAATGTACTACCTTTTTATTAGATTATTAAGAAAAAAACATGTAAGTAGGGGCTTTTGAAATTGAAAACTAGTTAAACTAGTGAGCACTATGTAGCCATCACAGAACAGAAAAAACGAGTAGAATTAGCATCCTCGCCTATTAGTATGAAAACCAGTGTAACCAAACTAACACATTTGTAAGAATATCACATTTTGATCCACACAAAGAATATTAAGTTGTGATTGTTAATTTTTAGAGATGACAAAAGAGCCTAAAATACTAATTCGATTAAATGGGTCCCATCTATATTACTAAGCCAATAAGATCCTAAGTTGTGCTTTCCTGATTCTAATGATCTTTTATATTTTGTTATTCTACTCCCTAATAGATGTCTCTATTTAGACATGCTTGTTCCTATTACGATGCATTAAGGTCCATAATTGTGGCTGCCGCTCATTTTCCTTGCTTTTAAATACCAAATAGTTTTGCCACCCAACGCTAGATGGAGAAGCTAGAGAAGCTTTCTGTCAAAATTAAGGATGGGGTGTACACGATAAACTGAACAAAAAGTATCGATCTAGCTAGACATCAAATTTTGCCCGGAAATAAAATGTATGGCCACTTATTATTATCTTTATGTTTATAAAACGAAATAATGTTCGTTACACGAGTTATAAAGATACCGAAACTTTTGCAATGATTTTGATTTGATTATTCTTCGCCCTGATTATCAGAAAAAAAACTAGGTTTACGGGGTGAAAATGTATTGTATGAGAATTCGACATTTGCGCGGAGAAAGGAATACGTAATAAATGGTTCTACTTACTTATTATTCAGTTATATAAAACAAAGTCGTGCCCGTGTTAGATACACGATATATAAATAAACCATTTCAAATAAAAATAAAAAAAACTACTCAAAATGACATATTTTTTTAATGACTAAGATTGGTCTCCAAATCTCTCGATTGTCAAAAAAAACTTGGATTATAGGGTGTAAATTAAGAGTGAAAAAATGTGAGATTCCGACATTTGCTCGGACGAAGAAATTGTTTGTGCGAGTATAAATAAGTATTGTTAACCCCCGACGCAAAAACAAGAGCATAGGGTGTTATAAGTTTGACGTGTCTGTCTGTTTGTAGCATCGTATTTCCCGAAAGGATGAACCGATTTCGATTTGGCTTTTTTTTGTTTGATAGATCATTATTCGGGAGTGTTTTTAGCTATGTTTGATGAAAATCACAAAATAGCGAATGACATATTTTTTTACAACTCCCACAATATGGGTATCAAATGAAAAGGCTTTTCTAGTAAAATACTATACGATATTATTAATTTCAAAGAAGCCGCCACCACAAACTGGCGAATTGTTTTTTTTTTCACAACTGCTTCAATATTGGTAGCAAATGAATAGGCTTAATACGTAAGGTGCAATATAAAAAGTCGGTTCTCGCTATTAAAAAATATATATATAAATTTTTAAAAACCCCCATCGCAACAAAGAAGCGATAAAGATTAAGCGATTAACATAACCTTATTAATTTGGCAGTAATATTCGTAGAACTTGATTGTTGAATAGTTTTGTACTAAATACCTACAGTTCTCTAAAGTGACTAAGACGATGTAGATAACGATACGAAACCCTTTTTGCGTTAATCCGATTCGCACTTGGCCGGTTTTTTCTTATTACGGGATTAAGTTCATCATAATTAAACGATTTACGGATTAATTTACAATGTATATTAAACGACGTTGCGAATCCTTTAGTAATTAATTAGGTACCTAGCAGTAAAGTAATCCGTGAATTGTGTTGAAAGTAGTGAGTAGTATGAAAATATTTCCAATTTCGGTTCAAATAAACTTATCGATATTTTAACGTACGCACGTTAAAATATCGCATCCCTAAATGAGTAGCGTGTGGAATTAATACAGTAACGGTACAAATAAAGTTTAGACCTTATCACCTTTGCGGTGAAGGTGAATTGATTTTAGATTGTAATTTTAACCAATTGCTATGAAGGGCAAACTTTCCAATTTCTTTTAAAATAACGTGATAAATTACTTAATTATGGTATGTTACTCCTCTTTTTGAAAAAAAATGTTGTTTTACTGTTGTTTTTCCGTACAAAAATTGTACAATTTAGCATTTCTTAAGATTTTCGTCAATATTTGACGGCGTCCTATTGCAACTGTCGCCGACTAAAGCGCGTGAAAGGGGGCGGGACCATCACATACGCTAAGCTCATCGCATTTGATATACGCGGATCACGCCCACTTACGATTTCTACGTTTTTTCTGTTCTGTGGTAGCCATACACTTATAGTTAAAATATTAAGGTTACCAAAAACAAATTTTCATTACTATTACGCTTCAAATTAAAAATTGACTGTAATTTAAGTACGAGCACCCTGTAACCAAGAATTAAAAAAAAATAATTGCTGCCAATTGGAAAGGATTCGGGTTTGACCCTACGTGTTATAATTTTTTTATCGTATGTGAGTACGTAGGTATGTATGCATAGATACATTCAAAAATTTTAAAAACAACATTTTTGTTCTCTACCGACCTAAACAAAGGCTGAGAGGTATTTTTGTTTTTTTACATTCAATGTACGGAATTCGACTATCTACCGTTTTATTGTATCAAAAAGGCTAGTTTTAGCACTGATCATGGCGTCATGGCATGTTTAACATGTAGATTCACACGTGCTGGCAGGTCATGATGTTTTATTAACTTAATGATCAGTAAGATGTTATGGCCAATTTTTTTAAAACAAGATTCACAAAGTCGCTAATTTTTGACGTAGGTATCTTCCATTACTTGTCTTTTATACACTTCTTATTACAATATGTATTTAGTTTTTTTTTTTTTAAATGTCATTGATTACGACGCACTTATACTCGTGATAACCACAACTTACTTAGTTTAATAGCAAATCTGTCAAAATAAACATAAAACTATAATTTTAAGCTGTCAGAAAAATCCTCATTACTAAAAACAGAAATAATATGTGTTTATAGGCTGAAACGCAAACTTTTGGTGAAATATTGGATGTTAATAATTTGATAACACACAATGATATGAATCACTCTTTTCTTTTCATTGATATATTTTGCGCATCTCTAGTCTGTTTGTCTGTTTGTACACGCTAATCTCCGGAACGGATTTGAATGAAACTTTTTTAATTGTGTAGCTATGGAGTCTGGGCAAATATTAGGCTATAACTTATTTTGAAGATCGGAGTACCTGACGTGGAATCTTAGCAGTACACTTAAACTAAGAGAGATATGAAAGCAGCGCCTTAAGAAAGTTAGTTAGCGTGATGAGCATTTTCTATTGACGTACACAAATTGAAGGTCTGGGGCAACTGACATGGAACCCTAGCAGCTCAGCTTAACTATAAGAGATATGAATAGAGTGCTTTAAGGAACATTGTTCAGAGTGATGAGCACTTTGTATTGACGTACATAAATTGAAGGTCTGGAGCAACTGATACAGAACCCTAGCAGCTCGGCTCAACTATAAGAGATATAAATAGAGCGCCTTAGGGAATATTGTTCAGCGTGATGAGCATTTTCTATTGATGTACACAAATTGAAGGTCTGGAGCAATTGATATGCTAAATTACTTTAGACTGATATTCAAATTCCCAAGGTAATCCTATTGTCTCCAAGTTACGATCTGGTGAGAGAAATCGAGAGAATCCTTCAGATTTTATAGGCATGTATACCATATATGCTACAGCATTAAGTTAGGTATTTAAGCGTTTGTGACCGTAACGCTAAGTAGTTCGTGAATACTTTCTCCACAGACAGTTTGTCGAAATTTTGTTGACATACTGTATTATTAATCGAAAGATCAAAGTCAATTGGTACTATTTTTTATGCTACTTATCACTAATGTAAGGATAGGGAGGCCTTTGCCCTGCAGTGGGACACGACAGACTCCTAATAACAATAATAACTTTACGGGAGTAGTAACTTACAAACCGACCTTTGAGTAGGCTAGGCTACACAATAAATAAATGCTAAACCGCATTCATCTATTGCGGTAGGAAGGTTTGAGTCGGACTTTTTTCTGAACACTAAAAGAAGGAAAGAAAATAAATTTATTAATGAATAGACATCACATAACACACGAAAACAAACAACGTAACGGGCACGGTTATAAAACAAGGAACACAACAAAATTACAATTTATGTGGGTAAGCCAGTCGGACTGTGCAATTGTGCGTCTGTGATGTCCATATTAAAAGGGCTCCACTCAGCTTAAGTCGTGACCCGCTAGGGGCCCCGACGCTGGTTTTCAGTAGACCCTAGCCGAGTGAAGTCACGGACTGATACGCCAAACATTATTAAAAATAACAATATATATTAATACCTAAATAAAATAAATAGTAGTAAACTAAATTATAGTCAAATATACACTTCTGGACACATCCATTGGCCCACCCTGTATTTTCAGTTTCTTAAAACTAAAGTTACCTATATATTTTTTTACAAACGAATAAAACTGATTTCCATAAAGTAAACTAAGAGGTAAAAAAATCCTTTTCTTTACACTTTTACTAAGAAAGATATGTACGACAAAATATAGTTTTGGAGTCAGTGTCACTGCCATGCGAAATTTTCTTACCAGAGGAGGATGGCCAGGTAATAATAGCTGGATCGGGACGGGAGTATAAAATATTTGTATCATCGAGTCCACGCGTACGAGGTCACAGGGTAACATAATGCTAGCGCACCATATTATGAGGTGACTCGTAACAATAGAATTGTATAACCCGTCTACTCTTCCTAGTACCCAAGCCAACTGATCCCAGAAACCCAGTGTGCAATGCCAATCTTAAAACAGACCGTATTATAAAGAGGAAAGATTTGTTTGTTTGTATTGAATAGGCTTCAAAACTACTGGAACTATTCAAATGAAATTTGGTACAGAAATAGTTGAAGACCCTGGGAAGGACATTGGCGATATAAAATCATCAGGGGGGTGAAATGGTGGATGAATGGTTGTATGGAAAATCCGACTTTGGCGCGGGCGAAGTCGCGGGGTACTGCTATTCCAATAAAAAACTTCTTACCTGCTGAATGAAGGCATCCGCCGACACCACCGATGACCACCTTTATGTAGGTACGATATAAAAATGACTATTTACATTTCTTACGATTTTTATGATTTTTATGTTTTACTTCGTAGAAATTATAATTTCTACGAAGTAATATTGTGTATATATTTAGAGTAACATTATTATAAATATTTTTGTCGATTGACATTTATGATTTTGACAAAGAATTTTAATTTGTCTGTTTGTCTAATCAGAAAGTTTTTATGCTAGTTTATGAATCATGGTGCCAGTATTATTTTTGTTATTATACTGCTATTTCTTCATCTGTATACTAGCGGTTGCCTGCGACTTCGTCTGCCCCAATGTCGAATTTCCCATATAAACTTCCACCCCCTTATAGGTTGAATATCGAAAAATCCTGAAATATGTAATTATTAAATTTTTACGAAATAGCTTTAATACGAAATATCGATTAAGCTTCAAAACTGAAGGAGTTTCATACAAACTTATCCCCCGTTTTTACCCCCTTTTTTCCGTAATCTGAGAAGATTGATAAAAATTATTTGAATTTGAATTACAAGTAATATTTTTATAACTTAAGCAATTATTTTGCAAGTTTTTACGAAATTAAATCAAATTTCGCTCACAAAAATTAATCGACTGTGTCATCCGGTGGGACTCGAACCCACGTCCCTTCGCTATCCGGGCGAGTGCTCTTACCACTAAGCTACGGAGGACGTTAGTCAGACGACGAATTTTTGTAAGTGCTTGCTACGCCAGTGAGCCGGATTAATTTTTGTGAGCGAAATTTGATTTAATTTCGTAAAAACTTGCAAAATAATTGCTTAAGTTATAAAAATATTATAAGTTAAGCTGATTTCATCTTAACTGATGGTTAAATATTTGTAAAAATATTTCCATTGGATACATGCGGGTACATTCCCCAAGTATTGATAAAATCGAACGCCGGCTCACTGGCGTAGCAAGCACTTACAAAAATTCGTCGTCTGACTAACGTCCTTCGTAGCTTAGTGGTAAGAGCACTCGCCCGGATAGCGAAGGGACGTGGGTTCGAGTCCCACCGGATGACACAGTCGATTAATTTTTGTGAGCGAAATTTGATTTAATTTTGAATTACAAGCTTGAATTTTCCGTGTTAGATTGGGATTGGTTGGGATTATGTATTTGAAGTTAAATTAAAACCACTTTCGATTGAGCTCTAATGCACCTACCTAGTGTACTTGTTTGCTTAACTTTGGTGACAATGCATAAATAAATTAAATAAATATGGCGTCATCAAGCCGGTCTGATGTGAAAGTGCAGACAACGTAGCACACAAGTTTCGTCAAATACACTCGTAGTTTTCACATAGTCCTGTATTTTTTTTTATATCTTTACAAACATACTATTAAGACACGACACGACAGTCTACTTTAACAACAAGAATGATTTTGCAAAAGCTTAATGTTTATGAAATTAAAGTTTTTTTTTAATGTTGTTCATACGTGGAACGGAACTTTTTACTTATGAAGATTGATTGACAACAATGAAAACACTTTTCAACAAGACATTATCTAATTTGCTACAATAACAAGTTGAAATCCACTTTTAAAGAAAAAGAAGTAAATGTCGTTTATTTATGATCGCTAAAAGGAAGAACATCATTTTCGTATAAAATGGAGGATTCCGGAACTCTGTAACACAGGGTATCCTAGTGCAGGTTCCGCTCCCTCACTTTGGCCTATTGTAGGATTGCATGCTTTAATACTATTTAATTAGTATCTGAGTGATGTTGTAACGCCATTGTGATGGATAAATAAACGGATTTTGATTTTTTGATGATTTTGATTTTGATTCATGAATACTTATGCTTCATATGGCCGAAACAAATCAACCTGCACAAACATCATGTGCTTTACACGAAACGATCGCAGCAAGAGAAGAGGCTAATTATTCTTAATGTTGGCGTGGAAGGAAAACGACGAAATTCCTTTAATAACAATGGTCGGAGATGGATCTTGGGCGAAGAGGACCGACAAAAGTGGATACACTATCCTCGGACAATTTCATATCAGATGCAGGATAATGCTGCGTCTGTAGCCACCTATAACAGCGGGTTCAGGGCTCTGCTTGGACTTCTTCGTTACGGTAGCGCATCCGCGATGTTTGCAAAGCATAGAACTGATGATCTTTGTTCGTGTAACGACATTCATAGTTGTAACAATAAAATTGTTTTTCTTGCTTTGTTACTAACCCTAGTTTTGAAGATAATTGCATATTA
Source organism: Pyrausta nigrata (assembly GCA_949316185.1). Lineage (NCBI taxonomy): Eukaryota > Metazoa > Arthropoda > Insecta > Lepidoptera > Crambidae > Pyrausta > Pyrausta nigrata. Next base: position 2,313,094 of record OX438936.1, read on the forward strand.
TACTAACAAGTATATAAACAATATTATGTAACAATTTGTTTAATTGGTTGAAGAACCTGGCATGTGTGTGTTCCTCCTGTAGAAAGTAAAAGTAGGTATTTTTCTTATGAGATTTAGTGATCTGCATCTGCAGATTGTCTACAGTGTGCTTATGGTTTATAAGCTGTGTAATAAATTACATTGTATGGTTATACAATAGATAATGTAATTTATTACACGTCTTGGTGGATATTACAACAAACCCTCACTCACCTTATCTTCTAAATATGTATATAAAAATGAAAACTGATTTAATGACTAACTGACATATAAACCCACAGCCCAAACTGCTGGGTCTTGAGACTCCTAATCAAAGGTTCCATAAGAGGTCTAGGGGTGCACTAAGAAAGGTTTTTTGGAAATTCATCCCCTAACGGGGTAAAAAAGGAGGGGCAATTTTGCATGAAACTCGCTCAGTTATGGAGCTAAATCGACAAAATGTTGTATTTAGCCAAAAATGGTTAGAAATTAAGAATGACGTAACGGGATTTTTGAAAACTCATCCTCTAAGGGTGTGAAAATGGGAGTGGAAGTTTGTATGGTAAATTCAACATGTGCGCGGACGAAGTCGTGGGCAACCGCTAGTAATCCATTGCTTATAATTAGCTTCCACCGACATCAGAAATCTATCGAATTGAAATGAATGTACTTACGTAGTAACGTAAGTAGTTTCATTCATTTCATACATGTAAACACTTACTCTGGACGTATCCTGAGTAAGTGCTTACATGAATGTGCACATTAATTCTAGGAGTCAGCAATGGAACATCTACCAGCTTTTCTTCTATAGAAACACCACTGAGGAGTAGTAGACTTTAAAAGTTAAAGTAAAGAAAGCTAATGATACAAAACAATAAGACTAATTATCAAGATAATAAAAACTTAATACATCGATGTCGATTAGGCCAACAATAGCGTATCGATATAATTATCGACTATGAAGCATCACTATACGTATACGTATTTGTTACAAAATTTCCCACCCCCCAAACCTCTCCTCTTAAAGCAAGAAAGGGACAAATGCAGCTCGGACCCAAAATTCGCTTCATAAAACTGACCAAAACAGCACTTTGTATTCCCCTGTTTTCTCGACGAAAACTTTACCAATTATAATATTGTTTTTAAAAATAATTAATAAATGGATGGGACTATGCTCCTATGTTTTCGTTTTTGTGTTAATGTGCGTAGATTTTTTTTGACGAGTGTCTAAAGTTTAAGGTTTAAATTTGTCAATTTTCTTAATACTTGAAGGCTCATATTTCCTGTGTTAATTCGAATGTTGGAAAAAACGAAACATGGGAGCATAGCCGTAGTAATTATACATATTATAGCAAAACAGTTTTCAACCTAAGTCTGTATCCAGGGAGGAAACAGGGGACTACGTTTGTATGGAGAAATGGTGCTATTCTTTCGTCTTAATGTTAGCGAGTAAAACCTTGCCAACCGCATTATTGAGTAGCAAATACGGGAGCTATGGTATAAGGGGCTTTGTAAAAACTTGGTTTCCTAATAACTTCTTTTATTAGCGAAACCGTGATGGCTGCCATTTCAAGATAGGGGAGTTAGAACCTAACACGGGGGTTTTTTGTCAATATTTGATGAATATTGGCCCATAAATTATCGCTAGCCAAAATTCCGGACACACTGATATAATATAGATACTTAATGTACGTCTCAACTGATTATCTTTTGTTCTAGCTGCTCAATGGTTTGAAACACAAAAAGAGAGGTCACCCTGCAAGCAAGCCGTGAATAGTCCCGAACGTAACTCTGAAACACAAAAAGAGACGTCGCCTTGCGGGCAAGCCGTGAATAGTCCCGAACGTAACTCTGAAACACAAAAAAAGAGGTCACCTTGCGAACAAGAAGAGAACAGTCCCGACCGTAACTATGAAACGCAAAAAGAGAGGTCATCCTGCGAGCAAGCCGTGAATAGTCCCGAAAGTAACTCTGAAACACAAAAAGAGAGGTCACCCTGCGAGCAAGCCGTGAATAGTCCCGAACGTAACTCTGAAATACAAAAAGAGAGGTCACCCTGCGAGCAAGCCGTGAATAGTCCCGAACGTAACTCTGAAACACAAAAAGAGAGGTCACCTTGCGAGCAAGCCGAGAATAGCCCCGAACGTAACTCTGAAACGCAAAAAGAGAGGTCACCCTGCGAGCTAGCCGTGAATAGTCCTAAACGCAATTAAAGTTTTCGACTGTGATGAGGAATTAGGCGTATAACTTGAGGTAAATACCTGCGGTAAATAACAGGTTGCTTATTTTATTAATTGACTATTCCGGTGGCATAAGCATTCTGTAATGATATCTTGGGATCGACGTCCTTTGGTCATTGTCTTGGTTTACCTACACGAGTATGTAGTCAAGCTCGCTCGTGCTAAATCTTACATATCGCGTTTTGTGTTGTATGGAGCGGGCTAACAGCGCCATCTAGCCTGTAGGAGCCGTGGCGGGGCGTCGCATCTGAAAGTTGCTTGCGAGTGTGAGCGAAAGTGGTAAGATGTCGCCACAATATGTAGCTAAAGCACTGACCCCTATGATACAAGTACGCTGGACTAAAGGTTCTCTAAGAAATGACAGATAATTTTTGTGCCTAATCAAAGCGCCCCTACCTATTACCCAGCTTCATTTTTAGGTTGATAGATGCAGTCCAGTGTGCGTGCATTATAGAGGTACAGTCTTTTCGTTTTGTTCATATCCATATCCATACTAATTCATACTAATGTTATAAGTGCGATAGTGTGTCTGTCTGTCTGTTACCTCTTGACGCTTAAACCACTGAACCGATTGAGATGAAATTTGGTATGGAGACAGTTCGAGACCCTGGAAAGGACATAGGCCACATTTTGTCGCGATATAAAAAAAAAAGGGTGAAATGGGGGATGAAAGTTTATATGGAAAATCCAACTCTTGAGAGCGAAGTCGCGGGGAACCACTAGTAATACATATTTTATATATATAGCCTGACCAGAAATATATGGGACCTGAATTAAGGGCGCTACGAATGCTATTTATATGATAGCACTTGATATAATCATACCAGCGTAGATTGGCAACTGAACATTTAAAAATATACATTTTATATGTTTACATTTATGTTACATTTCTAAGTCTGCTAACAGATACTACGATACAAGAACAAGACATAACAATTTGCAAATTAAGTACTCATTTCAGTGGCTGTTTATAATATAAACCTTGAAATTTGGACCAAATTGGAATTATTTCTGCTTAACCACCGTCGGGTAGAAGTAAAGTTACCTGTAGTTCTTGTAAATTGTATTATTTAATATGTTATCAGACTATTAAAATTATTGTAATTAAATTGTTGACATTTCTTCTAACTATTTTAGTAAAATATCAAAGCAGGGTTGAAATTAAGAAAATAAAACTCAAACAAGTATAAATAATTATAATTTTTCAAAATCGTTACAAAAAATATTCTCCGTTACAAGCTATAGCCAATTCTTACTGTTCCCACTATATAACGTACAAAAATTGTTATATGACAGCTAAATCGGTAATTCATTCCAGAAATTATGTTGAATACACAGATTTTCTTGTCGAAAATGCCTAAATCACAATTGTTAAACCACTTATCTTTTACGATAGCGTATAGTTATCGGTGTTTTTAACACATAAAATCGATAAACACATAAATTAGATCACGCTTCCTCTTTGACACTTACTTTGACACAAATCATTATGAAAAATAATGACATGACATTGACGATTGTGGTTTCTGTTGCCTGTAAAAGAAATTAGTTCCTGTTGTTTTCCGCAATATCGCCATATTGCGGAAAACCCGGTCCCATATATTTTTGGTCAGGCTATAGAAGATACGCAAATTTACATATTTACTCAAGGATTATTGAAATAGAAATAGAATCGTTTATTTGCGTCTATTTGCGTAAAGCATGGTACATTTGTGATTACAGTATTTCATTTTAGACCTAATGCTTTGCCACAGGTGGCATGCGATCTTAAAATATTTAGGTTTAACCAACGAACTGTATGTTACACTAGACAGGCTGTTCAGAACAAACTTTGTGGTACAGTAAGTTAAGGCCAGTTGAAGCTTCCGCGTTGGTCTGGTTGTTTGTTTTGAACAGCGTGTCTAGATAAAATATATATAAGTCTATGGTTTATTACGTGATAGACAGTGGAAACGAAATATACAGCCCTAGTGTAAAACGAAAATTATTTCTTTACACAAAATATTCGTAAATTCTGCATTATGTGTATTGGATCTTTGCTTCTTACATTAATAAATGTTTAAAGAAGAGAATTATCACACTAAGCACTTAAAATTCGAAAGGCATTGGCAAAAATAAACCTAAATTAGGTGGTGTCCATTTGGACTAATTTACCTGTGAAATGAACATGTTTAGTTATTTCGCTGTGTCGTACTGAACAAGCCACCATGTTTCACCAAGAAGATAAAGATAGAAATATTTTATTGGATGACCTACGTTATCTACCGCATTAAAAGGTAGTCTACCATAATCTACCGTAGTCTACTAGTAGGCTACCTAACGTCTTGGTAGGCTACGGTCAATTTATAACTCTGGGTCTGGGTGTTGGTAGTTCCACCAGGCTGTTTATTAGCAAACTTACACTGGGATCAGAGTAACTTTTAATCAGCCGGTAAACATCGATTGACGGTTAATTTGACAGAAATCCCATACAAATATGTCAAATAATGCTAAACCGTCTGATTGAAAATTGAACGTGTGTTGGTGAACTCCTGGCTAAGTTATGATAAATACCAATGACAGTGTATTTAAAAAAGAGGTAGACATGTCATCACCTAATGCGCGAAAAATCGAATTTGATGCGCCGAGCACACGTTTTACGTGTAAAATGTCAAATGTGTACTTGTACTATTATTTATTCTGTGTATGTGTACGAAATTTGAATGCAAAATTGATCGAACTGCTCAATTAGAGAAAAGCAATTTTCACACGCTAATACATCTTTATTTTTTTAAATTAACTATAATTTTATTTATAGCGACCCGTACCGGGTTCGCATTGTATAAAATATAGCTATATTCTACTAGAGAAAGAATTTTTGAAATCGGTTCAGTACTTTTTGGGTTTATTCGACACAAACATACAAAAATCTAAATTAAAAACAAAGCCTAAGTAGGAACTTTAATTTATCTAAGGCTACGTCAGACGCACAGAACAATATGACGTCATTCTCGTCATTGAAAAAATCTGAAATTGACAAACATACAACAGTATAAAAAAATCCAAACCTTTTCTTTTTCGAACCTTGAGGCATGTCATAGTCATTACCTTTCTACCATATAATTATTTTTATAACTTAAGTAATTATTTTGCAAGTTTTTACATAATTAAATCAAATTTCGCTCACAAAAATTCGACTGACTAACGTCCTCCGTAGCTCAGTTGGTAAGAGCATTCGCCCGGATAGCGAAGGGACGTGAGATCGAGTCCTACCGAATGACACAGTCGATTAATTTTTTTTGTGCGCGAAATTTGATTTAATACCTTTCTACCGGTAAAAGAAATTGTTCCAATAGTTCCAGAGATTACTACATGCAAACCTTACCTTATTTATTTTATTTATTTAAATATACAAAGAATACATTTTGTTAGTAAAATAGTGTCTTAAAGCCTATGTTAGGTTTATCTAGACACTACTAGTTCTCTTTATACAATTACAAGCCACCCGTCCAGTCATCGCACGCCGAGCGCGCGTGCTCCCTATATAGGATGCTCCAGTTTAGTACACGCTGATCAAATGAACATATGTTTCACAAGTGAAAAATATATTTTTTAAATTCTTTTGATATTTTTTTCATTAATTTCATTTTTTTATTTCTATAGGCATTTTATTAATAAGTTTAGGTATTAGGTATCTATTTGTTCGTTTTCCATATTCATTAGTAACTTTTGGAATAATATTTTTTTTTCTGGTTCCGGTTTTATGACTAACTATTGGAAAATCGTTTTCGAAGTATTGTTCCAGAAGCAAATTATACTTATTTTTTTATGTATAGGTAACACGTTACAGTACTGAAACAGACCTTCGGGATCTTCTTTATATTTATTTTTAATTTTTTTAGTAACTAACAATTTGAGTAACCTATACTGTAGACTAAAAATTTGATCTAAATACGTTTTGTAAGTACGACCGTAGCTACTTAGACCGTAAGATAAAATACTATCTACCAAAGTCTTATACATCGTCAGAAGGATATCAAAAGGAACTTTTCTTTTAATTATATAAAATTTTGCTAATATGGCCCTTAGTTTGTTACATACATGTCAATGTGTTTTGCCCAATTAAATCTCTCGTCAATCACCAATCCCAGGTATGTATGTTCAGTCACTTGCTCAAGCTCCTTGCAGCTGTTGGTACACTGCACATCCGCTTGTATACAGTCATGACTATGGGCTATAACTTTTACGCTTACATTACTCAGGAAGTGATTGCGCCCCGAGCGGACGTGAATGAGTTTAGTTTTATTAGCGTTGAGAAAAAGCCCCGAGTCGTGCGACCATTTGCAGATTGCAGTAGAGTCTGCTTGTATACGCTGTTGAGCAACCAAGGGATCTCTATCAGCTGCTAATAAGCACGTATCGTCCGCGAACTGGTATACCGTACAAAACTTAATTACGTTATTGAGGTCATTGACATACGTCAGATAGTGCAAAGGACCAAGCACTGAACCCTGTGCTGTGCCTTCGGTAACATTGACTCCCTCACTAAGCTTATCACCTATTTTGACCTGGTAGCTGCGTTGGTTGAGGTAGTTTCTGCACCATTCCAACAATTTACATTTTATTCCACGATTATCTAGCCTTTCTATTAGTAGGTCATGTCTCAACGATCGAAAGCCTTGCCATAGTCTATAAAGACTAAAATAATGTGGTTTTTATCATTAAGATAGTTATTTACTTCATCCGTAAACCGAGACAGTAGCATCGTTGTGCTTTTAAGAGGGTCAAACTGAAAGTTCTTAGAACTGGCCACTTATAAACAATATAATAAAAAAAATATTCTAAAATTTTAAAATAGAACTCTTTGCCAATATTACTGAGTATATATTTCATTCATTTGTCATTTGTTTTACGACTTGGCGGCAAATTGAAAATTGTCTGTGTCACGTCAAAATGAATTTAACACGAGAAAATTTTCGTGCAATGATTTTTTATGACTTTCGATGTCATTTAAGTCAACAAGAAAGTTATGATAGACTACGATTGGCCTTTCACGATGAAGCCCCATCTCGTGCGACTGTTTACAACTGGTTTAATGAGTTTAAACGTGGTCGCACTAATCTCACTGATGATGTACGTGAGGGACGGCCTTCTACGGCGACGACTGAAAATAACATCTGTGTTGTGCGGCGTATGATAGAGACTGACAAAAGAGTGACCTATCAGCAGATTCGGACAAGCTTAGGCATCGGTATGAGTCAAGTGCACAAAATCCTCCACGAACATTTAGCGGTCAGGAAGCTTTGCGCCCGGTGGATACCTCATAATTTGACTAAGGCTCAAAAACTCCATCGTGTGGATTGGTGCCGTAAAATGATTGAAAGATTTAACGGAGGTGACTCAAATGCTGTGTTCGACATACTACCAGGTGACGAAAGCTGGATTTACTGTTATGATCCTGAAACCAAAAGACAATCTGCTCAGTGGGTGTTTCCTTTCGAGGAGTTGCCAACTAAAGTGAAGAGAGATCGAAGTGCGGGAAAAAAAATGGTGGCCTCGTTCTTTGGAAGGATAGGTCATTTCGCAACAATTGTGTTAGAGGATCAAAAAACAGTTTCTGCAGAATGGTACACTACCAATTGTTTGCCACTTGTCTTGGAAAAAGTTCGAGAGAAACGACCTCGCAGAAGGATCCTCCTTCACCACGACAACGCCTCGTCGCACACCGCCAAGCGAACGATCGACTATTTGGCGACATCAAACGTTGAATTACTGGGTCACCCGCCGTATAGCCCCGACCTCGCGCCTTGTGATTTTTATTTATTTCCAAAAATTAAAGAAAAACTTAAAGGAAAGCGGTTTATGAATGCTGAAGAAGCGGTGGCTGCGTATCGCGATGCCATTGAAGAGACCCCTAAGGACGAGTGGGCAAAGTGCTTTTCCCAGTGGTTCCATCGCATGCAGCGGTGTATTGACGTCAATGGACAATATTTTGAAAAGATATAATAAAACTAATAACTGGCTAATGTAATCAGTTTTTGATTTTCTAAGAACTTTCAGTTTGACCCTCGTATTTGGTTGAAAACCGTATTGCTGTGATGATAAAATGTTATGTTCTGTGAAGATTTTTTGCATTTTTTTACACGTAAACCTTTCTACCTCTTTATAATATTAGTAAAGATTGTTTTTTTATTGATAGGGGCCGTACAACGCCGCGGTAAGACACTTTGCTGTCTGTGAAGAGAAGACGGTTGATACCTGTTGCCTACCGAAGTATGTGTGCCAACATGAACGACATTTTGAAACACGCATCAAGAGAAAGAAGCAGTCTCAGAAACATGAATATATTACAATGAAAACAATAGGGTTGTTATTAATAAACAACATTTTTTCTTCTTCATTATTAATTGCGATGAAAAATTTATGGCTTATAGCAAGAGATAATGTGGATACAGGTGGCTCAAGATAGAAGATACTGGCATAAAAGAAAGGAGGCCTACACCAAGAACATGGTAGACGAAGGCTGAGAAGAAGAAGAAGAAGCAAGAGAGAAAAACAAGGGTGTCTAATATCTACCGACATTTACTTCAAGTTTGAAAAAAAAGATGGTATTTATGGCTCTGTTTAATTGATGACAAGTATTTTATACTATAGTCCATTTTGCTTTCCGTGTCAAACATTGTAAACAATCTTTTTATGACTTTTAAAACTAATACCACAATAGAAAGATTTGTTTTCAGAGCAGTAGTGTGACTCGGCCGTATTTTTGAGATTAGAACCTGGATGGGCAGAGCGCTAGGGTTGGTACACAAAAAGTAAAAAATTACTAGATTTTTATTCTTCACATGTGTATTGTCTTAGGTTTAGGAATGAGTCATATTTTTATTAAAGATTATTTATCATATCCACAGACAGTGGACTCCTAGTAAAACGGGCCCATTTTTACATTGTCAGTTCGATGAGACCAGGTACAATTTACAAGTTTGCTCCTACACATCATTGAGCCTTAAAAATATATTTAAATCCTATGTGTAAGAAAAATATCCACAGACCCTGCAGTTCCCGCAATCTTTGGAGGCATTAAAAATTTTGCGAAAAGAATTTTTTTTTCGAGTTTTTTCCGAGTTATGGCTGTTTCAACTTTGACAGCTGTCATCCGAAATAAAGATGATTACATGTTTCATGTAACCTACTTTGTTCAATGATATCTATCTGCATTTCGAAAGTCAGTCTGACAGCAAACCGGCTCGCGTCCCGCGTGTCACTTCGTGGTTTTTCGTCTGCCCAAGTCTGCTCAACGGGCCGTGTAACTGACGTGTATGCACGTGTGTGTCGATACGGGTGCTCTAGTATGTAGATAAAATACTGTATATCTAAATACCGTGCTAATACTGGTAAAAAAATATATTTACTAATAGCTCTAAAAAGCTGCATAATTATATTAAACGATAAACTACCATATTAGGATGTTAATTTTGGTGTCTATCTTATTTTTAAATATTTTTTTTTTTAAAAGGAATGTCAAGATTGTTAACAATGTTCAATAAGCAATGAAAAACAGACGTTATATAGATTAGTATTTAAAAAAAGATAAACGTTTTGTCGTCTAGTTTTACTGGCCAAACTACGGGGTTGGTTTGTCAGCATCAAGATGGCGGGATCAAGCTTCCGATTCAAAATGTTTCATATCGGGGTATAATTGCTTCATTTGTACCACATCATGTACATTGAAACAAACATCACGATCATGTACTCAGCTAGTACAAACTCTTATTATGTGTATTTTTGTGTGATTTAGCGACTTTGATATGAATGCACCAATTTACAGATACGTCAAAATGGCGGGATCAGCTTTTTGATTAAATTGCTTTAATTCTGTTATTACTACTAAGATAACAGTTCAGTATATAGGAAGTACAAATGCACTACTAATCGCGTTCAATGAACTATGGTTGTGTGTGCAGCTCTTCAAGCTGGTCCCGCCACTTTGACGTCAGTGGGGAGACCAGAAAAAAATCGATATGATCGCCGTTTTTGTCTTCATTTGTACAAATGTCTAGGTCAGGGTACAAATGGTACAAATGAAGTATCTATACCCTGATATGAAACAATTTGAATCAGAAGCTTGATCCCGCCATCTTGATGCTGACGTTGGCTTGCCTTGTAAGGTATAAACAGGAGTGTTTTATTTTCACCAATTTCTTTATGAAATAAATAATATATTACTAAACCCGCCATTTGTTGTGAACAAGATGATACAGAGTTATCTGCAAAAAGAATGCTATTTAATGCAAATTATTGCCGTGTTTCTTAGAACAATTATTATGAACTCGGGTCTAAACAAGTAAAAGAAGTTGTAATTGATCGAAAGAATTCACCAGAATTAGAGGTATTGCATTATTTCGTAAACACGCTGTTTGAGAATACAAACAACCTTAATTTTTTATAAATAAAATATTTATCAAATCTTTTTTTTATACAGACATGGACATAACAGACGAATATAAAAAGACGATAGATAGAAGGTGCACTTGCTTGCATGGATGCTAGGACATAAGGTAAAGGGGATTTGTGAAATAGTCTTAATTAATTATTAAACTGTCAAAACACAAGATTCCAGTAAGACCTTTAGATCCAGAACCTTTGGCTCCAACGACGAGTTTGAAACCTTTCAGGTCAGCTTCTTCATCTTCATTAGTGCCTTCAGCTTCTCCGGCGTCACCGACGCCGCCGTCGCCACCAATGCCACTGTCACCACCAGTGCCAACAATGCCACTGTCACCACCAGTGCCACCAATGCCACTGTCACCACCAGTGCCACCAACACCGCCTCCGCCCCCGGCTGTCCTTGCAGTTGGAGGTGGCAGAGGCGGCAGCATACCGTCACACTTACAGGCTTCCTCAGGAGGAAACTCCTCGAGTGGTCTAACTTCAGGAGGCGGAGCTACTTGAGGAGGCGGAGCTTCTTCTGGATGCTCCTCAAAGAACTTTAGCGCGTCCTCAAAACTCATCTCGTCGGAAGGATAGTCCATAAAAGGAAGTCGTTGTGGAGGCCTTTTCTTAAATTTAAATCGGAATCCTGACGTTGTCTGAGTCATGTCAGATTTCATTTTTAGTTCTTCTTTTAGTACTTCCTGGTCGAGAAGTTGGAATTCTTGTTTTAAATATTTTAGTCTTTCGTAGTCTATGTTCAACTGTGGTGGTGGGTTCGGAACTTCAATTATTTCTCTATGTCTATCTATATCTAGTTTCTGTGGTTCTGGGGAAATTTCGGGGGCTGGTGGACATTCACATGTATTTCCTTTACAAACACACTTTTCTTTACTTTTTCCTTTGCACATGCAACATTGGCACGCTTTAGATTGTGGCGGGGCGAGTCGCTGGCAAGGGCATTGCTTCTTAAACTTAATTTTCTTTTTCTTGGGAGTGTTTTCATCACAGAAACAAGTACCTTTTTTGGGCGCAATGATGCACGTGGAATTTCCCTCACCTCCCGATTTGGCGGCATCTAAAAAAATATCAAACGTAACATTTAGTAAATCTATACATATAATAAAACTGTAGTAGGTCGAATTGATGAATTGAATTGATTTTAAAAATATACCTCCCAGGCCTAACAGGTTTAGGTCAGTAGAGTACACAAATGTAGTTTTTCAAATTTTTGTCTGTATGCTATTATTTATGTATACTATCAACTATGTATGTATCGGTCTTGGAACGTTATAGACTCAAAATCAGCTGAACTATTCTTAATGTACATTGCACAGTTTAAATATGTATATTTCTGGTTTTAATCTAGGGTAGGTTTCGATGGTAAATAGTACATCCAGAGATACATGTTGACCCTTCTGAGCCATACTTCGGTTGCGGGTGTAGACTTAGTTAATTAACAGTGATTAGTTTATTAAGTACCTATAAGTCTACAATAAAATATAGGGTATTTAAATTTAGTGATACATGGTGACCTCCCTTTACTATATGATATAGTACAAATGAGAGACCACGATTACTGGACGGCGCGGCGATGGGAGTATGAGTCAATTTGTATCATCAAGTCCACGCAGACGAAGTCGCGGGTAACCATTAGTCTTTAATAAAAATACTTTTAATCAATGCCCGTTTTCTAAGGTATCGCATCTGTATATTGTAGCGTGCCAACAATTTAGATGTCTGTTTGCCTGTCATGACGTGATAGATAGCTATTGGATTTTAAATAGGTACCTTTGGAACAGGGTAATGTGTGTTTTACGCCGACGTTCTGTTGCGAGCTTCCGCAGCCAGTAGACGTCATTTCTCTTGTAAATTTTTCGTATAACTCCATTAATTTATCAGGGTCACATTTCCAGTTGTCAAGCGACTCTCCTTCGTCGGAAACTTGAGTACTGACTTGTTTGTATTCTTGATCTATGCGTTTGCAAGGTGGGATGCGGCATGCCATTACGGGCTTGCTATTTGACTGCTTCAGTATTGATGTCGGCCTGTGTTGGAGATTGGAGTCAGACGCTTGTATTCCTATATTGGAGTATTGAACGTTTCTACGCGGCATGTGGCTCACTTTAATTGGTCGGTGGGATGCCATGTTCACCGAATGTTTAGGTGAATAGTGAAGTGATATGTTCGGTGCCTTTCTTGCTGGTAGGTTAGTTTGTTGCTTCGTCGTGCGCGAGTGATAACTGGTTGTCACTTTAGGCGGTATTCGGAAAACTGTCACAGATGTAGTTTGATTGTTGAATAATAGTTTGTCCTGAGGTGGCGTAAGAGATTTTGAGCTTCTTCGAGGGTAGTTTCCGTAAACTTCTTTCTGTAAACCTGAAAGTACATTAACAATTATGTAAAAGGGCGTATACTTTTAGTTTTAGACGTGTAGAAGTAGTTTACAACCTTGTGCGGCTCCTTGTTTAGCTATAATTGGTGAGATTAATTCAGACGCAGCGGATGAAATAGATTCTTGGTTTGCTCGTTCATTTGCCGTGCTCTGTTCTTTTGGGGTGAAGCAATATGGCTTGTCAAGGAAACCATGAGCGCCTCCTTGTTTTGTCTTTATTGGTGAAATTAATTCAGACGCTACGGATGGAATAGTTTCTTGATGCCCGCATACATGTTCCGTGCTATGTTTTTTTGGGGTGCAGCAACACGGCTTGTCAAGGAAATCTTGTTTTGCTTTAATTGGTAAAATTAATTCAGATTCTATGGATGGAATATTATATCCTTGATTACCGTAAACACATTCCATGCTCGGTTTTCTTGGGGTGCAGCCACATGGGTGGTCGCAGAAACCTTGTGCCTCCTGTTTTGTTGTAATTGGTGAAATTAATTCAGACGCTATGGATGGAATATAATATCCTCGATTCCCGTATACATATTCCGTGCTCGGTTTTTTTGGGGTGCAGCCACATGGCTTGTCGCGGAAACCTTGTGCAGCTCCTTGTTTTGCTGTAATTGGTGAAATGAATTCAGACGCTACGTATGGAGTAGTGTCTTGATTCCGGCATACATATTCTGTGCTTTGTTGTTTTGGGGTGAATCCAAATGGCCTGTCGCAGATAGCATCCACGCTGACTGCTCTCAGTTCCTTTACTGGCTTCAATATTACAGTTTCCGTCATTTTGTTACGATTGGTAATTGATTCGAACTGTATTTGCTTTTCGCTTGTTTGCCGCAAGGCTTCTCTTTCATCAATTGAATTTTCCATTCTTCTTTTGCCTTTAGATCTGAACTTGATTCCGCCGGTAGCTGAAATATCAGAAATAAATCAATGGTTCAATTTATATTTCTAAATAATGTTATTAAATAAACCTTATTAACCGTGAACCAACAGTACGATCAGTAATCTGGAGAGAATTTCGAATGTAATGAGAAGATTTGCAGTAGCTAGGTTAGGAAGCAATAGAAAACTTCTTCATTCGCTAGATTGCGTTGGCGAACATTTTAAAAAGAATAGTGTAAAGTAATAGTTAAGTGTTTTTTACGTGGGAGTAAAATGTGTGACTGATTTACTAAATAAAAAAGCTGCACGTTTCCATCTTAAGTTTTAGTCTTTTACTTTACCTGTTGAGTCAAAAGTTCCTTGATGCGTACAAATGATAATGAATGCGCAGTAACTTTGTTTGAAATCTATTTCGATATGAATTAACTTCTGCGCTTGTACGGGGCATGTTTATACCATAAAGTTAATATTTCTAACGGAATAGAGGAACAAAGGGCTGAGCGAGCGAGATGTCTCTAGCAGCAATACTGTATGATAAAAAGAGATGTGTGATGCGACATAACAGAACCGTTTTTGAAACTGTCAAACAGTTTGTCGGCACGTATCGGCACGCTGAGAATTTCAGCTATTTTAATTTTTCAAATATAACATGAAATCGTGGATATTTTTTGAAATATTTCTTAGTGAAACTTTGTGACTTGTTCAGTGATTGATTGTTGTACGACACAGCGAAATAACCCCGAAAAATGATCATTTCAGAGGTAAATTATTCCAAATGGACACCGCCTAACTTAGGTTTATATAAGAAGCAAAGATCCAATACACATAATGCAGAATTTACGAATATTTTGTATAAAGAAATAATTTTCGTTTTACACTAGGGCTGTATCAAGTTATCGATTTTCGTTTCCACTGTCTATCACGCAATAAACGAATAATATGTATTACTGTTGTTGAAGTACCTATACGACGTTTAGATATGAGTCAGCTGGGAATGTAATTACTATTTAAGATACTTAGCCGATCCATGCTGGTTTTAACTGTTAGAATAGTTACTAACATTAGCAATAAATGTATCTTTCAGATTTCCAAACAACTTGTTTAAAAATACTTGGCCAAAATTGATAAGTCGTCCAAACTGGCTTCGAAACAAAAGTTCAAGTATTTGCAGTAAGCACTTCGAACAAAAATATTTAAAGACGCGACGGTTAAAATAAAAATAATAGTAGTCTTCTGCTGATGTTTCATTGAATAACAATGTCTACTTATGTTTATGTCCACATATTATATGGTTTGCTTAGTTTAGGACTAAATCATATGTTCTATATTTCTTTTTCACAGGTCAAGATAAAACCTAGACGCACAGTTTCGTCCTATGTTTACAAAGATATTGCACCAGAGGCATTCACATGTGAATTATCGTCATCGCAGTCTAGATCGACACCGCCACTATTGCAACAGTCCATCATAGACCTCTCTCCAACTAGATTTGACGCCAAGGAAAAATCTAAATGCACTAAGTTGCATCTCTATAAGTTTCGTTTAAATAAACGATTTAAACAACAACATTTTTCCTATCATATTTTTCATTTTTGGAACAACCGTATTTTCTGAGTTTTTCGTATGTTTTTACTTCATTCCAGAAGCATAGTTTCAGCCAATTTAAAATCTTACCCCATACTATTTTAGCTCTATAAATTTTCCTCATAAATTTTATCGATATCGATACTAATGTAACAAGCGACATGATCTACATCACTGACACACATTCATGAAAAATTTTACACACACAAATGTCATCCTATTTTGGTTTCGTTTGACAGCTCGTGTTTGTTCCTCTATTCCGTTAGGAATATTAACTTTATGGTTTATACGTGTCAGTGACAGAAGTTCACTGTGTATGAAAAATCTAAATTTTGTGCCAGTGCACTATCTCATAATTTTTTACCACCTTAAAACAAAATCTTCAGAAAACCTCATTGTTTTGATTTTATGTTGTTTTTACAACATGCAAACTGCACGTATTTATCATATTCCGTACCAGCGCTAAAAATATGACTTATGCCAAAAAACTTACCATCGCAATAAGTCGTATTCCTGTCCCATTTTGATACATGTTCAGAAATTTGGATACATATTAAAGAATCGGCACTATCCATCGAGCTCTCAGAGCCATATTCAGCAGACGTGGGTACCACCAAGTACACGGACGAATCTACAGAGATTTTATTTCGTAATAACAACTCATTGACTAAATCAATAAAGCTGCGGTCGCCGTCTGATTCTTGAATGACTACCTCAGAGTCTTTTACATGACGTCTGTCACTGGTATCTCTCTCATCTTTATGAACATCTGTGTGGGACAGCCGAAATATAACAACGTCATTCACTCCCGCTTTCGCCTTATTTCTGCATTTTTTATAGTCATTCACGCATCCCGTAGAGTTCAACCGGACCAATTCAAAACGACTCTTACTGAAAATTAAATTAAAGAATTATTGTTATAATAAAAACACGATCAGTACAGAAAAAAAAATACCGAAGAATAAGATACACGTACCTTTTTAGGGTGTCGGATGTGTCGTACTCAAGTGAGTCTGTAATCAAGCCAGACTCATCCATGGTGATCACACTACACCCATCGCGTTCAGATATCAAATAATGATTTGTAATTGACGAAAATGTGCTATCTACAAATGAAATCAAGCTTATGGTGTCTCTCTCTGCTAATGAGCCTGTTGCTAGACCGAGTGACGAATCTGTTTCCACGATTAAAAGAGATTCAAGGCTGGATCTTGAAGTAATCATTTCAGTTTGCGATTGGCTTTGAACGTTAGATGGTTCGCTTATACAACTTTCAGAACTTATGTAGCACCTACAAGAGTGGTCATTACATTTTGTGACATAGGTGTTATCGGTTTCAAGTCTGTGTATAGCGATGTACGAGTTACCATTAGCAGACGATCTGTAAATATTATTGTTAACATATTTAGAGGATTCAGTACTATTGTTCTCAGATGTGGCCTTAAATTTTATATTACGTCTTAAATTATAATCTAAATCATCATTGGTTCGACCATTTTGCCAACGCTTGGTTTTGTTTTTTGCGTACATGTTCTTATTCTTTTTGATATATTTATTCGTGCTGTTTACAGAGCCGAAAATTTCTTCATTTTTGTGCTTCATGAAGATGTATTTTTTTTTCGCGTGAGATGAATCTATTTGAAACGATGGGAAGCCTACCGCACTTCCTACAGTTACTTTTATCCCTTCATCATCTACAAACACCCCGCCTTTGACTCCTGGCACACATTCCTCGGGGCATGAGCATAATGATGATATATCTGGAGAAGTTACTCTTATTTTTACATAGCTATGCTTAAATCTTATTTTTTTTTTATCGCATCCACAACCACGATCACAAGTTGTTTTTTTTAATATGTCTTGAAACTCTTCTGAAATACCAGGCACTTTTTCTCCCTTTTTGGCTTTTCTTCTTATTTTACCTCTTGTTTCTGATGGAGTTTGTTCTGGCGGTAAACCAAGATCAGTACGTATTTTTTTTATCAATGCCTTTTCGGATGCGGTTTTACCTTCCGGAATAGGCAAACCTGCCGCTGCTAAGCCTCTTATTATTTTTTCTTTTTGTGCTGGTGTCTTGCCTGTTAATGGTGTTATGAGACCGTCCGCTTTTGCTTTTTTGACGATTGCCTTTTCTGATGGGGTGATGGCTTCTGGTTCTACGCCGAATTCCGGTTTCCTGCGTCTCGTCTTAATACCTCTTCTTTTTTCTGATGGAGTTGCTTCGGGTGGAAGACCCATTTCAGTCCTTATCTTTTTAACCAACTCTTTTTCCGACGGAGTTGTTCCTTCTGGTATCGGTAGCCCTGCTGCAGCTAATCCTCTTATGATTTTTTCTTTTTGTGCCGAAGTCTTTCCTGTAAGCGGAGTCAACAATCCTTCTGATTTAGCTTTTCTTACAATTTCTATTTCAGAAGGAGTTATTGCTTCAGGAGGTATTCCCAGTTCGCCCCTAATTTTTCGGATCATCGATTTTTCTGATGGTGTTTTGCCCACGGGTAGTGGCAGTCCGGCTTTCGCTAAACCTCGAATGTTTTTTTCTTTTTGTGCAGGGGTCTTTCCTTCCAAAGGCGTCAGAAACCCGGCCGCTTTTGCAGCACGTATTTTTGCTGAAGGGATACCTTCTAATGGTATCGCTGGCTCGGCTTTGATTTTACGAATCATAGATTTTTCTGAAGGTGTTCTACCTTCCGGTAACGGGATTCCGGTCTGATGCATTTTCCGTAATATATTCTGTTTCTGAGCTGGTGTTTTTCCTTCTAAAGGAGTAACGATACCTGCAGCTTGGGCTCTTTTATATTTTTCCCTCAAGGAAGGTGTTTTTGGTTCAGGTGGCAGGCCTGTTTCTTGTCGAATTTTTTCTATTAGTTTCTTTTCTGATGGTGTTTTTCCCTCTGGGAGGGGTAAGCCCGATTTAGCCAAACCTCTTAATATTTTTTCTTTTTGCTGAGGGGTTTTCCCTTCTAACGGAGTTAAAAATCCTGCTGCCTTTGCTTTCCTTATTTTTTCTGATGGTGTAACTACTGCTGCTCTGGGCATTGCTTTGATTTTTGATATCAAAGCCTTTTCAGAAGGAGTACGGCCTTCTGGTAATGGGATACCCATGTCATGTTGAGCTTTTAAAATCTTTTCTTTTTCTGGCCTTGATTTTCCTTCTAATGGTGCTATGATGCCAGCTGCTAACGCTTTATTGTATTTCTCTTTTTCGGAAGCAGTTTTTGGCGCTGGGGGCAAGCCAAGTTCTGCTCGAACTTTACCAATTAATTTTCTCTCAGATGGTGTCTCAGCTTCAGGCAATGGTAAACCTTCCATTGCTAAACCTCTTAATATTTTTTCTTTTTGCTCGGGTGTTTTTCCAGTTAAAGGAGTGATAAGACCAGCAGCTTTAGCTCTTCGCAACCTTTCAGATGGCATAGCGAATGGGGCTCTAGGCATTGCTTTTACTTTAGCTATAAGTGCTTTTTCCGAGGGAGTGCGGCCTTCAGGTAGAGGTAAACCCATATCATGTTGCGCTTTCAATATTCTTTCCTTCTCTGGGCCTGATTTTCCTTCTAGAGGCTCAATGATTCCAGCCGCAATTGCTTTATTGTACTTATCTCTTTCTGCTGCTGTCTTTGGTTCTTGAGGAAGTCCTAAATCTGCTCTGACTTTGTTAATCAGTTTCTTTTCAGATGCCGTTTTTCCGTCTGGTAACGGAATACCGTGCATGGCAAGGCCGCGTAGTATCTTTTCTTTCTGTTCTGGAGTTTTTCCCTCTAAGGGCGTTAGGAGACCGGCTGCTTTAGCTTTTCTTAGTTTTTCAGATGGTATGGCGACAGGAGCAGCGCGTGGCATAGTTTTCACTTTGGCTATTAAGGCTTTTTCCGAAGGTGTTCGCCCTTCAGGCAGCGGTATGCCCATGTCGTGTTGGGCTTTTAGTATATTTTCTTTCTCTGGTCCTGATTTTCCTTCTAAAGGCTGTATGATTCCGGCTGCAAGTGCTTTGTTATATTTATCCCTTTCCGCTGCTGTCTTTGGCTCCGGGGGCAGACCCAAATCTGTTCTGACCTTGTCAATAAGTTTCTTTTCTGAAGGTGTTTTTCCTTCTGGAAGTGGCAATCCGTGTTCGGCTAGGCCCCTTAGTATTTTTTCCTTTTGTTCTGGAGTTTTTTCTGTCAATGGGGTTAATAATCCTGCAGCTCGTGCCTTCCTTACTTTCTCTGAAGGAATACCTGATGGTATACCTCTCGGTGACGCTTTGATTTTAGCTATTAGTGCTTTTTCGGAAGGAGTGCGACCTTCGGGTAGAGATATACCCATATCATGTTGGGCTTTTAATATTCTCTCTTTATCGGGACCTGTTTTTCCTTCTAAGGGCTCCATAATTCCGGCCGCGTGTGCTTTATTGTACTTATTCCTCTCTGCTGCTGTTTTTGGCTCAGGGGGAAGTCCTAGATCTGCTCTGACTTTGTTGATTAAATTTTTTTCTGATGCAGTTTTTCCTTCAGGTAGCGGCACTCCGTGCATGGCCAGTCCTCTTAGATTTTTTTCTTTTATTTCTGGAGTTTTTCCTGTTAATGGAGTAACCAAACCAGCAGCTTTTGCTTTTCTTAATCTTTCAGACGGGGTGACGATGGGGACAACCCGCGGCATGGCTTTTACTTTGGCTATCAACGCTTTTTCTGATGGTGTTCGGCCTTCGGGCAGAGGTAAGCCCATGTCGTGTTGGGCTTTTAGTATCTTTTCTTTCTCTGGTCCTGATTTTCCTTCTAAAGGCTGTATGATTCCAGCTGCATGTGCTCTGTTATATTTATCCCTTTCCGCTGCTGTCCTTGGCTCTGGGGGAAGGCCTAAATCTGTTCTGACCTTATCAATAAGTTTCTTTTCTGAAGGAGTTTTCCCTTCCGGAAGTGGCAATCCGTGCTCGGCTAGACCCCTAAGTATTTTTTCTTTTTGTTCTGGCGTTTTTCCCGCGAATGGAGTTAACAATCCTGCAGCTCGTGCCTTCCTTATTTTCTCTAAAGGAATACCCAATGGTATTCCTCTCGGTGATGCTTTTGTTTTAGCTATTAGTGCTCTTTCAGAAGGAGTGCGACCTTCAGGTAGTGGTATACCCATATCATGTTGCGCTTTTAAGATTCTTTCTTTCTCTGGACCAGTTTTTCCTTCTAAGGGCTCGATTATTCCGGCCCTATGCGCTTTATTGTACTTATCTTTTTCTGCAGCTGTCTTTGGCTCCGGGGGAAGTCCTAGATCTGCTCTGACTTTGTTAATCAAATTTTTCTCTGATGCAGTTTTTCCTTCAGGTAGCGGCACTCCGTGCATGGCCAGTCCCATTAGAATTTTTTCTTTTTGTTCTGGAGTTTTTCCTGTTAATGGAGTAACCAAACCAGCAGCTTTTGCTTTTCTTAATCTTTCAGACGTGGTTGCGATGGGAACAGCTCGAGGCTTGGATTTTATTTTGGCTATCAATGCTTTTTCTGATGGTGTTCGTCCTTCGGGCAGAGGTAAGCCCATGTCGTGTTGGGCTTTTAATATATTTTCTTTCTCTGGTCCTGATTTTCCTTCTAAAGGTTGTATGATTCCGGCTGCATGTGCTTTGTTATATTTATCCCTTTCCGCTGCTGTCTTTGGCTCCGGGGGAAGACCTAAATCTGTTCTGACCTTATCAATAAGTTTCTTCTCTGAAGGTGTTTTTCCTTCTGGAAGTGGCAATCCGTGCTCGGCTAGGCCCCTTAGAATTTTTTCTTTTTGTTCTGGAGTTTTTCCCGTCAATGGAGTTAATAATCCTGCAGCTCGTGCCTTCCTTACTTTCTCTGAAGGAATACCCGATGGTATTCTTCTCGGTGATGCTTTTATTTTAGCTATTAGTGCTTTTTCGGAAGGAGTGCGACCTTCAGGTAGAGGTATACCTATATCATGTTGCGCTTTTAATATTCTCTCTTTATCGGGACCTGTTTTTCCTTCTAAGGGCTCGATTATTCCGGCCCTATGCGCTTTATTGTACTTATCTTTTTCTGCAGCTGTCTTTGGCTCCGGGGGAAGTCCGAGATCTGCTCTTACTTTGTTAATCAATTTTTTTTCGGATGCAGTTTTTCCTTCAGGTAGCGGCACTCCGTGCATGGCCAGTCCTCTTAAAATTTTTTCTTTTTGCTCTGGAGGTTTTCCTGTTAATGAAGTAATCAAACCAGCAGCTTTTGCTTTTCTGAATCTTTCAGATGGTGTTACGATGGGAACCACCCGTGGCATGGCTTTAACTTTGGCTATCATCGCTTTTTCTGATGGTGTTCGGCCTTCGGGCAGAGGTAAGCCCATGTCGTGTTGGGCTTTTAGTATCTTTTCTTTCTCTGGTCCTGATTTTCCTTCTAAAGGCTGTATGATTCCGGCTGCATGTGCTTTGTTATATTTATCCGTTTCCGCTGCTGTCTTTGGCTCCGGGGGAAGGCCTAAATCTGTTCTGACCTTATTAATAAGTTTCTTCTCTGAAGGTGTTTTTCCTTTTGGAAGTGGCAATCCATGCTCGGCTAGGCCCCTTAGTATTTTTTCTTTTTGTTCTGGAGTTTTTCCCGTCAATGGAGTTAATAATCCTGCAGCTCGTGCCTTCCTTACTTTCTCTGAAGGAATACCCGATGGTATACCTCTCGGTGATGCTTTTATTTTAGCTATTAGTGCTTTTTCGGAAGGAGTGCGACCTTCAGGTAGTGATATACCCATATCATGCTGCGCTTTTAATATCCTCTCTTTTTCGGGACCTGTTTTTCCTTCTAAGGGATCCATTATTCCGGCCGCGTATGCTTTATTGTACTTATTTCTTTCTGCTGCTGTCTTTGGCTCAGGGGGAAGTCCTAAATCTGCTCTGACTTTGTTGATTAAATTTTTCTCTGATGCAGTTTTTCCTTCAGGTAGCGGCACTCCGTGCATGGCCAGTCCCCTTAGAATTTTTTCCTTTTGTTCTGGAGTTTTTCCTGTTAATGAAGTTATCAAACCAGCTGCTTTTGCTTTTCTTATTCTTTTAGATGGGGTGATGATGGGAGCAGCCCGCGGCATGGCTTTTACTTTGGCTATCAACGCTTTTTCTGATGGAGTTCGGCCTTCGGGCAGAGGTATTCCCAGGTCGTGCTGGGCTTTCAATATTCGTTCCTTTTCTGGTCCTTTTTTCCCTTCTAAGGGTTCTATGATTCCAGCTGCAACAGCTCTGTTGTGTTTGGCCCTTTCGGCTGGAGTCTTTGGCTCGGGTGGAAGTCCTAAGTCTGCTCTGACTTTGTTGATAATTTTTTTCTCTGATGCAGTCTTTCCTTCTGGAAGCGGTATACCGTGCATCGCTAATCCACGGAGAATTTTTTCTCTTTGTTCCGGAGTTTTGCCTTCTAACGGTGTTATCAGGCCAGCTGCCTTTGCTTTTTTTAATTTCTCTGATGGTATTGCTACAGCGGAAGGTGCTCTAGGCATTGCTTTTATTTTAGCTATCAGTGCTTTTTCAGATGCTGTCCGGCCTTCAGGTAGAGGTAAACCCATATCATGTTGCGCTTTCAATATTCTTTCCTTCTCTGAGCCTGATTTTCCTTCTAGAGGCTCAATGATTCCAGCTGCAATTGCTTTATTGTACTTATCTCTTTCTGCTGCTGTCTTTGGTTCTTGAGGAAGTCCTAAATCTCCTCTGACTTTGTTAATCAGTTTCTTTTCAGATGCCGTTTTTCCGTCTGGTAACGGAATACCGTGCATGGCAAGGCCGCGTAGTATCTTTTCTTTCTGTTCTGGCGTTTTTCCCTCTAAGGGCGTTAGGAGACCAGCTGCTTTAGCTTTTCTTAGTTTTTCAGATGGTATGGCAATTGGAGCAGCCTGCGGTATAGCTTTGACCTTTGCTATCAACGCTTTTTCCGAAGGTGTGCGCCCTTTGGGCAGAGGTATGCCCATGTCGTGCTGGGCTTTTAGAATATCCTCTTTCTCTGGTCCTGATTTTCCTTCTAATGGTTGTATGATTCCGGCCGCAAAGGCTTTGTT
Organism: Pyrausta nigrata; assembly: GCA_949316185.1. Taxonomy (NCBI): domain Eukaryota; kingdom Metazoa; phylum Arthropoda; class Insecta; order Lepidoptera; family Crambidae; genus Pyrausta; species Pyrausta nigrata. The sequence continues at coordinate 2,336,599 of OX438936.1, forward strand.
GTATTTGTCTCTTTCTGCGGCAGTTTTGGGTTCAGGTGGTAGACCGAGGTCAGCTTTAACTTTGTCTATTAATTTTTTCTCTGAGGCCGTCTTGGCCTCTGGCAATGGCAACCCATGCTCGGCTAACCCTCTCAAGATTTTTTCTCTTTGTACAGGAGTTTTCCCTGCTAATGGTGTTAGAAGCCCTGCGGCTTTTGCTTTTCTCAATTTTTCAGAAGGAATTCTTACAGGGACTTCTTTGGGCATAGCTTTAACTCTGGCAATCAACGCTTTTTCTGAGGCCGTGCGGCCTTCGGGTAAGGGTATGCCCATGTCGTGCTGCGCTTTTAATATTTTTTCTTTTTCTGGAGATGATTTACCTTCTAAGGGCTGAATGATTCCGGCTGCTATGGCTTTGTTATTTTTATCTCTTACTGACTCTGTTTTGGGTTCAGGCGGTAGTCCAACTTCTGCTCTAACTTTGTCAATAAGTTTCTTATCTGAAGGCGTCATTCCTTCTGGAAGGGGCAAGCCTGCAAGCGCCAAGCCTTTTAGTATTTTTTCTTTTTGTTCTGGTGTTTTCCCTGTCAAAGGGGTTAATAATCCTGCAGCTTTAGCTGTTCGTATTTTCTCTGAAGGAATACCTGATGGTATTCCCCTGGGAGAAGCTTTTACCGTTGCTATAAGTGCCTTTTCTGAAGCAGTCCTGCCTTCTGGTAAGGGAATACCCATGTCATGCTGAGCTTTTAAAATCTTTTTTTTTTGTGCTGGTGTTTTGCCTTTTAGGGGCTGAATGATTCCGGCGGCCAATGCTTTGTTGTATTTGTCTTTTTGTGAAGCGGTTTTAGGTTCAGGTGGTAGACCGATGTCAGTTCGTATTTTGTTGATAATTTTTTTCTCCGAAGCCGTTTTACCCTCCGGCAACGGCAAGCCATAGTCGGCCAATCCTCTTAAGATTTTCTCTCTTTGTTCTGGAGTCTTTCCTGCTAATGGAGTGAGCAGCCCAGCGGCTTTTGCTTTTCGCAGTTTTTCAGATGGGGTTCGTACAGGGGCTTCTCTAGGCATAGCCTTAACTTTGGCAATCATCGCTTTTTCCGAGGCCGTGCGGCCTTCGGGTAAGGGTATGCCCATGTCGTGCTGTGCTTTCAATATGTTTTCTTTTTGTGGAGTTGATATACCTTCTAAGGGCTGTATAATACCGGCTGCTACAGCTTTGTTATATTTATCTTTCTCTGCTTCTGTTTTGGGTTCAGGTGGTAGTCCTAGTTCTGTCCTCACTTTGTCAATTAGTTTCTTATCTGAAGGCGTCATTCCTTCTGGAAGGGGCAACCCTGCATGCGCTAAGCCTTTGAGTATTTTTTCCTTTTGTTTTGGTGTTTTCCCTTCTAATGGAGTTAAAAGTCCAGCAGTTTTAGCTTTTCTTATTTTCTCTGAAGGAATACCTGATGGTATTCCCCTGGGAGAAGCTTTTACCTTTGCTATCAGTGCCTTTTCTGAATCAGTCCTGCCTTCTGGTAAGGGAATACCCATGTCATGCTGAGCTTTTAAAATCTTTTCTTTTTGTGCTGGTGTTTTGCCTTCTAGGGGCTGAATGATTCCGGCAGCCAATGCTTTGTTGTATTTGTCTTTTTCTGCAGCGGTTTCAGGTTCAGGTGGTAGACCGATGTCAGTTCGTATTTTGTTGATAATTTTCTTCTCCGAAGCCGTTTTACCCTCCGGCAATGGCAAGCCATAGTCGGCCAATCCTCTTAAGATTTTCTCTCTTTGTTCTGGAGTCTTTCCTGCTAATGGAGTGAGCAGCCCAGCGGCTTTTGCTTTTCGCAGTTTTTCAGATGGGGTTCGTACAGGGGCTTCTCTAGGCATAGCCTTAACTTTGGCAATCATCGCTTTTTCCGAGGCCGTGCGGCCTTCGGGTAAGGGTATGCCCATGTCGTGCTGTGCTTTCAATATGTTTTCTTTTTCTGGAGTTGATTTACCTTCTAAGGGCTGTATAATACCGGCTGCTACAGCTTTGTTATATTTATCTCTATCTGCTTCTGTTTTGGGTTGAGGTGGTAGTCCTAGTTCTGTCCTCACTTTGTCAATTAGTTTCTTATCTGAAGGCGTCCTTCCTTCTGGAAGGGGCATCCCTGCATGCGCTAAGCCTTTGAGAATTTTTTCCTTTTGTTTTGGTGTTTTCCCTTCTAATGGAGTTAAAAGTCCGGCAGCCTTAGCTTTTCTTATGTTCTCTGAGGGAATACCCAATGGTATTCCTCTGGGTGTAGCTTTTACTTTTGCTATTAACGCCTTTTCTGAAGCTGTCTTGCCTTCTGCTAAGGGAATACCCATGTCATGCTGAGCTTTTAAAATCTTTTCTTTTTGTGCTGGTGTTTTTCCTTCTAAAGGAGTTATGAAACCAGCAGCAGCTGCTCGCTTATAATTTTCTTTTTCTGATGCGGTTTTGGGTCCGGGTGGCAAACCAACCTTGTCCCTGACTTTTTCTATAAGCTTCTTTTCCGATGGCGTTTTACCCTCCGGCAAAGGTATACCAGCCAGGGTCAAGCCTTTAAGAATCCTTTCCTTTTGCTCTTTTGTTTTTCCTTCTAATGGAGTTAAAAGTCCAGCAGCTTTGGCTCTTCGCATTTTTTCGGAAGGTGTCCTTTTTTCAGGGGGCATACTTGCCTTAACTTGTTGTATTAAAGCCTTCTCTGAAGGTGTTCGTCCCTCTGGAAGTTCAATACCCAATTCAGCTTGCTTCTTTAGAATTCGTTCTTTTTCCAAAGGAGATTTTCCTTCTAGCGGAACCAATACTCCAGCAACTTCTGCCTTTTTCATTTTCTCTTTTTCTGCAGCTGTTTTTGGTTCTGGTGGCAAACCCAAATCAGTTCGTACTTTTTTTATAAGTGCTCTTTCTGAGTCGGTTCTTCCTTCGGGTAGCGGCACACCAGACATAGCAAGATCTTTAAGGATTTTTTCCTTTTGTGCTGGTGATTTCCCTTCCATGGCAGTTAGAGCTTCTTTGGTCCTTCTAGCTATCTCTTTTTTCCTTTCCTTAAAAATAGCTGTTTCTAATGCTGCCGCAGATTTTCTTAATTCATCCAATCGCCTCTCCTCTCTCGGAATATGGCCACAAAGAATACAGTTACAATTATCACAGTCCTTTTTCTTGTAGCATTCATAGAGGCTTTTCATGACTTCAAACATAGCATCAGAGTTGCAAGAACAGCAACAACTTTCTTCTACTGCATCAAATTGACATCGATACACCTTCACTCGGGCTTTTGTCATTCGATGTCTATAATAGTGTGAGTGTTTGTGCACAGTTTGGTCAGAAACAATATTTACTATAAATTTTGTGTTATATGGATTGCGATAAGACTGTTGTCTTATAATGTCTGAACGTTTGACAACTAATTTAGGTTTTGTAGTCCCACTTTCTTCTAGACCTATTAAACTGTAATGTTTGGATATATTACTGGAGTTTCTTGAAGAGCTTACGGTATTAATTAGATTCTGTTTGTCATACTTGTATACTTTGTATGTAGTGAGTCTTTTTTTCTTTATCTTTTTGTTGTCAACTAGTATATTTACATTTTCATAATCGTTGCAAGGACTTTCTTCGTAGTGATGATAAGTTTTCTCTTCGTATATTGGTGGTTGAAATTTCATCCTTTCATTTATGTACAATGTTTTGAGTTCTTTGTCCTTGTACTCTTTGTTGCGTTTGCGCCTGTTCTTCGCATATGAAGATCTTTTCTCGGTAAATGCATAAGCCCACCTATCGTCTGCCATAATTTGATATACAAAACTTTACACTGATTTCAATTGATTTAATTTACATAATATTTTTCTAATGTACAAATGATCGAATTGTTTGATTGCGGGCTAAATCAGCAAACTGTAACAAAATAAGAATTGATTGCTTAGTGTTGCCGAAATTTATATATCGTTTAAAAAATTTTAATTTTGCGCTTGCTTTATAAGAATTCCTTGGTTTAATAAGTTTTAAGTTTACGTACTAGTTGCAGAGATCTGCTGCCATCCTAGTTATCGTTCGCTAAAATTTTTGACGCAGAAATACCTATGATTAGAAACATGTATAAGCCTTATATTTGTTTAGATGTCATATTGCATGTTTTAAGTAGTGATAGTTTTTTCATGTTTGTAACCAATTGTTTAGATTCAATTTCTATGTGATTTTGTATATAATATATGTTTCCAACAGTTATTGAGTAATTCATTTCAGTATCGATGCCCCACACTGAATTACCCGTGCTATATTACATTTTGTGTAAGTGGCCAATCCAAGAAACCTTGTCATGAATATCATCATTCGATTTAACAGCTGAATTTTAAGAAAAGGTAGATAATACAAGGTGTTATTGCAGTAACGGCTTAGAGGCTCAATACAACAACTTTTAGTTTGCGACCAACATCATAATCTAGAAAAAAACTTATTTTCCATTCAAACTCAAGTCAGCTGGTTGGTGCTTAGTACAGGATAGTAAAATTATATTTGCGATTTCGATGTTGGTCCCTTTGTAAAAAGTAGTTAGTATTTTACTTTATTTTAACAACACCTTGATTATAAGTGGAAGAGCTGAGCGACTATTGGCTACCATATTTTTACGTGTTAATGTGTAATATGTAACGATTTAAAGATTGCTATTTACTATAGGGGTATCTTATGAGGTAGTCAATTATCGCTCGGCTCTCCCACTATATTATAACTGCCTCGTTGGTCTAGTGGTCAGCACGCTGGGTACTATCCACGAGGTCCCGGGTTCGAATCCCAGGACGGGCCGAGAGTGTTTGGGTTTTTCTGTCTTGAAATAACTCAGACACAGCTCCGGAGTCAGGCAGTTGGTGGTGTTAACACCCCCGTGCCTCGGAAAGCACGTTAAGCCGTTGGTCCTGCGCCTGATCTCTCTAGGGTCATGTCGGACTGCCGTCTCACCGAATTATGAGAGCGAAGGAACAGAGAGTGCACCTGTGTAGTGCGCACACACTTGTGCACTATAATATCTCCTGCGCAGTTGGCTAATCTCTGTTGAGACAGGCCGCTGTAGCCGAAATTCGGTTAGGAGGGCATTATTATATTATGACTCTAGTGGCGCAGTCTTGGAGAGGCCTATGTCCAGCAGTGGATTGTAATAGGCTGACATGAGATATGAGTGCGCTGAAACTGCTTCGCTCGTATTAAAGCCAATTGGCTCAATTTCTCATTTTGTACACACATTACATATAACACGCAAATACAAGCATGCATGTGTTATCGGCGCATCAAATTAGAATCGAAGCGAAGTGTAAAATGACGTCATTATTGACCTTTCTTTAGGGTACGGAACCCAAAGTGTAAAAACTGGACGTTATTACTAAGACTCCACTGTCCGTCTGTCTGTCTGTCTGTCACCAGGCTGTATCTCATTATCCGTGATAGCTAATTATGTTGAATAGCTTTTTTTGTTGCCGCTAACAACAAATACAAAAAACAAAATAAAAAAATATTCAAAACTTGAAAATCTGCATATTATTAATAGTCTAGTACTGGACCCTTGATGCTGTATTTCTAAACACTGATGTCGTATGCATGTTTATTGAATTATTTTAACATATAAAATAAAAATCATCCGTTTTTAGGGTTCCGTACCTAAAAAGGAACCCTTATAGGATCACTTTGTTGTCCGTCTGTCCGTCAAGACCCTTTTACTCAGGAACGTGTGGAGGTATAAAGTTAAAATTAACATCAAATTCTTATGTCTGTGGTCCCTTAATTATGCGAAAAAATCAAGCTTTTAAGTTAACGCTGAAAAAAGATACGGCCAATTTTGTCCAATTTTTATAATTTTTTCCCATTTCTCAGGGGAATCAAAACCTATAGGGTACTTTCCATAGACCTAGAACCATGAAATTTGGCAAGAAGAAAGGTCTTACAGCATAAGTTAAGGAAAAAGTCCGAAAATCGTTAATTGTTGTAAAATAAAATATAAAATAGATTTTTCAATCGTCATCGCGAGGACAAAATGCTGGTCCAAAAAAAATAAGTAGATGGCGCTAGCGCTATGCTTATTATACTGTTCTATAATTATGTTTAGGTAGATTTAAAAATAGACCACGAAACATCTTAATTCCTATTAAATATTGATATAGTTTTACAGAAACATTTTATCATTTACCAATAGTTTTATAAAATTCTCGTGCAACTGGGCGCACGGTGTATGCAAATAGAGTAAACGAATATTAATATAAGTTAGTTCTGACAATCGTCACTAGAGGGCGTCATTTGGTATTGTTGTTTTTTAAGTTCGAGTTCGAGTTCATTTCTGCATTCTTAGTAACGTCTTACGCACTGTGCCAAGACACACTTAAATTCCGTGACGAAATCAGCACACTTAATGTGCGTTAAACAATTGCGAAAGAAAAACGCATGTACTTCTTTTTGTTGTTTTACGCTATCTTTTGTACGTTTCTCATGTACCATAGCTCTTGAGCTATGGTTCAATTTGTGTTCGATATGCATTGCGCGAAGCGCAGTAGTTACTTTTTATAGCAGTATAACAGTTATCCGAGAAATGGCGCCAATTGTATGTAACAACAATAGTTATTTAATGGCAAAGTTAAAGCCTCTTTTAGAGATTAATTATTGCCTTTTTAATTAGTGTTATTGTCACCTACATACCTACTTCATAATTCATTAAGTAGGGCACGGTTATCGATTAAAAATAATTTAGACGACCTCGCTGATAATTTCATACTATAAACGGAGCGCAACAGCCGCGCGGTATAGCTGCGCGACATTCGCATGAGCTCTCTGCATTCAATCAAGGCGCTGAGCTAGTGTTGTTTTATTATAGGACAATAATAACCATTTTGAAGACACCTTTAAAAATCTTCGACAGCGCGACTGTATACGCCAAAGTCGCGCTAATGTAAAAGCGTTTTGAAGTGATAAGGGTGTAGCCACCCTAGGGAATACGGAACCCTTCGTGCGCGAGCCCGACTCGCACTTGGCCGGTTTTTTTTCATCATAAGACTCCTCTGTTTGTCTCTCTGTCTGTCACCAGGCAGTATCTTATGATCATGAACCGTGATTGCTAGACAGTTCAAAATTTTTACAGATTATGTTCTTCTCTGTTTTAGTATTTGTTGTTATAGCAGCAAAAAAAACAAACAATAAAATAAATATTTACGTAGGGCTCCCAACTTACAACAATAATGATTATTTTGCCGAACTAAAAAAATATATAATATAGTGTCTTTTGCTGTATAAATAATGGGACGAAACCCTTCATGCGTGAGTCCGAATCGCACTTGGACGGTTTTTTTTAGAAGAAACTACTGCATCCTTACCCAAACAATGCTAAATTAAATTATAATATAATTATAGTAAGCTTACCTGCCGAATGAAGGTCTTCGCCGACCACCTTCATAAACAATACAAAAAGTATCCCTTTTTACATTTTCTTGCGATGTTTACGTTTTTTATAATTTCTACAAAATAATATTGTATATTTATATAAAAATATATTTTTGTTGACGATTGTCATTGATGATTTTGATTGTTTGTAAATTTTGAAGTATTTTTCGACAGAGATGTTTAAACAGATGTCGGTATTTTCGGCCAGTATTAATAATGCAAGTAGGATTACATAGGATGCATGCATAATCTATGACCAATTCCCAATGATAGTAGCATTTGAAAAGAGGTAGGTAGATGTGTCATTAGCGCGCGAAAATCAATTGCCTTAACTTGAGCAATTTGAATTTGGATTTCTTTAAGAAAAGAGTGAATAGGCTGCTTTTAGACAGACATGTCACATCCTCGATTGAATCTTCGCGTACCATTAGGTGTTCTCGCGTTTCTTCCGAGAGATACAATGTTTTATGCCTCGGACACAAAAGACGAAAAAACGTTTATTAATATCAAATTATTTATAATTTACGATAATATTTTGTATAATATATGCATTTTATCATTAAAATTCTAATTTCGAAGTAGGCTGTATGGCTTATATATAAGTAATCAATCACCATTTGGCGCGTGAAAAAACACTTGCGCGCCATTCACCATCCCAAAGTGGGGTACATTATGAACACATAACACCACCAATCGTTGACGTACTTTTTAAGGACTATCGAAACGCAATTCTGCCATATTATATTAAAGTCTGTGACGTCACATGATCTTACAACAGTTAAGTTATTTACATAATAACGAATTTAGCGTGATACAATTGCATATTACAAATAATTGAAAATAATCAATGAATGAAAGCCTAGTCAGAGGCCCTAGGGCGGCTTGATAACTTCTGACAGTAAGGTTTGTCACTTGCCTTACATACACCCCTCCACCAATCCGCACTGAGCCCGCGTGGTGAAGTATGGCTCGTTCCTCCTCATAGTTGAGGTGAGGCCTTTTCCCAGTGGGATCTAATAGGCTGACTTATTATTTATTATAATGAATGAAAATGAATACCTATTTTAAATGGTGTTAATTTTTAAGAAAAGGTTATTGGAAGTATTTGTTAATAGTGTCATCATCGCTATTTTCATATTCCTTGTATCACATTTATTGCTGTGTGGTAAAACGATTTATGCGATACATGTTTGCTCTTTCCTCACAAGTGTGTTGAAAAAGTTCGTATGAAACTCGTGACCAACTTGCTTACCAGACACGGCTGAGTTACGCCCTCGCCTACGGCAGGCCTGTGTAACTCCCCGCGTAGGTAGCAAAAATGTACCTACGCGCGGCGACCCCTAGAAAGGTGCTAATCAAGTTGCGTGTCGCGAGCGAGCAACGAGACGCCCGCGCGTTTTATTCACCGGCGGCGCACGGCACTATGTGTGATTATTACGTTGCTGGTTGGACGAGCATGAATAAAGGCTAGATAGATGCGCTAGATGGCGTAAGTAGCTTTTTGTAGCAGTCAACCCTATCGCGTCGCATGATAGTACGTCACTGAATAGGTTTAGTGTATTATGATTCATATTCCAGAGTTATAAGAATGAAGTTATCTTGCAATGGATTTCTGTAGGTGTCTAAACGAGAATGTGCTTTACTCTGAGGCGAACTAAATTACACCATATCGTTGACGTCATTGAGTAAATATTTCTTTAAATTTAATTGCAAAGTCATACTTCTGTAATGAGTACTAAAAGTACTTATTCTGTGCCTACGGCTCGGGCTGCAACCTACAGCCTCGTGTATGATGAGCAACTTAGCTCACTTGTTTCGTATTATATTTACACTTGTTATCCAAATAGGAATTCGCCAATTAATCTATGATCAATTATTAGGGTTACTTGCCCAAAAAACCGGCAAAGTGTTTTAGGGTTATTAATTTAACGCTTGAGTGGAGTGGCTCGTACACCGGTTTTCAGGGTGTCGCCATCTCTGAGGCACCGGGTTCAATCCTCGGTCGGGTCAATATATGGGTATGGGTGTTGTGATACCACCGTTGTTTCAGATGTACATAACACAAGTGCTTAAGCTACTTACTTTGGGATCTAAACTATGTATGTGATGTTTAAAAAAACTATGAAAGATGAAGAAATAAGTAATCATCTTTTTTAACTAAAGTATGGTGCCATTGGACAGTGTCGCCGGATCTCGACAGTTCGGATAACGAGAGCATCGCCTTTTATCAAAAAGCAATATATAAAAACGTCAATAGGCCAACCGCTTATTTGAGACGTCACCTCCGGTACCCCACCGGGTAGACGAGAAGGAGGTTCCTGAGCGGTTCGGGCGACAGGCGCCTTGTGAATTGATTAAATGATTTCAATTTTGAAATTAGCATTCTTATCAAAGCTTAAATCACCAAATCAAATCCCTGTTCCCTGGTATCCTGGGTAGACGAACCCCCTCCCCTGTACCCCGCAGGCGGAGTCTCAGATAATTGGTCAGACTATAGTACGTGTAAGTCCGTCCGACACGGTAGCACAGAATACTAGTACTTCGTACAGAAGTATGTCTTAGCAATTGTATTCAAAGAAATGTCTACTCAATGTCGTCAACAATATGGCGTAATTTAGTTCGCCTCAGAGTCAAGCACATTTTCGTGTAGACACCTACAAAAATCCATTGCAAGATAATTTTATACTTATTACTCTGGAATATGATTCATAATACACTAAACCTATTCAGTGACGTAATATCACGCGACGCGATAGGGTTGACTGCTACGAGAAGCTTCTAACGCCATCTAGCGCCTCTTTCTAGTACTTTATTCATTCTCGTCCAGCCAGCAACGTAGCCACGCGGCCGCCGGTGAATAAAACGCGCGAGCGTGTCACTGACCGGTAGTGACACGCAACTTGTTTTAGCCCCTAAGTAGAGGTGCCGCGCGTAGGTACGTTTTTGCTACACGTTACGTTTACACAGGCCTGACGATAGTGCTCAACCTTCGTGCGATTGCCAGAGGTGCATGAAAGTAATGTCACCGGGGACGGGTAATGTTGCGGGGAGGGGGATTTTATTTATTTATTTAAACAGGCACACTAACAGTTTACATATAAACACACAATTAACTTAATACAAAATTGTTAGTGTTTTACATCTTATATGTAAACCTTTCATAGGCGTACACAGCATTGGTAAATTACAAAACAACAGTAAATAATTACTTAGATGAAACATTTCAACTTTGCAAAGAGACAAAAACAAAAGTAAATTATAACTTATTAGTCGTTTAAAAGCTCATAAAGCTGCTTCCTAAATTTAGTTAGTTAGTAGTTCCTTATTACACTAGTTGTTATATTGTGAGCAACATCTAACGAGAGGAGCGTGACGACAAGGTTGGTCCGAGTTGGTCGACTATGACAGTTGCGTGTTCCCCCCGCACTTTCCCGTCTTGTGGGGCGCAAGGAGGGTCGCGCACGAACTTGTCAGAATATAGGTACTCTACTAACTACTGCCACAATAGAAAGATTATATACATTATATATATATTATATCAACATCTATATACCGTGCTACTGCTTTGTAAGTAGCCCGCTCTTTGGACACGAACAATAATTTTTAAATAAAGAAGCCTAAATATATTTTTGCACTCGAAAAAATGACCACCAGAGGCGGGAATCAAACCCGCGTTGCTCGCATACCGGGCGATTGCCCAACCTCTCGGCCACCCTGGCGTTGGCAGAGCCTGTCGAAATTTTCAAGTGCTTCTTAACGCTGTAATGCCGCGTTGCTTTCATCAATGTTATTGGGATTACACCCTCAACACTCGAAAGAAATACTTTTGCAAGTATTTAACAATCGAAAGATGAAGCTGGCAAATACGATAAGTTATTGTTTTTTAAGTGATAAGCATTCACTTTGCAATCTAAAGAAATTATTGCACTTGAAAAAAAAATGACCACCAGAGGCGGGAATCGAACCCGCGTTCCTCGCATACCGGACGATTGCCTAACCTCTCGGCCACCCTGGCGTTGGCAGAGTAACTAATAACTCTTTCTTCTTTGTTTTCATAGCTTTAAGAAACTTTCCACTAAAATGAATTGTGTACACATAGACTTTATTTTGTATTGCGTACTGTATCTTCGGTTATAGTTTATCAAAGAGTACATGATGTTTCTTGAAAATACTATATTTTAGCGAGTTTTGATCGAAGTCCAGTGCGCACACACACTAACTTACGCTACTCACACAAGGATAGAGCAGTGCGGGGTGCGGGGCTGCCGCCAGAGCTTGCATCGAGACAGCAACAATTTATTCAAAAACCTTTTTTTCAAATGTCATTTAGACCGCGTTTCCTCGAGCAGTGCGGGGTGCGGGGCTGCCGCCAGAGCTTGCATCGAGACAGCAACAATTTATTCAAAAACCTTTTTTTCAAATGTCATTTAGACCGCGTTTCCTCTTAAGGTACCTACATAACAATTTTTAAGCACAAATGTACAAATGTCTAGTGTGTATATTGATGTAAGGGATAGAATATTAAGTTTGATAAAATACGGCCTGCAACTTTTCGTATTTTTAATTTGACATATTATTCTAATGCATTTCGTTTGTAATAGAAATACATCTTCTGCGTTTACGCTGTCGCCCCACATAATAATTCCATATTTAAGCCAGGAGTAGGCATATGCGTGATAAGCTGAAAGAGCAGCTTCCGTGTTTGTACTTTTGTTTATTTCGAAGAGAGCGTATGTAAATCTAGTTAATTTTGATTTAATTTTATCTATGTGTGATTTCCAGTTAATATGGGTATCTATATTTAAGCCTAATAAGTTAAATTCTTCTACTGTCTGTAAATTTTCATTTTGAAAGTACAGTACTATTCGCTAACTTGACATAAAAAATCGTTAGCTATCGACTGAATCGTTAGCCATTATCGAGGATATTTGGAAGCTCGATAAGCTAAGCGGCAATAATAAAATTCACAAATAATATTCGTGAACGTTGGCAATTTGTTTAAAATAGTAATAATTGAATTGTCATCGATTTTTTTTACACAAACAAAGACTATGATAGTTAATACGGCGAATTTTGGAAGTAGGTACAGCAGTGCCTCTATGAGATTCTGTTAGAACTAATGCATAAGAGTGATTTGTTTATTTGATCTCAAAATAATAATAACAATAATAAATTGTTTCAACAAACACACCAATTACATAGCCTCAAACTAAGCGTGAGCTTGTGCTATGGTGACTAGGATAACGGATAGACATACTTATATAAATTTATAAACATCCATGACTTAAGTACAAATGCTCGTGCTCATCACACAAACATTTGCCCCTTGCGGGATTCGAACCCGCAACGGCCTGATTTAGAAGTCCGGGGTGCGCACCACTACACCAAGACAGTCGTCCAAATGCATTTTAAAAGATATTGGTTTTGGCTGCGTGTACAGCTTTCAGTGGATACCCTGATAATAACAACTCTACATTACATATAATACAAACATATTTTAAAATTGATTTATTATAAAAGAAATAACACTTTGCACATAATATACTGTTTAGTTTAACTCATTCTTCCAAACTTTAAAGTTTTAATTATTAGTTATGTAGGTCGATACTCGATATTTTGTAGGTATTAATAGCTGTTTAATTGGTTCTGGTGGAAGCTTTTTGTTGCATCTGTAATCAAAAAGATTTAGTTTATTGATGTTCTCAACTTCAGTTGTACACCTATATTCTTACGATTATTAAATAAACTAAATTACACATTACTTTTTATTAATAAAAATAGTTTTACCACGGCTTCACTCTTATGTGAATAGACCTAAGTATATGTTCATTGTAAAGCATGCAAAATATGCAAAAGTAACATCTTGACGTGTTAATATTAATCGCTATAGGAAAATGATGCCTTAAAATGATTTAAGGGTTAAATTATTAATAAATATAATGAAAAATCTACACAAGACGACACAAATTACAATTGTAAAGAAGTCTAGTGTGTGTGTACTTACTTTATATGGAAGGGCAAATTTACATTTATGTATACCTATAAATTGTTCCATGTAAATATTATTATTTATAAACGCATTTGTATGATAAATTATCAGCAATTTTATAGTTTTTTTTTCAACAAAATAGCACAGTGAGAGGATGATTTGACATTTAGTTTGAGTGTTGCAAAAACAAATTTTTTATTGTCCAATAATAATAAAGTGAATATTATGAGTTTATTCTTATATAACTGTATAATTAAGCCTTTACAGCTAGTTTAATTTCAAGTTGTTAAAATATTTTCGTTTCGTATCACTATACTTGGACTCTTTATAATGAAATAATTAATAAAGTATAAATCGTTCCTGAAAATAAAACTAAAACTATGGGAAATTTTTAAACTGGTATAAAATCTTAACAAGAGGATTTCCTTATGAATACAGTTTTTTTTTCGAGTTATCGGCATTGTACAAACTACCGTTTTAAGCAAAATTCGATACCGCAACGTTACTTTCCAAATGTCATGATACTTATCGTTCGGTTCTGTCATGATGTAGGGTTTCTTAGAAAATTATGAATGAATTACTTATGCTTCATAAGCAGTGCTTATACGGACCAGTTGTTGTAACTATATATCTATAATATTCATACAATTATTATTATACCTATCTACTAGCGATCCTTCACCCATGCGATGCGCTATGTCCATGTATTTTAAGTCTGTGATACCTATCTTCGAAAATTATTTAAATTACATGCTTTAAGGACCATATTCATCTATATTAAATGCAAAAATATATTATTAGTATATTTACGGTACTAAATTGGATAAATAATATGCTGTATTGCTTGAAATCGTAAATATGGTGTACAAACTGTACTACATTATTTTGATCTATTTCGTAGTCTTTCTCTATCATAATATGCATGTTTGATACACATAAACCTTCCTCTTGAAACATTTTATCTATCATAAAACCGCATCCAAATTCGTTACGTAGGTAGTTTTAAAGATCTAAGCATACATAGGGAAACGTAAATCATTATACTATTTTTATATGTAAAGTTTCTACTGTTTGTAATTGATGTTGCCAAGTCCTGCGGCATATAAATCGTCTAACAAGTTCGCGAGTTCAACCACAAAAGTAAGTACTTATAGATACTTTGTATGTTATTAACTATGTAAAAATCTTTTGTAGTTAAATTGTTTTTAAAATACAAATGAAGACTTATTTCAGTAAAATTGACTATCTGCAATATTTAATATACTTTCCCTCCATGTGGCAAAGCCGTGGGACGACCTGTATAACGGAACGCGGCACCAAACAGGTTTACGTAGGTACGTATTTTATGGAATCAATAAATTTTTACAGCAGGATCTGTGCTGTAGCTGCAGCATTTGGGAGGCTGTGTTCCAAGGTCTTCTGCTCGCACGACCTTAAGTTGGCTACCAAGATTTCTGTATACATGGCGATTGTGCTGCTTTAGCTTTACAGTGCTTAAATCTTCTTTACTCTTCCGAGACGTGGTGCGTGTACCGTCACCACATTCGTACTTTAGACCGTTTCCACCTTAAATGCCTCCGTAAGATATTGAACATCGAATGGCCTGATCGAGTTCGAAATACCGAAGTTTTGCGACGAGCCGAAGTTGGTGGAATTGAGGCTTATTTAATGCGTCGCCAGCTTCGGTGGTGCGGTCACGTGTAGGCATCCATCCTACACTTAGTTCATATTTACTCGTCACACTAATAAATATTTACATATATCTTAAATATATTTATTTGAAATTATTAAATACAAAACTATCCTAATTCACAATAATATTTGTTTAATTTCTATTAATAATTATTTTCACTATTTACAATTACCTAAACCTATTTAATTATCATATTTTCACTTACCACTAACGATATGCGATGTGTACTAGTTTATCGATATTGATATCGACATCAATGTCGATCTTTCGGTCTCCCTACGGCTACGCCGGCCGAGAACCGGTATGAATGTAGTCGCGAACACGGCGCTCGCGCACCTATCCACCAGTCGAAACTTAACTACTACGCGGAGCGCTCGCTGCACTTGCTAAGATTTATGCTATCGACTCGCATTTACGCTTGTATACTTTCTTCCTGCTTTATGTATTCTGTGCTTAAGACTATCTCTGTGCTTATCTAAGCTTCCTATCGCGTGTGTGTACCTTCTTCTCCTGCTGTGCCTTCTTATAAACTATTTCTGTGTGTTGAACATTATTGTGGATTGGGACAATATAGACGTTACAACCGTAAGTTGGTTTCATCATTTACTTACCTGCCGCTATACCAACACACCCTTACACACGTATCGCGTATGGCGGAGGAGAGAGTAGCGAAGCGCATCTTTTATTCTGAACTGGAGGACGGCAAGCGGAAACATGGCGGCCAACTCCTCAGATTTAAGGATGTTCAGAAACGGCATATGAAGAAATGCAATATCAAGCCCTCAGAGTGGGAGGGTTTGGCAGCACAACGTTCCGAATGGCGCAGGCTGGTACAGAAGCGAGTCAGCGATTTCGAGGAGCAACGAAAGTTGACCTCGACATAAAACGCGATGAGCTGAAGTCCCGCCAACCTGCTGCCATTCAATACCATTATGAACAAGGTGTTCTCACGTGCCCTAAGTGCTCACGTAAGTTCACTGCGAATATTGGCCAGGTATATCAGCCATTTTCGGGCGCACGAGCGCCGTACCGACTAGGAGTCGAAGTGGTCGCCATGGCCGAAATCGGTCGGAAGGATCATCATCATCATTTTATGGAAAAAGTATTTTCTAACAATGAAAGGTTAACACCTTATTATGACATCTTGAAAATAGCTTATCTAAAAATGGTTTATAGATCACAATACAAACATTGTTGAAGTATATCTCATTGCATTTTGGTGGTAGCACAGCGCATCCCGTCGACCTAAACAGTGTTTGCCAGATAAAATCTGCTTGCCAAGTTGGTTTTACTTTAAGGCTAGGTTTACCAAGCTGGAACGAGGATATTTAGGAGAAATACTTGTTTATGCTACCTACGCATGCAGTTTTCAGGATTGCCGCAAAGTTCTGGACCTGACGAATATGCCTCCCTTTTGCAAGACGGCTGAAAAGTGGACTCCGGCTAAGGACGGAGAAAGAGAAGAAAGAGAGATTCGACAGGAGAAAATGTCTACGATGCTGTAATCTGTCCTATGATTGTGCCATTGCCACAAAGATGTAACTAATTACTTAAATAAAAGTTAAATAAGTGAAAGTCGTTGGTTTTTTACTAGTTTATAACATATTTATTCACTTACATGTACAATATTATTTTTTATTTTAAAAATATTGTATTCGTGTTTCTTATTTTCAATCACTTTCTTAGACCGTGTCAATCGCTGTTTTTAGAATATGTTCATATCATCAAGTTCTCACTTTACTTCTTTATTTTGTATACTGTGGAAGTCCCTCATGTAATGGTGAGATAGCATTTAGTCCATAAGAAACCGGGCCGGGGGCCTGCAGACGACATCACCATTTTCATTTCGGCCGCAAGCAGGCGTCTTTCTGATGTTTCTTAGGCGGCCATGAATCTGCTTTTTAGCAATGATTTTAAAATATGAGTTGCAAAACCCTACCAAACAAAATATTCGGTGTATTTACCAAATAATTAACCTCGAATATAATAATATTTCTGACGTTTCTGACAAAATCAAAAGGATTGACATGACACTTCGTGCCGGTATTGCAAAGATCACTGTTTATCAACAGTGATCTTGTTTTTTTTATTAGGGCCTTTTTAAATAACAAAAAAATATTTAATTTACATCTATATTACACATTGAACACTATTTTACTTTTGCGTTATGTTTTGTGCTCTTTTACTATAAAAATCAGAATAATAATATTCGTCATTTAAATACAATTTTGGCTATCTTACAAATGATTTTGTGAAATTATGGGAGAATTTGTATATGGTATTATTATTGCAAAATCGCAATAATGAGGATTTGGATATGAATACGACATACTTAGCGAATTTCCACGTTGTCGCAACATGATGTTTTATCGGCCTAACGATTCCACGCTAACTTGTAGAGAATACCACCCCTGATCACCTTATGTTTATCACATAGAGTTCCGTCCATATCATTTGAGATATTTTGACAGATTTGGGTAGGTTTGTGCATTGCCCACTGTACGTTATTATCATAAATAATATCATATACGCAAACTATGGGTAATTGCACTTTTACCCGCCTGCGGTTTAGCAAAAATAGGTATTTGGTCCTCAAGGCCAATAATATAAAAAGCCAGTGACATTAAAAAGTATTCAATTTGCGAGGTTTTTTCCGTCTTATTCTTGTATAGTAGAATTTTAGTCAGGCTTACAATTTTAACATGAAAGTAATTAGTATAAAACAATATTATGTTGCCAATATACGCTGGTATGATTATTCCAAGTGTTGTCATATGAAGAGGATTTGAGGCGACCTTAATCAGGTCCCATATATTTCTGGTCATGCTATAACTTGCATATTTTTAGCATGAAGATCATCATTACTGTATAAATTCAGCTATTAATTCTATTCTGGGCCCGTAGGCCCCTGGCCCTACACCAGAAAAATAAGTATCCTTTAATTGCCAGCAATCAGAAATCTGCCCAACTTTAGGATAGCTCTAACTCGTGCTATAAGCGTTCGAAAGGTGGTTTTTCATAACTTAAGAGCGAAATTTTTGTCTATATTTCGTATGATTGATTGGTGACAGTTTAACAGAAACTATCTTGCTAATTTTCGGGTTCATGGGCGGGAACTATCCTGGTTTAGATATTGTATTTGTATTGATTTGTGATGGTAGGTGTCCTAGTCTATAGGCTTCGGGACTCGCTTCGCTCTTCGCTTTACATCTACGCTCTGCTTTTTGTCATCTGTCAAACATGGTGTCAAATCTGTGTGTCAAATAACCAAAATTTAATAAATTTGAGATACCGTCGAAATTCGGTAATCTCCAGTAGCACAACCCGGCAGACCAATGGTGTGCTGATCGAGCTACCCTCAAGATGCCCTGCAAGTGCTCTGGAGTGCGCTACGACAAATGCAAGTGCAGGGTTCTGAGCTCGGGCTGCCAGGTACGGTGTTTTGGCACACTTCCGCGAATGCGAATCTCAAATGTCTCCAAGGCTCACAGTGGTTGACTGTCTACCTAGAGTTCACCTGTCTATAAACCTTTAAATGGCGTGTCCATACAGCGCGTACTGTACGCAGTTCCCGTCGTTTCGCTTGCCGACTCATTCAGTTATCGGCTAAGTCGCAGCTAACAATGCTCACTACTGTGAGCAATGGGGACACACGGCTTTAGCACACTGCCAGAAATACGAACGGAAGCTAAACGTAACGAAACAAAGGAACATCATAGGCTCAGCGCAGATGTGCCACCTACCAAAGCCACTGAGCTGGCGACAATACGTTTCTAGCACGGTCAGGGTATGGTACGGTGTAGAGGGCACAGACCTATAATCTCATTATTTGTTCTAGCTGCCCTATGGAGCCAACAGTAGTGTGATGATACTTGAGCAGAAACAGAGCTCGTATTGCATTCAACGCACAAAGAGGCCCAAGCGCAGCCTCTATATAAGAGTGTTCGAGAGCTTGTACGAGCGATGCGCGAGGTACAATTTGAGGTATTTATTTTTGCTTATTAAAGACTTTCTTACGAAAAACATATGAATGCCGCGTGTTTCTGCTATTACAGTGTGATTTGAACCTAAATTTGTTGGCGCAATTTATTCACGTGTCCTAAGGCTCCGCGCAGATGGGCCACCGGCACCACAGCCACCGGTGTGGCTAGCGACAAGCTGTTTACATTATTTGTAATTCGTCACCGCACACGTGAAGCGAGTGGTTGCCACTCGCGACTCGGTGTTCGCGACACGCTGCCGGTGGCGACCAATCGCCATTTGGACAAAACATCTGTCAAAGGATCTAGCAGATGAGTGTTAATTGTAGCGACCACCGACTACCTTCGACTGCATGGGACCAAAGGGGGTGGCACGAGAACCACCGGTGGCGGTGGTCGGAGGCCCGTCTGCGCGGAGCCTAACTGTGTGATGTATCAACAATGAGTTTGTAAAGCTTCCTTACCCTTCACGTGGAACCTAACTTTCAGCGCAGGACGTAGCATAATGGCTACTCGTGGCAGTTAGTCAGTATTTCGCACTTATTGGGCTTCTCTTATGACTCCCTCGAGTTTCGAAATCGCCGGGAATTGTAAAATTTGGCTTATTTTGTTGGCTTCGTACCATTTTTGTTTCTAATAGCATTTAGAGACTCTTGTAAAAATCAAGTGGAGACGGGGTCAGACACTTTAACCGACGATACAATACTCGTAGTAATTCGCTCAGTCAACCACACACAGGTCACGACTGATGGTTATTATTTTTTCATTTTTCGTGATTTGTGAACAGTATAACGTATAACGTATGACCTCTGTAAGTACGTTTCAGTAGGTAACAAGCCTACACGAATTCAGAAAAAAAATTCAATCTAACTTTTCTGTATTGAGCAGAGGTATCTCCTCATAGAGGTTAATATAGGGAAAGCGTTACTTATGCCCGATAGGGCCGATAACAATTAATTTTCTATTGTGTCTGGAAACATGACACGTGAAGGTTAAAAGCTACGTAAAGGTTTAAAGATATGTAATCTTACCTGAATTATATATAAAGAGTATTGAAAATAGCATCTTTTAAATGAACAAACTACAAAAACAACTTTAATATCTATCTGCTAGTGTCTGGTATCCATAAAGAAATGCTATCTTTACGTCCCTCGACGAGAAGGCATAACTCGAAAATAACAGTCGTAAAACATTTTTGGGATTGTTTTACGGTTACAAAATTCCACACTAGAAGATACTCCGATCCGCTGGTTCCTCTCAGAGAACTGCGTGGGCGAAAGATATATTATCTATACGTCTTTTGACGAGAAAGCCTAACCTCTGTCACCTCACCCGACATTTTTTTGTGTTTTTTTCATGTTTAACGGTTACAATAATCTTACATAATTCCATACTAGATACTGTCCAATTCGCGGGTTCCGCTCAGAAAACTGCGTGAGCGAGGCGCTGCGTGACATACTGCTGATGCTGTGTTTCCTAGTGGCCAACTTCGTGGTCTTCCTGACGATCTTCGCGCGGATGACGCTGCACTTGTCCGCCGCGCTGCTGCTGCCGGGCCGCTGGCTCAGGAGGTGAGGTTCCCTCATCCCTCATGCCAGATTATGCCTGCCTGATTATGCCTGTATTCCGAGGCACGGAGGTGTTAACACCAACAACTTATGAATTATGAGAGTAAGGGAACAGAGAGTGCACCTGTGTATTGCACACACACTTTTGCACTTATAATATCTCCTGCGCAGTCCGTTAATCTCTATTGAGATTAGCTACTGTAATCGAAAATTCGGCTAATCGGACATTAATTAATGCCTGTAATACAGACTCCTTACTTAGTTCAAGGGCTCCTGATGACGATGTCCGTATTTTCGAGTCTAGCCATCGAGCTCGTTCGCGTTGTCATTCTGCCGTGATTGAAAGGCATGGCTACATTCGAAAATACGGTTCAAGAGGAGTAAGGCCTCACAATCAAAACTTGAAACATAGCGCATAAGTATATTTTTTGTACCCCATTGGCTTGATTGTGAAAGAAGTACTAATAAAGAATTTTTTTTATTAGATCTGCGAGTTCCGCAGTTAGGGCTCATTCAATTACGTCGCGAACAACGCGACAGTTCCGACAGTTCAAACGAAGAAATCGTTGCTCCTGATTTTATTCGTTCTCGTTCTGTCGCACTGCTACTAACTTGTTGCTTGAAGAAGAGAGCGACACAAGAACAGTACCAACTATGATGCTTCCTCGTTGGAATCCATTACTGGAATGAAATGTGCTAACCTAAATTTAAACAAGTCCTCCGGCTGTAGTTGTAATAAGGGCATCAGTTGCTGTCGCACTGCTTGCGACCTTATGTCTAGGAGCTTTTAAAACTACGTAGGCAAGGTTATTTGCTACGCTGTGCTTCTTGATGCTACTCCTGACTGACTCCAGAGGGTCAGGTTTCTACCCTATCATAATTTCAGTTCGGATTTAGGTAAGTACAAGTGTATAAGCTCGATTCCCGCCTCTGATGGTATTTTTTCAAGCGCAATATTATTTAATCTATTTAGCCAGCTGCCTTCGCTGTGTAAATCTAGTTTGAGGAAGAGCGGTGTACCCTGATTCAGGTTAACTTAAGCTTAAAACGACACACCGACAGCCATTAGTTTAAGATACCTGTCGTACTCAGAGACGTCAATTCAAGTTAATCCTTCGTTATGTCTAATGCCGTCCTTTTCTGTTCCATTGACAAAGAACGTGACAGAATTAGACTTAATTAATATAAATTTAACTGACGTCTCTAAGTGCGGCAGTTAGTGTGTTTGAAGAAAATTTAATTATAAAATATTTTTCCATACTAATATTATAAATGCGATTTAGTGTTCGATTAATTGTGTCTGTCTGTCTGTCTGTTACCTCTTGACGCTTAAATCACTGAACCGATTGAGATAAAATTTAGTGTGGAGACAGTTCGATACCCTGGATAGGACATAGGCTACATTTTGTCGCGATTCGGGGATGAAAGTTTATATGGAAAATTCAACTCTTGCGGGCGAAGTCGCGGGGAACCACTAGCTTATTATATATTATAATTATAGATAGAGAAAGGATAGGGAGGCCTTTGCCCTGCAGTGGGACACGACAGGCTCCTAATAATAATATTATTATAATTTATGTATAAATTTATTATGTAAATATGAGGACGTTTTGAAATTCGTGCACCAGCCACTGATTAAATTTATTTGTACCTTTCAGATCCCTATTAAAGAAAATGGTGGAGCAAAAACAGTCGTTAGCCATATCAAATACTTCAGCACAGCACTCCCACAACTTTTCCCCGCCGTACAAAATAAACTAATTGTTGCACCGACTTCGTGTCCAAGACCACGTCATGATACAAAGTGATTCATGATCCAATCGCCGTCCAGTAATCATGACCCTTGATTCGCATCTCAGATCATCTGAGATTTGTACTATGTCGTATGGTGAAGAGAGTGGATCAAACTAATCTTTGTACGTAAGGATTTATCATTTTTTAAATTGACTTTTTCGTAAAAACCTTATTATGACAGTAACAAAAGAAAAAAATGCAGTCGTTTGGAAGTTGTGCGCATTTGATTTTTGAATGATATAGATAAGATATATCATTGGTTACATAAGTGTGGTCAGTTTGCTTTGTTATTCCAATACAAGTGAGACAATGATGACAAATTGTATTGAAACGTTTTGCAATTCTGATTATTTAATAAAATGTAAAAACGAGCAATCTGTTTTATTTATGGCTACCAACGAACGTTTTTTTAATAACTACTTATACCCAATGATAGTGCATTTAAAAAGAGGTAGATAGAAATTGATTGCGTCAATTTGTGTTTAAATATGACATTTGACACGTTAAAGAACGTCAAACTCGGAGCATCAAATTCGAATCGCCGCGCAGTATGAGATGACAGGTCTACCTATTTATTAAATACTAGCGGTCCCCCGCGACTTCATCCGCGTAAATTTTGGATTTCCTGCGAGTTTGATTTATATTATTTGAGTTATATTATTTTCTCAATAAAATAATTAGCACGCAAGAATAAAAAAGTTAAATTATTTGCTTTGCGATTGTACAGGAATGAAATGGCGATATCAGCAGGAACTAAGAGCAGTAGAATCAACTGATGATTTTGATAAATATTAAACTCATGATATATTTTGAATAGTATGTCCGATTTGAATAATTCAAAAAGTTATTTACAGGTATTGATATAACCTTGAATATGAAGTTTTTTATTTGGATAAGGATAAATACAAAGGTACGAATAATGTAACCTACTTTGTACCGTCCTTAATCTTACATAAAAAAAGAGTTATAGTGGCGTATCTGTTATAGTTAGACATATAGTATTGCGGACTTTATTGTAGATAATGATCTACAAAACTGTAGTACATTATTTTGCTCTATTGTCAATAGTTTTCGCAGCGTTCGCAATTTAATGATTTTCCTTTCACACCTTCGGTTACATAATCGAAGTTTTCATACGGATCCCTTACTTTTTTTAATAATGTAATATAGCATATGTCCATCGCAGATAAAGCAGGATTCTTATGGTGAAATAATTTTTGAAATCGGTCCAGTAGTTTCGGAGCCTATTCGATGCAAATAAACAAACAAACAAACAAATCTTTCCTCTTTATAATATTATATATATATATATATAGTATAGAAATATACTGCCAGTGCTTGTACCACAGAATAAATAATAGTACAAGTAGGTACAGTCAGCGTCAGATAAGTTACATATTATAGCATTCAAAGTAGTCAAAATAATCTGAAGAACGTTGTTTCAATTTTATGTTGGCAAACTATTAGTAATTCCATAATTTCGTATCTACAATAATCGGCGAAAATCGACACAAAATGACATGACACACGTCACCTAAACAAAATGACAGATTTTTATTTTTTAATTAACGTTCCGATATATTCAACGATTAAGCAATTTGTTTGCAAGATTTTACGAAAATTTTCCGCATACAAAAATTGATTGACTCACTATAATGGAACAATATAATAATATAGGCTATTTAATAAAATATCAGTTGCCATTATTGTGTTAGCTGCCAGAGTGTTCATATTAATACGCATTCATACTATCTATGCATTCATACTAGTCGAAAATAACTTTACAATTAACAACAATCGAACAAAATACCCATTATGTAGAGTATATTTTGGGATCAAATTGTTATTGGTAAATGTTTGTTTCTCCTTTTTCTTTACACTTATCCCGTTCATTTCTTACATGACGTGACTGACATATTTTCGAACTATTGTTAGGAATTTATTATGTTACCTAGTAATACCACAAATACCATAGGTACTGCGAAAAAGGAGTATGAATCACGGATGCATTACACACATAGCACCGCCTAGCGCCAAAGTAAGCTAAGAATAATGTGTGTTATGAATAGACACTAGAGAACATATCAATACTTAGGCCCAGTTTTACTGTGTTGGGATAAAGTGCAAGATCTATCCATCAGATATTTAGACACAAAATGTATGCCTGGTTTGTCCAAATCAAAAAGATCTTGTAGATAGCGTTATTGGGGGATGGTGAATCTGACTCTTATAATAATTTTCTTTTATAAATTAACACATATATTTTGATAATTTCTTTTCATGATATATTTTCAATATCATGAAAAGAAATTACCCAGACCGATACAAACAAACACATTTGTTTATGCATGCACACATACATACAATATACAGGGTTACATGGCACTGTATACAGTGCAATTTTTTTTCCACGTAATCAGTATCTCTAATAGAACATATTACACAAAGATTTTTTTTTAAATTATTTTCCCCTTCGTTCATAATTTAAGTTCTCATTGTCACCCTACACTCTAAAGTTAAACGAGATTCTAAGCCCTTTTAAGTATGAATGAGGAATTAGAATGATATAACACGTTTTTGACCGTTATTGACCATGTTTGGTCGAGCCGCTATATATAGGAGTTCAATGTTCAATTCCCTTTTTCGGGGTTTTCAAATCTGACAGCCTTAAAAATGTTTCTTCTTTTTTCTCCGCGCTGCTGTCACGCGCGCGGAGGATTCCTTGTCCCGAACAGACCACGAGACATGACCTGACCTTTGCTGTGTGTGCGGACTTTTTCAAGTTAATTTAATATTTTTGTTCGAAACATGGTAAAATGCAAAAATAAGTCTTACTTAATTTTAAATTACCTTTCTATACGTAAAATTTGTGCACTGTCTCCGAGGTAATCCTGCATTTGGCCCATGAGGAGATTGAACCCGCACCGTTGGCATTTCTAATCATATTGATCACAAGACGTCACTGAGATATGCGTATACAAATCGAATAATCAAAAGAAAATAGGGGTAAATAAGAACTATATTAATGTTTTTCTACTTTTTGCATCCAACCTTACTTTTAGATTGTAGTCAGCCTTAATGACAATGACTTTAGATTAGTATGAATGCGTGGATACCTTTGAACGACCTATTTGAACGTATTAATAGGAACACTCTGGCAGCTAACACAATAATGGTAACTGATAGCTAATAGACTACAGGCCCATGTCCGAAATGGATGGCTCATATGAACCACCAGGTGACGACATAAATAATAAGATTCAGCACTATGCCGTCACTTGTAAGCTGTCCAACCGAGTGCAGATGAGAATTCAAAAGTGCAGGAGAAGAGTGAGTACATTTTGGTCATATATTTTTGTACGGCATTTTTACCATCGATAAATCATGAAAAATAATAAGAAAGCGCGTGCCGTAAAAAAATGGTGCGCCACAAAGTCGGTAAATTTTAATTTTCTCAAAAAAAAAAAACTTTGGACATGGGCCTAGAGTCTGTCTGTAGTATATTATTTTGACTACTTTGAATGCTATAATATATCTGACGCTGACTGCACTTGTACCCAGAATAAGTTGCATCACTGGAGCGAACCTCTGAAGCAGAACCACTTTAACAGCGAAGTTTGCGACAAAGAAGATTTTTTAAACCTTTGTAGGTATTTTTAGAATTTTTAGACTTTGTGTAGATATTTTCCTAAATTGGTAAATCTAAGGGCGTTTTTGAAGCCTTGCGGATTATTTTGTTAACGCACGCGGGTTTACGTTCCATATTCAGTGATGACATGTGAAATGTTCCTTCGCATAAGGACCTTATCATATTGACGGGTTGCGAGCGTTTTCAAAGCGGAGCGAATACGCAGCGGGTGCCTGGCTAAGACGTCACGGCCGCGCAGCGAACACGTTGCGGTCGCGCAACGATTCCGTTATATGTACGCGGCGTACGATACACTGTCACATAATGGATTCCGACAAGGAATCACTGCTGTTAGCCTTATTACTTCGAAGACGCAAGCAACGTCGAATTTGGGAGGATACGTTATCAAGCAATCGACTGAAAAAGGGCGACTACTATGAGCTGTTTTGCAAAAGAATCAAAAATAATAATAAAAATCCAAAACAAATTCGTTCCTACTTACAAATGGCACAAGATCCTGAATAGTGTAAAGGATACGAGTAGTTTTTCAAAATGCCCCTATCCTCCATTTTAGCATCCATCTTATGATCAGAGTAAATTGCTCTTAAATTGTGACAAAACAAAGAAAGTTTATTCGGGAAGACTGTACAAAATGCCCTCCATGGAGCTATTTGCAGCGAAAACGTTGCGCGACCGCAAAACGTGATCACTGCGCGGCCGTTACGACTTCGATACGCATCCGCTCCGCTTTGGAAACGCTCACCCGCCGCCTGTATGATAAGGCCCTCAGGGGAGAGAATGACACAGGGAGCGTCAGGAGGGGAGGGTATATGTCACTGATTTCAAAGTCCAAGTTGTTTGTGGAGACTAGGGGGATGGACCTAGGTACCATTGCTATATTTCTTTTCGTGTAGATATATTTCCCAAGAAAATCACAATCACACGCTCACAGAGGAATAATGCGATGTTATGCGAACCGACTGACGCTCGGCGCCACTGCGATTCCGGGTTGCAGGGTGTGAAGTACAGTACCGGACACTTCACTGCGGACCACCAGACGTGGAGTGGTATTAATGCAATCTGCCACCAAAGGGCCCTTCGCTTTTTCGGACATATTATGCGGTCTCCTATGCATAGTTTGGAGAAGCACATCATCCTGGGCCATACGGAGGGCAGACGAGCCAGGGGCAGAGCACCTTCCCGATGGACAGACGCGGTGAAGAAAACAGTGGGCGAGAGCATGCAGAAGGCAGTACACAGCACATATAACCGCAGCCAATGGAGGAATCTCATTGTGGTTGCGATCCTCAGCATTGAGGGAACGAGGAAGAAGAAGACCTACTACGCAGAGTAAAAAAACATGCCGTCGGGTGTACCATACCCGCCATCCTACTAACGCTCATAGGATACTGTTTGTTTAAAAAGGGTAGAAAAAACCAAATTGCAAAAATGTCACTTTCAGAATTTATTTGGCAGCCACCAAAAACTATTACAACAATAATTAAATTCATAATTACATCATTTTAGACCTACGCGAAATGAAAAATAGTCCTAAAAATAAATCATACAAATTGTTAAATTAATATTCTTCGCCGCCCTCGCCCTCGCCTTCTCCGGAGTCCATTCCGACCTCCTCATAGTCCTTTTCTAGGGCGGCCAAGTCCTCGCGCGCCTCCGAGAACTCTCCCTCCTCCATACCCTCACCGACGTACCAGTGGACGAACGCTCGCTTGGCATACATCAAGTCGAATTTGTGGTTCAGCCGTGACCAGGCCTCGGCGATGGCGGTCGTGTTAGACAACATGCACACAGCTCGCTGCACCTTCGCCAAGTCACCACCAGGCACCACCGTCGGCGGCTGGTAGTTGATGCCCACTTTGAACCCAGTCGGACACCAGTCCACGAACTGGATCGTGCGCTTCGTCTTGATCGTCCCGATAGCTGCATTCACGTCCTTTGGCACCACGTCGCCTCTGTACAGCATGCAGCACGCCATATATTTCCCGTGTCTCGGGTCGCACTTCACCATCTGGTTGGCAGGCTCGAAGCAAGCGTTCGTGATCTCGGCCACAGACAACTGCTCGTGGTACGCCTTCTCTGCTGAAATGACAGGCGCGTATGTCACCAGTGG
Organism: Pyrausta nigrata; assembly: GCA_949316185.1. NCBI lineage: Eukaryota > Metazoa > Arthropoda > Insecta > Lepidoptera > Crambidae > Pyrausta > Pyrausta nigrata. The sequence continues at coordinate 2,364,757 of OX438936.1, forward strand.
GAAATGGATGCGAGGGTACGGCACCAAGTTTGTCTGGAATTCCGTCAAGTCTACATTTAGGGCCCCGTCGAATCGGAGGGAGGCTGTTATTGACGAGACGATTTGCCCGATGAGTCTGTTTAGGTTGGTGTACGTCGGTCTTTCGATATCTAGATTGCGTCTGCATATGTCATAAATGGCTTCGTTGTCGACCATAAAGGCGGCGTCAGAGTGCTCCAGAGTCGTGTGCGTGGTCAGAATGGAGTTGTAGGGTTCGACTACAGCCGTGGAGATCTGCGGGGCCGGGTAGATGGCGAACTCTAACTTTGATTTTTTGCCGTAGTCCACAGAGAGGCGCTCCATGAGAAGCGACGCGAATCCAGAGCCGGTGCCGCCACCGAACGAGTGGAAGATCAGGAAGCCCTGGAGGCCGGTGCATTGGTCGGCCAGTTTGCGAACTCTGTCGAGTACGAGGTCGACGATTTCCTTGCCGATGGTGTAGTGTCCGCGCGCGTAGTTGTTGGCGGCGTCTTCTTTGCCAGTGATGAGCTGTTCCGGGTGGAAGAGCTGGCGGTAGGTGCCGGTGCGGACTTCGTCTACTACTGTGGGTTCCAAGTCTATGAATACGGCTCTGGGTACGTGCTTGCCAGCGCCAGTCTCGCTGAAGAAGGTGTTGAAGGAGTCGTCGCCGCCGCCGACCGTCTTGTCCGAGGGCATCTGCCCATCGGGCTGGATGCCATGCTCCAGGCAGTACAGCTCCCAGCACGCGTTCCCGATCTGCACGCCTGCCTGCCCGCCGTGTATGGATATGCACTCACGCATTTTTCACTAGTCTGAACTTAAAAATAAAATATTTCTCTACAATATAAGCCGATCCGTACAGAGCAGTACAAACTTCACACTGAGATCAAAACAAAAACATCGAGATTTTGAATTCTTTTGTCTCAATTTGAATTTGAAAAAGTTAATTTTACATTTGATATTTTTCGAGTGGGTCTTTTGGAATGTGCAAAAAGTTTTTATGGTAATCTTTTTGTTTGTTTTTTACAACAATACTGTATACTACGATGAAGGTATATAGGGTGTTTTTGTGAGGTGTCAAGCCGGTGCCATGTGGTGAGTAGGTAAGTACTATACCTATCGATTGAACCGCCACGTGTGTCCTGTGATTCGTTGATATTTTCAAAAATATTTTTCTTAATTTTTAACGGTTTTTTTTTTCTATTTAATATTTGGGAAATCAAACGTTTCTTGCATTTTCTTAATAGTGTAGTTTTATCATTTAAGTCCTTAGATCGAATATTATGATGATCTAAGATGAAATATGTTTTTTCTTACTTGGGTATAAAAAAAATTTGATGGATACTGATAAAATTAATATTTAGGAGCATAACGGGATTTTCAACATAAATAAAAAAAATCTTTTACATGGCATGTTACAATTTTTATAAACTTAGCTTTCATGTTAATAGAAAAAATATTGTACCTTTGTCATTATTTACTAAAATTGGTCCTTGAAAAGTAAGTAAATCGCAATTCTCTTTTTCAACCATCAGATGGAAATGATTGCTGTAAAGCTGCTACAGTAAGCGCGATAGCTTTTAAAGTAGTTGGTCGGCAGTGGAGGACAACCTGCGGTTGACAATGTTGCGGATTCAAATCCCGCAAGGGGCTAATGTTTGTGTGATGTGTACGTGCATTTGTACCTAAGTCATGGTTGTTTATAAATGTACATTTAATATACCTATCCGTTATCCTAGTCACCATACCCAGGCAAAGCAAGCTCACGCTTAGTTTGGGATAGGTAGGTAATTGGTGTGTTTTTTAAACAATTTATTATTTAAGAATAGGTAATATTTATTTACATCATACATATTACTCAAGAGCACACTAGTAGTAGTGTAGGCACTACACTTGTAATCAAAGACTTGCTCTAACCCCAATAGGTTAAGAAAATTACTTGAAAGCATCGGTGCACAGCTGGCACGGTTTACATAACATTTGTCTGATATCAGCTATGCTGCTGTGGCGGCAGCCCAATTATCTGTGCTTCCAAGAAATTACGTACGCTCTAACTTTTGATTAACTTCACTGAGTTCACATTTACAAGTAGTTCTTAGTAAGTTCTTAGTATAAAGCACAGACTATACAGGGTGTCCCGTAAATAATGGTCTAACGTAAAGGGGCGGATAGCTAAAATAATTTCCTAAATCTAATTTAAATAGTTTTAAAACAGCCACAGGTATCCCAGGAAATATTCTTACCCGGAATTATGTATTCTGTCAATCATACAAGGGTCAACTATTCAGCAATATTAAGGCTTTGACTGCCACGGAACTAGACACAATATTATTATTAATTATATTGTTTGGGGGTCACCGGTGACCACCATGGCGCTAAATGTGTTAAACAAAAATCAGATGTTGAAAATGTTGACATTTACTGCGACAGCATTAGGAAACATGATGTCCGACAGTCAGAATGGAAAATTCCAGGAAAACATATTTTTTGGGATACCTATGGCTTATTTAAAATTATTTAAAGTAGATTAGGAAATAGTTGTGGGGTAACCTGTATAATTAATAAATACCAACTAAATTAAAAATTTATGTTTTTAATTACTAATTTAAAATTAATTATCTTGGTGAGACAATTCACAGCAACATAAACTACTTAATACTTCAAGAAAAGAGTAATAGTAATTGACTCTTACAAGTCAGCATTGATTTATTATTAGTCAGTCATGATCCATCCTCGGCTGCATTGTCGCTCACCATCATGATGAGATGGGGTGAGATTGCGGCCAAATGTATGCCTGCCTATTAGTTCAAAAACTCTCACCTAATCCCAAATTGTTCCGAACTAAATTCTGATATGGCAAATATGGTTTACGTACAGCTACATACTTTTACTAAACATCTATAGGTAAATACTATTGAGATAAAACATAGCGTAGGCTGAGCGCTAGAATACAGTTACTGAAATTCATAAACGAAGCCTTATAGAACAAACAAACACACGAACGAACAAAAATAAATTCTAAAAACAAAATTATTGTACGAAATTGTGAAGACGAACACAGCAGAACAAGAATTGACTGCACTGCAGCACTGAATATGTAATGCCCCTTTATTCTATTTCCAACTAAGCTAGCGTCCTCTGATATTTTTTTACAAACTTACCTTTTTCGCGCGTCAAAAGTTACTAACTCTAGCAAACTAGCTTTTGCTTTGAACCTGTAGTAGGATTCGACGCTGTATGCCCTTAGTTTGAAGGCTTTTTTAGGTAAGGCTTAGTTCACAAATTTTCCGCTAGATGGCGATGCTAGTTCTCGGGTGAGCATTTCAGACGAAATATTATTCCCATGGACGATTTATCCCATTGCGTCGCTTATGTCTCTCGCGTGCTCTATTCTCTGACTTTATTTTACTCAATTCTCGACGTCATTGCACTTCGTTCACTGTCTCTGTCAAAATTGCTAATGCACAGGCATCTGATTAATCGTGATAGCTAGACAGTTGTTTTTTTTATTTCTGTTGCTGAAAAAATAATACTTAATAAATAAAACGTGATTTGTTTGGCGTTTTTGCACGATATTATATATTATTAACGACCGTCTTGGTGTAGGGGTTCGCGCGCCGGACTTCTAAACCAGGCGGTTGCGGGTTCGAATACCGCAAGGGGCAAATGTTTGTGTGATGAGCACGAGCATTTGTACCTAAGTCATGGATGTTTATAAATGTACATAAGTATGTCTCTCCGTTATCCTAGTCGCCATAGCACAAGCTCACGCTTAGTTTGAGGCTAGGTAATTATTTGGTGTGTTTGGTAAAACAATTTATTAAAAAAAAACAAGTAAGCTTAAAATATTCACGAAATATTAACTTATACCAATATTCACAAGAATAAAATAAACTAGTTGATATGAATGATTTAATAATTAAATAAAAATTAAAAGAAAGTCATATTATTGTGTTTAATTTTGTTTAGATATTTGTACGGATGGAACCCTTTGCGCGCGAGCCCGACTCGCACTTGGCCGGCTTTTTTATATGCTTTGCTTTAGTGTTTAAAGTTGTTAGCGAAGTGTCAAAGGGGTAGGTTTAGTTTTGAAATACGAGTAGAGCTGTAAAGTTTTTGAAAGCCTACGCTAGTTTGAGCTTACAACTTCGACGTCAACAATATTAATATCACCTTAAAAATTGACGAAGGGGTATGTATATCAACAAAGGCGCGAGCGAGCCTTGTTAAAAAACAAATTAGTCGAGGCTGCGTCTGTAAGCAGCGCAAAGGTATCGCTTACAAGTTTTTAACTAACATCGCTTTTAAGTGACGTAGAGCACCAATCAAAAGCGCGAGTGAATCGATCGCAAATAATTAAGAGAAATCATTATTTCATGATTTAGAAAGAAAGAAGAAAGAAAGAAAAAATATTTATTAGCACCAATAAATACAATTGAACTTAGTGCGACTGAGTGCTTAAAACTAATATTTTGGTACCAAAAAGGCTTCCGCTCAGTAGAAAGCACGTCACGACTACTGGTATTCTGCGGAGGCCGTTTTGGAGATGGCTCTGGGTGAACACCCAGCTCCCAAAGAAAATATACAAAATTGTTACTCTTAGTACACAAGTATCTACATTTAGACTTGATGTATCTAGTTAAGCTTCATTTTAGCAATTTCTTTGCAAGTTTTTACTTAAGTTTTTGCATAAACTCATTTATTTGGTGGTGACGGAACAGGGAGGAGTGGGTCTGTGTAGGTATTACGATACTTGTGCACTTTAATATCGCAGCTAAGTTGTTTATGATTGGCCGCACCGTGGTCGAAATTCGGTGTGGAGGAAAATTACGAGTATATACAGTTCAGTTTCAGTTTGTTCCAAAAATTATGGACAACTAAGTCTAAAGACAGAACACCTCTATACAATTAAATCAAATTTCACTTACAAAAATTAATCGACTGTGTCATCCGGTGGGACTCGAACCCACGTCCCTTCACTTGGGGAACCCGCAAGTATTGATGAAATCGAACGCCGGCTCACTGGCGTAGCAAGCACTTACAAGAATTCGTCGGCTGACTAACGTCCTCCGTAGCTTAGTTGGTAAGAGCACTCGCCCGGATAGCGAAGGGACGTGGGTTCGAGTCCCACCGGATGACACAGTCGATTAATTTTTGTAAGTGAAATTTGATTTAATTTCATAAAAACTTGCAAAATAATTGCTTAAGTTATAAAAATATAACACCTCTATACAGACTGGAGTAGTGTTCGAAATCCTTACAAAAAACAGAAAAAAAATACTACTAAAAATCGGACGTCTTTTTTCCAACTGTACATACTGTTTTGTATTGAAATCTAGTTTACAAAAAGTACAGTCGGCAATAAAATGTGCAACCCTGTATGTTATATTACTTTACAAACATTTCCCACCATAATCAAATCACTTTCTTAAACACAATAGCAGGGAAGGTGAAAGTCGTTAGCTGCCGCTTATGAATGAAATTCATAGTGTTCGAGCAAACAGTGAATTATTGCAGTGTACACAGTTGCACTGATCGATGTTTGTTTTCATCTTTTATTTAGAACTAGCAGTTCCCCGCGACTACGCGCCCGCAAGAGTTAGATTTTCCATATAATCTTTCTTCCCCCATTTCACCCCCTTAATGTTTTTATATCGTGACAATGTAGCCTATGTACTTTCCAGGGTCTCAAACTGTCTCCATACTAAATTTCATCTCAATCGGTTCAGTGGTATATGCGTCAAGAAGTAACAGACAGACAGACACACTTTGGCATTTATAATATTAAGTAATAGTGGTTCCCCGCGACTTCGCCCGCAAGAGTTGGATTTTCCATATAATCTTTCATCCCCCATTTCACCCCCTTAATGTTTTTATATCGTGACAAAATGTAGTCAATGTCCTTTCCAGGGTCTCGAACTGTCTCCATACTAAATTTCATCTCAATCGGTTCAGTGGTATATGCGTCAAGAAGTAACAGACAGACAGACACACTTTCGCATTTATAATATTAAGTACTTGTGGTTCCCCGCGACTTCGCCCGCAAGAGTTGGATTTTCCATATAATCTTTCATCCCCCATTTCACCCCCTTAATGTTTTTATATCGTGACAAAATGTAGTCAATGTCCTTTCCAGGGTCTCGAACTGTCTCCATACTAAATTTCATCTCAATCGGTTCAGTGGTTTATGCGTCAAGAGGTAACAGACAGACAGACACACTTTGGCATTTACAATATTAGTATGGAGTATGGATCTAACACGACCCCAGTTTCTCAGACATTGACGGTGCAGTGTTATTAAAAATGTTACAGTGCTACGAGTGCCTACGAGTATACTACTATTCAAGGGAGGTGAAGCTCTTTAGTTTAGACGTGATCTCTGGAACCACTGAATAGATTTTGTAAATTCTTTTAACAGTAAAAAAGCTATAATTCCTGGGTTATAAATAATAAGTCAGCCTATTAGATCCCACTGCTGGGAAAAGGCCTCACCTCAACTATGAGGAGGAACGAGCCATACTTCACCACGCGGGCTCAGTGCGGATTGGTGGAGGGGTGTATGTAAGGCAAGTGACAAACCTTACTGTCAGAAGTTATGAAGCCGCCCTAGGGCCTCTGACTAGGCTTACCGACTAATACCACAGATATTAGCCGGGACCAACTGCTTAACGTGTATTAAATAGTAGTATTAAATAAAAAATAAATTGCTTTAACAAACACACCAGTTACCTAGCCCCAAGCGTGAGCTTGTGCTATGGTGACTAGGATAACGGATAGAAATACTTAAATACATATAAACATCCATGACTTAAGTACAAATGCTCGCGCTCATAACACAAACATTTGCCCCATGCGGGATTCGAACCCGCAACCGCCTGGTTTAGTAGTCCAGTGCGTGAACGACTACACCAAGACGGTCGTTAAAAGTATAACGAAATAAAATACAGCGCAGTCAATTCTTAATTCAAAGTTCATAAACTGAGTGGTAATAAAGCCAACGATGAATGAAAGCTCTTAACTTCCACAGTGAAAAGTTCCGAAGATCGCAACTCTCAAGTATGGTTTAAGTTTCAGACAATATTTCTTCAGGATAGTTTTTGAAGAAATAACTAAATTTAATTATGCAGAGTTTAAAAGCATTAATTTTCTACTAGCGATGGGCAATTGTTCGAAAGAAAATAATCGAATGAATCGACAATCGACCATTCGAACTATCGAATTAAGTAATTCGGAAAAAAAATCGAATAATAATCGACAATCGAATCCATACTCGGCCCTTAGACGCATTCGATTGAATTGCCGCGACAGGATAGGCAGCGAACGAATGATTAATCGACGCGACGAATGACGATTCATTCGTTAGTACTACGGCCTGCGCACCGCACGCTCCGGTATTGCTCGCCGCATAATCGAAGGATAATCGAATGACTGCGGTTGCTTATCGAATACATTCGATTACAGGGACCATTCGAATAATTCGATTAATTTAGTAATTATCGCCCATCGCTATTTCCTACCTTACATCATCTTACTAGACTGGAGCTACAATGCTGAATTTATATACATATTTTACATCGTGTGTGGATCGAAATAAACATAAAAAAATAGTTTTTTTTATACATTTTACTTATAATATGTACGAGTAAGTTGTCATTGTCCCCCTTGCCCCCCCCCCCTTGTTTCACCACTGCAAATTAGTTAGTCTAAAAGTAAGTACTCATTGTTGATCTTGCGGTTTGCAACAACTGTAATTAATATGCAGGCGTTAATAAAGAATACTGAACTTAATAACTTCATATACAGTGTGTCCGGGTTTCAATTGGCGATAATTTATGGGCTATTAGATCATCAAATGTTATCGACAAAAACCCCCATGTTGTGGGTCTAACTAACTCTAACTATAACCTCTTGAAATGGCAGCCATTTTAATTGCTTTTTTTAAATGCTATTTAAAAGTTTTTAAAAATGATTCTTTTGGCAGGTAACGCTATGGCCTATCAAGTGAAATAAACATCAATTCAAAATTGTCAACCGTCATAGAGGGATTTTTTTAAAAATAAATCTTGCTAAAAATTTAAAAACGTAAAATAGTTTTTGAAACTTTTTACAAAACTAAACCCAAAATTGAATTTTTTTTAAATTCTCAAAAACAATTTTTTTCGTCTTCATCATAAGCCCAATTTTGTCCAGTCTTTGACGTAGGCTTCCTCTATTTTCTGCCATGACTGGCGGTCTTGTGCCCGTGTCATCCCTGTCCTGCGTGTCGTCGGATATCATCAGACCATCGTTGGGGCGGTCGTCCTTTTTTTCTCGTGTTATTACGAGGTCTCTATTCCAGAACACTCTTTGGCCAACGGTCGTTTGCCATTCGGGCTATGTGTCCAGCCCAAGCCCATTTCTTCTTCGCTATCTTTGCAACTACTCGTATATCTCTCAACTTAGTTTTCTTGCGTATCCACTCATTGCGCTTCCGGTCTCGAATACTGATTCCGAGCATTTCAATCCGTTTTTTTTTTTTAAAAACATTAGGATTGTGTCTTTAAAATTTGGTAAATAAAAGGCGACAAAAAGTATCCTATGTCCTTCCTAGGGTCTCAAACTATCTATGTACCTTTCATTTAAATTGGTCCAGTAGTTTCCAAGCCTATTCAATACAAACAAACAAACTTTCCTTCTTTCTCTCTCTCTCTTTTATACTGGTGTTGATAGAAGTCATTCTCGCTGATTATTATTTAGAAACAATTCAAGCACAAAATAAAATACGGGAAATCCGAGCAAGTCAGTAAAGATGATATAGCCAGCAGTCGCTACAAAATATAATTAAAAATCCGGCCAATTGCGAGTCGGACTCGCGCACGAAGGGTTCCGTACCATTATCCATAACATTAGAAATTATATTATTTATAACCTTTGTTTTAGTTAACAAAAAACACGTTTGTTGTATGGGAACCCCCCTTAAACATATAATATTTAATAATAATAATTTATTTTTAATGTTTATACACAACTTAATATTCTGTGAATATTTCAAGCGTCTGCGTATTGCCGTTTATTAATATCGAGCAAAAAACTGTTAAAAACACGTTTATTGTACAATAGGAGTCCCCCTTAAATATTATTATTATTTAAATAAAATAGTTTATTTTAAAAGTTTATATTTATATTCTGTGAAAATTACAAAAGTCTATCTGTTGCCATTATTAATGTAGAGCAAAAACCACCAAAAAATCAGGTTTTTAGTATAGCAGCCCCTTAAATATTTTTTTATTCTGTATTTAGTATTTGTTGTTATAGCGGCAACAGAAATACATCATCTGTAAAAATTTCAACTATCTAGTTATTACGGTTCATGTGATACAGCCTGGTGACAGACAGACAGCGGAGGCTTAGGAAAAAGGGTCCCATTTTCACCCTTTGGTACGGAACCCTAAAACAAGGGGATTCTCCGAATTCGTAACAGAATAAGTAATGAAAAATTCCGTGCTCTATTCAATTGCTCCGAATTTATAGTTGCTAGAAAATATGAAATGGTTCAAATAATTTTATTATTTATTGTGAAATTTTGCCGCACTCTAAAAAGTGCCGGCCCGGGCGGTCTGCCTCTGCCGCCCTCACTACGCTACGCCACTGATACCACAAATCGCGTCGTAGGTTGATAATTTGTTGATAATTAATAAGTAGGTCGGTTACTAAAGATGCAAAAGAAAAATGAAACGAGCCAAAATAGAGAAATAAGATTGTTTAAATATTTCATTTGGCTAACTAGCTGGGCTAACTAACTATTTGCCGACAATTCCTATAGCAAAGTGAGACTAGCCCCCATTAGCTTTCCGATAACATATTGACGACCTCTGTAGCAGAGTGGCTCGCGATCTTTGAGGTCCCGGGTTCGATCCCCGGTCGGGTTAATATAGGAATTCCATATTGCCTCTGATCTGGGTGTTGTGATACCACAGTTATTTCAGATTTCCATAACACAAGTGCTTAAGCTACTTATGCTCGCCCTCCTTTTATTATTATTTATTTATAGAATCAGACAACCCAGGTCCATTATGTTACTATACTACTTTTTATTTAAAAAAATCCTGTATACTTAAAAACATATTGCAATTTTAAAAGTGTGGTACTTTAAGTAAGTACCATACAAACTTTTGCATTTTGTTGTTTTAGATTCGAATTCTATGTTAAAAAAAAGAAAAAAGTAGAATAATAATTATTGTTAAAAAATAACTCTATTAAAAAAAGATTCCAATTTTAAAACTGATCGCAAACATCAGTAATTTTTCTACAGTGTCTCGTATTTCAATCAGTTATAAAAAATACCTAGCTCAATTTTTCAGGAATCATAAGGTTTTTAGAGCGAACTGTTATTTTTCATGCTCAGTAAGTATGGGAGAAACCTGGAGCGGAAAATCTGGAACTGAAATCTAGATTTCTTAACGTGTTCAAAATCGCTTTTACGCGTCGACATATTTTTCACATAATGACTTTCTTTTTCATAATCTACATGAATTCACGAGGCTTTGCGGGTCCTTTTTCATTTTTATCATTTATTTACTTGAATAAGTTATTTTAACTACGTAGTAGGTACCTATTTACGCAAGAGGAACGTAGTTTTAAAAAGTTTGGTGCGTATTAGGACGCCAAAGACATAAGGTGGAAAACCCGCCTGCATCTTTGTGTAATTCCTTTACAAATTCGCCGAAACGTAGCCTGTAGAACGCTACCTTATGCCAATGTTTGAGGCTTTGCAGCTTAGTTGCAAAAAAGTTTAGTGTCTTTATTACTCATAATTGGTAATTTCTGTTTTTTCCATCGAGTCTAGCCAGTTATTAATTGGGTAATTTAATAACAACACATCAAAACACTGTTAGCCGTATCCAGACAGAATACCTTCGCAGTGTGTCACTAGGTGGCACTGTTGGCTCTTAGCTCGCGATAACGTTCGGATTTTTCGGGACATTGAAATACCCCGTCTGAAATCAACCCTCTCCAATAAGCGAAAAATAAAAACATTTATTAAAAAAAAATATTTTTGCAGGCTTCCGTTCCATCAGAAATGATGATTACAGCCATATATTACCTAGCACACAGCAACCTGAATTAAAGCAGGAATGATGTGTTACTGTAAAATTAATTTAGTAAAATAAATACTGACTGATTAAACGCAGGTAGACTGTTTTATATCCACTTTTGAGCGTCACATTTTACATTGAGAGTAAAGCAGTAGGAATACAACTTGTACAAAGTATTACGTTGACGATCTCATCACTTAAAGAGTTTTTGAAGTGTGATACAAAGGAAAACTATCGGGACTGTAAACGTTATCTCATGAGTAATTTGACCCCTTTTTAGGGTTCCGTAGTCCGACAAGGAACCCTTATAAGATCGTTCAGTCTGTCACATCAGAATATCATTACGTTTATGGACTGATTTGCATGTAACTTAGTTCGAGGATACTTCACATATAGATCTCATTTTTTTAAATACAAAAAATTAAAATTACCCCTTTTAAGGGTACATACATGTAAAGAGGGGGTGAATTATTTTTTTGAGTGCACCCACTTGTGTGGGGTATCGTTGAAAAGGACTATGAAAATAAGGTAGGGTTTCCATACAACACTTTTTTATCAGCTTTACCATTTGCGAGATATAGCCCGCCAAAGTCGTTTACACGGTGTCCCACCCCCTGTAATTTCTAAAGTCTTAGACCTATAAACTTCAAATCACTCACATAAAAAAACAGGCGCGAAAACTCTTATTTAAAATAGTTTCGGGTATCAATATCTTATACAAGAGTGCGGGCCAGCTCCAACGTCCTGGCTAAGATCGCAGGTAGGATAGATTGCCCCTTTCCGCGCTCCGGACTACAAAATCAGAGATTGCGGGTTCGAATCCCGCAAGAGGCAAATGTTTGTGTGATAAGCACGGGCATTTGTACCTAAGTCATGGATGTATAAACGTATATGTATTATCCTAGTGGCCATAGCACAAGCTCACGCTTAGTTTGGGGCTAGGTAGTTGGTGTGTTTGTTGAAACAATTTATTTATTTATTTATACGTCACTGCTGTGATATGCATGTCGTTAAATAATAAAAATATTTAATTTATAATAAGTTAAATAATGAATTGCAATGTTTTTATTCTTAAATTAATTGTATTCTTATTAATGTCAAATGATTATCTTTTAATGTCCTTTATATATGTAATTGCAAACATGTCGACTTTGATTTATTAAGATTTATTAATGTCATTGAGAATTTTATATTATTTGTGAATGTTGTCTTATGCCATTATGGGACACAGTCCTGAAATAAATTATTTTATTTATTTAATTATTTTATACAGTGTGTCCCGCTGTAAAGTGTGATCCATAGGAGGGAAAAGTAAAATATCGACAAAAAATATGGAAAAAATACTTTCACCCTGTTCTAACTTCTAATTAAGTTAAAAGTCAGCCTATTAGATCCCACTGCTGGGAAAAGGCCTCACCTCAACTATGAGGAGAAACGAGCCATACTCCACCACGCGGGCTCAGTGCGGATTGGTGGAGAGGTGTCTGTAAGGCAAGTGACAAACCTTACTGTCAGATGTTATCAAGCCGCCCTAGGGCCTCTGACTAGGCTTAACGACTAATACCAAGAGATATTAGCCGGGACCAACTGTTTAACGTGCCTTCCGAAGCACGGAGATGCTTGTCATGTTACTTTTACTAAAGTAAAAGTAAAAGTAACTTCTAATTAATTAATTTGATAAAAAAATAATTTTTAAAATCGGGCTACTTTGTAATAAGTTACGCATGCTCATTCATAAAGGAATTTTATTTACTGAAGTTTTATAGCACAACTAAAACATTGTATAAAAGGCGGACTTAATGCCTAGTGGCAATCTCTACCAGTCATACCTTTATATAAAAAAAATATATTTAAAAGAATGTAAACGCGACTGCCTTTGAATAGTATTCAACTCAATATCACGTTTTACTTATTAATATTTGAAATGTAATTATTACTTTTGTAATAATTTAAAGATTTTTTTCTTTTTCATAAATAAGTGTCATTTTGCCATTGCTGTTATTTCACAATTATCCTTTATGTTACCCGGAATGGTTAAATTATTCTAACTCTACCAGATAGGGTACATCTAAATCGGCTTAGACGTTTATAAGTTATGGCGGAATAAATAATCGTACACACATACATAAACACTGAAAACGATACGATTCGTTTTGTTGGCAGTCTGGTAAAAATATACCCATCAACGAGGTTCAACCTTGCCCGTTTTTGAAGTCGGTTAATAAACCAATAATGTCCTCCTAGCCGAATTTCGACTACAGCGGCCAATCTCAACAGAGTGCATCTGTATTGCGCGCTATTCCTACACTCTCATAATTCGGTGAGACGGTAGTCTGACATGACCGTAGAGAGATCAGCCGCAGGACCAACGGCCTAACAAGCTTCCCGAGGCACGGGGTGTCAACACCACCAACTTCCTGACTCCGGAGCTGTGTCTGAGTTATTTCAAGACAGAAAAACCCAACACTTTCGGCCCGACCCGGGATTCGGACCCGGGACCTCGTGGATAGTACCCAACGTGCTGACCATTGCACCACCAACGAGACAGTCAAAAGTAAATAAAATACAGAACAGCCGATTCGTTATATCTAAAGTTTATAAGTGGTCATAAAGCCAGCAATAAATGAAAGCTCGGGAATTTCCATCGCGAAAAGCCCTGCAGTTATCAACTTTTTAAGTATGGCCAAAGTTTCAGCAATAATTCTTTAGGATAGGTTTTTAGAAAAAAAAACTAAATATAAATATTTTAAAAATATACTTTTATATTTTGCCTCGGTTATAGTGGCTAAATCACAAGAATAGTACATGTAAAAATAGTACATTTCAATGACTATGTTATTTAATAAAAGCGGTATCAATTAAAGAATTAGGGCTTATGTGCACTGAAAATGATGTCTACTAATTCAACTATTGCTGATTTGTTAAGAAAATCCTATTTTTATCGTATATTACACAATTAAAATGTTGCAAAATCAATACAATATTTACTTAACTGCTCATTAGCTGTTAACAAACTTTACATCTAAATTTTAAATAATTTCCTTTCTGGCAGGAAGCTGTTCTTTGGAATATTATAACATTTTTTCTCTGACTGAATAAGTTTGTACTAAGTCCCAAATAAAACAACCAAAGTGTTCAAACTAAATCCAAATCCATACATTTACTTATGTTTGCATCTTAACTTATAAAACCATGTAAACCAAGTGTAATCGCGAGTCAAGTGGTAGGTGGCGCCATCTATTGACAATTTTTGGTACTAAATTCGTAAACATACACTTTGCGTGAACATTCCGCCCACCAAGGACAGAATGTCCTTAAATACCGCCCACCATGACATCTCTTTTGACAAATTTTACAAAAAATCACAAACAAAACATTTCATGTACACACCATTAATTATTAGACATTCACTGGTAAAATACAAAGCTTAGGGGTAGGGCGTTTTATGATAGAGTTTTTACATTTTAACGACACTACTCTAGTTATACCGTCAGTTCCCGGGTATTTTTCAAGAACTTTGCCAAACAACCATCTACTTGGAGGTAATTCCTCTTCCTTCACCAAAACGAAATCCCCAATAGCTGGTTCTGGAACTTTATGTGCATAAGTTGCGTCAGATATTCATTTGACCACCGTCGCCAAAAGCTTTGAAGCATTGCTTGTGTCAGTTGCCAGCGTCTCAAGGAGCTTAAATGGGAATTTTCATAATTTACTTCGGGAACTGTTACGAGAGGTTCCCCTATTAAGAAATGACCTGGTGTCATAGGTATAGGTTCCTGTGGATCATTATTGACCATTGTGATTGGCCGTGAATTTAAACAGCCCAAATAGAGGCACTATTTGGGCCAACAGAGTCGACATTTCTTCGTAGGTCAATGTTGACTCTCCTATCACACGTCTTATATGGTATTTCGTCGATTTTATACCCCCCTCCCATAATCCACCAAAATTGGGTGCTCTAGGCGGTATAAAATGCCAATTTGTTCCTAGAATCGCAAGAGTCTCGACAATCTCCGGAACAACACTTGACCTTTCAGCGTTGAATAGGTCTTGCAATTCTTTGGAAGCACCTACAAAATTGGTTCCATTGTCGCTGTGTAAGTTAGCACAGTGTCCCCGCCTAGCGACAAAACGTTTAAACGATTCCAAAAAACCCCTTGATGTAAGGTCACTAACTACTTCTATGTGCACGGCCTTGGTAACCATGCACACGAACAAGCAAATGTAGCCTTAATATGCCTTATGTCCTCTGCCCTTTGTTGATAAAGGCCCTGGCTGGTGTGACTCTCACTGAAGGTAATGAACCCATAAGTTGAGTTTGCTGTTTAGCCTTATGACGAATGCAAGTTATACATTTGCGAACGTGTTGTTTAATCAGATTCTTAGCCGCAACTATCCAATAAGCTGATCTTAAGTAATTCAACATAAGACGTACATCGCCATGTAAAGTTTTCAGGTGAGCATCAGCAACAATTAACCTGGACAAAGCAGATTGTGTTGGAAGTATAATCGGGTGCTTAACCATTTTGTTTTCTTGCGATTGTGAAATCCTACCACCTACTCGGAGCAATCCAAAGTCGTCCAAAAATGGGGTTAAGGATAATATCTTAGACGTGTTTGAATTTATTTGTCCACATGATTTTAATTTCTTTATTTCCTGACCATATTCTGCACTTTGAGCTATCTTTATACAAGCATTCAAAGCCTTATTTAACTCCTCTGGACTCAAGCTCTTATTTGTTTGTACAACTGTTTGCCTTTTGGTAATAAACCGTCTACAGTAAGCTACAACACGAAGTAACTTTCTGAGCGAAGAGTATTTTTCTAAAATAGACTGATCTACTGTGCCTAGATGCACTTTCGGAGACATTTCTTCTACCGTGTGATTGTCCATCAATTTGTTATAAGTGATATTTTGTTCAGATAAAAACATTGGACCGAATTTCCATATATCTAGTTGAGCTAGATCTGGTTTACACCGCGCGAAGCGCAATCAGCAGGATTGTTTTTTGTGGACACGTGAGCCCACTGGGAAGATTCCAAAATGGTATGAATCTCCGCCACTCTATTGGCCACAAATGTCTTCCAATTACTAGCATGCTTACCCAACCAGGCAAGTACTATGGTAGAGTCTGTCCAAGCTCTAATACAACCTTGAGGAATATTTAAGACCCCAGGAATCTCTACCAACAATTTAGCAACCAAAACAGCCCCACACAATTCAAGATGCGGTATGCTCACTTGTTTCACCGGGGCAACCCTAGTTTTGGCACCAACTAGTCCAACATGGACCTCACCTAACGTATTGATGACACGTAGATAAACTACTGCCGCGTAAACAACGTTCGATGCATCCGAAAATCTGTGCAGTTCTACAACGACACCGTTTGACTGTGTGGATAACCACCGTGGGATACGAAACTGAGCTAAGTGTTCTAGTTCCTTGCGGTAAGTATTCCAATCATCTATTATATCCTTTGGAGGCTCTTCGTCCCATCCTGTTCCTGCTATCCACAATCGCTGTATAAATATCTTTGCTTTTATAATGCAAGGTGCTATCCATCCTAAAGGGGCGAATAAGCGTGCCACATCGGATATAATTTTCCTTTTTGTTACAGGTGCGGACAGCGGCGGCAAGTTCACCGAGTAGTGAAAATCATCATCGATTCTGTTCCATGTAAGTCCTAATATTTTTATTATATCTTTTGTTTTTGGTTCCAAGTGTTTATATCCTTCCCTTTCCCTCATTTGTGTGTCCTTTTCTATTTGTTCTGTTTGTTCTGTACAATCCTTTTGCTCTAAAAGCCTTAGTAAATCTTCTTTGTTACTCGACCATTTTTGCAGAATAAAACCACCTTCCATTAAAAGTTCACTCATTTGTTTGATTAACTCAACTCCTTCCTCAACTGTTTGACATCCACTCATTAGATCATCCATGTAGAATTCTTTTGATACTCTTTCTGCAGCTATTGGATATTTTTCTTTGTGATCTAAAGCGACTTGATTAAGAACCTTTACAGCTAAGTATGGAGCTGAAGCCGTGCCGAAAGTGACAGTAAGTAGTCTGTAGTCTTGTATTTCATCACCTGGATCACTCCTCCAAACTATACGTTGATAGTCACAGTCTTCATCGGCTACTCTCACCATTCGATACATTTTAACAATATATGCAACTACACAAACGGGATGTCTTCTCCAATTCGTTATCAGATGTCTCAAATCTAGTTGCAACGTAGGCCCAACCATTAATGTATCATTTAATGATACCCCATTTTTATTTTTGCAGGACGCATCAAATACCACACGTACTTTAGTGGTCGACTTATCCTCTCTTACCACTGCATGATGTGGTAAGTAAACTGCTTGTTCCTTATTTTCATCAGGCTCCTGTACTACTCTCATATGATTCAGCTGTAAGTATTCGTTTATGACATCTGTGTATCTTTGTCTTAGCATTGGATCTGTATTAAATTTTCTTTCTAAATTTTTTTATCTCCTTACTGCGATTTCGCGTGAGTCACCACCTTTACAGGAAGGCACCTCTTTGCGAAAAGGCAGTCTTACAACATACCTCCCATCTGCATCACGACGAGTGGTTGCTGCAAAGATGTCTTCACATTTCTGTTCTTCGGTAGTAAGCATTTTTGAATTCAATAAAGTGTCAGATTCCAACTCCCAAAAGCGTTTTAAATCTAAATCCTCCACACATGTATGTAATACTATAACGCGATTTTCGTCTGAAGCTGTATTCACAGGTCCAGATATTATCCACCCTAGTGTGGTGCACTGTGCCATTGGTGAACCCATAGGTCCCTTCAACACGCCTTCCTTTAATATCTGGCTGTATACTTCAGCTCCCAATAAAATATCAATTTTGTTAGGTACGTGAAATTGTGGATCAGCTAAATATACCTGTGATAGTTCAACCCAATTATTTACCGAGACTCTTTGTCCTGGTAAATATGACGTAATGTTACTGAGAACAAAAGCCTTCACCTCGATTTCAAAACTTGGATCTAATTTAGATCTCAATGTTAGTAACACCATAGATCTTGACAATACCTGAGATTTTTCACCACCTAAGCCCGACACCACGTTAGTGACAGTGATTTTCTTCAAACCCAAACCTTGGACGGTAGCTTCTGTCACAAACGACGCTTGTGAGCCTTGATCTAATAAAGCCCTGAATACACTATATTGCCCTGTTTTAGCTTTGACTTCAACTAGTGCTGTTGCTAATAGTACGTGACTGCCTTTACCTTTATTGCAAAAAGCCATATGGTTTGCAGTTTTGATTGACGGTAAACCCTGTTGTGAACTATTCAAATTATTGACCTTCCCCGAAATTTCTTCAACTGTTTGACCTACAAACCCTGAACCGACAGCTGAAGAGGACACATCCCTTGGGTGAAGCAAAGAATGATGTCGTTTTTTACACACTACAATTGACGGGTGTTTGGCAAAATTTTACACCATGGTTGCTGCCTAAGCAGTTAAAACATATTCTATTTTTCATAACAAAATCTCGTCTATTTTCGTAATTTAAATTTGCAAATTTTTTACAAAAACACAACTTATGTTCCTCACTACAAAACTCACAAAACATTTTATGAACATCAGTTGCATGTAAAACCTTAGTATGACTGACGTTCTGACTAGTACGTGAGTTAGAAGTTGGTTGTTTATTTTCATAAATAAATAAGTCAGCCTATTAGATCCCACTGCTGGGAAAAGGCCTCACCTCAACTATGAGGAGGAACGAGCCATACTTCACCACGCGGGCTCAGTGCGGATTGGTGGAGGGGTGTATGTAAGGCAAGTGACAAACCTTACTGTCAGAAGTTATCAAGCCGCCCTAGGGCCTCTGACTAGGCTTAACGACTAATACCACAGATATTAGCCGGGACCAACTGCTTAACGTGCCTTCCAAAGCACGGAGATGCTTGTCATGGACGTCACTTAAATGGTCAGAATGGTCACCCATCCAATCACGACCGCTCCGTGGGTTGCTTAACTTTTGGTATCACTACCAAAGCGCTGCCGCCACTGCGCCACAAGCACCTCCTTTCTTTACATGTTTGGGTTCAATACATTCCAAAGCACGAAATCTATCATATAAGAAGTCTTTTAATTGACCATATGTAGGTAAACAATCAGAAGCGACAGTTTTTGCATTATAAATCTCCCATGCCTTACGAGTCTCGGGGTCTAGCTTTAAACTCAACAAATGTATTATAATGATATCCCACGTAGACACATCTATACCTAAATTTGTTAAAGCACTTAAACAATCTGAGGTAGTATCAATTAATTCCTTTAACAAGCTTGCTGAAACTGTGGTGGCGTTTCTTTGGCTTAAAAACCGTTTTAAAATGTTGTGTGCTAAATATTTCTTATTACTGTATCTTTGCTCTAAGAGACGCCAACACTGTTCGTAATTAGCATCAGACACAGGCGTATATCTTATAAGCTGTTCCGCCTCTCCCGTCAAGTAGCCTTTTAAATATTGTAAACGTTGGACATTATCGAGAGATTGATTTTTGTGTATCATCGAAACAAACAGATCTCGAAAGGTAATCCATTCCGTATATTTACCCGAAAACTTTGGAATATGAATTTCCGGCAACTTAACTTGAGATTGGTATGGCTGTGAACTTGTCTTGCTGATGACTAACTCTTTGGGGAAATTAGATAAACATTTTTTTAATTCGCATTGATAATTTATATGAACTTCTTCAGTTTGATCGTACACCTCATTTTTTACATAATCTGATTCATTTAATGATGTAGGTTCTACTTTCCTTAATAATTCTCTATGGCCTTGTCTAAATTCAGCCCACATCTCTTTCAGTGCCTCTAACCTATTTTCAATGTAATCTTTAGATAAGCGTTCCTTAGGCGATTTTTTAAAATTAACTTGAGCCTTTGTTATTCTTGTTGATAAATCACTTTGGTAATTAATCAAAGTCTCCATAGTGGACATATTGAAAAACTACAACTCAAATGTTACACAAAATATAACTTTAAAATTTTACTGAGGTTCAACTCTCGAAAATTTTACAAGAGTTTTAAACTTAACAACTCTGAGGAAAATCAGGCATGGATTCCGCGTATTTCCGTTTTTACACTTACAATTCTAAGTCCTAAACTAATGTGTAAAAATATTCTGAGTTCTAAAATCTAATCTTATAATAAAGTCCAAACTGCCTTTGAAAATGTTCACTTTTCTTGAAAGTTTTAAAGTTATAATGTTCCTTGAAATAAGGTTTAAATTCGCCTAATTGTAAATGAAAAAGTACTCACGGTTTGCACTTCACTCACACAGATTGCACAAATAACCTCTTCGTCTGTAGTGGTGACCTCCTCCGTCTCCGTAAACCTCCGAGTTTGATTGCTTCTGCCGCACCCACAGCTCGTCAACCATGTGGACCCTTGCTGGCTCAGCTTCACACAGCTTCACGCAGCTCCGCCCAGCTCGCCGTAACACCAACAATCTCGTAACACACGAGCGAGCAAATCCTTCCACGTACTCGGTTTGTTGCAGCGATCCACTGCGAGTACGGGTTCAGCGGTACTTTACCACTGTCCATTTTCCAAAGAAACTAAATTGCCATACATTCGGCTCGTTCAGGACCATGAATAAGTTTGTACTAAGTCCCAAATAAAACAACCAAAGTGTTCAAACTAAATCCAAATCCATATATTTACTTATGTTTGCATCTTAACTTATAAAACCATGTAAACCAAGTGTAATCGCGAGTCAAGTGGTAGGTGGCGCCATCTATTGACAATTTTCGGTACTAAATTCGTAAACATACACTTTGCGTGAACACTGACTCTAAGATCCGCAAAGCTGTATGACCTAGCAAACTTTGCCACTCGAACTCAGCTTTTGATTCTGTCTCAGCTTTTTAAAATACTCTGATACGATGTTAAAACATTGTGAAGAATTACAACTATTAATAAAGTTTTGTGCCAATAAATATTGATGATTCGAAAGCTAAGCTTTCACAAAAAGTAAAGCGTAATCCCCACTAATGTCCTAATGAATATGATATTCATGCATCAATTACCTTAAAAGAAAAAAAACGGTAATTTAAAAAACAAAAAAACCCGACTGCTTTTCTGTGTAATTGGAAATTAAAAAACCCTAAAACAAGAAAGAGGTCATGCCCGGGTTAAATTAAAAATTGAATAGCAGTCGGGACCTATTATGGAAATGGAGGCTTATTGCATTTAGAGCACATACCTACCTATATATTACATTGCAGATTACTCTAATCTACTGACGAGACGGCTGACTTTCTAACATGGGTCCCGACTGCTATACAATTTTTAATATGGGTACCAATTTTACCCGGGTATGACCTCTTTCTTGTTTTAGGGTTTTTTAATTTCCAATTACACAGAAACGCAGTCGGGTTTTTTAATTTATTAAATTGCCGTTTTTTATTTTATTATTTAAAACAAACCAGACTGCAATTTTTTTTTATATTTTTGAAAAGGTCTCTTTACTGGTTTTCATTTGATACCCATATTGCTATGCTAAGGAACAAAGCAATCCCCTCTCCCCCCTTTATTTCCATTTGCAGGCGCCATTTTTAAAATTTATATAGCCTATGTCACTCTCACAATTTTGAGAAATTCAACGACACCTCATATGTCAAAAACTGTCGAGCCGTTTGGGCTGTAGGGCGTGCCAAACAATTATACATACATACATACATACTTACATACATACATACTCTCAAAAAACATAACCCTCCTTCCGCAGTCGGGTAAAAAATCAGGTGAAATAGCATTGCAATTTTAAAAATCTCGTAGCAGTGTTTCGATTTTTTTCGTAGCAAGGGTAGTGTGATGTCACTTATACACACACACACACACACACACACACACACACACAAACACAGGCTATCGGGATAGCCTTCCAACCAACCAGCCTTGCAACCATCAACGCTCGGGGGGGGACTAATATTTATACGTACAAATGCATCTCAATGCAAAATTTTGTAGGTCCAATATAATTAAATAAAAAATTACATTTCATATTTTGCTTTTATTTCGTAGGGTAACGAATTATTTTTTCTAAAAAAATAACGTAAGCGCCACGTAATTTTCGAAACCATATCAGTAGGCTTAACATTGTTTATTAAAGCTTAAAGATCTCAACATTTAGTAATTACGATTAGAAACAGAATAAATATCGGATTGGTAACAAATAATAATAATACAACTGTTTTCGTGGTCGTAATTTTGTTTATTTGGCTCTTGTAAAGTAGGTAGCCATTTCTCGGTTATGTGAATTCTTATTACGGTTGTGTTTCGCTCTCAGAACATAAGATTGAAGTTTCACTAGATGGCACTGCCGGTCATTAGCTCGCGCTAACATTCGGGATTTCCGGGACTTTGAACTCCCCTACCATATTAGGATATGATTGTTATTGCTTATTAACACTACCAAATTTTTGAAGGCTCCATATCACCTTATGTGGTGGAGACGGGTCGCCCTGTTTTATTAAGATTATTCCTTCACGTGTCATGTTTCCAATATTGTCGGCCCGCCTGTGAATCATATGGGGTTTGACAGATAAAACAAAGGAAAACACAGGGGTGTGTGTTGTGTGCGTCTCACAGGCAGACGAGGTTTGATTTGTATTCTTATAGTATAGCAAAAACATCGAGAAATTTCACCTAAAGGGGCTGTAATGAGGAATAACAGTTTATATGGGAAATCTGGCCTTTGCGCAGAAGAAGTCGCGGGGAAAAACACCTAAGTTCAACGAATATTACTGCTAAATAGATTAAGTTATCTTAACCGGTATAGTTTTCCTTTAAAGGTTATGAAATGCACTATCATATTTTCAGTTTTTTCAAGCCAGTTGGTAAGTTTTAACAGGGTGCCAACTGGACCAAAAATTGCACGTTAATCTTTTTATGTACGTACGTAAATGGAGCATTAAATCGAAATATTGTATTAGAAACCCGTCATTTTAAAATACCTACTCAGCGATCCCCACACTAAAGGTTAGCTGACGATAAAAAAATCATCCCCATTTCACATATAGGGGAGCTGCCTTTAAAAAATATATTTCAAATCAAAATTCCACTACATTATCGGCGTAATTAGTATACATACATACACTACGAAATTACAGCTTTCTAGTACTAACGGTCTCTTAGCAAAATTTCGGACAGACAGACGGACACATCGAGCACGTAAAACTAGGTTATGTGCTCGTTGGACGGCTATGACGAAACTATAAGGATTCCTTGTCAGGACCATGCACCATGTTTCCTTTTATAGTGTAGGTAAGCACTAAGACTTAGACTGACTGACTGACTGCCTCGTTGGTCTAGTGGTCAGCACGCTGGGTACTATCCCGGCGTGCTGACTAGGTCCCGGGTTCGAATCCCAGGTCAGACCGAAAGTGTTTGGGGTTTTCTGTCTTAAAATAACTCAGACACAGCTCCGGAGTCAGTAAGTTGGTGGTGTTAGCATCCCCGTGCCTTTGAAAGCACGTTAAGCCGTTGGTCCTGCGCCTGATCTCTCTACGGTCATGTCGGAATGCCGTCTCACCGAATTATTAGAGCGAAGGAACACGACTCGACATCGACTAGGAGGACATTATCAAGCAATAAGAAAGGGTTTTTGAAAATTCATCTCTCGAGGGGTAATAAAAGAGTGAGGGACGGGTTTTCAGATTATTTTATTACATAACATAGGAGTAAAAATATTTTTATCTTTAAATTTCCTCTCCAATTCTCAAATTGTGTGCAACTATACTGGTTGTGTAAAGGTTTTGTATTGTTCACACACTTGTGCATTATAATATCTCCCGCGCAGTTGACAAATCTCTATTGAGATCGGCCGCCGTAGTCGACTACGGCGGCTAGGATTCGACTAGGAGGACAATATCATATAATCGGAGCGCCGGTGGCGTAGTGACTAGCGGGTTGCCCCTCATGCGGGAGGTGCCGCGTTCGATCCCACGTGTTAGTGTAAAAATAAAGTCCCAATTACTTTTTCTGAGTTATGTACATAAGTTATTTCACTAACCGAGGGAAAACATCGTGAGGAATCCCGCACATTCAGGAGACTGAATGTGCAGCCATGATCCAAACTGGGCAGGTTCCCCTGCCCAGGGGTCACGGAGGTCACGGAGGTCAGATGGCAGTCGCTCCACTGTAATAACCTGATCTGCCATATTCTGGATAATGGTCCAAAGCAGACCCTAGGATGATGATGATAACAGTCCGGAAAATCAGTCTGTCAATCCGTGGGTTACACTATATTTTTTTCCGAGCATTCTGGCCGGACTGATGGACCAAACTGAATGACGCCAAAATCAGCTTGTAACCTTACTATTCGGCATGGCAGATTTCATGAATAGCAGGTGAAAAATCATATGAAATTAATTTAATTGTTTACACCTGCTTTTTTTTCATATAGACTGCTACAAATCGCACGCTGCGAAATCATAGACAATGCTCATTTTATTTCATTCATTGATGACTGCATGTAGCTGTACAAGTATGAGGGAAAGTTTATTGTTTGAAAAAAGTAGGCTTAAGACACATAGCATATTACGTAGCGCATGAACTAAATATGACATATCATATAGTAGCAAATTAGCAACCGTTCACAACAATTCATATCTATACTAATATTATAAAGAGGAAAGATTTGTTTGTTTGTTTGCATCGAATAGGCTCCAAAACTACTAGACCGAATCAAATGAAATTTGGCACAGAGATAGTTTGAGACACTGGGAAGGACATAGGCTACTTTTTACGCGATATAAAATCATAAGGGGGGTGAAATGGGGTATGAAAATTTGTATGGATTTGTATTTTTATTTGTATTATAAGTAGCAAATAGCTACATTATGACTCTGCGGAAAAAAATAATTGCCAATGAAATTTCATATGAAAAAAAATCATCATTTTGAAATGAAAATGAATTAAAAGTAGCAATCATTTCCATGCTACTTGCTATAAGATAAAGAGAAGAAATGTAGATAGTCGGAAAGTTTCACTTCAAAAATCACTTTGATGTCATTTCTTTTAATAATACCGGTTTGTTAGTGGTGGCAGATTGTACTTGATGCCAGATAGCATCGGAGCGAGGCCGCTATAACTCGTCTGTGCACATTTATTATGCATCACTATTCGGGCCGCACGTAGTGATGTTCTTACGAAGATATTTTGTCGATTATTCGGATAGTCGAAGTCGATACCAGTCTTCTTTTAATACAACTTGTGATAAATATGCCATTATTTTTATTAACGCACACTAATAATAATAATCATCTTCATTCTAGCGTTACCCCGGTTGGGCACTCGCAAGAGAGGGCCTAAGGGTCCGCTGACCATGGTCCAGGATTTGGCAGATCAGGTTATTAACGCACACCAATAATATAATAATAAATTGTGAACATGCTTTTAATATTAATATACGAGTATACAACTTATATTTAAGCGGAACTTGAACTATATAGTTACTTTTGAAATATTACCAGAGCTATATTATTTTCACGACAAATTTTTATCTATCCAAAAAGATCTTGAGAACGGACCCTTACCAATTTATCGTTAAAATACATTACATACTTAAATTATCGTCTCTTGTCAAATCAAACAGATCTCACCTTCACCTCAGACTGTACCTAACGTAATGTCCTCCTAGCCGAATTTCGACTACGGCGGCCTATCTCAACAGAGTTAGCCAACTGCGCGGGACACATTATAGTGCCACAAGTGTGTGCACAATACACAGGTGCACTCTCTGTTCTTTTATACCTAATGGCTAACGTACGACCTACTACTACCATAATTACCAACCATATAGCCTATTAACATATTTTAATATAAGTATAGAGCCTTGCGCCCTCCCAATAAAAATTAACGATTCAATAAGATTTAAAACTTTTAAAAAAATATGGCTAAAAATCACGTTATCGTGTGGTTTAATTAGTCCAATAAAATAACCGCATATCTTGCGTCTTTTATCGCTGGGAGAATAGAATTTATTTTCTACCTTATAGATTTTTATCAATCTTCTCGTGAATGATCTGACTGTTCAAGAGAGAAAGAATAAATACTTATTTTAGTACCAAAAACTACAGAACAAGCAGATGACTCAGTGCCTAAAACTAATACTTAAGTACCAAAAAGGCGTCCGCTCAGTGTATGTCAGTGACGGCAAAAGCACGTCTCGACTACTGGTATTCTGCGGAAGCCATTTTGGAGATGGCTATGGAACACACAGTACTCAAAAATATACAAATTATTACACTTAGTACATTACAAGTATCTAAATTACTTATCCAGTTCGATAAGTAATTAGTATCGATTGATATATTACGTCAGTTTTAGGCTTCAGGCTTGCAGGCTTCTCGTCGTGTCACTACTGCAATGACACGACAAATTGTTACCTGCACTACCTAGATTTAAGGTCATCAAGATATACCTTGTATTACTTATATTAGTTGACGTTGAATAGGTGTTTTAATTGCTTTGCCATAAATAATGTGGAACAATAATACAGTTTTTTGGAATCTGTAACATACCTACATCATTTAACCATTAAATCAATAAAAATAAAAGTAGCCAAAATATACATAAAGTCAGCCTATTAGATCCCACTGCTGGGAAAAGGCCTCACCTCAACTATGAGAAGGTACGAGCCATACTCCACCACGCAGGCTCAGTGCGGATTGGTGAAGGGGTGTATGTAAGGCAAGTGACAAACCTTACTGTCAGAAGTTATCAAGCCGCCCTAGGGCCTCTGACTAGGCTTAACGACTAATACCACAGATATTAGCCGAGACCAACTGCTTAACGTGCCTTCCGATGCACGGAGATGCTTGTCATGGACGTCACTTAAATGGTCGGAATGGTCACCCATCCAATCACGACCGTGGGTTGCTTAACTTTGGTATCACTACCAAAGCGCTGTCGCCACTGCGCCACGAGTACCTCCATAAATATACATATGTATGTGCTATTAGTTAAAAAAAACCGATTTTCTCACTTACTTACTGATAATCATCAAAATTCTTTCTCAGACTTCCTGAAGTCCTACAAAGAAGTGAGTGTGTCAGCTAGTATTAGTACACAAACAACAAAAAATCTGAATCTTGAAACTTTTACCCCCTAACCCCCTTCATACTTAAACCTCAAATGAAAGAATTTAAGGTTTAAGTATTTATATATCCATACTTAATATTATAAATGCGAAAGTGTGTCTGTCTGTCTGTTACCTCTTGACGCTTAAACCACTAAGCCGATTGATATAAAATTTGGTATGGAGACAGTTCAAAACCCTGGAAAGGACATAGGCAACATTTTGTCGCGTTATAAAAACATTAAGGGGGTGAAATGGGGGTTGGAAAATTCAACTCTTGCGGGCGAAGTCGTGGGGAACCACTAGTAGTTTATATTTCGACTAAGGTGTAATTCTTGTAGAGTCGGGGTATGTAGAGTTAAAAGCTTGGCTCTACATTAGATCTGAATAACTTTTTGATAGAGTGATCCTCGTTGTTAGAAAACCTCCTTTGCACGTAGCAAAGACTTGTCTAGTTTTTGCAGATCTGAGGTAAAAAAAGAGAAATAAATGTCTTTATGAACCAGATTCCCAATACGTGGCGACCGTAAAAATATAATTAGAAGATCAGAAAGACCTGCAAAAAAAATATGGATAAATTGTTCTCAATGCGGAAGTCCGCGCGGCGGCTGTTTACTCGCTCTGCTAATAAGTTACCAACAAATTTTAGTAAAATGGTTCGTGATGGAAAACAAAGATGAAGAAAAATTTGAACAAGACGTAGATGAGACAGAAGAATATGAAATGAGGTGGATTCGACTGAAACATTAGTACAATAAGCTATAAGAATAGGGCTCTATCGCGCAGACTACTATCAGAGGAACTCCTCACCACACGTCATCCTCACCACGGATAAGACTGCCTCAGTTGGATATACCGAAATTTGACGGCAGCATAAAGAGCTGGTTAAGGTTTTGGGGTCAATTCAAGAAGATTGATTCGGACACATCAATTGACACTGATGATAAGTTTACCTTTTTGCTTCGGGCTATGGAGATTAGTTCCAGTGCGCGGCAATTAGTTGATACTTTTCCGCCTTTCGGGAAAAACTACACTAAAGCTCTAGATCATCTTAAACAGAGGTTTGCTCGGGACGAGATTATAATTGAATACTACATCCGGGAACTTCTCGAGCTGATAATGAGACAGGTAAAAGGTGGACTGGGTAAGTGTTCTTTGCGCAATCTTTATGATAGTTTAATGACCCAAATACAGGGTCTTGAGTCACTAGGTGTCACTTAAGATAAATACACAGCATTTTTATACCCGATGGTGGAGTCAGCCTTGCCTGAGGATGTGCTTATGGCATATGCAAGATCGTGTGCTCAGGTCGACGAAAACAGCAGTCAACTATCACAGTTGTTGTCGTTTCTACGTGTTGAAGTAGAGGCTAAGGAACGCATAGCTCTTTCGCGTACCGGTTTCGATAGGGGTGGCAATAATGAACCGGAAGTGCCTTTAGCAGCTTGTTTTATGGTCTCCGGAAAAGATTCACAGCATAAGCCTACTACTTATCGCGAAAATAAAGGCGAGTTTAAAGCTAGTGCTTGCGTTTGGTGTGAGAAAGTATCGCACGTCTCATCCGAATGCTTTAGAGCTCAGAAGATGACGTTGGATGAGCGCAAGGAGTTGCTGAGAAAAAAACGAGCTTGCTTTTGCTGTTTAAAGGTAGGCCATGGCGCCAATAATCTTCTTCAAAAAAGGTGAGCCGTCACTTAATGCATGTCTGAATACCGGGGTGAATTTAATTGAACTTATACCTCCACTTATAGTTAAATTTAGAAAAAATGCTATAGGCATTATGGCTGATATTAAAAAAGCATTTTTACAGATTTCATTGTATTCGGAAGACAGGAAATTTCTTAAGTTTTTATGGTGGCAAGATCCGAGCATTTGCGACGACATAATCACATATAGGCATAAACGAGTTGTTTTTGGTGTTACTACAAGCCCTTTCTTGTTAGCTGCGACAATACGTCATCATTTAAGGAAGTATGAATGTGAGACGGCTGAGTTGTTAAGAGAGGCTTTTTATGTGGATAATTGTGTCGTTAGTGTTGATAATATGGATAGGTTTATAGCAGCAGCGAAAAATATAATTTTTGAGGGAAATTTTGATTTGAGAGGTTGGGTTACTGGACCGGAACTGCTGAATGGAAGCGGAGAGTCCATTTCGGTCTTGGGTCTTTTATGGAACCCGTGTTTAGATGTATTGTACTGTAAAGTGCCTTCTGGTTTACCTGTTTTGATAACGAAAAGATTAATTATGTCACTTGCACATAGTATTTTTGATCCGGTAGGATTCACATGTCCAGCAACGTTGGTGCCTAAGGTATTGATTCAAAAATGCTGGCACTTAAAATTAGCTTGGGACACAGAATTACCAGAAGATTTAAAAAGAGCTGCTTTAGATTGGATTTACAAATTACATGAATTAAATAACTGCAAAGTTCCAAGACGTTTATCCGAGTTTCCTTTAGTTCAAAGCAGCAATACTTTACACCGGCCAGCCTCTTGCCTCTTGGCTGTTGTGTCGATCGGACGTGTTGTGATTTGTCTCCGAACACACGTTTAATTTTTGGGAGCTGTGCCCCGGGGCTTCGCCGTCGCAAGTCGTGTCCTCGGAGCCCCCCTTGTTCGCGTATAAGGCGGAGTGAATGTGCGGTCCGCGGGATTTGAACTCCGTGCTTGCGTGAGACTTAAGTCCGTACCTGTCCCAAATGCGCCAAGCGAAATAAGCAACTGCAATCTAGTACCAGTGCTACGAGAATCTACGAATCTCACACCTTGCTACGAACCTGCTACGGACAGTGGCCGCAGTGTGTAATCCTCGCGCCCTGCTACGAGCCGCTACGACTACGAGCCTACGAGTGGTGATTTACGTTTATCCGACCTACGTTTAGCGTCATTTTACAAGCTTTTATTTAGCTTGCAATGTAACTAACTATGTATGTTTGTTCGGGTGGAATCTTGCAACTCAATTTTGAAGCAGATATCTTCAACCGATTGAGCTGAAATTTTGTACACACGTTTAGTTTGGATGACAATGCATGGTAAGATGCATGACATCATTCTAAATTCAACATGGCGGACCATCCAAGATGGCGGACTCGTTATTTTCAATGCTCTTCTACAATATTAGTATCAAATGAAAGGGCTTGCTGAGAGTAACTCAAAAAACAAAGTGACGTTACTAAAAAAATCAAAATGGCCGACTTATAAATGCAATCCTTCAATATGGGTATCAAATAAAAGGGCTTGCTGAGAACAACTCGATAAATAAGGTGACGTAACTTCAAATCCAATATGGCGGACTATGATTTTATGCTTTCTTACAATATGGGTATCAAATGAAAGAGCTTGCTGAGAATAACTCGATATAGAAGGTGACGTCACTCTTAATCCAATACGGCGGACTTCTAAACATAGCGGTCCTAGTTTTTTGTGCTTTCCTACAATATGGGTATCAAAACAAAGTGCTTGCTGAGAATAATTAGATAAAAAAGTGAACTTACTGTAAATCCAATATGGCGGGCTAAGTTTTGTATACTTTCTTACAATATGGGTATCAAATGAAAGGGCTTGCTAAGAATTACTTAACACATAAGGTGACGTCACTCCAAATCATATATGGCGGACTCCTAGAGATGGCGGACTAAGTTTTTGATGCTTTTCTATAATACGGGTATCAAATGAAAGGGCTTGCTAAGAATAGCTCGATAAACAAGGTGACGTCACTCCAAATCAAATAAGGCGGACTTCTAAAGATGGTGGACTAAGTTTTTTTATGCTTTCTTACAATTTGGGTGTCAAATGAAAGGGCTTGCAGAGAATAAGCATGCGAGTTTAACTCCGTTGCTCCGCACCGCTTAGGAATTTGGTGTATCGGGTGTTCTTGGCGTGAAAAAAAGGCGTGTTAGCCGAGCGGAGAAAACTTCACTTTTCATCCATGAGATCATGAGTTCTATCAACGCCTGTACCAATAAGTTTGTACAAAAACTTAAGTACCTACAGACTTTTTCAAAAATACGGCTGCCTAAAGGTGAAGGAAAACACCATGAGGAAAAACCTGCACACTAGTGGCTAGTGTGTGGGATGGAAAAGGCAATGGCAAACCATTCCATTAAATATTGCCTAGAAGTCGTTGTGAGTGTTTTATTCTACATAATGATCACGACCATCAGTCATGAGGTATACGACTGTTTGGAAAATGAGTTTTCTTGGAGTCCTCGATATTAATTATTAAAGTTGAATTTTTTGAGTCTGTAGCATCGGTAGGTAAACTTTGACGAGTTTAATTTTGGTGAGATATACGTCAACAGCATTGGTTTGCCTGTCTAAGAGAAGGATAACTTCAAATCATTCTAGAATTGTGTTTACGCTGCGTAAGGCTTAGCTTGAAGTTACAATAATTAGCTTGAAGCTTACTTATGCCTTATGTGGCGCATTTCTCCAACACCCAAGACAAGGTGTTGTACCTAGTCAGGTGATAAGTTATGTCACAAATACTTATTGCAGCTCAATTTTAAATCAAATATCTTCAACCGATTGAGCTGAAATTTTGTATACAGGTTGTTTAGATGACAATGTATGGTAAGCTGTTTAAGTTGTCTAAGATTTTTGTGTATTGACTATACTGAGGTTTTGGAGACCTTGAAAGTAAAAAATGAAGTCGAATTGTTGTAGTCCGTAGCATCAATTGTATAACTTTGATTTGTGTAATTTCGCGAGAGGCGTCAACAGCATTAGTTTACAACTTGCAAGTGGCATACAAACATTAAATAGCCTTAAATTGTTCAACATAAAAGCAAGCATTAGGATGCTCTCCCTTCGCGCTTTCGGCCTTTAAATTACACTGTTTATTGGGCAGATTAGTACCACAGCGAAGGACCACGGCGAGTCGAGGTTAAAATAATTGGTTTTCCTATTTGCTGTATTTTTGAATGGATTTCAATACTTCAGGGTAATAATTAGTGCTCTTTAACTCTTTGGTTTACATTAAATTCGTAGCCAAGCTCGTCGCCTAGCCATTATATTAGCTGCCAAGCCGTTATTTGTTGTTCCTTACTTACCTATGTCTTAAGTAAGCGAGCTTAATAAAACTCTCGCCACCTTTAAGTCACTGTCGTTATTCAATTTTAAAATAGCCCTTTTGAGGCTTACCTAATTTAATTGTCACCGAAATAATATTTTGATAAACTGATACCAAGGTATGTTAGATATTAGTTGCACATAGTTAGTTACCCTTTTAGTTTTTAGTCGATTGAAAAATAATAAGCCCATCGAATTTTATCGACAAACGCCCTTGCCTCAATGATGCGTTGAATGAGATAAACAGTGAGATATGCCTACAGACTAAGAACTCTGTCCAGCGATAACTAAAAAGTAAAAAATAAATAACAAGTAAAAACCCTTTTTAAAAACAAGCTTTTATGTCAATGCGCTAAAAAGTATAAAATAAATTTTCCTTTAAAACTTTTACGATCAAATAATAACATCATTACACAATTTATACTTATTATATAAAAGTTTGAAATATAAATAAATACACATAATAATGCCTCTGAAACACACACCACCGAAGACAACAGGATCAAAATCAGCCAAACAAAAAGGGTTGACGTCCCCAGCGGCAGCCACATCTACGAAATCCACAGCTGCAACGCCACGGCCACAAGGGCCTACAGACAACACTACAGCATCTTCACTGAAGATGCATGATAAGATGCACACCATACAAGCCCTGCAATCGGAAGGTGAGCCGTATAAAACCAGTTCAGACAGTAAATTGACGCATACTAGCTCAGAACCAAACTTGTCATTACCAAGTAACGTAAGTACGCGTAATGCTAGTAAACGCTTGCGCCGAGAAAGTGGTAATGACGATCATGATGACTCGCTCAAACGCATGATTGTAACTCAAGATTTAAAACTTGACGACATCATGGAATTTATGCGAGATATTAAAATCAAAATGAATGGAGTACAGGACTCACTTGAATTTATGTCACATAAATATGAAGAGCTTCTTGGTCGCTTTAACTCCCTGGAAGAAGAAAGAAGAGAAGAGAAAAAGTATGTTCAAACTCTGGAAAAGAAAATAGAGTTTTTAGAAAAAAATGACCGTATAACATATATTGAAATTAAAAATATAATGGCGAATAGTGCAGAAATTAAGTCCGATCTCCTTAACCTATTGAAAAGATAGTTTCCCGCGCCCCGTGGTGGGGAGGGTTTTGGGAGCGGCTGATTAGAGCATTGAAGGTCTTGCTGAGGCGCATGCTAGGCAAGGCGGCTGTGAGTAGGACTGAGTTAGAGACTCTACTATGCGAATGTGAGTCGGTTCTAAATTCCAGACCGCTCACTTACCTCAGTCAGGATTCAGACAGAGTTCAGGCCCTTACACCCGCCATGTTCCTTCACAACAACGCACCACCGTCCATTCATCACAGTACTGCAGTCGAGCTCATGTTGAACTGCCGATTAAAATATATCCAGAAGATCAAAGCAGATTTTAAGACAAGGTTCCGGTATGAATATTTAGGTCTGCTAGTACAAGAAAAGCAAAGATATGGTTCTCATTCAGAGTGATACAAAGCGCATTCATTGGCCGTTGGTGCTAGTAAAGGAGCTCATAGCGGGAGCTGACGGAGAAAAGCTCGTAGCGCGTTTAAAGACGGCACGTGGAGAGTTGATGCGACCACTGCAGCGCCTGATACCTCTAGAGGTCCATTCCTCCTTAGCAGCGATGGATTTACCTGCAACGCGTTCCGGGCGAGTCGTGCGCGTTCCAGCTCGCTTTCAGTTTTAGTGCGGTGTAGTTTTAAATTGTTTAGTATATGTTGCGCAAGCGCAAGGGGGGGAGAGTGTTAGAAAACCTCCTTTGCACGTAGCAAAGACTTGTCTAGTTTTTGTAGATCTGACATTGTCATTAGGTAAAAAAAGAGAAATAAATGTCTTTATGAACCAGATTCCCAATACTCGTCTTGGCAACATTTTACATAAAATGTTTTTGGTTGGATTGATAATAACAGCTAGCCAGGCAATAGCAGACACCGCGAAGATCTGAACAGGCCCTAGGTCCTACGGCACGGGCGGCACGTCCAGAGGGCGGAAAATCGAGCTATGAATCACTAATTAGAATAATGTCCTCCTACCCGAATTTCGACTACAACGCCCAATCTCAGAGATTAGCCTAATGCCCCGAAGATGGTACAGTGCATAAGTGTGTGCGCAATACACTGATGCACTCGTGTTCCTTTCCTCTCATAATTCGGTGAGACGGCAGTTTGACATGACCATATAGAGTCATGGATGTATGTATACGTATAAAAGTATGTCTATCTGTTATCCTAGTCGCCATAGCACAAGCTCACGCTTAGTTTGGGGCTAGGTTACTGGTGTGTTTGTTGAAACAATTTATTTTTTATTTTAATTTATCCACGAGGTCCCGGGTTCGAATCCCGGGTCGGGCCGAGAGTGTTTGGGTTTTTCTGTCTTGAAATTACTCAGACACAGCTCCGGAGTCGGGAAGTTGGTGGTGTTAACACCCCCGTGCCTCGGAAAGCACGTTAAGCCGTTGGTCTTGCGCCTGATCTCTCTACGGTCATGTCGGACTGCCGTCTCACCGAATTATGGGAGTGAAGGAACAGAGAGTGCACCTGTGTATTGCGCACACACTTGTGCACTATAATATGTCCTGCGCAGTTGGCTAATCTCTATTGAGATAGGCCGCCGTAGTCGAAATCGGCTAGGAGGACATCATCATCATCATTT
Organism: Pyrausta nigrata; assembly: GCA_949316185.1. Lineage (NCBI taxonomy): Eukaryota > Metazoa > Arthropoda > Insecta > Lepidoptera > Crambidae > Pyrausta > Pyrausta nigrata. The sequence goes on from OX438936.1 coordinate 2,399,716, forward strand.
GTGGTCGCTCGGCTCTCCTATTACACCTATTGGAAAACTTTAGTAAACTAAAACGAATCTCAGTATTAGTGACTTAAAAAATGATATAAAATAACAAGGTTTTAATCTTTGTCGTGACATCACCGTTTAATATTGAATTTTAAGGGCCTTATTTCCGGACTTCATACTGTAATTGCACTGTGTTCAGTTATGAGAATAGCCCCTCAGATTGCAACCTTTTTGTAATTTTTTTTTATAATATTATCTAGTTTAATACGGCCAGCTATAAAATACCTTAATTTTATAGGAAACATGAGTTTTTTGAGCGAGCTTTTTCGTAAATTTTGTTATCATATGGGAGTAACATGGAAAATTGGCAAAATCTGCGATTTGAATTGATAAATAAACACCAGACTGATATCACTCTAACGCTACAAGTGTCCGTCATTATTCAGATATTCATTGAAAGTACCTAAGTTTATTTTCATTAGTCAAACTTACAGTACAGTAAACTCGCTACTAGACGTCGACCTATTTTACACAAATTTTCCTTTCATATTTCGCACGAATTCACGAGACTTCGCGCTTTCCTTCTTGATTTTAGTTTTTTAATTAGTTTGAATGCGAAAATTGAGAAAACATCACATCAAGATACTGAATTCGGTCCCAGCCACCGGATGCTATCCAGCTTATGATCAGCGCTCTTCAGCCAAACCGAAACTAGACGAAATAACTTTTGCAGTGTGTTTCGATAGATGGCACTGCCGGTAGATAACTCGCGCTAACATTCGGGTTTTCCGGGACTTAGAAATCCCGTGCCACATTTCAATTAAATGCTTAATAAATATATCACAATATTAGCCAATTTATGTGTACCGCCATGAGCAAATCATGTAATCATCCACATTTATTTTTGAAGGCTCTATACCATCAGAATTGATGGCTATAGCCGTATTTTACAAAGGTCAAATTAAGAAGGAAAAACAAGGTGTGTGTATTGAAATAAATGTTCATAAAAATTATGAGTCGGACTGATTTCATTTTCAACTGATAGTTAAATATTTGTTCTGTATTAATGGTGGAAACGTGTTCTGTGTATTATGTGTTTTTTTGTGTATCAATATGTATTTTATTTATGTATATAATGTGTACGTCTATTGCTATGTTTCTTTTTCTTCATTTTGCATTGATTTTCTCAGTACCATCTTTTTCCTAATTAACGATATCTTGCACCGCCTGTATTTCTAGTATTTGTATTTTTAGTATTTGTGATAGCGGCAAGTGAAATACGTAATTTGTGAAAATTTTAACTATCTAGTTATCACGGTTCATTAAATACAACCTTGTGACAGACAGACAAACGGACATTGGAGTTATAGGGAGTCAGTTTTACCCTTTGAACCTAAAATCTCAACCAAACCCTAAAAATGTTCAGCTAAAAATACAGCTAAAGTGACAGGCACATAAAAGTCGCATTTTTATGCAATTGATATTTTCAAGTTCATAATTAAAGTATATTTAACTCTTTCAAGCATCAATCAAGCATTATCGCGTACTCTCTGAGGGACATATTTAGGTAAAACTTTTTTTATTTTATTTAATAGGCAGATATTTGACCGCAATCTCACCTGATGGTAAGCGACGATGCGGCCGATGATGGGACATGTCTGTCTAGAAGCAGCCTATTCACTCTATTCTTAAAGGAATCGTAGTGTTTAGGAAACACTTCAGCTGGCAACGAATTCCACTCTCTAGCCGTACGCAAGAGGAACGAAGATTTAAAACGTTTGGTGCGTATTAGTGGTATGTCAACGACATAAGGGTGGAACCGCCGCCTGCGTCTTATGTCCCGATAGTAGAAATTCGTGCAATTCCTTCGCACTCTCGCCGAAATGTAGAACACTGAAAGGCACGCCACCTTACGCATATGTTCGAGGCTTTGCAGCTTAGTTTCACAAAGTTCAGTGTCTCCAATAATTCGTATTGCACTTTAGGCATACTTTTATAATTTGTAGTTTTGTACACCTACGTACATATATGATACGTATATGAAGTTTAGGCTCAATCATGATTTACATATTTATAACTAGACGGCTTACTGCAACACCGTCCGTGCCAATATCGCATTTCCCATACAAACATCCGCCCCCATTTTCATCCCTTAAGAGGTTGAATAATGAAAATCTCGAAAACGACATTATACTTAATTTTGGACCAAATATTAAAATACCATTTTATTGACTTCAAAGCTGACGGAGTTTCATACAATCTTACTCGAATTAAGGGGCGAATTTCCAAAATTCCTATCGTAGTGGTTGTTTACATCATATGAGGAATAATTTGTACAATATTTTAGCATCCTAGGTGCAAGAGTTTCAGTTAACTTTTTCTACACTGATATTAATAAGAGAAAAGATTTGAATGTTTGTTTGTTTGTATTGAATAGGCTCCGAAACTACTGAAGCGATTTAAATGTAATTTAGTACAAAAATGGTTTAAGACCCTGGCAAGGACGTAGGCTACTATTTGTCACAATATGAAATCATCAGGGGGGTGAAATGGGGGATGAAAGTTTGTATGGAAAATCTGACATTTGGCGCGGGCGAAGTCGTGGGGAAGTGCTAGTCTTTATAACAAAGAAGATAACACTGGATTTTTATCACGCAGTTGCCGAATATTGGTCCTCAAAAAACACTCCAGAGCACGAAAAGAAGAAGAAGGTTTTTTACACCGGTCAGAAAACATACAGCCATACAATGAAGTATGTACCGTAAAAGCTTATTACTTTAGCCCTGGAGTTTAGCCGAAAACATTGAATTAGACGCCACTCTTTTTGTTTCTATAACAAGGCATCATAGATAGGGCTATAGTCTTCATGTATGTTTTTTTGCCAACATGGAGTCGCGTTCTGACTGTCGGTGACAACTGAAGTAGAGACAGTACTAGTTGCGCGAAATTTACTACTGCAGACTTTTGGTGTGAAACCTTGTTGAATGGTAAGTTTTTTTTATAACTACTCAATCTTATTAACTGTTTTATTTCATTATTCAATAGATATTGAACAAACCCTTACGTGTGAATAAATATAGGTTATGCTGTATACTTTACATTAGCCCCGTACTTTTAAATTGAAGGATAAGAGGGAAAGAAAATTATTTGGGACAAAGTGACACGTCTCTAAAATTTATTTTGGCCCAATTTTGAAAAAAATGTAAGAAGTACTTGTGGTGAGTTTCATTAATGAATTCAATCTCTAGTTTATCTTTTATTTCATTACAGATTTTTTTATCCAGAAATATAAAATGGACAAATTTCGGGTCAAAGTAACCCCCGCCTTTACCGGTAGTTAAAGTATGAAGTACCACTGACTTTTAAAACCTTATACTAGGCTCTGTTTTTTTCTCTAAGCCAACACCAACGTGCACGGGTCCCTTTGTCAAGCAATTTCAATTTTAGCATGTATATTTTGCGGCTGACTGTATTTGTGTGATCGCGACCATTTTGCATACATAGCGGCATTTGCATAAATTAATACCTAATAAGGTTTCTCTACAATACTTATTATTGCTGGCCTCAATGAGTTGTTTTAACGTTAAGTTAAACTTGAATACTATCAGTAACGTAAAAATAACGCAGATACTTAGTCATATTTTACGTACATTTTACATATATTTCGAAAGGCACACTTTTGTACATACTTCTGTAAAAATGTAAAAAAAATACGTTTTGAAAGAATATTTAACACATCCAGCCAATACTATTATTGCCGTAAAAATATAATGATTTTTACCCGACTGCGGAGGGAGGGTTATGTTTTTCGAGAGTATGTATGTAAGTATGTATATATGTATGTATGTATAATTGTTTGGCACGCCCTACAGCCCAAACGGTTGAACAGTTTTTGACATATGAGGTGTCGTTGAATTTGTCAAAATTGTGAGAATGACATAGGTTATAAACATTTTAAAAATGGCGCCCGCAAATGGAAATAAAGGGGGAGGGGGATTGCTTTTTTCCATAGCATAGCAATATGGGTATCAAATTAAAGCAAGTATAGAGACCTTTTTAAAAATATAATAATGTTTGCAATCTGGTGTTTTGTTTTGAATAATAAAACTAAAAATAATAAAATAAAAAACGGTAATTAAAAAAACCCGACTGCGTCTGTCTGTGTAATTGTTCTGTGTAATTGGAAATTAAAAACAAGAAAGAGGTCATACCTGGGTTAAATTGGTACCCATATTAAAAATTGTAGCAGTCGGGACCCATGTTAGAAAGTCAGCCGTTTCGTCAGTAGATTGGAGTTATCTGCAATGTAACATAGAGGGAGGTCGATTTCTAGAATTGGTCCCGACTGCTACAATTTTTAATATGGGTACCAATTTGACCCGGGTATGACCTCTTTCTTGTTTTAAGGTTTTTTAATTTCTAATTACACAGAAACGCAGCCGGGTTTTTCAGTTTTTTAAATTACCGTTTTTAATATTAAACAATTTGATGTGTAGGTGACACGTTGTGTTATACCACAAATGATATTATAAGTATTAATATATGGGTTTAAAACTATTTTTATAATTTAAGCAAAAATTTGTTTGAAAGATTTTAAGAAAGTATATTTTTTGCACATAAACATTGATCGACCGTGTCATCCGGTGGGACTCGAACCCACGACCCTTCGCTATCCGGGCGAATGCTCTTTCCAACTAAGGTACAGAGGACGACCAATTTTTGTAAGTGCTTGCTACGCCAGTCAGCCGGCGTTCGATTACATTAATATTAATAAATACTGGTGTCACGGTCCGTCAATTTTTGTGTGCAAAACTTTTATATGGGATATTTTTTACATTAATGTTTACTTTTACAACTTACATGACATAAGTCTTCTGATTAACTATTAAGCCATAGTGCGCGACAACCCTCGTCACGCGGCGAAAATCACACTAGAGTATGCGGTGACCCTAACACTCCGCTTAAAATTCCGTGCAGTACCCTAAATAATCAAATAGCACAGTGAGCGCCGGTACTTACCAGTGGGCCTATTCTCGTAACCTAAAGCATTTAACATCATCCTATTTGTAGCTTCCTAACTAGGAAGGTACCATCCTAGTTAGGATCCTAACCAGGAAGGTACCTACTTAACCCAAAAATTAGGCCATTTGACTATCGTCATTTTGGCGCTGACGGCTGTAGTGAGCGTCCACGGAACTATATTATATACTATATCCCGAGTCGGGCCGAAAAGTGTCGGGTTTTTCTATCTTCAAATAACTCAGACACAGCTCGGGAGTCAGGAAGTTGGTGGTGTTAACACCTCCGTACTTCGGAAAGCACGTTAAGCCGTTGGTCCTGAGCCTGATCTCTTTACATTTATTAATTTATTATACTAAAATACGAATATATACACATACATTTAAAAAAGAAAAACCAAGCTATTTACACGCCAGTATGTCAGGTATTTTATTTATGGGTCTTTCTGTTTACTTACTTTTTTAAACAAGCAATCCATTTTACAACGGAGCTAACAACATGAAACTGATATTATTCTTATTTAAAAATATTAATCTAAGTATTGATCAAATTGGTCTGAAATAAGGAAAATGGATTTATAAGCCATCGAAACATCATTTTAATGTGACTTTTGCATTCACTATTTGACATTCCACAGCGAACTTAGCTATCCCCAACGAAATGTCAAAATAGCTATGCAAAATTCACGAGATGTTTCGATGGCTTAAAAAATCAGTTTCATACATTTTGTTAAAGATAGCGAACTTTGTCTTTGAATAGATAGCGTCTTGTCTACGGGCCCTATAGAAAGTGCCAAAGCCGATCGTATTGAGACACCGCATTCGCTCTCCCGTCTCCACGAATTGCGTTGGTGCCAAACCCTAAACAAGTAATGCCTAATTATACAAAGAACAATACCCGACTGCAAGATATATTTTAGAAATTATCTTTTCTTTAGCTTATATATGATACCCGTATTGTTGTTCTTACCCTGTTTTACCTTACCCTTCCCCAACTTTTTGTCATTTGCCATTTTGAAAAAATTACATAGCCTATGTCACCACCACAAATTCAAAAGTTTTGACAAATTCAACGACACCTCACATTTCAAAATCTGTCCAGCCATTTGGGCATGTCAAACAATTATAAATCGTACAGACTCTCGAAAAACATAACCCTCCTTTCGCAGTCGGGTAAATACGAGAATGATTCCTCTCTAAACAAACACGGAAGCGAATCAAATAGGTTTGTTCGGAATTGTAGATTTGTTAAGTAAATAAGTCCATCGTCTTTGCGTAAAACAAAAAAGTTACTTCTAAAATTTAACTCCAATATTTATGGGAATGTAGATGGCATTTGAAGTAAAATAAAAATCTAATAAAGACAGGGCTAGTGCGACCAGGATTTACGTTTAGGGTTCCGTAACCCACTAAGTTTGTATTACTTTTTCTTCTTCTAATCGTTTGTATTGACTTATGCTATTAAGTTTTTCAGATAAGAAATACTCTATAAATAAAATACATTACGACTGATTTTATATGATCACCTCATCTGTGCCATCCATACTAATATTATAAATACAAAAGTGTGCCTGTCTGTCTGTCTGTCTGTCTGTCTGTCTGTTACCTCTTGACGCTTAAACCACTGAACCGATTGAGATGAATGTGTCTGTCTGTCTGTCTGTTAGCTCTTGACGCTTAAACCACTGAACCGATTGAGATGAAATTTGGTACAGTTCGAGACCCTGGAAAGGACATAGGCTACATTTTGTCGTGATATAAAAACATTAAGGGGGTGAAATGGGGGATTAAAGTTTATATGTAAAATCAAACTCTTGCGGGCGAAGTCGCGGGGAACCACTAATTTCTAAATAAATCAAATTTTACAGGTAGCTGTAAATTTTATCCCTTAAAAAATCGGCCATTTCCCTTAGTAGAGTGTGGTTGAAACTATGTATAGTTTTAATATTGAAACTATTCCAAATGTACAAGGTATTAGAGTTCTATTTGCCGTGTTAGTTAGTTCAAGAATGTCAAAGAGTTGGGGTAGGTACGGAATCGAAAAAGTAAATTATGCGTGGCCTTTGACACGCAAAATAACAACTCGCCGAGTTTCTACGGCTGAATATTGTAACGGGGACATTCAAAGTGGATATCTCTTATTTATCTTACTATTACAATTTTAATATGAAAAGGATAAGATGCCTTATTATATAGGTAGATACCTACATAAATTATAATGTGTTTTTTTTGTGTTTTTTGTGTTTTTATAGTGAAGGATTTTATTCCTATATTATAATATATATTGTAAATAAAGTACTTTGTTAACTAAAGAAAAAGAGATTACACAGAAAATGTACAATGAAGGCGGTCTTATCGCTGAAAGCAATTTTTGTCAGACAACCTTTGAGTACAGGATATTCTGAATGCTAATGACACATTAAATTTTGACGTGTTTGACCAAGTGGAGTGAACGCGTTAACCCAACCCTAACTCGTTATAACCGGGAATACAAAGTAGGCGAAGAATCACGGAACAATGTGGCTCGCGTGCTCGATTCCAATAATACAATTTATGATGGAGTCGAATGCGAATATTTCGATTTGGGTTAGGCTTGTTTACGGTAGTCGTGGGCGTGTTTACGTTGCGGAGTGCGGAGTGCGTCGGCCGGCTGCATATGCAGGCGCGCGGTCTATATTCATTATGACGTTATGACGTCGCCGCTGCACGTCATCGTATAATCAGGGTGATGTCGGGGCGGACCGCGCCGCAGCGGCCGGCGCAGGGCCGTCTATCGATCCTGCGCCGCTCCGGGCCCGCCGGGCCGTCTGTTCGCGTAGTCATGCGCGAGCCGTCTCCGCCGTAGCATCGACCGAGTCGAGTGTGGCGCGACCCTAAGCCGCCGGTCGGGGCCCATGAGTGCATCATCGACCGCGTACACCCCGCAACTGCCCTGTCCATGAGAGAGACGACGCCCGCGCCACACGAACGAGTCCAGGTACGTCCTTGCCGCATACGGTGCAGTAATGCACCACGATTCGTGACACAGATCCGTTTATGTAAGTGCCGGAGGGAAGGCGTTTTCTCAGTTCCTAGTGTCACGGGCTCGAGTGATGAGTGAAGGTCGAGGCGTTGCTGCAGGACGCCTGAAATTTTAATGGGAAACCGGTGCTGGTTGCGGTCCCGCTCCGGAGGAATCTTGCCTGGTTAGTGCTCTGCGTCGCTGTGCCGTTAGTAATAAGCTTGCGTTTTTGCGAATGTGTTGTAGCGAAATGTTTGAGGCCTCTCGCCATCGACGGAGGCAGATTGTCACGTAACATCCAGGACGGACTTAAGTAGGTCAAAGTATATCGCACTGCGAATGCATAATGTGACTTGGTTTTATCATTATTTATTTTATTTTGACGCTATGTTTGATTAAGGCAAGTTTAGACGAGACATACATATGGCCAATCAACTGTTATATGAAACTATGATCCCAAAATTACTGTAAGCGCGTACTCAATACTATTAAGGACATGAATCAACGTAACGTTGCCGTGTACGGTAATAATATATTACTTACAATTTGTTATCGAGTGCTATTATAGTGAAATCAACTTTGTGTTTATCATGTCCACTATAAAAACACGAGTTTTACTACCAGATAATATCAGTCATGAATTATTACTGAAACGTTACCATTATGTGACTGAATAATTCACTGTTTAATTCTCGGATTCTACACAATAACGTACCAAATGCTTGATTCTTACTCCTTTGCTTCTCGTACACAAAGAGCGTAGACGTAACGGTATTTTAACGAAGCAATCTATTCAAATGGGGTCATATTCAGTCGATTCGATTCCTTTTTTTCCATTGTTATTTTGACAGCTGTCAAAGTTTGACGTTTCTATCAGCTCGTGTAAACTTGGCTTAGCATTGGTTCATAAGTCCGTTTTTATTTGCGTGTCAAACATTGTAAACAATCTTTTTATGACTTTTAAAACTAATACTGGTGAAAAAATATATTTACTAATAGCTCTAAAAAGCTGCATATATTAAACGATAAACTACTATATTAGGATATATTTTTTGTGTCTATCTTATTTTTAAATGAATAATTTCGTAAAAAGGAATGTCAAGATTGTTTACAATGTTGGACAAGCAATCAAAAACTGACTTTTACTTTTGTTTACTTATAACAGTATCGACTTGATACACTGTTATATTAAAAATCTTTGTTTCGAATTCGAAAAATATTTTTTTTGCCGTGTATCAAGTCTTTAATTAAATTGTTCAATTATTGTTTGCTGACTATTTTTCATTTTAACCATTTTGTGCTAAATTTCTTTGAACTATAATTATGCTAATATTTCAACTTAGCTCTCCCACCGAATTTAACGATTTGACAACCTTATCATAGCCGCACTGTATCGGTTAGGAACGTTTTCGGTTTTTCAAGATACTGGAAAAGGGTTTTCTTTTTTTTCGTATGCCGTATTGACATGATTACTACTTAGTTCAGGTTAGTAAGGTGGGTTACACCTATTTCATTCTAATGGCTCTACTGTACTACCACCACAAAACCACCAAGTTGGTAATCCTATAAATTTCCACTTAGGCTGAACTCGAGTTCACAAATTTTTATGCATAATTTGACGGCTTATTTGACACAATTTCCGTACGAAAATGTTAAATAATATCATATTATATTAAAGCGGCTATTTGATGAACATTATTTTTGTTGGTGGGCTTGAACCTCAGTCTGGAGTTAACCAACACCCCCGTTATTCCAAAAACTTAGCACCGGGTTTAAGCCAGGACTAAGCTATTAGCTTGCCAATTAGAAAAGCGCTTCTCTATTAGGTTATATCACTAATGTGTCATTCACTCTGTTGTCGGCTAATAATTAGACCTATTTTAAACCTGTTCTAATTTTTTTGTAATAACACCGCATGTTTAATTTAAGATCAATCGATTCAGCATTATTTCACATATTTTGAATGGGAATTCTGACAAATTAACCGTCAATTGACGTTTACCGGCAAGGATTGAAACTCGGGTATAAAACGCGTGTTCACCAATTTTAAAGCCGGTGAAATAATTCTAAACAGGCTGATTAAAAAATAAGCATGTGTTGGTGAACTCCAGGCTTAGTGTTATTGTGCGATAACCAACCGACTTGAATATTGGTCAGTTGTACAAAAACATCGCAGTGGGCATGCGCAGCGAGTTGACTGTAGTGATGTGCCGAGTAGGCTATTTTTGGTATTCGAATATTTTGGCACTCGTTAAAAAAATCGAATTACGACCCGAGTCGGAAGACTCGGATAAGTATTCGAGTATTGGCACGAGTATTCGAATACTTCAGTGGACTCGAGTACTTTTTCAATCGAACTTAGTTTGTTTTTGACGACAAGTCCTAATATTTGGACACAAATCATGTATATGAACGATAGGAAAGTAAGTTAGTAATAGTAGAGCATTGTATAATCATCAGTTTTTAATCATATAATCATTCACGTTCCTACTTAAGTCTTATGATTCGAGTACCGTAAGTATTCGTATTCGAGTATTGTGGATCCAAATACAGAATTTGATGTACTCTGCTAGGTATTCGAGTCAGTCTGACTCGGCCACCGAGCACGTAACCTATAGAGACGAAATGTCATTAATTTTGTATCAGAAAATATCCGACAAAATCCCTTGGCACTGAATGCCTACGTTTTTTTCTTCAACACGTGTTGTCTAGGAAATCCATTTATTTCTTTAAATTTTTTAAATAAAGGTGTGTTTAAAAGATTGTTATTTACAGAAATTCACTTATTTCTTTACATATTAAAAATTAACTTATTTTGAAATGATTGTTATTTACAATCGAAATCGAAATATATAATATTTCATAACATCTATTATAAAATAGATGCTTAATTTGACACTATTCGTAACAGTACTGTTAGAAGCACCATAAGTTTCGGAGAAAAATCGTGCTTGCTTCGTCTCTACGAATTACGTGCTCGGTGAACTCGGCACATCCCTATGACTAGTGCCAGGGCAGGAGTAATAAAATATTCGCACTTCGCGTTATCTTCATTCGCGTAATGAAAACAGCCAAGTTGTGTTCCTCGTCTGAAACTGTTTCTCCATTTTCTAATAAAAAAAAAAATAATAAGTCACCTATTAGATCCCACTGCTGGGAAAAGGCCTCACCTCAACTATGAGGAGGAACGAGCCATACTTCACCACGCGGGCTCAGTGCGGATTGGTGGAGGGGTGTATGTAAGGCAAGTGACAAACCTTACTGTCAGAAGTTATCAAGCCGCCCTAGGGCCTCTGACTAGGCTTAACGACTAATACCATTAGCCGGGACCAACTGCTTAACGTGCCTTCCGCAGCACGGAGATGCTTGTCATAGACGTCACTTAAATGGTCGGAATGGTCACCCATCCAATCTCGACCGCGCCGTTGGTTGCTTTACTTTTGGTATCACTACCAAAGCGCTGCCGCCACTGCACCACAAGCACACGTGAATAACATTTATAAATAGCTTGCGTCGTGCAACGAACTTAAGAAGATATGGAGCAAGGTAGCTTATCAATCGCGACTCGCGCGCCACGCTGTCTAGCCTAGCTTAGATTAAATCTAGATATACAACAATACTCGTAGCGTCGTTATGTAACGTTTGTAGTACTACTATTGACGGGGTAATGTATTATTAATAAGTTTAATGAAGTATGTCCATATGTATGTCCAGCAGTGGACTGCAATAGGCTGATATGATGATGAAGTATAGTTATTTACTTAGCCATATTGTAGAGTCAGGAAAGAGCAGGACTATTTGACAATAGAGTAGCACGCCTATGAGCCTATTTATTCAGGCACCAAAAACGCAGTCAATTTTTATGGAATCGAGTGTTATAGATCAAAGAAATGTTATTTTTATCTCGTTTGCAACTTCGAAACAGGGTCCGCAGCCAAATGGTCATCTTTCTAGAGCGAACTTCGCTATCGATCGACATATATAACGTCAAAATATGTATGCAAACGTCATGTGATGTTTCGATGACTTACTCGTATGACAGTTTCGTACATTTTGTTAGCGATATCAAATTTCGCTTGAAAATAGATTGTTATTTGGCTACAGGCCCAAACAACCCAACGTCAACAAACCCTAATTATGATGACTAACAAAAACTTTCAAAACTATTTATGGAGTGTGTAGATTACTTTTTTATTTAACTCACTACGTGCGCACTAAAAGCATTAAACTAAAGTAATATGGCTGCAAAATGTCAGTGCAATGTGAAAACTCCCGCCCTCACGTTATATCACTCTTCCTAGAACTCTCCGTAATAAAAATACCACGTAAATCCACGCTCCAAGGTACTGCAATAAAACGAACTTTTATAAACTTCTTGAAATATTGAAATTGCAGAGCTCAAAATATTTGCAAATGCGTTTTGTTCAGAGTAAAATTATGTTTCATGTCATATATATAAGCTTACATCATGAATTACAGTTGCTGTGAGTGATGTTACTTCATTGCACAAGCATATATATTTTACACAAATCCTTGACAATCGAGTACCCGTTATTTTTACTAACAACTAAACATAATTTTTGAAAAAATAAAACGCCCGACTGCAAAAATGTATATATTTTTGAAATGGTCTTCTCACTGTCTTTCAATTAATACCCATTTTGCTATGGTAAGGAAAACTTCAATCCCCCCTCCCCCCTTTATTTCCATTTGCGGGCGCCATTTTTATAATGTATATAGCCTATGTCACTCTCACAATTTTGACAAATTTTACGACACTACACATGTCAAAAACTGTCCAGCTGTTTTGGCTGTAGGGCGTGCCAAACAAATAATCTCGAAAAACATAACCCTCCTTCCGCAGCCGGGAAAAAAAAGGGTACAATCGTAGTGAAAAGAATAATTAGGAAATTACAAATAAAACGTGTTTACAAACAAGTTAGTTTATCTTAGTCCATTTCAGTAAAGTATCTAAATAAATTGAAATGTAAACAGTTTATTTTGACTTACCCGGAAAATGCGAAGGGCGAGCTATGTAAATATAGGTAGTTGCGGACAATGGTATAAATAGGGCAAATTTGCAAATTGAACAAAATTCGTACACATATGACATTTGACACGTAAACTAACGTGTGCTCATGTACCTCTTGACATGATATCGTCCTAGCCTTTATTTCCTATTTGCGGTGGATTGGTTCTGTCCTTGGCCATTCTTGTTCAGACTGGACTGACTTGAGAGTTGGTGTCCCGCAGGGAGGCATTCTCTCTCCTATCTTATTTGTAGTCTTTATCGCAGCGCAGGAATATTCGGACACTTTCTAAACTATATTCCATCCTCTCTGATCCAAAATTTTCTTTCTAACTGAAAAATAAATTTTCATATCATCATTCTTATATGACCAAAACCTGCGCTCCTGCAACTCACTTTAGCTCTTCATCCCACAACACACTTCGGGCTTTACGGCCAATTCCTTTACTCTCACAGCAATTTGACTCTGGAGCAAGCTCTCAACAAAGATTCGAAATGTATCTCAAAATTTCCCCTTAAGAGGGCTTTGCGGAATTATTGTAAGAATGAAATTTCGGTCTTGTCACAGTAACGTGAGTTTTTTGTACGATTATTATTATGTATGTTTATGTACGTATATAAATAAACGTAAACAAGTACGTATTGTATCTATATTATGTAATAAATAAATAATAAATAAATTGTTTCAACAAACACACCAATTACCTAGCACCAAACTAAGCACGAGCTTGTGCTATGGTGCTTAGGGTTAAATATGCTCGTGCTCACCACACAAACATTTGCCCCTTGCGGGATTCGAACCCACAACCACCTGTTTGAAGTCCGAGGCCCGAACCACCACACCAAAACGGTTGTCATGTCTGCATGTATGTTAAGTAGAATGAATGTTTATTCATCTGTCTTACGCGTTCTGCATACTTCAACTCGATACTTCCTTTAAGAACTTATCTCTTCCTTCTTTTGACCGCCTGTATCTTCTCTGTGTTTGACCTATGGTTGGTAGAGAAAGCTTTTCGCGTTGAGTCCGCCATTTGTACAATATTTTTTGTTTGTGCAGATAGAATAAATAAATATGTTTCGAACTTTTTAACATATCACTTTGTCATTAAAACACAATTTTACGGATTACTTCGCGATTTATTTACATTTTATTTAAAACCTGACGTTTCGAACACTTTGCAGCGTTCGTGGTCACAAGGAGACTAAGGTATTATTTGTCAATTACAAAGTTTTGAAAAATTTAACTACCGTCACTAATTAATATTAATTTACGTTCCTATTTACGCAGAAATAGCTAACCGTGTCTTGAGTTCTTGCACTGCGAGGACAAACGTAAGAAACAAATATATCACTTTGTATAAATAAATATTGGACAACATCACATACACATCAACACTGTGTGTAGAGATATACAAAACATAGTATTATTATATCCAGAATATCCCTAGACAGTGTTGATTAGGATACATTGCTCTGATCCCTAAATAAGCAGCTTGTGATGTAGATTATAAACAACTTTTGTACCCCTACACCCAGTCCTGATAAGTACGACATGAAATATGTCTTTCTATATCGACCGAACCGGGAATCGAACCCGGTCCTCAGAGATGGCATCACCATGGAAACAGAAGTGAGGACTTTTCGACTCGGTGACATTATCTATACAACACTACAGTTTAGACACTTTATTAGGTATAACCTTTGTTTTAATATTAATGAAAAATTTAAAAAAATAAATTATTGCCTTTACAATGAGAGGTACATATACATACTTAATTATAGCTAGTAAAAGGCAAATGGAAGTGACTCAGCGTATGCTGGGTAGGCCCTACCGGCCTAGCCAGCGCTGATTTTCAGTCACTCCCATTTCTCTCTAGGTGGTAAACGAGAAGATCAGTAATGGGGGCTTAGTAACTTTCAAAAGCTAATTGTACACGATATTAAATACTTAATTATTTATTTTATTTGTTGTTATAGCGGCAAGAGATCCACATCATGTAAAAATATCGACTGTCTAGCTATAACAGTTCATGATAACAACCTGGTGACACATACACAGACAGACCGACAGTGGAATCTTAGTAATATGGTCCGTTTGATTAGTAACCCTTAAAAGGCTAGCTTAACGACTTATCTACTATTTTTAAAAGGTCGACACAAATAAATTAATTTCTTCTAAGAAAAAGTATTTGTAGAAAAGAGTTGGGTAAAAACGGAGCGATATAGATGGATTGGGGATTGAAAAATAAGTAGTTGTTTACAAACAATTTAATTAATTGATATTATAAATACCGGATTTTCGAATACACCTAAGTTATGGATGTTTATAAACGTATAAGTATGTCTATCTGTTTTCCTAGTCGCCATAGCACAAGCTATCACTTAGTTTGAGGCTAGGTAGGTCTATATGTTATCCTAGTCGCCATAGCACAAGCTAACACTTAGTTTGAGGCTGGGTAGGTCTATATGTTATCCTAGTCACCATGGCACAAGCTAACACTTAGTTTGGGGCTAGGTAATTGGCGTGTATGTTTGCAACAATTTATTTATTTACTTGTAAACTGAATCTAATCCATACTTATTTGCATATTGGAGTTAGTATGTTAGTTGGGTCTTGGGGCGTTCGCAATCATGCTAGCCAGTTAGCCGCAGTCGAGCTGGGACTGCGAAGCCTGCCTATGCCTCAATGGCCCCCGAGAGCCACTGTCAGGCTATTTTTGGGGGCAGGCGGCAATAAGGTATTTCCCTGTAGTAATAAACAGAAAACATGTTTCGCATAGGAATTTTATATATTACATTACATTACATTACATTACATTTTCGTTTCTAAAAATATTTCTATTTTTGTTTAAACAAATTAATGTTTTCCGATACCGGAAACGGAGCACGGAGCATGACGTCACGTTCCTCAAATATGTAAAGTGCTGTCAAATAAATCAAGTTCGACATGAGGAACAAACAACAACGAACACTGGTGGAACAAGTAAACATAATTTTTGAAAAAAAAAATTACTAAACACCTGACTGCAAAAAATATTTTATTTTTAAAACGGTCTCTTTACTAGCTTTCATTTGATACCCATATTGCTATGCTAAGGAAAAAATCAATCCCACCTCCCCCCTTTATTTCCATTTGCGGGCGCCATTTTTAAAATGTATATATATAGCCTGTGTCTTTCTCACAATTTTGACAAATTCAACGACACCACATATGACAAAAACTGTCCAGCCGTGTGGGCTGTAGGGCGTGCCAAACAATTATACATACATACATACTTACATACATACATACTTACTCTCGAAAAACATAACCCTCCTTCCGCAGTCGGGTAAAAACATAACCCTCCTTTCGCAGTCGGGTAAAAACGCCTGTTTCAGTATTGTCATGCAGACCACGTGATGACGATAGGTGTTTTGGGCGGGATAAGTTTATTTGAATTTTATTTTTTGTGTTTAATCATTGTTACGCTGTTATGATTTGAGAAAATATTTTTTGTAGCTTAGAATTGATTAATAATCACATATAAACATGTTTTGAAAAATAGGCAAATACTATATTCATCCAAGACACGCAGCACGGCTTCATTTGAGCATCCATTTTCATTTGATGAGGTCCCACGTAACCCCAAGGCTTGTGTGTATGCATAAGACATTCTCTTTTCAAAAAGTGAAAAATGTATAATCATACTCGGATTTTACGATAAATACTTTCAACGAAAATTGATTTAAATGAGATAAACTCGGTAGTTTTTGAAAGTAGCACATTTTCAACTACCGCAAATACAATTTGTCATTATAGTGGTAATTTGGCTAGGTGTAAGTAAGTGGACACCTAATTATTACCTATTAGTACGGAATCCTCTAGGCGCTAGTTCAACTCGCTCTTGGCCGGTTTCTGACTTTGTTTACCTAGGGCCAATGTCACTAACGGCTTTGTTATCAGAGAATAACTATATACCAGGGTTAAAATTTACTTTTATGTACGGGACATTGTAAAATACGAGCCTTTTCAGAAGTGAATCTATGGAACACTTGAAAAACACAAAAAAAATTGAAAAAAAAGCGACATACACCAGATCAGGGCAAATTTCAATCAACTTTAACCCATTTTGCTACCTTTATCGCTAACGAACAGCTTCGAATTGTGAGTGAAACTGCAATGCAACAGTTTTAACGAAATTGAATAGGCTATCGGCAAACATTGGTCAGATGGCGTTAAAGTAAACACCACATCCTGTGACAATTAAGTTTTTGTTATTTGTATAGTCCGTGCCATTTAACGGTGCATAAAAAGTCATTGACCCGTCACCCCTGCAGACCGTCACCCGTGTACCACTGCACGCCAGTATGCGAAGCGCGGCGACCCTAACTATAAGCCGTAGCGATACGAATCTGTCTAACAAATGAAATTCGGTACGAGTCGACCTTGAACCTAAAAATCAAAAGTCGTAATTATCGCTAGTTAGAAAGACAAATGATACGTGTCACAAGGTTTTAGCTGTCAAGGTGAACGACCTTTTATGCACGTTTATCTGGCACGTACTATATACTTTTTTACACATAGAGCGGGCGCACATTGAACTAGACTCTAGACGCGACCAGCCCTATTTCACCAACCTGACATATGTCAGTGACATTTGTCGGCTAAAAATGTCAAGCGACATATGTAGTGACAACTTTGACAATTATTTTCTATAGAAATTGTAAACATTCCTAGCATGTACGAGTATGTGACAATTGTCAGTATCGTAACACGAACGACAATTGTGTTGTGAAACAGGAATATTTTTTACAAGTCGACATATTGGTAAAATTGTGACAATTGTATTGTTTTCATCGTGCAAACAAAAGGTACGACTGTGATAGCGATTTAGTCGAGATATAATACGGAAAACAAAGAGAATTCTGTAATTGTTTTAATACAAATTAGCAAGTTTGCGTTTAAAGTAAAATATAGAATGAGTGAAACCACTGTAGAATACATAATAAATGAAATAACTTTAAAAAGTAATTTGTGACATTCAAAAATCAGTATTTAGAATTCCCCTAGATGGCGTTGACCAATCTAAGTCAGTAGATTTATTTAAGAAAAAGGCTGGTTTAAGCGTTTAATACGAGTATGTAATAATTTTTATTTTTAGCATGTTTTGATTCTAAAAATAAAAGTACTAACAGGTCGTTTTTTAACAATTTAGTGATCACCAAGACGTTTTTCTATATATTTTTTTATTTTTAACAGCAATTTAAAACTTTTTTTACGTAAATACTTCCACTACGTGTCTGTACACATAATGCGAGTATTAGAATACTTTGTTTTTGTTTTAGGCTCAATGATTTCGAAGCAATATTTGTGATGATGATGATGATGATGATGTCCTCCTAGCCGATTTAGACTACGGCGGCCTATCTCAATAGAGATTAGCCAACTGCGCAGGACATATTATAGTGCATAAGTGTGTGCGCAATACACAGGTGCACTCTCTGTTCCTTAACTCTCATAATTCGGTGAGACGGAAGTCCGACATGACCGTAGAGAGATCAGGCGCAGGACCAACGGCTTAACGTGCTTTCCGAGGCACAGGTGTTAGCACCACCAACTTCCTGACTCCGGAGCTGTGTCTGAGTAATTTCAAGATAGAAAAACCCAAACACTCTCGGCCCGACCCGGGATTCGAAACCGGGACCTCGTGGATAGTACCCAGCGTGCTGACCACTAGACCAACGAGGCAGTCAATATTTGTATAACTTAGATAATTAGCGCCATCTACCAATATAAAATAAAACTTAAATGTTGAGTTGTTAGAAAACCCCTGATTGTCGCGCCTGCCACGTTTGGTAGGGCCTGGGCCTTACTTCACCAAACCGACATATCATCATTCGCTTGCCTTGTTCCCATTATATTTGGGGTCGGCGCAGTATGTTTTTCTCTTCCATACAATCCTATCACTCGTCATTGACTCATCCACTCCTTTCATAATCATATCATGCTTTATACAGTCATAAAGTTAATATTCCTAACGGAATAGAGGAACAAACACGAGCTGTCAAACGAAACCGAAATAGAATGACATTTGTGTGTGTAAAATTGTTCATGAATGTGTGTCAGTGATGTATGTCATATCGCTTGTTACATTAGTATCGATATCGATAAAATTAAGTAACATTAACAGAAGGTATTAATAAAACAAAAATACGATAGGATGAGATTTTTCATGGCTGAAAATATGCTTCTGGAGTGAAGTAAAACATTTAAGAAAAACTCAGAAGATACGGTTGTTCCAAAAATAATAAGTGAAATGAAAAATATGATATGAAAAATGTTGTTGTTTAAATCTTTTATTTAAAAAACAAACTTATAGAGATGCAACTTAGTGCATTTAGATTTTTCCTTGGCGTCAAATCTAGTTGGAAAGAGGTCGATGGTGTGGACTGTTGCAATAGCGGCGATGTCTATCTAGACTGCGATGACGATGATTCACATGTGAATGTCTCTGGTATTATCTTTGTAAACATAGGACGAAACTGTGCGTCTAGGTTTTATCTTGACCTGTGAAAAAGAAATATAGAACATATGATTTAGTCCTAAACTAAGCAAACCATATAATATGTGGACATAAACATAAGTAGACATTGTTAGTCAATGAAACATCAGCAGAAGAATACTATTATTTTTATTTTAACCGTCGCGTATTTAAATATTTTTGTTCGAAGTGCTTACTGCACTTGAATTTTTAATACTCGAATTTTTGTTGGGAAACCAGTTTGGACGATTTATAAATTTTAGGCATGTATTTTTTTTTATCCAAGTTATTCGGAAATCTGAATGATACATTTATTACTAATGTTAGCAACTATTCTAACAGGTAAAAACTGCATGGATCGGGTAAGTATCTTAAATAGTAATTACATTCCCAGCTGATTTATATCTAAACGTCGTATAGGTACTTCAACAACAGTAATACATATTATTCGTTTATTGCGTGATAGACAGTGGAAACGAAATATCGATAACTTGATACAGCCCTAGTGTAAAACGAAAATTATTTCTTTACACAAAATATTCGTAAATTCTGCATTATGTGTATTGGATCTTTGCTTCTTACATTAATAAATGTTTAAAGTATCAAACTAAGCACTTAAAATTCGAAACGCATCGGCAAAATAAACCTAAAATAGGTGGTGTCCATTTGATACAATTTACCTGTGAAATGATCATTTTTCGGGGTTATTTCGCCGTGTCGTACAACCATTAATTACTGAACAAGTCACATGTTTCACCAAAAAATATTTCAAAAAAGTATTTACGATTTCATGTAATATTTGAAAAACTAAAATAGCTGAAATTCTCAGCGTGCCGATACGTGCCGACAAACTGTTTGACAGTTTCAAAAACGGTTCTGTTACATCGAATCACACATCTCTTTTTATCATACAGTGTTGCTGCTAGAGACATCTCGCTCGCTCAGCCCTTTGTTCCTCTATTCCGCTAGGAATATTAACTTTATGTATACAGTCCATCCATCTCTTTCTAGGTCTTTCTCTTTCACCAACCGACATGTCAGTGACATATTAGTTAGTCAAATAGAAAATATCGTTTATTGGTTTGAATATTTCATCTGTACACATCTAGTTTTATAACATTTAAAATAGACCGTTGGATCGTGTCAGACCCGAGTTCACCAAGTTTAAAACTGCCGATGAAACTCAATTGGTGGTTAATTTGATAGAATTTCTATACAAAATATGTCAAATAATGCAAAATCGGCTGATTTAACATCAACATTAAAATAGATCGCTGGATAGTGTTATTAATATTATATCGTTTTATCTGATAGTCGAAATATTACTTTATTCAATAAAAGAAAAGAAAAACAAAGACATGCATTAAAAAAAAACTTAAAACCTACTTACTTTTACTTACATATAATAGTTCAAAAATAGGCCATTGAATTGTAAACGTGACTTAAAGTGAAATTACGTTGCCCGATGACAGACAGACGGACCGACAGCAAAGGTTAAATAATTTCTATTGACTTCGAATCTTGTACCGCAGACGATGCTTCCACGAAAAATATTGCTACGAGTGTCTACGGCCGCACTCGTAACGTTGCTACGGCGTAGCGCACCGTAGCACCGTTTTTCGTAGAAGCGTCGTAGCATCGTCTGCGGTAGTAGCTACGGACGGAGCGCATTCTTGATACAGTGTGTTTCGACTTCGGGTTTCGACTGGCGATAATTTATAGGCTTTTAGATCATCAAATGTTATAAAAAACCGGCCAAGTGCGAGTCGGACTCGCGCGCGAAGGGTTCCGTACCATTAACTTAAAACATTAGACAGTATAGGCAAAAAATATATATTTTTATTTTATTTATAATTTCAAAAGTATTCATCACAGGATACCCGAAACAATTTTAAATAAGAGTTTTCGCACCTGTTTCTTTACGTAAGTGATTTGAAGTTTATAGGTCTAAGACTTTAAAAATTACAAGGGGGGGGGGGACACAGTGTAAACGACTTTGGCGGGCTATATCTCGCAAATGGTAAAGCTGTTAAAAAAGTGTTGTATGAAAACCCTATCTTATTTTCATAGTCCTTTTGAACGATACCCCACACAAGGGGATGCACTCAAAAAAATTATTCACCTCCCCATACATGTAAAGGGGAGGCCCTTTACATGTATGGGGAGGTACCGGGGTAATTTTTTAATTTATTGTATTTTTAAAAATTAGATCTATATGTAAAATATATTATAACCAAGTTACATTCAAATCAGTCCATAAACGTAGAAGATAGAGCGCGCCCTACACCTCCGTGTAGGGCGCGCTCTGAATCTGATTGGCCGCTGCCGCGCGTGCGCGCGAGATGGTGACAATGTCACAGGCTTAGTAGGTACGAGTCTTTTCAAGCGCTCACCTTTATCTGTGTGTGTAAAAAGCTGTGTTTGACGCGTCTGTCATATTCATATATTATTTGTATGAACACGCTTTAGGCACGTTTGCGTGAATCTGTTTTTAAGGTTCCGTAATCAATGTGGAACCCTTTAGTTTTGCTATGTCCGTCGGTCTGCCTGTCCACGATTTAGCTCGGAGTCCTTTGGCACTAGAAAACTGTAAATTAGCAGGAGTGTGTATTCTAATCACGTCACCAAAGTGGTAAAATAACATTTTGAAATATATATTTTTAGTACCTCTCGTAAAATTAAAGTGGGGTTGCTTTTTTTCTCTCGTGTACCCGATAGGTCTTTTAAAATGATTGCAAGTGTGTGAACATCATTTTTCGATTTGGCTAACCTGTTAGCACTTGTGACGTTCAAATACCAAATTGCCACAATATGTTATATTAGTTTTATTACACATAATGCGGACAAACCTCAGTAATTAGTTACGACGACTATAGAAGAAAACTTTAAGAAATGATATAAAATAACAAACATGAGTTGAATGGCTCATTCACACGGGATCCGTCATTGACGATTCGTCAAAATACAGGACACGTCAAGACGGGTGGACGTTCATATTGCATACGGAATCATCTAACTGCCTCGTTGGTTTAGTGGTCAGCACGCTGGGTACTATCCACGAGGTCCCGGGTTCGAATCCCGGGTCGGGCCGAGAGTGTTTGGGTTTTTCTGTCTTGATATTACTCAGACACAGCTCCAGAGTCAGGACGTTGGTTGTGTGCCTCGGAAAGCACGTTAAGCCGTTGGTCCTGCGCCTGATTTCTTTACGGTCATGTCGGAATGCCGTCTCACCAAATTATAAGAGTGAAAGAACAGAGAGTGCACCTGTGTATTGCGCACACACTTGTGCACTATAATATGTCCTGCGCAGTTCGCTAATTTCTGTTGAGATAGGCCGCCGTGGTCGAAAATCGGCTAGGAGGACATTATTATACGGAATCGTGTTTTTTCACGATTGGTCAAAATATCCTAATTGAATTTGGTCAAAAATCCGTGTATTTTGACGAACGTGATTTTTAAAAACATGATACTATATTTGAGACGTATTCCTTATTTTTCACGTGGTCCGTGTGAACATGGGCATTCAAAAAGCATTGCCGCCGTTAAAAAAAGAACGAATCGTGAAAAAAGACGAATCGTAAAAAACACGAATCGTCCTTGTGTGAATGAGCTCTAAATTCAACAACAATCTAAGGGCTTAGCTTTGTCGGTGGTGTCTTTATGAAAAATATCACGGGTACATAATTGGTAGTATCAATTTTCATTGATGATGTAAAATCGATCATAGAATACACGCACATAATAATAAAATCCCAACATGTCACTATCAAATACCCTGTAATCAGCATCCACATAATTGCCTAGACTTTTTAATAGTATCTATGTAATTGACGACCGTCTTGGTGTAGTCGTTCGCGCACCGGACTTCTAAACCAGGTGGTTGCGGGTTTGAATCCCGCAAGGGGCAAATGTTTGTGTGATGAGCACGAGCATTTGTACCTAAGTCATGGATGTTTATATGTATTTAAGTATTTCTATCCGTTATCCTAGTCACCATAGCACAAGCCCAACGCTTAGTTTGGGGCTAGGTAATTGGTGTGTTTGTTGAAACAATTAATTATTATTATTTAAAGTAAACACGTCAGATTACCCATTTGAACTACGATAATAGCATTTTTTTTAGTAGACTACAAATTGTTACTGCCCATAGATTGCGTTCAGGTCACATGTCGTTAAACAAATTCAAGTTTCTTATGAAATTAATAGAATGCCCGGACTGTACAATGTGCGGAGTATTAGAAGATGTACATCATTTATCAATGGAATGTGAGCGGAATCGCAATCTGAGAGACATAGTTTATAGAGTACTTAGTATTTAAAAATTTCATATTGGTCCATTGACCAATTCATTAGCAGAGCCGACTTTTGAAGCCGCTAAAGTTGTAATTAATTTTACTATCTCTAGCCTTAAGTTGGCATAATGTTTGTTTAATAAGATTGAGCTGTCATGATCGAATTGATCGATCAAAGCTTCTAAATAAAATTTAAAATAAAAAAAAACAGCTTTTTAAGTGGGGAATAAAGGCGGTCTTAAGGTCAAAGTGGGGTACCTAGTCTGACCTGCGCGGCCGGGTGTATCAATAGGGAATCGGTGATAGAACCTAACTGCTTATTACGAATAAATTATGAACATAAATTGGTACCTTTAGTTCTTATCTAGGCCCGCTGAAACGTAATTTCACTTTTGTGTCAGTATTTGACAATCGTATAGAATAATCTAGGCAATATAATCGAGGACTATTATTATAAGTATCACATGAATGTCTTTTAACATGAATTTTGGAGTACCAAACATCTCTAATAATTATCTTGACATTTTTACTTGAATACCTTTACGTAACTAAGGTGTCTCCGTTTTATTTTTACTTCCTGTGCCCGTAGATAATATGCAATTTATTCTAAAGCGAAGTTCGCTATCTCTAACAAAACGTATGAAACTGACTTAAGCCTGCGAAACATCACGCGACTTTTGCATACATATTTGACATTTTCTTGGTGATAGAGAAGTTCGCTGTAAGATTGCATCTTGTCTGAGGGCCCTATAGCCTACTCCTATGACTTTGACTGCTTAGACTCGATGATCAAAAAACTCATACTTCCATTGCGACGACCAATAATCATGACCTCTTATTTGCACCTTGTTGTATGGTGACGAGAGCTCAACCTGTATCTTTGAATGTACTCATTCCATTGAGATAAGACATAACCAGGTTGAACACGGGACTATATGTGCTTAAACGGCGGTATGCGAATTAAAATTAATTCAGCAAATGTTGGTCCATAATCATCAAACAGACCAAATAAATAAAGAACTAGATTTTTTAGCACCACTTACATATTTTTGATTTATGAAATCAATATTCAGAAGTGTAAAATTTTGAAAGATACTTAATAGCAGCTTAAAAATGTACAGAATATGACTTTATAAAGTTTTCTTATATTCGCTCTTCTTTTTGCGTTGGGGTTTTCTCTTCTTTTAATTTTTATTTAAAAATAATGTTAATCTACTCGTATAATATAAATTCCACTGCCGGACTAAGGTCTCACCTTAACTATAAGGAGGTATGAGCCATACTGCACCACCCTGGCTCAGTGCTTACTGTCAGATGTTATCAAGCCGCCCTAAGGCCTCTGTCTAGGCTTAAAGACTAATATTAACAGATATTAGCCGGGACTAAGCTTAACCTGTTTTCCGAAGCACGAAGATGCTTGTCATAGACGTTACTTACTTAAATGGTCGTAGTGGTCACCAATCAAATTACAACCGCGCCGTGGGTTGTTTAACTTTGGTATCACTACCAAAGTGCTGCCACCCAGTGGTCGCCGCCACAAGCACCTCTATAATTTTATTTAATAATAAATCAGCCGAGTGTCTATTGAGCAAGTTGCTCACGAGTTTCATACGAACTTTTTCAACACACTTGTGAGGAAAAAACAAACAAGCATTGTATAAATCGTTTAATTATTAAAACACTTAGTTAATGTACAATTTTCAAAACAATATTGGGTTGTTGGTTTTCACTAGATTAGGCTTTCGTTTGCATATTGTGCTGCATTCAGCATTTTTGGCGGGGTTAAATCTTTTAATTGTTCATCTTCTGTAGTAAAACTTGTCATTTTTATTTATTTATTTAAACAGGCACACCAACAGTTTACATATACACACACAATTAACCTAATACAAAATTGTCAGTGTAATTAATAATTAATACAACACAATACCACACAGCAACAAATGCGATAACAAACAAAACATGAAAATCATGGCAAATGGCGCCTAAGTTTTTTTTCACGTGGAAAATGTACCATACATTTAGTTGATTACATAAAGCCATACAGCTTACTTTAAAATTATATTTTTAGTGATGAAATGCAAATATTTTGTAACAAATTATTGCGATTTGTAAATAATTTGATAACAAGAAATGTTTTTTCTTAATTAGGGACACAATTATTTGTTCCAAAAATGTAAATGGATTTTAGGCGGCATAAGACCTCTTTGTTGTATTATATAATCTGTGTTGTTGTCACGAAAAAATGGTATTGTCCCGGATAAATTAAAAATGCTCTGTTTACTTACATATAATTTGCAGTTAGGTACTAACTTACTTTGTATGGATAATTCTATTACGCACTAATGCGTAATATTATTATGCACGTGTGGGTTATAGTTCAGTTTATGGCCCTAAGAACGAAGTAATAAGGCTCACTTAACGAGCAAGTGTGTTGAAAATATATTTAAGAACCACTGCTAAAAAACTATCTTACAAATAAAGAAAATCTATCCAAATCGGGTCACCCGTTCGAATTCCTACCTCAGATGGTCATTTTCCATTGCAACAATCAACAACAATCTTTAAATTTGTCACTTAAAAAAGCCAGCCCAAGAGCGAGGCAGACTCCCACACGAAGAGTTCCGTACCATTATTTAAAAACGGCCAAAAATCACTCTTGTTGCACCTGAGCCCCTCCTAAATATTAATTGTATCATGTTTTTAGTATTTGTTGATATAGCGGCAACAGAAATACATATCAAAATTTCAATTCTCCACTTATCACGGTACATGGGATCCAGTCTGGTGACAGACAGACGGACGGAGTCTTAAGACTTAAGAATTTATTTCTCAGAAAGAAAATTACATCCCGCTTAAATTGAGAAACAGAGTATTTCACTTAAAACAAAACGAAGACCTAAGGCTAAGAATGTTCGGAATACAGATTGAATTGAAATATAAAAATATTTGTCGGTAGGCGTGAAAAACAAGTATTGGCCTTATTATGTACTTATTCCTTTTTACTGTGGTAGTACTATCCTGTGGAAGGCGACCACTTGCTATTTACGTGCCGTGTGATTTAAGCAATTGGACCTTCATTGTCTTATTGAATTGTTAGCGTATGCAACCTAATTGAAATATTTTGTTATTTTTCAGATATTTATTTTATTATTTGTATGAAAATACATTGATTATTTTATTTGTAATTTGTAACGAGTGGCAACATTGATTTTCTATAATGTCTATGGAAATGGTTTTTGAAAAACATGACAACGGACGTTCGTTGAATGGTGATAAATTATCGAAATAAGTACAAATTTCATTGTTAATTTGTGGTTGGGATTATAATGATTGATTTTGAAGTCAGTGTTTCATTCGAAGTGTGTGTGCGCCAACAGAATAAAGGATCTTTGATATGTTTAGGTAGGTTGTCGTTTTGTCTAGTTTATTAGGTTGGAGTAGTTGCTGAGTAAACGATTTCAGGAACTAGGTGTCATTTTGTTTTTCCATTCTTGTATACAGTGCAGATATCCAAAGATTAAGTAGTGGTTGTAATTTTTACATACGTCATCAATATAGCTGTGTTTTAATGAGCCGTGCACGAAGATACCTCCACCCCCTTTTTACCAGTCTCTGAAATTATAGGTAAAATTAAACTTCTAGCTTCAGATTCTATTTTAATCCAGTTTTCAGACAGTACCAAATCGTGAACGACACATGAGATAGTTCTTAAAATGCATATGAGTTTATTCAATTTTCTGACCTTGACGATACTGCAGCATTAGCGTACAACAATTTTAATGCCTTATGGTCTTTTACTAACTTACCGCAAATTTATTTTTCCAATTAAAGCAATTTGTTTGCAATTTTTAATGAAATTTTATTTAATTAAGGTAGCGTAATTTTTGGTGATATTGTAGGTTATATTATTATTTGTTGGTGTACCTAAGGATCTGTTGCTTATTACAAGTTTTTGGCTGAATATTGACGATTTGAACTCCATCGTGGAGTTTAATTGTGATGTCTTTTTCGCCATTGTTCATTCATCGGTTTAACTCATTTACAGGCCGAGCATGTTTTTTTCTGAAGACGAGTGTCGTCAAAGATTTTAATGCTGTCTAAGGTAATAATAAGTCAGCCTATTAGATCCCACTGCTGGGAAAAGGCCTCACCTCAACTATGAGGAGGAACGAGCCATACTTCACCACGCGGGCTCAGTGCGGATTGGTGGAGGGGTGTATGTAAGGCAAGTGACAAACCTTACTGTCAGAAGTTATCAAGCCGCCCTAGGGCCTCTGACTAGGCTTAACGACTAATACCACAGATATTAGCCGGGACCAACTGCTTTACGTGCCTTCCGAAGCACGGAGATGCTTGTCATGGACGTCACTTAAATGGTCGGAATGGTCACCCATCCAAACACGACCGCGCCGTGGGTTGCTTAACTTTTGGTATCACTACCAAAGCGCTGCCGCCATTGCGCCACAAGCACCTCAGTCTGTCACAAGCTGTCTAAGGTAAACTTTCATTTACTTTGTAATCTGTTTTACTCGTAGCTATCTATAGTTAATTTGCTCTTTTATCTCGTAAACAACTTGGGTGATTTTGTTTAAGCAGTCGTTTTGAATTTTAGCCATGTCCGACATTAATGTCACTATGGTGGTTTGAAAAGTTTCGACTTTTGCTGCAAAGCCGTCATCCAGTTGTTTCGTTCAATTTTTCTAGTATATAGTTATTGGATGGAGGTCGGGGCCCAGGATGTTACCCTTCCTTAGATAGGTATGGCATCCGCAGTCTCCATCCTTGCGGGTCATTGTTGCTAACAAGTCGCCTTTCAGCGATATTAATAGGTCTCTTCGGCGGCGATCGCATAACTCCACCACAAATCGACTCATTATGTGACCGATTTAAAATAATTGACGGTAGTTACTTGATGGCTGCCGCGCGCAAGCTGAGAAAGATGAAAAATCAGAGCCCGTCCCGTTCACTCTTTAGTTATCAGGGGTAAGTAGAACTTGCATAAAATAAAAATCAAATAAATTGTAACAACAAACACACCAATTACCTAGCCCCAAACCAAGCGTGAGCTCGTGCTATGGTGACTAGGATAACGGATAGAAATACTTATATACAATTAGAAACATCCAGGACTTGGTTAAAAATGCTCGTGCTCATCACACAAAAATTTTCCCCTTACGGGATTCAAACCCGCATCCGCCTGGTTTAGAAGTCCGGGGCGCGAACCACTACACCTAGACGGTTGTCATCGGCATTACCCGAAACTCAAGAATTATGCACGACACACTAGAATCGGCGTTGGAAAACACACTTTAATGATATTAATGTTAGGTTTAATTTACTTTGGAGTAGTAACTTTTATTCTTTATAAAAAAACGTTTTCTTCTCTTAGAAATAGGTATTCTTAGTATATCCCGTTTTCACCCTTTGAGTACGGAACCCTAGAAATAATGATTTAATGAGACGTTAGTTTGAAAGCTATCGATCGGGTGGCCTGCAAATGCACTGCCTTCATAGGCCCGACGCCAAATTGCCTGCCTTTTGAGCCGAGGTACAGTCGAGCCAGTAAATTTGTTACGACCAAGCCAGCGTATTAGACGTGGAATATTGAGTTAGGAGGGCAGCTCTGTAAAGTTATTAGTTCGCAGCCGACCACACTCGACAAATTGCTTTTAAAATCCTTTGATCTATACAGGATGTCCCGGTAATGAAGGATACACCTTTAGGTACAGATTAGTTACATCGTGCTTTAGTATATGCCACATTTTTTTTAAACAAAAGTGTTGCCATTTTTAAGATTTTGCTTTTGAGTTTTTATTATTTTTGGGAGCCCAAATAAAATGTTAGGTAAACAGTGAATATTGATTTTGGTGTTTGGATTATTCAAGAATATTAAAATAGAAACATACTTTTAAAAAATCATTGACTTTAAAAGTAGCTATACAACAATTTAATATTTATATCTCGAAAATGGTAGCACTTTTACTAAAAAAAAAAATTTGGAATATAATACGACATGACGTAACTAATTTGTACCTAAAGGATTATCCTTCATTAACGTGACCTGTATAGTCTGTCAATAAAATGTTTATTGACATATCGATCGGTCCGTCAAATCATCTGTTCGCTTTGTTAGTCTCAATAAAGACAATTCCCAATAAAGAACACGTATGATAATTCAATATAATCCTCTTCAGCTCGTGTTCACGAATTTAGCTTATATATATATATAACTAGTGGTTCCCTGCGACTTCGCCCGCAAGAGTTGGATTTTCCATATAAACTTTCATTCCCCATTTCACCCCCTTAATGTTTTTATATCACGACAAAATGTAGCCTATATCTTTTCCAGTGTCTCGAACTGTCTCCATACCACATTTCATCTCAATCGGTTCCGTGGTTTAAGCGTCAAGAGCTAACAGACAGACAGACATAATTTCGCATTTATAATATTAGTATGGATATGTAAGCTAAGCGAGCGAAAGAGCGAGCGAAGCGTAAAATTAGAGCTGCGGTCGCGGCAAACAGTTGTTGCTGGTCGATAATGAGCTTATGGATTGGTAATTGAATAATTCGGTTAGTTTCAATAATGATCCACTCTAATATCCCGCGACATGACAATGCGGTCCCAGTTCGGTTACCGCGCGCGTCAGAAATTCGGTCACAAAACCTCACCTTCCGACGACATTTTGTTTAATAAAAATATCATTACGATGTTCAAACAAAAAATACACCACTAGCTTATTAGATATATTTACCTTTAGTCTATATAAGTACACGCACAACAAATAATATACAGTGTGAGTCTTTAAAAAGTGCCCATATGAAAATGGGTGAAACTAGACCCATTTCTATCGAAGAAAAAATATTTAAAAAAAGACTGAGTTTTTTTTCTTTTTTGTTTTTATAAAGTTTAATTACCTTCTGTTGACTTATTGCAAAGAAAACGTTATAACTTTTTAACTAGGAGGTATATCCTAATGAAATGAAAACAATTATAATGGTAAATAACAGATAATACTAAAAAAATACATAAAATCTTAGAAAACTTCAACAAGTAATCATAAAATGTTACTTTTGAGAAAAATCTGTATTTTAATTGGTGTTTTTTTTTAATTATTTGATAATTTCCTCCAAATAATGGCCATATTACAGGTGGTTCTAATTACTTTGTGTTTTTTTTTCATAGTATCACCTTTGTAAAACCAAAAATTCCATGTCTCTATCCCTATCACAACTTTAGCAATAAGCATTTGAACTTTAGCAATAAGTATATCTGGGCGCGCCATTCAACGCTTCGTTGCTAAGGGTGGCTCTAGATTTATTTATTTTTCGTTTTCTGAGTATTTTATGTATTTTATTAGCATTACCTGTTATTAACCATCATTACTGCTTTTGTTTTATCAGAATATACCACTTAGATCAAAAGTTATAACGTTTTCTTTACAATAAGTCGACGGAAGGTAATTTAAATAAAAAAATGAACGACATTTTTTTTTAGATGTTTTTGACATTTTTTCTGTCGATAAAAGTGGGTCTAGTTTTACCCATTTTCATATGTGCACTTTTTAAAGACTCACACTGTATACAAACTTAAATCACTCAGCTAGGGCCCACTGAAAACCAGTGTCGTGGCCCCTAGCGGGTCATGACTTAAGCTGGGTTGGGTCCTTTTAATGTAGACATCACAGGCGAACAACTGCACAGTCCGACTGGTGTTGCCTAAATTGTAATTTTACTATGTACTTTGTTTGATATTCGTGCCTTTTATATATAGTTTTTTCCGTGTGTAATGTGATATCTATTTGTTAATAAATAAATAAATAAATTGTCTCAACAAACACACCAATTACCTAGCCCCAAACTAAGCGTGAGCTTGTGCTATGGTGACTAGTATAACGGATAGACATACTTATATACATTTATAAACATCCATGACTTAGGTACAAATGCTCGTGCTCATCACACAAACATTTGCCCCTTGCGGGATTCGAACCCGCAACCGCCTGGTTTAGAAATCCGGGGCGCGAACCACTACACCGGGACGGTCGTCAATGAAAGTATTTTCTTTCTTTCTTCTTTTTAAAAACATCAAATTTTTAAATACGTGCAAACCAAAGAATTTACAAATCGGGTCAGATTTCTTAGAAATCAAGCTGAAACTTTGTAACGAGGCCACGTACACACGACTGCCCGCAGACTACCCCACCTCGAGACCGCCTCTATTCCGACGTAATAAAACCTATTTTCGTAGTTAACATGGGTAACACGTGCTGTCGACTGTACACAAAACCGAGCTCATTCCCTACCTGAATACTTAAAACCACTTCAAAACGGTAACAATCTAGCAGTCGACGCCATTTAAAGCAACCGACCCGAGCTTAATTCACAACTGCACTTTTGAACGTAGTTTTCCGAGAAACGTCAACTTAACCGCATAGAAAATCGTCTTAAAAAATGTGTTCAAAGAAATCCTCACTTCAATTTTCGCGTCATTTATTTTCCTTTAAAATATTACCGGCGACCTGACTGAATGCAAAAGGGTGCAAGAGGTGAGCGCTTTATAGGTGGAGTGAAAATAAAAAACCCAAGCGCTATAGTCCGATCGCTTATCTGAGACCTTGCCTACGTGGTACAAGGTACAAGGGGGTAGACGAGAACGGGGGTCTTGAGCGGTACGAGCGCTTGTGATTCTAATTTTAAAATTTGAAATTCGCACTCTTTTCAAAATTCAGGCTAGGTCACCCACCATTCACCTGAAAACAAGTTAGTATAACTTTTTTCCTGGTACGGTTTTGAAATGTTCACAAACGTTTGTACGCAGCACGTTTGCTTACCCATTTGAACTACTAGCTTTAATTACGTAGGGAATAGAGGCGATCACAAAGTTAAAGTGAGGTATTTACGTGCGGCCCTGTGTTCAACAATAAAAACTTATTTCTCTAAAATTTTTCTGAAAAGACAAAACACCCAACTGCAAACATTATTTTATTTTTGAAATGGTCTTTTTACTGGCTTTCATTTGATACCCATATTGCTATGGTAAAGAAAAAAACATTCCCCCTCACCCTATGGCACTCTCACAATTTTGACAGATTCAACTACACCTCATATGTCAAAAACTGTCTAGGAGTTTGGGCTGCCAAACAATTATACTTACATACTCTGGAAAAACATAACCCTCTTATCGCAGGCGGGTAAAAACAGACAATGACAGCTCGCTCATGACCAAGGCTTCCAGCACCATTTCAATACGGTTGAGGAGTGTGAGGAGTGACACTGCAAATATTGCTGTTGCAAAGCCACTTTGAGTTTCACTTAGAACTAATAAGTCCTTTTATGTGCACAACTTGACTTGTCTGGGAAATGCTACGAGAATTTTAATAGAACTTTAACGAGCTCGTGTATGTATAGATGTTCCTTTAAAAGCCTTTTCATAACTTCATGACCGTCTGCGCTTTTATTCGTTTGATTTGAAAAAGTGAATAGGTTTTAATGTCTGAAAAAGAGCATTCAAAAGACAATAATAGGTACTTTATTTGAAAAGCTTCTCGTACAACTTGTTTGATAAGTAGCTTATGTTTTGTTGATATTTCTCTAGTTGGGATCTTATTTACTTCACTTGACTTTTTACGGGCATAAAACGGCATTCAAATGCTCTTGTGTCTTTCATTCAGCGATAAAATTATGATATGTCTTATTTGTAAGCTGTTATGATGAATTCCTTTTATTTAAATACCCTATAGTTATGCGTACCTAAGCTTCTTATGTTGTGACAGTTAATTACAACAAATTATAATTATACTATTTATTTATGCTTAAAGATCTAACTTTTATGAATCTAAAACTACAAAAAAGTCGCTGATTAAACCATAACTTTTTACTTGTTTATACAGGATGTCCCAAAAAGAGCGTGCCATTATGACAATGGAGATAGATTAGCCATAGACCATTTAAATAAAAATAACATGGTTACAGACAAAAAGTTATTCTTTAAGGGTTATTTTTTAGGGTCCGGAGCCCTAAAAAGGTAGGTATGTCAATCATCATCATCATATCAGCCTATTGCAGTCCACTGCTGAACATAGGCCTCTCCAAGACTGCGCCAACTTTTACAGTCCTTCTCGCATCCCGCCACCACCGGCCACCTTCCTCAGGACATCCGTCCACCTAGCAGGGGGGCGTCCAACACTACGTTCCCGAGACGTGGTCTCCATTTGAGAACCTTCCTACTCCAACGCCCGTTGGTTCTGCGACAGACATGACCAGCCCACTTCCACTTCAGCTTACTGCACCTTTGAACGATATATACTCGTATGACTTTAGGTACCTATATGTCAATAGCGCGCGGAAACTATTTTGCCACTTTGCTCGATTTCACACTCAAATTTCGTACACTCATTTAACGTATACACGTAAACACATAGGCATCACCGCGCAGTAGAAGATGCCATGTCTACCTCTTTTAATGCACTATCATAGATTTTTTTTTATCTGCTACCAGTGTAAGTACTGGTAGCAGATTAAAATAATCGCTCAAGCTTTTAAAGCGACAAAGCTTATTACTTACTACTAGTTCTATAAAAGTTGCAAAGCATCCCATATAACTCTTAAAGCTGCGCAGTAAACCTGCGAAGATCAATCCAAACACAAAGTGAGCGGTATAATTAAATTCTTCATTAAGTCGCTAGAGGAAAACATTAATATTCCTTTGTAAACTGAGTTCCGGAAAAAAAATGAAAATCTGCTGTTAGGAAAAGGGAGGACGTGGGGGGTTCAACACGCACTGGCTGACTGCGTTGCATTTAATAAATAAGGTGGTAAAATAAATGCTGATAAGCAATTAACAAACAGTTAATTTATAAAATACTTTGAAAATTTACTTAAAAGCAATAGTAGATTGTTATACAAGGGCCGAAAGTTAACATTCCACTCGAGAAGAGAGAGAGAGAGAGAGAGAGTGGAATGGGTGCTTTCAACCGAGTTAAACATACTATTTTTCATTTCGACTGTGAGGAAAGAAATAGTGTATCGATAGACTATCTATAGTTGAGGCAAAAGCAATAGTATCGATAGTATCGATAGACTATCGATGGTTGAGACAAAAGCAATAGTATCGATAAAATATCGATAGTATCGATAGTTGAGACAAAAGCAAAAGTATCAATAAAATATCGATAGTATCGATAGTTGAGGAATAAGCAATAGCATTGATAAAATATCGATAGTATCTATAGACTATCGAATATCGATAGTCTAGGCAAAAGCAAAAGTATCGATAAAATATAGATAATATCTATAGACTATCGATAGCCAAGGCAAAAGAAATAGTATCGATAGAATATCGATAGTTACCTAAGTCATGGATGTTTATAAATGTATATAAGTATGTCTATCCGTTATCCTAGTCACCGTGGCACAAGCTCACGCTTAGTTTGGGGCTAGGTAATTGGTGTTTAAAGATTTTTTATTAAAAAACCGACAAAAAGTTGATGATATTGCCTATTTACTGAAACAAAGATCAATTAAGAATTATATTCTGTCATAGACAAACAATGAAGTTATAAGCTTTTTTCTAAAAACAATCCAGTGTTTCCAACTTATGAAAACTTGTGTGTACTTATTGAAAAAATGAAATAATTTGATCGACCAAGGGGCTAATCTGTCGATAATATTTTATGAAATAAAGGTCTCGGACACAATATTCGAGATACGTTAGGACGTTACGACTTTCAGCCGACTGGGCCTGTCAACTAGTTGTAGTCAGAGCACTAATCATATTGCCGTTCGCTCACGTAGCGTTTGTCTTGTGTCACACTCGCGCGTGATGCATTCAATTTTCTCAAACAATAACCGCCGAGATAGACGGTTATTATGTCAGCTTGACTGGCATTATTTAAAGGTAGCAATTTAAGTTAGCTATACAAATATATTTTATTACCCAAAACTGATTATTATTCCACGTTATAGATAATAACACGATGAAAACAAGATATTACACAATTAAATTGTGGCAACAGTACATGGAGCTTTTAACAGCCCCACACTAGGAATGATCTGTGTCGTAGGCACCCAATGGTGGTAATAATAACAATGAGTTAGATTAGGTCCTTACCGGATGTGTGTGTGTGATGTGTAAGTGTGTGTGAGCACACACGTGCTTGTGTGGCTTCGTGTGTGTTGAGTGCGATTTTATTTAAAGTGCCGTATAAGATGTTCTGTTTACTGTTTTTTTACCATTACAAACCTCAAAAGTCTGTAGAACTCCATACGAAAATACCGTTTATTGTTTAAGTAAGGGTTAAATTAAAGTGGTGCAACTCAGTCTAATTGTAACTTGACTGTTGCCAACAGAATATTATACAATTTTTATAGACACTAACACTCATCTTTGATCGAAAGCGTAGCCACAGAATAAGTAGGTACGAGGGTCAAACTGAAAGTTCTTAGAACTGGCCACTTATAAACAATATAATAAAAAAAATATTCTAAAATTTGAAAATAGAACTCTTTGCCAATATTACTGAGTGTATATTTCATTCATTTGTCATTTGTTTTACGACTTGGCGGCAAATTGAAAATTGTCTGTGTCACGTCAAAATGAATTTAACACGAGAAAATTTTCGTGCAATGATTTTTTATGACTTTCGATGTCATTTAAGTCAACAAGAAAGTTATGATAGACTACGATTGGCCTTTCACGATGAAGCCCCATCTCGTGCGACTGTTTACAACTGGTTTAATGAGTTTAAACGTGGTCGCACTAATCTCACTGATGATGTACGTGAGGGACGGCCTTCTACGGCGACGACTGAAAATAACATCTGTGTTGTGCGGCGTATGATAGAGACTGACAAAAGAGTGACCTATCAGCAGATTCGGACAAGCTTAGGCATCGGTATGAGTCAAGTGCACAAAATCCTCCACGAACATTTAGCGGTCAGGAAGCTTTGCGCCCGGTGGATACCTCATAATTTGACTAAGGCTCAAAAACTCCATCGTGTGGATTGGTGCCGTAAAATGATTGAAAGATTTAACGGAGGTGACTCAAATGCTGTGTTCGACATACTAACAGGTGACGAAAGCTGGATTTACTGTTATGATCCTGAAACCAAAAGACAATCTGCTCAGTGGGTGTTTCCTTTCGAGGAGTTGCCAACTAAAGTGAAGAGAGATCGAAGTGCGGGAAAAAAAATGGTGGCCTCGTTCTTTGGAAGGATAGGTCATTTCGCAACAATTGTGTTAGAGGATCAAAAAACAGTTTCTGCAGAATGGTACACTACCAATTGTTTGCCACTTGTCTTGGAAAAAGTTCGAGAGAAACGACCTCGCAGTAGGATCCTCCTTCACCACGACAACGCCTCGTCGCACACCGCCAAGCGAACGATCGACTATTTGGCGACATCAAACGTTGAATTACTGGGTCACCCGCCGTATAGCCCCGACCTCGCGCCTTGTGATTTTTATTTATTTCCAAAAATTAAAGAAAAACTTAAAGGAAAGCGGTTTATGAATGCTGAAGAAGCGGTGGCTGCGTATCGCGATGCCATTGAAGAGACCCCTAAGGACGAGTGGGCAAAGTGCTTTTCCCAGTGGTTCCATCGCATGCAGCGGTGTATTGACGTCAATGGACAATATTTTGAAAAGATATAATAAAACTAATAACTGGCTAATGTAATCAGTTTTTGATTTTCTAAGAACTTTCAGTTTGACCCGAAGTGTGACTTAGCAATTGTTTTCAAAGAAATGTCTACTCGCGAGCGTGTCGCTGGCCGGTAGCGACACGCAACTTGTTTTAGCCCCTAAGTAAGGGTCGCCGCGCGTAGGTACGTTTTTGCTACCTACGCGGGGAGATACATAGGCCTGCTAACACTCATCATTTGATCGAAAGCGTAGCGTAGGGCGTCCCCCGGCAAGATGGACAGACGACCTAATTAAAGGTCGCGGGATCGCACTGGATGCAGGCCGCTTGTAACAGATCACTTTGGAAATCTATGGGGGAGGCCTATGTTCAGCAGTGGACGTCTTGCGGCCGATGATGATGAGGATGAAACTCATCATCATCATCTGCATGCTCCATTTATCTCAGCTGTGCTCAGCGTGTGCGTGATATCAAATTCGAATCGCCGCGCAGTAGAAGATGACATGTCTACCTCTTTGTTCAATACACTGTCATTGTCTGTCTTGATTCTTGAAAATATTTTTAGTTCTGATTCCCTGCTTTGTAATTTACCGTAAAATCGTACAAAAGCCCGCCAATAACTTTTATTAGTCTCACTTAGTACGGTGCTCTATCTATTGAATTTATTTGCGCGAGTCTTCTTTTCAATTTGATTCTCAGTAAATTCATATTGAATTTCTAACTTTTATAATTAATCAGACAGTTTTATTAAAACATGTACAAAACTAAATATTAATATCTTTTCTAAGTTTTGGGCCTAAACTTATAGCCTCTAAACGTATTGTAATCGCTTGATTTTGATCTTGTGATCTCAGGTGAGTCAAATTTATTATTTATTTATTTATTTATTCATCTCAGCTTGTGATCATTAACACATTCATGATAAAATACTGAAAACATTATCGACGATTTACCATTGTTTTTCGAATGTATGTATTTACATACAATGTCGATTAGATAAAGATTCAAATGTATAGACGCAGATAAGAGGATGGATGAGGATGTATAGACGCAAATCCGCGGTTTTGATTCAGTCTTAAGGCATGATAGCCGTTGTTTTAATCCAAA
Organism: Pyrausta nigrata; assembly: GCA_949316185.1. NCBI lineage: Eukaryota > Metazoa > Arthropoda > Insecta > Lepidoptera > Crambidae > Pyrausta > Pyrausta nigrata. The sequence continues at coordinate 2,438,314 of OX438936.1, forward strand.
AAGAAATGTTGGTATTCATGACATGTTTTCGATTATTTTTAGGCTCAAAACACGATAAATACTACTTCTCTCGCTTATAACAACACGCAAAGACAGGTCCGTCTACGTAATTTTTTAGTTTTACTTTAAGATGATTAAAACTCCTTTTAAATAAAAAATACTACAAAGAAATATAGGAAATGACATCGTCTAAATTATTCTGAGGCAACTTTTTTTTATATTTGTTTTTTTAAACCGAAACCTCATTACATAACAATACGATGCGCGCGCTCTGTTTCAGAGGCCTTACTCCGGTTGATGATGCCCGTATTTTCAAATGTAGCCGTCTCTTTTACTTACGACGAAATGACAACGCGAACAAACGTGATGGCTAGACTTGAAAATACGGAGTTCGTCAAACAGGAGTAGAGCCTCAGTCGCCCGCCGGGCATCGTTTGGAGCAAAATCGTCTAAAGATCCTGCCTTAATTATCATGCATTCAAATCTGAAATTGGACTGCTTTTAGTATACTACTCGTATCTTTTTGGCTACGAGGGAATTTGTACCATCGTGAAGGGCTACAGTGCTATTGACATTTCATTACTTCATAGTGGGGCCAGATTCCCGCATACTTAAAAACACACAAATTTAAATTACTGTTTCAAAGGTGACAAAAATGTAGTTATTCCCATCCGATCAGCCAAAAGCAATACCTTGGTAGACTAAGTTATTGTCATGATCCTCCAAAAACCAATTCCCTTGAGGATCCGTTTTATTTTGTACTCATTGTATTCCCATCGGATCCCCTATGTAGTGGATCAATAAAAAATATTTAATATTTTACCACCTGATCCCCTAGTACGTATATGCGTAGGTGGTCCGTTCTCTATTCTTTTTCTTCTGATAGTACTTATCAGTACCTTCCTTCGAAATACGATTTGAGGATCCGTTGGGAAAATCCAAATAATTAGGGGATCGAATGGGAATTTTGTTTATTAGTAAATCAGATGCAGGGGATCGGATGGGAATAACTCCAAAAATGTTATTTTCTTCTCATTCTCATGTTATGTTTGACAGTGACATCGTCAACGAACCGCAATGATTAAGATAAATTGAGTGCAATAAAATAGATAATGGAGTCCACATTATGTATGTAACCTGTTTAAAATGAAATGAAAAAATATTTTGAACAGAAATATTTAAAGGCAGTTAGAATACAAGGTACCTACTTGTATCAAGTTTAAAGCAATATGAGATAACCTGCTAACTAAATAAGATAAAATAAAGATTTATTTTATTAAGTGTGTGCTAAAAAGGCCCCAGGGGCCTTTAAGCTGGCACCTGCTCAGAATAGATCGTGACAGCGTGTACGCTGCCTATCATCACGATCTATTCTGAGCAGGGGCCTTAATTAATAAATGTGAACTAAACTAATAAATGTGAACTAAACGATTAAATGTGAACTATTACAGAAAAGCGGCAAAAAATATTCACGCCTTTCAATCCTAATGAAAGCATTGAACAATTTGTAATTATAACTGATTTATCAATAATCAAAATAAATTATTTCAACAATCACACTAATTACCTAGCGCCAAGCTAAGCGTGAGCTTAAGCTATGGCTAGCGATGGGCGATTGTCCGAAAAAAAATAATCGTATGAAATGACAATCGACCATTCAATATCGAATGTCGATTTAGTAATTCGGAAAAAAATAATCTAATAATAATCAACAATCGAATGAAAAACTCGGCCCTTCGATGCATTCGATTGAATTGCCGCCACTGTGCGCACAGGACAGGCAGCGAACGAATGATTAATCGACGCGACTAAGGACGATTCATTAGTTAGTAGTACCTGCGCACCGCACGCTCCGGTATTGCTCGCCGCATAATCGAAGGATAATCGAATGACTGCGGTTGCTTATCGAATACATTCGATTACAGAGCCCATTCGAATAATTCGATTAATTTAGCAATAATCGCCCATCGCTAGCTATGGCGACTAGGTTAACAGATAGACATACTTCATCATCATCATTCGCTTGCCCTGTTCCCATTATATTTGGGGTCGGCGCAGTATGTTTTTCTCTTCCATACAATCCTATCACTCGTCATTGACTCATCCACACCTTTCATAATCATATCATTTTTTATACAGTCCATCCATCTCTTTCTCGGTCGGCCTCTTCCCTTCCATTCGCTAACATTCATACTCATCACTCTTTTTGTCACATAATTCTCCTCGCTTCTCAGACATACATACTTATACGTTTTAAAAACATCCATGACTCAGGTGGGGATTTGAACAACGCCATTTCTGGTTTTGAGGTCCGGCGCGAACCAGTTACATGTAAACGGTTGCAAAATCGATGTTCCGTACAATTATTAAAGGACTTGTCCATTAATGGTATTTTATTCGTCAATATTTCTAACCAGTATAAACTAAATATTATATTAAATAGTTCACAAAAACTAGCCTTTCTGCATAGTTAATATATTTTTTAAGGCCACCGATTTAGAGAAAAAATGAAATTATTTTTTCTCTTTGTTTGTCCGAAATCGCACCTTCGCCTATATCAATTAACGCATGAAAAAAAAAATTGACAGCAAAATTGACATTCCATTGACAGTAGTACCTGTTATATAATCTGTGGTAGTATTTATCCACCAGTGGAAAGGCAATGGTACATAGCGATACAGCCAGGAAATAGAAGTAAATGATCAATGGATGATAACTGTTACAAAACATATTTTTTCTCAAAAATGGAGGCGTTTAAAATTCTGCTTTCTATGGTTACGTGTTTCATATTTTTGTAGCTTAAAGATAAATATAGGTTTATTAGTGGTTGGTGATATCTTAGAATAAAAAACCAGCCTCTATACAAAAAGAGGACAAGTCCTTTAAATCGGAATTCAGCTTACATTTGGGTACCTTGTAAATTAAATTGTGCACTAAGTGCTTCCACTGAAATTATGTATGCATTTTTGGAACCACACAAGCAACTTTGTAAATAAATAGATTTAATACAGCAAAACCTGGCATTTCGGCGAAATGCTCTCCACAGAACAAATACCCTTTATCAAATATGTTTTAACAATTCCGTATGCACATTCGTTCATTCCATCCATACATACACTAGTTTTTAACACAACGGCCATATATCAATCATTTTTGTGTTATTGACAGAAAATCGTGTGTTTGTTTCGATAAAATACACAGTAGCTCTTAAAGAGGTCCTGCACGAAATTGAGAAAATAAACGTAATTCCAAATCACTTGTACGATGAGCTGAATTAGTTAAATACATTAAAACAACTTATTTACGTTAGCCTAATTATTGCCCTAAGTCCTGGTTTTGTTGAAATTTGAAACAAATTCTTTATGATATAATAAACATGACTTGTAGCTAATTATATCTGAGAGCATTTTTTTCTAAAACTTGGTGATTTTTGCGCATGATACAATAACTTGTACATGAAAATGATTGTATTAATATTCCGCAGGACCCTATCTTTTTAATATACACGAATAAAATATGATCACTTTTCAGTTTTTAACACAAATGCCTGATGTTTTTGCGCATTGCGCAGAATAAAACTATTGTTCTATTTAAATCATCAAGTCTAAAACTTTAAAGCAAATGGATCTAATTACTAATATTAATAAGTTCGATTCTGTTTAATGATCGTTTAGACTTACTCGACTCGCTTCGCGCTGCACCCCCTTAAGTAGTAAAGTCACGAGCATCAATATGTATACATCTGCAATTAAGACTGTATTACAATGGCGTAAAAAGTTATTTGTCTAAATAACATTGCTTGTGACTGTACATATGTAAGTACAATAATAATATTCTGCAATAGAATGAATGCAACGCAGGGAACTAGGGACCTTGTCGGTCTGATAATCTAGGAACTATAAAATTGTATGAGTGACAATTTCAGTCACAGATTAGTAAGAGTATGTCTATTTCAGTGAAAGTATGCAATTTGACGTGATTTCATTGTGAAATTGATTTACCTATATCATGTTTAAGTTAGTCACACATTTTGCATTCCAGTGTTTATTGCTTTCATGTTATTGAAATAATCATTGATTTTGAACTTAATTTGTTCATAGCTGTAAACTCGAAGTCGGGATTTTGTAACATTGTCACGTAGAGAGAAAATACTGTCAATGTATCATATCACAATAGTGACCGGGTTTCTTGAGCGGCTTCTTCTCAGCATTTGCCAATTGTCTCTTCTTTTTCATAGTCGTATACCTCATGACTGAGGGTCGTGATCATTACGTGGCATGAAGAACACTCAACGATTTTATTGGAAATTTTAAATGGATACCAATTGTCTCTTAGCAGTGTTTAAGGTTTATGTTGGGACGTGTATAGCGTTTCTCGCGAGTCTATTTATAAAAATAAATAGAGAAGATTGGCATAAATCGACCCAATAGATAGAGACACCGTACTAAGTGAGACACATGAAATGATATTTACAGAATGAACAAATTATTAATAACTAAACGTCTTCAAGGACGCAAAAGCAAAACGAACGACGTAAATTTTGTCGTGTCAGTCAAACATGAAGTCTAGCTTATAACAAACGTCAATGTTGACGGATCATACATTGTTTAAATGTTAGTCCGACATAAAATGTCGTTCAACGTCAGTTAGTTTATTTTTTCCGCTGTACAGTTTTAGGCTTTTCACCAAAGACTGAAACATGCCATCAATTGGGGCTGAGCATCAAAGAACTTTGCCGTTCTTCTTTAATACTTTTTTTATAAATACGCCCAGAGCGATAATAATCATTGATTTCAACTTAATTGTATCATCCACACTTTATCCAGTTATTGATTGTGTGCATTGAAAAATAATTCACTTTGTGGCTGCCAGTGGCTGCGATGATTTGTTTTATTTGAGTTTAAAATTTAATTCTCACACGTGTTGGAGAATGTAATCAGGCGACATTCATCGAGTATTCATTGCTTCGAAAGCCATGTGAAATGTTTTTGCGGTAATTATAGAAAAAGGGGAAAACGTCACTACGTTTATTAGCGAGGTGTTCAATTCGCATCGCACCGACAAGTGCCCCTGTGGTTGGTTGTTTCTGAAAAAGAGTTATAGCGAAAAATTGCAACATTTAAGAACACAGCCAATAGACAAGCATACATAATTATTGAAAAAATAAAACACCTGACTGCAAAAATATTAATATTTTTGAAATGGTCTTTTTTACGGGCTTCCATTTGATATCCATATTGCTATGGTAAGGAAAAACTCAATCCCCCCTCCCCCCTTTTATTTACATTTGCGGGCGCTATTTTTTAAATGTACATAGCCTATGTCACTCTCACAATTTTGACAAATTTAATGACACCTCATACTGTTTATCCGTTTGGGCTGTTAGGCGTGCCAAACAATCATAATATACATATACTCAAAAAACATAACCCTCCTTCCGCAGTCGGGTAAAAATATTATCACTTTTAGGGAGACTTTAAGTGACACTCATATTTGAGACGACACTAAGTGGTACTTGAGTGGACGATGAGTGACTCTTAAGCAGGCTGGGTTGATTAGATACCAAAGGGTTGTTGAGATTGAATTTGTAATTTAAATAACCGATGGTGTTCTTTATTTTTTTTAAATATTATGTACAATTATCAATTATCTGATAATGTAAGTTTTTATTTGAGAAGGTACTGCATAGAAGTCGACTGTTTTCGGATAAAACCATGTCTCGCTGGTATCTTTTTGACTAGAAATGACACCAGAATCATATTATAACGAAAAGTTAACCAGTCTAGAACTTAACTAAAAGTAATGTAAAAATATATATATTTACAAAATATAAAAAGCATCAGCCCCAGCAGTGCCGAAAGGAATGGTGCCCAAAAGGCTGGCAGCATTGCCCCTCTGGATAGCAATACTGATTCTTTGCCCAAGGTAGCTGCCAGCCTTTTGATCACCAGTAGAATCAGTTAGCCTTTTACAGAGATCTTTGTAAAAACTAAGGGCAAAGGGACCCCAAGAGCCCATGGTCTCTACGCCAAAAGGCACAAATATGTAGCTATCATTGAGGGCTGCATATTTGCGCCTTTTTAAGCATTCTGCAGAGCCTGCCGCCGCGCCAGCAGCGGAAGAAGTACCACTTGCATGGGACGGCGCGAGCGTATCCACGCTTGTGGCATCCCATACAAGGGAAAGTCCCCGCTTCCAGGGAATGAGCGTCATGCCGTCAGGTCTCTTGCCGTCATCAAGACAAATGCCAGGTGGCTCTAGCACACCCGGCACATTGGAGGCGACAAGAGCTCTGCGGATGACGTCATTGATGCTCGCGTGGCGGGAGACCCTGCCAGCCTAAATAGGCAAGAGAGACCATGATGCCCCAATTCATTTACAAGATCTCCGCATCGGCAGCGATGGGGCTGATTTGTGTTGGCGCCAATTCTTAAACTCACAGCAATAGAAAGAGTAACCCTATCGAAGAGAGTCCCAATATTAGCTGCAGGTCGTGCCTGTAACTAATAGCCAGACTCTATCTGAAAAGCTGCCAGCAAGCGAGCACGCTCTGCTGCGTTCTCAGAGTGAGCCAAAAGCTCCCTCTGAACACTCAAGCTGAGAGGCTCATCCCACATCCGTTGGGAGGATGGTGACGAAGGGAGGTCTGTCCCAGGGCAGTCTAGAATAAGCATTCAGGTCAATTTAACTTACTTTTATTTATTTATGTACCTACTCACATTGTTATTTCTTTTAAGGTCAATAATTGTACTTCTTACCTGTAGAGAAAACTAGACTCGAGTAATTGCACAGTTTTTAACTCAAGAGATGTAGATGCAACTCAAGTTTGGTTTAGTTCCCGACCCTCCCAACACACTTATGATAAGGTTCATGCAGTACTTCATTAGAGATTTCCCCAGTTGGTAGGAACTATTCAAACTATGTTTTATTACCCCAATATAGTTCCAGGTCCCGCCCAACAAAGTATGATAAATTTTTTATTCACTTATAGACGGCATGTTGACAAGGTTTAGATTATTCAAAAGAAAGTCGGGTCAATTTGGGTTCCGTGCAGTTTTGAGAGTTGAATCGTTATTCATAGACAAATTGCTTCTTTAATTTTTAATACTCAACTACCGCCACTGCCCGTAATAGAGTAGGCGTAGTACAAGCGTTTTGTCTTGATGTTGACATAATATTTAGCAATTTAAATGCCAGTTCTAGTTATTGCGAGTATACGCGATCACCTTCGTCTGTGTCACGAAAAGTATGGCATTTGGTCAGCGCCCCTAGCGGCACGTTAGCGAAACCTGTTTTTTCTGGACTCGGCCAAAAGACAACCCGAATCGCCAGAAATGTCATATGTGCCGTTTTATTAGGCATATGAAGTATATAAAAAAATATAACTTCAAAATCGACGTACGAGATACAGACTTCTCTTCGCGTAGGTATATAGTAAAAAATGTATGTAGGGTATTCAAGTGATAGTAGATAAAATAAAAGTAAAAAAGTCAATGTAAGTGTGCGTTAAAAATCTTTTAAGGCATTTTTTTTTTAATATGGTAATGGGTTACTATAGTAAAATTATTTTTATATATTTTGTTACTGGCGATTCTGGGTTTTTGATCTATGAGTTTTTAGTCATGTCCTTTTCATCATCTTGGTTGAGTGTGTAATCGTACCTCCTCATAGTTGAGGTGAGGCTAACTTTACTTTAACCTTTTCATCACTCGGTCGATCGTGAGCGCGTGAAGCTGTCAAATAAAAACCTGTACACCGACAAGTTCTTGCGCGACCCTCCGTGCACACCGCAATACTTGCGGGGGGCGAGGAAACGCCAATCACACGCGATTGTCCAAGTAAATTTAAGATCTGGCTGTATGGCTATGTACCATTGCCTTTTCCCTGGTGGATAAATACTACTACTTACTACTACTGTTAAAGTAAATCCCTTCCCCGCAACATCACCCGTCACCCGCTGACGTCTAGCGTGGCTCGCCCCCCGCACCTCAGGCGACCGCGGGAAGGGCACACCTGAACCTGTCGGACTATAGGCCCTCTGATTTAAGGGACGTGAGGTTAAGTAAGCTAATTTTACATCATATATAATATGTAAAAACATCCATATCTGATCTGTAAAAGCGCTTTTTATGGGTAAAACGCCTGTATCACAACCTCTGAGTAACGCAAGGACAAAACGATCTTGTAATGCAAAAATGCGACTTACAAAGTATTCAAACTCCACGGCTTTTTAGTTTAAACAAGATTTCTTGTTGCTCACCTTGATTCTAGCCTAATAACCTACTCAAGGATTCAAGCGATTAACGATGAAATCTTCTAACAGGCTCTATGAAAATAACAGAATTTTATTAAAATTAGTTTATGTTGTCACAGGTTGCTAGCTTACATTTAAGAGCTCAGTTTATTGAATCAGCCAGCACTTCAAGATGAAAGGCCTGTAAACTCGTTATATGTATCATCTCCATAATTTTGTAATCTGAAAGTGACTACTTTGTCTGTTCGCCTTAATTCGATACTTCTGAAACATTTTTATATAATACGAGTAATAGCAGTTCCCCGCCACTTCGCCCGCGCCAAAAGTTCGATTTTACATACCAACATTCATCACCCATTTCACCCCCCTGACGATTTTATATTGCGACAAACAGTAGCCTAACTATCTCTGTACTAAATTTAATTTTAATCCAGAGGTCCAGTAGATTCGGAGCCTATTCGATACAAACAAAAATCTAATCTTTCCCCTTTATAATATTAGTGTAGACACAGATCGCAAGCTTAGGGTGTTTTTAGAGTCATGCAAATTTGCTCACGCACGCAGGATCGAGATATATAATCTGTGATGTCAACGAACATTTCACATGTCACTGCGCTGTAGCGGGTGCATGCAACTAGCGATGGGCGATTATTACTAAATTAATCGAATTATTCGATAAGCAACCGCAGTCATTTGATTATCATTCGATAATGCAGCGAGCAATACCGGAGCACGCGGTGCGCAGGCCGTATTACTAATTGCTAACGAATGAATCGTCATTCGTCGGTCGATTAATTATTCGTTCGCTGCCTGTCCTGTCGCGGCAATTCAATCGAATGCATCGAAAGGCGGAGTATAGATTATCATTCGATTGTAGATTATTATTCGATGATTTTTTTTCCGAATTACTAAATCGACATTCGATAGTTGGAATGGTCGATTGTCAACAACAATCAATCGCCCACCGCTACATGCAACGCATCACAGCAAATCCGCACGACTCTAAAAACGACCTGCAGTAAGTAAAAACATCATATCCATCCTCGGCTGTCCTATTCTCGGACAGCCGAGAATAGGCGTTGTAAGAACCTGTTTCCCACCTTTAAGTAACGTTTAAAGTTTAAAAAAAATACTGGGCCAAACGATCTTTTGAGTAAATGTGCGACGCAAAAAATATATTTAAATTCAACGGGTTTGAATGTTTTTCATTTTCATTTTATTACGATTTGAACACACATTATTATATATTTTTTTTCAGTTTTTGGCATAGCACGGTTTGTTCAACAGCATTTTGACATTTTCTTATTATTTTGAATGCTATCTTTATTTTCTAGACGTCAGTGTCAAACGAATGACACGTGTGGAGCATTTACACGGCTCGTGTGGTTATAGAAAGGGAAATCTATTTACAAAAAAACTTAAACTCTAAGCAGTTCTATCCATATTCAAACAAAAAGATATCACATTGAGACAACAATATTAGTGACTATCTTCAAAATATTTACATAAGTAGGGTAAGGCCGTAGGAATGAAAAAAAAGGAATGTTGATTACTTAGACAATTTATTTACGACGTACTTGCTTTATACATTTACATATTACATATTTTTAGTTGAGATAAATGACAGGGATCTTATAATGAGGGGATTTATGAATTAATGACACATTAATTATTAGATATTAGATGGGCGTCGGAATCTTTTATGAAGGAAGTCCAAAAGATAGGAGGGAAGTTGGGACGAAAAAAATGCCATTTATGTAGTAGTCAATCAAAAAAAATATGTTTGATGTGTTTTGGGTATTATTAGATTGACATGACAAGTATAAGAAATTTGATATTCTCATTAACAAAATTGCAGGGAACCACTGCAATTATTTCAATAACCGGTGCAGATTTATTTCTAAGTAATGAAATCTCTGGGTTTGGTACTCTTCTTGTACAGTAGTTGTTTACTTAGTAACGACTTGCGATGCAGGAACCAACTATAAACAAAACCGATAACCTCCGGAATACGCGGGGCCGTATTAATTTAACTTCAAACGATGAAAATTGCACATGCAAAGCAAAATCATAGTCGATACCTTGAGTGGAGATTGCACTGCAAGTTATTGGAAGCGTATCGCGGGCGGTACAGTCGGCTATGTGAATAAGTGTACGGTTTGGACAAACGCGGGCAGTCGGTGCAAGGTGAGTGGGTAAGGTTGGCGGGTAAGCGCGATTTTGAGCGCCGACTGTACTTGAAGTGTAAATAGGCGCAAGGCCCCGGCCGCACCCCCATCCCCCGGCCTGAGCGGCGAGCGTCACTTCTCTACCGTCGCTCAGTGCTAGCGGACGTCTGCGGGACCTCTCCGCTTCGGGTCGCGTTGTTCTGTAAATTTAGTTGCTGCTAATGGCTGGGTAAGTTTTTTTATTCAAATATACTCTGATTTCTGTGCAATTTCATTTTTATATAGCTTCATAAAAATATTTCATTTGAAATTATAGAATTTATTTATTTGCAATGCAAATCAATTTTATATCCTCCGAAAACATAGTTTTTTTTTACTGTAAAATAGTAATGAAACTTTAAAAAATAATTATATATTCTTCGAGCAATCACTTGTTGATAGTTATCGTATTTTATTTTATTTTGCGATGACTTCTGTCGAATCGATTCGTGTTTGACTTATCTTTTAATTTATTTCACTGGTGATTGCACGGCGAAATTATAGTGGACACTAAAATTGACCATGAAAATTATTTAAAGGCCAATAATTTATTCTATAATCTAGTTATTTAATCACTTAGACTCATTAAAACCATATTCATGAAATATGTTAGCTGACTTCCCTTTACATTGACTTTCACACATTTCCACTTCTGCATTTTGTCACACAATCTAATTATGTGCTATTTGTAACCTAAATCGATACCTTACATTTTGTATGTAGTCGACATGTTAATTACTGGCCGCAAAATTACTATGACACTGACATTGCTTCATATCGTTTTCCAACGACAGTACGGTTAAAATAAAATTATTATATTTTATTATAAAATATTTTTATTCCATTTACGATTTTATGTCTGACATGCGGGTGTAATTTAATAAACAAAATAAAATCTATTTTATTCACTCGGGAATATTTTAATTTTCTATCAAAGAAAGAACATTTCTTGAATTGGTCTAGACCGTTAATACATTCTTTTCGTGAAGATAGTCTTAAACTTTATAAAAAATAAATATAAAACACCGTTGTTTTTTTAAAGTGACATTTTATTAATTGGTACATCAACAACATTGTGTGGTGTATTCTTATATAAATCGTATTTGACTTATCTAAGAGTGTATTCTTTATGAAAATAAAAATAAGAAATTGTTTCCACACGCACGCCAATTACCTACTCCCAAGCTAAGCGTTAGCTTGTGCTTTTGCGACTAGGATAATGATAGAAATACGTATAAACAGCATTTCCGGAATTGCTTTTTGATGACGAGTTCAATACGACTATCATGACTCTCAGATGTAAACGCTTGAATAACTAAAGATTCTGCAGCAAAAACGGTGTTGTGATTATAAAATCTTAAGATTTACCTCGATTTCTCCTGGGCCACCTTTTCAGATTCTGACTTGGTGACTAAGGCACCACCAGGAGGTATTCTCTTCCATTTGAAAAAAGAATTTGGGAAATCGATCTACGGTTAACTGAGAAATCGGTGCATAAAACCGGCCAAGTGCGAGTCGGACTCGCGCATGAAGGGTTCCATAACTACACAGCATTCGATTTTATAGTTAAAGTTAATACATATTGATATTCTGTAAAAAAATTTAAGCGTCCACCTGATGCCGTTGCCTGCCTTTTGGAAACCGTAAAAAATCACGTTTGTTGTATGGGAGCCTGCCTTAAATATTATTTTTATTCTGTTTTTAGTATTTCTTGTTATAGTGGCAACAGAAATACATTATCTATCATATATATCATTTGACGACCGTCTTGGTGTAGTCGTTCGCACACCGGACTTCTAAACCGGCGGTTGCGAGTTCGAATCCCGCAAGGGGCAAATGTTTGTGTGATGAGCACGAGCATTTGTACCTAAGTCATGACTGTCTATATGTATTTAAGTATTTCTATCCGTTATCCTAGTCACCATAGCACAAGCTCACGCTTAGTTAGTGGCTAGGTAATTGGTGTGTTTGTTGAAACAATTTATTTATTTATCTGTAAAAAATACCATCTAGCTATTATAGTTCATGAGATCCAGCCTGGTGACAGACAGATAAAAAGACGGACAGACAGACAAACAGATAGACCGACCGACAGACAGACGGACAGCGGTGTCTTAGTAATAGGGTCCCGTAAAAACCTACACACAGTAGAACATTACCTCCTCCTTTTTTGAAGTCAGTTAAAAATAATATTACTTTTCAAGAATAAAGTAAAAGCTAGGCTGTCTCTGTTCCAGCTCCCACAGAATACTTAACGACCTGTATTAATTTGTAAGTACTCCACTTCGGAACGATGTTCCGTTATTTACTTTGACACGAAAGCAATAAAGACATTAACTCGAGTAGGTAGAGTGCTTGTAGTATTCATTCTTTCGTTCAACCGCTCTCCACAAATATTCAATTCAAAAGAGTGGTTCATTACTGGCAGGTCACCGAAGTATTAGTTGCGGGCCATTTTGGCGATCCCATTAAATGTACAGTCGACAAAACACGATGCACTTTGATTTTATGGGTATCTTCACTAATATTATAAAGTGGAAAGATTTGATTGTTTGTTTGTTTGAATTGAATAGGCTCCGAAACTACTGGACCGATTTAAATGAAATTTGGTACATAGATGAGACCCTGGGAAGGACATACTTTTTGACGCGATATAAAATCATCAGGGGGGTGAAATTCTGGCGCGGGCGAAGTCGGATTTCCATACAAACTTTTATCCCCATTTCACCCCCCTAAGGGAATTGCTAGTTTGTTACACAGCAAAATTAAGGCAGTTAAGTATGCACGACTATCACAAGTTAAATTCAAGAAATAGATAATGACCTGTAACACAGGTTTTTTCTAAACCCATCTCAGGCACCAGACTCTCACACCTTAGGACACATCAATTGTACCTTTTAGTATTTATGCACTAGACATAAGTCCTTTTGTGAGAGAAATAAAATGATTTATTATTTATTTATAATGCGATTATTTTGATCCAAAAATACAGCAGATTCTTGATTCTTCTTCTTGATTGTTATAAAAATGGTGTCACACACGTTGTCAGTGAAAATAATTACTCTAAGATTTCTGGTAAACATTTCTGATACAAGTATCTATAATCGCACATTTCAAATTAGATATTCTTTGGAACTTTATAAAAGTTTCCCAGGAGTCAAACTTCTGAAATTCCGTAGCATACATTTTTAATGATGACTGTACATTTTAATTATTGAGGACGTGTTAAACTCACTCACAATTTCAAAGCCATTTTGTTTGTCGATATAATAATACCATTTTAATAAGTAGGTAATACCACATAATTAAATTCTTCTTTATATGGCTATTTCAATTTTTAAATCCTGATTTTATTTTAATACTCTTGAATATTCCAGTCACAAAAATCAAGACCCTTTTAATAAACCTTTTCAATAATAAGTAGGCAAGACCACATCATTAAATTTATCTTTGTAAAGGCTTTTACAATTTTTTTTCTTAATCTTTTTTATATTAATACTCTTGAATATTCCAGACTCAAAATCAAGACCTTTCAATGAAAGTAATAAAGCTTCCAAAACTAGCAAAAAATTAAAATCTCATTAATGCGGAGACTGACTTAAAAATGGTAATAATAGGTATAAAATGGTAATAAAATTTTGTAACTTATTAATGATTATTTAAATACCTGTACATTTATTCGAGTTGGGATTAGTGGTGTTCAATTAAATGTATTTGGATATTACAAACAACCCATATAGAGTTTCAAAGTCAAACATTGGTCATTCGTTATTTAATGGTCTTCTATTTATCAAATTTTAGAGACATAATCATTATAAAAAAAAAATTGACGAAAAAAATATTTTAAAAAAAACCGAAGTTTTGTAATAGGTTTAAAAACTATGAAACTGATTTAAATTTATAGCAACATTTCTTTTAAAAAAAAATCTTCTATGACGGTTAATAATTTTGAATTGATCTTTATTTCACTTGATAAGCCATAGCGTTACTTTTCAAATAAATCATTTTCGTTACTTTTAGGACCTCCAGATCCATAGAAATAGTATTTTTTTAATTAAAATGGCTGCCATTTCAAGAGGGAATTTAGAACCCAAAATGGGGGTTTTCGCTGGTCCGAATCCGGACACAATGTATATAAAAAATATGAAAAGAAGTTATGTGTTGAAAGTTTATTCTAATAGAACGCACACGCATTCAGAATTGTATAATTTCTTTTTTGTCATTTGGTCACCATTTTTATCTTCCATGGATGTTATTTTATTTAAATTGTTATTATTGATTTACTGACCCAGGCATCCGCTAAAATAATGTCCTCCTAGCCGTATTTGGACTACGGGCGCTCAGACTTTACGGAGATTAGCCTACTGTGCCGGAGTTATTATAGTGCACAATGCACAAGTGCACTCTCTGTTCCTGCACTCCCATAGTTCGGTGAGACGGCAATCCGACATAACCGTAGAGAGATCAGGCGCAGGACCAACGGCTTAACGTGCTTTCCGAAGGAACGTTAACGCCATCAACTTCTTGGTTCCGAACTGTTTCTGAGTTATTTCAAGACAGAAAGATCCACAAAACCAATTTTGGGCTGACCCGGGATTCGAAACGAGCGTGCTGAATACTAGACCAGCGAGGCTGCCGGGACCCATGTGTCGTGGTATGCCCTCAGCTACCACCCACTTTTCGTTTGTAATCTTTTTTTATAATTTCCTATGTTGTAACCGATTACCAAATAGTTTTCTTTTTCTTTCTTTCTTTTTTTGAGTTGGCGTTTTGATTTTGTAACGCATAGTAAAATATAAAGATATTTTCACCTCGATTTATATCAGTGGAATATCTCTTTTTACCCAACTGCGACAGAAGGGGTCATGTTTTCAATAAAAGCTTTCCCAAAATGTATTGGTATTTCGGTAAATAATTATCAATACGTTCATTTGCGCCGTTCAAAAATGTTGAGTTATTGTACCGTGTACAAAATTATTAATTTCAGCATTCGTAAAATTATTTCATCGTCGAACATTGTATTGAATATTTCTCAACAAATTAAATCATATTCCAGGCAACAAATTCAGTGTACCGCACATTGCTGGATTTTACGAACTTCATTAGTGTAGTACTTTAATCTAAACTGAATACCTATCTGAAACACCCGAGCTCTTAATTAGAGTTGTAGCAACAACGATGTTAGATAATTTTCAAATAACCTGAAATAATAGTGGCACTACAACATCGATTCAATTTCAATCTGTTGATTTGCATATCTTTGAACATGTGTATTAGAAATAACATGCCATTTACGGAAGAAAAATGCATTTTCTTTTCAGCCTTTTATACATTTTGATGATATTTATAACAAAGGACTTGTCCACTTTTTGTATGGAGGCTGGTTTTTTATTCCAACATAACACCAACCTATAAACTAAATTTATCTTTAAGCTACAAAAATATGAAACACGTAACCATAGAAATACAATTTTTAAACGCCTCCATTTTTGAGAAAATATATTTTTGTTTGTAACTCATTAGTTACAAACAAAAATATATTTTCTCAAAAATGGAGGCGTGTGGTTTCATCCATTGATCACTCACTTGCATTTCCTGGCTGTTTAGGGTAAATCCTTGGTCTACTCAGATTCATTAAAAAATATTTTTGTTTTTTTCTTGATTTTCATTTAATCATTCATTCGTTTTTTTAAAATGTTTGGTTGCAATTTTTTGACAGTTTTTTTTCATGCGTTTATTTTTAGCCGAAGGTGCGGTTTATGTACAGACAAACAGTAAAATTAATTTCAAATTTTCTCTACATCGGAAGCCCTAAAATATGTTATTTATGCTGGAAGGCTGGTGTTTGTGAAACCTTTCATATAATATTTAATTTATTCTGGTTAAAAACCATTATTGGACAACTCATTTTCTTTATTGGTAACACTTAATCACCACCTCATTGTGGGCACTGCTCTCATATAAGGTTACCCAGTGTTATGAGAGTCAGGCTCTTTATATATGTATAAAAGTAAAGTGAGAGTATCAAACAAGAATTACAGACATGTTACTGACAGAAGAAAAGATACATCGCCATTAAGAGTTTGTATGTGGAGTATGCAGTGGATTTTTGTATCCAAGCCAATAGTGTCCTTTTGCCATGCTTATACCACTTAAATGCTCACACCAAATATTGTGATCTCGTAGTGTGTCTTGGAAGGTTTTGGCCACCAAATTCTGAACCTTTAGGGATTTGATTTTTCAAGAGGGGCTTAGCGGGAGGGTGAGCTATCAAAAAATATTAGAAGGTGGGGGTAAAGATATACCTCCAGTCAATACGGTTCCTTAAGAAACTATGATAAGCGATATCCGAGTTGAATGCCTACCTATATATCGTAGTCAAAATTGAGCTTAACTGCGTAACTTTTATTAGTTCAGAATTTTAGATTATTTTAGAGAATATACTTTGTACAGTTTCTCGAAGCTCAAACGCTCAAAGCGCGAAGCAAGACTATAATTATACTTACCTTCATAACAACAGCAGCATAAAAAAACTAGATATTAGCATTTACTCTGAGCTCTCCTCTACTTCAGACTTATTGTCCAACTTAACTTTATGGGCTTCGAATAGCCCAGTAGTTAGTTGTGAAACAATCTGTATCTCTGAGAAAGAACTTATTGAAACTATACTTATTAAAGAACAATGTACTTTTATTCCGAAAAAAAGATCGAACTATTAATTATCATTTAAACTCTGTTTGGGCTATATGATTGCCTCAACCATTTAGGTCTATTGTGGCAATTTTGAGCTTATTACTATGTACTTACGGTCGTTGAATAAAGTTACCTCCGTTGATTTCCAAAGGACCTGTGACCAGCACCTGGATAATCGGTGGCACCCTACGTCATGTCATCATGCGTTATCAGAGTAGAGCACCTGCCAACCCATCCTTCCTTGTTAGGATACGACCTTCCTAGTTAGGATCCTAAGTAGGATGGTACCTTCAAAGTTAGTATCCTAAGTAGCATCCAAGTTAGGAAGCTACTAATAGGATGGTTTAATAATTGCTTTAACTAGTTCGCCCGTCCATCTAGATCCGTCGTAAAATCACTTGTAGCTGATAAAACAGGAACCTTTGCCGTTTAAAAATCAGTGTTAAATATACAAGGTGCAAAATCTAAGTTAATCTTCAATCATTTACCGTCCTTAACTTTTACACTACAATAGATATTTCACTCAGCCCAGATTCCCAACTCGAAATGGATTTTTTAGATGACATTTCATTCACCATGCTTACAAAACATCTTAAGTGTTTTATCAGGGGATTGAGTCGTAATGCCCCCGCTTAGAGCGATTTTTTCGTTGACTCTATTGAGCTTTGAGTTTATTATCAAGTAATACCTTGGCTGGTGTTGTGGGCACGACCGGATTAGTTCTGATAGTAATCGTTAGATTGTTTAATAATACGGGTGCTGTACTTCCTTTAATCTTTGTTGTAATAATTATTCGGAATGATGCACTTTAAGTATTTGCTTTATTTGCGCGGAACGCGGATTTTGACTCTTTTGTGCGAAATACAATCTGTAGAGGTGTTATTATAAAAAATAGACCAGGTTTAAACTAGGTCTAAATATTAGCCGTCAACAGAGGAATAAATGACACATTCGTGACATAACCTAATAGAGAAACGCTTTTCTAATTGGCTAGCTTAAATCTTAGTCCTGTCTTAAACCCGGTACTAAGTTTTTGTAATAACGGGGTAGGGGTTTAAAGCGTCAAAATATAGTCAGTCAATCTTATTTATTGAGTTTAAACAATTAAATATTGTCTTATCAAAAAAAACAAAGTTTAAAACAACGAAACATAAGTACCGTGGAAGTTGATTGCCTCATTGGTGGTGCCTAGTGTTTAGCGCTACTATCCACGAGGTCCCGGATTCGAATCCCGGGTCGGGCCGATAGTGTTTTTCGGACTTGAAATAACTTAGACACAGCTCCGAAGTCAGGAAGTTGGTGGTGTTAACACCCCCTGGCCTCGGAAAACGCGTTAAGCCGTTGGTCATGCGCCTGATCTCTCTAGGGTCATGTCGGACTGCCGTCTCACCGATTTGCGCACACACTTGTGCACTATAATATCTCCTGCGCATTTGGCTTATCTCTATTAAGATTGGGCACTGTAGTCTAAATTCGGCTAGGAGGACATTATTACCGTGGTCCATACTTCAATGGGCATTATCTTTTAAACTGTTAAAATGAAAGAATGAAAATTGGTTTTCTTGTGTTACCGCTACGTAGATAATCTATCTAGTACTGTAGATAGTCTGGCAGTTGCCTGCGGCTTTGTCCGCGCAAATGTCGAATTTTCCATACAAAATTTCACCCCCTTAGAAGTTGAATTTAAAAAAATCCTTAAATACGTTTTTCTTAATTTCTAACCAAATTTATTTTTAAGACTGCAAGTACATAGTAATTATTAGAAGTAATATGAATTATGAACTATAATTCATTATTATGCACAGAATAAAAATTATAAGAAAGTCCTTGTGATAAGGTCACCAAGATGCTGGCAGCATTACCCCGCTGGATAGCGATGCTTATACGCTAGCTTATCACCAATAGCGAAATACTATTTTTTATCAATTTAGCTTCAAGACTGAGTAAGTTTCATACAAATGTACGCTCCATTTTTTTTTAAATCGTAGTGCTCAGCTCACCTACTCTGTAAAAGGAAGCATGGTGCAAATTTTCAAGGTTCTAATTCTTGTAGTTTGGGCGACAGTCCAGCAGTTTCATTTTTGTATATTTTGATGAGTCTGAAACTTGAATATTCTCGACTTAAATCCTTAAATATCCGATAAAGCAGAAAATGCTTAAGTAATCTGCATACTGGAGTATTTATAAACTACTTTTACTGGGTCAGAGTTATTAATAGCAAGCTAGTGCATCGATTTATCTGTTTACAAGCATCCGAGCATGCACTTCTTTGTTCGTCATTTCAACACATTTTTAGATTCACTTGTGCAACAAAGTCAAGTAAATAAGAGTCATAAAAGTCATTTATTTAGGCCCACAGGGGGCACTTATACACGTCCCAAGTCCCAACAATTTTTTTTAAAGCCCTACCACTGCTTCGGGACAAATTGTGGGCTAGTGCTTAGAAGAAGCAGCGCAAGAAACTCCGTCAATATTGTCAAAGCCTCTTTTAAAAAAATTTTTAGATACAGAAATTGTACAGTCGGCAGCACGTTAGGTTACTCATGTTATATACGAAAACAGCTTTTATTACATTTTTGCACTTGAAAAAATGACCACCAGAGGCGGGAATCGAACCCGCGTTCCTCGCATACCGGGCGATTGCCTAACCTCTCGGCCACCCTGACGTTAGTAGTACGTTACGTAGTAGCTTGACGTGCGGCCGTATGTACTAGTGCGAGCTGGTCCACACGTTTATATGATTCAAATAATCGTCTACTTTATAATAACCTTTTGTCATTAAGGTATCCTTATTAAATTATTTAAATTTGTTACTTGGTAATTCTACAATATTTTTCGGTCATTTGTTAAGGAAATTGAAACATTTTCTCATGACAGAAAGACCAACTTTTTGATATATATCCATACTAATATTATAAATGCGAAAGTGTGTCTGTCTGTCTGTTACGTCTTGACACTTAAACCACTCAACCGATTGAGATGAAATTTAGTATGGAGACAGTTTGAGACCCTGGAAAGGACATAGGCTACATTTTGTCGCGATATAAAAACATTAAGGGGGTGAAATGGGGGATGAAAGTTTGGATGGTGGATAACACGTCAACCTATAATTGTTCGTCCGTCCAATTAGTACATTTCACATGTAGATACTGCACTAATGGACCAGTCCTTTGGGTATTGATGATGTATTTACTATACTCTATGGTATTGAGGGATGCAACCAATTACTTAGGCGTATTAAAGAACATGACTTAGATCCCTAAGGATCTAAGTCATGTTCTATAATACGTAGAATTACAGGCATGTGTTTGGTTCCCGAGCAGGTATTCAGCGATTTTCTGGGAACGTTTATGAAGTGAATTTACAACAACTTTTATTGATAGACGTACATCGAAATCCCAAAAAAAAAAATCGCGTTTTTAGGATTCCATACCACAAAAGGAAGAAAGATCCTTTATAGGATCACTTTGAAGTCTGTCTGTCTCTCAAGACCCTTTCTAAGAATCAATTTGAAATTAAATAACGTCTGCGGTCCCTTGCTGTAAAAAAATCAAGCTTCTGAGTCAACGCGATCCAAAGATATCGCCATTTGGATCGTATTTTTTAACAATTACCACAGCACAGATTAAAAACGGTTTCTACCGCAATTAAAACGGGACGAACGTAAGTATTTCGTTTTATGTCAAAATCATACAAATAATAATAATGAAGACGTGGCTGTATGGACTTGAACCTTTGCCTACCCATTCTCTTCATTCAAGGGAAGGGATGGCGGTGATGACCTCTCCAATTAAATCTTTGATTATGAAGATCATAGGAACAATTTATCAATTGATTTGCAGACACGAAAAGTGACATAAACAACAATAATTTTGACGTTTATTCCATCGCTCTCCCTCTGCTGAGACGAGTGGGTAGGGGTTCTCGTAACTGTGGGGTCCCGGGTTTGAATTTCAGGTCGGGCCAATACAGGTCTCTCGGTTTTTCTGCCTTAAAATAACTCGGTAACTGCTCCCGAGTGCCCGAGTCCTCAAACTTCCTGAAATTAGCATCCTCGTGCCTCAAAAAGCACGTTACGCCGTTGGTCTTGCGCCTGATCTCTCTCCGTATGTCGATTTGCCTTCCCTCCGAACTTTGAGAGTGGTTAGGTTAGGTAACATTTGTGCGACTGCTATCTATCCTCCGTGACCCTGTTAACAGGGGTCTGACCAGTTTGGATCACGGTTACACATTCAGTCGCCTGACTGTGCAGGTTTCCTTATATTTTCTCTGACCGTAAAAGCATCGGTTAGTGAAACTAATATACTTGACTCAGAAAAGGTCATGGTGCATGGCGGCATGAGGAATCGAACCCGGTACCTGAGCATGAGATGTGCAAATCTCTAGCCACTACGCCACTGCTAAAATCTATTTTAAATTGGGAGTTAAGCATCGGCGATATAAACTAAGTCCGTCGCGTCGTCGTGTCATTCCGTTTAAATCTCATATATCAAAACCGTTATAACAACTAACAAGCCACTCAGCTACTGTATCTGTGTCACAGCTCGCCGCAAATCTTTTAATAATAAATTGACTTTCAACTAAAAATGTCCATGCAGAGGCCAGATTATGACATGACATGCCCCTCGAAAATAGCCTTTACCTCGAATGGGTTAAGGCTGACGTTGAGTAGTTAGCGACTATATTGGATGTAACATGGTTTATTTTGGATTGAATATGAAGCTGAGAGTTGGGGTTTCGAACGTGACCATTTGGTAGATTATAGCAAATATCTGTTGTTGAATTTATACATTATGCAACGTTTTGAATGCAGATCAGACAGAAAAACAAACCCTTTCAATTGATTGAATGTATAGTTCCACAGGATAAGGATTATTTTTTTATATTTTTTATTTGGGACAACAAAGAGTTTACACAATTGAAACAAAGTATAAATAGAGATAGGTCATTGTGAAACCCACACCGTTATCCACGTGTTCTTATTCTGTGGTACTCAAACATTACTCAATTTTAGAAGCAGAACTTCTCAGCAGCTACATTTACGTTCATGATGGCTTTTGGTCCACGGAACTTAGTAGTAAGGGCCAATATTACTGATTTAAAATTTTTTGACGTTCATAAGTGGCATTTTCTGTCCTAAATTGAATAAATTATTTTTGACTTTGACTTGTACTTTTATGCTCTTGTGCATAATAAGTCAATTTATGCAGCCTTTCCTTGACACAAAGAACTTTGAAAAGATAATATTATTTTACCTGTACGAATTTAAATACTTAGATTTAAATCTAAATGTCCTTAACATATTGAGCGCCACGGTGGTCACCGGTGACCCCCAAACAATATAAATAAAACAAATTTCTACTGTGTCCATTGTGTGACAGTCAAAAACTTAACTTCCTCCTCCAAGTTCTACGAAGTTGCAAAAGCGCGCTGGACAGAAACCGGTGGAGGCAAATCACCAGCACGAGATGCAGTCTTGATGCTGACCACGATCCTCAGACATGACGGAGCGACTAAAGAGAAGAGAGCTTATTTTGTGCACATTATTACTATCACACGTGATAGCTTTCCGGAATTTAGTACGAAAATTACAGCACGTCTAAACTTTAATATCCAATCAAGTGCTGCCGTCAACTGGCTCTAGTTAGGAAATATCCATTAATATAGCCGGCTGGCATAATCGGGTATGGAATCGGGGTCTATTCTAAAACACGTTACTATTTTAAGTTATTTCTACCCGTCCTTTAAGGGGGTAAAAAAGAGTGATAATTTGTATGAAGCTCCGTCAGTTTTGCAGCAATTTTGTATTAAGCTATTTGGTTGGAAATTAAGTCGTATTACAGAACTAGCTGTTGCCCGTGACTTCGTACGCGAGGACTCTATAATACAAAATATTTTATACTTCTTATTTCAAATATTTTATATTTCTTAGTAGAAGTGTAAAAGTAGTTTTTTTTTTACTTTTTCGTTGACTTTATTGAAGGCAGTTTTATTCGTTTGTAAAAAAATATAGGTAAGTTTCGGTTTTAGATTTCAGAATAAAGTTAGACTCAAACAGATGAATGTGGTTTAGCATCTATTTATAATGTCCCTAGCCTACTCAAAGGTCGGTTTGTAAGTAACTACTATTGTAAAGTTATTATTATTATTAGTAGTTTGTTGTGTCCCACTGCAGGGCAAAGGCCTCCATACCCTTTCTCCTATATCGTAAAGTAAGTGAGACTATTCTTATAGTTCAACTTCCGTCAGTAAGTGATAAGTAGTTTTAAAAAAAAAGGGCCAATTGACTTTTATCTTTCATTAATAATACAGTAATTCAACAAAATATCGACAAACTGCCTGTGGTGAAAGTATTCACGATACTTAGCGTTAAGGTCAGCACCACAAAATTATGACTTCTGATGTAAACGCTTAAATACTTAAATTAATGCTGTAGCATATATGGTTTACATGACTATAAAATCTAAAGGATTCTCTCGATTTCTCTGGGTTCCCATCACCAGATCGTAACTTGGGGACAGTAAGTAGGATTACTTTGGGAATTTGAAAATCAGTCTAAGTAATTTAGCATATTAGTTGCTATAGACCTTCAATTTGTGTAAGTCAATAGAAAATTCTCATGACGCTGAACAATGTTTCCTAAGGCACTCTATTCAAATCTCTTATAGTTGAGCTGAGCTGCTAGGGTTCTATATCAGTTGCTCCAGACCTTCAATTTGTGTGCGTCTATAGAAAGTGCTTATCACGCTGAACAATGTTCCCTAAGGCGCGCTATTCATATGTCTTATAGTTGAGCTGAGCTGCTAGGGTTCCATATCAGTTGCTCCAGACCATCAATTTGTGTACGTCAATAAAAATGCTCATCACGTTAAACAACTTTTCCAAAGGCGCTGGTTTCATATCTCTCTTAGTTCCACGTCAGGTACTCCGATCTTCAAAATAAGTTATAGCCTAGTATTTGCCCAAACTCAATAGCTACACAATAAAAAAAGTTTAATTCAAAGTTCAATCCCTTCAGTAGTTCCGGAGATTAGCGTGTACAAACAGACAAAAAAATTAAAAGTTGTAGATTCCTATTCTGTTACTAACATCACCCTCAATTAGTTTTTGGTAAAAATACTCAATGTACAGACGCATTGGTTTTACTGTTTTGTTATATGTACCTATACCTATAGATTGTCGAAAATTCAACCTCTATAAACATTAAGATAAATTACTTAATACAACACAAAAACAAAAATTATAAAAAGGGTCCTTGTAGTAAGGTTCCTAGGATGCTGGCAGCATTACCGCGCTGGATAGCGATGCTTATACGCTGAGCAAGGTAGCTGCCAGCTCTTAGGTCACCACTGATGTCAACTAGCCTTTTGGAAATCTCTTTGAAAAAAGAGATAGCGTTGGGACCCCACGAACCCAGTGTTTCGACTCCAAACGGTACAAAGTGGTACTGGGAGTCGATCTGCCTGTACTTGTTCTTTTTAAAGTTTTCGGCACCCCTCGCAGCCAAACCAGCATCACGGCTTGTCCCGGGCAGATGAGAGGCTGCAAGTGTGTCGACACAGGTAGCGTCCCACACAAGAGCCCGACCCATCCGCCAAGGAACAAGTGACATCCCGTCTGGTCTCTTGCCTCTATAAAGTATAAGGTATAAAGGAAGTTTGTATTGGAAACTCTAAATCGCGGGCAACCTAATAAATAGATAATACTTGATTTCCATCTGATCCCCCAGCACTAACTAGCCAATCGAATGGTAGGTAAGTTATCTGTTAGTGTTCTGTACCTACATACCAACCTTACTTGGCTTTAGAAATACGAATGGAGGATCCGATTAATGAGGGGATCGGATGAAAATTTTGTTTGCCGATCAGTTGCAAGGGATCGAATGGGAATAACTTCTTTTTCGCATCTCGCTCGCGTGCACTGTTACGCTGGCACGAGTGACAGGGATAGATGGAGTCGGAAACACGGACGTTGTATTACGAAGTACAGGGCTGGTACGACAGCGCTCGATATTGCGATAAGCTGGAGCGCTTCTCATTAGCGCAGATAATATGGTCATAGTCAGAATGACAGTAATTAATATGTATATGAGCTTTCAGCCATGCATTGACTTTTCTAAGTCCGATTTTGACAATATTTGGGAGACTTTAAACTCAATAAGGCATTTATATATTTGCTAATTATATAAATTATCGCTAGAAATAATCAATAATGATTATAGGAGTCAACATTTGATTATACAAACCATTCTATTGAAGTTCTTATAAGAAAAATACACAACAAATCAATAAAAATTCTAAATGATTATGTACAATACAAAATAACACAATAAAAAACAAAAAATATAAAAAAGGTCCTTGTGGTATGGTTCCAAGGATGCTGCCAGCATTATCTTATACGTTAAGCAAGGTAGCTGCTAGCTCTTGGATCGCCACTGATGTCAACCAGCCTCTTACAAATCTCTCTGAAAAAAAGAGCTTCAAACGGTAAAAAGTGGTACAGAGAGTCGATATGCTACTTGGTTTTTCTTAAGTTTTAAAGTAGGTACTTAGATTTGATGACTAAAAAATCGCTAAGTATCCCTTTTTCCTACCATGTACACATCACCAAACCTAAATAAATATTATGATTTGGATTCCTTTAAGAAAAGAGTAAATAGGCGACGCAAAAATTTGGCCAGCGGGTCATGTCTGACTAGTAACAATTAAATATATTATTTGCACTTGAAAACATGACCGCCAGAGGCGGGAATCGAACCCGCGTTCCTCGCATGCATTTAGATTGCAAAGTGAATGCTTATCACTTAAAACAATAATTTATAATAACAACTAGTCAGACATGACCCTTGGTGCTTGTGGCGCAGTAGCGGCAGCGCTTTGGTAGTGATACCAAAAGTTAAGCAACCCACGGCGCGGTCGTGATTGGATGGGTGACCATTCCGACCATTAAAGTGACGACCATGACAAGCATCTCCGTGCTTCGGAAGGCACGTTAAGCAGTTGGTCCCGGCTAATATCTGTGGTATTAGTCGTTAAGCCTAGTCAGAGGCCCTAGGGCGGCTTGATAACATCTGACAGTAAGGTTTGTTACTTGCCTTACAGACACCCCTCCACCAATCCGCACTGAGCCTGCGTGGTGGAGTATGGCTCGTTCCTCCTCATAGTTGAGGTGAGGCCTTTTCCCAGCAGTGGGATCTAATAGGCTGACTTTTTAGACATGACCCGCTGGCCAAATTGTCGCTTAGCAAGTGAGAACGGTAAAATATTTATCATGATCACCATCATTATCAGCCGCTGGACGTCCACTGCTGAACCTAGGCCTCCCCCATAGATTTCCAAAGTGATCTGTTACAAGCGGCCTGCATCCAGTGCGTTCCCGCGACCTTTATTAGGTCGTCCGTCCATCTTGCCCGTGGACGCCCTCGCTACGCTTTTGATCAAATGGTCTCCAATCAAGAACCTCTCTGCCTCAATGGCCATCAGTTCTTCGCGCAATGTGCTCTGCCCACTGCCACTTAAGCTTGTTAATCCGCAAAAAATATTAATAATTAAACAAGTAAACATAATTTTTCAAAAAACAAAACACCCCATTGCACAAATTTATATATTTTTGAAATGATCTTTTTACAGGCTTTCATTTGATAACCCATATTGCTATGGTAAAGTAAAATGAAATCCCCCCTCCCCCCTGTATTTCCATTAGCGGGCGTCATTTTTAAAATGTATATAGCCTATGTCACTCTCACAATTTTGACAAATTCAACGACACCACATATGTCAAAAACTGTCCAGCCGTTTGGGCTGTAGTGCGTGCCAAACAATTATACATACATACTCTCGAAAAACATAACCCTCCTTCCGCGGTCGGGTAAAAAAAAACTCGCGTCAGCAAAGACACAGACAGAACGTCAACGAATGATAAGGACTCTTGACTCATTTATACAATTTTTGCACTAAATCATCCCTAAGGTTTTTGATTTCAAATAAAATACAAGCACATCGAATGTTCCAGCAAATATACGATAAAAGAACCAATTAAGGCTCACGACGTTTGAGATAAGCCCACTTGTAGGATCGTTATTTTTTAATTGCGCATCAATTTTTCGTTGTAATAAAAAAAATCTATAAGTACTCATTGTAAGCAGCTTAAACCTACTCAGCGTTTCAAAGAGCCAATATTGTTGAAAAAAAACCCACTCGAATCTTTTTCTATTCGGATTAAAGTCGTAATACCAAACTAATTAGTGATAGCGAATATTCAAACAATACGTTGGTAAGAACTTTTTTGTTGTCGAGTCAATAATGAGCTTAATGATGTACATGCTTGAAATAAGGGCACTGCTGATTGGGGGTTTTGAACCGTTTTGATCCCAGATTTACTGTACCGGTATGGCATTATATGATCATCGGGATAAGTCTGAGTTTTACGTATCTTAATAGTGACTTGTGAAGGAAGTTTATGGAGACGTTTGTCTTTTAATAACTATAATAAGGATACACGGGCAGGCTTCATAACTAGCACATGTTTCGTGTTTAATTTCTTTGAAATAAATACGTTGTTTGGAAGTAATCAGTGGCATTTCTATCCTACAATCAAGAATATTTGTCTCTGACTTTCAACAACAATAGAAGATCGTCATTTTGTGTGCCGAAATTCGGCTGAAATTTTTTGACTACATACACTACCTACATTTATTTTGGGAAAATTTCTAGGATTTACGTCATAAAAATTAGGCGGTGACATTTTCTTACCATAGGTCATAGGTGATCTCTCCGGTCATGTGCAGAGCAGAGATTGCACCATATTGCACATACAGTTATAAGTATTTTTTTCATGTAGGTGTGATTATGCCTTGACAGTAATTCTGTTTATAAATAATTTTCTTCACCGTAGTTGGCTATAATCTAAGGCTATAATCTATTGGCTATAATATTAAGATCGCTCGTCTTAATAGTTTAATATGATAATTCTACTATTATTTACCTAAGCACCAAATTAATTTTCTTGTAGGATTGGATTTAAATTGTTTACGATAGTATCGGTCTGGAGTGGTTTCGGAAACACTTCACTTTACGTAAGCAGCTTAAATACTAATTTAATATTATTCAAATTAACATTAGAACGCAGCCCGTATTACCTGAAGAACGCAGCCCGTATTTTGTTCTCCGACGACACGCTCGCTCCCCCTAATCAGGAAACTCTTGAGAGCCTTCGTTGTAAGCATCCCTCACGTCCAGATTCTCCTTCTTCCCCTGTTCCTCCTCCTCCAAATTTTAATTCCTTTCAGATTCTTGATGACAGCGACACGTTTGCTGCCATTATGTCATATCCGGCTGGTTCTGCCGGCGGCATCGACGGCATCACTCCCCAACACCTTAAGGATTTGGTTAGTGCTTCCGCTGCTGACGCCGGTAGAACTTTACTTTCAAATATTACTAAGCTTTGTAACCTCCTCAAGACTTTGTGCCTTTCGAAAGAAAGATGGTGGCATTCGTCCGATTGCTATCGGATCCACCTTTCGGCGTCTTGCAGCCAAATTAGCCTGTCGGGAACTGTTTTCACCCTTGAAGGAAATATTTCAACCCGTTCAACTGGGTTTTGGCAGTTGAGGAGGTTGCGAAGCTGTGGTTCATTCCGCTCGAAATTTTCTCGCCTGTGATGACGAATCTGACGTTTTTTTAAAAGTTGACGTGAAGAATGCTTTCAACTCCCTTGGTAGGATTGCCATGCTGAATGAAGTTCAAGCTCATACGTCTCAGATATATCCTTTTGTATTTCAATGTTACAATAGGCCATCTAATTTATTTTACAATGAACATTCTATTATATCTGCAGTCGGCGTTCAGCAAGGTGATCCTTTAGGTCCAGCCCTTTTTAGTTTAGGCATCCACCCTGTCATTTCATCCTTAAATTCTAAATTTAATGCATGGTATCACGATGATGGCTCACTCGGTGGCAAAGCAGATACTGTTTTTCAGGACCTAGTTCGGATTATAGAGAGCTTCAAGAAAATAGGACTTGAATTCAACCTTTCGAAATGTGAACTATTTATTAACGACCATGTTCCTTCTGGTTCCCGTAAGGATATCATTGATAAATTTAACTCTCTTGCTCCAAACATCAAAATTCAAAATTCTGAGTCGCTTTGCCTTCTAGGTGCCCCTCTTCTGGATACTGGCATCGAACCTTTTCTTGACAAAAAAATAATTGATTTCACCCTTTTAGCCCCCAGATTGGAACGTCTGAATTCTCACATTGCTTTTGCAATCCTGAAATCTTGTCTTTTTGTGCCTAAATTTACTTATTACATTCGTGCTAGTCCAATCTGGAAAAAAACGGATTATTTAAAACTTTTTGATACCACCCTTAGAAATTCTTTGGAAAAAATTCTAAATTTGCATTTTGACAATAATTCTTGGGTTCAGGCTTCGCTTCCTATTCGATTCGGTGGTGTCGGAATTCGCCAAATTTCTAGTGTTGCTCTTCCCGCCTTTCTCTCCTCTCTCCTGCAAAGATTCAGGCCACTGGCTTCATGCTTTACCATCAAAAAATCTGGGCACCCTTTTTGATAGTGAGTCATTCCGGGTGTGTGTGGGTCTGCGCCTTGGTACCCGTATTTGTGAAGTTTTTACGTGTCCCTGTGGCAAGGAGGTCGACAAATATGGTCTCCACTGTCTTTGTTGCCAGCAAAGTGCTGGGCGTCTAGCGCGTCACGCTACTCTTAATGACGCCATCAGGAGAGCTCTTGCCAGCATCAATGTTCCTTCCACGTTGGAACCACGTGGTTTGGTCCGTGATGATGGCAAGAGACCCGATGGCCTTACGCTCATTCCCTGGGAGCGGGGTCGGGCCTTAGTGTGGAACGCAACTTGCGTCGATACTTTGGCCCCATCTCATCTCAGGGAGTCAGCGCTTAAAGCTTGAGCGGCGGCGGAGTTAGTTGAAAACGCCAAACGACGCAAGTACGCATCACTTGCAAGTGATTATGTGTTTGCGCCGTTTGGCGTTGAAACTTTTGGACCGTGGGGGCCATCCGCTAAATTACTTTTTGGAAAAATTGCTCCTAAATTAAATTCTGTTTTGGCAAATAGTAAAGCTGGCTCGTTCCTCGCTCAAAGGATAAGTATAGCTAACCAACGCGGTAACGCAGCCAGCATCCTCGCCTCCTTGCCTCAAGGACACGGGTTTATTTTTGATTTTTTGATTAAGTAGGTTTTAAGTTAATTTATTTTTATTTCATGCATGTCTTTGTGTTTATTTTCTTTTATTGAATAAAATGTTATTTAGTGGCATCATCTTAAAATTAACATTTCAGCAACTAATTAGTTGCGAAAGTTTTTCAGCCAATATTCATACTAATATTATAAATGCGAAAGTGTGTCTGTCTGTCTGTTACTTCTTGACGCTTAAACCACTGAACCGGTTGAGATGAAATTTAGTATGGAGACAGTTTGAAACCCTGGAAAGGACATAGGCTACATTTTGTCGCGATATAAAAAAAATTAAGGGGGTGAAAAGGGGGATGAAAGTTTATATAGAAAATCCAACTTTTGCGGGCGAAGTCGCGGGGAACCACTAGTTAATATGATTAGAAAGTACAGTGCAACCAAGTGCAACTTAATTGGTTCTATTATGAAGAGACCACTGTTTTTCAGTTGCCCTCGTATGATAAAACGGTACACTACAAGATAAAACAAATCAAACGTACATATATACTCTCCATTGAAAAGAAATAAGCAACACAATTTACTGATTTAGTGTTACCTTGTTAGGAATCTTATTAAAACTAAACAAGAAAACTCTTAATAGAAAATATTTCTCAAAGATTACCTGCTATTATGAATACATATTTCAATAACTGAAAAATAAAATTAGATTCAAATATATTTGATATTAATTTTTTTTCATAAAAATCATCGAATTATTTGCTATTCAATTCTGCAGTTGGAATTGTGAATAACCGTCCGTAATCCGTCAAAAGGTAAAGGAATTAAAAAATGTATTCGAAATTCGTAAATATGTTTTGGCGCCCGATTTTATTTTCATAAAATTCCTCGAATTTCGTAACTCATTTGTCCGTACACAAAGCTTCACAAGATAATAGGCATGGAAGAGTTGGCTGCACCAACTTTGAAACACGCCATTCACGCAACAACATTCGTATTTGTTATTGTCTGCCTTACTAATATTAAATAATACTACCGTTCTTATTTTTAAAATTATTGTTTTAAGTATTATGCATTCACTTTGCAAATCAAAGTGGGTGCCCGTTTTTGGAAAAAAATATGGTAAAAACTTTACTTACTAATTACTATTTATATTATTACTTTAGTTAAAAGGGTAGGTTAAGTTTTTCAATTTTTTTTTTATTAACGATACCTAATGCAAAGGAAAAATTTGGATGGTGATTAAAAATCACACTGTATATAACTTTGTTAAATTTTACTAACATTTATTTTTTATAAAGGGGATATAATATTTCTGGCAACAAGCAAAACCAAGGGTGCTAAAACATCAAAAAAGGGGATATAATGAGCATTTGCTCGTTTGATCATACCGCACCTTGATGACCGTATAATATCTGGCTCAAGTCGTCGCACTCACTGCTACCACAATAGCTACATTTGGGTACTAAGATCATGCTGCATTAGTGACAGGTGTCAGGTCAGAGTGGAAAATATTGACTTAAAATATCGAATAATAATCGTGTATCTCAACAGGGATTAGCCGACTGGGCGTGAGATATTATAGTGCACAAGTGTGTGCGCAATACACAGGTGCACTCTCTGTTCCTTCACCCATAATTTGGTGAGACGGCAGTCCGATATGACCACAGAATAGAATCCATTATAACGCCTCAAGTATCATAAAGACGCCGGCATCCCGACAACAATTGATAGCCTAAAGTGTTTGAGAACACGATACTTAAAGGATCAAAGTAATTTTTGGCTAAGATTATTTTTTTCAAAATGATTCGGAACCCTTCGTGCGCGAGTCCAAATCTCACTTGGCCGGTTTATTTGTCTTAATTGCACCCGGGGCGGGTCGCTAATTAGATGAGCAATAACAGAGCAAGCCAGTTTTAAAAGGGATTGAAACTTTCTGGCATAATAACCTTGCCGCCATTTTTTTTTTTACCCGACTGCGTATGTTTATATGTATGTATAATTGTTTGGCACGCCCTACAGCCCAAACTGCTAGACAGTTTTTGACATAATTATGACGTGTCGTTGAATTTGTCGATTACATATACATTTTAAAAATGGCGCCCGCAAATGGAAATAAAGGGGTGAGGGGGACTGTTTTTTCCTTACCATAGCAATATGGGTATCAAGTGAAAGCCAGTAAAAAGACCATTTCAGAAAGATAATATTTTTTGCAGTCGGGTGTTTTATTTTTCAATCACAGCGCACGATGAAAGTGATTATGTGGATAGAGGACACATAGAGGAACAAATTATGACAGGTCATATGATAGATACCCTAAAGTTTCACTAAACCGAGACTATTTAAAGGCAAAGATCGATACCAACAAACAACCAATACCTTTCCTCTTTATAATATTATAGTATGTGCCAGATAAATGTGCATAAAAGGTCGTTCACCTTGACAGCTTAAGCAGAGGTGCTTGTGGCGCAGTGGCGGCAGCGCTTTGGTAGTGATACCAAAAGTTAAGCAACCCACGGCGCGGTCGTGATTGGATGGGTGACCATTCCGACCATTTAAGTGACGTCCATGACAAGCATCTCCGTGCTTCGGAAGGCACGTTAAGCAGTTCGTCCCGGCTAATATCTGTGGTATTAGTCGTTAAGCCTAGTCAGAGGCCCTAGGGCGGCTTCATAACTTTTGACAGTAAGGTTTGTCACTTGCCTTACATACACCCCTCCACCAATCCGCACTGAGCCCGCGTGGTGAAGTATGGCTCGTTCCTCCTCATAGTTGAGGTGAGGCCTTTTCCCAGCAGTGGGATCTAATAGGCTGACTTATATACCTTGACAGCTAAAACCTTGTGACACGTATCATTTGTCTCTCTTACTAGCGATTATTATGACTTTTGAGTTTAAGGTCGACCCGTTCCGTGGTTCATTTGTTAGACAGATTCGTATCGCTACGGCTTATAGTTAGAGTCTCCGCGCTTCGCATACTGGCGTGCAGTGGTACACGGGTGACGGTCTGAAGTGGTGACGAGTCAATGATTTTTATGAACCGTTAAATGGCACGGACTATAGATGTAGAAAAAAACCACAATAGTCCAATAAACACTGGTTCTTATACTAGAAGTACGATTGTTTTGCTGTCTCTATCTCTACCTCTGAAGTAAGCAAGAGATCTAACTATAGTGCTCAACTTTGTAACTATTTGGACTTCAAAACAATACTGTTGAAAACGATATAAACTTAATGGCTATCTTTATTTTCGAAAATGAAACAAATTGTTAATATGTTTACACAATTTATAAAAATCAGGAACGTTTCTTATACCGGGTGTCCAGTTAACGAAGGATCAATCATTAAAATAATGGCTATTTTACCCTGGAGTTTACCAACACATGTTTAATTTTTAATCAGCCGGTTTAGCTGTATTTGAAATATTTTGGAATTCTCTCAAATTAACCGTTAATCGAGGTTCACCGGCTGTTTAAGGATTGGTAAACTCGGGTTTTATTGTCACAATATGCGGATTTCTCCATAACGAAGTTGCAAAGCCTCTATCGATTGCTCTAGCAATACTTTGTAAGCTGTCTACACATTTTGGTAGGTAATATGGGTAAACCTTGCTAGTTTGTGTACGGCAAAATTAATTGCTACCTTCGTCCGGTGACATTTGACCGGGCATCTGTATAGGTACTTAGGTACAATAAACTGTTTTTTGTTCTACAATGACTTTTTAATATTTTAAGTCAATGTACAGAGTCCAACTTTTGTATTTGATATGCGGAATAACAGATACTACTACTACAAACAAATCTGTCTATTGTGCTACATAGAATGTATGAAAATGAAAATCATATTTCCCTATTTGGTTGTGTGAACTACTTTGATGGCAAAATCTAATATTGCAACAATGGCATCATACGGCTTTCTCCATTTCGCGAAATGCCAATCAAAATACTTTTTTTGTACATTTGAATCTAACCTAGTAGTTTCGTCGGAGTTAAATCGGTTACAATGCGGAAAGACCTAGAAGGTTCTAGAATTTGTTACCTACATTCTTTGTCCGAACTTGATCGATATTAAGAGAGAAAATCTACACTGCCTACTCATCCGTGAGGTCGTGTGATCGATTCCCTATACAATCGAGTTTGCAATAAAATGCGGACAAGTGCTAGTCGTACTCGCGGACGCAGAGTTCAGTACCGTTACCATGAGTTTACGGCGGTTTTACTCGGTAGCGACGACGTAAAAAAAGTGTATAGAAGGTTTTAGATCTCCAAGTAACCGCTAGAGGCGCTGTGCAATTTTCTATACACTTTTTTACGTCGTCGCTAGCGAGTAAAACCACCGTAAACTCATGGTAACGGTACAGTGCCAATATCTATACTACATTAGACACTATATCAAACCTTTTTTTAGTTTCAAAAACGACAAAAAAATCACGTTCGTTCGAACATTTAGCCTATAGTTTTCACATATATGTTTTCACATATATATTTTATTCTGTTTTTAGTATTTGTTATTATAATAGAAACAGGAATACATCATGCATCATCTGCGATTTCAACTATCTAGCTATCATCGTACATGAGATACAGTCTGATTACAGACAGACATACGGACAGTGGAGTCTTAGTAATAAGGTCCCGTTGGGTACGGGACCCAACAAATTAAGTACAATCTTTTCAAAGACATCGCAGCCTATGAAAGGTTTAGTTAAGTATAAAACATCGTGAGGAACTTCTCCATTGGCACACTAGTCGCCAGGCAACCACTTATATGCAAGTGGTTGCCTGGCGACTAGTGTGCGAATGGAGAAGTCAACGACAAACCACTCCAATTAATTACATAAAATTTGCGTGTGCTTCAAAAAGTGACCGTTCTCACAGTCAGATGTTTTCAGCCGCTCCGATTCCGAAAACAAGGTTACTGAGTATTATTTAATTGTAATAGACATCAATGTTTTTTTATTTACCAATTTTTGACGAAGGGTTTCAGAGTTTGCCATTTTATTTTTCACGCTTCAATTTCGAAATTTTATTTTATCGGTGTTGTGTCAGTATTCGTATTTTTTTACGAGATCAGCTAAAGTAATATACATTTTCAATTTTCTATCAAATGAAGCGCACCCGATATACATCCCTTAGATCAACCATACCGTAGATTGTTGTATGATGCCGCGGAACATTTTAAATCCTCTTTGACAACGTTGAAAACAAAAACAAATGTTTCAAAAAACACACCAATTACCTAGCCCCAAACTAAGCATGAGCTTGTGCTATGGTGACTAGGATAGCGGATAGACATACTTGTATACATTTATAAGCATCTATGACTTAGGTACTAATGCTCGTGCTCATCACACAAACATTTGCCCTTGCGGGATTTGAACCAACCAACCGGTTTAGAAGTCCGGGGCGCGCACCACTACACCAAGACGGTCGTCGGTTGAGGGAATTTATATACAAGTTATACATTTTCGCACGTCAATTGAAAATTGTTAAATACGTAATTTTTAATGTCTAGCCAAATAGCTACGAGTAAATACCAATTTTTATCGATTTAGCTTTAAATCTAAGAGTTTCATACAAACGTAAACCCCGTTTCATCACTTCGATCTATTACAGGATTCTAAACTCGTAAGGCACATTGTACAGGCGGGATCGAAATGGCAATTGAATTTTATATAACTAGTCGTTGAATGCCGACTTTTAAAATAAACATGAAAAATGTATCGTCGAAATTAAAACTGTTTGTTGTTTGCTGTAAGGACGAAGGATTAAAAAATATATTTCTGAGTTTCGATTCATTATTCTTACAAAATTTTATGTCTCGATTTTACGTCACGTAAAATCGTGACGTGACGTGAGTTCACGAATTATTGCGTTCTAACTTGACTTCTACAACCTCTTGTAATGAGGGATTTTCCTAGTGTCAATAATCAGTACTTAAAAATCTGCTAGATGGCGTTGACCCATCGAACAAGAAAAAGACTGGTTTTAGCGTTTATTAAAAAAAAACGACTTCAAAACTGACTACAGTGTTAATTAAAACTTAAAATTTTATAAACAAATTGAAACTAAAAAGTACAAAATAATATTTAAATTACCTAACTGTTCTACGAAATTATACAAGAAACCTATTTCCAATTTATTATCTGTTAAATTTTGGAGTCGGTGCCAACCTAGCTAGTTATTCTATCTACTCTAAGCAGCCAAGAGATGGTTTAATCCTGTCCTTACTTGCAAAAAAACATTAGAATTAGAATTTCTGGCACCGACTCCAAAAAAAACATCTCACGCTTAGTTTGAGGCTAGGTAATTGGTGTGATTGTTGGAACAATTTATTATTATTACCTTTACCGCCTTCGTAATTACCAAATTAAGGGAAGGGAGATCATATTCACCAACACAGTTTTTTTGAACAGCTGTTATAATTTATATCATTTGTCACAAATTTTGTATAGGAATCGCGCAAATAAACCGTCAATTTAGGTTTACTGGCTAAAATGGTTGACTCGGGTTTAAGTATTCTACTTACCATAAACCCTTGAATAAATATAAAACCAAGTAATAATTTGGAATTGATGACAGATAGCTGACATGACATAATAGAGACAAGCAATTAGAATTACCCGTCTCATATTTATTCAAGTGTCGCTCAGTGGTAAAGCGGTTTGAGTTCAGAAGATCAAATAGGGGACTATTTACGTATTTTAATTCAATTAAGGCGAAGCGAATCTTAAGTCTATATATTTTTACGACCCGTTGTCTTTGCCAACGAAAGATTAATAAAATCAATTTTAACATCTTTGACATAGGTATATTACCATAGAATTAGCATTTGCTCAATCTATGTCGTTTGTAATTTGACATTCGGTACAGCAGTTTGCCTATAGTTACGTGAATTTGTCCTTTATCTCAGATAATAAAACGGAGACATATAAAAAAGCGTTACCCAAGATCTAGACATGGTAAAAAATGAACTGTTGACATCCTCGAATCGGCCACATTTCACAGTCATGTGTACAGTGGATATGGAACTCTATGTGATCTACATAAGGCTAAAATATGGTTGCGCAAATTTGACAGATCAAGGTAGGTTATAGGGGCAGTGTGTACGTGCACTGCGCGCGTATGAGAGTTGTGAATGAATATTCCACTCAATGGTAGTGCCTTTTTTGAAAAGAGGTAGATGAATCATTAGCGCGCGGAAATTGACTGCCTCAAATTTTCATTCAAACGTACTCATATGACATTTGATACGTAAAAGTGCGTGTGCTCGACGCATCAAATTCGAATCGCCGCGCAGTTGAAGATGACAGGTCTACCTCTTTTTTAATACAATGTCAGTGATTACAGTGATGAGAGTATTCTAGTAGTTGTAACGGACACGATTCGCGAAAGATTACCTATTTAAAGTAAAGTTAGCCTAAATAGATCCCACTGCTGGGCAAAGGCCTCACCTCAACTATGAGGAGGTACGAGCTATACTCCACCACGCGGGCTCATTGCGGATCGGTGTAGGGGTGTCTGTAAGGCAAGTGACCACCTTACTGTCAGATGTTATCAAGCCGCCCTAGGGTTTCCGACTGGACTTAACGACTAATACCAACAGATATTAGCCGGGACCAACTGCTTAACGTGCCTTCCGCAGCACGGAGATTGTCATGGACGTCACTTAAATGGTCGGAATGGTCACCCATCCAATCACGACGGCGCCGAGGGTTGCTTAACTTTGGTTTCACTGCCAAAGCGCTGCCACCACTGCGCCACAAGCACCTGTAACCTATTACACCTATTTATTACATATTTTTTCTTTCTATGGTCTGAGCGCTGTGTAGAGTACAGACTTTCAATTAGTTGATCGTGTCCTCAACACAGGCCTGTAAAATCTCATTGTCAACGACCAGCCCTCCACGTTAGTGCTTGCCACACTAATTTAACGGAAAATGAATTTGCATTTCAACAACGATGCGCTTTTGTAACGGCAGCATTTTGCATTTCGGGGTTAGTTTGAGCGCTGTTGCTAACGAACTTGAGTCACGTGCCGAAACAGCTTGTTGTGTGTTTTAATGGTGATTAAGTGATCTACTTTCTTCTTCATAGTATCCCACTAATATTATAAATGCGAAAGTTTGTGAGTGTGTGAGTGTGTATGTATGATACTTCTTCACGCAAAAACTACTGAACAGATATGGATGAAATTTGGCACAGAGATAGATTATAGTCTGGAATAACATATAGGCTACTTTTTATCCCGAAAAAAAACCACAGTTCCTGTAGGATACAAAAATAGTAGTTTACGCGGGCGAAGTCGCGGGCAACAGCTAGTATAATAATAATAATATCCTCAAACCGAGAGGTGTCTGTTATAATCCGGGTGTTTCTCTCGCAACCCGATTCTAAATTATTATACTTTTAAGATTTTTTTCTGTGTTATTTTATTTTTATAAGTTTTAAATAAGTAACCAAACATTCAATTTTAACCCATGACCCTCGGCTAACGGGGCCAACGCTCTAACCAACTGAACCACAGTCTATTCATCCGGCATCCGTGCGAAATCCCTAGACGGTACGGTAGCTAAGTTGGTAAGAGCGTTGGCCTGGTTAGCCAAAAGTCGTGAAGTTCAAATCCTTCCCGTACTTTCTTCGGCTCTTACCGACTGAGCTACCAGTTCAAGGTCGTGGATTCAAATCCTGCTCATGTGCGAATTTATAGTTTCTTATTAAAATGTAATACTTACATTATTATTGCTCGCGTTTGTTGTTTAATCTTTATCACTTACGTACGTACCAACTAATAAAGTTATTTTTTTGTTTCAGACACGATGTCGTCGGTTAGAATGCCATCGGTCGTAGTCAAATGACAATAACTAGATTAAAGGTAATTATCTAAATTATTAAACCTTTCCCTGCTGTTACACCCATCGTTCAGTAAAAATGTTTATTTACCCAGAACACTGTGTATAGTGAAAATATGAATACCACAGGAAGTATATTTGTAACTGAAACTAAAAACCGCTAAAATTTGTGGTAAATACCCTTGCTTTGGTAATACCAACATTTAATTTACATATAATAACCTCTTTACCCATAAAAATAATCAGACTTCTAAATACGTGGTTAGTTTTCCCTTTTTGAAGAAACAAATGTCAAATATGAAATACATAGACATACGAACTTTAGTTTCAAATCCGCTATTACAGTCATGTCAGGCGTTCATGATTTCTTATGAAACTTCTTTAATATTTTCGTCTAAAGTAAGACTCTAAATTATATGTACCTACTGGTTTGATATCTCAAACTTATCAGTTTGACAACAATTCTGACCACATGCTTTAGGAACATTTACATTTGAATAAAGTAACATCAACATGTTTGAAAATATAACATGTGCTAAAAACATTTTTTTCACAAAAACTAATTTCGGCTTTTTCAGTTACAAAGATACACTCTCTATATAAGATTCTGGCACTAAACTCGAGCCACGGGAATCAAAAACAGACAGTCCATTAAAATCACTCCTCAGAAGAACTTTATATTAATAAATATAGCTCCGATTCTGCTTAATTACACAATCCTATTTATGTAACATCATACTTAGGAAATAGGAAGATGTAATCGCAGTTCACTACTTAGGTGCCTACTTCCCTAGTTAGGACGGCTCGTTTCCTAACTTGAAAGGTGTCTGGGGCCCCACTCTGTAAGACGATATCCGTAGTTACGGCTGTAGCCGTCCCTGTTACTAATGCTAGCATGTCAGTACGAGCGAGCGGGACGGCTAGACGCGAAATTAAGGACAGTGCGTGATTAGAGTAGAGCGCCGGTCTATCCATCTTACATTTATAGTTAGGATCCTGATGATGATGATGTCCTCCTAGCTGATTTCGACTACGAAGGCCTATCTCAACAGAGATTAGCCAACTGCGCAGGACATATTATAGTGCACAAGTGTGTGCGCAATACACAGGAGCACTCTCTGTTCCTTCACTCCCATAATTTTATTCGGTGAGACGGCAGTCCGACATGATCGTAGAGAGATCAGGCGCAGGACCAACGGGTTAACGTGCTTTCCGAGGCACGGGGG
The DNA here is from genome assembly GCA_949316185.1 of Pyrausta nigrata. NCBI lineage: Eukaryota > Metazoa > Arthropoda > Insecta > Lepidoptera > Crambidae > Pyrausta > Pyrausta nigrata. The sequence continues at coordinate 2,478,710 of OX438936.1, forward strand.
TGTTAGCACCACCAACTTCCTGACTCCGAAGCTGTGTCTGAGTAATTTCAAGACAGAAAAAACCAAGCACTCTCGGCCCGACCCGGGATTCGAACCCGGGACCTCGTGGATAGTACCCAGCGTGCTGACCACTAGACCAACGAGGCAGTCGAGTTAGGATCCTAAGAAGGATGCGACCTTCCCTAGTTAGGATGGTACCTTCCTAATTTGGATCCTAGTTAGGACGCTACAAATAGAAGGGTGTAATAAGTGGTTTACATTTACATTCGTTTTTTGGTCTGACCATTAGAATCAATCCTCAAAAGAACTTTTTAAAATATAGCCCCTATTATTTGAATGTCGCATCAATATTAGGTACCTACATAACAGTATCACTACACAATATATCTGATTAGATTGTATATTAAATGGTAATCATGATAATTATTGCTAATTAGGTTTAATTAGTACGAATTAATTATGCCACTCAGGTGTACGTACAGTGAGTGTATACCTAGTAGAGTAGTGAGGATACTGATCAACCATAATGCCAATAACTTTGACTTTTGACAATGAGCCGTAAATGCTCGTCAGCTCTTACTCTAGCCTTATTTTAAGATGATTTTTGGAAAAGAATAGTCTTTTTCGATTAGACCAATGGGTCACGTTTTGTATAACTGATTGAAACAATATGAACGATTTAAAAAGGATTTTGCTCCGATAAATTTTATTAGGTTGGGGAACAAGTCTTTTCGCATTATAGTATGTATGAACTAGTAATAAAATCTCTTTGGCTGTACTATTTGTATTTGGCTGGTTTTGGTATCATTTAAATATTAAATTTTAATAGAATAGAAGATAATTCCAAATTCAAATTAGGAAACTGTGTTTTTATTTGTTTTTCGTACTGTCAAGATGAGTGAATCTAATGAAAAAATTCGATACATTTTAAAATTTTACTACAAAAAAGGTAAAAATGCAGAGCAAGTCGCGAAAAAACTTTGCCATATTTATGAACCTAGGTCAGTGTCTGTGAGAGTAGCACAAATTTGGTTTAAGTGTTTTCAATCCGGAAATTTTGATGTCAAAGATGCATGTCGCTCTCGCCCTATTAGAAAGAAGAAGAAAGAAAGAAAATACATTTATTATTAATGAATGGACATCACATAACACACGATAATAGACAAAGTAAAGGGCATGTGTATAAAACAAAAAACTCAGTAAAACTACAATTTATGGAGGTAAACCAGTCGGACTGTGCAGGTAGTGGATTATGTAACTTTGAAAGAAATTATTTCAATCAAAGTTTTATTGCTAAAGTTGGCCATTCACGGCCAGTCAAACTAATTAGTCATTCTGAGGTACGACCAAAATTTGACGTTTTCAATATCGGTAATTAAAATCTAGGCTATAGGCATTAATACTAAAAAGTAACTTAACCTTATAATTTTATTCCGCAATTGCCCATATTTTACCGGTTCTAGGACCTTCCCGCCCACTTTACCCACTAAATTAAAAAATTAAAAGTACCCTTTGGGTGGTGAATTGCCCACGTTCTGGCCTCACTGAATGAAATTCAGTTTTCAGATTATTTTTATGGTAGTGAGTGGAGTCATTTTTCGAACTGACCGTGAATGGCCAGCTTGACAGAGTAACTGAAGTTGTCAAATGTGACATTTTCAACCGATTTCAATCCTGAATTGTTAGCAACAGAGTTACGTAATTAGCCCCCAGTTGTGCGTCTGCGATGTCCATATTAAAAGGGCCCCCCACTCAGCTGAAGTCGTGACCCGCTAGGGGCCCCGACGCTGGTTTTCAGTAGACCCTAGCCGAGTGAGGTCACGGACATATACGCCAAACATTAACAAAAATAACAATACATGTAAATAAATAATATGATAGTAATAAACTAAATACTCGTAAAATATTATAATGCGTATCAGTGTAAAAAATAATAAATACAGAAGCATAAATAGCACGGACATTTGACTTCGTAGTTCGTACCTACAAAACGATTCAAGAATCGCTGCGCGGCGCGTTGGCAAGATAACAGGCCTATAGGAACTACATATTTATTACTAGTGGTTCCCCGCGACTTCGCCCGCAAGATTTGGGTTTTCCGTATAAACTTTCATCCCCCATTTCACCCTCTTAATGTTCAAATATCGCGACAAAATGTAGCCTATGTCCTTTCCAGGGTCTCTAACTGTCTCCATACCAAATTTTATCTCAATCGGTTCAGTGGCTAAAGCGTCAAGAGGTAACAGACAGACACACTTTCGCATTTATAATATTAGTATGGATATGGATTATCTGTGCCTATAGAAAAATTCGCTACTATTCATAACGAGTCATGAAAGGTAGCCAGTTTAACATCAGTGTGAATCAACGCCGAACGCTTATATCTACCCACTTCAAAAGATTTATCAGCGGATATTAATAAATTAACCTTTTTGATTTTATTAAAGTGGAAATTAAAATTGATAAAAAATTATAATTATGTTTAGAATCAAATTGAAACACAATAATAATGTCATCCATGACAGGTGCGTACCTACGGGAATAATATTTAAAATCAATTTATTGTATACCTACATATAACCTACTCACCTACTCATCAAAAATATCTTAGATTCCTGCATTGTCATCGACGAGCGATCATGACCTCTATTACGGATAAAACTGATGCCATTTTTGAAAAAGTGGAGCAAAATCGGTATATCAGAAATTACAGCGTAGCTGAAGAACTGGGAATTGACCACAAAACAGTTTTAGCGCATTGAAAAAAACTGGGTACACATAAAAGCTCGATATTTGGGTACCCGACGAGCTTGCCGAAAGAAACCTAATGAACCGTGTACTCATTTTTAGTGTTCCGTAGTCAGACAAGGAACCCTTATAAGATCGTTCAGTCCGTCCGTTCCGTCCGTCCTAGTCTGTCACAGCAGAATATCTTCTACGTTTATGTTCTGATTTGCATGTAACTTGGTTCGAGGATACATATAGATCTCATTTTTTAAAATACGAAAAATTAAAATTACTACTTTTTAAGGGTACCTACCTCCCCATACATGTAAAGGGGGGGGTGAATTATTTTTTGAGAGCACCCCCTAGTGTGGGGTATCGTTGAAAAGGACTATGAAAATAAGGTAGGGTATCCATACAACACTTTTTTAATCAGCTTTACGATTTGCGAGATATAGCCCGCCAAAGTCGTTTACACGGTGTCCTCCCCCCTGTAATTTTTAAAGTCTTGGATCTATAAACTTCAAATCACACACGTAAAGACACAGGCGCAGAAACTCTTATTTAAAATTGTTTCGGGTATCCTGTGATGAATACTTTTGAAATTATAAATAAAATAAATTTATATACTTCTTTCCAAAAGAACAGTATAAACTTAAAAATATTTTTTGCCTATACTGTCTAATGTTGTAAGTTAATGGTACGGAACCCTTCGTGCTCGAGTCCGACTTGCACTTGGCCGGTTTTTGATTCTTTATTACGACGTAATGAAACCAAACCATTTTTGAAGAAGCTGATAACTAGTGATGAAAAGTGGATCACGTACGACAAGAACGTGCGAAAAAGGTCGTGGTCAAAGGCCGGTCAGGCTTCACAGACTGTAGCGAAACCCGGGTTAACTCGCAACAAGGTGATGCTGTGTGTGTGGTGGGATTGGAAGGGCATTATTCATTATAAACTGTTACCACCAGGCAGCACCATCGATTCTGTACCCTACTGCGAACAACTGATGAGATTAAAGCAAGAAGTTGAGAATTAATCAACAGAAGGGGTGTGGTTTTTCATCATGATAACGCTAGTAGACCTCACACATATTTAGCCACTCAGCAAAAATTAAGAGAGTTTGGCTGGGAGGTGTTAATGCATCCGCCGTATAGTCCTGACTTTGCAGCTTTAGATTTCCACCTGTTTCGCTCTCTTCAGAATTCTCTAGGCAGTGTCAGGTTAACATCACTAGAGGACTGCCAAAACTACTTGTCGCGGTATTTTGATCAGAAGCCCCAAAATTTCTATAGCAATGGGAACATGTCCCTACACCTACAAGATGGCAAAAAGGTATCGAACAAAATGGTACCTACATACCTTAGTTAAATGTAAATAAACTATACTAAAAAAAGTTTTGAAATTTCTCAAAAAATGCGAAAAAACTTTTTGCCTAACCTATTACTTTCGAAAATGCCTCAAAAAAATTGAGTTTTGTTATTATCAGTAAACCAAACTAGATATTTCTTTATACGAAATTGCTCATAATGTCAATGGATTTTTTTTGTTTGAAATCTACAATTTGTCATTCACAAAATACTGTTTATTAATTGATTAATGATTGCATGTTATGTTGCCTAGAATAAGTAGGTAACCATCTCTGGTAGCATCTCTATTTTCACGCTTGATTAGTAATAGCGCTATCCTTTTTATTACCATCGCAGGTATACAGGGTACTCTGTAAATCGTGCATTAATCAAACAAGTAGAGAGATGAGATCATTTTCTTATAAGTTATATTTCTACGACTTCAAATCGACTCTACAAAAAGTTAGGCTATTTTAGTATTTATTTAAATGCCCTTTTGAGTAAAACATCGTCAAATTACCAAAACAGGATGTTAACTGTTTGGAGTTTTATTATTGCTTAGGGAATTTATCTTTAACTAAAAAAACCGGCCAAGTGCGAGTCGAACTCGTGCACGAAGGGTTCCGTACCACTAACTTAAAACATTAGACAGTATGCGCAAAAAAGTATATATTTTTATTTTATTTTTGAAAGTATTCATCACAGGATACCCGAAACAATTTTAAATAAGAGTTTCCGCAGATGTTTCTTTACATGAGTGATTTGAAGTTTATAGGTCCAAGACTTTAGAAATTACAGGGGGGGGGGGGGACACCGTGTAAACGACTTTAGCGGGTTATATCTTGCAAATGGTAAAGCTGATAAAAAAGTGTTTTATGGAAACCCTACCTTATTTTCATAGTCCTTTTCAACGATACCCCACACAAGGGGGTGCACTCAAAAAAATAATTTACCCCCCCCCCCCCCCTTTAGATGTATGGGGAGGTACCCTTAAAAAGGGGTCATTTCAATTTTGTGTATTTTTAAAAATGAGATCTATATGTGAAGTATCCTCGAACCAAGTTACATGCAAATCAGTCCATAAACGTAGAAGATATTCTGCTGTGACAGACTAGGACGGACGGACTGAACGATCTTATAAGGGTTCCTTGTCGGACTACGGAACCCTAAAAACTAGTTTTGTAACCGTGGATGCACCAACTTTTGAGTTACAGCTACTTTTTTAAAATAAATTATGTTGCACAGAAAACTAATTCAAACTGATGATGTGTTCTCTGCCCAAAATATCAATCAATTCAAAAACCCTCTTGACGCTCATCTAAACTAGCTTAACTTAATGTGAAGAACTGGATACAGGCAGCTATCAGTTGGCTCAACTGCCTGCCTGATAACTCTCTTTCTGGTCGTTCCCTCAGTGCTGAGGATCGTGACTGTATGTCAATCTTCTCCACTCGGTCCGGTTCTGCGCCATATGTGCCGCTCCCTGTAACTGGCCTGCAGTCACCTCCTTGAGTTGGTCCACCCATCTAGCTGGCGCACTTCCTCTAGCGCGCTTCCCTTTCATTTGTCCGAGAATGATGAGTTTCTCCAGGCTGTGCAGTCTGGGCCTGATAGGCCTGATAATTAATAATAATAATAATAATAAAACTGCTAAAAGTGGACAGCTAAAAATTTACCCTGTATCGTTAAGACAATTAAAATGAGGTTATATTAAATGACAAAAAAGGACTTGTCCATTAATGGTTTTTTATTCGTCAATATTTCTAACCAGAATAAACTAAATATTATACGAAAGAGTTTACAAAAAGTAGCCTTTCTGCATAATCAATATATTTTTTAAGGCCTCCGATTTAGAGAAAAATTAAAATTATTTTTTCTCTTTGTCTGTACATAAACCGCACCTTTGCCTATATCAATTAACGCATGAAAAAAAATTGACAGCAAAATTGACATTCCATTGACAGTAGTACTCTGTGGTAGTACCTAGTAGTACTTATCCACCAGTGGAAAGGCAATGGTACATAGCCATACAGCCAGGAAATACAAGTAAGTGATCAATGGATGATGCCTGTTACAAAACATATTTTTTCTCAAAAATGGAGGCGTCTAAAATTCTGATTTCTATGGTTACGTGTTTCATATTTTTGTAGCTTAAAGATAAATATAGGTTTATTGGTGGTTGGTGATATCTTGGAATAAAAAACCAGCCTCCATACAAAAAGAGGACAAGTCCTTTGAACAATGTTATTTATTTCCTCCTGAAGAATGGAACGCCAATCGTATCGCTATACCAATAGAATGAAGTGTCAATCGATTTTAATTAATTAAATTCAAAGATTGTCTCGATCACTTGGTAGTTTGCAACCTAGAGGGCTATTTCGTAGAGAATTCCATTTAAACTCCGTACATTTTAACGAACGGACATGGGTACAACGTAACTTCCCTGATTTGATTATGTGCAACTCTGTTGAGTTTATACTTGGGCCACACTAAAGGTACATACCATTGCATAACGCGTTAAGTTGTGGTTGTGTGTACCGAGGAATACACATTACAATAGTATGTACACATTTGGTAAATAACATATTTTAGTTAGTATTTTAAGTGTATATGTATATAGTATCCATACTAATCCATACTAATATTATAAATGCGAAAGTGTGTCTGTCTGCATGTCTGTTACCTCTTGACGCTTAAACCACTGAACTGATTAAAATGAAATTTGGTATAGAGACAGTTCGAAACCCTGAAAAGGACATAGGCTACGTTTTGTCGCGATATAAAAACATTAAGGGGTTGAAATGGGGATGAAAGTTTATATGGAAAATCAAAATCTTGCGGGCGATAAATTATTGTTTTTAAGTGATAAGCATTCACTTTGCAATCTAAATATATTATTGCATTCTGGCGGTCATTTTTTCTTGCGGGCGATGTCGCGGGGAACCACTAGTAGTATTATTTATATCTAAATAAACAGTGTCAGCGTCACCTCCTAGGGTCCCATCGTCTAAATACCATACATTACATTTTGAGAATAAATTTTGAATGAAGGGGTTAATAGCCAAACTGAAAATGGCAGGTCCAAGAGGGTCACCTTGTAAGGGTGGTTTAGTTCTGTGTATACGAGCACGGTGAATATTAAGACCTTTAGATGTGGTAAACAATCTGTTACAGAAACTACAAGGAAAATATGGCGGCGTGATAACACCCGAGGGCATCAGTTTATCTAAATTACTTTTAATGTTGCATTGTTATTAACAATTGCTCTTTCTCGCTGATGTCTCACTGCACCCGTTGCCATCTTTCTGCATGACTCCAAGGTTTGACTGGCAGAGAATGCTTTTTTGCATTAAGTCCACCTTTTGTACACTTCTATTTGTGCAACAAAGTTTTTAAATAAAACATAAAAAACGGGCCGTGTGCGAGGCGGATTCGCGCACTAAGTGTTCCGTACCATTATCTATATGCAACATTAGACACTATGTTATGATTTTTTTAGGGTTCCGTAGATCTGATAAGGAACCCTTATAGTTTCGTTTTAGTTCATGTCCGTCTGTCTGTCTGTCCGAGGTTTTGCTAAGATAACGTTTGTACTAGAAATTGTGAAAAAATATATTTTCTAACATTTTTGATAATATTTTTAAGGGTACATGTAAAATAGGGATGTTTCTTTATGTTATTGCTACCCTAAATACATAAAAGTAAAGTCAGCCTATTAGATCCCACTGCTGGGAAAAGGCCTCACCTCAACTATGAGGAGAAACGAGCCATACTCCCCCATGCAGGGTCAGTGCGGATTGGTGGAGGGGTGTGTGTAAGGCAAGTGACAAACCTTACTGCCAGATGTTATCAAGCCGCCCTAGGGCCTCAGACTAGGCTTAACGACTAATACCAACAGATATTAGCCAGGACCAACTGCTTAACGTGCCTTCCGAAGCACGAAGATGCTTGTCATGGTCGTCACTTTAATGGTCGGAATGGTCACCCATCCAATCACGACGGCGCCATGGGTTGCTTAACTTTTGGTATCACTACCAAAGCGCTGCCGTCACTGCGCCACAAGCACCTCTACATACATATATTTTCTCTAAATACAGATATATTCCATTTTTAATACAACTACAAAATTACAGCTTTCTAGTATTAACGGTCTCTGAGCAAAAGCTCGGACAGACAGACAGACGGACATGACGAAACTGTAAGGGTTGCACCCATAGCAGACCTGGCAGTGACTGCGAAGTCTTGATACGGCTATCTAGATATGGCATATCCTCCGAATTGAGCCATGTCTCCTGCAATGCTATGATGTCGTTGGACTGACCCAACCGTCTTATACAAGCGATGGGCGATTATTACTAAATTAATCGAATTATTCGAATGGTCTCTGTAATCGGATGTATTCGATAAGCAACCGCAGTCATCCGATAATCCTTCGCATATGCGGCGAGCAATATCGGAGCGCACGGTGCGCAGGCCCTACCTACTTCAAACGAATGAATCGTCATTCGTCGCGTCGATAATCATTCGTTCTCTGCCTGTCCTGTCGCGGCAATTCAATCAAATGCATCGAAGGGCCGAGTATAGTTATCATTCGATTGTCGATTATTATTAGATTTCTTTTCCGAATTACTAAATCGATATTCGATAGTTCGAATGGTCGATTGTTGATTCATTCGATTTTTTTTTTAACAATCGCCCATCGCTATCTTATACGCTCTAAAGATATTTTGACGTTTTGTCAATTAAAGCTGACAAATGAACAGGCTTTAATGTTTTCTTTATCCATTTACCTTTGGTTCTTTTTTCTTATTGTTTTAAATTCACAAATTATCTAAAAGGCACTTCTTCTGGCCACTAGCTCTGATCCAAAAAAACGTCCAATTTATGTTATGGAATCAAAAATTTGTATGAACTGATGTCTCTCAAGTTTGTTCAATTTCACTAACACGACTTCCACATTCGTTTCACTCATAATGTAATTCTTAATGTCACTTTCCGACGTCTCCTTGTGTACATTATTCACAAAAATGTTAGAAAATACGACTCAAGGTCGTATCTTTGGATTGCGTTTACATAGAAACTTGATTTTTCACAGCTTGAAGGGCCTTAATGTCTGAAATATTAACTTATTAAATGCTAATTTCAACTTGATGCCTCCACGCGCTCCTGAGTAGAGTATCTTGACAGACATACAACAAAGTGGTACTATAAGGATTCCTTTTTTATTTTGAGGAGTGGGACATTTACACGTGTATATCTCCTTTTTGTATACGCGAATCCATACTTAATATTAATATAATAAACGCGAAAGTGTGTCTGTCTGTCCGTCTGTCTGTCTGTTACCTCTTGACGCTTAAACCACTGAACCCATTGAGATGAAATTTGATGTGGAGACAGTTCGAGACCCTGGAAAGGACATAGGCTACATTTGTCGCGATATAAAAACATAACGGGCGATAATGGGGGATGACAGTTTATATGGAAAATCCAACTCTTGCGGGCAATGTCGCGGGGAACCACTAGTTTCCTATATTCCTTTCAAAGTGCTCACCTACACTATTAAATGGAAGCATGGTGCAAAGTTTTAAGTTTCTACATTTTTATAAGAAAGGGATTTTTATTAAGAAACTAAAAAAAAGACGTGTACCTAATGCATCTGTCTGAGGTAATTGCACAAACTGTAAGCAAAATCCAAAGCATTTTAGTGCATAGCACCAATCGCAGAAAATACTATATTTGTGTGTGTTGTAAGTACAAAAAATAAGTGTGTATCCTAGTGAATATTAATAGCTTTAAGGGCTCTTTAAATTTATGCGTTTCTTGACGACCGGCTGCGGTGCGGAAACGGTGCGTTTATCGTACCGCATACGGACGGTCGTTTGTTTTCATACAAAACGCGCGGTGCGGCAACAGTGCGGCGTCGGTACCGAAAACTCGGTTCTCCGTACCGACGCAGCACTGTTGCCGCACCGCGCGTTTTGTATGAAAACAAACGACCGTCCGTATGCGGTACGATAAACGCACCGCTTCCGTCAAGAAACGCATGAATTGAAAGAACCCTTATACCATGTAAGTATAAGTGTTGCGCCCACCAGATGCACAAGTTAATTTCCATTTAATGACTAAAAACTCACGCACAACAGGCTCTAGAATTTTCAACGCAGATGTGGCTCATCATGACTGTTTTTAGTGTAATAATGAGCTCAAACTTTAAACTTTTGTGTGGCCCTAGCATTAGGCGCTTAAACTTTTGGATATTAGAATAGTTTTTACGGGATGGCTACCTTCTGATAATTCGGCAACAAAAGTCGAAGAACTTTTATTTGACAAAATATTTGACCTTTTGAATTCAAAACGTACTAAATATTGTATTAGTATATAAGTATAGTCGAGACCACGTTTAGGTAAACGTAGTGTTGGACACCCCTCTGCTAGGTGGACCGATGACCGATGCTAGATGGCCGCCGGTGGCTGGATTCGAGATGCAGTCTTGGAGAGGCCTATGTCCAGCAGTGGATTACAATAATCTGATATGATGATAGTCGATTATCATATTACCCATGATATTACTTATAGTCCGACGTGTTAGGGCGATGAAGTGTCAGATTAAAAAAAAAACTGTATTAGTGAACTCCAGGCTTAATCAGTATCTATGGAGAGGTATGCAAGTGCGCACACTACAATCGGCTAATAAAAAAAGTTTCTATACACTGAGAAGCCTGACAAGCCTGTTAGCTTGAGAAGCGGCTAATAAGAAAGTCTGATAGTGAGTTTGATGGCTCTCGCATGTATTCTAAACAAAATCAATGCTTTTCTGTGAACTATCGCGGATTTGATTACTATACATTTTTTAAAAAGACGGATACTTAAATAAAGTAATTAATAAATATTGGACAACATCACATTAATACATTTCTCTGATACCCAAGTTGCTAAAGCATTTGTGTTATGGAAATCAGAAACAACGCAGGAATCACAACACCCACACTCAAGACCCGCGACAATATCTAAAATATGTTTTATCTTTATTAACTCGATCAGGAATCGAACCTGGAAACTCAAAAAAGCGATCATAAATGACGGCCGTCTTGGTGTAGTGGTTCGCGCCTCGGACTTCTAAACCAGGTGGTTGCTGGTTCGAATCCCGCAAGGGGCAAATGTTTTTGTGATGAGCACGAGCATTTGAACCTAAGTCATGGATGTTTATAAAAGTATATAAGTATGTCTATCCGTTATCTAGTTACCATAGCACAAGCTTACGCTTAGTTTAGGGCTAGGTAATTGGTGTGTTTGTTGAAACAATTTATTATTATAAAAACTGGCTTGCGAACCACTACATTACGCACGGAGTTGTCGATGTTTACAAATTTTACAGACACATGATCAAAAATATTTTATTTTCTCGGTGAGACTTTCATATTTCAACCATTTAGAGTAGAGACTTTGGACCCGTTGGGTCCATAAAGTTTATCGTGAGATTTCAAAACGTTTAGTTAGGACATCTCACGATACGAAGGCTGGCCTCAACCTCGGCCAGCGGATCAGCCTGGCCATCCAACGGGGTAATGTGGCCAGCCCTATAGGCACCTTCCCGCGGGACAGCGACCTCAGTCAAGTATTTTATTTATGTTTTTTTTTCTATTTTTAAAATTTCTGACATTTTTATAAATAGATAAAAATAGTACGTTGCAAGCATTATGTTACTTAAGGATGTACCGCCGGTTGAACATTAACCTCAATTTAGCTTCGAGATTGGGTCACGCGGGCGGTACACTGGTAATATGCGATGTTATTGGCATCGTTTGGACAATTTTAAAGTCGAACAGCACTAGCATATCGGGGACTGCGCTTGCTTTGTTAATTGTCCACAGATAATTAATTTAATGTGATAATAAATCGATAAAAAAATATTTCAAAAAATATCTATGTTATGGTTTTTACCTAATAAACGTAAAAATATACCCCGTACCCCATGAATAGGGTTGAACCTATGTTCAAAAAATTATAATTTCATTAAATAATATTATTTTAAATGTACGTATAATCTTTCTTAAAAAAAACAATACCCAAAAGGATCATTATGTAAAGCTCCATTTAATTTTTAACCTGAATCTCATACTGGCAATAATTGCATTTGAATTTGAACTTTAAACTCATTCACATGGGACCGTCATTGACGATCCTCTTGGAAATCTCTTTAAAAAAGAGATAGTGTTGGGACCCCACGGACCCAGTGTTTTGACGCCACTTTCGTGTGTTTCCTTTTGACTCTACTTTCTTTCATATTGGTTTTGTAATCAGAGTTCAGTATTGGATGAACTTTCAGACACGAACAAGCTGATCCATCATCAAAATTTCACGATTCTTTGGGTGAATGTGATTTTTTAACGATGACACGTATGTATTCTGTGTCTTATCCGCCACTTTTACAGTCCGTGATGCATGTGAACACGGGCTTCAATGCAATAACGCCTTCAAAAAGAATTATCGTGAAAAAAGACGATGAGGCTCCGCGCAGATGGGCCACAGAACACAGCCACCCGTGGCTAGGCACGAGCTGTTACATTACTTTTAATACTTCCCCGCATACGTGAAGCGAGTGGCGGCCGCTCGCCTTTTTGACAAATCATCTGTCAAAGGATCAATGGGTCAACTTTCCTACCTGTAAGTCTCCCGGACTATAATAAATTGATAGACATGGGCATGAAAACAAAACAACAGTAAATAATTTAGAATTTTTGAATCAATGTACAAAATTCGACATTGTAGCTGAGTGAACACCAAAGTTTCAACTTTCATTTAATGTGTAAATAACGAAATTCTATTGGTCACATCTAGTTTCGTCTTCTCTTGGTGGAAACGGCCTGTAACTTAATGAGGACACAGTCCGGCACCAAATAATTGCGTTTTGCTAATTGCAACCACGTTATTGGCCACAAACAGTATATTATTAGCGCAAATACACGAAGCATTTAATCTTTACCATGATTATTGGGAAGCGATTTTGATTAATAATAAAAATTATTAACCCTGTTAGGGTCGATTCCATCAACACATGTTTAATTTTAAAACCGCCGTTATAATATTATTTGAACTTTTTTTATGGGAATTGTGTTAAATTGACCGTCAATATAGGTTTACCGGCTGTCTGAAAATTTGTAAACTTTGGTCTAGATTACGGCATACCGAGTAAGTGTAAGTATGCAAAATCTATGTTTATGTTTTTTTGATAAAAAACCCCTAAAATATCTGTTGATAAGTCGTTAAGACTAGTCAGAGGCGGCTTGATAACATCTGACAGTATGGTTGTTCACTTGCCTTACAGACACCCCTCCACCAATCCGCACTGAGCCCGCGTGGTGGAGTATGGCTCGTACCTCCTCATAGTTGAGGTGCAGTAGCGGCAGTCACATCTATATAGGTTAACTTCACTTTTCACCTACCTCCAGATTTCTCGAAAACTGCTGATTCTGAGTTTCATTTCATTCATTCTAATTCAGTCACGTCGGTTGGTTATGGAACGTGAAGAGGTAATAGACAAGCACTTTTACATTTAAAACATGGATACACGTCTTGTCAAAAAAATTCAATGGACTAGAAATATCTTGGTCCAAAGACCGCGTTTTGACGAGCTCCATTTTAGAGGGTGCATTCAAAAAGCGCAATACGCTAAAATGTAGGCCACCGGAGACATGAAGGCTATTGTTCAATAAAAATGCTTCACGAAGCCAACGTGTTAGGGACCATCATGAAAAAATGTATAATTTCAGGACCATGCCTAAGAAAGCTCTAAAAAATGGTGCCCCGTAACTTTGACTAGCGAGTGCGCATGGGTGCAATTTCAAAAATAAATACACAAATAAACGTCAGAACAAACCATATTCAATGCAAATAATTCCAGCAAAATATTAAAGATTAAACAAAACAAATTAATAAGATTTCAACACTTTTTTTAGTTATACATTAACTGCTGTATATTAATGAATTAACAATGCAGAGTGTTCTAAGAGAGATATTATATCTATCTATCTATAATTTTAAAGCTACGCTCTTGTCGGTGGAGTCCTCTCCACTCCTCTCTTATTCCATGGCATCTCCTTGACTTCTCGGTACGACACGACACCTAACTTTTCCTATATTTGGTCCATGTAGGACCTTCATGGCCTTCCTCTTTTCTTTTACCTTTTCGCTTTTCTTTTCTGTTTCTTTTTTTCTTTTCTTTTATTTACAAAGTAATAATATAGGGTGTGCATTTGTTCACAGTGTCGGGAGCGCTCATGAGACAATCGTGCCATAGACTGCTTGAGCACCAGCAGGCCGGAGGAGACGAGCCCCCCCTTTACTCACCAATCGATCAAATTTCAGGTAACAATCTTACTATTTCTATACGGAGTGTTAGTGTAGAATAGACCGATCTTTTAGGGGATGAATAAGGTCATCAATACCTACAACTTTTACTAAGGGATCATGATCGAAATATAAAAAACAGGTCCTTCATGCAAATTTTTTTGCTACCTTAATGACAATGTACGAAGAGCCTTTGTGTCCATGATTTCAGTAATGTCTTCTTAGTAAAAGTTGTAAGTATTGGTGGCCATATTTGCCTCCTTAAAGGAAAAGATTTTTTACACTAACACTATATACAGGGTGATAATGTAAGCGGTCTTATCCTTCAAGGGGCTGAGTATGACCATCAATACCTTCAACTTTTACTATAGAACCATGGTCAAAATCTTAAAAAAAACGGATGCTCCATACAAATAATTCTGCTACCCCGGTGCCAATGTATGGAGAGCAAATTTTTTTTCTCGATTTCAGTGATGACTTCCTAGTAAAAGTTGTAGGTATTGATGCCTATATTCACCCCCATAAAGGATAAGACTGTTCACACTAATACCTTGTATACATATAAAACAAAGTCGAGCTTGTTACAACACTTATCTCGAGAACTACTGCACCGGTTTTTATGATCATTGATTTTTTAGATTCGTATCCTGTCCGTAAAGCAGACTGACTATATAACATTCCAAAATTTCACATCGGGGTTGAAGTGGGGAATAGTTTGCATGAGAAATACGACATGTGCGCGGGCAAAGTCACAGGGATTCACTAGTCGTATTATAATTAGTCACACCTCCCCTTTCCACTTTCCAATTGTGTTAACAACGGGTATTAAATATTAAATGTTAACCATACCTTCCTTTAGACTTTAGTAACAACAAGCGCCTTTACTCTCTGATTTTAGTTACAATCAGAATTATAAATAACCCATACTCCCACCGGCGCCCGGCACTTCTTCCTCACAAAGGAAATGGCCGACATGGCCGACTCCCCATACAATATTTGACCCTTAAGTTAAGTTAATGCTTGAATACACATATTCAGTAAGCTATGTTCATATTGTTAATCCGCTGGTAGCTTGTACCACACACCAACTATCTATTTGTGATTGTTAACTGCCCGGCGGCTTGCTTAGCGCACGGTTGCTGGCGCGATTACAACTACCCTCCCTTTTAATGTATAAACTTACTTACCTTTAAATCATTGCTCACTATGTTGCCAATTACCAATATAAGATCACTGGGTGGGGTGGAGGGCTGATAACCTGAGATACAGGAATCATCCTAGTTCAGGTATCAGCCCACCATAATCTATATGTACCTACCACAAATTGTTTATTTTCATTTTGTATTTTCTTATGGTGAGAAATAAATGATTATTATTATTATTATTATTAAGTCTGTGCGTCACAATCCAACTTGAATTTCTAGCTTTGTTTTTAATCATCTTGAAATGATCACAATTGTAGCTGTAACCAGTGGGGTTTTAAGTTGCAAAGACTGTGTTGCTGTTGTAGTCTCAAATTTTTAATTCACCCCGCTAGATTAGGAGTAGGTACCTAAATATTGTTATAGTTCGCGCTCGTCCCACACACAAACCGTGCTTGTGCGAGCTGTGAACCCGGAACCGCTGGTTTTTCAGGCCGCAGCGCGAAACACTACACCAAGACAGTCGTCAAGACAAGACAGACACCAATTAATTTGACAATAGATAAATTAGATTATCTTGCATTACCAAATCAAAAGTTTACCCACTTTTAATCATCTCAGTGTTGCAATGACCCACAAAATATTCCTTAGTGAACTCCCTACAAGATCAGCCTCATTGTTTTCGACTAGCCCTCTGACCGAGCCGGCTCGTCCAACTTGGCGCTTTTTACCCGGCGAATCACTGCCAAGCTCGCTTATCCCGAAGTATCAAAACTTATTGCGCCAAGTTTTGGAAGCTTGCCACTGTGGCGTTACGTCGCCCACTTCAGTATGGCCCGATTTTGATAGAAAAATCTCAAATTTACGAGGAAGCAAGTATTGACATTTGGACCATCTGAAAAAGCATTTCTAAAGCAATGTGATTCTGTTTATTAAGTTTCATTGACGCTCACAATTAATATCCGTCCCCTTTGTCAACTATAATAGTTTTCACAGAAAACCAGCGCCGATGGCTCGCCATGGCAAAGAGCTGAGTGGGTAGGAAAAATAAAATCACCAACCGCAACCGCTTTGAGTACCAGTTCAGGCAAATGCAGAATGCACCGCCCTCCCCCTCTCAATACGCATGCACTACAGCTAATGCAGTTGTTAGTTACCAACACCAACGTGCAAAAAACCTCTACGCGTTTCGCCACTCCACGCGGCATCCTCAGGAGATGTTGTCGCCTCGGCTGAGCACGGACGACTGAAATGAGTCGCTGGCGAACAGGCCTTTTATACTGTCCCCACTTATGGGCTGACGTAATCGTTACGTTAACGCGATCGTTACGTAAACGCAAACAAAAAGTTAAAGTTAAAAAATTAAAAAGTTAAACCGTTGATGACTGATGGTTATTAATAACATTTGTTGATTTGAAAATAGATTCAAAAGTGGGGAGGTGGTATAACTGACCTGTTCATTCAACAATGTAAGCGTATTA
This sequence comes from Pyrausta nigrata, assembly GCA_949316185.1. NCBI lineage: Eukaryota > Metazoa > Arthropoda > Insecta > Lepidoptera > Crambidae > Pyrausta > Pyrausta nigrata. Next base: position 2,495,753 of record OX438936.1, read on the forward strand.
TCTTTATTATGTTTTATGATTTCTAATTGTTCCAGAACGGACAATTTAAAACTTTTTTCACATGTGTGTAAAATGGAAAAAGTATGATTATTAGGAATACTATGTCCTGAATCTAAAAGATGTTTGACGAAGTGTGACTTTTCAGGATGGTTGTTTCGATACGCGGAAATATGTTCTTTATAACGTGTGTTGAAGCTACGGCCGGTCTGTCCTATATAAGTGGCGTTGCATGCATTACAGTTAAGCTTGTAAACACCAGATTTTTGGTGTTTATCAAGCTTATCCTTTCCGTTACAAATTAATCTTAAAGAGTTATTAGTGTTAAAAGCTACGCGTATGTTATGTTGTTTTAGGGTTTTAGAAATACGTTCCGACACCGTCCCTAAGTAAACTAAACTAGAATTATACCTGTTAACCTTTTCATTAGGAACAGAGTATAATAAACTAGTTATTATTTTATTAATTTTATTTTTTATTAAGCTGTCAATAATGCATCTCTTGTATCCGTTTGATATAGCGATGTGATACAAAATGTTTAATTCCTTCCTGTAATTGTCTTTACTAAGTGGTACAGTAAATAGTCTATGAATATATGAATTGAACGCGGCCATCTTATGTTGCCACGGATGACAAGATGATGCATGAATGACAGTGTCAGTATGTGTTGGTTTTCTATAAATTTGGAATTGATGTTGACCCTGCACCCTTGTGATTGTTAAATCTAAGAAATTAATACTATCGTTTTGTTCTACTTCTAATTTGAATTTAATTTTATGGTTAATATTGTTGATTTTATTAAGAAAAATATCTAACTGTCTATTAGTTCCGGTCCAACAAATATGTCATCAACATATCTATAATAGTAAAGAGTTTTCCTTTCTTGAACTAGGTATTTATTTTCAAAGTTATCCATAAAAATATCTGCCATTAAAGGACTTAAAGGAGAGCCCATTGCTAAGCCCTCCTTTTGCCTGTAATATTGATTGTTGAACCGGAAATAATTTTGTTTCATGCATAAGGAAGTTAATAATATAAGATCTTCTATCTCCCCCGGATGCAATCGTAGTTTTTCTAAGTGATTTTTTAGAATATTTAAACTTTCTTGGTGTGGTACATTGGTAAATAAGCTTTCTACATCTAATGATAATAACTTTGCATTCCGAGGGAGAGAAATAGGTTGAATTTTCTTAATTAAATCCAAGCTATTTTTTAAAGAATGTTTAGGTTTTAATGACGATTTCTCCTTCAATACTGAATTAAGTTGTTTAGCTAATTTATACGCCGGCTGACTGTAGAAGTAAGAAATCGTCATTCTGAATTATGTCTTCCACCTTTTGAATATAATTGTTACGTTCCATAACCACCACCGTGCTACCCTTGTCAGCTTTTGAGACAATCAAATTGTTTTCAGTAATTTTTTGAGTTAGCGATTTATAAATATGATACTCCTGGTTAGATGAACTACTATTTGACTGTCTCATAGCCGTCCTAATCTGATTTGCTGTAATATTAGTTGCTAAAGTTTTAACATATTGTTCTTGTTTACTACACACAACAGCGATCTCCACGTCAACCGTTAATCCTTGTAAAGTTTTTTGATTGACTGAGGGTTGTAAATTATACTTTAGTCCTTTACTTAATAATGAAACTTTATTACTTGACAATTCGACATCAGATAAATTCTTGACCCGAGGATAAAATGTATGTGATTGCGGTTGTTCGTGGAAACCACGCTGCATGTTATTAGTAGACTCGCACTTCAACACACGTATTTTCCTACATTGAATTACATATTTTTTGTGTGCTTCTTGTGAAGCAAGAAGCCTAGCTTTATGATCTAATAAATCGAATTCGACGTTATGTAAAGAATATGATAATTGAGAATGAAGAATTTTGAGATGTAGTTTTAAATTGTCCCTTACTGAAAACCAATGTCTTGACTCTTCATTTAGCCAAATTAATTGTGCTTTTTTAATTGCTATATTTGCTGGTCGGCTACTCGTATTAGAACGTATATTAATGTAATTTGGAATAATGTGTTCACGCTTACATTGTTGATTGAACCAGACGTTTTGAACAGCTAAACGATGAAGCTTAGTTAGTTTTATGTATAGACGTGCCTGTACAGCTATGCTTGCTGATTTAATATAATTAATAGAATCAGGCGTTACTTTGCGGAAATCCATTATCAGATGGGAAAAATAAAATACAATTATTTTGCCTTTCATGAAGTCAGTATTGAACTGGCTGAACAGAAAGAAAATGCTAAGGTTCAAAGTCAAAGTCAAAAATAATTTATTCAATTTAGGACAGAAAATACCCCTTATGAACGTCAAAAATTTAAAAATCAGTAATATTGGCCCTTAGGGGGCCCGGACATGTCTCCTTATCTTTTGGCCCCTACTAGTGCTTCGAGATAAGACACAGACAATCAGGCAAGTGCTGAGAAAAAGCACCGGAACAAACTCAGTCACCACTAGCTGCCATAAAAAAGTGAAAAAAGTTACAATAAAAAGGTAGGTACATCAGTTTGGTGCAGGCTGGACTGTCCATACATTCTCGTCATCAAGATAGTCTTGAATTTCATAATACCCTTTAGACATGAGGGTAGTTTTGACATGCGACTCCAAATATATCAGTCAATCTGCCAAGTACCTAAACTCAGATGTGGTATTCATATTTTACCGGTCGTTTTACTAAAGTTAGTTTTGCACTCAGAAAACAATTGAACGTCTTCAGGTGTGTCAAACCCACCACAATTTGCTATTCGAGCGGATGCTCTCTTAAAATTCGTCCTTTCTCTCCTGAATTTCAAATACTTAAATTTCCTTTGATTCCCCATGCAAATACTCTGCATTCGTAGCCCTACTAGGAACAGTTTAGGTAGTAAATTTTCAGCGGTGGTAGGCTCCGTTAGGTGCCGCCTGGTAGCTACCATCCTCCTACCGGTGCCCGGCGCCAAGTAGCTTGCTTTGTTCCGACTGTGACTCCCACGAGTGCCTGAACTTTCTGGGTGAGCTCTTTCCACCGTCGAATCTGTATACTCCACGTCTGGCTTAGTCTAGGGTCAAGAGCAAACCCATTTAGAAAAGTCAAAGTACGTGGTTAGGTAAAATTTTCAACACAGGCTACAACGTTGCAATAACCATACTGAACTCAAAACTATGCCCCGGTGAAGTTTCGTCGGTGAATCATTCAGTCAATGCGTAACATTGAACTGGGCGAATTCTATTGAGGACCGTCTTGATGTAGTGGTTCACGCCACGGACTTCTAAACCAGGCGGTTGCGGGTTCGAATCCCGCAAGAGGCAAATGTATGTGTGATGAGGTAATTAGTGTGTTTGTTGAATCAATTTATTTACTAATTATTTCTTTCCAAAAAACAGCTGAATAAGTTAATTTTTATATTTAGTTGTAAGTTTATTTTATGTCTCCAATCGACTCTTTAAATGGAGACCAAGAAGTCCTTTTTATCGTTTGGTTTTATAATGATTTTATTTCTAGATAAAGTTCAAATTTCAAACGTTTATTTGCCGAATCACCATTATTATATTTAGTTACTAGCTACCTGAGCTGTCCAATCAGTTTAACAACAGCCAATTACCGTTTACATGTTAACAATGATTCGATCATCATACTAGCATACTGTATGACTGCCTCGTTGGTCTAGTGGTCAGCATGCTGGGTACTATCCACGAGGTCCCGGGTTCGAATCCCGCGTCGGGCCGAGAGTGTTTGGGTTTTCCTGTCTTGAAATTACTCAGACACAGCTCCGGAGTCAGGAAGTTGGTGGTCTTAACACGCCCGTGCCTCGGAAAGCACGTTAAGCCGTTGGTCCTGCGCCTAATCTCTCTACGGTCATGTCGGACTGCCGTCTCATCGAAATATGAGAGTGGAGGAACAAACAGAAAGTGCACCTGTGTATTGCGCAGACACTTGTGCACTATAATATGTCCCTGGCTAATCTCTATTGAGATAGGCCGCCGTAGTCGAAATTCGGCTAGAAGGACATTATACTGTATACAGGGTGACAATAGATAGATAGATAACTCTTTATTGCACACCATAACAGAAAAATACAGTAAGTACAACGGTTTACACAGAAAAATGTACAATGTAGGCGGTCTTATCGCTATAAGCGATCACTTCCAGACCATGACCAAAATTCATAGAAAAGGTGTAATGAACAAATAATAAATAGTATTTAAATAACCAATTAATAATATTTAAATAATCAATAAAATACATAAAAATAAGTATACAGACAAGACAATATCACAGACATCGGTCAGATTTCGAGTAAATCTTACTTTGGATACCAACTCGAGCCATGCCATGACATTCGCCTACCTATGGCTCAAGTATTTCAATACGTTTATAGTAGGAGAGATAAAAACAACCATTTAGGTCAGTGGATGTCCTACATTATTTCCATTCCCATAAAGACCTTACTACCTAACTTCATTTTGTGCCATATTTTTGTAATGTGTATATAAGTATAAGTCAGCCTATTAGATCCCACTGCTGGGAAAAGGCCTCACCTCAACTATGAGGAGGAGCGAGCCATACTTCACCACGCGGGCTCAGTGCGGATTGGTGGAGGGGTGTATGTAAGGCAAGTGACAAACCTTACTGTCAGAAGTTATCAAGCCGCCCTAGGGCCTCTGACTAGGCTTAACGACTAATACCACAGATATTAGCCGGGACCAACTGCTTAACGTGCTTTCCGAAGCACTATAATAATGAAGCACTATAATAATAATAAGTGCAATATACTAAAAAGCGTTAATTATTATTATTTTAGCTTGTTTTTAAAGAAATTTTATATGGACCCCTCCTTATAAAATTTCTTTAAAAACAAGCAAATTTAACAAAAGGAAATACATATACCTTAGTGTCTACATTTATGATTATGCCATTTCTATAACACTTAAATAAATATTACCTCTTGTCAATAAAAAGACGACCGTCTTAGTGTAGTGGTTCGTACCCCGGACTACAAAACCAGCGGTTGTGGGTTCGAATCCCGCAAGGGGCAAATGTTTGTCTGATGAGCACGAGCATTTGTCCTAAGTCATGGATGTATAAACGTATATAAGTATGTCTATCCGTTATCCTAGTCGCCATAGCACAAGCTCACGCTTAGTTTGGGGCTAGGTAATTGGCGTGTTTGTTGAAACAATTTATTATTATTTATTAATTATGTAATAAGAATATCTTTGTGTATTGGTTGTTATTCATAAGACAATACAACAAACTTTAATTTTTAAATTAAATATGTATTTGTGTTATAGATCTGCTGCAGTTATATGTTATATTTAGATATAAGGTTCACATTTGTGTTTGTATGTTCTATATAGTATTGCACTTGTAATGCTTCTTATGTATGTCGGGTACTGCATGTGATTGATCCTGCACCACCCCGTATTGATTTACTTGGCAGGCAGATAATTTTATCAATGTCAACAAATGCTGCATTTGAAGCTGATATGGACAATCTAAGATGATGTGACCGCTCTCAAAATTGTTACGGAATATTTTTACTAAATCTGTGATCATATTGCTTTCGATAGCCTGCTTTTAATAATCTGCAAAGAGACTAGTCTCCCTGTGACCACGATCGCTGTAAAGTGTTCGAAACGTCAGGCTTAAAATAAAATGTAAATAAATCGCGAAGTAATCCGTAAAATTGTGTTTTAATGAGTTCAACAATTCGCGTAAACTAAGAAACAAATCTGCAAAGAATATTTTTTCCTTATTGAAGGAAAATTATAGGACACCTTATACGTCATTTACTAAAATAAAAGCAATAATTGAAAGCAAAATAAAAGAAAGAAGAGCAACACAGCAATGAAAGGAAAAAATCTAATATTATGATGACGTATACGGCTTGCAAATTTCTCCACTGGTTAGAGAACAAGTCGTGAGTTTGAATGAATGAATGATGTAGTAACATAATCCTATCACTTTCTAACCTAACCCAAAAGTTCAAACAAATGTTTATTATAACAAAAGAGAAAATAAAATTATTTACTGAATCATATCAACTCCTCAGGCAACACAAATTTCATTTATTAAACAGTTGAGCGGTTCATGTTATCTTAGAATATCCATACGCTTGTTTTCAGTTTAGATGCTATTAAAATCAACCTTTATTATCGTATGAGCCCAGCGATCGCTTATTTTCAAAATTGGTTAGAAACCGCCTGTCGTGGCCATTGAAGCTGATTGGCAAAACGGTGGAACATGCTCCGGCAATGACCCGGTTTTATCTGAAAATACATATTCGAAATTATACGCGGCCTGGGTGCTTCGGTCTGATGTATCAAACGCTGCAGTTTTTAAAGACTATAAAGGCAAATTGTCTTCAGAAATGTTTTAGAACCTAATTTTATTTCAGCTATTAATATAGTTATTGTATCAAAGAAAATATTAAAGCATCAAAGTGCTACTCTAAAAAGCTTTTAAAAAAACACTGTGCTGGTCCTATGCGTGGCAAAATAATTTTAAGCTAGTTTTGGTGTGACGCCATGATTTTAATATACCCTTCACAGCACCCAAAGTATGAATACACAAAACCAACCCTGTGTAAATACGAAAACCACGCGTGAAATAGCAAACCCGTATTTGAATGAAGAGAATATCTCTAGTGAGCGAATTGTTAGAGTAAACGGTAATGGTTGGAGACTAAAAAGAAGAGTTTTCACACAGTGGTACCTGACCATGTGGGCAGGGAGACCGGAGGCAAGCTGACACGATATGCGACGACGGAGGAGGACGAGGCGACACTCAGGGAACTACTGCTTAGGTACGTGATACACCCTAGAGAACCGAACGATAGCTTCCCGCCTTTAAAACCGGCTTTATTGCATTCAAATCATACGATGTGTCGATGTCTCCTTCATGTACTTGGCTTGGCATCCCAAATATCTTTTATTGCAGATATGATGCGATACCGCGGTGCTGATCATTTCACATTTACCACCGGATTTGCACCGACTAGCATCGATGGCCATGACAAAACTATTTGCTATTGTTAAGAGTCATTCTTCCGCGGATGCTTGCACTTGAGTGGGGAACAGTCCACTAGGCGGGGATCGGCTTGCATGTATGTGTCATGTGTTTTATTACGTAGCCTTAGTTAAGATTCCCCAGTCATCGAACTTGAATTCCCATTAAATTGCTCTCACGGTTACCCATGGCGTCAACAGCACTATGCTTTGCATCTATATACTCTATTCACTTTGTTTTAATACTTATATATTAATAATATGTATTATATTAACACTATGTTTAGTTTAAAATATTCTACATTATTTATGAAACATATATCATTCTAATGAGCACTAGTTATCGCCATAAAATTGTAGGTGTAGTATAGCTTTCTATTGGAAATTCAAATGAAATTGAGCACTCTAAATGGTGATATGGTTAGACTTTGCGAATAACAGGTAAATATGATATCATTCAGGCAGATAAACTACGAAGGACCTTCTATATCTGGGATGCTATTATACCCAAGGCTTTTGTGCTCCAGCCAATCGAATGGAAAAGTGCTGATTATTGTATTGAATACTCAGCATATTTATTATATGTATGTATTCGAATCAGTCACAAGTGAATTGATTCACGGACAATGAAATAGAGAACTGAAAGATAGTCTCCAAATTTCGTAACTCTGAATCGACATTTTCATATTGAATTGATTTCAATCAAAATATGATAGTCCAATATCCAGAATATCCATTTAAATGTATTTTTATGTATCTTGGTGCTACCATTAAACTATTATTGCTTAAAGAACACGTTAGAGTGCAGACTTTAGGACCACAATAATGTTATCTATGTAAGAAAATTTATCAAAATACCAATATTATGTCTATCTAAATTTTTTTTGAATGAAAAGTTTAAATTGCTTAGCATTATTTACTCCATCTGGTATTGAAACATATATTACTGTGTACCTAAACTAACTGGTAACATTATATAATGTTGGCTCATCAGGTTGGCAGTATCTGATGATAAGCAATAGCCAAGTCGATGATTATTGCAGAAGCCATGAGGTTGGTAAAGAAAACGTTTTCAATCTATGTATTGGGGTTTGATATTTTACTTCCTACATAATTAGGGAGATTAAAGCTTATGTTTTTAAACTTTAATAACTTTTTAAGCTGATTTGGAATGTAAATTAGCAAAACTTCAATATATTTCTTACGTGTATGATATCGTGGTTTTTGAAATGCTCAAGTGGTTTTGTGTTCTGCAGCCTTCAGAGACAGGTGAGCGTGATGAGTATGAACCTCTCCGCTAAGCTGGATGACCTGCAAAGGGGGGACCGGCAGCTGGAGACCACCGTAGCTCTCTGTGAGATCAGAACACAACTCCAGGAGCTGACCAAGAGCGTGGAGTCATGCCAGAGTGAGGTCTCCGAGGTGAGTATTTCTTTCCAAATAAATAAAGGAGTGACAAAACATCACCTTTGACTTTTATTACGAGAATAGTCTTGAAGTATCTTAAGATACAATATCCATGTTTACATTAATTTGTTTTAATATTTGGCATTTTAGGTGTGTTTAGTAAACATCATCTCTCACTTACGATACAAGAGATACGATACAATACGCATCCATATTCATTACGCATTAGTTTCAATAAGTAATTGATATTTTAAGTATGTTTAGTTTACGTATATTAGATAAGCAATACTTAAGCAAAAGAAAAAAAACTGCAAGTACCGTGATGTGTCTGTTTTTGCAGCAAAAAAATGATAATTTGGTTCAGGACTACGTCAGTTTATATCTTAACTAAATCAAAGGTATTTGTTATCCTCACAACTTTGTTATTATTCCAACAATTTGCAAACCTTCATTTCATGGCACAGACTTTCTACTTAATTGGATTCATTGAAGTCTTCATTGTTGCCACCCGTTTATTAATAGTAACTAAAGCTTTAATTGAAATGCCATCCTCAGTTTACACATTACATAAACCTATCTTGCAATATCGCTTACAAATCTGTTCAATTAGCAAACTGACTTGCTTATTGAATACAGTACTCAGTGCTTCGGGCTATAAGCACAAAGCATCGGTTGCATTAGTATTGTGCAACCACTATGTAACATGTATTGCCTTAGCAAATGGATACATATCATCTTGTGTCATATTCGCTTGATTACTTATTGAACAGTGTTAGGATTAATTATTAATTCATGTCTAGTGCAAAATTGTAGGTGTTATATACATTTAAATTGTGCAAGGTAAACATGTATTATAACCTAAGGTTTTTCTACTGATAATAAAACAAAACAATAAAGGATAAGTAAGTTAATAGGTATGATTAAGCAATTGAGATGTCTTTCAGAGCTGAAAATGATAAAACCGTAAGTGGTTGTTCAGAATTAAGGTTGCAAGATCGTCTCGATTATACATTTTATCACCATGATTTTATCAAATATTTTGAGTTAAAAGAAAACGAGAGTATCAGATACAATTACCACAAACAATTCAGTTTTTCTTTTTAAGATCCAGCTAAAACAATACATTTCTTTTAAATCCTTTAAAAAAATGGATTTTGTTTTATAATTATAACCTATTCATATGAACTGCAGCTGAAAAATTGACTGTACATTTAGGCAGAAAATTTTAGAAAATTGGGTAGATAATAAATAAAAACGAAGGAAAACTGGACCATAAGACAGAGCGTAGTGCCTTCCACACTAATTTTGCTTTTAACTTTGGAACAGATGTAGTAATGCTACCGTAAATAGCAATTTCATACAACCATTACTTAAAAGACAATAAAAATGGTCACGCCCTTTTTCTTTTAAAGTACTAGTATGTAAACGAAATATCGGTTGATGCATTGGGTGTACCCACAATACAGTGTGAGCCCACAGTTAAAAGCTCCCTGTATTTTTGCTATATCTGTCTAAACATATAAAAACAAAAAAAAACAAATGACTTAATGACATATCAATGCGCAGTTAAAAACTAGGTACTAGGATTACAACCTTTTTATAGTGTAGATGAGCAAAAAAGAAAGGATTTTTGAAAATTTCTATTAAGAGGTAAAAGTACAACCTCTAAAGGGATGAAAAGGGGTGTCCATAGGTGTGTGTAGGGATGTATGGGAAATTCGATAGTTGCGGGGGGAAATCGCGAGACAGTCTCCTGCGACTTCGCCTGAGTAGTCGAAAAAATGTGTCATACCATTTTTAGGCCTATATTTCTTGTAACGTGTAACAAAAACCTGTTGTTAATAAAAATATATTTTTGTAAATAGATTGACACGGTATAAATTTACATAAATACTCAAAGATAATGGTACAATTATTTGTATATGTATTTATTTATCAAAGACTACGCCCACAGGTGAAACGAGATATGGTCGCCATAAAGCAGGAGCTGGACACGGTACAACAGGTGAAAGAGGAGATCGAGGAGCTGCGAGAGTACGTGGACCGGCTTGAGGAACACTCGCAGAGGAGGAAGCTGAGGTTGTTGGAGCAGGTACGCCTATAGATCAGACGTAGAAACATTTTAAAAAATAGAAAACATTTATGTGGCACAACATACAAGACAGAGTTAAGGAAAAAAAAACTGACTTTTCTGTGTGTTCAATGAGTAGTTCCAGAAGGTGTTTTCAGCAAGCGTCAAGAGGGTCGCTAGAGGTCTGCGAAAATATGTACTTTTGATGATAGATGATGATGACGATGATAGATGACGGTTATGATTCTATTTATACAGTCAAAGGCAAATTAAATGAATACTGTAAGTACTGAACAAAAATACGTAATTGATTACCCAAAAAAAAAAAGGCTTATGGCCTCGTTCATCAAAATCAGTACCTACTTAAAAATCCTAATAGCGTTGACTAATGTAAGTCAGGTAGATTTTTATTTATGAAAAAGGCTTGTTTTGGCGTTGATCATGTTAAGTATAATGTTTATGTTAACCATGTTTTAATTTATATGTTTAGTTAAATAATTACTGACATGTAATTGTTTAACAATTTATTGATCATCAAGATGATTTTTCAATTTAATATTGTTTTTTACTGCATTCTGAAACTAAGTACTTCGACGACATGTCACCACGGCCACGAATATTTTACATAACTTATATGAATAGCGTCATCTATCAACATAAAATAAAACTAAAATTTTGAGCTGACAGAAAATCACTCATTATAGTCGATTTATAAGGACACATTCTCGAAGACTTCCAGCGCCATCTAACGAATCAAAGAGAACGTATTTGTTTCTTACGTTTACGCGAATTGTTGAACTCATTAAAACACAATTTTACGGATTACTTCGCGATTTATTTACATTTTATTTTAAACCTGACGTTTCGAACACTTTACAGCGATCGTTGTCACAGGGAGACGGGGAGACAAAAAGAACGTACTGGAAAACTCCTCACTGTGGATCTTAATAGAACCAGTTTTGACCCTAGATCGGGGTTCACGAGGATGAAGCTATAAATAATAAAAAAATACTGTAGACTTTTATACTTGATCATACTAACCTATTCTCTTGACACTCATCTCTGAAGCTGAATCTTCTTAAGGATAAAAAAAGTATAAACACACAGACAATATAATAAAGAGCGGGTACGCTACAAACAATAATATGTTCTGCCTGTTAGAAAACACCTTTACTAGATAAATAAGTTATTAATTAATATTGAACTTGCTTTTATCCTAAAATAAGTCACTATTGCGCCTATTTATAGAAATTAGAAACAACGGATAGTATTACAACACTACATCCAAGACAATATAGAAAATATAATTTCAAAGTTGACTTAACCGGGGATCGAACCCTGGCCCGCAGAGACACGTGTCAAACAGTGTCAAACGAACATTTTTAAGACATATGGAGCGGGAAAATGTCTCCTCACTTTAGTAACAAATATTGTCAAGTGTCATCTGTAGCTAAAGCACTCGTGCTATGGAATTCTGAAACAACTGTGGTACCACAGCACCCAGACTCGAGACAATTAGAAAAATATGATTTTTTCTAATTGCCTCCTCATTTTAGTAACGAATTTATATTGTCAAGTTTTATCTGTAGCTTTCCGTGAAAGTATATCAAATAGCCTTACTTTCTTTTTAGTGTTGGTAGAAGCTTTCAGCGCTTTTGTTTTCACCCGCCCGGTATTGTTGGCCGATTCACATTAATAGCCCCAGTAATCGGCGATCGTGTTACCAATAGTGCTTCAAAAGAGTCGATAGATTATAATAATACGGGAATTCATGAAACGTACCTAAGTGTTTAACGTCTAAACGTAAATTAAAAAAATACTTAGATAAGTTGCATATCGTCATTACTTCCCGTAATAATGTTATCGATAAACAATGCGAGAAAGTGTAGAGTTTTGTCGATGTATCCACAGTTGACTATGTGAAATCGATTAGGATTCTCGATATTGTCAAAAGGGGTAATAAATTAAATAAATAAATAAATTGTTTCAACAAACTCACCAATTACCTAGCCCCAAACTAAGCGTGAGCTTGTGCTATGGTGACTAGGATAACGGATAGAAATACTTAAGTACATATAAACATCCATGACTTAGGTACAAACGCTCGTGCTCATCACACAAACATTTGCCCCTTGCGGGATTCGAACCCGCAACCGCCTAGTTTAGAAGTCCGGTGCGCGAACGACTACACCAAGACGGTCGTCATTCTACTTGTAGTGTGGAGCCGAAACAAAGTAATACTTTAGTCTACGTCTTTCGTTCTTCATTACGGGCAAAAAATACCTAGTAGTTCAAGTACAAAAGAATTAACATAAAATATAAAGTTTAGAGGCGTTTGAGATGTAATGTGATGTGGCGTGAAAAGAATACAGCTGGACAGAAAAAAAAAACAAACGTCGAAGTTAAAGATCGTAGAAGAAGAAAGAAGTAAAGGAAGGTCAAGGAGAAGTTATTTCGACCAAATAAACAAAAAAAACATCATGCCGTACCACAAAACACAAGCGTACAATATATAATAATGGCTATTACCAAGCCACTGCCAAGAGCCTAGCTCTTAAAGTTATGATGGTCACAAAATAATCACACTGAAAAATCATTGTAATAAATAGCGACTATTGTCGTAGCAATAAAATGCAATGCAGGTCGTGTAACGCCAATTCCCAGATATCAGCAGCCTTACTATCACCAAAAAAACTATCCTTCGAATTGCTAGCAATAAGAAAAACATCCTGCTTCGATGGCTATAACTCATGCTATGAGCGTTAAAAAGGTGACAGGTTTACAGTGTTTAAGAGCGAGATGGGGCTTTACATTCACAGTGTGTCTATTTCGTTTCATTGATTTCATTGGTTAACGCAAACTGCCCTGCTGCCATGACTACCATGACCCCAGAAATAGCAGGCCCAGCTATTTTTGGGGTCGTGGTACGAATTAAGGGAACTATTCTGGTTTAGCAATTGCATTGTTTGTAATGGGAAGGTTGCTGATCGTGGTGATAATCATAAAACCTTATAACACTTGACAGTGTAAGGTCGACGCGACACGAAATGCAGCGAGTTAATAACGATTGTCGAACTAACGAGCGATACAGACCAGTCAAATCCGCGAGTGTTCGGAGCGGTGTGTGTATTCGGAGCGGTGTGTGTGTGTATGTGTGTGTTTGTCAGAGAGAGAGAGATCGAATGAGATTAACTATTACAGATCGCTTCAGTCTGCTTGTAGTCAAGTGAGCAGAGTAACCGTACCACCCGTTACCTAACTTCAGTTGCAGAGCAGTTTTTTAAATCGCAAATAACTGCCAAGTTATTATACGTTGCAACCTGGCAGTATCTAGGAAACCGCTTCGCAAAACTTGTCCTGACAGCGGGCACAGGTAATCTGTAGACACGACGACGAACGATAATATCAAAATTATCCAGGTTAGGAGCAGATTTGTGTGTGTCCAGGGAAGCAGTTAAAATATACAACTGCCTAACGCGAAGCATCCCTTTATCATCGTACACGGCATTAGTAGGGTACAATATTGGTTTTTCCAGCATTACAGTTTATAAAGTAAGATGTGAAAGTAGAGTGCTTAACAATGTGTTGTGGTTCGCGCCCCGGACTTCTAAACCAGGCGGTCGCGGGTTCGAATCCCGCAAGGGGCAAATGTTTGTGTGATGAGCACGAGCATTTGTACCTGAGTCATGGATGTTTATCAATGTATATAAGTATGTCTATCCATTATCCTAGTCACCATAGTACAAGCTCTCAAGCTTAGTTTGGGGCTAGATAATTCGTGTGTTTGTTGAAATAATTTATTTATTAGGTATTGGTAGTCAATGCCATGTTGCGTTACATCCACTTTTGCATTATCAGGCTGTGAAATAATCCCTAAAGAAGTTAATAAAACAAACCGTAAAATAATCTATCGACTAATGGGCGTCACTGGACGTTCGGTCTGACGTGTCAAGGTGGCTATAATGACATTCCAATTCAGTAATAACACCGTGATAATAGATAAAATTAAGCTGCGTTTAGTGATATTATGCTTTGTGTGGGTCATCGAATTATTATGATCGATGTTACTGTACGCAATTTGCCGCGTTTCGCTTGTCGACTCAGTCAGTGAGCATATGGGTGGCAGCGAACAGCACAGTTCGAATGATTTTTCAGTTGGTTGGTCTCGGATGAGGCATGCGAATTTAAAAAAAATCTTTAAAAAAAAATGACCCTTTAAATAATGTAAAATCACCAAACTAACGATATATGACAGTTTCCCTTCAGGGGCTTTGAAGTACTAATACGTACTGGTAGCGAGGCATGCTAGATGTCAGCGGGAACAGGTGGTGTTGCAGGAAAGGGGATGTTCCATGGCAGTCGCATGTGGTTGGTGTTTCCTCGCCCCCCGCACGTCTTTTGTTCCTCAGGAGGGTCGCGCATAAAATTGTCGGACTAATAAATTCATTTCATCATTTTATTTGCTAATAAATTTCATCTCAATATTGAGCCATAAAGCTAGCGAATAAAATCATCCGAAGACTAGAAAACATATTTTCCAAGTTGGCAATTGATTGCATTTCCCTATTAAGGTGTGTCTACACGGCGCGCGTGTTGAGTTGCTCTATGCTAGGAGTCTAGTCTAGACAATCATGATGTCACGTCCACAGGAAGCAATTAGCTACAATCCCTTTGATA
Organism: Pyrausta nigrata; assembly: GCA_949316185.1. NCBI lineage: Eukaryota > Metazoa > Arthropoda > Insecta > Lepidoptera > Crambidae > Pyrausta > Pyrausta nigrata. The sequence continues at coordinate 2,510,918 of OX438936.1, forward strand.
ATATATGGAGAGGACTTAGCCTCTGTGCCTCGGAAAGCACGTTAAGCCGGTCCAGCGTTTGATCTCTCTCCGGTCATGGCGGATTGCCGTCCCAAGTCTAAACTTGATGATGATGATGTCCTCCTAGCCGATTTCGACCACGGCGGCCTATCTCAACAAAGATTAGCCAACTGCGCGGGACATATTATAGTGCACAAGTGTGTGCGCAATACACAGGTGCACTCGCTGTTCCTTCACTCTCATAATTCGGTGAGACGGCAGTCCGACATGACCGTAGAGAGATCAGGCGCAGAACCAACGGCTTAACGTGCTTTCCGAGGCACAAGGGTTTTAACACCTCCAACTTTCTGACTCCGGAGCTGTGTCTCAACAACCCAAACACTCTCGGCCCGACCCGGGATTCAAACCCGGGACCTCGTGGATAGTACCCAGCGTGCTGACCACTAGACCAACGAGGCAGTCTAAACTTACTATGATAGTGAAGGAACAGAAAGTGCAACTTTTTACTGTGCACACTCAACACGCGTTTTGGGGATGTTTGTTTTCAATTATTCGTTCACTTTTAGCGACAGTGACACTTTTAGTGGTGCTTGTGGCGCAGTGGCGGCAGCGCTTTGGTAGTGATACCAAAAGTTAAGCAACCCACGGCGCGGTCGTGATTGGATGGGTGACCATTCCGACCATTTAAGTGACGTCTATGACAAGCATCTCCGTGCTTCGGAAGGCACGTTAAGCAGTTGGTCCCGGCTAATATCTGTGGTATTAGTCGTTAAGCCTAGTCAGAGGCCCTAGGGCGGCTTGATAACTTCTGACAGTAAGGTTTGTCACTTGCCTTACATACACCCCTCCACCAATCCGCACTGAGCCCGCGTGGTGAAGTATGGCTCGTTCCTCCTCATAGTTGAGGTGAGGCCTTTTCCCAGCAGTGGGATCTAATAGGCTGACTTATTTTAGCGACAGTGTATATTAGAATAATTGGATTGTACTTTAACTTTTATAAATTGTTCTCTGCTGTTGATCTGTAATGGATAACTGTCACTTGAACTGACAGTTTAAACTTGTGCCATATTTATGTTTTCTTTTATGACGTGCTTTATCCTTAGATAATATATCAGAGGAAAACATGCAATAAACAGCTATAGCCCCAAATTTTTTCAAAAATAATATATAAATAAATATTAGACAACATCTCACACATTTCTTAGATCGCACAGTAAGTGGCTAAAGCACTTGTGCTATGGAAATAGGAAACAATTGTCCTTATAACCCAGACCCAAGACGATTAGAAAAATATTAATTTCTATATTGACCTGGGGATCGATCCCGGGCAAAGAAGATAGGTAGGACATATTTTTATGGATTTGTTCAACTTTTCACAAGACCCATTTTATTCGAAATGCTCCTAAATCATAAGAATAGCTGTTATTTACGGGATTACTACATGTACCTTTATATTTTTGAGTTTCCGATATTTTGGCGCTGTTGCAAGCGCCATGATCACGGAATAACGCTTAAAATGGCTAAAAATTAAAATGGGGCTTGCAACAGCGCCGAAATATCGGAAACTCGAAAATAAAAAAATACATGATAGCAATCCCGTAAATAACAGCTATTCTAATGATAATGACCATGAAAGTTTAAAACAGTATTTTGCTCTTAAATCTTCATCTGATTGCTCGATTGCTATTAGTGGGCAATTATTGCACGAAATGTTGCCAGTGTGCGCACACCTTTACTTTGCAGACGATTGCACCCGCGCTTCGGCCTCTCATTTTATTTGCAGTCGTTCATGTAAATCCAATTATAAGAATAATTTCCTGTTATTTATTGACGTTCTGTGCAAATACTGTTATAAGATTATTGCTTCGCGTTTTCATTTTGTGCATCTATATTACGCTGGATATAGACAACTCTTTAATGCACACCGTAAAAGTAACGATAATACACTTTACACCGATGTAAAAACCGGTCAAGTGTGAGTCGGACTCACGCACAAAGGGTTCCGTACCTAAACAACATTAGACACTATATCAATTCTTATTAGGGTTCCGTACCCGAAGGGTAAAAACGGGACCCAATTACTAAGTCTCCGCTGTCTGTCTGTCTGTCTGTCGCCAGGCTGTATCTCATGAACCGTGATAGCTAGACAGTTGAAATTTTCACAGATGATGTATTTCTGTTGCCTCTATAACAACAAATCCTAAAACCAGAAAATAATTAATATTTAAGGGGGGCTCCCGTATAACAAACACGTTCTTTTTGCCTTTTTTGCTCGATATTAATAATGGCAACAGGTAGACGCTTCAAATGCTCACAGAATAATATAATGTATATTCACTTTAAAAATTAATAAATAAAAAAATAAAATAAAATAAAATAAGCCTTTATTACTGTTTAAATTTACAACTTAATCTTATAACTATTTATTATCTTTCTTAATATCTAAATTATAATGTTTTTTTTTTTTTTTTTTTTTATTTTTTTTTTTTTTTATTTTATTGATCGGCAACAGCTTGTCCTTCGACAAAGGCCTCCTCTAAGGACTTCCATGCCTCTCTGTCTTTAGCCATCCTCCTCCATACTGGACCAGCCACTCTCTTAAATTCATCTTCCCAGCGCTTCGTTTGTCGCCCTTTGCTTCTTTTACCATCCCTAGGGTACCATTCTGATATTATCTTGGTCCATTTCTCGTTTTTCTCTCTTAGCATATGCCCTGCCCATTTCCATTTCAATGTTTTATACACTTTTTTCGCTTCCTTAAATTTTGTCTTATTTTTTATTTCTTCTAATCTTATTTTATCTTTTCTTTTCACTCCTATAACACTTCTTTCTATTCCGTTTTGACATACGTTTATTTTATTTATTAATTGTTCTGTTAATGCCCATGTTTGGCAACCATATGTCAAGCATGGCAAAATACATATATTATACACTTTCCGCTTTTCTTTCATTGGCATGTCCTTGCTTTTCATTACTTCGCTAAGAGACCAAAATCTCTTCCAAGTGTTGGCTATTCTTCTGTCAATTTCCCTTGGCATGGTATCATTTACAGCTATTAGCTGCCCTAAGTATATGTATTCTTCCACGTATTCGATTTTTTCTTTGTTTACTTTTATTTCATATGTTTGTGAGGCATTAGTTAGAATTTTTGTCTTACTCGTGTTCATTGAGAGCCCTGCTATTCTACTTTGGTCTGACAGTTGTTGCAGCATTTGTTCTAACATTTTTGGGCACTCGGAAAATAGAATCAGATCGTCTGCGAAACGTAGATGGTTTAAGTTTTCCCCGTTTATGTTAAGTCCATTTTTATCCCAATCTAGATTCCTGAATATCATCTCCAGAGCCGCTGAAAACAGCTTGGGTGAAATGGGGTCACCTTGGCGGACACCTCTCTCTATAGAAAACTCTTCTCCCGTGGCTTCTAGCCTGACTTGGGCTGTGCTTTTTGAGTAGATGTTCTTTAGTATTCTAATGTACTTTCCATGTATTCCCTGAGTGTGTAGAGCTTCCCAGATATAGTTGTGTTCCAATGAGTCAAAGGCTTTATTATAGTCAACAAATCCCAGATAGTAAGTCTTGTTGTATTCATTGTATTTCTGTAGTACTTGTCTTAGTACATGTATATGATCTATTGTTGAAAATTTGCTACGGAAGCCTGCCTGTTCTTTTGGTTGGTTTTCTTCAAGTATAGATGTCAATCGGAATAAGATTATTTTGGAAAAAACTTTATACAAGTTGGACATTAAACTAATTGGTCGATAGTTTTCTATTTCTCCTCGATCTCCTTTCTTATGTAGCAATACTATTGTTGATTTTGTCCAGTCTGCAGGTATATTTTCGGTTTCTATAATTTCGTTAAATATTTCTGTTAAAATTGGAGCAATCGCGGTTATAGTAGACTTTAATAATTCATTTGTAATTTGGTCAGTTCCAGGACTCTTATCCGGCTTTTGTGTTTTTATTGCTCTTATGGTTTCCTCAATTAATATTTTTGGTACTGGTTCAGAGTCTGCTATATTTCTATATCTCGGCACTTCCTTTGGGTTTTTACTTTGGTACAGGTTTCGATAGTAATCGGTAGCTATTTTGAGTATTTCCGGTCTTTTATTTGTATAGTTTCCATCTTTAGTCTTCGTGTTTAGCATCCAATCTTTTTTAATAGTTAGTTCCTTGATCGCCTTTTTTATTCCGCCAGTTCTCTCGATATGTTTTTTCAATGTGTTTTGTCTTTTTAGTTTCCTATCTTTTCTAATGTTTTCGTTTATTTTTTTACTAATATCTGATATTTTTTGACGGTTAATTTTCTTTTCTTTGCTCTGTGATAGTTCTTTCCTTTCTTGCAGCAGCTGTTGTGTTTCGCTTGAAATCATCATTTTGCTATCTGTATTTACTTTCTTTGTTTCTGTTTTTAATAAATTTATAAATTTTGCATATTTTGTTTGAATTGATAAAGATTTTAAATGTTCTGTTTCTATTGAAACTTGTAGGTTGGTCGTAAGTTGTTTGCTATCCCCGGTGCATATAATGGCTGAGCTATCAGTTTGAAATCTTCTCTTTTTCTTTATGGGTGCGCCTGTTAATTTGGCACGAACCATTCTGTGGTCTGAATGAAAGTTTAGATTCTGGATAACTGATACATCCTGAATTACTTTATAGTTATTAGACATGATAAAATCAATTTCATTTTTATAAAGTCCGTTTGGGGAAATCCATGTCCACTTCTTCGTTTTCTTTTTCTTGTAGAAACTGTTGAGGATCCTTAGTTTATTTTCTAAAGCAAAGGTTACTAACCTGGCTCCATTTTTGCTTCTTTTACCATGTCCATATTCACCCACAGTGTATTCTTCTCCATTATTTTTCCTCCTTCCTATTTGCCCATTAAAATCGCCCATCACAATAATGTTTTTGTAACAGTTCTGAATGGTCATTTGTAGATCGTCGTAGAATTTTTCAATTTTCGTTATGTCTTCACGTTTCTCCGACTCTGTTGGTGAATATGCTTGGATGATAGACCACTTTTCGGCATTTTTTAGGGGTAGCGTAATGTTAAGAACAGTTATTCTTTCGGAAATTCCTTTGATTTCTTCTATACTGTTTGCAAGTTTCTTTTTGATTAAAAATCCCACTCCATACGATCCTGGTGTCTCACCTTTGTATTGTAGAATGTAGTTTCCGTAGTCTTCTATCCCTTCCCCATATCTTCTCATTTCGCTGATTCCTATTATATCCCATTTCATTTCGGCTATGGCTAATTCCAGTTCAAGAAGCTTCTCGGTAGTTCGTAATGATCTTGTATTAAAAGTAGCTATGTGTATGTCCGAGGTATTTTTGGTTGTCTTTAGAGGGTGTTGGTCATTTTCCCCCACGAGGACCAGTCGGCTTGGGGGAGGTTGTTTTGTTCCTGTTATTCCGTTTTTTTCCTTTTTATTTGTTTGTTGTTTCCGATCTCCGGTATCTAGTTGCTATTGTTTATTTTTAGTTGCAATGTCTGAGAGAGAATTAGATCTACCCCTCATCATATCGAATGCATTTATTCTGTTGCTCCTTGATGATGTTAATGTTTGTTGCTTCCTTGGCTGTAAATCAGATTGCGGGGAGGTAGATGGATTTCTCTTTCTTTTATCATTTACATTTCTACTCGTATTTTCTTTGACAACCAGTTTATCATATTTTATATAAGCATAATTTCCTTTTTTCCTCTCTTCCATCATCTTGGGTTGAAGAGCCTTCCTTCTTTCTAAAATTTCTTTTGAGTAATCTTCCACCAGGTACAGTTCTTTGCATTTCTTTTTGTTTCTCATTATTTCACTCTTTTTCCACCCACTTACTAATGACAGAAGCGTAGGCCTCGGTTTCCCTTCCTTATTTTTGATTCCAATGCGATGGATTTTATTTATTTCATTGTCTCCTATAGAGATACCCAATTCATCTAGAAAATATTTTCTTACATTTTCCAATAGATCCAAAGTAGATCTTTCCTCCTCCTTCAACCCATGAATTATTATGTTATTGCGTTTCTTGTCTTTTTCCAAATATTCTATTGTTTTTTCCAATTTTTCCACCTTTTGTTTCAGTATTTTGTTTTCCTCTAAGACTGGTTTTAATTTTTCCTCCATTTTATCCATTATTGTGTTAGTTAATTCTACTGTTTGATTTCGCATTTCAATTTTCATTTTTTCAAATAAAAGTTGAAATTGGTCTTCCATATTTTTTGCGTATAAAGGAACGTATTTGTTAGATTTGGAGATTTTTCGTTTCCACTAGCAATACCAATATGACCCTGACGTATTGATTTGACGGTTGTGCTGATCTCACTCTGAGTTGCTGAGTGATAGTCTATGGTTAAATTTCTAACCTCAAATTTCGCCGGTCTTATTTTCACTGAATCTCTTCGAGTTTCACTAAAGCACTGTTTTTGTTATCACAAACACTTAATCTTGATTAGTTTTATGTTTGAATGTAACGTGATTATGCTAAATGTGGCTTTTATCAATTTATTTGTGATATTTTCCTGGAGCTGTGACACTGTGATGTTTACGATACGAGAACCGGAACCGGAAATTTAAAAATTAATAATTAAATTTAAATAATAATAAAATTTAAGAGGGGCTCCCATACAAAATTGTTTTTTTCGCATTTTAATGGTAGTACAAGTCCAACTCGCACTGGGCCGGTTTTATTTATTTCAGACAACTGTTCAGCTGTTACAGTGAATAATATTTTTTTAAAGATTTCGATGTTGCTCCGATAATAAAAGTTGTATAAGTTAGACAACAAATAGGTTCCCATGCAAGTTATTTTTAAAACGAAAGTACATACTTATTTTAAATAAACAGCACTTATACCGGTCATTAACGCTAACTACGCTTTTGAACTCCTAATTGCTTTCTAGTTATTACATTGCGGGACCTAACACTTAGTTTTCCCCTGGAACCAAATTTTAGCTTAACAGGAGTTCCAGTGGAAAAGACCCTTTTAGGGTTCCGTTGTTAAACAAGGAACCCATTCATTTTCGTCATGTCTTTCTTTCTGTCCGTCCCTTAGTATAATCCTCTTAGCCGAATTTCGACTACAGTCACCAATCTCCACAGAGATTAGCCGTCTGCGCGGGAGATATTATAGTGCACAAGTGTGTGCGCAATACACAGGTGCACTCTCTGTTCCTTCACTCTCATAATTCGGTGAGACGGCAGTCCGACATGACCGTAGAGAGATTAGGCGCAGGGCCAACAGCTTAACGTACTTTCCGAGGCACGGGGGTGTTAACACTACCAACTTCCTGACTCCGGAGCTGTGTCTGAGTGTCTTAAGACAGAAAAAACCCAACACTTTCGGCCAGACCCGGGATTCGAACTCGGGACCTCGTGGATAGTACCCAGCGTGCTGACCACTAGAACAACGAGGCAGTCCGTCCCTTTGTAAAAGCTGGCCGACAAGACCGGAGAGAGATCAGGCGCAGGATCTACGGCTTAACGTGCTTCCCAAGGCGAACGTGTTAACATTCTGTTGGCGAACGCGACTTAATTTTCACTCAACATATTAATTTTGACGTTTATTTGATCACTCACCTTCTGTGACGAGTGGGTAGGGGCAGTCGTTGCGGTTTCGAGCGGTCGAGTGCAGTTAATCGAGTGATTCAAAGATGAGGAGTTTTAGATGACGAACGATAATCAGTAGAAATCTGCACGCGAGTGATTCAAGAATAGAGCTCCAGTACACCTACGAACGAGGCCGTAAATAACTAACCTACTGTATTTTTACTTAATAAATAAGAACACAGTGTGTGTGTTCTTATTTCGATATTCAATACGCATTTCAGTACGCAATACGCATTAAGTAAACCCTCAACGTAAACCCACGCGCAATCAAAATGATTGACTAATATCAACATATTAACTGGAATTTACGATATCTTGTATCAGGTTGAGGTGAGGCCTTTGCCCAGCATAGAGATTTATAACTTACTTTTATACCATCATGCAATATTAGTTGAAGTCGAATGTTACTCAGCATAGTACGTCCACACCTACTTGGTAGAGATATCGAACACCTAACATTCTGTCTGCTTCTTACTGACAGCAACAGCAGAATAATGATACGCCATTAATTCTTATGCGGATATTGTTTTTTTCACACAGCCCACGAATGGAAATGTAAGCCTCATTTCATACTATGTGTGTCTGTTTAAGGGCTGTGTCCACTACACTATACCATACCACGACCGTGCTACTAACGTATAAAAATACACATTTGATTTTCAACCCTAAACAGAGGAGTTAAAGTTCAAAGCATATAAGCGCGGTGTTCGTTTTGACCAGAACGGTTCATCGACGAAAACCGAGCTTAAATATTTTGAACATAAAATTTTTATGTTAAGGTCTAAAATTAATGTACTTATACGGCCCTAGTACGATCAATGTATGGTACGGTGTAGTGGTCAAAGACCTTTATGTTTCTTGTCCACCTTTTAGGTCACGGGTCTATGTTTGTATGTTGAAGGCTTCGTCGACAAGCTGTACAACTATTCTGGTTTGTTTTCAGGGCCTAACTTTCTTCTTATCCTACGCTATACTGGCGGCTGTGCTGGGGATGCTGCAGTTTGGGTACAACACTGGTGTCATCAACGCGCCTGGCAAAGTAATTATTTTTTATTAAGTTTTATTGCATTTTAATTGCAGTTTAATTGCATGACAAATCCCCTGCTAGGTGGACCGATGACCGATGACGCAGTCTCGAAGAGGCCTATGTCCAGCAGTGGACTGCAATAGGCTGATATGATGAAGTTTACAAATTAGTTGTGCGTTAGGCACCCATTATAATTATTTTAAAATATACTATTTTTATGGATCCGGAGATCCTAAAAGTTATGAAAATGATTCATTTCAAAGGTAAACCTAACTGTACTAAACCCAAAAATGTATTTTTTTAGTTTTTTTTTAATCCTTTTTTTTAAAAGGGTCTTTAGCCCTTAAATTATCGCTAGTCGAAACCCGGACACCCTGTATATATACTGATAAAAAGTCAATTTAACACGTAGCGAAATCGCTAGTGTCTCCAGGCATCTACCAAAAAGACTGAGACCCTGTCTTTATAACTGACATTCTCCTTACGTTCCAGAACATCGCCAACTTCATGAAGGACGTGTACAAGAACCGGTACGGGCTGGACCTTCACGACGACACCGTGAACAAGCTGTACTCCATCGCGGTCAGCATCTTCGCCATCGGGGGCATGCTGGGCGGCTTCTCTGGGGGGATGATTGCCAATCGGTTCGGGAGGTACGTCTTCACAATTTTTTTTCTTCTAGTATAGATTCCCAAACTTAATGGTCTAACGCCCACTTAGAAAATCAGTTATTTAAAAGCGCCCCCCACTATTTTCACTTCAAAAACCTCATTAACATATTAGTGTCACCAGGGCCCTATTTCACTAAACTGACAATTGTCATGGACATATGTCGTCATAAAAATTGTCAAGGGACAGGCGACAAGTGACAGTTATGAAAATTATTTTCTATAGAAATTTCAAAGTTTTTTCTGTGCCCCTTACCGCCCCCCTCTAGACCTCCAGCGCCCACAAGGGGGTGTTATCGCCCACTTTAAGAAATACTATTCATCAGCATGTAGCTACCCACTGCAGGGCATATGCCTTTCCAATTTTCTCAACGAAGCTCTGTTAGCAGTACCGCTTGATCAGGTTTTCCCGGCACGGTCTGTAATATCATCTGACCGTCTGCCAGATTTCCCTTTCTTCCTTATGCCAATTTAGGGTCTCCATTCTAGGTCTTCAGAATTATTCTTACCAAATAGACCATGGCCTCATGGCTGCGTTTGCAGATTTGCTACGGTGTTGGTAAGAACCAATAAAGTCAGTTTGTTTATCTAGACTTTCTCAGCGCAGCTCCTGTGAAAACTACTTAGCGGAGCGAGTCTAGGCAAATGGAACATCATTTGGCTATAATAAATACTTGAGAAATGTGTTTATAAAGAACCAATATACACTACGCATCATTGCACATCTCTGATGTAAATGCAGCCTTAAACTGCTTTTCATCTTCACCAAACATTGCATCTCATAATGGAATGACAATAGAATGAGCAACTGCTTATTCTACACACGGCCACACGTGAGACTACCCCACTGTGACCTTGAGACAACCTCTATTCCCTACATAATAAAAGCTATTTTGTAATTTTAATGGGTAACCAGACTGTACCAGCCTTCGTAATTGCTCACATTTTTCCTAAAAATCTCGAATTCTACTAATTGCTGCCGTCTTTTTGAAATTTGTAGGCTGGGTCAATCCAGCGATTGTATTACCAATTTTGCCAAATTGGGGCCTAATACATAGCTGTTATGGATACGTAGAAAATATGATGTAGAATAAACCTGCTGGCACGAAGATAAAATCAAAAGGGCAACTTAAGGTTAGGATTCTCATAATTTTGTATCGATTAAAAAATAGCCAACTTTAATTCAATAGAGAACTAGGTACGTCAAAGTAATGTTATTGATAGGTAAATTGTATGCATGGACAAATGTAACTGAATCGGAGAACTTATGAGACGCGAGCCTAGCACTGCATAATCATAGGTTAGGCAGCCCATTGCAGTTTCAATAGATTGCCGGCTTAAGTACTGTGATGTTAAGTCAGCCTATTAGATCCCACTGCTGGGAAAAGGCCTCACCTCAACTATGAGGAGGAACGAGCCATACTCCACCACGCGGGCTCAGTGCGGATTGGTGGAGGGGTGTCTGTAAGGCAAGTGACAAACCTTACTGTCAGATGTTATCAAGCCGCCCTAGGGCCTCTGACTAGGCTTAACGACTAATACCAAGAGATATTAGCCGGGACCAACTGCTTAACGTGCCTTCCGAAGCACGGAGATGCTTGTCATGGTCGTCACTTTAATGGTCGGAATGGTCACCCATCCAATCACGACCGCGCCGTGGTTGCTTAACTTTTGGTATCACTACCAAAGCGCTGCCGCCACTGCGCCACAAGCACCCCAGCAGTACTGTGATGATGACTTACTTATTGGGGACTTCTCGACTTTTCAAAAATACCATAATCAATGGTCATAGTAGCCTTAGTAGCACATAGTTCAATTTCTTTATAATAATAATAATTTATTTCAGGCAACAAATTTTTACACAAAATTTTGGCCCATATAATAAATACCTTAAAGACTAAACATACATATAAAATATAAATACATTTCAATAAATTACGAATAACACGCGTCAGCGACTAGGTTGTAGGCGCGCGATGTCGGCTGGCAGCCGTCCTCGGAACTTCCGGAACACGACTCCCTGCGGCCAAAAGTCCTCCTTTATGAAGGTCGCCAGATGGTGGGTCGGTACTCTTACCACAAACGAACTAAAATTCACCTTGTGGCGAAATTCCAACCGTTCGACCCTCAGGGTGAAGTTGGACTTCATCCGTACATAGTCTACGACCTCCTCTACCTTTGTAGACCAGTGCAGGCGGGACATATACAGCTGCGTTGAGTGTGTTTCGGGACGCAGCGGATGTTCGGGTCCGGTCGGTATTATACGGTCGGTAATATACTTTTGTTTCTCATCAAATCAACCATCGTCAGAGATGTTTATCCGTTATCCTCCACTAGGAAGTCGCTATAACACAAGTTCACGCTTTGTTGGGGGCTGTGATTGTTGGAACTATCTATTTGTTTATCTTTCAAGTGACAATTTCGACAACCTACCTCTGACTATCACTTCTTTATCACCAGGAAAGGGGGTCTTCTGCTCAACAACATCCTCGGCATCAGCGGCGCGAGTCTCATGGGCTTCACCAAGATATCCCACTGTTATGAACTGCTCATCTTTGGTAGATTCATCATAGGAGTCAATTGCGGTAAGAACAAGCTACTAACTTTAGAGATTTAAGGCCTGACACTTTTAGGTATACAAAATGTCAAGATTAGGACCTTATTCATCGTTTCTGAGAATATGATGGTTACGATATTTATACTAATATTATTTGTAGCAATATTTGGAAGTACTAGCCCGATTTTGAAAATTGTTTCACTAGTAGAAAGCTTTATCATTCCAGAGCTATATCATACCAGAGGGTTTATAAAAAAGTTAAAGAACACCCGGCTCAAAGCCGGATCGGGTCGCTATTTGAAAGATAAATAAAATATTTCATCTCAACAACTACGAAAAATCGTAGAAAAACATGGGGGTTATTCGAGTCTTCAGCTTTTCACTACTTTTTGGGACCTCCTATCTAATCTTTATAACAAACCTATAATCTAATACACTGAACTGCAATCTGCTTGTGTTCTTCTAGGACTGAACACCTCACTAGTGCCAATGTACATATCGGAGATAGCACCACTAAACCTCCGAGGCGGGCTGGGCACCGTCAACCAGCTGGCCGTCACCGTCGGGCTGCTGCTGTCACAGGTCCTCGGCATTGAGCAGATCCTGGGCACTGATGAGGGATGGCCGATATTGCTGGGTAAGTGAACTGTTAGCGCTCATTCACACAGGATCCGTCGTTGACCATTCGTCAAAACGGTATGACATAATAAACGGTATGTCAAAATATCAACTTTCGTACACGAAAAAGCTGATCCGTCAGAAAAATTTCACGATCCGTGTTTTTTGTCGAATGTGTTAAATAAAAGACAATACGTGTTTAAAGACATGGCGTTCATTTTTTCGATTCGTGATATGTGGTAACACTTTAAATGCATCTTCAAAATATAAACATTTAATTGTAAATTAGACGATGCGTCAAAAAACACGAATCGTCCTTGTGTGAACTAAAGCATACAATTATACCGTTACCAGTTACATATCTTCCCAGATATAATCATGGGTTCATGATTGATGCATAGCTGGACCTCCTCGCAACTAATCCCCCTTCCCCCCAGGCCTGGCGATCTGTCCCGCGATTCTGCAACTGATCCTGCTGCCGGCGTGCCCCGAGTCCCCACGGTACTTGCTCATCACGCGGCAGTGGGAGGAAGAGGCGCGCCGGGCGCTGCGAAGACTCCGGGCCAGCAACCAGGTAGGATATCTGATGATACTATCTTTTAAGGGCATGCCTATGATTCGACCAGCTAGCTAGTTATATAACTTTGAATGAAATTGTTTCTAACAATGGTTTGTTGCTGAACCTAGTCATTCATGGTCAGTTAAACAGATCAGTCGGACTGGCGCACGTTCAAAATTTAACTGTGGACCAACTTCCTTTGGTTTCCAAAATGGCCCATATTGGCCCGATGCCAAGACTCTCCTGCATTTTCTTTAAAAAATCTGAAAGGCGGGGCATTACCAACGTTCTGGCAAAACTGAACGAAAGCCAGTTTAAAGATTGGTTTTAAGACCAACCATTTTAAGACCAACAATTTAACAGAGAAACTGAATCTGTCTTATGGTAAATTCATCCTGAGTTGTTAGCTACAGAGTTACGTAACGTTACGTACTTTGTAAATCGACCACCTGACATTCTGGTTACTTAACAGGGACCCAATAGGAATTGTAATAGTAATACTAATCACTGGATTCCACGTCGCATATAGTAAATGAAGATGATGTTCTTCTTCGAAGGTGGAAGAAGACATCGAGGAGATGCGAGCGGAGGAGCGCGCGCAGCAGGCCGAGGCGTCTATCTCGATGCGCGAGTTGCTGTGCTCGCCGACGCTGCGCGCGCCTCTTCTCATCGGTGTGGTAATGCAGTTGTCGCAGCAGCTCAGCGGCATCAACGCGGTAAGTGCTGCTAGAGGATAGGACAACTGTCCTATATTCTGGAGAGGACATTTGAGTGGCTGCGGTTTGAGTCCAACGAGTGCTGATAGATAATGTAGAGGAGGTGCAGCGGAAAAGTGGCAGCAGGTTGAGGCATCCATCTCGATTCGCGAGTTCCTGTGCTCGCCGACGCTGCGCGCGCCGCTTCTCATCGGTGTGGTCATGCAGTTGTCGCAGCAGCTCAGCGGCATCAACGCGGTAAGTGCTGCTAGAGGATAGGACAACTGTCCTATATTCTGGAAAGGACATTTAAGTGGCTGCGGTTTAAATCCAATGAGTGCTGATAGATAATGTAGAGGAGGTGCAGCGGTGGAGAGGCAGCAGGCTGAGGCATCCATCTCGATTCGCGAGTTCCTGTGCTTGCCGACGCTGCGCGCACCGCTTGTTATCGGCGTGGTCATGCAGCTCAGCGTTAACAACACGGTAAGTGCTGCCCGAGGGAGGACAGTAGAGCGGCTTTAGCCAGGTGAGCGCTGATAGAGTTTGTAGATCATCGATCGTTAGACGTCGATGAAAGATAGAGAAGGAAGAGATGTGGGCTATACAAGAGTCAACGAGGAGATGCGTTCAGAGAGCAGTTATCGCTGCACTTCAGCGATATCAGCGCTGTAAGTGCTAATAGAGAATATACAGGAGATGGTGGACAGCTAAGCGGCATCAATGCGGTAAGATCATAACTTAAAAATTGAAATTATTTAAAATATTGAACATTTAGTGCCAACGTATCCACATATTTAAAATGTTGTCTAAGCGGAACATTCCACAGGTTGATCTTATTACTTATTTAATTAATTAAATTCTCCAGGTTTTCTACTACTCAACGTTCCTCTTCACCTCTTCTGGTCTCACGGACGAATCGGCCAAGTTCGCGACCATGGGTATCGGAGCCATCATGGTGGGGATGACTCTGGTCTCCCTCCCTCTCATGGACCGCACTGGACGACGCACCTTACACCTCTACGGCCTCGGCGGGATGTTCATCTTCTCTATATTCATCACCATCTCATTTCTGATAAAGGTGTGTCTTATAATATAGCGGTGGGTGGAGGTTTAGATTGAGAAAGGAACATCCGTGAACGATGTGAGGAGTGTCAGATTTTTGGGGCTGGACATGAGAATCTGAATCCAGGGTCATTAGACATGATGCGATTTATACTACAGCCTAACAGCGATGTTCGCTATAGCTTGTGCTATAGCTAACAAAATACATGGAACTGACACAAGCCATCGAAGCATGTGACTTTTGCATACGTCTAATGTTTTGACATTTCGTTGGCGATAGCAAAGTTCGCTGTAGAATAGATTTCATCTGTTCTAGGGGTTTTGTATGATGATGTTGGTGGATGGATTTTGATGATGAATGGTATTTGTGTTGTCGATATTTTTTACTTACAGATTATGATAGAAAAAATATATTCGTAGTTATTGATTATGAGGTTGCTTACTGAATAAATTTGATCTTGAAATAAAAGTTTGGTGGTATGTTTACTTATTTTTTATATTTGATTGGATGAAGTGGAATAATTGAGAAATAAAGTAAAGATGGAACGATTTCTACCAAAAAATATGTTAAGTCTTGATTTTCTTTTTATGTTTCAATAAAGTTTTGGAGCTCTAAAGGAATTTCGACTTCCGCTCCTGTGTTGTTTTCTATACTTTTTCAATGTTATTATTATATCAACTGTCATATTCTTATGTACGATCTAATGCTCAAAGTTGAGTACCGTTAACTTTTAGCATGAGACATCATCAAAAATGATTTTGGTTGAGACTCCTAAGACAATTTGATCAACTTTGATATTACTTAGAAGTAATTATGTAATAAATCATCCAACCAAAATCATGCCTACTAGTTAGTACTGCTTGCGCACGCTTTTACGACGCTTCCTTTCACTTTTGTATCTTTCATCAGTTTCCATTGCCATACTTACCGAAACCTTTGTTTCATCTTCTATCTCTTTCATAACATTGTGTTCTGACAACACAACATTTGTTCCATTCTTCTAGTTCTTACAGTAGCAAGCACAGCAACTGTTTCTTTTCCATCACTATACCTACCATCTTTTATTTGCTTTGCTTCGCTAGATCCCCCCCTCAAATTCGACTTTCCTGTACCCGAAACCGGACTCTCGGTAGGAAAGCTGTAAATAAAGGAAAATTCAAAGAAATTCTCAAATATAAATGATAGTGACATCACTTACACAGCACCACACGTTTATCACGAACATGACGTTGAAAATGATTCGGAGCCAATAGGCGGGGATGTCTAGCGCACGCATACTGATGCGAGATTTGATTCACACGAACACTGCTCAAAAGCAGATGGCACTTTTCACTATAGGTAGCATACGCCTTTGATAGACGAGGGTACTTCACTCGCTGCAGCACAGGGCCGACGGCACGGCCAACACATACAACGACAGTGTGTGATGTGCATTTATGTTTGGGTTTCTATACCGGACGGTTACAGGGAAGAGCGTAAATGCTATCCCCTGATAGGAGTTCTTTGGCTATGTGCAGGAGATGATCGACTGGATGAGCTACCTGTCGGTCGTGTCGACGCTCAGCTTCGTGGTGTTTTTCGCCCTGGGCCCGGGTTCGATACCCTGGCTGATCACCGCCGAACTGTTCTCGCAGGGGCCGCGACCTAGCGCTATGGCGATCGCTGTATTAGTAAATTGGATGGCCAATTTCGTCGTTGGAATCGGCTTCCCTAGCATGAAGGTATGTTCTTTAATTTCATTTAACACATTACCTAGGTCCTTACTATCAACAGCGTAGCAGCTCTTAAGCAGACCAGGTCGCCTAATTTAAAAGCTGGAACTAAAACGATTGCAAATTCCAAGCAGTGAGTATATGAATTGGCATATTCTCAATATTTTGAATTCCGCTCTGCAGACGTCAGTTTGAAATCTATTATTGCTTTCATAAGCTATACTGTTTCAATTTGAAAGCAGTTGAGTTAAAAGGTAGGCTTGGCCTGTTGTTTGTAAGTTAATTTGATTGATACTTTTGTATGAGTTAAGGCGGTCCTGCACGAAATTGAGAAAATTAACGTATTTCTAAGTCACTTGTACGATGAGCTTAATTAGTTAAACAAATCAATTCTAATCATTGCACAAGGTCATGGTCTTGTTGAAATTTGAAACAAATTCTTTATGATATAGTAAACGTGGCTTGTAGCTCATGATATCTAAGAGCATTTTTTTTCGAAAGTTGGTGATTTTTACGCATGAAATAATAATTTGTACATGAAAATGATTGTTTTGATATTCCACAGGTCCCGTCCTTTTTAATATACACGAATAAAATATAAATAAGAAAATGTGAACACTTTTCAGTTTTTAATACAAATGTCTGATGGTTTTGCGCATTGCGCAGAATAAAACTATTGTTCTAATTAAATCATCAAGTCTAAAACTTTAAAGCAAATGGATCTAATTACTAATAGTAATAAGTTCGATTCTGTTTGGAGATCGTTGAGACTTACTCGACTTACTTCGCGCTGCACCTCCATAAACGTCATAAACGCAAGATTCTTAATCTAGCCTACTTCTGTCTACTGTCTTGCTGTCGATAGTGAAGGGCCAGCCAGGATCATTATTTATCACTACCAAGCCAAATAATTGAACATCAATATTGTTTCCATTTCAGGCACTACTGGAAAACTATACATTCCTGCCTTTTAGTGTATTCCTTGCAATTTTTTGGATATTTACATATAAAAAAGTTCCTGAAACAAAAAATAAGACCTTCGAAGAGATTTTGGCACTGTTCAGGAATTCCAACGGGAGGTAAGACCTGTTTTATGATGATTTTATTATTGTTTTCTCTTACCCAAATGGCACCGTGTGTCTGTTTGCCATTGACAGTCACAACTCCTCATGTTCTGTCTCACGGCCATCTTGCATTACAAGAGTGTAATGGCTACTATTAGACCTTCTACCGATGTTATTAATATTTTTTTGTTCTAAAGATGTAATAAAATCGTTTCTAAACATAAATTGAGAATCTAATGGTAGTCATTAAACTATAAATACACCGTGAACAAGCCATAAACCCATACCATAAGCACGCAAAGCACGAATCGAACTGTTTTGTATTTCCTGTACATTCAAAGAAGCAATGGACAAGCGTCAGAAAACAAACCAAAAAAAAAACCAGCCAGTTAAATTTAAGCCGAAACAGTTGAAATATTAATCCCGAACCACAGCCGGTAATTAATCTGGCCAGAACTAACACGGGAGTTAATAACTTCGCAAATGAAGTGGACAATTATCGGGATGCGGAACGTTTGCGGTCCCGTGATAATTAACCACAATTCGGGCGCTCAAAATGTTAGACGCTTCTCATTAGTCACGGTCGAGTCTCCAAATGAAATGGAAGCGGATTATTGGAAAGGCCGGATTCAATGAAGTGTCATCTTAAGGTTAAACGAGTGTCGCGAGCCAGCGGCAAGCACGGGGCACGGCGGAGCGGCTTTTCGGAACTCGATGGAACGCGACCAATTGTATACGCTGATATCAAAGCTTCAGTTCGAAGACGGCCGTTCATGATGTCGTGGTGTCTACAGGGACAGTTTCCGAGACAACCGGCTGTACGGGAGCATGTTGAACTGCGTGAACGCTCTGGAGCAGCAGTTGCCGCCCCCTCCGCCGCCCGCGCCCGTCGATGAAAAACACGATTCACGTAAGTATTTGGATTGCACCGACGCGTCAGTCACGATTCCGTGCTCTTATGGATCGGGAGGTCAATAAACTCGTTTATGTGGTTCGATGCGCTTCTCAACCGATTTCGAAATCTCAGTTCGACTGTATGTTGTTTTTTTTTGTCGTCGCGATTTGTGATTGTTTCTCGATGTAGATTCTACACAAAGTTGAGTTTACTGTCTTTTGTTTAGTTTGTTTTTCTATCTTTGTCTTTTATTTTAATTATTGTTTTTTTAACATTCATATTTCGGGCTAGATAAAAGAATCTCTTTGATGTGTCTTGGTAGAATATGAGACTCAGTGGCCTAAGCCAAGCGGGGCCAAGCTCATTACCTAACATTGATTGCATAGCACTGTCGCCCTGAAAAAGTATGTCATGATGTCGTATGAAAAGTATGTGTGTGTAAGTATGGTGTGTCTTAAATTTTAATCACACAATAGAGAATTAAACCGAAATAAATAATTTCATAATAAACCTATTTTTGTATATAAAATGTGAGTCATCTTTTTTTCTTGACTTAAGCATGCTGTAGATAGGCGACGATATTTCAAAATCTGGATACCTAAAGACATTTATTTTATTTGTTGTATCTTCAACGTATTTTTTTTATTCTTATCATAATATTATTGAAAAAAATATTATGTATTATTACTTTTTTAATTTTCAATGACCGGCGTGACTGACGCTGAGGCGAATGCTATAAAAATGACTGGCTCAGTCAATATTACGGTTAAGTATTTTGGAAGAAATAAGCGTGACTTGAGAATCGTACTTTAGAACCCAATCGTAATTTTCTTATAATCACAGCCCCATGCCGCCCACCGCCAATCACAGTCAATGTACTACACACAAACCTACCTACACGATAAGGCACAACTATATTTATATTTATATCAACTAGACATGCGCAAAATCGTTCACTGAAGTGAAATGAGCGACATAGTTCAGTGGGAGCTAAAGATATGTATCACTCATCTAGTTCAATTAGTTCATTTAGTTCAGCAGATCTACTATCAAAATCTCACTCACTACTTCATTCAGTTTGAATGTATCGTGTACTACAGAGAATTCTAATGACTAAAAAATAACATTTATAATATTTAGGCAGTCTAGAATTACGAATTAAAAACATTTTCATTAATTTCGAAAATATTGTTACACACATTAACAAAGGATGTAAAGTTTTATTTATGTACGTAATGTACGTACGTTACGTATTAAAAATGTATTAATTAATACCGAAAATTTTACATAGAAAACTGCAGTGCAGTAGCAGAATACTGCAGTCTCGCTATTGCAGTATTAACAAATATATCCGTACGTTTTACTCTCATATCACTGAGTTACTGAACTAAATGAACTGCTTTGGACTATAGTAAGTGAGTGATGCATATGAACTAGATAGGTGAAGTAGTTCAATTGTATCATTCATTCAGGAACTACACATGTCTAATATCAACCGAGTGGGTGATCAGAGCCCGTAGCCAAGTGGCAATTGCTTGTCAAGCGAAGTTCGTCATCGCTAACAAAATGCTAACAAAACTGACATAATAAGTCAGCCTATTAGATCCCACTGCTGGGAAAAGGCCTCACCTCAACTATGAGGAGGAACGAGCCATACTTCACCACGCGGGCTCAGTGCGGATGGGTGGAGGGGTGTATGTAAGGCAAGTGACAAACCTTACTGTCAGAAGTTATCAAGCCGCCCTAAGGCCTCTGACTAGGCTTAACGACTAATACCACAGATATTAGCCGGGACCAACTGCTTAACGTGCCTTCCGAAGCACGGAGATGCTTGTCATGGACGTCACTTAAATGGTCGGAATGGTCACCCATCCAATCACGACCGCGCCGTGGGTTGCTTAACTTTTGGTATCACTACCAAAGCGCTGCTGCCACTGCGCCACAAGCACCTCAACATACATAAGCCGACATAAACTGACATAAGCCATCGAAATACCACGTGACTTTTGGATACATACCTATTATGACATTTCATTGGCGATAGCGAAGTTCGCTCCAGAACGATTGCAATTTGGCTACGGGCTCAGAATTAAGTAGGTATCAACCAGTTTCTGGTGTAATACACCATCACAATGATTAATCACTTTTTCATTTACTGTACTTAATAGGTAAAGCGGTTCATAGCACGCCAACCAATGAAGAGATATCTAGTGTCTATAGCATTCCTAGAAAGCGATAATGAATTTTTTGGCATTTGTTTCATATCTTCTACATTTAGGCAGCGAACATAAGTGTGCTATGCTCAAATTCATAGTTATATCTTTCCTTCATTGTTTCTGATGAAAAAGCAATTGAATATTAACGTCGGGCAAAATGATTAGTTTTTAAAGTTCATGCTTTGATTACAATAATACTCGTTATCAATATGTAGTTGATTTCATGTCAATTTCGATTATATGCAACAGTCATTAGAGTTTCTATAAAAAAAAACGAATAAAATTACAACGCGCGAAGCTGACGCCTGACGCTGTCCTTACGGAAAATGTAGACTGTTTAATGTTGCGATGCTGTGATGTTAAAACAAAACAACAACAGCGACATCTCTTGACTCTTGCCTACATACACCCTAAAATACCTTCAGAAAAACTCTCCCGTTGTCCTAAGAAAATATGTATACAGGGTGTCCGGGTTTCGACTAGCGATAAATTAAGGGCCTTTTTTTTATCTTTCAGAGACAAATCCTAATGTTTTTTTTTGTGTCAAAAAAAATTATTTAAGAAAAAATTTTTTAAAAATGCATTTTTGGGTTAGTTTTGTAATAGGTTTAAAAAACAATTTTACTGTTTTAAATTTTTAGCAAGATTTATTTAAAAAAATCCTCTATGACGGTTAATAATTTTGAATTGACCTTTATTTCACTTGATAGGCCATAGCGTTACCTTCCAAAAGAATCATTTTCATAACTTTAAAGACCTCTAGATCTATAGAAATAGCATTTAAAAAAATAATAATTGAAATGGTTGCCATTTCAAGAGGGGGGAGTTAGACCCCCAACATGAAGGTTTTTCGTTGATAACGTTTGATGATCTAATAGCCCATTTTATAACCCACTGTATATACGAGTAGGTAAGTTTACGTTTTGTGCGATTATAGAAAAAAAAATCTTGCTATGGTTTGAAGTTCAACTATACCTGTGTCTATCATAATCGATCAAATCATTTCGATTTGATCGCGACATATGAAAAATTGATCTTATCACGGGTCTTTGAATATGTAATTTGCTTTTTTTACCAACTTGGACAATTTTCTTTTTGAAAAAGTTTTTTTAGATTAGTAAATATTTTATATGCTCGTCCTTGTAATATATTGATGTAAGTAATCTGAATTTATCTAAAGTAGGAAAATGTATTTGTGCCTTTACACACAAAACGATGCTACCCTCATTCATAAACACCACAGACCTTTGTTCGTCTCGTCGACTTTGTATTTATTGTGTATTTTGTATTA
The DNA here is from genome assembly GCA_949316185.1 of Pyrausta nigrata. NCBI lineage: Eukaryota > Metazoa > Arthropoda > Insecta > Lepidoptera > Crambidae > Pyrausta > Pyrausta nigrata. The sequence continues at coordinate 2,532,881 of OX438936.1, forward strand.
TAATCGTTTGCTTTACTGCTTTTTATAAACAAATTTACATTAACAGTAACATGCTAACACAATCTAACAAAGTACATAGCTATATTGCGATCGTACATTTGCCATCTGATCATTATGTCATGGCTGATGTAGAGGCTACATTGCTGAAGTAGAATTAAAAATCTTCGGTAGGAACTATTTTATAATGCTGATTTTATTGTTATTACCGTCCAGAAATATTCTGTAATGTATATAAGTTTAAATAAGAAAAAAATCTGTGTTAAAAAAAAACCATTCTGTAATTTTATTGAAGGAGACAACAATACTAAGAATTAGAATCTGGTGTTTGTAATATTTATACTCATAAATATTCATGTTTGTGTTATTTTAATTGAAACAGATTTTAAATTCGTTGCAAAACAGCCACAATGGAAAGACTATCACTTAAAAAAATGGCATAAAGTTACAGAGATAAAATCAGAAGTTAAAGAATTATTTTTCATTTACTGGACACCTGGACATTTATAGAGATTTTGGTGCCACCGTGCTTTATATAAGAACAACGTGACATGACAAATCTCCGTGCCTTTTTTCAAAAAAAATAGTAGTTAGTCATGATCCGTCCTCGGCCTCATTGTCGCTTAATAAGAGATGGTGACATTGCGGCCAAATGTATGCCTATTGTTAAAGTAAAAAGTTAGCCTATATAGATCCCACTGCTGGGCAAAGGCCTCACCTCAAATATGAGGAGATACGAGCCATACTCCACCAGGCGAGGTGTCTGTAAGGCATGTGACCAACCTTACTGTCAAATGTTATAAAGCCACACTAGAGCCCCTGACTGGGCTTAACAACCAATATCAACAGATATTAGCCGAGACCAACTGCTTAACGTGCCTTCCGAAGCACGGCTTGCTTCCTTCCGGAGATGGTCGTCATGGACGTCACTTCAATGGTCGGAATGGTCACCCATCCAATCACGACCGCGCCGTGGGTTGCTTAAATTTGATATCACTACCAAAGCGCTACTAGCGATGGGCGATTATTACTAATTTAATCAAATTATTCGAATGGTAATCGAATGTATTCGATAAGCAACCGCAGTCATTCGATCATCCTTCGATTATGCGGCGAGCAATACCGGGGCGTACTACTACCCACTTGACCCTACCCACTACCCGGGCCTTACTACTACTAACGAATAAATCGTCATTTGTCGCGTCGATTAATCATTCGTTCGCTGCCTGTCCTGTCGCAGCAATTCAATGGAATGCATCGAAGGGCCGAGTATAGATTATCATTCGATTGTCGGTTATAATTCGATTATTTATTCCGAATTACTAAATCGACATTCGATAGTTCGAATGGTCGATTGACGATTCATTCGATTTTTTTTTTCGAACAATCGCCCATCGCTAAGCGCTACCACCACTGCGCCACAAGCCGTGCTTCGGAAGCAGTTAGTCCCGGCTAATATCTGTTGATATTAGTCTTCAAGCCTTGTCAGGGGCCCTAGGGCTCATTAATTGGTAAATTGTTACTACGAAGTTACGAACAACTTCTGCACATAGAATCTGGAGCCATACTAACTGCTTGCCAGTTAACCTGACTCTATATAGAGGTATATTAATGTGAATTGTGAATATTTTTTGGACGGTCTTTACTTTTATTTCATACGGCATGGTCGATTAGAAGACTAGATTGATATTGCAGTTATAAAACACGACGGGATCTTTGAGAAGTGAGGTATATTTTTTAGTTTCTGTCATTTTTATAGTTTAAAGTTTTCATGGTAGATACAACTGCGTCAACCTATGAGAACTTTTAACTACAAACTGCCGTACAAAGTTAGTGCCAAATCGTCGAACAAAGGTAATCTTTAACTAAGTCTCAAACAGTCGTTTTCTATCGAATTGACAAAGAAAGCGACAGAACGAGACTTACTGCCGCACTCAGAGACGTCAATTAAATTTAATCTATAATTAAGTCTCGTTCTGTCACTTTCGTTGTCAATGAAATAGAAAAGGACGGCATAAGAATTAATGAAGGATTAACTTTAATTGGCGTCTCTGATTACGACGGTTAATAACTTATAAAAATTTAAGCAACGACTCGGAGTATGGCAGTTAGGCACCGCGAAAATGGGCCACCGATCACCGCCACTGGTGGCTGTCGCGCGCCACGCCCTTTGGTCCCGTGCAGACGATGGTGGCCGCTACAATTGACACTAATCTGCCTTTGACAGAAGTTGTGTCAAAATGGTGAGTGGCTGCCATCGCTGGTGTATCGCGAGTGGCCGCAACTCGCTTCACGTGTGCGGCGACGTATTCAAAATAATGTAAGCAGCCTGTCGCTAGCCACCGGTGGCTGGCCCATCTGCGCAGAGCCTTTGAGTAGCTTACTTAAGTTACGACCGACTCTAACCGACTTTCTTTGCAGTGTCGGAACAGTCGTCGGGCGCGGGGGAGGCGGGCCGTCCCCCGCCCCCGCTGCCGCCGCCGCGCTTCCCTGCCCCCGGCAATGTCTGACAATGGCAGTCAGCCCGAACGCCGGGGCCACTCGTTGCGCCCCTCAAGGCGGCCGCGAACTTCTTGTTTCGTGGACTGAAGCGACCAGCGGCAGGTCTCACTATCACTACCACACAACAAATGTTCTAAATTAATGTGATTAGGCTAACTAGTTTAAGTCACGGCGTAATAATAGTTTAGTCTGTCATTTCATGACATAATTAAAGCGCGGGAGCACCATGTAAAGTGCTGTTGCGTATTGTACCCATTTTAAAAATAGGTCTTCATGAAATTTCACGGGAGCGTATCGGGTTTGGCCCTCTTAACGGTCTACGGATAATAGCTTCTGATATTGTATTAACGTTATTGATAAGTGCGTTCGGGGGATATTCAATATTTAAAAAAAATAGTAGATATTTTATTGACTACTTACGATAGACGGACCGATGCGTCCGTTCAATGCACATCGGTTACACGCCAACTAATTATATGTAGGGAAATTAATATAAAATGGGTACCGTGGAGTATGGTACACACGTGTCACGGTGTACGGTGACATAACATGCTGTGACTAACGTACTGTTGATTTATACAATTATAATTATTTTACGAAAGTTTTTATTCTCTTTTACTCATAATTATTGTTAAACTTAATGATAAATTAAAGTCATATCTAACATGACCGAGATTCTATTATTATATTTGACTCTTGAACTATATTTATCAGAGTACAGTTGATTGCAAACGCGGGAATTGATTATAAATGCAAGTTATTAATTGTAATAAATTGAGAATATATAAAAATAGTTTGTAAACCTGGTTTTACATTTGCTGGACTAATTTTCTATTGATTTACTTACGTTGTACCTTTAGGTATATTTATTTGTAGCGTAAGAGATGATAAAGAACATATTATCTTTTTAATTGATTAAGTGAATAGAGTACGGTAAGTTATACAATTTTGTGAAGACTTTTAAGAATGTGAAGCTTTTAAAACTATACGCCCTAGTAAAAAATCGAGTGTTTATTAACTTATTAGTTAGGGAACTGTAGTAACTACAGTATTTAGAGGATTTGTTCGTCCATGCATGTTTATACTGCTCAACTTGTCAATAAGGCGGATCGGCGGCTCGTCTGCACTGCATGGCCTAAATAAAGTGCATAGTGCGATATGGGGACGGCGATGACTGCTCGATATATCATTTAATGTTGAAGCTCAATAACACGTGGTCTGATTAGTTATGGTCGTATACCAATAGTACAGGGGCTGCCTACGGTCATTCTAAGATAAAAAAAACGAACGGGGAAAAATCAGACATATTTTCAAAGTCAGTATTCAAATCAGTTAAACTATTTTTTTTGTGTCATTTGGAATAGTATAATTAAAATATATTTTTTGAGTTGTTAGCCAATAACAACCGACTCACTTACACCATACCAACTGAACGATGCCTGGGATTTTTTGCATTTGAAGCCTAAGCGCTGATTTCCACGCATATACATGCGAGCAAGAGAATAATGTCTCTCAGATTATTGTATATAATTAAGTAACGGCTTAGCGGTAACTTGTTGGCTAGTAACAAATATTGACGGTAAACGTGTCATTTTTCATATACCGATCACCTAATCGACAAGACTACGTGATCGGATAAGACGACCGCGTTGGTGTCCTGGTTCGATCCCCGGACTACTAAACTAGCGGCTCCTGCAAGGGGCAAATGTTTGTGTGATGAGCTCGATCATTTGTACTTAAGTCATGGATGTTTTTAAACGTATTTAAGTACGTCTATCCGTTAGCCATCGCACAAGCTCACGCTTAGGTGAGGGACGCACTGGGCTAGGTAAGGGGTGATTGTTGAAACAATTTATTATTATTTATTTATTTGAGTCAGATTACTAAGAATGACCCAGCAGCCCCGACACGCGCTGTGTTACTTGGCAAGTCACAAAATGAATGAAGGAACAAATGAACCAATATATTATTCTAAATATTTGATAAATATCTGTAGATGTCATTATACAGTTAAAGAGACAAATGAACCTGGAATTTAAGACTTAGTGCACTCATCTCAAATGTGACATTAGAATATCTCATTTTTAATTTTTAGTTTAACCGAGTTATATAAAAATAAAGGGAATTGATTTTTTTAGGATATGGTTGTTTTATTCAACATCGCAGGGCACAATAAAAGTTATATGTTTAAAAAGAGGACACATAGAGGAACAAACAATGTCAGTAACATGGGTTATCCCGGTTGTGCACTCGCACGCGAGGGCCCAGGGTCCACTTTGGACCATGATCCAGGATATGGCAGATCAGGTAATTACAGTGGTACCCAATTTTGTGCCGAATCAAAGCGCTCCCACCGAGTGTCCAGGGAACTAAAATGGGGTAACTTGCATATGCTTATGTCAACTCTCTTTAGTTCCGTGGACGGTCACCACGCGCTTACAAAAGCCGTCAGCGCCAAAATGGCGATAGTCAAATGGCTTTATTTTTAGGTTGACAGTATGCAGTCCCGCGTACTTGTATTTTAGAGGTCAGTGGTGTATCCTCTATCTATACATATCACTTTCACCGTGCGCCGCGATTTCGAATAAAAACAAAATGGCGGATAGGGCCGACATGCCAGCTTCCATACAAAAAAATTCAAACCCCTTTATTGCGAACGCGAAAATGAAATGCATTTGTAAAACTTTTTTTTATTGATAACAAATTTCGAGTCAGGGTTTCATTACCTTTTTCTAGGCGTTGACTAAAACATAGATGATAAAAAATAGTTTTTTGTACGACACAACCGTTGTATTATAAAAGTCGCATAGTGACAGCTGTAGATTGGGAAGACTGACTTCTGTTTGGGGGGTCCGGATGTTTCCATCTGTCGTCCACTTGACCCATGCTTCCAAATTCAATATAAAAGTGTTAATGTTATGTCAATATGTAGCACAAATTGCAATTTTCAATCCTAACTGATCGTTATTAAGAATATATCACTACGTTTTAATTTCATTGTTTGAAAATTATAAGTGGTATTATTTGAAACCCTGACATAGAGTTGTTTAGAATTATAAAGCCGGTGTAAAAGATATCAACGCGCCAGGTAATAAAATGTAAAATAACTTTGGATTTCGCAATTAACCATTGTTACTAAGATTTATCCACTTTGGTGTTTGTCTAATATATCCATTTGTCGAATGCCAATTCTAATGTTGCATTCATTTACTACCCTATCAAGCCAGCTAGACGAATGTCAAACTATTACGACGACAAATACTTTTTTTTAGTCGAAATAGGTTTGCTCTTGACTCTAGACTAAGCCAGACGTGGCGCAGACAGAGTCGGTGATGGACCGAGCTCACCCAGAAGAAGCCTGTTCACTCTGAGTTTGAAGGTCTTTGGGTTGTAATCTGTTTGAAACACTCCGTTGGAAATACGGCGAAAATACCTACGGAAATCAAAAAGCAATGGTGTCAAAATAAACTTAGGCATTTCATCTAAATTGTAAGAATATTGCTTTTCAATTGCTTTCATTATTTTCGTTGTATTCGTCGTAAGTCGTTTGACATTCGTTTAGTCGGCTAGGTCGAGTAGTATAGGCCAACATTGAGTGGCCTCTTAACGTAGATTGGTGAGAAGGGCGTTGCGGGAGGGCACGAGCTTCAGTTATGAGCAAATGCTCTTAAGTGCAGTCACGAGCATCAATATACAGGATGTCCCAAAAAAAGCGTGCCAGACTGACTCTGGATAGCTTAGCCATAGACCTTGTTAATAAAAATAACTTGGTTCTAGTAAAAGTCTCATGGCTTGAAGATAATGCAACTTATTTTGTATTTTTCTTGTATGAAGAATACAAGAAACTGGCATTATCTACCAAACTGTGACACTTTTACTTAAGTCATGTTATTTGATTTAAAGGTGGCTATGGCTTAGTATTATTTCTCAAACCAAAAGATTCATTTTTAAGTTAATCTGAAAGGTCTCTAGTTAAGCTATCTCCAGTGTCAGTTTAGCACGCTCTTTTATATACACCCTGTATATACATCTGCATTCGATTTGAGACCTTATTACAATGGCATAAAAACTTATTTCTATTCATTTCGTTGCTTGTGACTGTACACTGCATTGAAAAATTCAATCGCTCTTTTAAATTGAGTAGTTATTAATCACAGTGCTCTTGATGTCAACATGTTTTTTTAATGTTCTGTCATCCCCGCCAATCGCCTTTATTGCCAGTTTACGCTTTGTGAAAACGACCATAGATGATAACGATTGATAGCTAGTAAAGTTGATTGGCCCGTATTATACAAGCTCGGTTTTCGGATTGTCTCATTGCAAATTGTTAAGTTTAATGACCACTGTTGGTCCGAATTATATTAACTTAAAGCAATCACAACATATACGCTTTATTGATGTTGTATGTCGAGATAGTTTGTGGATTGGTTCATACATATCTCGTTTTAATTTAGATTCGACATTTGTATGTATTGTGTAACCATAATTACGTATAGCAGAATTATGGCAACTGTTAATTTCATACCAAAATTTTGACGGCGCAAGACTTTGATAAACTATGTAAAGATATAACACCCCATCCAGAATAAAGCCGAAACATGGAATACACAGCTTTCAGCGGAAAAATGACTGATTCACAGTTAGATAACCAGCCACAGAAATACGATTCATAAAGTTTTAATTAGTGGCATAATACGCTTATTTAGATGGGAAAAACCATGTTTGGTAGAAAAAGTGCTGTAGCTGTCAATTTATGCAATACCTGAAGGTATAGTTTATCAAAGCTATAAGATTAAAAAAAGAGATATTTCAAATTGGAACGTCATTGGTATGAAATATGATATCTGTATTTATAACACTGCTACAAATTTTTATAGTTACAATAAGATGCAATAACAAACGTAATGAGTTTAGTCATGTCGCTTAGATCAAACGAGTAGTGTAGATAAGTACACTGTACAGTGGACCTCGGATCAAACTACCCAAATATGTCAAAATATCTCAAATTATATGGAATACTATGTGATCACTATAAGGTTTAAATTTGATTGCAGAAATTTGACAAATTAGGGTAGGTTTATTTGTGGCCCACTGTACCTCACTATGAGACAAAAATAATGTTTATTGTCGATCAACCAGGGACTGTAGGGAACCTTAAAAAAAATATTTTGGCCTACTGGCAAATTTTACAAAATCTTTAAAAAAAATAGAAAAAAAGCGCTTGAATTTAAAACTTTAAAATAGCCAGTAGATAACCACAAAAAAAAAGATTTTTATTTTAGCGATTCTTTACTGTCCCCGATTGTAATTCATTCCCTATTTTTAATTGGAGAGAAGACTCTACTCCCTGTATTTATTTAACGCGTTAACTGACACCTTCCACTGGCATTTTATGTGCGAACAAAACAATGTTGACTTTTTCAGACGAACTATTTACTGCTCCATCGCTAAATATCTCAGTCCTTGAGCACAAAATATCGCACAAAGGTATCACTATGCGCACAATAACAATATTTTCACAAATACTCGTGAAGTAATTGTAAAAAGTTTTTTTTATCATTTACGTTGACACTTATTCGCTTTGAAGGTTACACCGCTCACAAATAATACAATAATTTTGTCATATGTTTTGTTAGGCACTCTTGGCCTAAGAAAAAGATGACTTATTTTTTTGCGTTTGCGATAACCATCAAGACAACGAAAAACAATGAACAAAAGGCTAGCCTTAAGGCCTTTAACTGACGGATATCTATGTATATCACGAGAATTTGTGAAAACATACAACCTAATTCTAAACTTAAGTCTATTACCCTCTTATTACGGCTTATGTAATAGCTATATCTATGAATAAACCCCACACGGTTACTTTTGTCCTCATATTATATGCATTAATTAGAATAACAATCATAATAAGTAATGAACTTTGACAATATAGTCTAGTTTCTGGTTGACAATCGATAAATTGATTAATATAACTTAGCAGACTGCCATTGTATGTAAATATTTATTCAGTTTAAGTATTTTCTGTCTTATGGTAATGGAATGGGTCCCGTTTTAAGCCACATTTACTATACAAGCGGTTTCACGGATCAGTTCTGGTAACACAATGTGATGAGATGTTTGGTTGAATCAAAAAGGAAAGATGGCACGCTCTATAGTACGTGCCAGATAAACGTGCATAAAAGGTCATAATAGTTAGGGTTGCCGCGCTTCGCATACTTGCGTGCAGTGGTACACGGGTGACGGTCTGCAGGGGTGACGGGTCAATGACTTTTTATGCACTGTTAAATGGCACGGACTATAAAAGCAATAATAAAAATAGTCTTCAGGTCATGGCACACTATACCGGCTTCGCAACAGCACGGCGTCGCCTCGAATTTACATAATATATTGTACGACTCACAACTTAATGCTCTAATTTGAATGGCAAGTTAATTGCTAGGTTGAGGCGATGCCGTTGCTGTGCCGGTATAGTGTGCCATGACCTTTACTCAACAACTCCGCGTATAAGCAACCGACTCCGATTATACGAGTAGACGAACTTCGTCAAATCGAACTGTGATTGACAGGAAAATTGCGAGCTTTGACCCAATTTCTTCGGACTTTTCATGGGCTAATCTTCCATTTTAATTTAATCTAAATACGGGATTCAAACATAAGTTTAATATTGTCTAAGTTTGGTAGTGTCAGTCAAATAACGTTTGGATTTGATATCTCATATAAAATATAACTTTAAGTATGTATTATGTACTACACTCCTATTAATCCGTTACGATAAAAGTTCTTGTTTTAGTAATGAGACTATTGGTAGTATCATTAATTCTGTATTCTCAAGACTTCAAATATTTTTCGCAATGAGCTAAAATCGTTTTCATTGGCTCGTGAGTTTGTGGAACGGGACCCTAAAGTCGCATTTCGGACGAACAACATAACTGCATGTGGATCAGCCATGATTGTAATTCGACTATCGGGTTCGTGTGAGGAACTTTAGCTAGTAGTTTTGCGGAGTTGGGGATTCCCAAGACATTCGAAGTTGGAATTATATATATATTAGTACAATTACTTAGAAGTAGAAAGGCGCGGTGACTTCACTTTTGATATAGTTCGCTAGTTAGTGGTGGTAGTCCAACGATATATAAATCACAGCTTAAGTATAATATGCAAAGAACGGAAACCCATTTTAATGGGAACAATTTATTGTCACCTAAGTTTAGATTTGTTACTAATACGCATACCCTTATGTTATTTTCATCATATCAGCCTATTGCAGTCCACTGCTGGACATAGGCTCTCCAAGACGGCACCAACTTTCACGGTCCTCCGCTTCTCGCATCCAGCCACCACCGGCCACCTTCCTCAGGTGGTCGGTCCACCTAGCAGGGGGGCGTCCAACGCTACGTTTCCCGAGACGTGGTCTCCATTCGAGAACCTTTCTACTCCAACGCCCGTCGGTTCTGCGACAGACATGACCAGCCCACTGCCACTTCAGCTTACTGCACCTCTGAACGATATCTATGACTTTTGTCTTTTGGCGGATGATTTCGTTCCGGATTCTATCCCTTAGCGAGATCCCCAGCATAGACCGTTCCGTAGCTCGCTGAGCGACATGCAGTCAGCAGTATGTTATTTTATCACCTCCTAAAAACTATCTCTCGGTACTAATCGTTACATGAATATCATTATACATAATGTGGTAGTATTGACTGCCTCGCTGGTCTAGTGGTCAGCACGCTGGGCACTATCCACGTGGTCCCGGGTTCGAATCCCGGGTCGGGAGAGTGTTTGAGTTTTTCTGCTCCGGAGTCAGGAACTTGGTGGTGTTAACACCCCCGTGCCTCGGAAAGCATGTTAAGCCGTTGGTCCTGCGCCTGACCCCTCTACGGTCTTGTCGGACTGCCGTCTCACCGAATTATGAGAGTGAAGGAACAGAGAGTGCACCTGTGTATTGCGCACACACTTGTGCACTATAATATGTCCCGCGCAGTGGGCTAATCTCTGTTTAGATAGGCCGTCGTGGTCGAAATTCGGCTAGGGGAACATTATTATTATTAGTATTAAGGGAAAAAGTTAAAATATTATGATCACTTTTTACTACAACCGGTATTAGCGATCCTTAGTATCATTTAGTTCGTTCAGTCATCAAAATGATGGTTCTATGAGATCAAGGAGGTTCTTGGTGTCGCTTTATTTTTTCTGCAGCTGATACCCTATTTTTTTAAAGATTGACAGTAACCCTACAGGTTTATTGTATATTTTTTTGTATTTTAGTACACTCCGAATGAAACTACTGGCATGAAATTCCTCAAACAACCGATATTAGAATTGGTCTTCAATTTCCTGGCATGCTCCTAATATTGCGATGTAAATAAATAATTTATAGATATTAATTGTAAAGAATCGGTCGGACCAACAGCCCTGGCGTGTATATAGGAAGGTAGGGCGGTGAAAAGGTTAACAACAGAGCAAGGTTGGTCCGGTCGGGCGAGCCCATTGCTACGAACATTCCATTTATATCAGATGTATGTATGTAGGTATGTACGATATTGTTAAATTAATATTTAGGTAAGTATAAACTAATAAATATCGTGATTTGATGTAAATTACAAGAAGTAACGGCATATTTACAGAATGTTGTTTAGTTAGTCTAAATTTATATTGATTTGTTAAAAATAAAAAAAAACGATTGAATCATTAAAATAGAGTTGAATTTTATGAGAGTAAAAATACACCTTCAAATGAATAAATGAGATTCGATGTAGATTTTAGAAAAAAACAATTTAAATTGTGTTTTATTATATTTTTTAAAGTAATGACTATTGTTTGTTTGAAATAAAATATCAAGTTGATAAGATTTTTTTTTATTCAAATATGAGCAATGTATCGTTAATAACCTATGAGATTTTGATAATTTAAAATTATATAATTTGATAACAAAGTGATTTTCAATGACAATGAAAAGAGAGGTTTTATTAATGTTAAAAGTCATATTCAATAAGTTATTGATTATATTATCATAGTTATCGTATTTTTAAGCGGCGAATATTCTAAAATATTACGTAGAAATTGACTTAAGTTTGTAAGTATGCCTTTGCAATGTGCGTCTCGGAAGCGATTGGGCAAAGTTTCAATAAACTAAATATTGATAAGTAAATTAATTTCTTAGTAAACGAGAATTGAGCTCCAATACCTACTGATTTTATGTAATTCTAACACGAACCTTACTTCGACATGAAATACCCTGTGGCAGTCAACGCGTTAATAAAATATCTAGTCCATAGCACCAAAAATAATTTAGTCAGTCTTTGGAATGAAATAATTGCAGTACAAATGTTGTTATAAAAACATACACACAAAAATGCAACGTTAAAATAAATTGATCTTCAAAGTAACAGTTAAATATTTTCGTCAATTCCAGTTAGTAGTATTTAGCTCAATTTGTATGCTCAAGAAATCAACTTAGATGCGGACTCACAATTATTCAATTTCTTCAAGCATAATCCAAATAACTTCAAAAATGTCTGAAAAGATTAGTTTAATTGTCTCCTAAACTTTGATCAACCCATCGACATTACTAATTATGATGGGATAGTAAATTGATGACAATACAATATTCTAACAATAGGCTGTGAATATATTATCTTTAGATTTCGTGATAAACACCTATTAGATATTGACGATCGAATAATGTATGTTTCTTATTTATTACACGAAAGTTAATATTTACAACCTTTTAGACCGCCAACTCTAATTACCATCGAAGTTTCAAAAGGGTTTGACAGATTCAGTCAAAATATTATTTGCGTCTTTTGAGAATAACATACATTTTATAATATTGTAACATAAAGCAATACTTTACTTATAAGTATATCCCGTGCATAAAAATACGTAGTTATAATCGGGTATTAAAGTAAAAGAGTGAATGAATGGTCTGAACTAGGTGTGAGCTCGGTATGTATCGAATGAATGACTTATTTCATTAGCCCAGTTCTGACCTTAAAACAGTTCGAAATGGAATAAAAAATGGCAAGTCTTACGTCAAATTCAACGAGTGAGGAGAGTTGTGGAGCATGGTTAAATATATTTAACCATCCGTTTATATAAGCTGAAAGTCCAAGGTGACCCATTGGGTATTTTCAACTGAAAAACGAATCAATTATATAATCAGACTGTAATTCAACAGCTCGATATAAAAAAGCTGGTTAATACAATTTAACGAATGGGTAAATGATCACCAGCTGAACGAATGCGCGACAAACAGACATCAATTGAATGAGTGGGTGACATCGAGGACATATCCCACTAGAGGGGAAATGGCATTAATTTTGTTCCAGAAAAATTCCGCCAAATCCGAAAGATTCCGAATGAACCGACTGAATGTCAAACACCGTATTAGTGATGGTCAATAAGAAATTAGTATCGATAGTCGATGTTATTGTTTAATTTAATGGGAACAATATTTTATTACACCTAAGGTTAAACTTTTCACTAATGTGCAATATCCTAAATATAATATCTGATTCTTGTTCCTAAGAAATTTAAGTTAGTCATCAAATTAACCATTTAAAGTATGAATCATCAAAATTGTTATCAATCTGTCCCTATTTCCCTTGGTCACGCCATCACGCGTGAACGGCTGGACTGATTTCACTAATTCTTTTTTTGTTGTTTGTTATTGTCAGAAGAAGGTTCTTATGAAAGAAAAAAATAAGAAAATTGCGCGGAAAATTATTAAATTCAGGAATACTTAACCACCATATAAAATTATTTCTAATCAAACCTTAGCGCTTTGGACGTTAAAACATTTTGAATGTAACCTTATGACGTTCGACCACTGACCTCTATAACACAAATACGCTGGACTGCATACTGTCAACCTAACAATGAAGCCATTTAATTATCGCAATTTTGGCGCTGACGGCTATAGTGAGCGTATGGTGACCATCCACGGAACTAATTTGACATAAACATATGGTAGTTACTCTATCTTAGTTTCCTGTACACTCGGTGGGGACGCTTTGATTTGGCACAAAATTATGTGTTATTTCTTAGAGAATGTTTAATCCGGCGTGCTTGTACTATAGAGGTCAGTGCGTTCGACATAAAATTGACAGATATCGTCAAAGAGGATTAAAAAAAACTAAATAACAGGACAAAGTCTGTCGGGTCAGCTAGTATATAATAAAAAATAAACTTTTGTTTGTACAACAAATTAACTACCATAATAACTTGCAAATAAATTGCTTAAATTATAAAAACATGAATTTAAAAGCCAAGCATAGAGAAATTACATTGAAATCTAAATACAGTAAGTATTTTTATTAAAATGCGTTTATTGTTTTCTAATTTCTATAAATTAAGAATAAGGCTCATACTTTATATACGACAGGAAACAAGTTTCTTAAAATCATGTTTTCCGATATATATCTACCTATTTACCTAAGAACACAGGCATCACTTTCAAAGTTTTAAAGCCCGGACAAGGTTTTTTTTGCATTGTATAATTACTATTACTTACCGATGAAATGACATCACATCCGTTTTAAAATTCGATGTTTTGCTTTTTTTCTTACAACACAGTATAGAACAATACGACATTATGTTAATTATTTCTCAAATCTCATTTTTTCGTAACAATTCAAGTATTCACGTTGACATACCACACAGATCAAATGGTTTTTGACATACGGTTTTGACAGAACTGACACCTTCTATTGCGGTTGTCAGAGCAGATAAAGTTTCGGAGTAAAATAGTTTTTACTTCGCCTCTAGTAGGATATGTCCTCGATGGTGGGTGATCACAAACTGAATGAATGAACTTAACGAAAGCTTAACCTCTCAACTTCCAAGTTGTTATGCTCAAGCGTTTTCGATCCAAGTTGGTTTCCGATCGCTCCGGGGCGGCACTGCAAGCGCGCGATGGGCTCGCCGACCGCTATGCATGGACGGACACTAGTCCAAATAATTTATAAGCACACCCGCAGTAAGCAACTAACACCTGAGTTTGAGTTTCGGCTCGGGGGTTACTCCGTACTTGTACAAAAGGAACTTGTAAAATTTTATTTGAACTACTTGTTATAAAAATGAAAAAAATACATTGGTGTGTTTTATTTGCCCATTCCTTGCATCCTCATATTATATTAACTGTGCCAGCGACTTCTTCTGCGTGAACTCGATGATACAATAACATACTTCCATCGCTCCCATACAACAAACATGTTTTAACATGTATAAGTAAGTATGTCTATCCGTTATCCTAGTCACCATAGCACAAACTCACGCTTAGTTTGGGGCTGGGTAATGGGTGTGTTTGTTGAAACAATTTATTTATTTATTTTGCAGTTTTTGCTTACTTGATATTTATAATGGCAACAAGCAGACGCCTGAAATAACTCACAGATTATTAAGTTGTATATTTATTTTACAAATAGATTATTAAGAGTCCGAATCGCATTTGGCCGATTTTTTTTAGTTGGTCGGCTGCCTCTCATAACTTAAACATTCGTCCATGCTTAAACTTAAATCATGATGGTGTTATTACAAAAACTTAGTACCGGGTTTAAGCCAGGACTAAGCTATTAACTTGAGGTGCCTGTGGCGCAGTGGCGGCAGCGCTTTGGTAGTGATACCAAAAGTTAAGCAACCCACGGCGCGATCGTGATTGGATGGGTGACCATTCCGACCATTTAAGTGACGTCCATGACAAGCATCTCCGTGCTTCGGAAGGCACGTTAAGCAGTTGGTCCCGGCTAATATCTGTGGTATTAGTCGTTAAGCCTAGTCAGAGGCCCTAGGGCGGCTTGATAACTTCTGACAGTAAGGTTTGTCACTTGCCTTACATACACCCCTCCACCAATCCGCACTGAGCCCGCGTGGTGAAGTATGGCTCGTTCCTCCTCATAGTTGAGGTGAGGCCTTTTCCCAGCAGTGGGATCTAATAGGCTGACTTATTAAGCTATTAGCTAGCCAATTAGAAAAGTGTTTCTCTATTAAATTAATTATGTCACGAATGTGTCATGCATTCCTCTCTTGTCAGCTAATATTTAGACCTATTTTAAACCTGGTCTAATTTTTTTGGAATAACACCTTGACAGTTTCCTTTTAAATTGCAAACAAGTGTACATTAATTTCCTTTCTGCTTATACTAGGATATTTAGGTACTGTAGAAATATATTTATGAAATTTTAAAATTAAACTCAGGGACTGATATTGTGATTTGCATGTGGTATCCGTCTGTAATTATCTGTACATTTAAGTCATCAAGATAGTATTTATTGTATAAAATAGCATGAAAAGAATGATACAAATGTTGGTGGATCAATATTTAAATAAATTTGTATATGTTGATATGTTTGACTGTATTATATGTTTGACTGCCTCGTTGGTCTAGTGGTCAGCACGCTGGGTACTATCCACGAGGTCCCGGGTTCGAATCCCGGGTTGGGCCGAGAGCGTTTGAATTTTTCTGTCTTGAATTTACTCAGACATAGCTCCGGAGTCAGGAAGTTGGTGGTGTTAACACCCCCGTGCCTCGGAAAGCACGTTAAGCCGTTGGTCCTGCGGCTGATCTCTCTACGGTCATGTCGGACTGCCGTCTCACCGAATTATAAGAGTGAAGTAACAGAGAGTGTACCTGTGTATTGCGCACACACTTGTGCACTATTATATGTCCTTCGCAGTTGACTAATTTCTGTTGAGATAGGCCGCCGGAGACGAAATCGGCTAGGAGGACATTATTCATTAAATTTGTATAGTAAGTTTTGCCCATTTATCCTTTCATGGCACACCTACCTGGCACCTACATACTGATTGAAGAGTTGTCTATTCTAGTGCCATCTAGTAAGATGCAATGAGGTACCCTAAACCCAACACGAACCCTCATCAACCCAAGCTTTTGAACCAAATGTGAGGGCACTTTGAAACTCTAAAAACAAACTGTCCTTGAAAAGTAAGCAGCGCGGTAGGAATTCAGGTTCCTGCTTTTGATAGCATAATACCATTTCAAACAACGCCATCTGTGACAATGATAGTGACCACGAAAGTTAAAACAGTATAACGCCATCTGCGATGAACTTCTTCAAACAAAGCAAAGCATTGAGGTGGAATTTAAATTTAAGTAAATCATTTACGAGTATAAACCTGTCATTAATATGCTAAAGAATAGTTAACATATTTTTTAGGAGGAGACAGGAGAATACAGGTAAAATCTTTATATATAAAAATGAAAATTGACTTATGACTGACTGACAGACATCAACGCACAGCGCGGAGTCTAGAGACTATCTTATTAGGGTTAGGGGTGCACTAAGAAAGGATGCGTGGAAATTCACCTCCTGTGCGGGTTAAAAAGGAGAGGTAAGTTTGCATGAAACTCCGTCAGTTTTGAAGCTAAATCTATAAAAAAAGATATTCTGTTATTTAGTCTAAATGATGTATTTCAGGGTTTTTGAAAATTCAACTTCTAAGGGGGTGAACAGGGGAGTGCAAGTTTGTATGGAAAATTCAACATTGCGCGAACGAAGTCGCAAGCAACCGCTAGTAACCGATAGGATGAAATACAAAATTAATATATAGGAACACAATTTGCTAAATCACTCAGTTATAATACTGGTACTGAAAATTTAATACAGCATCCATACTAATCCATACTAATATCATAAATGCGAAAGTGTGTCTGTCTGTCTGTCTGTTACCTCTTGACGCTTAAACCACTGAACCGATTGAGTTGAAATCTGGTGTGGAGACAGTTCGAGACCCAGAAAAGGACATAGGCTACATTTTGTCGCGATATAAAAACATTTAGGGGGTGAAATGGGGGATGAAAGTTTATATGGAAAATCCAACTCTTGCGGGCGAAGTCGCGGGGAACCACTAGTATTTAATAAAACTGTATAAGTATTACATCATTTAATTACTACATGTTATTTAACAGCCGAATGCATGCGTTTAATTCACTTTCTTGGTTATTCTTCATTCTGTTTTGTAACTTTGCGTTCCTACCTTTACCTTGAGCTTAGACGATTTGGGAGGGCGATAGCTTCCTACTACAGGTATTATTTTACATAAAAGGAATGTGACCATGTATTGTTTTAACCCTGGGCGATAACGAAATAAAATATTTTCAATTAAGTACATTTTTACAATTAATTACCAACTTTAAAATACAACTCGATTCAATTTACTTATTTCTTCTGAAAATTTAAAACCCATCTAAGACCACCTGTAGAAAAGTACATAATGCTAAATACGTGAAGCTTTGATGCTTTAGGCGCGAGCAGTATCCGTCTCCCTCACACAACCAGTCACACAACCCATTAAGATCGAGACAGCTATACATTTGTTTACTCAGCAGCGGGAGTGTTGAGACGTTATGTGATATCAAAAGGAACACGCTTTTTAAGCTCATTTTTCACTACGAGATTTATATTTCATCTCGGATATCTCTCACAGTTTCGGAACCGTATTCACTAGATATAATACACTGGCCCTAAAAAAAATACTACACTCATGTTACAACTCATATTTTTCTACACTACAGAAGTTAGAGTATTGAAATAATAAACCTTTTTTAGATGATTTCATCAACTTTCTACCAAACAAATATTTATTATACATAATCATTCTATTGCAGTTAAAACACATAACATAAGAAAACAATAACGATTTTAATGTTTTCAGATAACACAAAAACAACATTAAAAAATACACTTTATTTACATTTTAATTTAATATCTGGTATTGCTACCTTGGACTCTAAACAGCTTCGAGTCAATTTGATATATAGTGTGAGTCTTCATAAAGTGTACATATGAAAATGGGTAAAACTCGACCCATTATTATCGAAGCAAAAATATTTCAAAAAAATTAAGTTTTATGTTTTTCTTTTTATAGATTTTTTACAGTTTAATTACCTTCTGTTGACTTATTGCAAAGAATATGTTATAATTTTTTATCTAAGAGGTATACCCTTATGAAATGAAAACAATAATAATGATAAATAACAGATAATACTAAGTAAATACATGTAATTCCCAGGAAACGACAACAAGTAATAATAAAATCAATTTTTAAGAAAAATCTGATTTTCTAAGTTTTTTTTTAATTATTGGATAAATTCTTCCAAATAATGCCCATATTATAGGTGGATTTTATTACTTTGTGTTATTTTCTATCTATATAGTACTTAATATTTTAGAGTAATGATAAAACAATATATTTGACTGAAAATTATATTTGACTTATAACTTACTTTTGTACTACAAGGTTTAGGAAGCAGATTTTTTTAAAAAGTGGAAAAGATGGGTTTGCTATAGAGAACTTATTTTTATACATTTATTGCTGGCCATGTCCTTTTAATACTTTTTATATAAAAAACCCATTGTGTATTTTGGTGTAGTACCATTTCAGGCCAGTGTTTTTTTTACCCCCCACATCAAATTTTCTTTAGGCCGTAGGCCCTTCTTTATTATATATAATAATTATATAAATAATAATAAGTTTATTTCGGACATCTTGATCCATATAGGTAAGTTACAATTGACTTAAAAACTAAGTTAGTAATATATAACCCCTAGTGAAAATTAACCTTTATGTTAAACATAAAGCGCCTGGAGCGCAATGAACGCCGGTTCCATTCCCGCCTCAAGCGGTAATTATTCATGATATCTAATCTTGAAATTCAGAACGCATCAATAATGAATATAAATCAATTAAAAAATATATATTTACATAACCCATCTTGCAAACCGTGCCTTAAGTAAATATATATTTTTCTTAAAATTCCGTACCGCTTAAGAATATAACACCGACCCCCAAAATACCCCACCGCCCCCCGGCAGACTGATTGAGCGTACATGACGCAGGTACAGATTTATCGATTTATATACTATCTAGGTAAACAGGCTCTTGGTGCCTGGATCGACCCATGCACCCCGGCTGCGATGCCCAGTCTGCATCCAAACACGTGAGCTGTTGCACCGCAGTGTTAAATTCAGAAAAATGTTTTTGTCAATTAAAATGAAGCCAAAGCTTATATTCCTGCTAGCCTGCTGTTGCCTTGCTCAAGGTAAGGTTATTTTTTTTCTGATTTTGGTTTCGAGCTCAGCGAACGGTGTTTTTGGCGCGAATTGTTGATTTTTGGGCTATTGCGACTTATGCGTTTGTGATTTTATAAAATTACGTATTTGACTTGTGATTTTTATTAATCGTTTAAAATAGTACATTTTATATATTGTACTGTTTTCAAATAATTGAGGTGTCTTACATATTTAGTTTTTTATATTGTACTAAGCAAATACGTTCACGTTTTTGTGAAATAATTTAATTAAGATTACTGCCTACTTTGGTGATTTATTACAATTTAGGTTTTGTGGTTTTTCAAAAATAAATTAATTTTGAACAAGATCAAAAGTCTTTCAATAGATTCGGTGTCACATAGAGGTCACAACAGATTTGTTTGTCTCAGAATAATATGCAGGCAGATGTTTAAGTAGAAACCATTACATAAATTAACTGATAATATGGTTAAATATTATTACAAGTTATTCCCTTAAATTACGTGATATTGTGATATTGGTTACCTACCAAAATACATAGGTACTTATTTTTCAAAATGAATCAATTATAATCTGAATGTTGTAAATTGGCATCCATTTCAAGCTTAATTGCGGCTTCCTAAATATAAAAATAAACAAACGCAGCTCAACAGCGCCCTCTACAAATACTCGACTTAGAAATCGCCCACCTGTTGAGCAGTCGAGAAATCAAGACTCTACAGTGGAATGTAAAAGGCGCCACTTGTGGCGCTTGATGATAACATTCCGCAGGATGCTTTGATTGGATAGAAAATCAAGTTCATCCATTGAGTCAGTGAAATGCATACAGTTCAACCTATTAGGACTAGGGCGGAACTGATAAAACCTGATTGGACAGAACATTGTGGGGAAATTGCAAAATAAGCTGCGCCATCTCTGACAGTGTTAGGAACTAAAACGACGCCGCGTTGTATTTTGTTTTTCTGTAGACTTGTCAAAGAAGATAGGAGATGATGAGATTTACTTTGGTGACAAATAAAAACGTTGGTGCAAAATACAGACAACTTTCTAACACAGAAGCTCATGGACCTCGCACTAAATAAGTATTCGTTTTTTTTGTTGTTAGTTGCGCTTAGATTAACATACATGTTGCATATAATAAAAATTGTGTGTGAAATTGGCAATTTAGTAGTAAAAAAAAAATTACGAATTTTTTGTGTAAATTAGATTATAAACGTTTTTAAATTTTATGCATCACATTGAGTTTGGCGGCTTAGATGTGGCGTAAGTTTGGTTGGGATGGGTCTTAATTTGATAACATATCAGGCATGCGCACAGAATAACTGCGCAGTTGTGTCAAAAGGCGGCACATTGAGCTGTATTTTGAAACTAAAAGCGCTGCAATAATAGTGTCAACTATACGCATACAGCGCCACCTGCTTTATACCTGAACATAACGCTTCTTCTCATTGAGCTATGAGAAGACGCAGAACGAAATCTGAAGATCAACTTCAAGATATTTTAGTACATGTGTACCTATTGTTCAAAACTAGTTCTAGAATAGATATAGATAATAACTTCTATGAATGTTTTTCTACCTACCTGAAATCCTACACGTAAACATGGAGTTAAAGTTGAAATTCAAAAATTATAGAAAAAATTGTACCTACATTCAATCCAACCCAACTAAAATGTTCTACATTAGGGATTAGGAAAAGGTTTGTCAAGAGTATTTCGCCAATAGCTTGTCTGAATATGTTGGAAGGCTACCTTGATTTTCTGTATCCTAAAAATAAACGACTCGCGCATGCGCAGAAACTTATTTGCGCAGTTATAAAGGAATGGGTTCTGATGTAATTTTTACATCATAAATCAATGAAATCACGACAAAATGGTGGACTACAAACACCGGTATATTACCTTCGAGAAAACATCCTATTAAATACATACGCCAAAGTTGAAACAATTCACTACTTAAATACAAAAGTAAGCCCAAATATGGCAACTGAGACTTTAAGTGACAATTATCAACAGATAATAATAAAAATAATAATCTTAATTACCCCAATCTTGAAGTCTCAATACCAGAAAACACTTACATGACTATGCCGCAATTCTCAATACATGTCGTATAGTCAGAAAGTTTTTGCAGGACGACTCTAATTCCACAAACTTTGAAAGCGCAGTTCACTTGGCTTAGGCCCGTGAATATGACACTATAACAACCGAAGACAGGTCGCAGAACATGTCTCCGAGAACAGAAAACTGTAAACAACAATAAAAATAACATGAATCATTTAATCCTCACTACAATCATACATAGAGTTATTGTAAGTTATAAGGTACCTTATACATATGATATGTCAGTTATCTAAAAAATAACAATATAACATAAATCCCAAAGGATTTGTTAACCTAAATAAAGTCCTTTCAAAATAATGTCATGATGTCTATCTAAATTTAAACAAATATTTGTACCAGTATAAACGGGTCACTCGGAGAATAATGGGGTTTGTGGGAAACGAATAACCTACTAGAACCGATATATGCTAATATCAACTACATGACAATGTCCACTTATGTTTTTAGCATTCCATCCCGCATTCGCTGATGTCACTGAAAATCCCAGTTCTACTAAAATGGATAACTCTCTTGATACTTCCGAAGCTGAAGCAAAATCTTTCTTTGCTAAAGAAGAAACTGTTTGCCACAAGCATACTGAGATAAAAGGTAAGTATTGTGGTAATAGTAAAAGCTGTTGAGCGACTAGTAGGTATGTTGTGTTTGGATGAAAACTTGTTGATATTTAAAATAAATATGTCAAGGTATCCGGGTTTCGATAATTTAAGGGCCTTTTATTTATCAAATTTTAGAGACATAATCCTAATTCAGCGAAATATTTGAAAAAAATGCATTTTTGTGTTTAGTTTAGTAATAGGTTTAATTTTTTGCAAGATTTCTTTAAAAAAAATGTTCCTCTTTGACGGTTAATAATTTTAAATACATCTTTATTTCACTTGATATAGTCCGTGCCATTTAAACTTGCACAAAAGGTTATTGACCCCACCTGGACCAAAAAATGCCCAAATTTTACGACACGTGTCGCTCATCGTATAAAATAGCGATAATCCCGACCTATCGCTGATTTCATAATACCACGGCCCGTCCGAGAACGAGACAACTCTAAAACATCAAAATTTAAGTATTAGTTTCGCAATTTTGTAAATAAAACACAGATTTAGTTATTAAAATAAATTTTATTTTAATTTACGTATTGAAAGTCTTTAAGCAGTTACTTGGTTTTAATACAAAAACTCGGTTAATTGACATTACTTTTACCACAAATATAAACACAATAGGTAGTAAGAAATTACATTTTTTCCATAAAGAATTAACAGTAGTTGACCATTCATAGATATTTATCATTATACTAATTTTGACTCCGAAAATGATAAATTATGACTTATTGCACTTAACCGTTTGTGGTTTGAAAGGTCAGGGGTGCTATACATGTACGCTATTTTGTAATGGCTCACCCGGTGTGGCATAATTCGATTTTTTTAATTTACGAATTTCGGAAGTGTTCACGTGTTATTATCAGTCGTTATTTTTTTAAAGTTTCTGTTATTGTTCTTTGTTACGTTTGTGTTTGTTTTATTTTGTTGCTGTTTTCTCCATTCTTTACTTATTATAAGTGAAGATGGAATCTGAGAAGAATAAAAAGAGGTGTAAAAGAATCCTCAAACCGCAAGCAGGTTCGTTTGTACTAGCAAAAGTCGGATTTTCCATACAAATTTTCATCCCCCATTTCACCCCCCATGATTTTATATCGCGACAAAAAGTAGCCTATGTCCTTGCAAGTGTCTCAAACTATCTCGGTGCCAAATTTCATTTGATTCGGTCCAGTAGTTTCAGAGCCTATTCGATGCAAATAAACAAACAAACAAACAAATCTTTCCTCTTTATAATTTTAGTATAGATAATTTACCTTGACAATATGTTTTGCTATCATCGTAGGTAATTCCATTTGAACACAAGTTTGAACGATGTTTTTAAGAATAAAGTGATTGTTAGAGCTTTTACACACGAACAGCAGTTTGCTGTCGACGTATGTAACTGCAGCCGACGTTAGAAGTCGGCGGCTAGTAGTCGACATGCCGTCGACGTGCTGTCGATGCATTGGCGGCTGCCGCCGGCTGATGTTGACAGCTAGCCGCGTCTGTCATTTGACCGTCGAACGCAGTTAGTCCAGGAGCTAGGACGTGCACAAAATGAGCCTAATAGAAGAAATTGCGAAAAGTGAGTCGCTGCTCCGCTGAAATACTTTTTCGCATGATGGTATCTCGGCGAGTTAGTGAGTTTTTAAGATGGTCGTCAGCTCATCAAAGACGTCTTAGACGACTTACACAGCAGCATGTATTGTTATCCAAGCTAAACCTGTATACAAAATTTCATCTCATTGGTTTCAGATATCTACTTTAAAATTGAGCTGCAATAAGAATATTTGTGACATAACTTATAACCCGACTGGGTACAACACCTTGTCTTAAGTGTTGAAGAATAGGAGGAATGCGCCGCGTAAGGCATAAGTTAGCTTCAAGCTAATTACTGTAACTTCAAGCTAAGCCTTACGCAGCGTAAACACAATTCCAGTTTGATTTGAAGTTATCCTTCTCCTAGACAGGCAAACCAATGCTGTTGACGCATATCTCACCAAAATGTAACTCGTCAAAGTTTACCTATCGATGCTTCAGACTCAAAACATTCAACCTCAATAATTATAATCGAGGACTCCAAGAAAACCCCTTTCCTTCACAGTCGTATACCTCATGACTGAGGGTCGTAATCATTATGTCGAATGAAACATACACTACTTTCTTGGCAATATTTATTGGAATGGTTTGCCATTGCCTTCTCCATCTCACACACTAGCCACTAGTGTGCATGTTTTTCCTTACGGTGTTTTCCTTCACCGTTTTCACCGCATGGGTTTTAACACGCCTTTTTTTCACGCAAAGAAAACCCAATACACCAAATTTCTAAACGAATCGGAGCAACGGAGTTAAACTCGCATGCTTATTCTCTGCAAGTCCTTTCGTTTTCTTCCCATATGATGGATTTCCTGCAGAAAGATAAAAAAACTTAGTCCGCCATCTTTAGGAGTCCGCCATATTGGATTTGAAATGACGTCAACCTATTTATTGAGTTATTCTCAGCAAGCCTTTTCAATTGATACCCACATTGTACAAAAGCAAAAAAAAACTTAGTCCGCCATCTTTAGAAGTCGACCATATTGGATTTGGAATTACGTCACCTTATTTATCGAGTTACTCTTAGCAAGCCCTTTCATTTGATACCAATGTTATAGGAGTACATTTAGAAGTCGACCATATTGTTTTTTAGTACCGTCACTTTATTTTTTAAGTTACTCTCAGCAAGTCCTTTCATTTCATATTCATACCCATATTGTAGAAATGCATTGAAAATAACGAGCCCGCCATCTTGGATGCTCCACTATGTTAAATTAAGAATGACGTCACACATCTTACCATGCATTGTCATCCAAACTAAACTTGTATGCAAAATTTCAGCTCAATCGGTTAAAGATATCTGCTAAAAAATTTAATTTTTGAATAATACCTACCAACTGCTCCCGCGATAATAACGCTGGATATAGAAAAATACATTTTTTTTATTAATAATGAATGATGTAACTATTTTATTTCATTATTCATGTCCAGTTACATAAAGTGTCGGTTGTCCCTCAGCATATTGCTTGTTTTGTAATGCAGTAGCCAAATGTTTGTAATACATGTCAATTTTTCGGGTCAAGGTCGTCTCGTACCAATAATCGTTTGTTTACACAGACTTCTATCGCTACGCCTTGTGTTTTGGTTCGCCGCGATCCCGTATCGGCGTGCTGTGGTACAGGGGTGTCAATGACCTTTTGTGCAAGTTTAAATGGCACGGACGGATTATAGGCGATAGCGTAACCTTTCAAATGAATCATTTTCATAACATATAGGACCTCCAGATCCACAGTTTTTTTTTAAATGTTTAAAATGGCTGCCATTTCAAGAGGGGGAGAGTTAGAACCCAACATGGAGGTTTTTTGTCGATAACATTTGATGAACTAATCCATACTAATATTATAAATGCGAAAGTATGTACGTTGAGCTGGGGCCAGCATGTCAAAGAGATCAGCAGAAGGGTAACTGGAACCTTACGCGCTCTCTATCGCTTTAAACATTTTTTGCCTTCCAGCACAAAAGCTTTGCTTGTGCAGTCTCTGGTCTTACCAATTATTGACTATGGCGATATATGTTGCTCAAACATCTCCCAAGATCTCCTTAATATAATGGACCGGCTTCTTAACAATGGTATTCGATTTATTTTCGGTCTTCGCAAATATGACCACATCTCCCAATTTCGCTCTCAGCTCGGCTGGCTTCCTATACGGCAACGTAGGAACATTCGGACACTATGCATGTTATACTCCATTCTCTTTAACCCCAACTCTCCGTCTTATCTTAAAGATAAGTTTGCTTTCCTCCATACTTCTCATAATCGAAACCTCCGCTCTAGTAACTCCCTCCGACTTCTCACCCCACATCATATTTCTGGCTTTATGTCCAATTCTTTCACCCTTACGGCCACTCGTCTCTGGAACGGGCTCCCCACAAATATCCAGGAACTACCTCAAAATTTTCCTTCAAGAAGGCTTTGAGAATTCATTACCAGGAAAAACTCTCTGTTCTGTCTTAATAGAAGAAATGTGTTCTGTGTATTACTAAGTATGTGTATCATATGTATGTTTATGTATCAATATGTATATCATCTATTTTATTTATGTACGTAGTATGTATGTCTATTGCTATGTTCATTTTTCTTAATTGCTATGCTTAAGGGTATTTTGCAGTGGTTTTCACGGTTTCATCTTTTTCCTAATTTACGATATCTTGCACCGCCTGTATTTCTCTGTTTGGACCTATGGTTGACTGGTAGAGAATGCTTTTAGCGTTAAGTCCGCCATTTGTACAATAAACTGTGTGCAAAAAGTTTAAATAAATAAATAAAATAAAGTTTGTATGTCTGTCTGTTACCTCCTGACGTTTAAACCACTGAACCGATTGAGAAGAAATAGTTTTACATCCTTTTTGTTTTTGGTCTGCTCTAAATGTTAAACTTAAGAGAGGAAACTTAATTGGTTTAAGTGTTATTGATTTTGTAATTGTAATTTATCTTTATACTTGTAACTGTATGTTTCCCAAATATTAATAAAATAAAATAAATGGTATGGAGACAGTTCGAGTCACTGGAAAGGACATAGGCTACATTTTATGGCGATATAAAACATTAAGGGGGTGAAATGGGGGATGAAAGTTTATATGGATAATCCAACTCTTGCGGGCGAAGTCGCGGGGAACCACTAGTAGCCCATAAATTATCGCTAGTCCAAACCAGGACACATTGTATATTTCTTGAAAGACTATGTAGTATAAATGTAGTAGTGGGTTAGTAATGTTATACGCATGCAGTTAATTACATACTACTTAATATGAACTGCTGGACCAACTTAACTTTTTAACGATGACATTTGGTACAGACATAGTTCGAATCCCGGGAAGGGCACAGGATAGATTTTATCACAGAAATCATGCTTTAGAGGTGTGAAAGAGGGATGGATGTTTGCGTGGGAAGTTCGATATTTGCACATAGAAAATAAAGAACCACGTATGATTTCATAATAAATAATTTCATTCCATGTCTTCTCGCAAAACAGATGTTGATGAGAAACCCGAGCGTTTTGGCAATAACTTGGAGAATACCGCTAAAACCGCTAAAGATGATTCAAAAAAAGATCCAGATGCTGTTAAAAAACGAGCTAAAGGTAAGGCATTAAAATCTTCTTACAAACCAATAGAGCTCAATTACAAAAAAGCGATCTAAAGCTGAGACACTAAGATCTTCTTGTAAACCAATTGGGCTTAATAAAAAAGCTAGTTAAAATTAAGGCATAAAAACTATTTTCACAAACTATTTGGGCTCAGATGTAGGGTGGATGTTTGTGTGCGTGAAAGACGCCTTGGTTTGGTCGAGGCCTAAAGTTACTTGTATAGTTAGTTAGTCTTTTTGTCTTAGATTTAAGTTAAGTTTCTCCCCTTCTCTGATAAACAAACGAAAAGGGACATAATGATGCAAATTCTTACGTATTTATACAAGTTTTTGCGTGTTTTCGTCTAACATTAATAGTCATCAAATGACACCCTACTAAATTGTCTATAGCTTCTCCTATTTCCTTAGCAACTGACAGTTGTTAAGTCTAACGTTTTTAAATTGATATAGTCTGTCTCTTTTCGTTTGTTGGGCCGAGAAATAGAGAGACTGAACTTTTTAACCTTAGACAAGGTACATTGGAATCGAGCCCATCATGTTGATTGTTGACAGCTCCTGTCCCGAAGCCCACCGAAGCAACGGTGACCGACCGCCTGGTCCAACCCGAGACGGACCCAGTTCGCCCGAAACATGTAAGTTCAAAAATTGTACACCTGCTTCACGAATGCGTAATATACCTTTACGAATTTGCGCAACTGGTAACTATGATGATCATGGTGACGATCATGCTAGTTGACATAATTTTTTAATCTGTTGCAAAGTGTATAAGAGATAATTAACTCACTCGCTTAATACCTACTGTTGGGTCTAGTATTATACGATGTTTCTAACTGATATAGCTAAGAGCAGTTTGTTTAAATTCTTTTTTTTTTTTTGAGAGTGAAGGAACAGAGGATGCACCTGTGTATTGCGCACATACTTGTGCACCATAATGTCTCCCGCGCCGTTGACTATAATCTCTGTCTGTCTAATTTCGGCTAGGAGAAACATTGCTTTATTATATTACATTTTTTAAATACAAATATTTTTTTACTAAATCGTAATGTAGTCAGAAATTCAAATTTGTTACCCCCAATCTTATAAAAATTAAAATTACTTAAGTGATAAGTATTATAAATGGAATCCATTTTTTATTTAATAAAAACACCCTCTCTCGCAGTAGAACAACCTGAAAATATTTTAAATAAAGTAATAAAAAAATTATACACACAATTTATAAACAAAAAGAATATACATACTATATATAATGCAATGCAATTTATACATGTATTTTTATAACCTACAATAATCTCAGCTTTAAATATTTTTTAAGTGATGTAGCATTATTGCAACAGATTAAAAAAGAAAAACTCTTATTTTGATAATAGTCGAAAGCCTAACGTATCTCCTTCGTATAACGAATGCTCAAATAAGGGGCTGCGCAAAGGACACAAGCCGCTACTGAATATTTTAATTTCATATACCTAATCGCACGGACTGACGGACGGACGAATGAAATCGCCACTACCTGCGAAGACTTGAAGTCTGTGCCCATAGCGTGGTGCACTACACCGTACCATACCATGACCATGCTAGAACCGTATTAAAATACACATTCGATTTTCAACCCTGAACAGAGGAGTTAAAGTTCAAAGTATATACGCGCGGTTTCGACAGTGCCTGATCAGTGCATCAACGAACCCCGGGCTTAAACATTTTCCACACTAAGGTGGACACATTAGATTTTAATGTGTACTTTTTATACTATCCTAGCATGGTAAAAGTATGGTACGGTGTAGTGGGCACAGATCTTTAAGACACTTTTTGTGTCCAGTTGGTTCCACTTGACACATACTCGTCTCCGTTTAATAAGTGACACAAGAACTCGGTTTCCTACACTGACCTCTATAGTACAAGTACGCAGGACTAAACATTCTCAATGAAATGACAGATAATTTTTGTGCCGAATCAAAGCGGCTGTACAGACAACTAAAATAGAGTAACTTCCATATGTTTATGTCAATTCTCATTAGTTCCGCGGACGGTCACCACACGCTTACTATACTCAGCGTCAAAATGGCGATAATCAAATGGCTTCATTGTTAGGTTGACAGTATGCAGTCCAGCGTAGTTGTACTATAGAGGTCAGTGGTTTCCTGTGTCGGTGTGCCGTGTCGGTAACAAGAAGTGTCAAAGTTTGCGCAGCCCCTTGAGCACCAAATAAAATGCACATTTCTTTTTTGCTTGCAAGGTACCAGAAAGGCCGACATGCACCCCTAGCTTAAAAGTAGACATTTTAAATTATAGGGTAGAAGGAATATTCGACATATTGGTTTTAATACTAAATTTCTTTTTGCATAGGTTTAGATAAATTGCTATTATCTAAATATATTTAAATAAATGTGTATTTTGAGAATAAATAAAATTTTGAAACCACAAAATTTTTATTACCGAACACATTCGGTCAAAAATATAATCAGGTAATTAGAAGCCTAGAATATCATATGCTTAAAAACAAGTAGACGTTTAGCGGTAATTATTTTTAAAATATCATCCCGTTTCTGCCAACGTCGAATGACTGACAAAGACAGAATGATGTTTTTAAATATGTTTAGCGCTAAGTGTATTTATCGAGTTTCGTAAAAGTGGGCCTTAGTCTAGATCAGTAATGGAAGTAGGCAGAAGTCATTTAAATATAAAATTCTTTAGATAGTCGAATTCTGTACCAATATTGATATTTTTTCTACGGTATAAGCCGCGGGCAACTGCTTTAAAATTAACGTAATATGTGTGTGTGTGGGTCACGCCCGCAGTATCTGCTTGTTTAATGATTTTTACTTTTAATTGTAACTGTGAAATTAATATATTAACTAACGTTTTTTATTTCCAGCTTTTGAATATAGAAATATATATGTATTTATTAAATTCGACCAGTAAAACTTTTATTCCGGATCAATTTAGGGGATCAGCAGTCAAAGTTGAGATTCTGGTCTGATCCGAACTTTAGTTAGTGACACGCTGCACAGCACTGTGCAAGGTATCACAAACTAAAATTAATAAATTAATTAATCAGAACAAAATAGAAAATATTTATTATCACTGGAATTCTGTGTCAGCGATCAGATAGCCTGTATCTTCGGAATAACTCTTCTTTTGTGTGAAAAGGTATTCTCCCTAGATAGTTCCATTGTCGCCGAGCTAGTGTACTATGACGAGATCCTAGAGAAAAGTCGAAGAGAGAAATCTTCAACTATGTAAGGCACTTCTAAAATGAATTCGGTGTGTTCCATAGTAAGTAATTTATATATTTTCTCACAAAAAGCACCACGTGGAAATGTTGATGAAGATTCCTCCCCCGTCTTATATCACAGATAATATAATACTACTAGTCTTATATCTAGTGGCATCTACGAGTGTCCAATGATGCAATTCGGTATGTGAAGTGGTTTTAAGGGTATTTATTCTGAAAGTTTAGCCTGTTTTAACAAACTAAATTGAATAAAAAAAATTACAAGCAGTATTTTTTTTATTTTTTTTTTATTTTGCCTTTTTTATGATATGTTATGGTATAAGTAAAGATGTCTTTGCCACGTGCAGAATGAGAGCCAATCACTCTTGACATTTCGGAGATATGAAAAGTCATACACACACCGAAAACACACACACATGCGTAGATTAGTCACAGAATATTTATGTGTGGTAGCCGAAGTGATGTCACTCCGTGGTTTTCGCCTTTATAGAGGTCGTATGAATGTTAAAATAATTGTTAGTATTTTGGTAACAATAAACCCCAAATTTTATGTATTTCTGAGTAACTTAAATAGCGAAATAGTGTGTAAGAGCGTAAAATCTCCGGTGTGGTAAAATAGTTTTGGAATTAGCATAGATTTTATGTTACTTTACATACCGAATTTAACTAGACACTGAATGATGCCGCTTTAGGTTTGCTAGCTATTCCGCAATTATTTACCTACTACCATGCGATCAACTACGCAATACTTAGGCACAAATGTGGAGCTGATGCTAAGTAACCGGATGAAGTCCTCAACAATAAAGTCCCAGCATCAGGTAAAGCAAAATTGTATAAAAAAGATGAGACCTAAGACTATCGTAACTCACGATCCTACCCTTGACTAGGGAGTTTTGAGGCTGATATAGTATAATTAACACAAAAGCAAATGATATAATATTTTTACAACAAAAAACCGCTTCCAAATAAACTACACTAACTTTTTATATTAAAGTCTCAAGTTATTGAGTTTTGAGTGTAGCTTTTTTGGATGTGTTTTTTTTAAACAAAATACAGATTTCTATCTCTCTACTTCTTTAATTTCAGATTCCATTTCCTTTTTAAAGAAGTGGCAAATGCTTGTGTGATTAGCACGAGCAATTGTACCCACCCATGTCGGGAATGTTTATACACATATAATTATTTCTATCTGTTATCCTAGTCACCAAAGCATGAGCTAAGGCTTAATTTGGGGCTAGGTAATTGGTGTGATTGTTGAAACAATTTGTTGATTATTTTTTATATTGTATTAAAACTAATACTTTAAACAATAGTTAGCAGTACCGTAAAAACGTTGTATTAAAATTAGAACATAATTCGTTCATGGTCAGTGATTGTAAATAATAATAAAATTGTTGATCTCTGACTTGTAATACTTAGGCACTAGGTCTCTTTTGGATTGGACAGGGTTTATACATGTTTTTTTATAAACAACCATTCTAGTATAATTAATAGAATCAGGCGTTACTTTGCGGAAATCCATTATTAGATGGAAAAAATAAAATACAATTATATTGCTTTAAATTTCCGCTAAGACACGCTAGCGCAGGCACCAAAACCACACCAACCACAACCGCGTTGAGTACCAGTTCAGGCAAACGCAGAATGCACCGCCCTCTCTCCCTCAATACGCATGCACTACAGCTAATGCAGTTGTTAGTTACCAACACCAACGTGCAAAAAACCTCTGGAGGTTTTAGCTAGCGTGTCTTAGCGGAAATTTAAAGCAAAATAATTTTATTTTATTTTTCCCATCTAACCAATCTAGTGTTAGTAATAGATCTTTTCATATTTGTAAAATGTATACTATACAAGATTAAGAAAAATATGTTTTAAAATCGCGTCGACTGCATAATTTACAACATTATGAGAATGATAATGTACTAATGCATGATAGATCTTAGATAAGTAAGTAGCTTACAATTGAGTAATTAACTTTTGTATACGCATCCTGTACGTACATAATAATATAACGAACTGTTTCATACTATGTATTTCTATAATAACAAAATTGAAAGCTGAAAAATGAAACAACTAAACGTGAGTATTTTGTAGACGTAAGTAATGCATTTTGTAAGATCTTAACGCCTCTGGAATGATAGAAATTATGAGAATCCTGGATCAAACAGCAACACAGTTTAACAATGTCCATGGCCATATACTTTACAATGCGAAATGGGGAAATGCTACAAGATATATATATCGCACATGCACTTGGTTCAACCCTAACATGAAAGTTCAATGTGTTCAACGTAAGTTTATCGATCTATGCAAAAAAAAATGTTATTTGAAAGATACCGTGAATAAAAATAATTGTGATTAAGTCGTTCCTTTATACTCTTCCCAAGTTCTTATTCAAAGGCACCTGCCTGAAAAGTAATCACGTAGTGCCGTATATTGAACTTTATCTCCTCTGTTTAGGGTCAAAAATCAAATGCGTGTTTTTGCGACCTAGCATATGCGTTTACTGGGTCCTAAAAAAAGTCGGGTACTTTAGTTATTCACATTTTAGAAAAGAAATTAGTCAAAAATCAACAACAGTGACGAAGGTTACACTATACAAATATCTCTCTGCTCCGGCTATAGTCGAACCACCTGAGTCCTTGCCTGCGGGGTACGGAGGGGGTAGACGACAACGAGGACCATGAACGGTGCGGAGCGGGTATTTGTGATTTGATTGGGTGATTTGAATTTAGAAATTCTGAAATTCAAAATTAGCATTATTTTCAATGCAAATCACCCAATCAAATCGAAGTGGCCCTGGGCAGGCGGCTTAGTTAGGCGTTCGGACTAGAGGTGTTTTGTGTTTCTGTTTGAACCGGCTTGAATTTGTAGACTCGTCATTACAAAATTTACATCAATGATAGTGCATTATACTGATTATACAAGAGGTAGATGAGTCATTAGCGCGCGGAAATGGACTGCCTCAAATTGAGCAATTTGCTCAAATTTTGGTACATATTATGACATTTGACACGTAAAAGAACATGTGCTCAGTGCATCGGAATTGCCGCGTATGACAGGTCTACCTCTTAAATACGATGACAGTGATTTACATAGTTTATCTTGTACCCGGCGGGAAATATTGCTCATCGGCAATCTTCGCATTTACGAATACAAATGAATGGTAACTTCCATAGGTCATGAAACCACCATCCGTTGACGTATTTTTAATGGACTGTCAAAACACTCCCATTTGCGGGCGCCATTTTTTAAATGTCTGCCTAGGTCACTATCACAATTTTGACAAATACAACGACACCTCATATCTCAAAGACTGTTTAGCCGTTTGGGCTGTAGGGCGTGCCAAACAATTATACATGCAATACATACATACTTTCGAAAAACATAACCCTCCTTCCGCAGTCGGGTAAGAATGGTTATTTCCATAGGCCATTTGAAACCACCAATTGTTGACGTATTTTTAATGATTTGTGAAAAAACGCTCTTCCATAGATTTTGTAAGTTTGTATGGAAATTGTAAACTACGAATGTAACATTTTTATCACAATTTTAATTAAGAACTGGTGTTGCAAACATTTACCAAAATTCGAACTGAAAACGACTGAAAAGCACTCGCCCGGATAGCGAAGGGTCGTGGGTTCGAGTCCCACCGGATGACGATGATTTTTTTTTGTTTGTTAAAATTAATTTCGTTAAATTTGCAAACAGATTGTTTAAACTATAAAAATAATTAATACAACTATTATTTGCCTATATCCAATATTAAATTATAATAGATTTTGTGTTTATCAGAATTTTAATGTGGAACGAAATACACGCGGTGCAAGTAAAACTATCATGTTGACTTTGAAACCGCTCCTATTCCCTACGTAATAAAAGCTGTTTTCGTGGTTGAAATGTAGAACTTGACTTGCTGCCAAATGCATTTTATTGACATAATAGTGTGTGACATAGATTACACGCTACGGATGTCTCCTTACGAAGCTGCAAATATATGTGCATTATTTACCGCCGGGCACTGTAGGTATAAAAAGTGAGCAATGCTACTGCAAGATTATTACCTATTCAAAATCCCATATCGTTGTTTTGATATTTTTTTGATAAATGCAGTTCTATTCTATAAAAATAAAAATAGAGAGCTGCTCTCTATTTTTATCCCAATGACAGTGTATTAAAAAAGTGGTAGACATGTCATCTCCTACTACGCGACGATTCGAATTTGATGCGCCGAGCACGCGTTCGTTGATGTGTCAAGTGTCATATGTGTACGAAATAATGCAAAATACAAATGGCTCAATTTGAGGCAAGCGATTTCCGCCATCTGCCATCTACCTCTTTTAAATGTACTATCATAGTAACACCCTGTATAGTAGCCACAACCTTTTTCTTCGTGATGAATTTAAAAATACAGTTAATGGTCGTTCGTTCGTCCTATTTACATAAAGGCCTGGTGTGATCTACTTTTCAAAACCAACTGAGCTAAACTTGTAGCACGGTCGCCTATTATGCCTTCGGTAATTCGACTATTATTTTTTGATTCTAAATTGCCAATACCATCCCGTAGAAAAAAGGCTGAGAATAAATTGCATTATCCGATTCGTAGGAACCTAATTGTTAAATAGATGTAATCGAATTCAGGAGCAAATTAAATCAGATGTAGTTAATTATGCATACACGTGCAGCCTCTGGGCTAGATATACTCAAAAGGCTTATAGCGCTCTCCGTGTCCAGTATAATAATGCTTTCAGGGTGCTGTTGCGGCTACCTCGCTTCTGTAGTGCATCAGGCAGGGATGTTCACTGAAGCAGGCGTAGACTGCTTTTATGCAACAATGCGCAAGCGGTGTGCGTCCCTGGTGCGCAGGGTGCGGGCGAGTGGTAACAGCATCCTGAACATGATTGCCAACAGACTGGACTGCCAATACGTCGGTCGATCACGTACTATTTCGGGGGGAGTGGAGCAGAATTGGCCGCTCTAATTATAATTAATTATTTATTTCAAATTTATTTATTTTTTATGTGTTTTAAATAATTTAAAGTATGTATTTTATTGAATTGAACTAACATAGTTTATAAGTTCTACTAACAACGATGAGTCGTTGTTACTTACAAATAAAAATTTCATTCATTCATTCAATTATACTTCCCGGCTCTTCTTCCTATAAGATTCCAATTTAGGTTTCCTACAAATCGGATAGTGTTATACGTGCTTTAGGTTAAGTCTGCGCTTCAAGCTGAGTTTGGCTTTTTTTGCTACCATACTGCTCAAACATAATATTCACGGTGACTTTTATATCAGTATCCAAATTTTTTCAGACATTAGGTATGATATTAAATCAAATTTCGCTCACAAAAATTAATCGACTGTGTCATCCGGTGGGACTCGAACCCACGTCCCTTCGCTGTCCGGACGAGTGCTCTTACCAACTGGGCTACGGAAGACGTTAGTCAGTCGATGAATTTCTGAATGTGCTTGCTACGCCAGTGAGCCGTTGTTCGATTTTATCAATACTTAAATATTTATAAAAATATTTCCATTGGATGTATGCGGGTACATTCCCCAAGTATTATTGCGTTAAAGATTATTATATATTTTGGATTCTAATACAAAAGTCATCTTGTATTGTAAGCATAATATCCTGTGGGCATGTTAGCAGAAAACTAACTAAACATTGTTTGCTAGGTGGACCATAGCTTCTACAAGAGTGCTTTCGTATGGAATAAGGATTATTTTGATAACTACTGGACGAACATCACTAATGGCACTGACAGAATCGTTGTTCATCCCACCCTGAAGAACACTGCTTTTCATTCTTACGTAAGTATGGAATGTATCTACTGCCTTACGTATACAACATAGTTTGCCGGAAAGTGAAAATCAAAAATCTCGCAACACACAATGCCAAACAAATGATCGAATCCTGGCTTTATGAGCTTGATTACATTCAGACAGAAAGCCTTACGAAACACTTACGCACCATCCTTATACTCACCCACCCACGTGCATGCACACAAACACACACACACACACACAAATCCACCCACACCCACACTTATACCTAAACAAACAGACACACGCACAGAGACACACACACACAGACACA
Source organism: Pyrausta nigrata (assembly GCA_949316185.1). Classification (NCBI taxonomy): domain Eukaryota; kingdom Metazoa; phylum Arthropoda; class Insecta; order Lepidoptera; family Crambidae; genus Pyrausta; species Pyrausta nigrata. The sequence continues at coordinate 2,569,641 of OX438936.1, forward strand.
ATTTGTTACCTATTACTTTTCTTTTGCAATAACCGTAACTTATAAATTGTCTACTTATCTTACTTATATTTATTTAAATAAGTTAAAATGTTATAACATTGGTGTCAGACATGATCATTTTAGTTTATTTCATTATATTTAATTAACGCGTCCTAAAGCCGAGTGTCTAAATACTCTAATAGTTAAGCGCAACCTAGTCTCTGCGAGACAAGCATAGCTTAGTGCAGTGACTGCAAGATTTTGATGTATTTTGACATTGTGTTTTATGAAAATAAATACTTAATATGTTGTTGCTTTTCCTATCTCGGGCACAGATTATATAACATGGGGTCCCGGCCTTTGGAATGCGTACATGAGGCCGAAGCCAACACGCAGAGGCCCGTTTGACAACATTAATCTAAAAGCTTTGTGACACCAAACGGCGATTATCCCTGTATGTACCTACTATAAAAGTACACCCAAGGACAATCACCGGCTTGTGTAGGACTATTGCATAATACAGATGGAAACAAGTCTGGATTATGGGTTTGGGTGCTAGGTGGACCGGGTAATTGGGACTGTGGAGGGAGAGACTACGGGACACCTGCCTAGATCATAGCCTCATGCTGAATAAATTGGCAGGCGGTGACTCGCCAGCAACTGAATGGGCCCCCCCTGGCGTTGTGGGTCGTATAGACCGGACTTATTATTATGAATAATGGGGTTTACCTTACAAACGGACCGGTAATTACTGTTTACACTAACACGTACCCTACTAGATAAATATAAATAGAAGATGTCTGTGGTCTTCACAGCGCGACTTCTCCCTCCAAATGCGTCTTCCGTTCGAGTTCCCGTTTTACGGGCACAAACTGGAGAACATCACCATATGCACCGGAGGCTACGTGTTCACCGGCCCACCCAACAGCCACCGATGGTTCGCCCAGGAGCAGAGCATCTCGCCACTGATGGCCAACTTTGACATATCCTTGGATGAAAACAGCGCAGTCGTGCTGTATGAGGAAGGTGTGTATGATTGAATCACCGAGCACATAACCTATAGAAGCAAAATGTCATAATTTTGTTTCAGAAAAATTCCGTCAATATCCCTTGGAAAATAATGCCTCTGTTTTTTCTTCAACGCATTTTGTTAAAGAAATTCACTTATTTCTTCAAATATTTAAAAATAAAGATGCTGTTTAAAAGAACACAACCGAAATATCTCTATATTTCATACTATAGATTTGAAAATATATGTTTAAACTTGTAGTTCCCCGCGACTTCGCCCACAAGAGTTGGATTTCCCATTTAAACTTTGATCCCCCATTTCACCCCCTTAATGTTTTTATATCGCGACAAAATGTAGCCTATGTCCTTTCTAGGGTCTCGAACTGTCGCCATACTAAATTTCATCTCAATCGGTTCAGTGGTTTAAGCGTCAAGAGGTAACAGACAGACAGACAGGCACACTTTCATCATTTATAATATTAGTATGGATTAGCATGGATTGACAGTTTTTCGTATCAGTGCCAAGCAATGATAAGTTTCGGAGAAAAAACGCGACTACTTCGCCTCTATAACCTATAGAGGGAAAGTAAGTCGCGATTTTTCTCGATGCGACGTGCTCGATGGATTGAATACTCGACCAACTAGTAAATGTCAAACGACTTACGACTACGAATACAACAAAATTGCCGAAGTCAATTAAAAAGCAATATCGTTAGAATTTAGATGAAATGCCTAAGTTTTTTTTTACACCATTGGTGTTTTCGTTTTATTCGTCGTAGAAATTCGTTTGACTTTTGTCTTATTGGCTTGTCAAGTAGTACCTGTAAGTTGATCGGGTTGCAACTAGTTTTTGAGAGAAATTAATGTGCAGTAACGTCATTAGAGATATAGGAAGATATTTACCATTTTAGTCAAACAATAGACGTACTCTCTCGCGATTTCACCTGCACAAATGTCGGATTTGTCTTATTATAATCATCTATACTTGTGGTATCTATGTATACTGAGATGCTTGTGGCGCAGTGGCGGCAGCGCTTTGGTAGTGATACCAAAAGTTAAGCAACCCACGGCGCGGTCGTGATTGGATGGGTGACCATTCCGACCATTTAAGTGACGTCCATGACAAGCATCTCCGTGCTTCGGAAGGCACGTTAAGCAGTTGGTCCCGGCTAATATCTGTGGTATTATTCGTTAAGCCTAGTCAGAGGCCCTAGGGCGGCTTGATAACTTCTGACAGTAAGGTTTGTCACTTGCCTTACAGACACCCCTCCACCAATCCGCACTGAGCCCGCGTGGTGAAGTATGGCTCGTTCCTCCTCATAGTTGAGGTGAGGCCTTTTCCCAGCAGTGGGATCTAATAGGCTGACTTATATTAATCATCTATACTCCTTTTCACCCCAAATAATGATTTCATAATAAATTATTATATGTGACTGAAACTATCACTTTATCTAATTTCATCTTAATCAGTATAAGCGTGAAGAGGTATCAAAGAAATAGACACGTTTTTGCATTTATAATATAACTAGTATGAACAGCAATTAATTATATTCATGCATGTTACTAAAAGTCAGAGCGTCTGTGACGTTGTGGCCAACGGGTTGCCTACATAAGTGAGGTAACCGCCATTTTCCAATGACTTTGTTGGAGTTATGTACATTAGTTGTTTCACTAACCGATGCTCTTACAGTGAGGGAAGGGAAAACATCGTGAGGAAACCTGCACATTCATGCGACTGAATGTGTAACCGTGATCCAAACTGGTCAGGTGGGAATATTGACAGTCTCAAGGTCAAACTGGGGTTGTCTGACGGTCATCCATGAATACAACAATACATCAGCTGCAAGACACCAAACTGCTGAACATTATGCCTTCTCTATCGATACCTAAGAATGATAGAAAGTGGACTTCATTCAGAAACCTACAACCTTTTACTACGTCGTTTGTTCAAGCTGGTGCCAAGATTTTAACCATTCCAAATGTATTGATTTCAGCCACCCGATTGACTATCGTCTGGGAGAACATGAGGATCCGCGAGAAAAAGAACAAGTTCACATTTGCCGTAACCATCCATAAGAATGGGGACATTTATTTTGCGTACAAAGACATTCCGGTCAATATCCAAAACATTGGTGACAAGAACTCCATCTTCGTCGGATTGGCTGACTCCTACTTCTTGAACAAGGTGTCTTCTAGTAAGTATCAGAAGTTAATCTTCTTTAAAACCATCATAATTAGCTATTTTTTTAATTATTTATTTGGAATGGGTTTGCTCTTGACTCTAGACTAAGCCAGACGTGGCGTAGAAGAGTCGACGGAAGTGCGAGCTCATCCAGAAGGTTCGGGCACTCCCACTTACCAATGGAACACAGCAAGCTGGGAGGATGATAGCTACCAGGCGACACTTAACGGAGCCCCCCACCGCTGATAGGATCGTTCAGCCGCCATCACAAACTGGAGTTTGTGATGTCATCGACTGGGGTGTCTACCCACCACTTAGTTTTTCTGTCTTGAAATAAATCAGAAACAGCTCCGGTGTCAGGAAGTTTGTAGTGTTTACAGCCTTGAAAAGTACGTTAAGCCGTTGGTCTTGCGCCTGATCTCTCTCCACATGTTGGACTGCCGTACCATCGAACTTTGAAAATAAGGATACAGAGTGTACCTGTGGATTGCGCACATACTTATTGGTCTTTTAAGGGATTTGCCCCCGCAGCCGGATAATACAATAGGAGAATAGTTTTACTACTATCCGCATTGATTACTATCCACAATTATTTTCCAGCCGTTCGTCGTAGGTCTGTCCACAACTACAGCCGCATCCCATTCAACACCTACCACATTAAGAGTGGCTCCATTCTCCAGCTGATTGCCTTGCCCTCTTGCCCGACCTACAACACTTGCAAGGCCTGCACTGGGCATGAGGCCAAATACGGATCCTTCAGGGTAAGCCAGCTTTTTGACTGTGGCTTATGGTTATTTAGACTGCCTCGTTAGTCTAATGGTCAGTACGCTGGCTTATGTATAGGTAAATCTGAGTGGCATGCAATTGTTACAACGATGTGCGGTGACGGAACGGGCAATTGGCAATGGAGTCGAGGCGGGGAGGGCTGCTACGGTGAAATAACGGAGCGACGAACGCTGCGCAGCGTTCGCGTGGCACCTACGCCCCTGCTGAGTGCGAGTTCGCGCACTCTAGGCATAAGATTACACGTACAAAAAGCCCCGAGCAAGTACTGGACGCGTCACCCAAGACAGGCCTGTGTATCTCCCCGCGTAGGTAGCAAAAACGTACCTACGCGCGGCGACCCTTACTTACTTAGGGGCTAAAACAAGTTGCGTGTCGCTACCGGCCAGCGACAAGCTCGCACGTTTTATTTACCGGCGGCCGCGCGGCTACGTTGCTCGCTGGACGAGAATCAATAAAGTACTAGAAAGAGGCGCTAGATGGCGTTAGAAGCTTCTCGTAGCAGTCAAGCCAATCGCGTCGCGTGATATTACGTCACTAAATATTTTTAGTGTATTATGAATCATATTCTAGAGCAATAAGTATGAAATTGTCTTGCAATGGATTTTTGTAGGTGTCTACACGAAAATGTGCTTGACTCTGAGGCGAACTAAATTACGCCATATTGTTGACGACATTGAGTAGACATTTCTTTGAATACAATTGCTAAGTCATACTTCTGTACGAAGTACTAGTACTTATTCTGTGCCCAAGATTCGGTCTGTATGCCGCAAGGCGGGTAAAACCATGAGCAGGTGGAGAGATTGCCCCCACTGGCCCCCACTGAGTGCCACCCATTGCATTGAAATCATTGCGTTGCGACGACGCAACGGAGTGACAACGCCCGTGTCGTATCTCACTATGAGATCCTGGGTTCGAATCTCGGGTCGGGTCGCATTAGATTCCGGGTTTTTCTGTCTTCACATAATTCAGAATCAGATTGGAGTTCGAAAAAGGTGAAGGTGTTAACACCCTCGTGGCCAGTGTTGCGATTAATATGACAATTGCCGTAATATACGGCATTCTATGTTTTTTTTCATATTATACGGCATACGGCAGGCTTTTCATTACCGTATCAAGAATTACGGCAATTCAGCTTTTTTTTAAAAAATGCTTTTTCATTAGTAGAATGATTGAAATTTTAATGCAACACATATAAACATAAATACCTTAATCGATATCGTACTTTTTACTTTTGGCATTAATGATAATAAAGAGTGTGGTTAATCTATGACAGAAAATTTACCGTTTCATATTTTATTTATGAGACTGACAAAGCATGATACGTTGACGTTGATAAAAGTAGTGAAATGGTACAGATACATAACATTTACGCTTTTTTTGTTTGCATTATTGAATTAATGCACTAGTAAAACTGATGTGTATTATCACGGATTATTTTACGTGTGCGTTGTGTAGTGTATTCTTAAAAATAAAATCTTTACGGCAATTTTGACATTTTTTTTCATAAGTACGGCAATTTTCGCTCTTAGATACGGCAAGTTAAGTTTTTACAATCGCAACACTGCTCGTGGCTCGGAAGGCCGTTGGGCCTGTAATCCTACTCCTGTTGACGATGTTCGTTTTTTTTTCGTTCGAATCTAGCCATCACGCTCGTTCGCGTTGTCATTTTGTCGTGAGTAAAAGGGACGACTATATTCGAAAATACGGACATCGTCAACCGGGGTAAGGCCTCTGATCCCGCTCCAATCAGTCGGATTGTCATCTCACTGAACTTTGACATTGAAAAAACAGAGAGTGCACTTGTAAACTATAATATCTCCCGCGTAGTTGGCTAATCTTTGTTGTGTTTGGTTGTGGTCTTAACTCGGCTACAAGGACATTTATTATAATAAATATGCTGCAAATCTTCTTCAAAGTCAGGGTTGTTGGAATAAATAAATCGTTTCAACAAACACACCAATTGATTGATTGATTGCTTGTTCTTCAAACGCGTAGTGAGATAGTGCATTCTTAATTTTCCAAATGCAAAGATTGACAACGAGAAAAACAAATAATGCGAAGTTTTCGACGAAACTTAAATATAATTGTTTATTTTTATCTGACGACCGTCTTGGATTAGTGGTTCGCGATTCGAACTACAAAAGCTGAGGTGCTGGTTTAAATCCCGCTTTTTTATAATTCCTTTCACCATGGCTTATGCTCACGCCACGGGCTAGCAACGGCACGCAAAAATAGAGCAAAAAAATGGACTAAACTGATAACCCACGAGATAGCAAATGAAATAAGGTTAGACAAAAATAAAAAATGGGAAGATGATCTCAAAAAAGGGCTGGTCCAGTGTTAACTCGATTAGCAAGAGACAGAAAACGCATGTAAATCTTAAGAGACGGCCTTCTTTGACAGACAAGCTGCTACAGAGAAACATCCAGTTGCCATAATAGACAGCCGTGCAGTTGCCGATGACAATTATGTATTAGAAATAGTGTTGCAAAAAAAACGTTTTTTTTCTGGTGTGAAAAAAAACGTTAAAAAAAACCTGAAAAAAAAGTTTTTTTTTCAAGAGTACGAAATCTAAAACTTTTAGGACAAATACTTAAGAATACATAGGTAATAGAGTTTTCGGTTTATTCTTAACTCTTACTATACTTTTCTGGTTGAGTGGTACTAAGATTTCATGAATATATTGGCAACATTTTTACATCAACGAAAGGGAAATCCCCAAATCAATTACATTTGCACACGGAGAAATCCCCTTTAGGTTTATGTTTATTTGAACGTGGTTGGCTTAGCGCAGTTGGGGTGTGTGACGGACGGAGAAAGTTCAATATCAAATTATTTAGTTTTTGTGCTATTCGAGTGCTCTTTTCGAGTGTGATTACCAACTAAAATACCTGAGTATGCCGGAACAAGTCGGTTCAGGCCCTAAAATGTAAGGCAGAAAAAAAAACAAATTTCGAAAAAATAACGGTGCCAATTTTTTTTTCAAGTTTTTTTTCAAAAAACTGAAAAAAACAAATTGTTTTTTTTTCTTTCTTTTACATCACTAATTAGAAAATACCTTACAATAGTTGCGTAATGTATTAGTTTAAGGCATCATTTATCATAGTTATTGTAAAAAAGATAACAGCAATAATACTTATTTGTTATTTTATGTAATCGGTTAAAACAATTTGTTTATTTGCTTGCATACTCGTAACAATGATGTTTCTGTTTCCAGTGCGTGTGGTGCGAGCGTCTTCGCAAATGCACGAGCGGTGCCGACTACTTCCGTCCATACATGGCTGGTACGTAAATTGTAAATAATTTAATCTAACTATATACAAATAACTGCCTCGTTGATATCAACCACTATATAGTGGTCAGCACGGGGGATACTATTCACGAGGTCCCGGGATTCCCGGGTCGGACCGAGAGTGTTGGGTTTTTCTGTCTTGAAATAACTCAGACACAGCTCCGAGGTCAGGAAGTTGGAGGTGTTAACACCCCCGTGCCTCGGAAAGCACGTTAAGAACTAATAAAGGATAGAAATTCACCTCGTAAGAGGCCAGGGGGGTAAAAAAAAATATATTGAGCTAACAAGTTACAAATAAATAATGATGTATTTCACGATTTTTAATGATTCAACCTCTAAGGGGGTGAGGGTGGAATTTTGTATGGAAAATCCGACTTTAGGCGCGGACGAAGTCGCGGGCAACCGCTAGTAAATAATAAATAAGCAACTTCGTGATTTTTGTGAAACATCTTTCGAGGCTGAATGGATTGGTGGACCAATACAGAACACGTATGCTCTACCACGCAAGTCAACGCAAGATACTTATTTTGGCAGCTGAGTGGAAAATATACAGAGCTGGTCCTGCCTGATTCTGGGCTGGAGGTTTGAAGGTACTGGGCCCATAGACAAGATGCAGTCATGGTTATCTTTTCAGCTCTGTTGTGGAGGCATTTGAGGTCTTGAAATAACCCAGAAGCAGCTCCGAAGTTAGGAAATAGTGATGGTAACACCCCCATGCATTGGAATACGTGAAGCCGTTGGTCCTTCGCCGCCGTTGTTCCTCCAGTCATAATTGGATTCAACCAGATTGAAGAGTAAAGAAACAGAGAGTGCATCTGTGTGTTGCTTTCACACTTACTAGTGCATTATAATACTTACTGCGTGTAAAGACGAGGGTCACGCACCAAAACAACACCAACCGCAACCGCGTTAAGTAACCAGTTCAGGCAAATGCAGAATGCACCGCCCTCCCTCCCTCAATACGCATGCACTACAGCTAATGCAGTTGTTAGTAACCAACACCAACGTGCAAAAAACTTTAACACCTGTTTTTCACATGTAGAGCCTAGTTTATTTCCAAACTATACTAATCAACACTGTCTGGGGATGTTTTGGATATAATAATTCTATGTTTTGTATATCAACACAGTGTTCACATCAACACTGTCTAGGGATATTTTGGATACAATAATACTATTTTGTATATCCCTAGACAGTGTTGATGTGTGTAGCAGACGGGTAAAAGCGGGTACGAGCGCCACGGCTGGGCACGTCCAACCGTGGCGCTCGTCTTCTTTTATATACCTTCGAACTCATTGCTGGTTCCAACGTCGAATACCTCCTTTGCACCTATGCAGATATGCGAGGGAGTAACGACGGGAGCTGTCCCATATATTTTTATTATTTATTTCTGTATACAATATTTTCTTATTCTATTTGTCAGAGTATTTGTGATTCCATCCTTTACAGCGTGCCTGTTTGATATCAAATTCAGTCGAAGTACTAAATAGTCCAGTAACTTTGTCGTTTGAGAGTATATGCTCGTCAAATCCGGTAGTTCTGATTTTTTGCAGGATTGTTGATGATGTTTGCCCAATGATTATAATCCAAGGTTGTGACCACGAGTGCCGAACACATCTGTGTCAAAAACGCAAATTCTCGGTTTCTTTTCAGATTTTGGTGATTATAAGCCTAAAGGACTAGGTGCCTTTTCAAAAATATTTTAAAGAAGATTACATTTTCTACAAAATGAGACTCAACGTCTCTGTAGAACCAACATATTTCGCGATAAAGCTCTTCGAAGTTTATAATTTTTTCAAAGATTTCAATATTCTGCTTTCTTAATGAATTTTGACCCTGACAAGTTGACCCAAAGTTGCATTCAGCGCTCGAGGTCACAAACTATGATTATTACATTAAACAAGTCTGCAAAAAATCAGAACTACCGTATTTGACGCATGCTCGGATTGTATCAAGTTATTGGATTAATTATTATAATTATTGTTTTTCAGACTGCCCCTTCTCCAGCCTGTGCAACACATCAGACGACGAAAAGATGGCCACGCTCCACCTGAGCTTTTTCCACCGCATCTTCAACTACACCATGTAGTTCATCAGCTTTTGGGTGCTGATCATGATGTAAATGTACTCGTAAAGTCATTACTTCACGATCGAGCTCCAAACTTTGATGCGCATCAAAAGATAGACACCCCGTAATAAGTAACTGGCCCGAGATCGAAAATATAAGTCAATCTCGATTTGGGGATTCCGTGGCCTATTCAATGGACACGAAAATAGCCGAGATCGATTCGAATCTTGGATCACTGATTGGTTATTATTTCGGGCGTTAACCATTGCTGGTATCAGCAATCAATGTAACAATAGCTCGACTGCTAAGGGCGCTGATGATTCTGTGTCTTCGAGCGACTGCCGCGGTTTCTTTGATTCCTTCAATCTATCGCTTGCAGCGAAGTAGAAACTTGGAATGATGCTGTACAGAATCTCAGGTCATCATAGGTTCGAGTCTGACCAATAGGCCAGCCCGTTGTCATGGCAACGCTATTGGTGAGTTCCCCTAATTGTGTAGTCAAGAATCTTACATTTTATCATGAATATGTAAAAGTATCACATAAATTAAAATTAATATTGATGTATGAATTCTTCTATCGACCAATTAGTGACTGAAAATCACACGGTCTCTTTAGGATAACTTTTTTAAGAACATAGTGTGGGATCATTGAAAAAATGTATGAAATAAAATACTAGCATTGTTTCCTCGTTCATTCAATGAAACAGTTTTATGTTTTTTCTTAATCTATGTGTAGACCAAACAGAGTAGGTTAAGAACCATGAGCTCAAAGTGTTTTAAATGAATATTTTCAGCAACTACACCTAGTCTTAATTTAGTTTTCTATGACATGGTATTTTATACATCTATGGGGAATAGGTATAACAAAATGCCCCCATTACATAGGCATTATTACTACTCTAAATATATCAATGTTATTAGATTTAAAGAACTTGATAACCTATTTTAAGCACATTTTATTGATGTTAAAGTTAGGATTTAGCCCTAAGTATTTTTAGGCACATCTTAATTTGTTTCAATAACTACTGCACTTAAATCGATTAGTAAATATCAAAATAACTTCAAAATTCCTACAAGGTCTTGACTTATGCTGAAAAATATCTATACCTAAGAACCGAATAACGCCACTATTCAACTAGCACATATGAAACCAAATGTATTATTGTACTGTAGGTACACATTGCAGATCTCTGTACGTTTTATGATTTCGTTTTTCCTTGTTATAGTGTTATTTTTGTTAAATATGCATTAACCTCACATGAAAATTTATAGAAAAACTGATCCTAAATAAATTCAATTTTGGAACACTTTTAGGTAGGCCCAGCCTCGGATTATTGTTCATATCATATTAAGTTAAATAAAAAAACACATAACTTATTAATATGTTTGTCTGTTTCCTATCTCGGGAGACGGGAGTATGGGCTCCTGAAGCTTTGGAAGTCGTACTTAGGACCGAAGCCAAATTGACAAGGCCCGTTATACAACATTAATCTAAGGTATGAGCTTTGTGACGTTACATGGAGATTATCCCTCTATGCCCTAGAAGATATGACGACGAACCTATTCCTTTACAGGGTACCCCCACCTCTAATTTTCTTTGTTTTGCTTACTCTCCCGCACCCCTCATGAAATAGTAGGATATATTTCGTATTTGAGCTTTTATTTGACGTTTACGAGCAGAGCCCTATTTTCAGCAAGCGCGTCAGTACCGTTACCATGAGTTTACGGCGGTTTTACTCGCTAGCGACGACGTAAAAAAAGTGTATGGAAAATTGCACAGCGCCTCTAGCGGTTACTTGGAGAACTAAAATTTTCAATACACTTTTTTTACGTCGTCGCTAGCGAGCAAAACCAACGTAAACTCATGGTAACGGTACAGGTGCGACAACTGTCCTTTAATAAAGTTTTTTCATTTGTTTTTAAATATTTTATAAACGGAAAATTACGCGAATAGTCCCGTGGACGCCATTTTGTACAGTCTTCATACAGATTTCAAAGGATCAGTTGATTATTCGTCCTTTATTTAACCTTCTGTATGGGAACTCGTCTAAATTGCTATCAACCTAGCCCAAACACAGCTCCGATCTCATGTGAAAAAAGTACATTTTGACACCACAATTTATATTCAATATACAACGCTCACAAAAATGCTTAAAAAAAATTTACTACAAAATAGATTTTTTTTTACGCATTTGTCACCTGTCGTTAACATTAGGAGACATATTTTACCTACAAATGTCAGCTTGGTGAAATAGGGTCCCCTATTACCACTCCATGTTTTTATGAATTCAATGCTCATCTTAAAACGATGGAATATAAAACCCACTTCTCAAATCCCCATTCTTAACGTAACGACAAATTAAACATTACCTACACAGCAAAAAAAAGCTTATTTCTCCTCCCCTGTTTCTTTGTTCTCATAAGCCGGGGTAGCTTGCTTTAATACCAGCATTACAACTGCAGTGGTGTGTATGCCCCGCCGAGGGTAGGACGTTCCAAATCTTTGCATTCAAACGTTTTGATCCGAAAATAAAAATGTGAGAATTGTTCTAAAAAAACTGGTACCATTGGTGACTTTATTGCGAGAGTAAAGGTGTTGGTATTGGGTGTTTGCAATTGTGGTAAGTATCTAGAAATAAGTGCGAAGGCTTAGGTCATCTAAGTGCGAAGGTATTACACTATTCTGGTAGTAACATAGAGTAAGGAAAGCGGTTGTAAAAATATAGATTTTTCCAAAAAATAAAAATAAATTAATTTTGCAAAAAAAACAAAAATCATCGATACTTAGGCACGGTTAGGTTAACAAGTTATCCAATAGTTTTTATTGGAAAATCATACATTTTTGATCGTTTTCAAATTGATTGTAAAAAAATGGTGTTTTTTTGTTTCAGATTTTTAAATTCTTATAAAATAGCGTATAAAATGAAATCAGATTTTGACACTTTGGTTTGGTTTTCTAAGGCAACGCCATTTTGATCAATCACATTGTTAAAAATACATGACATAGAAGACAGAAGTACCTAAGTATGCCAACTAGCAGTAATTTTTTATATAAAAAGTACGCTACGGTGTACACATTGTAGTTTCTATTATTTTATTCTGTAGTAAGTAATACAATGAGAAAAAAACCGGCCAAGTGCGAGTTGGACTACATTAGACACAATTTTTTGCTTGTTTTAACAACGGCAAAAAAACACGTTTATTGTTTGGTGGCCCCTTTTATTTTTTTTATTTTATTGAGTTAAATTTTATTTTTGAAGTGAATATACAACTAGAGATTTTGTGAGCATTTCAAGCGACTACCCGTTGCCGTTACTAATATCGAGCAAAAAATAACTTTTGTTGTATGAAGCCCCGAAATATTTATTACCTGACTGCGGAAGTAGGGTTTGTTTTTCGAGAGTATGTATGTATGTATGTATAATTGTTTGGCACACCCAAACGGCTGGACAGTTTTTGACATATGAGGTTTCGTTGATTGTCAAAATTGTGAGAGTGACATAGGCTATATACATTTTTAAAATGGGGCCCGCAATTGGAAGTAAAGGGGGGAGGGGCGATTGATTTTTTTCTTTACATTAGCAATATGGGTATCAAATAAAAGCCAGTAAAAAGACCATTTCAAAAATATATATTTTTTTGCAGTCGGGTGTTTTGTTATTTCGAAAATTATGTTTTTTTATCCTGTTTTTAGTAATTTTTTGATAAAGCGGCAACAAAAATACATCATTTGTGAAAATTTCAACTGTCTAACTATCGCTGTTTATAAGACCTACAGCCTGGTAGGTGACAGGCAGATGGACTGTCTTAGTTCCGTTTTTACGCTTTGGGTACAGAACCCAAAAAATATGAAAGCAAGCATATAATTATTTTTATAACTTAAGCAATCTGTTTGCAAGTATTTACGAAATTAAATTATATTTCGCTCACAAAAATTTATCGACTGTTTCATCCGGTGGGATGGTAGTTTAATTTAATAAAAGTAATTAATTAAGAATTTAATTTTAGTATGGTTATAAAGCAGGCCTTTATTCATCACACTGCTGGGCAAAAGCCTCACTATACTAAAGTAGTCTTTGGGCCTCACCTCAACTATAATTATTGACCTATGAATTATGAGTTCGCAATGCGGACTTAGTGCAGAGGGGTGTCTCTGTAAGGCAAATGACCAACCTTGTGCTATCAAGCCACCCTAGGGCCTCTGACTACACTAGCGCTCCTCATCATCCTAGCGTTATCCCGGTTGTGCATTCTCACGCGAGGGCCAAGGGACCGCTTTGGACAATGGATCCAGGATATGGCAGATCAGGTTATTACAGGGGAGCGACTGCCATCTGACATCCGTGTCAGTTGGGATCATAGTTACACATTCAGTCGCTTGAATGTGCAGGTTTCCTCACAATGTTTTCCCTCACCTTAATAGCATCGGTCAGTAAAACAACTAATGTAGGTTCATGACTCAGAAAAAGTCATTATTACATGGTGGCACGTGGGATCGAACCCGGTACTTCCCGCATGAGAGGCTAGCCACTACGCCACCGACGCTCTTAAGGGCTCTAACTAGGCTTAACGCTGTCAACTAATATTAGTAGGGACCAACTGCTTATGATGTGCCTTCCGAAGAAATAAAACTTCGTAATATCACTATAGGCTCTAAGAAACGTGACACCGTGAGAGCGTGTTGACGTGACGCTCTTTGCCAATAATTTTTAAGCGTGATCTTCGTCATCTATCTATGCTATCTCCCATCTCATATTCGTACAACGTACTAAATACCTCCGGGCATTGAATCTTCAAACAAATATTTACATTACCTCTACCCGGCCAGTCTGATTTGAATAAAACATCTTCGAAGCCAAAACAAACAAACGTAGGTATTCTCGTCTATCAAATAAACAGGGTGTCCCAGGAAACCTGTACCAGCCAAGGTCTATGGTCGGGGGACACTTGAACCTATCCATTGGACCCCCATGTACGTTCCGCGATTTTTAATAGTTATCGACCTAAGACCTTCTTAGGTAAAGGTTTCCTGGGACACCCTGTACCTATATCAAATCTTTAGATTGCAAGGTGAATGCTTATCACGCAAAATAATTTAAGCGTAAGTATAAAAACTGCTTGGGTTTTGATGACATAATCACGAGCATACAAAGACATTACTTGGTGTAGTGGTTCGCGCTAAGCTAAGACAGATTGCGGGTTCGAGTCCCGCAAAGAGCCAGATAATTTAGGTATAATAGTAACGATTTTTATCAGTTGCTTGCCTTGTTAGTCTGGTCAAATGCTGGTTCCTCTACGAGAGGTCCCGGGTTCGAATCCCGGGCTGACAACCAGTCGTATGTCTGTTGTTACTCTAGTTATGACCTTTATGAATCAAATTTTACCTAAAGCATCATGGTAATTACTTTCCAAAAAAAATATGGTACATACGCCGCCCCATAAGAAGGAGGTAATTATTTGAATTGATAATAAACCATGACTAGTTATGTAGTCCGTAATGAGCACATAATCAAGTCCTTTTTTCGAAACTCTTTATTTATCTATTTCTTTATCACCTTAGTACTAAAATTCGTTCTCAAAGAACAAAGAAAGTCAAATAGGTCAAATCAACATACAACACAGGTAACATAGTAGGTGCTTACATTTCATCTCCGGAGAGGTAGGGGGCTGAGGTGGGGTGGGGTAGTTCAAAACACATTGGAAATTGAATAACAACCCATATTTACCAACTCTTATGCCTATATTTTTATTTACTATCAAAATAGACCACACAAACTTTCGTTCCTTATCTCTCATCAGTCGAAACATTAGAGAAATGGCACGGAATTTTAAAAACCAGATTGTGCGAAAATCTTTTGTTCGGCGCGAGCCAATGGGATGTCGTGATTTATAGCATCGATCTTGATAGATGGTACAACACGCAGAATCAAATTTATTGACTCTGTCTATGTCACCTGGAATTTTCCAGGCTTCCCGAGACTATATCTAGGGCCAACGCGTTCCCCTCGTCCATTTGGTCCAGAGGCAGCTTCGGTGTTACATCTAAATTTCATTTTGAGCTTATTCGCTTAAATGTTTGACATTGTAACCCAGATTTTACTGACTTACGGTTGAAATATACCTTTTTAGTGCATCTACGGCTGAACAGCGATTGAATTTGGGTATGTAAACGATATTTTGCAAAGCGATTGTTTTGATTTTCATAGATTCCTTTGTCACGCGCAGCCATTTTGTTTGAATTTACATTGAAATGTTTCGCATTTGCGAATTGCGTTATGCTAGCTCTTCTCTGAAATCTTTCATTTTGGTTTGTACCACTGCTATTTTTCGGTGATTTTGGTTATGACCTACTTTACCATGCGATAGAGGCAAGGTGCCTCCATAGGGATACAATTTAGAAGTATAATATTAGTTCGGCGTACGTACTATACCTAGGTAGGTCGGCTACTTACGGCTAAATGCAGTGACTGTGCGTGCAGTGAGCAATCGTGTTTTACTTACTTATGAAAGTGGATGTGTTTATGAATTATGTATCTATGTCAGTGATTTTATAATAATGTCTTATTGTGGTTGTTTATGATAATTGTTATGACTTCATTGTACAGTGATGGTGATTTGTTTGTATTAAAGTTTATATGTATATTTGAATCCACGGCATCATAGAAAAAAGAAGACGATCGAGAAGACATCTATTTACATGTTAATTTTGTAAATAATTTTTATGTAATAAGATGTAATTTTATGCGATTTTAAATAAACACGAATAAAATATAATTATACATTTGAATGTCTTTTATTTTACACCGACCAATAAAAATGTGTTTTTAATCCCTGTTTTTCATTTACTTAAGATAACACCTTACTAGATGTTAAGATAGGGATAACCCAGCAAAAAGTTTACAAAGTCCTTTGTCAAAGTTTTTCACCTTTTTTAAATTAAAATCCTTTTTCGGGTCAAATCGCAAATCGTGCGCCGAACTAGCTAACTAAGTCAGAGATAGCAAGTCACTTCAAATGACACAAAATCAACTCACTAAGAAACACAACAGGAAAATAAGGAAACAAATCAAAAGGTACCTAGGTAAATCCATAGCGATAAATAAGATTACAGGGGAATGGTGCGGGGTGGCTAGGTCCAGAGCTTGCGTCCTAGATTAGATAACCAGCAAGGCTGCAAGCCTCTCGGCAACCACCAGTTGCTTTGTTTTATAAACTACTTTCTTCACGTATCATGTTTCCACATACAATAGAAAATTAATTGTTATCAACCCGCCCGCGGGTCTTATGGGGTTTGACAGGTTCTACTTTCGAGTTTTGAGCGTATTTTCCATTTACCTAAATATTTCTTTAAGCGGTGTTATAAGTCATATTAATGAGAAAAGCCTTATTGTGTTCGAAACAAAACTTTTGGCAAAATTTAATGAAAAAAAAGCAAACATAATTATTGAAAAACCAAAACACCCGACTGCAAAAATATTATGTTTTTGAAATGGTCTTTTAACTGGCTATTATTTGATACCCATATGGCCATTATAAGGAAAATATCAACGCCCCTCTCCATCCATTGTTTGAATTTGTGGACGCTATTTTTAAAATATATATAGCCTATGTCACTACTACAATTCTGACAATTTCATGTCAAAAACTGTCCAGCCATTTGGGCTATAGGGCGTGCCAAACAATGATACATGCATACTCTCGGAAAACATAACCCCCCTTCCGCAGTCAGGTAATAAAATGGCGTCCCAGCTTGTGCATCCCACGTAACAAGTGGGCGCATAAAAATCAATAATCAAAATGTCCGCAGTGAACCGACTCGTTACCGGTAGGGTTCTAGATACAGCCAGACCTGTGTAACTCCCCGCGTAGGTAGCAAAAACGTACCGACGCGCGGCGTCCCCCTAGAAGGGGCTAATCAATTTGGGTGTGGCGAGCGAGCAACGAGACGCCCGCGCTATGTATTCACCAGCGGCGCGCGGCACTACGTGTTGCTGGCTGAACGAGCGTGAATAAAGTGCTGGAAAGGTGCGCTAGATGGCGTTAGTAGCTTCTTGTAGCTGTCAACCCTATCGCGTTATAAGAATGAAATTATCTTGCAATGGAATTCTGCAGGTGTCTAAACGAGAATGTACTTGACTCTGAGGCGAACTAAATTACACTATGGTGTATCGACGATGACATTAAGTAGATATTTCTTTAAATTTCATTGCAAAGTTAAACTTTTGTACGGAGTACTAGTACAATATTCTGTGATACAGCCAGCTTCATCGATTCATCAACAAAAGCATCGTTGCCAACTTAGTGGGGTTCCCACTAAAACTGGTGGTTGTCACTTTTTTTTTGGTGGGTAAATTTCCAATCTTTTATATATAATAAATTAATCTAGGTTTAGTGAGCTCCATCTAGTGGATTGCTAAAGTTTTTTTTAATACAAAATAAGTAAATATGGTTGTTCTAAGAGATCCAGTTCTTTAGTGGTCTTATAAAAACTTTGTTGGCAACACTACTTATTAGCTCCACATCGACCCTCTCGGCACCACCAGTTGCTTGTTTTAGGATCTGTATTTATATTTTGAGTTTTGACCGCGAGTGACTATTAAATATTTTTAAAATGGATTGGTCTGGAAATATTAGTGTTGCTTTGTTTTGAGTTGAATGAAAATCAATAAAATTGTATGCTAAGTGACTTTTAAACGAGTGGCGGTTACCTAAAATAAATTTTAGTTTTTTAAATTAAAGCACTGTCCATCCCACGCAACAAGTGGGCGCATATAAATCAATAAACAAAATGTCTGACCCACTCGCACACCTGCGCAGTAAACTGACTCGTTACCGGTAGGGTTCTAGATACAGCCAGCTTCATCGATCCATCACTCATCAGTCCCTCTTCAACACTCTCGGCAACCACCAGTTGCTTGTTTTGGGAAGTGTGTCTTTCATTTGAGTTTTGACTGCGAGTAACTATTAAATATTTTTAAAGTGGATTGGTGAGAAATATTAGTATTGCTTTGTTTTGAGTTGAATGAAAATCAATAAAATTGTATGCTAAGTGACTATTAAACGAGTGGCGGTTACCTAAAATAAATTTTAGTTTTTTTAAATTATAGCACTGTGTATCCCACACAACAAGTGGGCGCATATAAATCAATAAACAAAATGTCTGACGCACTCGCACACCTGCGCAGTAAACTGACTCGTTACCGGTAGGGTTCTAGATACAGCCAGCTTCATCGATCCATCACTCATCAGTCCCTCTTCAACCCTCTCGGCAACCACCTGTTGCTTGTTTTGGAAAGTGTTTTTCTGTTGAGTTTTGACCGCAAGTGACTATTTGGTCTGGGAAATATTAGTGTCTTTGTTTTGAGTTGAATGAATATCAATAAAATTGTATGTTTCGTGACTTTTTAACCAGTGGCTTCTTCTAAAATGACTTTGAGAACTGTTATAAAAAAATATAAATCAATTAACAAAAAATCCGACTAAAAAGCACATTAGCGCAGTAAACAGATTAATTGATTCATCAGTTCGTCTACAATCCTCTCGTCAACCTCTAGTTGCTTGTCTTGCGATCTAGTCATCTTAAAAACTTTGAACGTGACTGACTTTTAAGTATATTATTGCCTAAAGCGATATGAATAATTGGTTATATTTTTATCTTACTTGTAATATTAGTAACAAAATATATAAATAAACTGTTCCAACTATCACACCAATTACCTAACCCCAAACTAATCATGAGCTTGTGCTATGGCGACTAGGATAACGGATAGAAATACTTAAATACATATAAACATCCATGGCTTAGGTACAAATGCTCGTGCTCATCACAAAAACATTTGCCCCTTGCGGGATTCGAACCCGCAACCGCCTGGTTTAGAAGTCCGGTGCGCGAACGACTACACCAAGACGGTCGTCGATCAATCACAATCCTCTCGTCAACCACCAGTTGCTTGTCTTGCGATCTAGTCATCTTAAAAACTTTGAACGTGAGTGACTTTTAAGTATCTTATTGCCTAAAGCGATATAAATAATTGGTAATATTTTTATCTTTCTTGTAATATTAGTAACAAAATAAATAAATAAACTGTTCCAACTATCACACCAATCACCTAGCCCCAAACTTATCATGAGCTTGTGCTATGGCGACTAGGATAACGGATAGAAATACTTAAATACATATAAACATCCATGACTTAGGTACAAATGCTCGTGCTCATCATAAAAACATTTGCCCCTTGCGGGATTCGAACCCGCAACCGCCTGGTTTAGAAGTCCGGTGCGCGAACGACTACACCAAGACGGTCGTCGATCAATTACAATCCTCTCGTCAACCACCAGTTGCTTGTCTTGCGATCTAGTCATCTTAAAAACTTTGAACGTGAGTGACTTTTAAGTATCTTATTGCCTAAAGCGATATAAATAATTGGTAATATTTTTATCTTACTTGTAATATTAGTAGCAAAATAAATAAATAAACTGTTCCAACTATCACACCAATTACCTAGCCCCTAACTAAGCGTAAGCTTGTGCTATGGTGACTAGGATAACGAATAGACATACTTATATTACGTTTATAAACATCCATGTCTTAAGTACAAATGCTCTTGCTTATCAGACAAACATTTGCCCCTCTTCTTATCGTGTTGATGGTAAAGCGACTTTTTGTTGTGCCCAGTAATTGGCGACGCGGATTGCCTTGTCGTTTGCACACATAAGGTCTTCTAGAAAGCAGGAATCAGGGCACGCAGGACAAGACAAGAGATGGGACATGCCCCTTGCGGGATTTGAATCCGCAACCGGTGGTTTTGTAGCCCGGAGCGCGAGCCACTACTCCAAGACGGTCGTCAAATTCTTATTGAATTTTAAATAAAACTTCAGGAAAAAACATATGTATTTAAAATATGATGGCGTCCCTGCTTGTCCATCCCACGCTACAAGTGGTCGCATAAAAATCAATAAACAAAATGTCCGTCCGAAACACACACACACACACACACACCCGCGCAAAAACAGGCTTGTTACCGATAGGGGAAGGGGGGCCTTCCCCTTCGGTACGATCGGGTCCATTAGCTCTCATTTGAAACATTTACTTTAAGTTACAAAAAAACACTAGCATAACCGTTGTCTTACTAGTGCAGTGATTACTAAAAAAACAATCGGTATATTAAAATTTTTATTTGATAATAGTGTCAGATAAAACCAATTCTGTGCGTTGCTTGCAAGAAAATTCTTCAAATGAAATAGTAGGTTGGTACCAATACTAAAATACGTCTTTACTAATATAATAAAGAGAAAATATTTTATTGTTTGTTTGTTTGCATTGAATGGGCTCAAAACTACTGAACCGGTTTGAAAAAATATTTTACCATAAGATGCTGACATTATCCCTGGTAAATAATAAATAGGCCACTTTTTACTGCGGAAAAATGCTTAATCCCTACGGAAAAACGGGAAATAGGGCAATGGGTAGTAAGAATTATCCTTCCGTACTTGTCTTTTTTAACTAAATTCTAAACAGCTGAACCGATTGGGTTGAAATTTTATATGGCTATTTCGATGGTTCCCTGGATGATTGAAAAATACAATTGGATTCGATAGTTGGCGCTGCTGTCGGTATGTCGACTACTAAACGGGTTGGAAAGAAATTTTGTATGTGTATTTCCATGGTTTCACAGACATGAATGTATTATGCTAATCTAATAATAAATGTATAAATAAAATAAATTATAATTAAAATAAATTATAAAAGCACGCATGTAAAAAATTGCTACGCACCTGCGCAATAAAGACTAAGTGAACTAAAATAAAATAACCACACTGGGTCTCCCCCTTAAATGCGCTTGTATTGCGCTTTTTGTGATCTACGAGTAAACCTTAAAAGAGCCCTTACCATCGTAATTTGTATATTTGAGTGAAGTGTCCGTCTTGTAAGCTAAAAATTATATGATGGTAACCACATCGCGAAACTGTAGACAAAGCCCTTAGACAAAGTCAATCCTTATTTTGCCGTCTTAAATAATACATGTTAGTAGGTCTAATCACAGTTTATGCGCCAAAATAATAAATATAAGAGTATATTTCTGGTAACCTAGGTTTTTTAATCATCGTTAAAAAAGTTAAATTAGTAAAATTCAATCTGTTCGTATAAGATAGTAATAAAACTTTAATAGAGTGTTTTAGTAACACCCGCTAGGGTTCTTGGTTTCCAAAATTATTTTGCCAAGAACACCTAGTCCCTAATAAAGAGAAGAAAAAAAAGTCGTTACACGCACTAACACTACTCCCTCGCAAAAATCCATACCGATAAATTAGGTTATAAGAGAGAAGGAGGGGTGGGGGGACTTGGGTCCCGAGCATGCGTCATAGATCCAGCCAGGTTCATCGATTCATCAGTTCTTCTTCAACCCTCTCAACAATCACTTGTTGCTTATTTTGTGGTCTCTACTTTTCTGAAGAATTCTGAACGCGAGTGACTTAAAATTTTTGCAAAAAGGTGTGTTGATCTGGAGATACAGTGTTGTGTTTTGGTGTTTCCTGAAAAACGTAAGGGTAATAATTTATGTTCAGTGATGTAATCAAATCTTAAAGAATCAGATCATTACTTTTTCAAGACTCAAATTTTCGTAATAGACAGACACCTAAAAACGGCGGAACGTTTTCTGCAAGGCCTTTTTCGGGAAATTTCCAAAAGTTTGAGTATGGCGGCGTCCCGGCCTGTACATCACACGCAACAAGTGGTCGCATACAAATTAAAAACAAAATGTCCGACTGACGCGCACACCTGCGCAGTAAACAGTCTTGTTACCGGGTCGAGTCCATAAGCTCTCATTCGAAACATTGAATTCAAGTTATATCCTTGTATTAAAAAAAAAACTATAACAAAACTGTTGTTTTACTAGTGCAGTGTTTACAAAAAAATATTCAGTATGTTAAAATTTGTATTTGATAGTATTGCCCGATAAATTCGAATCTGTGCGTGGCTTGCAAGAAGTTTCTGCAAAGAAATAGTATGTTGATACCAATACTTAAATAGTACGTAAATAAAATATGGCGTCTCCAACGCAACTTGCGCAACAGGTGGAGGATATTTCAGTGAAGTGTCTTGTGACTGATTTAAAATTTAATATTTCTGCCAGTTTTTCTTAAACAAAGAATTATAAAATAAATATGGGGTTGCATCGACCATATGCGCAACAAGTAGGCGCATGTCAAATCGATGAAGAGGGGCCGGAGGGGGGGAGGTTAGGTCCCGAGCATGCGTCATAGAACCAGCCAGCTTCATCGATTCATCAGTTCTTCTTCAACCCTCTCAACAATCACTTGTTGCTTAGTTATTTTCTGTGGAATTCTAAACGCGAATGACTTTAAATATTTGCATGAGGATGTGTTGATCTAGCGATACAGTGTTGTGTTTTGGTGTTTACTGAAAAACGTAACGGTAATATTTTATATTCAGTGACCTTAACAAATCTTAAGGAATCAGATCTTTGCTTTTTCAAGACTCAAATTTTCGTACTAGACAGACTGTACGTAAAAGCGGGGAATGTTTTCTGCAAGGCCTTTTCTGCAAGGCCGGGAAACTTTCAAAAGTTTGAGTATGATGGCGTCCCGGCCTGTACATCTCACGCAACAAGTGGTCGCATACATGTTAAAAACAAAATGTCCCACTGACGCGCACACCTGCGCAGTAAAAAGTCTTGTTACCGGGTCGAGTCCATTAGCTTTCATTTGAAACATTAAATTCAAGTTATATCCTTGTATCAACAAAAAACCTACAACAAAACTGTTGTCTTAATAGTGCAGTGTTTACAAAAATATTCGGTATGTTAAAATTTGTGTTTGATAGTAGTGCCCGATAAATGCGAATCTGTGCGTGGCTTGCAATAATGTTGATACCAATACTTAAATAGTACGTAAATAAAATATGGCATATCCAAGGCAACTTGCGCTTGTCTAGCTAGTCCTTCTCTATTCGTAAATTAAATGAGAAGAGTACTATCCTAGCTGTATATTGCAGTGAAGTGTCTTGTGACTGATTTAAAATTCAATATTTCTGCCAGTATTTCTTTGAACATCCACTAAACAAAGAATTATAAAATAAATATTATGGCGTTTCAACGACCATACACGCAACAAGTAGGCGCATGTTAAGTCCCGAGCATGCGTCATAGATACAGCCAGCTTCATCGATTCATCAATTCTTCTTCAAACCTCTCAACAATCACCTGTTGCTTAATTATTTTCTGTGGAATTCTGAACGCGAATGACTTTAAATATTTGCCTGAGGATGTGTTGATTTAACGATACAGTGTTGTGTTTTGGAGTTTACAAAAAAACGTAACGGTAATATTTTATATTTAATTACTTTAACAAATCTTAACGAATCAGATCTTTGCTTTTTCAAGACACAAATTTTCGTACTAGACAGACTGTACGAAAAAACGGAGAATGTTTTCTGCAAGGCCTTTTTCGGGAAACTTCCAAAAGTTTGAGTAAGATGGCGTCCCGGCCTGTACACCTCACGCAACAAGTGGTCGCATACAAATTAAAAACAAAATGTCCGACTGACGTGCACACCTGCGCAGTAAACACACTTGTATCCGAAGGGGAAGGGGGCCTTCCCCTTCAGTATGGTCGGGTCCATTAGCTTTCATTTGAAACATTGACTTTAAAGAAAATAGTATGTTGATACCAAAACTGAAACCGTACGTACATAAAATATGGCGTCTCAAAGGCAAACTGCGCAACAGGTAGGGGACTGTATGCGCTTGTCTAGCTAGTCCTTACTGAGAGGACTTCTTTACCATTATATCTGTATATTTCAGCGAAATGTCTTGTGATTGATTTAATAAATTATATTATTTCGGAGTGTTTTCTTTTAAACCACTATTAAGCAATAAATCTACACTAATATTATAAGAGGAAAGATTTGATTATTTGTTTGTATTGAATAGGCATCGAAACTACTGGCTCGATTTAAAAAAACTTTACCACTAGAAGCCGACATTATCCCTGATGAACATATGGTACTTAGCGGGACTTTACTGCGAGAAAATGCTTCATTCCTACGGGAAAACGCGTAATAGGACAACGGGTATTAAGAATTTATCCTTCCGTACTTATCTTAAACGGCTGAACCGAATTGGTTGAAATTTTGTATGTGTATTTCCATGGTTTCCTAATATTATATTAATACAAAACCCTAACTTATATTATAAATGCGAAAGTTACTTGTGTGTTACGCAATCACGCCTAAACTACTGAACCAAAATGAAATTTTGTACACAGAAAGTTTGAGACCCTGAAAGACATTTGCTACTTTTGTCGCGATATAAAAACGTAAAGGGGGGGAGCTGAAATGGGATATGAAAGTTTTTATAAAAAATGCGACATTTGGCGCGGGCGAAGTCGTGGGGAACTGCTTGTTATAAAATAAATATGGCGTCACAACAACCACATGCACAACAAGTGGACGCATGTCTAGTCAGTAAACAAAAAATGGCCACGCACTTGCGCACGAAAGACTAAGTAAACTAAAATAAAATAAGCACCCTGAGTTATTTGTCCTTATTTTAGAGTGTCTTTCTTGGAAGAGAAAACTTTTACGATGGTAACCTCATCACAAAACAGTAGAAAAAGCCCTTTGTCTGTATTTCAAAATCTTAAGGAATCAGATCTTAGCTTTTGCGAGATACGAATTATCGCACTACACATACCTTGGTATGAACTTAAAAACTAGGAAATGTTTTCTGCAAAGATTGTTTTTAAAAAAATTCTTAAGTTTGATTAAGAAGGTGTCTAGGTCTGTACATCCCACGCAACAAGTGGTCGCATATAAATCAATAAACTAAATGTGCGACCGATAGGCACACCTGCGCAGTAAACAGACTTGTTACCGGCAGGGGAAGAGGGCCTTCCTCTTCGGTCGGTTCCATTACCTCATATTTGAAAGATTTACTTCGATTTATACTACTACATACTACCTAAAAAATGTTCAGATTTAATAGATTCAATTTTAAAATAATCTTTAGTTCGAAGTCAATATCAATGACAGGTGAGTTAAATGAGTAAAATTCAATCTGTCCATATAATTAAACAACAATACTTGTATGTTATTGAGAATGTGATAAAACTGTTTTAGAGTGTTTTAGGGACGCCCGCCAATGTACCTGGCTCCAAAAATTAATAGCATGCCAGGAACACAGTAGTTTATTTTAAAAAGAAAAGAAAACAAAGTCGTTCGGGCACTAACACCACTCCCCCAAAAAAATCCATACCGACAAATAAGGTTATAGGAGAGAAGGAGGGGTGGGGGTCTAAGTCCCGAGCTTGCGTCTAAGATACAGCCAGCTTCATCAATTCAACAGTTCTTCTTCAACTCTCTCGGCAATCACTTGTTGTTTGTATTGGGATTTGTATTTTTCTGTATAATTAGGGACGCGTGTGTGATTAAAATTTTTGCTCAAAGCTGTGTTGATCTGGAGAAGCAGTGTTGTTTGGTGTTTACTGAAAAACTTAAGAGTAATATTTTATGTTCAATTACTTTTTAAAATATTAAGAAATTCGATCTTTGCCTTTTCAAGACCAAAATTTTTGTATTAGACATATGTAAAAACGGGGAAATGTTTTCTGCAAGGCCGTTTTTGGAAAATTTCCGTAAGTTTAAGTAAAATGGCGTCCCGGCCTGTACATCCCACGCAACAAGTGGGCGGACATAAATCAATGAACAAAATGTCCGACTGAAACGCACACCTGCGCAGTAATGAAACTTGTCACTCCCCTTTTTTCGGTGCCATCAGGTTCATTGGTGGCTGTCATTAAAATAAATATGATAGCTAAAGTCGAAAAGACGCAAATAAAATAAATAAACAAAATGTCCGGCTTCGCATCTGCGCAATAAAATTACTTTACCCTGGCCTTGCGCGTAACACCTACTTACACTATTCCTCCGCAAAAATCCATACCGGTAAAAAAGGTAGCAAGAGGGGTGGGGGGCTAGGTCTCAGGCGTCCTAGATACAACTAGCTTCATCGATTCATCAGTTCGTTGACAACCATCGTGGCAACCACTAGTTGCTTGTTTCGCCAAAGTACCTTAGAGTTGTGACCGCGAGTGATTTTCAAATATTTTCTGAAGTGGTATTAGTTGTGCTTTTAGGAATTTGCTGAAGATTGTATGTCTTGTTTCTTGACTTTTTAAAATCTTAACGGTAGATTTTTCGAAATATTTCATACTAAATCCTTATTGAAGTATAAAGGACACTTTCATAAAATTTAACACAAATAAGAAGGCGTCCTGAGTTGTGCATCCCACGCAACAAGTAGGCGCATACAAATCAATAAACAAAATATCCGACAGAAACTCACACCTGCGCAGTAAGTAGACTTGTCGCTCCCATTGCCATTCGGTGCCTTCGGGTCCATTTGCTGTCATTACAATAATAATGGCGTCTCAAAACTACAAGCGCTAAAAGACTCATTTAAAGAAAATGCCCGGCCGCACCTGCGCAATAGATTTACTTTACCCTGGGCTTGCTCGTAATACCCACTAAAAATACTCCCCCGCAAAAATCCACACCGATAGATAAGGTAGCAGGGAAGGGAGCTGGGGGCTAGGTCCCAGGAAGGCGTCCAAGGTACAACTAGCTTCATCGATTCATTGGTTTGTCTGCGACCGTCGCGGCAACCACTAGTTGCTTGATTTGCCTGGACCGCCGTAGAGTTGTGACCGCGAGTGATTTTTAAATATTTTCTAAAGTGGTATTGGTTTTGCTTTTAGGAATTTGCTGAAGATTGTATTTTATGTTCCGTGACTTTTCAAAATCTGAACGGTAGATTGTTTGCTAAAAGGTTTTATACCAAATCCTTATCGAATGATAACGTAAACTTTAGATAGATTTTCACGTAAATAAGACGGCGTCCCGACTTGTGCATCCCACGCAACAAGTGGGCGCATACAAATCAATAAACAAAATGTCCAACCGAAACGCACACCTGCGCAGTATAACACTTGTCACTCGGCCCTTTTGTCGGTGCCATCAGATCCATTGATGACTGTCATTAAAATAAATATGACATGTCAAGACAAAACAACGCAATTAAAATAAATAAACAAAATGTCCGGCCACGCACCTGCGCTTTAAAAATATTTTCCCGGGCTGGCCTGTAACACCCACTTACACCACTCCCCTGCAAAAATCCATACTGATAAATAAGGTAGCAGGGGAGGTGGAGGGCTAGGTCCCAGGCGTCCTAGGTACAACCAGCTTTATCGATTCATCAGTTCATCTGCGAACGTCGCGGCCACCACTAGGTGCTTGTTTTGCTTAGGTACCTCAGAGTACTGACCGCGAGTGATTTCGATTATTTTCTGTGCTTTTTGGAATTTGCTGAATATTGTATTTTGTTTCTTGACTTTTCAAAATCTTAACGGTAGATTGTTTTCGTGGGCGCATACAAATCAATAAATAAAATATCTGTCTGAAACGCACACCTGTGCAGTAAATAAACTTGTCACACCCCTTTTTTCGGTGCCATCAGGTCCATTGTTGGCTGTCATTAAAATAAATATGACATCTCAAGACAAAAAACGCAATTAAAATAAATAAATAAAATGTCCGCCCACGCACCTGCGCTATCAAAATACTTTACTACTACTTTCCCGGGCTGGCCCGTAACACCCACTTACACCACTCCCCCGCGATACCGATAAGAAACGTAACTGGAGAGGTAGGGGGCTAGATAGGTCCCAGGCAGGCGTCCTAGATACAACTAGCTTCATCGATTCATCAGTTAATCTGCGACGGTCGCGGCAACCACTAGTTGCTTGTTTTGCCTAGATAACTAAGAGTCGTGACCGCGAGTGATTTTTAAATATGAGTATGTTCTTATGTGGTATTGGTTGTGCTAAAAATTGTATTTAATGTTCCGTGACTTTTCGGTAGATTGTTATTTAAACGGTTGTTTACCAAATCCTTATTATATAGGAAACTTTGAGAAAATTTCACATCATCCTACGCAACAAGTGGGCGCATACAAATCAATAAACAAAATGTCTGACCGAAACGCACACTCGCGCAGTGAATGGACTTGTCACCTTCCTTTTCGATGCCGTCGGGTACATTAGCTCGTTCGAAAGATTGAATTAGGTTTTTTGTGCCACATATTCAAACTGTTGCCTGTTTAGTGCGGTGGTTAATATTTATGTCTATTCCTCATTTACAATGACTTAAAATGCAATAACAATTTAAATCAATATGGTTCCAGACATACCGCGCAACAAGTACGCGCATTTAGAATCAATAAACAAAATGTCGGGGCACATACCTGCGCATTCAACCTCTGACATCCCCTAGTAACATCTTATGTCTGTCTAGTCTTATTTGTAAACTGGGAAGAACTTTTTACACTATATCTGTAAATTTCAGTGCAGTCTTGTATATTTTTAAGTTTATTATTTCGGACTATTCCTTTTTCAAATTCACTTCAAGAGCAATATTTTTACCCGACTGCGGAAGGAGGGTTATGTTTTTCGAGAGTAGTATGTATGTATGTATGTATAATTGTTTGGCACCTACTATAGCATAAGCTCACGCTTAGTTTGGGGCTAGGTAATTCCGTGTGTTTGTTGAAATAATTAATTTATTTATTTATGTCTTTAGCAACTTATAACTTAAATTTAGTCAAAAAAGCGTTTCTTGAAGAACACTCGTGAAATGAATCCGTACCACAGATAATATTATACTATCTATAATCCATACTAATATAATAAATGTGAAAGTGTGTCTGTCTGTCTGTCCGTCTGTCTGTTATCTCTTGACGCTTAAACCACTGAACCGATTGTGATGAAATTTGGTGTGGAGACAGTTTGAGACCCTGAAAAGGACATAGGCTACATTTTGTCGCGATATAAAAACATTAAGGCTGTGAAATGGAGTATGAAAGTTTATATGGAAAATCTAACTATTGCGGGCAAAGTCGCGGGGAACCACTAGTAATATTATAAATGCGAAAGTGCGCGTGTCTGTTTGTCTGACTGTACTTCTACGCTTGAACTGCAGAACCGATTTAGATAAAAATTGGTGAAGATATAATTTGATACTCCGGGAATGACATACCTTGGCTACTTTTTGTCGCGATATAATATAAGCATTAAGGGGTTGGAATGGGAGATGAAAGTTAATATGGAAAATCCGACTTTTGGCGCGAGCGAAGTCGCGGAAATCTGCTAGTATAAAAAAAAATCGAAAACTGGTATGTGTGGTAGAAAGAAATATATTTTCAACACACTTGCTAGTAAAGTGAGCCTTATTACATCGTTCATAGGGCCATAAACCGAACTATAACCCACGCGTGCATAATAATATTACGCACTTGTGCGTAATAGAATAATCCCTAAAAAGTTAAGTTAGTACCTAACTGCGAATTTTAAGTGAGTAAACGGAGCATTTTCAATTTATCCGGGTAATACGATTTTTTCGTTACAAGAAAGGGGTTTTATGCCGCTGTTAATCCATTAACATTTTGGGAATAAATAATTGTGTCCCTAATTAAGAAAAAACATTTATCACGACCAAAATATTTACAATTCGCAATAATTCGTTACAAAATATTTGCATTTTAGGACTAAAATCATAATTTTGAAGTAGGCTATATGGATATAATAATATGTGATCGATCAACCACCACACATTTAGCTCGTGTATAAAGAGCAACTTTAGAAGTCTTCTTCAAAAACACCGCTATTCTGACAAAAAGTTTTGTAGGTAATAACAGTTTTATTTTTCATTTTTACCCTCTATCCAAGGAAGTTTTAAGCAAGAAGAACTGTTTTAACATAACATGGCTTTTGATTTGGCTATAATAGGCTTCCACGTTCTTGTTGTGGTCCTTACCTACAGCTGTGTGGCAATTTACGAAGCACTCTTATTGAATATAGGGCTCGAAATAAGCGATATCCCAGGATACCCAGGCCAAATGTTCAGAGAATCCGCTTAAGATAAATAAAATCCAATCAGTGAACCAAAAAGAACAAATTTCTAGTGACATTTCTGCTTAGACGAAACGTTTTTCTGCAAATCAAAAATCGACAAGATGGAACCCATGAGAAATAACACTAACATTCCGGAAAAAACCAGTGCAGACTTTCTTATACTTTTAAATGATTTGTTCGACGTGGCAGTAGTGGTCATAATATTTCTCTTGGTGGCTGTGGTGACCAACACCTACACTGAAATAGTCAACACCGCCCCTACACCTAGTCCGAGATGTGGTGCAGGTACGTACATACCATCGACGTGGTACATACCTGATTGGTCGATATTTTTATATTTATTTTGCAATGAACAACTTTTGCATTGTATTTTGTATTTCTTTTCTTATTTTTTTGCTATGCGATAAGGATTTTTTTGGAAAAAACGTTTATTGGGCATGAAGTTACTTGGGCTCTATACAAGGTGTGTTTTTTATCATGACAAAGCCTGCCTAACTTATTGTGCGAGCATTCGAATTATATTATTACAAATTATTGGCTGGAAAATTAACACAATATACATTGGCTGCGATATTATATAGATTTCGATATTATATCACATGCGATATTTATCGAAAAACCATGTCGGATATCACCAAATGTGATAAATATCCGACATTTTCATACTTCGAGAATACGTCACATTAAAATTTTGTGATATCCGCCATGTTTTTTTGATAAATATCGCATGTAATATCGAAGACACGAGATTTGGGCCTCAGGTATGCGAAAAAACCGTTACAAGCTATAAATTAAAATCTTAGTCTAAATGTGAGAAGTTTGGCTTTTTGAATATTTTGATTTAAATCCTCACTCAAAAAAGGTTTCGTAAAAATAAAATGATCACCAATTCGCTACCGTGACGTTGATGATGTAGGTCTTTTAGAGAAAATAGGTTGGGATAAAAGTTTCTTCGCATTTTATGTACCTACCTAAACTCAAGATATTTTTTTTACTTCTATTTGCCATCTTGTACCTAGGTAATCGTATCTACATAGATACGAGTACTGACATGATTCCACTGACCTCTAATAGTACGCTGGACTAAACATTCTCTAAGAAATGACAGATAATTTTTGTGCCGAATCAAAGCGCCCCTACCGACTGTACAGGTAACTAAAATAGAGTAACTTCCATATGTTTATGTCAATTCTCATTAGTTCCGTGGACGGTCACCAAACGCTCACTTTAGCCGACAGCAGTCAAAATGGTAATAATCAAATGGCTTCATTGTTAAGTTGACAGTATGCAGTCCAGCGTACTTGTACTATAGAGGTCAGTGCATGATTCCGATTCCCATAGCTACCTTTGGAGATGTCCTATAATAAGCCCAGACATTGTTAAGCGTTTTAAAACCAAAGAAGTATAATAGCCCACCTCGACCCATGACACAATAAGTCCGTGCCAATTATCGGTAAATTATGGTAGCCCTGTTGATTATAGCTGCTTCATACGAGTAGATAAAGAGTATAGCAAGATAAGTTATTATTCTGATTAGTTCTCATTTAAATAAGATTTGATTTTACCAACTACAACAAAAAATAGTTAGGTAAATCACAGAATAAATATTCTGTGATTTTACTATTTTTTCCCTGAACGGTCATGTGTCTCAAATCAAATGAAATCACCAACTGTTTCCTTAAATGGTCTTGCTTACATGAAAAATAATCTATAATATTATATCTAAATTAATAAATAATCTAGTGAATATCACACTAATTCCGGTCCTTCTATACCCCTAAACCTACCCGGATACCAAAAAAAACATTTTTTTTTTCAAAAGTTAACTAAAAGTCGGATTTTCCGCACAAACTTTTATGCCTCTCTTACACCCTTGATGATTTTATATCGCGACAAAACGTAGCCTATGTTCTTCCCACGGTGTCGAACTATCTCTGCACCAAATTTCATTTGAATCAGTTCAGTAGTTTCGGAGCCTGTTCAATACAAATAAACAATCAAATCTTTCCTTAGGTAGTATAGACGTTCTTGCTGTAGTCACGGTATCCATATATATGACTGCCTCGTTGGTCTAGTGGTCAGCACGCTGAGTACTATCTACGAGGTCCCGGGTTCGAATCCCGGGTCGGGCCGAGAGTGTTTGGGTTTTTCTGTCTTGAAATTACTCAGACACAGCTCCGGAGTCAGGAAGTTGGTGGTATTAACACCCCCGTGCCTCGGAAAGCACGTTAAGCCGTTGGTCCTGCCCCTGATCTCTCTACGGTCATGTCGGACTACCGTCTCACCGAATTATGAGAGTGAAGGAACAGAGAGTGCACATGTGTATTGCGCACACACTTGTGCACTATAATATGTCCTGCGCAGTTGGCTAATCTCTGTTGAGATAGGCCGCCGTAGTCGAAATTCGGCTAGGAGTACATTATTATAAGTCACGGATCGCACGGTATATACAAATCTGTCTATTGTGCTGTAGTCGACCCCAGTCAGGTTGTTTTTACTCACTATAGCAGGCCTGTGAATCTCCCCGCGTAGGTAGCAAAAACGTACCTACGCGCGGCGACCCTTACTTAGGGGCTAAAACAAGCTGCGTGTCGCTACCGGCCAGCGACACGCTCGCGCGTTTTATTCACCGGCGGCCGCGTGGCTACGTTGCTGGCTGGACGAGATGGCGTTAGAAGCTTCTCGTAGCAGTCAACCCTATCGCGTCGCGTGATATTACGTCACTAAATAGGTGTAGTGTATTATGAATCATATTCTAGAGCAATAAGTATGAAATTATCTTGCAATGGATTTTTGTAGGTGTCTACACGAAAATGTGCTTGACTCTGAGGCGAACAAAATTACGCCATATTGTTGACGACATTGACATGAACTTAAAATATGTATGTATCAAAACATGTATAAAAACTAGATCCACAACTCTTGCAGTATATAAATTCATCCAAACTGCCCTCCAATACATAAATGATCAAAAATACGCTGTAGGCTTACTGCTTGATATGAGCAAAGCTTACGATCGGGTTCCGTATAATCTCCTGCTGCAGAAACTCCATGGATCAGGCATACGCGAAACAGCATATGAATGGTTCAAGTCAAATTTAAGTAATAGAAAGCAAATAGTCCAGATTGACACTACAATAGCAATACCAACGAGATTAAAAAGTACAGTCACCCGAAAAACACCTAACTGGATCCATCCCTCAAGGAAGTGTGTTAGGGTGTGTGGGCTTCCCCCACATACTACATACTATTAACATAATATATCATACAATAATAAATACACACACAGAGTACATAAACTTACATAAATACATAATATATAAATAAATACACAAGTAAATACATACATAACAATAAATAATACATATTAGTAACTACTTATCTATTACATACTAAATACACTAACATATACTCTTAACTACATTTACATAACATGCATACTTACCGTACCGTAATACGCCGAGAATCAGCTGGCCGCCGTCACGTAGAATGGAGACGCGCAAACGTGCACCTATCTATACGCATAGCGAACATCGCTCGGCGTAGGCGCAGCGGAGCCGCGCCACGCCAGTCAGAATCTTATTCGGACGCGGAACGCACGTCGCTTGCGCCCTGGTTTTGCTACCTACCGTTCATTGTGATTCGCGCTTGCTATATTATTTCAATCTATTCGCTGTATTCTCCTCCTGTCGCTTCTCCTTCTTTCTGTGCTGCCATTAGTGTGTGTGTGAATATTTCCTGTACTCTTGTGGCGTAATAAATCTTTGTAAACATTATTGGACTGTTTACTTCAATCTTCGCCGACCCGCAGCTAAGTACATAGACTATATATACCAAGCAACGCATTCATACATACACCAAACTCCAAATTTGCATACTTTTTCTTCTTTACATTAATGATCTCCCTAAATACCTCAATAAAGAATTCACTTTACCAGTATTATTTGCAGACGATATATCAATCCTGATAAAAGCAGAAGGTAGAATAAGCCTAAATAATCTTATTTACGACACACTACATAATATAACACAATGGCTTGAAAACCATAACCTAGAAATAAATATTTAAAAAACTAAAATAATGCAGTTCCTGCCCTACAATAAATCTCCCTGTAATATAAATATCAACTACCATAACCGCCAAATTGAATCTGTAGACGTATTTAACCTATTAGGCTTGAACATTGACAGCAATTTGAACTGGAAATCTCACATTCAAAAAATACAATCAAAACTGTCTCGATTTACTTATGCTTTATTCCAAACACTCACATCCCTGTACATATATGACCAAAAAAAAAAGTAAGTCTAAGTACAAAAAAATTCATGCTTATAGTTAGGACTCCAGACAGATACTCCTTAAGTACAATGTTTTTTTTTTCTTTCCTTTTTTATATTTTAAGATAACATAAAATAAGTGTATTAGTTTAAGTATTTATTAATATTATTGGGAGCGTTTCCGTTTAAAAAAACTGGAATTATTTATTTAAGTATTCTCTATGTAAAATTGCAATACCCTAAAAGGGTCATTATGTAAGTTCAAATTTTATTGTAAGACCTATGTACACTCATAATAGCAATAAACGAATTTGAATTTGAGTAGACATTACTTTGAATACAATTGCCATACTTCTGTACGAAGTACTAGTAGGTACTTATTATGTGACTGTGACCATAGCATAATAAATGACAGCTTGTGAAAAGACCAATAAGTAATTAAAAAATACTACAATTATTCAGTCGGGTTTTTCATAATTATTTTTAATGACGTATTTCTAATAATTAATAATAGTAAAAACTTAGAACTTCTTCATTTCACTCATTTTAATAGTTAACACAACGGTCTCTCATTTGACTTTTTAAATGTCTCAAAACTAAAACTAAATGGCTATTTTCAAAATTATGAACCAACTTTCTACCAACATAACCCAAAGAAAATTATTACCAACAATAAACTTAGGGAATGGTGAAAACAATAGAGATGTACCTTGACAACTTAAACACCATATCGATATTAAATAATATTTCTCTGTACTGTACTCATACATAAATGTTTACTATTTGACTTTGAAATGAAAAGCATGCGATAAATATTGCTACACGT
This sequence comes from Pyrausta nigrata, assembly GCA_949316185.1. Classification (NCBI taxonomy): domain Eukaryota; kingdom Metazoa; phylum Arthropoda; class Insecta; order Lepidoptera; family Crambidae; genus Pyrausta; species Pyrausta nigrata. The sequence continues at coordinate 2,605,051 of OX438936.1, forward strand.
CATATTTATTTAATTGTCAACATAAATCTTAAATTTATCTTCTGATGACAATATGTTGTAGATTGCCGCCAACATTGTAAAGGGAAAAGATATTATAAAATAAAAAGGCGCCAGAATTAAGGCATTTATTTATATTTTAGAGCACAATAATTTTATCAGTCATTTGGAGGCTGAAACAAGAACAAATTTCGTGAAATAATAATAAAAAAAAATGTGTGTACTGAAAGTAGGTAACAAGAATAAAACGCGGAAAATTCTTTAAGTTTAAATTATATAGCTTTACCTTTTACCGTCCAACTTATATACTGACGTCAGGCTGCGCGTACAGTTGAGTGCAACGACCCTCGTTCGTAATTATGTCAATCCCAACTGTAATAATGTGCTTAAATTGTAAAATCGCTATCGACGAAGTGTTAGTAGTAGTATTCGTGCAGAACAAAATCGAAGTAATGGACGAAGTTAGTATTGTTCAAATATGTCCATGACGACTAATCGCGAAACACAAAAAAAATACTTGTGACCTCATATTGTGAATGTATAGCCCCATCTAGCTCGTATATCCTGTAAACCTGTAACCTTTATAACGCTTGGTAGGTGTACATTTTCGTATTCGTCTTACTTACGCCTCAGATTTCACACATTTGTAATGCCTTTCCTCCGATTTCTTCTCGATATGTTGAAATAGAGTTACAATACTTTTTAAAGTACCTATTTATTTAAAATTCGCGCTAACAAGAAGATCTTGACATTGATATTCGTTGCAGAATACCTACCAACTTAGGTACCTACCAATTTGACGTGTTATACGACTAAATTAAAATATTATTTTAACTACGCGATTCAGTGCGGAGTTAATGCATTTTGTTTTGGTTCTGTGGTATTATTTTGTCTGAATGTTGGCACAAAGTGAGTAAAAAACAATCTGGTGCATTGCATCTCTGACCTATAGACAAGAGATTACATGATCAGTCAGTCAAGTGCTTTAGACATATGGATTTGATAATGATCTGTGTGTAAAAAATAACCAAAATACTTTAATTTTTATTGTGATTTCAAAGGACTTTGTAATTTACATAAGATATTGGGTCAAGATACAGTACAGATTAGTGCACGGATCGAATGGTCCTTCCTGAAAACATTTTCATGGGTGTTTCTGTTATTTGAAATACGCAAGTTACCGGCGGAAAAGCTAATTGGCGTTTTAATTATCGTTAACGTTTTTCGTGAAAAATGCATATCTCCGCGAAACTCGGCGGAAAACAATACTTACTTTCGCCGGCTTACACCTCCGGGCGGAAGAGATTTGCGAATAATTTCTGGTCAATCTATACCTACACTTGACAAAAATTGCGTCGTTTATTTAGTGAAAAATTGTTATTGAATTTTGCTTTATAAGTGTTGTGATCACGGCAAGTGTTTGTCGTAAATGAAAACTTAGCATCGCTTACAATGTCGTAGCAAAAAGAGCTGAAGGGTGAGCATACATACTAAAAGATCAGGGGCTTCTATTTGCAGTAATTTCAGAAGTGCAAAAGCAACTTGCATGCATTCAAATCAACCTATATACAAATGGCATACAGTTTTATCTTATAAGTTAGTAGGGCCCAAATCCTTCCACCAATCCAAACTGAGCCTGCTTGGTGGAGTATTTCTTGTACCTCCTTGTAGTTAGGTGAGGCCTTTTGCCAGGGTGCCTTTTTTTTAGGCAGGGTAAATAATGATTGCTAGTGTCTTGGGTAGAGGTAATTTGAGTCTCAGAATAGGCAATAGGATAGTTTTTATCCCAAAAATCATCTTATGTAGGGTGAAAAGGGGAGTGGAAGGCCGTATAGGAAATTCAAGATTTGCGCGAAGACGCAGGAAACTGTCTATTATGTTTATTGAATAAGTTGGCAAAACTACTACCATAATAATATTTCTTCCAAAAACCAGTTATTTTTTTTACATGATAGTAAAGTCGGCAGCAAGACCTGCTGCCCATGTTAACTACGAAAACAGCTTTTATTTCGTAGGGAATAGAGGCGGTGCGTGCAGCCATGACCTAAGCTATCGTTAAGAAAATAAACCTAGATAGGTACAATGCTTTACAAAAAAATACAATCCACTTTGACATGGTAAAAAATTCACTTTTTTGTTTTTCGCTTACAAAAATTTATCAACTGTGTCACCCGGTGGGATTCTATGGTGGTTGGGAATCAATTTGATTTCGTAAAAACTTGCAAAATAATTCCTTAAGTTATAAAAAAAAAAAACACTTTATATTTGGCTTCTTTTTATGCCATTTGTAATAATATCCTACATTTTAAAATATTTATTGGTAAACAATGTTATCAGGACAAGTAAAATTAAATCTTAGTGATGCTACAAAGCAACTATTGTTTATTCTGTGTACAAACAAACTTACAAAGAGTTATAATTTTAAATTGAGTAGTTTCTTCAAACAATTATAATAATACAATATTCTTATTCGTTATCCTAGTCACCATAGCACAAGCTCAAGCTTAGTTTCGGGCTAGGTAATTGGTGTGTTTGTTGGAACAATTTATTTTTATTTATTCTACCCTGAGCACTTGAACAGGTTTTATGTACAATATGTTTTAAGTCAATGAAGTATTCAAACAATTTGTTAACTGTTATCGTTTTTATTTTCGTTTGAATTAAGGATTTGCCATTTGCATAATCAAACCTTCAGCATATTAGCATGGAGTTCGCCATGATATGGCTATTTTTTTATCAGCGGGTATAGCATTATTTGACATAATTATAAGGGAATTTTATCATCTAAGGTTTACCAGCTGTTTAAAAGTTGGTGAACTCTGTTATTAGTGGTTTTTAAATATTGGTTCAACGCCTAGGAACGCTGTAAACAATACATAAAGTCTAAAGTCTAAGTCGAAGATGCTGGCCATTTACAACTACTAACTTTTGAAATCTATGGGGAGGCCTATGTGCAGCATTGGCTGTTCTGGAGCTTTGATGATGAATAAATACTCAATAAAATTTTCTTTTGCAGTTCACCAACGCCGTGCCACCACCTGTGTCTGCACTCTCATCTAAGAAGTCGCGCAGGAAGTAGGTATGTATCCAACTATCTGTCTTGAACTGGAACTCTCGTATCCAAAGAGAAAAGGGGATTCATTCATTACTAAAATGAACAATAACCTTGTTTTCCTATTGTATCTACGTTTATTGGTCTATAGTTTCCTATGTCTTCCTTGGGACCTTTTTTGTATATGAGTATGATGTGAGACGTTGCCCATTGCTCTGGGATCTGACCTGATAGCAAGATGTTGTTGAAGATCTTGGTTAGCAAGGGAACCAGTTCATCAATTAGTTTGATGTCAAATATTAACAAAGTGTTCTCCAAGATCATCCTAGGCAGAGTGACTACCAAATTAGATGAAAACCAACCTATCGAACAGGCCGGCTTTCAAAGAAACTTTTCAACAATTGATCATATACACACTGCCAAACAAATAATAGAGAAGTACAGAGAATACAACAAGCCGCTGTACCTAGCGTTCATTGACTATTGCACATGCTAAGGCCTTCGACAGTATAAGTCATGATGCCATATGGAGGAGTCTCAGAGCTCACGGAGTTAGCGCAATATACACTAACATCATAAAAGCCATCTACTCTGATGTCAAGGCCAGGGTTCAACTGGAAAGCTTAGGAGAAACATTCAAAATGGAGAGCGGTGTCCGACAAGGTGACCCATTATCCCCCAAACTATTCTCAGCTGTGTTGGAAAGCATATTCCGAAAAATGGAATGGGACTAGCTAGGACTGAATATTAATGGAAGAAAGCTGAATCACCTCAGATTCGCGGACAACATTGTCTTATTTGAAGAAGATCCGCAAAAGTTAGAAAGAATGCTACAAGACCTTAGCTACGAAAGTAGTAAAATAGGCCTATTGCTGAACCCAGATAACACAAAATTATTAACAAATGCCAGGCCATGGGAAATATTGATAAACAACCAACCTTTGGAGTACATTGAAGAGTACACCTATCTGGGACAGATTATCTCTCACCAGGACCAGACCAACAAAGAAATAAACAGAAGAATAACAAGTGGCTGGAAAAGATATTGGTCTCTAAAGGAAATACTAAAATCGACAGATCTCAGCATAGGCATCAAAAGGAAAGTCTTTAATACGTGCATCCTCCCATGCATCACATACGGTTGCGAGACATGGTCCTTGTCAAAGAGCCAAAGAGATAAGTTAGCACACTGTCAAAGAGCCATGGAAAGAAGTATGTTGGGCTTCAAAAAACAAGACAGAAAGCGGAACACCTCTATCCGAGCAAAGACTAAAGTCACAGATATATTAACAAAGATAGACCAACTTAAATGGCGATGGACGGGTCACATGATGCGCTGCCCACTTGACAAATGGAGCAAGATAGTCACTGAATGGTACCCCAGGGATGGAAAGAGAAACAGAGGCAGACCACCAAATAGATGGGAGGACGAAATAAAACGCACTGCAGGTCCCAACTGGAGGAGATTTGCTAGAGACAGAGTGCAATGGAAGGAGTTAGAGGAGGCCTTTGCCATGAGGCACACTGAACTAAGAGATATATTATAATACTAACTAAAATTGTAACAGGAAATGTTCAGGATAAAGGGCTATTGATTGATTGATTGATTGATTGATCTACGTTTATTACCCTACCCTGTTGCTAAGACTTCACTGTCCGTCCATCTGTCTGTTTATAATAAATCAATGCCCTATCTAATATATATATAATAAATCAATGTCCTATCTAATATATATATATATAGGTCTGAAATGGTTTACTACTTTTTGAAATGTGCCTGATAAGATCTTGACAGACTCGCAACAAAGGGATCCTATTAGGGTTCCGTTTTTCCTTTTGAGGTATGGGACCCTAACAAAAATAGTCGCAATTGAAAGTTGGAAATAACTTTTAACGCCAAGTGAAAGAAATGTGTTATGAATCTTGTACCTTTAAACGAGCAGTTCATGTATATATTTATTTATATATATCTATACTAATATTATTAAGAGGAAAGATTTGTTTGTTTGTTTGTTTATTTGCATCGAATAGGCTCCGAAACTACTGGACCGAATTAAATGAAATTAAGCACAGAGATAGTTTGATACACTGGGAAGGACATAGGCTACTTTTTGTCGCGATATAAAATCATCAGGGGGGTGAAATGGGGGATGAAAATTTGTATGGAAAATCTGACTTTTGGCGCGGGCGAAGTCGCGGGGAACTGCTAGTATATATATATTTGCTATCTTGGAAACGGCTCTAACGATTTCGCTGGAATTTAGTATGTTATCGGAGTAAAAATTCGATCTAGATTAGTCTTTTGTTTAGGAAAACGCGTGTTTTCAAGTTTTCATTCGTTTTTCTTTCGCAATTGTTCGACGCAGATTAAGCTCGCTAATTTCGTCGCAAAAACATAAAAGTCTTGGCGCAGTGCGTTAGACGTAAGACTGAAGAAATGTAGAAGACATGGGTTCAACGTCCCTGGGTGACAAAAAAAAATTTTCTTTAAATTTTTTCTTCAAAAATTCAAGTTAATAGCTTTTTTATTATTTTTTAAACAAGACTTAAGAATTATTAAGCTTTTTTATCAAATAGTAGTAATCGAGTAAAAGTCGAAGACGATTTACCTGGTTGATAATCTTCAGACTACCTGATTGAGTGCTGAGCTATATTATTTTACCTAAAATAAACCCTTAACACCTCACCGCTTAATTGCAAATTCAGTGGCGCCACATCGCATAACCTCCAAAGTCCGGTACGGTAAATCCTCCATAAGTACACATTTCTGATAGTACTATTAATTGCCTTGAAATAGAAGATGGTCCTTATCAAATCCACACCCGGCTTCGATCCAGGGCCATGTTGAGGGCTTCAGCGGAACCAAATAAAACAATTAATGTTGATTAACGCATGTGCTCGTGACATAGCTTCGGTGGCGCAGTGGCTAGCGGGTTGCCTCTCATGCGGGAGGTAACGGTTCGATCCCACATGCCGCCATGTACCAATGACTTTTTTGGCTAGCGGGTTGCCTCTCATGTGGGAGGTATCGGTTCGATCCCACATGCCGCCATGTACCAATGGCTTTTTCTGAGTTATGTACATTAGTTGTTTTCCCACACCGTAAGACCATCTTACGGTGTGGGAAAACATCGTGAGGAAACCTGCACATTCAGGCGACTGCATGTGTAACCATGATCCAAACTGGTCAGGTTACCCTGGTACCAGGGTCACGGAGGTCAGATGGCAGTCGCTCCACTGTAATTACCTGATCTGCCACATCCTGGATCATGGTCAGCGGACCCTGGGCCCTCGCGTGCTAGTGCACAACCGGGATAACGCTAGGAGGATGATGAACGCATGTACTCGTGACTTTTTATACATTTTTTTAAAGAACTAAGAGTTAAAGATCTGTATTAAAAAACCTTGACTGCCGGATGTAAACGCCTAAATACGAGTACTTAATTGTAAAACGATATTCTACGTGCTTATAAATTCTAAAGAGTTCCCTCAATTTTTACAGGGACCATTACATGAGTATGGTCTTTTAATTAAAAAAAAATTTGAAAATCTGCCACAATTGACAGATAATTCGGTACAAAACATGAAGTCGGACATCCTTCATTTTTGAAGTCAGTTAAAAACAGGGAAATATTCAGGAATTTCTATTTTTCTTTCAGGGCGGTGAACAACATCGACACCATGCCGAAAACAAAAGAACAAGAATTGCACGAGTAAGTATTTATTAGAACGCACTGACCTCTATGATACAAGTACGCTGGACTAAACGTTCTCTAAGAAATGACAGCAATTTTTTTTGTGCCGAATCAAAGCGCCCCCACCGAGTGTACAAGGAACTAAAATAGAGTAACTTGCATATGTTTATGACAACTCTCATTAGTTCAGTAGATTATCAAATAGCTTCATTTTAGGCTTTAAGGCTACCGCCACCTAAGTAAAAGCCCATAACGGCATTTAGTTTTGGATGAGGTCCACCAGCAACCTATCCTTAATTTTATTTTACTTTTTATATCTTTTATTGTAATTATATTTTAACATTTTATTGTAGTTATGAATATGGATCCTGTATCTGCAATAAAGCATTATTTTTATTTAGGTTGACTGTATGCAGTCCAGCGTACTTGTATTATAGAGGTCTGTCTTTGAACGCATAGATCAATCAAATTGATTAGGCACCTTTGACTTATCCACTAATCACTCTTTCCAGTTTCCTGATCGAAGCGGCGAGCCTCGAACTGCTCGAGCTTCTCATGAAGCTCGATAAGCGCCAACAGCGCAAGTGCTACGCCAAAAGGAGTGGGCCTAATATTCGTAAGGAATACAAGAGCAGGCGCCCAATTAAACTCCCGAAGAACTTGAAAGATGTCTTCGCGATCGAAGTCCTTCTTCAGGTCCAGGTACCCACCGAAATGAACTAATTGTTCAACGTATAATCATTGACACAATACAACTACTAGCTACCTAGCACGTATGCAATACGCACGGAACACGGTTCATGTGTGGCTGTATTGTACTGTACTGTATTGTACTGTGTCATTGATGTCTGTCTGTAAATGTGTGTCAACCTACGTGTAAACTTTAGATGCCCGCAGGGCAGCTTGTGGCGAGCTGTTGGGCAGTAGCGACCCCACGGACCTGATCTCTCCCGGGAGAACCCTGTTCCTCGTCTTTGACTTGCCTTCGTTGGCCGGTCGGAGTGAAAAATGATGAGCAACAGATCTCCTACCTCTTGCTTGCCTTCATTGGCCGGTTTGAGTGGGGAGTCGCTTGAGCATCAACTCAGATGCTCGGAGGACGAATGCATTCCTGTAAGAGCTGGGGTACTGGAACTAGGTACTTCAGAGCCATGGAATACTTTCTGGTCCTTTAGCACCTTGGTATATGCGTTCCTTGCTGCTACGCCACCGTCTTTTATGTACTGGATAGAAAAGCATGAAAGGCAGCAGCAGTGGTAGTTGAGGAAACATTTATCAAGCGTGCGAGTCACCTCCTGCCATTTCGACCATGATTTATCATGGTCAGGTAGGGGCTATTCTATCTTCTGTCACCCGCCGAATACCCTCTGTTTATATGTCCAGTCCAGCAATAGTACTGCGCTTAAGCAAATGTCCTTTGGTATAAATGGAATGTAATTGGATAGCTGTTGGTTTCAGCATGTTAAACAGTAATGTTGCCTATCAGACCTCTGCATCAGCATACTTTTTAATAATAGAAGGTATTCTGCAAAAGATGTACGCCACTGTTGGTGGAATGCTCAAAATGTTGTTCTGAATTATATACGAAGAATGTAATTATAATACGCGAACGTAAAATAAAATAAAAAATAAAAAAATTATAAAATTATTATTATTTACTAAATCATCAACTGATAATAAAACGGTATGCTGTTTTTAGCAACCAAGGACTGATTTACTAAAGTTAAAGGGAATAGGGTAACTATTAAAATAATAGGCTAAAGTAATAGTAGGGTATTTTTCCTATTTGAGGTAGACAAATTTTTACATATTATTTACCAATTGGCCATTGTTTTCAAAAGAAGTAGAATACAGTTCTGATGACCTAAGAAGTGAATATGGTGCGTTAGATGTAACTGAAGCTTTTAATCTGATGTCACTGTATTTAGATGGAGAAACTAAATTGTTGAAACGTTTGGATAGGTTGTGTGATTTGTTGGAGACATCTTTTGTACCAAAAGTGGTTCTGTTGAGTTTGTCTTGTCTGTATCTATTAAATGAATGAAAACATTTTGAATATTTGCGAAAGATATTTAGTTAAGTGAAGGGATGTCGTGAAGGTGAACATATAAAGAATAACAGATAAACATCTGTGGGATTGATAAAAGTTTGGTTTGTGGTGGAGTTGAAATTTGTATAAGGCGTTAACTTGATTTGAATGTGTTGAGAACAACGTTATGATAGTTATAAGTTTGCTGTAGGTGTTTAGGAGAGAATTAAATAGCAATATGTGCGGACGAAAGAAAAATGAAGAGAGGATGAGAAAAGAATGAAAGTTGATGTAGTGGGTAGCATCAATGATTAACGGTTTTACCATCACGCCGGGTATATTGATGTTGCCGCGATGGGATAGTTTGCTGTAGGTATTCAGGAGAGAATTAAAAAGCAATATGTGCGGATGAAAGAAAGATGAAGAGAGGATGGGAAAAGAATGGAAGATGATGTAGTGGGTAGCATCAATGATCGGTCGGTTTTACTACCATGCCAGATATATTGATGTTGCCGCGATTGATATAGTTATTAGTTTGCTATAGGTATTTAGGAAAGAAATTAAAAAGCAATATGTGCGGATGAAAGACAGATGAAGAGAGGATGAGAAAAGAATGAAAGATGATGTAATGGGTAGTATCAATGATCAAACGGTTTTACCATCACGCCGGGTATATTGATGTTACCGCGATGGGATAGTTATAAGTTTGCTGTAGGTATTTAGGACTTCAATAAAAAGCAATATGTGCGGATGAAAGAAAGAATAAGAGAGGATGAGAAAATAATGAAAGATGATGTAGTGGGTAGCATCAATGATCAAACGGTTTCACTATCATGCCTAGTATATTGATGTTACCGCGATTGAGATAGTTATTAGTTTGCTGTAGGCAATAAGGAGAGAATTAAAAAGCAATATGTGCGGATGAAAGAAAGATGAAGAGAGGATGAGAAAAGAATGAAAGATGATGTAGTGGGAAGCATCAATGATCAAACGGTTTTACCATCATGCCGAGTATATTGATGTTACCGCGATTGAGATAGTTATTAGTTTGCTGTAGGTATTCAGGAGAGAATTAAAAAGCAATATGTGCGGATGAAAGAAAGATGAAGAAAGGATGAGAAAAGAATGAAAGATGATGTAGTGGGAAGCATCAATGATCATACGGTTTTACTATCATGTCTGGTATATTGATGTTACCGCGATTGAGATAGTTATTAGTTTGCTGTAGGTATTTAGGAGAGAATTAAAAGCAATATGTGCGGATGAAAGAAAGATGAAGAGAGGATGAGAAAAGAATGAAAGATGATGTAGTGGGTAGCATCAATGATCAAACGGTTTTACCATCATGCCGAGTATATTGATGTTACCGCGATTGAGATAGTTATTAGTTTGCTGTAGGTATTTAGGACTTAAATAAAAAGCAATATGTGCAGATGAAAGAAAGATGAAAAGAGGATTTGAAAAGAATGAATGTTGGTGTAGTAGATAGCATCAATGATCGATCGGTTTTACTATCATGGCAGATATATTGATGTTATCGCGATTAAGATATAAAAGAAGAGATTACCATCTGTTTCGTGAGTTAAAATTATATCGCAATAAATAGTGAAGTAGGTTGGGAAGATAGAGTTGCACCAAACCATGTGTTTGATGACAAATAGCCAAACACAAAGGACATACAAACTAAAAATGACTGACCTGACTGACTTTACCGAAAAGTCACATGGTTTATTGGTAATGGCAGAGAATGAAGCGTTTGATCTTGTCCTCGAGGAGGAATGCGTGAAAAAAAAATACAGGCTAAAACGGACTTAACGTGTGGGGCAAGAAGGTCGAACATTGAAGAACGCTAGTCTGATATTGCAATGACGTTTCGCTTATGCGGAGCGTGTGTAGGTAGGGCAGTAGAATAGGAATTGCAAGCGTACGCAACTTGTCCTAAGATGGTATTGGAAGAACACGGAGGCTGACTGAAAGAGATCGCATGACAAGTTGCAGAGTGTTGACACCGCAGACGCTAATGAAGGTGATAAGTTTGCCGTGGACTTTTCGGCTTGGATTTGCGCGCATGCTTGCGCCACTGACTCAAGAATGCTTAACTAAGCTAACGTTTTGGATCGAATGGTCTTAATGAAGGTCTTACAACAGGGATATAAGAGCTTAGCTTAGAAAGATGTGAAACTGGACTTGAAATGAATGATTTAGAACGTTAAGCGAAGACAGACTTAGCTCTGTTTTTGCTTGTATGGAAAAACCTGGAGATGGTGTTTTGCAGCGACGCGAAATGTATAAAATTATTGTATCATCTTGGATAAGGACGGCTTCAACAGGATTTTTGCATTTTAAATCCTAATACGATTTGAAAATGTTTATCTTTTTGCTGCCAGTGCCAGCTTATACAGCTTAAGATAGAGGAGGGATGAAATAAGCTGCAATTTAAACTACTTTACGGCTACTTAGCTGCTTATCAAGGACTTGACGATAGTGCTATAGCTCGTATTGACGACATAGCTACTAAGGGAAAGCACACTTGTGAATTAACATAAATAAACCGTAGCAGAACACAACTGCTTTCCCACTAAAGGCTAGGAGGGGGGATATGAATACCAGTTGGATAACGGCCATAAGGGGATTGGGACAGGCTAGGCCTGTACATTGATAATAAGACTAGCCAAACGGGATTTAAAGGAAGCCACTGTTCGAACCAAGCGAACATGGCATGGTTTAGATAAATCTATCGCCATTGAGCATAGAATATAAAGCTGTTGGACAAAAAGGGTGGAGGGGGGGGTCGACAACAGTAAGTATTATAGCTTGTCCTCTAAGCATAGCGGATAGGCCTTAAAACTGCTGCATGAGCACGCTGGTGGGTTTTAAAACAAGCACTAGCTTGAAAAGCTTGTCGCAAGCATTTGATGTGACAAATTAGCAATACGGTGCAATTCTGATGCTGGGGATAACGATGAAAGAGAGTGAAGTATTTAAGCAGTTACCATCTGGTGCTCACTTAGAATGAAGCGCGAAGTAGAGATTGTACGGAGGAAATGGAAAGTAAAGGATGAGCAAGTGGTGGTGCCTTGTGTTGACGAGATGTCTGGTAAAATAGAGGTGAAAAAACCCTGTTCTTACGCCTTCAATATTATTTCGCATACGATATTCATCTAAAAAAGGCGGATATCACCAAATTTAGATGTTCCATATATTCGATGTATGAAAATGTCGGATATTTTTCGAATTTTGTGATATCCGCCATGTTTTTTTCATAAATATGTTTGTGACATATAGTCGAAAGCTTGAGAATTGGGCCCCAGAGTTGATGCGGCTATTAGGGATGTTGATGGAAGAAAGACGAGTGATTACTGGATGAAAATGGTGGCGTTTGACTATCAAGTTGAATGTATGACTATGAGAAGGTGTTTGTTGAGGCTGAAGAAAGTAAAGAGTTTTGGAAAAGCTGTAGCTTCTAGCACAGAAAAGTTTGAGTCTAACAGGAATTTAGGGGGTAGTGGGAGTGCTAGAATGGAATTCAACGTGTCCGTTCATTGTGCTAAGAATATTCAAAATGTATACGACCATAAGCAAAGCAAGTAAGGCAAGACGATTACACAGAACCACTTTTGCTTGTAGCTCACGAAAACAGTTGTTCTTAAAAGTTGTGAGAAACCATCTAGTCTGTAGAAAAGTTAATTTGATTGTCATTAGAAGTATTATCTTCGGACATCAAACAATTGAGGATGAGACCTATGTAATGACAAATCGTACAGTATGAAATGCTGCTTCTGGCACTAACGTAAAATTTTAAGAACTTGATGCTATTGTTTCTAGGTCTCATTCAAATTTGTTTGCATTGTTACTTAAGGGAGTAAGTAAATTGGTTGTCTGCTGAATATACGTCTCTAAATATGGTGGCGAAAGATTAAAATCGAAGCAAATTTATTTCAAAAGGATATTGAAATAAAGTTCTGAAAGATAAAATAGAATGAGAGAGATATATTGGACTGATTGAAAAGACTTGTGATTGTAAACTGTATTCTAGGTAGGGAACTAAAGAATCGCCGATAACATAATATTACATGCGTGTGGACATTATGCGTGGACATTCCAACCAAACATTAAATGTGTGTTGTAACTTAATGTTGTCATGTCAAACCTATGTACTTGTCTGTGGGAGATCGTGTAATCGTGTGAAATCTTCAAATTAAGTATCTGGTATACGATTTATTGTGAGAGCAAGAGTTGATTCTTAAGATAAATACTACACTTACTATACTGAAACCAAGTCTTCTTCAATCACCATCTGTAGTATCCTGGATATCAGCATTGGTCTTACTGCCAACGATAATAGTTGTTATTTTTAAGATTTTACACGATGCCATGTTTGCCTTGTATGTTCCAATGCTCTGTAATAGATGTTACATGTTGTTCGTATAATACTTAATTGATAAAGTTCTGTTCACATTTGTTACCCAAATTAATTTTAAGTATGTTAATTCATCTCTCTGTTGTTGTATTCGATAAGTTTTCTACAAATTTATAACTAATACGAATTTAATTATATCCTCGAAAGACTTTATTTACATGCTCACTTCGTTATTTTTATGCATTTACAAATATATTTATAGATGCGTTACATTTTGTATTGTTTACATTACATAGATAGTATCTATAATAAATGTATGAAAATATATATTTTTTGTGATCATTTGTAGTGTAGCCCAAACATAAGTATAATAATATAATAAGAAGAAATATTTCACAGATTGATTTTGTGATCCACAAATGAATTTTATTACTTTGGATAATTTCTTTAGTAGGTTCATTGATTTATTTCTCTCTGCCACACATTATTTCATTAAATGAAATGCAATGTCAAAAATGTCACACATTGCACTTGTAATATTATTTGTGATTAATTGTTTTATTAACTTACGAGGTAGGGTTTAGAGTTATTATGTTTTATATATTTTTACCACGGGTGCAAATGTCATGTTTTGATGTCAAAAATAATCTTCCATTTGTTTCTATGTTACCTGGTTAAAAAAAAATCTTTACCCGTTTGATCGGCATCCAAAATTAAGGGTATTTATTTTTACCATTTGGGTTCGATTCCCGGCGCAGACAGGAGATTGTCCAAGAATCACGAATAAAAATGAAGTCTCCTTCCATTAAAATTGTATATTCATTATTAATTTGGCTATTTAGCGGGGTAATGCTGCATAAGCATGTCATAAGCAAATTTCCTTCAGGCTTGACATTGCATTGATTTTTTAATGTTTTTTTATTGTTTTTTGTAACGTTAATAATTGTATTTAATAATCATTTTTTAAATAATAATATTACGTTTAATTTTGTTTCAAACTCTAAATTGACTGGGGAAAAATTGACAAACAAAATTAAACAGTATGTTAACTAATAGTTACAGCATATTTTTCTACTTTCACGCTAGTGCTATATACAGTACCGTTACCATGAGTTTACGCCGGTTTGACTCGCTAGCGACGACGTAAAAAAAGTGTATGGAAAATTGCACAGCACCTCTAGCGGTTATATGGAGAACTAAAATTTTCTATACACTTTTATACTTCGTCGCTAGCGAGTAAAACCACCGAAAACACATGGTAACGGTACAGACCGCTTGCTACCCGGTCGGTGTGGAAAACTGTGGGGGAGGCCTATGTTCAGCAATTGATGTCCTACGGCTGATAAAGATGATGATTCAAGTGCTTGAGGTGCTTGTGGCGCAGTGCGGCGGCGCTTTGGTAGTGATACCAAAAGTTAAGCAACCCACGGCGCGGTCGTGATTGGATGGGTGACCATTCCGACCATTTAAGTGACGTCCATGACAAGCATCTCCGTGCTTCGGAAGGCACGTTAAGCAGTTGGTCCCGGCTTATATCTGTGGTATTAGTCGTTAAGCCTAGTCAGAGGCCCTAGGGCGGCTTGATAACTTCTGACAGTAAGGTTTGTCACTTGCTTTACATACACCCCTCCACCAATCCGCACTGAGCCCGCGTGGTGAAGTATGGCTCGTTCCTCCTCATAGTTGAGGTGAGGCCTTTTCCCAGCAGTGGGATCTAATAGGCTGACTTATTTATACAAGTGCTTTCTACACGATGTTCTGTGTTTTACTTTCTATTTTTTTTTCTATTATTTTATAAAGATACCTGGTCTGTATCGAATAATTCGTCAACATTATGGGTCAACGTAATTTTCCTCAAGGTTTTTCAGATTTTCAAGTAAAAGTCAAAAGATGGTGTTAGGTTTTAGGTTATTAAGTAATCTGACATATTCAAACCATAGCAGCTAACTCTGATATCCATATTTTTATGAAAAATTGCAATGTATATGCCAAATTTTGTCTTTAATACGAAATGTTACGGGATGCTTCTCTTTAGTGTAACCTACAGTATAAATAAAATTAAAACACCAGATCTAAACAAAATAGAACAAAAATTGTGTCGTCACAAAATTAAAACCAAATACAATAAAAAAAAAACAAATCAGACCGATTTTTAGAACTACCTACATAATAATGTACATAGAAGTATGTAGTAGTATAAAAAATGTTCCCAACCTAGCTTGGCCTGTCTGAAATAAAACTATATTAGGGGCGCAGTATGTAAAAATAAATAAAAGGGATGAAGAAGTTGTTGTCCATCGCAAATTTTTTGACACAGTTTACATAAACTACTCTGTGTCAAAACATGTTGTAAACGCTAAAGGGCAAATTCTCCGCCCTCCTAAACTGTTGTGCCATTTTGTCTTTCGTCTTTCGAACTTTGAAAGTTCAAACAAATTATTTATTGCACATCAGTTGGTTTGGAAATCATCTTTGTAATCGCACGGAACTAATCTGTTCATAAAAGTAAAAATATATGTTTTTAAATTTTGTGTACATCGTAACATAGTAAAAAAGTCTGTAAAGCGACTTCTATAAGATCGAATTATAACACGAGTGTTGAGTGGTTTTCAAGATAAAAATCTCTTCTAGGCATGTTTGAACCGCTTCCTCATAACACAAAATTTAAATTCTTCTCAAACGATTTTTACCCGTTCATTTGATAATGAAAGAAGGAAAGTGTAAAAAGAATGTTTTGGCTCTATTTGTGCCTATTTCAGTCAAATATTGTTTTTTTTTACAAACTTCTGATAAATCCAACGGTACTCCAAATGTACCTTTAAAACATTTGATTTCTCTGTGGTCTTTTGAAGTGGTTTTCCGCCTTTAACACTTTGTATGGATTCTTCTCGAATCCTCAAATTATCTACATACAGTTGACGAGTCTATTCGGTCTGTGAAGTTTGTGTCTCATAAAAATATTGTATGGCAAAAAAAAAAAAAAAATAATAATATCATTATTTATTATTATTTAAAAATAATAATAAAAAAAGATTATTATTAAAAAAATAAAACAAATATGATTTTATTTTCTACGTTCTAAATTGAAAAAAAAAGCTAAGTTGTCGTCAGAAGTGTTATTTACACGAAAAAAATTCATCGCAAAAGAGGCCGCTGAAAGCCTTTTAAAATAAACAATTTTACTTCTGGACATGTTTGAACTGCTTCCTCATATCACATTTAATTTTCTTCTAAAACGGTTTCAACCTATTCATTTGATGATGAAAGAAAGTGTCAAAAAATCAACATTTTGGCTCTGTTTCAGTCATATTTTTAAATTTTTTACAAACTTTTGATAAATCCAACGGTACTCCAAATGAATCTTAAAAGTATTTGATTTCTCTATAGTCTCTTGAAGTGGTTTTCCACCTTTATCACTTTGTATGCATTCTTCTTGAATTGTCAAACTATCTACAGCCAGTTGGCGAAGCCTGTCTGTTCTATGTTTGTGTCTCATAAAAATATTGTAGGGCAAAAAAAAACAAAAATAATAATATCAATATTTATTATTATTTAAAAAATAATAATAAAAAATGATTTTATTTTCTACGTTCTGAATTGAAAAAATCCTTAAAGTTGTCGTCAGAAGTCTTATTTACAGGAAAATTAATTCATCGCCAAAGAGGCCGCTTTAAGACTTTTAAAATAAATAAAAAACTCTTCTGGAGGACATTTTTGAACTGGTTCCTCATAACACAACATCAAATTTTCTTCTAAAACGGTTTCAACCCGTTCATTTGATAATGAAAGACGGAAAGTGTGTAAAAATCAACATTTTGGCTCTATATCTGCCTATTTCAGTCAAATATTTAATTATTTTATAAACTTCAGGTAATCTAACGGTACTCAAAATGAATCTTTAAAGCATTTGATTTCTCTGTCGTCTTTGAAGTGATTTTCCACCTTTATCCTTTTGAATGGGTTCTTCTCGAATCCTCAAATTACCTACATACAGTCGACGAGTCTATTCGGTCTGTGAAGTTTGTGTCTCATAAAAATATTGTATGGCAAAAAAACAAAAGAAGATAATATCATTATTGATTATTATTCAAAAAATAATTATAAAAAATGATTTTATTTTCTACGTTCTAAATTGAAAAAAAAAGCTAAGTTGTCGTCAGAAGTCTTATTTACAGGAAAAATAATTCATCGTAAAAGAGGCCGCTGAAAGCCTTTTAAAATAAACAATTTTACTTCTGGATATGTTTGAACTGCCTCATATCACATTTCATTTTCTTCTAAAACGGTGTCAACCTATTCATTTGTTGATGAAAGAAAGTGTCAAAAAATCAACATTTTCAAAATTTTTACAAACTTTTGATAAATCCAACGGTACTCCAAATGAATCTTAAAAGTATTTGATTTCTCTATGGTCTCTTGAAGTGGTTTTCCACCTTTATCACTTTGTATGCATTTTTCTTGAATCCTCAAATTATCTACAGCCAGTATTTTTAAAATAATGATAGAAAATGATTTTATTTTATACTTCATAAATTAAAATCAAAATAAAAAACCTTCAAGTTGTTGTCAGAAGTTTTAGTTAAAAAATAAAAAAATGACAAACTTTTTGGACACGTCGAAACCGGTGAACTCTACATAAATCAAAAGTTATTCCAAATGAATGTGTAAAGCATTTGATTCTTCCGTCTTTTGAAGTGATTTTCCATCTTCCAACACTTTGTATGGATTTTTCTCAAATCCACAAATTATCTACATCCAGTTGGCGAGTCTATTCGGTGTATGGAGTTTCTGTCCATAAAATTATATCAACTTGTTGATTTGCTAATTAAAGATGAAAACCGTCAAAAAGTGATTTGCCAGTCTATTCTATGGAAATAGAATTTGAATGTCATCAAAATAGTGTATGGAAAAAAAAGAATGTTACATCATTATTTATTATTATTTTTTAAATAATGATTAAAAATGATGTTGTTTTCTACTTTCTAAATTGTCATCAAAGGCTTAGTTACTCATTTAGAAGAAGTATCTGATTTACAGGCAAATATTAAACGCAAAAAATTGCCTTTCAAATTAAACCGGTCCAACATAATTCAAAATTGTTTTTTGAATAGTTTCAAATTGTTGATTTGATAATGAAAGACCAAGTGTCAACAAAATAACATAATGTTGGTTCTATTTGAGGCTATTTCTGATGGAAATAGCCAACTTTGCCAAAAAAATTTTTCAAATAATGTTCAAAGCATTTGATTCCTCCTCTGTCTTTTTTTAAAGTAATTTCCCATCTTCAACACTTTGTACGGATTCTTCTCAAATCCACAAATTATCTACATCCAGTTGGCGAGTCTATTCAGTCTGTGGAGTTTGTGTCTCATTAAAGTATTGTATGGCAAAAAGATAATATCATTATTTATTATTATTTGAGAAATAATGATAAAAAATTATTTTATTATCTGCTTTATAAATTGACAGAATAAAACTTTCAAGTTGTCGTCAGAAGTCCTTTTAAAATAAATAATTTCACTGGACATGTTTGAACCGGTTCCTCATAACACAACATTTAACTTTCTTATAAAACGGTATCAACCTGTTCATTTGATAGTGAAAAATTTGGCTATTTTTGGGGCTATTTCGGTCAAATATTTTTAAGTTTTCCAAACGTTCGTTAAATCTATTGGTACTACAAATGAATCTTTAAAGCATCTGATTACTCAATCGTTTTTTGAAGTAATTTTCTACCTTTAACACTACAAAAGTATTATAATATTTACCACCACTTTGTTTTGTCAAAAAGTATCGAAACGGGGTACTAATTGTCGAGGTTTCAATAAATTCCTGCGGATAGGCCCAAGCACAGACCACACAACCTAAAGACCACGCGTTGCGGGGGACTTGCGTTCGCCTAGGTTATGCAGTATCACTGCATAACAGCCGGCCCCGCCCCCTTTCGTTCCTCATTCCGCTACCGAGACTCAAAGTAACAACATTGACCTTGCTCCCGAAAAAAAATAAAAATAAGCGGTAATAATGCCGTATTGTTCAGTAAAATGGTATGGAAAGTGTAGTAAAACATCTAGTCTCACGAAAGTTGGCATTACATTTCACCGGTAAGTAATTATTCCTATCAAATTAATTTAAATACTCCAAATCAAAAATGAAATAAAATGATTTATTTCGAAGAGCACGCGTTGATGTCTTTTTTTGCTATCCCTTTCTCGCAAGTTAAAATTCAAATGATGTTGTCTCAATTTGTCAGTTGGCAAGGAGTAAAATAGTGTCGAGACACATTATAGTAAATCTAAAATTCAAAATATCGACAAATCCTGAATAAAACAAGTGATATGTGGGTATCAAAATTTTAGTTATTTCATATTTATTTTAATAAAGTGACTTTACAAAAGAGGACTTACGATAAATCAAAATATGTGTAAAGTGCTTAAACAAATAAACTTAGCTATTAAAAAACCGGCCAAGTGCGAGTCGGATTCGAGCACGAAGGGTTCCGTACCATTAACTTACAATATTAGACAGTATAGGCAAAAAAAACTTTTTAAGTTTATACTGTTCTTTTGGAAAAAATATATATTTTTATTTTGTTTATAATTTCAAAAGTATTCATCACAGGATACCCGAAATAATTTTAAATAAGAGTTGCCGCGCCTGTTTCTTTACGTGAGTGATTTGAAGTTTATAGGTCCAAGACTTTAGAAATTACAGGGGGGGACACCGTGTAAACGACTTTGACGGGCTATATCTCGCAAATGGTAAAGCTGATAAAGAAGTGTTGTATCGAAACCCTACCTTATTTTCATAGTCCTTTTCAACGGTACCCCACACAATGGGGTGCACTCAAAAAAAATATTTACCCCCCCTTTACATGTATGGGGAGGTACCCTTAAAAGGGGGTAATTTTAATTTTTTGTATTTTTAAAAATGAAATCTATATGTGAAGTATCCTCGAACCAAGTTACATGCAAATCAGTCCATAAACGTAGAAGATATTCTGCTACGACAGACTAGGACGGACGGACTGAACGATCTTATAAGGGTTCCTTGTCGGATTACGGAACCCTAACAAACAACTTAACTAACCTTTTTTAAATAAATATATCAAACTTCACATTGCGTACCGATTGCCATTTTTTAAAGTTTTTGTACACTTAACTAAATGATGTTGAGTGAGATAGGTAACTTGTTTTACTGAAACCGCTAAATTATGAAAAGTAGCTAAATAACGTGAGATCTCCTGCGATTGACCTTTGCCTACTGCAGTTTTTTTAATTGCTATTTATCGGAAATCGGTTGTGCGTGTGTTTTTTAAATGAATTAATTTAAAGCTCCTTAATATTGTCTTACTTTTTTTTTTAACTCGGGTATCGATATCAAGAGATGTCTTGCCCATCACTAGTGAGCTATCACTGCCATTGTCAATTTTGACGTCTCCTTGTATGAGCCAATAAGAACTAGGAAACCTCTCCCCGCACCCCACCAACTTTTGGCGATTTTGTTTTCGTATTAGAGTTGATAAAAGCGTGGTCTTTAGGTTGTGTGGTCTGTGGGCCCAAGCTTAGCGTTGGCTATAAGCGTGATGAAAGGTGTGCAGTGGCAGCTGATTGCAGATTATTGTTCCACGTGTGAGGTGGTCTCATATGTCCCCGTCGAGTCTAGGGAACGTAAAAAAAAAAAAAAAAACGGAGACTTAAAATGAAAGTTTAAATTTCAATAAATAATATTATTAACCCATTTGAGGCCAAATAAAAAATAAAAGCATTATTTTCAAAATTTCTTAATCAATGGAAAAAACAAACAAAAATTAGGAAAAAACATCTATCAATTTTTTTTAGGAAGATACAGGGGTGTTCCCAAATTGGTACAATGGGCACTTAGGAGTGAAAAGTAATAAAACAAGGTTTTTCAATGCACAGGGTTTTCTTACACTTATTGCAACCCCATCGGCTTTGGTTATGGCATACAACGCATCGCACGCGCTTAGGAAGCTTTTCAGGAGCATAATCAGCACCATCTAATTGTAGCCTGTCAATATTGATGACGAAGGACGAGCAGAAAGACTTTGGGGTGTTTGCTTTAGGTAAAATCTGGCTATGCTATTGATCCATGGGTTCGTCTTTAGCCAGTACATGTAACCGCCAGGCATTAGATATGGTCATGTCAATCATGTATGTGAACAACACCCACCACCATTTCTTGCCATGGATGCCAATTCTGTAGAGTGCAATTGACTGGACCATTTTATTCACTCCCCCCTTTCCCCTGTTGTAATTTAGGAATAAATGAGGTATCTTCATATCAGCTTTCTGTTTCTTTTCCGGACACCATCTTTTTACTGTTCCTACTGGTTCATACGAATCATAATTGGTGGCCATGGTGCAAATACTTCTTACATCTTACCAGAAGAAGTTGAGAGCTGGCAGTTCAGTAAAACGATAAAGCAATGCTGTCTCCCGGTACTGTCTAAGCACTCGGTATGAGCCTCGTCTATTGCTGCCTTGTTGCTTGCCTTAGTCGTGGAAGATAAAAATAAAATAAACAAAAAACTTATCTGCAGAAACTTGGCCATTTATTGGCTTTTCCTTCTAAAGATGAAGATAGTGAAGCCGTTGGTTTTCCCGTAGGGTGCTCGGTTTCTGCATAGCTCGATGATCTATAGCCTCGGAGGCAGCTAGTGAGGGCTATCAATGCACCTGCTTTTGGTTCTTCTGCCTCAAACAGCATCAAGGCTACTCTTTTTTTGATCAGCTTACGAAAAGAAATTTCGAGTCGAGGCTTTAAGCCACTGCTTGGTCTAGAAGACAGCCAAGTTTTTTGAGGTTACAAATTAGGTCACTTAGAATTTGATTTGAAT
The DNA here is from genome assembly GCA_949316185.1 of Pyrausta nigrata. Lineage (NCBI taxonomy): Eukaryota > Metazoa > Arthropoda > Insecta > Lepidoptera > Crambidae > Pyrausta > Pyrausta nigrata. The sequence goes on from OX438936.1 coordinate 2,627,044, forward strand.
GAATACATCTAACTTTTTTCAATGACTGAAGTACGTCTACATTTACTTAAATTGCTTAAGTTGTGTAGGTCTCGCTCCTTCTGTTCATTTTCAGTGAAAGAAGTTTTTTCAGTGGAATGCCTGTTCATTTCATCTTTACACTAAAATTTTTCAAGATGTTTATGTCAGGTTTATTCTGTTGATTTTTTACATACTTTCTCAGCAAAAACTAAAAAATATGATTTTGTTATTGTCATTACGCCCAAATAATCTGTCCTAGTAGGAACTTAAACCTACTTGGTTTATCCAGAGCATCGCATGTTCTCGTCGTAACGGTTGAGAGCTGGCAGTTCAGTAAAATGATACAGCAATACTGTCTCCCGGTACTCTCTGAGTACTCGATATGAGCCTCGTCTACTGCTGTCTTGTGTTTTAGTCGTAGGAGATAAGCTTGGCCATTTATTGGCATTTCCTTCTGAAGATGAAGCCAGTGGTGCCGTTGGTTTTTCCGTAGGGTGTTCGGTTCCAGCATAGCTCGATGATCTAGAGCCTCGGAGGCAGCGAGTGAGGGCTATCAATGCACCTGCCTTTGGTTCTGCCTAAAACAGCGTCAAGGCTTTTTTTATTTCAATCGGCTTACGAAAATAAATTTTGCGGGTTTTGACCACTGCTTGGTCTAGAAGACAGCCAAGTTTTTTGAGGTTAAAAATTAGGTCACTTGGAATGTGATATAAATGAATACATCTAACTTATTTCAGTGACTGAAGTTCGTCTACATTTACTAAAATTGCTTAAGTTGTGTAGGACTGCTCCTTCTGTTCATTTTTAACATATTTTCTCAGCAGAATCTAAAAAATGTGAAATGTAAAATTAGCGCGTTCAACTGAATCAGGATCTAGCAATTTCAGCTACCTAAAGCGTTGACCATATTTCGGAGTTATCAATGACCATTTGACGATCGGGTAGATATTTAGAGACTTTCGAGACTTTCGGCCACTACTTGTTGTTGAAGACAGCTCAAAATGTTTGTAGGTTACAAATTAGGTGGCTTAAAATTCAATTTGATCGAATAGGTATATCGAACTTCTTTCAGTGCCCGAAATACATCTACATTTCAGCTCTACCCTAGAAGTATTTGAGATGTTTATGTCCGGCTCATTCTGTTGATTTTTTACATACTTTCTCAGCAAAAACTAAAAAATATAATTGGCGTTTTTGTTATAATCAGTCATGACAATTTTTCCTATCACAATAGGAACTTGAACCTACTTGGTTTATGAGAGCATCGCATGTTCTTGTCGTAACGATTGAGAGCTGGCATTTCAGTACAACGATACAGCAATGCTGTCTTCCGTTACTTACTGAGTTCTCGGTATGAGCTTCGTCTACTGCTGCCTTGTTCCTTGCCCTAGTCATCTTATCTGCAGAAGCTTGGCCATTAATTGGCATTTCCTTCTGAAGATGAAGCCAGTGATGCCGTTGGTTTTCCTGTAGGGTCCTCGGTTCTAGCATAGCTCGATGATCTAGAGCCTCGGAGGCAGCTAGTGAGGGATATTATTGCACCTGCCTTTGGTTCTTCTTACTCAAGCAGTGTCAGGGCTTTCTTCAATTCGATCCGCGTATCTGGCGAAATGCACTTTATTAAAATACATCAACAGTACAAAGTACACATCGATTCCTTAAATCTAGTAATGTTTATGTTCATATATATTGGCTTATCAAAGATTTACAATGTACAAACAGCGAAATTATTGTTGTACTTATTTAAATTAAGGTTTTTTTAGTTAGTTAGTTTTGTTTTATGACTGTGTGGTCTGGTTTTGTTTTTTTCTTAAACTACCTCAAGAGCTGATTGATCGTCATAATGGTTTAGAGCTGGCATTCAGTAAAACGATACAGCAATGCTGCCTTCCGATATCTCTGAGTACTTGGTATTGGGTTTTTAACTAATTAGTTGCTATATATACTACTCAAAACAAAATAAGGTATTTTGTCTGTACCATTAAAATAATAATACCAATATTTTTTTGTCTCCATAACGAAAACTAATGTTGTTTTCAACGTGTAGACTAATAATTTTATTCCAATAATAATGATTAAAAAGTTTATTTGCTTTTGAAAAAAAAAACTCATTTAAGGTTAAAAATAAAATAAAGTTACTGAAAACAAAAGAAAATACTTCATGCTCATCTTTTAGTAACGGGTATGCCTCCCTCGTTTCGCTACGCACTCCTAAAGCCTGTGGTGCATGCTTTTAATCAAATGCCTGACATTTTCAATTGGAATCTCTTCCCAGGCCCTTTTAACAGCGTTGATGAGTTGCTGTTGGTTGTGGATTTCCTGATCACCGTCTCTAATTCTTCGTTTCAACTGATCCTATATGTGCTCTATTGGATTTAAGTCCGGACTGTTCGCTGGCCACGGCAAGACTTGAATTTGAGAGGCTTCCAGTACAAACCGAGTCGCTTGAGCCGTGTGTGCACGAGCATTATCTTGCATCAAGATGAATCCAGGACCCGCTCGCTTGCCAAATGGGATCACATGTGGTCTGACAACTTCCTCAATATACCGTATACCATGAGCAGTAACAGTACCCTCATTTAAAATAGCGAGCTCAGTTTTGCCGTGTAAGCTTATCCCGCCCTAAATCATTACATTTGGACCACCAAAACTATCGACTTCATGGATGCAGGCTTCTGAAAATCTCTCGCCGCGTCTTCTCCATACTCTAATACGCCGATCGTCGTTAAAAAATTTAACTTTGCATTCGTCTGTGAAGAGCACCATGCCCCATTGGTTTATGTCCCAGTCCAAATGTTGTCGGGAAAATCTTTAACGATTTGCACGATGATTTCAGGTTAATGGAACACGGACAACTCGCCTTCTTGATGCCTGCTGGTATCCTTCATGCAATCGATTACGAATAGTTTGGTCACTGACACGAGTACCCGTTGTGAGCCGTAAACGATTTTGCAGCTTGCGGGCCGTCGTTGTGCGATCTCGGCGCGCACTTAATCGAATGTAACGATCCTCTTGAGCTGTTGTAATGCGAACTCTGCCCGAACCAGGTCTTCTTCTAACACTGCCGGTCTCTTAAAAACGATTCCATAGATTTTGAATAGCTCTTCGAAAAGATCCCAATTGCAAACCCACAGATCGCTGCGAATGACCTTCTTCAATCATTGTAACAGCTCTGGTTGCTGTCAGCGAGTCCATATGACGCCTGCGTGCTTGTGGCATATTGCAAAAGATGTTTCTGACTCGAGATATCAATGAACTCTGATAATTTCTAATAAACCAAGAAGCTAAGAAAAGCAAAACGTCAAAGAAAATGCAAACAAAATTTTCAAAAAGAATTTTAAATGAAATTTTATTTAAAATTGTTACCAGCATTAGATGAATACTACAATATTAAAAAGTTTAGGTATCAAAGAGTTTGTATACTCAATATTTTACTACTTTCAATATGAAAATGTTTAATAATTTACACCAAAATGAAAAAATACCTCGTGGCCCTTATTTTGTTTTGACAAGTATATATCACATGCCCAGATATTGACTCAGAAAAGGTGCATGAGGCGCCTATCAGGTGTCTCAATAAAAGTCACAAATTGTTACTGATGTTTATATTAAATGTCCACAAATTTCGGCGTGATTTCAATATGCTATTATTTAGAATGGTACGACCTAACATTGGGTGCAAGAGGTAGCGACTGGCGTCCGTCGCCAAGTACCAGCACAATGGCTTAGTGTTCAGCTACAAAATAATAACCGGCAATTCGAAAAGCTGCCTTCGAAGCCGGCATATTGAAACCTACCGCATTGTACTCGTAGCGTTTGGGTAAGTTAGTCGCCGTACGAACGAAATATCAGTCCAGCAGCCACAGTAGCCATGAATTTAAAAGAAGGCCTAGTCGCAAGACTAGGCAAAGTTATAAAAAGTTGCACATTTTCACTGTGCACTAGTTACGAGGATAAATGGGAATGTGGCAAAACCAATAAGCGGGTCAATGATTTAGTACAACAAATGATCGCCAAGAAGTGTCCTCGTGGTGAACATTCAGAGTTGCCTACCAAATCTATTATAACTGCGACAGCAAAGTGAGATTCTCCGTGGAGCGATCTTTCAGATATAATTGCTACAAATGAGTCAGAAATAACTGGAACATCACTATCGAAGGCCATTTAAGAAGTAGACCTAGAAGACATGTTGTCAGTGCATGAACCCGAAGGCGGCTGGAACTGCCCGCTAGGATAAATGGCGAAATCACCACCAAAAAACATCAGCTAACTTTTCTGGCAATGGGCATATTTTACCGGCTTCTGTTCGGATTTTTAGTAAGACAGTGCAGTTAAATTGGTGAAATGATGATTCTGAATGAAAGAAAACGTACAAATTAATAATGTATACAAGTTATACTCACGTATGTAAATTACATCTGAATATATGCCAATTAAATTTATATAACTGATTCTGTACTTTGTACGATAATCAATGTGAATACAATGAACTTTTAAGTACGCCTGTGTGCTATTTGGAAAAAAAATTGAATTAATATTTACTAGTGAAAAAAGTCACACAGTCAGTCCTAAGCCTGCCTAAGTACGAAGGAAAGTTCTTTGTACATAACTATGTAATTTAAATAATAATAAGTACAAATAAAGTCGTAGCGCGAAGGCTGTTTAGAAATAGATAGTTGTCAAAAATAGATAGTTATCATCATAACGTTACATATAATCTGTGGTACTGTGTTCTTGTAATTTTAGTGTTTTTATATGTGTGTGTCTTGTTAGGTACACTATGCCCGAAGGTTCCCGCTGAAAATCAGTGTCGTGACAAAACCTGCTTATTTCACTACTTATACTAAGCGGGGACCTTTTTGGTACACACTCTTAGATTTACAAGTTTTATGTTTAGTTTTTGTTATTATTTTTGTCAGTTGTTTCTTTTTTCTTTACTCTGTCTTGTGTTTTGTGCCAACTAAATGTTTTCGATTTCTATTTCAAACAGTTTTTTTGCTTTTGTTAGCTTGAAGAAAACTTCATTATTTAAAAGGTCGTTGTGTAATTTAGCTAAAAATCTACCATGAGTGAGAATTGATGGAGTGCTTGGTAAGACAATTATGTTAAGAAAAAAACATTTAAAAATACGAATTTATAATTTACATTGCTGTGATATTCTTTTAGAAGATGTTAGTTTAGTTCCTCTTTGAATTTATCATATTTTTTAGTTTTTGCTGAGAATATATGTAAAAGATTGATAAATAGTACTAATGTATTTATACTTTCAATTTTTTAAAATCATTTTAATAATTTTATGATAAAATTAAAATTGTTAAATACTGCTTAACGATACTACTTAAAAATATAAAACAATACTATACGTTTGCCCTGGGAAAAAGTAGTAATAGGCTGTAATTTACTTTTAGAGAAACGTTAATTAATTATTATGAAATAACTTATTGTATTTTTTAGTTTCTGCTGAGAAAATATGTAAAAGATTCTTAAATGGTATGACTGTGTAGATACAATTTTCACTTTTTTTATTGTTGCCGCTTTTTATGGTAAAAAGTAATATGTTAAACACTGCTTCACGACACATGCTACTTACAAATATCATACAGATTTTGTAGTTTTTGTAAATAACGCCTTTTTTTAATTTGCACCTGGAAAATGCCGTGACGAATTCCCGCCAGCCCCCAGCCCCTGGGGGAGGCGAGAGTGAAGTGTATGTGGAACTCCAAGCCTCGAGGCGAGACCCGGCTATCCCACTAAGAAAACAAGTGATGTCTTCCGATGCCATGAGAAACCAAGCAGCGAGTTGATAGCCCCGAGGCGCTCCAAGACATTCGTTTACAGTCTCAGTCTCTGGCTGTGGCACGCTTAACACCCGTTTTCTAGAGGAAGATGCCCTCTGCGCCTGCAATGGCGTGCGGAATACGCGCAACGCCATGCCAGGCCTCCTTTAGCGGCCGCCTAATCCCACCGACTCAGTAGTCCGTGGCCCACCGAAGAGGGGCATGTGTAGACGTTGATATTGCCTCCTACGACGACTAGCGCGCGGGCAGCGGATCATTGGGACAACAGCCGAAGCCTCTCGGTCCCTTTGCGAGATCACTCAGAAAGAGCGCATCGCCTGTCACTCCTCGCTACCCACCATGCGAGCTAAAGCCACCTCAAGCGATAGATCCTGACCAACTATTGCGACATCGTAAAGTAGCCCCTAATACGACTGCAAACGATGCCACAGCGTTTAAGTAGCTTGTCGTGCGATCGTCCGTACTATTTATCAATCTTGTATTCCTTAAATTAGTAATAGCATAGGCTTAGACTTTTAGATGTTCTCTATGTCAATCTTATTTCTAGTATTTAATTGAACTAATTTAAAAGACCTAGGTATAACTTTCTTTCTTTGAAATACATTGAGTAACTACTTACATTTTATCGTTTTTTTTTTATTTATTTTCGTTTCCCTATTTTTCTGTGTTTGCAAAACTTCGTGATGTCAGAGAAGTGATACAAAAGCTTGACAAAAACTCCCATTTAGATCACTTGCTAGTTTATGAAATAATCTAATTTTGGGTTTCAATTCCAAAAACATAAAATATAAAAAGACATCTCTAGGACAAAGATTATGGTGTGTTACTATGTCATGAGCTAGATCTTGCGGTTTTTTTTACAAAGATTATGCTGCCATCAAATCCCCAGGAACCCTCCAATACCCAAATTAATTGTTGTGTTGTTTTTTGTTTGTGATTCTTATAAACATAAAAAACACATTTATGATAACATGCCAAAAAAAGCCCACATGCTCTATTTGGGCATCAAGGTGCTGCCTCTGGTATTAGCAGCCACGCGTAAGTGATTACGATGGCCCGCTCCTCCCTTAAAATTGTTGATGCGAAATTCCACAGGCTGAAATTTCGTATCCACAACAATTGTGACGGATTCATGTTGAATTAACAACAAAAGAAATAACAAAAAACAGCGAGTAACGACAAAAAATCAACAAAAAAATACTACAGAACAGTAACAAGAACACTAAAATCACCAATTCAAACAACGAAGCACATTGGAAATTAGAAATCTAGTATGAAAAATCAAAGCGAACATCGACGCTTATATCAACTTTTTCAAATCTCCTATTAAAAGTCCACCCCTTGACGCATAGGTATAAAATCCAACTTTGTTTTCGAAAAATGTTGTAAAGGATAATGAGCGTTCTGGTATAGCGCTTGGCCTATCGGCGGCATTTGAGATATTTATTTCCTGGTAGACAATTATGATAGTCTGATTCTATACATGAATCAGACTATCAATAGTAGATTGTTATACAAGGGCCGAAAGTAAAGAAAGCTGAATGTTCCACTCGAGAAGTTTCAGGCGCTCGAACGAAGTGAGAGCGCCAATAGCTCGAGAGTGGAATGGGTGCTTTCAACCGAGTTAAACATACTATTTTTCATTTCGACTGTGAGGAAAGAAATCGATAGATTCGATAGTTGAGGCAAAAGCAATAGTATCGATAGACTATCGATAGTTGAGGCAAAAGTAATAGTGTCGATAAAATATTGATAGTATCTATAGACTATCAATAGCCAAGGCAAAAGCAATAGTATCGATAGAATATCAATAGTATCGATAGAATATCGATAGTCTACCGATAGTAATGATAGTATCGATAGCTCCATTAATATAAATACTATCGACACAACACTACTATCGATAGTATCAAATTTCAATATTAAAATCACTATCGATAGCTGATACAGCTCTGACTATTGCAATAACTATCGATACTCTTGATAGTGGCTTTTTTTTCAATAGTAGGAGTACTTATAAAGTAGGAGGGAAAAACTATTTCCCACCCGGCTATCAACACATGAAAGTTCAACTTTCCGAACAGGTGAGATGAAAAGATTATTTCTGTACCTTACTTGTATAAAAAGTTATCATAGGTAGAAACCATTTTATAATTTAAAGGATAGATTACTCATATAACCTTAAATATACTTTGTACACTCCGACACTAGATTGAATTGATAATATATTTCATAATAATTACTATATTATAAAGATACTCATAGTATACGAGTGCAATCATAAAATAATGATAAGTAAAATAACGCATACAGGTATATGTATGCGTTATTTGTGAAAATCGCAAATCCTAATAAATACGATGGTTTATTGATAGACACCAACTTAATTCGTAGACGTGCTAGTTGCAATGCCTAGGTAATGTATTGAATCCAACAGCATTGTCTAGGCATTGTATACGATTCCGGACTACAGATTGTCGGTGACTTATAGACGCTAACGTAACTTAATTCTAACTATAATATTTATTGGTGTCATTCATCATCAATGATTATTTCATTCAAAAAGTCAGCGGGCAAAATAATTTCTTCCTCTTGGTTTTTCCCTTGCGACCACGCTTAACATCGTATGACTGGATTGCAGCGCGAGACAGAATAGAGGTCAACCGCCCATACAAACAGTCAATTATAAATCTATGCTCATAAATATTACAATATATTTTTTTACAACAAGTTTGAAAATCTCTGAGAAAGTCTACATATTTTAATACCTCGTTACATATCTTGGTGTAAGTTTCATTTGTAATTGCGACCTATTTCCCCATTTAATCTTGTTAGTCACAGTATTACTCTTTACTATCTTTTGCCGTATTACATTTAAACTGCAATCAATGACCAGCGGGAGGTGATCGGACCAATATGTATCGTACTCAACTTTAGCACTTATAACACACCTCGAAGCCGCCTCAGTTACTAAACAATGATCCAGCCATCTACCGCAGCCATGCGCATCACTGACAAAAGTAAGTGTGAGATAATATGTCCAATTTGCTCACATCGGCAACGGTCCAATTTTTCTTCCGTACAGAAGTTAATCAACTCATTGTAAAATAACTCACAGGGATGCGCGTTATAATCCCCGAGCATAAACGCAGATACCGCACCCGCTTCTTCGATAATTACACTCAACGAACTTAGGCAGTCCGTAAACTCCGCAAGGATTTCACGACTGTCCGTTGGCATATAGACACTACACACTACAATAGGGCCTTCACTTTCACTAAGGGTTATCTTTATAGCACATATTCGTGGGTTCGTACACTCCACTACTGAAACGCGTGGGAACATACTCTTGCGCCACAGTAGGGCTACTACTGTGGCGCAGAAGTATAATGTCAATCTCCCATTTCTCGTAAAACTTCACTTCGCTATTTGAAAGCAAGCAACCTGTATTCGAACGGTTCAAAATCGATATTCAGGTAGTTTTGTCTTGCATTTTCGTCCATTCGAGAGAAGGCGTTAAATCTATTTTCTGCAAACATGCAGATATCTGGTGTTGGGGCACGTAAAAAGTGTGCTCAATGATAAACCTGTGAAGTAATATCACGTAGTGTACGTGCCTCCTTGTAGGCAATGCACATCTTGCCACTCAGCTTGCCCGTGAATAGTAGGAAACACAGATGGGCGACTGTAGTTTCCATAGGCGCGCTGATACGACGAATTGCGAGGTTATCGATTATTTGTCCTAGCTTTCTCGTTAGGTCAAGTTGATTCTTGATTTTACGCTCGAATATCCATGCATTTAGTACCGTGTGCTCTCTCGACCAATCTACAAACACAAATGGGCGACTGTAGTTTCCATAGGCGCGCTGATACGGCGAATTATGGCGAGGTTATCGATTATTTGTCCTAGCTTTCTCGTTAGGTCAAGTTCATTCTTGATTTTATGCTCAGATATCCATGCATTTAGTACCGTGCGCTCTCTCGACCAATCTAAGGCCCGTAACAAACGCGCGTGTAAATCCAACACCATTTGTAACGAAGTTACTTAGGCTCCAGTCATGCGCACATGGATAGGTGGTCTGTCGTATTATGGAACGGACTCACTCAGTATTTTCCCTTTTCTTGATACTTCGACGATGATTTGACACGTGCTCGTGTGGGTCGTCCTATTGTTGCGCAGATTATATTCCAAGCTCGTCCGCTTCTTTCGTCAAGACGGCGTTCTCCTAGGGAAGGACCATTTGGTGGATAGCTCAGCTATTGTGTCCTACCTACTTCCTACTTCAGAGGTTCAGCTAGATAAATGATACTAATGGTTTAAAGAATTGTTTTTACTTACAAAGCAATGAATGGTGCCGCGACAATGTGATCGATTTGCGAAAAGAGGCCGCTCGCGAGCTTATATACGGTCCCCGCGCGGGGAGCCGTGGCGACAGAGGGGCGCAACCAATTACATTTGTCACATTATCTTTATTATTATGTTGTACTGTTGTTTCATTTATCTGGTCTTCTACAATCACCACAGTTGAAGGCGGTAAGATATCAGCAAAAATAAATTATGATGTTAATAACTTAGCCTGGCAGGCGTAAATAGCATATTATTGGCTACAATTTTACTAATAAGTATGTAATAATGTTGAAAATAAAAGTAAAAGATTCTGTTTTTTCTTTGATATCTTGATGCTTTTTTTTTTACGTCAGGAAATGCCTTACGCACCGTACCTCTCCGTCGGGTAACGGAGAAGCGTGTGTGGGACTCCCCCGGACTCGGGTATACCCACTAAAACCTGACGACGCCCGCCGCATGTGTTGGCTGTGACAGCAGGGGCCGCGGTATCTCGACAGTCCCGCGGCCCTGCCAGCGGCAACTTCCGCCCTCTAATTCAGAGGGCGGATCTCCACGGAGGGGGGAGTGGATATGTACCCAACACCCGCACTCCAGACGGCGTACTGGACGTACAGTGCACCGTCTCTCAGGAGGGTCCCTGGTGATTGGGCAGAGGTATCCCCACACCGTCTGCCCGAGACCCTCCCGTCGAGGCGCCGCTCGTTCTGGCACCGCGGCCCGAGCGCGCGCCCCGCGGGCGCCGAAGGCGTAGGGAGGCCGGGTCTCTTTCCCGGTCCCGTTCGGCGGCCTCTTTCTGCGACATCACCACGTCGCAGAAATGGGCCACCGCCTCCCAAGACCCCTCGCTTCCGACCATCTTAGACACGACGGTCGGCAAGCTGAGATCTCCGCCTCCGAGAGCCGCGGCCAACTCCGCCCGCGGCTCCGCCCACGCCGGGCAGTCCACCATTGTGTGCTGAGCCGTCTCTTCGACGCAGTCACAATGGTGGCATCTCGAGGTCGGTTCCTTTCCGGCGACTACGCACAGATATCTCCCGAAGCATCCATGCCCCGAGAGGATCTGTGCCAGCCGGAAAGTAACCGACCCATGTTTCCGTCCAACCCATCTGGACAGGACGGGATGGACGGCCTCCACTGTGATATCTTGATGCTGGCACAACCATTGTCAACATGATGATGGATATAAAAGAAGAAGCCTGGGATTACTTGTACTTCGTTTGTGTATTATGATGAACATGGCGTACAACACTTACAACAAATTAGCATGTTATTAATTTAAATAAATAATATAAGCTTGATTTTTTTATATTGAATTAACAACCAATACAATTTTTAGCTAATATAAATTTTAGGAACTACAATAAATAAAATAAATAAGTCGCCAGATTGACTCTCTAACGGAAGTATTATTAGTTTTAAATATAAGTAATTCTATTTCAAAAATAAATTTCAAATACTTTTCTAGAAATTAACTGTAAACAACGTTATTAGACATTGTTTTGACTAAAGACCGTAATCTTGTGAAGTTGCTGCAAGGCCCCTCTACTCCCCACCTAACGAATGTATAATCTTGGAAAGGATGCAGCACGGAGCTCAGTCTTTTTGGTGTTTTCTTCGATTAAAAAGATAAGTATTGATGCTCAGTTGTACTTACTGTCTGAAGTGAATAATAGTGTTACTCTGTTTGTCGGTGAGCGTTATAATAATCAGAGTTCCTAGAAGTGAAAACCTAGTGCTTATTTTGTGGATACTAGGGCCGTTTCTATGCAGTTAGAAATACTTAAATATTTAGCATTTATGATTATAAACTTACTTGTATATGTTATCTTTGTTTACTTTGCTCTTGACAAATAAACGTTTGAGTTTTAAAGTAAGCTTATTACAAAAGTGTATGATAGTATGGTTTAATGTGTTATTTCATCTCGTAACACAACGTTCTGTATGTGAGGTCAAATAAAATCCAAGATAAATACTGAATAAGTGCTTTTATTACGTAAGCCTAACCCATTATTTTCAACAATTTTCAGAAGTGGGATTCCTACGATGCCGAAACGTTCTCGCCGTGTTACCGCCGGAGTTTTTGAAGTTGAAGATCTACCCGCAACAAAGCGATGGAGACCTTGGCGATCTCAAGATCAAGATCCTGACCAACCTGCCGAGGGCGCAGCAAAGGCCGATACCGCTTCTTCGGCCGACCAGCCTGGTTCTTCAGGGATTCCAAGTTCAAGTAAGATCCAACCATACTTTTTTGATAATGTTGCGGTTAAAGCTGAAATAATTCCGGTGTTTGATCCTGAAAATTCCGACATTTTTGCACACCAATGGATCAATAAAATAGAACAACTTGCTGTGATACATAATTGGTCTGATGCTGCAAAAAGTTATTATATGCAGTCCAGACTTGGAGGAATGGCTCGCCTTTGGCATTCTTCATTACTTAACTATGATTTAACCTGGGATCAGTGAAAAAAAGACTTGCTTAAAGTATTTCCTCGAAATATTGACTATGCAGAGTTATTGAGAGAGATGCTAGCGCGGAAAAAGGTCCCGAACGAAACCATGGCTCAATATTACTACCAAAAAAATGCCATGTTGACAAAGTTGGATATATCAGGAGATAAAGCGGTTGCATGCATCATTGATGGACTACCTGTGTACCTTAAAGCTGCTGCTAAGGCTGGAAACTTTAAATCTGCTGCCGAGTTGCATGCAAACTTTTTGGCAATTATGGAAGAAAATAAGTTGAGACCACCAACTGTACTACGCGCACAACGTGATGCACCTAGGACAAATAATGACAACTCGCAGAATAGTCAACAGAGGGATATAAGGCGACCAGTCCTATGCTTTCTGTGCAATGAGTCTGGTCATACTGTTAGGCGCTGTCCAAAAAATCAAAATCGTCCGGTTTGTACTAACTGTGGTAAAATTGGACATCTTACTGAAAAATGTTTCATATAACTTGCCAAACCCAACGAAGCAACTACCACCGTGAACTACATTTCAAATGAGGTAAACGAAACTTATTTTATGGACGTTATGGTCAATGATCAATGCATGATAGCTTATCTAGATTCAGGAGCTAAAATCAATGTCGCGAGCCCAGTGGTTGTCAAAATTTTGAATGTTTCCTTGTCCCCTTGTAATTTAATAATTGGTGGTTTTGGAGGAAGCCATACAAAAGCCCTAGGATCATCCAGAGTCAAAGTTGCAATTAATAACATACTATTTGAAACGACTTTGGTATTTGCTAAACTAAATTTAACCAATATGCAGTTGATACTTGGTCAACCTATTATCAATGATCCCCGAATTAAGTTTACTGTAAATGGGACTTCTCTGTCCATCGAAGAAGTACACAAAGAAGAAACTACCCCAGAGATTCTATCCATCCAAGATATAGAGGTCAATCAGAGACGTGTGGAAATACGATGTCTTGAAGATATCATAATTCCCCCCAATTCTACTTTGAGAGTAAACATTCCCGAACGAAGACATTTACATTGAAGGTAGATCTTGTTTTAACGAGGCTAGGAATTACGCCATCCCGTCTACGCTGTTGTCTGCCACCTCAGGAGTTCTAAACATCAAGAATAATTCTCATCAACCCTTGCTTTTAGAGAAAGATGATTTATTAGCCAGAGGATGTTCAAACCCAGAATTGACTATTGCTTCAGAAGATCTGCGCAGAGGTAATCATAAATGGGTTAACATTTTGTCTATTGATGTCACTAAAATACAATGCGATTCAATTAATGAGGAATCGAGAATCAGACTAGAAGCTTTGTTGAAGGAATATTCAGATTGTTTTTCGAGTACTACAGATGAGATGGGTTGTACCGATAAAATCAAGATGGACATCAAGCTGAGTTCCGATAAACCAGTCTGCTATAGACCCTACAGAATGATTCAACCTGAAAAGGAAATCGTCAGAGAGAAGATAAAGGATTTGATGGAAAATAACATTATCCGCGAGTCGTGTTCACCGTACTCGAGTCCAATAATTTTAGTACGAAAGAAGAATGGTGATTACCGCTTATGTGTCGATTACCGGAAGCTGAATAGCGTTACTATTAAGGACAAATATCCGCTTCCAATAATTGAAGAACATATTGAGAAACTAAACGGAAAAAGAATATTCTCTAGTCTGGACATGTCTCAAGGATTTTACCAAATCCCATTGGAAGAAGATGCCGTGCCTAAAACCGCATTTATTACACCTGAAGGGCATTACGAGTTTCTCAGAATGCCCTTTGGTCTTGCAAATTCTCCTAGTGTGTACCAACGACTGATGGACAGAATCCTCGGATCCTTGAGGTTCGATAAGGTCTTGCCTTACATGGATGATCTCTTGGTTGCTTCCACAGACGAAGAGGAGGCTCTTGACACCTTGAAAACAGTTCTAGACATCGTACGTGAGGCAGGGCTGACATTGAATCTGGATAAATGCAAGTTTTTACAAACTGAAATCCAATATCTTGGGTACGATATCAGCGAGCATGGAATTCGGCCCGGACAAAAAAAAATTGACGCCGTAGCCCAGTTCAAGATCCCTTCGAACATCCATGAACTGAGAATGTTCCTTGGCTTGACCAGCTATTTTCGAAAGTTTGTAAAAGGATACGCAATCACTGCCCATGCTTTGTACAAACTATTAAAAAAGGATCAAGAAGGGATATGGACACACGAACAACAACTGGCTTTCGATGCACTAAAGAACACCTTAACCTCTAGACCACTTTTAGCGCTTTACAACCACGCAGCTGTAACCGAAGTACATACGGATGCGTCAAGCAAAGGCATTGCCGGGATTCTTTTGCAAAGAACAGATAAAGACGAAATGCGACCTGTAGCCTATTTCAGTCGAAAAACTACAAAAGAAGAGGCTGTTTATCACTCTTATGAATTAGAAACCCTGGCAGTGGTGGAATCTCTAAAAAGGTTTAGGATTTATCTAGCTGGTATCGAATTTAAAGTAGTTACCGACTGTTCCGCTGTAAGAGAAACATTTCAGGAACGCGATTTACTACCCCGTATTGCGCGGTGGTGGCTCAGTATACAGGAATATAATTTCAACGTCGAACATAGACCTGGAATCACACACAAACATGTGGACGCGCTTAGCCGAGCCCCAGTAGACTCTTCAGACAACCCCGAGATATTGGTACTTGACCTGCTGGATTGGATCGTATGTCTACAAAATCAGGACTCTACGCTGAGAGTTATCAGAGAGAAGCTTGAACAAAATATCAATGACCCGGACATTCAAAATAATTATACTTTGAAAGATAACAAGATCTTCAAGAAATGCCATAACGATCAGCTTCGGCTGGTAGTACCAAAATATGGAAGGTGGAACATAATGCGCAAATACCACGATGACATTGGTCACCCTGGACTTAAGAGATGCGATACACTTATAAAAGAGAACTGCTGGTTCCTAAAAATGACGAGATTTATAAGAAAATATGTAAACAACTGTATAGATTGCGTTTACAAGCGAGGGCAGTATGGAAAACTTGGAGGGGAGCTCCATCCGATCGAGAAAGTGAGTGAACGTCTACACACCCTCCACATTGATCACGTCGGGCCATTCTGTAAGAGCCGAAAGGGTCACTCCTACTTATTCGTGGTCGTAGATTCCTTCACAAAATTTGTGTGGGCTAAACCTTGCAAAACGACAAAATCAAGCGAAGTAATTGACAAGCTAAAAGAAATATTTTGTATGTTTGGTTATCCCAAACGGATAATATCGGACAGTGGTTCAGCTTTTACAAGCAAAACTTTCAAACAATTCTGTGTAAACAACAAAATCAAACATGTCAAAATGCAATCGCCTCCCCACGGTCAAATGGGCAAGTAGAAAGATTTAACAGAACTTTAGTTGAAGCAATAAATAAGAGCACAACAGAGGAGAAAGACTGGGATGCATGTCTGAATAAGTTAGTCTGGGGTATCAACAATACCATTAATTCAACAACTGGATTCTGTGCATACAGGCTTATGTTCCATGCGGCACGTGGACTGTTACAAGGCATGGCGGAAAATACAGCAGATGACGAACAGACCGTACAAAACAATTATAAAAAGGCAAAAAAAACATAGAACAGAGAGCTAGAGATATGAAGAAACGATTTGACGTGAAAAGGAAAACACCTACTCAGTACAAGATAAAAGATTTGGTATTATGGAACAAATCAGAATCAGGGCCGAAAGACGCGCGAAGGAAACTTAAAGAAAAATATAGCGGGCCTTACAAAATTAAAAAATGCTTAGGCAATGACCGATATGTAATTACATCATTAAAAGGTATCAAAGGCTACAAGAAGTTTAACGCAGTGGTTTCTTCAGATGTCTTGAGACGATTCCCAAACGATACAGATAGTGACAACTCTACTAACTCAAGTGTGAATAGTACAGAGGAGCTGATTGATCTCTTGAAAGGTTAAATAAAAGAAGGTACTTATTATTATAACTGTCTAAAATTTATTTCAATAATCTATGCTAAACATAATACTTTAAAAACTTTACTCTCATGATCTGGTCACGTAAAATCATAAACTTCCATTTCCAATCCAGCTGCTGGGCCGCCATTTTTGTGGCGATTGACTTGTAGGCCGTCATTCCTATGACGATTGATCTCTGGGCCGTCATTCCTATGACGATTGATCTCTGGGCCGTCATTCCTATGACGATTGATCTCTGGGCCGTCATTCCTATGACGATTGATCTTTGGGCCGTCATTCCTATGACGATTGATCTCTTAGCCGTCACCTTTGTGGCGAGTGATCTATGGACTGTCATCTCCGTGACGATTGATATCTGGGCCGTCACTTCCGTGACGATTGATCTGCAGGCCGCTATTTCTATGATGATTGATCCCTGGACCGTGAATTCGGTGACATTGATATATGGGCACTCGTTTGTTACTATATAATTAATGACTCTTGATAAGTATTTTGGAACTGTATTTCTATAATTTTATGACAAATTTGTGGATCATCATTTATGTGACGATCGATATCCAGATTTCTGGGCACCTGTCTGCTACAACTAATGTATTGATAAAAACAGTAAATTTTTGAACAGTCTTTTCTATCAGTTATTGATCTGGTGGCTGTCATTTATGTGACAGTGTGATTGATATGTAGCACGCACTGTTGTAGTGATTCACTTTTGTTTTAATTTTCAATATATTGCTATTTGCAGGGACGCAAATAAAGGTCAGGATGGACGAACTGATGAACATGGCGTACAACAAATTAGCATGTTATTAATTTAAATAAATAATATAAGCTTGATTTTTTTATATTGAATTAACAACCAATACAATTTTTAGCTAATATAAATTTTAAGAACTACAATAAATAAAATAAATAAGTCGCCAGATTGACTCTCTAACGGAAGTATTATTAGTTTTAAATATAAGTAATTTGTAAATTAACATGTAGCTGTAAAACATTAGTTTTACACATCTAAATAATCCTTGCTATCTATTTCAAAAATAAATTTCAAATACTTTTCTAGAAATTAACTGTAAACAACGTTATTGGACATTGTTTTGACTAAAGACCGTAATCTTGTGAAGTTGCTGCAAGGCCCCTCTACTCAGTGTTGCCAACCCTCGTCTGGACTAAAACTGCAAATATGCTTTCAAAAAGCTGTAGAAAACTGTAGATTTCTAATTAAAGAGCTGTAAATCTACAGCTTTGCTTATTTTGTATTATTTTAAAGCAATAATCAATAAAATAACATAATAAAGTAATAAAATTATACTTTTATTGTTTTTGTATTAACAAATCAACTTGACAAACAACAAATCTTGACAATTTTACAATATTTCTACCAAAGCTGCCTCGTTTTCAATTTGTACATCCTCTTCATTTTCAGTCTCATCTTTATTCTTAAAATCGTACATGTTTTTGTTAAATTTCTTTAAATGGTCATCGGTAGCATTGAACTCGAAACAGTTTTTAATTTCTGATTTTGTATGTAAATTACCTTTTATGGTGGTGGTTGACAGTTTATTCCTAAGTTTGGTTTTCATGAGATTTATACTTGAAAACAAACGTTCAACTGTTGCTGTACTGTGCGGTAGACACAAAAACTTCTTGGTTAATTTTGATAGCAAGGGAAATCGTGCAGATCCATCACCCTTCTTCAATTTGGAGACATGATACCAAAATTCTTCTACATTTTGGGTCTCAGGTTCATTCAAATTCAAATTGGTGTTGCGAAGAGTTCTCCATTCCCTATCCAATTCTGTTACGTCTTGAGGACAAATATTTGGAAAATAATACAATAATTTAGCAATTGAAGTTTTTGGTTTCTTGCTCAAATCGTGATTTAAAATGTTTTGTGGGTTCAACATTTGTAAAGATTTCAGAGCTTGCCGATCCTTGTCATCAAATGGGAATCTTTGTTTGATTTGGACTATTGCTTCAACATAAAAGTCTTTACATTTTGTGTAAAAGCTGTGAAGTTGGGCGTCGTCTATTTCTTGAGTTTCCTTTTTCAAGCGGATTAAATTAGGCACCATTCCGCCTACATATGTTTCAAATAACGGCACATGGGTTTGAACGTCATTTACATCAACACTTAATACTTTCTTTTCTTTAGCGTTCGAAATGTCTTGGGTGTTGTTTTTTTCTTCCTCTGTCAATTCTAAATATACCGGCTGTATAAAGCATTCTAAAATTGTTAGATAGGCTGTGTAAATCTGATCATACAATAAGTACAGCTTTGTTTTTTCTGCCTGCATTTCTGTATTCAAATCTGTAAATATTGGTAATGCAAATCGAAGGAATTCCAAGTATAACTCAGTTGTCGGTTCCATAGCTTTCGTTAAAATTCCTTGAGCAGAAAGAAGACGATCTGTGTAAACTGCTGATTGAAAATACAACTTGATAGCTGGAAGTTGCTCTAACAATCGGTTCACAACTTCGTTCAAGGATAGCCATCTGGTTTGAGCTGGGTGCAGTATTTTATGAGGTTTTATATTTGTAAATGCCTGAAATGTTTTGTAATCACCAATCCGTTTAGGTGAATTTTGAATGTGATTAAAAACTTCACGACAAAAATCTTCAAGACCCCTCGGTAATTTTAGACATGCGTACGATGCGCAAAGTGCAAACGAGTGGCATATGCATTTCATGGTGAAAAGATTAGGTATATCGTTTTTCAAATGAGTAACCATCGAGTTGTTTGATCCAAACATTACATTGGCGCCATCGGACGCAAATCCTAACATCTTTTCTTTGTACGGGATTTCTTTCTCGTCGAAATATTCGATAGTTTTATCATACAAAACTTTAGCTGAACCTTCGGTGATTGGTATCAGAGTCAGAAACTTATCTTCTACTTCGTAACTTGTGTTGACTATCCTAGCTATTAAAGCTAAATGCTTAATTGCCGACTTATCGGTGCTTTCATCTACTAATAATGAAAAATCATTTTCTTTTAATTTTTGTATCAAGTTTTCTTCAGCCGTTTTTCCTGTCACATTCACAGTGATAGCTCGAGCTTTTGTTCGGCTCATAGACAAATTTTCAGCAATTTTTGAGTCTGGACACACTGATTTAACTAATTTTGTTAAATGGGAGGCAACATTAAACGCAAGATTATGTTCTGCAATAAAACAAGCTAGTTTTATTTCACCAGCCTTTGCCATTTGCTGTGGTTGTTGCGATTTTGATGATGATGCCAACAGAGATGTAAGTCTAGGTTGCTTTTGCAATTTTTTACAGTTCACTTCATGTTTAGTTGAATTTTTGTGACGCATCAGTTCCTGAATTCCACATTTTCGATCACAGTCGCATGCAGAACAGTAAAAATATGTGTCACCTTTTTTACTTTTCGCGACCCACCCCTTGAATTTGTCATCTTTGAGCCAAGAATCAATAAATTTTTGCTCGTATCTTACCTTCTTCTTTTTTGGTGGCGTTTTATCACAATCTGTCTCACTATCGCTGCTACTGCTAACCATTGTCCTGATATTTTTGATAATGTTCGTTATCGATCCAATTCACAGCTCGATGGAAAAACAATCAGAGTATAGTCGCGCCGCTGCTGATAAATGCGTTCCTGAGAGGTCGTCATTGATTTGACAACGTAACTTAAGGGGGGGGGGAAGCCCCGCAACTCGATCGATAAAACAGTTTTTGACTAAACGCATCGATCGCCGCGCCGTACCGGTCGAAATAGTTTAGATCCACTAACGCCACCTGTGCAATGAATGTTGTATCAGCTAGTAGGCACACAACCCTTACAACTTGTATCACTTGTATGGGTTACGCAGCGAATATAATAGATGGCGCTAGAATTATAATAAAAAAACTGTAGATTTGGAGGTCTTAACTAAAAACTGTGGCGATATTGAAAAAACTGTAAATCTACAGTTAAAACTGTAAGGTTGGCTACACTGAGTTTGACCCTCGTATGAAGTTCTCAAAACTTATATGAAGGTATGTAAGTGCTACTTTAATGACGCTTTATTAGGTTTTTCAGTATTTGCATTGCAATAAAAAAGTTTGTAGCATTTTTTTGTACTTAGGCGATGTAACAAGCCAGAGTTTCTGCGGTTTTATTTCCGACTAGCTTCTGCCCGCGACTTCGTCCGCGTGGTCATTTTGATCAAATGTAGCCTAAACGTTGCTCCAAGTTGTGCTAAATCTAATGGTAAAAGTCCCAAGAAGATCGATTCAGTAGTTTTTGATTTATCCTAAAAAAGTAACATTTATATGGACACTTCTTTTTTTTCTGGAATTTTTTCGGATAAAATATAGCCTATATGTTGCTCCAAGAAATGTCAAATCTAACAGTGAAAGTCCCATGAAAATCCATCCAGTGGTTTCTGAGATTAGCGTGGACAAACAGACAGACAGAAATTCTAAAAATCGTATATTTGTATTCAGTTGCCTTTTCTGAATTTTGTCTTTTCTTTTCATTTCTGAATGAATTTCGTTTAGTTATATAAATATATTTAGATGGTTACTACCTATACAAGAATAAAATATAAACAAAGTTACATATTTAAATTATTTATTTTGTAATGAAATTTAGTAAATTGTAACATTTATTTTAACAATACTGGGCAAAATCAAAAATAAATAGAAGCATATCAATAATTTCTAGCTTTATTTCTTAAAAATCAAGAACTGTTTTATGTCTTCCATTTTTCCTCTGACAATACCCTCAGAGAGGTTATTATTCGTATTTAATGGGCCACTATCGTTGTTATTAGGTGTAAAGCTATTGTATGAAGGAATTAGTTGCACAAAAGGCAAGTTTTGTGATTGTGTGTCGTTTGAATAAATTGTAATCAAATCTGCAGATGGTGTTAGAATCTGAGTTGATGATGGGTGGTGAGGTGATAGTGAAGGATGCTGAGGTGATGGTAAAGAATTCTGAGGTGATGGTAAAGGATGCTGAGGTGATGCTAAAGGATGCTGAGTTGATTGTAAAGGATGCTGAGGTGATGGTAAAGGATGCTGAGGTGATGCTAAAGGATGCTGAGTTGATTGTAAAGGATGCTGAGGTGATGGTAAAGGATGCTGAGGTGATGCTAAAGGATGCTGAGTTGATGCTAAAGGATGCTGAGTTGATTGTAAAGGATGCTGAGGTGATTGTGAAGAATGCTGAGGGGATGGTAAAGAATGCTGAGGGGATGGTGAAGGATGCTGAGGGGATGGTGAAGGATGCTGAGGTGATGGTGATAAACACTGATAAGATTCTGACGGATGCGAAGGTGATGGTGTTGGATTTTGAGGTGATGGCGACGAAAACTGATATGACGGTGATGGTGACGACAATGGAAGTTGAGATGATGGTGACAGAGAGAAAGGTGGCAATGTTACGTACTGAGGTGAATAAGACGAATGTTGAGGAGATGAATTGATTGTGGTATAATTTGGTTGCCGTAGGTACAGCGGTATAAAGCTGCGAGGTTGATTAGAGTTGAGATGACTTTCAGGGCGTGAATACATGGTTTTATTGAAGGTAATGTTAGTGTGAGAATTCAATTCCCCTAACTTAGCGTAAAACAGTACATCTCCAATTAATTTCTCTGCAAAACAACGTTGTAGTTTAGGTAATTCCTTAAGTTGGGAACTAACAGAGCGTCCAAAAGTATCAGCCGAACTCTCTTCGCCTGAGCTATCAATAAGTTTTTTGACGCTTTCGATTAAATCTTGATGTTTTTGAATGATATTTTTCTGCTGCTTTTTAATTGTATTTCTCTCCTTTTTGGTTGCAGGTTCCTGAAACAGAAGAAGCTTGGTTAGACATTGCAAAAGAATTTGAAAAAAAGTGGCAATTCAATAATTGCTTGGATGCCATTGATGGAAAGCATATAATCATTGAAAAGCCACCCAACTCTGGATCAACATACTATAACTATAAGGGAACATTCAGCATTGTTTTGCTTGGTATTGTGAATGCTAATTATGAATTTATATATGTGAATGCGGGCACAAATGGAAGTATATCTGATGGTGGGGTATTTAAACATACATCTTTTCACTAGAAAATGCTGACTAATAGTCTACATTTCTCAGGACCTTCTGTCTTGCCTTCATCGGATTTAGTTGCTCCATATTGTTTAGTAGCAGACAGTGCATTTGCCATGAACGAAAATCTAATAAAGCCATATCCACAAAGAAACTTGACACACGATAAAAGAATATTCAACTATAGGCTATCAAGGGTTAAGAAGAATCGTGGAAAATGCTTTTGGCATTTTGGCTGAACGTTTTAGGGTATTTAAAAAGCCAATCACCATAAATGTTCAAAAAGTACCAAAAGTTGTTATGGCTTCATGTGCACTGCACAACTACTTAAGGAAGAAGTCTACAAACTATTTAACAAGAAATTGCGTTGATCTAGAAGATACAAGTAATAATACATTTAGGCCAGGCGATTGGCGGCAAAATGACAACTCAGTAGGTCTCAGAAGAACAGAGAGACAACAAACTTCCGATGGTAATGCTGTTAGACAGATATTTACAGAATATTTTAACAATGAAGGTCGTGTTGATTTTCAGGAGAGAATGATAAATGTCCTAAATATTTAATAACTACGTACCATACTATTTGAATCTGAATCGGCTGAAGCGTTATCTATTCCCTCTGATATTGGGTTGGTCCTCTCGTGGAGAAAGGTTAAATAATTATAATACCACAATGAAGGTGTGTATACATTTTCCAACCCTGAGCCACTGGATTTGCTAGATTCCACCTAAAAATAATAAGTAATGTCTCATTAATAAAGGAAAATATTCAAAATAGTAAAACTGTCACAATCCAAATTCCACGCGGACAAAGTCGCGAGCAGAAGACTAGTTTAAGTTTAGTATAAGTTTAGTTTATAACCTTTCTTCCTTAAATTATAAGAATTATTTTTGAGTTCTCTTGTGTAAAAAAACTAGTTAAGTAAATTACATTATAAAATTGGACCTTACGAAAAACCTTACCTTACCTTAAAAATACATTGTAGAACTAGGTATACTTAAGTATTTGTATAATGTACAGTGGGCTACAGCTCTCGGTACCTATTTCGGTCATGTCGCCTCGTTTGTATCGCAAAGAATCGCCGCTTGATAAGAGCAAGAGAAATACAACGGAAATGGGTACCGAGAGCTGTGGCCCACCGTACCTACCTATAATAATAATACTCTATGTACCTACCTTATTTTACTCATGTAGGTAAGTGTAAATACATATTAATTTTGATAAATAAACAAATAACAATAAAGTTATGGGTAATTTTATTTCAACATACATACCTTGTTTCGCTCGCGCCGGTACGCGGCTCGCATGTGCTCAATTTTTTTTTAAAGCGTCAGTGGTGGCTCTTGGGTTTAACACTTTATATTTTTCGAGCAAGATGTTTAATGCTTGCTCGCGGGCATCCTTATTGCAGTAGAGTGTGTGGGAAGTGTCCCACAAACACGGAAAGTCCTTATATAATTCAAGCACTTGTGCTAAAACCTCTTTTTCGCTGTTTTCCGCCATCGCTCCGAGGTAAACTACATCCACGCTCCGAGGTTCACTGGCAACTGAAGCGCCGAACGGTGCGGTGCGCGCTCCACACGAGCGAACATGGGCCGGATCGCACCGGGTTCGATGCGTTTGCCGTCGAACCGATCGCACAAGCTAATAATAATAATAATGTACGGCGGACAGTCCTACACACGATCGAAAACACACCGCACCGCACCAAGGTCGCGGTGCGGAGCGCACAGATTCGATCGTCTGTTACTGCTTTAAAAAGAGCGCTGGAAGAAAGTGGGGGGAGCGTGTTTGCGCATGGGTACACTCGCGCGCAAAAAGATTAGGCCTATTGTTTAATAAGCCTTTCGACTTAGTATAATGGTTGTGATAGGTACATTAAAAATGCTTATATTAAATAGTAATTAAATTGAATTAAAAGAGTTTGATTCAGTCTATAATGTTTAATCTAATTAGAAAAAAAAAAGTATTTTTGAAACTCCTTCCATTAGGTCGTCGCGAGTGACGTAAAAATCAGATAAGGACACCGCGTCCTTATCTGATTTTGTCGCTGTCGTGACATGAGCTTTCATCATCATCAGAGTCCGAATCATCATCCCCTACGTGAATAACAAATGTTTCTGTCATCATGTCAACCACGTGATCGCTTTTAAAATAATCAGCCTCTATTTCCTTAACCTTCGTGCATAATTTCCTCCATTCTGTTGCTCCCATTAAATTAACTTTTTCATTTACTAGATCAGTTATCCGTGCAAGGTTCCAAGTTACATTTTTGCTAGCTACGTATCTTTTATTTGGGACCAGGCCATTTCTATTGGATTTAGATCCGGGTGATATGGGGGGCAACTGCTCGTAATTCTTCGCATTCACGCTTTTTGTTCCGGATTTGAACGTCAGCAAGGCATTTGGCACAAACCCTGCTTCTCCACCCGCGTGAACTATGGCCAAGCGGCTACCTTTAGATAGAGGTTTTTTAATGCCTTTGGTGGGACCGTCTGTCCAAGAATGGTGGAACCCGTGGGAACTATCGACGTATGATTTATCGGTGTAAATTATAGATCTTCCGTCCTCTCTATATTTTTTTATCTGTCTCAGAAATTCAATTTTTTGACATCGAATTTGTGACTGCTTAATTAAGTTTTTTCTATTATTTTCCTATTTTTTTTTCTCATGAGTAAAACCTAATTGTTTTATTATCCGCCTGAGACTTACTGCAGGTCCTTGAAAAGGTAGGCCATCCTGTAACTATCTTCGCATCTTGCCTATGGTAGGCAATTCTTTTTCAGCGACATGAAAATTGTGGATGAATCTTTTTAAAAACCTAGTCAAAGCTGTCAATATCTGTAATTTGTTTTTGTTTGATTCTTTTATTTTTGCCAGGAGTTCGAAAAACAGTAAGAAATTCCGAATCTTTTGAACCTTTTACAACCCGTCTCACTGTAGACTCTGAACATTTTGTAGGCTCTGCGGTCCGTTCATGCATTGTTTTAAATTATCAACTGCATTATTATCAGCCTCTCTCTTCATAAAACAATATACGTCATAAATCATTTTCCTCACTTTTCTATGTAAAACCATTTTGTAACTAAAAACTTTTGTGCGCGATGGTATTTTTAGAGCGAAATTTACGTGGACACAGCGTGGAAAGCTTGACTGACAAAAAACCAAAAGGCCCAGCAAGCATGCGGCGCGTGACCCGCCTTCTCCACGCTGCACCTCATATCACCAAACAGATCGATAAATCGCCTATGTGCAGCTTGATAGCCATCGTTCTTTTTACATGACGCGACCTATAACTGATAGTCTTTTTGGGCCGCCGACAGATGCGCAAGTGGCACTGGGTAGCACGGCCCGCCCCACTGAATTGGTTCCCAGTTTTCAATTGGTTATCAGTTTATGGTCTGATCAGCAATTTTATAATTTTGTTGAGCTTATTAATTTCACCAATAACGAAAGTGTGCGTTCTTTCTAATGGTATTTACCTCGTCGTAGTTATAGATATGTATAATGGATAGCTTGATGTGTGCTGCCGTGTGTACAATAATCTGGCGGCGTCAGGCGTACTTTTGTTAAGCTTAGAAAATATAATACCACTTCTAGGTCTAAAATAAAAGTAATGACAGACATGTAGTTTAAAACTTACAAAATAAACAAAAATCTTGACAATAGCATCCACCAATAATGATAAATATAAAATTTTGTGAACAGTTCTAATTTACACATTAAAATCACTTGAATTTTTCAAATTTTTTGTTCTACATGCTATATAGTACAAAAATAAAAATTACTTCACATTAAAGTAAATTTAATGCCCTTTCCAAAAAGGTAGCATATTTGTGCATTATAACGTACCAACAAAAAACTAAAAACAATTTTTAATCCTTTAAACCGACTACAAAAAAGGAGGAGGTTCTCAATTCATCGGAAATTCGTAATCTTTTATAAATTATGTTACTCGATTACTGGCAGACGGCTGGCCCGATTTCAGTAATTCTTTTTGTATTCGAAAGAGACGAATTGATTGAGAAAATTAACAGTTATCATAGTTTTTGTTGGTAAGGTGCTTGTGGCGCAGTGGCGGCAGCGCTTTGGTAGTGATACCAAAAGTTAAGCAACCCACGGCGCGGTCGTGATTGGATGGGTGACCTTTCCGACCATTAAAGTGACGACCATGACAAGCATCTCCGTGCTTCGGAAGGCACGATAAGCAGTTGGTCCCGGATAATATCTGTTGGTATTAGTCGTTAAGCCTAGTCAGAGGCCCTAGGGCGGCTTGATAACATCTGACAGTAAGGTTGGTCACCAGACACCCCTCCACCAATCCGCACTGAGCCCGCGTGGTGGAGTATGGCTCGTTCCTTCTCATAGTTGAGGTGAGGCCTTTTCCCAGCAGTGGGATCTAATAGGCTGACATTACTTTTTTTTTATATAGTTTTTGTAAAATTGGCTGAGTTTATCGGCTTACATTTTTAGGGTTCCTTAGCCAAATCGCAAAAACGGAACCCTTTTAGATTCGTCATGTCTGTCTGCATGTCGGTTCGTATGTGACAGCCACTTTTTTCCGAAACTATAAGAACTATACTTGGTAAGTAGATGTTTTCTATAAATCGTATTAAGATTATACACAAAAATAGAAAAAAAAACGATAAATTTTGGGGGTTCCCCATACTTAGAACTGAAACTCATTTTTTTTAAATTCAAACCCATACGTGTGGGATATCTATGGATAGATCTTCAAAAATCATATTAAGGTTTTAAGTATAATTTTTTTCTCTAAATAGTTTGCGCGAGAGACACTTCCAAAGTGGTAAAATAACTATGTACTGCGAAAAGCAATGTAACACCCCTCAATGCACAGGTTGACTTGGTAGGTGCCACATTTCCACACCGTTGTGCGACGTACTTTGGCTGCGTGGCACAGTTTTCAACGCTGCGCTCGCGCATTCTTCACCGGCAAGTCCATTTCGGACGGTGCAGTTGGTCGTGCTGGTGTTCGAGGCACGGATTGTGGACCGTACACATGCTGTGCACCAGGTTGTAGTCTAAGACTACATGGGGTTTGTAGCGGTAATACCCGTACTTTTTTTTCCGCCGACCTTGATGTCATGAAACGTGGATAGCATGGCCACCACGCTTTTATCCAACCACACATTAACACTCAAATCTTTGGTTGTGCTAAAGCACACCTCTCCTGCTGTCATTGTTTTTTTATTTGTACCTTTTAAGGATTTGGGGACAAACTCCCTGTACAGCCGAAGAGTGCTCATCGTGCGCGTTATAGAAATTATCCATAACCAAAGTATGCTCTTTATTAAATAAAGGCCTCATAAGGTTTAATACAATCTAAGACGTGGCACCCGCCGGCTCATCTCCATCCTCATGACCTATATCCGCTTCCTGCGGCGCATGAACGTGCCCCTTGTAAATACCTCCGCGGTATATACCTCCATCCTCCATAGGTACCCGGTTCTCGACTCGCACAATTCGTAGCTCTTTATACCTTCGCTCTTTTAGATGTTATTAATTGAATAAACGAGAGTCGCCCTTTCCATAGAAGGAGCGACTCGTCGATTGCGATATTTTGTTTGGGTAGATATAAAGAGCTAAATTTTTTATTCAGGTGCTCTATTATCGGCAGGACCTTATGGCGTTTGTTTGATTTTTCCGGCTGTGGTCGCCAAAATGTACACACCTTTTTAAAATCGGGAAGCGGTTGTAAATCATGATGTCCCCAAAAGCCCCAATTCCGAGTTCATTTAATTTTGGATACCAGTACTCGCGCTCCACATTGTTGATTACAAGGGACTGCAACATAACAAAAACCTCCAGATTTCGTCTTCTGTGGTGTCCTTCCACCGACTTAATCTGAAGTTGGGCATGCAGTTATGTTGCAGTTGTGGCGCATACTGGTTTGTTTCGCGAACAATGTGGGCAATAATATCAGCATCCCAAATGTTTTTAAAAATCTCCCAATGGAGTTAGCCCCGAAATATCAAATATCGGGCCAGAGGGCCCAACGAACTCTTCTCTTACTCCCTCAAAATTATTAAACTTTCCCAGCCAGTCGAAGTGCAGGTAATTTTCATACTCAGCCAGGGCCCGAAGAGCAGTATCAGCTTCAACGTCTATGTTTTTCACCGCTTCAACAAGGTCGGGCTCATTAGAGTCGTCAAATTCCACCGGGAATTCGAAGACGTCCCGCAGCCGCAACGAAATGTCGACGAAATCAGTGTCGTCGTCGACATCACTGCCGGCGTTGACGTCACCGAGATGCTCCAAGTCGCGTTCCATATCAGCGCCGACTTCTGCAGTATTTTTTTATAGATGAAATACCCATCGATTCGAACTTCCACCTTGAACCAAATCCGCATTTGTCAATTTTAAAGAAGTAACTCACCGATCTCGTATGGCATGGCACTTCTTTTGGATCCAGGTATTGTTGAAGTTGTAGAAGCTGAAATTAAAAAAAAAAATGTCATGATAACTGAAACATAAATATGACACTTACAAGGTGTAAATCCCTGAGACTCAGTTTCAGCCCACACAGGGTTAACAGGCGACACCGACGCCTGAATAACCTCCAAGGACGACGAGAATTGTATCTTCGTTTCCTGTCAATGAAAAAAGCAAACACATATTTTGTGTCTCTTTTGGACCACCCAAATTTCTTGGTTCAAGGGAGGCGTGATTGCAGACTGCCTTACCATGCCTGCCAGTTCTAATACGGATAGATACCTATATAACATTTTAAAATTACTGAACATACCCTAAGAACTTTGGTACTTTGATTTCCCAAGGTCGCGGAATATGAGGAGGTGGGACAGTCGGGTAAAAGTGGGCAGGGGGAGCCAACGCCTTGAGTCCTCCTTTCCCTGGCCCTTGCCCTTCCCCTTTCCTTTTCCCTTTCTGTAAGTAATATATTAATCAAAAATAAGGTTGAGCTGACTGGTCACCATACGCGCATGTTTGTTAGGAGCTATCCGTGCTAGCAGACTAATCAATAAATTTATTTTTGCCACGTTTATCTTGCATACAACAACAGCACGTTCATAGGAGACGTGTTATCGTTGGCTAATTAATATACTTATACTTACTTTGACTCTGGAGCGTCAGGTAACCTGAAGTTCCCAACTTGCTTGTGTTCTCTTAGTCTTGACAAGAGTTTCCGCTGCTCCAGGGTCAACATGGCAATTTTTTTATCTTAGGTCTTTGCTGCTCTTACAATTTTTAATTGATCCACCAAGCTCTCAGTACTGAAAAAAGATGTGAAATTAAAAATGCTGCGTGAAGAAGTTAATATAGGTTACTTTTTGTAAAGATTTTACCGTAGTCTTGATGGCCCTGGTTCCGAGCTTGAAGGCCGTGGCTCCGAGCTTGATGAACCTGCAGCACTGGGACCTGCATTCACCGATTCCGAACTAAACATAACAAAAATCACTCTTTATTTGATATACCCAGTGTCACTCTCGTAACTGAGACAAATCTAACGACACCTCCCAACTTAAAATCCATCAACCCGTTTGAGTTTTAAAAAAATCATACCAAATAAATCAATAAGATAACCCTCCTTGCGCAATTTGGTAATTAATAGGTGTACATCATAAAAATTTTGGTACATACTTTTTGGGAAAGGATATCTTCCGAGCACAGCGCGGCTTTTTAACTGCCGCTTTTTTACCAACCACCTTCTTTTTGAAAGCATTTTGGAAGGCATCTTAAAAGCAGTCTTTTGTCTTCCACCAAAAGAAAACACCATGCAAAGAAAAGAAACAAAAAAACAATGAATTAAGAACCTCCTTCTTTTTGAAGTTAGTTAAAACCGACCGTGCCACGTAGCGCATGCATTCCTTAACTTTTCCGTGGTGAGCAAAGTAAGAAAACACCACCAAAAGAAAAAGTTTGAGGTTATGACTGTACTATAAGTGGTAAAAATTCAGTATTGGACCGTCGAATTAAGGGGGAGGGGGAAGTAGGGGGGAGGGGGGAAATGTGGAAGTGTTACCTTTAGGGGGAGGGTAGTGGAGTGGGTTACCTATAAAAAGATTTCTGTTGTCTGTTAAAAAATAAATAAACACCAAATTTAATTTATCATTCAATTTATCATACATTTCTAACCTATCACGTGACCTACAGGACTTTGGCAAACTAAAGGCTTCCGAACGTCTCCGGCGCTGCGGGAAGTGCAGCCCCTCCGCCCTTCCCAAGTAACACACAAGCAAGATAACAAGACACATTTAGAAATCTCTACAGTTTAATGATGAATATCATTTGTATATGAGCCTTTGAAATAGCTAAATGCTGAATTGAGTTGAGTTTGGGCTCTTTAAATTCTTAATGCTTAATAAGTTTTGTATATTTGTACTTTATTTCTTTAAACTGAATAAACAATATTCATTTGACTATTATACAAGCCTTATTAAGCATTACGCATTTTAGCTATCTTAAAGCTGAAAAAAAGCGCATATGATAGCATTTATCTGAATAATGATAATCACTGTTGCTATTATTGGATCATTACTAAGCTAGTAGTTTCAGTCAGCTAATTGCTGAATAAAGTGTAACAGTCTGAATAAAGCCACTATAGTTTGCTTTTATATAGCTTGATAATGAATAAATGTATTTATTTTATGCTTAAACTAGATAAATGCCATGTTTTACCAGATAATCAGCAGCTGAATAAAGTAGATTTATTATGCTATTATTCACTTTACAGCGCACAGTATGAAATTTGACCTTAAAATCGGACACGCTTGTTTTATTCCATAAAATGATACCGTTAACTTCATTATATATATCAATGAAATTCCCGAATTAAAATTCTCAATAGTTTATCAGAAAAAAATATTGAAGTTGACAAAAAAAATTACGTAAAAATTAGAAAATATCCAATTACTCGTTAATTAATTGTAATTTAATTAAATATTTAAAATGGTTATATAGAAGCACTAAAGATGGACTATATAAAATAGATCTGAAATAGAATTACTGTGCAGAAATCCTGAAAAATATTTTGTTCACTTTTGCTATTTTCATTTTTATCACTCCTACTATTTTGTATTAGCGGTTAATTAAAAATACACACCGAAAGAACCTTTAACACTCTACCAGATATAAAATAATGAACGTTCTAAAACGTGGCGCCTAGAAGATGAAGCTAATTTAATTTTTACCGGTATTATTCGGACTTAGGGTTGACACAATAACGGTGGTAATAAAAATACCGGTAATTAAATTCTTCACGTAAAAAACTTAGTTAAGTACAAATCTACATTATATTTTAACAAGGTTTTATTTAACTTGGATTGTATGTATAAATGTAACTATGTTCGGGTGGAATCTTGCAACTTTATTTTGAAGCATATCTTCATTTTAGAGATTGAGCTAATATTTTGTATATACGTTTAGTTTCGATGACAATGTAAGGTTAGTTGTGTAACATCATTCTAAATCTAGCATGGCGGCATATGCAAATCGTGATTAGTATTTTTTGATGGACTCCTACTATATGGGTTCGGAAATGACTTAAATATAAGAATGTACTAATAGCATTTAGGTTTAGGGGTAAAATGTTTTTTTATGTGACAAAAAAAAATAAAAAAGTTATCCTCATAAATTTCGCACTCAGAGGAGACAATGACTGTATAGTTAGTGCTACTCTCTTCAACTGCCATTACGTCTTCCTCAGTGCTGGAGACTGTCTTTAGATACAGGTTTAAGCATATTTATGACAGCTGTCGGTAAGGCAAGCTTTTTGCGGTTTTGAAGTCGATTTG
This sequence comes from Pyrausta nigrata, assembly GCA_949316185.1. NCBI lineage: Eukaryota > Metazoa > Arthropoda > Insecta > Lepidoptera > Crambidae > Pyrausta > Pyrausta nigrata. The sequence continues at coordinate 2,659,470 of OX438936.1, forward strand.
ACAACCGTATGCCAGAAATGATAGGATCTGATGATTCCAATGCCCGTCGAAATAGGTCAGACATTGTTTTTATCCTGTCCGATTTTCGTTTTAGTTTTAGCTCTCGCCTGTCGAGGGTGGACCCCTTCCCATACCGAATAAAGATTGTCATTCGATTGAAACCAGAAGACTACTTTTGTCAAATTTAAAATCATTCATGATTTGGATTCCATGCAGACTAAAATCGGTTTAATGGGTTAAGCGTGAAAGCGTAACGGACAGACAAAAAGACAGAGACTTTCGAATTTATAATATTAATATGGATATGGATTTTTGTCATGTTACCGTTTGTTCACATTACATACTATAACCTATACAGGCTCAAAATAAATAGAAATCGTTATCCGTATCACCGAATACAAGAGCAATGAAAAAAAAAACTAACATAGATGATAACAAAAATAACAGAAACCGGTATTTTTTGTGACAACCCTGACCGAAATTTTTGAAATTCTCTATCTCGCACACGCCACGGAATTAACGCCTGGATAATTTATATATTATAGATAAACTTAAGGGCTATTTATATATAGTAAGAACATCCGCTAATTCTGCAGTTCCTTGTAGAAATAAAATAAAAACGATTGTAACTTCGTTCCTGGTAGCAGATATCCAAGTATGAAAAATGTTTGGCTTGTAATTTTTATGTGTTTATTCATTGCTAAGTAGCTTATAATTATTTCGTTTTTTTTAAAGTAATTAATAATTTTTGAAAACTACCGGTTAAAATATAAGGTATTTAAAAAATTCGTATCTTCTAAACTAAAACGATTTAGCACATAGGAATTTCATTGACGTATCTCATAATTAAAATGCTATTATTTTATGGCATAAAACAAGCGTGTCCGATTTTAAGGTCAAATTTCATACTGTGATCGGCATAACAGTATGTTTTAGGCTTACGTATTCAAATTAAAGACCACACACAGGTACGTTCTAATAGCGCAAATAGCTGAATATCAGCTGAGTTACAATCTATTTGTAAGCATTAAATTTGTTGTCGTTTACATCAACATGGAGCGAAAATCGTGGAAAAAACTTAAAAGAACGGGAAATATCAAAAGAAAAGTGTTAAAAGAATATCTAAAAATCAATAGTAGCAATCGTTCAAGTGTTTCTAGTCATCAAAAGGTTTGTGATAATAGTATGAACAAAAATGAGCCGAGTTCTAGCCATCATGAGTTGTTGTGCAATGAAGAGGATTCCGTACACAAATTAAATCAAACAAAATTGATGTTTCGAGAGAACATTAGAAAATGGTCTGTTGAAAAAATATCACTCAAGCAGCACTAAAGGATTTAGCAGTAATATTAAATCAAAGATTTCCAGATATTTTATCTAATGACCCAAGGACAATTTTGAAAACACCTAGACAAGTCCAAATAAAATCTATTGAGCAAGGTGAATACTGGCACAGTGGTGTTATTGAGACACTAATAAATATTGTGAATATGCTATAATTGTTCCAGACAAAATATCACTTAATATTAATATGGACGGTCTGCCAATTTTCAATAGCTCCAAGAAAGAGTTTTGGCCAATTTTATGCAATATTCATGAAACAAATGAGCCACAATTTGTTATCAGTATATATTACGGGATTGGAAAACCGAAAAATTTAAATATCTATTTAGAAGATTTCGTTTCTGAAATGAATCTTTTATTTGCACAAGGTATTACAGTACAAGGCAAAAAAGTTAACATTGCAATAAGATGTTTTATTTGTGACTCTCCAGCTAGGGATTATGTAAAAGGTGAGTAAATTATATAAAAGAAGTCATTTGAAGATATACTGAATAAATTAATTACTATATTTGTATCTCAAGGCTGATGCTACTTTTAATAAACTATTTTTTTAGGTGTTTGCAACTTCAATGGAAAACACGGTTGTGTAAAATGTGTGACAGTAGGAGAGTATTCTCACCAATCCCACACTGTCGTGTTTCCCCACAGTAGATGCCCAGATAGAACAGACGACCAATTTCGTAAGAAAAAGTATGGTTTACATCATAAAGCTGATTCTCTCTTGCTACAACTACCCATAGATATGGTCAAAGACGTGCCAGTTGCAGATTCTTTACATTTAATTGACTTGGAAGTAATGAGAAGATTAATGGTCGGATGGCGCGATGGGAATTTTGGCAAATATGAAACAAAGTGGTGCTCAAGAGATATAAATAATGTTACAATGTTTTTAAATCACCGGACATTGTCTTCTGAAATTCACCGATCTAAGAGAGGGTTGGATCAACTGGCTTACTGGAAGGCCTCAGAATATAGGTCATTTTTGTATTATTTGAGCATTATTATACTGCCACAGGTGTTACCTGAAAGTGCTTATTCACATTTTTTATGTTTATTTTGCGGTATTACCATATGTTCTTCTAAAATTTACGAAAACCTATTACCATTGGCAAAAATACTTCTATTATATCTTGTTGAACACTATAAGGATCATTATGGTGCCAGTTATGTAACTAGCAATGTACATAACATAGTTCACGTGGTAGATGAAGTCCGAAGATTTGGACCACTTCAAACTTTCAGAGCATATCCATTTGAAAATAAGCTATACTTGATTAAAAAAATGCTAAGAGATAGAAAAAATCCATTAAGGCAAATAGCAAATAGACTTAGCGAAGAAGTTGGAGTACAGAAAAATATTACCAGCACAGAAAGGAAAACCAAGCGGGATTATGAAATAAAAATTACCAAAAACAAGATTGAAATTCAATTCAAGGAATTTAAATTGAGTAACAAGAGCAAAGACAAGTATTTTATGAGCACAGGGAATTACATTATAGAAATTAAACAAATATTTAAAGAAGCTGACAATGTTTTTTTACGTGGCTTAAATGTTTCAGACAGACCCGGGATAGTCATCCTTAGTCGTCCACTGGTCCCAAATGTCTTTTCCTTTATAAACAATTAGTGGGGGAGTTTTGTCACCAGCGGCACTAATTCCCAGTAAAACCGTAGTGTTGCTTTTGCCAGGTGATGCAATAGTTCTTGTAGAAGCATATCCTTTCAAACCGACTACTTTGGTTTTACTAGGATCTTTGCAAAAACTCGTCTCGTCTAGATTCCATATCTGTGACGGTTTATCGTGTAATTTCAATTCATCCATTGTGTTTTTCAGCAAATCAAAATAGGGGTATATAATCCAAGGATTGCAGGCTTTTTTCCGAGAATTTTCCACGGCTTGTGGTTTTTTTACAGCTAAATTGTGGCGTTTTTTGAAAGACAAAAACCAGTCTTCTCCTGGGATGCCGATTTTAAAAGGATTGTTTATGTTATTTTTTGTGACGTAGTGTCCAACAAGCTCCATGATTTCTGTTCTTGATAAACCGAATCCGTATATTTCCATTAGATGTAAGTTTTCTGCCAATTTTGTTTCTATTTCCTTTGGAATAACTGTAGATCTTCCTAAAGAATCAGATTTTTCGCCATATCTTCCATACACTCGAGCTACTATTGTTGGTCTAGGAATATTGTAAACAATAGCGGCTCTGTATGCCGTCAATTCACCACTTTTTACTTTTGCAATAGCTTCCAACAAGTCATCATGCGTATATTTAGTTGCTCTATCAGTTTTGCGGACATAATTTCGTACCATCTTGCATTCATCTGAAATACAAATATTAAAATCTTTAATATATTAAAAAGGAAAAGAGTAACGTAACAATATATCAAGTTCTGTTCTGCAACTTTCCTGAACTTGTGAAATAAAATCGCTTCACATACAAAACAATTTTCCACCAAGTGTAATATGTATGGAAAAGCACAAAAATTAGAACAAAAGTAGAACAAAAATTGTTTATATTGATGAGTATAAATTCCCCTTCCTTAAGACTTGGTACACCCTTTCATAAATATTTTTGAATCACGTGAGTAACACATTTATTTAAAAGTTAGAAGTTATTTTCTACTTATGTAAATATTTACCTGGATGAAATAAAATTTTCGGAAAAGTACTTGTGTATGTATATGTAGAGATCCAAATGTTTATGACATCTGACTTGGGGCAAGACTACCATATGTTAGTGTAGCCCCAGGTGGACTGATAGTCTTACCCCACCTCGAAATTTTGAGGTTATATATTTATTTTGATCAATAATCTTTTATTGGTTTGGTTTTACGTTGGACCAATATCATTTCTTAAAAGCTATTATTATTGCAATAATACTTACGTATGCAACGCTTCAAATTCACCACTATTTCCACCGAAAATTTTATTAAAACCACCAACCGGCGACCTCGTGTTTTGCTTCCTCGAAATGTCAACTTAGAAATGTCTCATGTTCACCTTTTGTATGTAAAGTAGCGACATCTGTGTTTTGAGCCAAGAACTTTTTAGTGTTTACTACTTTACCAGCATAATAAACTAGAGAAGGAAACTGTGTACAACGAGTTATTACACAGTGATAGTCTTCCCCCGGTGATTGTCTTACCCCACCTTACCTTAAGTCTTTTTAACAGAGAGATTCTTCGTCACTATCTTCGTCAATTAGATTGCCACCTTTTTGTTTGTTATCTTCGTTGAGAGTTTCTGTTACTGCCGAATTTATTTTTGTTTTTCCATCATAATTTTCGTTTTTGTCACCTATTTGTTCGATTTTTTCTTTCCGACATTCCGTTACTCCCAAATTTATATTTTTATTTCCATCACTTTCATTTTTACGCTTCCTGCTTTTCGACGCGGAACAGCGAATGTTTTTCATTGTTTTACGTTTAAGTGCATTTCTCAATATAGATTTGAAGAATTGTTCGTTTTCTTGAATCGTGTAAGTTATATCCCACGAATTGACCATTGTAAAAAAATGAATGTCATTTTTAAATGCCTTAAAACCTATTTTTACTTCGGACGAATTCCGGCTTCCGCCTGTCCAAGAACATTTGGTTAAGAAGTCTTTTGTAAACATCGTATCTAATAGTCTATACGCACAATTATTGCCATTATTCAGTGATTCGGAGCATACAAGGGAATATTGTTGTTTGAGCTTTTCGAACGTCTCCTTGTTTGATAGTTCAAGATCCAATATTTCTAAATTGCTAATATCATTTATGGGTTTAAACATGAAGGGTTGCACTTCTATCCCCTTCGCTTGGCCTAATGGTATTATAGTTGACTTTGATGGCAAGAGACATTTCATTTCTTCAATTTGAACGGTCAGCTATGCAAGTCTTTTCATCATTTTGTCATGATTTTCCATAATTTGTATAGCATAAATATTGTTGATTGCCTCTTGTGTCTGATATCCATCAGCAGCAACTGACTGCTGCATGGCTACATCGAAGACTACTTCATACATGACACCTTCATCTTCGGCAATTACATTATTTAGTGTTTCACTGGGGGCGACTACAATGTTTGCTACAGGATCGATCTGCAACAATAAAAGTATTATATTATTTTATCAGAACAGAACAAAACAACACAGTAAAAATAGTACAAAAAAATCGAAGCATAAATTAAAAAAAAACATTTTTGGTGTTCATTAAGTGATCATACATAATTTGCATGAATTGGGCACGGATTGAAATAGTACACAATTCGCCTACAATTCGCCACGTTAATTATCGCCCGCCAACGGGGGGTATCTATACATCATACTGAATACGATGACAATATATTGACATATGTTTTATAGTGATTTTTCAAAGTTATGTTTTCTAAAAAAATAATTAAATTAAATAAGGAAACCCGCTTTACATGTTTTACGCACACGCAAGCATCAACATAGATAGTGTACAGCGGTTGTCATTCACACACGAACCGAAGGTAAAGTACCTGCTCTGCAAGTCGAATGTCGTCCATGCTTTCGACTCTAGTCGTCTTAGTCAGTCACCCATGCCAGGATGACATGTGAGCAAGCAAGATGGCTATAGCCGAAATTTACGTGCAACGTCTTACGGAGTAGGTCCCCAGGCTCGTCTACCTACTCATTGGACACAGGCATCAGCTGATCTAGTACCTACCTAATAATTAATAATTATGCGTCTAGTCTAGGTATTATCATCTTGTGAATGAAAGAAAATTTTAAACTGACTGTGCAAATTAAATAAATAGCCTAAAGGTTCACGCAATTAGTGATAGATAGATAGATTGCATAACTACTTTAAAGTTGTGGTCTCTCCTTTTTACTCCTACTACCAAAATAACAATTATCAATGATGTTAAAAACGATGCCAAATAAATGAATAACCAGCAAGGCAAAATTATGTATTGTAAGTCAAAGGCGTAGTAGTGTGTACTTACCTAAACAGTTAAAGATTTCATGTAAAAAAATGAGTCTTTTCTCCTACCTACCTAAACCTCAAAGGTTTTATTGTCTCCTTTAGTACAAGCAGGCTAAGGACTAAGGGAATAAATATGCATAAAGAAAATACGACATTGTTCAAATAATTGCGTATTTGACAGTGTAGTAGTAAACATCTGTAAATGGTTTGTTTTTTTTCACATTTAAGAAGTGCTAATGTTTTGTTGATTAACTCCGAAACTAGCCTGAATTTTTTTCTCAAATTTGGTGAGCGTGATCAGTGTGATGTATAGATACCCCACGTTGGCAGTCGATAATTAATTTTGTTAGACCCTATATAGGGGAACCTGCTGTACCTTGGCACTGCGTGTACGCACACCCAGTGCAGTACAGCTGTACCTTTTGGATCAATTTAGTATCAAAAATTAGTTGACCTGCCTCAAAGACACAAAACAATTATAGACACTTTGCCATAGGGCCCTGCCACACACGGCTAATTGCGGATGGATTCCAATTGGAGCGGCTACGCAGCGAATTCGCAGCGGGTGCACGGCGAATTGACCGTGGAGATTAGCGTGAGCGCTATACGAAAACACTGGAAATTCGCGGCAAACTCGCCACGTAGCCGCGGCAAATTATCTGCGCAGCTTCTCCGCTTGGAATCCGTCTACAATTCGCCACGTGGCAAAGGCCGTAACCCTACCTATTCTAGGTGTACTACAGAAACGTAAATAAGTGCCCACTATAGGCATAGTACTAGGTATTCACTTACTTACAGATTGAGTTGATAGGTACGTTGCTACTTACCAAATCCTGAGCCAGGGAGTTGAAATTTGGATTTGCTGCAGTAGATTGAAGACCTGTTCGAGTCCGTTGTACAAAGCTGCTCTGGAGGCCAATTCTACTAACAAAATTTAACTTAACTTAATAGCAATCAATGTCGAAACAAAACAAAATGTCACATTTCGTATTCTACTAATTCAATATCAGCACCGTTTCGACTCAAGTTCGATCGATCGAACGCTAGTCGAACGCTTGTCTACCGCGATCCAAATTCGTATTCTACTAAATATTTTGACGTTTTTGCTTGTCGGACGCAGCGTAAGTCGAACGTTTCGTCTGTCAAAACAACCGGTCGAGCTTAAGTTCATGCAAAGCTACGTTTTCTGGATCGAAAGTGTGCTTTTTCGAGTAAAATGCAATTTTATTTTGATTTTTTGGAGAGGGCTCCCGCCGTTGATACGGGAGAAGCAAGAAGCCGAAATAGGAGAGCTAGAAGCTGTAACGAAGCCTTTGATATGACGGACGTTGAGTTTATCAAGACGTATCGTCTTTCAAAGGAGCTCGTGAGAAATCTTATTAGAGAGCTCACTCCTCTGATGCCCTGATGCCTCCGATCTGATGGCATTGACACGGAGACGAAAGGATGTAGCTTTATATTGTTATGCATATTGCTAAAAGATTATCATAACCTCAATATTATGTTTAACTTTTAGATACTTGTAGCCCTTGCATTTTATGCTGTCGGGTCGTACCAGACTTTGGTAGGACAGTCTCGTGTGCACGCTGTTTCACAACCAAGTGTTTCGAGGGCTATTCATCAAGTTACTGCCGCCCTCAATGACCCACTGATTTTAAACAAATATTAACGCATAAAACAAAAGTAAGAATAACCTAGTATACTGAATTATAGATGCATAGAATAGTATATAGTTTTACAGACACATTGATTTACAGTTTTTATCAACAACATGGAATACCTGGAGTACTTGGCTGCATCGACGGGACTCACGTGGCCATTGTACGTCCTAATGATCACGAAGAGCGTTATTTTAACCGAAAAGGTTATCATTCTCTGAATGTACAAATTGTGAGTATCTTATCTTCTAGATTAAATACTTACTCCACTAAATTAAGCAGCACTCATCACAATTATTAAATATGTTTTGTTTTTTATTTATTTAAGATTTGCGACTCCAATTTACAAATTTTGAGTGTGGACTCCAGCCATCCTGGTTCTGCCCATGATAGCAGTATTTGGAATATACATCCTTTAAAGCCCTACCTGAGATTGGTCGCGTCTGGGGAGGATGTATTTTTATTGGGTTAGTAATGTTCATAAAACATTTAAATAAATGTAATATTTAAGTAATCTTGCATTATAAAACTACTTTTCCTTTCAGGAGACTCGGGATATCCTTTGAGGAGAACAATGATGATCCCAATTTTAAATGCACATCCAGGTTCACCAGAGGCTCATTATTATGAGGCTCATGTAACAACCCGAAGCTTGGTTGAACGCTGCATAGGTGTTCTGAAGGCAAGATTTAGGTAAGTTTAGCTTTAGTTAATGATAAGAATAATCTTAATACAACAGTGTCGTTTCTTTCATGCAAATAACAAAAACTACCCACCCTAAACCCACTGTGCAAGTTCCAATGAATCTCCGCATTGTATCTACATGTAAGGTGCCTAATATTGGTCATTTGTCATTTGAAATAATACACATTAGGTGTAAATGTCAAATAAAGCATTTGTTTATTATTATTTTAAATATAAACCAATTATTATTTTAAACATACCTTATTTATCTATTTTCTTTATAGATGTTTGTTGGTAGCACGGACGCTGCACTACAATCCGACAACAGCTGCTCAAATTATAAATGCCTGTTGTGTGTTACACAACATAGCACACAGTGCTGCAATTGAGCTGCCAGAAATGACGGATGAAGAGCGCGCTGTGCTTGAAGCAGAGCGTCGTGCAAACCAACTTGACGCTGATGTATCCGACCGATCTCACGGACGCCACAGCAGAATTAAACTTCAGCGGGGGAGAGTGTACCGTCAGGCCTTAGTCGATCGTCTGTGGTACGAGAAAGGTGCAAGGCGGAGGACTTAATGTTTAAAATAAAATAAAATCAGTCTGTTTAATTTTTTTTTATTCATATATTAAGGGATACTACTATACTACATGTACTACTACTATATGTTGTATAGGTCAATGTTGGCCAGCACGTTAAACAAATATTTATTCTTCATCAAATGACGATTGCCTTCTTCGTCTTCTGGACATCCTATCCATTGCTTCTGCATTTTTTTCAAATGATTGGGCAATCCGTTCCATTACCCTTTCATTACGCCTCAGCCTGCCGCAACAGGGACTCAGCTCCTCAGTCCTGGCACGCATTATTTCCAGCCGTGCGATGGCTGAACGCGATTCTTCCAGGGCCTCTCTATTTGCTGTAAATTTCAAACTTTGAATAAATAAACATTAACATTTAATGCATTCAAGCCTGATAAGTAAAATATGTATAATAATAAAAGAAATATTTATTACTTCGTTGCACAGTGGGTCGACGACGAGCATTGAGGCGAGTGTTACGACCTCCTCTCCTTATTCTGCCATTGGCTGGCAAGCCGGAGTTTCCAGTTTGGCTGGCACTAGGTGGATTGCCACAACTGGCAGGAATGAGAGGCTCTGTATCAATAGTTTCCTGGCTAGTGCCAGGTTTAGGGGCATTAGCAGCTGCATCCCTGTAAAGCAACATTAAATCAGTTTAAGTAAAAGCCATACTATAAAATGTAATTCATGTATAGTATTTTTTTAGTTAAACTTTTATTAGAACGTGTGCAAATGTGGACACTTTTTGTAGGCTGACATGGCACACCATGTCAGTTACACTGACTCGCTCAGTACAAAAAATAATGTAATATAGTGGCACTTACAAAATTGAAGGTGATATTTCAGTTGGCGAAGGTGATATTTCAGTGGGCGGGTGGTTAATTTCTTCTTTTTCTATGTACTATGTTATTCAACATGCATCACCATTAAAGCATGGAATCACATGAAAAATAAAAAAAAACTTAGTTAACATTGTGTGCCATTGAAATGCATAAAGTTCTAAGGACCCATGTTCCTTGAAATTTAGGCAATGTATAAAAAAACAAATACAATATCTTATTCTTATTCATATTAAAGTAGTAATTTAAAAAAAAAACTATTTTGAAAAACGCATTACAAAATAAATTACTAACATCTAATCCTTCAAAAGGGTCTTGTTGGACGCCGGGTATTGGGCCAACATCCCGCCCTATAAGGTGCGCAACTCTGTCTTCCAATGGTGTTAAATTTATTGACAAGGAGGGGCCTCCGCCAGTGCCTGATTGTGATTTCCTATTATTTATTATTTTAGCACGTACGCGGCTTTTATAGTCATTCCAAAACTGAAAGAAATATAATTAAATGTCAATACAACCTTCAACAGGTATTATTAATTACCAACTTTAACCAAAACTTACTCGAGCCCACTCCTTGGCTTCCCGGTAAGCCCCCTCGGGGTTGAGAATACCGGCACACTCCTCCCACAATCTCAACGAAAGTGCCCGTGCCTCCTTAGACCGCACGCGGCCTAGAGCCAGCTCTCGGTGCTGCTCTAAAAAATCAAGCAGCAGCTCTAGCTGCCGTACGCTCGTCACCCGTCGAGTTGCTTCCATGCTCTGTAGAGTTTTAAATTAGGTACTGTACACATGCACTTAAAACCTATTACTAACTCTTTTCTCGTGTCTGTATCTAATAGATAATTATATACTTACTGTCTTTACGTTTTAAAACTCAAAGAATCTTCTTATTTTCTTATGTGGCGAGTTTTCTTTTATAAAAGTTTTAAAACACTACTTAACAAGAAAAAACATGACAATGTCAGTAAGCGCCCAATCGGACTGTCAAAACTAACCAATCAAAGAACTAAACTAGTGACGTTTTGACGATTTTACATAATCGAGAATCGAGTAACAGATTAAAAATAAGTTAACCTAGTATTTCACTGTTACCAAATTTAATATTAGTTCAACATCCTTAACGTTACAGTTTACGTTGCGTTTCGGTTTCAATTTAGATAACGTTTGATAAAACGAATAGCAGAATACCGTTTTATGTCACACTGGGATCGTAACGTAAACTTAAACGCAACAGAATCGGAATCGAACGTTTCGTGTTTAAAATTAGTAGAATTGGCCTCCTGTTCACAATCTGTCTCCGTGTCCGTTTTGTTTAACATGTTTGCCAATTCGTTTTCGGCTTCTGCGTAATATCGAAAGTTTTTTCTTTTCAAAGAACAAGGCATCGTAAACCAGCCTTCACCAGGTTGAACACTGCTATCTTTTGAAAGTAAATCAGCATTATATTTTGGCCATCTGAGTTGACCTTTATTCTCTCATTGGGATGGCACAAAATATTATTCTGGGCGTCCTCTACGTCGTGTAGATACAATTTTAAATGTCATCTTCCTGAAACGAATTATATATTATTATACATTATCGCTAAAAAGCAATTAGGGTAAAAGGGGTAGTAACTGGCCACTTAAGCACCTTGGCCACTTTACGTGTGTGCTCCATCTAAATGCATGATCTAATTTAGGTGATTTATATATGTAATGATTCACTAGATCCTGTTAATTGATTTTTTTAATAATTTAATAATAAATAACAACAATTTATTTTAATATCTTTATTAAAATAAAAATTATCACTTTTGAGCAGTAACTTGCCATAAATTTTAGTAACTGGCACTCTTATTTGCAGTAACTGGCCACCTAATATAATTTACTTAAATTTCAAGTTTTAACCTTATAACTACTGCAAACATTATAAAAAACCTGTTAAAAGCAATGTGTTATAACATTTTAATGAGTTAACACTTAATAAAGACAAATAAGTAATATTTTTAAACAACTAATCAGTCTTCAAACAAAATTCAATATAAAAACAAAAAACTTCTTCTATTAGTGTAACAACGTAACAATTCACATTTAAACATTTATTATAACAAAAACAAGGTTAATTATTTCCTTTTATAAAGTAACTACCTACTTTCTTATCTATAATAATTATCACATATCACAAATCTTTAATACTTAATAATACTAATATTTATTCAAAGCTTTCTATTTCAATAAAAATAATCAATTAATTAAATATGTACACTTAACAAAACTTAAAAATCTACTTATTCGAAAATGTAACCGTGTCCATGAGGCAAGGAAGCGAGAATGCTAGCTGCGTTTCCGCGTTAGATAGCCAAACTTAGCCTCTGAGCGAGAAATGAGCCAGCTTTTTTGTTTTCCAGAATTGTATTTAATTTAGGGGCTATTTTTCTAAAAAGTAATTTGGCGTTAGGTCCCCATGGTCCAAAAGTTTCAACGCCAAACGGTGCAAACACATAATCACCTGCAAGAGACTCGTATTTGCGCCGCTTGGCGTTTTCTGCCGACTCAGCGGCAGACCCAGCTTTAAGAGCTGATTCCCTGAGATGAGAAGGGGCCAAAGTATCAACACAAGTTGCGTCCCATACCAAGGCCCGTCCTCGCTCCCAGGGAATGAGCGTGAGGCCATCAGGTCTCTTGCCATCATCACGGACCAACCCACGAGGTTCTAATGTGGAAGGAACGTTAATGCTGGCAAGAACTCACACACCCGGAATGTCTCGCTGTCAAAAAGTGTACCTATATTTTTGGAAGGGAGGGCGTGAAGCCAGTGACCTGATTCCTTGCAGGAAACTGCCAAGAGCCTTGCACGATGACAATCACTGACTAAATTTTGAAGCAGGGTATTGAAAGTATCTCTTGCTAGAGGGACATCCCAGAGTTTTTGGTTGTGTGTTTCCTTTGGGATGTCTTCACTAGTACAGAGACTTTGCCAACATTCCTCCGCCTCTCTCAATTCAGTTAGCTGGCGAGGGTGTTTAAGGATTTTGTCTACAAGACCAGCAGTGCTATGAAGAGAGGAGAGAAAGGCGGGAAGGGCAATACTAGAAATTTTGCGAACGCCGATACCACCAAACCGAATAGGAAGCGTTGCTTGTAACCAAGAGTCGTTTTTTAGCTGCAAATTCAGAATTTTTTCAAGATATGTTCTAAGAGTGGTATCGATAAGTTCTACAAGTTGTAGTTTTTTCCAGATTGGACTTGCGCGATACTTAACAATCATATTAAAATAGTTTTTATGGCACATTAAATTATTTCAAGTTTACATTATGTCGAATCCTTGAATCTTAGCTTCTTGTTGAACAGATTTTAACATTGAGTAATCGCTATCAGATGAGTCTGAACTATCTCTACTAATGTGATAGCAAACATGACACAAAAATTCATCTTCTTCTTCTAAGGGTATGTGCTGGCGATGAACTGAAGGTATACAATTTTTGTGAAATAGTTTATTGCATTGATCACACTCCAAATACTTTTTTTTTACTTCTCCGGTGCAGGCATAACACATTTGCGAAGATAACGATACATTATTTGTCACCGGTTCAACACAAACTTCTGCATTTGTTGAAATGTTTGTTTCATTAAGCTTTTCTGAGATTTTCGTACTTGTTTTTTTGCCTTTGCCTTTTAATTTGATATTATTATTAGTCTTCCCTTTAGAAATCTTTATATTTTCTTTCTCTATTCTTTTTTCTTCTCTTGCACGTTTCCGGTTATCTTTTTTAAGCTGATCTTTTTGCTTTTTTTCATGTTTATTTTTCATGATTTGCAGGTAAGAGTCTGAAGTTAAAGCATAGGGTAATCTTGCAATATCCCTCTTTCCTTTTCGTTTTGGAGATTCTGGCCACCTATGCCTTTTTTAATAGTCGGAAAGTGGTTCGTTAGACAAAACAGTAATTTTTTGGTGTGATCCACTAGTAGACGGTATTTGACTGTCTGAAGCTAGAGATTTCGCTGGCAATGATAAGACTTTGTCTGTGACTACTGGTTGAATGTTTTTTAATACTGAATTTTCATCAGTAGTTGTACTCTTTTTATAGTTTGAATTTGAATTGTTCTCCTGTTATTTCATCTAAGACGAATGATTCGCTGGTGACATCATCAGATCGCAATTCTAGTGCCTGTGAATTTTTCTCTTCTTCATAAGTTTGCGTGTTGTTCCAGTTTTCTTCTAACACTTCATCTTCTTTTTCCATCTGTCTGAGCAAACTTGGTGATTCCATTGAGATTAAACGATTATCCATATCATCTAATAAATGTTGATTAAGTGTTTGAAGATCGCTATTGGCATCACTTACATCGCTAGAAATCATGTTATGCGATTCCTGAAATCTGCTCCAAAGTCTGTATATGGTTTTGAAATTGATGTCGTATTGATTCCAGCTTATCGGTGTTACTGCTTGACATTGTTGTACAATTTCTTTGCCAACTACGTGACAAAAATCGGAATACGTCAAAACCTTTGATGTTTCATCTGTTGTCCCGCAAATGACGTCTGATGTTTCGCTTTGCTATGACGACAAACATTTGGTGTAGTCAACATTATTCTCATCAAAAGGAAATAATCCACATATTCTAAATCCATTAGCCAGTGTTGTATCCTTTATAGCATTTTCTATGACCGTCTTAAGTAATGGAGCAAAGGTTAATTTTGATAGAGCCATTGAATAGTTCGTTGCAGTGTACCAATCTTGGAGGCCTTTCTTCCAAGCAGCTTTGATTGGTTGAAATGCTGCAACGTCTGCGGGTTGCAATATGCGTGTCGCATTTGGATACAAGGTGATAAGATGAATATCCAGTCTTTTACACAGCTCCGAAACTTCAATGCTTAAATGAGTTTCATGGCCGTCCACAAATAATATGACAGGACATGGTATATCATTGGCCACTAGTTGGGGGTGAAAAACATTCGCAATATACTCATAAAATACAGCAGTCGTCATCCATCCGGTGTCACTTCGCCCGATTCCCCAACCTTCTGGCACGCTCTCAGCTATTCTGTCTGGTATTCTCTTATATGGGTAGATAACCATTGGTTTACAAATAAAACCTTCTGCTGAAAACGAAAACATAACGGTAATGTTCTCTTTAGATGAAGCTTTCTCTATTTCTTTCTCTAAATTTATTATGATATTTAAAACCAAGGTAATAAGCTGTATTTTAAGTTAATTTACTTCCGAGTAGCTAATTGGGGTAACTGGCATAGGGGGGCCAGTTACTAAAAATGATATGAAACTGGGACCAGTAACTGGCCAACTTGAAAAATGCAATAAAATTACAAATAAAGGATTAGATCAGTATGAATTATAATAGCTTACCTCAAAATCTATCGTTGTCACTATTACATGTCACTCACAGAAGCTGGGAACAAAAAATATCGTATTTCGAAATGATCTCTTCGCTTAACGTTTTCTTAGCGCACAACTATTCTAACCGACGCACTGTCGCCGACTGTCAAAAAATGGCAGGTATTTTAAAGTCCAATCCTCCAAGCGGAATAAGTGAGAACTAAAATGAAAGACAACATACTATTGGTTAGTGTCAAAGTATAACAGATGGCGTGCTGTTATCGTGTTTCTTATTTTAGGCGTATAAAAAGCCGTGTGGCCAGTTATTGGGGGTAACCCCCAATAACTCACGTGGAAATACTTACCCTATATTTTTAATGTTGGTTTAAATTAATAAACTAATCGAGATAAATCACGGAGCACACCTAAATGTTTCACCTATCGCGTTGTCTTTATCGGTCGTTATTTTTACAGTTACGCGTAAGTACCTATTGTAGCAACGCAAGTTTGCAACTGACGTGACGCAGCGCGCGCGCGTAAAGATGGAATGGCAAATCGGCAAGTGAGAGCTGCGCGGGCATGAATGAAGGGGCGGGGAATAACCACTGACTCAAATACACAAGTAAGTACGCTGGATCGCGTACTCCCTAAGAAAAAAACAATCAATAATTCAATTTTAAACTTATTTTAAATGTTATTATGAATCAATTTCGTGTAAACCAATAATTCAACATAAAAAAAACGTTGACAATGAAGAACCCTAAAAGTTAGAAATTAAGTAGAAATGTGGTCAACTATACAATTGTTATTCAGAAATAAGCGCGTGTGAATTACTCTATTTAAGTTAAGTCTTAGTAACTAGACTTTTGTGCACTTTTATTCAGCAATGGAAGGAAAACAAACGATCACCATTTATTTTTTGTGATTTGTAATAACAAGGAATTTATAAGGATACCAGAATGCTTATTCTTACAACTACAACATGTTTTAATTCGTTTTATAGTATTTTTTGCATTTGAATTCCAAGAATTAGAACTTTCGACATAAATATTTTGGTCAGACCGAGTATGCATGTATAAAAATAATATTTACAATCCCTTATCTTGATTATTCCCGCGGCGCGTTATAAATATCCGAAAAAATTATAAACTATTCACGACAAAATAATTTGCGCACTAAGAATTAACATGTAGCGAACCTATTAACTTGTATAATAAAACTTTGCTTACCGTTTTAATAAATTCACCACTTGTCAATAAATCACTCACACCGACATTAAAAGTGAACTGCTGTCATATTAATTCCACGATTGAATGAAAAAAAAATGTTTACAAAACAAGCAATGTATGCTGAGTGAATTCTGAATACGACAACCAACCATGGAACTATTAAGTACTAAGTCCATGCAACCAACTCGAAATAGCTGAATATTTCAGGTGTAAGAGCTTAATAAAAGCAATGTCAGCTGTCATTCAGAAGTTATTCAGATAATTGTACCATTATGCAGTTCCTACTAAGAAGTTACTCAGACATTATTAAGCTTTAAGCGTTTAAATTTGGGGCCTATTTTGTTTGAATAAAGTCTGAATAGATGCTACTCAGACTTTATTCAAGTTAGTATTCAGCTTATTGTCTTAATGATTGCTCTTACTCAACTTTTAGTCAGCACGTTTGTGTTACTTGGGTTGCGTAACAAATCGCAGGCACTCAATGCTCGCTTACGCAGCTTCGGCTTTTTGGACCAGCCTCAGCCGCTTCGGTTCACATGGTGCCTGCGATTTGTTACAGCGGGCTGGGGCTGCACTCCCTCCGCGCCTCCGGATTTTTATATACACTAGGGGTAGGGCAGACTAGTACCACGTGGGGTCGGGGTTGACTAGCTCGGTTTTGTTGACCGTGGGTATAATTGAAACAAAAAAATTGAGTTGAAAATTAATTTATTAACTTCTATTAGTCACATAGACATAATATATCGCTTTTAGCAATTCCTCAAACGGATCCGTATGATTGACTCTAATTTTTCGCCTCCATGAATATTCACAGAGCCAATCAGTGAAATCCGCTTTATTTTGTTCTTGCCGGAATTGCTTCTTAAGTCCCCTCCACTGGCTCTCAATGCGCTGTGTGTGTGTCCCGTCCGGTGCCTCAAATTTGTTTGTACAATGTGATTGACTCTTCTATGTATACACCGTGATTTTTTTAATTACCCGAGAAAACTAAAATTTGCGTTTATAAAAATATGTATGTCAGTAAGTAATACACAAATATTATAGCTTTCATACAAAAAAAAAGATTTATAGGACTTCAAATAAATCCTGTTAATGCACCAAAAACGTGTAAACCATCTTCGTAGTATTTGTTTTATGAGAGAGAGACGCATGCATTCATTCAGACTCGCGCGGCGCTCGCGCCGTCTCCCGCGCATGCGCGTCTGCCACGCCTAGTGCCAACGATGGTCAAGATCGCCAAGCATCGCGGGTTCGCATCCTGCACTAGCATTTAATAAACGTGATATTTGTTGATTTGTATTTTGTGGCCATTACGACGTAATAAAAATAGCACTTTTCACGAGTTTTTTTTATCTGCTTAGTAAATTGTTTATTTTAATTAGTTAAGGTGTATTTTAAAATATGAAATCCACTAGGTATTTACAAGATTAACAAATGATACAAATACCTAAAAACCTTAAATCAAATATCAACATACCTTACACGTATTGCAGTATTTTTCAAAATGTTCTCCTCTTTCCGAGATACAAACACGTGCTCTTTTCCGCAAGTTATTCTTCAAAGAAATAAGCACGTTTCTTTGATATTGAACCTCTTGAAAAGCCGCAATGATTCGGTTTTGCAAATCACCAACACTAGTAGGTTCACTCACAAACACTCGGCGCTTGATCTCGCTCCACAAATAAAAGTCCACAGGCGTAAGGTCCGGGGACCGCGGAGGCCAGGGCACGGGCCCGCCGCGGCCGATCCACCGCGCTCCGAACTCGC
Source organism: Pyrausta nigrata (assembly GCA_949316185.1). NCBI lineage: Eukaryota > Metazoa > Arthropoda > Insecta > Lepidoptera > Crambidae > Pyrausta > Pyrausta nigrata. The sequence continues at coordinate 2,677,819 of OX438936.1, forward strand.
CGTTTAGGTACGCGCGCACTGCATTGTGATAATGAGGCGGAGCACCGTCATGTTGGAAGTACAGCGACTGAAGATACGCGAGGGGCACGTCGTCCATTATGGTCGGCAACATCTCCTGAAGAATAGCCAAATAGCTTGCACCCGTCAGCCGCCCTTCGATGAAATATGGGCCGATGATAGTGTCGTTAAACACACCTGCCCATACGTTGAGTGAAAAACGGTGTTGGTAGGAGTGCCGCTTTGACAATTTTGGATTCACGTAACTACAGTAGTGTTCATTGTGGCTGTTGAAAACACCGATCCGAGTAAACAAACATTCATCGGTGAACAAAATGTTAGCGTTTGGGTTTGCTAACACCCACTCGCAGAACGACACTCGCGGCTGTCTGTCACTGTCACTGAGCTCCTGCACTTTGCGGTAGTGAAACGGGTGTATGACCGATATTTTTTTTTCCATATGCAGTACTGGCTCACGTGGAAATGTCGGGCTCCTTCACGGGTACTGCGTCGCGGGTCTTCTTCAAAGTACTGTACGACATCATCGTACAGTTCTTGTGGGTACGAGACCCCCGAGCGTCCTTGTGCGTGAGCCGGGGTGCGGAACTGCCCATGGTCCAACAGCCTCTGCCAAGGCTCCCATCATGGTTTCGTGCGAAGGTTGGCGTTCATTGGGGTATAACTCCCTGTACAAGCGTAATCCAGCCGCTACGTTCTCGCCTGACATAATGTACGCTCTCACCATGAGAGCGTATTCACGATTGGAGTATTGATAGGCCATCACGATATTCGTCACTTCACTTTTTCGAGTAAACACAGGTGCGGAGGTCGCGCGTGCGCCGGTGACCTTGCGTGACACAACCTTGACCGTTTAAGATTCGCGGCGGACTGGACTGCGGGAGTTCAATGATAGCGGGGGCGGGCGGGGGATGCGCGTGAGACTCCGCCCGCCCGTTCATTGATGAAGGGAGTGCTGGCCAGCTTCGAGCTTAGACGCGAGTTTGCCGAATGAGAAAGAAACATCTTTTGTCGGCAGGTTGTGTAATTTGTTTTCATTCATAGTTATTCCTTACGTACGTCAATATTACGGGACCAAATTAGGTGGATTGTGGTTCCGTTAATGTTGGAATGAAAATGATTACTATTAGAATTAGCACGACTTTTATGGTGCATATTTTTTAGGGAATGTTAGGGACTTTTTAAATAAATTTCTCATAAGAAAATTTTTTTTTTATTCATAAAATTCGATGTATATCGATATCTAAGTATGTTAGTTAATTTTCTCGGGTAATTAAAAATTTGCGGTGTATATCCATGCTCAGGAAGACTCATGTATGCTCTCCAGAGTAGTCTGTATGGATGATAGAACCTTCCTGAATATGCTTTTTAATGAGTGGCACCAATATATCTGCAGACCTCTCGTTGTCGGGACACACTTCCAGCCGAAGATCATCGCTCCCATCTTGAATCATCCCTATGACCCAATGACCTTCGATCTGTCGACCGCGGTTATATTTTCTTTTACCAAACTTCGACTCATCTATTTGAACAATTTTTCCTGGTCCTCCTATTTTCGCTCTAGATTCATTGTGTTCCAGCTCGTAAATAACTATCGTTTCTCGACAATAACTGTACCAATCTGCCAGTCTTCATTGATAACACAGGCTCATCTTCGGTAGCAAGTTGTTTTTGCACTTGCATATATGATAAGCCCTCGCTAAAAGCGTACATTATTTGGAACACCAATGTTATACAGAGTCTGACATTTTCGAACCAGGTTCCTTGTACCAGGCTCACACTCCTGTTTCGACAATTGCTCTTTCTGCAGCGGAATCTGCCGAACTGTGTTTCGGTTGATAGTGTCATAGGTCGGTGATGGATGTGACAGATTTTTTCTTTGGGAATAAATCCTCTGTCCTCAGCAAACTGGATACATTGCTGTACCGTCCCAAGTTTTGTGAAGATTTTCTTCCAGTTCCACATCGATCTAAAACAACAATAAAAAGACAAGTTGAAAGATAATATTTACATACCTGACTCCCAGCTACCCAAAGTACAATATAAAATAAATATTAATCATCTATTTACACATGCCAGCCACATCTGCCTTATGCTGCTCGCCTATTATCTAATACATAATAATAAAAAAATAGCCTAATTCAACTAAAAAATACTAACCTCAACTCTTCCGAGTAATGGTGGATTCGCCTTCCCGATGAACCAGAAGGAATTGCTGGCTCGCGCAAGTCTCCAGATGAAACTGGCATGACGAGATCTGCCATCCCACTAGGACCAGCGATCTCACTAGGACCAGCGATCCCACTAGGACCAGCGATCCCACTAGGACCAGCCATCCCGTAGCCAGTAGGCACAAGCGGCTCACTAGAGTCTATCACTTGCGCACTACACAAAGGCACTGAAAAGGAGGCCGTAACAAGTGGCTCAACAGAGTCCAACACTTGCACTTCACTCAACTCTCAGGCGATTCAGCGGAACTCGAAGACTGGGACTTCGTAAACGGCATGGTAGTCATACGATGTTAGTCGGACAGGAGTACGTAAAACGATCTCGACTGCAAGAGCAATGAACGATGACTGACAATGCTGTCATTTTCAGTCACACACACAATGCATAAACAAAATGGCGTCGTTGCGTTTTGTTGTTGCACAGTAAAAAATAAGATTTCTTATAAAAAATAATTAAATTATCAATATTTTTAATAAATTTCACGTAAATACTTAAAACTATACAAATTCAATATACATAGTTACAACATACTAATACCCCAAATACTCCAAAAAAACCCCTAAATTTTGTCTCCTTAAGACTGTATAGAATCAACTATCGCATAACGAAATGCAACTGACAGATCGTAGTTTTATAAGGTTGGTAGTCAGTCATAGAGTGAGGTAAAATGATTGAAAATATTGATGTAATTTTGCGATTTTTAATAATTTATTTCTCGAAAACTACTTGGTTGCTTCAAAAACCGACTTTACAGAAAAACTACTTGCATCTTGTAGTTTCTCACAAAAAATTATGAAACGCCAGACCAGCGTCCCGTAAAGTACAGTATATCCTTAATGTAGCTTATTAATTGCGATTAATATAATAATACAGTCAAAAAATATCAAAACTGAAGACGATAATTTGGTTTTACACGGCGAAAGTGTAACCGAATGTTTCGAGCTCCGAAAACAATCAATTGTTGTGTTCTAAGGTGGAATCATTTTGTCTACGTATTAGTTGCATACTTACCTCATAAAATATGAAAAATCCAGCGAATCTGCTAACAAAACCACTCAAACCACAATATAACACAAACTGCTGTACAGAAACTCAGGCGGTTATACGAACTGTCATCTTTTTTATTTTCTTGGTTTTTTCGCACTGGCTCTATGCTCTTTGGTAACAGTTTTGCTAGCAAATATAACAGAGAAGCCAAATAAACGTTCAGAAATGGGCTAAGAGTAAAAGAGTTCAGTATATTTCCATAAATCGCGGCCTCTCACGTATCTCAACTAGTTAGCTACATTAGAAATAGTAACGTTGGACGATAAATAAATATAATATGATTTTGATTAAGTGGTTAACAAGGCAATAATTAAGTCTTCAATAGAGATATTAGACAAACATTATTTGGTTAATTGTTAACTAAGACACAACCATTTGAAGGTAAAGGGGCATTGTAGTCTCTTACTAATTCATTATAAGTTTTATGATCATAACCCTTACATAGTTTAAGTGAAGTCCTGGGTTTCAAAAATATGGTCTTATTATACGATTTCTTTCCTTAGCTAGGTAACAAGAAACTATTATCAACTGTAGAGACATCAGCACATTGGCATATGATTTGCTCATATGAGGGTGTAGCTTTAAGACCTCGCCATTAGATAAATAATTCCAATACCAAGATAAACTTCCCTATATACCCTTTTGTCTTGGAAATTCAAGACATTATTTGTCAGTGTCACAATGAGAACCAAAACAAAGGAAGCATGTTAAATTTTCTTCCACTGAGCAGCTTTCGCAGTAGTAACTATAGCCACACCTGAAACATCTAGTCGATCGGCATTAATTTTTGACATGGCGATATCTACAAGAATTAAAACACTGTCGGGAAAATGTACAGATCCACTGGCAGTTGTAATAAAATTCACTAGTTGACTGATATGTTGCTCTTGACATCTTCGTCAGTCCAGTCAATAGTTACATCTCTCACTACACCCATACGGGTCAATGCTTTTTGGTTATATTGTTTTACCAGAAGGCTTGAAATAAATTTATTTGCATCCTGGTAGTTAGAAAAGAAAATGACAATGCGATGCTTTTGTTCTAAAATAAGGCGATATAATTGTTTTTATCCAATCCTCAAAAGCGTTGGCATGAAACCATCCGCTTTGGGTACGGTTGTATCGTGTTCCTGGTGGCCCATTTTCTCGCTAAGTGTCATGTAGGTTTTGAGCCTTATAAACGCTATACGGCGTGAGGAGGTCCTCCGCAGCAGTCGCAGACATCATAATTGATGTAGATGATTTAGAGTATTTCATAACTCTTTCCGGGTACTTTGTTCCCCGTTTGGGTATATTTTTTTACGTCCAGGATCATCCGTTAAATTCATTTTGTCGTCGTTAATAATATTGGAGGGATCAATATTTGCCAAAGACTCCTCCAATTCTCCAAAAACTTTTCTCTTATTTCTTCTTATTATTTCTGCAGATACAGCTGCTCTGCTCTTTTTGATGTTTTGGCAGTTGCGTTGTATTATTTTATCGTTGTGCCTCTTTAAAAAACTGGACACAAAATCAGGCCCCGGGAGATTATTTTTTTAATTTTGCAACAGTCCTTCCAATGGGGATCCACACTGCCAAATTCTCCCTGTAGGTGGCGCATTGTTGATGCGGCCAAAGCTATCTGTCATTCCAGTACAGAAGTTGTTTTTTTTGTATTTTTCTATGTTTTCAATCTACGAAAGCATAATGCCGTTATGTCCTGTGCCAGGTTCTTACAATAATGGTGTTCATTTATTTCCAAAAGACCCAGTTTAAAAAAGAAGTGGGAAACAGCTATAAGAAGAAAATTAATTAATTTTAGGTAGTTTACTGAAACTATTTACATTATGATAAGCCTCTGGATCGGGAACATTCATCGTATAACTAGATTGTCAAGCTACGACACCTAAATTCCCGGTATCATCGCGGTTCCGATCGTAGAATTCTAACCTAAAAAACGAACATGTACGTGTTTTATTATTATTTTAGTTATATTTATTAAAAATCTTGTTATGTAGTTAATTTGTAATCTTAGAGTAATTTTTAACATATTCAATAGTATGTGAATCCTGTGAGTATTCTCTTATACTATATAAGTCATACAATTTTGTGAACAGTTATTTTTTTTTTAATTATCAGAATTACATTTTGACAGGCACTTTCGCAAGCCAACCTCTCTTAGTTGTGGTGAGTCATTAGGTAAGTTTAAATTTATGTTGGGCAGTGAAGAAAATCTGTGTTTGGAATGCCCATTTGTAACAGCTTATTAGCAGCCAGGATATGCTCCGATATTTGTTCCTGTGAAGAGTTATATTTACTTGTAATAGAATTAAATGACTCTTGCAATCTTGAGATATCATTTTGCAATTTTCCTACATCCTGATCATATTTGGACCTGCTTTCTTGTAATTTATTTTGATATATTTCTAAGCTGTCTAGTAAATCTATTTTTTTCTTTGTCAGCTGTACATTATTATATTATATAGCTAGTTGCTAATATAATGAACTTTTTTCTAATTATACATACATTTTACACAAACTTAAACATTTCATTCGTAATTCAATTTTATACGTAAATCTGTTAAAAGGCGCGTCGAATATTATTCTAACGTAACGCGGATCGCCCACAGAGCGCACGGAGCTGCGGACCGGCTGGGTGAATTTTCATTTTATGAATCTTTTTTACTGATTTGGTGTTATTTTTTAATTTATTAATAAAATCAAGTAAAAACAACTAAATAACGATGTTTGCTTAAATATTACTACTGTGATATATTTAAACTAAAATTTTATTGGTAAATTAATGATTTATTCCATTAAATAAAAAAAATGTGTTGAAGTGAATGATAATATATGGAGATAAATGACAAAGCGTGTTGAGGTAAATGATAAGGTGTAACAGAAAATGATGTAGGAGTAAAAAGACATTCTGGCAATCAATACTTTTTATTTTAAACCAATTTGGTCGAACACCGCGTCGTCATTGCTCAATAATAAAATATTCTTGTTCACATCCTAAACAGATTTTAATCAGTCTTACAAAATATAGGTAATAAGTGCACACAATCAGTTCAATACTTTCATAAAAGTTTTAACACACAAAAATATTCCTGATTTGGAATTATTCAATGTCTCTAAATCTTCTTTTGTAAATAGACCGATCGGATCTTCTGAATAGTTGTTCGATTCTTGGGGAAATTCGTCATCTTGAACATTTACTACATTTGGGACTACTGGTGTCTGTTCCTTCTGACGATGCCTATATTTCTTAGATTTTTCCTTCCACTGTTTACGCACTTTTCTCTGTTCACGAGGGCTTTTTTCTGGGATAGGTGTCTGTTTCTTTTCTCTTTTACGTTTTGCATATTTCGCACGTTGCTTTTCTTTTTCTAACGCATATAATTCGGGATCGTTTTTATTTCTAAATACTTGCGTCTTTTGCATAGTCGTTGTTGGGCTAAACGCTCTGCTTTTGTTTTAGCCATGTCGCCACCTGCGTAACAAAACAAAAAACGAACTCTCGTAATATGGTGTTACGGAAAAAATTAACATAAATTAGAAGCGCGATTAGGCAATTTTTCAATGCAATAAAGCTAAGTTAGAAATCAAACTAATATTATAAAGGTTAAAGTTTGTGAGGGTGTGTGTGTTTGTTACTTCTTCACACCAAAACTCCTGAACGGATATAAATAAAATTTGGCACACAGATAGATTACAGTCTGGCATAAAATATAGGCTACTTTTATGAAGAAATGCACAGTTCCTGTAGGATACAGAAATAATAATTTATGCGGGCTAAGTCGCGGGCAACAGCTAGCTAGCTTAATTTAAATACAGTCTCTCATAGGATTAACAGTCTTAAGTAATAGGATGTACCTAATGTACCTATGTTTTGAACAACCTCATGAATTATTACCATGGGGTTATATAAGTACATAAAGAATAATATCAATATAAATAACTTATATACATATACCTATTGTAGAAAAGAGATAAGCAATTTTTAACACCAAGATCATTAGCTTCAACCTTGCATCATTCATCACAACAGAAATATCATTTACCTCAGAAAATATCATTCACCTCATCTAGGATTATGCGAGGAATGATGTTGAGATAAATGACGAAATAATTTAAAACCTGTCGTAACCTGCTCAAATTAAGTGGAAAATAAATGGATTGAAGTTAATTATTAAATACTATTTAAGTAATATGCAGCTTTCATATCGCGTAATTAATAAAAAAATACTTACCAAAAATATGTCTAGTCGTTTAATGACGTGATTTGATGACAATATTACATAATTTTGCTTAAAAGCGAACTTTCACTAGGAACACGTGCAGACTCGTTGATGTCTCGGCCGCAACAGAGAGAGGCGCGGGGCGGGTTGCGGGGAAGCCACTATGAATGCGCGGATCTAGCTTGTTCTTCAACAAAATATTATTCAACAGATTCATGGAAGTTAATGACGAAAATCTTGTGACAAAGTTTCAAATGGTCAAATAATATTGTAAGAGTGAAAGTTTGGTTAAAAATTCCTTGATTTTACTTAGTTTAGACAGTAATTATAGTATATCAGAAATTATGAATGAAAATTTAGGGATACATTTTAAGTTTCGTGTAAGTATGTTAATGAATCAGTAAAAGTAACGCAGAGGGAAATGACTTTTGGAACATTTTTTGGACTTATCATTATTTAAATATCATTTTTCTGATATTTTATGCCAACAAGTTATAGGTTCAATTTAAATATTGCGATAAATTGTAGTGCGAGTTGTATTCGTTTTTGTTTCGGGACGGAAAGTTGAAGAACACCAATAACTTGTTATTTTGAAAATTCACCCGGCTGCAGTCAACGACTCGCTGACGCGCGTTGAGACTAACCGTACGTTAAAATATATAGCCTGCTATAATTAATTAGCTAAAGTACTAATTTGTGTTAATTAGTACTTATTTATAAGCCAAATCTTTTTGAGTTTTTTTTACGAATGTTTTGTGTAATTATGGATTTATTGATTTTAAAATCAGACCACTGCTTCTGATTTGAAAATCTCTAAAACCTGATAAAGCGTTGGATTTTTGGTTATCTTCCAATTTAGTCGATTGTGCCATCCCTCAACGTGATTGGTGATGCGGTACTTTTTACCGTGGCATGTGACACATTGTTTTTTGGGATCCACTGGATGGACATACAGTCACAAAACTGTGCCGCCCCAGTCGGCGCTTCATGTAATAAAGATAGCCCTCTACTATATAATTTGTGGGCAAATGAGCCAACGCCACACATAGCCCAACTACTTTTTTCCACCCTCTATATCAAGAAGGCCGTGCTTTTTGGCGTTCTTCCATTAGAGCTTGGCTATAGTGGAAAAAAACACCCGCTCACACGAGATTCCGGAAAGCAGGCCTTGATTGCGTTTATAGCAGTCATCTCGTAATCAGTTTTATCACCATTGCTTGGAGTTTGGGCGACATTGAGAATTTGGTAGGCAAAATTTATTAGTTCTGACCACGCAACGTAGGAATTTTCAATGACAACACGTTCAATATATTTTGATAAAGAAGAAGCCACTTGCTGTCGAGTAGGTACTGCGAAGGATTCTTTTAATAACCGGAAGTGAATTTTTAAAATTACCAAGTAAAAGCCAAATAGGTTCAATAGAAGGGCCATGTGGGGGAGATAGCATCTGCGACTAATGGCTTGTGACATCTACTGATGTAAATTTTTAAGACCCTGTTTCCTTTAAAATAACGTGGAATAGTACCAGACGGACATTGTAAAAAGTTAATTACTACTTTCGCCTCCGCCACTGCCAGAAGACTGTGACATATCACTAAGAATAGTACCTACATAGCGCCAGTACAATTATTATATTATATAAATAAAACTTAAACATGAGATTTATGATAAATACCTTATGTTAACTAGCACTTGAACATCTATAAAACTTAATACTAAAACTTTACAAACTTAATTTTATAAAAATTGTAGACTAAAAAATTGAAAATTTTAAACAAATACTAGATGTAATAAAATCAGTTTTACACTTTTGAACCGATTATTTAGCACAACAAGAAAGACATCAACAACACTACGTCTACGTCACTGCAGGTTGCTATGCAGGCTTTAACTGTACATCTTTTCTAGATAAAGTGTCTATCGTTTTTGCCCCTTGTTCCCAACTTGGAATATTAGTTAAAGTCATCCACTGAAAGTGTTTTAAGTCGGTACAAAATTCACTAGTCCAGAAATTCAGGTAATCTGTGGCAATATTATACATTCTTCTCATGTTTTGTTTGAAATCTTCTACCTCATTCCGTCGAGCCTCCGATAAACGCCGTAAAATTTCGGTCACTTTCATTGGGCAAAAATTTTGTTACAGGCTTTCGTTTATATTTTCCACTATTTGCGATCACGTTCAATTACTTCATTGACAGAAATATCAGCAGTTTCAGTGCGTTTGATTGTGCTTTGGTATATAGACATGAAAGAATGTAAGAGCCATAAAAACATTTGCAATGTTCTGGCCGGATAACTCACTGAAAGAAAGTATGACTTTAATGGGTCGTACATTTGCAAGATTCTCTCTATGGCGGGATAAAGAGAGAGCCAGCGGGTTTTTGAATGGCTAAGCATACGTTTAAAATCAATGTCTAATTCTGAACAAACTTTTTTTAAAGCTTCAGTACGAACTGTATTGTACACAGATTGGTAAAGATTCGATTGCGTGATGGACGGAATTGCTGAAGATATGTGCAATACATCCAACACCGCCAATATTATCGTTTTGAGAAACTGATTTGAGTCTACTGTAGACGCTGTTGGTCCCACTTCTCTCTCTACCGTTAAAGTTGGTATTGGTGTTGTCCGCTGAAAAAACAATTGATTTATCCGATAAGTTTTTGTCCGTCAAAATGGCGTGTATGGAAGTGGATATTGTTTCAGCAGTCTCGATCGGTAAGGCCTGTAGCTCCAGTAATTTAACTTGAATTCCTCCCTTTTCAGGGTTGAAATATTGTATAAGCACAGGAAATAGCTTAATAGCACTATCACTATCTGTGGAGGCGCTCAAGTATCTGATTTTTGACACTTCTTTTAACATATTTTTTAGGGCAAATGGGCCTAAAACATTTTTTAAGATTTTTTATTGGATCTCGCTAACTTTATGACATTTGACAAGTCTATCATTGAGTATACAGGGAATTGGGTAAGTTGATGCTCAATGGCACTATGTATGCTGTCTACTTCCATATGGGAATGGCCGGATTCTAGGTATTTATGTTCAAACACCTCTGAATTAGTTTTCTGCACTAAATACAACAGAAGACCCAGTAAATACTGGTTTCTGTTTTGTCCGGCACATGTATCGGAAAATATAGATATTTCCTTTATCGTTTCAGGTAGACGCTGAATCCAAAGATGGATGGTAGTTCCTATATCATCACTGCCCTTTTTACCATTAATCTCGTTCCATATGAAACAGAAACTATCATTTGGCTCTCTTGTCTCGTAAATAGTGGCATTATACACGTTCAGTTTTCGCAAATAGTACAGAAGTGAAACATTGCTATTTGGCAAATGAAGTACTTTCTGTAGATCTAAGGTAATAGACATGAAACTTTCATCTTCGTTACTTCGTACTTTATCCAAACTCTTAGCCTCCTGACTTTGGGTTTTTAAAGTTATATGCCTATCATATTCTTGTTGCCACTCGGGTAAGTCAGACGTATTTTCCTTTTTTGCAGTATTGTATTTGTGACATAAAAGACATTGGTCTTTCTTGGGTTTGTGGAAGTCTAGATTGAATTGAGTGCAAAATATTTTTCTATAAACTTTCTCTGAAACTTGTTCTCTTTTTCTTTCTCTTTTTCTTCACACACTTCTAAATAAAGCTCGTACATTTTGGAGATTGTACAATAGGGGCCGTCCATTAATCACGTGATGTTTTTTTGGCATTTTTCACATAAAAAAATAATAAGTCAACCTATTAGATCCCACTGCTGGGAAAGGGCCTCACCTCAACTATGAGGAGGAACATCTATTTTTCACATGTGCCTTAGCTTTTTTTCTTTGTACAGAAGTACAATGCACACCGTTGGCATGTCCTTTCCAAAAGTATCGGACGGTCCTTCTGGAATCTCTTCGACGATAGACAAACTGGTAGAAGCATTGGATGTCGATGGAACAGCAGCTATGCTCAAATAACATACTGAAGAATTACCATCTTCATTGGAATTGGGCATCGGCTTATCTATCACATAAGAGCCACTAAACTCAGAGTTAGGAAAAATATATTCATTCAATAGTGAAATCCCGGGTACTCTGAACCTTGATTAAATATTTTCAATGGTAGCTGCCAATGGTAGTTTTGTTTGAAGAAGCTCAGTGTGTCTACTCTTGTTGCTCATAACTCGTACTTTCGACCTTTAGATACGGGCATTTCGTACTCTCTTAGTCAAAGTCAAAAATAATTTATTCTATTTAGGACAGAAAATGCCACTTATGAACGTCAAAAATTTAAAAATCAGTAATATTGGCCCTTAGGGGGCCCGGACATGTCTCCTTATCTTTTGGGCCCTATTAGTACTTCGAGACAAGACACAGTCAATCAGGCAAGTGCTTACACTTAAGAATCTAGGTACCAATGCGAACTTGATCGAAGAATGAATGATGACGTAATTTGACAGTTTAACGCTACTCTCTAAGCGTTTTTCTCCGATCGAAACTATCTTGACTCGATCAAATTAACTGTCATTTCATACGACAGCTAACTAGGGAGACGATTCTCATGCGATAGAAAAAAGTTCGAAATTCGATTTTTTTCCGAACGTAACACATTTTGTGCATTCTCAGAACTTCATAATCGAAATTGTTTGATCGTACATCACCCGAACGCAACGAGTGGTGAGGACCAGTCGAAGTTGAAGTTCGTATGCGACAAGCTGTCAAAATTGTAAAAGGAGCTGTGTGATTTGGGGTTATTTTACAATAAGATTGGTATCGAGACAATATCGAACGCTTTAGCGAGGTCCAGGAAGACGCCGACACAATTACGGTTCGAGTCTAGGGTAGTCGATACAATTTTATTTAGTAGAACTACAGCATCCTCCGTGGATTTTCCTCTTCTAAAACCGAACTGTCTGTCAGGGATTAGATGGTTAGTTTCTAAAAAGTTTGTGATTCTCTTGTTTACAAGTTTTTCAAGTAATTTGGAAAAGATTATTAATAAAAAGATTGGTCTATAATTGCAAGGGTTATCTTTTTTGCCATTTTTTTGTATTGGTGTAATTATTGCTAGCTTCCAGATCGAAGGAAACGTACCGGATTCCAAACTGAGATTAAAAATGTTTGTTAGTGGTAGCAATATAAATTTTCTAATTAGTTTCATAAGTAATGGAGAACATTTATCTATTCCTGGGGAGCTGTCTAATTTCAGGTCTAGTATGAGATTACTGATTTCTTTTTCGTCAGTTGGGTTCATGTAAAACGATTTCGAGGTGGAATTAGTCATGTTTACTTTAGATGCTAGCGATTCTTGCGTTTCATTGATATTATCGAGTGTTTTAGTAGCAAGGGTTTTTCCAATATGAGCGAAATAATCATTACAAGAATTTAGTGAGATTTTGGGTTCAGATTTAGCATTTAACAAGTCAAATGATTGTAAGTTTTCTTTAAATGGCAGATATCTTTGATGGACTCCCATAACTTTTTAGGGTTATCTCTGTTAGCTGTAAGCAACTGTGTCTCGTAGTTGTTTTTAAGTTTACGTAAGATATTGTTTAGATAATTCCTATATCTCTTGTATGTTATTTGTGCTATTATATTTGCAGGGTCGCGTCTTGCTTTAAGGTGTAATCTGTCTCTTTGTCTTTGGCATTTGACTAGTCTGGGAGTAATCCATGGTTTCAGAGTGTGTCGCGAACGACTAGTTGTGATTTCTCTAGTATTGTTTTTTATAGAGAGAGTAATTGACTCGCTGAATAAAGCGACTGCTTCATCTACGGTTGCAGCATTGATAACAGGTGTCCATTCAACTGAGGAGAGCTCTGACGCTACAGCGTCAGTATCGACTTTGACACGAGTGCGACCATAGTGGGACAAGTGCTTTTTAGTCATTGTACCTAAAATGCATATGTTATGATCTGTTATATCAGTGGAGCATACTATGCCAGTTGACTGTCCATGGCTCTTAATGAAAAAGTGATCAAGACATGCCAGTTCTCTTGTAGGTTTTGTGATTGCCGGTAGAAGCCGATGTTCTGTTAGGAGTGTTATGCAGTCATCGCATTGTTCACTAATCGATAAAAGGCAGAGGTCTAGGTTTATGTCTCCGCCAAGTATAATGTTAGGGATTTTGTTCTCGTTTTTCAGGATATTGCTTAGAGACGTGAGAAAGCGATCAGTGTTCGTGAAAGAGGGTGACCTATATATGCCCAAAATTAAAATATCTGTGCCTAATCTCATTTCTAAGCAATTACAGTCGTCGAGGGGAGGCTCAGTTAACAGACTCAAAGCCGTTACGCCGCAATTTTGGTTTATGTATTTGTGAGTCCTATAAGAATTGTAACCTGATAATTGTGGGATTAAGGAAGAGTCGTTCAGCCAGCATTCTGTCAGAATTATTATGTCTAGATCGAAGTTAAGCCTTTTTAGTGTTACCAAAAATGAATCAAAGTTGTGCTGTATACTTCTTATGTTAAAAGTAAGTAACTTTAGGTTATAATGTTTCGATAAAAAACTGTTGCATTCCTCCACGCTGTCGACCAAAAAACAGTCTATAGATAAAGTTTCGTCAATATCTCGTGATATGTTCAACATCTTTTAATTTTGCCGTCTTCTGGCAATTTGAATAGGTATTTAAGGAAAAAGTTACGTATTATTAGACTGTTTTTTTTTAAATTAAATGACAAACAACCTTATTCAAAGTGTTTATGGGTGGCTTAAACAAATACCTATATAATACTGTTTTATTGATTTCTCATTTGCAGCTATCATGCAATTTATTTATTTATGTGTGAACTATCTGAAGTCTAGGAGTGTTGTTAAAGAATCAATTTCCATATTACTTGTGCCAATATAACTGCCCAGTGCTTTGAGAGATAATCCAAATACAAAAAAGTTTGCTAGATGGTTTTTGTGCCATAAATGTAATGTCCATGGCCTTGAAAGAGCACCATCCTAACCTCCGAAACCCGTAATAAAATTGGCCATTAATAAAATTCAACATGAAAAAAGTTAATAAAATAGTTAAAATCTATATAAATAATTCTATAATTATTTGTAAGTATGGGGAGAGACAATAAATAAAAAATAAATGATGTTAACTAAAATTATTAATTAAATAAAAATATGTAGACACACTAGCTGATGGTAACTGGTTGAGGAAGGCTATGGACAACTGTAAAAGATGAAGGAGGCCTACATTCAGCAGATTTAAATGCTGATAAGGTTCAGTATCTTGTAGGACCGCCGTGTGCATCTAAAACAGCGTCCTCATACCAGTTACCATAATCCAACAGGTGTCCTTCCCCCGCAGCAATTCCCATGTCTTGTGAGCCTCACGCCGTAAGTTGTCATTATTACGGATTTCGATGGCATCCTAGTCGAGAGCCATGAGACCCCACAAGTACTCGATAGGGTTTAGGTCAGGGCTCTTTGCAGGCCATGGCAGGCGGACAATATCATTCCGAGACGCAAGCCACTGCTCGACTATCCTCGCAGTGTGCACCCGGCAGTTATCTTGGCACAAATATATTATCCCCTCCGGATAATGGAGGCGTACTGTGGGCAACATGACGTCGCGCAGAATCTCAAGATACTGCTCGGCATTCATGCGCCCACTTACCTCGACCAGTTCTCCGGGTCCCATGGAACTCATCCAGCCCCAAAAGTTTAAACTTATCCTCCCGCTTGATCTGTTGGGGAGTGTATTAAGCTCCACATATCGTTCGTTCTTACTGCGCCATAATATTTTTCGGCCGTCTTGGTCCGACCGGAAACTTTTTTCGTCAACAAATATGACGATATTGTTCTCCCAGTTAAAATTATAATATTCTAGGCAAAAACTTACCCTTGCCTCTTTATGGTGGGCGTGTAGCTCAATTTTTTTAGCCGGGCGACAACATTTCTTGCCGGCTTCTTTTAGCTGCCGCCGCACGGTATCTATTGAAACCTATAACAAGGGAAAATTAATTTTTTTGTTACTAGTGACTCTCAAAGTCACAACACAAGTTGGATAATAAAAACCTCAGGTTGCTTAGCTCGATGTGATTCAGATCTAGTTTGAATAAATATTTGTTTAAATTAATTAAAAAGTTTTAAAACAATAAAATAAGATTTGACGCATAAGCCTGATAAAATTTCCACAAGTGATTAAAGATGCAATTTAATGGTTATGAAAACAATAAATAAATTATTGGATAAAAGTAAATTTAGTTTTCTCCGCTATCACATTTACTATCATAATGAGTTCATTTGCTTTCGGGCAAGTAGGCAAAATATAAATTCACACTGTATTCGGAGGAGGTGGCTTTTGTGCTAAGGAAAGGATCCTCAGAGTGGGCAGCGACTATAGCCGCATCCTCCGCCGAAGTTGTAGCCCTCTCATATCGTCTACGGTGGTGGGCTTCCAGGGTCCCCGATTCTTCCCATTGGCGGATCCAATAATATACCGTTTTTCTCTGAAAGCAAATGTCAAAAATATTATCATGTTTAATATTGAAAGCATAATTATTTTAATTAATACGCCTAAACAAAACAGCGATGTTAGTGAGATTGTCGTTTGCGTAGAGTAGGTAAACTAAACCCAAAAACTTTTCACAAGGACATTTTTATTTAATAGATGATGAAATGTCTACACTGCCAATGAAGAATTCAATTAATAAACGCAGCGAGACATCATAAAATTAGATATTGATTAATAAAAAGAAGCGAACGGTAAAAAGTAAAGAAGAGTCTTGTTCTATCACCTCGGAATAAAACAAACAAAAACTTTTTTACTAATCATAGTCAGTCATCATAAAAAATGAAAGTTTCGGGAGTTACGCACGAATCCAAACTTCTAAGCTACTTCATGTTTATGACAACAATCATAATCAACTAGGGGCAAATTAAAGCACATTACAACTTCAGTTATTTGTGCTAGCCGCCATTGTTATTAGTTTACTCAAGTTATGTTTTCCAAAATAATGTTCTATCTATAACATAATTGATGCTTCGTTTAGTAGAAAAACTCACCGTTACTCCTGTTTGGTCACATATGTCCTTGACCTCTCCACTTGAGAGAGCGAAGGCGTTATGTTTACAAATAAATAAACATAATTCGAATTCGCTAGAAAGCACCGCGCGTCGTGCACTACGCTAAGGGTCGCCGACGTAACCGATAGTTTTTTTGAGCCGCCGGCGGATGCGCAAGTGGCGCTGGGGAGCACGGCCCGCCCCTCTGAATTGGTTCCTAGTTTTCTATTGGTTATTAGTTTATGGTCTGATAGCAATTGGATAATTTGGTTGAGCTTATTAATTTCACCAATAACGAAAGTGTGCGTTCTTTCTAATGGTCTATACCTCGTCGTAGTTATAGATATGTATAATGGATAGCTTGATGTGCTGCCGTGTGTACATGATTTATAATCATTTAACTTATAGGTGCTGAATGTTAAAAAGTTGCATGAAATTGTTTTTATTTCACTCAAATTTATAAAATATTTCTGGAGACACCAGGTTTTGTTTTATTTAAGATTAGATTTTACTAGTATCAGTTTTCATGTGTGGCATGATTAAGTGATAAATTATGAGTGTCATTATTTTTCATACTTAAGTATTAGTACATTCTCTATTGAATAGAACGGAGCGCGGCATACATGCACTCACGATTGTATACCCAAGAGAATTAAAAAATTTACTGTAGGACAAAACCAAATAAAACAAAAGCTGTTCAGCGATCATTTATTTATATATTTTAATCTGAATCTGATAATGACATTAGAGTTTGTGTCTCGGACTCGGAATCTGAACTGCAGCTGCTGTCGCCTACGTTTATCAAAAACGGCTCATCTACAATGCTGTCATATCTATCGCACGTCTCGATCCCAATCATCAAAACAAAGTTTTAAAGCATTATATTGGCAGTGGTAGCCAAATCACTGTGTGAACTTTGGATTTTGCCATTTCATCCAAAAAATATGTCCGCTTTGTTTGCTGTTTCTGCAGGTTCAACAGTCTCACCAATTCTTTTTTGAACATTTGAATGTTTGCTGGTAGGTGCTTTATTCACTTGAACGGAATGGTATGGGGCGTTGTCCATCAAAATATGGTGGGGCTCATTTAAATTATCCAAAAGTTTTATGAACCATTTCTTGAAGTTTTCGAAGTTCATCTCTTCGTGATAATCGGTCGTTTTAACTGATTTGAAGGCCCACAAGCAATTAGGCACAAAACCTTTGACTGTGCCAGCGTGGCAGATAATCAAACTTTGCTACAGGATTTTGCTGTGTCGTCTGTCCGTATTTCGGGGATTGTGTGATTGGCGTTGAGCCACGTTTCGTCCAGGTAAACCACATTGTCCCAGTTATCAATAGTCTTTATTTTTCCTAGAAAATCACATGTCATCAGTGCTATATCCTTCCGCTCCATTAACACTTTCCTTTTGTCACACTTTCCATACCGAAATCCACATTTTTTATGACGACTCTGAGATAAGTGATACTGCCTTTAAATAAATCAGCTGATTTCAGCGACGCCAATAATTTTTTGTAAGTCGACAGTTCACCCCGAAAATAGTAGGCGTACATATGGTTCCGTATCGCAGCCATGTCGAAGTCATCGGGATTGGTTACGGGATGTGCCCTATTATGTTTTTTCTTCTTTGGAGTTGAAAGTTTGTTCTCCTCCATCGACGATTCCCCAAACTTCTTCCTTTGTTATTCGGGAAACGGTAGAATTGCCAATGCCCAGATCATCAGCAACACGGTTGCGTACGTTGTCAACTGGCAACAAAAGTCCGCCATTTTATTGTTCGCGAAAATAATCCAACAAACTTCCGCGTTTCACTGTTGAGTACAGTTTTTCAGTTTTTCAGTTTTCGGCATTTCACAAAACCAACAAAATCATAACAGCAACAAAAACAGAAAACAACAGTAACAAGCAATGTAGAGATTCTAATGTAGAGAATTTACTATGACCCTGTTTGTTTATGTCGAGATTTTTCCTATCCTTCTCAAGCGTCTACATTTCTGCACCAATTTGCGACATCGTGGACACAGTAGTAGGAAGTATACTACAGGGTCGTCGAATCTCCAAGAAAGAGAGACTCAGATAAACCTAAGCATTAGAACATGCCGTTTACGTTTAGTGTAATAAAACTGACAAACTGCAAAAATAGCGTGGTCCCGCTGTTATGGTTTTATGTGAAGGTGTGCTACAGGCGTAAAACCATTGTCAAAATAGCAAAATTCACGCATTTTATTACGCACTTTTGAGTATTTTGACGACGAATTGGAAATATTCCGTATACTTTCCCCGAATTTGGAACCCAACGCTACCTGGTTCCTATAACGAACGCGTGTTTACCGGATAAATAATTATGATAAGAAAATGAAACGGGTTCATTTTTATTTTTGGAAAACTTTCGTTATACTTACTTCATCTATGCCAAAAAACTTTATTCATTACAACAACAATATAACAAACATTAGAAATGCAGATTATATATTAAAAAAACATGAGGCTTTCAAATGCGTAATTCGAACTTCGAAACGCCCCGTCACTTTCTTGCGAATTAGTTACGCGTCGAGAACAAAAGCGATAATAATAGACGAAGTTCGAATAACGGACTTCAAAGTGGAGCACACGTTTGGCTGAATGCAAGTCACGCCTTTGCCTATAAAAAAGTTAAGTTACATCGACACGACCCATCACTAACATGAACTGTCATAGGGATCAAGGTTCGCCGGGCCGGGTATAATAACTCACAACAACCTTCGCACTGGAGTCTTATCATTTTATGTGGTTGG
The DNA here is from genome assembly GCA_949316185.1 of Pyrausta nigrata. Lineage (NCBI taxonomy): Eukaryota > Metazoa > Arthropoda > Insecta > Lepidoptera > Crambidae > Pyrausta > Pyrausta nigrata. The sequence continues at coordinate 2,697,100 of OX438936.1, forward strand.
TCAAAATATACATAATAGAATTTACTGTAACTTTCATATTCAATAGATACAATAGGTTAAACTACACCACATAAATAATGTTACTATTATAATGTTTAATCACAAAAAGCTTATTGATAGCAACCCAAATTTCATTTGCTGTGAGGTTTAGATTTCTGACATTTCTGCGTTTTTTAAAATCCGTTGTTCTTCCACCACAATGATTGAGATCTCAATTGAATCTTCAGAAGCGAGCTGATGGCCATATAAATGGCATGATTTGATTACTGTAAATAAAATAAAACATCATTAAATATGGTATAAAAATATACTAACTTCAGGTCTCAAATTAAATTTCTGTAAATGCCTGCGGCTTGGCTAATAAGTGATTTATTTAGTGCGTAGCATGGATTAGCACTGTAGTTTTCTCAAATTCCATTGAAAATGTTTTATTAACATGATACTTACTTGGTTGTGTTTGAGAGGTCTCAGAAGAATCCAACTGCAGTTTAAAGGAGGATAATCAAGATAAGTATGCTGAGTATAGAGTCCCTTCATACTTAAGGCTCTATCCTGAGAATGGGGGCAACTTCGAATATATTAATTTTTTAGAATGCCTAAATTCAGAAAAACCCATAGGGGATCGAGACTTAATGTCTCTCTCCAATGGAGTGAAAAAATATAATACTCTGCCAACAGTTTCTGAAGTGAAATTCTTGGAAATGATTTTTACTTATAATTTATCCTGTATTAAGTATATTGATTACTGGATTGGCAGAGCTAATCAGGCTTATAGTATAATTAAATGTTTATATAGGTCTGATTCTCAAGTATTATTAACTCTTTACAAAGCTTTAGTTCATAGTCATTTTGAATATGGTTTTCTATGCTTTGGGTCTGATTCTAGACTAGTACAAAAATTAGAAGTTATACAACTTACGGTGTATTACTGGTGCAATGAGAACAACTCCCATTAATTCTCTTCAGGTGGAATGTTGTGTTTCTCCACTACCCTTGAGATTAAGGTACCTAAAATTCAGATTTCTCCTTAAATTCTTTTCTATAATCATTCTTTATTAAAAAATTGACTACTTATTACAGACAGTTAAATCCCCCTGATTTATCAAATACCCCTTTCATATTTCATGATTTTTCTGAACTTGAATTTCTTGCTCAGCAGTACAACATTCACAGGCATGACAATCTCTGGCCTTGTTACTTTACTAGTTATTAGAGTAATTATCACAAAATTAAAATTGATCCTGATTTAAAAACTAAAGAACAAGTATTCTCACACATTCAAAATCATTTCGATTGTATGACCATCTATACAGACGCGCGCAGCTCACTACATACCTCATATTAAGATTGGACATGGAGATAGATTGCCTGAAATGATAAGCATTTTTTCCGCTGAAGCCCTGGCAATTTTTTCGTGTCCGTATACACAACAGGACCCTGCCTTTAATTCGATACACTGGGGTTACTTTGATCAATTTTAGATTTTAAATTGTTGCTGTGCCTCAAGTTTAAGAGATAAAAACCAAAAAAAAATTGACTATAATCGGTTTTTTTTATACTTTAGCCTAAACCCTTTAAAAATATTTAAATTACTAGAACTTAAGAAATAAAAAATAAAAACCACGTGATCAAAGTTAAACCGCTAGTGGGGTTACATTGATCACCTATGTTTTTTTAACGGATTATCAAAGTAGACCCAATTACAAACACAAGAAAAAAAAAGAAAAAAAAAATCACCGATGAATTTTAAAATGAGAAGGCTTTAATGTTTGGGGGTTACTTTGATAGGGTAAATTAAAAGAGTAAAAATGAGTTTTAGTCTTTAATCAGTCTTTACTAAAATATTAATCAGTCATAATTATTGTACTGTTTACTTATATCTATGAGAGATGTATCATCCATAAAAATAATCAAAAATATCACTAATTGTACGAACTAATCAACTCGCCTTAGGCAACATAAATGTAGGTAGCAAGAACATTCTTTAAACTCTAAAATGTTAATATCAAAACAAAACTCTACATTGAACTAATCAACTTGCCTTATGCAAAATAAATGTAAGTACAAAAACATTCTCAAAACTCTAAAATGTCAATGTCAAAAGAAAACTCCACATTATAGTCTGATACATTTTCAACCAGTTTCGGTTCTGGAAGATAAGCAATAATGTCATTTTTTTCTATAGATGAAATGTCATCCTTTACCAATTTAAACATCTTTTTATTTCCGACTGATTTAAATCCTTCTACAACGATGAATGGTGATAATTGTGTTATTCGACAAACATACTTAAACGTTTTTTTCCCTCGAGCAGTAAAAAACTTAGCAAGAACATATCGACCAACACAAAGTTGTTCATCATCGTTTCCTTGTGTATTGATAAGACCGACATCTCCTACACTTTGCTCAACTTCAGCGTGTGTTACTTCTGTATTTATGTCGTGTGTTGAAGTACCTGGAGTAGCTTCCATTTCTAGTTCAAATGAGTCGGATTGCTGGACTTCTTCATTATGTGCATTAAGAGTCTCATCAACATTTGCATCTATAGTTGATACACTAGCTCCAGGAGCTACATTTAAACGTGCTCTTCTACGTGTCGTTGGGGCAGAAGATGAACTACCGAATCTCTGTTCACGCAAATAATCTGTTAAAACAGATTCTACTTCTTCTGATGGGTTCTCCGGTTCATGGTTACCTGGTAATCTCTTAAACACCTGTTCTGGGTTAAATGGGAAAATTCCGGTTGCTTTGAAACCACTAAGCATGTTCCGTTTGATGCCAGATACCTCATTGGAAAATGGTGCGTTTGGCTTTGATTGAACCGAGTTCATCTTTTGTAGAGCCTTATCCAGCAGACGGGGAAATGCGTCCTTTGGAACGGTAGCCATTTTCATGTTACGAGCTTTCCACTCAGTCAGAATAGCTCGCCATGCTGCCTTCATGGGTCTAAAAAATCCTACATCAAGGGGCTGACACAGGTGAGTTGAATGGGGTACCAAGCAGACGAAGTCGATTTCGTTTTCTTCGCAGAGTCTCACAACATCCACGTCTAAGTGTGACGACAGATTATCACCTATCATCACTTTACGACCAGGTAAGTTTTTAGCGTGTGGTAGAAAGCACGTAATAAACCAGTCTCTGAACGTTACAGAATCAAACCAACCACTAGTGGTTCTGTTGAATCTTGTTCCAGTAGAACAGCAATGCTTATCACAACAAGGCGAACCTTTTGGCGCTCCCTCCTTCCATGTATCATATAAGTGTATGCTTTTATAAATGACGTATGGCGGAAGCATAACACCATCTGCTGATCCACAAATCATAATAGAGGTTGAACTTTTTGAATAATTAGTCACTTTTTCGGGGTACTTGACACCGCGCCTATATATTCCTTGTCGTTTACCGGGGTCATCGCTCAAATTTGACTCATCGTAGTTAAAAATATTGGAAGCCGGAAGGTCTGCAACGATTGGCCTTAAATTATCAAAATATTCTTTCAAGGTATCTTTTGATACTTTAGCCCTCGCTCTTTTGATATTGGCTGCGACTCTTTTTGAATAGTTATTCTTGTGCCTTTTTAGAATAGAATAAGCCCAATCGGATCCTGGCAGATTGTTAGAAAATTTAGCTACCCTTCGGCCCTGCTTGTCCAAGTAAGCTTTAGCCAAAAACCTTAAGTCTAAGGTTGTCAAAGGATAACCCCAATCAGCACATTTGGCTGCAGCCTTCAACAGCGCCATTTCTTCAGAAGTCGAAAAAACTGTTTGGGCACCCGGATTATTACCAAAATTTCCTTTGTATTTATTAAATAACGTCCCATATGGAATCTTGTAATGTCGTGAAGCAGCGCGTATAGACATTTTCCCGTCAACTATTTGTGTTAAAGCTTCGTTTAACAAGCTATCACTGTAATTTTTGTAGTCTCGAGAACCAAGTTTTCGTTGGTAATCTCGCGGCATCTTGCTGCAACAAAAAAACACGTAAATAAATAAGTAAAAACAGCGCTGTATCGTGTTTAGTGGGGTTACTTTGATCACCGATCAATTTCACCCCGAAGGATGATCAATGACACCCCGTGTAAAATATCTATTAGCTACGCTGTCAATTTTGAGGTTAGAAAGCCATAATATTTTTTTCATACATCCTTATCATAGTATTTTCAACGTATTGTGCATTACAATCGGTTAGTAATAATAGCAAATTACTTACAAGGAAAGTTTTACACCTTTGAAAAAATCAAAAATTATAACTCACGTACCTTTTTGCTAAAAACACACGAAATTAACCAACGTACACGTTTCTTCTTCGAGTGGAAAGATGGCCGACTATCAGTGATGCCAACACTAAAAAAAAATCCTACCAAAGCGCTACTATTTTGCACAAAAACGCATTTATTTGAAAAAATAAAGTTTCGGTCAATGTCACCTCGCCAATCAAAGTAACCCCAGTCTACAGTTACAGTTTTAAGATCCGTAGTATTTAATACCTTCCAAATCGTATAAATAAATAAGTACCTCAATTGCTACAAAGAAATCTTATTTTTTTTTTCGAGCAGGACCCTCCGCCGTTTGAAGGTCTTCTGACCAATGGTATACGGCCTCATTTAGCGACATATTAGAACCTAAAAATACATTGATATTATTTTCAAATAATAATAATAATAATGATTTATTTCTCACCACAAAGTAAATTACATTTTTATGCCACGGTACAGCTATATGTTACAATCTTTACTTGTGGGAGACTGGTGTCTAAACTAGACAGGTGATCTGTCTGTATCTCAGAGCACCAGGCCCCCACCTTCGGAAGTTGTACAAGATTAAACTGATTACCTATTATATAGAGAAATTATTAAATAACAATGTTATACACTAAAACAAGGGAATACACTTTTCTTAATATAAATTTTCCTTTTTTATTAAATTTTCTGTGTCTTCAAAAGTTAAATTCAAAAGCCAACGTATTATCTTACTTTTACATTCTATTCTACTACAAGAATATATATTAAGAGTTTTACTGGCATAGTTGTATAGCCTGCTGCCTAGGTAACTGAAAAACTGCTTCGCAAACGCCGTCCGAAAGTACTCCGGGTCGCAAACCATGTAATGCCTTCTAGGCGCGTTGTTGTGAGGTGAATATGTTAGAGTGTTGGTGAAGAATACAATAGAGTACAAATAACTGTCTGACGGTCATGACTCCGGCTTCGTGATACAGCTCATTAGTCGGGAAAAGCCTTGGTTTAAATAAACATATTTTAAGAATAAGTCTTTGAGCTCTCTCCAACTCTAGTAGTTTGGTTTTCACGGCGCCACCCCATGATAAAAGGCAGTATGATATTACGGACTGAGCCAGTGCAAGATAAGTATTTTTAATAATTTTTGTATTTGCGACATGTCTGAGTTGTTTAAAGACAAAAGTTAATTTCCTTACCCTTAAAGAGACCAGATGAGTGTGCTCACCAAAGTTAAGGTTTTTGTCAATAGTTACTCCAAGATATTTTGTTGAGTCAGTAGCATTGATCTTAGGACAATCACAATTCTGTGATTGTCCTAATATTATTAGTTTATGAGGAATGCACCTGCGAAACTTTTTTCATGCCAGCAGGACCCTATTATGTTTTGACGTTTTCAGCCCAGACAGTCTGATTTCTTATCAGTATTTTATTAGTACTTTTTAATAAACCATACGTTTAATTCAAATATATTCTTATTAATGCTTAATATTTGTATATAAAATACAATGTATGCAAATACCTGTACAAAACCGCGTTTTTTGCGCCACCTAGTTGTTTTAATTTTTCTTTGAATTGGGCATTATCGAGCTCATTGCTCTGTCAACTGACCTGCCTTTAATTCAATTTTCATTTACAGTCAACTGTAACTGAAAATCGAATTAAAGGCAGGGTCCTGTTGCGTATACGGACACAATTTTTTCTGCTTTACAATACATAGAAGACCATGTAAATGATTCTCAAAAGTGGCTTGTTATCACTGATTCCATGAGTGTTTTGAAGGCACTTCAGAGACCTATTTTAAAAGTAAATGCAAATTACATTTAATTTGAGATCAAGAAGCTTTACTTCTTAAAGGACCTTTCTTCGAAAGATCCGGTCATACATTAAATTTAATAGTACAGAACGCCATTTCTGGCACACAGTTCCTGGTAGATATTTTAGAAAAAAAGAAATGTGCGTTTCTTTAAAAGTAGCAGCACTGCACTGGACTGGATAAACGTTTAAAATCACAGACAAACGACCAACCAAGCTGCGTCCCTAAAAGATTGATACAAGAGGTTCCTACACGATGAAACTCTACGTTTCACATGATAAAGCGATTCGTAGGGTTAGAACAAAATATAAGATCAACAGTTGCGACAATCAGAAAGGATCTACCCATAATATCCAACGAAGAATGTCTATTTCTTGCAGAAATAGCTAAAATGTTCAAAACCATTCGATGATGCCACCGAGTCACTGAGCGCCGAAAAGTATATGACTGGTAGTTCGGTGATTGTCATGACCCGATGTCTTGTAGCTGCTTGTGACAAATTAAGAGCCGAGGAGTACAGTGATATCTCGAATGAGTTAATAAATCATTTAAGAACTGGTCTTATCAACAGATTCTCATTGGTAGAACGAAGTGGCACTTTTTCAATTTGTACCTTTTTAGACCCAAGGTACAAGTTAGCCGTTTTCTTGGACGCCAACAGGGCAAAAAATAGGAAAAAAAGAATTTATAAGTGGCGCTAATTGCAGAGGATAAAGCAGCTGAAACGCAAAACGAAGTACCAAATTCTTCTGTCTCACCTACTGAAGACAAGTTTTCGCCTTAGACTATACTTAACCAAATTGTTGGCACCAAACAGCGCACAGGGACTCCGCTTTCCAAGGCAATAAAAGAAATAGACACCTATTTAAATGACGATATTTTACCGGTAAAAAGTGAGAAAAGTTAGAATTGTCCCCTGGAATGGTGGCGCAACCACAAACATACGTATCCGTACTTGGTGAGGCTATTTAAACGCTACGGAAATGTAATGGCCACATCTGTTCCATGTGAACGAATTTGCAGAAAATTGGCCTAATAATAAACGAGCGTCGCACACGACTAACATCAGCGAAAGTCAGACAACTGACATTTTTAAATGTAAATTTAGAAGAAATTTGTTCTCTTAGGACAACCGGTATTTGGAAATATCACTGTGCAAAATTTATGCGAGTATTCTTCTACGGTCGTGCATTTAAGGCAACCGTGCTTGCCATTGAAATTACAAACACCTGAAAAGAAAAATGCGAGTATGTAATAAAGTTCCCAACAGATTAAAAAGCATTAAACGAAAATATAATATTTTCTCGGCATTAAACGCTTGAAAAAACCTTTGGTTGTTAATTATTCTTATTCTTGAATGCCAGGTTAAAATAAAACCATGTAACACGTCAACACTCTGTAACTTTTTGGAAAAAGACATTTAAAATATACACACGTCACTTTTAAAATGACAGGCCAATTATCTTTGTAGGTATTATAACTTACGCTTACCATTAATAAATGCTCTTGCTGGAGAATCACAAATAAAACACCTTATTTTTATACCAGTAACTAACGTTTTGTCTTCTTTGAGAGTTTGGATTACATTTTTATGAAGAGAATCTATTTCTGTAATAAAATCATGCAAATATTCATTTAAATTTAAGGTTTGCCAAATCCATAATAAAGTCCCATGACAAAAGGTTCTATCTCTAGTTTTTCGTGTATACTGCATAGAATTGTCCGAAATTCTTTTTTTGGACTTTTAAATATTTGTAGGCCATCAAAATTAAAGTTTAAGTATATATAGGGGGTTATCTTAAATTACAATGTGATTACTTCCCACTGAGGGGGGCCCTTTGGTACGTTATCGTACATTTTCTGAAAGTGTTCTTTTTTCTCCACACCAGTCTTCAGCTTATTGAGAGTTAGGAGGAAGTCAGGGTTGGATTTCAGAAAATCAACTAAAGATATGAGATCTAAATTCCATATCTTGTCCAGCGCTGTGGCTTTCATCGGTTTTTCTGTCAACTTATGGAGGATGCGCCCCAGATCTGAGATAGGCTCTGCGTTGTCAATCATTTGATTTCTAGTGAACAAGATTATATAGTCAGATTTGAATTTTCCATCAATATTGGCCGAAAATTGGGTTTTCCTGACTCTGGGGGAGTAGGACGAAAAGGAAACAGATGGTGCAGAAGGCACAATGTTTTTCTTGGTTGATGGTGCAGAAAATTGTAGTGACTTTGTTTCTAAGTATATACAGGTTGGTACGTCCTCCAAATCACTCAAAAACATTTTAATGGTTCTGTTAGCCCCTTATGTCAGTACTCCCCGCCGCTAATATTTTTATAGTAACATTTCTGGGAGTTTGTATTAATATTCTCATCTGATTCATCTCCGCTAGATGCGTAATCATCGTCACCTACAGTCTGTATATGAAATAGCGGGTACGGAACACTCTTCTACGTACGATCGCACTTGACTGTTAAGGTTAGCTTGACCGCTCTGTGTAAATACTGTTTAACTAACTTTAAAACTGCTAGTTTCGGTATAAGAATAGAAGTATGTGTAAGAGAGTTATAAACTATGTCTACATTTCTTTTAGAACAACATAAGCTTAATTAGAACCCAGAAAGTACTTTTTATCAGCAGCTGAATAATTCGCAAAATAAAGAACCTTATAAGATTTCAAAATAATATTAAAGCTGTTATTCAGATCTAAGCCTTTTAAACCGAATTTTAACACTGTTATTCAGCATCTAGTTGCTGAGAGTACTTTATACAGAATATAGCATTTTTAACAGCAATAAGCTTAATAATGTTTGTATAATAGTATTGTACATTACGTTTATTCAGCTTGTTATCTTTTAGCTTACTGTTATGCAAATTAAAGCTATGTAAAACTCTGTAAGCTTAGAAACGTTTGTGTAATATTGCAAATTTTACTAAGCTTAAAAAAAATATAAAAGCCGTAATACTACGTTAGTCAGAATTTGGCTATTTCCTTAACTGGAACACAAATGTTACGTAACTATTAACTGTGTTACGAGTCGCATTAGTACTGTTATCATGCTTGTGTGTTACTTGGGTGGTCACTCCACTGTAATTGCCTGATCTGCTACATCCGGGATCACGGCCAGCGGACCCTGGGCCATCGCGTGCAAGTGCACAACCGGGATAACGCTAGGAAAATGATGATGATGATAGTATCAGATACCTGTTGGTGAGAACAGAAATATATTTCCCAACCTTCTGTGTCGAGGTGCATTGCGGAAGTAGTGGAAGCTCTGAATGCACCTAGCTTATTTAATAGATGGGTGCACTTCCCACAGAGCTTCCACGAATTAAATAAGATTGTAAAGGACTACTACCGAACAGATGCATAGATTGCACGCACGTGGCAATAGTGCCACCAGCAATAACTCGGTACAATGAAAAGAGTTTTATTAACAGAAAGCAGTATTATTCTATTAATACCCAATTAAATTTAAGAATCTTAAATGTTACTGCCCGGTTTCCTGGCGCCACGCATGACGGCCACATTTGGAGTAATTCAAATGTGTAGCCTATGCTGGAAAACTTATGTAAGTTTTCCATTCGCATGTGCGAATGGCCACAAAAATTATCATCTGATCGGAAATAGCGGATACCCTTTACGACCATGGTGTCTTACACTGAGAGCGACTCACCTGCTTCTTACACAGACGCCCTTATAAAAACCAGATCCACAATTGAAAGATGCAATGGTGTTTTAAAAGGTCGCTTCCGGTGCTTAATTAAGAATAGAGTGCTACATTACACCCCAAGTAAAGCCACAAAAATCATCAATGCCTGTACAGTGTTGCACAATACGTACATTGAAAACAACTTGTAATTGCCTTTTTACATTTTATAAAGTTTTTTTTTGTTTTACTTCTTTTTTTTAGCGTTTTTGTTGTACTTACATTTAGTACATTTAATTTTAATACCTTTTATTTACATTTAAAAACGTCAATTGCTCCACTTTCTTGGAAGTAAGTTCTACGATCACTTATTGTCAATCCCGTCTTACTAAAGATGCGGTCACGAGGTACTGACATTGCCATGATGTTTCCATATCTGCGAACTAACTTTGACAAATTAGGATAGGTAAATTTGTGGTTACGCCACCATTCCAAGGGGAAATTCCATGTACCATTGTCCTTGATCATCGGCAGAATGTCATCATTGAGATAAGTGTCGATTTCTTTAATTGCCTTCAAAAGCGGCGTTCTAACAGCTTGTTTCTGGCCGACGATGTCCTTAAATATCGACCACGGCGAATATTTATCTTCCTGTGATGTTTGAGGGTAACATGGTGCACCTTGATCGCTAACTGTTGCCTTCTGCGCCTCTTGGCATCTAATAGCAGCAACGAGCATGTGCTGAACCCTCTTTCGCGTGTTAGTAGCCTCATTGGTATCCATGAAAATATTATTTTTGTATCTGGGGTCCAAAACCGTACACACCGGAAAAGTGGCACTTCTTTCCACGTTGGCCAACCTTGTAAAGAGGCCCGTTCTTAGGCTGTATACGATGTTCTTAGCGACATTACTTAAGTCATCATCCAGCAATAGTTTGTCACAACTATTTATCAAGCACCTTGTAATAACTATCACAGAGCTACATCCGTCATATATTTTTCGCCGCTCATTGTTTGTGTAGCATCATCAAACTGTTTTAATTTCTTGCACAAATTTGCGCATAGTCTCCACTATTCATTAGTGATAGAAAGATCTTAGCGTATAACAGCGACTGTAGCTCTTATGAAAAACTCGAGCTCCACAAACCTCTGCAACATGTAAAAGCACGGATTCCATCGAGTGGGCACTTCTTGTTTTAAACGCTTTGGAGTGCAGGATAGATTTTGGTCAGTTTGGGCCTTTAAAAGTTTTGCTAAGGCGGTGGAGCTTGTTTTAAAATGGCGGACTTTTTTTAAAACTTTTCGGGACTGTCACGAAGCTCTGGCATTTTTAGAGTATCTTGCACAATTAAATTTAAAGTGTGTCCATAGCACCCATATTGTTTCCAACCTAAATTTCGCACGGCCTGTGTGATATTAGCGGCGTTATCCGTGACAACAAGGTTTATTTTATCTGTCACTCCCCATTCACTGGCCATGTCAGCTAATGATTGCTGAATGTTTTCGCTGGTATGGGCTGCATCAAAATTACTGCAGCGTAACAGGACTGACTCCAGTGTGTAATCGTCTTTAAGGTAGTGTCCGGTTACACCCCAAAAGGACACCGATTTCCCGCCTTGCTGAACTGTTCCTGTGGCAGTTCTTTGCCTTTCACGGTCTTCTGGTCTTCTCCAGACACAGACACGGACACGTGAGTTATCTGGATGAGTACTGATTCGTGATTCGTCAACGAAGAGACAGTTTTGCCAAATGTTTTCTTCTTAATCTTCTTTATTCTGCCGAAGCCTTGCCCACTCCAATCTCTGTCGTTGACGTTGCCTGGAATTCAAAGGCGCTCGCCAAGTCCTCCGTGCTCGTAATCCAGGCTAGTGCAAGCAATTCCGAATGGTCTGAGTGCTAACTTCAAGCCCAGAGGCGGCCCGAACTTCTGCCTTTATTTTAGTAGCGTTGATTGTTTGGTCACGGGCTGCCAGCAAACTAATTGAGCGCTTTTGGGCAGTAGTCAAAACAGTTGGGCGACCACTGCGGGGTCGGTCAGCTAAATTACCCATCCCGTGGTACCTCTGCAACGTGGTCACGACACAGGATTGAGATATAGCAAGTATGTGTATGCTTGTGCGTTTATATGCGCACATGGGTGAATGTGCTTTTAGGTATTTGTAAGGAGTACCTGTATGCCCTACGGATTATGTTCCTTGGGATCAGAGCTGAGAGTCTACATACAGATCCTTTTTTAATTTGTACCAAGTTAACTAACTTTTACTAGAAGACCCTCTACTTCATCGTAGCAAAGTGAACCTAACCATGAGATATGGATTCTCCTGCAAGTGTACGTCAACATTGGGTATATTCCTAATATACTATTAATTTTATTGTAGACATAAGTGGACTGGCCTATGTATTCTGGCTAGTATACTGGCCTCCTAGCAAAAGCTGTATGTGTAACAACGGCAGGAGCTACATTATTCCTTCTCCTTTTGTGGGTTTGGTCAACATAAGTTAGCGATTTATGACAAAGTAATACCACGTTAAGAATGTACATTTTTCTGACAGTGAGGAGGCCACTTATTCTATAGAGTGAATCAGTAGGAAACCGGTAAGGTTTTGAGTAAATAACCTTTATAAGAGAACGCTGAGCTTTCTCCAAGCCAAGCATCCGTGTCTTGTCGGAACCACCCCATACCGAGATGCAGTAGGCAAGAATAGATTGGGCCAGGGCTATGTAGATTTTGGTTTTGAGTATAACCGACATTAACAGTCTTAAAGACTTGAAGACCCAGATGAGTTTTCTTGTTCGACCTATTAACAGTTCCAGGTGCGGGTGCCAGCTCTAAAATTGGTTGGTCTAAAATTATGCCGAGATACTTGGTTTGATCAACTCTATCAATATCAGTACAGCAGCAGTCTGAGTCCATATATGGACTAGGCTTAGGCAGGTATGCATTTTTATTTTGAAGCTATCTTTAGGTTGAGTTCTTGCAGAAGGAGAGAAGGCATGCGTTAATACGGGTTGGAAGTTAGTGGCCCGGAAGGAGACCATGCAGGGCCAGTATGTTTAAGTAACCTAGTATATTTCGGCGATACTGAGGCCTTTCTTTAGATGTAGGAAGTAGGTTGATGTTAATGTCACCAATGACAAAGACATTTTTGTAGTGAGAGGTGGTTTCGAGTTGTGAATTAAGGGAATGGATGAATTTTTCAGAGTCAAGAATAGAAGGGGAGCGATAAATGCACAAAAAGATACAATTTGCAATCTCAATCTGGAGCCCGGTAGCGTCTTTGAAGTTTAGTTCTATAACTGTTGCCCTATGCCTATTGTTAATGTAAACAACTACACCGTCATTCTGATTTAATAATTTATTACATTGATAATTTGTGTAGTTTTGTATATATGGGATTTGTTTATTTGGGTCTATATAAGTGATATAAGGGTCGATATCGATTGCAATAACGTGTTATTTCCGATAAATCGTTTCAGTGCACACCAATACATAGCTTTTGGGTATGTATCGTATCGATACATAGGTGCAGTAACTGTTCATGGTATGAACCGTCCACCTCTAAAATCTATGATTTCGCAGAGTGCGATTTGTAGCAGTCTATATGAAAAAAAATAGCAGGTTTGAACAATGAAATTTATGAAATTTTTCATGGCTAGTTTCCAATAAACGTTCCTTTCTTAGCGGGATTCCCTTTTAAGCGTTAGCGGTAATCCACCTAGTCAAAAACAACTCTTCTTGTGGTTGTGGGGTCAATATTGTTAGTGGTCCCATTTTACCCTGTACGCTGTAAAAGTCTTTTTAGAAGGCATCTTCGATCTAAAACAACGAGAAACAAAGTCTAATCTGGTCATCTATATGAACACTTTATTTGACTACTATGTACTAATAGCAAACCAGTAGTCAATTACTGGCACACTGCAAACGATTATAATTAGAGGTAGGCATAAAGCTGTTAAGGCGGTCCTGCACGAAATCGAGAAAATTCACGTATTTCTAATTCACTTGTACGATGAACGGAATTAGTTAAATACATTAAAACAACTTATTTACGTTAGCCTAATCATTGCACAAGGTCCTGGTCTTGTTGGTTGGTTTGAAACAAATTCTTTATTATATAATAAACGTGACTTGTAGCTTATGATATCTAAGAGCATTTTTTTACGAAAACTTGGTGATTTTTAAGCATGAAACAATAATAGTACTCGTATATCAAAAAGATGGGGAGGTCCCCATCTTTTTGATATACGAGTACACGAATAAAATATAAATAAGAAAATATGAACACTTTTCAGTTTTTAACACAAATGTCTGATGGATGTGCGCATTGCGCAGAATAAAACTATTGTTCTATTAAATCATCAAGTCTAAAACTTTAAAGCGAATGGATCTAATTACTAATATTAATAAGTTCGATTCTGTTTGAAGATCGTTTAGTCTTACTCGACTTGCTTCGCGCTGCACCCGCTTAATTGTCAAACTAAATCATTACTATGAAAAAAAGTAAAAAAAAAAAAACATCGAACACAACCAGTTGCAACAAACCATTTGTTCAACAATACGAACCCAGTACAAAGTGTGTTCCAGTAGTTAACCATCTTTAAAAATACTTGATAATAACACAATATATTTATAAACAATAAAAAATAAATATATATAATTATAGTATCAACCCCTCCACCAAGTTGCTGGTGCTAAGAAGGCTGGCAGCGTTACCCCTCTGAATGGCCAAACTCAAACGTTGGCCGAGGTAACAACTAGCCTTTTTGTCACCAGTTACGGTGACCAGCCGCTCAGCCAGCTCGGCAAAAAGTTTTTTGGCTTCAGGCCCCCATGGACCCAACGTCTCTACTCCAAATGGTGCAAAGCGGTAGCAGCTGTCTAAGGCAGAGTACTTTCTACTTTTTAAAGACTCCGCTGAGGCAGCCGCTGCGCCTGCAGACCTAGAGGAAGAAGAGACGTGAGAAGGAGCCAGTGTCCACGCAAGTCGCATCCCAAACCAAAGCACGTCCGTTTCTCCAGGGAATCATCGTCATTCCATCAGGCCTTTTACCATCATCTCGGCAAATACCTAATGGTTCTAAAACTGCCGGGACTCTAGCCGAGGTAAAAGCCCTGTGGAGAACTTCGTTTATGTTGGCGTGGCGTGGAATGCGGCCTGCACTTTGGGCACAAGACAGACCGTGTAAACCAAGACTGTCTACGGCAGTACCGCAACGTCAGTGGTGGGGATGAGTGATACGAGTACCGAGACGCAGGCATGAAATTAAAGTTAGCGACGTAGTGTCTAAAACAATAATAATAATATCTTGATAATATCATTATTTATTAAAAATAATAGCTCATATCACTTAGATCAACAACAAATTTTCTATATAACACAACTTAAGCATAGTAACAAGGTTTAACTTGCCATGCCGACGTGCACTTTTAACTGTGATGGCGCCCGGAAGGCAAGTGAACGAGGCACTGGTCTGAGAAAAAAAGCAAGAAAGCGATATTTTTCGCTCACTCTCGTTACAATTTTGTTCGGAAGGTTGGTAAAAGTCTGAGCAACCTGACAAAACCAATTGGATTCCGTAAAAAATGCCTTCGATTTCATATTTTATACAATCGAACATGCTAGTGGTCAACCACTGGTACCTGGTTTGGGACTGGTACACCCATCCTATTACAGTGTTAGTCATTATTTCACTATAGTAATTTGCATATTAGTGCTATTAAAATTTTATTTTATAGAAGTATATCGTTGATATAAAATAAAGGCTGAATTATTTAAACTTATGTTAGCTGGATATTAGTCAAAACATATTATGCTTAGGTGCTATGTACATAGCTTGATAGGTTAGCTAGTTACCTACTTATGAACACTTACCCATAAAACATGCTTCAGATTCAGCCGTTTCTAGCCCATCCAGTTCAGGCTTACTCATAGTGTTTAAGATTAGTAACTCATCACCAGACAAGTCGTCCGGGGGTGGACCTACACCTGTACTAGTCTGGCATCTGCAAACAGCAGTTCCCTTATTTTTTTGTATTCATATTTTCATAACCTTTCATATTTTCATAACCTTTCATATTTTCATAAACTTTCGGTTCACTTGTCAATTGACTAATATATTTTTTTCAAATCGCTTCATGTGATTGTTGCCAGTCAAATGTCTTGTGGTTACTACTAGTCAATTTGAATAAAGGGGCTATCATTTTCGAGAAGACAAGCACAAACTGTCGGAAGTAAGAAGCTAGACCGATAAATTGGCGAAGCTGTGTTACCGAAGTGGGGGGTGGAAGCATGGTAAGAGCCTCGATTTTGCCGGGGTTTGGCCTTACTTGGCCATCTTAAATCACAAACCCTAAATACTCTATACGCTTTTGTAGGAATGAGCACTTAGACAGGTTAATAGAGAACCCCGCTTTGGTTAAGACCTCAAACACAATCTGGAGTCGCTCAATTCCTTCCTCAATTGATGATGAGAGTACCAGGACGTAATCAATGTAGACCACCACGAAAGAATGAGCAAGGTCTCCTAATGCCTTCATGATCGGACGGAGCACTGGTTCATTAAACATGAATTAATGATAAGCATCGATAACTACAGAGTCGGTAGTTCGTTCACTAGGGAGAATGAGTGACCTCCCTCTTGGAGTGGTGTCACTCATTCTTTTAAAAAAAGAATTAAATTGTAAAGATCGTAAGGATATAGTGGCACTTTCTATTGAGCGCACTATTGAATTTGCAAGTGTCGAGTTAGAACAATGTATTATATTGAGTGTGTATAGTCCCCCGATGCAAGTTACCAACTTTTTGAAGACACTATGGAAAAAGCCTTAGATAAACTTTGTAAATCAAATAAAAAAATAATTGTATGTGGAGACTTTAATGTCGATATTTTAAAATCCACTCAATGTACTATTCGGTTTTTAGGTCTCTTCAAATCTTTTGATCTATTTAATGTCTTTTACGAACCAATGAGAGTAACTCCTACAACGGCGACTTGTCTAGATAACTTCTTTTATCATACAGAAATTACAAATAAATCAATTTTACATTAACTCAGTTCAGACCATAGGGGACAAATGATCTCATTGGAATATAATCATATTCACAATACAGTGGAAACTGTTTTAAGGCCGGTCACTGCTAATAGATTAGATAGATTCAAAGACAGAATTATTAATAGTCTCAATTTGGTCAAACCTAGCACCACCATCAATGTGGATAAGCTATATGAAGATCTTTTTAAGCTTATTAAGAATGAATTTAATCAAATTTTTACCAAAAAAACAAAAAGCAATTGTACAACTATATGTAAGTTTAATGAGTGGGTACTACGCCTGGTATTCATAAAAGTAGGAATAAATTATACGATTTATATAGTATAAGAGAATACTCTAATGACCCACTTTTTATCGAATATGTTAGAAACTATTATATTTTTTTTAAAAGAGTGTGTGTTGCCGCTAAGTCTAACCACCTCCGTAGATTAGTTTTAGGTTCTCAGAATAAAGCAAAGGCTACATGGAATATCATAAATAAAGAAACGTGTAAAACTAAAACAAGAGACTGTACATACTCACTACGAATTGAGAGTAAACTACTCAAAACGAACTCTGAAGTTGCAAATGCCTTTGAAAGTTTTTTTACGAAAATATTGCAACTGCAACAACCAAAGACCTAGCTTCTTCTTCAGAAGAAGCCGAGTCTATCCTTAAATGTAATGTTGATAAGTGTGATTCTCTGCTGCATTTCAGGCATGTAAGCTCTAGTGAAATTATAAAAACATTCAAAGAATTGAATATTAAAAAAACTGAGGACTTATGGAGATTATCTGTTTACATTATTCAAACAATCATTGACACGATAGCCCCACATTTAGCAGTTATTTTCAATAGATGTATCGACGAAGGACAGTTTCCTAATTTAATGAAATTCAGCAAAATAGTTCCCTTATTCAAATCTGGTGAGAAAAGTGACCCCTCCAATTTTCGACCAATATCTATCCTACCTGTATTAAGTAAAATTTTTGAAAAGCTTATATTTAATCAACTTTTATATCACTTTAGATCAAACAAACTATTACATAGTAATCAATTCGGATTTACGAAAGGTAGAAATACTACTGATGCAGGAGTTGCTCTCTTGAAACATGTATTTGATGCTTATGATAATAAACAAGATGCTATAGGTGTCTTTTGCGATCTTTCTAAAGCTTTTGATTGTGTAGATCACTCGACTTTACTGAAAAAATTACATCATTATGGTGCCTCAATAAATTCATTAAATTTATTTCATTCGTACCTTACTAGTAGAACGCAAAAAGTTTATGTTAATGGAGCTGAGTCTTCCGGGGCACTTCTTACTATGGGTGTGCCACAGGGTTCGATATTAGGACCTCTTTTATTTTTAATCTATATAAATGACCTTCCATACTTTGTCGAGGGTCTTTGTGAGATAGTATTGTTTGCTGATGATACGTCACTATTATTTAAGACCCCTAGAGGTAAAAATAATTTTGACGACGTAAATAGTACCCTTTCACAAATATTACATTGGTTTACAGCTAATAACTTGTTACTTAACGCAAATAAATCGAAATGTGTTAAATTCACGATGCCAAATGTTCGGCAAGTCTCAACACATGTTAAAATAAAAGACGAACTAATTGATACTTCAAGCTCCACAACATTCTTAGGAATTACTCTAGACTCGAAACTTCAGTGGGGTCCTTATATCGAGACCTTGTCAGGAAGACTTAGTTCAGCTGCTTTCGCGGTAAGAAAGATAAGGCTTCTGACTGATATTGAAACGGCAAGATTAGTATATTTTAGTTATTTGCACAGTTTGATGTCTTACGGTTTGTTATTATGGGGATCTGCTGCAGATATAGAAACAATATTTGTACTGCAGAAGCGAGCTGTGTGAGCCATTTACAACCTCAAATCTCAGGATTCACTAAGAGAAATATTTAAAGAAGTAAAAATATTAACACTAGCTTCCCAGTATATTTATGAAAATCTGATTTATGTCCGCAAAAGCTTGCATTTATTTTCAAAAAAGAGCGACGCGCATAACTATAATACAAGAAATAAAAATAAACTAGCCGTTCCAAACATTAGGATTCAAAAGGTTGGTAATTCATTTTTGGGGAGATGTATAAATTTTTTCAATAAGCTACTCAATCATATTGCTGAATTACCTATACATAAATTTAAAACAACTGTTAAATGTATCTTAATGTCTAAAGGATATTACAAAATAGATGAATTTTTAAATGACAATAATAAAAATGTATGGAATAGTTTTTTAAGGAACACAAATCTTGTAAAACTTTGAAAAGAGGCTATGACAATAGTGACTGAGTTTCTTTGCTGCTTCTTCTCAGCACTAGCCCACAATTATCCCGAAGCAGTGGTAGGGTTCTACGAGGGTCAAACTGAAAGTTCTTAGAAAATCAAAAACTGATTACATTAGCCAGTTATTAGTTTTATTATATCTTTTCAAAATATTGTCCATTGACGTCAATACACCGCTGCATGCGATGGAACCACTGGGAAAAGCACTTTGCCCACTCGTCCTTAGGGGTCTCTTCAATGGCATCGCGATACGCAACCACCGCTTCTTCAGCATTCATAAACCGCTTTCCTTTAAGTTTTTCTTTAATTTTTGGAAATAAATAAAAATCACAAGGCGCGAGGTCGGGGCTATACGGCGGGTGACCCAGTAATTCAACGTTTGATGTCGCCAAATAGTCGATCGTTCGCTTGGCGGTGTGCGACGAGGCGTTGTCGTGGTGAAGGAGGATCCTACTGCGAGGTCGTTTCTCTCGAACTTTTTCCAAGACAAGTGGCAAACAATTGGTAGTGTACCATTCTGCAGAAACTGTTTTTTGATCCTCTAATACAATTGTTGCGAAATAACCTATCCTTCCAAAGAACGAGGCCACCATTTTTTTTCCCGCACTTCGATCTCTCTTCACTTTAGTTGGCAACTCCTCGAAAGGAAACACCCACTGAGCAGATTGTCTTTTGGTTTCAGGATCATAACAGTAAATCCAGCTTTCGTCACCTGTTAGTATGTCGAACACAGCATTTGAGTCACCTCCGTTAAATCTTTCAATCATTTTACGGCACCAATCCACACGATGGAGTTTTTGAGCCTTAGTCAAATTATGAGGTATCCACCGGGCGCAAAGCTTCCTGACCGCTAAATGTTCGTGGAGGATTTTGTGCACTTGACTCATACCGATGCCTAAGCTTGTCCGAATCTGCTGATAGGTCACTCTTTTGTCAGTCTCTATCATACGCCGCACAACACAGATGTTATTTTCAGTCGTCGCCGTAGAAGGCCGTCCCTCACGTACATCATCAGTGAGATTAGTGCGACCACGTTTAAACTCATTAAACCAGTTGTAAACAGTCGCACGAGATGGGGCTTCATCGTGAAAGGCCAATCGTAGTCTATCATAACTTTCTTGTTGACTTAAATGACATCGAAAGTCATAAAAAATCATTGCACGAAAATTTTCTCGTGTTAAATTCATTTTGACGTGACACAGACAATTTTCAATTTGCCGCCAAGTCGTAAAACAAATGACAAATGAATGAAATATATACTCAGTAATATTGGCAAAGAGTTCTATTTTCAAATTTTAGAATATTTTTTTTATTATATTGTTTATAAGTGGCCAGTTCTAAGAACTTTCAGTTTGACCCTCGTATTTTATGTTGGGACGTGTATAAGTGCTCCTTGCGAGCCTATGTACAGAAATAAATGAATTTTATAAATTTATCGCCCTTAAGTAAACAGAACTGGCATTCTTCAATCCAAAAGGCATTGTGAGATATTCCCATTGACCTTCCGGGGTAACAAACGCAGTCCTCTTCACCGACTCAGGAGCAACAGGAATTTGATGATAGCCACTGAACATGTCGAGGGCTGAAAACCACCTAGCATACCTTAACTTAGCTATCTGATCGGATATGAGAGGCAAAGGGTATATATCAGCAACTGTGTTATCGTTGAGCTCACTATAGTCGACACACATTCGATCATAGCCGTCTTTCTTCTTTACCAGTAAGACTGGGCTAGAAAACGGGGAACAGCTCGGCTGAATTACTCCAGCATCCAACAACTCTTTGACTTTTGCACGAACAACAGCTTTCTCTTCAACCTTGAAGCAGACAATTCCATGTGTGGTTGGTCGTTGTTTGATTTAAGAATTAGCACTAGAAGAAGCAGAACGATCACATGACCTTCTGTTATCCTTGGCGCGACAGTCAGCGCTACGGTGTCCCAGTTTCCCGCGTGAGGAACATCGCGGAGGACCTTGAGGTCCAGCAGGCCTTAGATGCTTGATGTTGGACGTCCCTTCACTGGAAGAATTTTCATTTTTCCTCTTAAGGCAGGAGCATGCTTGCAGTACACGTTGCATTTGTTCACGAGATTTCCGTGGTAAAGGCCATGCGTTGTAATCTTCCATCGAATTGTGACACATGCGCGAACACCAAAGCTAAGGTTATTTCCTCCAAAGTCATGTCCTTGAAACGAACCATCAAGGTCGTCGAAAGTCGTGCAGCATACGATGCTAGATTTTCATTGTCTTTTGGTTTGCTATTGGTCATGTTGATTAGCGTAGCGGCAGGCATTTCGTTATAGCCATAGCGTGCCAGAAATATTTCTTTGAGAGTTGATCATCGGGTAAGTGGAAAATATCGGAGTACTTGGAGCAGAGGTCTGTAAGTGCCTCGGATTCTTCTTTATTTAGGTGGGCGGTTCGCAAGAGGCTAAGGTCAAAGTCAAAGTCAAAAATTCTTTATTCAATTTAGGACACAAAATGCCACTTATTAACGTCAAAATATCAATAAATTATGACCCATATGGGGCAGAACATGTCTCCTTATCTTTTGGGCCCTACTAGCGCTTCGAGACAAGACACAGACAATCAAAGGACTTCACGAGTTCGATCAGAAACAGTTATTAAATTATTGGTAGAGCTCTGAAAAGCACAGCGGTGTATGGGTTTAAGATTAAGTTTAAGGTTGGTACTCACATTTGCTGGTTTTTCTGAAATATTAGCAATTGTCAAAGCTACGCGACTATTTTCTTTAACTTTTGTCAGACAATTGGCAATTAACAATGACTCGGATAAATGATGATCAATAATTACGCCTTCTCCTAACTCGGGATTCTGTACTGTACATTCCATTAGTATTATTATTATTCAGTACGAGGGGGAATGATATAGAAGGGTTCACAAAAATGGAGTTTGAATTTCTCTTTGAAGATTTTGATAGTGTCTGTTGTATAATCAATATTACAGTTAAATGCGGCTAGAAAGTCCGAACCGATAATGCCATCGTAAGGTAAGTGAATATCTTTGACAACATGGAATTTATGTGAGACCCTTTAGTGCGAGTCGTTTCTTCTCCTGGATCAATTCCTTTGAGGTTTACGAACTCCTTCTTTATGATAGGGTTCTTTGTAATCGAAGTTTTTTTTAATAGGCTTACTGCGGATCCAGAGTCCACAAGTAATGTAAGTGGCAAGTCTGAAACTTAAGTGTCGACCACGACGTGAGGTAGCATCCGTTTTGATGTATCAATATTTATCTCGTAAATGAGAGACTTCAAAGATTTAAGACCCTTTGGACGAGCACTTCCGTTTTGGGACTGGTTACCTTTTTGTATAGTGTGGTGGGTGAGAGATTTAGAGTATTTAGGACCCTTCTGACGAGCACTTCCATTTTGTCAAGTCAAAGTCAAAGTCTTTTGCCAACAGCAGATTGACGATTTTTTTTCTTTAAAAGACTTAGGCAAAGGTCTTTTTTCAATTCTACGCCTCCTGTAACCTCTTTTGCCAATACTAGTCTCTTCTTCAATTTCTTCAGGCCTCTCATGTTCTGTATCATCTGTCAATGAACCTGGCTTCCACGATTCTTCAGAATCTGTAAAGGGATCGACAGGCGACCGGGTTACGTTGTTTTCTTGATGGCAAGATTGTTTACTGGTACTTGGTTGTAGTTCGCTTTCATTTTGAGTACATTGGAGCGTAAAGTTGTATTATGATTTTCATTAGTGACTATGTTTTTGTTTTGGTTATCTAAATTCAGTAAAGTATACGACTCATTGCTATCAGAATCAGTGTATTCAACTAGTGGTTTATTTATTGTTAAGGCGGAATTATCTTGCGGTATGTTGCACTCCGGTCCATGGTCTTGTAGTAAAGATGGTGATGATGGCATAAAGGGAAAAATCGGTTCCAGATCTTGCATGCAATAATCCAGTTGTAAGTTCTGTTGCTGAACTCGAAAAACAGGAAATCTAGGATCGGCATCTTCTTCAACTTGATTGTCTGGTATTAAATTCATAATATTCTTTATTCTACACTGTAACAAAAAATACTCGTATAAAAATAAAGTTAATTATAGAGATAAAAAAAGGTAATCTGATAATTAAACAGTGGCTTTAGCCTTGTTTAGTTTACGTGTATCGATGGTTATAATGTCAAAGGGCTTAAAGGACAAACCGCCACTTTTCAGGAGAGCCGCAAAACAAAAAAATGTAGAAAAATCAACATTACTTTTTTGTTTTTTAAGCTATCGGTCTCGATTAAAGGCCATTTATTCTATTTTTTCGAGCCGAACCGAATGCGACCGTTTAATTTATTCTAGATAGCGTAGTTTTCGAGATAGATGTCCTTTAAGAATCGTATTTTGAACATTTTGACCTTTAAGCTAAAGTTTTTTTTAAGTTGTCGACTATGGTTTATAGGACTGCTTTAAAGGAGAGGTTGTATTAAAGAAAGGTATTTTTTTAAATTTTTCGTATAAGCAAAAATGTTTTTTGAAATTATCTTTAGTAAATGAAAGTTGGTTCTTTAAGATGGATTTTCGATTTAAAATATTTTCAAACTAACAAACATTTTGTCCTTTAAACTGTTTTTGCTTTGAAATAGTATTGATTATTGAGAAGTTTCGTGATGCTGAATAGAATAGAAAAGCATCACCAACGTGCACTGTACTTTACTTTCTACGGTTCGAGTATCAGTTAAATAAAATATCATAGGTTAAAAAAGATTTTATTTATTTGATTTTATTATGTGATGCGTTAGAATGTAAATAAATAAAATAATCCGTGTTTTAGAAATTTTCTTTTATTCGTTAAAAAAGATCTAAGAGACGTAAGGATCTCCAATCTAGAATTTTTCTGCCCCAACGGCCATCAGTTCTTCGCGCTATTTTCCCTGTCCATTGCCACTTGAGCTTACTGATTCGCAGGGCTATCCATTACCTTAGTTCTTCTACGTATTTCCTCATTTCTGATTCGCTCTGGTAGGGAAAAACCGTGCATAGCCCTCGCCATTGCATGAACTTTATCTTTTTTATGAGGCTACATAGTAGTGACCATCAGATCCGTATGTCATCACTGGTAGCTCACATTAATTGGGGACTTTCGTCTTGAGGCACTGAGGTAATAGAGACGAGAAGGTGGGCAGCGTTTGGGAAACTAAGCAAAAGCTGCTTAGTTTCCCAAACGCTGCCCGGCCAAATTGAATTCGTCGATAGACCACTTTTCTCGTAGTTGGAACTACCTATTTGGACCGCTAGGTACCAATCCAAGTAACTACTTGTCTCAGGTAGACGCACTTGTCAACAACTTCGAGAGTTGAGTTCTTAACAGAAGCTCCAGAGTGGGTACCACTCGGGAGCTAGGCATTATTTTCGTCACGCCATGTTCACTTTAAGACTTACTTGTTGGGAGATTCGGTTAAGGTCTTCTAACATAGTGCAAAGCTTCTACAGCGTGGCAAGCCTAAGCCGTATGTGATGTATTCGCTATTGACGTTGATGCCGAATCCTTTCCATTTCGGAAGCTTGAAGGCGTCTTCTATTGTCGCTGTGAACAGTTTCGAAGATATTACGTCTCTTTGTCTCACACCTCTCCACAGTGGAATGGCCTTCGAGCTCTGCTCCTGTACACAGACCGACATGGTGGCATTGTTGTACAGACACTCTAACAGTCTAACACCACTAAATACCGGTAGTCTATGTGGTACCACTAAAGAGACTGTAGCACCGTCCACGTTTCGATCGAATCAATCAAACGCTAAGCATAGAGGCATATTGTACTTCTCGAACTTCTGTAGAATTTTTCTTAGCGTATGGATATGGTCTATTGTACTGTAGCCTTTTCAGAAGCCAACTTGTTCAGGAGGTCGGAAGGCATCAAAACTACGTACGAGACAGTACGCGATGACCCTTGAAAAAAGTTTGTGGCTCAGGAGTGATATTATAGATCTATAGTTTTTTAATAAGGTTTTGTCTCCTTTTTTGAAGAACAACACCACCATAATCGTTTTCAGTTTGGTGCCTTGTTGTTTTATAAGCTGTTTCAGAGCCATCCTAATTTCGTAGAGGCCGATGTCCGGGATGTCTTCAGTGTAGTGTCGTGTCAGTATAGCTCTTGGATCTCTGGCCCAGCTATTTACAGGTTTGGCAACTGAGGTGTACTACACTGAGATGTGCCCATAGAACTTTTTGATCTTTCTTAAAACATCTGAATTTGTCGATGCTACACTTCCGTCGAAAGAAGAATAGTGATAACATTGATTTACGACAATTTTGACAAAGGTTTCAGTACACTAAAAATATTAATTAGATTCTTTCAAACCTTTCAGTACACAAAAAATATTAATAAGATTCTGCTTTAGAGCCATATTTCAACTACGGTAACCAATCAATAGAGATTAGCCAAGATTAGCGCTGAAGATATTATAGTGTACAAGTGTTTGTACAGTCCATAAGTGCAGTTATCTGTTCCTTCACTCTTATAGTTCGAAGAAATGCGATGGATTACCAATTTCCCGACTTCGAGCTGTTTCTGAGTTATTTTAAGACAGAAATACCCAGAAATTGGCTTAAACCGGAGTTCGAACCCGGGACCTCTTGGATTGAAGCCAACGTGCTGAAGACTAAATCAACAGGCAGTCCCAGTACACTACAATGTATAAAAAGGCGAGAGCGTAGCAAACGCGAACATTTATTTTCTCTGGGTTTCAGCAGTGACGCTGAAACTTTCAGCGTTAGATCTTGACTTGGTGACAGTGAGACCACCTTAAAAGTAATCTCTTTCAATAAAAAAAACAATTATGAAAATCAGTCCACAACAAACGAAGAACTCTGTGAACGTAGATAAAAACAAAATGAAAAAAAAAAACGGTGGAACAAAAAACTTCCTTCCTTTTTGAAATCGGTTAAAAACTTTCATGACTGATGTATCACACTTGTCGCGCTTGGTAAAGTAACGCCCAGGCCTAATTAGTTATTTTTTGTCCGCCATTTCGAGTAAATATCCGATAAAATGAATAAAAACGAGTATTTATCCATTTCTGATAAATATCCGAGTATTATTTTACTCTTTGAGTATTTATCCACTGCCCATCACTACTTACAAACGGACTGCTAGGTAAAGTTGCGCGCGAAGAAGCGCGGGGTGGTGCAAACTTTTACTCATAAGCGGGAATTTCAAAGGTGAATGATTGAAGTAATACGTTAAAGATGCCGCACGGAACTTGTATTGATATAAGTGATGTTCAGGTCAGAAACATAGCTGTTCTGTTAATATTAAGTTGAGTTTTATTATTGTTAAACATATTTTAAAGATGCATCGATTGAAATTGTTTTTAAATTAATCTTATTCTTCAATCAATCAACTTATCACCCGAATGATAACCGTTGCATTTGTCTTAAAGTACATTTGGTAATATTTTAGTTAGTCTTAAATGTTGTATCAAAAATTACAAGGAAACATATATACAAGGAAACAAGGGTTATGTATCAGGTTGACAAACAAGTGTCCTTTAAGCTTAACAGACGTGTCTTAAATTTTGTGCGCGTAGGCTGTAAAAGCTATATTGGAACTATTGCTCTGTCCTTTCAGAAAGTATGTGGTTTAAGTTAGTACTATAAGATGATTGACCATCAAACCAAGGCTTATATTACCAACAATGCAAAAATTGCTGATTTTTTTCCCGTTAATATCTTGCTCAATATAGGGAATAGAAGAACCTTATATATACCAATCGATAGAGCTCAATATACTGAATAGAACTGCATTAAAAAGTCATTTTCGCCAAAATGTCCTTTAAGTCCTTGACATTATAACCATCGAATAAAGCATCAAATGTTTGGAACGATACGTGTATTCGCTACTTTTTGGTGGAGCGACCTCTTTTAATATTGATCCTGTGGCATTGATGCTCAACTTTATTTTTATTTCTTTTTCACCGTGTAATTTTTCTTAAAATGGAGACCAAAACAAAACGTTAAAAGGAATGAGTGAAAATGGTTTATATAATGAATGTGTTATATGGGGATATTGCTGCCAGACTCCACAGAGCTAGTACAGGATCTTTATCCAAATGTTTTTTACGGGATTCTCTGTAATTCAAGTCGTGCAAAGAGCGCAATTTTGGAACTATAGAAGGTTCATAATCATTATTTTCATCCATGAAGTTATTTAAATGTTTGTTTCTCACAGCTACTGGAGAATTGGATGATAATTCCTTCAGTAGTAATTCATTATCATATTTTGTCAATCTTGGTTTAACATTTGGATTGTGTACATAAAATTTATCATTGTTCAGTATTTGACTTTCCAGAATAATAATATTGTCGGTTTTATTTAAAGATTTGACAATAATTTTAGCTCCACATTGTTAACAATATCCATCACATTTAAAAATTTTGTTATGATTATGCCGAAATATCCACGTACAATTTGACTTAACATTTTCCTGAATTATATGTCGCATTACGGAAGTCCACTTAAATAGGTCCACTTTCATAAACTAGTTTATGAATGAATACGAATATAAAATATAGATTTTGAGATGTACACAGTCAGGTACAGTGATTTAAAACAGTGATACAGATAATTTCTTTATAAAACTTCAAATTTCGTTTAGAACGAGTTCGTCCTGTACGCGCCGACTTTGATTGAATATAATATCTTAATTTAAATACGAGTAGGCACGCATTTTTTAATAACGTATTCAAGCTAGTACGCACTGGTACACTGGTCTAGTGTATCCTGAAATTGAGGTACATAACTTGGCGGGGACAGGACGAGGGACACTAAATTTCAACCCTGCTGTGGCGCCCGCGAGATCGGTCGGCTACATCAGCATCTGCACTGGCGTCAAGTTGGTTCGCACAACGTTCAACATCAGTGGGTCATTAAGGGCGGCAGTTACATGATGAATAGCCCTCGAAACACTTGGCTGTGAAACAGCGTGCACAAGACTGTCCTACCAAAGTCTGATACGACCCCAACCGCATAAAATCATAAAATGCAAGAGCTGCAAGTATCTAAAAGTTAAACTTAATATTGAGGTTATGATAACAACAATATAAAGCTACATACTTTCGTCTCCATATCACTAATTAGATTTCTCACGAGCTCCTTTGAAAGACGATAAGTCTTGATAAACTCAAAGTCCGTCATATCAAAGGCTTCTATTCTATTCTATAGTTTCTAGCTCTCCTATTTCGGCTTCAGTTCGTCAGCTGAAGAGTTCAAAGTGTCTCCGATTTTCTTAAAATCTTCAATGTTGTCATATTCGCTATCGTCATCGTAAGGTATCGATCTTGATGTATCATTTTCGCTTGACGAGGACAGGTCTTAATTTTTCTGAATTTTGATTTTTGCTTTCCGTGGTTTTGTTTTCTGTGGGCTTGTATTCTTCTTACACTTTTTGTCTAGTTTTTGTTTTACTTTCTCCTGTGTGTTTATAATCTTCTTTTCTTTTTTAAAATTTTCTCCAATTTTATGGCGCAACACATTGTCGTTTGTTATCACGTCAGCGCCCGCACCTTGAACTTTCATTAGTAGAAGTTCTTCAAATGTTACCGAACGGTTTTCTATAATTTGTATTTTAGATTGCTTGGATGTGCTTGGAATAGGATCCATTGTTGGCGAGCAATTCGAAATAAAAGTTTCTGGAACAGGATTTTCTATGGTAGGCAAAGCACAGTTTTCTAAAACACTCATTTTGGAATGCTTGGGCGGGTCGGGAATTCGGTTTTCTGAAACTGATGGTACTTTGGATGTTTCCTGGATAGGATTATCTGCAACGAGTACAGCTTTGATAATGATAGCAAGCTTGGTGATGGTTAACAGTTTTGTCTTTTTGAAAGGGATTTATAGTCTCTCCATCATCGAATGTTTCAGGGTACCCATTTAATGGATGTTGAATGGCACCCAACTCCCTCCATTGTTTAAGCTTCAGAGCATCAAAACAAATTTCAGCAATCAGTTCACGGTTTACAGGATATATTTCTGATCTTCTGAAACTATTACGCAAAACTTGAGGTTCTATTTCTGCCCAAACTTGGCCGATCAGTTTAGCAAATTCTTTCTTAGGTAATGGGCTTCCTACGTTAAGCCTTTGCCATTTTACAAGTAAAGGGTCCCACTTATCTTTGAAAGATTTCATAACGGCTATATCCAGCGGCTGCAAGACATGGCTCGTATGTGGAGGAAGGTTTAATATAGTTCGCTTTGCGTGCTTCTGCAATTAAATTTAAGCCAACGTGCGTTGCATGCCCATCATAAATGAGTAAAATGGGTCGCTGGTCACCCAACAGTTTCCAAAAATCTTTTTTTAGCATAAACAGTATTTGGGTAGGCATCGGGTGAAGTACATTGATCCCATACATTTACCCCTTTAAAAACTATAAGGGGTGGCATTTTTTCACCACTAGCGTTTGCTCCAAGCAATACAGTAGTGTTGTCCTTACGTGATAAAATGTTGAAAGTTATATACTTTCTGAGATTTTTGGGTCCGAAGATGTAAAAAAAATGAGACATGTTGTTATTTTTATTTATCTAACGAATCAGCCATTCTTCGGACCGAAAAATCACAGAAAGTATATGACTTTCGACATTTTGTCACATCATACTTTTTGTTTACAATAACTTGATCTGTCGATTAAAATATGTTTTGTAAGTGGTCGCCAAATTTGATTTTTCCTAAAATGGCGGACGGCTAGGTATGCCAGGCTCCATACTAAAATGTCGGAACCCTTTTACAAAATTAAATGAAACGCACAGAAAACAAAAAAATATCTCAATTTTTTACATTGGCTAGTCTCTGTACTTCTAATCAATATAGGTAAGCAACCCCTTTAGTTTAGAACCCCTGCAATGGGGCAAGGCCTGGCATATGCCTGGGGACCATAGACGGACTTCTCCACTCGGTAATTTTAAGGTCAGATTTTTTCCTAGGTCTATAATTTAGAAACTAGCTACTTGTTGTCTCTTTTAATAAAAGGAATAGATGCATACTTACTCAGTAAAGTTCTGATATTTTGTGTTTTCACATAAAATTTCGATTTGTTTTCTTAGACACATGACAGTTTGCTTTGAAGTTCAAGGCGTGACTAATAATGACAGTTGTTTTTCTCAGAACGTTTGTACCGTAGCGACATCTAGTGGTGATTGTAAGAACTGCTGTCGTCTACAGTTTTACCGATCATGCTATGAATTGCCTGGTAGCAGCCTGACGTAAGTTGTAGGATTCGACGACTGACACATTTTTTTAGGGGCCTAGACATTTTCTTTTTTAAATGTCATTAGCTTTTTTCTTTATTTATGCATCGCCAGCTCAAATATGATTAACACGTGTCATAAAAGAACGAATATTTTAACAGGTCTCCCTGACAGCCCAATGGTCGAATGTCAAAATGTCAATAAAAAGTGACATTAATTTAAAATTGTAATAAAATTTATTAGTTTTCTTCATTAAGTAAGAACGGAACAATGTTTTTTAGCGTTTTGTGCGATTGCATTAGTAACACAAACATTTGCTTTATAAATAATTGCATGAGAAGTGGCTATGTGAGTGGACTGAGACGCCTTGTGAAGCCTGGAAAGGAAATCTTGTCTGCTTCTGCTAAGCTTAAATGTGCCGCCAGGAAGATTTCCTGGTTTTCTCTCATACATCCTCTTGTTTCACATTATCACGATAAGTACTGAAATTTAAATCTAAATACTGCTTTCGTGATGTGCGTGTCTCTAGCTTCCTCTTAGACAAGCAATGAGAAATCCTAGGCATGCCATTCGGAGTACATAAAACCAGCAAAATGTTTCATATTTTCGAGCCTTCTGCTGCAATTCGACTGAGAATTTTGATTCGTACTTAATACACAATAAAGTTAATTCCTCCAATTGACAACATTTCATTTTTATAAAGGTACTAAAATTCAAAAACCATTTCGAGATTTGTCGATGCTTAATACGTTAAAAATATTTTAATAGTTTTTGGCTTGTGTTTAAACAGCGCCCAAAAAAGTACCTATTTTATTACCAAAAAAATTCTAAACGGTTACCAAAATGGATAAATGGTCACCAAATTACGTTTCCTAAAATATTATGAAATAAATCCATTTTTTGGTATTATTGACTGCCATAAAAATATACGGACGACTTTAAAATACTCTTTAGACTAAATATTATATATTGTCACCACTCAGATGTTACCAGTTATGTTATACCAGGAGTTCTAATTTGGTAATTTTTGCTAGGCTAAAAAAGCTAACGATCGCTAGATTATTTCTCAAATACCAAGTAATATACTGGGGTTCCCAAACGTACGTCGCTTAGTTATTGTTATATGAAATGCACTAAATATACTGGGATTCCCAAACAAACGTCACTTGTTTAGGCCAGGCGTATGCTGAGAGGCAGGCGACGCAGGCCACGCAGTGCAGAGCGGAGCAAATTTATGTATGCTGCAGCGCAGGCACGTGCGGCTCAGATGCGTACAGTAACACAGATAATATAATACAGTCATTACCCTGCTCTGCGTTGTGCGGTCTGCACTGCGCGGCCTGCGTCGCCTGTCCCTCAGCATACGCCCACCCTTATTGTTGTATGAAATTATTTAAATATCATTTAAAAAACCAACAAAGTCAAATCAAAATATGTTTTATTAGAGTCGTAGGCACTTAAAGGTATAACATTAACACGTTGACTGCCGTAGGCAGTGTAAAGATTATCCTACGTCTGGATAATCCCCATAGAAAAATAATAATGTGGCCGACATGGCGTCCAAGGTGTTAATTTCTTCTAATAATTGAAATAATAAAAATCATAATCATTGGATCAACAAAGCTTTTTTGGATTTAGCAGGCCGCCCTCTCTTTCTCTTCTCACCGATAGGGAATTTTTCTGGCTTCATGAGGGGGTTCCACGTACTTTAGCCTGATTGCTAAACCCAATAGATGTTTACAGGTATACTGTTTTAAGAATGTAGGACAGTTACACCTACCGGTTAACCAATCTTCGCTGTTAATGGGTAACATTACTTCCCATTCACTGAAAAACTGATCTTTAAAATCATTGAAGCTTCCCCAGTCTTCATTGAAAGTTTTGCATTCCATCTTATCACCGGCTGGTATGCGGTAGTATTTCGCTGAGTCAGTTGTCTGTTTGACGGGTAGTCTTTTAGGCAGTTTAGCCCATTGATACGCTTCAGTCCATTGTTTGAGAGTAATGGTGGGTTGTTGAGAAACGGACTTATTATTTTTATAAATGTTAGACCATTCGGTCACCATATCTTTTGCTACCACCAGGAATCGCGACAGTGAGTGACGCTCACGTAAGGTATGGTCGTCTTTTACAGTTCGATTAAATGCTTCCAGTGCATTGTTAGTTGCTGGAGTACCTGGAAGGACTCCTTAATACCAATTGCGATTCATAATCAGCCATTCTTCTTCAAAGTATTTTATAAATTCTTGTTGATCTTTCCACTTCGCCAAAAAACTTTCACAAGCACGGTCGAAGACATCGGAAGACGATGAACACTGCAAAGCATCTATATCAGATAATATTTGCTTGCGCTGTGATTTGTCCACTGACTTTTCAACTTGTTTTTGGATATTTTTTTTTGCATGTGCCCAACACATTCTTATTTTGGCATTAGGTCCAAAAACTTTTACGAAAGCATTTTGTATGCTTTTTGCTGCATCAGAGATCAATACTTCTGGAGTTAAGTCTTTTTTGTGTATAGAAGAGACACTGTTCTTGAGAGCCGTAAATACAAATGTAAAGTCAGCAGTTCGTTCCGTGGATGTTACGCTTAGAGCAAATGGATGAAAACTTCTGTCACGATCAGTTGTTCCAACGATGAGTACCGGAAAACCCTGCCAGATTAATTTATATGTTGCATCAGCGTGAACAATTTTACAATCACTTGCAAGGCTAAGTAAGTATTTCGTTGATAACATAAAACGAAAGTAGGGGTCTTTGTCATCGTCAGAAACTTCGAATGAAACCACAAAGGTACAGTGACAATCTTCAGGAATTAGTGAGTGAGATACAAGCCACGCCTTCAGTTCTCCCAGGCTAATAGTAGACGGCCCGTACTTTTGTTGACGAATTTGAGCCAGATAATTTTTCAGTTGTATGTTAGATGGTAACTGTATACCTTTTTTTTTCGCCAAAGCACTCATTATTGCCTTTGGTTTCAGTTTGAGTTCAAATAGTTTATCTATTTCACTGCAGGTTTCCGAAGAGATACCGCGTGCCGAAAGTGATCCTAACGAATCATGGTCGTGATTCTCTTCTGTCCGATATAATATCACATCATCTGACGTAGAATCAAACAACAAGTAAATTGCCGCCGAACACTGCAACCCGCGTCGTTTTACTTTATTGCAACGATAATATCTCTTTACACCTTCTTCAGTGTTGTGTACTTTTTGAACAGACCACACTCCTTCGTTCTTAATGAGAACTTCGGCATCACGAATATTCGAAAATTTTTGCACTATAACCCAAGATCTTCCTTGTTTGCGTCTTCGTTTCATTTGTAACTGATTATTTTCTCGATCTGAATCAGTCTCAGAGTTAAGTAGCGGAGCTTCAACATTACTTGGCCCTGCCAAAGCTTCGTCGGACATCGTAAACAAAGCGCGTGCGCTACGAGCATAGAAAATACACAACTACTTTTTAAGCCGCTACAGCGACGACTGAGAGAGAAGGAGCGCGCGGCCTGTGCCTCACGCACCGGCGGCGGTTATGCGGGGTGCGGAGTGCGGGGTTAAGAAATAAAGGGGAGCAAATGTTATTTTAGTCTTACATTAAATTAGTCTGGGATCAAATAATGTATTTTATATGACGTCAAACTATTTTGGAGTAAGATTTTTGGTAGTAATATTAATCTTCTAGTTAGACAGAATTTGGTGACCGTTAATCCATTTTAGGAACCAAAAATAATATTTGTGCAAGGCTTGCGATTTTCCTGATGTTATTTCATTTATTTTGGATCATAATATTATATACTTTAGGGCCCTTTTAATAAAGTCCATTGATTTTTTTGGAGTTGTTTATCTTATTTGGTGCCTAGACTTAGAGTCTTAAAAATATTTTTGGTGACCGTCTAAATTATACCCATATTTTTTTACGCTATAAATTCAGAGATATTTGAAAAAAACTGATAGGTGCTATGATACCGGCATTATTAGGGGACATGCCTTTGCTTGGTTATCTGGTCTGACTTAAAAAGTATTTTACCATACATGCAAGCTAGCTGTCATTTTGACATTGACATTTGACACTGACACTATGATGACACTATGATGAGTGAGTGAGAGAAGAGATAATCGTAGTGTTGTTCTATAGAAGCGAAGTCCATCTAGCTATCGATAGTTTTAGTATAGTATATTTAGGATTGCTAAAACTACACAAGCATTTTAATGATTATCTAGTTTAGTGACGAAATTATAAAAAATCTTTTAATCATTAGGGATGTTTTATTTGATTTTAGAAACCATAAAAATTTAAGTAAGGAAAATGACAACGTTAGCTAATAGTAGTTAGTAAAGTTGTGTTTGATTATTTACTTTTGTATTATGATATACGTGCTTAAGAAGATTGTGTTTGGATAAACATACCCACTAAGATTATTTATCAACTTCTTCATTGAGACTTTTTGTATTTTGATATTACGTGCTTAGTTAAGTTGTGTTTAGATAAACATACTCACTAAGATTATTTATCTACTTCTTCATTTAGACGTATTGTATTTTGATATACGTGTCGATATCGATATCTTACTTCTACAACATACAACACTATAGACGTCAGTTGTTTTTTTAAACTTTGAATATGGCAGAGGCAAGAAGTTATCACATCCTTACTCTTGTACTTACGCTCTTTTAGAATTGAAAGTTTTTAAAGAATTTAATTCAAGGGGAATAACTGGAAAGAAATGAAAAAGAAAAAATACGTATGTCTTCTTTTTTGATGTACTATTAGGAAAAAAATAAAAATGTGCATGTAAATTTTTTGAAATGTTGTCAATTATGCTTAAAGATATAGCATGTTTTGAATTTATATGAGGAAGCTTGAAACACACACACGTTCTTTCGTGTGGAGCTGAGTAATTGGTTTGTGCAGTCAATGTAGAATTGAATCAACTAAACTGAGTATGTTGCATTGCAGGTTACCAGCAGGGGATCGAATCTGCTGTATGCCTCTAAAGCTGAGAAAAGCCTCTGTGTATCGAATATTAGCCCATATAGGGCCCCAACATATCTTTCATTGTTTTCCTTATATAGAGTTGCAACATGTAAACATAATATTTCCGTTAGGTCGGAGTACTTTAGGCCTAGAGGGCCCGCCCATATTATAGCTTTGCCAGAGCACCAAGATATGAGTTAGGTACGCGGGCAATGAGGTGATTAGACAGGCTTGCATCATTTAATGCATAGATCGATTGAACTGTATCTTGCTTGGCGCTATGGTACGCCTAAATATGAGTGCACAATATTACTCCTTACTAGGGACATACTATATTATATTACGGAGTAGGTACTCTACGGTATTTTAGTAATAGGTATGGATCTTTTATGTTACTAGTTTATATTATATATAAGTTTATACTTTTACGTAAAGCAGTATGATAAAGTATTATTGCAACAAACAGCAATCTTTTATTTATTTACCAACAATAAAATACGATCTATACCGGATAGTAAATATCGATTGTGCGGAACCGATCAAAAATGACTCGATAAAAGGATTGGTTATATTCGTTCCGACATCAGATACACGTACATCACTAAAGTTTGCTCACTCTTTTTTTTTTTTTAAAGTCGAGCACTGTAGTTTTTGACGCATAATGACAGTAATTTTTTGCCGATTCTTAGTCTATGGGAGTTAATAATCTTAAAAAGATAACATGATCAGTGCCTGGTAGTACAAAAAGATACCTTAAAATCCTGTAGATGGCCTTACCCCGCGTACGGACTTCCCTACCTTGACCTTACCTATTTTTTTATTACAAAACCGCCCCTCTTATAACAGCATACTATATTATAACATAACATATTATAACAGATACTGTAGTGTGAGTACCTCGCAAAGTGTTGTCGCCCGTAATGTGCCCGTACAACAATATCAAATTTTGTTACATTTTCGGATGATTTTTATTTGCTGCAACTACACATTTCTTTACACCTTAAAAAAGTATGTAGCGACATCTTACCACTGTCGCTAACACTAGCAAGCAACTTCAAGACGCGACGCCCTGACTCGGCTCCTACAGGCTAGATGGCGCTGATAGCCCGCTCCATACAACACAGACCGCGATATGTAAAATTTAGCACGAGTTTGACTACATATAGATAAACCAAGACGGTGACCATTGGACCTTGGTCCCCGACCATAACAACCGGTCGGTAGGAAGCGCTTACCTTTGCCTTCCTAACCCAGTTGCGCCAAAGTGGTGACCCCGACGTGATCTACACTGGAGCATGGAGCCTCACCGTCGTCATCATCATCGTCGCCTTCCCCCTTGCCAACAGGCACCCAGCCAGCAGCATCCAGCCAGCAGTCTCCTGCAAGCCAGCTCACCAGCCCTAAGGACACCACCGCAGACCGCACCGGTTCTACCTGGTTCCTCGGCAGCCTCATTCAGCTCATCATCCCGACTCACTGTGGACTTCGAGCTCTCCCGCACGCATCGTGGACATAACACATGCTCATCCCGACTCACTGTTGATATCACGCATGTACATCCCGACTCATCGTGTGGACATCGCGCACTCATCCCGACTCACCGTGGACATCGCGCATCCCGACACGCCGTGGACATTACGCATGCCCATCCCGACTCACCGTGGACATCGCGCATGCTCATCCCGGCACATCGTGGACTCAACAAGCACTGGCACTTGCAAGCTCACTACGCACAGACTGCTGAGCTCTCAACCACCCTGGCTCAATCAACCTCCGGTTCTTCGGGGGGAGTGGTGTAGCGACATCTTACCACTGTCGCTAACACTAGCAAGCAACTTCAAGACGCGACGCCCTGACTCGGCTCCTACAGGCTAGATGGCGCTGATAGCCCGCTTCATACAACACAAACCGCGATATGTAAGATTTAGCACGAGCTTGACTACATATAGATAAACCAAGACGGTGACCATTGGACCTTGGTCCCCGACCATAACAACCGGTCGGTAGGAAGCGCTCCCCTTTGCCTTCCTAATCCAGTTGCGCCAAATTGGTGACCCCGACGTGATCTACACTGGAGCATGGAGCCTCACCGTCGTCATTATCATCGTCGCCTTCTCCCTTGCCAACAGCACCCAGCCAGCAGCATCCAGCCAGCAGTCTCCTGCAAGCCAGCTCACCAGCCTTAAGGACACCACCGCAGACCGCACCGGTTCTACCTGGTTCCTCGGCAGCCTCATCCAGCTCATCATCCCGACTCACTGTGGACTTCGAGCTCTCCCGCACGCATCGTGGACATCACACATGCTCATCCCGACTCACTGTGGATATCACGCATGTACATCCCGACTCATCGTGTGGACATCGCGCACTCATCCCGACTCACCGTGGACATCGCGCATCCCGACTCGCCGTGGACATTACGCATGCCCATCCCAAATCACCGTGGACATCGCGCATGCTCATCCCGGCACATTGTGGACTCAACAAGCACTGGCACTTGCAAGCTCACTACGCACAGACTGCTGAGCTCTCAACCACCCTGGCTCAATCAACCTCCGGTTCTTCGGGGGGAGTGGTGTAGCGACATCTTACCACTGTCGCTAACACTAGCAAGCAACTTCAAGACGCGACGCCCTGACTCGGCTCCTACAGGCTAGATGGCGCTGATAGCCCGCTCCATACAACACAGACCGCGATATGTAAAATTTTGCACGAGCTTGACTACATATAGATAAACCAAGACGGTGACCATTGGACCTTGGTCCCCGACCATAACAACCGGTCGGTAGGAAGCGCTTCCCTTTGCCTTCCTAACCCAGTTGCGCCAAAAGTAATATCACACCTTACGAAAAATTACGACTACTTAATCAGGTCATTATTATTAGTCTAAACGCAGTCAACAGAACATGGGAGGATAGTAGATATTGTTTCTAAAGTTGACCCCATATAATGCTCTCAAAACAATCGCTTTCAAAATATCTGCGGTTTCGCAGGGCGTTTTACTGGCAATTAACATCTCTAGGACCGCTGACTTCTCCATCAGTCGAAAAGCATTAACAAGAGGAAATCGTCTCTACTTACCAGACACCATCGTTTTGCTGCCCGCACCTGGCCACCGCAACTTTGGTGGCTGAGCGATTCGTTTGGACCGACACGAACAAAGATTGCTTCGCCTGCCAGCGCAGAGAACTTCATAACGCTGCTCGGCAAGTTCTCCACTCTAACCAATACATAAACATCATCGGCCTACTGCCTCGCAGCAAGGTTTCCAAAATTGTCTTTTAAAGGTTGATAGATTCTCTAGCTGGCCTGATGCTTGGGAAACCCTTACAATGAATACGGGTGAAAAAATGCGCAAAGACATTTTTCAGAGTGAATCGCTATTTTCGGTGGTCCATCTTTTGTTACGAGAGTTACCGGGTGAGTTCATGGCTTCCTCCCATCTTTGCTACACAGCTGCGTAGACACATGGCCTGATTAAGGCCAACGACCGCTACCTCACATCTACAGTGGTAGACCGACTTTCTTGTTTAAGGACTTAAGCCGATCCTGCAAAAATAGGCATGGAATCAAAAAGATGCTTAAGCTGACTCGCTCCGATGCAGTCGCTTATAGCGACTTCTGCCTCCTAGTAGACCTAGAATTGATGGGCTGGGAAACTTGGTAGTCGAACAGCGATTTTTTGTCGTTCAGCACCCTGATTTACAAACACTCGGAGAGTTCCCGTGTCGGCTCTTTTTCGAATACGAATGTCAAATCGTATCGGATCCGACCGACATCGTTTGTGAATAGGGTTTTCGAATCCGTTCAGAAAGAAGGTTTTGACATTCGAATACGGGAACGATCCGACACGGGAACTTTCTGAGTGTTTGTGAATAAGGGTGCTGATCTCCCTTCAGCAGCCTGAGTGAGAGAGTCTCCGCAGAGGTTTTAGTGGTACTTGGCCACTCGCCAAGATCCTACCTAAGTTCCCATTCATAGGGCAATAATTTTCTTCTGCGGAAAATACTAGGTTCTCCAGGGCCCTATTTCACGAAAATATTAGTTTACTAGTATATTAGCTATTAGTTACCAGTGTAAAAATTACAAGTCCTAATATTTCCTGTTTCTCAAAAGAAGGTAGTGGACTAATAACTAATAAGACAGGCTAATAAAAAATATCAGTGTGTTGGCTGAATGCACATTTAACCCATGCCTATTTTACTGATTGGTAAAAATGCGAAACAAGTTCCCGCCAATTTTGCATTTGTTTGTTTTTTTGGCGGGAAGTTGAAAAGGGTGGTCCAGCTTTTTTCTCTTATTTTATTTTCTTGTAATTTATTATTTAAACTAATTTTCTGTAATATATTAGTGTATTTAGTGTTAAATATCGTATATACATAAAATTTGGTAAGTTTTTGCACATATTGTATAAAGCAGACAGCAGCATCATAGAGACGGAGCCCGACCCCGACCCTGACCCTCCTCCAGCGACGACGAACTCGTGACTTACATTGTTAGAAGCCAATAGCTTTATTTCTAACCAACAGTCAGAATACGAAAGTTTTAAGCTCGTAACAGATAGAAGGAATAAAGTAAAAAAGAAACAGCACATTAATAAACTTAAAAATAAAACAACTCCTCCAAAAATACATATTCCAGATGCTTTATTAAAGCAAATTTCCAACAAGACTTTAACAACATCACACCCTACAACTGATCTCTCATCAACCCCATCGGTATTTCGTAGCAAATATGCAGAGTCTGATGTTGGCCCCTTTGTTGTGCATGTTAGCTTGAAAGAAAATTCTCCCAATGCTGGCTCCACTCTTCATCCGATTAAGTTTGGAAATTTCTTTTTCAAAAACAATCTGAAAAATA
Source organism: Pyrausta nigrata (assembly GCA_949316185.1). Taxonomy (NCBI): domain Eukaryota; kingdom Metazoa; phylum Arthropoda; class Insecta; order Lepidoptera; family Crambidae; genus Pyrausta; species Pyrausta nigrata. The sequence goes on from OX438936.1 coordinate 2,737,173, forward strand.
TTATTGATGATGGCATCAAGCGTATTGTTCGAAATAGACTATCAGTTACGTTCAAAACTCCAAGTGCAGCCAACTTGTTTATGACAAATGAAATAATCTTGAAAGAGTATAACTTGCTTTTACCATCATTTAACATTACTAAAATGGGTATTGTTAAGGGGATACCAACAGAGTGGTCTCATGAGGAGATAGTAAAAAATCTCAGAGTGCCTGATGGTTTCGGGCCCATAATCCGTTCTAGACGTTCGATCAGGAAAATATCCACTTTTGAAGGTGTTTCATGGCAACCTGCACAAACTGTGGTTCTTACATTCGATGGCCAATCTTTACCAAGTAGAGTGTACTCATTTTTCTCATCCTTACCCTTGGAACAGTATATATTGCCCACTATACAATGCTTCAATTGTTGTCGTTTTGGGCACACTCGAGTGCAATGCCGAAGTATGCCCAGGTGTTTTAAGTACGCAGAGAATCATCCAGGATCTAAATGTAATGAATCAGAGTTCAGATGCATCAATTGTAACAATAATCATCAAGCAACTAACCAAAATTGTTCTGAATTTATCCGGCAAAAAAATATTAAGCACTTCATGTCCCATCACTCTGTTTTAAATCAGGAGGCAGCAAAACAGTTTCCATTACTTAAAAAACCTATTCAGAAATTGTTTCTAGTCCCACAAAATCAGCTCCAGTTCCAGTCCAAGAAAAGAAGTCATACAAAAAACTGTTACCATCCCTAAGAAATCTCCTCAGAATACAATCAGCCCAGGGTATGATAATATTAAACACAACTCGTTAATTGATCATATCCCACAACCTCAAAATGGATGTGGGTTTTCTACTGAACCTTCACAAGATGACTTAATCTCTTCAAATGCTTTAAACAACTTATTGTCTTCCCTAATAAACATAATAGTAAATTCTGCTCTACCGTACACCGTTGCCATATCTCTTATTAACAACTTATCAGTATCAATCTACAATCTTATCAAAAATGGATCAAGTTCTTCAGTGGAACTGTAAAAGTGTGTCCTCTAAAATACTAATAACTAATTTCTTTAGTTAATAAATATCAACCTTTTGTACTTGCTCTTTCAGAAACCTGGCTGGCTTCTTATTAAAAAGAACTTTAAATTTACTTCTATACCACTTCCAGCCTTCAACCATAAACATTTCAATGCTGTTGCAGCCGAAATTGGGGATATATCAATTCTGGCAGTTAATATCTCTTGTAAGGACACCTCTGTTATTTCAGTATTACGAAATTGTTTGACACATCTCACTGCTCCTTTAATGATCTTAGGTGACTTCAACGCCCACCATTCTTTATGAGAGCTCCAAACAACGACCAGTTAGGAAATGCAATTGTTGATGTTATTGATGATTTTAATCTTTGTATTCTTAACGATGGATGTGCTACTAGAAGACCTTGCCCTGGCCAAAATCTAAGCTTCCTAGATATCACTCTTTGCTCCCCTGCTCTTTAATTTTGTTTAACATGGACATGTTTACTATACACTTTCGGCAGTGATCATTATCCCGTTGTCATAACTTTGCCAGAAAACAATCGTTCAGTAACTTCTCTGCCTCCTATGCTAAAGTACAATCTGAACAATTGCCACTGGGCTACATACAGGTAATTGGTAGAGGTAAAAGTATGTGGGGGTTTTGTGTTCTTGTTGGAGATAAGTAAAACTCGAAGTCCAGATTCGTAGTAATTTATTTATAAACACTACACCCTAATATAGGCGTAAATAGTGGTCCAAAACTAAGGTGTGGATACACTGCACAAGGAAGCACCACATACCAGTATTTAAAAAAAAGTTATGTACAGGGTTTCCAAAAAAATTTTTTTTTTAATTTTTTTTTAAAATCGTTACCTTGCCTTACAAATTTGGTTATAATTTCCAAAAATTACGGTATTTTTTTATGCAGTTTTTTTATTATTATTGCTGATCACATGTACTTAGTATTCCATTCTTTTTTTTTTACAAACTGAATTTAATTAAAAAAAAATTAAGTTACTTTCAAAATTCAATACTCATTGCTAGCAAATCGTTTGACTTTAAATGCTTTTGGTGCAAAAAAAAATGTACCACAATGTTAGTGCCCATTATTTTACAAAAATGTCCATCTTTTGCAGATTCTAAAATGGTGCAACAATAAGTGTTACGACTTACAGGAAAAAAGTTATTGCTTTTCGAAACAAAAAGGAGCCCAATTCAGAAAAACAATTTTTTGAAGTTCAAGGGTTTACAAGGGTTGTAATTTTTTTCTAACCAATCATTTAGTTTTTCTTTAATTTTGGTTATTCAAACGGCGTTTAAAATTTTTAGAACGTGGATCCATAAAAATGTTCTAAGCATTTTCAAAATTACCACGACGACTTGTGTCAGGTTATGAAATTTTTGTGGTAATTTGTCGTCGCGTGGTAATTTTTCCTTTCATTTAAAGTAAAAGGAATGCGACGGGACCTTACAGTTCAATTCAAGATCGAGTTTAAAAAGGAAAGAGACAGCAACTCAAACAATAAAAGCAGTACCGTCGTCTCAGTCGGGTTAGGGTCATAAATTCATAGCGAGTGTTTCTGTCTCGCTTCCGCTTATTGCTCTTGTTCCGTGAGTCTTCACATTGATGAGTCATGTTGATAGAAAACGACTGCTGACATGCGAGCGCGTGAAGCAGTTATTTTACTATCCGAGTGTACCACCGGATGATTGATTGGTGCGCCGGCGCTGCTTACACCCCCTCCCTCTCCTTAATTTTTGACCACGTCTCTATGATAGATGACAGAGTCAGTGCGATTTCGTACGTCGCATGCGCTTATCATTTGTGTTTCCTGTGGTTTCTATCTCTGCCGTTAAATTGCTGTTTTTGGACTTTGTTTTTCTTCTTGAATTGGACTTGTTAATTTGGTGATCTCTACGACTTTTGCTACGTTATTTGGACTTGAAACCAGATTGGTTTTGCTTCGTGATTTGGATTTGTTGATTTGGTGATCCCCACGACTTTGGCTACACAATTTGGACTTGGAACCTGTTTGTGGCAGTAACGAATCAACCATGTCGCAGTACACGCCGCGAGAATACGCCGAAATGTATTTAATTTACGGCGAATGCGGATGCAATGGTAGAGAAGCAGCTCGATTGTACAGAGAAAGGTATCCTGATCGACGACACCCTGATCATCGGGTGTTTATTAGAGTGCATCAGGCATACCTTGAAGGGAGGATACCAGGTACAGGCGTTGGCGGCGCAAGTGAGGGACGCCCAATGGTCTATGATGACAATCAAATTTTAGAACTGGTACATGAAGACCCTACCACTTCAGTTCGTGCCATAGCAAGGAGGACCGGAATTTCTACCAGAACGGTGCATCGGGTGTTGAAAAGGCATGAACTGTACCCGTATCACTATCAAAGAGTGCAAAGTTTACTGCCCCGTGATCGACCACTCCGGGTTCAGTTTTGCCGAGAAATGCTACGCAGAATGCGAGTCGACTCAAGCTTCTTCGATAAAATATTATGGACGGACGAATCATCGTGTAAAAAAGACGGATATTTTAACATGCATAATTTACACAGTTGGCAACTTGAAAATCCCAACCTAATTAGACAAGACAGATCCCAGTATCAATTTAAAATCAATTTATGGACTGGGATCATTGGTGGGCAAATAATTGGCCCATTCGAGTTACCTGAAACTCTAAATGGCGAAAGGTACCTAAACTTTTTACAGAACGAACTTCCGGAATTGCTCGGAGGGATCGATCCGGAGGTGAGGGAAGTGATGTGGCTGCAAAATGACGGCTGTCCGGCCCATTACGCTGTTATCGTAAGAGAATTTTTAAATGCGACATTTCCTCAAAGATGGATTGGCCGACTAGGGCCTATAACATGGCCACCTCGGTCCCCTGATTTGAACCCCCTCGACTTTTTCTACTGGGGGTGCCTTAAAGAAAAGGTATATCATGAAGAAATCACTTCAGTAAATGAACTGAGACAAAGAATCGGAAGAGCGGCCGAAGAAATAAATACTAGCGGGTATGCACGCAGAATCAAACGTTCTTTTATTAGACGGTGCAGAGCTTGCATCGCCGCTAACGGTGGTCATTTTGAACATTTAGTATAGGGCCTAAACTAAATGTTCAAAATGACTACCTTACTGGTATGGTACACCTTATGGTTTACTGTAAGTTTAATTTGTTAGTTTAAGTTTAAGATTTAAGTTAAGACTTTTGTTTTTTAATAAAGATGATTTCAGTACACCGTTTTTTTTTGTCACTAGAGTAACCTAAAATTTAAGAAAGAACTGAATAATTGGTACAAAAAAAACAACACTTGTAATGTAACTAACTTGAAAAAAATTGTTTTTCTTAACTAGGCTCTTTTTTGTTTCGAAAAGTAATAACTTTATTTCTGTAAGTAGTAACACTTATTGTTGCACCATTTTAGAATCTGCAAAAGATGGGCATTTTTTTTAAACAATGGGCACTGACAGTGTGGTACATTTTTTTGCACCAAAAGCATTGAAAGTCAAACGATTTGCTCGCAGTGAGTATTGAATTTTGAAAGAAACTTAATTTTTTTTATTAAATTCAGTTTGTAAAAAAAAAAACGAATGGAGTACTAAGTACAAGTGATCAGCAATAATAATAAAAAAATGGATAAAAAAAAACCGTCATTTTTGGAAATTATAACCAAATTTGTAAGGCAAGGTAACGATTTCTAAAAAAATTAAAAAAAAATTTTTTTTTTGAAAACCCTGTACATATTTTTTTTTAAATACTGGTATGTGGTGCTTCAGTGTACAGTGTATCCACACCTTTGCTTTGGACCACTATTTACGCCACACCCTGTATATAAAATGCTCTTAAAAACTCATTGGCTAAAAATAACTATGACCAATCAGATCACTTACTTATCAACCAGTAATACATCTTTTGGGGGACAAACATTAGTATTGAAATGACAGAGAGGGCACGCTCGAATCTCTCGCGCAAGGTGAGAGTGAGAAGGACTACGTGTCTCTCACGCGGAGGTTATAAATATAAGACGCGCGCAGTTCGCGCTCCTTGCAGTCTTCATGTGATGAGGATTAGGTTAGGGTCATGATCTCCCATAATTTATTTAAACTTTTTGCATACAGATTATGTACAAATGGCTGATTTAACGCTAAAAGCATTCTCTACCAATCAACTATAGGCCAAACAGAGAAATACAGGCAGTGCAAGATATCGTAAATTAGGAAAAAGATGAAACCGAGAAAACCAATGCAAAATAAGCATAGCAATGAAGAAAAATTAACATAGCAATAGACATACATACTACATACATAAATAAAATAGATGATGTACATATTGATACATAAACATACACATGATACACATACATAATAGTAATACACAGAACACATTTCTTCCATTAAGACAGAACAGAAAGTTCTTCCTGGTAATGAATTCTCAAAGCCTTCTTGAAGGAAAATTTTGAGGTAGATTCCTGGATATTTGTGGAGAGCCAATTCCAGAGACGAGTGGCCGTAAGGGTGAAAGAATTGGACATATAGCCAGAAGTATGATGCGGGGTGAGAAGTCGGAGGGAGTTACTAGAGCGGAGGTTTCGATTATCAGAAGTATGGAGGAAAACAAACTTATCTTTAAGATAAATAAATAATAAATAAATTGTTTCAACAAACACACCAATTACCTAGCCCCAAAATAAGCGTGAGTTTGTGCTATGGTGACTAGAATAACGGATAGAAATACTTAATACATATAAGATTAGACGGAGACTTGGGGTTTAAGAGAATGGAGTATAACATGCATAGTGTCCGAATGTTCCTACGTTGCCGTATGGAAAGCCAGCCGAGCTGAGAGCGAAATTGGGAGATGTGGTCATATTTGCGAAGACCGAAAATAAATCAAATACCATTGTTAAGAAGCCGGTCCATTTTATTAGGAGATCTTGGGAGATGTATGAGCAGCATATATCGCCATAGTCAATAATTGGTAAGACCAGAGACTGCACAAGCAAAGCTTTTGTGCTGGAAGGCAAAAAATGTTTAATGCGATAGAGATAATAATGAAAGGACACATCTGTTATACCATTATTAAGAAATTGTTTGTCGTATCTCACTGCTCCTTTAATTGAGTTTAGTTTGGGGCTAGGTAATTGGTGTGTTTGTTGGAACAATTTATTTATTATTTTATATTATAAGTAATGGGCTAACTCTTGATCGTCATCATAGCCCAAGAGCAAAGATACACACAACATGCTTTACCTACTAATCGCAAATGGGCTTGCAACTCAGATTAAAGACCTTGCGCTAGTCCGGATTAGCTAATCTGGACTGGCGTAAGTGGACCTTCCGGATTAGCTATCAGACTTGCGCAAGTGAGCTTTCAACTCAAATAATATAGGCCAGGTCAAATGAACAAGTCCGGATTAGTTATACCGGATTTGTGCATGTGGGCATAAGGTGATTAACACACTGCCTCGCTGCGTGCCCCACGCATCACGCCGCGTAGCGCGTGAATTTCTTGTATTCTGTCGCGCGTTAATAATTCATTAATTCACGCGCTACGCTGCGTGGTGCGTAGCAGTGTAAAGACCGCCTAAGACGTTCAATTTGTGTTGTAGTCTGTATTTATGCCATATATCTATAGTATTTAAATGTACTTAATAAAACAAAGAATTTATACGCTCTCGATTTCTTTGCTAATGATAATTTATTGTAAAGAAAATAAAAAAAGATAACATAGGTATCACGATTTATTGCTTTCTTGATATTATGAAACAATGAACTACCAATATATGAAAGAAATAATAAATATACAGGGTGTGGCGTAAATAGTAGTCCAAAGCAAAGGTGTGGATACACTGTACGTACACTGAAGCACCACATACCAGTATTTAAAAAAAAATATGTACAGGGTTTTCAAAAAAAAAAAATTTTTTTTTATTTTTTTAGAAATCGTTACCTTGCCTTACAAATTTGGTTATAATTTCCAAAAATGACGGTTTTTTTATCCATTTTTTTATTATTATTGCTGATCACTTGTACCTAGTACTCCATTCGTTTTTTTTTTTTACAAACTGAATTTAATAAAAAAAACCCTGAAAACCCTGTACATAATTTTTTTTTAAATACTGGTATGTGGTGCTTCAGTGTACAGTGTATCCACACCTTTGCTTTGGACCACACAGAAAAAAATTACAACCCTTGTAAACCCTTGAACTTCAAATAAATTGTTTTTCTGAATTGGGCTCCTTTTTGTTTCGAAAAGCAATAACTTTTTTCCTGTAAGTCGTAACACTTATTGTTGCACCATTTTAGAATCTGCAAAAGATGGGCATTTTTTTTAAACAATATGCACTGACAGTGTGGTACATTTTTTTTGCACCAAAAGCATTGAAAGTCAAACGATTTGCTAGCAGTGAGTATTGAATTTTGAAAGAAACTTAATTTTTTTTATTAAATTCAGTTTGTAAAAAAAAAACGAATGGAGTACTAAGTACAAGTGATCAGCAATAATAATAAAAAAAATGGATAAAAAAACCGTCATTTTTGGAAATTATAACCAAATTTGTAAGGCAAGGTAACGATTTCTAAAAAAATAAAAAAAAATTTTTTTTTTGAAAACCCTGTACATAATTTTTTTTTAAATACTGGTATGTGGTGCTTCAGTGTACAGTGTATACACACCTTTGCTTTGGACCACTATTTACGCCACACCCTGTATTACGACTTAAATCTATAATATTGCTAATTTGTATGGAATAAATATGAATACAAATTTATTTAACAAAAAAATACCATTCGATGACTTATAATAGTGTAATATAATTTATTGTAGTAAAACCTGCAAACAAAAATATATTATTATATAGTTTATTTTAATTAATGTGATATTTAGAAAAATCTGTACAGAATTTTTCATTAAATTATTAGTTACAATATATTATGTCCTATTCATTTATTTTGCTCACACGGAATATATTCTATTATACGGTTCTTGAAACAAAATAGCCGATAGTGGGACAACATTATATACACGTATTTGTGTCAGTATCCAAATTACTTCCAGACATTAGGGAAGTATCGTTTATAGATCTATGCTCATTTGTAAAAAAAATAGGTATGTCGAGTTTAATATTTATTTTACCGATACAATTGTCGAAAAACGTGGTTACCCTGTACCTACGCATGACTTAGATGAATGCGGCGCGTAGGCATTGGAACGGGGTTCCTATTATTATGATGACCATGTGCGGGTGGCAATGGCTTGGAGCTGTGTCCACCGTTTTAGCGATTTTCTGGACGGTTTCTAAGTGCTTTATCTCGAAATCAAATCAAATTTCACTTACAAAAATTAATCGACTGTGTCATCCGGTGGGACTCGAACCCACGTCCCTTCGCTATCCGGGCGAGTGCTCTTACCAACTAAGCTACGGAGGACGTTAGTCAGTCGACGAATTTTTGCAAGTGCTTGCTACGCCAGTGAGCCGGCGTTCGATTTCATCAATACTTGGGGAATGTACCCGCATGTATCCAATGGAAATATTTTTACAAATATTTAACCATCAGTTAAGATGAAATCAGCTTAACTTATTATATTTTTATAACTTAAGCAATTATTTTGCAAGTTTTTACGAAATTAAATCAAATTTCACTTACAAAAATTAATCGACTGTGTCATCCGGTGGGACTCAAGCTGATTTCATCTTAACTGATGGTTAAATATTTGTAAAAATATTTCCATTGGATACATGCGGGTACATTACCCAAGTATTGATGAAATCGAACGCCGGCTCACTGGCGTAGCAAGCACTTGCAAAAATTCGTCGACTGACTAACGTTGTTTGAGAGTTTAGGCAGTGGATTACACGTGGAGGGCGACAATGATAGGTGGAAAATAGGTAAAGTCTGAGCACTTATAGCTAGGTACTTGCCACATCAGCTTTCCGGTATCACTTCACAGGCCACAATCACTCGAAATGTCTGTAAGGAGCTTCACAGGATACACACGCGGCGAAAGCGCTCTGGTCGGTCTAGTACATGTGTCATAGGTAACGTCTCGATGGCGACTGGGGCTCCGGGGTTCTCACGGTACATTTTAAACAAATAAAAATAAGGCAGGTACGCGTGTGAGTGTGCGCGGCGTAGTATCAATAGGGTACACAAACAAATCAAAATATTGTAGTAAACAAACGTCCTCCGTAGCTTAGTTAAGAGCACTCGCCCGGATAGCGAAGGGACGTGGGTTCGAGTCCCACCGGATGACACAGTCGATTAATTTTTGTAAGTGAAATTTGATTTAATTTCGTAAAAACTTGCAAAATAATTGCTTAAGTTATAAAAATATAAAATGCTTTATCACAATATTTTTGAAATGGACGACCAAAAAATATATACTTGTGTTGTTTTCTGCGTCACAGATAATTACATTTAAAATTTGGATACTGATACTGGCAAAAGTCTCCCTGTATTGGTATTAATTTCTTGATTATTATGATAGTTGTATATAAAAGTTTTAATATTGCCGTTTTTTAAATTCCAACAAGGATATTAAAGGCAATACAATTTGTGATATTAAATTGAATTGATTTTCAGTTGCAGGCCATCTTGGCGAACCTACACAATTGTTGTGCACGAGGCAACGGGTGGTGTTGCCTCGTGCACAACAATTTTAGGGTGATTTTAGACACGTGCGGATTTGATCACGCACGCGAGATGGAGATACATAATCTGTGATGTTTAACATTTATGTCACTGCGCTGTAGCGGGTGCTACGCGTCACAGATTATGTATCTCAATTTTGCGTGCGTGGGGAAATCTGCACGACTCAGACACATTTAGTGTATAATACACGACATAGACTACAGACTTATTAGGCTACGCGATATTCAGACAGTCTTATTGAGACTCGTCGTAGTGTAATAGGAGTTAGCCTGTAAGTCTGTCTGCCCCATCTCGCTCTTTCACACGTTAAATGAGCGAGATAGGGCTTAGACTGTCTTAGTCAGACTGTCTGAATGACGTGTAATCTAATAACCCCTTTTATATAGAACGATGGTTTAGTCCGCTTCTTAGTTAGAACATAGTTTACAGTGCCAGACCACAGAATAAGTACTAGTACTCCGTACAGAAGTTTGACATTGCAATGAAATTCAAAGAAATATCTACTCAATGTTGTCAACAGTATGGTGTAATTCAGTTTGCCTCAGACTCAAGCACATTTTCGTGTAGACACCTACAGAAATATATTGCAAGATAATTTCGTTCTTATAACTCTGAATTATGATTCATAATACACTAAACCTATTCAGTGAAGTACCATCACGCAACGCGATAGGGTTGACTGCCACAAGAAGCTACTTACGCCATCTAGCGCATCTTTCTAGGACTTTATTCACGCTCGTCTAGCCAGCAACCTGGTGCCGCGCACCGCCGCGCCGGTCAAAAAAACGCGCGAGCGTGTCTCTGTCGGCTAGCGACACCCAACTTGTTTAGCCCCTTACCAAGGGGTCGCCGCGCGTAGGTACGTTTTTGCTACCTACGCGGGGAGATACACAGGCCTGGCCAGACCAACTATCGGTGTGTGAGTCGCATTCCTCATTAATAAAACCTTACAGTAATACCCAACTGATATAAAGCTGAATTTGAAATCGCGGGAAATACTGTTGGTGAATTAGCACTCTCGCGCGTTTTTCCTGTTACGCTATTGGTCATTAGCTGCCGCCATGCTAGCGCTCGCGAGAGTGAGATAGAACTAATACCTGTAGTCTACTATAGACCTTAAAGTTTAGCATTCTAAGGTTTATTGTAAATTTTAGCTTTTTCATAAATCTTCGTAGCCATACTTTCTTTTCTGCGTGAACGAAGATCCATGACGCGCCTTATCAAGTGGGTACTACTGTACAGGGCTGGACTGACTTAATCAATGTTTGTTTTATTACGGTCGGTTGATCCGTATCGTCAGGAACGCACGCCCCGACCGGTCGGTAGAGCACTGTAACCGGCCTGTAGAAAAGTTTTTTTTACACTGATTCGAGTAAAGCCATTCCGCCATACCAGAAGCGACTATCCATACATCCCAATAAACTGGCAACCAAACTCAGACTACTGTGAAAGCAGACTAAAAGACGCAATATCCGGAGTCTGCACAGCCTGATATTAAACTTCAAAAAATCGGCCAAGTGCGAGTCGGAGTCGGAGTCGAACTCGCTCACGAAGGTTTCCGTACCATAACCTATACAACATTAGACCTCATAATGCCCATTTGCAGTTTTAGAAACCACGTTTGTATGAGAGCCCCTTTTAATGGTTTATTTTATGGTAATTATTTATTTTTGTAAGTGATTATAGTACAATTCAACCATTCAGAGATAAAGTTTCCAGACACTATTGTGTCTGTAATAGAAAAACACGTTTTTTGTATGGGAGCCCCCGTTTTAAATATTGTTATTTATATTTTAAGTAAATATACAACTAAACATTCTGTGAATATTACAATCCCACCGGATGACAAGGTCGATCAATTATTGTGTACGAAATTTTATTTACTTTCGTAAAAACTTGCAAACGAATTGCTTAAATTATATAAAATAATTATAAGTATAACGTTTTCGGAATTAAGATTTCAGAATGGTAAGAAACTAAATGGCGGCCTAAGGCTCCGCGCAGATCGGCCACCGACCATAGCCACCGGTGGCTATCGATAAGCAACATTGGTTTTTTTAATGGGGTGCAGCGCGAAGCAAGTCGAGTAAGTTTAAACGATCTTCAAACAGAATCGAACTTATTAATATTAGTAATTAGATTAGAATTCTGCGCAATGCGCAAAACCATCAGACATTTGTGTTAAAAACTGAAAAGTGTTCATATTTACTGATGGTTAAATATTTGTAAAAATATTTCCATTGGATACATGCGGGTACATTCCCCAAGTATTGATGAAATCGAACGCCGGCTCACTGGCGTAGCAAGCACTTACAAAAATTCGTCGTCTGACTAACGTCCTCCGTAGCTTAGTGGTAAGAGCACTCGCCCGGATAGCGAAGGGACGTGGGTTCGAGTCCCACCGGATGACACAGTCGATTAATTTTTGTGAGCGAAATTTGATTTAATTTAGTGTTCATATTTTCTTATTTATATTTTATTTGTGTATATTAAAAAGATAAGGACCTGCGGAATATCAATACAATCATTTTCATGTACAAATTATTGTTTCATGCGTAAAAATCACCAAGATCTCGAAAAAAAATTGCTCTTAGATATCATTAGCTTCAATTAGTTTATTGTTTATTATATCACAAGAAATTTGTTTCAAATTTCAACAAGACCAGGACCTTGTGCAATGATTAGGCTAACGTACATAAGTTGTTTTAATGTATTTAACTAATTCAGCTCATCGTGCAAATGATTTAGAAGTACGTTAATTTTGTCAATTTCGTGTAGGACCGCCTTAATATGTTTTTTATGAAGTCGCCGCACACGTGAAGCTAGTGGCGTTCACTCGCGACTTAGTGTTCGCGAAACGCTACCGGTGGCGTCATTGTAACGGCCACCAACAAGCGTCATTTGCGCGGGACCAAAAGGCGTGGCGCGCGACAGCCACCGGTGGCGGTGGTCGGTGGCCCATCCGCGCGGAGTCTTATTATTGGCTATTATTATGACGTGTTATCAAAAGGTTTTAAAATCTGACCTCTGCCAGGCCTGTGTATCTCCCCGCGTAGGTAGCAAAAACGTACCTACGCGCGGCGACCCATTGGAAGAGGCTAAACAAGTTGTGTGTTGCGAGCGAACAACGAGACGCCCGCGCGTTTTATTCACCGGCGGCGCACGGCACTGTGTGAATTACGTTGCTGGCTAAACGAGCATGAATAAAGTGCCAGAAAGGTGCGCCAGATGGCGTACGTAGCTTCTAGTAGCAGTCAACCCTATCGCGTCGCATGATAGTACTTCACTGAATAGGTTAAGTGTATTATGATTCATATTCCAGAGTTATAAGAATGAAATTATCTTGCAATGGATTTCTGTAGGTCTCGTTTAGACGAGAATGTGCTTGACTCTGAGGCGAACTAAATTACACCATATCGTTGACGACATTGAGTAGATATTCCATCTAATTTCATCGCGAAGTCAAACTTCTGTACGGAGTACTAGTACTTATTCTGTGCTTCTGCTTCTAAACTATAGTATTTTAAGTTACAAGTAAACTATTTTAAGTGATGTCCTCCTAGCCGATTTCGACTACGGCGGCCTATCTCAACAGAGATTAGCCAACTGCGCAGGACATATTATAGTGCACAAGTGTGTGCGCAATACACAGGTGCACTCTCTACTCCTTCACTCTCATAATTCGGTGAGACGGCAGTCCGACATGACCGTAGAGAGCTCAGGCGCAGGACCAACGGCTTGACGTGCTTTCCGAGGCACGGGTGTTAACACCGCCAACTTCCTGACTCCGGAGCTGTGTCTGAGTAATTTCAAGACAGGAAAACCCAAACACTCTCGGCCCGACCCGGGATTTAAGTAAACAAGTAGGAAACAGAGAAACGGTCTTACATACTAAAAAACATAACCCTCTTGGGGTCCGCAGTCGGGTAAAAAGCAGGTGTGCCGATAACATCACTTCTCTTCGAGCTCCTTGAAGCGAGCCTTCAGCTGTTTGGTGTAGCTATCGAGACGGTACGCATTCGCTTCGAAATGAGAGACCTGAGCGTCAATTTGGTCTATTTGCATTAGGAGCGGCTTGATCTGCTGCTGGTCTGAAATTAGAATTATTAATTATTAGAATAAGAGTGTGACAGAAGGCACGGCCCAAGGATCGGTCCTTGGCCCGTTGCACTTTTTATCTTATGTCAACGAGATGGGTAACTGTCTAAAACACAGTTTATGTTACTAATTCGCAGACGATACGTGTCTTCTAGTTTCGGGTAAGGATGTCTCATATGTGTGTAATGCTCTTCACGCCGATTTGAATATGTTGATACGATGGTGCCATGACGTTGGTCTAGTGTTAAACGCCGATAAAACCAAACTTATGGTAATCAAATCCCCATACATGAGGTATCCTACTCCGAAACCAATAATTGCTCATAATCACGACTAATAAGTCAGCCTATTAGATCCCACTGCTGGGAAAAGGCCTCACCTCAACTATGAGGAGGGACGAGCCATACTTCACCACGCGGGCTCAGTGCGGATTGGTGAAGGGGTGTATGTAAGGCAAGTGACAAACCTTACTGTCAGAAGTTATCAAGCCGCCCTAGGGCCTCTGACTAGGCTTAACGACTAATACCACAGATATTAGCCGGGACCAACTGCTTAACGTGCCTTCCGAAGCACGGAGATGCTTGTCATGGACGTCACTTAAATGGTCGGAATGGTCACCCATCCAATCACGACCGCGCCGTGGGTTGCTTAACTTTTGGTATCACTACCAAAGCGCTGCCACCACTGCGCCACAAGCACCTCAGTATAATCACGACTGCCTCCATAAATTAGGAACTTGCCAATGTTCTACAATTGAAGTAGTGGCCACACAAAAATACCTCGGTTTTATAATTGACTCAAAGTTTAACTGGTCCTACCACATTGAACATGTGTGCAATAAGTTGCGTCAGTTTCTAGCCAATATCAAAATCTTAAAAAATCGCATACCCTTCAAAGTAAGACTTATGCTTTACAACTCCTTGGCTGAATCTTATATTCAGTATGGCCTAACAAGCTATGGTCGGACGTACAAATCATATTTAAAACAAATCTATGATCTTCAATTTAGAATTCTTAAAAATATTATATCCCCAAATATGCGCGTCCAACTTGATAATGAAGAAACTGCGATTTTTAAGCATTGTAAAATCTTACCAGTTTATGACCAAATTAAATTCATGTTATTAAAGCAATATTTCTTTTGCGATAATATAAAAACTTATATAGAACATCCTGTACGTACGCGCGCCATGTCACAAAACCGGCTCCGGCTCAACACTGCTAACAATGTGTACGGGCAGCGGACGGCCGCTTATCAGGTACCGCGTTTAATAGATGATCTACCTTTTGATGTACGTGAAAAAATTACACAGCATAACAAAAAACTAAACTCAAAAACTTTTTCCTTTCTAAAATATGATTTCCTACTGCAATATATCTCCTTACACAGAATAAAAAAATAGTCTACTTACTTAATAATAACGTACCTACCTGCCTAGTTCTTACTTCTACCTTGCTACTACTGACTGTAACAAAGTTGTTAACTTACATTATTTGCATGTATTTTCTTACTATACTGTCTAACTTACTTGAACTTATTTATTTAGCATATATGTATGCCACTGTTTAATCTGATAAATAAATTTAAAAAAAAAGAATATAACAGTTAAATAAATAAATTGTTTCAACAAACACACCAATTACTTAGCTCCAAACTAAGCGGGAGCTTGTGCTATGGCGACTAGGATAACGGATAGACAAACATATAAACGTTTGTACATCCATGACTTTGGTACAAATGCCCGTGCTCATCACACAAACATTTGCCCCTTGCGGGACTCGAACCCGCAACCTCTGGTTTTGTAGTTAAACTTCATATTCCGACAAGTTTGTGCGCGACACTCCTTGCATCACGCAATAGACCTGTGTCGATCGATCTAATCATTTTAACCTTGCGTTCGATGGCGACATATCGTAAAGTCCGTTTTTTTTTGCTTGTCAAACATTGTAAACATCTTTTTATGACTTTTAAAACTAATACTGTTGAAAAAAAATATTTACTAATAGCTGCATAGATTAAACGATAAACTACCATATTAGGATTTCATTTTTGTGTCTTTCTTATTTTTAAATGAATAATTTCGTTAAAAAGAAATGTCAAGATTGTTTACAATGTTGGACAAGCAATAAAAAACGAACTTTAGATTGATCGAATCACGGATCTCTAATCCAATCATTTATGACCCGAACTTCTTTCTCGCATAGTCGTTACGTAGCAAAACCGGTTGGTGCGTAATAAAAAAATAAAAGTTCACAATTTTCATACTATTCCTTTACAAGTCGATACAACATGGCATCAAACATTTGGCTATGAGGTACACCCGCTTTGCGACACCCTTAATTAAGATTAAACCACTGAGTTTTGCCTACAATGCTTTAACTTAAGATAGTCAGCAATAAATTATAGAGATGCGCAAAATATATCAATGAAAAGAAAAGAGTGATTTATATCATTGTGAGCTGCTGATATATATCACTCTTTTATATCTTCGGCTCTTTTAACTCAGTGATACAGGATGCGAATCATCGATGAATCTATGTCTCTCTCTCTTTCACATATTAGCAAGCAGTAACACCGTCTCACTCAGTCCTGTAGTTCAGTTCATTTCGTTCAGTCGCTGCTCGAAAAAGAGTCGCATATCAAGAGTTAAAGATATGTTTGAGATGCAAGTGAGTTAGTGAGTGATTAGCTTCTTTGAAAAGATATATATAATTTTTGTTATTCACTCAGGAGTTACACAAGTCTAATAAATTAAAACTATTTATTTACTTAAGTAACATTCATTGGTAATTTGTTGGTGGTCATCGGGTACATGGTGTAGTGATTCGTGCCCCGGTCTTCTAAACCAGGCGGTTGCGGGTTCGAATCCCGTAAGGGGCAAATGGTTGTGTGATGAGCACTAGCATTTGCACCTGAGTCATGGATGTTTATAAATGTATATAAGAATGTCTATTCGTTATCCTAGTCACCATAACACAAGCTCACGCTTATTTTGGGGCTAGGTAATTGGTGTGTTTGTAGAAACAATTTATTTAATTATCTATTATATATGTAGGTATAAGAGTTTGTTCTCCTCCTTCAAAGTTAACGTCCAAGTTTCGCACCCGTACATTAAAATCGGCCTAACGACTGTTTTATAAATCCGAATTTTAGTAGTTCTGCTTATCAACTTGGACACTAACACCGCCGAACATCATCGGAGAAATAAAATCTTTCCGACTTCGCTGGCTAGGACATGTGGAGAGGATGGGAGAGGATCGAGCCGCAAAGAGAGCTTATCTTGGTCAACCTTCCGGACGCCGGCCGGTGGGGCGTCCAAGATATCGCTGGAAGGATGAAGTCGCCAAAGACCAGAAAGAGCTAGAAGTACCCGACTGGTCAGATTTGGCACAGAATAGGGAAGAATGGCGCACTTTAATGTCGGAGGCCAAGATCCACTTCGGGTCGCTGAGCCAGCGAAGTAAGTAAGTATATGTAGGTATATAAGCGCTCATGCAATAATTAAAAAAATCTGTTGCATAGCAACACCAAGATAGGAACCGGGTAAAACCCTTTCTATTTTATTATTGATAAAAGTAGCTTTTCAGTTTTGATTTTATGTTCTTCACAATAAAATCATTTTTTGCGGTTGAGGGTAAGTCGTTCATGAACCGGGGAATCAAGTACTGAGCGGTCCGAGCGCCGTATGCCGCGACCCAATTAATCGAATTGATCACCACATGAATGGGTCACAACGATCGACCACGGTCGTGAGAAATGATCGATCGACACAGGCCTACCCCGCAAGACGTGGGGGGAGGCGAGGAAGCGCCAATCACACGCGATTGTCAAAGACAATCCTCTTTCCCACTCCATTATTTCAATACAAAAAATAATAGAAACTTTCAGGCCGACCCGGGATTCGAACCCAGGACCTTGTGGATAGCAGTACACAGCGTGCTGACCACTAGACCAACAAGCCAGTCGTTTACTAGCATTAGTTAATTGGTGCTACTTACACATTTCATTATACTCATTAAGCGTTTTGTTCAGATTTACAGCCAAGTTCCGGAGATCTGTATATTTGGTAATGGTAAGCCTGTTGATTTCCTCCAACAAGTTGTAATGGTCCTGTAAAATACAATATAGAAACTGGTGCATATTAATAATATAACGAGCGTCGTACAATCGGCAGCAAGCACTGACCTCTACAGTACAAGTACGCTGGACTGCATACTGTCAACCTAAAAATGAAGCCATTTAATTATCATTAATGGAATCAGGCGTTACTTTGCGGAAATCCATTTTTAAATGCAATGGAAATCTATTGCCAACACCAATGCGCCGTGGAGTAGCGAAACGCGTCGAGGTTTTTTGCACGTTGGTGTTGGTAACTAACAACTGCATTCTTGCATGCGTATTGAGGGAAGGCGGGCCGTGCATTCTGCATTTTCCTAAACTAATACTCAACGCAGTTGCGGTTGGTGTGGTTTTGGTGCCTGCGCTAGCGTCTCTTAGCGGAAATTTAAAGCAAAAAAAAAATTATTTTTCCAATTCATTTGATTATCGCAATTTTGGCGCTGACGGCTTTAGTGAGCGCGTGGTGACCGTCCACGGAACTAAGGAGAGTTGACATAAACATATGCAAGTTACTACTCTAGTTCCCTGGACAACTGGTGGGGGCGCTTTGATTCGGCACAAAAATTATCTGTCATTTCTCAGATAATGTTTAGTCCATCGTACTTGTACTATAGAGGTCAGTGGCAGCAAGTCATTTTAACACCCAATTTAACTACCACAACAGCTTTTATTACATGGGGAATAGATGCGGTGTTAAGGTCAACAATCAATATGGTGTAGTCCGATGTGCGGCCGTGTCCAAACATCTTAAAATAAAAGTAGGTATTTTTTTAAAGATCATAACATTTCATTGGAACCACAAATAAATAGCACTAACCTAATTTTTTTTATTTACATACAAAATTATACAAAAAACTGACTAAATGCAAGTCGAACTCACGCACGAAGGGTTCCGTACCATTATCTATTAAACAACATTAGACACTATATCATGACCTTTTTTAGTTTTAAAAACCACACAAAAATCAGCCAAGTGCGAGTCGGACTCGCGCACGAAGGGTTCCTTACCTTATATAGGTGTACTTATGACCTTTTTAGTTTTTAAACGGTAAAAAAAAACACGTATGTATGGGAGCGCCCCCTTATATATTTATATACTTATTTTTAATGTTTATATACATCTTAATATTCTTTGAATATTTCAAGCGTCTACATGTTGCTGTTTATTAATATCGAGCAAAAAACAACTTAAAAAACACGTTTATTGTGTGGGAGCCGCCCATAAATATTATTATTATTTAAATTAAATTATTTATTTTTACATTTATATTGATATTCTGTGAAAATTTCAAGCTTCTACCTGTTGCCGTTATTAATGTAAAACAAAAACAGCCAAAATAACTTATGTTTGTTGTATCGGGGCCCTCCTCAAATATATATATATATATATATATATTTGTATTTGTTGCTATAGCGGCAACAGAAGTACATCATCTGTGAAAATTTCAACTGTCTAGCTATTACGGTTTATGAGAAACAGCCTGGTGACGGACAGACAGACAGAAAGACAGCAGAAGCTTAGTAATAGGGTCCCGTTTTTACCCTTTAGGTACGGAACCCTAAAAAATCATGTTAGTATGGAAGCCCCATCATCATTCATAATTGAATTATTTATTTTTAAAGTGATTATTTAACTCAATACGCTGTGATTATTTCAAGCATCTGTCTGTTGCACTCTATTTTAACATCAAGCAAAATACGGCAAAAAAAACATGTTCGTTGTTTAATAGGAGCCCCCCTAAAATATTTATTAAAATAAATATATATTATTGTTTATAACAGAATAACACTTAAAACATTTCCATTACATATTTATAAATGAAACCGCCCTATTAAGCAAATTTAGAAATGCTTGTGTTAGGGTTTGTTTTGTTTAAACCCAGAAATACATCATGTGAAAAGGACTTGTCCATTAATGGTTTTTTATTCGTCAATAATTCTAACCAGAATAAACTAAATATTATACGAAAGAGTTCACAAAAACTAGCCTTTCTGCATAATCAATATATTTTTGAAGGCCTCCGATTTAGAGAAAAATTGAAAATATTTTTTCTCTTTGTATGTACATAAACCACACCTTTGCCTATATCAATTAACGCATGAAAAAAAATTGACATTCCATTGACAGTAGTACCTATTATATAATCTGTGGTAGTACCTAGTCGTATTTATCCACCAGTGGAAAGGCAATGGTACATAACCATACAGCCAGGAAATACAAGTAAGTGATCAATGGATGGGGCCTGTTACAAAACATATTTTTCTTAAAAATGGAGGCGTTTAAAATTCTGATTTCTATGGTTACGTGTTTCATATTTTTGTAGCTTAAAGATAAATATAGGTTTATTGGTGGTTAGTGATATCTTGGAATTAAAAACCAGCCTCCATACAAAAAGAGGACAAGTCCTTTCAATTGTCCAGCTATCAAAGTTCATGCATGAAAAACAGCATGGTGAAAGACAGAAAAATAGAAAGTAGACAGCGGGGGCTTAGTAATAAGGTCCTTTGGGTACGGAACACATTTATTTTTTTTAAATAGTTACTCTACAATAAATAAATAAACTGGCCAAGTTCCATTCAGACTCGCGCATGAAGGGTTACCATACTTATACAACATTAGACACTATATTATAATCTTTATTTATATTAAAAGAGTAAAAAAATCACGTTTGTGTGAGAGCCTCCCTAAATATTATATTTTATACCATTTTTTTAAGTTTATATACAACTAAACATTATGTAAATACTTCAACTATCTATGTCTGCCTGTTGCCCTTATTAATATCGAACAAAAAATGGCAAAAACGACAGGTTTTTAGTATGGGATCTCTTAAATATTTTTATTATTTTTATTTAGTTATTTATTTTTAAAGTTTATATACATACTAGTGGTTCCCCGCGACTTTGATCACAAGATTTGGATTTAAATACATACTAGTGGTTCCCCGCGACTTTGATCACAAGATTTGGTTTTTCCATATGAACTTTCATCCCCCATTTCACACCCTTAATGTTTTTATATCGCGACAAAATGTAGCCTATGTACTATCCAGGGTCTCGAACTGTCTCCAATCCATACCAAATTTTATCTCAATCGGTTCAGTGATTTAAGCGTCAAGAGGTAACAGACAGACAAACAGACACACTTTTGCATTTATAATATTAGTATGGATTAATATTCTGTGATAATTTTAAGCATCTACCTGTTGCCATTATAAATAAAGAATTATGTTTTTATAGTATTTGTTGTTGTCATACCTGGCCCGCAGACATTTCACCTTGTAGATAATCATTGGTGCGCTTGAAGAGCTGTGTTGCAAGGCGGCTGATAATGGGATCATGGGGGTCCAGTACTTCAAAGCTAGAGCAGCTTGGTGACATTTGGAGCTCTGAAAACATTAACAAATTAGTTTAATTTTACAAAACAAGCAGAAAAAAACCTTATTGATTTCTATGTCCATATATTGTATTTTTTTGTCTCAAGCTCTAAAGTAGGGTAGTCTAAAATGCTGCCGGTATAAAACATGATAATATGATTGTGAAAGGAGTAGATGATTCAGTGGTGTGTTTTAGAATTGGATGGAGAAGATGACATACTGCGCCAACACCATATGAACTGGGATCAGGGCCAGAAATTGATGATGATGATGCAATGTATTTGTTTCTTACAAACTCATAAGAACACAATATTTACCTTTTATTTACTACTTACCTGACATTTGATCACTTGGTAAACTAAGGTGTTAATATTTTTTCATTAAAAAGTTATGACAAATTAAATCTTTTTTTAGTGTATCAGTAATAGTATAGGATCCTAATATACAACGACCTTCACCGAGTTGTTTATTTGATGAAACATATTTTATATTTAATTTAATATGTCAATAAATATATTGCATATGGGTTGTCCAACAAATTTCAGTCCATGATATGATTAATTAAATTTTTTTTAAACATTTCGCATTATATATTATTCTATGGGCTTCAGACTTTCGATTGGTAAAGAATTTGTCTAATAATCAAACCGGCAAAATGTTAGACTTTTTTTTTAATTAATCATATCATGGACTGAAATTTGTTAGACAACCCATATGCAATATATTTATTGACATATTAAATTAAATATAAAATATGTTTCATCAAACAAATAACTTGGTGAAGGTTATTGTATATCAGGATCTTAGACTATAAGATGTCTTATTTTTCTAACCGCAAAGGCAGCTGAAGCAAGTCTTCCAGCCAAAGTGTCAACATGTGGACAGAGTAGTCAGAGACTCAAGTAGAGAATTGTTTATTGTAGATCATTTATAAGATGCAATGTTTTTTACACCTTAGCCAACCTTAAGCATTCACTCTGACCCAAATCCATTCCTAATGTAAAAAAATATATTTACCACCAGATAATCAGTCAGAGTGCTCCTTTCACAATATTTTTTTCACTGTTACACTTTTCCTTTGAATCTACTTATACCTTACCTTTGTTCCGCACCTCTCTCGTCCATTTTTCTACTTCTTCTTCAGACATTTTGGTTCACCAATCACAGAGTTCTACAGGACAAGATTGTTTTACTGAGTGAGAGTGAGAATAACAATTTGGCTTGTTGGGTTCGCAGCTTTCGCGATGCTATTTTTTGCAAAGATCGTTTAGAATGTAGCTTATTTCAAAGTTACAATACTGTTGAGCCGACCAAAACGTCTATTTTACAAAGTAAGTACCTGTTATTATTTAATGTGCTACTCCCTCCAGTTCCACACAACACACATACCGAATACCGACCGATTAAACCAACAAAGTGTTGTATAAGCGTACTATCGACATATGATGTCATAATAATAGTATCGAACTATCGATGGCCTCTCGTTGTTGTACTTCATAGATTCATGAGTCAGCGTAACCCTCACCCGCCCGGTGATGAAACACCAATCATAAGTCTCCGCTGTCATCGGATCGACAGAAGGGCCGAGGAATGAACATGATGATGACGTCATTATCATGTTCATGCATTGTTCATGCCTCGGCCCTTCCGTCGTACCGCGGTAAGGTCGCGCACGAACTTGTCGTATAACAACAATATTAATGAAATTAAGAAAAAACATAAGAGAACATTGTGAGTGTTAAAAAATATTAAAAACTATTCAATAGCGAAAGCGTCATCATTCAAGTTGAATTTATTCTGTAGAGAATAATTACTTGGCCCACTGCTGTTGCAATGCGGCTCGGGTAGATGTCGCTGCCGTCACGCAATGACGTAAGACAAAAGAGACCAGGAATTTCACACGGTTGGATGAACTGCACAGTAGCTCAGTTGGTAAGAGCGTTGGCCCGGTTAGCCAAAGGTCGTAGGTTCAATTCCTACCTGTGCGCGAATTTTTGGTTTCTTATTTAAACTTATATAAGAGAACATTATCTTTGCCGTTTGTCAGCAATTACATTAAAACAAGTATAAACACTTTACGACAAGTTGAAAAGATTTACTTATGTTCTCTTGCTTTATTTCAGAGTCTATGGAATTTCTCTGCACATAATTCTACGTTCTATAACTAGGTACCCAAAGTAGTAAAATTGACAACCCACTTTTTTCACTATCGATAGTTAAAAACTTGTCTTTTGCACATCTCTACTGTCATGCGAAAGTGACATTGACAGATTTCGTTTTGATGTTGCTATATAAAATATCTAAAGGTGTTGGTGGTTGGGTATACATTTTCAAGACCGGTAAAAATCATAAGTTTTGGAAATGACTGGACATTCTGCTTTTAGATTAGCATAGTGGCACAATAGACAGATTTGTTTTCTCACATCTATATACCGTGATAGTAGTCAGGAAGTCCTTGGACAATCTAATACATTTTTCGCACTTTTTCGTCCGGGACGCAAAAAATTGTATGAAATTTGTCAGCGCCTTTAGCGGTAAGTTTGTGAAACCTGTTTATTTTCAATAATTTTCCGACACTCTGTCGATCGTGAGCGTGAGCTTTTGACTGACAAAAGAAAACACTCAGTCAATTCCTTAGAAATACTCTAATAAGATCAGTTCAGTCACTACCTTAGAGTGGTTAGAACGAAGGGAGCATGTGTCTGGCAAATCCCGATGCATTTTTCGCCATCTTTGGCGGGGGACAAGGAAGCACACAGAAGCACATGTACAGCACACTACAAAATTTTTGACGTTTATCGCCACTCCCATTTTCTTATTACTATGTATGCACACATTTGCAAATAAGTCACACATACCCAATACACACACACATACTCAGTTTTCCGTGTAAATACGATATGCCTCTACGTCAACATACACAAAACTTTATAGGGACGGGACATAGCTAATAAATTCTTTAGCTTACTGACTGAGTGCACTAATCCCTTGCTACTAATATTTAGTAGAGTATTTAGCGACATGGTTTGTATGGAAAACCTTGCAGGTCTTCAACAAAGGAAGCCGCTTGGGACAGACGTACCTGGTGGTCATATGAGCTGATTTAGCCCGGTGCCCACGTGGCACCTCCCTGCAGGTAGGTGGCGGGAGGGGGGAAAAAGCCCATCTACTTTGCTGCACTCTCACGACCATGTCTCTAAAAGTTTAGCAAATAGGTCGTGTTTAGTATCATTTCCTTATAATTCAAAGACGAGGAATTCATTTCTTGAACAACATTTTCACTCGTTCATAGAAAAATAACGAGTATAGCGTGAAAATGAAAACACTTGAAATAAAATCTTAAAAAGTTTGTAGTTTGGATAAGATTTGTCACATATTGTTTAATTATGACAATGATTGATTGATAAAAGTGATTTTATACCTCAAGGTGGTATTACTAGTAGATATTTGTACATAACATCACAGAATAAATCTTCTTCTTCTTAGCGTGTCGATGGAACACGAGAAAATTACATCGTAGCAGCCCAGAATTCCGCCACTTGCTTTGCTTATCGACTGCCGTCCATTAAATCCCTGGCGTGCAGGTATTGGGGCACGCCAGGCAAGATGTTAAGTGTGCCATAGTTTGCACTGCACCGCAAACACAGTCCACATCGGAGCTTACCGAAAATCCCCACCTGACCATGATCTCCTTATTTCGGCCAACCTGAGTCCGAAGCCTGTTTAAGGACTTCCATATCGGCCATGGTAAATCATGCCCAGGAGGGAGATTCCCGGCAAGCGGGACAAAAGGAGTAGGCAAAGAGGCTTTTTTGCGCTAAAGTTCGCATCTGGCCTGTGCGGGTTCGGTAGAAAGTGGGACGACACACTTAATAAAACTGCGACGACTTTTAGCCTTTGCGGCACTGAGACGTAGCCGTGCATAGGATGCCGTGAGTCGCGGCACAGAATAAATAATTAATAATATTCTAACAAATGTTTTATTAATCACTGACAATCGTAATTCTATAATTTTAATAAACATAATAAAATAATCATAATCTTATTTTAATCATTTTATTTAGTTCATATAACTACTCTTAGTATTCACATAATAATACTTCAAGAGTAGGTAACAAACGGACAAACATACTTATATATATAGGTACGTTTATGACAATAATAATAAATTACTAATTAAAAAAAATGGCCAGTTAACACCCTATACTATAAATTTTTATTGCAAAACCGCCGGTATTATAACAGCATAAGATAATGCAGTGTCTACCTTGCAAAGTGTTGTCGCCCGTACAACAATATCAAATTTATATAGCTACTGAGCGAGTTCATGGCTCCCTCCCATCTTTGCTACACAGCTGCGAAGACACATGGCCTGATTAAGGCCAACGACCACCACCTCACAACTGCTACTGCCCGAATTTCTTGTTGCCGCTTTATTAGGTGCGGTTGACCTCAAGACGGCGAAGTGCATGTGAACAGCGATTTATTGTCGTTCAGCACCATGATTCACAAACTCTCGAAGAGTTTCCGTGTCGGCTCTTTTCCGAATTCAAATGTCAAATCGTTTCGGATCCCACCGACAGCGTTTGTGAATAGTGTTTTCGAATCCGTTTAGAAAGAAAGATTTTTACACTCGAATATGGGAACGATCCGACACGGAAACTTTCCGAGTGTTTGTGAATAAGTGTGCTCCCTTTAGCAGCCTGAGTGAGAGAGACTCCGCAAAGGTTTTAGTGGTATATACTTGGACACTGTCCAAGATCCCAGCTAACCTGTTACCATGCGTAGGGCCTATAATAGGGCAACAGGTGTGTTTAATACATTTATTCTTCTTCTTACGGTTCTCCAGCGGTCCTACATTTTCCGTACTCAATTAGTAGTTGTTTTTGACACCAATTCCTGTTTTTCAATCCATATGCTTAATCCACTTTAAATCATAAGCACCAACTACCTACTTACAAAGCAATGTATTTTTATTGATATTTAGTTATAACTTATATTGGTGATTTACTGGATTTAAACTTTTGTTAGTTAGCTTGTTTAGTATTTAGCAACCCTAATTTTTAACTCTTATTATCTTTACGCACCTTGCGTATAAATTAGAACAGCCTCAGGCCGAGCAGCCTCGACTTGAAGCAAACCGAGGCTGCTCACTTCGAGGCATAGTGTGATAATAGCCTCCTTGCGTCTTAATAAGGAGACTTGTAAATAACTTATTGTCTATGGTGTTTGACATTTTCTGTCGCTATGTCATTCTATCAACAACTATGTTTCTTTAACATGTCCTATTTTATTATTGAATAAAGCCAATACTCTATTTGGTCTTGTCTAAACTTGTAACAATTTATTCAATAATAGTTTTTTGTGTCGCCAAATATGACTGACGGAAAAGAAAATTCATCTATGACACGCTATTTGCGCCCCGAACGGTTTGACGTGGAACCTTCGATGACAGGTTTAGACCTCAAATGGGCCCATTGGAAATATTCATTCGAAAATTTCATCGCACGGGAAGCTGCCCCAGCTGATAAAATACTTAAGTACCAACTCCTTGTCAATCATATCTATCCGCCAATTTACAATATTATTCAATTTACAATATTATTCAAGACCTCGTACGACGAAGCCATCAAAACTCTCAATGATGCTTATGAAAAGCGACAAAACAAGGGAACAACAGCCGGGCGAGTCAGTAGCTGAGTATTCGAGAGCCTTAAACGTACTCGCTCGTGACTGCAAATTCACGGATGTCACTGCAGCTGATTACCAAAACGATGTCGTACGTTTAGCTTTTATTGCCCAGGTATCATCGCAGAAAATCAAACAAAGACTTCTAGAAAACTCCACTGACACTCTGGAGAAAACCTTGAACCTGGCTTTGTCTCTAGAATCTGCCGAAAGCACTTTACAACTACTTACAGTGTTACCTTCTATATCTGCTCATGCTAATGCTGCATCTGAAGCTCCAGAACACTCGCCGATGACCAATTTAGCAGCTACAAACGCTCCAAACAGACCTCGACCTGATTCTTATCCTAACCAAACCAGAAGACGATGTTTCTTCTGTGGTGGCAGTAATCTTCATCAGCGAATTAAATGTCCCGCGTTTAACGCCGAATGTCAGCTTTGTTACAAAAAAGGGCATTTTGCAAGCGTATGCCGTAGTTCTGGGCCCAACCCACGATCTGCTAATGCTATTGCCACAGATGACGAACAATCTCAACCTCAAGCTACTTACTCTAACTTGTCTAACATCTCCGCTGCTGCTCCTGCAAGTCTAAGAAAAGCAACTATACCTATTACAGTCAACGAATATCGTGCTGATGCACTTCTCGACACCGGTAGCTCAATTAGCTTTATAAACAAAAACCTAGCTCGCATAATCAACCTCAAACAAAAGCCATGCAAGCAAGCAATAACTCTAGCATCACTCAATAATGTCTCTCATGTCGACGGTCTATGTTATGCAACAATTCAGATTGGTGAACACAAGTACCAACACCAACCACTGCTCATCATCAACAATAATTGATGAGTTTAGTCGTTTTCCCTTCGCTTATGCGTGTAAGGATGTATCTTCAAGAACGGTAATCAATTGTCTCGAAGACTTGTTCTCTACTTTTGGTACTCCAGCGTACATCCACTCCGACAGGGGTACATCTTTCTAATCGGATGAACTTAGACAATTCTTGTCTTCCCTCGGGACATCATGCAGCCGCAGTACAATCCCAATGGAAATGGACAGGTTGAACGTCTCAACGGCACCCTGTGGCAAACGACCCAACTAAACGTCAAATCAAACAATGAAGATATAGTAAACTGGGAAAAGGCACTGCTACCGGCGCTGCACTCTATAAGATCTCTCCTCTGTACGAGCACTAACACAACGCCGCATTAACGCATGTTTAATCACCCACGACGTTCGCAAAACGGAGAGTCTTTGCCGACTTGGTTACATTCGCCTGGACCCGTGTTTATGAAAAGGCACGTAAGAAGCTCCAAGTATGACCCCGCTGTACAGGAAGTCCAATTGTTGCAGTAACCCAGAATACTCCTTTATAAGACTGCCTGATGGGCGAGAGACAACAGTCTCCAATAGATCGTTAGCTCCAGCACCACGAACTGTTGACGATGACTTTTCAGATGATGAAATTGACGATAACCAAACCGAAGAAATCTCTGCTATTCAAGACCCACCTGCCAACATCGATCCGGATGCAGGAATCAGCCAAATTCGGCGTTCGGGCAGAGATCGCAGACTTCCAGCCTTCATGCATGACTACGTCTCTTCGTAGAGGGGGCGAATGTGATAATAGCCTCCTTGCGTCTTAATAAGGAGACTTGTAAATAACTTATTGTCTATGGTGTTTGACATTTACTGTCGCTATGTCATTCTATCAACAACTATGTTTCTTTAATATGTCCTATTTTATCTATATCTATACTAATATTATAAAGAGGAAAGATTTGTTTGTTTGTTTTTTTGTTTATTTGCAACGAATAGGCTCCGAAACTACTGAACCGATTTGAAAAATTCTTTCACCATTAGAATCCTGCATTATCTGCGATGGAAATAGGCTATATTACATTATCAAAAAAGTTAGGGTTCCGTATGAAAACTTCGATTATGTAACCAAAGGTGTAAAAGGAAAATCATTAAATTGCGAACGCTGCGAAAACTATTGACAATAGAGCAAAGTAATGTTCTACAGTGTTGTAGAAGACATCATTATCTACAGTAAAGTCCGCGATAACATATGTCTAACTATAACAGTTAAGTCACAATAACTCCTTTTTTAGGTAAAAATATGAAATTTTTGCGGCGGCAAAAAGAAAGCCACAGTTTCAGTATGTCGGTATTAATCCTTATCCAAATGAATCACGTCATATTCAAGGCTATATCAGTACCTGTAAATTACTTTTTGAATTATTTGAATCGGACATACCATTAAAAAATTATCACGAGTAATATAATATTGTATCGAAGTTAGAACGGCAGCAAAGTTGGCCTTTTGCTATATCGTCAATAGATTTATTTTTTCATTTAAAAACTTTATTGCACTTAGAACAGTGTACAAAAGGTGGACTCAATGCTAAAAGTATTCTCCCCAAGTCATATCTATAAGTCATGCAGAAAAATTGTAATGGCATAATGTAGTCGAATGGAAATTAAAAGACGCAACAAAATATTATAATGTAGATATAGATGGCGCTGTACGTATTTAACTCGCGGGTCAGCTTGAGTTTTTCCCAATAACTTAATAAGTAAGTAGGTAATTACTAGAACGTACGATGTTTTGAATTGAAGTCCAAGCAAAGAGGTCTCTGCCGCTTGCCTTAACTACACTCACCTATTGTCGCTTGCACAAACAATACGACAACACGCAATGCTCTTTCTTTGGCCATCGTGGTAAGGCGGTAGTGACCAGGAGCCTAATTACATAACTCTGTTGCTAACAATTCAGGATTGAAATCGCATGAAAATGTCACATTTGACAACTTCAGGTACTCTGTTAAGCTGGCCATTCACTGTCAGTTCAAAATATGACTCCACTCACTAACATAAAAATAATTTGAAAACTGACTTTCATTCAGTGCTGCTAGAACGTGGACAATTCCCCACGCAAAGGGGACTTTTAGTTTTTTTTTATTTAGTGGGTAAAATGGGCGAGAAGGTCTTAGGACCGGTAAAATATGGGCAATTGTGGAAAAAAAATATAACGTTAAGTTACTTTTTTAGTACTTATGCCTATAGCCTAGATTTTTATTACCGATATTGAAAACGTAAACGTATTTTGGTCGTACCTCAGACCGACTAATTAGTGTAACTGGCCGTGAATGGCCAACTTTAGCAACAAAACTTTGATTGAAAGCATTTCATTCAAAGTTACATAATCCACTACCAGGATAGTACTTTAACATTGCTGATTTCTTCTTGACTTTTGTCTAATTGATTGTTTGAATGCACTTATCTCAGATCAGAATTACCTATTCATGGTCCGATTTAAAAAAAAACCTTTCTGTAAGGTACAACGTATCTAGCAAGGCTATAAGATAGGTAAATTAAAAAAAGGAATGGAGTAAAATCAATAGGTGCGCATGAAGTCCTCGGGGACTGCTATTTTTTCAATACTAATATTATAAAGAGCTTAGGGTCGGTTGCACCATATCTCACATTACATGTTTTTTTTTTGTTTAAACATGCTAATCACAGTTTTACTTATTTTTTATCCTATTCCGGACAAAGGCAAAACACAAAAATCATAATAATTGTTCTAACCGTTCTTGTTTTATAAGTGGTGTAACTAACATGACTTTCTTACATAATTATATAGATTTAAGAATATAAGATATAATCTGTTTTTGAGGTGAATATACAACTTAATATTCTGCAAGTATTTTAAGCGTCTACCTGTTGCCGTTCTTATTATCGAGCAAAAAACTCAAGTGTCTAGCAATCACGGTTTTCAAGATACAGCCTGGTGACAGACAGACGGACGTCGGAGTCTTAATAGGTCCCGTTTTTACCCCTAAAAACCCTAAAAACTACACACTTGACTAAGTAGTTTCAAAGTACTTAGGCACTAACAACAAACTAATTTTTTCTAACAACCAATGAAATGCATCGGACTGGTTTGGGCTGTCTCGCGCATGCATCTTGGCGACCAATGATACCATCGGAGTGATCGGCTGGCTGTAAATATATATATATTTTTACATTACTTTTAGTTAAGTTTTAGGTTATTGTATTAGTTTTAATATTTGTATATTATTTAATATTCATTTGTATTATTTTGTATCTTATGTATGTATTTATAATGTATACTTATTATTATGTGAACAAATGAATCTATTATTTATAACTTAGGTACTCCTGCTTCACGGACAAAATTATTTTTCTGTTCGAACATTCTTGTAAACATCTTGACTCAAAGTGTGCTGAATAAATCACACTTGTTAATCACACAGTTTTTGGGTCCGAAAACGGCACAATTTATTATTTTCAATCCTCTACACGAAGATGTTTGTTGCGACAATTCGCGATAGATTCTGTCAAACGGCCACGACTCACGACCAAGTTTTTTTATACTCAGAGTAGATATAAGG
Organism: Pyrausta nigrata; assembly: GCA_949316185.1. Lineage (NCBI taxonomy): Eukaryota > Metazoa > Arthropoda > Insecta > Lepidoptera > Crambidae > Pyrausta > Pyrausta nigrata. The sequence goes on from OX438936.1 coordinate 2,768,555, forward strand.
TTTTTTTAGTATTTGTTTTCTACTATTTTATTTAATAAAAGAAAATAAACACAAAGACATTGTAAATTGCACCTAAATTAAATTCTGTTTTGGCAGATAGTAAGGCTGGCTAGTTCCTCGCTCAAAAGATAAGTATAGCTATTCAACGCAGTAACGCAGCCAGCATCCTCGCCTCCTTGGCTCAAGGACACGGGTTTATTTTTGATTAAGTAGGTTTTAAGTTTATTTATTTTTCTTTAAAAGGTTTTATATAAGCCGTCAAACTATATGGCCAACCAACATTTTTGGCTAGAGGAGAAGGCCGTCTATGCTCCCTCCATTATAATTTCTCTAAGGTCTACTGCAGTGAGATGAGAGATTACACGTACGTCGTCGTCACTCTGACGTCCGTGTGACGTCACGTCCTTCGGGGTCGATCGTTCGTTCGTTCGTTCGTTGTCATTGTTGGCAGCTCTTCGCTCTTCCACTTTGCTCGCCCACCGCACCCCTCAACCCTTCCCTCAGTCAGTCAGTCAGTCAGCGGATGACGTTTTGTACATGGTGTAATCGTTCGCGAAACCAAAAAAATAAGTAGATTTTTTTAAAAGAAACTGTGCAGTGCATCTTTAGAGTGAAAATGAAGATTAAATCATTGCAGGTCGCAGTTGTTTTGCTGATTTATTTTAGCCTGAGCACAGAAGGTACGTTCAACCCACACGTTTAAAAACAAAGTATCGTTTTCCTAAAGACTGTCTTGCAAGGCGAGCCCTATTATCTTAGCTTTTACTTAGCGATGACGTAGGATTCTAGAATTGCGAGGTACGAAAGAAGTATTCAATTTAGCTGTTAAAATGTACACGAGGTGATTCCTAGATTTTTCTCGAAGAGACGTTACTCTGACAAATATTTTTAGGTCACGACTTGTTTTCTAATAAAAAGTACACGCTAATAGTTAATGTTTGGGTAGACGGTCGCCAAATCGCGCCACATTGTGTATTTGAAGTTATGACGACTATTTTCGGTTAAGTTTATGTGAATACTTCCTTTCTTACACATCCTTTGCTTTACATATTTACATACTGCTGACAAGCATTATCGTATTTCTCGTAACCATTTGCATATTATACCTAAGATGGAAGTGATTTTGCAATCAAGCAATGTAAGTTGAGGCAAAACAAACTTGGTTTAATTCCTAAATTGATAATATTCTGGTAGCTATTATGTCTCTTGGCTATGTTGTCCATGATTTTTGGTCTTAGTGGCTACACCCAATCATCTTTTTGTATTCGTGCCAATGATTCATCTTTCTCCTTTTTATAAACCTGTTTAGGTCCTTACAGCAACTGAGTTTAGGTATATTCAGACACTAAGGACTAAACCAATCTTGAGTTCTGTTGTCTCACAATACTTGTCATAATGATTCATGACATGATGCAACTTCATATATTTCATTGTGTTCATCAGAATAAAACACTATAGTATGTGCTATAGTTGGTTTTATCACAAACAGTACCTTAGTTATTTTTATATATTTTATCAAGGCATCAAAATGAAACTAGAGTTTTCTCTAGACCAATCTAGGTAATAAATAAAACCAGATAAATTGTATACTATGCTTCTTCTTTGTTATGGCGAGCAAACTTAAGCTTCACCCTGTCCTGGGCTCACTGTTTAATATACAAGGTGTCCCAAAACTCAGTGTTAAGCGGAAGTGACGTGATTTTATTGCTCAACCACAACAACTTTTTGTACGGGACCTACATCGAAATCTCAAATGTTTTTGACTTCTTCATACAAACTGCTCTCAGCTGATCGGCACTTTTGTATGGGGAAGCCAAAATGTTTTTGAGATTTCGGTCTCATACAAAAAGTTGTTGTGGTTGAGCAATAGAATCGCGTCACTTCTGCTTAGCACTGAGTTTTGGGACACCCTGTTTATTGCTAAATGTCAGTGTGTCGTGTACAAAAACAGCATCTCTCTATTTTCTGTGGGCCTCTTTTTTTCCATAAGAAATAGGGAAGTTGTTTTATCACTACGCCTAGTCATAAGAAGATCTTTCAACAATGTGAATACACTTATTACATAACATTTATAAGCTTTTATTCTTTGACTTGCTGTTTTTTTTTTACAAAAGCAGTATTTTTTAGGGTGACAAGGGACCCTTAAAATTTCGTCCATGCCGTGCCCATCTGACAGTCTGTCTTTCTGACGTTTTGATATAAGTGCATAACTACTAGCAAGCTGAGATTTTGTAGGTGTGTGTAGGTAACCCATTATGCGGATAAAGTGGTAGAAAATATTTTTAGGGTACTTGAATTTGTACCAGTTGTGAAGGTGGGACGATTATTTTAATTTTCGTCTACCCTATCATGTGGGGTATCATTGAGTAGGTCTTAGAATGATTAAGGGTTTCTAACACTATTTTTCAATTAAAAAATATTAAAATTTGAAATTTGTGCATTTCAATGGGAAGTCTCCCACCTCTATAAGCTTAACTGCTGGCTTAAAAAAATCGTGATGATAGTGCATTTCATAAACTGTAAAGGAAAATTAAAGATAACTTTATTACTTTAGCAGTAATAGTCGTTAAACTGGGTGTTGTATAATTTTGTACAAAATACAAAATTATTACAATAAATTCTACTCCACCAAACCCTTAATTAAGTCGACCGTCTTGGTGTAGTGGTTTGCGCCACGAACTTCTAAACCAGGCGGTTGCCGGTTTGAATCCCGCTAGGGGCAAATGTTTGCGTGATGAGCACGAGTATTTGTACCTAAGTCATGGATGTTTATATGTATTTAAGTATTTCTATCCGTTATCCTAGTCACCATAGCACAAGCTCACGCTTAGTTTGGGGCTAGGTAATTGGTGTGTTTGTTGAAACAATTTATAATTTGTAAAAAAATCATAAATATCTTTGCCATTATTTATTGTCAGAATAAAAAACAACAGAGTCATTATATTAGGGCCACTACGGAACCTTACACTGCATGTGGTCCGACACACTATTGGCCAGTTTTTTTCCTTCAATCCTCATTATTACAGTATAAAGCTTTATGATACCTACCTTGTACTCTCCTTGGAACAATAATATTATTGTTGTAAAATGTCCTTATCAACATGTAATTAAGCAGTTAGAGGTAAAAAATAAATAATTTTGCCCGCATCAGTGCAGTAGTTCAACTGATTAGTGTTATCAGCTGGCAGTGTTATTGGAACAAATCACACCAAACGATCCAATTATAAACAAACTTATAACAGTGTTTAATAATTTGGACACTTTTTAGGGTTCCGTAGTCCGACAAGGAACCCTTATAAGATCATTCAGTCTGTCCATCCTAGTCTGTCACAGCAGAATATCTTCTACGTTTATGGACTGATGTGCATGTAACTTAGTTCGAGGATACTTCACATATAGATCTCATTTTTTAAAATACAAAAAATTTAAATTACCCCTTTATAAGGGTACCTCCCCATACATGTAAAGGGGGGGGTGAATTATTTTTTGAGTGCACCCCCTTGTGTGGGGTATCGTTGAAAAGGACTATGAAAATAAGGTAGGGTTTCCATACAACACTTTTATCAGCTTTACCATTTGCGAGATATAGGCCGCCAAAGTCGTTTACACGGTGTCCCCTACCCCTGTAATTTCTAAAGTCTTGGACCTATAAACTTTAAATCACTCACGTAAAGAAACATGCGCGAAAACTCTTATTTAAAATTGCTTCGGGTATCCTGTGATTAATACTTTTGAAATTATAAATAAAATAAAAATATATATTTTTTTGCCTATACTGTCTAATGTTTTAAGTTAATGGTACGGAACCCTTCGCGCGCGAGTCCGACTCGCACTTGGCCGGTTTTTCAGGCTTAAAAGTGTAAACTTTTACGGTGTTATTTCAAACACTTAGTACCGGGTTTAAGTCAGGACTAAGCTATTAGTTAGCCAATTAGAAAAGCGTTTCTCTATTAGGTTATGTCACGAATGTGTCATTCATTTCTCTGTTGTCGGCTAATATTTAGACCTATTTTAAAACTAGTCAATTTTTTTGTAATAAGACCGTTAAGGATAAAGAGTCTTAAGTTTGGTTAATAATAACTAACTTAGTGTAAGCCTGGAATTTACCAACACATGTTTAAGTTTTAATCAACCGATTTAGCATTATGCGACATAATTTGTATAGGAATTCTGTCATGTTTAAAAATTTGTGAACACGGGTCTAAACTATCTGAAGGTACTTTTAAATACTTTGAGCTAGGAAAGTAATGGATGTAGTATCTAGTCCTATGCAGGAGGAACGTAGATTTAAATTGTCTGTTGCATATTAGTGGTTTTATTACTGTGACTACTTGTAGCTTAAACTCTGTCCTTGATGAGATTCGAACTACATATGAACAGTGGGCTACACACCAACCTACCCTGATCTGTCAAATTTCCGCAACCTTCAATCAACCTTATGTTTATCACATAGAGTTCAATATAGAGTGGGGTAAGTTGATGTGTGCTTTCCTAGAGATGCGCAAAATATATCAATGAAAAGAAAAGAGTGATTCATATCATTGTGAGCTTCTGATATATATCACTCTTTTATATCTTCGGCTCTTTTAACTCAGTGATACAGGCGAATCATCGATGAATAAGTGATTTATTTGCTTGCTATCCTATGCATCTCTCTCTTTCACATACTAGCGAGCAGTAACACCGTCTCACTCAGTCCTGTAGTTCAGTTCATTTCGTTCAGTCGCTCGAAACGGAGTCGTATATCAAAAGAGATAAAGATATATTTGAAATGCAAGTTAGTGAGTGATTAGCTTCTTTGAAAAGATTTATATCATTTTTGTCATTCACTCAGGAGTTACACAAGTCTATGGTTTACTGTACTTATATCACTAATTCCCGTTTTTACTACATACCGCCTATTTTATCTCATCCAATTAAACTGGCCCGCTGATTAACCGCCTCACTGTCAGCCAGCTAACAAGTCGAGCACACATTGTTTTAATTGTTGTGACACAGGAAATAGCAGTTTAGACGGTTGCCACAGAATATCGAAGAAAAACGTTTTCATAAATGGGTCAATCAACTTTTCGTCGTCACGTCTTTTCGACCCTTACTCAAAAGACGTCTTATTATGATAAGACCCGGAATAAATTAAATACTAAGCCCTTGTATTCAAGTACTCAGATTATTAACCCACCATTTACAACACTTTTCGACGAAAATCATCTTTTATAAGTACCTTCAAAGTTAGTGACTCAGGGGACTTCCCAGGATTTGTATGGAAAAAACGGTTTGTCCACTCTTTTTTTCTATGAGTTATTGTTTTGATGGTATGCCATATATAGCTATACTTATGTAGGGGTTGATTAAAATATAAACGCTCTTTCACTTCACACAACAATCAGAGTAACTTGTAATTCGGAAAAGATTAAGAAACAACAAAAAGTTGATTGACCCAAATACTCGATAAAACAAAAATCGGAGGCCGCTATTTCGTAGCTCCTCAATAAGTTTAATTATTGCTCACGATCACGACTGGTGGCGCCACCTCTGTGGCCATTTTAGATAGGAGCCTAGGTACTGGGCTCAATTCCAATGCGCGCTGTCTGAGATTAAATTTAGGTTCAGTCTCTCTCTTTCTCTGCCAAACAAACGAAAAGAGACAGACTACAATAATTTAGAAACGTCAAATTAAGTTATGCGATTTCTAACGTATTTGTACAAGTTTTTGCGTGTTTTCGTCTAACTTTAGTCGTCATCGAATGACATCCCTACTAAATTGTCTATGGGTTCTCTAATTTCCTTAGCAACGGACAGCTGTTTAGTCTGACGTTTCTAAATTAATATAGTCTGTCTCTTTTCGTTTGTTTGGCAGAGAAAGAGGGATACTGAACCACAGAATACTAGTACTTCGTACAGAAGTATGACTTAGCAATTGTATTCAAAGAAATGTCTACTCAATGTCGTCAACAATATGGCGTAATTTAGTTCGCCTCAGAGTCAAGCACATTTTCGTGTAGACACCTACAAAAATCCATTGCAAGATAATTTCATACTTATTGCTCTGGAATATGATTCATAATACACTAAACCTATTCAGTGACGTAATATCACGCGACGCGATAGGATTGACTGCTACGAGAAGCTTCTAACGCCAAAAAGCGCGAGCGTGGCTCTGGCCGGTAGCGACACACAACTTGTTTTAGCACCTACGTAGGTGCGCCGCGCGTGGGTACGATTTTGCTACCTCCGCGGGGAGATACACAGGCCTGACTGAACCTAAATTTAATCTTAGACGGGGCGTATTGGAATTGAGCCCACTGTGTATATTGTATGTATGTTTTAATATAATAATGCTTCCTAATATAAATAAAAAATGCCAAAAGAAAATAATTAAAGGTAATGCTAAGATACTGAATAAATAAACGTACCACCACTAAGATACACTTACCTAATAAAAACATACATAGTGCAGTCGGCAGCACGTTAGGTTATCCATTTGAACTTTGAAAACAGCTTCTATTACTTAGAAAACAGAAGCGGTCTCAAGGTCAAAGTAGTCTGACGTGCTGCTAGGTGTACATGAAATCTCATCTGAAATCCTAAGTACTGGTTAATGATATTATAACGCTCACTCTGCGGTAATCCACAACATCTCGCAATACTGTAACTGTTTGGCTCGAATTTAGCAATCAAGTGATGGTACCTATAGTTTAGCATACTTCTGTAAATTGTGTATTTGTCAGTCATATAATATCAAATCAAATGACATAAAGATTAATTCACAATTATTAACCGTCATAGAGGAAAAAGTTTTTTTAAATAAATCTTGCTAAAAATTTAAAAAAGTTTAATAGTTTTTGAAACCTATTACAATACTAAACCCAAAAATGTTTTTTTTCCTTAAAAAAAAATTAGGTCAAGAAAAACAATTTCATTAGAAAAATGTCTTTGAAATTTGGTAAATAAAAGACCCTCAAATTATCGCTATTCGAAACCCGGACACCTGTATATTACCAAAAATTTCAGGACATGGTTAAGATAGTTATGGGTCTCAAGCAAAATTAGAGGAATTTGGTTCTATAGAAAATCCTCCTGAATTTTCCTGTGCGAACTGCGAATTCTGCGCAGCGACGACGCAATGGGACAGTTGGGTCTTAACATTTTAATGTTTTCCCATTATTCCAGCTCACAACACAGAATATGTCATGAACAGCCAGGCGTTCAGCGGGCTGCGGCCCCACATCGTGACGCTGGAGCACGCGCGGCAGAAGCGCGCTGCACCAGACCCCGCGGTGCCACCCTCGCAGACCCCGAGCGTCGCGGCCTCCACAGTGGCCTCTTCAGCCGCCACGACCCTGACTGCTGCGCCCACTAACGCAACGACGATTGTGGAAGCTCCAGTCAGCAGCACCACGCAGAATATTACAAGTGAGTGCTTTTATCATCCTTTGCTTTGTTTGCCATAGAATCAGATGCCATGAGCGTCCAGGTCCAGGACGCGTAGCCAAATGGCAATCTTTCTGGAGCGAACTTCGCTATCGCCAATTGTCAAAATATGTATGCTAGTCACGCTATGTTTCGATTGTTTTTTTTTTTCATACATTTTGTTAGCTATAACGAACTTCGGATCTTCAACTTGAGAATAAATTGCCTTGACTACGGGCCTAGGGCCTGTATACAGGATGCAGTCCCATTCTAAAGTGAAGATCGCTATCGCTAGCATAGTGTACGAAACTGATATACGAAACTCTATCGAAGTTAAGGTATGCAGCTCCAAGCGTGGTTCCCCGTTCGGTAGGGCTGTCGAGACGGCTCGCGTGCGCTCAGCGTCTGTCTAGTCATTTTAACTCCACTGGTGAAATAAGGTTAGAAAGAGAGGCAGATAATTAGATGAATATATTAATATCGATGGCGATTGACACTCCGTGAGGCTAGGTGTTGTTAATTTAAATCTTTTAGCTAAGTGATTCATTTGTAATATTATTTATCTGCGGTCTTCTGCACTCTTCGTCGGAAACTTCGGAAGTTTCCGAGTGGATCCTTTCAGAATCCAAATGTCAATTTTTTTTCCGAAAGGAGTTTTCGAAGCTAATGTCATTTGTACATAGTGGAAACGTCAAAGTTTTCGATTCCGACGTTTGAGAATCGCGTTTTTTTTACGTCTTCGGAGATCTGTCTCTCGGATTCGAAATCTGTACTTTTCAACGTTTGTGAATAAGGGTGCTGACATAGCTTAATCGGAAGGAGGTCTCAGGGACCTCTCGCGGTCTGCTCCAATCTAATAACTTAAGTAACTTCCTAAAAGAATCCCTGTAAAAGAAGTTACTAGCTGTGATTCATCTAGGATTGCTATGTGACTAAGTTTGACATAATTACGGAACGCGTTAAAAACTCATTATCTAATATATTTTTACATTAAAAATAGGCCAGTAAGTTTCGTTATACGTGCTTTAAATTCGTATTGAATTTGAGGGTTCCTTAAGTTGGTAAGGAGACTCAATTATGTACTATGTTTTATTTATACACAAATAATAACAATAGATTATCATTGTTACAAATAACTATGAAATACTAGCAGTTTCCCGCAACTTCGCCTGCGAAATTTAGATTTTCCATACAAACTTTCATTTCCCATTTCACCCCCTTGATCATTTTTTATCGCGACAAAAAGTAGCCTATGGCCTTCACAGGGTCTCAAACTATATCTGTACCAAATTTCATTTGAATCGGTCCAGTAGTTTCGGAGCCTATTCAATACAAACGAACGAATCAAATCTTTCCCCTTTATAATATGACTATGAATAAAATAATAGACCTCACTTCCCGAAATATCTGGCGATTCCTGGATTCAACGGGCATAAGCAGTTGGCCCAAATTTTCAATAATCCATACTAATATTATAAATATGAAAGTGTGTCTGTCTGTCTGTTACCTCCACCTAACCACAGTATTTATACAACCCCAGTGTCAACTGTATGCAGTTCCTGGGTGCCATAGACATGTGTTCAGGTGTCTGACATGATTCAATAGGCTCATCACTTCTTGGCGCAGTTTAAAGTACAGTATCGCGTTTTTATCGGACCATACTGAGAACTCCGTCTAACTTTTTGTTGCGATTGATTTTTTGGCAAGAAAGTCATATCCATACTAATAATATAAATGCGAAAGTGTGTCTGTCTGTTACCTTTTGACGCCTAAACCGCTGAACCAATTCACATGAAATTTAATATGGAGATAGTTTAGGACCTAAGGACGTTGTGTCCACATAGGATAGTTTTTATCCCGAAAATCTACTCATAAAGGGATAAAACTGGTAAGGAAATTATGTATGGAAGGTAATGCCACCTATAAGCAAATATTGTAACTATGTTAAGTCAAACTTCACAGTGATTGAAATGAATTGAATTTCGAATCAGCCATGGAGGATAGAGATAAAAAAAAACTATGTTATATAGTGGAAAAGTTGAAAAAGTCCAGCTGTAAGTCAAAAGCAGTTCAGTTTGAAAGGCATAGGGTATGTTAGTAGTTGTATAAACATCAACTTATAATGAAATCGCCGTTTTCTTATTAAATTTCTTTGAAAGGAAATAATAATAACAATAATTTCTTTGAATATTTTTTCTTTCTTTCTTTTCTTTTAAATCGCTTTGACCTGCGAAGGCATCAAGGGTTCACCACGCTATCTACATCCAAGTGGTGGCGTCACTCACACTCCCATACGGGGTTGCTGTACAGTCACGAGCATCAATATGTATACATCTGCATTCGATTTGAGACCTTATTACAATATAGCATAAAAACTTATTTCTATGCATTTCATTATCTGTACAAATAATGACCTTAAACCAGACACACCCTATGATATTGTACTAATTTGTGGCTTACATTTAGCGCTTTTAAATATTTTCACGTAGTTATAATATTAAAAACACTTGATAATATATCCGTCAGTTTTGAAGCTAAGTCCTTCAAAATTGGGAGAAATTAGGAATGATGTATTTCAGGATTTTCGTAAATTCTAAGGGGGTGAAAAGGGGGTTGGAGGTTTGAATGGCAACTTACGTTTACGAAACCGCAACCCCTAGTTACATATAAAGTAGCTTAGCTATCCAAAATGTTATTCTTCATGCTAAATATATTATTCTGTTGTTTACCAATGCCAGTTACACGAATGTTTTGTTAAGAATTTGCGCACCTGTACAAAGTGTACACGTTAGCACCACCATAAAAGTATGTGCTTATTATTGCTTATACTCACACGGAACGAATTGAAATGAAATATGACTTGCTTGCTATCTACGCGGCTTTATATATTTTTGACCCATAGACCATTAAAATTATTTAATAAAAATAAAATAAACATACAGATAAATACAACGCCTCCTATACAGGGGTGTCCTTCTTTATTATTCTGTTCTTCAGTACACAAAAACAATGGAGATACATTTTTATTTTGTTTAAATTTTTGATTTACGTATATTTTCTTAAACCCATTTTCATCTGCAAAATCTGCGCAGGGTCGACGCAATGGCACAGATGAACCTTGGTTCGTTAAGGTTTTATGTACATTGGTTGAAATCTTCACTAATATTATAAAGATGAAAAATTTGATTGTTTGTTTGTATTGAATGTCCTCTGAAACTACTGGACCGATTCAAGGTACAGAGATCGTTTGAGACGCTGGGAAGGACATAGGCTACCTTTTTGTCGCGATATAAATACATCAGGGGGCTGAAATTTTTCATTGTATGAAAAATCCGATTCAGGCGCGGGCGGAGTCGCGGGGCACTGCTAGTACAATTTAACGACGATTGTTGAAGATTTCGAGTGCGAAACCGGCGCGGATCACTAGTTATTTATAAATTAGTTCAATGTATTATACATGGTATGCCTCATCGTCTTGAATATGCGGTTTCGGGTTAATTACGAGTGTGATGACCCTACCTTAATAAGAACAAATAACACTGATAATACAAATTGCAGTGTGAATCAGTAGCTTCAACTTCAAATCTTAATAACCTAGATAATACATATAAACTATATAAGCGGATAAGGCCGGGACACCACTAAAACTAAATAATGTGTCCACTTACTTACTACCCGACCAATCCAAATAGACGAGTGTCAAACGACTTTCGGCGAATACAACGAAAATACCGATGGAAATTGAAAAGCAATGGTTTTAAAATACTAAAAACCGGTCAAGTGCAAGTCGGACTCGCGCGCGAAGGGTTCCGTACCATTAATTTAAAACATTAGACAGTATAGGCAAAAAGTATATATTTTTATTTTATTTATAATTTCAAAAGTAGGTATTCATCACAGGATACCCGAAACAATTTTAAATAAGAGTTTCCGCGCCTGTTTCTTTACGTATTTGAAGTTTATAGGTCCAAGACTTTAGAAATAACAGGGGGAGGGACACCGTGTAATCGACTTTGGGGGCCTATATCTCGCAAATGGTAAATATGATAAAAAAAGTGTTGTATGGAAACCCTACCTTATTTTCATAGTCCTTTTCAACGATACCCCACACAAGGGGGTGCACTCAAAAAAATAATTCAACCCTTTAACATGTATGCGGAGGTACGCTTAAATAGGGGTAATTTTAATTTTTCGTATTTTTAAAAATGAGATCTATATGTGAAGTATCCTCGAACCAAGTTACATGCAAATCAGTCCATAAACGTAGAAGATATTCCGCTGTGACAGACTAGGACGGACGGACTGAACGATAAGAACTTATAAGGGTTCCTTGTCGGACTACGGAACCCTAAAAACTTGGCATATAAATTGTAACATGCTTTTTAATTACCCTCGGTAATTTCCTTGTATTCGTCGTCGTCATCGTTTGGCACTCGTCTAGTCGGCTTGATCGAGTAGTACCACTATATTTTACCCCATCAAAAAATAATAGAAAATATTTTCCATACAATTTTTTGTCATACTGACGAAAGTGCGCGTTTGTGGTTGTGTCCCGCGCCAAATCCGAATGACTCTAATGTGATCCCGTGACGATCAATTGCGATTGTCAATATTCACGCTGTTGATAGGCCGAATGATCGTCTACCGAGACATTGATTGTCAGCGATTGACGGTTAATTATGGAAATTTTGATTGAAGCCCATTGACAATCGCGAATGATGCAGCCATTGGCCGTCTCGCTGTGCAATTGAGAATCACTCGGTCAAAATTCGACAATATCATTGGTCGACAGAAGGCTGAAAGGCGGCAAGGAATTGACGCGTCGAATGAGGGTCCATCATTCGCACAATTGAAACATCACTTGGTGGACCAAATAACGTAAAAAAACGATAAACGATAAACCCGAGATGGGTTGGAATATTGGATTAAGGATTGGTTTATTAATTTCTAGCGTTAATGTGCCTGCGCAAGATACAGTGTAAGCTTACTCTTTCCTCCTAAATTGTGATTGTATGCTAAAACCTGTCAACGCATTCGAACCTGTCTAAGACAGGTTTCACAATCGGAGCCTGCAGGCTTAACCAGTTATTATAACACTATACGATTTGTAGAAACTCTGAATTAGAGCTTGTGATTTTTGACGATTCGTCTTTTATCACCATTCGCTTTTTTTATCACGGCGGCAATGCTTTTTGATTGCCCATGTTCATACGGATCACGAATCGTAAAAAACGACGATTCGTGTTAAATCTAGTATCGTGTTTTTAAAAATCACGATCATCAAAATACACGAATTGTGAATTTATTCTGACGGATCTGCTGATGCCACCAATTCGGATATTTTGACGAATCGTGAATAAACACGATTCCGTATGCAATGTGAACGTCCATCCTTCATGACGTATCGTGTATTTTGACGAATCGTATCCCAATGACGTATCCCGTGTGAATGTGCCCTTAGGAGATCGGGAGTTCGAATCGAAGTTGAGCGTGATGGTTAGACGCGACATCATCACAAATACAGACAATTCCGAAAAAGATCCCTGTAGCTACTTCCCATCATAGAAAGAAGATATAATATAATTCGGTAATCCTTATAGATCCTGTGTTGCCAAAATGATGTATGTGTGTGCAATGATAGAGTATTAAAAAAGAGGTAGATATGTCATCTCCTACTGCGCGGCGATTCGAATTTGATGCGACAAGCACACGTTTATTTACGTGTCAAATGTCATATTTATATAAAATGTACATTTTAACGAATTTAAGACACCTCATATGTTAAAAACCGTTCAGCCGTCGGGCGTGCCAAAGAAATGGGCATTCATACTACGCTCGAAAAACATTACCCCCCTTCTATCGCAGTCAGGTAAAAACTGACATCAATGTTAATCTGAATCAAGAAGAACCTTGTCATTAGAATAGGAAGTACATAACTGTTGGTGTTATCAACTCTGATGAATTGATTTAAATGCACGAGACAATGCATCTTTGTGCGTGTAGCGCTAGGGCTGTCAGTTGGGCATCTAGTTGAATGAACGTAGCTTATGTTCGAACCACTGACCTCTATAATACAAGTACGCTGGACTCACTGACCTCCATAATACAAGTACGCTGGACTAAACATTCTCTAAGAAATGACAGATATTTTTTGTGCCGACTCAAAGCGCCCCCACCGAGTGTCTGGGGAACTAAAATAGAGTTACTTGCTTAAGTTTATGTCAACTCTCATTAGTGCCATGGACGGTCACCATACGCTTACTACAGCCGTCAGAGCCAAAATGGCAATAATTAAATGGCTTCATTTTTAGGTTGACAGTATGCAGTCCAGCGTACTTGTATTATAGAGGTCAGTGGCTGGAAGTCAAATAATGCTAAACCGGCTAATTAAAAATAAAACATGTGTTGGTGAACTCGACGCTAAGGACCTAACCTAATGAAATAACGTAACTAAATGTGTAGAAGCGGGTCGGTCTTTAAGTGTGTTTAGAGTCGTCCGGATTTGCTGTATTTAGCCAATGTATAAGTGGCATCCTTATGTCGTTACTCCTTATCCTCATAAAACGTCGATCGAACAACGCAAAGCGCATGCGTAATGACTCACCGATAGCTGCGTACCCACTCGTGCGCATATCCTCGGTGACGTATGACAAAGTGAAATGGGGTCTTTGTGCCATACCACAACAATGGATCAGACATAAAGTACATGTAGTACTCATTAAATGAACAGTGGACAGAACGTCAATGTACACAAATGAACTACGAAAACATGTTATGGTATGCAGGGAAGAGGCGGTCTAGTCATACTAGTCATACATACAATTTAGAAAGTACTAGGTATTATGGCTATAGCCTATTAGCTACGTCTAAATCCTTTTTTATTTTGTTTTGTTTATTAATATCCGGGAAACATTAAGTATAGGTAGGTATCAAAACTCGTGAGGTTACCCTGTTAACAGGGTCACGGAGGTCAGATGGCAGTCGCTCCACTGTAATTACCTCATCTGCCACAACCTGGATTATGGTCTAAAGCGGACCCTGGGCCCTCGCGTGCGAGAGCACAACCGGGATAACGCTATAAGAAACTCGTTCACTATTGTCAAACCTTCTTTGAAAAGAATCTACACGTTTACATCATTCAAATAATCGCCTACTTTATAATAACCTTTTGTCATTAACTGCCGTACTCAGAGACGTCCATTAAAGTGAATCCTTCATTAAGTCTCATGCAGTCCTTTTCTATTTCTTTGGCAAACAAAGTGACAGAACGAGACTTAATTATAGATTAAATTTAATTTGCGTCTCTAAGTGCGGCAGTAAGGTATTCCTAATAAATGTTTTTTTGTTTATTGGTAATTCTACAATATGTTTTTAGTAATTTGTGAAAGAAATTAACACACAGTGCATTTTCCCATGAAAGAATGACCAACTTTTTGAAGCCTGAATTGTGGAATATAATAGCAAGTTTATTTTTATTTCTAGTGCAAAAAGCTTTTGATCCAATTTACTTACTGATCAGTTTCGTTGCGGGACCCATAACAGTTTATCTTTCTCCTGGGACAATAAAATAACCTTCACGGTTGAGGTTATTGTATGGAAGAGAAAAACATACTACGCCGACCCCAAATATAATGGGAACAGGGCAAGCGAATGATGGTTGAAGTTATTTGAGGCCAAATCTGCCTGGCTAAGCAGAAGTAACAATCATGCGGTAGTGGTGGGAAAATTGACAGAAATACAGAAACATTTCCTACCGTACTGATAGTGTCATGTTTTAGCGGCGTGTGTACATCGTGCAATTGTAACAGTAGATGGACGCACGGCCCCACATAAACATATCCTTATCTGTGAAATTTCAACCTTATGATGATCACATAGAAGATATTTTGACAGATTTGGGTAGGTTAATGCGGGCCAACTGTACGAGTTAAGGTCTATAGAACGCCGTACCATACCATGTATCCTCTTAAAAAATATTCGCAATTTTTTGACATGAGCACTTCTACTACAGTATTACAATATTTCGTTTTTGTTTCGTCTTCGTATATAAAAACGAAAACTGACTTAATTAATGACTGACTGACATAACAACGTGCAGCCCAAAAGGGGGTGGAAATTTTGCATAAGAAATTCGAAATTTGCGCGAACAAAGTCACGGGCAACCGCTAGTTAAATTTATATAACTTAGTTCAATAGCGACATCTTTTAACATACAATTTTAAGCTGTCAGAAAGTCTCTCATAGCAACGATATATTTTTTTGGCTCAATAGGCTCTATTCCGAGGCGCCACGGACTTAGACTAAACCTATGTCTAAACTTATAATCTGTCCCTTTCTCGGAATAACAATCGAAAGTGACTTATATAGTATTGAGAAACGTATTGTCATTTCTGTTTTAATTAAAATTACAAATCCTCACCTATAAGTTAAATATCCGTTTTTAAACTCGTGCTAACTCATCTCACTATGAAACTAATCAATTGGCTCCAATATGATACAACGCATTAAAACACATTCTTGTTCGTTCGAGATATATTCACTTATCATTCCGTTTAAACGTTGAGGCCTTGGAGTATATGCATTTTTATAAAGCGAATTAGCAGCTAATACGCCACGCAAAGTCGAATAAATAAGGTCGGCTTTGCATTGCTTGATTGATGTACCTACTAGTTTTGTCTGCGTTTTTTCTGCTTTAAAACATTCGTTTTGTAGGGATGATTAATCTAAGTAAAAAGTAAAGTTAGCCTATTAGATTACACTGCTGGGCAAAGGCCTCACATCATCTATGAGGAGGTACGAGCCATACATACTCCACCACGCGAGCTCAGTGCGGATTGGTGGAGGGATGATTAATATATTCGAATAAAAACCTTACACTGTTTCTGTTGATATAAAAATATAGTCTTCGTTTATCTCTCTCTCTCTTTAGTCGCTTCCTCATGTCTGAGAATCGTATTCAGCATCAAGGCTGCATCTCGTGCTGATGATTTGCCTCCACCGGTTTCTGTCCAGCGCGCTTTGAACAACGTCGTAGAATTTGGAGGAGGAAGTTTCCTTTACTTGATCGGTCCATCTTCTCTTTTTTGTTTCTTACGTTTACGCGAATTGTTGAACTCATTAAAACCCAATTTTACGGATTACTTCGCGATTTATTTACATTTTATTTTAAACCTGACGTTTCGAACACTTTACAGCGATCGTGGTCACAGGGAGACTAAGGTATTATTTGTCATTACAAAGTTTGAAAAATTTTATCTACCGTCACTCAATAATATTAATTTACGTTCCTATTTACGCAGAAAGAGCTAACCGTGTCTTGAGATCTTGCAGTGCTAGGTGTTGCTTTGGTTTTTGCTAGAATAGGATCCCATGCCGGTGGAACTTTCAAACCATCTTCTCTATTGAAATTGGGATGTTTTCTAATTTAATGGCTTCACGTAGCATTCGAGGAATAAAACGCCGTTCTTTAGCAAGTATTTTAGGTTGGTCAAAACGAATGAAGTGGTTGGGTTTGTCTTAAGGCATGTTCACACACTGCAGATTTCGTGTTCCGTCTATGTTTTACGTCAGCTATGTGTTCTTTTATCCGCACGAAACGTCAGGTTTAAAATAAAATGTAAATAAATCGCGAAGTAATCCGTAAAATTGTGTTTTAATGACATCTTCTCTTTGTTTATACGTTCGCGTTCGCTTCACGGAACACTTCAGGTGCTTCCTGGGACCACCAGTGGTCCAGACTGTCAGTTAAGAGCTTAGATATGTAGCATGACCTTAATAGATGAATTAATATTTATTAGGTTTTAATACGCCATACAAAAACAAAGCCCAATCATGGCACGACTTTCACATGACACTTCAAGTGACATTTATAATAGACTAGCAGTTCCCCGCGACTTCGCCCGCGCCAGAGGTCTGGTTTCTATACAAACTTTCGTCCCCTATTTAACCCCCTGATTATTTTATATTGCGACAAAGGTAGCCTTTGTCCTTCCCAGGGTCTCAAACTATCTCTGTACCTTTCAGTTGAATCTGTCCGGTAGTTTCGGAGCCTATTCAATACAAACAAACAAATCTTTCCTCTTTATAATATTAGTGTAGATGTTGTCACATGGGTACTATGAAATGCCCCGCGGCTGTTCATGCCATATATCATTTTCATAAGTATTTTTTCTACGTTTTGATTAATATGATCAGACTTATAGTCTGCTGTCGGGAATATGGCCCAATATCCCTGTCAATGTCAATGCCCAATTGGTTAGTAGTTCTTTAGTGATACCAGTATTGTAGATTGTTGCTGGACTGTATCAAATATCTAGTAATACTAGAAGCCTTAATTACCGTTCTCAGAATGTACATTATCTCAACGTATGACACCACAATGACGTAATTATTAATGTTATGTGAAATTGTTCGAGAGAAAGGCGTGTTTATAAAACACACTCGTACACATCCCTACTTGGTGCTCAAAGTGTATTATTGTTTATCTACATTTTTATGTGATTCACTATTATTATTTGCTGGCATTTCCTTTTGGCAAGTTTATATTTACGTTAGTTAATTATTCAAAACTTTTGCGTACGCAAACAACCGTAATTGTGTACCCCAATTAAGTTTGGTTTACGTATCAGTATCAGTAACTCGAGTCGAGACAGTAGGTAAGTGGAAAATGCATGATAGCTACTTTTACTTCTGATTATGTTTATGTGTAGGTTGCACTGACAGTGTATTTATTTATTTATTTAAACTTTATTGCACCAAAAAAAGAAAGTACAATTGGCGGACTTAATGCCATAAGGCATTCTCTACCAGTCAACCGCATGGGAATGCTGAGAGTTAATAAGTGGCGGGATATTAAGTAGAGTAGAGAAATTAATTTATGGTAGAACTAAATTACTACTGAATAAATAAACATACATACTAAGATACATAGATAGGAAGATACAAATACATAAGCTAAGTATTAAACATACATAAATAATAATATAATCAATACGAGAATTAGTCAGGAAAAGTAACACGACAACATTATTACGGTAGAAAAGGACACGTAGTGAGACAGACGAAAGTGGTGGTCACTCCTGAAGAGAGTCAAGGTAGTATTTCCGTAGTGACCTCTTGAACACAAATTTGCTTGGGGACATCTTGATCTTTTAAGGGAGGGAATTCCAAAGACGGATCGCAGAAGTAGTGTATTTATTTAAAAAAGAGGTAGACCTATCATCGCGTACTGCGCGGCGATTCGAATTTGATGCTCCGAGCACACGTTTCTTTACGTGTCAAAATGTCATATTCGAATGCAAAATTGAGCAAAAATTTTTTTTTAAGTCAATCAATTTTCACGCGCTAATGACCCATCTAACTCTTTTTAATGCACTATCATTGGTAAGTTATATGTACTGAGCGCCTACTTTGGCGTGTTTTGTAACTCAAATCTCTTATTTCGTTTTTGAATCGTTCGTCTCTTAAGTGTTTTTTTTAAATGATTAGCTTTATACTTTGATGGATTCAAAAATGTATTTGTAAGAAGACTGCTTCCCCGGGGCCACCACGAGGCCTCCATAATAGCGACAAAGAAGTATTTAAACAAGTAAACATAATTTTTGAAAACTACAAAACACCCGACTGCAAAAACGTATATATTTTTGAAATGGTTCTTACTGTCTTTCATTTGATACCCATATTGCTATGTTAAGGAAAAATTTTATCCACACTCCCCCCTTTATTTCCATTTGCGGGCGCCATTTTAAAAATGTCTATATAGCCTATGTCACTCTCACAATTTTGACAAATTCAACGACACCTCATATGTCAAAAACTGTCCAGCCGTTTGGGGTGTAGGGCGTGCCAAACAATTAAATATACATAAATACATACTCTCGAAAAACATAACCCTCCTTCCGCAGTCGGGTAAATACAGTCATTTTTCGAATTTTGACCAAACCGACCGCCGACTATACTTTAATAAACAAATAATATTGTTCTTGAATATTACAATGTTGTTAACATCAATCCGAAAAACTTCGATATATCAAAAAGTCCTACGAAAAATCTTATTACTAAAATATACAGGAGCCTTCCTTCGTTCCAGAGGCCCAACTCCTGTTGACGATGTCCGTATTTTCGAGTCTACCCATCACGCTCGTTCGCGTTGTCATTCTGTCGTGAGTAAAAGGGACGGCTACATTCGAAAATGCGGACATCGTCAACCGGAGTAAGGCCTCAGGGCCTGTACACGAGATGCAATATAATCTAAAGCGAAGCTCTCTGGCGTTAACAAAATGTTCATTACATATTATGTTAGCGATAGCGATCTTCGCTTGCTGACATATCATCGCAACGTCACGTGAGTTTTTGACATTTCGTAGGCGATATCCAAGTTAAATAAATAAATAAATCGTTTCAACAAACACACTAATTACCTAGCCCCAAACTAAGCGTGAGCTTGTGCTATGGTGACTAGGATAACGGATAGAAATACTTAAATACATATTAACATCCATCACTTAGGTACAAATGCACGTGCTCATCACACAAACATTTGCCCCTTGCGGCATTCGAACCCGCAACCGCCTGGTTTAGTAGTCCGGTGCGCGAACGACTACACCAAGACGGTCGTCTTCGGAAGTTCTTTGTAGAATAGATAGCACCTTGTCTAAGGACCCTGGGCGTCTACTTTTGACTAAGTTTATAATGTATAGACAACAGCAAAAAAAGCTAAATACTGCGACATCGTATACGAAAATGTAATTGTGTAGTCTGATGAACTGCCCACTGTACTACAAGAGTGTCAAGAGTGTAACATTCTTATTTACACAGGGCCGCTGCCCCACTATGAGGTTGTGACCGACTCTATTCCCTGCGTAATAAAAGCTGTCTTCGTATTTCAAACGGGTAACCTTCGTGCTGCTGACTGTGCATACATATGTTTTGTTTTTAGTCACTTGTTTTGAAATCGAGTCGATTTATTAGCGTCTCATGTGAAAAAACGTGAATGATATATTTGGTATCTTATTTTCGCAGTAACATGAGTACGTACTGTATGTATGTATGTATGTGTATGTGTTCGTCACAATATCATCATAACTTTTCCACCATAAAGGTGAACGCGCATTCATCCGCGTCGCACTAAACCAAGGTGTATTCAACTCAAAAACAAAACGCACTTTTGTCGCTTGTTTTACATATTTGACATTGGATAATTTGAATATTTTTAGTTACCCAAATAAACACTGACAGTGTATTCTTTAACAAAAGTGGTAGACCTTTCATCGCCTCCTACTGCGCGGCGATTCTTTTGATGTGCCGAGGACATGTTATTTTACGTGTCAAGTATCATATTTAAATGAAAAATTGAGTAAATTGCTCAATTTGAGGCAATCAATTTCCGCGCTCTAACGACACATCTATCTCTTTTTAAATGCATTATCATGGCGAATAAACCAATTAATAGACAGCTTTATTCATTGCTTTTTTTAGATTTCTATTATCACTATATAGTAAAAAAATAGGTAATTTATGGTCATATTCACCCCCTTAAAAATAAGACTATTTTTACACTACACCTGAATACGATAGACAAATAAAAAAGTCATGACATGATCACTGGTCGGCGATTGGAGTATAATGAGTTATTTTATTAACATAACTTCGATTCTACGCAGACGAAGTCACGGATAGCAGCTAGTCTTCTACACTAATATTATAAAGAGGAAATTATTTGATTGTTTGTTTTGTATTGAATAGGTCCCATAATAACAGGACCAATTCAAATGAAAGTACATAGACTACTTTTTGTCACGATATAAAATCATCAGGGGGTGAAAGGGGGGGATGAAAGTTTGTATGGGAAATCCGACTTACGGCGCGGGCGAAGTCGCTGGGAACTGCTTGTCTGTCATAAATAAGTTAGTTACTATTAACTAACTAGTAAGGGAGCTTCTTGTTTAGAAGTTCCCTTATTATTATGAAATGCAATGCAGTATGTTTTGCCTCTGCGATCGTGTTTGTTTTGTACAGCTAGGTTAATGTATACAGGGTGACTGGTGCAATAATGCCTAAGATATGATCAAAGCAAATTTTACTACTGATTTCGTTACCATAGTTTTTTAAAAAAAATCTTTTAGTTTTAACCTGAATAGCGACCATGATTTTTATGTCAAAAAAATTAATTTTCCTTCTCGAGGCTTTATTAGGAATATGCTAACACATTTATTCTAATAAAGCTATTATCTCAATCCTCTATGTTGCTTCATCTACCTTTCAGTGTATCATTTTAATTAATGGGCATGTTAAATGATGTGTATGGCCAACGGTCTTACCAACTGAGCTAAGTGCAGTTCATCCAACCGTGTGAAATTCCTGGTCTCTTTTGTCTTACGTCATTGCGTGACGGCAGCGACATCTACCCGAGCTGTATTGCAACAGCAGTGGGCCTAGTAGTTATTCTTTACAGAATAAATTCAACTTGAATGATGACGCTTTCGCTATTCAATAGTTTTTTTATATTTTTTAACACTGTGTTTTTCTTATTTATATAAGTTTAAATAAGAACACACAGAACTGTTAGGTAGGTTACTCGTATCGTGAGGGACATGCCAAAAAATACAGATTTTGTGAAACACACGTTTTAAGGATAAACCTACTTGGGGTTTTTCCTTCCTCAGATCTTCTTTCAATACAATTAAATTCTTCTTTAGATTTTATATTCAGCCAGTCAAAAAAAATCCTTGAGTGAATGCAATTTTTTTGCAAATGAATGTTGAATGATGGAGTCAAAATTACAACGATATTTTTAACAACATTATCAAAACTTAGTTATAAAATAAGATATGTTGTCGTGCCTTATCGTTCTCATTTAGTAAATCTTACTCAAAATAAACAATATTCCCCGAATTAGTAAAATAATATGTAAATTAATAATCTTGCATGAAAGCAAGTTGCAATAAAAAAGATGATATCCTTATTTTTATTGGAATTGCAACAAAAATATATTTTCTGTTTTAAGTCAAATAAACATTATTTGTATTAAGATATTTTTTTTAAATAACAATATGTTAAGAAAACTATTTTTCTTGCTTAGAGAAGTCAGTTTTATCTGTGTATTTTACCACTAGTGGTTCCCCGCGACTTCGCCCGCAAGAGTTGGATTTTCCATATAAACTTTCATCCCCCATTTCACCCCCTTAATGTTTTTATATCGCTACAAAATGTAGCCTATGTCCTTTCCAGGGTCTCGAACTGTCTCCCAAATTTCATCTCAAGCGGTTCAGTGGCTTAAGCGTCAAGAGGTAACTGACAGACAGACACACTTTCGCATTTATAATATTAGTATGGATGTATTATGACCCAATATCACGCAACCGGCATCATCATTATACTGTTTTATCTTTATATTAACGAAGTAACTTGTTTTGGGAGCCATGAATCCGTACTAATTAGTTATTATTAACGTTATAAATGTTAAAATGTGTCAGTCAGCACTTATTCACGCTTTAATAAAAATCAAATGGGTTTGCTGTTGACTCTTGATTAAGTCAGACGTGGCGTAGACGGTGGAGCGAGCTCTCCCTAACGGATCTGGCACTTCCATTAACCGACACACAGCAAGCTGCTTGGCGCCGGGCTCCGGGAGGGTGGTTGAACCGAGTCATGTGAAATTTGGCCTAGAGATGGTTTGACACCCTGGATAGGATATAGATAGGAAATAGGTTTACTTTTTGTCGAGATTTAATAATACATATTAACGGGGTGAAATGAGATATGAAATTTAATATGGGAAATCCACATCTGCGAGAGGGCACAGACGCGGGGAACCGCGACAATTTTTTTTTTTAATTTAATAGGCAGACATTTGGCCGCAATCTCACCTGATGGTAAGCGACGATGCGGCCGATGATAGGACATGTCTGTCTAGAAGCAGCCTATTGACTCTTTTCTTAAAGGAATCCAAATCGTAGTGTTTAGGGAACACTTCCGCCGGCAACGAATTCCACTCTCTAGCCGTACGCAAGAGGAACGAAGATTTAAAACGTTTGGTGCGTATTAGTGGTATGTCAACGACGTTAGGGTGGAACCCCCGCCTGCGTCTTATGTCCCGATAGTAGAAAGGGGCCGGTGGAATCAATTCGTGCAATTCCTTCGCACACTCGCCGAAATGTAGCCTGTAGAACACTGAAAGGCACGCCACCTTACGCCTATGTTCAATAAAATAAAATCAGATGTAGGTTCAAGCTGTCTGCATCCAGCGCGATAATTGCGGCCTTGACAAGTTCGTCCTGTCTGTCTTGTTGTTAGACGTCCTACGCAAATTAACCGACTTCAAAAAAATCTGAGGTTTGCAATTCGTCGGTTTTTTTTTAAATTATGCTAACGATCGAAAACTTGAGATATTATTGCACTTGCAAAAATGACCACCAGAAGCGGGAATCGAACCCGTGTTCCTTGCATACCGGCGATTGCCTAACCTCTCAGCCACCCTGGCGTTGGCAGGGCCTGTCTTCTTAACGCTGTAATGCCGCGTTACTTTCATCAATGTTATTGGGATTACACCCTCAACACTCCAAAGAAATACTAATCGATTCCCGCCTGTGGTGATCAAGTGCAATAATATCTAAGTAATATTTAGATTGCACAGTGAATGCGTATCACTTAAAACAATAATTTATCAAAAAAAATTGCAATGAGTTTGAAAATCTTTTTTTTTTGCGTAAGAATTAATTAAAGCGTCTTCTTCTTTTTAGATTACTTATGTAAAAATATTGAATTAGAATTTAAAATATAAAACATTATTTGACTTGATAAAGTTATGTTTTAAAAGTATATCAGCTTTTGCTAGTGATCACCAACTTTTTATGATGTGTACGTATGTTCGCCGATTACTCGAAGACGCCTAAACCGATTAGGACAATCCTTTTTTTTTGTTTCTAAGGTACACTTCCCAAATTAAAAGGAGCCCCCTTTTAATTTTATCAGTCTAGCAGTGTGAAAATCAACAAAAGTCTAATTGTATACATGGATGACAATCTCGTTTCCTCCGAAACCTCGCTGTCACATTAGAGAAGTTAATTCTTTCCACCAAAAACGTTTTGTTGCAAAAAAATACTACCCCTTAAAAATCTCCTTAAAAAGTTTTAAATAACTTTTTTTAAGCTTAGACGTGTAGGTGCCTACGTACATAGCGGACCAGACGTTTGAATACTCTCAATTAAAAACAAAAACCGACTTCAAAACTGACTACACTGCTAATTAAAACAAAAAAAATTATAAACAAATTTAAACTAAAAAGTACAAAAAAATATATAAATTACCTAACTGTTCTACGAAATTATACAAGAAACCTATTTCCAATTTATTATCTGATATTTTTTGGAGTCGGTGCCAACCAAGCTAGATATTCTATCTACTCTAAGCAGCCAAGAGATGATTTAATCCTGTCCTTACTTGCAAAAAAACATTAGAATTAGAATTTCTGGCACCGACTCCAAATAACGTAACGTAACATAGCCACAAAAAAAACATACAGTCGAATTGATAACCTCCTCCTTTTTTGAAGTCGGTTAAAAATACCCTATTTTCTTCCTTTCACGTCTTATTCACTTGGCGATAAAAAAGTTATTTCAAACGTTTTAGTGCAATTTTTAAGGCGGTTTTTGTTTTCAATTATTATTATGATAGTTTAATTTTGAAGGCAATAATTGGTTTTCCTGTTCAATTCTAAATTACTAATTTATCTATCATTTAACTGTTCTTGCATGTCCACTTGTCCAGTTCTAATTCGTGAGTCATTGAAAAACTGACGAATGATTACTTTAAAAAAAACGGCGCCATGTTTTTTTTCTGACTTAATTAACGAAAAGGAAAATTACAAAGAAACTCTCGATTGATCGGTGGCATTGAGGCGACGGCGAACTACTCTATTACGCTTGAATGCCACTATCTATTGATATTCAACCAAATGAACATTTCCCTAATATCGGCCTCTTTGCTATGACTGCCTTAAAAGCAAGTCTGCCCTTTTGTTAATCACGTGATGTTTTTAATCTTTAATCTCTCTCTTTCTATGGTAAAGAAACGAGAAGAGAGAGAAACAATTTAGAAACGTCAAAAAACTAAAAGATACTCACTGAAATAATTTAGAAATGCCAAACTATTTAGAAAGTTCTTGGGTGTTTCGTCATCGAATGATAAATCCTATTAAATGGATTATGTAATTTCCTGAGCCTTCCAACTGACAGCTGTTCACGTTGACGTTTCGATATTAATGTGTTCTGTCTCTTTTCGTTTTGTCACCAGAGAAATACCGAGAATGAACTTAATTTTAGTCTAAGAAAAGGCCCCTCGGAACCGAGCCAAGCCGCCGAAGCCGTCTGAGTCACTAAGTAAACCCAAAATATTATAATATCCTCCTAGCCGAATTTCGACCACAGTGGCCATACGCAATAGAGATTAGCCGACTGCGCGGAAGATAATATGATGCACAAGTGTGTGCGCAATACACATGGGCACTATCTGTTCCTTCACTCTCATAATTCGATGAGACGGCAGTCCGACATGACCGTAGAGAGATCATGCGCAGGACCAACGGCTTAACGTGCTTTCCGAGGCACGGGGGTGTTAACACCACCAACTTCCTGACTCCGGAGCTGTGTCTGAGTTATTTTAAGGCAGAAAAACCCAATACTTACGGCCCGACCTGGGATTCGAACCCGGGACCTCGTGGATAGAACCCAGCGTGCTGACCACTAGACCAACGAGGCAGTCACTCAAAATATACAACTTAAGTAGGCATAGTATAGACGTAAAAGATTCTGCATCATGTTGCAAGTAAGAGCTAGTTGTGAAAATCACTTAGCAAGTCATTGACCAGCGCTAAGTGGGCAATAAGCAAGGTTTTCGATTACTGCGCATTGCACCGGATAGCATTATGAGGATGTGTAGGATCTTTCACAATTGTGTAATAGCGGGCCGGGCTCATCCCGCAGCTTAGGTACCTAGCTACAAGTAAAATGGGCCCCACATCAACCTACCCTGATCTGTCAAACGCAACCATATTTTAACCTTATGTGGATCACATACAGTTTCATATCATTTGAGATATTCTGACGGATTTGGGTATGTTAAGGCCATGCGCCATGGAGGTGCTTGTGGCGTAGTAGCGGCAGCGCTTTGGTAGTGATACCAAAGTTAAGCAACCTACGACGCGGTCGTGATTGGATGGGTGACCATTCCAACCAATTAAGTGACGTACATGACAAGAATCTCCGTGCTTCGGAAGGCACGTTAAGTCCCGGCTAATATCTGTTGGTATTAGTCGTTAAGCCTAGTCAGAGGCCCTAGGGCGGCTTCATAACATCTGACAGTAAGGATAGTCACTTGCCTTACAAGCACCCCTTCACAAATCCGCACTAAGCCCGCGTGGTGGAGAATGGCTCGTTCCTCCTCATAGTTGAGGTGAGGCCTTTTCCCAGCAGTGGGATCTATATAGGTTGACTTTTACAAGGCCATGCGCGGGTTCGACCGGTCGGTAGGCGCCTGACAGCTCACGGGCCAGGATCGCACGTTACAGCACAGGATAAATAATAGTACAAGTACAGAAGGACCAGTCACAAAGTTGATTTAAGTAACTAGCGGCTCTTGCAACGACACAATAAGGCTGCAGTTAGACGACGCAAAAACTTTCAAGCGGCCGCCGCGCGGCCTCTCAGCATCCCATATAAACGGGCCCTTAAGCACAGATTATATAATAGTTACTATCCTTAAGTGCAAATTGAGATCGCGACACGCCACTGGTCTCTGCTATAAGCACCTACATATTTGCCTCTCTTTCTTTCGCGTAACCTCATCTTACTTGACAGGTTATAGTCCGGCAAGTTCATGCGTGATCTTCCTATGCCCGGGGGGCGGTAAAGTGGCAATCGCACGCGACTGTCATGGAAATTTCCCTTCCCCGCAACACCACCCGTCCCTAACATCTAGCATGCCCCCTGCACCTCTGACGATCGCAGGAAGGTCGCGCACGAACTTGCCGGAGTATATGTACAAATCATGCGCAGTCGGCGTTGCGTCTGTCGACCCTTCGTGGTCGGTCAGGTGCGAATCAGATAAAGTTACACGGTATAACTTGTGGTTAGTAGATGGTGGAAGCAAGTTGTGGTATGTAGATATAGCCAATGTTATATCGATGCCTCTCTCCGATACGAAAGCAAATTGCCGTAATATCTTATACATTTTAACGAGTAATTCTTGTATATTTATTTATTTATGTATATATATTTGTGATCTCGGAAACGGCTCTAACGATTTCGCTGAAATTTAGTATGTGGGGTGTGTATCGGGGATGAAAAATCGATCTAGATCAGTCTTGGGAAAACGCGTGCACGCAGATTGAGATCGCTAATTTCGTTCCGGTGACCATGAGTGTCGAGAGATGTGTGCGTAGTGCGTTAGACGTGCTCGGTCTCGCTCGGTGACGAACATTTTTTTCCTTTGTTTTTTTTTAGTTTTGTAATAATTTGAATTTTAAAGCCTTCTTTATTAAATAGAACTAACCGAGCAAAGCTCGGTTGCCCGGGTACTGCTGTTATAATAGGAGTAATAAAATGGCGAAGTCTCATTCCACCAGCCCCTTTCCACCATCGGAGAACCAGGCGCAGGTTAGCGTATCATCCCTACGTTGTAGACATTCCACCTGCCCGTACAAAGCGTTTCGCTGACACATTTCTCATGCGAGGGACTGGAACTTGCTGCTTACTAATATCTTCCCTAAAGATGACGAGACCTGGGTCTCTTTAAGGCAAGAGTGAATAGGTTTTTACTAGGCACATATGAACCACCTTAGACCGTGTCTACACCGCGCACCAATCTTGTATGATCATTGTGACTTCGGTTAAATACCTGCTTAGAATAGTAGTAGCCAATGCATCTGCTCAAATTCTGAAAGGACCCTCAAAAATATCAATGTGTCAATGTCATCGAGCACGTACACTATAGAAGCGGAGTAAGAGCGATTTTTCTCCGAAACCTATCAGTGTTTGATGCTGATACTAAAAGTGACAATTTAAGCGTATATTTTTAAATTAATACGAGGGTCAAACTGAAAGTTCTTAGAACTGGCCACTTATAAACAATATAATAAAAAAAACATTCTAAAATTTGAAAATAGAACTCTTTGCCAATATTACTGAGTATATATTTCATTCATTTGTCATTTGTTTTACGACTTGGCGGCAAATTGAAAATTGTCTGTGTCACGTCAAAATGAATTTAACACGAGAAAATTTTCGTGCAATGATTTTTTATGACTTTCGATGTCATTTAAGTCAACAAGAAAGTTATGATAGACTACGATTGGCCTTTCACGATGAAGCCCCATCTCGTGCGACTGTTTACAACTGGTTTAATGAGTTTAAACGTGGTCGCACTAATCTCACTGATGATGTACGTGAGGGACGGCCTTCTACGGCGACGACTGAAAATAACATCTGTGTTGTGCGGCGTATGATAGAGACTGACAAAAGAGTGACCTATCAGCAGATTCGGACAAGCTTAGGCATCGGTATGAGTCAAGTGCACAAAAACCTCCACGAACATTTAGCGGTCAGGAAGCTTTGCGCCCGGTGGATACCTCATAATTTGACTAAGGCTCAAAAACTCCATCGTGTGGATTGGTGCCGTAAAATGATTGAAAGATTTAACGGAGGTGACTCAAATGCTGTGTTCGACATACTAACAGGTGACGAAAGCTGGATTTACTGTTATGATCCTGAAACCAAAAGACAATCTGCTCAGTGGGTGTTTCCTTTCGAGGAGTTGCCAACTAAAGTGAAGAGAGATCGAAGTGCGGGAAAAAAAATGGTGGCCTCGTTCTTTGGAAGGATAGGTCATTTCGCAACAATTGTGTTAGAGGATCAAAAAACAGTTTCTGCAGAATGGTACACTACCAATTGTTTGCCACTTGTCTTGGAAAAAGTTCGAGAGAAACGACCTCGCAGTAGGATCCTCCTTCACCACGACAACGCCTCGTCGCACACCGCCAAGCGAACGATCGACTATTTGGCGACATCAAACGTTGAATTACTGGGTCACCCGCCGTATAGCCCCGACCTCGCGCCTTGTGATTTTTATTTATTTCCAAAAATTCAAGAAAAACTTAAAGGAAAGCGGTTTATGAATGCTGAAGAAGCGGTGGCTGCGTATCGCGATGCCATTGAAGAGACCCCTAAGGACGAGTGGGCAAAGTGCTTTTCCCAGTGGTTCCATCGCATGCAGCGGTGTATTGACGTCAATGGACAATATTTTGAAAAGATATAATAAAACTAATAACTGGCTAATGTAATCAGTTTTTGATTTTCTAAGAACTTTCAGTTTGACCCTCGTAATATGAATTAGGATATATTTCGGTTTTGAACATAAATAACAATCGTTTTATTAACACATTTAAGTAAAGAAAATTTTAAGAAATAAGTTTATACATTTGACAAAATGTGTTGATGAAATAAAAGCTTGTTAAAAACGAAGGCATTCAGTGGCAAGGGATTTTAACGGAATTTTTCTTGAACAAAATTAATGACATTTTGTCTCTATAGGTTCTGTGCTCGGTGGTCAATGTGTACTTAGTATAAGCGGTTTCGTGGTTAGGACATTGTTTATATAACCTGAATTGTGTGTTGATCTCAAAACAATCTTTATCGCTTGCACCACCTGTTAACATCAATAAATCTAACTTATCTCTCCCTTATCAGGAAACACAGTATACTGAATGGTATAATATAGTATATAGCTAATTCTGACTTATTCAAGGCCAATTATCTGAGTTGTAAGTCCACTTGCGCAAGTCTAGATTAGCTAATCCGGAAAGGTCACTTGCGCCAGTCCGGATTAATAATAATGTAGCCTAGCGTAATTGATTGATTGCCTATAATCGGAGTTGAAAGCTCATTTTCGCAAGTCCGGATCAGCTAATCTGGAATATATTTTTTTCTTTCTGTCTTGAAATTACCCAGAAAGAGCTTGGAGTCAGGAAATTGGTGGTGTTAACACCCTCTTGCCTCGGAAAGCACGTGAAGCCGTTGGTCCTGCTCTTGATATATCACTGCGGTCATTTCAAATTGCCTTCTCGCCGAACTTAACATAAATGCACCTGTGTGTTGCGCACATACTTGTGCACTATAATATCTCCCGCGCAATTGGCCAATCAAAGATTGATTTGGTTGGAATTGGTCGTTGTGGTCGCAATTCGGCTAGGAGGACATTATTATTAATTTGTGCTTTAGCAATCCGACTGATTTTGATGGTTGTTGTGTTTTATGGCCTTGAGATTTTTATTAGTTGCTAATTGCTTTAATCATTTCTTTTTAATTTTAATTAGCAAGTTGCGATCTGCGAAAAATATTATTTTATAATTGGCACTACGTTAATTATTATAGCAATACAGTCTATTATTTATGTAAGTGTTTCAACTCTTTATGTAACTTATTGTCATTAGAATATCACTTTCAAAGTCATACTGCAATATTACTATGCGAATTCTGTTTAAGATAAAAATGTGACTGTAAAATACTAAATATACAGGGTCACTGGTAATACGTTACGATCACTATAATTTAGATTTCGATAAGTCACAGGACGTATCGAAATACTTTTGCCACTTCATACCCGTGACTAACTAGCGATCAATCGAGTACCTATTACAGATTTTTGTGGGAAGTAAAATGTAACAAAAGTTGTTCTAAACATCAGTAGAATCTCCCCTTAAAAGGATCGCATTACCATTAACCCTGTATACATACATATTATTTTGCGTAGGCAAGAAAACGTTGGGGCATTTTTATGCAGTTGTAATATGGGCTACTTTTGAACGAAAAGGTGTAGTCTGATGGACCACTGTACTAGCTATAGCGAATTTATCAATTATTTGTATATAAAACTTGTGTTCTTACCCAAAAGGTTGTCTAAAAGAGATCGCTCTCTGCGATGAGACCGCCTGCATTGTGCTAATATGTTCTCAATTGTATATTTTAGTGTGTTATCGTGTTGCACTAAAGAATATATATCTATGTAACCTATGTTCCTCTGCAAAATATTGAATATACATTTCACTGCATGGCGAATTATATATTTTTTTTTAATTTGAATATACTGAAAGCTTGCTATAATTATACACGTGTTTGGCCAGGATTCCACCAAAATGGTCTAAAGAGGAAAGATGAATCATCAAATCCAATTCCAATAAATAATTTAAAACATCGAAAAACAGCTCGGTCGTTGCCTGTCTTCCAAATATTAGATTTGTCTTACCGTTCCATATAGCTTACATTTTGTATGGACACATCGTTGGTGCTGTGTCTAGTTGCTGTTTAGGATTGCTTGGGCATGAGACTATAATCTTTAAGTAATGGAATCAAAAAGTTAAAAAAAGTTAAGTTAGCTAATTAGATCGCACTGCTGGGCAAAGCTCAACTATGAGGAGGTTTGAATGATCCATACTCCACCAAGCGGGCTCAGTGCGGATTGGTGGAGGGGTGTCTGTAACGCAAGTCACCCACCCTACTGTCAGTTGTTATCAAGCCGCCCTATGGCCTCTGACTAGGCCTATGTAAAAAGTAATGAAATAGTGTAACAGTTTGATTATGTGACTATTCTTGCAGAAACCACCACTCCCGTGCCAACGGTGACCAAGGTTCCGATCCTGGGCGCGAACGGCACCGGCCAGCTGTGGGCCAACGCCACCAAGGTAGCCAAGGTCAGCGACCCCATATCAGCTGATGACAGTAAGTACACGTGTTTATACTATTTCATCTCTCCTGTTAGGAAAGTTGAACTTTCATGTGTAGGTAGCCGGGTGGAAAATAGCTTTTCCCTCCCTGTCACGAAGTGTGGACTCACTATTGCCAAAGCCGTGCAACCAACTATTCAAAAAAAAAGTTGTCGGGGTGCGTTGCACTTGCCGTCAGCGTCAGAAGTAAAACGTCAAAATGTGCCGGTCGGGAGAGCGTCGCGGATATCAAATGGAACGCACCTTCGATTGCACCAAAAAAAAGAAATGCACTATTTCTTTCCTCACCGTTGAAATGAAAAATAGTACGTTTAACTCGGGTGAAAGCACCCATTTCACTCTATAAGCTATAAGCGCTCTCACTACGTTCGCGCGCCAGAAACTTCTCGAGTGAAATATAACAATTCCCAAAGTGCACGATAACGCCTGGGGGGGGCTGTGGGCGCTGGAGGCCTCGAGGGTAAGGGGTCCAGAAAATAATGGGTGCTGATGTGGTTTGATATTGTAAAGTTGCATTATTATTAATCTCTGGTAAGAAAAGTCTTGTTTATAAAATAGGTTTATTTAAACTCTTAAGTGAGACTAATAATATGTTATTGAGGTTTTTACGGTGAAAAATAATGTGGGGCGCTACTAAGTAACTGTTTTTCAAACGGGGCGGTAGACGAAATAACATGGGAATATCCTTTATACTATGCAACTGTGGTATGTTTCACTAGGATTCGGGTACAGTCATGAACAGATCCCTTTGGATATCTATGGGGGAGGCCTATGTTTAGCAGTGGACGTCCTGCGGCTGATAATGATGATGATGACTGATGATGTCATGGAATTTGATTCCCGATCCATTTCTTTGATTATGTCGATTTCAGTGTTTCCGATATTATGGTACAATGGTTAGCAAACTAGTGAACTTTGTTTTTACACCCATTTTTACTAATAGTTTTGACGCTAACGGCCAACATGAGTTAACCCCGGCTAGCATGTTCTCGTTGATTAAAACGCGTTCGTCATAAATTGTGACCTCTGCCCCTCACGGCAAGGTCATCGCTGATAGCAAACGAGCCAATAAGCCTAATTACCACAGGGGTTACTCTAAATCGAGTGATTAATTCTGTAACGACATAACGTTACTAATATCCGATACTAGGATATAAGGATATAAGGGCCTTCATAAAGTTGTGCGGATTTAATGAAATTAATGACAGGTGACATGTCATAATAAAGACTTAAAGCCGGGTACAGACTGCTGTAACGTAACATGCAATGTAACACGCAATGAAAGAATTTGCCGTCCACATTGTCGCAATGTACCTATCATCATGGACGAAATATATAAGGACCAACAGTCGCCATACAAAGATGCGTTCCCCGATTTTTGGTTCATTTGTTTCTCACTAGATGTCTATAGAGGTATCAATCGCTGATAGAATGCATATTTTTAACAACACTTTGCAAACTGGAACCTCCGACCCGACTAGATGACGTAGTAAATTTAATTAGATACAATAGATGGCGCTTTATATATTTGATTTCGTAAATCTGCTGGACTTTTATACATTATATTGTTTATTGAAAATATTTTCGTTTTGGATCTTTTAATTAGCCATAATGTGGTGTCTAATATATGTAATTGTCGAATAAAATAAAGAAATATGTCGTTCTCAGACAAATTATTACCGTACTTTTGGTAGTGAATTTTATGACATTTTTTAAAAATTTACTTACTTTCACACACTCTTTTTAATTTATGATTATTTGATAACAAGTTGAAAATCTTTTAGAACTTGAGGATAACTACTCAGTAAGACGATATCGGTAGTTTTGGCTGTAGCCGTCCCTGTCATACGTAATATTTCAGCATGTCAGTGCGACCGAGCGCGACGACTCAAAAATACTCTCACTCTACTACACTCAAAACCGAAGCCAATATCAGGGCTGTCGCGCGGTAAATTTAGCACTAAGTTTCCATACAGAGGCATGATTTTTGTCGTCAGTAGGTAATATGTTTTTAATAAACATGGTAAGTTGTAACGTACAACATGAACACACTGACCTATGTAAAAGCCTAATTGGATTTAAAGACTACCTAATCGCGTGATTTGTAGACTATACAATGGATTCTGTGCTTAGGTACATTGTTTAAAAAAACAATAATACTTCTTAGGCCTTAGTTTAGTTAGCAGTTAGTCATAGGTTTAGGTTAGTAAAATATATTGAAGCGTTTAGGTATTTTATATTCGTATTTATCGTCTGTGTGTACTGAATTAAACAGAATGCATTACTTTAGAAAATATTCGCTTTGGTTTTAAAGGAATAACAACGTTTTTTAACCGGTTTTTTGGTTACTACAGTCCCGGAATGGATGGATGATGATTTTTGAGATTGTAGTCCCCGAAATTCATTCGAGCGGATAGGCTCGACCTGTTAATTAATTTTAATGCAATTGGATAACGAATATTTTTTATAAACATCACGGAAAGATTTTACCTTTCGGATTTCGAACCCGCAACCACAGGTTTGTTAGTTCAGAGTGACAGGACACGTTTACTAGATGGTGATCTGGGTATGGCCAATTCATCGAAATATTAATTTAAGTTGCAAAACTACCCCTATTACAATTGCATAAGATGCAACAGCGTATACCTAGCTAGACGTTGTCGTCCTAGAATGCTAAATGTTATCGTTTGCGTTCCTACAATTTGAACCTAGTTTGGAAGATTTATTCATTTAAGCCTTTTTTTATCAAAGTTAGTCGGAAATCTGAAAAATACATTTATTACTAATGTTAGTAACTATTCTAACATTCAAACACTGCATGGATCGGCTAAGTACCTATCTTAAATGTAATTACATTCCCAGCTGATTCATATCAAAACGTCATAATTATAGGTACCTATTTAACAACAGTAATATATATTCGCGTGATAGACAGTGGAAACGAAATATCGATAATTTGATACAGCTCTAGTGTAAAACGAAAATTATTTCTTTACACAAAATATTCGTAAATTCTGCATTATGTGTATTGGATCTTTGCTTCTTACATTAATAAATGCTTAAAGAAGAGAATTATCACACTAAGCACTTAAAATTCGAAACGCATTGGCAAAAATAAACCTATGTTAGGTGGTGTCGATTTGGAACAATTTACCTGTGAAATAAACATTTTTCGGGGTTATTACGCTGTGTCGTACAACAATCAATTACTGAACAAGTTTGCATGTTTCACCAAAAAATATAAAAAAATATATCCACGATTTCATGTAATATTTGAACAATTCCGATAAGTGCCGACAAACTGTATGACGTTTCCAAAAACGGTTCTGTTATGTCGCATCACACATCTCTTTTTATCTTAAAGTGGTGCCGCTAGTGACATCTCGCTCACTCAGCCCTTTGTTCTCAGTTGGCTCAGTTAAAAGGAAACGTGGTCACGTGGCATTCGAAGAAATGGTATTTGAATGAAATGTTTTTGTCTCGATGCAATCTTTGGCGTCTGCCGAAGCAAGACAAATAAGCTCAGACGATAAATCGCATATTTGACCAAACCAGCATTTCGTAGTCTCCAATTTCCTCGTCCAAAATTTGACACATAATAATACCTGCTTATTTCCGAAATAATAAATCAAAAGTTTGGACAATGCGCCTATGTTTTAGTTTCAGTGTTAATTCGCGTAGATTATTAAATTTAGTCGAGCGTCTGAAAGTTAAGTTAGAAATTTTCTTAGTTTTTGAAGGCTCACATTTCCTTTCTTAATTCGAATATGAGAAAAATCTAACAATAATAGCTGTGGTAGATAAATGTAGATTTTACTGTAAAAAAGGTTTGCCTTACTTAAATAAAGGAGATCATTAGTCTTAAAATAGGAATGTGTATATTTAGGTCCCCCGTTCCCATCAAATAAATGACTTTAATAAAAAAAACAATATCATATCGTTTGTTGTCCTAAATAAATGTAAAAAGAAAAGATAAACAAAGAAAATGAAAAAGAATATAGACCGGGGATCGATCCCGACACTTTCAGATTTGATATCTTCCACAACTCAACGAATTGCGCCATCCGATAATTACGTAATCAGTTGAAATGTTGATACTGTTGCAGCTGTTTGTCAACTACTACAAACCAAGAGCACAATAGACAGATTTGTTTTCGTACGGTATTTTAATAAACGCCATCTATGACTTTTAAGAGTACTAAATGAAATTGGCAACAAGCATGGAAAATCCGCTGATAGCAGACAAATAGACATTGCACGAAAATTAAAGCATTGGCTAGCTATATTAGCAACGTCATCTGGATGTTACTCATTTTTTGTGAATTTCCGGGGAACGCTCTTTTGTATGGCGATTGTTGGTCCTTATATATTTCGTCCATGGTCCAGGTATCATG
Source organism: Pyrausta nigrata (assembly GCA_949316185.1). Lineage (NCBI taxonomy): Eukaryota > Metazoa > Arthropoda > Insecta > Lepidoptera > Crambidae > Pyrausta > Pyrausta nigrata. The sequence continues at coordinate 2,805,131 of OX438936.1, forward strand.
AAATGTAAAAAAATTCCCATAGTGTGGACGCCTTGCGCGCACGAACCGTGCACACTATGCGCACGAACAGAGCATTTCAACTCGTGCGCGCCGTGCCGCTCCTTTGTCGGTTTGACCGACAATCATCGTAGCCAGTAATTGGTCGTTCTGATCCATTATCTTCGCGTGTTCGCGGCAGACTGAGCTATGTTCGCCGCGCGCATGCCGGTTCAAGATGCGAGCAAGTACATGCTCAGTTCAAGCGCGCGCTGCGTCCACACTTATGAAATGCTCGTTTCATGTTACATTGCATGTTACGTTACAGCAGTCTGTACCCGGCTTAAAACATTTTAAATTAGCCGTCTCATTTTTATTCAAATGTTATAGCAATGTATAAATCATTAATAAGGGGGTTAGAGTCACTTGATAGGTCAACTGAAACTTGTCACATGTTTAGATTTTGTGTTTACCTATATGACATTTAATTGTATATCCCCAGGTGTGGCTTATCGAACTGAACTCAACTTATTATGTATGAAACGTAATTTGAATAAAAAATGTTTTTCGTCTTTGAGCTATCGTTAAATCTCTAACGTGCTCTAATGATTTTGCGTGGATTGAAAAATCAGGGGTGAAAAATCGATCTAGATTAGTCTTTGTTTTCGAGTTTTCATGCGTTTTTCTTTCGCATTGTTCGACGCAGAATATGGTCGCTAATTTCGTCCCGGTAAACGTGAGCGTTGTGTCGGAGTGCGTAAGTCGTAGGGCTGAAAAAATGTAGAAGACGTGGGTTCGAATCTCGCTAGATGAACATTTTTTGCCGTCTGTTTTTTTGGTATTTATTCAAGTTATAGCTCTTTATTTTTTTTTTAATAAGACTTACGAAATCAAATTGATTTTCGCTCACAAAAATTAATCGACTGTGTCATCCGGTGGGACTCGAACCCACGTCCCTTCGCTATCCGGGCGAGTGCTCTTACGAACTAAGCTACGGAGGACGTTAGTCAGACGACGAATTTTCGTAAGTGCTTGCTACGCCAGTGAGCCGGCGTTCGATTTCATCAATACTTGGGGAATGTACCCGCATGTATCCGATGAAAATATTTTTACAAATATTTAACCATCAGTTAAGATGAAATCAGCTTAACTTATAATTATTTTTATAACTTAAGCAATTATTTTGCAAGTTTTTTCGAAATCAAATTGATAGTCCCACCGGATGACACAGTCGATTAATTTTTGTGAGCGAAAATCAATTTGATTTAGAAAAAACTTGCAAAATAATTGCTTAAGTTATAAAAATAATTATAAGACTTACGAATTATAAAGCTATTTTTATTAAATAAGTAGTCCAGGTATGTCGTATTAAAGTACTCGCACCTGCTAACATTATTCAGTCTGCAATGATATCCGTTTCTGATTTGCGTCAAATAAACAAACTTTCACTATACCTAACTGTAATCATACCGTGTCAAACACTGGCTTCATTGTTTCAATTGTGGCTTACTGCTTCGTCTGTTAGGGCTCTTGAAATAAAGTCCGTATTAGTTTGCAGCATCTTTTGTGGCTATCATTGGCAAGTAAGTTCCTTGAAGTCATCATGATTTGTTTATGTCACGGAGTGACAATCGGAAAGTAATTGTTCAATCTTAGTGTCAGGTCTTAGGGTGCTACCAACAGAGCTATGCTGCGTTGCGAGAAGTGTGTTTTTATTTGTATTTCGCTGAAAAATTATCCGAAACTCATCATCAAACCATTCAGTTGAAGTAATTTCACAGATCTAAATTCCAACATAATTGTGGTCAAAAGGGGCGCTGTCATCGCGCACACAGCGAATACACACACTGACATACCAATAAAAAACAATAGATGAACAATGCATTTCTTTATGTATTTATGTACAGTCACTAGCATCAATATGTATACATCTGCATTCGATTTAAGACCTTATTACAATTACATAACAACTTGTTTGTATACACTTAATTGCTTGTGACTGTACCTACTTATGATTTTAAAAAAAACAACTCCGTTTAATAACACGTACTAAAGCAGCTGTCAACAAAGTCATGTTCGTATTTCACGGTTTATTGTATTTCAACCGTATATAACCTCATATTACATGCTCCGTCCGTATATTATTACCCAATTACTTGCTTAATAGACACGCACGGATATAAATCGTGTGATTATGTATGATTGTGTATGTTACCGTTAAGGTGAAAAAACTGTATAATTAGGTGCCAGATAATGTTAACATTAAATTATCATAGGCTCCGCGCCGATGTGCCACCGAGCTGTTTACGTTGTTTTTGATACGTTTTTACCCGACTGCGGAAGGAGGGTTGTGTTTTTTGAGAGTATATATGTATGTATGTAAGTATAATTGTTTGGGACGCCCTACAGCCAGGACAGTTTTTGACATATGAGGTGTCGTTGAATTTGCCAAAATTGTGAGAGTGTATAGCGAGTAGTGAATACGTAAAAGACTGTACAGAAGGTTTATTTACATATGTATATTCGCTAAATTACAAAGAGAAAGAGAAAAGAAATAGAGCACAAAAAGGAAAACGGCCGTGGGAAAATAAATGCAAAACAAGACAGAAGAAGAGTCACAGATGAAAAAATGTCATAAAAAATAAAATCTTTTAAAATGTGGGCGCGAACCGTGGAGGTTTTAATCGCCGCCACAAGTGACATAGGCTATATACATTTTTAAAATGGCGCCCACAAATGGAAATAAAGGGAAGAGGTGCGATTGATTTTTTCCTTACCATAGCAATATGGGTAAAATAAAAGCCAGTAAAAAGACCATTTCAAAAATATTATAATTTTTGCAGTTGGGTTTTTGTTTTTTGGATAATTATGTTTGCTTGTTTATGGAGTCGCCGCACACGTGAAGCGAGTGGCGGCCAGTCGCGACTCACTGTTCGCGGCACATCACCGGAGGCAGCCACTAGCCATTTTGACAAAACACCTGTCAAAGGATCTAGCAGATGAGTGTCCACTGTAGCGGCTACCAACCACCTTCATTTGCGCGGGACCAAATGGCATGGCGCGACAGCCACCGGTGGCCGTGGTCGGTGGCCCATGCTGCGCGGAACCTATAGACTTGAGCTATTATAAAATCTGTGCTTGAGCCTCGTCCAAAGATACGCAACGCGTTAGGCGGTACGGTGCATGTTTTAGTGTTTTATATGTGCATGGTAAGACACGCGGATCGCTGTCTAACGCATTTGACCCGTTAAGACAAACATGGTAACTAATGGTGTCGTTCAAAAATATATAATACACATATAATACGCACAATGGCCCAATCAAGCGGCTTAGTAAGCGCGGAAAAAGCCCAGCCAAACTAACTATAGTGATCATAAACGACATCACTAGTTTATGATCACTGACCTCTATAATACAAGTACGCTGGACTGCATACTGTTAACCTAAAGATGAAGCCATTACCGCCATTCTGGCGCTGACGGCTGTAGTGAGCGTGTGGTGACCGTCCACGGAACTAATGAGAGTTGACATAAACATATGATTCGGCACAAAAATTATCTGTCATTTCATAGAGAATGTTTTGTCAAGCGTACTTGTATTATAGAGGTCAGTGTTTGTGATGGAGCAGGGCATACGGAACAGCAGTTTACGCCGCTGCGTAGTCCGCAGGCGCAATCAGCGTTTCGGCGTCGTCCTTACTTCCCGCAAAGATGAAGAACCTTCTTATTCCAAAACCAGTTATAACTTTAGTACCATGCTTGTTACAAGGTTTAGACCATGGACTAAACGTAATTGGATTGGATGGATGGATTTTTTCCTACTAAATTTATATCGCCGTGGACCCTAGATTAACTTTAGTACTTACGTCAAAATTCAATGTTAGCCACCTTTACGTCAATAAATCGAAAATCGACGAAACGTCCAGAGAAAAGTCTAACAAAATGGATTCTGTAGATATGATGTGTCTGGAAGATTAAGAGGTGGTTGAAACTTTTCGGTCGGATGACAGTATTTGGCTTTTAAGTCCGGAACCACTGAATAAAGTCATCTATGTAATCTATCTTCGTTTGGATAGAAAATATTTGTAAACTTGTCTGTTTGTTTCAGATATAAACACTGACGCCTTCGAGTCTCCGGAGCAGATAAACAATCAATTTCATTTAGGAAACCTGACATATGTAAGTACTCTCTGCCCTCTTTTTGAGGAAGTCCGGAAATATAGATAAAATCGCTCAAATAATATTACATTGGTTTGAATCGACATAGTCTTTATTATAACCAAACTGAGTGTAAAACAGAGAGTGCACCTGTGTATTGGACACACACATGTGCACTATAATATATCCGGCGCACTTTACTTCGCCCGCGCCAAATGTCGGATTTTCCATACCAACTTTCATCCCTAATTTCATCCCCCTAATATTTTATATTGCGACAAAAAGGAGACTATGTCTTTCCCAAGGTCTCTGTACCAAAGAACTTGTCCACTTTTTGTATGGAGGCTGGTTTTTTATTCCAATATATCACCAACCACCAATAAACTAAATTTATCTTTAAGCTACAAAAATATGAAACACGTAACCATAGAAATCAAAATTTTAAATGCCTCCATTTTTGACTAAAAATATTTTTGTAATGTGGCATCATCCATTGATCACTCACTTATATATTCTGGCTGTTTAGGCTCAATCATTGGCCTACTCAGAATGGGTGATTGATCAAAAAATATGTGGCTATATCTTACCACTATCGCCCACACACTAGCAAGCAACTTCCAGACGCGACGCCTTGACTCGGCTCCTACAAGCTAGATGGCGCTGTTAGCCCGCTCCATACAACACAAACCGCGATATGTAAGATTTAGCACGAGCTTGACTACATATACTCGTAGCTAAAGCAAGACGGTGACGATCGGACCTTGGTCCCCGACCATAACAACAGGTCGGTAGGAAGCGCTTCCCTTTGCCTTTCTAACTCAGTTGCGCCAATAATATTCGTTTTTTCTGTTCTTGATTCTTCATTCAATCATTCATTCGCTTCCATTTTTTTGGCAGTTCTTTTTTTTCATGAGTTAATTGTTATAGCCGAAGGTGCGGTTTAAGTACAGACAAACAGTAAAATTATTTTCAATTTTTCTCTGCTGGCTGGTTTTTGTGAACTCTTTCATATAATATTTAATTTATTCTGGTTAGAAATATTGACAAATAAAAAACCGAAAACTCTTATTTTCATTTGAAAAGTTTAGTCTATTCAATACAAACACACAAACAATCAAATCTTTCCTCTTTATACTATTAGTATAGAGTAGCTGACTCGACAGACGCTGTTCAGTCTTTTCTAACGTGCTGCACAACTTCCTTAATTTCATATTATTATGAACCTTCTCCTGGCAATAACTGACACAACAAAAAAATATAGTGAAATTGTTTCATGCGTGATGCGAGGACCAAGGGAAATAGAGATTCATTTTTATATATACACGGTGTCCCAAAAAGCGGTTGCCAGAATTACACTGTAGATAGCTTAGATCTTTTAAATGAAGATAATAACATGGCACTAATAAAAGTCCCATGGTTTAGGAGATACTGCCACTTTTTGAAGAGTTGTCACACACTTGTATGAAGAGTACAATAAAGTACCATTATATTACAAACTATGACACTTTTACCAGTCCTGTTATTTTTATTTAAAAGGTCTATGGCTAAGCTATCTCTAGTGTTAGTCTGGCGTGGCATTTTTAGACAAAAAGTGACATTATTTCCAAACCTAAAGACTGTTTTTAGAGTTTATCTTAAAGGTCTATGGCTATCTCCTGTGCCAGTTTGGGACGCTCTTTTTGGGGTCATCCTGCATATAGATTATTATGTTATCTCTTTTGGAGACCCAAAATAATTTCTCTTACTTTTTGTTACCAGGACGAAGAGCACGACTTCTACAATAGTTCATTCATCCAGAACATTTCCTACTTCAATGAACACTGGGAGAACATCACCAAGCAGCAGGCCGGCATACATCCTATGCTGAGTAACTCACATAGAAGAGCTACAGTAAGTATACGGTCTGCAGCACGTCAGGTTACTCATTTAAACTTACCGCCCCCTTGAGGGATGAATTTCCAAACATACTTACACTACGGATAGTAGGTAAAACATTATTTACCTTTAATTTTGCCTGACGTTTCGACCGGGTTGCACCGATCGCGTTTATCCCCGTTTTAATGTGTTCTAATAATGAAACGCGAAAGTTTAAGAGTGATTGATACTTACACCACAGAATACTAGTACTTCGTACAGAAGTATGACTTAGCAATTGTATTCAAAGAAATGTCTACTCAATGTCGTCAACAATATGGCGTAATTTAGTTCGCCTCAGAGGCAAGCACATTTTCGTGTAGACACCTACAAAAATCCATTGCAAGATAATTTTATACTTATTGCTCTGGAATATGATTCATAATACACTAAACCTATTCAGTGACGTAATATCACGCGACGCGATAGGGTTGACTGCTACGACAAGCTTCTAACGCCATCTAGCGCCTCTTTCTAGTACTTTATTCATTCTCGTCCAGCCAGCAACGTAGCCGCGCGGCCGCCGGTGAATAAAACGCGCGAGCGTGTCGCTGGCCGGTAGCGACACGCAACTTGCTTTAGCACCTACGTAGGTGCGCCGCGCGTAGGTACGTTTTTGCTACCTCCGCGGGGAGATACACAGGCCTGCTTACACTATAAAGGAAGCATGGTGCAAAATTTCTAATCCCAGCAGTTTGGCCTGTGCGTTGATATGTCAGTCAGTCGTCAATCAGTCATTCAGTCAGTCCTTAAGTCAGTTTTTTTTATACAGTGTGTCCGGGTTTGGACTAGCGATAATTTATGGACTATTCATCAAATGTTATCGTCAAAAACCCCCATGTTGGGTTCAACTCCCCACCTCTTGAAATTGCAGCCATTTTAATTATTAAAAAAAAAAACTATTTCTATGAATCTGGAGGTCCTAAAAGTTATGAAAATGATTCTTTTGAAAGGTAACGCTATCGCCTATCAAGTGAAATAAAGATCAATTCAAAATTATTTGCCGTCATAGAAGAAAAAAGTTTTTTTTTTTGAGATATTTTGCTAAAAATTTAAAACAGGTAAAAAGATTTTTAAACCGATTACAAAACTAAACCCAAATATGAAATTTTTTAGAAATTTGTTTTTGGATCATTAGGATTATGGCTCTAAAATTTGACTAAACTAAACTAAAAGGCCCTTAAATTATCGCTAGTCGATACCAGGACAACCTGTATATATTTAGATAAATAACTTCTTTATCTTAATTCTAGACAGTGCAACTGAGCTTCCAATTCCCGTTCTACGGTAACTGGATCCAGAACATAACCGTCGCGACCGGCGGGTTCATATTCACCGGGGAACACACACACGCCTGGCTCGCGGCCACCCAGTACATCGCGCCGCTGATGGCCAACTTTGACACGTCGCTTGACAACGCCAGCCACGTCCGTCTCGCTTCTGACGGTGAGTTTCTTAGCTATAGCTAGGCGATAACAGTATTGCTAGACTATAGTACGTGCCAGATAAACGTGCATAAAAAGTCGTTCACTTTGACAGCTAAAACCTTGTGACACGTATCATTTGTCTTTCTAACTAGCGATAATTACGACTTTTGATTTTTGGGTTCAATGTCGACCCGTACCGAGTTTTATTTGTTAGACAGATTCGTATCGCTACGGCTTATAGTTAGGGTCGCCGCGCTTCGCATACTGGCGTGCAGTGATACACGGGTGACGGTCTGCAGGGGTGACGGGTCAATGACTTATGCACCGTTAAATGGCACGGACTATAGGCGAGTCATACTTGGCACTGACACACTAAGAAAGAAACGAAAATGTTTTTACTTGGTACATATCAAATCACAAACACAATAAAAAAGTAAATATATCCGGGGCGCGAACCACTACACTAAGACGGTCGCCGGTGCACGAGGCGGAATATAAAAAACAGAAGGAGTTTACTTAAAATACAAAACGAAATAATAAAATTGTGACCCAAATTGGTCCCCACTCGGTTCTTTGCCAATGCAAGCCATTGGCCTTTGCCAATCCAAGCCATTGGCCTTTGCCAATGCAAGCTATTGGCGCTGGTTTTTTGTAGAAATCATTATGGCTGAGAAAGGGGTCACCACCGACCCGCGTAAGTAGGTAAAAAAGTCTAAAAGTATTCCACCATTAATATATTAATTTCTAAATTAAAATAATAAGAACATAAAATAAAATATTTGTATAGTGTGCGCTTTGTATGTGTTTGCGTGCGTCCGTGCGTGTGCACAGCCGGCTGCTTATGACATAGCTCTTTGGTTCTCGGTTAGAAATAGTCTTCGGAGTGTCAAACTAGCGCGAGTCATACTATCGCTCGATTGATACATACAAGTACCGTTTTGAAATGTTCCGCGCTCTTTACATCAAAGCATTTTTTTTTAATTTAAAGGACTCTAAAGCGTAATGTATTGGAGCACTATGCATATAGGATTAAGGACATTTATTCTAATAAGAATTTACATACTCTCACATGTATGAGAAATACATTAAAGAACAAGCAATACAATGTTAAGTACTCTGGTCTCTGGTACAATCATATTTTAGAATATCACAAGAGGAAAAAATAAACAAAACATTATTTATACACAGATATTTCCACCCTCAAGGTAGAAATATCACCATTACAACAGGATCGACAAATAAACGCGCAAACAAAATGTCACCGAGTCAGGCGGACACAGATACGTGGATCTAAAGATGATTTTACTAGAAAAATAGATTGCCAACACAATGCTGGTAATAAGAAAAATCATACTAGGTAACTATGCATATCATACTATAGCACCATGCATTTCATACTAGGGTAGTATGCATATCATACTAGGGCACTACGCATGTCATACTAGGACACTATGCATATCATACTAGGGCAATATGCATATCATACTAGGGCACCATGCATATCTATGATACTAGAATACTAGCAGAGTCATAATAAAGGGTACTTAGGCATTGACATTGTTTTGTGTCTGTTTGCTAAAAGCAGTAAGCATAATTTGAACATAATAATTGTAGTTAGTTTTATTATCGATGCAGAAAGCTGCAATTTATATTCGGATTTTCATGAATTTGCTATCACACGGTGCATAAATATGTAAAGATTTCGCGCAAAGTGTTATCGTTCTTGCAAGGTCGCTCGAAGTTCGTACACAATATATTTCACGCTTAAATTGGCCGTGGAAAACATATGTTCAAATACATTTATAGCTAGTAAATGTAGTCTCCAGCATATCAGACTATACAATTTTTTCGTGAAATCGCCCCTATTGCAACCGAATAAGATACAGCATGTGGCTTGACGTGCTGTCTTTACGTATGTAAAGAGCTTAAATTCCTTTGGAATATATAATCATTGTTGTTTATTACTTGTTGTCACTATTACATCGATGTGTTATTGTGTGATGGAAAAAAGGAATGTTATTCGTTTATTGTGTTCAGCAATGTCTTGGTATTGTGATAGCATGGCACACCTTATTGTTATTTATTTATTATGATGGTTAAAATCCTTATGAATACAAAATTTTCCGAAAATAGCGGAAAGAAACTTAGATAAATTACAGTACATCTCGCAAAATCAAAATCTAAACGTGAAACAACTTTTTACTAACACTTCTAGTGACAGTTATTAAAAGATGATAATAAAACTTATAACAATATATCTCAACACAAAAATCCATTACTGGTTAAATGTATTATGATAATTTATAACATCACATCCTGAGGGGAACAACAAGGGAACTTGAAAAAAAAGGGTATTTCGATGATTCCTTGGATGATTTAAAAATGCAATAGGACCTGGCCGGTGCGGCTTCGGTAGGTATGTCAACTACTAAACTAAGAGAATATTTGAGTAAAAGTAACGTCTACAGTGCTAACGTTCCTTCCATTCTTCTTTATCACAGTGCAACATTAGCCTGTTCTATTCCTTGCAGTGCGTCCTTCACTTCGATACAATATTCATTATTAATCGAACCGCAGCCGACGCCATGAATGGTATATTCGCATACGAATAGGTCATCCAACTAAAACTGGGGCACTATCAATAAGTTAGTATAACGCAGATGGGTGCAGGTGTTTAAATACTAATGATACTTCATTGAGCCGTCTTGTTGTGCATTTGGGCACTGATTGAAACAGATCACGTGTAATTGACATGCGTGCTACTCGGGCTCTGTGGAGTGGTATGCAATTGTCTAGCAGCGGCCAACACCCAACCACTGTGGCTTAATTTGAGGCTAGGTATTTGGTGTGATTGTAGAAACAATTGATTTATTCATTTGTCGTACTAAAAACCGGGTATAGTACGGTGTAGTGGGCACCTTTATTGTTCTTTATAAGTGGCATTTTCTGTCCTAATTGATTTTTGTCCTCTGACTTTGAGGCCAAGTTATCGAATTAGGAAATATGCGATTATCCGTAGCCCCTCCTCACCAACAATAAATAAATAAATAAATTGTTCCAACAAACACACCAATTACCTAGCCTCATACTAAGCGTGAGCTTGTGCTATGGTGACTAGGATAACGGATAGACATACTTAAATACTTTTAACAACATCCATGACTTAGGTACAAATGCTCGTGCTCATCACACAAACATTTGCCCCTTGCGGGATTCGAACCCGCAACCGCCTGGTTTAGAAGTCCGTGGCGCGAACCACTACACCAAGACGGTCGTCAATGGCTCCGGTGGATGTAGACCCCACCAGAAAAACATTATTTTTAAAATAGGCTTTGACAAAAGTGACTGAGTTTCTTGCGCTGCTTCTTGTGCCCCCTGTGGGCCTACATGCATAAATAAATGACTTTTATGACTTTCAGAAAGCTTAAATTTTGGCCCATATAAATGGCCATGTGAATGGATCAGATCATGTCTCCTTATTTTTTGGGCCCCACTAGTGCTTCGCCCAAAAACCAAAACCTACTGCACCACACTCCTTTAGTATGTTCTGGAATAGACTTCTCTTTGATTGACCGGTCATTCAGTAATAACCGCCATGACCTTTTGCACAGTTATTACGATGGAAGGGACCTTGCCGGACCGTCTAGACTTCATGTAATGCAATATGGATGCTTTCGCTACATTATACGATCCATGATACGATAAGTATGATAACCCCTAGAAAAACGTTTTCAATTTTGTAAAAAAAAAGGCAATTTATTGCTAGTTTCCAATATTAAATTTAAATATTTTTTTATTTATTTGTCCTAACATAACCGAAATGGTGGTTTACTTCATGTAATGTGAAAAGATTTATTGAAAAATGCAGGTAGACATATTTTTGGACGACCAATGTGCTTGTGTGCTCCAACTGATCTTCAAGGAGTCAAAACGACCATATTTTGCATAAAGTTTACGCAAGGTGTAATTCTTTTTTGGGGTAATGTTCAATAATACAGGCGATTGTTCTATTTTTACTAAACCTAAACTGTCAGCCGTCAAATTGTTTATTTTTAGACTAGTGGTTTCCCGCGACTTTGCCCGCAAGAGTTGGATTTTCCATATAAACTTTCATCCCCCATTTCACCCCCTCGATGTTATTATATCGCGACAAAATGTAGCCTATGTCCTTTCCAGGGTCTCTGTCTGTCTCCATACCAAATTTCATCTCAATCGGTTCAGTGGTTTAAGCGTCAAGAGGTAACAGACAGACAGACACACTTTCGCATTTATAATATTAGTATGAATTTGCCAGCACTTTACCGCACGAATAACGGCAATTTCAAATCTTGCGTTAATTCTGGGACAGCCTTTACATACCTCGACCTCTAAATACATCTGGTTGTGCAATTGTTCTTGTAATTTCTTTTGTTTGTGCAATTATTTTCTAATCAAACTATATAATCGCTTCTCCTTCCGCAGATGAGAAGTTCACCGCCTTCTGGGAGAACGTGACGCTGCGGGAGCGGCCTGACAAGCCGTTCACGTTCGCCGTGACGCTGTACAATAACGGTGACATCACGTTCGCGTACAAGAACGTGCCGATTCGCATCCAGGACATAGACGACACCGCCCACCCGGTGAAGGTCGGCATTAGCGACGCCTACCTCACCGACAGGGTCATATTCTGTAAGTACTGTGGCCAGTACATCATACTATAAAATAGTTAATCTATGGCATCGATAACTAACGTATCCAAAGATTGCGCTTCTCAAGATTTTGTGACGTCACCCATAAACACTGTAAGTGGGAGAGAGATCATGATATGCGCTGTCTCATTTGCACGTTTTTTAGCCTTACTTCACCACGCGGGCTCGGTGCGAAGTCTGTAAGGCAAATGACTAACCTTACTATCAGATGTTATCAAGCCGTCTTAGGGCCTCTGACTAGTCTTAACGTGCCTTCCGAGGCACGGAGATGCTCGTGATGGACGTCACTTAAATGGTTGGGATGGTCACCCATCCAATCTAAATCAAATCAAAATATGTATCATCATCATCATAATCAGCCGTAGTACGTCCACTAAACTGAACATAAAAAATCCCCGATATGTTTCCAAAGTTACTTGTTACAAGCGGCCTCATCCAGTGCCATCCTGCGGCCTTTATCAGGTCGTCTGTCCATCTTGCCGGTGGACGCCCTACGCCATCATCATCATCATCATATCAGCCTATTGCAGTCCGTCCACTGCTGGACATAGGTCTCTCCAAGACTGCGCCACCTTTCACTCTTCTCGCATCAAGCCACCACCGGCCACCTTCCTTAGGTCATCGGTCCACCTAGCAACCCTACGCCATGCTTTTGATCAAACAGTCTCCAATCGAGAACCTTTTTGTATAACCTTTATAAGTGTAAAATATTTTTCGAAATTCAATTACTCTTCTGATGACCTCTTTGGTGTAGTGGTTCGTGCTACGGGCTACGTGGTTGAGGTTGCGGATTCGAATCCCGCAGGGGGCAAATGTTTGTGTGATGAGCACGAGCATTTGTACCTAAGTCATGGATGTATATAAAACGTATATAAGTATGACTATCCGTTATCCTAGTCGCCATAGCACAAGCTCATGCTTCGTTTGCGGCTAGGTAATTGGTTTGTTTGTTAAAACAATTTATTATTAGTATGTTGATCTGTTTCCTATCTCAGTCCCGGACCTTTGGAAGGCGTACATGGGGCCGAAGCCAACACTCAGAGGCCCGTTAGACAACATTTATATAAAAGCTTTGTGACACCACCCGGCGATTATCTCTGTATGCACTATAAAAGTACACCCAAGGACAGTCCCCGGCTCGTGTAGGACTATTGCAGGATATGGATGAAAACAACTCTGGGTTATGGGTTTGAGTGCTAGGTGGACCAGGTGATTGGGACTACGGGTCACCTGCCTAGATCATAGCGTCATGCTGAATAAATTGGAAGGCGGTGACTCGCCAGCAAATGCCCCCCCCCCCCCCCCCCCCCCTGGCGTTGTGGGTCATATAGACTGGACTGAGGGGCGCTACATTAGTCAAAGTCAAAGTCAAAAATTCTTTATTCAATTTAGGACACAAAATGCCACTTATGAACGTCAAAATATCAATCAATTATGGCCCATATGGGGCAGAACATGTCTCCTTATCTTTTGGGCCCTACTAGCGCTTCGAGACAAGACACAGACAATCTGGTAAGTGCTGAGAAGAAACGCCGGAACAAACTCAGTCACCACTAGCTGCCACAAAAATAAAACAAATCAAAATAAACAGGTAGGTACATCAGTTTGGTGCAGGCTGGACTGTCCATACATTCTCGTCATTAAGATAGTCTTAAATTTTATAATACCCCTTCGACATTAGGGTAGTTTTGACATGTAACTTAAATTTATTAATAGGTAGTTCGATAACATTATGAGGTATTTTATTGAAAAATTTGACACAATTTCCCAAGAATGAATTAATTGTTTTGGCTAATCTGAAGTTTGGAATGACAAGTTTGTTTTTATTTCTTGTGTTATACGAATGAATATCACTTTTATTATTATTATTATTATTATTATTACTATAAAAGCGATCGTCCACAGACGTCCGCCGCAAGACCATCTACGAGTACCACCGGGTCACGTTCAAGCACTACGAGATCACCAACAACACGGTGCTGAAGCTGACGGCGCTGCCTACGTGCCTCCAGTACGACACGTGCACCGGCTGCCTCAACCACAACACCAGCTTTGACGTGAGTCACATTTATTTTTATCTGTCTTTTATACAGGGTGTCCGCGTTTCGACTAGCGATAATTTAAGGGCCTTTTATTAATAAAATTTTAGAGACATGGTCCTAATGAATTGTAATAGGTTTAAGAAAGTATTCAACTTTTTAAATTTTTTAGAAAGATATCTTAAAATTTTTTTTTTTGCTCTATGACAGTTAATAATTTGGAATTGATCTTTATTTCACTTGATAGATATATAGCGTTACCTTTCAAATGAACCATTTTCATTACTTTTAGTACCACCAGATCCACAAATACGTATTTTTTTTAAATAATTGAAATGGCTGCCATTTCAAGAGGAGGGGGAGTTAGAACCCAACTATTAGTTTATCAAATGTTATCGACAAAAACCCCCATGGTTTTTGTCATGGTGGGAAAACTTTGACTTCGTCTGAATTTTGACTGACTTTTGTGTGTTTATAAGTCAGCCTATTAGATCCCACTGCTGGGAAAAGGCCTCACCTCAACTATGAGGAGGAACGAGTCATACTTCACCACGCGGGCTCAGTGCGGATTGGTGGAGGGGTGTATGTAAGGCAAGTGACAAACCTTACTGTCAGAAGTTATCAAGCCGCCCTAGGGCCTCTGACTAGGCTTAACGACTAATACCACAGATATTAGCCGCGACCAACTGCTTAACGTGCCTTCCGAAGCACGGAGATGCTTGTCATGGACGTCACTTAAATGGTCGGAATGGTCACCCATCCAATCACGACCGCGCCGTGGGTTGCTTAACTTTTGGTATCACTACCAAAGCGCTGCCGCCACTGCGCCACAAGCACCTCTTGTGTGTTTAATGTGTTCTTATAATGAAACACGAAAGTTTAAGAATCTTTAAGCAGATGTGTGTGGAAGGGTGTCAAAATTATCTGTGGGAGGGGCAATCCATCGACTTTCTCTCCATTCATTCCAAGTTCAACAGTGTGGTTTCGTTTGAGTCTTCTTGGGTTACTAATTGTAAGTAGTTTCACCGCTAGGGCGCGTTAGGATGAGTTGTCAGCACTGACCTCTATAGTACAAGTACGCTGGACTAAACGTTCGCTAAGAAGTGACAGATATATTTTGTGCCGAATCAAAGCGCCCCCACCGAGTGTCTAGGGAACTAAAATAGAGTAACTCGCGTATGTTTATGTCAACCACATGTCAACTCTCATTAGCTCCGTGGACGGTCACCACACGCTCACTACAGCAGTCAGCGCCAAAATGGCGATAATCAAATGGCTTCATTTTTAGGTTGACAGTATGCAGTCCAGCGTACTTGTATAGAGGTCAGTGGTTGTCTCTGCCTTTAGCTTTTTTAAAACATCATAATAAGCAACAGTTTTGAAATTTAGTTCTTCGCCCAGCTTGCCGTTTCTCAAAAACTACGGGGCAATTGTACAAGTTGCTTAGAATACCATTATAGGTCCTCTGTAATATTGCAATATTGAAGCTGCGTGCTGATCTCCAACGCTGGATGCCGTATGTCCATATTGGCTTTGGCACGGTAGTTTGTTGTCTGTGCTCAGCACAGAGTTTCTATTTTTAATCTTTCGCGTTGCATTACAATAAGTAATGGTAATAATAAGTCAGCCTATTAGATCCCACTGCTGGGAAAAGGCCTCACCTCAACTATGAGGAGGAACGAGCCATACTTCACCACGCGGGCTCAGTGCGGATTGGTGGAGGGGTGTATGTAAGGCAAGTGACAAACCTTACTGTCAGAAGTTATCAAGCCGCCCTAGGGCCTCTGACTAGGCTTAACGACTAATACCACAGATATTAGCCGGGACCAACTGCTTAACGTGCCTTCCGAAGCACGGAGATGCTTGTCATGGACGTCACTTAAATGGTCGGAATGGTCACCCATCCAATCACGACCGCGCCGTAGGTTGCTTAACTTTTGGTATCACTACCAAAGCGCTGCCGCCACTGCGCCACAGGCACCTCAGTAATGGTAATATGGTAATGTTATATAAAAAACAGGTTTCTCAAACGTTCCTTCCTCTAGGGGCGCTGGCCAAATCCCATACAAATTGTCGTCTCACGAACGAAGATGAGATCGTGAAAGAACTGGCACTAGGCCCTCAGGTTTTTTTTATAATAAATAGGCAGACTGACCGCTATCTCACCTGATGGTAAGTGACGATGCGGCCGACCACATCCGACAAAAAGATAGATGCTTTTTTTCTGATTTTATGGCCTTGGGGCTAACCCTTTCAGTCAAAGAAAGAAGCTGACAGGTCTTCCGAAAAAAAACTTTAAAACTGGCACCCCACTCTATCTTATTTATGATTTCACTCTATGCATGTTTATGGTCAGCCACTAAGTAGCTGGGAAAATGTTTTTCGTCTCCGCCCCCTGCGGCCGACGGTTCAGCTCCTACAATCGTGTAGAAACTTTAATTGAACGTATGAGTTAAGTTCTTCTAAAATAATGATGACAATTAACAAGAGGATGCTGTTACACGGCTAGCCCTTTATCAATGCCATGGTCCAGACAGAAAAGAAAGCGGCACGCGTACACAGGGCTCACCATAGTTCAACCTTATGTTGGGCACATAGAGTTCCATCTCATTTGAGATAATTTGACAGATTTGAGTGAGTTTTTTTTTACCTACGTCATGGAATCATATAAATAATTTTTTTTCAACAATCACATTAATTACCTAGTTCCAAACTAAGCGTTAGCTTGTGCTCTGGCGACTAGGATAACGGATAGACTTACTTATATTATATACTTTTATTAATATCCATGACTTAGGCACAAAATGCTCGTGATAATCAAACGAACATTTGCTCCTTGCGGGATTGGTAGAGACACTATAAAGAAAGCACTGTGCATTTCAAACTTATCCAAGTGGTTTGGGCTGTGCGTTGATATGTCAGTCAGGCATTAAGTCACTTTGCATTTTTATATGTCTAAGAGATTTATATAATAAGTCAGCCTATTAGATCCCACTGCTGGGAAAAGGCCTCACCTCAACTATGAGGAGGAACGAGCCATACTTCACCACGCGGGCTCAGTGCGGATTGGTGGAGGGGTGTATGTAAGGCAAGTGACAAACCTTACTGTCAGAAGTAATAATAATCTAATAATATCTGTGGTATTAGTCGTTAAGCCTAGTCAGAGGCCCTAGGGCGGCTTGATAAGAGATTTATTATTATTAATAATTTATTTGTTCACAGTGCTCGTGGTGTGAGAATATAAAGAAGTGCTCCAGCGGCACGGACAGGAACAAGCAAGACTGGCAAGTCAGAAGTAAGTGCACACTTCACTAGCAGATCCCGCGGCTTCTTTCGTGCAATAAATTAAAGTGTCATCGCTTAATTCTCTTTAGCTTAATTCAATTTTAATAAGCGTCTAGTAACTGAAGCATAATTTTTTAAACACTTTTAATTAAAATTGTGATTGCTGTCAATTCAAAGGATAGGTTTTTTGCATATAGCTAGTACCTACAGGCCCAGATGGCAGCCGCTCTACTGTAATTACCTGATCTGCCACATCCTGGATCATGGTTCAAAGCGTACTTTGGGCTCTCGCGTGCGAGTGCACAACCGGGTTAAAGCTATGAATGAAAAATTAAAAGATGTAATGTTATACTTTGACATTAAAAAAACATTGATTTTATCGCTAATACATACGTCGATTCGTTGTCTGAATCTATCACTGTACCTACCGATTCGTAAACACCCAACCCTTTACAACTTTCAAATTGAACCTATTAAATCAAATTGAATTTCACTCACAAAAATTAATCGACTGTGTCATCCGGTGGGACTCGAACCCACGTCCCTTCGCTATCCAGGCGAGTGCTCTTACCAAATAAGCTACGGAGGACGTTAGTCAGCCGACGAATTCTTGAAAGTGCTTGTTACGCCAGTGAGCCGGCGTTCGATTTCATCAATACTTGAGGAATTTACCCGCATGTATCCGATGGAATTTTTTTTACAAATATTTAACCATCAGTTAAGATGAAATCAGCTTAACTTATAATTATTTTTATAACTTAAGCAATTATTTTGCAAGTTTTTACGAAATCAAATTGAATTTCACTCACAAAAATTAATCGACTGTGTCATCCGGTGGGACTCGAACCCACGTCCCTTCGCTATCCAGGCGAGTGCTCTTACCAACTAAGCTATGAAATCGAACGCCGGCTCACTGGCGTAACAAGCACTTACAAGAATTCGTCGGCTGACTAACGTCCTCCGTAGCTTAGTTGGTAAGAGCACTCGCCCGGATAGCGAAGGGACGTGGGTTTGAGTCCCACCGCATGACATAGTCGATTAATTTTTGTGAGTGAAGTTCAATTTGATTTCGTAAAAACTTGCAAAATAATTGCTTAAGTTATAAAAATAATTATGAACCTATTAACATTACTTAGTCTAAAATAGAGTTATAAATCGACGAATACGGTAGATTATGGTAGACTACCGTTTCATACGGTAGATAACGTAGGTTTCAAAGAAAATGACGATCTTTACCTATAAATATTTCGGTATAGTGACTCTTTAGGGTACCATGGCACTTGACATTTTTTGTTCGTCTATGCATCCTACAAACTACTAATCAAAGTGTTATGTATGAATACATACATAATCCCTTATTAGGTCTCGTTCTGTCATATTCTTTGTCTATGAAATAGAAAAGGTCTGCATGAGTCATAATGAAGAATAAACTTGAATTGACGTCTGTGAGTACGGCAGTAAATAAGTAATCTATTGATTCCTACGTAACTTAATGTAGTCTACCGAACCTAACCATTCAATAGACTACGGTAGGTGTACAACACTAGTCTAAAACGACGCGACTAATCGCACTCGTTTGCGCAGATTGCGACAAGTCGCAGGTGACGAACGCCAGCTCATGCCCGGCGAGCGCCGCGCCTTCTGACCACGACGCGGTCTACGTGACGGACGGGGGCGCCGGCGCACACGACCCTATTGTCAACACGCGTGAGTACAACCTTTATGTAAGACTAGCTGTTGCCTGCCATTTCGTCCGCGCAAACGTCGAATTTCCCACACCACAGAATAAGTACTAGTACTTCGTACAGAAGCATGACTTAGCCATTGTATTCAAAGAAATGTCTACTCAATGTCGTCAACAATATGGCGTAATTTAGTTCGCCTCAGAGTCGAGCACATTTTCGTGTAGACACCTACAAAAATCCATTGCAAGATAATTTCATACTTATTGCTCTAGAATATGATTCATAATACTCTAAACCTATTCAGTGACGTAATATCACGCGACGCGATAGGGTTGACTGCTACGAGAAGCTTCTAACGCCATCTAGCGCCTCTTTCTAGTACTTTATTCATTCTCGTCCAGCCAGCAACGTAGCCGCGCGGCCGCCGGTGAATAAAACGCGCGAGCGTGGCTCTGGCCGGTAGCGACACACAACTTGTTTTAGCACCTACGTAGGTGCGCCGCGCGTGGGTACGTTTTTGCTACCTCCGCGGGGAGATACACAGGCCTGCCCATACAAACTTTCACCCCCCCCCCCCCTTTCCCCCTTTAGAGGTGAAAGGATGACGCAAGAGTTTCTATGAAACCTGGTACCCGCTCCAATAACGATGTGTAATGTATTATTGGAAAAGTATTATCTTGTAGAACAAGAATTGGTATGGCGCTTGTCTTGGTTTATTGTCCGATTTGATTTCCAGCCTAAAATAAGTTCAACAAAATCAAGTCAAGTAATGTTGATTTTCCGTTAGCAAAATGAAATCAAATACGGGTAACGTAAGTATGTTTAGTATTGTTAATTTTTAGTTCAATTTTTTATAATATAATTAGAAAAATACATGACGAGCGCAACTTAATATTATGTAAGATTACATTACAAAATTAACTAAAATGATTAAGCAATGAAATTAGCTTTATTAAATATTATTATCTACTAACATCATGCATAAAGCAGGAGTTATAATTCACAGTTTGACGACGGTCGTAATATAGTCGTTCGCGCTCCGGACTTCTAAACTAGGCGGTTGCGGGTTCGAATCCCGCACGGGGCAAATGTTTGTGTGATGAGCACGATCATTTGTACCTAAGTCATGGATGTTTATATGTATTTAAGTATTTCTATCCGTTATTCTAGTCACCATAGCACAAGCTCACGCGTAGTTTGGGGGTAGGTATTTGGTGTGTTTGTTGAAATAATTTATTTATTATTATTATTTATAATTCCCTCAGTGTTTCAAAAAAAATAATAACCTTTGTCGCTCAGGATTTTTAATTATTGGTTTCAGAATTTTTGAAGCCAGTTCAGTAGTGTTTGAATTTATTCGTTAGATACGTACAAATCCTTCTGTGGTATGATTTACACACGTGGTAGATCGTACACACGTGACCACTTTGACCTTGAGACCGCCTCTATCCCGTACGTAATAAAAGCTGTTTTGAAAGAAAGAAAGAAAAATAGTTTATTCGGCAATCAAATAAGACCCTTACATAATAAATAATAAATGAAAAGAAACAAGATGATCCACCGAAAAGGCATCCCCGCTCAGCATAATTCTTGGCAGCTCGGGAGCATACCACGAAGCTGGTTTTCGGCGGATGCCTTGGGGTAACCAATAGTGTTATGTTATCACATAAATTGAAAATGTGCATTGCATTCTTAAAATTAATTAAATTTACCATTTTATTAAAAATTACATAAAATGATAATAAGAATATTAATCAAATAAATATAGCGCATAAAGAAATTAAAAAAATGATAAAAATTTATGATACATTTAATTTTAAAAAAAAAAACGTCAATAAATAATCAAAGCAAGTGTCAATAAATTATAAAGAAAAAAAAGAAAAAAATACAATGAGCTCAATACGTAGTTCAAATGAGTATCCTAACGAGCTGTCGACCGTACATAATAATAATACAAAGCTAAATTTCCAGTGCCATCAAACGACACGGTCCCCAAACAGAAGACGGACGTGGAGACCTCCCCGTTCATGGCGCCGGCCCAGGAACCTAAGGCGCACAACTCCGCCATAGGGGGCGCGGTCTGCGCAGTACTGGCCGTCACCCTGATCTGCAGCCTTGCCGCGTGGACGCTGTACGCGTTCAAGAACCCGCACACGCGCAGTGGGCAGCTACTTATTAAGGTAACTAGCGGGTGCCCGCGACTTCGTCCGCGCTTATGTAAAATTTCCCATACAAACTTCAATATGTCACTCATAGCAGCTCCTCGCGAATTCGCCCGCGCCTGAAGTCGGATTTTCCATATAAACTTTCATCCCCCATTTCACCCCCCGTTGATTTTATAAAAATAAATAAAAATATTGTATTCTCAGACAACTCAAATTTATAATAATAGTAAAAAAGTAACAATGAAACTTACTATCTACATTAGTACTTAATTTTTACTTAGTTTTTGGAATGGCACATGTGCTCGACGAGTGGACAGTCCCGCTGTCAGCAATGATCCCTTTATATTGTAAATAAGTAGCCTATGTCCTTTCCAGGTACTATCTCTACCAAATTTCATTTGAATCAGTCCAGTAGTTTCGAGGCCTATTCAATTCAAACAAAGAAACAAATCTTTCCTCTTTATAATATTAGTGTAGACTAGCGGTTGCCCGCGACTTCGTCCGCGCAATTGTCAAATTTCCCATACAAACTTCCACCTCTCTTTTTTTACTCCCTTAGAGGTTGAATTTTCAAAAACCCTAAATATGTCACTCTTTGTTTCTAACTAATTAATATTCCTATATACTTCAATCAATACGACGAATACAACGAAAATATCAATTGAAATTAAAAGGCAATGGTGTGAAAAAAAACTTAAAAGCATCTCATCTAAATTGTTACAATATTAATTTTTATTTGCCTTCGTTGTTTTCGTTGTATTTGCCGTCGTAAGTCGTTTGACATTCGTCTAGTAAGTTGGCTTGGTCGAGTAGTACTTGTGTCATGAAATGCCACCATCTTGTTGCAGTACCGACCGTCTCAGTGGAGTTGGCGTCGAGGCGAGGCGCGCTACACCGCAGCCACCATTCACATGTAAACGCCACCGCCACCGTACCCACACATCCCCTGTTAAAATTATCAGAAACAGGTAACATCGGACCTATACACAAGCCTGTAAGAAAAACATAGATCTTATTATTTTTAATAATTTTCTTTGTATTTTTTTTAATATAATTTTAAGTGAGGTCTAATCTGAGCAGTTCCAAATATATCCGCTTGGGCAGCGCCCCTGCCTCTGGTGACGTAAACTGTTGAACGTATAGAAGTTCGCGAAACTGGTGCTGATTCTGACACGCGTTCTAAATTCGACAGGTAAAAGTTGAAACAGAGACTGCCTGCTTTTTATCTGTCTTATTTACGATCACGTGTATTAGGCGTGTCAGAATTACTGTCAGTTGAACCATTCTAGACATGACCGTCACAGAAACGGTCAGAAACATTTTTTGAACATCAACTTTACATATATTTTGATTACAACATATTTTAAATAACCGAGTCAATTTTCCTTCTGCATCGAGTCCTAATACTTCTCTAGTATTTCAGAAAGATGTTTTACTTTTCAATTTGTATCAATACAAATTTACGTGTAACTGGTGCTAATTCTGACACGCGTTCTAAATTGTTCAGCTAAAAAGTTGTGTCGTCCATTTTAATTTTTCGGTAAAACTGAGACTGCCTGCTTATTGGATATCTTATTTACGACCACTTAAAACTATACGCGACAGAGTTACTATCAGTTGAACTAGTATTTTCTAACCGGTAATAATTATATTACTGTTTCAATTGAAAAGCAAACATTTTTTATTAAACCAATATTACTTCAGGGTTATCGCCAATTGATATAAGTATCTTACCTTGATTTTCTTTAGATCTGAAAAAATATCACACCTGGGTATTGGAATAAGATGTTAACAAAAAGAAATAGAAACATATCAACACGGGGATATTTTACGTAGTATTTTTACAAAGTAGAAATCAGTAACTCAATTCCATTCAGGCATTTTTTTTTAAACTATAGGTAGTTTGAATCTCTGAGTACGTTGCAAGCGGAGGACTATGTGAGCTAGTTGTATTAGATGGTATTTCAATTATCGGTGGTTGTTTTATGTAACGCGAAACACAAAGATAGTGAAACGTAAATATATGTATATATTATACAGTGTACAGGCGAGTCAAATCAACGGGGCCTAAATCGAAATAATTTATTTTAAAAATCGGGTTAAAAATGTGCATTTATGATCCCCTTAATTATTATGTAAATCATAATTGAAATTCATGTGCATTAAAAACTCAAATGACAAGCATTTACTTGCTCCGATTTTGTTCTAAATGTTGGCATCTTTAAAAAACCTTCGCTATTTATCTTTTTAAAACAGAGCATATTTACACCAGAGACTACAGTCACAGACGTCATACTAACTCTTTGCACTGTTTTTTTTTTCTTATTTTTTTTTTAGGGAAAGAAGCGATAAGTCTGATCATTTTAATAGAATAGAAAGTATATATTTTTTCTTCAATATTAGTTTTTTTTTTCTTACGATTTTTGTGTAATGTGTAGATAGAGATACGATTCGGGTGCATTTTTATGTACAGTCTTCACAGTACAGTCAGTGTGGAGCGAGTGAGCCGGAATGAGTTCATTAGTGTTGGTGAGTTGTTATATATATATAGATTAGTGTTAGATTTTACTAATATGTATGAAATGATATATCATTCCAACAAACATAACCACTGCATATTCTCAAATTAAGCATTATAGAGCTTGCTATTGTTTTTAGAATACTACTGTCTATACACTTTTGTTAAGGATTATACTGAAAGGAAAAAATATCGTGGGACGTACGCGACGGACGAGCGATGAGCAATTTTTTTTTATATATTTAAGGCATTTAAATTCGTTTCGTACATAAAAAGCTTTTATTACTTAGGTTAGCGGTCAGTACTCAAACGTGCGGAATTCAAACCCACAACCGGTAGATTAGTATTTCGTAGCGCACATACACATAGGCTACACCAACGTTCTTTAAATACTTAGGCCATGAGAATAGATTTGTAACTTACGTATTTGTTTTGTTTTTATAATTTTGCATGTTCTGATAGTAATCGATCATTTACTTTTAAAAAAAATATGTTTTTCTTTTAGTTATATTTAAATAAAAAAACGGTGCAAAGAGTACGTTTTGATTAATATGATAATGTAATATTATGACTGCCTCGTTGGTCTAGTGGTCAGCACGCTGAGTACTATCCACGAGGTCCCGGGTTCGAATCCCGGGTCGGGCCGAGAGTGTTTGGGTTTTTCTGTCTTGAAATTACTCAGACACAGCTCCGGAGTCAGGAAGTTGGTGGTGTTAACACCCGTGCCTCGGAAAGCACGTTAAGCCGTTGGTCCTGCGCCTGAGCTCTCTACGGTCATGTCGGACTGCCGTCTCACCGAATTATGAGAGTGAAGGAACAGAGAGTGCACCTGTGTATTGCGCACACACTTGTGCACTATAATATGTCCCGCGCAGTTGGCTAATCTCTGTTGAGATAGGCCGCCGTAGTCGAAATCGGCTAGGAGGACATCACATCAATGTAATAATATTTTTATTGGGATGTGTTTAGAGCCAGTTTAGTAGTTTTTACTCAACGCGAGTGCCTAGCAAAGGACATTTAGAAATAATAATAATATCGGAGTAAGTAAAACTTTTTATACAGCATTTCGTAAATTTTATATACATTTCAATAGTGGCGTTGTATTTTACACTTGTTATCAAAATTTATACATGTAAACAAACTGTCATTATTTCATCATTGTATAATATAAAAAAAAACATAATTAATTAGTCCGTTGTGTTGTTTTGACTCGCCCTGTTAGGTATGTGTTAGGTATTTGGCAGCAGCATTATAGCGGTTCAAAAGTTTATGTACAAGTGCGTGCGTTCGTGTGCAATTACTAGAAATATAAATATAAATGTAATATAATGTGGAAAATCATATTTGATCTCTACTTAAATCGGTTATATAGTTTATATTTTATCAAATATTTTTTTCATTTTTATACATTTATTCAAAATCATTTATTTACATACTCTAATGAATTTAATTGAAACTTTAAAAATATTGGTATATTTGGTCTATATATATCATGTCGGACATTCTTTATTTCGTCAATATTTGATCAGATTACGAAATATATTATTGATAAAGCTATTTTAATTAAAGTTCAAATAGATGAGGTGTTACAACCACAGCCTGGTTAGGGGTTAAATACGACTAATAAGTCGTTAGAAATACCGTAAGTTTTTTTAAAAATTTTACTAACACTATAAGAATATCACTATTTGTTTAACTACATCGTGATCAATATATACCACAAAGCAGCTTGAAATAACAAGTTCGGCCATATTATTGTTCCGGTATAAGAAAAGAAATACGTACATGTTAATCATTAAATGACAATAGGTAACGAATTAACATTTCAATGGCGTGTCTACAACCAAGTAAAAAAAAAATTTTAAAAAATGCCCATTACGTATATAACACTACAACTACAGTGCCTTTAGAGTTCCGTAAGTCGAAACAATACAAATTATAGTTTTATAAGCCACGCTTTTTACATACAGTTGCGATTTCACAGTTTTTCAGCTAAAATATATTTGAGCAGCTGTCACTACTGTCATGGTAGTGCAAGTGTCAACAATGACAGCCGAAGTGCCTTTAACTAAATCAGCATTACCGCGTTTTGTAAACGTAGAAATAGGTCTAAATAAGTACCTATCACGATTTTCACCTAGTTATTGAGTGAGAGATTATCTGATTCGGTCTATCCGTCCGTAAGTATAGACTATTGAATAAGATACAGGAAAATAGGAGTAGATATATAGCTTTTGCATCGTACAAATAAATATACTTACTTTCCAAATTAAGATGTACGCAAGCTTATTATACGGTAAACGTAATTGAGTATGTGCATTGAGTAATTGTGACCATCTCAACAGTCGGTATCTCGCAGGTTATAAGCTGTCACACTTAGAAGTTGTCAACTAATTGAACCAATCATA
The DNA here is from genome assembly GCA_949316185.1 of Pyrausta nigrata. Classification (NCBI taxonomy): domain Eukaryota; kingdom Metazoa; phylum Arthropoda; class Insecta; order Lepidoptera; family Crambidae; genus Pyrausta; species Pyrausta nigrata. The sequence goes on from OX438936.1 coordinate 2,831,393, forward strand.
GCAGTGACAAAAGGAGACAAATAGCGGGCCCAAATCTGCTAAATTCCGAAAGCAAAATTGTAATAGGATCGTCATGGAATAGCAAGATTTTGACACTTCTAGTATGGACCAAATGTCAAAATCATGCTATTCTGATACAATTCTATTACAAATTTGCTAGTGTAATTTAGCACACAGATAACTGCAAAATTATTTGTATTTCGTCACGATTATTTGGGTGTTCAATAAGTGAATAAGTGCTTTGTGAACAACAGTAGAATTGGAACCTCCCATACTTATCATTGATCTGGATGACAATGATGTATCGAAAGGCAGATTTTTTAGGACTTTTAAAGATGTACGTACATTTTATGGGAAAATAACTTTTGTGTCTGAGACGGTTACGATTGCACGATACACATTCTAAAGTAATGTCATACAAACCTAAAATATAAGTATTGTTATACTTTGTGACGTCTTAATAGCACATGAGACTTACCCCCGCACTGTTAACCCATTTTTTGAATCTTTATGAGCAATAACTGCATATTATTCTTATAGCATGCATTGTATTGTGCCTTACTGATTGTAAAAAAAGCAAATATTGTAGACATGTTGCATCTATTAGTTTTGAGGTTGTGAAGTCTAACAATGTCATTATATTTAGTGTTAGTTATTATTGACGTGTAACTTCAACTTATGAATTGCCTTACTGAACCCGCTTTACGAATTTTAGTGTACAGAGTGCACGCTTTACCAAAATTATACAGTTCTTCGATGGAATTAGTTAAGGTATTTTGTACGAATATAGGTGATATTATGTATAAAAATATGTTATTTAACAAATAAAGACGTAAATTAACTATAATTAATTTTGATATAATTGCGATTTCGATATAATTTCAATATAATTGCTCATTTCGATCTTGTAAACATTAACACCAAAGATCTTCTGAAAAGAATAATGAATATGTAAATGATACGGATACGTGTCATTCTCGAATACTTTACAAGGATCTTTTGTCGGTTTTTATTCGGTACTTACTGTGCAATTCAACACTTTGTCTTAGTTAAGTTGTGAAGTGTATAAATTTGTAATTTTAGGGACCACCTTTTGACAATAAATTTTGCCGTTGAAAAGATAACTTACTGTTTTATTTATTTACCCTTGTTTGTACAAACTAAAACTATTAAAGTAACTTAAATAATATGTGGGTACCTACCTACTTCATAGGTACTTATTTCAATTTCTAATGAAATGCTTCCACAAACTTTTAGTGCTATTTTATATTTATTGAATAATATCCAGTAAATATAATGTCCAGTAAAATAAAGTTAATCTTAACCCTTTCAGAACCCACGTGCACAATTGAGAACATAAAGTTTAGAAAGTCCCCATACATAATTTTATTAAATAGGATGAGAGACCTCATTTGTGCAAATAAAGAAAACCTCACTTTTTTTAAAAAATACTGCCTACATTTTTCATTTCCTAAATAAATCCCGTAACTCTTTTCAAATAGTTTACAAATATAGATTTTGTTAATTCAATCAGAGGAAAAAAAATTATTCAATTTTGAAATAGTTAAAGGTCTACAGCTAAGCTAGATAGCCTTAGAGCGTGCCAAACTGACAATGGAGATTCATTGTCAGTTTGGGACACTATATTTTAGCAGTTAACATCTAGTAACTACTTAAAATCGGCTTTAGTAACACACCATGTATAGCATTTAGCTTGAATAGAGTCGACGCAATACAAGTGACAATCGGTAAGTATTACACAAGCACAGCTGATTATAACAAAGGACCTTAAAAAGCGTTGGGTCTTACGCGTCGAGGGATCCGTACACTTTAACAAAAACTTACGTATTTGAGGTCAATTTAACCCGACTATCTATTACATATAATAAAACTGTAAAACCGATGCGTCTGTACATTGAGTATTTTTACCAAAAACTAATTGAGGGTGATGTTAAAATAGTAACAGAATAGGAATCTACAACTTTTAATTTTTTTGGCTGTTTGTCCGTTTGTCTGTTTGTACACGCTAATCTCCGGAACTACTAAACGAATTTGAATGAAACTTTTTTATTGTGTACCTATTAAGTCTGGGCAAATACTAGGCTATAACTTATTTTGAAGATCGGAGTACCTGACGTGGAACCTTAGCAGTACACTTAAACTAAGAGAGATATGAAAGCAGCGCCTCAAGAAAAGTTAGTTAGCGTGATGAGCATTTTCTATTGACGTACACAAATTGAAGGTCTGAAACAACTGACATGGATCCTTGCAGCTCAGCTTAACTATAAGAGATATGAATAGAGCGCCTTAAGAAACATTGTTCAGCGTGATGAGCACTTTCTATTGACGTACATAAATTGAAGGTCTGGAGCAACTGATATAGAACCCTAGCAGCTCGGCTCAACTATAAGAGATGTGAATAGAGCGCCTTAGGGAACATTATTCAGCGTGATGAGCACTTTCTATTGACGTACACAAATTGAAGGTCTGGAGCAATTGATATGCTAAATTACTTTAGACTGATTTTCAAATTCTCAAGGTAATCCTATTGTCTCCAAGTTACGATCTGGTGACGGAAACCTGGAGAAATCGAGAGAATCCTTCAGATTTTATAGGCATGTATACCATATATGCTACAGCATTAAGTGAGGTATTTAAGCGTTTACATTCAGGAGTCATAATTTCATGGTGCTGACCGTAACGGTAGGTAGTTCGTGGATACTTTCACCACAGACAGTTTGTCGAAATTTTGTTGAATTACTGTATTATTAATCAAATTATCAAAGTCAATTGGCACTATTTTTATGCTACTTATCACTAAGGAAAGGGTAGGGAGGCCTTTGCCCTGCAGTAGGACACGACAGGCTCCTAATAACAATAATAACTTTACGAGAGTAGTAACTTAAAAACCGACCTTTGAGTAGGCTAGGCTACACAATTAATAAATGCTAAACCGCATTCATCTATTGCGGTAGGGAGGTTTGAGTCTAACTTTTTTCTGAACACAAACTTAAGTTACCTATATTTTTTTACAAACGAATAAAACTGCCTTCAATAAAGTAAACTAAGAGGTAAAAAAACCTTTTCTTTACACTTTTACAAAATTTAGTTTTGGAGTCAGTGTCACTGCCATGCGAAATTTTCTTACCAGAGGAGGATGGCCAGGTAATAGTGTTACTTATCTAAAAAACAGTGCCTATGGACCTTGATTTTTAATTCCTCTCTTCTCCTTACGACATGGTAGACTAAGAGATCATAATAGCTATGGATGGCGACGGGAGTATAAAATATTTTTTATCATCGATTCCACGCGTACAAAGTCGCAGGCAACAGCTAATCTATAAATAAGTATTATCAATTGTATGTAGGTATCCCATTTTCTTACAAAACAGGTTTTAAATAATTAATAATTAGTTTTTTTGAGCGTCGGTAGAGGAGTGGCTAGCAGGATGCCTCTCATTCGAGAGGTATGGGTTCGATTCCACGTGCCGCCATGTACCAATTACTTTGTGAAACAACTAATGTACGTGACTCGCACGTACATTAGTTGTTTTACTCACCGATGCTCACGGTGAGGGAAGACATCAACAACACGTGTTACCACAAACTTATTCCCCTGCTGACAGGGTTACGGAGGTCAGATGGCAGTTGCTCCACTGTAATTACCTGATCTGCCAAATCCTGGATCATGGTGCAAAGCGGACCCTAGGCCCATGCGTCCCTTAAGTGCACAACTGGGATAACGCTAAGAATGAATGAATAATAATGCTGATGATGATGCAATCCTGTTGTCCCTCATCAGGGACATAGGGCTCGAAGAAGGGATTTCCACTGCTCTATATCTTGCGCGGTAGCTTCTAGGTCCTTCCAGCCGAGACCAGTTGATGCAGCCTCTTTCTCAACTGAGCGCCTCCAGATGGTACGAGGGCGGCCCGGCCTTCTCTTCCCATACGCTTGCCATGTTAGCACTTGTTTGGACAGGTGGCTATCAGGCTTCCGCAAAACATGTCCAATCCAGCGCCATTTTCTATTTAGGATCTCCTTGTCGATGGGTTTTTGGTCGGTTATTTCGTAGTAGTATCATAAATACGGCTATGTCAAACATTTTGCTATTATTTATGTCGGGCTTTTTCGTATCTAATTTACAGTTTTTCGAGACTATCTAATGTTATTTCATCATTATGGATGCGTCAATGAAGTTATCTGAATTAAAAGACGACTTCGGAAGCGAAGATCTGGTAAAAAAACCGATCTTATTGCAAGGTAAACATTTGGGTGTTAATCCAGTTTAATTACTGTAAATGTTACATTTAATTGGTTGTTAAAATTGTCTTAGTTGTATTTGTGTTACAAATTAACTACATAACAAAGTTTTTAATAAATATAACTAAAATAATAAAACACGTACATGTTTAATTTTTAGGTTAGAATTCTACGATCGGAACCGCTATGATACCGGGAATTTCGGTGTCGTAGCTTCATAATCTAGTTATACGATGAATGTTCCCGATCCAAAGGCTTATCATGATGTAAATAGTTCTAGTAAACTACCTAAAATTAACAAATTTTCTTTTTATAGCTGTTTCTCACTTCTTTTTCAAAACTGGGTCTTTTGGAAATAAATGAACACCATTATTATAACAACCTGGCACAGCACATAACAGCATTATGCTTTTGTAGATTGAAAACACAAAAAAATACTCAAAAAACACATCTTCTGTACTGGAATGACAGATAGCTTTGGCCGCATCAACAATACGCCACCTACAGGGAGAATTTGGCAGTGTGGATCACCATTTAATGAATAATAATAAAATAATGAATTAATTACTTAGGTTTGTTATTTGCAACAATTTGATATGTAGGCCTTACTTGCGCGTTATCATCAGTCATGCAAAAGAAGGTAGGTTAAGTATGTAAGTAAGTAGGTAGGTATGATGATTGTACCTGATTACACTAAAATAGATGATTCTTTTTTGCACACCATAAAATAAATTTTAAACTAATATCCTTCACAGAAAGATGATGAAGATCCTTCAGTGCAGGCAGTTTTATCACTAAAAGGGATATTTTTCAGACAACCTTCGGGTTCTCATTCTCAAAAGAACATTCTCATTCAAATAATTTGGACTTGAAAACAAAGTGCAAGGCCATGCTGATGGCTCCTTTTCCTCAGTGGTTGAGCTTAACTGCGAACTTATTTTGGACTTCTGTGAAACAATAAATACTATTTAGTAATACATCCCTCGGTACGCAGCTTATAAGTCAGCCTATTAGATCCCACTGCTGGGAAAAGGCCTCACCTCAACTATGAGGAGGAACGAGCCATACTTCACCACGCGGGCTCAGTGCGGATTGGTGGAGGGGTGTATGTAAGGCAAGTGACAAACCTTACTGTCAGAAGTTATCAAGCCGCCCTAGGGCCTCTGACTAGGCTTAACGACTAATACCACAGATATTAGCCGGGACCAACTGCTTAACGTGCCTTCCGAAGCACGGAGATGCTTGTCATGGACGTCACTTAAATGGTCGGAATGGTCACCCATCCAATCACGACCACGCCGTGGGTTGCTTAACTTTTGGTATCACTACCAAAGCGCTGCCACCACTGCGCCACAAGCACCTCGGTACGCAGCTTAGCTCATCCCTTTTGGGGTACAAGTCTCCTAACGCATTCGCTATCGAAAATGGAACCCTGACTTACTCATATCGGCTATCGGCATTCTCACTTAGAAAGCAAAAACAAAAAAGCGCTTATCGTTGTATTGTTGGCCTGCTGGCCACCTGTGCAACGCACTACGTTCCATACCTTCCATGGAACATGGAGTACGTAATAATGGCTCTCACTGCAACCTTGGCTCACGCAAGAATGTTCTGTGAAAAAACGAAACTGCCCTTAGAAGTAGGGCAGTGGCGTTACGACCTAAAACACATGGATTCCGCCGTCGTCGAAAACAAGCCGGTATCTATCAGCGAAGGACAAGTGTACGTCTACGATAATTATTTTCCAGGCTACAAGATTCAGTACATTCACGTTGACAACGTCGCTATAAAGTCTTGCGGGGCCAGTGCTACGATTAAGACGGGTGGGGTGGGGTCATCGTCAGTGCTGATCGTGCTACATGCCGATCCGAACCAAGAAATTCGTTCAGTCGTTGATGTTTGGGGCACGAGGCAGGAGGAGCCCCCAAAGAAAAAGGTGAAAGGTAAACCGATCACCAAGGAGATGAAGAAAATGAAATCGTTGTATTTGTCTGATAAATTCAGTGTGGTACATCATAACGCTGGCTACTGAGCTGGCGCTGTTTTTTTAATGTTGGTTTCTCGAATGAAACTTGTTTGCATAAATATTTAGGTGTACCTACCTACTTTATCTTTAATTTTTAAAGTGATTTTTTATATTGATTGAAAAAATTGTGTATTCTATTGTTTTATTATTTGAGTATTTACCCTACACGTCAATAGCATGAATACCTGTGTATCTATCTACATGTATGTAGTTACATCTATTTCAGTTTCTAGGCAACCTTCAAATGTTGTTGCTTTTAACTACTGCCAGGCCTGTGTATCTCCCCGCGGAGGTAGCAAAAACGTACCTACGCGCGGCGCACCTACGTAGGTGCTAAAACAAGTTGCGTGTCGCTACCGGCCAGAGCCACGCTCGCGCGTTTTATTCACCGGCGGCCGCGCGGCTACGTTGCTGGCTGGACGAGAATGAATAAAGTACTAGAACGAGGCGCTAGATGGCGTTAGAAGCTTCTCGTAGCAGTCAACCCTATCGCGTCGCGTGATATTACGTCACTGAATAGGTTTAGTGTATTATGAATCATATTCCAGAGCAATAAGTATGAAATTATCTTGCAATGGATTTTTGTAGGTGTCTACACGAAAATGTGCTTGACTCTGAGGCGAACTAAATTACGCCATATTGTTGACGACATTGAGTAGACATTTATTTGAATATAATTGCTAAGTCATACTTCTGTACGAAGTACTAGTATTCTGTGCTACTGCGCAACAATGCATGATATTATTTGTAAAAAAAGGATTTTAGCAATTCATTTAACTAAGTCGCAATTTCCGAAGTTGCTCTGCTACATTCCGATACTGACTCATACATAAAGTACTATCACTTAACTAAGAAGTACATAGTAAAACTATGCTAAGTATTAAGGTTATAATTATAAATAAATAATTATTATAATTACTACCATTGCTACCATCTATATGTATACTCGTACGTTTAATAAAACTTTAGACTGCCTCGTAGGTCTGGTGTTCGGCAAGCTGGCTTCTATCGACGAAGACCCGGGTTCGAACCCCGGTTCGGGCCGTAAGTGTTTGGGTTGTCCTGCGGCCGATCTCTCTGCAATGTCATGCCTGTCTCATCAAACTACTTATGAAAGTAAGGGAACGGAGAGTGAACCTGTTTATTGCGCACACACTTGTGCACTTTAATATCTCCTACGCCCCTGGTTCTCTGTTGGGACTTGGGATTGGCTGCCGCGTAGCCGGGTAAGAGAAATGTACGTAAACTGTAGAAAGTCGAATTCATTCATTCACATTGATGTGGTCATATCAGTATAATAAGTAGTATATCATTTCAGAGACAGTTTATACAATTATTTTTTACATGAAATAGAATATGGCGGTAAGTACCCACATACGAGATTTTTTTAGTAATTTCGTACCTGGGGCCCAATTCTCACACGTTCGATATAATATCACATACGATATTTATACAAAACACATGGCGGATATCGCAAAATGTGATAAATATTCGACATTTTCATACTTCGAGAACACGTAACATATAAAATTTGTGATATTCGCCATGTTTTATAGATAAATGTCGTATGTGACATAATATCGAAGGCGTGAGAATTGGGCCCCAGGTACGAAATTACTAAAAAAAATATCGTATGTGGGTACTTACCGCCATATTCTATTTCATGTAAAAAATAATTGTATAAACTGTCTCTGAAATGATATACTTACTTATTATACTGATATGACCACATCAATGTGAATGAATGAATTCGACTTTCTACAGTTTACGTACATTTCTCTTACCCGGCTACGCGGCAGCCAATCCCAAGTCCCAACAGAGATAACCAGGCGCGTAGGAGATATTAAAGTGCACAAGTGTGTGCGCAATAAACAGGTGCACTTCCGTTCCCTGGCTGGGCAATGGTTTTGCTTGTATTGTTTTATTTTTCTCTTCATTACACAAACAATGTAGTACAAATGGCGTACTTAATGCCTTGAGGCGTTCTTTATCAGCCAACCACTGGGCGTAGCAGAAGAAATTTGCTCGTGTATTGGCCATACAAGTCATAGAAATGCCTGCGCCTAAATAATGTGTCTGTTTATATAGTTCGATGGAACTAGTTCGAAGAACGAGGCTGAATTATTGAACCCAGCGAACCGAATCCAAGGTATCACCACTGACACAATATTTATTTATATATTTTATTTTTTTATATAATCAAGTATACGCAGACAAAATTGCAGTACAGGCACAGAATAAGTACTAGTACTCCGTACAGAAGTTTGACTTTACAATGAAATTCAAAGAAATATCTACTCAATGTTGTCAACGATATGGTGTAGTTCAGTTCGCCTCAGAATCAAGCACATTTTCGTGTAGACACCTTCAGAAATAAATTGCAAGATAATTTCATTCTTATAACTCTGGAATATCATTCATAATACACTAAACCTATTCAGTGACGTACTATCACGCAACGCGATAGGGTTGACTGCCACAGGAAGCTACTTACGCCATCTAGGGCATCTTTCTAGGACTTCATTCATGCTCGTCCTACCAGCAACCTAGTGCCGCGCACCACCGGTGAATAAAACGCGCGAGCGCGTCGCTGCCGGCTAACAACACCCAACTTGTTTAGCCACTTACAACGGGTCGCCGCGCGTAGGTACGTTATTGCTACCTACGCGGAAAGATACACAGGCCTGGTACAGGTAGTAAATATAATATATAATAAATAAAATAAACAAATTTACTTAACAATCGTCTTCTCATTTATTCAATAAAGTACAAGTAACAGTTACATAATAACAAAATATCTTTGAATTACATATTCGACTTTTTACACTACGGAATACATTTCCCAAATGATATTTATTTTCTCAACTATTATCAAAACGATTCACACATTTGACTAGACGTTAATTTGTATGATACAAGAAATTTATGCGCGGTGATACACTAGATAATTAGTACTTAAAATCTAATAAAAATAGTTCATAATGTAGAACTGTTATGTGAGTTCATTAAACACCTCTTTATCCATACATAGTCAAACTTTACACTTACTATTATATTGTCCAATAAACAATTTACTTGCCTTCTGAGAGTGGCAGTATCGACCGGCTTGGTGTAGTGGTGCGCGCTTGGGTCTACGACACCCGCGGTTGCGATATAAATCCCACAAGGGACAAATGTTTAAATGTGGGTCACAGAAACGCAACTCGTCAAATTATAAACAGGAAAGCAACTCGTCAGATTCGCTACCCGTCAAACACGCAATTTGACAGACACGCAACTTGTCATATTCGCTGCTCGTCAAATACGCAACTCGTCAGACTCGCTACTCGTCAAACACGCAGTTTGATAGACACGCAACTCGACTGGCACGTAATTCGACGAAACGCAACTAGACAAACACGTATTTTGTCAGATGTTCTTAAATTAAAGAGAAGTTTAAATGGGGGATAACTGGGATACTAATTTCCATACAAAACATGAAAGATAAGAGTCCAAATCTATTGATGTACTGCACTGACCTCTATAATACAAGTACGCTGTACTGCATACTGTCAACCTATAAATGAAGCCATTTGTCTATCGCCATTTTGGTGCAAACGGCTGTAGTGAGCGTGTGGTGAGCGTCCGCGGAACTACTAGAGTTGACATAAAACTTAGGTTTACTCTATTTTAGTTCCCTGGACACTCGGTGGGGGCGCTTTGATTGGGCACAAAAAATATCTGTCATTTCATAGAGAACCTTTAGTCTAGCGTACCTACTTGTATTATAGAGGTCAGTGGTGTACTGTCAAGATACGGATCTGACAAGGTGCGTGTTTGTCGACCTGCGTGTTTGACCAGTAGCGAATCATAATTAATTCTATTGTTTTATTATTGTGTGATTGCGTAACCAAAATATTTCTTCACATTTACAAGGGTCTTGTAAAAATAAAAAATAAAACACCTATTTGATCAATAGACCACACATGGCACAACGGTTGCAGTTTGTTTATTTATTCAAATTAAATATTTTTAAAACCCCCAGACACAAAAATAAGCTCAAATTTGCCTTTTAGTGGCAGCAGCCATCTTGGATTTAAAATTTATCATTCGTATAGTTTTGTACTAGTCAAGCCCTTTCATTTGATATAATTGTGGATTAATATGGATTAAGAGATTTGCAAAAAAATATGTAATCCGCCATTTTGTGGTGGAGGCCATGTTGGACCGATTTTCATGAAACATGGCTGAGAAGAGAAACATACAGAGTGAAACGCGACAGAAACGCGAGTTGCGTTTCTGTCGACTTGCGAATTACGAAATACGTTTGATCAGCCCATGTATTGTAAGTATCGGTATAATGCTCATATTGACCTTGCCCTTTTAATCAAAATCTCATACTCAGATAGAAACTCAATTCGTATCAAAAACAGTTAGGTAGATTTGTAAAGTGTTTAAAAATATTACATTACAAGGTGTTCCTTTTGATATACCGTAACTTAAGACATTAACTTGCTTGAATTTAATCAGAAGAACAAATGTCGTAAGTTATAGGGTACCAGAAAGAACATCATCATCACCTATGTGAAAACATGCAAACATTAAATTGTGATTGCACAATAATACCTAACTACTTGAATCAACTTAATATTAACGTTAACACAACTTTTCATAATTTTCCAAAGATTAACAAAAAGTTTATTGAAAATATCAAAAAACTTATTGCAAAAATCACACAATTATAATGACAAATAATATATTTGAGCGTAATATGTGCAACGTTATTGTTCACATCGTACATTATGCAGATAACACAAATCAAACATAAAGGGTAGTCTAGTGACTAAAACAAAACACACTCAAATTAACATTTCGTTATTTGTTTCGTCACAAGCAAAGATATTGTGTTAAAAAAGTGGTAGATATGTCACTAGCGCGCGGCAACTGGTTTGCTCATATTGTGGCAATATGTTCAGAATATCTCTAGCACATGTTCGATTTTATCTTGACCATGTTTTAAGCAAATAAAATATTTCATTTCATTTCAAACATAACACCAAGACATTTGACGACCGTCTTGGTGTAGTGGTTCGCACCGCAGACTACAAAACCAGCGGTTGCAGGTTCGAATCCCGCAAGAGGCAAATGTTTGTGTGATGAGCACGAGCATTTGTACCTAAGTCATGGATGTTTATAACCGTATATTGTTTAAACAATTTATTTTATTTTAATTTAACACGTGAACACAAGCGTGCATGTGCAATGCTTGGCATAAAATTCGAATCGCCGCGCAGTAGAAGATGACTCAAGTTACCTCTTTTTTAATACGAGTACACTATCGTCAGAAGCGGTATTTCTCTTACATTATCTCGTTGGCGAATTAGACAGGATTCAAAATCAAAAGCTGCAACGATATCCACAAAGTCGTGTGAAATAAAATAAGAGGATGAGGCCTATTCGCGATCACTCAACATAAATAAATATTGGACATCATAGGTTCTCACCACATGAAGGCTCCAAAACCAATGAACAAACATACCTAGTTTCTGTATATAATGTGATATGTTACAAAGTTCTAACATTCGAGGAATGTATAAATAAGAATTAACAAAAACTTTTATTAACAGATATACTTCGAAATATTAAAAGTGATATTAAAGTGATTTTGACGCGTTTTTATACTAAAACTAGCAGTTCCCCGCGACTTCGCCCGCGCCAAAAGTCGGATTCTCCATACAAACTTTCATTCTCTATTTTACCCCCATGATGATTTTATATTGCGACAAAATCAAACTATCTCATTACAAAATATCATCAGAATTGGACCAGCGTTCTTGAGTTATAGGTGTTGTAACTAACAAAACTTTCTTTTATAGATATGACGCCTTTAGTATGAAAATTGATAACAAGTTTTTTTAGGATTTCTAAGTCTGTCTTTTTATAAAATATCTTGTAAATTCGCTTCTAAGTACGTTCCTTAAATATTAGAATTTGGTGACATTTCACATAGTATAAACCTAAACCCTAAGGTAAGATATCTAGTTAAATATTTATTTTTATTGCACAAAAAAAAGGATACTAAACAAATTAAAAGAAAATATCTCAAGTACAATTTACATTTGAAATCCATGTCAAAGCTACTCAACAACTTGTACCTACAAGCAGTACTAAAGTTCTTATATTATTATACATTTGTCATTGAGTAGGTCATTGCAACTTGTTCGTTCGTGCTATTTTTAGACGCGCATAACGCCCAAGATATTACGTTCAAACTGCAAACTACAATGTTACAATCTTCTCGACAAAGAACCGATTTAACCGACCCAAAAAAGGAAGACGTTCTCAAAAATGGACTATACGTTTTTGTATGCAGGACATTCGTTTTTTTCTAATGATGTTGGATCGGTTTATTACCAACGCGTCATACATTATCGTTAATAGACTCCACGAATAAGGATTCTGATCATCACTATGTAACACATGACATTACTTACATACACAGTACAGACAAAACAATCATATGGGTATACAGACTTTAAAAGATGGTAGCATCGTATAAAATAAAATATTACAATAATGTCACGGTTGAATACGTCTTAGCTCAGAGCTAAAGATAAGGTGATTATTATGATGAGTTACGATTAAGTTTTACGATGTTTTATTAATTCCTTTTCAGATTTACACCCACTTATAAAAATATAAACTTTATCACATAAATAAAATATTATTATATGATTTTTGGTTAATAAAGTTATCATCGATGAAAAATTTATTATTAACAAATTGACATCACTAATTTCAGACAACCGCTTACTTACATACAGTTATAAAACATACTTATTATTCTACTTCTTAATACAGGGTTGCATATGCTATCCACGTCGTACAAGCGTTAGAAATCAAATGCACCCCATATCTTTAGACGCCAGTAACATAGACACCTAATTATAAATATACAGTCATCTACAATAGTCATGTTATAACACACTTGATTTATAACATTAGGATATGAACCCTATTAAAGATATCCACTGCATTTTGATGTAAAACATACATATCTGGTTTCCAAAGAAAACCAGCGCCAATGGCTTGCCATGGTAAAGAGCTGAGTGGGGACTAATTTGGTTACACATCCTAATTTTATTATTTTGTTTTGTATTAGTAATTAACTCCATCCGATGTTTTTTATATTCTTCTATTATGTTTATACTTCTGTACCAAATAAATATTTTTCCTTCTTTCTTTTTTTCTATATCAAATATGAACCATATTCATGACTTTATCATCTGCATAACTGATGTAAATTCTACATCTTAGTAAAATTCTTGCAAATAGATTTTGTCGGATATTACATTAAAAAAACCTATAACTCACGAGAGCAACATAACAAAAATTACTTTTTTGGCTATCGATATAATCCCAATGAAAAAATAATAAAACAATTATAGTACTTTTACTCCACAAATCCTATCACATATTATTATGCTTGATGGCCCAATCCCATCAAATACATCTTAGGTAAAGCTCCGATCACACTAAATCGTAAATATTATACTCACAAGATGTTTTTACACAAATTGCTATGATGGTAATTTTCCAATCAAATATTAAGCGCAGGTTAAGCATTAGAATAGATTGCATCTTGAATCGACTTGCAATTCTTGGCTTTGTGTACATGACAACTTAAACAGGCTTTTAGTACAATATCACGACTACATTTGCCTCCTGCCAATTACGCGCGACACTAGCGCCACGCTATCGTCAGCCGCCATTTTGTAACGACAAAACTACGTCAAAATGGAGGTCAAACCTGGATGTTTCCGCTTAGTCGACGTTGTGGAACTTGAGAATCGCCCGGCCATTTATCTCGGAGTTGCAAAGCTTCCTCACCACCTCTTGCGCCTCTTCGGCTGGGAACACTGAGTGCGCTGGAGGCTCAATCTGGTGAACAAAGAACAAGATAACATTATTATGAAAATAAAAATCAAAACACGATCTCGGATGAGAAGTGAAGTTTTCTCCACTCGGCTATCGCGCCCATTTTGTATACCTCGAGATGAAAATCTTCAAAAAAATATATAATCAGATACATAACTTGTGTCACGTGAATGCATGACACATAGTACTCGTACATACTCTCTACTCCTTAAAAAACAAACTAATCGTCTAGTTTACATTTTAAATTAGCCTTTTATATTTTTATAACTTAAGCAATTATTTTGCAAGTTTTTACGAAATTAAATCAAATTTCACTTACAAAAATTAATCGACTGTGTCATCCGGTGGGACTCGAACCCACGTCCCTTCGCTATCCGGGCGAGTGCTCTTACCAACTAAGCTACGGAGGACGTTAGTCAGTCGACGAATTTTTGCAAGTGCTTGCTACGCCAGTGAGCCGGCGTTCGATTTCATCAATACTTGGGGTATGTATCCAAGTATAAGTATGTGTATTTTTTTAAATTAGCGCCAATTTGAGCCAATCAACGGTGTGCTTCTGATTTCCTTCGCGTAATTTATCTCTGATTGATATGAAGATTTCAGAATTTGTGTGCGTCATTCTAAGAATTGAGCAAATTGGAATCAAATTCATTCGCTCGAACACGTAAACACTTGCGAGGGTTTCGAATGGTATATTTTGATATTTATTGGTTTTCATAGAATAAACCGTTAGCTTTCATACTAAAGTTCAATTTTATTTGGTAACTATTTTGACTCCAGAGGTGAAATCTTTATGAACGAGATATACCACGACGGTTTTGTTCAAAACACGAAAATTGTTCCTTACAATATCTGCATACTGTACAATCAAAATACATAGGTGTGTAGGTACTTGGGCTGACTACGTGACCGTGACCACGGCCCTTGCACGGCTGAAACATCGGGATAATGGAAAGTTGGGTTTAGCACAGTCTATTATGGTATATTGTATACCTATTTGGGGAGGTGCGGCTTAAACTCGTTTCCTTCAAGTAGAACGTGCTCAACGAACCTATTAAAGACAATGTATTTTAAAAGAGTGAGATTTGCTACTGAAAGTCTTTACTGTATGACCAAACTATTCTCTATACGAAAATTATATATATTGTATACAGTCTTGAAGAAACATAAAAGTATGCCATATGATGTCAATGTTAAAAACAAAAGAAGGAAAGATATTTTTATTCAGTTACCACAAACTAACACTACATTTGCTAGTCGGCAGTACAACAAACGTTCAGCACGTCTGTACCAGCTTATTAATGGGGAATTAGATTTATATAGTAAACCTTTTTATGAATGTAAGAAAACTTTAAGCAACTGGTTACAAACTAAAAATTACAACGAAATAGAGGCACTTCTTGAACTGTAAACCCTTAGAAAAAACCGTTTATATTATTATTATTATTAGTAAGTCTTAAATTACCTGTTCTTAGTATATTCATATGTACGAAAGTGTTACTGAAGAGCGGTGCTTCCTGTCACACGCTTCTGCAAGCTTAAAAGGAGGCATCAGCCACTGATATTTTACACGATTTTTGTTTTTTACAATAAATGATTTATTTTTTTATTTATAATAAAACAAAATACTTAGATATGTACAGTCACGAGCATCAATATGTATACATCAGCATTTGATTTGAGCCCGTATTACAATGGCATAAATAAATAAATAATAATAAATAAATTGTTTCAACAAACACACCAATTACCTAGCCCCAAACTAAGCGTGAGCTTGTGCTATAGTGACTAGGATAACGGATAGAAATACTTAAATACATATAAACATCCATGAATTAGGTATAAATGCTCGTGCTCATCACACAAACATTTGCCCCTTGCGGGATTCGAACCCGCAACCGCCTGGTTTAGAAGTCCGGTGCGCGAACGACTACACCAAGACGGTCGTCATAAAAACTTGTTTGTATACATTTCATTCCTTGTGACTGTACATCCCTTGCATGGGTTCCCGTTTTATTATAACGACAGTATAAACAACAAAAACTTGTGATAAAATAATGCAGCAAGAAAGTTTAAAAAGTTATAATCAAAATACTTATTTGACAAAAGTTTATTTGACTACTAGCTGTTGCCCGCGACTTCGTACGCGTGGACTAGATGATACAAAATATTTTATACTCCCGCCGCCATCCAGCTATCATGATCTCTTAGTCTACCATGTCGTAAGGTGAAGAGAGGAATAAAAATCAAGGTCAATAGGCACTCTTTTTAGATAGGTTACTATCACCTCGCCATCCGCCTCTGGTAAGAAAGTTTCGCATGGCAGTGACACAGACTTCAAAACTAAATAATGTCGTATATCTTTTGTTGGTAAAAGTGTACATTTTTAGGTTACTTTATTTAAGGGCAGTTTTATTCCTTTGTAAAAAAATATAGGTAACTTTAGGTTTTAGTGTTCAGGTGAGACTCAAACCTATTGCGTAGGGACGCAAGGATGAATGTGGTTTAGCATCTATTTATTGTGTCCCTAGCCTACTCAAAGGTCGGTTTGTAAGTAACTACTATCGTAAAGTTATTAATTAGGAGCCTGTCGTGTCCACTGCAGGGCTAAGGCCTACCTACCCTTTCCCCTATATCCTAAAGTAAGTAAGACTATTCTTATAGTTCAATTTCCGTTAGTAGGTGATAAGAAGTATAAAAAATAGTGCCAATTGACTTTGATCTTTCATTAATGAAATTAACCAATACATACATTAATTTACCAAAATTTCGACAAACTGTCTGTGGTGAAAATATCCACGAACTACTTAGCGTTAAGGTAAGCACCATAAAATTATCTGAAGGATTCTCTCGAATTCTCCAGGTTTCCGTCACCGGATCGTAACTTGGAGACAGTAGGATTACCTTGGGAGTTTGAAAATCAATCTAAAGTAATTTAAGATATCAATTGCTCCAGACCTTCAATTTGTGTACGTCAATAGAAAATCCTCATTCCGTTAAAAAATGTTCCCTAAGGCGCTCTATTCATATCTCTTATAGTTGAGCTGAGCTGCTAGGGCTATATCAGTTGCTCCAGACCTTTAATTTATGTACGTCAATAGAAAGTGCTCATCACGCTAAACAATGTTCCCTAAGGTGCCCTATTCGTATCACTTATAATTTAGCTGAGCTGCTAGGGTTCCTTAACAGTTGCTTCAGACTTTCAATTTGTGTACGTCAATAGAAAATGCTGATCACGCTAAATAACTTTTCTTAAAGCGCTGCTTTCATATCTCTATTAGTTTAAGTGTACTGCTAAGGATCCACGTCAGGTACTTCGATCTTCAAAAAAAGTTTCATTCAAATCCGTTCAGTAGTTCCGGAGATTAGCGTGTACAAACAGACAAACTGATAAACAGACAAAAAAAAATTAAAAGTTGTAAATTCCTATTCTGTTACTATTTTAACATCTTCCTCAATTAGTTTTTGGTTAAAATACTCAATGTTGGTTTTACTGTTTTATTATATGTATAGATTTGCTCAGACTCAATAGCTACTACATAGTAAAAAAGTTTTATTCAAATCCGTTCAGTAGTTCCGGAGATTAGCGTGTACAAACAGATAAACAGACAAAAAATTTAAAAGTTGTAAATTACTATTCTGTTACTATTTTACCATCACCCTCAATTAGTTTTTGGTAAAAATACTCAATGTACAGACGCATTGGTTTTACTGTTTTATTATATGTATAGATAGTCCGACCGCTTATCTGGGACCTCGCTTCGAACAGGGATTTGATTGGGTGATTTGAATGTTGAAAATAATGCTAACTTGGCTAAATCACAAGCGCCCGCCTCCTGCACCGCTCAGAAACCCCGTTCTCTTCTACCCCCGTACCCTGTACCCCGCAAGCGACGTCTCAGACAAGTGGTCAAGCTACAATTGTGTATGAGATACACAAAAAGTGCAATTTCGATTTGGATAAATGTTCAAAATGTATTCTAAATGGTTGTCCTATAATGTTTGATCAAAAACACTGTCTTCGACGAAATGATCAAAAACCAATATCATCATAAACTTTATGACGTCTTCTAGACAACCATACACACCTCCCATAAATGTCCAATGCCAATTACTGCAAGTGACCTGCATCCAGTGCAGTGTTAAATATGAAATCGTTATTAAATTACATTTTAAACCTATACATGTTTTTTTCGCTTTTATAACCACGGTAGTGCACGGTGGCAACCATACGTTGTGTGCAAATTAGGACTGTTACTGTGAGGAAACGGATTTAAAGTTATTGCTACCTTGGGGTAGAAAGGTCGTAAAAGCCATAAACCTTGTATGGCTTTTACGACCTTTCTACCCCAAGGTAGCGTTATGTCTATAAACGTTAGGCTGTCTGCGCCTTACCCCTTTGATAAAGACAGCAAGAAACATACCCAACCTACTCCAAGACCAGAGTTCACCAACTTTAAAACAGCACGTAAACATCGATTGAAGGTTAATTTGTCAGAATTCCCATACAAAATATGTCGAACTAATGCGAAGTATTGCAAGTGACCTGCATCCAGCGCGATCCTGTGGCCTTACCAAGTTGCAAGGTCGTTTGTCAGTCTTACCGGTGCACGCGGTACTGCGCCGCGCTTTTCATCGATGCATCAACAAAAACTTAGGTACCTATCTAAATATTTGCATGACATGACCTCATTCCTTATTTTCCCGGAAAGCTACCGGCATTCTGAGATTATACTCGTAGTATTAATCATGTATCGAGTAACTATTTCGAGCGAAGTAGTAAGAATCAAGGTTAGATTAAACTTCGCTATAATTAAATGAAATTTCGCTCACAAAAATTGATCGACCGTGTCATTCGGTGGGACTCGAACCCACGACCCTTTGCTATCCGGCCGAACGCTCTTACCAACTGCGCTACGGAGGACGTTAGTCAATCGAAGAATTTTTGTAATTCGCTATCATCGTTGGAAACTGTTTTGGCTAATGTATTTTACATTTGTTTAATATACTTAACTTATAGAGGTGCTTGTGGCGCAGTGGCGGCAGCGCTTTGGTAGTGATACCAAAAGTTAAGCAACCCACGGCGCGGTCGTGATTGGATGGGTGACCATTCCGACCATTTAAGTGACGTCCATGACAAGAATCTCCGTGCTTCGGAAGGCACGTTAAGCAGTTGGTCCCGGCTAATATCTGTGGTATTATTCGTTAAGCCTAGTCAGAGGCCCTAGGGCGGCTTGATAACTTCTGACAGTAAGGTTTGTCACTTGCCTTACATACACCCCTCCACCAATCCGCACTGAGCCCGCGTGGTGAAGTATGGCTCGTTCCTCCTCATAGTTGAGGTGAGGCCTTTTCCCAGCAGTGGGATCTAATAGGCTGACTTATACTTAACTTATATACTCGTAATTGCTGTTTGTTTTCATAAATACACTAGAAAGGGAAGATATTGCATGCTTATAACTAGTTCAATAAAAAAGCAAGTGCCAGTTGGAATGTACTGAGGGTTTTTGCTATGTTTCCGAATTCAGGAGTGCTGTAAAAAGACCTTCCTTCTCGAAAATTTCATGATTCTAAGGTCTATGGGAAGTACCCCATAGGTTTTGATTCCCCTGCGAAATGTAGAAAATAATTCTCGAAAAGCCGTATCTTTGGACTGCGATGTCTTAGAAGCTTGTATATTTTACAACTTCAAGGGACCGCTGAAAAAGTATTTGATGTAAATTTCAATTTACAAAAGATGTTTCTTCAACGATATAGAATCTACGTATTATAATGTCGTTATACAACTCCTGTAAATGAAAATGTTTCTTCACCCAATTGTTATAAGGAAGAGATTGGTTTAACCAATAAGACCGCCTACATTGTCATCTTAATATGTCAATTTGCTTTTTAAGGAATTAAGTTTATGGTGTGATATAAAGAATATCTATCTCACTATTTATTTATTTATACAGGGTGTACCTACCAACGTTGGTACAGGCAAGTTCGGGGACAGGCCAGTTAAAATAAAACTTCCGTTCTGTAATCACAGTGTTAAAGAAACAATTGCCCTACATTCTGCGGATGTTATTTTCAGCCAGCATATTTCGAGTTTTTGGAGACCATTGCTATTAGGGTTCAACGCTTCGCTGGGCGTTTGCTGTTGGCAACATGCCCCGAATGAAAGAACATAATCAGGACTTCTCCACATGAAGAGATAGTTCTTAAAACTAAATACGCAGTCAAATTACAGTATCAAAGTCACTGAAGTGCTTCTATCTCAATATCTCGTTGTCGGATACGACAGGCAAAACGAAAAACACGTAAAAATAAATACCAACCTGTTTTGACAACCGTCTTGGTCTTGGTGTAGTGGTTCGCGCTCCGGAATACAAAACCAGCGGTTAATGCCGCAAGGGGCAAATGTTTGTGTGATGAGCACGAGCATTTGTAGCTAAGTTATGGATGTTTATAAAAGTATTTATGTGTCTATCCGTTACCCTAGTCGCTATAGTACAAGCTCGCTCTAAATTTTTAAGAAACACACCAATTACCTAACCTAGCCCCGGTTAGGTAATTGGTGTGTTTCTTAAAACAATTTATTTATATATTTTGGTCTTGAAGTGTCAGTCGAAACTTGTGCCATGTCATATTTAGTTTTTGCGTGTGGTGCCTTATTATCAGGTATTTGGTCAGTTCTTTGATAAAATTATCAAAGACCTAATCAGGAATAATTATTAGCAGTTTTGCACCATGAAATCACTTTTAAAATTGAACCAACCTGTCAGTAGACTTCAAAAAATTAAATCCCAGTGTAACTGCGAGCGAGTTTAAATTTTTATGTCGCTATAATAGCTATTTGTTTTTTTTTGTCTATATAAAACTAAGATACGACGTGCAAACGATTTTGGCCCTAACACTTCTGGTAAGGTGCACCTGTCTTCAATAGAACTTGCAGTCAAGAGCAATAAAAGGTACAGATAAGATTTTATGTCATTATAATTTAAGTTATTAATACCTATATATTATGATCCAAGTTAGTCGATAAATAAATGATTTATTATTATTATAATAAGGTCTCAAGTCGAATGCGCCTGTACACATACATATTAATGCATATAACCGCTCGTCAGACTACTTCCCTTGACTTTAAAAACGAATCTATTCCCTACGTGATAAAAGCTGTTTTCGCAAAACACATGGTCCTGACGAGCTCCCGACTATACATGTTTTCAAATTTTTAGGGTTCAACCGTTTGGATTGTAGGGCGTGCCAAACAATTATACATACTTACATACATACTCTCAAAAAACATCACCCTCCTTTCGCAGTCGAGTAAAAACATAACCATCCTTCCGCAGTCGGGTAAAAAACAAACAATAAGGGGTGTTGCCAAAATTGTATACTCTCAGCACTCACCTGACCGCTAGCCACTAAACCCACTAGGTCCCTCAATTGCTCGATGGACCCGTTGGGCACCACCACGATGCTAACATTCAGCTCTTCGGCTTTCTTTGCGAACTTCGGCAAAAGCTTCTCTCCGACATTCTCGGTGACCAGCACCACACCACCCTGCATGCAAGAGGAATAATAAATAAATAAATATTTGACAACATCACATACTACCCGTTCAAGTTGGCCGCTACCTCCCCTCCCACTTCCCCTTCCCGCATATCAACGCAGACCCGCTCTGTACGGTACGGTTGGCATCGCCATGCATAAATACGGATTTTATAGGAATTACGTACCTCAACATCATACTCAATTAGACAAGCTCATAAGACAGATGCAGTAGACACACGTATATATTTTTATTTTCAAATAAAATTGTAGAAAGTGCTTAGTATTAAAAAATCGAGTTTTATGTCACAAACAATAGATTTATAAGCCCTACAGGCCGTTGACTTTGTTAACCGTACTGGCAGGGCCCGGTATGGAGAATCGAGAAGAAAGGTAGCGCCCAACTTGAACTGAACGGGCAGTACATAGCTCAAATCACAAAGTAAGTAGCTTAAGCACTTGTGTTACGGAAATCTGAAACAACGGTGGCAACACACACACACACACACACACACACACACACACACACACACACACACACACACACACACACTCACACACACACACACACACACACACACATTCACCGTGGCGAGGCACTGCAGGGAGCGATGCAGCGACCGCGAGGTGGTTCCAAAGTTCATGACGACGTCCACCGCACCCTCGCACGCGTCCCGGGTGCGTTCGATAAGCTGCCTCACACACACACACACACACTGACACCGTGGCAAGGCACTGCCACTGCCCCTACCACGCGTCCTAAGTGTGTCCATCACACACTCACGCACACACACACTCACCGTGGCAAGCAAGGTACAGGGTACAAAGCACGCGTTCTGGGTGTGTCGATAAGCTGCTTTTCTTTGACTCTCTCTCACTCACCGTGGCGAGGCACTGTAGGGAGCGATGCAGCGACCGCGATGTGGTTCCAAAGTTCATGACGACGTCCACCGCACCCTCGCACGCGTCACGGGTGCGCTCGATCAGCTGCTTCTCATACAGATCCTCGTTCCATTGCACCACGCTGATTCTGCCAGGCGAAATTTAAATATATACAGAGGTCGAAAAAAAAATTTCATACAGATGTTCCAAAAACGGCAGCCAGGGTGACATTATAGCTTAGCCATATCCTATCGACAATCTTTTGCTACCGGTGGCCTGTCTGCTCGAAGCCTTAGTTATTATTATAGGGTCCCTCGTTGGTCTAGTGGTCAGCAAGCTGGGTACTATCCACGAGGTCCCGGGTTCGAATCCAGGGTCAGGCCGAGAGTGTTTGGGGTTTTCTGTCTTGAAATTACTCAGACACAGCTCCGGAGTCAGGAAGTTGGTGGTGTTAACACCCCCGTGTCTCGGAAAGCACGTTAAGCCGTTGGTCCTGCGCCTGATCTCTCTACGGTCATGTCGGACTTCCGCTCACCGAATTATGAGAGTGAAGGTATAGAGAGTGCACCTGTGTATTGCGCACACACTTGTGCACTATAATATGTCCCGCGCAGTTGAATTTCAGGCCTCAACAGAGACAGGTCGCCGTAGTCGTAATTCGGCTAGGAGGACATTATTATTATTATTATTAATAGGGTTCCGATTTTACTCTTTAGGTACGGAACCCTAAAACTGAGCCATCTCCTGGCTGGAGGGGCACAAGCTTCGTATGTTTTGAAAATATTGGATTGTTAGAAAAAAGGTAGCCGAAGGGTAAGAGTGTATAATATTCATAGAACCGGCTCAAGAAGCCTTTTAATTTGTACACACACGATAGGTTTTAAAAAAATTCTAATCTCATACAAAAACAATATGACGTAATTAGATTAATGACATTATTGTGAATATTTTTGAGAAGTGCCGGTCAAAATTATTGTTTTAATTAACCTAAATTAATTTCTATCCCGTACATCGTTTGCCTTTTGTTTCACGTAGCTAGACCACTACATCAATAACGTACAACAACAATGCGTACAACCATTATTATTTTCTTTAAAAAACAAACCGGTACTGGCCACAAACAGAGTACATATTCTATTTACCTAGGCGATACCGCAAAACAACAAGTTTTTCAATGTTATTAAAACGTTAAGTACGAAGATAACGCATAGATGCTAACGATTACGATAATGAGAAATTCTGTCAAGTGCGTATCGGGACGGCCAAATGTAGGGTTGCGTAGTTGCCCATATCTCATAACCTAAAATAAAATTAAGTTATAGTTAATAATATTTTTTATTTATTTCAGGTAACAAACCACATAAGTATGTGGTTTTTTATTAGTAGGTTTTTTTTATTATTAGGAACTTCATAGCCGTGTTAGTTCGTGATAAATGCATTTTACTCTTTTGTTTCGCAAACGCAATATTAAAAAAAATCTATTCAATAAAAGGAACTACCTACCTACACGTTGAAGAATATTTAGCGCTTTATTTTATTACTAGCAGTTCGAATTTTCCATACAAATTTTCATCCCCAATTTCACCCCCCTTATGATTTTATATCGCGCCTATGTCCTTCCCAGTGTCTCAAACTATCTCCGTGCCAAATTTCATTTGATTCGGACCAGTAGTTTCGGAGCCTATTCGATGCAAATAAATAAACAAACAAACAAATCTTTCCTCTTTAGTCCAAACACTTATAAAAAGATTTGTCATGTCCTTCTGTCTGTCCGTGGCCTATTGCAGAGACCTCTAGTAATATGGATCTGTAATACTTCTTTCTGTAATTTCTTGACGTATTACAGAAAACTGACAAATCTATACTAATATTTATAATATTAGTTTATTATAATAATATTTATAATATGTATTTCTCTGCGACAGGCCACGAACAAGTGTTTGGACTACGGAACCCTAATAAGGGGCAATGACAAACAATATAAAGTACACTCAACCCAAGCGAGGTCGAGTGCAATTCAAAACGTGTTTTAATCCTTAGAATGCAACTAAAGAAAAACATCTTTGTAAAAATACAGGGTGGAAAACATAAAGATTAATCAATTTGGTTTTTTAACCTGTATAGTAACCAGCTTCTTCAAAGAACAAATCGTTTTTGTATCGATCGTCAAATGTATATCTACGAGCATTTTTTTTATTTACAACTAACTTATTTTATTTTTATTTTGTAGGAAAACAAACAGCTTTGGCAATGCAATATAGGTTACAAAACAATTTACAGTTAGCCTATAATAGGGAAGATGACAGTAAGCAAAAATCTTTAAATTAATATGTCTATCTAGTAAAAATAGAATTTAGATTATTGAAAAAAAAATTTTTTTTTAGGACGATTTTATTAGTTTATTTGAGAAAATAAATTTGCAAAATACTGAAATCCGCCATGTTTCTTAAAACACCATTCAGATTCGAGTTACGTCACACCTCAGTAAATACTGTCACTGAATTAAAATACGAATTTCGACTTTATCACTAACGTTTGAAATATATTTACTGAGGTGTGACGTCACAGCAGACGCCATGACACCCTGACCGCGTTTTGGCGCCAATTTATGAACATTTCATTTAAATTGCATTTTTTTAAATATTACCTTTGTTGATTGCAAAAATTATATTATTTTTGGAAATAGAAGAAACTTAACCCTTAAATGCGTGGTGTTGTTTTTAAACAACACACATTTAACCTATTATTATTTGATAATGTATGTAGTATATAAAATTATATTTTTATTTTCAAAATTATTGTAGACACTATAAACTTCTAAATTAAAGTAATTTTGAAAACAATTTTATAAAATAAGTAATTTTCTTAAAATTTTCAATATCCATATAGGGTCATTTTTGCTAGAACCTGTACTTCCGGAAATTGAATTTTTTTCCAAAAAATAAAAAAAAATACTCCTACCTTACATATTACAATATTTGAAATTAAAACACGTTTTTTATTAAGCATATTTATTTAAATTAATAAAACTATTTCAAAAAATAAACTTTCGATATTTATTTAAAAGGGGGGCATTTTATTCAATTATTTTGATTTTTTGCGTTTTTTATATAAAAAGTTCGCAAAAAACATATTTTTATTTTTCCCGCAATATTTTATTGATAATTTTTCGATTAATCAGTGTTTGATTAAGAAATAAAAAATCAAGCATTTAAGGGTTAAGAATATTTTAAAACACTTTTTCAAAATCTGTCATCTTGCCTATTTTCACAGATATGCTAAAAGAAAATAAAAAGTAAAATGTATATTGGAGTTTCATTTTGTTACGTAATAGTTTGAATTTGTTGCAAGGATTTGTTTATTTTTATTTTAACACTGTAATGTTTACGTAATGTTAAAATTACTCAATTTTGTTCCGGGTTTATGACTTCTAAAATTAATAAAATCTATTTTTTTCCGTTGTTGCTATAACTCCTTTCAGTACTATGTGTTATATATTTAAGTTTCAGTAAAGATACTTTCAGTATTTTAGATAACAACAGAACAGTCAATACAGCATGTTTTTTTTACAACGTGAAACCAACTTTTAAAGCAGGTTTTAATAGTTTGACTTAACTTTTGACCACCCTGTATACTTAGCTTATGTCTTTGATGCATTCTGTTTTAAGCGTTTTTTTACATCGCATTATGAATATTAAAATATTGCACCAAGATTAAAACAGGCTTGAAACCATTAAAGCAACTAGTATTTTCTAAATATATTCGGTTTGTAATACCTGTTTGAGAAAATGCACAAAATGGTACTACATGTCATATACAGGATAAAAAGTGTTAACACAAAATTAACATGGCTGGCTAATGTAGAATCGATCGCAATGCAGGTTAAGTATATTTTTTCTATATTTTTCAATGAATACTAAGTTCAATTCTACATCGTCATCCTAGCGTTATCCCGGTTGTGCAATCGCACGTGAGGGTTCAGGGTCCGCTTTGGACCATAATCCAGGATGTGGCAGATCAGGTAATTACAGTGGAGCAACTGTCATCTGACCTTCGTGACCCTGTTAATAGGGAACGTGACCAGTTTGGATCATAGTTGCACATTCAGTCGCCTGAATGTGCAGGTTTCCTCAGGATGGTTTCCCTCACTGATAAACACAAATAAAAAAATGGTTACTTACTCATCACTCTCCTTGGCTAGGATGAAGCCTTCATCTCTCAGGGTAGCCACCGTGATTCTGATCTTGTCGTGATAGGACCCCTGCTTGAAGTAGTTGCTAGCGATCCTGAGCGCCCACAGCGCAAGACCGCCCGTCCCGACTATCAGAATCGTCGCCCTGTCTTTATGGTTCGGTCCTTCCAGAACCTTCTTCAAGCACTCCCCAGCTGTGTACACCGTGTTCATGGCTAACAGCGCGCCAGTGGGCAGCATCGCTGCCACGCTCAGTGGCAAGTTATCTGGTACTGGGACTAAGCACTTGAAGTCGGGGACGACTATGTAGTCCGCGTAGCCGTGTGGCACGCCCTCGTATGGGTAGAGGACTATTCTAGTGCCTTCCTTGATTCCGGGGGGACAGTCTGCTGCTTTGCCTATGGCGTCGACCACGCCAGCGACTTCGTAGCCTGGGGAGAAACTTGGAGGTTAGCG
The DNA here is from genome assembly GCA_949316185.1 of Pyrausta nigrata. Classification (NCBI taxonomy): domain Eukaryota; kingdom Metazoa; phylum Arthropoda; class Insecta; order Lepidoptera; family Crambidae; genus Pyrausta; species Pyrausta nigrata. Next base: position 2,858,668 of record OX438936.1, read on the forward strand.
GGAGTGGTATTGTTTAGGCTTAGATTATTCTATGACGCGCGAATATTTTCAACCTTAGGGTGATAGACATTGATTTATTATACATATGAATTCGTAAAATATTTGGGCTTTGTTTTTGTATGGCGTAGTGCATCCTTGTATATAATACGAGTAAATCAATGGTGATGGGCCACTTTCTTGGCCGACCGTACCTACTTTGATTTGTCACTTGTGTCATTTTGAGTATGAACAGTGCTTCACAGTTTACAGTGCTAAACTATTTAAAAAGCACCCATACATTTTGTGGCTATAAATTGAAATATATAAATTAAATTGTGTAAAACTCAAGTACCTGGGAACAAAGCGCCGTCCCTAAGGCCAATGTGCGCAGGAGTCGAGGTGTGGATGCCGAAGCTCTCCATCTCGCCCGACAGGCTGCCGATGGAGGAGACGGAAGATGTGCTGCAGACCGACGCGGATCGAGTCCTGTTGACTCGATAGCATGCGCCGGCGTATACCACCTGATAGATTATTGTATGAGTATACTTTTCAAAAAACCGGCCAAGTGCGAGTCGGACTCGCGCACGAAGGGTTCCGTACCATTTTCTATACAACATTATATACTATTTTATACCCTTTCTTTTAGTAAGCAAAAAAATCACGTTTGTTGTATGGAAGCCCCCCTCAAATATTAATTTTATTCCGGTTTTAATATTTGTTGTTATAGTTTCAGTTTATTTATTGCAATAATGTACAATACACGAGTATTCGTGTAAACAGTAAATTACTATACAGTAACATTTACCCTGTCAGGCATGGCAAAACAAAAAAGTCTTTAAAGTAGGTATCATAACATTGCTATTTTAATCTAGGGCCTATTTCACCACCTCTGAATAAGTTCTGAGTAGCTTACTTGAACACTGAATTGACATATTTCCCATATAAAATATATCAAACAATTCATCAAGTAAGCTACTCAGAGGTGGTGAAATAAGCACTTAGACTTATAAATTATTTACATTAAAATCTATGTAGATAGAATAGAATAGCGGAAACAGATATACATCTGTCAAAATTTCAACTGTCTAGCTATAACGGTTCATAAGATACATCCTGGTGACAGACAGCGAAGTCTTAGTAATAGGGTCCCGTTTTTACCCTTTGGGTAGGGAACCTAAAAAGGCGCGATAGCCGAACAGAGAAAACTTCACTTCTCATCCGAGATCGTGAGTTCGATCCCCGCCTGTACCACTGAGTTTGTATATAAAAACGAGTATATATAAGTAAGGACGATTTGTGTTCTTTGGCGTAGGTATCATCTTTGGGGTAGGTATCATATTTTCTTCACGATTTGTTTATATTTTTGACGGCAGTAATGCATATTACAACAATACGGATACGTCTATAAATACGGATCGTGAAAAATAAGGATGAAACTAAAATAAAACACGTATCGTCTTTTAATAATGACCAATGATGACTGAATGAATCGTTGGTCGAGGACGTGAGGAACCGCTTTTTAGCATGCATCGTGTTCGGAAGTTCATCCAAGATTGAACTCTCAATTACGGAACGAATGAATGGGAGCATCAATTTAAGACAGAAAACCTCAGATACTAATTTCGGCCTGAACCGGGGGTTGAACCCAGGACCTCGTGGAAAGAAGCCAACGTGCCTACAGCGAAGCAGAGGCCGTACTCCTGTTGACGGCGTCCGTATTTTCGAGTCTAGCCATCACGCTCGCTTGCGTTGTCATTCTGTCGTGAGTGAAAGGGACATTCGAAACAAGTAACGCCAAATTTTTTTAAAAACAAAATACCTGATTGCGAAATGTATTATAATTTTTAAAATGGTCCCATCGGTAGCTTCCATATGACACACATATTGTTATTCTAACCCTTTTTTACATTACCATTCCCCCTTTTTGTATCATTTGCGGACGCCATTTAAAAAAAATACGTAGTCTATGTCACTGTCACAATTTTGGAAAATTCGACGACACGTCACATGCCAAAATCCGTCCAGCCGTTTGGGCTATAGGCTACGACCTTTATGTTACACTAGACAGGCTGTTCAGAACAAACTTTGTGGTACAGTGAGTTGAGGCCAAATGGAGCATCCGCGTTTAGTCTGTCGCCAGAAACTACCATGTCAAAACGTCGCCTACGTCAAAAGACGAAATTAAAAAACTACATAACTATGCGTTATTGAGCCATATTTTCACATAGTGTGTACGTGATATTTTTGTTTAATTGTATTAAGTAAATCTAAGTGATTCGAAGTTTAATTTGAGGCGTAAAAGAATTAATTTTAGTTTTCTCACAACTTGCATAGAAAACCAAAGATTAATGTAAAAATTCAAAACAGACATGCCATAAGTCTTATAGGTAGAAAAGTAATTATATGTTTTTTCTTTCAGATCAAAAAAGCCTAGGTATATATGAAAGTATAAGTAATTTATTCAAAAATGCCAACGGTTGTAAAAACAGCTCAAAATATTTCGCAGTTTTTATTTAATAACCAAATGAAGCTTAAAGTTTTTGTAATTTTATTATATTATTATTACGAATCATGTATTGGTAGGCATATAACACTTTTTTGTGGATACAATATCATATTTTTTCATGAACATCATAACTCGAAATTAAAAAATAGACGTGAGTAGTACTATCGAAGTATATGCAAAAACTAAAAACCAGCAACGTGTCATATCTGTTCCATTACTCTTTGCTACCTTTGACAGCTCAGTGCTACCGTTTAATGGCGATTGTCTTGTTTGGTAGGAATGGGAAAAAATAATGGATGAGTTTTCTTTTTAGAAAGTGTTTGTTTTTTCAGTAATTAGTTTTTTCTAATGCTTGAAAATGATTAACAAATCATTATGGATTATATTTTTTTGCTACAGCAGCTTATAGCCTGACCAATAATATATGGGACCTCGCCATATTGCGGAAAACAACTGGAACTAATTTCTTTTACTGGCAACAGAAACCCCAAATCGTCATCGACATGTCATTAATTGTCATAATAATTAGTGTCAAAGTGGACGCGTAATCAAATTTTTGACCAAGTGCAATTTTTATGTGATAAAAATACCGAGAACTATTCGTTTTCATAAATAAAAGTGGTTTAATATGGTGTTGTAGTGTTTTTCGACAAGAAAGTCTATGTGATCACCACAGTTTGTTTAAATTAATTACTGACATAGTTGTCATAACGAATTTTTGGTACGTCATATAGTGCGAATAGTGAAAATTGGCTACTGGTGGATACGGAGAAAATTTTACTAACGATTTTGGAAAATGATTATAATGAATACTTATTTTCAGTTTTATTTTCTTTATTTTAAACCTACTTGGATATTTTAACTAAAATAGTTCGTAGTTTTCCATGGTTTCCTTTACATTACTTAAATTTTATAATAAAATTATAAAAATTATCATTTAGTAAAACAATGGATTCATGTTTCTTGTTCTCGTTAGTGGTTTGGAAAAGTTATTGTGTTTTGGTCCAAAATTAAGGGGCCAATATTACAAAAAGTTACTGAATTTAATAAGTACTCAATTTGCGGGTGTTCTGTCGTGTGATTTTATTGTATAATCTGTTATCATTAGGCAGCAGGCTTAAAAAAATTTCATTAATGTAAACATAAAAAAATATGTTTTTTATGTTCAGTTGCCAATCTGCGCTGGTATGACTATACCGAGTGTTGTCATATAAAGTGCATTCAAAGCGCCCTTAATTCAGGTCTCATATATTTCTGGTCTGGCTATAATATTGATTATTCTAAGAAACACGGCAATAATTTGCATCGAATAAAAGAAATAAATAAAAAATGGCAACACTTCATAATTGTGTCATTTTAGAAAATGTGATACAAAATTTGTTCTGAACAGCGTGTCTAGTATAAAATACATATAAGTCTATGGCTATAGGGCATGCCTAACAATTATACATACATGCTCTCAAAAAACATAACAGAGGACATTATTAGTCGTATCCTATTACAAACTGGAAAAACACAAACACATCCGATCCACAGTCATAAAGTGAGACAAATGTGTCTTACCCTAATCCTGGCTCCATACATCGGCACCTCAGGAACAGGAACGTCGAAGCTGAACACGCACTCCCTGAGGGTCGGCCCCGGGGACTCTATAGACACCTGTCTGCACAGCTTACTCATTTTGCACTCTGAAAACAAAAGATGGAATTAAAAAATACATTCAACGTTTTTCTTTACCTGAGGGCAACGCCAAAAGAAGGGTTATGTTTTCGTTATATTTTTCCTGTGTTCTTCTAACGTAATCATTTCCTAAACACGATATGGATTCCTTTAAGAGTGAATATGCTGTTTGTTACTAACCAGACATGATCTATTGGCGGCATCGTCTAACTATCAAGTGAGATTGCGGTCAAATGTCTGGCTATTTTTTTTAAACTTCCAAACTTAATTCTGTAATACCTTAAAGTTGTTTTGCACCCTGTATATCGCTCTGTATGGACAACAGCAAGTAAAAAACTGTGGCATCTTATGCAGTAGTTATTACTAAATAAGGGTGATTTAGCAACAAAAATTAAAAAAACTGATGCGTAGTATGTCAAATGAATAAATTGTTTTAACAATCACATTAATTACCTACCTAGTCCCAAACTACTTGTGCTATGGCGACTAGGATAGCGGATAGAAATATTTATATACGGATCCATGACTTAGGCAAAAATGCTCGTGCTCATTACACAAACATTTTCCCCTCGGAGTTTAAGTCCGCAACCACTGGCTTTGTAGTCCGGATTGCGAACCACTACACTACAATGTCGACAGAAGTAGGTATACGAGCTACGACCTATACTCTTACGTAAATGCTTAAGTCGTAACAAATAATGTATCGATAAGATCGCAATCAGGAAAACGTTGTAAACAGTCCTTGAGATATTAATCAAGTGTTATCTGGTGCGTGAGAAATGGGCATACAAATTAATAATATCACAATAAACTTCTTATATAAACATTTACTAATAGGTCGATACGTTAACGACTGTAATGGTTTATCTAAAAATAATAATGTTCTGCTAGACGAATTTCGGCTACTGTGGCCATTCCTAACCGAGATTAGCAGGTACGCATGAGATATTATAATTACCAATAGTGGGCGCAATACGCATATGCACTTTCTGTTCCTTTACTTCCATAGTTCGGTGGAACGGCAGTCAGACATCACTGAAAAGATATCATGCGCAGGACCAACGGATGAATGCAATCCCGAGGCATAGGGGTAAAACCACTACTTGACTGTGGATCTATTTTTCAGTCTAATGCAATACAGAAAAACCCAGAAACTAATTTCAGCTCCACTCGGGAACTCTTGGCTATAATCCGACAATTTAATGAGCTACCCTCCTGCGCCCCCTCAACAATCGCACGCGAGCGACTGTCATAGGAAGTCCCCATTCCCGCAACACCAACCGTCCCCACTCACATCTAAAATGCCTCGCACCCCCCACCTCTGGCGACCGCAGGAAGGTCGCGCACAAACTTGTTGGACTATACAGTGTGTCGGGGTTTCGACTGGCGTAAATTTAAACAAGAGGAAAAAAGTTTTTTTAAATAAATATTGCTAAAAATCAAAAAAAGGTAAATAGTTTTTTAAACCTTTAACAAAATTAAACCCAAAAATGAAGTTTTTCAGATTTTTTTTCTCAAAAAAAATATTAAAAAGTTTTGTCCCAAAAAAACATTAGAAAAATTACTTTAAAATTTGGTAAATAAAAGGCCCTTAATTTATCGCTAGTCGAAACCCGGACACCCTGTATATACAGCTGACTGACCACTAGACTAGGCGGTCAATAGGTATGTAGCTAGATACTGTATTTAGGGTTTACTATATCTGTGGTATCTACCTACGAGAAGACCTAAATAGGAGCATAGCATGCCTGTTTCCCAGAAAGCCGGTAACCACACTGTAAAACTAATTTTAAAGGCATCTTTCCTGATAGGAAAAAAAGAGATAGAAAGCTCTTTTTGTTTTATAAGAAGTACAAGAGACAGGTGAAGTTGAAATTGGTATTTTTAAGACCCGAGTTCACCAATTTGTAAACAGTTGGTAAACCTCGATTGATGGATAATTTGACAGAATTCCCATACAAAATAGGTTAAATAATTCTAAACCGGCTGATTAAAAATTAAACATGTATTGGTGATCTCCAGGCTAAGTATTATTCGCCTATTGCGACAGTAGATAGTTATCTACTTCGTTTGTGTTGCAATAAACAGGAAATTATAGAATGACTTATACACTTTACTATGACGTCAGCTTGATAACGCACATCTAGTGTGCTTTCACCCCAAGATAAAAGGGTTGAATGCACTAACTTGTACATACACAGGTGTTCTGTGAAAGTTACAAATAGGAAAATTTGCATCCTGGAAATATTTATGTGAGATAAAAATTAATGAAATATCAGTTTATGCTTATTATAATGAATGAATACATTATGGATTATATTTAATCCAATGCATGCTATGGCACTTTAAAGCATAACCACAGAGTGGTTGACAGCTTAGCCACCAAACTCTAGTGCTAACCCTCTTGGGATTGGTAAGCTACACCAAATAAAAGCTACTCAAAATACTCAAATGCATCCAAAATTGTGCTAATGTAAAAAAGAAAAAGAAGACTGAACATTCAATGGATCACATCATTTATTAAGAAACAAATAATATTTAATGAAATATATAAATCAATATTCTAATAACAATGACAAAAATAAACAATGGTATTGTTATTATGACAAAGGTACGGATGGAAGTTTCTTTGAATAAATGAATAATTGTTTCCATATAAAATTTGTTGCATAAACAAAGACCTGAGTTTTCCTCATTTGTGTTATTGTGAGCACATTAAATAATTTCAAAATATAGGTAGGAAAGGGTTAAAGCTAAAACTAGTTTCTAATCTTCACTTCTAGTTATAATTATATTACAGTAGTATTAAAGTGATATTAAATAAATAAATACTCTAAATATTAAAATTAAAAATATTTTGTTAGTTTTTCCATTACTTACCTTTAGTCTTCAATGAATACAAAAACAAAGATTTTTAACATGAGGAAAAGCCTTTTTAACACGAAAGCACCCGATTTAACTAGCAAGCACAGGCACCCACACCAAACTCTAAAGTCCACAGTGTGTGTGTAATTCAATGGTCTAAAAATAGTGCGTACAGAATTATGTGATAACACTATAACACAGCGTGTTTTGAATATCACGAGACTGTAAACAAGGGTGCGGGTGATCACACCACCATCGAGTGACCAAAACACACATCTACCAATTATATAAACATCCCGCGGCGACCTTCTGCACATCTCGAAGGTCATACTTCTTGCCTAAACAAAAAAGCCCTTACTACCCTGCGATGAATGAAAACAATATCAGAACCAACTAAAAATAAGCAGACATCTTTATAAAATTATAAATACCATCGCTATGTTAACAGACACTGAAAATTACATAAAAGTATACGATCATTAAACCATTATTTTAGAAACATTTTACTAAGTATACGCAAAGCGTCTCTAGCTGTAGATTTTACATAACAATACACAAATTACCTGGATCAAAATAAAGCTCACGCACTTGAAAACGGGAACGTCTAGTTCGCTTAATTTTTTAAAAATCACGTTTTTATTTACAAGGACTCGTAATGGAAAAATGACGTCGTCGTCGTCCGTCCGTCAGTTTTTTTTTTTTTTTTTTTTTTTTTTAATATCAGTTTAACGGCTTCTATAAATATCCATTCAGCCAATTATTTATTGGTGTTACCATCACTAATCCAAAGAAAGAATATTCTCAGTCCATAAGTAATTTCTTTTTCTTCATTTATGTTATTCATACTTGTGTGTAAATGCAAAATAATCAACATCATTAAATTTCATTGAATGTAGCAATAACATATTTGTAAATGTCTTTATAGGTGTCAATGTTCTGGAGCAAAGATAAGCGGGGAATATCATTATTTCGGTATGTCTTTAGTAGGCCATCTATCAAGAGCATTCTTTGTATATTAAAGGCCGGACAGTGTAATATTAAATGATCGAGAGTAGCTTGTTCACTGGAGCAGTATTCACAAATGTCAGAATTGATGATGTTGATTCTTTTCAAATGCGCAGGAAATTTTCCGTGTCCAAATCTTAAGCGACACATGGTAGTTATAAATTTTCTAGTTGGCGACTTCAATTTGAAGTACTATGGCTTGTTCGGGATTGTTTCCTGAATATACATTTTCCTTTGTATTGTTTGCTGTTTTCCCATGCTACGTGCCAGTATTCATACATTCGACGTTTAATTAAAGGAAAGTAATCTGTTAAAGGTACTGGAGGTGGTGAGAATTTTAAACTGGATTGCGGAGTCTGAATTTTCATCATCTTGTCTACCACTTCATTTCCGGTGATACAGCTGTGTGATGGAACTCATATAAACTTTAGTCTGGATTTTCATGTATAAGTTGTCTTATCTTCGTTATATATATGTTGTTTTTATATGATATATGAGGATTTTCCAGACTTTGCAAGACACTTAGCGAATCGGTAACAATGAGGAACGAGGGATATGCTGTTGTAATTCCTTTGATATATAGTAGAGCGGTGCAGATTGCATATGCTTCAGCAGTAAATATCGAACAGTTTCTATCTAATGGAAAACATCGGCCAAATTTAGCATCAGAATCGTAATAAGCGGCTTTAGTTGCATCGTTTGTTTTTGACCCATCCGTATATATTCTTCTGTATCCTCTTTTCTGTGAGTTAACAAAGTTCAGGAACTCTTCGTTATTTAACACTTTCTCTTTACATATTAAAGGCTTAATAGTTTGAATATCTATGGAACTCAACTCCCAATTGGCATTATGATCAATGTATTTGCAAATGTTATTTAAATCAGCTATGTGTTCGGTTTGTAAAATATTATTATTATTATATCTAAATAAGTAATTTCTATTCGACAATACCTTAATATAATACTTTTCTAACAAATATTTTTTCCTAATGAAAATTGGTCGAATACCTGCCTCAATCTCTAGCGAATTTATTGGCGTTGAACATATTGCTCCTGTTAAAATTCTAAGCCCTTTGTTTTGAATGACTTCTATCTTGCGTAACAGATACTGATTAATATATTTCCCATATACAATCAATCCATAGTCATAGTGACTTCTCACAATTGCTTTGAAAATCATGTTAAGTAATTTAGGATCCATACCCCATGTGACACACGCAAAGGATCTCATAATATTTACACTTTTTTGCATACTATGTACAACTTTTAAAACATGAGAATGAAAAGTAAATTTTGAGTCAAATATCACTCCCAAAAAACGTTTTTCATAAACTATATTAATATTTACAGAACAATATCTTAGCCTAATATTTACATTATTATAATCAATTTTATTGCTAAAGATCAGGGCAGAATTTTTAGCAGGATTTATATCTAACTTAAGTTTTCCTTTATAATATAAGAATAATAAATCTAGGGATTCATTTAAAGTATTTACAGCTTGTAACAGATTTGTACAATACTAGTGATGAGTACAATACTATATCATCTGCATACTGTAGAACAGACAAATTAGGTACAGATACATATTTATGAAATAGCGATGTATATAACAAATAAATTAATGGTGATAAAGTAGCTCCTTGCATTACTCCTTTAAAAGCGAATTTTGGGCCATATAATTTATTGTTCAATTTAACAAATACTTCCCTGGAGTGAAAAAAGTTAAAGATCCATTCACATACTTTTCCTGGAATATTAAGGTGATAGTTGAAAATTTTGACAAGTGAAAATAAATCTATGTTATCAAAAGCACCTGAGACGTCTAAAAATATGCTGACTAAATAATTGTTTTTCAGGAAAGCTTCCTGAATATCCCCTCCAAATTTAAACAAACTATCAGTAGTACTGCAACCTTTTCTAAATCCGAATTGATCTGGAGGTATAATACACCTGGATTCAATACACAACTCCAGTCTAGTTTTTATCATATTCTCAAATATTTTACAAATACATGATGAAAGTGATATAGGTCTATGGGAGCATTCAAGTATTACGTAACGCAATTTTTGAAGATTTTAGACTCCCCCTCCCCCCCTTGTAACGCACCGTAACGTTTTTCTGTACCCCCCCTACCCCTATCTAAACGTTACGTAACACTCAAGTGACCATTTTTACTCAAAAGGCGCTAAAAGTTATAATATACAACATATACAAGCAGTTGCACCTGTTTTTGTTGAAGAGCACGCGAAGTCGAGGGAACATTGGGCCTTAGTGTTGCTGGCGTGTTTGATGTTATCATAGGTAGCTAGAAATATACAATATGTAGTTTTTTGGACCCGACAAACTTTAAGGGCCCTTAAAGTTTGTCGGGTCCAAAAAACTACATATTGTATAATACTTGTGACCAGTTCTTTTATGGAAAATCAAGGTTTGGATTACATATAATACTTATGTCATTATTACATTTTAGCAGTAAACTTACCTGTGTAAAATAACTAAGCATTGATGCTTTCTTCTTTGTGGCCTTTACCTTCAACTCTCGTATTACATCATTTAATATAAACTTTTCTTTATTTTTTAGTTTTTCTTTAGCCGTTTTCCAAATTTCGTTGGCATTTTTTTGACAGAGTTGCGCTGGTAAGTCAGCATGAGAGCCTTTATAGGCCAAGAACAGCTGATTATACAAATCTCCCTCTTTTGAGGACATTGCAGTATGAACACTATGAACTTACTTTAATAATACCGAATAGAGCAATGTGCTTCTGCATAAACTGAAACGAATACTGACAACGAAAACAACATTAAATGACGTTCAATACAATCTAGGGATTCCCGGTGAAATATAAACGAAAAGGTTTGCCAACTTGCGAGAAAACAGGCTAAATATACGAGTACATATTCAGGTCATAGTTCTGTCACACAATACAAACTTTTGAATTTAGAATGTTTAATAAATTCGAAATTTTCATGAAAATAAAAATGTGTACTATTTAGAATTTTCCTCATTTTTAAATATGGAGTGGACACTTAAAGAAGACCATGTCGCGGTAATTGCGTTGCATATCGTTGCGGTTACGCGCCAATTCAGATTTTCTACTTACTGAAAAATTTGAAAATAATCAAAAGATTCGTTTAACCATAAAACGATACAATGAAGACTCTAGTGTAGATGACAGGTCAAGAAGTGGTCGCCCTCGCTCTGTTAGGACTCCATCAGTGATAAAAGCTGTGAAGGCGCGAATTCAAGGAAATCCCATAAACAGAAACATAAGCAGAAACTGTTGGCCCTTCAGATGGGGTTAAGCAGGACCACGGTGAAAAGGGTGTTAAATAAGGCTTAGGGCATATCGAAGAAAAACAGGACATCGTTTAGACGCTCGTTTAATGAACCTGAGACTGAAGAGATGCCGCGCTTTGTTGAAGCGGTACGCGGAAAAAATGCGTCGGGAAATTCTTTCTTCGGATAAAAAAAAAACACCGTGGAAGAGAGCTACAACAAACAAAATGATAAGGTGTTCGCACACAGCAGTGAAGAAGCGAGCAATCGTATTCCGCGTGTCCAACGAGGTCATTTTCCATCCTCGCTCATGGTTTGGTTGGGAGTCTCTTATTGGGGCTTAACTGAGGTACATTTTTGTGAGAAAGGCGTAAAAACGAATGCAGTTGTGTATCAAAATACAGTCCTCAAGAACCTTGTGGAACCTGTTTCTCATACCATGTTTAATAACAGGCACTGGGTATTCCAACGAGATTCTGCGCCAGCTCAAAGAGTGAAAAGCACACAAGACTTCCTGGCGGCGCGTAAAATCGACTTCATCCGGCACGAAGACTGGCCTTCCTCCAGTCCAGATTTGAGTCAGTTAGATTACAAGATATGGCAACACTTGGAAGAAAAAGCCTGCTCAAAGCATTTGAAGTCACTCTAGGCATCCTTGATTAGGGCAGCCACCGCCGATATTGACATGGACCTCGTTCGTGCTGCGATAGATGACTGGCCGCGCAGATTGAAGGCCTGTATTCAAAATCGTGGGGGCCATTTTGAATAAACTTTATTACCGTATGAATCTATGTTTTATTAAGTTCTTTTGCTATATAAATGGTTACATAAATCATAATAATAGTTACTTAATTATTTCATATTATACACATGTGACAGAACTTATGACCTGACTAGGTATAGCCCATTATATAGACTGACCAAAAAAATACCATATTGCGAAAAACCAATGGAACTAATTTCTTCAACTGGCAACAGAAACCTCAAATCGTCATTGACATGTCATTAATTGTCATAACGACTAGAGTCAAAGTGGACGCGTAATCTTATTTTCGCCTAAGTGCAATTTTTATGTGATAAAAATGCCTAAAACTATTCGTTTTTGTAAAAGAAAAGTGGTTTAACATGTTTTGTAGTATTTTTCGACAAGAAAGCCTAAGGGATCATCACGGATCGTTTAAATCAATTACTGATACAGTTGTCATCACAAGTTTTTGGTATGTCATAATAGTGCGAATAGTGAAAATTGGCTACTGATGGCTAGGTACGGAGACCAATTTTATAAAATATACAAATGCTTGTTTTAAGTTTTATCTTTATTTTAACCCTTCTTGGATTTTTCAACTATTTGATATACATATAGCCTGACCAGGAATATATGGGACCTCGCCATATTGCGGAAAAATACTGGAACTAAATTCTTTTACTGGCAACAGAAACCATAATCGTCATTGACATGTCATCAGTTGTCGTAATGATTAGTATCGATGTGGACGCGTAATCTACTTTTCCACCAAGTGCAATTTTTTTGTGATAAAAATACCGAGAACTATTCGTTTTCGTAAAAGAAAAGTGGTTTAACATGTGTTGTAGTATTATTCTACTAGAAAGTCTATGTGATCACCACGGTTTCTTTAAATTAATTACTGATATAGTTGTCGTCACGAATTTTTGGTACGTCATATAGTGCGAATAGTGAAAATTGGTTACTAGTGGCTACGGAGAATATTTTAATAACGTTTTGAAAAATGATTATAATAAATACTTGTTTTGAGTTTTATTTTCTTTATTTCAACCCTAATTGGAAATCACAACAAAAATAGTTTAGTGTTCGTAGAGTTGTCCAAGATTTTCTATACATTATATAAAATTATGATTACATTATAAATAATATCATTGAGAGAAACAATGGATTAATGTTTCTTATACCCGTTAGTGGTTTTGCAAAAATAATTGTGTTTTGGTCCAAAATTCAAGGCCAATATTACAAAGAGTTACTGAATTACTCAATTTGCGAGTATTCTGTCATGTTATTTCATCGTAGAATCTGTTATCATTAAGCAGCAGGCCTAAAAAAATACAGTAATGTAAACATATAGAAATATGTTTTTATGTTCAGTTGCCAATCTACGCTGATTTGATTATACCGAGTGCTGTCATATAAAGTAGATTCGAAGCGCCCTTAGTTTAGGTCCCATATATTCCTGGTCAGGCTATACATTATTAAAATAATTATGATCATTTAGAAAAAACAGTGGATTAATGTTTTTATTTTACCCGTTTTGTAAAGGTAATTGTGTTTTGATTCAAAATTTAAGGCCAGTACTACAAAAAGTTACATAGTTTAATAAGTACTTAATTTGCGAGTGTTCTATCGTATTCTTTTATCTTAAAATCTGTTATCATTGCCTAATGATAACAGATTTTAAGATAAAATAATACTTTTTAATATGTTTACATTCATGTTAATTTTCAAAGCCTGCTGCTTAGCAGGCATTAAAAATTAACATGAATGTAGACATATAATTTTTTTTTTAATGTTTATTAGCCAACCTACACTGGTATGACTATACCGAGTGTTGTCATATAAAAATGATTCGAAGCGCCCTTAATTCAGGTCCCATGTATTTCTGGTCAGGTTATATTATGTTTAACTGTATGTTACATTTCTAAGTCTGATAATTCTAAGACACAGGAACGAGACAAAACATTTGCAAATTCAGTGGCTCTTGGTTATAATAATCTTGAAATTTGGACGAAATTGGAATTATTTTTGCAACACCACAGTCGGGTAGAAGTAAAACTACCTGTTGGTCTTGTAATTGATATTATTTATTATGTTAACAGACTATTTACATCATATCATATACAATAATTATCATATCATAAAATTTGGGGACAACTTTTCATGAGATTTTTACATTGATAAATTCTTTGGAGATACTCGTCACTTTAAAAAACATTCAAAAAGACGATTTTGAGAAACAAGATATAAAATAAGGGAGGGTACAAGAGTTTCCTTTTGTTACAAATCGCTAATGCATGAAGCATTACTGCAGCATTACATATTTTTGGTCAGGCTATTTATAACATGTAACGTTTCCTTCCAGTCTACCCTGTCAAGTATACCCGGTATACCTTTGTCCCAGAATTCCAAGACCCCTGACTACCTACACATGCATGGGGTACCGCGGAACCGCGAGCCACCGGACCGCGCGGCCGCTTTTTTACCTCTTAAATTATTTATTTGTTGTAGGTAGACGTATTTTTTAACATGGCAACATTGATCGGCGTGGGTTTTTGGTGAATATTGTTGGCGTGGGTTGAATTATCAATAATTTTTATTGAAAAGTGCATGAATAAGGCAATAATACAAACAAGAATTGCAGTATGGGTGAGTATGTTTCCATAAATTCCATTCAAGGCGGTTACACTCTATTTATTGTTATTGATTGACTCAGTGGCCGGGGTGGTCTGTCTGTGGATTATTTTTTATAGTAATTTATTTGTGCAGCTGCGTATTAGTGCTGAAGCGAGGTTTTGGACGCTTAAGCGATGTAGTGAAGTAACAGTTTGCGAATCAGTGTTGTGCTTTTGTAAAAGTGGATCTGAAACATAGGACCTACAATGACTTACAAGGGTTCTCCTTTCTATGTTGTGTGCGGGATAATAGTTGAAATGTCGGTGGTGTGGTTGCAGTGTTTGTTGTGCAAGTCTGGATGTCATACTGAAGCGCTCAGAAGATACTAGCAAAGCTCTTATTTATTCAGTATTGAACTTGGCTCATACTTGTAGTGTAGAAGTTCAACCTTTTATTGTTATTTATGTAAGTATCATTTTAGAAGCTGTGCTTAGAGTAAGATTAATCGACGGTGGATATTTTGGTTTGAGCTATAGTAAGTTTGGTGCTAGTGTCAAGACCTGTGGTACACAAAGAAAAGTCAAATCTGACATCAAAATTTACTACCTGGCTACCTGTTAAAAGTTGGCAGTTGATATGTTTTGTTTCTATAATATATTATGGGACAAGAATGTGCTCAACAATTCACACATGTTTCCAGACACAATAGAAAATTTATTGTTATCAACATGCCCACAGGTCTTTATGGGTTTGACAAGTTAATCAACATTCACTATGACACAAAGAAAGTCAATCACAAGAATTTAAATGACATTCAATCACCAAAGATACAAAACATATTGATGCGGACAAACAACCTCCTCAAGTAGTGGTGTGCCACATTCTGGACTATCAAACCAAGGGTTGCAGGTTTGAATCCTGCTAGAGCCAAATATTTGTGTAATGAGCATGAGCTTTGTTCCTAAGTTATAGATGTTTATAAATGTATTTGAGTAGGTCTATTCACTATCCCAGTTGCCATAGCATAAGCTTACGCTTAATTTGGGGCTCGGTAATTGGTCTGTTTGTTGTAACAGTTCAGTAAAAATATGCCTATCTGCTTATTTAAGTACTTGCAATATTATTATACTTATTGACTATGCTCTGCGAACTATTTTACTTTTATAAAATAAGCTGGTTGTTTAAATAGGTGCCTTATTTAATGTCATTATCGTTTGTTAATAATTTTGAAGGCTTTTATAATGTGTATGCCAATTTCATTTTGGAGTCTATAAGCAATCTTTTATCACTATAAATTTTTAGCTACAAATGTTTGTATAAAAAATCTAACTGGAAATAACTACAAACAAAAATTTACTTAAATAATAATGAATGATAATATACATAACATACACAGCACAATATAGGAAATTTTTGCTATACCTAGTTTTGTGTGGAAAGGAAAAACATGTTAGGTTTATGATATACAACAAAAACACATAAAATTATGAAAATGGCTATATTATTTTGGTTAGATTTTAATTTACCATAGCAGCACATAATTTAACATATATAATTTAAAATGAATTATACTCTGTTGCAATGCGAAGTGTATTTATTTGTCTTTATTGTCACAATTTTTTTTTATTATACAAGCAATTTTATTACAAAGAAATAAACTTATTAAACTGAAAATACTCAAAAGTTCAATATTGATTAATCAGTCCACCCCACATCTGTTTTAGTCAAGAGCAAACCCATTACGAATTTAAAAAAGTGTGTTGTTCAATTTGTGTGGTGAAAAGATGAGTTCCAGACCTTATTGTGTGCCTGACATAATTTAAATGTGAATTTTCATAAGTTCTCTTTTGATTACTTTTGTGTTAAAATGTTTAACTGTTACGTATTAAAGTAATAACATACAAAATATATTTTTTACAGTAAATCATCTCTTCAAGTAACAGTCGGAAAATTGGAACAGGTCAGTACATAGAAATGTAAATTTATTACAATATTGTTGTCACACAATAGAATTTCTCTGTGACTTTGCTCCCAAGAATTGGACCACTTGCAAATATATGATAAGTGTTGTTATTCCGTTCTTCATTGTGATCATCCATTATGCTGTGTCAATACACATGAGCCAATGCTCAGACCGTTAAAAAGCATGAATACATCACATCTCATCCATAGTGCTCCCGTTTATTCAAACCTATAAACCTGCAAAGTAACCTGAATATAAAACTGACTTTATTAAAGACACATATTTGGTGAGTAAACAAACACATCCAATCTTTTATGATCTGTTTTATGCAGGATACAACTTCAAAAATTAAATGTGTTAAAAGACTTTCTTTCTAGACCTAAGTTTCTTTTAATTTTTAAACAGTTAGTAAACTTTAATTGATGGATTGTTTGACACAGTTCACATATTATATTTTTTATAACTTAAGCAATTATTTTGCAAGTTTTTACGAAATTAAATCAAATTTCACTTACAAAAATCGACTGTGTCATCCATGTCATGTCAGTTCACATACAAAATAATATGTCAAATAATGTTTTACCGGCTGTTTTAAATTTAACATGTGTTTGTGAACTCTACCGTTAGAATTTTTAATCCTTTTTATTATTAGTATTAAAGAGTCGAGAGCCAACCCATTTCAAATTAAAAAAATACAAAATCATATTCTAAAATGAGTAGGTACCAAGTCCTTTATAAAAAACACGGTGCTTATAAAACATGGAAGAGTCAGTTGTTGTGCCCATTTTATTACCACCTGCTTTTGTTGGTGTCAATCAAGGCTACTGAAGTAATGAGTGGGAACTGGTGGCGAAGGCGACATAAAAGAGAAATCAAACTTCTTCATCAAAGAGAGGATCCTTTCCTGTAAATTACGTTCTATTTTGAATATCTCATTAGCTAACTTGTAAAACTGATTACCTTATCTGCTCTAATCTGCAGCAAAATTCCTATGATCTTCATTTTTATGTTTAGGCTCCGCGCAGATGGGCCACCGACAACAGCCACCGGTGGCTAGCGACAAGCTGTTTATATTATTTTTAATACGCCGCCGCAGACGTGAAGGAGTGGCCGCCACTTGCGTCTCAGTGTTCGCTATACGCCACAGGTGGCGGCCACTCGACCTCGAAAAAACATCTTTCAAAGGATCTAGCACATGAGAGCCAAGTGTAGTGGCCACCAAGTGTATTTTCGTTTGCGCGTGGCGCGCGACCGCCACTGCGCACCGGTGGCGGTGGTTGGTGGCCCATCTGCGGTGGACGGTAAGGGCCTGCTCATTGGCGATTTCTAGCTGCCGCGACACGGCAAAGTCGAAGTGTCTGCAGGTTCTAACATAAGAAACTTTCGACATCTCGTGTTTTACAGATCCTATTATCGTCTCACCTTCCACAGATCGCCGGGATGTCGCAGCAATACAGTTTGCGGTGGAACAACCACCAGCCAAACTTCATCTCTATGTTCACCACTCTGCTGAACACGCAGACGCTGGTGGACGTGACCCTGGCTGCTGAGGGGAAGCATCTTCTGGCACACAAAGTAGTTCTGTCGGCTTGCAGCACCTACTTTCAGGTAAGTGTGTGGAACTCAAGGTGATTCGGTACCAGTCCGTAGGCAAGAGATATTTATTTTGGCTGCCGAGGGCAAGCTTCAGCTGCCACAGAAAGTGGTTCTGTGGGATTGCTGCACCTACTCTCAGGTGAGGGTCTAGTACTTAAGTTCAAGAGGAGAAACAACCAACCTGTAACAACTGTGAATAAAATTATCTACAAAAAAGGCTCTATACACTTTTTTGCAGGGGTCAATATTTGACGAAATATTAAAGGAGAAAAGTTAATAAGACGTCTTGGCTCAAACTGCTGACACACGCGCTCTCCTTAGCGTCATTCATTCATCATTCCTGACACCTATGCCAAAGATCGCTTTTACACGAATTATTTTCCCTATTTTTTCTTCGTTGAGTGAGCTATTAGTAGTCTACGTTCTAAACAAATAAGTTGAAAGCACGATTGTTTGTTCCAGGCGCTGTTCGTTGACAACCCGTCGCGGCACCCTATAGTCATCCTGAAGGATGTCACCTTCGCCGATCTGCGGACAATGGTGGACTTCATGTACTACGGGGAAGTCAACGTTACAGAAGAGCAGCTGCCTCAGGTATGCTATGTTATTTTAAGGACTCCATTCCTTAAAAGGAACCTTTGTGAAGTCACGCTAAAGGTGCGCTTACACATGCACTTTGTCTGTCTTGAAATAACTCTGACGCAGCTCCGGAGTCAGGAAGTTGGTGGTGTTAACAACCCCGTGCCTCGGAAAGCACGTTAGGCCGTGGGTCTTGCGCCTGATCTCTCTACGGCCATGTCGGACTGCCGTCTCACCGAATTATGAGAGTGAAGGAATAGAGAGTGCACCTGTGTATTGCGCACACACTTGTGCACTATAATATGTCCCGCGCAGTTGGCTAATCTCTGATAAGATAGGCCGCCGTAGTCGAAATTCGGCTAGGAGGACATTTCATTATTACATTCAGGCGACTGAATGTGTAACCATAATGCAAAACGGGTCAAGTTCCCCTGTTAACAGGGTCACGGAGGTCAGACCGCAGTCGCTTCATTGTAATCACCTGATTTGCCACATCCTGGATCATGGTCAGCGGACCTTTTTTTTTCGCGGAGGAAATGCGTTACGCATTTCTGGTGCCCTGAAGATGGCATCAGGTTGTGTGGGACTCTTTGGCAAATGGCTAAGTATACCCACTAAAACCTTCGCGTGGTTCCTCAGTCCGTTTAGCGGGACGACGAAGGATCGCTGTTAGCACTTCATCAATGGTCAGCAGACCCTGGGTCTTCGCGTGCGAGTGCACAAACTATTTCTTATTTCAACTTATATAAATAAGTAAGAACACTGCGAGTGTTAAAAAATATAAAAACTAACAAAGATCTACGTCCATGTTTTTTACGCAACTAAAAGTAGTTCTAGGGGGTAGGAAATTTTTGCTCAAATAAAGGCAGGATGATGTAACTGGCAACATTAATTCCAGGTGCTAGACACAGCGAAGCTACTCAAAATCAAGGGTCTCACCGAGATGCCGGAGTCGACGTCGCTCACGCGGTCGCAGGGCACCGCGGCCGACTTCCAGTCGCCGGGCGAGTCCGACTCGCAGCGGCACTCCGCCTCGCCCGCCGCCTCGCCCAACAACAAGAGGAAAAGGTGCGCGTAAGTTGTTTACTCATTACTACCTACCTATCGTAAATATACGTAATTCTTGCTCTAGTTAAAAAATCCTTGCCTCGCTAGCACAGCTCCTGTGGAAACTGGAAGCGTCCACCGTGCGTATGCGGACAGAAAAATGATTTTTAAAATATTTTTAGTGGCTAGTGAATGAAACTAACTTGAATTCGTTCAGTTATGACATTTGACACCAAAAACAAGTAAACGACACCTCTAGTGTAAAGTAAAATAGGGTCTACAATGCGCTCAATGTTACGTTAGATTTTACGGCTATCCCGTTCCTGCTCTAAACACGCTCGCTTTGTGCGGGAGTGACCAGGATACCTAGGAAAAACAGCTTACACACTATTATAAGGGAAAACAGTAATTAGGGTGGTCTATTTTTAATGTTTTTTTAAAATAAAATTGACATAAAATTAAGGGTTTAATCTAGTTTAAAACAATATGCAATATGTTGTAGTTGTTCGACTTTTTTTTGGGAACTTATGGAGTGAAGCGGCGTGCGATAGTTCGCGGATTTTCGCGACTGACGCTAGACTACGTATAAATAAGCTCCGATACGCTCGGAACTAAGTTAGGTAAAAGACGCCCATTTTACTATCGGGACATAAGACGCAGGGTTTCCACCCTTATCTCGTTGACATACCACTAATACGCACCAAACGTTTTAAATCTACGTTCCTCTTGCGTACAGCTATAGAGAGTGGAATTCGTTGCCAGCTTAAGTGTCCCTGAAACTCTTTGATCTGGTTTTGTGTAAGAAAAGAGTGAATAGACTGTTACTAGTAAGACATGCCCCATCGTCGTCGCTTACCATCATTTAAGATTGCGGTCAAATGTCTGCCATTTTTGATCCGCGCGCGGCCCTCCTGCGAAACGAAGACATGCGTGGGGGCAAAGAAACGCTAATCACACGCGATTGTCATGAGAATTAGGAAACTTTCCCGTAACACCACCTGTCCTCGCTGACACCTAGCATGCCTCGCCCCCGTACGTCTTTTGTTCCGCAGGGAGGTCGCGCACGAACTTGGCGGACTATCATGTTATGAAAGCGTGTCAGTCTGACAGGCTTTGATTTCGCGCTTCAACCGCTGAACCGATTTTGAGAAAATTGGGGTGGATATAGATTAGGACCTTAGGAAGGTTAAGGCTACTTTTAACTTTACTTTTAATCGCGATAAACCTATAAAGTAATGAAATGAGAGTTTATAATACTTGGTGTAATTAAAAAATAGTCCGACGAGGCAGTTAATAAAAAAATAAACAAATTACTGACTGACTAGCCAGTTAGTCAAAAAGATATTTTAAAACCTAACAAACCCAAGCAACAGGAAAAAAATAAAAAAAAATTATTTGACTTTTGCCAAAACAAATA
This sequence comes from Pyrausta nigrata, assembly GCA_949316185.1. Classification (NCBI taxonomy): domain Eukaryota; kingdom Metazoa; phylum Arthropoda; class Insecta; order Lepidoptera; family Crambidae; genus Pyrausta; species Pyrausta nigrata. The sequence continues at coordinate 2,879,946 of OX438936.1, forward strand.
CAGTAGAACCTCGTAAATACGACCCCGCTTTATGATTTCCCGCACATAACGCTATTATCGTCGGTCCCTACAACTTAATATGCCGCTCGCTTAATACGACTCGTATTCTCGCTTATTACGCTTTTTTATGCGTCCCGTCAGAATCGTATGACGCGGGCTTTATTGTATATGCAGTATAGTTTCTATTATGTATTACTGTGAACAGAAGGAGGAAGAGCTCGACAGGCTCAACGTCGGTCAACATGGTCGGCGAGGAGAACCGCGAAGACGCGGGCCAGTCTGTGGACCTGGTGCGGGGGGATCTGGTGCGGGGTGACCTGGTGCGGGGCGAGACCATCACGTTGAGCAGCGTCCCGCAAAGGCGGCGCGACTACCAGGACGAACGACCGCCGGATGCACACCAGGTAATAATAACAACTAGCTAGCTAAGTCATAATAATAACTATTGGGCCATTGCGTGTGTCTTTTGTTATTCCAATCACCTCAGGTCCACCTAGATGCCTGCCCAGAGGCTCTACTCCGGTTGACGATGTCCGTATTTTCGAGTCTAGCCATCTCGCTCGTTCGCGTTGTCATTCCGGCGTGAGTGACTGTCCTTGGCTACAGTCGTAGTAATAGTAACTAGCTCGACGGTAGCGCTGCCGCACTATCCTTAGTTGACTGACTCGATCTTCAAGCTAACGTGCGACAGACCCACTGAACCAACCGACTAGTCGACCGCGCCGTGTACTTGTAGCTTCGTACCTAAACTGCGGAGTAAACCAGAAATGGTAAAAGTAACTAACTAGACGGTTGCGTTACTGCACTATCGATAGTTTGACAAGCGTAATTGACCTAGAGAATCATCTATAATATCGATAGCTCCGTTAAGTGCAGACAGTGTGTAAAAAAAATGGATGTTACAAATTCCCGAGAAGAAAAGCTTGGAAAAGGTGTGGGGGTTAAAAAACTTTAAAGCGAGTGATTTTATTGTTTTTATATCTCGAAATAACTGCTTGTCTGGCAAATCCATTTGGGTTTTTATCCACACGGTTATCTGTTTACTTTATTTATTTTTTAAGTTTCAAGTTTCCTGTCATATGGACCTCAACTAACCTGTAAATAACGAAATGTTACAAGGTTAATCCACCAAGTCGGCTGTTTTTTAGCGGAGCTCCACATTTTCTCAGATCAGCTCTTAAAAATGGCACCTGCAAATGAAAAAGGGAGGGTTTATTTTTTTATTGAATGATGACATAGCAATATATCAAATGATTGAAACGTGACCAAAGGGGCTGGATGTGATGAAATTCGACCGCTTTTTCTCTCTCGCTGTGCATCAAATTTAGTGGAGCCACTTTTTATTATTTTCCACCACTCACTGAAAACAGGTGTCTTCGCAACCGCATGGAAACTCTCAAAGGTAGTACCAGTTTTCAAATCTGGGGACGCTCGTCTCATTAGTAACTAGACCTATTGCTATTTTACCATCATTGGCAAAAGTGTTTGAGTCCTTTATTCGCCCTACTCTTTAAAACTACTTTGATAAGTACTTGAGTGAAAATCAACATGGATTTACTAAGGGTAGGTCTACTGGCACAAATCTAGCCACTTACGTAGAGAGGATAATAGCCCGTGTTGACAGTAACTACAAGTCGACGCGCTCTACACCGACTTCAGTAAGGCTTTCGATAGAGTGGATCACAGCTTACTAGTGAAGAAATTGTCCGTGTACGGAGTGGGAGCACTAGTTCTGAGTTGGTTTGAATCTTACTTATCTGGGCGTACTTTCTCTGTGGTGGTGAACGGCTATTGCTCTGATACGTACAATATCACTGCTGGAATTCCACAGGGATCCCATCTTGGCCCTATTCTTTTCAACATTTTCGTCAATGATCTTCCCGACTGCATAACTCACTCTTTCTTATGTTTTCTGACGATTTAAAAATATGGAGGGTAATTGAATCCTGGAATGATGTGACACTATTACAAAGTGATCTTGACTCCCTTGTTGAGTGGTGCCGCAAAAATCGAATGGATCGTTGAATGTAAAAAAATGTGTTTATATAAAATTCACAAGGAAGTTGAACCCGATTCCATCCGCTTACAATATACACAATATTCGGCTAGATGAAACAACGGTGGTAAAAGATCTGGGGGTATTGTTGGATAGTAAATTGACTTTTGTACCTCACATCGATAGTATTGTCGGTAGGGCCTCAAAGATGCTGGGGTTTATAATCAGGAACGGTAAAGCTTTCCGGCGGACATCCACTAAAATAACACTTGGTCGGTCCTCGAGTATGGGAGTGTAGTCTGGCGCCCCCATTACTCAACTCATAGTTTGCGCATTGAACGCATTCAGAAGCGGTTGGTTAGGCATGGAACAAAAAGTGCCTACCATAAGAGGATCTCTTAAGCTTTCTTAAGATCAGTAGCTTACACAATCGTAGAGACTTAATCGATCTTATCTTTTTTTATAAAGTCATACGGTTTAGATTGCGTTGCTCTACGTTACTAAGTATGTTCCATTTTATAATTTCTCAAAGAATGCCTCGCCGACCAATTGAGCCACTTTCTCTACCGTTCCGTAGAACCGTTCTGGGGGCCAACTCACCTGTCTGTAGAATTGGCAAACTCTGTAACAAGCTTAGCGAATCATTGGATGTGCACTCAATGTCCTTAGCCAAGTACAAAGTTGCAGCCTCCAAAGTCTTAGTGTGACAACATCATGTTTTGTGTTTTTTTTATTTCCTGTTTCTTTTAAGTATAGTGTAAAGTTATTTTTTTTTTCTGCTAAGCACCGTCAATAAAAATCATGGCACGCGGTGTGCAACTATTAGTGATAATGCAATTAGTTTTTAAATATTGTTAGTCTTAAGTTAGCATCATAGTTATTATCGTTGGTGTAACGATAGATAGTTATTATCGTTCAAAGATATAACTAGGTTCCTGCGACTTAGTCTGCGTCACATTAAGGGGGTGAAATGGGGATAACGGTGTGTATGGAAAATTTGCCAGATATCCCCCACCGATAAACGTTATTTCCCATTTCACCCCCTTAATGTGAAATTTTTCGATGTTTTTGTTATTATTCTGCTGTTCTAAGAAGAGACGAATCCAAAAAATCATAGATCAAAATCGTTGGAGCCGTTCTCGAGTTATAAGTGTTTGAATAAACCCGACTTTGTGTTATATAAAAGTAATTTAGCCTACATAGATCCCACTGCTAGGCCTCACTTCATATATAGTCATACTTCATATATTAAGATTATTTTTGCGGTCGTGTTTTTTGTTTAATAAATGTTTACTCTTTCTACAGCAGAACCCCGAGCCACACATGAACGTAGAGCAGCTGTCGATGGACAACAACCCAGCCGGCGCGGGGCTGACGCAAGGTAAGTCTTGCATGATTGAGTGACCGCTGGCACAGATTAAGTACTAGTACTCCGTACAGAAGTTTGACTTTGCAATCCTGTACACACAGGGTCCATATTTGGGTACTTGACACTGGCAAGAAATAACTCTGAAACCCAGTTTACTAAGTAAGTCGGGTACAGCATAATGTGACGTCCCAGTTTACTATTCCCATACAATAACAGCTTTTTGACAGTTCAGTGTACTTTAGTACACAAAAATGCACTGAAGGGACATTTTGGAAAACGAGACTCTGGTCTCCTCTCCTGCTCAGATAAGACTTTAAAAAAATCCGATTATGGTCTGGCGACTGATTGCGGATATTAGGGAAAGAAAAAAAAGTACGTCAACAATTGGTAGTGTAAAATGTGTTGCAAACATGTACAAATGACTTTAGCATTATGTATCTACTTAATACATACAGCGACTTGGAGTTCCTGCACAAAGGAAGTGCCCGACTCCCCATACAATGTCCCAAAAACGACAATCGAATCGATTTTTGTACACCTTCTTTTCCACCCACATGCTTGAAGATTTTGCAGAGTTACAACTATTATCTCCCTATCTATAGATAAATAATAGACCCAATTTCGAGACAAAAAAGCAAAAAGCGTAAAGACAGAAGATTACAGCTAGGTCTACAGCTCTTGGTCTTGAACTGGTACAAAATTTGGATACGTAAATGGAAAAACTATCGATTACTAAAGAAAACGGAAAACATAAATAATTTAGGAAATCAAACTAAAATATCATGAAAAAACCTAAGGAAACATAAAAAAATAAGTCCACCCACCCAGTCTTTTCACACGGTGGTTTTCACCTTTTTACTTTGATGCTGTGTGCCTTCTGTACATTACTGAACGCAGATGTACAGTCGACCTAATTGAATCATGACCCACCTTATGGTCATTTTTCTACTGTCATTCTATACAAGTAGGTTGAAATTAGCTTGAACATACATTTCCTAGAAACGAACTGTTATCATTTTATTAGACACTGACAGTTACTGACAAGGCTATGATCGCTATCTGTACAAATAAGTTTGTATGAAAATCGCGAGAACTTAGGTAAGGGTTGCAATGCAACACACAGGTAGGTAGGTAGATATTCGGAATTCGGCACAGCCGGGCGCCAAGTCTGTATCGGGAACCAGTTTCTTCATAAAAGTTCCACTGGAACTTGTGTTAGCCATGATGAAATAAAACAGTATACTTAGTTGAAGAATATAATATTTATTTTAGGTATATATTTAACAAGTGGCATTAAATTGGTAAAAAGTGACCCGATTAGACGACTACAAATGTCACTTCCCCAATCAAAACCCCACAAATTTTCTATTGGATTAAGATCTGGAGACCTAGACGGCCATGGTATACGAGTGAATTCATCTTCATGCTGGGTAAACCAATTCGAGACAATTCTGGCAGTATGCACTGGACAGTTATCATGAACAAAGGAGAATACTGGCACTTCTTCACGCAAGTAAACTGTTCGCAAAGTCGGTAACATTAATTCTTCCAATAAATTGACATAGTTTATAGTGTTCTGATGAGGAGAAATTTGAACAATTTCTCCGACACTTCCGGCGTCCATCCAGGCACACATGTTAGCTGAAATTCAGCCGGATAATTGGTTGGGCACAACGTGATCCTCTGTGTATCGCGTGTTATCGTAACGCCACGAAGTTAAGCGACCATGTTAAGAAGAGCGAAATGATTTCTCGTCTGTAAAGATGTCATTCGTAATAGTGTTGCATTTCCGCTCTCTGTTGGTTCGTGATTCAACGAACGCCATGATTATGTCGTCGTTTGTCTTCGATGGTACCCTCTTTAGCATGCCGTCTGATCCAGGTTCTGACTGTGTTCTGACTTATTCTTAGCTCTTTGTTCTGCCGAATTGGCCATTATACGGTTTGTTTGTAGATATTGACTTAGATATTTATAAAATTTCAGACTTACTAGATATGCTTGACATCTGACACACGACGTTTTTTATTTTTAAAATTATAATACATTTTTCTTCGTAGTGAAAAGAGTTTGGATTATGGACTTATTTTAAATTCATATTAAGACTGGTTTATCTAAAACATGTCTAGTGCAGTGATAATAAAGGTTAAACTTGCATAGATCTCTAACCCGTAATGACGCATTTTTATTCATATTTAAAACGTACTATGTGCAACATGCATGACAGCGAAGAAAACCTTACTACATTAACGAACACAAAGGAATAATCGGCAAAGTGGGTCATGATTCAATTTTGTCGACTGTACTTATAATCTAATGTCTGTCTGAAACACGTTTAACTCGTAAAATATATGTTTTTATACCCTCAAGATTATTAATTACTGTATAACCATCATCTTTATTCTACGTGAATACGTTAACGCGACAAAAACGACGGCAAACAGTTTCTAAGACGAAAATCTATGTCATAGAAGAAGAAGCACTACCACTTATCTCGCATTATTAATTGAATATATTGCTTTACTAACTGCGCCTCGTTTTACCAGTTGATTTATGAGCGATATGTGCATGCTTTACATCGAAAATGTGTGTATTTAGAGTTTGTATAATATCATTATGTACATATTATTATTTACTTATTGTACCTCTATGGTACAATGAGATATGCCACCGATAGGAAATTGAGATCGCTTTGTATGTAGACAATTGTGTGACAGTGTTAACATTTATAGCCTGACCAGAAATATATGGGACCTGAATTAAGGGCGCTTCAAATCTACTTTATGTGACAACACTTTATATAATCATACCAGCGTAGATTGGCAACTAAACATAAAAAACATTTTTCATATGTTTACTACTTACTTAAAGTTTTAACTATGTTATTTTTTTAAGCCTGCTACCTTACAGATTATACGATAAAAGCTCACGAAAGAACACCCGCAAATTGAGTACTTATTAAATTCAGTAACTCTTTTTAATATTGGCCTTAAATTTTGGACCAAAACACAATAACTTTTGAAAAATCACTAACGGGTACAAGAAACATTAATCCACTGTTTTTCTAAATGATAATATTTATAATTTTATCATAAAATTTAAGTAATGTGTAAGAAACCTTGGAAAACTACGAACTATTTTAGTTAAAATATCCAAGTAGGTTTGAAATAAAGAAAATAAAACTCAAGATATAAGATAATATTCATTAAAATCATTTTTCAAAATCGTTATTAAAATATTCTCCGTATCCACCAGTAGCCAATTTTCACTATTCGCACTATATGACGTACCAATAATTCGTTATGACAACTATGTCAGTAATTAATTTAAAGAAACTGTGGTGAACACATAGACTTTCTTGTCGAAAAACACTACAACACCATATTAAACCACTTTTATTTACGAAAACGAATAATTCTCGGTATTTTTATCACATAAAAATTGTACTTGGTCGAAAATTAGATTACGCGTACACTTTGACACTAATCATTATGACAATTAATGACATGTCAATGTCGTTTTGAGGTTTCTGTTGCCAGTAAAAGAAATTAGTTCCAGTTGTTTTCCGCAATATGGCAAGGTCCCATATATTCTTGGTCAGCCTATAGACTGAGAAATTGAGCACAAGAGGCTCATTTAAATAAAATTGTTATTTTCACTCCAGATTATCACTGAACATACAAACATAGAAAGCGATTCCTGATTCAGGTTTCAACACCCTTTTTCACACTACACCCAACAGTCAAAGTCTGGTGAATGTCCCGTTTCTTTTATATGGTAATGCTTTTATATGCTTGTATGATGATTTAAAAGTGCCTTCCGCCGGAGATCAGCTGAGGGCTGTAGTTTTGGCGGATAAATACGTTCCTCGCCGAGCTTATTGTACAAATCCCTTAAATGCCCACAATAGTAACCCCAAAATTAAACTAAAGTTCCAATATTAAAACTTGTATTGATGTGAACTGACTTGAACAAAAAAAAAACAGTTCCGTAATTCTTTTACGTAAGTTCTCAAACAAATGTACACCGCGAGTTAAATGGGCACAGCGCCATCTATCCGGTACTCACGGAATTTTACTTATGGTATTATAACACTGAACACTTATCCTCATCATAACGCACGAAATTCATAAACGAACCGAAATCGAAGATTTAAAATTTAAGTTGGTTGATTGTTTATCCCTTGAACACGAATGACACTATCCTGCCCTCCTATTATCCCTTCTTCCCATTATCTTTTCTTCTCATTATCCATTCTTCCCGTTATCCCTTGACACTACTAGCTACGGCTACCGTACAATGGATACGCAGTAACTGAGATTGACTTGAATCTTTGGTTACGGTTGGTTGTTGATTTCGTAAGTGGTTTGTAACTTGTTATTGATTGTAACCACATCCACCTTGTTTCGCCTGTGTACATTTATGTCGCATATTGTGTACGCACAGCGCGGGCTGCATGTTTTACTTTCCAGGGAAGGGAGATCAATGAAACGTTTAGTATTTTGCTAGTTAAAAACGAATGCTGTCATGTATAGTCCGACCGCCTAACTGAGTCCTCGCCGGGGTACAGGGGTGCAGGGGTAGACGAGAACGGAAACCATGAGCCGTGAATTCTTGTAAAAATCTATTTTTTTTTAATAATAAGCGTCCGTCGCCTGCACCGCTCATGGTCCCCGCTCTCGTTTACCCCCGCACCTCTGTACCACGACGAGGACTCAGTTAGGCAGTCGGACTATAGCGGGTGTATTACAAAACCATTTATCTCTCTTCCCAGGAGGTCAATGGAGTATGATGGAGCACACGTACCCGCGGTACTCGAACGCGTGCGTTGGCGGTCTACAACCGGACCCCGGCATGGCCACCTACATGAACAACGTGATGAACCCGCACATGGACCCGGACCTCACGGACTACGGGCAGCTAGGCGTGGCTGGCCCCTCCCCCGGTCCCAGTTGCGTGCCAGAAGCTCCCCCGCAAGAACCTCCACCGCCGGCGCAACCCAAACGCAGGCGCACCACCAACCCCCAGTCCGAAGAAAACTTCCAGAGAGCGCTCGAGGCCGTCCGCTTCGGCGGCATCGGATTCTGCAAAGCGGCACGTATGTTTGGGGTCAACAACCGGACTCTATGGCTCGAGTACAAGAAAAAGGGATACCCTAACAACAGACCCAGCATCAAGAGCAGGATCAAACGCGAACACACAACGCCTCCTCCAGAACACAAGGAAGAACTACAGCAACCGGAACAGCAGATGGCGCTACTGTGCCCCCCACATCCAGTGCCGGTCTCGTTCATAGACTCGCGACCGATCGACTTCCCGCTACAGGGTGTCCCGCACAACTCTCCCCTCAACATTTTGGGGGTGAACTTCAACACGATGCAATAGAACGCGGCGTGCGCGGGGGGGGACGAGTCGTGCTCGTTGTGACAGGAGTGGGGCGGGGAGTTCCCTGCCCCCCCCGCGCAGCCGCGGTACGACCTCTATATGCAGATGTCGCTGTAAACGTGTACATATTATTATGTTATCGCCAGCACCAGACCATAGGCCCGGTTGTCACGCGTTGGATGTTATATCGCATGCGATATTTGTCGGAAAAACATGGTGCATATCACACAGTGTGATAAATATCCGACAATTTGATTCTTACTGCCGCACTCAGAGACGTCAATTAAATTTAATCTGTAATTAAGTCTCGTTACTGTCACTTTCTTTGTCAGGCAAACAAAAAAGGACGGCATGAGACTTAATGAAGGATTCACTTTAATTGAAGTCTCTAAGTTTGGCTGTTAAAGAATTCATCTTAATTGAATGATATCCGCCATGTTTTTTCGATAAGTATCGCATGTGACATAATATCGAAGGAGTGAGAATTGGACCCCAGGGCAGTCGGACGATGCAGGAATTGCGTGCGCGTATTTTTTGGTGTACGTTTAACCCCTCAAATATCATGTTTCTAGACACAATAGGCAATCAATTGTCACCACCGGGACGCCGGCAGTCTTATTATACCCAAGGCTCCAAATGTGTGAGAGTACGCAGCGAAAGATGTGGTTGTTAAGAACCTTGCTAAAATATTATAAAAATAAAATGGCTTCGTTAACATCCGCATAGGTACTCCTTCCACTATAGCCGAGCAGGCTAGGTAATGGTTAGATATTGCACTTAAAAACATCACTAGAGGCAGGAATTGAACCCGCGTTCTTCGCATACCGGACAATTGCCTAACCACTCTGCCACCCTGACCCAGCGTTGGCAGAACCTATCGAAATTAGACATGTGTCGTTATCGGTTTTTGAAATCACGCAACGCCAACGTTATCCGTTTGTAAATAACGTTATAGAAACTGTCTATTTTTGATAACTATCTGTTTGCACAACGTCAAACTATACCAACATTAATAGCAAGTGTCAATAGTTCAAAATAAAACAATCTATAATGGACTCTCGTACCTGCAAATAAGTAAAAAAATCAATCATGCAACGAGGAGGTCCGAGTCAATCCGCCGAGAATACCTGTTTCATCCACACATATGCAAACGTTCTATAAGTTTTTCATTCGCACATCGTTGCGACACGTTAAGATCATTATTGTACGCTCGCTTTACATTGCCGGTTACATTTTTTGGGGTTGTTAGAATTATACTGCAGAGCGAGCAATGTAAGGCGTCCTGCTAAAGAATCTCAGTAACGTATCTCAACGTTCGCTGTATTCGCCTGAATTTACATCGTTGTGGAAATAGATAGTTTTTTAACCGTTGGATAACTAGTGTAGCGTAGTACGTTGCGGGGCTTAAGAAGCGAGTCGAGTTATTCGCGAGCGCGCAAGCAAATGTTGCGATTAGTTTTTGGTTTCTGATTGTTGTCAAGTTGTCCATTGCTAGTCTTACATAAAGCGTTGTGAAAAATAGATAGTTTTTATGACGCCGGATAACGAGTGATCGTTGTGGAGCTAAATAGATAGTTGAATAACTATCTATGTTGAATAACGCCCACCTCTAATCGAAATTTTCAATAATGCCGCGTTGCTTTCATCAGTATTAAAGGGATTACATTCTCAACACTAGAAAGAAATACAATTGCAAGTAATTAACAATCGAAAAATGAAGCTTGCAAATACGATAAATTATTGTTTTTACGCGACTGCGGAAGGAGGGTTATGTTTTTCGAGAGTACGTATGTATAATTGTTTGTCACGTTCTTTGACAGTTTTTGACATATGTGGTGTCGTTGAATTAGAGACTTGTAGTAGTGACATAGGCTATATATATATTTTAAAAATGGCAAAAACGAAACTAAAGGGTCTGGCTAGGGGCGTTGATTTTTTCCTTACCATAGCAACATGGGTATCAAATGAAAGCCAGTGAAAAGATAATTTAAAAAATATAACTATTTTGCAGTCAGGTGTTTTGTTTTTTTAATAATTATGTTGTCTTGTTAAGTGATATGCATGCACTTTGCAATCTTAAGGTTCCAAACCAACACATCTTTCGCTAAGTATTCTCGTACATTTCTAATGGAAATGCAGCCTTAGGCTTTGGATTGCTTTTTTACGAGTTATGCAAAGCGTCAAAATGAAGATATCCTATCATTGTATACATATTCCTTTGCAGTTTAGCTTCTCACTCGCGTAAAAGCATCTTAAGGTTTGACTGAACATGACTGATAATAATAACAATATGTGTATAGAAAGATCGTTCAGAGTATCTACGTAAATTAAGTGAATATGCGCACGTTAAGCCTGGCATATACTTTTTTAACTACCAAAAATATAGTATGATTCTTTAGTATTCCAATAAATTAACAATGAAAACTCCAAATGTATGTCGCCCTCACTATTGACGTGGCAAGACTTTATTCACCATATTTTTGGTAGCTTAAAACAAGCAGTGTTCGTGGACGAAATAGCGCTGAGGTCTGGAACTTGGTAAGTCCTATTTTTATACGAATTTCAATCGGATTCAAATCTTACATAGCATAAGGATTCAATGATCTTAACAGTTGATTTAATTAATTTAATTTTAGACTTTTGACTTGTCAGTTTGCTTGTATGGTCATGTTGTTATGGACGCTCTCATTCTTCCACAAACATCATTCCGACATTAATAAGAACTAGATTCCTCTCTAGAATCCCTTTTAGTTCTTATTGCCCGATAGGTATTAGACCACGTGGTGAGGGATGCAATTGTCTTTAGCTTGGAAAAGATTACCTTGCCTGGCCCTTAGACAAGATGCAGTCTATTCTACACCGAACTTCGCTATCGCCAACGAAATGTCAAAATGTATGCCATAATCACGTGATGTATCGATGGCTTATATGTCTGTATCATACATTTTGTTAACGATAGCGAACTTCGCTGGATAATAAATTGCACCTTGTACGGGACTAACATGGCTGCTTCGTACTTACCATAATAATCAAAATGGCGCGCGGATATACAGTAAAATGATTGTAATGTCACACAAGTATAGGTACTTATTTAAAGATGATCCTTCGATCAGTTTTAGACTTGGCTTTTCTTAATTTAGTAGGCAAAGCAATTTGGAAATTTACCCTTTTTTGTGTGTGTTTATTTGACTGGCAACATTTTCTCCTGTTTGCAAAATTAATGGATAACGTTCCCATTTCAAGTTTTAAAAAAGATCAAACGCGCATTAGTGCCTTTTGTGTCTATATTCTTAAATGGTGAATGCGATCATCAGTGCAGTACAGCATTAGCAGAGAGAAAACCCTTAACGTATGTATGAATAATATGAAGCGTCCTATATGACAAAACAATACAGAATTACCCATACGATGGGCCCTGGTTCCACCCAAGGTCAGAAGGTCAGTGCTGGTTACTTAGATAAATACAACCGTTAGCAAAAGTAAATGATTACCTATTCTTTATAAACAAAACTTGAATGAATGTTTTAATTTAGATTATCGTAAGTTGCGGCATAATTACTTTTATTTTATTGTACTTTTATTTAATTATGAGCTTTTTGCGATTGTTATGATTACGGCAGCTCCATTGTGGATTTCTTAAAAGTGGGAGAGTACAATATGTATACATCTGCATTCGATTTGAAACCTTATTACATGGCGTAAAAACGTATTTGTATACATTTCATTGCTTGTGACTTGTACAGTCATTTGTTTTATTCATCCACTAGGAGAGCATGTATTCATTTTATCGCGAATATGATAACTGTCTCACTAAGATGCCTGGGAATGACAGGATTCAATGATTGGGTTAACTCGAATGTAATTTCTTCTCTCTGTCTGCATTCTGGAGTCTGAGTGAGACAGTTGTCACGCTCCGCGCCTTTGCCATATAGTCTGAGACCTCACTGTCGGTGGTGCTACTTCCAAATCAATGTAAGAACATTGGCACGTGGATGGAAGGAAAAAGAACACTTGTTTACTTCCCTTCATGATCTTGGTAGCTTTTAATATTATGCCAAATGTATGTAAAAGTACATGGTAACATTTAATGAGTCGGAAAGTATAAGTAATATTGTTATAAATGTGACTGTAACGACTGAGGTATGGTATAGGAATCAAAGCGATCCAACTAAGCCACGAGCGGTGTTGTTACAAAAAAAAATAGACCAGGTTTAAATTAGGTCTAAATATTAGCCGTCAACAGAGGAATGAATGACACATTCGTGACATAACCTAATAGAGAAACGCTTTTCTAATTGGCTAGCTAATAGCTCAGTCCTGGCTTAAACCCGGTACTAAGTTTTTGGAATAACGAGGATAATGTCTTAACACTTCTTAACTTAACATTTTCACTTAAGTCTGCCAAGTCGTGCCAAGGAAGGTCGAAGTTGAATAAGGTTGTAGCTTTTTCCCCCGTGTCATTGGTGTATTAATATAACCAATAAGGTACGGTCACCGACAGTGGGTTCTGGGTCTAAATAACTGTAACGTATTTTTAGATCTCAATAGCACTAAGTATACGGCGTTATTTACCGCTTGTCATGCACAACGTTAGGACTGATGAATCAAATCAAATGTGATAGCGATTATAATTAATGTATAGTGTAACGTCCTGATTTAGCGCGCCGAGTGCGGGTACATTTGGCATGCAAAAATTACTACACGTTAGGGCTAATTCCACCCTTTTGTTAGTTGTGGTTTAAGCTGCGATTCCACCACAGATGCGCGATTATACGTACCCAGAGATATGTTGGGAAGAATCAATACAATCGCTTGATTTACCTAGCTTTGCCACAGAATAAGTACTATAGTACTCCGTACAGAAGTTTGACTTTGCAATGAAATTTAAAGAAATATCTACTTAATGTCGTCAACGATATGATGTAATTTAATTCGCCTAAGAGTCAAGCACATTCTCGTTAAGACACCTACAGAAATCCATTGCAAGATAATTTTATTTTTTGAACTCTGGAATATGAATCATAATACACTAAACCTTCAGTGAAGTCATGATAGTCCTATCATGCGACGCGATAGGGTTGACTACTACAAGAAGCTTTTAAGTTAACGCCACCTAGTGCACCTTTCTCGCACTTTATTCATGCTCGTCCTGCCAGCAACGTAGTCACACATGCTGAGCGCCGCCGGTGAATAAAACGCGCGAGCGTCTCGTTGCTCGCTCGCGACTCCCAACTTGATTAGCCTCTTCGAAGGGGTCGCCGCGCGTTTTAGCTACCTACGCGGGGAACACAGGCCTAGCTTTGCTCAACGCAGCTAATATGGTAACGGCGTGCGGAACGAGGCTAGGTAATATAAGCGATTCTAAACCACATCCCTCGCTACGCATTTTCGTAAATGTTGGTGGATACGTCCTTCGTAGCTGTCAAATTAGTACAAGTGTCAGCAATGACAGGTTATTAACTGTGCTAACAGATATAATGCGGCAAAAACTTATCTAGATAATTCTAGTTTAGTGTTCAACGCGCGCGTATTCGATTTTCATATTAGTGCCCAATAAGTTTTTTATTTTAGATTACGTATTTAATTCAATTTTATAATTATCACTGATTTTAATTCTTATAGAAGTGTGGTTAAATGTGGGTTGATTTTTTAACCACAAAATAATTATGAATTTATTATATTTTAGTTTATTCTAGTAACTTAAAAGGAACACTCATTTGTGTTTTTATTTTAGTATTTTTTGTATCACAAAAAGTTGATTTTTACTCCTCTAAATGTATGTCTATTGACAACTGTGGTCAACTTGACAAAATGCGACGAAAGTCTTTCGTTGATTAGTAGTCAGCGGTGTCTTCCAATATGAACATGAAATCATGTTTGAGTATTAATTAAATATTTTTTAATTAGTCAGCTTGAGCTGCTAAAACATTCATTTTATAATGGTACTCGACAGCAACGATATGTCGTCCAACATTAGTCACTGTGTTTAAAGTAACAGAGTATACTATGGCAATATCTAGCCACTTTAGGTAAAGCGCTGCAAGATTTATTTCTGGAAGACTGCTCGTATTTCAGCTCTATTTGTCACGCTCACTCGCACTGTCATACTGGCATGAGTGCAGAGTGTAAAACATGGCGTCTTTCTCAGTAGCGACTCCGGCTCAAATCATTTTGCACAATGCTCCGCTATGCTACAAAAGAAAAATAGCGTATTGTTTAAACGGTTTTATACGTGTGTCCAATCATTATATCGTTGGGGTATTATTATTGTCAGCTTAACATTTTCATAGATGAATTAACACGTTGACTACCATGACTATCACCGGTGGGATCCAAAGCTCATTTTCAACTAGGTTACGTTAATGTATCACCGGTGATGCTCATGGCACATCAGTAATAAAGGATTTGAGCATCACTGGTATGAAAACTGGTAAAATTGTATGGGGCGTGGAAGCAATACTGTAGGTGTAGTATGGTGAGCAGCCAACGTGTTAAGCAGCGCGTCTGAGTAAGAGGGGCAACGCCGCTCGTGCCTGTAAAATGTATCGTTCACGGATTTGCTTTTCCGCACCCACCTCAACCAACCTCATCACGATCATGCCTCTCACCTTTGGCCTGTATTGGGCTATTATATCCGTTTTATAGACCACTTTGCAAGCTAAATCTACCCGCTAGAGGCCGCTGTGCGCTTAAACGGCAGGTAACATTCAGTTATTCGAAACTACCTCTATCTATAAGTATTCATTCATATTTTTACATTATTTAGTAGCCACCAAAAAGTAAAGTAGTGTTAACATGGTTAAATTCCCAGTGAAGCGTAGGTAAAAGTAATTGTGATCGTCTGTTTTATGTTTTATTACAATATTTCTGAGTTAACTAGTCCAAATAGATTTCGGTTGGAGATAGGTTGATCTTTTGTATATCCCGATTTTTAAATCAATGGTTGATTTTTATAAGCCAGATGTTACTGAATACTCTAAAACTTAATATAAATAATACCTTTCAATAAAATTATGTAAGGGAGGAACGGAAACATTCTAAATCTGGAAATACAAATCTAAAAAAAATGACGCATAAAGTAACTTGTTGTGTTTTAGAATTATTGTAAGTTAATTTAAAAAAAAACTACTTATATATTTCTTATAAGCATTTAAGTTCTAGTACATAATTTTTGGATAAGCGTTAAAGTCTAGTTCTACTCTAGTTATGACACATCAAGGTTTTAGAGTATGAAAATGATGACGTATCAACATCTCCAGCCATCGTGTGCATTTCAGGACGCCAGTAAATAATACCTCTATAATCTCAAGTCTATAATATACGAATAACGCTAAGCCTTGTACCAATAATCTACCCAAGGTTCCACTGACATGCTCCGGCAGACGTTACTCCAACAGTATTTTGATCATTTGTGCATTTATACATATATTGTGAATAATTTTAAGTATATTTTCAATTATTTTTAATATACCTTCTATATTATAATAAACAGATAAGTGTCTAGTAGTAAATGTGTACACTTATTAAAGATGTGATTTAGTGTACAATCTTGTATTTACGTAGATTTTAAAACTAGTGTAGAGTCGCATTGTAAAATAGAATAATACATCACATTATGTGAACGTTATCACAACTTAGTATTAAGTGTGCGTTGCTATGAATCGAGTACTGTTTAAAATATGAGTAGTATACCATAAGTTGTGTAATAATTATATTAATGAAAATTGTGTGTTTTTCGCTCACACTTTATTCACTGCCAATTTATTAATTATTGCGTCCTGTGTTGTAGTAAGAATGATAGTCAATAAAATCTTGGATAGTTACGTAATTAAAAATTGTTTCGCCTACTAACTTGGGATTTGTGGCGAGATTGCAATAATGAAGTACCAATTAGTGAGATTTTCAGTGTTGGTCTATAATATGGTACATTAATAATATTATAATTGTAATCCGATTGAAGCTTTGTTATTTAACGTCTTACAGAGCAATAAAAGAAGCAATATATATTTATTCAAGCTTTACTGCGTAATGGTAAATAAATAATAGAATGCAATATACTCAAGTGGCTTATTAAGTGTCAGCCAGAGCATCAGTAATAGTTGTAGTTCG
This sequence comes from Pyrausta nigrata, assembly GCA_949316185.1. Classification (NCBI taxonomy): domain Eukaryota; kingdom Metazoa; phylum Arthropoda; class Insecta; order Lepidoptera; family Crambidae; genus Pyrausta; species Pyrausta nigrata. The sequence continues at coordinate 2,896,802 of OX438936.1, forward strand.
TCGAAAGCAATACTTAGCGAATGATTCATAGTAACGTGCACACCAAAAATATATTTAGTGAAAAAGCGCGCTTCGCTACTGTCGCCCGCGTCATATTTTTTTTTATAAGCATTTACTTTAGTGGTTGGGGAGCATTAACGTGTGAACCAAGCATTCTCTGGCAATTAGCATTTTTAAGCATTTTAATGTCACTCAGCATGGTCAACTATATGGTGTCATAGACATAAGCGTTCACGGCATTTGTGTAAGATGAAGATAGCAAAAATGATCAACACGATGCTGACAAAATTATAGTTTTAAAACCTTTTACGAAAAGCGTGAGACGAAAACATGCGGACATTTCTCTTAACAGCTGAGCACAGCTTTCCGCACAAATTCAATTATCATTTCAAACTAAGTTTAGTGTTGCTATAATGTTAGGATTTAATTTTAAAATACCGTATGTAATTGTCTATGCTTAATTTTACATGTCAGCGTGACGATCTTTTTATACAAACTCACAACGTATCCAAGTCACAGCGTATCTCGCCCAGAAATGCTAAAATGCTAGATAATGATGTTACACGTTAATGCTCAATTTAGCATTCACCTCTGCCGCCTTACACGGTCTCTTAACAATAAGATAACTCTACGATATGTTCTTAAGTGGTGTGTTTCACCTTTCTTGGTATACAGATAGCCCAATGACGTACTACGCGTGCATTATGTATAGCATATAGGTATATTTAGGGGTATTGTAAAATGTATTAGAATGAGACAACACAATAATTTATGATTTAGTTTCAGTAAATTATTATTTATTTGAACCATCAACATTGGATGTCGCTATGTTATAGGAAATATAATTCTGAACTAAAAAAATTGAATTTCCACGTCACAGCGGCTTTCGGTTTTAAATTTATTTTACATATTTTTTTTTATAGAATCGATACGAGGCCTTGCAACTCACGTAGAGTACCTACAGCTAGATATGCATAAAACAAATTATACTCAAAAATAATCTCTTACAATTTACAATACCCGCTATGTAAGTAGATAGCTTTGTAATCTCATATCACTTGAAATTAAATCAGTTTACGACGGCTACGCCGTAGTCGTTGCGAAACTCTGTTATTGTGATTGTAAAATGAATCAAATCAAAGATCATTAATTTAATTTAGGACAGAAAATGCCACTTATGAATATGCATTTATAGATTTAAATATGTAGCTCAGTATTTCGCCGCAACGCAACCCATACTCAATTTAGCGAAACAGTGATATTTTTTTTAATGTAAACGATCCATTTAAAGGGATATGAGTAAATTGTAATAAAAATTGAAATGGCACCTAGCTGGCAAACAGATTTTGTTGATAATGTTGAGGCTACCTTAAAAAAATCAATGAGCAGTTTTCCCGTAGTTCTTTTTGACTCGCTAGATGGCGCTGGAAATAACTGAGTTAATGTACTTATATTAAAGGGATGATAAATGAGGCAACTTAATTTTAACTAGTAATATTGCTTTAAAAAAAACTGGTACTGAAGTATGCTTTTGCTATGCAGATAGTATATTTTTACGTTGTAAGTATAATTATTTTCATTTAAACCTAGGCTGGATTTTTGATTTGATATCAGACTGTATACCTAGGCTGGATTTTTGATTTGACATCAGACTGTATAAATAGAATTCTATTGCCCCATTAACGTCGCTTTTTAAAATTTGCTAACATAGATCTCCAGGAAACTGCTCAATGGATTTGGATAAGCATTGAAACTGGCCGGATGGCAGCTGTTAGAATTTTACGTGTAGTCGGAAGGGTTTTATACCTCTCTTGGGACTGTGGGTTTAATTGATACAAAAGGTTATAATTAGGTGCCTATGTACGAACGTGTATCCGAATAACTAAAAAATCAAGTGCTAATTGTAAAACCTTCCCTGCTCTATTAACAATATTTTTTACTTATATTTTTTCGGTAAAAGGTAAACATTTTATGTGTAATTTACACCCGTGCGTAGGCGTTCGAATTAACTGTACAGGATGCTAGTTAAAACATCCATTTAAGAGGGTAAATATGGCCATTATTGGGCTCAATTCCAATGTGCCCTGTCTTAGATTAAGTTTAAGTTCAGTCTCTCTTTCTGTGTTCAAACAAACGAAAAGAGACAGACGATATTAATTTAGAAACGTCAGATTAAACAGCTGTCAATTGCTGAGCAAATTAGATTTATTAGGAACAATTTAGTAGGAATGTCATTCGATGACGACTAAAGTTAGGAGACTAAAAAACTTGTAAAAATACATAAGAAATCGCATCACTTAATTTGAAAATTAAAGTAGCTTTTGTCTTTTCGTTTACTTGGCAAAGAAAGATAGAGACTGAACTTAATTTTTTTCTTAAACAGAGCACATTAGAATTGACCCCAGTATGTACTACTTTTACTATGAGGACATAATAGAAATCTTAAAAAAAAACAAATGCCCCATACAATTTATTCTGCTACCTCGATGATAGTATAGTTACTAGTTAGTAAATTCTTTGACCCAATAGTAAAAGTTGAAGTATTTATGGCCATATTTATCCCCTTAAATATTCGCTTTAAACTGGCACCCTGTTTTGCTGATACTTAGCTGTATTATTTTGTAATTTCTATTTCTAAGGAGTATAATATTTTTGTATGTGATCATTACATTTACAACGATGCTTTCATGGTTTATATCTCGCGATCTCTTTTATAATTTTTGGACTGATTTTATTGTAACGTGTAATAATGGGATTTATACTAAATTGTGTAGCAACCTGCAGTTGCTTTGGCGCCGAGCTATGTAAATATATTTGTATATAAGCTATAAGGATAGAGCGTAGGATAATGTAGGAGTAGATTTCCTGTAGCTATTCTCTAAAACTAAAATTATGTTCAACTACCTCATTATGGTGAGTAGAAAGGTAACATTAAAAAAAATTACGGTTAACTACAAATCTGACAAATGGAGCATCCATAGATGATTTTGGAAATAGTATACTAATATTATAAAGTGGTTAAGTTTGTTAGTGTTTGTAGGAAGTAAGAATAAGAAAGAGATGCTTGAATTTGAATTAGTTTTAGAGTATCTGCAGGAAATCGAACCCAATGTCGATGCGATCACTAAGCCGTGACGAAGACTGGTAAAAGGAGGAATGTATTTTATAATTATTTTTAATTGTCATTAACCTATAGTATTTCGGTGCCATTACGATATTAATGCATTGGACATGTATTGCGTTTATTTTAGTGTAGGATACATGAAGGCCAGTAGGTGTGGTCATGTGAAGTGAGAAATATAATCAGCAACCAAACTTGCAGAAGTTGGCTTGCTAAAGTAATTTTCGTTAGCAGATAAATAGGTACAGCATCCTCATTTTGTATTATTTAAACAAATTTGCGAATTTTGACGTGAACTGCGAGTGTAATCCCTCGTTTATTCCTCGATTAGGGAATAGATGTGAGCCGACACGACGTTGTTACCAGAGGTCCTGCTCCTGTTGATGCTTTTCCCTTTTCGAGTCTTGCCATCACGCTCGTTTGCGCAGCCATGCTGGCATGAGTGACAGGGACGGCTACAGTCGTAAATACGAACATCGTCATCAGGAGCACAGACAAATTATAGTATTAGCAGGCCTGGCGCACTCCGTAGTTTTGGTTTGAAACTACAAGTATACGCGCACGGGTTCGGCCCGGTGGAATCGCGCGTTAATTTGGTATGTACTAAGTAAAGACTAAATTATGGCAGTAATTTGAGTATTTTGACTTTTTATTTAGTAATTATTTTGAAAATGTAAACTTTGTGACGTCATACATAAGCATGCCTATGACGACTTTTTTCTCATATTTACAGTATCAAATTTTTCTTGAGTGGAAACTGTCACACAATGAAATTATACTCCATATTTTCATAAAAATACGCCCCGCCCCATCCTTCAATTTTAGGTGGTATAAGTAACTGTAGGCATAATAAATATGGGCAATAACTCTCTAAATGGTTTTGAAATTACCATAGGTTGTTTTTTACTGTACATACCGAATTGGCGCCTGAATAGTATCGCAGCAGGAGTAGTTTAAATAGCTTTGCGGAGTGATTCTTCTGTACACGTAGTGTTTAAGTATTCTGTGGTATTAGTTGAGTTTAAACGATATAAAATGAATGTTTTAACAGTTTTCCCAATCACAGTCAGTATTAAAAATATGTGTACTCATTCGACAGGAAGACAGCATACAGCTTGTGTGTGAATCTTGTCACATCTGTTAAAAGTGTACACTTACTTTTGAACTCAGCTGTACATATTAGTAGTAGTTACGTACGTTACTCGCTGTTAACCATAAATAATTTGCATTTTCATAGACAAAAATGTTGAGAAGCGTTTTATACTAAGTATATTTTATTCCATTTCTCCAGTGTTATATTAACCTTTTGTAAAAATAAAAACAGTATACCCGTTCGCGAAGTGAATTATATTAATATGCAGGTTTTATGAATAAGCAATTTATATTCGTCAAAACAATTCGCGAATTTGTGCGTAGCACTAAATAACTGTTCTATACCAAAATAGATAATAAATCTTTTGGTTATTTTGTATCTTGTTCTTTTTATTTCAAATTCTCTCTTTATACTCCTTACCAATTAAGATGTCATATATGCTTGTAAATAATAATATAAGAGAAACCCTACCCGGGTTTCTCTTTTTCAATGTATCTAGTATATCGCATATACTTGGATAACTATTTTATGGTAAAATCTAATTAGTGAGTTCGAGTAGGTCAATGATTACTTAATGATTTATTATAAAACTCAACGAGATTTCAGAATTACAGTATACGGTTTACTATGACTAACATTTTTGATCCTTTTCTTATTAACTTCAAATTAACTTACTAAATTGGACAAAGTCGCGTATGATTGGTGCTTCCTCACCCCCCTCACGTCTTCCCGCAGAAATATCGCGCATAAACTTGTCGAACTATAAACTTTCAACACTTGACACGAATCACTGCATGCTCCACTGTGGCACAACACTAATCAAAACTCGAACGGAGTTTACAAGCATAATTACGTTTTCAAGAGGACTTTAGGAGTTACCATTATGCCACAATAGACCAATCACTGGCTGAGCTGGCTAGTACTTGGCCCAAAATTTTAATAATAATATTACCACAAGTATCTACTCGCTCCAGACATCAATAGGGATGATGACACTGTACACTAATAATTCCACTATTTTTTTTAATTTAAAACCGTATTTCATTTTAGAACTATCTGTTATATTCAAGTATTAATTGACGTGACGTCACAGTTATAAATTACATACAAAATACTTTATGAAAGAGTAGCGTTTTGATAGTCCTTAAGTGTGTCAACAATACATCAATCGTTAACATAATTTTATAAGGACTGCTGGATGGTGTCATCATGTACCCTATTGCAGGAAGAACTTGCTAGTCTAGGGAAAGTCCGGGTGTCTTGCATTGCACAGGTCCTTTAAATTCGAATAATTGCCTTTTCTATGCTACTAATAGTCGTTATTAACATTAGATTACCTCAACATTTAAATTCTTAATGTGTCATCTGTCCTACTTGGGGCATAAAACCACATCAATCTAGTAAAAGTCTTTTATATGTAAGTATGTGTATGTAGACCAAAATAGAACGTACTACTTTTTCGAGGCTCGCAAATTGTAGGGTATTGTCAGTCTCTTTTAAAATTTTGCCCTGGCCCCAAGTCTGCTAATACTAATATATATACCTACAGGCACAGGTCAATCACAAGGCAAATCAAGAGTCCGGGTAGTCCAAGTCAAAGTCAAAAATAATTTATTCAATTTAGGACAGAAAATGCCACTTATGAACGTCAAAAATTTACAGTATAATATTGGCCCTTAGGGGGCCCGAACATGTCTCCTTATCTTTTGGGCCCTACTAGTGCTTCGAGACAAAACACAGACAATGAGGCAAGTTCTGAGAAGAAGCACCGGAACAAACTCAGTCACCACTAGCTGCCATAAAAAAGTAAAAAAAAAATACAACAAAAAGGTAGGTAACTACACATTCAAAGTAACCATAATCATCTATACAACAAAAGTTTTCAGATTGATGAGAGCATCCAGTGTTTCAAATAAAAGTAAGCACACAAGTTGTCAAATATTGCGTAGCAAACTGGAAGTCATAGGTATATAAACAAACAAACTGTCAATGGTATCTAAGCAATCTAGGTGTTCGTAATAAAATAGAATAAACTCTATGCTTATGTGTTTAGGCTCATAAATTGATTTGTATTAAATACGTATGTTCATTACGTTAGGGTTCAATTTTGAATAAGGGCACGGAAGTGAGAAAAGATACGTCCACTCGCTTTGATTATTTATTGTGCACTACTGGAAGGTTTTTAGTACAAAGACTAATATATCAATGAAAGTATCGGACATACCGCCCACCAAAAAACGTCAGTTTTTAAATAAACTACTTACATAATGAAAACAGTACAAATCATGCAATGGACTGGAACTCACAAATTTCCAGACAAATAATTAAGTATCACGTAGGCATCACTTTAACACTAACGTATCATAGTTAGATATCACCTTTGTTCTTAAATATTTTAATTTTTTATTATACACAAACACAATGTCACTAACACTATCAATTCACATCACTCACAATCACACCACGAAAACACCGCCCACCATGGCTCACATGTAATCAACAGTCTTGGGCAGTATTAATTTCGAGACAGGTCTTTTCAGCTCATGGTTACCCTTGCATTGTACTGTGACCACTCTTACAAGGTTGTCTGCTCCCGGGTGCAAATGCTTAATTCTGCCAAGTAACCATTTTGCTGGTGGAGTATCTTCGCCCTTGATCACTACAATATCGCCCACAGATTGTGATGAAACAGGTACCTGCCATTTATGTCTCTGTTGTAGTGTGTGGAGATATTCTGTCTGCCAGCGACGCCAAAAATCCTGAGTCATCTTCTGAACCATTTGCCATCTGGTCAATAAACTAACCTTCTGTTGTTCATAGTTGATGTCAGGTACATTAATTAGTGGCTCGCCCACAAGAAAATGGCCGGGAGTCAGTGGAGTCTCTGTAGTATTGTCTATTTGGCAAAGTGGTCGAGAATTGAGGCAGGCCTCAATCTGTGCCAATAGTGTGGCCATCTCTTCGTAGGTCAATTTGGTGTCTTTATTTACTCTAGCCAGGTGTCTTTTAGCTGATTGGATGCCAGCTTCCCATAATCCGCCACAATTTGGCATTTTCGGAGCTATGAAATGCCATGTCGTACCATCATTGGCTAGAAGATTCGCTGCTTCTGCTGCTAGGTTATTTTTGCCTATTTCGAAAAGTTGTTTCAGCTCTATGGCGGCACCCACAAAGTTCGTGCCATTGTCACTCCACAGATGCATACATTGGCCTCTGCGTGCCACAAATCTTCTAAATGCCGCCATAAAGGCTTGAGTAGTAAGGTCTGTAACAGCTTCCAGGTGAACAGCACGAGTAGCCATACAGACGAACAAGCATATGTAACCTTTCGTAGCATGGTGCCCTCGACCTTTCGATGTTCGGATGAAAACGGGTCCAGCGTAATCGACACCGCTGTTGAAAAATGCTCGATGTGGGTTTACTCTTACGGCTGGCAATTGGCCCATAAACTGATACTTCACCTTGGCTTTATCTATAATGCAAGTTTTGCAGATTCGTATACATTTTCTTACAGCTGATTTTAGGCCCATTATCCAATATTTGGTTCTCAAATACGCCATCATTAATTGGATACCACCATGGAGGGTTTTGATGTGAGCTTCATTCACTATTAATTTCGTGATATGTTGATTGTTAGGTATTATTATAGGACATTTTGTATTTTTAGGTAATGAAGCATTTTGTAGTCCTCCTCCCACTCTGATCAAGCCTTTCTCATCGAAGAAAGGTGACAGTGTGATCAGGGAACTTCTTTTCTTTACTTTCCTATCTTTCGTAAGTTCTTCAATTTCTCTTTCATAAACTAAATGTTGATAGTATCTTATACATTCTTCTAATACTCTCTCCATCTCTTTAGGTGTTAGATTTGTCTCTCTTTTCTCTGTTTTTTTTATTAGCATTCTTCTACAATATGCCAGTACTCTTTTCATTCTTGATATTGTTGAAAATCTTTCCCAAATTGTGTCGTCTTGTAATGTGTTGTGAAATGTATTCTTCGACTCTAATTCTGTCTGTGGAACTTCATGTCTTTGAATATTTAAATTGTATTCTTTCAGCCATTTTGGTCCAGTCCACCAACTCTCTAAAGCTGCAAGATCGCATGCTTTGACGCCTCTTGTAGCGATATCTGCAGGGTTATCAGTAGACTGAACATGTCTCCATTGGCTGTTATCTTATACACGAATTATATCTGCCACTCTGTTGGCCACAAACGTTCGCCAGCGACTAGGTTGAGATTGAAGCCATGCCAATACGACCATTGAATCGGCCCATACAAATATTTGGTCCTTCGTGACATTCAGAGTTTCCATCAGATCATTAATGAGTTCAGCTAGTATCACAGCAGCGCATAGTTCTAATTTTGGAACAGAAATTTGTTTCAGTGGTGCGACCTTGGTTCGGGAGGCAACCATCTCAACGTGAACTTCATCATCTTCAACAATTCGAAGGTAAGTAACTGCAGCGTATGCTTGGGTCGATGCATCTGCAAAGCTATGTAGTTGTATTTCTTTGTGATTTCTAGTTGTAGTTTTAAACCATCTTGGTATTGAAATACCTTGCAAATGTATCAACTCTTGTCTATATCCTATCCACTCTTCACTCAGTTCGAAAGGTAATTCATCATCCCAGCCCAGACTACATAACCACAGCTTTTGGATTAGGACCTTAGCAGTGATCACGACCGGTGACAGCCATCCGAATGGATCGAACAAACGAGCAACATCGGAAAGTATGGTTCTCTTCGTTATAGGATATCTCATCTCAGGTAATTTTACTGTAACTTTGAATGTATCATCTTTTCTGTTCCACGTTAAACCAAGAATCTTTATTATTCTGTCAAGTTTTATTTCTATTGTATCTTGTGTATTGTTCTCTCCCTGTATTTGCTTTAAAACTTCTTCAGAATTACTTGACCATTTTTGCATGTTAAATCCTCCCTTTTTCAGTACTGTTTTAATGTCTTCACACATTTTCTTTGCTGATTCTACATTTTCATTTCCCGTCATTAAGTCGTCCATATAAAACGATGTCTTGATTATAGTTGCAGTTTCTGAATGCGTTTGTGCTTCATCATCAGCTAGTTGATGCAAAGTTCTTACGGCCAAATATGGAGCAGCAGCCGTTCCAAAAGTAACTGTTGTTAAATCATAACTTTCAAGATCCCCTTCAGGGTCATCTCGCCATAGTATGCGTTGTAAGCTTGTGTGTTCTGCTGTCATGTTAATCATTCGGTACATCTTTTCGATGTCTCCGACTATGCAAATTTTGTGTTTACGCCACGCTATAATGAGACTTCGCAGATCTGGTTGTAGAACAGACCCTACCATCATGGTGTTGTTTAAAGAATGTCTATAAGAACCTTGTCCAGATGCATCATAAACCACCCGAACTTTACTTGTCTCTTTGTCTTCGCGTACTACCGCATGATGAGGTAAATAAATTGAGTGTTTGTCATGTTTTTGTTCAGATTTTTTCATATGGTTCATATCTTTATACTCTTGAATGACTTTCGCATAATCTTTTTTAAATTGTTTGTTGTTTTGAAATTTCTTTTCTAAACTCTCGAATCTATTTATTGCTTGTTGTTTCGTATCTCCACATAGTTTTACAGTTTCTTCAATACTTTGCTTCAACGGTAAATGTACTACATATCTTCCGCTATCGTCTCTTCTAGTTGTTTGTTTGTATAGTTCTTTGCATGTTTCTTCTTCTTTTGTTAATATTTTCTTCTTTTTGTACATTTCTGTTTCAATTTCCCAGAACCTTCTTAGTAAATCGTGGTCTTCTTTTATCATGTTTATAACATGCAGTGAAATGAAATTGTGCTGATTGTTTTCTTTGTCTCGTTGACCTGATAGAATCCACCCTAAACGCGTCTTCTGAGCCACTATCCCATCTGGAAATTTTACTAATCCATCTTCAATGATCTTACAAAAGATGTCAGCGCCGAGTAGCATGTCAATTTTCCCAGGCGTGTGATAGGCAGGGTCAGCTAATGACAATGTTTGGAGTTCTGGCCAATTCATCTTTATGCTCTTCGAAGGAAGACTTGTAGAAATTGTTTTCATGACATAAGCCTTCACTTGTATAGTTTCTTCTTTATTGTATTGAAACTTCACTGACATGTTGACTAAGTGTTTGATTTGTATCTTTGTTCCTTCTCCCACTCCAGAGACCACACCGCTGATATTAGTCCTTTTCAGGCCTAACAGTTCAACTATCCTTGCAGAAACGAATGAAGCCTCTGACCCTTGGTCAATCAAAGCACGAAGAAGGTGTGTGTTACCATTACTCGCTGTTACCTCAACTTGTGCTGTTGCTAATAAAACCTTATGACCTGGTTGTTCATTGGAGAAGTGTGCAGTTGTAATCGTCTGTTCTGGTTGTATGTTTGCGTCTTGATTTGTGTCCTTAGTTTGGTGTAAAAGCGAATGGTGTCTTTGACAGACTCGGCACGATGTCTTCGATCTACATTTGTATACGCTATGGTTTGGAATGAGGCAGTTAAAGCATAGGTTTTTCTTCTTTACAAACTCGTGTCTCTTGTCCACAGATTGTTTCGCAAAATCCTTACAACTGAAGATGTAGTGACCGCCTTCGTTACAATAAGCGCATATTTGTTGTGAGTTAACTGACGATTACGAGGGTCAAACTGAAAGTTCTTAGAAAATCAAAAACTGATTACATTAGCCAGTTATTAGTTTTATTATATCTTTTCAAAATATTGTCCATTGACGTCAATACACCGCTGCATGCGATGGAACCACTGGGAAAAGCACTTTGCCCACTCGTCCTTAGGGGTCTCTTCAATGGCATCGCGATACGCAGCCACCGCTTCTTCAGCATTTATAAACCGCTTTCCTTTAAGTTTTTCTTTAATTTTTGGAAATAAATAAAAATCACAAGGCACGAGGTCGGGGCTATACGGCGGGTGACCCAGTAATTCAACGTTTGATGTCGCCAAATAGTCGATCGTTCGCTTGGCGGTGTGCGACGAGGCGTTGTCGTGGTGAAGGAGGATCCTACTGCGAGGTCGTTTCTCTCGAACTTTTTCCAAGACAAGTGGCAAACAATTGGTAGTGTACCATTCTGCAGAAACTGTTTTTTGATCCTCTAACACAATTGTTGCGAAATGACCTATCCTTCCAAAGAACGAGGCCACCATTTTTTTTCCCGCACTTCGATCTCTCTTCACTTTAGTTGGCAACTCCTCGAAAGGAAACACCCACTGAGCAGATTGTCTTTTGGTTTCAGGATCATAACAGTAAATCCAGCTTTCGTCACCTGTTAGTATGTCGAACACAGCATTTGAGTCACCTCCGTTAAATCTTTCAATCATTTTACGGCACCAATCCACACGATGGAGTTTTTGAGCCTTAGTCAAATTATGAGGTATCCACCGGGTGCAAAGCTTCCTGACCGCTAAATGTTCGTGGAGGATTTTGTGCACTTGACTCATACCGATGCCTAAGCTTGTCCGAATCTGCTGATAGGTCACTCTTTTGTCAGTCTCTATCATACGCCGCACAACACAGATGTTATTTTCAGTCGTCGCCGTAGAAGGCCGTCCCTCACGTACATCATCAGTGAGATTAGTGCGACCACGTTTAAACTCATTAAACCAGTTGTAAACAGTCGCACGAGATGGGGCTTCATCGTGAAAGGCCAATCGTAGTCTATCATAACTTTCTTGTTGACTTAAATGACATCGAAAGTCATAAAAAATCATTGCACGAAAATTTTCTCGTGTTAAATTCATTTTGACGTGACACAGACAATTTTCAATTTGCCGCCAAGTCGTAAAACAAATGACAAATGAATGAAATATATACTCAGTAATATTGGCAAAGAGTTCTATTTTCAAATTTTAGAATATTTTTTTTATTATATTGTTTATAAGTGGCCAGTTCTAAGAACTTTCAGTTTGACCCTCGTAATGTGCTGACTGGATCTCTTCATGTTCACTACTCTCAGACGTCAGGTGAAATGATTTGTGTGTTGCGGACTTCGTAGTGGTCATTGCAATAGGAGCTATAAGCTCTAAAGTTCGGAATTTTGCCTCCAGAAACTTCTTCATTTCCGACCATGTTGGCAGTAAGTCGAAATTTTCCCTAAGTGCATGTTGTTCCCAGTCTTTTAATGACTCTGTATCCAATTTCTGCCCAACCAGAAATATTATTACTGGATCCCAAGAATCAGAGTTTATTTTCAAATTATTCAGACTAGTTTAGTTATACATTCCGCAGTAGTATCAAGCAGTGTTTTTATTTGACTTGCCGACTGATTAACAACTTTTTTCTGTGCGATCAATCTTTTTAAAATCGAATTCACAATCATTCTTTTATTTCCAAATCGTCCTTTGAGAACATTCCAGGCCTGTGTATAGTTACTTCCGGTTGTTGGTATGTTTCGTAATAACATTTCAGCTTCGCCCGAGACACTAGTTTTCAAATAATGTAGTTTTTGAACATCGCTTAATGACGTGTTACGCACAAGTGCTTCGAATAAATCTTGATAGGTAGGCCAATCTTCATATTTCCCTGAGAATGTAGGCAATTGTATTGTAGGTAATTTGGCGAAAGGTTGTTGTTCATTTTGCGTAGATGTAGACAAATTACTTGCAGACTCGTTGGACCGCTGCTGTATTCTCATTCCCAATAAAATATCTGCTAAGTCTGCTCGTAAACACGTATACAATTCCTCAACTTCATAATATTCTTCATTCAGGAAATACGGAAAAGTTGCCCTTTGGTCACGCGGTGTGCACCTCGTAAGGTTGTAATGAGCTTGCTTGAATAAGTTCCAATCGTCTTCAACCGATTTTAGTCTTGTTTTCACATATCCTTCGGTTAATCTCTGTTTTGGACATTTTTTAATGTTTATTTGTGCTTTCTTCAGTATCTTGGCTATATCTTCTAAAGTAGATAAAAACTTGTATTGTTCCGCAGTTGGTACAGTATTTTTTTACGTTTTAATTCACTTATATAACACCGGGAATGCGGCTTCCTATTGTATTCGCGCTACCGAGTCGCCTAGCCGTGCCCTCAACAAATCCGGCTCGTAATGACCATTATGTTCATTACGTTAGGGTTCAATTTTGAATAAGGGCACGGATGTGAGAAAAGATACGTCCACTCGCTTTGATTATTTATTGTGCACTACTGGAAGGTTTTTAGTACAAAGACTAATATATCAATGAAAGTATCGGACAACGTAATTAAACAAAAAAATACGAATGTGCTAAGTTTATCATAATACAAGCTATTTCGTTTGCTGAAAGATCTTTTTCGCTTAAGCAGTAATAAACATTGGTGAGTTTAAAGTAACAATTAGTTCGGAAGTTATCGGTCTCGCGAACTTTGCAAATCCGACCCACTTCGTGAAAATTTTGTAAAATATATACAAATACAATGCATTAAGGTTGAAAATTTCAATATCATGTGTTGATGTGTCAGATGGGATAATGTCAGTTGGCAAAATTTTAAGAACATTGAAGATTTTGTTCACAGTTCCGTAAGGGTGCGTTTACACGAACGTGTTTGTATTACGCCGATGTAGCCGCCCGGAATTAACTTGTGTCTCTTAAAATTAAACTTTCCTTAAGTAGAGGTTAAAGAAGTTTTAATTAGGCGCATTACCTTTAGTAACCGATTTTTTTGTTTTCACGCCGCAAATGCCCAGTTACTGAAACGCCACCGCACTTTCTCAGTTTAATGACCGCTATAATATTTTCAAAATATGCCTTTTTCTATGATTAGCATAACATCCAATCTTACATTTAGCTACTGCGACACGTGAAAAAACATGTTAGTGAACGAGCCCTAACACCCGTTTAATTTCTTTGACGTAAATAATCAGTTGCCTAGTTACGAATTACGATGCACCGTAGTCATAGCAACAAACATGCGCGAGGGATTAGTTTTTGCTGTACGATATTCGCCTTTAGGTGGGTTGCATATTAAATTCCTTGCTGTGCAAGGAATTTCTGATATTAAACCCGTCTTTAAACAATTCCCCACTCTTCATGTAATAACTAGTGTACAAATTAGAAACGCTACTTTTAATTCACCATTAAATAGACTGATACTGAACCTGCTGTAGCAAACTCGCATATATAGGACCTCCTTTATTATTTGCTAATAATTTAACCTAACTTTCTCTAGCTAAAGTTTTAAAGTTTGGGAGATATATCTATTTTTAGGGTTCCGTACCCAAAGGGTAACGGGACCCTATTACTCCGACACAGTGTCCGTCTATCTGTCGCTATATCTCATGAACCGTGATAGCTAGACAGTTGAAATTTTCACAGATGATGTAAGTATTTCTGTTGCCGCTATACCAACAAATACTTGAAACAGAACAGAACAGAATTTAAGTGAGGCTCTCATATTAAAAAAACGTGATTTATTTTCTCGATTTTAATAACGCCAACAGATACCTAGATGATTGAAATATTCACAGAATATTCAGTTGTAGATTCACTTTAAAAATAAATCATAAAATTGGATCTGAATCTGAACACAACGGAACTACCCTCAAACTAGGGTAAAAAATAAAGATAAATACGCTTGAAAAAAAAACTACTACAAAATAAAGCTTTGCGATCAAATTCAACCTAAAATAATAAAAAAAACTGCTGTGGTTCAATAATGTATGCTACTCTAAGTTCTTTCTCTAATTCGTCACCTTTTCGATCCTAAAAAAGTCCAAAAAATAGTTTCATTTGCTAGACATCGGTAGGATTTTCAGGTCAACTTAAGTAATTCTGGTCGAAAATAGTGAACGTGCCAATGAAAGTTTGAAGCTAATTTCGCAAAGTATATAGGCATTATAAAAGAAATTAGGTAAGTGGTAATAGACCGAAAAGTTCATGCGCGACCCTCCTGCGGTCGCCAGAGGTGGGGGAGGCGAGGCATGCTAGATGCCAATTGTAGGCAAATCAATTATAACCGCCACGACACAATAACAGTCACCCTGTTTGTACCTATGTCTATTTTTTGTTACAAGTTTGGTATTATTTTAAGTTTAAATAAAACAACCTACTATGAACTATACATACTCAACTTTGTTATTTAATTTGACGAAGACGCGTAAAAGTTTTTACTTTGCCCTAGATACGAGGGTCAAACTGAAAGTTCTTAGAAAATCAAAAACTGATTACATTAGCCAGTTATTAGTTTTATTATATCTTTTCAAAATATTGTCCATTGACGTCAATACACCGCTGCATGCGATGGAACCACTGGGAAAAGCACTTTGCCCACTCGTCCTTAGGGGTCTCTTCAATGGCATCGCGATACGCAGCCACCGCTTCTTCAGCATTCATAAACCGCTTTCCTTTAAGTTTTTCTTTAATTTTTGGAAATAAATAAAAATCACAAGGCGCGAGGTCGGGGCTATACGGCGGGTGACCCAGTAATTCAACGTTTGATGTCGCCAAATAGTCGATCGTTCGCTTGGCGGTGTGCGACAAGGCGTTGTCGTGGTGAAGGAGGATCCTACTGCGAGGTCGTTTCTCTCGAACTTTTTCCAAGACAAGTGGCAAACAATTGGTAGTGTACCATTCTGCAGAAACTGTTTTTTGATCCTCTAACACAATTGTTGCGAAATGACCTATCCTTCCAAAGAACGAGGCCACCATTTTTTTTCCCGCACTTCGATCTCTCTTCACTTTAGTTGGCAACTCCTCGAAAGGAAACACCCACTGAGCAGATTGTCTTTTGGTTTCAGGATCATAACAGTAAATCCAGCTTTCGTCACCTGTTAGTATGTCGAACACAGCATTTGAGTCACCTCCGTTAAATCTTTCAATCATTTTACGGCACCAATCCACACGATGGAGTTTTTGAGCCTTAGTCAAATTATGAGGTATCCACCGGGCGCAAAGCTTCCTGACCGCTAAATGTTCGTGGAGGATTTTGTGCACTTGACTCATACCGATGCCTAAGCTTGTCCGAATCTGCTGATAGGTCACTCTTTTGTCAGTCTCTATCATACGCCGCACAACACAGATGTTATTTTCAGTCGTCGCCGTAGAAGGCCGTCCCTTACGTACATCATCAGTGAGATTAGTGCGACCACGTTTAAACTCATTAAACCAGTTGTAAACAGTCGCACGAGATGGGACTTCATCGTGAAAGGCCAATCGTAGTCTATCATAACTTTCTTGTTGACTTAAATGACATCGAAAGTCATAAAAAATCATTGCACGAAAATTTTCTCGTGTTAAATTCATTTTGACGTGACACAGACAATTTTCAATTTGCCGCCAAGTCGTAAAACAAATGACAAATGAATGAAATATATACTCAGTAATATTGGCAAAGAGTTCTATTTTCAAATTTTAGAATATTTTTTTTATTATATTGTTTATAAGTGGCCAGTTCTAAGAACTTTCAGTTTGACCCTCGTATAATAAAAAAAAACATAGTTGACGTGTTTTTGAACACTTTGGTTGCTTAGTTACATTTGATTACCTCAGTCGACAAGATAATTTAGAACTTTTGTTTGTGTAGATATATTTGAAAGAAGAGTGTTTAGATGATATTGACGCGTAGGATGCTTACAATAATTTGAATACTATTGTTGTGTAAATGTTTTTGGTTATTTAAGTTGTGTAGTATTTTTTGAATAGATGGCATGCTCCTATATATCTGATGGTGACTGTACATCAGTTTGGTGCAGGCTGGACTGTCCATACATTGTCGTCATCAAGATAGTCTTGAATTTTATAATACCCTTTAGACATGACGGTAGTTTTGACATGCGACTTAAACCTATTAATAGGTAGTTCGACAATATTGTGTGGTATATTGTTAAAAAAATTAATACAATTTCCCAAAAATGAATTAATTGTTTTGGCCAATCTAAAGTCTGGAACGACAAGTTTGTTTTTGTTTCTTGTATTATAAGAATGAATATCACTTTTTTTCGTGAAAAGATCTAAATTTTTGCGTATGTACATGATATTATCAAAAATGTATTGAGAGGCCACAGTAAGTATATTAATTTCCTTAAAGAGTTTTCTCAGGGATTCGCGCGGACTCAGTTTGTAAATGGCACGAATGGCTCTTTTCTGTAAGATAAAGATGGTATTGATGTCCGCAGCAGAACCCCACAAGAAAAGACCATAAG
The DNA here is from genome assembly GCA_949316185.1 of Pyrausta nigrata. NCBI lineage: Eukaryota > Metazoa > Arthropoda > Insecta > Lepidoptera > Crambidae > Pyrausta > Pyrausta nigrata. Next base: position 2,914,150 of record OX438936.1, read on the forward strand.
ACATAATACTGTGTAAGTAACTAAAATAAACAAGCCTTGCCGTTTCAACGTCAGTAAGATGTCTTATTTTTCTAACCGCAAAGGCAGCTGAAGCAAGTCTCCCAGCCAGAGTGTCAACATGTGGTCCCCATTGCAACCTCGAATCCAATGTAATGCCCAGAAACACAGTGGAGTTAGATAGATCTAGTTTCTCACCATTTAGTAAAATTTCTGTGTTCTACCTTGCTTTACGTTGGGCATGGTGAATTTAACACATTTGGTTTTTCTTGTATTGAGAAGCAAGTTGTTGCTTGTAAACCAATTTAACACCTTAGAGAGAGCCCTGCTTACAACGTCAAATATTTCTTCGCCTCTTTTTGATTTTAAGATTAAAGAAGTATCATCAGCAAACAGAACAATGTCACAGGAGTCTTTGGAATAGAAAGGAAGGTCATTAATATAGATAAGAAATAGCAACGGTTCCAAAATTGAGCCCTGGGGCACTCCCATTTGAAGAGGGGCACCAGAGGAGTTAGTACCATTAACATTAACAATAATGTGGTCGTCCAGCTCTGCACAAGATATCTCAATAGTTCGTTCTACAGAGAGAGAAACAATATCTTTGCGCTCCTTGCATTTTAGATGGTTATTGATTAATATTAGTGACCCGCCGTGAATGGCCGCCTCCCTCGAGAACGAACTAATAAGACTATAATTATCTAAAGATAATATTACTTTATGATTTCTGAGCCAGTGCTCGGTAACACAGAGAACTTGAATATTCATTTGATTTAAAAATAATTCTAATTCCAAGTCCTTTCCAGATAAGCCTTGGATATTCTGATGTTCTATATTAAACTGATTAGTTATTTTTATGTCTGCTAGATTTGTTAAGCAAGAGTAATCCTCTATTGTCTGAGTATGTAATTTAAATTATTGCTAATTGGAACTGATTCCAATGATTGAATATTCATGTCAACATTCTGCTCAATAAAAGCAGATTTGGTAGCCAAGTTCTTGGCTGAATAATCAAAATAAAATGATAGCGACATTGCTATCTGTCTTTTGAGATAATTATTGATAGAACAATTATCTCTTGTCAAGTAAACATTATGTTTAAAATAACTATTTATGTCAATTAGGTGGAATTTTCCGTATTATAAAATGTCAAATTATGAAGTCGCAAGTTAATTTTATATCTAAATTGATTTTCTTCATCTGGAAATCCACTACTATAGGGAAATGTAAACAAAACAATTTTTATTACATTTAATATTTGCAAGCTGTCAAAATATGTCATTAGTCTAGGTAACAAGCAAAAGTAGTATGAATCAGAGGCAACAAACGTAGACAGAACAGTAGTAACACGAGCAGGTAGCAGTGAACGACTGTGGTCGTAGTTGGGTCGCATCGGCTTGGGCAGGGACGCGGGGGGTGCGGTGGTGAGGTGAGGGGTGGTAAGGCAGGTAAAAACGGTCCCTTATCTAACTGGTTTGACGAGTCATCCTTTTGTGCGTGACATGTTTTAGCTTCGTTCGGATCGCTGACAGTGATCCTAAAACTAAGCAATAATGTAATAAAATAAATAATACAATTTTAAAAATCTCTAAGGAGAATTTTTTAAATGTTTTAAGGCGTTAGAATTTATTTTCATGAATTTCAAGTTCCTCAATTGAAGTTACTTAATTGGCCAAATTTTCACCCCGCTACGTTTGAAGCCCGATTACAGGAAATAATGGCCCCTTTACCTACCACTTTTTTGTACTTTTTGGAAAGCTTAGAGACTAGAGAAGTTTTTAAAAATTATTAGAATCTTTGCAACCTTCTTGTTTTTTTTTAATTTGAATTTGAAAATTTAACTCTAGCTCGCAGAAACGTTATTTATTAACTTTGGATCAAAATTGTTACAACATGCAGCAATGTTAGGCAGTTAATTCTTATGCATGTGAAAGAACACTTCACGAGAATTAGGTTTAAAAAAAAACATAAAAAAAACCGATCATGTAAACATTAGCGAAATTTTCGATGAAAGCATAAAAAAAATCGTATCTCGAAAACTAAAAAAAATCGGGGAACATACATGGGGTATTTTTGGGTACCCCTAGGAGGGAGGAATTCAAACAAAGTTTCTTGACGTCATTGGATGGACCACCCTGTATATTGTATAGCTTATCTCGGAAAACTCTACGATCAAATTTAGTTAAAGTACCTAAGTAGGGTTGAAAAAAAAAGAACTTAAACCTCAAAACAATTATTTATTACAATATCTTTTCAAAATCGTTATAAAAATATTCTCCGTAGGCATCAGTAGCCTATTTCCACTATTCGCACTATATGACGTACCAAAAATTCGTGATGACATCTATATAGGTATTTAATTTAGAGAAAACGTAGTGATCACATAGACTTTCTTGTCTAAAAATACCACAAGACATGTTAAACAACTTTTCTTTTTCGTCAATAAATACTTCTCGGTGTTTTTATTACATAAAAATATCACTTGGTCCACTTTGACGCTAATCATTATGACAATTTATGACATGTCAATGACGGTTTGAGGTTTTTGTTGCCAGTAAACGAAATTAGTACCAGTTGTTTTCCGCAATATGGCGAGGTCCCATATATTTTTGGTCAGGCATAAGAGATTTACGGTTCTAACATTTTGCTTGTGTGACTAAGTAGACTTGATTCCAAATCTCGAATCCGAAACTCTAGTTAACGGTATTTGTTATCAGAATTCGCGAGTGCAGCGCTGGCGGCGGCGGGGTTGCGTTTGCGGCGAGCGCGTTTCTTCAAGCGGCAGGGTCGCGTGCCCGAGGAGCGACTGCGCAAGCAGGCCTCCGAGCCCGCCCCCGCGCCGCCTGCCCCTGCCCCCTCACTGCAGAAGCACGAGTCCTACCCGCAGTATCCCAAGGTAGGCTACCCTCACGTCTCCTTAACTCGCAGTATCCTAAGGTAGGCTACCCTTACGTCTTCGACTCGCAGTATCTCAAGGTTGGCTACCCTTACATCTTTAACCCTTCAAGCGGCAGGGCCGCTGCAGAAGCACGAGTTCTACCCGCTGTATCCCAAGGTAGGCTACCCTCACGTCTTCAACCCGCAGTATTCCAAGGTAGGCTTAGACCCTCACGTCTTCAATCCGCTGTATAACATACCGCCATTACGCACCAAACGTTTAAAATCGTCTTTTTAATTCTGCCGTATAACATAACACTAATATGCAACAAACGTTTTAAATCTAGGCTACCCTCACGTCTTTTCAATCCGCAGTATAACATACCGCTTATACGCACCACACGTTTTAAATCTAGGCTACCCTCACGTCTGTTCAGCCCGCTGTATCTTAGTATCCTGAGGTAGGCTAGACTCATGTCTCTTAATCCTGCAGTATCCCAAGGTAGGTTACCTCACGTCTATTTAAGCCGCAGTATCCCGAGGTAGGCTACACTCACGTTTCTTGAACGCGCAGTATCCCAAGGTCTGACTACCTCGTTGGTCTAGTGGTCAGCACGCTGGTACTTTCTACGAGGTCGGGCCGAAAGTGATGGGTTTTTCAGTCCTGAAATATCTCAGACACAGCTCCTAAGTGAGGAAGTAATCAGATACTTGAAGGTAATCAGAAGCATGGCAAAGCGTATTATTAATTAAGGTAGCCTGCCCTCACGTCTCTTCAGGCAACAGCATGATAGGCTACTCTTACGTCTGTTCCACCCGCAGTATAGAAGACTAGATATACCTATATCATAGGTACATCTAATACATACGCATGAAACGCAGTCTATTGGCTGTTACTAGTCAGGCATGACCCATCCTGGGCCGCATCGTAGCTTACCTTCAGGTGAGATTGCGGTCAAATGTCTGCTAATTAATTTTAAAAAAGTATCCTTCTGGTAGGCTATCCTCACGTCTCTTTAACGCGCAGTATCTTAAGTTAGGCTACTCTCACGTCTTCAACCCGGTATCCCAAGGTAGACTCACGTCACGTCTCTTCAACGCGCAGTATACTAAAATTTTGTTAGACCAATGATAGTGTATTAAAAAAGAGTTAGATGATATGTAATCTTCTACTGCGATGATAGTGTATTAAAAAGAGGTAAATATGTCATCTTCTACTGCACGAATGTTCGAATGTTGATTGTATGTGCCTTGCTTCCGAGTTCGTTTACGTGTCATATGTGTAAGAAATTTGAGCAAATTGTCTCCATTTGAGGGAAGCAATTTCTGCGCGCTAAAGGCATATCTACTTCTTTTTTAATACACTACCATTATGTTAGACGCTGTTATGTTATTTATTTATTCCAGAACCGACGGTCACGGACACAGGACCAAGAAGTGGGGTCGCTGCTCATCCGGGCGGTGACGGTGATCGACCGCCAGCCGTCCACCTCCAGCGAGGGACTCGAGCCTCCTGCAGCGCGCGCCAGCCACACGCCGGCCGTCCGCGCGGGGCCGCCACTGAGCTGCAACTTCTGTTGGAACACTGTCGACGAGTGCGGCCGCATCCTCCGTCGCAAGACGCAGTACCACTGCCCGGAGTGCCGGACCAACCTCTGCATTGTGCCCTGCTTCCACGAATACCACGATGGCCCTGAGTCCGACTCTGCCAGTGCGAGATGAACGCCACGCTCAACGATAAGGGATACACGCAGAATTGTATGAGCGGTCTAGTTCTAAACATCAAGCGACTCGGAGTCGGATTGTCCAATTAGCAACTCTCAACCAATGGACTCGGTTGAAAATATTTCACTGAGTCAATGAGACCGTGTTGGTATGTTTCTGACTGTTAACATTCACCATTTACGCTTGTAAACGTAAGCGACAAATGTTAATAGATCCTTGATATAAATATTCTTTTGTAAATAGTTGAATCATCAATGTATTTCGAAAGTGTAGGACTTTAGGTCAGAATCAGTGTATTCTATGTGATACGTGTATTCTTCTAAAACTGTTAGGGCAATTTGCATAAATAATACTATTATAAATGTTTGGAAAATATTTACAGTTTAAGATGGAGTATTGTGAAGTATTGCAGTATACAGTACTTACGCCTGAATAGACCGAACGGTTTGAAATTCTAAGTGCGTGCTGTCACAGCGAATTTAGAAGAATCTGCCCTTCATAATTATTATGCCCATTTATGCTATTGAAGATCTAATTTCGTGAAGAAACATGTTTTCTCGGAAAATCTATTTCAAAACGAATTTTATATGATTTTACACTTGTTAAATTGCATCGTGGAGGGTAAAGAGGTAATCTATTCGTCCAGTTTTTAAAAAAAAATGTTGGTACCTACATGTTTGTGAATATTATTAATCCGTTGCGGATGGGTCGCTGGCTTCGAGATTCTGATTGTAAATAATAGCATGAATATACGTTTCTGAAACGTTTTAGTTTATAATTAAAATTTATAATAGAGTTGAGAAAACAATGAACTTGAGATACATATTTTATTCGACTGTTTAGTCAATCGCAGAAACGTCAGGCAAAAATTAAAGGTATTTAATGTTTCACCTACTATCCGTCGCGTTAATCCCCGTTTTAATGTGTTCTAATAATGAAACGCGAAAGTTTAAGAGTGATTATGTTTAGTCAATCTTCTGTAGCATCACAGACACTTGTGCGTCTTTTGTAAATACGTATTTATGAATATTAAAAAATGATATTTATTTCTTATTGAAGAATATAGAATACTTGTGGAGTTATATTTTTTATATGTTACAATATAAGTATGGAGTATAAAATATACGCATTGTGGTATTTCTATGTTAGTAAATTCTATATTGCCAATATATTGATAAATTGTAAATAGTTTATGACCATGTGATGACAATGTGGCTTTGTGCGGCGACTGGGTCGCGTTTGTGCAAACTGTGCATATGTTGCTTTAATCAAATTGTATAGCTTTAGGTACCTACCTTTTGGTAAGAATGATATGAGATGTATTTTTAACATGAGAAAATATAAGATAATCAATTGTAGCGGTTTGTATGTGATGGTATCTGCTATGTTATTCTATTGGCGCACGCATTTGGGTAAAACGTTTCATCTTCAAAAAGTATATGTTGTCATCTTTATCTGTATGTATAATGGAGCTTATTACATCCTTGGTGATTATTCGGATAATTGCCAATTGAGTATACCTTGACACAATCCATCTAGTTCTATCGGTAAATAATAATGAAGAATTCCTTGCATATTTTTGCTGTGAGATCCAGGTGCTGTTGTTCAATCTCTACAAAATGGTGCTTAGTTTAATTTGAAACAGTTTTTGAAAGTTTTTTTGTTGTAGTTTACTTTTTACGCGATTTTCTATTTATAGGTTGTCGATATTGAAGATTATTTTGAGCCATGACGTTATTGCATTTTGAGGCATACCGTTCGTGCTGGTGTTTCTGTCCCACCACAGAACTGGCAATTTTTGTAGTGTTCCACCAAATTCCATGATGGATGTGATGAATAAGTATTATTTGTGAAGTGTTGCACTCTTTCAAATAAAAATACATAATGTGTAGTAACAAATACATGTTAGTATTTTGTAGGAAATATTTTGAATGTCTAGCGTTATTGGTGTCAGCAATTAACACATTTGATTCATTAATCAATATAGTATACTGTGTGACGAAAATAAATAAAAAAACTATTTATATAATAAAAAACTATATATAATAGCAACTATATATAATTTAATAGCAGGTAGGTATGTACAATACCTGTTATTTTTAGCCGTTATTTATTGCCGGTGAGTGCAAATTATAAATATTACCTTCAAGACTCGTGTATATAAGTATGCTCAAATTATAATATTGCCGTTCAAATTATTACGAAATATAGTTGGTGTTTGTGCTGTTTTAGAACATTTATATAATTGAGAAGCCGCCTCTTTTGGGGCTGGTATATTGTCCTGAGTTTAAGGATTCCTTACCAAATACAGGAATGCAATTTTTTTATAAATCAATAAAATTCTGTACAAAACTCGGCGAAACTATAAATAAAAAAAGACATAAGGTCAATTTTTTAAATTAAAATAAAAAAGTAAGTAAAGTATTGTTGTTATTTTCTTATACAAAAAAAAATAATTTGACATGTTATTTAAAAAAGTGCTAAATACATTTTCGAGTTGTAAATGTTGTTTAAAAATTTATATAAATATTATATCACATATCAAGGCAAAATAAAAGAATCCTAATAAAACAGGAAAATATGTATGATTAGTAGGTATCGTTGATATTGTAGTAAAAAAGGATGTCTGTTAGAGGTTTTTCTATACAAGAGCTATATACCGTAAAAAATGAGTAAATGACATTTGACCATTTAATGGTGTATGAAATAGTCCAAGGCCATAAATATGAGGGTGATTAGTAATACGCTAAGCGAGCGTTTGTATAAGGAAAATAAATGTATGTGTAATTTATATGAATATTGTAAATTCTATCACTCTTACTCCACTCCTAATCCTAAATTTCCCGAAACTATTTTATGTGGGCAATTATAATATTACACAGCAATTCATTAACTAATATAACAGTCGTAAAAAGTGTATTAATTTACTTTCGCTCTAATAAGTAAAATAATAATTAGATTTGAACATTGTTCATATAATATTTTGAGTTTATCTGTGGGTATTCCAAATTTTTTACACTAGACTACATACCAACTTACCACAGCCTTACCATACCATACTTACCATATCATACCAACCTTACCATGCCATACTTACCGTAACATACCAACCTTTTTTCATATTACGTGCATAGGTAGCAGAATATTTATCAAATTTCTTTTGTTGTAAATCACAACGACAATTTTATTTTCATTTGACCCTCAACCTGATGTTGACAACGAATATTATACAGTTATGTATGTTTGCTAATAAGGTAAAATGCGGCTAAAGTCTAAGTTTAGAATTTTATACATACATATAATAGACCCGGTTTCATACATCTGGGTTTTGTGTTCCTTAACTAAGGATGTGCAATGAGTGAGATGCATTCTTTGATGTAATGTACGTACGGCAGCACGTCAAGTACCCATGTGAATTACGAAAACAGCTTTTATTACGTAGGGAATAGAGGTGGTCTCATGGTCAGAGTGGGGTAAACGGACATGCGGCAGTGTGTACCCATACCGTTACCATGAGTTTACGGCGGTTTTACTCGCTAGGGACGACGCAAAAAAGTGTATGGAAAATTGCACAGCGCCTCTAGCGGTTACTTGGAGAAGTAAAATTTTCTATACACTTTTTACGTCGTCGCTAGCGAGCAAAACAACCGTAAACTCATGGTAACGGTAATGTCTCCGTAGATTTACTGTAAGATGTATCGCTACGGTCTTTGTATTGACATCGAGATGTTTCTTCTATAGGGCACGTACAGGATTCGGGATGAAACTAAACGGCATTGCTTTGCCATGATGGTATTTTTAAGGAAAATTTGTTTTTTATGCTGCAGTTGAATCATGTTACAGCCACACGAAACAAAAATAAAAACCGAATTGCTACTCCTCAAATAACGTGTTCTTACGTAAAGGAAGATGGGCGAAATGGTGTATCTGCTCAACAATAATGAAAACTTAAATATAATAATAAAAAATACTAATGTTCCTTTATTAAGTTTATTAATTATATATAAGTTTATTAATTGGACGTATTTTTATACGGACTCACATCTGTAGGTCTTGGGGTTTTAGATGTAAGTACAATAAATACATACCTAGTATATTTGAATTATTTTAAGTATATGGAAAAACACACTGTAAATCTGGGCCTCAAGAAATCTGCACTTTGATCTATCATATAATCGGTAATTTATCGCCATAGGTGGCGTTAGTGTTGAGTAAGTAGGCCAACGTTCAGATATTTATGCCCATTCTTCTTTCACGTACTCTAGGGTTGCAATAAAGGTAATAGACAATTAGATTGGTTTGAAATCAACATAGGTATTGCATAAGTTAACTTTACGACAAAAATAATCTCTGATGGCAAGTATTACCGCGCGACAGCTCTGGAAATACCGCTCTGAAAGGGAAATTGATTTTTTTGTTTGAATGAAAAGATAATCTTTTTGGTACATACATACATCCATCAAAACACCAAATAGAAACACAGAAATACTTCGGTTTTTTCGGTACTTCAGTGTCCGAGGCCTGCAGGCTTACCGTTTATAGACCGGCAAGTTCGTGCGCGACCTTCCTGCAGTCGCCAGAGGTGCGGGGGGCTAGGCATGCTAGATGTAAGCGGGGATGGGTGGTGATGCGGGAAAGGGTATATTACTACAGTCACCGTTCTCCTCACGTCTTGGGCTTCGCGCAGATGGGCCACAGACCGCAGCTACCGGAGGCTAGCGACAAGCTGTTTACATTATTTTTGATACGGCACCTCACACGTAAAGGACTACCTTTACGTGTGAAGTGAATGACCACTAGGTCATTCGCGACTTAGTGTTCGCGACACACCACCGGTGGCGGCCACTCGCCATTTTGTCAAAGGATCTGGCAGATGAGTGTCAATTATAGCGGCCACCGACCACCTTCGTTTGCGCGGGAACAACGGACGTGGCGCGCTACAGCCTCAGTGGTGGCGGTGGTCGGTGGCCCATCTGCGCGGAGCCATGAGGGTCGCGCACGAACTAGCCGGTGAAAAGGTTGTCAATTTGATATCTGATGGTTTTATATGATCGTTGAGCTAGTCTGGTCTGGCCCCGTGTAGTACGTCAGCAGCCGTCCCGCTTGCTCGCACAGTCATGCTGGCATGTGTGACAGGGATGGCTGGAATCAAAAATATGGATGTGGATACAGAGTTCTGTATAAGTAGTTGTAGTCCCTTACCTGGTTATTAGAACTTTTTTGCTTTATTTATATGGATCTCGTATTATTGTAATGTTCATGGTTGTTAGAAATACCTACACATAATATTGTTGTGAATATAAACATACATTATTGGTGTGTAACAAATAATTCTTAGGTGGTTTTTTACAAAAGCCAAACTATAACTAATGTATGTAAACTGGCAATTCGGTATGTTCAGTAAAAAAACAATGTTAATTCTGAAACCGTTTAGAGAATTTATGCCCATGAAGCAATACTGGTTTTGAAATTTATTGATTTTCAACCGTATTGTAACGGCATAAAGTTTAAATTGTGGTGGCATATTAGCCCGTGCTCGCAAAAGTGTAAAATGATATTTTGAACATTAAAATACGAGACGGGGTTTTTTTTAATTAAAAAATGTTCTAAAGAAATTATTGCCATCATAGCCTATAGGCTTACTAAATGACGTCATGATTAAGAAATTAAAAAGGACTTCTTGCATAAAAGTACTTAATAGTCAAAGTAGTTTCTGGATTTCCCTATGAAGTAAACTGACACGTGGTATACGTTTCAAAAATAACTTTCAAAGGTCCGTTTTTCTTTGTGTGTCAAACATAGTAAACAATTTTTTTATGACTTAAAACTAATACTGGTAAAAAAATATTTACTAATAGCTCTAAAAGCTGCATATATTAAACGATAAACTACCATATTAGGGTGTAATTTTTGTGTTTATCTTATTTTTAAATGAATAATTTCGTTAAAAAGGAATGTCAAGATTGTTTACAATGTTGGACAAGCAATGAAAAACATACTTTTACATACCGAATTGTTTAAAAATATTACAAGTCAGTTAGCCGTACTCAGAGCCGTTACTTTTAAATCTTTGATTAAGTCTTGTTTTGTCACTTGCAAAAGGGAAAAATGATATTGTCATATGTCAATGTCATATTCAATGATATTGTCGTATGTCTTTGTCAATGAAATAGAAAAGGACTGCATTAGTTAACGAGAGATTAACTTTGAGACGGCTCTTAAGTACGGCAGTTACACCTCTTGAGTCTAATAAAATAATTAGAAAAATATAATCCATATCACTTACATTCATCATCGTCGTATAATTTAAGTCAATTTATTAAGAATGTGTTTTTCGACAAAATGCCATAATCTCTAAAATAATATATTTTCCTTTAAAGTTGGAAAAAATTATGTCGTTATTAAATAAAGTATCTTTATAATACCTACACTTTTTTATTTAATACACACATTCCTTTATTTCAGTAACACTCAATTCACACAAGTCTGCTCAGAGAATTTGATAATTAAAAAGAAATCAAAATGTGTACTGTAGTCGAAAATTTAAATAAAGAAATCAATTTTGGAAAAATGCGAATTAATGCCACAAATTCCATAAAGTATTTACAGATGGATATACGGATGCGACATTTAGCGCTCCGACAGGCGACAGCCTCGGATCCACTCGGATCTGGGCTCTATTTCACCAAACGCGTGACAAGCGCGACAATTGTCAGAAATATTTTTTTTAGGTTATTTCATTTATAATTTACTTATTCTATATTTTTCTTTAAATACAAAGTTACTGATTTTAATTAAAATATTTCTGCATTCTCTATTATTTCTTCTGTATGAGAACCTTACTAAATCGCTATCACAGCCGTACCTTTTGGTTGCACCGCGAAAACACTGCAATTGTCACGCAAAAAAGACACAGCTCCGATCTCATGTCAAGAATTCCCGACAATTCTACAAATATGTGGAGTTGTAAGTAAAAATATTCCTGTTTCACAACACAATTGTCATTAATATTATGATATTGACAATTGTCACATAAATGCTAGGAATGTTTACAATTTCTACCCATACTAATATTATAAATGCGAAAGTGTGTCTGTCTGTTTCCTCTTGACGCTTAAACGTTTGAACCGATTGAGATGAAATTTGGTAAGAAGGCAGTTCGAGACCGAAAGGACATAGGCTACATTTTGTCGTGATATAAAAAAATAAGAGGGTGAAATGGGGGATGAAAGTTTATATGTAAAATCTAACTCTTGCGGGCGAAGTCGCGGGGAACTACTAGTAGAAAATATTTTCAGAATTGTCGCTTGACAATTTTTAGCCAAACCAAACAAAAAAGGGCGATATTTGGACTTGATACTCTCGACGGCCCCAATTAAAACTGTAAAAGAAGCTCAACCACTTAGTCGTCCTGATAGGTATCATCCTGCTCTGCAATTTGAAATTGACTTTGTATCATATGAGTGTATTGAACGAAACTATACTATAAAACAATACAATTTTATGAAATGTGACTTCATTGGGGCGCTTTCAGAGTTAGCGGCTGTTGACTGGTGTACAGAGCTTTCTTCGGACAATGTTGAGGAGTGTGTTCATAAATTTTATCAAATAGTAAACACTATTCTGAACTACTCAGGACCTTCACTTCTGATATTGTGCATGCTATTCTGGTCTCTGAAAGTTTCTTAAAGCCTAATCTCCATTCTACTTCATATTCACTTCCTGGCTTCATTTTGATTCGCAATGATCGTACCAATAAGGGAGGTGGGGAGTGGCGATATACCTGCGCAGTTACATTCCTTACAAAGTTATTTACTCCACTCCTGGCGAATACTCTCACACATTTGGGTGTAATTTTCTTGAAATCTCTGTGAAAGGAACTAAAGCTGTTTTGGGAGTCGTCTATGCCCCGCCTGCCGTCAATTACTTTTCTAAACTTGAGCCCGTTCTCGAGACGTTTTGCTCTGAATACACCCATGTCATGATCTTGGGAGATTTTAATACTGATCTCTTAAAGCATGATAACCGCTCTTCACAACTTCTTTTCATCGTAGAGTCTGTAAAACTTTCTATTCTACTGTTGCAACCTACTCATCACAACACCCATACAGCTGATACCTTAATTGATCACATCATAATATCTTGCCCTAATCTCTGTGCCAAACATGGCCAGTTGCTCGCCCCCGGTTTTTCTCGTCATGATTTGATTTTTCTCTGTTACAATATCCGACCACCTAAGCGTAGACCAGAGACTGTGCGACTACGGAGTTTTTCCAGACTTGACCAAGATCTGCTCAAACTGGAATCATCGGCGCTTGACTGGGCTTTGGTATCACACGCGGACACCGTTGATAGGAAAGTAGACGAGCTTAATACTGCCGTTCTGCGTCTCTTTGATAAGGTAGGTGCAAGCACCTATACGTACCATCCGAGTTAAGCGACCTCGTGCCTCTTGGATGACCAGCCAGGTTCGTGAGGCAATGGCTAGGCGGGACAATGCATTCCGTAGCTTTAAGAAAAATCGCTGCATTGACAAATGGGACGCATTTAAACAGGCTAGAAACCGGTGCAATAACATAGTGAGAGCCGCCAAACGCCGCTACATCCACCAGAATATATCAGATGCGTCAGGTCCCGAGGTCTGAAAATTTTTGAAGACTCTCGGCCTTGGTAAAACACCTTCTAACCCTGTAACTTCCAGTTTCTCCTCTAACGAACTTAACTCCCATTTTTCTACTGCTTCACTACTCGATGAGACTGTGAAAAAATCCACTGTTTCCTTAATTTATTCTCTTCCCTGCCCTTCAGCTAACACCTTCTCATTCTCTCCGGTAAGTATTGATGAGACTCGCAAAATCTGTCTATCTATTAAATCCAAGGCTGTCGGATGTGACGACGTCAGCAGAACTATGATTTTTCTCATCTTAGACGACATTCTTCCTAGCATCACGCATATTATTAACTTCTCTTTGGACAGCGGCTCCTTTCCTTCCATCTGGCGTCGTGCCCATATCATTCCCTTACCTAAAGTATCTAATCCTAATGCTCTCAATCAATTTCGCCCTATTTCGATATTACCTTTCTTATCCAAAATTCTTGAAGCCGCAGCCCACAAACAGTTTTCCAAATTTATTACTGACAACACTTTGTTAAGTAACTACCAATCCGGTTTTCGTCCTGGGCACAGTACGACGACTGCACTCCTAAAAATAGTTGATGATATTAGGGCGGGCATGGAGGAGGCGCGATTGACCGTTCTAGTCTTGATCGACTTCTCTAATGCCTTTAATACTGTTGATCATGACATTCTCCTTGCCATACTTTCCCATCTGAGAGTCTCATCACCTGCCCTGGAATGGTTCTCTTCCTACCTTCGTGTTCGCCAGCAAGCTGTTCGCCTAGGTCAGTCTCTCTCGGATTGGAGCGATTTGACAGTTGGTGTTCCGCAAGGTGGCATACTCTCTCCTATCCTATTTTCTGTTTTCATCAACATCCTGACTTCCCTTCTCACTTCTTCCTTTCATCTTTACGCTGATGATCTGCAACTCTACTCTCAAGCGGAACCTTCTACAATTAATAGCGCTATTTGTCGGCTCAATGACGATCTAAGGAGTATCAGTAGCTGCAAATGCCAGGCTATTATCATTGGCAGCCCAAGGCTACTAAGCAAGCTTGACACGAATGTTTTACCTCCCATTGTCTTTGATGGTGAGATTGTGAAGTATTCGCCTTACGTTAAAAACCTGGGTCTATACATAGATAGCACGTTGAGCTGGGGCCAGCATGTCAAAGAGATTAGCAGAAGGGTAACCGGTACCTTAAGCGCTCTCTATCGCTTTAAGCACTTCTTACCCTCCAGCAGGAAAGCTTTACTTGTGCAGTCTCTGGTTTTACCAATTATTGACTATGGCGATATTTTGCTCAAATATCTCTCAAGATCTCCTTAATAAGATTGACCGGCTTCTTAATAATGGTATCCGATTTATTTTCGGTCTTCGCAAATATGACCACATCTCCCAATTTCGCTCCCAGCTCGGCTGGCTCCCAATCCGGCAACGTAGGAACATTCGGACACTATGTATGTTACACTCTATTCTTTTTAATCCCAACTCTCCTTCGTACCTTAAAGATAAGTTTGTTTATATCCATACTTCTCATGATCGAAATCTACGTTCTAATAACTCCCTCCGACTTTTAACCCCGCATCACACTTCTGGTTTTATGTCCAACTCCTTCACCCTTACAGCTACTCGTCTCTGGAACGGACTGCCAAAAAAAGTCCAAAAATCCACATCAAAATTTTGCTTCAAGAAGGCTTTGAGAACTATGTACAAGGAAGAACTCTCTGTTCTGTCTGAATGATATGTTCTGTGTAATATTATTCCATATGTGTATTGTGTATGTTTATGTATCAATATGTATTTTATCTATACTATTATTTATGTATGTAGTGTGTAGGTATATCTATTATTATGTTCCCTTTTATATTTCTAATATGCTATCTTGCACCGCCTGTATTTTTTCTGTTTGGGCCTATGGTTGACTGGTAGAGAATGCTTTTAGCATTAAGTCCGCCATTTGTACAATAAACTGTGTGCAAAAAGTTTAAATAAATAAATTATAGCTAACCACACTCCTTAAAAAGGCAGAACAAATAATAACTATTCCATTTGGTTTGACAACGTTGTTAAGGCTTGTCTTAGGGAAAAGAATAAGTACGACGATGTCGTTATAAAAAATTCGGCAGTCCACGTGACTACGATGTCTTCGCAATGCTTAGGACTAGGAGTGAAAAAAATGATAAAAAAATGTTTTAGGAAATTTATCCACTCTGTTGAAGCCTCTTTAGACAAAAACCCAAAGCCCTTCTGGCGTTACGTTAACAGTAAAAAAGGGATGTCTAGTATACCTGTAACTATGTCATAAGGAGGCAATGAGTCAAGTGACTCCCAGTCGACGTGTGAACTTTTGTCGGATTATTTCGGCTCCGTTTTTGATAAGGAAATGGTGTCATCTGCAGTTGATAATGAGTTGGAAAATCTTAAATGCAAAGTTTCCAATAATCTACATGACATCAGGCTTGACACATACCTAGTTTTTACCAGAATTAAACTTTTAGATATAAACAAAGGTAAGGGCCCTGATGAAATACCACCTTTGTTTTTTAAATCATGTGGTAAGGAACTTGCCTTTCCCTTATGTATAATTTTTAATAAATCCCTTTGCACTGGTGTATTCCCTTCTAAATGGAAAATAGCACACGTGACACCTATTTTTAAGTCCGGTCCGGTGCTGTGAGAATTACCGCCCCATCAGCATACTGTCTTGTATTCCTCAGTTATTTGAGAGTATCGTATTTGAATACATCTACAACCATGTAAAACCGGCCATATCTAACAATCAGCATGGCTTTGTCAAAGGCAGGTCAACTGTAACAAACCTACTGGTGTACAAAAATTATCTTTGCAATGTTTTTGAGTCAAGAGGACAGGTAGATAGTATCTACACTGATTTTAGTAATGCATTTGACAAAGTGATTTACTTGAGGACAGGAGTGCTGTGTACTAAGCTCATGGCATGCGGTATTCATTGGAACCTGTATAGGTGGATATGCACGTATTTGAATCAGAGAAGTCAACTTGTGGCTCTTAAGGGTTATTTGTCAAGGCCGGTGGCTGTTACATCGGGAGTGCCGCAAGGATCGCATCTTGGCCCGCTACTTTTCGTTATTTATATTAATGACCTCATTGATGGACTTGACTTAAAAATCCGTGCTTACTTTATGCCGATGACCTTAAAATATATGCCTCAATCAACAATGTTGACCATTGTGTTACCCTGAATTTTGTCGAGCGGTAAAATGGGAACAGTTGTATGGAAGGTCGCGCTGTTTTACGAGCGGCGAATCGGGAACACTTGTATGGATGACGTATGGGGAACAATTCCCCTGCAGAATGACTTGAATCACATAGATCTATGGTGTTTAAAAAATCGTATGTATATGAATGCAAAAAAATGTTCAGTAATCTCATTTACAAACAAGCGAAAACGTATAGACTTTGACTATAAAATATTAGATAATTCTCTGAAACGGGAAACAGTGATTAGAGACCTTGGTGTATACTTTGATGAGCACTTATCCTTTAAGACGCATTATGACATTTGTCATTAGGGTCTCTAAAGATTTCAACGATCCTCACAGCCTGCTTTGTTTGTACCTACTGCAGTCAGGTGCGTAGCATTCTAGAATATGCATGGCAGGTTTGGTCTCCGTACTATGCCGTCCACCAGAATGCAATCGAGGGCATACAAAGAAAAGCTTTGAGTGCATTGGCACGTAGATACCACCTCAATCGTCATTTACCCAGATATGAGGACAAACTAGCAAAATTTAATGTTATGTCGTTGGCCAACCGTCGCAATCAACATGACTTAGTAAGCCTGCACAAAATTCTGCACGGCACAATAGACTATCCTGATTTATTGTCGCTGGTTTCAATCAGTACCCAGTGTCGCACCCGCTCGTATAAACCCTTTGCTACTGATTTTTACACTATGAACACTTGTCTCATAACCTAATTGTCAAAATGTGTCGCCTATACAACAACTTGGCTGATAGCTCGCAATTTGACATCTTCGATTCGGATATGGCCTAGTTCGGATAACTTATATTGGGGATTTGCTGGGACCATGGACCTAAATAAACTGGTATTTTAAAAACTGTTCACTCTGTAAAACCATAATTAATATCAATATATTTATACATCTTTTCGTGGTACATACTTAAATGTTTTTGTGCATGCATAAAGTGGAATATAATTAAGTTTGTAACCCTTAAAATTTTTATCTCCTGTTTCATTTTAATTGTATTCTGTATTGTGTGCCTAAATAAATAAAATAAATTAAAAAAATAAAATATGTTACTGACATGTCGGTTTGGTGAAATAGGGCCCCTGATCGCGCGACTTGTCGCCGGTAGCTGCAGCTGGAAATCGCAAATGGCCGCGGACCCAAATACAACATTGATATTTAAACGCCCAGTTTTCATTTAATTTTAATATTTTACATAAAATAAAAGAAACTATCATAAAAGGCAAAAAATAAATAAAACAAACATAAACATTTAATTATGTATTTCGTGACGTTCGACTAAATTTACGTATAATATTAAAGTTAATTTTTACGGGTGCAAGTAAACAACAAAAATTATTTAACGAATCTACAAGACAAAGACTAGCCTGTAGACGTTTACACTATCCGTAAATACGCTATGTTAGCGGATGTCTTAATTAAAAATATTGAAAGCATCCAATAAGTCTTAAAACACTTAAATAATGATCTGAAAAAAAAAAAAAAGCAATGATTTTATTCTCATGAACAAACTTGTTAGTCAGGCAAAATTTAAATTGACAGTATGATCTACCAACACTAGATAGTGTATTATTATTAGCACGTTATTTTACGTGTAAACATCGAATTTGCCTGACCACAGATTACTACTTCATTATGTAATGTTTAATACTGCGTACGAAGGATTCCGATTTATATATGTTTTTGTTAAATGAAGTGCATTACACGCACGCGCCCTTCAACAGTGGGCCATACCTTTAATGGGGGGACGATAAATACGTTGTGTTTATTTATTGTCAATCGTACATCAATTATACTAACTATAAGCTGGCAAGATGTAAAACTAACATAAGACGTGTAAATTATAATAAATGGTCATAAATGCTGCCACTGTGTATTTCGCAGTCTCATAGCCTAGATGTCTAAAGCGTGCACAATTAATAAATGAAATCTGAACAATCGTATACATACCATAAGTAATTAAAACTAACAAATAATGTCAACTGATTAATCTCCCCATTAAAGATTTAATTAAAAAAATATTAATTCAAATACCTACATATAAATACTTTAAATGAATAATCCTATGTCTTAACATTAAACTTGCTTAGTTCATATGTATGTACAAGTTGTATAGATAACGTCTAATACATTAATATGGAATAGTACAGATTTGCGTAGATAGTGCGCGCCCGTCTCGAGCGAATTACGTAGAAAACACTAAAATAAATGATTGAACTAGTCGATTTTGTTTTAATTCATTACGTTTTTTATTAGTCATGCTACAATTTGCAAATAGAATCCATATAAAACAAATCTTTACCATAAGGCTCAATTCACACTGTAATTGCAGAGGCAGCACGTCAGGCTACACATTTGAACTACGAAACCAGTTTTTATTACGTAAGGAATAGAAGCGGTCACAAGTTCAGTATGTATAGTACATTAAAACTGCTCGCTGCCGGCTCCAGCCATTTCAGTATCAATTAAGCCTAATAGTCCGAGAATCCATGTTAGTAATACCACGACATTAAAGGACTTGTCCTCGTTTTGTATGGAGGCTGTTTTTTTATTCTAAGATATCACCAACCACTAATAATCCTATATTTATCTTTAAGCTACAAAAATATGAAACACGTAACCATAGAAATCAGAATTTTAAACGCCTCCATTTTTGAGAAAAAATATGTTTTGTAACAGGCATCATCAATTGATCACTTACTTGTATTTTGATCACTTGGATAAATGCTACTAGGTACTACCACAGATTATATAATAGGTACTACTGTCAATGGAATGTCAATTTTGCTGTCAATTTTTTTTCATGCGTTAATTGATACAGGCGAAGGTGCGGTTTCTGTACAGACAAAGAGAAAAAATAATTTCAATCTTTCTCTAAATCGGAGGCCTTAAAAAATATATTAATTATGCAGAAAGGCTAGTTTTTGTGAACTCTTCAATATAATATTTGGTTTATTCTGGTTAGAAATATTGACGAATATAAAACCATTAATGGACAAGTCCTTTAACCACATCGGCGTAATCTGGAAAACAATGGGCTTAGACCAAAGTGCACTGCCTAAGACAAATTTTAGGTTCAGTATATTTTTTTGAAAAATCGAAAAGAGACACTTATCAATTTAGAAACGTCAGATTAAACAGCTATCAGTTGCTAAGGAAATTACAGAATCCATAGACAATTTAGTAGGGAACATCCCTATTTGATGCAAAGACGCACAAATTGTAAAAATAATGAAATCGTATCGATTAATTTGACGTTTCTAAATGTTCTGTCTCTCATTTGTTAGTCTAGCACATAAAGAAATCAACTGAACTAAAAATTAGTTAGTAGTAGTTAGTCTTAGACAGGGCACATTGGAATCGAGACCAATGTCATTATAATCGGCTGTAGTCGTTCGGTCTACCGAGTACCTACTTTATGGCCGAGGACGGCAATTTAAGTTTTACAGGTTGTTACTGTAAATAGTCTTATCTTTAAAGGGGGAACACGGTCATCAACACCTAAAAATATTGCAGGGGGATCACCGAATTCGTAAAAAAATATTTTATAACATTATAGCAGAATTATTTGTATCAAGAAGTTCTGTTTATGTTTCGATAATGACCCCATACCAAAAGTATTGGTGGCTATAGTCCGTGCCATTTAACGGTGCATAAAAGTCATTGACCCGTCACCCCTGCAGACCGTCACCCGTGTACCACTGCACGCCAGTATGCGAAGCGCGGAGACTCTAACTATAAGCCGTAGCGATACGAATCTGTCTAACAAATGAACTACGGTACGGGTCGACCTTGAACCCCAAAAACAAAAGTCATAATAATCGCTAGTCAGAAAGACAAATAATACGTGTCACACGGTTGTAGCTGTCAAGGTGAACGACCTTTTATGCACGTTTATCTGGCACATACTATATATTCAACCCCATAGAGAACAAGATTGTTTCCACTAACAACCTGTAGATTGCGTCCGATCTTATTACTGGTATTCATCAAAGTACTGGACAGTGGACTCTCGGACTAAGTACATCTAAAGTTATATCGAATCGAATGGTGCCAATTATTAGTCTTTCGACAAAATATCTGTTAAATGTATCGGTCTGGGCCCTATTTCACAAAACGTACAAGTCTTGTAATACGAGTTTGTAACCCGAGTAACGCCAATTGTTACTGTATTACACGACTTGTACCCTTTCTGAAACAAGGCCCTGGTTACAAAAAAAAATAGAGTATTACAATTATCTGTTTGTAAGACGGCCAATTTTAAATGAATGACACATGGTTGACATTACATTACTAATACATTGGCTGATAACGGTGTCAAGTTGATTCGAATTCGTCTCATAAATTGACAAGGCGTCGACCTGTTTCACCAGTTTGGGTAAGCTGGGTAGCTTACTTGAGAGGTACATTGAAATTTTCATATAAAACATGACAAAAATCCATCAAGTAAGTTGTTCTCCGAGTGGATGCTGAGTAGAATTTAGGTACTCAGAGGTGGCGAACCTTAAACCTGTATTTTTTTTTGTAATAAGACCGTATACCGTACCGTAAGTTACAAAAATAATATATCCAAAGCATTTATACGTTGCATAAGCCGTCAATGATGGCACCATAGCGCCTTGAGTTAAATTGTAAACATCGTCGAAAAGTTAGCCTGGTGCAAGGACGGACGTATCTGGACCAGCGCTGAATCGTAACTACATACAGAATAAACTACTTAAGTTAGCCAATTATATTACGAACGCCTCCGGTGCCCGAGATATGTTCTAATTTATCGACCATAACACTAGGTACCGTAATTTTAATTTGTCTAAACAAGGTGTTCGGTGGGCCACCAGACGTAGTTTGACAGGATGTTTCTGTTTAATTAACGCCGTTTTACATGCTGATCACCGATTTGTTAATCCGCTTTCAAATTTCAAACGCGATTATGAATCTGCCACAGTAGTGACAGTTACAAAAATGGTGCCATTTTCCCACTGACCTCTATAATACAAATACGCTGGATTAAACATTCTCTAAGAAATGACAGATAATTTTTGTGCCGAATCAAAGCGAATCAGTGTCCAAGGAACTAAAATAGAGTAACTGGCATTATGTTTATGTCAACTCTCATTAGTTCCGTGGACGGTCACCACACGCTCGCTATAGCCGTCAGCGCCAAAATGGCGATAATTAAATGGCTTAATTTTTAGGTTGACAATATGCAGTCCAGCGTACTTATAGTATAGATGTCAGTGCATTTTCCCATGTTGATCTCGTGAAAAAACCAAGAGTGTATCATCTGGTGTCCCTTACACCGCCTTGTAGATTAACTAATCTCCTTAGTCTTCGCGTGGTTTCGGTATATCCGCCGATTTAAACCTGAAATAATAAACCGCTGTTGAGTTTCGGCACCCGCCATATTTTATATTACCTACTAAGAATGCGTAAATGCGCGGCCTCAGTAGCACCTTCTGTCACAGGACGCGATAGGCCCGGATCGAATTATATTCCTAATCCAACTGGTGTTGCCAAGTGTGGCTGGATTTCGCGAGCAGTAAAAAAAATCGGTTACAAAAATTGATCGATTGTGTTGTGTCATCCGGTTGGACTCAGATCCACGACTCTTCGCTATCCGGGCGAAGTTATAATAAAAAAACAAATCGATTGTGTAAGTAATCGTTTGTATATTGTAATGTAGTCTGATGTGCCAGCCACTGTATTATGCAACGTATTTTGTTAGTCTTAAAATACATTTTAGAAGAAACAATGTCAAGCCTGTATTATCATGCCTATGAGCGAGTTTCTGATAATTCTTTTAAAATGTGAATTGACATGTTTTACATACAGCAGACGTCAAGTAAGCTAACAAGGCAGGGCCCTGTTTTATGAAGAGTACAAGTCTTGTAATACGAGTGTGTAACCCCAATAAACTTGATGTTACTATGGTTGTCATTTATTTCAAATTCTCATACACATGTACACAGCTTATACTCTGCCTATTTTTGTAATAATACCGTAACATGACAACCTGTACTAATTTGAAAATCCCATCAGCTTCATGTAGGCTGTAGAATAAAACAAATGGTTTTAAATTATGTTAGTGCATACTAGCAGCCTACATTGTACATCTTTCTGTGTAAATTTCTGTACTTTTTATTGTATTATGTTGTGCAACAAAGAGTTATCTATCTGTCTAGTCTCGCGAAATCCAGGGCACCTGCAAATTCATTCCTAGCGACCGCGATGTACGGCTTAGTCGCTTATGATTACTTAGTGCTTACAAATTCATCATCACATCACATGCTGTTTGGAGACAATCACTTCAAATGGCAACACTGATATCCATGCACAATTTCTCGATTATTGGCTGACTTTTAGAAATGTGCCAGACAAGCTTCAACTTGATTAACACGTAAATATTTTTCTAAAATGAGTGTAAGCTCATAATTACATTATTTTATTTATTTCTATATAAAATATAAATTGATTATAAAAATGGAATAATGATATTGTTTAAACGACGATGAGTAAATAATAATGAATACATGATTTTAAGATGCCTAATTAAAATAAATAAAAGGTGTAAGATAAACAATAAAGGATAATCATAAAATGATGCGAGTCTAACTTCGCGACGCTCGCTTGTGTTATGCTGTATAGTATTTAGCCTCATTTATACAGCGGGTCCGGGATTCTACCGGTGATAATTTAAGGGCTTTTAATTCATCAAATGTTATCGCTAAAAATCCCCCCATGTAACTTTCTCCCTCTTAAAATGGCCGCCATTTTATTTCTGTTTAAAAACACCACCTATGGATTTGGAGGTTGTAAAAATTCTGAAAAAAAAAAATGTTTGAAAGATATTACGAGTAGATATTGCGTAAGTAAAACAAAGTTTAATTCCAAAACAATAATTGGTCATAGAGAAAGAAATTAAATTATATAAAATTTTGCTGAAAAATTATTTAACTTTACCAGTTTTTTAACTTATTACAAAACTAAGCCTATAAATGTTGTCTTTTTTTTAAAAAAAAGACACAACATTACGGTTTTAAGACGATAAAATGTGATGCTGAAATTATCGCCAGCAGTGTTGCCAATTTAGTGGGGTTCCCACTAAAACTGGTGGTTTAAAATAAATGAATCTAGTGCCTTTAAAAGCTCCATCTAGTGGGTTGCAAAAGTTTTTTTTTAATACAAAATAAGTAAATCTGGTGGTTTTAACAGATCTAATTAGAGATTTTACAAAAACCATTGTTGGCAGCACTGATTCGCCAGTCGAAACCCGGACACGCTGTATAAATAGTTTGATAATTATTTAAAAGTAGTAGTAACGCTTTCTCAATCAATGCTTTATATACTTTTTAACCATATACATTATCTATCCATATGATGGCTGCATATCCATTGACACGCTATTTGAGATTTGAATATTGGGTATAGATTATAGATGGCGGTATAAAAAGCTAAGCTATGTTATCAAAACTATGGTCTACGTTATAATTTTATAATTATTTACATTAATTTAGAATTCTTAGGCAGTGATGTGAGGGTGTTATAGTGCTACATTTTAAAAATCATATCGAATAAAGAAAATGAAATTAGATAAACTGATAATCAATTTGAAAAGAAAAATGATCTCAGGCATACGAGTATATGTAAAACATTAAAATACTGCTTAGTAGTAGAGTCGGTTTAAAATGCAAACACGTTGGGTTAGTTTACGACTGGAATAGGTGCACTTTTTTCTATCACTTTTGACGACCGTCTTGGTGTAACTGGTTCGCGCTCCGGACTACGAAACCAGAGGTTGCGAGTGCAAATGTTTGTGTGATGTGCACGAACATGTGTACCTGAGTCATGGATGTTTATATTGACGTATTTATCTATGTCTATCCGTTATCTAGTCACCATAGCACAAGCTCACGCTTAATTTGAGGCTAGGTAACTGTGTGTGTTGTTAAAACAATGTATTTATTATTATTGTTTCTCAGGTAAATAGCACTTCCTTTGGATAGCTTGAGTGAGATAAAATAGCCAAGTCTAGGTCACAAAGGGATTAAAGTAGCTATGTATGTGTTGGTGATGGAATTATCAAAATTGGTTCAGTAGTTCAAGAAACATACAAACCTTAACTCTTTAATAATATTGAATAGTAATAGTATAGATTTATAGTAAAAAATACATTGCAAAGGAAAGTGAAAAAAAGAGACTATTTATTGGACATGGAAAAAAATTCATTTCGTGTTAACATTTGTTGTTCTATAATTCTGAGAGGTCTTTATTTTTGCCTAAATAAGAAAAACCGGGCAAGGGCGAGTCGAAGACGCGTATTGAGGGTTCTGTACAAAAGTTTACTTAACAATGTACCCACAAATTTCCGGTTTTAGGACTTTTTCCTTTACTTGTGCTGTAAGACTTTCTATCTTGCCAAATTTGATAATTCTAGTTTTAATTTAGTCTAGGTTTTCAATTCCCTTTAAATTGTTAGAAAATAAATCTTTAATTTTGTTGACTTAGTGATATCCGCCGTATTTACTCGGTAAATATCGTATGTGACATAATATAGAAGGCGTCAGAATTAGTACCTAGGAATTTTGCATGGGTGAATAGACTGTACGGTAGCTCAGTTGGTTAAATGGCTCGTTTTTTGCTAAATGATAGCATTGTTTTTTTCTTTTTGGTTTGATTATTTCACAGCTATAGCATATTATATTAGCATAGCTGCAGCCATAATTATTTGATGTTAATTTCAACTTGAGACCTAAATGCGCTCCTGAGAAAATAGAGTCGTGACAGACAAACAGACGGACAACAAAGTGATACCTACTATAAGGGTTCCCTTTGGAATACGGAACCCTAAAACTAGTATATTTAGAAATCACTAGCGGTTTTCACGACGCCGCTCAAGCACTGATTTCGCGATGTGTGTCACTTCTAGTGTCAAATACGCATCCGTTCTTTTTATGTGACAAGATCAACGATACTTGTAAATATTGCATGAAGACGGTCGCAAGACGTCTCCCTTTGGCAACACTAGGAGTACTTTAAATCCTTTTATTCGTATACATCGGCACTGAATTTCAATGAGATATATATACAATATTATAAAGATTAAATTGTCATCTGTTACCAGTTATGGATAGCTAATATTGTTAATTGGAAGTGCCAGTAGAAGTTGTGTGTTGGTTTTGATTTTCTAGATGAGCAGTATATCTTAGTGTAATTCAAAATCAAAGCGAGTAACGGCTGTCATATAAATGCTTTTTAAACCTGCACGTGCTGTTTCATTCTAACATACATATGTAGAAAAGGACGCTAAATGGTGTCTTCGAATAATCAAAACAGACTTTGAATTACTGTTGTTTAAGTGAGTGGCAAGTTAATGCAGCTTGTGTGTAGATGCTCAAGATAATAATCATAAAATAATGTGTCTTCGTCATACTTAACACTACAAAATAAGTGACATCGCTACAGATATAGTGCAACGACGGTACGCTTATAAAGGCCCATTCAGACCCTCGCTGAGAGCGTTTGAGTGTTAAAACAAATACACTCATGTCTATGGTTCGCCAAAGTCTCAGCGGGAATATGAAGGGTCCATTAAACTTATTACAACTAACACACAACATTTACAAGTATTAGTTGATGTATATTAAAATTTAATATGAGAGTGAAGGGACAAAGAGTGCACCTGTGTAATAATGTGTGTGCACTAATGTCCTGCTACTCTCTGATGAGATAATCCTGAATAATATTAATATGTTATCAAGCGGACCGTCGCTAAACTTTGTACCAACAGAGATGTAAGAAACTAACACTGAATGTCATTTTTGACATATCTTGTATGTGTCAAATGTCAAAAGCCATTAGTTATCCGTCATCTGTCGGTATAGACAAGGAAATTTTGCGAAAATATAATATACATCAACTGCCGTTGTTAGTTTATAAGATGGCAATTATAAAATCCGTAAAAATACTTTTTCAATTTATTTAATTCATTGATACTCATAATTTTATGAAATATTGAGTATTCAAAAATAAATTATCCGTCTGTAAGTCAGGAGAAAGGCATCGATAGATAACTCAAATTATATCGATACTATTGATAACACACGTTGAATGTCCGTATTGTCAGAAAGCCAACGATAGGAACAACTTGTTTACGCATCACTATCCATAGTGTATCGATACTTAATATAGTATCGATAACTGTACAGACATGAAAAGTGGTTTATATAGACTACCGATAGTCTTCTAAACCACAACATCTTCACAGAAACTAAAACAGTGCTGGCACGTCAATGCCATCGAATAAACATAAAATAATAAATAATCTTATAGTTTACGGGTTGGGTCGAGTTACCGGGGCCAGTCACTCGGCCCAGTACTAGCGCCAGTCTACCGGTACGTAAGGGCTCGCTGCGTTCACTGTCACTGATAAAATATGCAAATTGTAAAACCATCAAAATTTATACGAATTTTATCAAACATTAAAACACTACTTCGTACTACGAAAAATTCGAAGTAAACACTGAAGTCATCTAAAATTTGTGTTCCTTTATGCACAGCAATTAAAATTTACGATACTTGGACTAAATGTTTACTTATTATAATAAATGGCAGTATTGCATTTCCTTGTTGTTCGCACACGACAGTTTGTTAACAGTCCCCTGAAGCAAAAGATTTAGTTTCGTATATTTTTCATATAAATCCGAAAATACGCATGTCATAGTTATGTTAAGAAAGTTTATACGGTTGTACAGTCAAGAACAGTTATTATTACCTTAACGGATAATAATAACTATGCTAAAATAGGAATAAATTGAATCAAATTTGTACAATTTATTAACAGGAAATTACCCTTTGCATTGTGGTTCTGAATCAGAAAGAGGGTTGTGTACACCCATGCTCCTTTTACAAAGAGTTACTCTAAGAGCGTCACAGATGGCGCCACTAATACCTTCACGAGGGAAACTACGTATATGTTGTGTTGTTAACGAAAATTGTATCCCCTCTGATGAGAAGTATGCAAAGATTCAGTACATATTAGTTTAGCAAGCTATTTAATTATATTTATTACCTAGTAATTGTGGGTTTTTAGTAGAAAAATCTTAAGTAGCAATATGACAGTCTCCGAATTAAAAAAGTACAAGATTGTCGACATTTTGTTCACGCGAGTTTGTTCCAAAAGACTCTAGGTTTCCCCCTTGTGTTTTTTTTACTTCCTTTATTTATAATGGCCGGCCGTTTTTCGACATTTGAAGTGGTGCCGCCGTGTCAAAACCATTCCAAAATGGAAACCAACCCGTTGCTTTTTTACGTACATTGTTTGAGCGTTTGAGCTTCAATTTTTACGCCAGAATCATGTTTTTTTTTGTCTAAAAAGAATCGTTGACCAGGATGTGGTCAGGATTTGAGGTTAACTCAGTAACAATATTTAGGGCTAGTTCAATGATATGTTTATATTATTGCAAAAGTATAAGAAGCATTGGCCTATTTTTTGTAGTAACGCTGCACTTTTCTAATCGTCATTATTGTATAATTATTCCTAGTAAAAATAATTCATTGAATTTTATAGTTTCAAAAAATTCATTGCATTAATCACGTGAATTTTATTTATTATTTAAAGAAATTAATTGATTTTAACTTATTATGCATAGCCTGATTTAATTATTTTTTAATAAACGCGTCAATATAATTTTATCAATGTCACATTTTCTATCCAATTGTCCTAAAATCAGGCAAAATCAACTTTATTAAAACATCTTCCTTCAACTTGAAACGCGTTTTACAAAAATGATAAACACTTAATTATACCGTAAATTGAGGCCCAAAATCAATAGAGAATATTATATTACCTAATTCGGTCACGTCTTAAAATTAGGAGTTTGAATTAATCATTATATTGTCATATCAGTATCATAGCAACAGAAATGACGACTCAATCTCGAAGTTATTAACTCGTGCTAAACAGACGCGTATCATGTCCTCAATAGCGGCCCTACTCTGCATTTTCGATTCTTAACAACCCAACGCGATAACGGGAGAATAACGAATGCCTCGAGCCGAGTCGAAGTGTAACCGAGTCCAACATTTAAAAGTGTTATTTTATAAATTCCATAAACGCGCAGTTGGACGTTACCTTAGCATACACCACATGCATTAATGTTAACGTAAACGTTAATAGTATCGGTAATATTAACGTTAACGCTGAATAAAACAAACAAACATTAACGCTAATGTTAACGTTAGTGTTAACGCCAACGCTAATGTTAACGTTAGTGTTAACGCCAAAAAAGTCGACGTTAACGCTTGTGGTAACGCCACAACAACGCTAATACTAACGTCAATGACGATTATACCGTTTAACGTTTAATATCGCTGTGTCAACTTTAGCTATTATGGGAACGCGAAATTAAACGTTAAGCTGTTTTTGACATTTTACGCTTATGGTAGTCGTGTCAACATAAGCGCTTATATAGGTAACGCTAATACTAACATCAATATTTTTATTATCAACTTGAATGTTAGCGATATTAACGCTGCGTGTATAGTACCGTTATGTTATAGTTAAAGGTGACTCGCATGTTAACGTTATACGTCAATAATAACGCCTATGGTAACGTTAATACTAACGTCAATGCTGCTAACGTCGAATCAAATGTTAACGTTATACGTCAATATTAATGCTTATGATAACGTCAATGCTAATGTCAACCTCGACTCGAATAAATGTCGTCAATGCTTTTAACATCCACCCAAATGTTAATATCAACGCCAATGTCAGCGTCGATTCGAATGTTAACGTTTTACATTAATGTTAACGCTAATACTAACGTCAAGGCTGTCAACTTCGACTCGAATATTAACGTCGTTAATGCTGTTAACGTCAACTCGAATGTTAACATCAACGCTAACGTCAACGTAGACTCAAATGTAAACGTTATATGTCAATATTAACGCCTATGGTAACGCTAATTAACGTCAATGCTATCAACGGCTACTCAAATGTTAATATCAACGTCAATGTCAGCGTCGACTCAAATTAAAACGTTATACGTCAATATTAACGCCTATGATAACATCAATGCTAATGTCAATTTGACCTCAAATATGAATGTCGTCAATGCTGTTAATGTCGACATGTAAACGGTATACGTCAATGTCAACGCCTATGTTAACGCTAATCAACGTCAACTCAAATGTTAACATCCACGCCCAGCCTAACCTAACACCGCTAACCCCACAACAGAGCAGAGCCGAGCGAACGCAGCTAGTGCTTGACGTACGAGTAGACGACGACGCCGACGACGACGACGGCAAACGTGACGGCGAGCGGTTTGTAGAGCGACCTCTTCATGGCGTTCCACCGCTCCGAGTCGCGGGCGCGTCGCTTCATGGCGGAGACCCGGTCGGCGAGGTCGCGCGTGTGACGACGGCGGAGCTCGCTGCGATCGCCGCTGGAATGAACACAGTGACAAACTATTAGTTGTGTCTTAACACTTATGGGGGACCGTAAACCAGACTTTAATAGAAATAATTAGTAGGTTACCCTCTAGTTGACCGTTATTTTTGTAGACTACAAGTTGCAGGCCGATACGTCAAAATCATTTCAATTAATAATACATTACATTATTACACGATATAACATAACATTTCAAATATCCCTCTCGAAACCTATGTTATCGATAACCATAATGTTGTCAAACAACGCGCATCTCTACGTCGTCGTGACGTCACCCATAAACAGTGTAATGGCGAGAGAGAAAATTATGTGCGCTATTTCATTTGCACGCATTATTGCTCCGTAGTTGTAAATCGACCGCAGCCTGCTGAGTGTATAGTGACCCTTTAGGGTACCATGTTACTTGTCATTTTTTGTTACTCTATCCATACATATTAAGTTAATTTTAAATGACATTGTGTATCAAAAAATTCGTAAATAAATGTTTTTTTAATTATTTTCTTTATGAATCACCAGATTACAAGTCAAGAGATAAACAAAACACTATCGCTCACCTGTCGCTCGGCGCCGCGGTCGGCTCGTCGTCCTCGTCGTCGTCTTCGTCGTCGTCCTCGTCGTCGGCCGACGACGCCGAAGACGACTCGCGCGCCGGCGGGGTGGGCGGGGCGTCGTCCGACTCCTCCTCCTGATTAGCCGGGTACGACAGGTTACCTGTCAAATTGGCATACGTTAGATACGTACAATACAAGTGTGAGGGACACAGTCCAGTTCTTGGCTGGCAATGGCTCGGTTATTTGATTTTAGGATAGGCCAGTCTTCTTAGTCGTTGGTCAAAACTGAATAGATCAACATTATATTTCTGTCAGCTTGTGTCAAGTTAACAGAGATAGAATGTTTTTTGAATTTCAAAGCATCGATATATCGCTGTCGCTTTGTGTAAAGCGGACGGTGACAGAACCATGTTAGGTTACCAATTATTAAAACAAGAAGACAGCCATTGGAACTTTAAAAGTATTTAAAACATAATAAATTGCAGCCAAAAACGATGACCGTCCCGATTCCCGTCAAGAATAATAGTTTATTTTGATTAAATTGAAGTCTGAAATCTGTCCAATAATCAACTTTTTACTAGCAATAAACAAATTGAGACGAACAGATTGACGTCCATTCGAAAAGTATTATATCTTGACGGGTACACCCGCCACAACGTGCTTCATACCACGCGGTGGAGTCTCATGCCTCAACACTACACGTGTGGCGGCGGCGTCAAAGAGTAGGCAGTAAGTAAAAATCACAATCCACCCAGTTTCGTATCGTACAGAATCGCAATCAACCTGCCACACGATTGTTTCAACTATTTTGTGATTGGTTGTCGAGCTCAAACAACATATCACAAACGTGAGGTCAGTTACACCATCTAAAAGCAAACGTGAAACTATAAAAAAATTCGTTACGATGAACACACGTCGGTGCAACTGCCTCTTATTTTTCACGTGTCAGGTTATCAATCTAATTGAAACTGGGGGTGAGTGTGACGCCGCCGAGCGAGACATCCTATAAGCGTTGGCTAACAAAAACCGGCAAATCACATGCGCCCTCTACTCCGGTCTTTGAACAGCATTCAAAACCGAATGTTTCAACGGAAACAACGGTTTACGTCGCAGGCGGGTGTTAACTACTTATACATACACATTTATTAAACAGACATTGAAACAACGTGTGATCATTGCTATTGCCAATTTCGAGCCGATTTATAGGATAACACACATTTGAAAATTATTTCAGGCCAGTTTCCCGTAAGCGCATACAACATATTACGTGTTTGGCATGCTGTCATCCGCATGCCATCTTTATCTAACTGTCAAATTGTTTGGCGAGCTATCGCCAAGCAATGACAGCAGTTGATTTTATATTTGAACAGGCGACACGTAATCATTGTATGAGGAAATCTGGACTTACTTCGGATAAGGAAGTTATAACTTTCGAGTCTATAAATCGATAGCTACGAAATGAACTGCAAATGCAACGACCACACAAACACATAAGTAGATCCACCGAAAACACCAAATATACTATAGAAAAAAACGCGTTTTTTTATACCCTGTGTTTATTACTTTACGGTTGACGTATGACGATGTATGAGAGTGAATTATGGCAGTGCGAATGATAATGAATGGACAGTGACGACGATAATCCTTGGGTTGTAAGAAGTAGACGTTAAACAAAAAAATATGAATTATATAACCTTTAATAACAATGATTGAGACATTTCTTTCAGTTACAACTATCGCCTATATTTCTAACGTTACACACTTTAAAAAAACCAAGACTTGTTTTCAAGATTTTTTACCCGACTGCGGAAGGAGGGTTATGTAGTTAAGAGTATGAATGTATTAACAATTATACAATTTTTTGGCACGCCCTACAGCCCAAACGGCTGGACAGTTTTTGACATTTGCGGTGTCGTTGAATTCGTAAAAATCGTGGAAATTACATAAGCTATATACAATTTAAAAATGGCGCCTGCCAATGGAGACAGGAGAGAAAGGGGGGACGGGGGATTGATTTATTCCTTGCCCTAACATTATGGGTATCAAATGAAAGCCAGTAAAAAGACCATTTAAAAAATATAATAAGTCAGCTGTTTTGATTTTTTGTTAATTATGTTTGCTTGTTTTAAGACGTTTAGAAGTGTGTGAATCATTGAAGATTATACACCTAATTGCCTATGCATATTTATTTTACAATAACTTCTTAAATTTTAGTATAGACGAGCCTAATAATAAAATATATTTAATCAAGTTTATACATACATAGACAAGGTTTAGGAAATATGTAAATTATCAAAAATATTGTATACCATGTGGCGCAAAAGTAATGTCACGATGTGAATAAGCTACAATTTTATTGAAATATAATATAAATAAAGTGATATCTGTTTTCACAGACAGTTTTACTCATGAAATACGACCAAAGGGTGGTTTTTGAATTTTCAGATACTTAGTCAATTTCTAGGCAGAGATTGAGAATAAAAACGAAATGCAGTTAAAAGAGTAAAAACAGTGCATAAACTTTAGAGGTGATTTCATACGATATATTTTTTTACTTAGTATCATTGCATTTATATAATATCTAAATAAACACTTAACACATTTAATTTATTCAATATACCACATCATAATTGTAGCCAATACATATTGTGATATTACATCAGTAGATACTAGATATATAAAATAGTATTATATCCTACATAACAGGGTAAAAATTTAACAAGGGAAATTCTTCATGGGTTGTAAAAAATACCATATAATATTTTTGTATAATAGCAACCGTGTCTAAAATTGACTAGAGAAACACTATTTAAAAAGAAACTAACACAACTAGATAGTAAATATTTACGTTATACATACATATAAATATATATTTTCGTTCTTTTACCTAATTTCATAAAATTCCCTTCATATACACAACCTAACCATTGCAATTTCGCACCACAATTCACCACTCACTTGATGAGATCCAACCTTAACCGTTATTCCCAGTTATGTATCGTCTATAAAAAATTTAGAATTTCGTATCCAGGATTTTATTTATTATCCTTTATAAATGGTACGTAATTGTTCATAAAACTATTGCCACTGCGCCACTAATAACTGGGGTTCTATAATCTTAATTTAAATTCAATCAATAAGTCTTAATCTAAGCAGTTCCAAAATTTCGGAACTGCTCAGTTTAGTCCACATTCTCGACATCATTGCAGTTCGCTTACGACATCTCTATTTTTTATTTCAACTCGAGAATTAGCGGGATTATATGTTTTAATTTTAGAAAATTTATACTTTAATTGGCCGAGTTTTGAGTACAGGAATCACGGCCCTTATAACATTTTAATAGGTTGTTACATAGACTGGAATTGGTTTTTGAGCTGCCGTTTCACCAATGGCGGCAACAGTTAACCTGTATGTCAAGATCATTAAGTAATCGATTTACTAGAAGAAATATGTTACCAAATCGGCGAGACAGATTAAAAATTGAAGTTATCAGTATTTTTTTGTTTAGTGGCGCTGTTGCATACCTGTAACACTCCCTGTACCAATATCACAATAATATATATTTCATGAAAAAGATGACTTGAAAGAGCTCAGAGCTTTCTTAAATTCTACGAGATCATTTTAATAAATTAAGTTGTTTGTACTAGTAACTAAAAGTAATTTTAAAGAAATGTAGTAGGTAACCTACTTCTATAATAGATACTATTTTCCTAATACTACATAGACTATTTGACACAACGCTACTTCGTAAACATCAACTTCAAAAGATATTGTAAAATTTCAATATACTAAAAACATAGATGTTCATAAGTTGTATACGTATACCATAAAGGAGTGGTAACACTTTGAAAAATACTTAATATATTATTACGATAATATAGAATTGAGACGAAATATTAACAAACTAAACACAACTCTAGTTATTGTCATAGACTAGTTTCATACCTAAACAACGAAATAGCTTCATTAATAATCATAATATTGTGAAAGGCCCGTTATAAATTGCTCAACAAAGTTTAACATAATCTTTTTAACTTTCTGTGCCTAAATTTAATTAACTATCAAGTGATCCTTCTGTACTCCAATGTAAGAGAAGGGCAAATTATTATCTGATTGTGCCAGGTGCTTTAAAATTATCAAGTGCATTATTAAAATTATCATCATTTTCTAACAAACATATCGTCAACACAAATTGTAGGTAATCGTTATAAAATTCAATTCAAATTCAAAAATAACAGCCTAATTCCTAAAAACTACCATATTTTTTTACGAACACATATACATCTATCATCATCTTATATCTTAGGTAAGTATCTAACGATTTGATGATTAGACCGTAATAGCATTTGACATAAGCAGCAGTTGAGTGTGTGTGATCACTCCTAATTTTAGAAGCAAATTGCATATAGTTGCTAAATCTTAAGTTCAAACCAAGATCGTTCATAATAAGTTCGCTCTAAACCTAGTGTATGCTGATGGTACAATACGGTAGGCCAGTTGGCCAAGTTAATCCAGTAGGGTATGAATATAAACCTAAACCATTAATAGTGGCTTGGTGACGTTACAACCTGCGTCTTAATTGCTATGATGACGATAAAGGTCTGTGCCTACTACCCCGTACCATACCATGACCGTATAAAAATACACATTTGATTTTCATCCCTAAACTGAGAAGTTAAAGACTTTTCATGCTAATAATAATAATGTAAATATAAATAGATTTAAAAAAATCAGTTTAAATGTGGTTACTGGAAAATGTTTCTATGGCATTAAAGATTTTCTTAAAAGGATTAATATTAAGTTTAAATTGAGCCAATTGAACACCTGTTCCTGCAGATTTAAGTATGATGTAAAATTTCGAATACAACTGAAAAGAAAATACCTTAAATGCAAATGTAACGGCAAGCATTGTACCCAAATTTTTGTTTACAATTTCTAAGTTCGGAAACCGAATATAGTACACGCTCGGTCATGGTATGGTACGGTGTAGTGTGCAGAGAGCTTAAAATATAATTCTTCCTGCCTCTCTAAGTTTAGTGTATTACAAGCATCAGTGCCGTTTGGTGACAAAGCTGGTGTTTTTATGTTTAGCGGCATGTAAAGCAACTCGAAAATTTACCAAGGGAGGCGCTGGCAGGGATGGCCGGGAGTGGCCTAGCGGGGGGCCGCGTGAGGCTCTCGGCGCGCGGCGGTGGAGGCGGGGGCGCCTCCTCTTCAAATTCAACTAGCGAGTATATCTCTTCCCTCCGTTCTGTCTCTCTCTGTGGGCGAGGTTGAAGGTTACTAACTTACACTCAAGAACTGGAGCCCAAGTCTGCTAAATATTGTAATTTCGACATTATGTCAAAATCTTAATGTTAAAATTGTAATAGAAGCAAGGTTTTGACAGAAAACCTTGCTATTCAATTACGACTCTTTTGCTAGTGTAATTTAGCAGACTTGAGTCCCTAGAATCTTTTAAAGAACTCAATCAGGAGCGTTAGTGGCGTAGTTACCTCTTATGCGGGATAACCCGGGTTCTATCCCACGTACCGCGTTGTACCAATGAATTTTTTTGGTTTACTACCTGATGCTCTTACGGTGAGGGAAAACATCGTGAGAAAACCTGAACATTCAGGTGATTGAATGTGTAACCGTGATCTTGGTGCTTTTAGGATGGCCTGGTAACAGAATCACAGCTGATCCGGCTTAACTATCCAAGAAAGTAATATAACATATTGCCCTACACTACTAGATTTTACTAGAGTAGTTATAAGTCGCCTACCGAATTTAATGATGGCGAGTTGGGATCCAACCTCTTGGTGCCTCTATGATGGCCTGGTAAGAGAACCGCAGCTGATCCGGCCCAGCTATCAAAGCAAGAAATATAACATA
The DNA here is from genome assembly GCA_949316185.1 of Pyrausta nigrata. Lineage (NCBI taxonomy): Eukaryota > Metazoa > Arthropoda > Insecta > Lepidoptera > Crambidae > Pyrausta > Pyrausta nigrata. Next base: position 2,950,498 of record OX438936.1, read on the forward strand.
CCTAGTTGGTGACTCTTGGTGCCTCTGTGATGCCTGGTACGAGAATCACAGCTGATCCTGACATATTGCCCTAAACTACTAGATTTTACTATATTTACGACATTTCGCTACTCGAATTCAATGGTGGCAAGTTGGGATCCAGCCTCTTGGTGTCCTCGATTATTGCCTGATACGAGAGCCGCAGCTGATCCAGCAAAGCTATCAAAGCAAGTTATAAAACACACTCAGTTGGGGTCCAGCCTAGCTATTAAAGAACATAATATAACATACAAAGTTGGGGTCCAGTCTCTTAGCGCCCTCGATGATGGCCTGGTAAGAGAACCGCAGCTGATCCGAAGTCTGGATGAGCCCCATGCGGTCTTTGCGCATCTCCAGCAAGATCTGCTGGACGTTTACACTCTCGCAACCTTCCCTCTCGATCTGTGAAAGTAAAAAAGTCTTAACACCAATGCCTAAATAGGCAGTACAGTATAGGGTTCTGGCAGGCCTGTGTATCTCCCCGCGTAAGTAGCAAAAACGTACCTACGCGCGGCGACCCTTACTTAGGGGTTAAAAAAGGTGCGTGTCGATACCGGCCAGCGATAAGCTCGCGCGTTTTATTCACCGGCGGCCGCGCGGCTACGTTGCTGGCTGGACGAGAATGAATAAAGTACTAGAAAGAGGCGCTAGATGGCGTTAGAAGCTTCTCGTAGCAGTCAACCCTATCGCGTCGCGTGATATTACGTCACTAAATAGGTTTAGTGTATTATGAATCATATTCCAGAGCAATAAGTATGAAATTATCTTGCAATAGATTTTTGTAGGTGTCTACACGAAAATGTGCTTGACTCTGAGGCGAACTAAATTGCGCCATATTGTTGACGACATTGAGTAGACATTTCTTTGAATACAATTGCTAAGTCATACTTCTGTACGAAGTACTAGTACTTATTCTGTGGTTCTGGTTAGGTCACTTATACGAAGCTTCTGAATTTGTAGACTACTGGTATTATTGGAGATGTTGCTAAATCTGTCGTTGGCATTCGATGTAGAATGTAATTGCAATTTGGTCAATAAACTAATAAAATTATGTTAACCGCTATGGTTTTCCTTTTAAGTTGATGAAATGCTGTATCATCATGAATTTATCCAGATATTTTAAGCCAGCAGTTAAGCTGTTAGAGGGAGAGGGAAGCAGCAGGGGAGCAGTTTACTATTAGGTTCCCAAGGCCTGTCCCAGCTAAAAAGACTGGCAAATCTGGAGAGAAGTGTAAGGCGGCCAAGTCGCAGGCAACCTAGTTTTTAGTAAATGGACCTGGGTGGTCTTCACTCAGCTCAGCCCATCCCTGGTGGAGTAAGGAGCAGCCTAAGATAAGGTATATACTCACGATGACGAGACAACAGTCGACCAGGCAGAAGGTCCCGGAGCGGCCGATGCCCGCGCTGCAGTGCACCACCGGCGGGCCCACTTTGGGGTCCAGGGCCCCCGAGTTGCGGACCTTCTTAAGGAAATCGAGGAACGCTACGGGGGACGTCGGCACCCCAAAGTCCGGCCAGGTGGTGTAGTGGAAATGTATGACATCGCGGCTTTTAGAAGTCTCCATGTCAAAGATTCTGGAACAAGTTTGGCAGTTGAAGGTCGCTGCAATTATAGCATGGTCCTCCTAGCCGGATTTCGACTACAGTGGCCTATCTGAACAGAGATTAGCCAACTGCGCGGGAGATATTATAGTATACAAGTGTGTGCGCAATACACAGGTGCAACTCTAAAGGTTGGGTAAGACGGCAGATGTGATGTAAGAAATCAGGCGCAGGGCCGACGGCTACCCGTGCTTTTCGAGGCACACGGGTGTGCACCACTCACTACCTAACTCCGATATGCTTAAGAGTCAGGTCCCGGGACCTAATATATAGAAACCAGCGTCCTGCTGACCACTAGACCAACGAGGCACCCATTTACGTTAGTAAAGTTAAACCATCATCCTCATCCTAGCGTTATCCCGGTTGTGCATTCGCACTCGAGGGCCCAGGGTCCGCTTTAGACCATGATCTAGGATATGGCAGATCAGGTAATTACAGTGGAGCGACTGCCATCTGACCCCGTGCCCTGTTACCAGGGGAACCTGACCAGTTTGGATCATTGTTACACATTCTGTCGCCTGAATGTGCAGGTTTCCTCAAGTTGTTTTTCCTCACCGTAAGAGCATCGTTAGTGAAACAACTAATGTATGTCGGTGTCCGGGTTTCGACTAGCGATAATTTAAGGGCGTTTTATTTATCAAATTTTAAAGACATAATCCTAATTAAATTTTAGTAAGATTTATAAAAAAAAAAAAAAAAATTCCACTGTGACGGTTAATAATTTTGAATTGATCTTTATTTCACTTGATAAGCCATAGCATTACCTTCCAAAATAATCATTTTCATAACTTTTAGGACCTCCAAATCCACAGAAATAGCATTTTAAAAAAAATGGCTGCCATTCAAGAGGGGAGACGTTAGACCCCTAACATGGGGTTTTTTTGTCGATAACATTTGATGATCTAATAAGTCATTAGTACATGGCAGCACGTGGGATCGAACTGGTACCTCCCGCATGAGAGGCGACCCGCTAACGACGCTCTTAAAGTCAAACAATATGGATACGCAAAAAAAAATAAGTGATCGGCACTGCAATAAGGCATAATAGCAATAAGTTATAAATAATTATATACTAGTGGCGTATTTTCAGGCCAACATTATGTCAGCGGCTATTAAAAATGCATAAGGGCTTCAGGCGATATGTCAATTTCGTTCAAATGCATCGTTGAAATATTAATTTGATATTGATCTCGTAAAATATCGGCAATTATTGTTTGGTATATTTCAAGTGCTTCCATTTTTCACAAACACTTATCACAACTTTTTTTTCGTTTCTTCTTCTTCTTATCGTGTCGATGGTAAAGCGACTTAAATTTGTTGTGCCCAGTAATTGGCGACGCAGATTGCCTTGTCGTTTGCACACATAAGGTCTTCTAGAGAGCAGGAATCAGGGCACGCAGGACAAGACAAGAGATGGGACATGTCTTGTGGAGTGAACCCGCAGACACAGGACATATTGGTTCCATCGGAGAATGCCCACTTAAACATGGTATCCTTGAATCTACCGACTTGAGACCGGAGTCTGTTAAGGGATTTCCAAGTGGGCCATGGCAGTTTGTGCCCTGGAGGGGGATGTTCGGAAGGAGCAACGAAGGGAACAGGCGTTAAGGGTCCGTTCTCCTACAGGACACGTCTAGCAGTAAAGGGGTCGCGGTCAAGAGGGGTAACGAACTTCATAAAGCTTCTGCGGCTTTTAAGTCTTTTTTTTTCGTTTGATAGGCAGACATTTTGCCGCAATCTCACCTGATGGTAAGTGCCGATGCGGCCAAGGATAATGTCTGATTAGTAACAGCCTATTTACTCTTTTCTGAATGTATCCAGATCGTACTGTTTAGGGAACACTTCAGCCGGCAACGAATTCCAGGCTCTACTAACTCAGCAAGTGGCACGCAGATCCTAAACGTTTGGAGCGTGTTGGTATACCACCAACGACAAAAGGGTGGAGACCCCACAAACGTCTTGTAAAATAATTTAATGCTCGTAATGGGCTAGATTCTAAGAGACCCTTTCTTAGACTGATTTTAAAGTTTATCTCTTTCTATAGTAGGCCTTGTTCAAGTCCGGATTAGCTAATCCGGACTTGCTCAAGTTGTAATTTTAATACATTGTAAATGCAAATTGTAATACATTAAAAGTCATTATGGTGCGCGAAAGTTGCGTTATCTCTATTAACTTTATTTTTTCGATATTTTTTCAAATATCGAAAAAATAAAGTATTCGAAAAAAACCGTTTAAAAATTATTGCGATAAAGTCCTTTATTTAAATTGTTCCCTAGATATTATTTTTAATTTTTCGCACCCGATTGCAATGTTACCCTGTAACACCACCAGTAACTTAATGTGGAGTTCACCAATACATGTTTAATTTTTAATCAGCCGGTTTCGCATTATTTGACATATTTTGTATGGGAATTGTGTCAAATAACCCGTCAATCTATGTTACCGGCTATTCCAAAATTTATCGGACCTTATTATAACCGACAGTTGAATAATCAGCTCATTAACTAATGCAAACTGACGCACTCAGAGACGTCAATTTAGTTTAATCTATAATTAAGTCTCGTTCTGACACTTTCTATGTCAATTAAATAGAAAAGGACTGCATGAGACTTAATAAAGGATTAACTATAATTGACGTCTCAGAGTACGGCATAAAATGTTTTGTTGAGTACCTAGTGGGCATGAATGCAAACGAATAGTGTCGCGGTAGAACAATAACCACTGAAGGTAGAACTATGTGTACTGAAAACAGGAAATATAAATTACTGTATTTGTTACTGGCCTCGATTCGCTGTCATAGCGTAGTGGACCGTACAATAAGTAGATATCATTCCGTGTGAATAAATAAAAAATGCTTAAATTAATAGTTGATCAATGAGAGCTGCTAGTGAGAGAGCTTTACTAATTTGTCGCTTCTAAGTCTGATTTAGATCTCAATTATTATTAATAATTTACAATTGTTTAATTTAACTTCCCTGTTAATAATGTTAGTCAACTACTGGAACCAATAAGGTCAATTACTAGCACCTGCTGGTCAAACATAGGCACATTCTACTTTTCGGAATTTAAAAATTATTTAAAAAAATACTGGTAGGGTTACATGCATTATAATTATTTTCTTGATTAGCCGATAAACAACGCAGGTAAACATAGTTAGTATATTGCCATATTGCAATAAACCTGTATATGACCGTTTAAAATTGAGCTTAACTGGTTTGGGACTGGTACACCCATCCTACTAAAGCTTATCGCGCCTGTAATTTGTCTGTATTTGTCTGACTGGGCCACAGAAAACCTCTAAGTCATACTTAACATAAGTGCACGTACTAAAATAACATGTCACTGAAGCAAGCGTTTATTATTTCCACAGCTTTCTTTCATATTTACACTCGTGAACGGGCTAACATCGAAAACATTTCAAATTATCAGTATAAAACGGTAAACTAGTACAGCCACTAAATACAAAATTATATACCTAAATCTCATTTTGACTACATTCAGAAAAGCTGTGTATTTTTTCATTTGATATTTCCTACTAATCGGCTAACATCGAAACATTTCAAATTATCAGTATGAAACGTTATATTAGTACAGCCACTCAATACAAAATTATATAAGTACCTAAATCTCATTTCAACTACATTCGGAAAAGCTGTGGAATTTTGTTATTTGATATTCCTAGTAGTTTTCATGGATTGTTGTGGAGAGTGACCTTAACCTCATATCCTCGAAACGTAATGAATTTGTAGCTTTTGTTCTCTGGACTAAACTAGGGCTGTGTCTCTAGCGGCTTTATTACAAAAAACTAAGTAAAGTCAGCCTATTTAGATCCTGCTGGGCAAAGGCCTCATCTCAACTATGAGGAGGTGCAAGCCATACTCTACCACGCGGGCTCAGTGCGGATTAGTGGAGGAGTGTCTGTAAGGCAAGTGACAAACCTTACTGTCAGATGTTATTAATCCGCCCTAGGACCTCTGACTGGGCTTAACGACTAATACCAACAGATATTAGCCGGGGCCAACTGCTTAATCTGCCTTCCGAAGCACGGAGATGCTTATCATGGACGTCAGTTAAATGGTCGGAATGGTCACCCATCCAATCACGATCAGGCGCCGTGGGTTGCTTTACTTTGGTATCACTACCAAAGCCGCCACCACTGCGCCACAAGCGCCTCTCTGTGCCACAAGCACCTCACCAACTTAGTACCTCAAAAACTTAGTACCAGGTTTCATAGGACTAAATTTTACCAGACAAATTAAAAATGAATGACATTCGTGACATTACCTACTCGTATTTGGTCGGCTAATGTTTAGTCCTGGGTTAAACCTGGTAGTATTTTTTTGAGCCCACTTGCGCACGTCCGGATTAGCTGATCTGGATTTGTTCAAGACCTATAATCTGAGATGAAAGCCCACTTCTCGACACGCGCAAGTGGACCTTCCAGATTAGCTAATCCAGACTTGTGCAAGTAATATAACCTGAAGTTTAACATGCTTACTGAAAAACGAGGCCATTTTTCACCCGACCAAGTCAACTAGACAACTGTCAAACGACTTACGACGACGAATATAACGAAAATACCGATGGAAATTAAAAAGCAATGATGTTAAAATAAACTTAGGCAATGGGGAAGCAAACTGTCAAATTAGTTCCTTATAGAGGGCGCCAAATGTTTGTTACTTAGGAACTGTCAAAACCCATACAAATATTTGTTATTTTGTTGTTATTAGTTAGTATTTTTTTAAATGGGGCGCTGTGCAGCTATGGGGTGTGGTGAAATAAGTTCCTACAAATTCCCCAGTAATCCACAGCAAAGGATAAAAATGGGAAAGGCATTGAGAAGAGGAAACTTTAAATCAAGTGACTTTTCAAGGTTATGTGGCAAACATTTCGAAGAAACCGATTTTGAGACTACTTCTAAGACTACAGGTAGGTAAACAATGAAAGCTAAAGGTACATACTATTATAACAAATACATTATGCTAAGCTTATATTGATGCTTTTAGAGGTTATATGGAGTTTACAATTTTTTAACCTTTACAAATAATAAAACTGGTATTTTTGTACAAGAAGCTTTTAGTTTAGACTTTATTTTAACAAATTTAATCCTAGATTTGCTATGAAAACGTGTAAAAGTATAAAAAAACACTGTTATCTTACCTGTCGACTAGGTCAGCTTTTTTTCCTTTTAACGAAGCTCCACGTTTTCTCAATTCTTCCTTTAGCCTATCCACACGCCATCAGAAGGAATACATTGTAGTAAGTCAACAAAAAAAGGGTCTAGAGTCAAAAAAGTTCACAAATCCACAAAAGCAAAAAAGTATTCAGAGTAACAATATTTGACATGTAACAAACACACAGCGCCCTCTACCAAAAAGTTTTGCGTAATCTTCCCCATTCATCAAAATTGTAACAATATTGCTTTTTAATTTAATCACCTTTGGTAATTTCGTTGTATTCGTCGTCATAAGGCTTAAACAGGCTTCGGACTCAGGTTGGCCGAAGTAAGGAGAACATGGTCAGGTGGGGATTTTCGGTAAGCTCCGATGTAGACTGTGTTTGTGGTGCAGTGCAAACTATGGCACACTTAACATCGTGCCCGGCGTGCCCCAACATCTGCAAGCCAGCGGATTTAATGGACGGCAGTCGATCCGCAATACAAGTTGCTGAATTCTGGGCTGCTACTATGTAATTTTATCGTGTTCCATCGACTCGCTAAGAAGAAGAAGTCGTTTGACAGTAGTCTAGTTGGCTTGGTCGAGTAGTATAATATATGAGAACAAGCTTGGTCTGGGATTCTAGAACATACAAGAACAGTCTTTCCCAAAGTGGGCAATAACGCCCTCTTGTGGGCGCTGGAGGCCTAGAGAGGGGCGGTAAGGGGCCCAGCAAAAAATGGGGGGTGCTGATGTAATAGTGATTTTAAAGAACGCCTATACCGCAATTTTGGCTAAAGGATTAACAACATTTGTTTAGTATACTTAACTAATATAAGAGCTGTTTGTTTCCTTAAATAAATAAATAAATTTTCCCTTGTATTTTGGTCGATCGTCCAACGATTTTTGATAGCATTTGCATCATCATATTTGAGTGAACGTCGCTTTGCTGTTGCTGTGCTATTACAATGCTAATAAATAACTAAATTTCCAAGCTGGGGTTAGATAAAATATTTGGGGTTAGTTTAAGAATCTCTGCTTTAGAACATAGGAGACACGTCTCCAATGACTTACTAAACTGAGAATTGGTCGCTTATCCAAACCCTTCCGAGTGAACTGAAGCGAATTTTCCGTAAGCGCTGGCCAGTTCTAAGCAAAGAGCATATAGCTAACATTTGACCATGAGCTTTGAAAATATCATGCTGATCAACCCCCTCGATTCACGAACCACGTGACTCTATATAATTTGATTTACTCTCACTTGACGTATCGGTTGTCAATCATTAAAGGTTTTCTTGAGACGCCAGATCTCCTCCATTCTATTTGCATAAATACACAATACAGAACCCGTTTACCTAACACCTTCGCACTGAATGTGTCCAAAAATAATACATCCTTTTATAATTCTATCACTAGAGTCGGACTTCCAATGAACTGAATCGCAGTGGCTGGGATGTAGATGTGTTTAACAATAGGTTCTCCACCTGTAAGAGGGAAATCACACAGATCCTGGAGGCCGAGGTATCCTCAGCCGCACACAGTATGAATTAGAATATAATACCTACATGTTTTGTTTTTTGTCTCCTACCTTTTTCCTTAGATGTGTCTGTTTGTCTAAAAATCATATTGTGTTGTGTTGTGTACACTAACTTTAGGTTGCCGTCTAGTCTGTAACTGTTACAACAATCAATAATAATAATAAATAAATTGTTTCAACAAACACCAATTACCTAGCCCCAAACTAAACGTGAGCTTGTGCTATGGTGACTAGGATAACGGGTAGAAATACTTAAATACATATAAAAATACATGACTTAGGTACAAATGCTCGTGCTCATCACACAAACATTTGCCCCTTGCGGGATTCGAACCCGCAACCGCCTGGTTTAGAAGTCCGGGTCGCGAACCACTACACCAAGACGGTCATCAATGTTAGCTATGCATATACGACTGTAATCTGTAAGTGTACCCGACATAAATAAATAGGAGTTACACTGAGCAAGTAATCACTACGAGGAGTTTGTGCTACTTATTACTGGTCCGGTTCTAAAAATGTATTGACGATTGATTCTGGTTGTCGCCAACCCTGACTGGATGCATGATTGTAACGAAGGCATTGTTTTCAGGCAACGTTGGCTCGTGTTGCAGCAGCTCGAGGTTTATGAATAAAGCGTTAATTATGCTGGACATTCAGGCCCAATTTATAGGGAAATTCGATTTGGTATCGGCACGTGTAACGTCAAGCCCATCGATATTTGCAAGGTTGCAAGAGCTTTGATTGAAGGCTTCTTGTTGCACGAAAAGAAGTAAAATACAGATAAAGAAATAAGTAAATATAGTAGGTATTAAGGCCACGTGCTATCAGTTTAGATATCTGCTCTCCAAACGTAATCAGATGAAGGTATGAATCGATTAGCGAGAGCTGCTTCTTGCCACATCTGATTTGAGATAGCTACAAACATATATATGCGTGTGTGAACTATTAAAATACTGAAGAGCGTATTAACTGGTTACATGACACAGCACGCACTGGCGGATGATTACATTTGATATTCTTTTTAACCCCCGATGCAAAAAGAGAGGAGTGTTATATGTGGTGTATTAATAAAGTTTCATTATTTTTATTGTCTCTCGATTTTGGCTGCAAAGGTTTTGGGTTTCCTAATGGTTAGATCGATGATGAGGTGAAGTTGAAAGCTCTCAGTTGTCATAAATTTAAAAAGCACAACTGCACGATTTCATAATTTCATTGAGCATATATTTAGAAAAACACTAGGTGCTTGGCATACTAGTGGCTAAAATGGTAAGATGAAAAGAAGACTGCGTAAATGTAGCACGATTGCGCTAAATGCTTCCCGTCGTGCTTCAGGCTGTTTGCAACCCGTCATTTAAGATATCGATATGCCTACGATCTGTGGATTCTAGATGTAATATGGCTGAGTCATAACACAGTATGAGTTTTTAATAAATACTTTTTCATCACAAAGGAGATTTTAAACCAGATTTATCATTGGAGCACATGGGCATGGCAGACAGCATGGCTGAAGGTTTACAATAATAGTTTAATCTATTACCGAAACTAATTAATAACGCAAGTACAATTACGCATTGTCCAATCAACTGAATCTGCTTCTCTAATGATTCCGTAATATACATAATAATCACCACAAAGCGGTCGTCATCTTTTGTGAAAGCCCTGCCTTTAAATCAATGATATCAATGAATTTATGGTAAGGATTATACGAGTAATCATTCGATCGCTTTTTCCCCAGTTCATCTGGGGTTGGCGCGGCGTGTTTTTAGTGATCCGTACCTCCAAGTAATAAAGAACCCTTGATCACTCTGTTTCTCAAGAACGCGTGAAGGTATCAAGTTAAAATCAACATTTACTATTCATATAATGGCAGTCCCCTAAAGCTCTGAAAAGATGCGGCCATTTTAGCAGTATTTTCTAACATTTCGCAGGGGAATCAAAACCGTTAAGGGTAATTTCTATCATGAAATTTGGAATGATGGAAGCACCGCAAGGAAAGGTAAAAGCCGCAAATTGGCGGTACCATTGTAGAAAAAGACCTTCCCCATATTATTATAATGTTAGGGATAAACAATGCAACAAGAAAGAAAGTTATATTTTGCAATGCAAACAAAAATTTCACACACTACATTTGTGTATTCAACAAACGCCTGGGGTATAATATTTTTAAATTATTTTTATAATTATATATTGGATTTTTATATCCATTTACAAAATTCAATTTTATACAGTTTTATCTACTTATAGGAAATATTTGTTTTTATATGTTTGTAATCAAAAATTGTTTCACCAATAGATTGCTACGTTCCCGGGTGACAAGGGCCATATTTTTTTCAATTGCACTTGTTCAAGGGTTGTACTCGTATTAGATACATAATAGCTCTCGATAATTATTTAGTTGTAACAGAAATCTAAATAATACATCTAGTGACGGGTGTAAAGTACTGTGGAGTTCCCACGGCGCGTAATATGTAATTTCACGACCACATCTAATATAGGAAATTGTTAGAAATCAATACAATGTGGTTTGATACGAAGTTGTTATATTCAAGGAAAGTATTTTAAAAACGAATTTCCGAACAACTTTTATTAATATTAGACCTACTTCGAAATCCTATGATAAAATTCGTGTTTTTAAACTAAAGTCGTAGAATTACCGCATATTTTAGAATGAAAATCCTTTTCTTCAGGATATAGAAAGATTTATATTAATAAAAGTTGCCATAGAGCCTTATTGGGGCACTTAAATAATAATGTCCTCCTAGCCGAATTTCGACAACAGTGGCCAATTTCAATAGATTCAATAGATTAGCCGACTGCGCGAGAGACATCATAGTATAGTACAAGTATGTGCGCAATACACAGGTGCACCCTCTGTTCCTTCACTCTCATAATTCGGCAGTGCGACATAACCGTAGAGAGATCAGACGCAGGACCAACGGTTTCACGTGCTTTCCGAGGCACGAGGGTGTTAACACCACCAACTTCTTGACTCTGGAGCTGTGTCTGAGTTATTTCAACACTTTTGGCCCGACCCGGGATTCGAACCCGGGACCTCATGGATAGTACCCAGCACAGAACAGAAAAAACGAGTAGAAATAGCATCCTCGCCTATTAGTATGAAAACCAGTGTAACCAAACTAACACATTTGTAAGAATATCACATTATGATCCACACAAAAAATATTGAGTTGTAATTGGTAATTTTTAGCGATGATGATTTTGATTTGTAAGATCAGTCTTCGCCCCGATTATCACATAAAAACTAGGTTTACGGGGTGAAAATATATTGTATGAGAATTAGATATATGCGCGGAGAAAGGAATACGAAATAAATGTAGGTAGGTAAGTAAGTAGACTTACTTATTATTTAGTTATATAAAACAAAGTCGTGGGCGTGTTAGTTACACGAGATATTACTCAAAAATTACAAACTTTTTTATTGACTAAGATTGATCCTCGCCTCGATTGTCAAAAAAAAATAGGATTATAAGGTTTAAATTTAAAGTGAAAATAAGAATGAGAATCCGAAATTTGCACGCACGATGAAATTGCTGGCGTGGGTGTAAATAAGTATTGTTTACCCCCGACGTAAAAACGAGAGCGTGGTGTGTTATAAGTTTGACGTATCTGTCTGTTTGTAGCATCGTAGTTCCCGAACGGATGAACCAATTTCGATTTGTTTTTTTTTTGTTTGTTTGAAAGATCATTATTCGGGAGTGTTTTTTACAACTCCCTCAATATAAGTATCAAATGAAAAGGCTCGTCTGGTAAAATAGTATACGATATTATTAATTCCAAAGAAGCTGAAATGGCCGCCACCACAATGCATTTTTTTCACAACTCTTTCAATATTTGTTTCATTATGAAAGGCTTGATAAGTAAGGTGCAATATAAAAAAAGACGGTTCAGGCGATTAAAAAAATTATATTATAAATTTTTAAAACCGCCAACGCAACAAAGTACCCTCGACGCGACATTATAACACCTTATCGTGTCGTATTATTTTGGACTTTTTAAATGTTCGCTTTTTTTAGGGTTCCGTAGTCCGACAAGGAACCCTTAAAAGATCGTTCAGTCCGTCCGTTCCGTCCGTCCTAGTCTGTCACAGCAGAATATCTTGTAAGTTTATGGATCTCATTTTAAAAAATACGAAAAATTTAAATTACCCCTTTTTAAGGGTACCTCCCCATACATGTAAAGGGGGGGTGAATTATTTTTTGAGTGCACCCCCTTGTGTGGGGTATCGTTGAAAAGGACTATGAAAATAAGGTAGGGTTTCCATACAACACTTTTTTATCATCTTTACCATATGCGAGATATAGCTCGCCAAAATCGTTTCCACGGTGCCCCCTCCCCCCTGTAATTTCTAAAGTCTTAGCCTATAAACTTCAAATCACTCACGTAAAGAAACAGGCGCGAAAATACTTATTTAAAATTGTTTCGGGTATCCTGTCCTGAAATTATAAATAAAATAAATATATATACTTTTTTTCAAAAGAACAGTATAAACTTAAAAAGATTTTTTGCCTATACTGTCTTATGTTGTAAGTTAATGGTACGGAACCCTTCGTGCTCGAGTCCGACTCGCACTTGGCCGGTTTTATGTCCGTTCTGTCTGTCTGTCTGTCTGTCCGAGGTTTTGCTAAAAGACCGTTAGTACTAGAAAGCTGGTATTTTGTATGTAAACCAAATACGACGACAAGGTAATGAAGTAAAATTTTTAAATTTTTATTAGGGTGAGAAGTGTGGGGTATCTTTGAGTAGGTATTTGAAAATGAATTGGGGGTTTCTAAAACAATTTTTCTATTTATTCCTACATTTACGAAATATTAAACTTTGAAGTGCAACTTTTTGGTCCAGTAGGGCGTCCTAAAAAGTTTGAAAAAACCATGATGATAGTACATATAATAACCTTTAAAGGAAAACTATAGCAATTAAGATAATTTTATTAGTTTAGCAGTAATATTCGTAGAAGTTGTGTGTTGGATAAATTTGTACTAAATTCAAAATCCTTAAATTCTCTAAAGTTACTAAGACGAAGTAGATAACGACTATACGAAACTCTTAATGCGTGAGTCCGATTCGCACTTGACCACTTTTTTCTTATTACGGACTTACGGATTAATTTCACCATTTCTAATAAAAAAAATAACTTGATGACATGTAGCGAATCCTTTGATAATTAATTAGTTACCCATAAGGTACCGTACCTACCTAATATAATCCGCGTAATCCGCGAATTGTGTTGAAAGTAGTAAGTAGTATGAAAATAGTTCCAATTTCGTTTAAAATAAACTTATCGATATTTTAACTTTAAAATATCGCATCCCTAAATGAGTAGCGTGTGGAATTAATACGGAATTAGGTAACGGTACAAAATATAGTTTAGACCTTATCACCATTGTGGTGGATTGGTTTTAGATTGTAATTTTAGCCGATTGCTATCAAGTGCAAATTTTCCAATTTCTATTAAAATAACGTGATAAATTACTTAATTATGGTATGTCACTCCTCTTTTTGATAAATTTGTTGTTTTACTGTTGTTTTTCCGCACAAACATTGTACAATTCAGCGTTTTTTAAGATTTTCTTCAATATTTAAAGGCGCCAGCATCCTGTCGCAACTGTCGCCGACTAAAGCGCGTAAATGGGGGCGGGAACATCACATGCGCTAAGCTCATCGCATTTAAGATACGCGGATCACGCCCACTTACGATTTCTACTCGTTTTTTCTGTTCTGTGGTACCCAGCGTGCTGACCACTAGACCAACGAGGAAACTAAGAATATGAAACTAAGGTTATTATTATTCTTTTTAGATTATTCCCTTAGACAAGTCAACCACATGAAAAAAGTCGTGGAACTGGCAGTTACTATCCAGTGCGGCACTCGAAGAACGTGTACTCTTAATTATAAATTTAAGATGAAAGCATTCAATTTGCAGTTGCGAAAAAATTACCGCCTGAGACGGGAATCAAACCTTCGTTCCTCGCATACCGTGCATTTTCCGCGCCACTCGGCCTGTCGTTGGCAAAGCCTGTCAAAATGTTTAGCTTCACAACGCAGTGAATGCAGCATTGCTTTCGTCAATGTTATTTGAATTTTTCAAGACGTGACATCATCATCTTCCCATTTAGGAGTACGTACTCCTTTTTTTAGGAGAAGCTCATTCCAACTTTCCCTATCCTCGGCCTTTCTCTTGAGCTCCTGATGCAACGCCTGACATTTCCCTTACATGGTCCATGAATCACCTTCTTACACGAGTATACTAACCTCAATATCCTGGTGTTGTAGTACTCGCAGTCCTCCTCGCTAATCTGCTCAATTGTCAGCTTGACGTCCTCCAAGGTCATCTTATGCTGTTCGCCGATGCCCTGCGGCCAGTACCAGTGGCACTTGACCTCGTTCTTCTCAATGATCTTGTTCAGCATCAAGATGGCGCGGCTGTCTTGCTCCCACACCATAAGCCAAAAGTGGCTGACGGTGAATGCCAGCGGGCCTTGGGTTAAGATGTACTTGCGCTTAGCGCGGTCCATCTGTGGAAGAGGGTACAGGGTTAGAAAAATTTGGCTAAATTCGTCCCACAGCTGGACATAATCGTAGAAATCATTGCCAGGAGGCTTAGATAAATTGCTAAATGTAAATATGCTAAACGCAAAACTCGATTACGGCTGGACCAATTTGTTATATTTTCTTTTTTAAATATTCTTAAAGTCCGAGGAGAGAAAAAGTGGAAACACGGAAAAATAGGGAGGAAAATAGTAATAAACTATAATTAAAATTTTAAATTTTGACAGCTGACTTTATGGCGGTAAAATTTAAACGAATACGTGTTTTACTTATCCATAATTTTGATTGATGAAAAAATGGTATACTTGTAAGTTTTGCAATATTTTTCGATCAGGTTCTGAATGATGTTAGTGCTCGAAGAGAGATTTGTAATGTTTATAGAGAATATTCTTTGTTCTGAGCGGTGCGAGGTCTCAGAAACTGGTCGGACTATACCTGTTGTTATGTTACCTACATTCAAAGTACAAACTGTCCAAGTCCACACCGAAAAAATATTTTTTAAATAAATAAAACATTTGTCCAAAACGTATTCCTTTAACTCATTCGCTGCCACATCACGAACCGGTGCGTTATTACAATAATTGTAAAAATTGTAAAAATCAATTATTGATTTTTTTATTGTGTCTCGAGTTTGGCAGCGAATGGGTTAAAAACATTAATTCTATTCTACATTCTATTGATGTATTCTCAAAGTATGATTCCACTCGATTCATAATTTAGTTTTTTCAGATCACTGAAATAGCGTAGGAACCCAATTATATTCTGACTAAAGCCACTTCAATTCAAGATGTCTGTGTGTCTCGAATATAAATTGAAAATATTCAAATAAAAATTATTCAAGCGCCTCTAATAAGTCTGAGTAGGTCAAAAATAGTAGTTATTGCGTATGTTTGTTAAAAGATTTATTTCAAAATTCTGCTTTAGCATATAATAAAATAATGCTAACTAGTTTCTTGCATTAAAATATTTGTAAAATCAATCCCCCATCGCCCCTTTGTTTCCATTTGCGGGCGCCATTTTTAAATGTATATTATTATGTCACTACCACAATTTTGACAAATCCAAGGACCCCTAATATGTCAAAACTGTCCAGCCGTTTGGGCTGTAGGACGTGCCAAACAAATACGAGTATACATAAATACTCTCGAAAAACATAACCCTCCTTCCGCAGTCGGGTAAAAAAATATTTTATTAATAACCCTATACAGCGAGACTTCTAATAGCGCTCTATAAGAAGCGGTCAGCTAAGTGTTCCAAGAGGTACTCTTTGTATCAAAACGTTATTTTCGTATTTTCTACTTAAAATACACTTGGCTGTAAACAGGAATCACCAAGTTTTCATTCTATCGGCATTGGAATATCAATATCCTCATCAATCGAATCTGTTTGTATTTTTAGAGGACTACAATTTATTCTGACCATGACACGGACTCGACAGCGCTATGCTGTAATAAGATTATTAGTGTTATGAATTCTATAGCCCAATCAAGTGTATGCACTTCCCATCCTTGTAATTATCTAATTTAGGTATCTATCAACTGCAGCCGGGTACTAATAAAATTGTTTAGACATCGTAATCGATCCATACAAGCGGGTTTAATCCCATTGAAATTGGTGACAAATAAATATATCATCATCTTTTAAGCTGCAGGACGTCCATTGCTGAATACAAGCCTCCAATAAAAACGTACATATTCGATTTAGCATGGTCAACTTAGCAAGTATAATGTGCAGACTGCAGGTAAACAGTCACCTTGTAGACCGGCTAACTTTACTAGGGTTGTCACAAAAAGTTTCATTATTCCCCGAACCCCAAAAAAATGACAGGGTACGTAAATTCGATAGCACAAACCAGAAAGAAAAAAAAACTTAACCTGATGAGGTCCTTTCAGAAACTGGAACCGCCAAAACTAGATTGGTTTGAGTCTGACGAATCCGCAGAGCAATAACAGGAAAATCTGCCCCAGAATAACAAACAGAAATACCAATATGAGTTGATGAGATTTGGTGCAACAAAGTGAAAAGAGTACAAATCAAAAGAGAATCCGGTTTTTATTTTTACAGATCTACATAAGTTATATAAGTAGCACTTGCTATTACGAATTCTCAAGAGGATTATGGAAGAATATTTCTTCTTTATTCGATTATTGGATATCATACAACATTTTTAGAGTTGACCAAATAAGTAGGAAATTATTTTACTGCACAAAATAGGTAAATGGTACATAGGTACTCGTATAAGCGAAAACATATAAGTAATCGTTTTTATCGAAAAAACTATTTAAAACTATTGAATAGAAATGTTTTTAGGGATCCGTAATTCAAAGGTAATAGGAAACCCTATAGGATCACTTTGTTGTTCGTCTGTCTGTTAATACCCTTTTTCTCAGGAGCGCGTGCAAGTATTAAGTTGAAATTGACACCAAATACTTAGGTTTTAGGATCCTGTAAAGAGCTTCAGCTGTAAAAAAAATAACCGTCTATAGTCCGTGCCATTTAAACTTGCACAAAAGGTTATTGACCCCACCTGTACCAAACAATGTCCAAACTTTACGACACGTGTCGCTCATCGTATAAAATAGTGATAATCCCGACCTATCGCTGATTTCATAATACCACGGCCCGTCCGAGAACGAGACAACTCTAAAACATCAAAATTTAAGTAATAGTATCGTAATTATGTAAATAAAACACAGATTTAGTTATTATAATAAATTTTCTTTTAATTTACGTATTGAAAGTCTTTAAGCAGTTACTTGGTTTTAATTTAAAAACTCGGTTAATTGACATTACTTTTACCACAAATAAACACAATAATTAGAAATTACCTTTTTTCCATAAAGAATTAACAGTAGTTGACCATTCATAGATAATTATCATTATATAATTTTGACTCCGACAATGATAAATTATGACTTATTGCACTTAACCGTTAGTGGTTTGAAAGGTCAGGGGTGCTATACATGTACGCTGTTTTGTAATGGCTTACCCGGTGCGGCCTAATTCGATTTTTTTAATTCACGAATTTCGGAAGTGTTCACGTGTTATTATCAGCCGTTATTTTTTTAATAAGTTTCTGTTATTGTTCTTTGTAACGTTTGTGTTTGTTTTATTTTGTTGCTGTTTTCTCCATTATTTACTTATTATAAGTGAAGATAGAACCTGAGAAGAATAAAAAGAGGCGTAAAAGAATCCTCGAACAGCAAGCAGGTTAGTTTGTATAATTTACCTTTACAATATGTTTTGCTATCATCGTAGGTAATTCCATTTGAACACAAGTTTGAACGATGTTTTTAAGTATAAAGTAATCGTTAGGGCTTTTACACACAAATAGCAGTTTGCTGTCGACGTATGTTACTGCAGCCGATGTTAGAAGTCGGCGGCTAGTTGTCGAAATGCCGTCGACGTGCTGTCGACGCATTGGCGGCTGTCGCCGGCTGATGTTGACAGCTAGCCGCGTCTGTCATTTGACCTACGAATGCAGTTAGTCCAGGAGCTAGGACGTGCACAAAATGAGCCTAATAGAAGGAATTGCAAAAAGCGAGTCGTTGCTCCGCTGAAATACTTTTTCGCATGATGGTATCTCCGCGAGATAGTGAGTTTTTTAAAATGGTCGTCAGCTCATCAAAGACGTCTTAGACGACTTACACAGCTAACTATGCATTGTCATCCAAGCTAAACCTGTATACAAAACCTCAGCTCATCGTTTAAGATATCTGCTTTAAAATTGAGCTGCTATAAGTATTTGTGACATAACTTATAACCCGACTGGGTACAACACCTTGTCTTGGGTGTTGAAGAATAGGAGGAATGCGCCGCGTAAGGCATAAGTTAGCTTCAAGCTAATTACTGTAACTTCAGGCTAAGCCTTATGCAGCGTAAACACAATTCCAGTTTGATTTGAAGTTATCCTTCTCCTAGACAAAACAATGCTATTGACGCATATCTCACCAAAATGTAACTCGTCAAAGTTTACCTATCGATGCATCAGACTCAAAACATTCAACCTTAATAATTATAATCGAGGACTCCAAGAAAACCCCTTTTTTCACAGTCGTATACCTCATGACTGAGGGTCGTAATCATTATGTGGAATGAAACATACACGACTTTCTTGGCAATATTTATTGGAATGGTTTGCCATTGCCTTCTCCATCTCACACACTAGCCACTAGTGTGCAGGTTTTTCCTCACGGTGTTTTCCTTCATCGTTTTCACCGCATGGGTTTTAACACGCCTTTTTTCACGCAAAGAAAACCCAATACACCAAATTTCTCTACGGATCGGAGCAACGGAGTTAAACTCGCATGCTTATTCTCTGCAAGTCCTTTCGTTTGCTTCCCATATTGCAGGAAAAATAAAAAAAACTTAGTCCGTCATATTTAGGAGTCCGCCATATTGGATTTGGAATGACGTCACCCTATTTATTGAGTTACTCCTAGCAAGCCCTTTCATTTGATACCAATATTGTAGGAGTACATTTAGAAGTCGACCATATTGTTTTTTAGTAACGTCACTTTATTTTTTAAGTTACTCTCAGCAAGCCATTTCATTTCATATTCATACCTATATTGTAGAAATGCATTGAAAGAAACAAGCCCGCCATCATGGATGCTACGCCATGTTGATTTAAGAATGACGTCACACATCATTCATATGTCCAGTTACATAAAATGTCGGCTGTCCCTCAGCATATTGCTTGTTTTGTAATGCAGTAGCCAAATGTTTGTAATACATGTCAATTTTTCGGGTCAAGGTCGTCTCGTACCAATAAACGTTTGTTTACACAGACTTCAATCGCTACGCCTTGTGTTTTGGTTCGCCGCGATCCCGTATCGGCGTGCAGTGGTACAGGGGTGTCAATGACCTTTTGTGCAAGTTTAAATGGCACGGACTATAAGTCAACGCAATCCAAATATACGACCATTTGAGCATTCTTTTCTAACATATCGCAGAGGAATTAAAACCTATATGGTACTTTTCTAGGTCTACACATAGAATCACGAAACTTGGCAAATATAAAGGTTAGCACAAGAAAGAAATCAGAAAACCGCAAATTTGTGGTTACATCGTGGAAACAATCTTTCGTAACATACAAACTCGCGCACTGACGATTACATAATCGTCAGTGCGCGAGTCTGACTCCCACTTGCACTTGAAGGGTGTTTCAAATAACATACGAAAAATATTTTAATTTCTGTGGTGTTGGCAGCCCTAAGGAGATATGTAGCCGGTTTCACTCCAAGTATCGCGTATACTACTGTAGGTTATAACGTACACTAATCCAAAAAATATTGTTTGTAAAATGTCTAAGTCTACAGACCAATCAAAAACATTTCAAATACAATAATTCCGGCTGAAAATCAGTGTCGTTGTGGCAATTACATGTTGCCATGGCTTATGCTGGTGGCCTTTGTCAAGTTAGTGGAAGAATGAGCTTTTACGCCGACACTACACATTATTGGTTATTTATTTCAATAAAAACTTTGTAACGAATTCCGCATTACTGGTGTCTCGTCCAAACACGTTAAAAATCTTAGAAATACAAAAGAGCAGATAGGGCATATCGTCATGTAAATGGTCCGATAAAAATAGGTTTAAGCTTACAATTCCGCCGTCAACTAGTTTTTTAAGAGTTTCGATATTATCCCTTTAACGCGCCGCGTTGTTTCAAAACAAAATACCTTTAATCTACTATTAATAAATTATACTAGACAAAATAAACTTCTAAGCTAAAGTGATTTTTAAAATTATTTTGCGAAATGATATAGTTTTATCTATTTTCATAATCCATATATGAACGTTTCTAGTAGAACCTCTTAAATTCCAGGAATGGAACCATTAATTGACGGCTCCCTTCATTAAGGGTAGCTTTAAAAAAAGTGTACTCAAGTTAGTACATGGTCTACACATTCCAAATTTATGTATATTCGACTAAAATCTGCATAAAGCAAAAACATAATTCGTACCACTTTTTGTTTGGAAAACGATGAGTTTCAAAGTTTATATTACGTATTGCTGATACCAACCAGCAATACGTAAAGTTGCTTGAACCATATTATAAAGAAAAAAGTTGAATAGTACAGTTATTTTATTAATAGGCAGACATTTGACCGCCATCTCACCTGATTGTAGGCGACGATGTATTATAATAATATGTAAAATGTAAGCAACTTCGTTTTCTATTGAGGCCTTCAATATGTTTTTTTTCCCAAAAGCTGTTTACACGGGTACTTACGATACGGGTATCTTCAAAGTATTAAGAATTTTATTTTACCATACATAATCCTATTATCGATATTCACGAACATTGAAAAATAATTCTAAAAATATTTAAGTGATCGTCCGGTTTGATGAAAAACAGAATCATAAAAAAATAATATTTCATCGAAAATCTTAAGCTGCTTTTCAATGAATTACATTTTTGACGAAATCTGTTTAGGGATAAAAAAAATGTCTGCTAAAAGCTTATCCCCTTAGAATATTATCCCTTATAGTGAAAATAAATACTTAAATTCACGACTGTCTTGGTATACTATGGCCGTTGCTGGTTCGAATCCCGCAAAGGGTAAAAATGTTTGAGTAATGACTGCTCATCACCGCAACCGCACCCAAAATGCAACAGTTGTGTTTATTGAAGTATACAGGGAAGTACAAGAGGTGACTCCCAAAAAATTTTTGGACGTCAGCTTTTGGACCATCCTGTATACGACTATCTAGTATTGTAGTCACAATATCACAAGTTAACACCTAATTTGGGATAAGGTAATTGTTGTGAGTGTTGATACGATCTATTTTACTAATTTACAATATTTTGTTGAAAAAAAAACCGGGCCAGTGCGTGTTGGAATCGCGCACCAAGGATTCCACCGTACAAACCAAGTTTTTTTCACGATGTTTTCGGACTATTGCCTTTATTTGTGCTGTAACCTTCCTACCTTTCATGATTTTTGGGTCTAAGGAAAATATCCTATAGGTTACGATTTCTAAGACGTCAATATGTAATTTGGTTCCCCGCGACTTCGCCCGCAAGAGTTGGATTTTCCATATAAACTTTCATCCCCCATTTCACCCCCTTAATGTTTTTATATCGCGACGAAATGAAGCCTATGTACTTTCCAAGGTCTCGAACTATCTCCATATCAAATTTCATATCAATCGGTTCAGTGGTCAAGTGGTAACAGACAGACAGACACACTTTCGCTTTTATAATATTAAGTATGGATACCGTAAAACTGACGCTACATTTATTATTTTTTAATAATAAAACGACGTTAAACAGGTAGTAAGCGGGAAGTGTCAGCTTAATCGACCCACCGATGCCATGTAATAATAATAATAATGTCCTCCTAGCCGATTTCGACTACGGAGGCCTATCTCAACAGAGATTAGCCAACTGCGCGAGACATATTATAGTGCACAAGTGTGTGCGCAATACACAGGTGCACTCCCTGTTCCTTTACTCTCATAATTCGGTGAGACAGCAGTCCGACATGACCATAGAGAGATCAGGCGCAGGACCAACGGCTTAACGTGCTTTCCGAGGCACGGGGGTGTTAACACCACCAACTTCCTGACTCCGGAGCTGTGTCTGAGTAATTTCAATACAGAAAAACCCAAACACTCTCAGCTCGACCCGGGATTCCAACCCGGGACCTCGTGGACAGTACCCAGCGTGCTGACCACTAGACCAACGAGGCAGTCAACGAGGCACCGATGCCATGTAGTATGATAAGAAACCCTCCAAGTAAGAAACAAAAAGTATTGCAAATATATGATTTGATAATCCTACTGGAAAAATATTTCTAATGTCGTTGTATTTTCCAATGTGTCGGCACTCGAGTTGTTTACAGCCTCACGGAGGGTGCTAAGCCACTAGCCGTGATGATGGGACGGCGTCCGACAAATGTAAGTGCCACCTACCGTGCCAATTGACAATGATCGATCTGACCTTGGCGTCGAAAGTTCAAATTCGCGATTACGCGTCCACTTTGCAATCAAGACAGTCTCGAACATATATATATCGATGTAGCGTTATCAAACTTCTTCTTCTTCTTGTGTCGACTCTGGCGTTATATTTTTAAGGACCAATACGCAGCGACTAACAGAGCATTATCAGTAGCATACAGGTCCAGGGTAGGGGCACTTAGGGCACGACAATAGGTGTGCCATTGTCTGAGGAGAGTGGTGTCTCTAAAAAAAGTTTGATAACCTGCTTGTGTCTCTAAAAAATACTACTGTAATTACCTGCCTGCGCGCGACTGCCACCTGACCTCCGTGACCCTGATAAGGGAAACCTGACCAGTTTTGGATCACCGTTACACATTCAGTTGCCTGAATATGCAGGTTTCCTCACGATGTTTTCCCTCACAACAACTAATGTACCTACATAGCTCAGAAAAAGTTATGGGTACTTGGCTATGATGTTATTCTACTAGTTCCTGACACAAAGGAGTTTGACCGTCACGACAGACGACCGACGGACTACGAAGTGACTTTATAAGGGTTTCGTTTTTCTTATTGAGGTATGGCTGTAAAAAAGAGTTTCTGTGTTTATCATGGCTTATAATGCTAGGATTTTCTAGAGAACACACCTTTAATGCAAAAAATCCAGTCAAGTAAGTCAGACTCGCGCACAAAGGGTTCCGGACCATTATCCTTACAACAATAGACACTATATAATTTAAAAAAAAAAACGGAAAAAAGCAAGTATGTATGTAAGCCCCCCTTAAATATAATTATTTTTAAAATGAATAATTATATACCAATTAATATTCTGTAAAAATATTTTATGTTGCCTTTATGAATATCGAGCAAAAACTGCAAGACAATCACATATATTTTATTTTATTCTGCTAGTATATGTTGTTATAGCGGCCACGGAAATTACTGTGAAGCTGAAATTTCATCTGTGTCATCTGTGAAAATTTCAACTGTCCTTTCTACCCGCGGGTACGGAACCCTAAAAACAACGCATCAAGCACAAACCGATCAATAAGCAACTAAGTGATTGATTTTAATTTAGGTCACATACAAAAACGGGAAATAAAGTGGATTTATGTGGGCGGCAAAAGCACAAAAGCTGGTAACAATAAAATTTTATCAGTTGTTTTTACAGTATAGACCGCAACCTAGCGTTAACCTTAGCTGATCATAGGTCAGTTTTAGACTTAGTAGCTAGTGATGTCCAGGGGTTACTTGAGTCTTCAACAAGATGTCAAAGCTTTCAAACTTTAGGTTTACAAATGTAATAATACGACTGTTGGCGGTAAACCTTAATGTATAATTTTCTTCTTTTTTAATAACCTATTTTTGATACTTTTTGCTTTGTTTTTGTTTACTTTTGGACGTATGCCATTCTTAGTTGTCAGTGTTATTATAATAAGCAGTGTGTGTGTGTGCAAATATAGTAAATTAATATTTTTAAAGTGTTCATCTTCCTGGCTTCTGCTCCTACGTTTTCCCTCGCGTACAACGGCTATGTCCTAAAGCTTTAATTTTTAAGAACAAAAGGCAAAAATATTTTTAACTGGTAAAGCAATAATAGAATAGAAATACATTAAATAAGCACCTCACGACAGCAGATTATACCACCATGACACTGATTTTCAAAGAGAAACCTTATATATAACCTGAAAACAATCAGTTCTGTAAGTTATTTTAATTTCATTGTTATATTTTAAACTTCTATTTTAAAATCCTTCAATTAATGTACAGTATCATGTTATATATTTTTTTGTGTCAAAACATCTTATTTATTTTCCTTTCTTCGTGTGTATACGCACACTGTGCCCGTTACGAATATTGGTAATTGGTCTTCAAAAATTGAACGCCAGAGTCGATACGCAAAGAACAAGTGCTCGAAAAGGTACCAGGTGAGCAGGTGAAAATGAGTATCGTGAATATTGAATGTGTTACGTTATGTCACGATTTAGGTTAAGCAGGGACCTATTCGGCACACAATTACATAGTAGGTAAAGTAAAAAAAAACATTACAATAAAATCAGCGCGTTCAATCAAATATAATATTTTTAAAATAGTATTTTCATTGGCTTTCATTTTTGATACCCATATTGTTATGAAAAGTTTGTTTTCATTTGCGGGCGCCATTTAAAAATGTATACAGGGTGTGGCGTAAATAGTGGTCCAAAGCAAAGGTGTGGATACACTGTACACTGAAGCACCACATACCAGTATTTAAAAAAAATATATGTACAGGGTTTTCAAAAAAAAAAAAAAAAAATTTTTTTAGAAATCGTTACCTTGCCTTACAAATTTGGTTATAATTTCCAAAAATGACGGTTTTTTTTATCCATTTTTTTTATTATTATTGCTGATCACTTGTACTTAGTACTCCATTCTTTTTTTTTTTACAAACTGAATTTAATAAAAAAAAATAAGTTTCTTTCAAAATTCAATACTCACTGCTAGCAAATCGTTTGACCTTCAATGCTTTTGGTGCGCCGGCGCTGCTTACACCCCGAATTGAATTGGAATGGTCATTTTTGGAAATTATAACCAAATTTGTAAGGCAAGGTAACGATTTCTAAAAAAATTAAAAAAAATGTTTTTTTTGGAAAACCCTGTACATAATTTTTTTTTAAATACTGGTATGTGGTGCTTCAGTGTACAGTGTATCCACACCTTTGCTTTGGACCACACAGAAAAAAATTACAACCCTTGTAAACCCTTGAACTTCAAATAAATTGTTTTTCTGAATTGGGCTCCTTTTTGTTTCGAAAAGCAATAACTTTTTTCCTGTAAGTCGTAACACTTATTGTTGCACCATTTTAGAATCTGCAAAAGATGGGCATTTTTTTTAAACAATGGGCACTGACAGTGTGGTACATTTTTTTTGCACCAAAAGCATTGAAAGTCAAACGATTTGCTAGCAGTGAGTATTGAATTTTGAAAGAAACTTAATTTTTTTATTGAATTCAGTTTGTAAAAAAAAAACGAATGGAGTACTAAGTACAAGTGATCAGCAATAATAATAAAAAAATGGATAAAAAAAAACCGTCATTTTTGGAAATTATAACCAAATTTGTAAGGCAAGGTAACGATTTCTAAAAAAATTAAAAAAATTTTTTTTTTTTGAAAACCCTGTACATAATTTTTTTTTAAATACTGGTATGTGGTGCTTCAGTGTACAGTGTATCCACACCTTTGCTTTGGACCACTATTTACGCCACACCCTGTATACTTAGCTTATGTCATTACTACAATGCTGTCGAATGCAACACCTTAAGCCGGGACCAGTACAGTTACCATGAGTTTACGGGGGTTTTACTCGCTAGCGACGACGTAAAAAAAGTGTATTGAAAATTTTAGTTCTCCAAGTAACCGCTAGAGGCGCTGTGCAATTTTCCATACAATTTTTTAACGTCGTCGCTAGCGAGTAAACCCCTCGTAAACTCATGGTAACGGTACAGACGAGTGTAAAGCCGGAACCAGACGAATGTAATGTAAGGTTACGTGTAATTTAGCATCAACCATGTGGACGGCACTGCGAGCGCCTTTGTGTTTGGGCTAAAAACCGACAGCCGATGGATCAGTGACGAGCGTTACAAGTAATGCTCGTAATGCGTCCTGACACAAAATTCGCGTTACCTTACTCGTTAATCGTTATATTACATTACGTGTTACACTCGTCTGGTTCCGGCTTAACACGTATTGTATATAACGAGTAAGGTAACGCGAATTTTGTGTCAGGACGCACTACGAGCATTACATGTAACGCTAGTCACTGATCCATCGGCTGTCGGTTTTTAGCTCAAACACAAAGGCGAACGCAGTGCCGTCCACACGGTTGATGCTAAATTACACGTAACCTTACATTACACGTTACACTCGTCTGGATCCGGCTCTATATGTTAACAACTGTCCTGCCGTTTGGGCTATAGTGCGTGCCAAACACTTACTCGAAACATTTAGCCTTCCTGGCGCAATCGGGTACTAAAAGTTTTTCAACTTTGTAAAGTTTTGTAAAGTATCACCTTTGTTATTGATAAGCGTATTTTGCTCGCTTTGTGTTAGGATAGAGTTTTCCGACACAATACAGTAGGTGTTCGATCGCATGTGTGTCAAACTAGGACGACCCCGCTCGAAAGGAAATCCAGGAAGCAAGGTCAAGGCCGACGCCGCGGGTGCGGTCGTTGACATAAGATGTTTCGCATATATTATTTCAAACGACTGACGACTAAATTCGCAGGACTAGGGTAAAATCGGGATAAATAATAAAATAATAAATAAATTGTTCCAACAAACAGACCAATTACCTAGCCTCATACTAAGCGTGAGCTTGTGCTATGGTGACTAGGATAACGGATAGACACACTTAAATACTTTTATAAACATCCATGACTTAGGTACAAATGCTCGTGCTCATCACACAAACATTTGCCCCTTGCGGGATTCGAACCCGCAACCGCCTGGTTTAGAAGTCCGTGGCGCGAACCACTACACCAAGACGGTCGTCAAAGGAAAGGAAAAACATATTACCTTTGACATATCCAGAGTATTACTGATTATTGCGGATCTCTAAATTTTGATCTATCCCATATAGGGGATAGTTGCACAGTCCATATAAATAACGTTAAGGATAGACGACCCGCTGAGAAATAGCCCATCTATCCCGAAAAAACTTTCATCGCACCTAGCCGGCCCATGCAATTGCACAGAGACATGAGACACGATCCATTCGGTGGAAGTTGGAAAGTCTCTCGATAGGTAAATAAACTAACACGCAATGTACTTGCGAAACTAGAGTAATTTCAATCGGGGCATCTATACCACTGGGGCAATCCCGATTTTACCCTAATGGGCGAAATTCTTTGAAATCACCTCGGCGCAACAGAGCCAGCTGTGCTAGAGCCTTACTAATAATAATTTTGACACTTCTTTAGCATGTGAATGGATAATTTGAAACGTTTGCTTCCACTATGATTTGTTTAGTTTAAGACACTAGTCACACACATTTATATTAACTGACGCAAGCACAGATACAAACGCACACACATACACACACACAAACATACGTATACTCACTTAAATAAATTCTCACACACATACCCCTAAGTATTTATAAGTGGACCTGTTCCCATTTAGAATTTAGCTAAAATAAGATAGTAATGTTAATAACTATAATATTAGAATAAAGCCATACTGCCTTGTAATAACATGGATATAATGATGGAAGGGCGGACCTTTCAAACACAGGCATTTTAGCTTAAATGGAGTCTCCAATCTACTGTTTAAGACGTGAACTTTTCAAAAAGAAATAAATTTATATGATTTTATTTTCATTTAATTCCTAAGTATGTCATGTTACCTATTTGTTATTAATTTGAAATTAGCCATTTCATATTTATTAAAGTGTTATTATATAACAGCGGCAAATTTATTTTTCAGTAAGGGGGTGAGTGTGGGGCAGAAATACTAAGTTAATAATAAAATAGTACTTCTTTGTGGTCCAACAAAGAACTAAAAGTTCAGGCATCAGCAAGTTGCTTGGTCGTTCATTTTTTAGGAAGTTTAATTTTTTTACATTGGAGGTTTCTTAACAGGATACCTTAAAAATTTGTTGAATTGCCGAAAAAACTTTGAAAAAAGGCTATGGCAACAGTGACTGAGTTTCTTGCGCTGCTGCCTCTCGTTAGGTAAATAGGTAGTAAAGCGAACTATTTTTGTAACGAGCAGGAAACTTTCTAAGGCAACTTTGCCTTCAAAAGGTTTTTTGGACAAAAAGAAGTCCACGTGATTCCTTAGTTGGTGGAACGTAAATGTCACATTTTTGGGGCACGTTCTCCCGTTTCGATTGCTAACAGTGTGCTGTTGCTTAGTCCGAATTCTCTTTTGAATGTTATTCTCGTCACAGTAACAGTAACGAATGTTAAAAGAAATATTCATCCACGTTTTCAGTTTCATCCATTTTGAGTTTCATAAAGTTTTTGCAGTCACGTACCACTTTCACAATTGTTAAAACACGGGGCAAAATACTATTTTGGGAAAACAAAGGAAACTGCTTTACCTACTGCTTGGTATGGTGCCACAATATTTTCTAATAAATATTCTTGGTTTAAACTGACCAACTAGAGTCGATTTTACCAACGCCAGATAAGAAATATTCGACGGAATAAGCATAAAACGACCGATTTTAAAATGACATTTACTTAAATGATTGCTGACAAATAGGTGACGTTTTCAAATTAGGCGTTTTGTATTCTATTCGACGAATATTCCTTATCTGACGGGGGTAAAATCGATCTAAGGACGTCTGATATACTTACACGCTACGGACCGCACGGTAAGAAGCCCTGATTTAAGGGATAATTTTCAGTAAAAAAAATCCTATGTACTTTTTTGTGCGTCACTCTAACGCTATACACTTCTAACATTTACGGTCTAGATTATGTATTGTTTAAGAAATACTTTTACGAGCAGCCTTCACATGAGATACTCTTTGTGACACAACAAAATTTTCACAAAATGCTTGGCATACGGCTTTTACAGTTAAAAGTTATTAAACGTTATACTACTTAGTGTAGAACATGTGATAAATGAAGGACATATTTAAAATATATATTGATACAAAATAAAGACAACTGCCGATACAAACTTGTACTTCCTTTCTTAATCCCTCAAAATAAAATCTGCACTAATATTATAAAGAAAGATTTGATTGTTTGTTTGTTTGTTTGTATTGAACACGCTCTGAAACTACTGAATCGATTCAAAGGAAATTTGGTACAGAGATAGTTTGAGACCCTTGGGAAGGACATAGGCATACTTTTTGTCATCATAGGAAGATTTTTTCCTTATCATAGCAATATGGGTATCAAATATAAGCTAGTGAAAAGAACACTTTTAAAATATTATATTTTTTGCAGTCGGGTGTTTTGTTATTTTAATAATTATGTTGCCTGTTTATTTTAATTTTGTTTATACAAATGTCCAATTTCATTGGAACTACTATTGGACTTATTCTTAGTATGGATTGTCGCGCCTTTGGAGAGATGAGATCATTGGTATACCTACTTTTTAATGACACATGCTGCATTCTCTGTACTTTTTCTCTTAATTCATAAATTTCATTTCAATTTCATAAAACTCCAGATGCAGTTTCCTCAACATTCTTTCGTAAAAAACAATCTATTTAGTTTGTATGTTGTTGCATTTGATGACAGTTCAGCGAGGCCCTCGCCCGACGTTGAACAGTAGTAATAAAGAGAATTGGGTCGGTGGGAATATTCAAGGATGGCAACACTTTGTCGGGACGGTGCATTTGCATTGAAGTATAAACTGTTTAATTCCCGAATAGGAAGACAACCCTGAGATATGCAAGCGCCTCTCGCCAAACTACACATTTCTAGAATCAGGATCTCGGACATGGATAGACTGATTTACCTACACAGCAAA
The DNA here is from genome assembly GCA_949316185.1 of Pyrausta nigrata. Lineage (NCBI taxonomy): Eukaryota > Metazoa > Arthropoda > Insecta > Lepidoptera > Crambidae > Pyrausta > Pyrausta nigrata. The sequence goes on from OX438936.1 coordinate 2,980,795, forward strand.
ACTATAAGGGTTCCTAGACCTAATGACTGCCTATTAACACAGAATACTTAAAGTATTTATAAAAAAAACGAATATTAATAATTTGTTACGTACGTTACAGTACGAGTCCGACTCGCACTTGTCCGTTTTTTTAAAATTTTAGAGCATAGTGCAGGACCCAGATTTTATGAATTACTAGCTGTTCCCCGCGACTTCGCCTGCTTCTGCTATTTTCCATACAAACATTCATCCCCCATTTCACCCCCCTGATGATATTATATCGCGACAAAAAGTAGCCTATGTCCGTCCCAGGGTCTCAAACTATCTCTGTTCCAAATGATCGAATTCATTTGAATCGGTCAAGTAGTTTCAAAGCCTTTTTAATACAAACAAAAATCAAATCTTTCCTCTTTATAATATTAGTGTAGATGACAATGCGAACCTGTAAAATATTTATTGGATGAGCCTCGAAAATCTTCAAGCTTTTGCGAGATATCGTGAGCCGTATACAAGTACATTCTTGCTCGACTCGAAGGCACCTTACATTACAATACATTTAAAAATCTGTGTTATTTGACTGAGTATTATGTTTTGTGTTCATTTATTCTTATAAACCAATATTTCATAGACTAACAAGCAGATTCCTTAATGTTGTTTTCATGCCATCTTGAATCTATTTCTATGTAAATTTGCTTTTGAACAAGTATTTTCATGTCGCACGCTGCTCTTTCTCTATTTTCTACAAAACAATGAGATCCTCTTAAATTCTTTGCTATCTCAATTTAGCATATACTGAGATCTTTCAAACTACGCAACTGATTTTAATGCGGTTTTCACCAATAGAAAATATGGTTTTCTATGACCCGACCGGGAATCGAATTCGGGACCGTCGGCGACACCTCAAAAACCGGTGTCGGAGCCACTCGACCACGAAGGTCGACGCAAAACATATTTTGTGCACTTACATTGAAAACACCGGATAAACCTTACGAGAAAGATCAAAATTCTACGTATTTACTACTACTTAGCAGTTCATTTTGACATCTTGGTGTAGTGGTTCACACTTCAGACTACAAAATCAGAGTTGCGAGTTCAAATACCGCAAGAGGCATGTGTGATGAGCACGAGCATTTGTACCTAAGACAAGGATATAAACGTATATACTCGTAAGTATGTCTATCCGTTATCCTAGTCGCAATAGCACAAGCTCACGCTTAGTTTGGGGCTAGGTAATTGGTAAGTTTGTTTAAACTATTAATTTATTTTATTTACAAAAAAATAGTTTATTTTGAATGGCGGCACAAAAGGGGTACTCACTCATACAGGTTACACCCAATTAATACAGACCCTATTACTGGCTCGGGATAATTGTGGGCTGCTAAGAAGCAGCTAGAAACTAAGTCACTAGGAATAGGCATAGAATTTCCTCAAAGATTTACATCTATTGCTCTAGTACAAGCAAATCCTTACATTTTTTTATTTGGAACACAAAACAGTATAACATAAAAAACAGTAAATAAAAGTAGGTAAATAAGATGACTAAACGTTATCCCAAAACATGTCTGTTTACTACAATATTTTGATTTGTTTGTGTACCCTATTGATACTACGCCGCGCACACTCACACGCATACCTGCCTTATTTTTATTTGTTAAAAACGTACCGTGAGAACCCCGACGATCGAGTCGACATCGAGACGTTCCCTATGACACATGTACTAGACTGACCAGAGCGCATTCGCCGCGTGTGTGTCCTGTGAAACTCCTTACAGACATTTCGAGTGATTGTGGCCTGTGAAGTGATACCTAAACCCTGAAAGCGAGATGTGGCAAGTACCTAGCTATAAGTGCTCAGATCTAACTAATTTTCTACCTATCATTGTCGCCTTCCACGTGTAATCCACTGCCTAAACTCTCAAACATTTTGGAAGCAGAGCGTAGTTTTTATTAGGACCCCTTATTAGTAACGTAATTTGTTTAATTGAGAGTTATTTATTTGCTACTTTCCTTTGTAATTTAAACAAAACGTCTCGTCATATACCTAACCTATTTACAGTAAATTCCTTAATACCATTCGAGTACAACCCCTTTTACATAAGTGTCGATTAAATCGATTAGCGCGTTAATTACCTACCCTTTGAGTGCAAGTGAGGTGCGCGAGCGCTTTGTTTCCCTATTGATCACGCCATTACCGCGTGACCGTGTGCGAGTTGTTAACGAGTTACGTTTGCTATACCCGGTGCATCTGTGCCGTCCCTTACTATTTGTTCCTTTACGCATCCTATTGGAATCTTTTGTGAGTTTAATTTACCTACCTTGTTTCTTGCGATTTAAAGTAAATAAAATGTCGGATACCGAAACCGGCAACGAGACCGTAAGGGCCGTACTTTACACGAATACAGCTGAATACCGTGAAGCTATAGGTGAACTCCGTTATATTAGTGACTGGGTTAATGATTCCCACCGAGTTCGTGAGACCTTTTCCTCCAATCGTATGCGAGCGCGTCTTTCCGACCTGCCACTTATGTGCGATAAGTTTTCTGCCGCTTGTTCGAAGCTGTTAGGTAATCTCGATCCTGCGATTTATGAACAAGAATATGTACAAGTTAAGAACGAGATGCGCGTAGTAAGGGACAAAGTAGACGACTTAAAAATTAAGTTAGACGAAATACGACCTCACCAATTTGAGACGTCCCGTACTAGCACCCCCTTCAAGGAGAATACATCCCTGGCTATTGATAACCCGGCTAGTAAATTGCCTGACCTACCTATACCTAAGTTTGATGGCCGTCCCGATAGTTGGATCAGTTTTATAGACCAGTTTGATAGCGTGGTGGACAACCAGCCTAGCCTTACCCCGACTTTGAAGCTACACTATTTAGTGGGAGCCTTATCGGATGAACCTCGTCGATTGATACAACACCTCAAGATTGAGGCGGGCAATTACACCGTGGCCCGTGACCTCCTAAAACGTAGGTACCATAACCTTCGTGTTTTAGCGGATACCCACATAGCTCAAATAATGATGCTCCCTATTATAACGCCTAAACTTTCCGGGTTACGTGTGTCGTTCCTGAACCCTCTGCTTTCGACTTATCGAAGCTTAGAGAGATTGGAACTTCCTGTTAAACATTGGTCATTCCTATTAGTTCACTTATGCCTTGCTAAACTGCCTTCAGAGTTAAAATCGAGATTTGAACGTGGTTATGGCGATAATCCTAACCACCTCCCTACTTTTGATTATCTTATTACCTTTCTTGAGGATGAATGTAGGCACCACGACAATGTAGGTAGTGCTTCTGTCGTTGACACTACTACCCCCCCCTACTGTGAGCTCCCCTCGTTTGCCTAAACCTAACGCGCGTTCCCCACCTCCTGCGAGAGCCTTTGTTACTTTTGCGACGACATCTAAATGTCACCTTTGTAATAGTACTTCGCATTACTTACGCGAGTGTCCCGATTTTATTCGCCTTCCTACACGTCAACGTGTTACTTTTGTAAAAGAAGCCCGACTGTGCTATCGATGCCTGGATAAACACTCCATATCCCAATGCACGCGAAATTATCGCTGTCGCACGTGCCGCCGTTCCAGTCATCACACGTCACTGTGTTATGATGACTCCTTTCCTGTGAATTACGATCGCGAGCGCTCATACCGAGACGTCGCGGCCTTAGCTTCTAACCAACCGCGGCAATCTCCACAAAGTCACTTAACGGACCGTGTGTCACCCCCACGTACTGAATGGCACCGTGTTCGTACCCCGCCACCTCGTGAATCCCGTAGAGCATCACCTCCCCGTTCGGGCGGGCGATCCCCACCTGCACCCAACGGTAACCGTACTTATAATGCCCCTCTAGGTCAAAGAACCCAGGATGAACGTGCATTTCATCGTAAGTACAATGAGGCCCCACAATTCTGACTAGATAGCCCCCCTTCCATACCCGCTTTTACATCTTTACCTCGCAATTCTCTCGTTCTTTTACCTACAGCCTTGATTCATGTTAAAACCTCGTCTTAAATATTATGTGGAAGCGCGTGCCTTATGACACTAGGACACTGGTGCTCAAGGCTGCCTTCTTACTACTGAGCTTGTTGTTGACCACATGAACTTACCTATCATTCCTTCTCCAGTTCCTGTTCGTAGAATAGGTAATGTTCAAGCAATTAATTCTCCGGGCATTGTATCCTTTTCATTTAAGCCAGTTAATTCTGTCTTTCCAGAAATCTCCACCAGTGCAATAGTTGTTGATGTGATTGCTGGTACCCTCCCAGAGGTAGACTTACCTAAAAGTGTAATTACCTGTACTAAGCACCTCCCTCTTGCTGACCCTTTATTTTACAAACCTGGTACTATAAGTGTACTTCTTGGAGCTGACGTCATTGGTCGCCCTTTAAGGTCCGAGTTGTTTGTGTCCCCTGACGGCCTTACTGCTATCTCGACGATATTTGGTTATGTCCTGTGTGGTCCTGTTTATGGAGGATTTACTGATTTGGAACCCCCCATGACTGGAGTATCGCTGTCCCAAATAGTTGAAAAATTCTGGAAAATCGAAGAGGCCCCCCAATCTCCAGTTGCGAACCCCTTGGATATAGAGTGTGAAACCTTTTTCAAAGCAACTACCACTCGTGAAAGCGATGGTCGATTTATGGTTAGACTCCCTTTTCTTCATGATCGTCCACCTCTCGGTGATTCTAAAACCAATGCCTTACGGCGATTCCATAATCTTGAGAAGCGTTTGCAAGCCAATCCTAATTTTCGAGAGAAATATATTTCCTTTATGCGCGAGTACCTTGACCTAAACCATATGTCCCTTTCTTCATATGACTCGACCCGGGAACATTATTTTATCCCTCATCATGGAATTTTTAAGTCTGTGAGTGACAAAAATCGTGTTGTGTTGGTTAAAAACCACTCCTCACCTCCTTCAGTATTTTGAGGCTAATCGTGTCTCCCAGATTAATAATAATCCTACATCTAGTGAATGGAGGCACGTCCCAGGCTACATGAACCCTAGTGACTTTGCATCGAGAGGTATGTCAGTCACCCGACTGATCGACCACTCCCTTTGGCTTTCACCATTGTGGTTGACGCAGTCTCCTGACAACTGGCCCGGTATTTCGGAACCTAACCCAAGTAGTGATCTCCCTGGACTACGTTGTTTGGTGATCTCTGCCGATGTTCCTACCCCGGATCCCTCATTCTTATTAGAGCGGTATAGTTCTTTCAACAATCTAATAAAAGTGACTTGTTACCTAAGGCGGTTTTTATTTCCTAAATCTTACTCGTCCTAACTGAGCCCTGAGGAACGGAGAGATTCCCTTTTGTTTTTAGTGAAAATTGTTCAATTTACCTCCTTTTCTGATGAACTTGATCTCTTACGGCGTGGCGATCTTATCACTAACTCCCTGAGAAAATTAAATTTATTTCTGGATGACGGAGACCTAATTCGAGTTGGAGGCCGATTACGAAACTCCGATCTATCTTTTGATGCGCGCCATCCCCTTCTTCTGCCTAAGAATGGTAATTTCGTGAACATCCTTATTTCACATTACCATCGCGAGAATGCACATGCAGGTGTTAATGCAATTCTTGCCATGTTAAATAGAGAGTTTTGGATCTTGTCTGCACGCAGAGCTATTCAGCATGTGATTTTTAAATGCCTTCCCTGTTATCGTCTCAAGGCGGCTGTATCTCAACCCTTCATGGGTGACCTACCTAAAGACCGCGTCACGGCTGCTAGACCGTTTGACGGTGTAGGTGCCGATTTTGCAAGACCCTTTTTTACCAAAGTCCAGGCCTACAGGAACAAAAGGTTAGTGAAAAGTTACCTGTGTGAATTTGTCTGCCTTTCCACTAAAGCCGTTCACCTTGAGGTTGTGTCAGACCTAACTACTGAAGCCTTCATTGCGGCCTTTTCCCGATTCGTGTCGCGTCGTGGTGTACCTCGCCTAATCCGATCTGATTGCGGTCGAAATTACATCGGTGCCAACAATTACCTGAAAGAGTTAGAGTGTTTCCTGTCTCAAAACCAGGCGGCTATTGGTTCTGAGCTTTCAAAGCGGAACATATCCTGGGTTTTCGATCCTCCTGTTTGCCCTCATTGAGGAGGTCTTTTTGAAGCTGCGGTTAAATTGGCGAAATCGCACCTAAAACGAGTAGTAGGCGATACCCCCCTTACGTTTGAAGAGCTCACCACTGTTTTTGCTAAAATTGAAGCAGTTTTAAATTCACGCCCATTGTGCCCACTTTCTCCGGACCCTAATGATGTCGAAGTGTTAACTCCCGGCCATTTCTTAATTGGACAACCCTTAACTGCAATTCTGGAGTACCCTTATAAAGACGTCAAATTGCATCGCCTTACACGGTTTTAGCTAATCCAACAAATTAACCAGCACTTTTGGTCTCGCTGGCATTTAGAATACTTAAATACATTACAAATTAGAAATAAATGGACCTCTCCTTGTGATCCTTCTAAAGTGGGTGAGCTAGTACTCATAAAAGATGACAGCCTTCCCCCTTTGCAGTGGCGTCGTGGACGCATTATTAATTTATACCCTGGCCAAGACCAAGTTGTTCGTGTGGTAGATGTTAAAACTCCTACCGGTAGCCTAAAGAGATCTTTGACGAAATTAGTTCGTCTTCCTGTCCAGTGAACTTCCTTTCCCTTAGCTTCCTAACCTTCTCGTAAACACTTGACGTGTTTAGGGCGGGCGATATGTTTACTACAATATTTTGATTTGTTTGTGTACCCTATTGATACTACGCCGCGCACACTCACACGCATACCGGCCTTATTTTTATTTGTTAAAAACGTACCGTGAGAACCCCGGAGATCGAGTCGACATCGAGACGTTCCCTATGACACATGTACTAGACTGACCAGAGCGCTTTCGCCGCGTGTGTGTCCTGTGAAACTCCTTACAGACATTTCGAGTGATTGTGGCCTGTGAAGTGATACCTAAACCCTGAAAGCGAGATGTGGCAAGTATCTAGCTATAAGTGCTCAGACCTGACTAATTTTCCACCTATCATTGTCGCCCTCCACGTGTAATCCACTGCCTAAACTCTCAAACAATGCCCGTGGCTTGGTTAATACCTAACTACTACTCCTGGTATATAGCAATAATAATTCAACGAACTGTAGAACTGCAACAGAAGTACATAATATATTAACTAAGAACTTAAATATTAACTACATATTCAGTTATTCTTCACCCGATTTATTCCTGAAGTAGGATATTCATTGTAGCCCGCTTAAACTTTGACAAGTTTACAATTATGATTAATTTTTATAACTTAAGCAATTATTTTGCAAGTTTTTACGAAATTCAATTTGATTTACAATTATGTCCAATGCATGGATATTTTGTATTTCATTGTATAGGCGACACACTGAGTATGGGATAGTAGCGAACGTAAAGGTTTTTTTAGGAAGGGCTCGCGAGTCCTGGGCCTGATGTTGAAGCAAAAATTAAAAAATAGGTTGGGAGAATCTACTTGCGAGTGAATAATACAGAATAGTAGTAGAATAATACAGTGAGGGAGCATACAGACGAATTGAATAGGTATAGAAGACTGCGAGCGTTTTTAAAGTAATTTTTGGTTCTGAATATTATAAATTCAAAAAGTTTAGAACATCTAAATTTTATTTCGCCATAAGTAGTGAGCACAAGAGGAAAGCTTACATCGTATTTGAATCCGAGAATAGAATTTGATTTGTATCGCTAATGAGGAGAATCCCAGTGAGTATGTTTATGTCAAGTATTCCATACAAACTGTAATCTCCAATTTACCTCTGGAAAATTTTCCGATATTTTTATTGTTATTCTGCTATTTGGAGATGAGACGAAAAACGTTTTCAAAACGAAAATTGTAACTTCACTCATGTTCTCAGTGTTGATTTTTACATTATGATACTCGAGAAAATATTTTAAAACTATTTGTAAGCGACCAGACCGATCGGAGGGGCCAATCATCTACCCAGGCACTATAAGTATGACCGAAAAGGTCATCCGCTTGATCGTGAATATCTATCTATGTGCCTCGATCTCTCTTTTATACTCATCGTCTACTGCACACTTATATTTAATTTTTGTTTTGCTAAAAAAAGTCGAATACTTATCCCAAACAAACTTAGCCATTCCTTTTCACCCCCTTAAAGTTTAAATTTCAAAAACCTGTAATACTCGTACTTCATTATTTATTTCCAACCAACCAAATAGATAGTTATTATATTAAATAGTTAATTAAATTTAAATACATCTAAACTTGTAGTTAAAATTTACAACGTATGGATGTTGGAAATTTTCGTCGCTTAGCGGAAATTTATAGCAAAATAATTTTACTTTTTACCCGACTGCGGATGGAGGGTTATGTTTTTCGAGAGTATGTATGTATGTATGTATATGTATGTATGTATAATTGTTTGGCACGCCTTACAGCCCAAACGGCTAGACAGTTTTTGACATGTGAGGTGTTTAATTTGTCAAAATTGTGAGAGTGACATAGGCTATATAAATTTGGCGCCCGCAAATGGAAATATAGGGGGAGGGGGGGATTGATTTTTTCCTTACCATAGCAATATGGGTATCAAATGAAAGCTAGTAAAAAGTCCATTTCAATAATATAAGATTTTATGCAGTCGGGTGATTTGTTTTTTTAAATTATGTTTACTTGTCTATTTAATAATGGCTTTCTGCCAAGTAACGCCTGATTACATTTAATATTTTCAACAGCGACGAATTAAATTCGATAGTCATTTATAAGGTACTTTCATTGTAAAAAAATATAACTTATCACTTTTTTGCGTCTCATACGAAGCAAAGAAATAAACAGAACACTTCAAAGTATTCCATTTTCATAAATATCAATCATTATCCTTTAATGTCGAAATAAATATCATAGAGGGAAAATCGAAGGAAAAATTAAGGTATCATATCAGAAAAGCAAAACACTTGCAAATAAAATACAATACCTATGATCCTTTTTGAAGCGATTACTAAAAAATCCTGGTAATTGGTCCTTATCAGACCTAATGAAATGATATTTCTAATCTTTTACAGTACACTCATTATTTTCAGGACTGGAAGGAAAAACCAAGTTCCTTAATAATGAGCTTCATATCTTAGAGACTAGTGGTCCAGTGATACAATATGCGCAATGAAGGCACGGCAATGCACATTGCACATCCCAAACTACTAGGATTATAAACTTAAATGTTTCAATTATACTTCCTTTTATAGTAAGCACCATTGATTTTATATATAAATCAATGGTAAGCACTAATAAAGGATTTTTAAAACTCCGCTTCATAAGGGCATAAAGAGGGGGGTAAGTTGGTATGAAACTACGTTAGTTTTGAATCAAAATCGATGGGAATTGGAATTTATTTATTAATAAAGAATGACATATTTTAAGGATTTTTATTCAGCAGGATTTTTGAAAATTCGCCCTCTAAGGGGGTCAAAAGGGGTGGCAAAATTTGTTTGGGAAACTCGACATTTATAACAAAATTACCTTGTCTCAGACAAAATACGACGCATGGAAAGTAGTGGGCAATATTTATTTACTAATTTCTAAAGGTATAAGTCCGTAGCCGACTACAGGCAGCAGCAGCAGACGACATGTCGATTACTGGATTGTTTGTATATGTATGAAATACTTCCACTTCTAACTAGAAGTGTTCCACAACTTAGCTGCTACCATTAGCTGGCACAGCTAAGTTGTGGAACTCACTACCCGCTTCAGTGTTTCCAACGGATTACAACCCAAAAACTTTCAAAATCAGAGTGAACAGGCTTCTTCTGGGTGAGCCCGCTTCACCGTTGACGCTGTCTACGCCACGCCTGGCTTAGTCTAGTCAAGAGCAAACCCATTTCGAATAAAAAAAAGTTGCTACCAAGTAAGACCAAACCAGTTGCTGCAACATGTCGCTGCTGCCCTGTGTAGTCGGCTACGAAATTATACCTTAACAATATCATGGAAAACACACATAAAACCAGGACCGAGAATTTAAGAAGATAGTAATGTTTTTAACTGCCTTTAAGTTAACAGTTATGCGTACGTATAAAGTACATAGTATCACTACATTACATCATACAGTTGATTTATAAGAAATAATTGGCGACCCTGTGATTTCGCTTAATTGTTTCCGCTAGGTGACATATACAAACTCATTATCGTATTCCAAATCATGTGTAAGAAATGTTTATTCGATTAGATCCATATTACTACGCAGCCTTCCAAAAAGGATTATGTGGTATCCCACAGAAATAACAAATAACAATAACTTTAATTAAATGAATTAAACAACAAAATAAAAGAGTAGAAGAAAAAAATAAATTACCTATATATATGTATATCAAATTCATAAATGAAAACTAAACATATTCCAAAATAACAATGCAATTAGATAATTATACAAATATGGTATTAATCAAAAGAAAGAATAAAACACACATTCCAATACAAAAAACCATTAAGAGCTCAGCATTTGCTACTTGGCAAATCTGTTTTTTGGAAAGTAGAAACTACAAAGTCCCCTAACAAAGCATAAATCCTTAGCTATTAACTTAGCACTGCTTTAGATATCACCCGAGCAAACCTATTTCAAATACCTACCACAGAATAACTAAATGACAGATGGGGACCTTTGGGTATTGATAGTTTTTATTTGACTAACATACAAAACAATTACATATGCTACAGACTACGAATTACGAGTACACGCTACGGTTTGTCATACAATGCTACGATGCTACGAACGTATCGGTCAAGTTAAGACCGGCAATCAGGCGGACCAGGGCGTTCGCATCGCTACGCTAAAATACGCCTATCTATGTTTTATATGAAACATCGTACACTAGCGGTGGATCGGGGCGGAGCAGGCCGCAACGCATTTCCACGATAAAGCCAAAAAAAGTCAGCCTATATAGATCCTGCTGGGAAAAGGCCTCACCTCAACTATGAGGAGGTACGAGTCATACTCCACCACGCGGGCTCAGTGCGTATTGGTGGAGGAGTGTCTGTAGAGCAAGTGACAAACTTTACCGTCAGATGTTATCAAGCCGCCCTAGGGCCTCTGAGTAGGCTTAACGACTAATACCAACAGATATTAGCCGGGACCAACTGCTTAACGTGCCTTCCGAAGCACGGAGATGCTTGTTAGGGGCGTCACTTAAATGGTGGGAATGGTCACCCATCCAATCACGACCGCGCCGTGGGTTGCTTAACTTTGGTATCACTACCAAAGCGCTGCCGCCACTGTGCCACAAGCATCTCAGAGTTTCCATGATGCGCGATGTTAAATACAAAACAAAACACAGGCAGGCGGTTTTTGGCGCAGGGGCCCGACCCAGCCCGTCTAGTCTTATGACGTCATCCCTAGTTTTCGTTCTAACTATCCCGTTCACTACCACCTTCCCACTAGCATGTGTGACGGGGACAGATTCGAAAGGACGGATATCGACTCACAGAAGGTCTCTGCTAGGGCTTGCTTCCTGGGTGGGGTACCCAGGAAGAGAACGGGAGTTCCCGAGAAAATCACAAAATAAGTGATTTTTTTACCCAGGGTAACTTAAATACCCTTAATTATTTAATAATTAATTTTACCCGGGATAAAGAAAATCCAAATTTGGGCGACATGCTTATTCGATGGCAGAGTGCAAATAAAATGATCTCATTTTTGTTTTAATCGGCTAATTATTTTCAGTTTGTCTTGTTATTTCGAATAATACTTAATATAGTAAAGCTTTTAATTTGTATTGCAGTGTCACTAAATTAATTTATATTCTTACTTATAACTAACAGTTCCCCGCGACATTGCGCGCGCTAAAAGTAGGATTTTCCATACAAACTTTCATCCCCCATTTCACCGCCCTGATGATTATATATTGCGACAAAAAGTAGCCTATGTCCTTCCCAGGGTCTCAAACTATTTAATTCGGTCCAGTAGTTTCGGAGCCTTTTCAACACAAACAAACAATCATATCTTTCCTCTTTGTAATATTAGTGTAGAAAAAAATATTAATTATTAAATTATAAACGGTTGTGTGTGATTTCTCCTAAAGTTTCCTTTCGTACGCAATCTTTAAAAAAAGTGTTGAGTAGGTCAATTTTAAAATAGTTTCATAGGAAATTAAAAACTCCAGTACCCGGTTTCAATTCCCGGTTCCGGGAAACGCACCTAATAAGCCTGGGCATATGGATTCTTCAGTCTGCTGAGTTATAACAGAAATTAATTATAGTTAATTAATTATAAATGTCTGAGCTAGTCAAAAGAAGCAAAATTAGTTGCAACAAGTTCATTATTCTCAAGGAACAACGGGGCAAGGCCATGTTGTGACTCGTGTAAGGATGCGAGAAGAAACAGCGAGGATAACAAAATGGAAAGTAACGCTGATAATTAATCCTGCATAAAATAGCTGGACATACCTTTCTGTAAAGAGATTTTTTTTACTTTTGCGAACTACCTGCGGGATACAGGGGGGGTGGGGGTAGACGAGAACGGGGAAGAGCGGTGCGGGCGCTTTGATTGGGTTGGGCGATTAAAATTTTGAAAAGAATGTGAATTTCAGAATTTCAATAATTTAATTATCCAATCAAATCACAAGCGCCGCCCGCACCGCTCATTCCCCGTTCTCGTCTACCCCCGCACCCTGTAGGCGAGGACTCAGTTAGGCGGTCGAGCTATAGATAGATTAATGTTAATAAGATCGGATAGGAGGTAATAGTAAAGTTTTAAATACTTTCGAATCGAAATGTCACCACAATTTTAGAACTACCGACTATTATTTTTCCAGCAGGTGTTGAGCCGCACGCCCACGCAGTAATAATCCCTTCAAATGCCACCGCCGTTCAACACTACGATTTGGATTCCTTTAAGAAAAGAATGAATAGGCTATTTATGGCTAGACAGACATGTACCAGCTTACATCGAGACATGTCCTCGGCGGCATCGTCGCTTAGTATCAAGTGAGATTAGGGTCATGTTTCTGCCTATTATTAATAATAAAAACAACTTTAATGCACTGGCCTGCAAAAAATAGAAATACACTTTTAAAATTGCAGTAATATTTAAAATACGCAAGGATTTTCTTTGCAACAAAAAGTATTAAAAAGACAATGAAAATATTTATTAATAAATGTATTTTCTTTATTTTTTTCTTTGAATGGAATTCTCTTTCTTTGATTAACAAACGAAAAGAGACCGACTACAACAATTTAGAACTGTCAGAATAAGTATTGCGATTCCTTACGTATTTTTACAAGTTTTTACGTGTTTTCGTATAACTTTAGGCGTCATCGAGTGACATCCCTACTAAATTGTCTATGGATTCTCTAATTTCCTTAGCAATTGACAGCTGTGCTTGTCAAACTTAAATTCAATCTTAGTAGACAAGGCACATTGGAATCGAGCCTAATTTCGTTTCTTCTCCAATTGTTTGAACCTTCTTTTAAAAAACTGAAAAAAAAAACATTATGAACAAAATACGAATCCTTTCCATATTATTGTGTTACTATTGCTGTCTTAATATGCCAAATCGACGAATCGAAGCTGTTATTAGGGCCAGAGGAGAAAAGTAATGAAATGTTTTTTTTTGTTCCATGACTCTAACTTCTGTATATATAAAGAGAAACTGTAATCACCCGACTGCGGAAGGAGGGTTATGTTTTTCGAGAGTATGTATGTATGTATGTATAATTGTTTGGCACGCCCTACAGCCCAAACGGCTGGACAGTTTTTGACATATGTGGTGTCGTTGAATTTGTCAAAATTGTGAGAGTGACATAGGCTATATACATTTTTGAAATGGCGCCCGCATATGTAAATAAAGGGGGGAGGGGGGATTGAATTTTTCCTCATCATAGCAATATGGGTATCAAATGAAAGCCAGTTAAAAGACCATTTCAAAAACATATAAATTTTACCCATAGAAAATAAAATAAAACTAGTATTAATACTTGAACAGTTCAATTCAAACACACTTAAAACATTACGAGAACATAAGTACCCAACTCGACTAGCAAAGAAAAAGAAGTTAATGGTGCCTAAAGTACAAAACTATTTTGGTAAAAGAACTAGACAGTGTATTATACCTACAATTTATAATGAGCTGGCTCAAGATTTACTATGTGATGTATTATCAAAAAATCATTTAAAGTCAAAATTAAAAAAATACTACCTTTTGTTGTGTCTCTAGAACTGTTTTGATTGTTTTACTATTAATATTAAATTATAGACTCAAAATCTGCCCGGGACAAGCCGTGATGCTGGTTTGGCTGCGAAAGGTGCCGAAAACTTTAAAAAGAACAAGTACAGGCAGATCGACTCCCGGTACCACTTTGTACTGTTTGGAGTCGAAACACTGGGTTCGTGGGGTCCCAACGCTATCTCTTTTTCAAAGAGATTTCCAAGAGGCTAGTTGACATCAGTGGTGACCTAAGAGCTGGCAGCTACCTTGCTCAGCGTATAAGCATCGCTATCCAGCGCGGTAATGCTGCCAGCATCCTAGGACCAACCTTACAACAAGGACCCTTTTTATAATTTTTGTTTTTGTGTTGTATTAAGTAATTTATCTTCATTTTTATTAATAAGTTGTATAAATATAGACTAAGATAAAAAAGGTAACGCACTAATGTTTTGATATTGTACATCTTTTCTTTTATTTAAAAGGTATGTAAGGTAAACTTAGCACGAGAACGACTGCCGACAAACTGTTCTGCAGTTTGGCAGACTAGATATAAGAAAAACAATGTATCTTTTATAATGTACAATAAATTAAAAAAAAAAAACATTTTGCAGTCGGGTGTTTTTTTTTTTAATTTTGTTTACTTGTTTTAAAAGCGTAGTACTAACTTTTGCAGGCCAGTGAACATAGTTCGTTTTGCGCGCTGCGTAAAAAATCCTATAGATATAGAATTGCTATTATCAGGGAATCATTTATATGCGTTCAACGATTATGCATGTCCTTTTCTAGAATATTTCATTGACGTTTAATGAAATAACATACTTTGTATGGGGAAGAGAAATTACATTTACTACATAATATGAAGTTTAGGAGGTGCTGGTGGCGCAGTGGCGGCAGCGCTTTGGTAGTGATACCAAAAGTTAAGCAACCCACGGCGCGGTCGTGATTGGATGGGTGACCATTCCGACCATTTAAGTGACGTCCATGACAAGCATCTCCGTGCTTCGGAAGGCACGTTAAGCAGTTGGTCCCGGCTAATATCTGTTGTATTAGTCGTTAAGCCTAGTCAGAGGCCCTAGGGCGGCTTGATAACTTCTGACAGTAAGGTTTGTCACTTGCCTTACATACAACCCTCCACCAATCCGCACTGAGCCCGCGTGGTGGAGTATGGCTCGTTCCTCCTCATAGTTGAGGTGAGGCCTTTTCCCAGCAGTGGGATCTAATAGGCTGACTTATTTATGAAGTTTAGATATCTAAATATAAATACATTCAAAAAACGCAATTATAAAAGCGAAATTGTGTTTGTCTTTCCTCTTGTTGTTTAAGCCGCTGAACCGTTATCGACAGCAACCGGTTGCAAGCGGTCTGCTGCTGCAAAGGGTCTATCCACTCTAGAACCTTTCTGCCATCATTTCTTCGCGCTATGTGCCCTGGAACATTGCCACTTGAGCTTACTGATTTGCAGGGCTATGTCCGTTAATTTAGTTCTTCTACGTATCTCCTCATTTCTGGTTCGATCTCGTAGAGAAACACTGAGCATAGCCCTCTTTATCTCCCGTTGCATGACCTTAAGCTTTTTTATAAGGCCCATAGTTAGTGTGTTTCGGATCCGTATGTTATCACTGGTAACACACATTGATTGATGACTTTCGTCTTTATTTATTTAAAGTATACAGACAGATCACAATCAGTGCATGCTCATTAAATTTAGGCACTGAGGTAATTGAGACGAGAAGGTACTCGTGCGTAGGACATAAACTGCAAAAATTACGTAATCCTTTATTGTTAAAGAAATAAAAATGTTTTTCATTTTCAAACCGCTTGTCGCGATATAAAGCATCAACGGGGTAAAAGGGATTAAAGTTTAAACGTAAAATCCAGCAACTCGCGCGGTCCAAATAGCGGGGAAATTTCCCTGTATCCTTTTAGCAAATGCGTTTCTAAAGCTCTCGACGCGGAATTTCATATAGCACGTGTAAGGTTCTAGGGATGCCATAATTCGAATTTCCATTTGCCTGAAGGTCAGTGTGAGGGATGCACCGAGCTGTTTATGTAAAACGAGGCGCGATTCCCGGGAGAGGTAAGCTCAAGGGTCTCTGCATACGGCTTTGTTCACTAGATATTGTTAGTTACACGTTCTTATGCCATCTGCGACGTAGGTGTACAAGTGTTTTCGCAGATATACGTTTTCTATGTCAAGAATGAGAACTATTTTTGTATTTAAAGCTGTTTCTTTGCATCGTTTAAAGATAGTAAAAAATCATTTTAACTATTTGAAAATTATCGCGTTTTGTTCCATATCTGTTTAGAAATATTATGTACACAAAACGGTATTACCGTAACTTTACGTTCAGTTCCGTCCGGATGAAAATATGTTACGAAGGCTTGCTGGGACACAGGGCGTGTGGTATAAAACTAGGAGTCAAGCTCCCAAAATAAATTTTGTAAAGAATGCGCAAAAATTAAAATCATCCAATCAATTTACAAGCACTTATTATGTTCCATGGCCAGATCTTCACCCGACTGCGGAAGGAGGGTTATGTTTTATAATTGTTTGGCACCCTCTATAGCCCCAACGGCTAGAAAGTTTTAGATATCTGAGGTGTCGTTGAGTTTGTGAAAATTGTGATAGTGACATAGGCTATACACACATTTAAAAAATGGCGCCTGCAAATAGAAATAAAGGGGGAAGGGGGGATCGAGTTTTTTTTACCATAGCAATATGGGTATCAAATGAAAGTCAGTAATACCATTTCAAAAATATAATAATTTTGTACTCGGGTGTTTTGTTTTTTTCAATACATAATTATGTTTGCTTGATCAGCTTTATGGCCCGATCTCCGATGATCCGATCTTTTTGAACTTATATCCGGATAAAAACACGTAACGTATGCAGAGACCTTAAATCTAAAATGATGAGATGGGAACTAATACACTAAGCACGAGTGTGGGCGAACGATATGGAATTTTGAGGCACACTAACGCTGTATTTGTAACGGTTTGAAGGTATTATGGAGTCCATTAGGTTTACCGGTTAAAATACAGATTTATCAAGATACAAGTTACTTAATAAAAATTAATTCCTTAAAATAGCTAGCAAGTGGAAATAGGTCGGAACTAAAATTGAATAATGAAAGAAAGAAAAAGGATTTCTTCGGATACCAAATTATAGGTGAAAATAGAAACTGATTACAAATGCAGGGTGATCTACCGAAAAAGCATCGACACGGCATTAGTAGCTGAGAGTATGCTCTCCACGCCATATAGATCCACGACACTGGTTTTCAGCGAATGCTAGCAAATTGACGAAAGAGTGAAATGAGGATTTAGAATAGAATAGAATAGAATAGAAAACATTTATTTGGCACAACACACAGATAGAGTAAAGAAAAAAAAAACAAGTGACAAAAATAATACTGTAACAAAAATTAAATATAAAAACTTATAAACCTAGAAAGTGCACCAAAAAGGTCCCCGCTCAGTATAAGTCGTGACAAAAACAGGTTTTGTCACGACACTGATTTTCAGCGGGAACCTTTGGGCATAGTGTAACAAGACACACACTTATAAAAACACTAAAATTACAAATTAACAAGATACAAATAAACAAGTAGATCACACATAGTCACAGTACCTACACAACACAATACATAAATAGAGCTAATTATAACAAATATAATAGATAGACAAATAATGAATACTGATTTTTGAACTACAATAATATTACAAAGCGCCGGTAGCGCCGGTGGGCTGTATACAGACCAGAGCCGTACATTTTTTTTTTAGTTCTCTCGACTCGACTGACACTGACAGTACTGACACCAATCCGATTTTCGTCCGATTAACCTGATTACCTACCTACTATTTTGTAAAAAAAAAAAAAATAGAAAAAAAAAATAGACATGGAGACCGCATAGAAGGACCCTATCTGCCAAGCCACATGAAAGGCCCTCGTGGCCAAGAAGATTATTCATTAATAGAAACAGAGAATCGGTCAAATAAAAATGCAACAAACTTTGCAATTGCAACGCTCACTGGACCGGTTGCTTGCAAGACGAAGGCGATTACCTTGGAGGGTTATGGTTGTGCCCTCGTGCACGACGCGCATTACCCTTTGGTAAGTACTTGTAAATGTGCGCCGCCTATTCGATTTGAGATGATAAGAGATGTTTTATTAGGGTTAATCTAAATGTACTTTTTGTTTTCAGGGCGCGCAACGGAGGGGGCAACGAATTTCAACACCGCGTGGCAGCAAATCTGAGTGAAGCACGAAATCTGACTGTACGATGCCTAGGAGTTAAAAGACACCAGTGCAGGCTCTCCGCCCCCATACATTCCCACCCCGCGCCCACTCCAACTTGTCCCATAGATACCTAGGTTTCTGACTGTCAATAACCTCGAAAAGCATGGATGCCAAGTGTAGCGTTCTGCGTGCCTCCATCTTTAAAGTCTTTGATTCATTTAGGTACGGTGTGATATGTGACCTAGGAGGAACATTGTAGCAGAACCGTGCGCATGCATTCTGCACTCGTTGAGTAAGCTTGGCAGATTTTGCCAGCAGGCATGGCCCATATACTGTGTCGCAGTAATTCAACTTAGACAAAATCAGTGTTTCACACAGTGCTTTTCTAAGAGCTTCAGACAAATAAGGTCTTATTTTATATAGCAATTTCAATCTAAAAAAACAGTTCCTGACACATTCAGTTATGTGGCCATCAAACCTGAGGTTGCTGTCGAAAATGTTTGCTCTTTCTATTCTTTCCCCTCTTATGACAATATTTATTTCTGCACTGCAAAGTTTTGACAAAGTTTTGACAGTTTGATTGGTGGCCCAATTATCATATATTTGGTCTTTTTAGCATTGAGCATGAGGGAGTTTGCGGTGCACCAGTTTGTAATTTTTTCTAATTCATTGTTCACTCTAGTGACCGCATCTGCATATTGTCCGGGTGTAAAAGATAGGTACAGCTGCAAATCATCTGCATAAAGGTGGTAGCGACAGTGTGAAATGCATTTTATGATGTCTGCACTGTATAAAATGAATAGAATAGGCCCTAATATCGATCCCTGCGGGACTCCCCTACAAAGATTCTGTGATTTAGATTGCCATTTGGTGCCATCCTCTCGTTCCAGTTCGACATACTGTCGTCTATGAGTAAGGTAGCTGTGGAACCATCTTATGGTTCCAGAATCGAGACCGTAATACCTTAGTTTGGACAGAAGTAAAGGAATGGATATTGAATCAAAAGCCCGAGAGAAATCAAGGAGCAGCAAGAATGCAGTGTGTCCCTGGTCCTGAGCAGACAGTAAGCCATCAACCACATCCGCCAAGGCTGTAGCTGTACAATGCCCTTGCGAAAGCCTGATTGTAAGTGCGGAAGCAAATTGTTCTCTTCTAAATACTGTGTAAGCTGACTGCACACAATTCTTTCCAGCACCTTAGAGAGACAAGGGAGAATGCTGATAGGTCGAAGTTCTTGGAATGTTGTGGGTTGGCTATTTTTTGGGAGAGGTTTCACAATGGCTACTTTCCAGTGGTCATCAGGGTATCTGTTCTCAACTATTGAGCGGTTCACTATCGCTGTAATACTATCAAGAGAGTGAGGAAGGGTAAGCAGCAGCATATCCAGCGATATTCCGTCACTTCCAAGAGCATTTGATTTGAGTCGCCTGATAGTTTTTAGTACCAGCTCTGAGCTCACGGTTTGCAAAGAGAAAATGGCCCTTTCATTTAGCCTGTGGTGTTCGAAATACGTGAGTTGAGAGATGGTTACCACACCATCACCCGGCACATCCAGGAAGTATGAGTTCATTGAGTCAGGGTCATTAAAGATAGATGGTAATGGGACTAAGACCTTATTAGGCAGAAAAGTATCTCTTAGGTTTTTCCATAGCCTTCTAGGTTCTTTGATCTTACTGTTAACATTTTGGGTAAAGAAACATGACTTCTCTCTCTCTATTGCCTGCACTACAATACGCTTCATGTCGTTGTAGCTATTTTTCAAGTAAGCACCACCGTGTTGCCTATACTGCCTGTGGTAATCGTCCCTGATTCGCATCATTGTCCTGATAGTGTCCGTGATCCATGGGTGTGGAGGGTATTTGAATTTGATTGTCTTCACGGGTGCTTGTAAATCCATAAGACCACGTACACAAAGAGAGAATGCTGTCACCAGGCGATTGACATCCTGACTCTTGTTAAGGTTGTCCCACTGTATGGCACAGAGGTCTGCATTCAGTTGTTCCAGTATGATGTTCTTCAATGGCCTGTATGTCACACTGCGGGGGCTCACCTTCTCCCTTCTCACTTTTAACTCCTTATTTTTTAAAGTACAGTGAATTAAAGTAATTTATCCCTATTTATTAAAGTACAGTGGGCCCCGCATCAAGTAAACTCTCTGTAGGTCGACGTGTGGCCCACTGTACGTGTGTACAATAGATTTATACGTTATGTTTAGAATCGAGAAATCACTCGCTATGTTACATACAAATAATATTTTATGCTCTACAACTGTCCAGTCAAAAAACAGGTTGAACCTAACTCTTGGCTTAATCTGATTTCGGAGACCAGTAAGAAAATTCACACTAAAGCAATCTCTACCGATTCCGGAACTTTCTCTTTGTCCGCCTAACCCGTGAAATGAAAAAGTTGTCAGCAAGAACGAAAACTCCACCGGCTTCAAACCTCATGAGAGATTTTGGCGTTACACGAATAAGACGATTTGTTACCACCTTTGAAAACTGGCTTTATAAAAAATTGTCTGAACAATAAATTATTAAAAGCCACCGTTAGCAGGGAAAGTGAGGGCGTCAGTACTCTAGGATTATAAGGAATTATTTTTATTGATTACCTTACCAAAGAATCAAGTATGATAGGCCCATGCTACACTAAATGGGTAAATAAATTTAATGAAAATATTTTTGTAAAGGCGGCCAGCATTACCTAAGAAGATCCTTTTTCATCCACGATAATGGCACCGGAGCAAAAGTCAGTCACTGCAATGGATAAGCTTCATGAGCATCGTTTCCAAGTATTAAACCATGCTCTTATTTTTCAAGATCAGTATTTTGACCATCACCTGTTTTCTTAATTAAAAAATATCAATCTTGAAGAAAAATTTAACAGATGGTGAGGTAGGAAATAGCCAGTGCGGAACGATTTTCAAAAAAATTAAGAAATGGGCCTAAAATGGTCTCGTCGCACTTGAGCACAGATTAAATAACTGTGTAAATTTGAAATAAGAGTTCAATGTATACAAGTAGAAAATAAAACATATTTTTATATAACTTCATTTGTGTTATTGGTCGGGCCGAGAACTTTTCAAACCCCCCTTGTATTAATGTCCAAGTACTTTACAGTCAAGAATTGTACATAACATGGTCCAAAAATACAGAATAGAGAAAACAAAGTCTTTATACACAAATGAATAAGTTTTGGTTATTATTCGGAAATAACAAAAAACAGTTACCGACGAGATAATTATTATATGAAGTAAGCAACGAAGCTAAAAAGGAATAGGTTTTTCTTTTTCTTTTGTAGATTTTCATAACGATGACCTTCAGGCTAGCATCTTTCAACGCCGTGCAGTAAATTATCAGGTTTAAACTACGAGCAGTTTGATCTAGGTCGAGCTCAGAATTAAAATGGAAATCTGTTGAGCTTGTCTCGAAAACTAGTTTACAAGACTATCAAAGAGAATAACGTAGATTTAAGGGCATCTCGTAATCTGAGATACTTTGTGAACAATAAGAAACTTTTGACGGAGGTTATTCGTAAAATGAAAATATCTCTGTCCGATCCAAAGGGGGGTTGATAATTATGATCAAATATGATATTTTTATATATTTCTTTCCTATAAATTTATAAAACCGTTATGAAAGTTAGAGAATAAGTTATTGTGAGTATTTCAAAGACAAACATTATTACTCTGCCGCTTTCGGAGAAATAGGGGTCTGCAATTTTCGACTACATGTGACTGCCTTTATATTGTGTCATAGTAAATATAACGAATTTTAATAATTTAACCCAAACAGCCTATTCAATTAGGCTAGTCTAAAATCTAGATAAATACAGCACTGCCGCAGTGCTCACTTAAATAGCAAAGCAGTACTTTACATTATGACAAACTGACTTTTCCTTAGTATCAAATATTTTCTCCTATCTCGACTACTAAGCAAATTAAACGTTCAAATCTCCTGCCCTATTTTGTCTTTGACGGAGGTCTAGGTTACGTCGCATACAGCACGTTATGAAAGTTAGAGAATAAGTCATTGTGAGTATTTCAAAGACAAACATTATTACTCTGCCGCTTTCGGAGAAATAGGGGTCTGCAATTTTCGACTGCATGTGACTGCCTTTATATTGTGTCATAGTAAATATAACGAATTTTAATAATTTAAAAATGTCGTTGCTGCATTCGTAGCCAAACTGCTCTTACACAAAAAGAACATTGACGTGAGTACTAAAAATTTCCCAAATTATCATTATCCTGCAACGAAGACGACTTGTTTTCCTACTGCCAACATTTGGAAAGCCTCCTCAGTGATTTTATAGAATGCTTACAAGATATGAAATTGGAGATACCAGAATGGATGTTGGATTTATATTCAAATGTCTGCGCCGCAATACCATCTCAGCTGGAAGATGATTGAATTGGCAACAAATGTGGCGCTAAAAATAAAATTTAAAAATTGTTACCAAGAATTTTGGTTACAAAAGCACGTCAGACTACTCCACTTTGGCCTTAAGACCGCCCCTATTTCCTACGGAATAAAAGCTGATTTCGTAATTCGCATGGGTAACCCTGACTTCCTGCCTGTACCTTGGATTGTGGCCGATCGTTCAACTACGTTTGAAAGCATTCCCATCGTCATATTTGTGTGAACGTGGCTTTAGTGCAGTTACAATGCTGCTTACTGAGAAGCGAAATCGTTTGCACGTTACCGAACGCTGTTCTTGAGTAGATTGGAATCTGATATTACCAAACTGGTTAAAAATCATCAGATTCATCCTTCATCCATCGTGCTGATTTGATGATGATAAATGCATCATCATCAAATCAGCACTATATTATATATCATCATCATCATATATCACTATATTGCAGTCCACTGCTGGACATAGGCCTCTCCAAGACTGCGCCAACTTAGATTAGTTTTAAAACAAATGTGTTTTTTTTTCAAATTTTGAATAGGTAAAGGACACACATGCAATACCCATACGGGTCATTATGTAAAGCTCCATTGTATTCAAAAGACCTGAATGTACTTATAATAGCAATAAACGCATTTGAATTTGAATTTGACATCGTTGATTTTTGTTAATTTTGACTAAAATATACTCTTAATTTTGTAAAGATGTAATAATAATAGGCAGACAAATGACTACCCATTTTCCAGCATTTTGCTTCAGTTTACAACTACATGGGGATTTTGGGGTCGATAAGACTATTTTTGTACGCATTCGAAAAAAATGTTTTAATTATTGTTTCTTTAGTTTGAAAGTTATTGTTTCATATGTTTTTTTTTGTATTTTAATCTTTCATTTCTTTTTTATATTTTGGTTAGTGTTCTCTTTTCACAGTTACTGAACTGCATTTTATAATTTGCGAAAATACATATTGATATTTTCAAAAATTATTGAAATGTCGGTCGAAAGTTTTGAACTTGGATTTTATGAAGCTCTTAAATCAGTCAGTTTTAAAATACTTAAGCATTTTAATATCTACTCTTAAAAAATGGTATCCAATTATCTTCCAAAGATGCAGTCAATCAATGCGTTAAGACTGGAATGAGAGAGATGAATAAGATTGAAAAGATAAGATTTTTGTTTCACACATCCATGCCTAACGATTATATCTATTTAAGGTTATACTAATTGATGGAATCAGTAAAGAGGTATAAACAAGGAACTAACTGTTTAAAATACATAAAGTATGGTCCTTATGCAAGACACATCATTTTCATCAATTTATATCTGTTCCTCATAGGTAGTGTAAACTTTAATGCAAGTATTACTTTATAATTACAGGTTGTATATTTGGCTCATAATTTTCTGGACACTCGTACAAAAACGATTATTTTCAATTTTATTCATCTCTCTCATTCCAGTCTTAACGCATTGATTGACTGCATCTTTAGAAAATAATTGGACAATAATTATTAGATTTCTCAATCAAGTGGCTAATTAAGAAAAATGCACAGTTAACCCAAACAGCCTATTCAATTAGGCTAGTCTAAAATCTAGATAAATACAGCACTGCCGCAGTGCTCACTTAAATAGCAAAGCAGTACTTTACATTATGACAAACTGACTTTTCCTTAGTATCAAATATTTTCTCCTATCTCGACTACTAAGCAAATTAAACGTTCAAATCTCCTGCCCTATTTTGTCTTTGACGGAGGTCTAGGTTACGTCGCATACAGCACGTTATGAAAGTTAGAGAATAAGTCATTGTGAGTATTTCAAAGACAAACATTATTACTCTGCCGCTTTCGGAGAAATAGGGGTCTGCAATTTTCGACTACATGTGACTGCCTTTATATTGTGTCATAGTAAATATAACGAATTTTAATAATTTAAAAATGTCGTTGCTGCATTCGTATCCAAACTGCTCTTACACAAAAAGAACATTGACGTGAGTACTAAAAATTTCCCAAATTATCATTTTCCTGCAACAAAGACGACTTGTTTTCCTACTGCCAACATTTGGAAAGCCTCCTCAGTGATTTTATAGAATGCTTACAAGATATGAAATTGGAGATACCAGAATGGATGTTGGATTTATATTCAAATGTCTGCGCCGCAATACCATCTCAGCTGGAAGATGATTGAATTGGCAACAAATGTGGCGCTAAAAATAAAATTTAAAAATTGTTACCAAGAATTTTGGTTAAAAAAGCACGTCAGACTACTCCACTTTGGCCTTAAGACCGCCCCTATTTCCTACGGAATAAAAGCTGATTTCGTAATTCGCATGGGTAACCCTGACTTCCTGCCTGTACCTTGGATTGTGGCCGATCGTTCAACTACGTTTGAAAGCATTCCCATCGTCATATTTGTGTGAACGTGGCTTTAGTGCAGTTACAATGCTGCTTACTGAGAAGCGAAATCGTTTGCACGTTACCGAACGCTGTTCTTGAGTAGATTGGAATCTGATATTAACAAACTGGTTAAAAATCATCAGATTCATCCTTCATCCATCGTGCTGATTTGATGATGATAAATGCATCATCATCAAATCAGCACTATATTATATATCATCATCATCATATATCACTATATTGCAGTCCACTGCTGGACATAGGCCTCTCCAAGACTGCGCCAACTTAGATTAGTTTTAAAACAAATGTGTTTTTTTTTTCAAATTTTGAATAGGTAAAGGACACATATGCAATACCCATACGGGTCATTATGTAAAGCTCCATTGTATTCAAAAGACCTGAATGTACTTATAATAGCAATAAACGCATTTGAATTTGAATTTGACATCGTTGATTTCTCTTAATTTTGACTAAAATATACTCTTAATTTTGTAAAGATGCAATAATAATAGGCAGACAAATGACTACCCATTTTCCAGCATTTTGCTTCAGTTTACAACTACATGGGGATTTTGGTGTCGATAAGACTATTTTTGTACGCATTCGAAAAAATTGTTTTAATTATTGTTTTGCAAAAATACATATTGATATTTTCGAAAATTATTGAAATGTCGGTCGAAAGTTTTGAACTTGGATTTTATGAAGCTCTTAAATCAGTCAGTTTTAAAATACTTAAGCATTTTAATATCTACTCTTAAAAAATGGTATCCAATTATCTTCCAAAGATGCAGTCAATCAATGCGTTAAGACTGGAATGAGAGAGATGAATAAGATTGAAAAGATAAGATTTTTGTTTCACACATCCATGCCTAACGATTATATCTATTTAAGGTTATACTAATTGATGGAATCAGTAAAGAGGTATAAACAAGAAACTAACTGTTTAAAATACATAAAGTATGGTCCTTATGCAAGACACATCATTTTCATCAATTTATATCTGTTCCTCATAGGTAGTGTAAACTTTAATGCAAGTATTACTTTATAATTACAGGTTGTATATTTGGCTCATAATTTTCTGGACACTCGTACAAAAACGATTATTTTCAATTTTATTCATCTCTCTCATTCCAGTCTTAACGCATTGATTGACTGCATCTTAAGAAGATAATTGGACAATAATTATTAGATTTTCAAGTGGCTAATTAAGAAAAATGCACAGTTAACTAGGCATGGAAGATTTCATGAATAGCAGATGAAAAATCATATGAAATGAATTTCATTGTTCACACCTGCTATTTTTATAGACTGCTACAAATCGCACTCTGCGAAATCATAGATCATGCTCATTTCATTTCATTCATTGATGACTGCTTGTAGCAGAGCGAGTCGCGAGCGACCGAGTAGGAATGATTTGCCCTAGGTGCGTGTTAGAAAAAGACAAACACACTTGTTATGCGATCATAGGTGACGATCGATACTGGGTGGGCATTTTAAGAACTTAAAACTTATGAACATAAAGTTTAGATTCGTTTGCCATGATTTTTCATGACAACCTAAATATGACATTTCATATTAGTAGCAAATTAGCAACCGTTCACAATAATTCATATTTCATTATAAGTAGCAAATAGCAAAAAGTGTTACATTATAACACTGCGAAAAAAAATCATTGTCAATGAAATTTCGCATGTGATTTCATATGAAAAAAAATCATCATTTCATGAAATGAAAATGAATTAAAAGTAGCAATCATTTCCATGCCTACAGTTAACCCAAACAGCCTATTCAATTAGGCTAGTCTAAAATCTAGATAAATACAGCACTGCCGCAGTGCTCACTTAAATAGCAAAGCAGTACTTAACATTATGACAAACTGACTTTTCCTTAGTATCAAATATTTTCTCCTATCTCGACTACTAAGCAAATTAAACGTTCAAATCTCCTGCCCTATTTTGTCTTTGACGGAGGTCTAGGTTACGTCGCATACAGCATCTGTTTACCACTGGAGCGGCATGAATGAGTAGTTCTGTGTCACTCGCACCTTGACGATCGGAGCGAGATAGAAATCTGTTGGAACTGTTTACTTAGAACGTATCCTTAGGGTAAAATTTCCGGGAAAATGTGTATACGTG
This sequence comes from Pyrausta nigrata, assembly GCA_949316185.1. Taxonomy (NCBI): domain Eukaryota; kingdom Metazoa; phylum Arthropoda; class Insecta; order Lepidoptera; family Crambidae; genus Pyrausta; species Pyrausta nigrata. Next base: position 3,008,142 of record OX438936.1, read on the forward strand.
GAGTACGAAGTTAATATTTTTCAGCGAAAGGGTATTGTCGCTGATAAGAACATCGCAAACTTAGCTAAAGTATGTCCGTATTGCAGTTGAGTCTATTCGGTCATGTCGGATAGGTCACCGAACTATGACAGTGAAGGAAAAGAGAGTGCACATGCATCTGTGTATTTTGTGCACACCTGTGCCCTATTTTATCTGTTGGGATTGGCCAAAATAAGGCGTAGTTCAGTAGAAGAACATTGTGCTGCCTCGTTGATTTAGTGGTCAGCACGCTGGGTACTATCCACAAGGTCCCAGGTTCGAATCCCGGGTCGGGCCGAAAGTGTTTGGTTTTTCTGTCTTGAAATAACTCAGACTCAGCTCCGGAGTCAGGAAGTTGGTGGTGTTAACACGCCTGTACCTCGGAAAGCACGTTAAGCCGTTGGTCCTGCGCCTGATCTCTCTACGGTCATGTCGGCCTGCCGTCGCACCGAATTATGACAGTGAAGGAACAGAGAGTGCCCCTAAATATCGCGCACGAACTTGTCGTATTATAATCGGCCAAGCTGGTGATCTGTCGACCCGTATGAACACGCCTACAAGCCGAACAAGTGCAGTAATTGCTTCGGGGCGGGTTTGTTGACCATCAAATACATCCGACGACCCGTGTATGTGTACACGAAATAAAAGCTGGTAGCAAGCTGGTTGATAAAATGAATTGTGACTTAATTAAAATATTCGACTTTTCCCTTTGCTCAACGAACCTACTCGTATATGAAGTCACTTTGTTGAACTTGCACTAGACAAATATGTGAGAGCGAAATATTTTTTTATTAATAAACTTGATGCAGCAACACGAATTCGATGCATATTACGCAAATATGAGTTAACTAAAGTAACTAAACAACATGAGTAAAACTCCCGTGGATTAAGGAAAGTTCAAAAGGGCAAATGTTCAATCGTAAATAGAAAACAAAATAAGATACTAAAAAAAGAAACAGGATAAAAATATAAATTAGCACAACGGATCGGGTTGTAACAATGTTTACCTAAAAGACAGTATTTACTAATAGAAGTAGTTCACTTTTTAACTAGTTCTACCGTTAAGCAATTGAATTTCTAGTCAGACTTCGCCACTTAGTTCCCGTCGGTCTTGAACCGAAGAAAAAATCATTGCTAATTTTATTTAAACAGTAGAGATTTCTCATGACAGTAGCATTGGCAGTTTCATACATTAAGAGATACCTCTTATATATGTCTGTCTGACCCCTCGATGGTCTGACCGCTTTTCAGACACCTCGTCTTCGGGGGAAAGCGGTGCGGGGGTAGACGAAAAAAGAGATATAATTGAGTGATTTGAATTTGGAAAAGATTTCGAATTTCAAAATTCAAATGGCCCAATTCCGAGCACTCGCCGCGGCGCCGCCCTGACTATAGTCTCAGATAAGCGGTTGAAATAAAGCAGATTTTTGCGTAACGATCATGAAAACGGTAAGTTTTGTTTTTATAGGATAAAGAGCAATCCCGTAATGTGGAAAATGTCGGTCTGCCTGGTTGCATTTTTGAGATATAGTGCTTAGAAGAGGCTTTGTAGTTGCGACAAAAAAGGATCACCAAAATGGACAGTTTTTGTACCGGTCTCAAAGAATGGCGTCTTTAAACGTGAAACAAGTTGGTGCGCCGATTTTCAGTGGTTGCGTTTAAAATTGATGATGCACCCAAGTTAGTGCAGGAAAAAATCAATAAGATACATGATTAGTGTTGGTACACACTTAAAGTACGGCATCTCCGCAGGCGATATGAGTTGGTTTGCTGACTCTCAAAAGTTGCATACCAGATTTATGACCACACAAAGTTTCACATTTTTCATACAAAATTGACTGCCTTGTTGGTCTAGTGGTCAGCGCGCAGGGTACTATCCACGAGGTCTCAGGTTCGAATGCCGAGTCGGGCCAAAAGTGTTGGGTTTTTCTGTCTTGGAATAACTCAGACACAGCTCCGGAGTCGGGAGTTGGTGGTGTTAACATCCCCGTGCCTCGGAAAGCACGTTAAGCCGTGGGTCCTGCGCCTGATCTCTCTAAGGTCATGTCGGACTACCGTCTCATCAAAATATGAGAGTGTGCACTATAATATCTACCGCGCAGTCGGCTTATCTTTGTTGAGATGGACCACTGTAGTCGAAATTCAGATAGGAGGACATTGGACATTAACAAAACTGAAATTTAAAACTGTAATAAAAACCGGCCAAGTGCGAGTCGGACTCGCGCACTAAAATATATTTTTATTTTATTTATAATTTCAAAAGTATTCATCACAGGATACCTGAAACAATTTTAAATAAGAGTTTCCGCGCCTGTTTCTATACGTGAGTGATTTAAAGTTTATACGTCCAAGACTTTAGAAATTACAAATTACACACCGTGTAAACGACTTTGGCGGGCTATATCTCGCAAATGGTACAGCTAAAAAAGTGTTGTATGGAAACCCTACCTTATTTTCATAGTCCTTTTCAACGATACCCCACACAAGGAGGTGCACTCAAAACAATAATTCACCCCCACCTCTTTATCTTTATGTGATCTGTATGGTGGCTCTTAAAAAAGGGTAATTTATTTTTTTTGTATTGAGATCTATATGTGAAGTATCTTCGAACCAGGTTACATGCAAATCAGTCCATAAACGTAGAAGGTATTCTGCTGTGACAGACTAGGACGGACGGACTGAACGATCTTATAAGGGTTCCTTGTCGGACTACGGAACCCTAAAAACGAATGATGCAGATTTATTGAAAACAGCTCAGTATTTGAAACAACTTTCACCTTGGTTCGGCCAAGGCGAAGGTTCCTTCACTTGGCATTGTAGTTTGAAACTTTCAATTTTTAAACTTCAAAAAGTTGATTATTTTATGATAAAAATTCCATCGTGACGTGAGAGTTTCAAGCCTATAATATTACTATAAACTTTAGAACATTGTTAAGATAATTATTTCGAAACACGATGAGAGGAATAAGGTTCAATAAAAAAACTTAAACTTGGTCTAACTTTGCCCTTTTGCATGTTTTCATATTGTTGCTGGTGCTAAAATTTCGAAGCTTACTCTTTTATTCTGTTTTTCAGTTCACAAAAACGAAAACTATGGGAATACATTTTAGCTTCGCGTTTTTTATTTTCGTTATATAAAAAAATCTTATTACTACAATAAAGGTATCATTTGAATGGTCTTAATCCGGCTGAAGTATATACAAATATAGTAGCATTAATGAGCGGGTTTACCTGAAAAACGCGATTTCGTCTTAACGGCGGTCGTGTTTTTATTTTTTTTAATTATTTCACTTCTTGTATGTCGTAGTAAATCATTAAACATGGTGCCCAAAAAATGGCACGCCGTAGATGGCTAAGCCATGGACATTTCAATAAAAAATACATGACTCTGATAAAAGTCTAAGACCCACTTGCGCAAGTCTAGATTATCTAATTCGGACTTGCGCAAATGGGCATCAAAGGCCTTGCGATAGTCCAGATTTTCTAATCCGTACTGGCGCAGTTGGCCCCCTAAATTATCTAATCGTGACTTGCGCAAGTGGGCTTTCAATACAGTTAATAGGCCTTGAACAAATCCGGATTTGCGCAAGAGAGCCCTATGGTTTGGGAGGTAATGCCACTTTTTTCTCTAAGAATATCTTCTAATTCTAATCTTCTGATGGTATATTGATTTAGCTAAGGGATAAACGTTTTATATATGATACCACCGTTAGTAAGCTAAGCTAGGTTAGCGTTTCATCAGTAAGAGTCACTCTCAAACAGATCTCGTTAACGACCAGAGGTCCTACTGTGTATGCTGAGGTCTGTTTTTGTTTTTAGCTGACCCTGGGACTGATTACGTTACTCTATTGCTTACTTTGAGTGCCTCGTTTTTAGCAAAAGGGTATTGTCGCTGATGAAAATATGCGGACATCGCAAACTTAGTTAAAGTATGTCCGTATTGCAGTTGAGTCTATTCGGTCATGCCGGACCGAACTATGACAGTGAAGGAACAGAGAGTGCACATGCATCTGTGTATTTTGCACACACCTGTGCGCTATAATAATATGTTGGGATTGGCCAAAACGAGGTGTTGTTCGGTAGAAGAACAAAGCCTCGTTGATCTAGCGATCAGCACGCTGGGTACTATCCACGAGATTCAAATCCCGGGTCGGGCCGAGTGTTTGGTTTTCTGTCTTGAAATAACTCAGACATAGCTCCGGAGTCAGAAATTTGGTGGCTTTAACACATGTGTGTCTCGGAAAGTACGTTAAGCCGTTGGTCATTTTTTTATTCAAATTTACGTATACATAAATCAGCTAGCATGCCACTCATGTCAGAATGACAGTGCGAGCGAGGCCGACGGTGCCAAAAACTCGGACGACGTCACGACGACAGAGTAGGTCCCCGTAACTTTATAAGATAGAATTGAATTACATCGAACACTTTGTACGTAAATTAATTTCTGCATCCAAAGGTCACACGCCACAGTGTTTATTGGCGGCTACAGTGCAAAACCTGTATAAAGGATAGCCTTTGACCAATATCCTCCTCGCATTAATGAGTTTCCCACATGGCCTTCAAAGATCATTCCGTCAGTAAACAGAACAAGTATACATGCAGTCCCTTAACTTTAAGGGCTTCCTTAGCTGATCATATAAGAGAGAAAATAAATCAAGCCATCTGGATTGTCGTCGTATCTTCAATATTATTTTGGTGCTAGGTATTTATTGTATTCACTGAGAAACCGTCCAAGTGCGAGTAGAAATCGCGCACAAAGTGTTCTTACCATTATCTTTACAACATTAGATACTACAAAGACATTTTTTGTCTTAAAAACGGAAAAAACACGTGTTTGTTGTATGGAAGCCCCACATATTTTTTCCCACGGTGAAGGCAGAAATAGTTTAGGACTAATTTTCATTCAAATTGAAATACTAGAAACGTTCGTAAAGTGTACGCGAACGAAGTCGCGGACACCAGCTAGTCTATAAAAATATTATGACTTTATCAATGCAACGCCGAGCCTAAACCACTAATAATAATAAAAAAATAATTTAAAAACCCCCGACCCAAAATAATAGATGCACATAAAAATCCAAAAATAAGGTTTTATAAATATGAAATTATAGCTAGATACAATACAGTTGGTTTAAATAGAAACCCTATAAAAAGCAAAAAATAAAACTGAAATTTTGACCCTACGTAAGTACGTAGGTATACAATTTTTAATACTAATGATGTCGTGTCGGGAGACATAGGCTACTTTTTGTCGCGATATAAAATCATCAGGTAGGTGAGATGGGCGATGAAAGTTTGTCTGTAAAATCCGACTTTAAGCGGGGATGAAGTCGCAGTTCCCCTGCAAGTTTAGATAATAACGTAATATTATTGAAAATTAAATTATCTAAGAGACACGGGACGGCAATAAACTAAGTTCAGGACTCCGATCTGTTTCCGAGTATTTACAAGTCGGGAACCCCAGAAGCAGTGTTCGGCATTATGTCTGTCAAGTTGTGAAGCGACGTACGGTGGGCGAGGAAGCGCCAATTCGGTATGTAAAGTAAATTTTAACCCATTCGATGCCAAATTCGAGACACAATAGAAAATCACTTTTTATCTCGCACCGGAGCGTGCTGTGGCATGGAACCAGTTAAGGTCTATGTTTTAAATATTTTTTGAAGTACAGACTTAATTAAGAAAGCAATTTTAGTGTTTTGACTTTTTATTCAGTAGTTATTTTGTATTTAATTATTGAAATTTTAAACTTGTGACGTCATATTTATAGGACTGTGTTTGGAAGCAAACTTTTTTCTCGATTGGGAACTCTCACACATGCTTATTTAATTAATACGAAGGATTAATTAAAAAGGTAACTTGAAATATATTAATTTTCGAAAATAAGTTATTCCACATGTTATAAATAGTAGCCATATTTATTGTAGCGGTGAGTATTCTGCGAACAGTCCTTTATAAAGGCCCATAATTTGATTACACTATTAATTGCATGTTTGCCATGAAATACGCAATTGAAAGGAGGAAGCATTCACTGAATTTAAATAAATAGAACATATTTCAAACCAATTTCACTCTCTGTCATCCAAATTTTTACACTATAGGCCAGTTATGTCGCCTTTTTTATGCTAGCACACTAGGGCCCTATGTCACAGAGACAAATATTTATAATATTTATGTATTTTTTTTACTATCGAGAATCTATATTGCCTACTTCTCATTATGGCTACTTCTCATTTTGGCTATTTCTCACTTAGGCTACTTCTCAATAGGCCTACTTCTCATTAGGGCTACTTCTCAAAATTTGGGAATGTTTATTGAAATATGTATTGTCATGTTTATTGATTCATAAGAGATCAATTACATTATTTTAAGAATAAATCAACATTAATTGAAACAATGTAATAGGTAAATATACAATATTATAAGCGTTACTTCTTTTAATTACTTTAGTCTGGTTTGAAACTACCATTTATTTATCTACAACATACACAAATCAATAGTTAATATAATAATAAATTGTTTCAACAAACACACCAATTACCTAGCCCCAAACTAAGCGTGAGCTTGTGCTATGGTGACTAGGATAACGGATAGAAATACTTAAATACATATAAACATCTATGACTTAGGTACACATGCTCGTGCTTATCACACAAACATTTGCCCCTTGCGGGATTCGAACCCGCAACCACCTGGTTTAGAAGTGCGGTGCGCGAACGACTACACCAAGACGGTCGTTTGTTAAAGGATAGGTAAACATTACTAGGTGTCACTTTTTAAATTACTTTAATTTCAATAAAATCAAAATAAATCCACACAATAATCAAAAACAATATTAATTAGGTATATCTTTACATAAGTAGAAATCAACACAATAATATAAAGATAAAATAAAATAAGTAGGAAGGGTAGGAAATAACATAGCAATTTATTTCCTACCCTTCAATTTATTATTATATTAACTATTGATTTGTGTTTGTTGTAGATAAATAAATTGTAGTTTCAAACCAGCCTAAAGTAATAACAAGAAGTAATGCTATATTATTGTATATACCTATTACATTGGTTTAATTAGTGTTGATTTATACTTAAAATAATGTAATTGATCTATTATGAATCAATAAACATGACAGTACATATTTCAATAAACATTCCCAAATTTTGAGAAGCAGCCCTAATGAGAAGTAGCCCTAATGAGAAGTAGGCCTATTGAGAAGTAGCCCTACTGAGAAGTAGCCATAATGAGAAGTAGCCTAAGTGAGAAATAGCCAAAATGAGAAGTAGCCATAATGAGAATTAGCCCTAATGCGCCTAAACCGAAATTATTAACAAGAAACACAGCATTTCTTTACGCATATATTAACATAAAAATGTGATAAATTAACTGTCAAAAATTCTATACAGAAATCATCTAAAACAAATACTCGTATTATAAAGAGGAAAGATTTGATTGTTTGTTTGTATTGAATAGGCTCCGAAACTACTGGACCGATTCAAATGAAATTTAGTACAGAGATAGTTTGAGACCCTGGGGAGGACATAGGCTACTTTTTGTCGCGATATAAAATCATCAGGTGGCAGGAAGGTCACGCACGAACTTGTCGGACTACGAGTATAGGCACAGAATAAGTACTTGGTAGGTAATGACGTGTGCTACTGGACTAAGGGCTCATTCACATCCGTCATTGACGATTCGTCAAAATATAGGATACGTCATGACGGATGGACGTTCACATTGCAAACAGAATCGTGTTCTTTCACGACTCGTCAAAATATCCTACTTGATTTTGATCAAAAAACTGAGTATTTTGACGATTCGTGATTTTAAAAAACACGATAGATTTAAGACGTATCATCATTTTTCCCGATTACTGATCCGTGTGAACATGGGCATTCAAAAAGCATTGCCGCCGTCAAAAAAAAGAACGAAGAGTGAAAAAGACGAATCGTCCTCGTGTGAACGGGCTCTAACGAGGCAGTCATCATCAGTTATCATAATAGGCATTGACATAATCACGGCGCTTTCCCGACGCATTCGGCGGTGGCCATGACGACGGCGGCACTAATCGATAGTGCATGTATCGAATAATTATATCGATAGCCCGTACTATTTGCATAACAAAATTTGACATTGGAACCGAATTCCCATAGCCAAATTTAATCAAACGAATGTTTTATGTAAAAATTTTGTTACACATCGTATTAGATACAAAATCTAATAAAAAAAACGATTTAACTAACATGGTATAGAGAAAAGAAAAGATTATTTTCGATCTCTCTCTATCTCTAAAAATATGATCTGATATTAATATGTAGTACCTGGGCGACTACTATTTAATAAAAAATAGGTTTATAATTGGTAAGCCTTATTTAAAAAACAAAAAGCTATAAATTTGCATAAATAAAGAGTTAAGAAAAAAAAATCGATACCGAGTAAGATTCGAACCCACAATTCTTCAGTCCAACGTGCGAAAGAAACGTATGAAAACTTGAAAACCGGCGTTTTCCCAAATGTTTGAGAGTTTAGGCAGTGGATTACACGTGGAGGTCGGCAATGATAGGTGGAAAATTAGTCAGGTCTGAACACTTATAGCTAAGTACTTGCCGCATCAGCTTTCAGGGGTTCAGGCATCACTTCACAGGCCACAATCACTTGAAATGTCTGTAAGGAGCTTCACAGGATACACACGCGGCGAAAGCGCTCTGGTCGGTCTAGTACATGTGTCATAGGGAACGTCTCGTCGACTCGATCGTCGGGGTTCTCACGGTACGTTTTAAACAAATAGAAATAAGGCAGGTATGCGTGTGAGTGTGCGCGGCGTATTATCAATAGGGTACACAAACAAATCAAAATATTGTAGTAAACACCAAACATACCACTATTCAAGATCGATTTCTCACCCTCACATACAAAATTTCAGCGAAATTGTTAGAGCCGTTTCCGAGATCACAAATACATATATATGAATTAAAAGAAAGAATTGCTGCTCGTTTAATGACCTAAGATATTCCCTTCTCATAAAAAAGTTATTTTTTACCAAAATAATTTAATTCGTAACAGGTTGATCTACAGCCGAATCAGTAATAATTAAAAAAAGTTTAAAAAATAACTAGAACTCCATACTCAAATGTCAAGTCATTCGGACGAATTAAAGACTCGTGCGCAATATTGCAACATCGCAGATAAAACGAAATAAATAGTTGATTCTTTAAGAGTATATTTCACGTTATCAGTAGATATATATAAACCCTTGTAAATAATCCAAGGAAAACTCCGCCGACGCCTCGTCCCGTCCCTTTGGCTAGGGCAGTGGAGCACGGATTAAGTATAAAAGCACATTATTATGCTCACATACAGAACCGTTACCATGAGTTTACAGTGGCTTTACTCGCTAGCGACGACGTAAAAAAAGTGTATGCAAAATTTTAGTTCTCCAAGTAACCGCTAGAGGCGCTGTGCAATTTCCCATACCCTTTTTTTACGTCGTCGCTAGCGAGTAAAACCGTCGTAAACTCATGGTAACGGTGCAGGTAGTCGCCCAAACGGCGTGCCAGATTAGCCTTAGACCTTTATAGCAAATGTTGGTGTGATGAGCACGAGCATTTGTACCTAAGTCATGGATGTTTATATGTATTTAAGTATTTCTGTCCGTTATCCTAGTCACCATAGCACAAGCTCACGCTTAGTTTGGAGCTAGGTCATTGGTGTGTTTGTTGAAAAAATATATTTAGTATTATTTTTATTATTTAAATAAAAATAACATGTCCCTAATAAAACTCAGACCCCGTTATTACAAAAACTTAGTACCGGGTTAAAGCCAGGACTAAGCTATTAGCTAGCCAGTTAGAAAAGCGTTCCTCTATTAGGTTATGTCACGAATGTGTCATTCATTCCTTTGTTGTCGGCTTATATTTAGACCTAATTTAAAACTGGTCTAATTTTTTTGTAATAACACCGTCATGGTTTGGAAGATACTGCCACTTTCATGTATTTTTCTTGTAAGAAGAATACAAGAAATTAACATAAACCCCTAAACTATTAAACTTTTACTAGTCATGATATTTTTATTTGAAAGGTCAATAGCTAAGCTATCTCTAATGTCAGTCTGACGTGGCATATTTGGACAAAAGTGACATTATTTCCAAAACTAAGACTTTTTTAGAGTTTAAGAAGGTTGTTTGGAAGAAGTTGCTTTCAGCAATAAGACCGCCTAAATTGTACCATTCTCAATGAGCATTTATGTAAATTTATACTGTGTGTGGTGTGCAAAAAAGAATATCTGAAAGATCTATGGCTAAACTATCTCCAGTGTCAGTCTGGCACGCTTTCTACGGGACAGCCTGTATATTATTTGCAGTATAATTGCGCGGTGATAATCAAGCTGTTACATTGCTGCATTGGTACAGGCTACAGAACAGCGAGCCTGGATGGATTAGTGACCCGGTTACAGGTTGTACGATTTTCATCTATTGTTTTTTTTAAATATAAATTTAAAAAATTGTTTCAACAAACACACCAATCACCTAGCCCTAAACTAAGCGTGAGCTTGTGCTATGGCGAACTAGGATATACAATAATTTGTTGTGCTGGCGCTGTTTTCCGTGTACCTCACTCAGCAAGGGCCCGCTGAAAACCAGAGCCGGGGCCTCCTGGGGACCTGGCGAGTAAGTTCCCTTAGTATGGGTGTCACCTACACACCGCGGAACGCGCTTTGAAGCTGGCATTATTTGCGGTAAGGAAAAAATCATTTTTTCATTTGTGGGCACAATTTTAAAAATATAAGTTCAAATAAGACACCAAAAATTCGCACACGGGTAGGATTTGAACCCACGTCCTTTGGCTTATAAAACAAATATTAAAAACTATTTCTAAAATGTATACAGCCTATGTCACTTTACAATTCTGAAGAATTCAACGACACCTCACATGTCAAAAACTATCCATCCGTTTGGGCTATAGGGCGTGCCAATTGTACATACATACATACTCCCGAAAAACATAACCCTTCTGACGCAGTGGGTTCAAAACATAACCCTCTTTCTGTCGCATTCAGGTAAAAAAAAACTCCTCTACTAATCACAGATAAAATGACAAGGTAGTGGATTATGTAACTTAGAATGAAATTATTCCAATCAAAGTTTGGCCATTCACGGCCAGTTAAAATAATTAGTCGGTCTGAGGTACGACCAAAATTTAACGTTTTCAATATTAGTAATTAAAATCTAGGCTATAGGCATAAGTACTAAAAAAGTAACTTAACGTTATCATTATTTTCCACAATTGCCCATATTTTACCGATTCTAAGACCTCCCCGCCCATTTTACCCACTAACTTAAAGAAACTAAAAGTCCCTTTTGCGTGGGGAATTGCCCACGTTCTGGCAGCACGTGTTAGTGAGTGGTCATTTTTTGAACTGACCGTGAGTGGCCAGCTTAACAGAGTAATTGAAGTTGTAAAATGTGTAATTTTCAAGCGATTTCAATCTTGAATTGTTAGCAACAGAGTTACGTAATTAGCCCCAAGATCATGCCACTGTCATGGAATTTAACCGAAAATTAAACGAAACGGTCCTGGTATGATGCGGCGTAGTGGGAACAGATCCATATTAGGGTAAATTGGAAACAGTATGACTACTACTTTAATAAATGTAACTGTATGCGTTAATATGGACACTACAAAAGCGAGTTCAGAAACATTCAGTTTTAATTGACGACCGTCTTGGTGTAGTGGTGCGCACCCCGGACTTCTTAACCAGGCGGTTGAGGGTTCCGATCCCGCAAGGGGCAAATGTGTGATGAGCACGAGCATTTGTACCTAAGTCATGGATGTGTGTAATTGTATATAAGTACGTATGTCTATCCGTTATCCTAGTCACCATAACACAAGTTCACGCTTAGTTTGGGACTAGGTAATTGGTGTGTTTGTAAAAAAAAATTGCGAAATTCCTTTTCCTATGTCCTGTATTTCATCCGACTGAAAAGTCAAAGGGAGGAGTTGTTCTGTGCGTCACTCACATGAATTTCAGTTTCAGTTGCTATACAAACATCTAAAGCGGTCTTTAAAAAAAAACAAGTGCACACGCCAATCGCTTTGTTTACCGAATGTTCAACTGAATAACTTTTTGAGCAAAAACACAGGGGTCTTCTCCGTATCGATGCATTATTTCGCACATGCACAATGCTACAATGTGGACACAGGACTGTTTTCGCCCGAGTCACTTCGATGAGCGAAAACAAAGCTTCACAGTAATATTGGTTACAATCTAATGGGACACTTTTGATGTTACTGCCGTACTCAGAGACGTCAATAAAAAGTAATCCTTCATTAAGTCTCGTGCCGTCCTTTTTTTAGGGTTCCGTAGTCCGACAAGGAACCCTTATAAGATCGTTCAGTCCGTCCGTCCTAGTCTGTCACAGCAGAATATCTTCTACGTTTATGGACTGATTTGCATGTAACTTGGTTCGAGGATACTTCACATATAGATCTCATTATTAAAAATACAAAAATTTAAAATTACCCCTTATTAAGGGTACCTCCCCATACATGTTGAGTTTGAGTGCACCCCCTTGTGTGGGGTATCGTAGAAAAGGACTATGAAAATAAGGTAGGGTTTCCATACAACACTTTTTATCAGCTTTACCATTTGCGAGATATAGCCCGCCAAAGTAATTTTGGCGGGTAATAAAGTAATTTTGGTAAATTCCCCCCACCCCTGTAATTTCTAAAGTCTTGGACCTATAAACTTCAAATCACTCATGTAAAGAAACAGGCGCGGAAACTCTTATTTAAAATTGTTTCGGGTACCCTGTGATGAATACTTTTAAAATTATAAATAAAATAAAAATATATACTTTTTACTTTAAACTTAATGTTTTTTTTGCCTATACTGTCTAATGTTGTAAGTTAATGGTACGGAACCCTTCGTGCTCGAGTCCGACTTACACTTGGCCGGTTTTATTTAATTGACAAAAAAAGTGTCAGAACAACAATTAATTATATATTACATTTAATTGACGTCTCTGAGTGGCCGTGAGACCGATTTTATTTGCCTACAAAATGAGTCAAGGGATTTTAGTAAACAAGCTTAAGGTATTTTTTTACCTAATTTTGTGTAAGTCTTAAAGATTTTAAAATTACAAAACATAATAATAAAATATTAGGCAGCATTATCCAGACGGTATCTCAGAATTATAAATATCTTGAGTTTCCTTGAGACATCGCCCGCGCAAATATGGATTTATCGACAAACTCTGATCCTTCTATTGTACCTATCCTATGTTCTTTCCAGGGTCTCAAACTATATTTATCCGTACATAATAAAAATCGTTTTAGCGGTTCAGGCGTAAATTATACATGACAGGCCGAATTACTTTCAGATTACGACGACCGTCTTGGTGTAGTCGTTCGCGCACCGGACTTCTAAACCAGGCGGTTGCGGGTTCGAATCCCGCAAGGGGCAAATGTTTGTGTGATGAGCACGAGCATGTGTACCTAAGTCATGGATGTTTATATGTATTTAAGTATTTCTATCCGTAATCCTAGTCACCATAGCACAAGCTCACGCTTAGTTTGGGGCTAGGTAATTGGTGTGTTTGTTGAAACAATTTATTAAAAAAAAAATATATATATATATACTAGTTATTTTTGGCCGAGGATGGGTCATGTCTGACTAGTAAGTAACAGCCTATTCTTTATTTTCTTTTATTATTAGTGGTAACTGCCTCTTGGTCTAGTGGTCAGTGCCAGGTTCGAATCCCGGGTCGGGCCAAAATTTGTTACTGGGTTTTTCTGTCTGCAGATAGCTCATAAATAATTCCGGGGTCAGGAAGTTGTTGTTAATACTCCCGTGACTTTTACAGATATGCAGTAAAATTGGGTAGGTAAATATTATTTTTACCGACGATATCAGTAAGCCGGCGTTAATAATTTATGTTTATTGCAATTTAGTTCATACAGAAGAAGCATCTTTTTCTAAACTGAATATATAGTATTGAATAAATTTTGGCTAAATTCAAAGACACGTACCGAACCTACTTTGGCATAGAGTAGAGGTAGAGGCACTGACCTCTATAATACAAGTACGCTGAACTGCATACTGTCAACCTAACAATGAACCCATTTGATTATCGCCATTTTGGCCATTTTGGTGACCCTCCACGGAACTAATGAGAATTGACATAAACTTAAGGAAGTTACTCTATTTTAGTTCCCAGTACACTCGGTGGGGGCGCTTTGATTCGGCACAAAAATTATCATTTCTTAGAGAATGTTTAGTATAGCGTACTTGTATTATAGAGGTCAGTGGGTAGCGGCCTCTGCACCGGTGCATTATAATTCTGTTTGTGTGCATTGCGTAACGCGCATTATACGATGTTGCACATCTGATAACTATTACCGGTTAACAAACCATTGGCCGATTTCATGGACAGGTATTCATGCGTAACTATTATCGACTACTCGCTGTTTTCGATGATCGGTGTCGTTGGTTTCTGTGATTGGAGCGTCGGTGGCGCAGTGGCTACCGAGTTGCCTTTCGGGGCGATCCGGGTTCGATCCCACGTGCCGCCATGTACCAATGACTTTTTCCGAGTTATGTACATTAGTTGTTTCACTAACCCATGCTGTTACGGTGAGGGAAAACATCGTAAGGAAACCTGTACATTCAGGCTACTGAATGTGTGTGTAACCATGATCCAAAACTGGTCAGGTTAACGGGTCACGGATGTCCGATGGCAGTCGCTCCACTGTAATAACCTGATCTGCCATATCCTGGATCATGGTTAGCGGACCCTGGGCCCTCGCGTGCAATTGCACAACCGGGATAGGGCTAGGATGCTGATGATGGTGTTGATAAATAGAGAAGATATACCTACGCCCAAAATCTATAACTCAGTCAGTCAATATCACAAGGACACACATACACGCAAACACATTTAATTCGCATACATAAATAAATTTGGTTTCCCAAGATACAGGCACAGCCTAGTTTTGGAGCCTCTGGAAACTCAGAATGATTTTATATTTTAGTTCACATGTTTTAACTTCGTCTTTGTGAACTTCGTGGTCAATAAATATATTTTTATTTTATTTTATAACCAAAACAACCCGAAAATCCCGAAAGCAATTCGCACCACGGCTGCCAGTGTCAAAATACAAAACTACGTGTCAATGGATACGCAAACAAATGAGATTGACAAAAACCTTCGATCCCGGATCGGTTATTAATTTCGGGCGATAAAGCTGCAGTACAGCATGCGCCAACTCGGGCTCTATTCCCGTATTTTATTTCACTGCTAGCAGTTCCCCGCGACTTCACCCGCGCCAAACAAACTTTCACCCCCTTGATGATTTTATATCGCGACAAAAAGTGGCCTATGTCCTTCCCAGGGTCTCTAACTATCTCTGTAAGAAATTTCATTTTAATCGCTCCAGTCGTTTCAGAGCCTATTCAATACAAACATACAATCAAATCTTTCCTCTTTATTAAGGCCCAGGTTGGAGGCTCAGGGTCCGCTTTGGACCATGATCCAAAATATAGCAGATCAGGTAATCACAGGACAGTCGTTGCCGTTGCCGCTTGAGCTCTGTGACCTTGTTAACAGAAAAACCTGACCAGCTTGGATCACAGTTACATATTCAGTCACCTGAACGTGTAGATTTCCTCACGTTTTTTTGCCTCGCCGTAAGAGCATGGGCTGGTGAAACAACTAATGTGCATAACTCAGAAAAAGTCATTGGTACATGGCGGCACGTGGAATTAACCCAGTACCTTCCGCTTGAGAGGCCAACCCGCACAAAGACGCTCAACTGGATTACACTGGATATTATCCTGTAATTCACCTACTGGGAAATACCAAGCCATCTTTGACATCTGATATAGTTGACTGTGATTGTCTGTGTACCGTTATACCGTTTAGTTACGTAAAGAGGCCCTCGGATGTCCGAACAGTCCGCTCGGCGACTGGGTCCAATTTCACAAAGCGCGGCAGGTGTGACAATTGTCAATAAAGTTATTAAATTATTTCTTTTGACCCTGTGTAAGTATGCCCAACTGAACTCTGCTTGTGACTCAAATAGAAAAAACTGTTATCACCGCAAAGACAGGGTTGCGCCCTAACATTGCGCTAATTATTTTTATATTAGCTATAACAAACATTAAAAATCTGACAAACTCCATTGGAAAAAACACCGGGTGTTGTTATCGTGCGTCGTATTTTTTGTTACCTATGTTTTACAAATAAGTATGATTTGATTTATTCAAACCATATTTTAAACTAGCGAGTCCCGCGACTCAATCTGCGAAAATGCCAGATTTCCCATACAAACTTTCATCCCCCTTTCACCCCCGTAATGTGAAATTTCTCGATGTTTTTGTTGTTATTCTGCTATTCTAGGAGGAGACGCATCCAACAAAATCATAGATCATTCAAAATCGGCCTAGCCCTTCTCGATTATAAGTGTCAAAGAAACCTGACTTTGTTTTATATATTAAGATGTGTACGTTTCAAAACTTTAATTGTTGTTCTGTGTTTATGACGTATAATCTTGTAACTTGTACTAATGTATTATGTGCTGCTTTCTTTCTCTCTAATAATTTCGTCGTAAGTACGTCTGTATTGTTTGTGGCATACTGTTCTCTTAACTAGCAAAGTTGCATTGTCAGGCCATTTCTTGGCACTCAACGGACGTGCACATTGCAACCATTGTTAACATTATTAAGTTGATTGGACTGCCTTGTCGTGGTCAATAATATAGGAGCGAGAATTCACCCCGGGTTCAAACTCCGAAGCAAAACTACTTTCATATCCTTCTAGTTCACCTAAGGCGTTCATAAAAAACTATTCAGTTACAGCCCCCATGCCTCGGTCAACTCTCTCTACGGTCACATTGCCATCTCCTAGGATGACAGTTCTGAGAGTAAAGAAATAAAGTCTACATTTGTGTGTATTGCGCACACGCTAGTGCAATATTATTTATACTGAATTACATTTTTAAGCCGTTAAGCCGTTGGTCCTGCGCCTGATCTCTCTACGGTCATGTCAGACTGCCGTCTGATATCAGAGTGAATTATCAGAGTGAAGGAACAGAAAGTGTACCTGTGTATTGCGCGCACTATAATATATCCCGCGCAGTCGTCTAGTCTACGTTGAGATTGGCCACTATAGTCGAAATTCGGCTAGGAGGACATTAATAATTATACTGACTATTATTTTTACCACCTCGTTAGTCTAGTGATCAGCACACTGGTTACTATCCACGAGGTTCCGGGTCATATCCGGCTTTAGTAAAATTTGTTTGTGGGTTTTTCTGTCTTGAAATAACTGAGCTACAGCTCCGAAGTCAAAAAGTTGGCACAAAGTAGGTTAACACCCCTTGTGCCTCGGAAAAGCACGTCAAGCCGTTGGTCTTGCGCCTGATCTCTCTCCGGTCATGTCGGACTGCCGTCTCACTAAACAATGAGAGTGAAGGAACAGAGAGTGCACTTGTGTATTGTGAACTCATTTGTGCACTATAATATCTCCCGCGCAGTTGGCTAATTTTGGCCGGTCGAAATAAGACTTTTTTTATTAAACTGAAACTTTTGACTCCATTCCGGGGACCGGAAAAAAACCGTACATCTTGAAACTATTGTTTGAATACCTGTTTAATTTTAAGCCCTACCATACGATATTTTACAAGAACTCGTATATTATTTTTTTATTCTGGAATTATAATGATCTACACCTTAAACCCTTTTTGTGGAATCTCAAACAGTGCACAAACTCAAGTACTAAAAACTTCAAGTACAAAGCAGATATATAGGTATAACAACATTAATAACAATATTGCGACCACAAAAATGGCCTGAAATTACTGTCAGATTTCCTAAAAGCTAACAAAACCTCTCGCGCTTTTTGTAAATCAATTCCTTGGCTCTGTTTAAATCATATTATTTATCAAGCGCGTTATTCTAACTGATCAAGTATTAAAATTCAAGTACATCCCTATTACGAATAATAGTAAAATCAGGGAGATACTTTGTCGGTTACCTTAAGATTATGACGCTTCCACCGCTGAACCGATTTAGAGGAGACCTCGTTGTGGAGGTGAACATCAAAATTCAATTTCGCATATAGGCCAAACAAGGAGCGACTTTACATGCAGACGAAGTCGCGGTCACAAACTTTTTCAATGTGAAGTGGTATCAAATAAAAGTGAATATTATTTTTAATTATAAAATCCTATTAAATGAGACCCGAGTTTGCCAATCCTTAAACAGGCAGTAAACGTCGATTGACGGGTAATTTGTCAAATTCCCATCCATACTAATATTATAAATGCGAAAGTGTGTCTGTCTGTTACCTCTTGACGCTTAAACCAATGAACCGATTGAGATGAAATTTGGTATGAAGACAGTTCGAGACCCTGGAAAGGACATAGGCTACATTTTGTCGCGATATAAAATTATTAAGGGGGTGAAATGGGGGATGAAGAAAAATCCAACTCTTGCGGGCGAAGTCGCGGGAAACCACTAGTACAAAATATGTCAAATAATCTAAACCGGCTGATTAAAAAAACTACATATATCGGTAACCTCCAGGCTTTATATTAAAATCTCAACAATTTTACGGTCACTTTTGTTACCAGTTTTTAATAATATCTGTATTGTTAAAGTGGTTAACAGTTTGGAAATATGAAAAAGACGCAGGATAGTTTTCATCCCGGCAATCAATATTCAAGGTGATAGAAAGAGAGATGAAAATCCGATATTATCGCGAGCGAAGTCACGGTAACCGCTAGTGCTAAAATAAAACTTACCTTTAGTTGCCATCTTCTTCCGACGAATCTGCCGACCCTCCTAAAATTATAGCTAGCGATGACAACCGTTGTCACCATTACTTTTATTAAGACGAGCATTTTCATTTGTTCGTATGTATTCCGCGTCTGTTCGTATGTTCGTTAAGTTTTTGAGGCTATTATTTGCTTACTCCTTTTATTTATCAGTATAACAAGCGTAGATGGGCGGAGCATTCCCGTACAACCATACCTGTACGAGTATATAACAAATTGTATTACCGCCTACATCGATTCGTACCGCGGAATAGCAGGATTCATGAAATCCTTTTTTTATTAATAGGCAGACATTTGGCCGCAATCTCACCTGATGGTAGGCGACGATGCAGTCGAGGATGGGTCATGTCATGTCTGACTAGTAATAGCAACAATCTATTCACTCTTTTCCTAAACGAAGCCTGTACCTATGTTGACCTATAGTTTATGTATAGGACAAAATTCTCACTTACCTGTTGGTAGGCGACGATGCAGCCGAGGACGGGTCATGTCATGTCCAACTAGTAACAGCCTATTCAATCTTTTCTACAATAAATCCTGTACTATTGTCCTATACTTTATGTTTAAAATCTTGTCCAGAGAGACCGAGGCTACTATATCAGTCACTTGTCTATAAGCGCGTGTTAGTTTTCCGGGCGGTTTCTCAACTTCTCTCTTCAACCTAATTGTTCGGGGATCCTTCGCCATGTTGTGTTCTGCCCATAGACAAGAGTGCTTACCTTAACGAGGTTCGCATTGATGTAGTCGCGCTCGCACCGGCGCAGGATCACGCGGCTGTGATCGTAAGGGTTCACGTCGCGGTAGCGGTTCAGCGGCTTGTTCTGCGGCTTCTTCGCTTCGACGCAGGTGAACGGGTAAGCCGCGCATTCTCGGCCGATTTTCTGAAAAAAAAAAACGTTTTTAAAAATGAGGAATTAAAAACAAAATTTTTTTTAGTTAAGATACAAATCATTGGCGGCGGGTAAGCGACAGCGAAAGTAAAGTTGGACAAAAAATAAAAAAGCGTTGTTTTTATGCCTTTGCTCATTGTCTGCTAGAGAGTGCCAGCGAAAAAAAGATGGTACGATCTAAATTCTAAGCCTAGAGATAACATAGCGTTATTTAAATACTTAAGTGCATTTTACTCAAAAAACACAATTAAATAAAACTTTTACTGGCAGTTATTATAGAAAATAAAAATAAAGAAAACAAGAATGTCAATATGACAATTAACTATAAATCGCCGTCGGCGCATGCCGCAAAACTAGTGTAGTGCTGATATAGTAAATTTGTTTATCGATTGTTTTGTGATCAATAATTCGAAAAAATTGAAAAAACGAAAAATACATATTATAATAAAGATTTTTTTAATACCAAGTGTTGTTTTTTTCTTTCAGTTGGTACGATACCCGGGTAATACAAGCGAATTTTAAAAATATGTAAATGCAGTTTTGTTTCTTTTTTAAAATAAAGGAATGTTTAAGTAAAACCAGCTAACTAAGTAGTTCTCCTCCAGGACCCATGGATAATCCACCCTGTATACCTTTGAATTCAACATATAATTTAGCACTTAAACTGGTAATCACCAATCATCTAGATAACTCAGAATTAATTTGTTAGTTTTCATAGTCAATTATCGTTAGTCCATAGCGATATTATTACAAAACTATGCTATATCATTTAATCAGTAGTCAATAGCAATAGCCAACACAAGCAAAAACAATATAATTTTGCTTAGCTAAAATTCAACTGAGGCGATTTTGTGGATTTGGGTCAACAAATGTAAAATATGGTATTTTGCTTGCATACAAATATTTATTAGTTTCATATTACTTAATGTATTTTTTTTATTTGAACATAGCACGTACTTAGGTATATTAAAAGTCAGTTAAAGTTTATATTATAAAGTATAAAAATTATGTGATGAATGATAAAAAAAATTTAAATTAGAATTCATCAAAAATATGAGAAGTTATTATCAAAACTATTTTAGACTTATAATGTTTCCAGAAAATAGCCAATATATCAAAGGCTAAAGGTTTACTTAATACACACAAAGGCGATATTGTAGAGGCTTTTAAAAATTGATTATTGCAGCAATACGAGTTTACAAACCCAAGATTTGGTTGATACATAAGTGCATCCTAAAATTAATGAATGACTGATATAATATAGGGGTAGGTTATGAAAAAAATACTTCAATCTACCTTCATGGCAATTTCATCAAAATCAGTTCAGTGGTTTAGGCGTCAACTCGCAGCAGACATACATAGTTATAGAAGCTTTGGATTTCACTGCCAATGGTTGTGGGTTCGAATCTTACCAGAAGCAAAATGTTTATGTGATGAGTACGAGCATTTGTGCAGAGTTGTAGATGTTTATGAAAAATGTGTCCCGGCACTGATTATCTTTCATCATTCCCATTATTTTATTATCATGCATTAAGTCCGCCAATTGTACTTTCATTTTTGGTGCAATAAAGTTTAAATAAATAAATATGTCTATCTGTTATCAAAGTCATGGGCATCCACTAGTTATAGTGGATGCCCATGACTTTGTCTGTGTGAACTCAATGATACAAGTTGACTTATACTCCTATCGTCGTCCAGTAATTGTGGTCTCTTGTTTGCACTCTGTTGTATAGTGAACGTAGTTCACCCTGTATCACTAAATGTATATACCCTATATTTTATCGTGGACTATATTTAAACAGTGTTAGGTGCATCAAGATTTGCTCAGCAGATTTCGAGTCTATAACATTCAAGACCCTTGCATACATACATACTGAAATACAAACAAAAAATTTTAAAACTACAATTTTAAAACAAAACATTTTAAAATAAACTTACAGGCCTGGGAGGGTATTTTTATTCAATATACAGAATACAACCTGATGCAGTCTTATTGAATGTATAGATACTTCATTGGCTAAACAAATTTGTGTGTCATCTAAGTGTACTTTGCACAATGACCTAATTGAATAACGGCAGGAAGTTGATAATTATTGGAAACAACAGCAAAATTGATTTGTTTATTCCAAATGGTATAACAATAAATAGGACCAGATAGATTTAACTTTTTCTTTATTGCAATATCATCTCTATTACAAGAGCATAAGATACCAGTGTTGACATATTGTTGTGCATAAGATCTCACAGTATTAACATACTGTTGCCTGATGTTAAAAATGAGGACCTTATAAATTTCAAATAAGTTCATTTACTCAATTCATACCTCTTTATTGCAAACCATAAAATAAACTATAAAGCAATTCACACAGAGATGTACAAAGTATTCAGATTTAGAGCTAAGAGTGATCTCTTCCAGACAACCAGGTACAGGTAATTCCTCAAGTTCTCTATAGCTCTAGCTATAGTACTGATTACTTGAAGCTTTAAATCATCATCCATAATCCCAAAACATTTTTCATGCCTCCAATAAAATAAAAGCAGCCATCTCAGTTTCCAAGAACTGCCGAATATGCTCTGAAGTGTATTGTCATTTTTAGTGCCGTCTTCATGCTATGATCTACTGTCTTAATATATTTTTAATTGAAGGGCCATATCACATCCTTAACCTCCTCAGTTGATGCAGGTATCAATTCGCAGTCTCAGCATATTATTCTTCGCATGGCAACCAACAGCAAAACAATTTCGCTAAGCACACCAAATAAAGAAAACAAATGAGTTTCTGTCTCTTCAAACCTATGTTTAATATAGGTTTAACTATGATCTCTGATACAAACATCTTAAATCTCAGAACAGGACAAATTCATTGACACTCACTAGGCTACACGCGTAAACGACCAGTGCCTCTAAACGAGGCAACCACAAAAAAAAGTTGAGCTACGAAACCACAACAAAGTAAAAGATTTACAAAAAAACTCATTTTCTCTACATCACGGATGCAAAGTTTTGGGACACAAATTAAGAAAAAAGTTTTGGAATACTTTCAAAGTAATTCCTCAATCGCGATCTCATTTGATTACGCGCGGACAAGTGCGTGGCACTAGTTGTACACCAAGTTACACCTACGCAGACTTACCTGATAAACAAGCGGCCAGGCATTTTTGCTAACAATGTCCACATACTCTGATTCGACTGTGTTGATAGACATTTTATCTTCGTTCATAATAGCACTACAGCATTGCAAAAGCGTCCACACAGAGTGCTTGAAATATCCGGATCCCAAACAGTGGTATGCGGCGGCCGGCTTCCTCGGAGTCCCAGCTAGAACTGAGGAATCTGCTACGGGGGTCGATCACAAAAACAAACGCGTAGAATTATTCAGCAAATAATCTGATTTACTGCGACCATGCGAACGATAGAAACGTTAGATTTGTTATGCCGTGCGGCCTCCCTGTCTTGTATGAAAATGCACCGCTGTCCGCTGCTGTCTATTTTGGTGATTCAAGCTCGTAATTTTATTTTTCTACTAACGTGGTAGTTTTGGGTAGATTTGATTTCTGAACGTATAGCCTGACCAAAAATATATGGGACCTCGCCATACTTAGAGAAATTAGAATGGAGGGAGCATGGACGGCCTTCCCCTCTAACCAAAAATGTTGGCTATATAGTTTGACGGCTTATATATTTTTATAACTTAAGCAATTATTTTGCAAGTTCTTACGAAATTTGATTTAATTTTGGCTTATATAAAACTACTTGGTCGTGCGTGACCGTTTGACTGAATTTATAGCGAATTATCGCAACAAACATCTCCGTATAGAGGATTCAAAATGGTAAATTGTGCCGTTTTCAGACCCAAAAACCACTTACCATTAGTAAATTTTCGGTATCATGGCGTGACTTACCATTTTTGAGAACAAATACTTTTATTCACAAGAGTATTTTAAAAAACATCGTTCTTTACTTTGAAGTTAATTCGACATGTAAGCGATACATACGTTGAGTTTTTTTTCATAGTATCCCCCGGTAGTGTGGGAACAACAATGGTAACTAACTTAGTTAGTGATTAGTTAGACTAGCTTATCGTAACAATTATAAATAATAAAGTGTTTGTAATCTAAATATTAAAACATCCCATAGATAAGGATGGTAAAATTTATTATTAAAGTTTTTTTTAAAATTTTACCGAAAGATCCCTTAGAGGTGAAAGGAGAAGGGAATTAATTGTGGTCGAAAAATACTGGCTTCCTACTCACACAAGTGTGATTTACTCAGCACACTAAGTGTCAAGATTTTTCATAGAATTTTCGGACAGAAAAAGAATATCAGTTGCAGCAGTGCCTACTTTTAAACTTCTTAGCCAAGAGTGTAGTTTTTAGGGTTTCTTACCCAAAGGGTAAACACGGGACCCTATTACTAAGTCTACGACTGTCTGTCACCAGGCTGTATTTCAAAAACCGTGATTGCTAGACAGTTGCACTTATTGCTCGATAATAAGAACGGTAACAGGTAGACTTTCAAAATAAATAATAAATAAATTGTTTCAAAAAACACACCAATTACCTAGCCCCAAACCAGGCCTGTGTAACTACCCGCGTAGGTAGCAAAAATGTACTTACGCGCGGCGACCCCTTGGAATAGGCTAAATCAAGTTGGGTGTTGCGAGCGAGTAACGAGGCGCCCGCGCGTTTTATTCACCGGCGGCACACGGTACGTATGTGTGATAGCGTTGCTGGCTGGACGAGCAAGAATAAAGTGCTAGAAAGGTGCGCTAGATGGCGTAAGTAACTTCTTGTAGCAGTCAACCCTATCGCGTCGCATGATAGTACGTCACTGAATAGGTATAGTGTATTATTAATCATATTCCAGGGTTATAAGAATGAAACTATCTTGTAATTTATTTCTGTAGGTGTCATCACGAAAATGTGCTTGAGTCTGAGGCGAACTGAATTACACCATATCGTTGACAACATTGAGTAGATATTTCTTTGAATTTCATTGCAAAGTCATACTTCTGTACGGAGTACTAGTACTTATTCTGTGCCCAAACTAAGCGTGAGCTTGTGCTATGGTGACTAGGATAACGGATAGACATACTTATATACATTTATAAACATCCATGACTTAGGTACAGATGCTCGTGCTCATCACACAAACATTTGCCCCTTGCGGGATTCGAACCCGCATTTGCCTGGTTTAGAGTTCCGGGGCGCGAACCACTACACGAAGACGGTCGTCGAATAGTTAAATTAAAAATATATCTTACATTCTTATATCTTCTATGTTATTTAAGAAATTTGTGTTAGGTTCCTACACCACTTCTAACTCAAGAATGGCTAGGACAATTTTCATGATATTTGTGTTTTTTAATTTACCTTCGTCCGGAATAGGATAATAATGAGTATTAAAATATGACATTCATCAAAAAATATTTATGGAGACTTACCAGAAAACCTTAAATTGACCGTTAGGTGATCATTAATTAGCAAAAGTGATTATGGAAAAATATTTAAATGACCTAATAACTGTATTCAGCAGATAAACATTTTATCCGGAGGATGGTTGTACAAACTTTAGGAGCCAAGTTTACACTTATTTCATAAAAAAAACCTTTGTTTGTCAGTTGCACCATTTAATAAAAATTTGCAAAGCAAAAATTCTGTTTCTTTTAAGTTCTCTCAAATACCTTATAGAATGAGTTGGGGTAGCCCAATACATAATGACTTCTCATACATACCTACATAATAACTATTCTTTTATCCAATACATAATATCTAATCTTTCACGTAACAGCACCATGATTATTTTCTCATATTCAGATTAGAGTTGTAAATAGCACATCTTTAATACACTTTTTGATAAATAAGCAATAGGATTGTGCTAAATACACAATTAACATTTAAGATTCTTCTTTTATAAAGTACCTCCCTATTTATAAAAATAAACACTAGCTTTGTCTACGTCGATATTTACGCTTAAAAGAATACCTACATCAGAATGTATGAGTCAACGTAGTTTCGTCAAAATTTATTGGTTTTTGTATAAAAGGGCCAAGAAACATTAATAAAATTCATCATCACAAAGTTGAAACAACCATAATATTAGTAGCACAGGATTAGTGCACTCAGTAAGCTAAAGAATTTGTTAGCTATGTCCCGTCCTTATGTTAGAGTCGGAAAGTTGTGTTAGTTGACGTACTGACAGATCGTATTTACACGGCAAAATGTGAATGCAAATGTGTGCATGCATAGTGATAGGAAAATGAGAGTGGAGATAAACTTCGATGTGCTTGTGTGCTTCCTCGTCCCCCGCCAAAAGTATCGAAAATTTTTGCATCGGGATTTTGGCCATTCTAATTTCTCCAGATCTACTCTATGGTTTTTGAAGATGAAATGAAATATATCGTAGTCGAAATTGAGCTCGAACCGTAGTGAAAGTTAAGCTTGATAAAAGAATCAATTTTCTACTATTATGGTAGAATTTTGCTAATGGTTTGTCTATGCCTAAAAGAAAAATAAACATGCCATCTATGGTTGCCAAGTGGACGTTTTGAAAATCATTTTTGACACATTGACACATCCGACATCCGTAGTGCCAATCGGCTGGACGTGTTGTGGTGTTTCTGAAATCATTCCGAAATTATAACATTTCTTAGTATTAGTAGCTTATTAACTTTCGCAACTTTTTAAAATGGCATCACCGCGTACCCGAAGGAAATTAAACTCGATTCGTACGACCGAAGAGAACCACGTAAGTTTGATTCGTGGTGTTTTGTTAGTCCGTATGGTGTGTGAGAGTTTTAACAAATTTTTACTTTGTAGAAATGTTTCGAGTGCGGGACGCTGAACCCGCAGTGGGTGTCAGTGACGTATGGGATCTGGATCTGCTTGGAATGCTCAGGGGTGCACCGCAGCCTCGGCGTGCACCTATCTTTCGTGCGTTCGGTTACTATGGACAAGTGGAAGGACATTGAGCTGGAGAAGATGATGGTAAGCCCCCTCTACTTTCTGCTATTTACTGTCTGATCTCAGCCACTAGTATTACTCAGAACCAGCCTTTTTTCTGGTTATTTTGACCTACAACCTATTTGAAGGCAAATAGTTTTGATTAGAGTAACCTTGGCCGGTCCAACTGATGAAAGAGTTGTGTAATAATTCTGTTAAAGTTATTAAGTAAGACCGGCAACAGCTCCGAAACACACAGTGCCAACTGATCTAAAATTTTACGTCTCATCCTTATTATTATAAGTCATTTATTTATGTATGGGAAACAGAAGGGTGCAACTGTAATGTCCCAACATATTAATGGGCCCTACCACTGCTTTGGGACAAATTGTGGGCCAATACTGAGAAGAAGCAGGGCAAGTAACTTGGTCACTATTTTCAAAGCCTTTTGTAGAAAGGGTCCTTAGATTACACACAGAATTTGCTGGTGCGAGCAGGTCCACATATTTACAAAAAAAAATTATATTATAATTTATTGGTATTATCATGGTAATGGGAACTCTTTTTTAATTCTTATCTGCTTTAAAACTATCGTTTTGTATTTGTTGGTTTGATTTTGTTAATTTCTAAGAAATCAAATCAAATTTCACTTACAAAAATCAATCGACTGTGTCATTCGGTGGGACTCGAACCCACGTCCCTTCACTATCTGGGCGAGTGCTCTTACCAACTAAGCTACGGAGGATGTTAGTCAGTCGATTTAATTTCGTTGAAAAAAACTTGCAAAATAATTGCTTAAGTTATAAAATATAACATTTCTAAGAAAGAATATCAAATTACTGTTTGCACATTTTGTTATTTTCTTATTGTCATACACAGATAAAACACAGTTTCATTTGTATACAGATATTTCAGTCCCACAAGGAGGTCAATAAATTTTTTTAGTGTATTTTTATTTAAAAACTTGCAAAAAAATATTTAAATTATGAGAACAATAAAATATACCTTCTTGATTTCTTGAGTTTAAAAACACCGTTAGCACGAGTGTATCATTTAGTGTGTGCTAAAATGTTACACTGAAGCTAAGGATGTTAAAATCTTAAGTGACAAAAAAAGGTGTTGCCGAATCATGTCTACATTTAACACCTAGGCGCTATTAGTGAAAGAATGTCAAGCAAAAAGCATCTTAACTAATTGGCTCATAATGGCTCATTGATTATTTTATTTAGCACACAAGGTAATTAGAAAAATACAAGTTACACAATTGTTAATTGAAACAGGTGTGTAATAAAAAAGTTTGTTATTTGTTTGAGTTTGATTCTTTTGTGTTACTACCATTTCATGTTACTTTTTTGCATGCGATTTTTGTACTTGTTATAAAAGAAAAAATCTTTTAACACATAATTTTATCAATTTAGTCCTAAATATTATTTTTACCTGCTATAAGTTATAGTCCGCCTGCTTATCTGAGACATCGCCTGCGGGCTACAGCGGGGTAGACGAGAACGGAGATACTGAGCGGTGTGGGCGGCAGGCGCTTGTGGATTGATTGTATGCCTTGAATTCACATTCTTTTCAAAATTTAAATCACCCAATCAAATCCCTGTTTTCATCTACCCCGCACCCATGTACCGCGCAGGCGAGGTCTCAGATAAGCAATTGAACTATAGCTGTCTATAGAAAAAAACGAATATATTTGTTATTGTTCTTGCATTGCAGCAAATGCGATAGTATACATTTGGCTTAGCGATTGTCAGATTATTGTGGTTGACTACTGACGACAATGGTTAGTTTACATTTTGCCCTGAAAACAGTATGAAACACGTGAAAGGACTTGTTGCCAACAAGTGTCAAAATTATCGTGAGTTAGGAAGAGTTGTAACAACAACTTATAGACTCAAACATTGTTTACTTACAAAAAACCGGCTAAGTGCGAGTCAGACTCGCGCTCGAAGGGATCTACTTTATCTTAGTCACTTTAGAGAACTTATTCAGAGGATTTTGTATTTGGTACAAGATTATCCAACACCCAAGTTCGACGAATATTATTGCTAAACTAATAAAATTATCTATACCACTATAGTTTTCCTTTAAAGTTTGAGAAACGCACTATTATCATGAATTTACGCCCGATTGGGCCAAAAAGTATATTATATCGTAAATGGCGCAACACCCCACACTCAACGATAAATCCAACTCACCTCAGACGACGAAAAAAAAAATATCATCCGTCCTCTACATGTAGCGGAGCTACCCTAAAAATATATTTTACTGTTCCACTTTGTCGGTGAAGCTAGTATACATACATACAAAATCACAGCTTTCTATTACTAACAGTCTCTTAGCAAAACCTCGGACAGACAGACAGACGGACATGACAAAACTATAAGGATTCCTAGTCAGGACTACGGAACCCTAACAAGTCCAACTTATCAAAAAAATTTAATGGAAGGATTATTTTTCATTCTTGATAAGACTTTCTCAGGAATCACTTGAAGAAATATGTTTGTAGGGATAATTAAGCGAGAAACCTTGGTGGGGAGAATTGAAAAGAATTGCGGGTTCGATACCCGCGAAGGGCAAATGTTTGTGTGTAGAGCACGATGTGTACTTACCTAAGTCATAGATTTAAAAAGCATTTAAATATATCTATCCGTTATCCTAGTCGCCATAGCACAAGCTCGCGCTTTGTTTGGGACTAGGACTGAGTAATTAGCACAGAATAATAATAGTACAATAATCAGTAAAATGTATTTGTAAAACCTGTTATAAAAATGTGCACTGCTACAGATTACCAGATACCATGAACTGTCGGGTATTTCGAAAATGCCTAATATGATTTGATTTAATATGATTTGGATTGGCTTATAAACCCTCATTTTAAAATTGTCCTCAACTCCAATGCGCCCTGTCAAAGATTAAATTTAGGTTCAGTCTCTCTCTTTCTCTTCTAACCAAACGAAAAGAGACTGATTACTATAATTTAGAACCGTCAAATTAAGTATTTTTACGAAATTAAATCAAATTTCACTTACAAAAATTCATCGACTGTGTCATCCGGTGGGACTCGAACTTACGTCCCTTCGCTATCCGGGCGAGTGCTCTTACCAACTTTGCAACCATTTTTGCAAGTGCTTGCTACGCCAGTGAGCCGACGTTCGATTTCATCAATACTTGGGGAATGTACCCGCATGTATCCAATGGAAATATGTTTACAAATATTTAACCATCAGTTAATATGAAATCAGCTTAATAATATTATAAATATAATTAAGTATTTTTACAAGTTTTGCGTGTTTTCGTCTTACTTTAGTCTTCATCGAATCTAATGACATCCCTACTAAATTGTCTATGGCTTCTCTTATTTTCTTAGCAATGGCCAGATGTTTAGTCTGACGTTTCTAAATTATTATAGTCTGTCTCTTTTTGTTTGTTTGACAGAGAAAGGGAGAGACAGCTTAAATTTAATCTTGTATAGGACGCATTAATTGAGCACAATGTTTTTGTATCGGTACAGGTGGGAGGGAATCTCAAGGCGCGCGAGTTTTTCGAGGGCCAGCCGGACTTCAAGCCGGGAATGACAATCCCGCAGAAGTACAATACCAAGGCCGCGGCCATGTACCGGCAGAAGGTAAGCTATACATATAAATATTCACAGCTAGGGACTGGAACTCGCTAGCCCGTGTAAAGTCAGCCTATTAGATCTCACTGCTGGGAAAAGGCCTCACCTCAACTATGAGGAGGTACGAGCCATAGTCCACTACGCGGGCTCAGTGCGGATTGGTGGAGGAGTGTCGGTAAGGCAAGTGACAAACCTTACTGTCAGAAGTTATCAAGCCGCCCAAGGGCCTCTGACTAGGCTTAACGACTAATACCACAGATATTAGCCGGGACCAACTGCTTAACGTGCCTTCCGAAGCACGGAGATGCTTGTCATGGACGTCACTTAAATGGTCGGAATGGTCACCCATCCAATCACGACCGCGCCGTGGGTTGCTTAACTTTGGTATCGCTACCAAAGCGCTGCCGCCACTGCGCCACAAGCACCTCCGCTCGTCGCTCTCCTCCGCTGCCTGCACATTTATTCTATGGTCACACGGCCAGGTAATCCCGTAGTAAAGCTCGCATTAGCCCCGTTGCGACGTTATACTCCTATGTAGGCTGTCGCTTCGACCAGTGTGACAGGGGCCTTAATCCGGACCTGTCCGAACGAGAACACGCTTCACTAAAGCGGATTTCATTGGGACGTCTCAATATTATTCTTTTAAAAGCACCACTAACACTATATTTTCGGTGATAATTTTCTAGCTAACCACGATACTGTGAGATTGAGAGGGAGTGCCTCGTTGATCAGCTTATGTCTGTTAGTTGACCTCTGTCCTACAGGCGCCTGGTTCAAATTTCGGGTCGGGCCAATTTGTTTCTAAGTTCTACTGTCTTGAAATAATTCAGATACAGAAGAGAAGACACAGAGCGAACCTGAGTATTTCGCACATACGTGTACACTTATCTCCTGCGCAGATGGCAAATTAAATGGTCAAGAAGGACGTTGAGGTCGATTCCAATGTGCACTGTCCAAGGACTAATTTTAATTTCCGGACTAAACAAACAAATAGTGACAGACTTATACGTTAAGCACAGAAATATATAGAATGAACCTAAGGCGGTCCTGCAGGAAATTAAGAAAATTAACGTATTTCTTAATCACTTGTACGATGAGGTAATTTAGATAAATACATTAAAACAACTTATTTACGTTAGCCTAATCATTGCACGAGGTTCTGGTCTTGTTGAAATTTGAAACAAATCTTTTATGATATAATAATAATAAATTGTTTCAACAAACACACCAATTACCTAGCCCCAAACTAAGCGTGAGCTTGTGCTATGGTGACTAGGATAACGGATAGAATAATAAACATGACTTGTAGCTAATGATATCTAAGAGCATATTTTTTTTCGAAAACTTGGTGATTTTTACACATGAAACAATAATTTGTACATGAAAATGATTGTATTGATATACTGCAGGTCCCCATCTTTTTAATATACACGAATAAAATATAAATAAGAAAATATGAACACATTTCAGTTTTTAACACAAATGTCTGATGGTTTTGCGCATTCAGAGAATAAAACTATTGTTCTAATTAAATCATCAAGTCTAAAACTTTAAAGCAAATGGATCTAATTACTTATATTACTAAGTTCGATTCTGTTTGAAGATCGTTTAGACTTACTCGACTTGCTCGGAGCTGCACCCCCTTAAAGGCAGTGCAGGACATTGAATCGAGTCCATTATTATTTATTAGTATGATTCAATGTTGAGTGATAGGATGTTCAGAAAGTTGAATGGAAGAGAAAACATACTGCGCCGAACTCAAATGAAACGGGAACAGGGCAAAGATATGATAATGACAACAAGTCTCGAGATACGATATGCCTGGATAATTGCAACTAATAGTAAGTGACTAAGGAATGAAGCGTTGTGTATGTTTCTATTTTTAGGGTTCCGTACCCTAAGGGTAAAAACGGAACCCTATTACTAAGCCTCCGCTGTCTGTCACCAGGCTGTATCTCATGAATCGTGATAGCTAGACAGCTGAATTTTTCACAGATGATGTATTTCTATTGCAAAATAAAATTAATATTTAAGGGGCCATACAACAATCGTGTTTTTTTATTGTTTTTGCTCGCTATTAATAATGGCAACAGGTAGACGCTTCAAATATTCACATAATATTAAGTTATATATTCACTTTAAAAATAAATAGTTAAATGAAAATTATAATAATATTTAAGGGGGGCTCCCAAACAACAAACGTGAATTTTTGCCATTTTTTGCTCAATATTTATAATGGCAACAGGCATACGCTTAAAAGATTCACATAATACTATGTTGTATTTCACTTTAATAATAAAAATTTAAATTTAAATAAAAAAAAAAGGGGGGGCTCCCATAAGAACCTTTTTTACCTATACTGTCTAATGTTGTAAGTTACTAAGTACTTGTACTAAGTACTTACTAAGTACGGAACCCTTCGTGCGCGAGTCCGACTCGCACTTGGCCGGTTTTTTAATTTATCTCTAGGAGTATGTAAGCAAATACATAACAATCGGTCATGTGCGAGCCGACCTCGAACATAATGGGTTCCGTACCATTTCCTATGCGACATTAGACACTACCCCCGTTATTACAAAACCTTAGTACCGGGTTCCAGCCAGGACTAAGCTATTAGTTAGTCAATTAGAAAAGCGTTTCTCTATTAGGTTATGTCACGAATGTGTCATTCATTTCTCTGTTGACGGCTTATATTTAGACCCAGTTTAAACCTGGTCTATTTTTTTTGTAATAACACCGTTCGAGTATTGTATTTTTTTAAGTTTAAAAACCGGCATCAAGTTACTTTTTTTGAACGGGAACCCGGTAAATATTCTGTTTTAGTTTTTTTTTTGTTATAGTGGCAACAAAAATACATCATCTGCTAAAATTTCAACTGTCTGGTCTAGCGACAGACGACAGACAGACAGCGGAGTCTTAGTAATAGCCGGGTTTTTTACCCTTTTGGTACAGAACCCTAATGGATCGCGTCCTAGTTCGAGAGTAATAAATCATTATTAATTATTAGACAACCTAGTTTGCTGACCGTGTGGTTAACTTTGACGACCACTAGCATTACCTGACACTTAGGCTCCGCACAGATGGGCCACCGACCTCAGCCAATGGTGGAGCGACAAGCTGCTTATATTATTTTAAATACGTCGCCACACACTCGAAGCAAGTGGAAGCCACTCGCGACTCAGTGTTCGCTACACGCCACGCACTGGTGGCGGCCTCTCGCCATTTTGACGAAACGTATGTAAAAGGATCCAGCAGATAAGTGCCAATTTGTAGCGTCCACCGACCACCTACGTCGTACGCGTGGCGCGCGACAGCCACGGGTGGCAGTGGTTGGTGGCCCATCTGCGCGGAGCCTTAGTTGTATTTTAAAGTCAAACTAGGGCAATGTAAGACTCCCCTTGCTTCGGCATGATTACTATGGAGTTTCTGACCTGATAACTTGACAATATAAATTAATGAGTATTTTTTTATCCGTCTTAAGTTGTAGGGTAGTATGACCCAAGTTGCGATGGGCCTCTTGACCTGACCTAACTTGTCTGGCATATCTATTTCTTTATATGTATAATAAAACTGTAGACGTCTAATGTAACATAGAAAAAAATGCTAAAAACTGCGTCAGAGGGATGTAATTATACACCCAAAAGTATTTGTTTGTTGTCCGGTGGGGTACCGAGGGAAACTTGGCTCTACTAATATTTTTGTTGTTGCACTTTAAAGTTTTATAAAAATCTTAATTGAGTAGTCTTTACAATTTTACAAGAGTTTTATTAACTATTCAACGACACACGATGGGTTAGACGAAAAATAAATATGTTATACCCACATAAAATTAATATCTTATCTAAATTAGTATTCGGTAAATTAAAGTAATATATTTTACGAAATAAAACGCTTACAAAAATAATCGACCTTCTTTTGGTAGAAATTCGTGACTGACGCCCTCTATAGCTTAGTTGGAAGAGCAATCGCCGGACAGCGAGAGGTCGTGGGTTCAAGTCCCACCAGAAGACGATCAATGAGTTGAGTTGAGTTGAGTGAGCGAAATTTATTTCGTAAAACATGCAAAGAAATTGCCTAATTTTTTTTCAAGATTCTGTTGTATTCTTGGCGCGAATCGCATATACAAGAAGTCCCAAAAAGAGCGTGCCAGACTGTCACTGGAGATAGCTATAGATCTTTCAAAATTATTTTTAAATAGTCTTGGTTTGGAAATTGGTGCCACTTTTTGTCCAAAAATGACACGCCTAATTGACGCTCGAGATAGCTAAGCCATAAGCCACTTTTAAATCAATAACATGACTCAAAAGTGTCTTAGTTTAGAAAATAATGCTACTTTCTTGTATTCTTCATACAAGAATAATACAGAAAACTTGCATATTTTCCATATCATGAGACTTTTATTAGAGCCAAGTTAGTTTTATTTTACCTTTTGAGTATTGAAACACCGCCGGCGGTGTCATAACAAATGATTCTCTATTGTGTCTGGAAACCTCTGAAGTATTAAAAGGTCTATGGCTTAGCTATCTCCAGTGTCAGTCTGGCACGCTATTTTTGGGACACCCTGTATTTATGGCAAATTAACTACAAAAGTTCCCACCTACGGAACCCTAAAGAAACTTGACCCTAGACTACATGAAGACTTGCGTTTATGCAGAATACGAACTAGAAGCGGGCTCGGCAAGTTAATTACCGCGTGCTTGAAATCAGGCCAATTAAACTTGGTGTTTGGCGTCACTCCAGATGCTTCGCTGTGGTGTCTTGTTTGAGCTTAGGGGTTAACTTTGTGACCCTCATCGTTTGCGGTTCAAACTGTATGGTATTGTATTAATTTTTTATGAAGGAATTTCAAAATATGGTAACATTTCGACCTAAATGTCGGTAGTTTTAAAAATATCCTGAAATGTTTCTAATAATAAAAAAAAAACTACAAAAAGAGAATAAAATTATAATAGATATCGGGAAAACTCAACTATTCTTACGTAGCAACATTTTTTTATTCGCAACTCTTGACTCTAGACTTAGCCAGACATGGCTCAGGCAGAGTCGACGGTGGAGCGAGCTCAACCAGAAGAAGCTTATTCACTCTGACTTTGAACGTCTTTGGGTTGTAATCCGTTGGAAACACTGAAGCGGGTAGTGAGTTTTACAACTTAGCTGTGCGCATTATAAATGTTAATAGGCGAGGAAAGTTATAGGATATTTCTAATAAGAGTTATGAAACTATAAAA
Organism: Pyrausta nigrata; assembly: GCA_949316185.1. NCBI lineage: Eukaryota > Metazoa > Arthropoda > Insecta > Lepidoptera > Crambidae > Pyrausta > Pyrausta nigrata. Next base: position 3,043,670 of record OX438936.1, read on the forward strand.
GTGTTTCTTTTTTTGGTGGGTGGGTAGAGAAGCTTTTTAAGATACTATATCCAAAAGTTTGGAAAAATTCATCGAAGGCAATAGGTATGGGATAGGTATTTGTAATAAATGTGTGTAACTCTCTGATTACAAAATTAAAGTGAAAAAAGTTGATTGATTCGACACAAGGGCTATCTAAATATGATATTCACCAAAGTTTGGAAACATAGGTATTTGGGAAGTATGAAACTAAAAAAGCTAAATATCTTCACCAATAAAATGTTAAAGTGATTGAAAATTATTTTAGGATGTACTTTTAAGTTTGGCAAATCTAGTGGAAAAAGTTTGGAAGTCTATGTTTTCTGCTGAATAAAATTTTTGGTTTTTCTTGCGCTACATGTTCTACAAAAAGTTAAAATGTGTAAAGTTTGGATTTATATGATCATAATAATGTAATGTATCAACATACAAAAAACTAGAAATGTGGAGTTTGTGCCTTCGAAGTTATTAAGAATCAACGAAATTTACTAATTATAACGCCGTGCGCGGCGGGGGGCGGGGGTGGCGTGCCGCGAATCGAGCGCCCGGCCGCACGCGCTAGCAGCATGTTCTGCGGTTCCGCGCGAGGCAGGAAGACTTTTCTGATTTCTGACATTTTGTTTTATAGCAAGTAAATTACGCAAGTACCCCTAATATTGGGTGCTGCGTGGCGTGGTGTTCATGGTTCGATTAGATTCATCCGTACCTACCTACCTTACATGATCAAAATATACTTAATTAAGTAAAGGTATTCAAAAGTGGTTTTATCTGATCATTAAATATTATAGGTACCTACATAATAAGAACCTATTTTCTACATAATTTATAACTTGCCACATGTAATAGTTTACCTTGAAAGTATTTGTAAATGCATACCAACCCCTCTAATATTCGCAAATAATAACTAAGTATAAATAAAAACCGGCCAAGTGCGTGTCGGGTCCTCGCGTCACGCGTTATTTGTATACATACACCTAAAAAATTACAGCTTTCTACTAGTACTAACGGTTTCTAAGCAAAATCTAGGACAGACAGACAGACGGACATGACATGACGAAACTATAAAGGTTCCTTGTCAGAACCACGGAACCCTAAAAACCATGCCTCAATATAAAAAAGAATGAGAATAATAAGCGGAGCGAGTGACGCGGTCGCGGTGTGGCAACGGCGCGCGCGTTGGTGTGTGGCAGGCACCCGACTCCATTCACTTAAGACTAGGCTCCCTTTTTAGGGTTCCGTATCCAAAGGGTAAAAACGGGACTCTATTACTTAGACTCCGCTGTCTATAATACGTATTCGAAGGCGATGAAGACGAAGAATTTGAATCAGTCAAAGAACTTTAACCCATTAACTGCCAAAGTTGTATAAATCCGTCCATTATTTTGAGAAATATACAATTTATGATTATTTTTAATAATAGTCTAAGGATATGTCCGTCCATATTATGTTTTTTTTTCTATATGTGAGACCACATTTTTAGCTAATGCAACTAAAATATTTTAACAAAACAAACAACATAGTAAGTCGCAAAATTAATGCAAATTCTAAGGTACCTATGCTACGCCGCAGTCGTAAAAATCCAACCCTAGTGTAGAAGCACAGTACTATAATCTAATAAACACTATAGTGGTTCTAAAGAATAAAAAGTATGGTCCAATTTAAACTAACATAACAAGTAAATAAGATATTAATATGTGTGTACACGCCAAGTGCCAACATGATTTTATGTTGTAATATCATCTACATCATCATTTGCAACAAGAAGTGGGATGCTAAATATTGGTAGGATATTCAGGTTATCATAATAAAAAGGTCAATGTAATAAAAAAAGGTAAGGTCATTATAATAAAAAAAGTACGGAAATTAGGCAAAGCTCGGGCATCAAAAGCAAAAAATAAAATGAAATTAAAGATTCTGCTCGCCCTATATCTTATATCTTTTCCTATCGCCGATTTTGTGTTTTAAAAGTGTTTTAATGGGTTCGTACCACAAAAAGCTAAAACGGAACCCTTACACGATTAATTTGTTGTCCGTCTCATCGTCTGTGAACATATCGTTAAAATTAGCATTAAAGAAAGAAAGAAAATACATTTATTAATAAACTAGCTGTTGCCCGCGACTTCGTCCGCGTGGACTGGATGATAACCACGTCGTAAGGAGAAGAGAGCAATGAAAAATCAAATTCAATAGGCACTTTTTTTAGGTTAATATCACCTCGCTATCCTCCTCTGGTAAGAAAATTTCGCATGGCAGTGACATCGACTCCAAAACCTAATTTTGTCGTATATGTTTCTTAGTAAAACTATAAAGGTAACTTTAGGTTTAAGTGTTCAGAAAAAAGTCAGACTCAAAGCTCCCTACCGCAATAGATGGATGTGGTTTAGTATCTATTTATTGTGTCCTTAGTCTACTCAGGGCCTTACCTTTGTTAGTTACTACTATCATAAAGTAATCTTAGAGTTCAATTTTCGTTATTAAAAGTGATAAGTAGCATAAAAAAGTGCCAATCGACTTTGATCTTTCATAACTTAGTAATATGGTAACTCAACAAAATTTTGACAAACTGTCTGTGGTGAAAGTATCCACGAACTACTTAGCGTTAAGGATTATCATCATTAGGTCAGCACCTTAAAATTATGACTCCTGATTGTAAACGCTTAAATAAAATAATAAAAATAAAAAATAAAATAAAATAAAATTCATTTATTTCAGACTAATAGTCCATAGTAAGTGTACACAAATTATAATAATAACAAAAATTTTGAGAAAAAATTTAAATAAAAGTATTTAAAAAATGACATTAGATAAAACATTACATTAATAAATTAAAATAAAATTGAAATAAAATTAAATTAAAAAGTTACATCAAACATTTACAGAATTCAATACAAATAAAATTATTACAAAAACAAATTAAATCATTTTCTTTTTAAATATTATTATAATTTTTAATTTAAATACCGGCCTCTCTCTGGAGCACCAGGCACAGTTATTTGAACTGTCATCCAGTGCTGCAGAAGAGGGCAGTCTGGCTTCTGGCTGAGGACATTCAGGATAGTGTTAGGGCTCCCGCGCGCACGGAGCATCAGCGAGGCGATGCGCCTGCGCAGCACTGTGTGAAAGCTGTCGGTGTGCGCATGCGCAAACATGGCAGACGCACTGCAGTGGCGCAGGAGCCCCACCAACACCCTGAATGCATTATTGTATTGAACTTTAAGAGCGTTGATTGGTCCGCTGCATATAATTGACCCACAGACTGCAAGTGTATAGGGTCTGGCAAAAGGCTTTAAAGAGAGTTACCTTAACTCCTAAGCTACAGCGTGCAAATCTGCGAGCCAACATATTACAGCGGACTGGCATCGCCCTTCTTTTCCGTTCAATATCACTGTCATCTTTTAAGTTCTCAGTTTCCACATGGCCGAGATACTTAAATTCCTTCACCCTGTCTAGAGCGCTACCGTTAAGCTCAACACGAGGTACATTATTATCACTAATCTTGCGACCCCTAGCGTGAAACACTAAAAGCTTACTCTTGCTGGCGTTATACAGGAGACCGTGTGTCGCCGCGTATTTCTCGCATACACCAATCAGTCTTCTTAGCCCGGCGACTGACGGAGTGAGCAACACCATATCGTCTGCATAACTGATGCTATTAATGCAGATACCATCAATGGAACAGCCCAACCCTGTGTCGCTCAGTTCGCCAATCAACTGGTTTACATAAAGGTTGAAAAGTGAAGGAGACGTTAACCCCCCCTGTCTCACTCCACATTCCAACCTGTACTCATCAGAGAAATCACCAAGCCACTTGACCTGGTTCGTATGGTGGCTGTACCAATATTTGAATATATTGATCAACGCACCAGGCATGCCCGTGTTTTTTAATTTACGCCAAAGAATATCGTACTTAACTAGATCAAATGCCTCAGAGAGATCAAGGAAGGCCGCGTACACAGGTGTCTTCCTGTCAGTGTAATACCTGACAGTCTGCTTAAGAGACAAGATCGCGCATTCTGTCGAGAGTCCCGGTCTAAAGCCGAACTGAGCGTCGTTTAAATGGAGATGTGGTTTAAGTTGTCTCTCAAGCAGGCCGTCAAGCACTTTAGCTGTGATTGTCGCCAAAGAAATCGGGCGATAGTTGCACTTGTCTGAGGTATCACCTGTCTTGTTCTTCACAATAAGCACTACAACCGTCTTCATCAATTCTCTCGGCAGAAAGGAATGCCTAATGCAGAGCGTGTAAAGCAGCCCCAGGAGCCTTGGGAGGTGCGGCCCAGCATGTCGCAGGTGCTCGACACTAAGGCCGTCGTGCCCGGGAGATTTCCCTCGAGACATGTCTTTTATTATGAGGGCTACTTGTTTAGCTGTGACACGTTCCGGCAGCCCCGACACCACGACCTCCGCATCAACAACCTGCGCACTCCTAAGCACAGACTCCACTTGAAAGTGGCATTTGAACATATTAGCTATGTCCCTTGGTTCACCCATGCCGTTTACACTCACAGGAACGCAGGGCTTTGGGCTAAGCTTTTTTGTTTGTGTCCAAAATCCTTTGAAATCTTTATTCTTGGGTTTCATAGCTAGAATATTCATTTTTATTTCATCCTGATTATTCTGGCAATACCTAAGTTTACTTTTAAAAGTTTTTCTAGACTCAGTCATTTCATTATAAATGGTACCACTTTTAGGCCTACCATACCATACCCAGGTGCGAAACTTTTGCCTTGCTTTCCCGTGAGCATCACGGACATACTTGTTCCAACCTGCAATAGTACGACCACGATTCTGACCACCACCTCCCGAACCAACATGGCTAATCACAGCAGCCTCCTGCAACGCCCTTACAATAACACTGTAAAGAAAGTCTATAGCGGCGAAGTGCGCCGCATCAGTATTTCTACACATACAGTCGCCACACTGCCGGAACTCGGGCGGAAAGCAAACGCCTCGTAACTTATCATTACAATGTTCCGTATACTTTTCTATTTGACTTAAATCCCTTTCTCCCCATATAATTCTGTTAAGTTTAGCGCGCGGCAGCCTAATTGTTTGGCTGACAGGTCTTAAATTACACCGAACCTCGAGCGGAAAATGGTCGGACCAGTACACATCATAATGCACTTTTACTGAAAGAACCGTGCTTTGTGCAGCTTCCGTAACAACACAGTGATCTAGCCACATCCGGCTGCCGTGCGCTTCACTAATAAAAGTGTGTGTCATTGAATTTATATCTAGCTTTTGAAAGTCTACACATGTCCAGTTTTGTTCCCTACAAAAGGCTAGCAGTTCGTTACAAAACAATTGCTCGGGGTGAGCGTTAAAATCCCCCAAAATATATACAGTTTCAATATTACAACTCTCTACAATTGATGCAATTTCACTTAAACATTGAACGTATTCTACGAGATTTTCAGAACTGTCAGTGGGCATATAAACAGAAAAAACAAGCATTAGTCTATCCGACACGCTCACCTTAATTGCACAGATTCGATCACTTTCACACTGAATCACAGATACACACCTGAACTTGCTACTTCTCCACAAGAGTGCTACACCACCGAACTGTCTACCACGTAGAATTCCCTCAGTTACATCCACAGCGGATTTACCGCTGAAACCGAAGTCACAGCTTGTTTTACCAAGCTCTGGTATTTCATGCGGCAAGAGCCAAGTCTCTTGTAACGCAACAATATCGGCACTTTGACAAATCAGTTTTACAGATTCAATAGACCTTTTAAAAGATTTACAATTAAAAGTAATTAATTTAAGACTTTCATTATATGTCGTATTATCCATTATTGGTTATCTTTTTACCGCTGTCAGATTTTCTATTTCTGTCTAAACCTCTTCTGCTAAATTCAATAAACCGACGGAACGTTATTCATTAATGCTGTAGCATATATGGTATACATGCCTTTATTATTTAAAGGATCGATTTCTCCAGGTTTCTGTCACCAGATCGTAACTTGGAGACAGTAGGTAATCCTACTGGAGTTTTGAAAATTAGTCTAAAGTAATTTAGCATATCAGTTGCTCCACACCTTCAATTTGTGTAAGTCAATAAAAAATGCTCATTTCGCTGAACAATGTTCCCTAACTAATAACACTCCCGACTAATTAATCATTCAAACAAAAAAAACTAAATCAAAATTGGTTCATCCGTTCGGGAGCTACGATGCCACAGACAGACACACACACACACAGACTCGTCAAACTTATAACACCCCGTCATTTTTGCGTCGGGGGTTAAAATACTTAATATAAGCGCATTGGTTTTAGTATGCAGCAAATTTTAAATAAAAAAGCATACCTACTTATATTAAGAACAATAATCGGAGCGGGTTGGCAACGGGGGTATTTGAGGGAAAAATCCGGTCAAAATTATTTAGGGGCCTATATTATCTCAAAACGTAATAAAAAACAATATTTAATCAAATTATCGATTTAATATTAAATAAACATAAGAAAAACATAAGTACATTTTTTTTTTCAGAATCTTCTTCTTATCAATAGTAAGTGCTGCTTTTCATTGTCAGTTAACGTATCTATGACTTCTTTTAAATATTGAATGAGGCGCAAAGACGTATGATCAAGCAAAGCTTGAAGTTTAACATTAAAACTGGTCTCTGTAACAGTTATTTTGTCATCATCTGGGTAGCACTCTTTTTTCGCCTTTTGCAGCAAAGAGTAACAAGGGTAGATATCTTTGCGTCCACCTTGTAATAAATTCCACTGGCTTCTTGTGAAGTTACCTTCAACAAATAATGATAACGCTTCCCGTGGGGTATATTTCATCTTCACGTGGTCTTTTTTAGACGAAATAATCTTCTGATCTTCTTGGCTCTTGTCGGCGTTGAAGTTATTTCTTTGATCATCATCGAAGTATCGTTTTTCCCTGAAGTGCCCTGACTCACACACGCAGCGAAAGTCAACTCCTCAACTGGTACGTGAGCCCGTAATTCTTCAGTTTTCCGCCGCTTGCTCCTTTCACTCAACTCGTGAAACTGTTTAACTGGGCGACCGCTCTTGTGTGACGACCACAAAGGAAGCTCTAGTGATGTTTTAAGCCATTCATTATTTTTCAAAAATCGTTTATCTGTGTAACTAGCTGCCGTCCACTTCTGCTTAAAACTTGTCTTGAAATGCCTCAAACAACGAGACAACACATTTCTATTTTTTGTCGCGCAAAAAGTCAGCTCGGCAAGCCTATCTTCTAACAAGTTAAGTTTCTCATCGATTCTTTTTCGTTTGAATTCCTTTAGGATATCATAAAGTTCCCGCCTAGCCATAGTTTTCACCATTTGCGGAGTACCTGAGAACAAATTTACATACATTGTATTATTTTTTTAATTACACCTACAAACTTAAATATTATTTATAAAAAAGGGGGGACGTTGGGGGACAATTTTATATCTGTTTCGGTCAGGAGAAGGTTAACGCTTTATTATCATACGAGTAATAAAAATGTTGCACGACAAAGCCCGACACATAAACAAAATCACTAATGTTATAAAATTTTAGGAAAAATAGCACGTTTTGGAATGGCAATATAAGTTTAAATGCTGAAATTTAAGGAATAATTTACTCTAATTTATTAAAATATAAAGTACATACCTTCAGCTTCCAAATTCAATAACTAATTTTCACCACACACACACATATAACCACCAAAAAATTTGCAAAGCGATCCAGAGCGCCGAGAAAAAAGTCATGCGTTTTACACAATGGCTGAGTTCCTACTGATTCTGTGGTGAGAGCGCAGGTACAAAACGGGTTTGGAGGCGCGCCCTGGATGGACCGGTTATTGTACTTTATGAAACGTGCATTGTTTGTGCCATTTGGTAAAGTTTAGAAAATACACTTTTGACCGGATTTTGGCTTCAAATACCCCTTAGTGCGACGTGCGCGGCAGCGCCCGAGCGCCACTGGCCTCAGCAGCGAAACATATTCGCTATATTTTTTTTAATCAGGTTAATACCTATGTATTAACCTGATTAAAAAAAATATAGCGAAAAACAACTACCTTTAAAAACGCACTAAAAGGTTAGAAAAACTATTTTATTTAACAGAAACATTTTTTAGGCTTTACTTTAGTGTGTGTGTTTGTGTTTTTAGGCGGCGGTTTTTTTTGCTAAAAGTAGATGTATTTGTTTATCTGGGACTGTGGCAGTGCCCTCGCCAAGTCAAGCAAAAAGCGGTGCGGTCGGCTACGGCAGCATCCTTTTCTCGAAACAGTTCAGGCCATTTTCGACCACCTATAACTTCGTTGTGGAAAAACTAGAACTCTAAATTTTTGGTTACCAAGCAAGCATTGTATACCTAAACACGTTATATTTCAAATTTCATTGAATTTGAACGAGTAGTTCAAGAATAAACTAGTTAAAGTTTCTTTTTCATCATCAAAACTCTAAGGCACTCCTAGCAGACATAGAAGCCATCACAAACAATCTAGAACAAAATGTAAAACTGACTGACTGGCATTATCAATGCACAGCTCAAAATAGGTATTTGCACCCTCCTTTATGGTGTAGTGTAAATGAACACTAAGAAATAATTTTTAGTTCATAATCTTAGGTTAAAAGAGGGGGGGGGCAAATTTGTATGAAATTCTGTCAGTTTTGAAGCTAAATCAATAAAAAAATGTTAGCTTTTTAGTTAGAAATAAAGAATGACGTATTTCAGGATTTGAATAATAAATTCAACATTTTAAGGGGGTGAATAGGGAGTTGAAGTTTGTATGGTAAATTTGACATTTGCGCGAAGTCGCGTGCAATAGCTAGTTTTTATAAGAAACTCATATAAATGAGCGAAGTGACAGCCTGGCACGGTGCGAGTGCGACCCCAGCAGTTGAATGAAATAAATATGTATTTTTATATATTTGGGTGAAACACGAATAAATTGCGGTGGTGGTGATACTGAATTTACAAACATACCTGCAAATAGAATAATATATCGCATATTATTATTTTTTATATGGTAAATCTTATTATTATTATTTAGTTTAAAAAAATCGTAGTAGGTGGGTGTTCCTGTTCAGTTGCAAGTAAAATATAGCATAGATTTATAAAACACAATGTAATAATAAAAAAAACATTTTTTATAAACCAATAATATTTATAGTAATCGACATTTATAAACAACATTATTCTTAATAAGACTGAGTACATAAAGTTTTTTAAAGATGTGTTTTTTTAAATTATTACATAACGATTTACTAAAAACAAAGTTATTTGTTTTTTAAAGATTTTTTTTTAATTATTACATACTATGCATGTAGGTAGGTAACGATTAAATATATCTTTAAATACGCTAAATCATTGATGATTTTTATTTCTGGCATACTTAATCACATGACGCACATCTTATATAATTTTCAGCATTTAATCAAAAGTATGCAATTTTTTTTGCTTGGACTTTGTAATGGTAGACGAAACTGAACGACTGAACCGCACCGCGCAGAGCGGCGAGCGCGGCATTGTGGAACGCGACGTTGCCACTCCGTGCATTTCATGCACTAGACCTGTGCCGATCGTGAACGATCAACGATCGGATCATTTTGATTTTGGCTCTCGGTTTCGCGCGCGACAATGATCGATCACTATGATGGCGAAAGGATGAAATCATTAATCGCTTTTGTCTCGACCCCGTTGCGTGCTAGCGCAAAAATAATGTCATTGTATTGTAGGTATTGTACATGACAAAAAATGATTTTTTTTACATTTCTCATACTAGTGTTTTTTTATTAAATTGCCGCCAAAAAATCCTGAACGCCCTTGGCGACACTGAATGAACGAAATGATCGAATAATTATAACGCAATCACCACACGAATGGGTCATCATGATCGAATCGGTTGACGATAATAGATCGATGGACACAGGTCTATCATGCACAGCTACTACCAACGTACGGTAAATACTGTTAGGATAAGTATCTACGATACGCCGTGTACTTAAAATGCCAAATAAATTCAAATATTTCCTAGGTCCTACGAGGGTCAAACTGAAAGTTCTTAGAAAATCAAAAACTGATTACATTAGCCAGTTATTAGTTTTATTATATCTTTTCAAAATATTGTCCATTGACGTCAATACACCGCTGCATGCGATGGAACCACTGGGAAAAGCACTTTGCCCACTCGTCCTTAGGGGTCTCTTCAATGGCATCGCGATACGCAGCCACCGCTTCTTCAGCATTCATAAACCGCTTTCCTTTAAGTTTTTCTTTAATTTTTGGAAATAAATAAAAATCACAAGGCGCGAGGTCGGGGCTATACGGCGGGTGACCCAGTAATTCAACGTTTGATGTCGCCAAATAGTCGATCGTTCGCTTGGCGGTGTGCGACGAGGCGTTGTCGTGGTGAAGGAGGATCCTACTGCGAGGTCGTTTCTCTCGAACTTTTTCCAAGACAAGTGGCAAACAATTGGTAGTGTACCATTCTGCAGAAACTGTTTTTTGATCCTCTAACACAATTGTTGCGAAATGACCTATCCTTCCAAAGATCGAGGCCACCATTTTTTTTCCCGCACTTCGATCTCTCTTCACTTTAGTTGGCAACTCCTCGAAAGGAAACACCCACTGAGCAGATTGTCTTTTGGTTTCAGGATCATAACAGTAAATCCAGCTTTCGTCACCTGTTAGTATGTCGAACACAGCATTTGAGTCACCTCCGTTAAATCTTTCAATCATTTTACGGCACCAATCCACACGATGGAGTTTTTGAGCCTTAGTCAAATTATGAGGTATCCACCGGGCGCAAAGCTTCCTGACCGCTAAATGTTCGTGAAGGATTTTGTGCACTTGACTCATACCGATGCCTAAGCTTGTCCGAATCTGCTGATAGGTCACTCTTTTGTCAGTCTCTATCATACGCCGCACAACACAGATGTTATTTTCAGTCGTCGCCGTAGAAGGCCGTCCCTCACGTACATCATCAGTGAGATTAGTGCGACCACGTTTAAACTCATTAAACCAGTTGTAAACAGTCGCACGAGATGGGGCTTCATCGTGAAAGGCCAATCGTAGTCTATCATAACTTTCTTGTTGACTTAAATGACATCGAAAGTCATAAAAAATCATTGCACGAAAATTTTCTCGTGTTAAATTCATTTTGACGTGACACAGACAATTTTCAATTTGCCGCCAAGTCGTAAAACAAATGACAAATGAATGAAATATATACTCAGTAATATTGGCAAAGAGTTCTATTTTCAAATTTTAGAATATTTTTTTTATTATATTGTTTATAAGTGGCCAGTTCTAAGAACTTTCAGTTTGACCCTCGTACTTTACATCAGTTAGGCAACTCCTTGTGAGTTCGCAATCTCAGCAAACAAAGATGAATTGTCGCATTAGTATTTCAGATTCCTTTTTTAGACAGTACAGTGAATACCTGGTATGTTACTGAATCAAATCATGAATATCACTCCTCGCAGTAACATCACACGTGATCGCGACAGAATAGTCTTTTATCGCCGGCTAGCGGCCGCGTGGTCGCGCCGCGCGACAACTCGCCTGCCCCGCCCCACCCACCGACCGCGCCCGTTGTTTCATACCTATACTTTTGTTCATTCGTTTCATTACATTTAATTCTATAACTTCGACCGCAAGCAGTCAATATTTATAATTTTTTTGTAAGTTGATACATTACATTATTATGATCATATAGATGCAAACTTTACACATTTTAACTCTTTGTAGAACATGTAGCGCAAGAAAAACCAAAAATTTTATTCAGCAGAAAACATAGACTTCCAAACTTTTTCCACTAGATTTGCCTAACTTAAAAGTACTTTCTAAAATAATTTTCAATCACTTTAACATTTTATTGGTGAAGATATTTAGTTTTTTTTGTTTTCCATACTTCCCAAATACCTATGTTTCCAAACTTTGGTAAATATCATATGTCGAATCAATCAACTTTTTTCACTTTAATTTTGTAATCAGAGAGTTACACACATTTATTACAAATACCTATCCCATCCCTATTGCCTTCGATGATTTTTTCCAAACTTTTGGATATAGCATCACATAAAGCTTCTGCATAAACTCACCAAAAACCAGGCACTTTAAAATTATCAAAGGGCAAAACCGTTTCCTTATCGGACTATAATGGGAAGAGCTTAGTTCGTATCTTTGGATTATTTAATATTAAATCGGAAAGGAAGAATTTAAAGGATCTTGTTCATGGTCATAAGTACGTTAACACTTTGAATCATTTGCAAATTTTTAACCGTCTTTTTTAACCACAGTAAAAAAATATATCAAAAAAAGTATTAACAATTACCTAATTCCGCAAAAAGTGGCATATCCATAAACAAAAGTTGAATTCCTAAAACTCTATCGTTCCGAATACAGCTGTCAATTATTTCCGTAAATAGACTGAAGTTATTATTATATAAAAATATTTTTCATTACCTAAGCAACATTATATTGTAGGAAATAATTAAAATGCTTAAAAAAACGAATTCTGAATCATTTTATTTTATTTTGACCTTTATATGAAATAAATGTTTTAGAAAATCAAAACACTGTCAAGGTGTTTCAATGTCAATTTGGTTATGGCATTGTATTCACTGAGCTGTTTTATTACCACTGGACTGGCTGTCCCACACAAATGACAGCTAATTTTGTGTGCCTACTTGAAACGCCATCTGCAAGTATCTCGGCGCGATGCGGGAACTAATTTTGACGTATAAAAAAAAAGATACGTAGATAGTTACCTACAACAGAAGGTTCCAAATTGAACAGGCGTTTTTCAAATGTTATGTGATATTTTCAAAATGTGGTTAAACATTGATAAAATCTTTTTGGTAGTGAAAAGCTGAAGTAAAGCTAGACTCTTGAGAGTAAAGTTTGAACGCAAGCTGGTACGGATCCCCATAGTCAATTTAACATTGTCCTTTTGAGCCTAAGCGCCCTGAGCTGTCAAGTGATCTTGATTACGAGAAATGTAATGTAATGTAATGTAATAAATTGCACTTGCCCTGGTGTTTCCATGGATTTTTAATTTCTTTGACGTCACCCCAAAAAACTAGTATCACAGCTAACCCTCTTGTTACCAGATTACTGCCCTGGCCGAGGGCCGACCCTGGAGCCCCTCGGACTACAAGCCCGAGGCGGCCGAGCGCCAAACCGAGTACAGCCAGTCGCGCGACTTCTACTCCTCCGGGGACAACGCCTTCCACACCAGCGGCTCCGACAATAACATCAGCTACCAGTAAGTACCTGAGAACAAAAAGCTTTTTTCGAAGTGCCTAAAGCGGCTGTAGCCGTCCCTGTCACTAATTCCAGCATGTCAGTGCGAGCGAGCGTGACGGCTAGACGCGAAAATACGGACAATGCGTTATCAAAGTAAAGCCTATCCATCCTACCTTCCAAGTTAGAATCCTAAGTAAGATGCGACCTTCCTAGTTGGGAAGCTACGAATAGGATGGTGTAATACGTGCATCCATACTAATCTATACTAATATTATAAAGAGGAAAGATTTGTTTGTTTGTTTGTTTATTTGCATCGAATAGGCTCCGAAACTACTGGACCGAATCAAATGAAATTTGGCACAGAGATAGTTTGAGACACTGGGAAGGACATAGGCTACTTTTTGTCGCGATATAAAATCATAAGAGGGGTGAAATGGGGGATGAAAATTTGTATGGAAAATCCGACTTTTGGCGCGGGCGAAGTCGCGGGGAACTGCTAGTATAATTATAAATGCGAAAGTGTGTCTGTCTGTCTGTTAGCTCTTGACGCTTAAACCACTGAACCGATTGAGATGAAATTTGGTATGGAGACAGTTCGAGACTGGGGGATAAAAATTCATATGGAAAATTCAACTCTTGCGGGCGAAGTCGCGGGGAACCACAAGTAAATAATAAATTTTAGTTTAAGTCTCCGCGCTGGCTGAAGGCCGTCCTTCCGTCCGTCCATCCGACATGAGTATCATGTCGGATGGACGGACGGACTACAGTCCGACAAGTTGGTGCGCGACCTTTCTGCGGTCGCCAGAGTTGCGAGGGGTAAAGCAAGCTAGATGTCAGCGGAGACGGGTGGTTTTGCTGGGATAGGATTGATGACAGTCGCGTGTAATCGGCGCTTCCCCTCCTCCGCATGTCTCCAGGTCGCTCATGAACTTGTCGCGCCACAAGCTCGAGGCGGCGACAACATCAGCTACCAGTGAGTTACATAGGCTGCGCTAATGTGGCCATTGTGCCCTGCATCGTACACCCATCACCAGTGATATTTTATTTTTATACGATTATAATCAACATGAGAACAACCCCTCCCTGCTGCAGACGTAGCACTTTCTGTGTCCAATTAGCTTCACTCGTCTGTGTCTAGAGTCGGCATCTAGTAACTAAAAGTCGTTAGTGGACAACACAAGCAACATAAGCAAATTTTGTACGGGATATGGCGACAAGCGGTTTATATTATCTTTAATACTTTTTTATGGAGTAGCCGCACACGTAAAGCAAGATGTAGTATCAGCTACATCTAGCGGTTTTTTATGTTCCCGATTTCTGACTCTTGCAAAATCTCTCAATGATTTTTTTATTTGCTTTATTATTAACTTTTCAAATTAGATTTTCAGAATTAGTGGTAGTTGTCCCGAATCAGTGGTAGGGTTTAGATTGGGACGTGTATCAGTGCCCCTTGTTGGGTCTATATGCAGAAATAAATGAATTTTACTGTTTTTTTTTTAATTTTATAGTTAAAAAATTCCGTATCCAATCTGCTTCGAACACAAACACAGCTCGAAGGGGCCGATTTAAAAAAATCAGACATAAATTGTTTTTTCGTTTTTCCGCAAATGGAATCTAATCGCAATTCTTGGAAGTTTTGTGATCCGTCATGGAGCATCGATTCGATACATAGTATTATTTATTCTGTTTCTATATGTAGTTTTTAGGGTTCCGTACCCAAAAGGTAAAAACGGGACCCTATTACTAAGCCTCCGCTGTCTGTCACCAGGTTGTATCTCATGAACCTTAATAGCTAGACAGTTGAAATTTCCACAGATGATGTATTTCGGTTGCTGCTATAACACAAAATACTAAAAACAGAATAAAAATAATATTAAAGGGGGCTCCCATACAACAAACGTAATTTTTTGGCAGTTTTTGCTCTACATTAATAACGGCTACATGTAGACGCTTAAAATTTTCACAGAATATCAAAATGAGTATAAACTTTAAAAATAAATATTTTATTTTGAATAATAGTAATATGTAAGGGGGGCTCCCATACAACATACGTGTTTTTTAAATTGTTATTTGCTCAATATTATTAAACGGCAACACGAAGATGCTTGAAATATTCGCAAAGTATTAAGTTGTATATAAACATTAAAAATAAATTATTAAATTTAAAAAAATATGTATTTAAAGGGAGCTCCCATACAAACGTGTTTTTTACTGTTTTAAAACTAAAATAATAATAATAGTGTGTGTAATGTTGTATAGGTACGTGCGCGAGTCCGACTCGCACTTGGCCGGTTTTCATTTCCATTAATTTCGCACCAATTCCCAAATCTAATTACATTTATAATACTCGTATACTTATTAACTATCCAGCCTAAATATTAATAAATATCATTTTTTTTGGTTTATGATATACCGCCACATATTTGTATTAATAATATGTATTAAACAACAGATGATAATGTAACTTTTAAGTTAAAAAATCTGATTCTAAGATTTTTATCTTCATTTTGTTTTGATGTTACTAGTTACTCCTCACTTATGATGAATTACTGTTTTTGAGATGAGTTAAGGTTTTTTCTAAACCCATCTCAGGCACCAGACTCTCACACCTTAAGACACATCAATTGTACCTTTTAGTATTTATGCACAGACATAAGTCCTTTTGTGAGAGAAATAAAATGATTTATTATTATTAAGTTAATATAAACCTCAAAGTCTGAGTGAACAGGCTTCTTCTGGGTGAGCTCGCTCCACCGTCGACTCTGTCTACGCCACGTCTGGCTTAGTCCAGAGTCAAGAGCAAACCCATTTCGAATATAAAAAAAAGTATTAGCCAATAGCGACAACGTATACTCATAATTAAATCAAGTCACCCAACTGTTGAAAATGTCCTGCGATCGGTTTCGTGCAATCTTTAGATATGGTTGAACTTAGGCAGGTGGTATTTGGCTTCCGTGCCAACAGAGGCCCTACTCCGGTTGACGAGGTCCGTATTTTGGAGTCTAGCCATCTCGCTCGTTCGCCTTGTCATTCTGGCGAGAGTAACAGGGACATCTACAGTCGCAACTACGGGCTACATCAACCAGAGTAGGGTAACTTCATTGAACAATAGACTTGAGTGGCGGTGCCACGTCCAGTCAATGACATTCAGGAAATTAACCGATCTGAATACTCTGGTAATGAGATAATGGACTCGATTCCAATGTGCCATGTCTAAGATTATTTTAATGTTTAGTCTCTCTCTTTCCCTGCTAACAAACGAAGAGAGTACAAACATTTAGAAACGTCAAATTAAGTAATAAATAAATTGTTTCAACAAACACACCAATTACCTAGCCCCAAACTAAGCGTGAGCTTGTGCTATGGTGACTAGGATAACGGGTAGAAATACTTAAATACATATAAACAATAATGACTTAGGTACAAATGCTCGTGCTCATCACACAAATATTTGCCCCTTGCGGGATTCGAACCCGCAACCGCCCGTCTTCTTACGTATTTTTACAAGTTTTTGCGTTTTCGTCTAACTGAAATCGTCATCGAATGATATCCCTACTAAATTGTCTATGGATTCTGTAATTTCCTTAGCAACTGATAGCTGTTTAGTCTGACATTCTTAAATTATTATAGTCTGTCTCTTTTCGTTTGTTAAGCAGAGAAAGAGACGGACTGAACTTAAAGGACTTGTCCTCTTTTTGTATGGAGGCTGGTTTTTTATTCTAAGATATCACCAACTAATAAACCTATATTTATCTTTAAGCTACAAAAATATGAAACACGTAACCATAGAAATCAGAATTTTAAACGCCTCCATTTTTGAGAAAAAATATGTTTTGTAACAGGCATCATCCATTGATCACTTACTTGTATTTCCTGGCTGTATGGCTATGTACCATTGCCTTTCCACTGGTGGATAAATACTACTAGGTACTACCACAGATTATATAATAGGTACTACTGTCAATGGAATGTCAATTTTGCTGTCAATTTTTTTTCATGCGTTAATTGATATAGGCAAAGGTGCGGTTTCTGTACAGACAAAGAGAAAAATTAATTTCAATTTTTCTCTAAATCGGAGGCTTTAAAAAATATATTAATTATGCAGAAAGGCTAGTTTTTGTGAACTCTTTAATATAATATTTAGTTTATTCTGGTTAAAAAATTTGACGAATAAAAAACCATTAATGGACAAGTCCTTTAATCCTATGTATCTTTTAATGAAAAACCAAAAACCAAGGTTCACATGTCATTTTAATTTTAAAGAAACATGTCTAATGCGTACCTATGATGTAAAACTGATTTATACAATAACAAATATGTGGTATATTTGGTTCTTACGTTTACGCGAATTGTTGAACTCATTAAATTACATTTACTCATTCATTTACATTATATTTAAAACCTCACGTTTCGGACAGGGAGACTAAGGTATTATTTGTCATTACAAAGTTTTGAAAAAATAATTCATTTCGTCAAATCGTCAGGTTTTCAAATAAAATGTGAATAAATCGCGAAGTAATCCGTAAAATTGTGATTTTATAAATACGTGGTAGATAAGTAAGTATCTGTCGTTAAAAATAGAAATTAAAAAAAAAAAAAAATTGCCGTTTTGATATTGCTATCGCATCAGGTTAGTTCCGCTGACGTATCATTAGTTATAATAAGTAATAAGTCAGCCTATTAGATCCCACTGCTGGGAAAAGGCCTCACCTCAAATATGAGGAGGAACGAGCCACACTTCACCACGCGGGCTCAGTGCGGATTGGTGGAGGGGTGTATGTAAGGCAAGTGACAAACCTTACTGTCAGAAGTTATCAAGCCACCCTAGGGCCTCTGACTAGGCTTAACGACTAATACCACAGATATTAGCCGGGACCAACTGCTTAACGTGCCTTCCGAAGCACGGAAATGCTTGTCATGGACGTCACTTAAATGGTCGGAATGGTCACCCATCCAATCACGACCGCGCCGTGGGTTGCTTAACTTTTGGTATCACTACCAAAGCGCTGCCGCCACTGCGCCACAAGCACCTTTTAGTTATGGTTTTAATTAGAGTTTCCGCTACGGCGCGTATCGATTTTATTCGTTTTTATTTTTTATCGATAATGGGTGGGAGGGTTTAGTTAGCAGCACTGGCTTAGGGCTTTAACACACTGTGCTATTACGCCATAATCTCTTTAGTTCATATATTTTATTTTTAGTGCATGATTGTATCTATTTTTTTTTAAAAAAAGGTACTTAAATACTCATCAAAATAAAAAAATAAATCTATCAAATGCGAGCCGGATCGGACTCGTGCACAGAGGGCTTCTTACAAACTTGTCACTGGAATTGAACAGGTTAAATTGACAATAATCCCGTTTTTTTACTGAAGAATTGTTCAACTTCATTTTATCATTAAAATGAGTATTATTAGTAACAAAAGTTTAATATTTATACCAGGTCCGGCGACAGCCGTGTGGAGAAAAATTTACCACACAACTGTGAGGTCGTGAGTTCGATCCCCGATCTAAACCACTCTTAGTACAAAAACTTCCAGTATTTTTCGAGTACATTGCTGCCTAACGCTGAAAAAAACGCCGCGAGGAAACTTGGGCCTGTAGACGAGATGCAATCTATTGTAAAGCGAAGTTTGCTATTGATTACAAAATGTATGAAACTAATATAAGCCATCGAAACATCACGTGAATGTAGCATACATACTTTTACATTTCGTTGGCGATAGCGAAGTTCGCTGTAGAAAGATTGCAAAAAGGCATCACAAGGCTATATAGGCTTCAAATAAAAGCAAATGGACCTCAAATGAAAAATGGTGAACAGACCATTTCAAAACTATCAAATTTTTGCAGTTTGGTATTAATTCTAGACAACACATCAAAAATTCAACACTACTAGAGCGTTTGTAAGGTAACCCTTCTTTTCATCTCTATTCACTGAGCTATTATGTTAGAATTAAAAGAAATCCTTGTCTGTTGTTGCCAGCTCTCAGGAATTCATTATCTAATTACAATGTTCGCATCACTGCTCTCACTGGGGTTCCATTGTCCCGCTGCACAAAAGCTACATAGGTAGCATCACATGCACAACATTCGATTTAATTGGACGCATTCTTTCGTCGTTAAAACTTCAAATAACGAATGATCCAGCTCTCCCATTTACAAATAAAAACCCTTTTAGTGTTCGCAAAAAAACCATCACGGTAAGCCCAAACTGAAAATACAAACAGAACGTTTGAATTTTCACGGAAACCCGACAATTTTTGAATTCGGAACATCGGACCGTGTTTGCTTTGGGATGTTCCAAAGTTTCTGGTTGATACGGGGATTTGTGGTTGGGATTGGATATTATCCGTTAGGGTGGTATCACACAGCGTTGCTGCTCTTTTGCGTAGTCGCAACGCAAGGATTTCAACGCACTGAGTGCGACAGGCGCGCTGCGTTGCATTTTTTAAGCGTCTTCTTGACAGACAGACGGACAGATTAACAACAAATTCATCCTATAAAGGTTCCTTATTCCTTTTGACGTACGTAACCCTAAAATCAAATACATATTCGGAACTGAACTGTGATGAATTTTTGAATGCCTTTGATGTGTTCACAGGATAAATTTAAATCATAAACAATAGTTTTGGGCTTTCCTGTTATCTGGGTAAATAGGATAACCATTACCTGGTACCAGTAATTGAAGCAGACTGGCAATTATTATTACTCGCAATAATGACATTCGTTGGTTTCGGTGCCGGTGCACATACCGGCCGCCTTTGTGATTATTTACATACATTAAATAGTTTGCAGGCATTGTGTTTACCGCTGCGTTGTCATCGGGAAGCAAATTTATTTATAAATTTTAAATGGTACACAAAACAAAGTTAAAACAATTGATTGATAAACTTAGGGGAACAGAGACAGTAACTGACATATGGAAGAAGGCTGCGACTCCAAAAGTATGTGTACAATTGTAAAAACAATAATTCAAGTGTGATGGTGTTCTAAGGCTCCGCGTAGATGGGCCACGAACCACAGCCACCGGTGGCAAGCGATAAGCGGTTTACATTATTTTTAATACGTCGCCGCACGCGTAAAGTGAGTGGCGGCCACTCGCGACTCAATGTTCGTGACACGCTACCGGTGGCGGCTACTCGTCATTTTGATAAATCATCTGTCAAAGGATCTAGCAGTCGAGTGTCAATTGTAGCGGCCATCTATCATCTTCGTTTGCACGGGACCAAAGAGCGTGGCGCGCGACAGCCATCGGTGGCGGTGGTCGGCTGCCCATCTGCGCGGAGCCTTAGAACACTCACACTCCATAATTTAGCTGAAAGTACATGCGCGGATCGACTCGCCATTTTGACAAAACATCTGTCAAAAGGCCACCGACCACATTCGTTTGCGTGGTGCAGCCGGTTTAGCCGCCAGTGGCGGTGATCGGCAGCCCATCTGCACGGAGCCTTAAGCAGGACTTACTTCGCAATTTAGCTGAAAGCTAAATTGCGAAGTAAGCTATAAGTACATGCGCGGATCGAGCAATCAGCGTTTGCTCGTAATAACTGTCACAAGCCGGCCGCATCGCATGTAAGATCTATTACTCACGCGCGCGTTTGGCGTCGCGATGGTCGATCCTTTGCTGTCAGGGGTGAGATGTTACGCGTGGGAAATAAAGGGCCAATTAATAGCGGTAGGCTATAGGCGTGTCGCAATCTCAATTTGCACTTTATTGAGTCTGAAGCAAGAGTCGCTATTTACTAAAATAACTTTGCGGAGTGGTCCTTCTGTACTTGTACTATTATTTATTTTTGATTGCCTCGTTGGTCTAGTGTTCAGCACGCTGGGTACTATCCACGACGTCCCGGGTTCGTATCCCGGGTCGAGCCGAGAGTGTTTGTGTTCTTCTGTCTTGAAATTACTCAAACACAGCTCCGGAGTCAGGAAGTTGGTGGTGTTAACACCCCCGTGCCTCGGAAAGCACGTTAAGCCGTTGGTCCTGCGCCTGATCTCTCTACGGTCATATCGGACTTCCGTCTCACCGAATTATGAGAGCAAAGGAACAGGGAGTGCTCCTGTGTATTGCGCACACACTTGTCCACTATAATACGAGTATGTCCCGCGCAGTTGGCTAATCTCTGTTGAGATAGGCCGCCGTAGTCGAAATTCGGCCAGGAGGACATTATTATTAATACTTATTCTGTGCCTTAAGCTTAACTTCTTGTCAACAGTAGCGAGTACGGCAGCGGCCGCTACACCGGCTTCGGGAACACTCCCAAGCAGTCGCAGTCAACGCCGATGTCGCCAACTCACAGCAGCAACGAGGTGGTGGACAACACGCTCGCCTCGCTCGCTTCGGTGAGTGCTAGCTTTTATCACGAGAGTTATGTATCCTAAGGGTAACGGGAAGCTTTTACTAAGATTCCACAGTCCGTCAACTCGCTCGCCTCGCTCGCTTCGGTGAGTGCTAGCCTTTATCACGAGGGTTATGTACCCAAAGGGTAACGGGACCCTATTACTAAGACTTCACAGTCCGGAAACGCACTCGCCTCGCTCGCTTCGGTGAGTTCTAGCCTGTATCACGAAGGTTATGTACCCAAAGGGTAACGGGACCCTATTACTAAGACTCCACAGTCCGTCTGTCTTTAACAAAGCTGTATCTTATTAAAAATAAATCCGATAAAAATATTTGGCTTTTACGATTTTCAGTACACTTATCAGTACAAAATGCTCAATCATCGCCTCCTAGCGAAACGCTGCCAAATTGTTTTTTGAACCTGTCAGGCAAACATCAAGTGAGTGTTGACCCGTTTTTCCAATAGAATTGTAAAGCTTTTACATTGTGTTATCCGTGTGGTTTGCAGAACCCTGAAATACCTCAGATTGATATCGCGAAAGGGGTTTAAAAGTTTTTGTGTGGAAACGGGCATATTGATCCCGCCGCCATTTTGTTTTTTCAAAATCGAAGCGCACGAATAAAGTGATATATGTGTAGATAGAGCACACATAGAGGAACAAAAAATGTTAAGTAACATGTTACCCTAAAGTGTAATGTTCTCGAAATATTTGAAGGCAAAGATTGACATAATTATCGAATAATTACGACAATCATTAAGACCTGACTTCTAACGAGACCTTCGACAGAATATCTAAATAATGGCTCCTAGGTTGATTATATTACGGGTTATTGGAAGAGGGTAGATACATTACATATAAAAAAGTAGGTGTCATTACACTACTGGGACCTACAACTAGCTTGAAAACTTTTTTTTATGTTGGTATGTTGTAGTTAAAACTTATGACGCCTATAGACACGTAATAAGTATGTGTTTAATGATTGGCTTTGTACGAGTACTCATATGTCGATTTTTACCTTCAAATATCTCAGTGACGTGATATTTTAAGGTACCATGTTACTTGACATTTTTTGTTTCTCTGAATATCGCCTATCTAATATACCATTTAAATCGATCGATTTCGAAAAAAAAAACAAAATGGCTGCGGGTGTCGATATGCCAGCTTCCATACGAACAGGTTCATCCCCTTTATCGTATCGTGTAAGCGCGCCTAAATTGCTTAAATAACGCCGCGTAGCACCCGATATGAAGGTACCTAACCTAATACACTACTATTATTTGCTACGAGACTACGGCGTAGCGCGTAGGTGGGCGGCCAAATTAAATTGCTACGGCTCGCCGGCTACGAGCCTACGCGCTACGAGACTACGAGAGTTCGTAGACGTGGACGGAATCGCTACGCTTGCTACGAGGATTTGTGGAGAACGCTATGAACGATTTGAGGTTTGGTTTGCGCTTCGGACGTAATGTGGGTGGGTGCGGTAGGTTGTATTCGTTATAGTTTTTTTTATCATGATGATAATTACCATCACCCTGGCATTATCCCGGTTGTGAACTCGCACGCGAGGGCCCAGGGTCCGCTGACCATGATCCAGGATATGGCAGATCAGGTAATTACGGTGGAGCGACTGCCATCTGACCTCCGTGACCCTGTTAACAGGAAAACGTGTCCAGTTTTTGGAATGATCATGATGATAATATGAATAGTTTTAAATAAGGAACCAAAAATTTGCACACCTATGGCCAAAGGTCGTGGGTTCAAATCCTACCCGTTAATTTTTGGTTTCTTATTTAATGCAGCATGCCAATGCTTCTGTATCTAACTATATTGTGCAGATACCTTGTGGTTTCAAATTGTTCTACAATTTCTGGTCTACACAAGCGTGCCACTGTGTTTGAATAGGTGAGTAGCACAATCGGCAGCACGTCAAATTACCCATGTGAACTACGGAAACAGCTTTTATTACGTAGGAATAGAGTCGGTGTCAAGATAAAAGTGGGGTAGTTTGACGCGCGGTCGTGTGTACTTACATAATGTCCTCCTAGCCGAATTTCGACTACGGCGGCCTATCTCAACAGAGATTAGCCAACTGCGCGGGACATACTATATTGCGCAAGTGTGTGCGCAATACACAAGTGCACTCTCTGTTCCTTCACTCTCATAATTCGGTGAGACGGAAATCCGACATGACCGTAGAGAGATCAGGCGCAGTACCAACGGCTTAACGTGCTTTCCGAGGCACGGGGGTGTTAACACCACCAACTTCCTGACCCCGAAGCTGTGTGAGTAATTTCAAGACAGAAAAACCCAAACACTCTCGGCCCGACCCGGGATTCGAACCCGGGACCTCGCGGATAGCACCCAGCGTGCTGACCACTAGACCAACGAGGCAGTCATTACTTATATACAGTACTTACATATGTACATTATAAATATGATTAATCATTTCATTTCATGAGGCCACAGAATAAGCGTTATCGGGTTATCACATCACGATAAATTGTGTCAAATTGACAATTTAGTATATGTGGACAGAGCATTGTATTTATTGGTTCGAGATAAAAGTTTTTTTCACTCGAAATATTTGTCAGAAAGAAAATATGTACATTCAATAATGAATGGACATCACATAACACACGAAAATAAAAATGAATGATGAATGATCCTTCCGACCGATTTCGGCCATGGCGACCACTTCGACTCCTAGTCGGTACGGCGCTCGTGCGCCCGAAAATGGCTAATGTAGCCAATTTTCGCAGTGAAAGACAAAGCCCAGTGTGCATCGCACCAGACCTCTCTACCTCTTCCCATCGCCACAGGTCTTTGTGTAGATCGGAGTCCATTATTCGGAAAATAAACAACGTAAAGGGTATGGGTATAACAAAAAACACAATAAAATTACAATTTGTTACAATAAAAAAAAACACATTCGAAAACTATCAAACTATTGTTTCTAAAATAGCAACCAATCATTCCAAAATGTTATGGTTATTACTCGTTTTATTTTTTTTAGCAAGTGATTGATTTTATTATACTTATTAGGTAACGTACCTACTTTCGATATCAGTATAAGTTTTTTTTTATATCTATAAAAGTTTCGGAATAATCGCCTGTGCACACTTAAAGCCCTTTCACACAAGCGATTTTAATCGACGATTCGTCGGCTGAGCGAGATCGCAGCGAGCACACAATGATATCGCCGCGAGTTATTAACCGCCGCGATAACGCCGCGTGCTCGCAGAGAGTACTTCGTCTTCTGCACAGCGTTCCTTAGATTACACGTAAATATATGTGCGATATTATAATGGTACTAGACTTTGACCCGTTACCGACGGCACAGAATAAGTACTAGTACTCCGTACAAAAGTTTGACTTAGCAATGTAATTCAAAGAAATATCTACTCAATGCTGTCAATATAATGTAATGCAACAATATGGTGTAATTCAGTTTGCCTCAGACTCAAGCACATTTTCGTGTAGAAACCTACAGAAATACATTGCAAGATAATTTCATTCTTATAACCCTGGAATATGATTCATAATACACTAAACTCATTCAGTGACGTACTATCACGCAACGCTATAGGGATGACTGCCACGAGAAGCTACTTACGCCATCTAGCGCATCTTTCTAGGACTTTATTCATGCTCATCCAGCCAGCAACCTAGCCCCTTACCAAGGGGTCGCCGCGCGTAAGTACGTTTTTGCTACCTACGCGGGGAGTTACACAGGTCTGCCGACGATACCGAATACCAAGCGCGAGTTCGCGTTATCACGGCGGTTAATAACTCGCGGTGATATCGTTGCGTGCACGCCGCGAGCCGCCGCGTGCTCGCTGCTATCTCGCTCCGCCGAGGAATCGCCGATTAAAATCGCTCGTGTGAAAGGGCTTTAACGATTTCACCGTGTATGCTTTTATCATTAAACGCAACAGCTTGAATAGAAACCAATACCTAATTGTAGCTTGCGCAGAAAACACGGTAGAAACTCACACTGATAATTATTGTGGAGCCATGGACACACTAGTCAATAACTAACCATGTCGTTAGTCAGTATCTTGGAAAGAAATAATAAATTGAACAAACACACCAAATTACCTAGCCCCAAACTAAGCATAAGCTTGTGCTATGGTGACTAGGATAACGGATAGACATACGTAAATACGTTTATTAACATCCGTGACTTGGTACAAATGTTCGTGCTCATCACACAAACATTTGCCCCTTGCTCCCGCAGTTCGAACCCGTAACTGCTGGTTTTGTAGTCCGGGGCCCGACGGTCGAAAAGACTGTTTAATGAAGTTGAAAAAAACTCGGTATTGATATAACTACTTGTAAGCTAACTGCGAGAGGTAAAAGTCACGCCTTCGAGATATCCTAATAAAACGAAACTTTCGTAAAACCCAATTAATGTTTGGTTATCCACTAGTGAGACAGTAAATCCTTCGCATCGTCTTTATTTGTTAAGCACGGGTTCGTCGAGCTCTGTAATGGAACCAGTAAAAATTCAAAACAAAATACGGGCACGTGCAACTCGGAATCGCAGTTTTAAAAACGGTAAAAATATTTTACTTATTTATGGGTGATCAATGTGGTCATGATAAATTCTCAAGTCCTACTCTAGATGCATACTTTGGGTTTGGTCTAGCTGTAAAACATTTTTTATTTTTTCTGAATAATTCCTGACTTTAACCTGTTTTGTGTGTCTTTAATAATCCATACTAATATTATATATGCGAAAGTGTGTCTGTCTGTCTGTCTGTTACCTCTTGACGCTTAAACCACTGAACCGATTGAGATGAAATTTGGTATGGAGACAGATCGAGGCCCTGGAAAGGACATAGGCTACATTTTATCGCGATATACAATTATTAAAGGGGTGAAATGGGGGATGAAAGTTTATATGGAAAATTCAACTCTTTCGGGCGAAGTCGCGGGGAACCACTAGTCAATAAATAAATATCACGTTACTATGGGAGTCCCCTTTAATTATTATAGTTTAATAATGTATTTTTAAAGTAAATTTTAAACTGTTAATATTTCAAGCGTCTACCTGTTGCCGTTATTAATAGAGAGCTTACAACGGCAATAAATCACCGTTTGCTATATGGGCGGCAACAGAAATACATCATCTGTGAAAATTTTAACTGTCTAACTATCACGGTTCGTGGGATGCAGCCTGGTGACAGACAGACAGCGGAGGCTTAGTAATAGAGTTCTGTTTAATTTTACCATTTGGATACGGAACCCTAAAAAGTCATCATCTTCCTAGCCTTATACCGGTTGTGCACTTGCACGCGAGTGCCCAGGGTCCGCTGACCATGATCCAGGTTGTAACAGATCAGGTAATTACAGTGGAGCGACTGCCATCTGACCTCCGTGACCCTGTTAACAGAGGAACCTGACCAGGTTCCCCTGTTAATACGCATACGGAATCCTAAGAAGTATTGGATGGAAATAATAATATAAATACGGTCGAGAAAACACTAGATTAAACGACGTCTTAAGGTTTCCACTTAACGACTTTCCAGAGCAACGGTTCAATTTTCAACTCCAAAGGAAAATGAGCCTTACGAGCAAGGGTTGAATTTTCAATTCCAAAGGAAAATGAACCTTACTGGAAGGCGTTTAACGTTTTCAATGTAAACGGTGTATTATCGTTGTCGTTGCACTATATTCTCGCTGTAACGTTTATTAAAAGTTTGATAAAAGGACTTCTTGACTATTGAATTCGCATTAGAAGACAAATTGCATCTCGTGTATCCATTTTTTCTCCCAGTTTTGTCCCGTTTTTTATCGGTTTTATAACGGACGGAATAGACATCTCGGATTATTGTGAACGTGTGCAAGCAACTCCTTACTAATAAAGAATTTGCCTCTGTTGCAGCACATATAAATATGTATAACTAGCAGTTCCCCGCGACTTCGCCCGCGCCAAATGTTGGATTTTCCATACACATTTTCATCCATCATTTCACGCCCCTCATGATTTTGTATCGCGACAAAAAGTAGCCTATGTCCTTCCCAGGGTCTCAAACTGTCTCTGTGCCTTTCATTTGGATCGGTCCAGTAGTTTCGGATCTTATCTATAATAAAACTGTAAAATCAATGTGTCTGTACATTGAGTATTTTTACGAAAAACTAATTGAGGGTGATGTTAAAATAGTAACAGAATAGGAATCCACAATTATTATTTTTTTCTGTTTGTCTGTTTATTTGTTTGTCTGTTTGTACACGCTAATCTCCGGAACTACTGAACGGATTTGAATGAACTTTTTTTTATTGTGTAGCTATTGAGTCTGGGCAAATACTAGGCTATAATTTATTTTGAAGGTCGAAGTACCTGACGTGGAACCTTAGCAGTACACTTAAACTAAGAGAGATATCAAAATAGCGCTTTAAGAAAGGTTATTCAGCGTGATGAGCATTTTCTATTGACGTACACAAAATGAAGATCTGGAGCAACTGATATGGAACAATAGCAGGTCAGCTAAATTACTTTAGACTGATTTTTCATTCCTCTCTTCTCCTTACGACATAATAGACTAAAAAATAATGATAGATGGATGGCGACGGGAGTATAAAACATTTTGTATCATTAAGTCCACGCGGACGAAGTCGCAGGAAACAGCTAGTTCAATATAAACAAACAATCAAATCTTTCCACTTTATATTACACACATCAACACTGTCTAGGGATATTTTGGATTTACTCAAATTACTAAAAAAATATTAAAAATAACATACATGTGTATATTTTAATAAATTTTTAGTAAATTTAGTAACTCCAAAATATCCCTAGACAGTGTTGATTAGTATATACTACTAATGTAGTGTAGATGAGGTGGCTCATGTTTTAATTAGCACTGTAGTCAGTTTTGAAGTCGTTTTTTTTTTTAAGAAATTTCTTTTTCTATTTTTAGTTGAAATTTAGTGTAAGGTGCAACATGGGTAGATCTTTTAAACGCGCTGTTCAAATGCGACAGCGTCTTTTGAAAGAAAGTAGTAACGAGAAGGAAAACCGTTTAAAGAAGAACAGGGAAACATTTGCCAATAGCATTTTAAATGTAGCGTTTGTTGTGTATCGTATCATCGGATTCCCTATACAAATGATTTTGGGAATAAAAACTGTTCTCATGTCTTTTCTCGGTACTCAAACTATCAAATCCATCGTTTCAGCGGTAAGAGTTAATTAATTTCTTGCAGTAATTATATATTTCTTGAAGTAATTATATATTTTGATTGCTGGGAGCGGGCGGGAGGGGTTAGGAGGGGGGGGGGGGGGGGAAGAGGAGGGAGCTGCGCCTTTGACTTTGTTTTATTAGCATCCTATACAGTACCTGACAAAACATCTGGTGTTTTAATTACTAAACTCCTATAAGGAGTTCCACCATCAGCTCAGCTCCACATAATCTCAGACGTAACAACATGTCAACATTAAGATACTAGTACGAAAACACTACACGTGCCTTCAAAATTTGGGGGTTTTCCCTCGATTACACTAAGATCCCATCATCAGATCTCGACTGGGCCAAAATGGGACCAACTAGAAGGTATAGCCTCTAGGTAAACATATTTTTTTTCAAATCGGTCCACCACTGACTGAGATATGAGGTAACATAGCCACAAAATAAAAAAATAAAATATACAGTCGAATTGATAACCTACTCCTTTTTTGAAGTCGGTCAAAAATCATAAGTGTTTATTTGTTTGAAAATTACTTGCTTTGATAAAACGGATTTATTTTTTTATACATCCACTCAACGATTCAACAACCATTCACCAATCCGCACTGAGCCCGCGTGGTGGAGCATGGCTCGTACCTCCTCATAGTTGAGGTGAGGCCTTTGCCCAGCAGTGGGATCTATACAGGCTATCTTTACTTTACTTTTTACCCAACGATTCATCAAGGACGGGTGGAACTTGATATTTGATCTGTTTACTGCATTAAAGTGACATACCTTTTATGTCTGTTTGTATTGATAACACTGACCTCTATAATACAAGTACGCTGGACTAAACATTCTCCAAGAAATGACAGATAATTTGTGTGCCGAATCAAAGCGCCCTCACCGTTTATACAGGGAAGTAAAATAGAGTAACGTATATGTTCATGTCAACTCTCAACTTAGTTCCGTGGACGGTCACCACACGCCCACCACAGCCGTCAGCGTTAAAATGGCGATAATCAAATGGCTTCTTTTTTAAGTTGACAGTATCAATCCAGCGTACTTGTATTATAGGGGTCTGTGATTGATATTTTATTTTTTTTCGTTTTTTATGCCAAAGATACTGTTTTTTTAATTGCTTCGACTTAGAAATCCTCCGTCGCTCATCTGGGAATTAGTATTCAGGCAGGTAATCAGATGTCGACGGAGTGCGTTTAAATACGGACCGATACCATTGTCGTCCCTATAAACGGTTTGAGATGCCACCCGAAGGTTTTAGTGGATATACTTGACCAATCGTCTGGTATACACATAACTTTCTGCCATCCCTAGGGCACGAGGTATGTTTTATTCATTTTTAGGGTTCCGTACCCTAAGGTTAAAAGCGGGACCCTATTACTAAGACTCCACTGTCCGTCCGTCTGTCATCAGGCTGTATCTTATGAACCATGATAGTTAGGCAGTTGAAATTTTCACAGACGATGTATTTCTGTGGCCGCTATAACAACAATACTTAAACCAAAATGAAAAATATTTAAGTGGGGCTCCCATAAGAAAAACTTGCTTTTGACGTTTTTTGCTGAATAAAAATTTATGGTACGGAACCCTTCGTCTGCGAGTCCGACCTGCACTTGCCAGCTATAAGCTATATTATTATGTTAACAAAGAATGTACTGAGAAAGGCCACTGCGGAGTCCAACAACAAATTATTGCCCGTTTCAAATTTACGTTTGAAACAAAGTAATAAGACGAATTTGAAAGCATGCCATTCCTACTTTCAAACATCGTACTCTAATTGGCCCAAGATTATGTAGACTGAATCGCAAACTAGCTTACGAAACTCATATCTAAAGATATAAATACATTTTCATCATATTGAAACTACGCAAAACTTCAAAGACTATTTCCAATTGTACTGTTTGGATTGCAGTTAATTGTAGCATCGTATTAAATTCTAAAATACCCCGACGTGAATCACGTCGGGGTCACCAATTTGGCGCAACTGGGTTAGGAAGGCAAAGGGAAGCGCTTCCTACCGACCGGTTGTTATGGTCGGGGACCAAGGTCCGATGGTCACCGTCTTGGTTTAGCTATATGTAGTCAAGCTCGTGCTAAATCTTACATATCGCGGTTTGTGTTGTATGGAGCGGGCTAACAGCGCCATCTAGCCTGTAGGAGCCGAGTCAGGGCGTCGCGTCTGGAAGTTGCTTGCTAATGTGGCCGACAGTGGTAAGATGTCGCTACATATTGGATATTGATTCTGGGGGTATACTTCGGAAGTCGTTCTTTATATTTTCGGATCTAGCTGTAGCTCGCTCGCACTGCCGTACTAGCCTGAGTGATATGGATGGCCAGAGTCAATATAATACGGGCTTATGGCGTTTTTAGAGTCGTGCGGATTTGTTCACGCACGCGATTGAGATACATGATCGGTGATAAGTAAGGGCTCTCACAGACGAACGACAGTGTGTCGGCTATTGCTCGCGACCGGCGACAGTCACCGATAGTCGCTGACGACAGGCTTTTAACTTACTATCTTTTCGAGCATCGGCGACAGTCGCAGTGCGTCGGCGACGGTCGCTGACAAGTTGAAAGCCTCGTCTGTGATTAAGTAGCGGCTCCCTTTATAAAAGGTAGCTTTAAGAAGTGTACTCAAGTTAGCACATGGTCTATACAATCAAATTTATGCAGTGTTCTTCAAACATTCGACTAAAGTCTGCATGAAGCAAAAACATTATTCGTAAAGTTAAGTACGATCACTTTTTGCATGAAAAACGATGAGTTTCCATGTTCATATTAAGTATTTCTACTAACTTACTTGAGCTTTTGGCCTAAAAACACTAACAGAAGTTCCTTATAAATAATTAGTGAATGTATGAAAGATATTTTATTACAGTCTATATTTTCCACATTTTTCACGCAAAATCGTTTTGTGACATCTGTTTCATTCTGAGCCAAACTGCTTCAAACAGGCTAAGCGATATTGAAACTTGTTGCTGCTGTAGTATAGTATATCGATAAATGAGGGGTCAGCTCCCCGCGTGGGGGCAAATGTCAAAATCAAGTTTTAGGGAGCCGGCTTTTAATAGCGACTGTCGTCGGCCGTCACCTACTTATGCCGCAAGCAACGCTGACATACTCTCGCTCGTCTGTGAGAGCCCTGAGAATAACTTCTACACCCGCGACAGCAGCAACATGTGAAAATATGTTCTTCGGCATCATAGATATATGTCGATCCCGCATGCGTTAGCAATTGGCAAACCTCATGGCTCTAAAAACGACCTTATTCCTACAGAGTAGGGCCTTTAAACTTTGCTAGAGCCTTTCAAATACCAGTTGCGAAAATAATTTATAACACCAATCGTTTACCGATTAGTTGTTTGTTTCAAGTCTATTGAGGGTCCCTTAAAGGTCACAACGTCTGGTTTTAACTCTTAAATGCATATTTTTTTATTTCCCAATCAAACATTAACTATACGAAACATTATCAATATGATACTGCAAGAAAAACAAATTATTTTTACAAAAATGCGCTCAATAAATAGGTGCATATATTTATTTAATTAAATAGGCTTAATTAAATATCTGTTTTAATTAAAATTTTTAATTAAAATAATGTAATTAAAGGTGTCTTCTTTAAATTTATTAAAAGATGGGTCCATTCACGGTTTTAGTAGAACCCGGTTGCGGTTCTAGTAAAAACGGCCCTATGAATAATGGAAAATGTTCAAAATTACCTCACGTAATTAATGGACGCCCCTTTAACAAAAACACTTCATATTAAATGCGAGATACCGTTCAAAAAAATATTTAAATGGAACGGAGCTTAAACGTCGAGTTCCTCGCCGAAAAACAGAGTTGAATTACAACATTTATCCGAGTTCTCACTGAATTTTAAAAGTCTGCTTTTGTTAGGTTTCAAATATAAATGATTGCGTTGAATATTGCGATATTGTGGATGAAACACATGAGGGTTCTATAGGCACATTTAAAAAAATATCTTTAGCAGTTCCCCGCGACTTTGCCCGCGCTAAGCTCGTATTTTCCATACAAAATTTCATCCCCCAATTTACCCTCTGATGTTTTAATTTCGCGACAAAAAGTAGCTTATGTCCTTCCCAGCCAGTCTCAAACTATCTCTGTACCACATTTGAATCGGTCCAGTAGTGTCGGAGCCTATTCAATACAAACAAACAAACAATCAAATCTTTCCTCTATAAAGTATTGGTGTAGATTTGACGACTATCTTCCTTAGTTCCGGTTTCCGCACTCTGGACTTCAATGGTAGCGATTGCGGGTTCGAATGCCGCATGGGGCAAATGTTTGTATGATGAGGAGCACTTCTAATCATTTGTACCAAAGCAAGTCATAGATCTTTTAAATTATGCCTACCTATCTGTTATCCTAGTCCCAAATTATGCGTTTTCAAATTTGGGACTAGGATATCAGATAGGTGGGCATATAGGTAGTATTAATGTCCTTCTAGCCGAATTTCGACTACGGCGGCCTATCTTAACAAAGATTAGCCAAGTGCGCAGAACATATTATAGTGCACAAGTGCATGCGCAATACACAGGTGCACTCTCTGTTCCTTCTCTCCCATAATTCGGTGAGACGGCAGTCCGACATGACCGTAGAGAGATCAGGCGCAGGATCAACGGCTTAACGTGCTTTCCAATTCCAAGGCACGGGGTTGTTAACACCACCAACTTCCTGACCTCGGAGCTGTATCTGAGTAATTTCAAGACAGAAAAACCCAAACACTCTCAGGCCGACCTGGGATTCGAACCCGGGACCTCGTGGATAGTACCCATCGTGCTGACTACTAGACCAGCGAGGCAGTTTGATAGGTACTACGATTATATTAGGACTAAATAATTAGTGTGATTGTTTAAAGAATTTATTTATTGTATATTTTTCATTCGTTTGTGAGCTGTCAAAGCTTGTCTTTCGTTAGTTTGATAGCTATTATTCTTCCCTGAAAGCTACAACTGTACTCTTAAAGCAGTTTGAAAGCAATCAGTAGGCCTGTCTTACGGAGAATGGAACTTCAGTTAGCTTATGCAATAGGAACCCGCTGTTTCTCGTAAATAGCATATTACAAGAAAAACTCACTGCTACTAGTAAAAACTCACTCGGCCGGCGAACACGTGATGTTACCTTTTCATCAGCACGGACCGGATATTCCACAGTTTATTTTTGGAGAGCAAACCATTTTTGAGGCTTCGATTTTTAATTCCTGCGTACAAAAGTGTTTGCAGCGGAACCGCTGATTAAAACTGATATTTTTCGATACATGTGTTTCGTGGTGTAAACAGAAATAGAACGACTTTTGATGTTTCGGTCTAATCAAAATGTTTGTGGCGAGTTTTACGAAAATCGTGTACTATACTTAGTGCTTGTATTTCGAAATGAAACGTAACTTACATGCACGGACGGCAGCGCTTTATACTCCGCGGCATTTTATGCAGTTTTAATACTGAAGGAAGTTATGTATCGCTCCCATAAAATACCTTTCATTAAGCTATGAGCTTCATCATGTCTGTTCCTTATGTAATTCTAAGCGTTTCCTGCCGAGGGGCAGAAGAAACGTGCGGCTAGCTCGGACAGGGGGGTACAAGGATAGCCACCACCCTCTTTTTAAAAAAAAACCGGCCAAGTGCGAGTCGGACTCGCGCACGAAGGGTTCCGTACCATACAACATTAGAGAGTTTAAGCAAAACTTTTTAAGTTTATACTGTTCTTTTGGAAAAAAGTATATATATTTATTTTATTTATAATTTCAAAAGTATTCATCACAGGATACCCGAAACAATTTTAAATAAGAGTTTCCGCGCCTGTTTCTTTACGTGAGTGATTCGAAGTTTATAGGTCCAAGACTTTAGAAATTACAGGGGGGGGGGGGGGGGCACCGTGTAATCGACTTTGGCAGGCTATATCTCGCAAATAATAAAGCTGATAAAAAAAAGTATTGTATGAAAACCATACCTTATTTTCATAGTCCTTTTCTACGATACCCCACACAAGGGGGTGCACTCAAAAAAATAATACACCCCCCCCCTTTACATGTATGGGGAGGTACCCTTAAAAAGGGAAAATTTAAATTTTTTGTATTTTTCAAAATGAGATCTATATGTGAAGTATCCTCGAACGAAGTTACATGCAAATCAGTCCATAAACGTAGAAGATACTCCGTTGTGACAGACTAGGACGGACGGCCGGCCGGACGGACTGAACGATCTTATAAGGGTTCCTTGTCGGACTACGGAACCCTAAAAAGTATATGCTTGTCCAGGTGTCTACTAGGGCAAATCTGTTAGCATTTTGGGGTTCCGCACCCAAAGGGTAAAATCGGAAATCACTCTACCGAAACTCATGACAAACGGGACTCTCATGAACCGTGATAGTTGGAATTTTGACAGATGATGTATTTCTGTTGTTGTTAACAACAAATAATAAAAACAGAATAAAATAAAATTTAAGTGGGGCTCCGCATACAACAAACGTGATTTTGTTGCCCGATATTAATGACGGCATTATACTAATCTTAGTTACCATGAAAAACCAGCATTGACAGAGAAAACGGAAAACTGCAATTTAAATTCGAATTTGACTGAAATTAACACGAAAGTAGGTCCTAATAGTTCGGTCGCACTGCACATTTTAATTAACTAGTGTGTGGAAATATTTCAGCATGCATTTTGATTTACCATTAAGTGGAAACCACTAGTTGACACAACACAATTCGCGGTAAGTCCTTTCATGCACGGCTTAATTGATTTTGGGGCAGAGATGTGACATGTAGATAAATAAAATTAAATCGGTAGTATGGCTTAATTAATATAATAAATAAATTGTTCCAACAATCAACCTGGGCTAGGTGGATTGTTGGAACAATTTATTTATCAAACTTTTATCAAACAAAAACAAAGCGTGAGCTTTTGGCGACTAGGATAATGGATAGACATACGTATAATCCATACTAATATTATAAATGCGAAAGTGTGTCTGTCTGTCTGTAACCTGTTGACGCTTAAACCACTGAACCGATTGTGATGAAATTTGGTACGGAGATAGTTCGAGACCCTGGGAAGGATATAGGAAAATCCAACTCTTGCGGGCGAAGTCGCGGGGAACCACTAGTACGTTTATAAATATCCATGACTTGGGTACAAATGCTCGTGCTCATTACACAAACATTTGCCCCTAGCGGAATTGGAACCCGCAACCGCCGGTTTTGTAGTCCGGAGCGCTAACCACTACACCTAGACGGTTGTCAAATCGTCGGTGTAAATCTAGGATTCGATTCTATTCCGCACTCATAAGCACGAAGCACAACCTGACAAATAATCAAACACTAAAAATCCAATGGACAGAATCAACATTTTGCGTTATATTGTCATACTAGCTGTGCCCCGCGGTGTTACCCGCGGCTTATTAGGGAAAATAAATTGCGTAACTATTTACAATTTTAGAAGCAAAACAATTTAAATTTGAGAATCGGAAAGATCAATTTACAAAATTTGGTGAGTGACAGAATCTCGGGTCTCGGGTCGTAGAGAGCTAGAAATCATTTTACTGCAGCACATCGCGGTAAACAACATTGCGGGACTTATTGTTTTCTGCATAAATAAAAAGATTTCTGTCACACGCGAGCAACCCACGTACAGTTGTACGTGGATGATCAGGGGGTGCCCAGGTGAATGCCGGCTACTTTTAGAGTTTGTCCTTGACTTTTATTTATCATGATAGAGAAAGTCACCATCGTTTGAACTGGAAGGGTAAGTTTGTGGGTATTATAGGGATTCTGGGTATCAATACCGTCTCTCCTTTGGTCTCTCCAGTAAGAATAGTGGCCTGGACTATGTGCCTTCTCAGCTCTGTGATGCGTAACGTAGTGCCGTTGCACAGTCTGGGCGCGTCCAGGTTACGGATCAGTATGACAGGCACACCAACTTTGAGTTCCAACTTATGGGAGGTCCCTGACAGGTCGAGGGAATTTAAGAACTCTACTGGGTATACAGTTGCGTCGTCAGTTGTCATCACCGTGTCTATTGACACGTAGGTCCTCACATCACCTGGAACTTGCTCTAATATTCTTTTATTATTATTTTCTACCAATTCATTTTTGGGCGTCATAGCTCTTTCGCACAACCACTCCTCGTTAGCCAGGTTTTCTTATAAACTCGTAAAAACCTCATTAATAAGGTTATCTTTCGAGCTAACAACATTGCTAAATAGGCTGTCAAAGGTTATTTGGTCGTTAGCATCCGTCGGCATGCGACCTTCGCCGACCTCGAGTAGCGTTTGTGCCAAAAGTCCAGACTCCTGATCATTGAAGAGCTGGACACTCATGTTAGTAATCAGCTGTAAGCGCTCTACTTTAGCCCACAACGAAGAAGCCTTGAGGCATGCATTTATCACGTCTGCTGCGGTACCTCCCTCGGTAACCCGCAACGTCTGCCGGAAATCACCTGCCACTTTCACAAGACGACCACTCCACCCATCAAGATTCGATTGCCCCGAATGTCTTGCATGCTGCGATCTAGTGCTTCAATCGCTCGCTTATGCGACATTGTGCATTCGTCCTACACGATCAATTTGCACCATTGCAATAGAGCACCGCGAATACTACTTTTGCTGATGTTATCGGCGTTTCTTCACTCGGAAGCGCTCAGTAATGCAACATCGTCGGTGTAAAGCGTGCTGCCAGGGGCGGGTTCATGCATTTCCCTTGTTATGTAGTCTAAGCAGATGGTGGACTTATGGTGATAAGGGCGGTTTTATAATTCAAAACCACGAAAAAGTTGTACACATTATGATTGTACACATTAAATCCACCGACACTCGCCACGGGCCGTCCAGCGCGTCCCTAGTGGCGCCGTCATAAGCGTATGGTACTTTAAAACTATGAGATCTCCTAAGACAATTATTTAAATTGAATATGGTATAAAAGGAAATTATGATCTAAATTAAATGCTTGTGAATAATAAAGTATTGCTTTGGACAAATACTAATACAGTTCTTATGAAATTACCTTGTTAAATAATGCACTACTGTAAAACACTATTATTACCATAAAAAAGGTTATAGTGAGCAAACCTTAAGAGATAGATATATACACTTGCGCACTTTTCTGTAGAACTATTAAAGGCAAACATTTCTGCCATACATTATATAGGTGTAACTCTTACAATTTTTGCAGCGTACGCAAAAATAGCTCGAAAATTACAGTTTTTTTCCGGCTTCATTAACACTTATCTTTATAACTTCGGTATTTAAATACGTATCTTTATGAAATATAGTCTATGTGTTATTCCAATGTATAAGCTAAATTTGTGTAAAGTTTCATCGAAATCTATTCAGTAGTTTTTGAGTGAAAAAGTAACAAACACACACACTCACACACTCACAAACTTTCGCATTTATAATATTAGTGGGATCATATCATATCATTTCATATCATATCATTTATTAGTTCATAAACATGGGTATAACAAGATGACACATACAATATATTGTTAGGTACAGCCATGATTCACCTTATAGGTATTTGAACATGTCACAAAAAGCTGTTCTCATTATTTTTAAAATTCAAATCACCCAATCTAATCACAAACGCCTGCCGCTCAAACCGCTCTTTCCCCTTGTGTTCATCTGTCCCGCACCCCTGTACGCCGCAAGCGAAGACTCATTTTGATGATCGGACTATAAATCAAGATACGTAAAGCTGAGTAAGACTTGTCTTCACATAAATACTATTTCGAGACGATCTTTGTTGATTTTATTAGTACAATCGGGCAACACAACATGTCAATACGACAGTTTCTAACTTTGTAATAGGACCGCATCAGCAAACTCGCCCGGCGCGGCTACTTTGTCGTGCAAGTACAATCGAGGCGAATGCAGTACTGCGCAAAACTTTAGAATTGTACAGTGAGCATCAAAAAAATTAGGGGACATACGAGTAATTCCAATGAGGGATATTCCTAGTGTCAAAAATCCGCTTGATGGCGTTAACCAAACTAAGTCAGGTAGATTTTGATTTAAGTTAAAAGCTGGTTTAGCTTTTATTATGTTTAGCATGTTTTTGATTCCCGCGTACCAACAGGTGGTGTTTTGATAATTTAAGATCATAAAGACGTTTTTTCCATTAAATTTTACTTTTAACTGCAATTTGAAACTAGCTATTTTAATGTAAGTACTTCCACTACATGTCTGTACACACAATATTAATAATAATGATTTCAACGCAATATTTACATATTACATATATACATATTACATATATACATATTGCATATATACATATTACATATATACATATTACATATATATATTGTAAATGCGAAAGTTTGTGAGTATGTGAGTGTACGGACGAATATGGATGAAATTTGGCACAGAGATAGATTATAGTCTGGAATAACATATAGGCTACTTTTTATCCCGAAAAAAACAGTTCCTGTAGGATACAGTAATCATAGTTTACGCGGGCGAAGTCGTGGGCAACAGCTAGTATTTAAATAAGTTAGATAAATAGCGCTATCTATGAACAAAAAATAAAACTAAATTTTTGGGTTGTCAAAAAATCACTCATTATGTTGTAACATATTATTTATTTAAAATTGGTTTGCTCTTGACGCACTAAGCCAGACGTGGCGTAGACAAGGTCGACAGTGGAGCGAGCTCACCCAGAAAGTTCTCGCACTCTCACTCACCGACGGAACACAGCAAGCTGCTTGGCGCCGGGCTTGTACCTACCACCGCTGTTAGGAGAATCATTCAACCGCCATCAAAAACTGAAGTTTGTGATGTCGTTGCCCTGGGTGGACCACTAAGACGTAGATCCTTCACCACCCCTATTGTAATTCATATAAGTAGTCTACGGACTAATCTTCGAATGTTATTTAAAAAGAATTTCTGAGTCTTTTTCTATTATAATGCTGTACAAGTTCGAAGGTAGACCTAGACCGTTCAACTGATTCAATTATGAAACAGCGAACATGATTGCTTTGAAGTTACGAGTGTTACATAAGTTGCGCCAGACAACACAAGTGAGGCAGGTCGTTAATCATTAATGAGGTTGTCAGTTCGAACCCTGGCCTATCAAGAAAATGGTGATGCCCTTAATAAATACGAAACTTGGGCACAGTACTTTCGAAGGTAGTAATAATGTTACTCCTACCAAAACTGCGGCTATGGCGGGCGGGTAACATCAACAACAACCAGAGCCTTATTCTCCTTAATTCACTAGCAAAATTAAAATAGAGTCGTAATTGAATCTTATGATTTTGACATTTCGCCCATATTAATATAGTCAAAGCTTAATATTAAAATACGAAATTCCAAAAGCAAAATTGTACCAGAATCTTTCGCTCACTGAACATTATCGGAATCGAATAGCTTTTTACTCGACTGCGACAAAAGTAATGTTATGTTTTCGGGGAAGAAGTCAGAAGTAATGGTAACGTTTTCGGGGCGTATGCTATGCATGAATGCCTATTTCTTTGGTACGCCCTAAATCTGTCCAGGTGTTTGGGCTGTATTGCGTCAAAATATGAGGTGTCATTGAGTTTGTTGGAGTTAATGACTAAGCCTGCATACATTTTAAAAATGGCGCCCACAAATGGAAGGGAAAGGGTTGTTATTTTTTCTTACTATAACAATATGGGTGTCATATGAAAGCTAGTGAAAAGACTATTCCAAAAATATCATCAATTTTGCGGTCGGGGTTTTTGTTTTTTGTTTTAATAATCAGGAAGTACTTGTTTTAAATTCTTTATCCAAGGAGATTGGTCACATTTGACTAAGTCGCTCCGTGATACACACAATATTTGAAATTGGTCGAAAGCTTATTGTACTACATTAAAAATCTTATGAAATATATTTTAAATCGTATTTCCAAAATGATTATACAGTGTATAAAGAGCTCGTGTCTGGTCTGACAAAGGTTAGGCCAATATTCTTTTAATAATGCTATTAATAGTGAAATAATTAAGTTATATCTCAATCGCTCCGTACACACTCCATTAAAGTCAGCCTATATAGATCCCACTGCTGGGAAAAGGCCTCACCTCCACTTTGAGGAGGTACGAGCCATACTCCACCACGCGGGCTCAGTGCGGATGGGTGGAGGGGTGTCTGTAAGGCAAGTGACCAACCTTACTGTCAGATGTTATCAAGCCGCCCAAGGGCCTCTGACTAGGCTTAACGACTAATATCAACAGATATTAGCCGGGACCAACTGCTTTACGTGCCTTCCGAAGCACGGAGATGCTTGTCATGGACGTCACTTATATGGTCGGAATGGTCACCCATTCAATCACGACCGCGCCGTGGGTTGTTTAACTTTTGGTATCACTACCAAAGCGCTGCCGCCACTGCACCACAAGCACCTCACACTCCATTAAGACTTGATAAATGTCATCAATAATTCCACAGTTCTTCTCACAAAGATTTGTCGGTGGAAAACACATTAAGTATGTAATTTTTTGATGGGATGTGGCCAGAGCCTAGGGCTGTCAAAATCTTGCTATTCAATTAGGATTTTGCCAGTGGAATTCCACTACCTTTAACTTTTTTAGTTTACTAGGGAGTACGAAGGTAAGGTGAGGTTGAGGTGCTTGTGGCGCAGTGGCGGCAGCGCTTTGGTAGTGATACCAAAAGTTAAGCAACCCACGGCGCGGTCGTGATTGGATGGGTGACCATTCCGACCATTTAAGTGACGTCCATGACAAGCATCTCCGTGCTTCGGAAGGCACGTTAAGCAGTTGGTCCCGGCTAATATCTGTGGTATTAGTCGTTAAGCCTAGTCAGAGGCCCTAGGGCGGCTTGATAACTTCTGACAGTAAGGTTTGTCACTTGCTTTACATACACCCCTCCACCAATCCGCACTGAGCACGCGTGGTGAAGTATGGCTCGTTCCTCCTCATAGTTGAGGTGAGGCCTTTTCCCAGCAGTGGGATCTAATAGGCTGACTTATTACGAAGGTAATATTGTAGTGCCAAGTGTGTGCGCAATACACAGGTGCACCCTCTGTTTCTTCACTCTTATAGTTCGGTGAAACGGAGATGACAATCACATTGAAGCTCACTTCACAACAATTCAATAATTACACTGAATAATTCATCTTGTCAGGCTGGTTAACCGCGTGTCTCGAGCTAAGTGTTGAACGGTGTAAATCCCATTTCGCTGTGCACAGATTAAACAAATTGTGACCTGGATACGCCTGGGTCATCGAGATCAAAGTATTACATAGCGGCTGCTCATTGGTATTTAAATTTTTTAACCTGGTTTCTTAATTAAGGTAAAATCGCGCCTTTATTCGAGGCGACGAAGACTTAGAAAAATAATCGGAGAAAACTTTTTCCCCATTTTTTATTTTTGTGTATGTTCTAAGAAAATACGCGCCCTAAATTCCAGGTTAGGACTATACGAGTGTCAGAAAGTTGACGGTGTTGCATAAGTGTATTTCCACCTAAGGATGAACTATTAAATAAATACATGGTGTAATCGTTAAGTGTGCACAAGCGGTTATTATTATTCCATACATGTGTATTGTAAGAGCGTCGGTGGCGCAGTGGCTAGCGGGTTGCCTCTCATGCGGGAGGCACCGGTTCGATCCCACATGCAGCCATGTACCAATGACTTTCTGAGTTATATACATTAGTTGTTTCACTAACCGATGCGCTTACGGTGAGGGAAAACAACGTGAGGAAACCTGCACATTCAGGCGACTGCATGAGTAACCATGATCCAAAACTGGTCAGGTTCCCCTGGTAACAGGATCTGCCACAACCTGGATCGTGGTCAGCGGACCCTGGGCCATCGCGTGCAAGTGTACAACCGGGATAACGCTAGGAGGATGATGACATGTGTATTGTATGCGGTCCGCAGTAGGTCAGTTTTCTGTTACTAAAATATTATTTGAGCCGTTGCTGGGTGTCTCAGCATGCGAACCAACGGTGACGAGGAGCTGAGCAGGCGGGCCTTCGTCGATAAGAATACTACAGCCGAAGAGGATCCGGACTCCGACACACAATCTTTAATATCTTCAGGTTCATCCTGTTACAAGCCGGATCAAGAACGAGTTTGCTCGTCATCGCCTGAGGGCAACCAAGCATTCGAGGATGTTGCGCAGGAAGTGCTTTGCACTGTAGAATCTGTGCCCACCGAGAATGGTCAGCGTAAACGTAGACGATGGACTGATGAAATGAATATATTTATTCTACGTGCCTATTTGGAAATTACATCTTTAGAATCTGACACGAAAAACTATTTAGAAGCACTGCACAAAAGGTTTTCTGAAAAATACCCAAATTTCGAAGTCCCTCGACAACGGATAGGAGATCAGCGCATGGCAATAGTAAATAATAAATTAATAACACAAACCACAACAGAGCAAATATACCGTGAAGTTCAAGCTAAACTAAACAGCACACCTACTCAGAACACACAACAGTCATCAGTAACAACAGGCCCAATACTTAATACAACACATTCACAGTCATCAAGTCAACGCATGAGATGGACTAACACCCACAATGAAACTATCATGAAGTTGTACTACAAAGTTACAGAAATGGAAACAAATAAAACTGTATACAGACGTACATTACACCAAGAATTCATAAACACCTTCCCTGAAATGGCACACGTATCAGAACAGCGAGTAGCGGACCAAAGGAGATTAATAATTCATAATAAATGGATTAGTAACAATAGATTAAACCAAATAAAAGAAGAAGCTGCTCTTGAACTCCGAACACGTATAGGAAATGCGAACGAATCAGTCATAATAAACCCTTCACTTACACAAACATCAGATACTTACAATAATAATTTAGGACATCTACTACCAACCCTTGAGCAATCTAGCTAGAACTGTCACACAACTCCTCAGTCACCGATTAACACAGTATCAATGTCAAATATCTCTAGCAATACAATTAATGCACTTACGCTACATTCAATGAATGAAGAATTTGTAGATAGTTTTATAGAAAATAGTAGCGACCAACAACAACACCCACCAACACAGAGAATCCTAGAAATAGATGAAACATTTCAAAAATCACTCGAGTACTTTACAGATACAGACCCTACCACTAGACACTACATACCTAGGCAAAAGGCCACGAGAAAGCTAGCTCAAACTACTAATTACATTAACGAATTGATTTTACCACAACAAATAGACGACAACACTAATTTCACTACTTTGCAGACGGTATTGTACTGTGCGGCATGGACTGCAGCTAAGATAAACGGAACAAAACTCTCATTGACTTCGACTGAGAGGGGAAGAAAGCGAAAAAAAGAACACAAACCGCGATGGCAACGAAGACTAGAAATCAGAATAGAAGACTTGAGGGTGAAAATCGGAAGATTAACACACTACATGAACGGAAATAGAAGCAGAAAACTTATAAAACATATTAATAAAATACTTAATGACTGCAAAATCCATTCAATACATGAAGAAAACAACACACAACTTCCATTTCTTAGACACTTTAAAACAAAAGCTCACGGTTTTATCCAGCAGATTAAACAGATATTTAAAATGTACACATCGCAAAACTCAAAATAGACAGTTTCTAAACAACGAAAAACTATTTTACCGGACCTTAAAAAATAAAAATACATCTAACACTCCATCTACGAGTAGTAGCAGTGCCCCGGTCCCTACATGTGAAGATCTACGAGAGTTCTGGGCAAATATTTGGGAGAGGCCTGTACAGCATAACGAAGAGGCAGAATGGG
Organism: Pyrausta nigrata; assembly: GCA_949316185.1. Classification (NCBI taxonomy): domain Eukaryota; kingdom Metazoa; phylum Arthropoda; class Insecta; order Lepidoptera; family Crambidae; genus Pyrausta; species Pyrausta nigrata. The sequence goes on from OX438936.1 coordinate 3,088,161, forward strand.
CTAAAAATGAGAAGCAGAAGTTTAGCCACCTAAAGGAAATGGAATTTGAGGCTATTACGCTCGATTCACTTAGAAACATAATAAACAGGACACAAAATTGGAAAGCACCGGGCTCTGATCATATTCATAACTACTGGTACAAAAAATATACATATTTACATAAATATTTACAGAACTTCATAAATGACTTTATCATTAATCCAGAAGACCTACCAAAATACATAACAACCGGAATAACCTATCTGATACCAAAAGATAAAATTTATACAGCAAACCCTGCAAAATATAGACCAATCACTTGCTTACAGACAATTTACAAAATAATCACATCTTGCCTTACACACACCATATACAAATACATAGAATCAAATAACATATTGACAGAACAACAGAAAGGATGTAAAAAGAATGCTCAGGGATGTAAAGAACAACTTACAATTGACTGTGTTATACTGAAACAAGTAAAAAAATACAAATCTGACCTTTTCACCATGTACATAGATTACAAGAAGGCCTATGACTCAGTACCTCACAGTTGGTTATTACACGTTTTAAAAATTTACAAAATTAATCCCACAATCATTCACTTCTTACAAAATATAATGCAGACATGGACAACACAACTCAAAATAAATACAGACACTGACACTACATTCAGACTCCATACAAATCAAACGCGGTATATTTCAAGGGGATGCACTGAGTCCCCTGTGGGTCTGTCTAGCCCTTAACCCACTATCAAACTATTTAAACGCTGAAAATATCGGGTACAGATTTAAACAAAATGCAGACGTAGAAACAAGAAGTGCTGAAAAAATAAGTCACCTTATGTATATGGACGACATAAAACTGTACGCGCCCTCTGAAAATGAGTTGGAAAAGTTAGTCAAAATTACTGAGTTATTTTCTGATGATATCCATATGGAATTTGGAATAGATAAATGCAAAATAAATTCTATTAAAAGTGGACAAAAATACCAGCACTCATATCAACTAGACACTGGGGAAATGATTACTTCGCTAGATTTTGCTAAAACTTACAAATACTTAGGATACCACCAATCAAATTTAATAGACGCTAAAAATACAAAATCTCAGCTAAAAAAACAGTTTAAAATCAGATTAAATTCAATGTTAACTGCACAACTAAACGCCAAAAACACAATTAAAGCCATCAACACATATGCTATTCCTATTCTTACCTACTCTTTTGGCATAATAAACTGGTCCAAGACGGAATTAAACTATTCAGCGCACCATTAACACAAGTATGACCAAGCATCGCAAACACCACCCGCGAGCTTGTATACAACGGCTTACACTACCACGAATGGACGGTGGAAGAGGGTTAATAGACATCGGAAACTTACATGCTAAACAAATCACCAACTTACGAACCTACTTTCATAATAAGGCACAAACATCTACACTACACAAAACAGTTGTAATAAATGATATAAAACTCACACCTCTTAATCTAAATGACAATGATACACAACCAAGTGAAAGACAGACTGACAGACTGACTAAACTACAGGAATGGATGAAGAAATCCCTGCATGGAAGACATCTCCAAGTTCTGTGCCACTGTAACGTCGACAGTAAAGCGTCGAACGAGTGGCTAAAGAGAGGCGAGCTGTTCCCAGAAACGGAGGAGTTTCTTATTGCTATCCAAGACCAGGTCATCGAAACTCGCAACTACCAAAAATACATAATGAAAGTTCCCAATCTACAGACTGACAACTGTAGACGATGCAATAGTTCACCAAAGACCATACAACACATTACAGGAGCGTGTAAAGCAATAGTTCAGACATATTACAAACACAGGCATGATCAGGTAGCTAACATAATTCATCAATCCATTGCACTGAAATATAAACTTACACAACAACCTCCCACACCATACTACAAATATACGCCCGAAACTGTCCTAGAAAACTCAACTCACAAGCTCTATTTCGATCGCGTCATTTTAACGGATAAAACTGTTCACTACAATAGACCGGACATAACTCTACTAGACAAAATCAACAGAACCGCACAAATCATTGACATCGCTATACCAAACACTCACAATTTACAGAAGACAATAGCTGAAAAATTATCTAAATATCAGGAACTAAAAGACGATATAACCCGGATGTGGAAAGTAAATAAGGTCACTGTGGTGCCTATAGTTCTTTCCACTACTGGGGTTATCCCCATACAGCTTATCCCAGCTATCAGGACTTACCAGATTTCATATATGCCACACTACAGAAAGCAAGCATTCTCAACACTTGCAGGATTGTCAGAAAATTTCTACAGACACCGCCGAATTCAACACACCGTTAGCTTTAGTTTGTATGATATCCACTTGGTCCCGACCCGTGGATATCATAAAAAAAAAACCGATGTATCTTAAAATCGAGATTTAAAAAAATGGTGACTAAAAATAATAAATAATAATATTTATTTATTTCAGGCTACAGACTACAAAGTAATACAGGCCAGGCTACAAAGTAATAAGTATACATATGAATATAAAAATAAAAAAACTAATAAAACACTATTTAACTAACTACACGAGCGACTAGATACGACGCGCGCGGTGTCGGCTGGCAGTCGTCCCCGGAATCTTCGAAACACGACTCCCTGCGGCCAGAAGTCCTCCTTCATGAAGGTCGCCAGATGATTGAAAATGTTATACAGTGGACCCCCGGTAGTCCGGCCCTTGTCTCATCCGGCGCCCCCTGTAATCCGACATGGTCTATTATTTATTATTGCATATTTTTTGTAAGTTCTATAGCATTAATGACGTTAATTTTATAATAAAACGTAAGCTCTTTATTGTTGTTTAATTTACTAAATTTGACATACATAATGAAGTATAATTAGTATTTCAGAGTACATATATGTACATATGTATATATAATATGTATGTATAAAGAATCTTATCATTGGATCTATAATTTGTCGGATTACAAGGTACTCTTTTGTAAAAAAAATCGGACTATAGGGGGTCTTAGGCAGTACTCTATAATCCGACGAATTCGATAGTTCGACACTGCCCTGCAAAATGTTTGTCGGACTACCGGGGGTCCACTGTATTCGAATGAACGGAGTTTTCCCCACAACCTCGTGATTGCGATACCGATTATTATATTTTTCCATTTGCTTTATTTGTTTCTCCGTTGATTGCCTCCCGAAACACTTGACAAACCGCTGCGCTGTTATTTATCCAAATTGAACTTAATGTACTGTTCGTACAGTTTATATTTATTTGAAGGGAATGTGAAATACAAGTATTTTATTTTTCAGGAATATGGCAAGGGCATTTTTAGGTATATAATATTTTTAAGAGTTCTCAATGAACTACGTGCCTTATATTAAACTAGCGGTATCCCGCGATTTCGCCCGCGCAAATAAAAAAGGTCGGATTTTCCATATAAGTTTTCATCCCCCATTTTACCCCCTTAATGTTTCATATTGCGACAAAAAGTAGCCTATATCCTTTCCAGAATCTCAAACTATCTCTATAATAAATTTCATTTATATCGCTTCAGCGGTATAAGCGTCAAGAGGTAGGAAACAGACGGTCAAACACTTTCGCATTTATAATATTTTCGAGTCGCGTTTTAAAAAAAGAGCAAAAAGTGATTTTTTTTGTAGTTAAGTTTGTTGTATAGAAACCCCCACTTAAATATTTATTTTGTGCTTTTATATATATTGGTGCTTGTGGGGCAGTGGCGTAAGCAACCCAAACCGCGGTCGTGAGTGGGTGAGTGACCATTTCGACCATTTAAGTGACGTCCATGAAAAGCATCTCCGTGCTTTAGAAGGCAAGGTCAGAGGCCTTAGGGCGGCTTGATAACATCTGACCGTGAGGTTGGTCACTTGCCTTACAGACACCACCAATCCGCACTGAGCCCGCGTGGTGGACTATGGTTCGTACCTCCTCATAGTTGAGGTAAGGCCTTTGCCTAGCAGTAGTGCGATCTATATAGGCTAACACAAGTAAAGCGAGTGGCGACCACTTGCGACTCAGTGTTCGCGACACGCCACCGGTGGGGGCCACTCGCCGTAATGACAAATCATCTGTCAAAGGATCTAGCAGATGACTGTCAATTGTAGCGACCACCGACCACCTTCGCTTGTGGACCGAAGTGCGTGGCGCGCGACAGCCACCGTTAGTCGGTGGTCCATCTGCACGGAGCCTAAGACCTTCTATCTATTTGCGTCATAGCCCCCGGAACATGCTAGTACCAGATATCCGGTAAGCTTCACGGATTTGCGCTCCCTTGTACATTATTAACGAACGTTACTTAATTATTAAGACCGTTAATAGAGTACAGTCGGCATCACGTCAGGTTACCATTGTTCTTCGCTCATTTTTACTGTAATGCTTAAAAATCTAGTAGAACTCAAATATCATAATTATTATGTTATAAGAACAGCAGAGCCTTCGGCCAAAGAGTGTGGTGTGAGGTGGCGCAGTGGCTAGCGGGTTGCCTCTCATGCGGGAGGTCCCGGTTCGATCCCACGTGCCGCCATGTACCAATAACTTTTTCTGAGTTATGTACATTAGTTGTTTTACTAACCGATGCTCTTACGGTGAGGAAAAACATCATGAGGAAACCTGCACATTCAGGCGACTGAATGTGTAACCATGATGCAAAACTGGTCAGGTTCCCCTGGTAACAGGGTCACGGAGGTCAGATGGCAGTCGCTCCATTGTAATTACCTGATCTGCCACAACCTGGACCATGGTCAGCGGACCCTGGGCCCTCGCATAGGAGAGCACAACCGGGATAACGCTGCTAGGAGGATGATGATAAGAAGAGCAGAGCCTTCTGGCACAAGTATTTTAATGCTTAAAAAGGGGCTCTGGCCACTTGTCATTGTAAAACGATATTTGAAAGTAAATAAATATTTTTTATTTTTTCATTTTCATTTTCACCATGTGAACTACGAAAGCTTTTATACGTCCCTACGTTATAAAAGCTTTTGTAATTCACATTCACATTTCTAAATTATTGTAGTCTATCTCTTTTCGTTTGCTTAGCAGAGAAAAAGAAAAACTTAACTTAAATTTAATCTTTGAAAGGGCACATTTGAATCCAGCCCAATGTCCTTCTAAATAAACAAAGATTGTTGTAATGTTTATGCCCTGGCTGTAATGCTGAGTAACTATCACCCAATAAAAGTATTACATGGCTTTTGATGTGGTTGTTTTATTGGCAAACGTAAATAACATGTAACACTAAATTAGTTAGTTTCATAGCGAATGATGAGATGAGAACTGTAAAGGTGCGCTTACACGGGCAACTAAAATGATGATATTATTGGTTAGTTGTATGTGTAGAAGTTATAGCTAGCATCTGGGTAGTAAGGTAACTTATAGTGTTTTAATAACTTATTGACATTTAAAAATCTTAATAAAATAAAATAAAATTAAAATGTTCAGGTTGTTTTGGGTCACCTCGTCTTCTATGTAATATCTGATGGCGACTGTACCTGTACCCCGCACCGTCGGGACATTTGGATTTTTCATATAATCTTTCATCCCCCATCACCACCTTAAAAAAATTAAATCACGAAAGGCAGCCCATGTCCCTTCCAGGGTCTCAAATTATACAACAATTCATCTAACTCTTTAGTGGTATAAGAGGTAGCAGACATACAAACACACTTTCGCGTATAATATCAGTATGAACTAGTGCGAATAAATAGAAATGAATCACTAAATGTGTTGCAAAGCGCAAAACTCGATACTTGACGAACTCGACGACTGGACGAATTTATTTTTCAATTATTCATCAAAGTCCAGAGAAAGCTTTAAGGGAGACCAAAAATGAAAATTTTTGCAAGGAGCGTAGTAAATATCCTTAGGCGGTACAAAGTAGGCCGAATAAGCTAGTTGTAAAATAAAAGCTACATTGACAGACGAATATTTTAATAAAGAAAATACATAAAACTTTGCGTCTGTAAGTAAACTAGATTAGGTACTAACCTACGTTCAAAAAACATGTTGGCAAATACGCTCCAGGCAAACGCAAAATGTTCTGAGCTTAAAAGAGAATGAAACTTGTTTATGTAAATATGATAATTGATTGGTTTTTTAGGGTTCCGTAGTCCGACAAGAAACCCTTATAAGATCGTTCAGTCCGTCCGTCTATCCGTCCTAGTCTGTCACAGCAGAATATCTTCTACGTTCATGGACTTATTTGCATGTAACTTGGTTCGAGGATAGGATACATCACATATAGATCTCATTTTTAAAAATACAAAAAAATAAAATTACCCCTTTTTAAGGGTATCTCCCCATGTAAAGGGGGGGTGAATGATTTTTTGAGTGCACCCCCTAGTGTGGGGTATCGTTAAAAATGACTATGAAAATAAGGTAGGGTTTCCATACAACAATTATAAATAAAATAAAAATAAATACTTTTCTTTGCCTATACTGTCTAATGTTTTAAGTTAATTGTACGGAACCCTTCGCGCGCGAGTCCGACTTGCACTTGACCGGTTTTTATAGTTTTGCTGCGATTGACTGTTCTGATAACATTCATAAATGAAATTTAAAAATTGAAATTGTAATAGAAATACAGGCTACATATTTACTTGCTGGATAAAATTTAAGCTTGCCTTTTCAAACTTCACGCTTCAAAATGTTGGTAGTTCGTTTATATAATTTATTGTTATTGTTCGTTTATATAACTGTATATAACTTTTTTCAGAAATTACCTGGAAATATTGTTAAATTATTACCTATAGATAAATTTTAATCAGTTGTGAAGAATACTTTATTGTTAAAAGGTTATATAAAATAGATGATTAATGAAAAAATTGTATGAATAAACTTATGAAAACACTATTGTAAAACCTTGAAGAGGCTATGACATTGTGACTGAGCTCTTTCTTTCTTACGTTTTTCTTCTCTGCAGTAGTTATCCTGAAGCAATGGTAGTATCAATATTGAGACGTGTATAATTGCCCATTGGTCAGTCTCTATGCGAAAATAAATTGAATTTTATTTATTTTTACTTAAGATCCGCAGAAGATAGGTCGGCGGTCTGGCATTTGAAGGTCCTTGGCGTATTGTAACGATGTATTCTTTTCCAGGGCTGGTCGTTGTTCGCTTCATCGGTGACTAAAGTGGCCAAGACGGCCACGGAGAGCGCGGTGAGGTACGGCGAGATCGCCACGCAGAAGGTCTCTGAAATGGCCTCCACAGTCACCGAAAAGGTTAGTAGGCTATCTCTGTTTTTAAACAACTTCAAAAAAGGAGGAGGTTCTCAGTTCGATCGAAGTCAACTGGCGCTATTCTTAAGATATACTACCCCAAATTATCAAAAATAACTTGACACTTTTACTAAAATTTACTAATAATATGCTACAGAAAATTTATTTTTGGAGTCGGTGGCAAGGCCTAGCCTATTTTTTTTTTTAGGAGAGGATGGAACGGACTTTAAAAACAATATTTGCCTGATACGAGTATTTACAAGACAGACAAGCTATTTTTGTTTTTTGAAAGCGGTTAATTTTTTTGTAGATAGATACTCTTTATTGCTTGCACACCCACACACAGTATCAATTTACATAAATGTTCATAGAGAATGGTACAATTTAGGCGGTCTTGTTGCTGAAAGCAATTTCTTCCAGACAACCTTCAGGTAGAGGACAGTCCAAAATTAAATTGGGTCGGCGGTAAAAACTAACAGAATAAAGGGAAATGGGTAAGGAATAAAGAAAAAGACACTACATAAGCATAAATATACATGAATTTCTAAGGCTATTAATGTTAATAATACTAATAAATATTCTGAGTTACATAAACATACAATAATAATTATGCATACAAATTATAATGATACTATATACATACATAAATTATACATATTATATACTAAACATAACATAAGTATATTTTCTAATAAGTTTGTATTCTAACTTGTTTCTTTAGTTCAGTTAAATATTTTACACCACCAAAATCAACTAGATAAAGGAATGGCCAAATTCATTGAAAAAATGGCCAATGTCTGATATGTATGATGACCCATGTTTCTAGGAAAAACTCTGGATTCTGAGACTTTCACATCTAACGGTAATTTTGTTACACCTTGTATCTGGTACTTAAGCGGTCTAACAAAAAATAATAATAAATAGTTTCAACAAACACACGAATTACCTAGCCCCAAACTAAGCGTGAGCTTGTGCTATGGCGACTAGTACAACGGATATACACGTTTATATATCCATGACTTAGGTATAATAGCTCGTGCTCATCACACAAACATTTGCCCCTTGCGCGATTCGAACCCGCAACCTCTGGTTTTGTAATCTGGAGTGCGGACTACTACACTAAAACATTCTTCGTGAACAGAATTAATATCCCAGTAGTCCTTGTCAGGGTGTTAAACTGTAAACCAGTGCCAGCCTCTCTGGTTTTATCGTTAGCTTATCTCATCAACCACAATATCTACTAATACATTTGACAAGCCAATTACGCAATACTATTGTAGTGAATTAGTTATGCTGTTCAATACTGTATGCTGCAATACACGATTCTCTACCATTTCTATTACATGTTACCTATAACTACAGGAAAGTTAGTGAGTGTGTTTGTGTGACATGTTACGAGCGGCTCGCATCCTGGCGATCCTGAGCCCTACTCCGTATTTTCGAGTCTAACCATCTCGCTCGGTCGCGTTGTCATTCTGGCGTGAGTGACAGGGACGGCTACAGTCGAAACTACGGGCATCATCAACCGGAGTAAAGCCTTCGTCTTGCCGGTGGACACCCTACGTTGCGCTTTTGATCAAATGGTCTCCAATTAAGAACTTTTCTGCCCCAACGGACACCAGTTCTTCGCGCAATGTGCCCTGCGCACCGCCACTTAAGTTTACTGATTACTGATGAATGTAAGAAGTAATCTCTGGAAATACTTAACCGATTTTTAAATTTCTTTTACCAGTAGAAAGCTACATCACTGATGAGTGACATTTACACGAGGCTATTTTTTAAGGAAAAGCCGTGCTCATCGATAGTTATTCAAAAATAAGAAACAAAAGAGAAATAGTCTGCGAAAGCCTCGTGAAAGATTGTTTATGTTCTAAAGTCATTAAAAGTGTGTAAATTACGCTGTAAGTTTTCAAAGCGCGAAAGCCGAAGATGAAGTAACTGGAGACATAATTAACGTTGCAGAAAACCCGTAGCAAAGCTTCATATAGGGTTGCGATCGATAGTAAAAGTATCGATATTACGAGCATTGAGAAATGCAAAAAAAGTAGATTGCCACGGTATAGTACAGGGTTTTCCAAACATTAACCCTCATTTCGATCGGTAAAAAATAATATTATCATTATTCAAAAGCGCCCCGGCACGTTGTATATTCACACGATCTACGCCGATGTAATAAAGTGCAAATATAACTGCTAAATCACGTGAACCCAAATTCTTGTTCACAATAAATTTTATTTCACAGGCCCTGTATACAACTAAGTCGTGCAGCCGGACTTCGAAGTCTCGACGTCACGCCTGAGAACTATCGATTTCTCACCTAGGTTATCGACGATAACTAACTAAATCTCTCTATCGATATTAAGGCGACAATGCAACACTACGGAAAACAAGCCACTGCCACCATTACGTTAGGAATGAACGTATTTTACTTGAAGATCAAGTGTTTGTAATTGAAATAGGAGATTGCTGCCCTTAGTCCGGTAAAGTCCGGGTTCTGGACATTTTTTTTAAATATAAGTACCTTTACAGGAATCCTATCAGGTAGGAGTATTTTCAGCCGTCTTTGATTCTAATACCAATATGTAGTAGTATGTATGTAGTAGTCGAAATTCGGCTAGGACGATTATTATATTTGGTAAAAAGTGATAGTTTTTGGTGTGCCCATTTGCAGAACTCTAGTGTTTGATCAATTCCGATAAGCGTCACAGGCAATCACTTCTCGTGCAAACATAAATATTCATGCATTGCAACTGCCAATCTACGCGATTCCATCAGTTAAATCCGTGATATCATGGAAAATGGAATTTGAACCGATTGTCACTACGGTGAAACGATCCAATCATCAGCAGTAGTGCATATCGTGAAACATTTTGGGATCGCAAATCAATTAGTGCTAGCACCTAGCACTGTAAGAAAGAAAGAAAGAAGAAAGAAAAATGCTTTATTAACTTAGGACATCACAAAGAAGCCACTTGTAATTATTTGTTTTTGTTAATAATTGTATTTGTTAATAATTAACCAAATTGCGAACAATTTTTTTTTTGATAACTAGTTTTTTTTCCTAACAGAGTGACATGACAGTGACAGTAAAAAAACATAATAAAGCGCCCCCGAGACGGTCAATCGCGATTGTAAGTTTTTACGTTGTCGGTGGGCCAAATGATTGACTACGGAGTCATGTCTCCTAAGCGATTTTCATTCGCAACTACGTGATTAAAGGCGAATGATGATTTTTTTTATTGAAACTAGGCATGGAAATGATTGCTACTTTTAATTCATTTTAATTTCATGAAATTATGTTTTTTTTTTCATATGAAATCACATGTGAAATTTCATTGGCAATGATTTTTTTTTTCGCAGTGTCATAATGTAACACTTTTTGCTATTTGCTACTTATAATGAAATATGAATTATTGTGAACGGTTGCTAATTTGCTACTAATATGAAATGCCATATTTAGGTTGTCATGAAAAATCATGGAAAATGAATCTAAACTTTATGTTCATAAGTTTAAAGTTCTTAAAATGCCCACCCAGTATCGATCGTCACCTATAATCGTCTAAGTAGGAATGATTTGACATTGATTTGACAAACACACTAGGTTTGTCTTTTTCTAACACGCACCTAGGGCAAATCATTCCTACTCGCTCGCTCGCGCCTCGCTTTGCTACATGCAGTCATCAATGAATTAAATGAAATGAGCATGATCTATGATTTCGCAGAGTGCGATTTGTAGCAGTCTATATGAAAAAAAATAACAGGTGTGAACAATGAAATTCATTTCATATGATTTTTCATCTGCTATTCATGAAATCTTCCATGCCTAATTGAAACCCATTGACAATCGCGAATTACCGTCTTGCTGTGCAATTGACAATCATTCTTCGGTCAGAATTCGATATCATCATTGGTCGTCAAAAAGCAAAATGGCGGCGAGCATCGATTGAAGCTCGATCATTCGCACCTTTTATTAAAACATCATTTGGTCCATCTATAAGGTAAACATTAATAATCGCGATTGATCGTCTCGGGGGCACATTAAGGTTTTTTCATTAATTTGTTTTTTTATCGACGAATATCATTTAATATATATTATCCTATCCCATACGAAGACAAATGCAACAACACATAAATCATAATAATTGGTCCAGCTGTTCTTGAGTTATGTGTTGTAACTAACACAATTTCTTTTATATTTATATAAGTTTTTTTTATTTTTTTTTATTAACCTACATCATCCCACTGCTGGGCAAAGGTCTCCCCCAACACCTTCCATTGATCCCTATCAGCTGCCAATGACACCCAATCAGTCGCAAAGCTGTCCAAGTCGTCACACCACCTCTTTTTGGGTCTACCTCTTCGTCGGAATCCGTCTGATGGTATCCAACGCGTGACGACTTGGGCCCATCTGTCTGGGTGCATCCTGCAAACATGCCCCACCCATTCCCACTTCAGCTTTATATAAGATTATTATATATTTATATAAGATTATTATAGATTATTGTTAATTAATGGCGGAGGATAACTCTGCCTTCACTAAACTCATTAAAACTTCCAACCCGAAGGATGCAGAGGCAAATTATCCAGTCTTACTCTAGGAACAATTAGGTCGCTTAAAAACTCCCCACCGATACTCATTCCACATTCGTAACTAACTCAATAAAGCACATACGGAACTGAACCAGAGAATTCCCGGAACAAGAGTGGTATTTTCATTGACAATGCTCGCTCGAAAATCGCACATATGAAATTATGACTCGTTATCTGCTTTTAGGGTTGCTAGCATGCCGCTTCGGTATGTAATGGTTTTAAGGGTTGTTTTTAGAGACAAGCCTGTTTTAAGAAACTAAATTTAAAAAATGTTATACATGCAGTATTTATTTTTGTATGCTTTTTTAACTTTTGCGTTTTTTTTTATTATAGTATGGCTGCATAAGTACAGATATCTTTGTCACTTGCAGACTGACAAGTAACTTGCACGCACACATTCATGACAGCCAATCACGTTTGACATTACGAAGATTTGACATGTATATACACAATGAAACACACAAGCGTGATTCGGAGGGCACTTTAAGCTGTTCTTGGCTCATATCGCTTGATATTGTCGGTTAGCTTAGGAATCTCCTGGGTTGCTCCTTTTTACTATAATAATAGTGCACAAGTGTGTGCGCTATACACAGGTGCACACTCTGTTTCTTCACTCCCCATAGTTCAGTGAGACGGCAATCTGCGATGATCGGAGACAGATCAGGCGCAGCACCAACGACTTAACGTGCTTTCCAAGGCAAACACCACTAAATTCCTGACTTATTTCTGTTAGTTCCTGAGTTATTCCAAGACAGAAAGCCCAGAAACTAGCTAGTTCTCGTAGCTACCAACGAAGCAGTCTCAATAAAAATAGTCAGTAAAAATCCAAAGCTGGCGAAGTGACAGCCCTGTACATGTTTGGGAAAGTTCCGCTGCACGTACGTCCTCAAATGACATTACTGAAGTTAGGACGCCGCATTGTCCTAGGGGTGTACTCCGAAAAATTTGTCGATCGAACTCGATATATCTATACCCGTCTCCTCAAAGTATGATTGAAATCTCTTTTAGCAGTATATTTTTATACTAGCCATTATCCGCGACTGCTTCCTTTCGAATATCGGACTTCCCATATAAATTATCAAACCCCATTCCATCTCTTATTAAAAAAAGAAATACATTTTATTTATTTAGACACATATATCCATTTCTGTAATAACAATTATTCTTAACATTTATATTAGTAATTTTACAAGCACAAAGATTCACTTAAATTAATTGACATATAATATTTGACAGACTTTGGGTGTATTAGGAATCCATCGATTCAGGAACGCACTACTCCACATTCCAGTCAGTACCCTCAGAATACCATTGGAAGTTGGAACTACCACCATTCTGTTCCTCAGACAAATCGAGACAAAACTTGGCCTTCCCAGAGCCTCAAATAATCTTTATACCTTTCACCCTTCAAATCAGTTCGCCGGTTTAAGAGCTGGCGCAACATTGAGCCAGTAGACGAGGCCACTAAACGCTACCACTAGTGGCTTAGAACTTACTAGTTGCGGCCAATAATAAACAAGCGAACGCGAGAGACCCCCGCAGCTTGTGGCTCGAATGCGGCCACTAACACGCTCGGTTTTCGCCAATTCCTTAAAGAAATTATTTGACCGCGTACAGTGGTTCAATGTGAAGGGGGTTTTCTATGGCAGTCGCGCACCTAACCCCCGCACGTCTTGCGGGGCTAAGGAAGGTCGCTCATGAACTTGTCTGACTATGTCAGGTAATCAGTGGATTGTACAGAAAATGGCTTTTTTATTCTGGCAATTTGGCAAATGATTGCGTGATGAGCACGAGCATTTATAACTAAATCATGGATGATTATAAATGTATAGAAGTATGTCTATCCGTTATCCTAGTCACCATAGCACAAGCTCACGCTAAGTTTGGGACTAGGTAATTATAATAATAATAAATAATAAATTGTTTCAATAAACACACCAATTACCTAGTCTCAAACTAAGCGTTAGCTTGTGCTATGGTGACTAGGATAACGGATAGACATACTTATATACATTTATAAACATCCATGACTTAGGTACAAATGCTCGTGCTCATCACACAAACATTTGCCCCTTGCGGGATTCGAACCCGCAACCGCCTGGTTTAGAAGTCCGGGGGGCGCACCACTACACCAAGACGGTAGTCTTTTGTGTGTGTTGTGGAGTCAATTGGTGAGTTTGTTGAAACAATTTTATTTATTCTCAAAATTACGTAAATGCAACTTGTTTTAAACACAAAGCGCTATATTTACCACAAATGCTTGTAATCTGATCTCTTTGTACATAGTTAAGCTTGCGTGGGCCACAAAGAGTCCTACAGAAGAAAAAGCAGTACATTTTTCACCATTTAATATATACTCTTAACTCGAAGCAAACGGTTACACAGCTTATACTAAAGTGTTGTTAAACAACTTGAAGGGCCGATTCAGAGAGGATTTAGTAAGCTTTACAATGCCACCTCTAACACAACACGTGTATAAGGATTTTGTATGAGTGAGGCTAGGTACAATAACAACTTTATTTTTATATCTGTAGAGTAGGACGTTAATCAGATTACATTAAAGAATCTACATGTAAGGTCCTTTTTGCTTTTTACTTTGACAATAGGGTTTCTTTAGTTGTTACCGATCAATGTACTTATTGAACAAAATCTTTACATCATGTGGAAACTATATTCCAAACTAGTGGTTCCCCGCGACTTCGCTCGCAAGAGTTAGATTCTCCATAAAAAATTTCATCCCCCATTTCAGCCCCTTAATGTTTTTATATCGCGACAAAATGTAGCCTATTCCGAGAACTGTCACCATACCAAAATTCATCTCAATCGGTTCAGTGGTTTAAGCGTCAAGAGGTGACAGACAGACAGACACACTTTCGCATTTATAATATTAGTATGGATTGAAAACACTGGCATAAATTTGTCAACTACAGTAACGCATCGAAGCATGTAAAATAGTTTTTTATTGCTAAAGTTTGGCCCCACAAACATAATTTATATTTAGTTAATTTTGTCTATAAGCCTTGTGATTGTCATTATAATGATTATTGATGTTATGATTAATGTGTTTCTTGTATATTCAAAAGATTTTTCTGAAATTAATGGGGGCTGCAATACGATACTTGAAATGTACTGAGTACAAGATGTCAGCCTGGTAGGCTGGTATTTGATTTGAACAAGTACTTAATGTCAGCCTCGTGGTATGACTCAGGGATGTCACAAACTTGAACAAAGTACAATAGCCATATTGAAGTTCCGAAATTCATTTAATAACCGTGTACTTTCTTTCGCATTTTAGCTAACCATTACGCGACAATTCTCATAGATTTCCAAAACTATTTCTGTAATCAATAAAGCAATTAACATAAAATTACTATTTCGATACCTTCAGGTTCAATTGGCGTATAAACCATTCTGGCCAAATTGAGTTAAATATACCATTTTGATCAGATTTTTTTTCTCTATCGATCTGTGTATCCAAAATGTTATGTATGTTATTGTCCAAAAAAGTATTGCCGTAAAGTTAAACAAATTCCATAAAAACAGTGTAAAAGCCGTATGGTTGTTTTCGGTATTTTTGTAAAGATGTAAAAACCATACATTTTTTAAGCCAGAGCGTATCGACTTCGACTTCGACTAAATGTGATGAATTTAAGACTTTTAAACAAAGAAAACGAGCCACAGAGTAATCAAAAAAGAAATTTATACGTTTTTGATGCTTTCTACTGAATTTCTTTTTTTTAAAGTATCCAAACTTCCTAATTATTCTACAAATGGTTACTTTTAGCAATAATGAAGTTGGGTTACTTGTCAAAAGATAAATTCACCATAGAACTTTAAAAAAAACTACAAATTCCTTCCCTATTTAAAAGTCTTACATGCATCACAACCAATCGAAATCAATTTTATTGGTGGCAGCCTCGCACCAGAAAAGAAGTCCTAATTTTTTGCCATAATTGCATAAAAGAACTAAATTATTATTTTTTGTTTTGAGTTTCAAAATTTTGATTTTTTTCTACTTAGAATAGTAAAAAATTCTTAGTGTTTTGCCATAATTTTGCTTATAATTATTTTTATAACTAAAGCAATTATTTTGCAAGTATTTACGGAATCAAATTGAATTTCGCTCCCAATCCCACTGGATGACACAGTCGATTAATTTTTGTGAGCGAAATTCAATTTGATTTCATAATTTTGCTGCAAAATTGTAAGATAAAAACAAAAAAAGAAAGGTATTTAGGTTTTCGTACTTTGGCAGTTTTATTTTATCTACATCAAATAAATATAGGTATTACACTAACAAATATATTTCTATACATTCTTTAAACAATGAAATGTGTTTATTGTCAACATTACATTATTTTTATGCAATGTTTTATTAATACATTTAAATTAATTGCTCTAATCAGTGATTGTAAAAACCAAAAACTTTGCATTTATCGGTCTTTACGACAGCAATTGCAATCTCATGTTCACCAAAAATTCCAATACGACGTAAAGGGATATTTTTAGATCCATTATAGTGGGTCGTATAAACCACTAAGTGTATTTTTTAAAGACGTAAATCCAAGCTAACTTTAAAACTAACGAAGTCATGTTTTCAATATTTAGACTTTTTCATCGCAAAATTTAAAGAATGTCTTATCTTGGACATTTTTATATGACTTCTGAAATAAAAAAGTTATGATTTTTTTATTAAAAAGTAAAACGTTTTTTGGCTCTGCTGAAAAGTACGGTTTTGGTTTATACGACAATTGAACCTGAAGGTATCGATTTGTTTACATGTACTCTTAACTTCTTTCACAAAGCAAATATCGTGTAGTTTAAGATATTATAATAATATTCTGTAGAAAATTGATGTATACAACACCAGAACTGGCAGGCATGACCCTATAGGTACAAGGTTGGCATTAGGTACACAAAAGGACGGCATTATGTACTACAGGGTGGCTACAATTCGAGCCGATAGGCATTTTTCCATTTCTCATTTTTATTTATTTTGTCTTGGGTTTATAGCGTTTGTATAAATTAGATTATAATCTTTAATGAAATGATAATCCTTTCATAAAAAAACCGGCCTAGTGCGAGTCGGACTCGCACGAACGGTTCCGTACCATTATCTATAATACAACAGTAGACTTATGTCATTTTTTAAGTTTTAAATACGAAAAAAACAATTTTGTATGGAAGCCTCCCTTAACCATTTATTTTAATTTAATTAAGTAGAATATACATATTAATATTCTGTAAACACTTGAAGCGTCTACCTGTTGACTAAAACTTTCCTTCTTGCCAAATTTCATGAAAGTCTACGGGAAATACTTTTTACCCTAATAGATTTTTATTCCCCTGCGAAATGTTAGGAAATAAGATTGGATTGCAACGACTTAGAAACTTGATTTTTTACAGCTTTTTGAATTTGATGTTAATTTCAACTTCATAATTCCGTGAGACGCGTTCCTGAGAATAAGGGTCTTGAGAGACGGACAGACGGATAAATGAATAAATAAATTGTTTCAACAAACACCAATTACCTAGCCTAACTAAACTAAACGTGAGCTCGTGCTATGGTGACTAGGATAACGGATAGAAGAAGTACGTAAACGCTCGTGCTCATCACACAATTCGGGATTTAAACCCGCAACCGCTGGTTTTGTATTATAGCACAGAATAAGTTCTGCTAACATAGGTACTTCGTACAGAAGTATGACTTAGCAATTGTATTTAAAGAAATGTCTACTCAATGTCGTCAACAATATGGCGTAATTTAGTTCGCCTCAGAGTCAAGCACATTTTCGTGTAGACACCTACAAAAATCCATTGCAAGATAATTTCATACTTATTGCTCTGGAATATGATTTATAATACACTAAACCTATTCAGTGACGTAATATCACGCGACGCGATAGGGTTGACTGCTACAAGAAGCTTCTAACGCCATCTAGCGCCTCTTTCTAGTACTTTATTCATTCTCGTCCAGCCAGCAACGTAGCCGCGCGACCGCCGGTGAATAAAACGCGCGAGCGTGTCGCTGGCCGGTAGCGACATGCAACTTGTTTTACCCCTAAGTAAGGGGCGCCGCGCGTAGGTACGTTTTTGCTACCTACGCGGGGAGATACACAGGCCTGATTATAGTACGGTCGTCAATATAACAAAGCGATCCCAAAAAAAACACTTTCCCACATATTTATCATTGTGAAAAAACAATTGCAGGTGAACAGTCGCGGCGGTTGGAGCTCGCTAGGGGGCGCCACGGAGATGCGCCGCGCCAGCAACTCGAGCACGCAGTACCAGTCGCAAGGCTATGGCGCCATGAAGAGCTCCACTTCTGAGCCGTACTCGCAGTGGTAAGTGTGTGGCGACCACCTCGATCATACGCTACAAAGATACGATCGCGGAGCTATAAAATCAGTATTCATTATTTATCGTAATTTTGTCTATCTTAGATGAATAGCTCCATTTATGTATTGTGTTGTGTAGGTACTGTGACTGTGTGTGATCTACTTGTTTATTTGTATCTTGTTAAGTTGTAATTTTAGTGTTTTTATATGTGTGTGTCTTGTAACACTATGCCTGAAGGTTCCCGCTGAAAATCAGTGTCGTGACAAAACCTGTTTTTGTCACGACTTATACTGAGCGGGGACCTTTTTGGTACACTTTCTAGCTTTATAAGTTTTTATAATTAATTATTTTTACAGTATTATTTTTGTCACTTGTTTTTTTTCTTTACTCTATCTTGTGTGTTGTGCCAAATAAAATTTTTCTATTCTATTCTATTGGTATTGCGCCATGGTAACGGAACTCGCGCCGAAAAATCGGAAACTCGAAAATAAAAAGGTACATGGTAGCAATCCCGTAAATAACTATTCTAATGATAATGCCCATGAAAGTTTAGGGTTGCCGTTTGAAAAACGGGACTATTTTTTTGTAATTTGCATTTCTACGAGTATGTTCTGTATGTAGCACAAATGTAGGCAGGAGGCTAGAAGAAGCTGGATACACGTACTACTCGACCAAGCTGACTAGACAAATGTAAAACGACTTTCGACGACAAATACAACGAAAACACAGATGGAAATCAAAAAGCCATGGTGTTTAAATAAACTTAGGCATTTCATTTAAATTGTAACAATATCGTTACGACGACGAATACCTACAACGAAACTAGCCAAGTCGAGTAGTAGACAGTCTGAGAAGTCATCTCGTATTGTAGGAACGAGCAGACCCAGCCGTGGAAGGAGTCGGTGGCCGCGCGCAACAACCTGGACTCGCGCGACTTGTCGCAAGTCGGCGTCTCCAGCCCGCCCCCCGACATCAAGAGCATCACTATCAAGAAGAAACCCGACGACGACTCCTGGGACTGGCTGAACAACTAAACTGGTATGTGGTTGTATTTTTAAAGTTCCGTACCCAACGTGTAGAACTCTACTACTAAGCCTCCGCTGTCTGTCTGTCTATCTGTCTGTCTGTCACCAGGCTGTATCTCATAAACCGTAATAGCTAGACAGTTGAAATGTTCACAGATGATGTATTTCTGTTGCCGCTATAACATAAAACACTAAAAACAGAATAAAAGTAAAAATAACAAAAAATATTTAAGGAACCCCCTTATATTAATAGAGGCAACAGACAGATGCTTGTAATATTCACAGAATATTCATTTGCATATAAATTGTTAAATGTTTTCCCATAAAAACATGTTTTTTTACTGTTTTAAAACTAAAATAAGATCATATTATAGTTCCTAATGTTGTATAGGTACGGAACCCTTCGTGCGCGAGTCTGACTGGCACTTGGCCGGGTTTTTTTTATATCACTACAAAATTTTCGTAAAACAAATTGTTGGCTATTTGCGAATTTGACCATTTGAGAATTTGGCATTATGCGAGTTCGGTCTTTTGAGAATTAGACTTATTGAGAATTTAGACTTTTGAAAGTCAGTAGGCTTTTTGAAAATTTGGCATTTTGCGACTAAATCGATTTTGTCGCCAGGTGCCTAAGACTGATTATCCGCAAGGAAAATTGTAACAGAATTGTAACCCTCTTACGCCCATTAACAGCCAACGCGAAACTAATAACAATGCACTGAGACTCGAACTTAAGACAGAGAGCTTAATTATAAAACAAAAAGATGTTTTTATGAATTATTTTTACACAAATCAGTATTTTATTAAAATTCTGGCAATCGAAGGGTAGAAAACAGTAATTACCCTTTATTTAGCTCTTGATATTCACATTTTTACCAAATTACAAGATAATCAACCTACATTTATTAAGAAATTTACAAAAAAAAAAGATTTTCAACACTGCACTCGCTTGGGTACAGCGGCTGCAAATGGGCTAATAATGATGGTATAGAATTAAGTAGGTAGTACAGTCACAAGCAATTAAATGTATACAAATAGGTTTTTATGCCATTGTAATAAGGTCCCAAATCGAATGTAGATGTATACATATTGATGCTCGTGAGTGTACCTTTGACCTCATGACTTAACTGATGGTTAAATATTTGTAAAAATATTTCCATCGGATACATTCCCCAAGTATTGATGAAATCGAACGCCGGCTCACTGGCGTAGCAAGCACTTGCAAAAATTCGTCGGCTGACTAACGTCCTCCGTAGCTAAGTTGGTAAGAGCACTCGCCCGGATAGCGAAGGGACGTGGGTTCGAGTCCCACCGGATGACACAGTCGATTAATTTTTGTAAGTGAAATTTGATTTAATTTCGTAAAAACTTGCAAAATAATTGCTGAAGTTATAAAAATATAATAAGTTAAGCTGATTTCATCTTAACTGATGGTTAAATATTTGTAAAAATATTTCCATCGGATACATTCCCCAAGTTTTGATGAAATCGAACGCCGGCTCACTGGCGTAGCAAGCACTTGCAAAAATTCGTCGGCTGACTAACGTCCTCCGTAGCTTAGTTGGTAAGAACACTCGCCCGGATAGCGAAGGGACGTGGGTTCGAGTCCCACCGGATGCCACAGTCGATTAATTTTTGTAAGTGAAATTTGATTTAATCTCATGAGTTTACTCGATTTCGTTATAGTTCCTAACAACATGTTTTTATTGTTTCAGTTGATCAATTCCGAGGACCTAATAAAACTCCATAAAATCTTCTCATTTACGCAATTTTATTCGGCGTGTAATAAATTCCGTATTTATTTAAAACTGCACGATATAGATGCATTTATAAAATAAGTAATTCGAATTATTTAAACAAACTATATCTATGATAATATTAATAATACAGTTTATTTCACAATATCTCTTGGTATTAGTCGTTAAGCCTAGTCAGAGGCCCTAGGGCGGCTTGATAACTTCTGACAGTAAGGTTTGTCACTTGCCTTACATACACCCCTCCACCAATCCGCACTGAGCCCGCGTGGTGAAGTATGGCTCGTTCCTCCTCATAGTTGAGGTGTGGCCTTTTCCCAGCAGTGGGATCTAATAGGCTGACTTAACTTTTTTTATTATTACACAATGGATACATTAGCGAACATAACGTATGATGATGTTTACAGAACGCAAATAACATAATCTTTTTTGATTGCATTATTGGTATGTGTTATTAATAATTACTGTTTTCTTTTCCCTTTGGTTGGACAACAAACAATTATTGTGAATGGTGGTTAATTAGCTATCACAGCATTTAATCTATATATATAAAAGAAAGTCGTGTTAGTTACTTCACTTATAACTCAAGAACGGCTGAACCGATTTAGCTGAAAATTGGCAGGGAGGTAGTTTAGAGCCAGGAGAAGGACATAGGATACTTTTTATCCCGTTCGACATCATTCCCGTGTGACTTGACATGTAACGTCAGTCACTATAAAAATATATATAAAAGAAAGTCGTGTTAGTTACTTCACTTATAAATATAAAAGAAAGTCGTGTTAGTTACTTCACTTATAACTCAAGAACGGCTGAACCGATTTAGCTGAAAATTGGCAGGGAGGTAGTTTAGAGCCAGGAGAAGGACATAGGATACTTTTTATCCCGTTCGACATCATTCCCGTGTGACTTGACATGTAACGTCAGTCACTATAAAAATATATATAAAAGAAAGTCGTGTTAGTTACTTCACTTATAACTCAAGAACGGCTGAACCGATTTAGCTGAAAATTGGCAGGGAGGTAGTTTAGAGCCAGGAGAAGGACATAGGATACTTTTTATCCCGTTCGACATCATTCCCGTGTGACTTGACATGTAACGTCAGTCACTATAAAACGTGGTATAACAAAAAAGAATCAGACTTGGAATAACAAAATTGACGTATAATGACAGCTATGTAATGACGTATGGATGACTATTTGATATTTGTAAGAAATCAATAATATAACTATTTCTATTAAATAAATAATTAACATTATTGCCCAATTGCCCATTCGTATAAACAGTGAAGTGAACTATAAAACTCGGTATGGTTAAAAATTTAAGTTTTAAGGTGAAGTGAAGTTTAATTAATAATGCCGCGACCAAGACGATCGAATCTTTCCCGACAAAGCCGTGATGCAAGAAGAATACGAAATACTGCAAATGAAAGGACTGAAGAAGAACAAGAAATTGCACGTGAACAGCGCCGCGATAGTATGGCTCGACTTCGTGCTTCTCAATCACGAGAGCAAAGTGAAGCAGCCCGTGAAACAGCTCGGTTGGCAATGCAGAATCGTCGAGCGAACAACAGAGGTCAACAAATAGATAATTTGCGACGCAGAACAAGATATTTATCAAGTGCTGATTTGAATCGAGCAGCGTTTCAATACGATTGCAGCAATGATTACAGCTTGCATCCTAGCGTTTGCATTGGGCAAATGGACGTAGTTTGCGAGTATTGTGGTGCATTAAAGTTTTCCGGAGAAACGCCTGGATTATGCTGCCTTAATGGTAAAGTGAAATTGCCATTGTTGACTCCGCCACCTGAGCCATTGTATTCATTGCTTTGTGGCGAAACACAAGAATCACGCCACTTTCTTGCAAATACTCAAAAATACAATGGTTGTTTCCAGATGACGTCATTTGGGGCAGATATTATCGAAGAACGGGGATTTAATCCGACATTTAAGGTATTTATTTTTGTACTTATATAGAATGTAGTTAAAGAATAACTTACTTTATCTATTGGTACCTATGTAGTATATTTGCTAATTCTGAACTCTACTCTCCCACCGAAAAAAGTGTTTATAACCCAGTTAATACTGTCTGGTTTTTATTTTGTAGATACAAGGACAGATTCATCATCGAATTGGATCATTACTACCTTTCGAAGATACACAGAATAAATTTTTACAAATATATTTCATGGGCAACATGGAAGAACAACTTGATCGACGCCTAGAGATCAATGCAGGAATGAAGCGAGCAATTCTTCAAGACTTGCAGTGTCTGCTTCATGAACATCATGCGTTGGTCAGGTTGTTTAAGAGTGCTTTAGAGCGCATGCCAAGTGATGACTATAAAGTTGTTATCAAAGCAGATAAACGACCATCTGGAACACACGAAAGGACATTTAATGCTCCAACAGTAGACGAAGTTGCCATCCTGATTGTTGGTGAACAATTGGAAAAACGCGATATTGTGCTTACACGTCGCGATACTGGGCAACTGCAACAAATATCTGAAACTCATCGATCATATGACACATTGCAATACCCGCTGATGTTTTGGCAAGGAGAAGATGGATATTATTTTAATATTAAAATGAAAAATCCATTGAATGGTGAGTATCAGTATCATAATTTATTTCATTTATTTGTGAAAGACACTGATTTAAAATAATGCTTATTAAAAAAATGGTTAATGTCTGTATTGTTTGCCTTTAAAATTTGCCTTTGAAATGGTTAATTATCAAATTTTTAATTTCAGGTGAAGAAACTACAAAGAAAGTTAGCTCAATGAATTATTACGCATATCGTTTGATGATTCGTCAAAATGCTGACAACTATTTGCTGCGGTTTCGTCGATTGTTTCAGCAGTATTGCGTTGACATGTATGTAAAAATAGAAACGGAACGTTTAACATTCATTAGGTTGAACCAAGCCAAACTGCGTTCTGAGGAGTACATCCATTTACGTGATGCAGTTAATACTGAAGGAAATGCAGCTAATATTGGTCGATTAACTATTCTGCCGGCGACATACATTGGTAGTCCACGTCATATGCATGAATATGCACAAGATGCAATGACATATGTTCGTCATTACGGTCGGCCCGATCTCTTTATTACTTTTACCTGTAATCCAAAATGGATAGAAATTACTCAATTGCTGCTTCCCGGACAAACATCAAGTGATAGACACGACATCACAGCACGTATATTCAGGCAAAAAATTCGGTCCCTGATGAACTTTATTGTTAAACAACGCGTCTTTGGAGATACTCGATGCTGGATGTATTCAATCGAATGGCAAAAGCGAGGCCTGCCGCACGCACACATTCTTATTTGGTTAGTGGAAAGAATTCAGCCTGACCAAATAGATGATATCATATGTGCTGAGATTCCTGATTATGAAGTCGATCCAGACCTACATGATGTTGTTACTACTAATATGATTCATGGACCGTGTGGTGCCATCAATCCCCAATCACCTTGCATGGTCGATGGAAAGTGCTCTAAACGATATCCACGGAAATTAACGGCGGAGACTGTCACTGGCAATGATGGTTATCCGCTGTATCGGCGTCGATCACCAGATGACAACGGTCGAACTGTCACAACGAAAGTGAAAAGAATGGATTTCGTTGTCGACAACAGTTGGATTGTTCCATATTCGCCACTTATTTCTAAATCGTTCAAGACACATTGCAACGTTGAATACTGCAATTCAGTTAAGTCCATAAAATATATTTGCAAATATGTCACGAAAGGCAGTGATATGGCGGTTTTTGGATTGCAATCCTCGAATACCAACGATGAAATTTCACGCTATCAAGTTGGTCGTTATGTGAACTGTAATGAAGCGATTTGGCGTATATTCGCATTTCCCATTCACGAACGTCATCCTACTGTTACGCATTTGGCGGTGCATCTGGAGAATGGTCAACGAGTATATTTCACGGCTTCGAATGCTACGCAACGTGCTGAAACACCTCCAGCAACTACATTGACCAGTTTTTTTGCAATCTGCCAAAGCGATCAGTTTGCACGAACTTTGCTTTACTCGGAGATGCCACGTTATTATACTTGGAATGCTTCATCGAAGAATTTTCAAAGACGGAAGCAAGGCGATGCGGTTCCTGGGTATCCAGATGTGCGTTCTACTGATGCTCTTGGTCGTATGTATACAGTTCATCCAAAGAATAATGAATGTTTCTATTTGCGGTTGTTGCTGGTAAATGTGCGTGGGCCAACGTCATTTGAGTCACTACGAACTGTTAATGGTGTAATATTCCCAACATATCGTGCTGCATGTGAAGAATTGAAGTTATTAGAAAACGATAGTCATTGGGATACGACAATCGCTGAAGCCATTATCTGTGCATCTCCAAGTCAGATACGCACATTATTCGCTATCATAATTTCGACATGTTTTCCATCAAACCCATGTAACCTGTGGCACAAATACAAGGATAATATGTCAGAAGATATTTTACATCAAATTCGTGTCAGTTCCAGAAATCACGATATTGAGATGAATGAGGAGATACATAATCGTGCTTTACTCTTGATCGAAGATATGTGTTACCTCATGTGCGGTAATTTATTAATCAGGTTAGGAATGCCAGCACCATATCGTGAAATGAATGACGCATTTAATCGAGAATTGGAACGGGAACGTGAATATGATCACCAGGAATTAGATTTAGTAGTTCAAATGAATGTACCCCTGTTGAATTACCAACAAAAGAAAGTTTATGATACTTTAATGAAGGCAATCGATGATGAAAATGGTGGTTTATATTTCCTAGATGCCCCTGGTGGAACTGGCAAGACATTCCTCATGTCATTAGTTTTAGCAACTGTTCGGGCGAGATCTAACATAGCGGTTGCAGTTGCTTCTTCTGGAATAGCAGCCACATTGTTAGAAGGATGCCGTACGGCTCATTCAGCATTCAAATTACCGTTAAATCTTCAAACTATTGAAGAACCAACGTGTAATATTGCAAAACACTCAGCAATGGCCAAAGTTTTAGCGGTATCGAAAATCATCATCTGGGACGAATGCACAATGGCGCATAAACGTGCATTAGAAGCACTTAACCGAACATTAAAAGATTTACGCAATGACTCGAGATGTTTTGGAGGAGCAATGATTTTACTTTCTGGTGATTTCCGCCAAATACTGCCAGTAATTTCAAGATCTACGGCTGCCGACGAAATAAACGCTTGCCTCAAATCGTCAAATCTATGGCGCCATGTGAAGAAACTGCAACTGACAACAAACATGAGAGTTGCATTGCTTAATGATACATCTGCTGAAGATTTCTCGGAGCAATTGCTGACTATCGGTAATGGTCAAGTACCTGTCGATGAATCGAGCGGATTAATATCATTTCCAAATAATTTCTGTAATTTTGTCTCATCAAAAGACGAACTTATCAACAATGTATTTCCAGAAATTATTTCTAACTACAAAAATTATGAATGGATGAGTGAGCGAGCAATTTTAGCGGCTAAGAATAAAGATGTAGATGACCTAAACAACATAATTCAAAATAAGATCATTGGAACAATGCATTCATTCAAATCTATTGACTGCGTCACAAATGAAGATGAAGCCACCAACTATCCAATTGAATTTTTAAACTCTTTGGACGTGCCTGGCTTACCACCGCACAATTTACGCCTAAAGGTTGGCTCCGTAGTAATCATGCTTCGAAACATAAACCAACCAAAACTGTGCAACGGTACGCGTTTGGTGGTTAGAAAATTGATGAACAATGTAATTTACGCTACGATAATGATAGGAAAATTCAAAGGTGAGCAAGTTCTCATTCCGAGGATACCGATGATCCCAACCGATATGCCGTTTGAATTTAAAAGACTTCAATTTCCGATACGTCTTGCATTTGCCATGACCATCAACAAATCACAAGGCCAATCCTTAAAAGTTTGTGGTTTAAATCTAGAACATTCATGTTTTTCCCATGGTCAATTATACGTGGCATGTTCACGGGTCGGAAGACCATCTGCGTTGTTTGTTTTTGCGCCTGATAATAAAACAAAAAATGTCGTGTATCACAAGGTACTTAAATGAAGAGCAACCTATGTACTAAAATACAGAAATAATTATGAATGATTGATGTAGAAATTTAATTTTTTTTGTATTTTTTCCAATAAAAAAAAAAACTGCTTATTTATTGACATTAAGGCGGAACAAAGTTCGCCGGGTCAGCTAGTTTAATATATATGGAACCTTTGCTTATGTTTCATTTACTGCGTGGTCGAGTGGCTCGCACGCCTGTATTCATGGTGTCGCCATCTCTTTGGTCCTGGGTTTAATTCCCGGTCGGGTAAATATAGAAAACCATATTTATGATTTCCATAACACAAATTTGAGCTTTAGAAATTTGCTTTGGTATCAGAGCAATGTTTGTTTGTGATGTTGTCCTATATTCATATTATTTATTTATTTACGTATTATAATTATAGATCAACGGACACAATGTCAATAAAATGTTATATTTCCCTAGCGTCTATTTCGTGCAGTTTGAGTTTGGTTGCCTGGTCGAATTATTATTATTTTCTTTATACAGGGTGTCCCGTTAATAAAGGATAATCCTTTAGGTACAGATTAGTTACATCATGCTCTACTATATGCCAAAATTTCTTTCAAGTAAAAGTGTTGCCATTTTTGAGATTTTGGTTTTAAGTTTTTATTTTTTTTGGGAGACTTACTAACATTTTAAGTAAAAAGTGACTATTGATTTTGGTGTTTAGAATTAGGCATGGAAGATTTCATGAATAGCAGATGAAAAATCATATGAAATGAATTTCATTGTTCACACCTGCTATTTTTTTTTCATATAGACTGCTACAAATCGCACTCTGCGAAATCATAGATCATGCTCATTTCATTTCATTCATTGATGACTGCTTGTAGCAGAGCGAGTCGCGAGCGACCGAGTAGGAATGATTTGCCCTAGGTGCGTGTTAGAAAAAGACAAACACACTTGTTATGCGATCATAGGTGACGATCGATACTGGGTGGGCATTTTTAGAACTTAAAACTTATGAACATAAAGTTTAGATTCGTTTGCCATGATTTTTCATGACAACCTAAATATGACATTTCATATAAGTAGCAAATTAGCAACCGTTCACAATAATTCATATTTCATTATAAGTAGCAAATAGCAAAAAGGTTACATTATGACACTGCGAAAAAAAATCATTGTCAATGAAATTTCGCATGTGATTTCATATGAAAAAAAATCATCATTTCATGAAATGAAAATGAATTAAAAGTAGCAATCATTTCCATGCCTATTTAGAATATTCAAGAGTATTAAAATAGAAAGACTTTTAAAAATTTATTAATTGTAGAAGTAGCCCTACAACAATTAAATATTAATATCTCGAAAATGGTAACACTTTTACTTGAAAGAAATGTTGGCATATAGTAGAGCATGATGTAACTAATCTGTACCTAAAGGATTATCCTTTATTTACGGGACACCCGTATAGATCGCTAACAAATCAAGTTTATGATTCTTTTTTTACGGTTAGATTATAACCTATTTGTCAATTGCTAGGTACTAACTAAACGCAAAGTAATAAAAAATATTTGCACAACGACGTGGTTGTTATTTATCTGTCTTTTAAAAACAGGATAAAACCTTTTTAAGTGGTTTTTGATATACAATTCAGTCAATGGGCACTTTTGCCCTATAAAAGAGGGAGTAAAATATATTTTTACTTTATTTTGTTAATGTACAGGCTTCGACCAGGCTGCATTGCGTTACTTATTTACGATAAAAATATGTAATCAATAGTATTATTTGAGTAAAAATCGACGCGCTACATTGTGGCCAAATAAATGTAATATTAAATAAACCTAATTTGTCTTTAAGATAGTGCATAATAAACTCTGCAAGTTTTTACATATATATGTATATCTGAGAATCTGTCCATTTTTTACGGTGCGCTCGTTATATATGACTTTCGTTAATATTGTAATTTAAAAGAATATTATTTTTATGAGAGATGCGTTGTTATAAATTAACCCTATTGATTGTTAATTAAGTATATTACTCAATTTTGGACAAAAATGTTTTATATTTTGCTTATACACAAATATACAATATGTATATTATGTATTTATATTTGAAGTTTTAAGACTAGCTAGGGTATTGAGTATTGGCCATATTTTAAGAGAAGCTGGGCTTTGTAACTATTCACGAATTATTTGAAATTATTTTTTAGCCAACTTAAGAATTCGAAAGACTAGCTCCTCACATTTACGTAACTGACGACATAAAGGTTGGTACCGACATCATATAACCACAGGTCAGGGCTAGTCTTTCAATATGTACTAGATAATTTTATTAGTTTATTTTATATTTTAGGTGATTTGAACATCACGAACAAGTACCGTTATTGTCGAACTTCAAGCATTATTCGTGTATTGTTAATGACGCCAGGGAGATGCCACACGACCGTTGCCACTTTGTTGCGCTGCAGCATAGATAGTTCTAGATTATCCTGACCTGCACCCTTATTCACAAACGTCGGAAACTACAGATTTCGAATCCGAGAGGCAGGTTTTCGAAGACGTCGAAAAATGCGATTCGATTTGACGTTTTTTATTTATTTATTGGTACACAAAACAGAGTTACAACAATTGATTGATAAACTTAAGAAAAAGAGACAATAACTGACATACAGAGGTAGGCTGCGACTACAAAAGTATGTGCACACAGCATGGTAAGCTTTAACATCGAGATACTATGCAGAATAAACTAATTGTGGTAGAAGCTAATATAAAGATACAATCTATACACAAAAATACAATATTGAGAGAAAAAAAAAAGTAATAATAATACAATATACACTTAAATAATTCACGATAATTATTCAACAACTTTGTAGAGAGCGGTTCTCCATTTAGTGATAGTGGAGTTGTGGATGTCAGGAACCACGAGGCGTTTGTGTAAGAGAGTGTTGTATTCTCGACACATTCTGTATATCGGGTTATGGAAAGAGACATTATTGTTTCCATTTGGCAATAACATTAGCTATTGAAAACTCCGTACGGAAAGAATGTTTGACATTCGAATTCGGAAAGGATCCGACACGGACGCTATCAGCGACGAGCGAGATGCCACACAGTCCGGACATCGGACAAGGGGCCGGGAAGACGAGGCGGGAAAGGGTGCTGTGGTATCTCCCTTACCTACTTCGGATGAAGTGGTCCGTATTTTCGAGTGTACCCATCTCACTCGCACGCGCTGCTAACATGAATGGCAGAGAAATACAGGCATCGTCATCCGGAGTCAGGTCTGTTGTGAAATCGGGCATCGAAAATGTTAAAACATTTTTTTTGTCTTTCCAACCGAATAGATATATCATAGAGGTGCTTGTGGCGCAGTGGCGGCAGCGCTTTGGTAGTGATACCAAAAGTTAAGCAACCCACGGCGCGGTCGTGATTGGATGGGTGACCATTCCGACCATTTAAGTGACGTCCATGACAAGCATCTCCGTGCTTCGGAAGGCACGTTAAGCAGTTGGTCCCGGCTAATATCTGTGGTATTAGTCGTTAAGCCTAGTCAGAGGCCCTAGGGCGGCTTGATAACTTCTGACAGTAAGGTTTGTCACTTGCCTTACATTACACCCCTCCACCAATCCGCACTGAGCCCGCGTGGTGAAGTATGGCTCGTTCCTCCTCATAGTTGAGGTGAGGCCTTTTCCCAGCAGTGGGATCTAATAGGCTGACTTATAGATATATCATGTTTCTAGGCAGGTTGTCTAAACCATCTGCCCCTATGCTGATGAGATAGGTGTGAACAACTCATAAGAATCGTCTCTAATAAAATATAGAACTACCTTTGTCCCGTTTTCAGAACAGATAGTATGGTCAATGACCAGCTGAGGTCCGAATCAACCTTAGTGGCAAAACAATAACGCTCTTAGGGAGCAGTGATGCTTGATCGAGCATTTATTTTCGTAGATAGTTATATTAAATAATTATTCTTTTTAAGATCGTGTAGGAACGAATATCAAAACGGTTCAAGTTTATTGTAATAAGCTTTCCAGATAAGTGTCAACAGAATGTTTCAATAGGTTAACTGCTTATCTTATAAATGTTGAATTTCAAATCAGTGTGAAATTAACTGTTAACATCTGAAACCTATGCATAATCCAAGTTTTGCTTCACTGGAAAAGTAATATCAGTTTTAATATGTTATTAAGAATGTGTCATTATTAAGAGCTTTATTGGATATGAACTTGAGAGAAGTTGTTTGAAAAAACTTTAGATTATACAAACTAGATAGGTTATACATATATTTTTAGCCAATTTTACTTTGAGCCAATATGGTTTACCTACATACATTAATTATGTTCGTCGAGTAGGTACCATAGATGGATATTTTTATGTAGGTACAAAATGTGTATTTATCATATTTGTTTCGATTAGTTTTATATTTGTGTTGAAAATGTAATTTCTAATTATTTTGTGCGTAACACTATTCTTCGTATTACAGCAAGATTTATATAGATTTGAAAATGTAATAAATGTTATTATACGGATAAATTACTTTATAGATTAGTGTAGGTACATCACTACCTGTTCGGTTCTTTTGAAATTGCCAGTCAGTAGGACATAAATGGCGTGTCATTATTGTTTAAACATACATATTGAAAGAAATAAATAAATGAAACTAGTTTATGAATGACGTCTTTATTAATACCACATCCCTATGAATTTTATAATTATAGACATCTACTCCCAGTTTCTTGTAAATGAAGAGTTTTTCTGATGGATTGTAAAAAGGGTCGAGAGTCTAGGTTATTTTGATTATTTAAAAGCACTAAAAATGTGGCAACAGCATAAGATAATCAGTCAACATAATTTCTAAATTAATAATAATAAATAAAATCAGTTGTGTTCAGTATGTTCAGTGACAATGTGCTAGTATCTATGTTAGTAAATTCAGTAAATTTACTGAATTGGAATCATAAAAAACAATTATGAAACATGAACAATGAAAACAAAAATTGCAATTATATGCTTGAATTTTTATATTATTTACAAATATTTATAACAGTTTATTTACTTTTGTTATATGCTTGCAATTATATGCTTGAATTTTTATATTATTTACAAATATTTATAAGTTTATTTACCCGCAGAACTGGATGTAGTACTACAAGTAGAAAAAAAAACACCAAATAACTAATAAAAGCAAAGCAGTTTTTTTTTTCAATATTTTTATAAGTAATTTACTAATTTTTTCTTCTACTTGTAAATACTTTTTTATTTATTCAAAGTCAACAATGTAAATAAAGAACAAATTTTGATTTGTGAAGATACCAATTGAATCATTCATAGCCCCATCTTTAGATGGCACTAGACTTAACTGAAAAACTCCTCATTACAATACATCAATATCTAATAAAAAAACTAGTGTACTTAACTGAATTGACACTTATGTATAAAGTGACTACATAAAACAGCCTTGTAAATAAAAAATTGAAAAAACAAAACACCAGACTGCAAAAATTATAATATTTTTGAAATGGTCGTTTTAATGGCTTTCATTTGAGACCCATATTGCTATGTTAAGGAAAAAATCCGTCCCCCTTCCCCTCTTTATTACCATTTGCGGGCGCCATTTATTAAATGTATATAGCCTATGTATGTGCAGTGTATGTACTCTCACAATTTTGACAAATTCAACGACACCTCATATATCAAAAACTGTCTAGCTGTTTAAGCTGTAGGGCGTGACAAACAATTATACATACATACTCTCGAAAAACATAACTCTCCTTCTGCAGTTGGGTAAATAGTTACAAATCAACCTAACAACATACAAGACACATCAGGATGATATAAAACAGTCAATTAAGAAATCTGACATTTCAAACTCATATTGTATATAATAGGAATACATCATGTTGTTACATTCGCTTTATCCATCACCGTTTACTTATACAATCTAATCAAAATTTATATTGATCAAATTTAGACTTATCTTTTAAAACTTCATTTACAACAGTTACAACTATTTAATTGTTATTTTATTTGGTAGTCTCCATTATAATTTTTAAAATCATCTATAAACTCTGGAATGCTTTTTGACACAAAGATTAAGCAAGTCAACATTTATTAAGCTTATCTAGCTTAAAGATATGAACATAAAAAATTTGGTTTACACATTTTGTGTAAACATTTGCACCTATTGCAATATAGTTATCCAAAAACATTCAGTACAAAATAGTCTCTATAATTTATTAAAATATTCAGTGAACTAATACAAAATTGTAAAAGAATGAGGACCGAAAGGGCTAAATCAATGTAAAGTATCATACATTTTGTGCATACATAATCAAATTGACTGATCTAACATCAAAATTATGTATCCCCATATCATAATGAACACCAATAATTATAAAAAGGAGCATTCCACAACACTTATCTTGATTACCCTTCTTTATGGATAGGCAAGAGGATAACCAACTATGGTTTTTAACAAGATTATTAATAAAGTAGGTATATAAATATTCATAAAAACGATTCACGATCGCTGTAAAGTGTTCGAAACGTCAGGTTTAAAATAAAATGTAAATAAATCGCGAAGTAATCCGTAAAATTGTGTTTTAATGTATTCATAAAAAGTTCATTTTTGGTTTTACATTGTGAATTCAAGATATCTAAAATTATACCCTGGTTTAAAAAATAATATTTACTAAAACATATAAATTAATGTGCATAAGTTTACGAATCCCACATGTAGAAGTAAATCTCTTGCCAATGACTTAAATATTGTATAATCGGGCCACAAATGAATGATGCAAATGGAACTTTCTTAGATACTGAATTAAGTGTGCCCTCTATGTAAGTTTTCGAATATCCATTATACATGGGGCTCCTGAGCAAGTACAGCACAAGCCCCAGCTTCCTCCGGCTTATTTCCAACCTTTGATCAAAGGACAAGTTTTTAATGTGGCGGTTATAGAGCTTCATACTAGCCACGTCTATACTGAGGGCAATCAGCCATTGCTTCCATGCCTTTGTTCCAAAGGCCCTCATAGCTGCTAGATGTATCAACGGCTTCAAGAGATGCAAAGTCTCGGCATACATGAGGTCATTGACATTAACACCAGGGATCCGGTTTTCATCTTTGACTTTGATGGGTTGCCAGTCTCGGAAAGACACCGGCGGCGCACCTTCTACGCATCGGACCACACGCCCCGATCTACGCAGAGTAAAGAATGCATTCGAATTTTCATCTGTCTCCTTTCCTTCTGTAAACTTTTTCCTCTGCAACACAGGGATGGGAGGGTGCGCTATGGGCACTTCTTTGAACCTGTAAAGAAGTATCAGAGCCGAAGAACATTTGAACAGCTGGAGAAGAGTAGCCGCAGTCCATTTTCCTCGCGACCCACACTTTTGCTTTACAACCAACTCGACAAACACTTCACAGTAGTGTATCACTGTAAGCCACAGTTTTATCTGTTCTCGTAACCCGTAATACTGGACCTCGCTCCCGTAAGCTTCTCTAATAAGTCTGTCGTTGAACAACGATAGAAGTTTAGAGAGTGAATACACTAGTTCCGATACGATCGGGGATTTGTTTATCTTTCCGACGATGAAATAGGAAGACCACGTCGCCACCGTCTCAACGTCGGTGACCAAATTCGGGTTGCTGATCACCCACTTCTTGTACATTTCGTACAGCTCCGATGGAGACACTTTTTTGTTCATTTTTGGAATTTATTTTACTTACTGCGCGAAATTATTTGGCGTTTTGGCGTGTAACGTTTGAGGTGTTATAACCACGAATGTGGTATCAACTATCAAGAGAGCGTGACAAATAAACAGGACTAGAAAATACGATCATTGAGTACATATGAACACATTACATTACAAATCACAAAACTCAAAATAATTCCAAATACCATTCTAATCCGAGTAAGCACAGATGAAAGACAAATAGATAGAAAGATGAAAGAGAGAGAGAGAAAAACCTAACAAAACCATTGAGAACAAAACGAACGAACTAAATCCCTAAAAATAGGGATGCGAAAAATATTCAATTAAAACAACTCGATTATTCATAGACGTAACCTAGCCATTCAAACATTATCGAATTCATTTTTATTCACTGATAGGCCGATGGCATTAGTATTTATAGCCTGACCAAAATATATGGGACCTCGCCATATTGCGGAAAACAACAGGAACAAATTTCTTTTACTGGCAACAGAAACTACAATCGTCATTGTCATGTCATTATTTGTCATTGCACATTAAAATAATCTTTTTTATACATATTTATGGTTTATGATTCCTTTTTTTGTACTTGACTGTTGTGACAGATTAATAAACCAGTTGTCACCCTGTATTTCGTGCCTTTGTACTGTTCCCTTAAAATTCCCTTTTTTAAGCCCTAATTTCCCGAAAATCTATAGCTATCCTGCACAGTCATAATGATTTATGTCAACGAAGAAGCGTGATCAAATTTTCGAGTATATGATATTATTATGTGTCAATAAAAATGGTTTAGCAAAAATAATAGCGAATATTACAAAGAGCCACTGAATTTAGTAAGTACTTAATTTGCAAGTGTTCTGTCTTGTTCATATATCGTAGAATCTTTGATCGAATTTAGAAATGTAACATTCATGTAAACATATAAAATGTATAGATTTTAAATGTTCAGTTGCCAATCTAAGCTAGTATGATTATATCAAGTGTTGTCATATTAAGTGGGTTCGTAGCGCCCTTAATCCAGGTCCCATATATTTCTGGTCAGGCTTACGTAGTATATAGATGGTATTTACGTAGTAACTATTCTATAATCTGTGGAATTGGTATGGTAGCAAGCACGGCCATGGATCACTATTATACAAACTGTGGCACAGCTGATCTGCACCCTGATTTACAAACACTTGGAAAAGTGTCCGTGTCGGATCCTTTCCGAATAAAATTCGAAAAAATTAAATAAATGAATTTGAATTTGAAAATGATTCTTTCCGAAAGCTAATGTCATTTGTGCTTAATGGAAACGTCAAAGTTTTTGACGTCTTTGGAAACCTTTCTCTCGGATTTGAAATCTGTAGTTTCTGACGTTTGTGAATAAGGGTGCTAATATACTACTTACTGCCGTTCTCAGAGACGCCAATTAAAGTTAAACCTTAGTTGTGTTTCACGCCAACCTTTTATATTTCATTGACAAAGAAAGTGACAGAACAAAAACTTTATTATAGTTTAATTTCATGCCCTACAGCCCAAACGACTAGACGGTTTGGGACAAGACAAAGTAAAGTTTTAAAATCTCCAAATTTAAGAATTTATGTTCCAATCGATTATTCAATTCAAAATATTATTCGTTAAATCATTTTGATTTTTGATTAAGAAAGCGCGTCTTTAGCTGTCAAACTAAAATGTCAGAACATTGAGTGTCAGAAGGACCAATGGCTTATTTATTAATATTGTAACGTTCATTTGTGGTAGGTACAGTGCGAGTTTTCATTTGTCAGTTACACGCGCTCACGATTGACTGAGTAACGGAAAGCAAGGACATTCCCTTTCTTCCACCTTTCCTTACCTCATTCCTTCTCCAACCGCATGTTGTATTTTAGCTTTTAACTGTGTTGTGTTTACTTAATTGTGATGTCTTTTTTGTTTTAGGTGGTTAATTTTGCTTAAATTGTCAGTCTTAGTTTAATATAAAAAAACTTATTCTAAAATCCCTTGACGTGTCAATGTTTCACACGTGACCTTGGCGGAACAGTATACCCAACCTGGTAGACTTATGTTCACTCGCCATAAAAGAAAAGAAGAAGAAGAAGTATTTATTAATATTGTAACGTTCATTTATGGTAGGTACAGTGCGAGTTTCCATTTGTCAGTTACACGCGCTCACGATTCCTAACGGAATAGAGGAACAAACACGAGCTGTCAAACGAAACCGAAATTGGATGACATTTGTGTGTGTAAAATTGTTCATGAATGTGTGTCAGTGATGTATGTCATGTCGCTTGATAACCTATTGTTTCACACACGACAATACAATTTTACATCTAAAATTTTGCGACAGAAATAACCTCAAAACAACGATAGGTGCTATCATGGTACGCATCTAGTGTAGTGTCATTGACACTTCATTCGTTCTATTTCCTATCATTGACACTGTGTCAATGATAGGAAATAGAACGAATGAACGAACATGACTTTTTTTACCCAACTACCTCTGGGAGACGATTCTCATGCAGTAGAAAAAAGTTCACATTCGTAAAAAAGTTCGAAATACGAAATTTTTCCGAACGTAACACAGTTTGTGCATCCTCAGAACTTCACAATCGAAATAGTTCGATCGTACATCACCCGAACGCAACGAGTCGAAGTCGAAGTTCTCAAATGACGCTCGATCGCGGCCAATTATTTTAATAAACGCATATTCACTTTGTTCATGTACTTTGGCAGAGGGGAACGCCTGCGCTTTTCACGTCTCGTGTTATATAGTCGAATCTTAAGGTAGTAGTAACTAACTATTATACAGGTTGGCCCGTTAACAGTGGTCCAAAGATTTTTTTCAGCTTGAGAGCATCATGCATGGGTGAACTTTTAAAACATACTTTAGCTAAGTGAAAACTTATGGTTTAGAAATTGTGACTTGTTTTAAAAAAAATCAAAATTTCAATATTTTTGACGCGAAACCTCCCTGATTCGAAAACTACTGGACCGAATCGAATGAAATTTGGTATGGGCATAGTGCAATAATCTACCTATTTCGCTATAGGCTCATCTAGTGTAAATTATTAGACTGCATTGTTTTAGTTTAACTTTTCTGTAGCTTTTTTTAACATTAAACCTGTGAAAAAAAATGTACCGATAAAGTTTTGCTGACACTGCTAAAAAGTATCTTAACATAGGGTTATTCGTAACACAAAAAATCATAGTAGTCCTTCGATAGCAACATCTTCAGAAACAACACTCACACGAGCCTTGCGCACTATAAACGCGGTAGCGGAACAAGTAGACATATTTTCGTGTTCTCTGAGTGAGTTCGCAAGAATTGCATTTATATGTAATAAGTTATTTTGAACGATCAGTCATGATGCCCTCAAGCTAAAAAATATTTGGACCACTGTAAACCACTGTAAACGGGTCTGTATTTCTGTGACTTAACGTCATACTGTCGAACGTAAGCGCGTAAAGCTGTCAAATAAAAACTTGCACAAACTACTACTCAAACTATGGCCCTTGAGGTCAAAAGGGTTGCCAGATCATTTCATTGGGAACAATATGTGTAGATTTGAGTCTAGGTATCCCGTTTGTATCGTTCGTTTTTGTTTTGAGCAGTTATTTCTGGAGGTCAGCTACAGCATAAAACGTCAAGAAGTGGCGCTAGGAGCCTTTGGAAATGATTTTTCATTCAAAGTGTCAGCAAAATACGTTGTTCAAAATGTATAACAACCTGACGTCATGCCACCTGTACAGTGGGCCCCGCATCAGCTTACCCAAATCTGTCAAAATATTTCAAATAATATTGAACTCTATTTGTTTA
The DNA here is from genome assembly GCA_949316185.1 of Pyrausta nigrata. Classification (NCBI taxonomy): domain Eukaryota; kingdom Metazoa; phylum Arthropoda; class Insecta; order Lepidoptera; family Crambidae; genus Pyrausta; species Pyrausta nigrata. The sequence goes on from OX438936.1 coordinate 3,126,658, forward strand.
AATAAGAAACTAAAAACCAAAACATGCAGGATTTGAACCCACGACCTTTGACTAACCGGGCCAAAGGTCGTGGGTTCAAATTCTGGCAGTGTGCGTATTTTCGGGTATTTTGTTAAACTTTAACAAATACACTGAAGATTTGACAGATTAGGACAGGTTGATATGGGGCCGTGTGTACACTCGAATTTGGTTTTCACTATGTACTGGAATATGGAATATTTAAAAAGAGCCTGCGATGGTTAGCCTTAAAGGAATATTGTAGGTAAAATAAATATATTCTAGTTCATAAGGAACTATGCTGTGTGTATATCCCGTAATGAAAATTGGGCTTTATTATTATCTAGCAGTGCCTTACGAGTTCGCCCGCGCCAAACATCATATTATCCATACAAACTTTCATCCTCCATTTCATCCCCCTGATTATTTTATATCACGACAAAAAGTAGCCAATGTCCTTCTCAGGGTCTCAAACTACATCTATATCAAATTTCATTTAAATCGGTTTAGCAGTTTCGAAACCTATTCAGTACAAACAAACAAACAATCAAATCTATCCTCTATATAATATTAGTGTAGATTTAGTAGTTTGGAGGAATAAAATAAGTGAGCGCTATTGGCAACCCAGGCAGTGAGTCAGTCAAGCCTGGGGTTGGAGGAGAAAATTTGTGGGGGAAAATTCATTCATTCTTTGGCGAGCGCAAGCAAAGTGCAGTCGAGCACTGTATTGAATTATTGCTCGCTGTTCAGTGTGCATTTGCTGTGTTTTTTGAATCAAAGTCTTGGGAAAGTATGGTCGCTTCATAAGAAACATGGAGGCATTAGGAAATGAAATTGTATCTGTCCAGGGGCATGAAGAGACCCGGTGTGTTGAGATTTGCGAGACAACCGATACAGAGACGGATAAAAAAGATTTGTTGTGGATGAGTGGTATGGCTGCGTGTTTTTCGTCAGTCCTGTCACTATTTGGGCGCGTTGATCTGAAAACAACGAAAGGTGAGTTACGGTGAAATAATTTTGCCTGGTATATCGTATTTCGTATTGCAGTCTTCAAGGTCATCACGCTGCGCAGCTATTTACAGGCTTGTTTGGGTGATTTTACGAATGTTATATTGATTTTGGGTAATTTTGGTCAGAGGGTATCCTTAGGTCAGTCTATGTGTTTTTAATAAGTAAATGTATTGTGTTACTCTTATGATTTTATTTGGTGTTTTCCACAAAAATAATAGTACATCATATTTGTTATTTTTTTAAATTGACTAATTGCATCCATTAGAATGCAGTCACATTATTTTCATTCGGGTAAACTGTTTGCTTTAAACCAAATGTCCACTTATTACTTGGTTTAGGTAGCCGGCAGGTATTCTTAGGTTGGTAGGTAAGTTCCCTGCTTGTTGGTAGATATACAATCAACATTTAACCCATTTGGACCCAAACGAAATCCAGTGGTGCAAATTTTTAAGTTTCTTTATTAATTAATAGAAACGGATATTTTTACAAGAAAAATATAAAGAAATTAAAAAATACATATTTCGATCATAGAAAAAAAAAGCCGTCCTCAAATGGGGACAGTGGGTTTATATGGAGGGGAAATATTCAAAACATTTTTGTTCAATGCATCATGGTATTACACGCTTTTTGCAATGCCATCGTCCCTTTTTAGCATACAGTACATGGCAGTTGTTGGGAAAGCTTTTTCGTCACATTTTTTCGTGGTATAGCAGTGCGGTACCTACAGTGAAATTAATTGATCTTCTTGGTCATAGTCGCTCATACCATCAACATTATTTTTCTTCTCCACAGCGCTACATCATTTTACTTTTCTAATAGGCTATAATAAATTAAACCTGTGGTGCAGATACTGTCGTCCAGTCAATGGACGAATACAATTTGAGTTACTTTGTTGTAACGGTAATCAAAATCAATATGGTTTTTCTTCTCCACCTCTTTCATTGGAACAAAAGGGAACTTTTTGTTTCTTCCTTCCTGGACGGTACCTATCTGTTGAACATAAAGCTGCTTGGTTTTTTAGTTACATCCTCCAAGTTGTCGTGATGGGATTGGACATGATTTTCGTTGGAAACCAAAGGGTCGTAGATTGGCTCAGTCTTACGCCACCGAGGTGCCTCACGATCGGTTTTACACCTGATTGTTGTAGCAATCTCTTCGTCTACTGTCCCCGTCCTCCTCATCTCAATTCCCAAACACTCTTTTTTGGGATTTTCTTTGGGTGTCCTCGTTTGGGCACGGCGGGGCTATATGGGTTAAATCCCTCATTCACTCTATACTATGGAGGTAAAATTGTGTAATTGCCTGGCTGAAGTCATCTCAGGAAAACTAAACTGATTTTAACTGCCGCTGATCAGCCTGATCTGTATGTTTGCAACTATGTCAAAAATGACTGAACTGATGTTCATGCCATTTTCAATTATCAACAGTGTAAATTCTGAGGACCATTTGTTTTTTCTTAATGCTTTGTTTGGTTGGAATATGACAATGATTATTGAAGAACCAGATCTTGGATCGAGCAGTATTAAGGTCTACACAAAAAGTCTGCATTGTGAATTTTCAAGGATTGTGAAGCTAGGGCAGATTACTATTATTAAGGTATAATTTATTTAGCTACATGGTACATTTTAATCCACGCTTGTCTCCTGCGAAGCAGGGAAGGTCATTTTAAATTAAAAAAATACACATAAAAATTGGGTAAATTTTGCACACAAAAATTGATTGACCAAGTCATCTGGTGGGACTCAAACACATGACCCTTCGCTATCCGGGTGAATGCTCTATCCAACTGCTTTATTATTTTTTATGCTGCCAAATTTGCTTAAATAAATCATTATCATATGGTCCCTGATACATACACAAGTTTAAGCTGTAATAGTCAAATATCAACATCTTAGCAGTACTGTTTGTTTAATCTGAATGTATTTTTTTTATAACAAAAAAAGTACGACATAATGGGGTCATATTTTGTTTTTTGACAACCTGCATAACAGAGGTGCTAGCGCATTGTTTTCCTTTGAGGTCCTGGGTTCGATCCCCAGGTGGGTCAATATAGAAATTCATATTTTCTATATTGTCTCGGGTACGGGTGTTGTGGTACCATCATTGTTTTAGATTTCCATAACACAACTTCTTTAGGTACTTACTTTGGGATCTAAGTAATGTATGTGATGTATGAATTTTTATTTATACACACATCAACACTGTCTAGGATACAGGATATACAAAACATAGTATTATTTATTTTATTTTATTTAAGACACGAGGTGCTTGTGGCGCAGTGGCGGCAGCGCTTTGGTAGTGATACCAAAAGTTAAGCAACCCACGGCGCGGTCGTGATTGGATGGGTGACCATTCCGACCATTTAAGTGACGTCCATGACAAGCATCCTCCGTGCTTCGGAAGGCACGTTAAGCAGTTGGTCCCGGCTAATATCTGTGGTATTAGTCGTTAAGCCTAGTCAGAGGCCCTAGGGCGGCTTAATAACTTCTGACAGTAAGGTTTGTCACTTGCCTTACATACACCCCTCCACCAATCCGCACTGAGCCCGCGTGGTGAAGTATGGCTCGTTCCTCCTCATAGTTGAGGTGAGGCCTTTTCCCAGCAGTGGGATCTAATAGGCTGACTTATTATATTATTTAAGACACGAAACAGGTCTAATAAACAGGTATTATAACCAAAATATCCCTGTCTAGGGATAGAGTGTTGATTAGTATATATATTTTCATAAAATCTAATTACCATTGAATGCCAATGCTGCTAAAAAGCGAATTTATTTCCTTTTAAAATTGTGTGCTATGCGAAGTTCTGCTGTAATTCAAATCTTTAAAATTTGAAATGTGTACCAAAAAAACAAAGATCCTGAGAAAAAATAACAGATTATGTAAATTTTTTTCTATAAATAGGCCCGAATTAGACTCTGCCACTGCTTACAATAGGCTATGGAACTATAGGCTATAGTTCTCAAACATATCAAACTCAGTGGCTATTGCCTGCTTTTGTACTACCGTCTACAAAATCAGCTCACATAAAACGAGGATGCTTAAAAGGGGAAGGGATAACTGATTAAAAGATAGTTCCTTCCAGGGACACCAAATGAAAACAAAAATATTGCTTGCGATTTTCTATTACATTATTCTCCTAATGAAATTCGCCCACGGCGGCTAATCCCAGAGATGAACTAGGCATGCAGGAGGCCTAGTGCACAAGTGCGCAATACTCGGTTGCAGTCTCTGTTTCTTCACTCTCATCGTTTGGTAAGACGGCAGTCCGACACGACCGGAGAGAGATCAGGCGCACGACCAACGGCTCGACGTGCTTTTCAAGGCACGACGAGGTGCTATCTACTGTCTGTCAAGACTGTAACTGTTTTTCTAAGGAGTGCGTGGAGGTTGTTGAAAATAACATCAAATACTTATGGCTGCAGTCCCTTGAAGCTGTGAAAAAATCAGCCGTTTTTTCTAACATTCGCTGGGGAATAAAAACCTATTGGATACTCCCATAGACCTAAAATCATGAAATTTGTCAAGAAGGAGGGTCTTACAGCACAAGTAAATAAAAAAAGTCCTAAAACTGCAAATCTGTGGTCACATTGTATAAAAAAAACATTTGTTTGGCCGGAACCCTCAATGCGCGGGTCCGACTCGCACTTGCCCGGTTTATATATTACCGAGAGATGCAGTTTTTCTATTAGACAGATAAAACACTAACTAAACAACATTCTCATGCATAATACTTATTATGCACACAGTGGAACATTGTTGATAAAAAAAGCGGTAATGAAAAGATTGTATGAAGACTTAGATGACTTACACTAGGATATACTACGCTACTACTACTATTACTACGCTTTACATAATCAAAACCTGAACACTTCATAACTTCTTTTGTTATTGTTGTGGCGAATCATGAGTAGGGATTCAGATCCGTGGCATTATTGCAATCCAGATTTCGTGAACGATTTCATGATAAATCCGATGAAATCAAATTTTTAGAATTTCTTATATTTTTTTTTAGAAGGTTACAAAATATGCAACACTAGTACCGTTGACAAAGAAATAATACGAAAGCGAATAATTAATTGATTTATTTTATAAATTCATTGTAAAAAAATATTTAGAGTATTTTTATAGATTCAGATTTATATATCGCGAGCTACAGTGGTGAATATAGATACATTTTAGCGTTTTTGCTGTACTGTTTGAAAATTAATAATGATCTGGATAGTTCGGACTGCAATCCCTAATCTTGAGCCTACCGCTCGTACACAGTGGTTTACACTGTTCACTGTTTATATCTACATGTATGGTTGATCAATGTAGGCTGTCTTATTGCTATATGCGATCTCTGTACAACTTCATGCTCGTTCAGGGAGGGGGAGTTTGAGAGTGTATTTTTATTAAATAAGTTTTTTGCCAATTTCTATCTTTAATTTTTGCAAATGCGAACTTGCATGATTTACTTTGAAATGGCTTCTTTAAAACTCATGATGATCATCATTCGCATCATCATTCGCATCATCATTCGCACAAGCATTAGGTACTTAGGTAAAATTCGCACACAAGAGCTCTATTTTTGAATCACTTGTATGACATTCTGTTGACGAATGTGACATAATTTTCACTTAACACATTCATTTTAGCGTTTATTCTATCGCTCGCCTGCTGCGAAGAGTGAGATGGGGGATTCGTTGCGGTTTCGAGCGGTCGATTGCAGTCGATCCAGTGTTTCAAAAATGCGGAGTCTTAGATGACGAAGGGAAATCAGTAGAAATCTGCACGCGAGTGATTCAAAAATAGAGCTCCAGGTATTTGAACCCACGTCCTTTGGCTAACCGGGCCAACGCTCTTACCAACTGAGCTAATGTGCAGTCTATCCAGCCGTGTGAAATTAAATGAACAGTTCAAATCCTACCTGTGTGTGTGTGGTTTATTATTTAAACCTGTTCACATTAGTGTAGCCATGACTCGCACGTATTGCATTTTATCGATAGTTTAGTATCGTTGCGCGTTGACGGCCTCCGTAGCGGAGTGGCTCGCACACCAGTTTTCAAATCTCTATCTATCTCTAAGGTCCCGTGTGCGATCCCCGGTCGGGTCAATATAGAAATTCGGGTTTTCCATATTGTCTCGGGTCTGGATGTTGTGACTACAGTTGTTTCAGATTTACAAAACACAAGTGCTACTTACTTTGGGATCTGAGCAATGTATGTGATGCTGTTCAATATTTTTTAAATATTTATTCCGCGTGCGCATGTCTTTATTAAAATTGATTTACATCTCTCTTGTTCGGAAAGTTTAACTTTCATGTGTAGATAGCCGGGTGGAAAATAGTTTTTCCCTCCCTAATACTATTGAATAAAAGACCATATCGATAGGGCAAAACTATCGATAGTACCGATAGTTATTGCAATAGTCAGAGCTGTATCAGCTATCGATAGTGATTTTAATATTGAACTTTGATACTATCGATAGTATCAATAGTACTGCTGTGTGTCGATAGTATTTATATTAACGGAGCTATCGATAGTCTATCGATATTTGATCGATACTATTGCTTTTGCCTCAACTATCGATAGTTTATCTACTATCGATATTTTATCGATACTATTGCTTTTGTCTCAACTATCGATACTATTGCTTTTGCCTCAACTATCTAAAGATCAAAACCTTTTTGGGGTAGTATTAGCAGCCCTAACCAATATTTTAACTGTTGCCTGTGCTCGGCTCGGCGTTGTTGTTAGACATTTAGTTCCACCAAAGATAATATGTAGGGTGGGCCTAGAGAGGGGTAAGTTTTACGGTCGCGAGTAACTTAATCATGTCATTATACTTTGTCAACAGATGAAGATGATGACTGGGAAGTCCCGTATGAAGCTATTAAAGACATGGTGTACCTTGGCTCTGGCGCCCAAGGCGTCGTCTATGGGGGCAATTTGCGGGGAGAGATGGTCGCTATAAAAAAGCTAAGGGATATAGGTGAAACTGATATTAAACACCTCCGAAAACTAAACCATGAGAATATCGGTGAGTCTTTTGGTTTAATTACCTAAAAAAATATAATATTTTCTTTACCATTAAAATAAATTTCCTCACCGCAAGAGACTAATATAAATTTATTAATTTTAGTTCGGTTCCGTGGCGTGTGCACGGAGGCACCATTGTATGGTGTTATAATGGAATACTGTCAGTACGGATCCCTTTTTGCGTTCCTGCACACTGGGGCCTCCTTTGCCCCAAAGCAGATATTTAAGTGGGCAAAAGAAATAGCTGACGGAATGACATACTTACACAGCCACAGGATCATACATCGGGACTTGAAAAGTCCGAAGTAAGTTGATGATAAGTGCTTGTATGTGTATTATAGTCCGATCGCTTATCTGAGACGTCGCCTGCTAGGTACACGGCTGCGGGGGTTGACGAAAACGGGGGTCCAGAACGGTGCGGGAGGTAGGCACTAGACATGGGTAGTTCCTGAATGAATGATACAATTGAACTACTTCACCTATCTAGTTCATATGTATCACTCACTCACTATAGTCCAAAGCAGTTCATTCTGTTCAGTAAACTCAGTGAATGAGCGTAAAACGTACGGATGTATTTGTTAATACTGCAAGAACGAGACTGCAGTATTCTGCTACTGCACTGCAGTTTTCTATGTAAAATTTTCGGTATTAATACGTAACGTACGTACATTACGTACATAAATAACACTTAACATCCTTTGTTAATGCCTGTAACAATAACTTCGAAATTAATGAAAATGTTTTTAATTCGTAATTCTAGACTGCCTGAATATTATAAATGTTATTTTTTAGTCATAAGAATTCTTTGTAGTACACGATACATTTAAACTGAATGAAGTAGTGAGTGAGATTTTGATAGTAGATCTGCTGAGCTTTAGCTCCCACTGAACTATATCACTCATTTCACTTCAGTGAACGATTTTGCGCATGTCTAGTAGGCTTGTGAATTAATTGGGTGATTTAAATGTTGAAATTCATGTTATTTTTAAATTCAAATCAATCAAATCCCTGTTCTCGGCTACCTCGTACCCCGTAGGCGTAGTCTGTGATAAGCGGTCAAACTAATAGTACTCAAGAGTTTTTTTTCGACTAAAGGTGGCGGTTCGTGCCGCGACAGAGACAGGAGACCGCGACCGGAGACCGCGACCGGCGACCGCGACAAGTGTCTCGGTCTTTTCTGCATGTACTGTAGGTCGAGACCGAGATTGAAAACCGTGACAAGTATCTCGGTCTCTTTAGAATCGGAGAGTCTGTCGATGGAATCAGTTGTGTCTTGTGTCATGATGGAAAACCAAGTTGTAGAACTTCTATTGGAGGAAGAAGAAGACGACGATTCGCTCTTATACTATTATTACAAGTACAAAACTAAAAGGTTACCTATTAAGGAATTATAGTTAACTAGAGGTCAAGAAGGATCATTTTCGCTATTAGTGAAGAACCACCTTATGTGTGATGACAATACATTCAGGAAGTATTTTCGGCTCAATAAAACACAGTTTGATTATGTTTTAAATTTTCTAAAGAAAACACGCGCGACACGAGACACTACTGGTCCGAGGCAGCGACCGTCTCGCTGTCTCCTGTCTCGCGTCTCTGTCTTCTGTCTCTGTCTCGCCCGCGAACTGTCGCTTATACATTTCCTAACGTCAAGTAACGGTCGCGGTCGCCGGTGGCGGTCTCCGGTCGCGGTCTCCTGTCTCTGTCGCGGCGCGAACCGCCACCTTTACAGTGTGAGTCTTCACAACACGTTTCGTTGCAGCATCCTCATCGCTGACAATCTAGTGGTGAAAGTCTCCGACTTCGGAACCTCACGCGAGTGGAACGCTGTCAGCACCATCATGAGCTTCACCGGTACCGTCCCATGGATGGCACCCGAAGTGATACGCAACGAACCCTGCTCGGAACGCGTTGACGTCTGGTCCTACGGCGTAGTTTTGTGGGAGCTGCTCACTCAGGAGGTTCCGTATAAGAACATGGAGACTCACGCCATCATGTGGAGCGTTGGCACTGATACCATTTCGCTGCCTATACCGAGCACGCTTCCTGGTAGTCTGAAGATGCTGCTCAATCAATGCTGGAATCGAACGCCCAGGAATAGGTAAGGTTCAGAAAAATTTAGGCGAGAGTGGAAATACAATTTCCACAAGAACCTGAATATTTTTTGAGAATAGATGGATAACTCCATAAAACATAACAAAGCCATTTACACAAATATGGACAATGTAGGCGGTCCTATAGATAAAATCATCACACAACCTTTTGGTAAAGGAACATTCTAAGTAAGAAGCTAATAGCTATAGTAAATGGCTTAATGAAATTTAGCCGACTTTCGAGCTGGTCTGTTACTATGTCTACTGCTAAGTTAATAAGATAGTCGTATATGTATAAGATAGTAGTTAATCTCCTATCACTCGAACGACCTCTGAAACTTGTTGTTAATACAAAACTTGCCAAAAAACAATGACATTCATCGACGAAACCTTATAATGTCAAAAGCCATCCTGTCGTTTGGGCTGTAGGGCGTGGCTAAAATTGGCATACGTACTTACATAATACTCGTATGCACATATGCATACGTTCAAAAATCCTTTTTTATAAATAAATAATACGAGTAGAACAGTATTCATAGAGTACGAAATTTTCGGACAGGAACTTTGCCCTCTTTTTTAAATGCGTGGTTCTTTGGTGGTAATTTCTCTCATTTAGGCGAGTTCCTTTGTTAAATTCACCGCCTAATTCAGGGTAACTACCCTGTGATACCTTATGACGATAGCCTCTTGTCCATAGGCCACCTTTCAAGATCATAGCTGCTCATCTCGAGGTCGCCAGGGCGGATCTCTGCTCCATGAAAACTGATACCTTCTGTGGCGCCCAGGCTGCTTGGAGAATAGAAGTTCAACAGGGCATGGAAGCATTTTATGTCAGGTAATGGTGGAGAAATAAAGGGATTGGAGTTTATTCATTTTTAGGTTACCCCCGTCTATTTGTCTATATTTTTTGTACTGTATCAGTTCGATAGGCGCATATCAGGTTGAAAATTGGTCAGGTTATCAATGGTTGCAGCCGCGCGGTAGTTTGCGGCAATTTTGAAGAAGAGCCTTAGTGCCAAAAGTATTTTGTACCGCTATTTTGTTCATACCTGTAAAATAAATGATATGGATTTGGTATGGTTTTGATTGTACATTGTTGTCAATAAATTCACAGGTTGATTATGTTTGGGCGGAATTTCAGTTTATTTATTTTGTTCTTAATTTCTATTTAAAGTTATAAGTCAGCCTATTAGATTCCACTGCTGGGAAAAGGCCTCACCTCAACTATGAGCAGGAACGAGCCATACTTCACCACGCGGGCTCAGTGCGGATTGGTGGAGGGGTGTATGTAAGGCAAGTGACAAACCTTACTGTCAGAAGTTATCAAGCCGCCCTAGGGCCTCTGACTAGGCTTAACGACTAATACCACAGATATTAGCCGGGACCAACTGCTTAACGTGCCTTCCGAAGTACGGAGATGCTTGTCATGGACGTCACTTAAATGGTCGGAATGGTCACCCATCCAATCACGACCGCGCCGTGGGTTGCTTAACTTTTGGTATCACTACCAAAGCGCTGCCGCCACTGCGCCACAAGCACCTCCTATTTAAAGTTGTTTGTTTTAAAGTCATACTAACAACACTTACTAGTAACGCTTCTTAAAATATTGGTACCTAATTTGTTAGCACCTTATATGTTGCAATAATGAGAGCGTTTTTGAGCTATCGTTTTTCGCTCTGCTACAATGTACAGTGGGCCACTCATCAACCTATCTGTCAAATTTTCGCAATCATATTTCAACCTTATGTTGACCACATAGAATTTCATATCATTTGAGAGGGTGTCCTACGTAGTTTCGAATGCCACTGTAGTGTATGATTTTCTATGGGTAACGATTATTAGTATTAACAAATAATAAAGATGAAAAAAAGTACCTAAATTGTACATATTTATTAAATAGATCCTAATAATATGGAAATCGCAAAATAACTTTTACATTTAATATATTTTTTGACCAGCGTGTTCCGTGCTTCGGAAGGCACGTTAAGCAGTTGGTCCCGGCTAATATCTGTGGTATTAGTCGTTAAGCCTAGTCAGAGGGCGGCTTGATAACTTCTGACAGTAAGGTTTGTCACTTGCCTTACATACACCCCTCCACCAATCCGCACTGAGCCCGCGTGGTGAAGTATGGCTCGTTCCTCCTCATAGTTGAGGTGAGGCCTTTTCCCAGCAGTGGGATCTAATAGGCTGACTTATATATATTTTTTGAAAATTTCGAGAAAGATTATGAATTGCTAGTAGTAACAAATGTTGATTGACTCCGAATATGTTGTTTTTTTAATTACTAGTTAAATATTTTTTTACACACATTATGACTAACAAAGTAATAAATCAAAGTCAAATCACAAGCATTCAAGCGCATGAGGCAGTGAAAATGTTTTTCGAATCAGCGTCTTTTGCGACTACATCATTCGAGTCCATAAGCTTTCGAATCTATGAGGCAGTGGAAAAAAAATCGCAACAGCGTGTGTCGCAAGTCGCAACAGCGGCATTCGAAACTACGTAGGACACCCCATTTGAGATATCCTGACAGATTTGGGTAACTTGATGCAGGACCAACTGCAGTCACGGTTAATTGATATTAGTTTGTATTATTGTAAAACGCTTTGGTAGTGATACCAAAAGTTAAGCAACCCACGGTGCGGTCGTGATTGGATGGGTGACCATCCCGACCATTTAAGTGACGTCCATGACAAGCATCTCCGTGCTTCGGAAGGCACGTTAAGCAGTTGGTCACGGCTAATATCTGTGGTATTAGTCGTTAAGCCTAGTCAGAGGCCCTAGGGTGGCTTGATAACTTCTGACAGTAAGGTTTGTCACTTGCCTTACATACACCCCTCCACCAATCCGCACTGAGCCCGCGTGGTGAAGTATGGCTCGTTCCTCCTCATAGTTGAGGTGAGGCCTTTTCCCAGCAGTGGGATCTAATAGGCTGACTTATTGTAAAACGAAGTCAAAACAGTATTTGAACTGTTCAAACGAAATTCCCGGTATTCCCAGCGCACATTTTCCATGAACCTATTAAGTTATTTAGACAGACACACTCACGCTATACCTAGCGTCCATTTGTGAACACAAAAAGACAATAACTCTCATTAGGGTCAAATACACAATAATAACTCTTTATCTTACAAGGTCGGTCGAAATGGAAAGTTGAAACTCTTTTGCGCATCTGTAAATGTGTTGTAAACGTCTACAGAGAGAGTAATACAATAAACAACAATCTCCCCTCCCCCCTCTCTCTTAAGACCTCTCCAGCTTACAAAGGCGTGCGTGGTGTGTGATCATATTTTATTGCAAATTTATTTTAAAACTACGATATCTCATAAGATATTCATTATAATGAAATGATGCCAAGGGCAATTTTATTGTAAATGAAATACTTGTGATGAAGTTATTTTTTACAACGATTTAAACATGTTTACAAAAACGCATTTCGAAATAATGCATAATTTCAGGACTTTGATTTCATAAAAAGGTTGTAGCTAGACAAACTTAAAGTGTGGTGACTTAAATGCGTAACTATAATCATTTACACGGCGCATACAACGGAGCTTCCGAGCTCAAAAATCTTTTTTCTCCTGTTCTTGCAACATTTTTCATAGAAGGTCCGCTCTTATTGATCGTAGCGTGATGTTATATACCCTATGATTTCCCTCGATATGTTGACTATCCATCCATTTATTCGTCGCCAATCTCCAATCACATTTTATTTCATATTTATTTGATAACACTATCATTTAAGTACACAAGACACAACAATTTATTCAAATTGATGGAGTACACTCAGGCACAGCATTTTTTCAAACAAGAAGAGCCGAATTAAATAAAAATTTAAACTTTATGACGTTTCAAAAACTGTTTTTCTCAAAAAAATCGATTGCTCTTTTCATAATGTTGCCTTTTTGGCTAGTAAACCGATGAATGATCTAGAAACGATGCTCACGTACCTCCTCGCCTGCGGGGTACAGAGGAGAAGGGGTAAACGAGAACGGTGAGAGGTCAAAATCAAATCACAAGCGCCCGACGCCCGCATCACTCATGGTTCTTCTCGTCTACCTCGCGTCCCTGTACCCCGCAGGCGAGGACTCTTAGGCGTTGACTACGAGAATAGTCAAAGCCCATAAAAGACGTAACCGTCCATCCAGGACCGAACAACCTCAAGCCGAGCAGACGGTCCAGCGGCGCGAAGAGCTGAAGCAGGCTCGCGACGCGCGGCTTGTGTACGAACAACAGTTGCTTCGAGCCAACGAGGTGTACATGGAGGTGTGCGCGGTGCGTCTGCAGCTGGAGCAACGGGAGCTGGCGCTTGCTGAGTGAGTAGACGACGACTCAAGGAGTTTACAGCAAGCTTACCCTCTAGGCGTTCAAAGCAAGTTTACCCTTTAGGTGTCCACGACAAGCTTGAAGGCGAAGCTTACCCTGTGAGAGTCTAGAAGAACACAGCAAGCTTACTATCTAGTAGTCTGCAGCAAGTTTACAGGGCACTGGAGTCTAGCTTCTGCGTGCCAACCTGGTGTACATAGAGGTATGCGTGGTGCGACTGCAGCTGAAGCAACGGGAGCTGGCGCTTGCTGAGTGAGTAGACGACGACTCTAGGAGTTTACAGCATGCTTACCCTCTAGGCGCCCACAGCAAGCTTATCTTATAGGAGTCTGCAGCAAGTTTACAGGCCAAGCTCTCTAGATACTGCGTGCTAACGAGGTGTACATAGAGGTGTGCGCGGTGCGACTGCAGTTGGAGCAACGGGAGCTGGCGCTTGATGGGTGACTAGACGACCGTCAGTCAGACTCACCCCGCTCTTAGAGTTTGAAAGACGCTTACCGTCAGCTCCTAGGAGTCTACAGAAAGCTTACAGTACCCTGTCTGTAATTGTCTAGGTGTATGATGTCACAACTGTCGTCGGCTAACGAACTGAACCTGCAATATTGGTAGAAGGCGCTATCTGAGTGAGTAGACATGCTACCAGTCTCTAGGACTCCACAGCAAGCTAACAGCCCCCTGGTGCCTGGTGTCTGGAAAGTGTATGAGTAGTAGCAACTGCTGAGCCACAAGGTGTACATGGAGGTGTGCGCGGTGCGACTGTAGCTGGAGCAACGGGAGCTGGCGCTTGCTGAGTGAGTAGACGACGACTCTAGGAGTATGCAGCAAGTTTACAGGTCAAGCTCTCTGAATACTGCGAGCCAACGAGGTTTACATGGAGGTGTGTGCGGTGCGACTGCAGCTGGAGCAACGGGAGCTCGCGCTTGCCGAGTGAGTAGACGTACCATCAGCCTCAAGAAGTCCGTGCACTCCTCTCTTAGTGTCTGAAAGACCACAGGAAGCTTACCCTGTTAAGTGTCTGCCAAGTGTATGAGAGGCAACTGGCGTTTCCCAATGAGTGTAACCTGCAATAGTAGTAATAGACGCTTACTGTCAGCTTCTAGGAGTCCACAGAAAGCTTACCGTGTCATGTCTGTAGGTGTCTAGATGTATGAGTAACAACTGTTGTCTGTTTACGAGCTGGACCTGCAATAGTGAAAGAAGGTGCTATCTGAGTAGATATTCTACCAGCCTCTTGGACTCAACAGCAAGCTAACAGGCTCCTGGTGTCTGGCAAGTGTATGAGTAGTAGCAACTGCTGAGCCACAAGATGTACATGGAAGTGTGCGCGGTGCGACTGCACTTAGAGCACCGGGTGCTGGCGCTTGCTGAGTGAGTAGACGTTGACTCTAGAAGTTCACAGCAAACTTACTATCTAGGCGTTAACAGCAAGTTTACAGGCCACTGGTGTCTAGCTGCTGCGCGCCGACGTGATGTACATAGAGGTGTTCGCGGTGCGACTGCAGCTGGAGTAGCTATCGCTTGCTGAGTGAGTAGACGACCATTAGCCTATAGGCGTCCACAGCAAGCTTACTCTCTAGGCGTCTACAGTGAGCTTCAAGGCTAAGCTCACCCTGCGGGAGTCTAGAAGAACACAGCAAGCTTATCATCTAGGGGTCTGCAGCAAGTTTACAGGCCACTGGTGTCTAGCTGCTGCGTGCCAACGAGGTGTACATGGAGGTGTGCGCGGTGCGACTGCAGTTAGATCAACAGTAGCTAACGCTTTCCGAGTGAGTAGACGACCATCAGCCTCTAGGAGTCTACAGCAAGCTTAAAATCCCGTGTAGGTGTCTTGGTGGACTGTAGGGCGCTTACTCAAGTTGATAGAGACGAGATGAGTTATAATCCTGAACTAAGATGATAATTTACCGTAAAGTTGCATATTTTTCTACGCATCTTAGAGTACCTTATAATGGGACGCAATCTCTCATGCGTTCTCGTTAGAAATGCCGACCACGCGACTGAGCATAGCAATGCAAAACAAATTCAGGACTCTATATGCATATGGCGCTAGACAGTTAAAAATAGACCGGGATCGCCGACACAAGCCCTTATGATGCTCTAAAAATATAACCTAAATCTGGATCTTTGTCCGCGACGAACGTTTAACTTCAAAACACAGTTGATATAATACGTCTATTGATCGCGACGGCTTCTTTTTATGAAATTGCACAGTAAAAACAAAATTAAATGAATTCAAACTAAATCCTTGTCATGCATAAATTAAAAAAACGTGTCCGTCTCTCACGCTAACCAGCATGTCTTGTTGCAGACAAGAGAAGGCCATCAAAGATGGTTGCCGATGCGGCTTCAAGAAGAACTACAAATGCTACCAGCGCCAAAGCTCTTCGTCCTCTGACGCTCTCAAAAACGCCCTCTCCCCCCCCGCCAACGCGCAACGAAACGAAAACGCTCAACGTCGCAAGAAGATGAACAAAGAGGCCAACCCAGCCCAGGTCGTGGTCAATTTCGTTGAGAACAAACCCAACGAGCCAATCGCCGTTACCCTGAAAGATGACGACGATTCAATGATGTGCGACAGTGATGACGGCTTCGAAAACAACAACTTGACCACTATTAATGAAACCGGTGTCGAGAGGAACGGCAACATAGATGTTGCTAAGAATCTGAAGAATTTGGACAACTACATTCCGAATATCGCGCATGTTTAAATTTGTCAAAATTACAGGGACGGGAGGGGAGCGCGGGTAAATTATGATTGAATTGGTAACTATTCTTTAGTTATTTAAGCGAGTTCAACCTTATTTTAGATATGTGTTTCTGGCAATTCGGTAACGTTGGTCGTCTAGTCGATGAAAATTTAACTGTTTTGATTGGTCAGTTACCTAATCAGCCAATCGCAATCGTTGACAGTCGATGTGGCTAGCCAATCACGTTTTTCAACATACAGGATTGGCCGTTTACATCTCAGGTCTTTAACCTGTCAAATCCCTGAAGACCCGCGGGCGGGTTAATAACAATTTTCTATTGTGTCTGGATACATGATACGTGAAGGTTTAAAACAACGTTTTTTATGTTCTAGCTGGGTTGACCAATATGAACATTTATCACATAATTTTAAGTTTCCATTTGCCGCTAAAAGTCGCGTTGCCCTCCCAAATATGTAACGTGACTATATACCAAATTTCAAATACTCTAGAATACAGATCTGTTAGAAAAGTTATGAAATAATTGTCTTGTAGTAAAGTAAAGAACGCTTCGACTATTCCTTCTACTTTAAACATGATGTGACTTTGTCGTCACGATATTATAGTGACATGTGTGTTAGGGAGTGCAATCTCGCAGCGAATTTTCGATCGCGGTTTTTGCAAGATTAAAACACTTTTTAGTATAAAACCGGCCAAGTGCATGTCGTACTCGCGTACGGAGGGTTCCGTACCATTATCTATACAACATTTGATATAACCCTTTTTTAATTTCTAAGACGGAAAAAAACACGGTTGTTGTATGGCCAAACAATGGTTGAGTCCAACTTTCATATATTTTTAATTCTGTTTTTAGTATTTATTTCGATAGCGGCAACATCATTTGTGAAATTTTTAACTGTCTCACGGTTCATGAGATACAGCGAGTGACAGACTGACAGCGGAGTCTTAGTTATACGGTCAAAAATAGTGAGATTGTACTCTCTAGTATGTTTTTGAACGAAAGTGTGTACACTCGATTTTTCCTAGTAGATATGTCGAAAAGTATATAACACGCTGGCGATGATACACTGTCACATCTTTTGATAGTGCTTTTTTGAGGTCATTGTGTTATCGGTACTCATAGTTTCTCCTACGTGTGTTTACGAGTGTTGACGAAACAGTTTGAACTACTTTTAAGCTTATGTATGTATGCCACCCTCCTATGTGTACCCTTAATTTAGGAACGATATTCTTGCGTGTCGCCTATCGATGTTTGGTCGGACTAACGTCAATCATAGGTAAGAAAGGGAAGGATCGATGTATTATGCTTTAATCACTATGTAAATATATCGGTGTTGAGGACCCAATTACGAGGATCAATTTTTCTGTTAAAAAAAACGACAAAAAACCCAAAAAAAGTAGGAATAAGTGTATTGGTGTTGTCGTGTCGTGTTAAATGATGTTTCTGGCGATCTCCCGCAATAGTTAGTACTGTTATATGAGGTTAACATTTTCAGTCTTTTCGCGTATTACTCCCACATTTTTTTATCAAAGGCAGACTGCCGCAATTTGGCCGCAATCTTACCTGATGGTAAGCGACGATGCAGCCGAGGATGGGTCAAGTCTGACTCGTAACATCCTATTCACTCTTTTCTTAAAGGAATTCAAATTATAGTGTTTAGGAAACACTTCAGCTGGCAACGAATTCCACTCTAGCCGTACGCAAGAGGAACGTAGAGAATAATACGTTTGGTGCGTATTAGTGGTATGTCAACGACAAGGGTGGAAACTTCGGCTGTGTGTTATGTCCCAATAGTAAAATTACTTATAACTTACGTTATTACTTTAAATGAAACGAATTTACATTATCTAATTATGATTTGAACTCTACAGCAGATTAGAAAAGGCTGCAATTTCTTTAAATGTTCCAGAAATATATGTGGTCTTAACAATAAGTATTTGCTCAGGTCACCTACATTTGGTGATCATTTTACTTCTACATTCCGAAGCACAGATCCTTTCCTTAGATATAAGAGTATATGCTAATCTAGTCTACAAGGAGAAATCTTTCTAGATTATAAACTATTAATTACACTATTTATATAGTTTGGGCAGGTCTATACAACTTTTTGAAGTGATCGATATTTTCGAATTCAATTTTTCTAATATTAATTTTTGCCTGTCATGCTTCGAGAAGTTTCTTGTTTCACCCTGTAACATCAAGAAGCTCGAAAAAGTGATAGAACTTCTAGAATTTGTATTCCTTAAAACAAGTTTCATCTGATTTGCTCGAACGAAGTTGCGTTCTATCTAAGTGGAAGGTGTACTTCAGAGCTTGACACAGACAGGGGTTATCTAGAATGATATGAACCCTAGTCTCACCTACCTATTGATGTAAACAATATTTAAAACGCAATAACTAGATCTCAACGTGGAGCAGTAAACAAATCGATTGGGTTGTCAAGCGACAATGTTTTTGCGTTTTGACGACAGATGTCGCTGGTATATTTCATGCTCAGAACAAGATGGCCGCGTATTTTTGGATTTTAAAAATATTTTTATGTAAGTTTAAGTTGTGTATCGATTTATTGTACACTTTGTGATATTAATTTAGTTTTTTAATTTATAGATTTGTAATTGATTTTGGATACAGATCGAGATTTATTTATTTTAGATGTGGTCGTTTGTTTTTGCTTTGTTATTTTATTTTTGTTCATTATTAGTTTGTCTCAAAATATGATCTTTATTTTATTATTCTTGGTCTGATTTGTTTATTTTCTATAAGGTAACGTTCCAAAGATGTCTTAGTTTACGTTTTTACATGGCAATAGTATTGTCAAAACCACAAAGTCAAAAAATGATTATTTGTTACCAAAGCCAATTTGCTTAAAAACATACCATTTTTTTTATTAAACGTAAGAATTGTGGATAGCGGAAGTGGAAGGGGGTTGCAAAGCGATGGATATTAATATTTTTATAACATATTTTTCGCTGTCCGTTTCTATTCGGGTTCGTAGTGGAATTTCGACCTACGTAGTAAAAGAATAAGAACTATATTTTCTATGCACGCGCATGGTTTGAATAGGAAGAAATTGACTATTTTTGGCTTAGCTTTAAGAGTGTAAAAATTGGTGTAAGCCTGAGTGCCTGAAAGCGGGTTGATATTTCAAGTGCGTCTGATGGTGGCACCATAATTTCGTTCAACAGCGTCAGAGAGGTAGTTTATGAAGGGTTAACACGATTCTTTAGTCCTATGTTGGTTTAATAACAGTTTGGGGGATAGTTAGTGTTTGGGCGATAATGTAAAGCCAGCGGAAGGTATTTGTTCACGGGCACGTTGGTAAAGGTGCGCATGTGGGAAAACTTCAAAAAAAAAACTTACAGATTGATGTACAGTCGAGCAAATTGAATCATGACCCACTTTGGCGATTATTCCTTTGCATTTATAAATGTAGTAAGGTTTTCTTCGCTGTCATGCATGTTGCACATAGTACGTTTTAAATATGAATAAAAATGCGTCATAACGGGTCAGAGATTTATGCAAGTTTAACCTTTATTATAACTGCACTAGTCATGTTTTAGATAAACCAGTCTTAATATGAATTTAAAATAAGTCCATAATCCAAACTCTTTTCACTACGAAGAAAAATGTATTATAATTTAAAAAATAAAAAACGTCGTGTGTCAAATGTCAAGTATACCTACTAGTAAGTCAGAAATTTTATAAAAACGTAAGTCAATATCTACAAACAAATCTTATAATGGCCAATTTGGCAAAACAAACAGCTAAGAATAAGTCGGAACACAGTCAGAACCTGGATCAGCCGGCATGCTAAAGAGGGTACCCTCGAAGACAGACGACGACATAATCATGGCGTTCGTCGAATCAAGAACGGAACGGAAGAGAACGGAAATGCAACACTATTACGGATAACATATTTACAGACGAGAAATCATTTCGCTCGTCTCAACATGGTCGCTTAACTTCGTAGCGTTACGATAACACGCGATAGGACAGAGGATCACGTTGTGCCTGGATGGATGCCGGAAGTGTCGGAAAACTTGTTCAAATTTCTCCTCGTCATAACGCTATAAACTATGTCAATTTAATGGAAGAATCAATGTTACCGACTTTGCGAACAGTTTACTTGCGTGAAGAAGTGCCAGTAGTCTCCTTTGTTCATGATAACTGTCCAGTGCATACTGCCAGAATTGTCTCGAATTGGTTTACCTGGCATGAAGATGCATTCACTCTTATTCCATGGCCGTCTAGGTCCCCAGATGAAAATTTGTGGTGTTTGGATTGGGGAAGTGACATTTGTCGTCTAATCGGGTTAATTTTCACTTTACCAATTTAATGCTACTTGTTAAATATATACTTAAAATAAATATTATTTTCTTCAACTAAGTATACTGTTTTATTTCATCATGGCAAACACAAGTTCCAGTGGAACTTTTATAAAAGAAACTGGTTCCCAATACAGACTTGACGCCCGGCCGTGCCGAATCCCGAATATCTACCTACCTACTTGTGTGTTGCATTGCAACCCTTACCCACATGAAATGAAGTTCTCGCCGATTTTCATACAAACTTATTCGTACAGATAGCGACCATTGCCTTGTCAGTGACTGTCAGTGTCTAATAAAATGATGACACGTTCGTTTCTAGGAAATGTATGTTCAAGCGAATTACAACTTACTTGTATGGAATGACAGTAGAAAAATGACCATAAGGTGGGTCATGATTCAATTTGGTCGACTGTACATTTAATTTCAAGATTAGAGTATTTCCTTGCAAGTTTTTTTGCAGGTGGGTCTCTAACCCACGGCCCTTTGCTATCAGGGCGAATGCTCTTCCAACAAGATATCGATCGGTAAATCAAATCTGCAGTAGCTTAGTTGGAAGACCATTCACTCACTGTGCTTAAACAATTTTTGGCGATGAGTACCTTATATGCAGAGATCGGAGTAGGGTGATTTGATGTACTTTGACAGTGCAAGAATAATATGCATATGCCTTTTTTTGAAGAACCGGTAACGCAAAATTCCGGTTTTCCTCTTAATTCTGGTCACCTGAAATCACTTTACGACTACGATTCCGGATACTGGAGGCATGTCCATATTAATATCAATGTTTGCGGTCATTGACCCCAAATAACTACCTACTTCGATCTCTGCTTATATGTTTATCCCGAAGTGTCCAATTTAATATATTTTTTGTTTCGCGTTTAATATATATTTGGTCTAAGTCGAGGCTATTTCATTTTGTATTTCTGGCTAATTGGTTTGTGATCTATAGACTGCACTAATCTTAGTATGTATTTTTGATGCGACTTTACTATTTCTAAGAATGTATAAATCGTTTCTTAATAATACACTTCAACTTTTACGAATACAAACTAACAAGCTACAAAGAAAGTAGATTTTAGATTTACACTCGCACACACTATATTGAGTGTTGTTTTCCTCTATTGTCTACATGGTGTCCCGTTATTCAAAATAATCCTTAAAGCACAGATTAGTTACTCACATCATGCCCCACTGAATGCCATACATTTTTCAAGTTAGTGTTACCATTTTCGAGATATTAACATTTATTTTTTGTATGGAAATTTCGAAGAATATTAACTTTTTTAAAATCTTTTATTATTTTAATATTCTTTATTGTTGTAGATACAAAAATCGATATTTATTTTACCTTAAAGTTTTAATGAAGCTCCCAAAACTTATACAAACTTTAATGCAAAAATGGCAACAACTTTACTTGAAAAAAAAAAAAGGTGGTGTATAGTAGGTTAGTAGGGAATAATGTAATTAATCTGTGCCTAAAGCATTATTGAAGGACATTTAATTATGGTATACCCTGTGTATTGAGTACGAATTTATCGAAAAATAAATAAATATATGACAACGGAAATTAAGGACTCTGTTTTTTAGGTTGATATTTTTGACGGTGGCTAATTCTTGAATGCTCGAGCACGTTGCTTCCTGCATTTTCAACCTTATGCTCTGGGAATATAAGTTTGTATTTCTTTTTAAGCTCTAACTGTAAAGTGACGTGCAGAGCTTAGGTTATATCAGTGTGTGTGTCGTATTAAAATCCATGACATTAAATTCAGAGGAAGAGTTTTAATTTCACTGTCATTTTAAGATATACATGCGTTAGGTTAGATTTATTTACGAAGTAAGTTACCCTTTATTTTAAGTATTCCCAAAACTATTGTGGATTATTTATAAATAGGACTAGAAATAATTATTATACTTAGGCAAATTGTATACTTTTTTCTGTAAAACAAAATTCCCGTCCTCGATTCGCTAAAATATTTGTACAGTGTCTACGAATTTGAGTAAACACAACTAAGGTAACATAATGATATATTTCGTTGTGAAAGGGCTTGGTTACACTGCGCAAACGCTGCTTCTGCACCGCGTGTGGCCAGAAAGTGACGAACCTCATGCGCTCCAACTAAATAGGCATTCGCTATTGCATGGGCAGTACTCAGTTCTTCAAGGAATATAAAAGCGCCGTGAGGATTTCTTGTGGACACCACGGCGGGGTCATGTTTCTTGATCCTTCGCTTATATTTTATGCCAGGAAAGGGTAATAACGATGATGTCAAATAATAGACGCGAAGGTCTGAAAGATAATCAAATGATATATCATAAACCTATGCATAAAAACATTGGTTTACACGCCTCTCAAAATACTGACTGTCTGAATTAACAGCTGCTTGCCATAATCCTCAACACCCTAGGTTGACCAAATTCAAAATGGTTTCCATCTGGCGCGTATTCGCAATGACTCACATGGTTGTGACTTTTCTTCTTCTGCTTTTACCTGGCTAGACTGACCTCGTTGGTCTAATGGTCAGCACGCTGGGTACTATCCACGAGGTCCCGGGTTCGAATCCCGGGTCGGGCTGAAAGTTTCTGGGTTTTTCTGTCTTAAAATTACTCAGACACAGCTCTGGAGTCAGGAAGTTCGTGGTGTTAACACCCCCGTGCCTCGGAAAGCACGTTAAGCCGTTGGTCCTGCGCCTGATCTCTCTACGGTCATGTTGGACTGCCGTCTCACCGAATTATGAGAGTGAAGGAACAGAGAGTGCACCTGTGTTTTGCGCACACACTTGTAGTTTGCTAAATCTCGGTTGAGATTGGCCGCTGTAGTCGAAATTCGGCTCAGAGGACATTATACCTGACTAGTCCAGTGGCGGACCTTTTTCTTTTACCTACTATCAGGGTAGAGCGAGATAGATGTCACTAAGCACGTTTCGGACAAAAAGAAGCGCAAGCAGTTATGGTGTAAAGATGATATTTGTTCATCGCTACTTCTACTCGCTATACCCCAGGTTCGCCACCTTGTGGTGCGGACGAAGGCTTCTCTTGACTGAGACGTTGCCAAGTTTGAGAAGCTGCTGGATTCCTAATCCTAATACAGGCTAATCCTAATGCTGCCCACGTTGCATGCCCTGGATAGCATGTTTTTTTAAAAATATTTATTTATTGAGTTTGATGAGGGATGTGAACAGGACAGCTTGTTAGAACAGCTGGGATTCTCAATCTTTTGATACATTTTGTGGCAATGGGGATAAACACGCAAAGCTTGATGCAGATGGCGCTAGCATAGATACGCCCATGTCAAACATTTTGCTATTGTTTATGTCGGGCTTTTTTGTATCTAATTTACAGTTTTTCATGACTATCTAATGTTATTTCATTATAATGTATTCGTCAATGAAGTAATCTGAAATAAAAGACGAACTTCGGAAACGAGGATCAAAAGTATCTGGTAAAAAAGCCGATTATTGCTAGGTAAAAAATTTGGGTGTTAATCTAGTTTTATTTAAATGTTACATTTAATTGTTTGTTGAAATTGTTTTGTTATATTTGTGTTACAAATTAACCACATAACAAGGTTTTAAATAAATATAACTAAAATAATAAAACACGTACATGTTTGTTTTTAGGTTAGAATTCTACGATCGGAACCGCTTATCCAGAAGCTTATCATGATGTAAATAGTTCCAGTAAACTACCTAAAATTAATTAATTTTCTTCTTATAGCTGTTTCCTACTTCGATTCTAAAACTGAGTCCTTTGAAAATAAATGAACACTATTATTGTAACAACCTGGCACAGCACATAACGGCATTATGCTTTCGTAGATTTAAAACACAAAAAATACTCAAAAAAACACAACTTTTGTACTGGAATGACAGATAACTTTGGCCGCATCAACAATACGCCACCTACAGGGAGAATTTGGCAGTGTGGATTCCCATTGACAATTCCAATCTTTGTCAGGTCTGGGGTAAATGATCCTTCATCAAACAGATCTGGTTCCAACATCCTAACATCTTTATCGAGTACAGGCCTTCGAGGCTTTGGACACGCTGAAAAGCCGGGCTCTTAGTGAATATCTGGCCAGGTTGCAAAAGAATTTGAAACATGAATCAAAAATGCTATCTAAGTAGAAGATTTTTAAGCGTCTTAAGTAGGAAAGCTTTTTTACTAAAGAGTGTGGTTTGTCGACCACAGTGAGAGTTATTTAGCAGCGACTTAGGATCGTAACGACATGGGGCGTGCATGGATGCAGGGAGCCATGTTCGGTTAGAATGGCCAGAGGCCTTACTTTATATTTTCTATTTTCGAATGTAGCCGTCCCTTTCACTCACGACAGATTGACAACGAGCGTGATGACTCGAAAATACGGACATCTTCAACAGGAGTAGGGCCTCTGCTTTTAAGTCTTTTGTGTGAGACCAACGCATTATGGCCCAGCATGATCAGTTGCTCGAATGATGACGTTGACTGGTAATGGACACTTGTGATCAAAGGGTCTTTTCTTGACACCAATATTGGTGAACCTCAAGACGACAGTATTGACAACTTAGTGGACTTTTTCTAAGACATCCTAGGGTCAGTTTATAGCTTTGTTCAAGTGTTCTGTTGGTTTCAAGTGTGCTCCATATACTCTTAACTAACTGGTCTCGTGAAGAATTAACTAGTTATTACAGATATGTAATCTATGATTTGAGTTTCTACCAAGCACTTTATTCGCCTATCTGTCCGTTTTACAACGATCTGATTTTACAGTTATAAATTATGAACTTATTTGTATTTTTGCGAATCGCGGACGGTCGGCCGTTTGGTCTGATGATTATTTATTGTAATTAGTTTTGACTGATACGAAATCGCACATCATTTTTGTCTCTTAAAGATACAGTGGACAGCACATGATTTTACATATTTCTTGCAAAATCACCTCTGATGTCGTGCTGACTGACTTTCTCCAATCAAATATAGGAGTTGCGGCAATACTGTCACCTCTTTGAACATCCATACATAAATTATACATCAGCTGGATTTTGCCGTCAGTGTCAGCCAAAGAACAGACATGTTTGATGTGCGATTTTGACTCGGTTTTTTTGCCAGGGCCATTAATTTTGTTTAAAATACATTGATCTCGAATTGTTTCTCATGTATAATTTCGGCCCTGCAACTAGTTAGTAAGATAGAAAGGACATGTACACTTAGCGTATGTGAATTAATAAAGACATTGTCAAAATTAGGTGTATCATTGTTTAATTGACCTTTATTTATTTATTTATTTATAAGGTACACCAACGATAATAACAATGGTGCTAACTTAAGACTAACAATATTTAAAAACTAATTGCATTATCACTATTAGGTGCACACCGCGTGCCATTGACCTTGACCTTTTTTACACATTGTACTCGTATATCCAGGATTTTTTTTAAACTTAACCAGATGTACGGGCTTTATTAAAAAAGGGCGGCTCTAATCCTAAGTAAAAATAAATTCTATAGTTGCAGTTGAAGTCGAAATGATATTATTTAACACGACTAACATAATATGTAGTAAGGATAGTACTTACTAATCTTTATATTATTTACTAATCTTTATCTATATATACTTAAACTACTAAAATCGTTACTTAAATATTCGCTCTGTTAGTAGATATTCAATTTACAGTGTTTTTTATGATAAAAAATATTTTATTTTACGTGAATGATTGGTGGTTTACATTGTCATATTTTGTGGGCTTCTGGGCAA
The DNA here is from genome assembly GCA_949316185.1 of Pyrausta nigrata. NCBI lineage: Eukaryota > Metazoa > Arthropoda > Insecta > Lepidoptera > Crambidae > Pyrausta > Pyrausta nigrata. The sequence goes on from OX438936.1 coordinate 3,152,868, forward strand.
TGTTGCTGATTGAAAAGTGAAGAGGGTAGGCGTTATTATATTTACATGTACGAACGTTTTGTAAGTTATATTGTGTTTTTTTAACGTGTGCAAAAAAAAGTGGTTTATCCAAGAAAGCTGAGTTATTAGGCTGTTCAATCTATAATACTACTAATTTAACCTGTGTTACCATTGATAGAAGATAGCAAAATTAATTCCGAACTTGCTTAAGCATACTTAGAGCTCGTTCACATGAGGACGATTCGTGATTGTTGACGATTCGATTTTTTACACGATTCTTTCTTTTTTTGTCAACGGCAATGCTTTTTGAATGCCCATGTTCACACGGATCACCAATCGTGAAAAATGACGATACGTCTTAAATCTATTAAGTATTGTGTTTTTAAAAATCACGAATCGTCAATAAAACGGATTTTTGACCAAATTCAATTAGGATATTTTGACGAATCGTGAAAAAACACGATTCCGTATGCAATGTGAACGTCCATCCGTCATGACGTATCCTGTATTTTGACGAATCGTCAATGATGAATCCCGTGTGGATGAGCCCTTAGCTAAATCATGGAAGACGACCAACGAGGACGTAAGAGGACGCACTAAACGGGATCCCAACAAAATGACGCATCAAGGTAGATCTCACGCTTGCCGCGCTGTGACAAGAACTGTCATGCAGCCAAAACGCTACCCACAAGGCCCAGGCGCCACTTGAAGGCCGCCCAAAGTCATCTGCCCGCAAAAATCCAGCTGTTGGAATTGGCGAATTTCGCGGCCGGCTCGACATTCGCCGCGCGCGCTACATTTTTCCGTATTATTTATAGAAACAGCATCGACGCGCCGCCGACTGCGCACACGGCGACCCGCGCGCGGCCGGGCAGCACTGCCTATGGAACCGCCCGTCTTCAGAACCGCCGCCCTTCCGACCCTCAGGGCGGCCCCCGGCAGTACAGCCACTCTCACCCTACCACTGCCCACGGGGACACCACCGATCCACTACGAATGGTACGTGCTATTTCTATCTCTCCAGCTGTTCCAAAATTCTCGTCCATTTCTCCATCGCCGTCGAATCCCAATTCAAACTCGACCGTAACGCGCGGAAATAAGGTGCAGACACGAACGCTGCGTGCGCGCCGGCAAGCGTTGTTTGTTTTTCACATGTCGATGTATAAATACAGAACCAGGAAGCGGCTTGGACATGCAATAGACTCGGGACACAAGCTGGTCGGAGCTGTAATCATAGTTCTGGACGGTTACTAATGCCATCTGACATCTGTTCGTCAGTATTGTGTATTATTTTAGCTTTTATAAATAACTGATCAAGTCACAGCGCCTGGTTTATAGTTAAATTGTACTCGTGTGAAAATTCTTGCGTGGATTTGGAATCAGTTTTGCAATGTGTCAATATTTATTTTTACGTCTGATTATTTTTTACGCTTACACGAAATTAAAGGGAATAATATTTTCTGACCCTATTAGATATGTGTCTGCGGTTTGATCACTATAAGGTCAGTCCTCAGTAGTAAATACAGGGTGTCCCATTAATAAAGGATAATCCTTTAGGTACAGATTAGTTACATCATGCTCTACTATATGCCAAAATTTCTTTCAAGTAAAAGTGTTGCCATTTTTAAAATGTTGGTTTTGAGTTTTCATTATTTTTGGGAGACTTACTAACATTTTAAGTAAAAAGTGACTATTGATTTTGGTGTTTACAATATTCAAGAGTATTAAAATAGAAACAGACTTTTAAAAAGCCATTAATTGTAGAAGTAGCCATACAACAATTAAATATTAATATCTCGAAAATGGTAACACTTTTACTTGAAAGAAATCTTGGCATATACTAGTGCATGATATAACTAATCTGTACCTAAAGGATTATCCTTTATTAACGGGACACCCTGTATAATAGTAATAATAATCTTTTACCTAGTAAATCTAATCCTTTAGATCCCCTATTATAAAAAACCATCAAAAGCTGTCACGTAAACAATCTATCTGTATCTGCAAATTTATGATATCATAATCGGTGGGCAGTTTTTCATGTTTAAAATGTAGTTTATTGCTTCCATTATAAACATTGACATTTACCAAAATCAGTTCAGTAACTTAGGAGCTTATTAGCCTTTTTTTATTTTTTTTTTATTTGGGACAACAACAGCTTTTAACTAGACATTTTACATAAGTTGAACACTATATTAGCCAATAATAGTTCACCACGATATTGTTATAAGTGGTGGACATGTAGATTTTGGTAAGCAGACTAATATTACCTAAAATTATACAATACTAATGTAAAATATGACATTCCCATACTTATGATGCGGTACAGAAAAAAAACCTTTGCTGTCACTTTGCCGTAATCCCATTAAATTACAGTGATATCTATCGAAATTTCAGGAGCAATATTTAATAATTAATATTATTTTCTTGTTATTATTTATCTAAATTTTTTTAGGTTATCCATACTTTAATATTATAAATGCGGAAGTGTGTCTGTCTGTCTGTTACCTCTTGACGCTTAAACCACTGAACCGATTGAGATGAAATTTGGTATGGAGACAGTTCGAAACCCTGAAAAGGACATAAGGCTACATCAGTCGCGATATAAAAACATGAAGGGAGTGAAATGGGGATGAAAGTTTATATGGAAAATCCAACTCTTTCGGGCGAAGTCGCGGGAAACCACTAGTTATTCTTACATTTTTTGGTAATTTAGTTTCGGTGGCACTTCTATTATTATGAAAACAAATAATAAAAAAAATAAAAGGATAAAAAACTATACCTATCTACCTTAAGTTAGAACATTTTTCACTGTTTTCTTTTAAATTATTTTTTTATGGATTTGTTTCTTAAGCATAGGCCTCCCCCAGTTTCTTCCATTACTCCCAGTCTCTAGCCAGTCTACTCCAGTTTGGTTCACATTCATTCAGCGGTGGTAGGCTCCGCTAGGAGCCGTCTGGTAGCTACCACCCTCCCACCGGTGTCCCGCCGGGGAGTAGGAGTACTAGAACCTTCTGGGTGAGCTCGCTCCACCGTCGACTCTGTCTACGCCACGTCTGGCTTGGTGTATAGTCAAGAGCACATTATCATATCAGCCTATTGCAGTCCACTGCTGGACATAGGCCTCTCCAAGACGGCGCCAACTTTCACGGTCCTCCGCTTCTCGCATCCAGCCACCACCGGCCACCTTCCTCAGGTCGTCGGTCCACCTAGCAGGGGGGCGTTCAACACTACGTTTCCCGAGACGTGGTCTCCATTCGAGAACTTTCCTACTCCAACGCCTGTCGGTTCTGCGACAGACATGACCAGCCCACTGCCACTTCAGCTTACTGCACCTCTGAACGATATCTATCGGTGGTCAAGAGCACACCCATTTCAAATACATAAATAAAAAATCTTAAAAACGTCCTCCCATCTTGTCAGTGGACTACCTTCTTTCATATGTCCTTAACGTGGTGTCCATTCTATGGGTCTTTTTGTATTTTACGTGGCCAACCCCAATGAAAACCAACACAATTATTGTAAATGATTGATATTATTTCCCAACATCTACCTGCGGTTTGATGTAATTTGGTAAATCAATTTATGTGACACAAACAGATCCACTATTTTAGTAATAAATATTATTTAGTTACTGAAAATGTTACTAATAAAGTGATTCAAAGTGATTCAAATTCAATAAAGTGAGGCAAAATCATACCGAAAATTAATTTAAATGAAATGAAATAATGATTTTATTAATTAACACTCTAATCTTAATTATTAATAAACAAAAACACGTGCAGAAAGTTCGATTCAATTTGAAGTTTTTCAAATTAAGTTTGTTTCTAAGATTGCCTATGAAGTAGAATTATTGATAAAATTATTTTCCCATAGTACTTGCGTTAAATTTTAAATGAAATGTTAAATGGAACCTTAATAAGAATAATTAGTATTTTTCCTTTGAGTGGTTAATAAGCTATCATGTACTGCTTGTACCTACATTGAATATGTATTTTTAACTTTGTTTATTATTAGTATTTTTATCGGTCCGCAAAATCGCATACTTGAAGAGATGAGATGAAACTCAGAACCACAAGGAATCCAGGTCATTTATAATAAATATTATACTCATATACCCGCATGTGTTTACAATGATTCAATCGAAATAGTTCTGTGCTCTCACATTTCATTTTACAAATCACTTTTTAAATGTTCTCCTTTTCCCAACCGATGCCAGATAAGTTTACTTTTTACTTACCAAAAATAAATATGAGGTTATCACGCGTGATTTCTCATTGCGAACCTGGTGACGCCATCTATCGGTGGTCAGTAGCGACATCTATCGGTGATCTACGGTACTACGCACGTAGCGACATCTGTTGAAGCGCTTGGGAATCATTCGCTTCAGGATATTCACTCGTAGATCTTTTCAGGATGAAAAGGGGTTCCGATGTTCTTAGAGTTAATTCTTCTACTGGGAATCAGGTAACTATATTTTTATATGAATGAAAGCATGGAAAATAGTTTGTTTCTACTATTTGTTGTCAAAAATGTGTACTGTTCAGTTGCTATTCACCAATACTGTTTTTGTTTTATTTATTAGCCACTCATCCCTTTTCAAATTCTCTTTTTTGTTGCGTGGCTGATATTGTAAACAATCATAACACTTCTTGTTATCGTAATTATTCATTTAATAATAAGGTAATCACAAAAATAACCACCTACTATGGTAGCTAATTTATCATCCAATTCATAAGACTTTATATCTATAGTTTAATAAAATTTGTTCACTGATATTATTATAAACGTCATGTAAAAGTATTGTTTACAATATTTTCCAAACAAATAAAAACAGACATCCAGTAATAGTACCTACCTTGGGATCGGTTTTTCGGCTGTCTTTTAATAAATACTTAATTAAATAGAATGCGTTCACTGAATAGAGACCTATTCGCCTTGTTGTTGTAACCACAGTAAAAAAAAACTTTGAATATTATTATGCGCCAAGGTAAATAATTCAGATCGTTATATTCAAACAATCGGAAGACGATTTGATGCTTGACAATTTTTTATTTCATACCTAACACAGAAGTACAATATTAATCTTGTAAAACTGCTATCGTCAGACAAAGTAACAACACTGAAGTCAACAGACAATTTAATCCTCAATGACAACATCAACCCCGCGTCACAATCCACGGATCAAACTGAAACTCAGTCTGTGCAAAAGCGGCCGCACGACGTGGCGCTAGCGCAGCTTACCAAAATACCGCCAGCGTACGCGCAGTCCGCGCCAAGCCCTCGCTGCTCGCGAACTCGCGACATGAGCTCGCGCGATGGGTAGCAACTGCTGTAAAGGAGACGCCTCCAGGCCTCTCAGGTCCAGCTCTTCCATCTACAGCAGGTACCTTAACCTGGTCATCGCTCTCGCACAGGAAATCAACGCGGTACCCTCCGTCCTCCGAATCACCCTCTGGCCGTACGTCACGCGTCAGGCAGTGCAGTGAAGTGTGGTGTAGTTTAGTTACATAATTGTGTAGTGGAGCTTGTTTACGGGATCGGTGGAAACGGTCAGGTGTCAGCATGTCTTGGTATCTGTGCTAAACGTGTCATGATCATTTTGTAATTAACTGTACAAAGTTCGGTAATGCGGTCGCGTCCAACCTTTGCCAGACGCCCGAAAGCTAGTCGTAGTCCATTCATAATAATGATATATCACTGTCCGGCGTGAAAATAAACTCGGCGATAAGTCATGGGTTTTTTTGATCCAGCCTCGGGGTGGCCTTGGACATTTTTCATAAAATAGGTCAAGATAATGTGGAGTGTTTTAGTGTTTTCATCTTTGACACGATTCGTAGGGACGTCTTACGTCTTTTGGTTCTTGTGTAAACTTCGGAAATGATTAATAAGTACCTACCTACTTGGGATGATAGCGAATCAGATCAAAAGTGGGGCAATAGGTACATAAAACAAAGACACATGTGTAGTTGGCAGAGAACTAGCTCTTGTTTACGCAAGAAAAGTATGCGTGTACGCAAACTTTTTTAATAATGACCAAGGTATACATTTTGATTACGTGTTTTAAGCTGAATTCGTAATTTCTATAAAATCTATCAAATTATTTTCAACTCTACAATTAGGTACTTGACTCTCCGCTTAAATCAATTTGATTTCGGTCAGGGTTTAACTAAAGAGAACGAAACAAACCTTACTTCAACTTTATTTAAAGACGACTTGAAATATTCAGTGAACATAAATAAATATTATCCGATTGTCTCTATTTATACGTTCAATATCAATGATCTGGCTTTCATATTTTATTCATGCAATATTTTACTTTTAGTTACAACTTCATTAATATTGTCTTCCATATCTGAAGGAAGTCGATACAATAAGCTATCACTTTTTGTGAGCGAATTTCGTAGAAACTGGCAAACAAATTGCTTAAATTACAAAAATAATTATAATAAGCTATCGGCTATTTTTAATTAAGCCAACAACAGACGTTTTCAGGGCACGTTACATATCCTTTCATGAAATTTTAAAATAAATCCAATATTAAAGGGTGTAATTCTTAGTTCTCTCGCTCTTAGATTAAGATATACTTCGATTTACAAAATCAGCACTTTAACATGGCACAATGTTTAACTGACACTTCAAGTAACACTTACTGGCGTACTCAGAGACGTCAATTCGACATAATCCTTCATTAAGCCTAAAAAGATTAACGGAGATTAGAAGTAACGGAGAGACTTAATGAAGGATCGATTTTAATTGACGTCTCTGAGTATGGCAGTTAGACCTGAGTTCACTAATTTTTAAACAGACGGTGAACCTTGGTTGACGGTTAATTTGACAGAATACCCATACAAAATATATCAATTGACGCTAAACCGCCTGATTAAAAATTAACCATGTGTTGGTGAACTCTAGACTTGGCTATATGATACATTTATAGCATTTTTTTTTAAACGCGAACAACGCTTGGATTTAAAGTATCACAAATGTTTGGAAGATGGAATTCAAAATATCTCGCGACTTTTTTATAAATTATTCACAGACTGACATTTGATTGCAATCTCACACCTGATAGTAAGCGAAGATGCGGCCGAGAATGGATCATGTCTGACTAGTAATAGCCTATCCACTCTTTCTTGAAAGTATCCAGATCATAGTGTTTAGGTTACACTTCAGCCGGCAACGAATTCCACTCTCCAGTTTTTTTTGTTTCACAAACACACCGATAATCTAGCCCCAAACTAAGCCTGAGCTTGTGCTATATCGACTATTACATATACATATAGACATCCATGGCTCAGGCACAAATGCCCGTGTTCATCACACAAACATTTGCTCCTTCCGGGATTTGTACCCTCTGGTTTTGTAGTTAGTCCGGAGCGCGAACCACTAAACCAAGACGCTCTATGAATGATTCAAACCGTTTGATGCGTAAGGTACGTCAACGACATAACTCACAGTTTCGTGAGCTATCTACAGTATGGTTTATCTAAGGTCTCATGCCAGTATGTAATGTAATCCTATTCAGCTGAACAAAGCTCCTCAACTCAGACGGTGTTATATCACGTTACGATACCACAAAGTACGCACATAACAGGAATTAGTCAATGCCCCGGACGCATTGTGTGGTTAGCAACATGACCGGTTGTTGTGTCAAACATACGATTTTGTTAGTAATATCCCTTTGATACCGATGCTCTTACGGCGAGGGAAAACATCGTGAGGAAACCTGCACATTCAGGCGGCTGAATGTGTAACCATGTTCGAAACATGGTCAGGTTTCCCTGTTAACAGGGTCACGGAGGTCAGATGGCAGTCGCTCCACTGTAATTACCTGATCTGCTACAACCTGGATCATAGTCAGCGGACCCTGGGCACTCACGTGCGAGTGCACAACCGGGATAACGCTAGGAAGATGATGAAGATGATGCTCCCTTTGATACCGTACGCCACAGGGTGGCAGAGTCCTGCGGATGAATGCACTGGTATATTTTCGCGGATTGGTTTGATTTCATCCGGTTGAAGGGACCAATTTTTAGATGGAAAGATTAGCGAAGGCGGTGGATAAGATTTTAAGTGCAATTTACTTTTGGTAATATAATGGTACATATTATCTCTATTCGCATAACTTCGTAATGAGTTGGATAAGTATATTTTTCGTTAACTAGCATTGAGAATAGTAAGTCATAGTGCTTATGTATTCGTATTTAATTAAATGAAAGTTTGACAATAAAACACCTAAATAAATCACTTCTAGTGCGAATTACTAACATTACTTACATTAATAATTGTGCTTCACTCTCGTATCATTCGACTTATTTTTCTTCCATCGTACTATAGTTCAATAGAATATGCCCAAAGCTGGGTAACAGGTAGCTCACAGATGGTTGGTTAGATGATATGCTTACTAAAACAGAATCATAATGTGTACCTATTCATGTTTACTGAATGATGATTTAGATGGATGGAGTCCATAGTTATATGGGCGAATATTGATTTTTATTATTGACGTTCATAAGTGGCATTTATTGTCCTAAATAAAATAAAAAATCATTTTTCGAGTTTAAGTATTATAATTGTAACACATAACAATGTACAATAATAACCTACAAAATACCTAATCACTGCAAAATCATTAAAAACCGACTCTTTTATGACTCAATAAAGTGGGATCCAGATTGACAGTCTATACCAGTCGTTCGTTAATAACTAGTGCTTGCCCAGAATAGTTTTATATAAAGTTAGTAATAGACATTTTAACACTTGTTTTTGGCATACTTATAGGAACCGGGCATAGGATGGTTAGCATAAGATTATTTCGTTTGCAAATACCAATCGTTGTGTCATCGCTAACTCGAGCTGTCTCTTGATGACAAGATGCACTCTGTCGAGCCAACGAGTACGCCTATGACGAAATAATACCGACGAATGAATAATAATGACGACCTCTTGGTGTGGTGGTTCGCGCTCCGGACTATAAAGCCAGAGGTTACCGGTTCGAATCCCGCAAGGGGCAAATGTTTGTGTGATGGGCATTTGTACCTTAGTCATGGAACGCCGGCTCACTGGCGCAGCAAGCACTCACAAAAATTCGTCGGCTGACTAACGTCCTCCGTAGCTTAGTTGGTAAGAGCACTCGCCCGGATAGCGAAGGGACGTGGGTTCGAGTCCCACCGGATGACACAGTCGAATAATTTTTGTGAGCGAAAATCAATTTGATTTAGTCATGGATGTTTATATAAACGTATATAAGTATGTCTTTCCGTGATTCTAGTCGCCATAGCACAAGCTCGCGCTTCGTTTGGGGCTAGGTAATTGGTGTGTTTGTTAAAAAAAACGTTTTAAGGCGAAATATGCTCTATGCCTTGCAAATGCATCAGAAGCTCAGTCGGAAAAAAATATTTTTTTATGATAAGATTCGATCGCGAAAGTTTTAAGCCTATTGTTTTACTTTCTCATTTTGTTCATTCGTATTTTTGATTTTATTTTGTACTAGCAGTTCCCCGCGACTTCACCCTCGCCAAAAGTCGGTTTTTCCATACAAATTTACATCCCCCATTTAACCCCCCTGATGATTTTATATCGCGACAAAAAGTAGCCAATGTCCTTCCCAGTGTCTCAAACTATCTCTGTGCCAAATTTCATTTGATTCGGTCCAGTAGTTTCGGAGCCTATTCGATGCAAATAAACAAACAAATCTTTCCTCTTTATAATATTATATTTTGTATTTTAATTTTAGCCTTGTTTACCTACGCAACTTGTGATTAGCGCAAAGGTGTAACATTTAAGGGCATTAGTCCAGTTTCTCTTAGTCTTTAATATTTTTTGTACTTTCATAATACGATTAATGTCTGTTTTTGTTACCAATAAAAATAAATAAATAAATATGTACCAAAACCTTCAGGATATTGTTAAGATAACTATGCATTTCGCTCGGAACACGATAAGAGGAATTTGGTTCGATAAAAAATCCGCCTGGAGTTTGGTATAACTTTGCCCTCTTTGCATGATTAATTTATTAAATTATTCAGTATTTATTTATAATTAATAATAGTTTTTAAAATGTTTCTCTAAAATATCGCCTTCTCTTGTATTCTATTCCTCTGTACTTAAAGATGAAAATGGGAATACATTTTTGCTTCTTTTATGAAACTGCCAAAACTCCATTTCCATGTGCGTTCATGTGTCCAATCAGTGCAAAGACAATTGGACAGTTGGGCTTTAAAAACCCATTCTGACCGAAAGGATTGATTCTAGGGCTCAATTGGAATAACTTTTTGTTTGGCACCGACATCGATTGTTGTTAATTGAAACACTTTTTACTCTGCTTTTGCCTTCGCTTCCGCTTTGGTAGACTCGCTAATGAATACTTGACTTGAAAAGTTGCTATAAGACTGAACCAAGACTGGGCCCGTTTTATCACTGCTTATGATTTTTTGAGATCGTCCGCCGTAACTGAAAGTCAAAGTAATGAATCTTATTCAAATGAAAGAAAATGCCACTTATGTACTTTACTGTTATTAATAAAGGTATTGGCACAAATCGGCCCAAAACATGTTTCCCTATTTTTCGGTCCCTAGAGTGCTTCGAGACAAGACACAGAAAATCTGTGTGACACAGAAAAGCAAGTGCTGAGAAGAAAGCTGGAAATAACTCAGTCATCACATACTGCCACAAAAAATAATATAAAAAAAACATAATAATACAAGCACATAGCACAACCTCACGCATAGGTCGGGACTGATTGGTGTATTTTATATTGTTGAAACAATTTATTTATTTCTTTAATACGGGAATTCGTGCAACGTACGTACGTAATACGGTGATAAATTAATATAATAGATAATAATAATGCACCAAAAAACGTTAATGTTTCAAAATACACAGGCGCAGGCTGAACTGTGAACACAATCCCTTTCACCAAGACAGTCTTGAATTTTATGGTAGTAAATATTATGGTAGTCTTAACATAAAATTGTTTAGGTGGGAGCATTATTTTGTTTATAAACAGTAGTAAACGGTTAACAGTTTTTAATTACCCTTGTATCTTGTCATCCAACAGTAACGTTGCGCGCACGCTGGCTGCCCGCCATCTTGCGAAAAGCGTTGGCGCCAATGCACTCTGGCGCAATAACGCCTTATTTTTAAACGATAAACAGAATCGATCGATGATCGTAGTTGAATTACGATCGCCAATGTCATAATGGCCCATGGCACAGAATAAGTAGGTACTTGTACTCCGCCCAAGGCGAAAAGAGATGACACCATTCGACACGTTCGTATCTGGCTGATTTATAACTTAGCTATCATAGAGTCTGGCTAAAGAAAAGCTGAACCTAGCAAAAGGCGGCAAATTCAAAAAATCTTTATATGGTGATACCATACAACTACAGAAATGAATTAATAATATTGATACTTGTTTTTGGTTAAATGATATACTGATCACATATAACTAAAACTAACATAGGTACTTTTATTAAACATTTTACCCATATTCACATTGAATTTTCAAGAATAATAATTTTCACAAACTCTGATATAACCTCAAAAAATAAGTTTGACACTTAGTGCTGCTATTCCAAAAATGGCTGGGTTCTAGTAAATTTCGTTCGGAAATCGGATGTGTTTTTAATTACACTTTTTGACAGTTTATAATGTAATTTATATTAACACAACATCGAAACATGATTAGTTTTTTTAATTAAATGGAAAATCTGCCCTTATGAGACAAGTGACGTAAATCTAAAGTAGGTTAAGTACCTCTTACTTACTTATTAATTAAGCTACAACAGAATTTATTTTTTTGTAGAGCAGCTTTTAAAAAAAATGTAACATCACGTTTTGTACAGTTGTTAAATCGTATTATCACAAAAAACTATCCAAACTCAACAGGTCACATGTTGTATTATTTTTACATGGATTCAGGCCATCGCAATCAGGTCACCCTTTGTTCCTAGGTAATACCATAACACCGTCCACATTCTGTCCTGTTTTGATATCAAAGAGTTTAATTGCACGAGTTTAATCCCGTTCGATGCACGTTTCCCGACCTATTTATGCTATTTATAGACTTTTTTCCCGGTCCATTTGAGGAAGTTCGCTTTATGGCGGGAATCAATGAGGGATTTTCTGACAGCCCAAAATGTTCGTGTTATTTTATGTTGACAGATGGCGTTATTCATCTTATGTTATATAATTATTGAGTCGAAATCATTGAGCGTAAAACAACACCATTTTTTTAAATATTACGTGTACCTACAGACATGTAGTGAAAGTACTGACATCAAAAATACCTGTTTATGTGTGTGAATCTAAATGTTTTAGATTCACACACATTAACAGGTATTTTACAGCTAAACATAAACATTTTCCAAAATCAACGCCAATACCAGCCTTTTTTTTAAATAAAAATCTTTTTGACTCTTGTAGTTCAACGCCATCTAGCGAATTTTAAAGTACTGGTTTCTAACACTAGGAAAATACCTCATTACGTATTTCCAGGTAGCTACCGGTACACAGAAACCATCTACTCCTATCATGACTAATGAGCAGGGAACCGAGTAGGATGATTAATAATAATATAATAAATAAATTGTTTCAACAAACACACCAATTACCTAGCCCCAAACTAAATAAATAAAAAGAACAATGTTGTGTGAAGTGACAAACCCTTAACACAACCTTGTTCTTTTTATTTTTACGAACCTTTAAATACTTTTGAGATTACGCAATACTGGAGACATGTCCATATTAATGTCAATCTACCTACTCCAATCTCTGCTAATGAGCGAGTTAAATTATCCACGCGTATGATTTTTTAACAGCGAATAGGAATAATTACATGTGTTTTTTTTTGCACAGATCAAATGTTACACATTCTGAGTTGAAACTCAAAATTAAACAACCCTTTGTTACCCTGTATTACGTTTAATTGACATAATTCCCTCTACTAATGATGTTAAAGCTTCTCAAAGGCAAATACTGTTTCTAAAATTCACTGCTCATTCGAAATCATTGTTACCACAATTTTCAATTGCGAAAATACATTTATTTGTGTAGTTTTAGCAAGTTACGCAAAATTAAAAACCTTCTAATTTAGGGGCTGTCAGTCATATTTTAAAATTTAATTAAGGTGGATTTAGGTTAGCACTCTTACTAAACTGTGAATAACATTCTACATTTTATTCTCAGTCCGTGGCACCTTCGCACTGAGCACAATTTTGCAAAAAAACCCCAAAAAACTTCTATATCTACCCATGCTACTTCGCGTGCGAAGCGGGGCGGGTCGCTAGTCACAGTAACTGTCCTACTAATAATTATTAGGACACTGCTATACACGTGAATAAGCATAAGACGGCTAAATTGAAATGTTTGTCTTCACGATGTCATGTCACCTATTAGATGTCTCATATTTATAAAAGTGTGGTAAAGGGAGTAAATAAGGGAGTAAGTTTAAATAAATAAATATGTCCTGTCCCAGGAATCAAACCATCTCTATACTAAACGTCATCTAAATCGGTTCACCGGTTTTAGCGTGAATAGTTAGCAAACTGACAGACACACTCGCATTTATTTATAATAATAGTGGTTGCCTATATCTTCGCCCGCGCTAAAGCAGGATTTTCCATATAAACTTTCATGCCCCATTTCACCCCTATAATGTTTTTATATCGCAACAAAAGTAGCCTATGTCTTTCCCAGGGTCTTAAGCTATCTTTATACACATGTATAATTTAAAAAAACACTTAGTAATTTAACAAAAATAGTAAGTAAGTATCAAAGTATTGTTATGTGCTTTAACGGAGCAACATTATAATTTAAAAAACCAACAAATAATTTAAACAAAAAAAGGCACGGACCAAAGAGTCTGTGAATTTAGTTTTATTTATATATAAAAAAACTTTTTCTATACCAACTAAATGAGATTTTCCTAGTGTCGAAAATCAGTACTTATAAATCCGCTAGATGGCGCTGAACAACTTAAGTCAGGTAGATTTTTATTTAAGAAATAGCCTGGTATTAGCATTTATTCTATTTAAATGTTTACGTTTAGCATGTTTTAGATTCACGCGTACTAAAAGGTATTTTTTAACAATTTATTAATCATCAAGACGTTTTTTCCATTAAATTTTATTTTTAACTAAATTTTGAAACTCGATTTTTTTAATGTAAGTACTGCCACTACATGTCTGTACACATAATATTACAATAATTTGTTATTGTTTTATGCTCAATGACTCCGAAGCATTATTTGTATGACCTAGACGAACAGCGCCATCTATCAATATAAAATAAAACTAAGATTTTGAGCTGTCAGAAAATCCCTCATTGGTTAGGTGGTTTGAGCGTCAACAAGAGGAACAGACATACGCACTTTCGCGTAGGTACCTATGGATTATAACTAATAAATCGTTTCAACAAACACACCAATTACCTAGCCCCAAACTTTGCGTGGGCTTGTGCTATAGCGACTAGGATAACGGATAGACATACTTATATACGTTTATAAACGTCACGTCACACATTTGCCCCCCATTGCGGGTTTCGAACCTAAAAAACCTTTTTTTTTCTCCGGAAAGCGAGCCACTACACCGAGACGGTAGTCGTATCGACATCGGTCGAAGAATCAGACAATGTTGAATTGACACAGGTCATCACAGGCTGCAAGTCAAAGGTACGCAGCGAGGGCATATCAAAATAAATTCTATAGGTATTTATGTGACCTGAAATTTAAATAGAACGCAGCTGTGACCTAGTTTTCACCTGCAATGCGTACTCAATCGATGAAGCCATTTTACATAGGATGATGGCTGATGAAAATCAAACGCATAACTAGATGCCCGCGAACATATGCCCTTAAGGGATGTATTTCCAAAAATCCTTACCTAAGTAAGGAGTAAGCACTAATGCTCACCTACATTACAAAAGCAAGCATGGCGCAAATTTCAAGTTTCTGATTCTATTTATTTGGAATAATTGACATAGTGGAGAAAAAAAAATTTGACATAATGAGATGACTTATTCTAAATACACACTTACCTTATAGCAATAGTTTAAATTATACCACTCTGTTATAATTACGTATAAAACTTGAATAAAAATATTATTTTAGTAATAAAGTGGTAAGTTTGTATTTAGTCTGTTTAATTTGTCATGTAAACACCACACCAGTAAATAGTTTCTGTACTTAGATAGTTCTATTCTTATTTGATATTTTGTAATAGGCTATCTGCTTTGCCCATGTCGTCTCACCAAACTACGAGAGTGAAGAACCAGATTGCACTGGAAATACTTCCTGCGTAGCTTTTTAATACGTGTTGAGAGTGGCCGTCCGCAATCCGTAGTCGAAATTACTTTTTTAATATCGGATTGCAATCGGAATGTGCCACCGTCAATGTTTTAGGACTTTTCTCATTCCACTTATCGTGAATACTGATTATAAATATCAAACACCAACCATATACAATATAATGCATTATTTGCATTTTACATCACGATTCAATCATCATAATCATTTCACGAGGTGCTTGTGGCGCAGTGGCGGCAGCGCTTTGGTAGTGATACCAAAAGTTAAGCAACCCACGGCGCGGTCGTGATTGGATGGCTGACCATTCCGACCATTTAAGTGACGTCCATGACAAGCATCTCCGTGCTTCGGAAGGCACGTTAAGCAGTTGGTCGCGGCTAATATCTGTGGTATTAGTCGTTAAGCCTAGTCAGAGGCCCTAGGGCGGCTTGATAACTTCTGACAGTAAGGTTTGTCACTTGCCTTACATACACCCCTCCACCAATCCGCACTGAGCCCGCGTGGTGAAGTATGGCTCGTTCCTCCTCATAGTTGAGGTGAGGCCTTTTCCCAGCAGTGGGATCTAATAGGCTGACTTATAATCATTTCATATGACGACGGCCTTGGTGTATTGGTTCGCGCGACTGCAAAACCAGAGGTTGCGGGTTCGAATCCTGCAAGGGGCAAATGTTTGTGTGATGAGCACGAGCTATTGTACCTAACTCATGGATGTATAAACGTATATATAAGTATGTCTTTCCGTTATCCTAGTCACCATAGCACAAGCTCACGCTTATATTTGGTGTTTTTGAAACAATTTTTTTAAAATTTATTTATCATCATCTTAGCGCTATCCCAGTTGTGTACTTGCGCGCGATAGCCCAGGGTCCGCTTTGGACCATGATCCAGTATAGTCCTCAAACAGGTTACTTTTGTGGTGCGACTGTCGTCTGACTTCAGCGACCCTGTTAACCTCGGATAACGGTTATACATTCAGTCGCTTAAATGGAAAACACAGTGAAGACACTTGTTTTCACTGTGTTTTCCATCATCGTAAGAGCATCGGTTAAAGAAACAACTAATGTACCTAACACAGAAAAAGTCATTGGTACATGGCGGCTCGTGTGATGGAACCCGGTACCTCCAGCATGAAAGTCAAACCCGCTGACCACTACGCCACCGACGCTCTCAAACAATCACGATCCAACAGGCTCAAAAACTTATTAAAAATTGTTTCTTAATTATTATAATCTGTCTCCTTTCATGTGTTTAGCAGAGAGACTGAATTTTTTATTCTAAGACTGGGTGGGTACATTGGAATTGAGTCTAGTGTCTATCAAACAAGACAAGAGAGATAATTAGGAACACCAGAAAAAAAGAATCTCAAAGACGTCGTCCGCATGGCAAAGCTTTTAAAGGGTTCCTTGTAAATTATGATCCTACAACGACCCTTTTGAGTAGCTTATAAGAGTTGTACTTGACATATCAATTTGATTGATGTCCACAGTTCCACACGCTCGCACGTCAGACTACTCCACTTTGACATTGAGACCGCCTCTATTCCTTACGAAATAAAAGCGGTTTTCGTATTTCAAATGGGTAGCCTGACGTGCTGCCCACTGCACTCCTAGGAAGCACATTTGTGCACACAAAAATACGATGTATTCACAACGCTTAACGTTTAAATGAATTATTGTTGATTGACGTTCAAGTCGCTTAAAATAGGCGACGAAATCACGAAACAAGTCGTAAAAAGTCAAACTTTTCACAGCTGTTGGAGTTAGTGATGTGCTCAAAACGATGCTACTCAGAGTATTCTATCGATAATAGTAAATGTTACTTTTAGAATAAATACTTCTGTCATTTTTTTTTTTAATTAACTTCAGCCGCAGACAATACACTGATCGACTTAGGCTTGTGTTGTATTTATTTGTGTTGTTTGTTTTAGGATAAACCTGCTTAGCAAAATAGATACTGTTACTGTCAATAAAAATGTTTTTAGTTTACCCACACCTTGCAATTTCTACACACGTGACATTGGCGGAATAAAAATTGCGGCAACGCACATTGCCACAACCCTCAAAGAAGAACTTAGGCTTCGATTTCTAACCGTTTCCTGTGACCGTTTAGGTCATTTGTTCATCTTTCCCGTGGATATTACATAATGTACATATGTCTAGATAAGCGAAGGTAGTTTAAAATATTTTGCCAATGGAACCCACTTCTGTGTCCGATTTATTTTATTATCTCATCATATCATACGAAAAGCGAGTAAGTGAATTAAATAAAAAAATGCATTTACTATTTTTTTCAACTGATAGTAAGCCTCGATGCGGCCGAGGATTTATCATGTCTGCCTAAAAACAGTCAATTTACTCTTTTCTACAAATGTCGGGTGTAGTGTTACCTAAACAAAATTTTTAATATGTTATATGTAACACTTTAGCCGGCAGCGAATTTGTCGATAAGAAAACAACCCTTGCCCCATTTGGTACAGCCTTATTGTGCCTCCTCATGTACAGGTATCGCAATTATAAACATTGTTACTTCGCAACAATGTCGAAACAAGGTAATTGTCAAGAAATTTATTTTCGACTTTTTACCGTATCAAGGGCTCCTACAATACACAAGCTTTCTCGGAGTTTGTTTCGCAACTGAGTTCGCAACGCAGTTTGTGTTAAAATTTTTAAATGTATTTGGCTTCTGTTTGCGAAGTGCTTTTGTAACCTCTTAGCAAGTTGGATCGGTTCCTCGAAGCCTGACTTAAAGACCTTATTTAAAGTTCACCCGTCATAAAGAATAAAATATTATCTATCCGCATTATTCTTGGTTGTTGTTATGCCTATCCGTTACTCTAGTCATCATAGCACAAGCTCACGCTTAGTTTGAGGCTAGGTAATTGGTGTGTTTGTTGAGACAGTTTATTATTGTTATTGCATGATTTTTTTCAACTTTTCCATTGACAATGTTTGGGGCACTTTGAATTCAATAATGCACACATTGTGCTCGAACTTCAATGTTATATGTTATACAATTTTATTGTTAACCAGTAATAGATAACCTAAACTATCATTTGAAGCGTCCATTGCAAGTACAATTAAATAGACAATTTAAAACTACTTTGCTTTAAACTTCTCTATTTAGTAATGGATTACCGCAAAGTAACGCCTATTCCATCAAGTACACTTGACTGCAAAAGTGAGTACCACTCTTTTAAAATTGCAATGAGTTTTGATGTACAGTTAGTTTTGACATATAAAATACTACACAGAAAATTTACTCGAGACTATATTTGTTTACAAAGCTTTATTCAGATTTTTTTAAAAGTTTACGCTACGAAGCCTAAGCTAACTATTGCAGATATAAGAAAAAAACTTTGTTATACCTTTGAACTAACTAAAAAACACTAAAATTTTAAGATCACTCAGTCGCGTTCACAGCAAAATTTTTACAGCTAATTCATATACCTATTTAATTACTCAATATTTTTGGGATCCACCTTCCCCCGGTTGCCTCTTAAAAAGTGCACTCTCCTTGTCTTGGTCTGAATGAACTTGAAGCAAGCTACAGGTGGGTCATTATATATCGCATTGCGAGTACAAGGCTCAACAGGTGCTGTGAATACAGGTCAAGGCCAGCTCGGGTGAACTGTCGGGTGTACTCTTGATGCTATTAAGTGTTATACAGCTCTGGTATCAGAATCAGAAAGTTTATTTTGGACCAGTTAAGTATTTATTTATACACAAACAATTGAACTAAAAACAAGAGTAAACTAACCTAAAACTTAAAAATAAATGACTATATAAAGTTTATTTGCCAGAATACATACATGATTTTAGGGTCTTAAAAACTTAAGTAAATGTCAAGAATTCAGCCTACACGCAGACGTGGAAACTTTAACATTTATTAGGTAACGAATTATAACTAATTTGTCTTATAATCTAGGAACTCTTTGACAATAAAACTATTTACTAAATTAGCCATTCTCCTATCCCTCTAACACTTTTATTTCGTCAGGTATGTGATTAAAAGTTAGTATAGTTACACATTTTAACAACATTTTCCTTGTATTTCACCTTGTGACAAGAATAGTGATATAACAGATAGTCGTGGCAGCACGACAAGGTATACATTTAAACTACAAGAATAGCTTTTATTACGTAGGGAATAAGACAGTCTCAAGTTCAGTATGACTCTGACGTGCAGTCCTGTGTACGGGATTTAATACAATCGTGATATATAGTTGGTATTTCGATTTATAGTGGATATTTTATAGGTTATCCTGCCTAATTGCACGCACTCAAACACTTAGACAGTAAGTAATAGTATAAGAAACCCCTAAGCTATAATTTTAAAAGACCTATTCAACGATACCCCACACGATGACCAGGCGATGAATTTTTTTTTCTAGCACTTTGTCGGCGTAATTGGTATACATACACTTACGAAATTACAGCTTTCTAGTACTATCGGTCTCAAAACCTCGACAGATACGGTTTTTTATTATTCCACACACTTTTTAGATGCTTTATATCAACATTTTTGCACTGGGCGATACCGAAAAAGAAAACATGTTTCGATTTCCTTATAGATCATAATTATTTTTATAACTAAACAATTATTTTTTGCAAGTTTTTACGAAATTGAATTAAATTTCGCTCACAAAAATTAATTGGTAACACTAGTTAACACAAGTTGGTAAGAGCACTCGCCTGGATTGCGAAGGGACGTGGGTTCGAGTCCCACCGGATGACACAGTCGATTAATTTTTATGAGGGAAATTTAATTTGATTCCTTGTAGATTATTTACTTAAGTTGGGATCTGAGCAATGCGCGTAATATTTTCCAATATTTATTTATTTATTTACTAGCAGTTCCCCGCGACTTCGCCTGCGCCAAAAGTCGGATTTTCCATACAAACTTTCATGCCCCATTTCACCCCCCTGATGATTTTATATCACGACAAAAAGTAGCCTATGTCCTACCCAGTGTTTTATACTATCTTATTACCCAAATTTCATTAGAATTGGTCTAGCTGTTCTTGAGTTATAAGTGTTTTAACTAACACAACTTTCTTTTATATATATAGATTATCATATTTAAAAGATGGTGGTCAAAAAGTTACCCTGTATAGATTTAGTAGAGTCGAAAATACGGACGTAGGCTTTAAGAGTAGGGGCTTTGAAACTCCTCTCGTAGCAATACCACTACGTCGTAGCATGTCGTAGCAAAACTCAACCATGCAACCAATATAACCGGCAATTGCTGCATTTTTCCGTGCTACGTAGTGCTACGATGCTTGTGGACCGCACGTCAGAATACCTCTATTGCCTACGTAATAAAAGCTGTTTTTGTAGTTCACATGGGTAACCTGACGTGGTGCTGTACTACGAGGGGATAGTGCCTCGCTACGGCTGCTTGTATTCACGTGGAAAGTTATGGAACTAAGTTCAATAAAGTTTCGTATGTTTTTTGATG
Organism: Pyrausta nigrata; assembly: GCA_949316185.1. Lineage (NCBI taxonomy): Eukaryota > Metazoa > Arthropoda > Insecta > Lepidoptera > Crambidae > Pyrausta > Pyrausta nigrata. The sequence continues at coordinate 3,173,632 of OX438936.1, forward strand.
TCAATTCTAGTTAAAGAATTGATACTTTTAAACAGAGTTTCTCCACATTTAATCAAAATGGTTAAAAGCTAAGAGAAAAGATGTAAGGCAGATTGTTTGTGGCGTAGAAAAATGTAATCTGGAGCGGGTGAAAATAAATTTTAACGCACCCAAACGGTGCGTTCAAAATATATGAGAGTAGTATATAATAACGGAATTTCTTCATAATTTCGTCGAGGCATTTGTGTCGCATCAAGTCAGAATCGAACCTTATACTCTATGTATTACCGCTGCCACAATATCATAGTTTATTGTTAAAAAATATTTAGTATCATCAAATCGACGCCGACTAAAGGTCATGGCACACTATACCGGTTTCGCAACTGCACGGCTGCAGCAAGGCGTCGCCTCGAATTTACAAAATATATTGTACGACTCACAACTTAATGCTCTAATTTGAATGCAAGTTATTGTATTGAGGCGGTGCCGGTATAGTGTGCCATGACCTTAAGTCGCGAACAGTAGCCAGTCAAAAAAATCCATTATATTCAATTCCAATTTTGAATTAGGTCCGAATTTTTCCATCTAGTTTGAAAGTTTAAAACTGGTCAGAAATCCAAAATGGCGGTGCAACCTGCAAGCAGGATAGATCCAATCAATACGTTACAGGACGCCAGAGGGGAAGGGGGCTAGGCTTATTGCCTAGGCAACGGTATTCCTGGACCCAGCTAGATGGGAATACAATGTAGGTACGTCATGGAAGTTGAATGCGACGCAGTACGGTTAGCATGAAAGGTAGGTAAACATTTTAGTACTTTTAGTTAGAATTTCTAGCATAACGATGTAGGCATGATACTTTCAGATATAAATTGATTGTGGCAAAGCACAAAAATGTTGAATTACTTTTGATTCCGGCCGTACAAAATTGTATTTATAAATTGTAAAAAGTTTCGTGCGTGGGCGTAAGAAGTAGGTGCCTCTCACGCCGGGGTCTGTAATCAAATGATGTACTCGTATGTACCTATTTCTGCCTTTCTAGGTGTTGTTTTAAGGTGAGCAATATGTTTTGTTTTTACCCGACTGCGGAAGGAGGGTTTTTCGAGAGTATGTAAAATTGTTTGGCACGCCCTACAGCCCAAACGGCTGGACAATTTTTGACATATGACGTGTCGTTGAATTTGTCAAAATTGTGAGAATGACATAGGCTTTATACATTTAAAAAATGGCGCCCGAAAATGGTAATGAAGGGGGGACCCCTCCCCCGGATTAATTTTTTTTCTTACCATAGCAATATGGGTATCAAATGAAAGCCAGTAAAAAGACCATTTCAAAAATATTGTATATTGCACTCGGGTGTTTTGTTTTTTCAATTATTATGTTTACTTGTTTCAATGTGTTTTTGTTAAGAAGTTCTAAATGTGAACTGAAATGTTTAGTTTATTATCATTATTTGTTAGCAGATTCCTTCTTTTAATTAGTTTCTCTATCAGTCATACAATTGGGCTAAGTAGAAATTAATGGACGCAGCCAAAAAATAAAATAAAAAGGATATTAAATTGAATTTCGCTCACAAAACTTAATCGATTCAAAAGAAATCGAGACGAATAGTTTTTGTCAGCGAAATTCAATTTAATTTCGTAATAACTTGCAAAATAATTGCTTAAGTTATAAAAATAATTAAAAAGCAAATTATTAAAACAGACCAAATTAAATGTTACTACTTAGTCCTCCTGACTGTCTGTCTTTTGAATTTCTTGTCTTTGCGTCTGAATTGTTCACTATCACTACTAATGATCACTATTCCGAAGGGATTTATCAAGTAAACATCATTATTAATACAGTAACACTACACTTATCAAACTATGATGTTGTAGACGTCTTACTCGTCTATGTTTGCATTATGCAGACTAGATGGAACCTGGTTAAAAACTATATAAAAAAATGTTTCCAATACCAACTGCGTTAGGGATCAAAATCGATTAAAATTTCACTATATCCCTTAGATGAATAAAACAAACATATGTTAAGGGAGTCCTGCACGAAATTGAGAAAATTAACGTTATTCCAAATCACTTGTACGATGAGCTGAATTAGTTAAATACATTAAAACAACTTATTTACGTTAGCCTTATCATTGCACAAGGTCCTGGTCTTGTTGAAATTTGAAACAAATTCTTTATGATATAATAAACATGACTTGTAGCTGATGATATCTAAGAGCATTTTTTTTCGAAAACTTGGTGAATTGTGCGCATGAAACAATAATTTGTACATGGAGATGATTGTATTGATATTTCGCAGGTCCCTATCTTTTTAATATACACGAATAAAATATAAATAAGAAAATATGAACACTTTTCAGTTTTTAACACAAATGTCTGATGTTTTTGCGCATTGCGCAGAATAAAACTATTGTTCTAATTAAGTTATCAAGTCTAATACTTTAAAGCAAATGGATCTAATTACTAATATTAATAAGTTCGATTCTGTTTGAAGATCGTTTAAACTTAGTCAAATTGCTCCGCGCTGCACCCCCTCAACTTTGAATAACAAAACATTGGCGACAGTATGTATGGCGATGTGACGTCAAACGCCTTAACATTGCAGTAATATTTTATCGACTACAGAAAAAAAGCATTACTTGTGTCTTAAAGGTTAACAGCTCAGGGGCTCCATTAATGTTGTATGTCACTTAAATCTTAATATTATATCCTTGCTATTTGATGATATGTGCCTCTGTCGAGTTCGCCAGCAAAAAAATGTTTTTTCGTTCCTTTATATGGATTCACAATTTCCCCTCCCTAGTGTGAAATAATTCGATTTTTAATATAGTTATCCTCCTATCCGGGGAGGAGACTTTAACAAACAATATATCTATGAAAATCGGCCTAGCCGTTTTTGGATTATAAATGGTGTATCTAACTCGACTTTGTTTTAAAAAAATAGCTTAATAACAGTGAAAAACTATATTGTAAAATTAGAGAAACCCTAACATGTAATATCCTACTTACACTTGACTGTAGGTAATAACCAACAGTCGTAGTGATATAGTTAGAATTATTACAATTTCAAATGCTGTATTCCGTTGACGCATATAGGTACCTGATCGCAAATATCGATTTCCAGCCGATGCATTGACAGGCTATCCTATTTTTAGCCCAACATTTCAAAGTCACAGCAAATTGTTAGACTAATTCGTCCCAGGCAATTCTAGAAAATCCACTGTAAGCAAAAGTCGATTTAAGTTTCAGTTCGAGGAAAACACGGTGCGAAGTGGACATCTTTGCTTATTTTTTAAACTTTTTGCACGTAAACTCATGGACAATGTAAAAAAGACGATCGTATATAAAAAAGTTAAAATTGGTATTGGGTTAGTGACATTCCTTGGAAGCCAACAATATAAAACTTGACATTACGGTCACAGATTAATATTATAATGCTTCTCAATGCCTACACGAAATTTTTGGAGCGTGCTTTTTTTGGTAGGCGCTTTAGTCTTCTCCGCTTGGTCTTCGATTTTGAGGTAAGAAACATTAAATATTTTTTGTTCAGATCTTTGTTTGCTATCCCTCCAGCAAGTCGTCCATGAGAACGAAGAATATCGAAGAAGCAAATTATACAAGATAAATTCTCATTCAACCTACCTTTGGATTGTGTTTATGAGCAGGGCTGCTTCATTGGCCTATTGATCAATATAATGGCTTCAATCCAGGGTTTAGATCCCGGGTCGGGCATAAATATGTTTCTATTGTGTTAAAATAAATCATGAACAGAAATATCATACAATAGTAACAATTATCATACAATTCTAATTACATAGTAATAAAATAATTACAGTTACTGTAGGCACTTTATAAGCGACGCAGTCCATTCATGAAATATTTGTATATTTATTTATGTAGTTAATAATAAATAAATAAATACATTACTATGTTCATGTGAGCGGGGAGTCAGGGAGTTGGTGTTCTCGAAAAGCACGTGAAACTCGCCTGGTCCTGTGCCTGGTCTCTCCCTGGTCATGTTATTGCCCTCTGTTAATAAAGGACAGAGTGTTAACCTGTGTAATATAATAACATGGTATTGCGCACACACATGTGCGTCCTAATATCTCCTGCGTACCTGGCTGATCTCTATTGGGAGTGCCGGTAATGGTAGACGAACATTATTATTATTATAATAACGTCAGGGGAACTGATTACCCTTCCGAAATTAACTTGTCCGAATTTCATTTCACCGAAAGCGGTTGACAGATCTCTTTTTGCTGTATGTATTGTTGGTGAGATTGTTAAATAATTGAAACGTAATTTGACATAAATATCATTTTACCGAACTACGTTTTACCGAATTTCAAAATAACTTATTACTATTAGCTGAAGTCTCAAACTTTTTTCATTTGCCAGGTGATTCATTTGATGATGAGTAACGCATTATAATATATAGTCATTTTCAATTCAATCAAGGTTTAATTACATTTGGTTAGGTTAAAAGTCAAGACCAGAAAGCCGCGCGAGCCGAGCGGCCGGCGGAGTGCCAGAAACTAATTTGTACAAGTATTTCATCTTGAAAAGTAAAAAATATACATTTTAAATTAAATCAAGGTTAGGTTAGATGATAACATTCGGTTAGGTTAGAAGTAACTAACCTCAACCTAAAACTAATTAATACATTTCATACTAAAAAGTAAAAAAAAACAAACACAAATTCCAGCGTCATACGAACCTCTATAAAAAAGGACTGTTAAAAAATTAAAGAAATATTCGGACACAATACTTCAAACAATTGTTATTTCTGCCAAGCATAACTTAGGTAAAAAGTTTTCCGACCAAATGACACGTCCCCCGACGTTTCACGATACGTTTCAACTTTACTGTTAACAAAAAACGAATTAATAATAGATCAAACGACAGAGTGACAGACTTTATTTCGACAAAGTAAAAAAAAAAACGAAACGAAAACGGTCGAAAACTTTTCGGTCACTTAATTCGGTCATAACATTTTCGAACTTATGATAGGTAACCATGGGTGACATTGCGGGAAAGAGGATTTTCTTTGACAATCGTGTGTGATTAGAGCTTCTTCGCCCCCCTGCACGTCTCCCGGGCTGCAGGGACAGTCGCGCAAGAACTTGTCGGTCGTAAGTTTTTTCCACCCGAAAAACGTATCGAGTATCGGCTACCGTTATATTTATCTAAGTTTTAAACTTGACACTAAAACTAACTTTTTCGGCTCCTCTTATCCTAAAATATCATCTAATCTTAACTGAATATTTAACCCATAAGTGGAAACATAAATATTCAATCCAAAGCTTGAACTAAAGTGGGATAGTTGATCGCTCAAAAAGCAATAAAGATGTCGTCTCAAAACAGTGGTACAGTCTTAGCCATAAACACCTACCTACTTCACAGGATTCAAAGAATGTATATTAGTTTTTCTGATTATCATAATACTTTACCAACGTCGGGGTGGCCGAGTGGTTTAGGTAATCGCCCGATATGCGTGCGATAGAGGCGGGTTCTATTATGGCTTTGGGTGGTATTTTTTAAAGTTCAATATTATATTTTTATATTGCATTGTTGGTACTTAAAAATACAAAAACACTCTATTGTTTATAGAATGTACTAAAGTAGTTTAGGTTAACTTATCAATGCAAATGGTTTGATGACGTAAAGTTAGTTAAAAATTTAATATTGTCACACTCTCTTTTTACAACTCAGGTGGGCTTTTTAACGTCACAGTAAAACTCAGAAGAAATATTTAAGCTAAATTACTATTTAGTACTTAACTTTTACCTACAAAGTACATCTTATACATATTTTTTTACACAGTGTACTTATATGGGAGGTATATATGATGTCGACTGTACCGTCTAAATATTTAGGGCAGGGTCAGTCACCTTTCGATTAAGTATTTTTAGACAAATTTTTCTCCAAACGTATTTGTTTTACAAAGTATACCAAATTAATTAGACAGGCGCTGACTAATCTATTATGGGGATCTATTGGGGATTTTAATGATCGGAAATACCAGGATCTGATTTTAAAATGAGAAAGGAAACTGTGTTTAAGAATTCTATTTTATTTAGTGCACAAAACAGAATCATAGACACTTAGATATAACGGTACATGGCACGATGGTAAACTGCAATTGTAATCCCACACATGTGTAGGCATAACATGTTAAGCTAATCATTACAAAGAAAAAGTATAATTAACTTGCAAGATTTGATTACAGACAGACAACGGGACAGGTGAAAGTTAAAAAAAGCTTGTAAAATTAAATTTGTTTTAACAAACTAAACTGGGTTATACAACGAAATTAAAATAGCAAAAAACAATCCGTAGAATACAATTATAACTAGTGCAAGATCTGATTTTAATTTGGACAGCGTAAATCCAATAAAATAAAACACGATAAAAAGTTTTTTCTAACGTTATCCCAATAAATCGGAAAAATATGCTGAGCGTTAAAATATACAAATATTTATTTTACCTTTGAATAATTAAATACAAACGCACGAACATTTTTATCTACTTAAACATACAAAAAGGCGCGATGGCCGAGCGGAGAAAACTTCACTTCTCATCCGTGAGGTCGTGAGTTCGATCCCGGTCTGTACCACTGAGTTTTAATAAAAACTTAAGTACTTACAGTCTTTTTCAAAAAGATATCGCTGCCTAACGGTGAAGGAAAACATCGTGAGAAAACCTGCACACCAGTAAGCTGGATTAGGCAATGGCAAACCACTCCATTAAAATTTGCCAAGAAAGTCGTTGTGTGTGTCATGAGGTATACGACTATGAAGAAAACCTACAGAAGTGAATGCACGTTTCTCTAACATGAATTATATCCGGGAGTCATATCGTGCCGGGCGGGAGCAAGCTTAGAGGCGCAAGGACGAGGCCTTGCGTCGGTGAAGGCCGCCCTAGCCGCGAGGCCGCCCGCCCAGCCGCCCGCAGATTTATCTCCTGCAAAAAAGAAATACGCATTTCGTTGCATTGTGATTTTGCACTTTGTGTTGCGAATTGAGATTCGTACGGGAATATTTTATGAGAATTTTAGGATCTTTTTTGTTGCAATTTGAGGGAATATTTTATGAGACTTGTTTATACCGTGCCCTCTAAATAGTGCTCGACTTTGAAAAGAGACGTCAGATAATTTTGACTTTATTACCAAAGATGCATAAATCAATCAAATTATTTATCGTTTCTTATATAAGTAAATTAAATATTAGTAAATCATTGAAAAACACAAAAAGAAATTATTAAACTAAATAAGTAAGTTAAGATAAGATATTCTTTATTTGGCACACAAACAAATAAACAATATCTTACAATACATCTATCCTATTAATAGACAAGATAAAGAATTAAATAAAAATAAAAAATATATGGAAATTAATAAAAATAATGATTCACCTGGTGTGCTAAAAAGATCCGCTCAGTTTGAATCACGACAGCAGATGGATAGCTTGTCAAAACACTGGGCTCAATTCGCCCTTTCTAAGATTAAATTTAGGTTCAGTCTCTCTCTTTCTCTGCCAAACAAACGAAAAGAGACAGATTACAACAATTTAGACACGACAAATTAAGTGATGCGATTTCTTACGTATTTTTACAAGTTTTGCGTGTTTTCGTCTAACTTTAGTCGTCATCGAATTACATCCCTACTAAATTGTCTATGGATTCATTAATTTCCTTAGTAACTGACAGCTGTTTAATCAGACTTTTCTAAATTCATATAGTCTGTCTCTTTTCGTTTGTTTGACAGAGAAAGAGAGAGTCTGAACCTAAATTTAATCGTAGACATGGCGCATTGGAATTGAGCCCACTGGTTTTCAGCGGGAACCTTCGGGTACGGAACCAATCAAGGATCAGGAATATTACGTTATGATTACCTGTAACTGTGCGTTTAGCTTATAACTAATGTTTTAAAGTGAATGTGACAGTTGATACTAGTAAATAAATTGTAAATGTTGTACATAATAAATAATATAATATAAAGCCAACATCGCGTCCTTGAGGCAAGGAGGCGTGAATGCTAACTGCGTTTTCAAAACTATAAGTACCCTACTTTATTGTTGTTTTAAACAAAAAAAACGTCATGCTAGCGTGGACAATGCTAGACTCTAGACTCAACTAAGCCATAGACCATTGTCGCATGTATTTAGTTAAATATTTCTGTTTGTTTGTGTTATATTCAACGATTTTATACTCTTAGTTTAGACGTTGGATTCGAATCCTAATTCTGAGAAGCGACAAATTTATTGACATGGACACACAAACAAAGCACTTTAGTTCTGAATTCAAACTTTGTTAAAAAATTAATGGAAATGGCTATACCATTGTATTTTTTTGTTACCGTTTGAAAATATGACGTATTTAAATATTAGCGTTTTTCGTTTGTATTCGGCGATGATTGCTGATGTGTAATATTCGATTGATTCTTAATATAATAGCAGCGGTAATATTGACACTTGGCAATATAATCGATAGACTATCGATACTATTACTTCTTATTTTACTATCGATAGTAGTATTAATATACTACGTGGCCGTCGCCGTCCGGTTGATCTAGTTTTAGTTTTTGGGAATCAGTTTTATTGATTAAGTAATGTTGTTTTCAAGTTTCATAGTTGATAATTAAATTTATTAGCTATTGACCACGGCTTTGATTACGTGGACTCGATGATGCTTAAGAAAATAGTAATAAGTAGTAATCTATCTTCTATACATATAAAAGAAAGTAGTGTTAGTGACTACACTTATAACTCAAGAACGGCTGGACCAATTCTAATTAAATTTGGTAATGAGATAGTTTTAAACTCTGGGAAGGATTTAGGCTAGACTTTTTGTCGCGATATAAAATCATTAGGGGGTGAAATGGGAAATGGGAGTTTGTATGGAAAATTCGATATTGGCGCGGGCGAAGTAGCGGGGAACTGCTAGTAATTAATATTTTTATTATATTGGGTTTTACGGAATTGATGCAACACAAAACTTGGCCAGCGGTGCTTGTGGCGCAGTGGCGGCAGCGCTTTGGTAGTGATACCAAAGTTAAGCAACCCACGGCGCGGTCGTGATTGGATGCGTGACCATTTCCACAATTTAAGTGACGTCCATGACAAGCATCTCCGTGCTTCGGAAGGCACGTTAAGCAGTTGGTCCCGGCTAATATCTGTTCGTATTAGTCGTTTAGCCTTGTCAGAGGCCTTAGGGCGGCTTGATAAGATTTGACAGTAAGGTTTGTCAGATATACCTTACAGATACCCCTCTACCAATCCGCACTGAGCCCGCGTGGTGGAGTATGGCTCGTACCTCCTCATAGTCGAGGTGAGGCCTTTTCCCAGCAGTAGGACATATATAGGCTGACTTTAAAACTCGGCCTCTTTTCATGAACCCATGCATGACTACTGAATTTTATCGAAATGTTTTTGCAGATTAAAATAGCTTATTTTTCTAAATAAGTATCTGATATACCCTTGGATACACAGAAGCAATGAGTTTGGTAACTGTCAAAATAACTGTTCTATAACATCCGTAACATCCGTACTATATGTTTTTGATCAAAGTATCCATCACTGTTCTATTATATGGTGTCCACTTTTAAAGAATATTCTTATTTACAGATTAGTTCCATATCATGCCCTACTACTTACTACTTACGCGCCACTTATGCTATATGAATGTTTAACCGTTATTCATTTTTCCACAATACAGACTTAAAAATATATTTTTGAGTAGTGTTAAATTTTCAAGACACCAAAATCAATATAATCTTTATATTCGAATCAGGGGCAAATGTTTGTGTGATGAGCACGACCACTTGTACTTAAGTGATGGGTGTTTATAAATGCATATAAGTATATCTATCCGTTATCCTAGTCACCATAGCACAAGCTCACGCTTAGTTTGGGGCTAGGTAATTGGTGTTCGTTAAAACAATTTATTATTATTTATAATACTTTACATTTAGACAAATCCCCCAAAATTAGACAATACAAAAATTTACAATCAAAATCTCAAAATAAAAACATTTGAACCTTTTTGGCATAGTTAGTTATATTATACTTAACATTTAGACAGATCCCACAAAAATAGACAGTAAAAACTTACAGTCAAAGTCTCAAAAATTAACACTTGAATCTTTTTGGTATAGTTACAAATCTCAAATTCAATTTTTGACACCCTGTCTAAAGAATGTAATCTAATAAACTATTCTGGAACGCAGTCTGAAGTAACAAATTGAAACACAACTTAAATTGTTGTTTTTAAGTGATAAGCATTCACTTTGCAATCTAAATATATTATTGCACTTGAAAGAGAACTTTCTAGAATATTCACTTGGAGTTGAACTAACAAGCACGCGTTCATTCGCGACCCAGTAAGCTCAACCGGGGGAAACTAACAAGACTATTAAAATATGACTCGATTCTAGCTTTAACAAGTTTGTGTTGGAGCGATCCAATTAAAAATAGACGCAGCGTAATAGGTGGAAAAGAAATCGCTTAGGATTGAATATCTACTCAAGGTTAAAAGCTTTCTGTGTTGACACGAGTACGATTCGTGTTGTTACCCCGACTGCGACAGAAGAAGGGTATTGTTTTCAGATTGTACTTATTTATTAAAATTAAATAAAAATAAAAATTGGTTTATTTCAGACTATTTGTCCATATATTGTTAGTAACAAAACAGAAAGAAACTTAAAGCTATGTTAGTACAATAGTTTTCTTAAATCTGAACTTAAATATTTGCCTGGACTGCGCGACACCCCGGCCACATGTGTGTGTGTATACCCACTGCCGAAGTATCGGACAGTCAGACTTGGCACTTATTGTTTTAAGAGTGGTGTTGGCGCTCCCCCGCACCGCATGCAGAAGGGATGCGATTCGCTTACGCATCGCGGTGTGAAAACCATCCGTGAGTGACAGCGCGAACATCCCCGATGCGCTGCAGTATCAGGAAAGCCCCAACAACATCCTAAAACCATTATTATATTGTACTCGAAGAGCATTGAGAGCCCCCCGCGTACAGTTGACCCACAGATTGCACGTGTAAAGTGTTTGGCAGTAAGCCTTAAATAAAGTTATTTTGACTTCAGGACTGCAACGTGCAAATCTGCGAGCCAACATATTGCAGCGGACTGCCAACGCTCTCCTTTCCCTTTCAATGTCTTTGTCATCCTTCAAGTCATCAGTAACCACATGACCAAGATACTTGAAGGACGACACTTTTACAAGTTCTGTCCCATTAAGTTTGACAGGCGGTACATGTACAGGCGCCTTACGGGCCACGGCTATTTATGTTTGTATGTCCATTTCTTTGGCACGTCCCTACAGCCCAAACGGCTGGACGGATTTTGTAATGTAAGGTGACTTAGAATTTTTCAGAATTTTGGTAGTGATATAGGCTACAAAATTTTAAAAGTCGCGTCCGCAAATTAAAAGGGACTAGGTGAGGTAATTTTAGTGACAAATCCGTTTTTGTGTTCAACCGACTCAACTTGAAATCACGAAAGACCAAGACTTAACTAGAAATCACGAAAGACCAAGACTTAACTAGAAATCACGAAAGACCAAGACTTAACTAGAAATCACGAAAGACCAAGACTTAACTAGAAATCATGAAAGACCAAGACTTAACTAGAAATCACGAAAGACCAAGACTTAACTTGAAATCACGAAAGACCAAGACTTAACTAGAAATCACGAAAGACCAAGACTTAACTAGAAATCACGAAAGACCAAGACTTAACTAGAAATCACGGAAGACCAAGACTTAACTAGAAATCACGAAAGACCAAGACTTAACTAGAAATCACGAAAGACCAAGACTTAACTAGAAATCACGAAAGACCAAGACTTAACTAAAAATCACGAAAGACCAAGACTTAACTAGAAATCACAAAAGACCAAGACTTAACTAGAAATCACGAAAGACCAAGACTTAACTAGAAATCACGAAACTAATGTGAAAATGGATTTGGATATTTTGACGAATCATGAAGAATCTCTACCATATGCAATGTGTGAACGTCTTTCCGTCATAAAGTAAGGTATTTTTGACGAATTATCTATGAAGGATACCGTGTGAATGAGCACTAAAGCGGTAGATACGAGGGTCAAACTGAAAGTTCTTAGAAAATCAAAAACTGATTACATTAGCCAGTTATTAGTTTTATTATATCTTTTCAAAATATTGTCCATTGACGTCAATACACCGCTGCATGCGATGGAACCACTGGGAAAAGCACTTTGCCCACTCGTCCTTAGGGGTCTCTTCAATGGCATCGCGATACGCAGCCACCGCTTCTTCAGCATTCATAAACCGCTTTCCTTTAAGTTTTTCTTTAATTTTTGGAAATAAATAAAAATCACAAGGCGCGAGGTCGGGGCTATACGGCGGGTGACCCAGTAATTCAACGTTTGATGTCGCCAAATAGTCGATCGTTCGCTTGGCGGTGTGCGACGAGGCGTTGTCGTGGTGAAGGAGGATCCTACTGCGAGGTCGTTTCTCTCGAACTTTTTCCAAGACAAGTGGCAAACAATTGGTAGTGTACCATTCTGCAGAAACTGTTTTTTGATCCTCTAACACAATTGTTGCGAAATGACCTATCCTTCCAAAGAACGAGGCCACCATTTTTTTTCCCGCACTTCGATCTCTCTTCACTTTAGTTGGCAACTCCTCGAAAGGAAACACCCACTGAGCAGATTGTCTTTTGGTTTCAGGATCATAACAGTAAATCCAGCTTTCGTCACCTGTTAGTATGTCGAACACAGCATTTGAGTCACCTCCGTTAAATCTTTCAATCATTTTACGGCACCAATCCACACGATGGAGTTTTTGAGCCTTAGTCAAATTATGAGGTATCCACCGGGCGCAAAGCTTCCTGACCGCTAAATGTTCGTGGAGGATTTTGTGCACTTGACTCATACCGATGCCTAAGCTTGTCCGAATCTGCTGATAGGTCACTCTTTTGTCAGTCTCTATCATACGCCGCACAACACAGATGTTATTTTCAGTCGTCGCCGTAGAAGGCCGTCCCTCACGTACATCATCAGTGAGATTAGTGCGACCACGTTTAAACTCATTAAACCAGTTGTAAACAGTAGCACGAGATGGGGCTTCATCGTGAAAGGCCAATCGTAGTCTATCATAACTTTCTTGTTGACTTAAATGACATCGAAAGTCATAAAAAATCATTGCACGAAAATTTTCTCGTGTTAAATTCATTTTGACGTGACACAGACAATTTTCAATTTGCCGCCAAGTCGTAAAACAAATGACAAATGAATGAAATATATACTCAGTAATATTGGCAAAGAGTTCTATTTTCAAATTTTAGAATATTTTTTTTATTATATTGTTTATAAGTGGCCAGTTCTAAGAACTTTCAGTTTGACCCTCGTAAGTACTAATATGAAACAAAACTTTGCGAATATTAACACGTGAGTGGTTATTTGAGGTAAATTAAAATTAGTGGCAGCCATGGCGGCAAATCGACGATTAAAAAAAATGGTGTACAGCCTTGCGTCTTAACAGTACGCCACCGATCTGTCATTGATATTTAAAAAAAACTAAAACCGACTTCAAAACTGCCTGCAGTGCTAAATAAAACTAATTTTTTTAAGCAAATTACAAAAAACTAATTTTTTTAAACAAATTTGTTAAATATAATACCTTATTATTAAACCAACCCAAACTTACTAAATGTTCAAATGTGAATTGGTCTTTGATTACTTTGATTGGTTCTTTAATACATTTTTCATTAGGTTGAATTATTCATTACCAACAGCCTTAGGGTTACAGGTTACCTAAATTACATAGGTGATTCGTCCAGGTACGAACATAGGTACCTTATTCAATAGTACTCGACCGTACAGGACATACGATATTGCGGTATAGTATGTATAATGTACTTAATGTCACTTTAATGCATATAGATTCACTGAAGCCGCATACCTATGCAATAAGTAATTAGAACCCACATCAAGGCGTGATTCCCAAAACCACTCTCTAAGACTAATTTCTGGTAAATAAATATAAAAAATATATTTATTATTACCTAGCCATTTAAGTGGTATTATTAGCTCGAAGAGGCGCAATAGCTGAGCGGAGAGGAAAACATCACTTATCATCCGTGAGGTGGTGAGTTTGATCCCCGTCTGCACCACTGACTTTGTTTAAATTTGTTAAATTGTTTCTTGTTCACCGATCTGCGAATAAATGCTTTTTCTTTATTTCTTTCTTTCTTTAAAAACTTAAGTAGGTACAGTCTTTTAAAAGATACCGCATGCCTAACGGTGAAGGAAAACATCGTGAGGAAACCTGCAAGATAGTTGGCTAGTGTGTGAAATGGAGAAGGCAATGGCAAACCACTCCATTGAAATTGCCAAAAAAGTCGTTTTGTGTGTTTCATTAATTTCATTCCACATAATGATCACGACCCTCAATCATAAGGTATACGACTATGATGAAGACTATTAGCTCCTAAAGTTTGTACAGACGTCCCCCGGACAGATTGTAATAGACATTAGTAGGGATATGAATCGATCACGACTCCTATTTGATGAAAATACGTGAACTAATAAAGAAACCTGTGGGATTGCGTCACTTAATGAGACGAATCTGAACTGTGGAAGTTTACCTCATCGTTTCTCAGCAGAGAAAGAAAGAGAAGGTGAACTTTAAAATTTGTCACAGAAAGCGCTGTCGAATTAGGTCCTGTGGTTACTTGTGTTAATTATTACCAATCAGAATTGCAGTCGGAGCTGCATGGTTGAATGTCAAACACACAACATGGTCTGTTTGGGTTATTGATAAGCACTTTGGTTACACCACACACAGTTACACATTAAACGATTCGAGCTACGTATGTTAAGGATAAATATACTATATACTTACCTTGTAAATGTAGAAGAAGCTCAGTCTGGGAGTAACGCATAGAAAGAGTTCATTTTTACAATAATAAGTCGATCGTGAGAGTTTCAAACCAATAATTATCAGAATCATCAGAACATCAATGAATATATCAATAATGAATTCGGTTGGATAGAATATCCTCTAAAAGTTCGGTTTAACTTTGCCTTCTTTGCATATTTATAATTTTTTCATTGTTAAAACATGTTTGCTGGTGCTATTGGAGACTTTTTTTCTTTATAATGTTCCTCACCTAGTACACAACAAGGACAAAAACTATTTGTCTAAAATCCGTTTTCATGTGCGAAATCTACGCAGCGACGACGCAATGGGATGGTTGGGCTTGCATATTTTGAGTCCAAACAAATTATGTCCATAAAATGTCAAAATCTACATTTTGGGGCGCTACTGACTTAATATTAGACCTATTTTTCACGATCCTAGCGTTACCCGGTTTGTGCACTCGCACGCGAGGGCCCAGTCTTCGCTTTGGATCATGATCCAGAATTTGGCAGATCCGGTATTTACCTACAGTGGGCGACTACCATCTAACATGATCATGGTTACACATCAGTCGCCTGAATGTGCAGGTTTCCTCACGATATTTTCTCTCACCGTGAGCATCGGTTTTGAAACAACTTACTTTGTCCTACATAACTCAAAAAAAGTCATTGGTACATGACGGCACGTGGAATTGAATCCAGTACCTTTTACATGAGAGGCAACCCGCATTACGCCCCGACGCTTAATACAAGACCTATTTTTGTTTTTTTTCTAAATCAGTGTATAAAAAAAATTTTGAAAGTAGGCATAACAGAAGACATGTGTTGTATTGAATAGATGTGTTGGTAAGTTGTAAGCTGAATGGCAAGTAGGAAAAGCAAACCCACCTCTACGTATTTTGTGATAATGACATCACATCTACGTAACCGAATGTCTTATTTTTAAACAGGAATGTGCTATTTAAAACACCGTTGAAAACCGTTCTCACGCTATGTTTTATATGAAAGTGGAAGTCTCTTAATGAAGATATGAGTTCATCTGAAAATTGTTTTTAGTTTATCACAACAAAATTCGGGGTAAGTCTAAATAAAGAACTGCCGTCGCAGAGTAAAATTTAATAAAATCAGAAAAAAATTGAACATTCCCTTCATTAAAAACTTGCTTACTTACTTACATGGAAATATATTTAATTGAAATATAGGTACTGATTTTTCTACTGTATCTAAATTCTGGGCTGGTTTCCATATTAAAGACCCGCACTCCAGCTCATCACGGGCCTAAGGAGTGCTATAAGTAAAATTTTATATGCATTGATGGATTAAAAAGATGATACATTAATAAAGTTCAAATTCAAATATGGCACAATTTTCAAGTGACAGTTTAGAATAATCCATTACTACACAAATTATAACGTTAAAGTTATAGCGTCAACGTTTACGCATTTGGATTTGAAGTCCCCCAAATGTTGTCAAAGGCTGACTTGAAAATGTACCGCGGCTCTCAATTTCATGCAGTAAGCATTCATGATATAAGATCAAATTAGATTTAAAGCAGTCTCATAGAAATCGAAAGCGATCAAGATACTGTTCACTTATAATAATATGTAATATTTTTACAGCGAACTTCGTTACGCCAGCGAAATATGTATGCAAAATATTCTGATGTCAGTTTCATAAATTTTGTTAGCGATAACAAACTCGCTATAGAATCGATTGCATCGTGTCTACGGGCTCTGTTCTTAGACACAAATAGCTCGTCCGTGTGCGCCTCGCTCCATTCATCACGTTGCATCACTTTTAGAGCGGTATAAAATTTGCGTAATACCTTGACTGAAAGGGAAACTTTTAGGTCAGAGTTTCCGTATTCGGCGTATATGGGTATTGGGTTCCGTATTTGTAGGTTCCGCGTTCATATAGGAAGTATCTATAGAAACCTATACAGGGTGTCCGGGTTTAGACTAGAGATAATATAAAGGCCTTTTATTTATCAAATTTAAGAGACATAATCCTAATGCAAATAAAATTGTGTCCAAAAAAAATTTCCTTATTTCAAAAAAAAATTGCAGTTTTGGGTTTCGCTTTGTATTAGGTTTAAAAATATTGATAACTGTTTTAAATTTTTAGTAAGACTTCTTTAAAAAAAAGTCCTCTGTGGTTGATGAAATAAAGATCGATTCAAAATTTAATAATTTTGAATCGATCTTTATTTCACTTGATAGGCGATAGCGTTACCTCCCAAATGAATCATTTTTGTAACTTTTAGGACCCCCAGATCCATAGAAATAGCATTTTAAAAAAAATTAAAATGGCTTTCATTTCAAGAGGGGTGGGGGGGGGGGAGTTAGAACCTAACACACGGGGGTTTTTAGTCGATAACATTTGATGAACTAATAGCCCATAAATTATCGCCAGTCGAAACCCGGACACTGTATATAGCAACTATCGATACAAATTGACTCATACACCCATTGCTGCCTAGTAATGTCATCTAACATTAGGCAGGATTGGTCAAACAGATATCCAATTGTATCTGCAAAAATATCAATGCGTTTTATGGCCCAACCGTCCCAGGACAATTTTATGAACAAAATTTTAAAAAGGTATTTACATAGTTTTCGTCTTTTTGAACATAAGAATAGAATAAAAAGATAGCTCCAAAATTTTAGCACCAGCAAACATGTGTAATAATAATAATGTCCTCCTCGAAATCGGCTAGATTTCGACTACGGCGGCCTATCTCAACAGAGATTAGCCAACTGCGCAGGACATATTATAGTGCACAAGTGTGTGCGCAGTACACAGGTGCACTCTCTGTTCCTTCACTCTCCTAATTCGGTGAGACGGCAGTCCGACATGACCGTAAAGAGATCAGGCGCAGGACCACCGCCTTAACGTGTTTTCTGAGGCACGGGGGTGTTAACACCACCAACTTCTTGACTCCGGAGCTGTGTCTGAGTAATTTCAAGAAAAACCCAAACACTCTCGGCCCGACCCGGGATTCGACGACCTCAGCACGGTGGGTACATGTGAATTATTAAACATGCAAATAGGGCAAAGTTAGACCAAACTTTTGAATAGTTTTCCATCGAACCAAATTCCTTTAATCGTGTTTCGAGCTTTACTATTACACCAAAGATGTCCTAAAACTTTTGATAAAATAGGTTTGAAACTTTTACGATCGAATCCTTATCATAAAACCGATCAAGTGCCTATATACTGTCAACCTAAAATTGAAGCCATTTGATTATCGCCATTTTGGCGCTGACGGCTGCAGTGAGCGTGTGGTGATCGTCCACGGAACTAATGAGAGTTGACGTAAACATATGCAGTTATTCTATTTTTGTTCACTGAACACTCGGTAGGCGCGCTTTGATTCGGCACAAAATTCATCTGTCATTTCCCGTTCAATGTTTAGTCCCGCGTACTTGTATTATAGAGGTCAGTAGTGTCAAGCCACGTGCAGTGTAGGGTTCCGTAATAGCCCGACATCACAATATAAAACGATTCTGTTCTGTTTTATTCTAAAATTAATTATGGCAAAGATATCTTAGACTTAGGATCCTAACTATAAAGGAACCAATCGGATGCTAAGTAGGCTACGATACGAGATGCAATTGGTATCTACCTTCCTAGTTAGAATCCTAGCTAGGATGCTTCAACCAGGATGGTGGAATAAGATCCGTTTGGTTGCTCCATGGTTCATCATCATCATCATATCAGCCTATTGCAGTCCACTGCTGGACATACGAGTAGGCCTTTCCAAGACGGCGCCAACTTTCACGGTCCTCCGTGGAAGGCTGGGGCTCCATGTTTAATTCCATGCCTAATTAAAATTAAAACCAACAACAGAGTGTCTCAAAAACAATAGATAACCCCCTTAACTATCGAAAGGCTTCACTATGCCCTCCCTAATGCCAAATTTTGACCTAACAATAATCACGGTTTGTCAAGATATTTAAACTTTTTTTACTACACAACTTACGGGTTGCGAACATTTTTAAACTCTATCCCCGTTATTACTAAAACTTAGTACCAGGACTAAGCTATTAGCTAGCCAATTAAAAACGCATTTCTCTATTAGGTTAGGTCAAGAATGTGTCGTGTCAATTATTCCTCTGTTGTCGGCAAATATTTAGACCTATTTAAACCTGGTCTTTTTTTTTTGTAATAAGGCTGAATGGGTCTCAAGCTTGTTGTATCCCAAAATGTTATAGATACATACACACAAATGCACACACAAATCTATACTAATATTATAAAGAGGAAAGATTTGTTTGTTTGTTTATTTGCATCGAATAGGCTCCGAAACTACTGGACCGAATCAAATGAAATTTGGCACAGAGATAGTTTAAGACACTGGGAAGGACATAGGCTACTTTTTGTTGCGATATAAAATCATCAGGGGGGTAAAATGGAGGATGAAAATTTGTATGGAAAATCCGACTTGTGGCGCGGGCGAAGTCGCGGGGAACTGCTAGTACATTTTATTTTACTACTAAATGAAAGCAAATGTAATTCATAGCATTCGTTGTGTAACATTATTCCTTTTCAACCGCTTTCGAGCGAGCTACCCTCTTCATTGTAAATAAAAGTGATTCAGTCTGATGGACATTACTCGTTATTCAATTTAGCTAAACTAGAAACTCAATTATTTTATTAACCTCCGTAAATAAGCCCAAAAGGTTCTTCGTGTGATTCTGTGTATCTGTGTGTCGGCATGTAGCATCGCAGCTAGTAAGCGGGCGAACCGATTTTAAATTAGATTTTTGGTCAGAAGGGTGACTTTATGAAATGTGTTCTAACTATAATTCAAGAAAATGGTTTAAGCCGTTTGTAGATCATCAGTTCATCATCGTCATTTGACTAGTCTTCTTTTCGATCCAAAATGTCTTATTTGAGTTCAATGATATTGCAATATAATTATTTTTATAACTTAAGCAATTATTTTGCACCTTAGTCATGGAACGCCGGCTCACTGGCGTAGCAAGCACTTACGAAAATTCGTCGTCTGACTATCGTCCTCCGTAGCTTAGTTCGTAAGAGCACTCGCCCGGATAGCGAAGGGAAGTGGGTTCGAGTCCCACCGGATGACACAGTCGATTAATTTTTGTGAGCGAAAATCAATTTGATATTGCAATAACTTGGCGAACTTTACCTGACGCTGTCTTTACTGATTTTAAGGAACTTCCACACGAAACGACGTAGTCCCGTTGAGTTAGGGTTCCTTGGATATTTTTCCCAGGCACTTTGTTCGTAGTTGATGACTAGACTGGGGCCCTAATCATAGAGCCTGAAAGTGAACATAAGAACTAATAAACGGAACTGCATTATCTCATCTAGCTTAAGCTCGTTTGCTTAGCAATTTCCCGTCTTCAAAATTATTTATTTGACAAAAAGAAAGGAAAAACATTTTAAATCAATCTGTTATAAGTTGTTTTATTATTATTATTATTTTGTTAAATCTTGTAGCACTAAATGTAGGTATTCTATCCACTCTATAGGCATAATATACAATGGGAACTAGATAAATTGGACCACGTGATGATGCCTATCAATATTTCCTAGGTTACCCACTGTTTTATGGCGCAGCCTATACACGATGTCTTTTAATCGTTGATCAAAAACAAATTCTAACTTGTAATTGTTACGGTGGTTAGGTGGTGGTTTACGTTGGGTACAGTGGGCCACACATAAACCTACCCTGATCGGTCTTTTCACTGGATCCGTCATTGACAATTCGTCAAAATACAGGATACGTCATTACCGATGGACGTTCATATTGCATACGGTATCGAGTTTTTGTTAAAATATCCGAGTTGGTGGCATCAGCGGCTCCGTCACAATAAATTCACGAGTCATGTATTTTGATGAAACGTGATTTAAAAAAAAACGCGATACTAGATTTAAGACGTATCGTTATTTTTCACGATTCGTGATCCGTGTGAACATGGGCATTCAAAAAGCATTGCCGCCATCAAAAAAAGAACGAATCGTGAAAAAAGACGAATCGTCAAAAATCACGAATCGTCCGCGTGTGAAAGAGCTCTTATGTTGATTACGTAGAGTTCCATATCAATTGAGATTTTGTATAAGTTGATGTTTGGCACACTGTACATAAAATAAAACTTTTTTCTATGATATATGTATATAGTACTTACTTAGTTCTCTGTTAAACTTCAAAGTCAAAGTTTTAATTATTTTCTAACTTTAAATTAATTATACAGTAAGGTAATTGCGTGAGGCATCGCTTATTAAGCTTAACTTTAGCTTGGTATTGATATTTTGCTACTCATAATCACTGATTAAAATCATCGTATAATAAAACTGTAGAAAGACGATAATTCTCTACATTGAATTTAAAAATTCACAAATACTCTTAGATCAGCAGTGGAGTATTATACTGTAGGTTTTTAATTGGCTGAATTATATAATGTCTAGTAGGTTTTGGGAATACTTAGTCCGAAACACCACATACTACCACACCACCTGACGTGCTTCCGACTGCACATCCAGAGATACAGTCTGCCACTCTGCACCAAACGAGATGGTTGCAAATAAAAGGCATGATTACTGGACAGAACAATGAGTCGAGTATTTTTTTCAAACGCAGACAAAGTCGCGTGCAACAAGTTAGCACTCGAATGAATAGTCTGAACTTGGCCTGCCTTTGCCCGAACCTACAGACCTAGAGGACACTTAGTATTAATTTATTTACGTGATCCGTCTGTGACTTTTTCTGACTAGATCACTTATTTTGATTAATTTTGGTAAATAGGAGTCGAGCACATTAAGTAGTAAGTACACAGAAAGTAATCTTACTTTCATTGTAAGTACTGCTTTATGTCCCGTGGGTACTCAAATATATCTTGAAGAGTGAATTAAAAAAAAAAAAAAAAAAAAATACAATCTCTCGTGCAACAAAAAAACTAGACAAGTCTTTTTGTTTTATTGCCTATATATTTTTGATGATTGCTAAAGAAATATTACATTGTTAGCGAAATTATAAAAAAATAAATAAAAAGTACTAAAATGTTATACATCAATTTATTGAAACTAATAATTTGGTGGTATTTTAGTTCATTTAGAGGAATACACCAAGATATGTTTGAAATTCACTTTCCTACACATCGGCTGCCTTCAGCCAGGACGTGCAAGCTAAAAAAAAAACAACAGAAATGTGTTCCGACTCGCTCTCTCAAGCTTTAATTTTTTCTTTTTTTACGCAACGAACGTGTGTCCATACTGCCAATGCCGTATGACACGTCCACGTGTAATGGATTTTCAGTTGGTTTCAATTCTCGGTATTGGGAAAATTGAATCTGTGCATCCGTGAGAGCTATTATTAGATTTCACAGGACTAAAGGTGCGTCCAGATTATAAAACACGTCCACATTTTTCAACCTTGTTTTATAGTATTGCAACATTTATGCTGTTTTTGTTGTTTTCTTTCAACAAGACTGTACGTAATATTGAAATAATAGCAACTATTATTTATTTTGTGATAATAATTAAATTAACAATAAGTACATATGTATTTTCATCTTAATAAGGATAATTGTGTAAGTATTTGAATTTTGGTACTTATACTCGTATAAGGTACATTCATTGTCTAAAGAAGCAAAAAGTATATCGCATAAACATGTTTATAAATAAACCTATAAGTCAGCCTATTAGATCCCACTGCTGGGAAAAGGCCTCACCTCAACTATGAGGAGGAACGAGCCATACTTCAACACGCGGGCTCAGTGCGGATTGGTGGAGGGGTGTATGTAAGGCAAGTGACAAACCTTACTGTCAGAAGTTATCAAGCCGCCCTAGGGCCTCTGACTAGGCTTAACGACTAATACCACAGATATTAGCCGGGACCAACTGCTTAACGTGCCTTCCGAAGCACGGAGATGCTTGTCATGGACGTCACTTAAATGGTCGGAATGGTCACCCATCCAATCACGACCGCGCCGTGGGTTGCTTAACTTTTGGTATCGCTACCAAAGCGCTGCCGCCACTGCGCCACAAGCACCTCCATAAATAAACCTGTTTTTCATTATTGTATTTATCATAGACATCCGGGATATCGGAAAACGCGTAGTCGTACGTTAATTAGTGCTCATTTTCATTTTTAATTAAGGGCACTTTGGACATAAAATCATTATTTCGCTCATAGGGAAATACTATTAATAGAAACAATGGGATAACTTTGTTCATACGGAGTGTAACAATGAGATTGCGAACTGGTTATAGATTGATACCACGACTCTACAAATCTAGTGGCATACAATCGACATGAATATTTTTAGAAAACCCGTAGGTATAGTTAGACCCGAGTTCACCAATTTTAAACAGCCAGTGAACCTGAATTGATTGGTTAATTTGACGAAGTTCCTATCCATACTTAATATTATAAATGCGAAAGTGTGTCTGTCTGTCTGTTACTACTTGACGCTTAAACCACCGAACCGATTAAGATGAAATTTGGTATGGAGACAGTTTGAGACCCTGAAAAGGACATAGGCTACATTTTGTCGCGATATAAAAACATTAAGGGGGTGAAATGGGGGATGAAAGTTTATATGGAAATTATGCGAAGTCGCGGGGAACTACTAGTACAAAATATGTCAAATAATGCTTAACTACTACAAATACTGATGAAAAATGGAATGGCTGATTAAAAATTTTACATGTGTTAGTGAATTCGACTGAAGTAAAATAATAATAAATAATACACTTTCTCTCTATTGATACAAAGTTATGTATCAAATCAACTCCCGCTTTCTGACAAATCGAGTTTTCCTTTTTTACCCACAGGTTGTTTGGAAGAGATAACGTCCTAGCGTTAAGACCACTTACATAACACTGTACCACAGAATAAGTACTAGTACTTACTCCGTACAGAAGTATGACTTTGCAATGAAATTCAAAGTAATATCTACTCAATGTTGTTAACGATATGGTGTAATTCAGTTCGACTCTGACTTAAGCACATTTCCGTGTAGACACCTACAGAAATACATTGCAAGATAATTTCATTCTTATAACTCTGGAAAGTGATTCATAATACACTAAACCTATTCAGTGACGTACTATCACGCAACGCGATAGGGTTGACTGCCACAAGAAGCTACTTACGCCATCTAGCGCATCTTTCTAGGACTCTATTCACGCTCGCCCAACCAGCAACTTAGTGTCGCGCACAGCCGGTGAATAAAACGCGGGAGCGTGTCGCTGCCGGCTAGCGACACCCAACTTGTTTAGTCCCTTACCAAGGGGTCGCCGCGCGTAGGTACGTTTTTGCTACCTACGCGGGAAGATACACAGGCCTGACTGTACATCTTTCTGTATAAATGAGAGGAACAGGCACGTGTAGGTGTTGCCTCCCGGTGTCATTTACCAATAAATATTGGGAAATTATAAATAGATTGATGGATGCTCAAGAATAATCTATTTATGGCGCTCAATATAAAGAGACTGAGCCAGGACCCTTTTAATAATAAATTGAAAAGATGCCCTCTATAGTTACAAATTTGGAATAAGTATTAGAGATATTACCTTTTGGACACTTTCGAAGTTGATGTCTTAATAATTTACGTTCGTTTGACAGTTGTACGTTGTATAGTGCTTACGAATCGGCGTTGTATAGTATGGGGACATGGAAGTCATGAATCGATAGGTAGATTAATCGATTCAGACATTGGATCGATTTTGAATCGACACAAAACAATTAAAGTCGGTTTAAATTATTTTATACTTTAGTAAGTGGCTATTTACTAAATAAGTTACTTTTATTTATGGAACTAGCGTTTGCCCGCGACTTCGTCCGCGCAAGTGTCGAATTTCCTATACCAATTTCCACCACTTCAGAGATTGAATTTTAAAAAATATACGTCATTCTTAATTTCTAACCAAATAGCTAAATACTATTTTTATCGATTTAGTTCTAAAGCTGACCGAGTTTCATATGAAATTGCCTCCCCTCCCCTTCTTTTGGGGATGAATTTCTAAAATTCCTTTCTTAGTGCACCCCCCGTGTAAGGAATCTATCACCATCTCAAGTGAAACCTATGTGCCTGGAGTCTCTAGAGTCTAGACCCAGCGCGGTTTGGGCTATGCATTGATATTTCATTCAGTCAGTCAAGTCAGGTTTTTTATGGAATTAGCTACGTTCTTTGAACCACAAATAAAGTTGATTCTTTAAACTTAAAATGTTATATATTGTTGTATCGATCGATCAAACTGTACCTCCGTGTTTGAGAGTTTAGGCAGTGGATTACACGTGGAGGGCGACAATGATAGGTGGAAAATAAGTCTGGTCTGAGCACTTATAGCTAGGTGCTTGCCGGTCAGGGTTCAGGTATCACTTCACAGGCCACCATCACTCGAAATGTCTGTAAGGAGCTTCACAGGATACACACGCGGCGAAAGCGCTCTGGTCGGTCTAGTACATGTGTCATAGGTAACGTCGCGATGTCGACTCGATCTCCGGGGTTTTTACGGTACGTTTTAAACAAATAAAAATAAGGCAGGTATGCGTGTGAGTGTGCGCGGCGTAGTAGTAATATAGGGTACACAAACAAATCAAAATATTGTAGTAAACACTCCGTAACAAGAAACAGGTTAAAACATTAAAAAACACATATATCGTCCGTTTAATGGCGTCTCTCAACTATACAGATTTTTTGCTATATTTTATACTTCAAGTAGAAAGTACTTAGATAAATCAATAGTGTGTCAATAGACAATAATCGCATGACATACTAAGGCTGTTCAAAAAACATTCTTATTTTAAAATCAATAACTTTTTGTTTTATTATTTATTTTATTTTTGGATCCTTCCGTGTACGTTTTTCGGCCTTTCAGCCCGACCCGGGATTCGAACCCGGGATTTATCCAGCGTGCTGACCAACCAACGAGGCAGTCAAACGAGAGGTGGGCAGCTACAGAACCCTTCACTTGGTCGTGGCCCGTCACGCACAATTTTTTTGTCTCATTTCCAGATGGCTCTCATTTGGACGTATGACTATAAAAAAATACAAGATGGCTTCGAAGAAGTACCAAAAATGGCGTCTAATCTCATCCCGCGGGAAAAGTTAGGATCAGCTAACTATGGCCTTGCATTTGGCGAGTAAACAATGCATGCAGCACTATCGATTGCCAAAGTTTACGACTATTTCGGTACAGCGTAGGTGCCCGGCATTTATTCCCGGGTCGGCTAATCGGATTCATTCTAGGATAGATAGGTCGATAGTGATGTACCACACTATGACGAGAAACGGAAAGTTCGGCGTTTTGAAGTACAAACGGCCAGCATTTCGGTATGTTAAGTAAAAAACAATGTTTGGTAATTTCAAAACCATTTAG
The DNA here is from genome assembly GCA_949316185.1 of Pyrausta nigrata. Lineage (NCBI taxonomy): Eukaryota > Metazoa > Arthropoda > Insecta > Lepidoptera > Crambidae > Pyrausta > Pyrausta nigrata. The sequence continues at coordinate 3,199,883 of OX438936.1, forward strand.
AGATTTTATGTCCATAATCACTAAACAGTTACTTATACCACCTAAAATTAAAAGATTTTTTTTACAAAAATACGGAGTATATTTTTTCCTTCATATCCCTTTAAACGCACTGGAAACCGGCATATGATAATACTATTTGCATGTGTGAGTTTCCAATCGAGAAAAAAGTTGTTCCAAAGATAACCGTAAATATGAGGGGAAGCCGTCTTATGCATGCTTAAGGTTTAAGAAACTTTATTTCTCACAAAGAATAACAATAATAATTCACTTCTTGAGAAAAACAAAAACTTATCTAAGTAATATTAATTATGGACTAACAATATGAGCGCACACAGATTGTTCGACTTAAAGCGGGTAGACACATAAATTTTTTTGCATTGCATTCGGATGTCGTCGTTTCGTGTTGTTTACTTGATCAGCAACCACGGATATAAAGATTATTTGCGTTCTGGAAGTGGCATTAAAATAATAAAATTTCGATTCATTATTCCAGCACTTCTACGTCAAAAATATACATTCTAAGTTGTTTTTTAAAACTTTCTATTGATTGCGCATCCTTAATTTCAGTTGGTAGTTTATTGTACATTTTAACATCTTCATGTTCTGTTTTTTTTACCGTAAGTCGTTCGCGGGAAACGAGATATTAGGTGTGTAATGTTCGCTAATTTTTAAATAGTTATTTTGATTTTTAAAAGTGGCAACACTCCTTCCGTCGGTTCGTTCGTGGGTTCACGGAACGGTGGCAAGGAGTGGGGCCGACTCGAGAGCGCTCGGCATTCTTCGTCGGGGAGCGGTAACGAACGGTTAAAAATTGTGAAGTCTATATTAGATGTTCAAATAGTAACGGTTGGCTATAAAATAAAGATCTTGTTTGTTAACTGGTGTTATTGCAAAAGTGACGAAATAAATCATCGTTAAATCTAGATTGTTGGAGTCTTTTCTGAGTTGTCCCTACAGGTGACTTGCGTTGCGTAGTTTCATTTTCTGTGTTTGTGTTTGATTTTTTTTACAGAAAGATAATGATGTATGAATTTGGCTGTTTAAAATTTTGTAGATCAAGATACATGTATAGAATATATATGTTTTTTTAATAGTCATGATTTTAGTTTTTTTTTTTAATTTATAATTTTTTTGGGTTGGTGCAAGAAAGTCGAAATTAAATAAGGATTTTACGAGTTTATTTTGAGCAGTTTGTAATATATTTAAATTAGATTTAACGGCAGTTCCCCATATTTCAATCAGGTAGTCTATATGTGGTTTAATTAATGAATTGTAAATAATATATTTTATTTTACGTGGAAGGCAGCTAGCTAAGCGACGTAATGCTCCTGTTAAGGATGTTAATTTAGTTTAGACTTTACTAATGTATATAAGTCAGCCTATTAGATCCCACTGCTGGGAAAAGGCCTCACCTCAACTATGAGGAGGAACGAGCCATACTTCACCACGCGGGCTCAGAGCGGATTGGTGGAGGGGTGTATGTAAGGCAAGTGACAAACCTTACTGTCAGAAGTTATCAAGCCGCCCTAGGGCCTCTGACTAGGCTTAACGACTAATACCACAGATATTAGCCGGGACCAACTGCTTAACGTGCCTTCCGAAGCACGGAGATGCTTGTCATGGACGTCACTTTAATGGTCGGAATGGTCACCCATCCAATCACGACCGCGCCGTGGGTTGCTTAACTTTTGGTATCACTACCAAAGCGCTGCCGCCACTGCGCCACAAGCACCTCTACTAATGTGTTGTTTCCAATTGAGATAATGGACAAGAGTGAGACCAAGATACTTTTCACTCGTATTTTTGCTAAGTTATGACGTCACAAGTTAAAATTTTCAATAATTAATTACAAAATACTTAACTACTGAATAAAAAGTCATAATACTCAAATTATTTCTTAATTTATTCGTTACTTCAAGAAAAAAAATGTACAACATATACCTTAAAATTTACTTTACATACCGAATTTAGACTACCCTAATTTTACCCCGAGACCGCCTCTATTCTCTACGTAATAAAACTGTTATCATAGTTCATATGGGTAACCTGACGTGCTGCTGACGGTACAAGCCCGATGGCCACCGGTGACTGCAACCGCTACGCTGTTCGAGACTAATAGATCCAGCCAGCGATCGCAGCTACACCTTTATTTTATGAAGTGAATATTTTTTTTATTATATTCATGAGCCTTCACAATATTGAAATTTCACGAATGCTGAAAACACCTAAACTTTCAAGCCTTTCTAATTGGTGCCAACAAAGGCTTTTGATTTTAATACCTAAGTGCCTAAAGCTAACGTTCATTGTTACTTGCCAATAGAGTTAATCTGTTTCAAGTTGTTCTTTGAAGAATACATATGTACCTCGTTAATTCGAGACGTAATAATATTAATTAGAAACAACGATGTCACAACAAGATTTTGATAAACGGTTTTAATAATGTAGAATCAAATAACAAGTGAAAGACGTAAATTCTCGTAACAATAAGAAATAAATGAAAACAAGCCCTTCATAAGAAGCTTAACTTTCTAGGTTGACATTTAACAATGAGAACGTGTAAATCTTCAGAAAGTTAAAAGATCTTACACGTGTCCTAAGCAATAGATACAGGGTGTCCAGTAAATGAAAGTTATTTAACTATATAGTGTGTATCTTTCATATGGGCGTATTATTTGTATGGCAATTAGTGTCAGTCCTAACAATAAAATTATAAGAAACCAAAAATTCGCACTGGGGTTGGATTTGAACCTACGACCTTTGGCTAACCGGGCCAACGCTCTTACCAACTGAGCTACCGTGCAGTCTTGGTTGATCACACGAGTGAGGTGCACGGTAGCTCAGTTGGTACACTGTAAGTGTTAAACATAGAAAAAAAACTAATAACATTGTCATTCGTGAATTAATTGCTTTATTATTATTTTATAAAAATATTGAGAACACAAATTATTGTACCTACCTACATCTAAACATGACGACGTTTATTTACAGTTTAATAAAAGCAAAAAATCTAGTTGAATAAAATATTACTTAAATCTTTATTAGAGAGAGAACGAGAAAGAGAGAATATTTTCGGGTTTATTGCACAACAATTAAAAAGTGTTTAATCCGGTTGTTTAAAAAAACTTTTTTTCCTATTATTTATGACAAAATTGACAAAATTAATGAAGTCATTGAACCGTCTCATTAATTTTAAAAAGCTGTTTTATTCATAGACCAGGCTTATCACTGTTATTTTCATTGTAACAACTCGTTTAAATTTGAACTGATTTTTTTGACAAGTCAAAAATTTTATTTTCAGGTATCACCACCATTTCCTTTTTTGCCACAACTTCACTCACTTGTCTCTTAGAGGTCCCCAATTTGTTTTGCCACGGAACCCTAGTGTTGTTCAATGTTCAAATACTGTTTTGACCGACTTAAAAAAAGTAATGTCCTCACTGCTCTACGAACAACGTTTTTTTATGTAACTCTCGGGTTCCGCGGTTTGGGTATCACTGTTAGTCTTTCCTGTCTTCATTCATATTTTTTGCTCCTATACAAGGTGTTACAAAAAACCGTTATACCTGGAGGTAGCGATGGGCGATAATTCGAAAAAATATATATCGAATATATCCATAATAGACCATTCTAGCTATCGAATGTTGATTTAGTAATTCGTAAAAAAAATATCGAATAATAATAGACAATCGAATGATAATCAATACAGGGCCCTTCGGTGCATTCGATCGAATTGCCGCGACTGTGCGCACAGGATAGGCAGCGACCGAATGATTAATCAACGCGACGAACGACGTTAGACGAATCATTTGTTAGTAGTTAGTATTACGGCCTGCGCACTGTAATAATAAGTCAGGCTATTAGATCCCACTGCTGGGAAAAGGCCTCACCTCAACTATGAGGAGGAACGAGCCATACTTCACCACGCGGGCTCAGTGCGGATTGGTGGAGGGGTGTATGTAAGGCAAGTGACAAACCTTACTGTCAGAAGTTATCAAGCCGCCCTAGGGCCTCTGACTAGGCTTAACGACTAATACCACAGATATTAGCCGGGACCAACTGCTTAACGTGCCTTCCGAAGCACGGAGATGCTTGTCATGGACGTCACTTAAATGGTCGGAATGGTCACCCATCCAAACACGACCGCGCCGTGGGTTGCTTAACTTTTTGGTATCACTACCAAAGCGCTGCCGCCATTGCGCCACAAGCACCTCGCACCGCACGCACGCTGCGCACTGTGCGCTTCGGTATTGCTCACCGCATAATCGAAGAATAATCGAATGACTGCGGTTGCTTATCGAATACATTCGATTACAGAGACCATTCGAATAATTCGATTAATTTAGTAATAATCGCCCATCGCTACCTGGAGGGGGTGATAAATAAACTTCTTAAGGAAATCCAGATATTTTCAAAAATTGTATCATTGTTTTTTTGAGTACATTGATTGTGAACATTGGATTTTTCGAAACACCTTGTTTGTATGTATCACAGCAATAGGGGCTTATTGTGTCGTAGAAGATTCAGTTATTTAGTTAAATGATTTTGCGAAGTGATTATTTTGTATTTGTACCATTATTAGTTTTATCTTATTATTATACATTATACAGGATGTTACAATTGCGTAAAGTTTAAATTAGAATTGTTGAACAGTTTTAAGAAAGTAACAAAGGAAAGGAGTTTATTTAAAATCCTTTAAATATTATAGGGTTTTTGTAACACCTTGTATTAAAACGGATAATTTAGGCTAAGGAAGTTTTTGAATTTAGGAACCGAAATGTGAAACTTTTATGTATTTTTTTTGTAAAGGATGGTACGCACTGAATGTTTTGATGGGTCTCTTTTGGAGATGGCAATAACAAAGTCCTCCTAGCCAAATCTCGACTTCGGCGGCCTATCTCAGCAGAGATTAGCCAACTGCGCGGGACATATTATAGTACACAAGTGTGTGCGCAATACACAGATGCACTCTCTATTCCTTTACTCTCATAATTCGGTGAGACGGCAGTCCGACATGACCGTAGAGAGATCAGACGCAGGACCAACGGCTTTACGTGCTTTCCGAGGCACGCGGGTGTTAACACCACCAACTTTCTGACTCCGGAGCTGTGGGCCGAGAGTGTTGGGTTTTTCTGTCTTGGAGATGGCAATATGTCTAGTTTTGCCAAACTAGCGACCTATAATTGGATGGTTTGCCCGATAAAATTTTCGTGATTTCCGTAGAATTTATTCATTATTATGTTTAATAACTTTCTGAGTGCCATTCTTAAGCACTTTTTATGAAATGTTGTTATTTTTTTACTTAGATAAATCAATATATTGCTCGATTGCTGCTTGCAATTTATCTAGATAAAAGTTACCGAATAAATCAAATGGATTTGAAGCAATTGAGTTGAATAGCTCTGAGTGCCTTATTAAATGGGCCGCAACGCATTTCCTCGACGTTTCATACAAAACAGAACACAGGCAACAAATACCGCCGATTTGCGTTGCTGCCTGACTTGGCCCGTCTAATAGACGCTAGCCTTTAGGATTAAAAAAAACGATTGCTCAGGGTCCTATCTGGCACCGATTTTAATTTGACACACGCACTGAACACCATGTATGTTATTATATCGTTGGCTATCCGCAGGAGCCGCGCGGGCGCATCGCTGGACGAGCGTTTCACGAGCTCGGAGGACGCGGGCGGCGTGCGCCTGACCGTGAGCGCCGCGAAGGCCGGCGACAGCGCCGTCTACACGCTGCAGGCGAGTACTTTAAATAAAAAAAAGTTTTTTTTATTCATCAACAAGTTTTACAAAACACAACCATATTCTGGGACCTAGGTACCTAGTAAGTATATACCGACACTTGTGACAGGAGGGCACGTTCTTTTTATTTTTTCTAAACAACAATTGAAGCTAGTTTCTAAATTAAGTTACTAAATTAGGTATATAGAATAAAAACCAGTTACACTGAGTGTGTGTGTGTGTGATTTACATCTTAGGTTCGGTTAGGGTAACCGCTACTCAATTTTGGTTTGTTAACGTGATTGATAATTTGATTAAAGCGATCTGAAAAGTTAATTATCTGTCTTAGAGTAGCCTAGTGTGGCAAGCTCTTTGACTAGGAGTTTTCTACAATCATAATATGGCATGCTGTTGATTTTACAATGTTTATTAAGATTGTTGTTCAGGGAAGCAGATTGGTAATAGAACTGTCGTTTGGCAAAAGTACTGTCCGAGTGCACCGCAGGAGCATCGCTAGTTCACGAGCTCGGAGGACGCGGTGACCGTGAGCGCCACGAGGACCGGCAACAGCGCCGTCTACACGCTGCAGGCGAGTACTGTCCGAGTGCACCGCAGGAGCATCGCTAGTTCACGAGCTCGGAGGACGCGGTGACCGTGAGCGCCGCGAGGACCGGCAACAGCGCCGTCTACACGCTGCAGGCGAGTACTGTCCGAGTGCACCGCAGGAGCATCGCTAGTTCACGAGCTCGGATGACGTGGTGACCGTGAGCGCCGCGAGGACCGGCGACAGCGCCGTCCACACGCTGCAGGCAAGTACTGTCCGAGTGCACTGCAGGAGCATCGTTGGACAAGCGCTACACGAGCTGGAAGAACGTGGGTGGCGGTCGCCTGACCCTTAGCGCCGGGAATACCACCGTCAATACGCTGCAGGCGAGTACTGTTTGAATGCACCGCAGGAGCATCGCTGTACAAGCTCTACAAGAGCTGGTTGGAAGGACGGATGGCGTCAACTTGTGGTCGTAGACTATGGCTTATTTGCACGGAGCCAATAGTCAAGATATAAACAAAAACGTGACCATAGACTGTCACCATACCATCTCGATAATAACTATCCTTGTGTAATATTTGGGGGGTTGCATCTTGACTTTTAGTTTTGTATATCACTAGGTCAAGAACACTATGAACTTGGTCCCTTTTTCATTAAATTACGTAATACTAACCTATTTACAAGAAAGTTTCATATCGTCAAATTAATGGTGTGTCAGGCGCTCCAAGCAAACTATACGCATGTCACTGGCAGCCGTCCAGTCGATTCGTTAATAGTTTTAGGATTTTTAACGTTTTATGACTAGGAATGTAGAACAAATATAATGCTAATTAAAAGTTTATTGCTCTAGTTTTTTGCACTCGGCAAGATAAACACGCGCTCGTAGAAGAAAACACGTGTCTTGTTAACTCAGGCTCTAACATTCGAAACAAGAGAACTCGCTACGCTCATATTCAAATTCAAATTAGAGCAAATGACCACCGCCGCATGTGCTTGCACGCCGTTTTTCAAGGTGCCTTCTCAGAGGTCCTGGGCTCGATCCCAGGTCGGATCAAATATAAATTAACACAAGTGCTTTAGCTTGGTCTGTACTTACCTTGGGATCAGAGCAAAGTATGTGATGTCCAATATTTAATTGGAAACAGATATAGAAATCCATATTTTCTATATTGTCTCTGGTTATTGTGGTTCCTTCGTTGTTTTTTATTTCCATAACACATTTGGCGCAACTGGGTTAGGAAGGCAAAGGGAAGCGCTTCCTACCGACCGGTTGTTATGGTCGGGGACCAAGGTCCAATGGTCACCGTCTTGGTTTATCTATATGTAGTCAAGCTCGTGCTAAATCTTACATATCGCGGTTTGTGTTGTATGGAGCGGGCTACCAGCGCCATCTAGCCTGTAGAAGCCGAGTCAGGGCGTCGCGTCTTGAAGTTGCTTGCTAGTGTTAGCGACAGTGGTAAGATGTCGCTACACACAAATGCACAATTGTAATGTATGTGATGTCGTGCAATGTTTAATTTATTTTTGAATCATCACATCATTTTTGGCCTTCACTCACAGTCTTTCTTGACATTCTTTCATCTTCACCAGACGACGTTTCCCGTGGTACTACTGGTTTCTAAGTGTTTCTTTGCAAGTTTCGTGTCGCGAGTTGTGAATGGTGTTACGTCTGACGGTTACGAGCTTATGCCTTAAGTTTGCCCTTTGTACTACTTTGTGCAACACTAATATTAAAAAGAGGAAAGATTTGAGTGTTTGTATATAATAGGATCCTAATTACGCGTGTCTTTATTTTACAGAAGAGGTGTATTAGATCTATTTGTGATGTCGGATTGATGGAATCGTGTAGGCCTCTCTTTAAAAAATTAAGAATTTAACATTGCCATCCCTGTATATATTTGAAGTTTTATTATTTACGAAGAAAAATACCTATCTCTTTACAAAAACACAGGACGATTGTAGTTGAGGTGGTTCAAGAAGATACCCGTGGAAGTTATCTGTTCCTGTAGCAGATACAGTATGTCTTGCCAGAAACAGCCACAGTATGTGCGTCCGTCTATTTAATTTGCTACCGAACCACATTCAAAGATTGTAATTTAATATTTTTAAAAGAATTATTTTTAAAGTGCTGGTTGAGAACTGTTTCTATGACATAGATGAGTTCACAAAATTCTGCCGTGATGGCCATCTTAAACGAATTGTTATCACCTAATACCTGACATGTTATATATTTCTGTTTATTTTTGACAACTTGACATCATACCTGTTATTTTATGACATTTACGTTATTATTTATATTTTAACTTTATTGATTATCTAAATTTGAAACTCCTATCAATCTCAATGCTGGACATAAATATTTTCGTTACTGTATTGTTGCTTATTAGTTAATATTGCATGACGACGAAATGATTGCCTATCGTTACATCGATGAAACATGATTGTTCACTTTTACTAATATTAAGACCTGATAAATATACTTACCATGTTTAAATGCAAATAAATAATCATTCATTCATTCAAACTACTGGACCGATTTAAATGAAATTTGGTACACAGACAGTTTGAGACCCTGGGAAAGACATATGCTTTTTGCCGCGATATTAAATCATCAGAGAGGTGAAATGGGGGTGAAAGTTGTTATGAAAAAACCGACTTTTGGCGCAGGCGAAGTCGCGGGGAACTGCTAGAAGATAAATAAATTAACCTCTCTGCCCCCAGGCCACCAACTCAGCCGGTAAAGATACAGCTCGCGTTCGTCTGGAGGTGTCGCCCGATGAAGCACCGACGGGGGACGACCCCCCCACCTTCCTCCGGCGGCTGCAGGACCTCACGGTGAAGGTCGGGACCCGCACCAGGTTCTTGGTTGAGATCGTCAGCTCTACTGAATGCAAGGTAAGATTAATAATAAATTATAATAATAATTTGTCCGTGTGGTACTGATGTCAGCTTGTTGGGACATCACGGACTCTCCTGTACTCATAGTACAGGCCACTTTTCGCGCCATGCCAGCATCAACGACATCATCCGTCGGTCTCTCGCCTCTATCAACGTGCCGGTTTTACTCGAGCCGTAGAAACTTGGTATCGCGCGTGATGATGGCAAGAGACCAGACGGGATGTCACTTGTTCCGTGGCGGATGGGTCGGGCTCTTGTGTGGGACGCTACCTGTGTTGACATACTCCTCTTATCTGCCCGGTACAAGCCGTGCGCTGGTTTGGCTGCGACAAGTGCCGTAAACTTATACAAATAAACAAGTACAGGCAGATCGACTCCCGGTACCACTTTGTACCGTTTGAAGTCGAAACACTGGGTCCGTGGAGTCCCAACGCTATCTCTTTATTCTAAGAGATTTCCAAGAGGCTGATTGACATTAGTGGTGACCCAAGAGCTGGCAGCTACCTTGCTCAGCGTATAAGCATCGCACTCCAGCGCGGTAATGCTGCCAGCATCCTTGGAACCTTACCACAAGGACCCTTTTTATAATTTTTGTTTTTCTATTGTATTAAATGATTTATCTTAATTTTTATTTATAAGTTGGATATTAAATATAATTTGACGACCTCTTGGTCTAGTGGTTCGCGCTCCGAACTACAAAACCAGAGGTTGCAGACTGGAATCTCGCAAGGGAAAAATGATTTTGTGATGAGCACGAGCACAAGTAACCTAAAATTAATTGTTTTTGAAGATTTTTGAGATTACAGAGTGTGATTAACATTGCCTTACTTAGATAAGTATGCCAAAGTACAGCTTTCTAGTGTATGTACCTAAGCGGAATGTTGGTATGTCCGTTCGGCCTAGGCCCTAGGGCTTTACGCTAGGCCGTGGGCAGCCAGACATACAAACGCACAGACAGACACAGGTGGACGAACACATGGCAAAATTATGTAGGTTCCTTGTGAACTACTCCCAAAAAACACGAGATGTTCTAATTTTTTTTAATGTTTACGGAAGCGGCTGTTTACTACTTACCAAATGAAAATGATGAGTTGGAGCACTCAAGTCGTTGAGTCATACTTAAAAAGTTTCTATTTATAAGTAGGTAGGAGTACATCATGAATTTTACCCGACTGCGACAGATGTAGGGTAATGTTTTTCGAGCGAATGTACAGGGTGTCCCTTTAATGAAGGATAATCCTTTAGGTACAGATGAGTGACATCACGCTCTCTTTAATGGCGAACATTTTTTAAGTAAGTGTTGCCATTTTTGAGATTTTGGTTTTGAGATTTTATTATATTTGGGAGCCTGACTATTAAGATTTTAAGTAAGTTAATATTGATTTTGGTCTTTGGAATATTTAAGAGTATTAAAATAGAAAAAGAATAGAAATAGACTTTAAAAAAATCATTAATTATACTCGTAGAAGTGGCCATACATCAATTAAATATTTATAACTCGAAAATGGTAACACTTACTTGAAAAAATGTTTGGCATATAATAGGGCATGATGTAAATTATCTGTACCTAAAGGATAAATAATAATATTGTCCTCCTAGCCGAATTTCGACTACAGTGGCCAATCTCAACAGAGATTAGCCGACTGCGCGGGAGATATTATGGTGCACAAGTGTGTGCGCAATACACAGGTGCACTCTCTGTTCCTTCACTCTCATAATTCGGTTAGACGGCAGTCCGACATGACCTTAGAGAGATCAGGCGCAGGACCAACGGCTTTACGTGCTTTCCGAGGCACGGGGCTGTTATCACTACCATCTTTCTGACTCCGGTGCTGTGTCTGAGTTATTTCAAGACAGAAAAACCCAACACTTTCGGCCGACCCGGGATTTGAACCCGGGACCTCGTGGATAGTACCCAGCGTGCTGAAGGATTATTTCATTAATGTGGCACCCTGTACTCGTATGTATGTCCAGTTTTTTGGCACTCGCGCTCTACAGCCCAAACGGCTGGACAGATTTGGTGTCACATGTGAGTTTCGTTGAATTTGTCAAAATTGTGGTATTGACATAGGCTACAATTTAGACAATAATTTAAAATGGCGGTCGGAAAAAAGGGGGGAGGGTTAGGCAGAACAGGATGGATATATTCACTTCTAGGCTATTTTGTCAAACCTTCAACAGCTTTTCTATGAATTAAAAGCGAATGCAAAAAATAATTATTGTACATTTTCGTGTTCGACCTTCTAAGTTATTGTGTCTGTCAAATAATTTTTACGCAGACAGGCAGATGTCTGCCTATTCATTAAACAAAATATAATCCTATTTTAATAATTCTTAATTAACTCGTTCGCTAGGTACTTATCCTTGCAAATCTATGAAGGATCTCGGAGCCAGACTCTTTTGTTTTCGCGAAGAATTATTTAAGGTTTCTGTGAAATTTGAAACCCTATTAGTTCTCTGATATTATTTACAATATTGAAGGCATTATTCTATCACTTTGTTCGTAAAACAATGTTGAACGCGTCGTCTCGCCGACGGTAGGTATTGTTAATTCGACCTAGAAAGGACGTGAAACGGGGTTTTAGTAACTTTTCTACCTATTTCAGCTTTGTAATTGTCATACAATGTAACTTGACCGGGCTATAAAATTAAAAAAACAAAAGTATACTACTTGCACACTTGCCGTGGTACCAACAATGAAATCATATTATACACCGCGGTGTATTAATAATATCATTATAACGGTGCACCGTGTTCCTGAGGTTCTACATTAACCTTGGCATGTTATTACCACTGAATTGGTAATTTTTCATTATAGAAAAAGAAAAAACTATATTTGTTGTGGTTTTTTCATCTCTGATTATTACAAATTCATTCCATTAAAATACTAGATGCTTTTATATTACTGTTTTGTTCCCAAGGGCACTTTGCATTGCATAAGAAGTGTAAATAAAATGCAGAAGGTAGTCTGATTGTTCCTAGCATAGGTAAGTGCAGTGCAGCAAAATCTCACAGATAAAGCTTCGTTTTTAAAGCAGAACTTAATTAAATTGTTTAACTTAAATTTCATTTATCAAAAGCAAAGTTTAAAAAATAATACTCGTACCTTTTTTGTACAATATGTTTTCCAAGAGCTATACAATTTGTTTGGGAACCAAATCAAAAAAACTTTTGGGGCGTCTTCCACATTTAATTTCATTATTAAATAACCCTCGGTGAAAAGTCAGCTTAAGTTTATGGAAATTAATTAATCAACTTAATTTGTTTGTTAAAAAATTTGGTAGCAATTTAAAATATTACTTTCGATACTTATGCGTTTGATACCACTCTTTTTGGGTATCCGGCAGCAAAATGCCGCCATTCCGAAGGGGTTGAGTTATCACCCCTCAAATATCGTCGCGTCTCCACACCAAATTTCATCTTAATCGGTTCAGTGCTTTAAGCGTCAAGAGGTAACAGACAGAGACAGAAAGACAGACACACTTTCGCATTTATAATTAGTATGGAAGTATGGATTTTATATTAAAGAAATAAACTAACTATAATAAGCTCTGTTTGTCGTGTCAGTTCTCTAACACATCGTAGAAGCATTATACAAGATGATACAAAAATACCTGTTGGAACTGAAGGAAACTACTCAGTATCAGCAACTAAACCACTTTCTCCTAGAAACATTGGTCGAAATATGCCAAAAATTAATTGACTCTCCACAGTAATCAGATGGGTCACGTGATCGGTTATGGAAAGTCAAATTTTTTTTGGCATTTTCGACCTATGTTTCTAAGAGAAAGTTGAAATTAATAATCGATTTATTTTTGTGAGCGAATTAATTTCAATTTTGTAAAATCTCGCAAAATAATTGCTTAAGCTAAAAAAATAATTATAAGTTAGGCTGATTTCATCTTACCTGATGGTCAAATATTTGTAAAAATATTTCCATCGGATACATGCGGATACATTCCCCAAGTACTGATGAATTCGAAGCTAGCTTCGTAGCTCCCTTCTCTACCGACGGGGTTTTTGTTACACCTTGTATAAAGTAACCGCCTTGCTAGTAATAATTATGACACTGCCAGGCCTGTGGAACTCCCCGCGTAAGTAGCAGAAACGTACCTACGCGCGGCGACCCATTAGAAGAGGCTAAACAAGTTGGGTGTTGCGAGCGAGCAACGAGACGCCCACGCGTTTTATTCACCGGCGGCGCACGGCACTATGTGTGAATACGTTGCTGGCTGGACGAGCATGAATAAAGTGCTAGAAAGGTGCGCTAGATGGCGTAAGTTGCTTTTAGTAGCAGTCAACCCTATCGCGTCGCATGATAGTACTTCACTGAATAGGTTTAGTGTATTATGATTTATATTCCAGAGTTATAAGAATGAAATTATCTTGCAATGGATTTCTGTAGGTGTCTAAAAGAGAATGTGCTTGACTCTGAGGCGAACTAAATTACACCATATTGTTGAGGACATTGAGTACTTAGATATTTCATCAAATTTCATTGCAAAGTCAAACTTCTGTACGGAGTACTAGTACTTATTCTGTGACATTGCTAATCTATGGCGCCATGTGAAGAAACTGCAACTGACAACAAACATGAGAGTTGCATTGCTTAATGATACATCTGCTGAAGATTTCTCTGAGCAATTGCTGACTATCGGTAATGGTCAAGTACCTGTCGATGAATCGAGCGGATTAATATCATTTCCAAATAATTTCTGTAATTTTGTCTCATCAAAAGACGAACTTATCAACAATGTATTTCCAGAAATTATTTCTAACTACAAAAATTATGAATGGATGAGTGAGCGAGCAATTTTAGCGGCTAAGAATAAAGATGTAGATGACCTAAACAACATAATTCAAAATAAGATCATTGGAACAATGCATTCATTCAAATCTATTGACTGCGTCACAAATGAAGATGAAGCCACCAACTATCCAATTGAATTTTTAAACTCTTTGGACGTGCCTGGCTTACCACCGCACAATTTACGCCTAAAGGTTGGCTCCGTAGTAATCATGCTTCGAAACATAAACCAACCAAAACTGTGCAACGGTACGCGTTTGGTGGTTAGAAAATTGATGAACAATGTAATTTACGCTACGATAATGATAGGAAAATTCAAAGGTGAGCAAGTTCTCATTCCGAGGATACCGATGATCCCAACCGATATGCCGTTTGAATTTAAAAGACTTCAATTTCCGATACGTCTTGCATTTGCCATGACCATCAACAAATCACAAGGCCAATCCTTAAAAGTTTGTGGTTTAAATCTAGAACATTCATGTTTTTCCCATGGTCAATTATACGTGGCATGTTCACGGGTCGGAAGACCATCTGCGTTGTTTGTTTTTGCGCCTGATAATAAAACAAAAAATGTCGTGTATCACAAGGTACTTAAATGAAGAGCAACCTATGTACTAAAATACAGAAATAATTATGAATGATTGATGTAGAAATTTAATTTTTTTTGTATTTTTTCCAATAAAAAAAAAAACTGCTTATTTATTGACATTAAGGCGGAACAAAGTTCGCCGGGTCAGCTAGTAACACATAAATAAAATATGACGGCTGATTTGAAAGGTTTGTCTTCACCATGTCATGTTACCTAACTTAGCCATTTCACAATCAAGTTTAGTGTTATAACAGCGGCATATCCATACTAATATTATAAATGCGAAAGTGTGTCTGTCTGTCTGTCTGTTACCCCTTGGCGCTTAAACCACTGAACCGATTGAGATGAAATTTAGTATGGAGACAGTTCGATACCCTGGAAAGGACAAAGGCTACATTTTGTCGCGATATAAAAACATTATGGGGGTGAAACGGGGGATGAAATTTTTTATGGAAAATCAATTTCTTGCGGGCGAAGTCGCGGGGAACCACTAGTTCATTGTAATATTAGGAAAAGGGTCTAATGTATAACCTCAGGAACGATGAACGATGTTTAATATGAGGCGGCTGATTTGAAATGAAAAATATATATTCGTTTCTTACGTTTACGCGAATTGTTGAACTCATTAAAACACATACCTTAGTCTCCCTGTGACCACGAACGCTGTAAAGTGTTCGAAACGTCAGGTTTAAAGTAAAATGTAAATAAATCGCGACGTAATCCGTAAAATTGTGTTTTAATGAATGAAAAATATAATAGAATAAGTACCCAACGCACCCAGATTTTACCCAAGTTTTTTCAGCAGACAAAAACAGTTTTGTATAAAGCATTTCCAATAACTTACGACCAGTTACTTAGCTTCAGAGCAAAGCCATTTTTATTTATAGAATTCCTTTATCCGCCTAAATAGGAATTATTTTCTAATATGCCTCTAAGTGTAGTCTGAACTTAAGCTTATACCTCTATTCCGTATGGCGATCTTGTGTCAGCTAAGGTACGGTTCCACAGCTACGATTGAGACTAACTATTTTTTATATAAAAGCTAGAAACTTTTAATTACACATCATATAAGAAACAACAATGTAATTTACAATAAATGGATTATGAAATAAAGAACGTAAATAATTATTAATGCGATTCACACTTAAAAAAATACAAAGAAGGCGGTCTTATCGCATAGTTATCTCTTCCAGATTGATATTGCGTACATTTTTTTATTTACAAAAAGGCAATGGGTCGGCATAATACCCAACCTAGTCTAACTATCTAGCATACAAATAGGGAGATAGTGTTATCCCATCTTCTTTATCGGAACACAAACAGCTTTAAATAAAACAATACTAACTGCCGTACTCAGAGATGTCGATCAAAGTAAATTCTTCATTAGGTCTCACGCCGTTCGATTTTATTTTATTGATAAAGAAAGTGTCGAACGAGACTTAATCATAAATTAAATTTAATTGACGTCTCTGAGTGCGATAGTAAAAGTAGCATACAAAAGTAATTAAGCAAGAGCCTGCCTTAATTTGAATTTTATTAGGTTTCTTATTCACTTGATGGTCAAGTGATGTGATGGAAGATCTCCTTAACTTTCAATACTTTAACCTTCAATACTTGTAAGCCAACTGCGTCATTGTGGCTCAGACTTTGTCGCCACTTATGAATCGTACCTTAAATTTTTCCTTATTAGTTTATCAAAACTGAGTTATGGAAGCTCTGTACACAGTAGACTTGTTTTTAGCTCGCACAAATGCCCTGAAATATAAAAGACCGTACATTAGTGATATATGGAAAGGTAATTTTGAATGGATTTAAAAAGGGACTATAAACTTAATAAGACTTTAACCTTTATAGTTCGTGTGCTCTTAGATGACAATAGCTATTATCTTAAATAATATGTACGTCAGTACATCTTGGCATTCGGGTAAGGGTATTTTAGTGTTTCTGTATAAATACAAATATTTGACGACCGTCTTGGTGTAGTGGTTCGCGCCACGGACTTCTAAACCAGGCGGTTGTAGGTTCGAGTCCCGCAAGGGGCAAATGTTTGTGTGATGAGCACGAGCAATTTGTACCTAAGTCATGGATGTTTATAAATGTATATAAGTATGTCTATCTGTTATCCTAGTCACCATAGCACAAGCTCACGCTTAGTTTGGGGCTAGGTAATTGGTGTGTTTGTTAAAAAAATATATTTATTATTTATTTGTATTAGAAAGTATGAGCCACATACAAATATAAGCTTGTTTTTAATGCCAGTTCCAGTACTCGCTACGCTAGGCAGGCAGGGTGGCGCCTGTTATTAAATTTCACTATGTTATTCAGAAAATTACGCAATATTGCATTCTGCCAACAATAAATACTCATATCTCATTTTTGTTAAAATCGTAATACTCGTACAGCTGGAAAACATCATAATTTTTTTATTAAATCTAAATGTGGTAAGACTTTCACATGAAAAAAGCGTTTGTACTGTAGACAGGGTCACATTGCATAGGGTTGCCAAAATTTAAAAAGCAAATAATCTAAAAAATCTACGGAACGACTTTATGGCAATTATTATTTAATGTTCTTATTTTTCGAATAACATCTACTTACTTCAAAATATCCGAAAATAAAGTAGATAAGTAAATAAAGTCAGAAAGTAACTTCTCGCAAACAATATTGAATTTGTAACGTTTTGAAAATAATTTTCAGTTGATTGTTCCGCAGATGATATCGTGAGTCGCACGATTTTTCAGCGGCACAGGAATAATATTTTTTTTGCATAGTTCGATTTAGTTTGATTCTGAGTCATACCTGAAAATTGGGCACCCCTTTGCAATGTAACTCTGTCCGTGATGTGGCTTAAGTCAGCCTATATAGATCCCACTGCTGGGCAAAGGCCTTACCTCAACTATGAGAAGGTTCGAGCCATAATCCACCACGCGGGCTCAGTGCGGATTGGTTGAGGGGTGTCTGTAAGGCATGTGACCAACCTCACTGTCAGATGTTATCAAACCGCCCTAGGGCCTCTGACTATGCTTAACGACTAGACCAAGGATGTAGCAGACCAGGTAAAACGAGTGGAGACATAGTTATCTCATCTGTGAGTGGAGTGCTGCCTGACCTCCGCGACCCTGTTAACAAGGGAACCTGACCAGCTTGGATCACGGTTACACTCAGTTACCTGAATGTGCAGGTTTCCTTACGATTTTTCCCTTACCGCAAGAGCATCGGTTAGAGAAACAATGTACGTAATTCAGAAAAATCATTATATGGCGGTACGTGGAATCGAACCTGGTGCCTCCACATAAGAGGCAAACCCACTAGCTAATAACGTTAGTTGACTGCCTTGTTGGTCTAGTGGTCAGCACGCTGGTTACTATCCACGTCGGCCCAAAAGTTTAGGGTTTTTCTGTCTTAAAATAACTCTCTAGACACAGCTCCGGAGTGAGGAAGTTGGTTGGGTGTTAACACCCTCGTGCCTCGGAAGCACGTTAAGCCGATGGTCCTGCGCCTGTCATCGGTCTTGTCAGACTGCCGTCTCACTGAATTATGAGAGTTAAGGAACAGAGAGTGCACTTGTTATTGCGCACACACGTGTGAACTATAGTAATTATCTTCCCCGTAGTCCTGCTAATCTCTGTTGAGAGGGGCCACTGTAGTCGAAATTCGGCTAGGAGGACATTATTATAAATGTTAGTTAATAATTGCAAAACCTCAGCACCATGCCACAAACGGCACGTGTATCGTGGATTTTCAAATGAGAACTAAATATGGCAATATCAATCTATTCGAGCCGATGCCGCGGTAACCCTGAGCTTCAACACACGTGTACGTCATTCATCCATGTTAGGGCGTGTTTACGATGCCGCTATTGTTACACAGATAATAAATAAAATATAAATTTACTAAAGTAAAACTAATTAAATACAAATAAACGTCAACTATCGAATTTGCCGTTTCTTCTGCTTACACAATTTTTTTAACGAGAACAAGGTGCTAGCAAAATAAGGCAAAACTTTTGCGTGCCTACTCAAGTGATATCTAAGTAGCTACGAATAGCCACTGATAGCTAACTGAAACATTATTTAAAATATATATATATAAGTAGGTAATGTTGTTGGTTGTATTAGCTTGTATACAAAATGCCCGGAATAAATGTATTTTAAGATAGCGGATTTACGCCCAATACACAATATGAATCATGTCGGATTCGTGTTTCAGTTTTGATTTTTCAGTGATTGCTAGCTGTGTTGCTGTTTGTATGCACATCAGACTCTTACACCATATTGACTTTAAGACCGCTTCTATTCCCTAGGTAATAAAAGCTGTTTTCAAATTTGAGTATGGGTATAATGAGTAACCTGCTGCTGCCGACTGTACAGTCACAAGTAATTAAATGTATACAAGTTTTTATGCTGTTGTATTAAGGTCTCAAATCGAATGCAGATAAATACATATTGATGCTCGTGTTGTACATACAGTGTACAATGATCCTTACCTACTAAATTAATCACAGAAAATGTGAAACTGAAATTGTAATTCAGTGATCCTTTCAAATATATGTGTGTCTTTTGATGCTTTTGGAGTTTCAAAGGTCTTTACGGAGTTGGAGTTCTGGAAACTCGAGACTGGTGCAGCAGATTTCGTGTAAAAACCGACTAAGTGCATCTTAATTAAAGGGGGAGGTGGGTTGGTGTGGGAACGCACCCTATCAGATGCTTCAATAGTGTTGGGAATATACTAACTGTCGATATGGGTACCTTCGGCGAATCGGTTTTGAATCCTAACAAAACCTACAACGTACTTTACTTAATTGAGTAAAAAAACTGATTTCTAAATTCAATAATAATACGTAGAGGTCACAGCTATCAAAAAAGTGCTGTAAAAATTCAGTCATTTTCTATTAGTAAGGTTTTTAGCCTATTCTATATTGTTTGTTGTAATAATAATGATTCTAATATATATCCATAACTTAACAATGTGAGATAGCTGGCACATGATTTTTAAATTAAAATCTTTTATGACTCATAGGTATCTTTCTTTATGCATTTTTGTTTAAACTAAGATTCCTCCTTCGAATCTCAAAAAGTATTAGACGGATTTGGCGCTGTAAGTTGCAAAAGGTCGACTTTGGACTATTGACTTTTGCACCAAACTTCCTGTAAATAAGTATGTTCATTTACCTAAAGATTGTCTGGAAGAGATCGCTTAAAGCGATAAGATCGCCTACGTTGTACATCTTTCTGTGTAAATTGTTTTACTTTTTCCTGTTATGGTGTGCAATAAAGAGTTATTTATTTATTTAAACTTTATTTCACCTAAAAATAAAGTATAATGTTGGTGGATTTAATGCATTAAGACATTCTCTACTAGTCAACTGCGTGGGAATGCAGAAAGATAATCAGTGACGGGAAATTCAGTCATGATAAATTTAAGATAGAGTTACCTATATCTATCGATATTCAAAGTATCGACACAGTCCTAACACTACACACCCCTTGCATCCTTTAATTCTGCGTCTGACAGCGCTCACAGCGCCTACAGCAAGCCTGAAGCCCCCAACCCCCACCACCCCACCACCTGGGCCTTATTTGTTACGTTGTCGTAATAAAAATGTTGATATTGTAAACAACATAATAGCTGAAGAGCTCGTAAGAATTTCGGAGACGGTACTCGAGGCAACTTGACGAACAGTGTAACATATAGTGTAGGAGTCTTGAATATGGCTTAAAAGTAGTGGGGTTATTCTGAACTACGAATTATTTATTAAATAATATTTAATGACCAAAATAATAATAAATATTGGCCCATATCGGGCCAGGACAGTCTTTTTTTTTTAAACTGTACTTGAGTAGCTAATCGGGAAGTTTGATTTCTATAACAAAGCAATCTACTTTGAAAAATTAAAAAGTTATGATATCATATCAAACTTTTCATAGTTTGGAATAGCCCAACTATTTTATGCCCAGTCTTCACCCCTCCTGACATTTGAGCCACTTACTACAATCATGTTACGAGTACATAATTTTTAAAAAGAAATAAATAATAATATTTCTTGATAACCATGTAACTTCAAAACAGGTAACTTTTATCAGGTATATAGGTACTAGGTATATCAACTCAAATAATGATCCACCGAAGAGGCATCCGCTCAGCATTAATCGTGGCAACTGAAAGCTTACCACGACACTGACATCGAGTGGGGGGTGAAATGGTGGATGAATATTTCTAATCCGACTTTTGGCGCGGGCGAAGTCGCGGGGAACTACTAGTTGTGGGATACAGCGTTGCCTCAAGTATCTTATCCGAATTTCATAGGAGCTCTCAAGCAATAATTCCACCTGACACGCATCTGAAAAGGTTTCTGTTACATCCAAGAGAGTGGGGACTTTTCCATATTTTAAAATGGGTAAGCAGGTCGCGCCCTTGCTGAACTTGTTTTGTCACGTAGGTCAAGTTTGAGCTAATGTTTACTGGGCTGTATTTCTTTATGAACTCTGGGCATTGAATCGACCTTTGGTTATCTCCGAGACATTCAATAGGCAGACTTATCGATCTTATAAAACTTATAATTGCGCTCGAGATACACGAGGCCAGGTTTTCAAGCCAGGATAGCAATCTAGCTGTTTATGTTAGATAGGTCTTTTAATGGTAATGAGTGTTGGTACATCATATTTTTAATTGCCGACTCGTTCGTGGAATATTCAGTTAGCTAATTTTTGGTACTCCAATGACCCCACCTCCTGCCGGCTAAATGGTTGTTTGTGAAAATGTGAAAAATTCACGTAAATAGCATAATATAATGAAAAAGGTATCACAGCAAAGCAGGGATTGCTAATTACTGAATTATCGACCAACCTATTAAGTGCATTTATTTGGTTTAGAATTTTTTTTACTTCTACTTTGACTGCAAAATTCGTTGCTGAATTCAATGTATCTTTTATACTTGTAATATTTTTTAAAATGCCTGAACGCGGAAACAATCTTACGTAAAGAATTATTCAGACGATCATTACATAAGGCATCAAGCCCCGTATTTTTTGCTCTCATTACGTAATCTCTCATCTATTTTGAGCACATCCGATGTTATTTAGATCCTGACGAGGCGAGAGTGTTTTGACAATTCCATGCAAACAATAAGGAATAATGCTCTTTTCATGTACTGTACTGTAATGCTTATGAATAATTATGAAACAATAACCTTTTTCTACAGATATACTCTTTTTAAGCTTTTGTAAGCTTTTTACCCGACTGCGGAAGGAGGGTTATGTTTTTCGAGAGTATGTATGTAAGTATGTATAATTGTTTGGCACGCCCTACAGCCCAAACGGCTGGACAGTTTTTGACATATGAGGTGTCGTTGAATTTGTCAAAATTGTGAGTGACATAGGCTATATACATTTTAAAAATGGCGCCCGGAACTGGAAGTAAAGGGGGGAGGGGGGATTGATTTTTCCTTACCATAGCAATATGGGTATCAAATAAAAGCCAGTAAAAAGACTATTTCAAAAATATAATAATTTTTGCAGTCGGGTGTTATGTTTTTTCAATAATTATGCTTTTTTACTACAAATCACAAAACCCTATGATGGGGTCTTCAACGTTATAGACTCGAAATCTGCTGAACTAATCTTAGCCTGGAGTTCACCAACACATGTTTAATATTTAATCAGCCGGCTTAGCATTGTTTGACATATTTTGTATGGGCATTCTGTGAAATTAACCGTCAATCTATGATGTTTTCAAATACTTATCTATATACCTGGGCCCTATTTCACCAAACGTGACAGGCGCGACAATTGTCACAAAATCAAATCATTTTTTTAAGTTATTTCATGTATTATATACTAGTGGTTCCCCGCAACTTCGCCCGCAAGAGTTGGATTTTCCATTATCCCCCATTTCATCCCCGTAATGTTTTGATATCGCGACAAAATGTAGCCTATGTCCTTTCCAGGGTCTCGAACTGTCCTTATACCAAATTTCATCTCAATCAGTTCAGTTGTTTATATTGTTTTTTATAATATTAGTATGTATTTTACAATGGTTTTACTTATTCTATATTTTTCTTTAAATACAAAGTTACCAATTTCAATTGAAATATTTATCCATTCTCTATTATTTCTTCTGTATGAGATCCCATCTAAATCGCTCTCACAGCCGTACCTTTTGTTTGCACGGCGAAAACACTACAATTGTCACGCAAAACAGACACAGCTCCGACCTCATGTTGAGAATTCCCGACAACTTTACCAATATGTCGAGTTGTAATAGTAGATTGTTATACAAGGGCCGAAAGTGAACATTCCACTCGAGTTCGTTCGAGCGCCAATAGCTCGAGAGGGGAATGGGTGCTTTCAACGGAGTTAAACATACTATTTTTCATTTCGACTGTGAGGAAAGAAATAGTGTATCGATAGACTTCGATAGTTGAGGCAAAAGCAATAGTATTGATAGACTATCGATAGTATCGATAGACTATCGATGGGTGAGACAAAAGCAATAGTATCAATAAAATATCGATAATGTCGATAGACTATCGATAGTTAAGGAAAAAGCTAAAGTATCGATAAAATATCGATAGTGTCGATAGACTATCGATAGTTGAGGCAAAAGCAATAGTATCGATAAAATATTGATAGTATCTTTAGACTATCGAATATCGATAGTCTAGGCAAAAGCAATAGTATCTATAGTATCGATAGATGAGGCAAAAGAAATAGTATCGCGAAAATATCGATAGTATCTATAGACCATCAATAGCCTGGGCAAAAGCAATAGTATCGATAGAATATCGATAGACTATCGATAGTTGAGGTAAAAGCAATAGTATCGATAGAATATCGATAGTCCACCGATAGTAATGATAGTATCGATAGCTCCGTTAGTATAAATACTATCGACACATATACTATCGATAGTATCAAAGTTCAATATTAAAATCACTATCGATAGCTGATACAGCTCTGACTATTGCAATAACTATCGATACTCTCAATAGTGGCCTTTTGTTCAATAGTAGGCGTATAAAGTAGGAGGAAAAAACTATTTCCTTTCCGAACAGGTGAGATGAAAAAAATATTCCTGTTTCACAACTTTACTGACACTAAAAAATGACACTTGAACGCTAGAAATGTTTACAATTTTAAGCATAGTCAGTGACATATGTCGGTTTGGTGAAATAGGGTCGGTTGTAATCTAGGGTAGGTTGATTCCTCTGCGCTATACTTCCAGTAGTTTTGGAGCCTATTCAATGCAAACAAACAAACAATCAGATCTTTCCTCTTCTTAAAATTAGTGTAGATAATATAGATTTATTGATACAGGGTGACTTCCATACCACAGAGTACAAATAAGAGACCACAATTACTGGACGGTGCGATAGGAGTATGAGTCAATTTGTATAATCGAGTCCACGCAGACAAAGTCGCGGGATATCTCTAGTGCTAAATAGAAATGCTTTATTTTTTACAACACAATACTAACCCAATGTTTTTACACCAGAGAATACCTAATAGCTTCATATGGATAAGAGAAATAAACTTAGTCTTGCCAAAACTTTCTAAGCCGCGATCAATATTCGATAACTCAATTTAAAGTCGAAGTTATATAGTCTGAAATCATTTATTCAGACAGATAATGTCACTAATGGACGTCAATATAAGTTTGTATTGTTATTGACCGTTTGACATATAAAAGTACGACATATGTCTCATACTTTTGTGATCAGAAATATTCATAGAAATTTTATTAAACTTGTAAGCGTAGTAAGTAGACATAGCTGCTTCAAGATAATGCCAGCAAAATTTTAGGTACCTAGTGATTAAATACATTGTTATCTAAGATATTATTTACATCTAAATTATTATGATAAAGAAGAAAGATTTTATTTTTTGTATCGAATAAGCTCTGAAAGTACTGGAGTGATTTTAATAAAATTTGGTGCAAAGATAATTTGAGACCCTAGGAAGGACATAGGCATAGATAGACATACTTTTTGTCGCGATATAAAATCATCAGGGGGGTGAAATGGGGAATGAAAGTTTGTATGGAAAATCCGACTTTTGGCGCGGGCGAAGTCTCGGGGAACTGATAGTTATTATTAAGACGCTCTGTTATAATGATTGAATGGTCAAGAGCAATTTCACTTTTCTTAATACGTCATGTATACATTGCCTCGTTGGTCAGCACGCTGGCTTTCGTCCAATAGGTCTCAGGTTCAAATCCGGGGTTGATTCACGGGTTTTCTGCCTTGCAAATGTCGGATAGCCGTCCTACCGATTTTTGAGAATGAAGGAACAGAATGTGCACCTGTTTATTGCGCACACACTAGAGCAATATAATATCTCTTGCGTAGTAGGGGCAACCCTGCGATAGAGCGTTTTGAAGAAAGTTTGGCGACACATAATATGTTCTGAAAAAGGAGTGAGAAGAAGTAAGCAAATCTGTATAAAGATAAGCCGCCGTAGTCGAAATTGGAACCTTAGACCTTGTAAAGCATCGGCGTAAACCGAGCGTTCGAGAGGCCGCGCTAGTCCACAAGCTGCGGGAGTCGCCAGGGCTCGCTACTTGTGGTCGCGTTTAGTGGTCACAATCAGAGTCTCAAGTGGAGGTTTTAAGCCACTAGCAGTCTAGTTTAGTGACCGCGACTAGTGGCTCAATGTCTTCTTCTATCTCTTCTTCAAACTTCAAGACATTTTTTCACCACGTCTCTTCTTCCCAGGTAACATGGTACCGCAACGAGCGTCGTCTGATGGAAGCGGAGAGAGTTTCTCTGGTCCGAGATGGCACGTTCTGGTGTGCCGACATAGCGGCAGTCAGCGTGGACGACACCGGCCGCTGGACGTGCACCGCGGAGAACGCCGGCGGCCGCGCCAGCTGCTCAGCTCACCTCAACGTGCTGGGTGAGCGGGAGCGGCAATAGCAAATTTCTTTAAGCTTAGTCATAAACTGACAATTTATTTTTAAATCAAAACGCGACATGGGTAATATAACACATAAAAAAAATGTTTTCGTCCAGCCGTTTATCCGTGATGGCGTGACCAAGGGAAATCTGACCATTTATTTTTTAACTTAAAACGCGATAATGGGACTTTATACGCCAGTTAGCAAATTAAAATTGAAAGTGGATAGAACATTTTAAGGTTCTATTTGGAAAACGTCAAACGATGTCAGAAAAGGATACTATTTTGAGGACAATGGACAAAACGATCCATTCAAAACGGGACGTATGATTAGTTGAGTCATAGCATACATAATTGATCAACTCGGAAAGGGATTATTACCGTATCAGCTCGAGCCTTGAGATGAGTAGTATTCTTTGAAAGAAACTCCCTACTGCAACGAACACCAATTGGAATCGCCTCTCCTATGTTTGCCGCCTATTTGATAGCGAGGTGAAAGGCGATACAGTGACGATCTCTTTCCGAATTCATGTGTGTACTGTGACTTGAAAATAATCCAGACGTAAGGATAACCGTAAGGATAACGCGGACGCTTTATTCTAATGCCCTGGATTAGTTTAGTGCTTTTTCTTTGGTGTCATCATACTTTTGATGACATCGTCATACGCGTTATTTGACAATTGCTTGCATTAACGAAACTTTGTCCACTAACTGGCAGCGAAGCGTTTGCCTATCAACGACGCGTTTGCCTTGGCCAAACCAACGCTTTCAGGCTGCATCCTATTATTTTTTCACAACCCTCTGATGACAACCATGCACACCATCACGGACACAAGCTGAACTCGTCGGTTTGTTACAAAATATGCCTGCCGTCCTTGCAGCTTGCATGCATTCACAAATGACGCCCGTAGATAGTACACCTATCTTACCATGCCTGCCTCTGTTCTCCTGACTTATATGGAATTTTTATTTTCAGTACCAAAAGCCTACAAAAGGCCAGAGTTCGTCGAAGAGCTGCGAGCCTTGTTGACTGAGCAGGGGACCGTGTCTCTGGAGTGTAAAGTGGTGGGCGTCCCCACGCCAGTGCTACGCTGGTTCAAAGTAAGTGCTGAAGACTCTTAAGTCCCCTAGTGGGGCTATACTGACGGGAATGCCGTTGATTATTGCTTTGGGGCTAGCTAATTGGTGTGTTTGTTGAAACAATTTATTATTCATATCAGCCTATTGCAGTACACTGCTGGACATAGGCCTCTCCAAGACTGCGCCAACTTTCACGATCCTACGCTTCTCGCATCCAGCCACCACCGGTCACCTTCCTCAGGTCATTGGTCCACCTAGCAGGGGGCATCCAACACTACGTTTCCCGAGACGTGGTCCCTATTCGAGAACCTTCCTACTCCAGCGCCCGTCGGTTCTGCGACAGACATGACCAGCCCACTGCCACTTCAGCTTACTGCACCTCTGAACGATATTTATGACTTTCGTCTTTTGGCGGATGATCTCTTTCGAATTTATTATTATTATATTATTCATCATAGCCCTACGCCCCTATACCCCGTTGGCGAGGTGTCAATTAGGCGGTCGGTCTATTATATGGATCTATGATTCGTACTAAATAAATATATTTGTATTTTAGGACAGCCGCGAGATCAAAGCCGGTGACGTGTTTGCCCTGACAGCCAACGCCGAGGACCCGACCTCGCTCGGTACCTACACTTGTGAGGCCGTTAACTGCATGGGCAGGGCCTACTCCTCTTCCAAGGTCCACGTTGTCGGTCGCAGCAGAGAAGGATCTGCAAGACCTATATCCAGGTAGTTGGCAAACTTAGTTGTCTGGCCTATCTGCATGGCAAAACACGAGAGTTGAAGCCCGTTGCTCTATTTTCCAACAAGTTCTATGGAGTGAAAGACGAGAAAGGAGCGAAAGAGTAACTAGGTACCTTGTGCTAGATGTCAGCGAGGACAGGTGGTGTTGCGGGGAAGGGGCTCGCCTTCAACGATCACGCACAATGGGCGCTTCCTTGCTCCCCGCACGTCTTTCGCTCCACATGAAGGTCGCGCAATAACTTACCGGATAATAGTATAAAAAAACCTAACTTGTCATCGTAACTTCCCTCAACTGTTGATTTCAGCGGCGTAACACCAGAATCTCCGCCAATCTTCACCAAAGAGTTGGAGGACAAGTTTGTGAGGATTTGCGAGCACCTAACCCTAAGTTGCCACATCGTCGTGCCGCCGTGGCCTCGCAGCGTTGTCTGGTACAACAAGGAGGGGAAGGTGGAACCTGGAGAGAGGTGAGATAGTCTGGTGTAGTCTGGTTTCCACAACTGTCTTTTCTTTTTAAAACTTTTTTAGAGTTATGCGGATTTGCTCACGCACGCTGGATTGGATCACATATTCTGTGATGCATTGCAATTTTTTTAACGTTGATTGCGAGCACGCTCTGAATTAACTGTTCTTTGTTGACAGTGACGATAATTTTTGACATCAAAGTTTAAGTGGCAGTGTTCATCCATTGGTGTTTCCAAAATGTAATGTCCTGCTACTGTAAGGAACAATATCTTCGGGTGTGGTTCGCATTAAGAAATCTCCCTTACTTCCCAGATACCACGTGGTAGAAGATGGTGTTGGTGGATACCTTTTGGAAGTGCAGTCAGCCGAGTGGCCCGATGAGGGAGAGTGGAAGTGCGTCGCCACCAGCTCGGGAGGGCGCGTGGGAATCACCTCTTGCTACGTTAGCATGGAAGGTAAGACCTTGAGGATGTTTCTGAGAATGCTGTTTTTTATAGTCGTATTGATGACTGAGGTCATGATCATTTTAATATACAGACAGGTATAGCATAGAATGAAATATTTAATGATTCAATGATTTCAGTGCCAAAGAACTACCGTAAGCCGCGATTCATGGAGAACCTTCAAGCTGTGCTAACGGAAGAGGGTCTCGTCTCCTTCGAGTGCAAAGTGGTCGGGTTCCCCACCCCAGTACTAAGCTGGTTCAAAGACGGTCAGGAACTAAAGCCGGGAGACGTGTACCAGCTCACCGGCACTAACTCCTTAGGGTCTTACTGCTGCATAGCCAGGAACTGTATGGGGCAAGCCAGTAGCTCGGCAGAACTGACGGTGGAGGATATTCAGAATCAGCTAAATGAGGAGGAGAAAGCTCATCTCTTCTCGAAGAATCAAGCGCCTAAGTTCATTCAGGGTTTGAAAAGCGTTGAAGCGAAGATCGACGAACCATTCCGTTTTACGATTAAAGGTAGTTTTTTTTTCGTTACTTGTATTAACGAAAGTGTGGCTATTTGTCTGTCTGTTACCTTTCATGCTGTACCCGCTGTACCAATTAAGATGAAATTTATAGCAAATCTTATACAAATGAGCCAAAACCAGCCTTAATATTAAATTAAATTTCACTCACAAAAATTGATTGACTGTGCCATCCGGTGGGACTAACGAGTCTCACCATTATTGCGATTTCGATTTTGAAAGCTAGTGTTTCAAGTAAACAACTAATTACTGATTTTGGTGACTATAATATTTAGAGTATTATTAGAAGACGAAATCAGCATTCAATTTAATCTCTATTTTTTCGTTTTTTTTCTATTCGAAGATTTTGTTATGTCAATTGTCACAAGGAAATTTTCGTGTTATAATATTTTTAACTAATTTAATATTTCCAGTTGCTATTCCGCCTGAACCATCAGTCCAATGGTTCCGCGACGAGCAGCCAGTGGACGAGTCCACACGCTGTCACCTCGGCAGGGAGGACCGCGGAGGGTTCTACCTCGATATCCAGAGCCTGGAGTTTCTTGACCAAGCCGAGTGGAAGTGCGTCGCCCTAAACGACTACGGTCACAGCGTCACGTCGTGTTTCCTCAAACTAATCATACCGAGACACTACAAGAAACCAAGGTTCCTAGAAAACCTACAGGCGATACTCTCGGAAGAGGGTGCCGTCAATCTAGAATGTAAAGTCATTGGAGTACCGCAACCAGTGCTCAAGTGGTACAAAGATGGAGAAGAACTCAAGCCTGGTGATATTCATCGAATTATATCAGGCCAAGACGGGACATGCTGCCTCGGAACTTATACTTGTGAAGCTCAAAACTGCATGGGTATTGCAGCCAGTTCAGCTTCTCTTTTAGGTTTCGATGACTCGATGAAAGCAAAGGCAAAGAAGAAGACAGAAGAACAAGCTTTACAGAGAAACTTGTCACTTAGTACAATACATGAAGAACGAACGTCGCAAATGTACGATACACCCGTCGGAGATATCACGCTGGATGACAAAGGAGAGATATCGTTTTCATTTGATGGCAAAGAAGTTTCCGTTTCTTTGTATGAAACACCAGATTTGACGGAAGAAGAAGCGTTGCAAATTGTTGAAATGTACGCTGATCAACTATCGGAAAACGTAACAGAACACAACGTTGTGGAATTACCACCACTAAGGTTTGTGAAAGAAACATCAACATCTGGTAACCTGTTAATGGAAGCCATTATCATAGATGTATCACCAGAATACTTTGCATCTCCCGAAGAAGATTTAAGAACAGAAGCAGACGTTGAAGATATCTCAATCGCAGATGAAATGGGCCCACCCCAACTGTCACTTGATCAAGATGTTGGAGGTGCAGATTACCTAGAAAAAACTATGGCGTTATTATCAGACGAGAAAGCAGACATACCCAAAAAGATGCCTAGGAAAAAGTCTGATTCACAACGAAGCGTAGATGACTTTTACAGTTTATCAATGGATCCTTCACTTTCAGAAGACAAAAAAGACGATGACACACAAAATATTTCTGAAAGTTTTGCGAGTGCCAAAAGTTTGGGTAAACCCAAGTCAAAATCTTCGAAACCGTCAGCAGAAGATGGGCAAGAGTCTTCTGACGTTACCAAAACAATACTATACAAAGATGAATCCCAAAAACAAGTTGAACCTGCTACAGTGGAAACTCCTGTCACAAAACCGAAACGAGAACGTCGAAGTAGCCGTAGCTCTAGACGATCGAGTTCTGGTAGTGAGAAATCTTATAACAAATCAAAAGAAGAACTTGTTGAAACCCAAGGTACCGTGGATCCAGCACCTCCAAAACCATCTTTGACGGATGAGGAATTCAAATCAAAGATGGTAAGCATTAGCACGTCCCTTTCCAAAGTAATTAATGACGTGCAAGTTATTGAGAGGGATATCATACTGAAATCTGAACTTATGTCGTCTGCTGCTACCGCATCTAGAAGTCTTGAAATTATCAGCAGTCTAATTAAGCCCTTATCGGAAATTCATAGCATAACAGATGCAGCTAAAGAGTCGGCCCTTGAATCTAGAGATGTTAGTAGCACGCTGTTTAGCAATCTTCCTCAGCCTCTGAAAGTACTACAACAATCCCTAACAATAATTGAAAAGTGCATTGATGTAGAAAGTGACAATAAGACTCTTGTAAAGAAAACGTGTGTTGCATTTATTGAAACTTGCGGTGAAGAAGTTAAGAATTTGATGAATGAAATTACAACTATTACGGATAAAAATTACTTAACGACTGAACAGAAAATACTCACAGACATATGCTCTTTGATAAGTGACATGCACAATGTTATCAAATTCTCAGAAGATACCATAAAGACTAGAAATCTCCTTAGTGAAGCCAGTGAAATCAAATCTGAAGAAACTACAGTAGAAACAAAGCATTTAAGAGATACGCAAAAGGCTATATTTGAACTGAAGAGTCCTCTTAACTCTTTGTTATGCATTGTAGACACTGCAGACAGTGGCAAAGTAGTAGACGTAAATAAAGTGACTAGTAGTGAAGTTATTCTAAATGATATGTCGGCCTCAATTCAGGACCTACAGGCAGCTTTAGAACACATTGAATCTCTAAGTGTAAAAGAATCTACAACATCTCTTTATAAGTATAACACCGGAATAATAGAAACTGTGATGGATTCCGCATTAAAATTAAGAAGTTCTTTTGAACAATTACCTACGGAATCGAAAAACGAAGAGGATGAGCGGCTATTGAAGCAAGCTCTGGTGTCAATAAAAAATAACCTAGGTGAAATTTCATCTCACATAGAAACTATTGAGAAAAACGTCGGTTCGTTTGATATTTTACAGAGTGATAATAAATTGGAAGTACTTCAAAAGATGGCTCAAATTTTAATATTGTTAGAAAATAATTTGCCTCGTTTAGAGTCTATGCCAGAAGTCAAAACGCACATGGATGTATTCCACAAAAATCTAACAAGGATATTAGAAAATGTAATCGAAAGCAATGAGGCCCAAAAATACTTCACACTGATGGAAATATGTGATGCTGTTAACCGGTTAAATGCTTCTCTAAAAAATATGGAAACTGATAATGTCTTGGCCTTGGCAAGTCTTAGTAACACTATGCGAATTATTCAAGATACTTTCATAAAACATGTGTTTGAGTCTAAATTGAACTGTTCTATTCTTATCAATATAACTGAAGTTTTGTTTAGTATACAAGAGGCTCTCAATCACGCAGAAGAAATCAGTTTGCAATTAGAGTCCGAACGTGTCCAGGATATCTCATGTCCAATTTACAATTCAAGCAAAGCCAATGTAGTAGTTGAGCACATCGACCATACGATAGCCGTCATTAATACAATAAGATCAATAGAAACTACAAAAGAACTACAAAGTTTTATCACACCGGCTTTGGAAAATATATGCCCCGTGTTAGAAGAACTCAAACGTAACATTGCTTCTGCAAAACCAGCAGACGTGCCTGAAGATGAACACATTTCTGAGATGTCAGATGCATCATTTGTGAAGACGCTGGCCACCCCTCTTCTTGAGTTGAATAACAATTTACTAGTGTTAAATCAAGTTATTGTAGACAATTTGGAAAGCCTTAAAGAAAATACTGAGGTCGTGTCCGCCATTGCTGAACCATTACACGAGTTGCACACTACTCTACAAATATTACAACAAGATGTTGTTTCTCAGTATGGTGAGGACGTTGCTCCATATGAAGTAAGCATTAACATAGTGAGCGCCGTTCATAATCTTCAAAGTTGTATGGTTATGATTCAAGAACAGCCTGGAGTAGAAGGTGTAGATGATATGTCCACGTTGGAGGATATTTCTGGTATAAAAACTACAGCTGAAACGATACCATCTGATCGTTTAGTATTGCCAACTGCCGATGAAATAGCTATAGAGCATTCTGTTGCATTTTTGGAGCAAGAAATTGCACCGTCAGCAACAGCACAAGCTCTGCAAACATTAAATCAACACATAATAGTTCTACAAAATCCTGAAATTGTTGATGCTCTTGACACGCTTTCTGAAGTCAGTGATTACTCCAGCCTTAAGTCTGTAGCCTTAGGTTTGGGTGAGCTACACACTGGCATTGAAGAAATTCTTCATCCATTTGTAATGGAAAATTCCAGCGATATAGCCAACCTGATTAATACATCTAAGCTTGCAGCGATTGCAGAGCCAATGCAAGAGCTACAGCAAAGTTTATCAGTTTTAGACACAAGCAACATTCCAATATACGAACACATTCTAGAAATACCCTCAGAAAAAATACATTCTGTTCTTCACAGTATAAGTGATTTTAAACAATATTTAGGTAAATGCATTCAAGCTTTATTCCCGGCGATGGAAACGGCGGATAGGACAATTGAGATTTCAAACAAAGTAGAAGCATTGAGAGAGGTCTGTGAACATCTCAAAGAAATTATTGTAACAACAAAAGCCATTTCAAAAGAAACACCAATGAAACAGGAAGTTATTACTTTGGAAGAGACTGTTAACAGCCTACTCGATGCCACCGATGTCTCCAAAGGCATTCAGATTCAAATTGTTAAAAATATTACAGAAGAACTGTTTGAGAAGGTTGTAACCGTCCAAGAAGAATTAATACAGTTTACTCCGCATACTGCTGAAAAGTTAACCGAAGAAGCGAAGTTAATACAAGCCATTGATGATATTGAAAATAATATTGCTGTTTTAGAGCAATATGACTTTGTGGACTTATCGCGAGTTTCAGAAATCACTTCTTGTGCAACACCACAACTAGCTATAGAATTAGAGTCAGAACCACTTGTTCAAATGGATGATATTTTACAAAACGCTGTTAATGTTTTACAGGATTCTGCTAAAGAAACTCCTCTTGCTGATTTGATGATATTAGAAGACTTCTTTAAGACATGCAAAAGTGAATTTACGATTATTCGTCTTATTATTTCGAAATCTCTAAGCCATAAAAAAATTATAAGACTAATCCAAGAGTTTAGTTTCCTACAGAACATCATAAAGGATTTCAAATTAAAGCGTTTAGACCTCCAACTGTCAGATGACATTGATGGGTATTTGAAGATATTTTTCATCGAAGCTGATGGAAATTTGAAAACTATACAGCAATCATTGTTGAAACTTGTTGATTCCCAGTCTGAACTGTTATTTGCAATCCCAATGAATATATTACAAAATGCCAATGAAAGTTTGAATGAAATTGGAGCCAACAATGAGAACCTGAAAGATGTAGTACCTAAACTTATTGACATCATTGAAGTTGCCAAGCCGGTATTGCAAAACATCAAAGTTGAAATACAAGAAGAATTAAAGTATCCTACATCACAACCAGTAAAAACAGACAGTAAAGAAATTATTGATAAGATGGAAGATTTATTGAAATATACGGAGGATCGTATAGCGTCACCTTCCTTAAAAAAACACAACAAAAAAATAATATTGAATTTGATTTCATGTCTTCAAAAACATCAAGATTGCAAAGATGCTACTGGCACTGGCAAACATTTGATCATATTAAAGTGCCTTTCTGAATGTGTGCAAATCTTAAACGCAGGTGTTGCTGAAGCTGAAACAATTAAAAAAGCAAAAGGAATATTAGAAGACAATGCTCTTAAGGCTGTCTTGTCTGAAATGATAGAACCACTTCATGCTTTACACAGTCAACTTATAAACATTCAAGAACAAGTTACATCTGGTGTTGAAGAAAAATCAGTTTCCGTAGATATAACAACCACGGAATCAATGATAGAAGCTGTATCAGAAATTCATAGAGAAATTGTGCAGCAAATTGAATCTGCTAAGTCAACGGTTGATGATGAAGATATTTCCTTAATGATGGAAGCCGATAAGCAAATTCATGCAATTCAAGATAGTCTTAAGTCTTTGGAGAATATTCCAGCTGTGCAAGAATTGCAAGAAATTTCAAAACCAATCAACGAAGTGGAAAAATCTTTACATAGCCTAATATCATCTGAAATAATTGAAGCACCTAGTGCCGAGAGCCTTCCGAAAGGTAAGTCTGCAAATATTACTTTCAAAAAACCTTTTTTCTTGATTATTTAAGGGTAATTGCAATAGAAATTTCTTTCTAGATGTAAATTCTAATATTGACTCATTGGACAATGCCATCGAGCGTTTCTTAAACATTGAAGCTGATTTATTGGCATCGTTTGAGATATTTAAACACGTTGATATACATAAATGTATACAATTGGCTACTAAAATAAAGATGCTTTCAACGCTTGAGTCAAACGATTTTGAAAATCCAGAACTAATCGAGACAAAATCTAAGAACGTAATGATTCTACGCACGATTTTGTCAAAATTCGATTGTTTAAATACGGATAAGTATTTAGAAGGTAAAACACCTTTGCAAGTTGAACACCTAAAACGCATATTTTTGACAATATATCAACTATTGGCAGAGTTAGGTCAAGTTGAAGAAACTTTTATGCCAGATAATGAAGCAAAGCAAAGAGGTAAAATTGTTAATAACTTGCCATGTTGTGTTGCTTTGTCAACATTTACACAGTGTATAAAGTATCAATTTCGCTAGCATACAAGTCAATATACTTAGTTTAGTAGTAATCATAAATTATATTCACCGAAACTCAATAAAAATTAATCACCTACTTGAAACTTACTTCAAGTATTATTTACATCTTAAATAATCTTCATCTTGCTTCAAATTTGTTACTTACCTCTTATTAAGTCATTGCTTATTGTCGATTTCTCATTCACTGCCAACCAAGTAATACAACATAGTTTTGTACTTTCAGAAAAGGCAACGGAATTGTTACTCTCCATTAATCAATTTATAGAATTGACAGAAATAGTTGCAGAACTCACTGAAGTTGTAAAGATCGACAAATTAAAAGAATCAGTGAACATAGCTCGAGAGCTTCGGGATAGTATTGTTTTATCTGGATCAGAAATAGCAACGGAAGACATACAAATTGCCCAAAAACTACAAGTTTCCATTTCCGCTATAAATATCCAAGTTTTAGACAATACCCGAGAATTATCATCACAGCTAAACCCTGAACTAATCGAGCGTTTCACAAACATTTCTGAACACTTACAAGACAATTTAGCGACAGTTACCGGAGTTCAGACAACTATAGAAGCACCGACAGAACTGAACTCTAAAAAAGTGAAGGCAGACTTAAGTAAAGAGAAATTTGTAAAAACAATCTCTATTGAAAGCGCAACTGTGGCAGAAATCACAAAACCAGTAGTTTTGGAACAAGTGGTCGAAATAAATTGTGAAAAAGGCAAAAAAGACATTGCTATTGAAAGTATAATAGGTGAAAGTGAAACGGAAGAAATAGCCGCCAGTGAGGGAAGAATGGAACTAAAAGATGCTGCATTAGCTAGCACGGTTGCTGAAAAAAAAACAGTTGCAGTTATTGAAAGTTCTGTACCATTTGTCAATAAAGAAGTTGAACAAATGAAGCCTCAAGAAATTGCCGAAAGTAAATTAGAATCGTCTGTAGATGATAAAACTAAACTTGAAGTTGCTAGTATTGACGAAAAACACGTGATGAAAGATACAAAGCTTGATTTAACAGGTAAGTTCCTGTTTTATTGTTTGGATTTTATTTCATGATGATGATTGAAATTTCATGATGATTTTGCTTTCTTGAACCTTTCAGATGGAGTTAAACAATGCATAGAAAACCTATTAAGTGCAGATGTGACTGAAACATTGGAAAATCTCACTACTGTATTAGATACTGAAAAACTTAAACAGACTGTGAATATTGCAAAGGAGCTTCGAGATAACTTAGCTTTAATAGAAAATACTACCCAAGAAAAATCCAATGAAACGTTAGTGGCAGAACAAGTGGATCTTGTTGAGCAGCTGCAAAATGCATTGCTGACAGTACAAGAACAGATATTTGAGAATTACCAACAAGTGGAGAAGGTTTGTGACACAAATAAATTGCAGAAAGTTTCTGAAATTACAGTTAATTTACAATCCAACTTATCGGCGGTGGTGTCTACGCCCCAAGAGATCAAAGAAGAAAAATTGACCGAAGCTGAAAAGTCAAGTATTCCATGCACAGTTGTATCGGAATTAGTTACTTTCGAAGAATCAAAACTTGTCAAAGCGGATGATGTTGCTGATCAGCAAATCGCACAGTCAATGCTTGAGTCTGAAGCGATTGCTATGGGAATATCAACAGAAGTGATTCCTCAAGAAGACCAAGACCTAGCAAAAGAAAAGCCTACAATGCAGAGCACACCTGTCCAGGCTGAAGAGTCAATTAAACCAGAAGTGGAAGAAAAAGCCGTGTCTGAAGCGACTGTAGCAATCTCGGATGAGACAATGGTTCCTCCTGAAACCACAATGGTAGGTTTTGAGGTTGCTGAAAAAGAATTTAAAGTAGCCCAGGAACCAGTCAGCGCTGAAACAAAATCAGTTGCCTTAAAAAGTGCGATAGTTACTAAAACTTCAACGATGGAAGAAGTGCAACCAATCAAAATAACTGAAACTGAATTGGCAAAAGCAAATCTAGGTAAGAATTTACGTGTTTTTTTACTTATGTTGTTTGGGCACCCATAATATAGAATATCTAAGCTGTGAATTGAGAACTATGAAGTTGTTCCGGCTGTAATTATTGTATGCGTAGCATTCTTGCCAACTTACCAAGCCACCTTGATTACGTTTGATTTAAAACCGAATATTTTTTGGTTTTGGGTCCACGGCGTAGAATATTCTGAATGATAAACTCATACCGCTAGCTTTAAAATTCCGCCACAGGGCTGTCATTTTAGCACGAGGGGTAACTTTATATATTACACAATAGTTTTATGAAGAATTACCTTATATTTTTTTTTACTTTACGAACACAACAGTGATATTGTTGTATACAACCATAATAACATCTATTTACCAAAAAGTTTTTAATAATATTTAAATTATGTTATATATTAACATTTCGTATTGTATCATATTAGTTATTATTACACTTTTAACACCTTTTATATTTTTCAGAAACACTTATACACAACATCGAAACTTTCGTTTCGGGTGATATTTCACAAATCTTACACAACATATCCGATTTAGTAAGCTTAGACGTCCTAAAGCAATCTGTTCATGTATCAAACGAGTTAAGAAAAAATATTGCTGCATTGCAAATAAGCGTAGGAAAAGAAGAAACTGTTAACTTTGACACAACGGAAACTGATGCATGTGTTCAGCAAGTGAACTTCGCTCGACAACTTCAAAATGCTTTAATTGTATTGCAAAATGTATTGCATGAAAAAGAAACAGAGCTTTTACCGATTTTAGGAGACGATAAACTGCAAAGAGTCAAAGAAATTGTTTCAGAACTAGTAGGAAATCTAAGAAGTATACTAGTCACTTCACAACCTATGCTTATTCAACAAGCACCACTCTTGTTCAAATCTGATAATGTTGAAGACCAGATTAACACTGAATCTGTAGTTTTAAGCTCTGATAAAGAGCTTTGCCCCGCTCCACAACTGTTAGATGAATCTAAAACTCCATCAGAAAAGGAAAACGTACCAACTGATTTATTAGTTGAAACTGTTAAAGAGGCATTTAGTGCAATATCGATTAATACTGAATTATCCTCAGCTACTATTAAATTAGAACCACCAGAAACCGATACATTTAACAAGATAGAGTCTAAACAACTTGAAAGTATTGTAAGCGAGTCTCAAAACACGATTGCAACACATGAACTTGGAAACTCGCCTGTAGCATATGAACAATCAAAAATGGCAAACCTAGAAACTACTAAACAAAGTGCCTCCAATGAACAAAACAACAATTTATGTGATGCTTTAGCTGATGAACAAGCAATACCCACTAATGTCAACGCAGAATTTGAGACAGCTAACATTGAAAAAAGAAATGACATCGTGGATCAAGATGCTATTGTACTCAATAATGTATTGAATACTGAGCAAACAACATCACAAGCAGCACGTGAACCTCAGGAAATTCCTGTTGAGGAAGTAACTATTTCGATTGAAAACATGTCAAGTACTGATATCATAAAACAACAAGTCGCTGATTTTAATAAACCTGCAGTTGCACAGCCAAAAACATCTGAAATTATTGAAAGTAAAAGTGATATCACAGTAATAGAAACATCCGAAACAGAACAAAAATCCGATGCTGTAGTAATAGCAGACCAAGTTATCGGACAAAATGAAAGCGAAAAACGATTTGACTCAGAGGAAGTACTGCAGTTGAAAGCCATAGTAAGTGTTATAGCACTTGCAACTGAAATAAAGGAACCTATGATTGTAGAACAACAACAGGTATTTGAAGAAACTACACCCA
The DNA here is from genome assembly GCA_949316185.1 of Pyrausta nigrata. NCBI lineage: Eukaryota > Metazoa > Arthropoda > Insecta > Lepidoptera > Crambidae > Pyrausta > Pyrausta nigrata. The sequence continues at coordinate 3,238,955 of OX438936.1, forward strand.
ACAAGGTGATTGAAATAGGCCTTGAAAATACAGATCCAATATTAAGCCAAAAAGATTTGTTACAATCAGTCATTGTTAGCGGAGTTGAAGATTTGGGGCTACCTTACGCAGAAGAAGAAACTATATTTCATGAGAACGTCAATTTCCTTGATACCGTTGGTATTCACAAACAAACTTGTGATGTTAATGTTGTACAACAAAAAAGTATTTTAGGAGTAACGCAACCAATTAGCTCTTCTGTATTTGAAGGAAAATCTGTAGCAAAAAGCGACAAAGAAGTTTCAGCTGAAGTTAGCACGGTGGAACCTCCAGCAAACCAGTTTGTAGAAATTGCTGAAATATCTTCAACGGATCCTGTCATGACAGAATTAGAGGAAGATAAAAACAAATTGAATATCACAGAACAAGAAATTGAGCTTGATAATTCCAGAAGTAAATCCGTAACAGAAGAAAGAAAAGGTACGGAAAAACTTGAAACATATCTTGAAGAGGAAAATGCTGCCATAAAAATACAATCTGAGGCTGATCAAACTGCTAGCAGAGATACTTCTCAAGATAAAACAGTGTTTATTTCAGAACAAATTAATGAAGCTGCTTTGCAAAAAACAAAAGCTGAATATACAGAGAGTAAATCTTCTGTTTCTGAGGAAATAATGGAAATCACTTATTTTGAAAATGTTGATAATTTTAATATCCCTGAACAGAACGCTAATTCAAACACAGAAATATCTGAAGCTGTTGTTGTTGGTGAACCCACTGTCTGGGAAGAAACGTCATCAGCTAGTCCTGGGGCTTTCATGGAAAAAACTCTTACTGAAAAACTTGTCGAAGATACTACAGACAATGTACGAATTGCCTCGGAAGCTAATGAATTTACTGTTCAAGAACAGGCTGGGGAGATTGCACTACAATATTTTAAAAATATAGTTCTTGTAGAAGAAAAACCGATTGAAGAAATAAGCGAAAGTACTGAAATAAATCAGATTGCAGTCATAGAGCCACTGGTAACCTGCGATAGCATTAATATTGCAACAAAAAAAGCTGTAGATGAATTGCAAGGAGTAGAAAATAAAGAAAAACTGGAGCATATTGAAGTACCCACAACAACAAGTTTCGAAAAAAATACACCAGTTGTTGCACTAACAGTGTCTACGGGGGAGGACGCCGAAACAAGATCGTTTGACGAATGTGTAGCTGATGATTTTGTTGTAGCTGAACAGCAAAAAGATACTAGTGCAAATCAAGAATTTTCTTTTGCAGAAAATATGTCTGGAAAAGTTAAAGATGGCTTTATTGAAGAAAAAGCAGATAAATGTTTAAGTTTTAAGCTTGAGACCTCTGATGGAAACCTAGCAGAAATGGTAAAAGAAACTCATACTATGCAATTAGAAACGAAACTTCAAGACAAAATAATAAAAACTGAAGAGAAAATAGAAAATCCAAGCGAAGAAGCAAGTTTGGCTCTTTTAAACGAAGTATTTTTACAGGATCATCAAGTATTCTCATCTGATGCCATAACCGATTCTGTTGTTCCCGAGATGCATCATGACCGTGTCATGACACCTTTTGGTAATTTTATAAGTATTTACTATCTTGGCTTGCTTATTGACTGTAAATATTAAGTCGTGTTTGCCGCAATAAATGTTTTATTTTTATTTTAGTTGGTCATTTAAAAAGAGTATAGGTGTGTTCTTTAAAGGTGATTAGTTATTTAATTACTAAGAAATAGCTTTATCGTAGTACTAATAATTTATGGAAGTGTCAGGATACGAGAAACTTAAGTAACACAAAAACGTAGGTAGTTTAAGCAACACAATGAACATTGATATAATAACCCTGTTATAGGAACAAACGGTTATATCATTGAGTAAAAATTAATTCGTAACATCTTTAACCAGTAGTCATTATCTGAATTAATAGCTGAATTATTGTCAATGTAAAGCATATTAACCTACAATCCACTAGACACGCTCATTCAGAAATTATGTAGCTTTTAAACCGAATTTCAGACACTAGTGTAAATCAAACAATGAAATCAATAACCACAAACTTCATCGACGCACCGATATCTAAAGACGTTGAAGAAATTGGTCACACACCAATGTGTGCAATCGATATAATGGATGTAAAGATTGTAGCTATCTCGACAGATAATAAAATGAAACACGCTGATGATTTATCGATCACTGATGACATAACAACTGCAGTAGAAACAAGAAGCGTTGACGAGACTTTCAATATAAATGAACTAACTGTAGTGAACAATGTAAAGAAATGTGAACAAGAAATTCTCGTAAGCACGACACAAATTGCAGAGCTTCCTTGTTTTGAAACCAGTGATATTCTTGAAGATAACATCCAGGAAATTCATGAAAAATATATCGAAATAGAACATTAAATCGACTATCAAAATAACGAAGCTGCAAGTAGTCCGGATACTGAACATAAACTATTTGCACCTCTGAAAGAACGCGAATTTTAAGTTACACTTGGTAATAGCCGTTATTGTTTCGAAGTTCGTACCAACGTCGTGCTTTTGTAACATTTTTGACAGTAGTTATAAAGTTTTAGTTTTTAAACTCTGGCAGATAATGGGCTCGATTCCATTGTGCCCTGTCTAAGATTAAAGTTCAATCTCTCTTTTCCTGACAAACAAACGGAAAGAGACATACTGTTATAATTTAAAAATGACATGCCAAACAGCTGTCAGTTGCAAGCAAATGACAGTATCCATAGATATTTTGTAGAGGTGTCATTCAATGACAACGACGATTTCATTAAAAATGAAAAACCCGCAAAAACCTATAAAAATACGTTTGAAATTGTGTCTAAATTATTGTAGGTTTGTCTCTTTTCGTTTGTTTAGCAGAGAAAGAGAGATACTGAACTTAAGTCTGTTGTTAACCAGTCAGCAATGGATATTTAACTGTCACTTGATGTGTGTTGACTGTTTTGTTTTGGTCAATGATAGTGCATTTACAAAAATGACATTAGAGCGAGGAAATTGGTTGCTCCAAATTGAGCAATTTGCTCAATTTTGCTTTCAAATTGCATTTGTCACGTAAATGAACGTGTGCTCGGCACATCAAATTCAAATCGCCGTGTAGTAGGAGATGACACCTCTTTTTTAATACATTATTATTGCTTTTGGTATTGTAAGGCCTAGGTTGGTTTTGTTACACTAGGATATATTATAACGCCTTATTACTTGACAGAAAAGTATTTAAAATAATATTTACCTAAATAACTAGCTGCTTATTAGTTGCAAAACAAATTAAATATTTCTAAGAAGAAAATAATGAAAACCTAAAAGTACCTATAATTTTACTAGGTAGCACTAACACTCATACCATAGGTACCAACTCACTCATGCATGTTATACGAGTACGTGCCTACTAAATTCGTGTCTATATGTAAAGTTAACAAATAAAACCAATCATATGCATTACACTTTTGTGTTACTCGGCAATATTAAGCAACTTAAAAATTTATAACTACGCTTAACACAAGGTTGCTTCTGAAGACATTTCATATTGGTAATGGAAATGTATGTAGCAAAGCAATATCAATGCACCCAAATTTTATGTGATGTTTGGCTAGGAGCACATAAAGTACCTAATATTAGTGCAATAATAGTAATAGTATGTAGTGTACGTAACTTATCGGTGTTACTTGTCAAACTAATGACTTACAACAAAACATGATCAATATAATAACCATTTTCAGAAAAACTTGTACAAGACCTAAAAGATTTTACTGTTACTGTAGGTGAAATTAAAAATCTACATGAAAATGTCCCTGAAATAGTAAAATATTGTATCGAACTGCGAGAACAGCTAATTATTAGATGTCAAAAAACTAATAAGCTACACGATTGGTCGGAAAACATGATTCAACAAGTAGTTGTAGTCATTGAAATGTTACCAACCTTTCTAAGTGATATTCTTAATATTTATGATGACCCTGCAACAGAAGTCCATACTATACCTAATTAGAGAGCTGATATTGAAGTTTGCTTGAAAAATAAACTGATTTCTTTAATAAAAGTCATTAAAAGTGAAAAGAATGACACAAAACAAAAAAAAATAAACGAGTCATACTCAAGGAGCCAATGGTTAAAGAGGCGAAACATTTTTTCGATGAATTATTTGAAGTTGCCTCTGAATTTGTTAGTGAAATTATCCCCCAATCTGAAAATGTTGTGTTTGATGAACTTCAGACTGAATATGCCCCAGGTAGCATATCTTCTCCATTAGCATACACTCCTAAACAAAATATAAAAATTGCAAAACCCTTTAAAGCTGGTACGAAAAGTGAATCTGATTTAAGCATTCTTATTTCAGCTACAGATTTTATAAATGAGTTAGTTATTGAAGCAGAGGCACGTTGTATAAACATTTTAGGATCGCAGCTACTGCTACAAGGAATTGACAATCTAGGATTTGTGGAAGAGCAGCCACCTAAAACAAATGACTTGTTTGATCTATCCGAAAAAGTTGATATGCAAAATGCTGAATGTGTAATAGATGAAAACGTATTTATTAGTGATCTACAAAGACTTGAAGATGAAAATACAGCAAATATTTTTTATGATAACTTATCTACTGCTGGCGGTAATTGTGACAGTACTGAGGCAACAATGGAAGAACAAAATGATAAAATTATGGAAGTAGAAAGTAATCAAAATTTTCAAGAAATTGAATATCCTGTCCTTGAAACATCATTGTTAAAATGTGTTTATTCTGATAGGGAAATATCAGTCGATAAGCTTAGTAAGTTTAAGTAAAATGGTCAAAATGTGATTCACTTTTTAACAATTTAATTTATTAACTTTATTGCTATCGTAATCACCATTAATCGGATAATCACAACACGAATGCATGTAGTTATTATGCGTACCTATAGTGGTCAAGTAGTTTTTTGTACATTATAAAAAATATAATATTAAAATATAGGAAATAAATGTGTATAAGTAGGAAGTAAACATAATAAGTAAAATAAATAATGGAGGCTGTCTGTCTATCTGAATAATATTGAGGGATGTTATAACACAAACACATATAAATATATAAAACAAAGTTGTTGTTACACAAGCAAACAGTTATTAAAAAAAACAAAACACCCGACTGCAAAAACTATAATATTTTTGAAATTGTATTTTTACTGGCCTTCATTTGATACCCGTATTGCTATGGTAAGTAAGAAACTTTCCGCAGTCGGGTAAAAATTACCACAAATTTTTAAACATTTTTAAAGTTGTAAATTTTTGTCTCATGAATAATATTATTGTTACATTTAGATAAATCTTTGCAAATAACCACACCAATCATTCATTTATTTATTCCACATAGATATGGATGGTATGTATGTACGTGCAGCAGTTATAAGCAAACCCACATCCTTTGTCTTGACTTTTATATCCCTACGAGTAAAATAATTATTAACTTTATCAGTTTTTTATTCAGCGTCATGATTTTGGCTTCCTAAAAATTGAACTGCAGAATACACGAACACTACTCACTTAAACACATACACACACAAACACTACTTACTTAAACAATGCAATAATCACTTCACCGCTTTAGGTGTTACAGTTTTCAAATAATTACATACAGCAAATGTATATCTTGTTATTTTGCAGAATCTGGTGAACTTTTGCAACATATTGATGTTTTAATTTCGGAAGAAATGGCTGAAGCAATAGACGAGCTAGCAACAGTTACTGATTCAGCAGCACTGAAAAATACTGTTGAATTAGCTAAAGAACTGCGTAACTGCCTTATTCTTGGAAGTCAAGATATCATCTTGGAAGATGCCACTCCTTTGGTACAAGATACTCCGTTACAACAAGGTGAACTTAAAGATAAATTGAACGAAGCTTTGACAAATATTCAAACAACATTATTAGATTCCACACAAGATGCCACCCTATTGTCACCTGAAAAGTTAGAGCGGATATCAAAAGCAGTCACCCATGTTATGGAAGATTTGAAATTGGCCAGTGTTTCTGAGATACAGGCACTTGATACTGGTAAAAAATATTTTTTCTTCTGTACCGTTACCATGAGTTTACGGCGGTTTTACTCGCTAGCGACGACGTAAAAAAAGTGTATAGAAAATAGCACAGTGCCTCTAGCGGTTACGTGGACAACTAAAATTTTCCATACACTTTTTTTTACGTCGTCGCTAGCGAGTAAAACCACCGTAAACTCATGGTAACGGTACTGAATACCTAACTGACAGAACATCGTCCTATAACATGACCAACAATGTGTTCATTAGAAAATTTTATTATTTCAGAATTTACCGAGTCTACGAAAGAAGAATCAATGAAACAACTTGAGTGCTTGCTTCAAGAAGTAACTGACAAGATCGATCTGTCTTCAAGTGACAGAGTTCCCGAGGACACAGAAGCGCTCCGAGACAGCTTGGACGAAGTGCAAACTGTCATTATCAAACTCAAACGAGACTTTGATGGAGCAAATGACACTCTCAATGAAACTCTTGAGGATTTAGAGTGCAGTGTGAGGAGTGTGCAACTACAAATCAACGAAGATAGTCCTCCAGATTTACTCAAAGAAGCGTGCGCTACTTTACAGTTATTGGTAAATAATATGAGTGAAACAAATGAAACTTGTGTCTCAGAGGTGGTGGTCAAAGAAATAAACCTAAAAGACATATTTGAAAAATGCTCAAATGAAACTAGTGAGACTGTGCAATTATTAGAAAAAGCATCCAATATTGACACAAAAGTAAAAAGTAAATTAGGTGATATTGTTTCCAATTTAAATACCCTTACAGAAAGTATGAAATCCCTTAAGTCTAGTTTTGTTGGAAATGCTGAAACTTTAATTGAGAAAGGTATTGATATCATGCAAAGTCTTGACCAGATAGAAGAAAAGGTATTTTCGATAGAAAAAGAATTGGATTCAGCATATGCATTGCCAACAGCAGTAAGAGATAATATAGTTACAGCGGTTCATTCTGTCTATGGAAGTATATCAAACATGCGCAGTACTATTTTAACAGCACAGAAACAATACATATTTGAAAACTATGGTAAGCCTTCTGAAAATCTAATCCATTCCATCAAAAATGTCAGTTCTTTAGCCAACAGTTCAAACGATGAATTAGAAAAAGCCAAAATGAAGAAGTTTTCTAAATCATTACGAAATGTTTTGAACCACTTTGAAGACATTAAATTTTATATAAACCTTGATAAAACAGCTAGATTGCCTAGTGATGCCGCGTTCACCAAAGTAATTCTCGAAGAATTGAAATGTAATGTACAAGTTTTAATTACGATTATGGAATTCGATAAAATACTGAAAAACAAAATAAGTAATACATTAAAATGTATTGAAAAAAGTCTGCATGGGATAGAACAGCGATCTACGCTTGAGGTAAAAGAGAAGATTCCAATTTTCAAAGATATTGCCTCGAAATTATTAGATGTTACGTCTAACCTAAAAGTAGCCATTGAAAACCGACCATTTGTATCTTCAGATAAGGACCTCTTAATAAAGAGTGAAACAGAAATGGAACATGAAGAAGTTACTGAAGTCACTCAAGATCACATCACGGAATCTTCAGATGCGGGTACTGCAACTCAAATGCAAATATCGGAAGAAATGGCAATCGCAGTTGAAACCCCCAAAGGTCCGATTGAAATGGGCGTTGCTTTTTCACAAGCTGAAGAGAAAGTTGAAACTACTCAAAGTCTAGATGAAATAGCTTTAGCTTTAGATAGTGATCAAGTTCAAGAAGAACTATCAAAGGCTCAAACTTTTGAAGTCCAAGCTACCGAACAAATTACAGACATAGTTGAAATTACTGCAGAAGCCGCAACTGCTGTGTTGCAGGAATCAAGTATTTCAGTTGACGACGAACAAAAAGCTGCCACAGAAAATGTAGATGAAAAGCACATTCCAGAATCCATTCATCAGTTGCCAATTCAAGAAAGCGAAAAAGAAGAATTTGTAGTTTCTAAGATGCACAAAATAGAAATAGACGAAGTGGCCGGGCCTTCAACACTGCCAGACACTGTAAAACAGAGTTCAGTAATTACGCCTTTCGAAACAGAAGAGGAAAAACCATCAAATGTTTTATATAGTATGGAATCTGAAAACCAAATTGTAAAAGAATCATGTGAAGCTTCACAAGAAAAAACTCTGGGTGAAACTAAAACAGACGGTCAAAAACAATCGACAGTTGAAACACAACCCTCTTTGTCTGAACAAATTGAATTATCTGAAGAAGTACAAAAACAGGAAAAAGATCAACAATCAGTGACGAGTCACGATCAAAAGGATGTGCAATTAACCAAAACAAGTACGGTACAAGATGAGCAATTAAGTGTTGACGAGGAATCTGAAAAACAGTTAATTTCGCAAGATAAGAGTAGTGGCACAAGTGAAATAACCGAATCTGAAAAACTCCTTGAATGTAAACCATCAAAACTTGAAGAAAAAGCCAATGAAATAAAACCAGGAACATCTAATGAAGGACGAAAACATACCAAAGATGATAAAGTAACAATTGAAGAAGACCAGACACAAAAAGCTATAATGTTGGTACAAGTTGGTACGGATGAACAAAACAAAACAATTGAAGAAGATCAAAAAGAAACATCAAAACCACAAAATGAAAAAAAAATTGAACCTAAGCAAAATACAGAACTCGAAGAAAATAAACAAGCAGAAGTTCTCAAAACAAAAAAACAGGTTATTGAAAAAACTGAAGACTTAGAAAAACAGAGACAAGAAGTAGAGTTAAAACAAGAAGCTGAAAACTTGCAACCACAGTCCCTTAATCTAGAGAAAGAAGATGAAAACCAAAAACAAAATGAAGTTGTAGACGAACAGAAAGAAAAAGGGCTTAAAGAAGTTGAAGACTTCACCAAGGAACAACAAAAAGAAACTGATAAAATGGAACTTGAGAAAGAAAAACAGCAAAAGCAAAAGGAATTAAAAGAAAAACAAAAAGATGTCTCCAATGTAAAAAAACAAGAAACTGAAGCATCAAAGCTAAAAGATAAACAGAAACAACAAGAATTTACTAAAAAACAAGAAGAAGAACAAAAACAAGAAGATTTTGTGGAGAAACAGAAAGAAGAATTGAAGCACGATACAGGAGCTGAAATGATTCGTATTGAGGAAGAGCAGAAACTACAACAAGAAGAGTTTGAGCAAAAAGAACTGGTAGAGAACCAAAAAGAAGAATCAAAACCAAGAGAACAAGAAGATTCAGAAGAAAAACTAATGTTAGAACAACAGAAGGATTCTACATTATTAAGACATGAAGAAGAAAGTAAGCAAAAAGAAGTAGAGAAACTAATGCAAAAGGAGCTCCAAGAAAAACAAAAGGAAGAAGAAAAACAGTTGCAACTGAAAAAAGAACAAGAAACAAAAGAAAAACGAATTAAAAAACAACAAAAAGACGCTGAAAATTTGCGGAAGGAAGAGAAAAAACAAAAAGAACTATTTGTAGAGGAAGAACAAAAGAAACAGGATCTTGAAATGAAACAGAGGGAAGAAGAAATAAGTCTTAAGGAGCAAGAAAATGAAACCAAAAGACTAAGAGTAGAAGAAGAAAAGATACAACAAGAAAAAGACATTGCTAAGAAACAGAAAGAAGAAGAAATCGAATTAAAGAAACAAGATAATGAAACCGAAAGATTGAGAGTAGAAGAAGAAAAGAATAAAAAAAAAGGACTTGCCAAAAAACAGAAAGAAGAAGAAATCAATCTTAAAGAACAAGAAAATGAAACTGAAAGATCAAGAGTCGAAGAAGAAAAAAAACAAAAAGAAAAAGGACTGGCCGGGAAACAAAAAGAAGAGAAGTTACAAAAAGAGATAGAATTGGACGAAACGCGGGTCAAAGACCAACAAGAAGAAAAAGAAAGAGTTCAAACTGAAGAAAAGAAAAAAGAGCATGAGTTTGAAGATAAACGTATCGAAGAAAATGAAGATAGGGCTGAAGCCGAAGAAAATAAAAAACAGGAAAAAGAAAAATCACAGAAAGAGCAAGAGTTGGAAGAAAAACGTATCAAAGAAAATAAAAATTGGGTTAAAGCTGAAGAGAAGAAAAAACAGGAAGAAGAAGGGCCAAAGCAACCGCAAGAGGAGCTTGAATTAAAGCAAAAAGAAGAATTTAAAATAAAGGAACTAGAAAATGACACCGAAAGACTAAGAGTTGGGGAAGAAAAGAAACAACTAGAAAAGGAATTGGCCGATAAACAAAAAGAAAAAGATTTAAAGCTACAGCACCAAAGACAAGAAGAATTAAAGCAAAGAGAACAAGAAACAGAAGCAGAAATATTGCGAGTTGACGAAGAAAAGAAACAAATAATCAGGGAAGAGGCAGAACGTAAGCAAAAAGAACTAGAAAAACACAATGAAGAAGAACAGAAAATAGAAAAAGAGCTAGAAGAAAAAAGCATTAAAGAACAGCAAGACGAAGCTGAACGGATGCGAGTTAAGGAAGAAAAGAAACAGCAAGAATTACTAAACAAAGAGGAAGAAGAGCGGAGACTCAAAGAACAAGAAGAAACAGATTTAAAGCTACAGAAAGAGGAAAAATTACGCCGCGAAAAAGAGATAAAAGAGAATAAGCAGAAAGAACTCGCAGAGAAACAAAAAGAAGATAAACTTAAGCTTAAGAAACAAAATGAACTTGAGGAGCAAAAAAGACAACAAGAATTGCTCAAGAAAGAAGAAGAAAGAAAGAAAAAAGATCAAGAACTACAAGACTTAAAACTTAAAGAACAAGAAATTGAAAGGTTGAGACTTGAAGAAGAAAAGAAACAACAAGAAATAGAAGAAGAGAATCGAATGCAAAAAGAACTTGCTGTTAAACAGGAAGATGAATTAAACAAACAAAAAGAACAGGAAGAAAAACGAATCAAGGAAGAAAAAGAAGCTGAAAAATTGCGAATAGAATCAGAAAAGAAACAACAAGAGCTTCTCAAGAAAGAGGAAGAGGAACGTAAGAAAAAGGAACTTGCGAAGAAAAAGAAAGATAAAGAATTGAAGCTCACACAAGAAAAAGAGATGGAAGAAAAACGCATTAAAGAACAGAAAGAAGAAGCCGAGAGATTGCGAGTAGAAGAAGAAAATGAACAAAAGGCAAAAGAGGAAGAGGAACTTAAGCAGAAAGAACTTCTTGAGAAAGAGAAAGAAGAGAAGTTAAAAACGGAAAAACAATTAGAAGAAAAACGCATTCAAGAACAAGAAGAGGAACGATTACGTCTTGAGGCAGAGAAAAAACAGAAGGAAGAATTAAGATTAAAAGAAGAAGAATCGAAAAGACTGAAAATCGAGAATGAAAAGAAACAACAAGAAGAAGAAGAACGCAAGAAAAAAGAAATCGATGTAAAACAAAAAGAAAAATTGAAATTAAAAGAACGGCAAAAAGAGGAAGAAATATTACGCCTTGAGGCAGAGAAAAAACTAAAAGAAGAACAATTAAAACTGCAAGAACAAGAAAAGGAAACGGAAACGCTGAAAATTGAGAAAGTAAAGAAACAGCAAGTAGAAGAAGATCGCAAGAAAAAAGAAGAAGAAGATAAACTAAAACAAGAATTGCAATTAAAAGAACAGCAACAAAAAGAAGAAAGAATACGACTTGAGGCAGAGAAGAAACAAAAAGCCGAAGAAATCAAACCAAAAGGACAAGAAAAAGAAGCGGAAAGACTTAGAATCGAGAAAGAAAAGAAACATCAAGAAGAAGAGACACGCAAGAAAATAGAATTGGAAGAGAAACAAAAAGAAGAATTGAAATTAAAAGGACAACAAGATAAAGCAGAAAAATTGCGGTTGGAGGAAGAAAAGAAACAAGAAATTTTAAAAAAAGAGGAAGAGGAACGAAATCTGATTGAACTTGAAAAGAAGAATAAAGAAAATGAATTGAAACTAAAGAAAGAAAAAGAATTGGAAGACAAACGTATCAAGGAACAACAAGAGGAAGCCAAAAGATTAAAACATGAGGAGGAAAGTCAAGAAATACTTAAGAGACAACAAGAGGAACACACACAAAAGCAACTTGCAGAGAAACAGAAAGAAGAAGTGTTAAAACGAAAAGAAGAAGAACTTAAGGAAAAGGAACTTAAACTTAAAAAAGAAAAAGAGCTTGAAGAAAACCGAGTCAAAGAACAGCAAGAAAAAGCTGAAAAATTACGAATCGAAGAAGAGAAGAAACGCCAAGAACTCAAAAAAGATGATGAATGTAAGGAAAAAGAACTCTCAGAAAAACAAGAAAATGAACCCAAACAGAAAAATGAAAAGGAACTGGAAGATAAACGTATCAAAGAAGAACAAGATCAAGAGCGTATCCAAAAAGAGAAAGAAGAAGCTACTAAATTAAAGCAAAAGCTACAAAAAGAAGAAGAAGCTGCTGAATTGAAAAAGAAAGAAGAACAGCGGTTGGTTGAAGAGGAAGCTGAAAAGGAGAAAAAACGCATTGAAGAAGAAAAACGCAGACAAAATGATTTTGCAATGCAGAAGGTGAAAGAAGAAGCGGAAAAGTTAAAGAAAGAAAAGACCGAGAAAAAGCGCTTGAAAAAATCTAAAGAAGACAAAGCAATAGCAGCGAAAGAAAAAAAATCAAATAAAAGTGTAGAAGATAAACAAGAGCTTGAAAAACAATCTGAAAACAAAAAACTTCAAGAAGAAAAAATGGTTGTTGAAACAATTGAAGTTGCCAGCCAAAATGGAGCACTGAAAAAACAAGAAAAGCTCTCTGAAGACCTTGGTAAAGCCAAACCTATGACTAAAGATGATGGTGACGATATTAAGCCCGATGATATTAAAAAAAGATTAAAAAAGAAGGAGGATTTATTAGAAAAATCTGATGATAAGTCATTTTTAAGGGAAAAGCAAATAGAAAGCTCGAGGACAGGTCAAAGTATTCCAGAAATTAGCCCAATAAAAATTCTAGACGAGAAAATGATAAGAAAAGATTTACATGAAGAAAAGGGTAGTTCCAAATTGAGTAATGACACCAGAACAGATGACCGTACAAAATCGTACGCAACTTGCGACACTCCCCAAAATTCCTTTAAAGAATACCACTATGAACCTACCGCTCGACCAAAGCATGACGACCGCGAGAAGCCAAGGTTCATCGACCACAACCATAGAGACTATACCATGGAATTCGCCAGACCTTCAGCATATCGAGAAAAGACTATAGAAGTTGAGAACATCAGCTTTGAAAAGAACACAGGTAGGGGACATATTTACAAAGCAAACAATCTTATGATGGATGCTCAATTAAGAGCTTCAGCTCCGCCTCGCGCTGTAGCTCCTGAGTCAAGTCGAAGAAGTGAACCAGAAGAAAGAAGATCAGATGCCAAACACAGATCGAAAGCCCTCAGTGAAGCCAGGAGTATAATTTCTGAGAAACGCACAGGGGCATCACGTGATATTAAAAGAAAACCAGTCTTTTCCACGTTTCTGACAGACAGAACTGCCGTGGAAGGATCGCGAGTCAAACTTACATGCAGTGTTTTATCATCATCAGACCCTACAGTCACTTGGTATAAAAACGGAGTGTTACTAGACAACAAATTGAAGTATAGAACCAAAATGACTGACGGCCTCATTACCTTGGAAGTTTTGAACGCAGTTCCGAGTGACTCAGCAGAATACAGCTGCACTGTTGAAAATGAAAACGGCTCTATCAGCACATCGGCAAACCTGAAAGTGTATCCCAGTTTCGAAGCGTCACCGATTCCGCCTACATTTACACGGTCGATACGAGGTAAGTTTATAAAAAAACATATGTATAGTCCGACTAAGTAGGATAAGGAAAGTCGCGTATGAACTTGTCGGTTTATGGTCTTAAATACATTTCTTTACCTTTTAAATTATTATTATTCTATTGTTTTTATTGTAGATACATACCACTTGCTTGAAAACGAACTGGTTCTTGAATGTCGCATCCGTGGGCAGCCTCTTCCGTCCATTACTTGGTTGAAAGACGATAGGCCAGTCAGCATGAACGAGCGGTTCCAAGCATACTACCTCGCCGATGGCGTATGCAGATTAGCAATTTCCTCTCCAACACCTGAAGACAGTGGCAAATACACATGCAAAGCAGAGAACTCTGTATGGTCCGATCAAATCACTCACATTGTGAACTTTACTGGTAAGTAACAGTTGGATTTCAGGTTGTGAGTATTTCGTAGCCGATTTCTGGCAGTAGCAGCATCACATCGAGACCTCATGTCGCTTGAAACTTGGCTTCAAACCCGACTGCAGGCGGCAACAATTGACGGCAGCGTCTTAAGTTGATTTCAAGTATTTCGTAAAACAATATGTATGACGTATTTGGAAATAGAGATCGCGATCAACTTTTGTGTCTTTTGTTAGGAGACAATTATTGTTTACCTACTTGTACACAAAAAAGAACGAAAATCCTATCGAAAAACCTATGCTGAAAAGCAGTAAAAGTAAAAGAAGTTGAAAAGCGATCAGAAATAATTCTGAGAGTAGTAAAAGCTGACGTCGGCAGCACTACTGATCTGCAGTCGAGCAAAAGATGCGTTGCTAGCTACGTTTCGCTTACTGCGGATGATATTTCATAGAATCATATCATAACCAGTAGTTTCGTGACGACACGCCGTCTTCTGCTGCGTGGAGTCGGCTACAAACTCTTTAAAATTCATCAAAATCAACAACTTCTTTTTACAGGTAAAGAAAGCCGCCTAAGTCCAAACCTGGCTACGATCGAACGACTACATGCATTCAACCGCCAATCCCAGGAAACAAGAAGACCGCACTTCGGAAACGTCCTTACTGATTACAAAGTTACCACTGGAGGTACTATAGGGCTCCAGGTGGAAATAAAGGGATCTCCAACCAGAGTTGAGTGGCTACGGGAAGGCCATTCGGTCATGGAGACTTACAGTAACGCAAGAACCTATGTTGAACAAGGGTTGTACACATTAGCGCTATCAGATGTTACTGAAAAAGAATCCGGCATGTATACGTGTAGAGCTTGGAGTAATCATGGTACGGTAGACATGAATGCTGCTATCACTGTGGTACAACCTAATGAAATGGAAGGGAGACCAGCGATCATTGTTGGTAGACCTGAAAAAGACGTTTTGATTTCTGTTGGCGAAGACTTGAATATCTCTTTTAGAGTCCAAGGAGAGCCGAAGCCGAAAGGTAAGAAAATTAATAATACTAAAGTGATACTCATCTTTTTACAATGTCGGGTTATTTACACCATAACTCTATTAAGTAGTTCGTAACTCAAGAACGACAGGACCAATTTTCATGGTCTTTGATTTTTTAGATGTTTCTCCTCCCCGAAAAGTAGAATAATCCAATGATTATTCTACTTTTCATACAATTATTTAAGTTATATACAATTATATAAGTTCTTTTGGGGTTAAATGGGGGGGGGGGGGGGGTATTAGTTGGTATGGGGAGTCTGGTAGTTGTCCAGGCGAAGTCGCAGGGACCTGCTATAATTATTAAGGCTTGGCTAATCACCGCTTTTATTGCAGTAATCTTCATGAAAGGTATCCGAGACATTACCAATAGTCAACGTGTCTGCAAAATGACCTCGGATGACTATGTCAAGTTTACTGTGAAGCGGTCTGTGATCTCCGACGCCGGGACTTACTGCATATTGGCTAGAAATGCGTACGGTTGTGATAGGGCATTTGTTACTGTAGTGGTGAGTAGTACAAGTTGTATGTAGGTACTTACCTAATTTCCCTCTTACCTACCAAGGTTTCAAGCCTAGGTTTAAATATTTCGTAGTACTGGCGATGGCTCTAGGTACGTAGTAGAAACTATTAACAGCTTTTCACACAAAATGTAAAATGTGGATGTAAGTATTAGCATAAATGAAAATTCGTTCATGGTATTGGCCATATCAGAACCTTCACATTTAGCAGTACTGTAAGTTACACGAGAATACGTTTACGACATGAGAGTTAGTATAAAAAACTTGGTTTCTATAGTACGACAAGATCGTGCGAGACCTTAGAAAGACCAGTTGACGGTGGAAAGAGAGAGGCATGCTAGATGTCAGCGGGGATGGGTGGTGTTGCAAGGAAGGGAATTCACTATGACAGTCGCGTGAAGTTGGCAACCCCGCACGTTTTCTGAAGGCGCAGGACTTGTCGGGTTGTAGTGCCTTTCTGAATCTTTACGCACCGTACCTCTCCGTCGGGTAACGGAGAAGCGTGTGTGGGACTCCCCCGGACTCGGGTATACCCACTAAAACCTGACGACGCCCGCCGCATGTGTTGGCTGTGACAGCAGGGGCCGCGGTATCTCGACAGTCCCGCGGCCCTGCCAGCGGCAACTTCCGCCCTCTAATTCAGAGGGCGGATCTCCACGGAGGGGGGAGTGGATATGTACCCAACACCCCCACTCCAGACGGCGTACTGGGCGTACAGTGCACCGTCTCTCAGGAGGGTCCCTGGTGATTGGGCAGAGGTGTCCCCACACCGTCTGCCCGAGACCCTGCCGTCGAGGCGCCGCTCGTTCTGGCCCGAGCGCGCGCCCCGCGGGTGCCGAAGGCGTAGGGAGGCCGGGTCTCTTTCCCGGTCCCGTTCGGCGGCCTCTTTCTGCGACATCACCACGTCGCAGAAATGGGCCACCGCCTCCCAAGACCCCTCGCTTCCGACCATCTTAGTCACGACGGTCGGCAAGCTGAGGTCTCCGCCTCCGAGAGCCGTGGCCAACTCCGCCCGCGGCTCCGCCCACGCCGGGCAGTCCACCATTGTGTGCTGAGCCGTGTCTTCGACGCAGTCACAATAGTGGCGCCTTTCTGAATCTATTTCAACTCTATTTGACATTTTCAGGTAAGACAGAGAGCGTCGTCGGAAAACTTAATATCAGACTGGACTTATCCATTGGACGATTCAGCTTTATCGATAACTGAAAGGAATTTTAAATGTAGGTGATCTATTTTAGTAACTTAAATTAAGTTTTTAAGGCAGTATAACACTAACCAGCATCATTGAGTTCATGCATGTTATTACTAAACAGATTTTTTTATTTTGGGGCATCAGGAGAATGCTTTTTGTTAATTAAATCCTTAATACCTACTTATCATATTATTATCACATCTTCCTGATTTCCAAAGTTATGTCCCAGTTTTCCGTCCCAGTCCCATTTACTGAGTAGTAATCTGATTATAATCAATGGTTGCGCTAGGCACGCTTACCCTATGCCAGTAGGCAATGATGGAAACAAAAGAATGTATATAATTAATTTTCGTATCAAAAAACGGTCTAACGTGACATAGGTGCCGCATTTTCATGACTACATCTTCAGCGGTTGATGATGTTTGTAGTCATCTAAAGATATATTATGTACAGACAAGGTAGTGGCATTTACCTACTGTTTTAGTAGTTATAGATTTCAATAGCATATAATAATAGTATAATTTAATCCATCAGCTATCAACCCGCGATACCAATTAGGGGATTGGCACAACATATCACCTGGCACCCAATCAAGTATCTTCATAAGGTCATTGCCGCGTTGATATTGAAACTTGTTTCAGCTTTGCCCGATCGCATCCCGGGCGAGCCGAGTGTCGTGGACGGTGGAAGCAACTGGTTGTCTATCGCGTGGCCGAAACCAGACCCCACTGACGCAGCGCCAGTGCTAGCCTATAAGGTCGAGAGTTGGCTGGCCGGGAAGGAAGGAGGCGCGCGGTGGACGGAACTAGGAATAACGCCATTGAACTCTTTCGACGCGTTCAACTTGAAGCAAGGCGAGGAATACCACTTCAGAGTGACACCTCGGAATAGATACGGGTGGGGCGAGTCTGTGCAGACATCTTCGCCGATCGGGGTCGGGTTAGCTGGCGACAGGCCGGAATTCGTCGACATACTTCCTGGGCAGCTGAAAGTGTTGATTGGGGAGACGGCGAATTTGAGCTGTAGTGTCAGAGGGAAGCCGACCCCGGAAGTTGTTTGGATGAAGAACGGACATGAGGTGGAGGATGAGGATGCGAGGGTGACGACCTCGTTCAACGGGTTCAACTGCAGCTTAGTGATCAAGGGGATCAGCCCTGAAGATGAGGCGCGGTACAGCTGTGAGGCTACTAACGTACATGGCCGGGCATCCACCTACGCCCGGCTGGCGGTGGTCACTGACCGACTTATTTGGGAAGCTGACGCTAAGCTTAAGAGGTATGTGAACTTCTTTTGTTTATGTTACGGTGATTGCCATGCATCAATGTTTTTTTATTACTATTGATTGATTGGGAGGCATATTAAATTTATGAAAACTTTGATATTATTCTCCAATATTTAGTTAGTAAAAAATTTTAACAGTATGAATTATTGACATTAGGTACCTTTACCTACTGACCTTAACATGCCTAGATATTCCGTGAAACTGACAGCCGCGGGACATTTTCAAGTCCCATTTGAGACTAATTAGGGGACTTTAAATCCAATATGCAAATACATCGCAGTCGCTGAAACTTCAATGTTATAAATAATCATCATGAAATGAATTTCTTTAAACTTTTCGCTAAGTTTATTGTGAAAAAATGCGGACTTAATGCTAAAAGCATTCTCTAGCAGTCAACCATATATCCAAACAGACCAATACGTCCATTGATAATAGATAACTTGTCTGTGTCTTGTCTCGAAGCACTAGTAGGGCCCAAAAGATAAGGAGACATGTTCGGGCCCCCTAAGGGCCAATATTACTGATTTTTAAATTTTTGACGTTCCTAAGTGGCCTTTTCTGTTCTAAATTGAATAAATTATTTTTGACTTTGACTTTGAGTTTGTGTTCGCGCAAAAACTTGTCTCGTAAACAAAGTAAAAACAACCTATGGTCATTTCAAAACCATGCCCAAAACCACTATGCTGTTACTTATATCACTTAAAATTAGAAGATTATTTATACGAAAACACGGAGTAAATTTTATCATTTATTTACCTTCTAAACGACCGGAAACCGACATATGAGGTTACTGTTTATAATGAGAGAGTTTCCAACCGAGAAAAAAGTTTGCTGCCAAAGACAATCTTGTTAATATCGGAGAAAGTCGTCATAGGCATGCTTATGACGTCACAAGTTTACATTTTCAATAATACACTAGTAACTTAACTATAATAGTAACATAGTATACAATTGTCAATATAAATTAAGATAAATTATTTAATACAATAGAGAAACAAAAAAATATAAAAAGGGTCCTTGTGGTAAGGTTCCCAGGATGCTGGCAGCATTACCGCGCTGGATTTTTAATAATTAATTACAAAATTACTATTGAATAAAAAGTCAAAATACTTAAATTTCTTTTTAATTTGAATGTTAAATACTTGAATGTTTAATATAGAATTTGTTTATTTAATTTAGTCTTTACTTGAAGACAAAAAATATAAAACATAAGGTACATTTTTTATATTTTTTTTCTTTAAAAAACTATACATACCGATTTGCTAATTGTCAATCGGTTTACAGGGAGAGGTCCTCTGACGCATCTGGAGAGTATCCTCCCCAGTTCACCATGCGCCTCCGTGACAGGAGGGTGCAGGCCACCTACCCTGTCAGGCTGACCTGTCAGGTGGTGGGGAGCCCCCCACCCTCGGTCACATGGTTCAAGGACGGCGAAGAGGTTGAGTTTGACAGTAAGTATCCAAAGGATGTGCCACTACTTGCCAAGCTAAGAATATTTTATCAATTAGTTGATTTGATCTGAACGTACGGTTGGCAGCACGGTTACCCATGTGAACTACGAAAGTAGCTTTTATTACGTAGGCAATAGCGGCTGTTTCAAGGTCAAAGTGGGATTGTCTGACGTGCGTCAAGTAGATATATACAGGGTGTCCTAAAACTCAGCGTTAAGCGGAAGTGACGCGATTCTATTGCTCAAACACAACAACTTTTTGTATGGGACCAACATCGAAATCTCATTTTTTTTTGACTTCTTCATACAAACTGCCCTCAGCTGATCGGCACTTTTGCATGGGGAAGTCAAATTTTTTTTTGAGATTTCGATGTTGGTCCCATACAAAAAAATGTTGTGTTTGAGCAATAGAATCGCGTCACTTCCGCTTAACGCTGAGTTTTGGGACACCCTGCATAAATAAATTGTTTCAACAAACAGAGCAATAACTTAGCCCCAATCTAAGCGTGAGCTTGTTATGGTAACTAGAATAACGTATAGACATACTCAAATACGATAAAAACATTCATGATTCTAAAAATGCTCGTGCTCATCACACAAATACTTGCCCCTTGCGGGATTTGAAACCGCGACCTCTGGTTTTGTAGTCGGAAGCGCGAACATTACTCCAAGACAGTCGTCAAATAAGAAATAAGTACCATTGAAGATTTCGGTGCGAAACATCAGTTACTGCTTATATTCGAAAGTATTATTCCAGTCTATGAGAGAAATACAATGATATCAGAACAAATAAATTGATTTGCCGTATATTTTTGGGCCATTGTCAAAGTTGTGGAACTCAGTTGAGTGTATTTGATTTAAGCTTCTTTATTTTTTTGTTTGCAAAGACATTTAAGCTTAGTATTTTTTTTTATGTTAGAGCTTCGATAAATATATTCAAGATTGTGTCTCGATTGTATGCACCGAATTCATAGCTTTTTAGGGTTCCGTAGTCCGACAAGGAACCCTTATAAGATCGTTCAGTCCGTCCGTTCCGTCCGTCCCAGTCTGTCACAGCAGAATATCTTCTACGTTTATGGACTGATTTGCATGTAACTTGGTTCGAGGATACTTCACATATAGATCTTATTTTTAAAAATACAAAAAATTTAAATTACTTCTTTTTTAAGGGTACCTCCCATGTAAAGGGGTATCGTTGAAAAGGACTATGAAAATAAGATAGGATTTCCATAAAACACTTTTTTATCAGCTTTACCATTTGCGAGATATAGCTCGCTAAAGTTGTTTACACGGTGCCCCCCCCCCCCCTGTAATTTCTTAAGTCTTGGACCTATAAACTTCAAATCACTCACGTAAAGAAAAAGCCGCGGAAACTCTTATTTAAAATTGTTTCGGGTATCCTGTGATGAATACTTTTGAAATTATAAATAAAATAAAAATATATACTTTTTTTGCCTATACTGTCTAATGCCTATAATGTCTAAGTTAATGGTACGGAACCCTTCGCGCGCGAGTCAGACTCGCACTTGGCCGGTTTTTCTGTAAGGTGCCAACCAAGAATTTGAAGTTGAGTATAGTGCGAGAAAATTCAATAGTAAACACTCAAGTACCTCATCTTCTGAAGACATTAAAAACCATTGTATAACCTTATCGAATTTTAATTTCGTTAAGCGAAATTTCTTTACGGAGTACGTCTCCCCGGCTCCCCTATAATATACTTCTTTTTAATATAGGATTTACTAGCGTTGTCTCGTGACTTTGCCCGTGCAAATGTCGAATTTGTCAAACCACAAAGAATTATTTCTAGAATAAAACCCATTCTTTATCTGTATAAAATCGGTTCAGCAGCTTCAAAGTGTGAAGATCTAGCAGACAGACAGACTTTCGCATTCATAATATTAGTATGATAACCAGTCAGTACGACGTTACATTACGTCCCAGTTCTAACAATGAAGTGATAGTCGGCCGGATCTATTTTCACATTTGTTTCTTTGCCAAGCCTCGCACTATGTTTATACTAGTCTGCCAATACGACATCATCGGTTTCCTATCGAACATCTAAAATTAGGTCAAACGAATATTTATGTGTCTTTTCCGCACGTAAGTCAATGTACAGTCGAGCGCACATCAGATTATACGTTTAAAAATCACCCGTGCTATCACCGCATAAGGTTCCGCGTACCCGTGAAAACTTTTTGATAAAAGGGGGAAAAAAAAAGTACAACTCCTAAACTATGGTCAGGTTAAGTTAGCGTTTGCGAGTGTACTTTCTATTTTCCCCTTTTATCAAAAAGTTTTCACGGGTACGCGGAACCTTATGCGGTGATAGCACGGGTGATTTTTAAACGTATAATCTGATGTGCGCTCGACTGTACAAAAAGTGATAGTGTTACCATTTTTGAGATATAAATATTTTATTTTTATATTGGTACTTCAAGAGGTAATGGCATTTTAAAACTGTGATTTTATTACAGTACTTTTCAATATTTCGAAAAATCAATCTATCTACCTAAAATGTGATACAAGCTTTCAAAAATAATAAAATCATAATCATTCGATGTTGGTCCCATAGAGAAACTTTTTATGTTTGAACACCTGGAACGCCCTTAAGAGGTTATTAATGTTTTTTTTTAATAAACCTGTATAAGTCTATCGGTTATCTTAGTCGCCATAACACCACAGGTTTAGGTACTCTTGACGAGTTCGAGCTACGATCATTAATGCTTAACGGATCGCCATTTTAGGTCGATCTCGACTCAATTTGATTGAGCTCGGGAGTAGGTATGTAAGCAGCTACTAAAAACCGTATAAGCCGAAACTTTACCCAAAGCACAATTTTTGGCCGAAACTGGCCAAAACCGAAACCGAAAACGGAACTTCAAAAACTTCGAAAAAAAAACCTGTTAGTACGCGTGAATCTACAAAATGCTAAAAAATGAACATTATGACATAATTCATGCCAAAATCAACCTTTTTTATAAATAAAAATCTACATGACTTAGGTGGTTCAACGCCATCTAGCGGATTTTTTAGTACTGTTTTTATTACACCAAGAAAATCGATCATTGCTAATGGAGGCGTAATGTTTTTTCTGCAACTGGGTGTAAGTACGACTGGTGTGATGTGCCGGGTATTCACCTCACATGATAGTCTTCGGATCCAGGTTATACATGGGTAGTTCCTGAATGAATGACACAATGGAAGTACTTCACCTATCTACTTCATATGTATCACTCACTCACTTTAGTCCAAAGCGGTTCATTTAGTTCAGTAGCTCAGTGATATGAGAGTAAAACGTACGGATATATGTATTTGTTAATACTGCAAGAGCACGACAGTTGCACGGCCCCGCTTGTGTGACCTCGGTAAACGTCAAGCTAGTTTCGCGCCTTAAGTATATTGGAAACAAGTGCAAGCGGAAATATTCTTAGATGAATATGAAATAAGACTTAGTGTTTGTTTCCGATTTGTGCCGAAATTTTAAATATTAATTTTTAGTCATTAGATAGATAGTCTGTAGTACACGATACATTTAAACTGAATGAAGTAGTTAGTCACATTTTGATAGTAGATCTGCGGAACTAAATGAACTAGGTACTTGAACTAGATGTCTAGATACATATATTCAACTCCCACTGAACTATGTATATCACTCATTTCACTTCAGTGAAAGATTTTGAGCAATCTAATCCAGGTGGTTTTTTATAATAAGCTTACGCTTAGTTCGGCTTGTGGCGCAGTAGCGGCAGCGCTTTGGTAGTGATACCAAAAGTTAAGCAACCACGGCGCGGTCGTGATTGGATGGGTGACCATTCCGACCATTAAAGTGACGACCATGACAAGCATCTCCGTGCTTCGGAAGGCACGTTAAACAGTTGGTCCCGGCTAATATCTCTTGGTATTAGTCGTTAAGCCTAGTCAGAGGCCCTAGGGCGGCTTGATAACATCCGACAGTAAGGTTTGTCACTTGCTTTACAGACACACCTCCACCAATCCGCACTGAGCCCGCGTGGTGGAGTATGGCTCGTTCCTCCTCATAGTTGAGGTGAGGCCTTTTCCCAGCAGTGGGATCTAATAGGCTGACTAAACTTAGTTCGGGGCTAGGCAATTAGTGTAAATCTCGGAACAATTTATTTATTGCAATTATCATACTTGTCAACCTCTAGAACGCCACACCAAATCCCAAGACGAGCACTTCCACACGCTTGAGATCGCCCCCACCACGCTGGAAGATGGGGGAGTTTATGAGGTCATGGCCCGGAACAGCTGTGGTGCCATCAGCTGCCACTGCAATCTCGTGGTGGACAAAGGCATTAGGGCGTACGTGGCACCGGAGTTCTGCTGTGGACTTGAGCCACTGTACCGGCTGAAAGAAGGTATGTTCTCAAAAATCAAATCAAAATTTTTTATTTTATTGCTGTAACATAGTACATTTTAAATACATTTAGCTAGGGGCAGGGGGCTCCTTTTAAGTGTTGCGATACTTGTGCCAGGAGACCCCGCTCCTTCATAGCTCTAAATAAATTAGACATATCGCTTAACAATATACATGCATGTTGTTGCGCTTTGTGTATGACGACGTGTTCTTGATAAAGTAAAAAATATATATTGAAAAATATCATATACCTAACCACAAAATAATTAATAGTATAAGTACAGAAGTTCTCAAAGTTATTCAAGTAAGTAGCGACTCTTGCTACGACACAATAAAAGTGCAAATTGCATAAGCACATATTTGCTTTTCTTTCTCTCGCGTAACCTCATCCCACCTAACAGCGTAGGGTCGACCGATGCGACGCCAAACACGCGCGTGAATCGTAGATCTTTCATGCGATGCGGCCGTCTTGTGACATTCATTACGATCAAACCGATCCGCGCATGTACTTGTAGCTTTAAGCTAAATTGCGAAGTGAACCAGGCCTGATGTAACATAGCTCCGATTCCAAAGTAAGGAAGAAGCTACACGGTGCGTTGAGCCGCTGCACCGTCACCATTTTCCGCACTGCACTGTTTGATTCACTTCTTAGTCGGATGCTCTTGGCAGAGCAGTCGTGTTCACGGTGGTTGTAGTAGTGTGCGTGGCTCGGCGCGCAGTCTCTAACCATCTCTTTATCACTGAGGCACTCATTCAATGACGACTCGGTGAGGGTCGGTCCAACGCATCGGCAAGTATCCTCTTGATCTTGTGCCGTTCACTTTTCCCTAGACAATAAGTTTCTCTATCGCGCCGAATTCTTTGCGACTAACGTGGGCAAAGAAACGTAAAGTACGAAAGCGTACGATTGTGGAAAGCTTTTCTTTTATTTTGAGCTCCTGGAGGATAGATAAATTAGTGTGGTGTTGCGTCTATAATATGCGAAGCATCCTTCTCCAGCACCACCTCTCCAAGGCGTGATTTACTTATAGTATGGATATTTCTATGTATTGCGATGCAGTCAACTATCTTTCAGGCGCCGCAACAGACCGCATCGCATTGTAATGGCCTCTCCCTAAGTAGCTAAAGCAAGTGTTCCGGAATTCGGAAACAAATATTATTATATAATATAGAAACAAGCAATTGACCGATAGCGGTTATATTTTCAAAAATCGTGAAGTACGTCTTTCTTGATTTCTAACCAAATAGCTTAATACCAAATATCTTTTTTTGTATTTATTCAAGTGTATAGCTTTTATTTGTTTTTTTTTATAATAAAACTTACGTATAACCTCCCCCAGGTGCTTATATTTTATGAACGTAAGCACGTCGTTGTCTCAACTGACAAATTTTACGCACAAATTACTCCGAAGGTTGGAGCAATTACCAAAATCGCAAAAAACACTTCAGACTGTCTGAAGATTTATGTCACTCTATATTGTTTAGTCACACGTGTATGCTTTACACTCAAGGAGACTTACAAATTCAATTTAGATTAGGATGCTTCACTTAAGAACTTTCTTGATCTACTCAACAATATATGTAACGTGTTTTTTTTTTGATCTCTTAACTTAAGACATTTTAGTTCAGTGAATATAATTATTTATTCTGTAATAGAGACTAAAGCCCCTCGTTTAGTCTTTTACATTAGCTACCTTACAAACGGTCAATAGATGTCATTTTTGATATGTTGTCTTCGATGGTTTGTGAGTGTTTAAAATGAAAAATGCACAGTTGCACTGCACAAAAGGGGGAGGCCCTTAGCACAAAAATATTATAAAACTTCGTAGGTAATTGAATTCCCATCAAATATTCAGATATTTGTTTTTCTAGCAGCAGCGTTTTTAAGTACAAGTTTGCGGAAAATATGTTTTTTTTAAAACTCAATTGTCCGTCATTATCTGTTCTAGAAACAAAATTTAAAATGTTGTATGAGCGAACGAACTTTCTTTTAGCTAAAATCACCCGATCAAATCACAAGCGCCCGCCCGCAGCCCGCACCTCTAATTTACCCCGTTCTTATCTACCCCTTTTGTACCTCGCAGCCGAGGACTCAGTTAGTCAGTCGGACATAACTTTAGTTACCTACATATTGGTTCCATAGATAAAGTTGTTGCATTTAGCAGAAGAATAACTGTCTTAAGAGGAAACGCGGTCTTGATAAAATATTGCTGTCTCGATGCAAGCTCTGGCGGCAACCCAAGCAAGAAAAGGACTAATGAGCTCAGACCGATAAATCACTTCTTACATTTGAACAAAACAGCATTTTGTAGTCCACTATTTCCTCGTCCAAAATTTGACAAATGAAAATATATTTTTCTAAAATAATTTACCAAAGGATGGGAATATGCTCCTATGTTTTAGTTTTAGTGTTAATTTGCGTAGATTTTTTGGCGAGCGCCTGAAATTGAGGTTATAAATAAATAAATGAATAAAATGCATTTATTTCAGGTTAAAAGACCCATAATATTGTAGTGTCCACTCATATAAAATCATAATAATTAAGATGTTAATAATTAAATAATAATATTACCTGGGTCCTCGCGTACGAGTGCACAACCGGGATAACGCTAGGAGGATGAAATAAATACATTGCAATCAGAAACATAAAATCATAAAACTCCAAAATAATTAAATTAATACAATCACTAAAAATAATTTGGAATAAAAACTAAATATTTGTGTTCTGATTTACAGAACACAACACAAAACACATAAGAAAAATCTTTAAATTCAGTAACCCCGCACAAAAGGTTGCACAGGAACATGCCTGCTACCACAGTGCCGCATGTAGGGGCAGTCTAACCTACTGGCGATCATCGCCAGGACTGCGTTGGGGCTGGCCCGCACTCTGCGCACCAGGGAGGCGCTCCGCTTACGCATAGTAGTGTGAAAGCAGGCGGTGCGCGCCTCCGCAAACATGCCCGAGGCACTGCAAAATCTTGGCAGCCCCACAACAATCCTGAACGCATTGTTGTAGAGAACTCGGAGGTCGCTGTAGCTCTTCTGTGTGTAATGAGCACACAGGCTGCATGTATAATGTACAGTATGCTTTATTATATAATTCGGCAATTTTCTTAGTTTTTTAAAAGCTCACATTTCCTTTGTTAAAAAAAATGAAAATAAGAAATAACGGTCAATGTAGATTATAATAATAATCATTTATTTCAGGCAACAAATTTAAAATGTATTAAAAAAATAATTAATTAATTTTAATTCTAAAATTTTTTAAAGAGAAAAGATTTGTTTGTTTGTTTATTTGCATCGAATAGGCTCCGAAACTACTGGACCGAATCAAATGAAATTTGGCACAGAGATAGTTTGAGACACTGGAAAGGACATAGGCTACTTTTTGTCTCGATATAAAATCATCAGGGGGGTGAAACGAAGGATGAAAGTTTGTATGGAAAATCTGACTTATGGCGCGGGCGAAGTCGCGGGGAACTGCTGGTAAAATATAAACACATTTCAATAACAATGACGAATAACACTCGTCAGCGACTTGGTTGATTATAAGGTAAAAAAAGTTTTGCCTTTACCCTTTATCCAAGGGGAATACAGGGGACTACCTTTGTATAGAGAAATGGCGCCTCGCCTTTCCTCTTAACACATTCACGCGAGCTACGTCAAGTAGCGTCCTAAAAATTTGTTGATAATGGAGAACAACGTATCACTACGTCGTTACAAAAAAAAATTATCACGAAGAACGTAGAATCACGGACCTTGACAAAACAAAATCCTTATAGTGACGTAAATGTGTCACATCATATCAAAATATTAATTCTGCAGCGTCGCACTGTATCGAAAATTTACAATCTTAAGTAGGCATTGATCACTCCTAAACTAGTCCTTATTGACACGTGCACAACGTCATTATACGTCTAACCGTGCATATAACGCTTTGAAGTCAGTCGGCCAGCGCACTCGTGCGAGACGGTAGCGTGTGCGCATTTCCCACCAATCGGCGACTATTGTTGAGAACCGTCAGTTTCAAGTGATTATTATGCATTATCCGTTAAAAAAAATGTGGTGCCCGTGTGTAAACATATGAGACATAATATTCTGTTACTATATTTAGTTAAATAATCATTAAAAAACCGTTTAATATGAACAAAAAAGACCGAAATATGAAAAAGAAGCTTTCCAAAAAGGGTTCAAAGATCTCCGGAGCCTTGTTCCTCAAAACAACATACCGTAAGTACCATCTCTCAGAACCTACTACGTTTATTTCTCGTAGGTACTGTAAATAAAGTCTAACAAACAAAAATGAACAGATAACACATCAATTAACATGGTTTTAAACGAGTTACGAATTTAGTTATACGTACAATATTTTAACAGGGGCGTCTCCCATGAATAGTTCAATACATATTATAACATGTATTTAGACGTGGTTAGACGTTGTTCATAGTTAAATGATAATTAATGTTGCTATGAGGCGGAACGTCATTAATCGTTGACGTGTTAAGACGTTGTTAACAAATAATAAAATATTTTAGAATCATATGCATCAGAACGTGACCGTCTATTAACGTCAGTGTCATAATTTGACACATTTTTCGATCATAATTAAAGAGGGACGTCGATGAACGTTGGGACATTTGTATGGAAAAAATCTGTGTCATCTCACAGAGTTCAAAAACAGAACGTCACTATAGTAGCTCGCGTGAATGTGTTAAATTATGACAACAAAAGGAACATGTTGTAGATACGATTTCTTTCACAGGCGAAGAACTAAGGATATCGGCGGTGGTCGAAGCGTATCCTACCGTTGGCGTGACATGGTACCGGGATGGTGTCCGCCTGAGGCCGAGTCGCCGGGCCATTATGACCCTGGACCGTGATGGGCAGATTGAGCTAGCCCTAGCGTTCGTGACCCCAAGAGACGCTGGAGTGTATACGTGCACGGCGTCCAACGAAGTCGGCAGAGCCACCACTTCGGGGAAAGTGGAGGTCATTGGAGACGCGACGGTGGTTAAGAAGAAGACACCGCCGATGCTAATCAGCCCTGATGTGCCGTGAGTTATATCTAATGCTATATTGGTATCTAATGATTAAATAAAATTCTTTGCAAGTTTTCACTTGGAAGTTGGGTGCACACTAAAATTAATCGACTGTGTCCGATGGGATCTGAATGCTCTACCAACCAAGCTCGGAACCTTTCAGGCCCGGCGACCTACCGCCGGCCGTATGCCCCAACGGCCTGAGCAACTTGACATGCACCGTAATTTTTTGCTGCGCGTATCGCTTTGTTATTGTTCGTAAGGCCAGATGTTTACACTCACGACGATCATGGTTACATTTTTGAGAAGCTATTGAAACAAAGTAACTACTCAAAGAAACAAAGTAACTATTTGTGATGCTTACATTATTTGTTATCGCCAAAAAAATCATCTGCCTTTGTTACGCTGACACACCAGAAATGCGTCCGTATAAAATACTACAAATTACACTAAAATATGATATATTAACACTTATTATAACTTCTAAACTAAAAACAATAGATATAGCATGGCAAAAAACTTAACATTTTCACTTTTAACCCACTAAAACACAATTTTTCGAAAATAAATGACGATCATGTATCCGCCACGTTTCATCACTGACCAATTTAACGAAGAATTTTTTTTTCCTAGGAAGTCTATTTGTATTTGGTATAAATGAACCGAGAATTTATCATTCAATCCACTAAAAGAGTATCAGGTATCAGGCTAACCAGAACCTTATGTAATTAATAATCAGAGTCAATATCGGCTGCGGGTCGGATCGAAAGAAATGGCAGTCGGAAATGCCGTGCCGGCCTTGAGAGGATGAGTTTTAGATAAACTATTTACCCGTTTTTACCACACAAAAAAGATAAAAATCCTTTGTAAAAAGTCCACTGTGGACTGTGGAATACCTAACAATGGTGAATTAGTTACGACCGGCTTAGTCCTATTTGATGACCAATTTAAAATAAACTGCCCAAATTCAGCAGAAAATTACTGTAATTTAAAAGTTTAAATTACTCAAATTCAGTGTCCTTATTAAGAATGATGCGGTAATTATTGTCCCTGTCACTCATGCCAGCCAGCATGATATCGCGAACGAGTGTGATGGCTATAATCCGGGTACAGGGCTGCGGGGGTAGACGAGAATGGAGACAGTCAGCGGTGCGGACGGCGGTCGCTTTGATGTGATTGGGTGATTTGAATTTGAATAAATAGAATGTGAATTTCGAATTTTTAAATTGAAATATACCCAATAAAATCACAAGCGCCAACCGCCACTCAAGATCACCGACCCCATCTCGTCTACCCCGAACCTCTCTTCCCCGCACGCGATGACTCGGTTAGGCGATTTGACTATAGACTTGAAAATACATGCACCATCATCAGACCAGTTTTTAATATTGTTTTTTTACTTACAACCATCCCAAAAACGGTCTTACTCTTCATGAGCAAGTTATATTGGGTTCCAACATTACAGCTACTCAAAAGAGCCGATGTTCATCCGCAAGCCTCGATCGAGTGAAGCGAGAGAAGGGGACACTGTGATCATCCAGTGCGAGGTGGTGGGGGATCCGAAACCTGACGTCTACTGGCTCAGGGATTTCTTGAAGGTGAGAGGAAAAGCTGATGTCATTTGCACTGACTTGTATTTGCATATATATTTCATGTATATTTGCATAAGTAATTTTTGATATAGACCAATAGGGCGCCTCCATAATTTGTTAAAGCTCAGTGGTCATTTGTGCATAGTGGAAACGTCAAAGTTTTCAATTCTGACGTTTGATATGACATAAGCTTTCGAAAACTCCGTTCGGAAAGACTGCGTGACATTTGAATTCGGTAAGGATCTGACTGTAGTGTAGGAATTAAGGTTTATTTTAGGCATATTGCGATCATTAAAACATATTCATGCTGTAAATCCTTGTCATCTAAGTAAAAAAAGTGCCAATTGGCTTAACTTAATTTAACTATCTATGTCGTGTAATTATCTTCTGGATTTCTATCGCACTTACGAGTACGTATAGCCGGCCTAGAAAGTGGTATCCAGTTTTGATAAAATTTAATGTGTAAGTAAAACAGCGAAGAGGTTAAACTCACTCATGGATTCGCTTTTGGAACTATGAAAGAG
Organism: Pyrausta nigrata; assembly: GCA_949316185.1. Lineage (NCBI taxonomy): Eukaryota > Metazoa > Arthropoda > Insecta > Lepidoptera > Crambidae > Pyrausta > Pyrausta nigrata. Next base: position 3,270,114 of record OX438936.1, read on the forward strand.
ATGCACATGACGTATTAATAGTAGTAGCTGACAGAATATCTTGCATGGGGAATTAAACCGTATTGTTCTATGACGCGCGAATTATTTTCAAACTTATGGTGATAGCCCACTTTCTTGGCCGACTGTACATACATGACATTTGACAGCACGTGTGCCCGCATCGAACTCGAATCGACGCGCAGTTGAAGATGGCATATTTATTGCATCATTGGGTAGAAGAAAGTTTATTGATTCGAATAGCCTTTACTTACCGGGCTTCTCTTCTCAGCCGGATTACTACCGTGACGCGACCCACTTTAAGCGAGTCGGGAATGGTCCCGAGTACCGATTTGAAATCCCCCACGCTAAGTTGGACTACACGGGAGCCTACTCAGTGGTGGCTCGCAACGTTCACGGGGAAGCCAAAGCCATTATTTCGCTGCAGATTTTGGCTAAAGGTAAGAAACTTCTGCTGGACCTGGACACACGGCCGCACGTCTAGCTATCCCACATTAACTTTGAGACCAACTCTATTGTCTAGGTAATAAAAGCTGTTTTTGTAGTTCAAAGGGGTAGTCTGACGTGCTGCCGACGGTACCCTGCTGCCGTCGACTCGGCTGCGACAAATAATGCTCAGTTGGTGCCTTTTTGGCACTTGCCATTGAAGATGCTTTAAATTTTGTGTGTGATTGTCGGATAAATATTTTTTCTTTCTTTCTTTGTTGGTACCAAACCCCGGGGCACGATTCTCGCGTTTCCTTATGTCACTTAGGATATTTCATCTAAAAACATGGCGGATATCACAAAATGTGATGAATATCCGTCATTTTGAAACTTCAAGAATACGTAACATATAAATTTTGTAATATCCGCCATGTTTTTTAGATAAATATCGTATGTGACATAATATCTAAAGGCGTGAGAATTGGACCACTAGACAATTATGCAATAAATTCTACACAAATGTATTTCTAACGTAAAAAAAATTTATAAAACTGACATAATCCATAGAGAAATTATGTGATTTTTGTAAGTATACATTTTAAAATTTCGTTGGTACACTGAAAAAAATGATTGGTTAACAGTAACCAAAATTCGGCTGCTAGTAGGCCGTAATCTAGTGACTTGCGAACTTCTGGTTATCAGTAACAAACTACTTTTGTTACTAATAATCAGAAGATGTTAATATTTAACAAAAATTGACTTCCCTACAGCGAAACCTTTAACTAACAAAACTAGTTTAGTTGATCCTTTTTTTCAGTGTAGCGAAGTTCGCTGTAGAGTAGATTGTATCTTGGCTTTTTCTTATCAGCATTTAAATTATCTGTCCGACGTAGATAAGAACTACTATTATAACTATTTTTAACTTTTTTTACGCAGATCCTAGTTCGACAGAGGAACACAACGTTCGATATGGGTAAGTCATTGTCATTCATAATATACCTAAATCTACTGCCTATCTACGTTCTTTCTTGATGTACTGTCTTCAGTACGTATATTTAATATGTTGACTTGCATAAGGTCATATCAGACTGCCGTCTCACCGAGTTATGGGAATGGAACTGAGAGTGCACCTGTGTATTGCGCACAGAGTGTGCGCAATACACACGCACTATAATATCTCCCGCGCAGTCGGCTAATCTCTGTTGAGATTGGCCACTGTAGTCCAAATTCGGCTAGAAGCACATTATTATTATTATGTTGACTTGCAGACGGGTGGATGTGATCCCACGGTTCGAGAGAAACCTCACTGACTTGCTTTGCTACGATGGAGACGCCATAGAGTTTGAGTGCCATGTCTCCGGGCATCCCGAACCTGACATCAGATGGTTCCATTACACTGAGGTGAAGTATTATTATTCAGCTATTATCATCATCATCATCATATCAGCCTATTGCAGTCCACTGCTGGACATAGGCCACTCTAAGACTGCACTACTTTCACGGTCCATTTTCAGTATAATATTTTATATTAATTAATGGAATCAGGCGTTACTTTGCGGAAATCCATTATTAGGTTGATTAATAAAATTAACTTGTGTTTTAACTGCAAAACAAAAAACAATGGTTGCGGTTTACTGTCTTTTTTCTGAATTTGAAAATCTTGCTTTTTCCTACTTTTCATGATTCAAGGTGTTTAGGAAGTACCTACCTACCTTGTAGGTTTTGACTCCCCTGGGAAATGTTGATAAGGCTCAAATGGACTTATCAATATTTTGATTTTAGAGCTTCCGGAGACGTTAATCTTACACTGACGCTCCAGAAGAAAATGGTCTAGACATACACACGGACGGACAATGTAATCATATATGGGCTCCGTTTTTTTTCCTAATAACGTTTCGAAACCAATATTTTTCTAATATTGACTTAACAGAACCAATTACCTATTCAGTAAATCAAGGTAATCTGATCTACAGACTGTTGGGTTGATGAAGTATTTTGCAACTTGCAAGCTTGAATGGTCTTTTCATCCACAGTTAATCAGAGAAAACCCTGACTTTGAGTGGTTACTCGAAGATGGCACAGCCCGCCTGAAAATTAAGCAGGTGACGGCGGAGGATGAGGGCACGTACCTCTGCGAGGCCTCTAACAGCCTTGGCAAGGCTACCTCCAGCGCTTGCCTGGTGGTCTACCGTGAGTACATAGATAGATAACTCTTTATTGCACACCATGAAAGTAACAACAATATAATTTACACAGAAAGATGTACAAATTAGGCGGTCTTATCGCTAAGCGATCTTTTCTAGACAACCTTTGGGTATAGTGAGTATTCCGATAATAACTTCTAAACACCCAGGTAGTAACAGACATTGTATTTTAATGGATTCATTAGCTACACAGGTTAGTTATCTCCTTGAAAACTGACAAATTTGTTACTTATGTCCTGTCGTACTCAGAGACGTCAATTAAAATTAATCCTTCATTAAGTTTTATGCAGTCCTTTTCTATTTCATTGACAGGAAACGTGACGGGAAGAGACTTAATTATAGATTCAATTTAAATGATGTCTCTCTGAGTGCGGCAGTAAATCACATAACGCACTAGATAACTTATTTACAATGAACTTTCTGTACACATGTTTTACTTTCCGATATTTTTATAAATAAACAGTCTTACTCGTACCTACCTCATCATCACAGTTTTACGTTTCGTATATTCCTAGCGTGCCCGTATAAACTTGAACCCCTCTTTTCACTTTCCTAAAGGATGATTTCCGAAACAGAAATTATCCTGTCTCTTCTTTTTTTACCATTCACCACTTCACGTCAACAGACACACTTTCGCATTTATAGTATTCAGTAAGGATGTTTAAGTAATGATATTTATTACAGCTCCTGGAGAACCTAACACACTTAGCCAGAGGCTGCGAAGACCACCGGCCCTGCTGTCAGCTGCCTCCACTCCTCGCTCGACGCCGCGCAGCACGCCCGCCAGATCTGTGTCTCGGACTCCTGGTAATATTCTGTTGGCTTTGGCGATTTAGTACTATGTTTGTAAGTCTTAAAGATGTAATACTTATCTAGCAATTGTTAGTTAGCATAGAAGGTCAATGTTTTAATAACATAGGGATTAGAACATTGACCCTTGCGAGGGATTTAAGTCGTTGGTAGAAATATTTGAATCCAAATTGTACCTATTGACGATTGTCTTGGTCGAGCCTTTGTCCTAGAGTTATGGATGTTTATAAAAGTATAATCAGTATGTCTTTCAGTTATCCTAGTTGCAATAGTACGAGCCCACGTGACGCTTAGTTTGGAGCTGGGTGATTAGTGTGAATAAAAACTTAAAGACTTTTCGAATTTCTAGGCCCGGACCCTCGACGTCTCTGCAGCCCATCACGGCAGATGCCTCCCAAATTCTACACGTACCCGTTCAACAAAGTAGTTGAAGAGGGTGAAACCGTCGTCTTCCAATGCGCTGTAAAAGGCCTCCCAGCTCCCTGGGCTACGTGGGACAAGGACGGCGTCATCATCACACCATCAGCTCGGATCACAATCAAGGAAAAGGACGAAATTCTAAGAATCTTGGAAATTGAAGAGGTCACCATCGAAGACGTGGGCGTGTACAGGATAACGCTGGAGAACGATTTGGGGAGAGTGGAGGCGTCTGCAAGGCTTGAAGTTATTACTCAGAAGGGCAAGTTTTACGCTGGAGTCAGGTCGTACAGTCCTTCCCCGAGGAAGTCTCTTACTTATAGAAGACGGCCATCCCGACAAGACTGATGGAGCGGGCGACGCGACCGACATTGGCTCGGCTGAAGTAAGTTGTTGTTCAGACTTCTAAGCTAAGCGAACTGAGGGTACCCTTTCTTTTGCGATTGCGAACGCGTTTCCTTCACGCCGAGCAAATTCTAATTTCAAAATGCTTCAATTGTTTTATTTCAATTCAATTGTTTCTCTTTCAGGATATTATTAGTCGAAGGAAACAACGCGCGTGAGAAGTTATAAAAATGTGTTCTTTTATTTATTGCTATGCATTTTATTTATTTGTGAATCGACCTAGTTATTTGGTAACGACCTGTCACAATGTTAAGTTTTTGGTTATATTTTATTTTTCATTCTTTGCTTTATTTTGATATAGGTTCACTTGTTGATTATATTTATTTTATTCGATTGAAAATTATCTTATCAATTAATAAAGCCTAATCATAAATTGTGAGACAAAAACTGTTTAAGCAATCAATTTGTTGCATTAATGTATATTTTACATACATTTGAGTCTATACTTGTAATAAGATGTGTTGCCCCATTTAGATAGTTTCCTATATGAAAATAAACATCACCTGATTTTTATTTTTTTATTTACGTCATAATAATTATCTACACTTATTACTAAAACACAACTAACTTAATAGAAAACTAAATTATTCGAGAGTCATATTCTGTTTATTTTGAAAAGGCCGCTATTAAACTAACAAAATAACAAAACAACTAGTAATAAACTAAAAACACACTATTATGCTGTCTATTATGGGTGATATCTATTTAGAATATTATTTTGTAAAATTTGTGAAACTAAAACGTAAGAGCATTAAATCTAAAACTGACTTGAAATCGTATGCATCTAAAGTGGTAAAACATACAATTTCAAGGCAGCTCTTACTTATAATTTGAAGGTATCTTTCTTAACCTAACACCAATACTGCATATTTGTTTCTTACGTTTACGCGAATTGTTGAACTCATTAAAACACAATTTTACGGATTACTTCGCGATTTATTTACATTTTATTTTAAACCTGACGTTTCGAACACTTTACCACGATCGCTGTAAAGTGTTCGAAACGTCAGGTTTAAAATAAAATGTAAATAAATCGCGAAGTAATCCGTAAAATTGTGTTTTAATGAGACCAATACTGCAAAAAATAAATACACTAAACTTTAACATTCACAATCTACACTAGGTCCTACACAAAATCAATCATAGATATTAGAGGCGTGCTTAGAATTAAGTGACATAAGATTGCTATGAAAATCCCTTGCTGAACAGACATAGAGACGATCGGATCCATCTCGTCTGGAAAATTATTCCATCAGGTCGATTTTTGGCAAAAGGTAAGTTGGTGTTAATCTCCGTAGGGAACCAGGTTGCTCAAAACCGACCTCAACGATGACGTCACACGAGCAATCTGATCTTCATGAACATGAATATCAGATTTGACCAACCAGATATAGGGGCAGCCGCTGACCCGACAGTTTATCCGACTCACTGATCGAATGCAGTGGAACCATAAGCTTGTGGCACTTGTGCATCCGGGTGGCGTCACTAGCAGAAAAAAAAGACATCAGCAATCTTGCCTGATGTCCGTATTTTCAGCTGTGAAGCAGCAGCCAAAGCCTCCGGAGTGTGGCGTTGCCGTAACGCTAGCACATCGATTAATAATTATTGGACAACAACACTTATTTGACATCGTTAAAGAAGAACTCTGAATAGAGGTCTGGCGCTGGACAATCGGGACCTCAATTGTTGTGTCCGTTCAGACTCTTCTGTCACAACCTTTCCTCAAATTCCAATTCTACCTGCGTCTTTCCAAGGAGTATTTTCAGAGTCAAAAACGCCAAACAAAAAAAAAGAAAGAAGATACTTCCACTTCTGTTGGCAACACTTGTGTCTGCACTTAATTCTGCTGCCTTAATCGCATCGAGGCCGAGGTTTTCCACGACGGCTCCATTTTGATGGCTAAAAGGTCGTTCACCTTGCTAAAACCTTGTGACACGTATAATTTGTCTTTCTAACTAGCGAATATTACGACTTTTGATTTTTGGGTTCAAGGTCGACCCGTACCGTGGTTCATTTGTTAAGACAGATTCGTATCGGCTATAGTTAGGGTCGCCGCGCTTCGAATAATGGCGTGCAGTGGTACACGGGTGACGGCCTGCAGGGGTGACGGGTCAATGACTTTTTATGCACCGTTAAATGGCACGGACTATAGAAATGTGTACGAAAATTACATTTTAAAAGCAACAACTCTATGTATGATCATAGACACAATCAATACCTAGGTACTTATATAAGTGTAATTACATAGAACAAATTTTGATAAAATCAAATTAGATTTAATTAATTAGGTACATTAAAAAGTTAAGCAACCCACGGCGCGGTCGTGATTGGATGGGTGACCATTCCGACCATTTAAGTGACGTCCATGACAAGCATCTCCGTGCTTCGGAAGGCACGTTAAGCAGTTGGTCCCGGCTAATATCTGTGGTATTAGTCGTTAAGCCTAGTCAGAGGCCCTAGGGCGGCTTGATAACTTCTGACAGTAAGGTTTGTCACTTGCCTTACATACACCCCTCCACCAATCCGCACTGAGCCCGCGTGGTGAAGTATGGCTCGCTCCTCCTCATAGTTGAGGTGAGGCCTTTTCCCAGCAGTGGGATCTAATAGGCTGACTTATAATTAGGTTTAATTAAATTAATTCGAATTGGAATATTTTTTTTCTGAATCAGTATTGTTAATAATAAAATAGACTATACAAATCAAAGTGTAAAAAAAACTAAACTGAACTGAATTAACAAGAATACTTGGATGTACACGTACAAATGATAATTGAACTACTACCTACGCTACTTTTAAAACGTATATACCTACTTGATAATGCTTTACTTACTTAATTTTGTATTTTACACCTACTCTATCTTATATACTTTATTTAATATCCATCTATAACAATCAAAACACCAGTCTCTCTCAGAGCAGCTGTCATAATCCTTACCAATGCCTATGTACAGTGGACCACGCATCAAGTTACCCAAATTGATCAACATAAGTTTGAAATATGGTGAGGTAATTTGGCAGATCAGGGAAGGTTGATGTGGGGCCCACTATACAGCTGCCCTGAGAATCAAAACCTTGTAACCGAACACAGAGGTGGACCAAAAAGCATAAAAACTAAGGGCTCTAACCCCGTCGTTTATTAAAAAATGTATTATTATCCAATCTGTGGTATTAGTCGTACAGCCTAGTCAGAGGCCCTAGGGCGACTTAATAACTTCTGACAGTAAGGTTTGTCACTTGCCTTACATACACCCCTCCACCAATCCGCACTGAGCCCGCGTGGTGGAGTATGGCTCGTACCTCCTCATAGTTGAGGTGAGGCCTTTTTCCAGCAGTGGGATCTAATAGGCTGACTTTTATTATCCAATTATATATTAAACCTAATGAGTGTGACAAATATAGTAAGACTCTGACTGAATATAAACAAACAAATCAAAAAATCTAAAAGAGCTTGCAGAATCTCTATCTGATAAATAAATATTAATATAACAGTTGAGTACTATGGGTAGGTACATATGTAGTTTCGACATAATTATATTTATTCCTACATATATATATTTCACAATTTTACAGCTACATTCCTATATCTAACTAGGTACTTCACATGTTGACGAAGTTCGTCGAGATTTTTAACACTTAGAAAACACACAAAGAGGGTTACGAAATTCAACACTTATTATTAGTATATTAGACATCGGCCAACATCGAGTATAAACTCGATGTTGGCCGATGTCTATGTTCTTGTTGCTATGTTATATCTCGATGTTGACATATATAAATATGTCTAGTATATCTTAAAACTATGCCTAATGCCGTGCCATTTTCCGAATATTTCGCATAAAGTATTTTTTTCTCTGCGTGTCAAACATTGTAAACAATCTTCTTGTGACTTTTAAAACTAAAACTAATACTGTTAAAAAAATATTTACTCTAAAAAGGTGCATATATTAAACCATAAACTACCATATTAGGGTGTTTTGGTGTCTATCTTATTTTTATATGAATAATTTCGTTAAAAAGGTACATTACCTATGTCAAGATTGTTTACAATGTTGGACAAGCAATAAAAACCGGACTTTAGACTATTATATTTTATCAATACAAAAAATTATATAAATGAATAATTTATATAATATAAGAAACTATGTTTTCGGAATCGCTGCACGAAGATCACTGAGACCTTGGCATTCTGAAACAAACATAGTATGACTTAGTTTTTTTAAATTTGGACATGATTGAAAGTGATAAGCATACACTTTGGGAAGAAATTACATGCAGATAAGTAAGTACTTTTCAAGGTTTACGTACTGATACTAACATGGTAATTATCTGTATTAAGGTGAAACTTTCTAAATTTACTTGCTACCTCTAATTTCTAAATTTAAAGGTAGTTATTTATATTTTTGGGCGAATACGTCAGAACGTGTGTAATTCAGTGTAATGTTTATCTGCGTATGTATAAATATCCAATTATTTGGCACATCCAACAGCCTGGCTAAACGGTTTTTGGCATAAGAGGTGTCGGTTAATTTGTCAGTGTCAGATAGTTTTCCAATCCTTATCAGTGAACGCATATAAACTAATCCATATACATTTCATTTTGGATATCCGAAAGTGTCTCCGTAAGATCGGTCTCTTACGGAGAAATGCGACATGTCCACTTTGGTATGTTGAAGAATCCCGCATGCTTGTTATAAGTATGAATATACAATCAGCACATCCCGGTTTACCCTGATATTTACCTTGTAACGCGACTTGGTAGCAGACACTCTTCAAATTCCTCAAGGGTATTATTGGTCATTGCGTAACCAAAGATGTTGCCTTGACGACTTGTATAGTAGGTAAGTTGTAAATAAAGTATTTTGCCAGTTGTGATATAATCCTGAAGACCTTGTCTTTGTAGCTGTGCTAGTGTTGGTGATACTGAAGATTTTTTCTAGCCAAGTGTCTGCAGCAAATGCATGCCAGACAACCTGCAAAGAGGAGATAAGATAGTTTTAACAGCGACTAAGCTCCCAACTAGGGGAGTTTTCCAGATTTTTGGCGTTTGTAGAACATCGTGCAACCCAGCATAAGAGCCCGTTCACACGAGGACGATTCGTCTTTTTTCACGTTTCAATTGTTCTTTTTTATGACGGCGGCAATGCTTTCTGAATGCCCATGTTCACACGGATCATGAATCGAGAAAAAAGACGAATCGTCAAAATACACGAATTTTTGACCAAATTCATTTAGGATATTTTGACGAATCGTGAAAAACACGATTCCGTATCCAATGTGAACGTCTATCCGTCATGATGTATCCTGTATTTTGACGTCAATGACGGACCCCGTATGAATGAGCCCTAAGTGCTTAATAAAACAATTTTTAATCAGCTGTTAAACATAAATCGACTGTTATTTGACACTGTATTTCATGTAACAAAGTATATCAAAAATATTAGTAACGGATGACTAAAAATTCAACATGTGTTGGTAAAATGGTTGGTCTCAAACACAGTATATCAGTGCAATCTTGGTGTACAAGTGCAATGACGACCGTCTTGGTGTAGTGGTTTGCACCACGGACTTCTAAACCAGGCGGTTGCGGGTTCGAATCCCGCAAGGGGCAAATGTTTGTGTGATGAGCGCGAGCATTTGTACCTAAGTCATGGATGTTTATAAATATGTATAAGTATGTCTATCCGTTATCCTAGTCACCATAGCACAAGCTCTCGCTTAGTTTGGAGCTGGGTAATCGGTGTGTTTGTTGAAACAATTTATTTACATATTTAATCTATGACATTCCTTTGTTTTCTAAATAAACGGCAACGTAAAAATTTCTTACCTACATACTGAGCTGGAGCTAGTTGGGGTATTTTATCAGTTGTTAGATCCAATGGACCTTCATCTTCAGGATCATAGGTAGCCATCGTAGCTGTCGAAGATTCAGTGGACGTAGATCTGTCTGCGCTCAAATCTGACGGTAGGAAGCTGGATGAGCTGCATCCAGAGGCTAAGGCTAGCTCGAAGCTTCGGCGATCTTCACCTATTCCTATGCCTTTCGACACATAGATTTTAGGGGTAGGCACAAGTGGCTCTTGGACTGGAACTCCCCAGGAATATCCATACCCTGACCAGTTTCTCTCTGGTGTGTCCCATTTGACTGAACGTAGCGAGCTAGTCTTTGAGGTACTTGGGCCTTGGCCAATAATATCATTGGAGCAATGCTTTTCTGTGATGCAGTTGTGATCTGGAGTTCTTGAACTAGAAGTTTCGTCACAGCAGTCTATGTAGTCTAAGGTGTTAGACGGTTCGCTACTGTAGTATTTATAGTCCAAACTGCTAGAAGGTTCTATTCTGTAGTCTCTGTAGTCCAAGGAGTTAAAAAGTCCGTCTCTGTAGTTTTTGTAGCCCAAGGTACTAAAAGGTTCGCCTCTGTAGTCTTTGTAGTCCAAGGTGCTAGAAGGTTCGTCACTGAAGTATTTTTTGTCCAAGGTCCAAGAAGTTTCGTCATTGTACCTTTTTTGGTGTAAGGCACTAAAAGGTATGTTAGTGTAGTATTTATAGTCTAATGTACGAAAATATTCGTCACTATATGGTTTGTAGTCCAAAGTGCGAAAAGGTTCGTCGCTATAGGCTATATAGTCCAAACTGCTAAAAGGTTCTTTTCTGTAATCTTTGTAGCCCAATGTGCTAGAAATGTCGTTAATGTTGCCTTTGTGGCCCAACGCGCTATAAGTTTCGTTACTGTAGTCTTTGTAGTCGAATGTACAACAACATTCGTCACTGTAACATTTGCAGTCTAAAGTGCGAGAAGGTTCGTCTATGTAGCCTTTGCTGTAAAAGGTGCTAGAAGTTTTACCAGTGTAATATTTGTTGTCAAAAACGCTATATTTTTTGTGACTGTGGTCGTTGTAGCCCAATGTGCGAAAATAGTCGTCATCGTAGCGTTTGTTGCCCAAAGTGTGAGAAGGTTCGTCACTATAGATTTTGTTGACCAAGGTGCTAGAAAGTCCGTCTCTGTAGTTTTTGTAGCTAAAGGTGCTAAACGATTCGACCCTGTAGCCTTTGTAGTCTAAGGTACTAGAAGGTTCGCCCCTATAGCCTTTGTAAACTAAGGTGTTAGAAGGTTCGTCTATGTAGCCTTTGCTGTAAAAGGTGCTAGAAGGTTCGTCTATGTAGCTTTTGCTGTAAAAGGTGCTAGAAGGTTCGTCCATGTAGTATTTAAAGTCCGAAGTGCTAGAAGGTTCTTTTCTGTAGTCTCTGTAGTCCACGGACCTAGGAGGTTCGTCAGTGTAACCTTTGTAGTCTATAGTTCTAGAAGGTTCGTCATAGTAGCCTTTGTAGTCCATGGTTCTAAAAGGTTCGTTACAGTAGTATTTGTAGTTAAATGTGCTAGAAGTTTCGTTAATATAATCTTTGTAGCCTAAGGTGCTAGAAGGTTCGTCTCTGTAGCCTTTGTAGCCCCACGTGGAGCAACAAGGTTTATCCATCTCCCTTGCTATGGCCAAGTAATGTTTCCCCAACATCTGTAAGAAAAAAGAACGCTCGTAAGTTCTTGTTTGTTGTGGCCGCTGAAAATAGGTGTTATTTATACATTAAATAGGCAAAAAAGTTTTAAATAAAATTAACAACTAACAAATATACTTAGTGCCAAGTTCGCCTACACAAGTTTAATTTTTAAACAGTTTTATAATTATAATTACCATAATTTGCCTTTGTCAAAAAAAAAAAATTGTCAAATTTAATACACAGTGAATTTAGGTTCACTGGCAGTTTTAAATTGGTTAACTCGAGTCTAAAAGTGTTCTTAGGCTGTTAAATGTAGTTTTTAGTCTGTTCTGATCTTTCTAGGTACATATGGCGGCAAGATAGACTAGTTATGCATGTTGACCTGGAGGCCGCCTTTATTTTCTACGTAATAAAAGCTGTTTTCATAGTTCAAATGTATAAATAACGTACTGCTGACTGCACTTGCCGTGATTTAGGAAAATACTAGAAACTAGAAGATTTTTTTAAATCTTTGGAGAGTTATAAACCTAAAAATACTTTTTAGAAATTCTGAAACGGAAACCACTACAAGTATAGTAAGTTGAATTAAAATACCAATGCAAATAGGTGTGGAATGAAAAAGAAAGTAATACAGAATGGTGACGCCATTTTTATTATATTATTTTACATTGCAGCGAAGGCTGCATCATGTAGTTTAAGAACCTTTTTATTTCCCATCGTGAATAATACAATTAACTTAATCAGAAAACATTATAAACATAGTGGAAGCACGTATACAATGAGCGCACGTTATTTACGGTCAATGTTCAATACTTATATTTTTTTTTAAATCAACATCAATTCACACCAAACTTATTCGAAACTCAGAATAAATAATCGTACAAGTACAGAAGGATCACTCCGCAAAGTTATTTAAGTAAATAGCGACTCTTGCTACGACAAAATAAAGTGCAAATTGAGATCACGGCACGCCAATAGCCTACCGCTATAAGCTTCGACATATTTGCCTCTCTTTCTCTCGAGTATCCTCATCAGACAGCGTAGGGTCGACCGACGCGACGACAAATGCGCGCGTGAGTTTAAATCCATTACGACCAAACGCCGACAGGTCGATCCGCGCATGTACTTACAAGTACAGTGCTTTAAGTTAAATTGTGGAGGCAACCAGGCCTGTTCGAAGTATAAAACCTTAGACAAGAATCAAAACAGATGCACAAAATCCAAACATCGGTTAACAGCACTTTGGTTTATTACAATCTACCAACAAATTAGTGGGTAGATTGTAATAACCAAAGAGTTGAACCGGCCGAGCAGAAAATAATATGGATAAACGGAATTATCTATATCATTTCTACGCTAACAAACAGTGCTGCTGCAGCAATTTGGCGATAGATAAAAGTTTACACTTGTATTTATTTATATTAGGAAGACCAACGGCCGCACTCAGAGACGTCAATTAAATTTAATCTATAATATAGTCTCGTTCTGACACTTTCTTTGTCAATGAAATAGAAAAGGACGGCATGAGGCATAATGAAGGATAAACTTTAATTGACGTCCCTAAATTGGCAGCAAGGTTCCTAATCTAAAAGTCACTACAAACAATAGCAATAAAAAACACTTATACGCGTAGGTCCTCACAAATAGGTAATTGAATATTCATAGCACAAACAGGACTAAAAATAAATAGATGAGAACATCGTATGAATCGCTATTGCTTACATACTGCAAGATATATAAATCGACTGTTGTTTATTTTTTTAGGATTTACTGTTTATCTTTTGAACAAGCCATAGCTATCTATGTGAGGAGACACGTAAATGGTTATTATTTTTGTAGTTAGCAATTAATTAAGCTTGGATACTGTAGTGTTTTCCAAATAAAATTATAATATCCACATAACTAAATAATATTTACTTATGCTTATATATACTACTACTGCTAATCATGCTAGTTTATTGTTAGCTTAGTAACAGGAAGTAATTTATTTTATATAAGATTGCACAAAAATAATCAATTAACTAAATATGTACACTTAACAAAACTTAAAAATCTACTTATTCAATAATGTAACCGTGTCCATGAGGCAAGGAAGCGAGAATGCTAGCTGCGTTTCCGCGTTGGATAGCCATACTCAGCCTCTGAGCGAGAAACCAGCCAGCTTTTTTGTTTTGTTTTCCAGAATTGTATTTAATTTAGGGGCTATTTTTCTAAAAAGTAATCATGCTTGAAAAAACGCCCGCCCAGCAGCCGCCTTATTGTTGATATACGAGTACTAGTACAAAAGAGATCGAGATTTGTTTTGTTCAATACTTATATTAAATAAAAAACAATAAGATTTCAAAAAATAATGTTTTTGCGACGGCCGCTGACAATTCAGAAATAGCAAAAAGTTGACAATTCGGAAATAGGAAGCAAAAATATCGGTTCTAAAAAGGAGGAAAAGCAAAAGCCAAATTCTCTATCAACGGTGCCAAGTTATTGGCATATTTTTTATTTTATTTTATTTATTTGGTATACAAAACATATTACAATCATTTAATGCCTAAGTATGTATATAATAAATGTGTTCTAGATTGTAACACTTAGGTAAACATGTATACACAAAAAAAAAAAAAAAGTCAAAGCAGAAGACAACACAGTGCACAACAGTAAGCTAAATAGTAGACAGTAGACAAATATATTATTCTAGAACATTCTGGTTTCTTCAGGAAGATCGATCAAAAACACAAAGTGCATCAAGTTATTCCCCGATGTGACAACAACGTACTACGAGCAGTATACTTGACGCTTTCTGTATTGCACACAGGTTTATTCTTGAGGACTTCTCGTTTCACCCTTCTATGCTTCTTGAAACTCTCTTCTAGTGCTACACATCTATTAAGCCGCAAAAAATGAGGAATTCTTCATCTCTCTTCACCCTTCTTTGCTTCGTTAAAAATGATTTTTTTTAGTGCTCTTTGTAAAAGTCAGTCTTCGATAGAAAGATATTCGAGTAAGGTTTAGTAACATTAACAAACTAAATCTATACTCGAACCGTTTTGAATCGGAGACAGGCCTTTTCAGTGGTTCTTTTTTTCTTACATTCTTTTTTGCTTTTAGCTCTTTCGGAGTGTCAATCGTTATTAAATTGAAGTCATGTGGACTTACAAAAAATTCTGTCGGATAGCCAAAAAGAGTAACAACTCTGCAAGTATCACTAAAGCATCCAAAAAAAAATTTGACATTTGAAAAACATATAGAACAATGGACATTTTATAGGCACTTTTTTACACACATAACTGAAATAAAGCTGAGAATACTCTCAATATTTACATATTGTACTAAGATATCGAATAAAAATGTTTTTAGAGTATACAATGTGATTTGGTTCAATCGTTTTTGACCGGAAATAATATAAAGGCCTTGTGTTGCTGTGTGGTATATAATTGTAAAATGACAAGTTTTAGTACAGAAGATGCACAATTAATAGATTTTTAACCCCACCAGCAATGCTGAATGCAGCACAATATGCAAACGAAAGCCTAATCTAGTGAAAACCAACAACCCAATATCGTTTTTAAAATTGTACATTCACCAAGTGTTTTAATAATTAAACAATTTAGGTAATACTTGTTTGTTTTTTCCTCGCAAGTGTGTTGAAAAAGTTCGTATGAAACTCGTGAGCAACTTTGTCAATAGACACTCGGCTGATATACGGCCACGCTACGGCTCGGGCTGCAAACCACAGCCTCGTGTATTATGGGCAACTTTACTTAGTTGTTTCATAGTGTACAATTATAACACTATTTCTATCATCAAACTGCGATAGAAAAACAAGACATAAGAACTCTTGCAAAATTTGAAATCAGTTAAGCCTGCGCTAACTGAAATCATTGAAAAGATGATAAAATAAACATTACTTGTCCATTACATATGATAAATCATACATTTACCATACCGAAGAATAAGTTGTCATTTTCTCCGAAGAAAACGCTTAAAATTATTAATATTTCAGTCTAAAAAAGTACGTAAAGTTAGAAGAAAACTGCAAAAACGTAAGTTACAGTACAGTGACTTTTTAGTTTGTTGCAGTAGAAACTAACCCAATTTTTAGTTTAGTCGAAACATGATAGTTTATTTTTCAATTTGTCCATCTCAAATATATAAATTAGTGTCAGACAACTAAGACAAAATACGCTAGAAATGTATAAGATGTTCAGTCAGGAGCGCGAGGAGAAATTCGACTGTAAGAGTTTCAAACCAGAAACTTCAGGACATCTCTTAGATAAATGTAGATGTAGAAAATGCCCCTGAAGTTAGATCTAACTTTGCCCTCTTTGCATGTTTACTATGTTTGCTGGTTCTGTTCCTCGGTACACAAAGACGAAAATCATAGGATTACATTTTTGTTTCATTTCAATTACAAAACACCCGACTGCAAAATGGTTTTTAAAAAGGTCTTTTCTTCTCATTCATCATCTTCATCTTCTCACTGGCTTTTATTTTATTCCCATATTGCTATTGTAAGGAAAAATGAATTACTCCCTCACCCTTTTTTTCATTTGCGGGCGCCATTTTTTTTATTATCACTATCACAATTTTGACAAGTTCAACGACACCTCATATGTCAAAAACTGTCCAGCCGCTTGGTCTGTAGGGCGTGCCAAACAATTATACATACATCTCTCTTCGGTAAATAGTCTCTCATCATGAAGTCAATAATATAATATTTAATACTAAGATTCGAGTAAAGTTAAGGAATATTAACAAACTAAAGCTATATTCTCTCTGCATCGGGAACAGGCTGCTTCTTCATCTCTCTTCTCCCTTCTTTGCTTCTCAAAAAGTATATTTTCTAGTGCTCTTCGTAAAGTAAGTCAAGTCAGTCTTAGATAGAAAGCGATTCTAGTCAGGTTTAGTAACATTATCAAACTAAATCTAGACGGGACTCGCTTTGAATCGAAGATGAGCCTGTTCAATGTTCATTGCTTATTTTTCTCTCTTCACTCTTCTTTGCTTCATTAATATACTAAGTATCGTATAAAAGTTTAAATAAGAAACCAAAAACTCGCACACGGGTAGAATTTCAACCCACCTTTGGCTAACCGGGCGACGAACTGAGCTACCGTGCAGTCCACCCACCCGTGCAGTCCACCCACCCGTGCGAAATTCTTGGTCACTTTTGAATACGTCATTGCGTGACGTGACATCTACCCGAGCTGTATTGCAACAACAATGGGTTTTTGGTTTCTTATTTAAACTTTTAAAGGTACGTAAGAAAGGACACTGAGTGTTAAATAATATTAATAACTACTAAGTATCTGTCAGTCACCCAAATCGACTCAAGAGACTTTAAGGACCTGGTCAATAGTTTATTTACCCGTAAAATATTTCCCATATATATAGAGTGTAAATTCAGCACATTCGGCATGGCGGCAAACAAGCAAATTTGTTCTGCACTCAAAAATTGATCGACCGTGACCGTGGTGGGAAAATAATTGTAAGTCGAAAGCTCATTTCATATTAGCAATTGAGTCATGTAAACTTACAAAAAATACTGTAAGAATGCTGAAATGAGTGGCAATTCAACAAGTATCACTAACGAATCAAAAAGAAAAATTTACATTGTAAAAAAAATTAAACATTTTAGATAAAAAGTTACAAAATGTAAAGTTTCTCGGTAATTCGGAAAGTCGTTGAATTTTCAAAATCCCAAAACACATACCTAATTCCCCAATCTATAACCAAATACCAAATTTTATCGATTTAGCTTGACATAAAACTGACAGTTTCATAAATATTTAACCAACCCACTAAATCACTAAAACAACGGCGAACTTACAAAATTATTTTTTTAGTGGTTGCTTACATCATAGGAATGTTTGTAAAAATTTTAGCATCTTGGGAAGAATGACAATTGCATTAAAATCTGTTAAGACATTTAAAAAAATGGTTTGTATGAAAAAAAACTTGAAGACAGTAGGATTACCTTGGGAGTTTGAAAATCAGTCTAAAGTAATTTAGCATATCAATTGCTCCAGACCTTCAATTTGTGTAAGTCAATAGAAAATGCTCATCACGCTGAACAATGTTCCATACGGCGCTCTATTCATATCTCTTATAGTTGAGCTGAGCTGCTAGGGTTCTATATCAGTTGCTCCAGACCTTCAATTTGTGTACGTCAATAGAAAATGCTCATCACGCTGAACAATGTTCCATACGGCGCTCTATTCATATCTCTTATAGTTGAGCTGAGCTGCTAGGGTTCTATATCAGTTGCTCCAGACCTTCAATTTGTGTACGTCAATAGAAAATGCTCATCACGCTGAACAATGTTCCCTAAGGCGCTCTATTTATATCTCTCATAGTTGAGCCGAGCTGCTAGGGTTCTTTATCAGTTGCTCCAGACCTTTAATTTGTGTACGCCAATAGAAAGTGCTCATCACACTGAACAATGTTCCTTACCTTAAGGCGCTCTATTCATACCTCTTATAGTTAAGCTGAGCTGCTTGGGTTCCATATCAGTTGCTTCAGACCTTCAATTTGTGTACGTCAGTAGAAAATGCTCATCACGCTAAATAACTTTTCTTAAGGCGCTGCTTTCATATCTCTCTTAGTTAAAGTGTACTGCTAAGGTTCCACGTCAGGTACTCCGATCTTCAAAATAAATTATAGCCTAGTATTTGCCAAGACTCAATAGCTATACAATAAAAAAAGTTTCATTCAAATCCGTTCTGTAGTTCCGGAGATTAGCGTGTACAAACAGACAAACAGAAAAAAAAAATTTAAAAGTTGTAGATTCCTATTCTGCTACTATTTTAACATCATCCTCAATTAGTTTTTGGTAAAAATAATGTACAGACGCATCGGTTTAACAGTTTTATTATATGTATAGATAAGATAGCAGTGGTGATCTAGAGGATTTTTTTTTACGTCACTTTGCTTTAAAATATACTTTATCTAGTGCAGTGGTTCCCAAAATTGTCTGTATGAAAAATAAAACTTGGGGCCCACCTCTAGGCTCTTGGAAAAACTGTTACAAAAGTGAATAGATAACTTTACTAATTAAAAACAAAGTTCTACAGGCAGGGCTCACATAAATAGTCATTAGTCGCTTACGGTA
Source organism: Pyrausta nigrata (assembly GCA_949316185.1). Lineage (NCBI taxonomy): Eukaryota > Metazoa > Arthropoda > Insecta > Lepidoptera > Crambidae > Pyrausta > Pyrausta nigrata. The sequence goes on from OX438936.1 coordinate 3,288,969, forward strand.
TCGCAACTGAATGGTGGGTCCATTCAGTTGCGATCAATAGTTAGGGAAACCTTGTTCCAAGTGCTTTTCGTGCAGGTAAGTCTTCAAAACAAAGAGAGTAGAGTACTTTTAGTAACATTAACAATTTTAATTATTATACTATACAGGATGTCCCGTTAATGAAGGATAATCCTCTATTTAAACCCATCCTACTTATTTCTCGAGTGGAATGGTCACTTTCGTCCCTTGTATAACAATCTACTATTTCTTTTTTAATCTTACAATGTAGTATTTAAATTCAATTAAAAATTAAAGTTACATTTTTAATCTGTAGTAATAAAAACGGCGAGATACGCGAAACCTTTTTAAAATTGGATTTAAATAGGTACTGAATTCTGGGATTAAAAGAGAAAAAATAATAATTTAAGAAATTCTGTAAGGCATAAATTTTTTTGAAGCTGAAATGATAGCAAATGACCCCTCTTATCCGCCATTTCAATTTGGCAAACAATGCAAAACACCCTGTGCCTTATCCCATCTTTACCATCTTCAGAAGCGAATTTACAAAATTCCTTCCTTAGTAGTTGCTTACATTATAGGAATATTTGTACAAAATTTCAGCATCCTGCGTATAATTACAATTGCATCAATATCTTTTGAGGTATTTAAAAAAAACAAGAAAAATGTTTGCATGAAAAAAATATCTCAACTTTGTTCATACAAATGTTCAATTTCATAAGACGTGAATCGCTCTAAATCGGAGACGGGCCTGTCATTGCTTCTTTATCTCTCTTCACTCTTTTTTGCTTCGTTAAAAAGTAGGTATCTTTTCTTGTGCTCTTCGTAAAAGTCAGTCTTCGATTGAAAGAGATTTGAGTGAGGTTTACATTAACAAACTAAATCTATACTTGAATCGGTTTGAATAGGAGACTAACCTGTTCAGTGCCTGCTTCTTTTTCTCTCTACTCTTTTTTGCTCATTCATATGCTCTTATTATAGAATAACAATTTCTTATTCTATAATAAGAGTCCGTAGCCAAACGGCAATCGTTCTGGAGTGAACTTCGCTATCGTTAATGAAATGTTAAAATATGTATGCAAAATTAGCTCCTACTCCATCTTTTGAATCTGTTATCACACACCTCCACCAAACTACTCCAGTGGTCAAGAGAATCCCTAGGGGAGCGAGAATAGCCATCGCTAAATGCCTCTCTTCATGCATCCAAAATTGTCTCCTTAACACCGAAACTGCCTGGCAAAACCTTTTCACATTTTCATACTCATTTCTGCATGTAAACTCACCGTCTAAATCGTTAACCCGTGCTCTCTTACATAATGCCTCAATACCACGCAATCCATCCCTTTTATCCCGTTCATCTTTTCTGGTTTTTTCTAAATCGAATATCTTTCGATCAGTTAAAAATAAAGTAATGGAAGGCGACCTGAAGAACGCAGCCCGTATTTTGTTCTCCGACGACACGCTCGCTCCCCCTAATCAGGAAACTCTTGAGAGCCTTCGTTGTAAGCATCCCTCACGTCCAGATTCTCCTTCTTCCCCTGTTCCTCCTCCTCAAAATTTTAATTCCTTTCAGGTTCTCGATGACAGCGACACGGTTGCTGCCATAATGTCATTTCCGGCTGGTTCTGCCGGCGGCATCGACGGCATCACTCCCCAACACTTCCGCTGCTGACGCCGGTAGAACTTTACTTTCAAATATTACTAAGCTTTGTAACCTCCTCTTATCCGGCAAAGTTGTTGAAAGTTTCCTCCCGTTTTTATTTGGCGCAAGACTTTGTGCCTTTCGAAAGAAAGATGGTGGCATTCGTCCGATTGCTATCGGATCCACCTTTCGGCGTCTTGCAGCCAAATTAGCCTGTCGGAAACTATTTTCACCCTCGAAGGAAATTTTTCAACCCGTTCAACTTGGTTTTGGCAGTAGAGGAGGTTGCGAAGCTGTGGTTCATTCCGCTCGAAATTTTCTCGCCTATGATGACGAATATGACGTTTTTTTAAAAGTTGACGTGAAGAATGCTTTCAACTCCCTTGATAGGATTGCCATGCTGAATGAAGTTCAAGCTCATACGTCTCAGATATATCCTTTTGTATTTAAATGTTACAATAGGCCATCAAATTTATTTTACAATGAACATTCTATTATATCTGCAGTCGGCGTTCAGCAAGGTGATCCTTTAGGTCCAGCCCTTTTTAGTTTAGGCATCCACCCTGTCATTTCATCCTTAAATTCTAAATTTAATGCCTGGTATCTTGATGATGGCTCACTCGGTGGCAAAGCAGATACTGTTTTTCAGGACCTCGTTCGGATTATAGAGAGCTTCAAGAAAATAGGCCTTGAACTCAACCTTTCGAAATGTGAACTATTTATTAACGACCATGTTCCCTCTGGTTCCCGTAAGAATATCATTGATAAATTTAACTCCCTTGCTCCAAACATCAAAATTCTAAATTCTGAGTCGCTTTGCCTTCTAGGTGCCCCTCTTCTGGATACTGGCATCGAACCTTTTCTTGACAAAAAAATGAATGATTTCACCCTTTTACCCCCAGATTGGAACGTCAAAATTCTCACATTGCTTATACAATCCTGAAATCTTGTCTTTTTGTGCCTAAATTTACTTATTACCTTCGTGCTAGTCCAATCTGAAAAAAAACGGATTATTTAAAACTTTTTGATACCACCCTTAGAAATTGTTTGGAAAAAATTTTAAATTTGCATTTTGACAATGATTCTTGGGTTCAGGCTTCGCTTCCTATTCGTTTCGGTGGTGTCGGAATTCGACAAATTTCTAGTGTTGCCCTTCCCGCCTTTCTCTCCTCTCTCCATAGCACTTCCGTTTTGGTAGGAAAAATCTTTAAACATTCTCGCCAGCTCTCTGAGGTAAGAGAGGCGGAGGAGTTTTGGCAAGGTATCTGTCCTAGTGTAGACATCCCAAAGGAACGTCATCAACAAAAACTCTGAGCTGTCCCTCTTGCGAGAGAGACCTTCAATTCTTTACTTCAAAATTCTGTCAGTGATTGTAATCGTGCAAGGCTCTTGGCAGTTTCCTGCAAAGATTCAGGCCACTGGCTTCATGCTTTACCATCAAAAAATCTGGGCACCCTTTTTGATAGTGAGTCATTCCGGGTGTGTGTGGGTCTGCGCCTTGGTTCTCCTATTTGTGAAGTTTTTACGTGTCCCTGTGGCAATGAGGTTGACAAATATGGTCTCCACTGTCTTTGTTGCCAGCAAAGTGCTGGGCGTCTCGCCCGTCACGCTACTCTTAATGACGCCATTAGGAGAGCACTTGCCAGCATCAATGTTCCTTCCACGTTGGAACCACGTGGTTTGGTCCGTGATGATGGCAAGAGACCCGATGGCCTCACGTCAAGTGATTATGTGTTTGCGCCGTTTGGCGTTGAAACTTTTGGACCGTGGGGACCATCTGCTAAATAACTTTTTGGAAAAATTGACCTAAATTAAATTCTGTTTTAGCAAATAGTAAAGCTGGCTCGTTCCTCGCTTAAAGGATAAGTATAGCTATCCAACGCGGTAACGCAGCCAGCATCCTCGCCTCCTTGCCTCAAGGAGACGGGTTTATTTTTGATTAAGTAGATTTTAAGTTTATTTATTTTAAATTCATGCATGTCTTTGTGTTTATTTTCTTTTACTGAATAAAGTTAAGTGCCCCCTCACTTAAAATAATTAATTAATTAGTCTTATAATCTAGGAACTCTTTAACACTATAAAAACAATGCAACATTAGCCAAAAAAAAAAGTCATGTGATGTTACGATGGCTTATTTCAATTTCATACTCTTTGTTAGCGATAACGAACTTCGCTTGAGAATAAATTGCCACTAGGCTAAGGGCCAAGAAGAATAGGTATGTGAGGCGTCCATTAAGTTGACTTACAAAGAATACTGTCAGAAAGCCAAAAAGAGTGGCAATAAACAAGTATCACCAAAGTAAAGAAAAAGTTACATTATAAAAAAAAACAGAAAAACCAAGTTTCACAGAAATTCTGAGAGCTCAGTTATATAATCAAATTGACAAAGAACTTAACATATGTACGCAAAAAAATATCATGAATGCAAAGACACTTTAGAATAGTGGTCAAAATTTTTAAGCTATGAGCAGACAGAAAGGTTGTTGGACTAACGCTCATACGCACAAAGCACAAAACGAGCATACACTCGCTTACACAAGCACACAGTAGAAGTTAGAAGTGGTATCCTTCTGAAAGACATTTTTTTTTTACTTTACTTTCATCACGTTTCATAAAAAGTCTCTTATCTAGTACTCTTTGTGAAGTATCAAATTAGGTACAAAAAATGTACCTAATTTGATGTCTTAGAACAGTCAGCAGCACGTCTGGTTACCTATTTGAATTGCGAAAACAGCTTTTATACTCGTGCACTAATGCACGATTCCGACTCTCACTTGCCTGGTTTTTTGATGAATACTAAGATGTTTGAGTATTAACAAACGTATTCTTTACGCCGGAGGCGGGTGATAATAAACAGGTCATTGCCTCTTCTTCAGTTTTCACTCTTCTTTGCTTCGTAAAATAGTCTCTTTTCTAGTGCTCTTCGTGAAGGGCAGTCTTCAATACAAGGAGACTCGATTACACAATTAGTAACATTAACAAACTAAATCTATATACTTGATTCTCTCTGAATCGGAGACAGCCCTGTTTATTGCCCCTTTTTCTATTTTCACTCTTCAATACTTTGTCGAATATTCCCTCTTGTAACGTTCATCATAAGGTCAGTCTACAATAAAAAAAGACTCGAATTTCTAGTAACATTAACAACCTAAATCTGTGTAAGTACTTGTATCTTTCTGCATCGGAGATGCGCCTGTTCATTGCTTCTTTTCTCTTTCACTCTTTATTGCTTTGTTTAATATACAGGGTGTCCCAAGAAGTATGGTAAAGTCCAGAGATAGAATACCTCTTGGGGCACCCAAATTAGCCCCATGTATGTTCCGTGATTTTGCATAGTTTAATTAAGTTATAATTATTTTTTTTTAATTTTTGAGAATTTTCGACCTCAACACTAAAAAAATTGAAGATTTTTTTAGATTTCTTTTTTCAGCGAAATCTTCGTAAAATGTACTTTTATGCGTAAAATAGTCAATGTCAATACATTGAATTGGCAAAAAATAAATAAAACACACATACTACATCCTAGTACATAATGTTGTTATTGAGTTTATTGTTGTTATGTTGTGTTTCTGTATTGTTTGAGGGACATGTTTAGGTATATCGAATGTAATGTATATAAAAATACAAAAAAATAATAAATCCTGCTAGTTTATCTTCTGATTTATTATCTTCTTATGTAATTGTGTGACGTATATGTATATAGGTCCTAATATAATATTATTTGGTGTACCAAGAGAGATAAAATAAAACCACTATCATATTTTTTGTACGCATATGTACGTATTATATTCATTTTTTGCAATTACCCACACGTTTTTGTTGTTAATGAGTGAATTAATATGGTAAAATAAAGTTCTTAAAAAATGCATATGTATAGGTAGGTATTACATATATGATAATGAGTTTATATCATGTGTTTTATTCATTTTTTGCCAGAGATGGGCTAGTCGGAAAACCCGACTATTCGGCATCGTTTCTAGTCGGCGACTATTCGGCAAAATAAGCCGGTTATAATCAGCGCATAACAATTGCAATAAAACAAAAAATACATGCTTATTTTCGCGATTTATTTTTTGACATTTCTTACTTTACTTTATACTCTTACTATTGAATAAAAGGCAGTCTTTCATCTAGTGCTCTTCATTAAGTAAATAATATAATATTTAATACTATAATATTCGAGTAAAGTTATAAGGGTGCATCGCGAAGCAAGTCGAGTAAGTCTAAACGATCTTCAAACAGAATCGAACTTATTAATATTAGTAATTAGATCTATTTGCTTTAAAATTTCAGACTTGATGATTTAATTAGAACAATAGTTTTATTCTGCGCAATGCGCAAAACCATCAGACATTTGTGTTAAAAACTGAAAAGCGTTCATATTTTCTTATTTATATTTTATTCGTGTATATTTAAGAGATGGGGACCTGCGGAATTTCAATACAATCATTTTCATGTATAAATTATTGTTTCATGCGTAAAAATCTCCAAGTTTTCGAAAAAAAAATGCTCTTAGATATCACTGTAACAAGTCATGTTTATTATATCTATAAGAATTGGTTTTAAATTTTAACAAGACCTGGGACCTTTTGCAATGGTTAGGCTAACCTAAATAAGTTTTTTTTAATGTATTTAACTAATTCAGCTCATCACACAAGTGATTTAGAAATACGTTAATTTTCTCAATTTCGTGCAGGACCGCCTTAAGAAATAAACTGAAGCTATAAGTATACTTGATTCTCTCTTCATCGAAAACGGGCCTGTCATTGTTTCTTCAGCTCTCTTCACTCTTTTTTGCTTCTTAAAAAGGTCCTCTTCATAAAGTACTTAAGTAAAGTCAGTCTTAGATAGAAAGCGATTCTAGTCAGGTTTAGTAACATTATCAAACTAAATCTGACGTGACTCGCTTTGAATCGGAGATGAGCCTGTTCAATGTCTCTTTTTCTCTCTTCACTCTTCTTTGCTTCATTAAAATACTATGTATCTTATAAAAGTTTAAATAAGAAACCAAAAACTCGCACACGGGTAGAATTTCAACTCACCTTTGGCTAACCGGGCCAACTACGAACTGAGCTACCGCGCCGTCCACACCCACCCGTGCGAAATTCTTGGTCTCTTTTAAATACGTCATTACGTGACGTGACATCTACCCGAGCTGTATTGCAACAGCAGTGGGTTTTTGGTTTCTTATTGAAACTTATATAAGTAAGAAATAACACTATAATCGTTAAAAACCACTAAGTGTCTGTTAGAGAATCGACCCAACATACTTTAAGGACGTAGTCAACAGTTTTCTACTCGTAAAATAACCCCGTATTGGGGATGTAAATTCAGCTCATTCGGAATGGCGGCAATTAAGAAAAGTTCCGCACTCAAAAATATACTGACCGTGTCGTTTGGTGGGAAAAATAATTGTAAGTCGAAAGCTCATTTTATATTAACTGACTGTTTAATATATAATAAAATTTCCATCGGATACTTGTCGGTAGATTTCCTAAGTAGATAAAATCAACTCGCTGGCGCAGCAAGAACTCGGAAAAATTTGTTGACGGACTAACGTAAAAAGTGTTCCGTAGCTCAGTTGGAAAAGCATTCGCCCGGATGGCGAAGGGTCGTGGGTTTAAGTCCCACCGGACCGCACGATCGATCATTTTGTAAGTGTAAAACCATTTTTTTCTTCAATACTTGCAAAGAAATTGCTAAAAACTATAAAAATAATAATAGACGGCAATTGAGTCATGTGAACTTATAAAAAATACTTTTAGAATGCTAAAACGAGTGGCAATTCAACAAGTACTACTAACGAATCAAAAAGGAAATTTTACGTTGAAATAAAATTATAAAATTTTAGGTAAAAATATACAAAATAAAAAGTTTCTCGGAAATTCAGAAAGTCGCTGAATTTTAAAAATTTCTAAACATATAATTTCTCAATCTCTAATCAAATACCAAATTTTATCGATTTAGCTTGACATAAAACTGACAGAGTTTCATAAATATTTAACCAACCCACTAAATCAAAAAATCACTAAATCACCAAAACAACGGCGAACTTACAAATTTTTTTTCTTAGAGGTTGCTTACTTCATAGGAATGTTTGTTAAAAATTTCAGCATCTTGAGAAGAATAACAATTGCATCTAATCTGTTCAGACATTAAAAAAAAGGAAATGATTGTAAGAAAAAAATATCTCAATTTTAAATACTATTTTAAAAAGATAAGTGTTATTTATCGAGTAGCTAAGCTGATACTACAAATACATATTGAACAACATCACAAAGCAAGTGGCAAGAAAACTATTTTATTCAATAAAAGAAAATTAACACAAAGACATGCAAGAAATAAAAATAAATAAACTTAAAACCTACTTAATCAAAAATAAACCCGTGTCCTTGAGGCAAGGAGGCGAGGATGCTGGCTGCGTTACCGCGTTGGATAGCTATACTTATCCTTTGAGCGAGGAACGAGCCAGCTTTACTATTTGCTAAAACAGAATTTAATTTAGGTGCAATTTTTCCAAAAAGTAGTTTAGCGGATGAAAAAAACAACGGTGCCATTAAACTTTCGAGAGAATCTGCCATGTTAATATGTAGTAGTGTAGTACTGACTCACGGACTAAAATGTATTTTAGGTATATTAAAATCAACTAAGATAGCAATTGTGATCTGGAGGACATCTTTTTTCACGTCACTTTGCTTCGTAAAATATTCTTTCTCTAGTGCAGTGGGCCCTCAAGTTGTTTGTATAATAAATCTGTATCCATACTAATATTATAAATGCAAAAGTGTGTCTGTCTGTCTGTTACCTCTTCACGCTTAAACCTCTGAACCGATTGAGATGAAATTTGGTATGGGAGAAAGTTCGAGACCCTGGAAAGGACATAGGCTATATTTTGTCGCGATATAAAAACATTAAGGGGGTGAAATGGGGGATGAAAGTTTATATGCAAATCCAACTCTTGCGCGGGCGAAGTCGCGGGGAACCACTAGTAATAAATAAAAGTTCACAAACATGGGACCCACCTCTAGGAAAAAATGTTACCAATATGAATAAAGAAATTTACAAAAACAATGTTTTACAAGCAGGACCGACTCAATAGTCACTTACGACGCACCAGTTGGTCATCCATGGTTAGAAAAACCCTTATCATGTCCATTTCGTAAAAGTTTTTAATACAACGAGAGTAGAGTACTTGAGGTGCTTGTGGCGCAGTGGCGGCAGCGCTTTGGTAGTGATACCAAAAGTTAAGCAACCCACGGCGCGGTCGTGATTGGATGGGTGACCATTCCGACCATTTAAGTGACGTCCATGACAAGCATCTCCGTGCTTCGGAAGGCACGTTAAGCAGTTGGTCCCGGCTAATATCTGTGGTATTAGTCGTTAAGCCTAGTCAGAGGCCCTAGGGCGGCTTGATAACTTCTGACAGTAAGGTTTGTCACTTGCCTTACATACACCCCTCCACCAATCCGCACTGAGCCCGCGTGGTGAAGTATGGCTCGTTCCTCCTCATAGTTGAGGTGAGGCCTTTTCCCAGCAGTGGGATCTAATAGGCTGACTTATATAGAGTACTTTTAGTAACATTAACAAGCTTACTTGATTCTCTCTGCATCGGAGACAGGCCTGTTCAATGCTTCTTCTTCCCTCTTGTTTGTTTCGTAAAATAGTATCTCTTCTAGTAAAGATATGTCTTCAATACAAAGTGATTCGGGTATGTGACTAGTAAGTTTAACAAACTGAATCCACATACTTGAATCTCTCTGCATCGGAGACGGGCCTGTTCATTACTTCTGTTTTTCTCTTCACTCTTCTTTGCTTCGTAAAATATTGTTTCTTCTAATGCTCACCATAAAAAAAAAACAAAAAAAAAAAACATTTATTTTCAGGCAACTTAGTCCATAGTGTGTTAGTAACAATTAACCTTAGATACTATGTTAGTAACAATAGTGCAAACAAAAGACAATTTAATTGAGTGAGAGTATGTAGGTACGTTTCATTGATTTACACGCTTAACATGTAAATCAATGAAACGACCATATACGGCTAAGTCCAGCCTCTCTGCAATCATCATCAGAATTCCGTTCTTCTCTCTTCTTTTCTTCCTTTATTATTTTCTTTACTAGCGCTCTACGTGCGTGAAGGTCAGTCTTCAATGTAAGGAGAATCGAGTATGATTAGTAATATTAACAAACTAAAACTACTTGATTCTCTCTCCATCGGAAATGGACCTGTTCATTTCTTTTGTTTTCTCTTCACTCTTCTTTAAATATTTTTTTAACTCAATCTTGATATACCTTGATACCTTGATTCTCTCTGCATCGGAGTTGGATATTACATTGCTTCTTCTTCTCTCTTCATTCTTCTTTGCTTCGTAAAATATTATCTCTTCTTATGCTCTTCATGTTGATTTTATTTAATACTTAGATGTTTGAGTAAGGTTTAGTGACATTTACAAACTAAAGCTATAAACCTTGATTATTTCTTATACAAGCTTTTATTTAGCTTGCAATGTAACTAACTAACTATGTATGTTTGTTCCGAGTGGAATCTTGCAACTCAATTTTGAAGCAGATATCTCCAACCGATTGAGCTGAAATTTTGTATACACGTTTTACTAAATTTTCTTAAAATCAAACTACTAAATACGCCAAGTGAGTACTTAAATCTCGCGACAAGCTTTCATCTATACATATAACAAAACAGTAAAACCAATGCGTCTGTACATTGAGTATTTTAGAATGGAAATCTACAACTTTGTTTTTTTTTGTCTGTTTATATGTTTGTCTGTTTGTCTGTCTGTTTGTACACGCTAATCTCCAAAACTACTGAACGGATTTGAAAGAAACTTTCTTTATTGTGTAGCTATTGAGTCTGGGCAAATACTCGGCTATAACTTATTTTGAAGATCTGAGTACCTGACGTGGAACCTTAGCAGTACACTTAAACTAAGAGAGATATGAAAGCAGCCCCTTAATTCAAGTTCAAATTCATGTATTTGCTATAAATAGGGTATGGATTAGTTGGTCACAAGATGGTAGACAGTGATTAATAGTTGCTTAGATAGAACCTGTTCAGCCATAAACATACAGCATACTACTACAGAGGTGCTTGTGGCGCAGTGGCGGCAGCGCTTTGGTAGTGATACCAAAAGTTAAGCAACCCACGGCGCGGTCGTGATTGGATGGGTGACCATTCCGACCATTTAAGTGACGTCCATGACAAGCATCTCCGTGCTTCGGAAGGCACGTTAAGCAGTTGGTCCCGGCTAATATCTGTGGTATTAGTCGTTAAGCCTAGTCAGAGACCCTAGGGCGGCTTGATAACTTCTGACAGTAAGGTTTGTCACTTGCCTTACATACACCCCTCCACCAATCCGCACTGACGAGCCATACTTCACCACGCGGGCGTGGTGAAGTATGGCTCGTTCCTCCTCATAGTTGAGGTGAGGCCTTTTCCCAGCAGTGGGATCTAATAGGCTGACTTATTATACATCTAATAGGCTGACTTATTATACTACTTCATGTTGGTTTTCTTGCTTGTACGGTATGTGCGGAATTTGATTATAAATAAAATAGTACCATGCATGTTTAAGAAGTCTCAGTGTTTATCTGTAGATTAGTTTCTACATCTAACAAATGTAAAAAGAATCGAACATGATTAGTAACATTAACAAACTAAAACTGCTTTTGTTTTTCTCTTCATTCTTCTTTAAATATTTTCTTTTCTACTGCTCTACGTAAAATGTCAGTCTTTAGTGCAAAGAGAATCGAGTCATAAGAACACATTAAAACGGGGATTAACGCGACGGATAGTAGGTAAAACATTATATACCTTTAATTTTTGCCTGACGTTTCGACCGGTTGCACCGATCGTGGTCACAGGCAGACTGGCTGGAGAACTGCGATGTCTTCACTCCGTATGTGGGGTAGATTCATATTCTTCTACCCTCACATTATTAACAAAATTCGTACCGCCGCTGCACACTACGCTAACCGTGTATTCTGTAAACCGGCCGCCGCCTACTATCCGTCGCGTTAATCCCCGGTTTAATGTGTTCTAATAATGAAACGCGAAAGTTTAAGAGTGATTAGAATCGAGTCATGTTTAGTAACATTAACAAATTAAAACTACTTGATTCTCTGTCCATTGGATATGGACCTGTTCATTGCTTCTTCTTCTCTCTTCGCTCTTCTTTGCTTCGTATAATATTCTCTTTTCTAATGTTTTTCGTGAAAGTCAGTCTTTAATACAAAGAAAATCGAGTCGTGTTAGTAACATCAACAAACTAAACTACATAGTCGAATCTCTCTGCATCGGAGACGGGATTGTTCATTGCTTCTTTTCTCTCTTCACTCTTTTTTTCTTTGTAAAATATACTTTTAATGGTCTTTATAAAGTGTTTATTCAATACTTAGATGTTTGAGTAAAGTTGATTAATTTTATCAAACTCAACCTTGATTCTCTCTGAATCGGAAATGGTTCTTACATTGATTCTTCTTTTCTATTCACTCTTCTTTTCTGCCTTCAATATTTTCTTTACAAGCGCTCTACGTGTGTAAAGGTCAGTCTTCAATGTAAAGAGAATAGTGTATGATTAGTAACATTAACGAACTAACACTACTCGATTCTCTCTCCATCGGAGATGAACCTGTTCATTGCTCCTGTTTCTCTCTTCACTCTTTTTTGCTTCATAAAATATCCCTATCGACCCGTTTTTCTAATGCTTTTCATAAATTAATATATGGAAGAAGACACTAGTATATGATTACATAATCTAAATATAATAATACAAAGAAGTAATAATAATACAATCTAATTACTACTTTCGTCTCACTTCATGGCGTCTTGTTCTCTTTTCGGTCCTCTTTGCTTCGTTAATATACATTTAGTTTGGCAACCGACCCGACAGCAAAAATTCAGTAAAGAAAAGGTTTCTCTAATTTGTTTAAAAATACATCATTTCTTTCTTCAAAATTCAGTGTTCACCCTACATGCGGGGGTTGTAGTACGATCAAATTAAATGTGGATCACGCTTTTTAAGTTTGTCGGTCGGTTTCCTAACAAATTGTCAATTGATACTTTATTCTAATGCTAGAAACTTTTAAAAAAAGCAAGTGTGAGTCAAACTCGCGCAATGCGGGTTTTGTACAAGCATCATGATCATCGGCACGAGGGCCCAGGGTCCGCTGACCACGATCCTTCATATGGCAGATCAGGTAATTACTGTGACTGCCATCTGACCTCCGTGACCCTGAAGGGGAACCTGACCAGTTTGGATCATGGTTAAACGTTCAGTCGCATTAATGTGCAGGTTTCCTCACGATGTTTTTTCCTTACCGTTAGAGCATTGTTTTATTACACCGTTAAAAAGCACATGAAAATTTCGACAGGCTCTGCCAACGCCAGGGTGGTCGAGAGGTTAGGCAATCGCCTGGTATGTGAGGCACGCGGGTTCGATTTCCGCCTCTGGTGATCATTTTTTCAAGTGCAAAAATATCTAATTACTAGATATGAGTGCAACCACTATGGTAGTTTTTTGTGCTTTAGCGAAAGTTGACTGCCCCTGAGCCAAAACAAGTAACAAGTAACAAAACTGAAGTACATACAAGTGTTTGTCACAGTATTATTACTGAAATCTCGGTATTTTGTGCTAAGGACATCTGGGGGACCTCCGCCGATGTTTGACATTTTTTGTGCCCTGTCCACGATAAACGTTTATCAATAATGTAATTGAAAAAAGAGAAAGCTGGAGTATCTTGGACGCATCATGCGCAACCCGAAATATGAACTTCTTCAGTTAATCATACAGGAAAAGATTCAAGGCAAGAGAAGCATCGGGCGTAGGAAGGTAACCAGGCTGAAAAACTTATGCCAATGGTTTAGAAGGAGTACTCGATCATCGTTTAAAGCCGCGGTATCAAGGGTGCAAGTTCCTATGATGGTCGCCGAACTTCGACAGAAGGTAGCACCTTAAGAAGAAGAATGGTGTGGTTATTCTTGAAAATCCTGAGGTGTCTTCCTGAAGATCAGTCTTCAACAAAGTTCGTTTAGTGATACTAGCGATGGTAACAACAAACTTCGCAAGTATAACTTGACGATCTCTGTATTTGACAAAGGGTTTGATATTCCGAAGGACTCACATATATCTTCACTTTTCTTTGCTTCGTAAAATACTCTCTTCTTGTGCTACAAACTTCCAATAAGTCGCGAAAAATGAGAATAAATAGTATTATAAATAAAATTAAGTTATACTGATTCTCATTATTTTTTGAAAAATATTTTTTGCCAGTGACTTTGTCTAGTCGATTCAATGTACAAAAGAAAATACTGGAAAATACCTTACACCCCCATCGCCGTCCATTAATCATGATGTCTTGTTTTTACCTATATCGTATGGTGAAAAGAGCGCATCTGTTATCGCTGAATGTGCTTATTTAACTCTGACAGTCCCTGGGCGATCGATGTTAGCTCCGTTACTACAATTAAAAAAAAACTTCATAATTTATAAGTCTTATTAAAATAAAGTTGAATAAATACAAAAAAAAAGATATTTCGTCATTGAGCGAGATTGAAACCCCAGACATATAATAATATGTAGTCCCACGTCTTCTATACTTCTTCCTGTTGTTAGGCCATCTATTGTAGGCTTCTCATGTACTATAGCAACTGACCTCTATAAATACAAGTACACTGGACTGCATACTGTCAACCTAAAAATGAAACCACTTGATTATCGCCATTTTAACGCTGACGGCTGCAGTGAGCGTATGGTGACCGTCCACGGAACTAATGAGAGTTGACGTAAGCATATGCAAGTTACTCTATCTTAGTTCCCTGGACACTCGGTGGGGGCACAAAAATTATCTGTCATTTCTTAGTTTAGTCCAGGGTACTTGTATTATAGAGGTTAGTGACCATAGCTCTTGAGCTATGATTCACTTTGTGTTCGATATGCTATTGTTACATCAAATAACTACACCAGTATACTTGAAGATTTCTGTACTTACACACGCACACACATACACACACACGAACATACAGTCGCACGCGCACAATTTAAAACTCATATTAATGTGATTGTTTTTTACCTACATGCTACCTACTATCTTGCTACCTACTACCTACTTGAGTTGAGTTGAGTCGAGTTGACTGCCTCGTTGGTCTAGTGGTCAGCACGCTGGGTACTATCCACGAGGTCCCGGGTTCGAATCCCGGGTCGGGCCGAGAGTGTTTGGATTTTTCTGTCTTGAAATTACTCAGACACAGCTCCGGAGTCAGGAAGTTGGTGGTGTTAACACCCCCGTGCCTCGGAAAGCACGTTAAGCCGTTGGTCCTGCGCCTGATCTCTCTACGGTCATGTCGGACTGCCGTCTCACCGAATTATGAGAGTGAAGAAACAGAGAGTGCACCTGTGTATTGCGCACATACTTGTGCACTATAATATGTCCCGCGCAGTTGGCTAATATCTGTTGAGATAGGCCGCCGTGGTCGAAATTCGGCTAGGAGGACTTTACCTACTATCTATTTAAGGAAGAGCAGTGTCTCCTGGCACAGGCTTCATTTTAGCTTAAAAGGAGACACTGATCAATATTTATGTTATGTACTATTTATTTTCGTCTAGCCTGGTCACTATTGTTAATTTTTGTGACCGAAATTCAATTTGATTTCGTAAAAACATGCAAAATAATTGCTTGTTATAAAAATAAGTATAAGCATCTCTGCACTTCGAAAGGTACGTTAAGCAGTTGTTAAGTCAGCTTAGTTAGAGGCCCTAGGGCGGCTTGATTACATCTGACAGTAATTGTCACTTGCCTTGCAAAAACCAGTCTACCAATCCGCACTGAGCCTGCGTGGTGGAGTATGGCTCATACTGCCTCATAGTTGAAGTGAGTCCTTTGCCTTTGCTGTGGGATCTTGTAGGCTATCTTTACTTTTTAATTTTGACTTTTAGTATCATTACATCAACAAACTTAATCAGTATACTTAACGCTTTTAGAAGTAGGCGTGGCTTATATTATTTATTATTGGTGTTATCAACTAGTTAATAATAATATCTACATAATATAAAAACTAAATACTAACTAAATGAAATTGAATTAGTTGTATTAATCGCTTTCTGTATTTGACACAAACATATTCTGTAGGACTTCTCTCTTCACTATTCTTTGCTTCGTACAATGTTTTCTCTTCTGGTGCTCTTCATGAAGATCAGTCTTCAATACATAAAGTATGAAGTGAACGATTAGTAATTTAATAAACTAAATGTAACACTTCATACTCTCTGCATTGGAAACAGGCTTGTTTAATGCTTCTTCATTTCTTTTTACTCTTCTTTGCTTTATTATCAACGAATAATAATACCCGGTTCTAGTGCTAGAAACTTCTATAAAAAAACACTTAAATACACAAAATCTTTTTTTTTTAGAAATAAAACAGTTGACGTGAATCGAGTTTGTCTACCGGCTCTATGTGGTTGCGTTTGAAAGTTATGATGCACGCGAGTTGGTGCGGAAAAAAATTAAGAAAATAAATGATTTAGTATTGGTACACTTTCCAAGTATAGTGCCTATCTCCGCAGACGTTTGGAGTTGGTCTGCTTCATCTCAGTAGTTGGGGTTTAGAGCTATGGCACACCTAGTTAGCTAGCTAGCTATACACCTAGTTCCAAATATTTCATACGTTATTGAGAATAGCTTCTTGAACAGTTATTATGTACCAAACCACGGCGAGAGTTCAATCACTTGATATTGTAGTTCAAATATCCAGAGTTCAAACTAGAATACCAAGTAAGTAAAGGAAAATTCGCAGTGGTTTGGTGCCATAGAAAAATAAAGCTCACGTAGCTATGCTAAATATGGCTGTATCATTAGATTTTTCGTTTTGAACTTTTATTGTGTATGAAAATTTGAAACTTTCTGTGGCCAAACTCAAAGCCACAACCATTGAGATCCAGCAAATATACTCATATCGAATAATATGAGGAGATATCGTACTTTGAATGTGTACCAAAACTAATAATTATCTTGTTGATTATTATCATAACTGTCAAACGCAACCACTGAGAGCCGGCAGACCAACTCGTTTCACATTTGGGGACGCCACTCTTCGAGACGGTACATACACTGACCATTTTGGTAATTTCTTTGCAACGATAAAGCGTTTTCTAAGCGCTGTATCTCATAGTTGCAACCACTTGGAGCAGGCAGGCCGCCTACCAAAAAGGTAGCGCCACAGAAGGACCAAACTACCAGTCCTTCTACTAGTGGAAGCAAGTCTGCTTCCAAGCCGGAAAAGTCGAAAGCACCGGCCGCTGCCAAAACTAATGGTGGGAAGACTACTCAACACCAATCTAATCCCGCTCCGGCACCTAGCGGCAAGGGAAAAGGGAAGAGGAAAACTTCTTCGAAAGGGAAGCCCAGCGCTCCTGAAATAACCCAGAAGGCTGCGGTGACCGGAGGAGGCCTGGACGACGGTGACAAAACGCCGCCGTCCCAAAGCTCGCTCCTCTAAAACTGCGGAGCGGCCGAGGTCAAAGGGGGGCCAAGCCAACTAACGCTCCAAAGTCGACCAATGCGCCGACCAAGGGGTCCGGCCTGCGCAAGCTGAAGCCGCCCCGCTCCTCAGCAGTGGTTATCACGCTGAAGGGGGCGGCTCAGGAGCGCGGCGTTTCCTACGCAGAGGTGCTGTCTGAGGCCAAGGCCAAGGTCAACTTAGCTGAACTCGGCATCGCCTCGGTGAAGTTCCGCCAGGCGGCAACGGGGGCTCGTATCCTCGAGCTTCCAGGGGTCACGAGTGGCCTAAAGGCCGACGATTTGGCGAACCGCCTGCGTGCGGCGCTGGACCCGGAGCAGGTCCGAGTGGACCGGCCAGAAGCAAAAGCGGACCTCCGCATCACTGGCCTCGACGACTCCGTCACTTTGATGGAGCTCAAGGAGGCCGTGAGCAGGGTTGGCGGGTGTTCGCTGGACAGCATAGTGTCCGGCGAAATTAAGGTGGGCCATCGGCGGGGCACTGGCACCGCGTTCATTCGGTGTCCGGTTGCCGCTGCCAAAAAACTGGCAGCCTCTAAGCTGCTAGTTGGCTGGTCCTCGGCGAAGGTAACGGTCCTAGACCCACGTCCTCGCCGATGCTACCGCTGCTTTGCGCCTGGCCATGTCGGGGCCCAATGTAAAGCAGGGGTAGACTGCAGCAACGATTGTCGTCGCTGCGGTCAATCCGGCCACATGGCCGCGGCGTGCACTGCCAAACCCCACTGCCCAGTCTGCGAGGCAGCGGGGAAAAAGGCAGACCACTTCGCCGGGGGCAAGGCTTGCGCCAAGTCCCCGAAGTTAAAGGCGACGGCGAAAAGGACAGCGGCCGGCAAAAACAAGCCGCCACCCACCAAACCGGCCACCCAGGCCAGGGCGGAGGTGGTTGAAATGGAGGTCATTCATGTGTGATCTCCATTTCATCCAAGCTAACGTTAACCACTCCGGCGCGGCTCAGGATCTCTTGGTCCAGACCGCGACGGAGTGGGACGTTAATGTCGTGGTGATCGCCGAACCGATTGTCGTCGCTCCGTGGTAGGAGTTCCGTCACGGGCGGATTGGGTCGGCGATCAGAACGGCCTGGTGACGCTGCTGCAGCGAGGTCGATCCCCCCCTTCACCAACACCTACGGAGGTAGGGGGTTTGCATTGGCAAGAATCGGCGAGTTGGTCGTAGTGGGAGTCTATTTCTCCCCAAATCGGCCACTCGCCGATTTCGAGGCATACCTCCTGGAGCTGGGGGTTGCCGTTCGCCGGTGCTCTCCATACCCGGTCCTCGTGCTCCGGGACCTCAATGCCAAATCCTCGGCTTGGGGTTCTCCAGTCACCAACGCACGAGGCCGGGTATTGGAAGAGTGGGTGGTGGAGTGCGGGCTGTCCGTGCTGAACCGTGGCACGGTTGACACGTGTGTGCGCCATAATGGGGGGTCCATCGTGGACGTTTCGTTTACGACTTCCCCCCTAGCGCACCGCGTCCAGGAGTGGCGAGTGCTGGAGGACGAGGAGACGCTATCTGATCACCGGTACATCAGATTTAGCGTCTCCGCATCGCCTCCAGCCATGGCTGTCGGCTCCAGCCTGCCGCGATTGGATGGCCCGCGTTGGGCGCTGAGGGGTCTGGACAAGGAGTTACTGCAGGAGGCGGTCATTGTCCAGACGTGGCCTCAGATGCCACCATCGGCAAACGTTGACGGGGGGGCGCAAATGGTGTGTGAGGCCATGTCGCGGATTTGCGATGCGGCCATGCCTCGCATAAGATCCGTGCCGTCCCCCCGTAATGTATATTGGTGGTCGGATGAAATCGCGCAGCTCCGCCGCGTGTGCGTCGAGCGTCGCCGCGTCTATCAGCGGTGCCGCCGTCGTGCAGGCCGCGACGTTGAGGAAGAGGACCGGCTGTACGCAACCTATCGCGAATCTGCGATAGAACTGCGCGTTGCAATCAGCCGGTCCAAAGCAGCGGCTTGGGAAGAGCTGCTGGGGACGCTTGAGGGGGATCCGTGGGGTAAGCCGTACAAATTGGTACGGCAAAAGCTCCGTCTTTGGACCCCCCCAGTGACCAGCACCCTTGAGCCGGAGGTGCTGAGCACCGTGGTGGAGACACTGTTTCCCACGAGGGGAGACGATTTTGTCCCCCCGACCATGGCGTCCCCAGCGGTGGTGACCTCGTACACTGAAGATGTGCCTGAGGTCACAGAAGGGGAACTGGGAGCGGCCGTCTTACGCCTACGTGGCAAAAAGACGGCCCCAGGACTCGACTGCATTCATGCCCGAGCCTGGGTCCTGGCTCTCTCAGAAGAGTCCGGGTCGCTCGAGCTCCAGCTGCGGGGCCTCTTTAATGAGTGCCTCCAGCTGGGGCTGTTCCCCCAGCGGTGGAAGGAGGGCCGTCTGGTGCTCCTCCGAAAAGAGGGGAGGCCGGCGGAAGACCCCTCTGGCTACCGCCCAATTGTGCTGTTGGACGAGGCAGGAAAACTCCTAGAGCGCGTAGTTGCTGCCCGTCTCGTCAAGCACTTGGAGGAAGTCGGCCCTGATCTGGCTGACTCCCAGTTCGGGTTCCGCAGGGGCCGGTCGACAATCGACGCGATCGGCTGGCTGCGAGACCTGTCTGAGGAGGTGATGTCGGGGGGAGTCGTGTTGATGGCAGTGTCCTTGGACATCAAAAACGCCTTCAACTCCCTCCCCTGGCCGACTATAATGGAGGCACTTCGATTTCATGAAGTGCCTCCGTATCTGTGGCAGTTGGTGGGGAACTACCTGTCCGATAGGGCGGTAGAGTTCCCTACCAGTAATGGTGCTGGTGGTCGTCGGCGGATGACGGCCGGTGTTCCGCAGGGGTCCGTGCTTGGCCCCCTGCTGTGGAACATCGGCTATGATTACGTTCTATGCTGCGCAAATCTGCCCGGCGTAGACGTAATTTGTTACGCCGAAGACACCCTGGTGACGGCCCGGGGTTCTGACTGCCGGGCCGCACAGGTGCTGGCCACCGTTGGAGTGGCGGAGGTGGTGAGGCGCATCCGCCGCCTGTGCCTCGAGGTGGCCCACCATAAATCGGAGGCCATTTGTTTCTATGGCCGCCGACGAGGGCCACCTTCAGGGTCCACAGTAGTGGTGGGCGGAACCCCTATCCCAGTCCGGCCGACACTGAAATATCTCGGTGTCGTGCTGGACAGCAAGTGGGGGTTCCAGGCCCACTTCGAGAAGTTGGCGCCTCGACTGTTGGGGGCGGCGGGCGCCCCTGGGCGTCTGCTGCCCAACCTAGAAGGAGGTGGAGGTGGAGGAGTCTGCCGTCGCCTATACCTCGGAGTGGTGCGATCGATGGCCCTCTATGGGGCCCCGATCTGGGCGGGGTCCCTGAAGAGTCGTCACCGGGCCCTCTTGCGACAGGTGCAGAGGGTCCTGGCGATCAGGGCTATCAGGGGATACCGCACCATCTCCTACAAGGTGGCGTGCGCTCTCGCCGGGTCCCTTCCGTGGGACCTGGAGGCCGAGGTTCAATCCTCGGTCTACTGGCGAGTAGCAGCGCACGCCCAGAGCCAGGGCTGCCGGCCCCCACCCGACACTGTAGTGCGCCAGGCGGCCCACGAGGTGGCTCTGGAAGAGTGGCGGCGGCGACTCGTGCAGGGACTCGGTGACCATCCTACCGAGTCCCGTCGCCGGGCAGTGGAGGCCGTCCATCCCGTCCTGTCCAGATGGGTTGGACGGAAACACGGGTCGGTAACTTTCCGGCTGACGCAGATCCTCTCGGGGCATGGATGCTTCGGGAGGTATCTGTGTGTAGTCGCCGGAAAGGAGCCGACCTCAAGATGCCACCATTGTGACTGCGTCGAAGACACGGCGCAGCACACAATGGTGGACTGCCCGGCGTGGGCGGAGCCGCGGGTGGAGTTGGCCGCGGCTCTCGGAGGCGGAGACCTTAGTTTGCCGACCGTCGTGTCTAAGATGGTCGGAAGCGAGGGGTCTTGGAAGGCGGTGGCCCATTTCTGCGACGTGGTGATGTCGCAGAAAGAGGCCGCCGAACGGGACCGGGAAAGAGACCCAGCCTCCCTCCGCCTTCGGCGCCCACGGGGCGCGCGCTCGGGCCGCGGTGCCAAAATGAGCGGCGCCCCGACGGGAGGGTCTCGGGCAGACGGTGTGGGGACACCTCTGCCCATTCACCAGGGACCCTCCTGAGAGACGGTGCACTGTACGCCCAGTGCGCCGTCTGGAGGGGGGGTGCTCCCTCCTCCGTGGAGATCCGCCCTCTGAACTAGAGGGCGGAAGTTGCCGCTAGCAGGGTCGCGGGACTGTTGAGATACCGCGGCGATACCGCGGCCCCTGCTGTCACAGCCAACACATCGTCGTCAGGTTTTAGTGGGTATACCCGAGTCCGGGGGATTCCCACACACGCCTCTTCGTTCCCCGACGGAGAGGTACGGTGCGTAAGGCATTTCCTGACGTAAAAAAAAAAAAGGCAGACCGCTATTACTCACATCACGGATTGCTCTATAGGCCCATAGAAACAAAACTTACGGTTTTCGTAATGGTAACGAAAAATCTTGCTAACTCGTATTTAATACTGGACGACTGTCCTGACTAGTTATTATAAAACTTTGTTTTTAGGGTTTCCGTAGTCTGACAAGGAACCCTTATAAGATCGTTCAGTCCGTCCGTCCTAGTCTGTCACAGCAGAATATCTTCTACGTTTATGGACTG
Organism: Pyrausta nigrata; assembly: GCA_949316185.1. NCBI lineage: Eukaryota > Metazoa > Arthropoda > Insecta > Lepidoptera > Crambidae > Pyrausta > Pyrausta nigrata. Next base: position 3,310,820 of record OX438936.1, read on the forward strand.
ATTTGCATGTAACTTGGTTCGAGGATACTTCACATATATATCTCATTTTTTAAAATACAAAAAAATTAAATTACTCCTTTTAAGGGTACCTCCCCATACATGTAAAGGGGGGGGGTGAATTATTTTTTGAGTGCACCCCCTTGTGTGGGGTATCGTAGAAAAGGACTATGAAAATAAAGTAGGGTTTCCATACAACACTTTTTATCAGCTTTACCATTTGCGAGATATAGCCCGCCAAAGTCGTTTACACGGTGTCCCCCCCCCCCCCCCCCCCCGCCCCTGTAATTTTTAAAGTCTTGGACCTATAAACTTTAAATCACTCACGTAAAGAAACAGGTGCGAAAACTCTTATTTAAAATTGTTTCGGGTGTCCTGTGATGAATACTTTTCACTCCTTTGATCACCCCTTTGATGATTTTATATTGTGACTAAAAGTAATTTATGTCCTTTCCAGGGTCTCAACCTATCTCTGTACCAATTTCATATGAATCGGTTCAGTAGTTTCGGAGCCTATTTAATACAAACACAATGAAATCGTTCCTCTTTATAATATTAGTGTAGACTACTGATAGCGAGTGGTAAATGTGGACTGTATAAATGGAATAGATGATGGAAACAACGTATATGTTTTTGGTACAACAATATTATATTGAAATTAACACAATAGGACCCGGCAAGACATTACTACGAACTTGACATTATGACAAACTGCCTTTTTTATAGAATATAATGACATGAGTGTATCAAAAAGGTAAAAAGGTCGGATCGCAGCCAGTCGCCAACACTACTGTTGCCCGCGATTTCATCTGCGTAGATTTATATACAAAATTGCCATCCCATTGCTGTCTATTTTCCTAAAATCATGACTTCTTTTTTGTGCGTCGTTTTTAGGGTATCGTAGTCTTGACAAGGAACCCTTACAGTTTCGTCATGTCCGTCTGTTTGTCTGTCCGAGAATTTGCTAAGGGACCGTTAGGACTATAATTATAGAATGCTGTAATTTTGCAAGTGTATGATGTATAATTCAATTCACTTCAATATATTTATTTCAGGCGGAGCCCATATCGTGTATAACAATGATACTTAAAACTAGTGTTAGAAGATATAAAACATTGTAATTTTTTTTAAATATTAAAATTGCCACAACACATACATAGATAGCACCGCAAAAAGATGCGGACCACGACCTATATAATAAATAGGCCGACCAATTGTTATAATAAATTTAATTTATTTATGTATTGGTATATACTACAGTATCAAATTTTATAGAAACTTCGTAGTTAAATAATGAGTGTATTACAGCTAAAAAAAATAATGATAAGATATTCTTCATTAATAATGTCCTCCTAGCCGAATTTCGACTACGGCGGCCTATCTCAACAGATTCTTCAGTACACACTTGTGTACTATCTCTAGTATATAGGGTATAGGTGATCACCCGATCAATTCAACTGTACATGAAAAATATAGTAAAAAAAGAGAATAAAAATAACCTGGCTGGTGTCTTACAGTTGGGAAATTGCTGACTTAGTAGATTTGTAACCTGTCGATAAAATCTGCTACGGTTACATTCAATGTCAAACACATCCACAACATCTTTTCCACAAGTTAGGTCGTTGTATAGTCTACAATGTAGATGGAACAGATTCTGTTGTTTAACAATTTTGGAAATATTTTTTCAGGGTATAGCTCCCATACAAATGAAGTGGGTAAGTTTTTTTTTCGTTATCTACCCCATCGTTTCTATCATTGAGTAGGTCTTTTCTATAAGTTACTTCTTAGGGGTTTTAAGTCAATTTTTCGATTTAATGCTCCATTCACGAATTATTAAACTTGAAAGTGCAATATTTTGGTCTTGCAGCCCCCCCTTCCCCCCTCACCCCTCCCTTTAAAAGCTTAACTGTGGGCTTGAAAAATCTGGAAAAAGTCGTGACGATAAATAAACTTTTTATTTATTTATTTATTTATTTATTTATTTATTTAAGAAACCAACAGCTACAATGAATTATGCTATTTTATGAGTACTGCTAATTTAGTAAGCCAATACTAGGTTTCCTTAACATAACATTTTGTATAAAGTTGTGAGGTTAAACGTTAACAGCATACAATAAGTACAGTCGGAAGCACGCCAGGTCACACATTCGAACCACAAGCAGTAACAGTCGTTAAACTTGGGTGTCGGTGCGGTGGTGGTGTGCACAAGTACTTACGAGTAAATTCAGGATATTACTTAAATATTAAAGAAAGAAATTACGAGCGTAAAGAATAACGAAATGACTTTCCAAATTATGATATAAAAGGTTCAATTAAGGGTACACTTTCTTCGTGTACAAAAGTAATATTTCTATGCGATTGACAATGTTCGATGTTGGAATCAAAGTGTCGCGGAAGGCGCAGCGGAGGGGTCACGATGCGCCGTGGCTGCGATGTGTCGACTCAGCACCTCGTGTCGCCGATTAACGCAATTACGTACTTTGACAAATAATTGAGGTCGATGCTTGAATGACGATTGCTCGCTGTTACCATGGTATAACACCTCCCCCCGAAGATCAGCAACTATTGGAGGATTTTCTTCGAGAAAGTTGCTGCTATGTGTCTGGATTCGTCTTGATTTTTGTCTGAGACTTCTGCATAAGTTTCTTGGGTATTAGATGATTTATTCCGACGTTGAATGTAACGTCTTCTTAACAGGAATCCGATAATGAGTGCGCCTGTACTCAACAGTACTACATATATGGGTATGGTCGTGTGATAAAGTACTTCATTAGCAGATCATTCCATGGGATGCTGGAGATATCTTCGCATTACTGGCATGAAGATTTTCCAAATTAACAGAGTTCAGCTTTATGAACGGCTTAGATGACTGAGACGTGTCGTCTTGAGGTTCAGGAAGGTTCATGATTTTAATAGCTGTTCCTTTCGTGTGGTCGTTACTATTTTGTATGGTGAATTCAGTCGTTTGAAGATAGCACCCAGGTGGAATTGTAGCCAGATAACTTCCTTGAAGAGTGTTGTAGATATTCTTCCCACAGGCCGTCTGCGTTTTCGTTGGTTTCGAGAACGTTATGATGTAATGTTTGTCGTCTAGTTGTTCAAGTGCTTCTTTATCTAGGATAACTGTAGTGTGCTTGCAAGTGGCGTCTAATTTCTGCGTGGCAATGAGACACTCTCATATGCAGTCTTCTTGATTTTGTGGCTTGTAGTTAGTTTTCATCTCGCAGAGATACCAAGTGCTGGACTTCGGACATTCTGTCTCTATATACACGAAATCATTTCGATGTATTGCTATGTAAGGAGAGGATGGGATGAGAACTTTATTCATTTTATTAGGAACGATGGCTAATTTATAAAGATCATAGGAGTGAGGGATGGCAATCGGAATTTTGAACACGATAACTATTTTACTATCCGTATAATAAGATCCTAATTTAATCACGTCGTAGTATTCTCTAAGGCTCAAATCTACGATCTCATCTTTACTATATAGTAATCTTAGCTTATCTAACATAGACCCTAAGACATCTAAACTTAACATAGAATGGTGAGTGCTCGATGCACGTATAAATGCTAAAAGATTTTCTATCTTAGTTAACTCGTCTGCTAAATCGTCGATATTATCTCCTAATATTAAAAGTAACTGAGCCAGATGGGCATATTTTATGAGCGAACTTTCGTTTTCTGTAACTTCATTCAATACAAAATTAACGATTTTCCTAATTTTGTTCTGATTCTCAAGAATGAGAGTGTTCTGCCATCCATTCTTTACTTAAACTAATGTGGTTATTAAACTCGGAAGCTAATTTATCTTCGTTACTTTGTAATGTTTTAAGAGCATTGTCGTAATGCATAGCATCTGTATAGTCCAAATTACCTGAGATGCTTTTTATGACGGAGCCTTGACCGTTTATTAAACCTCTTTTAAAACGTTTAAATTCAAACGTTTGCAGCTTGTCATAAACCTTTTCTAGCTTTCTGCCGAGATAATCAATATGCGGTTCGTACAAGAATAAAGTCTTATTATTCACTTGAGACCGAACATCACTTAACTGAGATTTAACTAACTTTACCTGAGATTTAATATCATTGATATCTATGAATTGAAGGAATGAGTGATAGTGGGATATTATTTTAGTAGGACCTAATTTGAAAGGGAGGATTCCTGGACCGTCTTCTAAGCTGTCAAGTTGGATCTCTTGCGCGTCTGCTACCCGGAGGAGAATCGCCAGTATTATCCTGCAACAACCGCGCGCTATTAGGGACTCGTTTAAGTCGGGATTTAGCTACTGGACCACGATTTTTTTTTGTATAAATATGTATTGGGAGGTCAGCTAGTACCGTATCGCTAGTATAACGCGGTGCTAATTTTTGACGACTAGCGATTGGGTTTTTAACAAAAATATTCTGATTTGAGTGATAAGTTTCCTCTGGGTCTCTACTCTTATTACGGTTCTCAATGATCTCGGTACGACGGTGTAGAGATGAATCTTGGATTATGTCATAAACTTTACTCATTTTAGCGCGGTGATCTTTTTGGTGGTTTCGATATCTATTGGATCGCGAGGATCGAAGTGTCCAGTGATTACATCTAACGGTCGGCACTTAGTGAAGCTGTGTATGGAGCTATTGTATGCTAATAAGGCGTAAGATATTAGGTTAACTACTGATTCGCTTCGGTGCTGTAATTTTAACAATCGTAAGTGCTCTAAAAGGGTTGAATGAAATCGTTCTACTATTCCATTTTCGTTTGGAGTATGAGCTAAGATCTTGTGATACTGGATCTTATGTACTCGAGTAAATTCCAAAAATAATTGATTGGTAAACTCTGTGCCGCGATCTGATACTATGATCGTAGGTATGCCGTGATGTGTACAGAATTTAAGTAAGGCTTGTACTACACTAATAGCTGTACCATCTTTGAGATGGTACGCTTGTGCATACTTAGAAAAAGCATCGACTAGGGTTAGATATTTTTCTGTCTCTACTGTAAAAAGATCGATGTGTAAGACTTCGAATGGTTTTGTTGGAGGAGGAACAATATGGAATTGTTGTTTTACAGGGTGACGGTCATATTTTGCTTGCCCGCATATGTTACACTCATTAATTAATTTCGTGATGCTTTCCTTCATCTTAGGCCAGAAATACCTTTGGGATAAAGCTAAATAGCACTCAGAAGCACCGCGGTGATTTGTTTTACCTTCGTGGTACTTCTGTATTAGTTCTTGTTGTCGCAGGTATTCTTTGACATTTTCTAGCTCGACTTTAGTTAAGACAAGATTCATAGCGGAACTCTTAAAATTACTTTGGATGATAGGAATGATTGAATATAACTCTAACGAAGGATGGATAATGATACCAGTCTTGACTTTGGGGTTAACAAACTCTTTTATAGCATTAACGACATCTTGCTCAAGATTGGATCTAGAAAATTAAATGGCTGTACGTGTATGACTTTCGAAAGGTTTAGAAACAGTGGTTTTTCCTTTAATATCACCGACTACGGTAAAGCAGATCTGTCTATGAAATTTATTAAGGGGCTCATCTGTGATTGGTACTTCTAAAATTGGATTTTCAGCGTCAGTATGTATTGTCACGGTGTCGGAGTTGTCTAATGAAGGAGCTTTCTCTGTCGGATTAGCTATTACGGAACTGATCTCTTCATTATGAATCTCTATACGGGACAAAGCATCGGCATTCGTATTACATTTGCCTTGCTGATATATGACGGTAAAATCATATTCGCTCAATTTTAGCTTCCAACGGGTGAGTCGAGAGTTAGGCTCTTTCAGGTTCATAAACCATTATAATGGCTTATGATCTGTAATGATTTTGAACTTACGACCGAAAAGGTATGGGCGAAAGTATTTGGTTGCCCAGACTATTGCTAGCAATTCCTTTTCAATTGTGCTATAGTTTATCTCGCTAGTGTTCAACGTCCTAGATGAGTACGCTATGGGTTTGTCACTACCTATTTGACCTTGGGATAGTACCGCGCCTATTGCGAGATTGGATGCGTCAGTAGTTAGGACGAAATCCTTAGAAAAGTCAGGGTATTGCAAGATCGGATCATTAGTGAGTAATAACTTACATTTCTCGAAGCAGTTCACGTAGTTTTGGTCTAATGTTATCTTTGAACCTTTCTTGAGACACTGTGTTAGTGGTTTGGTGATTCTAGCAAAATCTGGGATGAATTTACGGTAGTAACCTAATAGTCCTAAGAATCTCTTAATTTCAGTGGGAGTTTTTGGTATGGGATATTTCTTTATTGCATCTATTTTATCCGGATTAGGCTTAACACCATCTTTGCTGATTATGTGGCCAAGGAACGAAGTTTCGAGCTTAAGAAACTCGGTCTTATCCAGTTGTATCTTAAAGTTCGATTCTCGTAACCTTTGGAAAACTTTTTCTAAGTTAACTATGTGTTCTTGGAGTGACGTACTGAAAACGATGACGTCATCAAGATACGAGACACGTAACGTTTTGTAGACCTTGGAGGACGTTGTCTATGACACGTTGGAAAGTACTTGGTGCGTTCTTAAGACCCATCGGCATTCTTAAGAATTCATAATGACCATGTTCTACGTTAAACGCTGTTTTTGGAATATCTGAGGGTTCCATTTCAACCTGGTGGAAGCCACTGGCCAAATCTAAGGTGGTAAAGTATTGGCAGTTACCTAATTTATCCAAAATATCCGAGATGTTCGGGATATGATACTTATCATCGATGGTCTTTTCATTTAATTTCCTAAAATCAACTACGATGCGCCATTTGACTTTGCCAGAGGCATCAGCTTTCTTTGGAACTACCCAGATAGGTGAGCCTCATGCTGAGCTAGATGGTCTGATGATGTTCTGATCGAACATTTTACTAATCTGCTCTCGAACTTCTTGCCTATGCACGTGCGTGGGTACCTATAGCTTTTGGTGTATACCGGTAACTCATCCGTAGTCTTAATGGAATGTTTGATTTGATTTGTAAAACTTAAGGCCTCTCCTTCGATATAAAATATGTTCGCGTACTGCGCGCATAGTCGCTCTAAGTTCGCGCGTTCCTCCGCTTTTATATGACTTGTCCGTAGCTTCGATAGAACGTTCGTAGCACGACTAGCCGGCGTCGTAGCATTTGAGTGTAGGTCACTACTCGTAGTATGGGAGTGAGTAAGGCCTGTCGTAGCACAGGTATAGTTCGTAGCATTTAGCTCGGTACGCGTTGGCTGAACTTGATGGATTAGTGCATTAACTTGACGGTCGACTGAGAATATGACGTCGTGATGGTCCGGGTTCGATACTTCCAAATATCCACGATTATTTCTAACGGTGGTCAGGCATTCTCCTATGATGCAATTAGATATGATCTGTTCAGGAATATAAGCATCTCCGTCGCAAACGTTAACTGGTAATTTTATTAACTTAGACGAACGCCCGGGGATAACTTCTTCATACAAATTCACATTTCGAGAATCATAGACTTGAATAGGATTAGAAGCGTTCTGAGTAATTAATAATTTATTTTTAAAGTCTTATTTTTAAAGATTCAAATTTATTTAATAGATCTGAGCCAATTAAACCATCGAAGTAATTGTGAAAATTATAAACGTAAAGTGTAATGTTTGTTTCGTCCTTAAATTCAGGGAAACAAGGTAACGTTATGGAATAGTCACACTTGCTAACAGCGTGTACATTGACAACTTCGAACGGATCATTCTGGACTTATAAAGGACTGATTTGCTCCTGTATCTATGAGTAGTTTTAAGGGTGGATTTGAGATCTGGATGTACGGAAGTTGTCTCTGGGTTTGCAAATTAATTTCTATTTTGGTTTGTCTGATTGGCCTGGTAACTGAAAATCCTCGTCCTTGCTAGGTGAAGAATTTTCTTCTATATTTTCGGTAATGTATTCGGGATATCTATTATTAGATTCATCATAGTTATAATCAATATAATTATCGTACTCGTAAAAGTATTCCGGTTCGGTGTAATAGTAATCTGAGTAGCTTTTGTTACAGAATGGGCCGTATTCATAATCAGATCGATCATTGAAATAAATTTCTCTCGTCTTAAAATAATTACTTGGTGGTGGATTACCAAATCTACGCCAGTCATGTCCTGTGGGTGGTAAAGCCTTAGGTACGAAGTGGCTCACACCGCTCATGGGCCTTGGGGGCGGCTGGTGGTTAATGGGAACTGGTTGATTCCTATAAGGGATTCTGAATACAATGCTTTGCGGGTTATAATTTGGAGGTGGGGCTCTAAATATTTGTTGGGTACGTGTCGGTCCTTGGTTCATATGAGGTTGAATTAGATTGGGCCTGAATTGGTTAGATTGCGAATTTTGGGGCATGTAGAATGGTTGAGGTCGGGAAGGTCCCGGCATATTGAATGCGAAGGGTTTAGCAGGGTGCATGGGTGGTATGGGTAAGGCTGGACTATAAATTGGCTTGGTAGACTGTAACATATTATGTGATTTCCTATCAGGAATATGATCATTTCTCTGTTGCAAATATAAAGTATTGACCTCTTCCTGCACAAATTCTAACGCCTGTTCTATAGATACGGGCCGCATACATCTGATACGCGAACCCAGCGGTTCTTTTAATCCGCGTAAATATGACTTTAATGCTAACTTTTTATAAAGTTGACGTTTGGCCTCAATAGTGGTAGCTATTTCATCATGCAAAGTTACGTATGTCATAATGGTGCTCAAAAGGGTCTGACAGCGCTCGTAAAATTCTTGTGGTGTACTTTGCCCTTGTGATTGCAATGCTAGATCGTTGTACAATGCGGTTTCGTCACGTTGATCGGCAAAATTATTAATTAAAGCATTTCTTATGCCTTGCCAATCACTAGGTATGCCATATGAATTTATAAGACGGGCTGCGGGCCCTGTGACTTTGTTTAAAATACCATTCAATAAAGCCTGATTTTCTAATTCGTGTCCCGATTCTACCTTAACGTGTTTCGTTACGAGGTCAAACTGAAAGTTCTTAGAACTGGCCACTTATAAACAATATAATAAAAAAAATATTCTAAAATTTGAAAATAGAACTCTTTGCCAATATTACTGAGTATATATTTCATTCATTTGTCATTTGTTTTACGACTTGGCGGCAAATTGAAAATTGTCTGTGTCACGTCAAAATGAATTTAACACGAGAAAATTTTCGTGCAATGATTTTTTATGACTTTCGATGTCATTTAAGTCAACAAGAAAGTTATGATAGACTACGATTGGCCTTTCACGATGAAGCCCCATCTCGTGCGACTGTTTACAACTGGTTTAATGCGTTTAAACGTGGTCGCACTAATCTCACTGATGATGTACGTGAGGGACGGCCTTCTACGGCGACGACTGAAAATAACATCTGTGTTGTGCGGCGTATGATAGAGACTGACAAAAGAGTGACCTATCAGCAGATTCGGACAAGCTTAGGCATCGGTATGAGTCAAGTGCACAAAATCCTCCACGAACATTTAGCGGTCAGGAAGCTTTGCGCCCGGTGGATACCTCATAATTTGACTAAGGCTCAAAAACTCCATCGTGTGGATTGGTGCCGTAAAATGATTGAAGGATTTAACGGAGGTGACTCAAATGCTGTGTTCGACATACTAACAGGTGACGAAAGCTGGATTTACTGTTATGATCCTGAAACCAAAAGACAATCTGCTCAGTGGGTGTTTCCTTTCGAGGAGTTGCCAACTAAAGTGAAGAGAGATCGAAGTGCGGGAAAAAAAATGGTGGCCTCGTTCTTTGGAAGGATAGGTCACTTCGCAACAATTGTGTTAGAGGATCAAAAAACAGTTTCTGCAGAATGGTACACTACCAATTGTTTGCCACTTGTCTTGGAAAAAGTTCGAGAGAAACGACCTCGCAGTAGGATCCTCCTTCACCACGACAACGCCTCGTCGCACACCGCCAAGCGAACGATCGACTATTTGGCGACATCAAACGTTGAATTACTGGGTCACCCGCCGTATAGCCCCGACCTCGCGCCTTGTGATTTTTATTTATTTCCAAAAATTAAAGAAAAACTTAAAGGAAAGCGGTTTATGAATGCTGAAGAAGCGGTGGCTGCGTATCGCGATGCCATTGAAGAGACCCCTAAGGACGAGTGGGCAAAGTGCTTTTCCCAGTGGTTCCATCGCATGCAGCGGTGTATTGACGTCAATGGACAATATTTTGAAAAGATATAATAAAACTAATAACTCGCTAATGTAATCAGTTTTTGATTTTCTAAGAACTTTCAGTTTGACCCTCGTACTAGTTGATCGCACAAGTTAATAAATCGCGTTAAGACATTGGGGTTCCCATCGAACTCGGGAAGTAGCCTGAGCGATTTAAAAATGTTATCTACAGGATCGGCCATGTTAACTATTTCTTCTTCTTCGCTAATTACTCTTAACAAGGAAGGTATATTCCTATTCGCGTCTAATCTACTAGCTCTAACTAACCTAGGGGACTCGGACCCCGATTGCCTGGGATGAAAAAATTTTGGCGAAATAATTTTACACTAGGATAAAGATAGGATTACACAGTAAAAAGGAAGCAACACATGAAAGATTCAGGTGTACTTACAATTTCATTTTCTTGGTATCTTTGCTCCGCGGTATCGATGTCTGGATCCCTGCGCTGCGGCAAGTCGTAGGTTCTGGATACTCGGGATGCGACTTGAGAGCCACACGGAGAGCTTCGTGTCCGAAACGGAAATCTTCTTGTTGAAGCGCGAAACTGACCGCGAGTATCCTACCGACTGCGCCAATTACGAACGGCCACGGCGGTGGATACAAAAACCCAATTTAGGTATAATTAATTTATTAAAATAAAATTACAATTAAATATTTCTATGCGATTGACAATGTTCGATGTTGGAATCAAAGTGTCGCGGAAGGCGCAGCGGAGGGGTCACGATGCGCCGTGGCTGCGATGTGTCGACTCAGCACCTCGTGTCGCCGATTGACGCAATTACGTACTTTGACAAATAATTGAGGTCGATGCTTGAATGACGATTGCTCGCTGTTACCATGGTATGACACACTGCAAAATACACACGAATTGTTGTTACTTTTCTGACCTTTATTATTATTACGAGATGAAACATAACTATATGTGTGTTGCGGATAGGAATGTTTTTATTGTCCTGATTAAACTGCCTAGACTCATTAGTACATTTTGATTGCGCAGGGTTATTTTTATTTGTATTCGTTTTGTTTACCATTTCTAACAAGTCTGCACGGTTCCTTAAAAATGTTAACAAATCATCCAACTTTATGCTACTGCTACCTTTAGAGTTAGACAAAAGACAACCTTTATGATTCTCCCATTCGCGTTCTGTTGATGAATCAAGTTTGGAAGTTATCAAATAAATAATAATAGTGTCCCATGATTCAGTGGGTTCATGCAAAGACTTTAACGCCCGCAAGTTACGCAACACGGTATCTATTATTTTCCTAATTTGCAATTCCAATTCTGCGGAACCATTCCTGCTTTTAACAAAGAGTCGAAACTTGTTAAAAGCAGGAATGGTAAACAGCGATTTAACGTGATTCTGTATCAACAAACGATTATTATGAAACCTACCCTCCAGCAGCTCCCAAGCGTGAGTGTAGTTGGGCGCAGTAAATTCAAGTGCACTAATAACTTGTAGGGCGGAACCCGTAAGAGACGAGCGTAGGTAATGGAACTTCTGTATAGGATTGAGATTGCTACGTTCATGTATCATTGTAACATACGAATTCCTAAATTCCAGCCACTGGTCATATGACCCATCAAAGGCAGGCAACTTAATCTCTGGTAACTTTATCGACACAAGACTATCTGGTTTGCTACTAAAACACTCTTGTATATTATTATTTAAATTTAATAAGCTTTTAGCAGCGGCAGTATTTGAGTAATATTGCGACTCGAACATTTCTCGATATTCTAAATGTACCTGAGCTTCGTTTTCATCTACCATATTTTCAATTTTACTCTGAATTTCATCAAACTGTTGAAACAACACTGAGTTAGCTTCTAATCTCATTTACAATTCAAATTTACTGTTATCATTCAACTTGGTACTCTCCAATTTCTTTATATATTTTTCAAATAGTGTTAATCTGCCTTTAACAGTACCTCGCTGTTTTTTAAGATCAGTGAGGTGATCACTGTAAAGTCTCATCCATTTTTCCGTCACTACACATTTTGGGAGTATTTTTGCTATTTTAGCAAAAATACTCACGGTTTTCAAGATGGTGGGAAGCGATACCTACTCATTTACGACTTACAAAACGTGCGTTTTTGCGTCTTTCTTGAAACTTTAATACACAATCACAATGAAATTTTAACACTATACACGGTATTAACGCAAACAAAATACAGGGATAGGGTCAAATAGGAAAGATGACCTGACCGCATCCACAATGGCTCCACGTTTTTGCTGCTTCTTCTCAAGTCCGGCTGGAGGTCCAAATGTTTGAGGCTTGTGGGCTATATGTGGTCGGGTTTCTTCAATAAAGATCTTCATAGAACGAAAAGGTGCGTTTATTAAAACGTTTACAATAAATTTAAAATTATGCAAAATCATCGAGTAGCGAGCGTATTGAAATCGTATAGATATAGTGAAGTTACTTTCACACCGATGTACCCGAGACGGGCGCCGGGCGGCAGCACCGTTGTGCGGAGGCGGCTCGCTGCAACGTCACACCGTAGTCTAGTGGCGTTAACACCACCCATATCGCATTGATATTCCAAGGATACAAACTAAGCGCTTCTCGTCGACATTTATAATGCGCACAGCTAAGTTGCGGAACTCACTACTCATCATCCTCCTAGCGTTATCCCGGTTGTGCACTCGCACGCGAGGGCCCAGGGTCCGCTGACCATGATGCAGGATGTGGCAGATCAGGTAATTACAGTAGAGCGACTGCCATCTGATCTCCATGACACTGTTACCAGGGGAACCTGACCAGTTTGGATCATGGTTACACATGCAGTCGCCAGAATGTGCAGGTTTCCTCACGATGTTTTCCCTCACTGTAAGAGCATCGGTTAGTTAAACAGCTAATGTACATAACTCAGAAAAAGTCATTGGTACATGGCGGCATGTAGGATCGAACCGGTGCCTCCCGCATGAGAGGCAACCCGCTAGCCACTGCGCCACTGCGTTTCCAACGGATTACAACCCAAAAACCTTCAAAGTCAGAGTGAACAGGCTTCTTCTGGGTAAACTCGCTCCACACCGTTGGCTCTGTGCGGGTGGCGAGCGCTTGTAAATTAAAAAAAATATATAATAAAAAAATTATTCAACAAACACACCAATTACCTCGCCTCAAACTAAGCTTGAGAGCTTGTGCTATGGTGACTAGAATAACGGATAGACATACTTATATCTATACTAATACTATAAATGCGAAAGTGTATCTGTCTGTCTGTTACCTTTTGACGCTTAGACCACTGAACCGATTGAGATGAAATTTGGTATGGAGACAGTTCGAGACCCTGGAAAGGACATAGGCTACATTTTGTCGCGATATAAAACATAAAGGGGGTGAAATGGGGGATGAAAGTTTATATGGAAAATCAAACTCTGTTAGTACATTTATAAACATCCATGACTTAGGTACAATGGTCGTGCTCAGAACACAAACATTTGCCCCTTGCGGGATTCGATACATGGCGTACAACGCTTACAACAAATTATCATGTTATTAATTTAAATAAATAATATAAGCTTGATTTTTTTTATATTGAATTAACAACTAATACATTTTTTAGCTTATATAAAATTTAAGAACTACAATAAATAAAATAAATAAGTCGCCAGATTGACTCTCTAACGGAAGTATTATTAGTTTTAAATATAAGTAATTTGTAAATTAACATATAGCTGTAAAACATTAGTTTTACACATCTAAATAATCCTTGCTATCTATTTCAAAAATAAATTTCAAATACTTTTCTAGAAATTAACTGTAAACAACGTTATTGGACATTGTTTTCACTAAAGACCGTAATCTTGTAAAGTTGCTGCAAGGCCCCTCTACTCCCCACCTAACGAATGTATAATCTTGGAAAGGATGCAGCACGGAGCTCAGTCTTTTTGGTATTTTCTTCGATTAAAAAGATAAGTATTGATGCTCAGTTGTACTTACTGTCTGAAGTGAATAATAGTGTTACTCTGTTTGTCGGTGAGCGTTATAATAATCAGAGTTCCTAGAAGTGAAAACCTAGTGCTTATTTTGTGGATACTAGGGCAGTTTCTATGCAGTTAGAAATAGTTAAATATTTAGCATTTATGATTATAAACTTACTTGTATATGTTATCTTTGTTTACTTTGCTCTTGACAAATAAACGTTTGAGTTTTAAAGTAAGCTTATTACAAAAGTGTATGATAGTATGGTTTAATGTGTTATTTCATCTCGTAACACCACGTTCTGTATGTAAGGTCAAATAAAATCCAAGATAAATACTGAATAAGTGCTTTTATTACGTAAGCCTAACCCATTATTTTCAACAATTTTCAGAAGTGGGATTCCTACGATGCCGAAACGTTCTCGCCGTGCTACCGCCGGAGTTTTTGAAGTTGAAGATCTACCCGCAACAAAGCGATGGAGACCTTGGCGATCTCAAGATCAAGATCCTGACCAACCTGCCGAGGGCGCAGCAAAGGCCGATACCGCTTCTTCGGCCGACCAGCCTGGTTCTTCAGGGATCCCAAGTTCAAGTAAGATCCAACCATACTTTTTTGATAATGTTGCGGTTAAAGCTGAAATAATTCCGGTGTTTGATCCTGAATATTCCGACATTTTTGCACACCAATGGATCAATAAAATAGAACAACTTGCTGTGATACATAATTGGTCTGATGCTGCAAAAAGTTATTATATGCAGTCCAGACTTGGAGGAATGGCTCGCTTTTGGCATTCTTCATTACTTAACTATGATTTAACCTGGGATCAGTGGAAAAAAGACTTGCTTAAAGCATTTCCTCGAAATATTGACTATGCAGAGTTATTGAGAGAGATGCTAGCGCGGAAAAAGGTCCCGAACGAAACCATGGCTCAATATTACTACCAAAAAAATGCCATGTTGACAAAGTTGGATATATCAGGAGATAAAGCGGTTGCATGCATCATAGATGGACTACCTGTGTACCTTAAAGCTGCTGCTAAGGCTGGAAACTTTAAATCTGCTGCCGAGTTGCATGCAAACTTTTTGGCAATTATGGAAGAAAATAAGTTGAGACCACCAACTGTACTACACGCACAACGTGATGCACCTAGTGTGTTATTTCATCTCGTAACACAACGTGTTATTTCATCTCGTAACACAACGTTCTGTATGTGAGGTCAAATAAAATCCAAGATAAATACTGAATAAGTGCTTTTATTACGTAAGCCTAACCCATTATTTTCAACACCACTACACCAAGACGGTCGTCAAATAGATTTGGTGATTTGAATTTAGAAATTCAAATCACTCGATCAAATCCCTGTTAACAACTACCCCCGCTCGCCTATAACCCTCAGGCGATGTCTCAGTTAAGCGTGCAGACTATGGTTAGTAGAAATGTAAATGTATATCTTCAAGAAGTAGTATTTTTATGTTGGCTGATACGAGTACACACAACACACAAAAATATAAACATAATTTAAAAGATCAATAAGACCAAATTTATTAATAAAAAAAGTGTTCCCAAAAAACTAGAATAATTACAAAAATACTCGTACCAAAAACTTAGTACCGGGTTTAAGACAGGACTAAGCTATTAGCCAGCCAATTAGAAAAGCGCTTCTCTATTAGGTTATGTCACGAATGTGACATTCATTCCTCTGTTGTCGGTTAATATTTAGACCGATTTTAAACCTGGTCTAAGTTTTTTGTAATAACACTGTCAGGGTTTTGCAAGACACTGCTATAGTTACGCCATGGCCAATGTACGCCTGTCCGTCATTACAGAAGCGAGCCATTCTATAACTTCTCCGACGTCATTGCAAAATAACTGAAAGTAATAGATCGTCTGGACGATCTATTTTGAATCTAAAGGGGAGCTTCGTTAACTCTTTTTACGTAGGAGGCAAAAAGAACAAAGTATAAGGGAGCTTTTAAGATCCATTAGTCTAGTATCTTCATAAAACTCATCCTAACGCAATTCGTTATCTCAAATTACAATAACAACTTTACTGTCTATGTTTACAAGAATACTTGTACCTAGAAAACCTGAAATTAATGTAAGATTCAATTAGAAATCAAGTAAGGTGTGAAATTGCCTTATAGATTATAGCAGTTCCCCGCCACTTCGCCAACGCCAAAAATCGGATTTTCCATACAAACTTTCATTCCCCAATTAACCCCCCTGATGATTTTATATCGCAACAAAAAGTAGCACATGTCCCTCCTAAGGTCTTAAACTATCTCTGTACCAAATTTTATTTGAATCGGTCCAGTAGTTTCGGAGCCTATTCAATACAGACAAACAATCAAATCTTTCCTCTTTATAATGTTAGTGTAGATATATACGAGTACTAGTGGCAAGTGGTAAATTTGTTGCCCGCATTAAATTTATTAGTACTGTCACCACTACACACATCTACCTATACATATAATAAAACTGTAAGACCGATGCGTCTGTACATTGAGTATTTTTACCACTAACGAATTAATGGTGATGTTAAAATAGTAGCAGAATAGGAATCTACAACTTTGATTTTTTTGTCTGTTTGTCTGTTTGTACACGCTAATCTCCGGAACTACTGAACGGATTTAATTGAAACTTTATATCTCTTATAGTTAAGCTGAACTGCTAGGGTTCTATATCAGTTGCTCCAGATCTTCAATTTGTGTACGTCAATATAAAGTGCTCATTACGCTGAACAATGTTCCCTAAGGCACTCTATTCATATCTCTTATAGTTGAGCTGAGCTGCTGGGGTTACATATCAGTTGCTCCAGACCTTCAATTTGTGTGCGTCAATAGAAAATGCTTATCACGCTGAATAACTTTTTTTAAGGCGCTGCTTGCATATCTCTCTTAGTTTAAGTGTACTGCTAAGGTTCCACGTCAGATACTCCGATCTTCAAAATAAGTTATAGTATTTGCCCAGACTTAATAGCTACACAATAAAAAAAGTTTTAATTAAATCCGTTCAGTAGTTCCGGAGATTAGCGTGTACAAACAGACAAACAGACAAAAAAATAAAAGTTGTAGATTCCTATTCTGCTACTATTTTAACATCACCATCAATTCGTTTTTGGTAAAAATACTCAATGTACAGACGCATCGGTCTTACAGTTTTATTATATGTATAGATTATATTATAATAAATTATAAATAAATTGATTCAATAAACACAACAATTACCTAACCCCAAACTAAGCGTGAGCTTGTGCTATGGTGACTAGGATAACGGATAGACTACTTATATACAGTTGCAAACATCCATGACTTAGGTACAAATTGCTCGTACTCATCACACAAACATTTGCCCCTTGCGGGATTCGAACCCGCAACCGCTGCGTTTAGAAGTCCGTTGCGCGAACCACTACATTTTCAAATTGTCAAAGCAAATCAATTCCCAGTGACATCACCCGTCACCCGCTGAAGCAGGAAGGTTGCGTATGGACTTGTCGAACTATAGTAATATGATGGCCCACTGGATGGCCCTTCTAACCTTTTTTCTTTTCTGTTGTAAGATGTTTTTTTTAAAAAACCTATTACAGAAAAAAGCTTTTAGCCAAAACAAAAGATAATGTGAAAAAATAACAAAAAAGTCTGGTATCAAAAGAAGAGCTTATTAAGAATTAAAATCGGGCTCCGAATATGAAATTACCGGAGACAAACAACTGACACATGAAAAAAGTACGTACTCTGGCTTCGTCCCACTGACCTTTATAATACAAGTACGCTGGACTGCATACTGTCAATCTAAAAATGAAGCCATTTGACTATCGCCATTTTGGCGCTGACGGCTGTAGTGAGCGTGTGGTGAGCGTCCACGGAATTAATTAGAGTTGACATAAACGTACGTAAGTTACTCTATTTTAGTTCCCTGGACACTTCGGGGGGCGCTTTGATGAGGCACAAAAATCATGTGTCATTTCTTAGAGAACCTTTAGTCCAGCCCATGGTCCAGCGTACTTGTATAATAGAAGTCAGTGCTTCCACACTAGCAGGCCACTTGCTAAGCGCCTGGCGAGTCGCTAATTTATACGAACTGTCTAAAATATATGCGACCGGCCGCACTGCATGCTTGGCGCCTGGGCTAGTACTTATTCTGTGGCCTGGTTATAATCTGTCAAGTTTATGCCTAACCCACCTGCGGGTGAAAGACGCGCGGGAGGCGAGGAATCGCCAATCACAAGCGACTGTCATGGATAATCCCCCTCCCCGCAACACCATCAGTCACCGCTGACATCTATATCCCCAGAGCCCGTGAACCCCAGACCTTCGTTAGTTTATAAAAGCTGAAAGTTTGTCAGCGCATGATCCCAAGAAATGTAAGAACGATGGACCGTCATGAAGTCATTTGGGTCATCGTGGCTTTGGCTGGTCAACGTTACTAAAGGTGTGTGAAATACCAACCCAAATTCATCAAATCATCATCATCATATCAGCCTATTGCAGTCCACTGCTGGACATAGGCCCTCCAAGACGGTGCCAAATTTCACGGTCCTCCGCTTCTCGCATCCAGCCACCACCGGCCACCTTCCTCAGGTAGTCAGTCCACCTAGCAGAGGGCCGGCCAACACTACATTTCCCGAGACGTAGTCTCCATTCGAGAACTTTCCTACTCCAACGCCCGTCGGTTCTGTGACAGATATGACCAGCCCACTGCCACTTCAGCTTACTGCACCTCTGAACGATATCTATGACTTTCGTCTTTTGACGGATGATCTCGTTCCGGATTCTATCCCTTAGCGAGATCCCCAGCATTGATCGTTTCATCGCTCGCTGAGCGACATGCAGTCGGTGGGCCAGCTTGACTGTCAAGTTCCACGTCTCAAATTCATCAAATAATACAGAGTGTATTTTGTTTATATTACCTTCAGAATATTATTGCCTGCCACACCCCTCTTACGTCTTTCGTTTCGCAGGAAGGTCGCGCAAGAACTTGTTGGACTATAATAGCTGAGCATGCGTGTATCTGTCACCAAAAAATAACGAAATGTTAAGTTTATTTGAAAAAAACTTCCAGCATATCGTAACTGTCAATTAAAATGTATTATTTAACGCATAAGCTAATTGATGATTGAACGAACTTACCTGTAAGTGAAGTTCGATCATAATTATACGAAGTGCTTGGTCCTCGAGATTAGTATGCCTACCTACTTAAATTAGAACCTAACATTATAATCCAACTATGTAGTAACGCGTTAGTGTTTCCACTGCACTTAGTTTAATTTTTTTTTTGTCATTTCCGGTTGAATTAAAAACATTTAAACGAAAATGAAAACTGTCCGTTTTCGGTTGATTTTAAAATTATTTATAAAGGGGAAATGGAAATTCTCCCCTTCCTTCGACGACCTCACCTCATTGCAATCTCGTATCCGTCTCGTCATTTAGTTTAGAGAGACAGTAATATTTCCATAACATACGGGAATTGTCTAATACAATTATGAGGGTGGGAGGGAGTGCATACTAATCTCTGCGGACAAAGCACTTCGTATAAATATGATCGAACTTCACTTACAGGCACAGAATACTAGTACTTCGTACAGAAGTATGACTTAGCAATTGTATTCAAAGAAATGTCTACTCAATGTCGTCGACAATATGGCGTAATTTAGTTCGCCTCAGAGTTAAGCACATTTTCGTGTAGACACCTACAAAAATCCATTGCAAGATAATTTCATACTTATTGCTCTGGAATATGATTCATAATACACTAAACCTATTCAGTGACGTAATATCACGCGACGCGATAGGGTTGACTGCTACGAGAAGCTTCTAACGCCATCTAGCGCCTCTTTCTAGTACTTTATTCATTCTCGTCCAGCCAGCAACGTAGCCGTGCGGCCGCCGGTAAATAAAACGCGCGAGCGTGGCTCTGGCCGGTAGCGGCACGCAACTTGTTTTAGCACCTACGTCGGTGCGCCGCGCGTAGGTACGTTTTTGCTACCTCCGCGGGGAGATACACAGGCCTGTTACAGGTAAGTTCGTTTAATCTTCAATTATTATCACCTATCTTTTGATGATCCTATCGTTCGTGCAAACACTGTAAAATCATCATTACTTACAACAGGTCTATTGTAAAACTGAGCACATACAGTGGAGTTGCCGCTCCAACCTGCAGTTTTTCTTATAAGGTCAATATTGAGTCCGTCCCTACGCGCAAGTGAGGTTGCTGTATGTCGAGTACTGTGTGCAGTAAAAATGGAGACGTCAATTCCACTGTCTTGCATTGTGGATTTAATCCACCTGATTAGAGTTTGATAACACACAGGAGGCATGTGAGGATTTCTAAAACTAATAAATAGATTAATTTAAGAACCCTAAAAAGGGAAATTGACATATGTAAGTAGTCACTCCAAGTGACTGCCGTATTGATTTTCCATTTAAACTTTCATCCAACATTTCACTCCTCAATATTTTTTTATCGTGAAAAAAGTTATGCCTTTCCAGGTTTTCAATCTGTGTATACTTATTTATACTAATCATCTAAATCAGTTCACAAAGACACTATCGCATGTATAATATCCGTATGGACATGCATAAAGGACTTGTCCTCTTTTTGTATGGAGGCTGGTTTTTTATTCCAGATATCACCAACCACCAATAACCTATATTTATCTTTAAGCTACAAAAATATGAAACACGTAACCATAGAAATCTGAATTTTAAACGCCTCCATTTTTGAGAAAAGTATGTCTTGTAATGAGGCATCATCTATTGATCATTACTTGTATTTCTTGGCTGTATGGCTATGTACCATTGCCTTTCCACTGGTTGATAAATACTACAAGCAAGACTACAAGGTACTACCACAGATTATATAATAGGTACTACTGTCAATGGAATGTCAATTTTGCTGTCAATTTTTTTTCATGCGTTAATTGATATAGGTGAAGGTGCGGTTTATTTACAGACAAAGAGAAAAAATAATTTTATTTTTCTCTAAATCGGGGGCCGTAAAAAATATATTAATTATGCATAAAGGCTAGTTTTTGTGAACTCTTTCATATAATATTTAGTTTATTCTGGTTAGAAATATTGATGAATAAAAAACCATTAACGGACAAGTCCTTTGTACAGTCTAGACAGTTTCATTAATACTTGAGCATTTCCAAGGCCTTAAATACGTATAAATGTATATGGAACGGTAGTATTTATACATCTGAGTAGATTCATTAATCAAACTTATACGATCAGTTAAATAAGTATTTTTACTTTAACAAAATCATTTTAAGCCTTTTAATTGCTTATATATTAATGAAGCCGACTGCACATACGACTACCAAAACGTGATTTTTATAAAATTTGATTTCAGGCAATCTTGTATTTGGAATTCTAGACTGTTAACTCCAACTATGAAATAATTACCCTTAGATTTAAAATCGGTATATATTCAGTAGGCGATCCCCGTCTGCCTCTCACACAAACTTTCTTGTCTGAGACTTTAAATAAGTCTACTTACTAACAAAAGAAAGTTTGGATAATTCGTAAGTATAAATACACGATACCTACCTCTTAAGTAGCTGTGGGAGTCTTTGAAGTCCGTTTTTCTTTGCGTGTCAAACATTGTAAACAATCTTTTCGTGACTTTTAAAACTAATATATAAGTCAGCCTATTAGATCCCTCTGCTGGGAAAAGGCCTCACCTCAACTATGAGGAGGAACGAGCCATACTTCACCACGCGGGCTCAGTGCGGATTGGTGGAGGGGTGTATGTAAGGCAAGTGACAAACCTTACTGTCAGAAGTTATCAAGCCGCCCTAGGGCCTCTGACTAGGCTTAACGACTAATACCACAGATATTAGCCGGGACCAACTGCTTAACGTGCCTTCCGAAGCACGGAGATGCTTGTCATGGACGTCACTTAAATGGTCGGAATGGTCACACATCCAATCACGACCGCGCCGTGGGTTGCTTAACTTTTGGTATCACTACCAAAGCGCTGCCGCCACTGCGCCACAAGCACCTAAAACTAATACTGTTGAGAAAAATATTTACTTATAGCTCTAAAATGCTGCATATATCAAACGAACTACCATATTAGGATGTATTTTTTGTGTCTAACAATGAATAATTTCGTTGAAAAGGAATATCAAGATTGTTTACAATGTTGGACAAGCAATGAAAAACGGACTTTCGGACCGTGCCTAGTTCGATGTGTGCTTGCTTATAAAGGGTGTCCCAAAAAGAGCGTGCAAAACTGTAAAGAACTAATGTATGACCCATCTCGACAAAAAAATGGCAATAAGCCATATTTCGCTTACAAAAATTAATTAACTGTGCTATCCGGTGAGATAAAGTCAATCAATTTTTGTGAGCGAAATTAAATTTAATTTTGACGTTTTTTTTTAAATAAAAGTAATCCATATACTTTGCTTTGGTATACCTACGCTCCACGTATTAGAATAGTTATTGATAATACTAGTGTAAAATGTATTTGTATTGGTATTGATACGAGGGTCAAACTGAAAGTTCTTAGAAAATCAAAAACTGATTACATTAGCCAGTTATTAGTTTTATTATATCTTTTCAAAATATTGTCCATTGACGTCAATACACCGCTGCATGCGATGGAACCACTGGGAAAAGCACTTTGCCCACTCGTCCTTAGGGGTCTCTTCAATGGCATCGCGATACGCAGCCACCGCTTCTTCAGCATTCATAAACCGCTTTCCTTTAAGTTTTTCTTTAATTTTTGGAAATAAATAAAAATCACAAGGCGCGAGGTCGGGGCTATACGGCGGGTGACCCAGTAATTCAACGTTTGATGTCGCCAAATAGTCGATCGTTCGCTTGGCGGTGTGCGACGAGGCGTTGTCGTGGTGAAGGAGGATCCTACTGCGAGGTCGTTTCTCTCGAACTTTTTCCAAGACAAGTGGCAAACAATTGGTAGTGTACCATTCTGCAGAAACTGTTTTTTGATCCTCTAACACAATTGTTGCGGAATGACCTATCCTTCCAAAGAACGAGGCCACCATTTTTTTTCCCGCACTTCGATCTCTCTTCACTTTAGTTGGCAACTCCTCGAAAGGAAACACCCACTGAGCAGATTGTCTTTTGGTTTCAGGATCATAACAGTAAATCCAGCTTTCGTCACCTGTTAGTATGTCGAACACAGCATTTGAGTCACCTCCGTTAAATCTTTCAATCATTTTACGGCACCAATCCACACGATGGAGTTTTTGAGCCTTAGTCAAATTATGAGGTATCCACCGGGCGCAAAGCTTCCTGACCGCTAAATGTTCGTGGAGGATTTTGTGCACTTGACTCATACCGATGCCTAAGCTTGTCCGAATCTGCTGATAGGTCACTCTTTTGTCAGTCTCTATCATACGCCGCACAACACAGATGTTATTTTCAGTCGTCGCCGTAGAAGGCCGTCCCTCACGTACATCATCAGTGAGATTAGTGCGACCACGTTTAAACTCATTAAACCAGTTGTAAACAGTCGCACGAGATGGGGCTTCATCGTGAAAGGCCAATCGTAGTCTATCATAACTTTCTTGTTGACTTAAATGACATCGAAAGTCATAAAAAATCATTGCACGAAAATTTTCTCGTGTTAAATTCATTTTGACGTGACACAGACAATTTTCAATTTGCCGCCAAGTCGTAAAACAAATGACAAATGAATGAAATATATACTCAGTAATATTGGCAAAGAGTTCTATTTTCAAATTTTAGAATATTTTTTTTATTATATTGTTTATAAGTGGCCAGTTCTAAGAACTTTCAGTTTGACCCTCGTAGTGTCAATTTTTGTGTTTCTATTGTTATGTAAGTTGTATATATACTATATAATACTTGACTTTTTAATTAAATTTATTAAAAAATTCTTCAATTTTATAATTTATAAAGGTAATGTAAAATTACTAACTCAATGTGTATGTACGTACACGCCTTATGGACTTAAAATCTGCTAAATTAACAAACACAATATTTTCAACATTTATACCCCAGTGTGCAACCACTTAAACTTTGTTTCATTAGAATGATACATCCAGAGTCACAGGTTGCCCTCTCTCCACTATACGACATAGTACTACAAATAATACAATTACTGGATGCGATGGAAGTATAAGTAACTTTGATCATAGAAACTACGTAGCCGAAGTTGCGGGCAACAGCAATTTCTAAATAAACTTGCGCTTGGTTAGTTTATCAAAGCGAAAAGCAGTGAATATTGGAATAGTTTGTTATTCCAATGAAGAATTTCTCAGCGTTTCAACTGGAGTGTCTAAATACCTTTAAATCTAGTATATCTAGCAAGGTTATTAAGATATTTTTTATTAATTATATTTTTGCACTTGAAAAAATGACCGCCAGAAGCGGGACCCGCGTTCCTCGCATGACGGGCGATTGCCTAACCTCTCGGCCACTGGCGTTGGCAGAGCCTGTCGAAATTTTCAAGTGCTTCTTAACGCTGTAATGCCGCGTTGCTTTCATCAATGTTATTGGGATTACACCCTCATCCTCACACAAAAGAAATACTATTGCAAGTATTTAACAATCGAAAGATGAAGCTTGCAAATACGATAAATTATTGTTTTTAAGTGATAAGGTAATTTTTTTATTTAACACAAAAATGTTATGACATAGATTCATAGATTACATTACAGAATAACGAGTAAGAATTAACAGACAGAATTCGACTGCGAACAGATTTATTAATATTAAGCCTTTGAATACCTTAATATAGCGCTCGCTGATAGTCGCTGATAATTTGAAAGTGGAATTTAATACCACTAAACCACGGTATATATGTCGCAGGGATTTTGTCAAAGACGTGATATTATAATTTTACTAGTGAAATTATAATTGCACAGATTATTGTCAATGACGACTGGTTCGTATAATTTAACGTGCTCTTTTCAGTGATATTGTAATTTCACTGGGCTGCAATAGTGATATTATAATAAATCTAGGTTTATTATGAGTTGAGTTTGTGGTGGGAGCCTCGCGTGTTCTGATTGGTCAATTGAGTTAATCAGTTGCAATACTCATTCATAAACATTGGAGCGTGCCTTTTTAAATAAAATAAAATATATATATATATATTACTTCATTACATATTTTTGGTGTTTTTATGAGGTAATTGGTTGATCATTCTAGTCAATATCTCCAAAATGAGTGATCGTGAGCATTTGGAAGTGTTCAATACTTGTAGTTCAGTTGGTAAAGAAAATAGACCAATCAGCGATCGCTTTGATAATCTAACATACTTAAACCAGTGTTATTGTTAAAATATCACTGCCTTACAATGTCACTGTATCGGTCTAGTGAAATTATAATGGCACTGAAACTAGCCAGTTAAATTGTAAGTAATGCAAACGATTGACAATAAATCAGTGTAATTATAATGACACTAGTAAAATTATAATATCACGGATTTTGTAATGTCCCTGCGACATATCGATAAAAACAAAAACTCTCTATTGTGAATAAACATAGTTGGACACGTTTCAGTATTTGCCTGTACAAAATATGGAGTCTGTTGGGCTAGTGCTGTGATGTACCTACCTACATAACTTTAAAAAATGTTATATCGATGATACCCAACACAGATACTGCTAACTGGATTAAAAAAAACAACCTAGTGTGAGTCGGACTCGCGCACGAAGGTTTCCGTACCATTTACCATTTGTACCATTTATAAACAAAATCACGTTTGATAGGTGGGAGGCTCTCTTAAATATTAATTTTATTCTGGTTTTAGTATTTGCTGTTATAGCGGCAAAAGAAATACATAATGTGTGCTGAGACATTTTTAACTGACTAGTTTAGCTTTCATGGTTCATGAGATACAGCCTGCAGACAGACAGACAGACAGCGGAGTCATAGTAATGGGCCTCCAGCATGGATAGTCCGAGACAACACCTGTACTGTTCCATTCCTAAAATAACTACGTAAACAAACACATAAATTATAATAATAATAAATTGTTACAAGAAATAAACCAATACCCTAGCCTTAAACTAAGCGTGACCTTGTGCTACGGCGACTAGGTTAACGGATAGTCATACTTACACATCCATGACTTAGGTGCAAATGCTTATGCTCATCACACAAACATTTGCGCCTTGCGGGATTCGAACCAACCTCTGGTTTTGTGGTCTGGAACGCGGACCACTACACCAAGACGGTCGTATTATCTAATATCGACAATATCACAGCACGACACTAGCAAGCATCCCCGGCCGACTCCTGTCCGCCACAACAATGTAAAGTTATAAGCGTGGGCGACTTCTGGCGGTTGCCATTAACAACATCCTATATATCCATACTCAGGTGACGTACACGGCCGCGTGTAGACTACCCCACTTTGGCCGCTTCTATTCCCTACGTAATAAAAGCTGTTTTCGTATATCAAATAGGTAACTTAACATGCTGCCGACTGTACAGTGGACCACAGGAACAAGCAATTTCAACGCTACATAACCGTGTTACCTTGTTTTAAGTACCAAAGTTGGCTGAAAGTGTAAGTTTGACTGAGCTTGGCAGCCACCGTTATCAGTGACCACTACGGTTCCGTATTCAAAGAAAAAGAACTCTACAGGTACTAGAAAGCGGTAATCAAGCGGTAAGCTAACTACCGTCTTGGAGTAGTGGTTCGCGCTTCGGACTACATAACCAGAAGTTCCGGGTTCAAATCCTTTGAGTAGCAAATGTTTGTGTAATGCACGAGCATTTGAATCTAAGTCTTGGATGTTTATAAACATGTATGTCTATTCGTCATAGAATAATCTCACGCTTAGTTTAGGTCTAGATAGGTAATTGGTGTGTTTATTGAAACAAACAAAATAGTACAAAATGTTTATTAATTAAGACAACAAATTTATTTACTAGTTACAATCACCTCATCATATCAGTAGGTATGTATTAATTATTTCAGCGTTAGTACGAAGTACTGACTGCGAGAAAAACTTCGACGGAATTTCAACAAGGAAAACTCAATTTACCGAGAATCAAATAGATTTGACAGTTCCCCGCGACTTCGCCCTCGACAAATGTTGCATTTCCCACACAAACTTTCATCCCCCATTTCACCCCCCTGATGATTTTATATCGCAACAAAAAGTAGCATATGTCCTTTCCAGGGTCTCAAACTATCTCTGTACCAAATTTCGTTTGTATCAATCCAGTAGTTTCGGAGCCTATTTAATACAAAAAAAACAAACAATCAAATCTTTCCTCTTTATAATATTAGTCCCGCTTTGCGTAACACGACGTTTACTGACCTGCCTTATGGAGGGTAGACAGCGGCCGTAACTGATTTAACTTACCTTGAACCTGTTGTTATGTCTTAGTATTATCAGCTGTATCATTGTCAGGGTTGCCTCCCGTCCCTATTCTGAGTGACTTCAGTGATATTGTCAGGCATTCTCGGCATTAGGTGTTCTTCGCCTGATTAAAAATAGAAAACGAGAACAATGATTAATGAATTTAATTTATCTGGAAAACTATTTAATAGAGGCATATGTTTTTGTTTACAGATAAATACGGAGGCTAACTAATATACAATGTGTCCCGACGAGACTAGAGATAATCTCTGTTTATATTGTCTGATGCCGTACCCAAATTTATTATTAGTTTATACTTAGCCAAAAAGTTCGAGAAAGTTGTAGTCCCTCGCTTATTTATTTAATGCTTCTCAACGCCTTAACAGTCAATAAGTTTAGCGCTCGCTTCGATGTTGGTCTTTACCAATATTCTAAAGCGAGGTTTAGACTAGCAAGTTCTTACTGCAATTTCTTGAGTAAGTACATACTTGCTGGTTGCCTATATAACGATTATAATATATTATAATTATAATATACATTTATCTTGTAGATAGATCGCCAAAGAAAACGTTAATATGTATGTATGCAAAAGTAACGTGACGTTTCAATGGCTTATGTCAGTTTTATAATACACATTTTGTTAGGAATAGCAAACTTTAAATTAGGTTGCCTCTTCTCTATGGGCCTTGTTTACACAGTGGTAACTTGCGGAAGTCAACTTCTGCAAGTTTTGTTGCTAGTCTATTTTGCACTTAACATCCCTCATAGGCTATTTCCTGGTTCCTGATTTTATAAAACCTAAAAGTGGTAACCGTGGATACTCTACATTATTCATTACTGCGGAATACTATCCTTGAAGAACAAATCAAATATGGGTTAAATCTTTTCTTACGTGTTTGATTTCATTTTTCATTGCAGCTGCGTACTGGCCTTACACAACGGATAAAAGAAAAAAATAAGTTTGTAAAGAAACACATGTAACAGGAATAAACAATTTATTATCATTGTACCAGAAGGTCAAGGTTAACAGGGTCACGGAGGTCAGATGGCAGTTGCTCCACTGTAATTACACGATCTGCTATATCCTGGATCATGGACCCTGGGGCCTTGCGTGCCAGTGCACAACCGGGATAACGCTGGATGATGATGATGATGATGATGTGTCATGGAATATAGAAGAATGGAGAAAGGTTATAGGCATCGATGGCCTTGTTCACCCCCTTAAAGAATGGTACTTGTAGTGTACTAGTATAAACATGATATACATAAATACAAATCTGTCCTCTCAGCTAAGCTTTGGCTATGTTATCCGTTACCTAACATTTAATTTTAATGGATTTTCAATTCTCAACTTCGGTTGTTGAAGTGGAACTAGTCACGTCTTCATCATATGTTGTTAATAAGGCATCCTTACATGATGGTATCCTATAAACATTCCTTCATTCATTCGCGGCTTTTCCTATGGACGGATCTGAAGAAAGGAGAGTCCAGGAGCAAGATGATTGTAAGAAAGCAAACATAAACCCTATGTTCCAGATCCTGAGCCCGGAGTTTGAGAAGTTCTTCGACCAGCATTGCCAAAATTGAGCTAGCGACGTTTTTCGACAATCATCCAGGACTGGTCGGCTTCCTGCTCACCTCAGCGAGTACTAGAAGGGAAGAATGTAGATTTATTTTATTTTCGGCAGAATGCCTCAAGCGGCGCAAATATGAAGATCTTAGCAAGGCTTACTTATTTGAACCGTTTGGGGTAGAACCGCCTAGGGCTATGGGGATCTAGTGCTCACAAGTAGTTTCCTGAGTTGTCTAACTGCCGCACTCAGGGACGGCGATTAAATTAATCTATCACTTTCTTTGTCTATGAAATAGAAAAGGACAGTATGAGACTAAATGAAGGATTAACTTTAATTGACGTCTCTGAGTACGGCAGTAAGTGGCTTTTTGAGACTTTTTTTTTTTAAATTTATTTATACAAGTTAACAAATAATTAACATAACATAAAATCTGCCAAACTGCGCAAGCAGTTTGTCGGCAGGTGTTCTCGTTTTTATAACTATCCCAAGATATAGGTATCCAAAGTAGGTATTAGATAAAGATAGGTGACATTACTTACATTCAATAAAAGCTTGTAAAAAAGCTGCTACGGACAAAGTGACAAGTAGTGCTTTTTTAGCATATATTTAAGACTATTCTTAGACGAAATATCCTTCAATACTTTCTCCGGCAGGTCATTAATAAGAGTAGGTACTAACCACTTCTCAGGGTGCAAGGGGTCGCCTCTACCTGGGCCAGAAAATTTGTATGGCCATGCTGCGAGGTAATGTGGCCAGCCTATTGTTTAGGGTTTTATTAGAGAAAATAAACACCAACAGATTTTTGTTTTTTTATTCCAGTTTATCATTTATCTAATACTTATTACTAATATAAAAACGAAACCGGGGTGCGTCACTATTATTCTCCAAAATATTACGCTATGTTAATAAATATTTTTTTTTTTAAACTCCGCCCGTGATTTTTAAATATTTTTAAACTTGGCTTGTATAGAACATAACGTTAAAATAATGATATTGTCATTTTTTAATCGTTATTATCTATTTGAAAGTTTATTTGTAAAACTTGTAAAAAACTTTTAAATAAATAATTGTATATTAACACTCAGATGTCAGAAAATGTAATTTAAAACTGACTTGAAATCGAATGTAACTAAAACGCTACACAAAACTTCAAGGCAGCTTTTAATCTGGTATTATCATGACTTACCATAGCATTGAAACTGCAAAAATAATATCCACGAAACTGAGAACATCCAAACTGTACACTTCCTAAAATAAATCACAGATCCAGAGGTAACAAGTGCTTAGAGGTATAGTGACAACATTGACTATGCAAAAATTCCTCGCTGAACGTACACCGATGACCAGATCCTACTTGTCAGGACGTAAGTCCATCAGGTCGAATTACGGCAAACGGGTAAGTACCGTAAGTACGGTACCAAGTCAGACTGAATCTCCATACGGGTTGACTATTAGATGTTAAGAACCAAGTTGCTCAAAAGCCGACCTCAACGATGACGTCACACTAGCAATCTGATCAAAACCAGATTGGAGGGTCAGCTGTGTGTCGCACCAACCAGATATAGGGGCAGCCGCTGACCCATATAATCCAGTTCGTCCGACGCAACGACCGAATAAACTAAAACCCTGGGCTCAGAGTGTAGTACTTGGGTACTTGTGCATTCAGGGGGCGTCACAAGCAGAAAAAACAGACATCAGCAGTCTTATCCGATGTGCGTATTTTTAGCTGTGAAGCATCAGCCGAACCCGAAGTGTGACGTTGTCGTTGGGCTAGCAAATCTATTCAGAATTATTGGACAACAACACTTACTTGATATCGTTAACGAAAAATTCTAAATAGAAGTCTAACGCCGGACAATCAGGGCTTCAATCATGATGTCCATTCAGATCCTTCCGTGGTAACCTCAATCCTGATCGTGATCCTCCCGACAAAATTTGAACTCTAATTCAAATTTTTCCAGGGAATATTTGCAAAGTCACAAACGCCAACCGAAAATAAGGGAAGAAAGAAAATTCATCCACTTCTGTTGGCATCACTTGCAAGCACCTAGTTCTGCTATCTCACGCACGAAATAAATTACTAATGACAGATCGAAGATCATTCTCGGTTGTTTCAACAACTTTAAGGATTATCTAAATAACCGGGATTGATTTGAATCTTGTATTACATTGGTTATTGATTTCGAGCGTTAATCGCATCAAGAGGTTCTCAATACCCTGTTTTATGACGCGTTAAGCGCCATAATTATCAGGCTATCGAGATGGGGTTCTGACGCGATTGAATCAGCAGAATTATGTACTTTTCCACGTGACGCCAGCCAAAAGTGGGTGCAGGGAGTTGAGGGCTCACTCCCTGAGTTTTGCCCACCCATCGAACCTTAAGAACTGGTCCGTACCGCGTTTGCTGCGGCTTGAGTAAACGTTGCCCCCCCTGAAGATTGTCAAACCACGCACGCTTTCTCTGGATAAGCGACGTTTTCACCAAAGGTGTGAGAGGATGCGAAGAGAAAATATTGTTGAGAAATGAATCCACAGAATTGCTTCATATAAAGTCTAGCAGTTATAAGTCAAATTCTCCATACCAACTTTCACCCCCTATTTCACCTCCCTAATGATTTTATATCGCGACAAAAAGCAGCCTTTGTCCTTTCCGGGGTCTCAAACTATCTCTGCACCAAATTTCATTTGAAACGGTCCAGAGGTTTCGGAGCCTATTTTATACAAACAAACAATCAAATC
Source organism: Pyrausta nigrata (assembly GCA_949316185.1). Taxonomy (NCBI): domain Eukaryota; kingdom Metazoa; phylum Arthropoda; class Insecta; order Lepidoptera; family Crambidae; genus Pyrausta; species Pyrausta nigrata. The sequence goes on from OX438936.1 coordinate 3,342,559, forward strand.
TTTTCTCTTTATAATATTAGTGGAGAAGTATATTTATAACTGAAAAACCATAGACCCATTTGATTTGCTCATTCCATTTTAATAATATTTTCAACACGTCACGTGAGTTAATTTTTGTATATTTATATACAGGTTGACTTTTGTACCAGTATTCATAAATTTTAATTTTAATTGTTCTAGGTATCGGTAGTCGTAAATATAAGCTATTTTTGAAAAAAATAGATATGTCAAGTTTCATGGAAAAAAACTATACAATTATCAAAAAACGTGGTTACCCGTAACTAAGCATGAATAAAATAAATGCGGCGCGTAGGTATCGTGGCGCTAAGTTGCTGTTATTATAATGACCTTATGCAGGAGGTAACGGCCTTGAGCTGTGTCTTCCGTTTTGGTCATTTTTCGGACGGTTTCCGAGTGCTTCATCTCAATATTTTTGTACTGGACGACAAGAATACACGTATTTTTACGTGTTTTGTTTTTGCGTTAAATATTATAGGTAATATTTGGATATTGATACAAAAGTAATCCTGTATATTAAGAGTTGGTAGTTGTTAAATATGTTTTAAGTCTAGTCAAACGTGTAAAGATGGCATTCCAACAGACCATGGCGGGAGAAAATTGAGTAGTAATATCATGTTTTTTGGCATCAATATTTACAGAAAACTGTAAGATTGATTTAATAGATAAAGATGTATACTTAACCTTCTTTAATGTATTATTTGTATTATTTTAATGATATTACTTATGAAAATATAAAAATCCAACACAATTTTCGCTAGTAGGTTAAAAGAATGACTAATGTCATTTTCTACTGCCCGGCGATTCGTATTAGGTGTAAGCGCCGAGCACACAGCATGCTTGTGTTTTTACGTGTAAAATGTCATTTGTATACGTAATTTTTATGCAGAAGATAACCTGAACATAATAATACACGAAAGAGAATGCTAAATTGCATTCAGACAACGCAACGCAAACTTTGACACAGTTGTTTAAGTCGAAAATGTTAAAAATCACGGGCTCTCAAAAGTCTTGGTTAAAATAAATAAAATTAATCCTCAACAAAAAAATATAAAATTTAAAATGTTTCCTTAGATAACTTAGGTAATGTGGACTAGCCTAGATACACAACGTAGGTCTGGAGTATTAGTCATGTACATATTTCACATGCGAGTGCATTTCAAATGAATAAATAAGTTGGTATTTCAAGACCGTCTTGGCAAAGTTGTCTGTGCTCTGGACTTCAATGCCAGCGGTTCCAGGTTCAAATCCCGCAAGAAGCGAATATTTGTGTGATGAGCACGAGCGTTTGTACGTCATAAGTATGTTTGTCCGTCACGTATAGCAGTAAGCTAATTCTTAATTTGCGAATAGGTATATGATGTGAATGTTGAACCAATTTATTTATTTATTATATAGTATGCATCAGTAGTGATTATGTTAAATAATTATTTAATATTTAATTACATACACGTAATTTCAAAATAAAATTATACGTGATAATTTTTTTTCGACGCCAGATATAACTTTTTGTAAATAAATATAGTTTTCTGCAAAATGACGAGTCGGCTACATTTCAATCAGTAATAATCTACACATGTATCACAAAGTTCAGACATTCAACATTAATTATTATTATTACACATCAAACAACATCGAGGTTAATATAGAAGACATAGAAAGAAATTATGCATGGGCCTGCCCATTCATACTGTAGACACCTTTTAATATCCCGAGGGCATTTAAATTACGAAAAAGTTTACCAAATGGCAAAATCTCTATATTTGTTAGTTATTTACCTTTTTGTGTTACCATAACGCAATGCTTTTTAACACGACAATTAGCGAAACGATGCGGTAACATAGAAATGTCATAAGTAACAAATATGGCTACTAGTTGGGATCTTTCAGACTTCGGTTTTCGTATTTAAAATTTAAATATCTGTAACAATTTTATGAAAACAAATGGTAACCTTGTTAGTAATTTTAATGCCTACGGGGGACAGTACTATAATGTCACATTCAAAACATCTGAATATACAGGGTAATTATACAGCCCAAAATATACACAAATAGCTTTTGACTTTGACTATACAGGATTATTTAACAACTAAACACCGTGTATTAATATGACATCAACGTGCTACCTGTAATTTTAGAACTTAAAGAACAATCCCATTAATTAAAATGTTTTCGTATACTTAAAGATAAGTATGTGTTCCAAGCATACATTCACACCAAGATGGGTTTATGATTATATTACTATGATAGATATGAGTGTCCACTCACTGTTATAAAAATCACTCCTTTTCATGTAGCCTTCGGCTCTATTCCCATATTTGATTTCATCAATACTCGTTATTATCAAATTAGTCTCCATATGCTAATATACTTACACTAACACAGTTTAACAATAGCCCTAAAGTAGTCTCCGTGATTTCCAAACAAAATTAATAAGAACTTTTTTTTTGCACTTCAACGTTCCTAACTTTTTGTAATATATTTTTTAAAACGACATTTTAATTTCCATAAGTATCTATCTACACATGTATCACAAAGTTCAGTTACAAAACACACAAAGTGTGTTTCAACATTCATAATTTATTATTATTTTTAGACATCGAAGAACATCAAGTTTATAGATAAATATAATCTAGAAAGGAAAATTCATAATTGAGAAATACCTAACCCCGAAACATAGAAGCCCGTCAATAACGGAGCCTCCGATCCAGGCGCCAAAGAATCGATCCTTTTAGGCAGTTATCCGACCGGCAACGATGAGCGAGAAGCGAGTAGAGCGTGAAACTAGAAACGAGTTGCCGAGCAACGAGAACCGAGTGTTTAGTTTCGATAGTTTGCGAGTTTTCTTTGGCTATCGGCGATTTGAATTTCGAAAAGAACTTGACTGGCTATTTGATCTCTCTGCGCAAGTTCAGTACCGTTACCATGAGTTGCTATTAAAAAGTCATATTCGTTTACTACAGTCGCAAGCGAGTAATCACGTATCGAATAGATTTCGATAATGGTCTTACCATGACTCACGTTCACTCGCTAACGACAACTCGATAGTAAAAGTCCTGATCGCCAAGCGAGCATCGCCGAGCGAGAGTTACGTTTGATAGCTTTGTCAAACTTGACAAAATAGTAAAGCGATTCCCGGCCGGCAGTGTGAACGATCAGCGAACAACTATTAATGTATGCATCTCTTGTGTTTACACAGAATTTATATCTATTGTACGTTTCTTGAGAGAGAAAACGAGAAGCACTCGTTGTCAAACTCGACGGCAGTGGGACAACTGCCTTAATGTCATAATAAAAATATCTGAATATACAAAGATACTATTATGAAAGTAGTCAAAAATATTCAAAAGTACCTTTTTAAATTTGACTTAATTAAAGGACCATTATGAAATAAATAAAGACCCTGTATAAATACGACATTACCATGCCAACGTAATATAACATTATATTTTATGATAGATACGAGTGTCCACTCACTGTTATAAAAATCACTGCTCCTATTCATGTAGCCTTCGGCTCTATTCCTATAATATCACTCGACACTCGATTTTATCAAATTAGTGTCCAAATGGCAACATACAATACTAACACAGTTTAAGATTAGCCCTAAGTAGTCTTCGTAATTTCCAAACAAAATTCATACTTATTTTTTTCGTCCACTTCGTATACCTAACTTTTTGTAATATATATTTTTTAAAGACATTTTCATTTCTATAAGTATCTATCTACACATGTATCACAAATTTCAGTTAAAACACACTTAGTGTGTTACGTCGACATTCAACATTTATTATTAGTAGACATCAAATACCATTGAGTTCGAATCTATACACGGTGACTTATGTATAAGCTTCCAAAGAACCAGACGTTAGGTTTCGTTTATAGATGCAAGTTTTATAAAAAAATACTTACCGATCCAAATATCAAAACGCATGGCTACCCGTACTTACGCATGAATGAGATAATGCCGCACGTAGGCATTGCTATTATTATGATGACCTTGTGCGGGAGGCAACGGCCTTCAGCCATGTCCACCATTTGCAACAACCACCGGGTGCAATAAAAATCTTAATATTTTTGTACTGCACGATACCAAAATTAAAAAAAAACGTGTTTTGTCTTTTGCTTTAATTTTTTTTATATTCAAGGATACTGATACAAAAGTCACCCTGTATAGATAGGATGCTTAAAACTAACAAACACCTAACCTAGAATATAGAAAGAAGTCAGTAACCCAAGGGCCGGCCTGTCCATTGGGCGAACAGATCCAGGCTCCGAAGTCTCCTTTACATTGCACATTTTTAAAACATCTTAATATACAGAGATACAATGATGTAGTAAAATATGTGAATATTTTACAAAATACCTTTTGACTTTAAATTTAAAGGAATAACTTAACACCCTGTATAAATATGACATCAACATGCCACCCAATTTAAAAACTTAAATGATTATTTTTACTAATCAACCTAATATTAAAAATGTTTTCGTACACTTGTAGGTAAGTGTCCTATGCTTATAGGGATGCAAACGATACATCGATGTTTTAAAACATCGAGGTATAGTTCATTATATATGTTGAACTACAAGAAAACATCGATACATCGTTCATTAACATCGATGTTTCATGAATGATCTTTGATTGCAGGGCCATCTTTATGTATTGTGCGTAACTATCATTTGTGTCACGTGACTACGTCGCGCCACTTTTCACTTTTCACTCGCGTCATGTTCATGTTACCGCCCAACAAAACGAAATCCGAAGCTGTCAAGTGCATTTTCACTAAATACTGAAGTGAAATTTGTCGTTCTACTACATTTTATATTCTAATACGTTATAGATGTATCGTTTAAAGTAACTAATTGTTTGACATTGTCAGTAATCATGATTACCAAAATGAATCTATGTAGGTTATCAATTTTTTATAAGAAAAAGCCTTTTCTCTGTATTTCAAGGCTGTATTTGCTGACCCTGCTAGTAATTACAGAAAACATCGACAAAACATCGATGTATCGTCCTAAAACATCGATGTTTTCAACATCGATGTTGCACTTTAAAAAATATCGATGTTTCAGTATCGATGTTTTTTATGAACGATGTTGCATCCCTATATGCTTACATTCACATGTGATAAGTTACGAACATCGAGGACATATCCTACTAGAGGCGAAGTAAAAACTATTTTACTCCGAAACTTTATCTGCTCTGACAACCGCAATAGAAGGTGTCAGTTCTGTCAAAACCGTATGTCAAAAACCAATTGATCTGTGTGGTATGTCAACGTGAATACTTGAATTGTTACGAAAAAATGAGATTTGAGAAATAATTAACACAATATGGTATTGTTCTATACTGTGTTGTAAGAAAAAAAGCAAAACATCGAATTTTAAAACGGATGTGATGTCATTTCATCGGTAAGTAATAGTAATTATGCAATTTTAAAAAGTTCATAAATTTTTCCTACGGCTCAAGATAAATCGGTCAAGCGTACTGACGTTTAAGTCTCATCTTGCTCCCACTAAGTTGTTAGCACATAATGTCATCTCATTCTATTCGTTAACACTCGTTACTAGTGTTGCGCTGAATTAACTATACGACTTATCGACATTTATGTGCACAGTTTACATTACACAATAATTATTTTAGTACTTTGGCAGCACGGAGGTATAGTGATATAATCGATAACACAAATATTTACACTCGCGCACTAGAATCAATACCTATGCAAAAATGACATTAACCTACCTATACCGAGGAAGGTTTTGTTAGAATTATTGATTTTCTTGCAAATAACGAACTTTTTACAAATAACGAAACGCTGACACTTGACATGAAGTTTGATAGTTTTCTTGGTTTAATGGATTATGAACAATGAGATGCGTAGTGAAAGCAAAGAGTATGGATGTTTGCGTGAATAAATATATATGTGTATCGATTCTATTACTGTAAGGTGTGTGACGATAATAAAGGTGATGAATGGATGTAATGAGAAGCGAAAGAGGAATTGGAGCCTTCAAATAGATAGAAAATCTTTATGGCAAACCATACCAATAAAAGAAATAAGACAATTTACACAGAAAGATGTATAATGTAGGTGGATTTATTATTAAAACAATCCCTTCCAGACAAAATACCTACCGTATTTACCTACATTCTCATTCACTGAAAAACCTGAAGTGACTAAGTGACTATGAAGTAGATAATGGTATAATTTCGTGTGCGAGTTCGCACTCAGCCTGTTTTTTCAAAAAAAAACCTTGTCCGGGCTTTAAAACTTTGAAAGTGATGCCTCTGTTCTTAGGTAAATAGGTAGATATATATCGGAAAACATGATTTTAAGAAACTTGTTTCCTGTCGTATAAAAAGTATGAGCCTTATTCTTAACTTATAGAAATTAGAAAACAATAAACGCATTTTAATAAAAATACTTACTGTATTTCGATTTCAATGTAATTTCTCTGTGCTTGGCTTTTAAATTCATGTTTTTATAATTTAAGCAATTTATTTGCAAGTTATTATGGAAGTTAATTTGTTTTACAAACAAAAGTTTATTTTTTATTATATACTAGCTGACCCGACAGACTTTGTCCTGTTATTAAGTTTTTTTTTTTAATTCTCTTTGACGATATCTGTCAATTCTATGTCGAACGCACTGACCTCTATAGTACAAGCACGCTGGACTAAACATTCTCTAAGAAATAACACATAATTTTGTGCCAAATCAAAGCGTCCCCACCAAGTGTACAGGAAACTAAGATAGAGTAACTACCATATGTTTATGTCAAATTAGTTCCGTGGATGGTCACCACACGCTCACTATAGCCGCGTCAGCGCCAAAATAGCGATAATTAAATGGCTTCATTGTTAGGTTGACAGTATGCAGTCCAGCGTATTTGTATTATAGAGGTCAGTGGTCGAACGTCATAAGGTTACATTCAAAATGTTTTAACGTCCAAAGCGCTAAGGTTTGATTAGAAATAATTTTATATGGTGGTTAAGTATTCCTGAATTTTATAATTTTCCGCGCAATTTTCTTATTTGTTTCTTTCATAAGAACCTTTTTCTGACAATAACAAACAACAAAAAAAGAATTAGTGAAATCGGTCCAGCCGTTCACGCGTGATGGCGTGACCAAGGGAAATAGGGATAGATTGATAACAATTTTGATGATTCATACTTTGAATGGTTAATTTGATGACTAAATTAAATTTCTTAGGAACAAGAATCAGATATTATATTTAGGATATTGCACATTAGTGAAAAGTTGAAAAGTAATAAAATATTGTTCCCATTAAAATTAAACAATAACATCGACTATCGATACTAATTTCTTATTGACCATCACTAATACGGTGTTTGACATTGAGTCGGTTCATCCGGAACTTTTCGGATTTGGCGGAATTTTGCTGGAAACAAAATTAATAACATTTCTCCTCTAGTAGGATATGTCCTCGATGGTTACGAAGTTCTTATATTCGGAATGTATTATTTATAAGGGAATTTACAAAAACTTTCATTGATAGACATATAGTACATACTCTGAAATTCGAAAAGAAAACGCGTTTTCATACTAAAATATGCAATACAGTGTGTCAGAGTTCATTAAGTTTTTTTAAGGATATAATCCTAACAATTTTTTCTCTAATTTTTTTTAAATGCAAAAAATGACATTTTTATGAAAGTTTTGTAAAAAGTTTTAAAACTATTGAACTGTTTTAAATTAACAAGATTTCTTATTTTTTTCTCTGTTTTTTTCTCTATGACAGATAATAAAATTAATATTTGTTTCAATTGATTGGCGATAGCTCAAGCTCACGGATGTGTTTTAGAATCGTACAGATTTAAGTTTTAGGTCAGTGTATTGTATGTTTATGTCGTAACATGAGTCAGCACATAAGTACCTTGCAACGCGACTCAGACGCCCTCTTCATATTCCTAATAAATACTTTGCGTGGATCGCTTGGTCGCGGATTGTTCCAAAGCCGTCTTCACTGTCATATGGTACCTGTCATTGACCACTGGTAACATGTAAATGAAGTGTTTTGCCTTGTCTACGTAGTAGCTAGCGTTAGTGATGTGAAAGATTTTTCGAGCCAAGTTGTTGCAGCGAGTGATGTCATGCCGGAAAGTCTGTAAAAGAGGAGATAAAGTATTTTTAACGGCCGCTAAGCAGTCAATTCTAACTTAGGCGTACTAAAGTTATAGCTAAAGTTTATTATATTATTATTATTATAATAAAAAATAAAAGTAAAAATATTTATTCTCGGACAACCTACGGATCCATAAAATGTTAGTAAACCTATTTCTAGTTGTGTTAGTACTTATATGACAACTTATGCTACAAGTGACAAAGTTGACTTAATGAGATTGCCAACAAACGGACAGTCCCCGCTTTCGGCTATTGCCCTCAGAACCCTCAGAAGTCAGAACACTGTTACTGCTTCCCCGTATTCAGCGCAAAGTGAATCTGCTTTCTTACGAAGGACCCCTGCGTGTTCAAACATAGCTGAGGCGCTACAGAAACGTGGCAGCTTCAACAGTGCCCTGAAGTATATAAAATGATGAGTAGATACAATTTTGAATAATATTGACCATCTAGCCGTACTCTTATAGTTCTGTACGGCAATCCCTCAAGACCGAAAAGATATGGGGCGGGACCAACTTGCTTTATTTGCTTGGATTTGAATAGGATTGGATTGAATAAAATAAATTTAATTGAATTGAATTGGTTTAAAATGAATCAAATTTAAATAACCTGTAAAACCCCATAAGACCTGCGGCCGGGTCGATAACAAATAAATTTTATTGTGTCTGGAAACATGATATGTGACGGTTTAAGAACGCACTAACACATTTTATAAGTCATTTGTGTATTACTAACAAATTATGGGTATAAAGTCTGAATTAAAGTTTTTTTTTATTTTACTTTTTTTGCAACAACACTAACGTCCTGACTCCAAGCCGTTCCCGAATTCTTCCAAGACAGATAAACCCAGAACGAATTCCAGCCGGACCGGGGATTAGAACCTAGGACCTCTTGGACAGAACCCAGATGAATTCTTTTACCCATGTTGCTCTGCTGGGTACGGGGATGGCAGTAGATTATGACAGAGATCTCGGCGATGGGCCAAGTGTACCCACTTAAACCTCCCCGTGGTTCCTCAGAACACTAGTGAATACGACAAAGGATCGCTATTCACGTGCACTAGTAATTTACCCTCAGCTCTACAACCATAATATGGTATATTATGCATTGTTGTATTGCATCAAATGGCATCGACAAAAAAACCCATGTAGGGTTCCTACTCCCCCCTATCCTTGAAATGCCCGCCATTTTTTTTTTTTTAAATACTGTATTAATAATATGTACAAAGTTATGGTAGTCCTTGACCACAGTTAAGTGCAATCTGTGTAAAAAAGAGTGACGGTGAAGTTAAATTGTGTTCTTACCTTTAAATTCTTCCAGGACTAAACCACTCATTTCTACTCGACATTGACAGGTTCATTGGTTCATTTATGCTTTCCACTTCTTCGTCAGGAGTCAAGTAAGTCACCGTGGCTGTCGGAGTTTCAATGACCGTGGGTCTGGTTGAGCTTGAAGTAGATGCTCCGAAGTTGAAACTAGCTGAGTTCGAAGTAGATGCCCCGAAGTTGAAACTGGATGAGCTTGAAGTAGATGCTCCAAAGTTGTAATTGGGTGAGCTTGAAGTAGATGCTCCAAAGTTGTAATTGGATGAGCTTGAAGTAGATGCTCCGAAGTTGTAACTGGCTGAGCTTGAAGTAGATGCCCCAAAGTTCAAACTGGCTGAGCTTGAAGTACATGTGGATGAGGTGCATTCAGGGGCTGCTGCTCGCACGTAATTAAAGCGACCTTTGCCCACTCCCTTGCCCTTCTTTGATACAGAAGCTTTAGGCGGAAGCTGAGGTGGCATATTTGCTGGAACTCTCATGATGGGTCTCGTGTTGAAGTGTCCTGATGATGACCAGTTTCTCTCCAGTGTATCCCATTCTACTCGGCGTAGATATGGAGGCCTTGAAGGTGTAGGGCCTTGGTCGTAAGTGAAATCCTTGGAGCAGTGAGGTTTTTCTGTACTGTGTTCTTGTTCTTGCGTTTTGTTATCGTCTCTGTATGATCCCAAGTCACAAGTAGAAGTACTAGCTTCTTCATATTTGATCCCGTCGTTTGTTCTCGCCATGGGTCTATTATACTCGTAATTTCTCCGAAACATCTGTAACAAATTGACGGTTGTGAGTTCTTGTGTTGCAGCTGTCGAAAATGGGTGTAACAGTGGGTAAAACAGATTTTTATATATTACTTTTTGTTTTGACTTAAAAAAAGGTTATTTATAAGGAAATCGTTGTTATAAAGACTAATACAAACAAACATAAACGCTAAAAACGAAACCCGCTTTTGGGATTAACTGGAGACGGTAAAAATGTTAAGCCTTAGAGAATAATCACCAACATAATCATGATGCATAATTTGAACTAATAATGACCCCAAAAAAATGTTTTAAAACCCGTATCAGTTGCTGCAGAGTAAGTAAGGTAGGTAATTATTTCAAAGTGCGTTTAAAATCACAGTATATGTAAAAATAACAATAATGTACGTGTTTATTACGAGAATAAAATAGCCAAAAATCAATGAATATTATCTATTGTCCGAGACTCATAATTAAAAATAGTTATATATAAGTTTAAGTAAAAAACCGAAAATTCGCCATCCACCAGTATAAAATTCTTGGTCTCTTTTGAATTCTCGTTTGGAATTCGGCCGTCGGTGGACGTTTTCAAAAGAGACCATGAATTTCGTACGGTTGGATGGTCTGCGCGGTAGCTCGTTTGGTAAGAGCGTCGTGCGTGTTAGCCAAAGGTCGTGGGTTCAAATCCTACCCGTGTGCGATTTTTTAGTTTCTTATTTAAACTTATAAGTATAATAAGAAATAACACTGTGAGTGTTGAAAAATATTAGGAACTATAATATTGTTTATTTTGATAGGTTGATCATTCTTGATTTTCTTCAAGCTTCTTCGGGAAGATCAGTCTTTAACACAAATGGCATAGAGTGATACCATTGATGGTAAGAATAACTACAACATTGATATACTACTTTACGCCCTTTGTATTTGACTCAGGTTTATTAAATTTGATTCTTGAATATTTTCTTCAAAGGCGTCTTCGATGTTTTTTGTTTCGTAAAATACTTTCTAATGCTGTGAACAATCCGGGAAAAATACGGTGATTCCATTCAGTTTGTATCACTAGATGCAGTTTAATACGCATTCTATTAAAACCACTGACTTTAATAAAAGTACGCTGGACTGCATACTGTCAACCTAAAAACGAAGCCATTTGATTATCGCCATTTTGGCGCTGTCGGCCGTAGTGAGCGTGTAACCATCCACGGAAATAATGAGAGTTGACATAAACATATGCAATTTACTCTATTTTAGTTCCCTAGACACTCGGTGGGGGCGCTTTGATTCGGCACAAAAATTATCTGTAATTTCTTACAGAATGTTAAGTCCAGCGTACTTGTATTATAGAGGTCATTGATTGAAACAAAGTATACGTTGTACACCGAAAATAAAATAATATATAATGAATAGGTGCATAATAAAACTATTGAAATTACAGTAAATTTTGAGTCTGAAGGTTAAATTACCCTAACACAAATGCGAATACATCCATAAAAAAAGAATTGGTACCTGTGGCAAATGTGATATATATAAACGTAACTTAGACTAGCTACTTGGTATAAACAATTCAGTGGTAAAAAATCAATTAAAATATAGAATGAGAGGACGTCTTTGGTAGTATTTTACGGTTTCAGTACTTTTACTATACAAAATCAATTCACTGTTCTTCTTTTATTAATTTAGAAAAAAACGTAATGGGTGCTTGTCTTTATAAGCACCCATTACGTCTATAAGGCATTAAGTCCGCCAATTGTACTTTCTATTCTTGATGCAATAAACTTTAAATAAATAAATAAAAATACATATCCACTTTGCAATCTAAAGACTAGATGTTACTCTTGAAAAGAGACCATCAGAGGGCAAAGAAAGTCGTTTTTTCAAGCGTAATATCTGATAATCAGAGGTTGTCTGTCAGTCTGACGGTTTCGATTTCTCTTCAGGTTTCTTCAGGCAGATCAGTCTTCAACACAAGTTCGTTAATGAGCCTGTCATAGTAACATTAACATACTATACACAGACGCATAAGATCTCCGTGTTGGACACGCGTTATTTCATTACTTTGCTTCATATTTTTTCATTGGACTCTCTTCACTCTTCTATGCTTTATGAAATACTATCTTGTAGTGCTAAACTTAGGTGCTAAGTAAAAATTCAAATTTTTATTAGCTGCGAAATATGAGAAACAGATTTAAGACAGTTGCTTGTTATGTGTAAATGTAGTTATTGAAATTATTGTCAGTTTGAAATTCCTATGAGGGAGGGAAAAGCTATTTCCCACCCGGGTATCTACACATGAAAGTTCAACTTTCCGAACAGGTGAGATAAAAATGTTTTAAAATATCAATTGTTGACCTCTTGAATGTCAAGGATGCACCACGACAAAGGCGGTTTTTTTAAGCTGCGGGCAAGACAATCTACCTTTAGTACTATTTCTTGTTGAGAGTCCAACGACGCTAATTAGTTTTCAAGTAAAATTAACACTTACCCCGTTACTCGCTGATCAACACACACGTCTTTTAATAGAATAAAATACCTGTACTACACTAATTAAACGTTGAACAAAATTCCCGAAACGAAAAAAAAGGTCCGCAGGCTTACTCTGACAGTTCAATCACAATCGAATCGACGTCGAGAATCAGTAATTTGGTACTCTGCAAATCAACTCTGCGAATCGATCGAGAATGAAGGATATCCTGAGGAAACCAAATTATAAATATAACCGTTTTGGAACGCATGAAGATATACACAGAGGTTTTATACACCGTTAAGAAGAAAAAGCTGGAGTATCTTGGACACTTTATGCGCAACCCGAAATATAAACTTCAGCAATTATTCATACAGGGAAAGATTCAAGGCAAGAGTAGTGTCGGACGTAGAAAGGTATCCTGGCTGAAGAACCTACGCCAATGATGAATGGTTTGGAAGTAGTACTCGATTATAGTTTAGAGCCGCGGTATCAAGGGTGCAAGTTACTATAATGGTCGCCAAACTTGACAGAAGATCACCTTAAGAAGAAGAAGAAGAAATCGATTATAGCGCCAATCGAGCATCCTTACCACTGACGCCATCGACATCGAGTTCGAGCTAATATTATCACCATTTTGGATCTTGACTCGATTCTGATTTTAATTCGTTTGAGCTCGGAAGTAGGTCTGTACTCTGTATTCAACACAAAATCAGGCGACACTAAATTTATAAATAGATGAAATGTACTAAATTTCGATTTGTAAAATCAATTATCCTAGCTCATGTTTGTATTATACCTTATAACAAGCAATTCTTGTATTTTTATTATTTTAAATAATATATTTGTGATCTCCGAAACGGCTCTAACGATTTCGCTGAAATTTGGTATCGGAGCTGAAAAACGTGTTAGATTAGTCTTATCTTTGGAAAAACGCGTGTTTTCAAGTTTTCATGCGTTTTTTTCGCATTGTTCGATGCAGTAATGGTCGCTAATTCACACCGGTAAGCATGAGCGTCGTGGCCGAGTGCATAGACGTAGCACTGATAGCTATGTGTTTGGGGTTCAAACCTCGCTCTGTGACTAAAAAAAAAACTAAGTTTTTTTGTATTTATAATTTTTTTAAGTTTTTTTAAATAGACTTACGAAGTATAAAGCTTTTTTATTACATAGTAGTAACAGGCCAGGTACTATAAACTTAACTGGATATGGCCTATTTTTGTATTTGTATATAAGTCTAAGGATACATAATGGCCTTAGTAATTTATGTATATGTATGCTTTTATCGTGGCTTTTTTTTATTCTTTACCCATTTCCCTTTATTCTGTTAGTTTTTACCGCCGACCCAATTTAATTTTGGACTGTCCTCTACCCAAAGGTTGTCTGGAAGAAATTGCTTTCAGCAATAAGGCCGCCTAAATTATACCATTCTCTATGAACATTTATGTAAATTGATACTGTGTGTGGTGTGCAATAAAGAGAATCTATCCATCTATTAAACTGTAGGTCGAATTCTGTACATTGTTTTCAAAAGAAAACGAAATAGATTACGATAAATATTTTACAATCTTTGACTGTTATGTATTCGAAATCTGATGAACTAATCATGATGCTCCACCCATCACTGTTTAAATAGAGTCGACAATAAAATATATGGTATAAACATTTAGCTTGGATTGACTAGTCTAAGACATTTAGTGATTCACGGTTACCTCCCTTCACCATACGACAGAGTACAAATGAAAGATCACGATGATTTTGTATCATCGAATTCACATAGACGCACAGGACTTCCCTATTGGGATAGCCGGGAAATGCTGGAAAAACTGAAAGAATATCGGGGAAAAGCGTCTCCACCCTTCGTTTTCTTATAAATCAAATGAAAGAGCGTAAAAATACAACTTTTATTGTACATACATACGGTAGTAAACAATAAGAGAAAAAGTATTCATCTATGAAGATAAAGAAAAATAGATAATTTTTGGTATGATATATGTATTTTTGGGGTGTATATACTTGCTTAAATAAATAATAATTAGTACGAGGAATCGCAGCCTTCTATACTGAAGCAAAGGAACAAACGTAGGAAACAAAGAGTGTAAGTGTAAAGGGACTACAGTAGCCAAGATGCTGACAACTTTGAGCGTGTTTGGTAACGCCTTGTCGCCTTGCTAACTATTGTTGTGAACTTGTCTCGCTCACGCGCGCTTGAAAGTAGACAATATGACTTTCTTATGTAGTACGAGGTATTAAGCGGGATGGCCCTGCAGGGTTTCGGAGGACATGGCGAGTGGCCACGACATCAATCTCATCAATCATCAAACGAATCTGCAGAAGAAAAAGCGTGTGGATACGCTTCTTCTTCTGCAGATTCCTCCCAAGTAGGTACCAATCCAGACTATTGAAACAAGGTCACAACAAGGCAAGAATTTCAGGCCTGCTCGAAATTAATTTTTGAAATTCCAGTTTTTCCAGGCTATCCCAATAGGGGTTTCCCTATTGGGGACTTTTGATAACGTCATCCTAGAAGGTTTCTGACCATATCATATCAAAAGGTCCCGCTTAGTAATTATAAATGTCCGGGTTGGGTCAAAAATTGGTCGTCAAGTGCAATAATATATTTAGATTGCATAGTGAATGCTTATCACCTAAAAAACAATAGTTATCTTATTTGCAAGCTTCATCTTTCGATTGTTAAATACTTGCAATAGTATTTCTTTCGAGTGTTGAGGGTATAATCCCAATAACAATGATGAAAGCAACGCGGCATTACAGCGTTAAGAAGCACTTGAAAATTTCGACAGGCTCTGCCAACGCCAGCGTGGCCGAGAGGTTAGGCAATCGCCCGCGTATGCGAGGAACGCGGGCTCGATTCTCACCTCTAGTGGTCGTTTTTTTTTTTCAAGTGCAATAATATATTCAGATTGCATAGTGAATGCTTATTACTTAAAAAACAATAATTATCTTAATTGGTCTAATTTTACTGTAGTATACAGCCTGTTGTTTTGGTCAGCGCCCCCTGACTCAGGGGTGGTTCTACAAACGATACTGATGCCAAAAAAGAATATTGAAAAATGAAAACCCACAAAATCAATTCATTATTGCGATATTAGCAAGCAGATAGTACCCAGCGTGTTGACCACTAGACCAACTTAGCAGTCGAGGGTTCGAATCCCGGGTCGGGCCGAGAGTGTTAAGTTTTTCTGTCTTGAAATAACTCAGACACAGCTCCGGAGTCAGGAAGTCGGTGGTGTTAACACCCCCGTGCCTCGGAAAGCACGCAAAGCCGTTGGCCCTGCACCTGATCTCTCTACGGTCATGTTGGACCTGCCGTCTCACCGAATTATGAGAGTAAAGGACACACACACACACTTGTGCGCTATAATATCTCCCGCGCAGTTGGGTAATCTCTGTTGAGATAGGCCACTGTAGGTAAAATTCGGCTAGGAGGACATTATTATTATTACTAGCGAGCGAGTCAAAAATCTACTAACCTATCGAAAGCTACGGCGTAGCGTTTCGTAGCTACGAAAGCGCGAGTGTCTCATTCATTGTAAGAATTTATTGACATGTTGTGAACAGGTTTTCTTTTAAAAAACTTTTAATTAGCATAACTCATACTACCACCTCTTTTTTGGGCGCTCACCAAAAAATACTCTCGTATATGTGACGAGCATGACCCGGGCGGTGGCGGGCAATGCGACGAGCGATGGCGGGAGCGGAGCGGTAGCGCGGTCGCATACGTTTTCGTAGTTCATTCGGGTAATTTGGCTTTAGTATTTTTAAGACTAAATTACCAGCCATTATATTGTTTTTGACATGTTTTGTTTAGGAATTGAGTCAAACAAAGCATCAACTTATGGTTGAAGGATGGATTGTTAGTGATGTGCAATCCGTCCGCACTCGCTGCTATATTGTAAAAACGGTTTATTATTTTTTAGGTGCATTTATTCTAAAAATGTTCAACCCAATGTTGTAGAGAATTAAATTTCCTATAAATCACATTTTAAAATTTGTTTAGTACAGATAGTTACAGAGATATGCATATTGTAACAAAGATTAAAAAACTCATTTCAGCACACATCTCAACTTTAGAACGCTGTATTTCAATTTTGGCCTAGTTTAGGAAAACGAGTACAAGAATATAATTTGCAGAGAATTTAAATTACCTTCAAGCATTTCAATTTTTTCCGCGGAGGGTGGCGGGAGAAATGGTTCATTTTTCCTTTTAAGGGCGGTTTCGCACTACATCCGATCCAAATCCGATCCGATTCCGTCAAAATTGTTTCCAGCGTAGTCTTTGTACTATTTGTACGAGAGCTTACACACTACGTCCGTCATTCTCGGCCCAGTTTTCCATATCAAATAACATATTTTGACGCAGACGGATCGGATTCGGATCGGACGTAGTGCGGTACTGCTCTTACACTCACTAATCATCATAGAGAACAAAACAACATCAAACTAGAAGCTCCGAAAAGTCAGAAAGTTTAGTAGAAAGGCATAAGCCGTGGGCCCTGTAGCGTGACGCAAACTTGCGCGTGGGCGTCGGCACTGGGCGGGCGCGGACGGGCAGCACCGTGACAAGGTGGGCGGGCGGGTTGTCTAAAAGTCAGAAAATCTACGGTCTGCCAAGAAAGTGGTCTATCACCTTGAAAATTTTTCGAGCGTTATTAGAACAACAAGGTTGATTTTCCCATGGAATGAAGTAAATATTTATATACGCTTCGTTTTCTAAACCATGTGATATGAAAATTATGTATACTGTTCACTACATGATTATGCACAAATAATATATAAAAAGGGTCCTTGTAGTAGGGTTCCCAAGATGTTGGCAGCATAACCCCGCTGCTAATATGCTGTGCAAGGCAGCTTTTGGGTCACCGCTGATGATGACTTACATCTTTTTTTCTTGACTTTTATTTTATCCATAATCACTTAAATTCCCTATGATACATATTTAAATAATACGACGTTCTCCGTTCTCTACTTGAGGTCCCAGGTTCGACCCCCGGATATGTCGATAATAGTCCAGTAGACCTCTAATTTATACTAAGTCGTATGGTGAAGATAGGTATCCCTGTATCTCTGTAACTTACTCAACATGCATTATAAAAACAATACATATGACGATTCTGGAAGTTTTAGGTGATTTTTAGCCAAGTCCTTACTTACGAACTTTATATTCTTGATTTTATCCCTAAAACTGTTAATTCAATTCACATTTCCAAAAAGATGAAACATGAAAAATGCGTACCTTATTTTCCATTTAAAAATCCAAGACAAAAATCAATTTTATAAAAATATACACAGGGTTAATCGAAAAACATTAAGAACCACTTAAAGGTCATGTCTCAAATACAGCAACATTATTATTTATTCACAGTCTCAGTTTCAATTTTCAGTCTGTAAAAACTTTCAGACTATCCTACGTGTGTTCAGTATGCACGCCTTTTATAAAAGTGCATAGATATAGTCGCGTAAGTCTATGGCTCTTAAAGCCATTAATTGTGTTGGTATGATGCCAGTAGTTGAAGTGACTATTGGTATTATTGTGACTTTTCTAAGCTGCTACATACGTGTTATGAGTTTAAGTATATTATTTGGCTATCGTTATTTGGAGGTTGTGAGTATTAGGGACAGATATTATGTGTATCAAATGTGCAGTTTTATTGACTCTGTCTACTGTCGTAATATCGGTTCGGGTGAAAATGAACGGTTTTGTCGGTGAGCACGGCTCTGTCAAAATTTAATTTAAATGGGCGGTGTTTTAAGTACAGTTGCGGGCTGGTATTTGTAATATAGGGCGTAAGGGTCGTATATTCGTTCGAATTCAATTGCGAATAGCTAGTGGATAGCATTAGAAACTTAATCATGTCTATACTTGTAGTTGGTCTGAGTGATACTTTGACAGGATCCTGCTATACGCAGAATTGTTCCGGAGGCTCTATTACATTTACGGCAGATGCCATGAAACTAATGCTATTATTAGGAGCCTGTCGTGTTCCACTACAAGGTAATGGCCTCGCTACCTCATTCCATATTTAAATTATTGAAGTGATAAAAAATCAGCATCCTAATAACGCGATCTAGTATGACTTTCTGTGACTCTTATTCGTACCATTCGTACGTTATAACATGGACGTATATATTTCGTCCATGGTAATAAAAAGTTCATAATGTTGATTACTTTTCTTGTTGAATCGCTTTAAAGAAGCGATTCGGTAATTTTTAGTTTTTTTTTCAGCGATCCGTTTTACCTTTGTGTCCCCCATATACATTCCCCCCTCATATACATTTTGTGAACAGCTTTCTTGGCACCAGCAACTTGGTGGAGAGGTTGAATGATTTAGGCGTTTTTATATCTTTTTTTTTACAAATTATACTTTAATATTTTATTTTTATTGGTTAGTTGTACTTATGTTTGTGAACCATTGTGAACATATATAAGCCATAATTTCACCTGAACTATACTTATTTACAATGTGCCCATCAAGATAACTTACTTAAGCTCGCTCGAGTCTACAAGCTTAACGCGCAGCCTAAATCGGTTAAGACTAAGCCTTCCACTCAAATGTCCACCCCCTTTTCACCCCCTTGAAAACTATAACTTATACTAAGTATGCACTTTCCGTGTTGTTAAAAAATCTTCGTACTCACCTAAATCGGTTCAGCGGTTTGATCATGAAAATCCTGCAGACGGATACTTACTGGCATACTTTATTATTATAGAATGGATAGTACCTAGTGGTTAATTCATCCAAGGTACCTATAGATTATGTAGCAGCATATTGCACAAGAATGCTTGTTAAAATATTTAGCAAATATGAACGGATTGCGGGCGCACTGCAATGTGAACTTAAAATCCTGACTGGCAGAGCTCAAAACATTCCACACCTTTAGTAGTTAATCCTTTTAGGTAGTGCACAGTATGAATGCAATTCATCAGAGATGCGAGGGCATTGATTGGGTATTGTAAATTGAATTAATTAGCCCTACGCACCGCTAACCATCAATTATCTACCATCGAACAAAATTAATTTAGTATAGCCATTACTTAAAAACGGATGATGTAATAAAGTGCGAGTCGGACTCGTGCACGAAGGGTTCCATACCATTATCTATAGATATACAACATGAGACACTATATTATGACATTTTCTAAGTTTTAACAAACAACTGCTTTATCTATACACTTAAAATAATTTATTCTAAGGATTTGTTAAAAAATTATCCAGCACTCAAGTTCAACGACTATTACTGCGTAACTAATAAAGTTATATTTTTCTTTAAAGTTTATGAGATGCACTATCATCATGGAAATATGTTTTACAAAATGTTGTTCTACCACTTTGTCGGCATAATTAGTTTACATACGCTTACTAAGTAAGTTACTGCTTTCTAGTATGAACGGTATCTTAACAAAACCGCGGACAGACAGACGGACATGACCAAACTATAAGGGTTCCTTGTCAAGACTACGGAACCCTAAAACAACATTTATCATTTCAAATTTCATCTAGTAAGTTTTACCTACATACTTATTACACTTGAATTTGAGGGCAGGCGAAGTTATTAAAAGGATGTATTGAGGAAAAACTACACAAAAATCTCCGTGATTTCGTATTTTTTACATGTTTTCAGCTACACTTATTTGTGTACGGTCAGGAGTAATAAAATAGAAGGAATTTTGCGAACGAGCGATTAAATGAAATCAAGGGTCTCCAATAATAAGCTGGTATATAACAATTTATACCTTTTATACAGGGTGTGGCGTAAATAGTGGTCCAAAGCAAAGGTGTGGGTTTTCAAAATAATTTTTTTTTTTTAATTTTTTTAGAAATCGTTACCTTGCCTTACAAATTTGGTTATAATTTCCAAAAATGACGGTTTTTTTTTATCCATTTTTTTATTATTATTGCTGATCACTTGTACTTAGTACTCCATTCGTTTTTTTTTTTTACAAACTGAATTTAATAAAAAAAAATAAGTTTCTTTCAAAATTCAATACTCACTGCTAGCAAATCGTTTGACTTTCAATGCTTTTGGTGCAAAAAAAATGTACCACACAGTCAGTGCCCATTGTTTAAAAAAAATGCCCATCTTTTGTAGATTCTAAAATGGTGCAACAATAAGTGTTACAACTTACAGGAAAAAAGTTATTGCTTTTCGAAACAAAAAGGAGCCCAATTCAGAAAAACAATTTATTTGAAGTTCAAGGGTTTACAAGGGTTGTAATTTTTTTCTGTGTGGTCCAAAGCAAAGGTGTGGATACACTGTACACTGAAGCACCACATACCAGTATTTAAAAAAAAAATATGTACAGGGTTTTCAAAAAAAAAAAAAATTTTTAATTTTTTTAGAAATCGTTACCTTGCCTTACAAATTTGGTTATAATTTCCAAAAATGACGGTTTTTTTTATCCATTTTTTTATTATTATTGCTGATCACTTGTACTTAGTACTCCATTCGTTTTTTTTTTTTACAAACTGAATTTAATAAAAAAAACCCTGAAAACCCTGAAAACCCTGTACATAATTTTTTTTAAATACTGGTATGTGGTGCTTCAGTGTACAGTGTATCCACACCTTTGCTTTGGACCACACAGAAAAAAATTACAACCCTTGTAAACCCTTGAACTTCAAATAAATTGTTTTTCTGAATTGGGCTCCTTTTTGTTTCGAAAAGCAATAACTTTTTTCCTGTAAGTCGTAATACTTATTGTTGCACCATTTTAGAATCTGCAAAAGATGGGCATTTTTTTTAAACAATGGGCACTGACAGTGTGGTGCATTTTTTTTGCACCAAAAGCATTGAAAGTCAAACGATTTGCTAGCAGTGAGTATTGAATTTTGAAAGAAACTTAATTTTTTTTATTAAATTCAGTTTGTAAAAAAAAAACGAATGGAGTACTAAGTACAAGTGATCAGCAATAATAATAAAATAATGGATAAAAAAAACCGTCATTTTTGGAAATTATAACCAAATTTGTAAGGCAAGGTAACGATTTCTAAAAAAATTTAAAAAAAAATTTTTTTTTGAAAACCCTGTACATAATTTTTTTTTAAATACTGGTATGTGGTGCTTCAGTGTACAGTGTATCCACACTTTTGCTTTGGACCACACAGAAAAAAATTACAACCCTTGTAAACCCTTGAACTTCAAATAAATTGTTTTTCTGAATTGGGCTCCTTTTTGTTTCGAAAAGCAATAACTTTTTTCCTGTAAGTCGTAACACTTATTGTTGCACCATTTTAGAATCTGCAAAAGATGGGCATTTTTTTTAAACAATGGGCACTGACAGTGTGGTACATTTTTTTTGCACCAAAAGCATTGAAAGTCAAACGATTTGCTAGCAGTGAGTATTGAATTTTGAAAGAAACTTAATTTTTTTTATTAAATTCAGTTTGTAAAAAAAAAACGAATGGAGTACTAAGTACAAGTGATCAGCAATAATAATAAAAAAAATGGATAAAAAAAACCGTCATTTTTGGAAATTATAACCAAATTTGTAAGGCAAGGTAACGATTTCTAAAAAAATTAAAAATAATTTTTTTTTTTGAAAACCCTGTACATATTTTTTTTTTAAATACTGGTATGTGGTGCTTCAGTGTACAGTGTATCCACACCTTTGCTTTGGACCACACAGAAAAAAATTACAACCCTTGTAAACCCTTGAACTTCAAATAAATTGTTTTTCTGAATTGGGCTCCTTTTTGTTTCGAAAAGCAATAACTTTTTTCCTGTAAGTCGTAACACTTATTGTTGCACCATTTTAGAATCTGCAAAAGATGGGCATTTTTTTTAAACAATGGGCACTGACAGTGTGGTACATTTTTTTGCACCAAAAGCATTGAAAGTCAAACGATTTGCTAGCAGTGAGTATTGAATTTTGAAAGAAACTTATTTTTTTTTATTAAATTCAGTTTGTAAAAAAAAAAAACGAATGGAGTACTAAGTACAAGTGATCAGCAATAATAATAAAAAAAATGGATAAAAAAAACCGTCATTTTTGGAAATTATAACCAAATTTGTAAGGCAAGGTAACGATTTCTAAAAAAATTTTAAAAAAAAATTTATTTTGAAAACCCTGTACATAATTTTTTTTTAAATACTGGTATGTGGTGCTTCAGTGTACAGTGTATCCACACCTTTGCTTTGGACCACTATTTACGCCACACCCTGTATAACAAGTTATGCATGGTGTATAATCCAAGCCTGTTTAAAACCCTGCTTTTTAACATGCTAAATAATATGTATTAGTACATTTTCAACACACTTGCGAGGAAAAAACAAACAAATATTGCATAAATCGTTTAATTATTAAAACACTTGGTGAATGTACAATTTTCAAAACGATATTGGGTTGTTGGTTTTCACTAGATTAGGCTTTCGTTTACATATTGTGCTGCATTCCGCATTTCTGGTGAGGTTAAGAATCTATTAAGAACAAATAGTTCACCCCACAGCAACAAATGCGATATAACAAACAAAATGTGAACATCATGGCAAATGGCGCCCAAGTTTTTTTTTCACGTGCCGATTGTATGGTGGTTTATTACATATAGCCATACAGCCTACTTCAAAATTATAATTTTAGTGATAAAATGCAAATATTTTGTAACGAATTATTGCGAATTGTAAATAATTTGATAACAATAAATGGTTTTACTTAATTAGGGACACAATTATTTCTTTCAAAAATGTAAATGGATTTTCGGCGTCATAAAACCTCTTTGATGTATTATTTAATCTGTGTTTTGTAACGAAAAAATGGTATTACCCGGATAAATTGAAAATGCTCTGTTTACTCACATATAATTTGCAGTTAGGTACTAACCTATTTCAGTTTATAGGGATAATTCTATTAGGCACTAGTGCGTAATATATATATTATGCACGTGTGAGTTATAGTTCGGTTTATGGCCCTAAGAACGATGTAATACCCTTAAGATAAGGCTCATTTTACGAGCAAATGTGTTGAAGAAATTATTATATACCAGCTTATCATTGGAGACCCTTGATTTCATTTAGTCGCCCGCTTGTAAAATGAACTTAAAATTTATTACGCTAGAGCATATTTTATGATTAATTGTTGAATCATATAAACTATATTGTAGGTTATTTTTACATTACCCGTAAATTATGTAAAATTAACGCTTAAATAAGTACTTGATTCTAGAAAATTATCTCAAAAAGACATCATTGCATAATTTTTTAAACCAGACACCGCAGACTAGGAATGAACACCCTGAAATAACATTTAAATATTTAAACTAAGTACGAAAATTGAAAGCAAACAATATAATGTTTAATAAACATAAGTCCATGCTATAAATAAATGTGAGATTGTTAATGGCAAAAACACAAATATTTATTTAAGTTACCTACATACCAATAGCTGAAGCTGAGAATGCAATTGCAAAGCTGGTTTAATTCTATAAAATAGGTACTATGTAATAGGTACAGTCGACCAAATTGAATCATGACCCACCTTATGGTCATTTTTCTACTGTCATTCTATACAAGTAAGTTGAAATTCGCTTGAACATACATTTCCTAGAAACGAACGTGTTATCATTTTATTAGACACTGACAGTCACTGACAAGGCAATGGTCGCTATCTGTACGAATAAGTTTGTATGAAAATCGGCGAGAACTAGGTAGGTAGATATTCGGGATTCGGCACGGCCGGGCGCCAAGTCTGTATTGGGAACTCTTATATAAAAGTTCCACTAGAACTTGTGTTTGCTGAAATAAAACAGTATACTTAGTTAAAGAAAATAATATTTATTTTAAGTATATATTTAACAAGTGGCATTAAATTGGTAAAGTGAAAAGTAACCCGATTAGACGACAAATGTCACTTCCCCAATCCAAACACCACAAATTTTCATCTGGGGACCTAGACGGCCATGGAATAAGAGTGAATGCATCTTCATGCTAGGTAAACCAATTCGAGACAATTCTGGCAGTATGCACGGGACAGTTATCATGAACAAAGGAGACTACTGGCACTTCTTCACGCAAGTAAACTGTTCGCAAAGTCGGTAACATTGATTCTTCCATTAAATTGACATAGTTTATAGCGTTATGACGAGGAGAAATTTGAACAAGTTTTCCGACACTTCCGGCATCCATCCAGGCACACATGTTAGCTGAAATTCAGCTGGATAATTGGTTGGGCACAACGTGATCCTCTGTGTATCGCGTGTCGGAACGCCACGAAGTTAAGCGACCATGTTGAGACGAGCGAAATGATTTCTCGTCTGTAAATATGTTATCCGTAATAGTGTTGCATTTCCGTTCTCTTCCGTTCCGTTCTTGATTCGACGAACGCCATGATTATGTCGTCGTCTGTCTTCGAGGGTACCCTCTTTAGCATGCCGGCTGATCCAGGTTCAGACTGTGTTCCGACATATTCTTAGCTGTTTGTTCTGCCAAATTGGCCATTATAAGATTTGTTTGTAGATATTGACTTAGGTTTTTATAAAATTTCTGACTTACTAATAGGTATACTTGACATTTGACACACGACGTTTTTTATTTTTTAAATTATAATACATTTTTGTTCGTAGTGAAAAAAGTTTGGATTATGGACTTATTTTAAATTCATATTAAGACTGGTTTATCTAAAACATGTCTAGTGCAGTTATAATAAAGGTTAAACTTGCATAAATCTCTGACCCGTTATGACGCATTTTTATTCATATTTAAAACGTACTATGTGCAACATGCATGACAGCGAAGAAAACCTTACTACATTTATAAATGCAAAGGAATAATCGGCAAAGTGGGTCATGATTCAATTTGCTCGACTGTACCTCAAAAGTGACCAGCACCAAGACGACACTGCCCGACCAATGAAAACAAGATGGCCGCCGAAGCACAAAGAACAGACAACCGCGCCTGCGGGTATAACCGACGCCGAGCATTACAAAATTCGCATGCGCACCAAATACACGAGATATTACTATTGATTTTCCTAGATTTACCTAGCCTACCTAGACCACAGAATAAATACTAGTACAAGCAAACATAATTATTGAAAAAACCAAAACACCCGACTGCAAAAATTATAACATTTTTAAATGGTCTTTTTACTAGCTTTCATTTAATACCCGTTTGGCTAAGATAAGGAAAAAAAACAATCACTCCTCCCCTTTTTATTTCCATTTGCGGGCGCCATTTTTAAATGTATACGTGTATAGCCTATGTCTGTCACTCTCACAATTTTGTAAAATTTTACGACTCCTCATATGTCAAAAACTGTCCTGCTGTTTAAGCTGTAGGGCGTGCCAAACAATTACACATACATACATACTCTCGGAAAACATAACTCTCCTTTCGCAGTCGCGTATCAAGTACAGAAGGACCACTCCGCATACTTATTTAAGTAAATAACGACTCTTGCTAAAAGACAATAAAGTGCAAATTAAGAACGCGGCACGCCAATAGCCTGCTGCTATAATAGACTTGTGTAACTCCTGAGTGAATGACAAAAATGATATATATCTTTTCAAAGAAGCTAATCACTCACTAACTCACTTGCATCTCAAACATATCTTTAACTCTTTTGATATACGACTCATTTTCGAGCGACTGAACGAAATGAAATTATCTACAGGACTGAGTGAGACGGTGTTACTGCTCGCTAGAATGTGAAAGAGAGAGAGACGCTGATAGCAAGCAAATAAATCACTCATTCATGAATGATTCGCATCCTGTATCACTGAGTTAAAAGAGCCAAAGATATAAAAGAGTGATATATATCAGCAGCTTACAATGATATGAATCTCTCTTTTCTTTTCATTGATATATTTTGCGCATCTCTATGCTATAAGCATCTACATATTTGCCTCTCTTTTTCCCGCGTAACCTCATCTCACCTGATAGCGAAGGGTCAACCGACGCAACGCCAAATGCACGCGTGTGTCGTCGATCTTACATTCGATGCGGCCGGCTTGTAACATCCATTACGACCAAACGTCGACCGGTCGATCAGTAATCAAGATTCAGTAATCTAAAATACATAGTATTGATGAGACTTCCCATTGAGTAATCTGAAGATACTCGTGTTGGGAATGACTCGCTTCTACCCTTTTAAGTATTACAAAAGATTACTATTCTATGACTAATATTAATAAGAATTAACGACTATTTTTTGTGTGTAAAAGTATGTGTGTGTGTGTGTGTGTCTGTGTGTGCGTTTGTGTGTGAGTGAGTGTATGTGTGGGGTGTGATTATTGTGTGCGAGCGAATGAGAGTGTGCGAAAATGTGTGTCCATATATACATGTATATGAAAGCGTTATGCATGAGAAAGAGATAGTGTACATTATTGATACAGGTGTATATATTTAAGATGTACTTGTAGCTTTCAGCTAAATTGCGGACCAAACCAGGCCTGCCTGGACCAGGATTGTGAGAATTAGTTTTGTATTGATTCCTGATTATTAACATTCGCGAACGTTCAAGTAACTCGCCAGGTCAACGGTCTCGAACGCCATTTTGAAACGTATGGAAATGCGATGGGTAATTCAACATTTTCATCGGGCAACGGCAAAATGGCTTCCAAACTTAGACATGCGCGGACGCGCGTTGACGAATAAAGGTGGACTTCCGAGCAATGCGGCCTGCGGCTGCGGCTCGTCGTATGCAGCCACTCAGAGCCGCGCGGCTATCATGGAACTAGGGGAGTGTAAGTTAGGAGTTTCAAGAACGGTCTAGTTTAAAAATCCGCTTAGGGTCGAGTTCACCAACACCTGTTTAATTTTTAAACAGCCGTTATCATATTCATTGACATATTTTGTATGCTAAAGTGTTAACCGTTGATTTAGGTTTACCAGCTGTTAAATAAAAATTGGTGAAGTTGGGTCTGTCTCAAGAATGTTTTTCACTAAACGTCATTATTGAATCCTTTGTTACATAATGTCTGTCTCAATGTACTGTCAACAACACAGCCAGTAAGCATATCTTTTTATTACCCGACTGCTTCAGAAAGAGGGTAATGTTTTTCCAGCTCATACATGGAAGTATGTAGGGACCTATGTATGCCCATTTCTTTGGCACGCTATAGCACCCGCCCTAGAACCCAAACGGCTGGACGGATTTTGACATAATATGAGGTGTCATAAATATAATACATTTTACTGCCAGGTTTTTGTTTTTTTGATAATTAGGAATTACCATTTTTTTTTAATAATTTGTTTTTTTTTTAATTTAGTCACGATTTGGTCGATTTAAGTTTAGCCAATTTTGTTTATTAACATAGTTAATTAAGAGTTATAAGAAAAATTCATGTGTCATGATAAGGGGTCTTGAAAATACAGCCCCCCATCTTTTTAATTATAGCAAAATGTATTTCAATGAAAATCTTTAAATCAAAAAAATATATTTTTGAGTTAAATTTGAGCTTGTAAAAACGATAATTTCGCAACATTGCAACATAATTATTTTTATTTCGCGATATTGCAATAATTTTTAAATTAAGACTAGTAATCTAAGTTTAAGCTCTACAAAGGGCACACAGCATATTATCTTATTTTAGAGTAATTAATAAGTAAAAGACTTTGTAAATAAAATAAATATGTAATACATATGAATTACCTATACAATGATATTCACACAATAGGACACTGTAAAATAAATTCTATATATTGCAATAATATATAATAAGTATTGCAATAATAAAAAATAAGGCTTGAAAAAAAGCAACTAAGAGGTCCTTCCTACGAGTTAATGAGTTACTAATAGAGCTAATTAATGACACAGCTTAACCAACTGATTACATAACTCTGCACTAACAAACAGTAAAATAAAATAAAAAACATTTGACAAAACATCGCAACAACACTTGCAATTATATTTTTTTTAGGAAAGCGACCATACTAACGCGTTGATGTCTTTCTGAGTGGCCAACATAAGCACCTGTTGCATACTGCATATAGTCAAACAAGCTACCTTTGTCAATCTGCAACGAATCCCACCAAGGCGGAAAACTTTCGCTCGCTCAAAAAAAAGAAATGTGCAACAAACCTTAAACTTACCTCCGAGCCAGCACCGAGCTCTGCCACAGCTTACAACAAACTTACAGTACCGGTATATTAATTTAAATTTTAAAAGTCATTAGAATTGACGAAAGTATACTGTCTATACGTTTACAGCACAAACTACCTTTGCCTAGTCAAATCGAAGCTCGCTTACTTAGCGGCGTGATGTTGAAAAAACCTAAATACGATTGAGACAATATTGAAATACGCGCGACGGACAGGCAACCGGCTCGGCGCCCAGCGACCGAATGGCAGGGCGGGCGGCTACAGAGTACCGGCCGGCGCGAAACTGGCTTCCCAGCCGTAAAATCGCTACATGGCAACATTAATCCTATTGTACAAGCAAACTCTCGAGACACTTTGCCACTTCATGTACACTTAGTTAAAGCTCGTCTCGTCTGATGGATTTTCTCAGCTAATTATATTTAAGACGGCTTGGAAATTAAATAGGTTGGATTCTGGAATATAGACTTAACACCAACAAAAGAAATTTATGAAAGAACTAAAATCCTAAATATCAAACAACTATATACATACGCAACCTGTATTCTAGTTTACAAAATTATAACAAATACTATACAATCTAATATACACTTGCAAAAAAAACCCTAACCCACATAATTTAAGAAATAAACATAAACTTATTCTAAATAAGGCTCGAACTAACTACGGGAAAAAGACTTTATTGTTTGAAGGTGTTCAGATGTATAACAAATTAGCCAACAAAATATAAGAATGCACTAACCTTAACATATTTAAGAATAAAATGAAAAAATATGTACATACGTTATTATAAAGTCTGCCACTCTCACAGTATAACTATTTACATTAATAATAATATTCATAACTCCTACATACCCAATTGCTAAGTTCCAGGGGTATTTATTGCTAAGGGGTAGTTTTAGTTTTAGTAATTCTCATTGTAAGTGAACTGTATGTTTTTATGAGAATAAATATCTTTAAACCGAATATTCGAATAATGCTCGATGCAGCCTGGCGTTGTGAGCCTGGAAGTAACTTGTAACATTTTCTATTTTGGATACTAGGTGCGTCTGGAAAATGGCTTGGCGCGGTTTAAGAATGTTACGCAAGTTTTGTTAAGGATAGTACTAAGCTAAGTTTTTGTTAATAAGATGTAATTTACATCTTTTTAGCTTTGCTGAAACATTATCGATTTCATTAGAACTATATTTATAGTTCTAATGAAAATTATGTTTTTACAAGGC
This sequence comes from Pyrausta nigrata, assembly GCA_949316185.1. Taxonomy (NCBI): domain Eukaryota; kingdom Metazoa; phylum Arthropoda; class Insecta; order Lepidoptera; family Crambidae; genus Pyrausta; species Pyrausta nigrata. The sequence continues at coordinate 3,372,516 of OX438936.1, forward strand.
AAATTAATAAGCGCTCGCACCCGTTCTACGGTATGAAACCGGCCAAGGGCGAGTCGGACTCGCACACGAAGGGTTCCGTACCATTAACTATCGACCTAATTGGTATACTTACACCTACAAAATAACAGCTGTCTAGTCTCTTAGCAAAACCTTGGACAGACAGACAGTCGGATAGACGGACCTGACGAAAGTATGAGGGTTCCTTGTCAGGACTACGGAACCCTAAAAACAGATCGCAAGCGATGACCCCAGATGAACTTTGTAAAGTGCAAGCGAATGATAATCATATGTCCTGCTGTGTTTTGGTGTCGGCATTTCTGCGTATCAATATGTTTTAAACATATCAATCTGTAATTTGTTTACCCCAAAATAAAGTTTTGAACTTAGTCCTTCAGTCAAAAAGTATTAATTATTAAAAAGACCCGGTACTAAAATGAAAACAAAATGCGACTAAGAACATAACCCTCACTAAACTCACAATATATGGCATCCAAAAACAACCTTACCACTTTTTTTACATTTTATACATGTCATAGCCTATTTGAAATGTACAAATAGTGTACAAATGTGTGATGTACAAATAGTGGCAACAGAAATACATCATCTGTGTCAGTACATTAAACTGTTTTGCTATCACGGTTCATGAGATACCCAGGTGACAGACAGACGGAGAGTGGAGTTACCACTATTATTGCCTATTCTGAAAAATTCAACAACACGTTTCTCATTAGGTTGTTACAAACCGTCCAGAAGCCGCTTGAGCTATATAGGGCGTGCCAAAGAAATAGGCATATCCATACATACATACATGTGGAATAGAATTTATTTGGTGAAAGACTTCATGGAAGAATGTGTGCGAGCAAGACGAAAAATTTGTTTGAAATGCGTGAGGATAATAATAGGTTTTTGTTCTACAATGGCTGCCTAAGAAGTAAGACGTGTTTTTAAATTAGGATGTTATAAATAAAAAGTTTCAAAACAATACGAGAGATTATCCGATCCTGCGTTTCCCTCCTCTTCAAGCCCCGACTCCCACATACATACATACGCTCGAAAAACACTATCCTTCTGAAGCAGTCGGGTAAGAAGAAGTCGTTTTTCAGTTTCAGTTTTTTATTGCAAGTCACTAGAAGGGTTATGTCACTAGCGCGCGGAAACTGCTTCACTCATTGAAACCAATTGGCTCAATGCAATTTAGTTATATCTTTAGGGTAGCAATTAATTCTTTATAATGTAATTTAAATCACTTTTGCATTCAAATGTCGTACACACTTGACAAGTAACACGTCTACAACGAATGCATGTACTCGGCACTCCAAATCGCCGCGCAGTAAGAAAATGACCTAACCTAACTGAATTTTCAAGATTACATAACTTTTTATATATCATTGCAGAATATCAACAAACTGCAAGATATCGAGAATTCAATAGAATAAGAAACATCTTTTCACACGTCGCTGACTAGATAAGGCTCCTTCCTAACTGGGCGGTTCAATATCTGTATCGCGGCAAAGTTAAGTATGTTGTTTGTCTTCATAAAGTATTTCTTCGTGGCCGAGAACTTAGATCTCCACACTAATCGGTATATTGTCAGTATACATTCGGTACCAAAAACAACAAAAACGTTTGTGCTGTCATCGTGAAATATCTTCTTAAATATAAAGGTCTTCGCCAAATGAAGATACCATAGAATGTCACTTGTATAACAATTGGTTACTTGAACAAATTAAGAAGTTTACACTAACACTTTACGGATTTTTATAACACTTCACAGGGTGTCCCAAAAAGAACGTGCAACACTGACACTGGCGATAACTTAGCCATATATACTTACCTTTTAATTTTAAATAACTTGAATGCAATAAAAGTCTCATGGTTTGGAAGATAATGCAACTTTTTTGTTTTTTTCTTGTATGAAGAATACAAGAAAGTGGCATTATCTCCCAAACTATGACACTTCACTGGAGCCATGTTTTTGATTTAAAGATGCCAGTGGAGCTTTTTCAAACGGCAGTTTGGCGTGCCATTTTTGTACAAAAGTGGCATTATTTCCCAAACAAAAGGACTAATTTAGTTAATCTGAATGGTCTATAGTTATGCTGTCTCCAGAGTCAATTTGGCACGCTCATTTCGGGACACCCTGTATGTAAGTGGTGATATTATATTACACAACGCAATCTCGCTATGAAAACTAAGTATACAAAGAGCTTTCTATGGGCCGCCCCACAGTAGGAAAATCCTATGTTGTGGGGCACCCGATAGTTCTTAAGGATTGCGACGGATACAATTAACTATGTGTAATGAATGAATTGTAGTATAAGATAGATTAGACCCTAACAGAACTGTGTGTGCGCGTGTTTGTGTTTTGTGTGTGTGGGTGTGTGTTGATTGATTTTCTTTTTATTTTAGGTGCTGGATAAGGATTTACCCTTAAAACAGTATAATGGTTTAAGAATCGGTAAGCATTTTACCGAGTGTTTTACATCATTTTACACGTGCAGCCTGTGGGTCAAGTATACGCAGAAAACCTACAATGCTCTACGTATCCAGTACAATAACGGGTTCAGGATGTTGTTGGGTCGCCCTCGGTTCTGCAGCGCGTCGGGGATTTTCGCTGACGCTCGCACAGATGACTTTTTTGCAATCATGCGAAAGCGAACATCTTCCCTGATGCGGCGAATAGGGACTACGACCAACAGTTTGCTGGCCGTCGTAGCTTGTGGGGCGCTGGTTTAAACTGCATAGACCTGTTGCACAGCAGGTGACTCAGTGAGCCGCTCTTGTGTATTTGATATGTTTTTAACGAGTATGTACTAACACTAGCCTTAAGTTACTCTGTTACTAACAAATATAGATCCCGTTGTCCGAAATAAATATTTTATTATTATTATTTACTGCACCGATACCGCACCGTTAAGTCAGAAAGGGGCCTAAGCAGCCACGTGTGATCAGATGTAAATTTTCAAGCGAGCGGGATGTTATCGTAAACACAAAAGATGGCCATGAATATAATCGTCCCATTTTATATTAAGTAGCTGCAAACCTACTTTAAAATGGAAGCAGGTTATACAGAACTGTTCGTTACGTAAGTATTAAAAGAGGGATAGATTTGGTTAAATGGAAATAGTTTACGATTGTTGTGGAAGGTTCCCGATTTAATTCTTGTATTTCAAGGCTGTTCGTTCCTCTTCAGTTACACAGGGTATCTAGTAATTGAATTGTCCTTATATACCTACTAAGATAAGTCACATCATGCCCTAATAAGTATTTCACTTTTTTCAAGTCTAAGTCATACCAATTTTGAGATATTTTGTGTACTTACATTAAATTAAATCAAATTTCACTTACATAAATTAATCGACTGTGTCATCCGGTGAGACTCAAACCCACGTCCTTTCGCTATCCGGGCGAGTGCTCTTACCAACTAAGGAGGACGTAAGTCAGTCGACGAATTTTTGCAAGTGCTTGCTACGCCAGTGAGCCGGCGTTCGATTTCATCAATACTTGGGGAATGTACCCGCATGTATCCAATGGAAATATTTTTACAAATATTTAACCATCAGTTAAGATGAAATGACCCGTTGGAGCTACAGTGCTACAGACATAACAGTCGAAGTTAAATAAGATATATCTTATACCTTTTATATGTATATTTAAATATATCCATACTAATATTAATATTATAAATGCGAAAGTGTGTCTGTCTGTTACTTCTTGACACTAAAACCACTGAACCGATTGAGATAAAATTTGGTATAGAGACAGAACGAGACCCTGGAAGAGACATAGGCTACATTTTGTCGCGATATAAAAACATTAAAGGGGGGGGGGGGGAAATGGGGGATGAAAGTTAATATGGAAAATTCAACTCTTCAACAGAAGTCGCGTGGAACCACTAGTATATACATATTTGTGATCTCGGAGACGGCTCTAAAGATCTCTCTGAAATTTGGGGTTATCGGGGTCGAAAAAATTGATCTAGATTAGTCTTATGTTTAAGAAAACGCATGTTTCCGAGTTTTAAGTGGTGTTCTGTCACATAGTTCGACACAAAATATAGTTCCTAATTTCGCCCCGCTACGCAAGAGCGCCGTGGCCGCATACATGACGTCGTACTGACAACTCCATGAGGCCAGGGTTCGAATCTCACTCGGTGACGAAACATTTTTACTTTAGTGTTTTCGTTTTGTATTTATTCGAGCTTATAACTTTTTTTATGTGTCCTCCTAACCGTATTTCGACCACGGTGGTCAATCTCAACAGGGATTAGCCAACTGCGCGGGACATATTACAGTGCACAAGTGTGTGCGCAATAGGTGAGACGGCAGTCCGACATGACCGTAGAGAGATCAGGCGCAGGACCAACGGCTTAACGTGCTTTCCGAGGCACGGGGGTGTTAACACCACCAACTGACTCCGGAGCTGTGTTTGAGTAATTTCAAGACAGAAAAACTCAAACACTCTCGGCCCGACCCGGGATTCGAACCCGGGACCTCATGGATAGTACCCAGCGTGCTGACCACTAGACCAACGAGGCAGTCAAGTTTTTTATATAAAAGATTTACGATGATTCGTAAGCTTTGAAAAATGAAAGCTTTTTTTTATTAAAAAGTAATAACTGAGCAAATCACAATCGACCAGGTACTTTACGTACGAGCTTTATTTGAAATTGTATGCAACGTCGCGCTCCGCACGCACCGTTGTAAATCCGGGGATAAAAACGGTGAGTGCATCAGGGGTAAAACCTCACGCAGCGCAAAGAGAGGTGTTTTAATGTGTTTGACAACATCAAATACATTGCTTCTATCCTATGTACCTAAATCTAAAACAGCGGTGGGATCACAACACCCAGACCCGAGACAATATAGAAAATGATAATTTTTGTTTTGACCCGACGGGAGATCGAACCTGGGACTCAGTTTATGTTTGACCACCACGTGTGTCTTTCGCACCACAACCACAGATTATATAGTTACTAGTGGACTTCGCCCGCAAGAGTTTGATTTTCCATATAAACTTTCATCCCCCATTTCACCCCCATAATGTTTTTATATCGCAACAAAATGTAGCCTATGTCTTTTCCAGGGTCTCGAACCGTCTCCATACCAAATTTCATCTCAATCGGTTCAGTGGTTTAAGCGTCAAGAAGTAACAGACAGACAGACACACTTTCGCATTTATAATATTAGTATGGATTACGTACTGCCGCAACTCTGAGTTGTTATTTATTAACGCCACTGGTCAAAAAGAACTAAGGGCTAAATAGCTATTAAGATCCATTAATGCCTTTAGTAAAACGCCCTAACGCTTTTCGTTATATTATATTACAATAACAAACGTTCTATCTTTGTTTACAAGCGAGATAATAGCTAAGTAGATAAACAAAAAGAAAATGAAATCCACTTAGGAATTATGTACCTAGCAGGCATGGTGAATTTAATTGGTAAATTTATTTGTTTTCAATCTAATTAAATAAAAAGTACCGCGTCCCCCGTTAATGGGGTAAATGAGGGGGAGGGGTAAATTTGTATAAACCTCCGTCAATTTTGATAGAAAAAATATATACCGCTGAAATTTTAGTGGTTGTTTTCCCGCAGCAGAACCTTTAGTAGTACTATCGAATCATGCGAGTTTTTTTTTAACTAAAAATATTTTTGTTCTCAAGTTATCAAAAAAATAATCATTAACTCGAAAACGTGAGAAACGATAGTTTCTTTTACGAGAATTAACGTATTTGGGTACTGCTTGCCGCACGAAAACAAATTTTAAAGCAAAAGAAGCTCTACGCACTAAGCAATACAGCATAAACTGGACTAATTTTACTGCGGGAAAACAACCATTAAAATTTCAGCCTGTATTTAGCTATTTGGTTAGAAATAAAGGGGTGCCGCACGAACGAAGAACTTCGAGTTCGAATAAGCCTAAAAGATCATTAAACAGAATCAAACTTATTGATATTAGTAATTAGATCTATTTGCTTTAAAGTTTTAGACTTGGTGATTTAATAAGAACAATAGTTTTATTCTGAGAGCGTCGGTGGCGCAGTGGCTAGCGGGTTGCCTCTCATGCGGGAGGCGCCGGTTCGATCCCACAAGCCGCCATGTACCAATGACTTTTTCTGAGTTACGTACATTAGTTGTTTCACTAACCGATGCTCTTACGGTGAGGGAAAACATCGTGAGGAAACCTGCACATTCAGGCAACTGCATGTGTAACCATGATCCAAACTGGTCAGGTTCCCCTGGTAACAGGGTCACGGAGGTCAGATGGCAGTCGCTCCACTGTAATTACCTAATCTGTCACATCCTGGATCATGGTCAGCGGACCCTGGGCCCTCGCGTGCGAGAGCATAACCGGGATAACGCTAGGAGGATGAATAGTTTTATTCTGCGCAATGCGCAAACCCATCAGGCATTTGTGTTAAAAACTGACAAGTATTCATAGTTTTTTATTTATATTTTATTCATGTATGTTAAAAAGGAGAGGAACTGCGGAATATTAATATAATCATTTTTATGTACGAATTATTCTTTCATGCGTAAAAATCACCAAGTTTTCGAAAAAAAATGCTCTTAGATAATATCATTAGCTACAAGTCATGTTTTTTATATCATAAAAAAATTGTTTCAAATTTCAACAAGACGATGACCTTGTGCAATGATAAGGCTAACGTAAATAAGTTGTTTTAATGTATTTAACTAATTAAGCTCATCGTACAAGTGATTTAAAAATACGGCAATTTTCTCAATTTCGTGCAGGAGCTCCTATTTCAGGATTATTGAAATATGAACCTGTAATCGGGTGGATGTTTGTATTGGAAATTCAACATTTTTGGGAACAAAGTCACGGGTATCGGCTAGTATACAATAAACTACTATCTACGTCCAGGTTTTTTGGTCCTTAATGTGTCCTCTATCCATACGTATCACTTTTATTGTAAAAAAGCCGATGCAACGGAGCGATATCACACCCGTGTGGCGTATCCCTTACAGAAATTCGACAGTATTGTGACGTTTCGCGGGCCTACTCTTGCGATTAGGCCTGTCAATAAATAAATTAAAAAAATGTTTCAACAAACTCATAGCCCCAAACTAAGCGTGAGCTTGTGCTATGGCGACTAGGATAACGGAAAGACACATATATACGGTTATACATCCATGACTTAGGTACAAATGCTCGTGCTCATCAACCAAACATTTGCCCCTTGCGGGATTCAAACCCGCAACCTCTGGTTTTGTAGCCCGGGACGCGGGCCACTACACCAAGATGGTCGTCAATAGGCACAGGCCTGCCACCAGTATTCGGACGAAATACATATCAATACAGGGGCTCTATTTTTGAATCACTCGCGTGCAGATGTCTACTGATTATCGTTCGTCATCTAAAAATCCGTATTTTTGAATCGCTCGAACTGTCATTTTTTGAGTCTGTTTATATGAAATAAGCCATGCGACTTGGTAGACAAGTAAAATTAAGTCGCATTCACCAACAAAATGTCATACGAGTGATTTAAAAATAGAGCTCCAGGAGTTCTATTGGATTTTTAGATGACGAACGATATTCAGTAGAAATCTGCACGCGAGTGATTCAAAAATAGAGCCCCAAACCTATGATGACCCTTCTAATTTAACCTTATTTTTTTTTCTCAAAAGAAATGCCTATCGAGATTCGAAAGGTATTACAGAAAAAAGCTTTTAGCATGAACCAAAACAAAATCAACTTAGAAACAAAAACAAAATTTAAGTACTTAAAAACAGAACAGTCTTCGAAAACAAAGCTTAAGATAACATCGAGATCAAAAAATATGAAACTGCAAAGTTTTAATACAATAAGAAAACCTGAAACATGCACTATCCCTCACGACAAGTTCACGCGCGATCTTCCTGCGGTCGCCTGAGGTGCGGGGGGCGAGACACGCTAGACGTCAGCGGGTTACGGGTGATGTCGCGGGGAATGGATTTGCTTTGACAATCGCGTGTGATTGGCGTTTCCTCGCCGCGCCCCCGCACGTCTTGCAAGGTGTATGGAGGGTCGCGTAAGAACTTATCGGAGTATAATTTGTAAAGTATTACGATAAGGAGTCCGAATGAGGAGTTTATGGATACTTTTATTATTTACCACAGTTATTGTACACTGTTTAGGAAGTACGGGCAATTAGCACCTCGCTCGATGACGATATATTTACTTTACATTCTTTTTATTATTTTATTTTTTTTATTTTTTTTTATTGGAAAACAAACAGCTTTTAACAATGCAATATAAGTTACAAAACAATGAACAATTTTACTTGAACAAGAAACAATGAACAATTTTACTTGTATTTATTCTATATTCAATAGATTTTTTTTTGTTTTTAGATAAGTTTAAACAGAAAATTGTAGTAAACGTTTGAGATAATATATTTCTCATTATTAGTTTATACTACATCACATTATTTTTTTCACTGCATTATTTTGACCTATCACGTAGCGTTCAGCCAGCGTTTGCAATGTGAAAGCAAAAAAACGGTAATTTAAAAAACTAAAAAAACCCGAATGCGTTTCTGTGTAATTGGAAATTAAAAAACCCTAAAACAAGAAAGGGGTCATACCCGGGTTAAATTGGTACCCATATTAAAAATTGTAGCAGTCGCGAGTCGCGACCCATTCTAGAAATGGAGGCTTAGTGAATTTTGTGCACATACCTACCCTCAATATTACATTGCAGATTACTCCAATCTACTGACGAGACGGCTGACTTTCTAACATGGGTCCCGACTGCTACAATTTTTAATATGGGTACCAATTTAACCCGGGTATGAACTCTTTCTTGTTTTAGGGTTTTTTAATTTCTAATTACACAGAAACGCAGTCGGGATTTTTAGTTTTTTAAATTACCGTTTTTTATTTTATTATTTTTAGTTTTATTATTAGACTGCAAAAATTATAATATTTTTGAAATGTTCTCTTTACTGGCTTTTATTTGATACTCATATTGCTATGCTAAGAAAAATCCTATCCCCCCTCTCCCCTTTATTTCCATTTGCGGGCGCCATTTTTGAAATTTATATAGCCTATTTCACTCTCACAATTTTGACAAATTCAACGACACGTGTCGAGCCGTTTGGGCTGTAGGGCGTGCCAAACAACATACATACATACTCTCGAAAAACATAACCCTCCTTCCGCAGTAGGGTAAAAAAAATATTATTTTACGACATCACATCCAAATTTCTCTTAGGTATGTCTAACATTTATTTGCCTTTATTACAAAAAATAGTTATAATCGAGCAAAGCGTCGCCCAGGTACTTTAATACATCGGTAGATTATTTAATTTTATTTAAGTAAGAAGTAAGACGTATAATTATTTTGGGAGACGTTAGATGTCGCCACCCAGACCAGACCAAACCTGTCAGTCTGGTGACCCCGTTGCTTGGCTTCTTGTCTTAACCTTGTCTAGCAATAGTCTAAGATCCGAGTATACAGTGAGTTTGGTCACTAATGTCGGAGCCTTCAAAAGGTAATTTATTTGTTTTAGGAAAACCAGGGTTCACACATGGGGCACTGCTCCAAAGACAAAGTTACAGGGACTACAAAGAATGCAAAACAAAGCAATTAAATTATTATTCAACTATCCATATCCAACGCCTACTAATAAACTTTACAGAGATACAAAAATTATGACTACAAGAAAACTTTACATTTATAATACCTGCATTTTAATTAGAAAAATTATTGATAATTCTATACACATTAATCTGTCTTTTAAATAAAAAAATCTCAAATAAATAAACGCAGTCTCCGTCGACCAAGTTTGCTTGTTTTGCCAAAAGTACGAACTAATCATGCCAAAATAAGTATCACGTTTTATAACAAACTATCTTCTACCTTGAAAAATACTAGTTCTTTTAATAGTTTTAAGGCCAAATTGTCTAAATTTATATTTGGAAATAGCAAACCGCTCGTTTAAGACAGTTTTTATAATTATGTACTTACATTATTATTATTATTTCTTTTTTTGGTTCGGCGTTCGAAATTTGATTAATACTGTATGTTATTTTATGCTCATGTAAGTGGCTTGTCTTTTTTGACAATAAACTCTTTAAACCTAAACCTATGATAATAATACAGTCTAAGAAACAATTAAACCTCTTATAGATCTTCTGAGATGGCAGTAGTTTAAGAAAAAGAAAAGATTACGTATCGAGAACAAACAGAGCACTGAGAAACTAACTGATAGATGAGTTTACCTTACAAAATTTGTCTCTATTACAGAAACTCGAAAACAGACCAAAAAATATCACCATTCCATACAAATCTACAAATCTTAAAAACTATAGTGATTTCAAAATTGATCCTATTGTGAAAGTGGTTGCAATTTTGCTTTTTAGGCACTACATGAGGGCTCCGACACCGGTGGATAAAGACACTGAAGCGGCTCAAAATTTTTTGTCCAAAAAATATTTTTTTAAACATTGCACTGATTTGTAACAGGTAAGCCACACTTGCACCTACTAATTATTCTGTACCAAAACTAGTAATTTGCACCAGTCTGGTTTGCTGCTTCATACTCAGCCTTAATTTACAAAGTTGTCGCTATATTCAATTCCACAGACAAATACCATGCGCACTTTCTCTCTCTTCCATTAAAAAGGTGAGCAGCTGCTATGGTGCCTCCTTCATTAAATTATGTTTATTTAATGATACGTGTAGTATACTGCATCTGAGTGGTGGAGGCAGTCGACTGTCAACCGCCATAGCGTGCGGATCTAGGAAGTCTAATAAAGTGGCAAAGTGTGGTTTTACTGTTGTTATCGAGCATTTTACAAGTGGCGACGACGATAAATGTAAGTTTGTACCATTGTTATAATATGAAAAGGTCAAAGTTCGGTAGAAATACGAAATCACAAAATAATGTTGAAAAAAGAATGAGGTTATGTTTGAAGTGTGATAGTACTGTGTTATTTCAAGGGAGAATAGGATATACGATGTTAAATTAACTATAACTATCTCGAATCTGCAAAGTACCTACGTGTTACCTTAGTCATCTTGTTGTTTACGCTGCTGTTGTTGCGCTGTTGCATGCTCGGTTCGCACCGTAAAGTAAGATATTCTACTATGGTCGGACGCGAGGAATAGACGTAAACAATTGATTAATAGTTAGTTTTTCTTATTTGATTTACTTGGTATCAATTATAACAGGCAGCTGACGCTTCATTATTTAAGATTATGATGCAGGTATACTAGTCAAAATATCGAACCCGATTGGTTTTGAAGTATGTTTGTGATGATTAATAGTTAATAAATGTACGCGTTGTTCACCGAAATAGAATCGAATACTATAATAGGTACCTAAACCTCAATATTAATCAAGTGTGTTATTATTATGCCTTGACTTTGATCTAAAAGATAGTCTTGATAGATGAGGTGGTACTATTTTCTCATTTTAATATAAATTAACGTTTATACTAGCGTTGTAATTGTCTACTTATTTTAAATGACAATATGAAAGATTTAAATTCCATACAAATAATTTTTAAATTTTGGATTTTATGTGTGTCGTATTACATAAGTGTCGAATAAAACTACCGAGACATTAGTTGATGAAAACCAGTGCTGTTTATGGAGTCAATATGAGAGACTTACTGAGGTCAAATTGAAAGACCATAACTATTTTGAGCGGTCAATATGAGAGAAGTGCTGAGGTCAATATGAAAGACCATAACTCTTTTGGAAGGTCAATATAAAAGACCGTAACTGTTTTGTGAGGTCATTATGGGAGACCGTAAGTGTTTTGTGAGGTCAATATGAACGGCCGTAAGTGTTTTGTTAGGTCAATATGAAAGGCCGTAATTGTTTTGTGAGGTCAATATGAGAGGTCGTAAGTGATTTGCGAGGTCAATATGAAAGGCCATAATGATGCAGTTGCAAGTAGACTTGCGATTTTACTAAAGTCAATAAGAGAGACTGAATCACTGAGATAGTTGACGGTTTGAGTCAATGAGCTATGACTAGCTATGCGATTGTTACAGATCGCCCTAAATGGCCAACATAACATCGGCCCTGCCAAACCTTGATCATTTCGACTGCGAAGACGACCCAGTCTCAGTGGGTGTGAGATGGGAAAAATGGAAGAGAGCTCTGGAAATATATTTTCTGGCAGCTAACATTGACTCAAGTTTAAAAAAACGAGCTACCCTCTTACACATTGGTGGGCTTGCCTTACAAGAAGTGTACTACAACTTACCGGGGGCTCACGTTGATGAAGTCAATAACGCGGACGTTTATAAAGTTGCGGTGGAGAAATTAGACGAGTACTTTCTCCAAAACAAAGTAGATACTTCGAAAGATACAAATTTCGACTTATGAGACAAGAAGAAGGGGAGCGATTTGAAACCTTTCTAATAAGACTGCGGAATCAAGCAGATAAATGTGAATTACGGCTAAAGATGAAAATCTGATAGACCAGATTGTTGAATAAGGTCGGAGCTCGGAATTGAGAAAGAAAATCTTGGCAGCCGGTGATACCATCACACTGCACCAAGTTATTACTATTGCAATTACACTGGAAACTGTAAACAGGCAACTTGATTCGTTTGAGAAACCGGGCACAAGCAAAATTTACGAGTCAAAGAATTCTGAGATTAACAAAATAGATACAAGGACGCCACAATCGAATCGAAGCTCTGTAAGAAATTGCTTTCGGTGTGGTAGCAGTAAGCATCTATCTTTTGATAGTAAATGCCCAGCAAAGGATAAAAAATGTTTAAAATGTGGAATCATTGGACATTCCAAAGATTACTGTAAAACCAGAGCAAATAAACGGAGGATTAATACAAGAAATAGTGACACTAATAATCCTAAAAAACAAAAAACTGAGCAAAAAAACAAGGACATTGACGAAGTGGATTATATATTCCATTTAGACGATGATGCGGTTGTCAATTGCAAAGTGGGTGGTGTAGTTATCGACATGTTGATTGATTCTGGCAGCAAATGTAATATCATCACCGATAAAACATGGGAATTCTTGAAAAACCATAAAGTGAAAGCCAGCAACTTAATAAAAAATCCTGACAAGATCCTGTTGCCTTATGGCAGTCAAAAACCCTTGAAAGTGCTTGGTGTTTTTGACGCTGATATAACGATTGATGGTGACAAAATAAAAAAGGCCACATTTTATGTGATTCGAAATGGAACACGCAATCTCTTAGGGAAGACAAGCGCAATTGAACTGGATGTGCTAAAGATTCCTGTCAACAATGTTTCAACATTTCCCAAATTCAAAGATGTCAAAATTCAGATTCCTATCAATAAAAACAGCCTGTCATACAGCCATATAGAAGGATACCGATTCCTCTGGAAGAAAAGGTAAACAAGAAGTTGACTGAACTTAAAGAGGCAGATATCATTGAAGAAGTCAACGGACCATCGCCATGGGTTTCTCCAATGGTGCCGGTTCTAAAAGAGAATGGCGACATCCGGATTTGCATTGATATGAGGAAAGTCAATGAGGCTATCATTAGGGAGAACCACCCTCTTCCAACAATGGACGAACTGTTACCTCATTTCCGGCAAGCTAGATACTTTTCCCGGCTTGATATTAAAAATGCTTTCCACCAGTTGGAAATTGATGAAAACAGCAGATACATCACGATCTTTAGCACCAGTAAGGGCTTATTCCGATATACGATATTGATGTTTGGTGTGTCGTGCGCACCTGAAATGTATAAAAAAGTAATTGAAAAATTGTTGCTATGTTGCGAGGGTACAGCAAATTTCATAGATGATATTATAGTCTATGGATCAGATGAGCTGGAAAACGACAAGCGGCTAAAAAGAGTACTACAGGTGCTGAAAGACAATAATGTGCTTCTCAATCATGATAAGTGCATGTTTACTACAATATTTTGATTTGTTTGTGTACCCAATTGATACTACGCCGCGCACACTCACACGCATACCTGCCTCTTTTTTATTTGTTTAAAACGTACCGTGAGAACCCCGAAGATCGAGTCGACATCGAGACGTTCCCTATGACACATGTACTAGACCGACCAGAGAGCTTTCGCCACGTGTGTATCCTGTGAAGCTCCTTACAGACATTTCGAGTGATTGTGGCCTGTGAAGTGATACCTAAACCCTGAAAGCGAGATGTGGCAAGTACCTAGCTATAAGTGCTCAGACCTGACTAATTTTCCACCTATCATTGTCGCCCTCCACGTGTAATCCACTGCCTAAACTCTCAAACATTCTGGTAGCAGAGCGTAGTTTTTTATTAGGACCCCTTGTTAGTAACGTAATTTGTTTAATTGAGAGTTATTTATTTGCTACTTTCCTTTGTAATTTGAACAAAACGTCGTCATATACCTAACCTATTTACAGTAAATTCCTTAATAACATTCGAGTACAACCCCTTTTACATAAGTGTCGAATAAATCGATTAGCGCGTTAATTACCTACCCTTTGAGTGCAAGTGAGGTGCGCGAGCGCTTTGTTTCCCTATTGATCACGCCATTACCGCGTGACCGCGTGCAAGTTGTTTACGAGTTACGTTTGCTACTCGTATACCCGGTGCATCTGTGCCGTCCCTTGCTATTTGTTCCTTTACGCATCGTATTGAAATCTTTTGTGAGTTTAATTTACCTACCTTGTTTCTTGCGATTTAAAGTAAATAAAATGTCGGATACCGAAACCGGCAATGAGACCGGGCCGGTCGGGCCGTACTTTACACGGATACAGCTGAATACCGTGAAGCTATAGGTGAACTCCGTTATATTAGTGACTGGGTTGATGATTCCCACCGAGTTCTTGAGATCTTTTCCTCCAATCGTATGCGAGCGCGTCTTTCCGACCTGCCACTTATGTGCGATAAGTTTTCTGCCGCTTGTTCCAAGCTGTTAGGTAATCTCGATCCTGCGATTTATGAACAAGAATATGTGCAAGTTAAGAACGAGATGTGCGTAGTAAGGGACAAAGTAGACGACTTAAAAATTAAGTTAGACGAAATACGACCTCACCAATTTGAGACGTCCCGTACTAGCACCCCCTTCAAGGAGAATAAATCCCTGGCTATTGATAACCCGGCTAGTAAATTGCCTGACCTACCTATACCTAAGTTTGATGGCCGCCCCGATAGTTGGATCAGTTTTATAGACCAGTTTGATATCGTGGTGGACAACCAGCCTACCCTTACCCCGGCTTTGAAGCTACACTATTTAGTAGGAGCCTTATCGGATGAACCTCGTCGATTAATGCAACACCTCAAGATTGAGGCGGGCAATTACACCGTGGCCCGTGACCTCCTAAAACGTAGGTACCATAACCTTCGTGTTTTAGCGGATACCCACATAGCTCAAATAATGATGCTCCCTATTATAACGCCTAAACTTTCCGGGTTACGTGTGTCGTTCCTGAACCCCCTGCTTTCGACTTATCGATGCTTAGAGAGATTGGAACTTCCTGTTAAACATTGGTCATACCTATTAGTTCACTTATGCCTTGCTAAACTGCCTTCAGAGTTAAAATCGAGATTTGAACGTCGTTATGGCGATAATCCTAATCACCTCCCTACTTTTGATAATCTTATTACCTTTCTTGAGGATAAATGTAGGCACCACGACAATGTAGGTAGTGCTTCTGTCGTCGACACTACTACCCCCCCTACTGTGAGCTCCCCTCGTTTGCCTAAACCTAACGCGCGTTCCCCACCTCCTCCAAGAGCCTTTGTTACCTTTGCGACGACATCTAAATGTCACCTTTGTAATAGTACTTCGCATTACTTACGCGAATGTTATTACTTACCCGATTTTATTCGCCTTCCTACACGTCAACGTGTTACCATTGTAAAAGAAGCCCGACTGTGCTATCGATGCCTGGAAAAACACTCCATATCCCAATGCACGCGAAATTATCGCTGTCGCACGTGCCGTCGTTCCAGTCATCACACGTTACTGTGTTATGATGACTCCTCTCCAGTGAATTACAATCGCGAGCGCTCATGCCGAGACGTCGCGGCCTTAGCTTCTAACCAACCGCGGCAATCTTCACAAAGTCACTTAACGGACCGTGTGTCACCCCCACGTACTGAATGGCACCGTGTTCGCACCCCACCACCTCGTGATTCCCGTAGTGCATCACCTCCCCGTTCGGGCGGTCGATCCCCACCTGCACCCAACGGTAACCGTACTTATAATGCCCCTCTAGGTCAAAGAACCCAGGATGAACGTGCATTTCATCATAAGTACAATGAAGCCCCACAATTCTGACTAGATAGCCCCCCTTCCATACCCGCTTTTACATCTTTAGCTCGCAATTCTCTCGTTCTTTTACCTACGGCCTTGATTCATGTTAAAACCTCGTCTGGATATTATGTGGAAGCGCGTGCCTTATGTGACACTGGTGCTCAGGGATGCCTTCTTACTACTGAGCTTGTTGTTGACCACATGAACTTACCTATCATTCCTTCTCCAGTTCCTGTTCGTGGAATAGGTAATGTTCAAGCAATTAATTCCCCGGGCATTGTATCCTTTTCATTTAAGCCAGTTAATTCTGTCTTTCCAGAAATCTCCACCAGTGCAATAGTTGTTGATGTGATTGCTGGTACCCTCCCAGAGGTAGACTTACCTAAAAGTGTAATTACCTGTACTAAGCACCTCCCTCTTGCTGACCCTTTATTTTACAAACCTGGTACTATAACTTGGAGCTGACGCCATTGGTCGCCTTTTAAGGTCCGAGTTGTTTGTGTCCCCTGATGGCCTTACTGCTATCTCGACGATATTTGGTTATGTCCTGTGTGGTCCTGTTTTTGGAGGATTTACTGATTTGGAACCCCCCATGACTGGAGTCTCGCTGTCCCAAATAGTTGAAAAATTCTGGAAAATTGAAGAGGCCCCCCAATCTCCAGTTGCGAACCCCTTGGATATAGAGTGTGAAACCTTTTTTAAAGCAACTACCACTCGTGAAAGCGATGGTCGATTTATGGTTAGACTCCCTTTTCTTCATGATCGTCCACCTCTCGGTGATTCTAAAACCAATGCCTTACGGCGATTCCATAATCTTGAGATTATGGATCCTAATCCTTATTTTCGAGACAAATATATTTCCTTTATGCGTAAGTACCTTGACCTAAACCATATGTCCCTTTCTTCATATGACTCGACCCGGGAACATTATTTTATCCCTCATCATGGAATTTTTAAGTCTGTTAGTGACAAAATACGTGTTGTGTTCGATGGTAGTAGTCCTACGTCCTCTAAAGTGTCCCTAAATCAATGTTTACATACAGGCCCTAAGCTTCAGCGAGATATTTCTTACATCCTCCTAAATTTCCGCAGGCACGAGGTAGTGTTTGTAACAGATATTCGTATGATGTTTCGTATGACTTGGGTACATCCTGATGATAGAAGGTACCAACTTGTGCTTTGGCGTGAGGATCCCTCTCAGCCACTTTTGCCTATGAACTTAATACCAATACCTATGGTCTTCGTTCCAGTCCATTCATTGCAATTCGTGCCCTTCTTGAGCTCGCTGAACAAGAGAGACTTACCTTCCCTCGAGCTGCTGAAGTCCTTGAGAGAGATATTTATGTCGACGATTGTCTTACTGGTGCTGATACTATTGCGTCTGCCCGGGCTTTGAAAACTGAGCTTATAGGAATAATGGCCTCTGGTGGTTATGAACTCCGTAAGTGGATTAGTAACAGGCCCGAGCTCCTAGATGATATGCCCCCGGATCATTTGCAACTTCCTCATTCATTCTCAGACCCAGATAATCCTCAGACTGTCGCTATTTTAGGTGTCCAATACAATCCTGTGAGTGACTCATTTACCTACAATTATACCTGTGATACCCGTGATACAGTTATTACAAAACGCAAAGTTTTATCTTTGACTGCCCGTATGTATGACCCTTGTGGCTAGATATCTCCCGTCGTATTTAAGGCTAAGGAATTTAGCCAACGCTTATGGATGTCAGGCTTATCCTGGGATGATCCTTTAAATAAACCCCTGTCTTTAAAGTGGACTGCATTTGTTCAGGACCTAGCGAAGGTTAGTGAAGTGGCCATTCCGCGACATATTCTTCCCAGAGATTCCTCCTCCTTATCCCTACATGGGTTCTGTGATGCTTCTGAATTGGGATATGCTGCCGCTGTTTATTTACGTGCGGAACTTCCGTCTGGTGTTTGCTCCGTCCATCTTGTTATGGCTAAATCTAAAGTTGCCCCTGTTCGGACCCGTTTAACAATTTCCAAGTTGGAATTGTTGGGAGCTACCCTCCTCTCTAAATTACTTCATCACGTCTCTCTTTGTCTGCAAAGGTCGTCTGTGTTGACTTCAATCCATAGTTGGACGGATAGTAAAATCGTGTTGTGCTGGTTAAAAACCACTCCTCACCTCCTTCAGACTTTTGAGGCTAATCGTGTCTCCCAGATTAATAATAGTCCTACATCTAGTGAATGGAGGCACGTCCCAGGCTACATGAACCCTAGTGACTGTGCATCGAGAGGTATGTCAGTCACCCGACTGATCGACCACTCCCTTTGGTTTTCACCTTTGTGGTTGACGCAGTCTCCTGACAACTGGCCCGGTATTTCGAAACCTAACCCAAGTAGTGATCTCCCTGGACTACGTTGTTTAGTAGTCTCTGCCGATGTTCCTACCCCGGATCCCTCATTCTTATTAGAGCGGTATAGTTCTTTCAACAAGCTAATAAACGTGACTTGTTACCTAAGGCGGTTTTTATTTCCTAAATCTTACACGTCCTACCTAGGCCCTGAGGAACGGAGAGATTCCCTTTTGTTCTTGGTGAAAATTGTTCAACTTACCACCTTTTCTGATGAACTTGATCGCTTACGGCGTGGCGATCCTATCACTAACTCCCTGAGAAAATTAAATTTATTTCTGGATGACGGAGACCTAATTCGAGTTGGAGGCCGATTACGAAACTCCAATCTATCCTTTGATGCGCGCCATCCCCTTCTTCTGCCTAAGAATGGTAATTTCGTGAACATCCTTATTTCACATTACCATCGCGAGAATGCTCATGCAGGTGTTAATGCAATTCTTGCCATGTTAAATAGAGAGTTTTGGATCTTGTCGGCACGCAGAGCTATTCAGCATGTGGTTTTTAAATACCTTCCCTGTTATCGTCTCAAGGCGGCTGTATCTCAACCCTTCATGGGTGACCTACCTAAAGACCGCGTCACGGCTGCTAGACCGTTTGACGGTGTAGGTACCGATTTTGCAGGACCCTTTTTTACCAAAGTCCAGGCCTATAGGAACAAAAGGTTAGTGAAAAGTTACCTGTGTGTATTTGTCTGCCTTTCGACTAAAGCCGTTCACCTTGAGGTTGTGTCAGACCTAACTACTGAAGCCTTTATTGCGGCCTTTTCCCGATTCGTGTCGCGTCGTGGTGTACCTCGCCTAATCCGATCCGATTGCGGTCGAAATTACATCGGTGCCAACAATTACCTGAAGGTAGGATAGTGTTTCCTGTCTCAAAACCAGGCGGCTATTGGTTCTGAGCTTTCAAAGCGGAACATATCCTGGGTTTTCGATCCTCCTGTTTGCCCTCATTTGGAAGGTCTTTTTGAAGCTGCGGTTAAATCGGCGAAATCGCACCTAAAACGAGTAGTAGGCGATACCCCCCTTACATTTGAAGAGCTGACCACTGTTTTTGCTAAAATTGAAGCAGTTTTAAATTCACGCCCATTGTGCCCACTTTCTCCGGACCCTAATGATGTCGAAGTGTTAACTCCCGGCCATTTCTTAATTGGACAACCCTTAACTGCACTTCCGGAGTACCCTTATAAAGACGTAAAATTGCATCGCCTTACACGGTTTCAGCTAATCCAACAAATTACCCAGCACTTTTGGTCTCGCTGGCATTTAGAATACTTAAATACATTACAAATTAGAAATAAATGGACCTCTCCTTGTGATCCTCCTAAAGTGGGTGAGCTAGTACTCATAAAAGATGACAACTTTCCCCCTTTGCAGTGGCGTCGTGGACGCATTATTAATTTATACCCTGGCCAAGACCAAGTTGTTCGTGTGGTAAATGTTAAAACTCCTACCGGTAGCCTAAAGAGATCTTTGATGAAATTAGTTCGTCTTCTTGTCCAGTGAACTTCCTTTCCCTTAGCTTCCTAACCTTTTCGTAAACACTTGACGTGTTTAGGGCGGGCGATATGTTTACTACAATATTTTGATTTGTTTGTGTACCCAATTGATACTACGCCGCGCACACTCACACGCATACCTGCCTCTTTTTTATTTGTTTAAAACGTTCTCACGGTACGTTTTAAACAAATAAGAAAGAAGAAACCCCGAAGATCGAGTCGACATCGAGACGTTCCCTATGACACATGTACTAGACCGACCAGAGCGCTTTCGCCGCGTGTGTATCCTGTGAAGCTCCTTACAGACATTTCGAGTGATTGTGGCCTGTGAAGTGATACCTAAACCCTGAAAGCGAGATGTGGCAAGTACCTAGCTATAAGTGCTCAGACCTGACTAATTTTCCACCTATCATTGTCGCCCTCCATGTGTAATCCACTGCCTAAACTCTCAAACAGTGCATCTATAAGACAAACAAAATCGACTTCTTGGGACATCAACTAACAGAAAAGGGGATAAAACCCCTGGATAAATACATCCACGCCATACAGTCTTCGAAAAAGCCATCTAATGTCGAAGAAATACAGAGCTTCCTTGGGCTGGTTAATTACGTCGGGAAATGGGTGCCCAATTTAGCATCACTGACAGAACCCCCTTGTAGCGACCATAAGCCCTTGGAAACAATTTTTGGTAACCGATCCAAGCCGTGTGCGCCTATCGAGCGCTGGGTTCTTAGACTGCAAGCTTACAACTACAAAGTTATGTACCGCCCAGGCAAGGAAAACATTGCTGACTCCATTTCTCGGCTTTGTAAATCGGCCCACCCTGTACCATTCGACAATGAGAACTACATAAACGCAGTAGTAGAATACAGTAGACCGATGGCAGTCCCTTTTAATGAAATCGATGCAGCTAGTGCATCAGATGAAGAAATTTTAGCACTTAAAACGGGGATTTTTGATAACAAGTGGCATGAATCTGTAAATGCTTACAAGATTTTTCAATCAGAGATTTGTTTCCATGAAAATATAGCTCTTCGAGGTACTAAGCTTATCATCCCTAAGCAACTACGCCAACGGGTTATTGAGGCCGCTCATCAAGGTCATCCCGGCATAGTGGCCATGAAAGCCCGCCTCAGAACTAAGTTTTGGTGGCCAAAGATTGATAAGGATGCCGAGAATCGAGTGAAAGCTTGCAAAGGCTGCACACTCGTTTCGGCGCCTAATCCGCCACACCCGACTAAAAGACGTGATCTGCCAAATGAACCTTGGATTGATGTGGCTGTAGATTTCTTAGGACCACTACCATCTAATGACTACTTACTCATCTTAGTTGACTACTACAGTCGCTACAAGGAAATATAAATAATGAGAAACATAACTGCCATGGAGACAGTTAAAAACCTTAAAGAAGTATTTTCTCGATTAGGATATCCTGCGACCTTAACATGCGATAATGGCAACCAATTTACTAGCGAAGTTTTTAAGACATTCTGTAAAGAGTGCGGTATTGCAATGTACAATACAATTCCTTACTGGCCTCAGATGAATGGCGAAGTTGAGCGCCAAAACAGAGATGTCTTAAAGAGACTAAAAATAAGCCAATTAGAGAAAAATGATTGGAAAGATGACAATTTAGAATACCTTATTATGTACAACAGCACTCCCCATACGACGACCGGAAAAACACCTGCTGAACTTTTCTTTCGAAGACAATTTCGGGATAAGATACCCATTGCAGCGGACATTGAACACAAGACTACAGATTCAGAAGTCAGAGACAGGGTCACAGAGAAAAAGAACAAAGGAAAGGAAAAGGAAAGCAGCAGACAATAACTTAGATGTTGGAGACAAAGTATATGTAAAAAATATGATAAAAGAAAATAAATTGACTTCCAATTTTAATCCAGAATCGCATACGGTTACAGATGTAAATGGTGGAGATGTTACAATCAGAAACGATGCAACAGGCAAGGAGTATCGTAGAAATGTTGTGCACCTCAAAAGAACTGATAATGGTGAATGGAAAGTAATAGATCAGACCAGGCCAAATAGTGAAACTGATGGGAACATCGACGAAGGTTAATATGTTACGTTATTATTATTCAAGAATTAGTTAGATGTTAATGTAAAAAGCTGATTAAAGTGATTCCGAAATTTTCTACTTAACAATTATTTAATTTTAATAAGGAAGGGATGCAGTATACTGCATCTGAGTGGTGGGGGCAGTCGACTGTCAACCGCCATAGCGTGCGGATCTAGGAAGTCTAATAAAGTGGCAAAGTGTGGTTTTACTGTTGTTATCGAGCATTTTACAATACGTTTTATTCATCAACCAAACCGTTGCAAATTACCTACTAGTATTGACTTACCTGTTTATTCCTGCCTACCCAAGAGTTGTAAAAAACAATAATATTTAAGTACGAGTAATAATAAATATCCTTGACTGAAATTTTTCAGCCGGCCCAACTCGCAATATATTTATTAACATACTAAATTCCATATAAAATACTATTCATTCATTAACCAGCCTGGTGAAGGTCTTCTTATACTGGGATCCTGGACTACAACGGAGTCACGTTGACAACACGTAGCCATATTGTCGTGTATTCGCTTTTGGTTTATTATTCTAATTATGTACATAGTAATTGCTTTGCCTGTTTAGATTATTATAGTTATTTAGTTAAATTGTAGCGTTTCAATTGGTTATTAACGGGATCAGGAGTGTAAATAACTATATTTTCTTGTTTAATTCGTACAGGGTCTAACAAAATAAATTGCATTCCTTTTAAGGGGTGATTCTGCCGATTCTCAAATAGATCATATTGTACTATGGTACCAACATTGGAATCACAAAAAAAACACTGCTGATCACTATTTAGCGGTTTTGTAGGTCAACTATCAGTATTTTGATGTTGAACTGATCATAAAAGTCCTTGCATTTGACGAGTACAAGCACCTTCAAACACAAAGTTAATTTCCTAAAATAAACACGGTTACATCTTAGTACCAATAAGGTACTTTTTTTTACAAATATTTTTTTATTATTTTTATCACGAGCTATACAACAAGAAACCCTTTTATCTGCTTCGGTAGTAAATGGGACTCACAGGCCTAAGCCAACTGGCAAAAGTTTCAGAGGCCTTCCTTTTGACGATGTCCGTATTTTCGAGTCTAGCCATCACGCTTGTTCGCGTTGGCTACATTCGAAAATACGAACGGAGTAAGGGCTCATTCACACGGGATCCGTCATTGACGATTCGTCAAAATACAGGATACGTAATGACGGATGGACGTTCACATTGCATACGGAATCGTGTTTTTTCACGATCCGTCAAAATATCCTAATTGAATTTGGTCAAAAATCCGTGTATTTTGACGATTCGTGATTTTTAAAAACACGATTCGTGTTCGTCTTTTGTCATGATTCGTGATCCGTGTGAACATGGGCATTCAAAAAGCATTGCCGCCGTCAAAAAAAAATCGAATCGTGAAAAAGGAAGAATTGTCAAAAATCAGAATCGTCCTCGTGTGAACGGCATCCCCGATGCTTGCCGACGCGTCGCCTCCTGTCCAATACATTAAATCAAAATAAGCCGCATGGGCGACCCCTGGCGGTTGCTGGGAACAACACTATAACCGTACATATCCACAGGTGACGTTTTATAGTAGGCCACCGAAAAATTAAAATGGATAAATATAAAATTTGATACCCTGTATGAATTAGGTTTCGATGTTTGTTGAAAGTGTGTTTTTTTTTTTTTTAAGTTTCGGCACCGCGGTTGTCATTGTACAATCGAGGCCTTACCAGTCTTATGGCCATTATCGTTTGCACATTGCATCGCCAAATAGCTATTCTAGCGACTTAACAATAAAATTTAAACTTGTACTGCTCGTAGTTACACTGACATTACATTTTTTAATCGAATTTTGAAATCGTTTAAGGCCTGCCAAGCGAATCTATCTGCAAAGTGGTAAGGCACGATTGACCCTTTTTTTATCTTATAGACGTATCTACAGAGTATCTTTTAATAGCTAGCAATAGAAAGTAATGTTCTCTTATCGGCTTCGGAGTCCAGTGGCCACTGTACTATTACTATCAAGATAAAACCCTAGATTACTAACATGAATTTACATAATTTACATACGTTTGTAAATTATTGTAGTCTGCCTCTTTTCGTTTGTTTGATAGAAAAAGAGAGAGACTGAACCTAAATTTAATCTTAGACAGGGCGCATTGGAATTGGGCCCTTTGCCCAAACTAAGGCCTGGCAGGTTTTTTTTTAATAAGTGTACATGATTCAACCTTCTACAGTTTTGTAATATGTATAGATTACATTCGAGAAATACTTCAAAAATAATCTTACTACTACCAATCAATTATGTTTTCAGTAAGGTATTTCATCATCGTACTAAATACTGACCGTAAGATTTTCAATATTGACGTGATTCAATAGGAAAACTTCGAAGCAATTTGAACAATGAAAATCGAAACTTTCCTTGAATCAAACAAGTCGTTTCCCACAAAGTGAGAA
This sequence comes from Pyrausta nigrata, assembly GCA_949316185.1. Taxonomy (NCBI): domain Eukaryota; kingdom Metazoa; phylum Arthropoda; class Insecta; order Lepidoptera; family Crambidae; genus Pyrausta; species Pyrausta nigrata. The sequence goes on from OX438936.1 coordinate 3,397,149, forward strand.
TAGACAGGATATCTTGCTTTACAAAATGTTCAGTGACCTGTCTATTGGAGAGGGAACAGAGGCTATATCAGTTTTAAATTACCTACCTTGAAACTGATATTAGTTGTTCCTTAAAGGACGTCTGGTCTTTATGATAGTGCTATTCTAAGTTAGGGGCTGCGCACTAATAACGTAATGTTTAGCTTTTTTTTATTCCCAGGTGGACCTGGTGATGTATTTTTGGTACATACAAAGTATTAAAATAAATTTCGCACACAAAAAAATATCGACCGTGTCGTCAAACCCACGACCCTGCGCTATCCGTGCGAATTCTCTTTCCAACTGAGCTACGGAGGACGTTAGTCAGTCAACGAATTTCTGTAAGTGCTTGCCACCCCAGTGAGCAAGCGTTAAAGTATATTTTTAAAACATTTTTAAAATACGTCTACTTAGGTAAGCACCGTGATATTGTGACAATCTTTGAGGGGATGCGCTTCCGAAAAAAAATACACGTGACTTCTTATTACAAACCCCATTTTAATATCCTTTTGTCTCATGAGTTGATTGCACGAACCTCTGCCACCTGTTGCCACTGAGTACCACCTGTTGTCACCCGTGCTGTCTCAGCAGGGTTTGTCTCAATTTTACGACTTAAAAAAATACTTCATCAATGGTAAACTGTTGCCAGTACTAACTACTACTAGTACTCTAATCTAGTATCAAATGAGGTAGGTTTCAATAAAGAATTCGAAAAAAAACTGTATGTCACAGAAATATGACCCGGCAGGACAGGCACTGGCAGATCTGATTTTTTTACGTGTTTAAGTGTCGGCAATCGATCTTAAGATAGCCATTGAGGTAGCCAAATTGTCGCCCGGCTCTCTGACTATAAGCCATTTCCACAGAATCTGCGCTGAATGAACGCGGCCAGGGCCCTATTTCACCGACAGGCGCGACAATTGTCGCAAAAGTTATTTTATTTAATATGTATTCTAAACTGGTTTTACTTATTCTTCTTTTTTCTTGGCAAAGTTAATGATTTTTATTAATATTTATCCATTCGTTATTTATTTTCCTGTATTTGTCTAAATGGCTAGGAATCACAGTCGCAACTACTGTTTGTACGACGAAAACACTACAGTTGTCACGCAAGCCTGACAAAGCTTGGATCTCATGTCAATAATGACCGACAATTCTACAAAATGTCGACTGGTAAAAAATATTCCTGTTTCACTACAATCACAACATACTTGTACAACACAGTAATATTATAATGCCGACAATTGACACATAAATACTAGGCATTTCAATTTGTATAGAAAATTTTATTCAAAATTGTCGCTTGTCGCCTGTGACATTTGTCAGCTTGTTGAAATAGGGCCCGTGAAGCAATTCCATTGAAACATATTTCTCGGCAAACATCCACGGGAAACGAGGAAACGAAGTCTTCGTGCACTTCCTTCCGCCGCTCCTTCTGGCGCTTGTATTAGTTATTGAATATTTCCCATCTACCTACACACTTTCCAGGAACTGTATGTTTTGACTGGCTCGTTGGTCTAGTGGACGGCATGCTGGCTTTTATCTGAGAGGTCCCGGGTTCGAATATTGGGTCGACCGGAGTTAGTGTCCGTTTTTAGGGTTCCGTAGTCCTGACAAGGAACCCTTATAGTTTCATCATGTCCGTTAGTACTAGAAAGCTGTAATTTGTTGCTTAGGTGTCTGTGTTATGCCGACATAGCGGTAGAATAAAATTTTAGAATTAAAAAAAATACGGTAGCTCCACTACATGTGAAAAGGGGATGATATTTTATTTTTAAATGAAAACTATAGCGGTTTTAAGATAACTTCTGTAATAATACAAAATAATTACATCTTTTTTTATTGTCTAAGATGAAGTACTTGTACACGTACGAAGGGTTCCGTACCAACATCTATAATACAACAATAGACTATGACCTTTATTTAGTTTTAAATACGAAAAAAATTGTATGGGAGCCCCCTTAAACATATTTTTAATTTTAATTAGTTACAGAAATTAACATTCTGAACTAGAATACACATATTAACATTCTGTAAACATTTCAAGCGTTTATCTAAAAAAACACGTTTGTTGTATTTCCCCCTCTTAAATATTTATTATATTCTGTTTTTAGTATTTGTTGTCATAGCGGCAACAGAAATAAATCATCTGTGAAAAAGTAAACTGTCTAGCTATCAAGGTTTATGAAATGCAGCCTGGTGACAGACAGACAACGGAGGCTTAGTAATAGGGTCCCGGTTTTACCCTTTAGGTACGGAACCCTAAAAACGGTCAAAATATAGTGTCTGATGTTGTATATGGATAATAGTTCGGAACCCTTCGTGCGCGAGTCCGACTCGCACTTGGCCGGTTTTCTTTCTGAAAATAACTCGGAAACCGCTCGGAGTCAGGAAATTGATAGTTTTAACCCCCGTGCCCCGGTAATCACGTTCACCTCCTGCGCCTGATCTCTTTCCTTAGTTCATATTGTTTTGCCGAACTGAACTTTAAGAGCGAGGGAATAGAGGTTGAACTTGAGTTTTATGGACACTGGACTCTATAATACAAGTAAGCTGGACTGCATACTGTCAACCTAAAAATGAAGCCATTTGACTATCGCCATTTTGGCGCTGACGGCTGTAGCACAATTTGTTTAGTGAGCTCACCACACGGAGCGTCCACGGAACTAATAAAAGTTGACATAAACGTACGTAATTTACGTAACGTAAATTACCCTATTTTAGTTCCCTGGACACTCGGTGGGGGCGCTTTAATTAGGCACAAATTCTGTCATTTCTTATAGAACCTTAAGTCCAGCGTTCTTGTATTATAGAGGTCAGTGAGAAATAAAAATAAACTAGCCGTTCTAAACTTTAGGATTCATAAGGTTGGTAATTCATTTTTGGGGAGATGTACAAAATTTTTCAATAAGCTACCCGATAATATTGCTGAATTCCTATACATAAATTTAAAACAACTATCAAATTTTCATGTCTAAAGTATATTACATAATATGTAGATGAATTTAAAATGACAATAATTAAAATGTATGGAATAGTTTTAAGAAACACTAATCTTGAAAAACTTTGAAAAGAGGCTACGACAATAGGGACTGAGTTTCTTTGCTGCTTCTTCTCAGCAATAGCCCACAATTGTTGGGACGTGTATAAGTGCTCCTTGTGAGCCTATGTACAGAAATAAATAATTTTTATTTAATTCTAGTGGTTATGGACGACACCATGCACACCTTCTTGTGCACTATTATCACAGTAGACAGATTTGTTATTCTCCCGTGTTTATAACGGTTGATTTGGCCGCCGTAGTCGAAATATTATTTATCCTAACTAATACTACCTAATCCGTGCTTCGGAAGGCACGTTAAGCAGTTGGTCCCGGCTAATATCTGTGGTATTAGTCGTTAAGCCTAGTCAGAGGCCCTAGGGCGGCTTGATAACTTCTGACAGTAAGGTTTGTCACTTGCCTTACATACACCCCTCCACCAATCCGCACTGAGCCCGCGTGGTGAAGTATGGCTCGTTCCTCCTCATAGTTGAGGTGAGGCCTTTTCCCAGCAGTGGGATCTAATAGGCTGACTTATAATACTACCTATAAATGCGAAAGGAACCGTCTGTGTGTTACGCAATCACGCCTAAACTACAGAACCGATTCAAATTAAATTTGGTACAGATATAGTTTGAGACCTTGGGAAGGACAAGAAGTGGCTTATCACTTTTTGTCGCAATGAACAATCTTCAAGGGTGAAATGGGGGATGAAAGTTTGTATGGAAAATTCTACTTTCCGACGGCACGGGTGAAGGCGCGGGGACTGCTAGTTTAATATAATTTTCCAGGTGACTTAGGTGCGTCGTTAATCCAACGTCGTTTTAACAAAATTTGGATTACATGAGATCGACAGTGCGACGCCGCTCTTCGTCGCGAGTTAATATGTGATCTAGTATGAAGGAATAAGTCATGATTTTAATTGAGATATTCAAATTAGGTATTCTTGTAAAAGTGTTTGTTATTTGTGCATCGAGGTGTACATAAACTGTTTTGAAAATGGCTATATTAAAGGTAGTCTTCGAATTAGTTATGATTGAATGAATCGTCAATAGAAAATTGCGTGGGTGCCTTATTGGGTAAACAAAATTTGGTGGACATGTAATTTAAGCTAAGTTATACTTGATATATATATTGTAATGAAGTTTATGCGTCTTGCTTCAAATAACACCTTTTATTCCAATTTAAAGAAAATTAGTACATAGCACAACTTAACTTACGCCATCTTTTATTCCAAGAGAACTATACCTACTATAAAGTAGTAAGACTTACGTAAAATTATGTTTTGATATTCAATACTAAATTTCGTTTAACGCTTTTAATGGATAAAAAACTGCTTCTTTGCACTGTATTAAAGTCGATATTAAGCTTTCGGATTATGAACTCCTATTTACTTACTTTCGTTACGGGATCCAAAACACTTAAGCATTTTTCTGGAACTTTCCTAGCAGTCACACATACTCGTACCAAATTATTTCATACTAGCTGTTGCCCGCGACTTCGCCCGCGTAAACTACTATTTCTGTATTCTACAGGAACTGTGTTTTTCTTTTCGGGATAAAAAGTAGCCTATATGTTATTCCAGACTATAATCTATCTCTGTGATAAATTTCATCCATATCCGTTCAGTAGTTTTTGCGTGAAGAAGTAACAAACATACACACTCACACACTCACAAACTTTCGCATTTATAATATTAGTGTGTTCTCTTGTCTTAAAATTTTACATTTCTCGTAGTACTGTGATATTTAGAATCCAAGCACAATAACGAAAGTATACCAACAAGCAAGATTTATAAAGCACCTGAATTTACGTAGTTATTGAGTGTCGTTGGAAATTAGATGATCGCTCCTTGACATGCTGAAGCTGCATAGGGTTGAAATGGCACCGTTGACATGGCATTTGTCCTGAACTGTCTCAGGAAAAGAACTCCTACAAAACATAACTCTCCAAACCCCACAGTAGCACCAATTATGATCGAAACTGTGTGCCGACTGCAGAGGACATTCAACAAGCAATTTAGTTACATTGATTTTTCTTGTTAAACAAATCTGCATTCAGACATTCAATTCTTTAAGTATTTCGATCTAAGCTGCTCAAAAACCACATGCTATTTTTAGGAACTATAAACTTTAGTGGCCTTATTACAAAAACTTAGTACCAGGCTTAAACTAGGACTTATATTAGCAGACAAATTAGAAATGAATGACACATTCGTGACATTACCTTTTAGAAAAACGCTTTTCTGATTGGCTGGCTAACATTTTAGTCCTGCGTTAAACCTGGTATTAAGTTTTTCTAATAAGTCCAGTGTTCACCCGATTATGGTATTGTGCGAAATGTTGCGAAACTCGTCTATAATCAGTGACTTTCCAAACTATAAAGGTACCTATTAATAGCGGTATATAGGTATGTACCTAAAACACCAGAAAACTCTTATTTCCAATTCATACTAATATTATAAATGCGAAAGTGTGTCTGTCTGTCTGACTGTAAGTCTGTTACCTCTTGAAACTTAAACCACTGAACCGACTGAGATGAAATTTGGTATGGATACAGTTCGAGACCCTGGAAAGGACATAGGCTACATTTTGTCGCGATATATAAACATAAAAAGGGTGAAATTGGGGATGAAAGTTTATATGCAAATCCAACTCTTGCGCGGGAGAAGTCGCGGGGAACCACTAGTAACCACAATAAACCTCTGGAGCACTGGCAGCTAAAACGTAGTAGTCATTATAATACTTACTTGTTTAGTGCTGGCAGCTTACAAATAATGACAAACTAATCAAGAAGAATTCTATGGTGTCATTCATAACAAAATTAATAATTCGGTGTCATCAAAATACTATAATCAAAAAATTCTAAGTGTTATATAAAATGGAAATTCTAAATCGTATTACCAACACGTTTGATAACGTTAGAAATGCAATCAAAAACAAGAATTCAGTGGAACGCCTACAGAGCCTTAAAACAGACATACAAACCTTGTCAACAGAACTGGTGGTGCTCGGTAAAGAAAACCATGAGCAGCTCGTGAGGTCCCTCGCCATGGAAGGGTACCTTTCCCTATTGTCAGTTAAGACTATGCCCATATCTCTCATAGAAAAAAGGAACATTCTCCAAGCTGTTTACAATAAACTAAAACCATACGCTCTTCGGGACGAGTGTCTCTTCATACTGCTCAGAGTCCAAAATCTCCTGTGCTACTACCTCATTCAGTTGGATCAAATAAACCTCGCCCGTGAAATATTGGAAAGCATGGAGGAATTGTACGACCAAATAAGCAAGTCGCAGGCCGATAAATTCTTAGACGCTGAAGACCTGTTCACTGCGGCACCCCTCAGCAATATCAGGAGAGTCAACCCTGAGAAAATCGATAAGGTAATAACGAACAACGTGCAGATGCAAGCGTTTCTGTACAACAAACTGAACATCCCCCAAAAGTATACGCTGTATAATCATACGGCGCTGAGGAGGCAACTGGAAATGAAAGAAGGGACGCCTCAGGACTGGGCTCTTCGAACGGCCAGATTGGGCAACTACTTCACTTACCTGAACCAACTCGGCAACGCCCGCCACCACCTCTGCGCCGCATACCACGTCCTGAGAACGTGTCACGACAATTCCAAGCTCATGCCAGAAAAATTCGTATTGCAAAAAGCTGACTTTGAAGTGCACTTCTTGGAGCTAAGTCACCACTGGGTTAAATATGGATTAACTCTATTCAAACTGTCTAAAAAAAAGATTTTGAACAGATACTTCTCGCAACCTACCTCTAGAGCCGACTTGTGGAAGACAGTAGACCTACTCGAGGAGCACGTGGATACTATGGACAACATGGAGCGGTTTGATGAAGAGAATATGAAGGACTTGGGCGCAGAGAAGACGGGGAAAGGCGATTGCAACCAGCAGGCGGAGAAGTTGTTTACGTTTCCTTCTTTAAATTTGAAGGAGATGGAGGAGAGAGTGCCTTTGGATATGGTGTGTAACGTGGAAGAGGCCAGAAAGTTATTTGCGTTTACGCACAAGTGGCTGATGAGAGCTAAGCACTACTATGACTTCGAGCACCATTCGGCTCAGTACATATCTTGCTCGTTGCAGCTGGCAGAGCTGTATGAGCACTTGGCATTTTTCGAGAGAAACATCGACAATCAGTACAGTATACAGAAGAGGAGGGCCGATGTCTTAGAGTCGCTGAACTCGTTGCTGAAGACGTGTGACAACGTAGTGTCGATTCAAATTGACGTTATCCGGGAGCTGTCCCAGGTGCAACTGGAACTGATGGCGCTGAACCTCCAGAAGCTTTGGCGCGAGGAGTCGCAGACGAATATCTTTAACTTGGACACTGACGCCGATTCTATCATCAATTCTTTGGACTCAGAGTCGAACAAGACGTTGACGGAGAAGAATTTGAACAGCACGTGCAGGAATATGTTTTTGAGGAAGATGGAAGCAGCGACATCGATCAACGGAAAACTATTTAGACTAAGTGGACAGCTAGGCGCTCCTACTCCATCCCAACTCAGTTTTGCGACCAGCCACTTCAAGAATTAGTTAAGATTGAATACATTACATGTTTTGATTAAATCTTGGTAAAAAGTATCCTCGTATAATGAATAAAATACATCTGCCTAAAATACTTTATATAGTTTTGTAATAGTCTAGGAAGTAAACAACATCATTTGAATTTACAATACCCGAGCCTGGCATTTTATTTGGATAGATCAATTGGCCATGCTTGCAATGCCATGGGCAGGCCTGTGTATCTTCCCGCGTAAGTAGCAAAAACGTACCTACGCGCGGGCGCCCCTACGTAGGGACTAAAATTGGGTGTCGCTAGCCGGCAGCGAGGCTAAAACAGTTTGCGTTTCGCAAGTGAGAAGTGAAGTACGCGCCCGGTTTTCACCATTTTTACCGAAATGGAGAGAAAAAGAAAACGTGCAAGAAAATACTGTGCAGTTTAAGTGATACATAGGTAAGGTCCTAGTAGATACTTAAAAAGTGGTTTATTATGAAATTATGATTGGTGCATGGTTTAATAATATGAAAAAAGTTTAAGAAAATTACTTGACTACCTTACCTAGTATAATTCTTTCATTAAAGTTAAAGGGATATCTGACGTTTGAGACTGACGATTAACTATTTTTGCCCTTGCTGGCAAAGTAGGTACCTACCAAAATAGAGAAATGTGTACCTATTTACCTTACATCCTACAGATTTGAAATTTTGATTTCAATAATTCAGAATTTATTCAATTTAAAAACTTTCTGATAGCTATTTAGTTTACAGTTTCGTTTGTTGTATTTAGTTAGACCAAGAGCCAAACACATGAAGTTAACTAAACTGTTTAAATGAAATGTTATTGCTACTTAATTATTTTCAAAATATGAAGTACCTACTTATCTACCCTAGAAAAAAGGACGAACGTGTGCTAGTCTAAGAGCCGTAGCTTTTAAAAAGTGCTCATTTTTAAATGTAGTATGTTAAGTACATCGACGTGAAGAAAAATATCGACTCAGTGTCGCCTACATTAAAACTGAAGCAACAAAGTAAACCTTTATCAGGCTGCGTATATACGCGACATTAAAATTCAATAACCGTCATTTTAAAGACTCAAAGAAAGAAATTAAGAAATATGTTAAAGTTTAGCACTTATAGTTTAGTTTTTTTAGGCGTTTGAAGTTACTTTTTCATTAAATAAAACTGGGTTTGAAATACTAAATTGAATTTTTATTTCTTAATCAACACGATAAAAATGTTACAAACATTTAAGATTAGCTGCTAGCTCTTAGCCTATACTGCGCGGCGCTAAGCTGTAGGCTGCACGTGCCGCGACGAGTACGAGTAAATTCTAGTGAGGAGCAATAGATGGCGGTACTAGCTTCGTATAGCAGTCAACCCTAGCGCGCCGCATGATAGTACGTCACTGAATAGATTAAGTGTATTATGAATCATATTGCAGAGTAATAAGTATAAAATTATCTTGCAATGGATTTTTGTAGGTGTCTACACGAAAATGTGCTTGACTCTGAGGCGAACTAAATTACGCCATATTGTTGACGACATTAAGTAGACATTTCTTTGAATACAATAGCTAAGTCATACTTCTGTACGAAGTACTAGTATTCTGTGCCATGGGTTCAATTTGGCGTGGAAAACTACCATTTCTGTGTGCACACGTATGTGCATCACAGGTAAATATAGATATGAAGTAAGGAAACCTCATCCAAGGAGGAAACGCTCATGAATCTTCAGAAGAAACTATAGCTGGAAGTGAACATTCAGCATCAAATATGACTGTGTACATTTCACTGGCACTTACCTATCCTGAAGCCATGTAAATATAAGCTCAGCTCATGATGCCAAGTTATAATACTTTTTTAGATACCTTTAAGTAGGTAGTTATTTTTTAGCCGACTGCGGAAGGAGGGTTATGTTTTTCGAGAGTATGTATGTATAATTGTTTGGCACGCCCTACAGCCCAAACGACTGGAACGTTTTTGACATATGAGGTGTCGTTGAATTTGTAAAAACTGTGAGAGTGACATAAGCTATATAAATTTTAAAAATGGCGCCCGCAAATGGAAATAAAGGGGGGAGGGGGGAATAAATTTTTCCTTACCATAGCAATATGGGTATCAAATGAAAGCCAGTAAAAAGTCCATTTCAAAAAAATTTTTTTTTTTAAATTTTATATTTTTTTAATTTAAACTGAAAGTTTTGATGGCGACTGAACTTATCTAAGTAGGCACCTCCCAGTACCGCCATACTATAATAATTATAATTATATCACTGTTCAAACTTTGTCTCCACTTTATAACTTTACTTAACTTGTCACTGACAGTGTATTTATTAAAAACTAGTGGTTCCCCGCGACTTCGCCCGCAAGAGTTGGATTTTCCATATAAACTTTCACCCCCCATTTCACCCCCTTAATGTTTTTATATCGCGTCAAAATGTAGCCTATGTCCTTTCTCCAGGGTCTCGAACTGTCTCCATGCCAAATTTCATCTCAATCGGTTCTGTGGTCAAGAGGTAACAGACAGACAGACAGACAGACACACTTTCGCATTTATAATATTAGTATGGAAGTATGGATATGGATGGAGGGAGACCTGTCAATGTCATCTCATACTGGGCGGCGATCCCAATTTGATGCCCGAGCACACGTTCTTTTACGTGTCAAAATTCATATTTTAATGCAAAATTGAGTAAATTACACAATTTGAGGCAATTAATTTTCGCGCGCCATCCATGACCCCATGACCCATCTAAAGTCAGTTTTTCATTGCTTGTCCAACATTGTAAACAATCTTGACATTCCTTATTAACGAAATTTTGACTGCCTCGTTGGTCTAGTGGTCAGCACGCTGGGTACTATCTACGAGGTCCCGGGTTCAAATCCCGGGTCGGGCCAAGAGTGTTTGGGTTTTTCTGTCTTGAAATTACTCGAACACAGCCCCGTAGTCAGGAAGTTGGTGGTGTTAATACCCCCGTGCCTCGGAAAGCACGTTAAGCCGTTGGTCCTGCGCCTAATCTCTATACGGTCATGTCGGACTGCCGTCTCACCGAATTATGAGAGTGAAGGAACAGAGAGTGCACCTGTGTATTGCGCACACACTTGTGCACTATAATATGTCCTGCGCAGTTGGCTAATCTCTGTTGAGATATGCCGCCGTAGTCGAAATCGGCTAGGAGGACATCAATCATCATCAACGAAATTATTCACTTAAAAATAAGATAGACACAAAAATAACATCCTAATATGGTACTTTATCGTTTAATATATGCAGCTTTTTAGAGCTATTAGTATATTTTTTTTACCAGCATTAGTTTTAAAAGTCATAAAAAGATTGTTTACAATGTTTGACACGTAAAGACGGACTTTACCTCTTATTAAATGCACTATCATTGACTTTAGCCAGCCACTAATCTGTCAGGAAATGTTTCCATATGAACCGTCTTACATTTATGCAGGTGTTGAACAGCGTTGTGATTATTATAGATCGACCGCGTAACTCAGTCCTTGCCTGCGGGATACAGAGGTGCGGGGCAGATGAGAACGAAGATCATGAAGGTGCAGGCGGCGTGCACTTGTAATCACAATATGATTAAGTGATTTAAATTTTGAAATTCTAAAATTCAAAATTCGTATTCTTTTCTAAATTTAAATCAGAAGGGCCCGCCGCTCACACCTGTTCTTGTCTACCCCCGTACCCCTGTACCTACCCTTCAGGCGACGACTTCGTGGAATATGTAACTTTGAATGAAATTATTTCAATCAAAGTTTTGTTGCTAAAGTTGGCCATTCACGGCCAGTCAAACTAAATAGTCATTCTGAGGTACGACCAAAATTTGACGTTTTCAATATCGGTAATTAAAATGTAGGCTATATGCATAAGTACTAAAAAAGTAACTAAACTTTATCATTTTTTCCGCAATTGCCCATATTTTACCGGTTCTAAGACCTTCCCGCCCATTTTACCCACTAAATTAAAAAACTAAAAGTACCCTTTGCGTGGGGAATTGCCCACGTTCTGGCCTCCCTGAATGAAATTCAGTTTTCAGATTATTTTAAGATATCACCAACCACCAATAAACCTATATTTATCTTTAAGCTACAAAAATATGAAACACGTAACCATAGAAATCAGAATTTTAAACGCCTCCATTTTTGAGAAAAAATATGTTTTGTAACAGGCATCATCAGACGAAGTTCGAAGGTTCGAGTCCCACCGGATGACACAGTCGATTAATTTTTGTAAGTGAAATTTGATTTAATTTCGTAAAAACTTGTAAAATAATTGCTTAAGTTATAAAAATATAATAAGTTAAGCTGATTTCATCTTAACTGATGGTTAAATATTTGTAAAAATATTTCCATTGGATACATGCGCGTACATTCCCCAGGTATTGATGAAATCGAACGCCGGCTCACTGGCGTAGCAAGCACTTGCAAAAATTCGTCGACTGAATAACGTCCTCCGTAGCTTAGTTGGTAAGAGCACTCGCCCGGAAAGCGAAGGGACGTGTGTTCGAGTCCCACAGGATGACACAGTCGATTAATTTTTGTAAGTGAAATTTGATTTAATTTCATTGTAAAATACATGAAATAACTTAAAAAAATGATTTGATAACTTTTGTGACAATTGTCGCGCCTGTCACGTCTGGTGAAATAGGGCCCATCGGTCGGACTATAATAGTATAGCGGTACCTACTTAGAGAAGTACAGTCGGCACCAAATATTATTAGTAATGCGGGTAAAAAATACAAATTTATTCATGAAGGTACTTTATTATATGGACACTAGACGACAATATTACATAAAATCATACTTTTATACCAAATACATCGATTTATTTTCCCCTCACGGCGAATAGGCCAAAATAACACCACTGATTAATTATATTTTATTACTTAAACACTATTCACACGCCATGTCCACGAGCAACGAGAAATCGAGCTATTAACAATCTCAAGGTAATATTCCGAAGTCATAAGCCGATAGATGTGCACCGAAATAGCACCTATACACCTGTTGCCGCTTAGAAAATGAAGCGAATGCGTTACGAGACGCGAAAAAGTAGCATACGTAGCGCTTGACTTGCTATTTTATAGCGGAGGGAGTACTAGTACTTATTCTGTGGCGGAGGTGGGCAAGCGCGGAAGTGATGCTGCTTTTCTTTCGTTACGAAACGAAACGTTATGTTATCGCTTCAACTTCGCGGCAGTGCCACATCAGTGCTAGGCGTCAGTGGTCCTTGATTGCTCGCCGTAGCGTCTTAAGGCAGCTGCCCAACCAGCAACGAGCGAAAAGCGAGTAGAGATAAAAACTAGAAACGAGTTGGCGAATTGTCACTGGGCTATATACAGGGTGTGGCGTAAATAGTGGTCCAAAGCTAAGGTGTGGATACACTGTACAAGGAAGCACCACATACCAGTATTTAAAAAAAAGTTATGTACAGGGTTTTCAAAAAAAAATTTTTTTTTAATTTTTTTTTAAAATCGTTACCTTGCCTTACAAATTTGGTTATAATTTCCAAAAATTACGGTATTTTTTATGCAGTTTTTTTATTATTATTGCTGATCACATGTACTTAGTATTCCATTCGTTTTTTTTTTACAAACTGAATTTAATTAAAAAAAAATTAAGTTACTTTCAAAATTCAATACTCACTGCTAGCAAATCGTTTGACTTTAAATGCTTTTGGTGCAAAAAAAATGTACCACAATGTTAGTGCCCATTATTTTACAAAAATGTCCATCTTTTGCAGATTCTAAAATGGTGCAACAATAAGTGTTACGACTTACAGGAAAAAAGTTATTGCTTTTCGAAACAAAAAGGAGCCCAATTCAGAAAAACAATTTATTTGAAGTTCAAGGGTTTACAAGGGTTGTAATTTTTTTCTAACCAATCATTTAGTTTTTCTTTAATTTTGGTTATTCAAACGGCGTTTAAAATTTTTAGAACGTGGATCCATAAAAATGTTCTAAGCATTTTCAAAATTACCACAACGACTTGTGTCAGGTTATGAAATTTTTGTGGTAATTTGTCGTCGCGTGGTAATTTTTCCTTTCATTTAAAGTAAAAGGAATGCGACGGGACCTTACAGTTCAATTCAAGGTCGAGTTTAAAAAGGAAAGAGACAGCAACTCAAACAATAAAAGCAGTACCGTCGTCTCAGTCGGGTTAGGGTCATAAATTCATAGCGAGTGTTTCTGTCTCGCTTCCGCTTATTGCTCTTGTTCCGTGAGTCTTCACATTGATGAGTCATGTTGATAGAAAACGACTGCTGACATGCGAGCGCGTGAAGCAGTTATTTTACTATCCGAGTGTACCACCGGATGATTGGTGCGCCGGCGCTGCTTACACCCCCTCCCTCTCCTTAATTTTTGACCACGTCTCTATGATAGATGACAGAGTCAGTGCGATTTCGTACGTCGCATGCGCTTATCATTTGTGTTTCCTGTGGTTTCTATCTCTGCCGTTAAATTGCTGTTTTTGGACTTTGTTTTGCTTCTTGAATTGGACTTGTTAATTTGGTGATCTCTACGACTTTTGCTACGTTATTTGGACTTGAAACCAGATTGGTTTTGCTTCGTGATTTGGATTTGTTCTTTTATTAGACGGTGCAGAGCTTGCATCGCCGCTAACGGTGGTCATTTTGAACATTTAGTATAGGGCCTAAACTAAATGTTCAAAATGACTACCTTACTGGTATGGTACACCTTATGGTTTACTGTAAGTTTAATTTGTTAGTTTAAGTTTAAGATTTAAGTTAAGACTTTTGTTTTTTAATAAAGATGATTTCAGTACACCGTTTTTTTTGTCACTAGAGTAACCTAAAATTTAAGAAAGAACTGAATAATTGGTACAAAAAAAACAACACTTGTAATGTAACTAACTTGAAAAAAATTGTTTTTCTTAACTAGGCTCTTTTTTGTTTCGAAAAGTAATAACTTTATTTCTGTAAGTAGTAACACTTATTGTTGCACCATTTTAGAATCTGCAAAAGATGGGCATTTTTTTAAAACAATGGGCACTGACAGTGTGGTACATTTTTTTTGCACCAAAAGCATTGAAAGTCAAACGATTTGCTAGCAGTGAGTATTGAATTTTGAAAGAAACTTAATTTTTTTTATTAAATTCAGTTTGTAAAAAAAAAACGAATGGAGTACTAAGTACAAGTGATCAGCAATAATAATAAAAAAAATGGATGAAAAAAACCGTCATTTTTGGAAATTATAACCAAATTTGTAAGGCAAGGTAACGATTTCTAAAAAAATAAAAAATTTTTTTTTTTTTGAAAACCCTGTACATCATTTTTTTTTAAATACTGGTATGTGGTGCTTCAGTGTACAGTGTATCCACACCTTTGCTTTGGACCACTATTTACGCCACACCGACGCGAGTGTTCTTGGGTGACAGGTGATTTGAATAGCATTTGACCGTTAGTTGATTGCCAAGCGAGCATCGCGGAGCGAGTGTTATCTTTGATAGCTCCAGTGATAGTGATAAATTAGTAAAGCGAGTTCTCGTCGACAGTGTGAACAGTCAGCGATCAATCCATGTATGCATCTGTTTTGTTTACACGGAACATATATCTATTGTACTTTTTGAGCGAGTAAATCACCGATAGTTACACTTTTACTTGTCGGCAGAGAGACACTGCCTAAAGGTGCCATCCCACTACGCGTCTATCGACATTCCCACCTGCAGCGAGCTTCGGACAGCAACTTCAGCACCATTCCACGAATGTTGTTACCAGTATTTCAGATTCGCAAGTACAGTAAAGTAAGCCTACATAAATCCCACTGCTGGACAAAGGCCTCAGCTCAACTAAGTACGAGGAGTTACAGTGAGAGGTCCAAAAGTGCACCAAATGTTTTTTCTTTAGGTTATCCTTAGGGTATATGTGTACGAGTAGGTGTACGTGTAGGTAATATCGGGACAAATCGCGCCTTACCATTTTGCAGAGATTCACTTGCCAGGCCTCGAGACGATTTTAAAATTCGTATCACCAGTCAGTATACTACAAAACATTTGATATCAGTTTAACTGCGAGCGAGTTTGAATATTATTGTTACATCGCTAGAAGAGCTATTTGATTTAATTTGTCCTTAGAAAACTACGATGTGATGTGCAAACTACTTTAGGCCTAAGCAGGCCTGTGTATCTCCCCGCGTAGGTAGCAAAAACGTACCTACGCGCGGCGACCCTTACTTAGGGGCTAAAACAAGTTGCGTGTCGCTACCGGCCAGCGACACGCTCGCGCGTTTTATTCACCGGCGGCCGCGCGGCTACGTTGCTTGCTGGACGAGAATGAATAAAGTACTAGAAAGAGGCGCTAGATGGCGTTAGAAGCTTCTCGTAGCAGTCAACCCTATCGCGTCGCGTGATATTACGTCACTGAATAGGTTTAGTGTATTATGAATTATATTCCAGAGCAATAAGTATGAAACTATCTTGCAATGGATTTTTGTAGGTGTCTACACGAAAATGTGCTTGACTCTGAGGCGAACTAAATTACGCCATATTGTTGACGACATTGAGCAGACATTTCTTTGAATACAATTGCTAAGTCATACTTCTGTACGAAGTACTAGTACTTATTCTGTGGCCTAAGACTGGAACAGCGGACTTGTCCCCGACAGTACCTGAGCTAAGTTTAACTAAGGAAAATGATCAGGAACTCTTGGCTTCTTAGCTGTTTCACTCTTTTTTTAATGTTTTTTTTAATTATAATTATTGTAGTACACATAAAATCAAATTCTTTTAAAAAGACAACGGTTTCTACATAATTGTACATATTAGGTACATGGCGTATGAACAGCACTATACCTATAGCCTATTATAAACGAATTTTGACGTGTAATGACGGACTGTTGATACACTACGAAAAACCACAATATTTATTATAGCTTCAGCTAAAATGTTGATAAAACTGAACGGTGTTAATACAAAAACTTAGTACCGGGTTTAAGCCAGGACTAAGCTATTAGCTAGTCAATTATACTCGGCCCGGCGAACCTTGATCCCTATGACATCGACAGTTATTCCTACGCCACAACCTTGTAGTGGCGTCACCGTTACATTAAAATCGAATTGGAGGCTTTTAAAAATGACATTTATGAAACTTCGGTAGATATATGCCATTACAATGATATTCCGTCAGAATAATAACAATTCTTAACATTTACAAGAAATTATCTCAATCAGACTTTACGTTTACGTCCTGCAAAAGTTACTTCGTTTGGAAGATATCGACTAGTGCGGAAAAATATCTATAAAAAAATGTCGATAATGGACGAGTGTACATGATTTATAATCATTTAAGTTATAGGTGCTGAATGTTAAAAAGTGGCATGATTTTTTTTTATTCATCTCACCTGTTCGGAAAGTTTAACTTTCATGTGTAGATAGCCAGATGGGAAATAGCTTTTCCCTCCTACTTTATACTCCTACTATTGAATAAAAAGCCACTATCGAGAGTATCGATAGTTATTGCAATAGTCAGAGCTGTATAAGCTATCGATAGTGATTTTTTTCTTGAACTTTGATACGATCGACATTTTATAGATACGATCGATATTTTATCGATACTATCGATATTTTATCGATACTATTGCTTTTGCCTAAACTATCGATAGTGGACTATCGAGCGGCAACGCTAACCACTTTGGCGCCGCTCGGGGACCAAGTGAAACGCCAAAATGTACCGGTCGGGCGCTTCGCGGATATGGAATGGAAAGCACCTTCGATTGCACCACATAAAAAAAGAAATGCACTATTTCTTTCCTCACAGTCGAAATGAAAAATAGTATGTTTAACTCGGTTTAAAGCACCCATTCCACTCTCGAGCTATTGAAATTAATAAAATGCACGCCTTTGCCTATAAAAATTGAAGTTACATCGACATGACCCATCACTAACATGAACTGTCGAACGAACGAGTGTAGAAAAGAGTTTCTCTATTAGGTTATGTCACGAATGTGTCAATCATTCCTCTGTTGCCGGCTAATATTTAGACCTATTTTAAACCTGGTCAAATTTTTTTGTAATAACACCAGACTAGTAGCGATCAAATAATATTGTATTAGCACAGAATAAAACGAATTTTTATCGACATCGAAAGGTAATTATAACGAAATTAATACAATTAGTAGGTACAATCAGTGTCAGAAACGTGTAGTCATTATACCTATGAACACAACACTTAAAAACGTTTATCAGACATATGCCAAAAAAAAACACTGCTACCTTGTGCAACTTAAATATAATACAAGAATCTGAAAAATACATGTTTTTGATGTCGACTGTACAATATTTAAACATATTTTTTAATAAATAATAACTAGCCGTGTAAATAGGTGTATTTATAACCTTTTAAATATTTTATTGGCTACCGATATACCACGTGACCCTATAGAGGTAGGATTTAACAAAACTGTCACTCGACGTATCGGTTGGTAATTCGTTATCGAATGTACTGGGGGCCCGTAGCCAAATGGCAATCTTTCTGAATCGAACTTCGCTATCGCCAACGAAATGAAAAAATATGATTGCAAAAGTCACGTGATGTTTCGATGGCTTATGTCAGTTTCATACATTTTGTTAGCGATAACGAACTTGAGAATAAATTGCCACTTGGCTACGGGAGCCTTGTTTAACTGCGATGACAAATCACAGTTTCAATTAACAATCTGTGTCTGTCTATTAAGAAACTAATATTTTCTGAGATAGCACGGGTTTCTAGGTGTGGCTCTGGGGATATGCATTTGTCTAAAAAAGTATTAACTTTGTCTACAGTCATCATTACTTTGCTATATAGCCTCCCAAAATATAACTACTGCTTGGAAAATTAAATAATTATTCTTTAGTGTATTATTTATGTTAAAATTATGGACCTTTATGCAAAAGCAGCCTCAAAAGTACCTGGTTCCATAACACTGCGTTGTAAGGACACATTCATAATATTACCTTTGTTACTGATTTATAAATGACTAGTGGTTCCCCGCGACTCCGCCCACAAGAGTTGGATTTTCCATATGAACTTTCATCCCCCATTGCACCCCCTCTATGTTTTTATATCGCGACAAAATGTAGCCTATGTCCTTTCCAGGGTCTCGAACTGTCTCCATACCAAATTTCATCTCAATCGGTTCAGTGGTTTTAGCGTCAAGAGGTAACAGACAGACAGACACACTTTCGCATTTGTAATATTAGTGTGGATTGTGTCTATTGCTTAGTTCCTGTAATTGAACAGACAAAGACGTGCATTACAAATACTTTTAGAACACACAATGGATATATGTATATATGTACTCATTTAAGGTTCAAAAATGTGATTACATGTGTGTTGTTTGATTTGGTTTGTATGGCACTAATACGATTTATTATCAATAAATCTCTGGCTGTATAAATGGGGCCCGTAATATTTTTGCTGATTTAAATTGCTTTTTAGTTCAAACATGACACAATGGAGATCGCCCATTGCACTATGAAGCTTCGTCTCTCAAAAAACTACCTTACCTACTATTTAGTATAATTACCAAAATTTGAGATAAAACAAAACTGATGTTATAAAATAAAATAAACCAAAAACTATCCTGATATTTTGTGGGGTTTTCCTAAAAAAGAGAACCTAAGATCAGTTTTGAGGTTAGTAGACATAGGACCTGATAGTAAGTGTAGAAAAATTAAACTTTAATTTTGATTTTTTGTTTTGCCCCACAACATTTTTCGATTCAGTATGATCTTAACAGTAAAAAAAAATTGCGGAGTCGAAAGTAATTGAGCAAACATGTCAGGACTTGTACTATAATTTATTAAAGTATGATTTTTTGTATTACCAATTATTATTTATAATTATTAACGACGAATCATTATGGTTTTAAATAAATGTCAATTTTAATAATTGCAATATGTTTATTGCTTCTATTAAAAAAACACTTATTATTTGTTATAGTATGATTGTTCGTATTACCAATTATCCACAACTTATAACGACAAATCATTAAGTATAGTTAAATAAAAATGATTCTATCTATTTATTTTGACTTTCTAGATATACTTAAATGTTTAGACTAGGCCATACCAGTAGATATAGGTTTAGGCTTGGGTTCACAGATCTCAAACAATGGAGGCTCTGAGGATGAAATTATACGTCGCATTGCAATAACACGCTCTACAATGGAAAAACTATCTAAAGTCTAAAAAGATCGCAGTATTTCCAAAACGACGAAGAAACGCCTTGTGAGATCTTTGGTTTTTTCAGTTTCGCTATACGGAGCTGAAACGTGGACAGTCAAAGAGTGAGAACGAAAGCGCATAGATGCCTTGGAGATGTGGTGCTAGAGAAGGCTGCTTTGCTAACATGGACGCAACACCGCACAAGATTATCTATCCTCCAGGAGCTCAAAATAAAAGAAAGGCTTTCCACAATCGTACGCTCTCGTATTTTACGCTACTTTGGCCACGTGAGTCGCAAGGAAGCCTCGATAGAGAGACTGGTTGTCAAGGGCAGAGTGAACGGCACAAGATCGAGAGGACGCTCGCCAATGCGTTGGACCGACCAAATAAAGACCCTCACCGAATCGTCGTTGAATGAGTGCGTACGAAGTGCCTCAGTGAGAGAGAGAGATGGCGAGAGACTGTGCGCCGAGCCACACACACTACTTCAACCACCGTGACCACGACTGGTCTGCCAAGAGCAAGCCAGTTGATGCCAGTTTATCCTATAGTGTGCGTATTTGTATCAGGATTAACTAGTTTGACCTAGACTATCCCATCGGGCTTAGGACAAATTAGTTTGAACTAGGCTACACTACTTAATCCTATCGCGAATAGGAAGAACTACTTTAGCCTAGGCAAAACTAGTTTGTCCTGAAATCGGGTTTGGCCGGTAACATATACAACAAAAGACATGTCCACTTTTTGTATGGAGGCTGGTTTTTTATTCCAAGATATCACCAACCACCAATAAACTATATTAATCTGTAAGCTACAAAAATATGAAACACAAAACCATAGAAATCATAATTTTAAACGCCTCCGTTTTTAAGAAAAAATATGATTTGTAATGTGGCATCATCCATTGATCTCTCACTTACATTTCCTGGCTTTTTGGGCTCAATCCTTGGCCTACTCAGAATGGGTGAATTGATTAAAAAGTATTTATGTTTTCTTTTTTGATTTTTCATTCAATCATTCATTCCTGAAATGTCAATTTTGTTGACAGTTTTTTTTAAATGTGTTATTGTTATAGCCGAAGGTGCGGTTTATGTACAGACAAACAGTAAAATTAATTTCAATTTTTCTCTAAATCGGAGGCCTAAAAAAGTATATTATTTATGAAGAAAGGCTAGTTAGTTAAATTATAAACAGGCGTTGCAATACTACCTATTTGACATATTTTTCATGGGAATTCTGTCAAATTAACCGTCAATCCATGTTTACTGACTGTTTAAAAATTGTTTAGTTCGGCTCCTAATGTTATAAAACCGAAAATATTTGAAGAAGTATTTTATTCATTTAACGTAAGACAATATTTGTAGACGATAAGAGTAGTATAATAAGGCATATTTGAATATGTATACGTTTTCTTTGAAAAATTTAGTAATTATGAAGGTTTGTACATAAGTAAAGGAAAAGCCACTGGATTATACCTACTTACTATAAATACGGATTTCCTTGTATGGTGTTCTGAAACACAAAAAATATTACTTTGAGGTTTTGTCTGAAGCACATTTTTTGGTGTCCACTTGGGTTACAAAAATTGGAAATATCTTTCAAACCAAGACACTTTTACCAGAGTTGTGATTTCTAATTAAATTGTCTATGGTTAAGCTATCACTAGTGCCAGTCTGGCGTGGCGTTTTGAAAAAAAAATTACATTATTTCCCAAACCAAAATACTTTTTTAAAATTTATCTCAAAAGTCTATGGCTAAGCTATCTTCAGTGTCAGTCTGGCACGTTCTTCACGGGACACCATGTATAAATTAAACTTATAAGCAAAAATATTTTAGAATAATAATAAGTTTAGTAGCAAACCATATTTTTTGTTTAACAGAGAAATCAGGTACAGCTTTGAAGATAACGGAAATCTGTTTCCAAAACTAAACTGAAAATGTGGTGTCAAAAAATCTACTAGGTCTCAGAAGGGCTTGCATCGCTTTTTTACAAACCAAACTACTTGTATCTAATTCTTATATAAACTATTGTTTTCTATCTATGCTCACGCTACGTCAACCATTACTGATTAAAAAACTTCTTTCAAAACCTTAATTTATTTAAATCAACATACAATTGTATTAAACTTCCCACTTCTCCTTGCCATACCTAAATGCAAGTTTCATATTGGTCCAGTACGCACCATTTTCTTGGTATTTTGTGCTTGTCCATTGTATAAGTACAGTGCGCTACAAACTTCACAAATATCAACGAAAGGAAACAGTACAGTCAAACAATTGTCCAATAATTTGATCTTTTGAAAAACTTAATTCAAACATACAACAAAAAGGTAGAGGTTGATATCAACTGTTTTTTCTTGAATCAAATATAGATTTTAAAAGAATAACATTCATTAAGTTACTTTCTAGACTTAAAGTTTTGCATTAACTAGTTTCTTCGTAATGAATTTATATCCTAAATATATGTAATATGAAAAAGTTATCATCATTACTCTACAAAATAAATAATTATTTACTCTACGTAATAAATGAAATACATAAAATCGTCATATTCGTATTTTAGGTTATTTTAATGGGTATAAAACATATGTTTGGTCTTACAACGTCAAAACCTTGCATCAAAATTGCCTTACAACATTTGTTATCGACTGTACGGCGTACAGTGTCGTGTGTACGTAGTCTTAAAAATAACTTTAACATTAAAATCACAGAACAGAAAAAACGAGTAGAAATAGCATCCTCGCCTATTGGTATGAAAACCAGTGTAACCAAACTAACACATTTGTAAGAATATCACATTATGATCCACACAAAAAATATTGAGTTGTAAATTGGTAATTTTTAGCGATGACGAAAGAGCTTAAAACACAAATTCGATTAAATGAGTACCATCTTTATTACTAATCAAATAAGATCCTAAGTTGTGCTTTCCTGATTCTAATGTTCTTTTATATTTTGTTATTCTACTCCCTACTAGATGTCACTTTTTTGACATGCTTTTCCCTATAACGATGTATTAAGGTGCATAATTGTGGCTGCCGCTCCTATTCCTTGCTTTTAAGTATCAAATAGTTTTGCCACCCAACGCCAGATGGAGTCACAAACTAGAAAAGTTTCCTGTCAAAATTAAGGATGGGGTATACACGATAAACTGATCAAAAAGTATCGATCTAGCTAGATCTAGCTAGATCGATACTTTTTGATCAGTTTATCGTAAATTTAATATCTAGCTAGATATTAAATTTTATCCCGAAAATAAAATTTATGCCCACTTACACTTATATATTTATGCTCACCCTATATCATCTTATGTTTATAAAACGAAGTAATGTTCGTAACACGAGTTATTAATCTAATTGAACTGAAACTTTTGCAATGATTTTGATTTGTAAGATCCGTCTTCGCCCCGATTATCACATAAAAACTAGGTTTACGGGGTGAAAATATATTGTATGAGAATTAGACATGCGCGGAGAAAGGAATACGAAATAAATGTAGGTTCTACTTACTTATTATTTAGTTATATACAACAAAGTCGTGGCCGTGTTAGTTACACGAGATATTACAGAAAACTACACACTTTTTTATGACTAAGATTGGTCTCCGCCTCGATTGTCAAAAAAAAACTAGGATTATAAGGTGTAAATGGAAAGTGAAAATAAGAATGAGAATCCGAAATTTGCACGCACAAAGAAATTGCTGGTGTGGGTGTAAATTGGTATTGTTTACACCACGCTTTTGTTTTTACGTCGGGGTAACCCCCCCCCCCCCCCCCCTGTTTTATAAGTTTGACGTGTCTGTCTGTTTGTAGCATCATAGTTCCCGAACGGATGAACCGATTTCGATTTCGTTTTTTTTGTTTGTTTGAAAGATTATTATTCGGGAGTGTTTTTTACAACTCCCTCAATATGGATGATGGAGAAAATCAAATGAAAAGGCTCGTCTAGTAAAATACTATACAATAATATTAATTTTAAAGAAGCCGCAATGGCCGCCACCACAATGCATTTTCTTCACAACTCCTTCAATATTTGTTTCATTATGAAAGGCTTGATAAGTAAGGTGCAATATAAAAAAGTCGGTTCAGGCGATTAAAAAAAATATATTATACTATTTTTAAAATCCGCCAACGCAACAAAGAACCCTCGACGCGACATTATAACGCCCAACATTATCATGTCGTATTATTTTTGACTTTTTAAATGTTCGCTTTTTATGTCAGACAGACGGACATGACAAAATTATAAGGTTATTGTTTTGTTATGTCCGTTCTGTCTGTCTGTCCGAGGTTTTGCTAAGAGACCGTTAGTACTAGAAAGCTGGTATTTTGTATGTGAACCAATTACGACGACAAAGTAATAAAGTAAATTTTTTGGGTAGGTATTTGAAAATGAATTGGGGGTTTCTAAAAAAAAAAAAAAAACTTTGAAGTGCAACTTTTTGGTCCATAGATAAAGTTCTAAAAAGTTTTGAAAAATCATGATGATAGTGCATTTAATAACCTTTAAAGGAAAACTATAGCGATTAAGATAACTTAATTAATTGATTGATTTGTGTTGGATAATTTTGTACTAAATTCAAAATCTTTAAATTTTCTAAAGTGACTAAGACGAAGTAGATAACGACGATACGAAACTCTTAATGCGTGAGTCCGATTCGCACTTGGCCGATTTTTTCTTATTACGGATATACGGATTAATTTCACAATTTACAATTAAAAAAATTTACCTTAGAAACAGTTACCCAGCAGTAAAGTAATCCGTGAATTGTGTTGAAAGTAGTGAGTAGTATGAAAATAGTTCCAATTTCGTTTAAAATAAACTTATCGATATTTTAACGTTAAAATATCGCATCCCTAAATGAGTAGTGTGAGGAATTAATACGGAATTAGGTAACGGTACAAAATGTAGTTTAGACCTTATCACCATTGTGGTGGATTGGTTTTAGATTGTAATTTTAGCCGATTGCTATCAAGTGCAAATTTTCCAATTTCTAATTAAATAACGTGATAAATTACTTAATTATGGTATGTCACTCCTCTTTTTGATAAATTTGTTGTTTTACTGTTGTTATTCCGCACAAAAATTGTACAATTCAGCGTTTTTTAAGATTTTCGTCAATGTTTGAAGGCGTCAGCATCCTGTCACGACTGTCGCCGACTAAAGCGCGTGAATGGGGGCGGGGACATCACATGCGCTAAGTTCATCGCATTTGTGATACGCGGATCACGCCCACTTACGATTTCTACTCGTTTTTTCTGTTCTGTGATTAAAATAATAAACAGAAAAAAATAATTATAATAAAACAAAAAAAAACTATTCACTAAAGAACAACAAACACTTACAGAAACTTTGTTTTCGTTAAGTCAGATACACAAAATATTGAACAAAGGGTATATCACATTGATAATACAATTTAAAAAGGAATGTTATTTTAGATAATCGAAGGATTTAAATGTAATATTGAAAATTAACAAGATATACAAATTAGGAACGAATTATTATTGGAATGTTAAATGAAAAAAAATACAACGTATCTTAAAAATCTCACTTAAAACTATAGGAATGACAGAGAATTATTTTATGTTCGTTCAAGACTCGCGGTCATAAAATAATTCTTTGCATGGATTAAATGTTATAAATGCAAAAATATATTACTTTTATGAGCATACGACTATTTTTTTGCATTGACTTGCTGTTTTGTCACGGGCTATGGAGATGTAATGGGTTTAATATCTGCACTGTGTTGTTATCTGATATTTTTAAACGTGTGATTGCTACGTTTCTATTTGAGAATTTACACAACATTAAAACCCGCTATGGACTCTGAATACTAAAGAATCACGTGATTCTTCTTCCGCCAAATTATGTTCACGTACATAATGTTGAGGAGATATTGCTCGTAATATTATGATTTGACAAAATAAGATACTTTTCATAATTATTATTCATTCTGTACAAATTCACTGTTACTCAAATCTATATCACCGAATATTTAGTTAATTTAAATCTATAAAATATAGGAATATACGTTTAACCTGTGGTATTGCAAATACACAATGCACCGTTTTAACACGTTGGCCGCCAGACCTAATATTTTAATATATCGTGAGGTAACGCTCATTTTACTTTGTTCACTTTCAACTGATTTATTCAGGTGTCCCGTTATTGAAGGATATTCCTTTAGGTAGATTAGTTTCATTATGCTCAACTATATGCCATTTATTTTTTCAAGTAAAGGTGTTGTCATTTTTGAGATTTCGGTTTTGAGTTTTTATTATTTTTGGGAGCCTAACTAAAATTCAAAGAAAAAATTTACTATTGGTTTTGGTGTTTGGAATATTCAAAACTATTAAAATAGAAACAGTTTTGTAAAAAGTCATCAATTGTAGAAGTGGCCATACAACAATTCAATATTATATCCCAAAAATGGTAACACTTTTACGTGTTTTTTTTTACATATAACTTAATTCACTAGATGGCGCTTAAACTCCTAAACAGTCTCTTGAAGTGTCAGTTGAAAGTTGCCATATTTGGTATTTGTTTTCGCATCGCGTACTGAATAATTTTTAATTATTTTGTTAAGTATCTGTTACTCGTCAGGCAGCCAACGTGTTAAGGCGTTCGTACCCATCAATCTCCATAGCCCACGACCTCCAGCCTACCTCCCGTCCCGCCTCTGCACCACTTGAAAGAGTACCACGTTAGTGTCAACGTCGCTCTCCTCGCTCGGCTGCCACTTCTGTGCCTCCAGCAAGGGCTCGTCGAACTCCCCCTCCTTGGGGGACCTGGTCCGTTTGATGGACTCGAAGTCATCCGTGTCTAGAGCGCGAACGGAGCCGGCCACCGATTTGATGACTAGAACCTGTATGGAAAGGTAAATAAATATAATATTCAATAGTTTTTAATATTTTTTAACACTCACAGTGTTGTAATTTCTTTATGCAAGTTTAAATATATGCAAGTTTATATAATGGCCGCCATTTTTACGTGGCATTTTAAATAAAATGTGATTCTTTCTTTTAGGGTGTGGTGGGCGTGGTCCACCATAGATAATAGATGTGCACTGATGTTGTAGTGGAGGGCGAATGGAGGCGCCACTGTCGTTTACACACTTGTAGCATGGTTGACAAAATAACTGGTCTATTTTGTCAACTATGATATAGGATACTTATTATTGACGGTGGCGTCTCCATTTATCTTTTCATTTATTTCCCATATATTTATTTTGTGTTCTTTTAGTGACACTGTTACTTTGATTATATTACAGCTGTTAGATAGTCAAATCACTGTCACTGCTATCATGGGACTTAGTGCGAGTTTTTTTTTTCATGATCTTACCTTTGGTCAGCGCCCCTAGCGGCACGTTTGCAAAACCTGTTTTTTTCTATGACACTTAGTCGATCGTGAACGCGTGCGAGTAACAAATGAAAGTTCGCACTAGGATCTCATGTCCCTTGCTTGTTTATCTTTAGTTTTTAAGTTATTGTTTATATCGTAATACTTATCCTTTTATTTTTTTGTGTAATGTACATAAGAATTTACCCAAGGCATCCGCTGAAAATCAGTGTCGTGGTTTGCCCTCGGCTACCACGACTAATGTTGAGTCGGATGCCTTTTCGGTAGATCATTTCATAATATTTTGTAAACTGTTCCATTGTTCACCGATCACCGAATAAATGCTTTTTCTTTCTTTCTTTCAAATAAAAAACCAAAAATTCGCACACTGGTAGCATTTGAACGCACGACCTTGGTCCAGTTAGCCAAAGGGTGGCATCCCAACCTATCATGTCATTTTAAGATAGAAGTTCTTTAAAATATAAGAATTAAAAAACACCTTATGAACGATGTGGCAGATGATGCCCAGCAGGCAGAGCGCCAAGCCCGCCACGTTGATCGTGCTCAGCTGATCGCCGCTCACCTCCACGGCCAGGATCAAGATGAACATCTCCTGTAGGGTACATACAAATCAAGTAACATTTATATCAGTTTTTCCATATTCACTTTCATCCCGTTTGCGCAATATTCAGTTTTTCCATATTCACTTTCATCCCGCATTTCACCCCTTGAATGTTTTTTATATCGCGGCAAAGGTCTACGTACTTCTTAGGGTCTTAAATTATCTTTATAGGTACCAACTTTTTGTTGCTATACAAAAACATTTAGGGGGTGAAGTAAAAAGGTGAAAACCAACATTTACGCGGATGAACTCGCGGAGAACCGTATAATCTAGTATCATCACAAAGCTGTCGAATTTTATTGATTCATTTAAAATAACTATACTATTTTGAAGTGTTATTCAATAAGAGGTATCGTTAATGAGGTTGTGACATTATGAAATAAGTCGTGTCGTGCTGTTTTTTAACTGACAAATATTTCATATGTGACCATAAAAAATGGCCGAACTGAAACCCTACCTTAAAAATGCCAGCGATGGACAGTGTCAGACTAGATGTGTACGTGACGACGACGAACTCGCTGATTTCCATGGCAAAGGCGATGGTGGCGCCCCCTGTGACCTTCAGCAACGTCGGCATCAACTGCTCGGGGGTTTCCACCATCTGCCTGTGGAGATCTTTGAAGCACTCGAAGCCTGGAAGAAATAATATTGAGTGAGGATCATCACCATCTAAGCGTTATCCCAGTTGTGCACTTGTATGCAAGTGCCCAGGGTCCGCTTTGGACCTTGATCCAGGATATGGCAGATCAGGTAATTACGAGGGTCAAACTGAAAGTTCTTAACTGGCCACTTATAAACAATATAATAAAAAAAATATTCTAAAATTTGAAAATAGAACTCTTTGCCAATATTACTGAGTATATATTTCATTCATTTGTCATTTGTTTTACGACTTGGCGGCAAATTGAAAATTGTCTGTGTCACGTCAAAATGAATTTAACACGAGAAAATTTTCGTGCAATGATTTTTTATGACTTTCGATGTCATTTAAGTCAACAAGAAAGTTATGATAGACTACGATTGGCCTTTCACGATGAAGCCCCATCTCGTGCGACTGTTTACAACTGGTTTAATGAGTTTAAACGTGGTCGCACTAATCTCACTGATGATGTACGTGAGGGACGGCCTTCTACGGCGACGACTGAAAATAACATCTGTGTTGTGCGGCGTATGATAGAGCAGTCTCTATCATACGCCGCACAACACCTCCTCCTCCTACCTTCCTCAAAAGAGTGACCTATCAGCAGATTCGGACAAGCTTAGGCATCGGTATGAGTCAAGTGCACAAAATCCTCCACGAACATTTAGCGGTCAGGAAGCTTTGCGCCCAGTGGATACCTCATAATTTGACTAAGGCTCAAAAACTCCATCGTGTGGATTGGTGCCGTAAAATGATTGAAAGATTTAACGGAGGTGACTCAAATGCTGTGTTCGACATACTAACAGGTGACGAAAGCTGGATTTACTGTTATGATCCTGAAACCAAAAGACAATCTGCTCAGTGGGTGTTTCCTTTCGAGGAGTTGCCAACTAAAGTGAAGAGAGATCGAAGTGCGGGAAAAAAAATGGTGGCCTCGTTCTTTGGAAGGATAGGTCATTTCGCAACAATTGTGTTAGAGGATCAAAAAACAGTTTCTGCAGAATGGTACACTACCAATTGTTTGCCACTTGTCTTGGAAAAAGTTCGAGAGAAACGACCTCGCAGTAGGATCCTCCTTCACCACGACAACGCCTCGTGGCACACCGCCAAGCGAACGATCGACTATTTGGCGACATCAAACGTTGAATTACTGGGTCACCCGCCGTATAGCCCCGACCTCGCGCCTTGTGATTTTTATTTATTTCCAAAAATTAAAGAAAAACTTAAAGGAAAGCGGTTTATGAATGCTAAAGAAGCGGTGGCTGCGTATCGCGATGCCATTGAAGAGACCCCTAAGGACGAGTGGGCAAAGTGCTTTTCCCAGTGGTTCCATCGCATGCAGCGGTGTATTGACGTCAATGGACAATATTTTGAAAAGATATAATAAAACTAATAACTGGCTAATGTAATCAGTTTTTGATTTTCTAAGAACTTTCAGTTTGACCCTCGTATTGTAGAGCGACTGCAATCTGTCATGACCAGTTTGGATCATGTTTATACGTCATTCAGTCGTCTGAATGTACAGGTTTCCTCACGATGTTTTCCCTCACTGTAAGAGCATCTGCATCGGTTAGTGAAATAATAATACTCGTAATGTCCTCCTAGCTGAATTTCGACTACGGCGGCCTATTTTTATTTATTTACATTTACGCAGGACATATCATAGTGCACAAGTGTGTGCGCAATACACAGGTGCACTCTCTGTTCCTTTACTCTCATAATTCAGTGAGACGGCAGTCCGACATGACCGTAGAGAGATCAGGCGCAGGACCAACGGCTTAACGTGCTTTTCGAGGCACGGGGGTGTTAACACCACCATTTTCCTGACTCCGGAGCTGTATCTAAGTAATTTCAAGACAGGAAAACCCAAACACTCTCGGCCCGACCCGGGATTCGAACCCGGGACCTCGTGGATAGTACCCAGCGTGCTGACCACTAGACCAACGAGGCAGTCAAGGCAAGTGGTGGAATAATCAAGTTGGGACTCACGAGCGAGCAGAGAGAGACACGCGCGCTCGTTTTTTTCACAATCTGAATAATTATTTCTGAGTAATAAAAATGAAATTATCTTGCAATGAATTTCTGTAGGTGTCTACGAAACTACGAAACGAAAATGTGCTTGACTCAGACGCATACAAAATTACACCGTACTCTTGACGACATCGTTAATAACCTACCTTCAAACATGATCATAAATGGCAGCAGTGAGATGAACATCCAAGGTTGCACGTGGAACACCATGTCCACAGGGTTGTGCAGGCCCAGCTTCGACTTCTGCATCAGCAGCTGCGCCAGAGTCCACCTCATGCCGGCCATAAACGACGCCAGGAGTAGGAAGTTGAAGCCGAGGAGGTTGAACTGGGTCGCCTTGTATGTGAACATGATGAGACCGGCTGCGATGAGGAAGACTATGCCGACTAGTGACCATGACTGTGGGAGATATGGTAAAAAAAATTAATAAACGGATATCATAGCCCGGTGCTTGTGGCGCAATGGCGGCAGCGCTTTGATAGTGATACCAAAGTTAATCACCCCACGGCGCGGTCGTGATTGGATGGGTGACCATTCCGGCCATTTAAGTGATGTCCATGACAAGCATCGCCGTGCTTCGGAAGGCACGTTAAGCAGTTGGTCTCGGCTAATATCTGCTGATATTAGTCGTGAAGCCTAGTCAGAGGCCCTGTGACGGCTTGATAACATCTGCAGTAAGGTTTGTCACTTACCTTTCAAACACTCCTCCACCAATCCGCACTGAGCCCGCGTGGTGAAGTATGCCTCGTACCTCCTCATAATTGAGGCGAGGCCTTTGCCCAGCAGTGGGATCTATCTTGGCTAACTTTACTTTTACATAGCCCGGTATTGTGGTATTTTAGTTTGAAACTTTGGATTTTTGAACTTTAAAATCTACCTTGATTGAAGGAATTTTCGCCGTGATTAACAAATGCTCAAATAGCTATTTTCAACGAGGCTGCATCATACGTTTTTTAATTTTAATTAAGTATCAAACAAATTAAACTTTGTAAGGCCATAGCTCTGAAATGCAAACTCATGTCTGGTCTTTCGACCCTACGCGGTCAGGATGCCAAACTTATATCTGGTATGTCGCTCCTACGAGTGAGATAAGGTTCAGCGATACAAAGATAGGCAAACACATACGGTAATTGCAATTTATTGTGTATTGTATTGTGTTTAAAATGTGGTCGTACCAAGAGTGGCCATTCTTATAAATAAATTAAAAAAAAACAAACAACTTCTACCCTGCAGTGATTCAGAATATCCAGTTCAGTATTCGAACACAAATTACATTTCCTAGCGCCTCTGAATAAGTTATATCTGATGCCCTTAGCACAATGAAGCGAAGATAACGCATTGTGCTATGCGAATGTATATTCATTGCTACGCCAATACGGGTCATTTAAGTATGGTAATTGGAACTAGATCATACAAACCGGTGACCTGAATGTAGAGCTGCAACTCGAGGATGAGTGATTGATTTCGTCTTTGACATTTACTCAGTTTCATTTCAGTTTGCTAGAAATAGTTTTGTATGTTATACAATGCAATACAGTTCTATTGTATTCAGACACGTACCATTTAGAAACCTGCAAAGACGATCAAAAACATTTTTAATTTATTGCCAAAATCGACCGTCTTGGTGTCGTCGTTTGCGCACCGGACTTCTAAACCAGGCGGTTGCGGGTTCGAATCCCACAAGGGGCAAATTTTTGTGGAATGAGTACGAGCATTTGTACCTAAGTCATGGATGTTTATATATGTATTTAAGTATTTTTATCCGTTATCCTAGTCACCATTTCACAAGCTTACGCTTAATTTGGGGCTAGGTAATTGGTGTGTTTATCGAAACAATTTATTTATTTATTGATAAAAAGTTTGCAATCTTATAGAAAGTTCAAGATCAGGAGTGCTTCGCTCTAGTTTTTTTAGTTCAGTAACAAGTAATTCTAAATTATTTAAAAACAAAATACCTCACTGCATAAATAATATTTTTGAAATGGTCTTTTTTTACTAGCTTACATATGATACCCATATTGTTATTTTACTCCCCAATTTGCGAACGCCATTTTCACAATACAATGTGTTAGGTAACCAACCCGACAAACTTAAAGGGCTTTTTCTACATTAAATTTTAATCATAAAATGTCCCATACATGTGGGGTGAAAAATCAACTTAAAAATTTTGAGATGAATTACAGCAACTTTAATTTTGTCTGTATTTTTTGGGTTAAAATATTTTTTTAACAGTCTACAATATTGTTTTCGATACTTAAGTGATATTTATTGGATTGCCACTCGTTTTGAGTTATCCGACAATATGTTTCCTACACGATGACCAAATAATTAAAATGCCGCCATTCCGAAAGGGTTGAGTTTTCACCCCACTTATATAGGACATTTTATCATTAAAATTCACTGCAGAAAAAGCCCTTAAAGTTTGTCGGGTCGGTTCCCAAACACATTGTATATGTACCCTATACCCTATGTCACTACCACAATTCTGCTAAATTCAACGACACATCACATGTTCAAGGGCTGTAGAGCGTGCCAAAAATGGGCATACATACATACGCAAGAAAATATTACCCTCTTTTTGTCGCGGTCGGGTACAAAATTCAATCAAAATATAGTCATAATTATTTTTATAACTTAAGCAATTATTTTGCAAGTTTTTACGAAATTCAATTAAATTTCGCTCACAAAAATTAATCGACTGTGTCATCCGGTGGGACTCGAACCTATGTCCCTTCGCTATCCGGGCGAGTGCTCTTACCAACAGAGCTACGGAGGACGTTAGTCAGTCGACGAATTTTTGTAAGTTGCTACGCCAGTGAGCCGGCGTTCGATTTCATCAATACTATTATAAAATATTTATACAAATATTTGACTATCAGTTAAGATGAAATCAGCTTAACTTATTATTATTTTTATAACTTAATTTACTTAATATAGTCATTAGCTTAGATGAAACGGAAAAAAAACTCAGTACCTTAAGTTAGGTAATAAGTGACAAGAAAAAACGAAAATACATCTTCATAAATTAGATTTATTCCGGTCTGATCCTTCTAGTGGTGATCACTATTATTTTTAATTATTTTCTATTCTGGTCTGATCCACCTTCTGGTTAAAAGCATAATTTTCGTACAGTCGGCAACGGCGATGGCATCGGTACGTTATAGTTATTTAAATAAAGTAACATTTAATTCAAATGTGAACAATTTAACTTAAGTAGTTTTTTTTCCTGACTGTACTGCAAACTGCAAAAATTTAGGTGGATCAGTTTGGACGAACAAAATATAAGGGAGATCAGTCCAGAAATTTAAATAATAATCATGAGAGGTGGATCACAACAAGGGGGATCAGACCGGAATAAATCATAAATTAGATACAAAATTCCCCCTTAATTTGTTTAAGGTGTACCCGAACATTTTCCGCGGCTGTTTCATGTAATATTTTGACTACAGGGTATGGTTGAGCTAACGCGTAACATAATAACTTACCATATTAAAAACGCAATTTCCATATCCGAAAATAGTTTTTGTATGAAAATACAGGTAAAACGTATTTCCATATCAATCGAGTGGGCGACACGCCTGGCTTAATCAACGTATATTACTTTCTATGAATATCACTACGATTAATATTCGAGACTACAAATAGAATCCTGAATAATCAATTGAATAGAGATGCTATTTTTGTAAAACAGCGTGTATTAATCTATACTAATATTATAAAGAGGAAAGATTTGTTTGTTTGTTTATTTGCATCGAATAGGCTCCGAAACTACTGGACCGAATCAAATGAAATTTGGCACAGAGATAGTTTAAGACACTGGGAAGGACATAGGCTACTTTTTGTCGCAATATAAAATCATCAGGGGTGTGAAAAGGGGGATGAAAATTTGTATGGAAAATCCGACTTTTGGCGCGGGCGAAGTCGCGGGGGACTAGTACTAGAATACGCAGCACGCATCACACGCAAATCTAAACATGTCATGGTATTATTACCCATGTAAAAAAATGGATAACGATTTTTCTATTAAAGTTCTATTAAATAAATTACAGAGTCCATTTCACTCACAAAAAAACAGTAATTTAAAAAACTAAAAAACCGTTCCGTTTTTGTGTAATTGGAAATTAAAAAATCCTAAAACAAGAAAGAAGTCACCCGGGTTAAATTGGTACCCATATTAAAAATTGGAGCAGTCGGGACCCATTCTAGAAATTGAGGCTTATATTACATTGCAGATTACTCAAATCTACTGACGAGACGGCTGACTTTCTAACATGGGTCCCGACCATAAAGTTAATATTCCTAACGGAATAGAGGAACAAACACGAGCTGTCAAACGAAACCGAAACAGGATGACATTTGTGTGTGTATTGTTTATGAATGTGTGTCAGTGATGTATGTCATGTCGCTTGTTACATTAGTATCGAAATCGATCAAATTAATTAGTAACATTAATAGAACTAAAATAGGATGGGATGGGATTTTTCATGGCTGAAACTATGCTTCTAGAGTGAAGTAAAAACATACGAAAAACTCTGAAGATACGGTTGTTTCAAAAATGAAAAATATGATATGAAAAATGATGTTGTTTAAATCGTTTATTTAAAAAAACTTATAGAGATGCAAGTTAGTGCATTTAGATTTTTCCTTGGCGTCAAATCTAGTTGGAGAGAAGTCGATGGTGCGGACTGTTGCAATAGCGGCGGTATCTATCTAAATTGCGATAACGATGATGCATGTGCATGCTTCTGGTACAATATCTTTGTAAACATAGGACGAAACTGTGCGTCCAGGCTTTATCTTGACCGGTGAAAAAGAAACATAGAACATAATATGATCTAGTTCCATACTAAGCAAACCATATAATATGTAGACATAACCGCAAGTAGACATTGCTATCAAATGAAACATCAGCAGAAGAATAGTATTATTCTTATTTTTCTCCTCGCGTCTTGAAATATTTTTGTTCGAAGTGCTTACTGCAAATACTTGAATTTTTGTTTGGAACCCACTTTGGATGATTTATTAATTTTAGCCAATATTTTTTTTAGCCAGTTGATCGGAAATCTGAAAGATACATTTATTACTAATGTTAGTAACTATTCTAACAGTTAAAAACAGCATGGATCGGCTAAGTATCTTAAATAGTAATTACATTCTCAGCTGATTCATATCTAAACGACTTTATAGGTACTCAAAGAACAGTAATAAGTATTATTCGTTTATTACGTGATAGACCGTGGAAACGAAAATCGATAACTTGATACAGCCCTAGTGTAAAACGAAAATAATTTCTTTAAAATAAATAAATAAAAATAAATGTTTTAAATTGTTTCAACAAACACACCAATTACCTAGCCCCAAACTAAGCGTGAGCTTTTGCTATGGAGACTAGGGTAACGGATAGAAATACTTAAATACATATAAACATCCATGACTTAGGTACAAATGCTCGTGCTCATCACACAAACATTTGCCCCTTGCGGGATTCGAACCCGCAACCGCCTGGTTTAGAAGTCCAGTACGCGAACGACTACACCAAGATAGGCGTCAAAAAAATATTCGTAAATTCTGCATTATGTGTATTGGATCTTTGCTACTTACGTTATTAATGATTAATGAAGAAAATTATCACACTAAGCACTTAAAATTCAAAACGCATTGGCAAAAATAAACCTAAGTTAGGAGGTGTCCATTTGGAATAATACATCTAAAATGATCATTTTTCGGGGTTATTTCGCTGTGTCGTACAACAATCAATTACTAAACAAGTCGCCAAGTTTCACCAAGAAATATTTCAAAAAAATATTCACGATTACATGTAATATTTGAAAAACTAAAATAGCTGAAATTCTCAGCGTGCCGATACGTGCCGACAAACTGTTTGACAGTTTCAAAAACGGTTCTGTTATGTCGCATCTCACATCTCTTTTTATCATACAGTATTGCTGCTAGAGACATCTCGCTCGCTTAGCCCTTTGTTCCTCTATTCCGCTAGGTATATTAACTTTATGGTCCCGACTGCTACAATTTTTAATACAGGTACTAATTTAACCCGGGTATGACCTCTTTCTTGTTTTAGGGGTTTTTTAATTTCCAAATACACAGAAACGATCCGGCCGATTAGAGCATGTGCCATAGCTGTCAGTGTGATGAGATATCCCTATATATATATATATTAAATCAATGGATTCACCACATAAAATATCATTCGAAACACAAAATTTAAGGCACACTCTTTGTTCAACAATATTTTTCATTGTAAAAATCGCCGAGGACTCAAAACTATGACCAACAAAAAGTGTAGTTTAAAACAAATTAAATGACAGATCCCGCTCAAACTTTGCGCGCTAAATCAGTACAGTGCTACAAACATGCAGTAAAAAAATTAGAACGACCTCTTTTACGCGGGTCTTTTTATTGACATATTCCCGATACTTTTTACACAGTAGTATATGAGTGGAAGATATATAAGCAGTTTTTAAAAATGCAGGAGATTCTGAACTCAACGAATATAATAAAGCGTCTTCCGATATCGCATGGCGACCGAACAGATAAAATACAGTTAAATCAGTATACGAGTATATATAAGTGGAAGATAGAAAAGCCTTTTTAATTAAAAATGGAGAAGGTTCTGAAGTCAACGAATATAATAAAGCTTCGCCATCGCAATACCTGAGTGAATAAAACCCTAAACATTGCACCACTTTTGACTGATTCAAAATAAAAATACCATTACTAGTTAAAAGTAGATAATATATAAAACATTAGTGTTTTAGTTCAAAGACAACCAAAGCTTTTTAAGGTGGATTAGAAAATGTACCGCGGTCGTCAGTTTCATGCTATATTGATCTAAGTAAAATAGACACATGGTAACGTGCGTCCATTGCCTTCTAAACTAAACCCATTATATACGCCATAACATCCATGGAACAAAAGGAGATCGTGAAAATGTCAGACTATGCGCGTCACAGCGTAGTCGCGTCGTCTGCATTTGTCTGTCTCTACGCCCACCTAGGCTTTTGCACTTGCCAGCTATCATCCTCCCACACAAAATTGCAATTTATATAAAAATCCTGATACAAACTTTTATAAGATATTTTCAGATTTTTTTATATTTTTTGGACGTATTTTAAAGTGAATTTACAACAACTTGTATTAATATCGTTCTTAATCATGACTGCATTTTTGCGTTTGCTCTCCCTATAATTTACTGTCTGTTCGGTGTCTGTCTCACCGAATTATGAGAGTGAAGGAACAGAGAGTGCAAATACACCCCTGTGTATTGCGCACACACTTGTGCACTATAATATCTCCCGCGCAGTCGGCTTATATCTGTTAAGATTGGCCACTGTAGTCGAAATTCGGCTAGGAGGACATTATTTATTTACTATACTGTAATCAGCCTGATCCTTTGTTACTCCCTATACACAACTTACCAACGCAAATACAATTTTGGCTTTAAATCTAAACGTAAATTTTCTTCTTAATTCTTTTTAGAGATACTTTGAAATCCTAAAAAATCCTGTTTTTTTTTTTTTTTTTTTTTTTTTTTTAAAGAGTTTCGAAGTAGCTCTATTTAATTCGCTTTTAAATAATTTCCTTAAACATTATCCCCCTTACTAAAAAGTCAGCCTATATATATCCCACTGCTGGGAAAAGACCTCACCTCAACTATGAGGAGGTGCGAGCCATACTCCACCACGCGGGCTCAGTGCGGATTGGTGGAGGGGTGTGTAAGGTAAGTGACAAACCTTACTGTCAGATATTATGCAGCCGCCCT
This sequence comes from Pyrausta nigrata, assembly GCA_949316185.1. Lineage (NCBI taxonomy): Eukaryota > Metazoa > Arthropoda > Insecta > Lepidoptera > Crambidae > Pyrausta > Pyrausta nigrata. Next base: position 3,435,313 of record OX438936.1, read on the forward strand.
AGGGCCTCTGACTAGGCCTAACGACTAACAGATATTAGCCGGGACCAATAACGTGCCTTCCGAAGCACGGAGATGTTTGTCATGGACGTCACTTAAATGGTCGGAATGGTCACACATCCAATCACGACCGCGCCGTGGGTTGCTTAAATTTGGTATCACTACCAAAGCGCTGCCGCTACTGCGCCACAAGCACCTCCTATCCCCTTTACTAAGTAGGTAATAATGATATGAATATGACATTGTTATAACACTTGTTGAAATGCTTGTTTCCATTCTGTCATGTCACCTATTTGTCATTAATTCTAAACTAGCTGCCACTTATACAAGTGTAATATCAGTGGCAAGTTATTAAATTTTTATTTAATAATGCGAAAGGGGTATAACTTTGAATTTCGTAATATATAACATTGTAAGATAATTGTTTGTTGCTTAAGCCTTTGACTGCCACGGAACTAGACACAATAGAATTATTTTGTTTGGGGGTCACCGGTGACCACCATGGCGCTTAATGTGTTAAGAAATAGAGATGAGAACATTTTTAAACGTTTTTTGACTACAATTCCGAATCAAAACTTAGATCACCATTAACACAACTACCTACGAAACATTACAATTTTATATTAAATTCAGAAATTAGATCAAGAGTATCTAGTAATTTTTGTGTGAACTTTTCAAGAAAATTGTTTATCAAATAACTCTATTCAATGATAATAATAATAATAATAAATTGTTTCAACAAACACACCAATAACTAGCCCCAAACTAAGCGTGAGCTTGTGCTATGGTGACTAGAATAACGGATAGACATACTTATATATATACATTTTATAAACATCCATGACTTAAGTACAAATGCTCGTGCTCATCACACAAACTTAAGTTATAAAAATAATAATAAGTTAAGCTGATTTCATCTTAACTGATACTCAAATATTTTTAAAAATATTTCTACCGGATACATGCGGGTACATTCCCCAAGTATTGATGAAATCGAACGCCGGCTCACTGGCGTAGCAACTTACAAAAATTCGTCGACTGACTAACGTCCTCCGTAGCTCTGTTGGTAAGAGCACTCGCCCGGATAGCGAAGGGACATGGGTTCGAGTCCCACAGGATGACACAGTCGATTAATTTTTGTGAGCGAAATTTAATTGAATTTCGTAAAAACTTGCAAAATAATTGCTTAAGTTATAAAAATAATTATGACTATATTGTGATTGAATTTTGTACCCGACCGCGACAAAAAGAGGGTAATATTTTACTGCGTATGTATGTATGCCCATTTTTGGCACGCTCTACCAGTGCGCTCTACAGCCCTTGAACATGTGATGTGTCGTTGAATTTAGCAGAATTGTGGTAGTGACATAGGGTATAGGGTACATATACAATGTGTTTGGGAACCGACCCGACAAACTTTAAGGGCTTTTTCTACAGTGAATTTTAATGATAAAATGTCCTATATAAGTGGGGTGAAAACTCAACCCTTTCGGAATGGCGGCATTTTAATTATTTGGTCATCGTGTAGGAAACATATTGTCGGATAACTCAAAACGAGTGGCAATCCAATAAATATCACTTAAGTATCGTAAACAATATTGTAGACTGTTAAAAAATATTTTAACCCAAAAAATACAGACAAAATTAAAGTTGCTCTAATTCATCTCAAAAATCCTGAGTTGATTTTTCACCCCACATGTATAGGACATTTTATGATTAAAATTGTATGTAGAAGAAGCCCTTAAAGTTTGTCGGGTCGGTTATCTAACACATTGTATAAAAACCAAACATCATTCCAAACATACGAGTACCTAAATACACACAGACAGACGCTGCGGGGGACTTTTTTATAATACCTAGTGGTCATGTGGGTAGCCTTACCTAACTTACTTTGAAAACAAAAAAAAACATGGCTAAAAAAGCAACAAAAAAGAAATGAAGGAAGTTTAACGTCCATCCAAAAAGGTTGTTTCCGGAAAGTGGCTAAGAGGCTTCCTCATTCCCAATGCCTTTATTCTATAAATAGGCTTAGCACTGCTGTGCACTGAGGCCTGAAGAAGGTTTCTGAGTGGGTTTGATTTCTGCACTTTTATTTACCTACTAGCAGTGCCTTACGACTTTTTTTACCCGACTGCGGAAGAAGGGTTATTTTTTTCGAGAGTATGTATGTATGTAGGTATGTATAATTGTTTGGCACGCCCTATAGCCCAAACGGCTAGACAGTTTTTGACATATGAGGTGTCGTTGATCTTATCAAAATTGTAAGTGACATAGGCTATATAAAATTTTAAAAATGGCGCCTGCAAATGGAAATAAAGGAGGGCGGGGGATTGATTATTTCCTTAGCATAGCAATATGGGAAAGCCAGTAAAGACACCATTTCAAAAATATTATATTTTTTGCAGTCTGGTGTTTTGTTTTGAATAATAAAACTAAAAATAGTAAAATAAAAAACGGTACTGCTACAATTTTTAATATGGGAACCAATTTAACCCGGGTATGACCTCTTTGTTGTTTAAGGATTTTTTAATTTCCAATTTCACAGAAACGCAGTCGGGTTTTTGGTTTTTTAAATTACCGTTTTTTTTTCAGACCAAGTGATCCATACTTTGAATAAAGGTAAATGCTTAAAAGTAATTTAGAGGCCCCTTACTCTAAAGCACATAAATCAAAGATTATTTTTTGTTCCGGTGGATCCAATGCCTAAAGATGAGACGTGATCTCTCGATCTCTCTCTCTCTCTCTCTCTCTCTCTCTCTCTCTCTCTCTTCACAGTCGTATACCTCATGACTGAGAGTCGTGATCATTATGTGGAATGAAACACACACAACGACAATTTTTAATGAAGTGGTTTGCCGTTGCCTTCTCCATTTCAGACACAGCCAACTAGTGAGCAGGTTTTCTCGCGATGTTTTCCGTCACCGCTATATGCAGCGATATCTTTGAAAAGAATTTACTTAAGCTTTTATACAAACTCAGTGGTACAGCCGGGGATCGAACTCACGACCTCACTATCGCACCTTGAGACATGATGGCATATCCTTAATGGCCTTTAGGATGCTGTTGCTCTACCGTACATTGGCAGGCATTGACGCATTCATTCATTCATTCACACGAACATTCACCCTTCCTTTCACCACTATAAAGGGTGATTTTTGGAATAAAAACATTGAGTCCTTTCCAACTATATTTGTACCCATGTATAGTCTGACATAACACTGAGCGGAAGCCTTTTTGGTACCAAAATATTAGTTTTAAGCACTAAGTCGCACTAAGTTGAATTGTATTTTTTGGTGCTAAATAAATATTTTTCTTTCTTTCTTTCCATGTAAATCGGTTCAGCGGTTCGTTTAAGCGAAGAGAGGTAACGACAGACAGACTCGCTTTCGCATTTATAATATTAGTAAGTATTAGTATAGATGATTAATTAACAATAATGCACGATTTAAATCTTTGAAAGCAGCAAAATATGTTTGTGTGTTTGACATGAGACCCGAGACCACGATATTTTTATTTGAAACAACACAACCTTTTTACACCTGAAGACTAAATCGGCCGTAAGAGTAACTAAAAAAGTGTCATCAATCTTATTTAATAATACCACAAACACGGCAAATAATTATATTATTGAAACGCGTAGTTCGTAGACAACATGTTTCAGGGTGTTTAAAAATAAATAACAGTTTAAAACTACCATTAACAAACGTCAATATGTACTTAAGCATTTGTCTATTAACTTTATTTTGACATTCAAGTCAGACATTCAATTGTATCCCTTAGATCAAATAAAAAAAATGGCCAAATGCGTGTCAGGCCTCAGGCCACGCCCAAATGTGGGATTCCGTGGTTGCCTATCTCTCATATCAACCAATAGAAAAATTACAAAGCTCTCGATGCAGTTGGTTTTCTATGGAGCTATTACGAAATTAGACAGCTAATAAGTCAAGTCCAGTTATAAGTTAGTCGTCTAAAATAGCGTTAATAATAACGCTATTTTATAGGCTCCACTTAGATCCCTTTTTCCGTGATTTAAAAACTTAAACCGAAAGAGCATATAGTTTAAGATGTAGAGGAAATCGTTGAAGTAGTAGTATGATGGATTTATCGGACTGGAGTTGGACTTGGACTTGAGGCTACTTGAGGTGCTTGTGGCGCAGTGGCGGCAGCGCTTTGGTAGTGATACCAAAAGTTAAGCAACCCACGGCGCGGTCGTGATTGGATGGGTGACCATTCCGACCATTTAAGTGACGTCCATGACAAGAATCTCCGTGCTTCGGAAGGCACGTTAAGCAGTTGGTCCCGGCTAATATCTGTGGTATTAGTCGTTAAGCCTAGTCAGAGGCCCTAGGGCGGCTTGATAACTTCTGACAGTAAGGTTTGTCACTTGCCTTACATACACCCACCCCTCCACCAATCCGCACTGAGCCCGCGTGGTGAAGTATAGCTCGTTCCTCCTCATAGTTGAGGTGAGGCCTTTTCCCAGCAGTGGGATCTAATAGGCTGACTTATTGAGGCTACTTTATAAACAATTTTCAATTTATTCGCTTACTTGTATCAACGAACAAAATCAGGGAAAGTTTATGTAATGGCTGGGAGTAGCATTAGCCACTATGGCCTCCTATTTACGTAGACACAACATAATGGCAGTATCGATCGATTCTTTAGTGACAAAAAAAGCTATGCAGTATGGATGATGGCTATCCACTTTTGAGGGACAGAGCTTCGATATAACACTCATCCACTTATAGTTCACTTTTCACATCAATCGTTGATTAGGAAAGAGGTGATGACGCAATAAAATGGATAGATTTTTCTTAATAAACCCTAGAAGAAGTATATAGGAAGTATGCAAGATCTGAACTTCTTATAAGTTTAAATAAGGAACCAAAAACTCGCACACGAGTACGATTTGAACCACGATCTTTGGCTTACCGGGCCAACGCTCTTACCATCCGAGCTACCGTGTAGTTAATAGTTAATCCACGCTTGCGAAATTCCTAGATGGTAACAGCTTTGGCCCGGTTACCCAAATGTCGTGGTTTCAATTCCACGGATAGGATTTGAGTACAAGTTTTTAAATTATTGTTTAAACTTATTTACATAAAATAACACATAATTATTGTGTTATACCTAGTACTTATTATGTGGTTATACTCTCGTTTATCAATAAAATTATTGAGGGTTGTGTTTTCCGCAAAATAATAAATACTGAACGTACATTGAAACTGTCAGTGTACGTACTTACATTTTTAGAAATGAATTAGTTTCAGTCTGAAACTAGGTAATTCATTTCTAAAAAAATATAACACGTACGAAACCTACAGGAATGTTTCAATCGGTAAATAAACCTAGCAACAACAGAGGTAAGCGTATGAAAAAATATCGTTGAACAAATTCGCGACGAAACTGCGGCCTTCAGTTGCCACAAGAAAAACAACGAGGAAATTAATTGTTTACCAAAGTACAGTCAGCTTCGAAATATTGGTCGATATACTTTCTTAGCTAGTAGGTAGTAAGAAATGCTATTCGCTGTGTGCGCGATGACAGCGCCTCTAGCGACCCAAGTCTTTTTGGACTTGATATCTCTAAAATTCGGAGCTAGCTACATATTAGGTACTAAGAAAGACTATTCGCTGTGTGCGCGATGACTTAGCCCCAAGTAACTACAATCTTTTTGGACATGATATCTACAGGGTAATGTTAGTGTAAGCAATCCATTCACTCTTTTAAATACCGCCTCAGAGTATTTCTTATCGAGAACAAAAGAGCTATGTCATAAGCAGCCGTGTGTACATGCATGCACGCACGCACACACACACGCGCGCACACTCACAAACACACACTATACACAATTATATTTTATTTTTTTATTATTTTAATTAGATATTAAAATTATAATACTTTTATAGACTTACGCGGGTCGGTGGTGACCACTATCTCAAACATAATAGTTTCCACAGAAAACCAGCGCCAATGGCTTGCCATGGCAAAGAGCTGAGTGGGGACCAATTTGGTTACACATCGACATTTTATATATTTTGTTTAGTATTTTAAGTTAACTCCATTTGATGTTTTTTTATTTTCATTTTTCTATTATGTTTGTAATTTGATGTGTACCAAATAAAAACTTTTTCTTTCTTTCTTCCAGTCTTATCCTTTAAGGGGCTGAATATTACTATCAATACCTACAACTTTTACTATGAAATCAACACTGAAATCGTAAAAAAAAATTTAACTCTCCATGAATTGTCACCGAGGTAGCAGAGTTATTTGTATGGAGCATCAGTTTTTTTTTAGATTTCGACCATGGTCCCATAGTAAAAGTTGTACGTATTGATGGTCATATTCAGCCCCTTAAGGGATAAGACTGCTTACACTAACATCCTGTTTAAAATTATGGCAACTGGATGATTAGACACCTATTTTGACGTAGCCGAATACCACATGTATTAAGTAATTTTTAACGTGTTACACGATTTTTGTAGAAACCATTACTAAACGTTATTACAAAATGTCTTGCCATGTTGCAAAATTTTCTTTCAATTACAGCTTTTTAATTTTTAATAAAAAACACCCTTGCTTATTTATAACCGACCAAATATGAAAATCAGTTAAGAAAATAATAAAATTTTCCTTTATAGAGCAAAGGAGACAACCACTAAAACTTACTAAACTACTAAGCTTCAGGCGGTCGCTTTTTCAAGTGCATAATAATATCAATTGCGTTACGTTTTTTAATAAGGCTGAGTGTATTTACAGTTTTATCTTATTTTATTTCTAATGGTATTTTACGTGGATTGAGGTGACGAAACTCACGACAATAGATACTCGTTATTGTTCAGGATTACTTAAGCAACCGATAGCCTAATAATATTTTGTTAAGGATTCTTGAAATTTATCTTTATAATATGATATGTTACGAAGTATAAGTAATCTAAGAACATATTTAAAGGCATATTTACAAATTTTATAAACAGACATGCCTACTTCGAAATCCTAATAAAACTGTTGCGTTTCCATAACAAAATATGCGGTTTCTCTACGACTTGAGTATTTTTTTTTAATTAAATACGTTCATAGCATATTGAAATCTCGTAACATATCACATTGTATAGTCTACCTATGTATAGCAAATATGTAATTAAGAAAACCAGCGTAACGCGAGTCTGATCGCATATGAATGGTTCCGTGCAAGATCCAACGCAAATATAAGTACTTAAGTATGAGCACTCCCTTTAATTTTTAATCAAATTATGTTATTTGTTGTTATAGCTGTTAAATATTTATATTTTATTTAAAATAGTTTGCGATGACCCGCTGACACACAGGTCCCGTTTGTAACATTTTGAGAACGTTACTCTAAAAACTGCGTAAGCAGAATCAAAATAATCAAAGTACATAAGATAAGCATTCGTAAGAACGAATAATGGGAAACAGTATATCTTAATTGTATTCCGTATTAATTGGTTGATTTTCGGCAGGGTCGCACGCACCGCGGAAGTTTCATTCTAACGGGGTTCAATCACAATATCGCAATTATGTTATTAGGTTTAACCTTAACAACGTACTAGGCTTAGATCACTATACCTGTCTACATTGTTGATATTGCATGTAACTGTCATCATCATCATCATCAAATTTAAGAGCTAGGCTCTTGTCGGTGGAGTTTTTTTCCATTCCTCTCTGCTTTCCGCCCTTCTCTTAACCTCCTGATACGACCCGACATTTATCTTTTCTTTTATTTGCTGCATGTAGCTTATTCTTGGTCTTTCTCGCTTCCTTTTTCCTTCTATTATCGTTTAAATAAAATTGTCGTGTCGAATCAGGTGGCCTAACATTCGTCCCCTCCTACACTCTATTGTTTCCATCAATCTCCTTTTTTCCCTAACCATAGACAAAACTTCTTCATTTGTTTTCTTCTCCGTCCAACTTATACGCTCCATTCTACTCCAGCACCACATCTCTGTCCCTCTTTGTCAATGTCCACGCTTCACATCCATAGAGTGCTATACTCCAAATGTACACTTTAACAAGTTTTTTGCGAACTTTGCTTGATATTCTGGCCTTGAGCAGGTGCTTTTTGCTACTGACATAATACTGATGAAACTGACAACCATGGAATATTTTCAAGTCCCTTCTTAACAACTTAAGGGAGACATTAAATCCATGATCCATTTTATGCGCATAGTCACTAAAATTACATTACAGGATGGGCTAAAAGGTGACGTCCATTTTTTTTTGGAATTCTTACATCTAGGGCTATCCAACCATGTATATTTTTTATAAGTTGCAATAAATGTGTACTTAACATGTATATTTTTTCCTGACTCCTGCTAGTTTTCGAAATAATATATTTTTATTGAAATTTTGAGAATTTTTGGCTCATTTTCAGTTCTTATTGTGTTACGTGGGAGTTTTTTCTAGCAAATAATCCTCACGAGCTTACAAGTTTTTGACTGTTACTTAATCATTTTAAAAACCTACAGGAAATTTTAGCTTTTATGCTAAAACAAAACAAAACTTTTACTTATTAAACTTATATTTCATTAATTAATTATCAAGCTCATAAATTATTTGCCAGAAAAAACTCAGACGTAACCAAATGAGAAGTGGTAAAATTATTAGGGATGTTTCCAAGCTAATTAGGGCAAGAACTCTGAAAATAACATAAAAAATATAGTAATCTCGGAAACTTCAAATTGACGTCACCTTTTGGACCATCCTGTATCATTTGTTGATAACCGGTAACGGACAACTGTCATTGAAGTGTCAGTTAAGAGTTGTGCCATGTTTGGAGTTTGTTTTTGTATGGCGCAGTGAATGAATCCTTTTAGAGTCCAGTAACTAAAGGATTGGGAAAGAAAATGGTAAGACACCTAAAATAATAATAATATGGACGGACAAGGGCATGATGTTACTTATCAGGAAAGGATTGTCATTCTCCTTCAATTATCTTATTAATTATATTTATGTTTTTGTCACCGCTTATACTGAGCTGTTTTGAGCTGGGACCTTTTTGGTACTTTATCCTAGATTCATAAGTTTTTTTATTTTATTATTGTTATTATTTACGTCTGTTGTTGATTTTTATCTTAGTTGTAATTTTTATCTTTGTTTTGTTCCTTTTTTAATTTAATGAATGTTTTTAAGTTATTATTTATTTATCATCATTCGCTTGCCCTGTTCCTATTATATTTGGGGTCGGCGCAGTATGTTTTTCTCTTCCATACAATCCTATCACTCGTCATTGACTCATCCACTCCTTTCACAATCATATCATGCTTTATACAGTCCATCCATCTCTTTCTAGGTCGGCCTCTTCCCTTCCATCCACTAACATTCATACTCATCACTCTTTTTGTCACATGATTCTCCTCTCTTCTCATCACGTGTCCATACCAAGATAAACGGTTTCCCGTCATCTTTTCTGTCACAGGCGCCACTTGCAAACTTCCCCTTATATATTCATTTCTTACTTTGTCCATTCTTTTCACTCCACACATCCATCGCAACATTCTCATCTCCGCTACATGCAGTCGTTTTTCATCCATCTTCTTAACGGCCCAGCATTCCGATCCGTACAGTAAGGCAGGTCTAATGATGGTCTTGTAAATTTTGCCCTTCAACCTTAAGGGCATCCGTGGATCGCATGTAAGTTATTATTTATTATTATTTCATAATTTTCAATTCAACTTATTTATGTAATCTGTGATATTATGTTATTAATTTATTGTGTTATTTAATGTTGTTATAATGATGAATTAATGTTTTTTATTATTATTATTATTTTTACCTTGTATGTGTGTACACAGTGCCCCAAAAGGTCCCTGCTAAAAATCAGTATTGTGACATGCTTCGCGCTGTCACGATTAATGCTGAGCAGGGACCTTTTTGGCACATAATTGGTCTTTAATAAGTTTTATTTTTTTATTAATTTTTATTTGCGTGCCAAATAAATGATTGAATTTGAATTTGTTTATTTTTTTCTTTACTCTGTCTATTACAGTTTTGCCAATTATCTCTGGGCCAAAACAGGCACAGAGTGGGTCCCTTAAAATGGAAAAAGGCCACGCGGCAGACCCAGATGGCGGTGGGGTGACGAGCTGGATGCCTACAAAAACAGCTGCCCTAAATCGTGGAAAGTGGAAAAAGGGTAGGGAGGTCTTTGCCCTGCAGTGGGACACGACGGGCTCTTGATAAAAATATTATTCTATGCAGATAGCAGGAATACTGATACATGCCGTATCGCAACGAGTTAATCTATTGTTAAATTCGAATTTGTACTCGAAGCCTAAATACAGTGGAGAATGGAATGAAACCACTACTTGTCATGTCGACGTCTCGTCTCGGTCGCAAGGCGCAACCATATATACTCGACGAAACGAACGACGAAGACGTTTCGTTGAGGCGCTAGTTGTCGTGCTCGTCGTCTGTCCCGACCGTCTCCAAACCAATTGCGGACGATAACCGTTTCGACAACTAGGAGTTTCCGTTTCAGAAAAAAACGTTTGCGTTTCGTACTCTTATATTATACTGTGGCAGATAAAAGGGCTTCTTCATGTCTGGCTCGTGTGTCAATTTTAAGAAAAATAATAATAACTAAGAGCTAAAAAAATGAAAAAACATACCTTTTTCTCCAATCCCAGCATGATCGCGAATCCCAGGATAAAGATGATAGTGGTAGACTTAGTCATCGTGTACAGCGATATAGTGACCAGCTCCAATCCCCAGTTGGAGAAGCCAACGTCGATGCCACTAGCGAGGCCAGTGGGCCCCACGAAACGAAGGCAGGTCATAAAAGGCAGCACCAGCTGCTGGGTTTTGGTTACGAGGCACCGGATTAGACGGACCACCACGGAGAGGAACCACTTGACGATCAGGTGGTACATAACCACGGTGAGCGGGAAATTGAATCCCTGGAAAGAAAATTTTGGTGTTCAGAACTGCCTTGTGAGTTCGAAGCTCAGGGCACGTAGCCAAAAAACAATCTTTCTGGAGCGAACTTTGCCGTCGCCAATAAAATGTCAAAATATGTATGCAAAAGTCACATGATGTTTCGATGGCTTATGTCAGTTTCATGCATTTTGTTAGCGATAACGAACTTCGCTTGAGAATAAATTACCACTTGAGTTGCAAACCATTCTAAAGCGAGGTTCGCCATCGCTAACAAGTTGCATGAAACTGACATTTAAGCCATCGAAATATCACGTGACGTTTCGTCAACGATGGCGAAGTTCGCTGTAGAACGATTGCATCTTGTTTAGGGGGCCCTGTTAGGGTACTTTCAGGCTGTGTTTCCACCAGCAGAGATGTGCGGGTATGTATAGCGAGGGCTGTGTTTGTTGAAAACCATATATTGGTTCTTAACAACACATTGCTTCATTTACCTAGCCTCGTCGCTTCGTTAATCCATTTCTACAAGAGAGTGAGCGAGGTTATAAAAATGCAGCGATTCAATTGTTTTATGAATTATTAAATTAGGCCCTGTTTCACCAAACGTGACAGGCGCGACAATTGTCACAAAAGGTAACAAATCATTTTTTTAAGTTATTTCATTTATTATATACTTGTCAAAACAAAATAAGGGCCACGAGGTATTTTTTCATTTTGGTGTAAATTATTAAACATTTTCATATTGAAAGTAGTAAAATATTGAGTATACAAACTCTTTGATACCTAAACTTTTTAATATTGTAGTATTCATCTAATGCTGGCAACAATTTTAAATAAAATTTGATTTAAAATTCTTTTTGAAAATTTTGTTTCCATTTTCTTTACGTTTTGCTTTCCTTCTTGGTTTATTAGAAATTATCAGAGTTCATTGATATCTCGAGTCAGAAAAATCTTTTGCAATATGCCACAAGCACGCAGGCTTCATATGGACTCGCTGACAGCAACCAGAGCCGTTACAATGATTGAAGAAGGTTTGCAATTGGGATTTTCTCGAAGAGCTATTCAAAATGTATGGAATCGTTTCCAAGAAACCGGCAGTGTTAGAAGAAGACCTGGTTCGGGCAGAGTTCGCATTACAACAGCTCAAGAGGATCGTTACATTCGATTAAGTGCGCGCCGAAATCGCACAACGACGGCCCGCAAGCTGCAAAATCGTTTACGGCTCACAACGGGTACTCGTGTCAGTGACCAAACTATTCGTAATCTATTGCATGAAGACCAGCAGGCATCAAAAAGGCGAGTTGTCCGTGTTCTATTAACCAAAAATCATCGTGCAAATCGTTTAAGATTTTCCCGTCAACATTTGGACTGGGACATAAACCAATGGGGCATGGTGCTCTTCACAGACGAATGCAAAGTTGTTTTTTTTAACGACGATCGGCGTATTAGAGTATGGAGAAGACGCGGCGAGAGATTTTCAGAAGCCTGCATCCATGAAGTCGATCGTTTTGGTGGTCCAAATGTAATGATTTGGGGCGGGATAAGCTTACACGGCAAAACTGAGCTCGCTATTTTAAATGAGGGTACTGTTACTGCTCAGCGGTATATTGAGGAAGTTGTCAGACCACATGTGATCCCATTTGCCCAGCGAGCGGGTCCTGGATTCATCTTGATGCAAGACAATGCTCGTGCACACAAGGCTCAAGCGACTCGGTTTGTACTGGAAGCCTCTCAAATTCAAGTCTTGCCGTGGCCGGCGAACAGTCCGGACTTAAATCCAATGGAGCACATGTGGGATTAGTTGAGACGAAGAGTTAGAGACGGTGATCAGGAAATCCACAACCAACAGCAACTCATCAACGCTGTTAAAAGGGCCTGGGAAGAGATTGTTTACTACAATATTTTGATTTGTTTGTGTACCCTATTGATACTACGCCGCGCACACTCACACGCATACCTGCCTTATTTTATTTTTTTAAAACGTACCGTGAGAACCCCGACGATCGAGTCGACATCGAGACGTTCCCTATGACACATGTACTAGACTGACCAGAGCGCTTTCGCCGCGTGTGTATCCTGTGAAGCTCCTTACAGACATTTCGAGTGATTGTGGCCTGTGAAGTGATACCTGAACCCCTGAAAGCTGATGCGGCAAGTACCTAGCTATAAGTGCTCAGACCTGACTAATTTTCCACCTATCATTGTCGCCCTCCACGTGTAATCCACTGCTTAAACTCTCAAACAGAGATTCCAATGGAAAATGACAGGCATTTGATTGAGAGCATGCACTCCAGGCTTCAGGAGTGCGTAGCGAAACGAGGGGGGCATACCCGTTACTAAAAGATGAGCATGGAGTATTTTCTTTTGTTTTCAGTAACTTTACATTCTTTTTATTTTTAACCTTAAATGAGTTTTTTCTTTCAAAAGCAAATAAACTTTTTAATCATTATTATTGGAATAAATTTATTGGTCTACACGTTAAAAACAACATTAGTTTTCGTTATGGAGACAAAAAAATATCTATTGGTATTATTATTTTAATGGTACAGACAAAATACCTCGTGGCCCTTATTTTGTTTTGAGTAGTATATATTTTACAATGGTTTTACTTATATTTTTCTTGAAGAACAAAGTTTCTGATTTCAATTAAAATATTTATCAATCTTCTAATCTTTTTTCTGTATGAGAAACCGACTAAATCGCTATCACAGTCGTACTTTTTGTTTGCACGGCAAAAACACTACAATTGTCACGAAAATCAGACACAGCTCCGACCTCATGTTAAGAATTCCCGACAATTCTACAAATATGTCGAGTTGTAAGAAATATTCCTGTTTCACACAACTGTCATTAATATTATGTATGATACTGACAATTGTCACATAAATGCTAGAAATTTTTACAGTTTCTATAAAAAAATATTTTCAGAATTGACGCTTGACAATATTTAGCCGAAATATGTCCCTGACATTTGTCGGTTTGGTGAAATAGGGCCCTGGGCTCTATTTCACCAAACGTGACAGGCGCGACAATTGTCACAAATCATTTTTTGTTATTTCATTTATTATATATTCTGCAGTTGTTTTAGTTATTCTATATTTTTCTTTAAACGCAAACTTACTAATTTCGAATGAAAAATATTCGAACTCTCTTTGTTTTCTGTATTAGAACTCGACTTAATCGCTATCACAGTCGTACCTTTTAGCTTGTGCGAGGAAGGCACTACAATTGTCACGCAAAACAGACACAGCTCCGACCTCATGTCAAGAATTCCCCTAAGAATATGTCGACTTGTAAAAAATATTGCTGTTTCACAACACAATTGTCATAAGTATTACGATACTGACAATTGTCACATAAATGCTAAGAATATTTATAATTTATATAGAAATAAATTTTCAAAATTGACACTTTACATAATTATGTAGCTTGACATTTTTTAGCCGACATATGCCAGGTTGGTGAAATAGGGCCCTGGACGCCAATTCTCATTTCTCGAGATGTAATCTCGAATAGAGATAAAGTTCGAATTCGAAATTTTTTCGAGTGGTAATCCACTTTTGGTATTCTGGACATCACGAACTCGACATTTGTCGAAGGAGAGGCGCTCGAATTGCTTCGAGTGGTCGGCAGTGGTCGAGACTTAATTTCGACTACGAGAAACGGACGAAACGTCAACTATCGGCGAAATTACGGTGATATGGAGGAGTTAATATCCAATTTTTTCGTGGAAGTTATTGGATTGTTGTAGCTGGATACAACAGCTATCATTTACTTGATAGATACTCGTATCAAGGATAATTACTTGAATAGTACTCTAGTGGGTATGGTTACTTCCACTGGTGGTTATCAACTAAGACCATGGTGTCTGACACCAATACTACATAGATACAGAGGAAGGCATCTCCAGCATTTTTATATAATGAAGCCTTGAAGAAGACTCTCTCAATTATTGAGAGATGTAACGGAGTATTGAAGGGACGGTTTAGATGTTTACTAAAAGATAGGGTTCTTCACTACTCCCCTATCAAGGCCACGAAAATAATTAATGCCTATTCCGTATTACACAATATGTGTGTGGCTCATAACTTTGCTGAGCCTGATGATATGCCTGACAACATATATTTAGGCTTTATTGATGCGCCTAGCCCATTGGTTAGCAGTAAAAGTGATAGAGGCAATATTTTCCTACTCCAAGGGAGAGAAAAACAACAGATATTTCACCCCTAGGTGAAATAATTATTTATAATTTGCTGTTGCTGATTACCTTTTTTTCAAAGTTTTGTACTTACCTAGTTACTTAAATAATATACAAAAATCATATAATAGTGTTTTATTATTCCTCCATATTTTCACATGTATTTGGTCTAATATTTGTCACAGAATTTATGATGACAACTCTAAGGATATCTAAGATATAAATCAAAATGAATATTGCTAAGCAAAACTCGCATATTTATCTTATAATTATAAATATCACAATCAAGTCTCTACACAAATAGGTAATGCACCGTTTAAGGCATTTATTTCTTCGGCAATCCGCTTCCACCTTAGCTCACTCTCTTCTTTTGAGAAGGTGGAAGAAAACTTTCCACTCCTTTCCTTTCCTCCTTTAATTGTGGATCGGCTTCCAACATTTGCAGTAGAAGCTCTTTCTGCTGTGGCGTTTGAACATATTTTTGATGATATTATATGTTATTTTATTTTATTATTTAGGTACGTGACCACACAACCACAATTAAATAAAGAAATGCACAATTCCCAATCCATACAAAACACAAGTCAAATATTTTAATTGACAATTTGACATTGAAATGTCAACTGTCTGTCGACGATACGTTACGTTTTGTGCAATACAAGTTACCTATCTACGGAAATTAAATTTGATCACAATACAGTAAATATAATGATTTTTCGATACTAATTCTAAAAAACTACTTAATTAAAAGAAAAACAATATATAATATATTTAAAAACCTTTCAAGTGATAATATTTGAGGTACATAGATGCAACCGATTTTAAATCGGATGGAACGGGTGGAACGGAACGCATCCCAAGTTGACTGTGTAGAAATGGCAACATTTGTCACAAAAATCTCGAAGTCTATTTCGATTAGTGCTGAGAATACCAAATTCATGAACACGATGTCGACTGTCGAGATATCATGGTCGAGATAGAGATCGAAATGGAAACTCGATTCGAGACTACATCTCGAAAAATGAGAATTAGGGCCTGGTGTCACTTTATGTACCGCTAATAGGCGTCTCACTACCTCAATCAAACCGACGTTTTAACGTGCCTTTCGAAGAACGGAGTCATTTCTTCTTATCGGTCGATTCTATAGCAATTATTGCACAGTACCATTTGTCGAAAATCCAAAACATGTAAAATTTAGAAAAACGATCTGACAATTATGACGCATTTTAGGGATAATATTTTTAGGGTCAAAGTGGAGTAATCGAACGTGCGGCCATGTGTACTTTGCTTTGGTGAATATTATTATTAAGTTTGTTTAATAACTGCCATGTAAGCATTTTAGATATAAATAAAAATATATCGCAATAGCTATATGTACAGTCCTATAATTACGTGCGCGATCTTCCTGCGGTCACCAGAGGCAAACTTAACATCGTGCCCGGCGTGCCCCAAAACCTGCACGCCAGCGGATTTAATGGACGGCATTCGATCCGCAATACAAGTGGCTGAATTCTGGGCTACTTATTTATTTATTTATTTATTTAATTAGAAACCATACAGCGTAACAGATTAATTGTTAGGTTATAATTAGGTACATAAGCAAGTAAGGCCAATTATAAGGTTTCCTTATACAAACTAATGGTATGTACGTAGCAAAACGTCACTTAGGGTAAGTTAAGTTAAGAACTGCTTCTCAGACTCCCGTATGTTACTAAATAATAAAAAGATGTCACCAGTGCGTCGTGTATTAGCGGCCCAGAAGGTAATGTAAACATTTTGTATATAAATAGTAAGCGAGAGAAAGGCTTTCCGCCTACGCGGATGTCATGTGTCACAGTCTATCACCTATACATATATAAAAACTGTAGAAGGTCAAATTCTGTGTATATAGCTATAAAACTGAAGAAGGTCAAATTATGTGTACTATATAGTAACTACGATGTAATTTTCTCGTGTTCCATCGACACGCTAAGAAGAAGAACCAGAGGTGCGAGGGGCGAGACATGCTAGATGTCAGCGGGGGGACGGATGGTGTTGCGGGGAAATATTGACACGAACGTGATTTACTGACATCCGCTTCGCTTGCGATTGGTCTTCGTTGACACCGTGTTGCGGGGGCGCAGGAGTATCATGCATAAATTTGTTGAACTATAGATTTATAGCTTTAATCATTGATAACGAAACGACAAACGAACAACGAAATAAAAGTAATAAAAGCTTACATGGAGTTTCGTGGAGTCAAATGCGATGAGCTGTAACGCAATCACCACTGGCTCTACCATCAAGTTTTAGGTGTCATATTGTAGGTCAATACATAATGTATGTAATCTTCTTAGGTCATTTTATCATAGCTCTAGTCATTTTTGTGTAAATAGAGCAAGAGGGAATAAAAGTGTGCATTTTTAATGTAAATAAATTTTCAAATAGTTTTATTAAGTTTTAATGGCTGTATTATGAGAAACATTTATCTTACCACTAAATACATGTATTAAGTATCGTTTTTAGGTAATTTATCGACAGTGATTTGCATCTTGAACAGTTAACTCCTGGATCTTACCGTTTTTGCCATTTTTCAAACTATCTCTGTACAAAATTTATTTTGAACTAGTTGTTCCCCGCGACTTCGCCCGCAAGGGTTGGATTTTCCATATTAACTTTAATCCCCCATTTCACCCCCATAATGTTTTTATATCGCAACAAAATGTAGCCTATGTCCTTTCCAGGGTCTCGAACTGTCTCCATACTAAATTTCATCTCAATCGGTTCAGTGGTTGAAGCGTCAAGAGGTAACAGATAGACACACTTTCGCATTTATAATATTAGTATGGATTGGTTCAGTAGTTTAGGCATGATTATGTAACACACAGGCAGAGTCACTTTCGCATTTATACTATTACTAAGGATATTGTAATGACTACTAATTACTTTTATTTAAACTTTTTGTTATTATGACTTATTGATCAAATATCATTACAACAGTTACTTGAAAATGTATTATGTTTTTATTGTATGTGTGTATACCTAATGAATGTCAGAAAGGAAAACAGCTGTTGAAACATTTTTTACAAGACCATCAACAACTTTACATGAGGCAATACAATTTACATTTGTATGTAGAATCTATAATATGAAGTTAGCTATACATAATAAAACTGTAGAAAGTTGAGTTCTGTCATTGTGTAAAAATACCATATGTAAATTTTCTGCATATGTATATTATGGATGTCTGTACAGACTCAAAATATGCTGATGACCAGAGGTCGGAATTAGGTAGAGTTATTTATGTACTTGCATCGAAATGTTGATATTGATGTGGACCTTCCCGGGATTTCTAATGGACAATCCCGTGTGGCCAATAATATTACAAATAAATAATAATAAAAACCTCAGAGATTGACAAATAAAACAAAGATAAATAACATACCATTTTTATTAGTTTACGTTAATTCACAATACAAATTATTGCTTCTCTTCGGACATCCGATGTCATTGATGTGAGTTTGGCAACGTCGCGCGTGCAGTAGTTAAAATTGTGTAAAAGTAAATAAATTTTTATTTAAAAAATCACAGGATTTTTCTGCTCTTTAAAATTAATTTCGGGTTTTGAGGCATATCCACTTTATTCCTTCGCTGTATGAAATCAGTGTAAGTACATGAATAACTCTACCTAATTCCAACCTCTGCTGATGACTGATATGTTAAAAATAGTTTGTGCATGTATAGTATAGTGCACAAATTAACCAATGTTTTATTTCAATGGGATAAGTGCATCTAAAGATAGAGAGTGAACTCTTCACTTGAGCAGAGCTTCACTTCTCTCAATTTGGCATAAACTGAACAGTGATAAGAGTAGAAACGAGTAATTTTATAGTAGTTTAATAAATTTTGTACTACTTACTAATAGTAAGCCCTAATACTTTTATAATAGTGATATCATTATCTCAGATGATATCCAAACAGTTACCACTGTAAAGATATGCAATAAAATATTATATCACATGTAATAGAATCAGTAGCGAGCTTACATTTGAGTGGCAAATAGCCGAAACATAAAGCTTCCAAAGACAGTTTCACCAAGTAATTTTGTAAACTTATTTGTATGACCACTTCCGAAATTAGATTAAAATAAATTTCATAAGGTGATAGTATAAATTATATCACATTACAGCTAAATTCGCATGTGCCATCGTTACTAATAGAAAAAATTACATAGCATGCATCAGGCATTTTCGAAATTAATCATTGTTATAACACAAAGCAGATTACATTCGCTATACAACATAAGAGTGCAACACGTTTACAATATAGGTACAGTCGTAAGCACGTCAGGTTACCCATGTGAACTACGAAAACAGCTTTTATTACAAAGGGAATAGAGGTGGTCTCAAGGTCAAAGTGGGGTAGTCTGACGTGCGGCTGTGTGTACATAAGGTTCAAAAACAGAATAACATTGATAAGAACAAGCTTACCTTTAACAGCCATCTCTGATAGAAAGTCAAGCCGATAGACAGTGAAAAGTATATTAGGATGAGCCCCAGCGACAGGAGGCTCTTTTGGACACAAATATCGGACCATTTTCCCTTTGGTTTCGTTGTAAATACGTCTTCTTCTGTGTCACTCTTTAGCGACAGCTGTTGGTACTTGGCACTCGGCATGGCGAGGGCAGGCCGTGGAAACCGCTAACGGGCATACCCAGCTGCATAGCAGGTAAAAATTAGCTCTTAAAACCCCCAAATAAATGTCCAATCAAATAATTCACTATATATTATGTTCAACTGGTAAACCCGAGCAACCCATTAAGCATCCGATAAACAACTGTCACGCAAACGCACACTGTCAACGTCAATACTGTCAGTGTCAAGTGCGTCAGTCTGATTAGTGCTGCCAATATCGTTGATCGATCATTTTCATTTAAACTAATCGTCAACCTTGTGGCTTGTTGGCCACCGCAAAGATAAGAGTGAATGTCCTAACGCCTGGGAATGCCTAGCTAGGATCTACATGATGTGAACTTGTGTCAAAGGACACCTTACTTTTGTTTAACTCGCGTACGTACCTTTTTTTATGACGACTATTAATTTTATGCTCTTATAACTCTCATTCTGTTATATAGTCTGACCAGAAATATATAAGACCTGAATTAAGCAAATACCAGTGTAGCGTAGTTGGGCAGCTGGACATAAAAAATATACATAATTATTATATGTAACAGTAATAAGTGTTTACTACAATATTTTGATTTGTTTGTGTACCCTATTGATACTTATTTTTATTTGTTTAAAACGCACCGTGAGAAACCCGAAGATTGAGTCGTCATCGAGACGTTCCCTATGACACATGTACTAGACTGACCAGAGCGCTTTCACCGCGTGTGTATCCTGTGAAGCTCCTTACAGACATTTCGAGTGATTGTGGCCTGTGAAGTGATACCTGAACCCCTGAAAGCTGATGCGGCAAGTACCTAGCTATAAGTGCTCAGACCTGACTGATTTTCCACCTATCATTGTCGCCCTCCACGTGTAATCCACTGCCTAAACTCTCAAACAATAAGTATTTATTTTCATAAAACACAATGTCAAAATACATCAAAATCTTGCAGTCATTGCACTACTAAGCTATGCTTGTCTCGCAGAGACTAGGCGGTTATTGGAAAAGTAAGGTAATAGGTAACAAATTGTGTACGTGTGTCTCTGTGCGTGTGTCTGTTTGTGTAGGTATAAGTGTGGGTGTGTGTGGATTTGTGTGTGTATGTGTTTGTGTGCATGCATGTGGGTGGGTGAGTATATGGATGGTGTGTTAGTGTTCATAAAGGCCTATGATATCATTCTAGGAGGCTTTCTATCTGAATTTAATCAAGCTCATTAAGCCAGGATTCGATCATATGTTTGGCATTGTGTGTTGCGAGAACTCTTTCGAGTTCAATCAGTGTTGACTTAGCCGCACCCCCCCCCCCCCCCCCAATTATGCACAAGGCTATGTATACTATGTACTTATATACCTTCAGAAGAATAATAAGACAAAACAAACAGGCAGGAGGCAGGTACCAGTGATTTGATTAGATAATTTGAATTTTGAAATTCTTTCTATCACCCAATCAAATCAAAGTGCCCGCCACTGGCACCGCTCACTGTCATCGTTCTCGTCTACCCCACACCCCTGAACCCCGCAAGCGAGAATTCAGACTTTAACCAAAAAAGTATTAATATATCGATGTTCCATATTTATATCGTTTATCGTGCGTGAACATCATTAGCCATCTTCGTACTTGTACCAGTTAGGGATGTAATTTACTACAAGAAAATCGATTATAAATTTAACGATTATATGTTGGTAATAAAAATAAATACAAACAGATGAATAAACACACGATACATTAGTTGGCGTTCGCTTTGCGACCTTAAATTGCTCTTTAGATATTTGTATACAAGAGCCCTTGTTTAATCAAATAATTCTTCTATAGTTGTATTATGTGTTTAGTGGATTTAGGAAGAATGTTTACAAAATATAATAAATAATAATAATAATGTCCTCCTAGTTGAATTTCGACTTCAGCAGTCAATCTTAAAAGAGATTAGCCAACTGTGCGGAGATTTATAGTGCACCAGTGTGTGTTCACGTAGAGCCTTTTGCAAAAGTACAACTAAATTTTTATTTACAATCATTGTTGCTATACTAAGTATTTTACCATGGCACAGAACCACGCGTGCCATTTGTTTAGTTGTTATTTAAGTTTTTTAATCTGCTAAAGTAAAATGTGTATTTTTAAAGAAAAAAAATAACTTAAAAAATCCAAAGGTGGTGAAATCTAAGCTTATAGAGATGCATGACATGAACAAATAATACTATGACATTAGCCTTTAGCCTTCAATGTATATCACGTTAGTTAGTTTTATAGGGTGCTAGAAACTTTTTATCTCGTTTATTTTTATCTAGTTGAATTAGAACTACAAAATAGCACAAAATAAATGGCGCTTGCTTGCTCGGAATTTCGGCACGAACACGTACGTACGACACTAAACAAACGTAATCGACTTCGATTAAAACCCTCTTATTATAATACATATTGTTTATAAGGTTCGATTATGTATCGATTTAGTAACACAGCGATTAATAATCGATAAAAAACTTGATTACTTTTACATCCCTAGAACTAATCAATAAAGTTTTTCATGACGCAGTTTCTCTCACACGATTACAAAATACAAACACGCAGCAGAGCTACAAAGTACTTTGTCTAAGAACTCATCAGAGGAAGGTCAGTTGAATACGAACAAATTATGATGAAGTGAGTGAGTACGTAATTCGTTGTGGTAATAATTGTTCGAAATAGAAACAAAATGACGGAATCCGGCTCATTTTCGTCTCTGATGGCGCTGGTGGACAACCACCTGTCCAAGACCAGTATGCAGGCGAGTAAATCCGAAGATGCAGAAACTCGATTCCCGAGATTTCAACTACCTAGTCTGACGGGCGGGCCGAATGAGACCTTGTCGGAAACTCGGCTCTCCTTGGCTCCTGGTCAGCGGCTGCCTTTGCCTACTTTGAGCTTAACCGAAAGCAGCCCCATCCAGGAGGTGCTCGCCAAACAGGTCAGTAACATGCTGAAAGCTAAAGAAAAGAAGAAACAGCAAGAAGAAGAAGTAGCCAGGCTGGCCAAAGAACGCGAGAAATTAGCTGAAGAAATGAAGAACTTGAAGATGGAAGACGACAATGATGATAGTGTCATTGATTTAGTCAAAGCAGTGCAGGAATCTATGCATTTCCAAAGGCCGGATCCTCCACCAAAGAAAGAGGAGACACTAAGCAGTAGCAGCTCTTTTGAAACATTGTTTCAGCCAAAATTTATAGACTGTGATACTGTACCGGAGAAGGTCAAAACCCCTGAACCATTACTGCCGTGCAAAACAGATATGTCTTACATTCTCAAAGAGAAAGTTAGGACTGGAAAATGTTCAACGTTCGGCAAAGTACTTACGTCAAGACTGAAACCGGTAGCCGAACCATACTTGAGAACTAAATTGCACTCTAAAGTTGTACGTTTTGATTTTTCTACAAAATCACCCTGCGATTTGATCAAAGAGAAATTGCGACAACCACGGCCATATTCATCTCGTAAGTTTGACCTTTACAGTATATTCCCTGATTTGGAAACTGAATTTTCCGATTAAATTATTATATCGTGAGGTTTACCAATATAAATAACAGGCCGTTTTCAAATTTACATCTTTTTTTGTCGAGTTCACAATAGAGACAAAAAGATTCTAGCAAAATAACCTAAAACAATAAACATCATTCTGTCAGATGAGATGTCATTCATTTTAATCTATGACAAAAATCATATAAAATGGTTTAATTGTAGGATTATGTTATAATATAAAATATTGATGTGAATAATCATTATGTAATGGTACAGTGGTATTAGAAACTCAAAATAATACTTTTTAATATAGTACCTTAAATGACATTTTAATCAATTTTAAATGTTGTTTAAATCTTCCAACAACATGGCCTACTTAGACCATAGACTTATATGTATTTTATACCAGACTCATTGTAGATGAAAGAAGAAAGACCTACGCACAATATCATTGTTTAATTTGTAAAACATTACCGTAGGTAGATAGATACCAGGGTGTTTAGTATATAATATACTAAAAAATATATTAAATGTATACTAGTTTTTGCCACTTATCATGGTTGATTACTCTAATTATGCATTTTTTTTACAAAAATGCTGATTTAAATCTGTCTTTTATTCCGAAAGAAATGTATCATAGTTTTACTTTCTCTTTTATGATCTCATACACTTAAGTTATTGCTACAGATTTGATGATTTTATACTTTGCAGAGTTAGACTGAGATCAACCATGGTGACACAAACATTATTCTAGTTCTAGATGTATCGATGTAATTTATGGATATGGGAGAGGAGGTGACGATAAAGATTTTTTGATGTAAATTATGTTTATGACATTAAAAATATACAAAACTCCAAACTTAATTTCAACCTAATTATACCTATCAAATGTTTTATATTGTTTTGTCTTATTTTTATTCATTACTAATACTTTTTTTTTTTTGCTTTTTTTAAAAATGTATGTATGTAATTTTTTTAATGCATTTTGTGTATGTGTATGGCCTCTTCAAAACTCCTCAATTTGGGAGTCATGGCCCAGTGTTTGGCTATGTGCGAAGGAAAACTATTAATCTTCTTTATGTTATAATATTTGCAAAAGCGATTTATAAATTTTGCTTATTATGGATCTTTAGGTGCAGCACTGCAAGGTTTAATTGCTTTTGCGACTTTTTTGCAATATGCTATTAGTAATATAAAACATGTTACGGGTAAAACGCGACGGATACGGTCATAAAACATATTCACCTTTATTTTCCTGGCATTTCGACTGGGTTGCACCAATTCTTACTCGTATCCTACAAAATTAAAAACTAAATTTTTCTCCGCAAGTTAACTGTCGAACGAAATCAACCCATTTGAAAGGGAAGGTACTTCCTTGGGTCATTCTCATCGCTGTAAGCTGCGGTGCGAATGGTTGTATTCAGTCAGAAACAGTACTTGGGCGATTCGCACCGCGGTTACTACTACGCTACTACCGAGGGGCCGTACGATACGTAAGTAGAATTATACATAAAAATGTTGTGACTACGGATTCGAACCATAAGTTGTGTAAACTACAGAATAAATGAAAAGATCCACTGGGCCATGTCTATTGGGCTCAAAGTAAAGGTAGACTTCCAGGCAATGCGGTCTGCGGCTGCAGCCCCTCGAAGCCGCGCGGCTATCATGGAACTATTGGAGTGTATGAAACCCTTTCCGAGCAATGCGTCATGGCCGCATGCGGCTATTGCTCACAATCCTATAGTTCCATGATAGCCGGACGGCCACCAGAGCCAAATGCGGCTTGACGCCGCAACCCGCATTGCTTCTAGGTCTACCTTTAGCGGCTAAGTGTGCCTTTATTTTTGGTTACGTATCAACTAAACGTGTTACAACTTTTTTCAAAATAGCTACGGTCGATTCACATAAGTTCACATCGCCTATTGGACGACTATTTTGGACTAACGAACTATTAATCTAATAGATGTTTAATTAAGCTATTGGATGTTTGAACTATGTACGAAATAATGTCCTAGCCGAATTTCGGCTACAAGCGGCCTGTCTCAACAGAGATTAGCCAACTGCGCAGGAGATATTATAGTGCACAAGTGTGTCTGCAATACACAGGTGCACTCTCTGTTCCTTCGCTGTCATAATTCGGTGAGACGGCAGTCCGACGTGACCGTAGAGAGATCAGGCGCAGGACCAACGGCTTTCCGAGACACGGGGGTGTTAACACCACCAACTTTCTGACTCCGGAGCTGTGTCAGAGTTATTTCAAGACAAAAATATCCAAACACTCGGCGCGACCTGGGATTCGTACCCGGGGCCTCGTAGATAGTACCCAGCGTGCTGACCAACGAGGCAGTACGTACGATATACCTAATCGCCCACGCGGTTGCTAAAACGTGGGTAACGCCTAGTACAGTATTAATGCATCTTGAAAGAATGCAGCAAGCACCAAGCATTAGAAAGTACCTTGCGTACAAGACGCAGGCACCCAAGCTCACCTTCGCAGCTTCGGCGACTAGCCTCAGCCTTTGAATTACACTCTAGTAGTGTTGCCGAACTATCGATAGTTTACATCGAAAATCATGTACCCTATTGATATGCCTATCGATATTATCGACAGCACAAAACAAGGCAATACTATCGAATGATTGCAATACTATCGATAATATTGTAGTTCGTTATTAACAAACTGTCAATACTGTCGATTTTATTTGCAACGATACTATTGTTATGGACTATTGATAGTTTAAAAATTTACAATAGTATTAGGTTTATTTTATTAGTAACGTAAAATGTCAAATAATATATGAATATAATGCAAGGTTATTGTTATTACGCAAGGAAAAGTATTTGATATTATGTATTCCTATATCCTCATAGTTAATTGTGATTGACTATTATACCTGAAAATTGTAAATTATACTATTGCAAATTGTTAAACTATCGATAGTCCAAAACAATCGATACTATCGATATTTTGTTATTAAGAAACTACAATACTATCGATAGTATTACACTTATTCGATAGTATTGCCTTGTTCTGTGCTATCGATACTATCGATAGGCCGATCGATAGTTCTTCTATTGTCTGGCTATCGATAGACTATGGATTAATCATTAATAATCGACTATCGATCGGCAACACTACACTCTAGTGTAGGGCAGACTAGTACCACGGCGCGCCGTGGTACTAGTCTGCCCGTCTTGCCGTGGTGGTGGTGGTAAGTCGGGGACAACACAATTTGTATTCTTAACTTTTTTATTTTTTCTACAAATGTTGATGACACAGATAAATCAACAGTATGTGAAAGTATAGTCAGTAAGTTTGATCAACCGTGGTGTTTCATTGTTGTCGAATAAACCGGTAGTTTAGTTATTCGTAGGTAAATCATCCGTTATGGATTTCGTCCATAAGTTTAACTTGAAACGATATTTAGGTATTTTTGTTGTAATGATACATAACCTTTTTTTTATATCTCGTTTCATGATGAAAATCTCCCCGATAAAATCGACAAAAAAAACGTATGGCGGTGCCCCACTTACCTATTTA
Source organism: Pyrausta nigrata (assembly GCA_949316185.1). NCBI lineage: Eukaryota > Metazoa > Arthropoda > Insecta > Lepidoptera > Crambidae > Pyrausta > Pyrausta nigrata. The sequence continues at coordinate 3,462,079 of OX438936.1, forward strand.
TTTTATTGTTGTTATACTGGCAACCAAAATTCATCATCTGTAACTGCTTATATCTAGCTGATCACGGTGCATAGGATAAAGACTGGTGACAGACCATGTAGACAGACGGACAGTTGAGTCTGTGGATTCTTAGTAACAGAGTAATTTTGTATGCCTATTCGATTTTTTATGCGTCATGATAGCGCACGGCAAAGGCGCGACCCAAGTAACACACAAGCAAGATAACAAGAGACATTTAGAAATCTTTACAGTTTAATGATTAATATCATTTGTATGTGAGCCTTTGAAATAGCTAAATGCTGAATTGAGTTGAGTTTGAGCTCTTTAACTTCTTAATGCTTAATAAGTTTTGTATATTTGTACTTTATTTCTTTAAACTAAATAAACAATATTCATTTGACTATTATACAAGCCTTATTAAGCATTACGCATTTTAGCTATTTTAAAGCTGAAAAAAGCGCATATGATAGCATTTATCTGAATAATGATAATCACTGTTGCTATTATTCGATCATTACTAAGCTAGTAGTTTCAGTCAGCTAATTGCTGAATAAAGCGTAACAGTCTGAATAAAGCCACTATAGGTTGCTTTTGTATAGCTTGATACTGAATAAATGAATTTATTTTATGCTTAAACTGGATAAATGCCATGTTTTACCACATAATCAGCAGCTGAATAAAGTAGATTAATTATGCTATTATTCACTTTACATCGCACAGTATGAAATTTGACCTTAAAATCGGACACGCTTGTTTTATTTCATAAAATGGCATAAAACAAGCGTGTCCGATTTTAAGGTCAAATTTCATACTGTGATCGGCATAACAGTATGTTTTAAGCTTACGTATTCAAATTAAAGACCACAGGTACGTTCTAATAGCGCAAATAGCTGAATATCAGCTGAGTTACAATCTATTTGTAAGCATTAAATTTGTTGTCGTTTACATCAACATGGAGCGAAAATCGTGGAAAAAAACTTAAAAGAACGGGAAATATCAAAAAAAAAGTGTTAAAAGAATATCTAAAAATCAATAGTAGCAATCGTTCAAGTGTTTCTAGTCATCAAAAGGTTTGTGATAATAGTATGAACAAAAATGAGCCGAGTTCTAGCCATCATGAGTTGTTGTGCAATGAAGAGGATTCCGTACACAAATTAAATCAAACAAAATTTAACTTCATTCAAGAAGACTATGCATCTGATTGGAGTTGTACAGATATCGAAAAAGAAAAATGTACCGAACACATAAATAACTTGATGTTTCGAGAGAACATTAGAAAATGGTCTGTTGAAAAAAATATCACTCAAGCAGCACTAAAGGATTTAGCAGTAATATTAAATCAAAGATTTCCAGATATTTTACCTAATGACCCAATGACAATTTTGAAAACACCTAGACAAGTCCAAATAAAATCTATTGAGCAAGGTGAATACTGGCACAGTGGTGTTATTGAGACACTAATAAATATTGTGAATAATGCTATAATTGTTCCAGACAAAATATCACTTAATATTAATATAAACGGTCTGCCAATTTTCAATAGCTCCAAGAAAGAGTTTTGGCCAATTTTATGCAATATTCATGAAATAAATGAGCCACCATTTGTTATCGGTATATATTACGGGATTGGAAAACCGAAAAATTTAAATATCTATTTAGAAGATTTCGTTTCTGAAATGAATATTTTATTTGCACAAGGTATTACAGTAAAGGCAAAAAAGTTAACATTGCAATAAGATGTTTTATTTGTGACTCTCCAGCTAGGGCTTATGTAAAAGGTGAGTAAATTATATAAAAGAAGTCATTTGAAGATATACTGAATAAATTAATTACTATATTTGTATCTCAAGGCTGATGCTACTTTGATAAACTATTTTTTTCAGGTGTTTGCAACTTCAATGGAAAACACGGTTGTGTAAAATGTGTGACACCAATCCCACACTGTCGTGTTTCCCCACAGTAGATGCCCAGATAGGACAGACGACCAATTTCGTAAGAAAATGTATGGTTTACATCATAAAGCTGATTCTCCCTTGCTACAACTACCCATAGATATGGTCAAAGACGTGCCAGTTGCAGATTCTTTACATTTAATTGACTTGGGAGTAATGAGAAGATTAATGGTCGGATGGCGCGATGGGAATTTTGGCAAATAAAGTGGTGCTCAAGAGATATAAATAATGTTACAATGTTTTTTAATCACCGGACATTGCCTTCTGAAATTCACCGATCTAAGAGAGGGTTGGATCAACTGGCTTACTGGAAGGCCTCAGAATATAGGTCATTTTTGTATTATTTGAGCATTATTATACTGCCACAGGTGTTACCTGAAAGTGCTTATTCACATTTTTTATGTTTATTTTGCGGTATTACCATATGTTCTTCTAAAATTTACGAAAACCTATTACCATTGGCAAAAATACTTCTATTATATTTTGTTGAACACTATAAGGATCATTATGGTGCCAGTTATGTAACTAGCAATGTACATAACATAGTTCACGTGGTAGATGAAGTGCGAAGATTTGGACCACTTCAAACTTTTAGTGCATATCCATTTGAAAATAAGCTATACTTGATTAAAAAAATGCTAAGGGATGGAAAAAATCCGTTAAGGCAAATAGCAAATAGACTTAGCGAAGAAGTTGGAGTACAGAAAAATATTACCAGCGCAGAAAGGAAAACCAAGCGGGATTATGAAATAAAAATTACCAAAAACAAGATTGAAATTCAATTCAAGGAATTTAAATTGACTAACAAGAGCAAAGACAAGTATTTTATGAGCACAGGGAATTACATTATAGAAATTAAGCAAATATTTAAAGAAGCTGACAATGTTTTTTTACGTGGCTTAAATGTTTCAGACTTGACTGATGTTTTTGATCAGCCAGTGAAGTCAAGTTATTTTAATATATATAAATCTAAAGTGTCAACTGAAACACGCGCCTTAATATACCTGTCTCCTCAAGATGTTAAATTCAAATTTGTCTGTAATGAATATAAGAATGAGTTGTACTTTGTACCTCTGTTGCACACATTATCTATAGGTTAAGTTCCAAATTAAAACAAAGTTAATTGAACTAAAAATTACTTATATTTCTTTTATTTTAGTAATAGCAAAAAAAACAACAATAACAAAATTACGTCCTTCAAAATCACTAACACGAGATTACGATCTTCGAAATCACGAACACGAGATTACGTCAATGCTATCTTAAACATAATTATTTAACATCTCAACCATGCGCTAAAACTTTGGCCTTGCAAACAGCGGAGCCTCCTACACACAGCGGATCGCGGACGGTTTCTGAGCAGAGCGGCTGCACAGCACATGTGCCTCAGCTGCGCGACGGCGACAACGCCGCAGCTGCGCGGCGTATCCGTCGCGGAGAGTAGTGTGGGCGCCATACGGAAACGCTGCGAATGCGCTGCGCAGCCGCTCCGCTCGAAATCCGTCCGCGATCCGCCGTGTGTGGCAGGGCCATAGCATACTAACTTATTACAATAACTTAAGTTCCTATTTCTAACTAACATACTAAGTCTTTTTAACAGAGAGATTCTTCGTCAATATCAACGTCAATTAGATTGCCACCTTTTTGTTTGTTATCTTCATTGAGAGTTTCCGTTACTCCCAAATTTATATTTTTATTTCCATCACTTTCATTTTGACGCTTCCTGCTTTTCGACGCGGAACAGCGAATGTTTTTCATTGTTTTACGTTTAAGTGCATTTCTCAATATAGATTTAAAGAATTGTTCGTTTTCTTGAATCGTGTAAGTTATATCCCACGAATTGACCATTGTAAAAAAAATGAATGTCATTTTTAAATGCCTTAAAACCTATTTTTACTTCGGACGAATTCCGGCTTCCGCCTGTCCAAGAACATTTGGTTAAGAAGTCTTTTGTAAACATCGTATCTAATAGTCTATACGCACAATTATTGCCATTATTCAGTGATTCGGAGCATACAAGGGAATATTGTTGTTTGAGCTTTTCGAACGTCTCCTTGTTTGATAGTTCAAGATCCAATATTTCTAAATTGCTAATATCATTTATGGGTTTAAACATGAAGGGTTGCACTTATATCCCCTTCGCTTGGCCTAATGGTAGTTGACTTTGATGGCAAGAGACATTTCATTTCTTCAATTTGAACGGATAGCTCTGCAAGTCTTTTCATCATTTTGTCCTGATTTTCCATAATTTGTATTTGTATAGCATAAATATTGTTGATTGCCTCTTGTGTCTGATGTCCATCAGCAGCAACTGACTGCTGCATGGCTACATCGGAGACTACTTCATACATGACACCTTCATCTTCGGCAATTACATAATTTAGTGTTTCACTGGGGGCGACTTCAATGTTTACTACAGGATCGATCTGCAACAATAAAAGTATTATATTTTTTTATCAGAACAGAACAAAACAATACAGTAAAAATAGTACAAAAGAATCGAAGCATAAATTTAAAAAAAAACATTTTTGGTGTTCAGTAAGTGATCATACATCTTTTGCATGAATTGGGCACGGATTGAAATAGTACACCCTTTATAAGTTGTGGTCTCTCCTTTTTACTCCTACTACCAAAATAACACCTTATCAATGATGTTAAAAACGATGCCAAATAAATGAATAACCAGCAAGGCAAAATTATGTATTGTAAGTCAAAGGCGTAGTAGTGTGTACTTACCTAAACAGTTAGATTTCATGTAAAAAAAAATGAGTCTTTTCTCCTACCTACCTAAACCTCAAAGGTTTTATTGTCTTCTTTAGTACAAGCAGGCTAAGGACTAAGGGAATAAATATGCATAAAGAAAATACGACATTGTTAAAATAATTGCGTATTTGACAGTGTAGTAGTAAACAGCTGTAAATGGTTTGTTTTTTCACATTTAAGAAGTGCTAATGTTTTGTTGATTAACTCCGAAACTAGCCTGAATTTTTTTCTCAAATTTGGTGAGCGTGATCAGTGTGATGTATAGATACCCCACGTTGGCAGTCGATAGTTAATTTTGTTAGACCCTATATAGGGGAACCTGCTGTACCTTGGCACTGCGTGTACGCACACCCAGTGCAGTACAGCTGTACCTTTTGGATCAATTTAGTATCAAAAATTAGTTGACCTGCCTCAAAGACAGAAAACAATTATAGACACTTTGCCATCGGGCCCTGCCACACACGGCTAATTGCGGATGGATTCCAAGTGGAGCGGCTACGCAGCGAATTCGCAGCGGGTGCACGGCGAATTGACCGTGGAGATTAGCGTGAGCGCTATACGAAAACACTGGAAATTCGCGGCAAACTCGCCACGTAGCCGCGGCAAATTATCTGCGCAGCTTCTCCGCTTGGAAACCGTCTACAATTCGCCACGTGGAAAAGGCCGTAACCCTACCCATTCTAGGTGTACTACAGAAACGTAAATAAGTGCCTACTACAGGCATAGTACTAGGTATCCACTTACTTAGATTGAGTTGATAGGTACGTTGCTACTTACCAAATCCTGAGCCAGGAGTTGAAATTTGGATTTGCTGCAGTAGATTGAAGACCTGTTCGGGTCCGTTGTACAAAGCTGCTTTGTTCGTCTCCGTGTCAGTTTTGTTTAACATGTTTGTCAATTCGTTTTCGGCTTCTGCGTAATATCGAAAGTTTTTTCTTTTCAAAGAACAAGGCATCGTAAACCAGCCTTCACCAGGTTGAACACTGCTATCTTTTGAAAGTAAATCAGCATTATATTTTGGCCATCTGAGTTGACCTTTATTCTCCCATTGGGATGGCACAATACATAATTCTGGGCGTCCTCTACGTCGTGTAGATACAATTTTAAATGTCATCTTCCTGAAACGAATTATATATTATACATTATCGCTAAAAAGCAATTATATTTTTAATGTTGGTTTAACTTAATAAACTAATCGAGATAAATCACGGAGCACACCTAAATGTTTCACCTATCGCGTTGTCTTTATCGGTCGTTATTTTTACAGTTACACGTAAGTACCTATTGTAGCAACGCAAGTTTGCAACTGACGTGACGCAGCGCGCGCGCGTAAAGATGGAATGGCAAATTGGCAAGTGAGAGATGCGCGGGCGTGAATGAAGGGGCAGGGAATAACCACTGACTCAAATACACAAGTAGGTACGCTGGATCGCGTACTCCCTAAGAAAAAAACAATCAATATTTAAATTTTGAACTTATTTTAAATGTTATTATAAATCAATTTCGTGTAAACCAATAATTCAACATTAAAAAAAAACGTTGACAATGAAGAACCCTAAAAGTTAGAAATTAAGTAGAAATGTGGTCAACTATACAATTGTTATTCAGAAATAAGCGCGTGTGAATTACTCTATTCAAGTTAAGTCTTAGTAACTAGACTTTTGTGCACTTTTATTCAGCAATGGAAGCAAAACAAACGATCACCATTTATTTTTTTGTGATTTGTAATAACAAGGAATTTATAAGGATACCAGAATGCTTATTCTTACAACTACAACATGTTTTTATTCGTTTTATAGTATTTTTTGCATTTGAATTTCAAGAATTAGAACTTTCGACATAAATATTTTGGTCAGACCGAGTATGCATGTATGAAAATAATATTTACAATCCCTTATCTTGATTATTCCCGCGGCGCGTCATAAATATCCGAAAAAATTATAAACTATTCACGACAAAATAATTTGCGCACTAAGAATTAACATGTAGCGAACCTATTAACTTGTATAATAAAACTTTGCTTACCGTTTTAATAAATTCACCACTTGTCAATAAATCACTCACACCGACATTAAAAGTGAACTGCTGTCATATTAATTCCACGATTTAATGAAAAAAAATTGTATTATTGTAAACAAGAAATGTATGCTGAGTGAATTCTGAATACGACAACCAACTCGAAATAGCTGAATATTTCAGGTGTAAGAGCCTAATAAAAGCAATGTCAGCTGTCATTCAGAAGTTATTCAGATAATTGTACCATTATGCAGTTCCTACTAAGAAGTTACTCAGACGTTATTAAGCTTTAAGCATTTTAATTTGGGGCCTATTTTGTTTGAATAAAGTCTGAATAGATGCTACTCAGACTTTATTCAAGATAGTATTCAGCTTATTGTCTTAATGATTGCTCTTACTCAACTTTTAGTCAGCACGTTTGTGTTACTTGGGGAACGATTCGGTATGTCTTACTGCCAGCTAAGCGATTCTTAAAATGAAACAAATTTTATCAGATATAAATCTTATTTATTAAACAAAACAGTAATTACAGACAGGGCCAGCACATCAGACTATACCCCTAATACAACAGCTTAAGGTGCCGCAGTGTATACCTTAACGCACTGTCGTCCGTACATTAGAAGCATGAAACTCAAACTTAGGGCGATTTATTTACGCGGGATTAAGATAGGTACATAATACGTGATGAGAAAGAACATTTCAAATAATAAATAAATTGTTTCAACAAACACACCAATTACCTAGCCCCAAACTAAGCTTGTGCTTTGGCGACTAGGATAACGGATAGGCATACTTATATACGTTTATAAACATTCATGACTTAGGTACAAATGCTCGTGCTCATCACACAACATTTGCCCCTTGCGGAATTCGAACCTGCAACCGCCTGGTTTAGTCCGTGACGCGAACCACTACTCCAAGACGGTCGTCATCGTCAAATGTCACTACGCTGTCGAGGATGCGGGGGCTACGAATCATAAATTATGTATCTCAATCCAGCGTGCGTGACCAAATTAGCATGACTCAGAAAACGCTTATAAGACGTTTTTAGAATCATGCGGATTTGTTCTCACTCTCTGAAAACGGCCATATGACCATATGACATTAAATTTAAAATTAATTGGCTCAAATTTTATTGCTTTAATCATTATGATATAATTTCTACATACCAAATATAGGAGAAACGCAAGTTTTTTTAAAATCGTATTAAATATATTTAACAATATCTTAATCTGTAATATTGCTTAGCGTATGTTTATTTTACTTTTTTTTTGTGCGCGTTTTCAATTTAATTGTCTTTCATAAACATTACAAGGTTCATTTAATAGGCCTAGGGACGTCACTAAAGCGAAGACGAGACGAGACTCTTTTGGTATTAAGTCCGTCATTTGTACAAGTAATTTGTGCAGGAAGTTTTAATAAAATAGTAACTCATTCGCGACGAAAACACTAAGCTCATTCGCGACCCTCCTAGAGAGCGAAAGACGTGCGGAAGAGGGGGGGGGGGGGGGCGAAAGATATAGGAGGCAAGGAAACGCCAATCGCGTGCGCCTATCATACAATAACGCTCCTCCCGGCGGACTAGATGTCAGCATGGACGAAATATGTCAGGCATCGCCTCCCGCATGTTATTCGTTCCGCAGGTAGATGGCATACGGACTTGTCGGACTATAAGGTAATAAGTACGATCTCTCATAGACGAAATATGTCAGGCATCGCTTCCCGCATGTTTTTCGTTCCGCAGGTAGATGGTATACGAACTTGTCGGACAATAAGGTAATAAGTACGATCTCTCTCAAGGACGAAATATGTCAGGCATCGCCTCCCGCATGTTATTCGTCCCACAGGTATATGGCATACGAACTTGTCTGACTATAAGGTAATAAGTATGATCTCTTCTCCTCGTCTCGTCTCTGCTTCAACAAAGTCCCCCGAGCCTAAAACTTAAGCTCACAACAGTTTTATTAACTTTCAAGTATTTAATACGTAACATAAGTACGCCATAATCTAACTTATCGAATAGTGGAGAAAATGTTAACTAAAGTTTTTTTAATATTCTTCCGAATACCAGTGTTGCGTTGTATCTAATTTTCAGTACTCTAAAATAGATGTATCTAATTTTATATAATTAACAGTTATTGTCTTAAAAATCTTCATATGATTCACGTAGTATCTGGTAAGTAACTAAACAACGACCAAATTATACGTCTTTTAAGTCTAATCGAGTTCAGGATCAACAATTTTGTTAAATCAGTCTTTTATTTTGAGAAGCCCTAATTTTGGCGAAAGCGCGCATTTAAACGATGAAATGACAAAATTGAGAAGAGAAATAAACATAACATAACATATTGGACAATATTAAAGCAGGCATTGAAAATAGATGGGAAAAATAAAATAAAATTATTTTCCATAACATTTCCGCTAAGAGACGCTAGCGCAGGCACCAAAACCACACTAACCGCAACCGCGTTGAGTACCAGTTCAGGCAAATGCAGAATGCACCGCCCTCCCTCCCTCAATACGCATGCACTACAGCTAACGCAGTTGTTAGTTACCAACACCACGGTTGCGGTTAGTGTGGTTTTGGTGCCTGCGCTAGCGTCTCTTAGCGGCAATTTAAAGCAAAATAATTGTATTTTATTTTTCCCATCTTTTTTCAATAATGGATTTCCGCAAAGTAACGCCTGATTCTATTAATTATATTACATATATTACTCTTATCCCAAAGTAAGTTGAATTTTTAGGAGGAAATCTGAAACGCCAGTGGTACCAAAACACCGAGACCAACACTGTAGTGTAATACAAAAATAATATGAGCGATTGTAATCGTAATAGCACTGCCAATGCACCAGTAAATAAAGCTAGTAGTCGTAAATATTAACAATTAATGGCAGGTTCTTATGATAAAAGTACGAGTCGTTTTGCATACCAATTGCTAATTTCTCTATACTGACGATCAATTCAATACCTTCGTCTGTAAAGAATAGGGTCCAACAGTGCGCAACTTCAACGGTATTTTGAGCTTTACAATAATGCAGCACAGTTTAAAATCCTTTGTTGGTGGTAGATTTTTACTATCCTCAAAACGATTCAAATATAGGAACGAGTTAAAAATTCTATAAAAAAAACACTGGACGTCTTAATATAGTAACAAGATCAGATTGCAATAATTAGTTAAATAATAAACAATATGACATAATAGCGCAATGCACTAAAAACTTTTGTGATTTTATGAACTTAACACTAATAGTAGGGGAGCCCAAGAGGGGATTTGGGGATTTACTAAAGCGCGGCAGATTAACATACAGGGAGGAACCTAGTACCCCATTAAATACCTCTACCAAGTATTAGCCCCGTATATGTGGCCGCGCGTCAAGGATAAAGGATCAGATTAGTAAAAAAAAATTGATCATCTGAAATTCTCGAGCGCGTCAGATTAAGGTAGGGTAAGATAGTTATATGCTAAAAAGTGTATATTCCACTAATCTGTCAATTTTCGACTGACGATAAGAAGTAGGTGGGTTACAAACTTGTAAAAAAAAAACGTCATCTCGACTTTCTCGAGCGTGGCTAAATTTTTTTTTATTTTGAAGGTAATAATTCAACGTTCACAAATAATATATAATCTGACGATTTCAGTAAGCCGGAGTAAGGAAAAATAATCGATAAAGTTTAACCCGTGACACGATTTTGACCTTGAATTCAAAAATGGCAGCTTGTGATGGCTACTTGTCAGATCAACCCAGTCTCGAATGCCCCCACCGAAAAAAATATTTATACCGTCGATACGGTCTTTTGATGTGTCATGAAATATATATCACCGCCACAGAACAGAAAAAAACGAGTAGAAATAGCATCCTCGCCTATTAGTATGAAAACCAGTGTAACCAAACTAACACATTTGTAAATTTTGACACTAATCTAAAACTATAAAATTATAACCACATCGTGTTTTAGAGTAAATGAAATATGTGATATAAAAAATTATATTTTTTATACTTATTTTCTCATAAATAAAAGTTTTGTACTTTTTGTACAAAGAATATATACTGTTTTATTTGCATGCTATTTTTTCAGCTCTTTAATTTGTTAAGTTAAAAGATTTGAAAAAGTACAAAAAAATCTTTCCATTGTCAGATTAGGCGAATCCCTCCAGATAATCGTCAGGTTATGAGACAGCCCGTTTAGGGTATAGAAATGAACTATATATATCTTAAATCTGACGCGCTCGAGTATTTCAAAATGGCGATTTTTTTTGCACATTCTAATAGTGGCTGCGAGTTTAGGTCACATCCAAATCGTCAGATTATTACATAAGAGACTTCTTTTAGGTTTACTTAACATCCCCTTTGAAAGTCTGACGCGCTCAATTAAATTTTTTTTTCCGTTTTCAACCCTTGCGCGCGACCACCTCCATCATGGAAACAATCAGATTAACATACGTATGTTTTCAAAAAAACGTAGGACATGGATGCTATTTAATATCTGACGCGCTTGAGTATGTCCATGCAACTGTTTACATTTTTTAAAAATTTATAGCCGCTCCCCCCACCGATGAAAGTGTATATATTATATGACATTTTTTTCTTCTTATCATCTAAGCTTCGCAATCCAATAGGTCTCTTCGACGCTCGAGTAAATCCCGATTTAGCATCCTGGGCTCCCCTACCATAAAGAATCAATAATAATAGAATAATCATGAAGAAGAACCAAGAGCCTTATGAAGTATATACTCGGTCAAAATCTCTTAATTAGCCCAGCTCCGCGGCAATGGAATCCGCTGATTCGGAGTGGACATTTCGAGCACTGTGATTGGCCAATTCACGCTCCGTTCCGCTCACCGAGCACATAACTTTAGAGACGAAATGTCAAACATGTGCAAGTAAAATTCCGTTAAATTGGCGAGACTGAATTCCTCCGTTTTGTTTTTGATATATTATTATGTCAAATAAATTCAATTTCTTCTTTACATATTTCAAAATATATTGTGTTGTTTACAAGATTATTATTTATTTGTTTGTTTTAGGAAGATTTACAGTTTTAATTATAATAATAATAAATAATAATAAAAAGTATTTACTTGGCACAAATTACAAAGCAGTACATTTAGGATTATCAATAATCGCCTACACTAGGTGAAACCTGTATCGTAGGCAATTAAACTTCCGGTGACACAAAAACTAGACTGCTGCGTAACACTACGTTACATGTTACATGGTATGAAGCAAAACCATTATAAAGTAAACTCAGGTTCACAAAACAATCAAAGTGAATTACTTTTTTAAAAGCGTGATGGCAAAAATGTAAATTACAAAAATAAAAAATATTATTTTTCATTTTTGTATAATAAGAAGTGACTCGGTTTCGTCATAATCTCGACTTAGTAAATATTTAGTAAGTTTTTCCTTACAATCTTTAGTGGCCAATGGATAAATATTTAAAATTTTGTTTACTCTATTAAGTAAAAAAGGAGCAAGAAAATCTTAAAAATTATACACTAAACAACAACAGCATAATTTATTGACGATCAAACCAAACTATATCTTAATTTCTCGATTAAGTATACGCTTCTCCTCGTATACGCTTTTCGTATCAGTGCCAACCTCTGAGAAATTTCGAAGAAAAATCGCTCTATAGGTTACGTGCTCGATGGCTTTGCCCGGCTCCGCGTCAGTGGAAATTAACTTATCTCATTACATTCTGACCTAATACAGTGTCATTAAGGTTGGTAATGGCGTCCCAAGTACTGCTGCGGTTCGTGGAGTCTCCTTGTCGCTTGGTACACATCGCGTTCTTTGTCTGGGTACTTCGTTGGCAGATTTGGCGAGTGTAGATTCACTTTTGCAGCGTACCTATTACAATGCGTTATTTGATATCACAACATTTTATTAATAGTACAAAAAGTCGTACGTCAGGCTTCCCCCACTTTGACATTGAGAACGCCTCTGTGCTCGATGGCATCTTACGTAATATAAAAGCTGTTATCGTAGTTCAAATGGGGAATTTCTCTTACAAAAAGGCAAAACGTAATTGCTCATCCTAGTAGTTTGGGTTGATTGTCAGTCATGAAGACAGCTTTTTATATATTTTTGATTAGATAGGGATACATACCTTATGCCAGCTATGTCGATCTCGTAATGGCCGCTGAGAATGTAGTCATTGGTGACGCGCTGCGCCACGCCCTCCTCATCGAAGTTCTGAACGAAGCCTAGGCACACCTGCAGGTAAAAAACAATAAACCATATTAACATTGCTCTGTGTAATATCCATGGTAATATGTATGCCAATAATAATCATTAAAAAACAAAAAAACAGTAGGGTTACTGCCAAAAATATTAAAAAAAATTTGAATTCGTATTTTCATTCGCTGGGAAGAAAGAAAACACCCCCAGCCAATTATATGTTATGTATAAGCAGTAGCCTTAGAGGCAGGGACGAGGGACACAAGTAAAACGCAGGCTGGCTAGCAACGAACTGTTTATTAAATCAGACACGCGGTCGGGGAAGCAGGTGCGGTGCGGGGCACAGCCACGCGCAGTACTTATTTCACGTACCTAACATGACCCATGTTACTACTACAATTTTGACGAATTCAACGACACTTCATATGTCCAACACCGTCCAGCCATTAGGGCTGTAGAGCGTACCGTAGAGTAAGTAATGGATCTCACATACATACGCTTTATAAGCATTACACACGTTTGACACAGTCCGGTAAATGTTAAGACCATCGCTTGTGTTATAATTCTGTGCCTCTTCGGAGCTTCGGAGACAAACAGACAAAAGTGCTAAGGTTATTAATTTTATTAATTTGTTATTGTTATTAAGGTGTTCGAATTAAATTGATATTTAGTGCAAGTAAAAAGGAAAAAAATATGAGCTCTTAAAGTTACTTTATGAGGAAAAAAAAATGTCTAAGGGATAGTTAACATAAGTATAAAAAAAGTACTAGCATTAGATTGATTTTAATTTCATAAAAACATCTGCAGTTCATGCTCTTTCTAACGGTTTAACAAAAGCGTTGATAACCTTTTCTTATCTGGAGTTATTCACTCATTTTGGTAACCGGTCGCTTTTTGCAATACGGCTCTACCAACAAAAAACCTTACTTCAGAATGCCAAAAGCATTGAAAGATGTTGTTTCAGTTTGACACATGTGAATTAAATTTAAGCATTAACAAGTAGAACAAACAAAGTAACCAAATTTTTTTTTGTTGGCCAAAAAGTACAGCACTCCTGGGAACTTGAAGAAAAGACTGATCTTAAGAAGTTACCATTGACTGACCCTGAGAGGTCACGCGACCTTAAATTGACCTCGGAGACACTTACGTTACGCAATCTCATCCTGGGGAACCCTAGAGGTGACACGAGCTGACCCTGACCTGCTTCGTGAAAGTACACCCGTAGCTGGTGGCGTTGGTCTGGCCGCAGTAGTTGCCGTCGCTGTACACTTGGGGTCATGCGACCTAAGACTAACCTTGGAGACACTAGTTGTCCCACGACTTAAAGGTAACTCTGAAGACACTAGGTCACGTAACCAAAGTCTTGCCCTGGAGACCCTAAAAGTATTTTGGATACATTCCCGAAGTAGTGATTAAATCATACGCCGGCTCAATGGCATAGCAAATGCAAATCTGGCGTCCTCAGTAGCTCAGTTGGCAGCCTTGACAAATATATAAAAAAAACTATTTTAGGGTTCGTGGGTTCAAGACCCTCCAGAAGACGGTCGATGAATTTTTGTCTCCTTACGTCGAACCTAGAGACTAGAAGGCACGTGGCTTGAAGCTAACCGTAGTGATGAAATCATACGCCGGCTCAATGGCATAGCAAGTGCAAATCTGGCGTCCTCAGTAGCTCAGTTGGCAGAGCAATCGCCTTGACAAATATATAAAAAAAACTATTTTAGGGTTCGTGGGTTCGACCCTCCAGAAAACGGTCGATGAATTTTTGTCTCCTTACGTCGAACCTAGAGACTAGAAGGCACGTGGCTTGAAGCTAACCCTAAAGACACTACGTTTCTCTTGCATACGACTTTTTCGTTTCGGCGCCAGCTGCAGTATTACCTAAACACTGTGATCTGGATACTTTAAAGAGAAGAGTGAATAGATAATTTCCAGCCACATATGATCCACCTCGGCCGCATAGTGTCCTACCATCAGGTGAAATTGCGGGAAAATGTATGCATATTAATTATATAATTTTGAAATCACGTGACTTGTCCGATTTAGAGACACGAAAGGTCTCGCCTCCGCCGTCTGACCCTGGGGACTCTAGATGTACCGCGATCAGTTGGGGAACCTGAAGACACTATAAGTCATGGGTACTGAAGCTGTCCTTGGGGACACTATAGGTGACGCGCCTCCTGAGAGCCCTATCACTAACCTGCTTCTTAAAGGTGAACCCATAACTGGTGGTGGTGGTCTGGCCGTAGTAGTCCCGTCGCGATAGATCGTGGTCGTGGTCCGTGAGAGGATGCCTTCGGCACTCGCTCCTCACTGACGACGACCGTCTCCTTACATCGAACCTGAGACTAGAAGGCGCGCGACAAACCATTGAACCCTAAAGACACTAGAGGTCTGGGAATTAAGGCTGACATGATAACCTTAGACTGACAACGTACTGTCTCCTTGCATCGAACCTAGAGACTAGAGGCCACGCAATTAACCATTGAAGACAAGAAGTCACGGGACCTCATGACCCTAAAGATACTAGAGGTATGGGACCAAAGGCTGACCCTGAAGACACTACAGGTCCCATGACCTCATTTTGACCCTGGAGACATATGCTGGAGACACTGGAGGTCATACCACCTTATACCGATCGTTCTAGCGACACGGGAGGTCACACGACTTTAGACTGACCATTTTGAGATACTATAGATCACGCAAACTCGGTCTAATCGCGGAGATCCTAGGGTCAGAGCTGACACTGACCTGCTTCTTGAAGGTGAACCCGTAGCTGGTAGTCGTAGTCTGGCCGCAGTAGTTCCCGTCGCGGTAGATCGGCTCGCCGCCCCACGACCACAGGTCGAGCTCGTGGTCGTGGTCCGTGAGGAGCAGCTGCACGTACTGCCTGCGGATGCCTTCCTCGCGCTGCTTTAGGAGTGCGTCGCGACCGATGAAGGGTATGTCTTTCTGTGTACAAACATGTTCGGTGTTATACTTTAAAAAGACTTTAAGCCTTGTCTTGTTGTCTATTTATACACACTTTGTGCTCTATTCAGAGGAGCCCTGTCTAATACAAAATTTAAGTTCATTCTCTCTCTTTCTCTGATTAAAAAACGAAAAGAGACAGACTAAAATAATTTAACGTAACGTCAAATTAAAACTCCGTGGGTCACCGACATCGATCACCGGTGCCTAGCAACAAGCTGTTTACATATTTTTTTAATACGTCTTGTATGAAGTCACCGCACATGTGTTGCGAATGGCTTCCACTCGCGAATTTGACAAACTATCTGTCAAAGTATATATAGACATCAGAGCAGGTGAGTGTCAAATTGTAGCAGCCACGACTACTTTCGTCCTAAAGGGTGTGGCGCGCTACAGCCACCGGTAGCCTAAGTGATGCGATTTCTCGCGTATTACAAGTTTAAGTTTCCGTCCAACTTCAGCCGTCATCGAAAGACATTTGTACTAAATTGTCTATGGATTTTGTAACTTCTTTAGAAATCAATCTTACTCAATAACAACTTGTTAGGAGCTAAGCAGACGATCACATCATAATAGCGACGAGTGGTGTTCTTCTTTGACACGTCTTGTAGAAGCCGCCAGGTGCATCCAAACTAGAGGGGCGTGGTCATTGTGTCCAGGTCCTGCCCCCAGAACGCAAAGAACTTCTCTTAGAGATCAGACAAAATTGATCCTAATATTTTCTATTACAAGGACTTACAAGCGAAGAGCTTCTCTTGGAGATCAGACAAAAATTATCCTAATTTCTTCTTCCATAGGGTGTATACTTACGTTGAACTTAACCCGCCAGGTGCGTCCACACTCGAGGGGCGTGGTCATCGTGTCTAGATCCTGCCCCCAAAACGCGAAGAACTTCTCCACTCGCAACGCGCGAGACGCGTAGTTCCCCACGTGGGTGATTCCGTATTTCTCGCCTACCGTCATAAGGCGGTTGTATACGTGGAGAGCGAACTGAAAGGAGTTGATTTGCTTCACTAATGCTCAAGAAAATAAAAGAAAGGTTAATGTCAGTGATATAATCTTTAGCGTGGTTTAAGTAGAGTGAAAATTTTAGTATCAGTTTCACGAGCATCAATATGTATACTTCTGCATTTGATTTAAGAACTTATTTCATAAAAACTTATTTGTATAAATTTCATTGCTTGTGACTGTACAATATCTGCTTGCTTATTGCGGAGATATTATATTGAGTGCATGAGTTATCTCGGTACCTTCACTCTCATAGTTCGGTGATACGGCAATCCGTCATCACCGGAGGGAGACCAGGCGCAGAACTAACGATTTAATGTGCTTTCTGAAACACGGGGGTGTAAACACCACCAACTTCCTAACTCCGAGCTGTTTCCAAGCTATTTCAGTACAGACAAACACAGAAACTTTCCCGAACGAGGATTCGAACCCGAGACATCTGACAGAAGCTAGCTGACCGAGGCAGTCTACTACAGATATTAAAAATACCAGTCCCAATAACATACCTCGTTAGGAATATACAGCACATACCCCAACTCCCCAGTATGCGTCAGATTCATAGCTCTAATCCCGTTAGCAAGCCCCACATCCAGCTCTTTGAAGGTGAAAAATGGAAAGTTCGAAGGCGACAGGTCCACATCTGTCAGTTCCGACAGCAGTGTCCTTGTGAAAGGCCCCATGACACATATGGCAGTGTACATTGACGTCACGTCTGAGAGAGTGACGGAACCGTCACGGGGTAGGTGGCGTTGGAGCCACACTTTGCAGCGCGCTTGCTGGATGGTTGGAGCTATCATCATGTAGCTGGAAGAGTATTAGACTTTAATTAGTATTATGAGTACTGAAAAGGGAGCGAGGATCAATTAGTAAATAGTATTTTTATCTTTCATTGTTTCCTAATCATTATTGTTGACGATTTCTCACTCCCTTTTACTTTAGAAAAGAAAAAGACAGTGTATACAGATTAAAAAACTCACTGGTTGTGCGATATCCTGGCTAAACTGCAGTCGTTCTCGTAACCGCCGCGCTCGTTCTGCATGCCGGTGTGGATGATGCTGCCCAGCGCTACGTCCACGTCGTTGGAGCATAAGTACTGGAGAAGGTCCACCACTTCGCTCCCATTGGACTGTGGGGTTATAAGGTCAAATAGGTATCAGAAAGATAAGATACTCAAGGCTCCGCGCAGATAGGTCATCGGGTGGATGTCGCACGCCACGCCCTTTGGTCACGCGCAAACCGCCGCTACATTTTGACACTTACCTGTTACCTAAGTCCTTTGACAGATGTTTGTCAAAATGGCGAAAGGCCACTACCGGTGGCGTGTGGCGATTCGCAAACAATGGCCACTCGCTTCAGCGACTCCGTACAAAACGTAGTAAAAACAATGTAAACAGCTTGTAGTTAGACACCGGTGGCTGTGGTCGGGGGCCCATTTGCGCGGAGCCTTATTGCACACACAGTTGACACAGTATACAAATACAATTCTCATATACAGTTATACAAGATACTAAGTGAGCAAGCTGAATTTTTTGACACCCCTAAAAGTAGGGATAGTTTTCTGGCAGGAGATGAGGAATGGACATAAACATGGCGAATCATAAGGGTTTTTCTTGACTATGGACGTCTAAAAATACCACTTGAGGGCTCAGGAAACGAAAAAAACTATATAAGGTCACCTCCAAAAGACAGACGAAATTTTAATAGGGCATCTAATTTTATTAGAAAAATTGGACCCTAGCATTAAAAAAAAATGGCTAGTGTCTGTTTTTTCTTTTCCTAACAAACTAAATGTAATATTTTTTAAAGGAGCATCCTATACTTAATTTGGTTTATCGGCCCTCTCTGTCATTTCACTCGGTCCCGACTCTACGCGGCGGGGTAGCCCCGACCTACGCCGCGGCACGTGAATGGATGCCTTTCGCGGCATTGCGGTTTCTTTGTCGGTTCGTTTGATGCGTTTCGACAGACCGCGGAGTGCCCGCCCCGGCACGTGTAAGGTGTAAAAGAGAGAGAACTTAGTCTCTCATAGTGGCGTCCTTATTGGATTCATTGATACATCGAACGTTTATATTGCATTTACGCGAGCAATAATTCCTCATTCACGGGGTGTTTTATTTTACTTTTTAATCAAAGTAATTTTTGGCGATTATTTTGAAAACTAGCATTCTAAAAATATGTTGTGTGGTTGTATTATCTAAAACGAATTAATTTAAGATGTTGTATTTGTCCCTTAAATCTCGTCTGTCTTTTGGAGGTGACCTAGTATATCTTTGTATCGTATATCCTCACTCCCAATGATATAACGCGTTAAAAAGACAGATCGATTGAAACTTGATCTTCCATATTGTTTTACTCAGGATTTTAAGCCGGGTGTTTGAGAGTTTAGGCAGTGGATTACACGTGGAGGGCGACAATGATAGGTGGAAAATCGTCTGTCTTCGCACTTACAGCCAGGCACCTGCTGTATCAGTTCTCCGGGGTTTTTGGGGTAACTTCACACACTTCACAGGCCACTCGAAATGTCTGTGAGGAGCTTCACAGGATACACACGCGGCAAAAGCGCTCTCGTCGGTCTAGGTGTGTCATAGGTGACGTCTCGGTGACAACTAGGGGCTCCGGGGTTCTCACGGTACGTTTTAAACAAATAAAAACTAGGCAAGGACGCGTGCGAGTGCGCGCGGCGCAGTATCAATAGGGTACACAAACAAATCAAAATATTGTAGTAAACATATCGCCCGCCCTAAACACGTCAAGTGTTTACGAGAAGGTTAGGAAGCTAAGGAAAGGAAGTTCACTGGACAGGAAGACGAACTAATTTCGTCAAAGATCTCTTTAGGCTACCGGTAGGAGTTTTAACATCTACCACACGAACAACTTGGTCTTGGCCAGGGTATAAATTAATTGCGTCCACGACGCCACTGCAAAGGGGGAAGGTTGTCATCTTTTATGAGTACTAGCTCACCCACTTTAGGAGGATCACAAGGAGAGGTCCATTTATTTCTAATTTGTAATGTATTTAAGTATTCTAAATGCCAGCGAGACTAAAAGTGCTGGGTAATTTGTTGGATTAGCTGAAACCGTGTAAGGCGATGCAATTTTACGTCTTTATAAGGGTACTCCGGAAGTGCAGTTAAGGGTTGTCCAATTAAGAAATGGCCGGGAGTTAACATTTCGACATCATTAGGGTCCGGAGAAAGTGGGCACAATGGGCGTGAATTTAAAACTGCTTCAATTTTAGCAAAAACAGTGGTCAGCTCTTCAAATGTAAGGGGGGTATCGCCTACTACTCGTTTTAGGTGCGATTTCGCCGATTTAACCGCAGCTTCAAAAAGACCGCCCCAATGAGGGCAAACAGGAGGATCGAAAACCCAGGATATGTTCCGCTTTGAAAGCTCAGAACCAATAGCCGCCTGGTTTTGAGACAGGAAACACTCTAACTCTTTAAGGTAATTGTTGGCACCGATGTAATTTCGACCGCAATCAGATCGGATTAGGCGGGGTACACCACGACGCGACACGAATCGGGAAAAGGCCGCAATAAAGGCTTCAGTAGTTAGGTCCGACACAACCTCAAGGTGAACGGCTTTAGTAGAAAGGCAGAAAAATACACAGAGGTAACTTTTCACTAACCTTTTGTTCCTATAGGCCTGGACTTTGGTAAAAAGGGTCCTGCAAAATCGGTACCTACACCGTCAAACGGTCTAGCAGCCGTGACGCGGTCTTTAGGTAGGTCACCCATGAAGGGTTGAGATACAGCCGCTTTGAGACGATAACAGGGAAGGCATTTAAAAATCATATGCTGAATAGCTCTGCGTGCAGACAAGATCCAATACTCTCTATTTAACATGGCAAGAATTGCATTAACACCAGCATGAGCATTCTCGCGATGGTAATGTGAAATAAGGATGTTCACGAAATTACCATTCTTAGGCAGAAGAAGGGGATGGCGCGCATCAAAGGATAGATCGGAGTTTCGTAATCGACCTCCAACTCGAATCAGGCCTCTGTAATCTAGAAATAAATTCAACTTTCTAAGGGAGTTAGTGATAGGATCGCCACGCCGTAAGCGATCAAGTTCATCAGAAAAGGAGGTAAATTGAACGATTTTCACTAAAAACAAAAGGGAATCTCTCCGTTCCTCAGGGCTCAGGTAGGACAAGTAAGATTTAGGAAATAAAAACCGCCTTAGGTAACAAGTCACGTTTATTAGCTTGTTCAAAGAACTATACCGCTCTAATAAGAATGAGGGATCCGGGGTAGGAACATCGGCAGAGACTACTAAACAACGTAGTCCAGGAAGATCACTACTTGGGTTAGGTTCCGAAATACCGGGCCAGTTGTCAGGAGACTGCGTCAACCACAAAGGTGAAAACCAAAGGGAGTGGTCGATCAGTCGGGTGACTGACATACCTCTCGATGCACAGTCACTAGGGTTCATGTAGCCTGGGACGTGCCTCCATTCACTAGATGTAGGACTATTATTAATCTGGGAGACACGATTAGCCTCAAAAGTCTGAAGGAGGTGAGGAGTGGTTTTTATCCAACACAACACGATTTTACTATCTGTCCAACTATGGATTGAAGTCAACACAGACGACCTTTGCAGACAAAGAGCGACGTGATGAAGTAATTTAGAGAGAAGGGTAGCTCCCAACAATTCCAACTTGGGAATTGTTAAACGGGTCCGAACAGGGGCAACTTTAGATTTAGCCATAACAAGATGGACGGAGCAAACACCAGACGGAAGTTCCGCACGTAAATAAACAGCGGCAGCATATCCCAATTCAGAAGCATCACAGAACCCATGTAGGGATAAGGAGGAGGAACCTCTGGGAAGAATATGTCGCGGAATGGCCACTTCACTAACCTTCGCTAGGTCCTGAACAAATGCAGTCCACTTTAAAGACAGGGGTTCATTTAAAGGATCATCCCAGGATAAGCCTGACATCCACAAGCGTTGGATAAATTCCTTAGCCTTAAATACGACGGGAGATATCCAGCCACAAGGGTCATACATACGGGCAATCAAAGATAAAACTTTGCGTTTTGTAATAACTGCATCACGGGTATCACAGGTATAATTGTAGGTAAATGAGTCACTCACAGGATTGTACTGCACACCTAAAATAGCGACAGTCTGAGGATTATCTGGGTCTGAGAATGAATGAGGAAGTTGCAAATGATCCGGGGGCATATCCTCCAGGAGCTCGGGCCTGTTACTAATCCACTTACGGAGTTCATAACCACCAGAGGCCATTATTCCTATAAGTTCAGTTTTCAAGGCCCGGGCAGACGCAATAGTATCAGCACCAGTAAGACAATCGTCGACATAAATATCTCTCTCAAGGACTTCAGCAGCTCGAGGGAAGGTAAGTCTCTCTTGTTCAGCGAGCTCAAGAAGGGCACGAATTGCAATGAATGGACTGGAACGAAGACCATAGGTATTGGTATTAAGTTCATAGGCAAGAAGTGGCTGAGAGGGATCCTCACGCCAAAGCACAAGTTGGTACCTTCTATAATCAGGATGTCATACGAAACATCATACGAATATCTGTTATAAACACTACCTCGTGCCTGCGGAAATTACGTAACGTTACGTAACTACGGAGGATGTGAGAAATATCTCGCCGAAGCTTAGGGCCTGTATGTAAACATTGATTCAGGGACACTTTAGAGGACGTAGGACTACTACCATCGAACACAACACGTATTTTGTCACTAACAGACTTAAAAATTCCATGATGAGGGATAAAATAATGTTCCCGGGTCGAGTCATATGATGAAAGGGACATATGGTTTAGGTCAAGGTACTCACGCATAAAGGAAATATATTTCTCTCGAAAACTAGGATTGGCTTGCAAACGCTTCTTAAGATTATGGAATCGCCGTAAGGCATTGGTTTTAGAATCACCGAGAGGTGGACGATCATGAAGAAAAGGGAGTCTAACCATAAATTGACCATCGCTTTCACGAGTGGTAGTTGCTTTAAAAAAGGTTTCACACTCTATATCCAAGGGGTTCGCAACTGGAGATTGGGGGGCCTCTTCGATTTTCCAGAATTTTTCAACTATTTGGGACAGCGAGACTCCAGTCATGGGGGGTTCCAAATCAGTAAATCCTCCATAAACAGGACCACACAGGACATAACCAAATATCGTCGAGATAGCAGTAAGGCCATCAGGGGACACAAACAACTCGGACCTTAAAAGGCGACCAATGACGTCAGCTCCAAGAAGCACACTTATAGTACCAGGTTTGTAAAATAAAGGGTCAGCAAGAGGGAGGTGCTTAGTACAGGTAATTACACTTTTAGGTAAGTCTACCTCTGGGAGGGTACCAGCAATCACATCAACAACTATTGCACTGGTAGAGATTTCTGGAAAAGCAGAATTAACTGGCTTAAATGAAAAAGATACAATGCCCGGGGAATTAATTGCTTGAACATTACCTATTCCACGAACAGGAACTGGAGAAGGAATGATAGGTAAGTTCATGTGGTCAACGACAAGCTCAGTAGTAAGAAGGCAGCCCTGAGCACCAGTGTCACATAAGGCACGCGCTTCCACATAATATCCAGACGAGGTTTTAACATGAATCAAGGCCGTAGGTAAAAGAACGAGAGAATTGCGAGGTAAAGATGTAAAAGCGGGTATGGAAGGGGGGCTGCTATCTAGTCAGAATTGTGGGGCCTCATTGTACTTATGATGAAATGCACGTTCATCCTGGGTTCTTTGACCTAGAGGGGCATTATAAGTACGGTTTCCGCTGGGTGCAGGTGGGGATCGCCCGCCCGAACGGGGAGGTGATGCTCTACGGGAATCACGAGTAAATTAAACTCACAAAAGATTTCAATACGATGCGTAAAGGAACAAATAGTAAGGGACGGCACCGGATATGGCAAACGTAAACAACTTGCACGCGGTCACGCGGTAATGGCGTGATCAATAGGGAAACAAAGCGCTCGCGCATCTCACTTGCACTCAAAGGGTAGGTAATTAACGCGCTAATCGATTTATTCGACACTTATGTAAAAGGGGTTGTACTCGAATGTTATTAAGGAATTTACTGTAAATAGGTTAGGTATATGACGAGACGTTTTCTTCAAATTACAAAGGAAGGCAGCAAATAAATAACTCTCAATTAAACAAATTACGTTACTAATAAGGGGTCCTAATAAGAAACTACGCTCTGCTACCAAAATGTTTGAGAGTTTAGGCAGTGGATTACACGTGGAGGGCGACAATGATAGGTGGAAAATCGTCTGTCTTCGCACTTACAGCCAGGCACCTGCTGTATCAGTTCTCCGGGGTTTTTGGGGTAACTTCACACACTTCACAGGCCACAATCACTCGAAATGTCTGTGAGGAGCTTCACAGGATACACACGCGGCGAAAGCGCTCTCGTCGGTCTAGGTGTGTCATAGGTGACGTCTCGGTG
The DNA here is from genome assembly GCA_949316185.1 of Pyrausta nigrata. NCBI lineage: Eukaryota > Metazoa > Arthropoda > Insecta > Lepidoptera > Crambidae > Pyrausta > Pyrausta nigrata. Next base: position 3,486,407 of record OX438936.1, read on the forward strand.
ACAACTAGGGGCTCCGGGGTTCTCACGGTACGTTTCAAACAAATAAAAACTAGGCAAGGACGCGTGCGAGTGCGCGCGGCGCAGTATCGATAGGGTACACAAACAAATCAAAATATTGTAGTAAACACCGGGTACAGACTGCTGTAACGTAACATGCAATGTAACATGAAACGAGCATTTCATAAGTGTGGACGCAACGCGCGCTCGAACTGAGCATGTACGTGCTCGCGTCTTGAACCGGCATGCGCGCGGCGAACATAGCTCAGTCTGCCGCGAACACGCGAAGATAATGGATCAGAACGACCAATTACAATTAAATTTATTATTATATTTACTATTAAAACCGACAAAGGAGCGGCACGGCGCGCACTAGTTGAAATGTTCTGTTCGTGCGCATAGTGTGCACGGTTCGTGCGCGCAAGGCGTCCACACTATGGAAATTTTATTACATTGCATGATACATTGCGACAATGTGGACGGCAAATTCTTTTATTGCGTGTTACATTGCATGTTACGTTACAGCAGTCTGTACCCGGCTTTAGATCAACCATAGCTGTTGATAAATATTGCAAAAATTGACAACATTCGTGGGAAATCACTTTATGCGTATACATTGTCGCCAATATTTTAGCGACAATGTATAAGTTATAAATAATAGCCTGGCGACCAGTAATGCGTAAATGTCACTTGAAGTTGTACCAGGTTGTTTAGGTTTGATTTTGTAAGGTTCACAAGGCATGGCATCACGTCAGGTTACACATTTGAACTACAAAAATACCCTTTATTATGTAGGGAATAGAAGTGGTCCCATGGTTAAAGTGGGGTAGTCTGACATCCTCGTGTAATTCATCTAAGCTCGGGACCCTATCCACTTACCTGCAAGTCGATCTTGGTGAATGACGAGTAATCAGACAGACCGACAGCCTCTCTGCAAGCCCAGTACTCGCGCTGAACCGTTTCAAACCAGTGCGGCTTGCCGAATGTCTTGGTGTACGCTATCTTGAAAGGACGCGGCGATAGGCTCTCGCCGGTTTTATCTGTCAAATACAAGTTTCTGCATTGGTTTCAACTTTGGCGTACTCATCATCATGTTCATACCCCTAGGCTTTGGAAAGCGCGATACTCTTTGTTCTCGTTGGCCCTGCGCCTGCACCCTGATTCAGAAACACTCGGAAAGTTTCCGTGTCGGATCTATTCCGAATTCGAATGTCAAACATTATTTCTGAACGGGGTTTTCGAAAGCTAATGTCATTTCTGCCTAATGGAAATGTCAATGACTCCGACGTTTGAGAATCGTATTTTTTGACGTCTCCGGAAACCTGCCTCTTGGATTCGAAATCTGTAGTTTCCGACGTTTGTGAATAAGGGTGCTGATCTCTCTACGGACATGTCGGAATGCCCCCTCGCCGAACTTTGAGTAAAAGAACAGAGTGTGCACATGTGTAATGCGCAAATACTTGTACACTATAATTTGACGACCGCCTTGGTGCAGTGGTTCGCGCTCTGGAATACAAAAACAGAGGTCTCGGGTTCAATCACGCAAGGGGTAAACGTTTGTGTCATGAGCACGGGCATTTGTACCTAAGCCATAATGTTTATAAACGTATATAAGTATGGCTATCTGTTATTCTAGTCGCCGCACAAGCTCATCCTTAGTTTGGGACTAGGTTATTGCTATGTTTGGAAAAAAATACTCCCGTGCAGTTGGCTAATCACGATTGGCCGTGGTCAAATTCGGCTAGCTAAGAAGACTTTATTATTATTTTTTCTCCAACTGCGGAAGGAGGGTTATGTTTTTCGAGAGTATGTATGTATAATTGTTTGGCACGCCCTACAACCCAAACGGCTGGACAGTTTTTTAACTTATGAGGTGTCGTTGAATTTGTCAAAATTGAAATAGTGACATAGGCTATATACATTTTAAAAACGGCTCCCGCAAATTGAAATAAAGGGGGGAGGGGAGATTTATTTTATCCTTACCATAGCAATATGGGTATCAAATGAAACACAGTAAAAATATAATTTCAAAATATTATTATGTTTGCAGTCGGGTGTTTTGTAATTATGTTTGCTTGTTTTAATACTCACCAACAGGTTCGAACCAGGTGGGTCTTTCGTACCCCATGACTTGGCCAAAGACGGCGCCATTGTCACGTAGAGTAGGGTAGATGGGGGACAGGCGCAGGTTTCGCCCGGTTTCGAACTCGTGGAAGGGATATGGAAGACCGTAGTGGACACCTGCGTCAAGTCACAGTTTAGCGGGTAAGAATATAGTAGCCGGGATTTGAACTTTAATTCATTGCCTTAGGGTCATTAATTTTACGTATACAGGTAATATAGGCCGTGGGGCCTATATTACCAGCTTCGAGACATTAGTGAGCCAATGTTGAGAAGAAACAACACAAGAATAAAAGAAAAAAAGTCATCTTATGCATTTGTAAGAGGGTCCTATTTTGCCATGAAAATAGTGTAATGTGCTGGTGCTGGCCACGGTACTGTATACAACTAACCTGGCACCTCCTTGACGCGGTCTCTCAGGAACCTTTTATTGTTGTGCAGACCCAAGAACCGGTTGATGTCCAGCTCGTACATATCGTATTTCGTGTACCCATCGACTATCTCATCGACGGTCGCTTCTGCCACTCCGCCGGCGGCGGATATGCCAACTGTCTTCATGCCGGCCGCCACGTGGTAGTTGAACATCTAGGTGCGGAAGAAACGGTGTTAATCTCCGAGTTTTTACCCGACTGCGGCAGGAGGGTTATGTTTTTCGAGTTTACATACTATATATAATTGCAGCCTAAAACGCTTGACAGTTTTAAACATATGAGGTGTCGTTGGCTTCGTCAAAATTGTGTTAGTGACATAGGCTATATACATTTTTAAAATGGCGCCCGCAAATGGGAACAAAGGGGGGAGCGATTGATTTTTTACTTATTATAACAATATGGATATTAAATGAAAGCCAGTGAAAATACTTTTTCAAACTTATAATAATTTTTGCAGTCGGGTGTTCTGTTTTTTCAATAATAATATGTTTGCTTGTTTGGTTTACGTAGGTCTAAAGTCTTTTAAAAGCACACGATATTCAATTCATAGAAAAATTTGCATACTTGATTAGAACTCTACATTCTTCGTACAGAATCCAGATATCACAATACTTCTGTCAAATCTTGCGTTGTAAAAGACTTGAGACTGAACTTTTATATCATGGGACTTAAGTTATTTTTAAGACTTTGTTCTTACAGGGATATATATAAATGCAAGGAAGGATTTTTTTAAATACTTAAAGATCGAAACCTGGACTCGAGCCTTTAAAAATATTCGAGTCTTCAAAAGAACCCAAGTCCCGTTATATAGGACTTCAGTCTCAAGTCTTTAAGAACGCTTAGTTTTGACAGACGTTTGTGACATCTGGATTATGTGCGAAGAGTGTAAAACTCTAATTTACCATCGTATGCTTTTAGTCTGACAAGTTCCTTCTTGCGGTCGGCAGCGGTGCAGGGGACGAGGCATGCTAAGCAGGGTAGGTGCTCATCTAGCCATGTAGCATGTAATGTATCAGATACTGTATCAAGTGAGTACATAGGCACAAGCCCGCTGCGAGCTGCTCTCGCGTGGCTCGCGGGGAGATCGCAGAAGCCCGCCGAGTGGCGGTATCACTGTGAGCACAAGTATGCGCGTGGACGGCAACACGACCACTGTGGACGAGCCGTACTCACTTGAAGGTTGGATACGTTACATGCTACATGGCAGGTAAGTACCCCGCTCTAGATGTCAGTGGGGACGGTGGTGTTTCAGGGGAATGGCACTTTATGTTAGACATGCGCAAAATCGTTCACTGAAGTGAAATGAGTGATATAATTCAGTGGGAGCTAAAGATATGTATCACTCATCTAGTTCAATTAGTTCATTTAGTTCAGCAGATCTACTATCAAAATCTCACTCACTAGTCACTACTTCATTCAGTTTAAATGTATCGTGTACTACAGATAATTCTAATTACTAAAAAATAACATTTATAATATTTAGGCAGTCTAGAATTACGAATTAAAAATATTTTCATTAATTTCGAAGATATTGTGACACGCATTAACAAAGGATGTAAAGTGTTATGTAATGTACAGTCGACCAAATTGAATCATGACCCACCTTATGGTCATTTTTCTACTGTCATTCTATACAAGTAAGTTAAAATTCGCTTGAACATACATTTCCTAGAAACGAACGTGTTATCATTTTATAAGACACTGACAGACACTGACAAGGCAATGGTCGCTATCTGTACGAATAAGTTTGTATAAAAATCGGCGAGAACTTCATTTCATGTGGGTAAGGGTTGCAATGCAACACACAAGTAGGTAGGTAGATATTCGGGATTCGGCACAGCCGGGCGCCAAGTCTGTATTGGGAACCAGTTTCTTTTATAAAAGTTCCACTGGAACTTGTGTTTGCCATGATGAAATAAAACAGTGTACTTAGTTGAAGAAAATAATATTTATTTTAAGTATATATTTAACAAGTGGCATTAAATTGGTACAGTGAAAAGTAACCCGATTAGACGACAAATGTCACTTCCCCAATCCAAACACCACAAATTTTCATCTGGGGACCTAGACGGCCATGGAATAAGAGTGAATGCATCTTCATGCTGGGTAAACCAATTCGAGACAATTCTGGCAGTATGCACTGGACAGTTATCATGAACAAAGGAGAATACTGGCACTTCTTCACGCAAGTAAACTGTTCGCAAAGTCGGTAACATTGATTCTTTCAATAAATTGACATAGTTTATAGAGTTATGACGAGGAGAAATTTAAACAAGTTTTCCGACACTTTCGGCATCCATCCAGGCACATATGTTAGCTGAAATTCAGCTGGATAATTGGTTGGGCACAACGTGATCCTGTGTATCGCGTGTTATCGTAACGCCACGAAGTTAAGCGACCGTGTTGAGAAGAGCGAAATGTTTTCTTGTCTGTTAATATGTTATCCGTAATAGTGTTGCATTTCCGTTCTCTTCCGTTCCGTTCTTAATTCGACGAACGCCATGAATATGTCGTCGTCTGTCTTCGAGGGTACCCTCTTTAGCATGCCGGCTGATCCAGGTTCTGACTGTGTTCCGACTTATTCTTAGCTGTTTGTTCTGCCAAATTGGCCATTATAAAATTTGTTTGTAGATATTGACTTAGGTTTTTATACAATTTCAGACTTACTAGGTATACTTGACATTTGACACACGACGTTTTTTATTTTTTAAATTATAATACATTTTTCTTCGTAGAAAAAGAGTTTGGATTATGGACTTATTTTAAATTCATATTAAGACTGGTTTATCTAAAACATGTCTAGTGCAGTGATAATAAAGGTTAAACTTGCATAGATCTCTGACCCGTTATGACGCATTTTTATTCATATTTAAAACGTACTATGTTCAACATGCATGACAGCGAAGAAAACCTTACTACATTTATGAATGCAAAGGAATAATCGGCAAAGTGGGTCATGATTCAATTTGCTCGACTGTACGTTTTAAAAACGTATTAATTAGTACCGAAAATTTTACATAGAAAACTGCAGTGCAGTAGCAAAATACTGCAGTCTCGCTCTTGCAGTTTTAAAAAATATATCCGTACGTTTTACGCTCATATCACTGAGTTACTGAACTAAATGAACTGCTTTGGACTATAGTGAGTGAGTTATACATATGAACTAGATAGGTGAACTAGTTCAATTGTATCATGCATTCAGGACCTACCCATGTCTACTTTTTACGTCAGTCGCGTTCTATTGGCGCTCCCTCGCCCCCGCACTTCTTGCGGAGGCGCAGGGTTCACATGAACTTGTTGGACTATTCGCTATGTGTAAAGTGGTAAAGGGGTGGTTTCTTTAATGTAAGTACAGATGAACATTTTTAGTTTACAGATAAAAAATCCTTAACTAGCCTTTATTATTTCCTTAATTATGCAATTATTCACTTGCTGCAAACTTTATAAACTTTATAAACGACAACGCTAAGTTTATGCCCGCCAACCAGCAGGGGTGGGGATGGGGTTTGAGCCGCTCAAATTGAGCGCTGCAGTCTAGAGATGCGCAAAATATATCAATGAAAAGAAAAGAGTGATTCATATCATTGTGAGCTTCTGATATATATCACTCTTTTATATCTTCGGCTCTTTTAACTCAGTGATACAGGATGCGAATCATCCTCTCTTTCACATATTAGCGAGCAGTGACACCGTCTCACTCAGTCCTGTAGTTCAGTTCATTTCGTTCAGTTGCTCAAAAGGAGTCGTATATCAAAAGAGATAAAGATATGTTTGGGATGCAAATGAGTTAGAGAGTGATTAGCTTCTTTGAAAAGATATATATCATTTTTGTCATTCACTCAGGATTTACACAAGTCTACTGCAGTCAGTTGGTGACTGAGAGGCGCGGAGTAAAGACGTAGTGTTATGGCAAGCGAGCCGATATCTTAGTTAAGTATTAGACTTAAGTGTGAGGATCGCTTTCTGTTTATTACATGTTACTTGTACGACATAACACATTACAAATAGATGGCATACTCGTAAATCGTAAATAAAGACACAACAATATTTTCTGTTACCAATTATATATATATTATACAGGGTGTGGCGTAAATAGTGGTCCAAAGCAAAGGTGTGGATACACTGTACACTGAAGCACCACATACCAGTATTTTAAAAAAAAATATGTACAGGGTTTTCAAAAAAAATTTTTTTTTTAATTTTTTTAGAAATCGTTACCTTGCCTTACAAATTTGGTTATAATTTCCAAAAATAAAGGTTTTTTTTATCCATTTTTTTTATTATTATTGCTGATCACTTGTACTTAGTACTCCATTCGTTTTTTTTTTTACAAACTGAATTTAATAAAAAAAATTAAGTTTCTTTCAAAATTCAATACTCACTGCTAGCAAATCGTTTGACTTTCAATGCTTTTGGTGCAAAAAAAATGTACCACACTGTCAGTGCCCATTGTTTAAAAAAAATGCCCATCTTTTGCAGATTCTAAAATGGTGCAACAATAAGTGTTACGACTTACAGGAAAAAAGTTATTGCTTTTCGAAACAAAAAGGAGCCCAATTCAGAAAAACAATTTATTTGAAGTTCAAGGGTTTACAAGGGTTGTAATTTTTTTCTGTGTGGTCCAAAGCAAAGGTGTGGATACACTGTACACTGAAGCACCACATACCAGTATTTAAAAAAAAATTATGTACAGGGTTTTCAAAAAAAAAAAAAAATTTAAATTTTTTTTGAAATCGTTACCTTGCCTTACAAATTTGGTTATAATTTCCAAAAATGACGGTTTTTTTTTATCCATTTTTTTTATTATTATTGCTGATCACTTGTACTTAGTACTCCATTCGTTTTTTTTTTACAAACTGAATTTAATAAAAAAAACCCTGAAAACCCTGAAAACCCTGTACATAATTTTTTTTAAATACTGGTATGTGGTGCTTCAGTGTACAGTGTATCCACACCTTTGCTTTGGACCACACAGAAAAAAATTACAACCCTTGTAAACCCTTGAACTTCAAATAAATTGTTTTTCTGAATTGGGCTCCTTTTTGTTTCGAAAAGCAATAACTTTTTTCCTGTAAGTCGTAACACTTATTGTTGCACCATTTTAGAATCTGCAAAAGATGGGCATTTTTTTTAAATAATGGGCACTGACAGTGTGGTACATTTTTTTTGCACCAAAAGCATTGAAAGTCAAACGATTTGCTAGCAGTGAGTATTGAATTTTGAAAGAAACTTAATTTTTTTTATTAAATTCAGTTTGTAAAAAAAAAACGAATGGAGTACTAAGTACAAGTGATCAGCAATAATAATAAAAAAAATGGATAAAAAAAACCGTCATTTTTGGAAATTATAACCAAATTTGTAAGGCAAGGTAACGATTTCTAAAAAATTAAAAAAAAATTTTTTTTTTAAAACCCTGTACATATTTTTTTTTAAATACTGGTATGTGGTGCTTCAGTGTACAGTGTATCCACACCTTTGCTTTGGACCACTATTTACGCCACACCCTGTATATATATATATACACCGCGAATTTTTAATTAACCGAGAAACTTAACTAACATACTCAGATATCGATATACATCGAATTTTTCGAATAAATCAAAATTAAATTTAAATTTTTTTATGAGAAAATTATTTAAAAATTCCCTAACATTCCTTAAAAAATATGCACCATAAAAGTCCTGCTAATTCAAATAGTAATCATTATCATTCCAACATTAACGGAAGCAAAATCCACCTAATTTGGTCGCGTAATATTGACGTACGGAAGGAATAACTATGAATGAAAACAAATTACACAACCTGCCGACAAAAGATGTTTCTTTCTCATTCGGCAAACTCGCGTCTAAGCTCGAAGCTGCCAGCACTCCCTTCATCAATGAACGGGCGGGCGGAGTCTCACGCGCATCCCCCGCCCGCCCCCGCCATCGTTGACCTCCCGCAGTCCAGTCCGTCGCGAATCTTAAACGGTCAAGGTAGTGTCACGCAAGGTCACCGGCGCACGAGCGACCTCCGCACCTGTGTTTACTCGAAAAAGTGAAGTGACGAATATTGTGATGGCCTATCAGTACTCCAATCGTGAATACGCGCTCATGGTGAGAGCGTACATTATGTCAGGCGAGAACGTAGCCGCTGGATTACGCTTGTACAGGGAGTTATACCCCAATGAACGCCAACCTTTGCACGAAACCATGTTGGGAGCCTTGCAGAGGCTGTTGGACCATGGGCAGTTCCGCACCCCGGCTCACGCACAAGGACGCTCGGGGGTCTCGTACCCACAAGAACTGTACGATGATGTCGTACAGTACTTTGAAAAAGACCCGCGACGCAGTACCCGTGAAGGAGCCCGACATTTCCACGTGAGCCAGTACTGCATAAGGAAAATAATTTCATCGGTCATGCACCCGTTTCACTACCGCAAAGTGCAGGAGCTCAGTGACAGTGACAGACAGCCGCGAGTGTCGTTCTGCGAGTGGGTGTTAGCAAACCCAAATGCGAACATTTTGTTCACCGATGAATGTTTATTTACTCGGATCGGTGTTTTCAACAGCCACAATGAACACTACTGGAGTTACGTGAATCCAAAATTGTCAAAGCGGCACTCCTACCAACACCGTTTTTCACTCAACGTATGGGCAGGTGTGTTTAACGACACTATCATCGGCCCATATTTCATCGAAGGGCGGCTGACGGGTGCAAGCTATTTGGCTATTCTTCAGGAGATGTTGCCGACCATAATGGACGACGTGCCCCTCGCGTATCTCCAGTCGCTGTACTTCCAACATGACCCGGGCCCGTGCCCTGGCCTCCGCGGTCCCCGGACCTTACGCCTGTGGACTTTTATCTGTGGAGCGAGATCAAGCGCCGAGTGTTTGTGAGTGAACCTACTAGTGTTGGTGATTTGCAAAACGGAATCATTGCGGCTTTTCAAGAGGTTCAAGCTCAAAGAAACGTGCTTATTTCTTTGAAGAATAACTTGCGGAAAAGAGCACGTGTTTGTATCTCGGAAAGAGGAGGACATTTTGAAAAAATACTGCAATACGTGTAAGGTATGTTGATATTTGTTTTAAGGTTTTTAGGTATTTGTATCATTTGTTAATCTTGTAAATACCTAGTGGATTTCATATTTGAAAATACACCTTAACTAAGTAATTAAAATAAACAATTTAGTAAGCAGATAAAAAAAACTCGTGAAAAGTGCTATTTTTATTCGTAATGGCCACAACATACAAATCAACAAATATCACGTTTATTAAATGCTAGTGCAGGATGCGAACCCGCGATGCTTGGCGATCTTGACCATCGTTGGCACTAGGCGTAGCAGACGCGCATGCGCGGGAAACGGCGCGAGCGCCGCGTGAGTCTGAATGAATGCATGCGTCTCTCTCTCTCTCATTAAACAAACACTACGAAGATGGTTTACATGTTTTTGGTGCATTAACAGGATTTATTTGAAGTCCTATAAATCAATATTTTTGTATGAACGCTATAATATTTGTGTGCTACTTACTGACATACATATTTTTATAAACGCAAATTTAGTTTTCTCGGGTAATTAAAAAGTCACGGTGTATACATATTTGTCACTTATTTACCATACAGTAATTATACATATTAGGTATCTACCTATTCTAAAGAAATACAAACTAGTCAATTTTATACTTTAATTAAGTATGAAGTTTAAAATTAATATCAATATTTAATTAACAATTAATATCAATATTAAATTAGCTTAAATATGAAAAATATAAAACGAAAGTTAAAATTATACCTCCTAGGAAACTTATAATTAGATCCGTTGGCAGATGTGCGTTTTCTCGATTCCTCCTTTTTGGTTGTTAAGTAGTTTAATTATGTCTGTTATTTATTAATTCTTACCTACTACTTTTATTATTAATTTAAACGTCGACTCAGGTCGTGTCAATACAAACCTCAGTGGTTTCAGAATGCGACTTTCATAACTATGTCTTTAATGTTTTTTTGATATGGTAAATAAATGAAAAAAAAAAACTTAAATTACAGTTTTATGATTTTAAATAAATAACGTGAAAATAAATGATCACTGCACCCGTTGCCATCTTTCTGCATGACCTAAAGGTTTGACTGGCAGAGAATGCTTTTTAGCATTAAGTCCACCTTTTGTACACTTCTATTTGTGCAATAAATTTTTTAAATAAATAATAAAATAAATAAATAAAAATTGAGATATGGCAACACTTGTTTGAAGATCCTAAATTATTGTAGTCTGTATTTTTTTGTTTATTAAGCAGAGAAAATAACAGAATATACGTTTAGACATAGCATAGGTTTACTCTTCTGTGGCACTTCGGGATTGAAGTCATTGTGTACAGCAACAACAAAGATAACACACAACAGGGCCCTAGTTTGTTAATTTACACTAGCCTATATAATATAATTCTAATTGAATAACATGAGAGTGACATTTGGCTCAAAACTAGGACAGACAAATTCTTTATAGTCAATTATGATTATTTTCATAAAGGAATTTAGCAGAGTTAGGCCCCAGGCTTCAAGGCACACCAGCAAGATTCATCATTAATATCTTGTTTTTTATTTATTTACCCCGTTCGCTATTTTAATACATTATTATAATTTTTTTTGGTCTTGTTTTTAAGATATATGTTGATATCAAATTGTTTGTTGTGTTCCAAAAATAGTTATCTTGCAAACCTTTTTATTCTTCGCGTTGAGTCGTGGTAGATCGGCCAGTTTATTTTACCGGCTTGCCGTCCACTGACAGTGAGGTGGAGTGAGTGAGGAGTGAGTGACGAATTCATCTAACGGACCATGGTCCCCTAGATGCTTTCGTCACTCTGGAGGCTCCTTACATGTATGTGATTTTCTTTCTTGAAGACTTCTTTCTTCTGAATGATGAAATGCATCTACGCGCAACGTCCGATGACACGAATTTACGTACTGGGAAGCGTAAAATCCGTGAAATCAGACGCTGCGTGAAGACAGCCTACATTCTTGAGTCTTCTTGCATACCGTTGCTGTGCTTGCTAAACGAAGGCTGTGACAAAAGTACTTATAGGTACAGAACTATAAAGAAGGCTTATTTATTTATATCCTTAATTTATTTATTTGTTTATTCATAGCTCACAAATCAAGTTACAGTTGGTAATTTACAAGTACGACGTAGTTTTCTTCCATTTAATGTACGTTTTAAATTCCATTTAATGTACCTCGTTGTCTGCCCTTAAAAGCAACTTATTGAATTGTACAAACAAAGAAGTAAAAATGGCGGACTTAATGCTTATGCTATTTTTGCGTTTGGTTCGTCGTCATCAGGTTATTAGGCTAACAGTCTGCGCTTACTGTCTGTTAATCTATACTTCAAAAAGTGGCTTCCGAAAAGAGGTACTTAGGATAATCGGTGAAAGTAATATCTAACACGCACACACACAAACAAACACACACATACACATACATACACACACACACAGTGAGAGACATTAATACACGTAATGTTATCTGATGACCGTTACTTAAAATAAAGTAAATAAAATGTAAATCCGTCATTGGCTGTAAGCCTTACATGTCTGTATTTTATGTTATCATATTAAGAGGATTTTTTAATACAAATAAAATAAAATACATTAATATTATACAGAGAAAAGATTTGTATTTTTGTTATGAATAAACTCAAAAACAACTGGACCGATTAAAAAAAATTATACATTAGAATGATAATTACGATGGGCTCGATTCTAATGCGCCCTGTCTAGATCAGTATCTCTCTTACCTAATAAACGAAAAGATATACTACATTAGTTTAAAAACTAATGTAGTGATGTGAGACTAAACAGCTGTCAGTTGCTAGGGAATCCATAGACAATTTAGTAGGTATGTCATTCGATGAAGACTAAAGTCAAACGAAAACATGCAAAAACTTGAAAAATACGTAAGAAATGCATCACTTAATTTGACGTTTCTAAATTTTTGTAGTCTGTTTCTTTTCGTTTTTTAGAAGAGAAAGAGAGAGACTGAACTTTAATTTAATCTTAGACAGTGCATATTGGATACGAGTCCATTATCCCTGAGTATCATAGGCTATTAAAATTTATTTATTACTAGAAAAAACAAAGGGATCCCTACCAAAACTTCAATAATGCAACCTTGAAGTGTGAAAATAGCCATAAAATGTCTTAAATCGCTTGACCTGCGGAACATATTGATGACAGAACAAAAACATGTTTGCTCACCTCGGGCGCCTCGCCCACAACTTGTGTCCACAGTTATCCACTGGGCTACTAGCAAGCCCATAGCTGGGCTAACAGACCATTAGAACACTTGTTGCTGGGCTTCAATTGCCCAAAGTTACAGTTCCATTTACCGGCCTATTGTTGGGTGCGTTACTGGCTCACTGCTGGGCGTGGGGGACACCTCGCCCACAACCTACTTGCAGTCCGGCGAGAAAGCCTCCAGCCCGTTGAAAACCTGTGCAGCACAGCTTGGCTACTAACACCCTACTTAATCCACTTACTTGCCCATAGCTAGTCTTCTAGAACCTTCTAGACATTTCCTGATGGGCTAATAAGACACTCACTACATGGTTCCTAGCAAGCCTGCAGCTGGGCTAGTTAAGTTGCCTCCAGGTGGACTTGTCGACTATTAAGACACTGGGCTACTTGCAAGCCCATGGCTTGGCTTACAGATCATTAGGACACTTGTTGCTTGGCTTCAATTGCCCAAAATTAGAGTTCCATTTCGCGACCTTTTGTTAGGTTAGTTACTTGCCCACTGCTGGTTGGGGGGACACTCATCTCGGGCACCTCACCCACAATCTACTTGCAGTCCAGCGAGAAAGCCTCCAGTCCGTTGCAGGGCCTGTGCAGCACAGCTTGGCTATTAGCACACTACTTAACCCACTTACTTGCCCATAGCTAGGTTACTTAATAGAAATTTTCAAGTGCTTCTTAACGCTGTAATGCCGCGTTGCTTTAATCAATGTTACTGGGATTACACCCTCAACCCTCGAAAGAAATAGACATTTCCTGATGGGCTAATAAGACACTCACTGCATGGCTCCTAGCAAGCCTGCAGCTGGGTTTGTGGATCATAAAGACACTTATTGCTGGGTTATTTAATTTGCCTCCAGGTGGACCATTAAGACGCTACTGGGCTACTAGCTTACAGACCATAAGGACACTTGTTGCTGGCCTTCCGGCCCATTCAGGCCTACCTATTGTTGGGTTAGCGACCTATTGTTGGGTTAGTTACTTGCTCACTGTTGGTCGTGGGCGACACTCACCTCGGGCGCCTCGCCCACAATCCACTTGCAGTCCGGCGAGAAAGCCTCCAGCCCATTGCACAGTTTGTGCAGCACAGCTTGGCTGAGCGCCGGCACTCGCTTCAGTAGCTGTTGTAGAAGCACGTGGAATTGGTCCCAGTCCTCGGGCCGGCAGCGTTGGCTGGACGAGGTTACTGTGGCGACGAGTCATTGTCAATAATGCTATTTCAATGAGGTTTTAATCAGTGGTTAGTCACCATATATAATATCAGTTAGGCTCCGCGAGGATTGGCCACCGACCAGAACCACCGATGGCTAGCGACAAGCTGTTTACATTATTTTTGATGTATTGTTTGGAGTCGCCGCACATGTGGAGCGAGTGGCGTCTACACACGACTCAGTGTTCGTGACACGCCACCCGTGGCGGCCACTTGCCATTTTGACAAAACATCTGTTAAAAAATATAGGTATATGCTGCATAGAAGGTGAGTGTCAAATTATGGCGGCCACTGATCACTTTTGCGCGGGATCAAAGGGTGTGGCACGCTTCAGCCACCGGTGATCGGCCCATCTACGCGGAGTCTTAAAGTTAGTCAAGAAACCATATACACTTACTTTCTTCTTCATACACCGGTTTGGCAACAGGCTCGAAGCCACCCGCTAATATACAGCCGTCTCTTTCTCGCAGATAAATGTAACCGTCTGGATCCCGGACCACTACGAGAAAAATAAAGGTGGCCGTAAAAATATAATTTTTAAGTAGTCTCCACATAAAATTGAGTAATGTAGTGAAATAAAACGCACAAGTAAGCTTCCTCATGGCTACCCAACTAATAATAATAATAATAATAAATTGTTTATTCATTCCATTGTTACAGACAATAATTATAATGCTTAAAATAACACAAGGAGCGTTCTCTTTTACCTGAACTAGGATAAACCTGTATCTCAGGCTAAAAGGAGCTTACATATTTAATTTTTTAGGCTTTCATAACTTAACAATAAATTGACATTACATAATACATTTCAAGTGGGTTTTCTAAAATAACTATCTAGGTTACAGTAAAAGTATTACATCTAAGTCAGCACTTTGGCACTCAGCATATTTGATAACTGGGGCAACATCAATGCATGTTCCTATTATTTGTTTAGATCAGCGATAAATCGTGGGTTAGTACGTCTAGGTACGATGGTTAGTATTCATAAATTTTACATGAAATAAATTATTACTATACAAAATATGTACTACTAAAATACTAGTTTAAATACTTAAAAACAAATGAGCATTACTACGAGCCTGCATAATCGACAGAGTTGATGTATCTGGTTTCGGCTGCTTTTTTAGCCGGACATTCGGAATCACCTGTCTTGTGCGCGTTTGGCTTATTAAAACGCAAGCATGTTGCGCATTTTGAGGGCTCAGCCTTTTTCGTGCAGTCTTTCAGAGCGTGGCCTACTTCGCCGCAGTGCCCGCACGTGCTGGCCTCCTCTCGATAGGTCTTGGCAGCATGACCGTATTGTTGGCACTTGTAGCACCTCGTGACCAACGTGAAGTCTCGTACAGGGCACGAAGACCAGTTCACATATACTCTGTCATTAGTTATTAGGGCTTTACGTATTTGAGCGGGCACTTGTATCACGTAATTACAGGTTTCAGCATCTTTCTTTCCCGATTTATGGCTCAGTTTGACGGCGGACAAAAACGACTCAAGAGTAAGGTCTGGAAGCTTGTCAACTAAGTTCTGTTGGTATATGCAGTTAAAAACTTCAGTCTCCTGCAAAGAAGTGGGCACACCGATGACTACTATTCTGGGCTGGCGTTTATGCGGCTCATCCACAGTAAGCCCCGAGGTCGTCAACTGCGGCGATTGCTTCAGCTTCTCAATGTCGTCTATCGTGTCGGTGCTGATGATCACGCCACCGTTCTTTGTCTTGCGTAGCCCTCTTACGTGCAGTTTTATTTCCTCTGGTCGAATTATTTTCTGGACGAGAGTTTTGGTGTCCTCACTCGACTTCATTTTATCGGTAGGATAAATTGCAACTGACCTTATGTTACTTGCTTGAACAAAGTTATTGGCGGTTTTTTTGACTATATCGGCGAAGGAAGCAGGTCCTGCATCAGATTTGGAACATCCTTCAATGCTTTGTTTAAGGTCTTGAATTCGCTGGGAAAGGTCATGATTTTCTTGGAGGGCTTTTATGTTAACATGGGCTTGAATAGTTTTGTATTTTACAGATTGGTACTGTACGGCTAGTTGTGAAGTTCCATGGCTTACTCTTCTGCATAGGTTATGAATCCTCACTTTCTGGTCCGTATTCAATTTTCCCTCTGTTGTGATGGTGCAAACCTCACTTAGACACTGCTCTATACTAGTCATCCATTTCTGGATCTCCGCCGTAGGTACAACTCCGAGCTGGTCATCTTCCTGTTGGGCGGGCGGCGGATGCGTGGGCGTGGGCAGCGGACTTCGAGGCGTTAGCGCACTTTGGTTGAAGGGACTCTCAGCCATTTTTCATCACACAGTACAAAGTGTCACAGATTCTACGTGCGTAATGTAAAACTGGGTCAAGAATGTGCAGTTTATTGTTAATTCACAAAATTAAAAACCGAGTCGACACGTCTGATCTCATTGTCGGACAAATAACTACTATCTAACTGGGTTAAGTATATAGTTAACTAGTGGTTCCCCGCGACTTCGCCCGCAAGAGTTGGATATTTCATATAAACTTTTATCCCCCATTACACCCCTAAGTTTTTTATATCGCGACAAAATGTAGCCTATGTCCTTTCCAGGGTCTCGAACTGTCTCCATACCAAATTTCATCTCAATCGTTTCAGTGGTTTAAGCGTCAAGAGGTAACAGACAGACAGACACACTTTCGCATTTATAATATTAGTATGGATGGTATCGTAAAAGAATGAAGCATTTATACACCGAGTACCTTTTGATATCTTTAAACTTACGTGTTCTTTTGTTTTAATGTAATAACTTATTATGGACCCATCGAGCATTAAAAAAAAAAGGTGCTCCATTCAAAATATACCAACTCATCAGCGGTACGGGCGACGGAGGGACGATTGTGATTTGTTTGGGTGATTTGAATTCTGATAAGAATACCCCTACTGCCCGCACCGCTCACAACCCCCGTTTTTGTCTGCGTTTGCACAACTGTACCACGCAGGCGAGGACTCAATTAGGCGGTCGGACTTTAATAGACCGACGTATGTCTCATTTTTTTTACCGCATCATAGTTATTGGTTCCTTGAAAGTTGTTGCATTGAAGCAGAAGAACGAATGTCCTAGGTTATGGGATTTAAAAAAGGACACATTTTCCATTTAATGTTTATTAAGCAAAATAAATAAATAAAAACTAAAGTGAATACTACCAAATCACCAATTACTTACCTGGAGTCATCGGGTCCAAATTTTCAATTGGTTTGGTGTGCAGATAATAATGTTCACAAGGCAAAAGTGGCACCTTCACATGTGGTTTGCTGAGTTGACCGACCTACGACAGCAAACATATGATTAAAACTCTTAAATTAAAAACAACATTTAAAACACATATCTATCAACTTTATTCCAGTTTAGAATCAATTCAAACAATTTAGAATCAGTTCTTCTTTGTTTGTTCTTCAAGTAATTTAAGTTCTTCAACGTATATCTATCAAACATGCCATCTAAGACTTCGAGTATACTAACAAAAAAGATAAAGAAACTTTAGGGTAATAAATAAACATTCGAAAACACAATGTTATTTAAAAAAAAACAATATAATTTCACCGAGCCCAATCATACGGCGAATATAGCTGCCAAACTGCCAGCTATGTTTCAACTGATTTAAAAAAGCTGGTGGTTAATTTTATTGAAGTCCGACAAGTTTTTACGCAACTCTCGTACGTAGTAGTAGTACCTGACTTTTCGAAGGTTCATCAAATACTGACCTGCCTAGCCCAGAAGCCGGCGCAGTTGACGAAGTACTCGCACTCGATGGCACCAGCCGTCGTCTCCACGCCGCAAACGCGGTTATTCTTGGACAACACTTTCGTTACGGCGCAATTCTCAATAACACCCACACCTGTCGGGAATGAGTGAGACCTGAAGTTCTACTGGCAAAGTTGAGAGTTGAGCGAGACTTTATGTTGTACCTTAAAGTGTTGCCGAACTATCGATAAAGATGTTGCACTTAAAGAAATCACTGTCTGCGGCGGGAATTAATAATAATAATAAAAAGTATTTATTTGGCACAAATTACAGAGCAGTACATTTCAGGATTATCAATAATCGCCTACACTAGGTGAAACCTGTATCGTAGGAAATTAAACTTCCAGTGACACAAAAACTAGACTGCTGCGTAACACTGCGTTACATGTTACATGGTATGAAGCAAAACTATTATAAAGTAAAATTAGTTTCACAAATCAATCGAAGTGAGTTACTCTTATAAAGCGTGATCGCAAAAATGTAAATTATAAAAATAAAACAATATTATTTTTTACTTTAGTATAATAAGTAGTGACTCGGTTTCGTCATAATCTAGACTTAGTAAATATTTAGTAAGTTTTTCCTTACAATCTTTAGTGGCCAATGGATGAATATTTGAACATTTTGTTTACTCTATTAAGTAAAAAAGGAGTAAGAAAATCTCGTGGTCTCTGAGCATACACTGTATTGCATTTTTTAACCGGACAAACTTTATCTTTTCTGCGTTTAGCATTATACAACTTCCCATCGAATGGTGATTTAAAGTGTATTTTCAGAACGGCAGTGAGTATAAACAACTGTCTTACAGTAAGTATATGGGCTTCAGAGTGCAGTACTGATGTGGGATAAATTATTGTTTTTAAGTGATAAGCATTCATTTTTTCAAGTGCAATAATATATTTAGATTGCAAAGTGAATGCTTATCACTTAAAAACAATAATTTATCGTATTTGCAAGCTTCATCTTTCGATTGTTAAATACTTGCAATAGTATTTCTTTCGAGTGTTGAGGGTGTAATCCCAATAACATTGATGAAAGCAACGCGGCATTACAGCGTTAAGAAGCACTTGAAAATTTCGACAGGCTCTGCCAACGCCAGGGTGGCCGAGAGGTTAGGCAATCGCCCGGCATGCGAGGAACGCGGGTTCGATTCCCGCCTCTGGCGGTCATTTTTTCAAGTGCAATAATATATTACTGATGTGGGATGTCGATAACGTTTAAAGAACATAACTTTGAAAAGAGACTCTGTGCACGCTCAAGCTGAATGAGATTGGTCTTGCATGCACCACCCCAGGTGTCAATGCAATAGTTGAGAAGAGATTGCGCTAGCGCAATGTAGACTTTTCTGAGAAGGTCCTTATCTCCCACATCTCAACTTGTTGAAAACATATATTAGCTTCCTAATACGGCCAGACAAATGATCCTCACATACCGGGCCAATGATAGTTCAACTACCATTGGTGAGCTCAAAAATTATTATCGATACGCCACATGTCGATAGTATAATATACAGTGTGTCCCTGGATATAGTGTAATCCCGAAAGGGGATAAAACTAGACCATGAATCATTGACTAGAAAAATATTTAAAAAAAATATAAAAAAATATTGTAGGATTTATTGGTATTTTAAGATTTTCATGTTTCATTAAGGACTCTATGTACAAAAGTATTGATTGATTTCAAAATAATGGGTCTATTTCTTTGAAAAAAAAAACAGTATGCCTAATACCTGGCGATGACCATGAAATAATAAATAGTCCGCAAAAAAGTAACTATCTTGGGTAAAAAAATGTATTTTTATGAAAAAAATTATTTTTAGACGTTTATTTTAAAAAACTTCAAATTACTAAAAAAATGTGCCCTATAACTATGTAATTTTATAGCTTACTTTTATTCTTTACCATTTTAGCTTCCAAATAAAAAAAAAACAATGTTCTAACTCAAAAATTGGCTAGGTAGGAGTTATTTACATTTTAGTAGGTAATAAAAGTCAGACTTTAATCACAATAACTTTATTAATATTAATATGGTTTTTTTTTTATTTGTATATACAAAATTATCGATAGATTTACGTGACCTGTATATACAGGTCACGTAAATCTATCGATAATTTTACGGACAATACTATCGAAAATACCAAAAAATTGGTATAAGATAAGACTTATATATATAAGAAAGAACACTGTAAGTGTTAAAAAATATATTAAAAACTATCAAAAAATCAGTAACAACGACAGCATTCATGATTTTGTCGGTGTCGTCAATAATTGTATCTATCGACAGTATCGATACTACCTCAGTGTACTTTTATAGAATAGATAAATTGTATTCACTTTGCCTTCGACAATCTATCGACATTAGCCTATCATAGGCAACACTTCTTAAAAGAATTTTACACAACCTGACAGTAGAAAAGTTTTTTAAACAAGTTTGCAACCAGACCATTTATGTAACTCGAAAACTTTTGTAGAAATTTATTTATGTCACACAATAAAACATGAATAAGGCTTCAAAAAAGTTAGTTTGAGCAAGTCCCATTTTAGAACTAATTGTGTTAAAAATACTTTTCAAATGTAGACGCAACATTAAAGTTAAATTCTGAACTTACTCTCTTTAAAATTAATACAATTACTAAACCATCTCAATAGATATAAAGGTCTTAACGACTTCCAGTGTTTATCAAAGGGAATTGCTAATATTATGTGCCGATTTCATCAACATTTCGGTTAAATTCTTTCTTGTCAGATAATAAGATCATTACTTCTACCTCTACTTGATAGTATTGATCAGATACACAATTCAATAATATTTTGTTTTACTCTTTTAAAATGCCTCTTCGCTAAGCCAGTGACCAGATCACAGCAAGTTTTTATTATTAGTAGTAACCGGCACTTGGCAAATTGTCTGTCTGGTCAAAAAATAAGAAGACATGTTCTGTCCCCATCTAGGTAAAAATCAACTGTCATTATTGACATTCTCAAGTGGAATTTTCAGTCCGAACTCTAAAAAAATTATTTTTACGTTAACTAAAACATATTTTCAGGCAGACAATACATACCATTTTTAACCGCCTCCTTCAAGAGTGACATGCACAACAGGTGCGGGTCTCCAACCCCGTCGCCGGGTATCCAGAGGCCGCCAAGTACGTCCTCCACGTTCAGCATCGGCCACAGCTCCTGGCACCGCTTCGGTGTCACCAGCTCGCACGGTATACCCCATGAACTGTCTGAGAGAAATCAGCGATGGTTCATTTTTTATAATAATCGTTGGAACAGCGATATGTTCTATGCTTTAAGTGCACACACAGCCGCACATCAGACTATCCCACCCTGACCTTGAGACCGCCTCTATTGCATACGTAATAAAAGCTGTTTTCTTAGTTCAAAAAGATGAAAATCCGGACAAGTGCGAGTCGGATTCGCGAACTCGAGTTCCGTGCAAACTTATGAAAACATTTTTTTCGTGATGGATCAACTACAGATTTTCGGATTTTTTCCCTTTCCTTGTACTTACATTTCTTCTTGACAAAATTTCTTGATTCTAGGTCTTATGTAGTTGTCCCACTGCACTGCCGATGAAAAAGCGATTAACTATGGGCTATTTTCTCGCTCAAGAAATGTACAATAAAAAAAATAAGATATACATTCCGTATAATCCGATCTGCACACTTGCTTCCAACTCGTTTTTCCTTTTGATATACAGAACCCTAAAAATGAAACTGTCAAAGATACAAAACAGCTTTTACATACACAGACTGGCTTTTCATCCTCCTGTACACGGTCATCCGGTCCCTTGTCCGAGCCAGCAGGAGGGACCCACATTGCTTCCACCCGGTAGACTGGCCACGGGACTCTAGCTCTTTGAGCAGGCGTATGGAGGACTGCGCGAGACGCACTTGCGCGAGGGACGGCTTGAACATGCCCACTAGGCCTGAGGAGTGCCATCTGCTACCACCTCCAGCACTAAAAGAAAAATGTATTTGCAATTAATAGAACAAAGAGCATACACACATTTGATAACTTCAGACAGACAATCTACTAATTTATTATAAATTGTCAATTTATGATACAAAAAATAATTATAATATCAAGTAAAATTTAAAAAATTCACAACCCCCTGACACTTATTATAATTTCTAACAAATTTTCATTTTTTTGGTGGCAGCCATCTTGGAAAGTTATCATATTATATAGTATAGTACTAGTCAAGCCCTTTTATTTGATACCCATATTGAAGAAGTTGTAACAAAAAATGGGTAATCCGCCATATTGTGGCGGCGGCCATTTTGGACCGGTTTTCAGTAAAATTAGCTAAGAGCACTTGGGGTAAAATTATCTATGACACAAAAAAACTAATCGAAAATCGGTTCATCTATTTGGGAGCTACGATACTACAGACAGATACACAGATGCACAGACAGACCCGTCGTGAAAGATAACACCCCTCTTTTCGCGTCGTGGGCTATAAAGAAATGCCTACTACTACAAAGAATGATAAGATAATGCAACAAAAATAATAAAAAATTCCTTTTATGTTAAAAAAAAGTATAAATATCAGAATAAGGATATAATAATCAAATAAATTAGGAAATAACAAGTAAAATGTACAAAAAACAAAGCTAAAACTATACAATTGCATAGCAGAAAAACATTAAGTAAAGCACTTTCCATCTTATTCTTATAGTATGTGGAAGTAGAGTGGAATTTGTTGCCAGCTCAAGTGTTTTTTAAATGCAACAGTTAAATAATCATGCTATAGCATGATATTTAATTTGTAACTAAAACATTTGCAAAAAATTGTATTCAAAAGATTGCACAGCAAAAGGTAAGTAAGTCCAAAACTAGGAATATTGTAAAATCTTATGAATTCTTTAATACTACTTTATTTAGAACTAGCTGACCCGGCGAACTTTGTTCCGCCTTAATGTCAATAAATAAGCATTTTTTTTTTTTATTGGAAAAAATACAAAAAAAATTAAATTTCTACATCAATCATTCATAATTATTTCTGTATTTTAGTACATAGGTTGCTCTTCATTTAAGTACCTTGTGATACACGACATTTTTTGTTTTATTATCAGGCGCAAAAACAAACAACGCAGATGGTCTTCCGACCCGTGAACATGCCACGTATAATTGACCATGGGAAAAACATGAATGTTCTAGATTTAAACCACAAACTTTTAAGGATTGGCCTTGTGATTTGTTGATGGTCATGGCAAATGCAAGACGTATCGGAAATTGAAGTCTTTTAAATTCAAACGGCATATCGGTTGGGATCATCGGTATCCTCGGAATGAGAACTTGCTCACCTTTGAATTTTCCTATCATTATCGTAGCGTAAATTACATTGTTCATCAATTTTCTAACCACCAAACGCGTACCGTTGCACAGTTTTGGTTGGTTTATGTTTCGAAGCATGATTACTACGGAGCCAACCTTTAGGCGTAAATTGTGCGGTGGTAAGCCAGGCACGTCCAAAGAGTTTAAAAATTCAATTGGATAGTTGGTGGCTTCATCTTCATTTGTGACGCAGTCAATAGATTTGAATGAATGCATTGTTCCAATGATCTTATTTTGAATTATGTTGTTTAGGTCATCTACATCTTTATTCTTAGCCGCTAAAATTGCTCGCTCACTCATCCATTCATAATTTTTGTAGTTAGAAATAATTTCTGGAAATACATTGTTGATAAGTTCGTCTTTTGATGAGACAAAATTACAGAAATTATTTGGAAATGATATTAATCCGCTCGATTCATCGACAGGTACTTGACCATTACCGATAGTCAGCAATTGCTCCGAGAAATCTTCAGCAGATGTATCATTAAGCAATGCAACTCTCATGTTTGTTGTCAGTTGCAGTTTCTTCACATGGCGCCATAGATTTGACGATTTGAGGCAAGCGTTTATTTCGTCGGCAGCCGTAGATCTTGGAATTACTGGCAGTATTTGGCGGAAATCACCAGAAAGTAAAATCATTGCTCCTCCAAAACATCTCGAGTCATTGCGTAAATCTTTTAATGTTCGGTTAAGTGCTTCTAATGCACGTTTATGCGCCATTGTGCATTCGTCCCAGATGATGATTTTCGATACCGCTAAAACTTTGGCCATTGCTGAGTGTTTTGCAATATTACACGTTGGTTCTTCAATAGTTTGAAGATTTAACGGTAATTTGAATGCTGAATGAGCCGTACGGCATCCTTCTAACAATGTGGCTGCTATTCCAGAAGAAGCAACTGCAACCGCTATGTTAGATCTCGCCCGAACAGTTGCTAAAACTAATGACATGAGGAATGTCTTGCCAGTTCCACCAGGGGCATCTAGGAAATATAAACCACCATTTTCATCATCGATTGCCTTCATTAAAGTATCATAAACTTTCTTTTGTTGGTAATTCAACAGGGGTACATTCGTTTGAACTACTAAATCTAATTCCTGGTGATCATATTCACGTTCCCGTTCCAATTCTCGATTAAATGCGTCATTCATTTCACGATATGGTGCTGGCATTCCTAACCTGATTAATAAATTACCGCACATGAGGTAACACATATCTTCGATCAAGAGTAAAGCACGATTATGTATCTCCTCATTCATCTCAATATCGTGATTTCTGGAACTGACACGAATTTGATGTAAAATATCTTCTGACATATTATCCTTGTATTTGTGCCACAGGTTACATGGGTTTGATGGAAAACATGTCGAAATTATGATAGCGAATAATGTGCGTATCTGACTTGGAGATGCACAGATAATGGCTTCAGCGATTGTCGTATCCCAATGACTATCGTTTTCTAATAACTTCAATTCTTCACATGCAGCACGATATGTTGGGAATATTACACCATTAACAGTTCGTAGTGACTCAAATGACGTTGGCCCACGCACATTTACCAGCAACAACCGCAAATAGAAACATTCATTATTCTTTGGATGAACTGTATACATACGACCAAGAGCATCAGTAGAACGCACATCTGGATACCCAGGAACCGCATCGCCTTGCTTCCGTCTTTGAAAATTCTTCGATGAAGCATTCCAAGTATAATAACGTGGCATCTCCGAGTAAAGCAAAGTTCGTGCAAACTGATCGCTTTGGCAGATTGCAAAAAAACTGGTCAATGTAGTTGCTGGAGGTGTTTCAGCACGTTGCGTAGCATTCGAAGCCGTGAAATATACTCGTTGACCATTCTCCAGATGCACCGCCAAATGCGTAACAGTAGGATGACGTTCGTGAATGGGAAATGCGAATATACGCCAAATCGCTTCATTACAGTTCACATAACGACCAACTTGATAGCGTGAAATTTCATCGTTGGTATTCGAGGATTGCAATCCAAAAACCGCCATATCACTGCCTTTCGTGACATATTTGCAAATATATTTTATGGACTTAACTGAATTGCAGTATTCAACGTTGCAATGTGTCTTGAACGATTTAGAAATAAGTGGCGAATATGGAACAATCCAACTGTTGTCGACAACGAAATCCATTCTTTTCACTTTCGTTGTGACAGTTCGACCGTTGTCATCTGGTGATCGACGCCGATACAGCGGATAACCATCATTGCCAGTGACAGTCTCCGCCGTTAATTTCCGTGGATATCGTTTAGAGCACTTTCCATCGACCATGCAAGGTGATTGGGGATTGATGGCACCACACGGTCCATGAATCATATTAGTAGTAACAACATCATGTAGGTCTGGATCGACTTCATAATCAGGAATCTCAGCACATATGATATCATCTATTTGGTCAGGCTGAATTCTTTCCACTAACCAAATAAGAATGTGTGCGTGCGGCAGGCCTCGCTTTTGCCATTCGATTGAATACATCCAGCATCGAGTATCTCCAAAGACGCGTTGTTTAACAATAAAGTTCATCAGGGACCGAATTTTTTGCCTGAATATACGTGCTGTGATGTCGTGTCTATCACTTGATGTTTGTCCGGGAAGCAGCAATTGAGTAATTTCTATCCATTTTGGATTACAGGTAAAAGTAATAAAGAGATCGGGCCGACCGTAATGACGAACATATGTCATTGCATCTTGTGCATATTCATGCATATGACGTGGACTACCAATGTATGTCGCCGGCAGAATAGTTAATCGACCAATATTAGCTGCATTTCCTTCAGTATTAACTGCATCACGTAAATGGATGTACTCCTCAGAACGCAGTTTGGCTTGGTTCAACCTAATGAATGTTAAACGTTCCGTTTCTATTTTTACATACATGTCAACGCAATACTGCTGAAACAATCGACGAAACCGCAGCAAATAGTTGTCAGCATTTTGACGAATCATCAAACGATATGCGTAATAATTCATTGAGCTAACTTTCTTTGTAGTTTCTTCACCTGAAATTAAAAATTTGATAATTAACCATTTCAAAGGCAAATTTTAAAGGCAAACAATACAGACATTAACCATTTTTTTAATAAGCATTATTTTAAATCAGTGTCTTTCACAAATAAATGAAATAAATTATGATACTGATACTCACCATTCAATGGATTTTTCATTTTAATATTAAAATAATATCCATCTTCTCCTTGCCAAAACATCAGCGGGTATTGCAATGTGTCATATGATCGATGAGTTTCAGATATTTGTTGCAGTTGCCCAGTATCGCGACGTGTAAGCACAATATCGCGTTTTTCCAATTGTTCACCAACAATCAGGATGGCAACTTCGTCTACTGTTGGAGCATTAAATGTCCTTTCGTGTGTTCCAGATGGTCGTTTATCTGCTTTGATAACAACTTTATAGTCATCACTTGGCATGCGCTCTAAAGCACTCTTAAACAACCTGACCAACGCATGATGTTCATGAAGCAGACACTGCAAGTCTTGAAGAATTGCTCGCTTCATTCCTGCATTGATCTCTAGGCGTCGATCAAGTTGTTCTTCCATGTTGCCCATGAAATATATTTGTAAAAATTTATTCTGTGTATCTTCGAAAGGTAGTAATGATCCAATTCGATGATGAATCTGTCCTTGTATCTACAAAATAAAAACCAGACAGTATTAACTGGGTTATAAACACTTTTTTCGGTGGGAGAGTAGAGTTCAGAATTAGCAAATATACTACATAGGTACCAATAGATAAAGTAAGTTATTCTTTAACTACATTCTATATAAGTACAAAAATAAATACCTTAAATGTCGGATTAAATCCCCGTTCTTCGATAATATCTGCCCCAAATGACGTCATCTGGAAACAACCATTGTATTTTTGAGTATTTGCAAGAAAGTGGCGTGATTCTTGTGTTTCGCCACAAAGCAATGAATACAATGGCTCAGGTGGCGGAGTCAACAATGGGAATTTCACTTTACCATTAAGGCAGCATAATCCAGGCGTTTCTCCGGAAAACTTTAATGCACCACAATACTCGCAAACTACGTCCATTTGCCCAATGCAAACGCTAGGATGCAAGCTGTAATCATTGCTGCAATCGTATTGAAACGCTGCTCGATTCAAATCAGCACTTGATAAATATCTTGTTCTGCGTCGCAAATTATCTATTTGTTGACCTCTGTTGTTCGCTCGACGATTCTGCATTGCCAACCGAGCTGTTTCACGGGCTGCTTCACTTTGCTCTCGTGATTGAGAAGCACGAAGTCGAGCCATACTATCGCGGCGCTGTTCACGTGCAATTTCTTGTTCTTCTTCAGTCCTTTCATTTGCAGTATTTCGTATTCTTCTTGCATCACGGCTTTGTCGGGAAAGATTCGATCGTCTTGGTCGCGGCATTATTAATTAAACTTCACTTCACCTAAAAACTTAAATTTTTAACCATACCGAGTTTTATAGTTCACTTCACTGTTTATACGAATGGGCAATTGGGCAATAATGTTAATTATTTATTTAATAGAAATAGTTATATTATTGATTTCTTACAAATATCAAATAGTCATCCATACGTCATTACATAGCTGTCATTATACGTCAATTTTGTTATTCCAAGTCTGATTCTTTTTTGTTATACCACGTTTTATAGTGACTGACGTTACATGTCAAGTCACACGGGAATGATGTCGAACGGGATAAAAAGTATCCTATGTCCTTCTCCTGGCTCTAAACTACCTCCCTGCCAATTTTCAGCTAAATCGGTTCAGCCGTTCTTGAGTTATAAGTGAAGTAACTAACACGACTTTCTTTTATATATATAGATTGCTCTGATAGAGCTGTTAAATGATCACGTGATTGGAAAGTACACTTTGAAAGTGTTACAAAACGATAGGGTCAAGATACAACCGCACACATCTGACACCTATCCAAAAATAGTTAAGCTGTTGGAAGAAAATGATACAGAATTCTACACATATAAACCCAAGAGTGAGAGAAGCTTTAAGGTTGTTCTTAAAAACATGCACCCATCAATGGATACAAATGAGATAAAAATACAGTTAAATGAGCTCGGGCACCAAGTAACAAACATTTGGAACATAAAACAAAAAACAACCAAAAAACCTTTACCAATATTTATTGTAAAACTCAAACCCCAATTAAATAATAAATTGATATATAATGTCAAAAGACTTTTAAGTTGTAATATACACTTTGAACCTCCTCGTCCGAAACGCGAAATACCACAATGTTCCAACTGCCAGCAATACGGCCACACCAAAAAATACTGCCGCCGTAAACCAAAGTGCCGGTGACCACTCTTCTTGGGCGTGCGAAAAGAAAGGAAGACTGGCTGAGGCTAAATGCGTTCTTTGTGAAGGAAACCACCCAGCAAATTATAAGGGTTGTAATGTATACAGAGAACTACAAAAGATTAAGTTTCCTCCATTACGTGAGAAACAAAACGTAAAGGCAGCTCAAACACAAAATTCAACACCAAAGTCAAATATAGTATCAGATGCTACAAAACAAACCTTTGCAAAGGTCTTAGGCATACTCAAAGATCTACACAAGAAGCTACTCAGGCAACTGAATCAAATAGCAATCCTGATCAAAACTTTATGAAAGCTGTAATGGAGATGTTAAAACAAATGATGAACCAACTCACAACTATGAACAATTTGCTCATAACACTAACGAACCAAGTGGCGATTTCGCGGACTTCAAAATAGTGATATGGAATGCCAATGGGCTGCTACAACATGCTTTAGTAGTTAAAGCATTCTTATATATGAATAATGTCGATATACTAATGATATCTGAGACACATTTTACAAACAAAAGTTATATTAACATCCCGAGGTATAAATTCTACAACACCAACCATCCTAGTGGCTCTGCACATGCCGGCGCTGCTATTCTCATAAAATCTAATATCAGACACTACTTGTTACAACCCTACTGTTTAGAGACAATCCAAGCTACTAATGTGGTCATCGAGAGCAGCACCGGTAATCTAACAGTATCAGCGTTATACTGCCCACCTAAACACAACTTAAAAAAAGAAGACTACGTATCTTACTTTAAAACACTGGGCAATAGATATAGATTATAGCTGGTGGAGATTATAACGCTAAACATACGGACTGGGGGTCTAGAGTCACGACTCCGAAAGGTCGCCAATTGAAACTGGCAAGCCAAGAGCTAAACCTAGGCATTACAGCGTCGCGAGCCCCAACATACTGGCCAACAGATAGGAAACGGATGACTTGGTAGACTTTTGTGTTACGAAAGGTATTACAGACTCACACATATCGGCCAAATCGTGCTTAGAACTCTCATCTGACAACACACCAATTATAATAATCTTAAAAAAAAGGTCGCAAGAAACCGAGCAACATTGCAGTCCCTACAACCGTAAAACAAACTGGCCCCTATTTCGAGACCTGGTGTCTGTTGGAATAAAACAAGCTGAATATGAAAATATAGCGAATTTCTATATTTAATAAAATTATAAAACGGAACAATGTTCAGAGTTACAAAATGTAGATCAAGAAGAAAAAGTGGCAGTGATGCCAACAGTAAAAAAATTAAAAAGTGATAACAGTTTAAGACTGATAAAAAACTAAAAATATAAACAATTTATGTTCATGTATTGAACATAGTTAGGCGGGCGGATGACAAACAAAACAAAGACGCCCTAAGCAATTACATAAGCAATCTTATAAAAGTTAATATAAAATAAAAGTTTTACAAGTCTAGTAAACTACTAACTTTAAACATTTTTTACATATTTTTTGTAAATATAGGTTAATAAATAAGGGTTTAGTTAACTGGAAGTGGACACAACTTTGTTATAGATCTTAAATATATTTTATCGTTGAACTTGACTTCAGCTACTCTTACATTATTATCAGTTCCCGGAAAAACTTTTACAATTCTGGCCATTGGCCATTCCAAAGGTGGAGTGTTCATATTTTTCACAAGTACTATTGATATAGTACTTGTGAAAATCACCCTCCTTTAAATTAGGACAGGTGTCTTTCCACTTGGGACGGCTTTGAAGTTGGGTAAGATAATCGCGGGACCAAGTCTTCCAGAAATCCTGTTTTATTTTGGACACTACTTTCCTGAATTTCAAGCGGTTTATTGGAATTTCCAATAAGTCCACCTCAGGGTAACTTGTCAAAGCCGTTCCAATTAGAAAATGGCCTGGGGTAAGATATCCGCCGTCGCTGGGGTTGGCAAGCAGCGGCCTAGAGTTCAAGACCCCTTCAATCTGCACGATGACAGTGTTAAACTCTTCGTAGGTCAAACAGAGAGTACCAACGGTACGCTTGAGGTGATGCTTGACGCTCTTGACCCCTGCTTCCCACAAGCCTCCAAACTCAGGGAAATAGCTGGGTATATACATAAACCTTATGTATTTTTTATTACAATAATTTAATACAGAGTCTCTATGAGCCCTTGACGAGTGTAAATCATACAATTCTTTTAATTGATTCTCAGCACCCTTAAATGTTTTCGCGTTATCGCAAAAGACCTTGGTGGGCATACCTCGCCTCGATATAAAGCGATCGAAGCATGCCAAAAAAGTTGCGGTTGTAAGATCTGACACAACTTCCGCGTGTATAGCTTTCGTGCAGAAGCAGACAAACAGCGCTACATAACCTTTGGTCACGAGTGGTTTTCGAACCCTTGCCACTTTCATACTGAATGGGCCGCAGAAATCTATGCCTACGTGCTGAAATGGCCGACTAGCGGTGATACGTTCCGCAGGTAAGGAACCCATAAGCTGCCTGGCAGTATCAGCCTTCAAACGCGCGCATTTTAAACACTTGTGTAGAATCTTTTTTACCTCACGAATGCCACTAATAATCCAGAACTTCTGGGATAGTGAACTGAGTACCAGTCTGGACCAGCATGTAACAAACGAAGGTGCTCTCTTTCGATCATTAAATTTGTAATGTTAGAATTTTTTTGGGAGTATAACAGGGTGCATTTTATCTTGGGGAAGGCCGGCATTTTGCAACCTACCGCCCACGCGAAGGACACCTTGTGCATCTATAAAGGGGTGGAGACTAGCAAGGCCAGACTTCACTTTGTTGCCCTTAACAATAGAGGATATTTCATGAGAGAAATGTTCTCTTTGCACTGAGCGGACAACAACTATCAAAGCAGCCTCTAACTCCTTAGGAGTTAAAGTTGCATCTTTAATTATCTCTTTTTTAGAAGTATTGTTAAAAAACCTGTAAATGTATGCCACAACATTTTGTAATTTATTTAAATCTGAAAATTTTTCAAATAAAGTGTTGTCTATAGATTGGGTAAAACATGAAATTTCCTCGGAAGTAGAGTCCGGAGTATAAAATTGATTTAAATCAAACGGACCAGAAGAAATATCTTTCATCTTCGAGTTCAATAAAAATTGTGGACCATGCCACCAAATATTTTTTCCCTGTAACTTTTTGGCTTCTACACCACGCGAGATAAGATCTGCGGGATTGTTACAAGACTGTACATACGACCATGTAGATTTGTCAGTAAGATTTGCGATTTGCTGAACTCTATTATTAACATAAATATTGCACTTGACTGAACCCGACTGTATCCAGGCAAGAACTATTTGAGAATCGCTGAAAAGACGGACTGAGTGCGGGAACCTTGAGGTAAGTGTCTTGCTAACTCTTTCCATTAACTGGGCAAGAAGTAATGCACTGTTTAGCTCTAGCTGGGGTATGGTGTGCGTCTTAGATAGGGGCGCAACCCGAGATTTTGAACAAAGGAGATTGGTTTCTACGTTCCCGTCAGATTTTAGGACCCTTAAATAGAGGCAACAGTTGTGGGCTTTCAACGATGCATCAGAAAAACCGACTAATGTAATATATGAACAGTCATAACATTGCATAAATCTGGGGACTGAAATTTTGTCCATTGATTTTAAATTATTGAAAAACTTTTGCCATGCTTGGAGGGACTGTAAAGGAAGGACATCGTCCCACTCTATTTTTAAAGACCATAACTCTTGCATGATCAACTTGGCCACAACTACGATAGGACCTATAATACCCAAAGGGTCAAAAATTTTGCAAATGTAGCTAAGAATTTTTCGTTTTGTATTTAAATCCTCATCACACTGTGGGGGGGTTTGGAAATAAAATTCATCAGAAACAACATCATATTTAAGACCTAAGGTTTTGATAATGTTTTCAGTATTTAGATCAATTTCCTCAAAATATCTTTGATGTGCAGGAATTTCCTCCAAGATTGAAGGTTCGTTTGAACACCACTTATGTAATGAGAAGTTACCTAACTTAAGTAACTCTATTAGTTGAACTTTGAGAAAGATTACATCTTTTAAATTGTTAGAACCTACTAGTATATCATCGACATAAGTGTTTTCTAATAAGGCCTTTGCTGCTAGGGGAAACTTTTCTGCATGCCTATGGGCAAGCTCTGCCAGGCTTCGTGTGGCCAAAAAGGTAGAGGATTTTAACCCGTATGTGACGGTCTGTAACTGCAAGCAGCTTATGGGCTTACTCGGGTCATCCCTCCAAAGAATATTTTGGAGACTTCGGTGATGTTCATTTATGAAAACACAGCGAAACATTTTCTCGATGTCACATATTAAAATGTATAAAAAAAGTCCGAAATAAAAGAAGGTTGATCAAAAATCTTTTCTGCCTATTCAAACTCTAATGGAATCTTTTCTACAGCCTGGTCGGGCACTTTCTCAGTCAGCCAGAAATTTTCCATAACATTCTCTAATTTTCTCTGATCACAGATCACTAGATTTGAAACCAAATTTGAGGAAATAATATTTGATCTTTTATTCAAACCAGCCTTTCCCGCAACAACATATCCGAAAACTGTGTTTTGTAAGACGGGGCCATCCAAGAGTTTAAGGCAGCCACCAAGCAAAGAGTCAAAGTAAATATCAGCACCCAATAAAATTGAGATTTCTGAAGGAATATTAAATTCAACATCAGACAGCTGGATATCCTCGGGGATATTTAATTTTGAAATATCAAAATGGTGCTGCGGCAAAGGTGATGTAATAGAATCAACTACAAAACAATTGACAATATATTTTATATTCTCATGTATTGATGAGGAAATAGACAAGTTGATAATTTTATTTATTTTTGTAGGCCTATTACCTATTCCAATAATATTGGAAGAATGCAAAAACGGTGCTAAGTTCAATTTTGATACTAAGGCACTTGTTACAAAAGAGGCTTGGCTGCCACTGTCAAGCAATGCTCGAACAAAATTGTCAGGACCATATTTGTCAGTGACTTTAACCTTTACAGTAGGTAACAAAATATTAGAATTATTAATGTTGCTATTGGAACACAAAGAAACAGGAACTTCCTTTTCAGTATCAGTATGCAATAGTGTATTATGAGACTTCTTACAAACTTTACATTTAAATTTGTACTTACAAGCACTGCCTGTGTGATTTCTCAAGCAAATAGAACACAATTTGTGATCATTGACAAAAGTCAAATGTGTCTCTATAGGGACCGTTGAAAATATTGGGCAATTAATAATTGCATGTTCAGTTTTGTTACAATAAGCGCAAGTTGAATTCAACTGTGCTGAAACATTACTGACCCGCACTGCAGGTTTAGATTTATTTTCAGAATTTTGCCCTTTTAGGGGGATAGTATCCTCCAACGCCATAGCATGTTTTTCTAAAAAAGCAAAAAATTCTACCATTGTTGGCAAAACATCAGGATTTCTATCTAAATGAAAGGCTCTGTGTGTAAATAAATCCAATTTTTTGGAAAGGACACACAGCAAAAGACAATCCCAGTTACCAACTGGTTCATCAAGGTTTTTTTAAGGCATGTAATTGTTGTTTTATTTGAGAGACAAAAGTCCTTAAAGAGGTCGCTGTACCTTTTTGTATTGGTGGGATGTCCAAAAGTAAGTTTATATGATTGCAAATTAATCTTGCTTTATTGTCATATTGTTTTTTCAACAAATGCAAAGCCTCTTTATAAGAGGTGGACACAAGAGGTAGATTAATAATGACAGATAATGCCTCTTCCTCTAGATATGTCCTCAAATAAAACAACTTTTGAACATCTGTTAATGTTTTGTTGTTGTCAATGACAGCTATAAAGAGTTCATAAAATGGTCTAAATTTTGTAAAATCTTTCCCATCAAATGAAGGAATATCAAGATTAGGGAGTTTAGATGTCGATACACAGCTTGTCTGTGAGGTCTCGTTTTTAGTGAGCATACGAATTGTTTCGTTAATTTTAGCAATTGTGTTAAAAAACTTTTCTTCGAACTCACCGACATCGTCTGCATCCTCGCCATCTAAATTCAAGATATCTAACTGAGTACTTTCGTAATTCTTTAATGCCGACACTAATTTGTCTTTTCGAGCTTCTAAAATGTCCACAGTCGCGGAGGCAAGGTTAATAGGGTCCATAATATAGTTCTGTATCCGAGTCACTGTCGCCTTACAAGCGGCACGCGCATGTTTAAGTTTTTTGAGTTGTTCCGCCATTGTTTTACACGCAAATAACTCGTAATATGCCGAACGAACACTTGTTGTATACTTTTAAACACTTTTCGTAGTAAATAATAGCGAATTATTGCACTTTTTTCACTAAAACACCAAGATTGCCGGTTTGTTTACATGACGATATGATGATATGTCAAACTCAAAATGACAAGACGTCACTGACGTCAAGTTGACAGCACGCAAGATGGCGGCGCTGCAGGTCTCTTGCTATGGTTGAGTCGGAAATCGGCGAGAATGGCAACTCCGTGACAGGATATGGTAGGGAAAAAAAAAACACATACCAAGTTGGCGTTTTTCTCGATTACCCTCCGTTGAGTGCAGGAAAAAATAATTTGCTTGAATCCTCCAAAAATCGCTTGTGATTCGCGATTTCTCTACGACGATGAACGATGATTTCTTCCAATTACAGCATAAGATGCCGTAATCACCCGAATTATAGATCGGGGAGACTCCGCCGCCGGGCAATGGGACACCGTCCTACGGCTACCGCAAGTCTTGCACACGGTACAAAAACGACGAAACACTGTAAATCCACTGATTCTATTGTTTTGACGAAGAAGGACCACTAGCTTGTTGGAATAAAACAAGCTGAATATGAAAATATAGCGAATTTCTATATTTAATAAAATTATAAAACGGAACAATGTTCAGAGTTACAAAATGTAGATCAAGAAGAAAAAGTGGCAGTGATGCCAACAGTAAAAAAATTAAAAAGTGATACCAGTTTAAGACTGATAAAAAACTAAAAATATAAACAATTTATGTTCATGTATTGAACAGTGTCCTCGTCTATTAACCTAAAATTACCTCTTAAACCGATGACGACATAACGCTAGCTGTGGAACATTTTAATTACTGTATCCAGACCTCGGCCTGGACGGCAACTCCTAAAAACTCATGCCCCACAATGAACTCTTGCCCACAAACTATAAGAGACAAGATCGCTGAAAAACGTGCCGCAAGAAAGACCTGGCAGAGAACGAGATATCCCGAAGATAAGAAAAGACTGAATTTCCTTACAAAACTACTAAAGAAAACACTGAAGGAGTACAACAATTAAAGTGTTGAAAGATATCTTGAAAACCTGGATGCCACAAGATCAACAGATTATTCCCTGTGGAAGGCCACAAAAAGATTAAAACAACCGGTGCTATACCAGCCACCTATACGAAACCCGGACAACACATGGGTCAATAGCAACATAAAGAAGGCTATGACATTTGCCACCCATCTGAAAGAGGTGTTTAGGCCAAATCAGACTGCAACTGAAACAGACACGGCTGACAATATTACCAAAGAGTTGTCCATGGTATATCAACTTGATCCCCCAATAAAAAGGTTCACCAAATCTGAAGTGTTTCGTGCCATACAAAAATTAAAACAACATAAGGCACCAGGTTACGATCTGATAACGGCGAAGATACTTAAAGAACTGCCTAGAGAGGGTGTTACAGTTTTAACACAGATATACAACGCGATACTATGGAGGAGCTTTGTCCCGCCCCAATGGAAGGTCGCTCAAATAATCATGATATTGAAGCCGGGGAAAATCGCTGAGGAACCGAAGTCTTACCGTCCAATAAGTCTTCTACCTATAACTTCTAAAGTACTGGAAATACTTTTTTTAAGCAAAATAAACCCAATAATTGAAGAAAAGAAACTGATTCCAGATCACCAGTTTGGATTCAGACATGGCCATGGCACAATAGAACAAGTTCACAGACTCGTGGATAACATAACCGATTGCTTTGTAAATAAGAAATACTGTTCTGCAGCGTTCTTGGATATATCCCAGGCTTTTGATCGGGTTTGGCATGAGGGCCTTTTATACAAGATAAGGAAAATGTTACCAATTAACTACTTCCTGTTCTTAAAATCGTATCTTGACAGACGCCACTTCTTTGTGTTGCACGGTGACGACACCTCGGGAACTTCAGGAGATTCGCGCTGGGGTCCCTCAAGGCAGCGTGCTGGGGCCGACGCTCTACTTATTATTTACGTATGACCTTCCACTGACAGATGGCGTAAGAGTCGGCACTTTTGCCGACGATACAGCGGTACAAGCGGCTGATACATCAGCCTCCGGTGCATCTGCCTTGCTTCAAAAAAGCCTCGATAATATTTCATTGTGGCTTAAGGAATGGCGTATCAAAGCGAACGAATCTAAGTCCGTTCATGTAACATATACCCTGAGAGATACTTGCCCAAAAGTTACCCTAAATGGTGTTGACATACCACAAGCTGAGAATGCCAAATATCTTGGTCTGTACCTAGACAGAAGGCTAACGTGGAAAAAACACATTTTCACCAAGCGCAAGGCACTTGGCCTGCAGCTCAGGAAGTACTACTGGATGCTGAAAAGAAACTCCAAGTTGTCCTTAGAAAACTAGTTGCTCATTTATAAGTGCATAATAAAACCAACATGGACTTATGGAATCCAGCTGTGGGGCACTGCTGCAAATTCCAATCTCGAGATATTACAAAGATTTCAATCAAAACTCTTAAGAATCATAACTCATGCACCTTGGTATATTACCAACGAAAGGCTTCACCACGATCCCCAAATCCCCACTGAAGAGAGGAAATCAAGGATGCAACACCAAAATATAAGAAGCGCATACCAAATCACGTAAATGAACTGGCGGTGGATCTTATGAGAACCAGAGTGACATTCTCTAGATTAAAAAGAAGAACTACTCTAGATATATACAACTAAGAAAGATAAAAAATATATAAATATATTATGGAATAATATATACATAATATAGTATAGGTGGCCAAATCAATGGACTTGGACCTCAAACGACTTTTCACAATAATTATTGATAAAAATATTACTTAATGTCTTATAGACAAAAAAAGAGACAGATTGTAATAATAATAATTTAAAAAAAAATAGAATCAAAAAAGATTGAACAATATTTAAGATTTAGATAGTAACTTTCTTTTTAACCCAAGCCCAAAAAATTTAAATACTACATACAAACCCTCTCCCCTCCGGACCGCATTAGCGTTAGGACGTGTGATTCCGTGCCAGTTATTTATTATTTTTTTTAAATAAAAACAAAATTTCCTACAATAAATCACTCCAAATACCAGGCGTGCATAACGAGCTAGGAGTTTACAATCTGCGCGTAACGCGTACGAAGAAGTGAGACGAACATAGTGATAGCAATAGTGCCGTGAGCTACGAGCGCCGAGCATACGTCACCACGCAACCGAACCGAGCAGAATTCGCCGATCGTCGCCGACCAGTTGTTCGTCACAATGCAAGACATAGGCAGTAGTACCACGTCAGAAAAAAACATGCCCAACGTTCAGCGATCTCTACCGCTAAACAAATCTCACAGCATGTCCGACTCAGACGTTGAGAAAGCTGCCTCTCACTCAGCAACATTTGAAGAATATATACATTTCACTCAAAGGGATAACAAGCGTCGACGCTTTTCAGGCGAGCAAATGGAACCTGAGACATCGGATATCCGGATAATTATTAGAGAAGAACTACGTGAAATGGTTGGTGTTCTTCAGTCACAACAAAATTCACGATTGGATACTTTAGAAAAACATATATTTGAAATCAAAACACAAAACGATAACTCTTATACAAAAACTCAAGATATTGAGAAATCAATAGAGTTTGTAACTGCCAAAGTGGAGGATGTTCAACATGCGATTGCCTGC
Source organism: Pyrausta nigrata (assembly GCA_949316185.1). NCBI lineage: Eukaryota > Metazoa > Arthropoda > Insecta > Lepidoptera > Crambidae > Pyrausta > Pyrausta nigrata. The sequence goes on from OX438936.1 coordinate 3,524,779, forward strand.
CTTGAAGAGGAGCGGAAACAGGTAGTAACGAGTATCACAAATATTGAAGCAAAATGTGATTTTCTTGAAAGACTGGCCCGCAAAACTAGCATCCAAATCAGAAATGTTCCAAAACAGAAGGCTGAATCAAGAGATAAACTCTACGACATGATTACGAAACTATCTTCGTCTCTCGGAGTGGATATGAAGTCAACCGAGTTGCGTGATGTCTACCGCCTTCCAGCCAAACCAGATCAGGCCACGACGACATTAGTTGCTGAATTTTCTTCCACGATGGTGTTGTAGTTTATGTCGTAGATTATCTTAAGTCCAGGGTATACGAACCGAAAGATATGATCGACTGCAACTGTCTGCAAAAAGTCTTGAATATAGATGACAAGATTACAATTATATGTGTTTACCGCTCTCCTAGCTTTAAAAACGTTTCAGGTTTTCTTGACTCTCTGGATAAATTAATTCGCTCAATCAAAACCAAATCAACAATTCTGACAGGTGATATTAACATTAATAAGCTGAACCCAAATGAAAACGATACATCCGACTACCTTGAATTATTAGCATCAAACGGGTTAATTCAAGGAATAACGGTAGTTACTAGACCATCATCTAAAACGTGCCTTGACCATTTCATGGGCAAATGTCAATTTATCTGGGAGACCATTGTTTTTGAAGAAACACATATTACAGATCACTCTCCGATCTTATTCTTTTCCAAAAATGTTAAAATTTCACCCAAAACGCACACTCCTAAAACAAGGGTTAAAATAAACTACGACGCTGTAACGTCTTACTTAGAAGAATCATTTTGGAATGAGTTCTACCAAAACAGTGATGCTAATTGGTGCGCTAATTTTCTAATAGACAAATTAAAATACAGCATAAACAATTTCTCAACTATTACAAAAATTCCAAATAAAAAGAAACCCCTAAAACCTTGGATAACTGTAGGTGTTGTGAGGTCACTGTGCAAAAGAGATAAAATTCACAAATCGCTGAAAAAATGTTATAGTGACAACTTAAAATCCGTCTACCTCACATATCGATATTGGTGTTCTAAAATAGTTAAGACGCTGAAACAACAATATTATCAGGAACAATTGGCATTAAATAAAAATAACTCAAAAGAAACCTGGAGGATTGTTAAAGAAATTGGAAACCTAAATAGTAAAAATCAATCAACTCATGACCTTCTCAATTTAAAATCTAACTCTACTGATTCCCTTAACAATGTTAATTGTTATTTTACTTCCATTGGCAGAAATTTGGCAATGATTACCCTTAATAAACTAAATTCAAAGGAAACCGACTTAGCGATAAAATCTAGAACTACTAATTGTCCATCTGAGTCAATGTCTCTGTATCTAACAGATCATGTTGAGGTCAACTCAGTTATCAATAACTTAAAAACAAGATGTGCCGCAGGCTTGGATGGCATATCAAATGAATTTTATAAAAAAAATTAAAATACACTGAGTAAACCAATTGCACATGTATGTAACATTAGCTTTACAACCGGCGCTTTTCCTGAGATCTGTAAAAAGGCTATTGTTACTCCAATTCATAAATCAGGCGATTCTACCAACCCATCTAACTACAGACCAATTTCCTTATTGACTTCGTTATCAAAAATAATTGAAAAATTAGTCGCAAAACGATTAAATAGATAACTAGCATCAAAGAAATTACTTGCAACGAACCAGTTTGGATTTAGATCTAAAACATCAACCGAGGATGCAGTGCTAAAGTTAACTTCTAAAATATACAACTTACTTGATGAAAAACAAAAATGTCTTGGAATATTTCTCGACCTACAAAAAGCGTTCGACACAGTCTCAGTTCCGATTCTTCTGTCACGTTTAGAAAATTTGGGTATAAGAGGGGTTGCACTTGATTGGTTTTCGGACTATCTTTGTAATCGAAGCCAAGTAGTAAGAGTGGGAGGACATATGAGTAGTTCAGCCTCATGTACATATGGGGTTCCACAAGGCAGTATCCTTGGCCCGACTCTGTTTCTCGTGTACATAAATGAGCTCTGCAATATGCAACTTCAAAACGGAGAAATGATTATATTTGCTGATGATACTGCCTTGATATTCCAAGGATCCACGTGGGAAGATGTTCAAAAATCTGCAGAAAAAGGTCTATCGAAGGTAACTGCTTGGCTGGAACATAGTCTACTTTCCCTGAACACTAATAAAACTAAATACATCTGCTTCAGTATTACAAATTACGATAAGCCGAAAGCAAGCCATTCATTAACCATCCACACTCATCCTTGCAACCTTAGTGGCTATATTCATTCTAAATGCGACTGTCCTGTTCTGTGTCGTACTAACACAATTAAGTACCTAGGTATCATAATTGATGAGAATCTAAATTGGGACTCTCACTTGACCCTTATGTCCGGTCGTATTAGGAAGTTAATATTTGTCTTTAAAAACCTACGAACAGTTGCAAATTTTCAATTCTTATGCAAAATTTATAAAGCCTTAGGTGAATCCTTACTAAGCTACTGCATATGCGCTTGGGGTGGAGCTGCACAGGTACATCTTCTGCAACTAGAAAGAGCTCAGAGAGCAGTCCTAAAGGTACTTCTGTCTCTGCCCATTCGTCACCCAACCATCTTACTTTATGATAAAACTACATTGTTGAGTGTTCGAAAACTATTCATATATCAAATTATTCGTAGATTTCACAGTAAAATCGTACCACTTATTCCAGTTCCCGTCAAATGAATCATTAAATATCATGTTCCCCTATTAAAAACCTGTTTTGCTCAAAAATCATTCAACTTTCTAGCCCCTAAAATATACAACATACTACAAAATAAACTTAATCTTGTACAATATACCAACACACAACTTAAAAAACCGTTATATAATCACTTATTGGAATTCAATGAAATAGATACATGTAACTTAATCACTCCTTTAACATAAACTTATGTTTCTCTTTCGACTAGTTGGTTGCAGACTTGTATTTTGACCGTTCCGCCTCAACACAGATAGCACTTACCGCGATTTACTTATGTTGGGAGCCCTCACTCGTTTTTAATGTTAAGTACTGTTTATGTTTGTAATACTTACTTTTTGTGAAGAAATATAGTTTTTATTTATTATTATAAACAAAAAAAAATGCAAATGAAAATGTTTGTACCACTCTTTGACTTTTTGTCACCTATTTGTGTGCCCTGAATGTTTCTGCTGAAAATGAGTTCATGGTGGCATATTTTCTGCTGCCATGACTTATGCTTTGTTGGCACTTTTTTGTTGTTGTCATTTTCAATTTGATATGTATTTAATTAATGTAATATTTTGTATTGAATGATTTGAATATGTGCCAATTAATATCAATTTAGTTTTTTACATTTAAAACATTACAATATTGTTTGCAGTATAGAGTTAGACATTATGTCATGGCTGCAATTAATTTAATGCAAAGGATAAAAAGGTAAAACAAAAAACTTCACTAGCAAAAAACATAATTAAGGTAGAATATAAAAAATGCACTCGCAACTTAAATTTATAACTGCCACACTTAAGAGTTGTTAATTAAATTTAATCTATGATTAAGTCTCACTCTGTCACTTTCTTTGCCAATGAAATAGCTAAGGACTGCATGAGATTTAACCTGTAAAACCCCATAAGACCCGCAGGCGGGCTGATAACAATTGATTTTCTTTTGTGTCTGAAAACATGATATCGCTACCTTGGGGTAAAAAGGTCATAAAAGCCATAACCTTGTATGGCTATTATGACCTTTCTACCCCAAGGCAGCGATATGTAAAGGTTTAATGAAGTATTAACTTTAATTGACATCTCTGAGAACAGCAGTAAGACAGTGAACCTTAGTAAGATGATTACACTAGCGTAGGATATACTATGATACACATTACAAAATCAAAACCTATACATGGCACACCTTTTAATGGAAGTTTCTAGAACAGTTATATAACCATTACTGGTTAAAAACAGGTAATTTATAACACTGGACAAAAAGTTCCCCAAATTATGAGAAATGGGGCACTTAAAAATGTTCATCAGCTTTCAGTATTGCCAGAGATGTAGTTCTCATTGCAAATATTCAGATTTCAAAGAGTTGTAACTAAACTTTGGATAAACTCTATCACTAAACTGGAACAAATTGCTTTGCACATGCAAGGTGTGTGGATGCCAGTTAGCTCACAAAGGAGTGAGGAGCTAATATGGCATACACTACACATTTGTACTTGCCTCAGACAATCCCCTACCGTAGCGATAGCGAAACACGCTTAACACGGCCTTATTGATTATCCACATATAAATAGAAGTATCTAGTTGTATTGAACTACACTGAATTCAATAGACCACACAGACGCCGGCAACACAGCTATAGGTACTAGACACCCAGTGATATGCGCCAACATTATTGCGTTCGATCGATACTTTACGTAGCCTAGGTAACTTACCGCTCCTTTTCAATGAGGAGAGTCTTGTCGCCCCACCCGCGTCTAGCGAGGTGGTACGAGACTGCAGCACCCATCACCCCTCCGCCGCATATCACGACCTTCGCGTTGGACGGCAAAGCGGACAGACATCCTTCCAAACGCTCTTCGGTGTCCAAGGCGTCGAGCCTATTGGAATACTGACGCGCACCTACGCCGATACAATTATGGATTTTGCACACACGAACACCTCCACGGAGACGCCTTACCAACATCGTTACAACTTATTGCGCACATGTAACTCGACAAGACGAAAAGCTTACACAATATATCTACTCAAGTAAAACAATAAAATTCTAAAAATAAGCGCAACGCAAGTGCTGACATTTTTGTTTTGGCAGGTAATTGACAGCGCCTGCGTGTTGCAAGCCGCAAAAATGTATAATACCTTGTTGCCATGTCAAATTAATGAGAAGAAAATCAATACAATCCTCCTTCCGATTGTTCCCGAACAAAACTTTCCAAATAAACTCCTTGTTGCCATGGGCACGAAACCTAGATTTTTCCTTGACGGCCATGCCATTGTTGTTTGTCATGATAATTTCATAAATACACCTGTCGTCGTAGATTTTAGAGTTTAATGTTTTAGAAGGCCCTTTAAAAAGTTTTGTTCTAGCGTCCCGCTATTTAAAAAAATGTCTATAGTAGAAATAGTTCATCACAATGAAGATATTTATAGGATTCTAGATAAACCACCCCCAGAACCACCTAAGACACCAAGGTAAGGAAACTCAAGTCCCACTCCCAGAATCTATTCACGAGGTGTCCCAATAGTCTATAAAGTTTTTGACTATTAAGTAGTTGTTTAGTTAGTTAAATAGTTTTACGCAGTGTCAATCTTAAAACTGTTAGTACACCCAATTCCACCAAGGTCCCATTTCCTTGTTTTACGCCCAACTTCTAGGTACGAATCTCAATTGGAGAAGGAGTTGAAAGCAAGGAAGATTCCTCAACTTCGGCGTACTTTTGGGTACGCAGAAACGCCGCTTAAGACCCCTGACAAGTTTCTAAAGAAAGGCGAGGGTATAGGTCAGCCAAAAAAAGAGTCTGATCACAAATGCTTCGTATCGGGAAACCTTCCTCCGGTTCCGAAACGACCACCTCCAGGGAAGAAGCCTGAGAAACCGAAGGTCAACTTCCGCGTCGTGAATATAAAGAAGGCAATCAAAACTAAACCAAAACCTGTGCAGCCTAGGTAAGTTAGCGGGAAGCCCTAAGGAAAAAACAATCTACAAATTTCTGCTCCTACTAGGTATAAGTAGGTACTATTTGGTTTAGTGGTCAGCACGCTGGGTACTATCCATGAGGTCCCGGGTTCAAATCCCGGGTCGGGCCGAAAAAATTTGGGGTTTTCTGTCTTGAAATAACTCTGACACAGCTCCGGAGCCAGGAAAGCACGTTAAGCCATTGTTAAGCCGTTGGTCCTGCGTCTGATCTCTCTACTGTCATGTCAGACTGCCGTCTCACCGGATTATGAGACTGAAGGAACAGAGAGTGCAGCTGTGTATGCGCACACTCCTGTGCACTATAATATCTCGCACGCAGACGGCTAATATCTGTTGAGATTAGCCACTGTAAACGAAATTCGGCTAGGAGGATATTATTTGGTCTTGTTACGTGATTATTAGGTAGTGTTGAAAAAAAGGTACCTACTTTTACGTAGTAAATAAAATATAATCTGTGCTACTATGCAGCTTTGTATGCAATGTACTTCGTAAACTGATATTGAATATTTGATCAAGTATCCTACGGGTTCAAAGGTTCCGCTTATGATTAGCAGCCTACCTATTCATACATTCGGCAGCAAGTCAGATTAGTGAATAGAGGCGGTTGGGGTAGCCTTACGTGCAGCCGTGTGTATCATTCTTAATCCAGCTCATATTTAATATCTCTTACCAAGGAGGTGCTTCTGGCGCAGTGGTGGCAGCGCTTTGGTAGTGATACCAAAGTTAAGACTACCCACGGCGCGGTCGTTATTGGATGGGTAACCATTCCGACCATTTAAGTGACGTCCACGACAAGCATCTCCGTGCTTCGGAAGGCACAATTGGTCCCGGCTAATATTAGTTGATATTACTCGCTAAGCCTAGTCAGAGGCCCTAGGGCGGCTTAATAACATCTAAAAGTAAGGTGGTCACTTGCATTACAGACACCCCTTCACCAATTCGCACTGAGCCCGCGTGGTGGAGTATGGCTCGTAGCTCCTCATAGTTGAGATGAGGCCTTAGCCCAGCAGTGGGATACATATAGGCTAACTTTACTTTTTTTTAATCAAGGATCCGCGGCTACAGATATTGGAGAAAACCTGGTCAAAAAGCTAATTCATTCGCTCCCCTTTCTTTGCAGACTAGTAGACACCAGGGATGGCCACATAAAGAGGATTAAAGGCTCGGGTGAGGTACCTGAATATTGCCTTCGACCGGACTTCGGTCAGATGCCGGCATATCTAGTGAAACGAAACAGGAGGATTCAGAAGGCCATAGAAAAGATGAAATACGCGGATGATCATAAAGAGAGTCTTTGCAAATTGATCTCGGAGCAGGAAAGGCAGAAATTGTTGGAGGTGGGTAGGAGTAAACTGGTCAATATCTGCACCCGATTATGACAGAGAATATGCCCTAGGTAATCGTGTAGTAGGTTCGAAATAGGAACAGGTTTCGTTGTAAACAACCATAATTAGATCCAGCTCAAGGGTACAAGACAGTCTGGACACCCAATCTTAACTAACACACCTTAAATACGTCTAAGTATCTGGCGCACTTAGAGACGTCAATGAAAGTTAATCCTTCATTAAGTCTCATGCTGTGCTTTTCTATTTCATTGATAAAGAAAGTGACAGAACAAGACTGAGTGCGGCAGTTAGGAACTAAATGTAGGCAACATAACGAGGGTATAAGCGTCCACACCGCGGGACTTTACAGTACGGAACGACGACGGTCGTGCGTCTCCCAGGTCTAGCTACGTTGTGTTTGGAGGCACAAGTGAGACAGGCTCGGTCGTGTTATGACCAGATTGATGCTTGCACATCGCGTATATATACTAAGCGCGAATTAAGGAGTTAATAATTGGGTGGGAATGCAATGCTGCTTGATTCGAGGAGTGGTAATAGTGCTTAAAGGAGGACACCGTGACAGATGTAGCACTCATATTAAAATACCTACTTATGTACGCTACTATCTACAATAACCCACAAACTACACGCTAGCGTCAATTAAGTATTTAACGCTAGGCTACAGCAAGCGCGCTGGATCACTAGGTTTTCATCTAAGCAAGTTGCCTACCCTCTTCTAGTGGCATCTAGCCTCTAAGCGTGCCACTTTTTTTCTTTTTTTTTTATGAAACAACATGATTCATACGAGTAAAAACGGTAGTTAAGTGTTATTTCTAGGTCATAGGTAGACCGATCCTTTATTGTAAAAACAGCTAGTTTGAAACGCAACCCCTAAGTCCAGTAAACCCACTTGTTCCATCTTCGGAGACGCCATAAATCTCTTCGCATAGGTAACAAACTGACCATATTGGTTCTTTATCTTTTCGAGTAAACAGGTACCACTAACAACATAACATCGTGTGCAAACCTGCACATTCAGGCGACTGAATAGTGTAACCATGATCAAAAAACTGGTCAGGTTCCACTGTTATCAAGGTCACGGAGGTCAGAATGACAGTCGCTCCACTGTAATTATTTGTAATATTATTATCCTGGATCATGGTTAGCAGACCCTGGGCCCTCGGGTGCGAGTGCACAACCAAGATAACGCTGGGATGATAATGATGAATAGCACTAAAATGATACTACCCATTCCAATTTGTTTTGGTTACCTACAACTATTAGATAAAGCACGTTTGTTTGAGATCTTAGACATCTCTTTTTAATTTAGCACTGCTGCAAACGGCGCGTTGACGTCGACTTGAAGTACCTTTACATACCTTACACTCCCTCTAAAACCAGAAAGTTTCAGATTCAGTTTGGGGATCAAAAGCATTAATTAATTACACTGGAGTCTTCTGTATCTATAAAAGCTATTCGGCAAACGTAAACGTAGCCAGATGACAATCTTTCTGGGAGCGAACTTCGCTATCGCCAATGAAATGTCAAAATATGTATGAAGTCACGTGATGTTTCGATAGCTTATGCCAGTATCATACATTTTGTTAGCGATACGTACTTCGTTTAAGAATACATTGCCATTTGGCATCGGGCCCTGTCTAGTCTTTAAGTGCAAGGCTCGACGAATCATTTACCAAAACGTTTTGACAAACTTATTTCCAGGACTTGAAATACAACTGGCAGCTAATGCAGAAAGCATTCCTCCAGTTGCCAATGCTGACCGACACCATTCCGAAGATTCTCAAGAAGACCAAGATGGAACAGGAACTACGACAGCTAGAAAAGGATATTCAGTTAGTGGAATGCAATCCTTACATTTATATTTATGAGTGAATTCGAGTAAATCTTGGTAGTAGTGCAGATTTTCTTTTACTAAGAAACAACCTTTTACACGTCATTAAAGTGTCAATGGCGGGTTTTCAATTCTGGCCTGGGACTCCGAAACAAACTGAAGTCAAACGACATAAAACAAACTTTACGTGATTAATTTAATTATTTTTGAGATCTGAATTTTAGGAAATACAATATTTTCAAATTCAATTTCAATTATTTATTTGGCACGCAGATGTAATAAATATTAGGTGGTACATATTAGATCAACTGGTGCCAAAAAGGTCCCTGCTCAGCATTAGTCGTAACAGCGCGAGGCATGTCACGACACTGATTTTCAGCATTTTCGTTTCTTATATTTACATTGTCTCAACTCTTGAGAATTAAGCTTTTTTTATTTGAAATGGGTTTGCTCTTGACTGAGCCAGACGTGGCGTAGACAGAGTCGACAGTGGAGATCGCTCGCTCACCCGGAAGGTTCTGACCGATTACCTTTGCCGGATATGACTTCAAATACGATAATAAAATATTATAATAATAATAATAATATTTATTATTCGTTTTGATATTTCACAACTAACGTTTTTTTTCTTTGCTTGTAAATTATTGCGTAGAACCTCTCTCGGGCAACTGTGAATGAAAATAACAGTGTTGAAAGGCTCAGTCAGTCCTTGAAAGTTACTTACTATACTAGGCTTCAAACTTTTGTTCATTTAGAACTGTTGAAAAGTGATGTTATGTAAATTATATTTCTACTCTTCCCCTGTTAGATAGAAAACAAACAAAAGCTGTTATCAAAAGGCGTTCAGAAACGGTTTTAGAAATGACGCAACAAACTGGACAGAACCAACATTTATTTCGACAAAGAAAATTACAATGTTCACAAAAATATGGAATGTTGAATACTTCGCTAGACTTACACTAATTGACTAGATTTTGGCTACGTTGAGCCAGTAAGCAGATATGTGTCGCCGTGGGTTTAAATTCATTTAGCTACAGAAAATATAAATATTAATTTTCAGTTGTACGGCCCGTCCAGAACTTTAATTAAATTTCTAGATTTTAATCCGCCGTGAGATGTTTTACAGGTTTATACAGAGTATCCCGTTAATTAAGGATAATCCTTTTGGTACAGATTAGTTACATCATGCTCAGGCCAAAAATGTTTTTAAGTATGTGTTGACATTTTTGAGATTGTTTTTATTACTTTTAAGAGAATAAGTACTAGTACAGAATAAGTACTAGTACTCCGTACAGAAGTTTGACTTTGCAATGAAATTTAAAGAAATATCTACTCAATGTCAACAAAGATATGGTGTAATTTAGTTCGCCTCAGAGTAAAGCACATTCTCGTTTAGACACCTACAGAAATCCATTGCAAGATAATTTCATTCTCATAACTGTGGAATATGAATCATAATACACTAAACCTATTCAGTGACGTACTATCATGCGACGCGATAGGGTTGACTGCTACTCCTGAAAGACGGTGCACTGTACGCCCAGTGCGCCGTCTGGAGTGGGGATGCCGGATACTACATCCGCTCCCCCCTCCGTGGAGATCCGCCCACTGAACTAGAGGGCGGACGTTGCCGCTGGAGGGTCGCAGGACTGTCGAGATACCGCGGCCCCTGCTGTCACAGCCAACACATGCGGCGGGCGTTGTCAGGTTTTAGTGGGTATACCCGAGTCCGGGGAAGTCCCACACATGCCTTTCCGTTTCCCGACGGAGAGGTACGGTGCGTAAGGCATTTCCTGACGTAAAAAAAAAGGGTTGACTGCTACAAGAAGCTACTTACGCCATCTAGCGCACCTTTCTAGCACTTTATTCATACTCGTCCAGCCAGCAACGAAATCTCACATAGTGCCGTGCGCCGGTGAACAAAACGCTCGGGCGTCTTGTTGCTCGCTCGCGTCACCCAACTTGATTAAGCCTCTTCCAAGGGGTCGCCGCGCGTAGGTACGTTTTTGCTACCTACGCGGGGAGTTACACAGGCCTGGCCTTACTAACGTTTTAAGTCATAATATAATATTGATTTTGGTGTTTGGAATATTCAAGAGTATTAAAATAAAAACGACTTTTATAAAATCAATTGTAGAAGTAGCCATACAACAGTTAAATATTTTAATCTCAAAAATGATAACACTACCAAAAAAAAATGGCATATAGTAGAGCATGATGTATCTAAACTGTACCTAAAGGTTTACCCTTCATTAACAGAACAACCTGTATAAACCTGTGGGAAATTCTCAAGACAGATTGAAATTTATCTGTACCTAAATGATTATCCTTCATTTACAGAACATCCTGTATTTAACTATGGGTATACTCAAAATACATAAGTAGGTGCTATCGGGCCACTCGCGCCCGTCATGTCGCTCGCGTTCGAGTTTCTTAGACCATGCCGAAGTAGATAAGTCGCACAAGGATAATATTAGGCGATAGGCAACCAAAATTGCTCAATTCCTGTCAATACTCGCCAACTATGACGTCACGCCATATCAAGCAATTTATGATATTGTCCCATAAGAGTGGCGCCTTGCCACTCTTAAACCTTCACATATGGGATTTGACAGGTGGGCCCGTGTCCTCGATAGTACCCACTATAATATTACTTTGTTTTTACACATTAATATTATTTTGAGAATCAAATAGAAGGCCTAATCGCAATTGGTTGTTGTGTGCCTTTACATTAGCAAATATTCTAATAATACATTCAATTTGCCAAAAATAAATATATAAGGTAAAACAAGAGAGAAAAAGCTTTACGAAATATTTCGAGGGCAATGACGTATAATGTGTAACAAGAACCAAACTTCTTAACTTGAAGTTTTGTACAAAAGGACTTGGGGGGGCTTCAGTTATTAGTAAGTATACCTATTTTAGCTGAGGAAATACTTAGAAAAGGGACTAATAATAATATTAACAAACGCAGCTAAAATATTGATAATGTAAAGGCACACTAAAAACTACTGTTTTTCTGATGCAAATGCAAATCTGACTGAAGGAATATATCATATTATCACTTCAATATCTTTGGACGTATCATCGTTCCTGAATCCTTACTAACAAGGCCCACCATTTTCATATCTCCCTTTTCGTATAAATTACAATACCCCAATGTACGAATGATACTTTCTTAAACACTGGCATTTCACTATTGTAAGACTTCTTTACGTTACTTTTAAAACCTTCTTTACTTTGTAACCATACTAGGTATATGTAAAAGTATACGACGTAACAAACGGTAATCACACTGATTAATCTGCTTCTCGGCGACAACGGCAAACGAAAACCCAAAAAACATCAAAATTGAGAATAGTACACAGTAAATAACATCATAGGTACAGTCAATAGCAATAACAAGTTAATAATATGCAACTTTTATGAGCGGGTTTAGCAGTTTCTGTTGATTGCGTTTATACAGGGTGACCGGGTTTCGACTAGCGATAAGCAGGCCTTTTATTTATCAACTTTATATCCATCCTATCCTAATAAAAACAAAAAATAAAACTGAAAAATTGCATTTCGTGTTTAGTTTTGTAATAGGTTTAAAATAGTTTTCAACTTTTTTTTAATTTTGAGCAAGATTTCTTAAAAAAAATTCAACGGTTAATAATTTTGAATTGATCTTTATTTCGCTTGATAGGCGATAGCGTTACCATGCAAATGAATCATTTTCATAACTTTTAGGACCTACGGATCCACAGAAATAGATTTTTTTTAATAACTTAAATGGCTAGAGGGAGGGAGTTAGAACCCAACATGAGGGTTTTTGTCGATAACATTTGATGAACTAATAGCCCATAAATTATCGCTAGTCCTAACCTGAGGCCTTACTTCGGTTGACGATGTCTTTATTTTCTAATGTAGCCGTCCCTTTCACTCACGACAATATGACAACGCGTACGAGCGTGATGACTAGACTCGAAAATACGGACTTTGTCAACAGGAGTAGGACCTCTGGACACTAACTCTATAATTGCGTTTAGGGGGCTTAGTGAGAGTTTTTCCATGCTCTCACCTTCGTGCGAAACTAGCCCTGAAAATGGTACCTTGCAAGAAACTGTACTTATGTTAAAAATATAGTACTAAAACGCACACTTAAACAGTAACTAATAACTTTATATTGCACTCGTAAGTAATACTGGATGACAAAAAACGCTATTTTCTATACACTTACATTACTCTTATAAAAATAATTTGATATTTCGACTTCCACACTTACAATTCGATGGTTCAATAAAGAATGGAGGGCCGTCTTACCATTGAAACTTGATGCCTTAATTATGCTATGGAGATATAGGAAGAACAGACACAACTCTAGTAAATTGCTTCATTGTCGTTTCAATAAATCAACAAATAGTTAGTAATTATGAATACGTTTTGATTCAAATATGTCTGTAATACTCCTGCTTTTCAGTACCTCAAGGAAGACAAGAAATTAAATATGGTAGTCTATAGAATGTTAAGAGGTTGTAGTTATATGTGAGAGTTTTAAGTGATACATTGTGGTTAATAAAAAGGTAAGAGCCAACTATAAGGGGGTGGTTCAAAAGCAACTTATGAATACCTACAGGAAAAATATTTCAAATAGATTTGCGTCTAAATATAGTCGTCGTTTACAACGTTTACAGGCCTTGTGTACTCCGCAGTTTATATATGAAGCTAGAAGTACACAAAATCGTTTTTAATTTATAGGAATCTGCCTCTTAAATTCTTCAGCAATAAAATGTCTTTCGTCTGTACTGCCAACAACAAATAAGTAAAAATGCTGTAGGAAATAAGGCCCACTATTTTGCTTATGAATCGTATGTCATAGCATTCAGAGTTCAAAATTGCACTCAACTAAACAGGCCACAAGTTCCAACATTATAAATCACCTAACAACATTTTATTTGACTAGTCAGCGTACCTGAAGCTCAGTAGTACGGTAAGATTGCGTGTTACCAATCTCGGAACAAACTTAGTTTTTTTTAAGTACGTTTAAAAAGGAGATCGCTGTTACATAGATAGCTTTTAGTTAATGTAAGACATTGCGGTTTTGTAAAAATAAACCTTTTTAACTATGCCTACCCAAAAGTATCAACTACTAAATAATTCCCTATTTATTAGCTACTACAACTATTGTAGATGATATTCAATAGACTAACCGCCTTACTAATATAAAAGTACCACTGTATATTACTTCAATAAAAATGGGACGGCTAATTTTGAATTAATTACAGATAGGTAACAAAACTTATACGGTGTTATTATAAAAATAATAGACTAGGTTTAAAATGGGTCTAAATATTAGCCGAACACAGAGGAATGAATGACAAATTCGAGACATCACCTAATAGAGAAGCGCTTTTCTAATTGGCTAGCTAATAGCTTAGTCCGGTCTTAAGCCCGGTACTAAGTTTATGGAATAACGGGGAAAGAGACAAACATTTCTTTAAAATTAGCTGTGCCATTTTTATTTAAATGTTAAACAGTGGTGTAAAATTATTATTAGTATGGCGGAATATTTTTGTTTCGGTGATAAATATAGATGATATCTGGTACTAATATTAAATAATATTTAACACTAAACTTATTTTACTCCTATCTAATGATTTAGGGACGTGTGATCACAGGGTTGCCAACTACTAGTAATATTAACTAACAAAAGTAAGAAATCGTGAAAATATTAGTAAATGATGTGAAGGTTCTATGAAAAATTTGTCACTTAAACGGAAGATATTGTTACGATTTTTGTAGGCAACCCTTAGAAGCTAACGAGAGACGTTCTTAAAATATTTGTCGAAACACTTTGTTACAAAATTTTGTAGTAACCAGCATGAGCATTATTTTTTTATGTTGTTTTACAACGGTTCTTAAATATTATTAAAATAAATATTCATTCAAAATCTACGAAACCTACAATCAACGTTACCAAGTTAATAGTAAATGGAAACAAATAGGAAAATATTAACAAATATCCAACTATAAACAAATGCATTGAAAGATTTCAATTATCTTCTAGTTAAACAAATACTGAAAATGGTATGATACAAAAATAGTAAAACGAAAAATTATTTAACAAAAATCTCACTAAAAATCTTCTGTTTATGTAAAGCCTCAAAAATGAGATCTTAGCAAAATTACAACCTATACCTTACACCACAGTAATATAATACATTTAAAAAATTTTTTTTCGAAAATATACTAGTATTTTAAAAGGTACGCTTGTTGATACTATAATAAAGGTATAACATACGTAGAACACCTCTATGGGAAATGATGTCTCACCCGATTCTGAAAAAAGTAACGAAGTCACTATAACTCCACCTCTTTTAATGAAAAAATAAAAGCATTTATTTTAAATTAGTAAAAAAATAATATTGGCCACGGGTTTTGCTGTAGTTGCCAGTGTCTCATAGCCTATAGTAAAAAAACAAATTTCATACTGATTTGGTAGATCATTTGAATAAAATCATTTTTGATTGTAGTTTTTCATATCGCAGTTTTCTCGATCGCAAACTAAACTATTCGTCTTTTCTCATAATATTTATCGAAATCGATTGATGAACAAGTTTTGTTGGAACCCAGCAGTGTATGATACACAGTTTGCGAAAAAAAACAATACTTACATCTTAGCAGATTTCTTGCTCAACTTCTGGTAGATGGACCCTTTGGCGAGCCCCCCCGGGCCCTTGGCGAGACCTGAGGGCCCCCGAGCGTGGGTGGAGGGCTTGTCCCTGGGCTCTGGACCATCTACCTTGACCATTTGCCCCCCACGATAGTCTGGGTTAGGTCCATTCCACGGCATATAGTCCATTCTGTTGAAAGTAGATAATATATTTACGTGTTCACTGCTTGGACGTTGCTGCAACGCTAAGTTGAAAATGTAGTCTCAAGATAAACAATCTTTACTAATCAATCCTAATGGATTAGGACGCCTCGTCATCCCGTGTTGTGTAAAGGTGCGCTTACACGGGCAACTGAAATCGCTCAATTCCTGTCAATGATCGCCGACTATGACGTCTCGCCACATCAAGCAATTTAGGGCGATGGCAACATGGAGCAATCTGCTACCGAGAGGTACGGCCACACAATACCATGTAACATGGATCAACTTTTTAAAAACTAGGCAATACAAGTCAATTCATTCATAAAAAGCAATTTAGTTGCCAACCAAATGAAAAGACGTTTTGGTTTCAGCGGCTGCTTGATGGTGCTTTTGTGATCATAGGTTTTAGCTTCAACATTGAGCAATGCGGAATTTTTGCACCAATTAGAAGGAACATTTCGGAAACAATTGCTGCATTTTTTGCGATTGCTTCAGATTGCTCCACTTACTGCTCCAGAATGATGCTTTACAGTACAGTTACCGAGCAATTATTTCCTAAAATTGCCCGTGTAAGAGCCCCTTGATAGCCTTATCTTGATTATTCTGACACTCGTGAGTAATGGGCTAATATAAAAGATAAGGGCAAAAGAAAGCAACGCACTCTAGGATTTACTATCTCCGGGAAAAGCATATTTTTATTTTAATAGATAATTTAATTAATATTTGGTACAGCCAATGCACACTAGTGTTGTTTCGCCCACACTACGTCCGATCCGAATCCATCAAGACTCAAACACCCAATCTGATTTTTATTATGAAAAACCTGTCAATGAAAATCGGACTTAGTGTAGTAGTCGGACCACTAATAAACCTATATTTATCTTTAAGCTACAAAATTATAAAACACGTAACCATAGAAATCAGAATTTTAAACGCCTCCATTTTTGAGAAAAAATATGTTTTGTAACAGGCATCATCCATTGATCACTTACTTGTATTTCCTGGCTGTATGGCTATGTGCCATTGCCTTTCCACTGGTGGATACATACTACAAGGTACTACCACAGATTATATAATAGGTACTACTGTCAATGGAATGTCAATTTTGCTGTCAATTTTTTTTCATGCGTTAATTGATATAGGCGAAGGTGCGGTTTCTGTACAGACAAAGAGAAAAATTAATTTAAATTTTTCTCTAAATCGGAGGCCTTAAAAAATATATTAATTATGCAGAAAGGCTAGTTTTTGTAAAAGCTTTAATATAATATTTAGTTTATTCTGGTTAGAAATATTGACGAATAAAAAACCAGTAATGGACAAGTCCTTTGGATCAGATACAAAACGGATGTAGTGTGTAACCGCTCTTAGCGCATGTCAATGCCCAACGCCACTGACATCTATAATACAAGTACGCTGGACTAAACATTCTCTAAGAAATGACATACAAATTTTTGTGCCGAATCAAAGCGCCCCCACCGAGTGTCTAGGAAACTAAAATAGAGTAACTTGCTTAATTATGTTTATGTCAACTCTCATTAGTTCTGTGGACGGTCACCACACGCTCACTGCAGCTGTCAGCGCCAAAATGCCGATGGTCAAATGGCTTAATTTTTAGGTTGACAGTATGCAGTCCAGCGTAGGTAATTGTTTTATAGAGGTCAGTGCCAGCCAACCATATAGGCGTACAGCCAAATAGAAAAGTCTGTCTTCATCATACTCATTACCATGGACGAATATATTATAAGGACTATCAATCGCCATAATAAGATGCGTTCCCCGAATTTCGATTCATTTGTATCTCACTAGATGACTCTTGGAGGTATCAGTCGCTGTTATTACATATTTTTAACAGCACGGCTCACTCGACCATCAAACGACGAATGGAAACGAGGTAAATTTAGCTAGTTACAATAGATGGCAATTATTTAGAATATTTAATTTCGTAAATCTGACAACAGGCTAGTCATTCGAATTTTAAAAATTTCAAAAATGTTTATCTCAGGATTTCATGGTGATTAGGCCTTCGATAATCTACACTGCTGATATAGCACACCATATAAAAACAAAACCTAAATATGTCATAGCACAAGTTTTAACTGACACTTCAAGAGACAGTTTGTTATCCATTACTGCTTAACGTCAGATTATAATTATAAAGTTGAAGTTCTATCGTCAATGTATACCTACGAGTAATTAGTTGGTTAATGTCGTGTGGCTGTCAGTTTCATCCAATATCTATAGGTGTAGTTAATCGACAATTTTGACATTTCAATGCCATTCTCACTCGGTTGTAGGGTTGAACGTTGAGATTTTATACAAACAATTACCTAATTAGGGATAAAAATAATTTTACTTACTAGCGGATGTCCGCGAATTTGTCTGCTCAGCATCGTCAACTTTACGATTTAATAAAAAAAAAACAGACAGCGGCCAAACTAAAGCTTAAATACAAATATTCGAAAGGTGAAAATGTGGTATCTCAAAAAAACGACCTTTTGTTTTAAACGCCTATATCATTAAAAGTTATAAGAATGACGTGCATGGGTAACTTCTGGTAGAAATTGATATAATATTTTTGTTAATGCGAAATTTTTGTGGGGTTTTGGTTTTCTCTCGAAGTAAACTTATGCTGGATGGTTATGAGAATAACCCAACGAAAGGCCAACCTACATTATTCTGGTAAAAAAATAAAACTGTAATCTTTGCCAGACTTTTTTGTATTTTAACATAAGTAACTTTTTTTTCTGCAAGTATAGAGTATTAATAAAGCCAAAAGTTTGGAATTGATCCCTATCATACGCCCGTTTGATTTCACCCTGTATAATATCTGTAAAATCATTTAATTCCGTGATTTATTTCATAGAATAATTATTAATCCGTTTGGTTAGGTTAATTTGTGCAAGTTTTACAGCGTGACAGCCCTTGAATATTTACGCAATTTATCTTTCTTTATGTGTTTCTGGAAATCAAAATAGAACATATTTTGACTTCTCAAGGCGCTGCATGATGTTATTTATATAGACGCCATCTATGATTTCTTAATGTACTAAATCTAAAGCTAAAAGCATGGGAGTCTTTCGACGGCATTGAAATACGACATTTTACGAAAATTAAAGCCTTAGCTAGCAATAATAACAACACCATCTGGATATTGCTCATTTTTTTGGATATTTCCGGGGAACGCTAATTTGTATGGCAATTGTCAGTCCTAGTATAATTCGTCCATGCTCATTACTTACAGTAGCAGTGAATCTTTGGGCCCTTGTCTAAGGGAAGGGTTGGGCCCAGTTGGTGACACGCCGTAGTGCGACTTATACTTCGATTCAGAGCCAGTGCTCGACTTCAGAATGGGCCTGGAACGTCAACGTACCTTCTTAGAGCATTGCCAACAATTGACACTCAAGCGATGCTTTGTGATTGGAATAGAAAGTGCAATTCGTCTCGACGTTATATATTAGTTACATAGTTCTTCATACCAAGAAATAAAATTGATTTTTATCATGTCTGAGTGATCAAGAGTGAGCAAATAAAAAAATGAATTGTCAGCACTAGCAAAGTTCCACTTTACAGAATTGCCTGTAGGGAAGCTTGATCTTGTCAGTGTCTATTTAAAATGTAAATTCAGTATGAATACGGAGACGTATCCATACTTATTAATAATGTTTGATTAGATTAAGTTGCACCACCTATTCCAATCAGTGCATATAACATATAAGTACATATTACATATAAATACAAATTAAGCGAATAGGAATATTAATTCACAAACACTACACACGTTTTGATATTAATATAATATGTAAAATAATTACAAACTTGAATTTATATTTTTACAATC
Organism: Pyrausta nigrata; assembly: GCA_949316185.1. Lineage (NCBI taxonomy): Eukaryota > Metazoa > Arthropoda > Insecta > Lepidoptera > Crambidae > Pyrausta > Pyrausta nigrata. Next base: position 3,544,359 of record OX438936.1, read on the forward strand.
TACAATAATATAAAAAAGGCCTTCTGGCTATAAATGTGCTATATTTTTTTGTAAAAAGGAACTAATATTTTTTTTGGAAGTGAGAGTGATAAAAAATAAACCAGCATGCACTGTGTGTCTATTTTTTTTTTTTTTTGTTTGTGGTGATAAAAATCTACACCTACACTAGAAAATATACTAGGGTATGTTCATGAAGGTTTTGAATTTGAAGAAATCATTGATTGATACCGCGAGAGCTAAAATAAAAATAACTATGATCATGATAATGACGGGTACCTGGTAATCTAGGTTTTAACTATTTACTAAACTTTCCTCTAGTTTTACTTCGGTCTATCAAAATCTATTCTATTGTAATTTTAGTATTTTGGTATTCTAATTAATATACATAATGACGTATATCAGTTTGTGAAACGTGATGAATACAAAAAAAAACTGTAATATATTTTCTTTTAATCGATCAAATACTGTCAAAGCCACAGTTTTTGTACGATACAATTTCCGTTTATCGTTTCACAAGCTGCGAATTTAAAACCATTCACAATACACTGAACAAAATCCACATTAACATTAACTAAAATACATTCACAAAACACTTCACGTTATACCTACAACGTACAGTTATAACATCAACGTATATTCTCCATGCAATATCTATAAAATAACAGATATCATCACTAATATTGTTCTAAGAACGCGCTCCAATTTTTTATGAAAGGTATTCGCGTTCACGACAAGTACTTAAACATTACTTTCTAGAATAACTATCTTGTTAGTTTGTTGATATCGTTGATAAGTAGTGAGGCTGTTAAATACACAAAACACATGCATTTCACACGCAAACTTCCACAACAAACGACAAAACATGTTACACTATCACTCGAACTTTACGAAGATTTGTGCTGGCCCTTTACGCATTTGTTAAGAATTTGAAATAAATCTTAATATGTATTAAATGCTTTGAGATCTTTGCTTGCCTTTGAAATAACTATACCGACCGCAATGGTCGGTATGGTTACTTCAAAGGATATCTTAACAAAAAGAAAACATAATTTAATCACGTATGCAGGTTGTCCAATAATTGGAGGATAATCCCAACAATCTATAAACCCAACATTTTTCCAAGTGATAGTGTTATCGTTTTTGAGATTTGGATATTTTCATTAAAACACAATTTTACGGATTACTTCACAGCACACTTTACAGCGTTTGTGTTCACAGGGACTGTCCCTGTGACCACGAACGCTGTAAAGTGTTCGAAACAGGTTCAGGTTTTAAATAAAATGTAAATAAATAGCGAAGTAATCCGTAAAATTGTGTTTCAATAAGTTCAACAATTCGCGTAAACGTAAGAAACAAATATTTGGATATTTTTGTAAGCGTAAAAAGTAATCATTAGTAATAAAGTAGTAATTTTTGTAAGCAAAAAGAGAATATCGATTTTGGTGTCTAAAATGATTATGACTTGAAAGATTACCCTTCAATTAGTGGACACTGTGTATAGTCAACGAACTTGAAATTCCATTTTTTTTTCATAAATTAGCATTTGATTCAGCTACGAAAAAGTCGGAATCACATTAAAAAATATTAGTGTGATTAGGTCTTTGACAAGTGAACATACAACTAATAATTTTTATCAGACTCAGATTATAAAGAAGAATATGACCAAAACACTATCGAAAGAGCGAGGCCCTCTGACACAGGTAAAAGTTTACCTAAAAGAGTGCTTGAACAACACTGTTGATGAAATAAATCATTTTCATTTTCTCAAAAACGCTTGACCTCATTTTTTGACCGACCAATGATACACATTTTATAACGTCAATTTTACCACTTCATGCTGAGATGACCTTTCCTTTTGATTCCTCCAAATAAAAATTTGTATTCTTTCAAAGTAGTTAAATGGCATTATGTTTATTTATTTTTTAAATTTATACCTAATCTTATCTGATAAGAATGCGGGACTTTACTTTTACTAAGCACTTTCATTTATTTTTATTAATATACATAATATGCCAAGGTCACATACTATCTCATTCTGCCTGAACTCGATTTGTGTACCAATAAAAAAAATACATACATCATCATCAACCAAATCATTCTAAAGAGTTTACAATTTTATCCTAATATTTAATGCTGTCTGTAATATTTTACGTGTATGTATATGTTTTAGAATAATTTGATAAACCGAATCATCGCGAATATTCTAGGGATTTTGCGAAAACAGGGATAATTAGACATTGGTGATTATACTTTACAATCTTGCTAAAAAAGTAAGATTTATTTTGCAAAAACGCGAGTAGCCTCAGTAAAATTGAACATTCTTAAAGCTGATTGGCTTGATTTTTGCTTGCTGGCCATCTCTTATTCTGATTGGTTCCTAACTTTTCCCATGTAGTTTTGATGAATTATCATAGTAATTTGTTTTTGATTCTATTGAATTTTCAGTACTAATTTCACTTGTATTTGTCATTTTGTACTTACAGGCACACTTCTATATAACTTTTTGCACTACTTTTGAAGTTAAATCACAACCACAAACAAAACAACGTGCGACAATGAATTGACATTTTAAGTAGCCAACCAACCAAAGATATTTTTGTGGGACGCTCAAACCGGCCAATCAGTGTTCTTTTTTCATAATAACCAACGATTCTTATCGCAAACTTACTAAGGCAACTAGCATTTTTGCGAAAACACTACCCTTTTTCAGTAAGGTTGAAAAATCAATCAATCAATCAATCAAAACCAATTTATTTATCCATCACAATGGCACATACATAATTAAGGTAATTCGTGATAATACAAATTTTTAAATCATCCTACGACATATACACAATGCTTGGTCTGGTCTAGCCAGGGCATCGAGGACATATCCTACTAGAGGCGAAGTAAAAACTATTTGCTGACAACCGCAATAGAAGGTGTCAATTCTGTCAAAACCGTATGACAAAAATCAATTGATCTGTGTGGTATGTGTCAACGTGAATACTTGAATTGTTACGAAAAAATGAGATTTGAGTAATAATTAACATAATGTCGTATTGTTCAATACTGTGTTGTAAGAAAAAAAGCAAAACATCGAATTTTAAAACGGATGTGATGTCATTTCATCGGTAAGTAATAGTAATTATGCAATTTTGAACAGTTCATAAAATTTTCCTACGGCTCAAAATAAATCGGTCAAGCGTACTGACGGTCAAGTCTCATCTTGCTCCCACTAAATGGGTAGCACATAATGTCATCTCATTCTATACGTTAACACTCGTTACTAGTGTTGCGCTGAATTGGCTATACGACTTATCGACATTTATGTGCACAGTTTACATTACACAATAATTATTTTAGTACTTTGGCAGCACGGAGGTATAGTGATATAATCGATAACACAAATATTTACACTCGCGCACTGGAATCAATACCTATGCAAAAATGACATTAACCTACCTATACCGAGGAAGGTTTTGTTAGAATTATTGATTTTCTTGCGAATAACAAAACGCTGACACTTGTCATGACGTTTGATAGTTTTTTTGGTTTAATGGATTATGAACAATGAGATGCGTAGTGAAAGCAAAGAGTATGGATGTTTGCGTGTGTATCGATTCTATTACTGTAAAGTGTGTGACGATAATAAAGGTGATAAATGGATGTAATGAGAAGCGAATGAGGAATTGGAGCCTTCAAATATCTTTATGGCAAACTATATAAATAAAAGAAATAAGGCAATTTACACAGAACGATGTATAATGTAGGTGGTTTTATTGTGAAAACGATCCCTTCCAGACATTTGGGGTAGGTACTTACCTACATTCTCATTCACAGAAAGTCCTGAAGTGACTAAGTGACTATGAAGTAGATAATGGTATAATTTCGTGTGCGAGTTCGCACTCGGCCTGTTTTTTTTTTTTCAAAAAATAACCTTGTCCGGGCTTTAAAACATTGAAAGTGATGCCTCTGTGCTTAGGTAAATAGGTAGATATATATCGGAAAACATGATTTTAAGAAACTTGTTTCCTGTCGTATATAAAGTATAAGCCTTATTCTTAATTTATAGAAATTAGAAAACAATAAACGCATTTTAATAAAAATACTTACTGTGTTTAGATTTCAATGTTATTTCTCTGTGCTTGGCTTTTAAATTCATGTTTTTATAATTTATTTTGCAAGTTATTATGGAAGTTAATTTGTTTTACAAACATAAGTTTATTTTTTATTATATACTAGCTGACCCGACAGACTTTGTCCTGTTATTTAGTTTTTTTTTTTAAATCCTCTTTGACGATATCTGTTAATTCTATGTCGAACGCACTGACCTCTATAGTACAAGCACGCTGGACTAAACATTCTCTAAGAAATAACACATAATTTTGTGCCAAATAAAGCGTCCCCACCGAGTGTACAGGCAACTAAGATAGAGTAACTACCATATTTTTATGTCAAATTAGTTCCGTGGATGGTCACCACACGCTCACTATAGCCATAATTAAATGGCTTCATTGTTAGGTTGACAGTATGCAATCCAGCGCATTTGTATTATAGAGGTCAGTGGTCGAACGTCATAAGGTTACATTCAAAATGTTTTAACGTCCAAAGCGCTAAGGTTTGATTAGAAATAATTTTATATGGTGGTTAAGTATTCTTGAATTTAATAATTTTCTGCGCAATTTTCTTATTTTTTTCTTTCATAAGAACCTTCTCCTGACTATAACAAACAACAAAAAGAGAATTAGTGAAATCGGTCCAGCCGTTCACGCGCGATGGCGTGACCAAGGGAAATAGGGATAGATTAATAACAATTTTGATGATTCATACTTTAGAGTTCGTTATGGTTAATTTGATGACTAACCTAAATTTCTTAGGAACAAGAATCAGATATTATATTTAGGATATTGCACATTAGTGAAAAGTTTAACCTTAGGTGTAATAAAATATTGTTCCCATTAAATTAAACAATAACATCGACTATCGATACTAATTTCTTATTGACCATCACTAATACGGTGTTTGACATTCAGTCGGTTCATTCGGAATCTTTCGGATTTGGCGGATTTTTTCTGGAACAAAATTAATGCCATTTCCCCTCTAGTAGGATATGTCCTCGATGAGCCAGGGTAAGAATCTGAGAAAGAGATAAGAAACGGGAAGCTAGCATTAAGCGGCAACTACCTTCGCTTTAGTTAGGTCCTTTACAGCTTGGCCTGTACTGCAAGTTTTTTTTTAATAAAAAATATCAACAAGGTCCTGTACAGCTGTGATGGCCTGAGCTAAAAGTAACTTTTTAAAAATAAAAATATCAACAGACTTGCGGTTGATTGGTGGCTGCTGTTGTTAAAGACCAGGAACGTGGGTTTTGGCATAACTGTTACTTCTGAAGTAAGTATTTCGCACACGGCCAGCTGTAAACGTTCCTACAGCTACAACCTAACCTAAGCTGTTCTATTGGCGCGTCGTCATAACCGCTGTATCATTATTATAAGCTAAGGGCATAGGAACCACCTCTTCCCTTTCATTTATAATAGGGTTGTGGCCATGTGCGAAATTAAAGCCGATCTTTCGCGCTTGGTTAAGTGTAAAGTTGCTACTTGGCTTCTAAACCAGTTATATGATGACTCAGAACTTCTGCTGAAACCATTAAAATAATTTTATGTATGCTTATCCTAGACCCAAACACATCTTACATACACATACACACACCCATACGCATACACAATCACAGATACACAATCACAGACACACATTCACATGCACACACACACACACACACCCACATACACTTTACATACCAGACCCATTTCACCCTTTATTAATAATTACTGTTAAAAAAACTTCTTTATTATAATTTAGGAAAAAAAGGATTTTGATCAAGTTATTCACGGCGATCTTAATCTTTCTTCCTACTTAATTTATAAGCGAAACTCGAGCCCCCAAAAGACAGGAATACCTAATTTAGGGACTAACAGTAATCCTAGAAAACTTTAGTTGTATAAGTGGTAAGTTAAAATTGTTGTGTATCACTTTCTGTTAATAAAGTTTATTCTTAGGGCTCATTCACACGGGATCCATTGACGATTCGTCAAAATAAAGGATACGTCATGACGGATAGACGTTCACATTGCATACGGAATCGTGTTTTTTCACGATTCGTCAAAATATACTAATTGAATTTGGTCAAAAATCCGTGTATTTTGACGATTCGTGATTTTTACAAACACATACTAGATTTAAGACGTATTGTAATTTTTCAAGATTCGTGATCCGTGTCAACATGTGCATTCAAAAAGGATTGCTACCGTCAAAAAAAATAACGTATCGCGAAAAAAGACGAATCGTCAAAAATCACGAATCGTTCTCGTGCGAGCGAGCTCTTATCCCTATTCTGTGCGCGGGGTAGGTACAGTAACGCAAGGGCCAGCACACAGTACACAGTACACGTACTTCAGTCGCTCGGCCCACGTCTTCAGGCGGCGGGCGGGAGGCGCGGGCTGCGGCGGGCTGGCGGGCGACTCCACGCGCGCGCTACACGCACCACACAGAGGGGTTGATGCATGCATGCCAACATGATCGTTTCGATGCCACATGACAAGGGCGTGGGACTGATTTCATTATAGAACTTTCTAAGTAAGAAATATGTCAACCATATTTCATTTTTTTACTAACCAAAGAATAACTTTTTGTTAAAATTATTAACAAAATCATTCCCATTACCTTATGATCGAAATAATTGGTCGTCAGTCTTGTGATTGTCACACGAGTACATATGGGGTGTCAAGCTCAGTTAGATAGGCAAGGAACGATAATTATGAAAGTCCAATTCTAATACTGAAATGACAAAAATTCATTCGCAGTCATTCCAGTGTTGGACAGTGTATTCTGATACCTGTGTAAAATGGAATATGTACTAAATATGCTTTGATTTAAATTCGACAACAGCAAAGTAAAAGGCTCTTTAAACGAGAGCAGTTTCAGTATTTCGCTAGAAATATATGATCTGAATATAACATCCCATATGATTGAATGTCAGTTCATGTACAGGGTAGTCAATTGTAAAGATGTCATCAATCCCTCCTTATAAATAAATTATGAGCATGTCAGTGATGAGGTTGCACGAATATCTGCCGTGAATGTATTTACAAAAGAAAAAACAACTTAAATGCAAAAAGTGCGCTCTGCCAAACACGTATGAAGAAAAAGGAGGCAATACCTTTAATCCAAGAGTTTTTTATCCACGTTTCTCTTCTCTCGATTTAATTGATCAAGATAACTACTGACGCCATTTCCTTTCTTCAATAAAAGGAAAAGGTTGGCAGCTGTGATTGCTGAGTATGGATTAAACCATCCACAAAATAAGTATGTAGCACACAGCTAAGTTACAAAAAAAATACGTTCGCAAGATATTTGTGCAACTACTGTTGTGATAAGCTTAAGAAGCGTTCGGGAAGTTAGTAAATAATCGGAAGGTGTTTGAAGTGTCAAGTTGATGTGGTAGGTGGGGTCGTAAATTGACAGTTGTGTGGAAATATTTGACAGTGAATCCTTTGATAGAATTTCGAGATCGCAATGATGAGACGAAAAAACATACCGCGCCCAGAAGAAAAGAGTGAGCGATTGATGAATAAACCCGATTCGAAAGTATTATCAAATGTGATGTCCATTTATTAATAAATGTATTTTCTTTCTTTCTAACTAAAGTTTTCTTTCTATTAGCTGTGCATCCAAGCCATGATCATAGTAAATAAAAATAGTGACACACTATCTTTAGAACGGCCTGATAAGAATTTGTGAAACTAATCAGCTGCTACATATTTTTTGGTGATACGTTTACACCTTTGCATGAGTTGCCTTTGCTGACAATGATGTAATGTCAGCTGAAGCGAGTAAACTGTCGTGTAATGTAGAGACAAGATACACATTTTGTCTGCTTAGTGCCACCATAGAATCAAATCAACTATACTATCTTTTTCAAGTGAGATGTTCGATCATTCTGCCACAACCTGGATCATGGTCAGCGGACCCTGGGCCCTCTCATAAGAGAGCACAACCGGGATAACGCTAGGAGGATGATGATGTTCGATCATTCTAAAGTACGAAATTCTATCAAAAAATACAGATCTAAAATATCAGTGATAAGTTTAATTAAGTGTATAGGTTTTCTTTAAGACAGCTAAAATAAGGGATATCACCTTAGCAGTCAAATCGGATTCAGATTAGAAAGAAGTATGATTTTGTAGATGCGAATCTAAACAATACCGTTTTTACAGATTACTTGAGTAGTCATTAAACATTTTGGTGCCAGGATGATTACTTGTGCGATGATGAATATTTAAGTTTAGCTTAAAGGTTACTGCTTTTTTGTAGTTAACAGTCTTTTATAATAAATAGGTTTCCTTTCCTGCTTTAAAAAAGTAATTTCCTAACATGATTACAATTTGATCTAAGTATTGGTAGGGCATCGTATCTACAAAATTTCACACTTCACATCACAGGTCGTAAGTACGCAGATTGAGAGTATAGTCGTGCAACTGCGAGTGATAGACCACTGGGGAGTTAGAAGTTTTGTTACAGACAGACATGCTATTATTAGTATATATATTTTTAAGAGACGTTAGTAAGTATCATCAGGCCCACGACCACTCAAGTTCTTGATCCAAGTCGTTCTTTAAGTTTTTCAGAACAGACTAAAAAATGAATGGTAGGTATAGGTTCAAGAATTATAAGGCTAGTTCATTGTAAAACCTTTTACAGAAGAAATTAATTTTACAGGAGAGCGAACAACATTCTCGTTTGTCTTGCTGGGATTCTTGAAGATTTGGAAAACTTTCGATGTTCATAAAAGATATTAATGATGATTGATATTAATAATGTTTTTAGTAATTAATACCTCCATCCTAAAATATTTACGAATTTCGCAAATGTCAGTTACGAGGTTCTTCAATGGAGCAGCCGTAAAAGACAATGGGTCTTTTAGATTTAACAATAATTTAAGGAACCATTTACAACGCCTTTGCACGACTTCGTAAAACTATCACCCTGTATGTGTGGAATATGCTAAACGTGTAAACAAATACTCTATCACTTTAGACAAGGATGGACTATTGTTGAAATGATTTGCCCTCGGAATCGAACCCGCTGACACGACGTATTTTATCAACAGTTTCCACCGAAAGTTTGATTTTATACGTATGTTGTTACGTCTGACGTTTGATTTTATTACGACTTCTCCGTTTATTTAATGTTTAGGTTATTAACAAAAAAGATTAATATATATAAAAACAACACACATTCAAAGTATGTGTTTACATATTTAGCCCAGTCTAGTTAACCTAAAATAAAGAGTAAACCTTTTCATTAATTCCTGCTGCTCCTAAAGCCGAATTTATAAATGCACGTTCAGGATGTCATTATAATGAAATTACAAAATAATTCCCTATCCATCCTATGTGTGCAAAAATTTGTGTATAAGTGATAATAATTATGAAGACATAGGACCTAACGATAAACTATGGATACAATGTGTTAACAATATAAGAGCTAAAAGTATGGGAGATTGAATGAGACTGATTGATATGATGGAATCAATGGCGACTTATCACACTTTCACTAAAATGGTATCTCGAACGTTAATGTAAAAATTCAGCTTCTTGGGAATTGATGGAAGGGTAAAAGTATATTTTGACTGGACTATTCGCCAGTCGCACTTCGGTCAGGCACCAAATAAGTACAGACATGCCAACTCACCCCTTTTTCGTGTCGACGACACTCGTGCGTTTGACCTCTTTGACCTCCGGCTGTTTAGCCACCTTAGGCGCCTCCTCCTCTTGCAGCACAGCATTGAGGATCTGTTCCGCTCTCTCTTCGTTGAAGTCTACGCTCTCTAGCGCTATGGCTATGACGCGTTCCGCCACTGAGCTGTACTTCTTTTGGAGCTTCTGTTTCACTGGAACGGTATGATGTAGCTTCCTTAGGGCAATACGGTGTATGTACTTTGAGAGAAAGGAGACTCGTACTAGGAAAGTCTAGGCTCCGAGCGACGTATTATAAGTATGTCTATACGTTATCCTAGTCGCCATAGCGCAAACTCACGCTTAGTTTGGGGCTAGGTAATTGGTTTGATTGTTGGAACAATTTATTTATTTATTGCCACATAAATAATTTAAAAAATAAAACACATTTTTCTTTAGCCAAAAAGGAATAACGGAATTACTCGCACATTCAGTCTTATTGACATATAAAAATACATTTTCTTTACCCTTATCGCACTCGAAAATATTGAAAGGGGGTAAGGGAATAACTCACACATCCAGTTTTATTGTGACATAAATAATAATACTAATAGTGTCACAAAGCTTTTAGATTAATGTTGTCAAACGGGCCTCTGCGTGTTGGCTTCGGCCCCATGTACGCCTTCCAAAGGTCCGGGACCCCATGGTCCCCAGATAGGAAAAGCAACAACATAATAATACATTTATTTCAGACCAATAAATCATCCTCATCAATCCATAGTAGTGTAAGTAACAGATAGCTTATGTAATAGTGTAAGTAAACGTGCATTAAGGTTTGGAGATGTCCTGGACATCAAAAAACTGTAATTTTGTAAAAAAAGGACTTACACTGATTCTTCTCCTCCAACGTCTTCATAATGGTCACGACTTTCTTCGGTGGCTGCGGCGTGTCTTTTTCTTTCTCTTTCTTCTTGATGATGGTCTCTTTCTTCGTGAAGCCCATGGTGATCAGCTCCTCGCTCGCCTTCTGCACGTTGTTGTCCTTGTTGGCTAACACGTCGAGGATCAGCGTCTCCTCTGCTTTCGGGAATATGCTTTTTAGGTACCTGAAAGTGGAAGGTTAGTCAGCTTGGTGATGGACGAGGACTAATTGTTTAGCTGTACGAATTGGTACTGATATCTATCTATAATTTAAGAGCTACGCTCTTGTCGGTAGAGTCTTCTCCATATTCAGTTTCTCTATTTCCTTGACTTCTTGGTACGACACGACACGTAACTTTTTCTTTATTTGGTCCATGTAGGCCTTCCTCTTTTCCTTTGTCCTTTTAATTTTCCCTCTATAATGCCTCCAAAGTCATCGTGGTGCACTAAGTGTCCCACCATCTTTCCGCTTCTATTCTCGATGGTTCGCAGTATTTGTCTCTTCTCGCCAACAATCTTCTTCTTTTCACTAACTACTAACTAATCCCGTCCATCCTGCGTCAACACCACATCTCAAAGGCCTCTATTCTCTATACTGGTATGTATACCGAAAGTATATTTGTAACTGAAAGGCTTTAGACACCCCATATGATTTAATTTGAGATAAATCCCCTTGCTTTATAAATACCAACGTTTTATTTTTAGTAAACAAAATTAAAGTTTTTATTTTGCGTCTATAACTTTTTATTTTTTTAAATTATATGGCATGTCGTGTACAGTAGCTTAATTGGGATAAGTTTTACAACTGGTTACGTGGCGCGTAAAAAAATTAAATCAAAGTAGTGTCAATGAGTATGCGTCCTGTACCTCAAAATAAATAATGGGACCCTTTTTATCATCAATTTATTGTCAGTTTGTCCGTCGCACTGACTCTAACTATTTAGATATTTACTAAATAACTTGTGGTCTTGTGGTGTATGTCAGGATTGTCAGGTTTCCCTCTCAACAGTGTTACTTGTAGACTGCCGGTAAATCAGGTTCCCAGGATTACGGAAGTCAGACGGCAGTCGTTACACTGCATTACCTGATCTCCCATATCTTGAACCATGTTCCAAAGCAGACCTTGGGCTCTCGCGCGAGTGCACAACTGGGATAGCGTTAAGTTGATTAATATTACTGCCTGTAAAGCAGTCAAACAAGCAATTCATTTTCCTTACTTGAGTTTCATCTTCGGTGACTGGTGTCTCGGAGGCCCATCGGATTTGTTGGTGCCGCAGTAGCTGGAAGCCCCGGACGCTGGCCGCAGAAGGGATGGAGACCCTGACAATGAAGGATTTTTAATGTGTCAGAAATCAAACCGCTAGATGTCGCTGAACAAGTCAGTTAAGTTTGTAAAAAATATATTTAAACAATAAATTTGTGGTTAGAAAAAGGCTGGTTGTAGATTCACGCGTAGGTACTATCATCGGTGCGGTGACAGTACATTGAATTTAACAGGTAAATTTTGAAGCCTTGTATTTTGTTGTAGCCACTTAAAAATTGTGGGATTATATGTTGAAAACTGTATTTTGAGTCGCTAATATTTTTTTGACATAAGTACTTCACACACTACACATCTATCATACAATTTGTTGTTTTTGTTTCAGACTCAATGATTACGTCGCAATATTAAACTAGAGTCGAATATCGCACTCTAGCAACTAAATTATAGGTACTATAATGGTGAAAAAGAAGAATGAAGGATATGGATGGGTAATCCAACAATTGCACGGGCGAAGACGCGAGGAACCACTAGTATGCCCATAAATACTTACTAAGAACCAGGAAACCTAACCTAAATAAAGGCAACCTAGAGAAGCTAGAAGCTACGAGTTTTAGGGAGTGGGTTAGTTGGAGTAGAAGGATACACACACGATACGCACACCGAGCACAATAGAGACGAAATAACAATAATTTTGTTTGAAAAAATTACCGTCAAAATCCCTTCGTGTTTTCCTCAACACATTTTGTTAAATAAATTCACTTATTTTTTACATATTTTAACTTAAACGTGTTGTTTAGAAGATAGTTATTTATGATCCAATGTCAAAACCAATATATCCCCTAATTCAAAATATCGATTAAAAAATATACGCTTTAATTGTCACTAAGTACCAAGCACTGATAAGTGCTTGGTACGCCCTTACTTCGCCTATATAGGTTACGTGCTCAATGCGATACGCACTAGCCCAATCAAGCGGCTAAGTGCGGAAAAAGCCTAGCCAAACTAGCTAAGAATTACCATGTGGAGTCCCAGTCAAGGGTGTGAAGTGGCTCGATCCCTGCATAGACCCCGAGACTCCCTTAGCCAGCTGTAGCGCAGAGTACACTCCCATAGCTCCTTTCTGTAGCCTCGCCGCGGAAGGTGACATGGTCAACGGGCCTGGTGTGGTGATCGGGTGTTTCTCCACTTGCAGTGCGCTGATGACTACAGCTTCACGGTTGTAGTACCTGGAGGGTTGAAGGGATTATAAAATTCAAGATATCTTGGTGAAGAAAATGTTTGGACTGTCCGGGCTTCATTAAACTGATTCACCCTTTTCTTATAAGTAATCTGCGCTTAACGACGTCGTTACTGAGTTTTCAAGTTAGAGCGTTACTGAGTTTTCAAGTTACTTTACCTGTATCGAGAGTCACGTAGAAGCTCTACCATTATTCTATTCATCGATAATTCTAATCTAAGAACATAAAAATTAAAACTGAATTTTGATTTGTGTCATTTTTTGTGGCAGCTAGTGGTTGGTAGAGATTGCTTCAGGGTTTTTTCGCAGAACATTCTATATTCTTTGTCTCTGTCTGAACCGACAAAGTGCGAGTCGAACTTGCGCACGAAGGGAGCATTAGACACAAATAATATTAGAATCTTTTGTTTGTTTCAAAACCTGCAATTTTTTTATTTAATATATACAACTACATATTCTGTGCAAATTTCAAGCCGTTATTAATACCAAGCAAAAACACAGCAAAAAGAACACGTTTGTAGTATGGGCCCTACTTAACTATTTATTTTATTCTGATTTTTGTATTTGTTGTCATGACAAAAATTCAATATCTGTGAAAATTTTGATTGATTAGCTATAACGGTTTAAGAGATTCAGCTTGGTGACAGACATACGGTGGAGTCTCAGTAAGTAAGTATAAGTGTTTATTTATTTTTATAAAACACAATGTCAAAATACATCAAAATCTTGCAGTCGCTGCACTAAGCTATGCTTGTCTGGCAGAGACTAGGTTGCACTGAACTATTAGAGTATTTAGACACTCAGCTTTAGTAATAATAGCCCGTTTTTAACCTTTGGGTGCGAAAAAGTACTTACTTCTTCAACAAGATCTTGATATGCGTCTCGCTGACAGTAGGAAACATAGCGCTGATTTTGGCAACCAGGGCATCCGTGTCCGAGTTGAGCGTGAGCGAGTCCTGGAACTTCTCATTGAGGTGCGACACGCGCCCCGGAATAGGGCTCCCTCGGGGAGTGAGGCAGAGCGCCCTGCCCAGGATAGGGCTTTCGTTTGGCGTGCCGTACGCTCTCCCATCCTGCTACGTGATTATAGTATTAGGGAGGTGATAGAATGGTGGGATTTACTTAAGAGACTATCACACTGAACACCCAGTAGTTGCGCTGTCAATTGTGACGGACACTTTACGTAAAGAATCAGTTAGGAGCTGACCAAACCTTGACACTTTTTGTTACCAACAAGGCATACCATCACAGGAAGCGGTTTTGTAAAACAATGAGTAGGTATGTGTCAAATGGAAGCAACAAACTAGACACAATAAGTGTCTACATATGAGCAGGGAGTGGCTGGTTTCATGTTGAATTATGTCAAATAGAGGCCTATGTCAAAAGACACACCAAACTAAGGGTCATACTATAAATAAATAAAATAAAATAAAAAAGCCTTTATTTGCCATTTTACAATTTGTAAGGTTTTTACAATACATTTTTAAATTTGGTCCCCTCTTTGGGTGAAGGCTTCCTCCATCCCTTTCCACGCCTCTCTATCTTTGCATGTCTGCAACCAGTCTTTCCCCGCTGTGTCAATCACGTCGTCGACCCAGCGCTTGTTTGGTCTGCCCACCCTTCTCCTGCCTATTTGACCTACTACCTATATGTCATACTATAAATAGTGAAATGTTATTTTTATAAGGCAAACTCTAACAAGTTAGAAAATAAAGGCTTTATTATTATTATGTGAAAATAAAATATTAACTTGTGGCTTATACACACAAGGCACAAAAATGTCTACGTTTGCACAGCTCCTAATTATATGTTAATTGCTGGATAGTTTATTTGACTTGACAGATTTTAGCTATTTTATTTCATATTGTATCACAAAGCAATATTTTAGAGTATGAGAGAAAACTAGGGCAGATAAGTATTCATTATACTGTTCAAAATATTTTTATAATTTTTAGTTCTATTGTAAGTATTATGAAAATATTCACATGAATCTTATTTCCATCAAAATACCATTTATCTCAACCCTTTCCCGAGCAGTGGCAAATATGTTGCCACCACAATTCAAACTTTATGCTGTTACAATATGGTTCAAAAGTAAGACCAATTAAAAACAACCAAAGAATTTCAAAAGTTGTATTGCCCGCGAAAGGGTTAAGGTGAACAATTACAATCAAACTAGCAAAGCGGAATACTCACAAGGTGTGGCTTAAGCCCTTTTGGGTGGAACATCTTCGGGCTGTTTTGACTCTGGAAGGCATGCTGAAGACGAACTGGGGAGGGGTAAGGGTGCACGTGGTATGGGGAGCCGTGGACTGACTGAGGTTTATCCAATACGCACAGACATGGGTGGACAAACGGTACTGTGAACAATCGTGCCAGTGCTTCACACAGTAGTGACTGGAGCTTTGCCATTTGATTGTCAAATGATATACCACATACTCATTTATATCATAGTAAGTGACATTAAAAACTGTTGAATTTTATTAATAGTAATACAGTCTGGGATTTTTTTAAATAGTTTTCTAGTAAAAAAGCTATGTAATCAGCTCTTTTACTTTTAGAATATGTTTTGGCAAGCTTCAGTCAAACTAACAACATATATAAGCTGTAAACACACTTAATAGACATCAGCAGTATGTACTTTGGTGTCCATTTGCAGCACTCCATTGCGGTACACCGGCCAATGATACTGGCTCTTCATCATTACTACCAAGTCACTCAAACCTGAAAATTACTTGAGAGTATATTCAAATAAAAAAAACTAATTTTAATTAAGGGCTTTTATGCGTCACAACAATTATAATTATTGTATATCTGGTTCATTAAAATATAACATGGTTTCTTGACTTTTTTACACTCAGAGGTGTAATTTGGCTTTTGTATTAAGTCGTAAAAAACTATTTCAGGTAAAGCTGAAATGATTTAATTAATAAGAAAGATTAAATTAACAGGTTTTCTGGTGTCGAAAAGTATTTTTTTGCCCTAAGGATAAATTAATTTAGGTTAAGGAAACACTTCATACCTGAGGATGTATGCACTCCAGAGCGATGTGATGAGCCGCGTTTTGTATCGATTTGTGTTTAGATCGCAATTCTTCCATTTTTAATAGCTTTTATCCCAAAAATAAAGCTTGTAACCAACCAAAACACTTGGGCCTACCGATATGACATGACTTATTTGTTGATTAAATTAGAGAGAAATACATGAACTACACTCATAAACAACAGTTACAATAAAAACGAATAATCTAGATCTTTGCCTAGTTATTTCAATAAAATTTTCACGATATTTTAATATTTCCCTCCTTTTATTTTGTTTGGCATGGAAAAATTCAAGCCAACTTTTGTATTGCTCTACTAAATTAAAATGATCTTCTTTTCATTAAAAACTTCAGAAAATCCTGTAGTTTTTATTTGGTAGGATAATATTGCGTAACAACATCGTTTGAAAATCAATACTCACTTCATGCGTTCAGAAACAAAGACCAAAGACAAGCAAAACGTTCAAAGTGAGGTGCAGACAAACCCTGTGCACGGCCGTGACGGATTGCGATTGCGAGCGTTTTCGAGGCGGAGGAGCAGCGAACATGTTGCGGTCGCGCAACGTTTTTGCCGCGAATAGCTCCGCGGTGGACGCCATTTTGTACAATGTTTGTTGTCTTCCCGTATTTAATTAATTTTGTTTTGTCACATAGGGATTTTTTTTTAATACAAACAAAATTCAAACTATCATTTGCTATCATTCTTATTATTCAGGATATTGTGTTATTATGTCACTTTGTATCAGCTGTAACAACTTATAAAATGGAGTTTTTTCCATTGGTAAATAGAACCGAATCTATAGGAATTCAAACTTTGTTGTTGCATTTCGGGAAGGTAAACTAGGATATAAAATTGCCTTTTATAAAAGTACTAGTGGTTTCCCGCGACTTCACCCGCAAGAGTTGGATTTTCCATATAAACTTTCATCCCCCATTTCACCCCCTTAATGTTTTTATATCGCGACAAAATGTAACTAAAGGATTAATGGCATTGATTTATTATTTATATTGTAAAATAAATCAATGATTTAAGGTATTATAGTTCTTTTTCATACGTTTTTTCCACACCCTATATAAAACATTATAATAAAAGCAAAAAAAGAAAATACTAAAGACTTGGCTGTATAGACATGGTTCCTTGGCAAATACAGTCAGAATGGGTGACTGAAAACAAAATAAATAATTATGGCGGACGGTTTGACAGTCAAGAAAATGTTGACACAAATTAAAAACGATTGGATGTTGAATTTGTTGATGTGAGTCGTTGTTGTGAACGCTTGGAGTGCGTGGGGGTTCATTGGGCCAATCGGATGTTCGGATGAGAGCGATGGCGGAGACCAGAAGTTCGGACAACGTTGACATTGCCGAAGCCCAAGCCGATGCACTGTCGGCTAGGGCCGAGCACTCTGAGCTCAAGGCCGATCGTGCCGAAGGGCCTGCGCTCTCGGCCGGGCTCAAAACACCTCGGCTCACCACCGACTCCGGAGTCGTCACCTTAGTCACGGCGGGCACGACGTTCAACGTAATAACAACGGACCAGCTGCCGCATTTCAAGCCCATGCTGTGCGTGGACAACGGGTTCATATCTGGCGGGCCAGTGCCCGACGATATAAAGGCTACACACATCGTGATCCAGAAGCCTACGTCGCCCGCGAGGTCGATTCAAGAGGATGTCGCGCCGACGACCACACCGGCTAAAACGGCTAACGCGCGGACGTGGGCTGAAACTGCTAACATGCCAGTACTTCCCGTCCGCTGTAAAAATATATCTGCTGAGCTCCATAAGCAACGCTTTGGCTCTGGAGGTAGAGGGAGGTGCATCAAGTATGGAATGGTGTGGTACACCCCAAGTGAGTTTGAAGCTCTTTGTGGAAGAGCATCTAGTAAGGATTGGAAGAGATCTATCAGGTTTGGTGGAAGAAGTATTCAGACATTGATTAATGAAGGCCTCCTCACACCCCATGCAACAAGTTGTACTTGCGGGGCATGCTGCGATGATCAGTCTGGTGAGTGAGTTTATCTAATCATTAAATTTGACTTATAATAATTATTGAATCTTGTACACTTTTTTCACAAAGAGGTACAATATTGTAATTTTTATTGACACAGCTATGGGCCCCATCCGTCTTTTTACTCCGTATAAGAGAAAGCGGAAAAACAACACTGATTCAGAAGAGAAAAAACCCAAAGTTAAGCATGAGAGCAGTCTGGGTGACAGCGATGTTGATAACATCCACCAGACGAGCAACAACAGTCATTCCAAGGAGGCCTGGCAGACCATTGCTGAGGGGCTGGATAGCAGCACTGAATACCATTTGCTGAATACCACAGAGCCAGCGAAACTAGACAACAATACAGGTAAATATTTTACATCTTTCTTGGTTATCTCTTTTGCTGCTATAAATAAATCAATGTATTGGATAAGAGTTTGTAACTAAGTCAAATTCAAAATTCAAAAATATTTATTAATAAAAACACACATATGACAAAATGTTATACAGCAGTCCCCGTTCTAGGGCTTAATGCCTGTATCACGGGCGGCCTTTAAAGGTTAGCAATTCCCAAGTTCAGTATATAGAGCTAGCGGGAGGGACACAATGTAACAAAATAATAATGAGAAAAAGAAAACAATGACAATGAACTAAGTATTGAATGGAACTGAAAGAAATTGGAAGTAATGTATTGCTCCCAATTTTTAAATATCAAGCCAGGATAACAATATTAAGCCCAGCGACCATAGTATTTTTGTGGAACAAATAGTTATTTTGATACTCTGCAGAATTCTGGGGTTCCATTTATGGGTCTTAGAGGCTCCACATTCTGTCCCAGAGGCATTGTTCTTAAAAAAGTACATTATTATTTATTTTAATGTACTTTTTAAGTCATGAACTTATTCAAACCACAAGGTAAGTAAATCACATTTGTTATCCATATCCAAGGGGTATCCAAAAGGAAAAAATATCTAAAGGAAGTATTTACATCAATTGGGGTTCCCTGGACAAAAAAATCAGGAACCTCTGCATTAGATGATCCACTGCATGTTTGATAGATTTGAAGTCTTATTACATTCAGAGTAACTAGGCATGTTAGCTAGAATATAAAATTAATTTTGTGTATAGTGTAATAACATTCAAAGTTGTTTGTCATGACATTAACTAGCCATTAGTTTGTAGGTTGATGCTAACAGAGCCGCAATGAAAAATGTTACTTACTCGTAAACTATGAACTAAGTACTGCATTAGACTGTGTTTGATGAATAACCAACTATTATATTAATTTTTTTATTCAAAATATAAGCAATTATCTGCACACTTTTTCTTGTGTTATATTTTCCACTGGAGTGATGATTGCCAAAGAACATGAGTACAACTAAGGTTTAAGCTTGAGCGAATTCCTTGACAGCAGCCAGTGTTCCCTATCAAAAACCTAAAATAAGTTTCTTGATAATCTCTGTTTACCATCAGGGCACTTTTTCTGAATGTTCTGTTAATACAAGCAATACCTAGGTATATCTAACATTTTTTGATAATATCATTTTATTGAATAGTCTTAAATAGCCTATGTGTAACAAAAGTGATGTAAGTATTATTAATGTTTGCTGTGGTTATGATGATGATGTTCGTTTAATGTTTAAGATATGCGATTTTTATTTGCGAATTTCCTACAAGAAATCTATGCTAATACTCTCAAAATATGTTTTCCTACATTTTTATAAGCGAAATGAAGAATTTAAATTCATTTTTATTTACATGTAAGTGATGCACCGCCTCCACACATTTGAAATTTATTAATTCAAAATTAACTGTTTGTCAGTCAACAGCTGAACCGATTTAGATAAAGTATGGACATTCAGTAAAAATGGGAAATTTTGTGCCGGAATCCTTTATTTGCGCGTGCCCGACAAATCCCCAACAACAAGGCAATCGAACCTGGGGCTGGGCCCTTTGTAAAAACATAAGCTGTGCGATAGAACAACTTAATTATACTATCGACACCGCGGCTTTGCATGGCTGCCAGCATAAGTTTTTTTATTTTTATTACACAATAAAAAAAAATATGCAGAAGAAAGTTGCATACTCATGGTAAAACAGTTTTAGAGATTGGTCCAGTAGTTTTTAAGGTAATACATACAAAAATACAAATCCTTCATCTTTATAATATTAGCAAAATTACAAGAATACAAAGCTTTTCCTCTTTATTTGCGTGTAGATCTATATGAATGTAAATATAAACTTTATGAAGGACAATGATCATTTGCTGGGAAATAGTTGCAGCCACTGACAGTGTATTTATTTAAAAAAGAGATAGACCTGTCATCTCGTACTACGCGGTGATCCGAATTTGATGCTCCGAGCACACGTTCTTTTACGTTTTCTTTTAAAACGCAAATTACATTGACAAATTACATAATTTGAGGCAATCAATTTCTGCGCGATAATGACCCATCTATCTCTTTTTAAATGCACGATCATAGGTCGCAGCTATGATATTATCGATTCTATCAGAGTTGCAATTTATGTTGCTTATGAACTTGCTAAAGTTGCAAAATGTTGCATTTCCTGGTCAAACTTGTCAGGGTTTGTCATACCTATTTGTGGAGTGAATGAAGAATTGGTTAAATCTATCGCGTTTCTTGTTATATTGATGTATCTATTTCATAAATATGTAAATACTCTCGCGTTGCTGAAAGACTACCAAAAAAAAAGCGAATTTGTGCTTTTTATATATATTACTAGTGGTTCCCCGCGACTTCGCCCGCAAGAGTTGGATTTTCCATATAAACTTTGATCCCCCATTTCACCCCCTTCATGTATATCGCGACAAAATGTATCCATGTCCTTTGCAGGGTCTTGAACTGTCTCCACACCAAATTTCATCTCAGTGGTTTAAGCGTCAAGAGGTAACACAGACAGACAGACACACATTCGCATTTATAATATTAGTATGTATTAGTCTCCGTCAGTCGGATCAGGATGGTTCGCAGCGCAAAAATCCGCATGCCTATGTTTCGTATAAAAGATCGTACACTAGCGGCGGATCGAGGTGGGGCCGCAAAGCATTTTCTCGATGTTTCATATAAACAAAATACAGGCAGGCGGTGGTTTGAGTTGCGGCCTGCCCCGATCCGCCTGATGGTCGCCGGAGTTTTTGCACATCAAATACAGTAGACATTTGAAAAAGGCCAATACTTTCAGGCCATAATGAATAAAATAAAATCAGCATTTTTTTCTGTAATTTTTAGGCCATAATAGTTGTATTATTATTACTCGTACGAGTACTACTAGTTGTCAGCTAAGAATTAACTTGATTAAGGGGTGGTTTTCAACGTTAATGTTACTTGGGGAGTATAAGAACAGACGACATTATCATATAGGGCATGAGAGCCCTGTGCCCTCTCTAATCGCTACCGATATGAGTGTTTATAACTTGTACCCACTCCAGTACTAATTGTAGTTAGCTCGCTAATTAATATTGACAGTTGCACACACTGGTCGATGCATTTTAGTAGGTCAATTTCTAGAACATTCATAAGATATCGTAGTAAATTGACAATAAATAATAATTAATTAGCAACTTCAAGGCGCAATAACAAAGTGTTTCGTCTTTGTTTATAAATGTTGAGGTCATAGGTTGATTTCTAGATTGGATATGTAAAAACAGCTCACATTCAGGTCTGCTAATGAGAGTATAATTTTAAAGATGACCCCACTTACAATAGTCAATAAATTCTTTTACTTCAAGCTCTAGTACTTTGTAACTTAAAGACGCTTAAATACCTACTAAAAATATCTAAACTCTTAACAACTCATCATTTTACAACATCTTACATATTTGCTTATCGGAGTCAAAATGGACCTATGGCCCGAAAATTTTCAGTTATCTGAGTAACCATTGTATGGATTATCTTTTAACTTACCATTCATACCCGTAAAGATACAAGTTAAAACAACGTAACATTAACTTATTTTAATTTAGTATTCGGTTTCGCCATATTGTTATTTTTGTAATATCTCATTTACATTTTCCTTCAAATGTATTTTTGACATACTCATATCTGTGGCGAAGTGCATCATGTATGCGTTAACTGAACGACCGAAATAGCAATCTATTCTACAGCGAACTTCGCTATCGCCAACATAATGTCAAAATATGTATGCTTTTGTCAGTTAACTTCGCTATATATATATAGCTAACTTCGCTTTTGAGTAGATTTCATTTTATATTTATGTAGGTAAAGGTTTTTAGAATATTTGGTTCTGTTCAATACTCTCGTAAAAAGAACGAACTTCTGATTTACTGGCACAACTTTAAGCTAGCTAACATGCATTGCCAAACTCGCCGACCGGGGCTTGACAATACCTACTCGAAATTGTGGATGGGAAAAAATTATTATATAATATAATATATATTATATAATATATTCTATTAATTATACGAAATTGTGGAGTAAATGAAGTTATTAGTTGATCCCAATGCGTTCGTTGTTATAAGATTACATTATTTTTGCCGGTAAATTAGGCGCTAATGATTAGTGCCTAGTTTGGCTGACTCTTGAAATGTGCTAAGTTAGGGCGATTTTACACTCATGCTATACATACTTTACTCATACATATACAGAATTGCATTTTAAAGTGGTGCCAAAATTTTAACAATAAGGTCTAGGGAACAATATAAGGAAACAAATTTATCACTATCATTTTTAATCATTGATGCGGATTTGCTCATGCACGCAGGATCGAGATACACAATTTGTGATGTGTAACACCCGCGACATGCGAAATATTCTTCTTTGGCATCGTATATTATGTATCTCGATCCGGCTTGCGTGAGCAAATTCGGATGACACTAAAAGCGCCCTTAAGAGGAAAGACCAGGCGCCATTTCTCGATACAAACGTAGTCCTCTGTTTTCTCCCTGGATAATGGCTAAAGGCAAAATATTTTTTAACCATAAAATCAACATTTACCACAGCTATGCTCCTATTTTTCGGTTTTTTTATATTCGAATTAACAAAGGAAATATAAGTCTTCAAAAACTAAGAAAATTGCCTAATTTCAACCTCAACTTTGAGACGCTCGCCCAAAAAATCTACGCAAATAAATACTAAAACTAAAACATAGGAGCATAGTCCCACCTTTTAAGAAACGATTTCAAAAGAAAATATTATCATTTGTCAAATTTTGGACGAGGAAATAGGGGACTTCGAAATGCTGTTTAGGAAGGATTTATCGGTCTGCGCTCGTTTGTCCCTTTCTTGCTTGGGCGGCTACCAGACATCGCATCGAGACAGCAACAATACCTATTCTTGAAATACCACGTGACCTCGTTTCCTCTTAATGGGTGCTAAATTCCACATGAATGCTACCGCTACTTGGACCATCAGATAAAATTGAGTCAAATGCTTGACACATAACACTGTTTGTGACACCCTTCGTCACACATCAATGCATTTGCGATGTGATGTGTTGAGATCTTACTTGCCACAAGGAGATACTTGCGTAATGCTGCGAGTGATTACTAATTAGTAGTAAATGTATTACTTTGCCGTCAATTTGAATTATATCTTTAGTTTTTTTCATTATATGTACTAGATGGCGTATGTATCGCACCTATGTGGCATGGCGAATAATTATTTAATTTTATTTCATGTTTGCTATAGTGACTGTGACTTGACTATCATTCGGGTTCGATTCCCTTTCTGAATATTTGAAGGCTTCATATTGAAGTCGACCTAAATGTTGCGACTTGGTCAAATAATCGTAAACTTCAAATAAATTGGGCTACACATAAGCTGATGTTTTCTAGATCTAGTGAGTTATAGTTGGCGTTCCCAAAGCACGAGTTGCGGGTTCAAATGCTGCGATTAAACCAGTGTTCAGTTATTAGCACAAGCATTTTTGCCATGCCTCGCATATTTTTGCCATGACACACATTTTTAGGGTTCCGTAGTCCGACAAGGAACCCTTATAAGATCGTTCAGTCCGTCCGTTCCGTCCGTCCTAGTCTGTCACAGAAGAATATCTTCTACGTTTATGGACTGATTTGCATGTAACTTGGTTCGAGGATACTTCACATATAGATCTCATTTTTAAAAAAACGAAAAATTAAAAAAACCCCTTTTTAAGGGGACCTCCCCATGCATGTAAAAGGAGGGGTGAATTATTTTTTTGAGTGGGGTATCGTTAAAAAGGACTATGAAAATAAGGTAGGGTTTCTATACAACACTTTTTTATCAGCTTTACCATTTGCGAGATATAGCCCGCCAAAGTCGTTTACACGGTGTCTGTCCCTCCCCCCCCCCCCCCCCTGTAATTTCTGAAGTCTTGGATCTACAAACTTAAAATGACTCACGTAAAGAAACAGGCGCGAAAACTCTTATTTAAATTGTTTCGGGTATCCTGTGATGAATACTTTTGAAATTATAAATAAAATAAAAATATATAAATTTTTTGCCTATACTGTTTAATGTTTTAAGTTAATGGTACGGAACCCTTCGCACGCGAGTCCGACTCGCACTTGGCCGGTTTTTTAACTAGCAATCCGCACCGGTTTCGCACAAGTGTAATTTAAAAAATAAATAATAGCCTAGTCTTTTAGAGCAGGAGGAATAATGAAGCGGTTTAGATTACTTTTTACAAGCTTACTTCTTTAAATCTTTATGGTATATGATTAAAAAAAAACATAATTTAATGTAAAGTCTTGCCTACTGCTCTGCTACTGAAATATTAATAATATTTGCAAATATCAAGTCGAATTTATTGAAATAGTGTACACCTTCATAATGCACATTAATCAATGAGTTAAGTATCTCTTATTATAAGTTGCTCAAGTATTTTAAAGGCGAAAATATTATTAATCTCATTAGCGCCCATGCATTAATTAATAATTCAGCTGTAGTAATACACATTGTCATAATGCTTTCGCGATGGTTATATTCGCACTATCTTTGACGACCTCTGTGGCTCACCGGTTAGCCGGTTTTCTAGGTGTTGCCATCTCTGAGCACCAGGGTTCGATCCCGGTCGGGGTCGATTTAGAAATCTAAATTGCCACCTTTGTTTTTGATTGTCCATAACACAAATGCTTTAGCTTCGTTTTTACTTTTGTGATCAGGGAAATAAATAAATTGTAATGCAATGCAACATATGTGATGTTATTCAATATTTAAGAATACCATGGAAAATCAATGGGTGTTGCCTACTTGGTAAAATAAACCTTATATCTACTGCCACAAGAATACTTTACATAATTTGTAAGCGTAGGATTTGATACGATTTGCTCAGAATACAAGACAGCGTTTGATTTGAAAAAAGTCAAAGGATATACTAAAGTTAAGCGAATAGACACAGTCAACCCAGTGCCAAAATATGTATGCGAAAGTAACGTGATGTATCGATGACTTAAAATCTTGTCTATGCTTAAAATTATTTTAGTTTCATACATTTTTTCAGCGAGCGATAGCGATGTTGATAATTATGTGTATTTTTAACGTTTTATAACAATCAATATCAATAAATAGACTAAAAAATATAACAAAATGATATTAATGTCACTCTAACCTAAATCGATCATTGCACCGCGGCCCATCTGAACCGAAATTAGCCAACTGCGTAAGATATATTATATAGGGTGTCCCAAGAAGTATGGTAAAGCGGAAGTCCAGAGATAGAGTACCTCTTGGGGCACCCGAATCACCTCCATGTACGTTCCGCGATTTTGCGTAGTTTTTGAGTCATGAATTTTTTTCTGAATTTTTCAGAATTTTCGACCTGAGCAACAAAAAAATTTTTAAAAAAAAAAAGTTATTTTTTTTTAGATTTCTTTTTTGCAGCTAAATCTTCGTAAAATGAGCTTTTATGCCTAAAATAATCAGATTCGTAACTTTGAACTGAATTACGAAAATGTTGGTTCGAAGTGTAAAATTTACGTTACATGAATTATGGCTTAAAATTTCAACTTTAAATTAAAAATCGAAACAGGTGACTTTATGGTTTTAAAGTAAATTCTAAAACTTTTTCAGGTTCTCAGCTTTAATAATCATTTAAAAAAGTAGCACTGAATGGGCTACTTTTGGCTAAGAACGGCCTTCAAAGACGTCGAAGGCGAAGGCGGAAAATTCTAAACAATTTGGCCATCCGATAACAATTTTTTTTTGCAATTGACAACATTTAAAAAAAATTACATGCACTTTTTTATTTTTTTCCACAAAGTACAAATAAAAGCAGACACATATTTTTTCTTTTTAATTTCTTTTCATTATTTCCCCTTGAATTAAATTATTTTAACACTCCATTCCAAAAGAGCGTAAGTACCCTTATTCTTGAGTAAGGGTGTGCGACTTCACGCCTTTGCCATATTTTAAAAATTAAAATAATAACTGACGTTTATAGGGTTGTATTTGGAAGCAGTAAGATATCGATTTCGATAGTAAGCACGTATTTCAAAATACACAAGTTTAAGTAAAGAAGTACACGAATAATCTTAGTGAGTATTTTTATACAAACACAATCTCGTTAACAAAAGCTTACGTTGCGATTTTCCTTACGTATTTTTTTATGGATTCTAAAGCCTTGACATCAAAACCAGAAACATTAATAATATAATTAAAGGAACTTTTATGATTTTGCCAACAAATTGCCTGCTTTTGCGCCTTTCGATACTTTCTTAATTTGTAATTTTTTGACGATCTTTGCTTTATTTATAAAACAAAAGGTAATAGTGCTCAGGTCCGTAACCTGAGCACTATAACCATTTGGTTTCATGTTAGGGAATTCAACTAATTAATAAAAAAAATAAAATGACCACCAGAGATAGGAATTCAACCCGCGTTCCTTGGATACTGGGCGACTGCCTAACCACTCGGCCACCGTGGCGTTAGCAGAGCCTGTCGAAATTTGTGAATACTTCTTAAGGCTAATGGCGCGTTGCTTCCATAAATGTTAATTGGATCACACCCTGAACACTCGAAAGAAATACTATTTACTTATCTATTTCAAAGTAGATGCTTATAACCTAAAACAATAAAAAAACATTATCTACAATTATTGTTCTTGGAACAGAAAACCCATGTCTGACACCTAAAAAAAAATTAATTAAATTAATTTCAAAATAAAAATTCTTAAATGTTCTTAAGAGTGATTTTTGGTTAGTGAACAAACTATTTAACGCTAAGAATGACAAAATGGCAAAAAAAATTTTTTGTTATGTGATGGCCAAATTGTTGAGAATTTTCCTCCTCGATGACTTTGAAGGCCGTTCTTAGCCAAAAGTAGCCCATTCAGTGCTACTTTTTTAAATGATTATTAAAGCTGAGAACCTGAAAAAGTTTTAGAATTTACTTTAAAACCATAAAGTCACCTGTTTCGATTTTTAATTTAAAGTTGAAATTTTAAGCCATAATTCATGTAACGTAAATTTTACACTTCGAACCAACATTTTCGTAATTCAGTTCAAAGTTACGAATCTGATTATTTTAGGCATAAAAGAACATTTTAGTACGAAGATTGAGCTGCAAACAAGAAATCTCTAAAAAACAACTTTTTTATAAATAATAAAATTTTTGTAGCTCAGGTCGAAAATTCTCAAATATTCAGAAAAAAATTATGACTCAAATCTACGCAAAATCGCGGAACATACATGGGGGTGATTCGGGTACCCCAAGAGGTACTCTATCTCTGGACTTCCGCCTTACCATACTTCTTGGGACATCCTGTATAGTGCACAAGCATGTACGCAATACGGGTACACTCTCTGTTCCTTTATTTTCGAAGTTTACCGAACTTCGAAAATAAAGACGGCAATCTGACATGGCCAAATAGAAACTAGCTAGCTTCTGTCAAAGAGTTGATTGATCAAGGTTCGGATCCCTGGTGGGGCCAGAATTTGTTTCTGGGATTGTCTGTCTTAAAATAACTCTGAAACAACTAGTAATCGGAAAGTAGTGTTATCACCCCCGTGCCACGGAAAGCACGTGAAGCTGTTTGGTCCTGCAACTGCGCAGTACTATCGAGAATTAATACCGTAATAAAGACTTATACAACACAAGCGGTTTCCCGTCACTGCGTCTTCGACTGTTGGATTTTCCGTATCAACTTTCATACCTACCTAATGTATTTTATATTGCGTAAAAAAGTAGCTTTTGTCCATCCCGTGGTCTCAAACCGTATCCACCTTTATATATAAAATCATCTCAAACGGTTCAGTAGTTTAACCGTTCGCATGCCAAAACGTGGATCCACGCTAAAAATATTCTCACCAATGTGTCTAGAGATGGCGGCATACGATAGGTTAAGCGTGAGGCAGACACACTATTGCATTTACAATTAGTATGGATGCATTCAAATCGCCTTTGATTGTTTCTCAACCGATCCTTCCCAGCCTACTAAACTTCACAACTCTTCGTCCGCAGCATTGCCGGACATAAACAGCGTGATGAAGCGTCTCGACGACATCGGTCAGTCGCTGGTGCGGCTGGCCGGCGAGCTGAAGCAGTGCGCGGAGGACGTGCGCGCGGTGCACTCGCGGCTGGAGTACGAGCGGGCGTCGGCGCTGCTGGCGGCCAGCGTGGACGTGCAGGTGGCCGCCGAGCAGGTCACGCTGCAGAGCGTCGACGACGCGGAGGCGAAGGTCAGTGCGCCCACACGCGTTAAGGGCTCTGTTGCTTTGGGTTCCGTCTCAGGTAGCAGTAAGGGTCATGTAAGGGATGCTGAAGATCAGGCCACGCTGCAGTGTGTTGACGACGCAGAAGCGAAGGTCAGTGTGCCCACACGCGGTAACGGCACTGTTGCTTTTGGTTCCGTCACAGGTAGCAGTAAGGGTCATGTAAGGGATGCTGAAGATCAGGCCACGCTGCAGTGTGTTGACGACGCAGAAGCGAAGGTCAGTGTGCCCACACGCGGTAACGGCACTGTTGCTTTGGGTTCCGTCACAGGTAGCACTTACAAACAATGTCGGGGATGCTAAGGATCAGGCCACGCTGCGGAGTGTTGACGACGCAGAGGCGAAAGTCAGTGTGCCCACACGCGTTAACATCACTGTTGGTTTGGGTTCGACCACAGATAGCAGTAAGGAACAGAATGTATAGAGGGTGTTGAGTAACAGGTCACGCTGCAGAGCGTCGACGACGCGGAGGCCAAGGTCGGTGTGCCGACTGTCGTTAAGGTCAGTATTGTTTTGGGTTCCAAATAGTTAGAAACACAATATAGCGGATGCGAAGGGTCAGGTCACGCTGTGGTACGTCGATGGCGCAGACGTTCTGGTCTTCAGGTCACTGACCTTTGGGTCAGTGTGTCTACAGTTGTTGAGGTGAGTATGATTCGGATTCGATCTTTCTGAATTACTTTGGTCACATTGCAAGGCAAAATCCTTACAACCTCGAAAGGCTAACGATAACAGGGAAAATTGAGGGACGTAGGCCTAGAGTACGCAGCCCCATGCGGTGGATAGTCCAAACTAGCACCACACTTGACACCGGAATCCACGGCGCCGTCCATGTCGCCAAAAGTAATAAATAAAAAATCCTTGCGCAGGAAAAAATTATAGAGGTCGCGACCATTAGAAATCAGGAAACGATACACAGAAAGAGGTATAGATAAAGACACAGAATAAGGGGGATGCTAAGGATCCGGTCAGATTCGTTTCGACATCAGTCAGTCGCTGGTGCGGCTGGCCGGCGAACTAAATCTTAGTTCTCTAATTTTGCACCATAAATGCATTCCTCAGACCTCGAATTATTATTCAGCATAAATATTTTTACTTCTTTTTTCTCAAGTTTCGTTTTAAAAAAGTTCTGAGTAGTAGCGCCGTAAAATCTGGCCAAGTGCAAGTCGAATGAAGTCACATAAATAGTTCCGTATCATCTGGCCTTTCCTAATACTGGGTTATTATTTGTTTTAAAACACAAATAAATAACTACTTATGGGCCATATACCAATATCCACAGAAAAAAGTTTTAACGTCCCCCACCTTGTCGCCAATTACCGGCCTGATATTTGCTGTATGGGTTTTTCTTTTGAGTTCTCTATGGAACCATAATTCAAATTCCTTAGCACCAGAATCGGCCATTATTATTTTACAAATACACAACCCTGTATCTATTTTCTGTACCTTGCGTCCGAGCACCCTAACGTTACCGAAAAATATCGTTTCTTGGCCAACAGTGCGCGAACTGCAACCGCGAGGCGTCTGCGGAGTGCTCGTTGTGCCGGCGCACGCCGTACTGCTCGACCTACTGCCAGAAGAAGGACTGGGTGACGCATCAGATCGAGTGTCTCCGGGCCGCGCCCTCTGTGCAGGCCGACGCACAGCAGCACCAGTCCATCATGCTCATTGTTGAGAGCCAGCACCAATAGTATACAGGTACGTGGTAGGTCCCATAATAAATTGGCCTAACTGGGCTGTAGAAGTAGAAATGAAATAAAACCCGCACTACTTTTCAATATAGTCTCCTTTATTTACTATACACGTTTTAGATCGCTGAATCAACATTTCAATACCTTTCAAAAAGTAGTCTAAATTTTTGTCTTCAAAATGGCCTAAAACAGCTGATTGCAACTCTTCATCATTGGCAAATTTTCTTCCACGTAGATCTTCCTTCAAATTCGGAAATAAGAAGTAGTCGCTTGGGGCCAAGTCCGGGCTGTAAGGTGGGTGTTCAAGTTCTGTGAACCCACAGTCCCGAAATGCAGCCTTCGCAACAGCAGCCGTGTGCACAGGTGCATTATCGTGCAACAGAAGGACACCTTTATGCAGTTTTCCTCTACGCTTTTCTTTAATAATGTCCCTCAACTTATGCATAAGAGTAGCATAATATTGCCCATTTATAACAGTATTTCGTTCCTTGAAATCAACCATCAGCAGACCTTGTGCATCCCAGAAAACCGTGCACATAAATTTTTTGGTAGACTGTTGCACTCTTGCTTTTCTCGGCGGCTTTTCTCCCTTATAACGCCACTCCATGGACTCGCGTCTACTCTCAGGATCATAATAAAGCACCATCGTTTCATCACCAGTAACCAGCCGATGAATCGTTTGTTCAGGGTTTTCGCCACACAGTTCTAAAAATGCAGAAGCGTATCGCACTCTTTCCTCTCTTTGAACAGCTGAGAGAAGTTTCGGCACCCACCTTGCGCTCACCTTACTCATATGAAGATGGTCGTGAATTGCACGATGAACGGTACTCTTCGAAAGCCCCAGTCTAGCTGCAATTTCCCAGATTTTTAATCGGCGATCACTCAAAACCTCCTCCTCGATATTGGCGATTGTTTCCGGGGTAAGCACCTCCACCGGTCGGCCTTCATGACCAGCGTCTTCAACCGACTGTCGTCCAAAACGAAATTCCTTGACTCAGTTTTTTACTGTGCTATAGGAAGGGGAAGACTCGCCATACACGCCATCCAAACGTTGTTTGATTAAAGCAGGGGAATGACCTTCATTATAAAATAATTTAATCACACTCCGGTACTCGATTTTCGACATTTCCAAAAAACCCACTACACGTCCTATTTAATTGGCTGTCCTATTTCATCTAACAATTGCAGGTTGATACAAGTTTCACAGCAGATTACTTAAGAGTGAAAGATTCCTATACCGCAGTGTAACATGTTTAAACATGTTGAGAAATATATCAGGCCAAGTCATTATGGGACCGCCTGGTACATTAAGGGAAAAGACTAGGTGCCATTTCTCCATACAAACGTAGTCCGCTGTTTTTGCCCTGGATAATGGCTGAAAGCAAAACTTTTTTTACCATAAAATCTACAGTTACCCCAGGTATGCTCCTATTTCGAATTAACAAAGGAAATGTGAGCCTTCAAAAACTTAGGAAAATTGCCAAATTTCAACCTCAACTTTCAAACGCTCGCCTAAAAAAGTCTACGAATTTTAACGGTAAAACTAAAACAAAGGATCATAGTCCTAACCTTTGATCAATAGTTTCCGAAAAAAAAAATATTTGTCTTTTGGACGAGGAAATAGGGGACTTCGAAATGCTGTTTTGGTCAAATTTATCGTCTGAGCTCATTTGTCCCTTTTTTGGTTGGGCGGCCGCCAGAGATTGCATCGAGACAGAAACATTTTATTCAAAAACGTATTCTGCAAATGCCACGTTTTCCTCTTAAGACACTATTTTTCAAGAATAAACCCTACCAAATAAAATAAAGTTATTTGGAATGGGTTTGCTTTTGACTCTAAAAGTCTAAACCAGACGTGGCGTAGACAGAGTTGACGGTGGAGCGAGCAAACTTTTAACCCTCATTTCACCCCTTAATGTTTTTGTATCGAGACAAGAAGTAGTATATGCCATTCCCAGGGTTTCAAACTATCTCTATACCAATTTCATTTAAATCGGTTCAGCGGTTTCGGAGTAAGAGAGTTTATTTTTTTCCTTATAGTACGTAAAAAAGAAGACATACGTATTTTTAACCGACTTCAAAAAAGGAGTAAGATTTTTTTTTGTGGCTATGTAACCTCATATCTCAGTCAGTTGTGGACCGATTTGAAAAAAAAGACATGTTTACCTAGAGGTTATACCTTCTAGTTGGTCCCATTGTGGCCCAGTCGAGATCTGATGATGGGATCTTTGTGTAATCGAGGGTAACCCTCAAATTTTAAAGGCACGTATAGTGTTTTCGTACAAGTATCTTAATGTTGACATGTTGTTACGTCTGATAGTCAACGTTGTGTGGAGCTGAGCTGATGGTGGAATTCCTTAAAAATTAGGATTTTAGTAATTAAAACACCTAGTACTGTATAAGATTACTTCAAGAAATAATAATTTCTGCACGAAATCAATTAACTCTTACCGCTGAAACGATGGATTTGATAGTTGGAGTACCGAGAAAAGACAGAACAGTTTTTATCCCCAAAATCATTTGTATAGGGAATCCGATGATACGATACACAACAAACTACATTTAAAATGTTATTGGCAAATCTTTTTCTGTTCTTCTTTAAACGGTCTTCCTTCTCGTTACTACTTTCTTCCAAATGACGCTGTCGCATTTTATCAGCGCGATAAGTAGGGCTACCCATGTTGCACCTTACACTTTCAACTTTCAACTAAAAATAAATTTGTTAAAAAAAAATCGTCTTCAAAACTGCCTACAGTGTTGATTAAAACTAAAAAAATTATAAACAAATGGGGCAAACTAAAAAGTACAAAATAATATTTAAATTACCTAACTGTTCTACGAAATTATACGAGAAACCTATTTCCAATTTATTATCTGTTATTTTTTGGAGTTGGTGCCAGAAATTTTAATTCTAATGTTTTTTTTGAACTAAGGACAGGATTAAACCATCTCTTGGCTGGCGCCGACTCCAAAAAATAACAGATAATTAATTGGAAATAGGTTTCTAGTATAATTTCGTAGAACAGTTAGGTAATTTAAATATTATTTTGTACTTTTTAGTTTGACCCATTTGTTTATAAAATTTTTAGTTTTAATTAGCACTGTAGGCAGTTTTGAAGTCGGTTTTTGTTTTTTTTTAATTTTTTTTTCATTAATTTACCTTGAATTAAATTCTTTATAAACTCTCAATTCTAAAAGAGCGTAAATAGAAGAGTTTGGATGTGACGACTTCACGCCTTTCCCATATTTTAAATTAAAAAAAAAACTGACATCTATAGTGTTCTATATTGTAGCAGTAAGATATCGATATTGACAGTAAGCACGTATATCAAAATACAATAAGTCTAAATGAAGAAGTAGATAAATAATCTTAGTATGTTTATCCAAATACAACCTTACTAACAAAAGGTTACGTTGCAATTTTCCTTAATTACATTTTTATGATTTCGTCACCAAGCTATATAATAATTTAAATGCATGTGTATTTTTAGGAATCCTAAATATACTACACTAAAACTATTGATAACTAGATGGACTTCACTTCTATAGAACAACACTACCATTATCTCTCCTCTCACTCACTCATCAAAGTGTCAGTGTCAAATATCAATGTCAAAATGACAGCTAGCTTGCATGTATAGTAAAATACTTTTTATGTCAGACCAGATAACCAAGCAAAGGCATGTCCCCTTATAATGCCTATAAGGCATTCCACGCGAAGCGGACAGCTAAAAAAAGTTGATGTTTACGATTTCAGTAATATTTAAGTATGATTTACCTATACATGTCCTTGATACGTGTACCAAATATTTTGGTAATATAGTGCCTAGTTAGAGAGTTAAGGGACGTTGAAATTTTGATCAACGAGTGGTCATGAAGTACAGTACTTCAAAGTCGATTACAAAGTCATAAGATGATAGATATAAATAATTAAACTAATGTATTTATTACTCCATTTAATGAGGTTTTTAACTGAATTTTTGGATACGGAAAAGAAGATTATTTTTTTTCATTAAAAAAATGCGATTTCATTTTTTTACCTTGACTTTCACAAACTTAGACCGTTTCGATTTTAATTATTTTCTGTCTAAAAATACATAATATTGTAAGGAACATTCGTGATAAGTTTTATAATGGGCGTGAAAGTGGTTTAGGAGCTATACTTGAAACACTGCCGAAGCGTGGCGTCCTGCCCGGCGCCGCGCTTAGCGCTTGCCACATTATCTATTTCTAGAAAAAGAATAATTAAAATCATAATGGTCTAACATTATGAAAGTCAAGGTTAAAAAACTAATTCGCATTTTTTTTAATAAAAAAAATATTTTTTCGTATCCAGAAATACAGTTAAAAGCCTCATTAAATGAAGTAATAAATACATTAGTTTAATAATTTATATCTATTATCTTATGACTTGGTAATCGGCTTTGAAGTACTGCATGCCCACTCGTTGGTCAAAATTTCAAAGTCCCTTAACTCTCTAACTAGGCACTATATTACAAAAATATTTGGTACACGTATCAAGGACATGTATAGGTAAAACATACTATATTACTGAAATCGGAAACATCAACTTTTTTAGCTGTCCGCTTTGCGTGGAATGCACCCTATATCATAATTTATAGGGTACAAAAATATAAAGATATTTTTAACGTGTTAAGCATCGCCAAATCTCGGAATGGTTTTTGAGTACCTTTATAAAAATGAAATGCTGTCAAAGGCTTGAAAATTCATGGATAATACCTTTATTTTTAGACGTCGCACCTGTTTATGGTTGATTGATGATTATTAGTTGTGCGTGCGTGCGCGCCGCAAGATGTGCGGAGGCCGAGAAAGCACAAATTGCACACGACTGTCAAAGGAAATCCCCCCCCCCCCCCCCCCCCCGCAAAACCACCTGCTGACATGCCTCGCCCCCCGCGCCTCTGGTGACTGTAAGACGGTCGCGCAGGAACTTGTCGGACTGTACGTTTGACAATGAAATTAAAAGACATGTCATAACATCCAAAATAATAATGTCTCTAGCCGAATTTCGACTACGGCGACTACTATCTCAACCGAGATTAGCCAACTGCGCGGGGCATATTATATATAGTGCACAAGTGTGTGCGCAATACACAGGTGCACTCTCTATTCCTTCACTCTCATAATTCGGTGAGACGGCAGTCCGACATGACCGTAGAGAGATCAAGCGCAGGACCAACGGCTTAACGTGCTTTCCGAGGCACGGGGGTGTTAACACCACCAACTTCCATCCAAAATAGCTTGCAATAGTCAACATTTATAATCCAAACAATAGCTGTGTTGTAATAGGCAAGCGAGCCTCTATGTTGAGATTTGAGATTTAAATTTGTCCATTATCACATTTGGTTATCAATGCAAGGCCTACTGTCTGTTGTCATTTGACGAATGCATGCAAAATGCAACCCTACGTGTCACGGGCTTAAGTAAATATTAGGCCTAACCAAACTAGGTCCGGTGCGCGAACGACTACACCAAGACGGTCGTCAAAATGAATGATACGTCGCCATCGGTGACATGACCTTTAGAAATTATTTTCTAATCGGTCGGATAATACCTAGTTTAAAACCGGTATCCAGTTTTTGTAATAAGGTGTGTTTTTCACTGTTGCTTTAACCTACGTATTTGTCCACAGTGCTTCCTGCCGTGCAATTAGTGGAAGGAAAAGCCGGCGATAAAAGCGTGGCAGAGAAGTACAAGTGAAGATCGTCGAGTGTCGCCGGACCGGAGCTAGCCCAGGCGCCCGATTCTGCTGTTGAAAACTTGGAGTTGTTTAACGATGTTAATGTAGTATAGTAAATTATTATAATTCAAATATTTCTTTCTGTGGGAATCGAGCTCAAAGGTCTCTGATATTATGTTCAAAACTTTACTCCACCGAACAGAAGAGGTGGCAAAAGAGTTATTTTGTTATCAAACAATTTTGTTGTGGTCGTTTCTTCGGTAAATAATGAAACATAAAGAATGTATACTTAAGACACATACATCCTGTGCTTTTCTCATCTCAGCTCCGTTTTGATACACATGATAGGTAATAGCAGTCAGGTATTTTAATTATTCTAATCCATCTAAAAATACGCTAATCAACAACTATTTTGGGAAACAGCAGAGGCAGAACCTCTTTGCGGGAAGTTCCCGGCAGGGCTTTCCAATTTTTATCGTATTTGTAAGATTCTAAGTCACACAAAAATAGTTTTTGATTTTATCATTTAAATTTTATTAAAGGAATTTTAAATTTTTAGTTTCAGGCGTTGTATACGCGTGTTTTTGATTTGTATTTATGGAGTTTTACCGAGTCATAACACATTTTGTCTCACAAATATTTGTGCTTGGATATCTTCAACTTAGCTGTTATTATTGACTATAGTAGCAACGGATTTTGGAAGACAGTCGTTTATCACGTTTTATTACACCAAGCACTTTAAAATGTTGAACAAATGAGTCTGATTTACTTTGATATAGTAGTTATCTATATTGTGTACAAATTTTAAATGCCTCTCAACATCTCGTGTAATGTGAGTTTTGAAACTTGATACAAATGTAAACTTTAATGGGTTAGTTTAATCTTTAAGTACCTATTTAACTTTTAGAATAAAATAGTTGGAATGGGTTGTATACTATCTAATTGCTATCTGAATTACTAATAGTAGGTATATCACTGTTTTACACTTGAAATATGAGACTAGGTATAATTATTATTAGTAAGGCGGTAAATCTTGTGCAAATCGGTCTGACAGTCGCTGGAAATAATAAACTGCGCGGTTTTCTATTTTCCCTTTACAGTGTTAATACAGAAAAAAAAACGGTTTAAACCTAGTTTAATTAGGCAGTCTATGGCTATAAGTCAGCCTATTAGATCCCACTGCTGGGAAAAGGCCTCACCTCAACTATGAGGAGGAACGAGCCATACTTCACCACGCGGGCTCAGTGCGGATTGGTGGAGGGGTGTATGTAAGGCAAGTGACAAACCTTACTGTCAGATGTTATCAAGCCGCCCTAGGGCCTCTGACTAGGCTTAACGACTAATACCACAGATATTAGCCGGGACCAACTGCTTAACGTGCCTTCCGAAGCACGGAGATGCTTGTCATGGACGTCACTTAAATGGTCGGAATGGTCACCCATCCAATCACGACCGCGCCGTGGGTTGCTTAACTTTTGGTATCACTACCAAAGCGCTGCCGCCACTGCGCCACAAGCACCTCTTCCGCAGTCTATGGCGTACATTTCAAATTGTTAGTACTTTTTCAATCTACATAGTCTGACTTATTTGTAACTAGTGGTTCCCCGCGATTTCGCCCGCAAGAGTTGGATTTTCCATATTTACTTCCCGTTTCCCCTTTTTATTTTTTTATATCGCGACAAAATGTAGCCTATGTCCTTTCCAGGGCCTCGAACTGTCTCCATACCAAATTACATCTCAATCGGTTCTGTGGTTTAAGCGTCAAGCGGTAACAATCAGACAGACAGACAGACAGACTTTCGCATTTATAATATTAGTATGGAAGTATGGATAACACCGCTGATTTGCTTAGTTGATAAAACTTTACTCTGGTGTTCTAGGCTCTTTGAGTCATTTGCTTGAGCCCGAGGCCCAAGCTACTCACAACCTAATTTTCATTTGGATGGATTGTGTCCATTACCCGGACGGCAAGTCAACTCGGATCGAGATGAAAATATATAGAAAAATTAGCTAGCTAGCTAGATTAATTAATTATTAATATTTTCTATAAAATGTCTAAGATATCGGTAGCATGTATATTAAGTGAGAATTTGGCGATAGTATTCAAAAAAAATATAGTACATTCATTTTAATTGTTTTTTCTCGATACTAATGTTATCAAGGTATGGTATTACTGATAGTATCGCTTCAATCTTTATAAAACATCGACGAGGTTGGCAAATGCAAAAAATAACTACAAATAATATTTATTGTTCAATTTCTATCCCACCCTAAAACTTGTTTCCGTGACTGTACTTGACATCAAAAATTACAAGGCTACCAATTTAAATATGCTGGCTCGAAGTACTGAATGGCCGCTTTTTAACTACCTTTCGTATTTGGTCGGATAATTGTCAAAAAATTCTCGTTACATTGTTTTATTTATTAACTGTTTATTATAAGGTGTAGAAAGCTGAAATTTAGTGAGCTTATATTTGAATATGGGCTCTATTTTTTGGAAAATTATTACAAGTTATTATGTTGTTTAAATGCTCCTTTTTGAGAGTTAAAATAAGCATAACAGCTTTCACAGAAAAAATGATTTATTTCGACGAAAATCAGATATAGGCTTTTACAATTTTGTCAAATGATACGTATACCTAATAGGCATAGGGCACTGAAATCATAGCGCACTATTTTGTATAGTTCAAGAGCTAGAGCCTATTTTCGATTTTCAGAAAATCTTTTCCTATTGATACACCTTGCATTTTTTTGGAATAATTTCTGGGGCACATTCGGCACATATTAAAACACACCAGCTCATAAAAAATCATATCTGTTCGTCCAGCCGTTCCGCAGATACAGAAATCCGCCAAACGTTACTCCAGCGGCATTTTCAATTACACAAAATCCACAAGGGGCACAAATGCCGCTGTTCGGCCAAGAGAGAGCACATATTTAAGCTACCTTTTAAGCTACTTTAAATCTGGCAAGACCAATAGGAAAAAATCATGCCGTTGGGGTAACGTTTTCAGACATTACTCCAGCGGCATCTTATTTTCTTAAATTACTCTGAGACCTTAATGGGCACTGATTTTTTTAAGGGCACATTCATGGCATATAGGGCTCTAATTTTTCTATATATTTATATCGGGATCCGAGTTGACATGCCGTCCGGGTAATGGACACGATGGATTTCCTCTTCGGAAGACACAAAAAAACAGACTACAAAAATAAAAGTCAATTCCAATCAGCCGATAGTAAATTAAAAATCGAACGTGAACAGTGGTGTAATTACTGTTAGATAGAAATAGACGCACAGATCTAAAGTAAAAGAAAGTGACGGCCGCCAGGCACGAGACTTTCATAATTTTTTATGGTCTAGTTTTGATTGAATGAGGGATTTTCTGACAGCTCAAAATTTTAGTTTAATAGTATGTTGATAGATGTTGAGCTATTCATCTAATTTATAGAAATAATTCTACGAAGTTATTGAGCATAAAACACTAACAAATTATTGTATTATTATGTGTACAGGCATGTAGTGGAAGTACTTGTGTTTAAAATTAGCGAGTTCCAAAATACAGTTAAAAATGAAATTTAATGGAAAAAACGTCTTGATGATCAATATATTGTTTAAAAATGACCTGTTAGTACGCTTGAATCTTCAACACGATAAACATAAACACCACAACATAATAAATGCTAAAACCAGCCTTTTCTTAGTAAAAAATCTACCTGACTTAGGTTTTTCAACGCCATCTAGCGGATTTTTAAGTACTGACTTTTGACACTAGGAAAATCCCTCATTCTTAAAGATGGAAACCTGGTTTTACAAAGACCATGTTGATCACCATGATGGTTATCTAGAAAAAGAAATGCGTTTTAGTATTTAAGAATATTCGAATATAAACTTCAAACTGTTTGGGATTCGTTCAGAAATATCTAAGGCCTAAAATGATATTTGGCAAGTTACCATTACAAGTAAAATCTAGATTTGTGTAAATATTTCCCGTTACCAAATATTAATTGTACGTTTGTTTTTGTTACTTGATGTAAAAGGTTTGTTGCAAATCGACTTGATTAGTTAAAAATTAAATAATGTTTCCTATGTCTATGAATAGAGATGGGCGCCTCGGAAACTTTCCAATCTACCAGGTAAATACCGGGGAATATTTCCAAATGGATATCAACCGGCAATATTCCCAAAAGACGGGTAGATTCGTTGTAGAGTATTACAGAGGGGAACATGCAAAGTGAGCAGATGAGTCATGGGAAGCTTTCCTGTAAGAAATATATTATTGCACTTGAAAAAACGACCACCAGAGGCGGGAACCTATTTAGATTGCAAAGTGAATGCTTATCACTTAAAAACAATAATTTATCGTATTTCCAGTAGAAGTTAAAGCATTTCTAGATAGAGCTTATCAAAGTTTTGAAATTTCTGTCATGTCAGTTTGTCAAACGTGTTTTGTTTTCTGTAAAAATTACTTTGTCCGAAAATAAGTGTGCATCTGAATTGAGAGCCCATTTTTTGAACCCTTGCGAAACGAAATAAGATTTAAAGGGAAATTAGTTAAAAATAGTAAAAATTCAAAGCAAAGGGCCAAAAATTTCTTAAACGTGAATTTAAAGTGTTACGGACAAATAACTTGGGCCCTCAATCCAGACGCGTGCATAAAGTGGCATAGCCTCAATCTCAGTAAGTACTATCGCTGGTTTAATTATTTTTATTTCAGAATTTAGTTAAGAACTTCTTACACATTTTAATAAATTCCTAAACTTGTAGAACATGACATTACAGATTTATAGCGGTATATCTAGGGCCCTCACTTCATTATTGTCTGAACCGAGGAATCTGCAAAATATGAATTTATCTGATGAAATATATTATTATAACTATTACAAATTTTACTTAGATACCTCTGAGAATTAGTTAAAAAGAAATAATGACTCAAGCGTTAATTGTTAAGAAATAAATGAAAATTCAATGTGACCAAAATGTCTGAACTGAGAGCCCAATATTTTTAGCTTTATTGACTAGGCATAACGTCATAGATTAACGCAAATTCGAATAAGAATTTTAAATATTTCTTAATTAAATTGTAACACATCATCCGTTCTTCTAAATGCCATATTTTAAGAGAAAAAATAATTTCAACTTTCCTTAAGAGAAAAATTTGTAGTGTGACCATTCATCATAGTATACGTGTACATTTTGAAAAGCGCAATCTATGGATCACTATAGCACCAGAGACGTCGTAATACGCAAATGAAATGAAATCATTGTACATAATGAATAAAACACGATCGGTATGAATATAAAAAAACTATTTACTTTTAACGAAGTGCTCGCCGAATGTCAGTTTCATTACAAACTAAAGGTATGAAAAACAAATCTATACATCTCAAAAGGTAGAAAATATGATATGATTATTTTTGACTTTAAAGTCATACAACTGGGTTCGGACTGAGAATACACTCTTTATTATGATAAAAACGGAAGGCTGAATTTCAAAATACCGAATGTATGAAATACCTATACTCGATATATCGACACCAATATGTCTATTTCAAATAACCGAAAGTTCAAAATACCGAATGTATAAAATACCTATAGGTACTCGATATTCCGAGACCAGTATGTCTATTTCAAATAACCGAAAGTTTAAAATACCGAATGTATGAAATACCTATAGGTACTCGATATACCGACGCTCAATATGTATATGTATTTACAAATAACCGAAAGTTCAAAATCTCGAAAATAAAAATAAATAAATTAAAATAGGAGTTGTTATCAACATCCACTGGAGGGCGTTACTACTACCTATGTGTTAATTAAGTTTAAACCCAGTAATCAGTCATTCTCGATAACGATGAATCAGCAACCAAAATTATAATAAACATAGTAAAAAAAACCACAGGCTATTCTTCAAATGAAATAAGCAATATTAAAGTGATTTAGGTACTTACTTTGATAACACTAAACAGAAACACTGATAGATAATATATTTACTGGAATATTTGAGTATTGCACTACAAAAATCACAATCGCTTTCGACAGTTCAAACTTAACTAACTAACAAAGTATTTACTAATTCGCTTATAATAGCTTGTATGAGGGTACTACTGATCAGTCCATAAAAGTAACAAATCGTATCTACCCTATAAACTGTTTCTCCTAGAAAAAGTTGAAAATAAATGTTCTCTTAAAGTATGATATTTAGGAGAACGGACGATATGTTACAATTTAATTAAGAAATAGTTAAAAATCTTATTCGAATTTAAGTTAATCTATGGCGTCAATAAAGCCAAAAATATTGGGCTCTCAGTTCAGGCGTTTTCGTCACATTGAATTTTCATTTACTTCTTGACAATTAACGTTTGAGTCATTATTTCTTTTTAACTAATTCTCAGAGGTATCTAATTAAAATTTGTAATAGTCATAATAATGTATTTCTTCAAATAAATTTATATTTTGCAGATTCCTCTGTTCAGACAATAATGAAGTGAGGACCCTAGATATACCGCTAAAAATCTGTAATGTCATGTTCTACAAGTATAGGAATTTATTAAAATGTGTAAAAAATTCTTAATAAACTCTGAAATAAAAATAATTAAACCAGCGATAGTACTTACTGAGATTGAGGCTATGCCACTTTATACACGCGTCTGGATTGAGGGCCCAAGTTATTTGCCCATAACACTTTTAATTCACGTTTAAGAAATTTTTGGCTCTTTGCTTAAATTGTTTTACTATTTTTAACTAATTTCTCTTTAAATCTTATTTCGTTTCGCAAGGGTTCAAAAAATGGGCTCTCGATCCAGATGCACACGAAAATAATATTACCTATAAACTAATTACTTTTTTTTTAAATATATGTTGAGTTTAATATGACGTTGAGTGTATAATGTTTTGTAAAATGCATTGCGTTTTCGTGTGTATATTTTTTAATTTTTCTGTAGCTTAAATATCGATAAATCAGTCATAGTCTTCTATTTTTATCCAAATCTTTTAGAAAAATACGTTGTCAGCTTACAAAAAGTACGGCATTTTTTTTGTTTTCGAATCTACCCGAATACATTCCCAATATTACCCTAGCAGACCCTACCCATCTCTGTCCATAAATAAATTCACAAAATCCGATTAGATGTAGACTCTGGTTAATTCTTCTATAAATTCCTAGTTGGAATCCTTATAGATGAAATTATCAACATTCTAGTTATAAATTTAATTAAATAAGGCATAACGGTTTTGTAAAGATCGCAATCAAATTTTATGTACATAAATTTCAGCTGACCTTATTGATAAGCAATGTTTATATTAAGCATTAGATCAATCAATATACATGCGTATTTACAATGTCTTAAATTAGCCAAATATTTTTATATAGATATCTTTGCTATTATGGTGTTTAGTACTTAGCATCTACTCCAAGTTTCACCGTTCAATATTGTATTTACGTGTATTTTTCAGATCAATTTGGATGTACAGGCATAGTGTGGCGTAGGAAATGTCTGGGTTCGTTCTTATATCTCGTACGAAACGATTATAATTGGGTCTCAATTTCAAAGGCATTCACTGTCA
This sequence comes from Pyrausta nigrata, assembly GCA_949316185.1. Lineage (NCBI taxonomy): Eukaryota > Metazoa > Arthropoda > Insecta > Lepidoptera > Crambidae > Pyrausta > Pyrausta nigrata. The sequence goes on from OX438936.1 coordinate 3,588,162, forward strand.
ATAAATAGGACAGAAGTCTGTCACTTCAAATTGCTATTAAAAACTTTTAAAATACACTAAAGCTCAATGTGCGTGAGTAGCAACAAACCCAGACCTGTTTCCTGTACTATGTAAATAACTTAGATGTAAGGTTGTTTTTATTTAAGTTGGTGTTAAGTGGACCCCACAAACATGGGGCCAAAATACATTTGGTTGGCTGTAGGATGATGGCAAGCGTCGGCGCGGACGTCAAATCGATCCTTCCACAATCAGGGTGTTAGGACGGTGGAGATGTATAAAACCAGGCCTGTCTCACTCCGCAGTTTAGTGTCAACTACAAGAACATGTGGCGAGTTCGACGGTCGGTCGAATGGAGCGGGGCTGTCATTATTCGGCTAGTCTCGACCTTTGATACTGACTCACTTGCCGCGAACCGCGTTGCTTTGTCCATCACTACGCATTTAGAAGTAAGGTTGCATAATAGAATGAGAGGCAATAAAAAGCGGTTGTAAATCGGCGCTGCGCGACCTGAGTTGCACTTTTTGTCGTAGCATGAGTTGTTATTCATTTAAATGACCCTGTGGAGTGAACCATCTGTATTTGTACTACTAGGTATTATGTGATAAAACCTAATTTAAACCTTTCATAGTAAATAAACTATTCAACGTTTTCATAATAACTATTTGTTTCATTGGCCTTTTGCATTTAATGCCTGCATAAACCGAAAGCAGAGTTTCAGTCAAATAACAAGTCAGGCAAAATATCGGACAAGACAAGTCGGAATCTTTGAAATGTTTAAGGCCTGGCCAATTTTTTATTAGGTTAACCAGTCATCTGATTTTTAAAATGAGAAATGTTGCCATTCTTTGAAAGTAAAAGATATCAATCCACTGAATATAGATGATCATTTCGTTGTAAATACCTATTTCATACTATTTTAGATTTTTAGTTAAGTAAGGACTCTATGGATGTGAAGCGTGGACATTGACAAAGAGGGACAGAGAGAGACTGGAAGCCTTCGAGATGTGGTGCTGGAGGAGAATGGAGCGTATAAGTTGGACGGAGAAGAAAACAAATGAAGAAGTTTTGTCTATGGTTAGGGAAAAAAGGAGATTGATGGAAACAATAGAGTGTAGGAGGGGACGAATGTTAGGCCACCTGATTCGACACGACAATTTTATTAAAACGATAATAGAATGAAGAATAGAAGGAAAAAGGAAGCGAGGAAGACCAAGAATAAGCTACATGCAGCAAATAAAATAAAAGATAAATGTCGGGTCGTATCAGGAGGTTAAGAGAAGGGCGGAAAGCAGAGAGGAATGGAAAAAACTACACCGACAAGAGCCTAGCTCTTAAATTTGATGATGATGAAGATGAGTTAAGTAAGGCGTGACTTCTGGGTATCAAAGAGTTCTTCGCTTAACTAAATGAAACAACAGAATAATATATAAAATGTATTTACTATAGATATATAAGACAAAAATTGAGTTATTCAAAATATATGTTAATATGGCACTATTTTATTATACTAAAATACATACATACTATTATTTTTATATAATAAGTGCAAAAGTTTAAAATTAATGTATTATATCAAACTGGCGGAAGGCACTTCGACTTATAATTACTTTTGACGCCTTACAAATCAAGTTTATTTCAACAGAACTATTTATTTAACATAAACTCATCCCATCCTTCCCTCCAGAACAGTCTGTGTTAAAATAAAATGCTGGCACATTGTTGTGTGAAGGATATAACGATTGGAGACGGCTTACGAAGTTCCGAGTCTTTAGGGTATGCTTAGGATACATATGTATGTACACCAGCTTATCAAAAAAGTTACACACAAGACGCTGTTACAAAATTTGATCGTCCAGCCAACACTTATTACTTGAAATCTAAATTCGGAGGCTGTAGAGTATCTAACTTTAAATATAAATCATTACCATCAAAACGTGTTCTACCCCAATTAAACACTGTACGAAGACTAGCAAGCCCACCGCTTAACTTATAAGCTATTGTCATCGCGATTACAATTCCAAAGCAATGAAATGAAACTACATAGTTAGTATCTATTATTGCTTCCTAGAAAGTATGAAGTCTATTATTGCTACAACTAATGCAATAGGGATGATGACACTATCCACAAATACATAATTCATTTTTTTTTTAAATAACACCATATTTTATATAAAAGTTCGCAGATCATTTTAAATACCTTATATGTAATATAAAAATTGCAATTCCGCTAAAACTGATAAAAATAATGTTAGACAAGCACAGGCGTGACGCCACTGTTGTGAATTCCATACAAAATATATGAATGAATAGCGTTCAATAGTCCTTAAAACGTACGTCAACGATTGATGATGTTATAATAAATTAAATCAAATTTCACTTACAAAAATTAATCGTCTGTGTCATCCGGTGGGACTCGAACCCACGTCCCTTCGCTATCCGGGCGAGTGCTCTTACCAACTAAGCTACGGAGGACGTTTGCTTAGTTGGTAAGAGCACTCGCCCGGATAGCGAAGGGACGCGGGTTCGAGTCCCACCGGATGACACAGACGATTAATTTTTGTAAGTGAAATTTGATTTAATTTCGTAAAAACTTGCAAAATAATTGCTTAAGTTATAAAATATAAAAAGATGTTATAATAGGTAACATTAGACAGCAAGTTGGCGGTAGGCCTGCTATTAACACTAAATACCTGCCTATCAGACGAGTATAACGTATGATACAAGGTTAGAGTTCGCACTCAATGATAGTGCATTAAAAATAGGTAGGTGTCATTAGCGCGCGAAAATTTATTGCCTCAAACAGCAATTTGCTCAATTTTGCATTCAAATATGACATAGGACACGTAAAAGAACGTTTGCGTTTCAAATTCATATCGCCGCGCAGTACTAGATGACAGGTCTATCTCTTTTTTAAATAAAAACACTGTCAGTGTTCGCACAGCGCGAGGATTTCTGTACTGACGCAATTCGCGTTACCTTACTCGTTACATTTTCTACATTACACCCGGATTCCCTGGGTTCCAAAAGAAAGAATCCTTCTGCACTACTGCCAATTTTTTCCATACTGAATATCAATTCTAAACCTTGTTGGTAAAAAATGTGCAAATCCTTACCAGTGCACAACTTTATTAGTAGTTTGAGCTACAACAATGCAGGTTGAAAATCCTTTGTAAGTGAGAGATATCTTTACGAACCGAATGCAAAACGAGTCGTTCTGCAAATACAGGAACGAGGTATAATAAGATTAATATGTTAAAAGAGATAACGTTTCTGCGGAAGAAGGAGGGTTATGTTTTTCGAGAGTATGTATGGTTTGGAACGCCCTACAACCCAAACGGCTGAACGGATTTTGACATGTGAGGTGTCGTTGAATTTGTCAAAATTGTGATAGTGACATAGGCTACATAAATTTTTAAAATGGCGTCCGCAAATGACATAAAGGGGGGGGGGGGGGAAGGGTAAGGTAAAACAGGGTAAGAATAACAATAAGTCGGGTATTTTAAAATAATTACTTTTTTACATTGATCTTAACCACTAATCCGCCGGGCACACTCCTACGTGCGCATTCCTGCCCGCAGCGGTCAGCGGTATCTCGACCGGCACCTCCTTGATGACGAGACTCCTCACGCAGCCGGTATACCCGTGTTTTGCCTTGACCCCGTTGAGCTTGTTCAGTGGCTTCTCGTGCCCGCCTATGTAGAGAGGGTACCGCGTATCAGTGGAGCTTGAGAGGCCTATGCCGGCGTCCGAGAAGTGGCCGTCGACGCCTATAGAGACCACGTGGCGGGATTTGAGCGCTGGAAAAGAGTGGGTTAATAAAGTAATATTTCAAGTTTTTTTTTCTTCCACAAAATTGACCTTACAGCTAGACTGGATAGGAAATCTAATTCACAATATTAATAAGGAGTATACTTTTAATAACAGAAAATTTATCCAAATTTTGTGAGAGACGTGTCTGAAATTGGTTTTGTTTACCCCCGCAGGGTTTACATTAATTTTTACGAACTTTTTTGGTCAGAGGACCGTTTAGATTGATTGATTCAAAAACATTCGCGCGTCATAGAACAACAAGGTTGATTTTCCTATGCAAAAATATTTTACAGGCACTACTAATAATCGTCATGTGCATATCTTTAATTGTCAACAAGGTAATAAGTCCATGACTCATTCATGGACTCATTCAACCTTTTCGCTAGTTTTATGTGAATGTAATGTTGTGTGTACGTGCGAACATCAATCAACATCTGCATTCGATTTGAGACCTTATTACAATAATGTCATAAAAATTTATTTGTATTCATTCCATTGCTTGTGAGTCACAAGTCAGTCAGTGAGTTACAGTCACAAGTTGTGACTGTACATATTTAATAAATAAATAAATATTGGACAACACACATACATTGCTCTGATCCCAAAGCTAAAGCACTTGTGTTACGGAAATCAGACACGATGGTGGTATTTAAATATATTTTCATGCCTACACTGGCGTTATTTTTTGAGGACCAATACTCGTCGGCGACTAACTAATATTTCTATATTGACCCGACCAGGGATCTAACCCGGGACCTCAGAGATGGCGATACCTTGAAAACCGGTGTGCGAGCCACTCAGCAATGGAGGTCGTCGAGTTGATATTTGTACGAAGGAGTGTGTGATGTATTATTAACAGCCTAAACGTCAATCATAAGAGACTCACCATGGATCCTGTGCCAGTTGCCATCGCACAAAGTAGATCGGCCCAGCTTGTAGCTCGCCTGGAACTCGCCCTTGCCGTTCTCGACACGAGCTACCACCTCATCGTCAAGCAGCTCTAGCACCATGTAGTCTACGCCTCCGTGCACGCTGAGCAACAGACCCGTGCTGTTCCGCGGCTTCACCTCCATGGATATGGATATCTCGTTGCCCACTTTGAATTTGCCGACTTTGAAGAGCTGGGAAGAAAGTTGGTCACTGTTAGTAATGTTAAGGAATGCCAGTCAGTAATGAGATTACCCATTTCTTATAGCAAAGTAAACCGTACCGCGACATACAAATTACTTCCACTAGAACATACAACAACGTGTAAATAATTGGCAGACATTTGGTTAATAAGACACTAGCAGTTCCCTGTGACTTCGCCAGCGCCAAAAGACAGATTTTCCATACCAACTTTCATCCCCCTGATGATTTTATATCGCGACAAAAAGTAGCCTATGTCCTTTCCACGGATCTCAAACTATCTCTGTACCAAATTTCATTTGAATCAGTCCAGTAGTTTCGAAGCCTATTCAATACAAACAAAGAAACAATCAAATCTTTTCTCTTTATAATATTAGTGTAAAAATGGGCTGCTTTTAGTACTGAGTATGTCATGTTTTAGATTTATGCGTGCACTATCTACTAAATTGATAAGAATAATATAAATTAAAAAAAATTTTTTTAGTATTATACAGACCAAGAAGAGGCTTCCAGGCTTAAAATTTGGTGTTATGATATCTTGTAATAATAATAATGTCCTCCTAGCCGAGTTTCGACTACGGCGGCCTATCTCAACAGATTTTAGCCAACTGCGCGGGACATATTATAGTGCATAAGTGTGTGCGCAATACACAGGTGCACTCTCTGTTCCTTCACTCTCATAATTCGGTGAGACGGCAGTCCGACATGACCGTAGAGAGATCAGGCGCAGGACCAACGGCTTAACGTGCTTTCCGAGGCACAAGGGTGATAACACCACCAACTTCCTAACTCCGGAGCTGTGTCTGAGTAATTTCAAGACAGAAAAACCCAAACACTCGGCCCGACCCAGGTTTCGAGCCCGGACCTCGTGGATAGTACCCAGCGTGCTGACCACTAGACCAACAAGGCAGTCATCTTGTATTAAAAAAGAAAAACGCAGCTAAGAAAGCTGTACATTTGGGCCAGCCAGGGTCAGATCCACAAATAGGATTGCAGCCAGGCCTTTTTTTAACCGTAACTTTTATATATGTACTTAAGGCCAATCAAAGAGAATTTAAAATTAATCTCAAATTTTTGATATATATTTTCTATCAGGTTTAAGACGTTTTTCACAGTGGGGATTCGTATTATAACATACGATCCCACTTCAAAAATAGATAGGATTCGAACCCGCGACCTCTTAAAGGTTGCGACGTAGTCAATTGAGCTGCAATAATATTGGACATTAAGTTAGTCAGGAAAAATACAGTGTTACCGCGATTTAACTACAAGCAGCGCCATCTATCGGCTCTAAAAGTAGTTAGAGGACGAAAACGAATATTGCGATTCAAGCTGTAGATCCTGGCTTTGAACAGAAGTTGCAGCTGTGGCAAGACATGTTAGTGGAATACACGTGGAAATATCAAGCTACCTTACTGAATAGCCGAGTATCCAGCCTCTCATGCGGGAGGTACTGGTTTGATTTCACGTGCCGTCATTGTGTCATGTACCAATGACTTTTTCTGTGTTATGTTCATTAGTTGTTTTACTAACCGATGCTCTTACGTTGAGGGTAAACATCGTGAGGAAACCTGCACATTCAGGCGACTGCATGTGTAATCATGATCCAAAACTGGTCAAGTTCCCCTGGTAACAGGGCCACGGAGGTCAGATGGCAGTCGCTCCCAGTAATTACCTGATCTGCCACATCCTGGATCATGGTCAGCGGACCCTGGGCCCTCGCGTGCGAGTGCACAATCGAGATAACGCTAGGAGGATGATGAATTGTACAAGAAAGTGAGCGCCTTTCCAATTAGCGATGGGCGATTGTTCGAAAAAATAATAATCGAATGAATCGACAATCGACCATTCGAACTATCGAATGTCGATTTAGTAATTCGGAAAAAAAATAATCGAATAATAATCGACAATCGAATGATAATCTATACTCGGCCCTTCGATTGAATTGCCGCGACAGGACAGGCAGCGAACGAATGATTAATCGACGCGACGAATGACGATTCATTCGTTAGTAGTTAGTAATACGGCCTGCGCACCGCGTGCCCCGGTATTGCTCGCCGCATTATCGAATGATAATCGAATGACTGCGGTTGCTTATCGAATACATTCGATTACAGGGACCATTCGAATAATTCGATTAATTTAGTAATAATCGCCCATCGCTATTTCCAATCGGACTAGTATTATTTTTCGGCGTATATTTAAATGCACTTTTACACTTCTCAGTCACAGTTCCATACCTTGATGTAGTTGCTGTCGGTGAGCGATCGCGACGGTCCGAAGTAGACGCCACCCTCAACGTTGTCGGCGCATCTCAGCGAGTTGACGCGCGAACGCACCTCCGTCACCGGGTGGCCGTTCATGGCCAGACCGCGCAGGCACCCCTTGAAGGGTTGGTAGAACTGAAAAAATTATGTATGTGTATCATGTGTATGTTTATGTATCAATATGTATATCATCTATTTTATTTATGTACGTAGTATGTATGTCTATTGCTATGTTATTTTTTCTTAATTGCTATGCTTAAGTGTATTTTGTAGTGGTTTTCTCGGTTTCATCTTTTTCCTAATTTACGATATCTTGCACCGCCTGTATTTCTCTGTTTGGACCTATGGTTGACTGGTAGAGAATGCTTTTAGCGTTAAGTCCGCCATTTGTACAATAAACTGTGTGCAAAAAGTTTAAATAAATAAATAATAAAAAAAAAGATTTTTTTTTCAATTTCCGTACCTATAAAAGAAAAACCGGGCAAGTGCGAATCGGACTCGTGATAGTTCCGTACAAATAAAAATTTTTTCTATGACGTAACCACAACCCAAAATTGAGTTTGCCCAGCTTTCTTTCCCTTAGTAACGAATAGCGAATAATAGTAGATTATTCACCAAGGGGGTAAAGTGATGTCTTACGACACGGGCGTCATCTTGAATCTCGAGCGTAACGATGTGACGTTTAGTGTTTACTCCTGAGCATAACGAGGGAGTTGAAAGTAGAATCCTGAGTTTAGCGAGGGATTTAAGCTCGCCCAAGACGATGACATCTTTATCCTTCTTCTTGCCAAATTTATTCTAGGTCTATGGGAAGTACCCTATAGGTTTTGATTCCCCTGCGTGATGTGGGAAAATACGGATTTATATAGCTGTACTTTTGGATTGCGTTAACTTAGAAGTTTTATTTTTTCACATTTTTTTTCGTCGCTGTCTGCCAACGCGTTCGCAGTCAGGTCAAACACTCCTAATAACTCATGGGTACTCGTTACTTTAGTTGTTAGTTTGCTGGCTATGGCCAGTGCCATATTCTTTTCTATGCACTTATAAGACTACGCGATATTCAGACAGTCTGAATATCGCATGGTCTAATAACCCCTCAGCTATCTACTCACGGGCAAGTGCTTAGTGTGTGTCATGTTCATCCTAAGTCCCCCGAAGTAGTACGGCGGTCTCAGCACCCCGGGGGAGTTGCACTTGACGCTGGCTTCGCCGACCCGCTCGCCGTCCACCGTCAGCTTGGCGTGGCCGTCCCGTCGGACCACCGTCACCGAGTGCCACTGCGTGTCGTTGTAGAGCTGCGGCCATGTTATGTGGCCGTCTTCACCGCCGCAGTTGAATGATAGGTGCAGCTGGAATTTGTATGTTCATTTTAATTGGTGCACAGAACAGATATTATTACCTTCTAGCCGAATTTAGACTTCAACGGCCAATCTCAACAGAGATCAGCCAACTGCGCGGGAGATATTATAGTGCACAAGTGTGTGCGCAATACACAGATGCATTCTCTGTTCCTTCACTCTCATAGTTCTGTGATAGTACCCAGCGTGCTGACCATTAGATCAACGAGGCAGTCAGAATAAATGTACGAACATAAAACATCATAAGTAAGGACAACCATAACATAACAGACATGCTAGCTGATTATGTAACTTACAATAAAAATATTATTAGCCATAGGAAGCACCCAAGAAAACATTAACACATCTTACACATATAAATCCCCACCGGGTCTGTCTGTATGCTTGATCGCGATGATTGTAATTTTTTTTTCCATCTATGGTTTGCAAAAGTATCAAAACCTGTTTGGAAGTTATCAAATAAAATATTAAAAATGTTTTTCATTAAAAAATATTTTCTTTTCACAGAAATCTTCAATCTCATCGGTAAAGACCTATTATCATAAAGTTATTTATTTATGTATGTAGGCCCACAAGGGGCACTTATACGCGTCCCACCATATTTTATATTTTTTATGCCCTACCACAGCTTCGGGACAAATTGTGGGCTAGTGCTGGGAAGAAGCAGCGCAAGAAACTCAGTCACTATTGTCAAACAAGAAGTATCAAGTATGGATAAAAAGGTGTGCTTACCGCGGCATGTCGCATATACAGAGCGAGGAACTGATAAGGCGCGCCGTCCACTGCGGCGTATAGGATCAGTCCGCCGTGTCGGTCGAACGTGCGGAACGACACCGACAGGTCGAACCCGCCCAGCTGCCGGCCGGGCAATTTGCCGTATTCTATGCGACTGTCCTCACGGGTGCCTAAGGGTTATCATTTAAAAAGTAAAATAAAAAAATGTTAATATGAAACAAAGAAACGGTGTCATTGCATATACAATACTAGCAGTTCCCCGCGACTTCGCCCGCGCCAAAAGTCGGATTTTCCATACAAATTTTCATCCCCCATTTCACCCCCCTGATGATTTTATATCGCGACAAAAAGTAGCCGTATGTCCTTCCCAGTGTCTCAAACTATCTCTGTGCCAAATTTCATTTGATTCGGTCCAGTAGTTTCGGAGCCTATTCGATGCAAATAAACAAACAAACAAACAAATCTTTACTCTTTATAATATTATAGTAAGTATAGAAAAGGTGCTTTTAAGCCTTATTCGTACAGGGGTACATTGAAAAGAGGTGGTAAGTATCGACTGGTTATCAATAAGCGATCTATGCAGAGTTTTTTTCATATTACATTATTCGTTCCAAAATCGTATGCGTGTAATTTAACTCATTTACTTGTACAAAAAATACGCACTTACGATATCTGCGTAACGATCAACTGACAAACGTAATTTAACAGTTCTTAGGGCGCGCTAAAGTTGCGTTAGCTTTCTACGTATTTACTTCATTATCCGATATTTGAAAGTAATGTTATTATTAGAAGAATACGATGTTTTTTTTTAAATCATGTGTTTAGCAGTGGCGTCTTACGGTTGCTAATGATGTCAAGATGTATAATATAATACTAAACTTACCAAACCGGTACCCCTCCTCCGGATCTCCGACGTCGTAGAACGGATCGTACGCCAGCTTGCACCCCGGCTCCGGCTGCGGCGGCGGTCGCGCGGTCGTCGTCGGTCGTCGCGTCGTCGTCGCCGGTCGCTGCGTCGTCGTCGGCGCGACCGTGGTCGGGGCCAGAGTGGTCGCCGGGGTGGCCACCTCGTGGAATAGGTCCACTGTGAACGGTTGGGTTTTTTTAATGGACATTTGACGGTAAGACCACGCTTTAGTTATGTATTCATTAAGCTGAAGCTAAGTGAAGAAATTATCATAGTTCAGAGTATAGATGCCGCGAATAGCTGTCCACTGTGAAAGTTGTGTTTTTTGATTGGAGATTTGGCAAGTATGCGTGTTCTTTAGTTATGTATGCATTAATCTGAAGTCATCATAGTTTATAGTAGATATGATAGCCGTTTTATCGAATAACAGAATACCGATTAATCTCCATTTCCGGTAGCGAATAGTCGCTATGATTATTCGACATAAAAAATAAATATAAAAACCACTATATTTGTTATAAATAATAACATAACGCTTGTAGAATCAATAATTTTACAAATCATATAAATATTTCCAAAACTGTTATACAAATGTTATGAATTTATCATCTGTTGTTAACAAGTAATGGTCAGTTCACGTGACAGATAGATTTTGTTTTTGTAAGGTGTAGCAAAGCAAGTAGGTAATGTAGGTATGTAATGCATCAAGGATTTCAAATTCCAGTATGTATTCCAGTTACAATCATGATACCAACTGAAAAGTTACGAATAAATTGTTAGTATCTTTATTCTCCTTTCGCATAAATATTTTTTTAAACCTAAATAAAATACATTTAGCAAAAAAGTCAAAGAGCATGATGAAAGACTAACCTCTGTTGATATCTGGGTCCGCTTCGGGTACGATCGGCGGTGGGCCCTGTGTGGGCACTGGGAGCAGGTTGGTGGGAGGCGACTGCGGCACCCACGGCCCGTCTGCAAGCACGTCAAGTTATAGCAACTACTCTGAACCACAGACTGTGGCAAAAGTTAGAAGAAGTTGTACTATTCTTTATTCTATGGCCCACTTTTCTATTAATTTCGTAACGTAACAAACAAATTACCTAACTGAATCACAAGTCATTTAAACCGCGGCTAACTTTTTTAAACTTGCTGTATGTAAGCAAAGGGCCCTATTCTGAGGTGCCCTGTCGAAGACTAAATTTATGACTCTTTCTCTGGTAATATAACGAGAAGAGACAGTATAAAATAATTAAGTAACGTCAAATTAAGTTGTGATTTCTTACATAATTATTTTTACAAGTTTTTTCGTGTTTTCGTTAAACTTCAGCCGTTATCGAATCAACTAAATTGTCTATGGATGCTATGATTTCCTTAGCAACTGACGGATGTTTACTTTGTGTATAAATTAATGTAGCCAGTCTCCTTTCGTTTTTCCACCAAAAAAAGAAAGAATGAACTCAAATTTCGTCTTAGACATCATAATGTATGTCCAGTTATAAGCCATTGTTGTCCCAAACATAAATAATTAATCAAGCCAAAAGTCGTAACCTAGCATAGAAGATCCTACTTACCAGGCGCCATGCCCCCAGTGGACGTGATATCGCCGCACCGGCCAAAGGTCACGCCACTCGAGCTGAACGGCTCCAGCAGGTTGAGGATCCTGCCGTTGATGGTGGCGTCGGCTATGCAACCCTGGAACGGCACCTTGCTGCCCACCCGGCCACCCACCACGTACCCGCTTTGCACACCCCCCACGAAAAGCACGCCTTCCAAGATCTGGAGGGGCGCTGGTGGGGTGTCCGAGCTGTATGAATTGCAGATTGATGAGGGGATTGAAAGATAGCAAGATAAGGGAGCTGGCATTTTTGTTTTCTTAGACTTAGCTCGGAGTCAGTAAATTGGTAGTGTTCCACACTCCCGTAACTCGAAAAGCATTAAGTTGGCTTAGTTGAGATTGGCCGCCGTGGTGAAAATTTAAATAGGAGGACTCGTTATGAACACTTTTAAATCGTTATCAATATATTCTTCGTAGCCATCAATAGCCAATTCTCACTGTTGCCAATTTGACCATTGATGACATGCCAAAGACAGTTTGAGGTTCCTGTTGCCAAAAAAAATTGGTCCAACTATTTCTGATACATGGCGCGGTCCCATAATATGTTTCTGGTCAGAGGCCCTACTCCTGTTTTCAATGTCCGTATTTTCGAGTCTAGCCATCACGCTCGTTCGCGATGTCATTCTGTCGTGAGTGAAAGGGACGGCTTCATTCGAAAATACGAACATCGTCAACAAGAGTAGGGCTTTAGACTATACTCTCATTCACCGATCGTCAGCAATGCCGTACAAATTCGTTGTTCGCCTAACAATACACGAATAAACAACACACAAACGCCATAAAATGGCTTCTACACGTACCTGAAGTAGTCTATGTCGTCGACGTACAGCCTCAGGTGGTGTTTGTTGTGTACAACCGTGAGCACGTGCCACTGCGAGTCGTTGTACGCGCTCAGCCCCGTGTCCAGTTGCTCACGTTGACTCATCAGCACCAGGCGACCTGGGCACAGAGATGGAGATTGGTAATTGGTAAGCGTCACCGGCAAAATTACCTAATTATTAAATAAACGACTGCAAAAATTATTATATTTTCAAAATGGTCTTTTTACTACATTTGTTACCCGAATTGCTAAATACTAAAACATTCCCTCCCTATATTTTTCCATTTTCGGGCGCCAATTTCGAAAATACTCGTATAGCTTATGTCACTACCAAAATATTGACGTCTGCATGCGACTGACGTAGGGACCATTAGTGTTTATTTTAAATGTAATAATACCGTATAACGTCAGCCAGCGCCCAGTCGCACTTCCTGATAAGTTGAGAATGTGCGTCAATATCAGTCAGGATCGTTCATTATTGTTTTTTAAGTGATAAGCATTCACGTTGCAATGTAAAGATTAGATAGTGCACTTGAAAAAATGACCACCAGAGACGGGAATTGAACCCGCGTTTTTCGCAAATCTGGCAATTGCCTAACCACCCGGCCAACCTGGCGTTGTAGTAATGTTGTTGGCGTTGTCGTAAGTAATAGTTCACGTAACAAGTCGACGTCTGTCCGGGCATACAGATCTTTCAGCATAGGTGTAACAAACCTTCGATGAGCGACAGCGACACGCTGCCCGGAAAAGTGGTCGTCGTCAGAAACTTTATTGTTTACTTTACATGTAATAACACTGTATAACCGTATAGTGAGGATCTAACTGATATTGTAAGGAGATCTGATCAGATTGGCAGGGATGTGCCCGTCCAGTGCGAGAATAGGTCAGAATACGAGTAGGTCTGTCTAGCACGGTGTTTACTACAATATTTTGATTTGTTAGTGTACCCTATTGATACACTAACAAATCAACAAGTGTACCCTATTGATAGAGCGTCGGTGGCGCAGTGGCTAGCGGGTTGCCTCTCATGCGGGAAGTGCCGGTTCGATCCCACGTGCCGCCATGTACCAATGACTTTTTCTGAGTTATGTACATTAGTTGTTTTACTAACCGATGCTTTTACGGTGAGGGAAAACATCGTGAGGAAACCTGCACATTCAGGCAACAGAATGTGTAACCATGATCCAAAACTGGTCAGGTTCCCCTGGTAACAGGGTCACGGAGGTCAGATGGCAGTCGCTCCATTGGAATTACCTGACCTGCCACAACCTGGATCATGGTCAGCGGACCCTGGGCCCTCGCATAAGAGAGCACAACCGGGATAACGCTAGGAGGATGAGTGTACCCTATTGATACTGCGCCGCGCGCACTCGCACGCGTACCTGCCTTGTTTTTATTTGTTTAAAACGTACCGTGAGAACCCCGGAGCCCCAGTCGACATCGAGACGTTACCTATGACACATGTACTAGACCGACCAGACCGCTTTCGCCGCGTGTGTATCCTGTGAAGCTCCTTACAGACATTTCGAGTGATTGTGGCCTGTGAAGTGATACCTAAGCCTGGAAAGCTGATGTGGCAAGTACCTAGCTATAAGCGATCTGACTTGACTTATTTTCCACCTATCATTGTCGCGCTCCACGTGTAATCCATTGCCTAAACTCTCAAACACACGGTTAGGGGCCTTTCGGAAAGTTTGAGAAGTGGAGAGTATGTCCGGTGAGTTGGGAGTCAGTCGGGCAAGTAAGAGATCTGGCTGATAAGTTAAGAATGTGTCCGATTAGCAATAGTCCACGTGGCAAGTTTGTGTCAGTCCGAAACAGATCGTGCAGCATGATGATGTCCTCCTAGCCGATTTCGGCTACGGCGGCCTATCTCAACAGAGATTAGCCAACTGCGCAGGACATATTATAGTGCACAAGTGTGTGCGCAATACACAGGTGCACTCTCTGTTCCTTAACTCTCATAATTCGGTGGGACGGCAGTCCGACATGACCGGAGAGAGATCAGGCGCAGGGCCAACGGCTTATGGTGCTTTCCGAGGCACGGGTGTTAACACCACCAACTTCCTGACTCCGGAGCTGTGTCTGAGTAATTTCAAGACAGAAAAACCCAAACACTCTCGGCCCGACCCGGGATTCAAACCCGGGACCTCGTGGATGGTACCCAGCGTGCTGACCACTAGACCAACGAGGCAGTCGTGCAGCATAGAAAGTGATGATTCGCGTAGCAACTCCGAGTCAGTCCAATAATACAGCATGGCGGGTGTCCTTCACAAACCTTTGATGAGCGACAGCGACACGCTGTCCGGCATGGTGGTCGTCTGCATCCGGCTGACGTAGAGGAAGAGCAGGCCGTCCGGTCGCGACGTGCGGAACTTGAGCGTCAGCTGCAGGTTGTCTGTGGTCAGGTCCACGTAGCGGAGGTAGCTGTCCGCGCCGGACAGGGAGACCAGCGATGCAAACTGGACGAGACAACATAATTAAGTCACAAGTTTTATAAGTGAATCGATCACTCTGAAATATCCTATCTAATAAAAATATAGTGGAGCCCAAGTCAACAAATAGCCGCTAGCAAAATTGTAACAGAACCGTAATTGCATACAAATTTTAGTAAGAGCCAAATGACAAAATCATCCCATCCAATGACACTTTTGCTAATGTAATTTAGTAAATTTAAGGTCCCTGGTCAATATATAGCAAGTTAAATCAAAAAGTAACAAAACTATAGTCCGTCTATAATTATTTTTATAACTTAAGCAATTATTTTGCAAGTTTTTACGAAATCAAATTGAATTTCGCTGACAAAAATCAATCTACTGTGTCATCCGGTGGGACTCGAACCCACGTCCTTTCGCTATCCGGGCGAGTGCTCTTACCAACTAAGGAGGACGATAGTCAGTCGACGAATTTCTGTAATTGCTTGCTACGCCAGTGAGCCGGCGTTCGATGTCATCAATACTTGGGGAATGTACCCGCATGTATTCGATGGAAATATTTTTACAAATATTTAACCATCAGTTAAGATGAAATCAGCTTAACTTATAATAATTTTTATAACTTAAGCCATTATTTTGCAAGTTTTTACGAAATCAAATTGAATTTCGCTGACAAAAATCAATCTACTGTGTCATCCGGTGGGACTCGAACCCACGTCTCTTCGCTATCCGGGCGAATGCTCCCACCAACTGAGCTACGGAGGACGATAATCAGTCGACGAATTTCTGCAAGTGCTTGCTACGCCAGTGAGCCGGCGTTGAGTTGGTGGGAGCATTCGCCCGGATAGCGAAGGGACGTGGGTTCGAGTCCCACCGGATAACACAGTCGATGGATTTTTGTGAGCAAAATTCAATTTGATTTTATAGTCCGTCTTGTTCTTGCACGACCCTCTTGCCAGAGGTGCGGAGGCGAGGCACGCTAGATGTCAGCTGCAATGGGTAATGTTGCGGGAAAAGGGATTTCTTATGACAGACGCGTGTAACAGGAACTTTTCGGACTATAAACTACTGACTGACTAACATCAGGCCTCTAATTTAGAAGACTTGCTCTGTAAGACTGTTTATATTTTCAGCTTTAGCTATAACCACACAATAAATAATAACACAAGTACAAAAGGATCACTTCGCAATGCCATTTTAATGAATAGCGACTATTAACGCGATACACTAAAGCTAAAATTCAGTTCGCGGCAGCGCTATGTGCCTCCCCTAGTCACGGTATAGATGTACAGTACTTTGTCTTCATACTAGAGCGCCCGAATCGACACACGCCCACATACAAGTCATTTACACGGCCGCTTGGGCAGACTTGGGCAAACAAACCTACGAAGTGCCACCACGTGCCCCGCGAGCCGGCACGCTGTCAGACAGGCTTTCAAAATGCAGATAGATATCATTGAATAAATAAAGTAGGTTTTATGAATTATGTATGAAATTATCTTAATTTCGGATGACAGCTGTCAAAATCGAAACGGCCATTACTCGGAAACTACCCACCCTAGATTACTGGTGTGTAGGGACAAATCGTAGGGCTCGACGTGATCGTCATTTCGTATGACAGCTGTCAAACTGATTATAATTATTTATCTTTAATTTGTGAAATGAAACATATTTTATGTTTCATTCCTAAACCTAAAACAATGCACAATAAAAATCTACTTTTTGTGCACCAACCCTAACGCTTCGACCAGTCGTAGGTTCGGCTAAAATACGGCTAAGTTACACTACTGTATAAAACAAATCTCTCTATTGTGCTCTAGTCACGGTATCTCTTTCCATCGCGTAACCTTTACTCTTCTGCGTTAACTGCGTCAGGGTTGACATCGTTTTAAGGTTAGTTAATCAGAATATCGGATTACTAGTTATATCTACCTATCATTACTTTTCTGCAGCCCTAGACAAGACACTCGTAGCTTAACTCAATCAAATGACTCGTATCTTAAATTTACTATAGTCACGCGTTTTATCGGTAGTTAATTCGTTGTGGACCAATTGATGAATATCAATATGGCAAACTTCATTGAGGTGCTTGTGGCGCAGTGGCGGCAGCGCTTTGGTAGTGATACCAAAAGTTAAGCAACCCACGGCGCGGTCGTGATTGGATGGGTGACCATTCCGACCATTTAAGTGACGTCCATGACAAGCATCTCCGTGCTTCGGAAGGCACGTTAAGCAGTTGGTCCCGGCTAATATCTGTGGTATTAGTCGTTAAGCCTAGTCAGAGGCCCTAGGGCGGCTTGATAACTTCTGACAGTAAGGTTTGTCACTTGCTTTACATACACCCCTCCACCAATCCGCACTGAGCCCGCGTGGTGAAGTATGGCTCGTTCCTCCTCATAGTTGAGGTGAGGCCTTTTCCCAGCAGTGGGATCTAATAGGCTGACTTATTTTATTTATACTTATTTAAACTTCATTGCCTAAGTTTCAAGTTGGCTCGAATTTCCTAGAATTTAAAACACACTATCCGTTTCGGCTGGAAACAAACCTGACACCCGTATCCCATTCCAATAGCTTCGATATTCTCGCTGAGGTCAATGTTGATGCCCTCCATGCTAATCTGGCGCAGGCAGCCGTCGAAGCCGGCGTTCTTCACGTGAACTATGCCCTTGTTGTTGCCGCCGAAGTTCATCGTGTCCACAGAGGTTATCTCCATTACGGATGAGGGAGAGACTGCGCGGAGTATCTCGTCGTCGACCTGTGGAGGATTGTCTTCGTAAGATAATAGATGGAGATAGAGAAAACTGTTAATTTTATTTTCACACTACCTACTCGGCAATGTTCAATTACACATCAAGTAAACCTGACTCAAAGTGAGTCATTGCATCCCTAGGGACGTAATGTTGTATGAAATTTCATTACGCTAGGGGCGTAGGGGCTAGGGGAGGCAAAGTGATTTGAATTTCGAATAAGAGTTCGTAGGCATGATCACATTAGCCCGTCCCGCCAAGAATTTTGCTTGTTCGCGCGCTTCTAAAAAAAGAAAAAAATAAAGAAAAAAAACCTATGTATTTTAAGAAATTACAAGCAATGTTTACGTCCATTAGATGTAAAGCTGCTGGTATTGTTAATAATAATAATTTACTGCCAGAAAAGTCAAAGGATATATACTTATAGATAAAATAAGGTATTTGTAGTACATTTTTTATTGCCTCGTAGGAAGTGTGAAAAGCAGAATATTGTTCTCGGGGATAAAGATGTCTTCGTCTTGGGCGAGCTTAAATCCCTCGCTCCACTCAGGATTCTACTTTTCAAACACTAAACTCCCTCGTTGCGCTCGAGAGTTAACTCTCGAATCCTTTGTTACGCTCGAGATTCAAGATGACGCCCGTGACGTAAGACATCACTTTACCCCCTTGGTGAATAATCTTCTATTACACCATGACATAGACAGAAAGATGACTCTTTATTGTACAATACAATTGAAAAAAGTACAACAATTGACACAGAAATATAAGACCCGGTTGGTTATACTCATAACAAAACCAAACTGCATTTTTGTTAAATATCTTAACTAGATATTTAGGTTTAGGTCATCTAGATAAAATAAGGTTGATTCAATACATTTTATGTGTATTAAGTATTATCATTTTACCTGTGTGGAACAGAAACGGCGTAGTATAATGCTACTGACATTGCAGATTCATTTAATTCATAGTAAAATTCTAGAGTGTGCTCAGTGTGTTTAACGACAGCATCCAAAGCTAATCCTTATATTCAAAATTAATCAAAAGATCGAAGAAAAATTTCATTTTGACTTTTGATTTTAATTGCGGAGGACAAAGACATGACCTCAGTTGGGCTAGCATGAGCAAAACAACATATCATTATCGCGGCCTTTTACCGTATTTTGACAGCGTTATATCATTTGTCTACCGCTGCTAACATGTCAAGCCTGATGTGTCATCAATATATGAAAAAGAAGTCATTTTCGTTATGTTTGAGAAGTTGCCATAATCAAGTGTTTCCTGTTTTATTTATTTACAATACATTTACTTTCTAAATAATAATCGGAAGTTGCCTTTGCCTGCCCTCCAGATTAATGATTAAGAAAATCTTTGGTTGTACCTCTAATGACATCATCACAGTCTCTTTACTCTGCCTACTCTAAGTTGCGTAAGAAAGTGTGAAAAATTTGCGAGTATGTGTGGGAACAGTACCTTAAGCGAGCAGTTGGCGAGGTACCGACCCGCGTCCAGCTTGTGCCACTTGCCGTCGTTGTAGGTCTTCTGCGTGCCGATGATCACCATCTCCTGAGGGTTGCCGAGCGACACCTGCGGGGATGGTCACATATAATTAGATGGGTTATCACACTAGCGGGGTTTCCATATATTTTGATTTTTTTTGGTGCTTTTATAAGAGGGATTGAGATACATAATCTGTGATGACAAAGAACTTTTTACATGTCACTGAGCTGTCGCGGGTGCTATGCATCATAAATAGGAGTAATACCACTATCCACAAATAATTTATATTTTTTTGAAATATAGAGCATATTTAATATATTATAGGTTAATTGATTATTTTCAATAATCTGTAATATTTCCAATAAAGCTCAAACCGAAAAAAAGTAACTGCGGTGAGCCCATCAAAACGTGACGTCATCGTTTATTTTCAGGCAAAATATATGTCAGGATAGCGTTTTGACAGTCCTTAAAAAGTACGCCATCGATTGATGTTGGCATGTACCCCATTTTGTACCTCAATCCCGAGTCCATAGCCGCAAGACTCCACAAAGACCCTTTTAGATCACACATTTTTGGAGGACTTCTTCCACGAGGTACATACCCGTTGGGCGAGTACGTCCAAAGTTGATTCTTCTGCGGCCTTTGTACTCTATAGCGGACGTCTTCTTGAACCTTTTAGAAGTTTCTAGAAATGACTTACTTGCAAGTACACAGCTCCTTCTTGCATCTCAACCGAGAAGAAGTGGTCGCCTTCTCCCACGAGATATATGAGTCCGTTGGGCGCGTACGTCCTGAAGTATAGAAGCACGTGGTTCTTCTGCGGCACTATGTATTCTCTGGCCGGCATCGTCACGTGAGACTTGCCGTTGAAACGGTACTCTTGGGGTCCTGAGCTGGATGTTATCAGCTTGTCTCTGGAAATTTAAAAGAGAATCAGATTATACTTGGAGTCCCCGAAGACTACAGACTTTCGTCTTCTTAATAAATATGAAGAGGTAAGCAAAAGGGCACATTTCCGTGATTCATTTATAGTTCAGTGTATCGGCCGATAGAAAGTCGGTAGTCTGCGGACTCTTAGTAGTAGTTGTTTCGTGACTTTTACACCAAACCCTTTTTCTATTGATATTGCCAAATCGCCCGTATTACAACTGCATATGATTCCGTTGTGATTTTGTGCTTAATTGAATAAGTGATTTTTAAATTTGTTTTATTTTTACATCACTTACGCATTTGAACTGACGGCAACCCACGGATTAACAATGTAAGTAAAGATTTTTTTTTTCAAAAAAAACATATTTTACCGTTTTCAAAGTCCAAAGTCAAAGTTCTTTTAGGCTAAAGAAACCTAAAACCAGTTTTAAGATTTTCTTTAAGCCAGTGAGTCATTATTTTAACTGATCGTGAATGGCCAGCTCAAATGGCACATTTTTCAAACGATTTCAATTCAGAAATGTTAGCAATAGAGTTGCGTAATCAGTCCCCAGATACTCCCATTAGAACGTCATATCAGAAAAAGTATCAGTCAGTTCTTTAACTTACCTCTGCCTCGCCCCCTTCAGATTAGCCGAGCTGATCGAGTTCCATAGACCGACCGGCGTGTCCCCGATCACCAGCTCCTCTATCTGCCCCTCGAAGGCCGGGAAGCTGATCCCTTGTAGCTTCGCGCCCGAAGGGACCCCTCCCACGTACAGCTTAGACTTCTCCTTGTCCAGGTTAAAGATGGTGTGCTGTCCAGGCAGAACTGCCTCCTTGGCGTGCGTCACTTCAGATCCGTTGTCGAGGCTCTCGCGGATTGATAGTTTCACGTTGCGGCCAAGTCTGCGAGTGGAATAAAGAGGAAAGTAATAACTGTAGGTAAGCACGATAGGCTACTTTTTACTTTTAATTAACTGTCAAAATTGGGCAATCACATTTTACTGTACTCAAAACTTACTCTTTATCGAGTTAAGAATAATGAACATGTATTGGAAATATGCTGTTATTTTCAAGGAATACGGTTTCAAAATGATTTGTGGATAGTGTCATTTACCCAATTGCACTTTGTCGTGTCGTGTGTCGAAGAGTTGCTGAGCAGCTCTTGCTACAACTTGGTCTTTTGCACTAATTAAGGTATTTTGAGTTACGAGTACTACTCGTATGTTTCTGAATTTATGAGTAAGACGTCGCGAATTTTCAACTGTGGACAGCATCTATCACGTTGCGACTCTCGAACAAGTGGGACGGCAAGACTCGAAAATAAAGGGCTCTCTTGACAGCATGAAAGTGTCAATTAGCGCGATAGTGAGCCAAACTTGATGTCTTACTCCTGGTTCACAATGCTAGATTTGCCGGAGTTGATAACATTTTACAGCTTCATGGTTATATGTCATTATATATTTTCGCTATTCTATTCAGATTGACAATTTTTCAACTGGTTTCATTCCGTTTGCCGTTCGCTGATTACAGCCACCGGAACTACTAGGCAGAACTACCGGATCCGGCGTGAACCAGATACGGCGTAATGCGAACCGAGCCTCACTGAGTAGTGTTAATAAATTAAGCAATTACTTTGCAAGTTTTTCTAGTCAACATTGCACACAAAAAATCTTCGACCATCACTGGCGTAGCAAGTACTTACAAAAAATCTTCCAGAAATAACGACCTCGGTAGCTCAGTTGGGAGAGCCTTCACCCAGAAAGCGAAGGGTTGTGACATAAAGACGGTCGATGGATTTTTGTGTGCAATATTTACTACACTGTGTCTGAGTTTGACTGCCTCGTTAGTTTAGTGGTCAGCACGCTGGGTACTTTCCACGAGGTCCCGGGTTCAAATCCCGGGGCGGGCCGGAAGTGTTGGGCTTTTGTCTTGAAATAACTCCGACACAGCTCCGGAGTCAGAAAGTTGGTGGTGATAACACCCCCGTGCCCCGGAAAGCACCTTAAGCCGTTGGCCCTGCGCATGATCTCTCTACGGTCATGTCGGACTGCCATCTCACCGAATTATGAGGGCGAAGGCACAGAGACTGCACCTGTGTATTGCGCACACACTTGTCACTACAATAACTCCGCGCAGACGGCTAATCGTTGGGAAAAAATGATGACCTAAAAGACTAGCGAAATTGCAAATACATATGTAGGTCAAATAGATTTAAAGTTATAGGGGTGTTAAAAGTGGCTTGAAATGGTTCGTGTAAATAACACATGGCCGGTGTCTTCGCCTTTGTTGCTCCGCGAACTGTAGTTGAAATCCGACTTGGAGGATATTACAGTACGTGTGTGTGACGTTACTCACCGGTCCACCACGATCTGGTACCAGCGGTCGTCGGCCACGAACTTGTCGCTGCCGATGCGAGCTGGCTCGCGACCAGACTCGAAGCTGTCGCCGATGTCCATCACCAGGTATGGGTACCCGTTCTGTATGCCCACTACCATGAAGTCGTCCTGTGGATAGCGTGGGTTGGTTTTAGGAAATGGTAAAGTGTTGCACTTAAAGCACATTGTCAAGTCCTTTTGAATATGACATAACCTACTTTGACTCCAGTAGTGTCATGAAGATGAACAGTACGTAGTTTATTGGATACCTATTTAAAAAAAAACATTGCCTAAATTATAATACTTTTCAAATGGTCTTTTCACTAGCTTACTTGATACCCTTATTACTGTGATAAGAAACAAAATAACCCCCTACAACTTCCATTTTTTATTTGCGTACGCCATTATCAAATTGATAAAGCCTGTCGGTAAACCACACAGCCCCATTTCTGTCAAATTTAACGACACTTTATATGGCAAAAACCGTCCAGCCGTTTGGGCTGTAGGGCAAGAAAGTGTAGAAAAACAGTACCCTACTACTTTTGAAGAGTTCAGTCAATTCAGTTGATAACACTGTACAAACAGTTGTAAAGTACGTTAGCCTTGATATAATAAAATAAAATAGTAATAGGTCATTCACCTCTATTCACTCACAACCGTTACCACATCCCAAAAGCGATCTCTAGCGATATTTGTCATTAACCATCAGCTAGTTAACAACAATTACCAATCCGCACTGAGCCCGCGTGGTCTCCACCAAAGCTCGTACTTCTCCATAGTTGAGGTGAGGCCTTTTTCCAGCAGTGGGATGTATATAGGCTGACTTCACAGTTTTCAAAATGCACTTACCGATTTAGTCCTCCTCAGGTTGGTGTCCTTAGGGTTGCCAAGATACAGCAGGAAGCCGTCCTTCTCCTTGGTTCGGAAGTAGGCGGAGACATGGGTAGATGTGGACATCTCGTCTACAGAGTCGGGCAGCCGCGGCTGCAGGGTGGACCGACGGTCGAAGGTCACACCCACTTGGATGCGGTTGGCTACGGCTCGGGCCTGTCACAAACAATTCGATATATTTTTTTGATGGCCTTTTCAGTGGGGACGTATTAATAAGCAAATAATAAGGGTGGTAAAACTAAACAGTCGCGCTCGTCAGCGACGGCTACAGTCAAAAATAAGGACATCGTCATAAAACAGGAATAGAGTCAGGAAAATTCCCAAAGCGGTGATGAAATTATGGCCGGCTCGCTGGCGTAGCAAGCACTTAAGAAAATTCGTCAACTGACTAACGTCCTATGTAGCTCAGTTAGAAGAGCAACCGGATAGCGAGGGGTCGTGGGTTCAAGTCCCACCAGAAGACGAGCGATGAAGTATTTATTATAATATAAAATACAGACTACATAATTAGGCAGGGCCAATGTCAGATGCGAGCAATTATAGTGTGTTAAAAAAGTGGGTGATAATGACGTCAACTTTTAATGCGAGGCGATTTTAATATAATGATGCGCCGAGAACACATGCTTGCTTATGTTTTTACGTGTCAATGTTATGCGTGTACGAAATTTGAATGCCAAAAATTCACAGAACGAACATAATGCTACGAAAGAGAACAAAGCAGTTTCTGCGCGCTAGTGTCACATCTAATTCCTTTTTTATTACACTATCATTGGTAATGAGTATATTCTGAATTTAGAAATACCTGTTCAATGAGTTCCTTCAGTTTGTTGAGCTTGTCGTCGGCTTCCTCGTGGCGGCGCTCTAGGTCTTCTTGCATCATCTTCACCGCTCTGTACTTGGACTTGCTTAGAGGGTCCACGCTTTCCACGTCACGCACTGAGAAACGATTAATAAGTATTAGATATGACGGTTCTAAACACGACTTAAAATAATAAATACAAACCGGGATACCGGGAGTCAGAGTTGGGCAAAATGTAATTAATTAAAAATTAGCAATTACAATTACAAAATGTAATTGGCGAGTTCAATTATAAATAACTTGAAATTGATAAAAAGTAATTAAATTACAATTACAAATTGTAATTGTAATTGGTAATTGAAATTACTCAATTACTTTTTCATTTAAAATATGGTATAAATCTAAATAAAACGATAAGGTAAAGATAAATCAAATATTTAATTTTAAAAATAACAAAAAAGAACTATTTCAAATTAGATTTTAATGCTACTCTTTGTTCAAACATCAGATCAGAAAGTTTGTGAGATTTTGGTAAATTAATCATGGTAGCATATGAAAATAATCTCTCGACGGGACCTGACGAAGGCATTAAAGTATTATATTTAATAAACACCTGTTTAATTTCTGGATGTCAATTTAGCATTGAAGTATCTTTATCCGAATCTGAAAGGACATAATAATTTCAGGTCTTGTAGAACGGAGTGATTCAGTATATTCACCTTCAGGTGAATCAGTGTCAAAAACAAAATACGAATCATCGTCTTTGTTTGTGTATGTGATTGAAGATTCTCTTGCATTTTTAACCGAGTTCAAAAAAGGAGGAGGTTATCAATTCGACTGTATGTTTTTTTTTGTGGCTATGTTACTTACCGCATATCTCAGTCAGTTGTAGACCGATTTGAAAAAAAAAATATGTTTACCTAGAGGCTATACCTTCTAGTTGGTCCCATTTTGGCCAAGTCGAGATCTGATGATAGGATCTTGGTGTAATCGAGGGAAACCCTCAAATTTTGAAGGCACGTATAGTGTTTTCGTACTAGTATCTTAATGTTGACATGTTGTTACGTCCGATAATCATTATGTGGAGCTGAGCTGATGGCGGAACTCCTTAAAAATTAGGAGTTTAGTATAACACCAGATGTTTTGTCAGGTACTGTATAGGATGCTAACAAAACAAAGTCAAAGGCGCAGCTCCCTCCTCTTTCACTGGCACCGACTCCAAAAAATAACAGATAATAAATTGGAAATAGGTTTCTTGTATAATTTCGTAGAACAGTTAGGTAATTTAAATATTATTTTGTACTTTTCAGTTTAGGACGCTTTACTAAGACAAGATCTTAGTGACAATTGCGTATTTTGCTTTGTAGAAGAATGTCTTTTGAGTCGCTTATGCGTTTTTGAGTAGCTCACGTATTCATTAAATGTCACTTCGCCATGTTTTCGTTTTAATGAGTGACAAAATTCGAAGTTGCATTACGTGATCCACTAATTTTAACTTCTTTTGGTGCGCATAACGTGCACCGTGCTACTCTTTTTTTATCTGAAGATTCACTGGGTAAATAGGTAAAAAACTTGCCATCAAAAATACAGGGCAACACCTCCTCGGTTGTTGGGTCGTCTTCATCTTGTTCAGTATTAGACGCCGTTTCAGTAGGTACTTGTAAAATAAAAATACGCCAAAAGAGATACACGAGCGATCTTACTTGTCGAAACCAATGCCAACGACTATGTGACGCCGCTTGTTTCCGGAGAGAAGTACACGCGGGGTGAGTGATTGTAAGCCCCCCGCGCCCCTCTGGCTCATTCTATGGCCTATCCGCCGCGTGCGCAGTTACAGTCGCATTTAGCAGTGCACCCACAAGATCATAGAAAACTTTATACTACGCATGATGTTTGTGTTGCGTTGCGAACGAGAATAGTCCGTTTTTCTTTGCTAGTCGAACAATGTAAACAATCTTTTTATAACTTTTAAAATAATATCAATGAATAAAACTAATAAACTATTTGATTTGAAAAGATATCGGTCTTCAACGATGACTTTACCAATGTAGATTGTGAGTTTTGTGTTTATCTTATTTTAAAACGAAACGAAACTTTCGTAAAAAAAGAAATCCAAGATTGTTTACAATATTGCACAAGCAGAAAAACAGACTTTATCCACTTAATTTTATAAAAGTAATTGAGTAATTTGAATTATAATTAATGTAATTAAAATTACCAATTACTTTTGTAATTGAATTAAAATAGTTCCAATTACATGTAATTTGAATTACAGTAGTTCAATTACTTATTATGAAATTAGTAATTCAATTACACATATTAATTAATTACGCCCAACACTGCCGGGAGTGTTGTTTATCGAGGTGACTGTACTGATAGTTATTCAGTGAAAATATGAGGGCGGCAGAAGAAACTTCGGGCTGTCCGCGCAGTCGATCTACTTTTCAGTCTACTTACCACGGCCGGTGCAATCCACCTGAAACCTCGAGCAGTAAGTATCAAATACTTATAAGTATTATATTTGTGTTTAGACCCATCATAATCGAAGATTTATTGTAATGCAACGCGAAAGTAAAGACAGAGGAACGATTATTTTATCGATTTCCTTTTAGTAAAAGTACTTTGAGGCCGTATAGCTTTTACTTAATTGATCAGTGGTCTTTTTTATTTTTAAATAAGATGAAACGAGTCTTTGAGAATATGATTTGTCGGACAGAAATCGTAAAGTGAATTGTGCATCTATTAAATATTTTTTTTATTTCCACAATCTCATCGATTGTCTAGAACCAAATTAAGCGTGAGCTTGTGTTATCGTGAGTAGGATGACGGATATACACACTTTTATACACTTGAAAACAAATGCTCGTGCTCGCCACACAAATATTTGTATTTGAATTTGAGCCCACAACCTGAGCCCGTCTCCTCTGGTTTTATAATCCGGGGTGCGAACCACTACACTAAGACGGTCTGTTTTTATTTGCTTGGCAAACATTGTAATAGTAGATTGTTATACAAGGGGAGAAAGCGACCCGTTTACTCAAGAAGTTTCTGGCGCTCGAACGAAGTGAGGGCGCCTATAGCTCTAAAGTGAAATGGGTGCTTTCACCCGAGTTAAACATACTATTTTTCATTTCGACTGTAAGAAAAGAAATGGTGCATTTCTTTTTTTGTGGTTTAATCGAAGGTGCATTTCATTTGATATCCGCGACGCGTGCCGGACCGGCACATTTTAGCATTTCACTTGGTCCGCGAGCGGCGCCAAAGTGCGACGGCAAGTGCAACTTTCCCAACAGGAGAGATGAAAACTATCTTTCATAACTTTTAAAATAATACTTGTAAAAACGTAATTACTAGCAGATATTAAAAGTATGTATTAAATGATAAATTATTAGTGTCCATCTTATATTTAAATGAATAATTTTATTAAAAGGACGAAAAGAATAACGGTCTCTAAATTAGCATTTCCACATCCTTCTCCCCTTGGACGCCGCAGTGACCGGTCGTGTCAAACAATACGAGCGCGCGACCTCAGATCAGTGTGCGAGCAAGACAACAACACTTGCGACAAAGATACAAATTCAACAGCTCCTGCGTATCCTTCTGACGTAGCCCCGCCCACCAACCAATTGCGACGGATTATTTTGATCAGGTACACCTCCCGTCACAATAAGGTGCAAGCTCCACCCACTGTGAGTCACTGCATTATCGAGATTACGCTAACACTTCCCGTCGGCTCGGTACAACATTTAGGCCCACAACTCGCCTTGTTACAATGTCTGTAAATAGAACGCCCGTTAAATCGTCAAAGCTACCCAGCTTAAGGCAGCAGACCTCTGCTACCTATGGATCAGACCCTCAACTGTTCTCAGGCAAAACAAGGGACCTTCAGGAGGATGAAAACTCCCCACCATGCTATATTTTCCACCGTAGCAAACGACCCCGAGACGAAAACCTTTCACCTTCGCAATTTCATTGCTTTAAAGAGGATATGAAGGAATTCATGATTACTTTAATTAGTGACCAGAAAAAGGAATTAGGTGTGATCACTCAAAATTTAAAGGAAATTCACGCAACAAACACAAATATTGAGCAATCTGTCTCATTTCTAATAACCCAAAACGAAGAATTCCGGAAAAAGATCGACTTTCTGGAGTCACAGGCGAAAAAAGATCGAGAGTACATATCAATCCTTAAGGATAAAATCGAGGACATACAGAGATCTACCCGGAAGACTTGTATTGAAATAAAAAACGTCCCGCGTAAAAATCTCGAGAACAGCAAGGACTTAATAAATATAGTCTTGTGTTTATCAAAAGCAATAAATGTCGACATTGGCCCGCGAGACGTGAAAGATATTTTCAGAGTCAAGGGTAGAAGCGAAAAGGACAAAATCCCCCCCATTATTTTTGATTTAGGTTCTACAATACTTAGAACAGAACTTTTAAAAAAGACGAAAGAATTCAATATTAAGAACAAAGAGAAACTCCGTGCTAAACACCTGGGCTTTACAGTGAACGAGGACACCCCCATATTTGTTTCTGAACAGTTGACCCCTAAAGGTGCAAGGCTTTTCTTCCTCGCCCGGGACCTCGCTAGATCCAAACAGTATAAATACTGCTGGACTGCATTTGGAAAAAATTTTGTACGTAAAGACGATTCATCTAAGATAATTTGCATTCAAAGTGAATCTAAAGTGCACTTACTTATGCAAGATTCATGACTATTCTTACTTAAATATAAGCTGGTTTCTTGATTCTATGTACATTTTTACTATATAAATGTAGTCGCATTATACAAAAACAAAGTGTTTTTTAAGTGTGTCACACAACTGTCACAACATATTATGCACATAATCACACTGTTTTGCTACTCAACTTTAACACTACTATTAACCAAACAAATACAAACACAAAAATACATTAACATAAACACTCACAACACTTGCATATACGCAGCATACAATCATTCAAACACTCCATGTGAAATATTTAAAAGTAATTGCAGGGTTATTACTGTCATTTTTCTGACGTATAATACACACACAATTAAGTATCTATATACACGAATTATTATTATCTCATATACCATACAAAGTACTCCTGATAGTATTGTTATGAAGTTTACAACAAATTCTCATGGATAGCAACATTCGGTCAATTCAGGAATTAGACTCTTTGCAATTAGCTGATTCATTTAATTGTAACATCCAAGACTTGTCACAACACGTTTCGCTCAGTACATCTAACAACTTAATAGTTATTACACACAACATCAGAAGTATTTTTAAAAATCTAGATGATCTGCAGGTGACATTGTCACAAATGAATTGCGAAGTTGACATTATGATTTTGACCGAATGCAGACTGGATTATAGCAAAGATTTGCCAACCTTAAATAATTATACCTCCTACAAGACATGTAATGTGTTAAACCAAAATGATGGCGTTGTAGTTTATATTAATAACCGCTATCAAGCCAAAGTCACAGAACTCAGTTTAAATTGTGCGACCGGTCTTCAGATTGTTATCGAGAATTATGTTCTTGTCGCAATTTACCGATCTCCATCGTACCTAGTTGCTGATGGTTTTATTGACTCACTCAATATTTACCTAGAAACAATCTCGCAGTACAAAAATATTCTAGTTATTGGCGACATAAATATAGATTTGATCAGGTCACCAAAAGAAAAATCATATGAACGTAATAATCGGCACACTTACCTAAACATCTTATCTCAACATTGCCTTTCGCCCTGCCACAATTTTCCTACTCGAGGTGACTCCTGCCTGGGCCATGCTATGCTGTAACTGCAAACTTCTGACACCGCTAGCGTTGCTGTTTTTGAAACAACAGTAACGGATCACAAACTGGTATTAGTCAAACTCCCTTATGTACACAATAAAGTAGCTTACGATTCTTGTAAAACGGTAACAGACTATGAGAATGCTCTCAAAACCCTTATGGGCTCGGATATGACTTTCTTGAATGCATGTAAGGATCCTGAAACGTTTGCCACCGCTTTTATTGGAATGGTCAGGGCAGTTATCCTAGAAAACTCTAAAACTAAATCTGTTCCAAGTAGTAAAAGATCTTTAAAGCCGTGGATTACCCCAGGGGCCATAAAGTGTATTAGACTAAATAGCATGCAAATTAAACTTAGCAAAGATCCGCATAATACAATCCTAAAAATAACCTATAAACGATATCGCAATTTTTGTTCAAATTTAATAACTAAACTCAAGCGTCAATATAACAGCAAAAACATTACTAAATCTTTAAATCAACCGAAAAAACTTTGGCGCACAATTGGTGAAATTACACAATGTAAACCCCCAAAGACCAAAAACACAGACCTGCTTAACTTAAAATTGCAACCACAAGACTCGGTCAACTACGTCAACGACTTTTTTGTAAACATTGGTGTTAGCCTAGCAGACTTAATCATCAAGAAGTCGGGGTGCAATATCTCTACCACTAACTCTTCATTGAGTGGCTATTCGCTCCCTGGTTCTTTTGCCTTGCTTGAGACTGATACCGAGGAGGTTAATAGCATACTTATGGGCTTAGACTCCGGCAGCGCACCGGGCTGGGACGGAATAAATACCACATTTCTCAAACGCGCTAGAAATTTCGTTGTCCCTCATATTTGTAAGTTGGTTAACCTTTGTTTTACCACTGGTACTTTTCCCAGCGCGTTAAAAAGATCTATCGTGACTCCAGTTTTCAAGGGCGGGGACAAAGCCGATGTCAATAATTACCGACCAATCTCTGTTCTAACAACAATTTGCAAAATAATCGAGAAGCTTATTAATAACAGACTAACAAACTACCTGACCAAATTTAACATATTGTCTAAATTTCAATTTGGTTTTCGTAAAGGTGTTTCAACTCAAGACGCAATTTTAGATTTAGTAACTACTATAACTGAGGAGGAAACAAATGCCTTACGATATTTCTAGACCTCAAAAAGGCGTTTGACACGGTTTCTGTCCCGGTCCTTGTGAGCAGGTTGGAGCACATAGGGATCAGAGGGAATGCACTTTCCCTCCTATCCAGCTACCTACATGACAGAACTCAGGCAGTGAGGATAGGCAGCTTCATCAGTGATGAAGAGGTGGTTAAATTTGGTGTCCCACAGGGGAGTGTCCTCGGCCCGACTCTATTCCTGATCTACATAAATCAATTGTGCAACCTAAAGGAAGTTGGTGGAAGAATACTCTCCTACGCTGATGACACGGCTATTGTGTTCACTGCTAAAACTTGGAGTGCTGTTCATAGGTTGGCTGCACTTAGTATGGAGCGCATATCAAGGTGGCTAAGAGATAACCTTTTAACTTTGAACGTCCAAAAGACAAATTACATCTGTTTCGCTCCCTATACGTCATCTCAGCCCTGTGACAACTTATGTATCAAAATCCACAGCTGCGCAAATCCTGACATCCCTCTGTGTGACTGTCCTGTTATAGGTAAAGTTTGCCAAACCAAATATCTCGGAATCATTATTGATCAGAGGCTTAGCTGGTACCCGCAGTTGGAAATGGTTGCAAATCGTATAAGAAAGCTAATCTGGGTTTTTAAGTCGTTAAGATCAGTTATGACTGGCTCTCTTTTAAATAAAATTTATATAGCCTTAGCTCAATCCATAATATCTTACTGTATTCCCATTTGGGGAGGTGCTAGTAAGACTGAATTTTTGACTCTTGAACGGGCCCAAAGATCTCTTATAAAGGTCATGTATTTTAGACCACGTAGATTCTCTACAGACGCCCTATATCTTTCTTGTAAACTTCTCTCTATCAGAAAACTATATGTGCTTTACATTATAATAAAGCAGCATAAATCTTTGCCGTTTAATCAGTCCCTACAAAGAAGAAGACGTAATGACATAGTTGCTACTACACCTCTTGTACATACCGTATTTGCTCAAAGACAGTACCCATCTCAATCAGCTTTTATATACAGGGTGTGGCGTAAATAGTGGTCCAAAGCAAAGGTGTGGATACACTGTACACTGAAGCACCACATACCAGTATTTAAAAAAAAATTATGTACAGGGTTTAAAAAAAAAAAATTTTTTTAAATTTTTTTAGAAATCGTTACCTTGCCTTACAAATTTGGTTATAATTTCCAAAAATGACGGGTTTTTTTATCCATTTTTTTATTATTATTGCTGATCACTTGTACTTAGTACTCCATTCGTTTTTTTTTACAAACTGAATTTAATAAAAAAAAATAAGTTTCTTTCAAAATTCAATACTCACTGCTAGCAAATCGTTTGACTTTCAATGCTTTTGGTGCAAAAAAAATGTACCACACTGTCAGTGCCCATTGTTTAAAAAAAATGCCCATCTTTTGCAGATTCTAAAATGGTGCAACAATAAGTGTTACGACTTACAGGAAAAAAGTTATTGCTTTTCGAAACAAAAAGGAGCCCAATTCAGAAAAACAATTTATTTGAAGTTCAAGGGTTTACAAGGGTTGTAATTTTTTTCTGTGTGGTCCAAAGCAAAGGTGTGGATACACTGTACACTGAAGCACCACATACCAGTATTTAAAAAAAAATTATGTACAGGGTTTTCAAAAAAAAAAAAAAAATTTTTTTTAGAAATCGTTACCTTGCCTTACAAATTTGGTTATAATTTACAAAAATGACGGTTTTTTTATCCATTTTTATTATTATTATTGCTGATCACTTGTACTTAGTACTCCATTCTTTTTTTTTTTTACAAACTGAATATAATAAAAAAAATTAAGTTTCTTTCAAAATTCAATACTCACTGCTAGCAAATCGTTTGACTTTCAATGCTTTTGGTGCAAAAAAAATGTACCACACTGTCAGTGCCCATTGTTTAAAAAAAATGCCCATCTTTTGCAGATTCTAAAATGGTGCAACAATAAGTGTTACGACTTACAGGAAAAAAGTTATTGCTTTTCGAAACAAAAAGGAGCCCAATTCAGAAAAACAATTTATTTGAAGTTCAAGGGTTTACAAGGGTTGTAATTTTTTTCTGTGTGGTCCAAAGCAAAGGTGTGGAAACACTGTACACTGAAGCACCACATACCAGTATTTAAAAAAAAATATGTACAGGGTTTTCAGCGTTTTCAGGTTTTTTTTTATTAAATTCAGTTTGTAAAAAAAAAAACGAATGGAGTACTAAGTACAAGTGATCAGCAATAATAATAAAAAAAATGGATAAAAAAAAACCGTCATTTTTGGAAATTATAACCAAATTTGTAAGGCAAGGTAACGATTTCTAAAAAAATTAAAAAAAATTTTTTTTTTGAAAACCCTGTACATAATTTTTTTTTAAATACTGGTATGTGGTGCTTCAGTGTACAGTGTATCCACACCTTTGCTTTGGACCACACAGAAAAAAATTACAACCCTTGCAAACCCTTGAACTTCAAATAAATTGTTTTTCTGAATTGGGCTCCTTTTTGTTTCGAAAAGCAATAACTTTTTTCCTGTAAGTCGTAACACTTATTGTTGCACCATTTTAGAATCTGCAAAAGATGGGCATTTTTTTTAAACAATGGGCACTGACAGTGTGGTACATTTTTTTTGCACCAAAAGCATTGAAAGTCAAACGATTTGCTAGCAGTGAGTATTGAATTTTGAAAGAAACTTAATTTTTTTTATTAAATTCAGTTTGTAAAAAAAAAACGAATGGAGTACTAAGTACAAGTGATCAGCAATAATAATAAAAAAAATTGATAAAAAAAAACCGTCATTTTTGGAAATTATAACCAAATTTGTAAGGCAAGGTAACGATTTCTAAAAAAATTAAAAAAAATTTTTTTTTTGAAAACCCTGTACATAATTTTTTTTTAAATACTGGTATGTGGTGCTTCAGTGTACAGTGTATCCACACCTTTGCTTTGGACCACTATTTACGCTACACCCTGTATAATAAACTAAATAAAATACTTAAAATATATCCTATGCCACTATATATGTGTAAAAAATCTATAACGCATTGGTTGATGTCACTTACTTATGACGAAGTTGAAATACTTATCTGCAGAATACCCTAGCCAGTGATTAAAATAGATCTTACATAACATACACCTGTATCAATAATGTACACTCTCTCTTTCTCATGCATAGCGCTTTCATATACATGTACATATGGACACACATTTTCTCACACTCTCATACGCTCGCACACAATAATCACACCCCACACACACACACACTCTCTCACACACACACACACACACACACACACAATCACACACACACACGCACACACAAAAATAGTCGTTAATTCTTATTAATATTAGTCATACAATAGTAATCTCTTGTAATAGTTAAGGGTAGAAGCGAGTCATTCCCAACACGAGTATCTTCAGATTACTCAATGGGAAGTCTCATCAATACTATGTACGAGGGTCAAACTGAAAGTTCTTAGAAAATCAAAAACTGATTACATTAGCCAGTTATTAGTTTTATTATATCTTTTCAAAATATTGTCCATTGACGTCAATACACCGCTGCATGCGATGGAACCACTGGGAAAAGCACTTTGCCCACTCGTCCTTAGGGGTCTCTTCAATGGCATCGCGATACGCAGCCACCGCTTCTTCAGCATTCATAAACCGCTTTCCTTTAAGTTTTTCTTTAATTTTTGGAAATAAATAAAAATCACAAGGCGCGAGGTCGGGGCTATACGGCGGGTGACCCAGTAATTCAACGTTTGATGTCGCCAAATAGTCGATCGTTCGCTTGGCGGTGTGCGACGAGGCGTTGTCGTGGTGAAGGAGGATCCTACTGCGAGGTCGTTTCTCTCGAACTTTTTCCAAGACAAGTGGCAAACAATTGGTAGTGTACCATTCTGCAGAAACTGTTTTTTGATCCTCTAACACAATTGTTGCGAAATGACCTATCCTTCCAAAGAACGAGGCCACCATTTTTTTTCCCGCACTTCGATCTCTCTTCACTTTAGTTGGCAACTCCTCGAAAGGAAACACCCACTGAGCAGATTGTCTTTTGGTTTCAGGATCATAACAGTAAATCCAGCTTTCGTCACCTGTTAGTATGTCGAACACAGCATTTGAGTCACCTCCGTTAAATCTTTCAATCATTTTACGGCACCAATCCACACGATGGAGTTTTTGAGCCTTAGTCAAATTATGAGGTATCCACCGGGCGCAAAGCTTCCTGATCGCTAAATGTTCGTGGAGGATTTTGTGCACTTGACTCATACCGATGCCTAAGCTTGTCCGAATCTGCTGATAGGTCACTCTTTTGTCAGTCTCTATCATACGCCGCACAACACAGATGTTATTTTCAGTCGTCGCCGTAGAAGGCCGTCCCTCACGTACATCATCAGTGAGATTAGTGCGACCACGTTTAAACTCATTAAACCAGTTGTAAACAGTCGCACGAGATGGGGCTTCATCGTGAAAGGCCAATCGTAGTCTATCATAACTTTCTTGTTGACTTAAATGACATCGAAAGTCATAAAAAATCATTGCACGAAAATTTTCTCGTGTTAAATTCATTTTGACGTGACACAGACAATTTTCAATTTGCCGCCAAGTCGTAAAACAAATGACAAATGAATGAAATATATACTCAGTAATATTGGCAAAGAGTTCTATTTTCAAATTTTAGAATATTTTTTTTATTATATTGTTTATAAGTGGCCAGTTCTAAGAACTTTCAGTTTGACCCTCGTATTTTAGATTACTGAAATAAACGTCTTTTTACTTTACTTTTTTTTACTTCACACTTACGGTAGCTCTCGACGTTGGATATCATCTTCTGGCCCTCGTCGGCCAGCTTGGGCAACGTCTGCGCCCACTCCTTGCTGGCGCCGAGTTCCGAGCCGAACTTGGACATGATATCCAAAGTGTTCTTGACCGTCGCGTTCACGCGGGCCGCCTTGTCTATCTCCTCTTGCAGGGCGAAGCTTGGCGGCGTTGGTAGCGAGCTGCAAGTGAAATGATTTTGTTAGATCTATAGGATAAAACTGTAGACGATGGAATCCTGTACTTAGATTTGCAAGAAATGGAAATATTCCTTGGCCCTTAGCCAGGCCTGCGTAACTCCCCGCATGGGTAGCAATAACGTTCCTAGTACGCGCGGCAACCCAGCGTGGTGGGCTAATCCGCGACGGCGACCGCGCCTGTTGTGTTGGCCCTCAGCGCGCACAAAGTACGCCGTGAATGCTCCCACCGTTCGGGCTCTACGCCTTATAGGAGATATACTCGCCGACGACTATGATATTGACATATTTGCAGACAGCTTCGGTCAATTCATGCACAAAGCTGTTTTTTACATAGAAAGTTTGTGTTCTGAGTGTTTTCGCTGTAGTATTACCTAACCTGACATAAGAATTTGATTACTTTAATTATTCTGACTGACTCTAATGTGTATTTTTTCTGACATAATATTTAATATTAGTGACATATGTCTTTGTAATCCTGATGTATCTTATTTGTT
This sequence comes from Pyrausta nigrata, assembly GCA_949316185.1. NCBI lineage: Eukaryota > Metazoa > Arthropoda > Insecta > Lepidoptera > Crambidae > Pyrausta > Pyrausta nigrata. Next base: position 3,624,909 of record OX438936.1, read on the forward strand.
TTATTTGATTTTCTATATTGTAATGTTTGTTCGACCATTTTTTTTACTGTGTGTGACTAGCATACTGAAGCTTTGGGCGACTGTAAGTCAGTATGTTTACTGTTAAATAAATAAATAAATAATCAAGTTGGAGCTCGCGAGCGAGCAGTAAAACGCGCTCGCGTTTTATGCATCGACAGTGTGCGGCACGACTTTGCTAGCTGGCCAAGCATGAATAAATGCTAGAAAGGTGCGCTAGATGGCGGTTGACGCTTCTTGTAGCAGTCAACCCTAGCGAACCGCATGATAGTGCGTCACTGAATAAGTTTAGTGTATTATGAATCACATTACAGAGTTATAAGAATGAAATTATCTTGCAATGTATTTCTATAGGTGTCCAAACGAAAATGTGCTTGACTCTGAGGCGAACTAACTTACACCATATCGCTGACGACATTGAGTAGATATTTATCTTATAGTACGATTTCATTGCAGAGTCAAGCTTTTGTACGTATTACTAGTACTTATTCTGTGCCTTAGTTCAGATCAGTTGAGTACAAAAAATGAAAATGTTGTATATATATGTTTTTTATGCTATACAGCCATTTGTGAGAAGCTTCTTATTAAATCTTCTTTAGTTAATGCCACATTTCGTTAGTTAATCAAACTACTTTAGGCTAAAAGTTGCCAATAAGAAAATTATAAATTATATGATGAATGAAATTGACGAATAGTTGCGTTCTGTTTGAATACCAATGTAATGCTGTCTGAAATAAACGGATGATATTTGATGATTGATGATATTTATTACTGTTATGCAGGTGCTTGTGGCGCAGTGGCGGCAGCGCTTTGGTAGTGATACCAAAAGTTAAGCAACCCACGGCGCGGTCGTGATTGGATGGGTGACCATTCCGACCATTTAAGTGACGTCCATGACAAGCATCTCCGTGCTTCGGAAGGCACGTTAAGCAGTTGGTCCCGGCTAATATCTGTGGTATTAGTCGTTAAGCCTAGTCAGAGGCCCTAGGGCGGCTTGATAACTTCTGACAGTAAGGTTTGTCACTTGCCTTACAGACACCCCTCCACCAATCCGCACTGAGCCCGCGTGGTGAAGTATGGCTCGTTCCTCCTCATAGTTGAGGTGAGGCCTTTTCCCAGCAGTGGGATCTAATAGGCTGACTTATTATTTTATTATTATTACTGTTATTAAAAAAAGTAATCAATACTTTTGTTTAAATTGGCCGAAACAAAACGCGTTCGACACAATATAGACAGCGTGACAACTAGTTTTTCTTAAAAATTCAAATTCATTGGATATAAGTCACGACAAACTTATATTCTTCGAATTTCTACAAGATCCAATTACAGTTGTATAGCGTTGTCCGAACGTTGTCGTCGAGCGCCAGTCCCGCCTGCTGCAGGGCTGCCTCTGCGCGCGTGTGGTTCGGTCTCAGCCCAATTCAAGTGCCTTGGATATAAGTCACGACAAAAGTTTACTATTTCAATTTCTACAATATCCACTCACAGTTGTATAGCGTTGTCCTCTACGAAGGCGTCGTCTAGCGCCAATCTCGCCTGGTGCAGGGCTGCCTCTGCGCGCGTGTGGTTTGGTCGCAGCCCTGCCTCGACTGTTTGTAAGGCGTCCGCGGCCCGAGTCAGAAGCAGTTGGGACCGGTTGCGAGCTGGCCCCACTCGCTCGTTCAGAATGTTTTTCTGCGAGAAAATGATAGATGGGTGTAAGCAATACTAGTGGAGTCGATTTCAATGTACCTGTCTAAAATTAAATTTAAGTTTAGTCTCTCCTTTTCTCTGCTAAACAAACAAACAGTGGCATACTACAATTATTTAGAAAAGTTAAATTAAGTGATGAGATCTTTTGTATTTTAACAAGTCTTGGCGTGTTTTCGTCTAACTTTAGTCGTCATCGAATGATATCAATCCTAAATTGTCTATAATATAACATATAAGTCAGCCTATTAGATCCCACTGCTGGGAAAAGGCCTCACCTCAACTATGAGGAGGAACGAGCCATACTTCACCACGCGGGCTCAGTGCGGATTGGTGGAGGGGTGTATGTAAGGCAAGTGACAAACCTTACTGTCAGAAGTTATCAAGCCGCCCTAGGGCCTCTGACTAGGCTTAACGACTAATACCACAGATATTAGCCGGGACCAACTGCTTAACGTGCCTTCCAAAGCACGGAGATGCTTGTCATGGACGTCACTTAAATGGTCGGAATGGTCACCCATCCAATCACGACCGCGCCGTGGGTTGCATAACTTTTGGTATCACTACCAAAGCGCTGCCGCCACTGCGCCACAAGCACCACTGCGCCACAACCACCCAAATTGTCTATGGATTCTCTAATTTCCTTAGCAACTGACAACTGTTTAGTCTGACGTTTCGTAATAAATAAAGTATTCCTTTTTTCGTTATTTGGCAGAGAAAGAGAGAAACTGAACTCTCATTTAATTTTAGGCAGCGCATTGGATCGAGCCCATTGTATTATAAAAGAATTAGATTTGTCATCTACTACTACGCGAATCGAATTTGATGCGCTAAGTACACAGGCATGCTTATAATGTTTACTTTACGAGTTAAATGTCATGTGAGTACGATATTGTGCGCGTTGGCTCAATATGAGCTAAGCAGTTTCGGTGTGCTATGACAGATCTATTTCTATTTTATGAAGTTACAAATAAGGTTTAAAATGATTTGACATTTATTTATTTTAGAACTGCTCGCCACATCGCTTTTATTACAGCGTGAATTGAGTCTTAAGTCTTCTATTCCACCGGCAACGATGAGCTAAAAGCGGGTAGATCTAGAAACTAGAAACGAGTTGGTAAGCAGCGGAAAAGGGTAGACGAGAACAGAGGTTTGATTGGATTGAATTTAGCATACTTTTCATCTGTCGTTGATCTCTTTCACGATTGAACGTTACTACTATGCATTGTGACTAAGCCTAAAGGTTAAAAACTCGTAGCCAACCACACGTGGCAGCAGTAGGCGACATGTCGCCGCGACACTTCCAGTTTCTATGTATTTCTACGCACGCTTCGTGTCGCTAGCTGCGAATGGTATTTCATAGAAATACGACGTGTCGACGCGTCGATACGTCGTCTGCTGCTGCCGCATGTGGTCATCATCATTATCAACTGTAGGACGTCCTGCCTATGTTCTACTGAACATGGCCTCCCCCACGGTTTTCCACAGCAACCGGTTGCAAGCGGTCTGCATCCAGTCTGATCCTGCGATCTTTGGTCGTCCGTCCATCTTTCCGCATGTGGGTCGGCTACGAATTTATATCTTAAATGCTAACTGTGATATAACAGTTTGACTCACCACATTGGTAGCATTATTGTCAGCGGCCTCTGCCAAGTCAGCCGCTTTCTTGGCGTCGTTGATCTCTTGCACGATCGAGGAGAACGCAGACGCAGCGCTGTAGGCGTCTTGAGTTCGCGTGTTGTTGTTCTCGCGAGCCGATATCGCGCGTAGGTTGTCCGCCTGGGGAAGAATAAATAATATTTGTAAATAGATTTTAAGTATTTGCTGTGTTGCTAATAATATTGTTAACATCTTTATAACAACGTGGTGCAATAAAGAACTTTGAACTTGAATTTGAAGACAAGTGTAACAAAATATGTCAAATAATGCTAAGCTCGTTGGTTAAGAATTAAACATGTGTTGGTGAACTCCAGGCTTAATGATTGATTGGCCGATTGATAAATCAACGTACAGCCCAGACTATTAGGATTAGAAATATACATTTGGACTATGCTTATTTTAATAGTGTAGGTTGTGTGATTAGTTGTGTAAGCTTTAGACATTCAGTAATTTGTTTAAATGTTATGTATGTATATATAGCTGTTTTTATCTAATAATTTGATGTTAAAATTGAAGGAATGATACTCGTTTGAGAAAAAGTTGTTACCAATATTTCGTAATTGGCAGACTGTAATTATGTTGTGGGTCTTTTATGATGGAATGTTAATATTTTGTCATTATATATAAATCGGAGCGATTGATCTGTAGTGTAGTGTAAAGCGGAAGGCCAGCGGTAGAGTATATTTTGGGAGACTTGAATTATTTGTGTATGATATATATTTTCTGATTTGTTATATTTTGCGAGTTATGATTTGAATAATTTAAGATTTTTGTAGTTAAATTTTTGCAACATGTATTTTTATGTGTAAATTGTTAGATTTGTAATTTTGATGAAAATGTTGATTAAATGTGTATAATATAGTGAAGGTGAATTCATCATTATTATTCGCTTGCCCCGTTCCCATGATATTTGCATTGAAAGTGAATTATGGTTTAAAAATTTAAATAAATGCTTTTATGTTTTTCAAATAGAATTTCTAATTTTTGTATATTTTTATAAAATCTTTAATGAAGTAGCAGTGAGTAGGTTATTTTTGATTAAATCGACTTTATTTCTGGATTCTGGTAAAGAAATTATTTTTCTTAGCGACCACTCGCTCCGCGAACACGTCGCGCTCCTCCAGCGACACGCCGAGGCGCCCGGCCAGCACCAGCACGGCGTGCAGAACGCTCTCGCCAAACACAAAGCTTCCACAACAACATATTGCACCATAAAAATCAAACCAACTAAGCTTCCACATATTATACTCTCAGTAGTCATTTCTATGAAACTTATGAACATACCAACACAATAAAATATTCATAATATAATAAGTCAAGTGCAATAATATCTTAAGATTGCAAAGTGAATGCTTATCACTTAAAAACAATAATTTATCGTATTTGCAAGCTTCATCTTTCGATTGTTAAATACTTGCAATAGTATTTCTTTCGAGTGTCAAGGGTGTAATCCCAATAACATTGATGAAAGCAACGCGGCATTACAGCGTTAAGAAGCACTTGAAAATTTCGACAGGCTATGCCAACGCCAAGGTGGCCGAGAGGTTAGGCAATCGCCCGGCATGCGAGGAACGCGGGTTCGATTCCCGCCTCTGGCAGTCATTTTTTTCAAGTGCAATAATATATTAATACCAACACAAAAAAGGCTTTCTACTACGAACTGCAAAGATACGTCGCGACATAGCGTCAAAAGACTACAGATAAGTCTTTGTCAACAAACGCCTGACTCGTTCAACCATTAAAATACCCCTGGACAAGACAAAATAACACCATTACCCACAAAAGCGTCAGCACTCATATAATTATCTAAATAAAAACTTTTACTTTCATATTCATTAAATAAAAACATTCTTCATTAAAAAATTATAAAAAAAAAATTAACTCCAAACAATAAATATAAAAAATATCGTATAACTTATGGAACAAATGCAAATACACAATGCCTTCCCTACTAAAGACAAAACAGGACTTTATTCAAAATAAAAATAAACTTTAATATTTAATAACAAAAACTCACCTCACGTAAACTAAGATCGTTTTCACACATTAACAATTCATACATTCCAAAAATAAAATATACCTTAATTGTCTCCATACAACACACACTGTACGTAGTTAGCAGCGTTTCACTTACCGACTGATTATTTAATATTTATAAACAGATATAAATAACACATCCACGTTCCACAACATGACCTTAAAATTAAACGCTTTTCTAATTAGTCGGTTAACCTAACGTCTGAGGGTGTTCAGGATCCTAAACACATACATAGATGTATCCGTCGTATGTGTATGATACGGATCTGAGCGCGACTAAAACTGCCTACTTTTTTTCAATTTTAAGCCATTTTTCTATTACGATAAGGTATACAAGTACATTGAAAATAAAATTGAATGAATGAGCTACCATAGTCAAGCATTACTTTAAAAAAAAATCGACCTTATTGATATGAATCGACTTTCAAATTCATTCACCGGACGTTACGAGCACGAGAGTAATTTATGAAAGTAAAATATTTATATATTCTAATCGTCATAGCTTGCCTTTACTACAGAAATAGATTTCTAATAAGTTAATCTATTAGGAAAAGTAAAGTAAAATAGGAATGAAAATTCAATAATACTAAAAATAGTGCATTTTATTTGTGTGTGCATTTTTGGTGAAACTTCGTTTTCAAACAGCTTAAGAAATGAAAATAGAAACATTTGAGGAATAACTTATCATCCATAAACAAGGTAATTTATGCAAATATTGATTACATCTGCTTCATTTTAATTGTCCAATATAAAAATATGTATATTTTTAACATAAACTGAACACGCGCGAAGCTCTTGAAACTTGCCACAGACGACGGGCTGTCATCTTCGCGGCGTTTCGCACAGACGATAGGTTAATACTTGATCCTAAAGGCCAAATCTGCTAGATTACACCAGCAATAGAATCGTAATTGACTAACAGAGCATTTAGCCCAGACTAGAACTGACAAAATGTACTAGTCAATAACGTCCCTTATTACAACTTGACCAACAGAATTCAGCAGACTTGGACCCATAGCTCAAACTTGATATTAAGTTTTTATAATAAGGTGGTCTGTGACCTTACCCGACTCCTAAAACTGTTGGCATGGTCCTCAGCCTCTCCAAGCGCCTGTCTTAACGCCGGCATATCCCTCTCCAAATTAGTGAGCCTCTCGTCCATATTAATGTTGGCGACTCCATTCCTGTCTAACACCCTGGTTTTTGTAGTAAGGAAGTTAGTATCTTACCCAACTTCTGAGACTGTTGGCATGGTCCTCAACCTCTCCAAGCGCCTACCTTAGCGCCGGCATGTGCCTCTCCAAATTAGTCAATCTTTCACTCATATTAATGTTGGCGACTCTATTCCACTCAAGCACTCTAGCTTTTGTAATAAGGAAGTTAGTTTCTTACCCGACTCCTAAGACTGTTGGCATGGTCCTCAGCCTCCCCAAGCGCCTGCCTTAGCGCCGGCATATCCCCTCCAAAATAATTAGCCTCTCGTCCATATAACATCAATATGTTGGCGACTCTATTCCACTCAAGCACTCTAGCTTTTGTAATAAGGAAGTTAGTTTCTTACCCGACTCCTAAGACTGTTGGCATGGTCCTCAGCCTCCCCAAGCGCCTGCCTTAGCGCCGGCATATCCCCTCCAAAATAATTAGCCTCTCGTCCATATAACATCAATATGTTGGCGACTCTATTCCACTCAAGCACTTTAGCTTTTGTAATAAGGAAGTAAGTTTCTTACCCGACTCCTAAGACTGTTGGCATGGTCCTCAGCCTCCCCAAGCGCCTGTCTTAACGCCGGCATATCCCTCTCCAAATTAGTGAGCCTCTCGTCCATATTAATGTTGGCGACTCTGTTCCCCTCCAGCGCCCTGGCTGCTTCAGAGGCCACGTCTGAAGCGGACAGGTTGGCGACAGCGGAGACGTCTTCGGCAGCATCGATAAGGTCCTTCATGGCTGCCTCATTCAGTTTTGTGACGGAGAGCACTTTGGTACCGAATTTCGATTGCCTGGAAATTTTAGTTGACATTTTTATATGTGATTGTTCCGGCTGTTGCATAAGGAAGTAACCAAGAAACAATGAGGTTATTAATATTTTAAGCAAATTCGTTGCAAGTTTTTACCCGAGAAACACAGTACAACAATAGGAATCTGTGCGCGCGCCGCATATCAACTAGTGTATTATTTTGCACACAAATATTCATCGACCGTCTTCAGCTGGGACTCGAGCCCACGTTACTTCGCTATTTGGGCGAATCTCCCAACTGAGCCACTAAGAACGACATTTTACTTGACGAATTTTCGTAAGAGATTGGGCCATCGAATCGCTATCTTACTGCAGTAGTAGCGTGTATCATGGGACATGTATAAGTGCCCCTGCATGGATAGATAAATGCCTTTTAACCAGCGTGTCTGCAGTATTTACTTTCGTATAAACTTGCAAAGAAATTGCTTAAATTATAAAATTGTTTGCATAATATTAGATATTTGCCCTTCAAAAAATGGCCACGAGGCGGGAAGCAATTCGGGTAATAGTTATCAATTCTTACGCAACATCACTGACCTCTATAAATACAAGTAGCTGGACAGTTAGACTGCATACAGTCAACCTAAAAAGGAAGCCATTTGACTATCGCCATTTTGGCGCTGACCGCTGTAGTGAGCGTGTGGTGAGCGTCCACGGAACTTATTAGAGTTGATATAAACGTACGTAAGTTAATCTATTTTAGTTCCATGTACACTGTGGGGACACTTTTATTAGGCACAAAAATTATCTGTCATTTCTTACAGAACCTTTAGTCTAGCGTACTTGTATTATAGAGGTCAGTGCTTAGCACTGACATCAAAGTTTCTTACCTATTCCTCTCATTGAACTTGTCGGCGGCCGCAGAGGTGTGTTGCGCGAGGTCAGTGAACTCCAGCAAATCTTCTAGTTTTTCTTTCAGCTGATGCGTTGCATTCACAAGGCGCTCGAATTTCTGGCAAAATTGATAAAATTTGAGGTTGTTAGGCTGTAGGTAATCAGTTCTTAAAGTGCAAATCAGACGGGTTTGCATAATTTAAGACTGATTTGTCCAAAAATTCTTGATATTTATTAAAATAGTACCTCTTAGAGGTACTTCATGAGTAATTTAAAGAATTGGTAAAATGTAATACAATTCTCCCTTTCAAAGGCTTCAAATAGTTGGTCATTCTATCATGGCAAAATGTATCGTACGAGGGTCAAACTGAAAGTTCTTAGAACTGGCCACTTATAAACAATATAATAAAAAAAATATTCTAAAATTTGAAAATAGAACTCTTTGCCAATATTACTGAGTATATATTTCATTCATTTGTCATTTGTTTTACGACTTGGCGGCAAATTGAAAATTGTCTGTGTCACGTCAAAATGAATTTAACACGAGAAAATTTTCGTGCAATGATTTTTTATGACTTTCGATGTCATTTAAGTCAACAAGAAAGTTATGATAGACTACGATTGGCCTTTCACGATGAAGCCCCATCTCGTGCGACTGTTTACAACTGGTTTAATGAGTTTAAACGTGGTCGCACTAATCTCACTGATGATGTACGTGAGGGACGGCCTTCTACGGCGACGACTGAAAATAACATCTGTGTTGTGCGGCGTATGATAGAGACTGACAAAAGAGTGACCTATCAGCAGATTCGGACAAGCTTAGGCATCGGTATGAGTCAAGTGCACAAAATCCTCCACGAACATTTAGCGGTCAGGAAGCTTTGCGCCCGGTGGATACCTCATAATTTGACTAAGGCTCAAAAACTCCATCGTGTGGATTGGTGCCGTAAAATGATTGAAAGATTTAACGGAGGTGACTCAAATGCTGTGTTCGACATACTAACAGGTGACGAAAGCTGGATTTACTGTTATGATCCTGAAACCAAAAGACAATCTGCTCAGTGGGTGTTTCCTTTCGAGGAGTTGCCAACTAAAGTGAAGAGAGATCGAAGTGCGGGAAAAAAAATGGTGGCCTCGTTCTTTGGAAGGATAGGTCATTTCGCAACAATTGTGTTAGAGGATCAAAAAACAGTTTCTGCAGAATGGTACACTACCAATTGTTTGCCACTTGTCTTGGAAAAAGTTCGAGAGAAACGACCTCGCAGTAGGATCCTCCTTCACCACGACAACGCCTCGTCGCACACCGCCAAGCGAACGATCGACTATTTGGCGACATCAAACGTTGAATTACTGGGTCACCCGCCGTATAGCCCCGACCTCGCGCCTTGTGATTTTTATTTATTTCCAAAAATTAAAGAAAAACTTAAAGGAAAGCGGTTTATGAATGCCGAAGAAGCGGTGGCTGCGTATCGCGATGCCATTGAAGAGACCCCTAAAGACGAGTGGGCAATGTGCTTTTCCCAGTGGTTCCATCGCATGCAGCGGTGTATTGACGTCAATGGACAATATTTTGAAAAGATATAATAAAACTAATAACTGGCTAATGTAATCAGTTTTTGATTTTCTAAGAACTTTCAGTTTGACCCTCGTATGTAGTTGTGTGCATAGAATTAAGAAACGCTTCGTAATAATTCTGCACTTAGAAAAAACCTACTAAAACTGCAGGAATTGAGAGTATTGTTTGCTTTAGTAAAATATTATAATTGCAATTTAATAATTCATTTATAGGGCTATCCTTATTGCAGAAGAAAACGGAAATTAATTAGTTGCTTGCTGATGATATAGTTGTCAGTTTGAGATTAGTCATTATCAATTTAACTACACGGGAGGCTGAGCAAATAATAAAAAACGATAGATGTTTTGAAAAGATATTTAAAATATATTAATAATCTGTGTATTGCTATCATGAAATATCCAAAAGCGTGTATTTTTAAATTAATTATGGCAGCATTTTATAAAATTTAGTGAGTTTTTTGAGTGTGTAAACTGGTTGACAGCGACGCGGCATTGATGTTGTAAGTTCAAAAAATGGTAAAGCATGTCTCAGTATAAAAAAGACATATATCAGTTTAAAGTAGACATATTTAAACGACGAAAAACTGTGGATAAGTTTGCAAAAGCACAATTTCTGTACCTCAACAATATTTTAAGAGAGACTAGCAATAGCGTAATTGCGAGTTCTTTGCCTTTCCCCGGTTGACGATGCAGATGTCCGTATATTCGAATGTAGCCGTCCCTGTCACTCACGCCAGAATGACAACGCGTACGTAGCGTGATGGCTGAAAATACAGATATTGTCAACCGGAGTAGGGCCTGTGACACTGAAATTTCAGCTAACTACACTTTAAATGGATACCAGGTCACACAGGTTACGAGGGCAACGAGAAAGCAGATGACGCTAATTCATCTGTTAGACGGGGCTCATCGGCTAGACTAATTGGCCCTGAGCCTTTTATAGGATTGTCAAATGGAACAATTAAAACGGCATTCAAGAACCACGTAAAGGCCAAACATGCCCAGGAATGGTCCAGGATAAATGCCCTGGATCACTCTAAAGCCTTTCTTTATCTGAATGTTAGAAAATGGTTCAAATACGTAATGCCAAACAGCCGCCAGCACTCGAGACCTCTTCTGGGGGCATTAACTGGGCACTACGCCACAAATAAAATGCTTCACAGAATGGGACTAACTCAGGACGGCAGCTGCAGAGCCTGTGGGGAAGAGCCAGAAGACATGAAGCACTTGATGTGTGAATGCGATGCACTGGCTAGAACCCGAATGGGTCTTCTTGGATTGGCTTATCCAGACTCAGAAGACTATAGGCTCTTCAGACCTAAAGACATAGTAAAATTTATACAGAAAGTTTTTTTAAGAACACTGAAGAGTAAAGGTACGGAGTCACAAAAGATCCTAGTGGGTCGAGGTGCTCCGTGGGTCAATGCCCATGGCCCCTATAAAGATAAGATAAGAAGATAACTTTATAATACCTTGGCTTGCATAGTCACAGGCTCGATGAAAACGTTCATGCGTTCAATCTGCGCGGTCGCGTTGCCGAACACGCTGTTGGCTTGCAGCAACTGCGGTTGGAGGTTCTTTTCTGTCAACAAATATTAGTATTATTATTATTAGTTCTCAGGCAGGCAGTTGAGACAACTGATAGCTGCCTATATCCAGTTATTCATATTAAGTTAGTCGAGTTTAGATGAGTGTCAAGTCGGTTTTTGAATTGAATTTATTTAGTTTATTCATATTTTTTTAATTATTTTTTCTTTACTGCATAAACAAACTACACATATAGGAATTAATTCTGGACCAGTAAATCATTGGAAGAGGCAAAAAATCCTTATGAATAGTTAACACAATTATAACAATACACGCGAAAACTTGTAAAAATGCGTGAGATATCATAGGTGAGACAATGATAGGTTTGAAAATCAGTCAGGTCTGAGCACTTATAGCTAGGTACTTGCCACATCAGCTTTCTGGGTTCAGGTATCACTTCACAGGCCACAATCACTCGAAATGTCTGTAAGGAGCTTCACAGGATACACACGCGGCGAAAGCGCTCTGGTCAGTCTAGTACATGTGTCATAGGGAACGTCTCGATGTCGACTCGATCTCCGGGGTTCTCACGGTACGTTTTAGACAAATAAAAATAAGGCAGGTATGCGTGCGAGTGCGCGCGGCGTAGTATCAATAGGGTACACAAACAAATCAAAATATTGTAGTAAACATATCGCATCCCTTACTTTGAACGTTTCTAAATTATACTATATACGAGGGTCAAACTGAAAGTTCTTAGAAAATCAAAAACTGATTACATTAGCCAGTTATTAGTTTTATTATATCTTTTCAAAATATTGTCCATTGACGTCAATACACCGCTGCATGCGATGGAACCACTGGGAAAAGCACTTTGCCCACTCGTCCTTAGGGGTCTCTTCAATGGCATCGCGATACGCAGCCACCGCTTCTTCAGCATTCATAAACCGCTTTCCTTTAAGTTTTTCTTTAATTTTTGGAAATAAATAAAAATCACAAGGCGCGAGGTCGGGGCTATACGGCGGGTGACCCAGTAATTCAACGTTTGATGTCGCCAAATAGTCGATCGTTCGCTTGGCGGTGTGCGACGAGGCGTTGTCGTGGTGAAGGAGGATCCTACTGCGAGGTCGTTTCTCTCGAACTTTTTCCAAGACAAGTGGCAAACAATTGGTAGTGTACCATTCTGCAGAAACTGTTTTTTGATCCTCTAACACAATTGTTGCGAAATGACCTATCCTTCCAAAGAACGAGGCCACCATTTTTTTTCCCGCACTTCGATCTCTCTTCACTTTAGTTGGCAACTCCTCGAAAGGAAACACCCACTGAGCAGATTGTCTTTTGGTTTCAGGATCATAACAGTAAATCCAGCTTTCGTCACCTGTTAGTATGTCGAACACAGCATTTGAGTCACCTCCGTTAAATCTTTCAATCATTTTACGGCACCAATCCACACGATGGAGTTTTTGAGCCTTAGTCAAATTATGAGGTATCCACCGGGCGCAAAGCTTCCTGACCGCTAAATGTTCGTGGAGGATTTTGTGCACTTGACTCATACCGATGCCTAAGCTTGTCCGAATCTGCTGATAGGTCACTCTTTTGTCAGTCTCTATCATACGCCGCACAACACAGATGTTATTTTCAGTCGTCGCCGTAGAAGGCCGTCCCTCACGTACATCATCAGTGAGATTAGTGCGACCACGTTTAAACTCATTAAACCAGTTGTAAACAGTCGCACGAGATGGGGCTTCATCGTGAAAGGCCAATCGTAGTCTATCATAACTTTCTTGTTGACTTAAATGACATCGAAAGTCATAAAAAATCATTGCACGAAAATTTTCTCGTGTTAAATTCATTTTGACGTGACACAGACAATTTTCAATTTGCCGCCAAGTCGTAAAACAAATGACAAATGAATGAAATATATACTCAGTAATATTGGCAAAGAGTTCTATTTTCAAATTTTAGAATATTTTTTTTATTATATTGTTTATAAGTGGCCAGTTCTAAGAACTTTCAGTTTGACCCTCGTATTGATTCGGTATAGTGAAGAGGCCAACCCAAGCGATGTTTGATCTCAATAGGATAAGTACATCGTCAGTTACAGGGTTACCTCGTTTTACAATACGACATATCATCAGGCATAACTGGTAGTGGATAATGTAACTTTGAATGAAATTATTTCAATCAAAGTTTTCGTGCTAAAGTTGGCCATTCACGGCTAGTTACACTAATTAGTCGGTCTCGAGGTACGACCAAAATTTAACGTTTTCATTATCGGTAGTAAAAATCTAGGCTATAGGCATAAGTACTTAAAAAGTAACATATCGTTATTATTTTTTTCCACAATTGTCCATATTTTACCGGTTCTAAGACCTTCTCGCCCATTTTACCCACTAAATTAAAAAAAAAACTAAAAGTCCCCTTTGCGTGGGGTATTGCCCACGTTCTAGCAGCACTGAATGAAAGTCAGTTTTCAGATTATTTTTATGTTAGTGAGTAGAGTCATTTTTTGAACTGACCGTGAATGGCCAGCTCAACAGAGTAACTGAAGTTGTCAAATGTGACATTTTATGCGATTACGATCCTGAATTGTTAGCAACAGAGTTACGTAATTAGCCCCCTGGACTAAGATGAGAGTATGAGTCATTCTACGTAGACGGAAATACATTTGTAGTACGATAAGTTCATGCGCGACCGTCTTGTGCGGGGGGCGAGCAAGCGCCAATCGCACGCGACTGTCATAGGAAATTCCCTTCTCCGCAGACATCTAGCATGCCTCGACCTCCGTACTTCAGACGACCACAGGAAGGTCACGCACCAACTTGTCAGACTTATCATCCTAGCGTTATCCCGGTTGTGCACTCGCACGCCAGGGCCCAGGGTCCGCTGACCATGATCCAGGATGTGGCAGATCAGGTAATTACAGTGGAGCGACTGCCGTCTGACCTCCGTGGCCCTGTTACCAGGAGAATCTGACCAGTTTGGATCATGGTTATGCATTCAGTCGCCTGAATGTGCAGGTTTCCTCACGATTTTTTCCCTCACCAAAAGAGCATTGGTTAGTAAAACAACTAATGTACATAACTCAGAAAAAGTCATTGATAAATGGCGTACATGTGTGATCTAACAGGTACCTCCCGCAGACGCTCGTACTAACTTGTCAGACTATAGTAAAAAAACAAAAGTCAATGACAACATACCAGCAATGTCGCTGTTGATCTGCCTAGCTTCAGCCAAGGCGCTGTCCACCTTCGGTTGCTGGCTCAGCTCCAGGCCAGTAGCCAAGTCAGCCACGTGGGCAACGACCAGCTTGGCCTTATCGCTGCTTTCGCGGACGGATGATAGAGTCTTGTCGGCGTCCGCGGCTAGTTCTGCTGCCCTGGTTATCTGTTTGTCGCTGTCCGTGGCCGCGAATTCGGCCTGAAATTGTATATAATAGAGGGTGTTAAAGAAAGTACAAGTCACGGAGAAAATTCAGAACTCTAGATAAAAATAGGGTTTGAAAAGAAAAAACCTGTAAATGCAGTAAAAATCTGTTGAAAACGAACATACTTCACCAGTACAGAAAACATTAATCATCATCAAAATAAGTAATAAATTTAAAAATGTGAAAAGAACAAAAAACGCTTATTTTAGAAGTGAATTCACTTACAACCGCTTAGAGGGATAAAAAGCATGTCAATAATTTGTTCTGTCACGATGCCAAGGTGCATACTGTAGTGCAATCCTGTAAATTTTAACTGACTGACTTGCACTGAATACCTCTAACGCCGGCTCACTGGCGCAGTAAACACAAAAATTCGTTGAGCAACTAACGTCTTCTGTAAGTCAGTTGAAAGAGCAATCGCCAGGATAGCGAGGGGTCGTTTTTTCGAGGGGGGATTTGAGTCCCACCAGAAGACGGTCGATGTTTTTTTTTGTGCAAAATGAGATGTTACAAATGTGGCCCAAGTCTTGCACAGTAATTTTCTTGAAAAAAACCGCCTCGAACTTCCTAAAAACATACATCTTGTCTTTTTTTGCCTGTTGGCAATGTCTTAGGCCGTATTATATCATAACGTTGCAAAATTTTACTGAAAAAAATTCAACATGATTAAAATGAAAGCAACCTAATTTAACTAACTTTAAATATTAGCTATGTTATTAATTCCATTTATTAAAAAAATATAACTTGTAATGACACTGTTTTTATTTTCGTTGAGCTATAGCATTTAGTGTTATAAGTCTATTCCGTAAATATAAGGATAAAGTTTCAAAGCCTTTTTTCTATTTTTTGTACAAGAGACGGTCAAAGCTCCATACAAAACTGGGACATCTTTACTTTTGTACAAAACTTACTCACCGAGCGCAACAGATTCTTGGCCCCAGTCTCCAGTGTCCGGAAGGCGGTAGTAACGTCACCCAGGTCCACCACTTGCAGTTGGGCCACCTTCGGCCGGAGCAGCTCTGTCTGGTTCGCGATGTAGTTCAGACGTTGGGTCGTGAAGAATGAGTCCGCTTTGTCCTGAAGATGGCACAACAATGTTACAACTACAAAATCATACGCAGAATAATAAAACTCAGTTTATAAGAAACGAATATGACGACCGTCTTGGTGAAGTAGTTCGCGCCCCGGACTACTAAACCAGGCAGTTGCGGGTTTGAATCCCGCAAGGGGAAAATGTTTGTGTGATGAGCACGAGCAATTGTACCTAAGTCATGGATGTCTATAAATGTATATAAGTATATCTATCCGTTATCCTAGTCACCATAGCACAAGCTCACGCTTAGTTTGGGGCTAGGTAGTTGGTGTGTTTGTTGAAACAATTTATTATTATTTATTTTATTAGAATTAGTATGTGCTAGCGACTTCGCCTCAGCTTTTTAAAATTTGAAATGACTTTTGCTCTTGTCTCTAGACTAAGCCAGACGTGGCGTAGATAGAAGTAGGCTTCGAATATGCCAGCGCGGACTTTTTGTAGACCTAAAATCATCTACTTTGTAGACCTTAACTCATCTACGGGGATTGCAAATTGTTGATCAATGAAAATAGCATAGAAATAAATATTTGAGTTCATCGCAAATAATACTAATACAGACAGTAGACAGACTTGTGGATCGACTGGCTCATTATCATTGGTTGTTCTATCCCGCATGTCGAGTGTGAGAAATTTCCGTAACGCATGCCATTCGGCACGCAGGAGACTAGTATATAGGGAACGATCGAGGAAATATGACACAAGTAATGAAAGCAGAGGTATAGGTAACCTCTGTGCTCATCCGGTGCTCGCTACAAAATAGCAGTACCCAACATACTACTTTTGTCTAGCTGGCACGACTCCACTGTAGACTATCATCATCATATCAGCAATGTTTCATTGATCAGCCTATTGCAGTCCACTGCTGGACAAAGGCCTCTCCAAGACGGCGCCAACTTTCACGGTTCTCCGGCCACCTTCCTCAGGTCATCGGTCCATCTAGCAGGGGGGCGTCCAGCACTACGTTTCCCGAGACGTGGTCTCCATTCGAGAACCTTCCTACTCCAACGTCCGTCGGTTCTGCGACAGACATGACCAGCCCACTGCCACTTCAGCTTACTGCACCTCTGAACGATATTTATGACTTTCGTCTTTTGGCGGATGATCTCGTTTCGCGCTTAGCGAGATCCCCAGCATAGACCGTTCCATAGCTCGCTGGGTGACATGCAGTCGGTGGGCCAGCTTGACTGTCAGGTTCCACGTCTCGGCCCCGTAGGTCATGACAGGTAGGACGCACTGGTTATATACCCTGCTCTTCAGGCATTGCGGTAGTGGCAACGAGAAGATCAGTAGACACCCTACGGTGTCTACCAGTATTCAAAATAAGAATAATAACACCCTATGTACCTTGAAGTCCTGCGTTTCATTGGCCAGCAACTGGGACAGGTCCTCGACGGTGAATATCAGCGCGTCGGTACACTCGTCGCATTCCAAGCAGCCCTCGTGAGGGATCAGCACCCATCTGGAATGGTCAGCCAGCGAATGTTATGAACATCATAAAATACTGGGCAAAACTGTTAAAAAAAAGGTCAAGCTACTTCTAACTATGGGGAGAATGTGCCGGAAATAGGACGCAAGGTAAAAGTTAAAGAACGACTCTTTATATCAAAATCACTGACCTCTACAGTACAAGTACGCTGGACTAAGCATACTCTAAGAAATGACAGATAATTTTTGTGCCGAATCAAAGCACCCCTAACGACTGTACAGGGAACTAAAATAGAGTAACTTCTATATGTTTATGTCAATTCTCATTAGTTTCGTGGACGGTCACCATACGCTCACTATAGCCGTCAGCGCCAAAATGGCGATAATAAAATGCCTTCATTGTTAGCTTGACAGTATGCAGTCCAGCGTACTTGTACTATAGGGGTCAGTGGTCAAAATAGTAAACTAACGAATAAGAGGGCATTATGCAAAATTGTCAAGGAACGAATACGAGGGATTAGCGTTGGGTTTACTCCCCGGAATATTTCCAACCGTTGGGTTTATTCCCAAATTCGGGGAAAGTATGCGGAATATTTCCAATTCGTCGGGAAAATAGGGAAAATACTCAAAAGTGCACTTAAAGTAATAAAATGCAAGAATTTTGCTATTTTGACAATGGTTTTACGCCTGTAGCACACCTTCACATAAAACCATAAAAGTGAGACCACGCTAGTCTTGCCTGTTTGTCAGTTTTATTACACCAAACGTAAACGGCATGTTCTAATGCTTAGGTTTATCTGAGTTTCTCTTTCTTTGAGATTCGACGATCCTGTAGTATACTTCCTACTACTGTGTCCACGATGTCGCGAATTGGTGCAGAAATGTAGACGTTTGAGAAGGATTGGAGAAATCTCGACATAAACAAACTGGGTCATAGGAAAATCTCTACATTAGAAACGGCATTTTGGCTTCTGTTAAGTTTGAATATTTGAGACAAGTGATAATAAAGTTAAATCTTCGTTATTAAAAACAAGAAATTCAGATAATAAAACATTCATCAGATAATAAATTGTTTTCTTCGAGGTGTCTAGGTGAACATACTTAAAGTCCGGAGTGTGGGAAGTGAGCTATCAACGGAATAGTAAAAACAAGGCGCCTCTTTTTTATATTTATTTGCTTGTTAACTCGAAAACTGCTTGTTTTATTTTAGGACACATTCATTTAGTTTTTTTTCTATAGGTCCAAAAGTGAACAATATATTACAAAGTATCTGATTTGATAACAAGTTCAAAAACATAATTCCATATGCGGACAAATCGCGCAATACTCATTTAATGTTTAAAACAAATAAAGGTGATTTTGCTTGTGTAATATAATTTAATGTTTAAAACAAATAAAGGTGATTTTGCAATTAAAGAAATTTGTACGTTTTTTAATAACAAAAATTAAGTAATTAGCCATAATGTAATTGTAAGATAAATTTGATATAAAGGAAAATACTGTTTAACAAACTTAACGATAATTTATAAATAGAATGTTTTTATTCGATATAATATAACTCCTCCCCTGGCTCGAACACATGCGGTGATCCTCCTGGGCATGCCGAGGATCAAGTTATCCAGCATTTTTTGGGGTAGCCTGTCTCATTCTTGAGTAGCGGCTTCCCTGAGATCTGGCACTGTCTGGGGACGTGGCTGACGGTTCAAAACAGCTCGCTTAAGAGCATCCCACGCGTGCTCTATTGGGTTTAAGTCAGGCGAGCCGGTAGGCCAGTCTAACCTTGTGATGTCGTATTCTCGGAGAGCAGCATTGACTCGTTGAGCTCGATGTGCGGGCGCATTATCATCGACCAGTAAGCAACTGCTTTATACATGTCTACTGTCATGAAGCCTCGATACGGGATCAAAGGTGTTCTAGCTCCAATCATAATACCACCCCAAAAGGACACCGATTTCCCGCCTTGCTGAACTGTTCCTGTGGCAGTTCTTTGCCTTTCACGGTTTCCTGGTCTTCTCCAGACACGGACACGTCGGTTATCTGGATGAGTACTGATTCGCGATTCGTCAACGAAGAGACGTTTTTGCCATTTTTTTTCTTCATTTTCAGTCTGCCGAAGCCTAGCCCACTCCAATCTCTGTCGTTGACGTTGCCGGGAATTCAGAGGCGCTCGCCCAGACCTCCGTGCTCGTAATCCAGACTGGTGCAAGCAATTCTGAATGGTCTGCGTGCTAACTTCAAGCCCAGAGGCGGCCCGAACTTCTGCTTTTATTTAATTGGGTTGATTGTTGGGTTTTGGGCAGCAGTCAAAACAGTTGGGCGGCCACTGCGGGGTCGGTACCCATCCCGTGGTACCTCTGCAACGTGGTCACGACACACAATTGGGATATAGCAAATCTGCGTGCTATATCCCTCGTGCTGTATCCTTCATCCCTCAAAGTTACTATTCTTGTTCTTAAAACTTCTGATAATCCTCTTGGCATTTTTTTACCACAATTTTTTGCGAAAAAATATTTAAAATCCGTCAAAATTGACTAAATCAGATTTCTGAGTGAGCGTAAGCTATGACTGAAAGCCTTTTTATATGGAAAAACAATTGAACTGATTTGTATTCTAATTGTATATTTCAAATAAAGAATCTTAAAATAAGAAAAAATCATTATATAATCTACCGTAACAAAAAATATTTCGATTTTTCAGTGATCGTAAACTTTTTTTGATGGGTGTATTTAAAAACTATACTGAATTTACCAATTTAAACGATTACATTTCTGCACCCATTCGCGACATCGTGGGTACAGTAATAGGAAGTATACTACAGGATCGTCGAATCTCAAAGAAAAAAAGACTCAAATAAATCTAAGCATTAGAACATGCAGTTTACGTTTGGTGTAATAAAACTGACAAACAGGCAAAACTAGCGTGGTTCCGCTGTTATGGTTTTATGTAAGGGTGTGCTACAGGCGTAAAACCATTGTTACAGTAGCTAAATTCTCGCAATTTATTAATTTAAGTCAACTTTTGAGTATTTTCCCGCCGAATTGGAATATTTCCCAATCTTTCCGTTTTTTCCCATACTTTCCCGTATTTTTCTTTTCCATCCCATTTTTTTCTTTCCTTTGCCCATCGCTACGAGGGATATACTATTTTTGAGATCATCTTTTAGAACGGTTATAAGTCAGCCTATTAGATCCCATTGCTGGGATAAGGCCTCACCTCAACTATAAGGAGGAACGAGCCATACTTCACCACGCGGGCTCAGTGCGGATTGGTGGAGGGGTGTATGTAAGGCAAGTGACAAACCTTACTGTCAGAAGTTATCAAGCCGCCCTAGGGCCTCTGACTAGGCTTAACGACTAATACCACAGATATTAGCCGGGACCAACTGCTTAACGTGCCTTCCGAAGCACGGAGATGCTTGTCATGGACGTCACTTAAATGGTCGGAATGGTCACCCATCCAATCACGACCGCGCCGTGGGTTGCTTAACTTTTGGTATCACTACCAAAGCGCTGCCGCCACTGCGCCACAAAAAGTATCATGCACTTGGATGAGTTAGCAAAACTCACTCCCCCAAAAACCTGGCGATTCCTGAATTCATTGGTCAAAGATGAGCTATGTATAAAATCAAAAGGGCTGCAACTAGCCTGCAGCTATTCTATGAGAGGTCTTCTTATTATGAAAGGTCTTTAATTTACCATTTATTGTTATTATCCCTTAGTCAATGATTGACCTTAAGTGGTTAGCCATATACGATAGTCAATCTACACTAATAGTATAAAGATGAAAGATTTGATTGTTTGTTTGTTTTGAATAGGCTCCGAAACTACTAGACCGATTCGAATGAAAGGTACATAGATAGTTGGAGACCCTAGGAAGGACATAGGACACTTTTTGTCGCTTTTTCGATTCGATTCGATAGTGCATCGCTCGGCAGGCTCAAGGGCTAAGTTCCGGTAAAACCGGCATACCGAGGTGCACGATTTGTTAAGGAGGAACACGCTCTGGGATAAGAGAGCAAGATCGGAAAGCCGCAGCCACCCGACCACAACCAAGCGGTTATGCAACCTAGCTCAGTCTAGGAGTGTTAGGTAAGAGAGGTTTTTTGTGAGGAATGAGCGTTGATGAGGTGGTGGGCCATCTAGCCTTGGTGGTTATAGTATTAGGTGGTCATGTTTCTTGCGTGCTGGTCGTGATTATAATTTGTAGCTGTTGTCCGATTATTGTCTACTGCTATACTGCTTCACCGTTACGGTCTTTCTTAAGGTATTTTTCTTTTTGTTGAGTTGGCGTTTTTCAGTTTGCTTTTGATGTCGACTTCTTTAGTTTTTCATAGGTCTTTCCAGGTAAATATTGGCCAGTCATACATAGGTACTTCAGAAGCTTTGTAGTTTCATGCGTAGTCAGGTTTGAAGTAAGTGCTTGTGTAGGTCAGATTTTTGAAACAACTAACCATCTCAGATGTCATACGCTACTTTTTCGTTATAAATAGTTACTATGTTGAGTTATCTATTGTTTCTGGGGCTGGGTTGAATTCACTAGAGTGACAAAGGATTTTAGACATAGGATACTTTTTGTCGCGATATAAAATCATCAGGAGGGTGAAATGGGGGATGAAAACTGGTATAAAAATCTGACTTCTGGCGCGGGCGAAGTCGCGGGGAACTGCTAGTAAATAAATAAATATTGGCCAACAACATATACATTGCTCTAATCTCACAGTAAAAAGCTAAAGCACGTGTTATGGAAATCATAAACAACGGTGGTATCAATCATTACACTCAGACCCGTGACAGTAAAGAAAGTATGGATTGCTAACTGACCCGACCGGGGATCGAACCCGGTACCTCAAGAGATGGTGTCACCTTGAAAACTTTTGAGCAAGCCACTCGACCATAGAGGCCATTGAAAATGTTACACACTATACATTATTAACAACACCTACTAACTTATAGATCTTGAAATCTAAAATAATTAGTTATTATTATTATTATTAACTTACCTCTCGGGACATCTGTTGCACTTCTCGCCGATGACGCCGGGCAGGCACTCGCACTGGCCGGTCGCGTTGCACATGAACCCGACCGAGTAGCCCGTGTTGCAGTTGCAGTCTGTAACGAACGGACAGCACGTCAAAGTACCCACTGCGGCAATCTTAAGCAGTTGTGATAAGGTCACCATACATAAGCTTGACAATAGATGGTTGACAAATAGAACTAACCATTATCAGGCCTGTGCATCTCCCCGCGGAGGTAGCAAAAACGTACCTACGCGCGGCGCACCTACGTAGGTGCTAAAACAAGTTGCGTGTCGCTACCGGCCAGAGCCACGCTCGCGCGTTTTATTCACCGGCGGCCGCGCGGCTACGTTGCTGGCTGGACGAGAATGAATAAAGTACTAGAAAGAGGCGCTAGATGGCGTTAGAAGCTTGTCGTAGCAGTCAACCCTATCGCGTCGCGTGATATTACGTCACTGACTAGGTTTAGTGTATTATGAATCATATTCCAGAGCAATAAGTATGAAATTATCTTGCAATGGATTTTTGTAGGTGTCTACACGAAAATGTGCTTGACTCTGAGGCGAACTAAATTACGCCTTTTTGTTGACGACATTGAGTAGACATTTCTTTGAATACAATTGCTAAGTCATACTTCTGTACGAAGTACTAGTATTCTGTGCCATTATACCAATTTTAAATCCAACGTGTTATTATAAAAAAAAAGATAAAGCAGTTGAGCCTTCTATCCATGTTCTATTTATAATACGGCTAATTTCAAACGAGTTCACCGCTACACCAAACAATGTATTCACTATGTAACTTTACGTATTTTAATTTTGTTTTTGTTTGATATATGCATTTAAAAGTTTTAATTTCTTTACTTTGTAGTCTACTCTAAAATCATGTTGTGTATACAATTTATGGATTACCATCTAGCCATAAATTTATTAACCTAATTTTATAAGCATGCACTGATTGTGATCTGTGTGTATACCTTAAATAAATAAATACAGTAGAGCCTCGATAATCCGAACTACCAAAAAATAACCCCTGTTCGGACTCACGGAGCGTTCGGATTATAGTATGAAAAAAAATTATAGATAATATATTTTGATAAAATATATGTATTGAGGTTTACTAAGATTATTAAACCATTTTTTACACAAGGTACTTATTAATAAAGTCGTCAATTTTAGTTTGGCGGGTTCTATTTACTGACCAAACAAAGGCTTTGTCCCTGAAATTACGCAGCAACATCTTTTCGGGTAAGGACAAGTCGTCTTCATCATCCCAATCCTAACAAGTATTCGGTGCTGATATAGCTTGTGAATGAGAAACTTTATTGACATTCAAAGCAGAAATATTATTCATAAGAGACTCATCATTCTCAGTCTCGTCACTGAGTAACGAGTCAATAGCAACTAAAAACAAAAGATCAGCGGTCACGGTAAGAGACAGAAAGAGACAGCGACAGTTTTTAGGCAGTTCGGATTACAGCGGCGTTCGGATAAGCCTGGGTACGGATTATCGAGGCTCTACTGTAACGTCAAAAATGCGATATTCGTTTAAAATTGGTCGTCATATAAAAAGGGAAATGATAAAAATCTGTTTTTTGTCCCTTCTGGTTTCGTTTAATTCCAAAAATATATTCGATTTAGGACAGCATTCTACTTATTATATCTCAGTTATTTATTAGCCGTAAGCTAGTAAAAGGGATAACGAATATCCTCGTACTGAAGGACTCCACAATAATTATTATAACTAATAAATAAAACTTGGGTTTTCTTTTATTACTCACGATCGCATCCATCTTTGGTGTAGTTCCAGTAACCGGCAGCGCACTGTTCGCAGTGGCGGCCCGTCACTCCCTTTGCGCATCTGAAATACAGGTATTTTGTGTAATACTTTTTGGCTAAAATGGTTTTGAAATTCCTCGTAAATAAAGAGCAAATAAAAGATTGTACTCCGCCTGGGCCCTATACCAAGTGTTACTATGATTACACATTCGTATTACAAGCCTTGTTCCCTTCGCGAAACAGGGGCCTGCACTGACCACTATTCGGATATCACCCAGGTGGCCACTTTTGGCATCAAAAATGGGTGACAATAGTGAGTTGAATAGTGAGGAGGGAACTGCGTGTTATCGCAATGCAGGGGTGTCATCACCATTAACTTCCTGACTTCAGAGCTGTTCTTGGCCCGGGATCCCATGGATTAGCAATAGTAGCAAGCGTGCTGACTTTTTCATTGGAAAATTCGCTTCGCAATCCACTGATACTAAAAGAGACCAGAAGTTATGTGGGACTTCCCACCCAGGAAAGGGTGGGTATACCAACTTTGAATCAGTTAATGTCTACCGGTACTATAAGTGAGGAGGAATCTACGGGTTACCACCTTGGACATTCGCTCTATGCTTTCTTCCAGAGTTTTGACTGCGTTTGTCTACGCAATGTGCACTTGTAGCTTCATACCTAATCTGTTAGGCAGTTGTCCCACGGGCAACGAAGAGCGAGAAGTAAGGAGTTGACGAGCAGCGGGACGCGATTGTGAAGTTCCTATAGTTTTGTCACCCGACTATGAGCGAGTGTTATTGGGCGACCGGCGTTTTGAATTTGGAAAATGATTTGACCGTTAGTTGGTCTATCGGCGTGAATTCTGATCGTCAAA
Source organism: Pyrausta nigrata (assembly GCA_949316185.1). NCBI lineage: Eukaryota > Metazoa > Arthropoda > Insecta > Lepidoptera > Crambidae > Pyrausta > Pyrausta nigrata. Next base: position 3,649,871 of record OX438936.1, read on the forward strand.
CGATCGTCGCCGAGCTAGTTTCATCTTTAATAGCTATTGTCAATTCTGACAAACTAGTAAAGCAAGTCCTTGGCGGCAGTGTGAAAAGTAACTAGGAAGGTAGGAACCTAAGTAGTAAACTGCGATAACATCTTCCTATTTCCTAAGTAGGATGGTACAGAAATAGGACGGTGTAATAAGTGCTTGAGTGTAGTCTACCTGCACTGGCCTCTGCTAGCCTGCCCCTGACTGCCTCGTTGGTCTAGTGGTCAGCACGCCGGGTACTATCCACGAGGTCCCGAAGGGTTCGAATCCCGGGTCGGGCCGAGGGTGTTTGAGTTTTTCTGTCTTGAAATTATTCAGACACAGCTCTGGAGTGTGTGAAGTTGGTGGTGTTAACACCCCCGTGCCTCGGAAAGCACGTTAAGCCGTTGGTCTTGCATCTGATCTCTCTACGGTCATGTCGGACTACCGTCTCACCGAATTATGAGAGTGAAGGAACAGAGAGTGCACCTGTGTATTGAGCACACACTTGTGCACTATTATATGTCTCGCGCAGTTAACTAATCTCTGTTGAGGTAGGCCGCCGTAGTCGAAATTTGGCTGGTAATAGTAATGTCCCCACCAGTGGGTGTCGCACTGCAAGGCGGTGACGCCCCAGGCTCAGTCGCAAGGCGAGCATTAGTGACAGGGACGGCTACAGCCGAAACTACACAGATATCGTCTTTAAAGAGTGGGCCCCAGAAGCGAGGTAGGTATCTAAGTAGTTAACTGCGATAACATATTCCCACTTCCTAAGTAGGATGCTACACAAATAGGTTGGTGTACTAAATGCTTGATAACACTCAGTTGGACAGCTTACAAGTGACGTCATACTGCTGAATCTTATAATTTTATGCTCTTATATCGTCCTATATACGTCACCTGGTGGTTCATATGACCCATTCATTTTTTGGACATGGGCCTGTAGTCTATGTGTGTACTGTACCTGCACTGGCCACTAGTGGGGTCGCACTGCGAGGCGGTGGCGGCCAAGGCGCAGTCGCAAGGCGAGCAGCCCAGGCCCGAGTCAAGTCCGTAGTGGTCCGGCGCGCAACGGTCGCACTTCTCGCCGACCACGCCCGGACGGCACACGCACGTGCCAGTCGACGGGTCGCAGCGTTCCATGCCGAATTCGTCGCAGATACAAGCTGTGACAGATGCGAGAGGTTTTGCGAAACGAACGATAAAACTATAAGGCGAAGGTTAAGGCTAATATAGTTCGATCGCCTAGTTGAGTCCTAGCCTACAAGGTATGGAGGTGCGAAAAGAATGCGAATTTCGAATTTCAGAATCAAAATTCATATCACTTAATTAATTTTTGTACTTTTCTTTAAATCACTTTTTCTTGCTGCTTTTACTTAAAGATATTTAAATACTGTTAAAATTTATTAATATAATTTTAAAATTAAACTCAAGTACTGATATTGTTATTTACATGTGGTATCCGCCTGTAATTATTTGTACATTTTAGTCATTAAGATGGTTTTTATTGTGTTCAATAGCATGAAAGGAATGAGACAAATGTTGGTGGATCATTAAATAAATTTAAAAAATCAAATCGCAAGCGCGCGCCCCGCCGTTCCGCTCATGATCCCCGTTCTCGTCTAACCCTGCACTGCAGGCAAGGACTCAGTTAGACGGCCCGCCGCCACAGACCGCAATAGCGCCACCATTGATTTTATTAATGTTACTACTAACAAAATCAGTTCTTTTATTATTTTACAAAACTTGCTAGCGCTAAGAATTTTTTGGCGGCAACGTTTTTGTGCAAGTTTTCTGAGTTGAGTGATTCTCCGAGGGCCGGTTTTTGGCGGTCACACGTTCTTAATTCCCAACCCATTCAATAAACAGCTTCGGAATCAATTTAAAATTATTCTCTGTTTATTCATCTACACGAACATAGTTTTAAATATAAATAAGAGCTTACAGTTATTTTGTAAATAATACTTAACCACCAAAAACGGGAGCAAAACCGGTATTCTCCGCGCGTCCGCACGACCTCGCGCTCAGTTCAACCACTAATATATTTTTTGTTTGTTGTGTTATGTACACATACTATATATCAAAAAATTTGTACATAAGTCAAGATTAATTAATTATAAAAACATTAATAATATCGTTTAAACAGAAAGAGTTAGAAAATATTTTGTCTCGGTCACACGATTGTGGTAGATTCGTGACCGCGACATATATTGCCTCATAGCTTCAAAGAGCCTCAATTTTCTGACAAACTTAATGGCCCTACGGAAACTTTAGTTCCATTACTTACAGCAACATTGGAGGACAAACGCCTTTCTTATCGCTTTGATACAGAAAATACAGGCACATAAATTCATCAACTTTTTTTGGCAACCTTTTGAAGAAACCCTTCATGGTAACATTTTCAAGATAATAGAATGATTTAGATGTAAGTGTTGAATATTCAGTATAAAACCCCTTTTCAATTTCTTCGCCCGCTATTTAATTTTTATATTTGTCAAGAAACAACTAGTAAATTTTTGAAAATGTTAAATTTTCGTAACTTTCGTGATATAGTTTTCGTGGACATTTGACCACGAAGGTTATCTTTCACTCCACGTGAGGTTACGAAGGTCTCTTTATGCAATCTTAATTTACTTTTCTATCGGTATAGTTTTAGTTATTGAGGTTTTATTTGAAATATTTTTATGTAATGAAATATAACTTCGCTATGCAAAATACGTTTCGTAACTTTCAATATCAGAAATAACTTTCGTGGGTACCGAAATTTCAAAATTAAATATCGGAGGGAATAACAAACCGATTTGTTTGATTCCAACAGGATTCATTATAATTTTAGGCCTTCTTTAGTGTAGTATTTTGTCTTGTTAAAAAAACTTAAAATAAAAATCGCCACGAAGGTGACGCGGAGAATGCTTTCCGGAGAATCACTCAGTTACCCTCAGAATGAAAATTAGTTGAGCTTTAATAAATATTATAGATATTTTCCTAAGATCCCAAGTTATGACTGCACTACCTTCTTTGTAATACCCGTTCCTATATTAAAAACCGAATCGTTTTGCATACGGATGGCAAAAATATCTGTCTGTCGAAGATATCAAAAATATGTTTTGAATATTATAATCCTTTCCTTGGCAAAGCTAGAGCCTAAACGTCAAAACTACAATGATCTAGTAAATGATATCTATCCTCACTCACCCGTGCAATTCTTGCTGAAGATGGCGTCGCCGTAGAAACCGGGTGCGCAAAGGTTGCAAGCGGCTCCGGCCGTGTTGTTCACGCACTTGAGACAATCACCAGTGATGCTGTCGCATGAGCTCGGGTCGTTGACGTTTATGTTGCCAGAGCAGTTGCACGGTTTGCAGTAGTCGTCTGTGGATATGAGATACATTTTAAAGGTAGGTAGTATTGAGCTTCTAGAATATGGCGCCAGAGTTGACACGAAAAGAAGAAAATGGTCAACATTATATACTAGTCAAAACAAAATAGGGGCCACCACTTTTTTTAGTTTTCCAATAAATGTATTATATTTAGGGGTTGATAAATTATTCGATTTAATTTATTGATTAATTTTTAATGTTTTAACATTAAAATTAACGAATATAAATTTGAAAATTTTCAAATATCAGATTTTTGTGAAAAAAAGAAATTTTGGCTAAAAATACACTACATGAAAAAAAACATTAAAATTTGAAAAAAAAATATTTATTTCTCATTTTTTCACTTTTTTAGTACCGTGTATGCCCTCCTCTTTTGTGAATGCATTCTCGAAGCCTAGAGGGCATACTCTCTACCAAGTGGCAAACTGTTTCTTGTGCAATTTGTTCCCAGCTTGTTTTCAGCACATTAATGAGCTGTCTTTCGTTATGCACAGGTTGGTTCGTGTTCCGGACACTTGGTTTTAATAAATTCCACATGTGCTCGATTGGGTTAAGGTCCGGACTGTTGGTGGGCCACGGTAAAACCTGTATACGAGCTTCCTCTAGGGCTTCTCGGGTGGCTCTTGCTGTATGAGCGCGAGCATTGTCGTGCATTAATTTAAATCTTGCACCAATTATTTGTGCAAATGGCACCACATGGGGTCTTATGACCTGTTCAATGTATCGTTGAGCCGTTACCGTACCTTCATTGAGAACTGCAAGCTCGGTTCGACCGGACATCGAGATTCCGCCCCACATCATTACATTGGGACCCCCAAATCTGTCACTTTCATGGATGCAGGCATCCAAAAATCGCTCACCCTCTCGTCTCCAAACTCTAATGCGACGATGGTCACTAAAAATTTTACTTTGCACTCATGAACATCAAGACTGATACTAGATACTATTAGTTAATTATTTTAGTACCTGTCTTCGAGAAACAGAAAATATTAGGACTAGTAATTTTAACACTAGTAACTAATAACTAATATACTAGTAAACTAATATTTTCGTGAAATAGGGCCCTGGAGCCAGGAAGTTTGTGTCGTTGACACCCCCGTGCTTTGGAATGCACGTTAGCCGTTGGTTCTGCGCCTGATCTCTCTACGGTCATGGCGGACTGACGTCTCACTGAATTATTAGAGTGATGGAAAAGAGAGTGCACCTGTGTATTGCGCAATACTTGTGCACAATAATATCTCTCGCGCAGTTGCCTAATCTCTGTTAAGATTGACCGCTGTAGGTAGTCGAAATTCGGTTAGAAGGATTAATGCAATAATGTAGGTTTTGACTTGAAATGAGTATTGGAACGCATTTATTTTATGGCGAAAAACGTTTGACTAAGGCAAGTGTGGCTTTTGGGCTTGTAAGGAAGGGTCGCCACTGATAATGACGAACCAGTCTTCTCAGCTAGAGGAAGATACTTTATTTCGAATAATTGTTGGAAACACTAAATCTCACTCTTAGTTTTTTTAAATTGCATAAGGAGGACGCAGAGGTTTCATACATCGTTAGGAAAAGAAAGCATTCCGGCTTTCTTTTCCTCTTCTTGTTCTCTTCTTGTCGTCTTGGAAACATTATGCGCAACTCAAAATATGAACTTTTGTAATTTTAATCATACAGGGAACGATTCAAGGCAAGAGCAGTGCCGGTTGTAGGAAGGTATCCAGGCTGAAGAACGCCAATGGTTTAAGAGAAGTACCCGATCATTGTGGCGCAGTGGCGTGCTTGTGGCGTGCTTGTGGAGGTGCTTGTGGCGCAGTGGCGGCAGCGCTTTGGTAGTGATACCAAAAGTTAAGCAACCCACGGCGCGGTCGTGATTGGATGGGTGACCATTCCGACCATTTAAGTGACGTCCATGACAAGCATCTCCGTGCTTCGGAAGGCACGTTAAGCAGTTGGTCCCAGCTAATATCTGTTATATTAGTCGTTAAGCCTAGTCAGAGGCCCTAGGGCGGCTTGATAACTTCTGACAGTAAGGTTTGTCACTTGCCTTACATACACCCCTCCACCAATCCGCACTGAGCCCGCGTGGTGAAGTATGGCTCGTTCCTCCTCATAGTTGAGGTGAGGCCTTTTCCCAGCAGTGGGATCTAATAGGCTGACTTTAGGAACCCGATCATTATATAGAGACGCGGTATCAAGGGTGCAAGTTGCTATGATGGTCACCAAATTTCGACAGAAGACGGCACCTAAATAAGAAGTCCATTATTTAAAGTCTATGATTGTATTAGTTTACGGATCTCTTTCAATCTTAAATTCCCTCTATTTCCGACCAATTAATGTCGCACGTGTGCTCTGGATCAAAGGTGTCAATAAAGTGGATCAGCAATTTTACATTTCCCTACAGTCCACAAAATATGGATGTGTTTGACAATAATGCCGCACTCACCAGTCCTCTCAGGCACCCCGTAGTAGCCGGCGGCGCAGTACTCGCACCGCGCACCGCCATAGCCGGGCTTGCACTCGCACGAGATCAGAGACCCGTTCTCGCTCAGGTCACAGCCAATGGCGAAGCTGGCGAGAAAATGATGATTAATTTGGAAATTAAACTGTGCTAACTGCCAGCCACTTGTAAGTATACAATACGATTTGAGTTAGTAGAAAAAAGCGAAAAACATACAATTAGGATCATAACAAGTATGCTTGTCGTTACACCAAAAGACAAAATGTTTTAGCATTGCTGCATCGAACTTTTTTTAAAACGTGCTCAGAGACTTGATCTCATTTTGTTTGGAAATAAGCCTATCTGAAATACTAAGGTCGTCCTTCATAATTTTCCTTAACCAAAAATGATGACATGTTATCAGGACTGCACCTGAAATTGATTAAACAGGACGTGTAGAATCTGAATTACTGTATCTGAATTTTGTGAGAATATGAAAAGCTACACATCTGTATAAATTATATTGCATAAAAATGTTTTAGCTCTTTGTCCGCATTGTAATAGTGTTTGACAGAAGAAACAAGAACCACCTTATTGTAGGCAACTCAATCCACATTGTTAGATAGTGCAAACTTATCCATATTTCCTTCTATTATGACGATAATAGCCTAATGTCCATGGCGGTGTCATGTGACGAATGCATGCAAGCTGCTATGATACCAAGCGTTTTGTATGTAATAGACAAACGCGACGTTGCCGCTTTGTGGCCCGAGTTTCTTTAGTGATTACGCAAAATGCCAGCAACCGTCAAATGACGATAGCACGTGTATCACGTGCGTATCAAAGTCCGTTTTTCTTTACTCGTCAAAGGTATAAAAAAAGAAAAGGTATGTCAAGATTGTTATAATGTTCGCATTATAACAATCTTGACATACCTTTTTAAAACAAAATCATTTAAAAATAAGATACAAAAATAAGAACCAACTAGGGTATTTTACCATTTAATTCATAATACCTTTACATTCAATAGTAAATTTTTTTTCACTATTATTATTTTAAAGTCATGAAATGGTGGTTAACAATGTTTGTCAAGCAAAGAAAAACGTAATTCAACTTACTTGTTGGCCGCGGTTGGCATGGGACACGCGCAGATGAGGCAGTCGCGCGGCGTGCCTACGGTCGCGTCGCCGTGGTAGCCCAGCACGCACTGCTCGCAGTGGTCGCCCATCGTGTTGTGTGTGCAACCCTGTATAAACAGATATCTCAGACTATCTGTCGCACTCAGAAATGTCAATTAAATTTAATCAATAATTAGGTCTCGTTCTGTCTCTATCTTTGTCAATGAAATGGAAAAGGACGGCAAGAGAATTAATAAAGGATTAACTTTAATTTACGTCTTTGAGTATGGCAGTCAGATGCGATAGCCGAGCGGAGAAAACGTCACTTCTCATCCGAGATCGTGAGTTCGATCCCCGCCTGTACCACTGAGTTTGTATAAAAACTAAAGTACTGTCTATTTCAAAGATATCGCTGCTTAAGAGGAAACGCGGTCCCGTGACCTTTGAAGAATAGGTATTTGTATGAAATTTTGCCATCTCTATACAATCTCTGGCGGCTGCCCAAGCAAGAAAGGGTCAAATGAGTTCAGACGATAAATTTTTTGTTTTGTTTTAGTTTATAAGAGTTAATTTAAGTAATTCTTTTTTGGCGAGCGTCTCAATAGGAGCATAGCTGTGGTGAATGTAGATTTAATGGTTCAAAAAAGTTTTGCCTTTAGCCATTATCCGGGGAAAAAACAGAGGACTACGTTTGTATGGAGAAATGGCGCCTAGTCTTTCCCATTAACGGTGAAGGAAAACATCGTGAGGTTTCCTCTCGTAAGGTACATTCGTTGGCTAGTGGGCGAAATGGAGAAGGCAATAGCAAACAACTCCATTAAAAATTGCCAAGAAAGTCGTTGTGTGTGTTTTATTGTATACATAATGATCACGACCCTGTCACGAGCAGAGATGGGAGAAGGTAGATTGATTTGATGTACTTTGACAGTGCTGGAACAATACGGATATGGCTTTTTTTGAAGAACCGACAGTGCGAAATTCTGGTTTATATCATAATATCTTACTCATTTTATACCACCTGAAATTACTTGGTTTGGCACTTTACTCAACTTGGTTCTTTTTATTTTTACGATATGGGAGGCATGTCCATATTAATATCAATGTTTGCGGTCATTGATCCCAAATCAATCTACCTACTCCGATCTCTGGTCATGAGGTATGCGACTGTAAAGAAGAAGCAACCATAAGGCACACGCCCGTGTTGACGTCGCACTCGTCGGAGTACCCGTAGCACTAGCACTGAGCCGGTAGTACCTCTCCCCCCCCCCCCCCCCGCACTGCTCGCACGACAGGCCTCTGTACGCTCTAGACACTGGCAGGCCTGTGTAACTCCCCGCGTAAGTAGCAAAAACGTACTGACGCGCGGCAACCCCTTGGAAGAGGCTGATCAAGTTGGGTGTCGCGAGCAACCAACGTAACGCCCGAGAGTTTTCTTCACCGGCGGCGCACGGCACTACGTATGACTACGTTGCTGGCTGGACAAGCATGAATAAAGTGCTAGAACAGTGCGCTAGATGGCGTTAGAAGCTTCTTGTAGCAGTCAACCCTATCGCGTCGCATGATAGTACGTCACTGAGTAGGTTTAGTGTATTATGATTCGTATTCCAGAGTTATAAGGATTAATTTATTTTGCAATGGATTTTTTTAGGTGTCAACGAGGATGTGCTTGACTCTGAGGCGAACTAAATTACACCATATTGTTGACGACATTGAGTAGACATTTCTTTAAATTTCATAGCAAAGTCAAACTTCTGTACGGAGTACTAGGTACTATTCTGTGTAGTACTTATTCTGTGACACTGCACTTACCAGACACACGCCGGTGTTGACATCGCACTCGTCGGAGTGCCCGTTGCATTGGCACGGCGCGCACAGTCCCGCGTGCGGTCCCGAGCTGAGCCGGTAGTACCCCGCCGCGCACTGCTCGCACGACAGGCCTCTGTACGCTTTGGGGCACTGGCACTCTTCCACGGAGGATGCTCGACGCATGCCTTCAGCGTAGTCTTCGACGCCGATGTCTAGGGCAGCTGCTGTCAGTCTAGAGAAAGGTTTAATTTGTTAAAGCACAGTTAACATTGACTAGATTAAGCAATTAACTTAAGATAAAGAACACTAGAATATATCCATTACAAAATCAAATCTTAAACGTGGCAAAAAGTGATACATCAAGTAACAGTTAGTTAATTATTAAAGGGTATTGTACACCTAAGCAATTTTACTCTCCAATTTATAAGATTGTTATTTACTTATTTTTAGGACATTGAAAGCATTGACGGAGCTAATATAGAGTGCTGATAGTCCAGTATCTTTTACCAAATCTACATTCGTCATGACTAAGATCATAGGAACAGATGAAAACTTGTAACATTGAAGTTTTAGCGAAAATGTTATAGGTATTGTAATACCAGCGTTGATTATGATTTCCATAACACAAATGCTTTGGCCATTTACTTTAAAATAAGAGCAATGTCTATGAAGTTGTCCAGTATCAATTTATTTAATACTAGTGGTTCCCCGCGACTTCGCCCGCAACAGTTGGATTTTCCATATAAACTTTCATCCCCCATTTCACCCCCTTAATGTTTTTATATCACGACAAAATGTAGCCTGTCCTTTCCAGGGTCTCGAACTGTCTCCATACTAAATTTCATCTCAATTGGTTCAGTGGTTTAAGCGTCAAGAGCTAACAGACAGACAGACAGACACAATTTCCCATTTATAATATTAGTATGGATTAAACACATCTCCTTCCACCAACAACAACAAATTTTGGCACCTTTTAGAAGTCAACTCAACTTGTAGAAGTTGGCTAGAGTGTGAAATGAAGAAGGCAACCACTCGATTAAAAATAATTACCAAGAAAGTCAAGTTTGATACCAAAGTTAAGCAACCCACGGCGCGGTCGTGATTGGATGGGTGACCATTCCGACCATTTAAGTGACGTCCATGACGAGCATCTCCGTGCTTCGGAAGGCACGTTAAGCAGTTGGTCCCGGCTAATATCTGTGGTATTAGTCGTTAAGCCTAGTCAGAGGCCCTAGGGCGGCTTGATAACTTCTGACAGTAAGGTTTATCACTTGCCTTACATACACCCCTCCACCAATCCGCACTGAGCCCGCGTGGTGGAGTATGGCTTGTACCTCCTCATAGTTGAGGTGAGGCCTTTTCCCAGCAGTAGGATATCTATATAGGCTGACTTTTACCAAGAAAGTCGTTGTGTATGTTTCATTCAACACAATGATCACGACCTTCAGTCATGAGGTATACGACTGTGAAGAAGGAGCCAACTCATCTCTTGTAAAAACGGCTCGACGATTACAGCTACTTATACCTTACCGTATTCACGGTGTAATCGTTAAGTGTACACAGGCGATTATTTTTATTAGTTACACAATAAATAAATAAAAAACTTTAAATAAATATCGAAAGAACGTTAAAATAACACCAATTACTTGTTAGAAATAAAACGAAAAATATCCAAAACTTTGAAATTCATGACGCTTTTGCGCGTAACATAATTATTGAAAAAACAAAACTCCCGACTGCAGTAATTACAATGTTTTTGAAATTGTCTTTTTACTGGCTTTCATTTGATACCCATATTGCTGTGGTAAGGAAAAAATAAATCCCCACTCCCCCTTTTATTTGCATTTGCGGGCGCCATTTTTAAAATGTATATAGTCTATGTCACTTTCGCAATTTTGACGAATTCAACGACACCTCATACGTCAAAAACTGTCCAACCGTTTGGGCTGTAGGGCGTGCCAATCAATTATACATACATACATATGTACAGTCGAGCAAATTGAATCATGACCCACTTTGCCGATTATTCCTTTGCATTCATAAATGTAGTAAGGTTTTCTTCGCTGTCATGCATGTTGCACATAGTACGTTTTAAATATGAATAAAAATGCGTCATAACGGGTCAGAGATCTATGCAAGTTTAACCTTTATTATCACTGCACTAGACATGTTTTAGATAAACCAGTCTTAATATGAATTTAAAATAAGTCCATAATCCAAACTCTTTCCACTACGAAGAAAAAAGTATTATAATTTAAAAAATAAAAAACGTCGTGTCAAATGTCAAATATACCTAGTAAGTCTGAAATTGTATAAAAACCTAAGTTAATATCTACAAACAAATCGTATAATGGCCAATTTGGCAGAACAAACAGCTAAGAATAAGTCGGAACACAGTCAGAACATGGATCAGCTGGCATGCTAAAGAGAGTACCCTCGAAGACAGCCGACGACATAATCATGGCGTTCGTCGAATTAAAAACGGGTCAGAGATCTATGCAAGTTTAACCTTTATTATCACTGCACTAGACATGTTTTAGATAAACCAGTCTTAATATGAATTTAAAATAAGTCCATAATCCAAACTCTTTCCACTACGAAGAAAAAAGTATTATAATTTAAAAAATAAAAAACGTCGTGTCAAATGTCAAATATACCTAGTAAGTCTGAAATTGTATAAAAACCTAAGTTAATATCTACAAACAAATCGTATAATGGCCAATTTGGCAGAACAAACAGCTAAGAATAAGTCGGAACACAGTCAGAACATGGATCAGCTGGCATGCTAAAGAGAGTACCCTCGAAGACAGCCGACGACATAATCATGGCGTTCGTCGAATTAAAAACGGAACGGAAGAGAACGGAAATGCAACACTATTACGGATAACATATTTACAGACAAGAAATCATTTCGCTCTTCTCAACATGGTCGCTTAACTTCGTGGCGTTACGATAACACGCGATACACAGAGGATCACGTTGTGCCCAACCAATTATCCAGCTGAATTTCAGCTAACATGTGTGCCTGGATGGATGCCGGAAGTGTAGGAAAACTTGTTCAAATTTCTCTTCGTCAGAACACTATAAACTATGTCAATTTATTGGAAGAATCAATGTTACCGACTTTGCGAACAGTTTACTTGCGTGAAGAAGTGCCAGTATTCTCCTTTGTTCATAATAACTGTCCAGTACATACTGCCAGAATTGTCTCGAATTGTTTTACCCAGCATGAAGATGCATTCACTCTTATTCCATGGCCGTCTAGGTCCCCAGATGAAAATTTGTGGTGTTTGGATTGGGGAAGTGACATTTGTCGTCTAATCGGGTTACTTTTCACTTTACCAATTTAATGCCACTTGTTAAATATATACTTAAAATAAATATTATTTTCTTCCACTAAGTATACTGTTTTATTTCATCATGGCAAACACAAGTTCCAGTGGAACTTTTATAAAAGAAACTGGTTCCCAATACAGACTTGGCGCCCGGCCGTGCCGAATCCCAAATATCTACCTACCTACTTGTGTGTTGCATTGCAACCCTCACCCACATGAAATGAAGTTCTCGCCGATTTTTATACAAACTTATTCGTACAGATAGCGACCATTGCCTTGTCAGTGACTGTCAGTGTCTAATAAAATGATAACACGTTCGTTTCTAGGAAATGTATGTTCAAGCGAATTTCAACTTACTTGTATAGAATGACAGTAGAAAAATGACCATAAGGTGGGTCATGATTCAATTTGGTCGACTGTACATACATACATACTCTCGAAAAACATAACCCTCCTTCCGCAGTCAGGTAAAAATATCAGTAGATATGAAAGTGACAGTGACACTTACCTGGCGGAGGCCGAGTCCTCCCAGTACGTAGCACGAATATACAGGCTGGTCACGTTGACCAGAGCCGTCATGAACTGCTCGCGGGTGACCGGGGTTCCGTCCAAGCGGGTGAACTCCTCCTCCGTCATCTTGACGCCGTGTTCCCAATCATCGAAGGACGGCGGTTGCTCCACGCTGTTGGATGACGATTAAGTAAGTAATTTTTCGAGACATTTGAAATAATTTTGAGTGGTATTTTAGCCATATGGTAGCAATATTGCTATGGTAGGGCAAAATCAATCCCCCTAATCCTTTATTTCAATTTGTGGGCGCCATTTTAAAAATTTATATAGCCTATGGCACTCTCACAATTTTGACAAATACAACGACACCTCATATGTCAAAAACTGTCCAGCCGTTTGGGCTGTAGGGCGTACCAGACAATTATACATACATACTCTCGAAAAACATAACCCTCCTTCCGCAGTCGGGTAAATATAGGCGGTCTCAAGTTCAAAGTACACCACTTTGAACTTGAGACCGCCTATATTTACATATATATATATTTATATATATTGCATATATTTATATATTTACATCACGGTCTGACATGCGGCCGTGTGTAAAGGCTATGAGGTAATCAATGTTTATTCAGCGCAAGGAAAACTAGCTCAATGCCTAGTCTTAAGGACTAGGTAGAGGGCGCTAATGTTTTCTCAGTGAGTAGCTACTAATTAGTTATTAGAAACTCCGTCAGAGATGTCACCACCTATCAGTGCTGGCTGTTAAAAGTTAGCTATACAACTTTATTTCTCTACTAAAGCTTAAACACACGTTTATCAGTCTGTACCTGTTGTGGATCAGATATCCGTTGGGACCTCCGATGATGACGTCAGAGGCGGCGATCGCGCGGCCGTCATTGCGACCCGAGTAGTAGATTATGTACGTGAGGTAGCCACCGTATGACGTCAGACGTTTGCCTGTAAGAGTAAGATTGTTACAGTTTACATTTCCTCGCAGAGTTAGATTGGTTTCCCTTTTTAGACAGGAATATAATATATACTTAACCCTTTCATGTTTTTAATGTATAGACTTTGTATAGGTTTTACCCGGTTCCGTGTCTTGAGCATAGATACGTTTTCAAAAATTAGGCACAAATAAAATAGAAATATAGCATGATTAGTGTATACAGACGCGAACTAACCATGCAGTTACAGGTCTTTTGGTCAAAAGCTCAAGAAAGTTATGAGCAATACGTAAAAATCACTTTGAAACTCATCGTTTTTTAACAAAAAGTGATCATACTTAACTTTACAAAGTATTTTTCATTTCACCTGTTCGAAAGGTGTAACTTTCATGTGTGCCGGGTGGGAAATAGCTTTTCCCTCCTACTTTATACTCCTACTATTGAATAAAAGGCCACTCTCGAGAGTATCGATAGTGATTTTAATATTGAACTTTGATACTATCGATAATATTGCTACGTGTCGATAGTATTTGTATTAACGGAGCTATCGATACTATCATTACTATCGGTAGACTATCGATATTCTATCGATACTCTTGCTTTTGCCTCAACTATCGATAGTTTATCGATACTATTGATATATTATCGATACTATTGCTTTTGCCTCAATTATCGTTAATCTATCGATACTATCAATATTTGAACGATACTATTGCTTTTGCCTCAACTATCGTTAGTCTATCGATATTCTATCGATACTATTGCTTTTGCTTCAACTATCGATGGTCTATCGATACTATCGATAGTCTATCGATACTATTGCTTTTGCCTTAATTATCGATAGTTTATAGATACAATCGATATTCTATCGATACTTTTGCTTTTGCCTCAACTATCGATATCGAAAAACTATCGAGCGGCAACGCTAACCACTTTGGCGTCGCTCGCGGACCAAGCGAAACGCCAAAATGTACCGCTCGGGCGCTTCGCGGATATGAAATGGAAATCACCTTCGATTGCACCACATAAAAAAAGAAATGCACTATTTCTTTCCTCACAGTCGAAATGAAAAATAGTATGTTTAACTCGGTTGAAAGCACCCATTCCACTCGAGAAGTTTCTGGCGCTCGAACGAAGTGAGAGCGCCAATAGCTCGAGAGTCACTTTCGGCCCTTGTATTACAATCTACTATTTTTGCTCGCAAATGTTAGACAAATGTTTAATCAAAACTATACATAAAGGAATGTGTCGACCACGTGTTAACTTGAGTACACTTCTCTAAAGCTATCCTTCATAATTATGGATTCTGTGTTTCTACTGTCAAGACTCACCAAGATAGTACTCCGGCGCGGAGAAGTAGACCACAGTGTTGCCTGACAGCTGGGCTTCTATGGTGGATTCGTTGTACACCGACGGCGCCGACCCGTATGGGGTCACCGTTATGGTGCGATTGGCTTCAACGCTGACGAGCGACCAGTCGGCCATTCCGCTGATCTGTAAGGGAAAAAAGTAGTTTGGAATCATTTAAGGCATATGGTCATCTATACACACCGTACGCTGCGTCACAATGCTTACTATAGAGATGTATTGCTATGTTTTAAAAAGAATAAAGAGACTGATGTCAAAGTACACGCTGAAGATTGCGTATAATAGGAGACCATAGCCATAATTTCGTTATTATGACAAAAGTTTATCGCCGCATTAGATGATTCTGAAATATAGCTTGCTGGGTTGTTAGTTGCGCACAAACGCGATGCGCTTTAGTCACATTTATTATAAGATAATAGAGGGAAAAGTATGAGAGAAAAGGAAAAGCGGAAAGTCAAGAAGTTAATAAATGGACCGAAGAGTTAAGTGTCATGTCGTACCTCGTCATTGACCTCCAAAGAGATGGCATAGATTGAAAAAAATGAAAAAGACTCGACAGACAAAAGTATATCTCTGAAATTTTAGATACTAGCAGTTCCCCGTGACTACGCGCCCGCACAAATGTCGAATTTTCCAGACAAACTCTCCGTTTCTCGTCCGTGAAATGTTCAGGGACTCAAACTATCTATACACCAAATTTCGTCTAAATCGGTTTACCGATTTCAGTGTGAAGAGCTATTACCTCATACACATTCGCATGCAATATTAAGCACAGATAATGGAATGTTCATATTAACACTTACCGAAGCCCAAGACAGGTACGAACTGGTGCACCTGGTCGTCTTCCCGAAGCAGAAGCATTTGGTGCATCCGTCAGGGTCGCCAGCTTGGAGGTTGAAGTACTCCTCTTTGCACTCATTGCATGCCTGCAGAGAGAAAGAAATTATTTGATAATCAGTATAATAGTTAAAATACAAAGCAAAATCACTTTGATTTTAATCAAAAATCATTGATTAAAGCAAAAAAGGTATGACTTTTTTTAGTTTGTTTGTATTGAGACTGATAGAAGATTTTTTTAATCGAAATGGGTTTGCTCTTGACTCTAGACTAAGCCAGACTAGTATTCAAAAGTATGAAACTTCCAGATGCAAATTTTCCTTAATTGTTCAGATTAAATCAGTTACGTAGAAACACTCTATTCGATCGACATTATGAGTGTTCTGATATTATTGGTTAAGTATGTGTATAGAAGTTATTGACTAGCATCTGCTTACATATTAATGAAGTAATGAATGTTCAAATATAAATGGTGACTTGTAGTGTTTAGAACTTATTGAAATATAAAACTATTCAGAAATATTTGGTCAACTTGTCGGCTACGAAATATACTAATCAACACTGTCTAGGGATATTTTGGACATAATAATACTATGTTTTGTATATCCCTAGACAGTGTTGATGTGTGTATAGTACGTGCCAGATAAACGTGCATAAAAGGTCGTTCACCTTGACAGCTAAAACCTTGTGACACGTATCATTTGTCTTTCTAACTAGCGATTATTACGACTTTTGATTTTTGGGTCCAAGGTCGAACCGTACCGAGGTTCATTTGTTAGACAGATTCGTATCGCTACAGCTTATGGTTAGGGTCGCCACGCTTCGCATACTGGCGTGCAGTGGTACACGGGTGACGGTCTGCAGGGGTGACGGGTCAATGACTTTTTATGCATCGTTAAATGGCAAGGACTATATCTGACGGCGACTGAGGTTGGTACTAACCTGACCGCGCACGTGTTTCTTGCAGTAGCATTGGGCGGTGTTCTGGTCGCAGACATCGTCGGTGGTCCCGTGGCGGTCGCAGGAGCACGCGAGGCAGTCGGGGAACGCGAAGTGGCCCGGCACGCAGTGGTCGCATACCCGCCCTATCACGTTCTCTTTGCATCTGTGGAGGTGAGCTTGCTGATCAATGAGTTGCAACAATGGGGGATTTTCCTAGTGCTAAAAATCAGTACTTAAAAATCCACTAGATGGCGTTGACCCAACTAAGTCAGGTAGAATTTTATTTAAAAAAAAAGACTGGTTTTAGAGTTTATTATGTTACAATGATTTTGATTCACGCGTACAAAAAATAGTTTTTTTACAATTTAGTGATCATCAAGACGTTTTTTACATTAAATGATAATTTTTAACTGCAATTTGAAACTTGCTAATTTTTAACGTAAGTACTTCCACTACATGTCGGTACACTTAATATTACAATAATTTGTTTTTGTTTTATACTCAATAATTTTGACGCAACTTTTATAAAACATAGATAAAAACGCATCAATCAACATAAAATAAAACTATTTAGAGTTGTCAAAATCCCTCATTGGCTATGCATATTATAAATTTGGAACGCACAAGCATTGATTTTATTTATTTATAACATCCTCCCTTGGATGAATTAACCACTGGATAAGAAACGTAAAAGAAAATGTATGGGAACATCATCGACCGACTTTTGAGGGGAGGAGGGGGATCGTCCCGTCAATTTTGTGACAACTATTGACGTTTAGTGCATCCAAATGGGGCAATATTTATGTGATGAGCATGAGTTTTTGTACCTAAGTCATGGATGTTTAAAAAACATATTTATGTATGTACATTTATCCGTTATCCCATATACAGGTAATTGGTCGATATGTTACAACAATTTATTTATCATTATTATTGGTATTAATTTTATTGCTTTTAACATTGGATTAAAGAACATGCCCACCAGCCAAATATTGTTGGGCCTACAAATACACAGTTGTGAAGCCGGTACTCGGAGGGAGTACGAGTACTGGTCGTAGGTCAAGGAATTGACAAGACGGCAGAATTCGTGTTGTACAGGTGTTGTCTCTTAAAAAATATGGGGAACACCACCGACATAGCAGTGCTAGCTAAGTCGGTGGTGTTTCGGTGGTTTCTTACTAATGAGATCGGAATCAACTTACAACTGTACACGCATCGACTTGAAAAAATATGGACTCCGTACCGCGATACTAAAGAGTGAAGCAGGCTTCAAGCCTGCGTGTGTGAGAGCATAGGGTTACAATGGCGGCCGATCGGCTTAATTTGGTGTGAGTGTGTGCGTGAGAAGATCGTGTATTTACGATGATCATTGGCTTACTTTGGTACTTCAGTTTTAATGTAGGTGGAGTCCATATTTTTCTTTACGTCGATGTGTACAGGTTTATTATTTGTACTATATGGTGATCTGTTCGCGTGAGTCGATCGACCATCAGCGCCATCTAGTTTGTAGTACTCGAAGTAGCGTAGTGTGAGTCCTTATAGCTAGAGTTGTAGGGTAGTGCATGCTATAATTGAGTTGCTTATTGGTTTTATGTGGTAGTACACAGTAGGCATGGAAATGATTGCTACTTTTAATTCATTTTCATTTCGTGAAATGATGATTTTTTTTCATATGAAATCACATGTGAAATTTCATTGGCAATGATTTTTTTTCACAGTGTCACAATTTAACACTTTTAGCTATTTGCCTACTTATAATGAAATATTAATTATTGTGAACGGTTGCTAATTTGCTACTATATGATATGTCATATTTAGTTCGTCATATTTAGGTTGTCATTAAAAATCATGACATACGAATCTAAACTTTATGTTCATAAGTTTAAAGTTCTTAAAATGCCCCCTCAGTATCGATCGTCACATATGATCGCATAACTAGTGTGTTGTCTTTTTCTAACACGCACCTAGGGCAAATCCTACTCGCTCGCTCGCGCTCAAGGATTTCGCTCGCTAGACTCCCTCTGCTACATGCAGTCGTCAATGAATGAAATGAAATGAGCATGAGCTATGATTTCGCAGAGTGCGATTTGTAGCAGTCTAGTCTATATGAAAAAAAAATAGCAGGTGTGAACAATGAAATTCATTTCATATGATTTTTCACATGCTATTCATGAAATCTTCCATGCCTAGTACACAGTTATATACTTGTCGGAGAATTAGGCGGTTGGCGCTATTTATTATGAAGTTTCGAGCTGTCAGAACGCGATGAAAGACGTCATTCGGATTTGTCATTTAACCATTGAGATTCGTTCGGTAATCGTATCATACGATGACGTTAATCTAGCGCTATTCTATTGAGTTTAGTCGGAATCGCCAAGTAGTTTACTTAGCATCATCGATACAACGATGGCAGTATTTGATTTCGTTGTTTAAACGTTTCCTTTCACGGGAAAGTGACAACACTGAGCAGTCTATCACTGAGCGCCGACACGAATGGTTGTGTCTTGGCGATTGCGTCGCTGTTTCGAACTTGCTGCGTTTCTCGATTGTAATCCGAACCCATCCATGTGATCTTCTGTTATTTTGTGTTCAATTGTTTGTAATACTGAAAATAGACGTCTGTATTAACTAACCAAACTATTATTTCGAGTAAACCACCCCTGTACAACAACGATTCCTCACAAGCCACCGACGACATGCTATTATTATTATTTGTGTTCATTAGTTAGATAACAACTGAAATGGATTACAAGAAAGTCCGCCACGTTGCTATTATCAGAATAAGTGGAGTACCTATGTACGAGTATGATTTAGTTAAAGTTTATTATCCTATTCACTTTCAACTCATATCGATCCAAAATGGCATAGGATGAGTCTTTAATTAAGAATTGTTTAAATCTGTTTGAAAACCCATTTAGCTGTATGGATAAATGTGAACTATTCACACAAGGTATGTCTTTTTAAGGTTCCGTAGTCAAGACGGATTTAAAGTTTCGTCATATATATCAGTCCGCCTGACTGCCTGTCCTGTTTTCCGCATTAATGGATAATTAATTTTATAACTTCCACTTTTATCGATGTCAAATATCGATATTTTCAAGCCCTATCAAAAAGAATGAATGAAGTGGTTGAACTGTGTAAACAAAATAAGTCGACCAAATTACATGTGCAATACCTTTGGTGCAAGACTAGAAACGGTTTACTACTTTTTAAATGGCAGATTTTGATTTATTGTGAAAACTTTTGTTATTTATTTTAAGAAAAACTGACAATATAAATATGATAATACATTACGTACGAGGGAAAATATATTTTTTCTGGCTTTTCTAAATAGTTTTTTCAATACAAAACGGTACGTATACCCATTTTTGAATAGAATGTTTCTAATCGAGAGCTGACACCATACTGACAAGACGTCACCATTAGGTGAGGCTAAAAATTTCGGTTAGTTCCCAAGGGGGCAAAAGAAAATTAGCCGTCATTGCGGGTCCAGTGGTTGACTAGTCTAAGCATCCTCCTAGTTGACAATCAACTACAGGCAAATCTCAACAGAGATTAGTCAACCGCGTGGGAGATATCATAGTGTAAAAGTGTGTGCGCAATACACAGGTGCACTCTCTGTTCCTTCACTCTCATAGTTCACTGAGATGGTTTTCATTTTTACAAGGAGTTTGGTGCATCGTGTCCATCCTTCAATCGTTGACTTACTTTTTAAAGACTATCAAAACGCTATTCTTATATAAATTTTGTATGGGAATACCAACCACCTCTAGGTTTAATGACTAAATAAATGAATGAACAGTGACTCACGCGCAGTTCCCGTTGTCCGGGTGGCACTGCAGCTGGTTGCCGACGACGCCCAGCGGGTTGCAGTTGCACTCGTCGCAACCGCGGTGCACGTCGAAGTTGAATGTGTACGGCTTGCAGCGGTCGCAGTTTTCCCCTTCCACGTTCTTAGGGCAGATACACATGCCTGGAGAAGAATAGATAAAACTTGGCCACTTTACTCGAGCGTTATATTTCTGAGCAGTAATACTCAGCGACCATTCTTGTCACTGACCGAACTGAGGTCCAAACTATAGTTTAAAGTCCAAGCTCAAGATATGCCAAAGAGCAAGAGCGTAGTAATAGTGGACCAAAAAATAATCGACGAACTGAAAAACACTACCATTAGAAATATTTATAGTCCTACAAGTGTGTGCGCGACCTTTCTGCGGTCGTCAGAGGTGTAGGGAGCTAAGCATATTAGATGTCAGCGGGGACGGATGGTGTTGCGGGGAAGGGGTATAACAGTCGCGTGCGATTGGCGCTTCCTTACCCCGTAGTGGGCGCAGGAAGGTCGTACATGAACTTGTCGAACTATAGTCGATGTAGAGAGTGGGCCGGCCACGTATGCAGAGTGCATCCTCAAAGGTGGACCCGAATCGTTACATAGTGGATGCCTAGGCTTAAGCGGAAGAGGAGCCTAAGCCAAGGAAAAGATGGTGTGACGATTTCAATAATTTGTGTACATGCAGATTGTGCGCGTGTGAGTATATAAAGTTTAATTTTATTCTATTTAGGTGGTGATTCTGCTGCTCTAATACAACAACTTTTACTGTTTTGTGACTAACATCGAAATCTTTAAAAAAATATTTTTATTTTCCTCAAAAAAAATTGCAAAAAACTGGAAAGCTAATTCTAGAATTTTTTGCTAATTTTGTGTTTGTGGTGCTTGTAATTATGAACGGCAACAATTTTTTTTCTTGTTTAACTTCAGGGGATGTAGTGACCAATCAGAAATTTTTGTTTGTGAATTCGATGTTGAACCCATAGGAAATGTTGTATTAGAGCAGCAGTAGAAACCCTGTGTATGCGTGTGTATGTATTTGTGTTTGTCCACAAGCGCGTACTCACCGTTATCATCACAGACAGCAGTGGCAGGGCAGTGGCAGGGCCGGCAGTCCGGGAACCCGTAGTACCCGGTCCTACACGCGGTGCACGACCGGCCGACCACGTTGGGCTTGCAGGGACACTGCCCGCCGAATACGTCGCACTCCAGCTCCGTGGAGCCCATGAAGTCGCAGAAACATGATAGCGCGCCGCTGTTGTACTCCGCCGTGATTGAGAACATTGCGTCTCGGCAGAAGCCTGGGGAAATAATAGATCGTTAATAAATAATGAATTGTTCCAGAAAATAAAACAATTACCTATACTCGGCTCGGCGAGTTCTTGATCTTGATCCCTATGACATTGACAGTTATTCCTACGACACAACATTGTAGTGGAGTCACCGGTACATTAGAATCGAATTGGAGGTTTCTACAAAATGTCATTAATTTAATTTCGGTAGATACATGTTATTACAAGGATATTCCGTCGGAATTATAACAATTCTTAACATTTACAAGAAATTATCTCAATTAGACTTTACGTTTACGTCCTGCAAAAGTTACTTCGTTTAGAAGATATCGACTAGTGCGGAAAATATCGATAAACAAATGTCGATAATGGAAACGAGTGTACATGATTTATAATCGACCGTTGACGACCGTCTTGGTGTAGTGGTTCGCGCTACGGACTTCTAAACCAGGCGGTTGCGGGTTCGAATCCCGCAAGGGGCAAATGTTTGTGTGGTGAGCACGAGCATTTGTACCTAAGTCATGGATGTTTATAAAAGTATTTAAGTATGTCTATCCGTTATCCGACCCATCACTAACATGAACTGTCATAGGGATCAAGGTTCGCCGGGCCGAGAATAGTCCCAAACTAAGCGTGAACTATCATATGGCGACTGAAATAACGGATTACTTAGCCTGGAGTTCACCAACACATGTTTAGTTTTTAATCAGCCAGTTCAGCATTGTTTGACATATTTTTTATAGGAATTTGTCAAAATAACCGTCAATTTCACCGGCTGTTTAAAAATTGATGAACTCTTACCCCGTTATTCTAAAAACTTAGTACCGGGTTTAAGACAGAACTAAGCTATTAGCTAGCCAATTAGAAAAGCGCTTCTCTATTAGGTTAACCATTCCTCTGTTGTCGGCTAATATTTAGACCCATTTTTAACCTGGTCTATTTTTTTTGTAATAACACCGTTAATTTTTAAACAGCCGCTAAACGTAAGTTCACGGTTCATTCGACACAATCCCCATACAAAAATGTCAAATAAAATTAAACAGCTATTTAAAAATTCAACATGTATGTATGTATTATATACTTTTATAACAACTATGACTTAGGTACAAATGCTCGTGCTGATCACATTAGCATCTGCACCTTGCGGCATTCAAATTGGCAATCGCCTGGCATCGTAGTCGTCGAAGTGCGAACCACTACACAAAGATGGTCCCCAAAGCGATTTCATTTGGCCTAATGGTAATTTGTCCACTCGAAACAATACAAAAACAGGTTACAGAATTCGACTTTCTACAGTTTTAATACTAAGAAGACCAGGGTTTATAAATTTTTGAACAGCCAGTAAACAGATTGACGGTTTGACTGAATTCCCATACAAAATATGTCAAATAATGCTAAACCGGCTGATTAAAAATTAATGGGTACCTACACATTTTACTTTTCTATTCTATTTACATCAATCTATCTACATCAATAACAGTTCTATTCTACAATGAATTGACTGCCTCGTTGGTCTAGTGGTCAGCACGCTGGGTGGTATCCAAAAGGTCCCGGGTTCGAATCTTGGGTTGAAAAGTGGGCTGAAAGTGTTGGGGTTTTCTGTTAGGAAATGACTCAGACACAGCTCAGGAGTCAGGAAGTTGGTGGTATTAACACCCCCGTGCCTCGTTGCACGTTAAGCCGTTGGTTCTGCGCCTGATCATGGACGTGTGGCGGCGATTAAGACCTCCGCGGTTCGCACCCCACATTTTAGAAGATTTTAATTTTTTATGACATGTTTACATCTGTCACTCTTCTTCTGTTCTGTTTTGTACATACTTTTTCACGACCGTTTTCCTTTTTGTATTCTATTTATTTTACCCTTCTATTTGTAATTTGCGAATATCTCCCCTTCTATTTGTAAATAAACCTTTTGTACAGTATCACGCCTATTCACTCTTCGCTAAAGTGGTGACCCCAAGTTGAACACATTTTATTCATCGAGTCAAGACCGCAAGCAGTGTCGACCCTCTCTAGGCGCTGTAATCCGTCATCAGGGCATCGCCAGTCCTCCAGCACGCCGCCTTCTTAGGACAATCACAGCTCACTCTCGTGCTTCCTGGTTCTGCGGCGGCATCTCAACGTGCACCACCAGGCCCTGCATCCCACACCAGTTCACCGTTAGGCTGGGCGGTTTTCACTGGTGCAATGGATGTACTGTACCCTGCGTTTGGCACGTCGACGCTCCTTCGTCCCGACTCACCGAGGACTGAGCACGCCTACAAGTCTCCAGCTTGTATCGCCCTGGACGGTCTCTGGAGGGGAGTGATGTGGCGGCGATTAAGACCTCCGCGGTTCGCGCCCTACATTTTAGAAGATTTTATTTTTTATGAAATTTTTACATCTGTCACTCTTCTTCTGTTCTGTTTTGTACATACTTTTTCACGGCCGTTTTCCTTTTTGTATTCTATTTATTTTCCCCTTCTATTTGTAATTTGCGAATATAATGTAAATAAACCTTTTGTACAGTATCACGCCTATTCACTCTTCGCTAAAGACGAATATATTATAAGGACTATCAATCGCCATAATAAGATGCGTTCCCCGATTTTTAATTCATTTGTATCTCACTAGATGACTCTGGAGGTATCAGTAGCTATTTTTATTGTATATTTTTAACAGCACGGCTCACTCGACCATCAAACGACGACTGGAAACGAGGTAAATTTAGCTACATAGTTACATAGATGGCGCTTGTTTAGAATATTTGATTTCGTAAATCTGACAACAGGCTAGTCATTCGAATTTTAAAAATTTCAAAAATGATTATCTCAGGATTTCATGGTGATTAGGCCTTCGATAATCTACACTGCTGATATAGCACACCATATAAAAACAAAACCTAAATATGTCATAGCACATGTTTCAACTGACACTTCAAGAGACAGTTTGTTATCCATTACTGCTTAACGTCAGATTATAATTATAAAGTTGAAGTTCTATCGTCAATGTATACCTACGAGTAATAAGGTGCTTAGTGTCGTGTGGCTGTGAGTTTCATCCAATATCCATAGGTGTAGTTAATCGATAATTTTGACATATCAATGCCATTCTCACTCGGTTGTAGGGTTGAACTTTGAGATTTTATACAAACAATTACCTACTTAGGGTTAAAAATAATTTTACTCACCAATCGTAAAGTTGACGACGCTGAGCAGACAAATTCGCGGACATCCGCTAGTCCGCGAATTTGTCTCAAAATCAAAATAGAACATATTTTGACTTCCCAAGGCGCTGCATGACGTCATCTATGATTTTTTAAAGTACTAAATCCAAAGCTAGCATGGGAGTCTTTCGACGGCAGCGAAATACGACATTTCACGAAAATTAAAGCCTTAGCTAGCAATAATAACAACGCCATCTCTGGATATTGCTCATTTTTTAGGATATTTCCGGGGAACGCTAATTTGTATGGCAATTGTCAGTCCTAGTATAATTCGTCCATGGCCTGATCTCTCCATGGTCATGACGGACTGCCGTCTCACCGAATTATGAGAGTCCACCTGTGTATTGCGCACACATTTGTGCACTATAATATCTCCCGCGCAGTCGGCTAATCTATGTTGAGATTGGCCACTGTAGTCGAAATTCGGCTAGGAGGACATTACTATTACAATGAAAAAACTCACCTGTATCATTCGGGCTGATGTGGTAGTGGTTGCGCGTGCACGTGTCAATGAACTCGCGCGTGTAGTCGAGAACATTGGCCTCTTTTAGCGCTGAGTCGGTATAGTCGGCCGTGGCGACCGCCAGCACGTAGTCCAGCCAGAGGCCTTTGGTGTCCGCACCCTGGGAAGATATGGTAAGTGATAAGCTTTAAGCACCTCCTACACAATCCTATTTGTAGCTTCCTAACTAGGATCTTACATAGGATCCTAACGAGGAAGGAAGGGTGGATAGGCAGGTGCTCTACTCTGATAACGCATTGTCCGTATTTTTGCGTCAGCAGTCGACGCAAGGCAATATGTGTCCTTGCGCATCCTTCTGTTCCTTACCTTCGTTAAGACTGCATACAGTGTGGCAAGTCCTTTAACCCCTTGAGGATCGGAACACCGCCGGCGGTTTCATAATAATTAATTTTCTATTGTGTCTGAAAACGTGATCTCCAAGTATTAAGGTTTGTGCCCACTACACCGTACCATACCATGACCGTGCTAGGACCGTAGAAAAATACACATTTGATTTTCAACCCTAAACAGCACTAAGTTCAAAGTATAATTATGAGCGCTGTGTTCGTTCTGACATGGAACGGTGCATCGAGAACACCGAGCTCAAACATTTCGAACTTTAACTTAGCACGCTAATTTCGAAAATCAAATGAGCACTTTTTGTACAGTCCTAACACGGTCAGGGTATCGTACCATACCCTGTGTAGTGAGCACAGACCTTTAACGCCTTTATTGTACTATACTTTTGCATCCTGAATTGGACGGGCAGTGCTGCGTTTTGGCAGCCTCGAGTCTTGTTGTTATCTGTAAGGTCTGTCTATAGTCTACCTATACCAGGCCTGTGTTACTTCCCGCGTACCTACGTAGCAAAACGTACTGACGCGCAGCGACCCACTGCAGCGGGCCAATCAACTTGGGTGTCGCTAGCAAGCTACGACACGCGCGCTCGTTTCATTCACCGACGGCGCGCGGCACTACGTTGCTGGCTTGAGCATTAATAAGTATTAATAAAGTACTTATTCTGTGCCTATACTTACTTGGAAGGTGATGGAGACGATCTCATTGACAGCGAAGTAGTTCCTTTCGTCGAAGCAGCGAGTGGCACCTGGAATTGGACTGGTAGTGTTGCGTTTTAGTAGCCATATATACAGTGAAGACTGTTCTCCCTAAGGCCTGTCTACTATAGTCTACCTATACGTACTTGGAAGGTAATGGACACGTTCTCATAGACAGCAAAGTAGTTCCTTCCGAGAGGTAGTCGCAGCAGCGAACGGCCGCAGCATCCTAAATTAGACGGATAATGTTGCATAGGCTCTAGGCTGGTCTCTAGGTCTATCTATAGTCTACCTTTACTTACTTGGAAGGTGATGGATACATTCTCGTTGACGGCGAAGTAGTCCCTTCCGTCATGTAGTCGCAGCAGCGAACGGCATCCTGAATTGGATGGGCAGTGTTCCGCCGCCATGCGAGCGTCTTGTTTTACGCCGTCCAGAGATAGGGTTACGTCTAGGCTGCTCTCTGTATCAAACAAGGTAAGTTATATACAGGGTGTCCCAAAAAGAGCATGCAAGACTGCCACTAAAGATAGCTTAGCCATAGACCTTTCAAATAAAAAAAAACATGACTCTAATAAAAGTCCTATAGTTTGGGAGATAATGCATTTTTTTTTGTACTTTTATAAGAGTCATGTTATTTTTATTTGAAAGCTCTATGGCTAAGCTATCTCCAGGGTCAGTCTGGCGTGCTATTTAGTGGGCGAAAAAAAAAAAAAAAACTTTTTTAGAGTATATCTGAAAGGTCTATGGCCCTTGCCTACGCCGCCGCCGCTGCCATGCCACCTCGGCAGCCTAACACATCGGGAAAACCCAAAACAAAGAAGTTGTCACCGACACCGTGTCAACCGAAGGAACGGTGCGATGAGCAGGGTTTCACAAAAGTAGAAAGAAGAAGAAGGAAGCCCGCCAGCCGTAACCACCGTGGCACCGCACCGACCGGACCTGAACATCCGCTGCGACCCGAAGTACGCACGACGCAGTTATATGTGTCCCGCCTGCACTGGTCCACAAAAGTCGAGGACGTCGTAGACCATGTCCGAAAGAAATCAAACTTCACCCTGAGGGTCGAACGGTTGGAATCTCGTCACAAAGTGAATTTTAGTTCGTTTGTGGTGAGAGTACCGACCCACCATCTTGCGACCTTCATGAAGGAGGACTTCTGGCCGCAGGGAGTCGTGTTTCGGAAGTTCCGAGGACGGCTGCCAACCGACACCGCGCGCATCGCTACATGTCGCTGACGCGTGTAGTTCATTGTTTCGTTTTGTTTTTAATTATATTGTATGTATGTTAGTTTTTTAAGGTATTTATTATATGGGCCAAATTTTTGTGTGAAATTGTAGTTGCCTGAAATAAACTTTTTTTTTTTTATTTATGGCTAAGCTAACTCCAGTGTCAGTTTGGCACGCTCATTTTGGGACATCCTGTATATTATATTGTATGTATGTTAGTTTTTTAAGGTATTTATTATATGGGCCAAATTTTTGTGTGAAATTGTAGTTGCCTGAAATAAACTATTTTTTTTTTATTTATGGCTAAGCTAACTCCAGTGTCAGTTTGGCACGCTCATTTTGGGACATCCTGTATAATAAACAATAAATAACTCGGTGGACCAAACTCTTCTTTTCACAGTTTTATTACAGAAATCTATAGTAAAGAAATATCCGCAGGACAATTCATAGTGACCTCTCATGACAGTAAAGTGTCGCCCATCTTATGCTAGTGGCGTGTAGTGTAAATCTTGGCTACATGATCAAATACATCTCAAAACGTCTCTTTTGTTATTATTTACTATGTTGACGCCGAGATTTTTAAACGTGCATCCTTTTTTCGGAATTTAGAAGTTAGAAAAGTCAAAAAGTTTATTTTACCAGCTGGCCTCCGCCACCGAACTTGAAAGCTATCGCGTTTACGATTGCTGTTTCAAATTTATTTTGGGGAATAATAAAACGAGCGACTAAAAAAAAACTTTGCGACTGATGATGGCATACTGTTTTAATACCTTGAGCGGCATGAATACTCAAGCGAAAAATAAACCAAACCAACGACGAATATTGATCAATAATAAAATCCAGAACAAGCTTACAAAAGGTGGGTTTTGATTATTACATTTCAGTTTATAAAAATACTATCCGGGCGACTAAATTACTAAGTGAGCGACTAGAAATACAGAGAGGGCAACTTTAATACTAAGATTGATTCGATTTTTCTAATTGAGGTTTTACTTAACGAACTACAAAAAAGTTAATTCTGAGCAAAGTTTTGTGAGCTGCTTTATTAACGATTATTGGTTACTGATATTATATTTGAGGTCTCATGTTTTCTATTTTGATACGATTTTTTAATGAAAACTAGATTGTTAAAGCGCGCGAATTCGAATGGGGGCGGGGCGAAGAATCGAGTCCAAGCCAGCACTTATCATACAGTGACAATGTGTAGGTAGAGCTCCTCCATCCTCATACCAACCAATGAACTTTATTAGGAAGATTACTTTTTTTTGTTGACTGAAGCGTCTTATTTTATTTTATTTTTTTGTTGATTTGATTTAACAAAATACAAATTTATTAAATTTTTTGTAATACATTGTTTCATTTAGTTACCTACCCTGAAATTTTAATAAATTATTTTTTTCCTTCAAATAATAGTATTCCTTCAAATAATTATTTCATAAGATTATTTTTTATTTAAATGTGGGCTCATAATACGCTGCTCATAATAGTATTTTCCAAAGTAGTTTTTGCATTCGAAACACTTCATTTAAGATAAAATACCGCTCAGTATGAAAAAAGCATT
Organism: Pyrausta nigrata; assembly: GCA_949316185.1. Lineage (NCBI taxonomy): Eukaryota > Metazoa > Arthropoda > Insecta > Lepidoptera > Crambidae > Pyrausta > Pyrausta nigrata. The sequence goes on from OX438936.1 coordinate 3,679,209, forward strand.
TGCCAAATATTGAAAAAAATGCAGGACCTAAAGTTTACACTCAATCAAATATTAGGTCGCTCAAATATTATGAAGCTTCTCATTTTGTATTTTAAGTAACCCATTTTTTTTTTGTAAGTTGCTGTTTTTTTTTTTTCGTCACTCGCTCTCAGTCGCTCACTTAGTTATTCTTTAACCCACATTCATTATTTTTGACACTTAAAACATAAATTTACAGTCACTCGTTTAAATACTACCCATTTATTTTTATGTTTAATTTTAGAAGCTACGTTGCCTTGCCGACTTTATTTTGAAAACTGTAACTTTTTTGTACTTAAAAGCAATATTGAATTAGGCAGTAGGCCGGCAGATTTAAGGTCATGGCGCACTATACCGGCACCGTAACAGCACGGCGTCGCCTCGAATTTACAAAATATATTGTATACGATTCACAACTTAATTGCTCTAAATTCAATGACAAGTTAATTGCTGGATTGAGGCGGTACCGTTGCGGTGCCAGTAGTGCCATAACCTTGAACCATCAAAATGTCTCACCAGGGTGGTCCGGCTGGTAGTAGTGAACGATGAACATGTACTCCCCGGGCGCAGGCACCTTGAAGTCCAGGGTGATGGGGTCGGAGTCAGGGGTGAGGTACACCACCGCGGTGGAGTTGTCAAGGATGGGTGGCCGTTCCTCGCGGTCGCCGCCCGTTCCAGATTCGATTTCCACCTGGCGAGAAAAGATGGTTCGGTATAGTAAGGACCGTCCTGTGTGTACCTGATCTGATGGTGCATGATTTGGACATTTGGCCTTAACTGTAAAAATCCTGATATTCAAGTACGATTCTGTTACAATTGGGCTAGTGAAAATAAGCAGACTTGGGCCCCTGGTTGCAGTTACGAGTGGTTGCCACAAAGAATGGTGATTCTTAACACTCAATGATATTGTCCATTCTCATACCGGTTTTCACGGTCAGAGGTAAGGTCACGTGACATGTTTGTATACGATATCTACACATTTTTTATGAAAAATGAGATTCTTGTTATTCAAAGCACAACATTGAAAACAATGTATCGTATGTAGGTACATACTTTTAGGTAATAATTTAAGTTGCAACACATAAACTAAGATGTCGTTAGACATTTACAATGCAATGAGGTCGAAAATCCTAGTATCTTGTAAGTTGTCAAAATTTCATAAACATTTTTTAAATGGATGGTTCACAGAACCAAAATGCCGCGTTTTTAATAACTTGTTTCTGGCCCCTTGTTAGAGAAACATGATGCGAAAAAAGTCGGTAGCCACGTTTTTTATATAGCATACCTTCTTAGAGTCCACAGCAGCTGAAAACACTGCCGGCTCGCACTTCCCTCCCCGCCGCAGACAGTACGGCCGTGGAGTAATGTAGTCCAGGTGCCACTCATCCTCGGGTATGGCTATGACCGATTTGATGCCAGTGAGCCCGTCCCTTTCGCCCTGTAAAAGTCGAAACATTTAAAAATGTGAAAGTGTATTTGAATTCAACACATAAGCTACTTTTGTCGCGATATAAAACTTTTAAGGGAATGAAATGGGGTATGCATGGGGTTTAAGTGAGAAATCCGAGATTTGCGCAGGCGAAACCGCAGGGAATCGCTAGTGATTAAACAGCATAACAAATCACACAATGAGAATTGACCATTCAATTAGATTTTTTAAAATATAAACGCACCAGTGTGCAATTATTTCTTGAATATGAAATAAAAATTTTTGAAAGAAATTATGGTCCAAGTATTATTTTTTTGCTTTCCCGAGGACTTATCCGAGGTCGATTTATGTCATTCTCAGTTGTTTCAGAAGATGATCGCAGATGTTCGATACGCAAATAGCTTGGATGGATTTAAATATTCGATTACACAGTGGTTATTAAAATCATGCGTATACGAGTAATTATCATTTATAAGTATAAAATATATAAGTCAGCCTATTAGATTCCACTGCTGGGAAAAGGCCTCACCTCAACTATGAGGAGGAACGAGCCATACTTCACCACGCGGGCTCAGTGCGGATTGGTGGAGGGGTGTATGTAAGGCAAGTGACAAACCTTACTGTCAGAAGTTATCAAGCCGCCCTAGGGCCTCTGACTAGGCTTAACGACTAATACCACAGATATTAGCCGGGACCAACTGCTTAACGTGCCTTCCGAAGCACGGAGATGCTTGTCATGGACGTCACTTAAATGGTCGGAATGGTCACCCATCCAATCACGACCGCGCCATGGGTTGCTTAACTTTTGGTATCCCTACCAAAGCGCTGCCACCACTGCGCCACAGGCACCTCTTTATAAGTATGATGGATAAATAAAAATGAACAAAACCACTTACATCCAAATAAATCGTGTTCTCCTCGCTCTGCACATTCACTATGTAAATCTTCGCTATATTATCCACGACGACTTGTCTACACGGCGATGTATACGGGCACTCATTCAAGTTCGCTATGGCTGCTATCTCCGGCGCGTCTCCCGACTGGATTCTGACGGTGACTGTCCATTTTGGAGTGAACAAGTTGGTCTCGTTGGAATAGTCCTCGACTGGTAGAGCGCTGCGGTTGATCGGGGTCACGTATTCGATCAAGAAGACATACGGGCCAGGGTCGTCGATCGTCAGTTTGTACTCGAGTTCGGGTTGAGCGTCGTTTAGAAGTGGTATCGTGTTAGGCGCGGCGTTTAGTTCTTGGAGTTGCTATGGAAAAGAAAATGTATGATGATTAAAATATTGACCGAAAGAGATAATACAGTAGACGACCTCCCTGGTCAAGTGGCTTGCACACCGGTTTTCAAGGTATTGCCATCTCTGAGGTCCCGGATTCAATCCCCGTTAGTCGGGTCAAAAAAGAAATCCGTATTTTCTATATTATCTCGGGTCTGGGTGTTGTAGTACACGCGATGTTTCTGATTTCCATAACCCAAACGACTTTCAACCTAATGAGGATCACATAGAGTTCAATATCGATGTTGTTACTTACGACGTTGTCCTCCACGTAGCCAGTGACTGGAGTGACCAGCTCGGCGGTAGGTCGTCCCTTCACGCTGGGGTACGCGAAGTGGCGGCAGAGCCTCTGGTCGCCGATGACGCAAGGCTTGTCAACCAGCTTGGTGAGGACTGTCGCTTCGTAGTACGCTTCGGGGATTAGGACGAAGTAATCCTGCAGGAAATTGGCGTGTTTTTTTTTAAAAAAAGTGTAGTTAGTTATGTTAACTTTAAAATTGGCTTTATAAGATTTTGGGCAGTACCTATTAAGAACACAGAATAATTACTTTTCTCTTGTGCCTAAGTCAAGGATTAAGTTTCAAAGCGGGGTGTTCTACTTCACGTCGTTCACAGAAATGGCCACAAACAACAACCATCCTTTTGGCTTCTCTATCTATGCTTTCTCTATATATTGCTTGGGCTTAGACTGCATTTCCAACTCGATTCATATAACATACGGGGTGGCCCGTTTACAGTGGTCCAAAGATTTTTTTCAGATTAAGAGCACCATAATTGATGGTTACTTACATACTTTATAAGTCAGCCTATTAGATCCCACTGCTGGGAAAAGGCCTCACCTCAACTATGAGGAGGAACGAGCCATACTTCACCACGCGGGCTCAGTGCGGATTGGTGGAGGGGTGTATGTAAGGCAAGTGACAAACCTTACTGTCAGAAGTTATCAAGCCGCCCTAGGGCCTCTGACTAGGCTTAACTGCTTAACGTGCCTTCCGAAGCACGGAGATGCTTGTCATGGACGTCACTTAAATGGTCGGAATGGTCACCCATCCAATCACGACCGCGTCGTGGGTTGCTTAACTTTTGGTATCACTACCAAAGCGCTGCCGCCACTGCGCCACAAGCACCTCTTACATACTTTAGTTAAGCGAAAACTTATGGTTTAGATTTTTTTTTAATTCGAAATTTTAATTTTTTGACGCAAAACCTCTCTGTTATAAAAACTACTGAACCGAATCGAATGAAATTTGGTATGGGCATAGTGCAACAGAGGGGTATAGAATCAAAGGCAGCTATATCCACCTAGGCATTTTTTTTCATAAAGCAGAAAAAACGTTTACCATATTAAAATTTTAATCATTTGGTTGTTATTTTTGATTAAAAACTCATTCCCTTTTGTTATACTTATTAGCATTGTCAGCAAAACTTTGGCGGTACATTTTTTTTTCACAGGATTTTTTTAGAAAATCAATCTTTTGCCGAAAAATTCAAAAAGCTACAGAAAAAGTTAAATAAAGAAAAATCTGTCTGATTATTTACACTAGATGAGCCTATAGCGCAATAGGTAGACTGTTGCACTATGCACATACCAAATTTCATTCGATTCAGTCCAGTAGTTTTCATAACAGAGAGGTCAAAAATATTGAACTTTAGGATTGTTTTTAAAAAACATCAAAATTTCTAATCCATAAGTTTCCGCTTAACTAAAGTATGTTTTAAACGACGCTCTTAAGCTGAAAACAATCTTTGGACCACTATAAACGGGCCACCCTATCAACAAATAGACTTTATATTTTAAAGACATCGAAATATTTTAAGTTATTTCCAAAAACCACACATTCCATACGCATCATGTCAGCTCATTTCTGTTGGAAAAGCACCCATATTTACCACACAGGCCTAACTCCGGACCATGACATCCATATTTCGGAGTCTAGCCATCACGCTTACGAGTATTTGTGCTGTCATACTGACTTGAGCGACAGGCAAAAGGGACGGCTGCAGTCGAAAATACAGACATTGTCTTCTGGAGTAACGCCTCAGAGCACAGTAACACTCACGATCATGACTTCCTTAGTGGTCTTGATGGTGACGGTCCAGTTGCCAGGGTTCATCACGAAGGGAGATGGTGCGATGCCTTTCTCTCCCGAGACTGTGATCAGCTGCGGCTCCATTGTCGGACGGAGGAGGACCATGAACCTAAGGGATATAACAAGTAAATATATAGAACTATAATGCGACCGCCTAATTGCGTCCACGTTTGCGGGGTCCAGGGGAGCGGGCACTCTATAATACAAGTACGCTGGACTGCATACTGTCAAGCTAAAAGTGAAGCCATTTGATTATCGTCATTTTAGCGCTGACGGCTGTAGTGAGCGTGTGGTGACCGCCCACGAAACTAACGAGAGTTGACATAAACATATGCAAGTTACTCTGTTTTAGTTCCCTGGACACTCGGTGGGGGGTGCTTTGATTCAGCACAAAAATTATCTGTCATTTCCTAACGAATGTTTAGTCCAGCGTACTTGTATTATAGAGGTCAGTGGGTGTGGGAGTCGACGTGAAGGGGGGTCCTTAGCGGTGCGGGTAATTCGCATTCTTTTCTAAACTCAAATTACCCAATCAAATCCCTGTTATCGTCTACCCCCGCAGGCGAGGGCTCAGATAAGCGGTCAGACTATAGCTGACCTAACGTTGTTGTGTCATTGAACAACAACTAAAATACCATGCTTGGTCACCGGGGTGTGGGAGGGACACTCAGCTTTTTGTCACGTTGACAATATCTTCTACAGAAACTTCGCAATTTTTTTCTTTATTTACAAGGGCGGTATTGATAAAAGACAAATTAAGCATTATTAAGTTCTGTTTGCAATAGCAATAAATGTCAGAAAACCATTTATGTCAAATTACTACGTAGAAATTGGAAGAGATGCGATGGTGGGGGTATTGACATATGCTGCGTGGTCACCGATGTGACACGTATATCTATTATATGTAGCTTTAAGACAGGTTGCATATCTTCATTCATAAAAGACAAATAACGCCATTTTTTTCTTTCTGTTTGCAATAGCAATAAATGACAGAAAACAAATTACTACTTACAGAAAACTAATTTCGAATTTGGAGGAGATGGGATGGTGGGGGTCTTGACATATGCTGGGTGATCACCGAGGGGATGTGTCACTATATGATATGACCATTTAGGACAGATACAAATACACAGGACAGGTTGTATTGCAGTACGTACTTCTGCTGTGTGTCGACGACACTCTCCGGTGTTATGATGATGGAAGCGAGCACCGGGTCTCGAAGCGGGTTCGCGTATTTAAGCACCATGCGGTATAGCGACGACTTGGAAATGTGCACGATGTTTATCACTTCGTTCTGAAAAATATATACAATTTAAATGGTAACTCTGCCTCAAAGTCTACAATATATAATTGGTACCTAGGTCTAGGTAAGAAATTTCAAGAGTTTTTAATCCCTCGTGAATATATGCTTCCCTAAATTGTTCTTAGTCTGTATTCTGTATAGATGGACCCACAATAGTAGATCCATTACGTAAAAAGCCTCGTCAAAGATAAATTAATTTCTTTTGTAAATGAGAATTTGACCTGTACTGGTGTCCTGTACATGAAGGATAATTCTACAGATAAGTCATATCATGCCCTAATACATAATATGCTATTCTGAAAGTGAAGGTGTCACTCTTCTCGAGATATAAATATTTAATTATAAGTGGCTATTTACAAAAATAATTACTTAGTTATAATTAGATAGCTCCTATCAAAACACAAACCTGTAGCGCCGAGAACACGACATATCCCTTCCACGAGTACCCGGGGAACGCGTCTTCACTGTTCCTGTATCTGACAGGACCGGACTGAGTGAGACCCTCCTCCACTTCATACTGGAACTGGTGTAGCGTGGGGAAGTAGTGTGCGCGAATTGGCCGGTCGCAGCGGCGGCCCTCGACGCGCGAGTGGCAACGGCACTGGCCGGTGAGCTTGTCGCAGTAGTTGTCTATGGAGCCGCCGATGTCGCAGTCGCATTCTGGAAACAACCGGGGTAATTAGTTCTAGTTTCCTTCAAAAGGTTCGCAGCATACTACAGCTGTTTTTTTTTCAATGCCTTGCAATTAACAGCAATTTTAAAACTATTTTCCTTAGAATCTTTAAGGTTTTGAACACGTGAAGTCTTGTTACCTGCTTGTGGGGCTCTTGGCGAGATATACGCGCTGAGCCTGAACAACACTCAAGCGAGTTAGCAAGTGACACCTTAGACGTAGGATTTAACGGCACTTATTGCTCTGCAGTCGGTAGAAAACGCCTGGCACTGGTCGCACTGCCACTGCCTCGCCGATGTACATCTTGCACTTGCATCGCCCGCTGCATGCATTTAGCTCGCCTTGTCCTTCAAACAGGCTAGAGAGTAGCCGCCGAGCTAGCTTATATGTGAAAGGCACCAAGAGACTTTCCTCGCCTAGGTAGCGATTTATACCGCACAGTACTCACCAGTGCATTCGAACAAGTTGTTGCTCTGCTCTCACTGGTCTAACTATTACCTACCGACACGCATCTTGCACGTCCTGCACTGTACGCGGCTATCTCACGCATTTAGCTCACCTCGCTCCAAGCCAACTAGAGAGTAACGCCCGCCGAGCGAGCTACGTGTCAAGCGCTGAGCGAGCTAGAAATTACCACCTGTCAAGCAATATTCCTCGCTTAGCTAGCAAGTTACACTGAGCAGTACTTACCAGTGCATCCGAACACATTGTTGCTCTGCAGCCGGTAGAACCCGTCTTGGCACTGGTCGCACTGACGTTCGCCGACGTGCATCTTGCAGGTGCACTGTCCACTGCGGGTGTCGCAAGCGCCAAGACCGCCGAGCGTGCCGGCGAGGTGGCATCCGCACTCTGTGGATGAAAGTAAGGATACAATTTCTACTGAATATAATTTTCAGAAAGGCAAACCCTCTCTATCATGGTGATACTTATGTCGATGTAATATTGTATCATAAATAATTATAATACAATGATCGAAAATATATAATATGATACAAAGGTCTGTATTTGTTTTTAGTAATGTCTATTAAGGCTTCGATGTGTTAGTTTAACCCTAGAAAAAAATTTAATTTTTGACAAAACAATCGCACCTAGCTAGACGATTTTGTCTGCTTCTAAAGTTGCACACGGACTTGTCATATCAGGGACAGAAATACAACGCACATGACATCTAAGTTTTTAAGTTTATATGTCATCCGCATCTTGCTGCAAAGAACTGCTTATAGTAAGCTCTGAGCTAATGCAGTAAGCTCGGAGCTATGCACCAATTAGCTCAGTTACATGAGTTTTGATGCTTTCGGAATCAGAATGTGTTACGACCATTTAGCGCTGTTCATGTAAAATTACATATAGGGAGAGATTTTCTGGGATTGTGCCTATATTCAGGATGGATGTCATAAGGCTGCGACTGATGTAGTGGATGAGCGATTTTCAATATTAAAATATAACATTTTTAATTTTTGACAGTTGCTGGTGTACTTAGTTAAATTAGTTTAATATCGATGTAGACTTTGAAAAACATTGCTAAAGAAATATTGATTAAGTTTATTTGTCTAAGATATATTTTAATGTTAATTCTCTATTTACTAACTCTGTAGTGTCATTGTTTAATTTTTAGGATTGCCAGCACTTTACTGCACAAATGCTGGAAAATAAAAATATTGCGTTGATTCTGGGACACCCGTTATTACTCGCGTAAACGCCGTAAACATTGTTACAACTCCACTACACTGTATTATTACTTCAATATTATTGGTTTCATACATTTCATGCACTAAAATCGCTACGCTTTTCACTACCATAGTGGCTTAGTCAGTAGCATGAACTCAGTCATTAAATCTAATTAGCCCTAGAGCAAAGGAGCTTTTCATTGCGCATTGCGCATGACGGTTGAGTTCAGACAGTAGGTGTTTAACAATCCTGCCGGTGGTTCAGTCTACCAATTGAGGGTTATCTAGAACTACCAGCGTGGTTTAAATACACGACGATACTATACAGAAGCACCGCTACGTTTAGTATGGGTACGATTCTAAAATGCAAAGGCGAATGACGAAATGCGAAGGCGAATTTTTTTTTTCAGTTGTTTTACTTACAGTTTTTTTTTCTATTTTGATAAGCAAAAGCGATGATTCTAATAAATATCAATCAAATGTACTACCGAATTGAGAACATTTTTCATTTGAAAGCGCGCCCTTTATAATGTTAGGAGGAAAGGGGTAACAAAACAAAATGGCGGTTCGAACACATGGTAAATATGTAAATGTATTTTATCAATCATATACTGATAAAATAGATTTACATATTGACCATAGTAGAAAATAGTTAACTATGTCAGCCATATTAACTCCGCTGAACAAAAAAAACTGTGAAAACCGAAGCAAAATAGACTAAATTATATTATGAAATAATGGAAAAACTTTTTTAAAATATTTATTTTAACTTTTTTGTAAGTAGTTTTGTGGTATAATTTTTTCATAAATTTACATGCTATACTCTAAGATGTTTTATTTAAAAAAATATATTTAAATTTAAAAATACAAATATGGGACTTATTATTATATTTTTTATATTATAAAAAATTTGTATTAATTATATTGAAAATAAAAATATTATAAATACAAACAAATGATCCAAATACATATAGCATAAAAAACAAAGTGTCAAGAGAATGTATAAGAAATAAAAATAAGTTCCGATAACATTTCTGAATTAAAAACAAATAATAAATAAAATTAAAAGAACTAAAGGATTATGCGTCATCATCATTCAGTAGGTTCACACACAGACCGAAGGGGGTCCCCTTCCGTCGAGGTTTATATCAGGTTTTCAGAGTAAGCCCGAAGCTAAGCACCAAGTATTCACTGGCGCTCAGTTCCGAGCTTACTTGCCGACTGGCAGACCAACTCGGTGTATTCGCAAGGTGCGTTTCGCGCATGCGCGCTGCCTTACAGCTAATATATTTTTTGTCTACAACCTTTACCAGTTTTGTTTGTTTTATAAACTAAAAATAAAATTGAAAAATTGTTAAAAAAAAATAAACAGAAATGAATCACAGAACCATTTACTATTTAAAAGGTATTTTTGGGTAAAAGCGACAAGAACAGCAAGGGTCGAGAGTACGGAGATCGTATTGAAAGAGTAACTACTCTGGGCCCTGGTTCGCATGCGTCGTGGTTGCTTGGCGTCGGCCAATAGCAAGCTCTAGGTCTTTAGTGATTGTGTTCACGCCAGTCCTTAGGGTGCGATACGCGCATGAGAGAGCGGTTTCATGGGGGGAAGCGGGAATGGTTTAAATATCAAACGTGTTACGTGAAAGTAAAAAAAAGTATGAGGCTACTAATAGACAGATCGGCTGCATGTTACAAAAAATAATTCTGAACTGTACTGCTACTGCATCAAAAGAACTAACATATAATAGAGGAGCTACCACTGCCAGCTACCAACAACTTTGTCAAAATTTGATCATATCATATCAGCCTATTGCAGTCCACTTCTGGACATAGGCCTCTCTAAGACGGCGCCAACTTTCACAGTCCTCCGCTTCTCGCATCCAGCCACCACCGGCCACCTTCCTCAGGTCGTCGGTCCACCTAGCAGGGTCAAACACTACGTTTCCTGAGACGTGGTCTCCATTCGAGAACCTTCCTACGCCCGTCGGTTTTGCGACAGACATGACCAGCCCACTGCCACTTCAGCTTACTGCACCTCTGGACGATATCTATGACTTTCGTCTTTTGGCAGATGATCTCAAAATTTGATAACAATACGTAATCCAAATAATGCATGGCTAGCAATTGACCTCACTCAGTTATTGAGAATCACGAAAAGGGTAAGCACGAGTACCTATCGTGATACGGCCCGCTAAGCTATGTCATTGTTTTACATAGATATATAATACTCTTTTTGCTTCGCTATGTCTTTATTTTTAGTTATACACGAAATCAAAATACTAAATGTATGCTTAATCTGATGCCGCTTCTCTCGTAACCATAATTATTACCATACCATGCACGAATAGTCTGAAATCAGTCACAAACCCAAAACTAAATCTAGGCAAGCGGCGAGCTCAACACGCGTGCGCGAAGCACCTACGAGCTGCCAAAGATGCTGAACTCATTAGTAACCTGTTAATGGCCACTACTACGTCTTACTCAATCAAACAAAGGACATCACCCCTATGTCATACATTTTTGTGCCGGTCAAAAGAAAAATGTGTTTTTTTCTGATAGAACTCTTTCCGCCTGAGCATTTCTTTATATGGCACCGAAGCTCTAGCACCAAAAGGCTTGATATTAAAGTCTGTATTTTCATACAATTTAGATTAAACTATTATCGTTATATAATGTAGTATCTTGCCGGAAAATGGAGTATTAAAAGAAATGAGGTGCGTAGCGGATGTGAAGAGTATAAATTAGTGTTGTTGCGATAATGCAAAACGCTATCGTTAATATCGCTAGTATTACGAGACTATTCTCGTAATACTATTGTGTCGTTGAAAATCAGTCATATTATCAATAGTCGTATCCAAAATGGATGATGTCCTTTATTATTATGAATGGATTTTCAGGTCGACTCTTAAACAAATACAGTTTAATTTTTTCACAGTCATTAACGTTAAATGATGTGGTATGGTAAATAATACCATATGATACTAAAATGTTAATTAAAATACAAATTAAAGAATAGTCACAATATAGATTCTGTACATGTAAAAAGGTACAAAACTTATGTTGTAAACCCTAAAACTTAACAACTCATGTTCGTTTTGAGCGTGACGACTGGCATTAGTAGACATACGCTGTGATTTGGTAACGCGGTGTGGTCCAAGCTCAAAAGCGGAGCGGTGAGTCAATTTTGAGATCCGCGTTTCTCTTCAAAAAAATCTTCAGTCATTCATCCCCTTGGGAACGTTGGCGGGGTAGGGATCATTTTTTAGTTTTAAAAACGGCAATAAAATCACGTTTGATGTATATGGGAGCTCCAACTAAATATTTGTTTCATTTTGTTTTTAGTATTTGTATAGCGGCAACAAAAAATACATTATCTGTAAAAAATTTAAACGGTCTAGCGTTCTATCGTATCGGTCCTCATCATTAAGAGAGATGAACAAAATTAGTTAAGACGAATCTAATGAGCCCTAACTCGATCGGGTTACTAGTAGGGTTCCCATCAATCACCTTCTAGTTCCAGCATCAGGTCTTCGTCATAAGAAATGAAGAGCACAAGTCAATACAAATTATTTGAGCCCAAACTAGATCGGCTTACTAGTAGGCATTCCAGGGTCCCATCAACTACCTTCCAGCATCAGATCCTCGTAATAAAGAGAAATGAACCGAAGTATTAATGGACAAATCTACTATGCCCCAACTCCATTAATATGTATTCATAAACACCTATCAAGCGTCTAAGATCCCTGCTACAGATAACAAAAGAGCTGCATCTTAATCGGTATATTCGTTTAGGAGCTACAGACAGACGCGTTGAAACTATAACACTTCTTTTTGCGTCAAGAGTAACGACTTAAAAATTTAATTAAAACAACTAAACGATTAGGTGTCATAATGTTTGAGTAGGCCCCCTACCACCCACATACGGACCGGAGAGGTGGCCCTCCGTAGAGAGGTTTATATTAAGTTTTCAGAGTAAGCCCGAAGCTAAGCACCAAGTATTCACTGGCGCTCAGTTCCGAGCTTACTTGCCGACTGGCAGACCAACTCGTTGTATTTGCTAACCGCGTTTCGCGCATGCGCTCTACCTTACAGACTTTCCGTTTTTTTTTATCTACGATCTTTCCTATTTCTGGTGAAAATCCAAAAACACTAGTAGTAGATGATTTTATCATCTAAAAATATTGACCGAACAAACATTATGAACACAGAAATGAGTCACAAAATTATTTTCTATTTTAATAAGGTATTTTTTGAGAAAAAGTCGAAAATAACGGCAAGAATCGAGAGTACGGAGATCGTCTTAATGAGTAACTAGGTAATCTGGGCCCTGCCCTGGATCGCATGCGCCGTGGTTGCTGGCGTCGTCCAATTGCAAGCCTAGGTCGTTAGTGCTTGTGTTCACGTCAGACCTTAGGGTGCGATACGCACATGGGAGATAGCGGTTTTATGAGTGGTAGCGGGAATGGCAAACATAAGAATAATGATAGGCAGATTGGCCGCATAGCTAGGCTACAAAAATTTTATTTTTAAACTGTAGTGCTACTGCATCACTAGAATCTATTTTAGACTGTGGCAACTTTCATTAGCTTACCGGCTTCCTGTAAGTTTGACAAGATTTGCTTTAATTACGTAGGTAGGACCTAATTCAAAATATGCATTGCAGTTGACCATACTCAGTGAATTGAGAATCACGAAAAGTGCGCACTGTATTATAGCCTGGCCATGTCATAATTTTTACGCAGATATTTAAAAAAACTTGATACTCGCTTTATTTCGGCATGTCTTTATTCTTAGTTTTACACGTGTTTAGCGCAAAGGTGTAACATTTAAGGGCATTAGTCCAGTTTCTCTTAGTTTTTAATATTTTTTGTACTTTCATAATAAGATTAATGTCTGTTTTTGTTACCAATAAAATATAACACGAAATTAAAAGTACTGAATAATATGCTTCATCTGATGCCGCGTAACCGCTTCTCTCATAACCATTTGTATCTACCATATCATTGTTGAAAAGTCTAGACAAGCGCCAAGCTCAACGCGCATGCGTGAAGTACAGCCTGCCAAAGAAGCTGAGCTTATTAACCTGTTGATAGCCACTACCTAATACGTCTTCAATTTATTATGAATAGATTTTCAGGTTACCTTTCCCACAGAACGGTTTGGATATTTTTACAGACGTGAACGCTAAATGATATGATATTGCATTGAAAATAAGATGTTGTTCCGAGACCGGTACAGAAGAAAAGTAGGGAATAGTCACAATATGGATTTTGTAGGAACATTAATTAAGTACAAAATTTATGACGACGAATACGACAAATGTAGGGTTCTGTAGTTGCTCGTCTCACGTTACTGTATTACTGTTCAACATATGAATTTTGAAGTTCAGATTATTGCTTCTCTATTGAATTCTGCATAATAATATTACAAAACATCGGCTCTGTGGACGCACTAATAAATAACTTTTAAAAGGTGTGTTTAGTTCATTATAACCTTCTTTTGTACTGTTCTTCATTGATTGTGGTAGCCTGCTGACTCTTATGTCTTGAGCCTGCTAACTATCGATAGTCCAGAAGATAGGTCCTATTAGTGCAGGAGTGAAATTTAAAACCTCAGTTGAAATTAAACCAAGTTATTTAAAGAAATCAAACCAAAAATGATAAATTAATAACATAATCAACAAAACCATAAAACCACGTCACATATTTATGTTTCTCAATTAGTGAAATCTAGTGGCAATACATTTTTATCTAACGAGTTTTCAGTTTTTTCAATGCTTACGAAAAAATACGATATAGAGATGTTCTAGTTGAGCATCGAGTACGTAATCTCGATGTAGTTGATTGAGGTTCTGCTGATCATATTTAGAACATATTTATATCGTTTTTCAACGCCTGTTCACGCATGCGCGGTATGTTCGCACTACAGCGCTGCCAACGTTAGTCCTAGACGTCTAGGATCACCATCACGTTGGCAGCCATGTCACAATATAACCGATCGAAGGACTGATTAATTTGCTGCGTTCATAGCTGTTAAAAGGGCTGAGTTCAAATCATGAGCGGTGCGATTGTAAATTCAAGAGAGACTGATAATTTCGTAACTTACATAGTATTAACATCGTAGACTCCGTGTATACCAAATGACCAAGAATGAAAAAATTTGGGAAAAAAATGGAAAAAATTCTTTCACAGTAACAATTCTTTTTACGTTAAAATTTTATACAGGGTGCTACAAATCAACCCATTAGTAGTAAAGGGAGCTACTCACAATCAGTAACTAAACAACTTTCTCCTAGAAACATAGGTCGAAAAACGCCAAATATTTATGACTTTTTATATTAAATCGATCATGTGATCAATCTATTCGATCACGAGATTTCTATGGAGAGTCTAATTTTTTTTGGCATATTTCAACCCATGTTTCTAGGAGAAAGTTGTTAGTTGCTCAGACTCAGAGCTCCCTTCAGTTTCAACGGGTAGTCTTGTATATTAAATTCAATACAAAAATAATTCAATTTAGAACTATAAACTATAGTCATAAGCTCAATTTTCTAGCATAAGACCTGCTGTAAACAAACATTTATGTAACACCTATGCGAATAAATGAATATGAATATGAACACAAAATGAATAGTGAACGTTAACTGAAAATAAAAAAATGAAGCCGTGAATAAATATTGGCGTTATTACATCGATATCATTCGCCGCTAACTTTTATGACTTGGCTCTCATATCTCGACAGAATAACCGATCAGACTGAACATAGGTAACAAATCCCATGGTTTCCATGGTTGCAGCCAGCACCTGCGCGGTGCGACTACTCTCAGCCTATAAATTAGAGATCTCGACCAGTATCCGGCAGAAATGTGGACCCAAGGTGGAGTTCAGATCTCTCACCTTAGGTCCGCATTTTTGACTCAAAAACCTATCATGAAAAATAGCTTTGCATATAACAGCAAAGTGATATTTATTTACGCTGTCTATGTCAATGACAATACCTTTTGTTTAGTATAAAAATGTTATTTTAACCCTTTTCAAAGAAGAACATTACATACCATACACTAGTATGGTACTTTTATTATTATTTGGCGCTAGGAATCCATCTTGTAGGATACGAACCAAAAGAGTAATGTGTAGACAGATCAGATGCATAAATATTTGAGTTCATTCAGCCATCTTATAAACTTGCTAAGAAGTATAGAATACTTCTACGTGGTATACGGTTGTGATATTTAATACATTGTAACAGGCAGCGATCGACTCCCGTTTTTTTCTCCACCAAGATCTCATTATGGAATGATTTTACATCCTTGGTGACGGCACATCCAGTAATTTTATACATCATTTAATTTCGACTACCTATATCTGATTGACGCATGCGTAAATTGAAGCCTGGGACGCGCTGCCAACGTGAATCCAGGACTTGCATTGATATTTTTTTAATAAACTTCGAAGACACAGGCGTGAAAATGCTACCTTTAAGAATAATACAGCATAAAACAAACATGACATTAAAATTGTAGTTTTGTTTCTTATTAAAAAAGAAAAGTAATTATGGGAAATCTCTTTTGAAAGTATTAGCTATGGCTATAAAGCTATAAATACTAAATTATTTAATATTTATAAGTAGGTTGACAGCAGTAGCCCGCGGGCTCTTATGACTTGGCCATCACCTCACGATACTTTTAATAAGCAGACTGAACACAGTCCTAGAGCTCGATTGGCCAAGCCCCATGGTTCCCATGGTGATATCTAGCACCTGCGCAGATCGGCTGGACCTAGGCTATAAATACCGGATCTGAGCCAGTGTGCGGCAGAAATGTGGACCCAAGGTGGAGTTCAGATCTCTCACCTTAGGTCCGCATTTTTGACTCAAAAACCTATCATGAAAAATAGCTTTGCATATAACAGCAAAGTGATATTTATCTAAGCTGTCTATGTCAATGACAATATGCTACCTTTTGTTTAGTATAAAAATGTTATTTTAACCCTTTTCAAAGAAGCACATTACACTAGTATGGTACTTTTATTATTATTTGGCGCTAGGAATCCATCTTGTAGGATACGAACCGAAAGAGTAATATGTAGACAGATCAGATGCATAAATATTTGAGTCCATTCAGCCATCTTATAAACTTGCTAAGAAGTATAGAATACTTCTACGTGGTGTACGGTTGTGATATTTAATACATTGTAACAGGCAGCGATCGACTCCCGTTTTTTTCTCCACCAAGATCGCATTATGGAATGATTTTACATCCTTGGTGACGGCACATCCAGTAATTTTATATATCATTTAATTTCGACTACCTATATCTGATTGACGCATGCGTAAATTGAAGCCTAGGACGCGCTGCCAACGTGAATCCAGGACTTGCATTGATACCAACATAAAAACGATTTATTTGCTGCATTCATATTAGTTAAAGGACTGCGGACAAATTATAAGAGGAGCGATTTTGTAATATACACTAAAACTATCAAGCGACTGTATTTTATAATAAAAATAAATTGTTGTAATAATCTTCGACGTCTCCTTGGGCATGAAAATGCTATCTTTAGGAATAATACAGCATATAACAAACATGGCATTAAATAGTTATTTAACAAAGAAAAATAATTATGATAAATCTCTTTTGAAAGTATTAGCTATGGCTATTAAGCTATAATAGACTACGGGCCCATGTCCAAAATGGATGGGTCATACGAACTACAAGGTGACGTATATAGGACGATATAAGAGCATAAAATAATAAGATTCAGCACTATGCCGTCACTTGCAAGCAGTCTAACTGAGTGCTGGTGAGAATTCAAAAGTGCAGGAGAAGAGAAAGTACATTTTGGGTCATATATTTTTGTACGGCATTGTTACACATGGGCCCGTAGTCTATAAATATAGCAGTAGCCCGCAGGCTCTTATGACTTGGCTATCACCTCACGATACTTTTAATAAGCAGACTGAACACCGTCCTAGAGCTCGATTGGCAGAGCCCCATGGTTCCCATGGTGATATCTAGCACCTGCGCGGATCGGCTGGACCTAGGCTATAAATACTGGATCTCAGCCAGCGTGCGGCAGAAATGTGGGCCTAAGGTGGAGCTTGGGTCTCTCACCTTAGGCCTGCATTTTTCGCGAAAAAATACTTGTCACTTTACAGCTTCAGCCGCATAAACTGCACTAATTTTACGGCGGGAAAACAACCATTAAAACTTCATCGTTTATATCTACAGCTCAGATATAAACGATGAAATTTTAATGGTTGTTTTCCCGCCGCAAAATTAGTGCAGTTTATGCTGTATTGCTTAGAGCGTAGAGCTTCTATTGCTTTAAACATTGATTTCTTGCGGCAAGCAGTACCCAAATAGGCCAATTCGCGTAAAAGAAACTATCGTTTCTCACGCTTTCGAGTTGATGAATATTTTTTTTCATGACTTGAGATCAAAAATATTTTTAGTTAAAAAAATTCTCGCATGATTCGATAGTACTCGTACGTACTACTAAACGTAAATCGTTCTGCTGCGGGAAAACAACCACTAAAATTTCAGCGTGTATATAGGCTGGGAACGTATGTTTCCGTATGAAAATTGTACTTTCTAGAGTTATGTTTATAGATTTAAAAATGTCCTGTATCAGATCAGATTAACTAGTTTTTCAATGAGTAGTGAGAGATTGCGCTGTTCAACACTGAATAATTATGAAACGGATATTTCGAAACATTTGCCTTTTTTGAATTATATTTATTTCAAATTAGTCATCTTATATTACTACAGGTGTTAAAAATTGGTATATTAAAATAGTAAGGCGTGGCAAGTAATTAACTTATGGGATCTAGTGATAAAATCTCCAACGAGATCAAGACGACCAAGAATTTACATCTTTGGTAGGTATACATTGCCGCACGTCAGATTACCCCACTTTGACCTTGAGACGCCTCTATTCCCAATGTAATAAAAGCTGTTGTCGTAGTTAACCTGGCGTGCTGCCGACTGTACATGGCATATCCAGTATATCTTCACAGCTATTGCTAACCTGGAAGGTGACATTCACGCATGCGTGATGTGCAGCTTGCATCGCGCTGCAAACGTGAATACTAGATATGTTTTATTACCAACCGAAAGACTTGATTATTGGCTGCGTTCATATCAGTTGAAGGGGTGCGGCCAAATCATAAGCGAAACGGTTTTAAGGTAATAATAAATTGTTTGCTAGCCTTAAACTATGCGTGAGCTTGTGCTATGGCGACTAGGATACCAGATAGACAAACATATATACGAGGGTCAAACTGAAAGTTCTTAGAACTGGCCACTTATAAACAATATAATAAAAAAAATATTCTAAAATTTGAAAATAGAACTCTTTGCCAATATTACTGAGTATATATTTCATTCATTTGTCATTTGTTTTATGACTTGGCGGCAAATTGAAAATTGTCTGTGTCACGTCAAAATGAATTTAACACGAGAAAATTTTCGTGCAATGATTTTTTATGACTTTCGATGTCATTTAAGTCAACAAGAAAGTTATGATAGACTACGATTGGCCTTTCACGATGGAGCCCCATCTCGTGCGACTGTTTACAACTGGTTTAATGAGTTTAAACGTGGTCGCACTAATCTCACTGATGATGTACGTGAGGGACGGCCTTCTACGGCGACGACTGAAAATAACATCTGTGTTGTGCGGCGTATGATAGAGACTGACAAAAGAGTGACCTATCAGCAGATTCGGACAAGCTTAGGCATCGGTATGAGTCAAGTGCACAAAATCCTCCACGAACATTTAGCGGTCAGGAAGCTTTGCGCCCGGTGGATACCTCATAATTTGACTAAGGCTCAAAAACTCCATCGTGTGGATTGGTGCCGTAAAATGATTGAAAGATTTAACGGAGGTGACTCAAATGCTGTGTTCGACATACTAACAGGTGACGAAAGCTGGATTTACTGTTATGATCCTGAAACCAAAAGACAATCTGCTCAGTGGGTGTTTCCTTTCGAGGAGTTGCCAACTAAAGTGAAGAGAGATCGAAGTGCGGGAAAAAAATGGTGGCCTCGTTCTTTGGAAGGATAGGTCATTTCGCAACAATTGTGTTAGAGGATCAAAAAACAGTTTCTGCAGAATGGTACACTACCAATTGTTTGCCACTTGTCTTGGAAAAAGTTCGAGAGAAACGACCTCGCAGTAGGATCCTCCTTCACCACGACAACGCCTCGTCGCACACCGCCAAGCGAACGATCGACTATTTGGCGACATCAAACGTTGAATTACTGGGTCACCCGCCGTATAGCCCTGACCTCGCGCCTTGTGATTTTTATTTATTTCCAAAAATTAAAGAAAAACTTAAAGGAAAGCGGTTTATGAATGCTGAAGAAGCGGTGGCTGCGTATCGCGATGCCATTGAAGAGACCCCTAAGGACGAGTGGGCAAAGTGCTTTTCCCAGTGGTTCCATCGCATGCAGCGGTGTATTGACGTCAATGGACAATATTTTGAAAAGATATAATAAAACTAATAACTGGCTAATGTAATCAGTTTTTGATTTTCTAAGAACTTTCAGTTTGACCCTCGTACGTTAGTAGACATCCATTTATTAGGTACAAATGCTCGTACTCATCAAACATTTAACCTTGTTAATTTACTTTATCAAAGGTATGTACTCCTGACCACTGGGTCAGGAGTACATATGTTTTTGTCTTGTTACGGCTGAGCCAAGAACTTAAAAAGTAGTTCCTTTTAGTGTATGGTCGACCTTCTCAACGTTGTATTAACAACAAATAAACATAGAAATATTTAATTAAATTATGTAAAAAAAAACTTGTCTTAAAAAAATATAATTCTGAAATGGTCTAGCTTAGATTTGATACCTATATTGATATGGTAAGAAAAAGCAAACTCCTTCCCTCCTTCTTTTATATTTGCGGGCGCCATTTTTTAAATGGATATTAAAAGCCTATGTCACTAACACAATTCCGACAAAACCTGCGACACCACATTATGTCAGACACCGTCCAGCCGTTTTGCGCCGTAGGGCGTGCCAAAGAAATTGACACTTTTCACTTGGCTTATATTGGAAAATCGTCAAAATTTTGAGATTGAACTCATAAAAAAATATATATTTCGTTTTTATTTATACCTATCAACTCTTATGACTTGGCCACGACCTGTAGACAGTCCTGAACATAGATCCAAGCGTTCAATTGGCAGAAGCACACGGTTTCCATGGTGATATCTTGCACCTGCGCGTGTCGGCTGAAAACAGCCTATAAATACCGGATCTCAGCCAGCGTGCGGCAGGAATGTGGGCCCAAGGTGGAGCTTGGGTCTCTCACCTTAGGCCCGCATTCTTTGCCGAAAAACCTTATGTAAAAAATACTTTGGGAGCTGAAATGTACCAAAGTTATTTTGACAGCAATGGAGAGTTTCCCGCTCTCTCAGACTCAATCACAGCAGTATGTATGTATCCTTACTAAGACATGACAGGCCGTCTTGATCTGATATCATATTTGTGTCAGTCAAAACTGTGCTTTAGATAGCTAAGGACTGTAAGTGGGACGCGATACACCATAAATAATCTTTCCAATTCCAGATCTCCCGTTTTAAAATCAAATATTAGCAATCTGACTTGTCCATTAACACAGACCTATAATATATTTTTTAATTTGAGCAATTTCTTTGCAAGTTACATATATATACACACACACATATATATATATATTATATACATATATATATATATATATATATATATATATATATATATATATATACATATGTATATATATACATATATATATATATTACTGTCCTAATACATAATATTTAGACTGATACTGGAGATGGAGATAGGTTAGCCATAGATCTTTCAGTTCAACTCTAAAAACCCGTTGGTTTGGGAGACAATGCCATTTTTGGACAACAAGTATTTTAAATAAAAATAGCATGACTCTTATAAAAGTGATATGATTTGAGAGATAATGCCACTTTCTTATATTTTTCATACAAGGAAAATACAAAAAGAAGAAGAAGAAATAACTTAGCTAACTAATAAGTAGCTTAGTTGGTAAGAGCACTGGCCCGGATAGCGAAGGGACGTGGGTTCGAGTCCCACCGGATGACACAGTCGATTAATTTTTGTAAGTGAAATTTGATTTAATTTCGTAAAAACTTCCAAAATAATTGCTTAAGTTATAAAAATATAATGAGAAGAAATAAGTCAGTCTGGCTGAGTCAAAAAGTCATAAAAAATACTAAATACAAAACACTTTCAACCAACTACCAAATACAATCCTGAATTAAAAAATAACACCCCTACAAATAGGAATACTAGAGGTCTAGTCCAGGTCAGTGTTTGTAGCGAAGTGAATTCAAATTGGCAAGCGGACATCGAGAGCTAGAGCCGCTAACTAATGCATCCTCTACGCTAGTGATGTGCATCACCAAGTAGCTCACGCCAGGCCTCAACTCCCTGCGTTGTTAGCAAAAATGTTCCTGCTGTCTCGCCGATCGTGGTGGGCTAATTAAGTTAGGTATCGCGAGCAAGCAGCGATACGCGCGCGCGTTTTAATTACCGGCGGCTCGCGGCACTACGTTACTGGCTGGACAAGCATGAATAAAGTGCTAGAAAGGTGCGCTAGACGGCGGTAGGACCTTCTTGTAGCAGTCAACCCTATCACGTCGCATGAACTGTTTATGGCATCAACTTCTATAGGTGTATTTTTTGAACTGACTTATAATCTAAACGCGTTTATTGTTAATGAACAGTGAAACTGACATGGCAAATGTAGGCTTTAGACAAGAAAGACTAAAAAGATTTTATAAAACCCCAGATGTGTTTTTACGCCGTACAAAACCTGAACATGGCACAACTATCCACTGACACTTCAAGTGACAGTTAAGTGACAGATGATAATTTATAACATATAAATATTTGCGACAATTTATACGTGTAATTGGACTCCTCCTCCTCCAAATGTTTTAATAGGGTTACTTGAAATATCCTGCAGCTGTCGGTTTCAACAAGTACAAGCACGGTGGTATGGATGGTAGCCCAGATATGAAACGCCTGGACAACACTACGTGCCTCCGAATCACGCATGCGTCAAGTGCACCAATTGACAATTATGAATTGATTGGTCCTGATTTAGGAGCTGCAAATCGCGTCTGTCGCCAGGCAGCGACTACTCATAAGCGGAGCGATTTCAAAGGTGAGCCTAAGCGGGATTGAGCGTAGTAATTTTAAGTAAAAGTTATGCTTTGAAAAAAGGGAACGTTTGATATGACCACAGACAGTTAATGTTTTGTCCAGCTTCATAATTGTTCTTGTCAAAGGATATGATAAAATGATTATTTTCAACTTAACCAAGGTTTAATTTTAGCGTCCGATTGGGAATAAGTAATTCTGATACTGTTTCGAGGGCCAAATATCTCAGTCAGTCATTACAGCAAACCATGTCGATAGGTAAGCAATTCTGATACTGTTTTTAAAATGTAGTACCCCAGTTATTCATTACGGCCAGTCAGGGCGCATTGTTCAAAGAGCACTATAATCAGCTCTCTTCCAGTTCAAAGAGATTATAATTTATAACATAATGGCTGGAGCTGACGATGTTTATGCTATAGTCACCTCTGTCAGATGCGGCACATTTTAGTTAGAAGCAGAACGGTTCCCCGCTCCCGCTACAGCTTACAAATAAGCCAGGACTACTCGAATCAACGTCGGATGGGAAGCAGGGTGGGGAGACGCATTATATTTGAGCGCGCGCAAAGCAAACGGCAGAAATGCGGACCCGAGCTGTGGCTGAACACACCTTAGGTCCGCATTTTTGACTGAATAACTTGAGACACATGGCGGTTGTCATGGTAACACAGGGGTGTCTAGACAGACCCCCGTGTTATTGTGATAGATCGTTGCGAACAGTACTGTCGCGTCCGTCCATGACGGTACGCGTCATGATTGTTTGCGTTTAGGAGATGATGTTCACAGGATTGCTGCTGGTCTGCCTACCGATTTTGTATGCTAAAACATTTTGTAAGTATTTATTTATTTTAGGAAGATTTACAGTTTCAATTATACAATGAACTACAACAACTGTACAAATACTGTGTTTCTATACTAATTAGAAATCTCTACAGGTAATCAGATAAATAAGTCTTAGTACCTGGGCGACCGAGCTTTGCTCACTTACTACAATTTATTATAATAAAGACAAATGTTGAACATACTAATGAGAAATGTATTAAAACATTTACTTTTTTTTTAATTGTCTAAAAACTAAAATAGGTAGGTATAAACTTGAACAAATAAAAAAAAAACAAAAGCAATAATTTCGTCGTCTAAATTTGAATCCCAAACATATTTTAAATACTATCGTGCCTACCGATGAGAAATTAGCTACCATATTCTGCATCGAACAATACGAAAGAAAAACGCATGAAAACTTGAAAACACGCGTTTTCCCAAACATAAGCAGGCCTGTGTATCTCGCCGCGGAGGTAGCAAAAACGTACCTACGTGCGGCGCACCTACGTAGGTGCTAAAACAAGTTGCGTGTCGCTACCGGCCAGAGCCACCCTACGCGGCTACGTTGCTGGCTGGACGAGAATGAATAAAGTACTAGAAAGAGGCGCTAGATGGCGTTAGAAGCTTCTCGTAGCAGTCAACCCTATCGCGTCGCGTGATATTACGTCACTGAATAGGTTTAGTGTATTATGAATCATATTCCAGAGCAATAAGTATGAAATTATCTTGCAATGGATTTTTGTAGGTGTCTACACGAAAATATGCTTGACTCTGAGGCGAACTAAATTACGCCATATTGTTGACGACATTGAGTAGACATTTCTTTGATTACAATTGCTAAGTCATACTTCTGTGCGAAGTACTAGTATTCTGTGACATAAGACGAATCTTGTTTGATTTGTCACCCCCGATAGCCACATACCAAATTTCAATGAAATCGTTAGAGCCGTTTTCGAGATAAATAAATATACAAGAATTGCTCGTTGAAAGGTAAAAGAAAATTATGCAACAGTATAGGTTTTCCAAGATCAATTTGCGACTCAGAGATACCTTTGCAAAATATAAATCTTTTAAAGTGCAAATTTACGTTAGAGCCAATGTCCCCTTATGGTTTGTTTTGGATCCGTGAAAATAAATATTAAAGTATCACATAGATTTATTTAATAGGAACTCTATAATGGCTAAGTAGGCTTTAGTGGTAAACTAGTAAAAGTCGACCAACTCGAATCTTATAGTGGGAGAGGAGAAAATTTCGTAATAGCTCCACAGAAAACTAACTGCATCAATCATTTTGTGTTTTTTCTTTGCGAGACGCAACTACGGTCGAGAACAGATTTAATTTGCGATATGTACGTAGAAAAGCAGGGTTGAATAAATCGACTTAGGATAGTAGCCCAGAAAGATACAAAACACCTGGACAACTGGTTGAGTGCATCAATTGAGCGTTATGAATTGATTGGTCTTGATTTAGGAGCTGAAATTCGCGTCTGTCGCCAGGCAGCGACGATTCAAAAGCGGAGCGATTTCGATGCTGGCCTAAGCGTAGCAATTTAAGGTAAAGTTACGGCTTGAAACCGGGGAATATTTAATACGACGACATATAGTAAGTGTTTTTTTTTTACCTATAAAGCCGGTTTGGTTAAATTTTAGAATATGATAGAAAGATCACATTGAACTCTATCAAGGTTCAAGTTTAACGTTCGACTGGAGATAGGTAGGTAATTCTGATACTTTTTTAAGAATCATGTAATCAGTCATTCATTACGGTCTTAAAGTACCAGATACAGCTCCTTTCCAGATCAAGTAATAGTAAGTGAAGCAGCCGGAAAAGACTGTGAAGAATTAATGATAAAGATAAAATGAAAAAAAAAACTTGTATCATAAAAACATTAAATTGTCGTTGTGATTTACATGTAACAAAATGGCCGGAGCTGTCGATTTTCATGCTATAGACACCCCTGTCAGGTGTAAGTGCAGATGCGGCACATTTTAGTTAGAAGCAGAACGGTTCCCCGCTCTCGCTAAAGCTCACAAATAAGCCAGCACTACTCGAATCAACGTCGGATTGGAAGCAGGGTGGGGAGACGCATATATATTCGAGAGCCCGCGGAGCAGACGGCAGAAATGCGGACCCGAGCTGTGGCTGAACACACCTTAGGTCCGCATTTTTGACTGAATAACTATAGACACATGGCGGTTGTCATGGTAACACAGGGGTGTCTAGATAGACCCCTGCGCTATTGTGATAGATCGTAGCAAACAGTGGTGTCGCGTCTACCGTCCATGACGGTACGCGTCATGATTGTTTGCGTTTAGAATATGATGTTTACAGGATTGCTGTTAGTCTGCCTACCGGCTTTGTAAGTATTAATTTAGATTTACAGTTTCTATTATAGAATTAACTACAAGCATATTCTATGGCTATATAGTAATTACAAATCTCTATATAAAGGTAATCAGATAAATCAGGATAAGTCTAAGTATGCATACACATTATAGGATTGCGAAGATCAATTTTTGATTCAGACATCCGTTTGCAAAATATAGATTTTAAAATTTTGTTTTTGTTAGGTCAAGTAAAAAAAAATCATTAAAGTATCACATTCATTTAAAAGGAAAACTTTCCGGCTAAGTAGGGTTTAGTGATTAACTGGTAATAGTCGACCAACTCAACACCTACAGTGGGAGGAGAGGAAATTTCGTAATAGATGCATATAAAACTAACTAAATCAATTTTTTATAGGTATGTTTTAGTAGTAGCAAACTATAAGTGACGCAAAATCGGTCTTGGCCTGTTATGCACTTGCAATTTTTTCACTGTTTAGGCAGGGTCATAGTGACGTAGTGTGCCCGAATTTAATAATAACCCACCCAAAGTCGAAAAATTAAGCCAATCTTGTTTTTTTCCATATACATTGAATGCGTATTATGACACTGGCAGCTGTGTCTGTACAGGACGGTCCAATCGATATTCAAATAACCGGATTGAATTGAGTGTCAGATTATGGATTAATAATAATATTTCGGATAGATTGGCACTCTGTAATTGTGAACTTGTGTCGTGTTGATTGTGATTCTCAAAGATAGTACATAACTTTTTGTATAATGTAAATCTATTATGAGTAGGTATGCTTAGAAAATCTAAATCTTTACCTGATGCCTTCCTAGTTTATCTGATGTCAGTGAGGTAGATTTTCCACATCCATAAAGTCCTATCACACATCACTGAATCCTTCACTTTTTTTTCAAAATCATTACTAGTTTTAAACAATCATCTATCGCCTTCCAGATGGTCCTATGCAAAAAACAAGTTGTTGAAAAATAATCTGTCTTAAAATTAAAAAATACTGTTTTGTTTGTCATGTAATGGACCCAAGTCTCACGTCATGTACGTACGCTCAAACTAAAATAAATAAGTTTACGAGTACCACTTCGGGAAAATCATTTTTTAAAAGATTTATAACTTAGAAGTCATTGCCTCTTTTCCAAGATTTTTATAGATTAAAATATATAAAATATATTTTATGAAAAAAAATTTTGTCTTTTTTAAATGAGTAAAACAACTCGTTTTTAAAATGAATGTATGATATACAACGACCTCTATGTTACATTAGACAGGCTGTTCAGAACAAAATTTGTGGTACAGTTAATTGAGGCCAGATGGAGCATCCGCGTTTAGTCTCTTGCCAAAAACTACCATGTCAAAACGTCGCCTACGTCAAAAGACGAAATTAATTAACTACTTAAATATGCGTTATTGAGCCCATATTTTCACATGGTTTGTAAGTGATATTTTTGTTTAATTGTATTTAGTAAATCTAAGTGATTCAAAGTTTAATTTGAGGCGTAAAAGTATTAATTTTAGTTTTCCCACAACTTGCATAGAAAACCAAAGATTAATGTGAAAATTCAAAACAGACATGCCAAAAGTCTTATAGGTAGAAAATGAATTTTGTTTTTTTTTCTTTCAGATCTAAAGAGCCTATTTATATATTTATTTAAACTTTATTGCACCAAAAAAGAAAGTACAATTGGCGGACTTAATGCCATAAGGCATTCTCTACCAGTCAACCGCATGGGAATGCAGAGAGTCAATAAGTGGCGGGATATTAAGTAAAGTAGAGACATTAATTTATGGTAGAACTAAATTACTACTGAATAAATAAACATACATACTAAGATACATAGATAGGAAGATACAAATACATAAGCTAAGTATTAAACATACATAAATAATAATATAATCAATACGAGAATTAGTCAGGAAAAGTAACACGACAACATTATTACGGTAGAAAAAGACACGTAGTGAGACAGACGAAAGTGGTGGTCACTCCTGAAGAGAGTCAAGGTAGTATTTCCGTAGAGACCTCTTGAACACAAATTTGCTTGGGGACATCTTGATCTTGTAAGGGAGGGAATTCCAAAGACGGATCGCAGAAGTAGTGAAGGAGTCGGACGTAAAGCCGGTTTTGAAAAGAGGTGTGAAAAGGGTCAGATTGTGGGTAGAACGAAGATTGCGCGAGGTGGTGGATGCCTGATAGGGGAAGCGTTGCTTCATATAAATTGGAGAATGAGGGTCTCGAAGGATACTAAAAAAGGGTGCAGACAATTCTTATGGATCTGCGATGACGGATGGGAAGCCATTTAAGCTTAGAACGGTAGGCAGAGATGTGGTCGTACTTCCGAAGGCCGAAGATGAAACGGATGCCATTATTAAGCAGACGATCAAGTTTATTTAGATAAGCTTCGGAAATGTTTGTACAACACACGTCAGCGTAGTCGAGAAGGGGGAGAACGAGGGACTGGACAAGCAAGGATTTCGTTTGAGGAGGTAAGAAATGTTTAAATTTATAGAGAGCTCGTAATGTGGCGTTGACTTTCCTGCTGACCTCGTCAGTGTGTTTATTCCAGCAGAGGGTGCTGTCAATGTATAGTCCTAGGTTTTTGACATTCTGGCTATATGGTATTACACTATTATTAAACAAGATAGGCTTAGTCAACTGTATGCTAATCCTAGTTAACTGCCGCGAGCTACCAATGATGATGGCCTGACACTTAGATGGATTCACGGATATACCGAATTTCCGGGACCAGTCGGCAATATGGGCAAGATCACCATTGAGAGCTGATATGGCTGAGTCAATGTCAGTGACCTCGGCTTGGGCGTAGAGTTGAAGGTCGTCTGCATACAGGTGGTGCGAACAGCCAAGATGGGGGGTAATGAAGTTGATGAATATGGAAAAGAGAAGAGGAGAAAGTATACCACCTTGGGGAACACCAGTCGCGAGACTGGACCAGTCAGAAAACTGTTGGTCGGCTCGCACAGCTTGGTGACGACCCCGAAGATAAGAAGAAAACCATTCCAGTGCCTCCGGTGAAACCCGCAAGTGAGATAACATGGCAAGGAGAACGTCGTGGTCAACTGTGTTGAATGCGTTGGAAAAGTCGGTGAGAACTAGAATAGTGATTTTAGAGTTCTCCATACCCTCCCTTATGTCCTCAACGACTTTGAGAAGCGCAGTTGTCGTGCTGTGGCCAGGACGAAATCCTGATTGGAAACCACTAATCAGGTTATTTGTCAATATGAAACTGGATAGCTGTTTATGAACCGCGGCTTCCAAAACCTTGGAGAGAAAAGGAAGTATGGAAATAGGCCGAAAATGATTGAGTTGACTTGGATTAGATACTTTTGGGAGAGGAAGAACATGGGCTTTACGCCAGATATCCGGAAAGACCCCAGAGTCAAGTGAAAAGTTGATATTATAGGTAAGAATATGGACTATTTTGGGAAGCACAAATAAAAGCATGTTTCTACCAATGTCGTCACAGCCGGTAGCTTTAGACTTGATCGCAGTGATGGACTTGCGGATTTCTTCTTCAGACACTGGTGAGAAAGAGAAAGAATCGTGGGGAAGAACAGGCAATAGGGACAAATAACTAATAGTTGAAGCTTTGATATTGTTGGGAAGCAGATTAGATGAAGAGAAATGAGCATTAATTTCATTTAACGAAAAAGGATGACAATTAGTGGATGAGATAGGTCTACCCACGCCTAGTGTCTTGAGAAATTTCCATGTGTCGGCTTGAGAAGAATTTAAGATATTCGAGTGAATGTGGTGGCGTTTGGCTGCTCTCACCATCTGGTTGCATCGATTCCGGGCAATTTTGAAAGTGACCCAAGAGTACTCGCACCTGTTACGCTTGTAGGCTCGGAAAAGTCGGTCTCGTTTTGCCATTGCCATCCTTACTCCCCGCGTGATCCAGGGGGCAGGTGGCCGTTTAATTTTAACTGACCGCTTAGGAGCATGGGCGTCATAAAGCGTCAGTATATTTGCATTTAGAATTGAGACTTTCTCATCCACTGATGACGCAGCATACACTGGCGACCAGTCAATCGAGGAGGCATCGGCTTTCAACTTATCAGCATCTATTTTTGCGTAATTCCTCAGAGATATAATGAATGGTTTAGGTTTGAGAGTGCTCAGTTTGTAGCTGAGGAAAATGAGGTCGTGTCGCGAAAACCCGGGAGCTGGTAATTGACCGTGTTGGAGTACAAGATCAGCGGAAGAAGTGATAATGAGATCAAGCCACGTATCGAGCGTGTCGAGGTTATGATGCGTCGCTGATAGGAAGGACGGAGAAATTAACAGAATTTATGATTGAACGAAGTTTTTGAGATTGACGGGTATCGATGAGAAGATTAACGTTGAAGTCACCCATATTAATATGATGTGAGTAGTCGGTGCTAACAGATTCAAGAAGTATCTCGAAGGAAGAAATGAAGTTTGTTTTAGGAGGGCTGTAGACAACCCCGAGAGCAACTTTGACTCCCTTCAGGATGACCTCCAGTGTTATAAACTCCATGGCATGAGCATCAGGAGATGACACAGAAATAATTTTGTGCGGTATGTTGCTACGCAGATAGATGGCGACCCCACCCCACCCCTTATCCTCACGATCATTTCTAACAAGTATAAAACCCGGAAGACTGTAACTGGTTGAAGCAAGATTTGGTTTCAACACAGTTTCAGACACAAGGATTGCATGAACATTGCATGTGGAAAAAGTATCTAAGAGTTCATCGTAATGAGCAGGGATGCTTTGGGCATTTATGTGGCACACATTGAAATTTTTGGCGTGAGCTAAAAATAGGGTGTTTAATTGGGAAGAAAGTGTGTCAGTGGAGCTTGCACTACTAGTTGAGTAAAAAGATACATCTGAATCACAAGCAGATAAAAAAGAGTCGTCGTCGTCGGTTATCATTAGTTATAAATACTATGGAATATAAATAATATAATAAAATAATAGAAAAAGAGCAATAGTCTTTTTAAAAATTAACTTAAACTCTGCATTAGCCAGCCGGTCAACCGTTTACAAGGAAAAAAAACGTACATATCAATAAGAAAGTTAACGAATAACGTTTTCGTTGCGTACATAAGCAGATACTAATGGATTTGAAAAATAACATGACAGAATTTTACTTGATACTTGGCTACGCTTCAAGCCAAAATGAAAAGAGAGAAAAAAAAACATGACAGCGACGTTTGACAGCTGTCACAGTGAAAGCATGCACTTTTATTGCGATCGTAAATACAAACAACAATTGATTCGATAAAATTATACAAACTACCGTCTGTAAACCAAAAATTAAAATGTAAAAATAAGTGAGGGTAAAAGTGGAAATATACGTTATTCAATTAATCAATCTAGGGTTTGGCTAGGACACAAAGTTTTGAACCAATTGAAGTTTTGAACACTTAACAACTATTTGACTCTGGTAGAACGCTTCACCTTGGTGTTCTCCGTGGTCTTACTGGTGGATGGCTGTAGCTTCACGGTATTCGCCGATGTGGGTACCTTGTTGGCGCCGCCGGCTATCGGGTTCACCTGATCCCGAACCTGGACAGCGGGATGGGAGGCAGCAAGCTCATCAAGCTCCGCAGCACAGACTATGCGCCTGCGAGTGTTGTCCGGCAGCTTGATGGATATGATTCCGTCTGTGGTCCAAACGTTGCGCATACCAAAGTGCTTCCTTGCGGCAGTAAATACTAGTTGCCGGGAACTGGTTAGGAATTCACTAAAAACCACAGGAGTCCCTCGAAGCATAGTTTTCTTGCGCCAGATCCGAGATTTAATTAGTGAGTCAGCAAATTTGACAAGAATTGGACGGTCACGGCCCTCCGAAGCAGCACCCAACCGGTGGCAAGAAACAATATCCCGCGCACCAATGTTATGAGGTGCTTGTGGCGCAGTGGTGGCAGCGCTTTGGTAGTGATACCAAAAGTTAAGCAACCCACGGCGCGGTCGTGATTGGATGGGTGACCATTCCGACCATTAAAGTGACGACCATGACAAGCATCTCCGTGCTTCGGAAGGCACGTTAAGCAGTTGGTCCCGGCTAATATCTGTTGGTATTAGTCGTCAAGCCTAGTCAGAGGCCCTAGGGCGGCTTGATAACATCTGAGAGTAAGGTTTGTCACTTGCCTTACAGACACCCCTCCACCAATCCGCACTGAGCCCGCGTGGTGGGGTATGGCTCGTTCCTCCTCATAGTTGAGGTGAGGCCTTTTCCCAGCAGTGGGATCTAATAGGCTGACTGTACAATGTTATGGAGTTGAAGCCTATTCAAGATGACATCTATAAGCTAGCCTTTATCGTCTGTCTTAGATGACTCCGGTATACCATTAATGACCAGGATTATAAATCATGTGTTTTATTTCAATTGACTTTATCATAAAGTAGGCAAAATGAAGTTAAAAAAATAAAGTTACTAAATAATATTGTAAGATAGGTTGTGTTACTGTTTAATTATATTGTTATAATATTGGTAGGCATATAACACTTTTTTGTGGATACAATATCATATTTTTTTCATGAACATTATAACTCGAAATAAAAAAAAATAGACGTAAGTAGAAATATCGAACTATAGGCAAAAACTAAAAACCATCAACGTGTCATATCTGTTCGATTACTCTTTGGTACCTTTGACAGCTCAGTGCTACCGTTTTTAATGGCGATTGTCTTGTTTGGTAGAAATGGGAAAAAATAATAAATGAGTTTTCTTTTTGGGAAGTGTTTGTTTTTTCAGTGATTAGTTTTCTCTAATGCTTGAAAATGATTTAACAAAACATGATTGATTTATTTGCATTTGCAATTTATTTGCTATAGCAGCTTAATATTATTTTTTCTAAAAGCACGGCAATAATTTGCATCAAATAAGAGAAATACAAAAGAAAATATGGCAACACTTAATAATTCCGTCATTTTAGAAAATGTGATACAAAATTTGTTCTGAACAGCGTGTCTAGTATAAAATACATATAAGTCTATGATGATATACGATCATCCATTAGATTCATAAATAGCAAACATAATTATTGAAAAAACAGAATACCCGACTGCACAAATTATTATTTTTTTGACATGGTATTTTTACTGGCTTTCATTTGATACCCATATTGCTATTTGGTAAAATCAATCCCCCTTTCAACCATTTCCATTTGCGGGCGCCATTTTTTAAATATATATAGCGTATGTCACTTTCACAATTTTGACAAATTCAACGACAACTCATATGTAAAAAACTGTCCAGCCGTTTGGGCTGTAGGGCGTGAAAAGCAATTATACATACATACTCTCGAAATACATCACCCTCCTTCCACAGTCGGGTAAAAAATAACTGTAAGTACATAACAGTGCCCGACGGTAAAAATGTACATCAACATTTGGAAGTGACATCAGCTAGTTTCGGCTTCGTGGAGCGTTACCAGTGTCGTACACTACCATGACGTTTGTTATTTCAAGACAACAATACAGTTCTGAATCCAAATTCTGATTAACGATAAATCTAATAACGAATGGAATAAAAATTAGCATTAGTTTGTTCTCAGAAATTCGATGAATGCCGATGTGCATTGCTTTCCGCCGGGTACTGTAAAATAACAATCGCTCGAGCGATGGCATGTTTGTTAGAGTACGAATATTGTTTCAATAGAGCTCTATAGCTGAACACCGTATGATATGCGACTCTGAAACCTAAACTAGACCTTACCTTCACACCCGACAGGGCTGTACTCCTGCAAATTCCAGAACAGCGGCTTGCAGTCATTGCAAATGCGGCCCTGCACTCTCTCCTTGCACTGGCACAGCTCGCCGGCGGGCACCGAACCGCAACCTGACCAGAAAATCATTTGAGATACTGCCACAGAACAAATAATAGTACAAGAACAGAAGGATTACTCCGCAAAGTTTTTTAAGTAAATAACAACTCTTGGTACAACTCAATAAAGTGCAAATTAAGATCACGGCATGCCAATAGCCTACAACTATAGTCACCTAGATATTTGCCTCTCCTTCTCTCGCGTAACCTTATCTCACCTGACAGTGTAGGATCGACGTCAAACACGCGCGTGGGTCGTAGATCTTCCATGCGATGCGGCCAGCTTGTGATATCCATAACGACGAAACGTCGACCGGTCAATACGCGCATGTACTTGTAGCTATAGGCTAATAATTGCGGAGTCAACCAGGCATGATACTGCGCTAACGTGCTCCTTTGTAACCGAATGGGTTGTTAATTCACAACCCTGGTATTAAAACTAATAATTATAAGTCTACCTTCAGACCGACAAGTTCGTAATGACCTGCCTAGGGTCGCTACAGGTGTGGGGGCAAGGTACCAGACGACGTCTATAGGGTTGCAGTTGCACTCCTCACACGCGGGGTAGTTTTTGCATCGGTTGCACTTTTCGTTGATCACACATTAGAGACTGTAGAAGGGGGTAGAGAGTGGGAGAAAAAGTACTTATCAGCATACAAAGTCGCAACGTCTCTAGGGTCGCAGTTGCACTCCTCACACGCGGGGTAGTTGTAGAACTATTTGTGTTGGTTGCACTTTTTGCTAACGGAGGTCTGCTTGCTTTTGTCACACATTAAACACTGTAAAAGGGGGTAGAGAGAGGGAGAAATGTCAATTACCAGCAAACGAAGCTACGACGCCTCTAGGGTCACAGTTGCACTCCTCACACGCGGGGTAGTTGTAGAAGGACTCCTTGCATCGGTCACACTTCTCGCTGACGAAGGTCTGCTTGCTTTTTTCACACAAAGGACACCGTAAGAAGGGGTAGAAAGAGAGGGAGAAAAGTTACTTACCAGCAAATGAAGCCACGACACCTCTAGGGTCACAATTGCACTCCTCACACGCGGGGTAGTTGTAGAAGGACTCCTTGCATCGGTCACACTTCTCGCTGTCGAAGTTCGACTTGCAGTGGCACTTTCCGTTGTCGTCACAAGTTGATCCAATGGACCCAGACACGTCGCAGTTGCATGCTGCAAGAGGAAATTGTATTTAAAATTAATCTCCTTACGAAATGGTAGACTAAGAGATCATAATAGCTGGATGGCGACGAAAGTATAAAATATTTAGTATCATCGAGTCCACGCGTACGAAGTTGCGGGCAACAGCCAGTAACAACAGTAAAACCTCGTTTGATGCGTAACAAACACTCACGTAAACAGTCCGGGTAGCGGTAGTGGCCGGGCGAGCACTGCGCGCACTGCTTTCCGCCGAAGTTGGCCAGGCAGTTGCACTTGCCATCCGCGGAGCAGCTGGTCGAAGTGGAGCCGGTGGACGAACAGTTGCACGGCACGCACTGCCTCTCGCGACCGCGGACTTCCATGTAGTATCTGTTGATTAGATGCTTTGTCAACGTCAAAAATCATAAGACCGAAAATGCCACATATTAACAAGTAATTCCTAATTATTTAAACAACAAAATACCCGACTGCAAAATGTATTATACTTTTGAAATGGTCTTTCATATGATACCGATATTGTTATTCTTACCCTATTTCCCTGTTTTAAGTTACCCTCCCCCCCCCCCTTTTTACAAAAAGACATTTTAAAAATTAACGTAGCCTATGTCACTACCACAATTTTGACAAATTCAACGACACCCTACATGTCAAAATCCGTACAGTAGTTTGGGCGTGCCAAACAATTATACATACACACTCTCGAAAAACATAACTCTCCTTCTGCAGTCTACCCGACTGCAGAAGGAGAGTTATGTTATAAAATAACCATAATTATTTTAGTGCCTTTAAACAACCACACCAATTTTGATATTGTTAGCAATATAACTAGTACCTATGACGTTTACAGTTGACACGACTGTATGAATAAAATTCCGTTGCCTTATTCAATAACAGCGAGCTATGGAACGGTCTATGCTGGGGATCTCGCTAAGGGATAGAATCCGAAACGAGATCATCCGCCAAAAGAAGAAAGTCATAGATATCGTTCAGAGGTGCAATAAGCTGAAGTGGCAGTGGGCTGGTCATGTCTGTCGCAGAACCGACAGGCGTTGGAGTAGGAAGGTTTTCGAATGGAGACCACGTCTCGGGAAACGTAGTGTTGGACGCCCCCCTGCTAGATGGACCGATGACCTGAGGAAGGTGGCCGGTGGTTGGATGCGGGAAGCGAAGGAACGGTAAAAGTTGGCGCCATCTTAGAGAGGCCTGTGTCCAGCAGTGGACTGCAATATGCTGATATGATTCAATAATATCGCTTTATCACTTTGTAAGTACATATTCCTAAAGACACCTAGCACCGTCTAGCGAATCAATAGGAATCTACTGGAAAACTCCTTATTGATAATCTTCATTGCCACACAGTAAATATTTAAAAATGTTTCATCCTTCAGGTATCACGATTCCAGAGACAAAAGTGAATCTTTTAAAAGGTCTTATTTTTTATTTTTTCATAAAAGCAATTTCTTCCCACCCACCTACGGAACCTACTAAAAACTATTCTGATGTTATCCACTCACCCGGCGATGCATTGGTCGCAGCGAGCGCCTCCGAAGCCGGCTTTGCAGATGCACTGGCCGGTGACGTCGTCGCAGATGCTCGCCTGCGTACCGCTCACGTCGCAGTTGCAATCTGGATTGCAATGTTAACAAATTAAATCACCACAAATTGTGCATCAAAAATTATATAAAATAATATAGAATGTAATATTTTACGAAGTTCTAATATTCTTCTTCTTCTTCTTAGCGTTATCCTTATTGTGCACTTGCAAATCCAGAAGCCAGATCAGGATAGGACCATAATTACAGTGGAGTGACTGCCTCGAAATTAAATAAACATACTAAAATACTGTGGTACCTCTACGACTTTAGTAAGAAAACGTGTTTTTTTTTTAATTTCGAAGTACGTTTATCACAATAAAAGTTTTTGTCAATTCGCTTTTACACACTTTCGTGGAATATTAGCAGTTCGTAACATCACATTGTATATTGTCCTACCGAATTTTTGGATAAAACGGCCAATCCCAACAAAGATCAACCAGTAGGAAGAATGTAATAGTGCACAAGTTCGTGCGCAATACCGCTCGAAAAGTTAGAGGTTGAAGGCGATATTATATGTACTTATTATAAGATCATAGGAGAAGAAAGAAACATTTTGAAGACGATTAAGAATATACGCGGAAATATGATAGGACACCTGATACGACATGACAGATTTTAAAAAACGGGAAAATTTAAGGAAAAAGAAAAAGATCAAGGAAAAGTTATTACTACTACTATAAAGTATAATAAATCACGAATTCGTTGTATAAGGGTTTCTTGGTGGACTCTTCTTTTCTTAGTCGTATACCTCATGACTGAGGGTCGTGATCATTACGTGAAATGAAACACACACCACGAATTTCTGTTTAATTTTTAATAAAGTGGTTTGCCATTGCCTTCTCCATGTTTTGCTCCACCATTAGGCAGCGATGTCTTTGAAAAGGACTGTACTTAAGTTTTTATTAAAAATCAGTGGCACAGGCCGGGATCGCACTTAAGACCTCACGGATGAGAAGTGAAGTTTTCTCCGCTCGGCTATCGCGCCTTCTTGTGGACTGCAGAATCCTAAAACACTTACGGTTACAAGACGGGTACTCGAAGTAGCCGGCCTCGCACTGGTTGCACGTCCGGCCCGCGTACTTGCTTTTGCACGTGCAGTTCCCGGAGTCTTTGTCGCACACTTGCGACACCGACCCCACTGGGTTGCATTCACAGTCTGAAAAGAGATATAGTTTTATGATACGTCTTTCTTCACAAGATATTGGCCGAGGTCAAGATACATTTTGAAGAGTAAGCGAAGTAAGTACATATTTGGCGCAGTTGGTCAGGGTGGAAAAGGGAAGCGCTTCCGACCGACCAGGTATTGTGGTCGAGGACCCAGGTTCATCGGACCTTGTCTTTTTATTTGAATAATTTTACATATCGCGGTTTGTGTTTGTATGGAAACTATTTTGCGGGCCAAAAGCGCCATCTAGCCTGTGCGAGCCGAGTCAGGGCCTCGCGGCTGTTGTAGTTAGTGAAGGCGACAGTAGTTAGATGTCGCCACACATACAGCCGCACGTCAGACTACCCCACTTTGGCCCTGAGACAAGGCGGTCTATTCCTCTTTATTACGAACAATAAAAGCTGTTGTTCACATTGGAAACCTGACAAGCAGCCGGCTTTCATCAGATTTCCGAATATAAACAAATGCATATTTTTATTTCAGCAATTAATAGATTTATCGTTTAACAGAATTTGATATATTTCTAAATACTTTATTGTTGTATTGAACAAACGTCATGGTAGTGTGTGACACAGATAACGCTCTACGAAACCGAAATAAGCCGATGTCTCTTTCCAAAGATCGATGGGCAATATTTACCGCCAGGCACTGTAAGTTATACTGAGCAAGCCAAAGAGAGAAATTATGTATGTCACTTACACGCTCTATACGTTTTACACAGCAAGTTATAAAGATTCACAAACTCAGATCTTAAGATAATATGATTTTCAGATCGCGATCGCTTGTATTAGTATTCTGCTGTGCTATGATTATCCCTAATGCAACGACTCTTTATATGTATGCTAATATTTCCTATGACTAAGGGAATTTTATTAAAATAGGAATACTTACTTTTACACTCGGCTGAGTAGTATCCATCTGCACAGACTTCACATGAGTTGCCAGCGTAGTTGTATTTACAGGGGCACTGCAAGGAAAAACATTTTTTAGGAAAAAACATTAAGTTTGATAAAAAGTATTATTAATATAATTCCAGTTATCAGGCAAGCAGTTGATACAACTGTATCTGGTTTTTCATTTTGTGTTCAGCGTGTTTAGAGAATTAGTGTAGTAAAAAGGGGACTACATACTACTTCCAGACAGACTTGCAACCCTGAATAGTCAGATACGTTTATGCGCAACACTCCTGAGCCCGCGCATGACGTGCAGGGGGCAAAGCTTCATTCACACGCGACTGTCATAAAAAATCCCTTTGTCGCAACACCACCCATCCCCGCTGACATATGGCCTTGCCCCCCGCACCTCTGGCGAAGACAGGGAAGTCGCGCACACACTTGTCGGATGTAGTCCAAGGCAACAGTGCTTAGATGAATTACCGAGTCTAAGTTGATCTAAGGCAAACGATATCTCTCCAGAGCACACCTATGGCCGAAGGTGCAACTCGTTAGCACCCATCTCAACGGCCACGGAGGGACACCTTCAGGTTTTAAGTAGGTACGGTTTACTCGAGGGCTGGAGTCTCACATTACCCCTAGTCGCCCCTGCGGCTGGTGGCATTAAAAGCGGTTAAGCACAAAATTCGTTCCGAATCCGTTAAGTAGCTGTAGAACAATTGAGCACGTCAGTTCACACCCTGCATCAATTTGTAATGTCTGATGGCAAATCAGACAGTACAAATTACATTAAAAAAAATAAAACACAAATGACATTTTTTGACAGATTCAGATTGGACATATTGCAAAACCACTCTGTCAATATCAGGCCTGTGTAACTCCCCGCGTAGGTAGGAAAAACGTACCTACGCGCGGCGACCCCTTGGAAGGTGCTAAATCAAGTTGGGTGTCGCGAGCGAGCAACGAGACGCCAGCGCTTTTTATTCACCGGCGGCGCACGGCACTAATGTGTGGTTTACGTTGCTGGCTGCACGAGCAAGGATAAAGTGCTAGAAAGGTGCGCTACATGGCGTAAGTAGCTTCTTGTAGCAGTCAACCCTATCGCGTCGTATGATAGTACGTCACTGAATAGGTTTAGTGAATTATGATTCTTATTTCAGAGTTATAAAAATGAAATTATCTTGCAATAGATTTCTGTAGGTGTCTAAACGAGCATGTTCTTGACTCCGAGGCGAACTAAATTACACCATATCGTTGACGACATTGAGTAGATATTTCTTTGAACTTCATAGCAAAGTCATACTTCTGTACGGAGTACTAGTACTTATTCTGTGTCAATATCTATTGTAACTCGTACCAGTCCCCCAATAGGCGTGCAGTGCTGCCCCTCGGTGCCGTTCAGGTTGCACGTGCACGGCTTGCAATCCGGGTAGTCGAAGTAGCCGTATGCGTGAGAGTCGCACAGCGGCGGGTTGAACTCCTTGCGGCACTCGCAGCGTTCAGTCTCCTCGTAGTTACCAGTTGAGTAGGGTAGGGTACGGTATAGTGGATCTAAGCCTAACAATATACCACGGCCAGGGGTGGGACTGCGGAAGGATGTCTGCGACAATGGCAGTTCCCTTTTCATTAATGGCACTGGTGGACGATGACTGGTTTTTGTTGAAAATACCAGCCCTATCCGAGGTGAGGGTGTCTATAGCACCTGGTCTCCCGCGGGATCAGTGGGTATGCTTAGTGCATTTTCAAGTCGTAAAAAAACTTAAAATATTTCAGCCGAACTTGACTTTGGACGAAGGCCTACGTTGCAATCTGCTAGCTTCCATCTCAATGGCCCCGGATGAATACCTTCTGGTTTTTAGCGATTAGGCGGTCTGCACTCGTGGGCTGGAGTATCCCATTAACCTTAGTCGCCCTCGCAGCTGGTGGGGTATTTATAGTGCATTTCCCTGGCGTAAAAAAAGCGAAACCACTCTAACAACACCTAGTGTAACCCATACCAGTCCCCCAACAGGCGTGCAGTGCTGCCCCTCGGTGCCGTTCAGGTTGCACGTGCACGGCTTGCAGTCCGGGTAGTCGAAGTAGCCGTATGCGCACGAGTCGCACAGCGGCGGGTTGAACTCCTTGCGGCACTCGCAGCGGCCAGTCTCCTCCTCGCAGTTGCCCGTCGAGTAGTGTAGGTCACAGGCACAAGCTGAGGGCAACCATGTTTTTTTACATTGCAGGCATGGCACTGGTTAGTAAGAGCCTACGCGCGACCGACGGGCCTGCCGAGTCGAAGTGCTCTCGCGTTTTTGTGGATATTTAAGCGTTGTTATTAAGATAATCATTAAATGAAGTCAAAGTCAGTGAATTTGTCTACTAATATTAAGTGCCTTTAAATATGAGGAGTTTAGTTATTACATTGAAAAAACATTACAAAAAGGTGTAAAAAAAGCGTGGGTGCGACTTGTCAAAAATATGAAAACGCTACAGAGCGCCTTCAGCCTTCCACTATGGCCGCAAAGGTGTTTTTCATACGTTATTATCAAACGTATTACTACTTATCTTTGGGAAAACGCGTGTTTTCTTGCGTTTTTCTTTATGGTCGTATTAATATGGTCGCTAATTTCGTCCCGGCAAGCATGAGCGTGGTAGCGGAGTGCATAAGACGTTGAACTGATTTCGGATCTTGCTCAATGACGAATGTTTTTTCTCCTTTTGTTTTTTTTGTATTAATTCAAGATTATAGCTTTTTTGTTATTTAAATAAAACTTATGAGTTATAAAGCTTTTTTTTATTAAATATTAGTAAGAGAGCTTGCCCAGGTGCTGGAGCTTTAAACAGTGGGCCCCACACTATAAAATCCCTGGGTCGTGTCTAATGGTTCATAAACAGGAAATCTTTTACAGGTTTTAATATTAGTAGTGTCTAGCTTTGATGAAAGAGCCTACCGTGCCCCGAAAACCCTGTTTAATAAAATTTTCAGGGCTTTGTTCAGCTTCCGAGCTCCTGCAGTACTTCTGGCATGTTTGCTGATGCTAGCATAGATGATAATTATTTTTACGGTCATATCATAAGACTTACGTTGACACACATCCAGTTCATCCCATCTCTTGCCATGGGGCCTGTAGAACGTCGGTCGGCACTTGTTGCAGTTGATTCCCTCCGTATTGTGTTGGCAGTTCTTGCAGACACCTCCACCCTCGTAGCGGCCTTGAATGTCCAGAGAGAGGTGCTTCTCGTCCACTTCGGGGTCATACTCACACTCAGTTGTGTGGTTGTGGCAGTTGCATGCTGCAAATGAATGGAATAAATAACTAACACAATCTGACTAACTAATCTGTAAAACTACTAGTAGGAATCTCTTTTATTTTAAACTAGTTGACTGGACTAACTTCATACAGTGCAGCGATTTCATTTTTTCACTTCGTAAAAATGTTTAATTAAAGTTAATCCTTTATTATGTCTCATGCCGACCTTTTCTATTTCATTGACAAAGATAGTGACAGAACGAGATTTAATTATAGATAAAATTTAATTTAGTTTTCTGCTTAGCAACACATTAACCAATTTTAGGATTCATTATACAAAGCACCAATGCATACTAGTTTCATAATTGCCATCAATATCTATCATCGAAAGCACAGTAAGTAGATTGATAGTCACATGTTGCCCATAGATAAATGTAGCAAAATGGCCACAGGCTGGTATTTCAAGAGATAGAGAAAGGAACAGAGGCCGACAGTCAAAGCGATTGGGGGAGAAATTAAACATACTGCAGGTCCTAACTGGAGAAGAGTAGCTAGAGATAAAGAGCAATGGATAGAGTTAGAGGAAGATTTGCCTGTTTGAACACAAAATAGCCAGAGCCATACTATGAGACTTAAAACACATCTTGTACAATTATAGCATTGTTCTCCTGAACCGGTCAAAACTCATTGATTGATAAAATAATAACGAACTGAGGCTTATTGTTAAAAGGATTGAAAATTTTGTTCTATCTTAATTTATGCTATAGCTTGGCTAACACAGGTGCACCTGTGTGGAGCTCAATGTTGACAGGTTAATAGTAGAATTACTTACAACATTAATAAATGTATTTCTAATTTACTAATTGGATACTGCTATACACAGTATTTTAGATAAAGATTATTTATTTTATCTAGTCTAAATAGAATAATAGATTACGCAAATATTAATATATTTTTTTCTAAAATCTCTATGTCTTTTCATTTTACCTTTGTCCGCTCCATAAGCACTGCAGAACATTAGATAAATAATGCAGCATCTTATGCAATGAAAATCAGTAGTATTAAGTTGGCCACTGTACTTACGTTCACAGGCGAACCTGTCCCAGTATTGCGATATCCTCCACTTCTTCTGCTCGAACCCGGGGCAGCACTGAGCGCACTGGGCGCCACAGGTGTTGTGTTGGCATCGGCAGACCAAAATGCTGGTGTCGCTCTCCGGGTCTGCCGGGTAGCAATTATCCGCGTGACCGTTGCACATGCACCGACCGCCAATACTGATGTCCTTGATACTGTAGAAGTACTGTAAAAAGTTAAGATACAAGTTAGTCACTACACTGGATCAATTTGATAGCGGTAGTTTTGTTTACTGCTTTATACGTAGGTTGTATTAAATTACTGTATA
This sequence comes from Pyrausta nigrata, assembly GCA_949316185.1. NCBI lineage: Eukaryota > Metazoa > Arthropoda > Insecta > Lepidoptera > Crambidae > Pyrausta > Pyrausta nigrata. Next base: position 3,722,292 of record OX438936.1, read on the forward strand.
TTACTAAGCGTATAATATAAGCCCTAAGCCTTGAAAATGCGAAAAAAAAGTTAAAATAGAAAGTGGTGCGAAAGTTGCCGGCAAGAGGTTTCTTTACATTTCCCTGATAATGCCAATGTATGACCTATAATGTAATATGTATGAAGAAATATTAATTTTAACCTATCAAATCAGCATTTTTATTGTGTTTTAGCCGAGATTTAATGAATTTATTATAATTTCAAAACTCGACAAAACAAACTTTTGACAATAATGACATTGACACATAGACAGATTGATTGACTCTTAGGAATAGTGCTGTGCAATAGCGATAGTACCTATATCGATCGAATCGTGATACTATTGCGACCTTGTAAATCAGTTTACAGATGACTATCAATATCGAATCGAAACAATCAACTGAATTTTAATGATTTTTTCGACACCACATACGATACAAATAAGTTATTAGGTTTATTGCTAAAGATCTACAGTATCGATCCTATTGATAATTTTCGTACCATAAGTACTATACTTATTGCTTGCTCAGAAAGGGTAAAAAAAGCTAGAACATACATAGTTCATTAATCACGTCTGTCATTACATTTTACATTTAGTGTTTCATAAACGCTTAACATGCTGTTAAATTTTGGGTCCATAATACCGACCAGAATTTGATTTATTACCACTACACTAAAAACTATCTATAGATCGTAGATAGAATTCAATAGTATCACCCGATTGTCGTTGTCATTTCGATATTTTTACAGGAACATCACTGTATTGTTTACAGGGTAAACTAGCGATATTGTAACTATCGACCATTGCAACAACACTACTTATGATACTTTTTTTAAATAGGTCTTACTGCCTTGTCCATTTAGCCTATTCTTTTTTCTTCCTCTTTTCTTTTTATTCATAAGAAAAAAATCAACAGCGATTGGATAATAAAAACTAAATAAAAGGTTTATTGCCTGACCAGGAATATATGGGACCTGAATTAAGGGCGCTTCGATTCCACTTTGTATAATCATACCACCGTAGATTGGCAACTGAACATAAACAACATATTTATTATAAGTTTACATTCATGTTAATTTTTTAAGCTTGCTGCCTAATGATAACAGATTATACTATAAAAAACACGACAGTGAACTCGCATATTGAGTACTTATAAAATTCAGTAACTCTTTGTAATTTTGGCCTTGAATTTTTGACCAAAACACAATAACTTTTGCAAAACCACTAACGGGTAAAAAGCATTAATCCATTGTTTTTCTTAATTATATTATTTATAATATTAAAATTATGTATAGGAAATCAAGGAAAACTCTAAGAACTATTTTAGTTTAAATATCCAGGTAGGTTGAAATACAGAAAATAAATCTTAAGACAAGAAGGTATTTATTATAAACATTTTCCAAAATCGTTATTAAAATATTCCCTGTATCCATCAGTAGCCAATTTTCACTATTCGCACTATATGACATACCAAAAATTCGTGATGACAACTATATCAGTAATTAATTTTAAGAAACCGTAGTGATCACATAGACTTTCTTGTCGAAAAACACTACAACACCATGTTAAACCACTTTTCTTTACGAAAACGAATAGTTCTCGGTATTTTTATCACATAAAAATTGCACTTGGTCGGAAATCCGATTACGCGTCCACTTTGACACTAATCATTATGACATTTGAGGTTTCCTTTGCCAGTAAAAGAAATTAGTTCCAGTTGTTTTCCGCAACATGGCGAGGTCCCATATATTTTTGGTCAGGCTATAGATGTCATTTGGTATACCTAGAGGGTACTTTGAGTCTCGGGATTGGAAATAGGGATTCATAAATGACAGAAATGATCAGGGTAAAAAGGGGGATCATGTTAAGGGGGTGAGAAGGCGGATGAAATATACATAATGGAAGTTACCGTGAAAAATCTGCTACTACACAATTGACCCTAGAGTGGTAATAATATAAATACGATGATTAGGTACGAAACTTACGTCATTTATAAAAATTGACTTTTTCAAGAGCCTGGGTTTTAATTTTGTAACAATGGAAAGGACCATATATTTATTTTCTATTCTAAATCAGTCATTTTCATGCTTGATTCACTGCAAGTCAAACAGTATGAATGTTTTTAAGATTCAAAACAATACGAACCCGCCGAGTGACAGTGGGGTCCTGCCTGGCTACAGACATAAGATGCCCCAGCAGATTCTTGGTTCGCAGCAGACGCAGCCGCACGTTCGTCGCCCTCGTCCACTCTTGCAGTACCAGGGAGCTGAAGTACTTATTCGCTGATGGCCGATAGTTCAGTAGCGATATGGGAATCTAAAACACGTGAAAGTAAAACAGTACAGAAAAAACTGTGGTGAAAGTAGGTATCCATGAACTCCTAAACGTTATGGATCATCATCGTCAGGCCTGTACCATAAAACGAAGACTCCAGGATGTACGCTTGAACACCTTACGATGCTGTAGCAAAAACGGTATACGTGCTTTCAAAATCTGAAGAGTTCTTCCGGTTTCTCCAGAATTCCATCATCAGATCCTAATTTGGTGGCAATGGACCACTTTAGATGTAAATAGGTAACCTTTCCAATAAAAAATGAATTATTAAAATCCTCATCAAATCGGACTACTTTGTAAAAAGTTATGCGTGGTCATACTTAAAAAATATATGCGTCGACTTGAGAACCTCCGTTTATGAAGTCAGTTAAAATAAAATGTCAAGTTTTGTTGTTGCATTTTGTGACCTAAGAATCCAACTGCAAGGTTTCGCTTCAACCATTGTGGCAAACCGAACTCTTTGTGTTTTATACTTTTTTTAATGTTTCAATTTCCTTCTCTTTTTGACGTCTTTACTATTTTACCAGTTGTTTCTTTTACTTCATACGAATTACATTGATTTCTTACAAATATTACCCAAAGTTTATTATTTATCCTCCGAATTCCCCTACATCGCGTACAACCATCATCATACTTAAATGGGTATGATATCTACATTACATCATTGGCCTTAAACTTTACGAGGATTGATGGAGAGGTGGCTGACGAGATGACAATGTCCATACGTCCGAAAATATTTTCGACTGTCATCCATGTCACTCATGGACAGCATGAGTGATCATGACAATGTCTAGTCATCATGACTAGACTCAAAAATGTCGTCATCTGGAGTCAGGCCTGTATAGGAGGCCTTCACACTGCCCCGCAATATACGTGAATTTCTTGGTTGATCGCGCAACGCGCGGAAGAATATAAAGAAAATCAAGCGCCACGCTGCGTGGTGCGGGCCAGTGTGAAGATCGCCTTACTTCCTGAGGTACGAGGCTATCATCATTCGCTTGCCGTGCTCGCATTTATCTGTGCCATTAGGTACAGCGGCAGCACGTCAGGTTACATTTGAATCACGAAAACAGCTTTTATTGCGTACAAAATAGAGGCGGTCTTAAGGTCAGTGGGGTAGTCTGACGTACGGCCGTGTGTCCTTTGTGGTCGGTACTTACAGTATATTTTACGAGATCATGTTATTAGTACCTAATCCGAAGATTTATTACGTACCTACTTATTTTATTGGGGTTTTCTTACCTCTCCTCCTTCCAATGGCACAATCTTTGAGTATTCTGTGCTGCAAATTACTGAGTCGTCTCTGGTGATTGGCTGAAGACTTTCCTTGCCGAAGTATCTTTCACAGTCCCTGTAAAATAGGTATTTTATGAATACTCAATGGCTTCGAAGCAAGGAATTAATATTTTTAGATTGATTGGTACTTACTACGCAAGTTACATACATTGGATAGAAGTAGTTTAAATCTAATTTATAGGAAAAATATTTCTGGTTACTCGAATTCAGAATTGACACTAATCTGTAACAGATCGACGATTCTTACAGTTAGGTGCACCCACATCATCCAATGAGTACTTACTTATGGAATGGAAGGAATTATGAATTGTATTATAGTTTTCGTCTTTGTGTAGGTATTGTGAAACAAAATAAAAGAGAAGGCTCCAAAATTTTAGCACCTGCAAACATATTAAACACTAGCAGTTCCCCGCGACTTCACCCGCGCCAAAAGTCGGATTTCCCATACAAACTTTTATCCCCCATTTCACCTCCCTGATGATTTTATATCGCGATAAAAAGTATGTCTATGTCCTTCCCAGGGTTTCAAACTATCTCTGTACCAAATTTCATTTGAATCGGTCTAGTAGTTTCGGAGCCTATTTATCACAAACAAACAATCAAATCTTTCCTCTTTATAATTTTAGTGTAGATACAAAGAGGGCAAAGTTAGACCAAATTTCAGGAGGATTCTTTATCGGACCAAATTGTTAATGATTTCCTGAAGTTCCTAGTAATTATCAGGTTTGAAAATCTCCCGATCGATCTTATCATAAAATGAACTTTTTCCTGGTAAGCTTCTTATACATTTGCAAGGCTTCGAGCATATTTCGCTTTATTTCGGGCACAAGTAGGTATACTTACTGCGGTGACTCGGAGAAGTATTGCCAGGGCTTGAATGTTTTCCCGTAGTCGGTGGACTTCTCCAGCGCCCACAGGCCAGGGCGGGGGGAGTTGCCCATCTTCAGGAACACGTACGCCACGTGGAACTCCTGATCAGAGCAGACATTTGAGTGAGCAGTGGTGAGGAAGGCAGAGGCCTCACTCCGTCATCCGGAGATGACGATGTCCGTAGTATTTCTACTGTAACCGTCCCTGTCACTTATGCCAGTAAGACAGCGCGAACGACCGAGATGTTTAGACTCGAAAATACGGATATCGTCATATAAGAGCTTAGAGTAGATAGAATATAATATTATCTACTCTAAGTTCAAGAGCAATGGCCACCCTATTCTATTTGACTGTGTGTGACTATCTATGAATCAAATACCAATGATATTTTATTTATCTATCCAACCAAGTCTTAGGATGAGTTGCACCACCTTAATTTAAATAGTTACCTATAACAATAAACAGTAACAAATGACTAAGAAATCAAAAATGGTCCTATTTCCCTCTTATTGTCGTGTTTCAAGACTGAACGTCATCAACAAACTGCAGTAATGTGATAAATTATATTTAACGAGTTTCGTGAAAATGGGCCTGTTTGACTAAAACCTTCCGTCTTTTTTATTTCGTATGGTCTCTCCAAGAATGGACTTAAACATCTACACTGAGGGAGGTGACTAAGAATTAAACCTCCATTATCCATACTATCCATACTAATATAAATGCGAAAGTGTGTCTGTCTGTCTGTCTGTCTGTTACCTCTTGACGCTTAAACCACTAAACCGTTTGAGATGAAATTTTATATGAAGACAGTTCGAGACCCTGGAAAGGACATAGGCTACATTTTGTCGCGATATAAAAACATTAAGGGGGTGAAATGGGGGATGAAAGTTTATATGAAAAAATCCAACTCTTGCGGGCGAAGTCGCGGGGAACCACTAGTTTTAAAATAAATATTGTACATCAATTCATCGACATCATCAAGATCTTGCAGGTCTCGTCTTCCCACGACCATTAATGTGTTTTATAGCAGAAAGTAAAGGTTGGTCGCTTCACACTGCGGGGGCACTATTCTCATGCAGTGGAAAAAAGTTCACATTCGTAAAAATGTATGCAATTTTACGAGTGTTAACTTTTTCTCACTGCATGAGAATCGTGCCCCAGGTTCCATAGCTTCGACGGCAAGCAATCGAAATCGCTCGTTCACCGCAGGAGCATAAAACTGAACAGTTGTTTACTCGCCTTTTTATTGGGACTATTTGTACGTTATTGCCGCTGCCCGGCGGCCTCGCCCTTTCATAGTCACATAAAGTTTTTACTAGCTACAGAACTAATAATAATGTTCATCAATCGACGCCCACGCCTGGGCATCCGCCTGCAGTCAACTGATACCAGCTCGGTGATTAGGTCATAATCATTTATGAGTAAGTTTAATTATAAATAGCGACTTCGTTATAACTTCGTGACCTTTGTTGGTATCACATCCCCTACAAGATTTCTAACAAGTTTTATTTTCGCTTCGTATCACGCCGTTTGCTGTAAGAAGGGCTGGGCTACCCTTTTCTATATGGTTAAAACATAGAAATCAATATTCCGTTTTTTTTTTAATTTTAGCAGGTTATTAAAAATATAAGTAAGTAGGTACATTATAAAAAATATAGTTTCTTAAACTTGGGTACTATTTCTAAAATTGAATCATTAGAATAAAATCTTGCTAAAAAAGGAATAGTGATAAAAGGTCTTAGGTTGTCAAATAGGTAAAATTAAAATCACAGAAACCAGTGAACGCATCGTATCGTTCACTGTTCACTGTCTGTACAGAAAGGATCAATTGGTCAACAGTCTGATTTAATGTTAAGTATCTCTAAGAACCATTGATTAAATATAATAAATCAATGCTAAGAACCTACCAACCATAAGCACTTAAGACCCTGTAATCCTAGACATGCATGGCTTATTAAATTTTAGTCTTAGTATCTATCAGAAGCGTAGCATGCTTTGGCGGGGCCCTGTATAAAAATTTGTTTGGGGGCCCATAGGAAGGGTAAAGATTTCTCACAAAAGAAAAAAAAATGTTTGCATAAAATTGAAAGAAATATTTAATCATTATTGTCACTTTTTTTAAATTTTAAAAAGCAATTCACATTAAATATACCCTCTTTTTTCGGCAAACTGATTTATTAAATAATTTATAGCTGATGATGATTTTTGCTTACGCACGCCCGTGGCGCGGGCGGGCCGTATACTCGTAGTTCATACGGCAGATACGGCGGTAGCTACGCCCCTGGTGTCTATCAATTCGCAAGTGTTTAATTTCATTCAAAACTTACAAAAAACAAATTCGCCAAGCTAAATTGTAGAAGATACCTCGTTCGAACTGTCCAACAAATAAGCAACAAATTGTTTTAATATATACTTGTCAAAACAAAATAAGGGCCACGAGGTATTTTTTCATTTTGGTGTAAATTATTAAACATTTTCATATTGAAGGTAGTAAAATATTGAGTATACAAACTCTTTGATACCTAAACTTTTTAATATTGTAGTATTCATCTAATGCTGGCAACAATTTTAAATAAAATTTGATTTAAAATTCTTTTTGAAAATTTTGTTTCCATTTTCTTTGACGTTTTGCTTTCCTTAGCTTCTTGGTTTATTAGAAATTATCAGAGTTCATTGATATCTCGAGTCAGAAACATCTTTTGCAATATGCCACAAGCACGCAGGCGTCATATGGACTCGCTGACAGCAACCAGAGCCGTTACAATGATTGAAGAAGGTCATTCGCAGCGATCTGTGGGTTTGCAATTGGGATTTTCTCGGAGAGCTATTCAAAATCTATGGAATCGTTTCCAAGAGACCGGCAGTGTTAGAAGAAGACTTGGTTCGGGCAGAGTTTGCATTACAACAGCTCAAGAGGATCGTTACATTCGATTAAGTGCGCGCCGAGATCGCACAACGACGGCCCGCAAGCTGCAAAATCGTTTACGGCTCACAACGGGTACTCGTGTCAGTGACCAAACTATTCGTAATCGATTGCATGAAGACCAGCAGGCATCAAAAAGGCGAGTTGTCCGTGTTCCATTAACCAGAAATCAGCGTGCAAATCGTTTAAGATTTTCCCGTCAACATTTGGACTGGGACATAAACCAATGGGGCATAGTGCTTTTCACAGACGAATGCAAAGTTAAATTTTTTAACGACGATCGGCGTATAAGAGTATGGAGAAGACGCGGCGAGAGATTTTCAGAAGCCTGCATCCATGAAGTCGATCGTTTTGGTGGTCCAAATGTAATGATTTGGGGCGGGATAAGCTTACACGGCAAAACTGAGCTCGCTATTTGAAATGAGGGTACTGTTACTGCTCAGCGGTATATTGAGCAAGTTGTCAGACCGCATGTGATCCCATTTGCCCAGCGAGCGGGTCCTGGATACATCTTGATGCAAGACAATGCTCGTGCACACACGGCTCAAGCGACTCGGATTGTACTGGAAGCCTCTCAAATTCAAGTCATGCCGTGGCCGGGAACAGTCCGCACTTTTAAATCCAATAAAGCACATGTGGGATCAGTTGAAACGAAGAGTTAGAGACGGTGATCAGGAAATCCACAACCAACAGCAACTCATCAACGCTGTTAAAAGGGCCTGGGAAGAGATTCCAATGGAAAATGTCAGGCATTTGATTGAGAGCATGCACTCCAGGCTTCAGGAGTGCGTAGCGAAACGAGGGGGGCATACCCGTTACTAAAAGATGAGCATAGAGTATTTTCTTTTGTTTTCAGTAACTTTACATTCTTTTTATTTTTAACCTTAAATGAGTTTTTCCTTTCAAAAGCAAATAAACTTTTTAATCATTATTATTGTTATAAATTTATTAGTCTACACGTTAAAAACAACATTAGTTTTTGTTATGGAGACAAAAAAATATATATATTGGTATTATTATTTTAATGGTACAGACAAAATACCTCGTGGCCCTTATTTTGTTTTGAGTAGTATATTTTAATTACATTTGAGAATTCACGGGCTTCCCCACGTCTAGATGTAGTCAGCAAAATAAGACCAAAGTGTATGACATGCAGTTGAAACCGTGGTAATGCATTTTGGTCGATTCTGCAAGACAATATTTAGTTTCATAAGGTTTTATATTTCACATTCGCTTTGCACTTCATGATCAAAATAGCCCACATTCGCATGTTATTAGAAGTAACTAGAACTATTACGGTGGTGTTACAAAAATATTTATGTTCGTCAAGTTCGAAGGGTCGCGCAGGAACCTCGAACCACGAACCTCCTTCGAAGAAGGCGAGGAAGCGCCAATCACACGTAATTGTCAAAGAAAATTTCCCCTTCCCCTCAACATCCTCGTCACCCGCAGATGTCTAAAATGTGCTCAGGTTCAGTTTTCCAGCTTCTGAATCAAATTCTCGTAGTAGAATAGGCTATCATCCTTCTAGCGTTATCCCGGTTGTGCACTCGCACGCGTAATAGAATAGGCTATACTTATTGCTTATACTTATTTTAATAAATCTTGCAGGGGTTGATACCAGGATTTAAGGTTTACATAAATTAATAAACTATTGGCGTTTTTCTTAGCGAATATATCTATGTAACACCCGTTTCTCCAGTCCCAGTGGCACAACTACATCGCAATAGCCATACGGGATCTATAATTAGTTTAATGTCCTCGTGTGAAGTAACCAGGGGTCAACGGCCGCGTTCCCTATTTTCAGTTCTCCACAGCTTCAGGATCAGATTGCCCGATTGTCACATACTGGATAAGTAAGGATGTTATTTATGCTAGAGTTCTTTTGAATAGCTGGTATCAAGAAGGGCCTAACTGTCCCATTGCATCGTTGCTGCGTTTTCATAAATGAAAATTTAGACTGAGCAAAAATAAATTCTCATAGTTTTCGTCTTTTTGTACTCAGGAACAGAATAAACGAGAAGGTTCTGACATTTTAGTACCAGCAAACATAATACACATGCGAAGAGTAGACCACACTTCAAGAGGATTTTCTGTAGATCCAAATTCCTCTTATAGTGTGACGTGTGTGACGATGTCCTGAAGTTTCTGGCAAAATAGGTTTGAAACTTTCACGAATGACTTTTATTCAGTAGTTATTTTGTTAAATTAGGAAAAAAAAAACATAAACTTGTGACGTCACAAGCATGCCTATGACGACTTTCTCCGATATTAACAGGGTTGTCTTTGGAAGCAAACTTTTCTCGATTGGAAACTCACGTCGTCATATGTCAGTTTCCGATGCGTTTAGAGGGCAGATGAAGGATAAATTATATTCCGTGTTTTCGTAAAAGCCCCATCTTTCATTTTTGGTGATATAAGAAACTGTATAGTGGTTATAGGCTTAAAATCTCTAAATGGTTTCGAAATTACCATAGGTAATTCTGGAAAACAAAAAAGCTGGCTCATTTCTCGCTCAGAGGCTAAGTTTGGCTATCCAACGCGGAAACGCAGCTAGCATTCTCGCTTCCTTGCCTCATGGACACGGTTACTTTTTCGAATAAGTAGATTTTTAAGTTTTGTTAAGTGTACATATTTAATTAATTGATTATTTTTATTGAAATAGAAAACTTTTAAACATTTGTAACAATTATAGTAGGTTAATTAAATTTATATATCCCCATAGGTTGTTTTTTACCTAGATACTTTTCATACCGAATTGGCTATGGTATGGTAAAATATGATTGTGGTGAAGACACTCACCTCTATAATACAAGTACGCTGGACTGCATCCAGTCAACCTAAAGATGAAGCCTGACCTGAAGTGAGTGTGTGGTGACCATCCACGGAACTAATGTGATTTGACATAAACATATGCAAATTACTCTATTTTAGTTCCCTGGACGCTCGATGGGGGCGCAAAAATTATCTGTCATTTCTTACAGAATGTTTAGTCCAGCGTACTTGTATTATAGAGGTCAGTGGGTGGAGATGATGATAACGCACCTGTCCCAAATCGATGGTAAGGTTGATCTCGTTGTACTTCATTCCGCGCGACAGGGGCGGACTCTGCCACCAGGTCTCCATGCCGTCCACCGCGTACTCCGGTGGATGCTTCTTCGCTTCGTCGTTCGCATCGCAAAAGTCGCACACCTGAAGATAAAAAGAAATGTTAATATATAATTCTTCAAGACTTTATTTACATTTGAAACACAAACATTTTAATTAACCTAAAACTTATCAAAAACAATTAAGCGAGCCATCTATTTTGTCATAAAATGTTTGGCTTGGGTGCAATTTTTCCGAGAAGTGATTTAACATTTGGACCGTAAGAACACACTTTTTAATTGTCAATCCAAAACACGTAGTCATCAGCAAGGAACTCGTCTAATTTGCGCCTTCTTAGCGTTTTGACAATAGTGACTTAGTTTCTTCTACTGCTACTACACAGAACTAGTACACAATTGGTTCCGAAGCAGTGTATATGTTTTTCTTTTTTTTTTCCCTGTGGGTGGGTTTATTGCATACTTAAATCTTGTCTTTTTTGTTATGATATATTACGAATATTAACTGTGATAAGACTGTCTACATTGTGCTAATACTCGTAGGCTCTAAATGTATGTATGTAATGTGTGTTCTTGGGTAAAGGTAATACTATAAAGCTTAACCTACTTTTAAGTAGTTATCCACTCGTATATTATACCTACATATAGATAATCAGGGCCAGTAAACAAAATGCAATATATTGTAAAGCGAAGCTCGCTATCGCAAACAAAATGTTTGAAATTGACTTACCTATGTCATCGAAACATCACGTGAGTTTTGCATACATTATTTTGACATTTCGTTGGCGACAACGAAGTTCGCAGTAGAATAGACTGCATCTTGTCTTGTTTATTGGCCAAGTAGATAAACTCTTTATTGCATGTCATAAAAGAAATTACAAAGCTATGACTCAGTAAGACGTAACCTATCTAGGTACTTTTGTTACCTAGGTCTAGACTGGAATCATAGGATAGGTGATATCATCACAATCTTTTATTCTTACAATTAAGCTTCTATAATCACTATTGACGTGTAAATTTTCGTGAGATTTTTCTTGTCTCTACGTCTTTAATGCGATGAACTTTGCTTCTGCAAAATTAAAATCCAGGCAAGTGCGAGTCCGACTCGCGCACTGAGGAGGGTTCCATACAAACAAACGTTTTTGAATGATGTAACCAGTTTGCAATTTTCGAATTTTTCCTTTTGCTTGTGCTATAAGACCTTCCTTCTTGCCTTTATTATTAATTTATAGGTTTTTATCCCCCGGCGACATGTTAGAAAATAAGGCTCTAATAGCCGTATATTTGTGTTTGTTGTTAATTATAACTCATCCTATAAGGGTTCCTTTTTCTGTGTGAGGTACCTACGGAACCCTAAAAGAATGCGCCTGCGTAAATGTCTGTATCTATAAACTTTAATCCCAATTCCATAACGCGATAAAGAGTATATGTCCTTCCTATGGTCTAGTACTTATTCTGTGCTATGGTCTTAAACTATAAATATCTACAATTCTACCTCTAATCTACCGCTGCTGTACGAGCAATTTTATTGTGTAGTGGTAACATAAAAACTTCAAGATTTTTCTATGATCTGAGATACAGACGGACACACTTTCGCATTTTTAATATGAGGATGGATGACTTAGCAAAATTGCGATACGACTATGACAATTTAACGACTGATTCGATTAGTCAGCGTTCATCATCAATCATTTCTTGGAAGTACCTACTTAACGACAATCCTCTCGCAACGTGTTGATCTGTTGATGGTTTGTTATCTTCCCATTCAATCAACAAAGGATCTGCGAATGACATTGTGAACGTTCGGCCCAACAAAAAAAAACACAACACGCGAACAAGTTAGACAAAAAGTTCCATTCAAATCTGGAATCATTGTTCAGGATTGTTCAAAACAAAAGACGACCGCTCCGGGATGCGCCGGAGCATGTGGCCGCCACATGTCCACAAAAACCCGAATACACCCGAAGTTTGACGGAATTCGCCGACTGCGAGTTTCGGCTTCTCAGGAACCGCTTGTATCTAATTGCTACAATTTTGTTGCATTATGCAAGGTGTCGGTACACATTAGGTGTCCGACACTCGTTATAATAATTTGCATTGCATGTCTGCTTAGTTACTTTTGAAAACACCGACTAGTATCACATACATATATTAAGTTTCCTTTTTTTAGAACCTCAATTTTCGTGTCAACCTATCATCTCTTAATGGTAAACCATACGATACTAAAACACAAGTTGGTGTAAAACAGTTTTTTGCTGGAAAATTTTCTTCAACTGTCTCATCTTAAGAGTTACTTACCAAACCATAAGCGTTATTTTAGTAAAGAACCCTAAAAGTTACTTAGGGGTTCCAAAAGTTATAATAGATGTTTTATTTTTAAAATACGATTGTTCATTCATGTCAGCCGGGGCAATATTGAGGCCCATTGATAGTGAGGTCGGAGGTCATCTGATAATAATTTGACCCTTGTTATAATTTCGGTCTAATTTATCGAATTGTTATCTTAGAAGTACTTCTCTAATTTTATTGTGAGGTTACTTTAAAATTTATATGAACTTAGAAAATAACCACCTACTATTCTGATACCTCAGTATGCTACAAAGTTCACCACAATCATACTTTACTTCACTTCAATAAAATGAGTCGGCTCATTTAAGATGTTTGTCTCTCACATCATCATTATCAGCCGTAGGACGCCACTGCTGAACATAGCCTCCTCCTGCCCCATAGATGTCCGAGGTGACCCATCACATGCGGCCTGCATCCAGCTCAATCTTTAACCTTCAAAAGGTCTGTCCAAGATCTTTTATTTCATGACCAAACTTTGTGACGCTCACGCTTGTTCTGTTTTTTATTTCCGAACTTTTGTCAACTTATATTTTTTTTGTTTACTTTACATTATCAAGTAAGTACAGTAAGTATGGATTAATTATTATATCTATGTATGTTTATGTAAGTTTATTATATTAATGTATGTATGTAGGTGTATAATACATTGTTTGCATTAGAATAGTTCAATTAGTATGTGTTTTTTACGCCGCCACGACTATTTCTGCCTCACCCACTGGTTGACGGGTAGAGAATGCCTTAAGGCATTAAGTCCGCCATTTGTACTACTCTGTTTGTGCAATAAAGAATAAATAAATAAAATAAATAAACCTTTATATGGTCATCTGTCCAAACTGTCAATATTGCTGGTGGTGGACGCTACGCTTTTGATCCAACTTTCGCGAACTATCCGGGATAAATTTCAAAATAGCCGTCATAATATATTTTATGGATATAATGTATAATAAATTTGATGAATATTACCTACTTAAGTTGACGTGAGCAACGATTAATAGACCACGTTTTACTAATCATAATGCAAATCGAACTTTACGTTTCTAAATTCATGCCTGTTTAGTTAAAAAAGAAAAAATAAACCTGAATACCTACTTATACTATGTATTATTATTATTTATTTATTCCCAGAGGCATTGTCTTAGTACTTATAATTAGTATTCTAATTCTAGATGTAAGCCGGTAATTTTATGTCACGATTAATTAAAGTAGTGAAATCGGCATTCAGCACCCTGTTTATAATATGAATCCTAATTTAGGGCTTTCAATGGTATTCAGTCTTTGGCTTATTTATTTGTTTCTAAGTCGATTTTCGACTACGAGAACTGATCTACGAGTATAATACTATTTAAAGTAAACAATAATAAAATGTTAAAAGCATTCTAGGACCTAGGGCACAATTCGCCTGCAGTGGAAAAAAGTGCACTGCATGAGCATCGTGCCCCATATCTAAGGCCCCATGTCGCAAAGGCAGTTATTAGACTACGCGGTATTCAGACAGTCTTACTGAGACAGTCTATCCTCCATCTCGCTCTTTCATTCTGTGAAAGAGCGAGATGGGGCATAGACTGTCTTACAGACTTAAAGGCTAACTCTATTACTAACTATTACACTACGCTGAGTCGCTGAGTCTTAGGGCCACTTGCAGCAAACGCGTCATTCTGTCACTGTCATATATTCGGCGATAACAGAGACAGCATGACGTTAAATCGAGATTAAGCGTTTTATTTGCTGCAAGTGCACCTTAGTAAGACTGTCTTAATACTAGTAGTTTAATAACTGCCAAACGAAGCGCGAGCTTGTGATGACGTTGCACAACGCATAGACAAGCTTATATACGTTTATAAGCATTCATGGAAATGCTAGTGCACAAATATTTGCCTCTTGCTAGATATGAACCCGCGACCTCTGGTTTTGTAGTCCGGAGCGCGAACCACGACCCAAAGACGGTCGTGGGTATTAGTTACTAGAAGCAACCCCTGTATTTCTAAACTAGAGGTTACTTTTATCTATCAAATGCTTCTATTGTGACCTCACATGACGCAAGAATTAGTTGCTTCTTCAAACAAACATCCACTGTAATTAGTCGGTTTTGTAATCGCCCGGGCGAGCGTCGAACCCCTTATCAAGCGTGGGCCAACAGGACGCTGATAAAGCTATCAGCCAGTTATCAGGGACTGCCGGTAGCCCGGGAGATCGTCTCTGGGATGCTCACTAGGCATTGTATTCATCCCATTTAAAAATAACGGCAATTTATGAGAAGAGTTCGTATGGAGGCTTATGCGATGGAATTTGGCAGGGATTTAATTGCCCTAACGAAAGAATGGGAAAGGATTACTTAGGAATGATACGAGTCCACAGTAAGGATCGTTTGATCAATACGTTATAAGAAATGGTAGAGTATTATTATGGTACAATAATGACCCTAATCTACCTTCAATAAATAAAGTCTTAGGTATGTTATGTTATGCATCAGTAAGTATCATGACATGACACATGAAACTATATATTATGTCTATATATAGCCTTCATTTTTAATACAGACATATTTTTATCAATTAGATGAATAATGAATCCGGCATTAAACCGCAGAAGAGATGTCTTGTACATTATGTCCTGTCTAATCAACAACAGTTTGTGTATCTATTTGCTATAGCAAGATTAAGCACTGGAAATCCGTTAAATGTCAAAAAATATTGATAGATACAGGCCCGAAAACCTTTAGTATGAGAGACGAGATATAATTTGTTCGTTTAAAAGTTTCTCTATCAATCATTCGCATCACAACACAATCAAAAACAATCACCTGTCCTTGTATCACTCGTTCGTTGTGGTCAGCATTCGCGCCGACCAGCTTGCAGTACAGTTCGGGTCCTTCATCGCCGCAGGTCGCCGTAGCGGTGATCTTCTTGCCGAGTGCAAGGTTCACGTACGGGGGGGTGAGAATTTCTGCGTGCGCGCACGTTAGGAACAGGAGGAGCGCGACCACGCGCGCCATGTTGCGCGCTCGGCGGCTGATCGCGGAGTGTCGCCCGCGCCCGCGCATCGGGGTGGCCGTTTTTTTCGGAAGGGTCTGTGATTTCGGCCAGAGGCTTTGTTGCGATTCCGCTAGAAATGTTCGAGTTTCGCTACATGATAGGTTTGCTATTCAACAGGTTTGGTAACCTAAGCTGGAGCAGTCCTTAGAGGATTTGTTTGAGATCTGTTTGTCTTATGCTACGGAGGGAAGTAGTACAAATATCTGATGGTTATTTAAGTTCAAGGTGTAAGGTTTTGAAAATGTTTGATCTAAGTTTAGGTCGCACATATAGCACATGGGAGAACAAGGGCTGAACTGAAATTGAAAGAGAAAATAGAGCCATTTCCAAAAATCTTGCGACAAGGTGTGAAACCTCTACTTTCCTCGACTCAATAGATGACAAACATATAATATGATCTGTGACCTCTGCCTCTGACAGGATCAGACTGTCAATAAAATGTATTTTTTTAGAAAGTTTACTAATCTAATTTTTTATTTATTTTTACAAAATGGTTTATATATTAAAATATTTTTATCGTTATATATGTCTGTGGTATTACATATTTCAGTTAACTTACTGTTCGTTGTTGTCCCGTTTGAAGAATCCCTACCAATACATGACTACTAGTGAAGTAGAAATACTGCCAGGGGATTATGAGATACAAGATATGAAACAATCGGAACTTATACCAGACACAAGTAGAAAACCGCTTACAAAGAAATTGTGGACCGACAACATGGAAGGGTACATTTGGAGGCCGACGAAGATAATCTACCGATCGACGAAGACTTCACCAGAGGTTCTGGAAGCTGGCACGGGGCTTCGGGCGTGGCCAACTGTGCCCTGGGTACACTTGCAGATCAGGAGCAGCACAGAGCGCTTAACCCTGGCACCGCCTACCCAATCTAGCTCCGCGACCCGGAGAAGTTGGAGACCGTACTTCCCCACAAAAAGCAGTTTCAAACTACTGAACCACGACTACTGGGATCTGGGTTCGACCTTACGGAAACCTGTCAATCAGCCGTTGGTTAACGTCTCCAAGAGTATGACGATGACTTCCAAGAGCGATCAGGCGGTCACGATTTCAAACACCGACTCTAAACAACCATCGACCTGGACGGTAACTAAAGAAGTAGAAATGAACACGACAAGTAAAGGAATGATTCTTAGAATAATATTCAACGATAACAAAATCGTAACCAGAGGGAGGAAGAGGATACACAAACATAAACCTGCACGACGACTTAGCGGAAGAAGGCATCAACAGTCACAACGGTGTTACCATTGTGGCATATATAGAGGAGATGATTGGGTAAGTACTTAATAAAAATAATTTCATTTTGTCTTAAAGATGACAGTTGCCAACTCATCACGCAGTCGCGCCCCATGATTAGTCAGGGGCTGATTTTCAGCTAAACTAAACATTTTACTTCTTAGGGTGTTTGAATGAATCACGGAAAGATTCAATCATTTTGAACCAACATACAGTTAAAATAAATAAATATATACAGTTACCGTAACGGAACTCATGGGTGATACAAACAAACTTTATCTCATGATGTTTCATGGTAACAAATTAATTTTTTCGCTTACAATAAATAATACTTACCTATATACAACTTATAGTGTTCTATCTCACTTTCGTGTATCATCGATCCGATAAAACGGGTTGTTTGATCGGGTCACTTGCACGCTGATCAAGATAGATCGGAATTGAGAGTATAGAGTACCCTAGGCTCACCTGGGTCTCGCTCACGCAATGTCAGTGAATTAAATTTAATTCCGCTCACAAAAATCAATCGACTGTGTCATCCGGTACAAAATATTTGCTTAAGTTATAAACATAATTATAAGTCAGTCAATTAGTTAGACGGCGATAGCATAAAATCATTAATCGCTTGTACGTATTTCGATTACGGTGCGTGCAAGCGCAAAAATAATGTCATTATGACTCCCCCCGTAGACTATCCGTAGACTCCGTAGATTTTCTCACATTTTTCAAAATCACGAAAACGAATTTTTTTCCTGCACCGCTTTGAGACACTTACTTATAAATAACCTTAGGGGCTCAAGTCATTTAAGTCATACAAATTAATCGCCACCCGAATGATCGAAATGACCGTATCATTATAACCCGATCACTGAGTGGATTTGACCCAATCGTGTGAATGAGTCATAATCGACTCGGTATTATAGGTAGACTTCACCCGCAAGAGTTGGATTTTCCATATAAACTTTCATCCCCCATTTCACCCCCTTAATGTTTTTATATCGCGACAAAATGTAGCCTATGTCCTTTTCAGGGTGTCGAACTGTCTCCATACCAAATTTCATCTCAATCGGTTTAGTGGTTGAAGCGTCAAGAGGTAACAGACAGACACACTTTCGCATTTATAATATTAGTATGGATGATACACAGGCGTAAGGATACAGATTTGAAATATCAAATCTTCATGACTCTAAAAACGCCCTAAGGCAAAATCCGATTTAGTAGTAGGGGCTGATTGGTCTCAGCTCGAAGAAGTTGCAAGGCCTTCTCAAAAACCAAATGGTTTTATTTCTGTATTTTATATTCATTGTGCGTCAATTTATTTTGTGGTTGAATCCAGGTTAAGTACTTTCCTTTCTGCTAGGGCCCTCTCCGATTAATTTATTAACCTTGTTTTAGGCGTGTTACCCTATATTTGACAGCTTGGATCAAACAAATAAGTATAGATGGCACGAATACGAAACAGACTGTGGTGATAAACATTATTTGAAGGGGTGTTACAAAAGGTACCTGGACGTTGGATATAAGTATATTGAAAGAGGTTGCAGACGTATTAACGGCGAAATTAACAACAGCGAGAGTAAAATTGTGTCTGAACGATTTGCTGCTATTGAGCGGATGCTCACAGGTATGCCTACAGGCTGCGTCCAGAGCCCCTACGCCGTACTCACACCGTTTGCTCATGGTATAAGCCTGTATGCGCGATACCACGTTTGCATATGCAACACAACACTATGTAATTCTGCTACTTTTATTCGTTTAGACGGATTGTTGTTCATTGCCATATTTCTGGAATCCATTGTTAAATAACTACTCAATTTTATAATATAAATAAGCTTCTCTACATACTACGCTAAATTATTATAACTTCTTGTTAGAGTGTTTTTAGAGTCGTGCGGATTTGCTCACGCACGCCGCATTAAGATACTTAATCTGAGATGCCAACGAACATTTTACTGTCATGCTAACGCATCACAGATTAAGGCCCACTTACGTCAGTCAGTATCACCTAATCCAGACTTGCGTGAATTGGCTTTAAGCTCAGATTATAAGCATTGCGTGTAGCGACATCTTACCACTGTAGCCCATACTAGCAAGCTACTTCTAGACGCGACGCCCTGATTCGGCTCCTACAGGCTAGATGGCGCTGATAGCCCGCTCCATACAACACAAACCGCGATATGTAAAATTTAGCACGAGGTTGACTACATATAGATAAACCAAGACGGTGACTATCGGACCTCGGTCCCCGTCCATAGCAACCGGTTGGTAGGAAGCGCTTTCCTTTGCCTTTCTAACTCAGTTGCGCCAAATGCCGAAGTCCGGATTAGCTAATCTGGACTGGCGCAAGTGGCTCTTCCGGATTAGCTAATCCATACTTGCGCAAGTGGGCTTTTGACTCAGATAATAGGCATTGACCAAGTCCGGATCAGATAATACGGACGTGTGCAAGTGGGCTATTAATCATGTGTGCGTGTCGAAATCAGCACGACACTAAAAAGGGCTAGAGCCCTGTTTTGTGTATCATAACAAAAGTTTGTCTGTTTTTCTTTACGTGTCAAACATTGTAAACAATCTTTTTATGACTTTTCAAACTAATACTGGTGAAAAAAAAATGCACTAATAGCTCTAAAAAGCTACATATATTAAACAATAAACTACCATATTAGGACGTAATATTTGTGTCTATCTTATTTTTAAATTAATAATTTCGTTAAAAAGGAATGTCAAGATTGTTTACAATGTTGGACAAGCAATGAAAAACGGACTTTAAGATACAGAACCCGCATTTGTCTTTAAATAGATAAACATTTAAAACAACCATCATAATAAATAGCACCAGGTGATTCAAGAACAGATAAATTAATGTAACAGTTTACTAAACTTTATTAAAAAGTGAAAAGTTAGCCGAGAGAAGACATCTTCAATACTCATCCGTGAGCTCGTGGGCTCCATCTCCGACCCCTGATTTTGTACAAAACTTAAGTGCAGTCTCTTCAAAGATATCGCACAAGTAGGTAGTGGTAGAGTGTTATTGTAACCAATAACAAAGTCTGTTAAATGGAGAAGGCAATGGCAAACCACTCGATTAAAATTGACAAGAAAGTCGTTGTATGTGTTTCATTCCACACAATGAAAACTATCCTCAGCATAAAGAAGATTATAATTCGAATCTACAGATTAAAATAAACTACAAAGAGTACTGGTACTTATGCCCTTCTTCAGGTTTTACGTCTTTAGGTATATTTTTATCACTTATAATTTCAACACTGCTTTGTCTCCTTAAAGATTTCAAATCAGAAACGCTTTTTTTCATTCGTTTCAATCCTTCTGGGGCTGTTGGCGAATCTCCAACATTCGCCTCTTGCTTTGTCTTTTTATCATCCTTTTTATCTTTCTTCGTCTGTAATATTTCTTCATCGCTCTCCGTTGTGCTGATTGTTATCACAGGAATAACGGAGCCTATGGAATCTGATTGCCTCGATTGAGTACTTGATTCCGATGTTTGTTTCCTATCAATTTTCTTAGTTTCTTTCCTTACTTCCTCAGTCAATTTAGTGATTGATGGTGACGAAACGCCAGTATTTTCTTGATTTTGCTTTTCTATATTAGCTTTCTTTTCAGATCGGTCATCTTCTTTCTCTGTTTTTACTCTGAGTCCTTTATAGTCTAGTAGAGTCTTTGGTTTTCCATTACCAGACTTGATTTCAACATTGCTCTTCTTTTTATTGTCAACATGTTTGAAAATTATATCTTTTATTCGTAATACCTCTTTCGGCAATGTTTCATGAAAATCTGTGTCTGTCTCATCATCTACGTTATTTGATGACTGCGATACGTTATTTACTTCAGGAACAACGTCTTCTTTCTTATCTAATGCCATGCCAACAATTTTTGCGAATATTCCACCTGTAATAAGAAGAATGGTAAAGTTTCATTCAAAACTAGCTGTTACCGGTGATTTCGCTTACGTAGGCTCGATGATACCAATAAAAATAAATAAACTCAGTCTCGATATTCATGAAATTGGATAATTTTGAAAAAATAATACCTACCTACACAATACTCAGTTTAAA
The DNA here is from genome assembly GCA_949316185.1 of Pyrausta nigrata. Lineage (NCBI taxonomy): Eukaryota > Metazoa > Arthropoda > Insecta > Lepidoptera > Crambidae > Pyrausta > Pyrausta nigrata. Next base: position 3,743,528 of record OX438936.1, read on the forward strand.
AAAATAAGAAACCATAATTATATAATTAATGTAAGTAACGGTACAGTAGGTAATCTTGACCTCTTGGTGCAAGATTAGTCTAGCATATTCAGAGTCTATTACATTCAAACCACATACATACATGCATAGCCAATCATTTCAAAACTTCATTTTTGTACTCTACTGATCTAAACTGAGGATGTACAAAATCCGACATTTTACAGTTTTATTACAGTATCTAGATAGATCAATAATTTTAATTAAGCATAGCTACACCGCAACTGGCATACTTACCTCTTTTTTTAATGGCTTTAAGAGGTTCAGTGTTTTCATCGGCCGTTACAGTTTTACGATCATCAGAATCTACCGATTTACTTATTGGCAACGTAGGTAATGCCTTCTTCCACCTAGCGAATGGCGTATTATCCATCGCCGATGATCCACCACGTCGTCTAGTGTCAGCAAGTTGGAACATTTTCCTTCTTTCTTCTGTTCTCTCTCGGCGTAGTTGGATCTGGGAATATAATACAGCACTCATAGGGATTTTTTTTCATTCAAAATACATGTATAGTTTATTACGGAACATTTACCTTCAAGTCATTATTTGCTTCTCTTAGTGAGTTCGTAAGAGATGTTAAATAGTATATAATCAATATTAACAAAACTAGTAACGGAATAACAATTGCAGGAGATGCTATGTACTCCAAAGCAAAATTAAGAGATTTGGGTAGAATTTTATAAATATTGTTGGTCAAAATGTAGTATATTTTCTCATATTCAGAGAAAGGTCCGCAATGCCAGGAAGGCCGCACCCATACAATTGTATAGCCGACGGGAAGGACGCACAAGAAGAGCATGGTCAGCAAAAGTGCTAAATAGAAGTTGTTGCTCTTTGAAACTCTAAAAACAACTTCGTGTGGAACATTACAAGTCATAACAGCCCATGACCGAAGATACATCATAATCATCAACTTCGCCACGTTTAACACAACGAGGCCCGGGGAAAAGAACATGCCCATCCAGACCATGCCTTGATTATTGATCAGGTGCAATATATTCTCAGCAATTTTGAAATCTCCATATTCCGGGAATTTCTTCTCTAAATCCCAACACCAGCACCGGTTCATGTATCTCACAAAAAGGGCCCTAAAGAAATCCATAAACAGAGTGCCCAGTAGCACGAACACCTTAAACAAAATATTAAACTTTGAACAAAGTAATCTAAAGAAATTATAACAAAGATACCAAAAATTTCGTACCAAATCCATCATAGTTAGTTTTACTAATTCTTGTCCAAACATAGTTTCCCAGCACAATTTAAGCAGCTTCTTTTTAGTAGCCTTGGTCAAATTATACATTTTTCTGTTGTAATCATCCATATAAGCAATATCGACAGCCGTTTCATTAGCTTTATTTGTTTCTTGCACATACTCGCATTTGGTGACATAGCATCTTTTTTCTACAATTTTACAGTTGGCTATAAAAAGCACTTGTGTTATGTTGCGGCCTCCACAGTTCATAGTGCAATTGAAGAAACTGGGACAGTTGGGTTCTGTTTGTGCTATCGTTGTTATTATACTTGAAGTAATATGATTGCTTGAAGATGTGCTTTCCATCGAATATAACGTCGATTGCGTGGTACTGTCTTCCGTTGGTGTAGCTGTACTCGTATCGATAAAATCTGATGTGGTTGAATGATCTGAATAGGACTTGTCTGTTTCGGTGAAGGTTGTCATTTCGTTGATGTATGTTGTGTCCGTATTTGCATCTAGGCCAGTCGAAAGACTTTCAGTAGACATGCTTTCCGTAGAATATTCAGTTGAAATATATTCAGTGGCAGTACTAGCATTATATTCATCTGCAAACAACCTAGACGTTTCATAATCGTCATACGTAGTGCTTGTTTCATCTTGAATTGTTGAAGTACTGCTCGTATTGACAACAGTTGAATTTAGGTCATCGCTTGAAACAGTACTGTAATCAAAGTTCTCTCTTGTTGTTGTGGATTTATCTGAGATGGTTTCTGGATTGTCATAATACTCTCTATCATCATAGGCCTCAGTGACAGGGTCACTCAAGTCTAAATCCGAGTTAATGAGTGAAATATTTCTTATTAATTCTAATTGTTTTCGGGCTATCAAAATGCTGTTTAAAGTCGTTGTTTCCACTTCATCTGTACTCATCAAATTATCACTATCGACTAAGTTTTCAGCTAGCAGTTCTGTTTTCAATTTTTCCGATGCGAATGACTTTTTGAGATTTTTATTGAGAATTTGGACATTGTTATTAATGACTTTACTGTAAACATACGGAGGTTTGCTCGTTTCGCTAGAGAAAGATTTTACTTCGCTAGTCATTAAATTTACCGATATAGTTGGGAGCACATTGCATGGCTCACACGATACTCGTAGCTCGGAGCACGTCATAGGCAGATTCGATGCCCAGCTCTCATTCATATTCATTGTGTAATTAGAACTTGTGGTTACATTCATAAGTCCAGGCTTGAGTGAATTGAGTTCGTCACTCATCCCCTCAATTTTACTAAATAATGCGAATATTAATGAATATAAATTGAGCAAATTCAACAGCATAATTCTGGAAGAAAGAAGCATAATAAAGTAAGTTTGCATGAACTATCTACTAGTAACTATACTAAAGCCTATTCGCGCTTAGAAAAAAGTGCATTTTAAACGTTTTATGATGTAGCCAGGCTTTCTAATTTCCGGCTACCTGATTGGTTGGATCTTTAAAGCCCATTTCCACAATGTGGATATACTAAGGTCACAAGTAAAAGGCTATATACCTGGCTAACTGTAGCCTAAGTTGTTTCCTCGGGTGGTAATGCTCCAAAAATCCGAGGAGTTCGAAAAATACTGGAAACGTTATGGATATGACAGTGACAACGACAGTTGTTTCGTTCTCACGCCACCAGTTCCTGGGCTTGGAGCTGTCGTCGGAGCGAGAGACCACCGTGACCACTGCGAAAGCAGACACAGCTAGTAGGATCACGACGCAGATGTTGACTATCGCTCTCAGGGTAATTATGCGCCAACTGAAAGTGACAACCATGATTCATTCAGCATTTGATTCAAAGCATTCAGTTTTTTGCAACAGATTTCGATAAGTTTTACCAGCCTAAGACACACATTATAATTAGATTAATATTAAGGAGATAGATAAAACGAGGAGAAGACTTTGAAAAGTGGCAGTATTTGTAAACGATCCCACTGATGTTCAAACGATCGAAGTCGAAGAAAAAAAAACATGTACTCACTTCCTCAAGTCTTTCTTCTTCTCGGCCTCTTCAAGTAGTGCCTCCTTGAATCCCAGTATGACAGAAGCGATCCGGTTGTGGGCGGTCTCAGTGTTCCCAATCATAAAGTCCCACCCAGTAAACAGTTTCCAAGAAAATATGCACTCGTCCTCTTTCTCAGAAAGTTTCGACATTCGTGAATTTTCTGCCATTCTACAAGGAAAATGTTTCGACCATATTATTTGAAACAAAACTATTACGCAATATAGCTCTGATTTCAAAATAAGTTGCTAAAACTCTTGCGTTTGTAAATCAGAAACCACAGACGTCCTACAACACTCAAACTCATTTTCTCGAGTTTCACTGGACCGAGGAATCAAGCACGGGACCTCCCTAAGAGATGTGAACCGGGATGTGCGAGCTACTGGACCAAATTGTGCTCTAACTTCAGTTTGTAAGTCAATCATTTGGTTCTATCTATGGGAGTGCCAGTATCAAAAAAAATACATAAATTTTAGAGCGTTAACATACTGAAAATTTAGCAACAGACTGAAAATCATAAACTGTTTTTAAAAAGTAGGAACTCTTAACCGTTGATTTAAAACATAGGCAAACGTTTCGAACTAAGGATTACGATAAAACTCAATCTATTTTCTGCCTTAGCAAGTTAAATTCTAAATATAAGTGTACCAAAAAAGACCACACGAGAGTCCCCTTTGGCTATAAATAACTTACTTCCTCAAGATGGCGACGAAGCTGTAAATGTACACGACCAGTCCAGTAAGAAAATATGCGAGCGGCATTCTGTATTGGGGTCGTTCTACGTTGCTGTAGTACCCATAGAATATTGGCGAGAACTTGAGGACACCTTCGAACTCCCAAAGCATGAGAAGATTGGTTGCGTTGCTACGCTCGTCCTCCATTATGATCTTCCGCTCGCCATCTTGTTGAGGGTTTGCTGTGAGGTACTAAAAAAGAAAACACAATTTGCAGTAGTCAAACAATAAAGGTAGTAAGTGAACTGTGTAGATTTTTATCTATATTTTTGTTGCTTGTTCAGGTACAAGATAAGCTGTGTTTCGAAGTTAACAATATTCTGACGGTTGACTAAAATGGGAGGTCACATTCACTTCATTAGGTAACAATGGTCATTAAACCTTTTACAAGACTACCCATGAGGTTAGTAATTGACAAGGGTTTGAACAGAGGTACATTTGCATAGAATCTAGGATGTGCTTTAGCACTAAATGCTTTCCTCACTAAGCTAAAAGAGACTCACTTCGGGTACAATGACAAAGACAAGCAGAATGAAGCCAATGACCAGGTTGACCCAAAACAGCCACCGGAGGAAGGTGAAGTAGGAAGCCACCACGGAACCAAAGTGGGACTCAATCTCCTTGATGCGCAGCTCCCACGGGATGAGGAGGTTGGACGTGTTAGCTGCTTCACGCCTCAGTTGCTGCCATTTCTGAAAAAAATACCTAGTCATGTACCTATCTTCAAGTGTCCACATGGTGGGTTAACTAATCAACTTAAATTTTAATGTTGTCACTCTTTCGCCTTTGAGTCAGTTTCGACATTTTTGGAAAAAAAATGCCTTAACAAAAAAAAACAATCCACTCAACCTAGGGCCTGAAGTATAGGGAGTAAAAAAGATACTGGCAGAGTCCAGAAAGGGTTTATACGTACACCTCCATCAGAAAGAGCAAGGCTCTTAAGTTTTGAATAAGTGAAGCTTGAGCCCTAAAATCTGGTTAAGTTTGTGCTTACCGTGGCCAGTAGGATGTTGAACCGTGCATAGATGTCTCTGGTACTCTTCGATTGGGCTAGTCGCTCTTGTAACTGACCTTCGTGTCTCTTAATGTACGCTTTGGCCTAAAAAAATCAAAATGTCAACATTGCTTCCACTAAATAGCTTGGATGAAGTGGTTGACTAGTCTAAGAATTAAAGTTATCTAGTGAGGTCCACTTTAGACAAGTGTTGCCTTCTCGATACTTTGAAAACCAGTGAAAGTCAATAGATTTTTTTTATATAAGCCAAAAATATCCAAGCCTATATAATAGTCGGCTGCTCGATTATTAAACTTATTAAAGTAACACAAAACAGTTTCAAGCAGATAAGAACATTCATTTTGAAAGCAAATAGACTTTAGATCGTCGAATGATTTAGTAGTAATAGTAGTGCTTTGTCAACACATCTACTTCTTGCTTTTCTTTCCACTAAAAGAATAAAAATTTTAATCACCTGATGAACTATTTTCAGCTTCCTTCTCATCCCTAAGGGCTGTTGCTTCACAGAGCCTAGCACTTCCTTGTGCAGGTGAATGTTCTCAAAGATCTGCTCCTGTGTCACAACGGCTGGCTGGCCCTCCTCCATCGATATTGCCGTGCTGGATAAATAAACACGATTAAGACCTAAATTCAAATGATTTAATATTGAGACACCTCATTTTGTTATGGTCAATAGTCATTAGTAGATTGAGTATTCTGTACTAATAATAAGACTATATAATAAGATAGATAATAAGACTAATAATTAGACGTAGCTCGCAACAGCTACCTATTTGCTAAAAAGGCGGCAGACATTTCTATTTGCGGGAGCGCCGCTCGTTAGCTGGGAACTGCCGCAACACTGCAGTTAGGCTGGCTGACATAGACAGACGAAAATAAGACAGGACCTCCTTCGAGCCAGTTCTCGTCTCCCAGACAGGGTGAGGAGAGGTGGCACTTATGGTTCTTGAGCAAGAGCCGCACAGTGCGCAGTGTGGTGGACCTGCACTAACTTCTTCCAGTTCCTCTCCTATCCGCGGCATCGACATGTGATGAGCAGTTCTGACTCAGTGTGCACTCAGGGTGGGTGACATAGTTCATCTATCTCAGAACTTACTCTCCAGAGCTGGTAGTGAAGACGGAGGACCTCCTCCTGGGCCTGTTCTCGTCTCCCAGGAAGGGTGAGGAGGGGCGGCGCACTCGCCCCTTGCGCGAGCGCCGCACGCTGGCTCGGCGCTGCCGCAGTACCGCGCTCAGGCTGGCTGAATAGTCCTCGTCTTCAGATCCTTCTGTGGATTATCATAATTTCATTACAACCTCATCATCAGAGTTTCTTCCGCTGCTTCTTTTTTCAATTAATCTATTTTTTCCCTATATTTAGACTCATTTATAAGAAATACCTACAGCCACACCATTCGATGGCTTTTTCTAATCTTTTGAATAAAGCACCTAATAGGGCTTGTGCTTTCACGATAATCAAAGTTCAAAAATGTCAGGCTACTGGCCTATCAGCACTAATAGCCCACAATTTGCCCTAAAGTTGTAAGGTAGTAAAGCCAACTTGCTTTGCTTTTTGTTGGGACGTCAATAAGTGGGGCTACGTGCATAAATCAAATCAGAAATCAGAAAGTTTATTTGCCACATACATGATTTTTAGGTCAATGATTTATTACCATGTGCTCACAGGATCGAAATAAGGTTCCACAAATCTGATACCTATTCTTATTATTATTATATAGCTAAAAAGTTTGTTTGTTTGGTTGAACGCGTTAACCTTAGGAACTACAACTGGTGCGAATTAAAAAAAAAAATAATAGTCCTTTAATTCGGAAGGAATTCGGAAGACTAGGTATGTAGCATCCCGCCGCGACTAACAGGAGTAGAGTTTTGCAAAAAAACCTTTTGAAACAAAATTGCTATTAAAATAATTATTTCTTTTACGTTCGCACGGAGTCAAGTTAGAGTCTTGAATGGCGCGAAATCCAAATGTATTCAAAAAACTGGTTTTCACAAAAACCAATAGCCATCTTAGTAATTATCCAGGATACCATCCCATATTAAATTTACGATTCGGCCGATCCTTTGAAAGGCGTTAAAAAGAACAAAACTCCTTTAAGACACAAATTGCTGCCCGTTCAATCTGTTGGACGTAGAGAGAAATTTCAGCCTTTTGGTGAAATGGCCAGCGATAAATTTTAGAATTGACTATACAGTGTGTTCCGCGATAAAGAACAATCCTGTAAGGAGATTAAACTAGATCTGTAAACTATCTATAAAAAAAGAAAAAAAAACTTTTAATTATGAAAAGACAACAGCTCTTAGCAAACTCGCAAAAATAATTGCAATGTGCAATTTTATAAGGTTGTAGACAGAGTGCTTCTTATGTTAGGTCGTCGAAGTTTTTTTTAAAAAGGTAATACGATAAAGAATAATAATTAATTACATAATTTTCTTGTATAATCTCTGATCTCTGAATTATATAATTTTGAGAAATTTAGAGATTATTGTAAAAAACACCCTGCAAAAATTTTTCTTTACTACAAAATGCAAGGTTGACTGATAGCTACTTTTTTGCGAGCCATTTGTTATTTTATCTTAATTTTTAATTCATATTTAAATTAAATCCTAAATTTAGAAACGAACCAATTTCCACCTTAAAAACGTCAATAGAAGCTAGAAAAACAGTATTTTTTATAGATTAAATACCTAAAATTATAGACACGTTACATAAAAAATACTGTAATGCATGAAAGTAGACACTTTTATATCCTTTACGGATTGCACTTTATCGCCGAACATACTGTATATCCATCCATACTAATATTATAAATGCGAAAGTGTGTCTGTCTGTCTGTTACCTCTAGACTCTTAAACCACTGAACCGATTGAGATGAAATTTGGTATGGAGACAGTTCGAGACCCGGGAAAGGACATAGGCTACATTTTGTCGCGATATAAAAACACTAGCTGTGCCCCGCGGTGTTACCCGCGACTTATTAGGGAAAATAAATTGCGTAATTATAACTATTTACAATTTTAGAAGCAAAACAATTTAAATTTGAGCATCGGAAAGATCAATTTACAAAATTTGATGAGTGACAGAATCTCGGGTCTCGGGTCGTAGAGAGCTAGAAATCATTTTACTGCAGCACATCGCGGTAAACAACATTGCGGGACTTATTGTTTTCTGCATAAATAAAAAGATTTCTTGCTCTCGACACACGCGAGCAACCCGCGTACAGTTGTCCGTGGGAGAAGCTGGGGATGCCCAGGTGAATGCCGGCTACTTTTAGAGTTTGTCCTTGACTTTTATTTATCGTGATAGAGAAAGCCACTTTTAAAGGAAATTGTAGGCGTTTGAACTGGAAGGGTAAGTTTGTGGGTGTTATAGGGATTCTGGGTATCAATACCGTCTCTCCTTTGGCCCCTCCAGTAAGAATGTTGGCCTGGACGATGTGCCTTCTCAGCTCTGTGATGCGTAACCTAGTTGCACACTTGCGTTGCACAGTCTGGGCGCGCCCAGGTTACGCATCAGTATGACAGGCACACCAACATTGATTTCTAACTTGGGGGGCACCCCTGACAGGTCGAGGGAATTTAAAAACTCTACTGGGTATACAGTTGCGTCGTCAGTTGTCATCACCGTGTCTATTGACACGTAGGTCCTCACATCACCTGGAACTTGCTCTAATATTCTTTTATTATTTTTTTCTACCAATTCGTTTTTGGGCGCCATGATAGCTCTTTCGCACAACCACTTCTCGTTAGCCAGGTTTTCTTGTAAACTCGTAAAAACCTTATTAATAAGGTTATCTTTCGAGCTAACAAAATTGCTAAATAGGCTGTCAAAGGTTATTTGGTCGTTAGCATCCGTCGGCATGCGACCTTCGCCGACCTCGAGAAGCGTTTGTGCCAAAAGTCCAGACTCCTGATCATTGAAGAGCTGGACACTCATGTTAGCAATCAGCTGTAAGCGCTCTACTTTAGACCACAACGACGAAGCCTTAAGGCATGCATTTATCTCGTCTGCCGCGGTCCTCCTCACATGTCCATTTCTAACAAACCTCCTGTGATTCGTGAATATTATTTTTCAGCTCAGTAATGCAACATCGTCGGTGTAAAGCATGCTGCCAGGGGCGGGTTCATGCATTTTCCTTGTTATGTAGTCTAAACAGATGGTGGACTTATGGTGATAATAAAATTCAATACGACGAAAAAATTGTACACATTATGATTGTACACATTAAATCCACCGACACTCGCCACGGGCCGTCCAGCGCGTCCCTCGTGGCCTCATCATAAGCGTATGGTATTTTAAAACTATGAGATCTCCTAAGACAATTATTTAAATTGCATGGTATAAAAGGAAATTATAATCTAAATTAAATGCTTGTGAATAATAAAGTATTGCTTTGGACAAATACTAATACAGTTCTCATGAAATTACCTTGGTAAGTAATGCACTACTGTAAAACATTTATTATTACCATAAAAAAGGTTATAGTGAGCAAACCTTAAGAGATAGATATATACTCTCGTGAACTTTTTTGTAGAACTATTTGAGAAGAACTAAACATTTCTGCCATACATTATATTGGTGTAACTCTTACAATTTTTGCAGCGTACGTGAAAACAGCCCGAAAATTTCAATTTTTTTCTACGGCTTCATTAACACTTATCGTCATAACTTAGGTATTTAAATACGTATCTTTATGAAATATAGTCTATGTGTTATTCCAATGTATAAGCGAAATTTGTGTAAAGTTTTATCGAAATCTATTAAGTAGTTTTTGCGTGAAGAAGTTACAAACATACACACTCACACACTCACAAACTTTCGCATTTATAATATTAGTGGGATGGGATTAAAGGTGAAATGGGGGATGAAAGTTTATATGGAAAATCTAACTCTTGTGGGCGAAGTCGCGGGGAACCACTAGTATTTCATAATTGTGATTTCAAGTACGTAGAGGCTAGACGGTTCAATTATATAAAATGATTTGATGATGATAACGGTTAATGAGTCTTTTAAGTTTTCTTAGTTATTAAAAGTAAACAAAATTCCAGTTTCACGGACAGAATCGTTTACTATGCTACACTTTCCGATTTTGTACACACCACCTGATATACTGCATCAGAAAAACAAACAAAATGACGAAAATACTATTAGACAGTTTTCCACTTTGCCTGCAGCAACCATAATTTGCAACGAACCGGATTGGACAGAGGCGAACACGAGAGAATGGCTGGAGAAATTAAAAGGAGAAGAGATTTTGACAAATGAAAATGTGTTTAGAATGGAAACTTCACTAAATAACTCGCATAGCATAAAAAGAATCATTACATTTTCGCAGCGCAACTAATTCGCATAGTTCAAAACAACCAAAGAATTTGATAATTCTACCTCCTAAAACGATGCGATAAAACCTGAGTAAGGAATTTGAATGTTACACAAAAATAAAATTAAAAATAACAAGGATAGAGACAAACATATAGGAACGAGGGCGGAGGTATGTACTGGGAGGGCAGAAATGCTTACTAGTACACAAACGCTAAAGCTTATAAACGCTAAAGTTTGTGAATATGGATGTTTGTTACTCTTTCACGTAAAAACTACTGAACGGATTTGAATGAAAGTTAGCATCCAGGTAGTTTATAACCTGAATTAACACATTGAACATGTTTAAATGTCCACGCAGACGAAGTCGCGGGCAAGAGCTAGTAGGGATATAAGTACAGCGTTAAGGATAGGGATGAGAAAAGGATATTAATTTATTTATATATGAGGGACAACTATAGGAACGAGAAAAGAGGATGTAAGAGGCAAAGATAGAAGAAAGTTATAGTTCAGCTAACCTCCAGCGGATGGCGAGAACTTGACCTCGTTGCTGAGTGGCGTCTCCGAAGGTAGGTGGAATAGGTTGACGCCCGAAGACGTCATGCTGCCAGGGTCGGCCCACGTCACCGAGAGCCGGTCCACTGACGGCTGCGGGGACACCGGTGCGTGCTCGCACGATCCCTGATTGGAGTATTCATTAGTAAATAGTACCTGGGCGATGACTATTTCATAAAAAAACCTTTATAAATAATACGAGTAAGTCTCATTTAAAAAACTAAAAAAGCTATAAATACAAAAAAAATGAAAAATCTTTGGTCCTTGAGTGAGATTTGAACCCTAGACACAAAACTATCAGTCCTACGTTTTATGCACTCGTCCACAACGTTGATGCTTGCCGATGCGAAATTAGCGGCCATATTATGCGTCGTACTCGCGTTTTTCCAAACATGAGACTGATCTAAAATCTGATCTGAATCTGCAATCGTTAGAGCCGTTTCCGTGATCACAAACAAATATATATATAAATAAATATACAAGAATTGCACGTTTAAAGGTATTAGATTGGAAATATCACACATTACTATAATCCCAAAGCAAGAACCTAAAGTTCGTTGCACCAGATGACAGTCTTAGAATTTTTGCAAAGAAATTCCTAAATAATAAAAACTTGTTTTATTGGAATTTAGAAACAGGTGGTACCACAACACCCAGACTCGGGACTGAACCCGGGACCTCGTAGACGGCGACACTTTGAACACCGGTGAATTCTCGCATGATCCCTGGGATCGAGAGTAAATAAATAAAAATTAGACAACATCACATACATTGCTCTGATACCAAGGTAAGAAGCTAAATCACTAGTGTTATTAGAAATCAGAAACAAAGTTGGTAAGTATAACACCGGGATGTGGAACCGACCCAGGTGCCTCATAGATGGTGACACTTAGAAAACCGGTGGATGGTCCTTGAATGGGAAGCATCTGGGGGTGGTAAAGTTAGATACGGGCTAGTGACGTTTGTCCGGTAAAAGAGCCTCCAACTACCGTTAGTTGGTCACAGAGGCCCTACTCCGAATGAGGACGTCCGTATTTTTTTACCGACGACGTCAGGAAGAGAGTATTTTTTTTGAGTTTAGATAAATTTAAAATCTAGTAATGCAATTTCGCCTGAGAATTTTAAGCTAGATTTATTTATTTAATTATGCTTCAAATGGCGAAAGACAAAAGGAGAGAGACATGTAGCGTAAAATTGTAAATCATGGACAAAAGCTCACTATAACGCTTGGTTCGCTGATCTGGCTCTCAGGAGAGAAGCGCCATCAGATAGACGCAGTGCCCCCTTCGAAAACCTACGTCTGCGGAGCTTGCGGCAGATCATGTCGTTCCCGCATAGGCTCACACAGCCATTAAAGGAGATGCACCCACTTTGTAAATAATCTGTAATAGTAGGATAAGGCCAATGATGATGATGAAACTTCAAATGACATGTATAATAATAATGTGAGGAAGCGGCAGACACCCACGTCTTTTTAGTCACATCGCCGCGTCAGGTCATGTTACTTACTTACTTACTTACATTTATTGTTTTACTCAACTTCACGCTAGCAATTTGTTAATTGCGAATAGTGATACCAGCGATTTTAATCTAAACGAGTTCAAATGCTAATTCCATTTTCATTACACCCACAGTTGGTGGTCACCGTTTACCACTTAACTATTTGTAAAAGGTTTTATGAATTTCACGCTTTTAATGAATGGTTATTATTTGGCTACCTTGGACTATTGTTACTGTTATTAATTAACGAAAAGCCACCAAGGCTCGGACGCACCATTCCTTTAACATACATCAGAGTAGGTACGAAAAAACATAGGTCACAGATGATAATTGAAGCATGGACGATTTAATTCGTCCATGATCAAAGTAAGGTGGTTCAACCCAAAAAAGAAATAAATTAAAAAATATACACTTCTTTCCCTCTTTCTTTTTTTTCTGTCACCACAACGGCCAGCACTTAAAATCTGCCTTTTTAAAAATCAAATTCAAAAATGGAATGCATATCTAACCAGGTTTTAACAGCTAGCGGTTCCGGCTTTCTTCCTAGCCAGCTAAGGTGTGAAGACCAACAGGTCTAACTCCGCACTGTGTCCGATGATCGGAAGTTCGGTACCAACTGAACCAAGGCTGGGACACACCGCGCTATAAATTTCGTGATTAACGACTTTTGAGGGTGACTTGCCTTTGAGGTCAGCGTTTGATTCAAATGATGGGTTTTGGGGATTGTCGTTTATAATCAAAGACATCAATGCATAAACTTTTTGTCAATGATGATAACTTTTGACTTGATTAAAAATTAAGACAGAGAAAACTAAGATGAGGTTTATTTAGGGCCAAACTATGCCGGCGGGTAAGTTGAGACCTTCCTACTATAACGATCAGACCCAAAATAACAAAATTAAAGCAATAGACACATGTTTGTGACATATTATATTATTTTTGTAGTCTTCTGCAGAACCAGATAACTAATAGTTTTTGTCCGCGCTCTAATACCAGCAGCTACGGGTTCAAATCCTGAGAGGGGCAAATGTTTGTGGGATGAGCTTGAGTAATTTACCTAAGCCATAGAAGTTTATTATTATTAGTAATGTCTATCCGTTATCCGAGTCACCATAGCACTTACAAGCTAACGCTTTGGGACTACAAAATAACAATAGGTAATATTAAATAGTTTCAACAAACACACATAATACCTAGCCCCAAATAAAGCGTGAGCTTGTGCTATACATATGCTTGTGTTTGTGTTCACGTTTATGATCCACGAATTAGGTGCAAATGCTTGTGCTATCACACAAACAATTGCTAAATTTTCCTAGTAAGTCGTCAAATTGAAACAATTTATCTATGTAATTATTTTTTTTAAACTGACTGCCTCGTTGGTCTAGTGATCAGCAAACTGGGTACTATACACGAGGTCCCGGGTTCGAATCCCGGGTCGGGCCGAGAGTGTTTGGGTTTTTCTGTCTTGAAATAACTCAGACAGAGCTCCGGAGTCAGGAAGTTGGTGGTGTTTACACCCCCTAGCCTCGGAAACCACGTTAAGCCGTTGGTCCGGCGCCTGATCTCTCTACGGTCATGTCGGATTGCCGTCTCACCGAATTATGAGAGTGAAGGAATAGAGAGTGCACCTGTGTATTGCGCACACACTTGTGCACTATAACCTATCCCGCGCAGTTGGCTAATCTCTGTTGAGATAGGCCGCCGTAGTCGAAATTCGGCTAGGAGGACATTTTTTTTAAGGTTTTCGAGTAGTAGAACACTCGTGTGCTTACAGATTGACTGACTTCAAATGCATTTGAATGTAAATAAATAAAGTTGGAATTTACGGAGAAGTCGGAGCTCAGTTCACCGTCGGGTTCGGTGTCAACGCAGCCTTATTATTGGAAATTATCTAATATAGACTGGTAGCTCGCTACTTTGAGGTGCGGTGAGAAATATATCTCTAACAATTTGTACACTCGAACACAAAAGCTTACATATTTTTTTTTATATTTTATTGAATCTATCGTTTGTTTTCTACAAGGAAAGACCAAAGTGACACAATAAATATGATTTTAAGTTCCTATGTAGGTATTATAAGTGTGATGACTCAAGTATGACGTTATCACGCTATAAAAAATGTTAATAGTTTTCCAAATTTGAGCAAACTTTTCATTTTGAGTTAAGCCCACAAGTTGACGCATTCATGATAAAAAGTAGGTATGTAGTCAAATGCATATTATATTATTTAAATTCCACTAAAATGATCTTGCAACTTTTATCTTAAGATGACGCCACTTATTTCTCGCGTACTTATCACAATAGCGCAGTAATGTGAAGCTACCTCTGTTTCATTCTCTACAGTTCTCACGGTACGTGGTTAGCACTTTATCACGCAAGTGTACTATATACATATATTACTATACTATACGAAAGCGATTAATAGTGATCACCATCACGCCAGAACGTATCCCGCTGCGTTCGTTCGATTTGACCTACCTAATTTATACGGGAATACTTATCGTTTAGGGACGCTATCGATCATTAGCATTCATTTCTGCGTTACTTGAAAGCTATACTATCGCGATTACGATGGCAATCAGTCTTAGACAATGACGAATTGAAAATTTTATTCTTTTTAACCAACTTCAAAAAAGGAGGAGGTTATCAATTCGACTGTATGTTTTTTTTTTGTGGCTATGTTACCGCATATCTCAGTCAGCTGTGGACCGATTTGAAAAAAAAAATGGTTTACCTAGAGGATATACCTTCTAGTTGGTCCCATTTTGGCCCCGTTGAGATCTGATGCTGGGATCTTGGTGTAATCGAGGGAAACCCTCAAATTTTGAAGGCACGTATAGTGTTTTCGTACTAGTATCTTAATGTTGACATGTTGTTACGTCTGATAGTCATTATGTGGAGCTGAGCTGATGGTGGGACTCCTTAAAAATTAGGAGTTTAGTAATTAAAACACAGGATGTTTTGTCACGTACTGTATAGGATGCTAACAAAACAAAGTCAAAGGCGCAGTTCCCTCCTCTTTAAATTTTTAATGGAGTGGTTTGCAATGGCCTTCTTCATTTCACGTACTAGCCAACTAGTGTGCAGGTTTGCTCACAATGTTTTCCTTCACCGTTAGGTAGCAATTTCTTTGAAAAAAACTGTACTTAAGTTTATATACAAACTCATTGGTATAGGCGGGGATCGAACTCACAAGCTCACGAATGAGAAGTGAAGTTTTTTTCGCTTGGCCACAGATATTATAATACAGGCTTGGCTATCGCGTCTTCTAATGTAACTAACATTGAAGCCATGAAAGCTTAACTAACAATTTACGGCCTGTAAAGCTCTAATTATTCAAATTCATGCCTCGTAGTGTCCCAAATATTATGAAAAAATCCAGAGATTTCCTCACACTGCTTGCTGTCTGATAAAGAGACCCATAGAAATCCATTCACTAGTGAGTAGGTAACTATTGAGTTCGGGGACCAAAGGACAGTGCTGTAAAGAACTAATCAAGCTACTGATTTATGCGTGGAATTTAAGTAAATCAGCGGGCGCGCCCGTTGCTGTCGTGACGGCCGCCAGTAAGTCTTTAGCCGCCAATGAGTGCCATCGGCGGCTCTGATTAACTATGCCGACAGGGCTGCCAGGGAACCAATCTGTCTATTGTGGCCAGGGCTTCACTATGTAAAGTGACTTTGACTTTGATTGCCTCGTTGGGCTAGTGGCCAGCACGCTGGGTACTATCCACAAGGTCCCGGCTCGGGCAAAGAGTGGGTTTTCTGCTTGAAATAACTTAGACACAGCCCCGAAATCGGGAAGTTAGTAGTGTGAACACACCTGTACCTCGGATCGGAAAGTACGTCTCTCTACTGTCAAGTCGGATTGCGGTCTCACCGAATTATGAGAGTAAAGGAACAGAGAGGGCACCTGTGTATTAGGCACACATTAGTGCACTGTAAATATTTCACGCGCAGTTGGCTTATCTCTGTTGAACTTGAGATAGGCCGTTGTAGTCGAAATTCAGCTATGAAGACATTATGCAAAGTTAGCTTGTATGTATACGTACCACTACTGGACGCAACATTTTATTGTACACATACACATGTTGACTTTGACACCGCCTCTATACCCTACGAAATTAAAGCTGTAAATGCTTTAACCGCAAAGGAAAAGAGCATGGAGGAAACTTCCTCACTGGTAGCTGATACTGCTTGCTTCAGTAGGAAAACAGGTCATAGTGAAAATTACTTTATTCAATTTGAGACAAGAGTGAAACTTCGCCGAAAACAATCACCATTTAAGAACATAAATTGAAACGCGTGGCAGCCCTAAAGTTTCATTCCATTAGAAGGTGCCCCCGCCCGCTTAGCGGTAATTAACTGAAGATTTTTCACGCGCCCTCGTTTCGCCGATTTTTTACATTAACTTATCTAATTAGTAATTATAACTTTTATAACTGAGGTGCTTGTGGCGCAGTGGCGGCAGCGCTTTGGTAGTGATGGTAGTTAAGCAACCACGGCGCGGTCGTGATTGGATGGGTGACCATTCCGACCATTAAAGTGACGACCATGACAAGCATCTCCGTGCTTCGGAAGGCACGTTAAGCAGTTGGTCCCGGCTAATATCTCTTGGTATTAGTCGTTAAGCCTAGTCAGAGGCCCTAGGGCGGCTTGATAACATCTGACAGTAAGGTTTGTCACTTGCCTTACAGACACCTCTCCACCAATCCGCACTGAGCCCGCGTGGTGGAGTATGGCTCGTTCCTCCTCATAGTTGAGGTGAGGCCTTTTCCCAGCAGTGGGATCTAATAGGCTGACTTAACTTAACTTAACTTTTATAACAAAGAATTTTTAGTTTCTATATGGATCCGTTTTGTATTAGAATTTAGAATACATAGAAGGCATGTAAGATGGCATCGACATTCGGTTTCGATAATGAAATTACGCAAGAGTTTAGTGTGGCTGTCTGTATGTATGTAGGCGTGATGTAGGCTCTTATAAACACATTACATTCTAAGCAGACTTCAGCAACGATTGCGATAGGTAATAACTTATACACGAGTAGGTAACTAGCCAATGTCACGGTCACTGCCAGACAGCTTTAGACCCAAGTTCACCAACTTTTAAACCCGGTTTACTGGCGTAGCAAGCACTTACAAAAATTCGTCGACTGACTAACGTCCTCCGTAGCTCAATTGGTAAGAGCATTCGCCCGGATAGCGAAAGGACGTGGGTTCGAGTCCCATCGGATGACACAGTCGATTAATTTTTGTGAAGGAAATTCAATTTGATTTTACAACATATACATATACGAAATATGTCAAATAATGCTTAACCGTTGAATAAAAACTAAACAAAACGTGTTGGTGAACCAGGCTTAGCCTGCATTCGTTGGATTTATCATTGAAGCTAAGCTGAAGATCCTGACGATCTTGATTGAATAAAAGTACTTAAAAAGTTGTAGATCTTGACTTATAGAGCAAAGCTGAATAAAAATAGTTGAGAAAACTTGAGATCCTGGCTCAACAGAAGTCGGGGAAACTGTATATTGACTAAACAGATGTTGGAATAGCGGTCAATCCTGGGTAAAATCAAGTTGGAAAAACCGTTACCCAATCTGTAATATTCAAAAGTAGGTATCTATGTAAGTACAGTCTGTTTGATTACCTCTGGGTGCGGATACATTTCGTTAATTGTCTACCATGCTTGTTTGCTTGAATATGTTTGTACAAGCGTTATAAGCACTACTGCTTTCATTAGGTCACAGCGTGTATTATGTGTTTATATACAGGATGTCCCGTAATTTAGCGTCAAGCGAGAGTGACGTCATTCTATTGCTCAAATACAACCACTTTTTCTATGGGATCAACATCGAAATCTCAAAAAAATGTTGACTTCCCCATACAAAAGTGCCGATCGGCTGAGAGCAGTTTGTATGAAGAAGTCAATTTTTTTTGAGATTTCGATGTTGATCCCATAGGAAAAGATGTTGTATTTGAGCAATAGAATGACGTCACTCTCGCTTGACGCTAATTTACGGGATATCAGGTATAACTAAGTGAATTTTAAGGGGAAATGATAACCTAGAGTCTCCAAACGACTGCACAATAGGTTCTCAATGTGTAAACGATAACGCACCCTTGTATCGTAAAAGACTCAGGAAAAGTTTAGGGCCGTTGCCGCGATGAGTGAAAAGATTGACCATGGTTATCTATGGGGCATTGAAAAAAAGAAGTGCTAGAAAAAATGTTGAGAATGAATTCATCCCATAACCCTTCTGCAGTATACAATTTATTTACCTACTTACGAACTTGGAATGATGTAGATAGGTAGGCATATCAAATTCACTTTCGAGATTTGGGCACACCGAGTTCTATTACTCACAACGACCGGCATGTTTTTGGGAGCAAGAAGGGTGCCGCATTTGATGTATGGTTTGGTTAAGTTATTTTATTATATATGAATACAGCTGAAACCCCGTTCTCTTAAGTCTAAGTCATCTCCTTTCCAGATATTAGAATCTTTCTCTGAGTTCTAAAGGAGACCAAGAAAATAATCAAGAAGTTTGGGGAAGATTATTTTCTTGCTATCACTGCTAAAAGTGGGATAGAAATACCTGAGGAGTGAGTTCACACCGAGTGTCCACGATGATTCTTGGCCGTGGCTCCAACTTCAAGATTCCTTTCTCTTTACCCTGGACATAAAAAAAACAAAAGGATAATGCCAAACTTATGTCTGTGCAGCTGACGGTCATGGAAATGCAGTTTCCTTCGCATCAGGCATCTGATCATCTTCACAATAATCATTTAGGTATTCTAACTAGGAACTGCTGATGAAAAGAAACCTTAAGTTTTGATCAGTTTTGATTTATGTTTAAAATTGCTTATTACAGCGGTTGTCAAATGGTGGTTTTACAGAAACCTAGGGTTCCACTGGATCCTCAAAAAAACAACGATGAATATGGGTTCCGTACCCAAAATGTTGGGAGAATCCCTGGCTTAGTGGATATAACACATTCGCAATTGGTACATACAATTTGTGTACTCTTTTACGTCCTTCTCTCTTTTGTATACAACATACTAAAAACCGATACTCAATATCAATCCCCGTTTTCCTATATGACTACCTCCTATAGGATAAAAAAAAAGTAGTCTGTCAGGTCTAGTGTAGAGACACTAGACCTGACAGACAGACATGGCGAAACTCAAGAGTTTCCACGAAACTAAAAAGCTTGAAAACATTTTTGTTATCAGTGAAGGTAACCAATACAAATTTAACAAAACAGTGTCATACAGAACGCAGTTTCTCTCCTATGATTCTTGGAAATACGTTTTCAGTTTTGCACACATACACTTACGGTTATACAAGATTACTATTTCAGGAGGTATCTAAATTCTTCTAAGTGCACTTCCAAACCATGGCTGCCACGACGTCATAAAAATGCACCTACTTTTTTCTGAGTAGTTGACCAATCTTGATAGAGAGCCGCCGCGCCGTTTTTTTGGTTACCACTATTATAGTAAACAAAGAAAGGGTTACCTTAACGTCCATGGTGGCAGGTCAGCAAACGACTGCCATCAGCACTGAACTGTGACAGTCGCGTGTCCCCGGCCTCCTGCTAAAACGCACTAACTCCAGTTATTAAAATTACAGCGACAAAACCTGGACAAGATCATATCTACACTTTGCGCTATTACTTTGATAAAGCGTAATGGTGTGTTGAAACAGGGCAGTTTTTCAGCGGCCGTGAATCGTACGATACGACACAGGTGGATTTGCATAACTTTTAAATTCATTACTTAGGGAAATTGGGTTTGATTGAATGGAACTGTGCATGTGTTTTCAAGGTTCATATAGTATAGTTTGCTACTAATAACATTGACTTACTAGAATTTTCATAAATTAAGTAGTGGTTAGCTCTTTGTTTGCTCACACGAGAATATTACCCCTGCCGTGCTTACCACTTCTTTGCATCATCTTACCGCTAATATTGTGAATTTCATTTTGTACTTTGTTTATTTCTATACTTGGGATTACTGTCTATTACTTCAATTTGTGACCAGTTTAATAACAATGATTATCTATTTTAACAATTACTTACCAGTGTTCTTCCTTAACAACTTTCGACTAATTGCAACTGAAAAAGCTTGCAAAGTTCAATAGTTTATAATATATATTTTAAATAATAATAATTTATTTTTTAATATATTTTCTCAACTATGTTTATAATATCTATTATATTTAACACTTAGTGCCTATTTCACCACCTCTGAGTAGCTTACTTGATGAATTGTTTGATATATTTTATATGGAAAATATGTCAATTTAGTTTTCAAGTAAGCTACTCAGGACTTATTCAGAGATTGTGAAAAGGGCCCTCCGTGCAATTTATTTTTATAAGTTTAAACAATAAATTAATTAAAAATTTGAGAGTTACTCGGTTTTTCCCGCAGGCAACTTGTAATTAGCGAGTAGCAAGCAATAGTGCTTTTAAAAGGGGTGAGACCCAGCTCGGCTTACAAGCCATCAGTGTACGATGCTGTTTTACTTTCAATCAGGAATAGATACTGCCTAAAACGACTGGCTAAAATCATTTCAAATACCTTACACATTAGGCAGTTTGTAAAACAAACATTAAAAGTAATTAAACATTGAAAAGTAAAAGTTATGATATGGTTACATTTTTTCAATACCTGGTACATGGTGTTACAAAATAAATAGGTAACTACTCATAAGTTCAACAAGTTTTACAATTACTTAAACATGTATTATACTCTCTGTATTTTGACTGCCTCGTTGGTCTAGTGGTCAGCACGCTGGGTACTATCCACGAGGTCCCGGGTTCGGATCACGGGTCGGGCCGAGAATGTTTGGGTTTTTCTGTCTTGAAATTACTTAGACACAGTTCCGGAGTCAGGAAGTTGGTGGTGTTAACACCCCCGTGCCGCGGAAAGCACGTTAAGCCGTTGGTCCTGCGCCTGATCTCTGTACGGTCATGTCGGACTGCCGTCTCCCCGAATTATGAGAGTGAAGGAACAGAGAGTGCACCTGTGTATTGCGCACACACTTGTGCACTATAATATGTCCCGCGCAGTTGGCTAATCTCTGTTGAGATAGGCCGCCGTAGTCGAAATTCGGCTAGGCGGACATTATTATTATTATTCTAGCTTCAATCCGTCCGCCGAAACCGGGGCTGGTAGCTAGAAAAGCAATAGGACCAATATTTAGAAAATCATTCCAAAAATGCGAATACTACAGCCGAGTCTGGTGTGCACATGATGCTGTTGAACAATAGATAATTTGGTATGAATGAGTGAACGCTCTCACAAAAGACACTTTCTTTTGTCAATGTAAGTTGTTCAAGCGAAAAAGTCCCGTCGAACAAAGATAGACTATATTTTGTCACTAACCAGGGGATCTATTCTTATTTTACTCAATTGCCGATTCATTGCAGTTAGATTACTCGAAGTAACTATTATAAGTATAATATGTGGTTCGACTATGTTTTTAGGCGAAGCAGAGCCCAGGCTTAAACAAAAGGAGAGGCTTGTTGGAACCTTGTTTAAGCTTCCATTCCACTTTTTTTAAAAATAATAAGTAGACAGAGGCAGACATATGACTGCGATCTCACCTGATGGCTTAGATCATGTATTGTAAATACGATTTTACGGATCTGGGTATTGTGGTACAGAAGTGCTTTAGCAACCTACGTTAAATAATATCAATGTAGGTACAAAAAAATTCTTTTACTTTGCGGTTATTGTCCCACTGCTGGGCAAAGGCCTCCCCCAAACTTCTCCAGTGGTCGCGTTTGCATTTTACCTGTCCTAACCTACGGTGCACAAACTTGGTCGCTGACTTATAGCCAAATGTTCAGGCTTGGCGTTTGCCAGAGGGCTATGAAGCGTAGCGTTCTAGGGATTAAAAGGACGGATCCGGAACACCATAATCCGATAGAAAACTGGTATAGCAAATGTAGGTGTGAAGACTTACAATGTAAATTATAGTAGCCCGAATGGTGAACAAAAACCTAAACTAATAGGGCTAGGCTAGGCTTTTAAATGGGACTGGGCAGGCCACGTGAACAGAATGGCCCCAAAAATGGACTAAGAACGTCACCCACTAGCTGCCCAGCCTACTGATGGACGTCGTCTGAAAAGCAGACCCAGAAAACGAGGCGGGATGATCTAGACCACCTCAAACTGGCCAGCCCAGACCGGTAGCCGCGACCACTGGAGACCGGTAACAATACAATATTTATCCATTATTTAATTAGATATTTTGTAAGTTGCACTAATTTTTCACTCAACAAAAAACATCCCTATCCTATATTTATAGTACCAAATAGTAACTACGTAAAAATAGGGCACTGTTAACAGAGCCATCTATTTCATGAGTGTGGAACGAAAAACAAGGGAAAGTTTCCGTGAAAGCCTCGAAGTAATGCTTGCGAACCACCCCATTAGTAAATTGATGAATAGACGCTTTTTGCTGGAGTTTCAGGGAATCGCTAAAATCGTTAGGTGTCTCTATAGGGAAAGAAAAAAAAATACGTTCATTAATAGTGGAAATCACATTACACACGATAATAAACTAAACGTAGGTAATGAATGAACAAACGGTTACATACACAGCAAAAACATTTAGACACAACCTGTAAAACAAATACGCAAAAGGTAAACCAGTCGTGCTGTAGGTACAATAGTGCGTCCAGCACCAGTCGGACTGTACAATTGGGCGTTTCAAATGTCCGATTCAAAAAATATACAGTCGAATTAAGAACCTCCTCCTTTTTAAAAGTCGGTTGATAAAAGAGACTTCTTCTACTAGGATAGGATTATCAAAGAATCACTGTTTATTTGTTAAAACTTGTAGTAAAGAGTTTGTTGAGGAGACAAACATTTCAAATTCAGTCGTGTCATATTTATTCAAGTGTATAGTAATGGCTTACTCATTTTAGTAAATGTACCTTTAAGTAATGACACAATACAAAACTATGAGTTAGGTCGATGACACATTCGCTCCAGGATAATTCTGGCAGAATGCCCACTGAAGGATCCTATTTATAACGATCTTGCTAAACATCTATTACTTTCCAAGAAACTACAATGGTTCTGTGACAGTTCCCAAGTGTATGAACACATTATATGAACTAAAAAGGCATGTAGATGAGTTGTCAATTCATTGATCAATACAATATTTATTGACTGGAAAAATTACAATTGAGAATGACCTTAGACAACATTACAATACAAATAATAATTATTTACCTAAACCTCCCTCAGAAATCACTCTGTCGATAGGTGAAGATGACATGTAAATCCGTCCAGTATAGTTTTAGTAGATAGCATACAAACTCTGACTCTATTTTTCTCCATTGTACTTTCCTCCCTATCACAAAAAGTGATTAAAACTACTTTTAGTCCTTCCCAAGGTCCATAGACTGTCTCTATACTAATTTTTTACCTGAATCGCTTACAAACAATGTTCCTCACCTCTATTAGGTACGTACTATTCATTCACGTATAGTAAGTACATAAAATGTTATTTCATAGGATGATGGGCACTTTTATATGGGCTATGGTCGGCATATCAAAGAGTTCTGATGTATGTTACCTTATTGCTACCTACAGTTACTGATACTACACAGTTTCATACTTATTACAAAAAAAATAGACTAGGTCTAAACTAGGTCTTAATATTGGCCGACAACAGAGGGATGAATAACATATTCGTGCCATAGGTAACCTAATAGAGAAACGCATTTCTAATTGGCTAATAGCTTAGTCCTGGTTTAAACCTGGTACTAAGTTTTTGTAATAACGGGGTTTATATTAAAATCGGCCGAAATGTACCGTCGGCGACATATTGGATACTGTTGTATGGACCCTCCGTCACATACCGTCAACAGAAAGCTTATGTATTTAAGTAGCTTTTTTTATGAGATTTTATTCAGTGACCTGAAATCTTCCAATTACGCGATATAAAATCATCAGGGGGGTGAAATGAAAATCATCAGGATGAAAATTTGTATGGAAAATCCGACTTTTTGCGCGGGCGAAGTCGCGGGGAACTGCTAGTATTCAATAAAAGACAAACCCGGTACCTATTTTTAAGGCCGCTGGTAATATATTTTTTATATTACTTTTCATCAAAACTAATATTATTACATACTTACTTACTACTTATCATCCATTTTACATATAGGTGATGGTCTCTTCTTATGCGGAGCTTAGACCAAGTAGCATCAGTTAGTTAAAGAGCTGGGCTTGCTAGTCGAGATCTGCTCCATTCAAGAAACCAAGACTCGGCCATTGATAAAGTTCTGAGGACATCGGCCGCCACACAAAGGCTGATCTCACAACATGACGCTATCTCATTTACGTCACGGGTCACTGACCTCTCTTATCACTCAACAATTCGGTTACGAAATCAGCTTCCCTCATCTTGAGGTACTGATATATAGAAGACATTTTTAAATATAGTTTAATGATAATAATAAGGTTGACTAAGTCAACTGGTGACCAAAGGGTTGGCAGCTGCCTTGGAAAGCTATTGATTAGTTTAGCTATCCAGAGGGGTAACGCTGCCAGCATTATGGGCACCATTCCATATGGCAGCGCTGGGGGTGATTTTTTTTTGTTTTATAAATGTATCTCCTTCTTCTTTGTTTTTGTGTATATATTTCATTCAATTAGTTGTTACTTTTTATATTATGTAAAAAAATTATCTAATAAATAGTGATAAAGTTGTAATTAAGGATTCGGTTCTTTAATAAATGAAAAAGAAATTAAAAAAAGGATAATATAAGTAGTTTATCTGCAAAAAATACAGTTTTGAATACCAGTTGTCGTGGTCCGTTGTTGTTTTAAAAATCATTTACTTTTAATATCCTTGACTGAAAATTTTCAGCTAACCCACTGGCGATGTATTTTAACATACTTTTTTATTGAAAATGCTTTTCATCCATTTACCAGCCCGGTGAAGGTCGTTCTTTATTCGGATCCTCTCGTATAGATGGCGCTGGTGTAAGTTAGCTCGCGGCTCAGTTTTGGTGTTTTCAGGACTACAAAAACATCCCCTGCCGTCATTCTGTAAGGCAACAGCAAGCATGGCAAATCATGGCATTGCAAGGCGATATAGTGCACGGATTAATTTGCTTAAAATTTTTGAAGGTTCCTTTCCATTAGAAATGATGGTTAGAGAACTAAAAAAATACATTAGGGATACATTAAGTACTCCACATTGTGTATTGAAAATTTACGAGTGTAAATCATTATTATTTAATTAGTAGTAGTGGGCTAATCAAATTAAATACATATTAACGCTTAATTGAGCTTTTGAAAAAATATTTTCAGCCAACTCAAAATCGTTTATAAATGAAATACATGAAATCCGAGTGAAAATACAGGGGCCGGATACTGTGCAGAATTTTCGAGGTTTTTCTTGTAGCTCGAAAACGGTACGTCTGTCGGGAAGTGCCCTAGGATAAAAGGTTAAAAAATCATTAAAAACGCACTAAATGCCTAGTTGGAAAATACTGTTTTCATCGCCAAGTGGAAAGGAAGTCAGTACCAATGTAAATAATCATACGTGTAACCTATGTTTTGCAGTCGGGTGTATTGTTTTTTTCCCCACAGCGGAAGGAGGGTTAATGTTTTTGAAGAGTATGTATGTAGGTATGTATACAAAATGTCCGGGTTTTGACTAGCGATAATTTAAGGGCCTTTTTTATCAAAATTTTAAAGACATAATCCTAATGATTTTTTTTTCTTATTTTTTTTTAGAAAAATTGCATTTTTGAGTTTAGTTTTGTAATAGGTTTAAAAAAACTATTAGACTGCTTTAAATTTATAGCAAGATTTATATAAAAAAAATCATCTATGGCGGGTAATAATTTTAAATTGATCATTACGTCACTTGATAGGCCATAGCGTTATCTTCCAAAAGAATCATTTTCATAACTTTTGGGACCTCCAGATCCATAAAAAAGGCATTTAAATAAATATTGAAATGGCTGCCATTTCGAGAGGGGGGGGGGGGGAGTTAGATCCCCATTGTGAGGGTTTTTTGTCGATAACATTTGATGATCTAATAGCCCATAAATTTACGCCAGTCGAAACCCGGATAGACTGTATATCATTGTTTGGCTCGCCCTAATGCCTAAGCGGCTGGAGAGTTTTTGACATATGAGGTGTCGTTAAATTTGTCAGAGATGTGGTACTGACATAGGCTACATGTATATACATTTTAAAAATTGTGCCTACAAACGAAAACGAATTGAGGGGGGTAATTTCTTCCTTAGCAATATGGGTATCAAATGAAAGGCAGTGAAAAGACTATTTCAAAAATATAGTATTTACTGCAGTCGGGAGTTTTGTTTTTTCAATAATTAGTATATTTGTTATCTATTTAGTGCGTTTTTAAAATATAACTTAAATTTAAAATGAGTAGTCCAGTTCTATTTCCATTTCCAACTTTTCGGTGTGTATTTTTAAAGGAGTTTGTTTTTTTGTTTAAAACACTAAGGGTACACATACTGTCCGTACTTCCTAACACAAAACCGAAACAGTACAGTAAAATACTGTGTCTATTTTCTACAAACTCCCAAGAGTTGATGATCATTGTCATCAGGCCAGCACCATAAAACTATGACTCCCAGATGTATAAGCTTAAATACCTAACCACGCTGTAGAAAAATTTGTAATGGTCATAATAATGGGAAAGGACCCTATTAACCACCAAAACACCATTTCCTCAAATATTTACGTCATGAAACCGGGAAAGGGATCCTCAAAGCAGAAAACATTCTACTCTTCCACATACATGTATACGTAGTCTAACTTTATTAACTGTATTCCTTTCAGGGGGTAATTCAGCTGCTCTATTACAAAAAATATATTAAGGGACCAATATCAAAATCACAGAAAAAAATTACAGTTGATCACTTATTTGTTTCTTACGTCGTGAATAAAACAGCGAAAATACACCTCTTAAATCTAGACTACTGACTACTGATCAGTTAGGTTAGTCTATGTAAAAACAAAAAAAGCATGACAGTAAAAGTGCTGTAGTAGAACAGCAGAATTACCCCCTAAAGTATACTTTTTAGGAGGTAGGCAGAAAGTGAATGACGTTAGTTATATGCAATCAGTAGGAGAGCTACAACCCAACACAGAAATGACCAAGCCTCGCAGGCAGTCATCGTTTTCCACCATTCAGATGCTGATTGCGAGGACCTATATCAGCAGATCAACTATTCCTGACAGCTCTTTTTCACGTAAGGCGAATGAGACGTCCCTGGATAAATACCGGCACGAGATATATGTCTATTACTCAATCTTCCTAAACCCTGAATATATAACCCAGGTATTTTATGAGCTTGAAAAGGATTGAGAGTGTCAGTCAGTAGAAACTCAGGTTCGAGAATTGAAATTATCATCACGGGAACTGGTGTCAAAGCGGTCACCGGAGCACTAGAGAGAGACACTCCAAGTGTGCGAGAGAGAAGGGTGTCCGAGTGACCTAGTGCACACGTTGGCTAATATTTGCGAGTGGAGTGTCGACTCCCAAAGTTTGCAATTTGTGATTAGCTGTTTTTTGATGATGTTGGACCATACCTACAAAGAGATGTTTAAATATCACAACCAGAATTGTGTATGTGTATTTAGGGATTTTTCGACAAATTTAATAAAAGATTCTATTGGGTTACTTTTATTTATGTTTTCTTCAATTTCATATCACAAGTGAACGCATATACGAATATCACTAAAATCTTATTATTTTTTGACATTTTTGCATATAGGAGCTAACTAATGTTCTGGAAGCTATCGAGCTTACGCTACTCTCGCGAACAAGCTCTTGATGGGAAGCAAGAAATAAATTCTGTCTGCGTATAGTAGCTTTACTTTATGTCATTTGAAAATATCATTCATGAAATAATCACGCTTTAATTTACATGATAAAACAGGCATTAAAAAGATTAATTTTGTTGAAAATCGCATTGACAAGGTAGTTTTTCTTAAATCTTTTTCTTAAATCAGTTAATGCGCTTTTTTATATTGTAACATCTTATTATTTTAGTATGTACTAGTGGTTCCCCGCGACTTCGCCCGCAAGAGTTGGATTTTCCATATAAACTTTCATCCCCCATTTCACCCCCTTAATGTTTTTATATCGCGACAAAATGTAGCCTATGTCCTTTCCAGGGTCTCTGCCTCCTCCTCTGGTAACTGCCTCCGTACCAAATTTAATCTTAATCGGTTTAGTGGTTTAAGCATCAAGAGGTAACAGATAGACGGACACACTTTCGCATTTATAATATTAGTATGGATTTCTTACTGTACTTCTAACTCTAAGTAAATAATGTAACATAGGTGTATAAAAGTATTGAAATACAGATAGCCTGCTCTCTAATATTTAAAGGTTGCGATTATAGACTCTGAAATAGCCTAATTTTGTGTCTTTTGGTGTAAATATCCTTGTAATGTCACATTTAACAACATCTGAATAAAAAAATATTTATTTTCAAAAGAGTGTCACACTCACACACACATCACATACAAAATTAAGTTGGCGGTCTCTGCACGAAGCGTGTTGCTTTACTGCAGCGGCCCTGTTAGGATTGCCTGCAAGTCTTCCGACTAGGCTGACACAATAATTTACCCAAAATATTTACAAATAACCTTTTTTTTTCGATCTCTATGTGCTTGTTCGATGGCAATTTAATTATCCTTCAGCGTCCAGACGGATTATTATCCTTCCGAGCCGCTAGGCATTCTTTGTGGTGCCGATTTTTTTCTCCGAACGGCCGCACATGGTGGCAGAGTGCGGAGACAGAGACAAAAGCTCTGCCTTTCAGGCTCGTAACAAAAAACGTGCTGTTGGGGCCACGTTGGCCCGGTGTGCAAAGATCACACAGCGCGCAGAAGGTACAGGGCAGAAGTTTTGTGCCTATCACTAATGTACCTAGTATTTGTGAACTGAATTCGGAATTGGAAAAGTTATAATGGGCACTTACTATTCACGATGAATGTAATTTTGGTTTATATTTGAACATCTATTTAAATAATTTTATTATATTATTTTTCAATGTTTCCCAAATAAATAAAATGCCATTAAAGTAACGTGTTGACTTATGGTTATCAATGGATTGCTACCTAAATATATGTAATAGATAATATAGCACGAGAAGACAGGAGAAGACTGCACCGTCAAGAGAATAGCTCTTGAATTATTTTAAAAGTCCATAACAGGTAGAAGTGACAAACAGTATAAGATATTTAAATCATTGATTATTTAACCAACGATCTTCCTTGTACTTCTAATCTCAATTGTGGTAGTCAACCGTTGACCAGATGTTGACCGTTGTTAGTTAATTCGACCAAATAAGTACTTAAAATGCTCCAAGTGTCTCCCAAATTTCTCAAACTCGAAAGCAGCGACGGTTCTGTATCTTTAATCTTTGGCCGCGTGTTGTGAAATAGCCAGCGGCAGTGCACGGCCGACCGGCAGGCGTCGAAGTCGCCTCGGTCAAAATGGCGGCCGCTATACGCTTGTACTTCGTTTCCCTCCTCGCGACCGCACTCGCCCAGGACTACTACACCTCCCGGGTCGGCTCCAAACTTGCCTCGTGTTACAATAACGGACAACCCCAAGTGAGTTCTTTAGTGTCTGCCGACTATAAGCAATGGTATCCTAGGGCTGTCAAGAATTGGTAAGTAGTAAGTACCATGTTTACCGATTCTTGACAGCCCCGCACGGCTCGACGCGGTGCAAGTTTTAAGAAGCTTTGACATCAAACTGTTTATTTTGATTTCTTTAGCTTAACCATAAGACACGTTTAAAAAATAATCTAAACGCAGGTTCTGCTGTGTGTTGTTTCTTTGACAGTAGTAAGAGAGTAACTTTTGTCATGCGTTTCCTTGCTCTCTCGATGACCTAAATGCACGGTTTTCTTAAGTTATTCAAGTATTCCTGTGTTAAAGTGATAAAATGACACTGTTTCTGTATCAAACTCGTTGTAGGTATGTAATACATAGATAGCATTAGCTCATTGACCTCAAAGCAAGCGTGTTTATTTAGTTGTAATTATGCTCAATCACTGGTTGCTAACAGTTTTGGCAGATCGTAAGGTTATCGGATCTGGGTTGTAAATGGGCCCAGCGACTTTTGTTTTCTCTATTCAAGAATTTTATCAGACGCTGGGCGGAACATACTTATCGGCCATCCGTTGTATAGTACCTACGTACATTATGTATGATTATATTAAATGGTATAAATATACCATTTAATATAATCATACATAATGTAGGTATTACATACACATAATACACAATACGCCTAAAATAAATTGTGTCCCTTGGCATACATAAATTCGTTTGTGTTGGTAAAGTACTTTAATTTATTACATAATGCATACACACAAATAAAGCATGAATGAACCTACCATGAATTGGATTTTAAATATGGGTCTAATGCTTTGTTTCAATAATGGTATCAGAAATTTAGTCAGATAAAAGATCACTCTTCGTTTGTCTTTTTAAGTAGGTAATAAATAAATACAATACAATACTCACACAACATCTCTTGTAACGGGATATTGTTAATTTCATTTTATACCCAAATCTCATGAGTGACCCTTCTGTTTTCTGTAGTGTCTTTATTGCCAACTAGGGAAAAAGTGGTTTTCCCTAATAATTACAGACAACATACTACACTATATTACTAAAAATAGGGAGGGTGAGCTAACAAAGTATATAAGTGATGGGGGTAACGATATATTATACCTACTCGTAGCTCTAGGTCCGAAAGGTACCATAAGAACCTACCTTACCTATTGGTGAGCGTTATGCGAGATGAAATAGGTACCTACCTATATTTCGTAGTCAAAAAGGGCTTCATCCTGTCAAGATAACTATGAAATTGTAAACTTTGCTTCAAAAAGTCACGTGACATTATCCTCTGGTCTAGGTAATCAGACTTTTTATAGGTTAGATAGTAGTAGTAGTAGTAGTATATATTTACATAAATGCTCATAGAGAATGGTACAATTTAGGTTATTATAATAACTTAGCAAATGGTTTCAACAAAAAGATCACACTTGAACATGCCTACATAGGAGTCTGCTATTTGTAAAATTAGATCATATTTTTAGAGTTCCGTACACGAAGGGTATAAACAGGACCCTATTACTAAGCCTCCGCTGTCTGTCTGTCGATCTGTCTGTCTGTCTGTCACTAGGCTGTATCTCATGAACCGTGATAGCTAGACAGTTAAAATTTTCACAGATGATGTTTTTCTGTTGCCGCTATAACAAAAAATACTAAACACAAAATAAAATAAATATTTAAGGGGGGCTCCCATACAACAAACGTGATTTTTTCAGCGTTTTTTGCTCGCTATAAATAATGGCAACAGGTAGACGCTTAAAATATTCACAGCATATTAAATTGTACCTCTTACTCTAAAAATAAATAATTAAATTAAAATAATAATAATATCTAAGGGGGGCTCCTATACAACAAACGTGATTTTTTGCTTGATATTTATAATGGCAACAGATAGACGCTTTAAATATTCACAGAATATAATATTCTGTGAATATTAGTTGTATTTCATTTTAAAAGTAAATAATTAAACAAAAATAAAAATATATATTTAAGGGGGCTCCCATACAAACGTGTTTTTTTGCCTATACTGTCTAATGTTGTAAGTTAATGGTACGGAACCCTTCGTGCGCGAGTCCGACTCGCACTTGGCCAATTTTTATTATACATAAGAGCTTAGCTTTAGCTTATGGTGAAATGTTAATGTTCCCTTTGAATGTCAACTTTTACTGGTTTTACTGGACCGTGTAATCGTTCTATTTTGCAGCATTGTTTTATACTAAACACACGAACAGAAATCAGGCCACCATACAATCTAAAAGTGTTACTTTAATATGATACACCCATGTTTGATGTACCTACTAGGTATTTATTTTTGTAGAGTTTATTCAGTAATATTCAAATCAATATTGGTCTGTTCAAATCAACTGGTCGATTGATTGACTGTATCCCGTTGAAGAACATTGTATCAAACACTTCTTAATCATGTCTGTCAGGGGAGTGCATACGTCCAGGAGGTAGCAACCGCTGGGACGACCAACTGCATACAAATACTAACAGCGATCCTTCGTCGTTCCGCTAAGCAGACTGAGGGAGGAACCACGCGGAGGTTTTAGTAGGTATACTTGGTCATTTGCCAAGGAAGCCCACATAGCCTGCTGCCGTCCCCAAAGCACCAGGAATGCGTAACGCATTTCCTGCGCGAATAAAGTGGACTCGCTGAAGGCGACATCTTATTTGACAAAATAGTTTAGCCATATTTTTTTTTAATTTCATCTTACATCTTTACATCTTTTTGTGTAAATTGCTATCTCAGTTAGTTTTCTTAGTTTGGCTTGAAGACACTCAATATCAAGTCATAAAATGTTTATACAATTTGATTGTTAGTGTAGTTCTTAGATACTAACCCAAGCCTTTGTACCAACTTATAATTGTCAATTTCGTTTTATATACCTTTTTAACCATAGAATATATAAAATAATACCTACTCACTTACATAGTGTCAACCTTTAAAAATTCAGTAGTAGCTACGTAAAGGAACGTAAAGAAATATGCAATAGTATGGCTTCATTCGCTTAAGACGGTCTATTTGTGGTTACGATAGCAAGTAAGTTTGTAGGGAATATTTAACTAAGTAGGTTGTATACCTTAGAGTGTACCAATCATAAATCAGGTACTTTTAGACATTAGCCTATCTTACAGCAAACACCAAATTGTAAATGTTCTTGCTCAAACTGAGACTCGAGAGCCTGCAGTTCACAATATGATGCACCAAAAATGGTAAATACTCATTTCGAGTTTTGACGCAGTCATTTTACAAAATATAGCGGTTACCGACTTTGCCCGTGCAAAAGTCGGAATTTCCGTATATTTACTTCTCTCCATTTTTAGCCCCTTAAATGATTATTTATGACTTAAAAACTTAGACAAGTCAATTTAAAAACTTTAAATATCCTATGTCCTTTCCCGGGACCCAAACTATATCTATACTAACATCTAAATCGATTCGTCCATAACAGAAAGACACCATTCCTCATTTATAATATTAGCATAAATAACTTTGATGATTATTATAACAAACATCACAAGACATGGATTATGTGCCCAATTTCCTTAAAAAAATTAGAACGTAGAGCGTCAATCAAGGTAAGGAATTTGCAAATAAAACGAATTCCTAAGCAATCTTTTTACAGCGAACTTCGCTATCGCCAACGAAATATCAAAATATGTGTACAAAAGTCACGTGGTATTACGATAACTTCTGTCACTTCCATACATTTTGTTAGCGCTAGCGAACTTCTTTTAAAATAAATTGCATCTTGTCTACGGGCCCAGACCTGGTTCTAGAGGTTGAGATCGACAATTTTCAAATCAATCGGTAACTGTCAATCCGAAGAGTTCGAGCTGACTCTGAGGCCCCTACTCTGCAACAAATGCCCGTATTTTCAAGTCCAGCCATCACACTCGTT
The DNA here is from genome assembly GCA_949316185.1 of Pyrausta nigrata. Classification (NCBI taxonomy): domain Eukaryota; kingdom Metazoa; phylum Arthropoda; class Insecta; order Lepidoptera; family Crambidae; genus Pyrausta; species Pyrausta nigrata. The sequence continues at coordinate 3,777,484 of OX438936.1, forward strand.
CGCTAGCATGAGTGACAGGGACAACTACAGTAGAAAACACAGACAACCTAATCCGAAGTAAGGCCTCTGACGCAACAATCATAGCATGACTAAAGCGGTGTTGACGCAGCGATGTGAACGGCCGACGACGCTCTTATAAATAGATCACCTATTTTGGCGGCAAAACTACCATCTGTGTTGCCAAGCCGGTTTCCGTGTAGTAAGTCACAATGAGAAAACAGTAGGGATCATGCTCGTGTAACTGGTTTTACATGAATTGCATTGAGCATTTTTCGACCAACGCATGAATCTGCCGTTACATCTTGTTAATGAATATGTTTTTGTTAAAACACGATATAGGGTATGAAATTTGGATTCTTTTGATGACAAATGTGGCGATGCGACGGATGCAACCAAAAACTAAATGCCTGATAAAAAGGACACACCATTACAAATTATTGAAATCTAATTTTATCAAGTGTTTTGTTTTTAATTTAAATTTTAGAACAATATTCCCTCACTAGCATACACCATTTTTGTTTGTACATATATTGTTAACTGAGTATACCTATCTAGCAATGTCGTGTTCACCTATAATTGGGTTGCATACCTGATGCATCTTCGTTTAGATTAAGTGTGCCGGTCAATGTTTGTATGTAACTTGTTGGTGTTCCAAAGTAAATAAATATCAAATAGGGCAACTCAAGATCAAGAACATGGTACACAGGTAGTGTTTATTATAAAAATTACAAAATGCGCTTGATTTACAAAGTCTCACTATAAAGTAGAAAATAAACTGTATTATGGTAGTATAAAATCTACTGTGTCTTCTTGTGTTATGTGGTGTAGTAAAAGTTTATACGATGCCGTTAATAGTTACGCGCTCTGATGTCAGGGGTTACACACTATTTTTATAATCGTGTAAAACGTCTTGTTATTACAACGTTAATACTAGTAGCTAGGTAGTACCTAATTGTACCTAGTACTAGTTTGTACAGGTTGGTCAAATTAGCGACGTTTAAAATCACTAGGTAATCAGACCACTATTTATGTTTGATGACTAGATTATACTCGATTTAGAAGTACTCGTAGTGATCGAATCAGATTTATCAAAAACATACCAACCTAAACATTTCGCCAATTTCAGTGTCAAAAAGCACAGTTCACAGTACAATAGGATGTCAATCATTACTATTTAAATTACCCATAATCAACCTTAAATGTTAATGAGGTATTCCCCGGCAATGCAAAATATTAGTTTTATTTTAAAAAATAAATTAAAATTACGTGGTCAGTACGCGTGAATCTAAAACATGTGAAACATAAACAATATAATATACAAAGCTAATGGGATATATATATATATATATATATATATATTTGTCTATGAAAATCCAGTATACTTTAATAATCATCAGAATCTCTCATCACGTGACTATTAACGAGTAGAACAATATCACAACTACCCTCATTAATTAATGGTGTTGGTAAACGTGTCCGGCCGAGCGTCGAACCCGTTATCACGGTGGGTGAGCCAACAGGACGCGATAAGTTTATCGGTTCGTTTATCTGGGAGACCGCCGGCGAGCGCGGGATCTGTTAGTTCTATGAAAAATGTTTAAAGAATGTCTTCTGTGCGCTAATGAACATTTTTGTACTTTTACTGAGTAGGTACGTTCCTATATGCTTGAGGACATTTATTAAGGTACAGGTGGCAGCACGTCAGGTTAAGCAGTACTACGAAAACAGGTTTTATTACGTAGGGAAGAGAGGCGGTCTCAAGGTCAAAGTAGGTTGTATTCACACACTGAGTTAATTAGTAACTTCTACACTGACAGCAGTTTGTCAAATCAATATGGCAAAGTACCACAGGACCAGCAGGGGGCGACCGCCTAACTTTATAGGTATCAAAATAGGTATAGGTCATCAAGGACGATACGTCCAACGTATTGATTATATGCTCAGTGGTACAGGTTTCAAGTTAGGCGGTAGGCTTGCACTTAGGTCCTTTACTAAAGCATATTTAGGAACTTACACTACGTCAAAGGAACCCAAATTTGGAGGAACTTCCCTCATCTGGCATCATAGCCTTAAAAGTCGCAGTTTTATTTTGTGAGGTATAGAATTTCCTAGGGAAATTAATCTAAAACTTGAACGGTTATTAGCGAACTAGGAACCCAAGCTAGGTACCCTTAGTTTAATAAGTTCTGTAACCTAGTATTTCTTCTGCAGCGATGTATCCCGGAGTTCGAGAATGCTGCGTTCATGGTGCAGATGGAGGCGACGAACACTTGTGGCGACAATGGCGTCAAGATGTACTGCATACAGACCTCCGCTGGCACTTCCACCAGGTATACCATCATCGCCAATACGCCAAACCTTCAAAATATAAAACTACAGTTTTGGACATTGATTTATTATATATATCAATGGTTTGCCTGTGTGAGGTGCCTGTGGCGCAGTGGCGGCAGCGCTTTGGTAGTGATACCAAAAGTTAAGCAACCCACGGCGCGGTCGTGATTGGATGGGTGACCATTCCGACCATTTAAGTGACGTCCATGACAAGCATCTCCGTGCTTCGGAAGGCACGTTAAGCAGTTGGTCCCGGCTAATATCTGTGGTATTAGTCGTTAAGCCTAGTCAGAGGCCCTAGGGCGGCTTGATAACTTCTGACAGTAAGGTTTGTCACTTGCCTTACATACACCCCTCCACCAATCCGCACTGAGCCCGCGTGGTGAAGTATGGCTCGTTCCTCCTCATAGTTGAGGTGAGGCCTTTTCCCAGCAGTGGGATCTAATAGGCTGACTTATTATTATTATATATCAATGGTTTCGTACAAAAATCTCATCCATTCATAACATAAGAGCGGTGTTCTTGTTGATGGAGATATTTCCACACCTCTCTGCACCTTTTTATACGTTAAGGGATATACGTCATATCGTTGGCTTACTGGTAAAACATGATAAATGCACTTTTTGCCAAAAACGAGTTAACAATGCAGTTATATGGAGTTTTTTTCGCTCTATCGACTGGTAAAACAAAATAAGTGATTAAGTGATTCTATTTTTTAAATTACAGGTAAAACAAGTTAAGTGCATGCCCTCAGTCAATTTAAAACAGTTTTTTTGGAAACCATGAGCAAGTTATGCTGTTTGAATGTAACATAAAAGTTAATATATCATTTGATATGAAACATTTCGCAACAAGTAAATTATTTAACACTCAAAATTCGATTTGATTTTTTAAACCTCATTATCTCAGTACTATGTCTTATGCACTATGCTGTTTTACCAGCAAGCAGACGATATTAACATTAACTTTTTCCTACAACTGCTGTGTATAATAAGCCCTATAACAAAAATTTTCAATCGCCAGAATTTTGAATGGTCCGACTGAGTTCTCCTTAAAACTGTTCAAAAATATTCACGTTAAATAATACAACTGAAATCTAGATTATTTATTATTTCATCGCATCTTGATTGTTATGAATCGTTACGTTGCTTTAACAACTCTACCATACTACTTGCTGAGAAAGGTGAAAAAAAACCTAAAAAATTTGGTTAAGCCACAGAATGTGGTTTGGTAAACTAGCTAACTAACCAAAATAAGTTATGTGCAAAATTTTCTGTCACTTGTCAAAAGAAAGACTATGCTCACGCGGACCGCTTATGAGTAAAAGAAGTATCAACCTAGAGCAGCATAATGCACCCGAGTGAGATAACAAACCAAATCCCTCGAAAAATCTTGCGGTTCCTGGATTTACGGTCATAAGTAGTGAGCTACACAAAAAGGCTGCCACAATAAACCAAATATTAGAGATGGCTCTCACATGGCCCAAATTTTTAAACTAAAATAAGACACGTTCCTCGTCTGTGCAGATCATGCGACTACTGCCAGCCAGGGCTGTTCTCCAGCTACTACCTGACCGACCTGCACCACGAGACCGACAACCAGACCTGGTGGCAGTCGGAGACCATGAAGGAAGGTATCCAGTACCCCAACCAGGTCAACTTGACCTTGCATTTAGGTGAGTCCCATAGAATACTTACCAACACCCACACAGTAAATAGTAAGTTCTGGATTCGATATTTGGTTCTAAATCTAGAACTCTGTGCTGGGACCGCTGCAGATACAGTTTTTGTATTAAATAAATATTGTACAACACCACATACATTACTTTGATCCTATACGAGTAGTAAGTAGCTGAAGGAAGTGCAAATCAACGGTGGTACCAGAACACCCAAACCCATAGAAAATATAGATTTCTACATTGACCGGCCGGGATCGAACCCGGAACCTCGGAGATGGGGACTCCGTGAAAACCAGTGTGCAATCTACACTGTAGAGTAAATCTCCAATAGTAAATCTCTACAACATATCCTATATGTCGTAGAGATTTACTATTGGAGATACCTGAAATCATATTGAAGATCTACAGCATCCGTTTATACTTTCGAATGTGCATGAGAGCTATTGTTCAGGATTATAATTATTTACTTTTAATTGTATTTGATTTACCCAATATTGTCATTTGACAGGCAAAGCATACGATATCACTTACGTGAGGATCGTGTTCTACTCGCCAAGACCGCAGAGTTTTGCCATCTACAAGAAGACCAGTGAAGATAAGGACTGGGAACCCTACCAGTACTTCAGGTGGGTCTTAGGATACTGACGCCGCAAGACGTGCGGGGGACGAAGAAGCGCCAACCACAAGTTACTGTCAAAAGAAATCCTCTTCCCCGTTACGTCACCCGCTGACGTCTAGCGTGTTTCGCCCCCCGCACCTCTGGCGAGCGGTGCGCGTCCGCGCTAGAACTTGTCGAATTATACATAGCTATGTGAGGTTGCCTTCTTCCGCAGTAGGTATACAAAACCTGATTGCCTGATCAAATCAGTGACGGTTTTCAATGAAAACAATTGACAACGGATATAACATACAGTAATGACCATCCACCTATTTTCGTTTAAGATATATTCCCTATTACAACTGCAAAAGATGCAACAGTCTTTAGCTTGATGTGCTGTTGTCCTTAATGCTGATCACATGATTGGCACAATGATCACGTCATCATCATCATCATCATCTTAGCTCTTTTTCTATGGCTGTAGTGGTAGAGTCCTCCTACAACTTTGTCCTCTCTGTTCTGTTTTGGGCCACACTCATCCAGTTTGTGCACACCATCCTTAAGATGTCATCCTTCCACCGCATTTGTAGTCTCCCGACGGTTGTGTGATGTGTGGCCTCTTTTTCGGTCCTATTATGTCCATTCCAGCACCCTTATTCATAAACGTCAGAAAGTTTCCGTGTCGGATCCTTGCCGAATTTAAATGTCAAACATCCTTTCCGAACGGAGTTTTCGAAAGCTAATGTCATTTGTGCCTAATGGAAAGGTCAACGTTTTCGATATTTTTGTCATTTTTTTGACGTCATCGGAATCCTGCCTGTGACTTCGGCTTTCTGACTATGTGTCGAGCCCACTACCACTTGAGCTTTGCATAACATTCGAGACCTGCACCCTGATCCACAAACCTCGGAAAGTCGGAAACTTTCCGAGAGAAAGGATCCAACGATCCTTTCCCAATACGAATGTCAAACATTCTTTCCGAACGGAGTTTTCGAAAGCTTATGTCATTTGAACCTAATTGAAACGTAAAATTTTTCGATTCCGACGATTGAGAATCGCATTTTTTTGACGTCTTCGGAATTCTGCCTTACGGATTCGAAATCTGTAGTTTCCGACGTTTGTGTATAAGGGTGCTGACTTCGTTTTCGGAGACACTTATTAGTTCTCCGGTCTCGGAGTGACGCCCCTTACAGTCTTCTCTAGTGTCTTCAGTTTTATCCCGTTATCACTATTATATCTTTTGCTTTTTTTTTAATGAAGACATGCCTTCATTTATAATTATATATTTCTAGTGGTTCCCCGCTACTTCGACCGCAAGAGTTGGATTTTCTATATAAACTTTCATCCCCCATTTCACCCCCTTAGTGTTTTTATATCGCGACGAAATGTAGCCTATGTCCTTTCCAGGGTCTCGAATTATCTCTATACCAAATTTCATCTCAATCGGTTCAGTGGTTTAAGCGTCAAGAGGTAACAGACAGACAGACAGATACACTTTCGCATTTATAATATTAGTATGGACAGTATGGATAATTGGATTAATTCCTTTCGACCTAAGTAGTTATTGATTCAGGTTTGAACTACGAGGTCGTTACCGTACTCCACCTACTCGTATCTGAACAGTGGCCAGCACATCAGACTATTATATCATCATTACTGCTCCTATCACAACAGTATGATAGGTACTGCAGCAAGGTACACTTGATGCGCTGGCGTCCGATCAAATTCTGCTACACATAAGTACAAAAAACTATCTGTTCAGTGCATCGTGTCGGGACACCTATGGAGTGCAAGAGCAAAGGGCGGCAGAGACAGGAGCGGAGACCAGGGCTCTCTGCACCAGCGAGTACTCCGACATATCGCCCCTGTCTGGGGGCAATGTCCTCTTCTCCACCCTCGAGGGGCGGCCCTCGGCTTACACTTTTGACAGCAGCCCGGAACTACAGGTGAGATTATGACATGTGTGGGACCATTGGACATTTATAATGCCACGCATTCCCAATACATGTTCATGTATGACACTTTTTTATGTGAATCACCGTCCAAATGTGGTACTATCTCCCGACTCTACGCTTTATGTAATCATGCCAGTCTTTTATCTATCCGGGGCGCTTACAAGTCTTGAGCTACTGGGACTGCTTTTCCTAGCAGCACAAATACTCTACTCATCACTGCACAAAATAACCTAATACTACATACCTCTACCAGGAATGGGTGACAGCGACCGACCTCCGCATCTCCCTCGACCGTCTGAACACGTTCGGAGACGAGATTTTCGGCGACGTGCAAGTGTTACAGTCGTACTGGTACGCCATCGCTGACGTGGCAGTGGGCGCTCGGTGCAAGTGCAACGGGCACGCCTCCGTGTGTGACACCCAAGACTTGCCGGATGGTACCAAGACTAGGGCTTGCAGGTGAGGTTTTGACCGTACGACGACTCCAGAAGACTATGTATTTTTAAGTCCAGCCAACACACCTCCGTGTGTGATACCAACGACTTACCTAATGGCACCAAGACTAGGGTTTATAGGTGAGGTTTTACCCATTTGAGGACTTCGAATGATGATGTATTTTTAAGGGCAGAGCTTGTAGGTGAGGTTTTAACTACCTATACGAGTATTCTAGAAGATGATGTATTTTTAAGTCCAGCCTACTTACCTCCGTGTGTGACACTCAGAACCTGCCGGAGGGCAGCAAGACTAGGGCTTGCAGGTGAGGTTTAACTGTATGAGAACTCTAGAAGACGACGTATTTTTAAGTCCAGCCAACACACCTACGTGTGTGACACCAAGGGCTTGCCGGATGGCACCAAGACTAGAGCTTGCAGGTGAGGTTTTACGTTTTGGGGCTTCGGATGAAGATGTATTTCCGAGTCTGGCCATCACGATTTTAGGCGCTGTCATGCTGGCATGGGTCACAGAGACGGCTTCAATCGAAAGTACCTTCATCTGGGGAAAGGCATTTGACTGACGCCACGCTTTCCAAGACCAAGTTTGACTGTGAGTGATTCATAACATAAGACGAGATCATACGATGATCAAGTGAGTTGAGATTGCTCTGATAGTTGCTGACCATCATCGAGGACATATCCTACTAGAGGCGAAGTAAAAACTATTTTACTCCGATACTTTATCTGCTCTGATTACCGCAATAGAAGGTGTCAGTTCTGTCAAAACCGTATGTCAAAAACCAATTGATCTGCGTGGTATGTCAACGTGAATACTTGAATTGTTACGAAAAAATGAGATTTGAGAAATAATTAGATTGTGATCTGATTGTAAGAATTATTGATTTTCTTGCAAATAACAAAACGCTGACACTTGACATGACGTTGATAGTTTTCTTGGTTTAATGGATTATGAACAATGAGATGCGTAGTGAAAGCAAAGAGTATGAATGTTTGCGTGTGTAAATATATGTGTATCGATTCTATTACTGTAAGGTGTGTGACGATAATAAAGGTGATGAATGGATGTAATGAGAAGCGAATGAGGAATTGGAGCCTTCAAATAGGAGCCATACCAATAAAAGAAATAAGGCAATTTACACAGAAAGATGTATAATGTAGGTGGTTTTATTGTTAAAACGATCCCTTCCAGACAAAATACCTACCGTATTTACCTATATTCTCATTCACTGAAAAACCTGAAGTAGATAATGGTATAATTTCGTGTGCGAGTTCGCACTCAGCCTGTTTTTTCAAAAAAAAACCTTGTCCGGGCTTTAAAACTTTGAAAGTGATGCCTCTGTTCTTAGGTAAATAGGTAGATATATATCGGGAAACATGATTTTAAGAAACACTTGTTTCCTGTCGTATATAAAGTATGATCCTTATTCTTAATTTATAGAAATTATAAAACAATAAACGCATTTTAATAAAAATACTTACTGTATTTCGATTTCAATGTAATTTCTCTGTGCTTGGCTTTTAAATTCATGTTTTTATAATTTAAGCAATTTATTTGCAAGTTATTATGGAAGTTAATTTGTTTTACAAACAAAAGTTTATTTTTTATTATATACTAGCTGACCCGACAGACTTTGTCCTGTTATTAGGTTTTTTTTTTAATTCTCTTTGACGATATCTGTCAATTCTATGTCGAACGCACTGACCTCTATAGAACAAGCACGCTGGACTAAACATTCTCTTAGAAATAACACATAATTTTGTGCTAAATCAAAGCGTCCCTACCGAGTGTACAGGAAACTAAGATAGAGTAACTACCATATGTTTATGTCAAATTAGTTCCGTGGATGGTCACCACACGCTCACTATAGCCGTCAGCGCCAAAATTGCCATAATTAAATGGCTTCATTGTTAGGTTGACAGTATGCAGTCCAGCGTATTTGTATTATAGAGGTCAGTGGTCGAACGTCATAAGGTTACATTCAAAATGTTTTAACGTCCAAAGCGCTAAGGTTTGATTAGAAATAATTTTATATGGTGGTTAAGTATTCCTGAATTTAATAATTTTCCGCGCAATTTTCTTATTTTTTTCTTTCATAAGAACCTTCTTCTGACAATAACAAACAACAAAAAAAGAATTAGTGAAATCGGTCCAGCCGTTCACGCGTGATGGCGTGACCAAGGGAAATAGGGATAGATTGATAACAATTTTGATGATTCATACTTTAAATGGTTATTTTTGATGACTAACTTAAATTTCTTAGGAACAAGAATCAGATATTATATTTAGGATATTGCACATTAGTGAAAAGTTTAACCTTAGGTGTAATAAAATATTGTTCCCATTAAATTAAACAATAACATCGACTATCGATACTAATTTCTTATTGACCATCACTAATACGGTGTTTGACATTCAGTCGGTTCATTCGGAATCTTTCGGATTTGGCGGAATTTTTCTGGAACAAAATTAATGCCATTTTCCCTCTAGTGGGATAATATGTCCTCGTTGGATATGTCCTCGATGCTGACCATTGACTATTATAAAATAAATGCCAAGTCGACACAGAAGGGAGAAGAAGAAGAAAGCCTAAAACAAGCTACAATCATTCTTCATCAAACTTCGCTATCGCCAACGAAATGTCAATATAATGCTTATATAATACATATGTATGCAAAAGTCATGCGATGTTTCGATGGCTTATGACGGTTTCATACAATTTGTAGGCGATAGTTATTCGCTTTAGAATAGATTGCATCTTGTCTACATGTTTCCACCACGGCACTTAGATTATACATCCATGCTAGAAAGAAGTAAAGAAACGTCCGCTAGAATGATAAGAGTGTCTCATTGTCCAATATAATAAAATCGACAATTTTCTAGATGCGAACACAACACTGCTGGCAGAGACTGCGAACGCTGCCTGGACTTCTACAACGACGCGCCCTGGGGCCGCGCATCTCCTACCAACGTGCACGAGTGCAAAGGTCAGTACTGCTGGAATCATGTGCATGTGCGAAAGAATTGCAACTGTTTGAATAAATTATGCTGCTCCTAAAGGCTAGGTCTCCTGTGACGTAATCCGCGCTATTCTTGTGCGTACTGTTGTCCCCAATGTTCCTTAGTAATTAGCTTAATGAAAACATACAGGTTTCCGCTGACGTTATCTGCGCCAGGATTCCTTGTGCATACTTTTGTTTCCATGTACAATTCCTTAGTAATATGAAGTACCTAAGTACTGCACCCAAAGGCTTAATGACAACTTATAGGTATTATGTGACGTCATTGTCGCTAGGATTCCTTGTGCATTCTTTTGTTTTCAAGTGCGGTTCTTTAGTAATATTAAGTGGCTAAGTACTGTACCTAAAGCCTTAATGACAAATAGGTTTCCTGTGTAGGCATCCGCGCTATGATTCCTTGTGCATACTTTTGTTTCTAAGTTCGGTTCCTTAGTAATATGAGTGCTTCTCAGAGTAAGTAAGTGCGCTGTGCGTCCACTGGCAGTTGGTAGTGGCGTTGCTTGCCGCAGAGGAGTTCTTATCAGACAGGCACTGCCCGGGCGAAACTAAATGAAGCTATTTTTGGTTGTTAAAAGCCACATTCCTCGCTACGCATCATTGCACACATCTAGTGGTAACACATACTTATTGGGGTTATTAATTTCTTAGGTAGGAATAAAGACACATTAATTTATGTTATCCTAACTATAGACGAATGTCTAATATTATAATTACCTAATCACGCCTTTACCACTGAACCGAATTAAATGAAAGGTGCAGAGATAGTTTGAGTTTGAGACACTGGAAAGGAAATTGGCTACTTTTTGTCTTGATATAAAAACATCAAGGGTGGTGAAATGGGGGATGAAAGTTTGTATGGAAAATCGAGACTTTTGCCGCAGGCGAAGTCGCAAGGAACTGCTAGTATCATATATCCATATTTCTCGAGGCCTATATTCTTTATCTAGCTATTGTTTCGTTTTGGTAATTTTTGCTGTCGATTGCATTTCACCAACGCAGTGCGATTATTGAGAAAATGTGCAAAGCGAAATACGAGCTGTAACTATAGCTTTAGCGAATTCAGCTGTTCGCAATATTATCTTTTTGAGTTAGTCTGTCTCTCTCGAGTGTTTATTTACATTGCAAAATAAGTTGCAAACTAAGAAATGGGCAGCGATTGTGTAGAAGAAAAAAACTTGACTGGAGTAGGTCTCCATGCGTGAGGTCGGGCGTTCAATCTCTGACATATGGCACTTGGTTTGTAAAATTAAATAGTTAACTACAGTCTTTTCGATGATATCTCTGCCAATCGGTTAAGGAAAACATCGTAAATGCTTCATTACACATAATGATCACGAACCTCAATCGTGAGTATATACAACTATGAAGATAAGAAATAGACACATCCAAATTAAATAGTGTATATTTAAAACAATTCATGAACCAAAAGAAATAGGTCAGTTGAACCCGGGACTTCACACATACACACACATCATGACATCCATTGTGATAAGGGGTCATCAGGTTTCGAAAGGTCTATGACTAGTTTCTTACACATAATTATTTTATCGAAACATGAATATTTCTTTATTCATTGTTTAATGGGTACATTTCTCTGAATTATGATAATCTAAGCGTTCATGTGAGATCTTTGTGTCGACTCTCCACATTCCATTCAATTGAATCACACAAGTAAATTTAGAGATAAGTAAGGATTTTATGTTCTTGGTTATTGAAATATATGTAATTTATTTAAAAAATGGCAAATGCGAGTTGTAATATTTATCCATACCTATGTATGTACCAGTATTTACCTCAATATGTGATTTATTCTTGTAGGTACAGTACAGGCTTTATGTTATGTATACGTTCTTTCTAAATCCAGGATTATGAAATGTATTTCTTTCTCTGTCAACTTCGAAAAATATAAGGGCAATATTCCCTAAGAACCTAAGGCTTAGATCAACCATACCGTATTTATTAATCTAATTACTGTATGTACTAATACTGCTAATTGCTATATTGTTTCTGGGTTAAGGTGATGAACTTAAAATGATTTCTGCGATTCGTATTTTTTAACCATTGTACCAATACAACAGCGAAATTGTCATCTTATATTCTGTCTTTGCCAAACCAATCTTGGCTTCAAATGATGGTAAAGTTACTTCTGTCCATTGAGTCCATACGCACGCTATCGGTATCTGACGATTGCTTGCATCTTGCGTAGAAACAACTTCTTTTTTACGCATCAGCAAAGTCACATTAGCCTATCACGAAATACGTCTGCCCCTGCCGTCAATAAAGATTGCATCACTCATGCAGTCGTCTAACAACGCCGCAGTGGATAGATAACTCTCCCTCTGCGACTGCAACCATTACACTAATCACCAACCTTACTTTTAAAGATGTTCAGTCCACATTTCTGATCGCAGCATGCAACTGCAACGGCTTTTCGAACAAGTGCTACTTCGACAAGGAGTTGTACGAGCGCACCGGCCATGGAGGCCACTGCATCGACTGCGCCGAGAACCGAGACGGACCCAACTGCGAGCGGTGCAGGGAGAACTTCTATCAAGGATACGGAGACATCTGTCTGCCCTGCAACTGTAATCCTACTGGTGAGTTGACAACACGTAGTTATATGACACTGACTGCATTGATCTAGTGGTCAACTTGGTACTAACCACGTTCTGTGTTCGATTCCTGAATCAGCCCGAAATTTTCTGGGTTTTTCTGTCTTGAAATAACTCGGAAAGCTCTGGAGTGAGGAAGTTGGTGGTGTTAACACGCCGGTGCTTTCTGCGCCTGACGTCACTCCGGTCATTTCGAACTGCCGTTTCACCGAACTATGAGAATGAAGAAACAGAAGAATCAAGAAACAGAGAGTGCTCCTATGTATTACGCACGGACTTGTCCACTACAATATCTCCCGCGCAGTTTGCTAAACACTGTTGAGATGGCCGCTGTTCTCGAAATTCGACTAGAAAGACATTAATATTATTTAAGAGATACATTGGACATACTTTCACGCCATCATGTGTAGTATAGAATAGGGTCCCTCAAAGTTTCTAACTCTACTAAATAAATGTCTCATCATATTTTGACTATGAAGCCATATGGTTAGAAACCAGTAATAATAACCCTAACCCTTACAGGATCCCGCAGCTTGCAATGCAATGCCGAAGGCCGCTGCCAGTGCAAGCCTGGCGTGACTGGAGATAAATGCGACGCGTGCGCACCCAACCACTACGAGTTCACCACCATGGGCTGCAAGCCCTGCGGCTGTGAGGAGGCTGGGTCTTATGGCAACTCGCCACAGTGCGACCCTGACACTGGCGTGTGCATGTGCAAGCAGAACGTCGAGGGCAAGCGGTGTAGAGAGTGAGTAATACATCCCTCTGTCGTTGACAACTTGGAGTGCCTTGCTAGCTTTGGTTGCTTTTATTACAGTTGACGTACCTTTCAAAGCATGGAGGTACTGGCAAATGTACAGTCACAATCGTGTCAATAATAGCCGCGCCGTGTGTTGCGTAACTTTGTAATTTCTTCTTTATTGCTAATGTGCTGGTAGCACACCGCTACACTACAAGCTCCTCTACAGCATTTTGATCAAAAATTTATTTTCCAGATGCAAGCCCGGTTTCTTTAATCTGGACCTAAGCAACGAATTTGGTTGCACTCCCTGCTTCTGTTTCGGCCACTCGTCCCAATGTAGCTCGGCTCCGAAATACCAAGCTCACGAGCTTAGCGCCCACTTCATCAGAGATTCGGAGAGATGGGGCGCAGAGGATGACCAGAGAAGACCTGCTCCTCTGTTGTTCAACGCCAATACACAGAATATAGGTAGGTAGAAGGTCCTATGAAGATTACTTGTAATTGATGCTTTAAGTACTTCCTACAATGCTGTTTTACCTTTTGTGTATGCTGATGACATACTTTTTTTTCAGCGGTGCAATCCAATGGCCCAGAAGTAGTCTACTTCTTAGCGTCTCACCAGTTCCTTGGTGATCAACGTCCGTCTTACAACCACGACCTCAAGTTCACTCTTCGCCTCGGAGAAGCGAGAGGCTACCCATCGGCTCAAGACATCATTTTAGAAGGAGCCCGAGCCTCCATTTCCATGAACATTTACGCACAGAACAATCCAGAACCTTCTGATCAGGTATGTGCTGTTCTGTAGATAAAGGCTAAGCGATGCAAATGCTCCTAGTATTTTAGGCAGATGCGATTTCTATGTCATTCCTAACCACTGACTAAAATATATGATTGTTATTATTTTATAGTTTAGTAGATACTTAGGTGATGTTTTTTTGTTACAGTCCCAAGAATACAGCTTTAGACTACACGAAGATCCTCGCTATGGCTGGACTCCAACACTATCAAACTTCGAGTTCATGTCAATCCTCCAAAACCTGACAGCTATCAAGATTCGTGGTACCTACAACAGAGGAGGAGTTGGTTACCTGATGAATTTCAAGTTGGACACTGCCAAAGTTGGCAGAGAAAGAGGCTTTGCTCCAGCGAACTGGGTTGAGAAGTGCTCGTGTCCGAAGGCGTACGTTGGGGACTACTGTGAGGAGTGTGCGCCAGGGTTCAAGCATGAGCCTGCTAATGGGGGCCCATACTCAGCCTGTATCCCTTGCGACTGTAATGGACATGCACACATCTGTGACACTGCAACTGGTTAGTATTTTGAAATGAGAAGATAAGTTTGTTGCATTTGCAATGAAAGGGAGAGTATTCAATTAATCAACAAATTCAATAGTCAATAATCTTATTGACTGCCAGGCTCAAGTAATATCCCTTACCTTAGTTTAGGCCCCTAAAAAGTTATTTCGTGTGTGGCACCTTGGCATTTATCTACGAGGTTTAAATCCTGTTTCGGAACCTAATTTGTTTCTGTGTTTTTGTTCCGAAACAGCTTAGGAATCAAGACGTTGGTTAAGTTATATCGCCGTATCTCGTAAAGCACGTTAAACCGTTGGTCCTGCGCACGATATGCTTTCGGCCATGTTGGATTGAAGTGTGAAAGAATAAATTAAGTGTGTACTGTTATATCTCGTATCTGTGCACGTGGCTGATCTTTGCTGGGGGCCTTTCGCCGTAGCCAAAATTCTACTTTCGAATTCAAAAGTTCCCAATCTCTCATCTAACCGCTTTCTGCAAAGGTTTCTGTATCTGCAAGCACAACACGACCGGCAGCAATTGTGAGCTCTGCGCCAAGGGTTTCTATGGCAATGCCATCGCCGGCACACCGGACGACTGCAAGCCGTGCCCCTGTCCCAAAGACAGTGGTTGCATCCAGCTCATGGACTCCAGCATCGTGTGCACTGACTGCCCTGAGGGATATGCTGGTAAGCAACAATTTGCTGTGGTGGTTGACTAGATGTTATTTTGGACATGTCGTCTGCGTAGACTCTATGACAATAAATAATATATACAAAATTACTCATACTCCTCTCTCCTGTCTCCACTCCCCTCTCTCTCCTCTTATCTTATTTGTAAAATGTATGGTGAAGGCATGTCACCTGTATCTCTGGATGTATTTATTTTATTGACTTGGCTGTGAACTGGAAGATACATGCTCAAACTATTTATAATTCAGCATTCGACTTTCAACAGTTTCAATATTTGTACCTTGATATGTTTGTGCCTCGCTCTTACCCCAAGTTAGCATTCATCATGACCTTCCTTGTAACTTTAATTGACTACCTAAAAAGTAGGAACGAATATCTGCGTACGTAGTAATTTGATTCAGGGTAGTAGATAAGGAAGTAAACTTACATGGTTATCGGGGCGGATCGCTAGTCTACCATAAATTATGGTGGGGGTACCAGTGAATAGTTTTCTAGTATTAGCCTCTCGTATGCTTCACATGCCGGTCACATGCGACATGTTTTATCCGATTTTAAAATCAAAACATTTCGAAATAAGGTCTATATTTTTATTCCCTGATAAATGAACGAACTTTTAAAAATCATCATAGTCTTTGTAGGACATTTACAGTGTCATCTTGTGTTCAAACCTTAAATTTACACCAACTTATTCTAACTTCTTTTCTTCTCTTCTTATTTCAGGGCCAAGATGTGAGGTCTGCGCTGACGGCCACTTTGGTGACCCAACTGGCCAGTTTGGTAACCAGCAGCAGTGCCAGGAGTGCCAGTGCAACGGCAATGTGGACCCCAACGCCGTGGGCAACTGCGACAGGACCTCCGGCGAGTGCCTGAAGTGCATCTACAACACTGCTGGAGAGCACTGTGACAAGTGTTTGAGCGGTGAGTTTCAAGTCAAACGGTTTTGAAAACGTTTTTTGTTTTATCAGAAAACAGGTTTTAGAAAAAAACAATTCAAATTCCACACAATAAAATGTTGATGTCATCAGGCCTGTGTATCTCCCCGCGGAGGTAGCAAAAACGTACCTACGCGCGGCGCAGCTACGTAGGTGCTAAAACAAGTTGCGTGTCGCTACCGGCCAGAGCCACGCTCGCGCGTTTCATTCACCGGCGGCCGCGCGGCTACGTTGCTGGCTGGACGAGAATGAATAAAGTACTAAAAAAGAGGCGCTAGATGGCGTTAGAAGCTTGTCGTAGCAGTCAACCCTATCGCGTCGCGTGATATTACGTCACTGACTAGGTTTAGTGTATTATGAATCATATTCCAGAGCAATAAGTATGAAATTATCTTGCAATGGATTTTTGTAGGTGTCTACACGAAAATGTGCTTGACTCTGAGGCGAACTAAATTACGCCATATTGTTGACGACATTAAGTAGACATTTCTTTGAATACAATTGCTAAGTCATACTTCTGTACGAAGTACTAGTATTCTGTGATGTCATAAGAAAATCGAGATGTCTCTTAAATCCATAATAGTCACTTTGAAGGTACCTTGTTTTATAAGTAAGCTCTAGTCAAATAACTTCATTTAGTGAGTCTTGTAAAAATCCCATGTACGCTCTTTGTTGGGTGATTTAGGTGGATCACATGATGTACACACAGCTGCTAGACTACATATTGACCTTGAGACCGCATCAATTTCCTGCATAATAAAAGCTGTTTTCGTGCTTCAAGTGTATAACCTAAACTTGTGTCGATACTTTGGCCCCTTCGCATCTCAGGGAATCAGCTCTTAAAGCTGGTTCTGCTGCTGAGTTGGCAGAAAACGCTAAGCGACGCAAATACGAGTCCCTTGCTGGTGACTATGTGTTTGCGCCGTCTGGCGTTAAAACATTTGGACCGTGGGGACCCCATGCTAAATTACTTTTCGGAAAAATTGCACCCAAATTAAACATTTTATTAGAAGATAAAAGAGCTCGCTCGTTTCTCGCTCAGAGGATAAGCATTGCTATCCAACGCGGAAACGCAGCCAGCATTCTCGCCTCCTTGCCTCAAGGACACGGTTTTGTTTTTGAATAAGTCATTTGTTTTTTATTTTTAAGCTTTAGGTTAGTTTACTATTATTGAATAAAAAAAAATACGACTGTGAAAAAAAAAACCTAAACTGCTGCCGAAAGTGCTTACATCATGTTGAATTCTTGACACATACTCTGACTCGAATAAAAATTAAATGCTATTCCCATTGGGCAGGGTTCTATGGAGACGCTCTTGACCAGAAGAAGAAGGGAGACTGCAAACCTTGCGAGTGCCATGAAGCCGGCACCCTGGAGAGCGCTGAAGGGCCCCCGATGTGCGACGGCCTCACTGGCTACTGCTCCTGTCGCCCACATGTGATTGGCAAGAACTGTGACAAATGCGAGGTAAGGCAGAAATATGAAGAATGGGCTATTTTTAGGTGTAAAGCTTAATTTAAGTATATTATTTCCATTTAAGTTTACCCTGGGCCCTCGAGTGCGAGTGCACAATCGGGATAACGCTAGGAGGATGATGATGATTTCTATATAAGTTTAAATAAGAAACCAAAAGTTTGCACACGGTAAGGATTTGAACCAACGACCTTTGGCTAACCGGGCCAACGCTCTTACCAACTGAGCTACTGTGCAGTTCACCACTTGTGTGAAATTCTTGATTTCTTTTGAATACATCATTGCGTGACGTCAGCAACATCTACCCGAGCTGTATATTATTTCTTTTTCCCTGGTAAAGAAACGAAAAGAGATGTGATGGAGCAAATGGGCCACCGACCAAAGTTACCGGTGGTTAGCGGCAAGCTTTATATTTTTTGAGCGTTTTGTATGGAGTCGCCGCTCACGTGAAACGAGTGGCGTCTACTCGCGACTCTATGTCCGGTACATGCCACCGGTGGCCGGTGGCGGCTACTCGCGAATCAGTGTCCGTGACATGCCACTGGTGGCGACTACTCCTATCACTATTTTGACAAAACGTCTGTCAATCAATATTGGTGATAGGATAACCATCACCACCCACTGGTGGCGGACACCGACCACTAGTAGTGGCAGGCCTGTGTATCTTCCCGCGTAGGTAGCAAAAACGTACCTACTCGCGGCGACCCCTTGGTAAGGGACTAAACAAGTTGGGTGTCGCCAGCCAGCAGTCACCGGCGGTGCGCGACACTAGGTTGCTAGTTGGACGAGCGTGAATAAAGTCCTAGAAAGATGCGCTAGATGGCGTAAGTAGCTTCTTGTGGCAGTCAACTATATCGCGTTGCGTGATAGTACGTCACTGAATAGGTTTAGTGTATTATGAATCATATTCCAGAGTTATAAGAATGAAATTATCTTGCAATGTATTTCTGTAGGTGTCTACACGAAAATGTGTTTGAGTCAGAGGCGAACTGAATTACACTATATCGTTAACAAAATTGAGTAGATATTTCTTTGAATTTCATTGCAAAGTCATACTTCCTGTACGAAGTACTATTACTTATTCTGTGGTAGCGGCCACCGACCTTCACCGTTTGCACGGGACTGAAGGACGTGGCCGTCGCGCGATAGCCACCGGTGGCTGCGGTCGGTGGCCCATCCGTGGTCATTTTTTTAATCAATTACCGACCAAAATACATTTCTCGTAGGATGGGTATTACAACATCGACTCCGGAGAAGGCTGCAAGCCGTGCGACTGCAACCTCGAGGGCTCGTACAATGCGACCTGCAACCCTTACACCGGCCAGTGCTACTGCAAGCCCGGAATTGATGGGTAAGTGACATCAAGCTTTGGCCTCTATTCTTAGTCAAGAATTCTGTCATAACCACTTACTTATATCAGAAATGCATAATCTGGCAACCCCCTTAGAGAGCTGCTTTCCATTTGTTTTAGACGTACCTACCTAGCCGTTTTGTTCACTAATAGAAATAATAATGATTTTGTTAAAAAATAAGAAACAGGAGGCTTTTATCCACAGAGTACTATGTAATAAGTGACTGTAAGTGTTACTTTTAGCTTTCTTATCTTTGTCTAAAGTTTTATTTTTGTTTTTATAAGCATTCGCCAACTTTATCACAGTCCTTCATTTCCTTCTCTGGTCGTTAACAGTAATAAACCGTGATGTGGTCTCAAACCACTCTTTGAAGATCTTTTCTCAACTTGCTAACCTGGTTTATTTTGTACAGCAAACACTGCGACCACTGCCTTGCGTACCATTACGGTTTCTCTGCTACTGGTTGCCTGGACTGCGATTGTGACGAGTGGGGATCCACCAACTACCAGTGCGATGTCTCTGGCCAGTGCTTCTGCCAAGAGAACGTCGAGGGGCGTCGCTGTGATACGTATGTAGACAATAATAATATCAAATTGAATTTCGCTCACAAAAATTAATCGACTGTGTCATCCGGTGAGATACGAACCCTTGCTATCCGGACGAATGCTCTTACCGACTAAGCTACGGATGACGTTAGTCCGTCGATGAACTAAACTACGCCAGTGAGCCGGCGTTCGATTTCATCAATACTTAGGGAATAATGTACCTGCATGTATCCGATGGAAATATTTTTACAAAATTTGACCATCAGTTAAGACGAAATCAGTTTAACTTATAATTTATTTACTAAACTAATTGCTTAAGTTATAAAACTTAAATTAAAATAATCATACCATCTAATAACCACATAATCCTGACAATATTCACCACCTACCCATCTCCGCAAGTACCCAAAAGGTGAAGATAAATGAGTTTGCTTGACTCTAGGCTAAGCCAGACGTAGCGTAGACAGAGTCGACGGTGGAGCGAGCTCACCCAGACGGTACTGGCACTCCCACTCACCGACGGAACACAGCAAGCTGCTTGGCGCCGGGCTCCGGTGGGAGGGTGGTAGCTACCAGGCGGTACCTATTGGAGCCTACCACCGCTTTTAGGATCGTTCAGACCGGGGTGGATCACTAGGGAGTAGATTCTTCTCTATTTGGTAAAGAGATAGTTTAAGATCCTGGGGAGGACATTGGCTACTTTTTTTCGCGATACAAAATTATCAGAAGTAGGTTAGTATGGAAAATATGACATTGGCTCGAGCGAAGTCGCGGGGAACTGCTATTAAAAAATAAAAATAGTACATCTATCTTGGAAGTTTCCAAAGGGTCTAAGCTAGTGGTCAGTTCTTCTAACTAATTTCCTCATCTATCCAGGTGTATGGAGAACAAGAAGCGGCGTGCTGATGGGCAGGGTTGCGAGGACTGTCCTCCGTGCTACAACCTCGTGCAAGACGCCGTCAACGACCACCGCCGGGAGCTCAAGCAGTTAGACGAGGTTAGTGCCATCATTAAGTAAAGCTAGCCTTTTAGATCCTACTACTAGGCGCTTCACCTCGACTATTAGAATGTATGAGCCATACTCCACCACGCGGGCTCAGTGCGGATTGGTGGATGGAGGTGTCTGTGAGGCGATTGAACAAACTTTACTGCCAGATGTTATCAAGCCGCTCTAGGGTCTCTGATTAGGCTTGACGACTAATAGAAATAGGGTATTTGCCTATTTTTGAAAACATGTTTATATGTGATAATTAATCAATTCTAAGCTACAAAAACATATTTTCTGAAATAATAACGTAACAACGATGAAACACAAAAAATAAAATTCAAATAAACTTTTCCCGTCCAAAACACATATCGTCATCACGTGGTCTGCATGACGTCACAATACTGAAAATGGCGTAAAAGTTAAGTTTTTCCACCAGTTTTCGTTGTTGTTTGTTCCTCCTGTCAAACTTGATTTATTTGACAGCACTATACATGTTTGAGGAACGTGACGTTACGATCGGTGATTGGCGTTTGCGGTATCGGAAAACATAGATTAAAAACATTAATTTATTTCATGAAAATATAAAAAATATGGAAATATTTTTAGGGATGAAAATGTATTTTAAATTTCTGGCATCTAAATTAACTATATGCGAAACATGTTTTCTGTTTATTACTACAGGCAAATACCCTATTCGCTGGGACCAACTGCTTAGCGTGGCTCCCAAAGCATGAAGATGCTATCACATTAACACCACTAAGCTACATGCATCCATAAAATTCCATCATTGATATTGCTATTTTAAGAATGATCCCTGACCCAAACAAAAAACTACTATTTATAATTACCAGCTCAGAAGATTGGATACCTATTATCATGGACGAATATCAATTATTTACGTTTAGACAACTTACAATACCAACTTTCACTGGTGTAAGTGCGTTGGCAGATAAAACAGAAAAATAGAAAAAACAGAAAAAACTGAGGATATATGGGGCATATCAACTGACACAATAAAACCCATTATACCTCTCGTAGCATATCACTTAGCACATATCAAGGTAAATTTCCCACTTTAATGAAATATATTAATATTATACTTTTATTTAAGTCAGGAGAGAAAAGTGACCCGAGTAACTATAGGCCGATTTCCATACTACCTGCATTTAGCAAAATTTTTGAAAAACTCATATTTAACCAACTGCTCTCCCATTTTAAACTTAACAATTTACTGCACAAGAAACAGTTTGGTTTCTCTAAAGGTAGAAATACAACTGATGCTGGGGTGGCACTTGTCAAACACATTTTAGATGCTTATGAAGATAAACATGATGCGATAGGTGTATTCTGTGATTTATCGAAGGCGTTTGATTGTGTTGATCACAAAACACTAATTATTAAGCTAGAGCATTACGGTGTGTCAAATAATGCATTAAAATTGTAAAAATCTTACCTCTCAGGCAGATTACAAACAGTTAATGTTAATGGTACTAACTCCTCTGGTGCCCCTCTCCAAAGGGGAGTGCCCCAGGGTTCAATTTTGGGACCGTTGCTATTTCTGATCTATATTAATGACCTTCCTTTCTATTCCAAAGACTCCTGTGAGATTGTTCTGTTTGCTGATGATACTTCTTTAATCTTCAAATCAAAAAGAGGCGAAGAAATATTTAACGATGTAAACAGGGCTCTCTCTAAGGTGTTAAATTGGTTTACAAGCAACAACTTGCTTCTCAATACAAGAAAACCCAAATGTGTTAAATTCACCATGCCCAACGTGAAGCAAGGTTGCACAGAAATTTTACTAAATGGTGAGAAACTAGATCTATCTAACTCCACTGTGTTTCTGGGCATTACATTGGATTCGAGGTTGCAATGGGGACCACATGTTGACACTCTGGCTGGAAGACTTGCTTCAGCTGCCTTTGCGGTTATAAAAATAAGACATCTTACTGACGTTGAAACGGCTTGTTTATTTTAGTTACTTTCACAGTATTATGTCTTATGGTCTTCTTTTGTGGGGTTCTGCTGCGGACATCAATACCATCTTTATCTTACAGAAAAGAGCCATTCGTGCCATTTACAAACTGAGTCCGTGCGAATCCCTAAGAGAACTCTTTAAGGAAATTAATATACTTACTGTGGCCTCTCAATACATTTTTGATAATATCATGTACGTACGCAAAAATTTAGATCTTTTCACGAAAAAAAGTGATATTCATTCTTATAATACAAGAAACAAAAACAAACTTGTCGTTCCAGACTTTAGATTGGCCAAAACAATTAATTCATTTTTGGGAAATTGTATTAAATTTTTTAACAATATACCACACAATATTGTCGAACTACCTATTAATAGGCTTAAGTCGCATGTCAAAACTACCCTCATGTCTAAAGGGTATTATAAAATTCAAGACTATCTTGATGACTAGGTAGAGGAGCCCAGGATGCTAAATCGGGATTTACTCGAGCGTCGAAGAGACCTATTGGATTGCGAAGTTTAGATGATAAGAAGAAAAAAATGTCATATAATATATACACTTTCATCGGTGGGGGGAGCGGCTATAAATTTTCAAAAATGTAAAAAAAACAGTTGCATGGACATACTCGAATCAGAATCAGAATCAGAATATATTTATTTGCTCATAAATAGGGTTACACTAAAGATCTTACTTTTATTATAACGTTCATCCTATTTAACTATTAACAATAGCATGCAAACATTTATTATTTTATTACATATCTCAATCTACAATAACTATGTTTTTATAATAATGTCAATTATCTATTTTATTAATTATTATTAACAAACAATTCAAATGTACACATTCACATCTTATTATTCATTCACATTAATATTATTATTAAATCCAGAAATGTCAAGTTAACTATTTTATTGTTCAAAAATATTTCCTAGCTATTCAAAAACTCTTGAATTGAATAAAATCCACGTTCTACCAGCCATTCATGTAGTATTTTCTTAAATTGACTAATAGGTTTGTCTTTAATATAATCAGGAATCTTATTAAATATTACTACACACATACAAAAGCAGTTTTTTTGTATCTGTGCACTTTTGGGTATAAAATTAAGAACGAGCCGGTTACAATTTCTAGTACAGCGTGAATATAAATCTTTAGCCTGTGTAAAAATTTTGGGGTTTTGTTTGACAAACTTTGCAGCCTCCAATATGTACAGGCACGGCAAGGATAGTATACGTAAGAATTTAAAAAGTAGCTTGCATGATTCATCTGGTGCTAAACCGCATATGGCCCTTATGCACTTTTTTTGCGCAATGAATGCCTTAGCGAGCGCGTCAGATATTAATAGCATCCATGTCCTACGTTTTTTTGAAAACATACGTATGTTAATCTGATTGTTTCCATGATGGGGGTGGTCGCGCGGAAGGGTTGAAATCGGGAAAAAAAAATTAATCGAGCGCGTCAGTTTTTCGAAGGGGATGTTAAGTGAACCTAAAAGAAGGCTCTTATGTAATAATCTGACGATTTGGATGTGACCTAAACTCGCGGCCATTATTAGAAAGTGCAAAAAAATCGCCATTTTGAAATACTCGAGCGCGTCAGCTTAAGATATATATGGTTCATTCATATACCCTAAACGTGCTGTCTCGTAATCTGACGATTATCTTGAGGGATTCGCCTAACCTGACAATGGAAAGATTTTTTTTTTGTATTTTTTCAAATCTTTTAACTTAACAAATTAAAGAGCTGAAAAAATAGCATGCAAATAAAACAGTATATATTCTTTGAAATACAAAACTTTTATTTATGAGAAAATAAGTATAAAAAATATATTTTTTTTAAGAATTTGTATTTTAATCATCATGTTCGTCGGTAGAATCATCTTCCTCTTCTGGCTCGATTTCATCCGTGAAAAATTTGGTCAAAGTTGATGGATAGTGCAAAAATGCACCTTTCAAAATATTCATCACACGAATTCTCTTTCAAGTAAGTTTTTATTTGTGTATTGGATATTATTGTCGTATTGGAAATTTTGTGCAGATTGCGGTGATATATATTTCATGACACACCAAAAGACCGTATCGACGGTATAAATCATTTTCTCGGTGGGGGAATTCGAGACTGGGTCGATCTGACAAGTAGCCATCACAAGCCGCCATTTTTGAGTTCAAGGTCAAAATCGTGTCACGGGTTAAACTTTACCGATTATTTTTCCTTACTTCGGCTTACGGAAATCGTCAGATTATATATTATTTGTGAACGTTGAATTATTACCTTCAAAATAAAATAAAAATTAGCCACGCTCGAGAAAGTCGAGATGACGTTTTTTTTTACAACTTTGTAACCCACCTACTTCTTATCGTCAATCGAAAATTGTCAGATTAGTGGAATATACACTTTTTAGCATATAAGTAACTTACCCTACCTTGATCTGACGCGCTCGAGAATTTCAGATGATCAATTTTTTTTTACTAATCTGATCCTTTATCCTTGACGCGCGGCCACATATACGGGGCTAATACTTGGTGGAGGTATTTAGTGGGGTACTAGGTACCTCCCTGTATGTTAATCTGCCGCGCTTTAGTAAATCCCCAAATCCCCTTTTGGGCTCCCCTACTATATGGACAGTCCAGCCTGCCCCAAACTGATGTACCTACCTTTTTATTGTATTTTTTTTCACTTTTTATGGCAGCTAGTGGTGACTGAGTTTGTTCCGGTGCTTCTTCTCAGCACTTGCCTGATTGTCTGTGTTTTGTCTCGAAGCACTAGTAGGGCCCAAAAGATAAGGAGACATGTTCGGGCCCCCTAAGGGCCAATTTTATACTGATTTATAAATTTTTGACGTTCATAAGTGGCATTTCCTGTCCTAAATTGAATAAATTATTTTTGACTTTGACTTGAGATATCACGTAAAAAGCTATTAAACCTTATGAAATGAATAATTAAAAGAAATTGTTTTTAGATGGTTACACCTAAAATTGCAAAGACAAAAGCATAATAAAAAACAAACTTAAATACACATTAATACAATTGGTGTGTGTATGTTAGCAAATTGGTCCCCACTGAGCTTTTGCCATGGCAGGCCATCGGCGCTGGTTTTCTGTGAAAACCATTGAGGTTGAGGAAACGGTCTCCACGGACCTTCGTATAAGTAGGTAGGTGCTCAAAAAAGATAAATTAATAAAATATTGGTTAATTCAGTAAACGAAGACCCTGGTCAGTAGGTACTCCTATTAGAACACATGTCAAAAGCCTCAACGTTTCACAGTTAACGTAAAAATGTGTAATTTTACCAGATCCTCGCGAAGATATCCAAGACACCAACGGTGGTTGAGAACGAGGACTTCGACAACGAACTGCAAAGAGTGAGAGGCGAGATCCAGCGGCTGATCCAGGATGCGCAGACGCAGCTCGGCACCCCCGGCGCCAGCCTCACTGACAACCTGTCTGAGCTGGCGGACCGACTTGCTGATGTCAGGTAAGACTCTTACCGTAAAAGTAGTGTGGACTTGTGGGAGCTCTAGCTTCTCACCTCATACTAGCAGGTGACGAATGTTTGTTTGTCATACAAGTTCAGCATATGTAATCGAGATAAAGCTCAATTGAATCTTAATCGCTAATTGCACGTGTAATACTATTGTATGTATGTGTATTATACCTAGTACCTAAAAAAAAGTAATAATTGTAAGTAAGAGAGAGTATAGCATCTTACTTACAATTATTACTTTTATTTTAAATGCACATATTTATTTATGTACAATTTAACAAAAATATTACTACGTACTTACTTACTAACAAAAACACTAAAAACTAAACTATATACTTACATTAGTATTACTTACAATACATATCGATAGCAGGTATAGAACAGAATGATATTATTTGGGCACGACAAGAAAACAACACTGAGATAAATATATCAAATCAATAATTAATTTAAAATTGTTTAGAAATAAGATACCAGCAAATTCACACTGTGCCAAAAAGGTCTCGCTCAGCGTAATTATGTCGTGAGTTGTATTGTCACGACACTGATTTTCAACGGGAACTTTGATTATTGATTGATTGAGAGTGTGCTGGGGATCTGCCTAGCGTCTGTCGCGCTCCGCAGATCTTAGCCCACTGCCTGCACTGAGCTAACAAGACGGCATCTCGCCAAATGCGCACTGAGCAAAGTAAAACGATACTAATTTATTGACGGAGGCCCTGCTTGAAGAAATCATACTTATTAACACGTTTGGCCTAACAACGTCTTAAAATGTTAACTTTGTAGTTCCAATTCCAATCCACACTACCTCTATGCTGAATCTAAATTCTCATCGCGTTAGAGTCTTTGACTGAACTTGAACCTGGAGTAAAAATAAAATTTGTTACAACAATCGCACCAATAAGATGGCCCCAAATTGAGCATAAGTTTGATTGTACCGGATAGACATAGGTACTTTTTATAAACATCCATAACTTAGGTACAAAAGCTCGTGCTCATCACTCAAACATTTGCCCCTTGCGGGATTCAAACTCGCAACCGCTGGTTTTAAAATCCGGACCCGTACCAATACCGTAGTGCGCACGTCTTTACCAAGACTGCATGAAGACTCAGAGGAGTGAGTGAAACAAAAAAAAAACGTTCAGATCTAGATTCTCTGGTGTCAGGTCATTCAATAGATCTTGTGTTTTGAATTAATCAAAACTCAACAATCTATTTTAGGCAGAGTTATTTTTTAAGCAGAATAGTGATCTAAGTATATATTTATATTTTTCCCGAATCCGTATTCGAGGTTTTATCGAATCTAGTCTATAAGCGGGATGTGTTTTGACGGATAAACTGTATTTACATGTAAAAAAAAACTAATTGAGCCGTCCAAACCTAGCCTTAGCCGTAGTATTAGTACAGATTTATACTGTGCCGTAACCTGGAGTACACCAACACACGTTTAATTTTGAATTAGCCGTCTTTGCAGTTTTTGAAATATTTAGTAAAGGAATTCTGTCAACTTAACAATCAATTGTGGTTGACCGACTGTTAAATATTACATATAAATTGGTGTCATTGGTGATCTTAGCCAATTTATTTATGAGTAAACTTGAGCCCATTTAGCGACTAACCAGCTCCCCGGGCTCAACTTTACTGAATTGCTTTTGTTTTAATCGAATCTTATATAGTTTTATTGACTTGTAAGGAAACTAAAAAGGTGTCATTAAATGTTGAAGAATTCTTAGAACAAAATACCCGATACTAAACAGAAATTGGTTCATGATGATCCTATTATAATAGCAAACTAAGCAAAAGGTAAGGTTACCTTTTGCTTAGTTTGCTATTATAATAGGATACCTACAATATGCAACTTGCACATACGTGTATGTTACTACTACCTACTTACGTCGAAAACTGGGTTACATAACACATATGTACCTACCATTACGATTTTACTACCCAGCATTGTATTATAAATGATACTTATTGATTTTTTTGTAAATGATACTTTCATAATTAAATTATTAGTATCCCGAGAAGTTTGAAGCTTTGGAAATGCTCATATTATTTTAATGAACTCGACTGTACCATCGAATTAGGCTAGTCTTGTAACTGTTTAAACTATTTGTATGACATACAGTGTACACGCAGCTTTAGCTAAGTCATTCTTTAAATCCAAATTGACCTAGGCGACAGTATTTTTAGGGTTCCGTACCCAAAGGGTAAAAACGGGACCCTATTACTAAGCTGCTGTATGTCTGTCTGTCACCAGGCTGTATCTCATGAACCGTGATAGCCAGACAATGGAAATTTTCACAGATGATGTATTTCTGTTTCCGCTATAACAACAAATACTAAAAACAAAATAAAAATAATATTGAAGGGGGTAGGGGTACTCCCATACAAGAAACGTATTTTTTTGCTCGATATTAATTATATATATATATATACAGGGTGTCCCAAAACTCAGCGTTAAGCGGAAGTGGCGCGATTCTATTGCTCAAACACAACAACTTTTTGTATGGGACCAACATCGAAATCACAAAAACATTTTTGGCTTCCTCATACAAAAGTGCCGATTATCTGAGGGCAGTTTGTATGAAGAAGTCAAAAAAAATTTTGAGATTTCGATGTTGGTCCCATACATAAAGTTGTTGTGTTTGAGCAATAGAATCGCGTCACTTCCGCTTAACGCTGAGTTTTGGGACACCCTGTATATATATATATATATATTTCAAAATTATTGATATATCTATATCTATATATATATATATATATATTCATTAATAATATATATATAATAAATAAAAAAAAATATACTTAAGGGGGACTCCCATACAAAATAGTTTTTTTTCCGTATCTAAAATTAAATAAAGGTCAAAGCTACTGTTGTATTATTAACATTGGTACGGAACCCTTCGTGCGCGAGTCCGACTCGCACTTGGCCGGCTTGAATTTTAGAATTTTATCATCTAGATACTTGTATAGGTAAGTTTAAGGAAAAGTCAATAGGTTGAGTTGTCTACGTAGTTTATTCTTTGCAGTCTAGTTTCAAAGTGTCTTAAATCTTCGTTTCGTAGCCCGAGTGTAGACATAATAAGTCAGCCTATTAGATCCCACTGCTGGGAAAAGGCCTCACCTCAACTATGAGGAGGAACGAGCCATACTTCACCACGCGGGCTCAGTGCGGATTGGTGGAGGGGTGTATGTAAGGCAAGTGACAAACCTTACTGTCAGAAGTTATCAAGCCGCCCTAGGGCCTCTGACTAGGCTTAACGACTAATACCACAGATATTAGCCGGGACCAACTGCATAGTGTATGCATGAGTGTAGACATAGCCATCATCAAACAAAATTAGTCAAAGCGAGGCATTGCTTTTTATGATAGGGTAGTTCACAGATTTGCGATTCAGTTTGTTAATGCACTTTTTAATAGATACATTGTCAGATATTTCTGGCGAGGATGCCTAAAGTTCAAAATCGGGTGTGCATCGGTAGTCATAATAACTACCGGGACGTACGTGGGTAGGGTGGGTTGGTTCGTCAGAATATCAAACAGAGGATGAAAGTGTTGTTTATTCAACACGTATGATCCATTTCCACATATGACCATATTGTTCAAGGGCACTACAATCTCCAATGATAGTGTATTAAAAAGAAGTTGATATGGTCATCTTGTGGCGTGGCGATTCATTCGAAGCACACGTTCGTTTATGTGTCAAATATCATGTGTGTACGAAATTTGAATGCAAAATTTAGCCAGTTGGTTAAATACGAGGGAAGGAATTTCCGCGCGTAGTGACATATCTACCTTTTTTTTAATACACTATCATTGACAATCTCTAAAGATATGGTGCAGTGGCTGGTCAGCACATCAGACTACTTTTTTGTCGCGAAATCATCCTTATCGCAACAGTATAAGACGCCAAAGTGTTTACCTCGTACGTGTGTGTGTCGTACATTGCGCATTGGTGTTATATGCCATGTAAAAATAACTTTTGCTTCTGGATAAGGCATCTGTATCGTTCCAGTTTTGATTGTCAGGACACAAAATGTCAAAAAAGTGGTGCAAGTATAGTGTAATGCTGATAAGCTGTTAGATAGCTTATTTTTAAATATTATTGTTTCAGAAATATGCTATTCAAAATCGAAGACGAGAGCTACGAAGGCTACGAGGCTGTCGAGAGGAGCAAAGGCAACGTCTCCAAGGCTGAGGACACCATCGAGGCTGCACAGAAGGAGATCAATGTAAGTGAATTGAGCCTACACTAACGGTTAAGGGTAGGTAGTCCAGAATGGCCGACTTTTGAATTTTAAAACAATCTGAAACATAGAAAATAGCGTTTTAAATTCTAATCAATCTAATCTAGTCAAGGACACATTATTTGACAAACTTGACTCGATGAAAAAAATCACAAAACTAAACCTATTTCAAATGGTTTTTAATTATGGTACTAATTATTGTGGGTATTTAAAGGCACTTAATATTTGTAGACAAATTCACTGACTTTAATTTCAATAAATGATTATCTTAATAACTACGCTTAAATATATGTTGAATTTTTATTCACTGTCCGTGAGCTTCGCCTTCCCATAATTTTACGCTGTACATGTAGATGTACGTAAAGACACACTTTGCAGCATTTCGCTTAGTTTATGAAAGGCAAAAACAATGTCCTCTAGCGTAATTAAAAATAATAAGTTGGTGGCTTGTTTCTTTACCTGTCCTGCCTGTGCGTGTTTTTTCTAGTGCATGTAAGTAACATTAAAACTCTAAATAATAATAATGTCCTCCTAGCCGAATTTCGACTACGGCGGCCTATCTCATCAGAGATTAGCCAACTGCGCGGGACATATTATAGTGCACAAGTGTGTGCGCAATACACAGGTGCACTCTCTATTCCTTCACTCTCATAATTCGGTGAGACGGCAGTCCGACATGACCGTAGAGAGATCAGGCGCAGGACCAACGGCTTAACGTGCTTTCCGAGGCACGGGGGTGCTAACACCACCAACTTCCTGACTCCGGAGCTGTGTCTGAGTTTTTTCAAGACAGAAAAACCCAACACTCTCGGCCCCTACCCAGTTTGCTGACCACTAGACCAACGAGGCAGTCGAAAAAAACTCTTTAATGGGCAAGATTGCTCCATCGTAGACCTTATCTTTGCTCACTCACTAAGATGAAAATCAAGAGTTAGCCCATTACATAAAAATCATTTCAACTCGCATTTCGTTCCAGAGCGCCTTAGAATACCTTGAGGGTGAAGGTGCCGCGGCGTTGGCGAAGGCTCGCGACCGTTCCGACCAGTTCGGCAAGCAGTCTGGCGAGATGTCCAAACTGGCCAAGGAGTCCCGACTCCTGGCCGAGAAGCTGGAAAATGAGGCTAGAAACATCAAAGATATCGCTGAGAAAGCTTTCAACAGTTCGCTAGCGGCCAACAAGATCGCTAAAGATGGGATCACTAAGCAAGCCAATATAAGGTAAAATAACTTCATTTTTTCCTGTGTAAAAAGCTTATTCAGAATTTGTATAAGTTACTTATTTAGCGCTTGCTTTTAAAAGCAACGATAGCTAAAGTATATAACAATAATAAATAGTTTCAATAAACACACCAATTATCTAGCCCCAAACTAAGCGTGAGCTTGTGCTGTGGTGACTAGGATAACGGATAGAGGATAGACATACTTATATACATTTATTTACTTTTACATTACTAACATTAATCGGAGAAAACATTATAACTCATTCATGAAGGTATATTAATTATAAATAGTTTCAATAAACACCAATTACCTAGCCCCAAACTAAGCGTGAGCTTGTGCTATGGTGACTAGGATAACGGATAGAGGATAGACATACTTATATACATTTACTTTTACATTACTAACATTAATCGGAGAAAACATTATTACTCATTCATGAAGTTGTGGATTTGATCTCCGGTCTGTACCACTGATTTGTTACATACTAAAAATTAGTACCTACAGTCTTTTCGAACTATGCGTACATTATCACTTGAAGAAAATTTAAGTGCAAGTTGATAGTTATGCCATGTTTCCTCTTTATGTTCTTACTAGCAGTTCCCCGCGACTTCGCCCGCGTCAGAAGTCGGATTTTCCATACAAATTTTCATCCTGCATTTCACCCCCCTGATGATTTTATATCGCGTCAAAAAGTAGCCTATGTCCTTCCCAGTGTTTCAAACTATCTCTGTGTCAAATTTAATTTGATTCGGTCCAGTAGTTTCGGAGCCTATTCGATGCAAATAAACAAACAAACAAATCTTTCCTCTTTATAACATTGATGAGTATAGATTTAATTGTCTAACTGCCTTACTCAGAGACGTCAATTCACGTTAATCCTTCGTAAGTCTCATGCCGTCCTTTTCTATTTAATTGAGAAAGAAAGTGACAGAACGAGACTTAATTATGAGATAGTATTTAATTGACGTCTCTGATTGCGGCAGTAGGTAAGACGTCGCAAGTTTTTCTTTAACGATCGTGAAATTGGAGAGTCTTATTTCTCTTGGTTGCAGGGCAACTGCCTGCTCGCAGTGGTTGCTACTATGAGAAATTGTGCTTAGAAGAGGCTTTAAGCGCTATACCTGATAGTTGCAACCTCTAAGATCAGGCAGACTGACAATTTCACACATCATCACGGGATTGCCCTACAACCTTGGCCTGCAACTACAGTTGTAAAACAACCATTTG
Source organism: Pyrausta nigrata (assembly GCA_949316185.1). Classification (NCBI taxonomy): domain Eukaryota; kingdom Metazoa; phylum Arthropoda; class Insecta; order Lepidoptera; family Crambidae; genus Pyrausta; species Pyrausta nigrata. The sequence continues at coordinate 3,810,310 of OX438936.1, forward strand.
TAACCATAAACATCGGTTCTAAACCTCAAAACAACGTTTTCAACAAACCAACTTTACATCTATACCTACAACCTACCACCCATAGAAAAAAAACTCTAAGCATTTTTAAGATTGCTACGACAAATCATGCTACATCTTATGGGCTAATCTTAAAATCTTCAATTCTTATTCCAGCAACGAGATCCAAATTCTAAGTAACGAGCTGAACGCAGCCAGCGGCAAGCTGAGCAGCATGACTGAGCTGGCGGACCAAGCTCTCGACCGCGCGAAGAAGGTTTATGACGAAGCCCTAGGCCTGTACGCTGAGGTCAACACCACACTGCTCCCCGATATCAAGATTGGCAACCTGAAGCAGGACGCTGCTGAGGTCAACAAGACTGTAAGTTGAAGTTAATGTTATTTTGGTAATAGTGCAGTAAATAAATGACGTAAAATTAAGGACAAAAGCCCAACTATTACTCGGCGTTGTCACTGCGCAGATTCCACACATGAAAATAGGTCTTTGGCAATTTCATAAATGAAAATTTATACAATTTTGTATGAATTTTTGTTTTACAAAAATTAATTCTCGTAGTTTTCGTCTCTGTGTACTGCTGAACAAAAAGAAGGCTCCAAAACTTTAACACCAAACATGCAAAGAGGGCAAAGAGTTGAGCGTCGGTTGCGTAGTGGCTAACGCGGTTGCCTCACATGCATGCGGGAGGTACCGGTTCGATCCCACGTTCTGCCATGTACCAATTACTTTTTCTGAGTTATGTACATTAGTTGTTCCACTAACCGATGCTCTTACGGTGAGGGAAAACATCGTGAGGAAACCTGCACATTCAGGTGATTGAATGTGTAACCATGATCCAAACCTGGTCAGGTTCCCCTGTTAACAGGGCGACGGAGGTCAGATGGCAGTCGCTTCACTGTAATAACCTGATGTGCTACATCCTGGATCATGGTCAGCGGACTCTGGGCACTCGCGTGTGAGTGCACAACCGGGATAACGCTAGGAAGATGATGCAAAGAGGGCATAGTTAGACCAAACTGCAGGAGACCTTATCTTTTCTCTTGGGCTATGATGAAGATCAATGATAAAGAAGGAGAATTTTCCCAATTCGTTTAATAGTGTTTTGAGATTCTTAAATTACCTTAACTATGTCCTGAGATACTTGTCATACTACAGGTTTAAAAATCTCACGATCGAATTCTAAAACAGCAAAATATATATGAAGCTTTAATAATTCACATTTTTTGACACAGATCGACAGCAAATCAGCAGAGCTGGATCGTTTGATCGCCGAAAACGAAGAAACGCTTCACACTCTCGACGCGGCCGTGGGCCGAGGAAGGGAACTGCTGGACCAAGGCCACGATAGACAGGACGAGCTCAACGACCTCCTGGCTAAGCTTGATGAGCTGCAAGCGCAGGCTAAGCACGATGTTGAGCTCACTAACGCCACTCTGAAAGAGGCTAATGAGATTTATAAAACTCTGAAAGGTAAGTCCTATTTTCTAAAGGCAATATTAGTATCTAATTAAATAGCACAGAAAACGCAGGTCACAAGCGAATCAGATCAGTAGCAGCGCAGTACACAGTGGATCAGGCCAGTAGCACCACAGGAGATAATGGATCAGATCATTGGCAGCGCAGGAGAAAGTTCACTGAACGTGGTAGTTTAAAAGCAGTTGCATTGCAATGTGGGGCCGCTTTTGTACCGCGTTCGGTATTACGGGAAAGAAGGCTTATTGTAAAAAAATATAACAGTCGACAGTCGCTTTTCAACTCGCTGCGTTTTACCGCAAATGCCCTATCCCGGCGTGTCATGCTAACATGGTTGCCATAGTTATAGCCTTGCGCTAGTTCTGACCTGCTCCCGCGCCACCTAGGTCGTAGTCCGGTTGCATCATGGCGCAGCAGATGGCAGTTTAAGTGCGGGCCCATGATCTAACTTGTTGTGACCTAGTTCAAACGATTACCTACACTTTTCTCTGATCTGAGGGATTACAACTGGCACCGGATTCAATCTGCGCCTTTACTTACCCGCGTTTGGTGTGCTGAATCAGTTCCTGTCTTCGTCCGTACAAATGTTAAATTTCCCATTCAAACTTTTATTCCCTGTATCACACCCTTTCCGTCTTACTCGTCATCATCATCATCATTTCCCTGTTCTCATTATATTTGGGGTCGATGCAGTATATTTTTCTCTTTCAGACAATGCTATTGCTCGTCCCCGTTTCTGTCTTTCTAATAATTAATAAATCTTTTTTGTAGAATTCAGTGACCAAGTGACCGAGTCGAGGCAGCAGGCCAACCAGGCTGCCCAGGAAGTGCCCAACATCCAAGAGAAGGTCGCAGCAGCTGAGGAGAGCATCAACAGCATTACTGAGGAGTTGACAGTCGCCAGTGACCGGGCCAAAGAGGCTAGGGACATGGCACAGCAGGCGCAGAAGGAATACGCTGAGAAGGCATCAGAGGTATTGCTTTTTCTCTCTTCCCGATGCAAGATCATCATTATCAGCCGTAGGACGTCCACGGCTGAACTTAGGCCTCCTGTGATCCTGCAATTTTTACAATGTCGTTTGTCCATCTTGCCGGTGGATGTCCCACGCTTCGCCTTTAATCAAAGGGTCTCCATGCAATGCAAGCTATGCGACTTCCGAATCTGGCAAGTCTAGCCATAGTCCGGTTATGCCAGGCCTGTGTATCTCCCCGCGGAGGTAGCAAAAACGTACCTACGCGCGGCGCAGCTACGTAGGTGCTAAAACAAGTTGCGTGTCGCTACCGGCCAGCGACACGCTTGCGCGTTTTATTCACCGGGCTACGTTGCTGGCTGGACGAGAATGAATAAAGTACTAGAAAGAGGCGCTAGATGGCGTTAGAAGCTTCTCGTAGCAGTCAACCCTATCGCGTCGCGTGATATTACGTCACTGAATAGGTTTAGTGTATTATGAATCATATTCCAGAGCAATAAGTATGAAATTATCTGGATGGATTTTTGTAGGTGTCTACACGAAAATGTGCTTGACTCTGAGGCGAACTAAATTACGCCATATTGTTGACGACATTGAGTATACATTTCCTTGAATACAATTGCTAAGTCATACTTCTGTACGAAGTACTAGTATTCTGTGGTTATGCGCGAATCTCCCCTCAAGACGGGTGAGGAAGTGGAAAGAAGTAAATTACATATTATATGCAGAGTGCAGTAACAATATTATTTCTATCGTTTTTTTTGCTTTAAATAAATTTAATAGTTTTGTTTATGCCTTTGTCGCACCGCCCACTTTTCATTTCTGCTTAGCCCAAAGGTATGACTGGTAGAGAATGCCACTAGGCATTAAGTCCGCCTTTTGTACACAGTTTTAGTTGTACAATAAAGCTTAAATAAATAAATAAGTGCCAATCACACGCGACTGTCGTAGAAAATCCCCTTCCCCGCGCAACAGGACCCATCCCCGCGGACATCTAGCATGTCTCTCTGCCCGCACCTCTGCAGGAAGGTCACGCACACACATACTTGTCTGATTGTAACACGCGTTTTTTGGTTTCTCTACATAGAATTTTGATTCGGTTGAATTTGGATCAATGTGACTATCTCCAGTCATATATAAAATATCTACGCCTATATTAATTTATGTAAATTGCAATAGTTTTGCTTTTAGGAAAGCTTTGAAACAGACCCGTACATCTGGAAAGCAAGGATAGTTTTCAAAATAATAAGGAATGTTAAATACCTGACTGCCGTACTACTCAGACACGTCAATGAAAGGTAATCCTTCATTAAGTCTCGTGCCGTCCTTTTCTATTTCATTGATAAATAAAGTGTCAGAACGAGACTTAATTAAAGATTAAATTTAATTGACGTCTCGGGTGCGGTAGTATTTATTTATTTAAACTTTATTGCACCAAAAAATAAATTACAATTGGCGGACTTAATGCCTTAAGGCATTCTCTACCAGTCAACCGCGTGGGAATGCAGAAAGGTAGTAAGTCTTGGTTTCGAATTAGCAATCGTAATCGCGATAACTATGCAATGAGGTGGTATTAGGCCAGCCGTTGTAATACCGTAGGGTTTGTGACGTGTCGTGATGGCTTGTTGTCACACTTTTAATGAGATTATCTCTTTTAATGCGTCACGAAATGACACATCTATATAAATCTGTCATAAGAAACATTTTAACTCAAGTAACTTACAATAATTTTGTCTTGTAGGCTGCTCACGAGATCCGGAAGAAGGCGTCAACATCCAGAGCTGATGCATCCAAGCTCCGAGACGAAACTGATAAGCTTTCCAGTGAGTACTCTTGAATCTTCATCTTCGTAGACAACATTCAATGTATTTTAGGGTTTGTGCCGGCTTTACTCGAGCCGAACGGTATCGCGCGTGATGATGGCAAGAGACCAGACGGGATGTCACTTGTTCCTTGGCGGATGGGTCGGGCTCTTGTGTGGGACGCTACCTGTGTCGACACACTTGCAGCCTCTCATCTGCCCGGGACAAGCCGTGGCTGGTTTGGCTGCGAAAGGTGCCGAAAACTTTAAAAAGAACAAGTACAGGCAGATCGACTCCCGGTACCACTTTGTACCGTTTGGAGTCGAAACACTGGGTTCGTGGGGTCCCAACGCTATCTCTTTTTTCAAAGAGATTTCCAAGAGGCTAGTTGACATCAGTGGTGACCTGAGAGCTGGCAGCTACCTTGCTCAGCGTATAAGCATCGCTATCCAGCGCGGTAATGCTGCCAGCATCCTAGGAACCTTACCACAAGGACCCTTTTTATAATTTTTGTTTTTGTGTTGTATTAAGTAATTTATCTTAATTTTTATTAATAAGTTTTAGGGTTCCGCACCTCATACGGACAAACGGAACCTTTATAGGATCACTCAGACATCCGCTGAAAACCAGTTTCATGGTATGTGGCATGCACCCGGGCTGCCACGACATATGCTGGATGGATGTCTTTTCGGTGGATCATCTTGTATCTTTTTTTAAAATTTTAGTGGCGCAATATGTAGGGGTTTTAATTTAATCCCCGAATAAACAATTCGTCTTTCTTTCTCATCTGTTGTCTGTCTGTTGTTCAAAATATGTGATTGTTTCTAGCTCGTGTGCAAGGAACGGCTAAACAGATAGAAGATCTTGAAAAGGAAGCGGCTGAGAACAAGCAACTAACTGGCGATGCTAAAATGAAGGTACGACATTCAAAATATATTATAGAAACATAATAGAACAAATATCCTGAAGGCATCTTAACACTTACGCTGCATTCCCACCAAAGATATGCGAAGTAGCGTAGCTTAAGAACCATTAAGCAGATTGTCCACCGCCAACTAAACTAAGTTAGTTCAGCTTAGCTCGCATAGTTGAGCCAGTTTTTCATACATGTGCGTCCACGGCAATGTATGCTTTATAATCACTTTATTCAACTCCGATAAGCTGTTCCCATAGGAGCTGCGCTGAGCAAGCTAGGTAAAAAGATAAATAAATATTGGACAACATCACAAATTGCTCTGATCCTAAAGTAAGTAGCTAAGCACTTGTGTAATGGGAATCTGTACAACGGAGGACAGCAGAAGTCTCCTAAATGCACGTAGATTGATTTGTTTATTTGTATGTTATTTGTTTATCTGTTTGCTTACCTGTATTTAAAAACATATAAATGTATTCTATGGACTAGAAAGAGCGGTTACTCCGATCCCAATAACCTGCTTAACAGGAGTTTCCTTTATTTATAATTATATTTAAATAAATTACTTGAATTACTTGAGTCAATATAGAAAATATGGATTGCTAATTTATCCGACCGCTTGAACTCGGGACCTCGGATGTACCTTAAAAACCGGTGTATGACTCACCCGACCACGGCGATCGTCCAAAAAGCGATTCTATTCGTTCTTCACAAACAACTTCTCGCTTCGCATTACTAGTGACAACGCAGCTTATAGGTACCGCAGGTTTACGATGTATTTTTTCATTTAGGTGGGTCAAGCCAATACTGATGCCAGGGAGGCCGAGAAGCAGGTGTCGCAAGGACTCGAAGACCTGAAGGTCATCATGGATGAGCTGCAAAACCTGCCAACACTTGATGACCAGGCGTTGGATAGACTGCGTAAGTCTTTTTAGACTCTTCTACAAATGTTTGTCTAACTGTCTCTAACCAAACAGTATCTGAATAGAAACATGAAAACTAAGGTTCTGTCTTCTTCGGTAGTCGGTCAAAGCCGACCCGATGCAATTTGCACTAGTTTGCTTGGTTTCATTCGTGTTTGAGAGTTTAGGCAGTGGATTACACGTGGAGGGCGACAATGAAAGCGGCGGGTATGGAAGGGGGGCTATCTAGTCAGAATTGTGGGGTCTCATTGTACTTATTATGAAATGCACGTTCATCCTGGGTTCTTTGACCTAGAGGGGCATTATAAGTACGGTTACCGTTGGGTGCAGGTGGGGATCGCCCGCCCGAACGGGGAGGTGATGCTCTACGGGAATCACGAGGTGGCGGGGTACGAACACGGTGCCATTCAGTACGTGGGGGTGACACACGGTCCGTTAAGTGACTTTGTGGAGATTGCCGCGGTTGGTTAGAAGCTAAGGCCGCGACGTCTCGGTATGAGCGCTCGCGATCGTAATTCACAGGAGAGGAGTCATCATAACACAGTAACGTGTGATGACTGGAACGACGGCACGTGCGACAGCGATAATCTCGCGTGCATTGGGATTTGGAGTGTTTATCCAGGCATCGATAGCACAGTCGGGCTTCTTTTACAAAAGTAACACGTTGACGTGTAGGATAAAATCGGGACACTCGCGTAAGTAATGCGAAGTACTATTACAAAGGTGACATTTAGATGTCGTCGCAAAGGTAACAAAGGCTCTAGCAGGAGGTGGGGAACGCGCGTTAGGTTTAGGCAAACGAGGGGAGCTCACAGTAGGGGGGGTAGTAGTGTCAACGACAGAAGCACTACCTACATTGTCGTGGTGCCTACATTCATCCTCAAGAAAGGTAATAAGATGATCAAAAGTAGGGAGGTGATTAGGATTATCGCCATAACGACGTTCAAATCTCGATTTTAACTCTGAAGGCAGTTTAGCAAGGCATAAGTGAACTCATAGGTATGACCAATGTTTAACAGGTTTCCAATCTCTCTAAGCATCGATAAGTCGAAAGCAGGGGGTTCAGGAACGACACACGTAACCCGGAAAGTTTAGGCGTTATAATAGGGAGCATCATTATTTGAGCTATGTAGGTATCCGCTAAAACACGAAGGTTATGGTACCTACGTTTTAGGAGGTCACGGGCCACGGTGTAATTGCCCGCCTCAATCTTGAGGTGTTTTATCAATCGACGAGGTTCATCCGATAAGGCTCCTACTAAATAGTGTAGCTTCAAAGTCGGGGTAAGGCTAGGCTGGTTGTCCACTACGCTATCAAACTGGTCTATAAAACTGATCCAACTATCGGGACGGCCATCAAACTTAGGTATAGGTAGGTCAGGCAATTTACTAGCCGGGCTATCAATAGCCAGAGATTTATTCTCCTTGAAAGGGGTGCTAGTACGGGACGTCTCAAATTGGTGAGGTCGTATTACGTCTAACTTAATTTTTAAGTCGTCTACTTTGTCCCTTACTACGCGCATCTCGTTCTTAACTTGCACATATTTTTGTTCATAAATCGCAGGATTGAGATTACCTTACAGCTTGGAACAAGCGGCAGAAAACTTATCGCATATTAGCGGCAGGTCGGAAAGGCGCGCTCGCATACGATTGGAGGAAAAGGTCTCAAGAACTCGGTGGGAATCATCAACCCAGTCACTAATATAACGGAGTTCACCTATAGCTTCACGGTATTCAGCTGTATCCGTGTAAAGTACGGCCCTTACGGTCTCGTTGCCGGTTTCGGTATCCGACATTTTATTTACTTTAAATCGCAAGAAACAAGGTAGGTAAATTAAACTCACAAAAGATTCCAATACAATATAGGTTCGTAAAGGAACAAATAGTAAGGGACGGCACAGATGCACCAGGTATAGCAAACGTAACTCGGAAACAACTTGCATGCGGTCACGCGGTGATGTGATCAATAGGGAAACAAAGCGCTCGCGCACCTCACTTGCACTCAAAGGGTAGGTAATTAACGCGCTAATCGATTTAATCGACACTTATGTAAAAGGGGTTGTACTCGAATGGTATTAAGGAATTTACTGTAAATAGGTTAGGTATATGACGAGACGTTTTCTTCAAATTACAAAGGAAAGTAGCAAATAAATAACTCTCAATTAAACAAATTACGTTACTAATAAGGGGTCCTAATAAAAAACTACGCTCTGCTACCAAAATGTTTGAGAGTTTAGGCAGTGGATTACATGTGGAGGGCGACAATGATAGGTGGAAAATTAGTCAGGTCTGAGCACTTATAGCTAGGTACTTGCCACATCTCGCTTTCAGGGTTTAGGTATCACTTCACAGGCCACAATCACTCGAAATGTCTGTAAGGAGTTTCACAGGACATACACGCGGCGAAAGCGCTCTGGTCAGTCTAGTACATGTGTCATAGGGAACGTCTCGATGTCGACTCGATCTCCGGGGTTCTCACGGTACGTTTTAAACAAATAAAAATAAGGCAGGTATGCGTGTGAGTGTGCGTGGCGTAGTATCAATAGGGTACACAAACAAATCAAAATATTGTAGTAAAAAATTCGGATAGGGTCGATCGGGCAATGTCCTCATTAAGACCCACTACATCATACTATACCCTGACTCTGTATAAAAAGTACACATTTGATTGTCGACCTCAGCGGAAAAAGTTAAAGTTCAAAATGTTTAAGGATGTGTCCGCCGAAACACCGTTCTGGCACTGTCAAAACAAACACCGCGCTTATATATTTTAAACTCCTCTGATTAGAGTTGATAATCAAATCTGTAACTTTATACGGTTCTAGCACGGTCATTATATAGTGGGCACAGACCTTTATGTGTCGCTGAATGAAGTTGTCATACTATAATTTGGTGCTGAAAATGGTCTTTCGCAAGCCTGGCTTACAAAATACAAGTAACACTATTATTTCGTTTCGCAGAGGAAAGCTTAGATGCAGCTGAGAAGGCTCTACGTGCAGCTGATCTTGATGGAAAGATCAAATCGCTTACAGAAGCGAAGAACAACCATCAGAGGTAAGCCAGTCAATTTCATAACGCTTACCTGTAGGTACACACGGCTGCACCTCAGACTACCCCACTTTGACCTTAAGACCGCCTCTATTCCTTAAGAAATAAAAGCTGTTTTCGTAATTCACAAGGGTAACGTGCTGCCGACTGTATCTATCTGGCTTGTCAAGCCGAGTTGACATTTATACTAATAATTTTTTTAGATAAGCATAACTCATACTACCATCCCTGAGTCAGTCGGGGGGGGGGGCTGAGTAACACAACTCCCTTTATAACAACGAATGCATAGAAGTTCCGATTAAATTATTTTTATTTTCGACATTTATTTTTACAGATGGATGAAGCAGTACCAAGAAGAGCACGAACTCCTTCGCGGGGAAGTGGACAATGTGAAGGAGATCATGGAACAACTGCCTGTGGGCTGCTTCAAGCGCATCGTGCTGGAACCCACTGAAGCCCCCAGCCGCCCTGCATACAGCAACTAAGCTGACTGGTAATCATCATCAGTATTATTCTTTTTTATCGCTACACAGGCTGTCCAACAATTGAAGGAAAATCCTAGTCTCAAAACAACCACCTTTTTGTTTTAAATGCTATTATGCTATTATTTAAAGTTATAGAAATAAACCAATAAATAATATCTTGAATGAATCTGTATAAAATTGCAACTTTTTGTCTACATGGGCAACTTCCGGTAGCCATTTTCTCTCACTCAATAATGGCATGAAATTGATATAAATTGTTTGTTAAGCAAAATATTTGTGTTTTTTCTTTTCCCGAAGTAAACTTATTTGCTGGTTAATTATGAGAATAATCTAAGGAAAAGCCAACTTTCCTACACCATTCTGGTAATAAAATAAAACTGTTATCTGTGACAGTTTTTTTGTATTTTTCATTTGTTTCAGCTCCAAGCGATATTATGACAAAATTAAAAATAACGATTAAATAGAGCCAAAATGTTTGGAATTGACTCCTACTATACGCCTGTTCAATTTGTTCCATACATCCAGACACCCTGTATTACATACACACAAAAAATAACTTTAGTGATGTACGGCACTGACCTAACTAAACAGTACTAGTATTCTGTGACTAAAGTAAAGCCTGGATTTTTTGGATTTTTGCATCAATGTACAGAATTCGACTTTCTACAGTTTTGTATGTATTGATTGATGACGGACAGGTCTGTGTCTTACTCTTGATCATAATACTGTCATGCTTTTATGACTTTTTAAAGAGAATCTGACCTTTAACCGTATTAATTTACTCTTTCCTTGCAGGTACATCTTTGGCTGATTAATTCTGGGAGCGTCACTTCGAGGTATAACAGTAAATTTGGGCAACATCAGAATCACCCCCTTTTAAAATACATTCATTCTATACAACCGACGCTCCAAATATTCTGTGCCTTAAATTCCGTTCTCTATTAATTAAGGATAGTGGTAAATGATGAATGTTTGTTATCGTATGAAGTTATTTTTACGTAAGTAGCCTACATATTTCCTATTGTTAAGCCTTGTTCACACGTTGTATGATGAGATTACGAGTGAACGAACCAATTTACGAATCTCGGATGTCAATTTAGGCATATCGATATTTATTCGTGTGCTGCTTCTACAGCAGACCTGCTTCAGTTTTAATACTATTCTGCTATTTAGATACATTTTGTATGAATTAACAAAAGACAAAAAAGCAAGGCATACATGCTAATAAGGACGTTGCTTGCAAAAAACCCAAAACGATTTCACTTTCACGATCCCTTCGACTGGCCAAACTAGTTTTATTTTTTATAACATATAATTTTATTTATAGTGATAAAATAGGCAGCGACATTATTATATGTATTTCAAAAAGTGCCATAGATTGTAAAGTATCTTTGTTCGAATTGTACTTATGGTACAGACTGCATTTAAATTTTGCATTTTTGTACTTAGAATAGTTTAAATAGGGTTTGAAATATTGTAAGTTTCTTGTGTGTGGAGGTAATTGTTATGAAATACATTATACATTGTGTAGTTGTTATAAATATTTTCACTTTTTGTAAGATTTTCATTACACGAATTCTTGTTAAAATTCACCCCTTAAAATCATAGTAATACTTAATTTCCCAAGTTTCATTATGTTAATAAATGCGTGGGCTTATCACAATAATTTCCAGTTGGGACTAAATACTACACATAATAGTGTATTTTTTTTTCAATACTAAAATATACCCATGTCACTTCTAACTATAGTCGTAACTTAAGATTTTATCCCTAAATTATTTTCATATAGTGCCATAATAACCTTGGTACATTTGTAAATATAATATGAATTAAATGTAAATATAAAATTAAGTACAATATAATGCTTGCATTAATTTTGAACACAATTAAAACAATCGGTTCAAAGATTCCTTGTATAATTTCGCCAAAGAAAGAAAAATATTGTCTGTATTTAGTTTTTACTTGCATTTTGTACTTTCTGGATGATTTTGTGAGTTATGCTTACTAATATAAATGTAGTTTATTTATTCGTAACAGGCGTATTATTTTTGCGACAAAGCAACCCCTTATTTTAGCAGAACCCTAAAAAATGTACGTTTATACAGAGTAGAAATTAGTACTGGTAACTCGCTATAGATGGCTCTGCTATCCTCGACTTGGTCGCTTCTGCAAAAACTTAACGTTAGTACAGCGCCACTTAGGGTGCAGTGGCGGAAATAAAAAACAAGCTTCGACTACTTTTGCGTAAAATAGTTTAGGCTATCCAGAGAAGCCTTGGTCTAACCAAACCATAATATGTAGTTTGATTTAGAAAAAGCTCATTAATTTTTTTAGGGTTCCGTACCTAAAGGGTAGAAACGGGACCCTATTACTAAGACTACTCTACGTCTGTCTGTCTATCACTCACATATCTCATGAACCGTAATAGCGAGACAGTTGAAATTTTCCCAGATGAGGTATTTCTGTTGCCGCTATAACAACAAATACCAAAAACAGAATACAATAAGACTTATAATTAACAAACGTAATCTTTTTGCTTGATAATTAACACAGATATTATAATACATGAATATTAATAACGGCAACAGGTAGACGCTTGAAATATTTACAGAATATCAAGGTGAAAATTTACTTTAAAAATAAATATGTTTTTTTATGGGCCTCTCATACAACAAGTGTTCTTTGCAGTTTTTAAAAATAAAGAGGTTATAATATAGGATAATGGTATAGAACCATTTGTGCATGAATCCGGCTAGAACTGTAAAGTTTTTTCAATTTCTGGTACCATCTTGACCTAAAGACCGTCGATAATTTTTTTGTCCAAAATTTACAAAAAAAAATAGTAATTAGTAATTCTATAAAGTAGGTTATAACTTATATTATACTCGTGTGTAGTATAAGTTATTATATTTTTCAATACATTGACTTCAACGTACATACACCGAAATAGAAGCCACGCACAGGAATTCAAACTAGGTGTAGGTACAATGTACAGTCTACATATCAGACTGCCCACTTCATTGCAAATTCGCACATATGACAACGGCGTAAGGCACCGCAGATGTGCTGTGTACACCCAGTAGGTACTTGTATAAACGTGTGTGATCCCCAGAAACTGGAACCGAATCGTGCTGCCACCTTACAGAAAGCGTTTGTGGGGTGACTACATCCTGAAGGAGCTTTTGGATTATAGAGGAAATTTTCTTTGCATTATATACCTTTAAAACAGCAATTCTTCTTTATTTATTTATTTATATTTAATATATTTGTGATCTCGAAACGGCTCTAACGATTTTGCTGAAATTTGGTATGTGGGGGTGAAAAATCGAACTAGATTAGTCTTATATTTGGGAAAAGGCGTGTTTTCGAGTTTTCATGCGGTTTCAGGCGTTCGTCTTTTAACATTGTTCGACGCAGAATATGGTCACTAATTTCGCACCGGCTGACCGCCTAGTTACGTTGATGGGTTTGCTCTTGACTCTAGACTAAGTCGGACGTGACGTAGACAGATTCGACGGTCGAGCGAGCTCAACTATAAAGTTTTGGCACTCCAATTTACCGATGGAACACAGCAAGCTGCTCGGCGCAGGGCTCCGGAGGGAGGGTGGTAGCTAGCGGAGCCTACGACCACTGATAGGATCTTTAAGCTTCACAAACTTAAGTTTGTGATGTCGTTGCCCGGGATGAACCACAAGAAGGTAGATACTTCGCCACCCAAAAAAAAAAATTGGTTATATGGAATAGATTGCTTTTAGCGATACGAACGCCTTCATTGTTTATCTTTCAGTGTAAATTGTTTTGTTTTTCTTTTATTGTTTGTAAGTATAAAGAGTTCGACATACCTTGACAACCGCCCCTGCAATGCACGGTTTATATGGTGCAATTTGTATAAAAAATACAGCATTTTCAGTCTGCTGGTGAAATATTTTTTTAAAATATGTAAAGTCTGTGTGGCTTGACAAAGGGAAATAAGAATAGTTTTTATCTACTTAATTTAGGAGACGCCATTCCTTGAGTACTTACTAAAACTGACCATTATCGGTTAATCAGTATGGGGGTGTACACATTTTATAGACTGTACACAATATTGATTTGGTGAAATAAGTGATTCTGTACTTATAATAAAAGTCATGGAACTTATAGTTAATAATATGTAGTATAGAGAGTGGGCCAGTATACAAGTTGCAATCGCGCTAACAAAATATGTAGTGTCAAACTGACATAAGCCATCGAAACATCACGTGACCTTATGCGAAGGTACATATTTTGACATTTTGTTGGCGATAGCGATGTTCGCTACAGAAAAGATTACAACTCGTCTAAGACCTTGACGTGTATCAGCGACACCTTTTTTATAAAGATGGCGTTACCTAAGTAATTGTAGTCAGGTACTGCAGAGGTTTGGAGCTATGCGTAAAACCTCTTTGTCACATTCGTTCGACTCTTCGGAATTCCAACACAGAAAAACTTTCTTCACGAGTTAATTTTGATATAACGTCAGACAGACAGATAGATATATCGGTATCGTCATAATATTGCACGTTTTTCATAAAAAATCAATTGGATATTATTTTACGCTGTGATGACTTTATAAAAAAACGTTTGTGAACAACGAATAATACAAATAAAGGAGTTGGATTGAAGCTGAGTATAATTATTATACCTTTAGATAGCACACTAATCATTAATAGGGCATAAGTACTTGGACTTCTTACACATCAGATTCTTCAAAGTACTTAAATTTCCTAAACGTCCTAAAATTTCTACCCTCATGGCCAGCCTACGGGGCCCGTATGCAAACGTGTAACCCCTCGGCTCCCGAATTTATGGCCGGCATTCCGCAGAATTCTTTGTTTTCCGAAAGCAACGCCTTCGAGACGTATGCGAAGGGGCTTGATAAATATACGAAGAGCCCGCTCCGCTGATTATAACACATTTGTAATGGAAAATATTAAATTAAAGTGAGTTCTTTCCAGGTGCATTCACAATAAGCAACTAGATACACCTGCTTAATTCTCAACTCACTCATTATTGCCGTGGTGCCCGTTGTAAAAGCTGTACCTACACAGCCGTTGGCAGAACGTCGTAACATTTGCTATGTGTATATATCCGAAACAAATCAATATAATTATTTTTTACCTTGGATCAATAACCTAAATGTAGATATTGTATAAAACGATAGCCACCATAGCACAAGCTCACGCTTAGTTTGGGGCTAGGTAATTGGTGTGATTGTTGGAACAATTTATTCATTTATCGCAAGACATTTTGAAGATTCCCTTTGACAACATTTGGGGGACTTTAAACCTAATTAGGTATACATATACATTTAGTTAGTGTAAACAGTGTTATCTTTGAGGGGGGTGAATATAGCCATCAATACCTCACTGTCAATACCCACAACTTTTATTACGGGGTCACAAATAATTTTGCTACCTCGATGACAGTATAGACACAATGTTTTTTTTCACTATTTCGGTGGATGTATCCATAGCAGAAGTTGTAAGGTCATTAATATGGTCACTTTATTAAGCTTTTATCTTAGGATATTTCTTCTTACGGAGAGGTTAAACAGTTGTCTGGGCACTTATTGCTGCACGACCTCTTTTTGAAATATGGATTTATTCAATTGTTGTGCAATTTTACCATATTGGGCCATATTCTACAAAGTAGGCACCTACTTGTGAACAAAATATTAAATCAGAAAAAACATTTCTGCTGAGACATGTAACGGAGATAATTATTACTTGAAAATATAATAAATGATCTTGGTACTTACTCAGACTACAAATCGCAACACCTGAAATTGTATATTTCACGATTTTTCGCTTTTTAACATAAATAATAAGCAAACTTGAAATCTGTCAAAATGGCGTCAGTAAAACAGCACGGACGGGGCTTGCCATGTTGCTAGGCCTAAAGTACGTGCCAGGTAAACGTGCATAAAAGGTCGTTCACCTTGGCAGCTAAAACCTTAATTTATCTTAATTTGTCTTTCTAACTAGCGATTATTACTACGACTTTTGATTTTTCGGATAAAGGTCGACCCGTACCGAGGTTCATATGTTAGACAGATTCGTATTGCTACGGCTTATAGTTAGGGTCGCCGCGGTTCGCATACTGGCGTGCAGTGATACACGGGTGACGGGTCAATGACTTTTTATGCACCGTTAAATGGCACGGACTATATCCATATACCTACTATCAACTAGTAGTGTCATATATTGCATGCCCCTTGTACTTTCTGAGATATAAGAAAATGACCATATAAACCGAGTGACCATATTACCTCCCTGTATCTTAGGTATTGATGATCACTAATGGGCATATTCACTCCACGTGATGACACTGTTTACACTCACATCCTGTATAGATATTACAACTGCGTCGTTGGTCTAGTGGTCAGCACGCTTGCTTGTACCGAGGAGGGGGCTGCTCTCCCCTCCTCGAAGCCGGGCGGGGCCCTGTCATATTCGTGGGCCGCAGCTGGGAGCGAGTGCGTGGTGGCATAGCGTCGGCTGAAACCCATGCACTCGCACCGACAACAGCACCGGAGGACACCGTCAGGTTTTTAGTGGGTTGGAGCCCCACATAACCCCCTCCACCATCCCCGCTGGCGGGGGGGGGGGGGGGGGGTATGCACCGCATTTTCCTGACGCTAAAAAAAAAACAAAAAGTGGTCAGCACGCTGGGTACTATCCACGAGGTCCCGGGTTCGAATCCCAGGTCGGGCCGGTTCTAGGTATAAGTTGAAAGTGTTGTGACTGTTAATTAATGATAAATAAATAAATAATAAATTGTTTTTTAACAAACACACCAATTACCTAGCCCCAAACTAAGCGTGAGCTTGTGCTATGGTGACTGGGATAACGGATAGACATACTTATATACATTTATAAACATCCATGACTTAGGTACCTACAAATGTTCGTGCTCATCACACAAACATTTGCCCCTTGCGGGATTCGAACCGCAACCGCCTGGTGTAGAATTCCTGCCGTTTGGGCTTTGTTTTTGTATTGCGTAGTAAATCCATATTAAAGAAAGAAATAAAATGCATTTATTGGCACCATAGTAGAATTAAAAAACATAAAAAAAAACTTAAAAAACGAGGGCTGTGCCAACAATGCTCAACGTAAGTCTTGGTAGCAAAAAAATATTAATTGGTATACTCGTATATTGATTCATCGAATTCGAAGCCTTCTATAAATTTATTTTAAGAAAGTAAAATATCCTAGATGCTAGTTCGTAATTGAATGTCCGCTAACCAAACTTCGCAGGTATTTTTGAAACAGAACATTAATTTCACCCAAACTCCGCGCCCTCGCCGGGGCGAGAAAGAAAAATCATGTGAGACCAAACTGTGAGATTGGCTATAACTACCGGAACGAGGTAGAAAAACAAATTTACAACAAGTAAATTAGCGAATATCTCACTGTCTAGGGGCCGTGCCCCAAATGCGCGAAAACTAAATAAGTGGCCGAAAAATGTGGCCGAACCGACCAGTGTACGGAGATCCCGGAGGTAAAGTACAATAAGTAGCAACTAGGCCGCAACCAGAAAATTCAGTTCCGAGATTTTGCTTCACATTTCAATTTATTGCTTCTTGGTTGAATAGATGGATCGCCCGCCGGCTATTATCTGTGGCCACCTCTGTGGTCCACGGTTCGATTCCCGGTTTTTAATTTTTGTGAGCGAAAAATGAAATACCGTCATTTTTCGCTCACAAAAATTGATCGACCGGTGGAACCCAACACACGTCCTTCGCTATCAGGGCGAATGCTCGTACCAACTGAGCTACGGAGGACGTTAGTCAGTTAACGATTTTTTTAAAGTGCTTGCTATGCCAGTGAGCCGGCTTTTGATTTAATCAATACTTGGGGAATATACCTACATATAATATCTGTGCCTACATGTATCCAATTATAAGTCAGCCTATTAGATCCCACTGCTGGGAAAAGGCCTCAGCTCAACTATGAGGAGGAACGAGCCATACTCCACCACGCGGGCTCAGTGCGGATTGGTGGAGGGGTGTCTGTAAGGCAAGTGACAAACCTTACTATCAGATGTTATCAAGCCGCCCTAGGGCCTCTGACTAGGCTTAACGACTAATACCACAGATATTAGCCGGGACCAACTGCTTAACGTGCCTTCCGAAGCACGGAGATGCTTGTCATGGACGTCACTTAAATGGTCGGAATGGTCACCCATCCAATCACGACCGCGCCGTGGGTTGCTTAACTTTTGGTATCACTACCAAAGCGCTGCCGCCACTGCGCCACAAGCACCTCAATTGTAATACAAATATTTGACCATCGTATACCCGGTCGGTATTTTCCAAATTTTTTCCCGGGTCTGGGTGTTGGGGTAGACCATCGTTTTTGATATCCATAGCACACGTGCTTTAGCTACTCTTGGGATCAGCGCGATGCAGTATTTGATACATCGTCGGCCACCAGAAAAACGACAAAACAATAACGGTGTTATTACAAAAAAATACAAATTAAAAACTACAAATTTCCGCAATACAAGTGGCTGAATTCTGGGCTGCTACGATGTAATTTTCTCGTGTTCTATCGACACTCTAAGAAGAAGACAAAAAAATTAGACCAGGTTTAAGCTAGGTCTAAATATTAGCCGACGACAGAGGAATAAATGTCACATTCGTGACATAACCTAATAGAGAAACGCTTTTTTAGCCGACTGCGGAAGGAGGGTTATGTTTTTCGAGAGTATGTATGTATGTATGTATGTTTGTATGTATAATTGTTTGGCACGCCCTACAGCCTAAACGACTGGAACGTTTTTGACATATGAGGTGTCGTTGAATTTGTAAAAGTTGAGAGAGTGACATAGGCTATACAAATTTTAAAAATGGCGCCCGCAAATGGAAATAAAGGGGGAGAGGAAATTGATTTTTTCCTTACCATAGCAATATGGGTATCAAATGAAAGCCAGTAAAAAGTCCATTTCAAAAATATAAAATTTTTTGCAGTCGGGTGTTTTGTGTTTTTCGAAAATTATGTTTACTTGTTAATTGTCTAGCTAATAGCTTAGTCCTGGCTTAAACCCGGTACTAACTTTTTGTAATAACGGGGTTAGAGCTGTAAACATGTAGTTTTCACCCGATCGTTTATTTATACAGGGTGTAAGAGCAAGCAGTATTGTTCTTTAAGGGGGTAAATATGACCACCAATATTTACAACATTAATACTCGTATGAAGACGTCACCGGAATCATGACAAAAAATTTGGCTCTGCATACATTGTCATCGAGGTACCAGAGTTTTTTGTATGAAAGACGTTTTTCTTTAGATTTCGATCTTGACCACATAGTAAAATAGTTTAATATTTCTTTTTAACACTCACAGTGTTCTTTCAGAAACCAAAAATTCGCACGCAGGTAGGATTTGAACGTACGACCTTTGGCTAACCGGGCCAACGCTCTTACCAACTGAGCTACTGTGCAGTTCATCCAACCGTGTGAAATTCTTGGTCTCTTTTTGTCTTACGTCATTGCGTTACGGCAGCGACATCTACCCGAGCTGTATTGCAACAGCAACACTTAACACCTATGGCTTAAACACCTATGGCTTATTAGCCTAATAAAGAGGCCAGGTTGAACTGGATGCAACCGCTGGAAAAACACAACGGTTAATCCGAAAAGTTCCTTAATTACATTTGTCCCGAACTACTCCCAAAAGGCACCAAGCTCCGCGCGAAACTCGTCGAAATCCGCATCAGATTATGAGAGCGGAAATACTGGACTGCACTATACATACGGCTCGAGGTAGTTTATGTGTGACATTTAAATTATACCTATACGTAAACTTAGATTCTTTTCTTTTGGACAACATCACATACATCGATCTATTGGCTAATATCGGTTGATATTAGTCGCCGCCCCTAGAGCACAGTAAGGTACCCGCACTGAGCCCGCGTGGTGGAGTATGGCTCGTACCTTCTCATAGTTGAGGTGAGGTCTGTGATAGGCTAACCTTACTTTACAATATACATTGATCTGATCCAAAGTACCGGTAGCTAAAGCACTTGTGTTATGGAAATCAGAAAAAACGGTGACCTGGTATCTCAACACCCAGACGTAAAACAATACAGAATGTCCCGAGATAAAGTGCAGCCCTAAAGGAGATGAAAGAAGTTCTAAACTATGAATAAAATGGATATGAAAATATATAATATACAATTAATGAATTAATATTTGTTTTATTGTAAAAGCTATGTGCAAAAATTCGGTTTCGTTCGAAATTTATTGTTAACTATTGATGTATGTATATATTTTCTTTACACGGAATGTATATATATTATTATATACATTATATATTGTACGTGTCTTAATCCAGAAAATCGATAGTTACTAGTTTAGTTAGTTTAGATAGTTATAGTTACGTCAGCAATGAGACAACTTAGTACCTGATCTATGTTAAATCTAAAACTTAATTAGTATACTACTACACCAACAAAAATTCAACAGTATTCAAAAGACAAATAAAAAGTTACTAAAGATGTAATAAATTAATTAATGAGCGACCAAAAATATTATCCCCATAAAATATCCTAATTAAAAAATATACAGGGTGAAAAAAAATCTACGGACCCTAGAGGGGAACTACGTTAAAACCTTTAGTTAGCTCATTTTACCAAAGAATAAATAATAGTACAAATTTCACGGAAAGGAAACATTCCTTTGTTTTAAAAAAGAAACAAAACTGCTTTAAAATATTTCTAAAATTAGTTCTTCCTGGTAAAAAACACTCACTATTAAAAAAAAATACTGAAAAATTTATTTGTTTTAACATTTTTTTATTTTAAAGACCAAATGTTTATAAAATAGCGAGTTTTTTAATTTTTTAGTTAGTTCGATTTCTGGGCGAGACAAGCGATTTTTAAAAATCCTTGAATGCAGTTTTGTTTCGTTTAAAACTAAAGGATTAAAGGTAGTTCCCCTCCAGCGCCCATAAATTTCTTTTACCCTGTATACTGGAAAAAATGAACCGAACTAAAGGGAAGGGAGCGAAAACTCCAAAAAAAGTCATTAAAGCCTCAAGTAATGAAATAAAACGTAAAGTTTCCAGTTTTCGCACGAGCGAGTAAGGAGGCGTCTAATTTGTACTTAAAAAAATTAATTAGCCAGCGGACCCTAATGAAAGTGGAGTGGGGGTCGCCTGGCTTGAGCGTGGTTGATTTGTGCGAGCTTCATTGCGAATGCTAATGAGTGATTTAACTTAAAACATATTAGCCAATATTATAATCGTGTTTATTTATGTATTTTGAAATAGGTATGTACCTCATATATATTATTTATTATGCATTTAGATAAAAGTGTTTTATGGCTGTAAATTTAAAAATTAGCTTTTCACCTTCTTTTTTTCTCATCGCACCGCCCATTATTCATCTCTGCTTAGCCCAAAGGTATGACTGAGAACAAGATACCACTTGGCATTAACCCTTAAATGCGTTAATAATTATAATTTATTTTTGAAGTTGTTCTAGACACTTTAAACTTTTAAATAAAAGTAATTTTGTAAACAATTTTATAATAAGTATTTTTCTTAAAATTTTCGTTATCCATAGGAACGTTTTTACTAGAACCTGTAAGAATACTTCCAGAAATGGAACCATTATTTTAAAAAAAACACCTACTTTATATATAACAATAATTTAAATTAAAGCACATTTTTTATTAAGCATATTTTTATGAATAAAAAATTATCAAAAAATAAACTTTTGGTATTTATTTAAAAGGGGGCCTTTTATTCAATTATTTAGATTTTTTGCGTTTTTTATCCAGTAAACATAGCAAAAATTTTATTTTTTATTTTTCTCGCAGTATTTAATTATAATAGATAGATAATATTTCGATTAATTAATGTTTAATTAAGAAATAAAAAATCGCGCATTCCGACCATTTAAGTGATGTCCATGACAAGCATCACCGTGCTTCGGAAGGCACGTTAAGCAGCTGGTTCCGTCTAATATCTGTTGGTATTAGTCGTTAAGCCTAGTCAGAGGCCCTAGAGCGGCTTGATAACATATGACAGTAAGGTTTGTCACTTACCTTACCCCTCCACCAATCCCCACTGAGCCCGCGTGGTAGAGTATGGCTCGTACCTTCTCATAGTTGAGGTGAGGCCTTTTCCCAGCAGTGGGATATATATAGGCTGCCTTTACTCCAATACCACAAAAAAATACGTCTTCTATTCATAATTCCGTGAAATACTTACTTTCTGGGTTCTGGGATAGTGCCCACTAATGAACTATGTGGTCTGTAGATGTAGTTAATAAGGTAGAGCAGTCTCCAAATATATTATTAATTACTGCCAGTTCCCCGCCCCCGCCAAAAGTCGGATTTTCCATTCAAACTTTCATACCATATCACCCATCTGACCATTTTATATCGCGACAAAAAGTCTTTATCAAATTTCATTTGAATCGGTTTAGTAGTTTCGGAGCTTATTCAATACAAACAAACAAACAATCAAATCTTTCCTCTTTATAATATTAGTGGAGATGAAAAGATTCAATAGAGCGGTTAGACTTACGTGTCCCTAAGGTGTCGCTTTAAATAAACTGACCTAACCGCGCAAATCAACCGACAGCTTTACGGAGCCATAAAAAATGAGAATTTTAATATTCCTCTCGAACATAATATTGGTCCCCGCGTCACTCGATTGGTGTTTTACCGACTAATTCAATGTTAATCACTTTCTTCAGCTTAGGGCAACTTGATTAAAAGTAAGTAACTGCCCTTGTTATTGTCCTTTGGGGGATGAGGTTTAGTTCCTGTAAGCCTATTGCCTTAAATTTCCTTGGAATCGCAATAAATTTAGCTTGAAGGAAAGCAATAACAGTTTTAAAAAATATGTCTAGACATGCAATGACAGTTTAAAAAACACGAGAAAATGACAGCTCACTATCTATCAATAACTATAGCTTTCAAATTCACACACACTGAAAGACGGACGTACCAACAAACGGATGGACAGCGGAGGCTTAACTCATTCCAACGTAGCCCTATTGCCATCAATTGCCATCAATAGAGCTACGTTTGCTCCCAGGTACGGAACCCTAAAACACCGGTAAGCTTTTGGTGCATAGCAACTTGGGTGGGACAGTAAAACCTTCGTGGAAACATAACTCGGTTTGAGTCTGAAGCAAAGCACGCGGAAAATCACTAGCGGGCCTGCTGAAGAATTCAATGAAAAAACTGGTAATGAGAGGCCCTCATCAAAGTTGCATGAATAGGGATGCACCGTGCAAGTTATCTATCGATATATCCGGTAGAATCTTTATTAGTATATTATAAAACAAGGAGTAAAGTTGCTCATTATACACGAGGCTGTGGGTTGCAGCCCTAGCCGTAGGAGAAGGCGTAAATTAGCCGAGTGCTTATTGAGCAAGTTGCTCACGAGTTTCATATGAACTTTTTCAACACACTTGCGAAAAAAGTATAAACACATATTGTATAGCCGTTTAATTAATAAAACAATTGGTGAATGTACAATTTTATAAAACGATATTGGATTGTTGGTTTTTACTAGATTTTTCAGGTATTAGGCTTTCCATTGCATTTTGTGCTGCATTTAGTATTTCTGGCGGGGTTAAATCTATTAATTGTTCATCTTCTACACTACAACTTGTCATTTTTAAAATAAATACGAGGGTCAAACTGAAAGTTCTTAGAACTGGCCACTTATAAACAATATAATAAAAAAAATATTCTAAAATTTGAAAATAGAACTCTTTGCCAATATTACTGAGTATATATTTCATTCATTTGTCATTTGTTTTACGACTTGGCGGCAAATTGAAAATTGTCTGTGTCACGTCAAAATGAATTTAACACGAGAAAATTTTCGTGCAATGATTTTTTATGACTTTCGATGTCATTTAAGTCAACAAGAAAGTTATGATAGACTACGATTGGCCTTTCACGATGAAGCCCCATCTCGTGCGACTGTTTACAACTGGTTTAATGAGTTTAAACGTGGTCGCACTAATCTCACTGATGATGTACGTGAGGGACGGCCTTCTACGGCGACGACTGAAAATAACATCTGTGTTGTGCGGCGTATGATAGAGACTGACAAAAGAGTGACCTATCAGCAGATTCGGACAAGCTTAGGCATCGGTATGAGTCAAGTGCACAAAATCCTCCACGAACATTTAGCGGTCAGGAAGCTTTGCGCCCGGTGGATACCTCATAATTTGACTAAGGCTCAAAAACTCCATCGTGTGGATTGGTGCCGTAAAATGATTGAAAGATTTAACGGAGGTGACTCAAATGCTGTGTTCGACATACTAACAGGTGACGAAAGCTGGATTTACTGTTATGATCCTGAAACCAAAAGACAATCTGCTCAGTGGGTGTTTCCTTTCGAGGAGTTGCCAACTAAAGTGAAGAGAGATCGAAGTGCGGGAAAAAAAATGGTGGCCTCGTTCTTTGGAAGGATAGGTCATTTCGCAACAATTGTGTTAGAGGATCAAAAAACAGTTTCTGCAGAATGGTACACTACCAATTGTTTGCCACTTGTCTTGGAAAAAGTTCGAGAGAAACGACCTCGCAGTAGGATCCTCCTTCACCACGACAACGCCTCGTCGCACACCGCCAAGCAAACGATCGACTATTTGGCGACATCAAACGTTGAATTACTGGGTCACCCGCCGTATAGCCCCGACCTCGCGCCTCGTGATTTTTATTTATTTCCAAAAATTAAAGAAAAACTTAAAGGAAAGCGGTTTATGAATGCTGAAGAAGCTGTGGCTGCGTATCGCGATGCCATTGAAGAGACCCCTAAGGACGAGTGGGCAAAGTGCTTTTCCCAGTGGTTCCATCGCATGCAGCGGTGTATTGACGTCAATGGACAATATTTTGAAAAGATATAATAAAACTAATAACTGGCTAATGTAATCAGTTTTTGATTTTCTAAGAACTTTCAGTTTGACCCTCGTATACCTACCACACAAGACCACACTGCAACAAATGCGATACAAACAAAATACCCACCCATGAAAATTATGGCAAATGGCGCGCAAGTTTTTTTTTCACTTAGAAAATGTAGGTATGGTAGTTAATTACTAGCCATACAGCCTACTTCAATTTTAGTGATAAAACGCAAATATTTATAACAAATTATTGCGAATTGTAACTTATTAGATAATATTAAATGTTTTTTTTTAATTATTACAAAATGTTAATGGGTTTTCGGCCGCATAAAACCTCTTTGATGTTACGAAAAAAAAAAATTACCCAGATAAATCGAAAATGCTGTGTTTACTCGCACATAATTTGCAGTTAAGTATTAACTTAATTTTTTAAGGATTATTATATTAGCACTAGTGTCGTAATATTATTATGCACGCGTGTATTATAGTTTGGTTTTGGGGCCCTAAGAACGATGTATAATTACTCTCTTTACGAGTGTGTTGAAAAGAATTTAACATAACATCTTCTATCAAATGTGTCGCCATTCATGTACCTCAGGAACGAGGCATAGATATAATAAACTATTTAGTAATGAGGAGACAGACTTCATGGGGTAAGAAATTAATTAGTATATTTTGGAACTAAGAAATCTTCTTTATAAAATTGCTGACGAAAATGATTAAATTTCATCAGCCTATGTTTCATACATCCCTTACGTCTTGGGCGTCAACGAAAATCCATCGTCATGTAACCTCAGGTTCTGCGACACTTTCTTAGTGGTTTCCATTGCACATGCTAAGTACAGTGGCCAGCACATCAGACTACACATTATTGTTCCAAAATCGCTCCTATGACACCTGCAAACGATGCCGTGCGAGTTGTTTAAATTGACGTGCTGCCGTCCGCACATACACTGTAAAACTGTTCATTATTTATTTGTCATCTCATCTGCATTATCTACAGAAATCCTTCCGACCATAAAGTGACGTCTATCATAAGCATCTCCGTGCCTCGGATCCGACGGCACGTTAAGCAATTGGTCTCGTCTAATAAAGTCGGTGGATATAAGTCGATAAGCCTGGTCAAGGACTCTAAGACGGTTTGATAACATCTGACAGTAAGGTGGTCGGTCACTAGCCTTACAGGCACCCCTCCGCCAATTCGCACTGAGACCGAGTGGTGTAGTATAGCTCGTCATAGGTACCTCCTCATAGTTGAGGTGAGGCCTGTGCCCACTAGTGGCATCTTTACTTATAGGCTAACTATATCAATGGCTATTCTAAAAGATGACTTCACTATATTGTGTCGATTAAATGCCTCGATATCGATGGTCGAGAAACGCCCCCATCACTCGCTGGGACTCGCCTGCATCGTGCAAGCGTCTACAGCAAACAGCTCGAAGTTAGTTCCGCCCCTTTCACTCTAAAATGAACCTTGAAACCTTCGTGCAGAGCTGGTTTTAGACCCGCCACGTTCATGGTTATGTCAGACTGATTGGCGGAATGCAGCCGAAACTGCCTCTAAGATACTCCAACGACTGACAGGATACTCCACGGAGGAGCAACGAGAGTATGTGGAAAGTTACTTAGGTGCCGAGGACAGGAATAGGGAACTTAGGTGCAGCCAATGTATCAAAACACGACAAGAAATAAACCAAGTGGACGTTTTTTTTAATGATTTTTGTTTGTTGTGGCTGGGATAGTATAAAGTAAAAACGGTAGACAGCGACCGGCCATATTATAGATTATATAAAAAACAAAATACCCGACTGAAAAATGTATTCTAATTTTAGAAATGGCCGTGCACTAGCTTTCATATGATACCCATATGGTTATTCTTACCCTTTTTTACCTTACCCTCCCCTCTTTTTTATTTGCGGACGCCATTTTCAAATGTAGCCTATGTCACTACCACAATTCTGTCAAATTCAACGACACCTTACAATCTCTATCCAAATCCATCCAGCCTTTTATTATACTACAAAAATGGGCATACCTTCTTAGATACGTTCGAAAAACATTACGTCCGCGTAAATGCGAAAGTGTGTCTGTCTGTCTGTCTGTTACTTCTTGATGCCTAAACCACTAAACCGATTGAGATGAAATTTGGTGTGGAGACAGTTCGAGACCCTGGGAAGGACATAGGCTACATTTTATCGCGATATAAAACATTAAAGGGGTGAAATGGGGAATGAAAGTTTATATGAAAAAACCAACTCTTGCGGGCGAAGTCGCGGGGAACCACTAGTAATCTATAAGTATTTAAGTAAGAAGTTGACTCACTGTTTCATGATCACCCACCATCCCCATTACATACTGAAAGTTTTCAAGCTAAATCGATGAAAAATATTTACCTCTTTTCTAAGGAATTATGAACGGCGTGTTTCAGGATTTACAAAAAATCAACATCTAAGGGGATAAAGGTTGTATGGTAAATTCGACCGCACCACAACAGCAACAAACGCAGCAAGTAACTAAGTCCCTGCTTACGATAAATTCTAAAAAAACAATAAAACAATAAAGTATAGTCATAACTTTATATTTAGCTACCAAATTCAATAACACGAACTCAATTACAAGAAAATCGGACCCCAAATCAAAGGAGCCGGCTAAGTGGGATGCCAGGTACTGAACCACTGCCGTAAATAAATCAGGGAGGGGTGTCCAGTGCGCCTGGGGATCCCTAAATTCACTGTGGGTGTCACTAAATCATTATTATTGTTAAATCTATCTCCTGGTATGGCCAAACGGGCAACTATTGCGAGGCACTATGATTTGTTGAGTGCTTTCTGCTATAGCTAGCAATAGTAGGATGAAGGAGACAAGGCAATGTCGGGCGGGGGCATAGATGAATTTTACTAAGATATACGCCTTCCAAAATCAAAACCAGGACCCTTTTTCTACGAGTTTTATGAATGCAAATGTGTGTAACCATTGTAACACAAAAAGTTACTATAGTTTCGCACAACAAAAATTATTCACCAAGGGGGTAAAGTGATGTCTTACGTCACGGGCGTCATCTTGAATCTTGAGCGTAACGAAGATTTCGAGGGTTAACTCCCGAGCAAAGCCAGGGAGTTAAAAGTAGAATCCTGAGTGGAGCGAGGAATTTAAGCTCGCCCAAGACGAAGACATCTTTATCCCCGAGGAGAATACTCCGCTTTTAACACTTCCTACGAGGCAATAAAAAAATATACTACATAAAACTTATTTTATCTTTAAGTACCTTTGACTTTTCTGGCAGTAAATTATTATTATTAACAATACCAGCAGCTTTACATCTAATGGACTCCGGTGTAATAAACTTCGTCACTCGAAAGTCTTACGAAAAATTGTTTGTAATTTCTTAAAATACATAGGATTTTTTTCTTTATTATTTTCTTCTTTTTTTAAGAAGCGCGCGCTTTTTTTTATTCAATTCGTGCTATAATTCTTGGCTGCCAGGTTCAAATTTCAAATATGTTCTCTTTGGTGCGGGACGGGCTAGTGTGATCATGCCTACGAACTATTATTCGAAATTCAAATCACTTTGCTTCCCTAGGGGCGTAATGAAATTTTATACAACATTACGTCCCTAGGGATGCAATGACTTACTTTGAGTCAGGTTTACTTGATGTGTAATTAAACATTGCCGAGTAGGTAGTGTGAAAACTTGTACTACAAGCCTTGTACACTGAAAAAAATGATTGGTTAACAGTAACCAAAAGGCTACTAGTAGGCCGTAATCTAGTGACTTGCGAACTACTGGTAATCAGTAACAAACTAGTTTTGGACCGATTACTGAACTGATTGTTTATATTTAACTAAAATTGACTTCCCTACAACGAAACTTTCAACTAACAAAACTAGTTTGGTCGATCCTTTTTTCAGTGTAGTTTTCTTGAAACAGGGCCTTAAACATGGCAAACTTTCGATTGACACTTCAAGTGACAGATAGGCTGAGTTGCACCATCTAACTTTGACTATGACAAATGTCAAAAATATGTCAAACTCTTTATTAAAAACACCGGTTATTGTTAGTTACAGTTATATGAAGGTGGTGCAACTTGGCCTTAGTTATGTAACATCGAAGTTATATCCACAATGTATAGGTACGCATATTTTGAGGTATTTGACCGTCTTGGTGTAGTCGTTCGCGCACCGGACTTCTAAACCAGGCGGTTGCGGGTTCGAATCCCTCAAGGGGCAAATGTTTGTGTGATGAGCACGAGCATTTGTACCTAAGTCATGGATGTTTATATGTATTTAAGTATTTCTATCCGTTATCCTAGTCACCATAGCACAAGCTCACGCTTAGTTTGGGGCTAGGTAATTGGTGTGTTTGTTAAAACAATTTATTTATTTATTTAGGTAAATAACGCGGCTGCCAATTTTTGCTGAACTTGCGAAAACCATTGGTAAAGTAAAAAAGTTACGTAAGATTGCTTCACCAACTCGCACAATAGCGTTCCAATATGTAAATACATAAAATACAGGCTACAACGAAAATGATCAATAGCGACTCATACGAGTACAAGCAGTCATGTAGTACCTAAAGAAATTGTAAACGTTACCTATCAATTTCAATTACCATAAAGTTACTAATATTGAGCGTGCTAAGGTTTGTTACCAGCTTGCCCAAAATCGTCTTGCCTATTGCATTGTATACATGTAAACATGTTTTTCCAGCCATCGATCATTTGAAGTGTTAATTCGAGTCGCCCGGAAGGGTAAACGTTAACCCTTGCATGGGCAGTCCAGCCGGTTCATCGTCATTAATATTTATATGCTATTCGCTGGTCCGGTAACGAATAGTCGCCTGTCATCATCATATTGAATTAGCTTTGGTATTACAAGTGATGCGTTCTTAGAATTATGACAAAACATTGCATCGTCGCTAGTCAACAGGTCGTGGTGCGTACACCGTCCACACCTGAGCCACTGTTTGAGTACCGAAAGATAAGCAGGGCCTGTAGCCAAGCGGCAATCGTTCAGAAATGTCAAAATATGTATGCAAAAGTGATGTTTCGATGGCTTATGTCAGTTTCATTCATTTTATTAGCTATAGAACTTCGCTTGACAATAAATTGCCACTTGGCTACGGCACAGAATACTAGTACTTCGTACAGAAGTATGACTTAGCAATTGTATTCAAAGAAATGTCTACTCAATGTCGTCAATAATATGGCGTAATTTAGTTCGCCTCAGAGTCGAGCACATTTTCGTGTAGACACCTACAAAAATCCATTGCAAGATAATTTCATACTTATTACTCTGCAATATGATTCATAATACACTTAATCTATTCAGTGACGTACTATCATGCGGCGCGCTAGGGTTGACTGCTATACGAAGCTAGTACCGCCATCTATCGCTCCTCACTAGAATTTACTCGTACTCGTCGCGGCACGTGCAGCCAACAGCTTAGCGCCGCGCAGTAAAGGCTAAGAGCTAGCAGCTAATCTTAAATGTTTGTAACTTTTAATCGTGTTGATTAAGAAATAAAAATTCAATTTAGTATTTCAAACCCATTTTTATTTAATGAAAAAGTAACTTCAAACGCCTAAAAAACTAAACTATAAGTGCTTAATTTTAACATATTTCTTAATTTCTTTCTTTGAGTCTTTAAAATGACGGTTATTGAAGTTTAATGTCGCGTATATACGCAGCCTGATAAAGGCTTACTTTGTTGCTTCAGTTTTAATGTAGGCGACACTGAGTCGATATTTTTCTTCACGTCGATGTACCTACTTAACATACTACATTTAAAAATGAGCACTTTTTAAAATGAGTAAATAAAAGCTACGGCTCCTAGACTAGCACACGTTCGTCCTTTTTTCTAGGGTAGATAAGTAGATACTTTAAAAATAATATATTTTATAATTATATTTTGAAAATAATTAAGTAACAATAACATTTCATTTAAACAGTTCAGTTAACTTCATGTGTTTGGCTCTTGGTCTAAATAAATACAACAAACGAAACTGTAAACTAAATAGCTATCAGAAAGTCTTTAAATTTAATAAATTCTGAATTAATGAAATCAAAATTTCAAATCTGTAGGATGTAAGGTAAATAGGTACACATTTCTCTATTTTGGTAGGTACCTACTTTGCCAGCAAGGGCAAAAATAGTCAATCGTCAGTCTCAAACGTCAGATATCCCTTTAACTTTAATAAATTAATGAAAGAATTATACTAGGTATGGTAGTCAAGTAATTTTCTTAAACTTTGTTCATATTATTAAACCATGCACCAAACACAATTTCATAATAAACCACTTTTAAAGTATCTAGGACCTTACCTCTCAGTGTCCACAGGCAGCGTAAAAAAAAAATGGATCCAAATCAACATTTAAACAATTAAACACTGCACTGCAGCATTTTCTTGCACGTTTTCTTTTTCACTCCATTTCGGTAAAAATGGTGAAAACCGGGCGCGTACTTCACTTCTCGCTTGCGAAACGCAAACTGTAGCGTAACGCAAGCGTAGGTACGTTTTTGCTACTTACGCGGGAAGATACACAGGCCTGGCTACGGGCCCAGGTACTTGAGCTGTCGTCGGCTATAGTTATACTTAACTTGCGTTATATAGTCAGAAATACAATGGTAGCTATCAAACTAATGACAACATAGCAGCTCCCATGTCATTGCTTTGTGCAACTACTATAAATAGTATTGCGGTCGCGATACTGTTTTATAAAATTTCATTTTTATTTTTCACTAGTGGTTCCCCGCGACTTCACCCGCAAGAGTTGGATTTTCCATATAAACTTTCATCCCCCATTTCACCCCCTTAATGTTTTTATATCACGACAAAATGTAGCCTATGTCCTTTCCAGGGTCTCGAACTGTCTGTGTCTCTGTCTCGGATATCAAATTTCATCTTAATCGGTTCAGTGGTTTAAGCGTCAAGAGCTAACAGACAGACAGACAGACACACTTTCGCATTTAAAATATCAGTATGGATTTCTTATGATACCACTGTTGTCTCAGATTTCCATAGCAGAACTGTAATAGTGCTTTAGCTACTTACTTTGGGATCAGAGCAATAAATGTTATATCTTATATTTTTTTATTAATTTAATGGATATTGCATCACAGAAGCGATACGGGGACTTTTCCTAGAAAGTAAAACGGTATTGCCACAAACTAGCAACCCGCCCCGGCTTCGCACGAGTACAACAAAACAATCAAAACATAGTATGATGTCACTCAGGAATAATGTTAAAAGAATTATCAAAATCCGCTTAGTAGTTCTAAAGATTACTTTCTTGAGACATTTTGTCAACCATATGAATACTATATGCTATAGGTCTTACAAATAGACAAGGCTTGTAATAATGCCGCTAAATTCTAATTTTACGTCATATATTTTTTCCTAACAAAAACCAAAAATATTCAGTCAGACATTAATAAAACAAATGCTGTATTAACAATTTTAATCAAATCTCAATGCCTCAACAATAACAATCGAAATCGATCGGTTGGCAAACGTTCATCCAATTAGAAGTTACCCAAACAGTTAGATTAACCAAATATTGTTTACAATACGGGCCCAATCTCCATACATCGGATATTAGGACGCTCGGAGCCCTGGGGCGCCGGGGCTGCGCAAACACGACTTGCTACCAATGGGATGGTGATTTGCGTTAATCTGCCGTATAACTAGGTATGAATATGAAGTCACCCTGTATTGTTTCTATTGGTTGACTTTTTGGACACAAATACGAGTAGGATAAAGTGCAAAAACACTTTTGCAATTGAAAGTTGGCAAAAAGGCACTGTTTTATAGTCCGATAAGATCACGCGTGACTACCTTCCTGCAAAGTATGCAAAGTATGTGTATCCAAAAAAAATAGTAGGGTTAAATATTATAGAAACAAAATTACCCCCCCCCCCCCCCCCTTCCTTAGCCTACGTACACTACGGAACTGTAGCCCTACTCCGGTTGATGATATCCGTATTTTCGAGTCTAGCTATCTCGCTCTATAGCGTTGTCATTCTGGCGTGAGTGACAGGGACGGCTACAGTCAAAAATACGGACAACATCGTCAACCGGAGTAAGGCCTCTGGCACTGGCAACTGCAAAATCCTAACTTGACACAACAGTCACGACGCCTAACTTCTTTAGCATAATGTTATCCTAGAGATTGTACTATGCATTTTTTAGGGTTCCGTAGTCCGACAAGGAACCCTTATAAGATCGTTCAGTCCGTCCGTCCTAGTCTGTCACAGTAGAATATCTTCTACGTTTATGGACTGATTTGCATGTAACTTAGTTCGAGGATACTTCACATATAGATCTCATTTTTAAAAATACAAAAATTTCTAATTACCCCTTTTTAAGGGTACCTCCCCATACATGTAAAGGGGGGGGGGTGAATTATTTTTTGAGTGCACCCCATTGCGTCGGGTATTGTTGAAAAGGACTAAGAAAATAAGGTAGGGTTTCCATACAACACTTTTTTATCAGCTTTTCCATTTGCGAGATATAGCCCGCCAAAGTAGTTTACACGGTGTCCCCCCCCCTGTAATTTCTAAAGTCTCTGACCTATAAACTTCAAATCACTCAAGTAAAAAAACAGGCGCGGAAACTCTTATTTAAAATTGTTTTGGGTATCCTGTGATGAATACTTTTGAAATTATAAATAAAATAAAAATATATACTTTTTCCAAAAAAGTATAAAGGCTAGGGAGATGATGATGATGCAAGAAATGCAAAACAGCGCGGTGGCAAAAATGACTACGGAACCCTACCTTATGCGTGGTCCGACACGCACTTGGCCGGTTTTGTTCGGAAGTCTGTGATTGTACTGCTCGCCCCGGGATTCGATCCCAGGACCTCATTAGTGGTACCCGAATGACAGTCACTACATACCCATACACAGTCAATGACACTAAGATTAGGGGTAGTCATCGATCATTATGAACTGTTACTTAGGTAATTATCTGATAAATATATCAGATGTTGCACAGACACACGACAGTGACACATAACACCACACATTTTTCCTTGTGTAACCTTTAAATAAATAATAAATAAAACTTCCTTGATAGTTCTTTTAAACAGCCTTTTGCTATTTAATACTCTATAGAACTATTTGAAAACTATTTGGAAGCCTTCGATATGTGGTGCTGAAGGAGAATGGAGCGTATAAGTTGGACGGAGAAGAAAACAAATGAAGAAGTTTTGTCTATGGTTAGGGAAAAAAGGAGATTGATGGAAACAATAGAGTGTAGGAGGGGACGAATGTTAGGCCACCTGATTCGACACGACAATTTTATTAAAACGATAATAGAAGGAAGAATAGAAGGAAAAAGGAAGCGAGGAAGACCAAGAATAAGCTACATGCAGCAAATAAAAGAAAAGATAAATGTCGAGTCGTATCAGGAGGTTAAGAGAAGGGCGGAAAGCAGAGAGGAATGTTTTTTCAAATTGTAATTTTAATTATAATTATTTAAGATGAATGTGGCAAAAAATTGACTGCTAGTATGCAGTCTTAATTAGCAAGGGGTGCATTTGACTTTTGAAGCTCGAGGCAACCTTTAAGGCAAACGCAGTGATTGATTAGATTGGATTGGATTGCTTTGTTATAATAATAAATAAATATTTATGTTCGTGTTAATATTCCAGATGAATTTAACTTATCTACGTACTTAAAGGTAAACCTAATAGTTCAAGTACAGAAGAATCACTACGCCAAATAATATTAATAAATCACTTACACTAACATTATAATAATAAAATCGAATTAAAGTGCAATGTAGCTCAGTGTACGCAGACAAAGTTGCGGCATCAGTCGAGTCGTATTATTTTTGATAAAATGCTACTATCGGGTGAATAATATGAAAATATTTCAAAATTACATTAAATTTAAAAAACACCGCGACCAGCGCGATTTGTATGAAACTTTATAGTGGCTTTCATTCACTGTGCCGCGTGCTGGCCGGTTCGGTTTTTTAACCGGACTCGACCGGTAGCACCGCACGAGACCGGCGACACGCTGCAGAATAAAAGGAGCGCACGCTATGACGCACAAAATAAAAATATTTCATTGACTCCATACGACACAGCTACGGGCTACGGAGCTACAAAACTATCGTAGGACGAGTCGTTTTATTTTAGACTAGGAGTTCCCCGCGACTTCGCCCCCACCAAAAGTCGGATTTTCCGTACAAACTTTTTTCCCCCATTTCACCTCTTAATGATTTAATATCGCGACAAAAACCTACGCCCTTCCCGGGCTCTCAAACTATCTCTGTACCAAATTTCATATGAATCGGTCCAGTAGTTTCTGAGCCTATTCAATAAAAACAATCAATTCCTCTTTATAATATTAGTATAGACTAGCGGTTGCCCGCGACTTCGTCCGCGCAAATGTCGAATTTAACATAAAAACTTACACATCGAAGTCCTGCAGTAAGACTTCCTTAATTTCTATACCGACTATCTAAATAGCATTTTTTATCGATTCAGCTTCATTTTATACAAACTTACCCCCACTTGCTTACCCTCTTAAAGCACGAATTTCCTGAAATCCTTTCTTTGTGCTTCTAGACTATAAAAGGAAGCTTCGTGCAAAATTTCAAGTTTCTTATCCCAGTAGTTTGGGCTAGGCGTTGATATGACAGTCGGTAAGTCAGTTTTCTTTTTTTATGTAATTATATAAAACTAGTGGTTCCCCGCGACTTCGCCCGCAAGAGTTGGATTTTCTGTATAAACTTTCATCCCCCATTTCACCCCGTTAATGTTTTTATATCGCGACAAAATGTAGCCTATGTCCTTTCCAAGGTCTCAAACTGTCTCCATACTAAATTTCATCTCAATCGGTTCAGTGGTTTAAGCGTCAAGAGGTA
This sequence comes from Pyrausta nigrata, assembly GCA_949316185.1. Lineage (NCBI taxonomy): Eukaryota > Metazoa > Arthropoda > Insecta > Lepidoptera > Crambidae > Pyrausta > Pyrausta nigrata. Next base: position 3,845,719 of record OX438936.1, read on the forward strand.
ACAGACAGACAGACAGACAGACACTTTTGCATTTATAATATTAGTATGGATGTTGCTATGTACCGGGTGAAAAATATGGAAATATTTCGTAAAATAGAGCAAAGGCAGGCTGAGACGTATAAAATATAGCATTGACTCGCTACGACTCAGCTACGGGCTACGGAGCTACGAAACACTCGTAGCCCCCAGTGTGATTACGAGACATGAATTTATTGTATCCAAGTAGTTTTTGAAAATATGTTTTTAAATTGTATCTACATTCAGGAACAGTTTTCACGCCTGAAATTAACTTTCTATTTTACTAATTAATTATAATGAAGTTTCGAAAAGTGCTATAATTATTAAGAATTAAAAAACAGATCGTTTATTAAGTACCTAACAGTAGTGGTATATTTATTACTAGTAAGGCGGCATTAGTAGCTCTATGTTCCCGTCTAATTTTGCCCGGAGTAAAGATGGCGGTATCATGACAGGTGTATTACCGTGAGCGAGCTGAGCGGTTGAGCGCTTTGAGCCGAGCGAGCGGTCGGAGCGATGTGCGCGATTCTCAGGTCTTTAATCCCGCCCTACGCTTTGACGTATTGTAGATTACTTCGCCCTCTGCAATGCGGCCGTAAAACTAAAGCTGGGTTTTGACGATTAATTGGTGACATTGACAAAGTGTACTATGACAGAGTAGTCTCCATCCTACTTTACATCCATCTCCATACTACTACTAGCTACTTTTATTCTAATATCTAATTATTTATTGAATTTCACAGGAATTAACATAAAACTATAGAATTTTCATGAAATAATACGAACGCAAGAAGGTATCTCTGAAAAAAGTAAGATATTTTGACACTCTTCAAGAATTTCGCACGGGTGTAAATAGACTGCACGGTAGCTCAGTTGATAAGAGCGTTGGCCTGGTTAGCCAAAGGTGGGTTCAAAACCTGCCCATGTGCAAATTTTGATTAGCGATTCTAGGTAAGTGGTTCGTTTTATAATCGTCATATGTTGCAGTTTACACCACATTTACTGATTTCAATTATTTCATAGTAAGTATTGTATGTAACTCACACGCGATACATTTTAATTTACACCGTAATGTAACGAATAGAACTGAATGGTTTTGGTTTAATGATCATACTCAACATTATTAATATACAACTTGTTTATGAAACAACGGGACTAATTCTGGTAGCCAAATATAACAACGTTTTGTATAGGACCAACTTTGAAATCTTAGAAATGTATCACTTCCCCAACACCAAATTGACGACCGTCTTGGTGTAGTGGTTCGCGCCCCGGACTTCTAAACCAGGCGGTTGCGGGTTCGAATCCCGCAATGTTTGTGTGATGAGCACGAGCATATACCTAAGTCATGGATGTTTATAAATGTATATAAGTATGTCTATCCGTTATCCTAGTCACCATAGCACAAGTTGGGGCTAGCCCCAAAAGACACCAATTACCTAGGTAATTGGTGTGTTTGTTGAAACAAATTATTTATTTATTTATTTATCTAAATATAATATAACTGACCACACTGTTCAATTTTGTATGGACGCGTTTATTTGCAAGATTTAGACTTTGGTCTCATTAAACAATGTATTGCATTTGAGCAACAGAAGTACCCCTAAGACGTTTTGCGTTAGTTCATAAAAAGTTGTATAATATATATCACATTTTTGCGTAATTGCCGGAGTGACTGACAGACAATACACAGGAAATGAAAACAAAATGATAACTTGCGGATAATAACTAGTTTTGTATGAGACCAAAAACGAACTTCTTCGAATTCGCGTTGTAACAGTTATTCGGTTTTTTGAGTTCGGATTTTTTGGTACGTCACGAGCATCAATGTTTGTATACATTCAAATAACTGTTGTGGCGTAAAGTTAATTAATTTCAGATCTAATATTAATATTACTGATATTACTTACCAATTTATTGATAGCTATTTACCAGCAATAGATTCAATCAGGCCAAGTTCAGTGTTAGGTCACAAGTCATAATTTTTTCTGTGGCAATGTCTAGACAGTCTTCTTTGTTATCAATTTTAGACTAGACTTCAACCTATTGTTATGTAAGTCCCCTATTCGTGTGGTAATTTGACCAACTTGTTTTGAACCTCGTAGACAGATGAACAGGAAATTGTGTACGTATATGCAATAAAATAATGGAGGAGGAGGAGATTATGTTCTTCTAGCCGAATTAAGACTACAAATGGCCAATGTCAACAGATATTAGCCAACTGCGCGGGAAATATTATAGAGCACAAGTAAATTGTGTTCGCAATACACAACACACATATACACAGGTGCACTTTCTGTTCCTTCACCCTCATGCCTCATAGTTTCGGTGTAACGGTTTCGGTGATCGGAGAGAGATCATGATCTCTCTCCAAACGTTATCTCTCTCTGCGCGTGCGCAGGAATAACGGCTTAGCATACTTTCCGAGGCACGAGGGTAGTAACATCAACATCTTTCCGACTTCTGCGTGCTGACCACTAGACCGACGCGTCGCGACGAAGCAGCACTAGGTCTATAGTATGTTGAAATACCTGCTGCTAAAGCACTGAGACACAGTTTAACCATGTTACTTTAACTACCTGCTAAAAAGAAACACAAAAATTAGACAAACTCTTCAAGAAAAAAACATTGGCAATGTTACGTTTTCATCAAGGTGGTGAAGAGTGTGCCTATGATAAAAACTATTGTAGAGGAAAATCAACTTTAATCCGATTTGGTTTACTACTTGTCTACTATTTACACATTAGCTGGGCGAGCTTAGAAATTAACTGAAGAAAATAGCTCAATCATTTGAAAAAACTATTTTGTGTGCAATTTCAATACAAGTTCTTACGAAAGTAATTATTGCATTAAACATTTCATGCGTGTTCAGGTGGGACTCGAACCCACAGTCCTTCGCTATCCGGATGAATGCTCTCCCAACAAAGCTACCGAAGACGTTAGACACTCGACGATTTTTTGTTGTGATGACTGTTACTCGTCGTTACGTTTGTTACCATAATACTGATTGGGAATTATTTGTGTTACCGTGGAATCACTTACCATAGGAGTGTGAACGTTACCATACTCGTATATGGAGGCGTCAATAAAACAACAAATATTTACTAATATTTCTATTTTCAATTTATTGTTTATTGGTTTTCGAAATAAGATCGTCTCCGTTTATCATTAATCATAATTAATTAAGAAGTAATAATTGCAAGAGAAATGTCTAATGACTATATTAACTTATCAACGACCCACCGCTTTGCAACCAAGAAATAATACTCATAGTAATATTTTTGTGATACTCATTACTTTTCCTAGTACGAATTTTTACTTGAGCATTATTTTCGACTGCGACTAGGTGGTCAGTTTTTGAACTAATAGTTCGGTCTATTTGTTAGTATTTTCTTTTTATTTACAAATAAAATTTCGGTAAAAAAAATTTTATCGTCTTATTTATTACAAAAAGGTTTCTTTCATGTACAATCTATAATCTATTGTATACTAAAATGATAGTATAAAAAACGTGTTTCTTTTTTAAAAATTTATTCATGACGAAGAACCCACCCACTTGCGCAAGTGCGGATTAGCAAATCCGGACTTGTTCAAGGCCTATGATCTGAGTTGAAAGCCCACTTGCGTAAGCCTGGATTAGCTTTTGAATTCCTTTGGTTTTTAGAAGTTCGTTGTTCTTCTGTTTATGATGATCGTACTTATGTTTTGAACTTATGTTAGAATATAGAAATACATACGTATTAAAGGTATAAAGATAAAAAGGGTCATTAAGGACATTTACATTTGAGGTGCTTGTGGCGCAGTGGCGGCAGCGCTTTGGTAGTGATACCAAAAGTTAAGCAACCCACGGCGCGGTCGTGATTGGATGGGTGACCATTCCGACCATTTAAGTGACGTCCATGACAAGCATCTCCGTGCTTCGGAAGGCACGTTAAGCAGTTGGTCCCGGCTAATATCTGTGGTATTAGTCGTTAAGCCTAGTCAGAGGCCCTAGGGCGGCTTGATAACTTCTGACAGTAAGGTTTGTCACTTGCCTTACATACACCCCTCCACCAATCCGCACTGAGCCCGCGTGGTGAAGTATGGCTCGTTCCTCCTCATAGTTGAGGTGAGGCCTTTTCCCAGCAGTGGGATCTAATAGGCTGACTTATAAGGACATTAACAAACCCTTTTGTAATAAATAAGTTACAAAATCAAACATCAGGTCGCTTATCTAGTACTACAAAGACGGAATTGTCTATGTAGTTTTTAATTGATATTTTTAAATATTTTTGTTATTATACTCTCCCTTTATAATTAAACATCTGAAATAACCTGGTTTCAGTTGTAAATAATATGAAATGAAATCATTAAACGAAATAAAACAGGAAAAAAACTTTAAAGCGCCCTCCTGTAAAATTTGCAAAATGACAGTTACGACTGTGTAGTACTAGATGAGCGAGGTATTTTTACTAAGCATAATATTTAAGATAGTTTTCCTTAAATTGCACCTATTAAAGAAGTGTCCTTAATCATGTGCTTTAGTTAGATTAGTCACATCATTATGAGTCTGTCAACCGAACACTCAAACTATACTTAAAATTGAGTCCGACCAATTTCATTTATCAGTTCAATAAATCGCCAAGTATGACCATTATGGAGACTAGTTTCCGTATGATGCTCCGTTTTTATAGGTACGAATAGTTAGGATCCATCAAACACAATATATATCTGGTTTGCAATAATAACTTTTAATCTTTCGCGTTGCATCTGGCTAATTAAAGCTGAACCTAGCCATTTTTGAAAGGTCAGCACTAACAAACCGTTGTTTTTGAGATTATATCGGGTTTTATTCATATTAAGTTTATTGAAAATTCTAAGCGAACATGGGTAAAACTTTTGAGAGTACACTAAAACAATATCGAAATCGTTTATTTCTTCTTTGGTTTATCATCATCATCAGCCGCAGGATGTCCACTGCTGAACATAGGCCTCCCCCATAGGATCTGTTACAAGCGGCATGCTTCCAGTGCGTTCCTGCGACCTTTATTAATCGTCTGTCCATCTTGCCGGTGGACGTCCTACTTAACGCTTTTGATCAAATGTTTTCCAATCCTTCCAACGGCCATCAGTTCTTTGCGCAATGTGCCCTGCCCACTGCCACTTAAGCTTGCTTATCAGCATCGCTATGACCGTTGACTTAGTTCTCCTACGTATCTTCTCATTTCTTATTCGATCCCGTAGAGAAACAACGAGCATAGCCCTCTCCATAGCTCGCTGCGTGACCTTCTTTGGTTGGTGATGATTAAGTTTTCTTTAATTGCCGCCTTCTGTTAGATTCAGCTTCTGTTAGCCAGACTCTAGTAGGCAAACAGAGCAACCCCTCCAAATTTTAGGCAAAATTAAAGGTGAATCATGTTTTACCTAGCAGCAGCAAGTATTTCGTAACTTTGAACCCTTAACGACAAGATACAACTTAGCGTGATACTTAAAACATTATTCATCAATCCATTATTTTCCGTTTATCCATAGTAACCGGGCATAGCCACTTGCAATAAAAAAGACTCAACATAGCATAGTTTCAGTATTCAGAAGTGTCTAACTTGAGAAATTTCGAAAGTCATGTCATCCTCTCCAAAAACAATACAAACGATAGAGACCGAATTCAATTAAGAACTTTTTAGATAGGATACCAGATGGCTATCTCTGTTTAGGCAATTATTGTAAATAATGTATTGCCAAATTACAAATTTGTGACGTCAGTAATACAGAAATTAGTTCATACACTATGCACTGATGTAGCATAGCCTAAGTATTGCGATACTAAAGAAACGACAAATAATTGTCATTTTCTCATTAAGATATAAAATTGTATTTCATAAACACATCAATTTAGAAGCTATTGTTGTTCTCCAAAAAGCCTCAGCTATTGCAAATTAAAATCAATCATAGAAGGCGTAGATAGTAATATATATAATAATAGTAATCATAGGCTTGTAGTTTTAATATAATGTATGAAAGTAAAATTTTGTTTAAAATTACCTGTACAGTGGTAACAACTGATACATCCACACATACAGGAAGTTGCTTTGGTCAGCGCCTCCCGATTCAGGGATGGTGGTATGAGTTACTTTTCGACTTGCTCGCTCGTTTCGCAATAATAAAATAACTTTGTGGGTTTTACAACCGACCCTGATTCGGGGGGCGAAGTTATTACCAAAACAACAGCCTGTATTTAGAAATCGTTGCTTAAGAGGAAAAAAAATACATGGTCTTAGTTCGGTATTTATTGTTGTATAAAATAGTGAACGGTGATTTATCACAAACTTGTAAAGTACAGGTTTAACTTAAAGCGATGACTAGAGAAGCGGCCATATTGCACGAGCTGAGCTGTACAAGCGATTCTTTCTTAGTGTTATTCCCACTTAGGTATAGTTCCAACGGAGTAGTAGTGTACGTAAACTAGTCATTTATTAAATGCACAATGGGCCTAATGGGACTAACCACTGTCCGTTGCTAAGGAAATTAGAGAACCCATAGACAATTTAGTAGGGATGTCATTTGATGACGACTAAAGTTAGACAAAAACACGCAAAAACTTGTACAAATACGTCAGAAATCGCACCACTTAATTTGATGTTTCTAAATTATTGTAGGCTGTCTCTTTTTGTTTGTTTGATAGAGAAAGAGAGAGACTGAACCTAAATTTAATCTTAAACAGGGCGCATTGGAATTGAGCCCAATGTTCAAGTGTGTTAATATCTTTCCACAAATTAGGCGTTAGCTAGTTACATTCTGTTAACATCCATGTCTTGGGTACGAATGCTCGTGCTTATTACACGAACTTTTACACCAAGATAGTCGTCAATAAGAAAAGTTTAAAACCATACTGAAATGCCCTCATAAAGGGGACTTAGTAATAAGAGGCACTTAGTCTCACGTGACAACTTTTTCGTTTTCATAAATTTTCTCGCACGGCACCAAAATGGCAAAGATTATTAAAGTTTAGTCTCTCTCTTTACCTGCTAAGCAAAAAGAGACAAACTACAATGATTTAGAAACGACAAAGGATCTGCTGCAATTTCTTACGAATTTTCGTCTAACTTTGTCATTTCGTCGAATGACATCCCTATTAAATTGTCACTGGATTCTGTAATTTTCTGAGCAACTGAGCTATCAGCTGCTTAAACTGACGTTTCTAATTAATTCTAGTCTATCTCTTTTCGGTTGTTGAGTAGAAAAATTTATTAAATAAATTGTTTTCAACAAACACACGAATTATCTGGCCCCAAACTAAGCGTGAGCTTGTGCTATGATGACTAGGATAACGGATAGACATACTTATATACATTTATAAACATCGATGACTTAGGTACAAATGCTCCGTGCTCATCACACAAACATTTGCCCCTTGCGGGATTCGAACCTGCAACCGCCTGGTTTAGAAGTCCGGGGCGCGCACCACTACACCAAGAGTCATCGAGAAAAAGAGGGAGACTGAAGTTTTTAATCGTAGATAGGGCACATTGGAATCGAGTCTAAGGTTGAATTCAATTGAATCTGCAAAATGTGTTTATATATGAAACTACCAAGTGAGAATATCACTCAGACCGACAAGATAGAAGTTCGTTGTAATGTTCAGGTCCCATAACCACACGAATATAGTCCGATAAGTCCGTGCGCGAACTTCCTGCGAAAAGAAAGACGTACGAAGCTAGTATTGCTAGACGTCAGCGGGGAAAGGTGGTGTTGCGGGGACGGGGATTCCTCATGTCAGTCGCGTCGGCCTGTGTAACTCCCCGCGTAGGTAGCAAAAACGTACCTTCGCGCGGCGACCCATTGGAAGAGGCTAAACAAGTTGGGTGTCGCGAGCGAGCAACGAGACGCCGCAAGTTTTATTCACCGGCGGCGCACGGCACTATGTGTGAATTACGTTGCTGGCTGGACGAGCATGAATAAAGTGCTAGAAAGGTGCGCTAGATGGCGTAAGTAGCTTCTAGTAGCAGTCAACCCTATCGCGTCGCATGATAGTACTTCACTGAATAGGTTTAGTGTATTATGATTCATATTCCAGAGTCATAAGAATGAAATTATCTTGCAATGGATTTCTGTAGGTGTCTAAGCGAGAATGTGCTTGACTCTGAGGTGAACTAAATTACACCATATCGTTGACGACATTGAGTAGATATTTCATCAAATTTCATTGCAAAGTCAAACTTCTGTACGGAGTACTAGTACTTATTCTGTGAGTATTAGTACTTATTCTGTGGTCGCGTGTGATTTGCGTTTCCTCGCCCCCCGCACGTCTTCGTTCCGCAGGAGGCACATGGACTTATTGGACTGGGCGTCTTATCGCCAAAGCCCGTATAACATGCCAGTGATAAGAGTGAAAAGCTTCTCAAAAGTTGGCCGATGATGATGTATTTTCATTTGCGTTTCTTATCCAGTGATTAATTTATCCGTAGACAGACGTATTTTAAGGCGGATTGAGTTGATTTTGTAGATTTATTTTTCTACCAAATTCGATAGGCACTACGTTTAAAGAAGTCTCAAGACATTGCGCATCGCTCATGCGTGTTGCCACTGGCACGCTATAAGAGCACTACAGAACACAAAATATTATACTGCTTAAAACTTATGTACATAAAGTTTTTATTGCGATTTCCGCGATCACACAACTCTCGCGCAATATAACCTGTAAAGCGCTCGTTTGGTATTCCACGTCAGTTGTAAATTCAAAAATTCTTAGCCGTTATCTATAACTAAATTACCGATGTCTAAATTGCACGTTTTTTTAACTTAACTCATTTATTACTTACTATATTTACAAAATTTCTTTTAAAAATATTATTATTTATAATTCGCAAACTTTTTATTCATTTTTTTGTTTGTTTCTTAAGCTGTGGCGATTTTGCCACCTTTTTTGGATTCATGCAACATATTGGCGATAATGTAATTAAATTATAATTTAAATAGGTAAATAATATCCATCTTTGGGAATCGTATCTTTGGCATCCGCTTATCTAGATAAGTATTCTTATTAGTATATGAACTAAAATTTTTGACCTTATTAGAAATTTATTGCTTTCGTTCATTACTAGAACAAATCACAGACCAAACTTATATAAGTTATATAAAATAGGTAATTTAAAAATAATAACATTGTAAGGTTTTAATGTAAAATTGTGTGCATGAATCCATTAGCGTTGTACTAATTCCTTCCAATTTAGTAACTATTATGTATCATAACTAACCACTAGTTGTAAATCGAAATGTGATTTATTTACAAATGGATTTTAATACTATTTTGGCTAAATGTCACTAATAACTTCTTATACTAAAATTGTGCCATTTTGTGAAATGTTAATATCATAATAATAATTTATCAAATCGAACAAACAATGGAACGTAATAGTGAAACTACGAATACTATCTACAACTTAAGCGAAAGAATACTTACAGTTATTTTGTACAGTTCAATTACGAGAACAAAACGCATAACAAATTTATAATTAAATACAATAAACGTTACGATAATATCGGCGTGTCGTGGCCTGCGCGGGCGCGAGAGTCGGCCGTCGAGGCGTGAGTTATATTTAGTAGGGCGCTAGTCGGTGGCGCCCAACGCGTTGTTGAGTGCCGTTGTTGACGCGTTGGTTGTTACCGAAGCAAAGAAGGTACTATTGGCGTAGGTAATTCTTCTAAATTTCGTTTTACTCGGCCGATGCACTTAAAATTGGGGCTATAAACCTAAGCCGCTTGATATGAGTACTTAACAGCAAAAAACTGAGAGTTTTAGGTAGCAGCAATCATCATACTTGTATCTGTGACCGGCTAATTATTTAACCAGGAAAAGGTGGGGCTTAACTGAGAACGACACGTGCGCTGTGGCGCCTTACAATCTATGCCACACTTAATGTCGTGCCCTACCTCTCCTGCCACCTGCACGCAAGAGGACCTTTACAACGCCAACCAGAAGGCCATTGATGTTGCCACTTTTTGGGCGCAGAAAGTTTAATGGCCATTGACTAGAGAAGAAGAAGAAGATTATTTCACGCCAAAATAAGTGGAAACTAAGCGGATTTGTGTCCCTAAGAGCGAATGTCTCCAGCATCGCCGTCATGAATTTAGAGCCTAAGTCCGACCCTCGCCCCGCGCGGCCCGCCGCTTGTGTCCGATCACATACCTGCGACTCGCAGCGATGAAGTTACTAACATTAAACACAGAATATTGATTATTTGCAAGGCACATTCTCTTAAAAATCCTGAATTTCAATTTTCTTCCTCGTATATCGATGCTCCGAAAACATCAAAACACGGCGACGGAAAGTAACGGTGTGAACGAAGCGACTTCTATTTGTAATGATATGTATATAATCAATTATATACCCTGTGTCTCGAAAAATATATGAGAAGTCATCGTACAGGTGTACAAAGAAATGAAAATCGGTCATGTACAATATCTACACTAGTCACTAGGTTGCGTTTGAAGGAGCTCGAAGGGTTGAGATCGAGATGAGATCTTTATTATTGCTCATGAGAGTGGTGCGTCGTGGCGGCGCCGGCTGGCCGTCGGGGTGGCCGGCGCGCCCGGCGCGGGCGGCGCGGTGACGCGGCTAGTAGCCGTACCCGGCGCCCGGGTACAGCAGCGCCGCGCCGCCGCCCGCCGGTCAGTGCTGCGCCGCGAACTTCATGCGCTTCTGTTTTTGCCTCTGGTTGCAGAACCACACGCGAACAACGTTCTTTTTTAGATCCAGCTTCTCCGCGATCGCCGTGATCTTCTCGCCCGACGGCCGCGGCTGCACTGCGAAGTACGCCTCCAGGCTTCTCTTCTCCGGCGCCGCTATAGACGTCCGCTTTCTTTTCTTCTCCCCGGCAGGCAGCACGCTCGGCGCGTCCGGGTCCCGCCTTTTGTTCTTCGCCTGCGCCTCTGCTTCTTCGAGCCACGCCTGCAGTATCGGCTTGAGCGCGATCATGTTGTTGTGGCTGAGCGTGAGGCTCTCGAAGCGGCAGATCGTGCTTTGCGAGAGCGCGCCGACGCCGGGCAGTTTGAGGTTGGCAAGCGCTTTCCCGACGTCCGCTTGGGTTACTCCGAGCTTGATGCGGCGCTGTTTGAACCTTTCCGCGAAGGCTTCTAGTTCGCGGGGGTCGGTGTCGGTGTCGGGGTGCAGGGCGGCGGCGGGGTGCGCGAGGTGTGCGGGCGGCGCGTGCGCTAGTCCGCCGGCGTGGTGGTGATGGTTCATGACGTGGTTCATGGCGCCGTAGCCGTGGAGCTGGTGGTGTGGCGGCGCCGCCTCGCCCATCGGCGCTAGAGTCGTCATCGACGACGATGTCAGCGGGTCTAGCATATCCAGCCCCTCCATGCCGTGGTGCCCCATCTGCGAGAAAAATGACTTTGTAATTCGTTTTATCGTACTGCCGAATGCTAGTCGATTGCGAAGATTGGTAACGAGGGGTTTGGCGTGAATTAGCTTGTGCATTCATGTTAAATCGCCCGTTTCATTGTGTCAGGGCTGCACAATGGTCGAGTATGGGGTATAAACAATCTGTGTAGATTTCCAGCGTGTTTTATGAGTGCAAACACTTGTCGCGAGGGCGGGACGCGGGTGCAATGCGCTCTTTGTTCCGGAATGAGTGCGCACTTAAACTATTGATCACTGTTACTCTAATTTAGGCTGACAGTTGGATGAATATTTTATGCGGATGCATCATGTTCAGATGAAATCAAACCTATTGCGTAATGAAACAGAATACAATTTAACATATTCACATCGTTTTTACTGTGTGCTATTTTGATAAAAAAACGATTTTGATTTGCTTTATAAGTTGATGACTTCTGGCCATCTTCAAGAAAAACCTAGATCAGCCTGTCCTAATCTTATGTTTGACGATAATCCCTAATCTAGTTAAACACTTAAAAGTGAAAAACTACGGTGATCATGATCACGTCGATACGCGTTAATGTCAAAATAAAGTCTAAAAAGTCTAGATGATGGAGAAAACCACTGAAAACGTATCAAAAAAACCAAGACTTATTTTTTCTGACTATTACTTTCCACCTCGTTGGTTACCTTGCATATTACCCATTATTTTCATAAATAAACTCTAACCAGAACAATTGACAGCCGGGCCGCTGCAATATATCTCACTAGCCTCCTAAACGGATCGTAAGTCTTCCTCTGACAATTTCTCTCCATGGGTTCCATAGTTCCTGCCAAACGAAACTCGACCATAGCACCTTGACTTACAGTTGCATGAACGCAGCAAGATGTCGACGGTATCTTCAGAATGTTGCAGGCTATTTTGTTCCTTACTACTCGGAATTACGGTCCTTGGGAGTTGACGCGTGTCGGTTACAAGTCCAGGGGCCAGGGGAGCAATATTTCACAATTACTAGGCATGTCTAGCACGGAACTTCGCGTTTCTTGGACTCTACTACTATTTTTAAAGTAAGTATGTGAAAATGTAGTGGAAAAATAGTCACGCGTGCTGCTGCATTTGTCAATTTATTTGGAGTCAAATTAAATTTAGGGGTGTGCCCAACACCACATCGATGGCGAAATATATTTATCGATAGCCTATGAGAGGATAAATAATCTAAAATAATGTATTACGTAATCCGGTACTCGTGTCATCTATTTCTAGAGAGAAGCAACCTATCTTCTTCTTGTTTACCAGATGTTAGCTTGAAAGCAGTTTGAAATGCTTTCTTGAAAGCTATACAATTGCAATTCGAATGTAATCGGGTCGAGAGTCGAGAAAGGCTGATGTTAATAACAATTTTCTGTGTGAGACTAAATATACAATGTGGTTTATGTTATGAAATTCTAATAATCTAGGAATGTATTTTGAAGTTTACATCAACATACACAAGACATATTTTTTAATATTTTCAACACTTCCAGTGTTATTTTTTTATTTGTTTAAATAAGAAAATGAAAATTTCGCACACGGGTAGAATTCCGGGGATGTTCCTTATTAGAAAAAATTAACATACTTTGAAATCCTAAAACGGCTTTTCCTATTAAAGTCGTAGAGGTACCGCATATTTTACTATTTCATATATTCATAAAAGTTGTTGTAAATTCGCTTTTAAGTACGTTCCTAGAATATAATAACTTCGTAACATATGAGTATCACACTGTATAGAGTGAGCATTAACGTAACAGTTAAAGTCAAAATAGTTATTAAACTATACCAAAACTAACTAAATAAACAAAACCTCATTATACCGAAATTAATTTCCAACCCTTTTGGAGTGGAGCTGAAACCGCAAATATTGAACTCAGGTGTGTAGTAGATCCATGATAATACACTACAATTTGTGAAGGGGCGCTGTGTCATTGTGTAATAATAAGGGGGCGCCACCCCTCGTGGCATTTGATAGTGTTGTGCACACGCTGATTTTGGATATCGATAAAAAGATTACATAATTGTGCAAAAATATCACAGAATCGCTCTGTGACAAATGTAGACTTAAACCATACTCAGAGATGTCAATTAAAGTTAGTCTTTCATTAAGTCTCATGCCGTCTTTTTCTATGTCATTGATAAAGAAGGTGACGGAACGGGACTTTATTTTTATTATTTAAATTTCATTGACTCTTCGAGGTATAATAAAATAATGTTAAAGCTTGAAATAGCTGTATATCGATGTAGTCTGATAAGTTATCTAATTAAATTGATATAGGTGGATGATTGATACCATAAAAAGATGACATGATTGTAAGTGTTAAAACAAATTAATAATGTTCATAATGCTTAGTTCTGAACTAATATCCGTTTGTTTAGCGAGTCTATGCTTTGTAATCTAGGCTACTTGACACTCTTGTTTGTGTTGGTTTAGTTGTACTTGTCTGTATGTTAATTAAAAGTTTGCGAATTTTCAAAAAAACCATCCTAATACTTTCTTTAAAATTGTAATTAGTTAGGATTTACAATAATTGTACAATATTTATGAAAACAATGTAGTCGACATTACAACAGCCACATCACTAGCCGAGTGTATACGCAATTGCAAGTGGATATTAAATAAATTATATTTCGTTAATAGTGATTTGTATCACAACGTTATGATTGGGACAAGTGGCCGAATTTATTCGGTTCTGTGAGGCCACGAAACCAGCGTTTTAAAGCTAGAAATTACGAATTCTTGTCTAGCTTTTTTTCATTTAATATTAACTGAACGTTCAGGCAGTCAAGGCCCTCGTTGACTAAGCTTGTTAGTTATGTAAGGTAATGTGACAGGACACACATAAAATATTTATGAGCTTGAATGATTTTTTAATGTAAGCGCGCTGTTCGGGTTTTTATCGCGTACCGACAGTATTACCCACGCGTACTTTATTTAGGGACCGTGTTTTATTTTTGGAATATATCTTTATTTAAACGCCAATTAAGTGTAGAAAAATGTCACTATAAAAAAATTGCATAAATATCGTCTAAAATGTATATTGAAAAAGCAGGCGTTTAGGTAGTATTTTATTGCCATTCGTTATAATTACTTACAAGCGAAAAAAATTGACTAGGTTTTTTTACATTTAAAAAATACCTTAACCTTACTATATTAGTAAACAATTTATCAATATTATTTTTAATCTAATTAATGTAATTCCAAACTCGGAATTGTAGACTCTTTTGTTCGCGCAAAGTGTATCTATCAATTTTCCTGGCCCCAACCTTCCCCTAGGTACTTTTTGATGGGTATGTCATGCATGCGTTATGTTGCATTGATGTACCGACTATTTTGATGGCGCGACGGCGCTGCAAATGGTTTGATACCCATTGCCTTTAATGTACTTATAATTATCTTGTACTTGCATTAGAATTATTGCCGAATATTGTGTGGCTTTTTGGGACCTTTTGAAGTATAAGTGGATAGTTTTTAAAATTGAATTATCATACTGTAGTGCAAACTGTTGATAGATAAAATCGGTAACACCCACGCCAAACTAGTCTTTTTATTTGAAATGGGTTTGCTCTTGACACAAGTCTTAGTCAGACGTGGCGTAGACAGAGTCGACGGTGGACGACGATTGCTTTTAATTTCAATAGTTAAGCTTTCAGGAAAGCATCGATAGCTTCTAATCGACACGCCTGAAAAACATTAGCAGCTTTCAAAGCACTGGAAAATGACAAATGATATTATGCATATTATGTCACAATACGAATCGTTGACGTACTTTTTATGAACTGTCGAAACGCTCTTCTTCCGTAGATTTTGTACGAGAATAGTAAACTATGACGACACATTTCACTATACTCAACTAACATAGTTTTTATTGAGTTTAGTTTAATTAAAAATCAAATACCGCAGATAGTTAAAAATATCAGTGAAAGTGTGTTTAAAATAAATGATGTTATTTTCAAGAAATAGGTTTTTGGAATCAGTAGTGTCAAGTACCCAATTACAAACGTAATCGCGGAAGCTTCCGGATTAGGAAGTAGGCCTGCAGCACCGAGCACATAACCTATAGAGATGAAATGTCAATAATTTTGTTGAAGAAAAAATTCGTCAAAATCTCCGGCACTGAATGCCTTGGTTTTTGTTGAATATATTTTGCCAAGTAAATTCACTTATTTCTTTACATATTTTCAGTTGTATGTGTTGTTACTATAATTTGCCTCTATGTTACATGTTCGATGGCCTGCAGATTGATTTCGGAGGTACTTTGACGTGGATTTTGTATGGATATCGAATTGGCAAACCGCTGTCCGTGAAGGTCAGACGACAACACGTGATTTCTTAGAGCACCTTTACATTAGTAGTGTTGTAAATCTGACGATGTCTATTAATTCGTTAGGTAGTCTACCGGTAGACTACGGTCAGATACGTAGAAATCATCAGTGATTACTTATTTAAAGAAAGAAAAAAGATACACAATGTCAAAATCAATTAAAATTAACTTAATTGCAAAAGGGATTAAACTTCCTGGATCGAGATCGCGGGGCACGATGAAAGTGATATGTATGAATAAAGTATACATAGAGGTACAAAAAAATGTAAAAAATAATGAAAGAAAACGTGAAATCAAGTCGCCATATATTTTGTAATTAAAAGGAGTCTGCTGATGACACCGTGCACATAACCTAAAGAGACGAAATATCATTAATTTTGTTTCAGAAAAATTCCGTCAAAATCCCTTGGCAATGAATGCTTCCCTTTTTTTCTTCAACATATTTTGTTAAACAAATTTACTTATTTCTTTACATATTTTAAAATAAAAGTGCTGTTTAGAAGATTGTCATTTAGTATCAAAACCAAAATATCTCATATTTCTTAATATTGGTTAAAAATACATGCCTAATTTGACAATTTCGTATCAGTACCAAGCACTGATAGATTTCGGAATAAATCCCCCTTACTTCGCCTTTATAGGTTACGTGCTCGATGGCTGATTCCGTGCTGCTGTCGCGCTGCTGGTGCTGACGACCTAATGTGCAAGCGACTTTACATTGATATACATGTAACTTGCATCAATAGTTTCGCGATTAAAACGTTAATGTTAAAGCGTGCGTTTTTAAATATTCAGATTAAATGAAACACAGAAATAAAAGCCTCTTATCTGTATTCAGTGTTTTCGGGAAAACTGAAGACTTGTTAAATGTGTTCCATGGAAAGCCTTGGAAACTGGATTTCCTCGAATAAAATCGATCCTATCTTTCGTATTTTATCCTATATTTGCTGCTTATTAACCGACTTAAAAAAGGAGTTTCTCAGTTTGACCCCTATGTTCCGAGATTAATTCGCGTTTTTGATAACGATCTGTGTAATGAAGTATGCGATTACAAAGACCTACACATTTGATAAAACTTACTATAATTCAGTTTAAAAAATATCGAAATATATATTATACACTTAAGAAACTACTGCTCGAAACGGGAATCGAATCCGCATTCATCGCATACCGGGCGATTTCCTAGAACCGAAATGTCACCATTATTTTTAAAATTCGTTTACTTTAGTACCTACTTATGTTTAAAAAAAAGTTGGATCACCGCAACTGTAAACTGTTTTTTATGTAATTATTAAAATAAAATAAAATATTATGAACTTACTCATTCATACATATAAGTATGCTTACGTTTATTTTGTCAATGGAAACTTCTTATTATGTTCAACATCGTAAACATTGAATTATTTCAAATGTTAAGTAGGTATATAAACTTTTAAAGTAATTTAAGCTGCTCTTACCACTAACATAAACTTCGCTAAGCAGGACTTAGACAAAGTGCTAAGTGGGACGAGCCTTATCTTCAAAGGGAAATATTCCCTTGCTTGTCCATTACGGGAATATCGACCCTTAAAAATAAACACTGCAAGTTAAACTTGAACCCGTAGGGCGACCATGGTTGAAGCGAAATTCGGAATGAGTTAAAAAAATGAGGTATTACATATAACTGACAGTTGCGGAACATTTTCGAGTACCTCTTTGTCAGCACTTTGGGGAAATTCATATCAAATAATTAAAGTTTTAGTGACACTGAAATACCTATAAACATTGCGATGTAATAGCCATCAATGATATCAGCCGCACGCCAGACTACACTTGACTTTGAGACCGCCTCTATTGCCTACGTAATAAAAGCTGTTTTCCTAGTTCAAATGGGTAACCTAACGTACATTAGTGTCTGTTTAAACAGTAATGCATACTGAACTGAAAAGTTGAAAGGCCTAAAGGTGTGGAAAAAATTATGTTAAAAGAGGAAACTTAAATGGTTTAAGTGTTTTTAATTTTGTAATTGTATTTCAGCTTTATACTTGTAACTGTATGTTTCCCAAATATTAATTTAAAAAAAAAATGTTTTCACACTTAAAATACGTTTTTTTTTAAAATGAAATTGTTTATTTTTTTATTTGTAATTAAGAATATAAAAAAAGTTTTAAATTCGCTTTTAAATACGTTTCCAGCATGTTAGAACCACGTAACATTAATCACAAGGTATTCCATTTTCCATTGACATCTGTAATGTCAATGGAAAATGGCTGACGAGCAGGATGCCTTCAACGACTGGAAGGTAGCTGCCAAAAACCGTGGAAAGTGAAAAGGGGTACACCACAGGCTCTCAATAATAATAAAGTCGAAATGTTTGTATTTTGACGTCTGACAGATCATTATCCTGGACAGACTCAAAGCGTGGTGTCCCTAAGTGGAAGGGGCACGTCGCCTTCCCTTGGGACATGGGACATATGAGCATTTTTACTAGTTTTCACAATTGTAGCCCCGCTGGGGACACAACAAACGTTGTTGGTAACTGCGCGACAACTGCTGTTTCTTAATGTTAAGAATCAGCGGTGCGGTAATGGGGATAAATATAGTAAATACAGTAGACTTTGTACGCAATGTGTTATAGGTACCTTTTTCTTGCATAGGGTTTTTTTTGGTATTCTACATAAGGTCTAAAAATTATAAGGTAGGTAAGTAAGTACCTACTGCGTTGACACAGATTTGTAATCAATCGAAAACTAAATATTCTTTCGATATAACCCTTTGAGGATCACAAGTCGTCGACGGTCGGATAACAATTGATTATCTATTGTCTCTGGAAACATGATACCTAAGTGATATACCTATACTCGTAAGTTTTCATGTGTTTTCACAATATTTCAATATAACCATATCATTGCAGTTGTTCATTCGTTCTGTCTCTGTCAAATTTGCCTACGAGAATGCCAGGGAATTATACCATTTTTGACATGTTTGGTTTTTTTTGTATATTGTAAAATAGTAGGCAACATTGGACAAATTCAAATACTTGTTACAGATTTTAAAGTGTTATTAAAATCTAAAGCGTCGGTGGTACTCAGACCAAAAAAATCTAGGAAGAGAGAGAGCCATCTCAGATATGGCGACACCTTGAAAACTGGTTTCCTAGTGTGCTACTTGATCACGAAGGTCGTCAATAATATTGTAATAACAGCAGAGAATACTATAAAAAGTAATAAGTTTTATTAACGGTAAATAAGAAATACACCGTGTTATTTAAAAATATATATTTTTTATATAAATTGTTTCAACAAACACACCAATTACCTAGCCCCAAACTAAGCGTGAACTTGTGCTATGGTGACTAGGATAACGGATAGACATACTTATATACATTTATAAACATCCATGATTTAGGTACAAATGCTCGTGCTCATCACACAAACATTTGCCCCTTGCGGGATTCGAACCCGCAACCGCCTGGTTTAGAAGTCCGGTGCGCGAACGACTACACCAAGACGGGTCGACAAATCGTCAATTTAAAAATGTAAAAGCTTTATTTACTTTTAAGACGCCAATTTGAAATGAATGACACATTGTTGAGCAGTTGAGAACCCGTTGTATTCAGTATTTAACCAACTAAGTATTCATCATTCATTTGGCCGTCTTACAAATAATAGTTTTTTTCTTGATTGGATTTTTAGGATCAAGCACCATTATTCAACAAAATAATCAGAAACAAAACTTGCTTGATAGCGCTGTTGATAATCCAATTATGTTAGCTTGAGGAAAGAGGACACCGAAATTTTATAGATGACTGAAAAGATTGACAGATATTTTAACACCTCAGATTGCGAAGACACTTTCAGAGTCCCCCGAACTCATGAAGATTGATCGACAGATCCGACAGAAAATCAAATAGAAATTCCGACGAAGTTTCCTTTCTATGGTTCCGTAGTCTTGACAAGGAACCCCTGTAGTTTTGTCATGTCAGTCTGTCCGTATCCGCGGTTTTGCTAAGAGACCGTTTGTACCAGTAAGCTGTAATTTTGTAGGTGTATGTATCCAATTACGCTGTTACAGTGGTACATGTAAAAGTAGGCAGTACATGGTAAAGTGGGGATATTTTTTTTGTGCCATCTACCCCATCGTGCGGGGGGCACGATGAGGTAGACGACCGGTATCGTTGAGTCGTCTTTTAAAATGACTTGGATCCCCAAGTTTCTAGGATTTTTAAAAATATATTTATTGCTCCATTTACGAAATATTAATACTTAAAGTGCATTGTTTTGGTTCAGTAGATTCGCCCTCCATCTAAAAGCTTAACTACTGATTTTCATAAACTTCAAAGGAATACTATAGCGGTTAAGATAACTTTATTAGTTTAGCAGTAATATTCGAATAACTCGGGTGTTGGATAATTTTGTACCAAATACACAATCTTAGAATAAATTTTATATAGTATAAAATGGTATGGAACCATTTTTGCGCGAGTCCGACTCGCACTTGGCCGGTTTTTTTGTTACAAGATGACAGAGACTATTTTGACAAACACATGTTAGCGCAATACGACAAAAACTAAGATCAACTATATTTTAGTTATTGCGTGAACCTGATAACCGCCAGACATTTCATATCTACCATTGAGAACTTTTAATCCAAGAGCTCTATTTTTTAATCATTCGTATGATATTTTGCTGGCGAATGCGACTTAATTTCACTCGTCTACCAAGTCGCATGACTCAGTAATTAGAAATCTTCACGAGAGTGATTCAAAAATAGAGCTCCAAATGAGATTACATAGTCGGTAAAACACTTTGAAAATTTTTATATTGTCCAAGGTAAATCAATACCGCCATTCGCTAATGAACACTTGAGGTGTAGGCACAGAATAAGTACTAAAGGTAATAATGAACGACTATCCTAGTGTCAAAAATCAGTACTTAAAAATCCGCTAGATGGCGTTAAATAACCTTAGTCAGGTTGATTTCATATTTTCGAAAAAGGCTGGTTTTATCGGAGATTATGTTGTAATGATCGGCATGTTTTAGTTTCACGCGTTATTTTCACGAGTTATTTTTTATCAATTTAGGGATCATCAGGACGATTTTTCCATTAAATTTAAATTTTAACTGCATTTTAAACTCGCTAATATTTAACGTAAGTAGGTACTTCGACATGTCTATACACATAATATTAAAATATTTTGTTTTTGTTTTATTTGCAATGATTTCAATATTTAATTACTTAGATGAATCATGACGAAAAAGGTTATCTATCAACAAAAAATGAAACTAAAGTTTTGAGCTGTCAGGAAATTCCGCATCGACAACATTTTGGGGTCTTTTTGCTGTTCTATTTATTATCTCTAATGAACATTTTGAGGTATAAGGTCATTTAAAAAATATCTGTCATGTCTTTTTATAAGACAGTTTCAAATGAATGGCACATTGTTCACTACCAATGCATTTTGTTATATAAACTAAGTGTCCTTTTTTTTTATTAATTAGTTTTCATAAAACACATAAAGACTTGCTAGAACAGGGGTTCAATTTTTGAACTACTCGCCTGCAGATTTCTACTGAATATCGTTCGTCATCTAAAAATCCGTATTTTTGAATCGCTCGAATCGTCATTGTTTGTGTCTGTCAATATGAAATAAATTATACGACTTGGTAGACGAGTGAAATTAAGTTGCATTCGCCTACAAAATCTCATACGAGTGATTCAAAATTAGAGCTCCTGACATTAAATAATTCTTTACCAGCTACTAACGTGTAATTATCTCAAAAACTTGAAAACTGACAAATTATTGACACATTAGTAGCTAATATAGTCAATAAAGCCTAATTATCTGTTCCAGCAACTGGATTGTAATAAACTTCGTAATAACACTTTGTTTTAATAATATAATTTTCTAAGCGTCGAGTTCACGAACACGTTTAATTTTTAATCAACCGGTTTAGCATTATTTGACATATTTTGTAAGGAAATTCTGTCATGTTTAACCGTCAATTTAGGTACATCGGCTGTTTAAAAAATTGGTAAACCCAGTCCCTTTGATTACCATCTATAATTTTCCACAAGACTTGCTATATTTCGCAAAACAAACGTACTCTTACAGACCTGGGGGTCTACCATTAATCATCCGGGTAACACCAACAACTTTCCCAAACTCACTCACCCCAATATTAATTGTACATAATCGCTTCATAACCGGTCGTTATGTTACATTTCCAAGTTTTATAGACACTTTTGAATTGATCGAACGCTTTGTTTTTCTATTTCAGGTTTGGAACACGGTTTTATTTGGTGACTACCATCTTTTTTTTGGTTCTTACTCTAGGATTTGTAGGTCGATCAAGTAATACTGCTTATACTTATAAATCGTTTATAGGGAGAATGATAAATTGACTGAAGTTAGAAAACAGCTTTAAAATTATGTCCAACCATGTCTTTTATAATTAACTAGCAGTTCCCCGCGTATTCGCCCGCGCCTAATGTCGAATTTTCCATACAAAATTTCATTAACCATTTAACCCGCTGATGATTTCATATCGCGACAAAAAGTAGCCCTCAAAGTATGTCCTTCCCAGGGTCTCTAACTATCTCTGTACCAAATTTCAGATAAATCAGTCTAATAGTTTGAAAAAAAAAATCAAATCTTTCCTGTTTATAATATTAGTGTAATTAATAATACACGATTCCAATGACAATGATTAAATTTTATTCAAAACATCACGTCCTAAGGCTGAGTAAGCATTAAGTATATTTACTGCCCCAATAAAACTTGTACTCACAAAAACAAATGACTATCAAAACGTCACTCGCAACATCACTCCCATCATCCCACGGCTCAATAAAAAAACTTAATCGAATCAAACTAGGGCTCGACTGGTCTCCACTATATTTACAGATTAGACATCGAAGGAACCCCAAACGCGCGCTTTTGGGTTCCGTGGGCTATAAAGCACACATTACGAACCCTAAGCCAGGGGTAGGGGTAGGTCGAAAAGGGGAAAATTGGAAGGCCCGTTTTTACGATACAGCGCAGCGGTGACTTTTTACGCGAGTGCTATTTATGGGAACATAGTGTTACTAGATTTTATATTGATTTTAGGTTATGACGTTCTTGTTCGTTTGTTTTGAATAAGTGGTTTAAATTTGGACTCTAATCGGATGTCGGAATGTTGATTCTCATAAGGACTCAAAAGTTGTAATCAATTTGCTTAGTACTCGATATAACGATCTTTTCGAATTAGAATCCACAATCGATTGATTAATAAACGTGAATATTTACAGGCAACTTGCAGATATTATAAAACATGATTATGTACAAAATTTAAAATTATAAACAGGGTCCTTGTGGTAAGATTCTCTGGATGCTGGCAGCATTACCCCGCTGGATAGCGATGCTTATACGATGCCTACTTTATTTATAATTCTTACAGATAAGTAATAAACGTGAAACATTGTTGCTAGTAGTTTTAGTTTATAATTGTAGTTTTTTAGACCCAAATAATTTCTTTATATCGATACCACCATTAGGATCAGAGTTCTTAATCTAAATTATATGTATATTTTTAGTATTCCAAAGTCTCTTTCACTATACCTTATTTTCGAAAATCAGCGCACCAAATCGCTGTGGAATTCTCTCATCTCTCTCAAATTACTAAGCTAAGATCAGACTTGATACCTATAAAACCCGCTTTCAATTCCGTTTATACCGTCGCACACTGCCGAAAACGATTGCAATTGTGCCCCTTCCAAATAAACTCTAAAACAAGCAATTCCTAAGCAAAAACAAAAGACACGCTCCGCCTTCTGGCGGGGGATACCTACTCCTTTTCGTATACAGTGCATAAACCTTACCTCACATTTTATAGCCCTTTCCCTAAGGACTGTCGACCCTCTGAACTGAAGATTTCGATATAGCGCACACGGGTATGGAAAATTGCATATACTTTATTATTATTATTTACGTACGCGCGGATAGCGGGATCTTTACGAGGTATCCTTAGTTTTATAGACAGACAACTCGATTGGTATGATTGGTGAAGAGTTTCCCGATCTGGAGGGACGGGGAGTGTACGCTGTTTTGAAGTATTATAATAAGTTTATTGATGTTGTTATGGATCTAAAGCTAGTAAGGGACGATATAATGTACTGATTTTGATCAGCTTCTACTCGCACATTGGCGATGAATGCGTACCGAAACAGAATGATGCATAATCTACTAAGTGCGGGATTGATGTAGGTAAGGACGACATTCAGTATATCAAGATAAACAATGTGACATCTTATGCAGTCATAAATAGGCGTGATCTTGCAACGAAAATAGGTCTGCATGTGCTGGCCACTGTACTGTACTTAGATAGATTTTTTGAAAGTATTGAAATAGTGACTTATTCCATGCCAGTCTTCTGCAACCGTCACCCAACGCTAATGTACGGATAACTAGGTCCATAAACGTACCAGAATGTACCAGACTTGTTGGAAAATTAGTTCACGAGCTTCGTGAGAATGAGTACTCTTAAACATAGAAGCACATGGAATTCTATTCCTATCTAAAATAAGGAGAGCTAGCTTTCTATTATTACTGTACTCTACTTGACAGCAAAAAACAAGTGACTGTATGATCTTCTCCTAAACTGTTTGGTTGGTCTAGTGGTCAAGTATGCTGTTTTTTGCCTAAGAGGTCTCAGGAATCCCGGGTCAGGCCGAAATATGTGTTTAGGTTTCTTTGTTTTGAAATAACTTGAAAACAGCTGGCAGTCAGGAATTTGGTGGTGATATCATCCCCATGCCTCATAAAGCAGGTTAAACTGTTGGCCCTGCGCCTAATCTCTCTCTAGTCATGTTGGATTTCCATCAAACCGAATTTTGAGAGTGAAGGAACAGGGAGTGCACTTGTGTATTACGCATATAATTGTGCACAATAATCTAATCTAGTGCTAAGCTGCCGTAGTAAATTTATACAGCATGATTTTAAAGAACACTGACAGGTATGGGGAGTCACAAAAGATCGTGGGTCGAGGTTCTCCGTGGGTCAATGCCCATGGCTCCTATGAAGATGAGATAAGCTGCCGTAGTATAAATTCAGCTTGGAGAACCTTAACTTGTTAAAAGAAACAATAATACCTGATGCGGCCTAGCGTTGTGTGGTGGAGGCCCCCCGACCCCGTGGTGGTAGACCATGTCGTGCTTCAACTGCGGCAGCGGGGGCCCCGGCTGGGGCCCCGACTGGTGCTTGCTGATGTCCACCGCCAGGGCCTCCGCTCTGCTGAGGAGACCATCGTTGAGGCCTCCGAACAGATCGCCCTGGAGAATACATTTTTTAAATATTTTTTTAATTGTAACTATATTAATTGTGTAAGTGTAAACAGTCTTTTCCTTTAAGGGGGAGAATATGGCCATCAGCATCTACAACTTAAACTATGGGTCGTGATGGAAATCTAAAATAAAAACGGTAATTTAAAAAACTAAAAAAACCCGACTGCGTTTCTGTGTAATTGGAAAATAAAGAACCCTAAAACAAGAAAGAGGTCATACCCGGGTTAAATTTGTACCCATATTAAACATTTTAGCAGTCGGGACCCATTCTAGAAATGGAGGCTTAGTGAATTTAGAGCACATACCTACCTGTATATTACATTGCAGATTACTCAAATCTACTGACGAGACGGCTGACTTTTTTAATATGGGTACCAATTTAACCCGGGTATGACCTTTTTCTTGTTATAGGGTTTTTAATTTCCAATTACACAGAAACGCAGTCGGATTTCTTAGTTTTTTAAATTACCGTTTTTTATTTTGTTATTTTTAGTTTTATTATTCAAAATAAAACACCACACTGCAAAAAATATTATATTTTAAAAAAAGTACCTTTACTGGCTTTCATTTGATACCCATATTGCTATGCTAAGGAAAAAATCAATTCCCCCTCCCCCCTTTATTTCCATTTGCGGGCGTTATTTTTAAAATTTATATACCATATATCACTCTCACAATTTTGACAAATTCAACGACACCTCATATGTCAAAAACTATTGAGCCGTTTGGGCGTTTGGACTGCTTGCGATCGAGAGCAGACACTTAAAAGTACTTTATCTCCGATAATTGCTAAAACCGGCCTTCCTTTCACGCAATACGTCACACATCAAATAGTAAAGCCGTCTGCCGCGGACACGGTTTTTGGCAGATCGCCCTAAATTATTGATGAGAGCCTCTGACCCCTGTGCACTCGCCTAGATATTCCGAGATCGGACCGATACCTCCTCCATGCTCTGACTTACAAACAGCTTGTTTTATAGCTGGAGCGACCGCTTTAAAACGATGGTTTCTTTTCGATTTGTCGGTGGTAGGTGGTTATTCTCGAGACTGGAAATACAGTCACATTTCAAGTTTCGTGTGTTCTGTGACTAATGGTATTTGAGAGTTTTTGTGTCTGAATCTTACAATCACACTATCAATAATTTGTAATTTCGCAAGATCATAATATCTGTCCAATTCGCTAACCAAATGAAAAGGAAGTATTTTTGATATATTATTTCTGACAGTAAGTAGGTATCTATTAATGATCGGATTCTTCTTGTTCCTTTATTTATGGCGACTAACGAGTAAGTAAAAGC
This sequence comes from Pyrausta nigrata, assembly GCA_949316185.1. Lineage (NCBI taxonomy): Eukaryota > Metazoa > Arthropoda > Insecta > Lepidoptera > Crambidae > Pyrausta > Pyrausta nigrata. The sequence continues at coordinate 3,872,053 of OX438936.1, forward strand.
AGTACTACTACGCTAGTAGAGTCCAAAAAGAAATAGATTATGTTCTAGCTAATATTCATTGTTATTATTAACATTCAGCAGTGAAATTTTTTATCCTAAATCGAATAAATGACTTGACATTTGGTACTATAATTGAACTGCTTATATAAATTCATCCATTGTTGATTCCTTGACGTTGATACTAAGACATCGAAAGGTCTCACTTACCTACTCATATTTAAACACAGCAAAAAGTTTAGTCCAGGTTTCGATTCCTTTAAATTCAAATACAGACAGATACAGACAGACGAGAATTGGCCTTTCGTGGTATGTTTCACACCGCCCCTTTTCAGTATGCCAGGATCAATGGCTGCAGTTTTTTAGGAGAGCAGGCTTTACATATACAATTAAAAAGCCCTCTCGGCTTTTGAATTTACATAGTGCGGGTAGTCGTGGAATTGAGCAGGCTTTTGCCTTCGATACAGTTGATGCAATTATGCAGGATGAAGGCACATTTCTGTACATTGATATAAAATATAACCCTCCAGACAATGATTGTGCATTTAAAAAGAGTTAGATGGGTCATTAGCGTGCGGAAATTGATTGCCTCAAATTGGGTAATTTGCTCAATGTTTCATTAAAATATGACATTTGACACGTAAAAGAACGCGTGTTCGGAGCATCAAATTCGAATTGCCACGCAGTACGAGATAACAGGTCTACATCTTTTTTAAATATATACTCTGTCAGTGCCTCCAGACGTTAGTATGACCACGACCTAATCGTGGGAAAACCTATGGACTTAAATGTAAATTCATTTTTAAGTGCATACCATAATTTGCCAGATTTAGGCGTGAAAAGTTCAAACGTTGTTATTTAATCTATCTATAAATATTAGCTGAGATTATTTAATTAGAAATTGAGTGCTGCCGATGCAAACATTTTTATAAATTTATACTTTTTTAAGATTTAACTACAAATTATTTTTGATTTTTATATGTAACTTTTGTTTTTTGATCACAACGGAAACTTTAAATTGTCACTTTAAGTAATTTGAGAAAAATAAAGAATTGCTACGAACATTTATTAATTTATTTAATGTATGTAATAATTATATTCCCACAATATTTTGGACAAATATATTTAATACAATTTCGTAAAAACTTGCAAAATAATTCCTTAAGTTGTAAAAATAATTACAAATATATTTATCACACAACAACAAAAAACTGAATAATTAAGAACTGTCAACAGGCGGCAGTATTCTTTACGTCTCTATACTTTACTTAAAATAATATTATTAATTCACAATTTTGTAACGTAGTCGATCTTCTAAATAAATGAATATAATCTCACTCGAACCCTCCCGACACCTGATCCCACTTGAAACAGTATCGTGCGCGCGCGCCGCTCGTAAGTGTGAATTACTGTCAATCGGGATAATCCCAGAGGAAAAAAGGCAATTGACCGTGAGAACCGGCAGACCCGGGTCATTAAGTTGTGCAATTGCAAGTAGTGTTGCATTTCGATAGTCCACTATCGATAGACTACTGATAGTTAACTCAAAAGTAATAGTATCGAAGTATCGATGGTCTATCGTTTAAATTGCTACGTGGCATACTATCGATGATTTAGGTATTATAACTTCGATAATATCCATAATTTCATATCGGACGCAATCAATGGTATCGTGATTTCTACCTTAAATAATTGATATTATCGATAGTATTATCATGTATTATATAACCATTCAAAAATTATCAGAAACTGTCGATATCATCCAAATTTTGGTTCTATCGATTGCTAGTGTTGATAAGTCTTAGCTATTCGTGCTTAGAGCTGATAGTATATATATTTTTTGGTAAGATATCTGTTACCAGATCACTCCTAAATTTTCTCCTGACACAGACGGACTCCGAAATACCCCTCAATAAAATGCTGGCATGACTTGTTATTTTTGCGGCCCAGTATAGATAACATAGGTACATGTCAATACAGTCAATAATTTGCAAAACTACATCTATGTACTCGCTGACCTAAACTATAAGTCCTAGGGTGTAATTTGAAATGATCATAGTGATAGACGACGACAAAGGCTGCATCTCATAAACAAAACTTGAGAGGCCATTGAATACATAAATAAAGTAGGTAAAGGTAACCCTATAGTGGTGTTGGTGCTGAGGTTTGCCTTCCACACAGATGTCCTTGTGGTTCTGATGTCGGCTCGTTGGGACATCACGGACTCTCCTGTATTAAAAGTGCAGGCCGATTTTCGCGTCATGCCAGCATCAACGACATCATCCGTCGATCTCTTGCCTCTATTAACGTGCCGGCTTTACTCGAGCCGAACGGTATCGCGCGTGATGATGGCAAAAGACCAGACGGGATGTCACTTGTTCCTTGACGGATGGGTCGGGCTCTTGTGTGGGACGCTACCTGTGTCGACACACTTGCAGCCTCTCATCTGCCCGGGACAAGCCGTGATGCTGGTTTGGCTGCTAGGGGTGCCGAAAACTTTAAAAAGAACAAGTACAGGCTGATCGACTCGGGAGTCGATCTGCCTGTACTTGTTCTTGTTGGTACCACTTTGTACCGTTTGGAGTCGAAACACTGGGTTCGTGGGGTCCCAACGCTATCTCTTTTTTCAAAGAGATTTCCAAGAGGCTAGTTGACATCAGTGGTGACCTAAGAGCTGGCAGCTACCTTGCTCAGCGTATAAGCATCGCTATCCAGCGCGGTAATGCTGCCAGCATCCTAGGAACCTTACCACAAGGACCCTTTTTATAATTTTTGTTTTTGTGTTGTATTAAGTAATTTATCTTAATTTTTATTAATAAGTTGTATATATAGTTAATTACCCTATAGTAACAATTAACTCATCATGACCTGATGTTTATCATAATCTAAACAAGAGTCACTCAAGAGAATAATTGTTGTCGAATGGACCAAAAACATGAAACAACCCAACTAATTTGACACTTAGGTCCGCTGTAATTTATGAAAATGATCAAAATGGCACCCTTTCTGAGTGTCACGATCCTCACCCTCTGATAATTGAAATACAGTCAAGTGTATCATGGAGGGTGACCAGATATCTCATAATTACAGGACGATCCATATTTGAGTAATTCATTATCTCATATTTAAGTGATTCATTAAGTAGTGCACCTTAATTATGGGACATGATAATTATTTTTATTTTACTAGCAGTTCCCCGCGACTTTGCCCGCGCCGAAAGTCAGATTTTCCATACAAATTTTCGTCCCCCATTTCACCTCTTGATGATTTTATATCGCTTCAAAAAGAAGCCAATGTCCTTTCCAAAGTCTCAAACTATATCTGTACCAAATTTCATTTGAATCGGTCCAGTCGTTTAGGCGTCAAGACGTACCAGACAGACAGACAGACACACTTTCGCATTTATAATATTAAGTATGGATAGTATGAATTATTAGACAGAGTTGTGAAAATTGGTTCAGGTTATACAAATCGCCAAAAAACATTACACTCGATTTTTGGGCCCTTGTTTAAAAATCGCAGATAGTTGGCGTAGGTATATTAAAATAGTACTTTACCTACTTCAAATGAAAAGTATTTTGAATGAAAGGTTGCCAGGTATTATTACTAAAATCTTTTAAAAAAGTTGTCTATTTATAAGCCGCTGTGAATAGGTAGAAATGATCTACACTAATATTATAAAAACCAAATTTGGTACAGAGATAGTTTGAGACCTTGGGAAGGTCATAGGCTATTTGTAGGCAAGAAGAAAGTTCTTACAGTACACGTACAGGAAAAGGCCTGAAAACCGCAAAGTGGATATATCATAGAAAACCCTTTGTTTGTACGGAACCCTGAGTGCGCGAGTCCTACTCGCATTTCACCGGTTTTTGTAAAAATATTTTCCAAATTTAGCATTTCCGAGAAAATGTTGTAAAAGCATATCTAGCACAGCGGACTATACATTTTGTTGGCAAAGCAACCCTATTACAATACTACATACGATGCCACAGTGTGCATCTTGACATGCTAACACCCGCACTAACTTCATCTTATCTACGTTTAATGATGACTAACTATCTAGCATACTAAATTAATAGGCTGCAGCATTACATCAAGATTACCATCTCATTGTGCTTTGATTATACGTCCAAACAATTAGAGTAATTGCCCCTGAATGCAGATTGACACAGTCGGGCACCAAACGCGTTCAAAAACAGACTCATATTGCGAAATGACATGCCCCAAATGTATCTAACTCGATTATGTCACCCGCCAAGTCAATACAGAAATTGAAAATTACGATGTACGCTTACAAATTTTTACTGCGACCTTGTTTGTCAGCAAGGAACCCTAGCGTAGGGATGCTTAGTTCTAGAAACCTGTATTTTGGCACTAAGCTTATTATTCACGCCAAAATAATTATTAACAAAATCTAAAAAAAAATATTTTAGGTAAGGGTAAGTAAGTACAGGAACAAATCTATCTATTGTGGTACAGGTAAAGTGGGGATGTAATTTTTTAGGGTTCCGTAGTCAACAAGGAATCTTTTGCCATGTACGTCTGAACAAAAACTAGAAATTTGTTTATTGGCATGAATGTAATTCTCATCCGCCGCCCCGGTGATATTTTTTTTAAAATTGCTTTACCTTCCGTATTAGTAAAGAGGGGGTAATTCTTTTTCCCTTGTTTATTCCATCGTAGAGCACGTCCCTACCTTTCAAAATAATTGCGAGTGTGTGAATATCATTTTTTGATTATGTGACCCATTTGTGTGTAAATCTAATTTTTGTGATCATTGAAATTCACAGCAAAGTAGAGATTACTAATTAATGAGTTATATGTACATGGATGGTATGCACATTCATATCGCTTAGTTTGGGGCTAGGTGATTGGTGTGTTCGTTGAAACAATTTATTATTATTATTATATTCGGTAACAAAAACTAGGTACTTCTTAGCATTTGTAACTAACAAATACGGAACCCTACTTTGCGCGTGGCACGCACACTTGGTCGGTTTTTTCATCATACCCCAGCCAGACCGTCCACGCTAATCTGGTTCTCAAATACAAATATGGGATTGGGACTAACTTGAAAATAACTGCTTTAGGGCTAAACTTTTGATGGTCGAAATAAATACACAAAACGACTGACTTTTAAATCTTTCGAATATCATCACATTTATAGATGGCATATTGAATGACATTTGTGTACACACACTGTACAATACTTCACTTTTATCAGCCGATATTTTTTAACTGACAAATTAGCCATAAGACTCAATTCTACAATTAAAGCATTGCTGGTGTAAAGAGCAACGCACTTGAAGTAACTTCGATAAAAATTATCTTCGATACTAATGTAGTATTTTTCTGACTTGTATTGGACACAATTACTTACTTGAATTCCACTGAAATAAGTTACGTAAATTAGAATAGGTATTCCTACGTATAAACTGATCAGTATTATCATGGCTCTATCCGTCATTTCTGATCGTAGGGAGCCTTCAAAAAATATTGTGTTCATCGTTGAAATTACATTATATAGAAGACTGATTGGATACAGCGGTGTAATAATAATACGGCAGAGGAGGTTGTGGTACTTCTGAAAATCTCGAACTGAGTCGCGAGCTAACATACAACAGTGCCATCTAGTGAACACCTTCGGACCGTCTGGATTCAGTATACCTAGTTAGCGCTCAAGACAACCTGTAGAATATATTGCTTAAAGGTGATGCTTTGTAATTTTTTTTAATTGGGATAGAATAGATAAAACTAAGAAGTTCGAAGCCTCGGAATGTAAACGAAATCCCTTTTATAGGTCGCGTAGAATTTATATAACTACGTCTTGAACAAAAATATTCGGCTCAGAAAATATCGCGCGAGTAAATTACCTAGAAATGACATTAAAAAAAACCAGGCAACTGCGAGTCGGAGTGGTGTTAAGAATAAATCGTGTACAAAATATACTAAAATAAATATAAGTACTTACAAAATATGTCTAAAATAATACGTCAGGTAAACAATACAGACCTATTTATTACCACTTTCAAATAAGTCATTATTAGTTTTTAATATTTTTTACACTAACAGTGTTCTTTCTTATTTATATAAGTTTAAATAAATCAGTATTAATTTTACCCTGATAAGAAAAGTGCCCCAAACCACAGAATACTAGTACTTCGTACAGAAGTGTGACTTAGCAATTGTATTCAAAGAAATGTCTACTCAATGTCGTCAACAATATGGCGTAATTTAGTTCGCCTCAGAGTCAAGCACATTTTCGTGTAAACACCTACAAAAATCCATTGCAAGATAATTTCATACTTATTGCTCTGGAATATGATTCATAATACACTAAACCTATTCAGTGACGTAATATCACGCGACGCGATAGGGTTGACTGCTACGAGAAGCTTCTATCGCCATCTAGCGCCTCTTTCTAGTATTTTATTCATTCTCGTCCAGCCAGCAACGTAGCCGCGCGGCCGCCGGTGAATAAAACGCGCGACCGTGGCTCTGGCCGGTAGCGACACGCAACTTGTTTTTAGCACCTACGTAGGTGCGCCGCGCGTAGGTACGTTTTTGCTACTTCCGCGGGGAGATACACAGGCCTGCCCAAACTTAAAACGTTGTGTGGCGCGTTTTCTTCTTATTGGTTATATTTTGAGGTTATTACTGATATAACCTACTGAACCCGCTGCCCACGCGTAGACTTGATTGAATACCATAAGTTCACTATCAGATATAATTGGCTGATGTTCTTGACGTATGTAAATACTAATAACATTTGGCGATTTGAATTTTTAAATAAAAACAAATCTTGTAAAACCTACTAACGTAATACAATATGTAATTATCACGCAAATATACTTTAACAATTATTTCGTTCATTAGTATACAGACGTACGTCATAAATATTATTAGTTAAGCTCGTCTTGGCCCGTAGTCATTCTGAGCCGGCCACTTTGATGTCGTATTCAGAGTTGCCACACTTCTGCTCTCAAAATTCCCCACAAAGATATATATTTTTGCATGGCAATTTAAAAAAGTGTTTCTTAAATTAAATAAACAGTCAGCTTTCTACAAGATAGAGTTATCCACCAACCAAACAATAAGCCAAAAGTTATGAGGTTTGTTTAGGACATGAACAGCGTGAGTAAGTTAGGGCTTCTTTACTTGGAAACCGTCACTCTTTTCTTTAAGAATGGAAAGTGGAATTCTACGTCAACCCGGGACCTCGTGGATAGTACCCAGCGTGCTGACCATAAGATCCCGTGTCGAGCCGAAAGTGTAGGATTTTTCATGCTTGAAATAGCTCAGACACAGCTCAGCTGAGTCAGCAACTTAGGGGTGTTAACACCCCTGTGCCACGGAAAGCACGTTAAGCCGTTGGCCCTGCGCCTAATCTCACTACGTTCGTGTCGGACTGCCGTCTCACCGAATTATGAGAGTGAAGGAACAGAGGGCACCTGTGTATTGCGCACACACTTGTGTACTATAATATCTCACGCGCAGTCAGCTAATCTCCGTTGAAATTGGCTACTGTAGTCGAAATAGGAGGTTATTACTATTATTCTGCGTCATGAGATGGATGGTTGTTCGCATTGCATACGTATATAATCGTGTGTTTAACGATTTGTCAAAACATCCGAATTGATTCACATTCGTTTCGTGGTTGAAATTTCAGTCTTTCCGTCTTAAGTACAGACGGGCCACATGCACGGTAACGGATCCGTGTTACGTGTTTTTTGACGTATGTGTTTTTATAGAAGGTGCGAGTTTAAAGACGGGTCCGTGATTTTTTGCAATTCATGATGCGTGTATCAAAAACGGGCATCAAAAAATCGTCAAAAAAAAAGACGATTTTAGTAACGATAAATTATTGTTTTGAATGATAAGCATTCAAGTGAAATAATATTTCGATATTATTAACGTGAAAAAACATGAAAACGACAAAAACACAAATCGTCCTAAAAACTTCTTAAACATTTTTTATTGATTATTAGATGCTGCTGATTTGTTTTTAACAATTAACTGAATTAACATTCCAAACATGTTTTACAAGATCGAAGTACTAAATCTAGGTGGGCGGATTAACTGCAGAACAATGAAGATAGCTGCAGTTGCAACACAATGTAGTAATGCCAAAACTTAGTAGTTCATGTAACAGAAATATGTGCGTCCATATTTCTGTTACGTGTACAAAAAGTACATCGAATATATTTTGTTGCTACTTCCTTCGCATACCAAATTTCCTAAAATATCGCAACTCTCCCAACCTGGCAACACTGTGTTTACCGTCTTTCTGACATAATTCGGGGGCCTGTTTTAGCATCAAAATGAAACTGGAATTATAATTTTATCCCCTCTTGTCGGGCGTCGTTATAATCATAGCGGCTAAGTGCGCAACATAATCCTGGTACAGTCGGGGATGAAATTGTTTGAATACATTTGGCTTTTTGGAAGAAGCCTACCAACTAGAGGCTGATTTGTAAAACTTGACACCAGAATTCACCAGATTATGACACACCAGACACCAGATACAGATTATTAAGGTCCAAAAATAAATGTCATGAAAAAAACAACTTGAAACCTATTTTTTACCAGATACATTTTAATTATCTATCAAAACTAAAATATAACAAATAAAACATAACTTTTTTAGTAGCCGCTTTTTCCAAGTGCCACCGTTCATTAGACAGACTATCTGTTAATTTAACTCGATGGCTTTCAAGATCGCTTTGAAAGAGGCATTTCATTGCGTTAATGAAGTCGAGTCGAATTTGATAATGTCCATGTTTGAGAAAAATGTAACACTGCATTTGAAATTGTGTTTTTTTTTAATTTTTTATTTTTAATTTTTGTGTTTTAATTTTCAAAACTTATTTTTTTAGCGCTGATTGATAAATTTAACGCTAATACTAAACAGAACAACTCACAATTTGATTCATACTTGTTTTTTGAATTAAGTAAAACGGTTCTGCGATTTCGCGTCTGTTTGTATCTTATGAACCGGGATAGCTAGACAGTTGATATTTTTACAGATGGCGTATTTCTGTTGCCGCTATAACAAGAAATACTAAAAACAGAATAAAATAAATATTCAAGTGAGGCTCCCACACAAAAAACGTGTTTTTGCTGTTTTTGGCTTGATATAAATAACGACACCAGGTAGACTCTTGAAATATTTACAGTATGTGAAATTGTGTAACAATTTAAGCAAACGCATTAGTTCCACAAGCTGTAGTTAGATGGCGTTGACCGCTACTAGCTCGCGGCATGTAAGTTTTTACTCTATGTCAACGTATGTTGTTTGTACTCGTGAGCGACAGCGTTCGTCATAATAATAACATACATGTACGTTATTATGTAGGATCATCATTATTGGCTACAGTGTCTTACCAGATGATTGTTGTAGTTACAGTGATGGCTTAACGCCATTAGCACACTGCCGCGAATACATGTCGGAACCGTGACATAACGAAATAACGCAACCACTGAAAGCCAGCAGACAAACTCCGTTTGCCTTTGGAGTTGCCTTGATTTCAAAGAAAACTGTCCATTTACGAAATCGTTTGTTTTTCGTGACTAAAGTCTCTACTAAGCGCTATATCTCATAGTAGCAACTACTGATAGCAGGCAGACTTGACATTCTAGATTGTTCACATCACGAGATTGTTCTACTACCCTTGGAAATAAATATAAAACGTGCTGTTTTAACAATCGTCGATTCTAATTTCTAACCGTTTCGTGAGGTAACGAGATGCAAGTTTTTTTATTTCATACGTGTTTGAACGAATTCGTTTAAAAGAGAATATTTGACTTCATTGCGGAGCCATAGTCAAAAAGCTTAAGTTCTTTAATACGTGCTTAATAGGTATTTATAGAAGGTCGTAATACCCCCGTTAGTTTAAATATGAACGCATTAATTTAGAAAATATTGCCCAACCACCTGCTCCTACTAAATAATTGAATTAAAATGGCCAATGTTTCAATATATAGTAACCTTCACAATCTAGTACTAGATCGGTCACGCACGCACCACACGTCCAAGGGCTCTAGTCCAGTATTTTATTTCAATCAAATCTTGCTATCAGTCATTGCAGCTTTTACGTTGTCCCTGTCTTTCTCCACGAAAAGAATGAGAAATACCATTTTTGACATTGATACTTAAATTTTACTGCGTTTTTAGACACGGAAATCTGATCCGCATGCTTACAATTACAACCATCAATTGCTTTCAAACAATAGTTATTGATATTCGAAAAACAATAATAGCTTAAAAATAACGTCGGGAAAGTAAGGAATGATATATGTATAATGTAAGAATGAACAAATCATAAAATGTCATTTCTTTGGATTTGTATTCGCAATTGTCATAGCTTTCAAGTTAAGTAATTTCAGTATATTTGTGATGTTTTTACGCCTGAACCGATTTCGATCAAGGAGCATTTTCCCTGTAGGTGAGCAGGTTGCAATCTAGCTCTTACTGTGCATTTTTTATGCTTACCTATTGCTTATGCTAATAAATTAAATAAATATTAATGTTATTATATAATATATAATAAATATTAATGTTATAATATAATTAATTGGTATATGATTGGTCAATTGCGACATGACAGAAATCTTTCTAGTTGTCGCAAAATGCCTTTTGAAATTTAAAGGCGATAAAAAACGTGTATGAGAATTTCCACATTTTCGCAGAAGTCACGAGGGTCAGTAGGTATGTACGTACGTACCTACACTGCAAGGTTGTAGCGGTCAATCAAACCCTGACATATCACGAATGGCATCGTTAATTGAAGCGCATTTTTACCCTTACTTTCGGTAACATTAAAGTTGTAAGGCTTTTCGAACTTATGTGATGTTTCAACTTTCATAGGGTATTGTCCGGCAAGTGCGACCGCCCTGCGCCTACGAAGACGTGCGGGAGGCGAGGAAGCGCCAATCACCAGTCACTCTCTTCTAGAGTAACCAGTGGGTTACCCCACTGGTTCTCTGTACCTCTTTCCGAAAAAACCATCCGTCCCCGCTGACATCTAGCATGCCTTGCCCCGCACCTCAGGCGAGCGCAGGAAGGTGGCGACAAACTGATCGGACTATAGTTTGTAGATATATTTTGTAGTAAGTATGTCATGAATGACAGGTATACACATTCTATGCTCATGTATCGCTCATTAGCTAAAAAAGTATGAAACACAACCCCCAAAAAATCTGTCGACTCCTGGATTTAAAGGAAGATTCTAAGCAAGCAATGAGTTATAATTAAAATGGCTGCCGCAATAGATGGTCGAAGTACCAATCATATTATGGCCCTAATAAAATAATAATAATACATGTTATGAGTTTACTGTATTCCTTTCAGGGGGTGATACTGCTTTTCTAACAAACAATTTTTTTAGTTTCACTATGTGACCAACATAAAAATCTCGAAAAAAATATGATATTTACTTACAGAATAACATTTGATCAGTGGTTTAAAATAAAAAGGTGTATTTTGCTGGTTTTGTGTTTGTTGTATTTATTAAATGCATGCAACAATATTTTTAATGGGTTTAAAATCGAAATACTGATAATTTACATACAAAACCCCTAAGACCGAGAGACTGTAATCAATTGTTTTTTTTTTTGGGATTTCGGGGTTGATTCCATAATAATATTAGGGCAGCCGATTCGCCAGCTGAAAGGAATACAGTTGAATTTGTTATAACGAGTATTTACTTACCAAATAAATAAATAACAATTACAAATATGATTATGTATGTAATAATAAATGACAATTCATAGTCATAATGTGTCACTAATACTTATCTACAGTTTTTTACCGGGGCACCAAGACTTCTGAAAAACTCTGTAAGTTAACACAAAAATATAAGCATAAGTCGCTTAGCCCTTAGGACGGGTTAAAAATATCTTTGGCCAAAGATCGCAAGCGTCGTTCGCAATGCTACAGCTAGAGTGCGGGTAGGGTATTACGGGAAAAGTCTGATGGTAAACTTACATTGTGACGTGGTGACCAGGAGTTGCACATCAACGATGCATCCTCCAGTATTCGACTCTGTAACAAAAACACTTTGCTTGCTTAGAGTATCACATTATTATCATGCTTACTATGGGCTCATCTACAGAAAACGGAAGTAAATTAACTAATAACGTTTCCTCTTAGGTTGAGTACAAAATAAAAATGTAAGGTGTCAGGTAATCATAAAAACTTTACCTAACTTAACGCCAACTACAATGTGCCTTGACTCTCAGTAGTAAGTACTACTTAATAGTTGGTGTTTGATTAGTCAAATAAGGATAGGACGAACTCTACTCGAAAGTATAAACTTTGTTCTCTTGTTTTAATTTTGAGTCCTTACACATGGGTCTATTTAATATCTAGTTGCAAAATCCTCATGTTACAAAAAGCAAAACAGAACACCATCATTTGTAAAATATTTCACGTGGGCCGAATGATAGCGCCAATTGTACGAGGGTCAAACTGATAGTTCTTAGAAAATCAAAAACTGATTACATTAGCCAGTTATTAGTTTTATTATATCTTTTCAAAATATTGTCCATTGACGTCAATACACCGCTGCATGCGATGGAACCACTGGGAAAAGCACTTTGCCCACTCGTCCTTAGGGGTCTCTTCAATGGCATCGCGATACGCAGCCACCGCTTCTTCAGCATTCATAAACCGCTTTCCTTTAAGTTTTTCTTTAATTTTTGGAAATAAATAAAAATCACAAGGCGCGAGGTCGGGGCTATACGGCGGGTGACCCAGTAATTCAACGTTTGATGTCGCCAAATAGTCGATCGTTCGCTTGGCGGTGTGCGACGAGGCGTTGTCGTGGTGAAGGAGGATCCTACTGCGAGGTCGTTTCTCTCGAACTTTTTCCAAGACAAGTGGCAAACAATTGGTAGTGTACCATTCTGCAGAAACTGTTTTTTGATCCTCTAACACAATTGTTGCGAAATGACCTATCCTTCCAAAGAACGAGGCCACCATTTTTTTTCCCGCACTTCGATCTCTCTTCACTTTAGTTGGCAACTCCTCGAAAGGAAACACCCACTGAGCAGATTGTCTTTTGGTTTCAGGATCGTAACAGTAAATCCAGCTTTCGTCACCTGTTAGTATGTCGAACACAGCATTTGAGTCACCTCTGTTAAATCTTTCAATCATTTTACGGCACCAATCCACACGATGGAGTTTTTGAGCCTTAGTCAAATTATGAGGTATCCACCGGGCGCAAAGCTTCCTGACCGCTAAATGTTCGTGGAGGATTTTGTGCACTTGACTCATACCGATGCCTAAGCTTGTCCGAATCTGCTGATAGGTCACTCTTTTGTCAGTCTCTATCATACGCCGCACAACACAGATGTTATTTTCAGTCGTCGCCGTAGAAGGCCGTCCCTCACGTACATCATCAGTGAGATTAGTGCGACCACGTTTAAACTCATTAAACCAGTTGTAAACAGTCGCACGAGATGGGGCTTCATCGTGAAAGGCCAATCGTAGTCTATCATAACTTTCTTGTTGACTTAAATGACATCGAAAGTCATAAAAAATCATTGCACGAAAATTTTCTCGTGTTAAATTCATTTTGACGTGACACAGACAATTTTCAATTTGCCGCCAAGTCGTAAAACAAATGACAAATGAATGAAATATATACTCAGTAATATTGGCAAAGAGTTCTATTTTCAAATTTTAGAATATTTTTTTTATTATATTGTTTATAAGTGGCCAGTTCTAAGAACTTTCAGTTTGACCCTCGTATTTACTCACGTGTCCGGTGACAGAAAACACTATCGTAAAAATGGCTTACACAAGCTTTAAGAGCATTCAATTTGCCTAATTGAGTGTGCTAAGTAAATAACAGACTATGATCGTTATAGCGAGCAGTCATTACGAATGCAGCGACCACGCCTAGCGCGACTTATGAATGGTTAAACATTACGTAACATTTTTTGTTGACCGTTTAAGGTTGTAATAATTCAGTCCGTAAGTGCTATGTTGCGGTCTAAATTACACGCTGACGCAATGATGTTTATTATAATAAACTACATATCGAAACTTACTTAAACATACAGTCCAATACTGAAACGTCCAAAATTAGTAAATCAACTCAACTTTTATTGATTTTCAAAAATAGATACTTCCAGGTTTGTGAAATAGTTTTCCTTGTTTAGACACTTGGACCCGAGTTCACCAATTGTAGAACAGACGTTGAACCTCTATTGGCGATTAATTTGACAGGATTGCCGTACAAAATAAGTCAAATGATGCTAAATCGGCTGATTAAAATTTAAACAGCTGTGGTGAACTTTGGGCTAAACTACTACTCTTAATACTTGTTTTCTTATTATTTTTACGTCTTAACGTTTGGGTTTTGGGAGAGTGAGACTAATTTTGTTTAAAAAGAATGAAGTTCGTACGTAATCAAATGTATAAAAGTATGACACATAGATCATAGGTAGGCTTACCTAATTCGTTAGTATTAGTTAAAAGCATGTCTTTACCTATGAAATTGGCAATTTCTATGATCAATATTACAAAACAAAAAAAAAACTGTTAAAACTATTTTTACTGTTTTTTTAATGTTTTAATGCCTTTGCAAACCATAGTTAGATGGTAAAAAAGCTACCCACTGCTTATTTCAATTTCTTAAAAAAAAGAGTTTATGATAAAAATTTACCTAGTTCAAATATTTAAACCGACACATTGAAATTGGTGTTTTCGATACCTTTCTTATACCTAAATATTATGCCCTAGTAATTTTAAAAAAATCATAATTTAAGTATTGATACTTGTATCAATAGTTTAATTGTTTAATTTAATAGTTTAATGACGACCGTCTTGGTGTAGTCGTTCGCACCCCGGACTTCTTTCTTTCAGGCGGTTGCGGGTTCGAGTCCCGCAAGGGGCAAGTGTTTGTGTGATGAGCACGAGCATTTGTACCTAAGTCATGGATGTTTATAAAAATGTATATAAGTATTTCTATCCGTTATTCTAGTCACCATAGCAAAAGCTCACGCTTAGTTTGGGGCTAGGTAATTGGTATGTTTGTTGAAACAATTTAATTGTACCTTTTTGTTTAATTATGTTTTTTTTTAAGAAATAGAAGTAGGCAAAAATAGAATTTTATGTAAAAGTTTTTGACACTAAAATTTCATAGGTAAAACCTTATAATTATATATGATTCGACTACTGCAAAGTACGTTGACACCGGGAAAGTACACCTTGCGAGCCGTAATAGGCTTCTTGTGCCGGTCATTTTGACAAGTGGCGCAATTTGCGTTTTACCCGTCACTTATGTCAGCCTGTGAATAATTCTCGTGCGAGTGTAAACTGAATATTAAACTCAATTTTCAGGTAATAGGTTTTACAATACAGTGCAGGTGGTAGGTAGGTAGATCTAACAGTGCGACGAGGAGGGTAAGTCGTCGCTGCTATACAGCAACTATAGAACCAATTTAGCTGTTCCGTGCTGTTTGAAACTATGAATTATTTACGTAAGTTTGCTTTTATAATGCTTGGACGTATTGGTTATTGCTGATTTAGCTTGTGGGAATTAGTATTGTCTGTCGATATTTTTATATATACAATCACTTTTTTGTAAGACTATGTGCTAGATCTCCAAAGTCAAAATCATTAAATAAATAAATCGTTTCAACAAACACACAAATTACCTAGGCCCAAACTAAGCGTGAGCTTCTGCTATGGTGAGTACGATAACGGATAGACATATTTAAATACTTTTATAAACATCCAACATTTAGATACGGATGCTCGTGCTAATCACAGCATCACTTGCCCCTTGCGGGATTTGAACTCGCAACCGCTGGTCCAAGACGGTCGTCAAATTGCTCATACTTTAGTAGGTATAGGACCATGGTAGACCAAATTATAAAATTATTGGCTCATACGAATCTTGATGTTTTTGTTTGGGATTTGCAATGCAAAGATGCGTTGTAATAGGGCACTATATATTCTATCATATGTCGTAAACATGTTTGTCGAATCGATTCGATATCCATTTATTTTTCATTCGTCGCTTGACTGATGAGGTAGAAAGTAAACTTTAACACAGTTGCAAACGTTCATTAGTATAAAATTATTCAAATTAGAAATACATTAGGGTTAGGAAAATGTTAATATACCCTTGAACAATTCAATGGGCTCAATTCCAATGCTTAGATTAAATTTAGGTTCAGTCTGTCTCTTTTTCTCTGCCAAACAAACGAAAAGAGACTAGGTATATTAATTTAGAAACGTCAGACTAAACAGCTGTCCGTTGCTAAGGAAATTAGAGAACCCATAGACAATTTAGTAGGGATGTCATTCTATGACGACTTAAGTTAGACGAAAACACGCAAAAAGGACTTGTCCTCTTTTTGTATGGAGGCTGGTTTTTTATTCTAAGGTATCACCAACCACTAATAAACCTATATTTATCTTTAAGCTACAAAAATATGAAACACGTAACCATAGAAATCAGAATTTTAAACGCCTCCATTTTTGAGAAAAAATATGTTTTGTAACAGGTATCATCCATTGATCACTTACTTGTATTTCCTGGCTGTATGGCTATGTACCATTGCCTTTCCACTGGTGGATAAATACTACTAGGTACTACCACAGACTATATAATAGTTACTACTGTCAATGGGATGTCAATTTTGCTGTCAATTTTTTTTTCATGCGTTAATTGATATAGGCGAAAGTGAGGTTTCGTACAGACAAAGAGAAAAATTAATTTAAATTTTTCTCTAAATCGGAGGCCTTGAAAAATATATTAATTATGCAGAAAGGCTAGTTTTTGTGAACTTTTTAATATAATATTTAGTTTATTCTGGTTAGAAATATTGACGAATAAAAAACCATTAATGGACAAGTCCTTTATACAAAGTTTCATCTTTTATTTAAGAAAATATGAATAGTAAAAAAACCGTTTCAAATGAGATAATCGTATCTAATAAGTAAAATAGGTTATAGGAGCATTTAAAAAAAAAATTAAGTGGTACCATTCGGAAGTAAGCAGGTTCTGCTAAAAACATCAATATGGATAATGAAAGAAGAAAAATACTGAATAAAAAATGGTTTCAAAATCACTTTAAATGACATGCTTTAGAAGGGTTCAGTGTCTACTCTAGTGTGAAAATGCCCTAACGCCGCCTAGAGTTTAAGTGTCTACTCTAGTGTGAAAATGCCCTAACGCCGCCTAGAGTTTAAGTGTCTACTCTAGTGTGAAAATGCCGTAACGCCGCCTAGAGTTTAAGTGTCTACTCTAGTGTGAAAATGCCCTAACGCCGCCTAGAGTTTAAGTGTTACTCTAGTGTGAAAATGCCCTAACGCCGCCTAGAGTTTAAGTGTCTACTCTAGTGTGAAAATGCCCTAACGCCGCCTAGAGTTTAAGTGTCTACTCTAGTGTGAAAATGCCCTAACGCCGCCTAGAGTTTAAGTGTCTACTCTAGTGTGAAAATGCCCTAACGCCGCCTAGAGTTTAAGTGTCTACTCTAGTGTGAAAATGCCCTAACGCCGCCTAGAGTTTAAGTGTCTACTCTAGTGTGAAAATGCCCTAACGCCGCCTAGAGTTTAAGTGTCTACTCTAGTGTGAAAATGCCCTAACGCCGCCTAGAGTTTAAGTGTCTACTCTAGTGTGAAAATGCCCTAACGCCGCCTAGAGTTTAAGTGTCTACTCTAGTGTGAAAATGCCCTAACGCCGCCTAGAGTTTAAGTGTCTACTCTAGTGTGAAAATGCCCTAACGCCGCCTAGAGTTTAAGTGTCTACTCTAGTGTGAAAATGCCCTAACGCCGCCTAGAGTTTAAGTGTCTACTCTAGTGTGAAAATGCCCTAACGCCGCCTAGAGTTTAAGTGTCTACTCTAGTGTGAAAATGCCCTAACGCCGCCTAGAGTTTAAGTGTCTACTCTAGTGTGAAAATGCCCTAACGCCGCCTAGAGTATCAATGTGATGCTAATAGTCCTAGGTAGCCGCCATTAATTGGTAGTAATACTCGTACTGTGCTATTATCACTTTCAAATAATAATGTGCTTCATATGGCAAACTTTCTGGGCCTCCACCAAGCGCGACACGTGCGTGCGACAAATTATTTTCAATAAAGTTTGATATAATTTCTTTAAGTTACATAACATATTTCATTTATTATATTTTCTACATTGGTTTCACTATTTTAAATTGCAAAGTTACTGAAAAAATGAATTACCTAGATCATGTTTTTTAACCACAAATAATAATAAAAAAAGTCAGCCTATATATATTCCCACTGCTGGGAAAAGGCCCCACCTCAACTATGTGGAGGTACGAGCCATACTCCACCACGCGAGCTTAGTACGGATTGGTGGAGGGGTGTCTGTTAGGTAAGTGACAAACCTTACTTTCAGATCTTATCAAGCCGCCCTAGGCCTTCCGAAGCACGAAGATGCTTGTCATCGACGTCACTTAAATGGTCGGAATGGTCACCCATCCAATCACGACCGCGCCGTGGGTTGCTTAACTTTGGTATCACTACCAAAGCGCTGCCGCCACTGCGCCACAAGCACCTCATAAAATAATGATAAGTACTCTTATATAAATCACCTATAATTATAAATTACATTCAGTTTTATTAAATCTAAAATAATGAAAGGTTGTGTAGTAATATGTACTGATATTTATTAAATAAATAAATACAATTAGATTTTCTCACCCATATGACCCTATTGTAAGTCTCGTAAAGGTGCATCCACACCGCAGTAAACTTTTGTATGCTACACGGTAACATTAGGTAACTATCTGTTACTTTTGTGACCACTTGTTGTTACCATGAATTTGTTGAATGTTTCAGGGCGTCCGTACCGCCAGTAAGTTTAATTAACTAATATAACAAAGAGCAACTTTCATTTATAAGCCAGTGGCAAACTCCTGAAAGCAATACGTGTAAAGTTAGGCGCTTGCTTAACATAAACTAACACGACAAATTACCTATAGCAATAGATGGCTTTTTGCTCGCGGATGTTATCCGGTAACACTTGGAAATATTGTCCTTCAGAAAAGATTTAAGTACTTTTATCGTTAAGCTTAGTCAGAGCCCTAGGGCTGCTTGATAACATCTGACTGTAAGGTTTGTCACTTGCCTTACACACACCCCTCCACCAATCCGCACTGAGCTCGCGTGGTGGAGTATGGCTTGTACCTGCTCATAGTTGAGGTGAGGCCTTTTCCCAGCAGTGGGATCTATATAGGCTGACTTTATTTACTGATATTATTTTGTTTGGGCAATATGATATTGTGCAACCCAGACAAATATAGCAAACTATTTGCCAGATTTTTTGAGTTGTGAGTTTTGTTATCTCATCCACGTGAATACATGATATGCTGCCCTGGATGGATACCTCTTTTGTTCATTAACGGTAAGTACGCATGAGTGGAGTTTGTGCAAAGTTTCTTGTAACTGCAGTGTAGCACCTTAAAATATAATAACGCCTTTTAATCAAAATTAAGTTATGCAATAAAGCTTAAAGGCCTTCACCCTAAGCTTTTAAAATCAACATACAAATGTAAAGTGGCAAATAAAGCCTTTTTTTTATTTGTTCATTTAATAAAGCAAATAGCCGTGGTGCGTCTTCACACTGTGTAGCAGCACTCTTAGAATCATTAATTCCCCACAACTCAGCTTAATTACTCCAATAGCTTTTCTGCAGCGGAGCTGATTAAGTGGCGCATCCAGACTGGCGACTAGAATCTGTTTTGATGCTAAACGTTCAATTCAGCTAATAGCATTTTCAGTTATCACTTTCGATTCAGTTTGAGCAATCACTTGGATTTTAGCGAGCCATTTTTGTTTAACGTGGGACACTTAAACTGTGTCATAGTAAGATGTTGTTTTTTGTTTTAAGCGTTTACGATTAATTATTTTATTTAATCATATAAAGATACAATTATTTATGAAAAAATATTTCTTTGTGCAAAAATACTTTAATGACCAACTACTAACTCTAACCTTCAAATGTTAGATACTACTTAGTAAAAGTTGGGCCGTTCTGTCCTAGCAAGGCTTATTATTTCTTTTTTTGCCTTCTAAGGCACACTTGGTTTTTCTAGGAAACCAATTTTTAAAATAAAAAATAAGTACCTAATTCCTCCTAGCGTTATCCCGGTTGAGCCCTCGCAAGCGAGGGCCCAGGGTCCGCTGACCATGATCCAGGATGTGGCAGATCAGGTAATTACAGTGGAGCGACTGCCATCTGACCTCCGTGACCCTGTTACCAGGGGAACCGGACCAGTTTTGGATCATGGTTACACATGCAGTCGCCTGAATTTGCAAGTTTCCTCACGATTTTTTACCTTGCCGTAAGAGCATCGGTTTGTGAAACAACTAATGCACATAACTCAGAATAAGTCATTGGTACATAGCAGCATGTGGGGTCGAACCGATGCCTCCCGCATGAGAGGCAACCCGCTAGCCACCGTCGGTGGCGCAATGGCTAGCGGGCTAGCTCTTAATAAATACCTAAAGTACTCTATAAGTACCTTATTAAAGTAATCAATTTAAACTCTATTTGCGTATCGAACTCGTTATTTAAGAATGCATTGCATGCGTTATGTCCTAATAAAAACTCATGTTTGTTATGAACATATAATTATAAGTGTTTACGTTAGCAACCCGCAACAAACAGGGGCTTAGCACAGAACAGAAAAAAAATGTTCTGTGGGCCCTCTGACATAATAGCGGCATTAATGACACCGCGCGGTGTCTATGACCTTAAGACAATTGACTATTTATAATTGTAAAATTAATTTGTGATGACATTGCAATAATAATGATTCTTAGATAGTTGGCCTTACAAGGAGCATGTCCATTCTTAGTCCACCCACCTCCTTACGAGAATATAATTGATACTGTAGGATTTATCTTGTCAAATACCATTTGACAAGATAAATCCTACAGTATCAATACCAAATCTGCGAAAGTACAGAATTGGAGTCGAACCAGTTTCAGATTACCGGGGATCTTCGATTAGCTGCACGGGAAATGCCTTGGAGAATATCGTCTTAGGCTACGTTCACACAATGCCAGATCCGGCAGTTTTGGCAAATCTGGCGAAATTTTAACAACTTCATGCCTTTAGCATGCTGCAATGAGCGTAAGCGTAACGTAACGTTTTTTTTTTCACACGGCTGGTGGTTAAGAGCGTTAGCCCGGTTAGCTATAGAACGTGGGTTAAAATCCTACCCGTGTGCGAATTTTTGGTTTTATTATTTAAACTTATATAAATAAGAAAGAACACTGTGAGTGTTAAAAATATTTAAAAACAAACTATTGAATAGCGAAAGCGTCATCATTAATGTTGAATTTATTCTATAAAGAATAACTACTTGGCCCACTGCTGTTGTAATACAGCTCGGGCAGATGTCGCTGACGTCACGCAATGACGTATGCAAAAGAGATCAAGAATTTCACACGGCTGGATAGATTGCACGGTAGCTCAGTTGGTAAGAGCGTTGGCCCGGTTAGCCAAAGGACGTGGGTTCAAATCCTACCCGTGTGCGAATTTTTGGTTTCTTAAACTTATGTAACGAAACAAGTAGCATACCCGTGCTCCACGCGAAAAAAAGAAGTTACTAAGTTACGAATTATTTTCATACAGTCCGTTTATCTAAAACTAGCAGTTCTTCGCGACTTACAAACTTTGATCCCCTATTTCACCCCCCTGATGATTTTATATTGCGACATAAAGAAGCATATGTCCTTTTACAGAGTCTCAACACAAACAAACAATCAAAACTTTCCGTTTTATATAAATATTAGTGTAGACTACAGTTTAATTCTTTATGCCGGATTTGGCGTAGTGTGAACCAAGGCTTATGTGTGGGTACCTAGTATGTAGGTATATTATAATAATGAGGAAAGATCTTCCGATATCGAATTCAAAGATAGAAATACAAAAGATGGGGCTCATTCTCTTGAACCTTGATAGGATTGTGTATGACGTTGCGTCGTTTTTGTCTAATCGCCAACGAGTCAATGAGAGGGAAGTAACATTTTCAAACCCAAATCGGAAAGCGTTTAGGTAGTGTTGATTTCGATAGGATTATCTGAAATAATGCCGTTTCTTTTGTCTTACCTTTTAGCGTTGTTAAAAATTGCAGTTTCGAGAGGTTAGGCAATCGCCCGGTATGCGAGACGCGGGTTGGATTCCCGCCTCTGGTGGTCATTTTTTCAAGTGCAAAAATATACATATTTAGTTTCAAATATTATAATTATCACACCGAATGTCAAAGGTCTGAGTTTGCTTAAATAAGCTGGGTCGTTAATGTACAGTCAAAAGTGCTGTTAATTCCAAAAATACAGGGTTGCTATAGAAAATCGTGGGGCCTAAAACGGATTGAGATATGCACCGTAGCGACATCTTCCACTGTCGGCCCTGAATAATTAATTTTCAGCCCTTTGCCGCCCGTTAAATGGCGTGACTAAAGAGGGGGGAGGGCACCACCCACAAACTTTTAATACGAAAGGTACAGTTCGGCACAAAACACGGACCGTTTTAAATACCCTGTCGGATTATACCGAAAATGTATTTACATTTTGTGCTCGAAGTTGGAAAATGCTTTGTTGGGACAGGTGGCCAGTAAAACGTATGTACGTCACGTACATACGTTTACGTTTACGTTACGTACGTAACGTCGTCTACGTATTAACACCATCAGTCACAAACACAACACAATAGAAAGATATCGTATTTGTAGTAAGTAAATTAGTATCACACAAACTAAACTGAGGATAAAGTGTGGGCTTCACAATAAGCAAAAAGTATTAGGTTTAGATTTAAACTTACATTGTGATTGCTGTTAGTTATCCATACTAATATATATAATAAATGCGAAAGTGTGTCTGTCTGTTATTTCTTGAGGCTTAAATCACTGAACCGATTGAGATGAAATTTGGTGAGGAGACAGTTTGAGACCCTGGAAAGGACATAGGCTACATTTTGTCGCGATATAAAACATTAAGGGGGTGAAATGGGGGATGGAAGTTTTTATGGAAAATCCAACTCTTGCGGACGAAGTCGTGGGGAACTACTCCCAAATAAAATAAATGACCATCTCTCATTTATTACAATCGGCAGCACGTCAGGTTACCCATTTTAAATACAAAAACAATTTATTACGTTGGTAATAGAGGCGGTCTCAAGGTCAAACTGGGGTAGTCTGACATACGGCCATGGGGGGTGTGTACCACCATTTTCTAAATTCTCGATCTATTGCGTCGCCATTATTTGCTCTGTTTTGGTTGACTGGCAGAGAATGCTTTTACCATTACATCTGCCGTTTGGACTGTGTGTGCAAAAAGTTTTGATAAATGAGTATTTTCAAACTGTTAAAAATCCTTATGGTAAGCCAAATCATGTAATAGGGTTAAGTTATCCATTTACAATGTCGGATACTATTCGAGCTTTTCAAATTTGCGGCAACCAAGGACTTTAAAGGTCAAAAAGGTTCAAGTAAGATTTATTTAGCATTTATTTGTTTCTTACGTTTACGCGAATTGTTGAACTCATTAAAACACAATTTCACGGATTACTTCGCGATTTATTTACATTCTATTTAAGACCTGACGTTTCGAACACTTTACAGTGTTCGTAGTCACAGGGAGACTGACACATCAGGTTTTAAATAAAAAAAAACGCTAAGTAATCCGTAAAATTGTGTTTTAATGAGTTATTTTGAAATATGCGTTGAATTTGTGATGCCATATTGGGCCCGTTCATAATTAAGTAGATTTCAGCACTAGAATCACCGCCTAAGTATGTGTTTAATAAAACTTTGTATTTTACCTTTTACCTACTTAAAAACTCATATGAATAGAAAGCTTAATACTTATATGGTGTCCAGTAATTGAAGGATAAACGTTTTCACAGATTACTTACATCATGTCCTGCTAAATGCATTATTAATTAAAGTAATTTTCGAGATAACATATTTAATTTTATCATGCCTATTTTTTCAAATAATAAAATAACTATTTAAAATCTGTATTTATTTTAATACTCTTAAATATTCCAGACACCAAGGTATTATCTTTTTATTAAAAATATTACAAAAGGTCCATAAATTTTTTTAAAATTAACTCCTTAGCAATGGTAAGACTTTTATACCTAGGTCCATTATCCTAGATTCATAAGTTTTTTATTTTGTTATTATTTTCGGTTGTTGTTTATTTTTTTTTCTTTACTCTGTCTGTTGTGCCAAATAAATGATTTCTATTTCTAGGTACTGGATATTTTTTTGACACACAAGAATGCATGATATAACGAATCTGTGCCTACTTAAAGGATTATGTTTTATTTTCTGAACTCCCTGTATTTTATTGTTTTTATTTCGACGTTTATGTTTTTATTAAATTATAAATCAATTCTGTTCTTCGATTACTTATTTAAAAACTCATATGAAAATTTATGCAAACGCTCCAAACATGCAAAGCGTGGTTAAATTTTCCTGGAATTGAATAGATAGTAGATATATTTAAAATCACTGCCGACCGGTTTCTTTAACACATTGAACGCCATGGTGGTCACCGGTGACCCCCAAACAATATTTTTCTATTGTTTCTAGTCGTGGCAGTCCAAGGCTTAACAGTTTAAGATAACAAACAGATCTATCATTCTTCAAAAACTCTAATTTCCTTACTAAAAACCGTACGCATCGCTTGCCACCTAACACAACGCCTCAACCGCTGACCCGCCCACCACCTGCGTGGTTCCACCGGCCCTGAGGCCCTACTCCTGTTGACCATATCCGTATTTCCGAGTCTGGCCATCACGCTCGTTCGCGTTGTCATTCTGTCGTGTGTGAAAGGGACGGCTACATTCGAAAATACGGAAACGTCAACCGGAGTAAGACCTCTGCTGTGAAAAAAAACCGAACCACGCCAGCCCATCCCATCCCATACCATTACACTCGCTAAACGAGCGGCGAACACCGAAAAGCTCCAAACAGTCTTGCTTAAATCATTCTTTAAGCTGTAAGTTCGACGGCGCATTAAACAGAGACGGACCTATGCAATTTGCGCGAGAGGGAACGAGACGCGGTAGATTATGGTAATCGCGATAAAAATGAGGGTGGGGGTACTTAAGAGCAATTTAAAGATATTGTATTTAATGTTCGTAGGAGGGAGGATTTGAATTGATAATTGAGGGCCTATTGGCCGAGGGCGCGACGCGAGAGGAATTAAAGCCACTTGAGTGATTTCTTAGTGCGTGCATTTTGGTGCCTTTGAAGATTTTAGGGTTAATAAATAAATAAATAAATTGTTCCAACAATCACACCGATTACCTAGTCACAAACTAAGCGTGAGCTTATGCTATGGCGACTAGGATAACGGATAAACATACTTATATACGGTTATAAACACCCATGACTTAGGTACAAATGCTCGTGCTCATCACACAAACATTTGCCTCTGCGGGATCCGAACCCGCAACCGCTGGTTTTGTAGTCCGGGGCGTGAACCACTACACCAAGACGATCGTTAATATTTTAAAACTGTGCGTTTTCCCACTATCTTCTTCTTTTATTAAGTCTCTGATTGGTATCAAAACAAATAAAAATATATTGTTTTTTAACATAGGTCGGTACTCATTAGGACTTAAACATACGATATTACATAATACCTCACCACTAAGACAGAATACCTACCTAATATAAAATGAGTCCCATGCAAGCCAGACAGACATTGGAAAAAATCGCAGTTTCGTATTTAAAAATATGTGGTATATCTACGAGTTAAGAATTAAAACGTGATTTTTTTCTACTTATCATCATTCGCTTGCCCTGTTAACATTATATTTGGGGTCGGCGCAGTATGTTTTTCTCTTCCATACAATCCTATCACTCGTCATTGACTCATCCACTCCTTTCATAATCATATCATGCTTTATACATGCTTTCTTTATTGATTTTTTTTTTACTTATGTGCTTGTAAATTCGCTTAAATAGTAGAACTACGTAACAAATAGGTTTCACTGATGACCACCACAATCCAAATATCAGAACCATTAGTTTGGCAGACCGTCCATGCAAGATTAACCGGATCACA
This sequence comes from Pyrausta nigrata, assembly GCA_949316185.1. NCBI lineage: Eukaryota > Metazoa > Arthropoda > Insecta > Lepidoptera > Crambidae > Pyrausta > Pyrausta nigrata. Next base: position 3,898,124 of record OX438936.1, read on the forward strand.
CATCCGGTTAGGCTTAGATCGGTATCCGACCCGGAATTACGGATATCCGGTCTCGATAAACAGTAGAGTACTGGAGACTAATATGTAATTAGTATGGCTATTAAAAAAATATATTATTGCTTATTAATTTGGTAAGTTTAGGTCAGTTTGACCACTTTTAGTGAGTTATACAATGTGATATGTTGCGAACTTCTAATATTTTAGTAACGTATTTAAGCGAATTTAAAACAATTTTATTGAAAGAGCTACTTCGAAATCCCGAAAAAACACATTTAAATAAGACGCGAGTTCATTAATGTTTAAGCACAGCTGGCAAATTTGACGGTTAACTTGTAAGAACTCCCATTCAAAATATATCAAATAATACTAAACCGACTGATTAAAAATTAAACATGTCTTAGTGAATTCCAGGGTATTAAATACGTAGAGGTATTTAATAGCCTGGAGCACTGCCTGGAGCTTTATTTAAGTATAAAAACTGGTATCTTTTTTTGGGTCTCGAGGTAAGTTTATTAATAAAAGTTGTTGTTCAATTTTAAATAAGTTCCTGAATATTAAGAGTTCGTAAAATAACACATTGTTAAAAGATAAGTCCGGTTTTTGAAAAGCACGCTCATCCATTGCATTGGTCCCGCGCCAGATCTCTCCCTGGTCATGTCGGATTGCCGTCTCACAGAATTTTGAGGGTAAATAAACGGAAATTCCCCCGTACGTATTGTACATATTTGTGTGACCTATAATAACATACGAGTATTACTGGCTAACAATTTACCAGCTTAAAATTTTAGCAGCAAATGTATAAATATATGAAAATGTATCGGTCAAAGCTAAATCTAATCGTTGAATAAGTAAGTACCTTCACCGCTGTATGACGGATAACTTTTTATTTTCGCGCCTCGTTAGGTAAATTGATTTGATTTACTTGTAGACCGAAACTGCTGACGCTGTGTGAAACATCAAAATTTATCATATTAGTGAGGCTTGTGAAAATGTCAAGCAATCTAATGCCAAGAGTTGAAATAAGTAATTTTGAGTGAAAATACTTCTTTTGGACATGATCAGAGTAAGCGCATATGCGCATATTCTGATCATGAGTCCTTTTCTCACAAAATTCATTGATCGTCTTCTTGTGGTGAGCATATTATGCATGCGGATGAAATGACAAAACTCACTACCTACCCAAAAAGTCTCTAACAATTTCTGGATCCAGTGTGATCAATAGTCGGGTGGAAATGGAAATCATTACAAGATAAACCTACACGGTGGGAATGGAGTGAGCCGACAGATTTTAACCACCGATTTCTGCTGATGTTATAAGTAAATTATGTCATATCAACATGGGTCCAATACTACCATATTAACTTAATTAATTTGGAAAATCAATAATTATTTCCTTGTGTGAAGTCAAAGGTTGTCTGGAAGAGATCGCTCCTAGCGATAAGACCGCCTACATTGTACCTACCAACATTGTTTTTCATTTATTATATTTTTGTAAAGTGTTTTCTGGTTGAAATAAAGAATATCTATCTATCAATATGACACTTAATTAGTTAAGAGATAGCAAACGTTAAATTTGTATGGGTTGGGTACGGAACATTATTAAGCCGTGTTACTTGTGAATTGATGTGCATTAGTAATATATGTACAACTTATTAATAAAAATTAAGATACATTATTTAATACAATACAAAAACAAAAATTATAAAAAGGGTCCTTGTGGTAAGGTTCCCAGGATGCTGGCAGCATTACCGCGCTGGATAACGATGCTTATACGCTGAGCAAGGTAGCTGCCAGCTCTTAGTTCACCACTGATGTCATCTAGCCTTTTGGAAATCTCTTTGAAAAAAGAGATAGCGTTGGGACCCCACGAACCCAGTGTTTTGACTCCAAACGGTACGAAGTGGTACCGGGAGTCGATCTGCCTGTACTTGTTCTTTTTAAAGTTTTCAGCACTTGTCGCAGCCAAACCAGCATCACGGCTTGTCCCGGGCAGATGAGAGGCTGCAAGTGTGTCGACACAGGTAGCGTCCCACACAAGAGCCCGACCCATCCGCTAAGGAACAAGTGACATCCCGTCTGGTCTCTTGCCATCATCACGCGCATTGTGAATTACGAAAATAGTTTAATATCTAGAAAATTAGGCTTTACCCAGAAATGTTTGTATAATTTTTTTGTCCAAATAGGCATTAGAATCGTAGGATAAAATCTGCCGGGTTACTTTTCCCTATCGGGTACAATAAAAATAGATGTACTGTAGCTTAATCGCTATAGTACGCCCAGCCTACCTATAATATCTAAAGCGTGCACTGCAAACCCATTCCAAAGAATAACCATTCCGAATAAGTAACGTAATTAACAAAGAAGGCTTCACATAAGTACACCAAAGTACAACCTCCCCACAAAGTGTACCGCTACATAGGGACCCGCTAAAATCGGAGCACCGTTCGTTAGGGGCGCCATAACGATAATCGTTAACCGTAACGGTAACGGTACCCGCTAATGCAACGCGTTATTCTACTCACCCTCAGACTGAAAAGTGGCGCTAATTTTAGCGGATTAGTGACGTAACGATAATTGATTGGTTATTTTTCTTTTAAATTCAAAACTGTCTACCTCCTAAATCGGTGGCTTTAAGACCCGAGTTCACCAATTTTTAAACATCCCGTAAACCCTTGGCTAACTTAAATTGACAGAATGCCCGTACGAAATATGTCAAATAATACTAAACCCACTGATTAAAAATTAAACGTCTGTTGTCGAACACTAAACTGACATCTGGAAAGCAATAAGTAGGTTTGAAAGCCACCTAGTTAGGCGGTAGCAAGCGGCTACGCCAATTTAAAGCTACTTTTAAATTCGTCATACGTTGTTTTTTAACAATTTAGTGATCATCAAGAAGTTTTTTTCATTAAATTTTAATTTTGACTGCAATTAGGAACTTCCTTAAATTTTTTACGTAAGTTCTTCCACTACACCTAATATTACAATATTTCGTTTTTGTTTTAAGCTTAATGATGTCGCCGCAATATTTATATAACTTATATAAATAGCGCCATCTATCCACATAAAACAAAACTAAAATTTAGAGCTGTCACAAAATTCCTCATGATTGATTAGCTCTACAACGGACTTCGAAGAACCTACACACCGCACACCGTGTCGGTGCCTAAAGCGGCTTAAGGCAGGCTTAGTTTCCAAAAACCTTAGTAAGTACTAGTATTTTATTAAATCAAATTTCACTTACAAAAATTAATCAACTGTGTCATCCGGTGGGACTCGAACCCACGTCTCTTCGCTATCCGGGCGAGTGCTCTTACCAACTAAGCTACGGAGGACGTTAGTCAGTCGACGAATTTTTGCAGGTGCTACGCCAGTGAGCCGGCGTTCGATTTCATCAATACTCGGGGAATGTACCCGCATGTATCTAATGGAAATATTTAACCATCAGTTAAGATGAAATCAGCTTGACTTATTATATTTTTATAACTTAAGCAATTATTTTGCAAGTTTTTACGAAATTAAATCAAATTTCACAATCAGATTTCACATACAAAAATTTAGTAAAGTAAGTAACTTGCTTATTTTTAACATAAGTTCTTCCACTACATGTCTGTACACATAATATTACAATTATTTTTTTTGTTTTAAGCCCAATGATTTCGATGCAATGGTATAACTTTTAAGATAAATAGCGCAAAAAATTTAAGCTGTTAGAAAATCCCTCCTTAGCTCTACAACGGACTTCGAAGAACCTGAAGGTCTACTACGAAAAACGAAATACGATGTTGCGGACGATACGACACACTGACGATACGCTAGCGATAGACTTACTATGAAACGGTTTCGGATTTTGATGCTTCAATCGGATCCATAGGCATTTTTTCGGATGCCTTTCGTGAATGAATGATATGGATGTTATTTACCGCACTTTTCTCGGAAAACCGTAGATCAAGATAAAATTAACAAAAAATTTGTATTTTCTTGTTTTAATACTTAAAACAAGCGTTACATCTTTATCTTTAAGTGTAACGACAACTAGTATTCAAACTAAATCATTATTTCAAAGAAAGCTTTTTAATTGAGAATGTCTTTGATGGCTGAAAAGCTTATAGTCAAAACCTAAAATCAATTTAAAAAAATAATTGGTGGTGGGCTATTGTCTGTCATCTGTCTGTCATCTGTCTGACAGTGATGTTTGTTTGTTGATTTAAAATCAAAGGAAAAAGTTAATTAAAAATCTTGCCTTTATAAGTTTACAAATTAAGCTTAAACATTGCTTGGTACCTACCTAATTTGTTTACTGCGTCTAATAATTAATACTTATTGGTAAACTAGGAAAATATTTGGTTTTAGTGTATCATACAACTATTGATATTTTTAAAATATTTCGTCAAATGGAAAATGTTATTTATTGGATTAAAAATAATTTATAAAAGTTATTGCTTCTTATTACAGGTTATCATGACCATTACCTTATTAACCATGGGCCATAAACAAATTGGGACGCCCTAAGTCTGCTGTAAGATCTACTAGGATCATCATTATTCTTTAAGAGGATACCCTGAATCTCATGTTGTAACATAGTAAAATATTCAACGTTAGCTCTTCTGGAGACCGTGTGCTAAAATAAATAAATTATATGGATTTGTAATTATCATGTTTTTATTTGAAATCTTCATCGTCTGAAATATTTCGTATGAAATTCTGACGAAGGAGCCCCAGATATCTCCTTCTCTCCATCATTTCTTCTATATTTTCCCTTCAGTTAGAAAGAAATAGGCAACATAAACCTAAAACGATACGTGGAGGGCTATCGTATAGTTTGAGGTTAATTTCCGAAACACTTTACGTCAAAAAACGATCTATCGTCTGTCAGTTGTTGTTTTGTGGTAGCATTTTCGATACAAAACGTCAAACAACGAACTTCGTCTCCGATAGCGGATGCGAAGCGTTTCGTAGTAAGTAAAACGAAAAACGATTATCGTTTTTCGGATTTCGATTTTCGTAGTAGACATGTACACCGTCCACCGTGTCGGTGCCTAAACCGGCTAACGGCAGGCTTAGGTTTCCAAAAACCTAAGTAAGTACTAGTATCTTTACTAGTACGTACTAAGGGCAAACATATCGAAAAAAAAAACAATTTCAATGATTAATTAGCTCGACAGCGGACTTCCAAAAACCCACCGCAGTCAGTCCGGTCCGCATACCGTGTCGGTGCCGCACATTTGCTCTATGGGCGGTGACGGATCAATAGAAGGCGGTACCCAGTTTGGGCTGCAAGTCCCGCGCCCCGCTCGCTCCGCTCTAATTGATTGACATAGACAGACAGACGCTTTCTAGCCCTTTTTATTGTATCTACGGTGATTTCGTTTTATGCAGCCTTTTGCCGCGGCTCATCGTGTTGGTTGGGACGCTTTTTTGTGGATTGATAGGTTCCGCGGTGTGTTTAGTTTTGTGTGTTAGCTTTTGGTGGAGGTTAATTAATCGTATACTAATATTATAATACTCAGTAGAGTACTTTACTTTTATTTAATTGTGAATAGGCTGTTATTCAGACATGACATATCATCATGTCTGAATAACAGCATCGTCGGACGCATCGTCGCTTACCGGGTGAGATTACGGTCAAATGTCTGCCTTTTAATACTTTTATACCTAAATCCGAAAGCGTGTGTGTGTATGTCTGTTACCCCCTCACGCTTAGACCGCAGCAGAACCAATGTAGATCGTAATTGGTATAGAGATGCGAGACATAGGATAGGTAGTTTCAATTCCACAAATAATTATTTAAGGGGGTGAAACTGTGTATGGAAATCAGACATTTACAAATAGTGGGGACCCGTTACTTTATTGTATTTTGATTTTGTTCTATGTTTATGTTACTCTATATGGATAAATTGGTAAAAAAAACCCTAGCAGTTCTTTATCAAAAAATCGATTTCGGCAGTTTTGATGACAAAAGCTATCTATTCCAAGCAACTTTAGGATTCTTAGCGACCTTCAATGACGTTTCAAATACTTTCTTGTTTTTTAATTCCGTGAATTGCTAACTGGAATTAATTTAAGTTTATACACCATTTAACCTAGCACCCTGTATACTGAATTGTTCCCACCAATATCAAACAGTATCCATCCTAGCTTTAGCTATAGCTAATGATATTGGTGGGGGGGCGTCAGATCTGTCACAAGCACAGCCCAGAAGTAGACGAACGAACGGACGGACGGACAGACGAGGGAATTGTCCCTTGACGTTGACAGTCTAAAAGCCAGCTATTCCTTGCAGAATAGGCACTTTAATGTTGTCATGCGATAGTAAGTCTACCTTTTTAGGGTTCTCTCTATTACTATGACTACTTACGACGAAACGGAAAGCCTACTTAAATATGATACATAGCACAATACCAAACATATTTTTCAAGTGCACATACATTCAAACATACACACACACACACACACATTCAAATACATTCACACACACGCTCAAACACATACACACACACACACACACACACACAAATGTTTTGTTTTGTGAATTAAAAACTACTTCGTAACTTGCTTTTATATACAAATGTACCTTTTGTTGAGGAAGAGTGACTCCTTCTGGCACAGGTGCCATAGCACTTATAAGAAAGAGTCTACCTCTCCATAGTTATATTTAAAATTATTGGTAAAGAAATAAATATATTTCTTTTTTTTCATTTTCATTATGACTCCTCTCCGTCTGTCTGTCACCAGTCTGTATTCTTGAACCGTGATAGCTAGACAGTTGAAATTTTAACTGTATTTTTGTTGCCTTTAGCCGGCAACGGAAATACATCATAAAATAAGTAATAGTACAAGCACTATAAAAGCAAATACTAAATAAAATTATTTTTAAGTGGGGCTTCCATACAACAAACGAGTTTTTTTAACATTTTATAAACTAATTAATGTCACACACACACTTTACGCACACTGTGAACACTATTAGTGACTAATCCTACCGGATGACATAGTCGATTAATTTTTGTGAGCGAAATTCAATTTGATTTTGTAAAAACTTGCAAAATAATTGCTTAAGTTATAAAAATAATTAAAGGTACAAACCTACATTTGTAAAAACTTGCAAAATAATTGCTTAAGTTATAAAAATAATTACAGGTACAATTACAAACCTATAATTATTTTTGTAACTTAAGCAATTATTTGTTTCTTACGTTTACGCGAATTGTTGAACTCATTAAAACACAATTTTACGGATTACTTCGCGATTTATTTACATTTTATTTTAAACCTGACGTTTCGAACACTTTACAGCGATCGTGGTCACAGGGAGACAATTTAAGCAATTATTTTGCAAGTTTTTACAAAATCAAATTGAATTTCGCTCACAAAAATTAATCGACTATGTCATCCGGTGGGATTAATGTTGATCTATTAGATAATAGTACGTAATCCTGCGTGCGCGAGTCGGACTCGCACTTGATCGGTTTTTATTTTACCTTGAAATATAGTAAAGTCAGCCTATTAGATCCCACTGCTGGGAAAAGGCCTCACCTCAACTATGAGGAGGAACGAGCCTTACTCCACCACGCGGGCTCAGTGCAGATTGGTGGAGGGGTGTCTGTAAAGCAAGTGACAAACCTTACTGTCAGATGTTATCAAGCCGCCCTAGGGCCTCTGACTAGGCTTAACGACTAATACCAACAGATATTAGCCGGGACCAACTGCTTAACGTGCCTTCCGAAGCACGGAGATGCTTGTCATGGTCGTCACTTTAATGGTTGGAATGGTCACCCATCCAATCACAGCCGCGCCGTGGGTTGCTCAACTTTTGGTATCACTACCAAAGCGCTGCCGCCACTGTCCCACAAGCACCTCTGTACGGCGCTCTAATACGAACAACTGCGATTTACTCGTATTGTACCGATATTGCGAGTTGACTCTACTCATGGGAATCCGGAACGAAATTTGTGTTGTTTTCAACGCGCAAAAAAAAGCGTGTTTGCTAAATATGTATACCACATATTTAGCAAAACACGCTTTTTTAAACAAGAAACAAAAATTGACTCATTTCAAATAAATCTAACTTTATCATGCCCATACGGGCATTTTATTAGAAAAAATGACATTATGGGGCACTCCACTCACACGCCACTCCATACTGCATTGTTCATAATATTATATATTTTACTGCTATTTTAAAACCCTGAGCAGACGTCCCCGAGTGGACTATAATACACCTCGATTGCGACACACTGTAAGTTTGAACAGTAATCTCACTCCTTACAATGAAAGTAAACTCCGTTTTTCTTTGCGTGTCAAACATTGTAGGTAAACAATCTTTTTATGACTTTTTAAACTAATACTGGTGAAAAAAAATACTAATAGCTCTCAAAAGCTGCATATATTTAACGATAAATTACCGTATTTGGATGAAATTTTTGTGTCTATCTTATTTTTAAATAAATAATGTCGTTAAAAAGGATAGTCAAGATTGTTTACAATGGTGGACAAGCAATGAAAAACGGACTTTATATTAAAATTAATAAGTAACTACAGATATTGTAATGACTGACAGTAAGAGACCGCTAGTTCTGAGCCTGATAAGTAATTCTAGAGATTTTTTCACCAGGAATCATTTTCATCATTGAATTTGCAGGCCTACCGAGAAAGCATAATTGTATTTTATTTTAATTACTAACCTAGTCATAAGCCTTTTTACTTACAATTTTGGACCACTGTGTTGTCTTAAATAAAGAAATAAAAAAATATGCACCAGATGAAAAATTTACTGTTCCATTTCTGGGTATAAAATAATATAGAAAGGTGGTACAAACTAGAACACTTGTACTGCTCTTTACTAGAACGAATACAATAGGATTCCAATACAATAAACCCAATGTTTACTGTACCGGCACTACTGAATCTTTTACTACTGTCGCTGCGGACAGCAATCACAAAATAGATTTAATAAACTAAGGTTTTATTACAGCTCGTTTGAGGTAATATCTCGCTGCAGGTGAAACCCGAGTTGATTAAATATCTTTATTGAAACCGAAGCAAGGGATTTTGGTATCAGGTTGATTTTAAGTGAACTTTCTTCTGTTTCACAAAAACAACAGGATTATCTACATTTATAACGAGTAGATTATGGAAGACGAAAAATAAGAATGTACAAACTTATTTTATAATTAAAAGACATTCTCTACTGAAGTAGATACACCCAAACCCGAAACTGAGTAATAGCTGATAATTGGCTCAATTCCAATGCGCTCTGTCTAAGATTAAATTTAGGTTCAGTCTCTCTCTTTCTCTATCAAACAAACGAAAAGAGACAGACTACAATAATTTAGAAACGTCAAATTAAGTAACGCGATTTCTAACGTATTTGTACAAGTTTTTGCGTGTTTTCGTCTAACTTTAGTCGTCATCGAATGACATCCCTACTAAATTGTCTATGGGTTCTCTAATTTCCTTAGCAACGGACAGCTGTTTAGTCTGACGTTTCTAAATTAATATAGTCTGTCTCTTTTCGTTTGTTTGGCAGCGAAAGAGAGAGACTAAATTTAATCTTAGACAGGGCGCATTGGAATTGAGCCCAATGACGTTTTAACTTAGTCTTAGTTTAATTACACTATGATAAAGGTACACACGTCCGCACGTCATATAACCCTACTTTGACCCTGAGATCGCTTCTATTCCTTACGTAATAAAAGCTGTTTTCGAAGTTCACATGGGTAACCTAACTACCTTGCAAAATCAAAACCTAAGAGCTTGTTCACACGAGGATGATTCGTGATTTTTGACGAATCGTCTTTTTTCACGATTTCTTTTTTTGACGGCGGCTATGCTTTTTTGAATGTCCATGTTCACACGGATCACAAATCGCGAAAAATGACGATACGCCTTAAAACTAGTATCGTGTTTTAAAAACGTTTCGTGAAAATACACGAATCGAGAATTTATTGTGACGGATCCGCTGATGCCACCTATTCGGATATTTTGACGAATCGTGAAAAAACACGGAATCCGTATACAATGTGAACGTCTATCCGTCATGACGTATCCTGTATTTTGACGAATCGTCAATGAAGGATCCCGTGTGAATGAGCCCTAACATAACCTGCCACTGACATTTCAAGGGACAGTTAGTTATCCATTACTGGTCAACAATGGATTGTAAGTGGTAAAATTGAAGTTTCAGCAACAATGTACAGTGGGCGCCTAAACAACCTACCCAAATCCGTCAAAATAACTCAAATGATATGGAACTCTATGTAATCCATATAAGGTTGAAATATGGTTGCAGAAACACAGGCCAGGGTAGGTTGATGTGAGGTCCACTGTACCTGCACCACAGAATAAATAATAGTGCCTATACGCATAATTGATTTAAAGTCCACCAACCCCCAAATGATGTCCCATGGTTTCATGAAGTACAGGTAATGCTTGATCTGAGCACTAAATCCAAACAAAAACTAAAACTGGCCAAGTACGACGGCCTGGTTCTGTATCATTATCTATGTATACAACATAAGACCTTTTAAAATATTTTAAGAACGGCAATAAGACACAGTTGTTATATGGCACTTTAACATTTATTTTGTTCGGTTTTTGCTATTTGTATTTATAGCGGCAACAAAAATACATCAACTGTGAAATTTTCAAATGTCTAGCTATCACGGTTCACGATATACAGCCTGGTGACAGACAGACAGACGAACAGCGGGTTCCGTTCTTACCCATTGGATACGAAACCATAAAACAGTTTATTTTATTAAAGATTGCTTTATCATTTCTTTACTGAAATCAAACCATACATTTACGAGTATGGCACAATCAACAATATCGATCATAAAAACCGCAAGTAACGAACAGATGCGATGAGGTGCGCGACTCGAAAACAAGGGGCACTTAATGACAGCGATAATTATCAGACTACCCGCAATACACTTGACATGTTGTGAGAGCGCCGGAAGCCGGGGTGAATCCGCGGTCACGTGACCGGCGGCCATCTTGCCTAACTACGCACTTCCGGCCGCGGCGGCATTGCAGTGGTCGTAAACAGTTCCGGGCCGAACTTATATTTTTAAATGGATATTGTATTAATATTTTACTATTTTTTAAGTAGATGTGTGGTGTTGGAGCTCAGGAAGACTTCAATTAAGTATTTTGTGTAGTAGATTCAAGTTGTGAATTATTTATAAGATTTGCTCTCTCAATCCTTCTGTGTAAAGGTTTTTAAATGGCTTGTATGTGCAACATAGAGCTACTCTATCTATTAATAAATAATTTAAAACCCATTTCTATTTACAATAAATTGAGTATGAATTTAAATGTGTTTATTTCCAGAGTACTAACAGGTCTTTCAAATAAAATGTCCTTATATATATATATATAATTGTACTTTAAAAAACAACCACCAGAGGTGGGAATTGAACCCGCGCATACCGGGCGATTGCCTAACCTCTCGGCGTCGGCAGAGCCTGTCGAAATTTTCAAGTGCTTCTTAACGCTGTAATGCCGCGTTGCTTTCATCAATGTTATTGGGATTACACCCTCAACACTCGAAAGAAATACTTTTGCAAGTATTTGACAGTCGAAAGATGAAGCTTGCAAAATGTCCTTATGTTTGGGTATACTGTTTTTTAAAGAAAACTACTATGTCAAAAATCTTTGTCTAAAATTTTGTAGTTAAATCACCTTTATTAGAACTACATTAAATGCCACAGTGTTTCCCTTAACTGCCGTACAAGCATTTACAATAGTTTAATCTTCCAAAACGATGAATCAATATCCCAGTGCAAACACTATTTTATTTCTGAACGTAGCAAGCAATATTACTTTCAAATCCTAGAAGCATTCTGTAATACCCTACACTCACTTTCGATTCCAACGAGCCAGCGTAACCGGATGAAACCGGATTTAGAAACCAAATCTCTTGACCGGATCGATCCCCAGTTATGAAAAGGCCGCATCGAGAGAGGAAAAGGGGATCGTAAGCTCCAAGAGAAACCTCAGCTCCAGAGAAAATATTTTCTTGGATGTCGCGTAAGTTTACCTTCGCCTGCAAACTTTTTTCAGTCTTGCGGAAAATTGTGATTTTTACGACGGCGGCTCAAGGTTCAGTTTCGGATGTGTTTTTTTGGTGAATGCTGTTTTAGGGGACGTCACCAACCCGCCTGTCACCGACTATCAATATCGGTTGTAAATTGACGTATATGGGGTGGCAAAGGCCGTGTGTAATCGATAAATTGTGTTCGCCGGCTACTTAAGAAAGTTTCAACGAGTTTATTGGCTTTATTGACGCCCTGTCGGAGAAAACTTCGGTTGTGACCAACTCTGACAGTGAATAAGTAAGCCCATTACTCACGAATACTTTTTAATCTCTAATAGTATTACAAACATACCAACCGTTCCACGAGGTTCCAACTATACAAATGCCAGGTTTTCTATACTACTATATTAACACAATTTCACGTCTTATTGTGAAATTCAGCTACCATTTTTCAGCTACCATGAAGGCCATGAAAATTGGTCCAGCCGTTTATGAGTGATAAATCGTGTAACTAACCCAAGTTTAGACAGTAAAACGTAATTTTAAAGGGAATCCAAAATATTTGTGATATGAAGAAACATAATTTACAGCACAGGGTTTGTTAATGTATGAAGTTTAAAATAAACTTATTCCTAAGAAAGAACGAGGTCTTCTAAAACAGGTATTACACCTAAAAGGAGGCCTTATCCATTTGTAATTTAAATGTGTAAAAGATACCAATTTTTTTTTTCAATTTCATTTCATAATTTGGCTTTTCTTTTGTTTTGTTTGTGAAAATTTTGTCCAATTAATTATACACGAAAAATTAACATAAATAAAACAAAAACACTAATTGCTTCTAAAAAGGAAAAATATAGCCCTATCTCAATAAATAACACAAAAATAGAACAGGTTAAAACCTTCAAATATCTAGGTAGCTTGATAACTAGTGACTCCAGATGTACACCAGATATAAAAGCAAGGATAGCGATGGCGAGACAAGCTTATAATGCAAAAAAGCACCTGCTCAAGGCCAGAATATCAAGCAAAGTTCGCAAAAAACTTGTTAAAGTGTACATTTGGAGTATAGCACTCTATGGATGTGAAGCGTGGACATTGACAAAGAGGGACAGAGAGAGACTGGAAGCCTTCGAGATGTGGTGCTGGAGGAGAATGGAGCGTATAAGTTGGACGGAGAAGAAAACAAATGAAGAAGTTTTGTCTATGGTTAGGGAAAAAAGGAGATTGGTGGAAACAATAGAGTGTAGGAGGCGACGAATGTTAGGCCACCTGATTCGACACGACAATTTTATTAAAACGATAATAGAAGGAAGAATAGAAGGAAAAAGGAAGCGAGGAAGACCAAGAATAAGCTACATGCAGCAAATAAAAGAAAAGATAAATGTCGGGTCATATCAGGAGGTTAAGAGAAGGGCGGAAAGCAGAGAGTAATGGAAAAAACTCCACCGACAAGAGCTCTTAAATTTGATGATGATGAATTATACACGTAGAAAATACAATTTTTAATTATAAATATAAACGATACATACGAAAAGAACCAGCGCGAATACGAATCCTTACCAATAATCATCACCGAGTAAGTAATCACATTCTACTACCGAACAGTAACTTTTATATAATCTGTGACAGAACTTCGGCTACGGCGACCAATCAACAATTAAAATCAGGTACGCAGGAGATATTATAAAGCATTAGTGCACAATAAACCAGGTGTTCTCTGTTCCTTCACTCTAGTTTATAGCACACACAACAACTGCTATATGTGAGTTTCGGCTTTTTTCGTGAGGTGCCTCGCCTCCGGCCAAGCTCGTGGTCAACGAGCCGTAAGCAAGGCGTCCGCCGAGTCGTAGCCTAGTCGACGTATCTACTGGAGCTGTAAATCCGCTTTGGTTTAGCCTGGAGTTCACCTAGTGACTACACTAGTGCTCCCAACTTTTTTTTATTTTAATAAATTGTTTTAACAAACACACCAATTACCTAGCCCGAAACTAAGCGTGAGCTTGTGCTATGGTGACTAGGATAACGGATAGACATACTTATATACGTTTATACATCCATGACTTAGGTACAAATGCTCATGCTCATCACACAAACATTTACCCCTTGCGGGATTCGAACCCGCAACCGCCTGGTTTAGTAGTCTGGGGTGCGAACCACTACACCAAGACGGTCGTCAAGTTACTTAAATTTCTTAAATGTTATTATGATTACAACTATTTAATATCACCAGTTTTCATTTCCAATTAAGGGTCTAGTTCACCTACACGTTAGATTTTTAATCAGCTGGTTTAGCATTTGGTGCATTATGTCGGACTGACAATTTAACAATGTATGATCCGGCCAACATTGACGTTTGATTAAAATTTATACTGAATGTTTGACTGACACGTCAAAGTTCACGTCGTTCGTTTTGTTTTTGCATCCTTGAAGACGTTTAATTGTTAGTAATTTGTACATTTTGAAAATATTTTAAATTTTGATTCCCTTTTGCTTTTAAAATTATCATAAATTCATACAAACACCCGCTTATAAAGTAATATTTATATTTTATGTGTTGCACTTACGGTGTCTCTATCTATTGGGTCGATTTATGCCACTCTTCTTTAAAAAAACAACAGTTTTTTAAAATTGTTTTTATGGGATACGGAACAAATGTTGGCTACCCCTGTCCAGTAGCGTCACCACAAATCGCGTGCCAGGAACCGGAAGTGTGTCCCCAAATCATTGCAAAGCGGTGCACGTGTGCCTAATTACTGTCCACTGGACATTTGTCGATGTACAGTCGGCACCGGACATATGCTGCAATTGATCCAAAATTGATACGTGAGCCAAGGTACCAAGGTTGAAGAAACGCTGTAATTGTACACATATTTTGGAGGCTGACTGTATTGACAGGTCAACCTTCACCCATCAATTTTTACTTGAACTATTAATACGCACATTATTCATTTGCCGAGAGCTCAGCTTGCGATGGAAATGGAATATTGAATTGTATTTGTGGTTTCGTTTCGGAGAAATTACTTACATTTTTACAAAAGTATTTTTGGTGGTGGAAAATATTCAGTTTAACAAACTGTATTTTTAAAGGCATTGATTTTGGTCCTGGTTCTTAGTTACACTTATGTTCTTTACCTACCAAGTTATTTTATGATTTCACTGTCACACTATATTTTTTTGTATGTTTTCTTTGGGAAATATATACATCAAAAAGACGACTTTTGTATTTTTAATACACCAAATTAAGTTGTATTTTACTTACCCTACTCCCATTAATAGACAGAGGTTTTCAGTTTTTTGGTTTTTTTTTGACCAATACATGGGCCTTGTAAGAAAGCTCAAGGTCACGCAGCGAGCTATGGAGAGGTCTAGGCTCGGTGTTTTTCTACGAGATCGAATCAGAAATGAGGAGATACGTAGGAGAACTAAGGTAACAGACAAAGCACTTTGGATCAGCAAGCTTAAGTGGCAGTGGGCAGGGCATATTGCGCGATGAACTGATGGCCGTTGGGGCAGAAAGGTTCTTGATTGTAGACCATTTGATCAAAAGCGTAGCGTAGGGCGTACACCGGCAGGATGAACGGACGACCTAATAAAAGTCTCAGGAACGCACTGGATGCAGGTCGCTTGTAACCAGAGTAACTATTATATAATCTGTGCCAGAGGTCGGAATTAGGTAGTATTATTCATGAACTTACACTGATTTCATACAGCAAAAGAATAAAGTGGATATCCCGAGACTCATTTTAAAAAGCAGAAAAAATGCCGTGGTATTTAAATAAAAAGTTATTTACTTTTACACAATTTTAACTACTGCACGCGCGACGTTGCCAAACTGACCAATGACATCGGATGTCCGAAGTTGCAAAATTCCAATTCGCGCGATGTTGCCACAGTTTTAGTTCGCACAACTTAGCTTGTGAGAACAAAAGAATACAATAGCGGAAATGCGGAGCACTTCCCGCTTAACGAAATGTACTAGATTTTGTCTCTTTCTACCGCATTCAAACTATCTATTAGCAATAAATCGGTTTACTCATTCACACAGCTTATTCGCTTACCTCGGTTTGTCGAATGCGCACACTTGTTTCCTAATGTCTATCTCTGAGTTTTTTATTATTGTTTATTTGTAATATTGTTGACCACACGGGATTGTCCATTAGAAATCCCGGGAAGGTCAACATTAATATCAACATTTCGATGCAAGTACATAAATAACTCTACCCAATTTCGACTTCTGCTTGTAACAGATCACTTTGGAAATCTATAGTAGAGACGTATGTTCAGCAGTGGACGTCTGCGGCTGATAATGATGATGACCAATATAACCAAACCATAGATAAAATTGTCGGTCGTAATGACCATTTGTGCCACCATTGATTTGGCCACTGACTTACGAGTAAACTACATCCTATATACAACAGCCAAGACTAGTTTGTGTCAATATAGTTGTCCCGGCCATAATTAATACCCACGGGGCGTGTGTCGTCGTGGTCTGCTATACATAACTCATTAGTCTATTAATCTAATATGCATCTTGAACAAACAGCTCATGAGATTGAGCTCATTAAGGGTGGAATAGACTAAAGAAGCAAGGCAGAAGCTCCTGTTTATTATTTTATTACATACGTATAAGCAATGACTGCCTCGTTGGTCTAGTGGTCAGCACGCTGGGTACAATGGTCTAGGTGGTCTAATCTGATCAGGTTCCCCTGTTAACGGTCACGGAGGTCAGACGGCAGTCGCTCTACTGTAATTACCTGATCTTCCATATCCTAGATCCGGACTAAAGCGGACCCAGCGCTCTCGCGATTTCACAACTGATAACTCTAAGATGATGATTATGATACATAAGCAATATCTTCGCATTTTTTAATGAAAGAAATATTGCACTCAAAATTTCACCGACCGTCAACAGTTCGGCCTCGAATCCACAAATCTTTGCTTTCGAATGCTCCCCAAGTGGGCTACCGAGATGGCTACGCGTCTCGCTAGCTCTAATTAAAAACCCAAGTTCACCACATTTTTTTAACAGACTGTTAACCACGATTGGCGGTTAATTCAACCAATTTCCCATACAAAATAATGATTAAAAATTAAACATGTGTTGGCTAAGCTTTTCTGCACGAAGCTGCAGAGACACGGACATAGCGATACTAGAAGCGTTGCTTATTATCTACAACCCTACAAAGGCAAATATTGTTGCAACAATTCTTTATACTTTGTAGCCCATAATCCGCAACTCGCAGCTCACGGGACCATTTGATTTCTCGCAAGTCAATATTCTCGGTACACGCTGCACCAAGAAAGTATGAGCAAACAATACAGAGAGAAAACTGGATTTGACCGGATATAATATCCATTGATTTTTTGGCACACGTTCTACTAAGGGATATTCTCTTCTATATGCAGGATGTCTGGCAAACGAAGGATCATCATATAACATTTAGTTATACTTATACAATGTGTCAGGTAACCAACCCGACAAACTTAAAGGGCTTCTTCTACATTCAATTTTTATCATAAAATGTCCCATACATTTGGGGTGAAAAATCAACTTAAAATTTTTGAGATTAATTACAGCAACTTTAATTTTGACTGTATTTTTTGGGTAAAAATATTTTTTTTACAGTCTACAAATATTGTTTTCGATACTTAAGTGATATTTATTGAATTGCCACTCGTTTTGAGTTATCTGACAATATTTTTCCTACACGATAACCAAATAATTAAAATGCCGCCATTCCGAAAGGGTTGAGTTTTCACCCCACTTATATAGGACATTTTATCATTAAAATTCACTGTGGAAAAAGCCCTTAAAGTTTGTCGGGTCGGTTCCCAAACACATTGTATAATACTGTAATACTGTAATTGTATAACTGCTACAGTTTTTTTTCGAGTATTGTGGACACCCGGTATATATAAACAAAGTATTATTAACACTATTGATAACTCAGGAACGAGACTGGACCGATTTTCGTGAGCTTTTGTTGGATTCGTCTCCAGTATATACATGTTGTCACGCGGCTATGACACATGGAGAGAAAGTATCTTAAATATTGTAGATAGACAAAAGACTTTATTACCCGACTGCGAAAGGAGGGTTATGTTTTTTGAGAGTAGGTATGTATGTATGTAAGTATGTATGTATAATTGTTTGGCACGCCCTACAGCCCAAACGGCTCGACAGTTTTTGACAATAAAGGTGTCGTTAAAATCAAAATTGTGAGAGTGACATAGGTCATATAAATTTTTAAAATGGGCCCGCAGAAGGAAATAAAGGGGAGAGGGGGGATTGATTTTTTCCTTAGCATAGCAATATGGGTATCAAATGGAAGCCAGTAAAGGGACTATTTCAAAAATATAATATATTTTTTGCAGTCTGGTGTTTTGTTTCGAACAATAAAACTAAAAATAATAAATAATGTTAGAAAGTCAGCCGTCTCGTCAGTAGATTGTAATCTGGAATGTAATATAGAGGTATAAGTCAGCCTATTAGATCCCACTGCTGGGAAAAGGCCTCACCTCAACTATGAGGAGGAACGAGCCATACTCCACCACGCGGGCTCAGTGCGGATTGGTGGAGGGGTGTATGTAAGGCAAGTGACAAACCTTACTGTCAGAAGTTATCAAGCCGCCCTAGGGCCTCTGACTAGGCTTAACGACTAATACCACAGATATTATAGAGGTATCTGCTCTAAATTCACTAAGCCTCCATTTCTAGAATGGGTCCCGACTGCTACAATTTTTAATATAGGTACCAATTTAACCCGGGTATGACCTCTTTCTTGTTTTAGGGCTTTTTTGATTTTCAATTACACAGATCGGGTTTTTTAGTTTTTTAAATTACCGTTTTTTATTTTGATTCGAGATAATCGCCTGCCTGTCTCTATTTGCATTATTTAAGATACTTTCCTTGCATGAGGCATAGCCGTGGGACACCCTGAATGGTAGAATAATTAAAAACTGTATAAAAACATATAACTATAATAAGCCCGCAAAATTATAAAGTACCTATCGCTGTACTAAAACCCGAGCTCACCAATTTTTTATCAGAACTCCTAATATACAAAATACGTCAAATAAACAGCTGATAAAAAATGTGTTGGTGCACTCCAGGCTTAGTCTATTGTAAATCCTCTATACTTATAATTAAAGTTAATCTTTGATTGTGCTAATAAGCAGCATGCCCAAACTATCCAACTTGCAGCTAGTTACAACTTGCTAGGTGATTTCAGATTGGCCCATGAATCTTAAATTGGTTAATGTAGTTTAGATAATAAATGAATTGGCTCCTAGTCGAATTGCTGAACTCGACTTATACGAGTAGTAATGCTAATCCGTTATCCTAGTCGCTATAGCCAGCAATGGCTAGGTTTTGAGTTTGTGCTCAAGCTCACGCATAAATTAGGGCTAGGTAATTGGTGTGGTGTTTGGAACAATTTATTTATTGTTTTAAACTTCTATGGTCACGAACATTGCAATTGTTATTTACGGGATTCCTACCATATACCTTTTTAGTTGTGAGTTTTTGATATGTTTGCCCATAACACCCCACCGCAAGATCTTCAGTTATTCCGTGATCATGGCGCTTGCAACAGTGCCAATATATCGGAAACTCACTAATAAAAAGGTACATGTTTGCAATCCCCTAAATATATTCTAATCTATTTATATTATTTAATTTAAATTACCACTGACGATTTCACTGCTGTCTAAAAATTGTTTTTTGAGACACAATATAAAAATGAAAACTCTTCGTCCCACGGTGGAGCACGGATCTTACGACATGTATGAAGTGACTTAGGTAATACTGCGCCCACGCGCTACTCTGGAAAGTTTAGATATGTGTGTCTACTATAATCTAATCGGCCCTACGACAAAATATAATCTACCTTTTCAGCCTTTATAAGACTCAGCAATAAGCTAACATTAGACTTCTAAAACAGGTCACTAGACCTTCGAAGATCTTAAGTAGGACTTACCTAAGAGGTCTATCCATTAGCTAGAATAGATACAGCGGTAAAAACATGCTACTTCACGTCTATTGAAAATGTATTTCACTGAACTTAGGTATTAGCTTGGGGACATTTTGAAACCTCGCAAGGTAAACTTAAATAATATTATTGGTAACCGTTGTCAAAGATGGCGGTGGCGCCGAAAGTGTTGGATTTTTCTGTTTTAAAATAAATCAGAAACAGCTCCGGAGTCAGGAAGTTGGTGGTGCTGCGTCTGATCTCTCCGGTCATGTCGGACTGTCGTCTAACCGTACTATGAAGATGAAGGATCAGAGAGTGCACCTGTGTATTGCGCACTATCTTGTGCACTATAATATCTCCTGCGTACCTGATTGACCTCTGTTGGGAATAGCCGCTGACGTGGCCTAAATTCAATACTTATATTCGCCGGGACCAACTGCTTAACGTGCCTTCCGAAACACGGAGATGCTTGTCATGGATGTCCCTTAAATTATCGGAATGGTCACCGCCGTGTGTTGCTTAACTTTGGTGTCACTACCAAAGCGCTGCCACCACTGCGCCACACCTCTATTATTATTGAGTTAAAATCTCAAATGATTAAAATTTTACCAAAAAGTAATGCATTTGGGAAAGTATCAAAGTAATAAGTACCTTCATAACACCACGATTCATACGTGTTGTATCGCATGCATACACTTCAGGACAATACCAGTGACCCAATATCTAAAAATACCGCGGGGTGCGTGACCACCCGTGGGACCCGCCACCTGGCTACCCGACTGAAAAACAAAGGTATAATGATCCAAATAACACCCGCCAATTTGCCATACTTGACGTAATCGATACTGGGAAAGAGTTTTTGTTTTATTGACAATGATTTAATGTAGCTCACAACAATTTCGATTTCATACCAAGTTTGATAGTATCAGGGTAAGATTTGAATTAGTCTGACCACTTATCTGAGACCTCGCCGGCGGTCTACAAGGGTGCGAGGATCGACCAGAACCACAGAATAAGTACTAGTACTTCGTACAGAAGTATGACTTAGCAATTGTATTCAAAGAAATGTCTACTCAATGTCGTCAACGATATGGCGTAATTTAGTTCGCCTCAGAGTCAAGCACATTTTCGTGTAGACACCTACAAAAATCCATTGCAAGATAATTTCATACTTATTGCTCTGGAATATGATTCATAATACACTAAACCTATTCAGTGACGTAATATCACGCGACGCGATAGGGTTGACTGCTACGAGAAGCTTCTAACGTCATCTAGCGCCTCTTTCTAGTACTTTATTCATTCTCGTCCAGCCAGCATCGTAGCCGCGCGGCCGCCGGTGAATGAAACGCGCGGGCGTGTCGCTGGCCGGTAGCGACACGCAACCTGTTTTAGCCCCTAAGTAAGGGTCGCCGCGCGTAGGTACGTTTTTGCTACCTACGCGGGGAGATACACAGGCCTGCCAGAACAGAGATTTGATTGGGGTTCACGTCTACCCCTGCACTATCGGAGTGACGTACCCCGCTTGTGACGTCTCAGATAAGCGGTTGGTTTATAGTTAATCATGAGTGATTTCTTGTTCAAGTGTAAAAATTTAAACATCTTATAGATGCAGCTTTTCTCTTACACTTTTTTTTGTTAGCGCGAATCATCCCAGTGCTAGGCAAAGGCCTCCCTCACTTCTTCATCGATCCCTATCCAGTACTAGAGTCTGCCGTCCTTTTCGGTAAGTATTGAACCATCTTTTCCTTGGCCTCCCTCTTTGACGGTAGCCGGCTGAAGGCGTCTACTCTCGCTCTTTTTAACTTTAAAAAGTATGTTCTATGTTCGTTTCCTATAATTTCCTATACATTTTTTATTTAAGTTAACTATTCTACTAACAATCCCATCGCCCATAAGCAAAATCTGTTAGACCGCCCGTTAACACGTCCATGCTCCTTCAATACGCGAGTTACTTCCAAATCCATTACAATATGCACAGATCATAAAACCTTCCGCGTGCGTACACAAATTGACAGCTCAGCACAGGGATAACCGTAAAAAACACGCGAACCCATAAAGTGGTGCTAAACCCCGGTATTATAAAGCACCCGATATTGGAGCCGTGATGCGATCGGAACGATGCTAGTACGCAATTTATAGCCGCGCGATTTGATAACTCGAACTGATATGCGAAGCAATCACTACTCGTGACCTAGTGCGTGTTATATGTTTGTTTTAAAAACGCATATATTTTAAAAACGAATTAATAGAAGACAATTGAAGTTCTGAATCTAAAATTTTAATAGCTCAAAGTATTGAAATCGATAGGCATTTAGATATGATAACAAATTAACAAGTTAATTTTAAGGATGTTACCCTTTGTCCTCTTAAATGTTTTTTTCCAAAATATTTTGCAAAGTTTTCTAGGCAATGTAGGTATGTCTATCGACTGTCCTTCGAGGTGTTAACTTGCATTTATAAATGCATCATTTTCTGAAGTCTTACACCGTTTGGTGTCAGTTCAGACAAAGAGTTTTTTTAATATTCTTCAGTTCCGTGTAGGGGTTTTTAAGGTTTTGATAATGCTTTGAGTGTTTACCTTACCGTTAGGTAAGTACATACAACTATGTTTGAACAACCTAATCATTAACCTATCTCTTAGTTGCTACGTAAAAGAAAATGTACATAAGTCCATAACTCATGCCCACTTTACGACTCCGCAACAGGTTGATAAAAAATATGTTCTTGCTAATGTTGCTAAAATGAGCTAATGGGGACGTCAAGTGTCAATTTCAGTACTTGAGCACAACACTTAGTGGTTCAGATAATATGTTGGGTTGGGTAAACTAAGGTATAATAAATTATTAATGTTTACGTGATTGTAAAATTATTAATCTACGTTAGTTAGAGTGATATTGTTGAAGAATGGGGTTAAAATGGCATTAATGTCTGCCTAATAATTAAAAAAAGTATTTAAGCTAAAAAATGTGTCCGAAAATTAGTGTAATATACAGGGTGTCCCAAGAAGTATGGTAAAGCAGAAGTCCAGAGATAGAGTCCCTCTTGGGGTACCCGAATCACTCCCATGTATGTTTCGCGATTTTTCGTAGTTTTCGAGTTATGATTTTTTTTTTCTGAAATTTGTCAATTTTCGTTCTGAACAACAATTTTTTTTTATAAAAAAAGTTAAAGATTTTTGAGATTTCTTTTTGCAGCTAAATCTTCTTCTGTTTTACTTGTATGCCTGAAATAATTCGTAACTTTGACGAAAATAACGATAATGTTGGTTCGAAGTGTAAAATTCACGTTAGGTGAATTAAGGCTTAAAAGTTCAACTTTAAATTAAAAATCAAAAAACGTCACTTTATGGTTTTAAAGTAGATTTCAAAAAAATCTCAGTCTCTCAGCTTTAATAATCATTCATAAAAAGTAGCACTGAATAGGCTATTTTCCGGTAAAATCGGCCTTCAAAGACATCGAGGTGGAAAATTCTTAACAATTTGGCCATCAGATAACAAACATTTTTCTTGCCGTTTTATCATTCATAACGTTTATTAACTAATCAAAGATGACTCCGAGAAAGCTTAAGAGTTATTTTTTCAGGTGTCCAGGTGTGGGTTTTCACTGTTCCAAAAATGGTAATGCGAATAAATGTATGTATAAACCAGCTTCTCAGTCAATTTTAACAAAATGATTTGAAATAAAGATGTTATAAAGATGTAAATGGAAAAAAATCATGATTTGTTAATTATATTTGTATCACTAATCGATATTAGAGAAAATGTTTTTATTTTAATTCAAATACATATTCATCACACCTATAGATACTGTTGAACTGAGCACAAACGCAAGAAAATACTTTTTTAAATTTACATAGGCATAATGTTTTGGTAAAAAAACAGAGCAACATTTAACCAAAAAATACCATTATTGAATTACTGATTGATTTCAAATCAGTAGGAATCGTAGCCGTTGTATTCAGTTAATTATCATGGGTATTATAAGGTCTCAGGGTCGCGCTTTGACACCGACTGCTTGTCAACTTTGGTATTAAAGGGAAGCCTATGTAATAATACTTGTATGATAAAGTAAATTAATATATTTAGGGGAAAAACCAATCAATAAAAAACGTTTTAGCTTGTGTTATATGAAGTAAAGCTTCACCGCATTTACTGCTGAACATAGGTCTCCCCCAAACATTTACCCACCGCAGCTGATAATGATGATGATGTACACTTCTTGTAACCAAGCAGTAAATTATAACAGCACTGATTGCAGTGCCATCTTAATTCACTGCTTTATTTTAAAAAGTGGCAGAATTAATTAAAAATTCTTAATAAGTTACAAAACTGAGCCATTAGATGAACGGCCAAAGTCAGAACATCTTGTAGAGTGCAAATTTTGTGCTTTAACTAGAAGAAAACTTGCGCATTCATCCACATTATTACATCAAGCCGTGCTACCTAACAATAGCTTGGAGCGGGGCTCATTCATAGCAGCACCATATACGTCCCCGGGGCACAAAGTTAATTTGAAGTTTTGGAAACCGCAGTACGTGCGCTCAGTTATTAAAATCCCACCATCTTGAGCTTAATAGGTTTTGTGAACAGCACAAAAGTTTGTGAAACTGGTGCTTGGATGTGCTTTGTTACAGCCCTGGAGTATTTATACGCTGCGCAAATCATCAAAGTTGGGTTTCCTGGAATACATTAACGAAGATGATCGATACAGCGCTGGGGGTTGGCACTTCGCGCTTACGCCAGACAATCTTGGTGCTAAAGATCGGGATAGCAGGCGGAATGATAATTATAATTTTGTTGTTGAAGTTGATGCATATACGAATGATATTAGGGCATGTGTCAACTATCTTGAAACAGAGGTAGACCACTGCTTTTGTAACTTAAGCTTCGTTAAATCTATTCTTGTATTCCAATTCGGACTGGCGTATCAACGAACAGCTCAAACTACTGGGATTAAAAACTTTAAATCTGCACCATGCTTACTTTTATAGCGTTAGGTGAACACTAAGAAATGAATTTAGGAACTTTTATAAATTCACCTATCGATAACAAATCGTATTTAGATTCTTGAAAACTCAACCTCTAAAGGAGTGAAAGCGACCCGAAAGTTTGTATGGGAAATTCGATATTTATCTAAAAAGTAAAATACAGGTAAGAGCGATGTACAAAAATGTGGCTTTTGGCTTTTTTGTCAATACGTATGTACGAGTACATGTTTGTTAACGAGTCAAAATCTGCTTTTGATTAAACCTATTTACTTGTGTAAATTTGTCACAATGTAAACATGCACGACCTAGGCTTACATCTCTAGAATAAGTACATCCAGAGATACAAACTGACCTCTAAATAGTGCAAATAAGCTGTCATTATTAATGGACAGTGATGGGAGCATGAGTAATTTTGTAGCATCAAACCCCCGCAGCTACTTAAAGTCGCAGGATGCGCCTAGTTGGAAAGAAATGTGTTTAGAATCCGCTGAACGGTTCATTTTTGCACCTCAATTTCAGATGACGAAAAACGATGGCTTTAATTATTAATGGTAATCTCATTATGCTCGACAATATCAGTCATGGTTCTGAAAACGGACGCTCCATTGTGCAATTCCAACTTGTGGAAAAAGACATTAACGCCAAAGCTGAGTCGCCAACAGCCGTAGCCTCAGTGAGAATAAGTTATTCGGGTCGTGGTCTCTCTACAGGCGAGTTTCTGCTAAGTACGAAAGACAGCATGTCAGGGTAAACACTGCGGTATCTTATGCAGTTGACATAGGGGCGATTTTGGAAAGAAAATGTGTAGTCTGATGTGCTGGCCATTGTACAACTGACTGCACTGACTGACGTATCAAACTGTAACTGTGTTGTGTGGTATGTTGGTGGTGGTGATGGTAAACTATTGACCTGACTTGCGAATAAAAACAAGTTATGATACAGCTGGAAGTCCTCAAAGCGTATATATTATCTGTGCCTCAAAGCTCCCATGTTTAATTTTAAGTAGCTAGATCGTTATACAGTCAATAGTTCTTCCCTGACTGCCTCGTAGGTCTAGTGGTCAGCACGCTGGGTACTATCCACAAGGTCCCGGGGTCGGGCCGAGAGTGTTTCTGTTTTAAAATTACTCAGACACAGCTCCGGAGTTAGGAAGTTGGTGGTGTTAACACCCCCGTGCCTCGGAAAGCACGTTAAGCCGTTGGTCCTACGCCTGATCTCTCTACGGTCATGTCGGACTGCCGTCATACCAAAAGTCGAAATTCGGCTAGGAAGACATTATTATTTACTTCTTTCCTATTGATATTTGAAGATGGTTGTGGCCATCTTCAAAATACGGTTGAAATATGAAAAACGGATGGTTGTGCGTTGGCACTCAAAATAAAATGCTCAAAATTCATGAATCTGAACATTATGCTTAGACCAAAGTTCGTCAATCTTTAAACAGCTGGTAACTAAACCTGAATCGCCTGAGTTTGTCACATTCCCCATACAAATTATGTCAAATATTACTATAGCGACTGTTTGAAAACTAAACATTGTGTTGTTGTCTCGACTCGTAGAAGTGCGGTTTTACATAAGGTTTCGGCTGAACCAGTAAAAAAAGTAAAGTCAGCCTATTAGATCCCACTGCTGGGAAAAGGCCTCACCTCAACTATGAGGAGGAACGAGCCATACACCACCACGCGGGCTCAGTGCGGATTGGTGGAAGGGTGTCTGTAAGGCAAGTGACAAACCTTACTGTCAGATGTTATCAAGCCGCCCTAGGGCCTCTGACTAGGCTTAACGACTAATACCAACAGATATTAGCCGGGACCAACTGCTTAACGTGCTTTCCGAAGCACGGAGATGCTTGTCATGGTCGTCACTTTAATGGTCGGAATGGTCACCCATCCAATCACGACCGCGCCGTGGGTTGCTTAACTTTTGGTATCACTACCAAAGCGCTGCCGCCGCTGCGCCACAAGCACCTCAGTAAATAAAACATAATAGTTTGCATTCAATAATTTGTTCTTGTTACATGTTATGTCACTTACCCGCTGTTATAATGTACTTAACAATAGTACAGTACACTCGCTTACTATAAATTTATTCATTTCGCAACTCAAATGCGGGTCTACCTCAAGGGTCTGTTCAAGGGCCATAACTTTTCTAAATTATTGTTTAACAGAGGTACCTATTCAAAAACTGCATTTGGCGAGGAGTGTGTAATGTGTGTGCGTCAAACAACGAAACAATCTGTAAGAAGATTAAAAATGGCTTAATCTTCCGAAAACTCGAGATTCATCTTTTATGCAGTGACCTTGAATTTAAAAGCTTCAAATATTTATCTTTCGGAATCGTAAACAGTGGGTTCTAAGAGTGCTTTAGTGATTCTTATTGCAACTTATATTCTCGTAAGTTTTAAATAGGAAGATGCAATGATTTCATGTCTATGTAGTATTTAGCGTGGATTTCACCAAAACATGTTTAATTTATAATCAGCCAGTTTAGAATTACTTTACATAATTTGTATGAGAATTTTGTCAAATTATCCGTCAGCCGAGGTTTACCGGCTGTATAAAAGTTGGTGAACTCGGGTCTTGGGGTCAATCAAATTTGTAATTTTATCTAATCAATTCATTCGAATTTTAACCATAATCAAACGTCGCAAAGGTGTTTTCTAAAATATTTTTTTATGTTTGTAATTGTTAACGCTGCTTCAACCCAGCCTTACCGACGATTATGTAGACTGAGGATAATATAGCTTTTTGATTTAAATCTTCAACAAAATGTTTCAGATGAAGCTGCATATTACAAAGGCCTTTAGCACAGAACCTTTCACATATACAGGGTGTCCAGAAATTGAAATATAATCCTTACAGTTTAGTCACATCATGCCTAAATATGCCATTTTCTTCTAGTGAAAGTCTTAGCGATTTTGAAGTAAAGATATCCTTAGTTTTAGAAGCTCTAATAAAATATTTTAATTTTTAAAGCATAGGATGTCATTTGACCGCGCCGTAACATAAGCTAAGATGCGGCCAAAAATGGTTATGTCAGAATAAATTACGAGTATGTCTAGTAGCCTTTTCAATATTTTTTCTTACATCATAGTGTTTGGGGAACACTTTAGCCGTTTTAAGACAAAGATAAAGAGTAGTCAGTATTACCCAAACAAAATTTTTATATTTATATCTCGAAAATGGTAAGAATTTGACTATATTTAGGAATGTATGGCTGTATTTAAGAATTATATTTTACTAGTGGTTCCCCGCGACTTCGCCCGCAAGAGTTGGATTTTCCATATAAACTTTCATTCCCCATTTCACCCCCTTAATATTTTTATATCGCGACAAAATGTAGCCTATGTCCTTTCCAGGGTCTCGAACTGTCTCGATACCAAATTTCATCTCAATCGGTTCAGTGGTTTAAGCGTCAAGAGGTAACAGACAGACACACTTTCGCATTTATAATATTAGTATGGATTTACGAGACAAATTCACCTTGTAAATTTAAGATCGCCAGATGCTTTGGCTGGAGACATGCTTACCACGGAACCCTAGTTGTTTATTGACGTAATAACAGTTAACATTTAGTTACTTAGATAGCAGTTTTAGTGTATTTAGTATTCCGTCTATGTGGTCATTATCGGAGTAAATAAAGTTATTCTTGTCAAGAGAATAGACGCGTCCAAGTGTATAATATGCCTAAATAGGTCCGTCATTTACACAAAAGTTTTAATGGTCCTTGGTTATGTTATAAGAAATTAAAGAAAGCTATCGTGAAGAATACGGAAATTTATTTTCATTGCAGTAAGAGTACCAGATACCTTTTTAGTTTAATATTATAATTGTCTAAATATTTTTATCATTGAACAATGATTTCTTAATTAAAAACTCACAAAAATTCAATTTAATTGCGTAAAAACTTGCAAAATAATTGTTGAAGTTATAAAAATAATTATACTGATCTTAACCAATATTTTTAAAAAGAGAAAACTTTGATATCTAGTCTGGCTGGTTTTTAATAATGCGTAAATGTTCATTTGTACAGATTGAAAACCCTAATAAATATGTAATCTGCGATGCTCTAGCTTTGGCCTCTACGCTCTACGTCATTGCGATTCTGAAACTGCGTTTCAGCCACAGTACGCTGACCCCATACTATTGTGTATATTGAAATTCGCGATAATGCAAATAGAAAAAGTAGAAAACAACAAAAAATAATAAAAGCAGTTTGATATCGAATTCGTAAGTCAAGATTTCTACGCTCAGATAATAGCAAAGAATAGATATGTAACAATAATACAAATTGTGTGCGGTGCAAATACTAGAAGACTGTTGTAAGCATAAGGAGCACAGTAATTCACGACCCTCACTGTCGCGCAGTTTCACATGACTGTGAAATGTGACCAATTCACCGCGACATGAGCAAAAGGAACTAAAGTCCGACCGCCTAACTGAGTCCTCGCCTGCGGGGTGCAGGGGTGCGGGGCTAGGTGGGGACATTGGGCGGCTTGATAACATCTGACGGTATGGTTGGTTACTTGCCTTACAGACACCCCTCCAACAATCCGCACTGAGCCCGCGTTGTGAGGTATGGCTCGTACGTCCTCATAGTTGAGGTGAGGCCTTTGTCCAGCAGTAGGATCTACATAGTGAGTGATAATATCTGACAGTAAGGTTGGTCACTTGCCTTCTCAGACACCCCTCCAACAATCCGCATTGAGCCCGCGTAATCGAGTATGGCTCGTACCTCCTCACAGTTGAGGTGAGGCCTTTGCCCAGCAGTGGGATCTATATAGTGAGTGATAACATCTGACAGTAAGGTTGGTCACTTGCCTTACAGACATCCCTCCACCAATCCGCACTAAGCCCGCGTGGTGGGGTATGGCTCGTACGTCCTCATAGTTGAGGTGAGGCCTTTGTCTAGCAGTGGGATCTATATAGGCTAACTTTATGAGGAAAGCAAGTCTTCCGTCCCTCTCTACACTGTGCAGTAGGCGGCAGCGACACTCAATTATGTGTTAACTACGTCAGTAACTACGGTTTAAATATTTACAGGACGAGAAGAGACGGCGCGGAAACGCGATGGACCGACCAACAGCTGATGTTGACAAACGTTTTCGTTTCTTTACCTTTTACACACGTACGTTTTACACGATAACGAATAGTGGCTACACAAGAAAAAAAAAATTAAAGCTTAATCCACCAATCAAACAACCTATAGAGACAAAATGTAATTAACTTTGTTTCAGAAAAATACCGCCAAAATCCCTTGGCACTGAATGCTTACGTTTTTTCTTCAATACATTTTCTCAAACCAATTTACCTACTTATTTCTTTATATATTTTCAAATGAACTGTTTAGAAGATTGTTGTTTACGACCAAAACCGAATCGTCTCATATTTCATAATATCGATTAAAAAATCCACGCTTGACTTGACCCTTTTCGTATCAGTACCAAGCACTAGCATAAATTTCGGAGAAAAATCACCCTTACTTCGCTTCTATAGGTTACGTGCTCGATGTTTTTATCTCAACATCTTACTTAATAACGATTGTCAAAGATCTGTCAAACTAATCGTGGCACCCATTCAGACACTTTCCTCGTTATTACAAAAACTTAGTACCGGGTTTAAGCCACTAAGCTATTAGCTAGCCAATTAGAAAAGCATTTCTCTTTTAGGTTATGTCACGAAAGTGTCATTCATGCCTCTGTTGTCGACTAATATATAAACCTATTTAAAACCTGGTCTAATTTTTTTGTAATAACACCTTTGGGGTCCCAACCCAACTGAACGTTCTTTGGATTTATCCATTTAGACATTTGTGACATTTGTTGTGTTGTTTACCCTTAAATGCGTGGTGTTGCATTTTGGCAACATACCTTTTATATATTTTTATAAAATTTTGTATGTATATAAAAAATATAATTTATTTTTGAAGTTGTTCTAGACACTTTAAACTTTTAAATTAATAGTGATTTTGTAAACAATTTTATGAAATAAGTATTTCTCTTGAAATTTTCGTCATTCATAGGGTCGTTTTTACTAGAACCTGTTTATTTCCAGAAATGAAAGCATTGTTTCTTTTAAATGTATAAAATACACCTACTTTATATATAACAATAATTTAAATTAAAGCACATTTTTTACGAAGCATATTTTTTTAAATAAATAAAAATATTTCAAAAAATAAACTTTTGATATTTAATTATAAGGGGGGCCTTTTATTCAATTATTTAATTTTTTTGCGTTTTTTATAATGCGTAAATAAAGCAAAAAAATTTTTTTTATTTTTCTCTCAGTATTTGATTGATAATATTTCGAATAATTAATGTTTAATTAAGAATTAAAAAATCGCGCATTTAAGGGTACACGACTTAAACAATGTCATTATTCTTAGCTGCGCTTTGGTTGGTGATGATATGCCCAGACACCTGCAAGTTTCTCTGCCGAATCCAGATTTTCAGCAAAACAACTGCTTGCTTCAGATTCTCACGGTTCAATAAACTTCTTTGGTTAGTTGAAAAATTATTTTTTTAACTGTCGTATTGTGAAATCGAGATAGTATTATGGTAGGCGTTTCTTTTTACTCCACCACATCTAATGGTTGGAATAATTGCATCATTGAGACTGTTTTTTTCGCTGCCTACTACATAATATGTAGAAATGTATGTACTTATATATACATATACAAAACTATATTAGAATAGAATAGAATAGAATTTATTTTATTTTTCTCTTCACAAATAGGTAATAACAAAGCAACTTTACATTAAGTTAAGGGTACACATGAAATTTTTACCAGTAATTTGTGAGAGACTGGTGTCTGAAGTAGGTTTCTGTAAAACCTGTGATACAGATCACCAGGCCCCCCTCACAGATGGCTTACAGTAAAGTATTAAAATTACCTTATGCTTTAGTATTAGACATCACTTGAAGAGATGCGGCGTATTCGAGGTAGTATGTAGGTAAAGAAAATATAATATTAAATCAAGTAGGTACGAGTATGTATGGCTAGTAAAAGCAAATACTTTATAACAAAGTTTTTAATTCTGAGATTCTGTTTGTACGTGCATAAATTGGATCTGGTGTGTGTGTGTGTGTGTGTGTGTGTGTGTGTGTGTGTGTGTGTGTGTGTGTGTGTGTGTGTGTTTGTGTGGGTTTACTGTATGTCAGAGAGATAGCGAATTTGAGCATTAAACCAGTATAGGTCTTCGGTAGTGTTGTAGTCTAGCATTTTAAGATGTTGGGTTATGGCTATTTTGCATGCTTGTCTTGGGACCGAGTAAAAATTGAGTAAGTTATTTAGCTTATTGTAAAGAGCAAAAAAAGTTGCGAGATGTTGCGGTTCTAAAGAGAGGCCTAGGGCAGACGTTTCCCTTCTTGCGTTTTCCTTTGACTAAGTCAGGGTCGTAGTGCAGCATCGCGTGTTTTTTAAGAACAGTATGGAGAATGAAGGACTGCCTGACTGTTAATACACTCCACTCCTTGTATAGATCGAAAGTGGGGTGACGGCTCGGGAGGCAAGCGGCCACTTTCAATATAAGACTCCTCCAATATATTCCTCATAGAACTCTAAACTTAAATATTGTAATAGCTAACTCAAGGTATTTTTCGGCGGACCATTAGAGCTTTTAACCAAAAAAAATAACAAAAGACAAATATTTATATTTATTTAAAAAAATCCCCAACAATAATAATTACGTTGCTTTGCCAATGAGCTGACCTATAACTGTCAAAGCCTGTTTCAATCAATAATTCATGCAAGTAAGAACTGCATGACTTAGTTGACTTTGTATAGTGTTAATAATTAAGCTGGCTTGCGACATGTTGGCAAACTAAAGGATGAATAAACACCAAAGCCGATTTGATTGCAAACAATATTATTATTAACCTCCGGATGGAATTCTGCAGCGCATGAAAAATCGATCTAGATTAGTCATATGTTTGGGAACATGCGTATTTTCGAGGTTTCCTTTCGCATTTTTCGACGCAGAATATGGTCGCTAATTTCGCACCGGTAAGCATGAGTGCCGTGGCCGGTTGCATGCACGTAGAACTGATAGTACTATGTGTCTTGGGTTCAAATCTCGCTCGATTACGAAACAAATTTTACTTTTGTATTAATTCAAGTTTAGGTATAGCATTTTTTTAAATAAGAAAAACGAATTAAAAAGCTATTTTTTTTTAAATAGTTGTAACTTAACAAAGCTCGTTCGCTTAGGTAATTGTGGTTTAGGAGTTCTTTAAACTGAGTATTCGATGAGTCATTTGGTTTTTTGTTAACATCATAATCTTTTAATAATCATTTAATAATTACTCAATTGAGCACTTACTGCCGCACTCAGAGACGTCAATTAATTTTTATCTTTGATTAAGTCTCGTTCTGTCATTTTCTTTGTCAATGAAATTGAAAATGACAGCATGAGACTTCATGAAAGATTAACTTTAATTGACGTCTCTGAGTAACGGTAGTTACTGTGTTTTTTTGTAAACATCATAATCTTACTCAAATGAGCACTTACTGGCTTTACAATCTATTTCCCTACAGCACCCTACAGTGATTCGGTGTCGCCATGATGGTGGTTCGTTATGGGGCGTTAATAATCAATTGTATTACAGCATTAGAAAATATTTGCATGTTTACGAGGTAGTATTACGACTTCACTGAAAAAAGTTGTGAACCTAATAAATAATCATTCATTCATCATAACAAATATATCATTACCGAAACACGAGAGAGATCCCGTTCAGATAAGTCAAATCATGCTTTATCATGCCAAAAAAAATTTCAAGGTGTTGCAGTTTTTGTGATTTTGGTTTTTATAAATTAAATTAAATTTCGCTGACTAAAATTGGTTTTGAGTTTTATTATTTTTGGGAGCCTTACTAACATTTTTAGTAATAAGTTTATATTTAGACTTTGGTCTTTGTTCACGAGTAATCCAAATAGAAACAGACTTTTGATAAGTCATTAATTGTGCTTAGAAGTAGGCATACAAATTTAATATTTATTTCGGAAATGTTAACACTTTTACTTGAATTTTTTTTGGCATATTACAGGGTATGATTTTTTTTGTACAATACAAAATCTTGATGATGTAACTATATACTGTTTTAGACCGATATGTTTGCCCATAACATCCCACCCTCAAGATCTTCAGTTATTCCGTGATCCATGGCGCTTGCACCAGCGCCGAAATATCGGAAACTCGAAAATAAAAAGGTACATGGTAGCAATCCCGTAAATAACTATTCTAATGATGTAACTAATCTGCGGGAACCTAAAGGAGTATCCTTCGTTTACGGGACACCCTGTTCATGTATTAAAAAATTGTGACTACCTATATTTCCTAGTAGACACAATTGGATAATTAAAATTAAGTTGAATTGGTCTATAATAAAGAATTAAAATTATTTGTAAGTTGACAAATTTTAATTATTTATCGGTTGGCTTAACTAGTTTTGTAAAACACTTTTTTCCGTGTTATCCAAAGCTACCAAAGAAATGAAAATGGTAAACTATGAAAATGTGCTTCAGCAAGTTTTGGGGCCTTTATGGAGCTTCCTGGTCTACCCCAAAATAGTACAAAATGTAGTAAAAACTCAACCCATGGCGCATATATTTTATTTTAAAAATTTTCGTGTTCTCCTGAATGTCAGCTTTACACTATTTGGGGTGGGGGGTGGAGGTCATCCGGTCTAAGTGTCGACGGAGGAGACGATTATTCAGACATGTGACGTCACGGACCTTGTGACGTCACATGTCTGAATAAAAAAGTATTTTTAGTACGAACATATTTCTGTTTTAAAAATAAACATTTGGAGAGTAAAATTACAAACAAATGTGACGTCACACCAAAGCAGAGGGAAGCGGTTCACAATAACTTGGTGCCGTGTAACGTTATTTTTGGATGGCCCCTAGCAACTTCAAGTAGTAACATTTAGTAATACAACGTAAGTGCTTGATAATAAATTGAGTTGGAACTATACTCTTATGTAAATTAAGTGTCATTACTCCCAAACGTGAACTACATCAAAGGCACAAACCGAATTTTCTTTTGCCAAACACAAAACTTAGCATACATTATTCACGAGTCGCGACTTTCTTACATAAAGATATTTTTATTATTTCCCCTTCGCAACGCACCATTTTGGCTTACTCCCACTTAAAGTTCAAAATCGCGTGCCTCATCGCGAATTCAAGTTGAGACGACCGTAGGTAAGTTATCCGTCTGTCAAGGGATCCTCGACCTTAGTGAGCCGGAACAATAATAGCGATAGACAAAAGGAGCGTTTTGTTAGTAGGGATTTGAGATTGGGTCTTATTGTGAGGGTGGTAGGTGTTGTTCTGGCTTGGATTGGTACCGATACACATGATACTGCTGTGCGTAAACATAACAGCGTCGACTAACACAACGAGGAATCGAGGCAAAACTAGCATCATTTTAAAGAGCACATGCAACTTTGAACTCTAAACTCTTAGCTGACCGTTAAAGTAAAGATGAAGCAGAGATAATGTAACAACGCCAAAAAGTGATCAACTTTAAATTTTAAAAAAACTCAAAAAAATATTATATCATTTTAAATATTACAGGGTGACTTTTTCATCGCAGATCAAATTTTGTAAAAGTAATCTCCAGTGGTAATGGAAGTAATTTCTTTATTTTTGTTTCGCCAATTATTATTAAATTATAATGTATAATTGGGAATTAGGGCCAAATTTCTTGTGAGTCTATTTTGAAAAGTCTTATTGACAGTAGCACTGACAACGCGGATCTAGCCAGACTAAAAGCAGTTTCCACCAAGGAAGTAGGATACTGGCTTTAGGCCTATCCTTCGGCCAACGTGGGAACCCTTTTGGACTCAGAAACTCTACGAGTCGCGATAGGTCTGCGTGTTGGTGCTGAGGTTTGCCTTCCACACAGATGTCCTTGTGGTTCTGATGTCGGCTCGTTGGCACATCACGGACTCTCCTGTATTAAAAGTGTAGGCCGCTTTTCGCGTCATGCCAGCATCAACGACATCATCCGTCGGTCTCTTGCCTTTATCAACGTGCCGGCTTTACTCGAGCAGAACGGTATCGCGCGTGATGATGGCAAGAGACCAGACGGGATTTCACTTGTTCCTTGGCGGATGGGTCGGGCTCTTGTGTGGGACGCTACCTGTGTCGACACACTTACAGCCTCTCATCTGCTCGGGACAAGCCGTGATGCTGGTTTGGCTGCGACAAGTGCCGAAAACTTTAAAAAGAACAAGTACAGGCAGATCGACTCCCGGTACCACTTTGTACAGTTTGGAGTCGAAACACTGGGTTCGTGGGGTCCCAACGCTATCTCATTTTTCAAAGAGATTTCCAAGAGGCTAGTTGACATCAGTGGTGACCTAAGAGCTGGCAGCTACCTTGCTCAGCGTATAAGCATCGCTATCCAGCGCGGTAATGCTGCCAGCATCCTAGGAACCTTACCACAAGGACCCTTTTTATAATTTTTGTTTTTGTGTTGTATTAAGTAATTTATCTTAATTTTTATTAATAAGTTGTATATGATAGTTAATTATGATAGCGTAATTGTGTAAATATTAGATTAATTTTTATGTTAATTGCATAAGTACAAATATTATTTGGCATTAAATTATAAGCGCAATTAAATTATCCGTAAAAAGTTTTCCTCGATAGACACTGAGCGGCGCCTGATATTTCGCGAACTCCGAACAGCAACAAAACATTGTCATCTATGACAATTTTCATTTTTTATTTTTTTCCAGACATGTTAATGTATCGAGTTAGAGTTTCATTTTAATTCAAAAGTAAATAAAATCTTCTTTGAATAACCGTTTTGCAAGTCCTTGAAATATGATGTTAATATTTTTCTTTGTTTTTGATACGCAAATCTGAGTAGTGCCACTACAAGTTGTTTATTTCATAAGATATCCCATAATGTGTTTGAATCATCCAAGATTCATCTTGATAATTTTAGTAAACCTAACCTAAAAATAGTAAATCCAGAAAAAATAATCAGTTTGTATTTTACTCTTACTTAAATACTCTTATCATCTGAAACCAAGTCCTGAATTTTTTAGTTATACTTAATGAAATAATTAAATAAATAATAATGATCACCAAGTCGAATTTCGGTTATGGCGGCCAACCTCTACAGATATTAACCATCTATGTACGCAGGAATATTAAAGTGCATAAGTGTGCGCAATACACAAGTGCACTTTCTATTCCTTAACTCAAGTCAGGCCTGTGTATCTCCCCGCGTAGGTAGCAAAAACGCACCTACGCGCGGCGACCCTTACTTAGGGGCTAAAACAAGTTGCGTGTCGCTACCGGCCAGCGACACGCTCGCGCGTTTTATTCACCGGCGGCCGCGCGGTTACGATGCTGGCTGGACGAGAATGATAAAGTACTAGAAAGAGGCGCTAGGTGGCGTTAGAAGCTTCTCGTAGCAGTCAACCCTATCGCGTCGCGTGATATTACGTCACTGAATAGGTTTAGTGTATTATGAATCATATTCCAGAGCTATAAGTATGAAATTATCTTGCAATGGATTTTTGTAGGTGTCTACACGAAAATGTGCTTGACTTGAGTAGACACTTCTTTGAATACAATTGCTAAGTCATACTTCTGTACGAAGTACTAGTACTTATTCTGTGCTCAAGTTCACTCTCATAGTTCGGTGAGACGGCAGTCGGACGGACAGGATGATCTCCCGAGATCAGGCGACGCAGGAATAATGGCATGTGATAATCAACACCACCAACTTCCTGACTCCAAGCTGAGTCCTCAGTCTATTATGTTTCTAAGAAAATATAATTTAAACAAGTGAACAGAAAATATCTGAAAAATTAAAAAGTTAACTTTAAAAAATATAGTCAAAAACGAAAAATAAAACAATATCGTGGGTTGGAGTTCTACTGGATAACACGCTCGATTTTTTGTGTGCAAAGGATTTTGACCAAAGCCGGGCCCAGTTTGCGTCTTTGTAGTTAATATTTCAAAAATCTTGTTTTGAATTGTGATTGCACTGGTATTTTTAAAATAATCTAACGAATAGGGGTTTAAAAGTAACACTTAATCACAAAATTCATAAATTAATCACATAATTAATTTTGCAATCACAAAACACAACCTCAAAATGCCTAATCTGCCATTGAATTCCTCGTAAACCCCTGTTTATTTTGCAATAATATTTTTTGTGTGTATTCTTTCAAATATTTATAAATTATATCCGAACATTTTGTAAAGACGCATGTTGACGCAAAGTGGGCCCAGTATCTATATTTTGGTCAAGATCATTTACTCAAAAAAACTTGGTGAATCTTCTTAAGGAACCTTAATAATTATAAATTATTTTTTTTAGATTAAATAGTAAATTTTACTTGGGCACTTTTTTATTTTAAAGTATTTTTAAATTGTACTTCTACCAATTTTTTTTTATTGTACGTAAACAATCAGCACAATATTTATACGTAAACAATAACTCAAAATGTAATTTCCAAAGCAACGATCCAGGCCCGAAGGCTTGTTTACATATTTCCAAAGATCGCGGGCCAATAGGTGCATCTTCCTTTTTTATTATTATCATTCCTTTTATGGCGCCTCCGTAGTCCGCACTACACTCTACATAACTCGGATAACAATTGCCGGTGGCCACTCACCCTCGTCTACGTTTTGTTTGCAGACGGTCTTGAGAGCCATTCTCTGTTCTTTTCTCTCGCACACTCGATTTGGTATAACCATCTCACGCTCGGCATGCTTCCCGGCATCGTGAATAAAATAAGACAGCATCGGTGGACGCTACCCGTCCCGCTCATTCGTGTGTTCGACGTGCAGCGAGCGACTGAGCGCGCGGGATAGTCAAATTGCAATGAGAGCCTACCGGGATATTTGGCGTTTAAATATAGCTGTATATAGTGTGATGTAGCCTTTATAGATGTGTTGCTTTATTTGTTTAGCCCGGCGGTCGGCTCACGTGTTAATTTCCGTTTAATTCCGGATAATGACGTTGCTTATTTCATTTGGATGTTGGTAAAAAATCCGTATGAGTCACGGAGTTCGGAGTTTTCGCTTGGGAGAGCTATTTTGTTAGCTAGTTTGGCGCGGAAAGAAGTGAGCTATCAGATTGTTTGTGTTGTTCGGATAAAAATAGTTAATAGGCGGTTGCCCTGGTGGTTTCTCTAGGATTATTGGAAAGGTTGCGAAAATGTTATTAGGTATGCTGCAATTTTTTGAGAGATCGTCTTGGTTTTGATTTGAAACACTGTTGCAATTATTAACGTTGAGGTGGTTAATTAAGAAGTTATTTACCGAGTTTACCAAACATCGATTGACGGTTAATTTGACAGAATTTTCATACAAATAAATGTCAACTGATGCTAAGCCGGCTTATTAAAAATGAAACATGCGTTGGTGAACTCCAGGCTTAAACAACAAATGAAAATGAGATAGCTGATATTAGATCATATTAGAGGATTGATTCTTATTAATGTTCATTCTGTACAGCACAAAAATAAGGGTTTCTTGTTGACTACGGAACCATATCTTCTCGGCTCCAGTTTGTCTTGTAGTGAAAAGGTGATACAGCCCCAGAAATACGGCAAGGATAAGAATGTGCGATGGTGATTTTTTGTTTGGCTCTGGAGTTCACACAGGACCTTCTCCATTTCATTACTCCAACCATATTTGGGGCGTCCAACAGAGCTTTTTCCACTTGGCGTATCAGATGTGCCCTCCTTTGCGTGAATTTCAAATAACTGATTGGTAAGAGGTTGCAAGGATCTTCTCTTCTTAATTATAAAACAAAGTCGGGTTTGTTCTAACACTTATAATCTTGGGAACGGTTGGACCGATTTACATGGTCTTAATTATATATAGGATATAGCAGGATAACTATAAAACATTCAAACATTTCACATGGGGGAGGGTGAAGGGAGAATTATAGTTTGTATGGGAAATACGATATTTGCGCGGGCGAGGTCACAGGAGTGAAAAATATAGTAATTAAAAAAACTGACTTAAATGATTCAACACACAGCCCAAATTACTATAGGGTTAGGTAAAAACTTGAAATTTTGCACCATCCTTTTTGCTATACATTTATTAAGCTATATTAGAAGAAAGCCAATGATATACTGGTCCTGATCAATGACTTCAAAAAGTTGCTTAGAAGCAATCTTTAACAAAAACATCGTTTGAGTTATGGCCATTAAAATTTAAAGCTATTTTTGTATTTTCTGCTTTGCTTCAAATCATGTTATTTCAAGCGTCTATATCCGCGACAGCTTCTGATTATTTCAAATATACTATGAATAAATAATAATCAAAATGTATTAGTATCTGGCTTCAACGTCAAACCTTCAATTGACCTAATTATCAGGTCTAAATAGGCTTCGGGTTTCTTATTTTGAAATAATTATGCAAATCAGACAGAAATACAACATGCAAACTTAGATTCAAACCACGGTATGCGCATTGTTTAAAAAGAACAACACAACTAAACAATAACTCATTAGTTTGTTATCTGTCATTGCATACCGCCTTATTTTAAAAGCCATCGCAATCACGATTGCAATTCTTAAGCATTGACATTGACACATAAATTGTCATTTTCTCATTATTTTTAAAGTCATTTCTTACGACCGGAGTTGTAAACGTGTGTCTCCAGCTTCCTCACATACATTTTTAAGCCTGCCATATTTAAAACATAATTGGAGAAATCAATTATGTATTATAAGTATAAAAAAAATGCAGCGCTAGGCTCCAAAGGACTTGTCCTCTTTTTGTATGGAGGCTGTTTTTTTATTCCAAGATATTACCAACCACCAATAACCTATATTTATCTTTAAGCTACAAAAATATGAAACACGAAACAATAGAAATCTGAATTTTAAACGCCTCCATTTTTGAGAAAAAATATGTTTTGAAATGAGGCATCATCCATTGATCATTACTTGTATTTCCTGGCTGTATGGCTAAGTACCATTGCCTTTCCACTGGTGGATAAATACTACTAGGTACTACCACAGATTATATAATAGGTACTACTGTCAATGGAATGACAATTTTGCTGTCAATTTTT
The DNA here is from genome assembly GCA_949316185.1 of Pyrausta nigrata. Lineage (NCBI taxonomy): Eukaryota > Metazoa > Arthropoda > Insecta > Lepidoptera > Crambidae > Pyrausta > Pyrausta nigrata. Next base: position 3,939,202 of record OX438936.1, read on the forward strand.
TTTTCATGCTTTAATTGGTATAGGCGAAGGTGCAGTTTATGTACAGACAAAGAGAAAAATTAATTTCAATTTTTCTCTAAATCGGAGGCCCTATAAAATATATTAAATATGCAGAAAGGCTTGTTTTTGTGAACTGTTTCATATAATATTTAGTTTATTCTGGTTAGAAATATTGACGAATAAAAAACCATTAATGGACAAGTCCTTTGTCAAAACTATCTCGCTGTCGCTATTCAAAATATGACATGTTTTGTCTTTCCTCGGTGTCTATGCGGAAGCTGGAAGACATTCACGTAGTTGAAAAGCTTAGTTGAATGCTTTAGTTATTGAAACTTGAAAACAATCGACTAAGGATTTGGGAGTAAGTTTTAAAGCTATCATTTATCGCTTTCAAAGTATAATATTGCATTTGCAAAAGGCGATAAGCCTGTTGTAAGTGAACAAACTGACAGACTACCAATTGCAGTTCGTAGTGAGTGGGTGAGCTGGGGTTCACCAACACATGTTTAATTTTTAATCAGCCGATTAAGAATTATTTGACAGATTTTATTAACCGTCAAGAGTCGTTTACCGGCTGTTTGAAAATTGGTAAACTCGGGTCTAAGTAATGGAAAATCAATCTGGTGGGAACACTTACCTGCGCCTAGGTAAAGCTTGTTACACACTCATAGGGAACCCTAATAAAAACGGCGTATAAAAACTGTATAGAGGAGCCCAGACGTCAAAGGTCGCTTCACACAGCACGAGCCGCAGATACAGGCGAATCATAACCGGATTGATGCCGAGCGTGGCGCCACACACAATGCAGAATCGATATTTACCTTAATTTAGAAACGGTACGATTCAAGTTCCACACTTTTCAGGCAGGGTTGTCAAAAATAATAGCTCTTTGATAAACGTTTTTTTTTTGTTTTGGGGCTTCATACGATTCTTATTAGCGAGCTTATATTATCCGTCAGTCTGTCAGTCAGGGGCTGTTTTCACATAAATAGTAATATTGAAAGAAAGAAGAAAGAAAAAACATTTATTCGGAGATCGGTTGGAGAACACAATAAATAATTTACAAATTATAAGGATGATTTACCGAAAAGGCATCTGACTCAGCATTGGTCGTGGTAGCTGAAGGCATACCACGGCACTGATTTTTAGCAGATGCCTGGAGTAAATATCGAGTGATATATGTAATAACATTAGTATCTGGACACAGTTAAGTATATTTTTTTTCAGAATAAAAAAATAAAAAAGTATATAAATCTTATTATTTGAGGCTTTATATTTCTGCGAGCATTGTAAAACCAAAAAAATAGAACCATTCAACCAATGGATCTATGTATGTTTTTACTGTAGGATAGTATAGTACAATGTTTGGATAGGTAGGTATAATAATTTCATTCTTAAATTCTGACTTATAGCAATTTTATAGCATTTTGATGTCTATTTTTATTTAAGAAAAAAATTTTCAAGTCAAGATAGGTGTACTATGTAAATGAAACCGGAATGTTAAAGAAATCGGAGTATCCATGAATAACTAATATCCACGTTTTACAAATAAAAACGTTTTCCGTAAACTCCTATAAATGTTTTGTCCATTTTCTGTACGGTAAAAACATAATAGACCCCATTTCGACCATTTTTAAACAGTCTGATAACATAGATTGACAATTTATTTGACACAATTTCCATACAAAATATGTCAAATAGTATTATGATAACCGCTGTTTAAAAAACTTACGTGTGTTGGTAAACTTTACCCTAAAAGTCTTAATAGCACTTTGGATTATGAATATTTTTTGGATCTTCCCAAAGATGTTAGGTAGGTGCGCCTAATAAGAGCCGACCCCAAATAAGAGTCACCACTTCAAACTTCCCGCACTTAATACTTAAACCAAAATAGATATCACGCAGCCCCTCCCTAGTGACCAATCACAAAAGTGCAACAGCATTCATAGCTTTCGCGCCGGCCATTTTGTCAGTGGCTCCGTGTCTTCCTCAAGAACGGTTGACGTGACGCAATTTACAAAATCCGAATATTCATTTTTGCTTTGTTAAGTGATACATCCCGCACGTTTTGTAATAATTCGGCAATAGCAGTGTTATAATACTTTCTGAGTGTGGACTGACGGGGCGAGTTACCAAAATTATTGCTTTTTTATATCGTTTTTATTTGGTTTTCTCAGAACATATCTAAGTGCCTAATAAGGTCCACTATGTTGTCTTCAAATAAGAGCCGGTCCTTATTACAGTCGATCAATGAATCAACAAATTATAAGGTGAAATGGTGCCATTGTTTAAATTTACATGCGTGTATTTTGATTTAAACATTTATGTTGATGATTAAACGAAAAAATAATAATAACAATTGAACTTGCAACTTCTGGTATCACGAAGAAAAAGTAGATCATATACTTAATAAGGACCAGACTCTTCATAAATGAGTATTATACCTAATAAGGTCCAAGAGCTAAGAATGAAAAATTACTGATTAGTAACATTTTGTGATTTACTTTTCAAGAGATAATAAAACACTGCATTTATATACATTATTTTTTATTTATTACTATAAAATAGATGAATTATAGCATATATACATTTCCTTAGACTTTATAAGGGCCACGACACAAATTTACAAGATTTTTGTTACATCGATCGAGACCACGAACTTAATAGTATTTTAAAGCGGTTACTTTTAAAAGATGTGATTTTTCTAGTAAACAAACTCTTTAAACTCGTAGTTTAATAATGGACTTTATTTGGAACCCTAGTGCACAATAAGGACCGCAGACTAGCTTTTAAAAATCCCTATTTTGGAAGGAAATGGCCATTAATGCCTTGATTTTGTACCATATGTCGCATTTTTAAATAAACATTTAATATGATCATAGTGTCTTACAAACTATCGCACTTCCTAAAATTGATTTATAACGATTTCCTAAAACTATGCCCTTATAAGGCGCTCTTACCTTATTACAGTGAAGGAAAACACATTGCGGAACCATCACACTAGTAGATTCTTTATATAAATACTAATGGTTCCCCGCGACTTCGCCCGCAAGAGTTGAATTTTCCATATAAACTTTCATCCCCCATTTCACCCCCTTTATATTTTTATATCGCAATAAAATGAAGCCTATGTCCTTTCCAGAGTCTCGAACTGTCTCCATACGAAATTTCATCTCCATCGGTTCAGTGGTTTAAGCGTCAAGAGGTAACAGACAGACAGACACACTTTCGCATTTATAATATTAGTATGGATTTACGAGACAAATTCACCTTGTAAATTTAAGATCGCCAGATGCTTTGGCTGGAGACATGCTTACCACGGAACCCTAGTTGTTTATTGACGTAATAACAGTTAACATTTAGTTACTTAGATAGCAGTTTTAGTGTATTTAGTATTCCGTCTATGTGGTCATTATCGGAGTAAATAAAGTTATTCTTGTCAAGAGAATAGACGCGTCCAAGTGTATAATATGCCTAAATAGGTCCGTCATTTACACAAAAGTTTTAATGGTCATGGAAACCCGAAACAATGGTGATACCTTACCACCATGGAAAAGAAACTTGCGCGCCATTTCAAGGACTGTTAATGGCAGAAACACGGGATTTGGAGGGATCACAATATTAGGCGAAAAGATAGCCAAAAATATAATAAAATCGTATTACAAAGCTGAACCAAAAACCAAAAAAAAACTAACCCTCAAGCAGACAGCATAAATTCCATCGACAAACTATAAAGGAGTTTTTTACACAAAAACAACTAGGTGCGTTTTGCACAGTGACTAACTGGCCCAAGTAGATGTATTCATCGACGTATTGCATCTCCTAATCCCCATCTTCTTATAGCGATTTCATATCACCTGAATTCTGAAATTTCTACCATGAAATAGCTAGTTTAAAAGACACCTTTCAACGAGTAACATTAAATATCTGTCAGCCTTGTGTGAAGCTTTCATGGGAACCAACAGCTTTCACGTGTGTGTAGCCTATATTAGGCTAAGAACTCATGGCGTGGTTTATGATTTGTCATAGGAACACATTATACACGGAAATGTAAAGGTATTAATTTTCAAGACCCGATTTGAGTCTCCGGCAGAGGCAATTTTTTGCGGATTCTGCAAACACAGATCCGAGTTCAACAATTTATAAACTGCCTACACCACGACTGACGGTTAGTTTGACAAATACAAAATACGTCAAATAATGCTAAACCGGCTGATTAAAAATTAAACATGTATTGGTGAACTCCAGGCTAAGGAGACAACTGTGATCACGACAGAATTCACCCACGCGCTTTGCGGATCGGTAGGTGGATGAACGCGGTGCGTTGCTAGGTAACGCATACACAAATCTGACGCACGATGAACTATGTAAAAATCTGGCGTATACGGAAACCGCACAGATCTGCGGACTTATATATGTATATTATATCAACCTATTGCAGTCCACTGCTGTACATAGGCCTCTCCAAGACTGCGCCAACTTTCACGGTCCTCCGCTTCTCGCATCCAGCCACCACCGGCCACCTTCGTCAGGTCATCGGTCCTGGCTGGATGTATAGTTTAGAAATTGTTTCCGCGCTGGCAGTCCACGGTGTGAGTTCTTAGCCCTACTTTCTTGAAACTAAAATAAATACGTTTTACTTTGTCATCACATGGTCATCATTGACCTGTCGTGGTAGGATTATACGCTATGTAGGAAGTAAAATGAAACTTAAAATTGCTGTTTACAATTCCATTAAAGAGAATCAAACTGACGCTATAAAAAGTTTGTATACGAATGTTTAGTAAAATGAAATCGTTGTCGTAATGACTATGCATCTAAAATATAAGGATTTTTGTAGTTTTCTGTCATTTTAAGCGTTATTAAATATAAGAAAGAAAGAAAAAGCATTTATTCGGAGATCGGTGAACAATGGAACAGTTTACAAAATATTATGAAATGATCTTCCGAAAAGGCATCCGACTCAGCATAATCAGCATTAGTCGTGGTAGCCGAGGGCAAACCACGACACAGATTTTCAGCGGATGCCTGAGGTAAATTCCTTTGTACATTACACAAAAAATTAAATAAATAGGCAATAAGTATTACGACATAAAAACAATAAAATTAAAATAAAGATAAACAAGCAAGGGACATGAGAGCCTAGTGCTAACTTTCATTTGTTACTTTTATACTTAGAGAATATCGAGGTATTTACAGATTCCGCATACAAAAAGATAAATCACAAGTAACTATTCTTCACTATAATAAACTACAAATAATAATGGAAAGCTTAAATTGAAAGAAAATTACTTTAATAGCCTACTCGGCTCACATAACTTTACATTACCTAAAGCAGGCCTGTGTGTAGATATATCTCCCCGCGTAGGTAGCAAAAAAGTACCTACGCGCGGCGACCCTTACTTAGGGGCTAAAACAAGTTGCGTGTCGCTACCGGCCAGCGACACGCTCACGCGTTTTATTCACCGGCGGCCGCGCAGCTACGTTGCTGGCTGGACGAGAATGAATAAAGTACTAGAAAGAGGCGCTAGATGGCGTTAGAAGCTTCTCGTAGCAGTCAACCCTATCGCGTCGCGTGATATTACGTCACTGAATAGGTTAAGTGTATTATGAATCATATTCCAGAGCAATAAGTATGAAATTATCTTGCAATGGATTTTTGTAGGTGTCTACACGAAAATGTGCTTGACTCTGAGGCGAACTAAATTACGCCATATTGTTGACGACATTGAGTAGACATTTCTTTGAATACAAGTGCTAAGTCATACTTTTATACGAAGTACTAGTACTTATTCTGTGCCTAAAGATCACCTACGGATTTCAAAGCAAACATCACGGACGGAAGGCAAACAGCAATTGCCTTCAAATTGTCGGAATATGCCCAGAACCGCCGCCACAGTACCAGTAGTAAGCATTTGATATAATGACATAATTGTAAGGTTATATAGTATTGGTATAAAGGTATCCGGGTTTCAACTAGCGATAATTTCAAGGCCATTTCTTTATCAAATTTGAGAGACATAATTCTAATGAAAAAAATTTTTTGTCAAAGAAAATCCGAAAAAAAACATATTTGGGTTTCGTTTTGTAAAAGGTTTAAGCAAAAATTTACCTTAAATTATTGTTTTTAAGTGATAAGCATTCACTTTGCAATCAAAATTATATTATTGCACTTGAAAAAATGACCACCAGAAACGAACCCGTGTTCCTCGCATACCGGGCGATTGCCTAACCTCTCGGCCACCCTGGCGTTAGCAGACCCTGTCGAAATTTTCAAGTGCTTCTTAACACTGTAATGCCGCGTTGCTTTCATCAGTGTTATTGGGATTACACCCTCAACCCGCCTTTGGTGGTCATTTTTTCAAGTGCAATAATATAACTATTTACCTGTTTTACATTTAAGCAAGATTTCTTGAAAAGAAATATTTCATATATGACTGTTAATTATTTTTACTTGATCCTTATTTCACTTGTTAGGCGATAGCGTTACCTTTCAAATGAATTCATTTTTATAACTTTTAGGACCTCCAGATCCAAAGTAATAGTATTTCTAAAAAATATTTAAACTAGCTGCCACTTTAAGAGGGGGGAGTTAGAACCCAATATGGGGTAGCGATGGGCGATTATTACTAAATTAATCGAATTATTCGAATGGTCTCTGTAATCGAATGTATTCGATAAGCAACCGCAGTCATTCGATTATTCTTCGATTATGCGGCGCGGTGCGCAGGCCGTACTACTAACTACTAACGAATGAATCGTCATTCATCGCATCGATTAATCATTCGGTCGCTGCCTGTCCTGTGCGCACAGTCGCGGCAATTCGATCGAATGCATCGCAGGGCCCAGTATAGGTTATCATTCGATTGTCGATTATTATTCGATTTTTTTTTAAATTACTAAATCGACATTCGATAGTTTGAACGATCGATAATTGATTCATTCGATTAATTTTTTTCGAAGAATTGCCCATCGCTAACATGTGGTTTTTTTGTCGACAACAGTGGATGAACTAATAGCCGATAAATTATCGCTAGTCCAAACCCGGACGACACACTGTTATAGTTACATAATTGCCCTGTGAAAAATTCCAAAAACTGTTCTGAATAAAAGAGGCTTTTAAAAGATGAATAGGTAGCACGTCCATACTAATAATATAAATGCGAAAGTGTGTCTGTATCGTTAACGCTAACAAACGTGTAGATGAAAGGCATAGAGATAGTTTGACTCACGGAAAAGGACATAGAATAGTTTTCATTCCAAAAATCATCCTTCAAGGGGATGAAAATTCGTATCGGCATTCACGCAGACGACGTCGGAGTAACAAGTTACTATATAATTGTGGCTGATCTGATAGTTGTACTTCTAATACCGAATTGATTGAAGAATGTGTTAAAACGTTGACTGTATCACTGTAAATATTTTTTTTGTAGTTAAAACTCAAATGAAAACGATTTGATGACATTTCAGCAAGCAAGGATTTACTTAAAGACTTGAAAGCGCGAAGTGTCAATCATTTAAATACGGAACGGACCCGGAATAGATAAGGCAGAGGTTAGTTAAGATATTTGTAAATAGTATGACATGTCAATGGCTAATCGACGTCTTGATGTAGTGGTACGCACTCCCGACTGATAAACCAGCGGTTGCGGCAAATGTTTCTGTGATTAGCAAGAGCATTTGTACTTTGTACCTAAGTCATAGATGTTTTAAGTATGTCTGTCCGTTATCATAGTCACCATATCACAAGCTTACACTTGGTTTTAGTCTAGGTAGTTGGTGTCATTGTTGGAATAATTTAATTAATATAATTATTAAATATAAGTTATATTAATTTCAAACCGTTAGGCTCAAAAAATAATACGGTGAGACCTGCACATTCAGGCGACTGCATGTGTAACCATGATCCAAACTAGTCAGGTTCCCTGGTAACAGGGTTATGGAGGTCAGATGGCAGTCGCTCCACTGTAATTACCTGGATCATGTTCAGCGGACCCTGGGCCCTCGCGTGCGAGAGCACAACCGAGATAACGCTAGGAGGATGAGGAGGATGATGAGGCTCAAAAAATAATAAAGGTGGATTTTTCAATATACATGTATGAAATAACGTTCAAATAAAATACCGTACGCGTGTTTTCAACGTTATTGTTCATCTTGACACTTCTAATTTAATGACTTTTTTAAATTAGTCGCTGTATAGTTTTCGACATGTAAATATTTATGAAATGCACTTACCTTTTTGAACATTCGGATAAAAATGTATTAACCAGTATTAAATACAAAAGATGGTGTTTTGTTTTGCTAGTTCTATATTCTGTACTTAATGTACCTGCCTATTAAATTAAAAAAATATAAAACAAGCTTCATTTTTTATATATTCTTCTGTAATTTTGATTTTTGTTTATTTTATTAAGTATAAAATGTCTTTTTTTATTTCCATATTTTAATCTTTAAGTTTTTTTGTTTATATAGGTTTTTGTCATATTCTTGTACTTGTTCATATTCTTATATCTTATATATATTCTTATATATATTCTTGTTCATATTCTGTTTTTCGAAAAAAAATTATTCTTGAAAGAAGACATGAAAATCTGCAGCTCTGTCATGGAAACAGAAATAAAGCCTTTCACCTGACACTAATTAATGACCAAATAACTGGTTTATTTGGGGTATAAAAACAAGTGAAGTCATCACGTCTCGGGAGGCAGCTAATGGCACCACTTCAGTCTCAACACCGACCCTGAAAAATATAAAACATGCACACACATAAAGTTAAACAAATGTTTGTGCACATTACTTTATTTATTATTTATTGAGTTATTTCACCATCATATTGGAAATTGTATAAAAAAATTTATTCATAATAAGTTAATGTATTTTATTTGTAAAAAATAAAATCAATAAATCATGCAATTCACATAAACTAAATAAACATTAATTAACGTTCTGTTACTTAGTTTAAAAAATTGCATTTATTTAGTTAAACTTTAATTTCAATAATGTTTTATTTTGGTTGTGCAAGTATTTCCTAGGTTTTATCAATTTCAATATAGAAATAACTTTAATCGGATTCTATTTTATTTTTATATTGATAAAATCTATATTTTATTATTAAAATCTATCCCTCTTACTAATGATAATTTTGCCGCGGCTAAAACACTTTAACTACTATTAAATGGTTAATTTATGACAGATAGGTGACATGATACAGTAGAAACATACATTTCAAATAAGCCGCATATTTATTCAGGTGTTATTTCAGTATCATACTTATTATTAGTAAAGCCGTAACTTATAGGGTTACATCTACACAGATGTTTAAGTAATGTGTAGGTACTGTTATAATATTTACCACTTTGTTCTTTTAGTAAAAACGAAATAGTTTATAGTAGAATTTACTAAATTTTTACCCAACTGTGGTAAAACGAGCTTTATGTTTTAACCCGTATGTAAGTTTTAAAAAAATATTACGAGTGCTACTAAAATTTTGTAGGACATACACGGCCGCCGCCGCGCCCGCCGGCTACGAGCTACGAATTCGTGGAATGTATGCTACGAGTTTCCGTAGCAAAAAGATTGCGTCATGACTTTATCACTACTGCAATGTACCTAGTATTTATTTGAGGTTTTTGAATAAGTAAAATTATATTTGAATTGCTGCTATTTTGAAGTTAAATTCAATAACGAAGCCGTTTTAACAGAATAACCGCCTAAAAATTCGTACTCAAAAGCCGTAACCCGAGATGTATTTTTTTTAAATTACGTTAACGTTCATAGTATTTAAAACGTCAAGTTTAGTCGAATAAATCACGAAGTAATCCTTAAAATTGTGTTTTACTAACTCAAGACGGCTACAAAGAAAGATATACTTACCTACGGCGAAATTATTAAGTATTTGAATTTGCGGCTGAGTGAAATTGAAGACATCAAAAGTTAATTTTCGTTTATCAATGTAATTAAAGTTATTTCGATTTCTCCAGGATTCCGTCATCATACTGACTTGGTTACATGAGACCAAGAAATCGCTATTTAGACATATTTAATTCTTTAAATATGTTATACAACATACAGCGGAGTCGGTTCAAAAGTAAATTTGACCTTCAAGACAAAACGTAAATAATTTATTATTTTTGTGTATGCCTTTATGCACTGAAAATAGTCCCTACCTATAAAAGTTGATATTTATAATTCATATAGGCACATGATTTAATAATTATAATTAATCACGGCCTATTTATAATGTATTACCAATGGCTACTTTATTTAGATTATTCGTTAAGTAACTTAGATACTTGAAGCGTTAGGATCTGCATTAATTGCAATTAGGATTTGTTAATTTACGCTGTTTGTTTTTAAACAGAAATTGAATTTAAATTGTCTTCTTTTTTTATATGAGAAAATAACTTATTGGACTTTTATTTGCCTTAAAGTTTTTAATTTGTTGATTGGTTAGTTTGTTTGTCGCTTCTTTACTCGAGCACATTAACTCAAAATAAATATCATTTACAAAATTAATTTGATCATGAAAATAAACCAAAACGATTAACATAATGTTAACTTGTTATTCATTAGTTTTTATAGATTAAACTGTGGCACAAAGATTTGTTTAACCAAAAACAAAACACAACCTTCAATGGAGCTCCATGTACAATCGCGATTGCAAACGCCAGCTATTATTAAAACAAGTCGCGTTGCATTAGTTAAATCACTGATGTACCTGCAATAGATTTGATTAGTACAATTGACAACCCTGAAAAAAAATGTTACAGAGGTTTATGTTACTAGTGTCCTGAAAAGTCGGTAGTGTGTACGCGGCCGAGGCAGCCACAGTGTTCCGTTTTCAAAATTGCATTGTGTTCAAAGACAAAAAGGTGTGTACTCACGGATGGATTCGGCACGCACCGCCGCGGGTCCGTGCTGCGGTACGTGGGGCTGTACCGCGCCGGGAAGCAGCCCGGCGGCGCCATCAGCCCCCCGCCGGACTTCATCTTGTCCGGCGAGTACATCGCACATGACCCCCACGGGTCGTCCTCCAACTTCAACACCTTGGAAGGTGAGTGGTACTGCCGGTCGAAAATTTTGGCGACTTATATCGTACTCCGGGTTGAAAAGGCGACGGGCCGCCACGACCGCTCCGACCGCCGGGTTCTGACCGACTGAACGCGGCGCGGCGTGACGTCACTTGCCACGCCCTCGCCCCTCCACTGCCCGCCCAGCCGCGCCGCCCGCCCCGCGCTCTCTCCACGCGTGTTTACGTCGTCGTCGCCGGCAGTACGAATTACTGAATTATTTAATTGGCCCATTCACTTCTGTTGGCTGTTTTCACGCTGCCAACTCTGAAAAGGTTGACGGATTGTCCGTTACGGTATCGGCTCGCCTAATTATGCCCTGATCAATAAGGGATTCACAAGTTTCAGGGTACTAGATAGAGGTGGTGTGCGATAATTGTCTGAGGACTCGCTGCCCCAAAATGAGCGTCGATACGGTTCTGTCACGCGGATGTAGGGATCCTTGGGAGTATGATTTGAGTAGTTGTAGGTATATGCTTATGCGTTACGCATTTTAATAAATTTCGTTTCAAACTATCGTAGCACAGTGTTTCGCAACTACCAACGAGTACTACGAAGCAGGATTAATCAATTTGATTACACACCTACATCAAATAGTTACAAACAAATAAATCAAGAACTTAGAGAAGTATATGTAATAATTAAAGACATGCATGAAACCTTTTATTTGTAACCCCAGTGTCACTACTAAGTCAAATTAATAAAAAATGAAAATTTATTTCTGGCTCTTGTTTAGCAAGTAAGTATAGTTTAATATTAAGAAAAAGCTGTGAATTTTATTAAAAAATAAAATAAGAAATAAAAATATGTAAACAAACTTACAACCTACCTACTGGTCAACCTACCTGGCAAGGAGCAAGCAATACTTACCCTTGAGGGAGAAACGAGTCAGCTTTATTGTGTAATTGATTCATCTCGATTTTTATCGATTCTGCATTACTAACTTTATTATGGTCCACCAATAAAGCTAAATTTACCATTTTCATTCCGTAAATATACAAACAGTTTCATTCCGTAGATCCATTTCACCTTAGTAAAAAAATATTTAAAAAACGTATACTTGAGCTTACTAGTTCTAACTCATAGAATACACACACACACACACACATACATACATACATACATACATACACACACACACACCCAAACACACACGATAATTTGAAATTAATTGCATAGGAAGATCGACGACATCAGTCACACTCACACTTATAATATGTTACATTTTATAAAGCTTTATAAAATGTAAATCCAATGTTGGCTGTATTTTTGCGAGCTGTGGATTTTGTTGTAACAATAAATATATAAAAAAAAAAATTACCCGACTGCGGAAGAAGGTTTATGTTTATCGAGAGTATGTATAATTGTTTGGCACGCTCTATAGCCCAAACGGCTGCACGGTTTTTTACATGTAAAGTGTCGATGAATTTGTCAAAATTGTTATAGTGACACAGGCTACGTACATTTTTAAAATGGCGTCCGCAAATGACGAAACGGTTGCGAATGGTAAGGTTAAACAGGGTAAGAATAACAATATGGGTATCATATGAAAGTTAATGAAATGACCATTTACAAAGGATATTGACCAAAGTCGGGCCCAGATTGCGTCTTTGTAGTTTATATTTTAAAAATCTTGTTTCAAATTATAGTTGCACTGGTATTCTTGAAATAATTTAATAAATAGGGGTTTAAAAGTAACACTTAATCACAAAATTCATAAATTAATCACATAATTAATTCTGCAATCACAAAACATAACCCCGAAATGCCTAATATGCCATTGAATTCCTCGTGAACCCCTGATTATTTTTCAAAAATATTTTCTGTGTGGATTCTTTTAAATATTTATATATTTTATCCGAACATTTTGTAAAGACGCATGCTGACGCAAAGTGGGCCCAGTTTCTATGGAGTTTTGGTCAAGATTCTTTGCAGTCGGGTATTTTGTTTTTTAAATAATAAGGCGTTACTTCTTCACATGATCTTCACTGTTCAGTTCTAACCAACTTTTAAAAAAAGAGGGGGGGGGGAGGGAATACTGAATCATATTAAGCGTAGCGTCAGAGGAAATAAGCAAGCTTATCAAAGTAAAAAAATATACTGCACCATTATTTAGTAAAGAAGAGAAGAGAAGAAGTGAAGAGAGCGTACCTGGGACAACCAAATGGGAGACGCCCGGTTGGACGTCCTAGGTACCGCTGGAAAAACATGATAGCTCAAGACCTGCTAAACCTCGGCCATAGCGACTGGCAAGAATAATCGCAAGACCGATGCCAAGCAAGATGCATGGAGTGATCTGGTGTCGGAGGCACTCACTTTGGGTCGCTGAGTCACCCTAGTAAGTAAGTAAGTATTATTTAGTGGGACCGAATGGACTGTTACAGTCCTCATAAATGAAGTGCTAACAATGTACGGACAATTTATTCAATGGGCGTTGTAAAAGCTCGTATTAGAATGGTGTATTAATTATTAAAATACCAATAAACAATTATAGCTTTTGGCACTCAATTGGATAAAATTAGTTTAATAAGACATGAAGCGTGAACATGTACAATAATGTGTTAATTATTTACTAATTTATACATATACTACTACTAATTTGAAATATAAAATAAATAAATAAATGTATGAATTTTTTTTTTTACATATTAATTAGCTTCTTGTTTTAAAATTTAATTTAATTATTTCTAACTTCAGCTTGCACCGTAACCCCCCTTATCTTATCACTAGTGTTCTCCTTTACTTTTTTTTTCCAAAGGTTGTCTGGAAAAAATCGCTCCCAGCGATAAGACCGCCTACATTGTACCTACCAACATTGTTTTTCTTTTATTATATGTTTGTAAAGTGTTTTCTGGTTGCAATAAAGAGTATCTATCTATCTTTCTAATTTTGTACCATTTAGAACGGCGGGACCGATTTTGATAATCTTAACCGAGTAAGATTCGTCCTCTACGAATAGCATGACAACTATAAAGACATCTAAAAGAATTACATTAAGAAAACATCTAAAAGGGGGTGGAAAGGGGGAAAAAGGTTGTGTGGGAAGACACCGGTTTTTGAGGTGTCGTCATCTCTGAGGTAGCGGATTTGATCCATGGTCGGGTCAATATAAAAATTTATGTATTTTCCCGGGTCTGGGTGTTGTGTTACTAACGCTGTTTCAGATTTCCATAACACAAGTACTGTAGCTCCTTACGATGGGCCTGATCTGAGCAATTTATGTGATGTTGTCAATAGCAATTTATGTGATGTTGTCAATATTTATTTTATTTTAAACTAGTGGTTCCCCGCGACTTCGCCCGCAAGAGTTGGATTTCCATATAAACTTTCATCTCCCGTTTCACTCCCTTAATGTTTTTATATTACGACAAAATGTAGCCTATGCTCTTTCCAGGGTCTCGAACTGTCTCCTTACCAAATTTCATCTCAATCGGTTCAGTGGTTTAAGCGTCAAGAGGTAACAGACAGACACACTTTCGAATTTATAATATTAGTATGGATTTAGGCGAGTTACAATAGGTTTTTTATGTTTTTAACACTCACAGTGTTCTTTCTTTAAGAAACCAAAAAATCGCACTCAGGTTGGATTTGAACCCACGTCCTTTGGCTAACCGGGCCAACGCTCTTACCAACTGAGCTACCGTGCAGTCTATCCGGCCGTGTGAAATTCTTGGTCTCTTTTGAATACGTCATTGCGTGACGTTAGCGACATCTACCCGAGCTGTATTACAACAGCAGTGGTCCAAGTAGTTATTCTTTACAAAATATTTTCAACTTGAATGATGACGCTTTCGCTATTCAATAGTTTTTTTAATACTCACAGTTACAATGCTAGAAATAGTTATGAGAATAAATAAATAAATTGTACCAACAAACACACCAATTACCTAGTCTCATACTAAGCGTGAGCTTGTGCTATGGTGACTAGGATAACAGATAGACATACTTAAATACTTTTATAAACATCCATGACTAATAATCATAGAATAATCATATCATCATTATTTAAAATCTAATACAAAAGATAATCTGTATGACACTTGTTAATACACAAACTGGTTTTGCCTTTCAAAGCCGGATGGACCCCTCGAAATGTTACGCAGTATTAATAAAAGGGTCGCTAATATTGTAATGCATATTTACAAGTAAAATCAAGTGTGTGATTTATCACTTTCAAAGTGTAGCTATGTGACTAGTGAAGGCATCGCATTTGCAGTAGGTATTATCTACCTAATTTCCTCTAAACCAAAAATTATAAGACAAGACGAAATGTCAGAACTTCACAGGTTAAACAGGGTTTTTGGTAGTCTTAGATCTGAGTTCACTAATTTTTAAACATTCGGTGTTTACCGAACGTTTAATTTGACAGAATTCCCATACAAAATATGTCAAATTATTCTAGTACGGCTGATTAAAAATTAAACATGTGTTGGTATACTCCAGGCTTACTATTCAAAGCGCTGAATTGGCCTTCAAAAACTACAACTTTTACTAAGGAGTCCTCGCCGAAATCATGAAGTCGTATTATTTGTGCATAAAATATATATATTTTTTTCTATTGCATCTGTAAGAAATATAAAGTGCTAAAAAACTCCCAACAACCGACCCTAACTTTGTGACTAGGAAAATCAGTAAGTAAAAAACCTTAACATTCTGCAAAGAACATAGAATAGGTAGGTAGTAGGCATTAGAATATATTTTGAATTTTTGACATATAGCCACAGATTATATATATAGCCCGTACTGACCAAATAATGCCTTGATTTTACTGACACTACAAGCAACAAAAATTACACGTGGCCCAGTGATAGAATTATCTTATAAAATAAAATACACAGTTATAGGAACAAAATTATAACAAAAATAAGTAAATAAAAAATAAAACACACGAGTCAGCGACTTGGAGCAATTCGCACGGCGTCGTAACGTTCAGATACCTACCCGTTATGTGATACCACTTGCCACTGATACCCCATTTGCGCTGATGCCCGGTGAAAGAACCGCGCGGGATCATGTCAAAACAGGGTAATTACCCGGCCGGTCGGCAGATGGCGGAGTTTTAATTTTTCGATTTCGGACGCGCCTGCATTATGTATGACGCTTTTATCGCTCGGCGGCTCCTTCGGGACAAGGGAGGCAGGGGCAAGTTGCAAGCGGCAGAGGGTTAACGTGTTGTCTTGATTTACAAAAAAAAATGAAATAGCATCGTTTGTAGACAGTGGCATTTATCTTATCTTTAGAACTTAACTATTAGAAGAAAGTCTGGTGTCGATATAATATGAGAGTCAGTGTAACGATACTATTAATGTCGTAGGTATGTTTGCTAAGTTTCATACAAGTATAGGTAACGTTGCAGTAAATCATCATAGCGTCATGTATTAGTATTAAAATTAAGAAAGTTTATCAGAGCGGCTAAAATAAAGTAAGCTCCTTCCTTACTACTTCCTGTGATTGAAAGCGAAGTAATTAAAAGGTAAAAAACTAGTATCACTTGTATTTTTTAAAGTCAACTTTTTTAATTTTCCTACGGTTTGATTTTTTGTCTTAAAAGAAAAAACAGAGCCGTATACTTACGAGTATAAGTTATTAAACACATATTTTACAACCCGAGTTAATTAAATTCTGTAAAAATTCTCAATTTATTTTATGGGAGCCTAAAAAAAATTTGATTGAATATATTTTGTTAAAAAATTTATTTATTTACTGTCTTAACAGATAGTGAAGCAGAAAGAGATATTCGATTATAAGAGAGAAAGTCACAGGAAAAATTCTCAACTTACAAATTGATCTTGTAAATATGGATAAGTAATTAAAACAGTTATAATCTTTTTAAGAAATAATACCACTCTTTTTCCTATACTGATTTTATTCAATTGCAATAACTGAATTACACTTTTCAGAAATAGGTTTATTTAAATTAATTATAACCGACTGACAGAGTCTTCACTTAGCATCCGCTTACTTTGAACACTGACGAACAACTGACTGCGCTGTGCGGCGCTCTCACGATACCATCGCGCCACACTCCCCGCCAATTCTTTATGACGTCATATCACCTGATCAACTAAACAGTGTTGCAACTTGAAATAATTGAATTGTTTGTTTAAAATGGCTTATCTTTTATACAAACTAAACATAAAATCACGACATTCGGCCATCCGACCTAGTGCAACCTCCCGGTGCACAACCACGCCTTACGTCAGTGGCTCGCCATTGTTGTTAATTAACTTACGAATCGTCATTAATGTTAGCAAAAATTATCAATTAATGTAAACAATCAGATTTTATTCATTACATAGGTAACCTATGATAATAATAACATAAATCATATTTGCAAATGAAGGTAAAATTTTGGTTAATTATGACTAATTTGAAATTAGTACCTATAGCACATGAAAAAATTACCATTACATACATACATACACACATAGTAATCACGACATTAAAAAAAAAATGTAAACACCTAAAATTAATTTAAATACATACATTTTTACGTTGTCGGAGTTCAGATAGAGGCAGGTCATCATCACTATCACTGGGACTAGAACTTTCCGAAGACTTCTCTGAAACCGGAAGATTAATGTTTACCCAAGGCCTTATTCTATCTGACGCGACAACGCTTTCAAATTTTCTTTTATTATTTCCAAAACCAGGAATATTTGCAATTTTATACCTGTCGTTTCCTAGTACCTTAATAATCTTAAACGGGCCTATAAATTTCGACAGTAATTTTGAACTATTGCCTTTATTGTAATAATTAGTTCTACTAATTTTGACGAGTTCTCCTTCATTAAAGACTGCAGCGGGAGCTCTTCCAGCATCGTAACGAAGTTTTTGTTTTGCTTGCATGACCTTAATGTTTGAATCTACTTGATCTCTAATATTTTGTACGTTTGTGGAAGCGCTATCTGTACCGATATCAAGCTTATTAGAAAGTGCGTCTCGCAGTTTCATACCAAAAAGAGCTTCCGATGCTGTCTTTTGAGTGGTAGCGTTGACGGTATTATTAATACCCCATTGTATTTTTCCCAAATTGCTATCCCAATCACATTCTTCCTGTCCTATATTATGCTTAGTTAATGAATTTAAAACAGTTTGATTAAAGCGTTTCGCTTGGCCGTTTGCTCGCGGACATGCAACAGCATTTAGTATATGCTTGATTCCGTAAAGATTACAATTTTTTTTAAATGCGCCAGAAGTAAAAGAAGTACCCCGGTCGGATATAATTCGAGAGGGCAGACCAAAGTCATAAAATATTTGCTCGAGGACTTTAATAGTGCTTTTGGTTTTGGTATTCTTTACGGGTTTCACAAATAAATACTTAGTAAATCCGTCAACAATTGTAAGAATGTAAGTATTGCCGTTTCTGCTTTTTACGAAGGGTCCTAGATGGTCAATGTGTATGGTATGAAATGGAATATTTATTTTATCAATAGAATGCAAGTGACCCGATTTCTTTTTATTCGCGTTATCTTTGTTATAAGCGCATTCTATACAGGACTAAGTTTTTTCGCACTAAAGGCCCAACTTAGGGAACCAGAATTGACTTTGAATCTTCTCAATTGTTTTACTTAAGCCTAAATGCCCGATATCGTCATGATTTGACCTACACACCTGAAACCTTGCTCCTTTTGGAACAACCTTATGATCTTTTATGACAAAATTCTTTTTAATGTCTTTTGACTCTTCATCATTTTCTGGCCTGAGTATTTTGGCTATACGAGATATGTCCGGGTCAGTCAACTGCAAAGCAAAAAGCTAATGGTCTTTCTCTATGTTATGAAAAGAGAAAACATGCTCGGGGTCCAAATCAGATAACTTAGGATTGCGACTTAACGCGTCTACATGACTCATTTGAGTGCCCGGTCTGAATTCTATATTAAATGTGAACTCACTGATCTGAAGCCACCATCTTGCTATGCGTGGCACAAGGTCTCTCTTGGTAAGAGTAGTCCGCAAAGCGTTACAGTCCGTCACCACCTTAAACTCGATGCCTATGGCTAATGTTTCGAGTTCATAAGAATGTAGGTGACGCTCTTCAGGCGTGGTCTGCCTACTGAAGTAAGCCACAGGTTTAAAGACTCGCGGGCTATTTTGCCACTGTAAAAGTATGCCACCAATCCCCAAAGAATTCGAGTCAGTGTGTAGTTCAATTTCCAATTTGGGGTCATGTAAAGCTAAAATGTGACGCTCAACTAATTTTTCTTTAAGACAAGTGAATGCTTGAGATTCTGAATCAGACCACTTAAAAGGAAAATCTTTCTTGAGCAATTGAGTAAGCGGCCTTGCAATCTCACCAAAATTACGAATAAACCTTCTAAAGTAACTTGCAAGGCCGAGGAATTGCCGAACTTCATGCACGTTTTTAGGGATAGGAAACTCTTTGACTGCTAAAATCTTCTGTTCATTTGGTCTAATACCATGCTCAGATACTTCGAACCCTAAGTAGTTTATAGTTGTGTCAAAAAATCTACACTTAGATAATTTCAGTGTTAGCCCATTTTCTCACGTAACAGTTCAAGGACTTCCTCAAGTCTTTTGAAGCCTTGATCCAAGTCCTCCGATGGCACAAGAATGTCATCTAAATAAGATAAGGCAGATTCAAAACGTTTGGCTCCTAGCATTCGGTTAATGAGTTTTTGAAAAACTGCAGGAGCATTTGCAAGTCCAAATGGCATCCTTTTAAACTCATAATGACCATCAGGAGTTACGAAACCAGTGTAGCGTTGACTTTCTTCTGCCATGGGGACCTGGTAATACCCTGATGCGAGATCGAGGGTAGTAAAATATTTATTTCCGCTTAGATTAGTAAGTTGATCGTCTATTAAAGGTAGCGGAAAGCAATCCTTTTTAGTCTTATTATTGAGGGCCCGGAAATCTACACAAAGTCGCATCTCGCCAGACTTTTTTTTTACCATTAGGATCGGGCTGGCAAAATCTGAATTCGATTCTCTAATAATATCATTTTTAATAAGCTCATCTATCACTCCTCGGACTTGCTCCCTTTCTGAGTTACCCTATTTCCCCTATATCTAAAGCGAAACAATCCCGGTACGATTGCAAAAGGTCGTATAATTTATCTAACGACTCTCCATTTATTTGACTGCCTACCTTGATAGATGATTTCTGTAGCGGTTTGACAGACGAAATGTCTTTAATTAGTCTGTTCACGCGCTTAACCTTCTTTATTGCAATGTATTTTGCTCTAGCCAGGATAGTATTAGAGTCTAGTAAAAATGGGCGGTCAGCCAAATTACTGACAACCAGATGACACTTTCCTTTCACTAGCGTATAAACACCTTGATGCAAATGATACTCTTTCCCTATTTCACCACAACTGTATCCCTCAACAAATATGTCCACGTCTAAAGATTCATCGTTTGCACTAACTTCTACCAAATCGATTTGGTTTAGTTCAATAGGGATGGAAACCATTAACTTGAAAGTGGCGTCTTGCTTAGAATCTACATTGACCGAACTTTTGTCAAATAGTAACTTGTTGCTGTCCTTCATTACCGCCACGCATGGCTGCTTAGTAAAATCCTGGCCAATAGTAATGGGCATTGCAAAAACTCGTCTTTATCAACAAGAATTTCGATTGGAGACTCGACTTCATCAATTTTCACAAAAGCGTTAGTCTTATAATTCGGCACTACAACAGAGTTGCTGAATCCTTTTAATACAGGTAAATCAGAAAAGTCCTTAGAGAGGCTAAGTTTTTGAGCGTCCGAATCCCGCATCAAGCTACATTCGCTGCCAAAATCTATATAGGAAACAAAGCTTTGGTTTGAAATTGTTTCCTTCTTGAAAAATTTGTCATTTACATTACCAGAGGAAATAAGTAGTGTACTACGCTCTGCTGTCATAGAAGTGGGCCTATTTTCTATGCGGGCACTGATAGGAGCTAATTTACAATCAGCTTGATCATGACCGACCCTTCGACATTTTTGACACTTTATCAGCGGCTTTGGATATTTATAAAAAGTATGACCTTTAGACCGGCAATTAAAACAAGACACCTCACCCGATGAAGTGGAAGTAGTCGAAGGGCGATTACTACTGGGCGGAAAAGGTTTTTTGAGAAACGGAATGTCAATCGGTTTTTGAGAATTGAGAAAATTCAATAAGTCTTCCGGTTCTTCACAGTTTAACGCTTGGGCACTATTCCTGATAGATTTATCAACTATACCATGTATGACGCAATCTACAGCATTTTCACCCTTAATATTACACTGTTTATCAAAGTAAGTTTATCATAGAAATAATCGCACAAATTTTCGTTCCTGCGAGTAACATGAGCTAACATGTCTCCGAGAAGCTGACCATAGTTGTGTTCATTAGGAAAAGCTTTCTTTAATTTGACTTGCCATTCCTCCCAGGTATAAACGACAGTTTGTAAGGACTCAAACCATTTTTTTGATAAACCAGTTAATTTCTGCAATGCGAAATGTATGGTCTGCTTCTCGTTCCATTCATAAATACTACTGCACTCGTTGACTTTTCTTAACCAAGTATCAATGCTCTGGGCTTTATTATGATGATCAAATTCTGGTATGACATTATTTAATTGGTTGCTGAAACTATTAGGCTTATCTCCTTGAATTGTAGTTAAAAGTCTTAGTACATCATCGCTGCTCAACCCATTCGGTTGGACATTAGAAGGTTCCGGCTCTGGTGCAATAGGACTAGTGTGACTGACCTCTTCGATGACCCATCCTGATGTAGACGTTTCTAATGCTTGCGTAGAGGCCAGACGAGGACGCTTCGGTATGGATGAACGCTCCGGAGTTCGCAGTCGCTTTGAAACCAGGTAAGGGCGCTCCGGCATGGGCAAACGCTCCGGAGTTCGCAGTCACTTCCGTCGTCTCGACGAATTCACCTCCATGGCCTCGAAAATGAATAAAACACTGTATTAGGCACTTAGTCACGCCTAAAAACAAATATCCAGGCTAAATGGGGTTGTATTAACCTTACTCTTCATTACTATAAACAGTTCTATGCACATAATTTAATGTAAATTATATGTAGACATAAGTAGCTTGCTCTTGTTAACAAATTTTATCTTATCCTTAAATTTTATCAGGCCGTAGTCTACAAAAATTAGGGACGCACTTGACACGAGCAAGGGACTCATTTAGCCACTGTGCTTGTTGTCTACTAAAATTATGGACACACATGGCCCAAGGGACTCACTTGGCCGCTATACTTACCTACTATATCGAAGGACACACTTGGCCCAAGCGACTCACATGGCCGCTATAACTGCTATCTACTAAACTGAGGACACACCTGGCCCAAGCGACTCACTTGGCCGCAATGACTGCTATCTACTAATATTAAGGACACGTACAAGTACACCAAGCGACTCACTTGGCCAAGTGGCCCAAGCGACTCACTTGGCCGCTATACCTACTTACTATATCGAAGGTTACACTTGGCCCAAGCGACTCACTTGGCCGCTTAATCTGTAATCTATTGCACCTCTATTTATATTCGTAATAATTCCTATTTCCTGTACAAACAAGTAGAATTTTATAAATTTTAATGTAACATCATGCACCACTATGTTCAGACTGCTTTGATGACAAAGTTTTTACCAAATAATTCCGCAGTAGGAGGAAATAACATATTACAAAAGCTGTTACTACGTGGAAAAGAAAACAATATTATAATTGCTAACTCGTTTTTTTTTGGCTAAGTAGGTATGCATAGTTCGTGCATTGTACTTTCACAAACAATTAGCAAAGGGTAGCCTTGCCCAAATAATTTGTGAAAGCTGAGCACGACTATGTCAGATTAGCTTTTAGATATTGGATTAGGTTTTGTATAGTGTTAACTTTATATGCTACTACTCCTGAGCCTAACACATACCTACTCATGTATTCCGTTACCACTAGTCATTATCAGGGTGTAACCTTGACTAAATGATCAGATTGGTAGTTTTACACTGTTAAAGTAGTCTTAAAGTTAAAGTTCGATACTACCCACATCTTGATTTTAGGATATAGTTTAAGCTGTTTTTATAAATAAGCAACATTTCAGAAATAAGCATAAGCTTATAATACGAGTACATTAGGCATCATAAATAAAAAATGGTACATACCTTTTGTGGGCTGCAGATCTATACCGCTTCTGAGTTTTGAAGAAATAATACCACTCTTTTTCCTATACTGATTTTATTCAATTGCAATAACTGAATTACACTTTTCAGAATTAGGTTTATTTAAATTAATTATAACCGACTAACAGAGTCTTCACTTAGCATCCGCTTACTTTGAACACTGACGAACAACTGACTGCGCTGTGCGGCGCTCTCACGATACCATCGCGCCACACTCCCCGCCAATTATTTATGACGTCACTTCACCTGATCAACTAAACAGTGTTGCAACTTGAAATAATTGAATTGTTTGTTTAAAATGGCTTATCTTTTATACAAACTAAACATAAAATCACGACAATCTATCTATATATTTTCAAGTCTCTCCCGTTTTACTTAGTCTCTCGCTAAGTCTTGTGTCTCGCGCCACATGTCCCCCGCATACCCTTTTTAGGGTATTTCAGATCAGGAACCACGCTCCGGCGCAGACAGCCGCGCAAACATACTACCATCTGCATTAGCGATTCAGCAAATTAGAGGGCTAATGAAACGGAGATTTACTTATTGTGTTTTTTGGGAAACGGCTTTTTGGATAGTGCAACCCGACCCTCTGGATTATAAGCTTTTGTTTTCGACCGTTGCGTTTGCATATTGTGCTGATTTTTACAATTGGATACTTGTCACTATCTATAAATAATTCCGAAACCCTATTTCTTGGAAATAACAGCATATTTTAAAGATTTTTTTACTATCTGCAGTATTTGATTTCGAACTATGCCAAACTCCATAAAAAGTAAGTTAGGTGAATATAGTGAAATGTGACGTCATTGTATACTATTCTCATACAAAATCTATAGGAAAAAAAGACGTTTTGACATTTTATTAAAAGTACGTCAACGATTGGTAATGTCAAATAGCCAAATAAAGGCCAAACAATTATTTAATGGGCATCTCGTGTTCGCTTGTGACGGACTTCAAAAAACCAGCCAAGTGCGAGTCGGACTCGCGTGCGAAGGGTTCCGTACCATTAACTTAAAACATTTGACTGTATAGGCAAAATAAGTATGTATTTTTATTTTATTTATAATTTCAAGGACGGATGGACGGACGATCTTATAAGGGTTCCTTGTCGGACTACGGAACCCTAAAAAGGAGGGTATCAATATAAGCATAGCTACCAAAGCCTTAAATGCATGTGGCTATGCTATGATATGAGCCACAAAAATGTAATGGTCAAATGAACTGCGACAAACTTAGATTTTTTGAGTATATTTTTAATAATCAAGTTATTGGTAGCATAAATACATCTTATACTCCCTAACGTTCGAATTTTAGTTGTGCAAAATTGAAATAAATCAATAAATAAATAAAATCCTACTTATTTTCAGCAATTTTCAAAACGATTCAGCTTCTTAATATTTTATACAGCTCAACAATGTCCAAACCGTATCAATCGAAGTACTATCCACAAACATAGGCACGAAACGCCAACTTACCACCTCAAAAATCCCCCCAAAAATAAAA
Organism: Pyrausta nigrata; assembly: GCA_949316185.1. NCBI lineage: Eukaryota > Metazoa > Arthropoda > Insecta > Lepidoptera > Crambidae > Pyrausta > Pyrausta nigrata. The sequence continues at coordinate 3,963,895 of OX438936.1, forward strand.
ATGCTTATATTAAAAAACCTAACTTTGTTACCTACCCCACAAACGCCTCAGAGAGTCGTAAAGCGTAAATAGAGACTAACTCTAATCCGGGAGAGAGCGAGGCATTGCAAAATGTTTTTGTTTAGCAAGACAATGGGGGAGTGCAGCTTCCGCCGGATGTGGCCTCCCCTCCCCTGACCCCTCCCACCCGCAGGAAGCAGTCCTGCTGACGGGAGAGACAGCATAACAGGTTGGTATATGATTTTTCAAAGTATGAAATTTTTGACGTTATTTCGTTCGGTACAGGTCAGATTATACCACCCTTTGACCTTGGGACCGCCTCTATTCCTTGGGTAATAAAAACTGTTTTCGTAATTCACATGAGTAACCTGACGTGCTGCAGATGCATTATTCATTTTTGATGCAAAATCGCCGCAAAGAGCGAATGTTTACGTAGCCGAAAAGTTATTTTCGCTTAAAAAAAAAAAATGGCTGAGATTAATGCGATAAATTATAACCCCCTCACTAATATTGATTTTGAAAATTTGTAATGTTTGTTTCCACTATAGGCGATGTCACATATCTGTCATTAATTTCAAACTAGCCGTCAACACAATAGAAAGATTTGTTTTCAGAACAGTAGTGTAACTCAGTCGTATTTTTGAAATTAGAACCTACGGATGGGCGGAGCGCTAGGGTTGGTAGATAAAAATTAAAAAAATACTAGATTTTTATTCTTCATATGTGTATTATTTTAGGTTTAGGAATGAGTCATATTTTTATTAAAGACTATTTATCATATCCTCAGACAGTGGACTCCTAGTAAAACGGGCCCGTTTTTACATTGCTAGTTCGATGAGACCAGGTACAATTTACGAGTTTGCTCCTACACATCATTGAGCCTTAAAAAATATATTTAAATCCTATGTGTATGAAAAATATCCACAGACACTGCAGTTCCCGCAATTTTCGGAGGCATTGAAAATTTTGCGAAAATATTTTTTATTTTTTAACATGCACACCAGTTGTCTAGGGTGGGTAGTTTCCGAGTTATGGCTGTTTCAATTTTGACAGCTGTCATCCGGAATAAAGATCTCGTCGAGCCCCACGATTTGTCCCTGCACACCCGTAGTCTTGGGCGGATAGTTTCCGAGATACGAGGGTCAAACTGAAAGTTCTTAGAACTGGCCACTTATAAACAATATAATAAAAAAAATATTCTAAAATTTGAAAATAGAACTCTTTGCCAATATTACTGAGTATATATTTCATTCATTTGTCATTTGTTTTACGACTTGGCGGCAAATTGAAAATTGTCTGTGTCACGTCAAAATGAATTTAACACGAGAAAATTTTCGTGCAATGATTTTTTATGACTTTCGATGTCATTTAAGTGAACAAGAAAGTTATGATAGACTACGATTGGCCTTTCACGATGAAGCCCCATCTCGTGCGACTGTTTACAACTGGTTTAATGAGTTTAAACGTGGTCGCACTAATCTCACTGATGATGTACGTGAGGGACGGCCTTCTACGGCGACGACTGAAAATAACATCTGTGTTGTGCGGCGTATGATAGAGACTGACAAAAGAGTGACCTATCAGCAGATTCGGACAAGCTTAGGCATCGGTATGAGTCAAGTGCACAAAATCCTCCACGAACATTTAGCGGTCAGGAAGCTTTGCGCCCGGTGGATACCTCATAATTTGACTAAGGCTCAAAAACTCCATCGTGTGGATTGGTGCCGTAAAATGATTGAAAGATTTAACGGAGGTGACTCAAATGCTGTGTTCGACATACTAACAGGTGACGAAAGCTGGATTTACTGTTATGATCCTGAAACCAAAAGACAATCTGCTCAGTGGGTGTTTCCTTTCGAGGAGTTGCCAACTAAAGTGAAGAGAGATCGAAGTGCGGGAAAAAAAATGGTGGCCTCGTTCTTTGGAAGGATAGGTCATTTCGCAACAATTGTGTTAGAGGATCAAAAAACAGTTTCTGCAAAATGGTACACTACCAATTGTTTGCCACTTGTCTTGGAAAAAGTTCGAGAGAAACGACCTCGCAGTAGGATCCTCCTTCACCACGACAACGCCTCGTCGCACACCGCCAAGCGAACGATCGACTATTTGGCGACATCAAACGTTGAATTACTGGGTCACCCGCCGTATAGCCCCGACCTCGCGCCTTGTGATTTTTATTTATTTCCAAAAATTAAAGAAAAACTTAAAGGAAAGCGGTTTATGAATGCTGAAGAAGCGGTGGCTGCGTATCGCGATGCCATTGAAGAGACCCCTAAGGACGAGTGGGCAAAGTGCTTTTCCCAGTGGTTCCATCGCATGCAGCGGTGTATTGACGTCAATGGACAATATTTTGAAAAGATATAATAAAACTAATAACTGGCTAATGTAATCAGTTTTTGATTTTCTAAGAACTTTCAGTTTGACCCTCGTATTTCCGTTTCAATTTTGACAGCTGTCATCCAAAATGAAGAACTCTACGAGCCCTAAAATTTGTCTCTACACACCAGTAGTCTGAAGTGGGTAGTTTCTGAGATATGGCCGTTTCAATTTTGACAGCTGTCATCCGAAATTAAGATCTCGTCTCTCGCTCGCTTGTCATCTCTTCCAATTCCAGACTACTCATCATTCGTCTTTGATCAATTATCCGATTGTGATGTTAAGAAGAACATTATGTCCATAGCGTCCGATGCCGTCGGTAGTGATTGCATCAGCCGTAAAATGGTTATCCCTTGACATCCTAACTCCTGTTATCACAAATATCCTAAACCATTCCCTGAGCACGGGCTTGTTTCCTACAGCGTGGAAAGATGCCCAAGTTATTCCTCTTCCTAAAAAGCATTAGGCTTTTTCGCCTTCATGTTTCTCTGATTATCGTCCTATATCAATCCTACCCTTTCTTTCGAAAGTGCTTGAGCGTGTCGTTCATCAACAGCTGAGTTGTTTTCTCTCCAAACACGAACTCCTCAATCCTCACCAATCTGGTTTCCGTGCTAGTCACAGTACGGTTACTGCTTTGGTGAAAATTACCGATGACATCCGCCATGGTATGGACAAGAAGCATCTTACGCTGCTGGCTTTACTGGATTTCAGTAACGCCTTCAATACTGTTGATTTTGATATACTGCTCGGTCTGCTACGTTCTCTTAACATATCTCCAACGGTAATTGATTGGTTTCATAGTTACCTGCATGGGCGCCGTCAACGCATTAGTGCCGAGGACTCTTTCTCGGCTTGGTGTGACATCGGTGCCGGTGTACCACAGGGTGGCGTCTTATCTCCTCTTCTCTTCGCTGTCTTTATAAACTCAATTACCTCCGGCCTCGCATACTCTTACCATCTCTATGCAGACGACCTCCAACTTTATGCGCAGAGTAGTCTTGACGAACTCTCCAGTGTTGTTCAAACAGTGAATCTAGACTTAAGTCACATTTTAGAGTGGAGCAAGTCATTTGGACTTAAAGTAAACCCTACAAAAACACAGGTAATGGTTGCTGGCAGTCCTCGGTTGATTTCAATGGTCGACTGGGGGTCACTGCCTCCAATCGTTTAGTGTTAAAGCAGTGGCAAATTCATTGTAAGGGGGTATATAAACTACAATTAATTATACTTTTTTATTAAAAGGTAAATTAGTTCCTAATCTAGAGTCATTCAATAATGTTTTTTAGTGACGAATGAGTCGTTATATGTTTTTAATATCCATGATTGTTCTCTAGTTGCTCTTTACATATTATATTGATTACAACATTTTGAGTACAACAATTTATTATCACCATTTTTATTTCACGATTAACCACTAGATTACCAAATTTTTGATCAGCCGGTTTAGCGTTATTTGACATATTTTGTACAGAAATTCTGTCAAATTAACCGTCAATCGATGTTTACCGTCTGTTTAAAATTTGGTGATCTCTGGTCTAAGCGTCATTGTTAGGTAACTGTTTGACTTAACTCCGATTTATTTGACCGTCCATACCAAACTGGTCAAGAGAAGGGCGGAAAGCAGAGAGAATTAGAAAAACCTCCACCGACAAGAGCCTAGCTCTTAAATTGGATGATGATGATGACCAAACTGGTTAAACACTTTTGTACTTTTTGATCGCTAATAGTATTGTTGACATTTTCCTTCTTAAACTCATTTTAGAGTGTCAAAATGACGAGATCACTAACTCCATTAACTCACCTAAATCTATCAAAATTTCTCAATTGATATGGAACTCTGTGAGATCAACATAAAGTTGAAATGTGGTTGCGAAAATTCAGATAGAAGACAGCGTCTATTATCTATTATAAGAACGCCGGCTTCCCGATAACACATTGATTGCCTATTGTATCTGGAAACACGATACTTAAAGGAATTTAAGCGAATCAATTTATTTTGCTAACCGTACTTAGTAGGCGGGAGGCGCGCATGAAAACTGTAAAATATGTTATTCGCATGCCCTCAATTAAAATCATAATTAAAGCCAGTTAAAACGACCGCTAATCTAAATAATAACTCTTTGCCTCTACTCCATTTTACTCGCTCAACTTTGATAATTATGTGACAAACATAATGGCCTATAAAGGGGTTTTGATAGTCAAAATAGTACTTGAAGCTTTGGATGCCGTGAAAGAAAATTTTCGAAAAATGAATTTCAGTAGTGAATACGAAACAAATCTGTATATTGTGGTATAGGTGACACGCCGCGTGATATGGTGATAACTGTTGACACATGGATTCATCCACTGTACACAAAATATTATATACTTGTCAAAACAAAATAAGGGCCACGAGGTATTTTTTCATTTTGGTATAAATTATTAAACATTATTATATTGAAAGTAGTAAATTATTGAGTATACAAACTCTTTGATACCTAAACTTTTTAATATTGTAGTATTCATCTAATGCTGGCAACAATTTTAAATAAAATTTGATTTGAAATTCTTTTTGAAAATTTTGTTTCCATTTTCTTTGACGTTTTGCTTTCCTTAACTTCTTGGTTTATTAGAAATTATCAGAGTTCATTGATATCTCGAGTCAGAAACATCTTTTGCAATACACCACAAGCACGCAGGCGTCATATGGACTCGCTGACAGCAACCAGAGCCGTTACAATGATCGAAGAAGGTCATTCGCAGCGATCTTGTGGGTTTGCAATTGGGATTTTCTCGAAGAGCTATTCAAAATCTATGGAATCGTTTCCAGGACACCGGCAGTGTTAAAAGAAGACCTGGTTCGGGCAGAGTTCGCATTACAACAGCTCAAGAGGATCATTACATTTGATTAAGTGCGCGCCGAGATCGCACAACGACGGCCCGCAAGCTGCAAAATCGTTTACGGCTCACAACGGGTACTCGTGTCAGTGACCAAACTATTCGTAATCGATTGCATAAAAACCAGCAGGCATTAAGAAGGCGAGTTGTCCGTGTTCCATTAACCAGAAATCATCGTGCAAATCGTTTAAGATTTTCCCGTCAACATTTGGACTGGGACATAAAACAATGGGGCATGGCGCTCTTCACAGACGAATGCAAAGTTCAATTTTTTTACGACGATCGGCGTATTAGAGTATGGAGAAGACGCGGCGAGAGATTTTTCAGAAGCCTGCATCCATGAAGTCGATCGTTTTGGTGGTCCAAATGTAATGATTTGGGGCGGGATAAGCTTACACGGCAAAACTGAGCTCGCTATTTTAAATGAGGGTACTGTTACTGCTCAGCGGTATATTGAGGAAGTTATCAGACCACATGTGATCCCATTTGCCCAGCGAGCGGGTCCTGGATTCATCTTGATGCAAGACAATGCTCGTGCACACACGGCTCAAGCGACTCGGTTTGTACTGGAAGCCTCTCAAATTCAAGTCTTGCCGTGGCCGGCGAACAGTCCGGACTTAAATCCAATCGAGCACATGTGGGATCAGTTGAAACGAAGAGTTAGAGACGGTGATCAGGAAATCCACAACCAACAGCAACTCATCAACGCTGTTAAAAGGGCCTGGGAAGAGATTCCAATGGAAAATGTCAGGCATTTGATTGAGAGCATGCACTCCAGGCTTCAGGAGTGCGTAGCGTAACGTTTTTATTTTTAACCTTAAATGAGTTTTTTCTTTCAAAAGCAAATAAACTTTTTAATCATTATTATTGGAATAAATTTATTGGTCTACACGTTAAAAACAACATTAGTTTTCGTTATGGAGACAAAAAAATATATATTGGTATTATTATTTTAATGGTACAGACAAAATACCTTGTGGCCCTTATTTTGTTTTGAGTAGTATATAAATATAATTCGACGACCGTCTTGGTGTAGTCGTTCGCGCACCGGACTTCTAAACCAGGCGGTTGCGGGTTCGAATCCCGCAAGGGGCAAATGTTTGTGTGATGAGCACGAGCATTTGTACCTAAGTCATGGATGTTTATATGTATTTAAGTATTTCTATCCGTTATCCTAGTCACCATAGCACAAGCTCACGCTTAGTTTGGGGTTAGGTAATTGGTATGTTGTTGAAACAATTTATTGATTTATTATTATTCAATAATGTAATAAAATACTAATAAAACTACTACGACGGCCAATCTCAAGATTAGCCAATTACGCGGGGAATATTATATTATATATATAATATAGTGCACAAAAGAGTGCACACTATACATTTAGAACGTAAGTAAATATCTTACTAAGGGTCGAGTCCACCAACATGTTTAATTTTTAAGCAGCCACTGTTATAATATTTTTTCTAGTATTTTGTGCGGGGTTTGTGTCATATACACCGTCAGTATAGGTTTACCTACACCACAATAGTACAATACTTTGGTCATGTGGCACGCTGAAGTCCAGACAACCTGGAAAAACTTATAATAACTGGCAATGTGGATGGCAAACGACCAAGAGGACGCAGCTCCAAACGATGGTCTGATCAGGTGACCGAAGAACTACAGATGCCGATATCCTAGGCTCTCCATCAAGCCGAAGACTGCAGTTGGGGGGGAATAATCTGCTGAAGCACCGTCGAAGCCACTGAGGAAACGACTTAATGAGGAGGAACCAGCTGTATAAAAATTGGTGAATTCAGGTCTTAGTACATTTGTGATATTATAAAGGTACGTCAAGGTACAACACTGTGCACTTTGTGTGTGTGTGTGTGTGTGTGTGTGTGTGTGTATGTGTGTGTGTGTATGTGTGTGTGGGTGTGTGTGTGTGGGTGGGTGTGTGTGTATGTGTGTGGGTGTGTGCTGTGCCTCCAAGGTTCCCACTAAAACCAGTGTCGTGTTAGCTAGCATACTTTTTGCTGCCATCATGACTTGTGCTGAGGGGGTACCTTGTTGGCACATGCATCCCTCGTTTTTATCTACTATTTAATACCAATGTCTCTCTTTATTATTTTATTTCTTTCTTTTTTTGTGTATATAATAAAAATTAATATTTTTTGGTTTTGGTGGTTTTTTATTGGTGTATTTTAAATAAGGATACCATTACATGATTTTTCTTTCTTTCTTCTGTGGCATCTTATGAGCTTGTGCGTGGAGTGATTTTGCAATTAAAACGTACGGACTGATGTGCTGGCCTTAGCTATAAAATAAAAGGTTTTACACACCTTTACACCAAAGTGTATGACTACCCTGAAAATTATTTCGATGACCGGTTACATAAAGTTTTTTTTTTTCATGAAACATTATATATCCAATACGAGTTTTTGTTGAATGCTTATTACAGTGTTACATCAACATCCCATATTTTTCCATTTTGACTTTATTTAAGTTCTAGCTATCTACTTGTCGGTAATTTAAGTTGGTTACGGTTAAATTAAGTTGTGAGTTATGGTTAAAATTTAAGAAGTACGATACTCACTGATTTTATAAGAAATTTATAAATTAAATAATAATTAAAACATAACATTTCACGCCCCCTTAATACCATTTCACCCTTAACCAAAAAACCCTTTACGGACAATTGAACCAGAATGAAATCGGAAGTGGTGCCCAAATTTTCCGGTGCATTGTATAGGCACGTGCCGGAACCGTATCGGAACGGATCGGACAAACACTGGATAATATTCAGAGGATTGTTTAAAGTGAGATAAACGTGCCAAAACTCCACGTTTTGGGGAATAAAGGTAAATAATGAGGGTGTGTCAAAAGTATTAAAATAATCTGTTTTTTTAGAAAAAAAAACTACTCATGACGCACCATGTACGCCATATAATTATTACCTATTGTAAATACACTGGCCATCAAAAGTTAACACGACACTTTCAAAATTATATAACTTTTAAAACACGCAAGGTTTGTTTGAAAAATTTTTTTAGAAATAATATTTATATAATTTCTATAGCTAGTAGCTTTCTTTTAAAAAATCTCGGGAAAAGCTTTATTTGCAAAATATGAGACCTATATTTTTGAGTGTTGTACTTTGAATGTTTTTTGGCATAATTTTAAATGGTTATTATTTTAATATTTTATGTGCTTATACTTTGATATACTAAGTAGGTAACTACTTACGTGTTCGTAAGTGTACTTTGGTTTTGAGGGGCGGTGTATTTTAAGTGATTGATGAAGTTTATTTTTTTAAAGAGCTATTATGAAATTTGTCTTTTTTAATTTTTTTAATTTTCTCCATTTTTTTTAATTGGTATATTGTTTCTCATTAACCCCTGAAGCTCACTTAGTCGTGTTAGATTTCCTTTTAAGCTCACTATAATTATGTTTTATTCTGAGGTCTTTTTTGCACTCCAAAATAAGCAATTTCTCTGGTAAGGAGTAAGGACACTTGATTATTTTTTTCTCTCTTAAAGATTGATAAACGTCCATATTAAAAAAAAACAGTAATACCATTAGGGAGCCCAAACATTTCACCTTATTTTTTGGCCCCACTAGTGCTTCGAGTCAAGACAGACAATCTGGCAAGTGCTGAGAAGAATCACATGATCTTAGAGGCTATATCTATGGTCCCTGAAAACGTTTCTCGTAAAGCACGAAACGTTGGTCGTTTTGATAGTAAAGTTTTATTCATTTCAATGAACTGTTCAACTGTATAAATGAATAATAATGAAGCCGAATTTCGACTACAGTGGCCAATCTCAAACGAGATTAGCCGACTGCGCGGGAGATATTATAGTGCACAAGTGTGTGCGCAATAAACAGATGTACTCTCTGCTCCTTCACTCTCATAATTCGGTGAGACAGCAGTCCGACATGACCGTAGAGAGATCAGGCGCAGGACCAACGGCTTAACATGCTTTCCGGGGCACGGGGGTGTTAACACCACCAACTTCCTGACTCCGGAGCTGTGTCCGAGTTATTTCAAGACGGAAAAACCCAACACTTTCGGCCCGACCCGGTATCTAGTGGTCAGCACGCTGGGTACTATGTACGAGGTCCAGGGTTGACGTAGAATACCATGTTTCTGACGACGATCCTTAAAGAAAAGGGTGACGGTTTCCAAGTAAAGAAGCTCACGCTGTTCATGTTCTAAACAAAACTCATAACTGTTGGCTTATTGTTTGGTTGGTGGATAACTCTATCTTGTAGAAAGCTGACTGTTTATTTTATTTAACCCAGCGTGCTGACCCTGCGTGCTGACCACTAGACCAACGAGGCAGTCATCAGACTGACAGACAGATCAAAGAATATATACACTGCATAGCGACTCATATTGTCTTAAATGTCAAACATTCAAAGTCACGTCTAACAAAAGTTCGCGCCAGAAGACAATCTAAGTTAGCTGTCAAATATACATTGTGCCTATTAGAAAACCCTGTAAGAATTTGGCAAACAGATCTCTGAATCTAGAAGTGGTCTTCACAAAAGAACAATATATTTAAAAGACTTATTCAACAGTGGGTTAGTCAATCAAACTTTGCGCAAAGAAAATATCCTCGCCACTAAACCTTAAAAAAATCTTCTTCAGCTTTCTCAACGTGATTCATTTATGTTACATACTTACTTACTAACAAAAACACTAGTAAGTAAACTATAATAGTAATATTGTATATAAAACTTATTAATAAAAATTAAGATATATTATTTATAACAAAAGAAAAACAAAAATTATAAAATGGGTCCTTGTGGTAAGGTTCCCAGGATGCTGGTAGCATTACCACGCTGGATAGCGATGCTTATACGCTGAGCAACTGAGCAAGGTAGCTGCCAGCTCTTGGGTCACCACTGTTTATGTTACATCATATTACATTATCATTTACATTTTATTTTTGTGCCAATTTACAGCTTTAGCCCGGAGGTCACCTACACATAATTATTTTTATAACTTAAGCAAAATAATTGCTTAAGTTATAAAAATAATTATAAGTTAAGCTGATTTCATCTTAACTGATGGTTAAATATTTGTAAAAATATTTCCATCGGGTACATTCCCCAAGTATTGATGAAATCGAACGCCGGCTCACTGGCGTAGCAAGCACTTACAAACATTCGTCGGCTGACTAACGTCCTCCGTAGCTTAGTTGGTAAGAGCACTCGCCCGGATAGCGAAGGGACGTGGGTTCGAGTCCCACCGGATGACACAGTCGATTAATTTTTGTGAGCGAAATTCAATTTGATATCACCTACACATGTTTAATTTATAATCAGCCGGTTTAGCATTATTTGACAAATTTTGTATGGAAACTCCGTCAAATTAACCGTCAATCGGGGTTTCCTGGTTTAAACATTAGTGAACTTGGGTCTAAACAATACTAAACAGACAAAAACTACTTCCTTGACTAGAAAGCCAGTCTGTAATTTTTAAGTCATCTAAAATTCAGCACATTCTATAAGGTCATAAAATTGCTAAATGGTTTTCGAATTAACAATAGGTTGTATTTGACTTGCCGAGTTGCCACTGTTGTAGTCACATCGCTCCCCATTCTGTCTTGTCCCAATTTGTCTGATTGGTGGTCGCGTGCCGTGCGCGTGCGGCGCTACGGCTCGACTGGGACACTTGTAACTTAATTCTTGTTCAATTATCGTATGACGATTTGTAAGATTAACTCGAGAGGTTGCAGTTGTGGGCGTGTGGAACAAATGAGAAACGCACGGAGTATCATGACTTAATTTGTACTGTACGAGCTTTTGACATTATTTTTCATCATTTCATGTACAGTACTACTTACTTACTTCTATAATTACCACCTACCTTAATATCTACCTTTATACCGTCTTGGTGTAGTGGTTCACGCCACGGACTTCTAAACCAGGCGGTTGCGGGTTCGAATCCCGCAAGGGGCAAATGTTTGTGTGATGAGCACGAGCATTTGTACCTAAGTCATGGATGTTTATAAATGTATATAAGTATGTCTATCCGTTATCCTAGTCACCATAGCACAAGCTCACGCTTAGTTAGGGGCTAGGTAATTGGTGTGTTTGTTGAAACAATTTATTTATTTTTTTATTTATACCTAGGTAATACCAGTAATAATAAATGAAGTACCACACTCTTATCATATACGAAACAGGTTTTATTTTTAACTTGTACTAAGTGTAAAGTTCTGAACCTTGAAATAAAGGCTATTTCAGTATCAAGGGGAATCCAAAGAATTTATTAAAATGTCGAATGTCTCACTTCCGCGAACCTGTTAACAAGGGAACCTCACCAGCTTAGATCACAAATGGATGCCGCACGATGTTTTCCCTCACCGTGACCACACGCCCCCACATCAATGATCTGTCTTTCTGCAACTATATTTCAACCTCATGTTGATCACATTGAGTTCTATAAGGTTACATTTTAGTAACGGATGAAACTTAGAGGGCAAAGCCAACAACATTAGTAAATAATGTTTCTCAAAATAACTTTTATTTTTATACGCTAGGTCTCGAGAAAAACGCCAAAGAACATTTGGTTTTTAAGTAAAAACTGTTGTGATTACTCTCTTGCTTTCGTTTGGTACACAAGTTCGGTATATTAGTAAATCAAAATAAAAGAGACGGAGGCAAAAACGTAGTTTTTAAGACCAAACAGGATGATTTAAAAAATATTTAATTTTAATGTTAGAAAAAATAAAAATGAAAAAATTGCCCGTTTTTTCAAAATAATATTTAGGTCGTATTTCTCTGCTATAGTAAGAGGCTTTGTTAAATATAATAATAATAACAAAGAACCACTCTTAAACGAGAAAAAGGAGGTAGAGGCCTAGTTGAACTGAAGATTTTATGGGAGGGACAAATTGAAAGTCTACGGAGGTTTTTCTATACCAAATCCAATAAAAGCAACATACACTTAGCCTCAGTACAAACAGACGACAAATACACACCTTTAGACCTGCAAAACAAAGACATAGAATTCACAAGTAAAGTCCAGAATGAAACCAATAAATTAGCAACATGGCGCGGAAAAGAGTTGCACGGTAGACACCTTCACGACCTGGAACAACCACACATTGACCCCACAGCGTCCAACAAATGGTTGAAACTAGGATCTCTGTTTCCTGAAACAGAAGGATTTATGATAGCGATTCAGGATCAGGTAATCAATACACGTAATTATAAAAAGTACATACTAAAAGACCGTAACCTCACCACCGACAAGTGCCGCAAATGTAACAGATTATCGGAAACCATCCAACACATGGTGCAACAACAACAAGGTGCTTGTGGCGCAGTGGCGGCAGCGCTTTGGTAGTGATACCAAAAGTTAAGCAACCCACGGCGCGGTCGTGATTGGATGGGTGACCATTCCGACCATTTAAGTGACGTCCATGACAAGCATCTCCGTGCTTCGGAAGGCACGTTAAGCAGTTGGTCCCGGCTAATGTCTGTGGTATTAGTCGTTAAGCCTAGTCAGAGGCCCTAGGTAGGGCGGCTTGATAACTTCTGACAGTAAGGTTTGTCACTTGCCTTACATACACCCCTTCACCAATCCGCACTGAGCCCGCGTGGTGAAAGTATGGCTCGTCCCTCCTCATAGTTGAGGTGAGGCCTTTTCCCAGCAGTGGGATCTAATAGGCTGACTTATATATTATATATCCAACACATAACAGGTGCATGCCCGAACTTAACACAAACCGACTATACACATCGTCATAACCAGATCTGTAACATCATACATCAAAAAGTCGCATTTAAATATAAGCTATTATCCGGAAAGCCAGTCCCATATTATCAGTACACCCCAAAACCAGTGCTGGAGAATGATAGGTGCAAGGTATACTTCGACCGCGCAATTCTCACCGACAGAACAGTTCATAATAATCGACCAGATATCACTATCATCGATAAACAAAATAAAATAGCCCATATTATTGACATTGCCGTTCCTAACACCCATAACTTACATAAAACCATAACCGAAAAAATTAATAAATACTCTGAACTTAAAACCGAAATATTAAATGTATGGAGAATGGATAAAGTATACATTGTGCCGCTTGTCCTCTCCAGCACTGGAGTCATTCCTAGACACCTACTCACTGCCCTTCGCAACCTCGATATACCTGAAAACACTTACATGACTATGCAGAAGGCCGCAATTCTCAATACATGTCGTATAGTCAGAAAGTTTTTGCAGGACGACTCTAATTCCACAAACTTTGAAAGTGCAGTTCACTTGGCTTAGGCCCGTGAATCAGACACTATAATAACCGAAGACAGGTTGCAGAACCTGCCTTCGAGAACAGAAAACTGTAAACAAAAATAATAATAATAATACTTTATTTGACCATTTACAATGATTTTGCACTTACAAGGTACAATCATAAACATTGGCTACAAAAACATGACGGCAAAGTGGCACCTACCCTCCGCGCTAGTAACAAAACTGTGTTGCGGCAGAGTAGTTACGCCGTTTGCTAATGGCAAGTTATTGCAGTATATGTAAAAAGAACAGACAATTTTTTAATGCTTTCTGTTTTAAACAATTAAAAGCTAATGTTAATTAAAATAAGATGAGAAGTGAACAAATTAGTTAGTAGGTGATTGCGTCAGCCATATTACACATTATTATATGAATTTTAAATTAAATGTATACGTTCTAATATATAGACAGAATTAAATAGATAAATAAATAAATGTATAAGTTAATATCATTAGCCCTGTGATTTTAATAAGTCCTCTGTACTTGTGTAGCTTAGTTCAGATAAAAAATATGAAATTATCTTTTTGCAAGTTATATAATTTTTATCCTGTAAAAGCTGATAGTTGCTGTTTATTTTATTATATAGGTAGCCATGGCCCCAGGTAAAAATGGAAGCCCCTTGAGAATGCTTTTTTGCAAACTGGAACCTCATAAACGGGTGGTATACGTCTTTTTTGTGTAAACGGAGGAGCTGGTTTCCGATGTTGTCTTAATATGATGGATTTTATAAACAATTTCCGCACTGTTAGTACAGGAAATTCACGATAAAGTTTAATGGTTGGGTAGCGATGACACTTGAAATTAAGTACTTAAATAATGGCTCTTTGGGCCCGTTCAACTGAAATCCACGGCTGGTGTGATCCTGGTGTGATCCACGGCTTGACAGTGGCTTTCCTATTAAATATTTTGTGTGTAGTTGTGCAATCATTCAGAATAGTTTTAAGAATTTCTAGGAAAGTACTGGTGGCCATTTCAGGGTCTGAGCTATCAATAACTGGCGTCCAATTGGTTTCAGATAACAACTTAAGTGCTTTGTCGTAATTGGTTTTAGTTATCCTAGCTTTAGTGTTATAATTAATTTGACAATTGATTGATACTAATAATGTACTAATAAGTAATCGTAGGTTCATTCACTAGTGTAGTGGCTATCTTAACAATGGGTAGAAAGAAGTGGTCATAGCATTTGGACCCCCGAGTTGGTAGTAAGTGGCTTGGTAGAAGACCATGCAAGGACATTTCAGTAAGGTAGACATTCGATCTTGTGTCGTTATTATTATCTCTTATGACTATGTTCAAGTCTACAGTAAAGGTTAGCAATTTTGTATTACTAAGCTCCTTTATGGTCCATTGCAGTGATTGCAAGAAATTTTTGATGTTGCGAAAAGAGGGCGAACGGTAAATAGCAACCATTGCAAACTGATCACCGATTTTCACGACCAAACTATCAGCATCAATTATATTAGGTTCATATACAGATGTCTGTAATGATTCATGTGTGTATACTACAACACCACTGTTTTGATTTATGTGCTTCGTAGATGAATAGCGATTGTAGTGTGGTATACTTGGTAAATTAGATACACCAGGAAGCCAGCACTCTGTTAAAACAACAATATCATACTTTATGTTCAAGTAAGTTAAGTAAGCTATGAAGCTATCAAAATTACGAGATATGCTACGAATGTTTTGTACTACTATATTCAGCACTCCAGAATCGGCACCTATTAAACTTCTACACATATAAGGGTCGTCAACCGAGATCGCTCTACCGGCACTGACATTACTATCAATGTCAGTGCCAACAGAGATAATATCATTTATCATCTTGTCAACAAACTTTTAGTAAAGTATGATAAAAATATGTGTATATTGGTAAGAAATGTCCCTAATTGACGACCAGAAGTGAAGAAGAAGTGCCAATTAATCTCAAAATTGAGGCTGATTAGTGGGTCAGTAAAAAAATAATAGTTATATAACCAGTACTTATACAAACCAGTACTTTCTGATTTTCGCGGTTTTAAAATGATCGGTTTAAATCGTCAGTAAAGCCAATGAAACCATTATTTTAATCTCGTCTAAGTATGGTTAAGCTGTGCCTCAAAAATACCACACGTACACTAAGTATTAAAATTTAATACCTAAATGTTTCTTTCTTCGATTGGACCATGCCTCTACGAACTAAGTATTTTAACCGTTGATTTCTATAATAAATCAACGATTTTACCGCAGCTTTAACCTAACAATAACTTTGAAACAAAGAACTAAGTCTAAAAATAATGCGCAATGAAAAAAAATGCTTGATTGGATCGTGATTCTTCGAACTACAAAAGC
The DNA here is from genome assembly GCA_949316185.1 of Pyrausta nigrata. Taxonomy (NCBI): domain Eukaryota; kingdom Metazoa; phylum Arthropoda; class Insecta; order Lepidoptera; family Crambidae; genus Pyrausta; species Pyrausta nigrata. The sequence continues at coordinate 3,979,775 of OX438936.1, forward strand.
GTATTTCCTGAGTAGGAATTTCTACTTTGTAATTAATAAACCGCTTGATTGATCAAACTGTGTCTATTCGAACCACTAAAGGGAACTTACCAAGTGTTTTACGACACACCAACACTAGTTAGTTAGTTATTTATCCGGTCAAATATTCAACTACCTACCTTTCATACTGGCGATAAATTATCAGGGTGGCCGCCCCTAGCTCTGGCCAGGACACCAAATAAACGCGGCCGGTCTCAAGAGAATACAGTGCCAGGGCACGCGACCGGCGATGTACCCTATTAGGTTATAGATGTATAGCCGATATGCACGTCACATCTGACAGTTTTTAACCCTTGTCCACAGAGCGAGTGTGTTTTTTAATCAATTTATGCCAGCTTAGAGACACTTACAATGCGCGCGTGACGTGGTGAGAAATTGCGATGATTTCTGAACTGAAATTGGTATAAGAGATTATAAAATACATATTAGGTTACTGACCTGGTTACAATAAAATAGGTTTTTTTCTAAAAAAATGATTAAAAAAAATTCTTGTAATAATAAATAAATAAATTGTTTCAGCAAACACACGAATCACCTAGCCCCAAAGTAAGCGTGAGCTTGTGCTATGGTGACTAGGATAACGGATAGACATACTTATATAAAATTATAAACATCCATGATTTGGGTACAAATGGTCATGCTCATAACACAAACATTTACCCCTTGCGGGATTCGAACCCGCAACCGCTGGTTTTGTAGTCCGGGGCGCGAACCACTGCACCAAGACGGTCATCTAGGTATTTGGACTTTTGCTTAATCATTTGACTTTGTTGAAATACTAATATTTAACGTCCTATTACATGAAAAATACTATGTAGGTAGGTACACCTAAGGTACTTACATAAGCTACAGTTATTTGACACCAATTGTTAAAGATGACATAAATAATTCAATACTTAACCTACCTGCCTGCAAATCAACTCGAAACAATGCAAAATTGAGCGAGTCAATCAAATGCCTATGAAAATATTGGGCATTTCAGTAATCCATGATTCAATTTAGCTCCATAATGGGATCAATTATCTCTGACAATTGATACCTCGAGATTTTCGATACGAATTAACAAGTTTAAGTAAAGCATTTAAGTCGGTGCTTCCTGATCGGCTTCAGACCGCCGTCAACAATTACTGCTTGACATTAATTCAGATGTAAACTTTGGCTGATGGGGTGGAACCGAGCCACGTGTAAGCCATGAACCAAATTTGGGGCTCTCACCCTACTCCTAACCGGACCGAGAAAGCTTGGACCGCCCCGCCCCTCGAAACACCAAATAACTCTATCCACAAACTGCAAGCGTACGTTGCTTGGTGGGTCAACGATAACTGGACACACTTGAAAGGTAAGAGTACTTATTCTTTACTTCTTTATTGTTGTAATTTTCCGGGGCGATTCAAGTGTTTATGAGAATGCAGATAAGTGTTTTTTTTGTGAAGAGTTTTAACGATTCTGTAAAAGCTCGAGTGTTTGATATCTCTTGAAACTGCCAAACAAACTATTAACGGATGCTCGATCTGATTGCAGCTGATTTCGAGTTTGTTTTACTTTGTACTTTGCAAATATAGGGTTGAATATTGTTTCTTTTTACATTTTCATTTGAATACGGCTTCATCATTAAGAAAAGTGAATTTTGAACCGAAATATTTTAGTGGATCCGCATCAAATTCGCATTTCATCGTTATTTATTAACCATTCTAAATTATAAAAAAAACTGCGTATAAGTTAGTAACCTCTTAAGTAACTTTAGTTGAATCGAGATAATAAAAAAAAAATGTTAAGCATTTTTATAGAAATAACATCTAACTTGAATGTAATGTTATTTTATTGTATCTGAAGTGAAACAAAGGCAATGAACGAGCAGATACACGACACGTAGTGTCTTACGCACGCTCATAAAATGGCGCTTAATCTGAAATCCTTGAATATTGTCGGCTCCAAATTATTTAAAAAATGAATTTCAGTGCTTGCTTCTTTATTAGAATATTAACTTGACTCCTTCCCTCTTAAAACCTTACATTTTCCATGGTTTACGCGTTGCAAATCGGCTTACGCGCGGCTGATCGCCCATACTTGTTCCGTTTAAAGCTGAAAAAATAAGTAGGAATTAATGTAATTGGCATCATTTTGCCATTATCTTCGATTTTCAGTGTATAATTTCCATATCCCGAGGCTGGTAAATTCCATGCCCTGAAGTCTTCAAGTCTTGTAAAGTCGCAAAACCTTTGATTTTGTAAGTGAATCAACAAATGACAAAGGGAAAAATAAATGGTGTGGGCCAATTAAGTGTTTCTATGCGAAATAATGTGCAAGCGCAGGCGCAGTCATTCGAAGGCGCGGCCAAAGGGAATAAAGAATGGGTGAGTTTAACCGAATTGTTATCCGTTGGGCTTAATTATGTCTTTGTGAAGGAAAAAGATGAAGAATAATTGATGTCTGTGTGAGGTGGGCAAGCCGCAAGGGTACACTGTTGTTTGGCATGTGGAGTTTGCATACATTCGGGTCGGTAATTGGGCATGTTTTGGAGACACGCTGTTTGCCAAAACAATGGGAAAATATTTACTTTCGTACGACTTTTGGAGCGGGACCTTTGGTATGGAAACAAAGGAAGCCGCCATCGATCGCAGCTACAAAGGGTTGCTGCGAAGAACTTTAAAATAAATGTTGATGACGCAAAAATCCAATGGAATGGATACAGTTTGAAAACAAAGTAAAATTTGCCTTACCCAAAAATAATTAATCATGACACTTCCTGTGTTTTCTGCCTAAATTGAGAACTTTAAACCCCTAAGTCCCTTAACTCCAGGAATAAAAAACAATAAGAGGGTCTTTGAGATTTCAATTACATTCATTCACTTTTGCTCTACTTACTAGTCAACTACCAAACCAGTATGAAGATTTCCTCATGATGTTTTTCTTCATCTTTTGGCAGCGATATCTTCAAAAAGACTGTACAAAGTTTTAATCCCAATACTTAGATCACTTAACACTCTCACTACATATTTATTCTAAAAAGCCATCAAGCGAGCATTGAAAATTAATATTTACAGCCCAGTCACTCTGGCTATCACAAGAATAAATCATACCCACTGATGACGGCCGTACTCAGAGACGTCAATTAAAGTTAATCCTTCAATAATTCTCATGCAATCCTTTTAAAATTCATTCTATAGATTTAATTGAATCTGAGTGCGGCAGTTTTTCGTTATTTAAACAATTTAGTTCAAAATCTGATTCTGTTATGTTGACGGAATCAATTATTAGACTAAGTAATTAGCACGCAGGACAAAACAAGAGATGGGACATGTCTGCCCTGATTCCTGCTCTCTAGAAGACCTTATGTGTGCAAACGACAAAGCAATCCGCGTCGCCAATTACTGGGCACAACAAATTTAAGTCGCTTTACCATCGACACGATAAGAAGAAGAATTAATTAGCTACAAAAACATTCATAGAAAAAACGCACTAAACTAAATTATCACATGCCAATTTTTATCATCTCCTAAACCTATTGCTTTAAATCTCCAACAGTTGTGTTGGTATGAAACAATCAGGCTAGTACGATATATGGTCGTGCCTTGGTAGTAAACTCCCTCCGTGATTTCTTCTTAATATTTTATTTACAGGATTAAGAACGCACAGTTAGATCCCGTTTCCTACATAACGCCGGGTCTGCGAGGTCGGGAAGCGGACTCGAGTATTCTAAGTATATAGTCGAGTTTACAAACGCGCTCTTGGCCAATTTTTCAATATAGAACTTGATCCTTAGTGCTACACAGGGTTTATTACATTATAACATTAATAACCTCTAAGGTAAGTAATAAAGTATTAAAAGAAATAACAGAAATCAAAACAAGCTTAAAATTCCTTTTTCCAAATTAAAACTATTTTCATCTGGTCCTCACAGAATGTTAATTAAAATCTATAACCACTTGCCTAATGTGATTTAAAAATTCAGAAACGCCTACGCTATTTAACAATAAACTAAAGAAAATGTTAATAGATAAATGTTATTAAAATTTAAAGGAATTCTGTGATGACAGTACTGATAAATAAATTTATAATTTGATGTTTTAATTTAAGTTTTATATGATAGTAATTCTAAGTGACTAGCGCTCATTGTTGTCATGCCCTTGCAGGGCGTCACATGTAGGTATACCTACCTTTATTGTAATGTACCAACTTAAAATGTAATGTGACTGTGAACAATAAATGATTTGATTTGTTTTGATAGGGCCGGTTCTGGTGCTCAAATACAAACTTTCTTACGAGACCAAAATCGAAATCAAAAACTCATGTTCCCATACTAATATTACGGCGATTTATTATGCGAATTTTTTTTCGACATTTTTATATTTTCAAATGTTTTTGAGCACCAAAATCGGCCCTTAGGAGACTTTTAATGTTTCAAATAACCCTGTATTGCCTAAGTACTAAGGATCAAGATGTTTATTGAAAAATTGTCCAAGAGCGTGTTACGTAGAGGGTTACTTAGGTACCCGTCTCTCAATAACGTTTAGATAACATTACATGGAGTTGTTTTTTTACGGAGATATATTACAAAAAATCCCCTTTCCCAGCTACTACTAAGTTGTACGACTATTACTCACTAACAGTAAAGTCTTCATGGCCGTGATAGTTTTCATTTAATTTATGTTTCGTTCCTATAGAGAAAATTGATAATAATAAATTGAAAAAATAAATAATAATGAATTGAATTGTCCAAACAACCACACCAATTACCTAGCCCCAAACTAAGCGTGAGCTTATGCTGTTGTGACGTGGATTTACTTTATTGGATTTTTTTTCAAATAGATAGACAAACTTATATACATTTACCAACAAAAACACTTAGGTACAAATGCTTGAGCAACACGGACATTTGCCCCTTGCTGTGATTTGAACTCGCAACCACTGGTTTTATAGTCCGGAGCACGAACCACTACACCAACAGTCGTCATGGCGCAGTGGATACGAGTAAAAAGCAGAGGCAATGAATCTAAAACTATTAGAATAGTTATTTACGAGATTGCTACCATGTACCTTTTTATGATGATTTTATTTTTGATGAAAGTTTAAAACAGTAAATCTTAGAATTAGTTTTAGTTCTTTCTGTGAATCAGGACCTTCCAGAGACGTTAGCGTAAAGTATTTCTCAAAGTATTTCTGTGCACAAACAAAATGGCCGACAGCACGTCACTATTTTATGAAGCTTCGCGGAGTCCGGGTAAAATTGTTAACCTCCTAGCGACCTGCAAGCATGGCGTCTCGAGTCTACACGAGACGTCCGTGCAGTCTCGCTTTAGTTCTTTTGTATAGTCGCCAGCATATTATGCATACACTAGCGGTTCCCCCTGACTTCACCTGCGCAAACATTAGGTTTCGCGCACAATCTTAGATCCCTCGTATCAACCTCTTCAGGGATTAATAACGAATTAAAAACCAGCCTGTGTCCCTTCCAGTAGGTTTCAAACTATCTCACTAGTACTTATTTCTAGTACCAAGGATCTCTACTTTAGGCTAAGTGGACTAACAGACAGACATGGTTAATCTATAGGGTTCCCCGATAACTACGGAACCTAACGTTATTATAACGTACCTACTTTTAAACTACTAATTAATGCCTACTTGCCCGAACGAGATTAGTAGATAAGATCTGACGACCGTCTTGGTGTAGTGGTTTGGGCTCCGGATTACAAAAGCGGTTGCAGGTTCGAGTCCCGCAAGAGGCAAATGGTTGTGTGATGAGTACAAGCATTGGTACCTAAGTCATGAATGTTTATAAATGCATTATAAGTATGTCTATCCGTAATCCTAGTCGCCATAGCTCAAGCTTACATTAGTTTGGGGCTAGGTAATTGATGTGATTTTTGGTACAATTTATTATTATTATTAGTCAACTACGCAAAAGATATTATTGTGCATATTACAATGCTCTCTCTGTTTCTTCTTTTTTTAGTTGCGTGAGACTGCCATTTGACTTAACCGGAGAGAGATCAGGCTCATAACGAACGGCTTTACGTTCTTCCAGAGGCACAATTTTTTGACTCCGGATCAGCTTCTTAGTTATATCAAGACATGAAACAACCTTCGTTCCGTACTTGGATTCGAACCCAGGATCTTGTGGCTATATAGAAGCCAGCGTCCACAACAAAACCAACGAGTCAGTAAAAATTTTTTTTAATGGATTTTTTTGTAAAGGCCTAAACATAGTTTCACATAAACCCAATTATAACTTAGCAAAAATCATTAATTAATTTATGCAAAGTCCCTAAGTAATGTTTCCACCAAAACAATCAAGTCTGTTTATTTATAGGGGTAGAATAATAAAATCAACCTTAACATGGTAGAACCCGCAAAATTAACCGTTAAAATAATGTTACATCTATTTATCCTATGTCTAATAACCAGGGGCAGTGTTCGTATTAAAATGATAAATTACTTCAATCATCATTCCGTGCGGACCAGTTTGCGAAGAGCCCTCATCCTTTCATCACAGTACGTAGTAATGGGAAACATGATTGCTAAGTTACGGGTCAAAATATTGTGGGTTCTTTCACCCCAACCACGACCTGGTTTAACAAATTACAACAATAATTGTAGTTGTACGGCACGTCAATGTGAACACTGCTGTGCATTGTATCGTTGCGTTAAGGGTGATATTTCAATAAAAATGTAAAGTCAGATGTGCCGGCCACGTAGGCCCGGGAGCTGAGAATAAGATGAATTGTTGAGTTGACCCTCTCTATTGTAAAAATAGTCTTCATCAGGTTAAGAGCTTAGCGCAAATTATGTCAGTTTTGTTCAATATTACTTCAGAAGTTTTGATAGCTGGTGATTAGGGACCTTTAGAAAAGTTGGCAATACAAGTAGTCTAGACGTCACCTAGCCGTCTACTCACATTTCATTTTTTCGTTTGGCAGATGGCTGCAACTTTTTTGCTCACTGTCAGTCAGTCAGTCCCTGACGTTGTTTCTAGAAATTGTAAAGATCTTGTGCTAAATTGAATATTACCTAGGTATGTTCTTGTTGTAATTTCAGTAAAGTTGTTTCATTTAATATTTTCCTTATAAAGAGAATATAGATTTTGGCGTCTGGAATATTTTATATTGAACAAGCTTTTATATTATACTAGTGGTTCAGTGGTTTAAGCGTCAAGAGGTAACAGACAGACAGACACATTTTCGCATTTATAATATTAGTATAGATAGATAGTATTAGAAAAATAGATGTTTAAAAGTTAATATGATAATAATAGCCACACAATGTTTAATACCTATATGTATGTGCATATAGTAAGTAAAGCATCATGACATAACTAATCTATGGTTGAAGGAATGATTCTTCATTTACAGGACAACCTGTATATATATATTTTTTTTATTGTTAGAAGAAAACACACTTTACATTCTTACGTACAATTTGGAACTTATTATTTACACAATGTAAGCAGTATTATCGCTGAGAGGAAAATATTACAAAATCGAATGAAAAATACCCTGAAAGTAACCTTCAACAAAACCACCTTTTTGTTTTAACTGTTGAAAAAAAAAGTGTAAGAACAACGAAAAGGTTTACCTATAGTCACAGAATTGGATTTCTGGACCTTTTCTAAATGGGTCGGGTCAATAACCTGCATTCAGGCCCGCCTGAAAGAATACCTAATTCTTTAGCCGTCAAGAACGTTCTCGATATGCTAATCGCTATTTGCTTTGATATGTCATGTCGCTGTCATACATTTCTTCGTTTTATGGACAGCGTGCTATTTTGAGCAATAAATAGCGGCTTTTTTTCATAAAACATAAAACACAACATGATGTGCCGTTTATACAGTGTGATATGTAACGAACATCTGTTATTCTAAAAACGTATAAAACAGAATTTTCAACAACGTTTATTAATAGAGATACTTAGAAATCCCAAAAAAGTTCTCGTTTCACACTGAAATACACGGTACGAATTCATGACAAAAAGTTTTTTCTCGCTTAGCTTTTTCGTATACATTACGTGTAAACAAAAGAGATGCATATATTATATTATTCGTTCGTTATCGCTGACTGTCGGCGAATAACGCGAGAGACCAACTAACTGTCCTTTCTCTGCAGTGCGCGAATAATCGCCGATCGCCCAATAACTTTCGCTTATAGCCCAGCGACAAAACTATGGGAACTACACACTCGCTTTCGCTTCCCGGTGCTCGCTCACTCGTTAGTACCTATCTAGTAATACTTGCTTCTCGCTCATCGTTGCTGGTCGGACAACTGCCTAAATGTTTAGTTCACGAAGGAACTTCACATGGCAGACTAGACTATTTTGTCATTTCAGACAACAACCGGTATAAACCCTCTACTGTAAAACGGATGATCTCAGCGAGGACTCCTTTTATCTTACTATTCGTAAACCTAAACAGACCACAACGGAAATTCGCTTGCCTTCCCAAAGGGTTCGCATTATTAAAATTAAAATTAAATTAGGTTTTTCGTTTAAACCCGAAGTAATTATGTCGGTGGGGGCTGGATGATTAACAGTATACCTACTCTAATTCGATAGCTCCTGTAATATTAACGAGTGATCCCGCCGAAACAGTTTTTGCTATGTTTTTGATTGCAGTTTAGTCCTGATGATAATTACTTTCGGGAAAGGGTTGGGGCGTGGAGATACAGGGTGCGCGGTTGGGATACCGATGCCGGAAAGCCTTTGGGAGGCATTGTTTGGCATGAGCAAAAAATCCGTACCAAAAATATAATAGTTTAATCATATTTTTTCCCTCTCATTCTCGAGATAGTCACGTGAGAGACAAAACGACAAAGATAGTTCGTCTTATCGAGAATTGAAGGATATAAAATAATATAATAGTATGTAAGGAAATCATTAGGGATTCGGTTAGGATTGTATGGGGTATTATCTAGATGGGGATGATCAAGAATTTCTAAGTTTTTCTGCTTCCAATAATCTATATGGTGGTGGTGGTGGATGGTTCGACCAGCGGCGTCTAAGCTAGCCTTGTCATGATGTTAAATGATCTAAAATAAATAAATAAACATAATTATTGAAAAAACAAAACACCCGACTGCAAAAAATACTTTATTTTTGAAATTGTCTTTTAACTGGCTTTCAATTAATACCCATATTGCTATGGGAAAGAAATCAATACCCCCTTTATTTCGGTTTGCCTGCGCCTTTTTAAAAATGTATATAGCCTATGTCACTCTCACAATTTTAACAAATTCTCACGACACCTCATATGTATATCAAAAACTGTCAGCCGATTGGGCTGTAGGGCGTGCGAAACAATTATACATACATACATACTCTCGAAAAATATTACCCTCCTTCCGCAGTCGGGTAAAAATGATGCGTCGCTTTGGGTTAGATTTCTTCGGCAATGACTTGTGGTAAACAAACAGTAGTAAGCATACTATTCTGCATTAACCATTCAACGATCTTCAAGTGCAACTGTTGCAACATGTCCGGTTCTACAAGCGAAGGTAGCCACCATCTCTTCGAAGTGATTGGAGGGCGACAAACTTTAGTCGACTTTAGCTCGTCTTGGAAGACCCAGATTTTAGTTTGCTGGTTGAAATCAGGATCGTAGGCATATATCCAAGATTGATGCGGAAATTGATCGCCTAAAATCGAACAATTAGCTTCCAATCGAGGAATTTGCAATTCTTGGAAAAATTTTAAACGACAATATTTAATGTTTGAAGCTAAGAAATACAAATATCTAGATTCTTACACAAAACGAGATGGAGGAAAGGAGATAGGAGATGTGTACCAAAAAGAGGCTAGAATCATTTTTGCGTGTTTTTAAAATAACCCTGCAGTATTTTAGTTTTGATATAATGATAAGATGTAAAGTACAATATTGTTTTTACTTTGTAAATCCACTTCGTTGTTATAAATCAATCATATAAAACAGAAAAAGAAATCGTTCTTATATATAGTTTGACGAAGAATTTATATTTCGACGACCGTCTTGGTGTAGTCGTTAGCGCACCGGACTTCTAAACCAGGCGGTTGCGGGTTCGAATCCCGCAAGTTTGTGTGATGAGCACGAGCATTTGTACTTAAGTCATGGATGTTTATATGTATTTAAGTATTTCTATCCGTTATCTTAGTCACCATAGCACAAGCTCACGCTTAGTTTGGGGCTAGATAATTGGTGTGTTTGTTGAAACAATTTATTATATTATTATTTATTTGTGTCTTTTTGCTCTTTTTCACTGAAAGTTACAAGATTTTGAATTTTCTCTTTCAAGAACACCCTGTATGCTCCAGTTTGTTATTGTTATGATTAAAGGGTGAGTTAACCCGCGCCATGACAGTTCCGAGGCATTAATAATGAACCACCATAATATTGTCTTCCCCACTATATGGCCAATAAGGCACTGTTATAAGCTTTGGCTAGGATGGCACTTTTAGGTTTAATAAGTAGAAGTATCTGCTGAGAGCTTAGATGACTTACACTAGGATATACTACGCCTTTCAAGTTAATTAATAAATATTGGACAATACCACATTCATTTCTTCAGATCCCATCACATATTGCTACATTGCTCATATCCCAAAGTAAGCACTTGTGTACGAATATCGGAAACAATGGTAGTATCACAACATTCAAACCCGAGACAATATAGAAAATATAAGTTCTGTCACATGTGTAATATGAAATAATTTAGGCATGTTTATTATTTATGTAACCATTGATATAGCAAAATGAACTTAATAGAACATAGATTCATATGGTAATAAAGTTTTTTCAAAATGACCCCCGCGATTTTGGATACAGGCCTTCAATCTGCGCGGCCAGTCGTCTATGGCAGCACGAACGAGGTCTGCCACCTTAACGCTGTAATCCCGCGTTGCTTTTATCGATGTTATTGGGATTTCACCCTCAACACTCGAAAGAAATACTATTGCAAGTATTTAACAATCGAATGATGAAGCTTGCAAATACGATAAATTATTGTTTTTAAGTGATAAGCATTATCACTTAAAAACAATAATTAAAAACTATATATTGAACCGACAGGGAATCGAACCCGGGACCTCAGAGATGACGACACCTTGAAAACTGGTGTGCGAACCACTCTGTTACGGAGGGCGTTGATAAAGTTAGCCTATTAGATCCCACTGCGCTGGGCAAAAAAGGCCTTATCTCAACAATGAGGAGGTATAAGCCATACTCCACCACGCGGGCTCAATGCGGATTTGTGGAGGGGTGTCTGTCAGGCAATCACTTGCCTAATCACCCAACCTCACTGTCAGATGTTAAATCAAGCCGCCCTAGTGTCTCTGACTAGGCTTAACGACTAATATCAACAGATATTAGCTGGGACCAACTGCGTAACGTGCCTTACGAACCACGAAGATGCTTGTCATGGACGTCACTTAAATGGTCCGAATGGTCACCCATCCAATACACATCAATATAAGGTAAAAAAGCTAAGTAAAGTAACATAATTATTGTTTTTTAAGTGATAAGCATTCGACAGGCTCTGCCAACGCCAGGGTGGCCGAGAGGTTAGGCAATCGCTCGGTATGCGAGGAACGCGGGTTCGATTCCCGCCTCTGGTGGTCATTTTTTTCAAGTGAAATAATATATTAAGTAAAGTAATGTCATTTACTACTGCGCTGAATTTACTAAAGGGATGGACATCAAAAATGCTACGAGTGCATTTACCAACGACCAACTAACATTAAGATACGGTAGGTAAATCACAATTGTATAAAATACGAGATTCCGTTTGCTCACCAATACTTTACTATTGATTTTAAAAAATGACGTGTCAAGAGCTCTTTGCAAACCTACGATATTTTAATAAAAGACCTATTATTATTATACGAAAAAGTTATATCCCCACTTTACCTATAGGGGAGGTATAGGTACGCAAAAAAATTCTCGAACTTTTATTCTTTTTAGTTTTTAATATTTCATCACCATCTCACCATGGCAAACGACGATGCGGTCGAGGATGTCTGGCTAGGAATAGCCCTTTTTTTACCCGACTGCGGCAGAAGGAGGGTAATGGTGTATGAGCGTAAGCACTATGTATGTATGTATACACATTTCTTTGGCACGCCCTGCAGCCCAAATGGCTGAACGGTTTCTAACATGTACATGTGACGTGTTGTTTAATTTGTGAGAGTTGTGGCAGTGACATAGGCTATACACATTTTGTAAATGACTATCGCAAAGGGGGAGGTGGTTGTTTTTCACCCGACTTCGGAAGGAGGGTTCTGTTTTTCAAGACTATGTATGTATGTATAATTGTTTGGCACGCCCTACAGGCCTAACGGCTAGACAGTTTTTGACATATGAGGTGTCGTTGACTTTGTCAAAATCGTGAGAGTGACATAGGCTATATAAATTTATTCCGTGATCATGGCGCTTGCAACAGCGCAGAAATATTGGAAACTCGAAAACAAAAAGGTACATGGTAGCAATCCCGTAAATAAACTATTCTAATATATTTTTTTCTATTATTAGGGAATGCACTTTGCTGCAAATAGTTAGACTGACGAATAGAATGACATGGTGAAATAATAGGGGTTCCTTGTTGACACAGGAACCCTAAAAAGAGGAGATTTCGAAAACTTACACCAACCAAGTACATTGACGACCGTCTTGGTGTAGTGGTTCGCGTTCCGGACTACAAAACCAGAGGTTGCGGGTTCGAATCCCGCAAGGGTCAAATGTTTGTGTGATGAGCACGAGCATTTGTACCTTAGTCATGTATGTATAAAACGTATATAAGTATGCCTATCCGTTATCCTAGTCGTCATAGCACAAGCTCACGCTTAGTTTGGGGCTAGGTTTGTCGAAAAAAAATATTTATTTAATTATTTATGTTCTATTTATGTACATACTCCCTCTACACCTTTTATTACCGTCATAAGGTTAAACATGTCATATCCAAATGCCTTACTTATTAGTACTTCTCATTTTTCTCCGAGCAAATCCGGTCATTTAACTTAGTCTTTGATGGGATAAAGATCTTAGAAGATCTTAAAGGGGAGATACGGTCTGGGAAAGTACTTCCAAGATGGCAGAATATGTGCTTAAAAGACGAAATGTCATTGGACAAGCAATGACTCGTATAAATAAAAAAATAAAGTTTTTCGTTTGAATTAAGAAAAGGATCACTAGTAAAAAAAAACAACTCTAAAACGATAACTTTGAAATATCAAGGAAGCAAAAGTACAAGACTTACTACAACAAAAAATGCGGCTTCAAGCCAAATGCCCACTAGCATGGCTACTAGACACTTCACTGGCACCTTTATAATAAAAAAAAATTGAAAAGACATATTTTAAAAATATATTACAGACAATGACTAATATCAAAGAAAAGTTTTCTCTTTCTTCAAAAGAATGCAACAAAAATACCAGTACGAATATCGGCGGCTTAGCTGTATTTTTACCTTACAAAAATTACAGCACAAAAAAGCTGTTCCTTCATAAAACGCCACACGAAAATTACCCGCCAATTTGCTATTAAGCGCCAGTGTTACAGTTTTCTTTTTAAACTCCACAGTTTATGTCCCCAGCCAAATTCTTTGGCTAATAAAAAAAAGTTTGCAATGTCTTCCTCAAAAGCAACAGATTAAACAAGATTGAATTACCGCGGGCACAGGCCCAGCCCCACTCGGGCCATCTAATCGGCATCCTATGGACTCTATAAAATCACGTTAGGGCCAGTGTACACGCCTCAGGCCCTCTGAGGGCTAACAGGGACCTACCTCTGTGTAGAGTGCTGGATGTGGCTAGATTGTAACATATAGAGAGTGTATGGTCTTCGGGAATGTCCATTAATTACGTGAGGCTTGAAAGGGTCCATAAAAATCACGAAATATCACAAGGGCAACAAAAACACGTGATGCATTACTACACCCCCCTCCGGGTGTAGTAATGCATCACGTGTTTTTATTTTTTCGGCAAACGCGTATTTACTCGACCAAAAAGCGGCGACAAAAAATCTAAAAACAAAATCACGCGATTATTGGAGGGCCCTTTCAAGAAAAGTCTTGATTATGGCACAGTCGCAGGTTATCTATACATATAATAAAACTGTAAAACCGATGCGTCTGTACATTGAGTATTTTTACCAAAAACTAATTGACAGTGATGTAAAAATAGTAACAGAATATGAATCTACAACTTTTAATTTTTTTGTCTGTTTGTCTGTTTGTCTGTTTGTACACGCTAATCTCCGAATCTGCTGAACGGATGTAGCTATTGAGTCTGGGCAAATACTAGGCTATAACTTATTTTGAAGATCGGAGTACCTGACGCGGAACCTTAGCAGTACACTTAAACTAAAAGAGATACTCGTATGAAAGCAGCGCCTTAAGAAAAGTTAGTTAGCGTGATAAGCATTTTCTATTGACGTACACAAATTGAAGGTCTGGAGCAACTGATATGGAACCCTAGCAGATCAGCTTAATTATAAGAGATATGAATAGAGCGCCTTAGGGAACATTGTTCAGCATGATGAGCACTTCCTATTGACGTATACAAATTGAAGGTCTGGAGCAACTGATATATAAACCTTAGCAGTTCAGCTCAACTATAAGAGACATGAATAGAGCGCCTTAAGGAACGTTGTTCAACGTGATGAGCATTTTCTATTGACGTACACAAATTAAAGGTCTTGAGCAACTGATATAGAACCCCCAAGCAGCTCAGCTTTACTATAAGATATATAAACAGAGCGCCTTAGGGAACATTGTTCAGCGTAAATGAACATTTTCTATTGAGGTTACAAATTGAAGGTCTGGAGCAACTGATATAGAACCATAGCAGCTCAGCTTAACTTTAAGAGATATGAATAGAGCGCCGTAGGGAAAATTTTTTAGCGTGATGAGCATTTTTTATTGACTTACACAAATTAAAGATCGAAAGCAATTGATATGCTAAATTACTTTAGACTGATTTTCAAACTCTACCAAGGTAATCCTACTGTTTCCAAGTTACGGTCTGGTGACGGAAAACTGGAGAAATCGACAGAATCCCTTAGATTTTATAGGCATGTATAGGCATGGTAGCGTTTACATTCAGGAGTCATAATTTAATGGTGCTGACCTTAACGTTAAGTAGTTTGTGGATACCTTTACCACAGGCAGTTTGTCGAAATTTCGTTAAACTACTGTATTATTAATGAATGATCTAAGTCGATTGGCACTATTTTTATACTACTTATCACTAACTAACGGAAATTGAACTACGAGTATAAGTAAAATCTTTACTTATTTTACGTTATAGGAGAAAGGGAAGGGGGGGCCTTTGCCTTGCAGTGGGACACGACAGACTCCTAATAATAAAAATAACTTAACGATAGTAGTAACTTACAAACAGACCTTTGAGTAGGCTAGGGACACTATAAATAAATGCTAAACCGCATTCATCTATTGCGGTAGGAAGGTTTGAGTCAGACTTTTTTCTGAACACTAAAACTAAAGTTACCTATATTTTTTTACAAACGAATAAAACTGCCTTCAATAAAGTAAACTAAAAAGAAAAAATATCCTTTACACTTTTACTAAGAAAGATACACTACAAAATTTAGTTTTGGAGTCGGTGTCACTGCCATGCGAAATTTATTTACCAGAGAGAGATAGTAACCTATCTAAAAAAGACAGCCTATTGACCTTAATTTTTCATTCTTCTCTTCTCCTTACGACATGGTAGACTAAGAAATCATGATAGCTGGATGGGGACGGGAGTATAAAATATTTTGTATCATCGAGTCCACGCGTACGAAGTCGCGGGCAACAGCTAGTACTAAAAATAAACAGACCGCTCTAATAAGCAATAATAATTGTGTCACTCTTTTCTGTCAAATTACCGTCCAATGTCCTATTATAAAATTTGTGGTCCAGTCAATAAGTGAATCTTTTAAGTAAGCTCTGTCTGTGTAAATTCAAAAACAGTTATTTAGTCAGCTAGTCAGACAGTACGTCCTCAAATCACTATATGTACTACACAGAGAGAGGCAGGTTTTAAGTTTTTCGGGAAAACCTTATACTAGAGAAATAACAAATTTTTCAATTGTCGGATCGACAACGTAGCTATAAATAGACGATTTCGAATATTATTTCCATTGGTATCTCAAAAGATCATGTTTTCTCAGTAGAACAATGGAGTGCTAGGTTTTTCCACTGTTAGGTAATATTTTTATATTACCTAATTTACTTTAAATATTTCCACAATCGTTTCGTCGAAATGTGTTAGCCCTGAAACTGAATTAAAAAAATATTTGTAGAAAAGTTTGCTAATAGATAACATAATATAATAATAATAATGTTGTTGTAGTTAAGTGTATAAATCCAACTGTAAATCTTCCTAAAATAAACAAATAACTAATAGTTTACCGTTTAATATTTTTTTATTCCTCGTACGTAACCATATCAATCTAATTATGTTATAGATGAGATATATTATTTTTACTAGCACTTCCAGCAGCCCTAATTCCGGCTAATCCACCTTCTGCTCACGTTTTCGTAGATTAAAAATGTAATTAATTTTTTATTGCCTCTTCTATTGGCTTGTGCAAATGCTGTTTGGAGGCGGCCCCGGGCTGGATTACACCAAGTTTGCTGTCTTGCCCCGTGAGTATACTCGTAGGCTGACTCATAATATGTCTAAGCATTTTTTTTTGTATTACTGTTTATTTTTTTGCGTTTTATTCTATTGTAGCTAAATTAAAAGTGGGCACCTCGATTCCATTTGTACCACGCATTTCTTCATTTCAGTTGGGATATTTATTCATACTAGCGTGGGGCCCATAATTAAGCATCATTTATTGTTGCCACTACGAGATTGCATCACTACATACATTTTCTGTAATGAGTAACAATAATCCGTTGTTAATAAAAATATTTGTATTTGTATATTATTTGTATTTTTCTTGTTCATTTTTGGCTTCCTAAATTGATGTATACATATTATGTTTATTCAAAATTTGCTTGCATCAAACATAGAGATTTTATTTATCCTGCGGACATATTGTGGATATAAGTTAGAGGATTTTTTATGTATAGGTGCGAGTAGTATTAATAAAAGTGACCCCTCCAAACTTTGTGACCAAAAACCGCCAGTCAAAGTATTTACTTATGTATATATTTATCTTATCACACTAAAAACGGAGCCTTTACACTTTCCCGCAACACTTTCCATTTTCAGTGCGCGGCCAAATGGCGCAGTCCAATTCCCGACCACAGAGGGCCAGCTAACCCGTTTTAAAAAAGTCACGGTTAAGGGCGTAACGGTGTAAGCGACGAAACGTCATCTGCTGCACCAGTAATGCGATCAGGGGCACAAGTGGAAATTCAATTAGGGTCTTGACCCAAGCTAGAACCATCCCCTGCTATTACAGAAAACGCAACCTTAACCATAAAAAAATAAAGCACAAGTCTCTGAATTGACTTTTTGAAAACGCTGCAAGCCGTTTCGGACCGTACAGTTTTTTATTAAAGTACAGTTTGGATTGGTCCGAATCGATCTGGGGAGATCAATGCATATTTGTGTCTAATAGCAAAAAACAGCAGATGCAGACATTTCACGGGTATATTAATGTACTTAGCAAGATTTTGAGAGCTTTGATGTCGGGGTGGTTGGTGTACTACCGACCTTCGGTGGCGGGAGTGCGATGGGCTTAACGTAACGTTTGTTGTAACGAGCTGTGACGTAAAGCTGTCAATGCGGAGTCTGCTTTAGAAGTGACATATGATTGACCGGCGTTTGCAGAGGATTTGGTGCACATTAATAAAGGATTTAGGTGTCGTCGGATTGAAGGGACCGGTAGTAATGGCCTTAATGCGTTATTGCGCTCGACGGATTTTTTAGCATTTTTTTATTTAGCGTGATATTATTATTAAGTCTAAACTGAGAAAATTGAAAACTTCGTTGGTCCAGCGGTCAGCACGCTTACTATCCATGGGATCTCATTCGAATTCTGGATTTTTTTGTCTTGAAATATCTTAAAAACAGCTCAGAGTGAGGAAGTTCGGAAATCACATTATTATCTTGGTCCTGCGCCTGATCTCTATCCGGTCATGTCGCATTGCCATTTCACCGCAATGACTTTACTAGCAATTTTTTGTGAATTCCCATGCTCAGCAGATACAAATGAGGTTTTTTCTAGCTAACCAAATATCCCAAGTTTGTAATATGTTGAAGTCAGATGCCTTGTTTCTTATTACTCCATGTGCAATCCTCCACATTTTATCTAACGGCCTTGCTGCATGGTTCAGTAGGGATGTGGGAAAGTTTCGATTCTTCTATAAAATTCGATTCAATCGATCGATTTAATTTAAGTTTTATAAAAAACAGACCCTGGTGATATTTTTCGTCGCAAATCCACAAGGGCGCACCAAATTTTTATTCCTTTTTCCAATGAAAGTATAAATATTATTATGAATAATAAAATCACCGATAGATACGATTAATGTGATTAATTTCTACCTTTTCTAGGACTCGCTACTTCGATGGCTCAGCGAACCAAAGAATTAGATATATAAATGACTCTGTCATTTTTTTCAAGTGCAATTATTAATTTTTAGATTGCAAACTGAGAGCTTAACAGAAACAATAATTGACCCAAAGTCTTGGGCTCCGACGTAAAATGTCGCCATTTTTCTCGGTCTTGTGCACTTCCACGCCAGTCACCGGCTTCAGGCTCGCGAAGATCCGCGTCCACTGCATCTTCCCACCGATGCCGGAGACGGCCAACCGGTCGTCCGACCAGTGGCTCGACCGAGCCTCTTTGGCGCTGCAATCTGCAACCATCCTTTCGACACGGTCAAGCCATCTAGGACTACCTGTAGTAAGTTATTCATATTTTGAAAACACCACATACATAAAAAGCAATGTTAGCCTACATAGATCCCACTGCTGGGCAAAGGCCTCAACCTCAACTAAGAGGAGGTATAAGTCATACTCCATCACGCGGGCTACCACCACATACATTATACTTATATATTTATTTAAACTTTATTGCACCATAAAAGAAAGTACAATTGGCGGACTTAATGCCTTAAGTACTTAACAATTATTATCATAATAGGAAATAACTATTTTTACCAAAAAAAACTGATCGATATATGCACAAAAATCTATATTTTTTCCTCCGTGTCACATCCCTACAGTCCAGACGAGACAGCCTGAGTTACTGCCGTGCTGCCATGAATCCAGTATCCAGAAACTGGTTCAGCTATGCTGTTGCAAGCCGAAAATTGATTCGAATATAAAATTATAAGATGATGCTGTAATAAGTATACCTACATGTGTTTATTTGTTAATTATAATAGTATTGTTCAGTTTTATACTGAACACCCCGAAAAATACGTTGTTAACTCCAGCAAGTATGCATAGGTTCAGTAATCTTACTTAGTATGATTTATTTTTCCTTCACCTCCTTAATGATTTTGACAAAAAGTATGTTCTTCCCAGGGTTGGATCGGGGATGAAAGTTTGTATGGAAAATCGAACTTTTGGCGCGGGCGAAGTCGCGGGGAACTGCTAGTCTACGCCATCTACACTAATATTATAAAGAGAGAAGATTTAATTTATTGTTTGTTTGTTTGTATTGAATTGGCTCTGAAACTACTGGACCCATTCAAATGAAATTTGTTACAGAGATAGTGTGAGATCCTGGGAAAGACAAGGTTGCCGCCATATAAAATCATTAGGGGGGTGAAATGGGGGATGAAAGTTTGTACAGGAAATCCTTTTTGCGCGGGCAAAGTCGCGGGGAACTGCTAGTTTATTATTATATTGCCTCTAACATGAAGATAAATAGTTGAATGAACTCGTATAGTGCCTAAGGGAATGGTCTAACTGCAAGACATTTGTCTGGGTCTCAGATATCAGAATACAGACCAAGATGCTCAGTCTAAAACTGGATTAAATTTGAATAGCACTATTTGTATATTGAAGAAAACTGAGTAAGTAGTGGAAGCTGTGAACTATCATTTTGATCATATTCATATAAAAGGTTATTTTTTGTTAATGTTTAATCTCTTGGGGGGCTAATTCTGGTGCTCAAATTAGCGAAGGGCGATAATTACTAAATTAATCAAATTATTCGAATGGTCTCTGTAATCGAATGTATTGGATAAGCAACCGCAGTCATTCGATTATCCTTCGATTATGCGGCGAGGAATATCGGAGCACGCGGTGCGCAGGCCGTACTACTAACGAATGAATCGTCATTCGTCGCGTCGATTAATCATTCGTTCTCTGCCTGTCCTGTATCATTCCTGTATTTCCTGTATCATTCGATTGACGATTATTATTTTTACGAATTACTAAATCGACATTCGATAGTTCGAATGGTCGATTGTCGATTCATTCGTTTTTTTTTTGAACAATCGTCCATCGCTAGCTCAAATACAACAACTTTTACCATGGGACCAACATTGAAATCGCAAATATATTCTATCTGATGTCAGATATCAGATGTATGGGGAGGTGATTTTTTTTTGCGAGTTCGATGTTGATCCCAGAGTAAAAGTTGTTGTATTTGAGCACTAGAATCAGCCCCTGGCAGCTTTCACCGTAACAAAAAATAATCTTGTTTAACTAACTATTTTTAATTGATTAATTAAAACATTGCATGACGACGAAATGTTTGCATATCGACAAATCGATAAAACATTCATGTCCACACTATTTTCTATAATAAGAACTTGTTAAAATGTACCATGTTTTATGCAAAAAAATATTATTCTATTCTATTCTATTTCTGCGATTTAACCTGCTGGTAAACCACGATACGGCCGAGGAGCGGTCATCTGGCTAATAGCATCCCATTTCTATTTTTTAAAAGAAGCAAATACTACAACAAATAACTGTACACATATCACGCCATAAATCTATAGGAAAGTATGTCACGCAATTCACACAACTGTTAAATGGCAAACGTACAATCGATAATCAACTTACAAAGGCAATAATGATTAGCAAAAAATTCGCCCCGGCCAGGGGAGCAAATGGAATTGAAATAACAATAAAATTAGCCGGCACCACCGAAAACACGACGCCCATGCGTTTAAGGGGTCCAAATCACCCGAAAAACCATTCACCAGTGACCCCTAAAAAGTCAGCCACGCAAAAATGAACCTTAATCAAACCACGCAAGGCCTCGACTCCAAGTTGCACCGCATACTAACATTATCGTAGGGTTGTCACACCGCTAGTTCAGAAATAATCTTAGGGTGTATAATCGATTATGCTGCACTATATCCAGTTACAATCGGGATCATGCCCAGAATGAGGGATTGTTTATACATTAAGTTCAATGTTTGATCAAATTAATTTTTGTTCGGATCAACTGGTAGCTTTAACCCTTTGTGAGCGCAAGTGTTGCTTTTGTGTTGTGTCTAATTTAAATAATTGAT
Organism: Pyrausta nigrata; assembly: GCA_949316185.1. NCBI lineage: Eukaryota > Metazoa > Arthropoda > Insecta > Lepidoptera > Crambidae > Pyrausta > Pyrausta nigrata. The sequence goes on from OX438936.1 coordinate 4,001,212, forward strand.
TTTGTGATGAGAGGGCTCAGCTTGATGATTACAGTTATGAGTACCTTTAGATTTAGGTACAGGCCGTGGGCTTTGGATATAGTATACTTTTAAACTATGCTCGCAGTTCTAAATGTATGTAGGTAATAACTTGTTCATAGGTAGTTGAATAGTGACTGTTAGTCATAGGTAAAGTAATTGTGATTGAGGTGCAATAGAATCACCAAAAAGGCATCCTCACTCAAAATTAATCGGGGCAGCACTAAAAGCAGCCCGGGAGCATATCACAACACTGGTTTTTTTTTACACTATTTTATGAAAATCGTGTAACGGCAAGTACGCGAATCGTGTAATCTAGGATCAATTAATGAACTAAACAAACTTTTTCCGAATGTTTAGGACTTGAATATTTTCGTATTTGCGCGGGAAAAACGGCTTACGTGCTTCCTGATGCACGATCTTACACTACGGACTATTATTTACTTCTTGACTTCAAACTGTTCCCGAGTTGTTTCAACACAGAAAAATTTAATATCACGGCCTGACCAGAGATTCAAACCTGGGACCTCTTAGACAAAAAACAGCATGTTCGTTCAGCTTACTCACTCACAGATAACATATATGCCAAAAGTAAGAAACGTATTATAGTTCGAATAATGCTACAATGCTATTGTTAGTTCCAGTAACTTAACTTTGGATCTAGCCTAGATTTGTCAGCTTTACTTTTATACGTACGAATAATATATTTATTTGCTGCATATCGAGAACCATTTATTTTATTTTTGGGTTATAGGAATTGTGTGTGTCTGTGTACTTTTATTGCAAAAACCGTATCGTATTGGTTTTAAAGTCGTTTCTTCTTGAAAATTGTGATTAATGTCTGTTTCTGTCCTAAATTGTTTTTTAATAAGGGATTTTCTGACAACTCAAAATTTGAGTTTTATTGTATGTTGATAGATGGCGCTTTTTATCTAAGTTATATAAAGGACTTGTCCATTAATGGTTTTTTATTCGTCAATATTTCTAACCAGAACAAACTAAATATTATATTAAAAAGTTCACAAAAACTAGCCTTTCTGCATAATTAATATATATTTTAAGGCCTCCGATTTAGAGAAAAATTGAAATTATTTTTTCTCTTTGTCTGTACAGAAACCGCACCTTCGCCTATATCATATAACGCATGAAAAAAAAATGACAGCAAAATTGACATTCCATTAACAGTAGTACCTATTATATAACCTGTGGTAGTACCTAGTAGTATTTATCCACCAGTGGAAAGGCAATGGTACATAGCCATACAGCCAGGAAATACAAGTAAGTGATCAATGGATGATGCCTGTTACAAAACATATTTTTTCTCAAGGCGTTTAAAATTCTGATTTCTATGGTTACGTGTTTCATATTTTTGTAGCTTAAAGATAAATATAGGTTTATTGGTGGTTGGTGATATCTTGGAATAAAAAACCAGCCTCCATACAAAAAGAGGACAAGTCCTTTTGCGCCGAAATCATTGAGCTTATAACAAAAACAAATTATTGTAACATTATGTGTACAAACATGCAGTGGAAGTATTTACTTTAAAATGTGCACTTAAAAATAAATTTAATAAGAAAAAACGTCTTGATGATTACTAAATTGTTAAAAAACGACCTCTTAGTACGCGTGAATAAAAACATGCTAAACATTATAACATATTAATCGATAAAACCAGGCTTTTTCTGAAATAAAAGTCTTCCTGACTTAGATGGGTCAACGCTATCAAGTGGATTTTTAAGTACTGATTTTTGACACTAAGAAAATCCCTCATTGCACCAATGTCCTTGCCAGTTTTTACGAAAGTGGGCTCACAAAAATTTATCGACCGTTCATCGAATTCATCCCACCAGCAGACGGTCGTCCCTTTTACTGCTTAACAAACGAAAAGAGGCAGATATAATAATTTACAAACGTCAGACGGACAGTGGAGTCTTAGTAATGGGGGTCTCTCATAATAAATTTTTAAAATTATTTCGGAAGTCTTGTCAAAATGGTCACATTCCTCACAATGAAATGGTCTCTCAGCCTCTACTTTGGTAATCACTAAAAAGCGCTGCACTGCTGAAAATCTCTTACAGCATTTTAATGCCACCACCATTATTAAAGAATATTTTTTCTGTTCACAAACTCTAGAGTATCTTAGGCGTAAATAAGCATCTTCCGAAGTGTTTTCTTAGTGCTAACGTTATAAATTTTTCCCAATACCAAAATAATGCAAGGAACTTCACCGCGTAGCTTAGAGCATGTACATGTTGAACTAAACACATTCAAAAAAGAACAAAAGGTATTTACATTGTTCAGTGCGTATATGCAAACGCTGTACAGTCGCGTGCATTAAATATAGCGACATAGCTAGTCGCCGCGGACGTGGGCGCGTGCGTCGCATTGAGAAAACTTATATCCGTCGCTGAGTGTACATTGATGGTTAGGAAAATAAAAAAAAAATTGAAAAACAATACACCCGACTGCAAAAGTTATAACATTTTTGATATGGTCTTTTCATTGGCTTTCATTAGATACCCCATATTGCTATAACAAGGAAAAAATTATCCACCCCCGCCCTTTGTTTCCATTGGCGGGTGACATTTCTAAAATATACATAACCATTGTCACTACTACAATTCTGACGAATTCAACGACACCTCATATTCAAAAACTTTCTAGCTGTTTGGGCTATCTTCTTCTTCTTCAGTTGCAGTCTTCTGTCGAAGTCTGGCGACCATCATAGCAACTTGCACCCTTAACCCACGGCTCTAAACAATGATCGGGTACTCCTTCCAAACCATTGGCGTAGGTTCTTCAGCCATTCCGTTTGGGCCATAAGGCGTGCCAACCAATTAATTATACATACATGCATACATACATACTTTCAATAAACAAAGCCCTTCTTCCGCAGTCGGGTAAAAAACTACACATTTCCGATAGCTGTTTGATTACCGACAAGTTCGTGCGCGACCTTCCAGTGGTTGCCAGCGGTGCAGAGGGCGAGGCATGCTAGAAGTCGGCGCGCGCGACGGTTAGACGAGAAGGCGGTTTTCTATGACGTCGCGTACGTTTTGTGACTAGAAGAAAGAAGAGGGATTATTATATGGACAGTTTTAATTCAATATTTAATTGTTTTGAGTTACGCGAATAGGTAGACCCTTTTGCAAAATACGACAACCTCTAGCGGAACGTAAAGCCAGCAATGTATACCATTCCCTGTGTCACCGATTCCTAAAACATGCAGCGTCGTTAGACGTGTGGCTTCGTCGATTTATCGCTCCAATGCTGTCACAAGTACACAAGAGATCGTACCGAAAAACATTGCCCTCCTTTTCAGCAGATGCACATACAATATGTGAGGAAAATGCTGTGAGTTTTACGAAGAAGTGGCGCTTTTTGTGATATTTTAACAAGATTTTTATCTTACCAGTCAACGGGTTTGGACCCAGGTATTACGGAAAAAGGAAGTACTGAGAACCTTAAGGTATGAAGTGCCAAAAAGAAACAAAACTACATCTTTTTAAATCAGTTATTACTAATATCAAAATTATTTGAAGTGAGTTTGTATATATTTTTTTAATTGATTTGGTAACAATTAAGTTTCAAATGTTCAAAAGTCACATACATTACTTAGTTTATGTTCAACTATTTATTGAAAAAAAAAGCTTCTTAATATAACTACTTGTCCTTTCTAAATAACATAACATATCGTTATAACGATAGCTAGCAATATCTGGGTGATCACACACAGCGTGTTGTCGATGTTACGCGCAACCACTTAGTTGATGATTATAGCACAGATTATATAATAGTTATAATAATGCTCAATCACAACATATTTTCTTTAGACATGTTGTAATAGAATAGGTACACATTTTTCACTTTGAATAAACTACTGACTTATGAATAGGTAAACTAATGTACGAAAGGATGATGCAAGAGTTTGTAGGAAATCTGGAGCCCACTCCAATAATGCTGTGTGCATTTTAATGACAATGTCATTCGACGATTCCACCGTTAAGCATGTGAATGTGAAAACTAAATAAGTATACTGCATACCTACGGCAAAACCGTATTTATGCCGAATAGGAAAATCTGTCTGTGTGAAGCTGTTAGTCAAGTGTCTGAAACCTGTGCTAAATTCGACGAAGAGATAAACTGTTACGAGTAAATACACTAAAGTTTGGTATTTTTCATTAAAACTGATACTTGAAACTACCTGTATTTTGCAGAATAGAAATGGTAACTTAAGTTGATTGGATTTACGACTGTAGGTGAAATGAAACTTGATTAATAGTACATTATGAAACAAGTGACCAAAGTTGCTCATTATACTTACACGAGGCTGTGGGTTGCAGCCCGAGCCGTAGGCGAGGGCGTAAATCAGCCGAGTGTCATATTGAGCAAGTTGCTCACGAGTTTCATACGAACTTGTTCAACACACTTGCGAGGAAAAAACAAACAAGTAGGTTAGTTAAGTCAGCCTATTAGATCCCACTGCTGGGAAAAGGCCTCACCTCAACTATGAGGAGGAACGAGCCATACTCCACCACGCGGGCTCAGTGCGGATTGGTGGAGGGGTGTCTGTAAGGCAAGTGACAAACCTTACTGTCAGATGTTATCAACTCAAATCGTTTAATTATAAAAACACTTGGTAAATGTACAATTTTCAAAACAATATTGAGTTGTTGGTTTTCACTAGATTAGGCTTTCGTTTGCATATTGTGCTGCATTTAGCATTTCTGGCGGGGTTACAAATCTATTGATTGTTCATCTTCTGAACTAAAACTTGTAATTTTTACAATTATATACTCCTACACAGCAACAAATGCGATAGAAAACAAAATATGAAAATCATGGTAAATGGCGCCCAAGTCCTTTTTTTTACGTGCCAAAATGGTGGTTGATTTTACATTTATAGCCATACAGCCTAACTCCAAAATTATAATTTTAGTGATAAAATGCAAATATTTTTAACGAATTATTGCGAATTGTAAATAATTTGATAACAATAAATGTTTTTTCTTAATTAAGGACACAAGTATTTGTTCCAAATAATTATGTCCTTAATTAAATAGATTTTCGGCGACATAAAACCTCTTTGTTGTATTATATAATCTGTGTTGTTGTTACTAAAAAATGGTAGGTATTACCCGGATAAATTGAAAATGCTCTGTTTACTCACAAATAATTTGCAGTTAGGTACTAACTTAACTTTATAGGGATAATTCTATTACGCACTAGTGCGTAATATTATTATGCACGCGTGGGTTATAGTTCGGTTTATGGCCCTAAGAACGATGTAATAAGGCTCACTTTACGAGCAAGTGTGTTGAAAAAATATTTATTTTTCTATGGAGTAGTTTGGGAACAATTTTTGGAATAAACCCTTACTTTTACGTTAGTTAGGTACTTTTAGTTGGCGCAGTTAACTAAAACGCACATCGCCCGGCTCGGCTCACAGGTAGCATTTTACCGACGCGGGTTATCGCTCCCCGCGGACGAAGCACGAAATTCGCAGCAAAGACTACACCTCGAAATTTTATCGCGCTCAAATTGTGTGAATTATTTATTTAATTTAAAAGCGAAGACTCCGCCGTGCGAGATCATACCGCCAGGATGAGGCGAAAGAATGCAAAGAATAAATAAGATCTCGCGAGAATTGCAAATGTGATGCCGAATTGTTTTTTCTACGTTACCTATTTGGAGCGTGTGGTCGTTTTCACTAGGTACCTACCTAAGTACATCTTTGTGAGTAATGATGATTGTTTTCAATGGAATAAAAACTTTGCAAATAGGCACTTAAATGGGCCTAAAAGTGCTCAGCGCACTTATGAATATTCTCGGTAAATAGAAGCGAATATGGTTTCAACGAAGTAGAGCAACCTAATAGAGAAGCGCTTTTCTAATTGGCTTGCTAATAACTTAGTCCTACCTGGTACTAAGTTTTTAGAATAACGGGGGGGAAGTTTAAAAAAAGATTTATGTAGGTATGTCAAAACAAACTTGTTTGTAAAATAAACAAACCTTGGGTTACAGCTACCCAGCAATATTCTGTGCATTTTCCGCTCTCAAAATGGAGCGCGAAAAAGTATTAGGATCTCTATAGATGTAGGTACCACAGCATGGATTTTAAGCGTTATTTCGTGTGGGCTAAAATGGCGTTCGGTGTTTCGTTTCGCACAAAAAGATCTCGAATTCAAATTGTTAGTGTTCGACTCCACGATACGGAGGTAATACTTAATGAATAAGTAAAACGGAGTGCGTTTAAGTTTCCAATACCGAAACAGTTCCATGTTTCAATTACGGATAATTTTCGAGTAAGGATAGCTTTGGTACGGGCAAAACAGTGTTTGTTTCTCTACTGCACAATGCTGAACGTTTTAAAAAATAAATTTGGTATTACAAGATGTTGGAAAATGAGAGTAATGCTTTAAAATAAAGCTAGCATAGAGACCATTTAAAACCATTGGATCCATACTTATGCAACTTCTGACCAAATGTTTGTGTGGTGAATTCATTAAAACAAATTATTATAAGCGGAATCGGTTTATTATCTGTTATTTTTTGGAGTCGGTGCCAGACCAAAACCATATCTTGGCTGCTTAGAGTAGATAGAATATCTAGCTTGGTTGGCACCGACTCCAAAAAATAACAGATAATAAATTGGAAATAGGTTTCTTGTATAATTTCGTAGAACAGTTAGGTAATTTAAATATTATTTTGTACTTTTTAGTTTAAATTTGTTAATAAAATTTTTAGTTTTAATTAGCACTGTAGTCAGTTTTGAAGTCGGTTTTTGTTTTTTTTTTCATGGTCAAAATGTTCGCCAGAATTTTAAAATTAAGAATAGTTAGGTATATATTTTTTATAAAAGTTCGCTATTAGGTATTTGCAACGTATTGAGTAGGTAATTGTATGTTTTCTTCATCATTGTAGCAGTGTAGGATTCCGTAGTAGCCTGTTATCACAATATGAAACGATGCTGTTGTTTTTATTTTGAAAATTATTAATGGCAAAGATATGATTACTTTTTGTGAGATATTTCAAGATTTTAAGAGGCTCCGCAAGCGATCCACGACTGGTACACATAAGTATTCGATGTGCAGGTTATACTATAGTAGGTATGTATCAGAAATGTTAATATAATCATATGAACTTAGATAGGTGCCAACTATTTTTTAATTACGTACTGGGGAGGAATATCTGTTTACAGAAACCTTGATAAGTTGCCTCACGTACCTACTTACTTATTTTTCGGTTAGACACAATCGCCCCTTAAGAAGTATTGCGCAAATATCTGTATTAACTTAAATAGCCTCGTTACAGACATTAATGAGATAGTTACCGACCGACTATTGTTTAATATAAGACCCCTGTCGGCTTAACGAGAACGATTAGTTACTGCCGCCGTCTTGAAAAGGCGTGTTGGGTAAAAATGGAGACAAGAAAGGCAATAATAGAGTTGCCTGCCTGCGTACACCCGTATTCTCAGATGTTTACTCCAGGCACATATATTATAATACATGACTCCAGGATAAACTTCAAGGATGACTTTGAAGTGCCTTGAAACCATCACGAGATTGATATTGTATAGTGATCACTTTTTTTAACGACAGAAAGTGCGCTACGCATACCCTCTGATCCCGGAAGGAAGGACTTTTATTTATACTGTAATATTGGTGGAGTAGGCAATCCTTTCATTTCGTTTTGTTGTATTGCAATCAGAAGAAACACAAATATCTACACAAGTAGTTTTTCTAAAACAGTCTCGCTTGCTCGTAATCGTAACTTATTTTCAGTCATTTTCTCATTTTCCAACTTACACTGCCATCTATCCGGGAGCTTAAGAAGTTTTTATTTATTATGCAAGTAGACGCCATCTAGGGCGATGATTTAAGAAACATCAAACTTTACGAATGGCAACTCCGACCTAACTGGGATTATTTTTGACACAGATTAGCTATTTGTTGTACTAAAGTTTTTGATAAAATTTGAACAAAAAGCTAACCAGTTAAGTTTGATTTAAGATAGTTATCGGTGAATTTTGTTGGTTTGTTAATTCCATTAAAATCCATTTGTCCCCAGTTCTTTTTTTGTTAAAAAATAACATAACAATATTTTTTTAGACCGGCAACTCTATGAGAAATGAAAAGAAAGACAATGTCTGCCAGTGTTATTGTATTGCGTAAAAATTGATTTTGTGTATTTATTTCCCAAAAGGCAGAAATATTAGCATTCTAAATTGTTATCTGTTCTAATAAACATGTGGTCTAAATTTATAATAGTGTTTTTATTAGCCACCTTCGCCGTATGTGCCTCAGTAAGTACTATTGATTCTTATGGTTCGTTTTTACATAGCTCCATTTATTTTACCTTTCCTGGCCTTTTGAAATGTTTATTTGGCTTATAACTAAAGCTAACCGTTTATTGTACCAGACCGTTCTGCTGTACAAGGGGCCAGTATTTTGCAGTCATATTTTTTGCATAACTAAAGTTGTAGGTACTTGCTCCCTACTAAAAATCTATCAATCATAATAAAATGATAACTGGCTTCTGAGACTGCATACGTTTTTCATGAATGTAACCCCTTCCTTTGTGTTTACAGTTTTGTATGCAAAAGAATGTTTGTAGCATTTTAACACCAATACAATAATTGCTACTCTTGTGTAAAGCTTTGTCTCCTTTTATAAGCTTAAGTCAATAAACCAGGTTAATTTGTCTGCTTACAGGGCCAGTCTTATGAAGACAAGAGATGTAAATGCGTGTGCCCAAGCCCTGCTGCTGTGTTCAATAAGACTGTTGCAGACAAGACTGCCGATCACCGTAGACACTACATAGCAAATGTGCCACCTAATAAATGGTAAGAAATCATGTTTTGGAAAGAAAACCGCTAGTTTGGCCATTAAATATTTATTTATTACTATGTATAGTATTTAGAAATCACATAAAGTGTCAGTTGAAACTGCTGTATTTAGGTTTTGATTGTGTAAGGAATAGCGATGGGCAAGAGAAAGAAAAAATTGGGATGGAAAAGAAAAATACGGGAAATTATGGGAAAAAACTGAAAGATTGGGAAATATTCCAATTCGGCTGGAAAATAGGGAAATTACTCAAAAGTGGATTTAACTTAATAAAATGCGAGTGTTTAGCTATTTTGACAATGGTTTTATGCCTGCAGCACACCTTTACATAAAACCATAACAGCAGGACCACGCTAGTTTTGCCTGTTTGTCAGTTTTATTACACCAAACGTAAACTGCATGTTCTAATGCTTAGATTTTTCTGAGTCTCTATTTCTTTGAGATTCGACAATACTTCCTATTACTGTGCCCATGATGTCGCGAAGGGGTGCAGAAATGTAGACGTTTGATAAGGATTGGAGAAATCTCGACGTAAAGAAACAGGGTCATAGTAAAATCTCTACATTAGAAACGTCAGTTTGGCTTGTGCTAAGTTTGAAGATTTGAGATAAGTGATAATAAAGTTAAATCTTCGTTTGTATTATATTTTGGCTTGTCTTTTGACAAAGACCTCTTAATTCTTCCACTCTTCCCTATTTGCTCACACTCTCATCCTGTGTTTCCCTGTTATCATTGCTAGGCCATCTTACATCTTCTCAATTGGCAGGGATAGATATACGGGCAACTACAATACAAGGGATTCCTTTCTGAAGTTCTACTTACAACTTTTTGACTTTGGATCTTTACTGTCATTTCAGTAACTGTGCGGGAGTGATCATTCCCCGTGATGGTCCCGAAATCCTTGGCCGGGAGCAAGAGTTCTGTCCGAGGTGTGAATGCAAGTACGAGAACAGAAACACTACCATAATAAAGGTATACCTCACTCATAATATAAAATAGGTTATAATGTTTTTATTAGCTTGGCAAACATTGTAAATAATCTTGACATACTTTTGAAATTACTAATTGATTACAAGTTTTGCCAGGCAATGAAAAACTGAGTTTATAATAGTCCGGTTTGTATTTCAAGTGTCCCAGCATCTTTCCTTTCATATCTTCAACTTTTCCTAGATTACATCACTTTTCTCCAACAATCCCCAAAATATTGACATTTATTTTATTACAAGCTTTTATTTTATTTTATTCCGATGTCTATGAGTATGTGTACTGTTATTAAGTCTTGCAAGAAACATTATGACTCAATTTATTGGCTAAGCATTGTAAAGTTTGAATGTCGAGACATGTTTTTGACTAAAGTGAATTTTGACCCACTGAACTTGAACCCACTACCCTTTGCTATCCAGCACATTCTCACATTAGAGTCGTTATTAAGAAAATGTTAATGCTATGCGCCCGTGAGCCAGTGTTTTAAGTCCAACAATTGGTTATGGATTGAATCCCACCGTGGTAATAACTAACCTGATATCACAATTTCCTTTAGGAAATACTTGTGAAGTAATTGCATTTTTTATTTATTTATTTACACATGCACACTCAAAAGAGGTGCTTTTTATTTTAAAAATAAATATTAGTTAATTTAAGTTAGGAAATTTTGTCAAAAATAATAGTGTTGTTTACCATCACAATTCCAGGTAGTGGTGATCATAGTAATATGGGTGATAATGCTGCTGGTGGTTTATATGGGCTTCCTGATCTGCCTGGACCCGCTGATCAACAAGCGAGCGAAGGCCTCCTACCAGGAACACACTAACGAGGATGTAAGTAATCGTGGACTTGGTTCCAGTCTGCTCTGTCTAAGATTGTGGTTTAAAACTTTTTGTATGGAATCTGGCATATCGGCTTTTTGGCATCCCAAATTCTTGACTCCGCGCTGATTCCAAGTTATTTCAAGAGAAAACAAACCCAGTAACAGCCAGCTGTGCACTAGACCAATGAGGCAGTCAGGCACAATAATAACACAGTGAACTCGATAACAATATGCTCCATCTAGGATTAAAGTTTATTCTCTCTCTTTCTCTGCTGAACAAACGAATATAGATAGATATAAATAGACAGACTGCAATAATTTAGGAACGTCAATTTAACTAATGCGATTTCATACGTATTTTTAGCAGTTATTGCGTGTTTTCGTTTAAATTTTGTCGTCATCTACCTACTACATTCCTAGGAATTACTCTAGACTCGAAACTTCAGTGGGGTCCTCATATCGAGACCTTGTCAGGAAGACTTAGTTCAGCTGCTTTCGCGGTAAGAAAGATAAGGCTTCTGACTGATATTGAAACGGCAAGATTAGTATATTTTAGTTATTTCCACAGTTTGATGTCTTACGGTTTGTTATTATGGGGATCTGCTGCAGATATAGAAACAATATTTGTACTGCAGAAGCGAGCTGTGCGAGCCATTTACAACCTCAAATTTCAGGATTCACTAAGAGAAATATTTAAAGAAGTTAAAATATTAACACTAGCTTCCCAGTATATTTATGAAAATCTGATTTATGTCCGCAAAAACTTGCATTTATTTTCAAAAAAGAGCGACGCACATAACTATAATACAAGAAATAAAAATAAACTAGCCGTTCCAAACTATAGGATTCAAAAGATTGGTAATTCATTTTTGGGGAGATGTATAAAATTTTTCAATAAGCTACCCAATCATATTGCTGATTTACCTATACATAAATTTAAAACAACTGTTAAATGTATTTTAATGTCTAAAGGATATTACAAAATAGATGAATTTTTAAATGACAATAATAAAAATGTATGGAATAGTTTTAAGGAACACAAATCTTGTAAAACTTTGAAAAGAGGCTATGACAATAGTGACTGAGTTTCTTTGCTGCTTCTTCTCAGCACTAGCCCACAATTGTCCAGAAGCAGTGGTAGGGTTTTATTTTATGTTGGGACGTGTATAAGTGCTCCTTGCGAGCCTATGTACAGAAATAAATGAATTTTATTTTATTTTACTAAATTGCCTATGGATTCTCTTGGGAAATGACAGCTGCTTAGTCTGTCGTTTCTAGATTAATAGTCTGCGGTTTAGTTACTCGTCGGTTTAAATCCTACTCATGTGCGAATTTTTGATTTCTTATTTAAACTTATCATATATCGTCTGTCTCTTTTCGTGTTTAGTAGGGTAAAAGACGAGACTGAACCTAAATTGAATCTTAGACGGACCACATTGTGATCGAATTCATTGTCTTATTATTGTGCCTGACTGCCTCGTTGGTCTATTGCTCAGCTGGCTGGCTACTCAAGGAGGTTTGGATCAGGAAAAAAATAGTTTATAGGTTGCTTTCTCTTGAAATAATTGGGAAACAGCTTGGAGTCAAGAATTTGGCTTTAACACCCCCGTGCCTCACAAAGCACATTAAGCTGTTGGTTCTGCGCATGATCCCTATCCGGTCATGTTGGATTGGCGTTCTCACTAAACTTTGAGTGTGAAGGAACAGTAAGACTTGCGTGTTTGGAATGCCGTCCTGCCACTTTATACGTAGAATTCTACGTGTAATCGCAATTATAATGCAAAATATAATTTCGCTGGCCACTTAAACACGTGTTTTTATTGCCATAAGTCACATTTTCTGTCAATACACTTGTTGTCTGACAAGTTCGTGCACGACCCTCAAGAGGTCTCCAGAAGTGCAGGGGGTGAGGCACGCTAGATGTCTGCAGGGAAGGGGATTTCCTATGACACTCGTGTGTGATTGGTGCTTCCTCAGCCCCCGCACGTCTTGTAGGACGCAAGAAGTAGTAGGACCATAGTTTCGTTCGTTCACCAAACTCCTTTTCTCATTAGGACGAGAGTACACTAGGCGGTCCGTCGCAGCAGATGGGCGCTCGTGGAAACGTCCTCAACCGCGTAACGCATCAACAGGATAAGTGGAAGAGGCAGGTCAGGGAGCAGCGACGCAACATATACGACCGACACACCATGCTGAACTAAGCCTAATGTCAGCGCGTGGGTATGAGACGGAAACAGTGCTCGATTTTATTTATAAAGGTGCGTTTCCACTAAATATGTGCAGGTATGCGTAGCGCGATGTTTTTTTATTATTAATAGGCAGACATTTGATCGCAATCTGACTTATAATCCAGGGGATTATAGGGAGGAACTGTGCATTATTCATTTTAAACACTCACTAACTATTTAAGAGAACATCAAAAATTGAATACTGCTAAACATTTTGTAAGGTAAACCCCCTCTTTTAGACTCTAATAATGTTAAGCAACGATGCTGCCGAAGATTTACCTAGACTCACACTCAGGGCAGCTACTGTGGTAGTGATTTCGCGAAGTGGATATGTAAATGTAGTGATTCTATTGGTTACTAACAAAAAAATCGTCGGGCATCTTTGGTGGAAACAGTCTTAATGCTGCCGAGAAGCATTTTTGGTGGCACGTTTACTTTACTCTTAGCATTTGGAATTGTCTAATGTATGAACTGACATACATTTGGTCACTATAAAAAAATGTAATGATAATGAAATTAAGAAACTTGTAAAAAGATAATGTATTCTAAATAATTATGCTGCAATACTGGTTTTTTTTTATTGGAAATTTTAAAATATGCATTTTGTTGCACGTGTCGTGGATTGCATTATTTCAACATACAAATATTACGTAAGAATTACGTCTTTACAGGACAAATTGGAGCTCCATATTATTGTATATCATAACCGTTACTAAATAATTAAAATTCTTAGTAATTTAATCTGTTACCTGATGTTCTATCAATTAACAAAATGTGACGCATGCTACCAAATAAACAAACCTATACCGAGTGCCCAGTGATTAAATGACAACTACTTATGTACAGTACTATATGGCAAAACATCAAGTGAATGTCTTACGATTTTTGATACCTATAATAAATAAATTTATTTTTATAATATGGTTATTTTTACAAATCAACATATTTTAATCTGTTATTATGTTCATATTCTTAAGTATAGCAGTCACTAAAACTAAAATATTCTCTTCTCTTTGCTAAAATGTTAAAGACCGTGTGTGATGAAACTTAAAAAATATATTTCTAAAACTATATTGAAATATAGCCCATTTATAGGCGTACACTAAAAAAAATGCATTTGACGCGTACCACACAACGCGTCAAATGCATATTTTTTGCAGTATTGTGTCACTGTGTCACTGCGCTGTGAGGTTAGTACAAAACTACGAATAGGTAAACAGAATTTTCTTGATCATCACAGACAGTATAAAGTTTTAAATTCGTTGTAACTACATGCAATATGAAATAACGTAAATAAAAAAAATGGTAATGTTTGTATATTTGTCAATATTGTACAGTTATATTTTTACAAGGTTACATACCCATTGCAGCTTGTCTTGGCTTTTCCAGACACTGATGTTTACCACATAGATAATGCTTTATTTATACGATGATTATTTATTATTATATTATAAATTTTAGACAATATTAGATTTTACTAAGCTTGGGTCGGTACCCAAGCTAACACACAATCGGTACACACAGCTAGCCACAACGTACAATATAATAAATGCTACCAAAACAAAGAGCTTGTATATTTCGACCACCTGTGGTTGAGTGGTTCGCACCTCGTTTTGGTGGTGTAGCCATCTCTGAGGTTCCGGGTTCTATCCCCGATCAAGTCAAATTTTAAGAACTATATTTACCCGTCTGCGGAAGGAGGGTTATGTTTTTCGAGAGTATGTATGTACTCGTATGTATAATTGTTTGGCATGCCCTACAGCCCAAACGGCTGGACAGTTTTTGACACAATTATGATATGTTGTTGAATTTGTCAAAATTGTGAGAGTGACATAGGCTATATACATTTAAAAAATGGCGCCCGCAAATGGAAATAAGAGAGGGATAATAAAGGGGGGAGGGGGGGATTGATTTTTTCCTTACCATATCAGTATGGGTATCAAATGAATGTCAGTAAAAAGACCATTTCAAAAATATAATAATATTTGCAGTCGGGTGGTTTGATTTTCAACAATTATGTTTGTTACTATTATGTTTGAGGTGCTTGTGGCGCAGTGGCGGCAGCGCTTTGGTAGTGATTACCAATGTAAAGCAACCCACGGCGCGGTCGTGATTGGATGGGTGACCATTCCGACCATTTAAGTGTCGTCCATGACAAGCATCTCCGTGCTTCGGAAGGCACGTTAAGCAGTTGGTCCCGGCTAATATCTGTGGTATTAGTCGTTAAGCCTAGTCAGAGGCCCTAGGGCGGCTTGATAACTTCTGACAGTAAGGTTTGTCACTTGCCTTACATACACCCCTCCACCAATCCGCACTGAGCCCGCGTGGTGAAGTATGGCTCGTTCCTCCTCATAGTTGAGGTGAGGCCTTTTCCCAGCAGTGGGATCTAATAGGCTGACTTATATGTTTGTTTCTATATTGACTTGTATCTGGTCTTTGTGGTAGCCGCATCGTTTCTGATTTCCAAAACACAAGTACCTACCTTATCAACGTACTGCTCCTTTGGGATAAGAGCAATGTATGGTATTTTGTCCAATATTTATTTATTTATTTCAGTTTGCACTAAACATAGGTGACGCTGAAAACTACAGTTAAAAATCAGTTACGCTGCCCTTTCTCTACGTTCGCGTTGATGTAAAAGGAAAGAGGCGTACACGACTAAATGCTTGTCTAAATAGGAACAAACCTCATTAAAGCAACTATAATCCGACCTCCTAACTGAGTCCTCGCCTGCGAGGTACAGGGGTGTGGGGGTAGACGAGAACAGGGGAGTTGTGTGTGCAAGCGGTGAGTGGCCGATTTTCGTGTTTTATTGGGTACTTTTAATCACAAAATAACTTTATTTTTAACCGACTTCAAAAAAGGAGGAGGTTATCAATTCGACTGTATGTTTTTTTTTTTGTGGCTATATTACCGCATATCTCAGCCAGTTGTAAACCGATTTGAAAAAAAAAATTGTTTACCTAGAGGCTATACTTTCTAGTTGGTCCCATTTTGGCCCAGTCGAGGTCTGATGATGAGATCTTGGTGTAATCGAGGGAAACCCTTAAATTTTGAAGACACGTATAGTGTTTTCGTACTAGTATCTTAATGTTGACATGTTGTTACGTCTGATAGTCATTATGTGGAGCTGAGCTGATGGTGGAACTCCTTAAAAGTTAGGAGTTTAGTAATTAAAACACCAGATGTTTTGTCAGGTACTGTATAGGATGCTAACAAAACAAAGTCAAAGCTCCCTCCTCTTCCCCCCCCCCCCCCCCCCCCTCCTCCCTCTTAACATGCTATTAGCAAATCTTTTCCTGTTCTTTAAACGGTCTTCCTTCTCGTTACTACTTTCTTCCAAATGACGCTGTCGCATTTGAACAGCGCGTTAATTAGGTCTACCCATGTTGCACCTTACACTAAATTTCAACTAAAAATAGAAAAATAATTTTCTTTTTAAAAAAAACAAAAACCGACTTCAAAACTGCAGTGCTAATTAAAACTTAAAATTTTATAAACAAATTTAAACTAAAAAGTACAAAATAATATTTAAATTACTTAACTGTTCTACGAAATTATACAAGAAACCTATTTCCAATTTATTATCTGTTATTTTTTGGAGTCGGTGCCAACCAAGCTAGATATTCTATCTACTCTAAGCAGCCAAGAGATGGTTTAATCCTGTCCTTACTTGCAAAAAAATATTAGAATTAGAATTTCTGGCACCGACTCCAAAAAATAACAGATAATAAATTGAAAATAGGTTTCTTGTATAATTTCGTAGAACAGTTAAGTAATTTAAATATTATTTTGTACTTTTTAGTTTAAATTTGTTTATAAAATTTTAAGTTTTAATTAGCACTGCAGTTTTTGTGTTTTAATTTTGAAAATTCAAATCTCATAAACCGTCCTCCGCCCGCACCCCTCATGGTCCCCGTTGTACCCCCGCACCCCTGTACTAATGTTACCGAATTATCTATAGTAAAACTATCGCTAGTTTACATCGAAAATCATGTACCCTATCGATAGTATCGATACTATCAATAGGCTGATCGATAGTCCTTCTATTGTCTGGCTAACGATAGACTATCGATTAATCATCGATAGTCGACTATCGATCGGCAACACTACCCTGTACCCCGCAGGTGAGGTCGCAGTTAGGCGGTCGATCTAAGAAACCTTAAGCGTTTTAAGGCAGCTAACCTACTTACCTAAGTTTATTGTAAAACGAGTGTAGTTAAGCCGTAAGATTACTTTTAAGAATTAAAGATCATGAAGTACTGTAAAAAACATGTAGATACTACTATCAGGACATAATAATATTTCATTGATCGGCGCGTGGGCGTTACGATAAAAAAAACATTTTTATTTTTATTGTAATTACAATATTTATAAATTCACATTTATGTTTTCGCTCGAGTCACGAGACTGCGTGCAGGCATATGCCTATAACTTTATACTACTAGGTACATTAGTAACTCGTATAATGTACAATTTTAGTCGAAGATAAAAATAGAAGTAACAATAGTTTATCGAGGCGTGTAATAAATAAGAAGTATTTTTAAATGCTATAAATTATAATTTAATAGTTTCGCTACGTAAAATCAAGTGTAATATTCGTAGGTAGATATATTAATAGAAAATAATTAATATTTTGTATATATTTGTAAATGAGGAACTATTGAATGTAAATATTGTATTGTTTATTTATTGGCTACCAATAAAGTTTGATCAATCACCTTAGTTTTTTATTTAGGTATGATTTACTGCTACATCAGTGTATTGCTGATCCGTCTGTATTGCTTCGCGTGTACTGAAAACATAAGTACGAGTATATTTAGATAATCTAAGTTTAGGTTTAGTTTAACACTACTAGTCTTGGACCAGAGTTAATTTAAAAAAGTAACGGTCGGTAAACCTCGATTGACGGTTAATTTGACAGAATTCCCAGACAGAATATAATGCTAAACCGGCTTATTAAAAATTAAACAAAGGTTGGTGAACTACGCATAAACCAGTAGTAGGTAGAGTTTCATAACTATCGATAAATGACTTTGCAAACTAGTAAATTATCGATAGTATAAAATAGTATTGGTATTGCATTGTATCAATTTAACTATCGATAGTTTAAGTCATCGACACTATCGGAGCTCAATTGTGCTAATATTTTTGATACTAACTACTGATGGTTATATCAAATACTCTGAATTCTCTTGAGCTGTATCATATCACGTTATCGATAGTTCGATACTATTTATATGAAGTCAACTATCGGCGGTTTAACAGTAGTCTTTCTTCTATACAATCGTTAGGATCATTGGTAGTAAGGGACAGCACAAGGCACAAACTATTGAATGCTTTCGCCTTTGAAAATGTTGTATAAAGCGCCATCTCTCGAGGGGTAGTATTCAAACTTCTCAGTCGGAAAGATATAGTACAGCTACTCGACGACAGATGTCGCAGTGCTACTCAAACAGAAATACTAACATTTTTCACAAAATTAAATGATATTTATAATCTTCGCCTCGAGTATCCTATGAATGCCGGCGCTCCGATTACAAATTGACTGCATTTTTTATTGAAAATCAAGCTAAGATTATACGGCGTAAGCAAGGAAGCAAGCTCCCGCAAAGATACGCAGCTCGTTCGCCACTTGATATAGGGTGTCGACTGTCGTTAAAATGAATTATGCCGACTGGACTAAGCACCGAAAATTGTATTCTAAGCACTTATTTATTAAATTGCCAAAATTAAATGTAACTTTATTGAAAACTAGCGGTTGCCCGCGACTTCGTACGCGTGGACTCCACGATACAAAATAATTTATACTCCCGTCGCCATCCAGCTATCATGATCTCTTAGTCTACCATGTCGTAAGGAGAAAAGAGGAATAAAAAATCAAGGCCAATAGGCACTCTTTTTTAGATAGGTCTGTCACTATCACCTATCACCTCGCCATTGTCCTCTTGTAAGAAAATTTCGCATGGCAGTAACACCGACTCCAAGACTAAATTTTGTTGTATATCTTTCTTAGAAATAGTGTAAAGTTTGTTTTTTTACTTTCTAGTTTACTTTATTGAAGGCAGTTTTATTCGTTCGTAAAAAAATATGGTAACTTTAGGTTTTAGTGTTCAGATAAAAGTTAGACTCAAACCTCCCGCCGCAATAGATTAATGTGGTTTAGCATTTAGAAAATTAATTTTCAGCAATGTTTGCCCTATTCATAGAAAAGATTTTATTATAATCATTTTTTGCGGATCTTGTAAGTACCTAATGCGTACTTTACATTTTTTTAAGAAACTTAAAAATACCACAATGGTACACCAACTATAATATTTTCTATTTTTTATACCTTAAACTGGTTTTCAAACACATACCTACGTTATGTAGTATTATTTAAATTTACATCTATCTGGTGGGTGCCTGGGAATCTGTATTGATCTGATGAGATACCAACTACCCCCACGCGAGCACGTGCACAGAGATTTGATTCTAAGCGTTGGCTGAACTGAATAAATGAGATTTCAACTTTAAATTTTAAGTGTAAAGATCATTTTGGTTCGACGTTATTGAACATACGACGTTCTTGTGTTTATTCCTTGGAGACGATTACAGCACAAATATTTTTCGGCTGTCTTTGTGTTAGACTTTGGGCACCAATGCAATAGTTTTATTGAAAGTTAAATAATATAAACGCTTTTAGCTCAAGTAGGTACTCAATTTTGAATACTTATCGAGTTATTAGGGAATGACTAAAAAGTTCTTGATGACGATGCTTTATTTTCAAAAACCAGTCATCAAAGTCAAAAATAATTTATTCTATTTAGGACAGATGAATGAATGCTTTAATCAATAAATTAAATAAAACATATTAATTCAAACAAAGCCCGATATATAGATGGACAAATCCCGGGTGGATTGGTAGTTCAATAAAGTCAAAGGAAGTGAAGGATAGCCAACATGACGAAAGCTCAACTCTCAAAGCTTCCACAATGTTCCCTTGCAGCCGAAAAACACTGCATCCATCATTTCACCTCGGAAAATCACCGAATAGCTGGAAATTGAAGAAGCTGTGTGTCGGTGTGACGTGTAAGTTTAGGGCGAGAAGCAGAATAAAGGAACTCACTGCCGACCTTTCGAGAAAAATCTATAATTGGAAGCCTGTCGTCTGAGCGCATGCGGGTATCGATCGTCCGACCGGGCCTCCTTGAGCCCGGGAGCCTGAGCCTCAGTCGTCGCAGCGACCTTTCCGAGATTGGTTGGGTCCCCTCAACCAGCTCCAGCAACCCTGTACTTCCACACCTGCTTCCATCTCAGCCAATGGCTGGAAAGGGTTGCGGTCTGGTCGCTGCGGCGGCTCACAAAAGGTTTAGACACATTCTGCTGGCGACGGTCAGCGGTTTGTGGGTGTACGTCGCTGGTCTTCCAAGTAAGTATATTGGATGGGTTCACTTGGGATTTTTCAAATTAACAAATACTAATATGTCTTATCGTTTGCAGAACCAGCGAACTTGCGGCCCCCTCAAGCTGATGCAGTTGGTGTAGAGCCTACGGTCAGCGCCTGTCTCAACCATTCGTGAAAAAGGTATCTATCTATCTCTCTTTGACACCAAGCTTTCTTCTAAAGTGATTAGTGATTTTGGTATGTTTTGGTTTATTCGTGGGCGGTATACTAATGTTGTTTTTCTCTGCTATGCGAAGGTGGACAAGGCAGCTGCCCTGATGTACTAGAAACTCGAAGCGACCACCTCAGCCTACATCGGCGTCATCAGAACAAGACGAGGCACCACCCGGAGGAGGGGGGAGGCTGTAACTGCTGGGCTATCTTCTTCATCTATTAAAGCAATAAGTTCACTTCTACTTCTTCTTCAATTCAAGCAATAAGTTAACTCCGACTCTTCAATTCAAGCAATATGTTTTTCTATTTTAAGATTTTTATAGGTGTTGTGTCCATATTTTTCTATAGTGTATTAGGTTAAGAATTGTATTGTATTCATATGGCGTGGCGATTTGGGATTTTTTCTCTTGAGTAACGGATCTGACCAGGTTTGCGATTTGTGGATGGATGGATATGTATATTTTTTTATTCTTGTTTACCTAATTGTGCTAGATGTAATATTTTTAGGCGGTATGAATTTGTGACAGATTTAGCTTAAGTAGGCATTACTTAGTTCGTTGGGCTCACTTTTTGTCATTTGATCTCGTAAATAGCAATTGACAAAAAGGAGAGTCCAATAAGATTGCCGTAACTCACTAATTAATCGCGATCATATTACTCGATGTTTTGATGTTGTGATTCTTAATTTATCGTGTCATTTTCGTATCCGTTTTATCACCTATCCATTTCCCTTGTAATCTCGATGTATCCTACTGTCCCCTTCATCCTTTTGCAATGTTTTCAAAACGTTTGGTGTGTATGATTTTTTTGATGTTCAATATGTGTTAGATGCAAGTACAAGCAAGTAAGCAATTGATATGTGGATCCTGAAATAAATGTGTGCAAAAAAAATGTTTTATTTATTTTTCAACAATAAACCCTTAGTATAGAATATTATTTACTAAAACCATCTAAATAAATGAATAACAGTAATAATTGTTTAAAATTTATACCGAAGTACCTATCTACTTCGATGGGACTTTACTCTTAAAAACCTAACCTACCCCAAAATCAAAGAAAGATAAGAAAAGAAAGAAGAAGAAAATATTTTATAGGGGTAACGGGTTATTTTAAACCACTGATACATGAGGAACTTGAATCATTAGGATAGGTACCTACTCTGCGAAGTCCCATGCCTTTATATCCACTTCAGAGCCATGCTTCTGAATAAACGGGTGAGGTTGGGGCCATAAATCAAAAAATATAATAAAATATTTATTTCACTTCACACACAGTAGAAATTTGCAAGAATGTTCATAGACTGTTGTATATTGCAGACGGTATTATTGCTAGAAGCAATTTCTTGCAGACAATCTTCGGGCAAAAGTCCGTAGAAAATAGTATCAAATTGTAACAGCGTTGAAACTTAATTAAAGGTGGCTACATGATTTAAAATATAATGACAGGTATAGGATAATTATATGAGGTATCTACCTATGTATGCTTGCATATCTCTGCACCTCTACACATTATGTATTTTAAGCATTTAATCTATGTCAATACTTAAAATATTTTATTTTTATTTTAAGGCCTCACCTGCTATTAATCTAGTAAAGTTTGATATAATCCTGCTAAAATAAATAATAATTAATGAACATTATCAACTACGCAATATCGCAAATATTTCCTTTGTCTGCAGGAACAAAGGGACTTATTTACGTGGGTCTAGCCTTAGCTTTATTGATCTATCATCCCGGGCCGCCACGCCGTTAAAATTGTATTGATTTTGCACGCCCACGTGCCTAGGTCCCAGACAAAGCTAGGAGGTCTGCCTGGGGTGGTCTGACTTTTGCTCATGCGCGATTAGAGGTAGCCTATCCTAGAAACGTCCTGCGAACTGATTTTGTTTTCGTCGCCTGTCGTCAGCTACATTAGCAACGTTTCGAGATGAGGTGGATGCGATCACATCTCTAGAAGATTTTGCGATGTAGGTCCCTTTAAAGTGATGAAATAGATCTTTATGATATATAGTAAGGTTCAAATTTGTGTGGATAAATGTGTTAAAACAGTACAAGGTGGCATTTATTTGAAATATTTAAATCCGATACATAAATATGATTGTTAGTTTTTATTTAATATCCAGAAAATTAGGAAATACATTTACGAAAATAATAATTATAAATATTAGATATTATTGCACTTGACAAATTAAATTATATAATAATTTCCACCTAGCGCCCTCTGTTAGAAAGTAGCGGAACTGATAATTTGCAAGGATTAAAAAAAAGTTAAACGCTCCATCTATTGAGCAGTAGATGCATTGAGGTTCCTTACTTCACAATCTCAGAGCAATGAATATTTTTCAATTATCTGAGGTCACAACCGTCGAGACTGGTGGCGCATGCATAAATCATCGAGTCCAATCAAATGTGTTGTATCGACAGCTGTAAGGCCCGTCAGCTATATTTATGAATGTGTTTTAAAGCGGCCACAGACCCCATAGTGGAATCGGCACTGTGCGTCCTGCACTACCATGGACGAATATATTTTCGTCCATGAGCTTGTCCAGATGAAGCAATAGATTTATAGGGCTTATTCAGAATGGCGCGGTTTTTCGAATCGAGCGATCGTGAGATTCTTAAGTTCTGTCCACATGCAGTTGGTAGTTTCTCTTTACCTATCTCATTCACCACGTCAACCTTACAAACCGGTTGAGTGGTTCACCACTTATGAAAAATAAATGCCCCATAATTATAAGTATTCTGTATTGTTGCAGGTAGGTAGGTAAGTATATTTTGAAACCATTAGAAAAAATATATACTAAGCCAACTAATCCCACACGTAGGTCAGTAGAAAGCATCGATGTGCATTAGCGATGGGCGATTGTTCAAAAAAAAATAATCGAATGAATCGACAATCGACCTTTCGAACTATCGAATGTCGATTTAGTAATTCGGAAAAAAATAATCGAATAATAATCGACAATCGAATGATAATCTATACTCGGCCTTTCGATGCATTCGATTAAATTGCCGCGACAGGACAGGCAACGAACGAATGATTAATCGACGCGACGAATGACGATTCATTCGTTAGTAGTACGGCCTGCGCACCGCACGCTCTGGTATTGCTCGCCGCATAATCGAATGACTGCGGTTGCTTATCGAATACATTCGATTACAGGGACCATTCGAATAATTCGATTAATTTAGAAATAATCACCCATCGCTAATGTGCATTACCAAATAAAAAAAACGAAGTAATTTTAGTTATTCCTTTATTAAACCTGTCAATTAATTACTAACAATAATAAAACAGTAAATTTAATACCATTGACGATTAGTCTAAGGTTCCACATATTTCAATACGATGTTACCTTGATTTTAATTGTGCTTGATAATGTTTAATTTTCACTGGACTAGTATTGTTGTTAACCGACTCCAAAAAGGAGAACATTCTCAATTCAACTGTATGTTTATCTCAATATATGCAACTGTAATATTTTCATTTATTGAGATTCAAGAAGTTCTTTCAATCAGGCAATTATAAAATACAGATAATTAAGTATTATTATTGTTTATATAAAATACGTATCCTTAAAAAAACATAGTGAATTATCTTGATTTACATAAAAAAATATGTGATACTATTTTTATAATAAAATTATGGTTAATACCAAACTATAGTCCGTGCCATTTAAACTTGCACAAAAGGTCATTGACACCCCTGTGCCACAGCACGCCGATACGGGATCGCGGCGAACCAAAACACAAGGCGTAGCGATAGAAGTCTGTGTAAACAAACTTTTATTGGTACGACCTTGACCCGAAAAATTGACATGTATTACAAACATTTGGCTACTGCATTACAAAACAAGCAATATGCTGAGGGACAGCCGACATTTTATGTAACTGGACATGAATAATGAAATAAAAATAGTTGCATCATTCAATATTAATGAAAAAAATGTATTTTTCTATATCCAGCGTTATTATCGCGGGAGCAGTTGGCAGGTATTATTCAAAAATTCAATTTTTTAGCAGATATCTCTAATCGATTGAGCTGAAATTTTGCATACACGTTTAGTTTGGATGACAATGCATGGTAAGATGTGTGACGTCATTCTTAATTCAACATGGCGGAGCATCCAAGATGGCGGGCTCGTTATTTTCAATGCATTTTTACAATATGGGTATGAATATGAAATGAAAGGGCTTGTTGAGAGTAACTTCTATATATATAAAAGAAAGTCGTGTTAGTTACTTCACTTATAACTCAAGAACGGCTGAACCGATTTAGCTGAAAATTGGCAGGGAGGTAGTTTAGAGCCAGGAGAAGGACATAGGATACTTTTTATCCCGTTCGACATCATTCCCGTGTGACTTGACATGTAACGTCAGTCACTATAAAACGTGGTATAACAAAAAAGAATCAGACTTGGAATAACAAAATTGACGTATAATGACAGCTATGTAATGACGTATGGATGACTATTTGATATTTGTAAGAAATCAATAATATAACTATTTCTATTAAATAAATAATTAACATTATTGCCCAATTGCCCATTCGTATAAACAGTGAAGTGAACTATAAAACTCGGTATGGTTAAAAATTTAAGTTTTTAGGTGAAGTGAAGTTTAATTAATAATGCCGCGACCAAGACGATCGAATCTTTCCCGACAAAGCCGTGATGCAAGAAGAATACGAAATACTGCAAATGAAAGGACTGAAGAAGAACAAGAAATTGCACGTGAACAGCGCCGCGATAGTATGGCTCGACTTCGTGCTTCTCAATCACGAGAGCAAAGTGAAGCAGCCCGTGAAACAGCTCGGTTGGCAATGCAGAATCGTCGAGCGAACAACAGAGGTCAACAAATAGATAATTTGCGACGCAGAACAAGATATTTATCAAGTGCTGATTTGAATCGAGCAGCGTTTCAATACGATTGCAGCAATGATTACAGCTTGCATCCTAGCGTTTGCATTGGGCAAATGGACGTAGTTTGCGAGTATTGTGGTGCATTAAAGTTTTCCGGAGAAACGCCTGGATTATGCTGCCTTAATGGTAAAGTGAAATTGCCATTGTTGACTCCGCCACCTGAGCCATTGTATTCATTGCTTTGTGGCGAAACACAAGAATCACGCCACTTTCTTGCAAATACTCAAAAATACAATGGTTGTTTCCAGATGACGTCATTTGGGGCAGATATTATCGAAGAACGGGGATTTAATCCGACATTTAAGGTATTTATTTTTGTACTTATATAGAATGTAGTTAAAGAATAACTTACTTTATCTATTGGTACCTATGTAGTATATTTGCTAATTCTGAACTCTACTCTCCCACCGAAAAAAGTGTTTATAACCCAGTTAATACTGTCTGGTTTTTATTTTGTAGATACAAGGACAGATTCATCATCGAATTGGATCATTACTACCTTTCGAAGATACACAGAATAAATTTTTACAAATATATTTCATGGGCAACATGGAAGAACAACTTGATCGACGCCTAGAGATCAATGCAGGAATGAAGCGAGCAATTCTTCAAGACTTGCAGTGTCTGCTTCATGAACATCATGCGTTGGTCAGGTTGTTTAAGAGTGCTTTAGAGCGCATGCCAAGTGATGACTATAAAGTTGTTATCAAAGCAGATAAACGACCATCTGGAACACACGAAAGGACATTTAATGCTCCAACAGTAGACGAAGTTGCCATCCTGATTGTTGGTGAACAATTGGAAAAACGCGATATTGTGCTTACACGTCGCGATACTGGGCAACTGCAACAAATATCTGAAACTCATCGATCATATGACACATTGCAATACCCGCTGATGTTTTGGCAAGGAGAAGATGGATATTATTTTAATATTAAAATGAAAAATCCATTGAATGGTGAGTATCAGTATCATAATTTATTTCATTTATTTGTGAAAGACACTGATTTAAAATAATGCTTATTAAAAAAATGGTTAATGTCTGTATTGTTTGCCTTTAAAATTTGCCTTTGAAATGGTTAATTATCAAATTTTTAATTTCAGGTGAAGAAACTACAAAGAAAGTTAGCTCAATGAATTATTACGCATATCGTTTGATGATTCGTCAAAATGCTGACAACTATTTGCTGCGGTTTCGTCGATTGTTTCAGCAGTATTGCGTTGACATGTATGTAAAAATAGAAACGGAACGTTTAACATTCATTAGGTTGAACCAAGCCAAACTGCGTTCTGAGGAGTACATCCATTTACGTGATGCAGTTAATACTGAAGGAAATGCAGCTAATATTGGTCGATTAACTATTCTGCCGGCGACATACATTGGTAGTCCACGTCATATGCATGAATATGCACAAGATGCAATGACATATGTTCGTCATTACGGTCGGCCCGATCTCTTTATTACTTTTACCTGTAATCCAAAATGGATAGAAATTACTCAATTGCTGCTTCCCGGACAAACATCAAGTGATAGACACGACATCACAGCACGTATATTCAGGCAAAAAATTCGGTCCCTGATGAACTTTATTGTTAAACAACGCGTCTTTGGAGATACTCGATGCTGGATGTATTCAATCGAATGGCAAAAGCGAGGCCTGCCGCACGCACACATTCTTATTTGGTTAGTGGAAAGAATTCAGCCTGACCAAATAGATGATATCATATGTGCTGAGATTCCTGATTATGAAGTCGATCCAGACCTACATGATGTTGTTACTACTAATATGATTCATGGACCGTGTGGTGCCATCAATCCCCAATCACCTTGCATGGTCGATGGAAAGTGCTCTAAACGATATCCACGGAAATTAACGGCGGAGACTGTCACTGGCAATGATGGTTATCCGCTGTATCGGCGTCGATCACCAGATGACAACGGTCGAACTGTCACAACGAAAGTGAAAAGAATGGATTTCGTTGTCGACAACAGTTGGATTGTTCCATATTCGCCACTTATTTCTAAATCGTTCAAGACACATTGCAACGTTGAATACTGCAATTCAGTTAAGTCCATAAAATATATTTGCAAATATGTCACGAAAGGCAGTGATATGGCGGTTTTTGGATTGCAATCCTCGAATACCAACGATGAAATTTCACGCTATCAAGTTGGTCGTTATGTGAACTGTAATGAAGCGATTTGGCGTATATTCGCATTTCCCATTCACGAACGTCATCCTACTGTTACGCATTTGGCGGTGCATCTGGAGAATGGTCAACGAGTATATTTCACGGCTTCGAATGCTACGCAACGTGCTGAAACACCTCCAGCAACTACATTGACCAGTTTTTTTGCAATCTGCCAAAGCGATCAGTTTGCACGAACTTTGCTTTACTCGGAGATGCCACGTTATTATACTTGGAATGCTTCATCGAAGAATTTTCAAAGACGGAAGCAAGGCGATGCGGTTCCTGGGTATCCAGATGTGCGTTCTACTGATGCTCTTGGTCGTATGTATACAGTTCATCCAAAGAATAATGAATGTTTCTATTTGCGGTTGTTGCTGGTAAATGTGCGTGGGCCAACGTCATTTGAGTCACTACGAACTGTTAATGGTGTAATATTCCCAACATATCGTGCTGCATGTGAAGAATTGAAGTTATTAGAAAACGATAGTCATTGGGATACGACAATCGCTGAAGCCATTATCTGTGCATCTCCAAGTCAGATACGCACATTATTCGCTATCATAATTTCGACATGTTTTCCATCAAACCCATGTAACCTGTGGCACAAATACAAGGATAATATGTCAGAAGATATTTTACATCAAATTCGTGTCAGTTCCAGAAATCACGATATTGAGATGAATGAGGAGATACATAATCGTGCTTTACTCTTGATCGAAGATATGTGTTACCTCATGTGCGGTAATTTATTAATCAGGTTAGGAATGCCAGCACCATATCGTGAAATGAATGACGCATTTAATCGAGAATTGGAACGGGAACGTGAATATGATCACCAGGAATTAGATTTAGTAGTTCAAACGAATGTACCCCTGTTGAATTACCAACAAAAGAAAGTTTATGATACTTTAATGAAGGCAATCGATGATGAAAATGGTGGTTTATATTTCCTAGATGCCCCTGGTGGAACTGGCAAGACATTCCTCATGTCATTAGTTTTAGCAACTGTTCGGGCGAGATCTAACATAGCGGTTGCAGTTGCTTCTTCTGGAATAGCAGCCACATTGTTAGAAGGATGCCGTACGGCTCATTCAGCATTCAAATTACCGTTAAATCTTCAAACTATTGAAGAACCAACGTGTAATATTGCAAAACACTCAGCAATGGCCAAAGTTTTAGCGGTATCGAAAATCATCATCTGGGACGAATGCACAATGGCGCATAAACGTGCATTAGAAGCACTTAACCGAACATTAAAAGATTTACGCAATGACTCGAGATGTTTTGGAGGAGCAATGATTTTACTTTCTGGTGATTTCCGCCAAATACTGCCAGTAATTCCAAGATCTACGGCTGCCGACGAAATAAACGCTTGCCTCAAATCGTCAAATCTATGGCGCCATGTGAAGAAACTGCAACTGACAACAAACATGAGAGTTGCATTGCTTAATGATACATCTGCTGAAGATTTCTCGGAGCAATTGCTGACTATCGGTAATGGTCAAGTACCTGTCGATGAATCGAGCGGATTAATATCATTTCCAAATAATTTCTGTAATTTTGTCTCATCAAAAGACGAACTTATCAACAATGTATTTCCAGAAATTATTTCTAACTACAAAAATTATGAATGGATGAGTGAGCGAGCAATTTTAGCGGCTAAGAATAAAGATGTAGATGACCTAAACAACATAATTCAAAATAAGATCATTGGAACAATGCATTCATTCAAATCTATTGACTGCGTCACAAATGAAGATGAAGCCACCAACTATCCAATTGAATTTTTAAACTCTTTGGACGTGCCTGGCTTACCACCGCACAATTTACGCCTAAAGGTTGGCTCCGTAGTAATCATGCTTCGAAACATAAACCAACCAAAACTGTGCAACGGTACGCGTTTGGTGGTTAGAAAATTGATGAACAATGTAATTTACGCTACGATAATGATAGGAAAATTCAAAGGTGAGCAAGTTCTCATTCCGAGGATACCGATGATCCCAACCGATATGCCGTTTGAATTTAAAAGACTTCAATTTCCGATACGTCTTGCATTTGCCATGACCATCAACAAATCACAAGGCCAATCCTTAAAAGTTTGTGGTTTAAATCTAGAACATTCATGTTTTTCCCATGGTCAATTATACGTGGCATGTTCACGGGTCGGAAGACCATCTGCGTTGTTTGTTTTTGCGCCTGATAATAAAACAAAAAATGTCGTGTATCACAAGGTACTTAAATGAAGAGCAACCTATGTACTAAAATACAGAAATAATTATGAATGATTGATGTAGAAATTTAATTTTTTTTGTATTTTTTCCAATAAAAAAAAAAAATGCTTATTTATTGACATTAAGGCGGAACAAAGTTCGCCGGGTCAGCTAGTTAAAAAATAAAGCGACGTTACTAAAAAACAATATGGTCGACTTCTAAATGTACTCCTACAATATTGGTATCAAATGAAAGGGCTTGTTAAGAGTAACTCAATAAATAGGGTGACGTCATTCCAAATCCAATATGGCGGACTACGTTTTTTATTTTTCCTGCAATATGGGAAGCAAATGAAAGGACTTGCAAAAAATAAGCATGAGAGTTTAACTAGAAATTTGGTGTATTAGGTTTTCTTTGCGTGAAAAAAAGGCGTGTTAAAACCCATGCGGTGAAAACGGTGGAGGAAAACACCGTGAGGAAAAACCTGCACACTAGTGGCTAGTGTGTGAGATGGAGAAGGCAATGGCAAACCATTCCAATAAATATTGCCAAGAAAGTCTTCTGTGTTTCATTCCACATAATGATTACCCTCAGTCATGAGGTATACGACTGTGAAGAAAAGGGGTTTTCTTGGAGTTCTCGATTATAATTATTGAGGTTGAATGTTTTGAGTCTGAAGCATCGATAGGTAAACTTTGACGAGTTACATTTTGGTGAGATATGCGTCAACAGCATTGGTTCGCCTGTCTAGGAGAAGGATAACTTCAAATCAAACTGGAATTGTGTTTACGCTGCGTAAGGCTTAGCTTGAAGTTACAGTAATTAGCTTGAAGCTAACTTATGCCTCACGCGGCGCATTCCTACTATTCTTCAACACCCAAGACAAGGTGTTGAACCCAGTCGGGTTATATGTTATGTCACAAATACTTATTGTTACTCAATTTTAAAGCAGATATCTTAAACCGATGAGCTGAAATTTTGTATACAGGTTTAGCTTGGAAGAACAATAACAGAAACTTATCAAAAAATAACGACTGATAATAACACGTGAACACTTCCGAAATTCGTAAATAACAAAAACGAATTATGCCGCACCGGGTGAGCCATTACAAAATAGCGTACAGGTATAGCACCCCTGACCTTTCAAACCACTAACGGTTAAGTGCAATAAGTCATAATTTATCATTTTCGGAGTCAAAATTATTCATAGATAAATATCTATGAATGGTCAACTACTGTTAATTCTTTATGCAAAAAATGAAATTTCTAATTATTTTGTTTATATTTGTGGTAAAAGTAATGTCAATTAACCGAGTTTTTAAATTAAAACCAAGTAACTGCTTAAAGACTTTCAATACGTAAATTAAAAGAAATTTTATTTTAATAACTAAATCTGTGTTTTATTTACAAAATTGCGAAACTATTATTTAAATTTTGATGTTTTAGAGTTGTCTCGTTCTCGGACGGGCCGTGGTATTATGAAATCAGCGATAGGTCGGGATTATCGCTATTTTATACGATGAGCGACACGTGTCGTAAAGTTTGGGCATTTTTTGGTACAGGTGGGGTCAATAACCTTTTGTGCAAGTTTAAATGGCACGGACTATATATCTTATATGTTTGGCTCACACATTCTAAGCCTTCGACTACTATTACTAAACATAGTATATGTTCGTGATGGATGGTGCTAATTCATAGTAGGTACACTCGCTTTGCCATATTTAACTTTCATTTTTTTAATTTTTATCAAACCGCTTTATACAACCATCACATATTGTTTCTCTTAATTTTCAGTCTATCTACTCAGTCCAATAACGCAGAACACACAAAGGGGTAGAGGGATACTCATAAAGCAGCGTGGAGCAAGGATTTCGTATTGCTACGTTATACGTGTGTTGTTGCTAATAACAATAAATAAATATATTTTTGCACTTGAAAAAATGACCACCAGAGGCGGGAATCGAACCCGCGTTCCTCGCATACCGGGCGATTGCCTAACCTCTCGGCCACCCTGGCGTTGGCAGAGCCTGTCGAAATTTTCAAGTGCTTCATAACGCTGTAACGCCGCGTTGCTTTCATCAATGTTATTGGGACACCCTCAACACTCTAAAGAAATACTATTGCAAGTATTTAACAATCGAAAGATGAAGCTTGCAAATACGATAAATTATTGTTTTTTTTTTTAAGTGATAAGCATTCACTTTGCAATCTAAATAAATTTTTGAACTTGAAAAAATGACCACCAGAGGCGGGAATCGAACCCGCGTACCACGCATACCGGGCGATTGCCTAACCTAACAATAAATAAATAATGTCATTGTCCCATGTTTCCCGCTTTTCTTCTTTAGATAATTCTAATGGCAATGTGCTTCGACACCGACGCCCTCTTAAGCCTTTGACACGTGTGCGTGTTTTCTTTACAAACTTGCCACTCAATATACAGGGTCTCCCAAAACTCAGCGTTAAGCGGAAGTGACGCGATTCTATTGCTCAAACACAATAATATCATGTGCCCAACGCACCTGTTTTGTAAAAATGTTTATACATTTGATTTTTTTTTATGTTTTTTTGGTGATATTCTTTTGTTTGGGTTTGATAGGTGTAGATTGTTTTGGATAGTTGTTTGGTAACAGTGTCAAATACATTAAAATAATAATAAACTAACACAATATTTATTCCAGCTTTTAATTTACAGTCCTAATAATATCGAAGGCAAAAGTACCATTAATATATTAGTGTTTGAGCAATAGAATCGCGTCACTTCCGCTTAACGCTGAGTTTTGGGACACCCTGTATAAAGTATAAACTAAAGGTAATATATAATTGTATTAGCAAGGCGGTTTTTTATTGGTAATAGGTTTAGTGTCACAATACTGGCTTAAAAATATTTAAATGATCATATCAACAAAATAATCGTTATTATATCACCATTTAACAAAATTAAAAACTTAAGCATAAATGTCCATTTATGGATACCGCTAAATAGGTAAACAAGTAAAGTCAGCATATAAGATCCCACTGCTGGGAAAAGGCCTCACCTCAACTATGAGGAGGAACGAGCCATACTTCACCACTTGGGCTCAGTGCAGATTGGTGGAGGGGTGTATGTAAGGCAAGTGACAAACCTTACTGTTAGATGTTATCTAGCCGCCTCTGACTAGGCTTAACGACTAATACCAACAGCTATTAGCTGGGACCAACTGCTTAACGTGCCTTCCGATGCTTGTCATGGACGTCACCTAAATGATCGGAATGGTCACCCATCCAAACACGACCGCGCCGTGGGTTGCTTAACTTTTGGTATCACTACCAAAGCGCTGCCGCCGCTGCGCCACAAAGCACCTCTAAATAGGTACTATACCCTATTTAGGTATCCATAAGTAAATACTTATCTAGTTATTTTTCTTCAATGAGCAACATTTGCATATTTGTATCATTCGATCGTATAACAACATTTTGCAAAGTTAATACATATTATTACATATTATGTACAAGGTTAAAAGGAAGATCCATCTTGGGGTTAAGCCACCTTACTTATAATAACGATAATAGTAAGGGGGTAGATTTGTATTTGCATCTACATTATTTTGTATTTTTGTACATTTTTCGTTCGTACTTTATTATGAATCTAGAAAAAGTCAAGAAGCATACATTTTAGAGGCTATTTAAAACAACACTCGAATCATTTAAAATACTACCTTCTTAATACGTTTTGATTCAAGTTGTTGATACTGCTTGTGGAACTTGGTTCTTTATGTTATTTTCGTTTTTTAACGATCTTAAACTCACTTTCATAGATCATAGACTTTGCTAGGCAAAGTATTATTTTATACATATTATAAATATAGACTGTCTCTGTCAGTCATACCACCCTGTCTGTTTACAAATAATGTCAAGGCCATTAATAGGACAACTAATGGTGTGGTGATATAAATATTTATAATTGGACCAACAATAAAAATAAATGCAATCAACAACAGTTCCAAATGTTTGGGTAGATAAAATACTATCAGATTTATTCTTCATCTTCACCTGCTATAAGAAGACTGCATGCCTGAAATGAAAAAAACAGTTCAAAAACAATAGTGAAGACATTTCTGAAGGTACATACACAAACGCACTTTGTTGTTGAAAATTGCTAAACGACTTCCAATATAAAGGTAGTACTATATTTATCAAAAATTACTGTAAGTGGCATCTATACCTACAGTACTATCAAAAGGACAGTGTATATGTCGCAGGGATTTTGTCAAAGACGTGATATTATAATTTCACTAGTGAAATTATAATTACACTGATTATTGTCAATGACGACTGGTTTGTATAATTTAACGGGCTCTTTTCAGTGATATTGTAATTTTACTGGGCTGCAATAGTGATATTATAATAAATCTAGGTTTATTATGAGTTGATTTTGTGGTGGGAGCCCCGCGTGTTCTGATTGGTCAATTGAGTTAATCAGTCTCAATACACATTTATAAACATTGGAGCGTGCCTTTTTAAATATCAATTCATTACATATTTTTGGTGTTTTTATGAGGTATTTAGTTGATCATTTTAGTCAATATCTTCAAAATGAGTGATCGTGAGCATTTGGAAGTGTTCAATACTTGTAGTTCAGTTGGTAAAGAAAATAGACCAATCAGCGATCGCTTTGATAATCTAACGGCTTTCTTAAACCAGTGTTATTGTTAAAATATCACTGCCTTATAATGTCACTGTATCGGTCTAGTGAAATAATAATGGCACTGAAACTAGCCAGTTAAATTGTAAGTAATGCAAACAATTGACAATAAATCAGTGTAATTATATTGTCACTAGTGAAATTATAATATCACGGATTTTATAATATCCCTGCGACATATATACCGTTACCTCCAAAAGACAGACAAAATTTTAATAGGCCATCTAATCATATAAGAAAAATTGGACCCTAGCATTAAAACTAAAAAAAATTGGCTAGTTTCTGTTTTTGTTTTTACTTTTCCTAACAAACTAAATGTTATATTTTGAAGAGCATCTTGTACTAAATTGGGTTTATCGGCCCTCTCTGTCATTTCACTCGGTCCCCACTCTTCCCACATTTCATTCATATGGCGGCACGTGTATGGATGCCTTTGGCGGCATTGCGGTTTCTTTGTCGGTTCGTTTGATGCTGTTTACTACAATATTTTGATTTGTTTGTGTACCCTATTGATACTGCGCCGCGCGCACTCGCACGCGTACCTGCCTAGTTTTTATTTGTTTAAAACGTACCGTGAGAACCCCGGAGCCCCCAGTTGCCACCGAGACGTTACCTATGACACATGTACTAGACCGACCAGAGCGCTTTCGCCGCGTGTGTATCCTGTGAAGCTCCTTACAGACATTTCGAGTGATTGTGGCCTGTTGTGAAGTGACACCAAAAACCCCGGAAAACTGATGTGGCAAGTACCTAGCTATAAGCGCCCGACCTACCCGACCTGACCAATTTTCCACCTATCATTGTCGCCCTCCACGTGTAATCCACTGCCTAAACTCTCAAACATTTTTGGTAGCAGAGCGTAGTTTTTTATTAGGACCCCTTATTAGTAACGTAATTTGTTTAATTGAGAGTTATTTATTTGCTACCTTCCTTTGTAATTTGAAGAAAACGTCTCGTCATATACCTAACCTATTTACAGTAAATTCCTTAATAACATTCGAGTACAACCCCTTTTACATAAGTGTCGATTAAATCGATTAGCGCGTTAATTACCTACCCTTTGAGTGCAAGTGAGGTGCGCGAGCGCTTTGTTTCCCTATTGATCACGCCATTACCGCGTGACGACGTGCAAGTTGTTTACGAGTTACGTTTGCCATACCCGGTGCCGTCCCTTACTATTTGTTCCTTTACGCATCCTATTGGAATCTTTTGTGAGTTTAATTTACCTACCTTGTTTCTTGCGATTTAATGTAAATAAAATGTCGGATACCGAAACCGGCAACGAGACCGTAAGGGCCGTACTTTACACGGATACAGCTGAATACCGTGAAGCTATTGGTGAACTCCGTTATATTAGTGACTGGGTTGATGATTCCCACCGAGTTCTTGAGACCTTTTCCTCCAATCGTATGCGAGCGCGTCTTTCCGACCTGCCACTTATGTGCGACAAGTTTTCCGCCGCTTGTTCCAAGCTGTTAGGTAATCTCGATCCTGCTATTTATGAACAAGAATATGTGCAAGTTAAGAACGAGATACGCGTAGTAAGGGACAAAGTAGACGACTTAAAAATTAAGTTAGACGAAATACGACCTCACCAATTTGAGACGTCCCGTACTAGCACCCCCTTCAAGGAGAATAAATCCCTGGCTATTGATAACCCGGCTAGTAAATTACCTGACCTACCTATACCTAAGTTTGATGGCCGTCCCGATAGTTGGATCAGTTTTATAGACCAGTTTGATAGCGTAGTGGACAACCAGCCTACCCTTACCCCGACTTTGAAGCTACACTATTTAGTGGGAGCCTTATCGGATGAACCTCGTCGATTGATACAACATCTCAAGATTGAGGCGGGCAATTACACCGTGGCCCGTGACCTCCTAAAACGTAGGTACCATAACCTGCGTGTTTTAGCGGATACCCACATTGCTCAAATAATGATGCTCCCTACTATAACGCCTAAACTTTCCGGGTTACGTGTGTCATTCCTGAACCCCCTGCTTTCGACTTATCGATGCTTAGAAAGATTGGAACTTCCTGTTAAACATTGGTCGTACCTATTAGTTCACTTATGCCTTGCTAAACTGCCTTCAGAGTTAAAATCGAGATTTGAACGTCGTTATGGCGATAATCCTAATCACCTCCCTACTTTTGATCATCTTATTACCTTTCTTGAGGATGAATGTAGGCACCACGACAATGTAGGTAGTGCTTCTGTTGTTGACACTACTACCCCCCCTACTGTGAGCTCCCCTCGTTTGCCTAAACCTAACGCGCGTTCCCCACCTCCTGCGAGAGCCTTTGTTAACTTTGCGACGACATCTAAATGTCACCTTTGTAATAGTACTTCGCATTATTTACGCGAGTGCCCCGATTTTATTCGCCTTCCTACACGTCAACGTGTTACCTTTGTAAAAGAAGCCCGACTGTGCTATCGATGCCTGGATAGACACTCCATATCCCAATGCACGCGAGATTATCGCTGTCGCACGTGCCGCCGTTCCAGTCATCACACATCACTGTGTTATAATGACTCCTCTCCTGTGAATTACGATCGCGAGCGCTCATACCGAGACGTCCCGGCCTTAGCTTCTAACCAACCGCGGCAATATCCACAAAGTCACTTAACAAACCGTGTGTCACCCCCACGTACTGAATGGCACCGTGTTCGTACCCTGCCACCTCGTGATTCCCGTAGAGCATCACCTCCCCGTTCGGGCGGGCGATCCCCACCTGCACCCAACGGTAACCGTACTTATAATGCCCCTCTAGGTCAAAGAACCCAGGCTGAACGTGCATTTCATCATAAGTACAATGAGGCCCCACAATTCTGACTAGATAGCCCCCCTTCCATACCCACTTTTACATCTTTACCTCGCAATTCTCTCGTTCTTTTACCTACGGCCTTGATTCATGTTAAAACCTCGTCTGGATATTATGTGGAAGCGCGTGCCTTATGTGACACTGGTGCTCAGGGCTGCCTTCTTACTACTGAGCTTGTTGTTGACCACATGAACTTACCTATCATTCCTTCTCCAGTTCCTGTTCGTGGAATAGGTAATGTTCAAGCAATTAATTCCCCGGGCATTGTATCCTTTTCATTTAAGCCAGTTAATTCTGCCTTTCCAGAAATCTCAACCAGTGCAATAGTTGTTGATGTAATTGCTGGTACCCTCCCAGAGGAAGACTTACCTAAAAGTGTAATTACCTGTACTAAGCACCTCCCTCTTGCTGACCCTTTATTTTACAAACCTGGTACTATAAGTGTACTTCTTGGAGCTGACGTCATTGGTCGCCTTTTAAGGTCCCAGTTGTTTGTGTCCCCTGATGGCCTTACTGCTATCTCGACGATATTTGGTTATGTCCTGTGCGGTCCTGTTTATGGAGGATTTACTGATTTGGAACCCCCCATGACTGGAGTCTCGCTGTCCCAAATA
Organism: Pyrausta nigrata; assembly: GCA_949316185.1. Taxonomy (NCBI): domain Eukaryota; kingdom Metazoa; phylum Arthropoda; class Insecta; order Lepidoptera; family Crambidae; genus Pyrausta; species Pyrausta nigrata. The sequence goes on from OX438936.1 coordinate 4,039,160, forward strand.
GTTGAAAAATTCTGGAAAATCGAAGTGGCCCCCCAATCTCCAGTTGCGAACCCCTTGGATATAGAGTGTGAAACCTTTTTTAAAGCAACTACCACTCGTGAAAGTGATGGTCGATTTATGGTTAGACTCTCTTTTCTTCATGATCGTCCACCTCTCGGTGCTTCCAAAACCAATGCCTTACGGCGATTCCATAATCTTGAGAAGCGTTTGCAAGCCAATCCTTATTTTCGAGAGAAATATATTTCCTTTATGCGTGAGTACCTTGACCTAAACCATATGTCCCTTTCATCATATGACCCGACCCGGGAACATTATTTTATCCCTCATCATGGATTTTTTAAGTCCGGATAGTAAAATCGTGTTGTGTTGGTTAAAAACCACTCCTCACCTCCTTCAGACTTTTGAGGCTAATCGTGTCTTCCAGATTAATAATAGTCCTACATCTAGTGAATGGAGGCACGTCCCAGGCTACATGAACCCTAGTGACTGTGCATCGAGAGGTATGTCAGTCACCCAACTGATCGACCACTCCCTTTGGTTTTCACCTTTGTGGTTGACGCAGTCTCCTGACAACTGGCCCGGTATTTCGGAACCTAACCCAAGTAGTGATCTTCCTGGACTACGTTGTTTAGTAGTCTCTGCCGATGTTCCTACCCCGGATCCCTCATTCTTATTAGAGCGGTATAGTTCTTTGAACAAGCTAATAAACGTGACTTGTTACCTAAGGCGGTTTTTATTTCCTAAATCTTACTTGTCCTACCTGAGCCCTGAGGAACGGAGAGATTCCCTTTTGTTTTTAGTGAAAATCGTTCAATTTACCTCCTTTTCTGATGAACTTGATCGCTTACGGCGTGGCGATCCTATCACTAACTCCCTTAGAAAGTTGAATTTATTTCTAGATGACAGAGGCCTGATTCGAGTTGGAGGTCGATTACGAAACTCCGATCTATCCTTTGATTCTTCTGCCTAAGAATGGTAATTTCGTAAACATCCTTATTTCACATTACCATCGCGAGAATGCTCATGCCGGTGTTAATGCAATTCTTGCCATGTTAATGCAATTCTTGCCTTCCCTGTTATCGTCTCAAAGCGGCTGTATCTCAACCCTTCATGGGTGACCTACCTAAAGACCGCGTCACGGCTGCTAGACCGTTTGAAGGTGTAGGTACCGATTTTGCAGGACCCTTTTTTACCAAAGTCCAGGCCTATAGGAACAAAAGGTTAGTGAAAAGTTACCTGCGTGTATTTGTCTGCCTTTCTACTAAAGCCGTTCACCTTGAGGTTGTGTCGGACCTAACTACTGAAGCCTTTATTGCGGCCTTTTCCCGATTCGTGTCGCGTCGTGGTGTACCTCGCCTAATCCGATCCGATTGCGGTCGAAATTACATCGGTGCCAACAATTACCTTAAAGAGTTAGAGTGTTTCCTGTCTCAAAACCAGGCGGCTATTGGTTCTGAGCTTTCAAAGCGGAACATATCCTGGGTTTTCGATCCTCCTGTTTGCCCTCATTGGGGAGGTCTTTTTGAAGCTGCGGTTAAATCGGCGAAATCGCACCTAAAACGAGTAGTAGGCGATACCCCCCTTACGTTTGAAGAGCTGACCACTGTTTTTGCTAAAATTGAAGCAGTTTTAAATTCACGCCCATTGTGCCCACTTTCTCCGGACCCTAATGATGTCGAAGTGTTAACTCCCGGCCATTTCTTAATTGGACAACCCTTAACTGCAATTCCGGAGTACCCTTATAAAGACGTAAAATTGCATCGCCTTACACGGTTTCAGCTAATCCAACAAATTACCCAGCACTTTTGGGAGGTAATTTGTTGGATTAGCTGAAACCGTGTAAGGCGATGCAAATTTACGTCTTTATAAGGGTACTCCGGAAGTGCAGTTAAGGGTTGTCCAATTAAGAAGTGGCCGGGAGTTAACACTTCGACATCATTAGGGTCCGGAGAAAGTGGGCACAATGGGCGTGAATTTAAAACTGCTTCAATTTTAGCAAAAACAGTGGTCAGCTCTTCAAACGTAAGGGGGGTATCGCCTACTACTCGTTTTAGGTGCGATTTCGCCGATTTAACCGCAGCTTCAAAAAGACCTCCCCAATGAGGGCAAACAGGAGGATCGAAAACCCAGGATATGTTCCGCTTTGAAAGCTCAGAACCAATAGCCGCCTGGTTTTGAGACAGGAAACACTCTAACTCTTTAAGGTAATTGTTGGCACCGATGTAATTTCGACCGCAATCGGATCGGATTAGGCGAGGTACACCACGACGCGACACGAATCGGGAAAAGGCCGCAATAAAGGCTTCAGTAGTTAGGTCCGACACAACCTCAAGGTGAACGGCTTTAGTAGAAAGGCAGACAAATACACACAGGTAACTTTTCACTAACCTTTTGTTCCTATAGGCCTGGACTTTGGTAAAAAAGGGTCCTGCAAAATCGGTACCTACACCTTCAAACGGTCTAGCAGCCGTGACGCGGTCTTTAGGTAGGTCACCCATGAAGGGTTGAGATACAGCCGCTTTGAGACGATAACAGGGAAGGCAAGAATTGCATTAACATGGCAAGAATTGCATTAACACCGGCATGAGCATTCTCGCGATGGTAATGTGAAATAAGGATGATCACGAAATTACCATTCTTAGGCAGAAGAATCAAAGGATAGATCGGAGTTTCGTAATCGACCTCCAACTCGAATCAGGCCTCTGTCATCTAGAAATAAATTCAACTTTCTAAGGGAGTTAGTGATAGGATCGCCACGCCGTAAGCGATCAAGTTCATCAGAAAAGGAGGTAAATTGAACGATTTTCACTAAAAACAAAAGGGAATCTCTCCGTTCCTCAGGGCTCAGGTAGGACAAGTAAGATTTAGGAAATAAAAACCGCCTTAGGTAACAAGTCACGTTTATTAGCTTGTTCAAAGAACTATACCGCTCTAATAAGAATGAGGGATCCGGGGTAGGAACATCGGCAGAGACTACTAAACAACGTAGTCCAGGAAGATCACTACTTGGGTTAGGTTCCGAAATACCGGGCCAGTTGTCAGGAGACTGCGTCAACCACAAAGGTGAAAACCAAAGGGAGTGGTCGATCAGTTGGGTGACTGACATACCTCTCGATGCACAGTCACTAGGGTTCATGTAGCCTGGGACGTGCCTCCATTCACTAGATGTAGGACTATTATTAATCTGGAAGACACGATTAGCCTCAAAAGTCTGAAGGAGGTGAGGAGTGGTTTTTAACCAACACAACACGATTTTACTATCCGGACTTAAAAAATCCATGATGAGGGATAAAATAATGTTCCCGGGTCGGGTCATATGATGAAAGGGACATATGGTTTAGGTCAAGGTACTCACGCATAAAGGAAATATATTTCTCTCGAAAATAAGGATTGGCTTGCAAACGCTTCTCAAGATTATGGAATCGCCGTAAGGCATTGGTTTTGGAAGCACCGAGAGGTGGACGATCATGAAGAAAAGAGAGTCTAACCATAAATCGACCATCACTTTCACGAGTGGTAGTTGCTTTAAAAAAGGTTTCACACTCTATATCCAAGGGGTTCGCAACTGGAGATTGGGGGGCCTCTTCGATTTTCCAGAATTTTTCAACTATTTGGGACAGCGAGACTCCAGTCATGGGGGGTTCCAAATCAGTAAATCCTCCATAAACAGGACCGCACAGGACATAACCAAATATCGTCGAGATAGCAGTAAGGCCATCAGGGGACACAAACAACTGGGACCTTAAAAGGCGACCAATGACGTCAGCTCCAAGAAGTACACTTATAGTACCAGGTTTGTAAAATAAAGGGTCAGCAAGAGGGAGGTGCTTAGTACAGGTAATTACACTTTTAGGTAAGTCTTCCTCTGGGAGGGTACCAGCAATTACATCAACAACTATTGCACTGGTTGAGATTTCTGGAAAGGCAGAATTAACTGGCTTAAATGAAAAGGATACAATGCCCGGGGAATTAATTGCTTGAACATTACCTATTCCACGAACAGGAACTGGAGAAGGAATGATAGGTAAGTTCATGTGGTCAACAACAAGCTCAGTAGTAAGAAGGCAGCCCTGAGCACCAGTGTCACATAAGGCACGCGCTTCCACATAATATCCAGACGAGGTTTTAACATGAATCAAGGCCGTAGGTAAAAGAACGAGAGAATTGCGAGGTAAAGATGTAAAAGTGGGTATGGAAGGGGGGCTATCTAGTCAGAATTGTGGGGCCTCATTGTACTTATGATGAAATGCACGTTCAGCCTGGGTTCTTTGACCTAGAGGGGCATTATAAGTACGGTTACCGTTGGGTGCAGGTGGGGATCGCCCGCCCGAACGGGGAGGTGATGCTCTACGGGAATCACGAGGTGGCAGGGTACGAACACGGTGCCATTCAGTACGTGGGGGTGACACACGGTTTGTTAAGTGACTTTGTGGATATTGCCGCGGTTGGTTAGAAGCTAAGGCCGGGACGTCTCGGTATGAGCGCTCGCGATCGTAATTCACAGGAGAGGAGTCATTATAACACAGTGATGTGTGATGACTGGAACGGCGGCACGTGCGACAGCGATAATCTCGCGTGCATTGGGATATGGAGTGTCTATCCAGGCATCGATAGCACAGTCGGGCTTCTTTTACAAAGGTAACACGTTGACGTGTAGGAAGGCGAATAAAATCGGGGCACTCGCGTAAATAATGCGAAGTACTATTACAAAGGTGACATTTAGATGTCGTCGCAAAGTTAACAAAGGCTCTCGCAGGAGGTGGGGAACGCGCGTTAGGTTTAGGCAAACGAGGGGAGCTCACAGTAGGGGGGGTAGTAGTGTCAACAACAGAAGCACTACCTACATTGTCGTGGTGCCTACATTCATCCTCAAGAAAGGTAATAAGATGATCAAAAGTAGGGAGGTGATTAGGATTATCGCCATAACGACGTTCAAATCTCGATTTTAACTCTGAAGGCAGTTTAGCAAGGCATAAGTGAACTAATAGGTACGACCAATGTTTAACAGGAAGTTCCAATCTTTCTAAGCATCGATAAGTCGAAAGCAGGGGGTTCAGGAATGACACACGTAACCCGGAAAGTTTAGGCGTTATAGTAGGGAGCATCATTATTTGAGCAATGTGGGTATCCGCTAAAACACGCAGGTTATGGTACCTACGTTTTAGGAGGTCACGGGCCACGGTGTAATTGCCCGCCTCAATCTTGAGATGTTGTATCAATCGACGAGGTTCATCCGATAAGGCTCCCACTAAATAGTGTAGCTTCAAAGTCGGGGTAAGGGTAGGCTGGTTGTCCACTACGCTATCAAACTGGTCTATAAAACTGATCCAACTATCGGGACGGCCATCAAACTTAGGTATAGGTAGGTCAGGTAATTTACTAGCCGGGTTATCAATAGCCAGGGATTTATTCTCCTTGAAGGGGGTGCTAGTACGGGACGTCTCAAATTGGTGAGGTCGTATTTCGTCTAACTTAATTTTTAAGTCGTCTACTTTGTCCCTTACTACGCGTATCTCGTTCTTAACTTGCACATATTCTTGTTCATAAATAGCAGGATCGAGATTACCTAACAGCTTGGAACAAGCGGCGGAAAACTTGTCGCACATAAGTGGCAGGTCGGAAAGACGCGCTCGCATACGATTGGAGGAAAAGGTCTCAAGAACTCGGTGGGAATCATCAACCCAGTCACTAATATAACGGAGTTCACCAATAGCTTCACGGTATTCAGCTGTATCCGTGTAAAGTACGGCCCTTACGGTCTCGTTGCCGGTTTCGGTATCCGACATTTTATTTACATTAAATCGCAAGAAACAAGGTAGGTAAATTAAACTCACAAAAGATTCCAATAGGATGCGTAAAGGAACAAATAGTAAGGGACGGCACCGGGTATGGCAAACGTAACTCGTAAACAACTTGCACGTCGTCACGCGGTAATGGCGTGATCAATAGGGAAACAAAGCGCTCGCGCACCTCACTTGCACTCAAAGGGTAGGTAATTAACGCGCTAATCGATTTAATCGACACTTATGTAAAAGGGGTTGTACTCGAATGTTATTAAGGAATTTACTGTAAATAGGTTAGGTATATGACGAGACGTTTTCTTCAAATTACAAAGGAAGGTAGCAAATAAATAACTCTCAATTAAACAAATTACGTTACTAATAAGGGGTCCTAATAAAAAACTACGCTCTGCTACCAAAAATGTTTGAGAGTTTAGGCAGTGGATTACACGTGGAGGGCGACAATGATAGGTGGAAAATTGGTCAGGTCGGGTAGGTCGGGCGCTTATAGCTAGGTACTTGCCACATCAGTTTTCCGGGGTTTTTGGTGTCACTTCACAACAGGCCACAATCACTCGAAATGTCTGTAAGGAGCTTCACAGGATACACACGCGGCGAAAGCGCTCTGGTCGGTCTAGTACATGTGTCATAGGTAACGTCTCGGTGGCAACTGGGGGCTCCGGGGTTCTCACGGTACGTTTTAAACAAATAAAAACTAGGCAGGTACGCGTGCGAGTGCGCGCGGCGCAGTATCAATAGGGTACACAAACAAATCAAAATATTGTAGTAAACAGCATCAAACGAACCGACAAAGAAACCGCAATGCCGCCAAAGGCATCCATACACGTGCCGCCATATGAATGAAATGTGGGAAGAGTGGGGACCGAGTGAAATGACAGAGAGGGCCGATAAACCCAATTTAGTACAAGATGCTCTTCAAAATATAACATTTAGTTTGTTAGGAAAAGTAAAAACAAAAACAGAAACTAGCCAATTTTTTTTAGTTTTAATACTAGGGTCCAATTTTTCTTATATGATTAGATGGCCTATTAAAATTTTGTCTGTCTTTTGGAGGTAACGGTATATATGTCGCAGGGATATTATTATTATTAAAATTGCATCGCCTTACACGGTTTCAGCTAATCCAACAAATTACCCAGCACTTTTGGTCTCGCTGGCATTTAGAATACTTAAATACATTACAAATTAGAAATAAATTGACCTCTCCTTGTGATCCTCCTAAAGTGGGTGAGCTAGTACTCATAAAAGATGACAACCTTCCCCCTTTGCAGTGGCGTCGTGGACGCATTATTAATTTATACCCTGGCCAAGACCAAGTTGTTCGTGTGGAACAACTTGGTCTTGGCCAGGGTATAAACTAATTTCGTCAAGGATCTCTTTAGGCTACCGGTAGGAATTAGATGTTAAAACTCCTACCGGTAGCCTAAAGAGATCCTTGACGAAATTAGTTCGTCTTCCTGTCCAGTGAACTTCCTTTCCTTAGCTTCCTAACCTTCTCGTAGGGCGGGCGATATGTTTACTACAATATTTTGATTTGTTTGTGTACCCTATTGATACTGCGCCGCGCGCACTCGCACGCGTACCTGCCTAGTTTTTATTCGTTTAAAACGTACCGTGAGAACCCCGGAGCCCCCAGTTGCCACCGAGACGTTACCTATGACACATGTACTAGACCGACCAGAGCGCTTTCGCCGCGTGTGTATCCTGTGAAGCTCCTTACAAACATTTCGAGTGATTGTGGCCTGTTGTGAAGTGTCACCAAAAACCCCGGAAAACTGATGTGGCAAGTACCTAGCTATAAGCGCCCGACCTACCCGACCTGACCAATTTTCCACCTATCATTGTCGCCCTCCACGTGTAATCCACTGCCTAAACTCTCAAACAGATGCGTTCCGACAGACCGCGGAGTGCCCGCCCCGGCTCGTGTAAGGTGTGAAAGAGAGAGAACTTAGTCTCTCATAGTGGCGTCTTTATTGGATTCATTGATACATTGAAAGTTTGTATTGCATTAACGCGAGCGATAATTCCTCATTCACGGGATGTTTTATTTTACTTTTTAATCAAAGTCGTTTTTAGGGTTCCGTAGTCCGACAAGGAACCCTTATAAGATCGTTCAGTCCGTCCGTCCGTCCTAGTCTGTCACAGCAGAATATCTTCTACGTTTATGGACTGATTTGCATGTAAATTGGTTCGAGGATACTTTACATATAGATCTCATTTTTAAATATAAAAAAAATTAAAATTACCCCTTTTTAAGGGTACCTCCCCATACATGTAAAGGGTACCTCCCCATACATACTCAAAATTATTTTTTTGAGTGCACCCCCTTGTGTGGGGTATCGTAACTTCGGTCGACGTCTGGTCGTTATGGATGCTACAAGCCGGCCGTATACCATGTAAGGCTCCGCGCAGATGGGCCACTTACCACCGCAACTGGTGGCTATCGCGCGCCACGCCTTTTGGTCACGCGCAAACGAATGTGATCGATGGCCGATACAATTAACACTCATAATCTGTTAGATGCTATAACGGATGTTTTGTCAAAATGACGAGTGGCCGCCACTGCAGGCGTGTCGCGAACATTGCCGCCACACGCTTCACGTCTGAGGCGACGTATTAAAAAAACAGCATGTTGGATTGATTCAAATTGATCGGTGGCCCATCTGCGTGGAGCCTAAGATGGACGACTCCCGCGCGCGTTTGGCGTCGCGTCGGCCGACCCTACACGCTTTCAGGGGACATGACGTTGCGCGAAAGAAAGAGAGGCAAATATCTAGGTGTTTATATCGGTAGGCTATTGGCGTGCCGTGATCTGTATTTGCACTCTATTGTGTCGTAGCAAGAGTCGCTATCTACATAAATAATTTTGCTGCGTGATGCTCCTGTACTTGTACTATAATTTGTTATGTGCTTTTATTTACAGGTATGGTTGATTTAACTGTGAAAATCTAACCATCCCAGAAACAACATGGAACACGGAAAGTACAGACGACAGCACATCAAGGTAAACACTGCGGTATCATATCCTATTGTTGTAATAGGAACTACATTGCAATCAAAATATAAAAAAATATAGTCTGTTGTGCTGGTCACTGTATGTTCATTATAGTCCGACAAGTTCATGCGACCTCCCTGCGCCCCCGCCAGGCGTGCAGGGAGTAAGGAAGCGCCAAACGCTACTGGTCATAGGAAATCCCCTTCCCGCAACACCGCCAGTCCCCGCTGATATCTAGCATGCCTCGCCCCCCGCACCTCTGGCGATCGCATGAAAGTCGAACCTGACGGACTATAGTTGAAAACTTAGTTTTCTTTTGCCTAAATAATGCCATTGGCTAGTCGTGAAACCAAAACTCCCAAAAAAAAGTTGTCGGGGTACGTTGCACTTGCCGTCAGCGACGACCCCTCGCCCACTTTGGCGCCACTCGTGGACCAAGTGAAACGCCAAAATGTGCCGGTCGGGCGCGTGTCGCGAATATCAAATGGAACGCACCTTCCATTGCACCACGAAAAACATAGCACTATTTTTTTTCCTCACAGTCGAAATGAAAAATAGTACGTTTAACTCGGGTGAAAGCACCCATTTCACTCTCGAGCTATTGGCGCTCGAACGAAGAAACTTCTCGATTGACTTGGGTCGCTTTCTCCCCTTGTATAACAATCTACTATTGTGTAACAGTGTGGCTTTATACTGCTGGCAAAGACAAGTTATTGATAAGTGCATACCTCTTCACCAACACCTTCCTCCCTGCAAGGTTTAACCCTCTTGCGTCTGATCAGGGGGTCAAGGCACAGCACGAACCCCATGTACACAGACAGCATCGTCAGGACCCACAGAAACATCACTACTACCACCTGGAAAATAGTATGTATGTTTTAACAACCACTCAACTAAAATGTACGGGCCGTACGGTCCTCGACTAAATAAAATAAAAAAAGCTTTATTTACTCCTCAGTATAGTTTTTCAATTTCTGTTTCGTAATTAGACTCGATACTAAGGATCCCTGATTGGGTGAAAGGCTCCTTCATCTTACCCCATTGTTTGCGTTCTTGAGCGGTTGTCAAGCCAGTTCTCTCCTGCCATTTTCTTTATACCATCGGACCACCTTACTTTTGGCCACCCAACTTCCTTCTTTCCTTTTGGTTCCGTCCATTTAGTCCTCGACTACAGCGCCCAATTAGCCAGATACCCCACGTAGTTGGCAAATTGGGCGCTGTAGTCGATATTATAATGCACAAGAGTGTGCATCAAACAGTATGAGTCAAGATAAGTACACAGGTGTAATTCTTTTCTTTTCCTCACATTTAGTTGAAACAGTAATCTGAAATGGCCAGAGGCCAGACGCAGGACCAATGGCTTAATGTGCATTGCGAGGCATGAGTGAAGTGTTAAGTAGATCTAGACAAACCTAACATAGGCTTTAAGATACTACTTACCAAAATAGTTTTGGTAAGTAGTATCTTAAAGCCTAAGCCATAAAATTTGCGTGTTAAATAAATAAACCGCCAGAAAAATACTTCATTCCAACCCGGGTTTCGAACCCAGGACCTCAAGGAAAGTAGCCAGACAAGTCACAAGTGGGTTGGAGGATGGTACATGGTAATAAATATAGTACTAATGACGCCCTGCTAGGGCACAGCAAACATAAGGCAGCTATCGCCAGCTCGACGATCACTAGGCCAGGTATCGGGGTTAAGGTAGAGGCTTTTCTACAACGCACTTACAGGATGACAAAGTGATCCTATAAGTTTTCTTTTTTAAATATATATCTTTTAAAATGAATTTATACTAACCATAATGATTGTGGTGTTCCTGGTCTCATACTTGCACTCGCACCGAGGACAGTACTCTTGCAGACGGGCACGGAGTTCTTCTGCCACTCGAGACACAATCACCTCGTCACAGTTGCTGTTAAGTGTAAAATAACAACTGTTTTATCACCAGCAGATTAGTACATAAGCTTGGGTGGCAGTAGGCAGGGCACATTGCAAAACTGATAGCAATTAGGCACAAATGTTCTTACTTGCAGACTATTTGGAGATCAAAAACATAGCATAGGGCATCCACCAGCTAGATGGTCAGACAAAAGGTTAACGGATCATTCTAGAGACTGCTTGTAAAGGGATCACTTTAGTCAATGCCTGCACAAGTAGTAAATTTATCAATTGTAAAACTGACTTTACTGAGTACTAGAGTATTCTTTGTTAGATATCTAGACATTCAAACTAGGCATGGAAGATTTCATGAAAAGCAGATGAAAAATCATATGAAATGAATTTCATTGTTCACACCTGCTATTTTTTTTTTCATATAGACTGCTACAAATCGCACTCTGCAAAATCATAGATCATGCTCATTTCATTTCATTCATTGATGACTGCATGTAGCAAAGCGAGGCACGAGCAAGTGAGTAGGAATGATTTGCCCTAGGTGCATGTTAGAAAAAGACAAACAAACTAGTTATGCGATCATAGGTGACAATCGATACTGGGTGGGCATTTTAAGAACATTAAACCTATCAACATAAAGTTTAGATTCATTTTCCATGATTTTTCATGACAACCTAAATATGACATTTCATATTAGTAGCAAATAAGCAACCATTCACAATAATTGATATTTCATAACAAGTAGCAAATAGCAAAAAGTGTTACATTATGACACTGCGAAAAAAAATCATTGCCAATGAAATTTCACATGTGATTTCATATGAAAAAAAATCATCATTGCATGAAATAAAAATTAAATAAAAGTACCAATCATTTCCATGCCTAATTCAAACTTATTGATTTCACCATGTACAGTATCATGTATATTGAAATAAGTTTGTACCAACAGTTTAAGCAGATTGCCCCCTAGCGACGTCTGCTAACAAGGTTGAGAGCAAGATCACAGGTAGATATGACCGAAATACAGTAATGATATGCACAGAACTATAACCTACCATTTGTTAGGGGCTACATTCGCGACGAAAAGCTTGCGGCTGTTGCTCAAGGAGTTGTTTAGCACCACAGACGGACTCGGGCAGATACAGCGGCATCTTTTATCTTCATAAAATTGGCCATTCACAATCTGACAAACAAAACATAAAATATGTTACAATAATACGGCAAATGCAGTTGCGACGCCGGTCAACGGGTAGGTAATCAATGCCGGCCGCAGCGTGCAACAGGTGACTAAATATTACTTTATATTTACCCCAGAACACACGAAAACCAACGCCAGGGCAAGATATATCTTGAAATCTATTTTTGTCATCATTTTACTACATAAGTTCTGGATTTGGACAACGTTTTATTGCCGCTGAACGGTATTAGATAAAATAACTTGATTTCGATTTAATACGCATGTGTTTATGTAACATAAACATAGTGAATGCTTGTATTTTAATAAAATCGAGGAGCACAAGAAAGAAGCCGCAAAAAAGCGCAACGTAAACAAAGAGTTACCAACTCCGAAATTGATTTACCTCTTTCTCCCTGCCTGACTAAAACAACTATTATATAATCTATGCTAAAACTAAAGCAAAATCTCAATCAATTACAATGCGCCCTGTCTAAGATTAAATTTAGGTTCAGTCTCTCTCTTTCTCTCTATCAAACTCACCACTTTTGATGACCGTCTTGGTGTAGTCCTTTGCGCACCGGACTTCTAAACCAGGCGGTTGCGGGTTCGAATCCCGCAAGGGGCAAATGTTTGTGTGATGAGCACGAGCATTTGTACCTAAAGTCATGGATGTTTATATGTATTTAAGTATTTCTATCCGTTATCCTAGTCACCATAGCACAAGCTCACGCTTAGTTTAGGGCTAGGTAATTGGTGTGTCTGTTGAAACTATTTATTTATTTATTTAAACAAACGAAAAGAGGAAGACAGACTACAAAAATTTAGAAACGTCAAATTAAGTAATGCGATTTCTAAGTTACAAGTTTTTGCGGTTTCGTCTAACTTCAGTCGTCATCGAATGACATCCCTACTAAATTGTCTATGGGTTCTCTAATTTCTTTAGCAACGGAAAGCTGTTTAGTCTGACGTGTCATTGTATAATTAAAGAGAGGATTGAGGGCGAGATTACAAAAAAATTAAAAACCCCTAACAAAACAAAACCATTATAATTAGCCCCGAAATTTAGGGAAAAACCCCTAGATTGAGAACCCTCTAATAATTTTCCATTGACAGCTTGTAATGTGCCAAAATATTTGACAGCTGAGATTGACAGTAGAGCTGTTTTATTTTCACGTACGTCACTGCTAAAATATAAACCTTCGTCTCCTGTCCTGCTCCTGCATTGGCTTCTATAAATATAATATAACCAAACATAAAAAATATGAATCCAGCTGAAGAGTGCTCGCCAATCTTTTTCACATAGCTAGCTAGCTTGCTCTCTGGGCTGCTGGTGGATAACAATATAAATAATATCATAAGCAATATGAGTATTTTGTTAGAGACCCATACAAATTCAACAAACGAGACAATTAATTGTCTATGGTTCACGACTGCTGACGGATCATGTTTTGAAGTAGGCAAAAATTGGTTGTGTTATTTTTGTGATGAGTGTTCGTGTTTATTGTAAGGTAAATGAAGAAAAATACTATTTATCGATACCCCTCAACTGTTATCTACAATTTTTATTAGCTGGAGAAATAATTCACCGCTTATGTTACTTGTACGATGACTGCCTAGGTGGCAATTTTTGATGTCACAGTTTAGAATAACTTGTATTTTTATTTTTTCACACGTTAATATCTGTATAACTAGTCCAATTGATTGAAATTGTAAATACACAGGATAATCACAGAAATGTTTAAAACGGCGTTAAGTTTCTAACGTGTGATAAATTCCTACAATGAGATAAAACCATCTACATAATATAGTTTAGTTCCGTCGAAGTTTTCATACTGAAACAATAATGATGATGTTATCGTGGTGTGTGTATCTTGGTTTAGTGAATCAGGGCAACAGTAGGATACGTAGCTTGTTCCTCCTGCTCAATTTCGGATGACTGTTCATGCATGGCTTACCAATAAATTATTAGTAACTTTATTCTGATGCTTACACACATATTTTTTTACACAAGGCTAGCCCGCCAGCAAGCTAATCAATGGTTTATTATTTCCTAATGTATAATCATTTTCTACATTTGTCATATTGTGTGTTTCAACTACAGAACATCATAAATAATATGGTCCTTCACAACTCCTGAAGGTTACAGAGATGTCAACACTTCACAATGTCATCCCTTTAGGAATATAACAGGGAAGTATTCTTGGTCCCACACTATTTTTTGAGTATGTCAACAATCTTTTAACCCACAGTTTTCCAAAATGCAGGATTATCTCCTTTGAAAGACTTTATTAGGCCTAGTTGTACCTTGAATTGATCTCATACTGGCTTCATTTGAATCTCCCTAAGCCTAACATCAATAAGACAATATATTGAGTTTACCATGTGTAATATCTCCCCAAACAATCTACATTTTAGTTTATTTGCTCAGTCTCATGATGTTTCCTCATCAACATCCACTGAAACCATAATAGGTGTTGCTGTGATCATAGATAGTAGGCTCTACTCCAAACCACATTTTACCTAACTGCTGGTAGACATCACAAACTTGTTTACATATTATATTCAGTAATATCTGTCACCCAGCAAGCCCCTCATAATCGAAATGGTCCATATATGTATCTTTGCAAGTCCCTTTTGCTTCATTGTATAGCTTTTTGGGGTGCCCTCAAGAACTTGATAACCCTTGAATGGACCCAAAGCAGGGCCAGGACCCAAACCTTCAAGTGTGTGTAGCTCCTAACCTGTGACCAGTACCAATTTTATGAAGTCTAGACCGAACAACAGCTCTAGTAGTGTTGGTGTTTAAACATTGACTGTGCTGCACAACCAATCGAAGGCAAATCAAGATGTATCACTTACCTGCACAGTACATAAATGTCACCTTGCTTTGCAGAGAATATCTTTTAATTCTTAGTTAAAAGTTAAAACTTATTATATAACTACACAAATAAAGTCCCTCCGCTTTGCCGTGTTTATCTATATGTATGTATGTTTGCAACTATTTCAAAACTGCTGTGCGGATTTACATACAGCTATTGACAGAGGAGGTTAAAAACGATATATGTCTTTGAGGAGGTTTAAAATGATATGTATCTTTTATAGGTCTACAAAAATGGTTCCAATGCCATATAACATCCCAACCAAGCTAAATAGACAAAGGTCAAACAAGAAACAACAATAAATACATTGAACATACAGATGGAAATTAAAAAGCAATGTTGTTCAAATAAACATTTCATTAAAATTGTAACAAAATTGCTTTTTAATTGCCATTGGTGTTTTCGTTCGATAATTCGTTTTAATGCCAAATTGATAATGGGGAATGTACCTGAAATAAATAATTTATTATTATATCATTAGTTGGTCTTTTGCGAATTTGGCATTATGCGAATTCGCCTTTTGAGAGTCAGTTCACGTTTTCGTTGTATTCGTCGTTGTTTGTCGTTTGGTTGGTCAAGTAACATGTCCATCTTTTAAAGATAGCTGAATTCCTAAAGGACTTGTCGAGATGTCGAGGACCTAAAGGAGATATAACATACCACCATAAAGCTATATTTATTTATAATAATAATAATAAAGCTTTTATTTCCGAACTTGTTACAGTTTGCCTTACAATAATAACATTTTACTATTTATAGTATGTCTCTTAGTTTGGTGTGTCTTTCGACATAGGCCTCCTCTTCTCTTTCAAACCTTTCTATTGCTTTCTGTCAGCTGCCACTCATATCCAAACGGGCTCGCTCTACTCATAGCTGAAACCCTAAAGGACTTGTCCATTCTTTGTATGGAGGTTGATTTTTTATTCCGAGATATAACTTACCACCATACAATTATATTTATTTATAAGCTACAAAAATATGAAACACGACCCCATATAAATTATAATTTTAAACGCCTCCACTTTTGAGAAAAAAAAAGGTTTGTGATTTGTAGGTCTAGATTCTAAAAGCATATTGTGTAAATTAAATACACTGGATAGCCAAACAGAAAGAAAAGTTACCCATCTGTCACAATCTATGTGTTATCTGTGTAACATATTTTCACAAAGTAGTGCAAGCCTAAGAAAAACACAACTTTCACAACCACTGTCAATGACAATTTTGTTGAAAATTTTTTTCATGCATTGAAGGTGCGGTTTATGTCTAGTTAAACAGTAAAATTAATTATGATTTTTCTCTCAATTGGAGGCTTTGAAATTTATATTATTTACACAGAAAGCCTACATTTAGGGAACTCTTCCATATAACATTAAATTTATTCTGGTTAAAAATAGTGACGAATAAGAAACCACTTTTGGACAACTCCTTTCCTCTTATCGTGTCAATGGTAAAACAACTTGTTGTGCCCAGTAACTTTGACTGTTTGAAGTGATTTATTGACTAGTGACCCTTCCGTCACTAGTCAATAAATCACTTCATGCTATTTTATAAAGGCGTATTTTTACATTATTTTAAAACAAATTCTTGATAGTAGAATCGGTGACATAAAATTAATTCCTTTCATCTTTTATTGGACACAATATCAATTGTGTCGAGTTGTAGATAAAGAGAAAACTTAAATACATAGAATGAGTCAATATGGGAAATACCCGACTAGCATTTGAGTCATTGTTACCCTAAAGTTATAATTTAAAATGAGCTTGCATTCATTTTGAGTAGGTATTCACGAACATCATGGACTTTGAACTGATCGTTTATTTGTATAAGATAGAAACACTTTATTGCCCACCATAAAAGTAACAACAATACAAAGCTGTCTTATTGCTAAGGGCGATCTTTTCCAAATAACGTTCGGGTATAGAAAATACCCCAATTCTTTTACTTCCAACTTAGACCGATTCTTGTTTGAGTAGTGAAGTAATAAATCAAGATTAAATAAATAAATTGTTACAATAAACACACCAATTACTTCGTCCTTAAACTAATCTAGAGTCGTTAGGGCGACTAGAATTACGTATTGACATACTTACTCGTTAATACGTTTATAAACATCCATGACTTAGGTAAAAATGCTCGTGCTCATCACACAAACATTTGCCCCTTGCGAGATTGGAACTCGCAACCTTTGGTTTTGTAGTCCGAAGCGCGAACCGCTACATCAAGACGGTCGTCAACAATAATGGAATTGTCGTCTAGCAGCTGTTGTTACATAATTGATTAAGTGTGCATCAAGGGTTCGATTTCCTACATGAGTTTTCTTTTCTTTGCTTAGAAAGCCATTCTTGTGACGTCATAAGCCTCTATATAAGTAGCTCTCCATTTACTTCTATTTACGGCCGATTGGGTTTACGGCAAATTTATAGTTCAAAATGTTTAAGCTTGGTGTTCGTCGATGCACCGTTCTGGCACTGTCAAAACGAACACCGTGCTTACACTCTGAACTTTAACTCCTCTGTTTAGGGTTGAAAATCAAATGAGTATTTTTATACGGTCCTAGCACGGTCATGGTATGGTACGGTGTAGGGTCAGAATGCTTTAAGCTCGATTTCCTCCTACGCTGAAGACGTAAACGTCAAGTCGTCTTTGATTTCGAACGTTTTGTATGGAGGCTCGCGTGAATGACGTCAGCATCGTAGTGTGGTGCACAGAACACAATACGACTAATACACAACAATACGACAGGTGGAAATCGAGGCTTATTTAAAAAAAATAATAATGTTTAAGCAGCATCCAGAAAAAAAGAAATTTTTCATTGCTAGTCCATACTTCATTGTTTGCTAACACGACCGAAGTACAGTTTTGGCAAACATTGACAGTCAGAGCCCACTAAAGGTCATGCCCTACGGATAAAGTTTGAGATGTAAAGATAAATAAATGTCAAGGGAAAGCTCATCTAAGTATTAGATCGGAAAAGATTGGTTTCGATTTTAGTATTGGGTTACTGTAAGATCTAAGGATCTGAAAGTCACACATAGGTATTGTTTTTTTTTCATATTTTTATCTAGATATGTCAAGAAAGACACGAAAGATTTTTTCTTGATTCATTTTATTTTCGAAAATTTCTTTTGTCACAGAATAAATACTGGTACTACGTACAGAAGTATTACTCTGCAATGGTATTCAAAGACACGAATACTCAATGTCGTAGAAAATATCGTGTAATTTAACTCTGCTCTGGGTCGAGCGCCTTTTCATTTAGATGCTGGCCGAAATACATTCCAAGCGATTTCATTCTTGTAACTCTGAATAACGATTCATAATACACTTAACCTATTCAAGGATGCCAGAACCTGCGGCGCAATAGGTTGACAGCTAACAAGGAGCTACTATCGCCATCTAGCGCATCTCACGATCACTTCACTCATGTTCGTCCATCCGGCAACGTAGTGCCGCGCGCCGCCACTTTAAAAAGCGCACGCGTGTGTCTTCGCTTGATTGCGAGTCCCTATTAAATTATACTGCCACGGCAGTACGCCGCGCGTAGGTACATTTTTGGTACCAACACGGGGATGGAGACATGCCTGCTTTTGTTATCATTCATAAAATACTGTTTGATTTTACATGTTATGTTGACCCGAATAAGTAGACCTATGACGACGGCACCTTTCTTTTCACATTATCAATGATGAAAAAGATGGTAATAGCAGCATCTTTTTTTGATACCCGCAGGTGGACGTATACAGGGTGTGGCGTAAATAGTGGTCCAAAGCAAAGGTGTGGATACACTGTACACTGAAGCACCACATACCAGTATTTAAAAAAAAATTATGTACAGTGTTTTCAAAAAAAAAATTTTTTTTAATTTTTTTAGAAATCGTTACCTTGCCTTACAAATTTGGTTATAATTTCCAAAAATGACGGTTTTTTTCTATCCATTTTTTTTATTATTATTGCTGATCACTTGTACTTAGTACTCCATTCGTTTTTTTTTTTTACAAACTGAATTTAATAAAAAAAATTAAGTTTCTTTCAAAATTCAATACTCACTGCTAGCAAATCGTTTGACTTTCAATGCTTTTGGTGCAAAAAAAATGTACCACACTGTCAGTGCCCATTGTTTAAAAAAAATGCCCATCTTTTGCAGATTCTAAAATGGTGCAACAATAAGTGTTACGACTTACAGGAAAAAAGTTATTGCTTTTCGAAACAAAAAGGAGCCCAATTCAGAAAAACAATTTATTTGAAGTTCAAGGGTTTACAAGGGTTGTAATTTTTTTCTGTGTGGTCCAAAGCAAAGGTGTGGATACACTGTACACTGAAGCACCACATACCAGTATTTAAAAAAAAATTATGTACAGGGTTTTCAAAAAAAAAAAAAAAATTTTTAATTTTTTTAGAAATCGTTACCTTGCCTTACAAATTTGGTTATAATTTCCAAAAATGACGGTTTTTTTTTATCCATTTTTTTTATTATTATTGCTGATCACTTGTACTTAGTACTCCATTCGTTTTTTTTTTTTACAAACTGAATTTAATAAAAAAAAATAAGTTTCTTTCAAAATTCAATACTCACTGCTAGCAAATCGTTTGACTTTCAATGCTTTTGGTGCAAAAAAAATGTACCACACTGTCAGTGCCCATTGTTTAAAAAAAATGCCCATCTTTTGCAGATTCTAAAATGGTGCAACAATAAGTGTTACGACTTACAGGAAAAAAGTTATTGCTTTTCGAAACAAAAAGGAGCCCAATTCAGAAAAACAATTTATTTGAAGTTCAAGGGTTTACAAGGGTTGTAATTTTTTTCTGTGTGGTCCAAAGCAAAGGTGTGGATACACTGTACACTGAAGCACCACATACCAGTATTTAAAAAAAAATATGTACAGGGTTTTCAGGGTTTTCAGGGTTTTTTTTATTAAATTCAGTTTGTAAAAAAAAAAAAACGAATGGAGTACTAAGTACAAGTGATCAGCAATAATAATAAAAAAAATGGATAAAAAAAAACCGTCATTTTTGGAAATTATAACCAAATTTGTAAGGCAAGGTAACGATTTCTAAAAAAATTAAAAATTTTTTTTTTTTTTTTGAAAACCCTGTACATAATTTTTTTTTAAATACTGGTATGTGGTGCTTCAGTGTACAGTGTATCCACACCTTTGCTTTGGACCACACAGAAAAAAATTACAACCCTTGTAAACCCTTGAACTTCAAATAAATTGTTTTTCTGAATTGGGCTCCTTTTTGTTTCAAAAAGCAATAACTTTTTTCCTGTAAGTCGTAACACTTATTGTTGCACCATTTTAGAATCTGCAAAAGATGGGCATTTTTTTTAAACAATGGGCACTGACAGTGTGGTACATTTTTTTTGCACCAAAAGCATTGAAAGTCAAACGATTTGCTAGCAGTGAGTATTGAATTTTGAAAGAAACTTATTTTTTTTTATTAAATTCAGTTTGTAAAAAAAAAAAAACGAATGGAGTACTAAGTACAAGTGATCAGCAATAATAATAAAAAAAATGGATAAAAAAAAACCGTCATTTTTGGAAATTATAACCAAATTTGTAAGGCAAGGTAACGATTTCTAAAAAAATTAAAAAAATTTTTTTTTTTTTAAAACCCTGTACATAATTTTTTTTTAAATACTGGTATGTGGTGCTTCAGTGTACAGTGTATCCACACCTTTGCTTTGGACCACTATTTACGCCACACCCTGTATACATCAATCAGTCATAAATGCAGGATAATAACTTAGTTATTTTAATTGCAGAATGCCAATCCAGGCGCCCCAGTGGACGGACTACCTCAACTGTCCAGTTTGCTGCCGCGAGTTCGGCGCGCCGCCCCGGAGCCCCATAAGCCTGGGGTGCGGGCACACCCTATGTAGGCACTGTCTGAAACATCTACATAGGAAACAATGCCCGTTCGACCAGGTGGGTTTTTATATGTTATAGCTGATTTCTACCATAGACCAGCTAGACCGAACGTGTGCTGCAGAGGGCACCCTTTGTGCTTTCTTTGTGCTTCTCTGTGCACAAATGGCTTACTACATTAACACACAATTAAATCGAAAGAATCCTTAAAAGACCGAGTTGAGTTGGAACTCTGATGCATCTTTCATCGTACCCTTACAAAACACGTATTTACACACACACACACACACACACACACACACACACACACACACACACACACACACACACACACACACACACACACACACACCACACACACACACACACACGCGTATACATATGTTTAATATAATATAAAATATCCAAAGCTTATTGTAAAATACCTATGTTGCTTACCTACTAAGTAAAATTAACTCGACATGTTTATGCCCGACCCTCCTGCACGCCCGCAAGATGTGCAGTGCGGCAATGTGCGATTTTTTGGTTTCTTGTTTAAACAAATAAAAATAACTCGGTGAAAGCGTCATCATTCAAGTTCAATTTATTCTGTAATGAATAACTACTTGGCCGACTGTTGCAATACAGCTCGGGTAGATGTCGCTGACGTCACGCAATGACGTATTCAAAAGAGACCAAGAATTTCGCACGGTTGGATTACCTACACGGTAGCTCAATTGGTAAGAGCGTTGGTCCGGTTAGCCATAGGTAGTGGGTTCAAATCCTACCTGTGTGCGAATTTTTGGTTT
Source organism: Pyrausta nigrata (assembly GCA_949316185.1). Lineage (NCBI taxonomy): Eukaryota > Metazoa > Arthropoda > Insecta > Lepidoptera > Crambidae > Pyrausta > Pyrausta nigrata. The sequence continues at coordinate 4,060,560 of OX438936.1, forward strand.
CTTATTTAAACTTATATAAATTTCTTTATTTACCACCCCAACAGACAGTGATCCAAGTGGAAGCGGAGGAGTTGGTGGTGAACACAGCCTTGCTCCAGCTGTGCGGGTACGCGCCGCCCGCGCAGCCGCAGCGGCCGCCGCGCATCCAGGCGCTGCCGGAGCCCGACCGGCAGGCGTACGACGCGCTCGTCCGCTGCATGGAGCACCTCGCCGTCTACCTCAAGTACTGCGGGAATGGTGAGTCGAAAAATAGTTCGTCAAAGAGATTGAGGAAAGAATGAAACTATTTTTCCTTTTTACTTTTGCTCGACTTATTTAGATTGAGGTCTTTCCATGGTTTTTTTGTCACTAAGCGAAATCTGTACGACTACCTATTTACTGAAAGAGAGATAGTGCAGGGTGAAAACGAAGCAAGCTACTTTGGTGTGGCACTAACAAAGTCAGGATGTGGCTTGAGGTTTCAGTCGCTTGTGAGAAAGTAACAGAAAGATTCTATGGTCGTCTCCTCACTAGTAAACTGAGCAAGCCACTTGTTCGATTGCTCTGGTTCGTTGGTCTACTCAGGATTCCTAGTAAGAGCTGTAAGAGACTTGGAATTTAAGTCGCCTGTGTGAAAGAAACAGAGTTCTGTGAACTCCTCTTGCTAAGCGAAGCAGGTGCGAACAGCATCCAGGCGCTGCCTGAGCCCGAACGGCAGGCGTACGACGCGCTCGTCCGCTGCATGGTGCACCTCGCCATCTACCTCAAGTACTGCCCGCAGTACTTGAGGTAGACGGCGTAGAATGGTGAGTGTGGCGCGAGAGAAGTAGTGTGAAAATCAGATCGCGAAAAGGACGGCACAACCGCGCATTTTCCACTTTGCTCCACTTCTTTAGATAGAGGTCTTTCACCGTCTTTTGGTTATACGCTGACAGAAATTGAGCGCAGGCTGCGGTCGCTAGCAAATTTAGCAAGCTATTTTTGTTTGATTAGTCTGGTTGGTTGGTCTACTCAGGGTTTCTATGCGAGAGTCTGATAAGCCTTGCAATTTCAGTCGCGTGTGTGGAAGTGACAGAAAAATTCAATGGTCGTCTCCTTGCAAGTAAACTAAGCAAACCACTTGTTCGATTACCTTTGGTTAGTTGGTCTTCTCAGGTTAGCGGAAGTCTGAATGAGCTTTGCAATTTTACTCGCGTGTGTGAAAGAAATACGAGTTCTATGGTCTCTTCCTTGCTAAGCGAAGCAGCTGAGAACAGCATCTACCTGAAGTACTGTGTGAATGGTGAGCTGGGCCTGGTGGGGCAGAAATAGTGTGGAAAAGAGGCACTATCACTTTTGCTCGACTTATTTTGATTGAGGTCTTTTTCTTCGTCTTTTGGTCTCTAAGCGAAACCTGTATATACTATTTACTGAAAAATATAGAGCGCAGGGTGCGATGACTTGTAAAGTTAGCCACTTTGGTTCGATTAGTCTGGTTAGTTGGTCTACTCAGGGTTGCTTTGCGAGAGTCTGGTGAGCCTTGCCACACACAGTCGCTTGTGTGCAAGAGACAGAAGAATTGTATAGTCTTCTTGCTTATTGACCAAGCAAGCTATTCTGGTCTGGCTGTTTTTCTCATGGGTTTCTAACAGGTCTTTATGTGGCTTGTGGTTTCAGTCCCTTTTATAAAATGCTTGTGTGTCCCTTTTATTAAATGTTCCTTGCATGTCTTACTTACAAGTAGGTACCAATTCTTAAAAAGTACTAATATTTTCATCTCACCTTTTCGGAAAGTTGAACTTTTATGTGTAGATAGCCGGGTGGGAAATAGCTTTTCCCTCCTACTTTATACTCCTACTATTGAATAAAAGGCAACTATCGAGAGTATCGATAGTTACTGCAATAGTCAGGGCTGTATCAGCTATCTATCTATATCGGCTGTATATATATAGCCGTATAGGTAGTGATTTTAATTTTGAACTTTGATACTATAAATAAATAAAATAACAACTATCGATCGATAGTATCGATAGTATTGCTGTGTCGATAGTATTTACATTAACGGAGTTATCGATACTATCATTGCTATCGATACTATTGGTAAACTATCGATATTATATCGATACTATTGCTTTTACCTCTACTATCGATAATCTATCGATATTTTATCGATACTATTGCTTTTGTCTCAACTATCGATAGTATATCGATATTTTATCGATACTATTGGTTCTACTTCAACTATCGAGTCTATCGATACACAATTTCTTTCCTCACAGTCGAAATGAAAAAATGTATGTTTAACTTGGTTGAAAGCACCCATTCCACTCTCGAGCTATTGGCGCTCTCACTTCGTTCGAGCGCCAGAAACTTCTCGAGTGGAATGTTCACTTTCGTCCCTCGTATAACAATCTACTATTTAATTCTTTGCATACAGAATAAATATTTTCACATTTCATATTCTCTTTCTAATAATCTTACTAAACAAAGCATTGTTAAGTTTTAAAAATATTTATTGACATAAACTTAAAGCTATCTATATTTTTATTTATTTATTCAGCGAAAATATGGCTGAGGATATCTATTTATTAATTGCTACCCCAGTTAGCATCATGATTGCAGGTTACGTGGCTGTCACCAGCTGTTCGGGGCAATAACCGCCATGTAATGATTTGCATACATCACGTAATAAAAGCGTAGATACAGTGTGTAGTACAAAGGGAGCGTAATCACTGTTGGCAAGCTCATTAGCGATTGAGTTCCCATGTAAAAACTTGTTTTATGGTATCTGCTTTTTTGAAGCCTATGAGACTAAGCATACTTGGGACAAAGCGAAAACTAATATTTCACAGATACCAATTTGAGATATCGATAGCATTGATGCTTCGCACAGTTTCGGAAGCTAGTTACAGTGTTGTAGAAGTCGTCGATTGTACGGTCTCTCGCCATATCTATACTAATATTATAAAGAGGAAAGATTTGTTTGTTTGTTTGTTTATTTGCATCGAATAGGCTCCGAAACTACTGGACCGAATTAAATGAAATTTGGCACAGAGATAGTTTGAGACACTGGGAAGGACATAGGCTACTCTTTGTCGCGATATAAAATCATCAGGGGGGTGAAATGGGAGATTAAAATTTGTATGGAAAATCCGACTTTTGGCGCGGGCGAAGTCGCGGGGAACTGCTAGTAAAAAAATAAAATAAGAAGAAACTGTGTTACGACATAAATCCTCATTATGAGTGTTGTTCAAACCGCGAATTAGGTGTGCGTGCTGCCTCTCAGCAATGTGTTTTCGTAAATGATTGTTCAATTACCGCGGCATATCTGCGTCATTGGATTGACGGACATACTTACATTGAGAAGGACAAACATGTCAGAGTTTCGAATATAACAGTACCTTGCCTTTTGTATATTTGCCTATGCAAATGATGATTTGATTCATAGCCTCTAATGGTGGGCTGATATTGAGCCACTAGACGCGGCCACTAAACGCGACCACCTAGTGGTTTAGAACCTGCATATATTGAGCCACAAGGTGCGGTTGAAGTTAGTTATCCTACCCTTCAAAGTCAAATTCAAATATAATTTATTCAATTTAGGACACAAAATGCCACTTATGAACGTCCAAATTTTTTTTTTTAATTTGGACTTAGGGGGCCCGAACATGTCTCCTTATCTTTTGTGCCCTACTAGTGCTTCAAGACAAGACTCAGACTTCGTCTAAACATACCAAATATAAAATCCCTATGCTATTAGGCCTGATTCACTCCGCAGTTTAGGTATAATGCTACAAGTACACGCGCGGGTCGACCGGTCGTCGTTTGGTCGTTAAGGATGTCACAAGCCGGCCGCATCACATGTAAGATCGACGACTTACGCGCGCGCTAGGCGTAGCGTTGGTCTACCCTACGCTGGAGGTGAGATTAGGTTACGCTACAGAAAGAGACAGAAATATCTAGGAGATTAAATGGGTAGGTTATTTACATGCCGCGGTTCGAATTTGCACTTAATTGTGTTGTAGCAACAGTCGCTATTTACTAAAATATTTTTGTGGAGTGATCCTTCTGTACTTGTACTACTAATTATTCTGTCTTCTTCTTATTTTCGTGTCAACTCCGGCGTTATATTTTTGAGAACCAATTCTCGGCGACTGACTTAGCATTATTATCAGTAGCGTTGTGCAGGTGCACGTGTGCAGGTGTAGGGGCACTATGGGCAAAACTATAGGTGTGCCATTGTCTGTGGAGGGATACCACACAGGCATGCGTCGTCCGCAACATAACACCATATGTATAGTCGACCAAATTGAATCATGACCCACCTTATGGTCATTTTCTACTGTCATTCTATACAAGTAGGTTGAAATTAGCTTGAACATACATTTCCTAGAAACGAACTGTTATCATTTTATTAGACACTGACAGTTACTGACAAGGCTATGATCGCTATCTGTACGAATAAGTTTGTATGAAAATCGGCGAGAACTTAGGTAAGGGTTGCAATGCAACACACAGGTAGGTAGGTAGATATTCGGGATTCGGCACAGCCGGGCGCCAAGTCTGTATCGGGAACCAGTTTCTTTTATAAAAGTTCCACTGGAACTTGTGTTTGCCATGATGAAATAAAACAGTATACTTAGTTGAAGAAAATAATATTTATTTTAAGTATATATTTAACAAGTGGCATTAAATTGGTAAAGTGAAAAGTGACCCGATTAGACGACTACAAATGTCACTTCCCCAATCCAAACCCCACAAATTTTCTATTGGAAGATCTGGAGACCTAGACGGCCATGGTATACGAGTGAATTCATCTTCATGCTGGGTAAACCAATTCGAGACAATTCTGGCAGTATGCACTGGACAGTTATCATGAACAAAGGAGAATACTGGCACTTCTTCACGCAAGTAAACTGTTCGCAAAGTCGGTAACATTGATTCTTCCAATAAATTGACATAGTTTATAGTGTTCTGATGAGGAGACATTTGAACAATTTCTCCGACACTTCCGGCGTCCATCCAGGCACACATGTTAGCTGAAATTCAGCCGGATAATTGGTTGGGCACAACGTGATCCTCTGTGTATCGCGTGTTATCGTAACGCCACGAAGTTAAGCGACCATGTTAAGAAGAGCAAAATGATTTCTCGTCTGTAAAGATGTCATTCGTAATAGTGTTGCATTTCCGCTCTCTGTTGGTTCGTGATTCAACGAACGCCATGATTATGTCGTCGTTTGTCTTCGAGGGTACCCTCTTTAGCATGCCGTCTGATCCAGGTTCTGACTGTGTTCTGACTTATTCTTAGCTGTTTGTTCTGCCGAATTGGCCATAATACGGTTTGTTTGTAGATATTGACTTAGATTTTTATAAAAATTCAGACTTACTAGATATACTTGACATCTGACACACGACGTTTTTTATTTTTAAAATTATAATACATTTTTCTTCGTAGTGAAAAGAGTTTGGATTATGGACTTATTTTAAATTCATATTAAGACTGGTTTATCTAAAACATGTCTAGTGCAGTGATAATAAAGGTTAAACTTGCATAGATCTCTAACCCGTAATGACGCATTTTTATTCATATTTAAACCGTACTATGTGCAACATGCATGACAGCGAAGAAAACCTTACTACATTAATGAATACAAAGGAATAATCGGCAAAGTGGGTCATGATTCAATTTTGTCGACTGTACATGTTCTTGCTTGATTTATTCTGAGATGCTATGATCTTTCCCAGCGAACAGCACGGGCAACAGCCGGCTGTCGAGGCCCATGCAGAGGAAGCTTGTCACCCTGCTGCAATGCGCGATGACGGATGACGAGGGGCGGGGCAGGGCTGCGCGGGCGGCGCGGTCGTTGGGCGAAAGAACTGTCACTGAGCTAATACTCCAGCATCAGGTGAGGAAGAAAAAATGCCTTTTTTATAAATAGCTGGGGTAGACATTTGACCCGCAACCTCACCTGATAGTAAGTGAAGATGCGGCCGGAGATGGGCTTTGTCTGACTAGTAACAGCCGAATTTACGGCAGCCTATCTATTGATGTCAACCTGGTACACACACAAGTACAAGGCACAAGTGTGTGTGCTACACACAGGTGCACTCTCTGTTCCTTCTTTCTCATAGTTCGGTGAGACGCCAGTCCGACATGACTGGAGACAGAATAAATACAGTAAATAGTACAGAGAGGTAAGGCGCAGGACCAACGACTTAACGTGCTTTCCGTAGCACGAGGGTGTTACTCCAAGTTCCTAACTTTAAGGCTGTTTTGAGTAGTGACAGAAAAGCAAGAAACAAATTTCGGCCAGACCTGGTATTTGAACATGTATAGGAGCCAGTCTACCGATTACTAGACCAAATAGGTAAACAATTTTCATTGCATGTGCAGTGTTTATATTTGTTAACATAGATCCTATTGGCACATATTTGAGTGTCAAATATGGCAACTCCACTTCTCTCTTCTTCACTTTGGTAGAATCCGTTTCTCAGATTCATCTTAACATACACATACTCAGATCTTGGTATTTCATTCTAGAATCCCCAGCAGTTGAGTGCAAACCTATGGGCCGCGGTGCGCGCGCGCGGCTGTCAGTTCCTCGGGCCGGCGATGCAGGAGGAGGTGCTGAAGCTGGTCCTCCTCGCGTTGGAGGACGGTTCCGCGCTGTCGAGAAAGGTGACACCGTATTTTGTGAAAGTCAAAAGTGGCATAAAGTTAATGTTACCACCCTATATTTTTTGACCATTTGGTCTTAAGATATTATGTAGAGAGTGCACCTGTGTATTGCGCACACACTTTTGCACTATAATATGTCCCACGCAGTTGGATAATCTCTGATGAGATAGGCCGCCGTAGTCGAAATTCGGCTAGGAGGACATTATTATGTATTAACTTAATTTTAGTCTTTAATATAACTTGAACAAATATGGCAATATCTTACCTGAGTCCTGTTAGTCCGGTGGAGGCTAACCGCTAACGACTATCGTACAATTTTTACGGTAAAAAAATATTTTTTATTATTTTATTCTTTACAAGTAACACAGTACACTTAGATATTTATAAATACTGCCAAACTGTGCAACAGTTTGTCGGCAGTAGCTCTCGTGGACTATTACTATGTTTACTTATGTTATTTATTATGAATGAGTTAGGTTTTTTACATTAGGTTACATTAGTTCGTACAGGAGTTAACGTTCAATCGTACCTTAATTTGACATTTTATCGTCAATAGCAACTGTTTAATAGTTTAAGATACCTAGCATGTAACAATTTGAACCAAATAAACTTATTATTATTATATTTTGAAAGTTTAAGTGGACAGTAAGTACCTTGTATTTTATTTTTTGGACAAAAAGTAAACTTTGACTTAGCACAGTTGATAATACTGTCGCCGTACTACAAGTCTTCTAAATTACACTAGCAACATTGTAATAAAGTCATAATGGCGATCCACACCGCCAAATTCTCCCTGTATGTGGCGCATTGTTGATGCGGCCAAAGCTATCTGTCATTCCAGAAGTTGTGTTTTTTTGAGTATTTTTTATTGTGTTTTCAATCTACGAAAGCATAATGCCGTTATGTGCTGTGCCAGGTTGTTACAGTAATGATGTTCATTTATTTCCAAAAGACCCGCTATAAGAAGAAACATCTATAAGAAGAAAATTAATTAATTTAAGGTAGTTTACTGGAAATATTTACATCATGATAAGCTTCTGGATCGGGAACATTCATCGTATAACTAGATTGTGAAGCTACGACACCAAAATTCCCTGTATCATCGCGGTTCCGATCGTAGAATTCTAACCTAAAAAACAAACATGTACAGTCGACCAAATTGAATCATGACCCATCTTATGGTCATTTTTCTACTGTCATTCTATACAAGTAAGTTGAAATTCGCTTGAACATACATTTCCTAGAAACATACGTGTTATCATTTTATTAGACACTGACAGTCACTGACAAGGCAATGGTCGCTATCTGTACGAATAAGTTTGTATAAAAATCGGCGAGAACTTCATTTCATGTGGGTGAGGGTTGCAATGCAACACACAAGTAGGTAGGTAGATATTCGGGATTCGGCACAGCCGGGCGCCAAGTCTGTACTTATTAGGAACCAGTTTCTTTTATAAAAGTTCCACTGGAACTTGTGTTTGCCATGATGAAATAAAACAGTATACTTAGTTGAAGAAAATAATATTTATTTTAAGTATATATTTAACAAGTGGCATTAAATTGGTAAAGTGAAAAGTGACCCGATTAGACGACTACAAATGTCACTTCCCCAATCCAAACCCCACAAATTTTCTATTGGAAGATCTGGAGACCTAGACGGCCATGGTATACGAGTGAATTCATCTTCATGCTGGGTAAACCAATTCGAGACAATTCTGGCAGTATGCACTGGACAGTTATCATGAACAAAGGAGAATACTGGCACTTCTTCACGCAAGTAAACTGTTCGCAAAGTCGGTAACATTGATTCTTCCAATAAATTGACATAGTTTATAGCGGTTTGACGAGGAGAAATTTGAACAAGTTTTCCGACACTTCCGGCGTCCATCCAGGCACACATGTTAGCTGAAATTCAGCTGGATAATTGGTTGGGCACAACGTGTTCTATCGTATCTCTTCCGTTCCGTTCTTAATTCGACGAACGCCATGATTATGTCGTCGTCTGTCTTCGAGGGTACCCTCTTTAGCATGCCAGCTGATCCATGTTCTGACTGTGTTCCGACTTATTCTTAGCTGTTTGTTCTGCCAAATTGGCCATTATACGATTTGTTTGTAGATATACAATTTCAGACTTACTAGGTATACTTGACATTTGACACGACGTTTTTATTTTTTAAATTATAATACATTTTTCTTCGTAGTGAAAAGAGTTTGGATTATGGACTTATTTTAAATTATATTAAGACTGGTTTATCTAAAACATGTCTAGTGCAGTGATAATAAAGGTTAAACTTGCATAGATCTCTGACCCGTTATGACGCATTTTTATTCATATTTAAAACGTACTATGTGCAACATGCATGACAGCGAAGAAAACCTTACTACATTTATGAATGCAAAGGAATAATCGGCAAAGTGGGTCATGATTCAATTTGCTCGACTGTACGTGTTTTATTATTTTAGTTATATTTATTAAAACCCTTGTTATGTAGTTAATTTGTAACACAAATACAACAAAAACAATTTCAACAACCAATTAAATGTAACATTTACAGTTATGAAACTGGATTAACACCCAAATGTATAACTCGCAATAAAATCGGCTTTTTTACCAGATACTTTTGATCCTCGTTTCCGAAGTTCGTCTTTTAGTTCAGATAACTTCATTGACGAATCCATTGTGATAAAACAACATTAGATAGTCACGAAAAACTGTGAATTTGATACGAAAAAGCCCGACATAAACAATAGCAAAATGTTTGACATAGCCGTATCTATGCTAGCGCCATCTGCATCAAGCTTTGCGTGTGGATCCCCATTGAATATTGTTTTTTTTGTCCACAGGTGTTAGTGATGTTTGTAGTCCAAAGATTGGAGCCACACTTCCCGCAGGCTTCCAAAACTAGTATAGGGCACGTTGTGCAGTTATTGTACAGAGCGTCTTGTTTTAAGGTATGTAACTAATTATTGCCATTGCATAAAGTTTAATTTTCAATGACACTTACAACTGTCACCGTACCCTTCCTATGCATGTGAAAAATACTATAAGTTAGATGTTTGTTGAGGCCTGTATACCTCCATACCATGCATAAATAACGACGACATCCTTGATCGAGAGGCTAGCACATCGGTTTTCAAGGTGTTGCCATTTCTGCGGTCCCGGCTTCGATCCCCGATTGGGTTACCATAGAATTTCGTGTTTTCCAATTTGTCACGGGTTGTGAGTGTTCTGATACTACCGATGTTTCTGATTTCCATAGCAAAAGTGCTTTATAATATTACTGCTTAATGTGACCATGCCTGCGGGGTACAGGGGTCAGGGGGTAGACTAGGGAGTCTTCCCCCTGACCCCTAAGGATTTGGGTTATTCGATTTTGAATAAAAAGTGAATTTTCAATTTCATAATTCAAATCACCCAATCAAATCACAAGCGCCCCCCGCCAGCACCCCCGTTTTCGTCTACCCCCGCACCCCTCTACCCATACCCTCTATAAGATGTCTCAGATAAGCGGTCGGACTACAGGTATCAATAAATGTGCGATTTTCCAATATTGAACATCTTTTAACACTTATATTCTTATTTTAGGTATCAAAACGCGAATGCGATTCGTCGTTAATGCAACTCAAAGAGGAATTTCGCACTTACGAGTCACTTCGTCGTGAGCACGACGCACAGATCGTTCAGATCGCTACAGAGGCTGGTCTGCGGATCGCACCGGATCAATGGAGTGCCTTGTTGTACGGGGACACCGCGCATAAGAGCCACATGCAAAGCATCATAGGTAAGGTAACTGGATCCTATGTCTTGGTAATAGAGGCTGAAGTTGCTTACACGATGCACAGATCGTTCAGATAGCTACAGAGGCTGGTCTGCGGATCGCGCCGGATCAATGGAGTGCCTTGTTATACGGGGACACTGCGCATAAGAGCCACATGCAAAGCATCATAGGTAAGGTAACTGGTCCCTATGTTTTGGTAATAGAGGCTGAAGTTGCTTACACGATGCACAGATCGTTGAGATCGCTACAGAGGCGGGTCTGCGGATACGGGGACACCGCGCATAAGAGCCACATGCAAAGCATCATAGGTAAGGTAACTGGACCCTATGACTTGGTAATAGAGGCTAAAGTAGCTCGCACCACCTTGATTGTTCAGATTGTTCAGACGGTTCTAAGACCTTCCCGCACATTTTACCCTCTAAATTAGAAAAACTGAAAGTCCCCTTTGCGTGGGGAATTGCCCACGTTCTGGCAGCACTGAATGAAAGTCAGTTTTCAGATTATTTTTATGTTGGTGAGTGGAGTCATTTTTTGAACTGACCGTGAATGGCCAGCTTAACAAAGTAACTGAAGTTGTCAAATGTGACATTTTCAAGCGATTTCAATCCTGAATTGTTAGCAACAGAGTTACGTAGTTAGCCCCCAGATCGTTGACGACATTGAGTAGACATTTCAAAGCAAAGCAAATCAAGATCAAGCAAAGTCAAGCTTCTGTACGTAGTACTAGTACTTATTTTTTGGCTGAACATAGTTTTGGCTTTGTTCTACATCACTACGTTTGTTCGCAGACAAGTTGCAAACGCCCCAATCGTTCGCGCAGTCAGTACAAGAGTTGTTCATAGCGCTGCAGAGGACGGGGGACCCGGCGCAGCTGGTGCTGATGAGCGGCCACCTCGACCGGCTAGCTGGCATCGACGCTAGTTCAGGTGATGCATCGTATTCAGGGTGTAAAGCTTTGGTTTATCATGCGGGCGTCATATAGCACACCACACCACAGTGCCTGTAGAAGTTATAGAGCTATATCAACATTGGTATAGTACACAGAGAAACATAGTTAAGTGGTCAGGAGCTTACTCTGATGTATACGGCTTGGAGTGCGGGGTGGGACAGGGTGGTTTGAGCTCGCCCCGTCTTTTTAACTTGTATGTAAACCAGCTGATAGGTGAGCTCAACAGCACTGCCGTGGGATGTCACATTGACGGCGTTTGCACCAATACATCAGCTACGCCGATGATATGGTGCTGTTGAGCCCATCTGTCAGTGGGATGAGGAAGCTCTGGGCGGTGTGTGAGTCCTACGCGGTGACCCATGGGCTTAGATATAACACCAGTAAGAGCGAATGGTTATTATTCAAAGCAGGGTCGTTTAGTTATGCTCACGTTCCACCTGTCTATCTGTGTGGTTCAGTTCTAAAACGCGTATCGAGCTTTAAATACCTGGGCCACTGGGTTACCGAGGACTTACTGGACAACCTCGATATAGAGAGGGAGCGTAGATAGCTGGCTGTGCGCGGTAACATGCTGGCTCGTAGGTTTGCCCACTGTACTAGGCCCGTGAAACTCACGCTTTTCAAGACATATTGCCAGTCTTTTTTATACATGCAACCTATGGGTCAGGTACACGCAGCAGGCATACAGCGATCTGCGCGTGCAGTATAATAATGCCTTCAGGGTATTGTTGGGGTTGCCATGAAAATGCAGCGCCTCGGGCATGTTTGCGGAGGCGAGAATTGATGCTTTGCTGCTATCATGAGAAAGCGGTACGCCTCTGCCATGGCGCGTCTTCGTGGCACCTCCAACAGTATCCTGAGGGTCTTTGTGGATCGGTGGGAGTCACTACTCATCCAAAAGTGGGTGGTCTCTCATACCCATTTTTAAAATTCTTTTAAATATTCTTCATTGTATTTTACTAACCATAGTTATAAGTTAATTTGTATACTAACATTGTATGGGCCCTGCCTGAAATAAATAGATTAAAATTAAAAATAGCGGGCCGCAAAAAGACTGCCGTCTTTACGGTGACGACATGTGGTAAGTTCCAAGGCCGTATTAACACACCGTCTTTATAAATAAACGTCAAAAGACGTCCCAGCAAAGAAAATGGACGACCTTGATTTAGTTTTAATAATTTACTCGGAAGATGATTAGCAGTAAAAATTATCTGTACTCTTTACTTTTTATATTTTAAATAGTATCATCGATACTTACGAAATCTACTAAAATTTCGTTGTCCTCGATGCTCCTGTTGGAGTTGGAACTAATTTTGTTCGTAGTCCGGTAAAAACATACAATATTTTATAAAAATGGCTTCACCGCTATCGAGAAAAACGTTCACGAACCATCTGACGCTGTCAAGATGGCCGTCATGCAAATGGCGACAACGCTTTTTGACATTACGGTGTCGATTACCGCTCTCTAGGAAACCGCTCCATTTTGTTTTCAAAGACAACGTTCTAGTGTCATCATTCACCGCTAGTATGACGGCAACGCTATCCTAGGAAGCCAAAGCTTAAACGGGTATTGTGAGCATCGTTTTATAGTCCGACGAGTTCGTGCTTGATAGTGGGAGGTCGTTATCAAATTTAAAAAAAAACGAAACGCTAGCGTTTTTTCTAAAACGGATAGTTGTCGAAACAGTTATCGTACGCAGAGAAACCGTGAAGATCGTGATCGTGGAGACGAGCACTACAACTAGCGCCTAAACGAAACTGTCGTCGTCCGTTCCGTCGAGTGAAATGGTTGCGAACGGGACGAGACGTCGACATGACAAGTAGTCGTTTCATTGCATTCTGGAATTTATTTAGGCGTTGAGTACGAATTCGCATTTAACAAATACGAGTTGTCCTACTATTAAGTGGGTGAATGGGAGATAAAAGTTAATATAGGAAATCTAAAAATTACGCTGGCGAACCCGCAGGGAACTGCTAGTCACCATATATTTCATTGTCATCCTTTTTTGCAGACGCCAAAAGTCCATCGTGGCAGCAGCTGGCTGAGATCATGACGTCTCTCAAGGAGGTGGTCTCCGGCCTCATTCACTACCTACAGAACGCGTCCGGGCGGGACTCGAACCACAACCCCAGGCCGCCACCCCAGGATAGAGTGACGGAACCGTCGACAAGTAAGTCCATTGCGCAAGCGCAAGCGAAGATTGCGCATTTATCGTGCGACAGACGCGCGATCGATACGCCCCGCAGACAGACACACTTTCGCATTTATAATATTAGTATGGATTACAATATTTTGTTTTTGTTTAAGCTCAATGATTTCGACGCAATATTTAAATATGTAACTTTGATGTATAGCGCCATCTATCAACATAAAATCAAGGTAAAATTTTGAGCTGTTCGAAAATTCCTCATTTCTAGCAAAATACAAAAATAAAGTTGGCAACCCTGGTGTGTCGTGTCAGTATTGGGGTCATACATTTGAGTTAAAAGCCCAGATATTCTGCCTGATTGGCAGAATATCTGGGTCTGGGCAGAATAAATGGTCTTTCCATGTAGAAATTATGGACGAACACTTAAAATCATACGAGAACGAGGCTACAAGTTTCGGGCTGAGGTGCAGCTTTATTTTGTTTTTCCTCCATATACAATCTGGCTGCTTAGAGAAGTTAAGTGTTTCCTCTTGCATAGCCTTGAAAGAATTTATTGCAGAATAGCGTAACCTCTTTAGGAAAAAAGATACAGCTGACCAAATTGATGTGCTGGAAATGTCCGTTGAGAAAGCCAAATTAGTCAAATTCGTAACTACACGAACTCAGGCCTAAAAATAAAAGCGTATCAAAAGGACTCATCCCCTTCTCCAAAGCTTCAGCGCACTGCCCCTATCGCCAACATGAGTAAGAGAGATAACAATAATTAGGTATCTTGTCTTTCCATTGTTATTGCAGGTTGTAAAAGAAATGTGCCCACGTTTACAACCCATGATCCACGAGGGCGAATTGCGCTAAATGGATAACCAAAAAACCTGCAACATTTAAATCTTAACTTTCTTGCACTAATTTTTAGTTAACTAACAAGTTAACGTTAGGGATGACAAAATGGCAAAACAAGCAAACATAATTATTGAAAAACACCCGACTGCAAAAATTATTATATTTTTGAAATGGTATTTTTACTGGCTTTCATTTGATACCCATATTGCTATGGTAAGAAAAAAATCAAATCCCTCAGTTTACTTAATTTCCATTTGTGGGCGCCATTTTTAAATGTATATAGCCTATGTCACTCTCACAATTTTGATTAATTCAACGACACCGCATATATCAAAAACTGTCTAGCCGTTTGGGCTGTAGGACATGCCAAACAATTATACATACTCTCGAAAAAGCAAACATAATTATTGAAAAAACAAAACACTCGAATTATTGTTTTTGAAATGGTATTATTACTGGCTTTCATTTATATAAGTTTAAATAAGAAACCAAAAATTATCACACAGGTAGGATTTGAACCCACGTCCTTTGGCTGACCGGGCCAACGCTCTTACCAACTGAGCTACTGTACAGTCTATCCAGCCGTGTGAAATTCTTGGTCTCTTTTGAATACGTTATTGCGTGACGTCGGCGACATCTACTCGAGCTGTATTACAACAGCAGTGGGCCAAGTAGTTATTCAACTTAAATGATGACGCTTTCGCTATTCGATAGTTTTTAATATTTTGAACACTCGCAGTGTTCTTTCTTATTAATATAAGTTTAAATAAGAAACCAAATATTCGCACACAGGTAGGATTTGGCTAACGGGAACAACGCTCTTACCAACTGAGCACTGTGCAGTCTATCCAGCCGTGTGAAATTCTTTCTTGGTATCTTTAGAATACGTCATTCATTCAATAATTTGGTTTGTTATTTAAACTTCTATAAATAAGAAAGAACACTGAGTGTTAAAAATATTAAAAACTATTGGATTTCATTTGATACCTATATTGCAATGGTAAGAAAAAATCAATTTCCCCTGCCTCCTTTATTTCCATTTGAGGGCGCTATTTTTAAAATGTATATAGCCTATGTCATTCTTACAATTTTGACCAATTCAATGACACCTCATATGACATTTACTGCTCAGCCGTTTGGGCTGTAAGGCGTGGCAAACAATTATACATACATACATACTCTCGAAAACATAACCCTCCTTCCGCAGTCGGGTAAAAAATGTTTGTTGTCAGATGGCCAAATTATTTAGAACTTTCTACCTCGATGTTTTTGAAGGCCGATTATAGCCAAAAGTAGCCCATTCAGTGCTACTTTTTAAAATGACTATGAAAGCTGAGTGTTTGGTTTTTTTTTGGAATCTACTTTGAAACCATAAAGTATTACATTAAACGTGTGTGTATCTATTTCATGAACCTTGAAATTACATAAAAACACCTTTTTATATAAATCTTCACTGCAGATCTACTCGTAACGAGTATGGAAATGAGGAAAAAATATGTTTGCGATTTCGAAGCCACATTATGAAATGAAATGACCAATAATAATATTTCTTTGTGACATTCTTCAGTATGGGGAAGCCTTAACCATAATATCGCCGTATTTTAAGAAAAAATATGCTTATTCTACCGTTTTTAGGGTTCCGTTGTCCTGACGTAGAACCCTTATATTTTCGTTATGTCCGTCTGTCTGTCTGTCCGAGATTTTGCTAAGATACCGTTAGTACTAGGAAGCTGTAATTTTGTAGGCCTTGCCAACGCTAAAAGCCCGTTACACCCAGTATAATAAACTAGCGGTGGCCCACGACTTTGTCCGCTCAAATGTCGAGTTTCCCATACAAACTTCCAACCCCCTTTTCACTTCCTTACAGATTGAATGAACAAAAATCCAGAAATACGTCATTCTTAATTTCTAACCAAATAGCTAAATACCAATTTTCATCGATTTAGCTTCAAACTGACGGAGTTTTACACATTTCTCCACTTTTTAACCCCCTTTAAGGGGTGATGTTCTAATAAAAAATCCTTAGTGCTCACTTACACTATAACAGAAAGCATGGTGCAAAATTTTAATTTGATAATCCCAGTAGTTTAGGCTGTGCGTTTATAAGTCAGTTAGTCAATCAGACAGTTTTCATTCTTAGGGTTCCGTAGTCCTGACAAGGAACCCTTATAGTTTCTTCATGTCCGTCTGTCTGTCTGTCTGTCTTTCCGAGGTTTTTCTCAAAGACCGTAAGTACTAAAAAGCTGTCATTTTGTAGGTGTATGTATACCAATTATGCCGACAAAGTGGTTGAATATTTTTTTATAGTAGCTTTCTTATATGTGTAGTGGGGATGTACAAGATGTACTTTTTCTTTGTTTACCCCATCATGTGGAGTATCATCACAATAGACAATATGTATTCATACAATTTGTTTAGCTAAGCCGTTTTCTCTTACAATTACATTATGGTTAATAACTCAATTTTTGTTATTAAAAAAATTAAATTAGTTTTTTTCTTAATTTCAAAGGGTTTTTATATTTAAAGACACAACAAATCATTTTTCTTGATATAGTTAAATTTAAAGAATCATATCAGTTTATGCTAGTGATCTCAATTTTTTTTTTGTATAGCACATTTCAACATCCGCAAATATAACTTAGTTATTCATACAAACACAAAAAAAACTTACAATTGTCTTTAATTACATCTATTACATGTGCAAAATCGCCTTTATTTGTTTTAAACATTAAATTAGTATTGCGCGATTTGTTCGCATATGGAATTAATTTTTTTTTTAACTTGTTATCAAATCAGATACTTTGTAATATTTTGTTCACTTTTGGACCTATAGAAAAAAATCTAAATGAATGTGTCTTAAAAAAAATAAGCAGTTTTCGAGTTTACAAGCAAAAAAAATATAAACAAAAGAGGCGCTTTTACTATTTCGTTGATAGCTTACTTACCACACTCGGGACTTTAAGTATGTTCACCTAGACACCTCGAAGAAAACAAATCTACCCGTTTTGTTTTCAGAATTTCTTGTTTTTAATAACGAAGATTTAACTTTATCATCACTTGTCTTAAATATTCAAACTTAACAGAAGCCAAACTGCCGTTTCTAATGTAGAGATTTTACTATGACCCGGTTTGTTTATGTCGAGATTTCTCCAATCCTTCTCAAACGTCTACATTTCTGCACCAATTCGCGACATCGTGGACACAGTAATAGGAAGTATTCTACAGGATCGTCGAATCTCAAAGAAAAAAGACTTAGATAAATCTAAGCATTAGAACATGCAGTTTACGTTTGGTGTAATAAAACTGACAAACAGGCAAAACTAGCGTGGTCCCGCTGTTATGGTTTTATGTAAGGGTGTGCTACAGGCGTAAAACCATTGTCAAAATAGCATTTTATTACTTTAAGTCCACTTTTGAGTATTTTCCCGCCGAATTGGAATATTTCTCAATCTTTCCGTTTTTTCCCATACTTTCCCGTATTTTTCTTTTCCATCCCAATTTTTTCTTTCCCTTGCCCATCGCTAGTAATCCACCATAAAATGGGTTTGTTCCTATTAGTCCATTGAATGAGTCCCTCCAAGGGGGGTCTAGAGTGCGTGAGTTAGTAACGTAAGATGTTTCTTCGGAAACATGTCAAGAGTCCCTAGGTAATAAACATACTAAAACCCCGGGACACTCGGAGGAGCCCCGGAGTGGGGGGAGGGGGGGGAAAGGGTCAATTTTTTCATTTTTCGCTTAAATCTCAAAAACGGTACATGTAAGAGAAAAACTTTTAAGGAAAAGTTGAAAGGCCATAAAATTATCTACAAGTTGTACCTAAATCATTTTTTTCTATTCGCAGCCGTTTTCGAGCTACATCCCATGAAAGGTGAAAAATTCGAAAACTTTTTATTTTACCAACTTAGGGTGCCCGCAGACGACCGTTGTTTTCTCCGTTTTTGTTGTGGATTGTAAGAAATGACGATGATGATGATGATGATGATGACTACTTTTTCATCCTTTTGGGTTGGGACGGTCCTGTTAAGAGTTCTTCTTCTATTATTTGTTCATCCTCAGATGTAGGTGATTCGTGGTGAAGCTCTTCGTCATCACCACCACCATCATCATCATCTTCCTGAATGGATACGCTGTTAAGGCATTTCCCTTGGCAATGAAGGCATGCCGCTGAACATTTGAGCATTGCTTTTCGGCATCCACATTTGCCGCTAGCACAATCTTTAGTGCAACGGCAAAATATGGTCTGTAGTAAGGCCTCTGGTGCTGGTGGATCTTCGGTTTTTATGGGCTCCAGGGTGTTTCCTACAGATTGCCATCCCCACTCTTGTGGAGGCAGCTCATTCCCAAGCCACTGTTGTACTTGATAGTAAGTGCGCCGGGAATGCTGTTTTGCCGCACTTTCCGTGGGTGGGAGAGAGCTTATGTCTGGCTTTAGTTTGGCTTCTGACCTCATAAAGGACTGGAAGCGGTATTGGTTGAGAGAGGTGACTTTAGTTGGTGCTCCATACCATTTTAAGAAGCAAATTTTCCCAGCCTCTTCAACGTCACTTTGAGTGGAGGAGGGGTTGTAAAAGATCATCGATGCTTTTTTTATGACGTCACATTTTAAATATTGCTTTGTGAAAGCCATCTTGCTTTTTTTAAACGTCACAGATGTATCGCAGCCAGTAAAAGAATGTAAAAATAGGATATGATTAAATCCTTGTTGCTGCATCTCTTGGCTGGATAAAACAATACTTTTATTTTTTTCCTCTGCCAGGTTTTAGCAGCAGGATGTCATTTGCAGGAGGAGTGGAAGCTATCAAAAGAACAGTGAGGTCCACATCCTCACCAACAATTGCCACAGAGCTATGGGTGGATTGTTCCACAGACGTCTTTACAATGAGGACGTCAGGATCATCATTTGCCTGTATAGTCTGTATCCCATTTTCCTCCAGTTTTGTCCGTAATAAGGAAATGAGCTGAGTTTTGTTGGAAGGATTAGACAAAAACTCTTCTTGTTTAATTAGGATCGAAGTATTCCATGTCAAATTGATTTCAGCTGACCTCTTCAATCTATATCGCCTCTTTTGTTCATGTGATTTCGTACTGTTGGCAGAATTTGTGTATCCGTCAAACACCACAGTACGACTCATTCCAGGGTAATGTAGGTAATGTATCCATTACAAATTATGCCAACACATGTATCCTTTTGCCAAATTACTCTGTGTAGTAGAAGGCCCCCATCCAATACTATTTTCATTTGAGATAGTTGCAGAGGCTTGTTGGTTGGCTGAAACAACGAATACAGAATGGATTTATTTGTCTTTCTCATCCCGCTTTCGTTGAACAGCGCTAAAGGAAATGTGGCCAATTCATATTCTAAATATTTCATCAAATCTTCTTCTGATCGTTTGCTTATGCACATTCGTTGAAACAGCAATGTTGGGTCAACCGCAATCTTTTCATCGTGAATTTTCAATGATGAGTTAACAGAAGAAAGTGGCAAGGCACGATCTTTGCGAGAAAACTTTATGTCTGAGAATGGCTTGTCCACTATCTTATTCATTGCTTCTTTACCCACTCGCAGAGCATCGTGGCAATTTATTGTTTCATCTCCTACCACTCCATTATGAGAGGCACTAGAGGAAAAAAAATAAAAAGTTCAAGTATCGTAACTACCCTAATAAAATTCAATTCCTCCTAAACGCCTCCATGGTGGAATCTGGTTTTTTATCAATGATAGACCTAATTATGAGCAATCTATCGGTACCGGTCACAAGTTGCACTTTTGAGCTTTTTGGAAGAAAAATAAAATAAAAAGTTCAATTATCGTAACTACCCTAATAAAATTTAATTCCTCCTAAACGCCTCCATGGTGGAATTTGGTTTTTTAACAATGATAGACCTAATTATGAGCAATCTATCTGTACCGGTCACAAGTTGCACTTTTGAGCTTTTAGGAAGAAAAAAAATAAAAAGGTCAAGTTGCGTAACTACCCTAATATAATATTTTGACAATCAATTCCTCCTAAAGGCTTCCATGGAGGAATGTGTTTTTTTTACCAATGATAGACCTAATTAAGAGCAATCTATCAGTACCGGTCACAAGTTGCACTTTTGAGCTTTTTGGAAGAAAAAAAATAAAAAGTTCAAGTATCGTAACTACCCTAATAAAATTTAATTCCTCCTAAACGCCTCCATGGTGGGATTTGGTTTTTTAACAATGATAGACCTATTTATGAGCAATCTATCTGTACCGGTCACAAGTTGCACATTTGAGTTTTTTGGAAGAAATAAATATTTTTTGATCGATTGATGTGATAAACATGGGTATGTAGTATGGGGAATTTGTTTGAGCCAAAATCATTTTTTACTGCGTGTAACTCAGAAACGGTAGGATATAGGAAAAAAATATTTAGGTACAACTTGTAGATAATTTTATGACCTTTCATCCTTGAAAGTTTTTCGAAAAATGAAAAAATTGACCCTCCCCCCCCCTCCCCCGACTCCGGGGCTCCTAGTGTCCCGGGGTTTTAGTATGTTTATTACCTAGGGGCTCTTGACATGTTTCCGAAGAAACATCTTACGTTACTAACTCACGCACTCTAAAACTTTTTATTCAATGGACTATATAATGTGACCATACATTTGCGGTTTTCAGATTTATTTCTGCATTGAGGTTATACGAATTTTCTTATTGCCAAATATCAGGATTCTGGGTCAAAGAAAAGCACCTACCTAAAAAATTTTGATTTCTCATGCTAATAAAGCAAATTAGGCGGTATTGAAGCTTGATTTTTTATAGCTTTTTGAGTATTATTTAAACTTTATGCCTCGAGAGCTGCTCTTGAGCTGTCCGTCTACGAGGGTCAAACTGAAAGTTCTTAGAAAATCAAAAACTGATTACATTAGCCAGTTATTAGTTTTATTATATCTTTTCAAAATATTGTCCATTGACGTCAATACACCGCTGCATGCGATGGAACCACTGGGAAAAGCACTTTGCCCACTCGTCCTTAGGGGTCTCTTCAATGGCATCGCGATACGCAGCCACCGCTTCTTCAGCATTCATAAACCGCTTTCCTTTAAGTTTTTCTTTAATTTTTGGAAATAAATAAAAATCACAAGGCGCGAGGTCGGGGCTATACGGCGGGTGACCCAGTAATTCAACGTTTGATGTCGCCAAATAGTCGATCGTTCGCTTGGCGGTGTGCGACGAGGCGTTGTCGTGGTGAAGGAGGATCCTACTGCGAGGTCGTTTCTCTCGAACTTTTTCCAAGACAAGTGGCAAACAATTGGTAGTGTACCATTCTGCAGAAACTGTTTTTTGATCCTCTAACACAATTGTTGCGAAATGACCTATCCTTCCAAAGAACGAGGCCACCATTTTTTTTCCCGCACTTCGATCTCTCTTCACTTTAGTTGGCAACTCCTCGAAAGGAAACACCCACTGAGCAGATTGTCTTTTGGTTTCAGGATCATAACAGTAAATCCAGCTTTCGTCACCTGTTAGTATGTCGAACACAGCATTTGAGTCACCTCCGTTAAATCTTTCAATCATTTTACGGCACCAATCCACACGATGGAGTTTTTGAGCCTTAGTCAAATTATGAGGTATCCACCGGGCGCAAAGCTTCCTGACCGCTAAATGTTCGTGGAGGATTTTGTGCACTGGACTCATACCGATGCCTAAGCTTGTCCGAATCTGCTGATAGGTCACTCTTTTGTCAGTCTCTATCATACGCCGCACAACACAGATGTTATTTTCAGTCGTCGCCGTAGAAGGCCGTCCCTCACGTACATCATCAGTGAGATTAGTGCGACCACGTTTAAACTCATTAAACCAGTTGTAAACAGTCGCACGAGATGGGGCTTCATCGTGAAAGGCCAATCGTAGTCTATCATAACTTTCTTGTTGACTTAAATGACATCGAAAGTCATAAAAAATCATTGCACGAAAATTTTCTCGTGTTAAATTCATTTTGACGTGACACAGACAATTTTCAATTTGCCGCCAAGTCGTAAAACAAATGACAAATGAATGAAATATATACTCAGTAATATTGGCAAAGAGTTCTATTTTCAAATTTTAGAATATTTTTTTTATTATATTGTTTATAAGTGGCCAGTTCTAAGAACTTTCAGTTTGACCCTCGTATCGGTCTGTCTACCTGCTGCAGATAGACAGATTGATAGACGGACATACGGACGGACGGATAGATCGTCAGACGGACAATAAAGTGTTCCTATAAAGGTTCAATTTTGTTCCATTTTTGTTTCAATGTTGAAAGTGACCGTCATTTGCCATTATGCAGGCCCTAATTAATTTTCTAATATCTGTCATATTTATTCGGCAAGCATAATCCACACATATTTTTTGTTAAAACTTTTCTGTTTTATGTACGCAGTTGGGTGATGGACGTAACTTCCATAGTTAGCTGTCTCTTTTAAGCGGCCTAAATTTTTTAAGCGATTTAAGTGCGGCCATCTTGCTACCCATGAGATAGAGCCAAAGTCGGTTCTGGTATACCTTAGTGCTCCGCTAAAAAAATCAAGCTTCAATACTACATATTTTTCATTATTCGCAAGGCATTAAAAACCGACGAGGTACTTTTCGTTAATGTAGGATTATAAAATTTGGCCGCAAGGTAAATCCGATAGCCCAAATGCAGGAATAAATCTGAAAACCGCAAATGTTTGGTCATATCATAGGAATAAACCCATTTTGTTGTGATTACACAAGTTTGTACGGAACCATCAGGGCGCAAGGCCGACTCGCACTTGTCCGTTTTTTTCAAAAATATAATTATTTCTTCATTCTGCCTTTTATTTACTGTACAATAAAGACTGGCTAAACAGATTTGCTGAAATACCTTTTATTTTATTTGAGTCCAAAATACGCAAAACAGCTAAAAAAACAACTAAATGACTAAGGGGTTTATAAAACAACTTTTCGATTTAATGCTCTATTTACGAAATATTAAACTTTAAAGTGCAATTTTTTGGTCTAGTAGGGCGCCCCCCCCCCCCTCTCTAAAAAGTAGCCTGTGTCCTTCCCAGGGTCTCAATCTATCTCTGTACCAAATTTCATTTGAATCAGTACCTAGTTTCGTAACCCTATTCAATACAAACAGACAAATCTTTCCTCTTTATAATATTAGTGTAGATGAGGCAGTAACAATTCGCTAACTCGTTTCTAGTTCCTAGCTCCACTCGTTTCTCGCTCATAAGTTCTCTCGTTGCTGGTCAGACAACAGCTTTAGTTTTCCTGATAGCGATGTACTACTAGAACCCTTTTTGTTTCATAAATAAGTAAGAAAATATTACATTATCATCCCCTTCCTGTGATTAAATGTTTTCTTTACCAAAAGGTGGTTTGGAAGAGATTGCTTGATTTGTACATCTTTCTCTGTAAATTGTATTGTTGTTACTTTTATGGTGTGCAATAAAGAATCATCTATCTATCTATCTACATTAATCCTACAAGTATCATGTTTCTAGACACAATAGGCAATACATTTTTAGGGAAGCCAGCGTCCTATGCTACTCGTGGCGTTAATAGTATTTGACCTTGATTCGCTTAAATTATGAAATATCGCGGATAGGAACATCCGCTTCCCGTAATATTTTCCATTTAAGTAGCTTTTTTGAAGTACCCTTATAGGAAATACTCTTAAAGCCGTGGGCGTATTTCACGGTGTGTTAATAGGCATGGGTCCCATCTAAAGTTATTTATGTATATTCGTAATTCACAATGTCATTTTGAAACTAATTGGCGTCCTTATTCAGTGTTGCCTTCTCATCGAAGCTAAAATACTAGAAAACAGTTGATATTTGGATTAACTGTTTTTTAGTACTTTAGCTGCAGTTTTAGTTTCCACTTCAGGACTTTTTAAATTAATTATAGAAAGACTAGGTCGTCGTGACGGTCTGTGCATTTATAAACAGGGATCCCCTCCCCTTTATCTCAGGGATCTCCGAAATAGTGAAAGCACTGCTATTGGGTGCTTGCTACGACGTAGTAGTGCGTACACTAGTAGTGTTCAAATAATTGAGCCCTTGAATTTTCTTGTTTGTCACTTAAAATCTTTGTATCATTCCTGTTTAAAAAATAGTGATTTTCCGCGGCTTCGTCTGCGTAGCGTCGATGACACAAAATGAGTCATACTCCCATAGTCGTCCAGTAATCATCACCTCTTATTTATATTAAGTTGTATGGTGAAGACAAGTTACCTTGTTTTTTTAAAAAGATACGCGAGTTGACAATAATAAAGCTGTTTTAATTTTTTTTAAATTGGGACTAAACTAAACAGGGGGGAGGGAAAACTGTTGGGTTGGCAACACTGTATCTTGTTCCCGAACTCTGAACTCTCTCCCGAAATCTGAGATCGAATATTTAAGTCAATCTCGGTTGTTTGCGAATCGATTGAGCACGTATTTTGACACTGGCAGCCCCACGGCTACCGTGGACAATTCGATAGATACTCACGGCAACGATTAAAATCTTGAGTTATATAGATTGGTTATTAATTTTAGTCGTTACTCGTTAGTATAAGATATTCAGTAAAAGCTTGATAACGCTTTTATTATCAAAGAAACAATAAAAAATTTTATTATCAAAGTTTTTTTATATATTCGGGTCAGTGAAAGTGAATATTTATAAATTGTTCATTAATATTTAAGTCACATGGTCACACATCAAACTACACTTTGCCCTTGAGACCGCCTCAATTTCCTTTGTAATAAAAGCAGTTTTCCTAGTTTTAATTGGTAAATTGACGTGTATCGATCGTGCGTGATATTATTTTACGCAACTTTGGCGCGTAAAATACCCGGACCACGGCTAAATCGGAGTCCTATTTTCTGAAAAAAAAAACATGAATGTTTTTTATAACACCTCAAAGTGATATCATCTTCGAAATGATTTCTTCAAACAAATTCTTGATAATTAATAATTATAGTATGACACATTAGTCCCAATTAAAGACAAACACACATGAGCGTTTCTTGACAAAAAATATTCTGGATCACTTCATTATGGAGACAATAATATATTGAAACTTCAACTCCACAAATACACGTATTGTCAAATTTTGAGCATAGATATACTGGATGACTTTTTTTACCGTCAGGAAAATAATTGTGTGAGATAGGTAAATGATATAGGTGACGATGGCGTCATCAGTTAAAAAAAAAAGAGAACAATGAATGAATCCGCCCGAATTTCAGTCACAAATTCGGGCGGATTCATTGAGGTTTAGCGCGTTCGGAGTAGGGTATGCGTTTAAGTTTTGGTCAGTTTCGTATTTTAAATATTATTTTTCCAATATGCTTTTTAAAATGTTATAAAAGTCAAAATTAACTTAGAATTAGATGGTTAGGTGCATAGTAATTTACAAAAAAATAAATTCTTTTTTTTTTAACTGATGACGCCATCGTCACCTATATCATTTACCTATCTCACACAATTATTTTCCTGACGGTAAAAAAAGTCATCCAGTAAAAGCGTCCCCGTTTGGGCACTGCACAAATTAAAATGATTTTTCCATTTAAATAATGATTGCACATGTTGTAAGTACTTGAAATAACTTAGAATGCGTGACGTCTACGCACTCGTTGATGAAGAGCCGATTGCTGGGCCGAGTGGCTTGTGCCGCAAAAGAACTCGAAGATGTAGCTCCTATTCTACTAGCTCATCTACTAGCAGTTCATGTTCATCATCATCATCATCGGACAGGCGGAAACGGTTTCAACGAGCTCGCCGTAAGAAAAAGAGTCGCCGCTCTAAATGCTATCATATGACTAAAGAAATTGGTAAGTTACGGAATCTTTTCGATCTCGATCCTCGACAAAATTGTGAACCTGATGACTAAGTATCAATTTATTCAAGAGGTGCTGGTGGCGCAGTGGCGGCAGCGCTTTGGTAGTAATACCAAAGTTAAGCAACCCATGGCTCGGTCGGGATTGGATGGGTAACCATTCCGACCATTTAAGTGACGTCCATGACAAGCATCTTATTAAGAAGTTGGTCCCGGCTAATATCTGTTGGTATTAATCGTTAAGCCTAGGCCTGCCCTACGGTGGCTTAATAACATCTGACAGTAAGGTTTGTCACTTGCCTTACAGACACCCCTCCACCAATCCGCACTGAGCCCGCGTGGTGGAGTATGGCTCGTACCTCCTCATAGTTGATGTGAGGCCTTTTCCCAGCAGTGGGCTCATATAGGCTGACTTCACTTTTATTCAAGAGTAAGTAGGGGCCTAGATGATGATGATGAGGTAGCCTTTTTTAAAGTGAACTTCGCTATCGCTAACAAAATGTATGAAATCTGACATAAGCCATCGAAAGATCACGTGACTTTTGTATACATATTGACATTTCGTTGGCGATAGCAAAGTTCGCTGTAGAAAGATTGTGTCTTGTTTAAAGGCTTTGGTACGAGCTGATTTAAGGTTTTGAGGTCTTATCACACATACTATAAACTTGGGAAAAGAAAGTCATCTTATTATCTTTTTCGTAAGTGGTCTCGTAAGGTAAGGCGATTTAGTGACGATTTCGATGGTATTGTGCGTTATAGAATGGAGTTTCCTAAAAACAATACTGAACGACTAGACTTGATGACGTTTCGTTTCCAAGTCGATATTTGTTCCACGACCCTTAGAATCCGATTTAACATTTTTGATATAGGAGCCAAGTTGAAAGAACCTTCTGTTTCCAAAATCACAGATAATTTTATCAAAATATTAGTTGATGTCCAATTTTTCGGTGATTCGGCTGGGTCCGAAGTTATATTTGCTAACACTCAAAAAATACTTATGCTCCTGGCTTTGTTGATCTTGAACATAGAATCACTTACACATTTGACCAAATCTAATATTACATAATTTTATGCTGCAATTACTTGTTTTGAAACAAGAATCATGTTTGCGGTAAACGCAGTCTGGCCTGAATCTGATTCCAGTATCTAATTAAAATTATCTGAATGCACAAGTCGAGGAGTTGTTTTAAAAGAGAAAATTAATGTCTGCGGACATGACCTGAGATAGTAGAGGTTTAAACAAATTGCAATTCTTAAGAATATGAAGGGCTCTGATGTCCTCGATACACTTAAATGGATACTTCCATCGAACACGCACATTTATGTGAGAGATGCTTTTGCATCTGCGTTTGAAAAACGCGCCCTAAGAGGGGTCAATATGTGACGTAGTAAGAAAGGTCAAAGAGCCAGATTTTTAATGTAAACACATTTGTTCAAAGATGCAAATATCCTATTATCTTCTGGAAGTGTGATGTCAGTGGTGGCCTCCAAGAATTGGCTTATTTACCTTTAGATGAAATAAAAGCCCGCGAAAATTGACAGTCGGCCCGCGAAAATTGCGAAACGGAACGCAATATTCGCTGAAGCCGTGCATTTGCGAACAGTAGAACGGAACGCACTACATCGATAAGTGTCACCGACCGACCACCGGCCCGGCAAGACACTGGTTGCGCTAATCAATCGAGCTCTCATTTCGAATGCGTTGAAAGTTCCAATAGTGTTTTTAAAATGTACCTCATGATATTGTCATCTTTAAAAAAAGTTGTGAAAACATGTGAATATCCTGTCGTGTGGAATAATTCGGTGGACCGAATGAGCTCACGAACGGCGCACTTAAAAAGTTCTCTGATTATCATATTTGAAGAGTGAACAATCACAGTTTTGACCTTTTCGCTCCCTGATGATCGTCAGTAGCCGATCAGGCGAAGTTTTACTTGGACTCCGCTGAAAAATAACAAAATGATGTGGCAGCGAAGAGGTAATATGATGCAATTATTTTTTTTAACTATCAAATAACTTCCACGTACCTATCAATGATTTGACTTTTCCTGTGTTTAGTCATGATTTATTTATAAGACATTAGAAATTCCAAATTTTCTTATTAATGGTATAAAAACATAGTTTTCTAATAATGTTAATTTACTAATATCAAATACGTTTCTACGCGATCGCCTGTCTTGTTTTTAATATCTTAGTCCCGGCTTTGGTGTAAAACCACCTGTCTGATTGTTCTGAATTTGTGAAGAAAGCGTGCTTTTTGTTTAAGTAAGTTTCAAACGTTGCTTTTAAACTTTTCGCTAAACGTTGCTGCTAATTTAAATCTTATTTGTCGGTGTTTTTTGTAAATATTTGTTTGGTACCTTGATGGTTTAAGTATAGTGTTATAATACGATTCTGCCTACAACTCGCCGGACGGTTCCCTGCTGTTGACTTGACCTAGTTGGGCATCTGTTTGAAAGGTTAAGGGTTAAAAATTACGTGACCTAGGTCATACCTAGATAGGTCATACGCATTATGTTGCAAGTTGCAATCAATACGCCGCGCGCCCCGACCCCGGACGCGCCTATAATTGAATGGGAAAGGGAATATACGACGTTGAATTTAAATAATAATACGAATTAATGCGCATTTATCGAGAATCGATTTGTAAGGTAGGTACACTTGATTTAGCGGCTTCTTTGTATTTGTATACTTAGCACTAGCGACCGATCCCGGCTTTGAACGGGTGCAATTATGTCCACTTTGATAAACCATGGCAGACAGCAAACACTACGCCATAGCCATACGGAAACAAAACCTATACCTGGCACAACTTTTAGTCGACACTTCAAGTGATCCATTACATATGTACAACGTTGCAGATTTAGCGGCTATGTATACGCATATATAAATCCGATATCTACAGGTGGTTTATCAAATCAAAGTTAAGACTAGTAAGTTGTAATAATATCTAAGTCTGTGAAAAATAAAAATATTACGAGAATAGGTAGATACCATAAATAACACTGCAGTTTTATATTTTTTACTCAACTTTGACAGAAGGAGGGTTAATGTTTTTCGAGTTATGTATGTATGTATGCATGTATGCCTACTTTTTTAGCACGCTGTACTGTCCAAATGGTTGGACGGTTTTTGAGATGTGAGGAGTCGTTGAATTTCTCAGAATTGTGGTAGTGAGTGACAACGTTTACATATCTACATTTTGAAAATGGCGTCCGCAAATGAAATAAGGCAGGAGTAAGGGTAAGGTAAAATAAGAAAAAAGTAACAATATGGGTGTCATATAAAAGCTAATTAAAAGACAATTTCAAAAATATTATAAATTCTGCAGTCGGGTATTTTGTTTTAAAAAA
The DNA here is from genome assembly GCA_949316185.1 of Pyrausta nigrata. Taxonomy (NCBI): domain Eukaryota; kingdom Metazoa; phylum Arthropoda; class Insecta; order Lepidoptera; family Crambidae; genus Pyrausta; species Pyrausta nigrata. Next base: position 4,090,066 of record OX438936.1, read on the forward strand.
ATAGGCATTACTTGTTTTATTGTATTAAATGATTTCGCCAGCAATATTATTTGTGACACACATAACAGTTTTGACGTACAAAAAAAGACTATATTTTTGTTTGAGTTACGAGAATAAGCCAGTGGGCTTACAGAACACCGGTGGGTATTCCTACCTTATACCTTACATTAGGATGACTTAAGCAAATTAGTAGGGCATGCTGGATGTCAGCAGGGACAGGTGGTGTTGTGGTAAAAGGATTTTTTATGACAGTCGCGTTTGATTGACGTTTCCTCGCCCCCCTTACCCCGTGTTTCGGTCCGCTGGAGGGTCGCGAGAGAACTTGTCAGACTAAAGCCACGCCAGGCACGCCACCTGGTTGTGTTGATAATTCAATCCGATATCCTGACCAAACTTGCAAACTTGCAGTTTCCGTGACATTGATACAATTATACTAAAGTCAACATTAACTCCGCCATATCAAATTATATAGAAATATGAGTCTGCATTGTAGGTAAGTGGACTGCAATAGTGTTAATCAGTTCTGGACTTTTATAGTGACACACGCCTCGAATATTATTTTTCATTATGAAAACGCTTAAGCGGTTCTCGAAAAAAATGCGTAAGTAAATGTATTTTTTTTACTAGTTTAGTTTTTTATAGACTGTAAACAAATATTTTGCTCTTACAATGAGTTCTTTCTTCTTATTTTGCTAGGATGGAATAATTACTTGCGTCGTTATCTATTAAATACAGCTTGATAGATATTATGATTTCGTGTTACCTACTTATATATACTTTTCATAAAATATCGAATAGTTTTATCTCGTTTCTTACGATATACCCAATCGATTGGTGCCATATTTTTTGCATTCAATTTTGGGCAAGTGTCGTTTTTAAATCTTCCCCGTTTACCTTATTTATGAAAATTAAGACGATGATTTTATTTCATCACTGCAAAAGCGGAGAAAGAAACACCCTTAAAACTTGGAGCACTAGGAAAATACTTTCATAATTGAATCTCTATAAATACGGTTTAAGGCATTTCTCAAACAGAATAAACATTCACTTATGAGAGAAATACAGGATAACATTTATAAATAAAAACAGGGACAAGTACAGTGGACCCGACGTCAATCTTCCCAAATCTATCAAAATATCTCAAATGATATGGAACTCTGTGTGATCAACATAAGCTTGAAATGGGTTTGATACCCAATTTTAACAATCATATGATCGAAAATTAAATAATCAACGCCCCAATAACTACAACTTACAAGACCAACGATTCAAAAGATCGACACTTCATTTGATCAACAGTCGAAATGACCACAATTTTAATATCTAAATCGTTTTGATCAACACAAATATTTCACTATCACTATATTGATTTTAGGATGATGTATACCTAAGTAATGCCCCGCTTAATTTTTGGGAGGGAAGGAACTATTTGCAACATGTAATCTACAAACTTGTGATATAGGTACTCGTATGCTTCGAATAACTATAAAATTACGAATATATTAATAAATTACTTACCTATTTATCAAACTAACGGCGACCTCTTTGGTTCGGTCGGTGGTAGTTAATATAACTTCTGAATTTAAACTGATCTGAACCAGGGTTTGCGGGTTAGAATTCACATATAGTACCTACCTACAAATATTTTTGTGCATGAACATGGTAAATAAGTAGGTAAGTGGTCTGGGTGTTTTATTGTAAATATAACCACCCGTTTAAAACATAACCCGTTTGAAATATGGTTGCGGTAATTTGACAGATCAGGGTAGATTGATAAATACTACACACTAGGTACACTTTTTTCTTTTTTGCCAAATAAGAGTAGGTATTCCCTTGTTTTTCTTTTGCTATCTTAAAAAAACTCCAATAGTGGCTACTTTCTTTGTGCAAGTTACTTACCATCAAAATGAAAAGTTGTTTTTAGTGATTGACGTTTTTTCCGAGGCAGATGATACTTTTATAGTCGTTAAGATAGAACGTTTAAAGATATCTTAACAACACGCGGAGAAAAATAAAAACACTTGAATAGCATGTAGATGGTAGTTCGATCTTAAGCGCTTGTTACACTATCCGATTTTTAGGAAATCTAAATCGAAGACAATAAAGGAAGAAGAGCGGTCAGGAACTGAAATCTAGTGAATCCTGTGCATTGATAAAAAAACTCAGCAACTACGTGTCGGAGTCGCGCACTGTGGGTTCTGTAAAAACATAGGTTTTATTCTACGATGTAACCAGAAATTTGCGGTTTTCAGATTTTTCCCTTCACTTGTGCTGTAAGACGAAGTTCTTCTTGCCAAAATTCATGATTCTAGGTCTATGAGAAGTACCCAGGTTTTGATTTCCCTGCGAAATGTTAGAAAATACGACAAAAAAGCCGTATCTTTAGATTGCCTTAAATTAAAAGCTTTTTTACGGGTTATAGGGACCGACGCCATAAATATTAATTTGATGTTATTTACAACTTAATACCTCCATTCGTGACTGGCAAAAAGGTTTAGACAGACCGACTCACAGACGGACAACAAAGTGATCCTTTTAGTGTTTTTCTTTACTGTTGAATTCCGGAACCCTAAAAATACACACATCAACACTGTCTAGGGATATACAAAACATAGTATTATTATATCCAAAATATCCTTAGAACCTTAGTTTAGGTCTGTAGTACAAAAAACAGTTTTTGAAATATTTGTCTGAATATAATATCTATCACCTGGATCAGTTTTAATCTGCATAGTATAGTTAAAGCATGTATAGGCCAGTGGACAATCTGTAGGCTGTATCATCTCATAAGTATATTCAGAGATATAGAACCTCTCTTCACCATACAACTTAGTTCAAATAAAAGGTCATGATTACTGTCATTTCGTATCATCGATTTTACGTAGACAAAGTCGCCAACAACTACTAGTGTTGACTTAATCGGATCCGATTTGTTCCTAACTTCGATTTCATCTTCCCAATTAGATTTCCTACAAATCGGATAGTGTGATTAGTGCTTTAAATTATTTATTCACGGATACCCTCAGCTTCATTGCAAAAAGCGAAATACTTTTCGGTGGCTTTAAGTAAGTTGCTTGCTAACGCTCTGTTCATCCATAACCACGCAGTGTTGTAGTGACAGTTACAGTGTGAGCAATGGATTTCCGGTCTTTGTTTTTGAGTAAGTGATTACTTTTACCTCAGACCAAAAATAACTGGAAATTTAAAGCCTCGAGACATGTTTCGTTCCCTTTTGTAACATTAAGGGGCTTTAAAACCAACAAAGTGTGTTTGACGGTAAAACTTATGTTATATTATCATCTGTGGTTACCCAGTAATGGATTTGATATTTTGCCATGTTTAGGTTACAACAAAACTTAAACAGAGGCTTTATTTTTTGTAGGGCGTAATGAATCCTTTTATATTTATTTTGATTCATAGCGTAAAAAGAGGTTATAATTTTGACACGTAAATATAATTAATGTAATGTCATTGGATCTGCAATTATAAAAATATGCATATACCTTCATATGTCATTATTCTCACGTAATACGTATCCAGGTCAGGATCTCATCATGGGATTGAACTGGGCCTCAAAATAAAAACATACTGTGGCCTAAGATTTGATATTGCACATAATTCATCCGCTATATACATTATTGTAATGACTATAGATCTAAACATGCACAGTAAATCAGACAGTGATTGCCCTCGTTTAAAAAAACAGTCGTGTGTTAGGTGCATATATTACTATTATCTGAGTACGATAAGAATTTGCCAGATGATGCTGTGATACCTAGAAGATGATTTAAAATTTACCACACGCAATCTTAATGAAAATACCAACGTTAAGGTCATGTTTTTTAGACGGTTGAATGTGTCACAATGTTTTTGGTTATTTCATTAAATATTTCATAACTTCTGACAGTAAGGTTTGTCACTTGCCTTACATACCACCACATTTTCTTACACTCCACCGCCACTCCACCAATCCGCACTGAGCTCGCGTGTTGAAGTATGGCTCGTTCCTCCTCATAGTTGAGGTGAGGCCTTTTCCCACCAGTGGGATCTAATAGGCTGACTTATTTATTATTTATTAAATATTTTAATTTTAATTCAATTCTTGTTGTATCCATGAATTTGATGAAATCTAAAGTGCTATCCTAGGTTTTAATCGAATTCTGTGTACAATTTGACTTATTGCAATTGGTGGTTATTTATTGTGGTTAATTACTGTATTTTTGAGTTTTTTTTAATTGTGTTACATTATTTTCTTAAGTGTTTAAGTTTTTGCCCTTAGCTTGGCCTTCTGATGGAGCAGATGATGATATAAGTTTCAACATAAAACTGTTTATTCACTGTAGACTTTATTAGGTATTTAAAAAATATTAACGGTTTTACCTATATAATTGTTTTGATGTGGATGTGAAATCCTTATACGGGCAATAGGTATACGGCTGACCCTATTTAGTAATTATACCCTATAAGCAAGGATTGACTAAGTGGTAGATAAGATACTGTATAAGTTGTGCATTGTGTACCATGTTATTAAAATGACTAATATTTCAATAAATAATATTGTTGTACTATTAAAAAACTCAATAAGTCGATAAGCGTGAACTGGATCGTACAAGGTGATTGTTTATAGTTCTTTATTTTTTTGTAGAACTTAACGGCTTTATTTCACAAAACTTGGTACCAGGTTTAAGCCAAGACTAATAAATAAATAAAATAATTAATTGTTTCAACAAACACACTAATTACCTAGCCCCAAACTAAGCGTGAGCTTGTGCTATGGTGACTAGGATAACGGATAGAAATACTTAAATACATATAAACATCCATGACTTAGGTACAAATGCTCGTGCTCATCACACAAACAATTGCACCTTGCGGGATTCGAACCCGCAACCGCCTGGTTTAGAAGTCCGGTGTGCGGACGACTACACCAAGACGGTCGTCATTACACCAAGGCGGTCGTCAAACACTAAATATTATTAGCTGACAAATTAGCAATGAATGACACATTCGTGACATAACTAATAGAGAAACGCTTTTCTGATTAGATGGCTAATATTTGGTCCTGGTTTAAACCTGGTACTAAGTTTTTTGTAATAATATGGTAAATGTATAACCGAATAAAGTCAAATAAGTCAATTTCACAGAGGATGACGTCACGTAGAATGTCCCATAATATTTTTCATATTTCATATGTTAGTTAACATGTATGTGTCTATCTCTGTTACAGGCCAACCCAACTCTCAGAGGGCTACGTCCACACCTACCCACAATAAATATAAGGTGTCCATGTGCCGCGACGCCGCCACTAGGTCTTTCTGCCCTCGAGGGAGCTCGTGCACCTTTGCCCATTCTGAAGAGGAGTTAGAGAGGTGAGAATTACTTGAACAATTGTTTCTATCATATCAGGATTTTTGGTAAGATATGTCTATGTGCCTTTGAGGCACGTCTGTTTATTCCAAAGACGAGCTGGAGTGGTAAGTGACTTCTCGCGTAGCATCAGGATGATTCGCAACAGGCAAGATGCTTATGTGGCTTCGTGGCGACTTATGCACGTTTGCTTATTCTTAAGAGGAGCTAGAGAGGTGAGTGACTCCTGGCGTTGCAGCAGGATGATTCGCAACAGGAAAAATGTTTAAATGCCTTTAAGGCCATTCATACACGTCTGTTTATTCCGAAGAGCAACTAAAGAGTTAAGTGACTTCTCGCATAGCAGAAGGATAATTTGCCACAGGCAAGATCTTTATATGCCTTCGAAGTGACTCGTGCAAGTTTGTTTATTCCGAAGAGGAGCTAACTTTTTGCGTAGCAGCAGGATGATTCGCAATAGGCAAATTGTTTATATGGCTCGAGACGACTTATGCACGTTAGTTTATTTCCAAGAGGAGCTAGAGAGGTGAGTTACTTCTGACATAGCAGCAGGATGATTTGCAACAGGCAAATCATATAGGTGCCGTCGAGGTGACGACTCGTGCATGTTTGTTTATTGGAGTAAGAGAGGTGCCTAGGAATAAGTGTATGCAAGGTCTAAACACTGTTTATACTGAGGTCAGTATAAACAGTGTTTAGGTAAAGAAACATTCGATGATAAAAATTGCAATTATGACACATTATGGATGATATGGCTTATTATTGAAGAAAAACATTTAGGGCTTTTATGAATTATGTGGATTTGCTCACACACGCGGAATTCTAAAAACACCCTTAAATTCAACTTTTGTCATAACACACGAAACTTTGATGTTATTTATGACAGTCATGTTTGATTTTTATCTGACAGAAATTTATACATTCATTCAAGCGAACGGAAGAAACAAAGTTATTCGTACCACTACTTTACATCTAGAAATTCATAATACATTACACATCTGGCATAAATAACTGTAAATAAAGCACATTTACCAATCTAGATTTTTCCGCCTCCCTGTCCTTTCTGTTCTACACATCATTTTTAGGGTTCTGTAGTCCGACATGGAACCCTTATAAGGTTGTTCAGTCAGTCCGTCCTAGTCTGTCACAGCAGAATATCTTCTACGTTTATTGACTGATTTGCATGTAAATATATACTTTTTTTGCCTATATTGTCTAATGTTTTAAATTAATGGTACGGAACCCTTCGCGCGCCTGTCCGACTCGCACTTGGCCGGTTTTTTCATTTTAAGTGTGTAAATAATACTACAGATATTTCAAATTAACGTAACCTTTTTAATGGTCTCATTGCGAATACTATGCTTAGCGAAATATTTTACTTTAAGGATAATGTTAAGATATTATTCCTCCTCATAGTTGAGGTGAGGCCTGTGCTCAGTTGTGGGATTTTATAGGCTAACTTTACTTTTTTACTTTTATCATTCCAGCGGATATGAATAAAAAAAATCCATAGCAATATAAACTTTTTCTTGTAATCCAATTAAAGAGCTCAGCTTTTGTCAGTAAAGTCTTTTTAAAAGATTTTAAATACGAATATATTAATCAAAAACTGATTATCTGTAGGCAAAAATAGAACAAGTCGAATATGACACTTATTAAAACACAATTTTGCGGATTACTTCGCGATTTATTATAGTAGATTATAGATTTATATAGTCTCCCTGTGACCACGATCGCTGTAAAGTGTTCGAAACGTCAGGTTTAAAATAAAATGTAAATAAATCGCGAAGTAATCCGTAAAATTGTGTTTTAATGAGTTCAACAATTCGCGTAAACGTAAGAAACAAATACTTCTACTTCTATAACTCGAATATGACATCGTTAGCGTATGATGGACGGCTCTTAAGCAGTCATGCAGATACAGGTGGCAAATTGCTAAGGATTGTCCCGTTTGTAATATAATGGTTAATTCTGTTAAAAAATATATGAAAAAGAGGAACATTATTTAAAGTTAAAGTTTTTTAAATACCTATTACTATTATCAGTTGAGTATCAAGTTAATCTGTTAGAAATCATTGATGTATATTAGCTTCAGAAACAGTCCCTTTCAAAATCTTACTGTCTGTGTTAAATTCTTTAGTCGTACTGTTTTTTTTCTTATTTACCTTTTTCAATTTTGTGCAACGCGATTTTTTTCTTGTTACGTGACCCATCTATTTTGCTAATGCTCATAATAGTGTATTTTGTCTTTCATTTATTACAGATTTGTTTTTTACTTTCGATGTGTGGGTTCGAGTCCCAAGCTAACGAATGTTGAACGCGATGTAAAGTTCTACCCAGCTAGCATGTAGATATTATTATATGTGCATGACGAACACACTGCCTCGTTGGTCTAGTGGTCAGCACGCAGGGTACTATCCACGAGGTCCCGGGCTCGGATCCCGGGTCGGGCCTAGAGTGTTTGGGTTTTTCTGTATTGAAATTACTCAGTCACAGCTCCGGAGTCAGGAAGTTGGTGGTGTTAACACCCCCGTACCTCTGAAAGCACGTTAAGTTGTTGGTCATGCGCCTGATCTCTCTATGGTCATGTCGGACTTCGTCTCACCGAATTATGAGAGTGAAGAACAGAAAGTGCAACTGTGTATTGCGCACACACTTGTGCACTATAAAATGTCCCGCGCAGTTGGCTAATCTCTGTTGAGATAGGCTGCCGTAGTCGAAATTCGGCTAGTAGGACATTATGACGAACAAAAATTAACACACCGTTGAATTAAAAACTTTCATAATTTTTGGAGTTGGTTATATAATATAATAAGTCAGCCTATTAGATCCCACTGCTGGGAAAAGGCCTGACCTCAACTATGAGGAGGAACGAGCCATACTTCACCACGCGGGCTCAGTGCGGATTGGTGGAGGGGTGTATGTAAGGCAAGTGACAAACCTTACTGTCAGAAGTTATCAAGCCGCCCTAGGGCCTCTGACTAGGCTTAACGACTCAGATATTAGCCGGGACCAACTGCTTAACGTGCCTTCCGAAGCACGGAGATGCTTGTCATCGACGTCACTTAAATGGTCGGAATGGTCACCCATCCAATCACGACCGCGCCGTGGGTTGCTTAACTTTTGGTATCACTACCAAAGCGCTGCCGCCACTGCGCCACAAACATTGGAGTTGGTTGAAAAGTGAACATTGCTTTCAATGAAAACTTGAAACCTAGGTTCGAATCTTAGCAGAGTTCCAAACGTCATGGAGAAAGTCAGCTTTAAACATCTTGTAATATACTTTACGCTTTTCATGCTAATTGTTCTTTTTTTGCTGTTGAATTTTATTTATTCTGAAGTATTTCTATGCTATTTGTGTGCCTATTTGCAAAATTATTTTCTTAGTACTACTATGTAAAGATTATAGTAGTTTTATGCAATCAAATGTTTTTGATTTTCAAATTATATTTTTTTGCGAACTTTTATGATGTATGTGTTTACACGTTCTTGCATGACTAATACTACTGTATCTACGTACTGTAATATATAAATATGTGCATCAAACCGGACGAGAGGGTTAAATAAAAGCATTATTGTGTACTCGGTGTATTTGTATATCCGATGTAGTTTATTTGTATGGATGTACTATTATGGAATTATTTTTTGAACTTATTTCTAACCTATTTAGTTTTACTTTGCAATTGTATGTACTTATAATTATATTATTAATTTATATGACGACCGTCTTGGTGTAGTGGTTCACGCCACGGACTTCTAAACCAGGCGGTTGCGGGTTCGAATCCCGCAAGGGGCAAACGTTTGTGTGATGAGCACGAGCATTTGTACCTAAGTCATGGATGTTTATTTATGTGTATAAGTATGTCTATCCGTTATCCTAGTCACCATAGCACAAGCTCACGCTTAGTTTAGGGATAGGTAATTGGTGTGTTTGTTGAAACTATTTATTAAATTTATTTATATACATTTTCATAGTAAAAGTAAATAATGTTGAGTCACCAACCGCTCTCGTGCGACTTTGTGTTAAATCTGCACTTTTCATTTATTTCTACTTAACGATCGTCTTGGTGACTGAAACCAAAGACTATGTAAGTTTATGTATATATATTAGATTATTTATATATTGTATTGTATTTATATATTATAATTATATTTTAAGTGTATATGTATGTAAGTATAGTATTATATATATATCTAAATTACTTTTAATGTTGCATTGTTATTAACAATCGCTCTTTCTTGCTGATGTCTCACTGCACCCGTTGCCATCTTTCTGCATGACATAAAGGTTTGACTGGCAGAGAATGCTTTTTAGATTAAGTCCACCTTTTGTACACTTCTATTTGTGCAATAACGGTTTTAAATAAATAAAACCAGTTGTTGCGGGTTCAAGTCTCGCAAGGGGCAAATGTTTGTGTGATGAATACACGCATTTGTACCTAAGTCATGGATGTTTATAAACTACTTACGTTTACTGACTCTCCATTCTCCTAGGCGCTATAGCACAAGCTCACGCTTAGTTTGGGACTTGGTTATTGGTGTGTTTGTTGAAACAATTTATTATTCTTCATAGAAAAAGTTTTTAGTTCCTAGCGATAGTCATTTGGCGCTGCGCGACCTAAATTGCTATTTATTGTGTCGCACTTAGAGTAGCTTTCATTTAAATTACTTTGTAGATTGATCCTTCTGTATGTGTACTATTAGGTATACCTAGTCTTGCCATAAATACTGTTACAATAAAAAAAATACATTTGAATTTGGAATCTGTCATTTTTATACGATAGTTCATTGTGTCTTCTCATTTTGGCGCCAATACATTTGTACAATATTTTGCGATATTAAAATGGAGTGGGGTGCTGTGATTGCATTACACAAAGTAGGTATGGAGCCAAATGCAATTTTTACAACTCTCCATACATTTGGTATTAGTCAAATGTTTGTGTACCGGGCTATTAATAGGTACAATGAGACTTGTGATAAAAGATCTGGTCGTCCACGTAGTGTTCGTACGAAAAAGGTGGTCAAAGCAGTAAGGGAAAGAATTCGAAGAAATCTTGTCCGAAAGCAAAAGATTTTATCTCGGGAAATGAAGTAGCACCTAGAATCAAGTCGCGTATTTTAAAAGATGACTTAGGACTTAAAAAGGAATAGGGTGATAAAATCGAAACAACTACTGAAGCGGTACGCAAAGGGAGGTCACAGATTTTTGTATACAATTGAGCAACTTTTTAACAAACAAAATGACCGTATTTATGCTCAATGCTCTAAGGAAGCTAACCAATCGTGGTGGGGTGTTAGCTATGAAGGAGTGACTGAGTCATATTTTTGTGAAAAAGGTATCAAAACATCGGCACAAGTGAATCAAGATACCATTCTTGAGAAGGTAGTTAAGCCCCTTAACAACACCATGTTCAATAACCAAGTATGGTCCTTTCAGCAAGACTCGGCGCCGGGTCATAAAGCTCGGTCCACGCAGTCTTGGTTGGAAGCGAACGTTTTTAGACTTCATCAGAGCCGAAGACTGGCCGTCGTCTAGTCCTGATCTTAATCCGCTGGATTATGAATTGTGGTCAGTTTTAGAGAGTAATTTGGAGTTCCTAAAACTATCCATACGATTGGCAGTGAAGAATTCTTCCATGGAAAGAGTGCGTGCTTCTATTGATAACTGTTCTCAAAGTTTAAAGGTCTGTATTGCAGCCAATGGAGACCAATTCGAATAAACTTTTTATATTTTAAATTGTTTTATATTTATGTATTAAACTAGCACGCTGTAAATAGTATAGTAATAAATGTTAATTGCAATTAGAAAAATATGTTTTTCTTTATTACAATATTTATGGCAAGACTAGGTATGCGAATCAGCCGAAAATTGTATCATTTATTTATACATACTCATATAAACATTACGAATATGTAATAGAAACATTATTATTATTATTTTCCGTAAACACTTATCAATTGTTTATTTCGTTTTTCTAGTGTGTGCAAATTTTTGGTTTAAACTTTAGGATTCTATACTCTACAAGGTTGTGTGCGCATGTGAATACCTCTTTAAACTGAGTAACCTTTTGCATGCCGGATCCAAAGAATATATACACTACGCGAAAAGAAGCGACACTCATGTGCACGTAAAATCGTATGTGTGGGTGTTTGGATGTCCGCGGGGGCCTTGAGAGGCGCGCGGGGCGTTGAGCAGGCATTCGCCGACTGCCTTCGCCGAGGGCTGTCACACGCACCGCATGTCCGACCGCGTGAATTAATACTTTTCGAGTGTAAAACTTTATGGATTTATTATATTTATTACGTTTGACATCTGTTATTACGTTAAAAATAAATATAGTAGTGTCAAAATATCTAGTTGGTTTCGTAGGGTATATTTTATGTATAATCGATATAAAAGTATGCTATAGCTATTCTTGATATTATTCCTACGTGGATTCCTAACTGGTTGGTTACAACTATGATTAATGATATGCCATACCCACTATGCTTCGCTTCGAATTTCAAAAAAAATATTTACAACAAAAAAATATCGCAATTGTTAGAAATAATAAAAAATATATATAAAGATATTCGAAAAAGCGGAAATTAAATAACACTTAGTAATTTGTAGAGACATTTGATTTGATAACATAACATAGTTATGAAGTGAAACCTGCTTTGTTTGACATAAGTCTACATTTTATTTCGGTTCGGTATCAACCCTAGCGTTTACACTTGACGGCTAAATGTCACCGGCGATCGAACTCTGACGTACAGGGAATGTCACCATAGTGGCCGGAACGTAGACCTACACATAAAATCAGATGTCGTCCATTGTGTCTTGAAATGGCATACGATCACTAAGAAAGCTGACTAAACTATCGGGCTATAGAAATTCTGCTGTGTGGAGGATGTCTAAAACTTGGTTTACATGTACATATTTGAACTTAATACTTATTTTTGAGGTGCTTGTGGCGCAGTGGCGGCAGCGCTTTGGTAGTGATACCAAAAGTTAAGCAACCCACCGCGCGGTCGTGATGATTTATTATTTTTATGAAAGTGACGACCATGACAAGCATCTCCGTGTTTCGGAAGGCACGTTAAGCAGTTGGTCCCGGCTAATATCTGTTGGTATTAGTCGTTAAGCCTAGTCAGAGGCCATAAGGCGGCTTGATAACATCTGATAGTAAGGTTTGTCACTTGCCTTACAGACACCCCTCCACCAATCTGCACTGAGCCCGCGTGGTGGAGTATGGCTCGTTCCTCCTCATAGTTGAGGTGAGGCCTTTGCCCAGCAGTGGGATCTAATAGGCTGACTTTACTTTCTTTTTTTTTACTTATTTTTAGTATGTGACACCCAAAATGTACACACGGTCGCACGTCACACTTTTCATCTTGACCGCCTCTATTTCCCACTTTGTAAAATATTCTGTAGTTCAAACTATAAATTTTGACCAAGACCGCCTCCATTCCTCTCGTCATAAAAGTTTTTGTAGTTCAAATGTGACGTCAACCTGAGGTGCTGTCGACTGTACACACGGCCGCACATCAGACTAGCCCACTACCACACCTTGAAACCGCCTGTGTAGTCCGACCGCTTATCTGAGACTTCGCCTTCGGAGTACAGGTGCAGGGGGTAGACGAGAACGGGGGTCCTGAGCGGCGGCTTTTGAATTGATTGGGTGGGTGATTTGAGATTCCAAATTCATAATTTTAAAATTCAAATCACCCAATCAAATTCCTGTACTTGTCTGCCTTTGTACTCCACACGCGAGGTCTGAGATAAGCGGCCAGACTATATTCCCTACGTAATAAAACCTTTTGTAATTCAGATGTATAACCTAACGTGTTGCCGGTGCGTTTATTTCTATAAGTGTAAACCTGCTAACCAAACCAAAAATTTCAAAATTCCAGGTACCGTGCAATACCGAACGCGAACCACGTATCGGCAAACGGCAACATGCAGTACATGAGCCCCATGGCGTCCCCCATAGCGATGATTCCGCCCAACGCGGTCGGGATACCCGTCTCCCCGGTACTGTACCCGCGGTACCCGCCACCGGTGCACCACGGCGACAACTACTTGCCACGTGAGTACATGGCTTAGGATAGGAATGATGCCGCTATCAACACTAATATTGTGAAGAGGAAAGATTTGATTGTTTGTTTGCCTAGTGGACTGTCGGAGTATCATTGTCTTCTGCTTATTGGTTTTTATACGTATTATTTTATGCCACTACCAAACTATTATGCATTTAAAAATAACGACGTATACAATTCTTGTTTTTGGTCCTCTTAAATATTCCAGACACCATAGTCAATATTTTCTTTTCTTTTTCTTTTTATTTGAATGTCAATATAGCTCTTAAATATAAAATATAAATCATCTTAAAAATGGAAACTGTCACCTAAAATGTGTTTTGCATATTTTGGCATAGTAACGGCAGTAGGGTGAAGTCACTAATTTGTTATTAAGAGATTCTCCTTCAACTACAGAATACCCAGAAAATGGTTGGTTCTGCAAGTTTCTGCAGATGTTGAACAACTTCTTGTCTGATTGCAGCAATGCCGGCTCACCGCGCGCCACCGCCGAGCCCCGATTACCAACAAGAAAACCAACAACATGAGGGCATGCAACCTGCGTGAGTGTTATTCTTCGGTCATACCATACGTTTAGCCAGAAAAATATAACAATATCGTTTACGTAGAGATTGGAGTAGGTAGATTGATTTAGGGTCAACGACCGGAAAAAATGATATTAATGTGGACATTTCTCAAATATTCCAGAATCCAAAAATGATTAAGATTTGAATGGTACTTATTCTAGAAATAAAATAACCAAGTTGTGTCAAGTGCCAAAGTAATTTTAAGTGACATAAAATAAGTAAGATATGATGATATAAACCGGAATTTTGCGTTATCGGTTCTTCAAAACATATCCAGGTGGCACTGAAAATTTTGGGAATCAAGGAACACACAACATTACTATTTAAAAATGTAATCTCCGCGAAATTTTGCACATTTTTCCATACGACGGAACCAATCATTGAAGCAACCATTCCATTCGAAAGTTTGGGTCTCCAAAATAGCCGTTTTGTAGGCGTCCACAGCTTCTTCAGGTGATGAAAATCTCTGACCACGCAATTTATTCTTTATTTTAGGGAAAGTAGAGAACTCATTAGGGCTTAGGTCGGGGCTGTACGGCGGATGGTCTAATAACTCTTATGTTTTCTTGCTCTAAAAACTCTTTTGTTATGTGCGCGGTGTGAGAACTCGCATTGTCGTGATGGAGGATGATGCGGCGGTTGCAGTTCTCTTTACGGAGTTCAGAAACTGTGGCAAACTAATGCTAGCGTACCATTCATTTACTCATACTCAAGAGGAATAGTCGCAACATGGCCGGTTTTGGAGACAAACGTGGCCACCATTTTTTTTGCAACACTCCGTGACCGAACAATTTTTGTTGGCTTTATTTAACTCATTTTCGAACACCCAAACTCGTGACTGGTTTTTTGTTTCGGGTTCGTACGCGTATATTCAGAATTTGTCACCTGATACGATGTTGTATATAGCATTTGAGGATCCTGCGTGGAATTTTTCGAGAGTTCTGACGCACCAAGAAACGCGAGCCGCTTTTTGCTCTTCACAGCGAATGCTGTAGCTATCGGGAAAACAACTTTTTTACACCTAATTGTTCATGTAAGATTATTTGTATTTGACTCATGCCAATGTCTAAAGTTGCCTGAATTTCGCGGTATGTCACATGTCGATCTTCCTCAATCAGCTTACGCACAGCATCAACGTTTTCTTGGGTGACTGCAGTTTTTGGACGACCTTGACGGGGATCATCACTGAGTTTAACACGTCCACGTTAAGATTCAGCAAACCAGCGATAAATTGTGGTTTTCGATGGGGCTTCATTACCAAATGCAGAAATCATCCGGTCAACACACTGTTATTATGTTTAACCGTAAAGTAATAATAAATCATCGCTTTTGAATTTTCTCGAGTCAATTCCATTTTTTCAACGACTAAACAAGTTTGACAAGACCTTGTGGCAAGACCGAGAATCTTTGCTTAAATAAATAAATAATATTCGATTTTTAAAACCAAGGAGTTTGCAATTAAAAAGATTTTAATATGACAGGAACAGTGGAAATATTCCATTCCCGATACTTTTTGTGCAGGCCTCCACTGTCAAAGTACATAAAATCGATCTGCCTCCTCCGATCTCTGCTAATCACTTCTATACTTCTATTACTGTGTACGAATACTTAAAACAAGCATGTTCTGAAATTTTATAGTAAACGTGTTAAGTAGCAACACAAATTGTAAAAAAACTGTTGAGTTTCTCAATAAATAAATGAGTTTAACTTTGCTGGCCATGCTCGCGCCTATGCAAGGGCCCAGGCTAACACTAACTAAGGGTGTCACCGTTGACGGATACATGTGGGAGGATATCATCATCAAATAAATGTGGACTGGGGGCTTGACGAAACAACACGGATTGTTTAGTAAATCTTAGAAGTAAGTCATTACTTCTTTAAACATTACAGAACAAATACCAATCGTAAACTTCTCACGTTCCAAACAGATTCAAATCACCCGTCTCGCTTCCACACAGTCCAGCTTCCACAGCTTCCACAAGTCTTCCAACCAAAGAAATCACAAAAAAGACAACTTTCCATAGCTGCTAGTCAATGTGTGAGAAATTTTTCACTGGCCACTCGTAAAACGTTTCAGACAATTAGCTCTTTCTGTGTAAATAGGAACGTGAATTAATATTAATGAGTGACGGTAGTTTAATTTTTCAAAACCTCGTAATGACAAACAATACTTTGAGACTCCCTGTGACCACGGACCCTGTAAAGTGTTCGAAACGTCAGGTTTGAAATAAAATGTAAATAAATGTAATGAAATAAAATTTATTTGCATGAAACACGGTACATAATAAAATTATTAGGGATTCGACAGTCAAAGCTCAGCGTGTTTTACCGATGCATCTGTAGACAATATTTGTCATCATCGTCGTGTCTTTATTAATTACAATGGAGTGAGATAAAGGAATTGAAATTGCAATTTAAATAAAATACGTTATATGAATTGAATTAATCAGTTCATCATTTACACATCATTCTTGAGTAATACAATCGCCAAGTGATACGTAAAATTGTGTTTTAATTTGTCCCTTCCCGCATAAATGTGGTTTATAAGGACGTAAAATGGAACGTGGACGTTAAAAAAATGTAAGGTGTCTGAAAGAGAAGGAAGAAGAACGTTTTATTTAAATTTGAATGTTAGTGATGTAGCAAGTGGGATTTTGTTTTGGAACGTGGATTGGGTATTGTTTCGGGAGCGAGCGAGGATGGTTGAGGGCATATAGGTATTAAAGAAGTTATTTAGAAGTGTTATCTTTACAATAAGATCTTGCCTGTCCGAGCTCGCAGACTACGATGTGGGGCAACCGTCCAGCGAAATCGCACGATAGGCGCTTAAAAAAACCGCGCGACCTGTCCCGATAAAAACGTTTGTTGAAAGAAAAGTATAGTTGTGATAACAAAAAAAAAAACTGCTAGATAGGTAGTACAATAAGGCATCAATAAAGTTGAAAATACAGGGTGTACCAAAAAGGCGAAATAATATTTAAGGGTATGTATGTATGTAAGGTGAACATTAAGTAGTAAAAGTTTTAGTTAAAAATAAACAACTTTTTTTCCTATACTAAGTAAATAAATTGTTTTTTTACCGAAAGTGTTGACAACCCTGAATCTGCGGTCATCGTTAGCGAACCCCCGCCCGCAACCCTCGCCCGTCGCACGATCAGCTGATGCGCGCCGCGACACGCTGTGCACTTACAGCCTGCCCACACAAAACTACCTAAGTACCTACCTATCTTAGCTTTGATGGGAATGGGACTGAATGATAACAACGATAATCAGATTAATGCATTTATTTGCAAAATTATTTAGAGACAATAAAAAATAATCAGGCAGGTACATTTCTTTTTTAAAACTATGTACAGAAAACAGTAATTAATGTTTAGGACAATAACACCAACTATGACTTTTACTTACATTTACAAAGAACAACACATTAATTTGCTGTACCTCATAATTTTACCAAATAATTAAACAAGTTCATACAATGTAACTAATATGTATGAAGTAGATGCTAAATAACTAGTGCTCACTGATTAAAACACAATTTTACGGATTACTTCGCGATTTATTTACATTTTATTCAAAACCTGACGTTTCGAACACTTTACAGCGATCGTGGTCACAGGGAGACTAAGGTGTTATTTGTCATTACAAAGTTTTGAAAAATTTTAACTACCGTCACTCAATAATATTAATTTACGTTCCTATTTACGCAGAAAGAGCTAACCGTGTCTTGAGATCTTGCAGTGCTAGGTGTTGCTTTGGTTTTTGCTAGAATAGGATCCCATGCCGGTGGAACTTTCCAACCATCTTCTCTATTGAAATTTGGATGTTTTTTAATTTCAATGGCTTCACGTAGCATTCGAGGAATAAAACGCCGTTTTTTTGCAAGTATTTTAGGTTGGTCAAAACGAATGAAGTGGTTGGGTTTGTCTAAGGCATGTTCACACACTGCAGATTTCGTGTTCCGTCTATGTTTTACGTCAGCTATGTGTTCTTTTATCCGCACGCCTATACTTCGCTTTGTTTGCCCGATGTAGGAGAGGCCACAGTCACACTCCAGCTTGTACACCTCTGTATCTTGAAGAGGTATGTTGCACTTGACAGGTGGTAGGAATTGGTTAATCTTCTTTTGCGGCTTGAAGTAAGTTTTGATTGAAGCACGCTTCAAGACATTCCCAATCTTGTCAGTGACTCCCTTCATGTATGGTAGTACTGCAGGTTGGCGTTCTACTGTCGTAGGTTTGGCACGGGGTCTGCAACGACGTGGTACTGGAAGCTGGTTGTCCCGTAGTACCTTCCTTACATGCTGAAGCTTAGCAGCCAGGTATCGGTCGTCACAGATGCCCCTAGCTCTCTGAAACAAAGTTTTGCCCACGGTAGCTAACTGTGAAGGATGATGGTGAGACGCACCATTGAGATATTTATCGGTATGGGTAGCTTTTCTAAAGACTGTGTGGCTAAGGGTATGATCCGAATTCCTAGTTAGTAAAATATCTAAGAAAGCTAGTTTACTGTCTGCCTCAATTTCCATAGTAAATTAAATTTTTGGATGTATTGAATTAAGATGATTAAGAAAAGCAGAAACACTATTGTTGGGTAAAATTGTAAAAGTGTCATCTACATACCGCTTATAAAACCTTGGTGATATAGGTGATGTGCTCAGAGCTCGATCCTCAAAATCCTCCATGAATATATCAGCAACAACTGGGGATACCGGAGAGCCCATTGCTACACCATCGGTTTGCAGATAGAACCCATTATCCCACAGTAAATAGCCAGATGTAAGGCAATGTTCCAATAGTTCCGCATATTCTATTGGTATGTCCAGTTGAACCAGCTTCGTTTTAGTAATTTCAATGCAGTCCTGTACTGGTAAGCTTGTGGATAGGGACTGTACATCAAAACTAACTAAGTTCTTAATTTCGCTGATGAAATGGTAGGAATCCTTCACATACGCCGTTGTTTCTCCCCTTAGCTTTGGTAATGTTTTAGCTAAATGCTGAGCCAATCTGTAGGTTGGGGTATCAATTTGACTCACAATGGGACGTAGCGGGATATTAGTCTTATGAATTTTTGGCAACCCATACAATTTCGGTGGTTTTACTCACTGTAAAAATCTACACAACATAACTACGACATAATTTGCTAACCAGTAATACTTTTATTGTAATAAACAAACATCAAATTTATTTCTTTGTATGATCTGTTTTGTGTTACATACTACCAACACTTAGTGCATATAGCTTCACTACAAACGTAATGACTTTTAGGAAGTTCGCCTTATTATCACTTTTAAAAAGCCTTCATATTATTATTTTTTTACAAAAATGGCTCAAAATGTCTGCTACCGTGCTCAATGCAAGCAGCGACTCTGCGGTTCATCGATATCCTCACGTTTTGCAGCCTCTGAGG
Source organism: Pyrausta nigrata (assembly GCA_949316185.1). Classification (NCBI taxonomy): domain Eukaryota; kingdom Metazoa; phylum Arthropoda; class Insecta; order Lepidoptera; family Crambidae; genus Pyrausta; species Pyrausta nigrata. Next base: position 4,109,490 of record OX438936.1, read on the forward strand.
CGTAATAGCTTGAAAGGCTAGGTGTATTTTATTTCGCATTTCGTCAGCACTATTGCACTCCACTGCGTACACTTGGTTTTTCACGTAGCCCCACAAAAAAAAGTCCATAGCGGTAAGGTCGGGCGAACGGGCAGGTCACTGCACTGGACCCCCTCTGCCAATCCACTGAGCACCATGTCGTCCATCGAGATATTCCCGGACACGGCGCGCGTAGTGCGCTGGTGCACCGTCGTGCACCACAGGTTCCACAGGTTCCTGAAGCAGGTGTACGAAGGTAAACGCCGCTGCTCCGCGAGGGGCCTGCCGTCGATGAACCGCTGACAATACAACTCGCGAGCACCATTGATGCTCCCGAAAGAAGCGCCCACGCATAAAATCATTTCATAGTATTCACTATTTGAATACGAAGAATGTTCTTCACGAGACATACTGATCGAAATTCAGAAAATTTGGATAGCGACTGCGCAACGAGAACGAATACGAGCAACTAAAAAAAGTAGAAAATTGTAGAAAAAAAGTAGGTACATTTCGCAGGGTTCGATGTAAGTAATGGAAAAACCCCTTAAACTAAATTAAAGTTTCACTACTATTTTAAAGAAAGTAGGAATATCAAAACTTATTTTAAGTTAAACAAACAAATAACTAAAGTTATCACATACACTTTATTTATTAAAACATTTTCGTAAATGTCTTAAATTTTATTTTTTCGAATATGCGGATCCCGTAATATTTTTAATGATTTCCGGGAGGCGGGGCTAAGGCGTAGGTGATAGTCCCGTGACAGGATATTATTGGCTAAACGCATCGTTGCAATTTTTTCGGAACGATTACTGATTGGTTCGGCGCGCTTTGACTTTTGACTTAAAGGCGCCGCAGTCCACGTGGACTGCATTGTTTGGTCAATGATAAAAAGTGCAGAGAAGCCACTGAGTTAAAACTATTGGTAGAATGTATTTGCCGAGTTAATGCTGTTGTGAAATTGTATTATTATTTTTAGTTGTCGATCTAACTTATTATTTTTATTTCTTAATTATTATTTCTAAGTCTGAACGAATAAAATAACGAACTCAAAACAATAGCGTAGCAGATTTATTCAGACGAAGTAACAAACGAAGTATCTGCCGCTAGGTGGCGATATGCGCCATTAGTTCGTGGTAGTGTCCGATATCGCCCGGTAGGTCAAGTAGTCGCGGTAATTTTGTCATATTGGCGGTGGTAACGGTAGAGCGAATGAATGAAATTCATTAAGGATGTTGATCAGTTCTAAGTCATGCAGCACCAGAATTTCGAATAAAGCCCATCTACGACTTTAAACGCTTCATGATATCTCATAATCTCAAATATCGTCCTTAAGTTGTTTTATTAGGTAATGTTCAATAATCAATTCTTCACCAGTAATAACATCTTAGCGTTGCAACACAGTGAGAAACCGAAACACCTAAAACTACTAATTTATTGTTTATTAAATTAATTCAATGATCATTGAGAGGATCACTGCACATTTTATGAAAGTTTCACATCTGTTTCCTACTTAATCTCTATTTATGAGTTTGTTTACACCTAACAGCTGATATTTGAGGTTGTCACCGATAAGTTTTTGTTAAAACTTTAGCATCAATTTACTTAGTAATTTATACTTGCACGAGTTTGTGGTTTTGCGTAGGAACTAAACATTTACTACTCTACACGCCCTTTAAATTTTATACCGCCTTTTTGATACACCCAGTATATACTTCAAACTTACAATTTCATATTAAAAAAAAATAATTATACATAATTGTACTTTTTTTATCCGATTTTCTGGCAATTTTATTTTATTGTGACAAAGTTATGCTCTCGGCTATACTTTTAGTAACTTATTTTGAAACTAGACTATACGAGGGGCACTCAAAAATTACTTAGCCTCGCCGCCCGATGGCGCTGTTGTTACAAAAGAGTTTTACTATCGTGCAGTAAATACTTTTTTAAGTCTACTATGTAGTTTTCAGTCTTGACAAATGAAGGGATCATTTGTTTTGTTTTGACAGACTTTGGAAGCGAGCGTGTCGGTCGGTTTGACAAAAATGGAAAAAGAACAGTTCAGTGATAAGATTCTTGTTTTTGGAAGGGAAAACGCGCAGCGAAATCAAAGAGCGGATGCTGTGTACGGTGACTCTTCTCCTTCGATGGCGACCGTCAAAAATTGGTTTAACGAGTTTGCTTGTTGCCGCACGTCGGTTATTGATGAGCCACGCTCAGGTGCACCAAAAACGCCTACTACGGAGGTTAACGTAAAAAAAATCCACGATCTCGTGTTGACAGACCGGCGATTGAAGATTCGCGAGATAGCTGAGGCTGTAGGCATCGCAGAAGGGACAGTGCATCATAACATGTGCACGTGCACGAAGAACTGGGTATGAAAAAGTTATCGGCGCGATGAGTGCCGCGTTTGCTCACACCAGACAACAAGCGCAACCGTGAGACCACATCGGCGACATGTTTGGCACTGTTTCAACGCAATCCAGCAGAGCTTTTGCGTCGTTTTGTGACCGTCGACGAAACATGGGTTCACTGGTACACACCAGAGACCAAGGAACAGTCGAAACAGTGGACTTTACCCGGCGAACGTGCTCCAAAGAAGGCGAAGACTGTTCAATCGGCCGGAAAGGTGATGGCCAGTGTTTTTTGGGACTCGCAAGGTGTGATCTACATCGATTACCTTGAGAAGGGTAAAACAATCACGGGGCTCTACTATTCTGACTTATTGGGCCGATTCGATGCCGAATTAAAAAAAAACAGCCCCATTTGGCAAAGAATAAAGTGCTGTTCCACCACGACAACGCGCCGGCTCACACCTCCGCCGTCGTCATGGCCAAATTGGTCGAATTGCGCTACGAATTGCTGCCCCATCCACCGTATTTTCTAGATTTTGCTCCCGGTGACTTCTTCTTGTTCCCAAATCTGAAAAAGTCACTGGCCGGCAAAAGATTTGGGTCGAATGATGAGGTCATCGCCGCCACAGAGGCCTATTTTGAAGACCTCGGGAAATCGTATTTTTGGACGGGTTGAAAAAGTTGGAGTATCGCTGGGCCAAGTGTGTTCAATTGAAAGGAGACTATGTTGAAAAATAAATCTCTACTTTCTCAAAATTTTCTTTTTTCTTTTGTAGGCTAAGTATTTATTGAATGGCCCTCGTATTTCCTTTAAAATAGTGGCTTAATATAAACAAATGATACATGTTAAGTCAAATAAATTAATTGATTGAAATGACTCTGCACAACACGATATTTGTTACCGGTGGCGATCTTGGTTTGACAATCAAAATGGCCGCCCGGGGGCTATACAGACGAGATATTATTTTTGGCTGAGTACTGAAATTAACTGATTTAATTAATAAGATTCCTTAATTTTTTATTTGGAAATGAATATATGCTCTAGTTATTTTCTTAAAATCAATTGATTTTAAATGTCATACTTTCTGGCGGTGACATGGCGTCGTAGAAAGTTTATTCTTATATCAAAAAAAATGTTCTTAAATCGTTCAAAATTGTACGCTATATTTTTAAAAATGTACGTTAAAGACTTACGAGTAAACAACAATTAACATGTCACCGCTAGGAAGTATTCTTCCTAGCGGGGGTTATTTATTTCGCCTAGTATTAAAAAACATTTTGACTTTACACTGGGCCAGAAAAAATGTACGAGATGTGTTCATTCACCTTGTATTACAATATGGGGCATTATCTATTTGCATGTAATTATTTAAAAATAAAACATATTTGATGATATATCTTTTTTATTTTTAACATTTAAACAATTACACTCTTATGTACATCAATAAATGACACGTAATCGCCTTGATAGTTGTTGATCGATGTTGATTTTTTGGCTAAATCATGTGTGATTGAGTACATTCCTGGTGGAGATAGACATTACCAGGCTCACTGCAAATTGAATGATGATTTAGCCAAAAAAGTATCGAGATCAACAACTGTCAAGGCGATTACGCGTCATTTATTGATGTACATAAGATTGTAATTGTTTAAATGTCATAAATAAAAAAAATATTTATCATCAATTACGTTTTATTTTCAAATAATTACATGCAAATAGATAATGCCCCATATTGTAATACAAGGTGAACGAACACATCTCGTACATTTTTCTGGCCCAGTGTAAAGTCAAAAAGTCGATTAATACTAGGCGAAATAAATGGCGCCCGCTAGGAAGAATACTTCCTAGCGGTGACATGTTAATTGTTGTTTACTCGTAAGTGTTTAACGTATTTTTTTTTAAATGTAGCGTACAATTTTGTACGATTTAAGAACATTTTTTTGATATGAGAATGAACTTTCTACGACGACATGTCACCGCCAGAAAGTATGACATGATTTTAATAGTACCTTGTAATAAAATAATACTATGTAAAATCATTTATTAAATATTATTATTTTACACTAAAATGAAATTAATATTACTTGTACCTATAGTACGTGTATTTAAAACTCTTTATATCCCAAAAACATGAAATAATAGCAATTTTAGTATATTTTCGTGCGTGCGATTAAAATAAATGCTGGTGCTTACGTGTTAATGCAAAAAAAAAAATATAAACACATGCTTTTAAAATCCTATTTTTGATTTAATGTAGTGCAAGAAACAAAATAGCTGAACTCAAAATTCCGACACCGAAATCTCGTCTGTATAACCTTTACTATCGCAATCTGTCCTTGGTCACTGCAGTGCCATCCGGTCGAGCCCTGTGTTCGAAGTATTTTGTAATATTGAATCTGCATAATTATAAGAATGTAATAGGTTTATTTTATTTACTTAATCTAGATAGTTTTTAGTACGTAAATATCGTATTATTCTTTAAAAAACTAATTTCGACAATCCGTAAACAACAACACAACCAGCCATCTTTACTCACGAACAGTAGTTGACTATATTGTTTGGTAAATTTATTAACTTTGGAAAACGAAATGCTATGATATTTATACATCACTGTAAAGAGAATTTTGTTTAGAAAATTATAAGTCATCACACTTAAAGAATTATGTAATAAAATGAGAGTACTTACGACATTTTTCATCAGCAGTAGTTGCTTACTCACAGAAAAAAGAACTGTCACTTTTAAGTCAGTCCCTCGATAAAGCAGCGCATCGATATGGATAAAACTAGGTTTTAACGCCATCTATGATTCTTTCTTAAGATAAAATACTACAATTTTGGCACAGATGCGCAACAGATTTTTAATAAATGAGTGTTTCCGAACACTGAGTTCGTGGCTCTGTAGTACCACTGCCGGTTTTCCGTCAAAAAAAATGGTACTGTAGTACCCTTGTTCACGCAAGTGGATAAAGTACATACCACCCATAAAGTTAATATTCCTAACGGAATAGAGGAACAAAGGGCTGAGCGAGCGCGATGTATCAGCAAAACTGTATGATAAAAAGATATGTGTGTTGCGATGTAACAGAACCGTTTTTGAAACTGTCAAACAGTTTGTCGGCACTTATCGGCACGCTGAGAATTTCAGCTATTTTAATTTTTCAAATATTACATGAAATCGTGGATATTTTTTTTTAATATTTCTTAGTGAAACATGGTGACTTGTTCAGTAAATAATTGTTGTACGACACAGCGAAATAACCCCGAGAAATGTTCATTTCACAGGTAAATTGGTCCAAATGGACACCACCTATTTTAGGTTTATTTTTGCCAATGCATTTCGAATTTTAAGTGCTTAGTGTGTTAATTCTCATCTTTAAACATTTATTAATGTAAGAAGCAAATATCCAATACACCTAATGCAGAATTTACGCATATTTTGTGTAAAGAAATAATTTTCGTTTTACACTAGGGCTGAATCAAGTTATCGATATTTCGTTTCGTACGTAATAAACGAATAATATGTATTACTGTTGTTTAAGTATCTAAGATTAGATATGAATCAGCTGGGAATGTAATTACTATTTAAGATACTTAGCCGATCCATGCAGTTTTTACCTGTTAGAATAGTTACTAACATTAGTAATAAATGTATCTGTCAAATATCCGAATAACTTAAATAAAAAATGCATGTCTAAAATTTATAAATCGTCCAAACTGGGTTCCAAACAAAAATTCAAGTTTTGAAAATTCAAGTGCAGTAAGCATTTCGAACAAAAATATTTCAAGACGCGAGGAGCAAAATAAGAATAATACTATTCTTCTGCTGATGTTTCATTGGATAGCAATGTCTACTTATAGTTATGTCTACGAAATATGAGAGTGAAGGAATAGAGAGTGCACCTGTGTATTGCGCACACACTGGTGCACTATAATGTGTCCCGCGCAGTTGGCTAATCTCTGTTGAGATAGGCCGCCGTAGTCGAAATTCGGCTAGGAGGACATTATTATTATTATGTCTACGTATTATATGGTTTGCTTAGTTTGGGACTAGATCATAATATGTTCTATATTTCTTTTTCACAGGTCAAGATAAAGCCTAGACGCACAGTTTCGTCCTATGTTTTCAAAGATATTGTGCCAGAGGCATTCACATGTAATCATCGTTACCACTATTGCAATAGTCCACACCAACGACCTCTCTCCCAACTAGATTTGACGCCAAGGAAGACATAAAGCTACTTTAGCTTTATGTCTAGTTTAAATGCATTAAGTTGCATCTCTATAAGTTTGTTTTTTAAATAAACGATTTAAACAACAACATTTTTCATTTCATATATTATTTTTGTTATATTAATTTAATTAACCTACTATTGATGTTACAAATTAATTTTATCGATATCGATACTAATGTAACAAGCGACATAACATACATCACTGACACGCATTCATGAACAATTCTACACACACAAATGTCATCCTATTTCGGTTTCGTTTGACAGCTCGTGTTTGTTCCTCTATTCCGTTAGGAATAATAACTTTATGATACCACCTTATTATATTTTTGTAACTTAAGCAATTATTTTGCAAGTTTTTTACGAATTTAAATCAAATTTCACTTACAAAAATTAATCGACTGTGTCATCCGTCGAACGCCGGCTCACTGGCGTAGCAAGCACTTGCAAAAATTCGTCGACTGACTAACGTCCTCCGTAGCTTAGTTGGTAAGAGCACTCGCCCGGATAGCGAAGGGACGTGGGTTCGAGTCCCACCGGATGACACAGTCGATTAATTTTTGTAAGTGAAATTTGATTTAATTACATACCACCTCATTTGTAGTTCCCCTTTTCCTGAACCCTACATTTTTTTTTTGGTACAGCAACAACTACCCTGGGCTGATGATAACCGTGGCGGACCGGGCGTACTACGGCCAGCACGGGGCTGTACCAATGGACGAGACGCAGATGCCTTACCGCGCGGAATACTCACCACAGGTTAGTATAGGGTAAAACCGGTATAGATAAGATTTTAACTTTAAATCGCTCAGTATAAGAATTAAATTGGTATTATTATTATTTTACTTTATTTTTTGCTAATATAAGAGACAGTCATAAACTAAGTGTTAGGTGGCGCCATGTGGCGAGTTTGAAATGACCAATAAACTAGACTAATGGTCTAGGGCCTAGGGTGTTACACATGTGCATCAATCTGCGTATGAAATGGGCATAATAAAGAAAAAAACAATAGAATGAAGAAAATTACCTAAAAAAACATAACAAAATCCATCAAAACCACCCAAATATTACTTAACTATCTGATACGTCGGTCTGTTATCTATAAAATGTAGATAAAATAGATTTAATGTAGGATGACATCATAATAATATTCTCCTCCCTAAATGCCCATAATCTCAATTTTAGCATCCATCTTGTGACCAGGGAGAATTTATCTTAAATCGTGTCAAAACAAAGTTATATTCGGGTTATATCGACGTTTTCGCTGCGCGGCTGTGGCGTATTAGTTACGCATTCGCCCCGGTTTGAAAACGCTCGCAATCCGTCAGCATGATAAGGCCCTAAATCAACGAAGGAGTCATAGCCACATTCTTCTTCTTCTTTGCCTGGCCCTTTCCCATTTTATTGGGGTCAGCCCTCTGTGTCACGCGTCTCCAGGCAGTTCGGTCCTGGGTCGTTTTCTGGCTAACTTGGGCTTCTTTGAGGTTCTTATTGACTGGATATCTATGTGATTTGAGGTCTTCCTCGTCCTCGGGGCTTAGATTGAACATCTAGTACTCTCCTAGTCATGTGGTCGGATGGTCGCCTCATAACATGTCCGTACCACCGCAGACGGCTCTTTTTTAGTATATCCGGGATAGGTCTTACTTTAAAAGTGCCTCTTATGTGCGTATTTCTGACATGGTCAAGCATTGTTATCATCATAACTACATTACTAGATTGTAATCTTGCAGTAATTGTTATTATTCCTTGACAGGTGTACCAAACTCAAGGTGGTCCTTATCAGGGCCAGGAACCCATCGCCATGCCCAACATATTCCTGCCAGTGCAGCACGACCCGCGCAGAAATGAAGAATTTACCAGTAAGTGTTTATTGCATTCCAAGCTGGAACGAGGATTTTATACCTCTACCTATAACCATGTCACCCAAAAAAACGTACTATCACTTACAAATTATTGCACAGTAGCTTTTTTGGACTTTTTTTTATACTATTTTTCATAATACAGCTGAGATACCTATTTTTCATGATGCAATTGTGCTGTGGTGAACAGTAAAACGTTCCCTATTCGTGCCTCTAATATTGCATAAAAATAATTTCAAAAAATTGACTTACGCCATATTCTCAAAGACAAGGCCGAATAAAAAAAACGAACCTCAGAGCGTTCAGACTCCAAACCCTTCTTGTGCAGCAAGTCAGCCAGCTTGATGCAAGCTTGAGCACGATGCGTACTCGAATAGCCCATTAAGAGGCTCATTGGCAGGCGTGTTAACCATCCATTATTTACGCAGCACCCTGTGTATTAGCTATGCGTTCGCAGCATTAGTTGTTGTGTAAGCCTGAGGCAGTTGTCCCGCTGATGCCAACGAGTAACTATCCGCGATTTTCTCGCTCAAGGAACGTATAATAGATATACAGTCCGTGTAAACAAAAGAGATGCATACTTTAATAGTTGATCGCTGACTGTTCACAATGCCCGGCGAGAACTCGCTTTACTAGTTTTTTCGCTGAGCGACAGAGCTATAAAATATAAGCTCGTTTTGGCGGTGTTCGCTTGGCGATCCACTTGGCCATTAAACTCTATTTCAAATCGCCAACGAACACCTTGCTTAATGCCTAGCGGGAAAACTATCGGAACTACACATTTGCTTCTCGCTGTTCGCCAACTCGTTTCTGGTTTCTAGCAATACTCGCTTCTCGCTCATCGTAGCCGGTCAGGCAATTGGGTACTTGACACTATCCAGAAATAATTCCGAAACATTTGATTTTCGACCTTAGCGTGAAAAGTATAAGTTCACAATTTTTAAGCTTAGTCAGGCATCTCTTACTCAATGTACTTGCGCGCGTTAATAGCCTACTCTCGAGCGCACCGACGGCGGTGCGTAAATCAGTTGGCTGCCAACAACCGTCGGGCGCGCGCGTACGCACTGCTGAATTATTTGTTACGGTCGATTCGTTTTTATGCAAACTAATTAAGTAATATGATTTATACATCTGGTATTTACTGTACAAATGCAACCAGAAGCATAATATGCCCTGTATTAGTCTCAGATTTAAATAAAATTCTGGACTTATCAGAGTCTCGAACGTTTGAAATTTTTAAATCTTTTAATACGTCCTCATAATTTTACGGCAGAATTTTAAGTTCCCACAGATGCTTTTTATAACTATGTATGAATACATTTTATAAATAATTTAGCACAGAACAACATCTTAGATCTTGTTTACTACCACTTATGAAAACTGTAAAACACAATATCATTGTAAAACATTTCAAACCAAGCTACAAATAAAATAGGCCTTGTATCGAAAGAGGCAACCCTGACTTTATAAGTTTTACTCCAAGGTCGCGCAGCTGCAGAGGAATAATAACGTAATGTTCGAAACTTAAGGCACATTTTCGGGCGCAGCGGTCTGTGACAAAAAATTGTAGGCTATTATAAGAGTAGGTATGGACGATTTTCCTTGGAGTGATTTATCTGTTACATAGTAACTATTATATAATCTGTGGCTTAGTGTTCGTCGATGCACCGTTCTGACGCTGTCAAAAAGTACAACCGCGCTTATATACTTTTTAATTCCTCTGTTTAGGGTTGAAAATCAAATGTGCATTTTTATACGGTCTTAACACGGGCATGGTGGGCACTGTACGATATACAGTGGCACAGATCTTAAAGAGTGTAACTTGTTGACAGTGCCGATCGAGATGATACCCGAGTACCAACCGGTGCAGTTTGTAACGCCGCAGCACGAGAGGCGACTCGACTCGCCCTGGGCGTCACCCACTGATGTAAGTATGAAATAACCTGACAAGTGCGTGCATACATGTTTTTTGTTATAGAACAATAGTTTATCTATTTTGGGATATTTTATTTTGCTTGTGCTATTGAGAGTTACCTTTGTTCTTTTTTTTGTTTTGGTCTATTTATACCCTGATTTGGATTCTCCTGCGAAATGTTAGAACATTAGCGACAAATTACCATATCTTTGGTATTTGTTGACTTAGAAGCTAGATTTTTACAGCTTCAAAACTTTATTCCACTCGTTCCTGAGCAAAGGGTGTTGCCTACCAAAAGGACAACAAACTGATTCTATAAGAGTTCCGATTTTTCTTCAGAGGCACGGAAGTCTAAAAGGAGAGAAAATACTTTATTAAAAGAAATTAAGCACACGTGAAACTGTTTGCCCGTCTGTAAAGGACGTATGCAGACAAAAATTTGAAGAATGCCTGTGCTCATTACACCATACCAAACCATGGCCGTTCTGTGAACGTATCGGGTACGGAAACAAAATTATACTGTACTGTGTTATATTGACTTTAAACCTTAATATGAGGAGTTAAAGTTCAATGTGTATAAGGATGTGTTCTCGCGAGTCAGGGCGGTGCACCATGTCTACTAAACTGTTCCGTCGTGGGCCAGCGCCGCGAAATTGTAACTGCCAAAATCTTTCTATTCAAATACGGTACGGTACGATACGATTTGGGCTGGTCATGTGAAAAATGTTTTTACTCGTGATACGTTCATTGCACGACCACGTATTTTTTTAAATATTGGACAACATCACATGCATTGATCTGATCCCAAAGTAAGTAGCTAAAGCACTTGAGTTATGGAAATCAGAAACAACGGTGGCATCAAAACACCCAGACCCGAAACAATATAGAAAATATGGATTTCTATACTGACCCGGGACCTTAGAGATGGGGACTTATTGAAAACCAGTGTGCGAGCCACTCGGCCACGGAGGTCGTCAAACTACTAGTTCGGTGTAATGGCTACAAACACCCATTTGATATATGATGTACGTGTTACAGGTTTTCTCTTTCGACACTATGCGGAACACGCTGAACCAGTGCTCCGGTAGCTCAGACGATGTAAGTATCTACTAGTTTGTCTGAATACCGTAGTTAATTATACAGAGTGACTTTTGTATCAGTATACAAATTTTTAGCAGACATAAGGTATCGTTTATAGATGCTGTTTTTATGGTCCAATTATCAAAAACGTGGTATATATATATATATATTATAAAAATGGGTAAGTCAATTTACTGATTTTTTTTACTGGTCCAATTATCAAAAACGTGGTAACCCGTACGTACCTACCTACCTACGCATGAATTAGGTGAATGCGTAAGCACTGGCGCGGGGTTGCTATTATTGTGATGACCTTTGCGGAAGGCGACGGCCTTAAGCTGTGTCCACCGTTTTAGAGATTTTTGGACAGTTTCTAAGTGCTTTACTTATCTCAATATTTACTTTTGTACTGAATGAATAAATTTAAAAATAAGTGTTTTGTTTTTTGCGTCAAAGATTATTATACATAGTCAGGTCATAAGTTCTGTCACACAATAAAAACTTTGTAAAAATGTGTACTTTTTAGAATTTTTCTCAATTTTAAATATGGAGTGGACACTTAAAGAAGACCGTGTCGCGGTTATTGCGTTGCATCGTTGCGGTTACGCGCCAATTCAAATTTTCGACTTACTGAAAAATTTGAATATAACCAAAAGATTCGTTTATCGTACCATAAAACGATACAATGAAGACTCTAGTGTAGATGGCAGGTCAATAAGTGGTCGCCCTCGCTCTGTTAGGACTCCAGCAGTGATAAAAGCTGTGAAGGCGCGAATTCAAAGAAATCCCATACGTACCTAAGTAGAAACTGTTGGCCCTTCAGATGGGTTAAGCAGGACCACGGTAAAAAGGGTGTTAAATGAAGACTTAGGGCTTAGGGCATATCGAAGAAAAACAGGACATCGTTTGGACGCTCGTTTAATGGACCTGAGACTGAAGAGATGCCGCGCTTTGTTAAAGCGGTACGCGGAAAAAAAGCATCGGGAAATTATTTTTTCGGATGAAAAAATTTTCACCTTGGAAGAGAGCTACAACAAACAAAATGATACGGTGTACGCACACAGCAGTGAAGAAGCGAGCAACCGTATTCCACGTGTCCAACGAGGTCATTTTCCATCCTCGCTCATGGTTTGGTTGGGAGTCTCTTATTGGGGCTTAACTGAGGTACATTTTTGTGAGAAAGGCGTAAAAACGAATGCAGTTGTATATCAAAATACATTCCTCAAGAACCTTGGGGAACCTGTTTCTCATACCATGTTTAAAAACAGGCACTGGGTATTCCAACAAGATTCTGCGCCAGCTCATAGAGCGAAAAGCACACAAGACTGGCTGGCGGCACCTGAAATCGACTTCATCCGGCACGAAGACTGGCCCTCCTCCAGTCCAGATTTGAGTCCGTTAGATTACAAGATATGGCAACACTTGGAGGAAATGGCCTGCTCAAAGCCTCATCCTGATTTGGAGTCATTCAAGGCATCCTTGATTAAGGCAGCTGCCGATTTTGACATGGACCTCGTTCGTGCTGCGATAGACGACTGGCCGCGCAGATTGAAGGCTTGTATTCAAAATCGCGGGGGTCATTTTGAATAAACTTTACTACAATATGAATCTATGTTTTATTAAGTTCATTTTGCTATATAAATGGTTACATAAATAATAAACATGTCTAAATTATTTCATATTACACATGTGACAGAACTTATGACCGGACTAGGTATTCAAATTTGGAAAGTGATACAAAAGTCACCCTGTATTTTTTCATTAACATTTTTTTCTTGTAATTTCTCACTACACTCGTTGCTTTGCCATCTTTCTGCTAAAGGTAACGCTTACACGGGCAAAAAATATTCCCCAAATTCTGACAATACTCGCTAACTATGATGTCGCGCTCGAACTTGACAGGCTTTAAAAAATACTTATACATGTCATCATCAGCATTATCAGCAGCAGGACGTCCACTGCTGAACATAACCCGCCCCCATAGATTCCAAAGTGATCTATTACAATACAAGCGACCTGCATCCAGTGCGTTCCCGCGACCTTTATTAGGTCGTCTGTCCATCTTGCCGATGGACGCCCTACGCTACACTTTTAATCAAATGGTCTCCAATCAAGAAGCTTTCTGCAACGGCCACCAGGTCTTCGTCTTCAATCTGCCCTGCCCACTGCCACTTAAGCTTGCTGATCCGCAGGGTCAGTTACCTTAGCTCTCTTACGTATCTCCTCATTTCTGTTTCGATTCTGTAGAAAAACACCGAGCATAGCTCTCCATAGCTCGCTGCTTGACCTTGAGCTTTCTTTATTTTTTATACATAAGTATATAATTGCACTCGAAAAAATGATCACCAGAGGCGGGAATCGAACGCGCGTTCCTCGCTTACCGGGCGATTGCCTAACCTCTCAGCCACCCTGGCGTTGCCAGAGTCTGTCGAAATTTGTGCTTCTTAACCCTATAATGCCGCGTTGCTTTCATCAATGTTATTGGGTTTACACTCTCAACACTCGAAAGAAATACTATTGCAAGTGTTTAACAATCGAAAGATGGAGCTTGCAAATACTATAAATTATTGTTTTTAAGCGATAAGCATTTACCTTGCAATCTAAATATATAACGCGGGTTGACTGCCTCGTTGGTCTAGTGGTCAGCACGCTGGGTACTATCCACGAGGACCCGGGTTCGAATCCCGGGTCGGGCCGAGAGTGTTTGGGTTTTTCTGTCTTGAAATTACTCAGACACAGCTCCGGAGTCAGGAAGTTGGTGGTGTTAACACCCCCGTGCCGCGGAAAGCACGTAAAGCCGTTGGTCCTGCGCCTGTTCTCTCTACGGTCATGTCGGACTGCTGTCTCACCGAAATTATGAGAGTGAAGTGTATTGCGCACACACTTGTGCACTATAATATCTCCCGCGCAGTTGGCTAATCTCTGTTGAGATAGGCCGCCGTAGTCGAAATTCGGCTAGGAGGACATTATTATTATTATTATTTTAACGCGGGTTCGATTCCCGCCTCTGGCGGTCATTTTTTCAAGTGCAATAATATACTTTCTTTATTTTTTTACACATGTCGCGAATAATAATTTACAAACCGCCAGGTCTTGTTCAACGTTGTAGAGAGGCGAGTGATGGGCGCCGACAGGATGCCTCCCGCGCCAGAGGTTAACCAAGCCGATGATGTAAGTCACACTGACTACTTCTACAGGGTGTTAGTAAAAAAAGTCTAACTGTCGCACTCAGGGTCTTCAGTTAAATTTAATCGAATTAAAACTCGTTCTGTCACTTTCTTTGTTATTGAATTAGTAAAGGACTGCCTCGTTGATCTAATAGTCAGCACGCTGGTATATCCGCGAGATCCTGGGTTCAAATCCCGGGTCGGGCTGAATGGTGTTTTTAAAATCGTGAAAAAAAAACCGGCTTCAGACATTTTCATCTAGCTAAGTAATTACATTATTTGTAAACACCTGATTTTTTTTTCATTTTGACCATGACCCCACAATTATCCTCCTCAAGGGAGGAATAACTTAAACCCCAATTTAAGTTATCCCTGGCAAAAAGCGGCTGAGCCTGATAACTGCGACTGATTACTACTATATTTTGCAGTGCCTGACAGGTTCCATAATGATCACCGAGCACATCACCTATAGAAACGAAATGTGATTAATTTTGTTTCAAAAAATCAAATATTGAATTAAATTGAATGAGTAAATCTACGAAAATCAATCTATCTATCTCGTTAACAGCAAGAGCTGGAAGAAGAGCTTCAGGCATTGGAACGACGGATCGACACTGAATTTGAATCGGATTAGTGCCGCCGCCTCCGCAAGATGGCGCGGCATCCACACGCCAAGAACAACCTGCCAATTGCCATAGTACACCCCTTCACGTCGTCGATGCAACACGATCCTTAAACTGTTTCTATTCCGAGTCGTCACTCATTTTTCAGTTCATTTTTGTATTTATCTTAACCCGTTCGCTTCCAAAACTGACACAAAAGACAGTCAATTGTAAACTTATCACGCGCCGATGCGTGCTGTGTTTTCAACCAGCTTAAATAACGCTAAACATCATCACATAAACATCTGCCAATTCATAGACAATTTTAGGTGTCAATTTAAATATAATATTTTTATGTCAAATAAAATTGTCGTGACATCCACAGACAATTGTAAAGGTCACCGTTTTTTCACAAGTTATTATTTTAAACTGACTTTAAAATTAATTAGTTTGCTCTGAATTTAACATTTTTATTTAGATCTTTAGAGTTAGCTTGGGGTGTCTTTTCAAGTTTCCGTGTATTACAGAAATGAATTACCCAGAAAAATGAGTATGTATATTACTGTTGAAATATATCTTTAAGTGCTTAACCTTATCTATTCAAAGCTTTTATCCTAATACGATTATTACAAAACAAGCAATTCACGAAGAAACGTCTGAAAGTCGCTATTTAAATGTTTGTTTGTTGAGAAAAATTAAAGGAGACCTTAATGCGTTAAGATAATGTCACTCAATTTTCTTTTACCCAATTTAAACTTATAAACTGTGCCTACCAGTGACTTGTACATCTATGCTGTATATATTGTTGTTGCGTAGCTGTGTTACATGGTTAATAATTTTAATAACAGATAGATATCTACGATTGTGTATATACGAAATGTTATATTTATTTTGCAGGTGTATTTTTTATAAATAAAAAGTTTAACTTAGAAATTTGTTAGTATAGGTAGATAAATATTGAACTGTAAGTGTGATTCTGTTTTTTTTGTTATGTAAACGGTTGATTCAGAATCCGATTGAATCCTAAATATGATGAAGTAAAGTTTATATATTTATATACTAACAATTTCCTAATGTTACTCGTATAATATTTGTAGGTATCATGAATTAATAGTAATTGTAGTGTTATAATTAAAGATAAGTGCCGTATTAAAATACCCTTGTAAAAACGGAATTAGCTAAACGTTACAGCTTCGTTACATCAGGCATATTTGTAATATGCGACCCAACCAATATATGACCCAACCAAAACATAATAGCCGTTGGTCCTGCGCCTGCTCTCTCTACGGTCATGTCGGACTGCCGTCTCACCGAATTATGAGAGTGAAAGAAAATAGAGTGCACCTGTGTATTGTGCACACACTTGTGCACTATAATATGTCCTGCGCTGTTGGCTAATCTCTGTTGAGATAGGCCGCCGTAGTCGAAATCGGCTAGGAGGACATCATCATCAGTTGTTAGTTTCAATGTTGTGTAAGTCAGGCTACGAATAAGGACTTTACGACAAGTTACCGGTGAAAAGTGACAGCTACGTGCTACATTTAACTGTTTATTGGACGAAAAAGAATATAATCGTGTGAAGCCAAGACTTTTCAGTGTGAACTGTGGAATAAAACTCAGTGTTGTTTGCTGTTGTTACTAAAATTACGCGTGTATGCGCAGCGTATAAAAACACGGTACATGCGTAGACGATGATTTATACAGGGTTAATTTAAATTATCTGGACACCTCTTGCAGGCAGCTTCTCCACAACAATCTCAACAACATTCGTTATACGACTTTTCAAAATTCATAGTTTTTAAAATTTAAGTTTTCCCAAACAAAAATTATTTATTGACTCTAAACTTGCGTTACTCTACTTACGCACCTTGCGTAGACAAAATAATCGCCACGTGCAGCGGGGCGCGGGGTGGCGGGGTGACGCAGCGGTGCGGCGACGCACATGTTAGTACCAAAACGTTGAATGAATGCAGGAGGGGCGAGGTAGGGGCGCCTCGGCGTTGTTATTTTAGGTACATTATACAAAGTAGTAAATAACAGAGGGAACATTTTTTTGTGTTATCAAGATTTGTAAAAAGTCGTAGAACAAATGTTGTTGGGATTGATGTTGAGAGGCTGTCTGCAAGAGGTGTCCAGCTAATTACAATTAACCCTGTATAGACCTGGCTTGTTAGTTGCCTACAAACGTTCTGCGTTGTACCGTAAATGTACGTTGAGCGTATAAACGCATCGGAACATGTACCTTAAAGCATCGGATGTTAATCTGACTACTTGGAGGTATTTAAAAAGATTACACAGACTTACTATACCAAGTGATTTAAATTCTACTTCAAATCATGTGTAGATGTATGTAATGTATGTAATGTTAAATCAAGTAACGCTCGTGTATGCATTTGATGTTACTTTTCGATGTTTGACGTTAAATGTCAACAATGTATACTAATCAACACTGTCTAGGGATATTTTTAATATAAAAATACTATGTTTTGTATATCCCTAGACAGTGTTGAAGTGTGTATATAAAAAATCTCATGTTGTGTCTGCAAATTATAAAAATACAAAAAAATATCAGTGTTATATTAATGTCTACCGTAATTTTAAGTCTAAACTTATATAATTAAACCGAACACTACAATTACTATTAATTATGTTTTCGTCAGATAATGGACGACTATTATGCGGGGAATATACTCACACAGAGATATTAGGATATAAGCGTACCAATGGTGTATATGCCACCATGATTGAAACATCATGAAATATTACATGCACTAGGAAGGATGGATCGGCAGAACCGGGTCTTAAGATATAGCTGGAGGCCACGAGGAGGCCTGAGGCCTTACTCCTGTTGATGATATCCGTATTTTCGAATGTAGCCGTCTTTTTCACTCACCACAGAATGACAACGCGAACAAGCGTGATGGCTAGACTCAAAAATACGGACGTCTTCAACAGGAGTAGGGCCTCTGGGGCAACGAAAATGCCCCTCATTCCGCAAGGAGGCCCCTAAAACTTGTTCCTTAACTGTGGACTATTTCCTCGCTCAAGAAACGAACAATCGATAAATATTCCGTGTAAACAAAAGATATGCATAATAATATATTAATGGTTGATGGCTGTTCACACTGACCGGCGAGGACTCGCTCCACTAGTTTGTCGCTGAGCGAAAAGATCTATCAAATATAATACTCGCTCTGTGATACTCGCTTAGCGATGCCCGCTTGACGGTCAGAACTCAAGAAAGACCGGTCATTTCCACCTAGAATACGGTTTTAGGAGCAAGCGGTGCAAGTGATCGCGCGGTCTTCAAAACACTTGCTTATAGCCGAGCTACAAAATTATCGGAACTAGTAGAGTGTGTACTCGCTTCCCGCTGCTCGCCGACGCGTTTCTAGTTTCTAGCTCACCTCGCTTTCGCTCATCTTTGCCGGTGGGACGCTGTTTTGTTGTAATTGAGATTTTCAATAAAACATATCAATATGTCGAAGAAGCCTTTATAATTGTTTCAATAAAAAAAGGTTGTTTCAATAATAAAGCCGGTCAAACATCCTCACCGTTAAGTGCATCCAAATGATTTTGATACTTTCAAAGTTTTACATGGGACAACCCCGACACCGCTTATAGCTGGTCTTACTTAACACACGGTCCATGCAAATGGGCCCAAATGTCGGGATTAAAAGCAAAAATACTTGGATAAGTACGTTGCATGAATTCCCGTATAATTATATATATTGATAGCTATCTAAAGTTTAAGTACATAAAGTATGTATGAAAACGCGAACGCTAGAAAAAAACATGATTTTATTGAGTTGAGTATCACGTTGAGATATAGTTTTCCCAAATTTTCATAAAATTAAATTTTGCGGTCGACATATAACACCCTACCTTTCATACCACTGAAAAGTACTGCAAACAAATAGACTCGGCCTAAAATTTTGTCTATGTTTCCGACCATATTTATTAGGACATTTTAAATTAAAATGTGGTGATATATTTCGGCTGGTGTGTCTGAACCTAGTAATTGACTACTTATGTGCTGTGTCTATGAACATTATATTGGTAATTAGGTCAGAATTTAGTTGAATATATTTTTCCATGTGTATTGTGTTTTTGTCTGGAAATAAAGCCGATATCTCACAGGTCTTGAGATAAAAAAAAACGATCTTTGTTCTGACAAACAAAAACGGTTACGAAATTCTGATGTGTTGACATAAAATGCATAATAATTATATTTAAAAACGTTCGTTTGTCCGTTGCATTTAGTCAAATATAAAGTACTGACACACCAGCCGAATGATAAGGCTGTTATGATTTGTTTTTTTTTCTGTCGACTCTGACGTTATATTTTTGAGGACCAATACTCGGCGACTAACAGCATAATCAGTGGCGTGGTCTGTTTTATCATTATAATAGGGTGCGTTTTTTTTTCGCTACAAGCGTGTGAAAGATGGGGCGATAGATTAAATATAACTGGTGTGATTTTAACTCAAATGTTGTAGTTAGTTATTTGTGTGGGATCTAAAGCGGGTTGCTGTTATGGATTTGCGGAAAGTGTTTTATTAATCATAAGATAATATTTGTCAATAGTTTTAAGTGGTAACGTTGGCAGCAGTGCAGTCATATATCTGGACGTTACGCTAAGTGTTTGACGTTTGTACACAAAATACCGAGAGTACAGAAGGCGATCTTTATAAAGCCCGCTCGCGCAACGCACACATAGACAACGCTCACGGACAAGATATTTCGAAACGGTAGGGAACAGTACGAGCGCGAGTGCACACTCCGCTTGAGACAC
The DNA here is from genome assembly GCA_949316185.1 of Pyrausta nigrata. Lineage (NCBI taxonomy): Eukaryota > Metazoa > Arthropoda > Insecta > Lepidoptera > Crambidae > Pyrausta > Pyrausta nigrata. The sequence continues at coordinate 4,129,516 of OX438936.1, forward strand.
GCGACGTTGATTTTTTTGTGAAAAAATTGAGTAAGAAAGAAAGTTATTTAACTGTTCAGTGGAAGGTTGTTTAAATGTTTTTTTAGGGTCGTAAGTAGGTAATTTTTTGTAATTTATTACACGTTAAAATGTCGAAATCGTCGCCAAATATTTTATATGACTTTGTAAATTTAAGTTTAGATTTTCCTGTTTTCAACCATAAACAACTATATCGTATCTATACGATTGCCACTACCACTATAGTGTTTTGTGCATAAGCAAAATATCACAGCCCTTGCACTAGCGCCGCTAGGTAAGAAAAGTGAAGTACATACAGGTGTTTATTTTCTGTACTCTCTGTATTTTGTGGTTTGTATGTGAACCCATCTTGTTGCCAGCGTTACCACTACATCACCGTATCATACAATGTCGTACGCTTTTAATTCTCAATAGGTAGGTACTGTAAACTACCATATAAGGGATTGCTGTAAATGGTCATTTTATGTTTACTTTACACTTTATAAATGAGTTTCATCTTTCTTGTGACCGGTATAAAACCGGTATCAAAACTCATACATACTCAGGGTAGGACTTTTGGTAATTCCGATATATTTTGTTTTATTAGAAATGTAATTTTTACTATCGAGAGCATCGTTAAGCATACTTAAGACGTCCGATTCCATATCAATAATCGAGAGCATCGTTAAGCATCGTTAAGACGTCTGATTCAAGGCCAGAGTGACGCACAAGGCATCTTCTCACCACGGTGCACACGCAAGGTAGCCGACCTATGAAAACTCTCGGCCACGCAGTAGTTTCATAGGTCGGCTACCTTGCGGGTGCACCGTGGTGAGAAGATGCCTTGTGCGTCACTCTGGCCTTGAATCAGACGTCTTAACGATGCTCTCGATTATAAATAGTAATTTATACTTCCAAAAAATTCGTATAGTGTGACGTAAAGCATAAATGACCATCGGATGTTGTTAAATATAGTAGTTAAATGTTTAGGTACCGTTGCGTTGCGTTCTTACCCGATAAACGTGGATTCCATACTGCTCTCAACTCCGCTTTAGCGTAATTTATTTTTTACCAAACTTATTTTATTATCAGCTTTGCTAGTTGGCTACGATCGCATTTCCTACAGTTGTTTTCATCTTAAATATCGTGTTATGTATAGGTAATTTAATATTCCTTTGCCACAGAGTGGAAACAAAGACGTGTTTACTTGAGTTAACGTTATCATCTTTAGATTACGATAAAGTAGACAGACAGACGTCTATTTAAAATTCAATCATATTCATTTGATTGTTCAAGCTTTTCAGCGAGTCCACTCAGCAAAATTTGCACATTCAAATTTTAAATTAAATTCAATGGCAATTTATAAAATTTGCTGTTCGATCTAATAATGAAGAAGAAATGTTAAAGATACTCATGAACTCATTATTTACGCCTGTTTGATAGTCTTGACAAAACATGTAGGTACCGAATTTTAAAATTTTTTGTTCCATTTCAACTAATTCTAAGATTGTTTTTTGTCAATTCAAAAAATGGTTTCGTAACCGCCTAGCAAAGCGCGCTTCGGTCATAACCTTATCTTACGAAGCTAGACTATAGTTATATTTTTTGTATAACGGGGCGATATCAAAAGGCTGTTGATAGATACATCTATTTATTCCTTACGTATAGACGAAAATGTAAGGCTGTAAAATTTATAAAACTGAGAGATGGAACTTAACGCCTTTAGAGCGATCGTATTTTTTTAAATCAACGACATGTGATTAAGGCAGAGATCTTCAAGAGTCATATTAGGGGTATAGTGAAATTGAACAAACTAATATCAAAAGTGGCACGATTTTTGAGTATATTACAGCGGCAAACTGAACACACGGTTATGCTTTTGTAATTAACTAAATAATATCATGAAAGGATCTCTGTCCCTCGCGTAGTCACAGATATGACTTTACAAGTCATATTTTTAGTTAGTTTTATATGGTACATTTTTTCCATAGGAAAAATATTTATTTATTTATACAGGTCTGTTAAAAGACCTTTTAACTTTTTAATTGTGATTACAGCGTGCAATTGTTCCGGACAAAGTTGAATGTATTTTAGTATCCGGATTTTAATTAGCTAACCAACATTTTCATTAAATTGGTTTTAAAGTCAATCTGATATTAAGTTAAATAATTGCATAATACAGATTTTGTCTTTAAAAGCAAATTATTAAGTAACGTTTAAACAAACATTTGTATATTTGTTTGAATCTTTCATTAATAATTGGATATAGTTGTTAAATATTTTGTCGCAGGGGTCCTTATGCTAACAATCTTCAGTAGATATCGCATTGATTGTACTGAAATCGCATTGATTGTACTGAAATAGTATAATTGTACTAAAATAGCAAATAAACCACGTGGCTCATACATCCTCTCACACGTTATCTATTTATTATTCACCGAATATATTCATCGGGTGTTAATTTAATGAAATTAAACTAAATTTTGCGGACTTTTCCAGTCCCATTAAGGTATGTGGGAAATATTGAATACATAAGCGGTATCTATTGGGGCGTACCTATTACACGTTGCTTAAAATATGAGCGGACCCAGAGTATATTGTTATATCAATGAACTAGAGAACTATCAATTTTGTGATTAGTTTTATTTATTGTTTAGAAGTAGGTATGATTTGACTGTTGATAAGATAGTCTGTAAGGGATTGCATGTTGTTAAGATTCACATTGCAAACATTAACCAGGAAAACTGTAAGATTCAATCTCTATGTATGTCCAATGCATGAAATAAGTGATGGCCAGTTTCTCGAACTCTGATTAAACATTGACGGTGTTATTTAACAAAATGTGAACAGAAAAAAATAAACAGTGTTTATTCCTTATCTATTTATGAGACTGCCTAGTTTAATAGTGGATGGACGAAAGTGACTATTCCACTCGAGAAGTTTCTGGCGCTCGAACGAAGTGAGAGCGCCAATAGCTCGAGAGTGGAATGGGTGCTTTCACCCGAGATAAACATACTATTTTTCATTTCGACTGTGAGGAAAGTATCGATAGAATATCGATAGACTATCAGTAGTTGAGGCAAAAGCAATAGTATCGATAAAATATCGATAGTATCGATAAAATATCGATAGTATCGATAGTCTACCGATAGTAATGATGGTATTGATAGACAATCGATAGTGTCAAAGTTCAATATTAAAATCACTATCGATAGCTGATACAGCTTTGACTATTGCAATAACTATCGATACTCTCGATAGTGGCCTTTTATTCAATAGTAAAGTAGGAGGGAAAAGCTATTTCCCACCCGGCTATCTACACATGAAAGTTCAACTTTCCGAACAGGTGAGATGAAAATAATTGATGCCCCTCTTATAAATAGGTAAGGCTTAGGCAGTTACCCCACCGCCGACGAGTAAACGACTATTAGCGAGTTTAACGTACAAGTGATACACATACTCCGTGTAAACAAAAGAGATGCATATATTAAGATCACTGACTGTTCACACTGTGCGAGAACTTACTACACTAGTTTGTCGCTGAGCGACAGACAGTCGCAGAGCTAGAAACTAAGTTTCTAGCTCTACTCGCTTATCGTTGCCGGTGTGAGTTTTTTTTTGTGAAACTGATGTATGGGTTGTGTCAGGATTATTAACGCCTGTCATACTCTATATCTTGCCATGGCCCGTAGCCAAATGGCAATCGCTCTTGAGCGAACTTCGCTATCGCCAACGAAATGTCAAAATATGTATTCAAACGTCACGTGATGTTACGATGGCTTATGTCAGTTTCATACATTTTCTTAGCTATAACGAACTTCGCTTCAGAATAAATTGCCACTTGGCTCCAAAGCCAACCATCAAGGGCCCATGCCGTGGAATGTATAAATGAAATCCATTTAGTTTTGGATATTTTCTTTACTCACATCCAGATCATTTTATGTTTATTTCTCAACTTTGTTACTAATTACATTAAATGTGTTTACCTGCATATATTTTTAATTTATTTTTTATTGTTAGTTATGTTAAATCAAAATGTTTTCACATACTTCTGACTGCGTTGGTGTTACAGATTGTTATAATGTCATAACATTGTCACAAACTTAATATACTGATGGCAAATGGATCCATTGAAGGTAAATGAGACAGAGTATATTGTTTTACATTCAAGATGTCATAAAAATAACCGTTGTGATGCTGTTTGTCAGTGGCAAGGAAGTAATAGCCGTTATTTCTACATTTTATATACCTAAAAAGTCAGGCCTAGAAACGATCTATTCTGTTACTAACTTCGCCAACGAAATGTCAAAATGATGTTTTAATGGCTTACGTCAGTTTCATACATTTTCTTAGCCATAGCCAACTTCGCTTTAGAATAGATTGAATCTTGTCTGCGGGCCCTGTCATTTCTGTACCATATGGCATAATTTTAACAGTCAATTCTTATTTAATAGATAATCTTTACAATTATATATATTTTTAGTTGTTTCCGCAGACAACACTTATGTCTTGCTCTAAGAAAATAATTAAACTGGATGCTAGGCAAAACGTGGGACTTTTAACAGCATCTTTTGCCATATGGAAAGATAATTAAAATTGGTAGAAAATTATACAATTATCCATACGAAATTGTCACTTGTCTCAATGATAAAATAATACGACCTTGATATACTTTTTGGAGCCAATTAAATACTTTGACACAAAACAAACTAGGTAGATCAAGTTGTGGTATCATACGACCTTACTGTGAGTTTTCCTAATAGGGACGGTTTTGCAATTAAAATGTAATCTGGACAAGATGCAATCTATACTACAGCAAACAAGTAGTGCCTATCGAGAGGCGACTATCGCTATAGTATCGATAGTTGACATCATATCAATAGTATCGATAACCTACCTAGTTGATTCAGGGAAATTGAATTGATATACATCTTTCAATGAATAGTATTAACTAATTTGTGTTGTAATACTATTGATGTATTGATATACATCAATAGTATCGACACTATTGCTTCCAATCAATAGTATTATCTCATTTGTGTTATCGATAGCAATATCGATTCTGTTACTTGTTTTCGAGGCAAACTATTGATAGCGAAACTATCGACAGTTATGCAACTGTACAGCGAACTTTGCTATCGCTAACGAAATGTAACTGTACAGCGAACTTTGCTATCGCTAACGAAATGCCAAAATTGGTTATACAAAAGTCTCGTGATGCCTCAATGGTTTTTGCCAAATCGTTTTGATGTGCTGGCCACGATAACTTGTTTTCGTTGTTTTTGTGGCTGACTGAGTATTATTGTATATTAGGCGGTGGGTTGCATCTTTCAGTTCTATTTTTATATTGTTGGGGGCTCGAAGCCTTCGATGGAACGCAAGTGTCTGCATTTGTTTAAGAATGCATATAGAATTTTCGTTTGATATAAATTATGTATAGGCGTCGAAATACGCAAGGTATAGCTAGTTACGAAAGTTTATTATAGACAAAAATTTAATAAAAAAAACTATGTTATTGAATATACCTAATAAGTTTGTGATGTGATTTTTTAAGAAGTCAGTACAAGTAATTTGAATTTTTTCAAAGTAAATCATGTAACCCTTTGCTTAATCGTTGGGATGTATTTTGTATATTAAAGTACGTGCGCCTGAGCACCAGTGGCTGGGGCAAGTACAACTTATCGTTTCGTGGACAGTACCGAAGTTCCGAACCCGTTTAGGATTACATTTCCTGCGCATTATTGTTTGTTGCTTGAATAGTTTTGTTCAAATCTTGATTGATATTCTTTTATAAAATAAAAACGTTTTTGTGGTAATGTTTGTTTTATTTTAGACGTATGTTCTTTCTTCTAAATACATTTACTTTATCTATCATCTATCAAAGACAGAAATCTCTGTTTTAATATTAAATCTAACTATATTTGAAACTAGCTTTGTTTCTCGCCGCTTTGCTTAATGCGATCTTATAAGTGTAATACGTAATCTATGCCTTGTTTGATTGAGTACAACTACCTAGTTATTGTAATAAAAACATATTCATCATTTACGTTTATTATTGTCACATTCCTAAACTTACAAGGAGAATAATATAGCGGTTGAGATAGCTTTATTAGTTTAGTTGAGATAACTTTTTAAGTAGTCGTTAAACATAGGTGTGGAATATTTTTGCACCCAATGCAAAATCCTTTGAATAAATTCTTTAAAGTGACTAGGAAAAAGTAACTCCTAAATATCTTTGACATTATTAGTTAATATGGGTACCAATTTAACTCGGGTATGACCTCGTTCTTGTTTTAGGTTTTTTTAATTTCCAATTACACAGAAACGCAGGTGGATTTTTTAGTATTTTAAATTACCCTTTTTTTAATTTGTAGATAAGTTAGTTGCAAAGTAAGACTACTAGAGAAAGAAAACCAAAGAACTAGACGACAGTCATTATTATTTTATTTATATACCTATCTGCGGCTCCGCTTGTTAATGCAAAATATTATATTAAATGAAAAATATGTAAAATATTATATTATGTTTATGCCGCATGTAAAATATATTTTTGAAATGGTCTCGTTACTGGCTTTTATTTGATACCCATATTGCTATGCTAAGTAAAAATCAATCCCCCTCCCCCTTTATTTCCATTTGCGGGCGCCATTTTTTCAAACTTATATAGCCTATGTCACTTTCACAATTTCGACAAATTCAACGACACCTCATACGTCAAAAACTGTCCAGCCGTGACGGTAGGGCAGTGTGTAGGGCGTGCCAAACAATTATACATATATACTCTCGAAAAACATAATCCTGCTTCCGCAGTCGGGTAATAAAATTCGCTTGAATCCCGAAAAAAAAATTACTCTGGGTTTCTATTCGCTCCGTATGTCAATTTATAGTCTAAATAGTAGTAGTAGTATTTATCCAATTTTATAGTCTAAATAGTTTAAAATAGGTTCAATTTGACAGGTGGGTGACATATAGAGTCGGGGGTTTACCGGGTGTTTACTGTGTTGCGCCAGGGATCAGTTTTTGCTCTACGATATTCGCCTTTAGGTGGGTTGCATAATAAATTCCTTGCTGTGCAAGAAGTTTTTGATATTACTTTAAACCCGTCTTCAAACGATTCCTCACTATACATGTAATAAATAGTGTACAAATTAGAAACGCTACTTTTTATTCACCATTAAATACAGAGTGACTGATACTGAACCCGCTTTAGCAAATTCGCATATATAGGAGGTCATTTGCCAATAATTTAACCTATCTTTCTTTAGGTAAAGTTTTATAGTTTGGGAGATATGTCTATTTTTAGGGTTCCGTACCCAAAGGGTAACGAGACCCTGTTACTACGACACAGTGTCCGTCTGTCTGTCACCACCAGGCTATATCTCATGAACCGTGATAGCTAAGACAGTTAAAAATTTTCACAGATGATGTAAGTATTTCTGTTGCCGCTATAACAACAAATACTTAAAATAGAATAAAAGAAAGATTAAAGTAGGGCTTCCATATAAAAGAAGTGATTTATTTGTCGTTTTTGCTCGATTTTAATAATGGCAACAGGCAAACGATTCACAGAATATTGAGTTGTAGATTCACTTTAAAATAAATATTAAATTAAAATATTTAAAACATAAGGCGAACGGCAAAAAATCACATTTGTAAGGGAGCCCAAATGTGGTTTATTGCCGTTTTTAAAACTAAAAAAATGGTCATAAATAGAATCGAATGTTGTATAGATAATGGTACGGAACCCTTTGTGCACGCGGTCTACTCGCACTTGGCCGGTTTTTATATATTGCAGATGAGTTATTTTTATAAATTCGTCATAAATTTTGTATCTAAATTTTATTTTTTGTCATTTGTTGGTAGTCATAAGCATTTGGGATCTAAATACCTACATCGGAACTACCCTCAAACTATGGTAAAAAATAAAATATAGGTACGCTTGAAAAAAAACTTCTACAAAATAAGCCTTTGCGGTCAAATTCAACCTAAAATAAATAAAAAGCTGCGGTGTTTCAATATGTATGCTACTCAAAGTTCATTCTCTAATTCGTCACCTTTCCGATCCTAAAAAAATCCAAAAAATAGTTTAAATCGCTATACATCGGTAGGATTTTTTATTGTCAACCAAAGTAATTCTGGTAGAAAATAGTAAATGTGCCAACGAAAGGTTGAAGCGAATTTCGCAAAGTATATAGGTACGAGTATTATAAAAGAAATTAGGTAAGTGGTTATAGACCGAAAGTTCATGCGTGATCCTCCTGCGGTCGCCAGAGGTGCGGGAGGCGAGGCATGCTAGATGCCAAATGTAGGTTCAATTACAACTAAAAATGACCTACTATATGTGCAAATCCGCCACGACTCAGTACCAGTCACCCTGTATACCTACCTGCCTACCTACCTATGTCTATTTTTTGTTACAAGTTTGGTATTATTTTAAGTTTAAATGAACTATACATAGTCAACTTTGTTATTTGATTTGACTAAGACGCCTAAAAGGTTTTACTTTGCCCCTGATAAAATAAAAAATCATATTCATAAAAGTTATTGTTGACGTGTTTTTGAACACTTTGGTTGCTTAGTTACATTTGATTACCTTAGTTGACAAGATAATTTAGAAGTTTTGTTTGTGTAAATATATTTGAAAGAAGAGTGTTTAGATGATATTGACGCGTAGGATGCTTACAATAATTTGGATACTATTATTGTGTAGATGTTTTTGGTTGTTTAAGTTGTGTAGTATTTTTTTAATAGATGGCATGCTCCTATATATCTGATGGTGGTGAAAATGTTATTTGTTCAATACTAAGCGAAGATTCGATAAATCTGTAATCCCCGTAGCGTGTAAAAAGGTAACAACACTAAAATGAAGAAAAAAAACGGAATAGAACATGACCGTTTTAAGATGTCTGTCAGCAATATAGAATTTCGATTTATATTACACTTTAGAAAATATAAACTAAAATATTTTTCATTACATACTTTTAAGTCAGTGCTATATATCTTTAAATCAATAGCATTTTATTTTCATTGTTTTATATGTTGTCTGTGGAATACCTCCGCTACAATGCTACGTTCTGTGATAACTCTGAGCTGTCAAATTGAACCTTTTTGATTATTCAGACTACAAGTATTAGGTATTTACCTAAACTACATTTATTATGTGTACCCTGAATATGTAAGTGTACTTACTCAGTACCATAATCTGCTCATGTGCAACATAGCGATAATTTATTTGGTATTTTCTTTAACTTCTACATGACCTGAGGTCTTAGTAAGCCACGTAAAAATCCATTTAGTCACTCGACTCGAAAATGCAATCATATTATTCCGGCAGTACATTAGTTGGAGTGCATGAGTCATAGTTGATTCACCTTTGCACCCCAGGTATCACCCCTCGCATACCGTGTTCCACAGAACTTCTTTATAGACTTAAACCCCTTGTAATAAACATTACAATTACTTGAAATCTAAACTGTCGTGGAACGGCGCTTGATAGCGATAGCTCAGGAAATAAAACAGTAAGCTCGCGTACGCTCGTATTTAAAATACCCTCCATCATCGCCATATTCTACATACGTTTCACTTTGTCAGACTATCATCATCATTGGCTTTCAATCTATTAGAGACTAGCAGTTCCCCGCGACTTTTCGGATTTTCGCGAAAAGTCGGATTTTCCATACAAACTTTTATCCCCGGATGATTTTAAATCGCGACAAAAAGTAGCCTATGTCCTTTCCAGGGTCAAAACTATCTCTGTACCAAATTTCATTTGAATCATTACTATTAGTCTATTTAATAGAAACAAACAAAAAATAAAATCTTTCCTGTTTATAATATTAGTGTAAATGATTTAACAGTGGGTGCAGTTAGACATGATCTTCTGCACGGTCCGCACCACAGAACATAAAACCGGCCAAGTGCGTGTCGGACCACGCATAAAGTAGGGTTCCGTAGTCATTTTTGGCACCGCGCTGTTTTGCCTGTTTACAGGGGGAAAGAAATAAGGTCTAAATTACCTAAATATCAGGTTAATAGTTTATACTGTTCTTTTGGAAAAAGTATATATTTTTATTTTATTCATAATTTCAAAAGTATTAATCACAGGATACCCAAAACAATTTTAAATAAGAGTTTCCGCGCCTGTTTCTTTACGTGAGTGATTTGAAGTTTATAGGTCCAAGACTTTAGAAATTACAGGTCACCGTGTAAACGACTTTGGCGGGCTATATCTCGCAAATGGTAAAGCTGATAAAAAAGTGTTGTAGCGAAACCCTACCTTATTTTCAAAGTCTTTTTCAACAATACCCCACACAAGGGGGTGCATTTAAAAAAATAATTCACCCCCCCCCCCCTTTACATGTATGGGTACCTTAAAAAGAAGTATTTTTTTTTTTTGTATTTTAAAAAAATTGATCTATATGTGGAGTATCCTCGAACCAAGTTACATGCAAATCAGTCCATAAACGTAGAAGATATTTTGCTGTGACAGACTAGGATGGACGGACTGAACGATCTTATAAGGGTTCCTTGTCGGACTACGGAATCCTAAAAAACCTGTTCTAAACTTCTGAGGCCTTTCTAGAAAAAGGATTTCTACTTTGATATTGGGTAATTTTTAATTATTAGGTATTTTTATTATTATTTACTTTTAGACAATTTAAAATTGTCTAAGCATAATCATTACTTATAATACTTGTGTAATTTAGTAACGGTCTCTACTGGATCAGTCCTCAAGTGTGACCTGTCTTATTTTGTAAATGCACATTGTTTGACCTAAATATTATTATTTAGGTGATGGGGTAGCGGATAAATATTCTTTTACCTATATACCTACTTGGACTGGATGTTGCCCGCGACTTAGTCTGCGAAGAAGAAAGAGAGAAAGTTAGTATCAAACTTGGTCAGTTTTGAAGCTAAATCGATAAAAAATGTTTCGCGTTTATCGAAAATTCGTTCTCTTAGAAGTGTAAATGCGGGTGGAAGGTTGTATGGGAAATTCGACATTCGCGCGATTTTCCCGTCTAGTTTTGTACAAAATGCTAATGAAGAGATTGTTGTGACTGTGAGTGACTGTTTTGCGTGTTCGTGCAGGAGGGTGATGGAAGATAACCAAGTTAACGAGTCTCGTTTGAGAGGTAGAAAAATGTAGGTATGTTGTACTAATTTATTAAATCAACCCCTTTGTCCGTGGATTATTGGTTCATCTGCCTATGAGTACTTAATCTGTGTTAAGAGTAAATAGTAATCTCAATCTCGGGATTTTTTTTACATTTCGCTTCTTAGTAAGAGAGTTAAGATAATTTGGTATGGTTATCAATAAAAACTAGCAATTTTCAATTTTTTTTGATAAACATTCGCCAAGATTGTGGTTTAATAAGGTAAGTTTTTATAAAAAAATCAACGTATGGTACTACTGCAACTGCAGGCGATAGTTGGTCTGCTGACTCTCACGGTGTTATTATAAAAAAAATAGACCAGGTTTAAAATGGGTCTAAGTATTAGCCGACATCAGAGGAATGAATAACACATTCGTGACATAACCTAATAGAAAAGCGCTTTTCTAATTGGCTAGCCAATAGCTTAGTCCTGTCTTAAACCCGGTACTAAGTATTTGGAATAACGGGGTCAGTGGCTACATTTCAGAACAGTGGCCACACAAAGTTTGAAATTGAAATAAAAACAAAACTAATGATATAGCTTTATTAAGAATAGGTATTTGAACATTTGTTAATAATAGTGTCTAGGGAGGCTAAGAAGCCGGAATTCGACTACAGCAGCCAATCTCAGCAGAGACTCCAACTACACGGAATACCTATATACCTATATTATAGTGCACAAGTGTGTACGAAATATAGAGGTGCACTCTTTATTCCCTCACTCTTATAATTATATGAGACGGCAGTCCGACATGACCGTAGAGGGGCTCCGCAGGACCAACGGCTTAACATGCTTTCCGACGCATGGAGGTGTTAACACCACCAACTTCCTGATTTCGGAGCTGTGTCCGTGTTATTTTAAAACAGAAAAACCCAGCAGTTTTGTCCCGATCCGGGATTGGAACCCGGGACCTCGTGGATTGAGGCAGCTAAAACATTTATTACTATGGCACCAAAACACGGCGAAGGTTCCTTGGTATTGTAGTTTCAAACTATATTTGAATTTTTGAACATCAATACATATCAAGTGAATGAACGCTCGCCTAGGTTTATATATAATACTTAGATATTATTGAGAAGGCTGTTTTTTAGTTTTTTAAGGGGACGAAGACGGTAAATGAAACATTCGGTATCGACCCACTACATAATTACATTTGAGACATCTCTGTTAAGTTTATGATAGGTAGGTACATAATTCTGTTGCATTATGTGGTTATGGTTCAACTCGTCGACGTAATGTAAGCTAAAAGCTTGTCGATCTTATGTTTCAACCCCAGCATACCAATCTAGTGCTAGATTTAAGCGCGATTGCCTAGCTCGCTAGCATTGGTTCTGAGTCTGAAGTCTGCACGTGTTCCCGGTGGTTGGCTCACCAACAGATGGCACTACGAGTTATTTCGTGAGTGTTCAAAGAGAAATCATTACGTATTGTTTAATTTCCATTGGCAGCATTATATTAATGTTACAAGGTACTTCGCCTTTTTGCCACATAGCCGTGGGATGCCCTGTTTATTAAATGAGTTGTCAAGGTTTTAATTACAGTGCTGTACTTACCTATAATCATCACCCTGGTGTTTTTAGGGTTCAAAACAAAGAGGGCCTATTATTAAGACTATTGTCCGTCTGTCTGTCACCAGGCTATATCTCATGAACCGTGCTAGCTAAACAGTAGTTCACAGATGATTTATTTCTGTTGCCGCTATAACAACAAATTGATCAGAATAAAATAAATATTCAAGTGGGTGCTCCTATACAACAACATGATTTTTTGCCGTTGCCGTTTGCCGTGCCGATTTCAAGATATAGTCCCATATTCTCAAACAAAACATGAGATTAAATCAACCTACTTAACAAATATACTTAAGTCAATCATTACCATTAAATAATCATCAAAGTAATACTACTATTACTACTAAGTTATTGAAACTAAAAATAGGTTATAACATAGTGTCGTTTTATAGATGATGGTAAGGAATCCTTCGTGCGCAAGTCCGACTTGCACTTGACTGTTTTTAACATGTATAGTTGAACACCCTCACTTCGCACAAGATTTCATGCTAGACTCCTTCATCACGCTTGGGATTCGTTGGAATTCTAACATCGCGACACTCGTGACGACATAATTAACTTTATACCCTAGTAAATAATTAAAATTATTGTGTTGTTTTAACACTTTGATAAAGATTAAATTTGTTTTGATCTCTGCAATATAAGGTTAGTGCAGAGATCGCTGTTATTGTACCTTATCTGATTTTAAAAGAAAATAAATAAATTTCATGATTTGTTACTATTACATATCTCCTGTGGGAAATCATGGCACGAGGCAAGTCCTTTAGAACTTACGAGGGCATATGATCCAACACGAAGAGGCCCTTTCGAGATAAGATTAATAATTATTTAAAGCAAAAGGAAACTACTACATGCCGATTCACGCGAAATTTTTTATCTTCTGGCATTTCATCATCACACGCTGTTTAAAAGCCCGCGTACGTAACAAGTGGTATTAACCCATTGCTGGCCACATTGGAGAAAAAAAAAAAAATATAATAATTTATTTAGATAGTTTTCTGATACTCTTTAAACTATGTCTGCATAAAGATCTTCTATAAAAATAATAATAATAAATTGTTTCAACAAACACACCAATTACCTAGCCCCAAACTAAGCGTGAGCTTGTGCTATGGTGACTAGTATAACGGATAGAAATACTTAAATACATATAAACATCCATGACTTAGGTACAAATGCTTGTGCTCATCACACAAACATTTGCCCCTTGCGGGATTCGAACCCGCAACCGCCTGGTTTAGAAGTCCGGTGCGCGAACGACTACATCAAGACGGTCGTCAAATAATAAAAGTATGGCAAGTCATGAAATTGCTGTCGTGACGCTACGATTTCGTAGCAAGAGAATACAATTCTCTTCCAAAATAAGTTGGCCTTTTAACTTGCTACGAAACCATACAAAGTAATCTTGCTTTTTTAGACGACAACCTTACGCAAGTATTCTAAAAAGCTTTCAACTGGTAAAAGAAATTTTGAAATCGGTCCTTTAGTTTTTGAGTTTAATTGTTTATTTGTCATCAAAAATACTGATTTTTATTGTTGCAGACATTGATAGTGCATTAAAAAGAAGTAGATGGGTCATCAGCGCGCGAAAATGGATTTACTCAAATTGTGTAATCTGCACAATTTTGCATTCAAGTATGACATTTGACAAGTAAAGGAACGTGTGTTCGGAGCATCAAATTTGAATCGCCGCGCCGTACGAGATAACTCATATACCTGTTTTTAAATGCACTATTAGTGGATGCAGAGGTATATAGAGGGATTATATGTTCTGATAAAGGTATACATATCAAAGGTCAACTTGGTACAAAATGTCAAAACCGTGAAATATACTACCAATAAAAAAAACACTAGATTTCGTAGATTCCTAAAATAGGTAATTTAGACTTATTATTATGTACAGCCAGAATCAAAAGTACCTGCACACTTTAGTACTTTGTCTAAGGTACTAGATTGGATTTATAGCGTTACGTGTGTATACACTTTAGATATAAAATAATTTATGACACAGTTTATGTACTTCTCTCAATCCCGCATGCGTGACCAAATCCCTATGAATCTAAAAACACCCAACAATGTACTAAAATGTTCAACTACTTTTGATGCTGACTGTACGTACACACATATGACTACATAATCGAAATTATTTATTCTGTGCCATAATCCCGCTAGTGGCTAAAACATAAAACTGCTTAACTTAGCAGGTGTCTAATAAATAATCAACGATCGATGACAGAGCGGTGTCTATTTATCCAAAAACTGGGCAAGAGCGAGTCCGCCTCACGCACTGAGGGTTCTGTAATAAATTGTGTAAATTTTGCAACAAAAGGATTTTTGTATGATGATCACTTTGTGGTGTTCGTATTTTTCCCTTAACTTATGCTGTAAAACCTTCTTCCCAAATTCCATAAATTTAGGTCTATGGAAAGTATAAGTTTTGTTGACCTATTTAGAAATTAAGGTTCATATTTAGGAATTAGTAGCTTTTGCAGCTTCAAGGGGCCACAAACGTAAGCACTTATTTGTAGTTATTTCAACTTGATCCCTACGCGTGTTCCTGAGAAAAAGGGTCTTTTGAGACAGACGGACAACAATATGACCCTATATCGTTTCCGTTTTTTATCTTGAGCTAATAACTTTACGTACTAAATACGGGGCCCTAATAACCAAAATACTTTCCTAATTGTAATAGCCAGAGCCACGTCTAATGAAAGGAGTTTTAATGAACTCCTAACACACATGAGGGGTAGCCTCCCCCTCCGTAAAAAAACCAGGGAGGCAAAACCCGCCTCTTTGTACTTAAAACTTCGAATCAGAGGTCTTGCATGATTGGCGTGTCATACGCACTGACAACGGCCCCCTATAGTGTAATCGGGTTTTTGTTGCATTCATTTGAGTTTACGCAACTAACCATTCTATATCGAAATACAAATTATTGCACTATTCTTAGGGTATGTCATGTCCAAAATGTTATCTACATAAATATGGTTGCTTATCCGTCATCTAATCAGGAACATCAAAGTAAATTCTGCATTGCATCGATCGTCTTCAGCTGATGGGATTCTACGTCCGTAATTTGCAGTAAAATTGATTAAAATAAATAAATAAGGAACTCCAAACTTTTAATATTCCTAAGCAAAAACTACCGTCTATATCCTTAGCATAGCAGTTCCCCGCGACTTGCCCCGCGCCAAAAGTCGGATTTTCCATACAAATTTTCATCCCCCATTTCACCCCCCTGATGATTTTATATCGCGACAAAAAGTAGCCTGTGTCCTTCCCAGTGTCTCAAACTATCTCTGTACCAAATTTTATTTGAATCGGTACAGTAGTTTCGAAGCCTATTCAATATAAACAATCAAACCTTTCCTCTTTATAATATTAGTGTAGATTGGTTTAGAACTATTTCCCAGATAGTTCAAACTTCCCTAAACCGGTGATTGCTTCTTATAATAAGTTCAATTCCTACGGACAGCCTAGACAGTCTTCAAAACCACAGGATTATCAAACTCGATAATCACTACAGAGTTCAAAAAAAATAAATACTTAATAATTCTTTAAACAGATATAGATAAAAATTACCGCCTAAAGCCCCCATCGAAACCGCGTTCACAAGGTTCTGCACAATATTAATATAAAAAAAATAATTCTGTAGATATCTTCAATTGTAGTGCCAGATCTTACAATAAAGAAATTGTAAAGCTACTTACTACCAACTAATATTAATTTACATACACACATTTACTAACAACTATGTTTTACACACTTTTTATTTAATACACGAACACACATTCAAATGCTACCAACAAATAATTTTATGTTATGTAATTGTTTTACGGACATTACTTGAGTCCCGAATGTTTATTCCACTGTCTATTATAAATTTAACCATCGTTGTTGAGTTTACAATTGTTTAATCTTTTTTTTTTCTTCAAATGTTATATTATTATGTTTTTGGTTCTTTCAATAATTAAAAAAATATATATATTAAAGTTCCGTTCTAATAGGTTTTGATATCAACGGGAACATACATCGATAGTCACGCAGCGTGTGACTTTATTTTACTAGTACATATGATAAAGGATAGATATAAAAACTTGTATTTCAAAAGTTATGTAGGTATATACAGGGTGTCCGGGTTTCGACAAGCGATAATATAAGGGCCTTTTATTTATCAAATTTAAAGACTAAATTGTAATGAAAAAGGAAATTCAGAAAGATTGCATTTTTGTATTTAGTTTTGTAATAGGTTTAAAAAAGAATTAGACTATACCATTTGATGAACTAATAGCCCATAAATTATCGCTAGTCCAAACTAGGACAGACTGTATAGTAGGTAGTATAATAAGGTGGTGCTTGTGGCGCAGTGGCGGCAGCGCTCTGGTAGTGATACCAAAAGTTAAGCAACCCACGGCGCGGTGATTGGATGGGTGACCATTCCGACCATTAAAGTGACGACCATGACAAGCATCTCCGTGCTTCGGAAGGCACGTTAAGCAGTTGGTCCCGGCTAATATCTGTTGGTATTAGTTGTTAAGCCTAGTCAGAGGCCCTAGGGCGGCTTGATAACATCTGACAGTAAGGTTTGTCACTTGCCTTACAGACACCCCTCCACCAATCCGCACTGAGCCCGCGTTAAGGAGTATGGCTCGTACCTCCTCATAGTTAAGGTGAGGCCTTTTCCCAGCAGTGGGAACTAATAGGCTGACTTTATAGTATAATAAGATACCTAATTGTACTTAGGTACGAGTACATATGTGTAAAAGGAACAGAGGATTTAGAATGAAGAAGAACATTCTTTTCGAAATAGATTTAAACTCAACCCTTTTTTAAATGTGTCAAGCCGCATCACTAATAAATTAATTCACACGGCTTGACTGATTCATGTACAGGCTGTAAGCTGTAAACAAGTTTAGCGGTGCCTTGGTGAGGTATGTGGCTGTCTGCAATGAGTCACACCGCAGATTATAATTATTCCTACCCATTAGTAGTCATATTCGACAGGAACGTGGCTGAGGGGCAACGTTACGTCATCGGAGGGTTTTAGTAAAGGGGTGTGTGTTTTCATGTGTAAAATCTAACGCTGTGCCCTTAAATTTTTGTCTTTTAAGATTCTAGGATATTAGAGATTCTGGATTTTCTATAGGTAGTAATAAAACTATACAAGGTCGAATTCTGTACATTGATTAAAAAATACAAAAATTAAATCATTATTGTTTTTAAATAAGCCCTAAATAATAAATAAATACCTCCCAACCTAAAGGTCAAGGAGATGACAAAAATGTAGGTAGTTTTTGAAATTTTGGCTTTATGTTAGTATGTACGGATTTTGAACGATATAAGACTCGAAATATGCTGAACGAATCCTAATGTACCTACCACAGCTTAAATATGCATGTTCCTGGTAGTAATCCAGGATACAGGTTGACCCCCCTGCGTCATACTTTACAGAATAAACAAGAGGTCATGATGTCTGGACGGTTACGGGTGTACGATTTCATTACACTCGAAATACAGGTAACGGTACAGAGATTAGTTTATTATTTTCTATCGGTGACCTACCGTATAGGTTATATACATTTAGTGATACAGGGTGACCTCCCTTGACCGTACGACTGAGTACAAATGAGAGACCAAGATTACTGGACAGCGATGGGAGTATGAGTCAATTTGTAATCGAGTGTACACAGACGAAGTCGCGGGCAACCACTAGTAAATAAACAAAAATTTACTTAATAACTCCAGACTTCATGTTACCTAGCTCATTGGACTACGAGATATGGTATCTTGAAGTCCAATCCTATTGGCTTCAGCAGTCTAAGTCTAAGATATAAGGATCCTAGACATAAGGATAGAGCCCAGAAGCTGTAAAAAGTTTCACGGACCTATAAATATCAATTCTTGGTTTTGTTCCAATAAGATTGTAATTTTGAAGTGATGGAACGATATCTAACTGATTATGAAAGTCTTATTTATTAAATAAATACTAATAAAGCTTTTTGATTTAAAAAAATATTTCATAATATTAAATTCACTGACATAAAACTAACTGCGTAAAGCAATTGTGTCGAAATTTCCAGACCGAAAAATAATTTTGTCAGAAAATAAACTCTTCAAAGGACGGTCGAGCTTTTGTGCTATTTACGATTCGGTTGCTCGCATTACAAGTTTGTTTCTAGGGAAAAGATTGAGAAAAATAATTGTGCGCAGTGTAATGAGTCTATAACAATGAAATGTTAAAAGTACAACTTTTATGAAAGTACAATTGAAACCCCTCCCGTCAGTTTTACGTGAACTTCCGACTCAGTAGTTTGCGTGTTGGTCGCTCGGTATGAAAATCCTGTGTTTGATTCGGAGCAGGGACTAAGCGTAAGTATTTATTTGCATTAGATTTACATTTTTGACGACTGTCTTGGTGTAGTGGTTTACGCCCCGGACTTCTGAACCAGGCGGTTGCGGGTTCGAGTTTGAATCCCGCAAGGGGTAAAATGTTTGTGTGATGATCACGAGCATTTGCAATTAAGTAATGAATGTTTATATGTACATAAGTATGTCTATCCGTTATCCTAGTCACCATAGCACAAGCTCACGCGTAGTTTGGGGCTAGGTAATTGGTGTGTTTGTTAAACAATTTATTTATTTTATATTTGGTACAGAATAGTGGATGCGTGTCTTGGCGTGCAAGCTAAGCTGATCTATTGATTATTTATTAAATTAATAAATGAATTAAATATTAGAAAACATCACATACATTGCACAGATCCCAAAGTAAGTACCATAGGCAAGTGTTATAGAAATCTAAAACAACGGTGGTATCCACAACACCCACCACCTTTTATTTCTACCATTGAGCATTGCGTTTTAAAGATTTACGTAAAAACAAAACACAAAAGTTGGACGGGTACAAAACCTTCGTAATAACTGCAGGGCGCTGAATACTGGCCACTGCCATCGATTTCCAGTGTTTTATTAATATTTTGCCTGGACACAGTCAAAAACCTTTAAGTTGAAGGATCGAGAAAGGGTTCACTCCACTGGCAGCAGTGACCCTGCAGACTTCAAAAGCACACATCTCCTGCTTATAGTCGGGAGATGTAACTGATTGCAAATGAAAACACAAATACTTATAGCCATTTTCGTCTGATAAGTGGACCGGATCGGTACATTGCGTCCACGCTCAATTTCAAGTTCACGTCTTTTCCAAAGGTTTTACACTTTTATTATAAGCCAATTCTAGTTGCAAGTAAACACTAATTTTTAAATCAATCAAATTACCGTGACGTGGAGTCTTCCACGCGTGCTCCTTCCTAAACGCGTCGGACCCGCTTGGAAAAAATATACATTTTATTAAAATAGCTTCCCCAAAATCCCACGTAAAGTTGGTTGTCCAACGCTTCTACCTAGGAAGAAGTTGTGGGAGTATCATCGGCGAATGCGGGGAGGCACCTGTTGCCCCCGCTCGCCCGAGGAAGCGCTCATTGCAGTCCGGGTGCGCGCACTGGATGCACGCGTCTGTTGTGCAAGTAGTTCGCGATACGGCTTCACCTGTACCTATATTTATTAATATTGTTAACGATATCATTAAAATTAACTTCAACCCTTAACACAAACTCTCGTAATCTTTCGAAATCCGCGCGCGCGATCCGCGTCGTAATTATGAAATTTACGGAACAAAGTTTTGTGATGCGTGCCGCCATGAAGAACTTTCAGCGGGCACCGAAAAAGTAAGTTAACTATTTTTCTTATTGTTAATTTGTTTTGTTTTGTATAAAATTAGTTTTATTATGTTTTTATTCAATATGTCTTATGCCGTCGGGGATCTCTTTAACCGTTTACCATTTCTATGATTGAGTTATAATCTATTCTTGGTTTTTAATATATTTTTGTCCCTTCTTTTTAAATTTTAGTCAAACAATTTAAGTAGTGACTCGACAATTAGTGTCTTCTGCGAACTTTAAAATGCCTACCGTTAATTGTGTGCACACCCGTTGACATCCCACTACTACTTTTAACGGAAATAAAATTATGCGTGTTTTTACGAATTTCGAAGTTCAAAGTTCTCATTTCTCAGCACTGATTTTTTTCATCTTCCCTTTGTCTGTAGAGGAGCCAAATATCAAATTTCTGGCATTATCTGGTGGTATATGCTAAGCTTTGAGTTCTAAACCAAACCAAAGCCTTCGAGTAAGTACTTACTTACTTACGGACAGAAGGACGGACTTAGCGTAACTATTGCATATTTATTACGTTGACTACAAAACCCGTAAAAAGGGCGGTACGAGCTGTTAAACCTGAAATTAATCTAACCTGAAACCTAAAAAATCCTTATAAGATTTGATGACAGAAATAAAAAAAATAACAGTAGCAGTTCGCAAAAACTAGCATTTATTAACAAAGAAAAGTGATACTAAGTATTGATTTAACATTAGACATTAAAATAAATTCGGTTTTCAGGGTAAGTATAGGTTCTACTATATTCTTTAACTTAAAGCTAAAATTAAGAAACTAATTTCAATATTTTGACCTTTTTTGTAGTAATTTTTGTAATATAGTGGCCTTTGTTGGGGTGACGTGTCAAGTGTCCATATTGAAAAATTATACATATATTTAAACTACTTACATACTATAAGTACTAATATATTTGTGCCATTACTAGGTACGTGCATTTTGCGACTTTTTGATGCGTTGCGAATGATTTCATACAATCCGAGCTTGTAGCGAAGTCTTGTAACTTTTACGCTCTTTTTAACTAGGTATACCTTATAATTTGTATCAACAATCAACTTCAAAATTTCTATCAATGTTTCAGTGTAATTTATTTACAGATTAATTTCATTCTAGAATGTTTAGTTTTTTCTTTCTAAATTATTTATCTTGAAAACTATTCAGAAAGCAAGCGCGTTTTGAAGAAAGAGGTAATGGATCTTGACCAAAACTCTATAGAAACTCGGCCCACTTTGCGTCAGCATGCGTTTTTACAAAATTTTCGGATAAAATATATAAATATTTGGAAGAATACACACGAAAAATATTTTTGAAAAACAATCAGGGGTTTACGAGGAATTCAATGGCAGATTAGGCATTTTGAGGTTATGTTTTGTGATTGCAGTATTCATTATGTGATGAATTTAAGAATTTTGTGATTAAGTGTTACTTTTAAATCCCTATTCGTTAGATTATTTCAAAAATACCAGTGGAATTAAAATTCAAAACAAGATTTTTGAAATATAAACTACAAAGACGCAATCTGGGCATGGCTTTAGTCAATATCCTTTGGTTTTTTAGTGTCATGGGATCAAATGTGTATATAAACTTATGAACAAATGTGTATATAAAGTTGTGCTAGAAAGTTTTAGGATGCGAGAGTTTTGAGGATTTTGTGACCACATAAAAGACAGAAAAATTAATCCTAAATTAAGAAAAGAAGCTAGGAGCTTATTAAAACAGACCGCTTACGGCTACAGGCCATGAAGTGGAATTCGATGCCGGCTGAAGCGTTTTCTAAACACTATGGTCTGGACTTTTTTATGAAAATAAGTGAATAGGCCGTTATAGTCAGACATGACCCATCTTGGGCCGCATCGTCACTTACCATCAGTTGAGATTTTGGTCTAATGTCTGCCTGATGATAAAACAAAAAACAGCGGAAGGCAAACGAATGCGCTAGCGATATTTTTGGAATTTTGATTCGAATGCAGCATGTATAGGTATTTTTAGAGAACAAATATATATTATTTAAATACTTTAACCGAATTTTTATAGGCCTCATGAACACGCACTCAGGGCTTGAGTGATAGTTTTTGGTAATTTTATCTGTCTTTAGGTAAGTAGATACATACTACCCAACATGTAACATGCAATAAATTCTGAATCTGAACTGATATCTCGATTAGAGCTTAGAAATATTTTAAAAGAAAAAAACTAAAATCATTACTAAGAAAAACCAACCAATTGCGTCAAAAAAGTGGGTGACATACCCAAACCCGCCAGAGATCGGACTACTTCTACTTGAAAGATATCATAAACGTGTTGTTCTGTGCTACTGTGCATAAAATTCTGTTCAATTTCAAATCAATTTCAAATTAATTTATTGCAAATTAAGTATAACATTGGTGTTAAATAATAACAGAACTTTAAACCTAATTACCCTTTCAGGGTATTGCAATTTAAGTACTTATAAACTAATTAATAGAAGTATATTTGGTAGGTATTATTTTAGTGAACCTACCTACCTAAGTATAATTTGGTATGATGTTCCGGTGAGCTATTATAGTTGAATATGTATAGTTTTATGGATATTTTAAAACAAACATAGTCAGAAATATTTATTTTATGGTCTGTCATCTAACTAAATAGAACATACAGGGTGATTTGTACTGAACCCACCATAGCGAAAGCGCATACTCGTAGAGGAGGTCATTGGCAAATTATTGAACACTACTTTCCCAAACTAAAGTTTCATGGTTTGGGAGATATGTAAATTTTTATACCTTATTGATTTTTTCCCAAAATGTTACTTTCAAACAATCGTAACTTTTTTCTTTTTATTATTACAGAACTTTTTTATTATTTGTTAGTAGTCATAAACATGTGTGATAAAAATAGTTTAGGACTTATCTCATACTAGGCTAAAGCCTATATTAAGCTCAAAAAAGCCCAAACCAAACCCCCCCGAGGCCCCCTTGATTTAGACATCTCAGGCACACAAAGGCACTGTTTGGCTAGCGTTGACTGTTACTGATTTGTTTGTGTGGTTTTTATTTTGTATTTTTTTTTTTGTTATTTTGTATTTTTTTTGTAATTCTGTACGATGTTTGTTTGTGATGTCCCAAATTAATAAATGCTTCTTTCTTCTTCTTCTTTTTTCAAACATACCAACCGTCTACTTATTTGATTTGAAAAAAAAAAAAATTATAAATATATATTATTTTTAATATAAATATTATATTAATTGTAGGTATGTATGTAGACAATTTTATTTATTACCATGGACGAATATATGATGTATTACCTACTTCAATACCTGGAAGCTAGGTTTATTTTTCCTTTCCGGTTCTCGGAATTTTTCCTTTACTTGTTCTGTAAGTACTTCCTTATTGAAAATTTTATGATTCTAGGTCTACAGGAAGTAACTTCTATAGGCTTTGATTCCCCTGCAAAAAGTTAGAAAAAAAGGCACAATTGGTCGTATTTGAACTGTCCTGATTTAAAAGCTTGAATATAGACCTTAACTTGAGACAAAATATAAAAAGCTTATGTTAACTTTGTGAGCTCAGTTATTTGGGATATGTTATCCGTGAAAATTCAACAGAGCCAGCAATTCATTTGGCCGGTTCCGGGAAATTCATATTAATGATAAAACAATGCATCGCATAACTACAAAAACCACATCTACTGGCATCCCGGCCTGCATATTTACTGGCAAACATTTAAATCATATTATAGAAGGCAACTAACATTTTAAAACACTGAAAGCGCGCGTCTATTAATGGTTGTAAACCACAGAAAAAAAAATTAAGCTTTCAGGGTTCTTCCAAGGCAGTTAGATTCAACTTACAACCTATCTACATACTTGACTGACTCTGATTCGATAACATACTCTGTATTGCACATCAAACACAGTAGATCTTTACCAAGATCTTTATCGGCATGTTTTTTTATTCGGAATAGGTTTGCTCTTGACTCTAGACTAAACCAGACGTGGCGTAGACAGAGCCGACGGCGGAGCGAGCTCACTCAGACAGTTCTGCTGGCACTCCCTCTCACCGACGGAACACAGCAAGCTGCTTGGCGCCGGGCTCCAGTGGGAGGGTGGTAGCTACCAGGAGGCACCTATCGGAGCCTATCAGCGCTGTTAGGATCGTTCAGCCGCCATAACAAATTGAATAGTGTCGTTGCCCAGGGTGGACCACTAGGAGGGAGATCTTTCACCACCTCAAAACAATACCTACCTACTATACCAAACGAGTACAATGTATTGTTACCTAAAGCTATTCCTTCTCCACACTAACAATGTCCTAGCTGAATTTTGACTACAGCGGCCAATATCAATAGTGATTATACAACTGCGCGGGAAAAAATATAGAGCACAATTAAGTGTGTGCGCGACACACAGGTGCACTTCTGACCTTAATCCGACATGACTGGGGTATTAGGGTGTTAACACTACCGACTTCCTAACTCCGCAGCTGTGTCTGAGATATTTCAAGACAGAAAACCCCAGAAACTTTAGGCCCGACCCGGGATTCAAACCCGGGACTACATCGATAGTACCCAGCGCGCTAAACACTAGACCAATGAGGCAGTTTTACCTTCGGCTAAGCCTTTGAGTAGAGGAAAATCTAAATATGTAACAATAAACACTGACTTAATGACTGACTGACATACCTATATAAATGCATAGCGCAAACTGCTGGGATTGGAAACTTAAAGTTTTGCATCATGCTTCCTTTTATAGAGTAGGTGTACAATACAAATATTTTTTTAGAAATTCCACCCTTAAAGTTTCGAATCCAGATAAATACATAAAAATAGTATCTACCTATTAATAAAAAACGGTTCTCGAATTTTTGCTTTTACTTGTCCAGACGAAGAATGAAGACCTTTCTTTAGAAAATAATAGCGTTTGTTTATTATAAGCTTGATTTTTTGACAACTTCAAGGGACCGCAGACATACGTATTTGATATTTGTTTCTACTTGATTTCTCCACGCGTTCCTTTGAAAAAGGGTTTTGACAGGCAGACGGACAGCAAAGTTATCCTATAAGGGTTCATTTTTTCCTTTGAGGCACGGAACCCTAAAAAGTAAAAGCAGGTAGTACGCAATTATTTATGAAAAAAAACCTAAATCAATGAAGAACTAGACTAAAACTGTGAATGCTAACACGGAATGAGAAGGCTTTGTTAAAGTTATGGGTGCTTTTTTTTAGCGGGACTCGTATCGTACGTAATCATTTTATCAATCTAAGATAATAATAAATAAATAAATTGTTTCAAGAAACACACCAATTACCTAGCCCCCAACTAAGCGTGAGCTTGTGCTATGGTGACTAGGATGATAACGGATAGACATACTTATATACATTTATAAACATCCATGACTTAGGTACAAATGCTCGTGCTCATCACACATTCATTTGCCCCTTGCGGGATTCGAACCCGCAACTGCCTGGTTTAGAAGTCCGAGGCGCCACTACACCAAGACGGTCGTCATAAGACCCCAGCAATATGTTTTATTTCACTAAACACCTTTCTACAGTGTGTTAGGGTTTCGACTGGCGATAATTAATAGGCTATAAGATCATCAAATGTTATCGACAAAAAACCCCATAATTATTGTTTTTAAGTGATAAGCATTCACTATGCAATCTAAATATATTATTGCACTTGAAAAAAACGACCACCAGAGGCGGGAATCGAACCCGCGTTCCTCGCATACCGGGCGATTGCCTAATCTCTCGGCCACCCTGCCGTTGGCAGAGCCTGTCGAAATTTTCAAGTGCTTCTTAACGCTGTAATGCCGCGTTGCTTTCATCAATGTTATTGGGATTACACCCTCAACACTCGAAAGAAATACTATTGCAAGTATTTAACAATCGAAAGATGAAGCTTGCAAATACGATAATTATTGTTTTTAAGTGATAAGCATTCACTATGCAATCTAAATATATTATTGCACTTGAAAAATAAAAACCCATGTTGGGTTATTGAAATGTCTGCCATTTTTATTATTATTTTAAAACACTATTTCTCCATAGAAATCCAGATCCATAACTGGAGATCCTGAAAGTTATGAAAATGATTCATTTGGAAGTAAGCGCTATCGTCTATCAAGTGAAATAAAGATAGAGAAAAAAATAATTAATCTTTGCAAAAAATGAAAACCTAGTTTTTTAAACCTATTACAAAATTAAACCCAAAAACGTATTTTTTGAAAAAACAATTTCGTTTTGGCAAAAAATAATTTTTCATTTGGATTATGTGTCTAAAATGTAATAAATTAAAGGCCCTTAAATTCTAGGGTAGTCGAAACCCGGATACACTATATACATATTTTATATTATACTGTGTAGATAGATAATGGAAGTTTTTAACTAATAATCTCTTTGAATGTTTAATGAATTACTGTAAGCTCCAGCTTAAACTTTTATATCTTATATACGTATAATGAAACTGTAGGACGCCGTATTCTGTACATAGATTTTTAAAAAAACACAGCCCTTTGATCAGTAGAGAATAAAAAAATGTTTTTTGTCTGTATGTTAGTATGAACGTCTGTTTGACTGTAATAGACTCGATATCTGCTTAACACGTTCCTATCCACGATTCCATTTGGAGTCGTATTCGTATATCGTTTACAGTGCTAAGTCCACGCCTCCATATGGAGTCGTAAATTACATACTTTTTAAAAGATAAAATATTAGACTGGAAGTATGAATTAGGGTTGGATTAAAGGGTAGACTTGTGAGTTGATATGTTCTAAACATGTGACATGTGTTGATGTGAGTGGACGTGACAGGAAAAAAAAGACTCTTGTTTGGGAGACTGTAAACGTGTTGATTAATCATGCTAATACAGTTTAAATATTTATAGTCTATATTAAAATATAGGCTGTGGTTCATCTCGATAGAAACAGTACATTTAGAGATGCAGGGTGACCTCCTTTCACCATACGACCTCTATAATAATGTCCTTCTAGCTGATTTCGACTACGGCGGCCTATCTCAACAGAGATTAGCCAACTGCGCAGGACATATTATAGTGCACAAGCGTGTGCGCAATACACAGGTGCACTCTCTCTCTGTTCCTTCACTCTCATAATTCGGTGAGACGGCAGTCCAACATGACCGTAGAGAGACAGGCGCAGGATCAACGGCTTAACGTGCTTTCCGAGCCACGGGGGTGTTAACACCACCAACTTCCTGACTCCGGGGCTGTTTCTGAGTAATTTCAAGATAGAAAAACCCAAACACTCTCGGCCCGACCCGGGATTTGAACCCGGGAACTCGTGGATAGTACCCAGCGTGCTGACCACCAGACCAACGACATTCTATACTAATATTAAAAAGAGGAAAGATTTGAATATTTGTTTGTATTGAAAAGGCTCCGAAACTACTGGACCGTTTCAAATTAAATTTGGTGCAGATTTACTCATAGTTTAAGACCCTGGGAAGGACATAGGCTACTCTTTGTCGCGATAAAATGAGGGATGCAAGTTTGTATGGAAAATGCGACTTTTGTCGCGGGCGAAGTCGCGAGGAACTTTTAGTAGTACATACGAGAGGAAATGCTGGACGATGATGGAAGCATGAGATAACTTGTAGCATCGAATCTACGCTAGCGAAGTCGCGGGCAACTAGTTGTATTACGAAGCCTTCAGAAAAATCAAGTCCGTTAACCTGATGTCAACATCGTCATTTCGGTGACACCCCAGGGTGTTAACCAGGGCTTATAAATATATACCGCCACACTAACCAAACGTGAATCGCAAGAAGTTTTATACCCAATCAATTTAATGACAACATTTCAAAGAAAACTTTAAAATGGACAGGTAAGTATATAATAGAGTTTTCACACTACCTACTCGGCATGTTCAATTACACATCAAGTAAACCTGACTCAAAGTGAGTCATTGCATTCCTAGGGACGTAATGTTGTATGAAATTTCATTACGCCCCTAGGGAGGCAAAGTGATTTGAATTTTGAATAAGAGTTTGTAGGCATAATCACACTAGCCCGTCCCGCACCAAAGAGAACATATTTGAAATTTAAACCTGGCAGCCAAGAATTTTAGCACGGAGCGAAGAAGCGCGCGCTTTTTTTTCATTCCAGAAAAAAAAAAGCGCGCGCTTCTTAAAAAAGAAAAAAAAAGAAAAAAAAAGGTATGTATTTTAAGAAACAGCTATGCATTATTACAAACAATTTTTTCGTAAAGTTGTCGAGTGACGAAGTTTATGACACCGGAGTCCATTAGATGTAAAGCTGCAGGTAGTGTTAATAATTTACTGCCAGAAAAGTCAAAGGATATATACTTATAGATAAAATAAGTTTTTTGTAGTACATGTTTTATTGCCTCGTAGGAAGTGTGAAAAGCAGAGTATTCTCCTTGGGGATTAAGATGTTTTCGTCTTGGGCGAGCTTAAATCCCTCGCTCCACACAGGATTCTACTATTAACTCCCTCGCTATGCTCGGGAGTAAACAGTTAACTCCCTCGCTGCGCTCGGGAGTTAACTCTCGAATCCTTCGTTACACTCAAGATTCAATATGACCCCCGTGACGTAAGACATCACTTTACCCCCTTGGTGAATAATCTACTATTATTCACCGACTTCAAAAAAGGAGGAGGTTTTATGTCCGGCTGTAAATAAGTACTGTATATATGAAAGAAATACATTAATTTAGTAAACACATACACACGAAAGTTTTCAAACACGGAAAACGCGAGACTATTACTAAGACGTTTTTTCATAATTTTTTATTTTTAACTGTATTTTGAAACTTGCTAATTTTTGACGTAAGTACTTCCACTTCATGTCTGTACCTACACGTAACATTTTGTTTTTGTTTTAAACTCAATGATTTCGACGCAATATTTATAGTATAACTTAGATGAACAGCGCCATCTGTCAACATAAAATAAAACTAAAATTTTAAACTAAAAAAGGAACCCTTCCATTTTAGTGTTCGGTAGCACGCTGTCTATTGTGTCGGTAGTCCTGACAACCCTTAAACATTTTTAGGTTACGGAACCCTTAAACTGTAAACTATTTAAAATCAAATCAAATTTCACTTACAAAAATTAATCGACTGTGTCATCCGGTGGGACTCGAACCCACGTCCCTTCACGTAAGTGAAATTTGATTTAATTTCGTAAAAACTTGCAAAATAATTGCTCAAGTTATAAAAATATAATAAGTTAAGCTGATTTCATCTTAACTGATGGTTAAATATTTGTAAAAATATTTCCATTGGATACATGCGGGGTATATTCCCCAAGTATTGATGAAATCGAACGCCGGCTCACTGGCGTAGCAAGCACTTGCAAAAATTCGTCGACTGACTAACGTCCTCCGTAGCTTAGTTGGAAAGAGCACTCGCCCGGATAGCGAAGGGACGTGGGTTCGAGTCCCACCGGATGACACAGTCGATTAATTTTTGTAAGTGGAATTTAATTTAATTTCGTAAAAACTTGCAAAATAATTGCTTAAGTTATAAAAATATAATATTGAAAATCACATCACAGAATCTACCTTAATAGTTTTAAATGACCTTAGATTTAAAGCGATTGGGTAAAAAAAACTTCAGCAAGGAAGCCTTAGCTTTAACATGTCCGTCCGTCTTCTGTCCGTGATACGAGTATAGCGCAGATACACCATAGTATCAAAATACTGTAGCATACGTACTTGGCCAATTTTTTTGTTGAACTAGTTGTTTTTTTTTGTTCAATAGTTGATTTCAAATCGACGAAGTTACAGATAATTGGGTCAAGGTTATTGACCTAATTCAGTTCAAGTAATTCAGGCACTATCCCCGTTATTCTTAAAACTTAGCACCGGGTTTAAGCCAGGACTAAGCTATTAGCTAGCCAATTAGAAAAGCGCTTCTCTGTTATGCTATGTCACGAATGTGTTGTTCATTCCTCTTTTGTCGGCTAATATTAAAGACCTATTTTAAACCTGTAGGACCCAATTCTCGCGCCTTCGATATTATGTCACATATGATAATTATCGAAAAAACATGGCGGAAATCACAAAATGTGATTAAAAATTCGACATTTTCATACTTCGAGAATAAGCAACATCTGAATTTTATGATAACTGCCATGTTTTTTTGATAAATATCGTATGTGACATAATATCGAAGGCGTGTGAATTGGGCTTATTTTTTTTGTAATAACACCGCTTGTGCCTAAGAATCCTTAAATGATTAAAAAATAAGGCGTGATTACATTAATATGTTATTTTATTTTTGTTACAGATCCAATAAGCTCATCAAAAGCTTACTGCTAATATTAATATTTAATTTGGCGATGTCTGGTAAGTTTTAAATCCTCATTTTTAAAATAGGTGGAGTGAATATTATTTATGAATGAGTATGATTGATTATGTATTAAAAATTCTAAGCCTGGCCTAAATAGATTTAACATAGGATTGTACGTAGATACTGCTTTAAGTTTATATTGTTAATGGGTAGGAAGGAAGGGACATAAGTATTACAATACTTGAAAAAAAATATGCTTTAGTTAATAATTAACAAAATTTTGATTACGGTGGTCACAGGAGATTAGCCATCGTATAAGATGGGTTTATTGGCAATACTAGGTCCTTTTATCTTGCGTGGTCTCTCTTCGTTTTTTTCCATTAGGATTTTTTCCAGTTTTTTCTGCGAGTTTGTGTATTTTTATTTCAGTACCGCAGAGAAGTAAGTACAAAGCTAACGTGTTGGGGCCATGACACATCCTTGATTTACTCCACTAAGTATGGAATTGCATATCAGGATCACACCTAGTTTCTCTCAGGATACCAGCCCAGGAAGTAAAAATACGGTCGATTTATTTTCCAAAATCGACGGAGCACATGAACAGAGGACTAGAGTTATGTTTCAGACTCGTATTTGTTTAAATGCAAATAAGAGTATAGCGTCCACGGTCTCTCTGCTTGGTCTAAAGCAGCTGAATGTTTTCAGCTAAAAAGCTTGGTGTTTATAATGTGCACCAGTATTTTTCCAGCGGGCATAAGAGAAATCTGCCTGTATGAGCTGCAGTCAGTTACAACTTTTTGCCCATAAAAAGTTTGCTTAGACAGGCATGTCGCAGCCATCTGGTTAAATTAGCCAGGCAAAGGGACGCCTAGGCCGTTCATTAAACGCCGGCATCCAATTAAATGGCTAGGCCGATAGTCAGTCTTTCGATTCTAGTGGCAAGTTTGTTTCCCAGATCTTTAGTATTGAGTCAAATAGCCTGCTGGGTGTGTTTGGTCTGCTGTACGTGTACCTGGTGCCGAAAAGCCGTCAGATCCTCGTGTTTGTTCATTTTTGAGTTAAAAATCTGCCGTGATAAACTCATTTTGAGGTGGTGGATCTTATCCACGTGTATATTTTCGAAGGTGTAGATGTTGTGATGGCATTAAATTCGCGTGTGGAGCAACTCCAAGAGTTTCCAGCAGAGTGTTGGATGTGAACAGCGAGATTTTGCACTACTAGACGCTCGACCATCTTGCCAAGGACGTTAGCATAAACTTGTTATGTTTCATAATATTTTTATATGTACTTGTATTTAATAATGTAAGTACTTTGGAACCAAAACGTGATGGACCATTCCGACAAAAATAAAATATTAATTTTATTTTTAAAATTATTGTACCTAAGTGTACTTACGCTTAACAGAAACATACGACAAGTGTGTTTAACCTCTCGCGCTTCAGGGCAAAAAATGAAGTTCATCCGCTGTACCTTCTCGGAATTGGAATCTGCTATGCTGACGATACTTCCGTAATGGCTGCCAGCCTTGAAGACCTTCAGAGTTATGTGAACTCTCTGAGAGATACGTAGATTAGGATATCAGGAAGAAAAAAACTTTAAAAATAAAATGAGAAGAAACGATGCAATCAGCTCAAACAAAGAACGACGTCGTTAGACCATAAAGTTAATGGAACTTTATGGTCTAAAGACGTCGTTGACCAAATATCAATAAATATTTTTTTTAAATGCAATTTATTTTAAAAAATCATTAATTTTACTTAATTTTAGCATTTTTTTTGCGGTTTTTGTTCTGCAGGCTGCAAAGTTAACACAGGGACTCTATTTTTGAATCACTCGTATAACAATTTGTTGGCGAATGTGGCATAATTTTCACTCAACACATATATTTTTTAGTTTATTTATGACAAGTGGGTATAGGGGCACTCGTTGCGGCTCCGGGCGGTTGAGTGCAGTCGATCGAGTGATTCAAAGATGGGTAGTTTCAGATGACAAACGAAAATCTGTAGAAATCTGCACGCGAATGATTCGAAAATAAAGCTCCAGGCCTTACGAACTGCAAAATCGGAAAGTAAGCTACTAGTACTGGTCATAACAACGTATTTAAAAATACAGTACAAAAAATCCTTACTTTTTTAAATTTGTACCGCAAAGAATTCTGCCGTGGTTGTGAATACTTAGAAACTTTTTTTAGAATAACTTTGTGTCTGCGGAAAGTTTAATTTCTACGTTTGTTTTTTCATTCATGTGTAAGTATTTTCTTTTTGCATGCTTTCTTGTTAAGTTATGTAAAAGTTTTTAAAGAAATCTGAGATAGCTTGACTGTCAATATAAAACTTTTTTTTTTTTAATTTTAAGCGTTTAATATACTATTGCTTAATATTTGGAAATGTTTTCAAATTTATATTGTGAACTTTTTTATCCCTCAGGTTGTTCTGACAGTGAATCAGGATACGGCACGCGTAAGTTAATGACGGTGTTTTTAACTATTTTATTATCTGTGACTTTTGACAAACCTATCTAGTTATTAATCTGTTTTTAGCGTCCACCCCCTCCTGCACCCCGCATTCTACAAGCGACTCCTCGACGTCAACAAGCAGTGACCCTGGTAATTCAAAGATTTTTCCTTATGTTGTACCTAGGACAGTTTTTTATTTTAATTTTTAAACAAAAATAGTAAGAATAACAAATATAAAACTTTAATGTTAGTCATAAGTAGTCATTCTGTCTTGAAATAACTCAGACACAGCTTCGAAGTCAGAAAGTTGGTGGTGTTAACACCCCCGTACCCGTACCTCGGGAAGCACGTTAAGTCGTTGGTCCTGCGCCTGGTCTCTCTACTAGTGTACCTATACGTGGGACGCTCAGAAAGTTTTGCGACACTAAAAAAATAGTTCTACAGGTACATATAATATTTTTATTAAATATTTTCAAAATAGGTACTCTCCATAAGCCTCTATACAAAGATTCATGCGTCTGTACTAGTTTTCAAAACACTTTTTCCGATCCGCCGCAGACACCCCGTTTACAGCCTTCTCGAACGCAGCCAGCGCATCTTCCGGCGACGAAAATTGTATCCCTTTGAGCTGATTTTCATTTTTGTAAATAAAAAGAAGTCACACGGTGCTTTGACTGGCGTGCTGTCTAGGAAGTCCCTCGGTGTGTGCAGGCGCAGTAGTCCGCGGAGCCCAGTGTTTGGTTGCTTGTTGCTCACAAAAGAGAAAACTTCCAGTAAACATTACGGTATACTACCAAGTCGCATGACTTATTTCATATTAACAGACTCAAACAATGACAGTTCGAGCGATTCAAAAGTACGGATTTTTAGATGACGAACGATATTAAGTAGAAATCTGCAGGCGAGTGGTTCAAAATAGAGCCCCTGGTATTATCTGTGCTACGGTCATGTCGGCGTGCCGCCGTCTCACAGAATAATAAGAGTGAAGATTTCCCTCGCAAAGCTTATCTTTAATGAAATAGCTGTTGTAGTCAAAATTCGGCTAATAGGACAGAATTTCATAGATTTTAACTTTAACATTTCATAGATTTAAAAATTTATACCCAATTCTGGCTGAGTAGCACCTCGTATCGTATCGTATATCAATTTTCAAATATTTTTTTAGTGTTTAAAAAAAAGGGCAACTGTCCGACGTACAACAGGTTCACTTGATTTATTGGAACCAATCCAAGTTTAACTGATTTTGTTAAGTTTAAAATAATTAAAACTCATTATTTAAATCAGTCAGACTTAAAAAATTTACAAAAAAAATATTGTTACCAGAATCCTCAAGCGAGAATCCGTCACGTCTCGCCGGTGACAATCTGCCGCGGTCCTCCAGGCGTCAGTATCCAGTCGGTGAGTTACTTTTAAACAATAGTACGAAATATAGTTAGTTTTAATTTTTATATTATATTAAAAACAAAAACGGACTGACGCATAGCCCTAACTACTGAGATTAAAAATGCTGAATGTAAACGCTTAAATACCTAAATTGATGCTGTAGCATATATAGTATACATGCCTATAAAATCTGAAGGATTCTCTCGATTTCTCCAGGTTTCCGTCACCAGATCGTAACTTGAAGACAGTAGCATTACCTTGGGAGTTTGAAAACCAGTCTAAAGTTATTTAGTATATCAGTTGCTACAGACCTTCAATTTGTGTTAGTCAATAAAAATGCTTACTATGCTGAACAATGTTCCCTAAGGCGCTCTATTCATATCTCTTATAGTTAGCTGAGCTGCTAGGGTTCCATATCAATTGATCCAGACCTTCAATTTGTGTACGTCAATAGAAAATGTTCATCACTCTAAACAATGTTCCCTAAAGCGCTCTATTCATATCTCTTGAGGTTTAGCTGAGCTGCTAGGGTTCCACATCAGTTGCTCCAGACCTTTAATTTGTGTACGTCAATAGAAAATGCTCATCACGCTAAACAATGTTCCCTAAGGTGCTCTATTCATATCTCTTAAAGTTGAGATGAGCTGCCAGGGTTCCATATCAGTTGCTCCAGACCTTCAATTTGTTTACGTCAGTATACAATTCTTATCACGCTGAATAACTATTTTTAAGGCGCTGTTTTTATGTCTCTCTTAGTTTAAGTGTACTGCTAAGGTTCCACGTCAGGTACTCCGATCTCCAAAATAAATTATAGCCTAGTATTTGCCCAGACTCACTAGCTACACAATTAAATAAGTTTTGTTGAAATCCGTTCAGTGGTTCCGGAGATAAGCGTGTACAAACAGACAAAAAAAAAGTTGTAGATTCCTATTCTGTTACTATTTTAACATCACCCTCAATTAGTTTTTGGTAAAAATACTCACTGTATAGAAGCATTGGTTTTACTGTTTTATTATATAGGTATGTATAGATATGATAAATCAATGTTATTTTAATTTCGGGTCAATTTTAGTTACAAAAATTGTTTTGATCCTCTCTCAGCACAACTTTTCCGATCGGGTGCAATGTATTTTATCGTGATGGCATATATGACTTGTAGGCAATTTTGAGGCGCACTAAAGGAAGGACCAATGTTTATCATTCTTACTGTTTTTTACAATGTTTTTTTGTTCACAGATGTCCATCTGAATGCACGAGGTAAGTTTCGTTCGAGTTCGATTTTTTTATTTGTATATATTTTTGTAATCTTCAAAATGCAAATCAGCTTATGTTTTATTTTTCTCATGATAGAAAAATATGTATGATATTTTTTTTAATAAAAAGGTATGTAATAAATAGTTAGTAAAACAATTTTTCGAATAACTAGGTACGAGGGCGGTTTGATAAGTTCTCGGCCCGGCTAATAAAACAAATGAAGTTAAATATTTTTTTTTAATATTTATATTTAAAATTTAATTTAAATTAAATTATGAGTGAATTATTACTAACATAATTTTAAGTAAAAATTGTTACTAACTACAATATAGAAATGTAATTTCATTTTCCGAAATAAATGCATTTATTATGTTATTGTATTTCTATACATTTACCTCTTATTTTAATACAATTATGTAATCTGTGCTCAAGTGCTTTTATAAAGGCTTTGGAAGCTTATTTCATAACTCTTAGAAAAATCACTTCTCACAGGCCGAAATCTCAAATTTTTTTTTGACTTCTCCATACAGACTGCTCTCCGCTGATCGGCACTTTTGTATGGGGAAGCCAAAAATGTTTTTGAGATTTCGATGTTGGTTCCATACAAAAAGTTGTTGTGTTAAAATACAAAAAAATAAAATTACCCCTTATTACGGGTACCTATTTTTTTGAGTGCACCCCCTTGTGTGGGGTATCGTTGAAAAGGACTATGAAAATAAGGTAGGGTTTCCGTACAACACTTTTTTATCAGCTTTACCATTTGTGAGATATAGCCCGCCAAAGTCTTTTACACGGTGACCTGTAATTTCTAAAGTCTTGGACCTATAAACTTCAAATCACTAACGTAAAGAAACAGGCGCGGAAACTCTTATTTAAAATTATTTCGGGCATCCTGTGATGAATACTTTTGAATTATAAATAAAATAAAAATATATACTTTTTTTTGCCTATACTGTCTAATGTTTTAAGTTAATGGTACGGAACCCTTCACGCGTGAGTTCAATTCGCATTTGGCCGGTTTTTTACATTTTGATGGAAGAGTGGCAAACTCCCTTACAGAAAAAAATAGTAACGAAAATTGATGCAATGAAACGCAGTAATCATTGAATGAAAAATCAAGCTATCAAATGAATATATAATTATTTACATACTACCCTCAAATCTGGGTTAAGCCGAGAACTTATCAAACGACCTAGGTATAACATTTGAAAATATGTAAGTCTTCAAGGATATGTTTATAGTTTTTTCCAGCAAAATGATATTTCACATTGAGTTTTTGGACTCCTTGACGTCACAGTCCATCTCGGATCTCTGTTTAATCCGCTGTGTTTATTTATATAATAGTTTGAAGTGCTTCTATCGCATATCGTCCGTATTTCTTGGACGATTTTTATTTCGATAAAATACTTTGTTAACAAATGCGATAAAAAACACGCATTATTTCTTATAAAAAGTACTTGCCAACAGAGTTTTTCACGTTGAATTGCCTTCTGTAAATTGTATGGCAGACAATAATATAAATGTTTCTTGAGATTCTTACTGATAGATTTATGATTTGTCTAGTACTTACAAGTTGTTGAATATTTCTTTTATTACAGGCCAACCAGTTAGAAACATAGAACAAGATGTCAGGGGTGAGTCTTTTGTGTACTTTACTACTTACTTACTGGGCTCAATTCCAATGCGTCCTGTCTAAGATTAAATTTAGGTTCAGTCTCTTTCTTTCTCTGCCAAACAAACGAAAAGAGACAGACTATATTAATTTAAGAACGTCAGACTAAACAGCTGTCCGTTGCTTAAGAAATCAGAGAATACATAGACAATTTAGTAGGGACGTCATTCGATGACGACCAAAGACACAAAAACACGCAAAACTTGTAAAAATACGCAAAGGATAGCATCACTTAATTTGACGTTTCAAAGTTATTGTAGTCTGTCTCTTTTCTTTTGTTTGACAGAGAAAGAGAGAGACTGAACCTAAGTTTAATCTTAGACAGAGTGCATTGGAATTAAGCCCAATGTCTAAGGTAGGCTATTTTTAGTTTTTTTTTGTAGAGTAAAAAGCAGGCTATTTGACATTGACACCACCAATCGTTGACTTACCTAACTGCTTTAATATTGCATAGTTTTCCATTAAATTAAGTGCATGTTATGTCTATGTACTTGGTAAAAATAATCCTTCCGATTGATTCTTTTGATTCTCTTGATAGGTACTTAAGTTTGTATGAAACTTCGTCCAGTTTTTTTGCTAAATCGATAAAAAATGGCATTTAGGTATGTCGCTCGAAACCGTCTATTATTTCACAACTGCCTTTTGTAATGCCAGTCCTCGGCAAATCTCACTGTTTGCTTACCCTTTAATTTTTACTATTGTATATTTAAGAGCCAACATTTGTACACCGATGAGATTGTTTACTTTATCTTGGCACTAGGAATGAGGATCAGTGTTTTTATTAAATGCAGTTGTTTTAACACTTAGAGGGTACATTTATTAAAATGTTAACAGCATTGATTTATTGTATGGGTAACGCGTTTTCGACGTAGAATCGTTGTAGTATTTTGTGGATTATACTCGTATTTATAGTCCGCAACTTATTTTTTCTCACAGATCATACAAAAAAGTTTCCTAATTTCAGAGGCCATTTGGTGGGATATCAGTATTGGCCCTAGAGGTACGAAATCCTTCAGGTTTTTAAAATAGACTAAGTACTTATGCATTTTACCACAGTAAAGGAGAAATTTCTGTTTGTGTGGAGCTCTGGCCATCTCTTGTACAGCATAGCAAAAAAGGAAAAATTAACTATGACACCAAATCCTCATGTTTATTTTTACCATTTCTATGGTTTTTTGTACAAATACGTTTTTTAACATTTGATCGGCAATACTATATGATAAACTAAATGAACCTGGACTGTCACGACATCGACAGCTAGTTTTTTCAAGCTTGGATCCAAATGGTTTAGCTCACACCAGATAATCGTTCACAAAACGATCGGGTATTGCATGTGAATAATACTGTTGAAATAATAATTTCAAAATTTATTTTAAAGTTAAAAAATCTTGGACAGATAATACTTAACAACGATTTCTAAACGTTCTGAAATATGGCGCTCGAAATAGCCAACAACAACGAATAATAAAATAAAAATATGAGAAAAGAAAAAAAAACGTAAGTTAATATAAATATTCTTCTTAAATTTTCCTGGCCAGTATTAATTTAATTTTACAAAATACAAATGGTTTATTTTAGGGTTCCGTATCAAGTTAAAATTAACATCAAATACATAAGTCTACGATTCCTGTAGATCAAGTTTCTAAGTTAACGCAATCCAAAGATACAGTACCGTTACCATGAGTTTACGGTGGTTTTACTCGCTAGCGACGACGTAAAAAAAGTGTATAGAAAATTTTAGTTCTCCAAGTAACCGCTAGAAGCGCTGTGCAATTTTCCATACACTTTTTTTACGTCGTCCCTAGCGAGTAAAACCGCCGTAAACTCTTGGTAACGGTACAGTTAACTAACTAAGCCTTATTTTAGTTTGTCTCCAATAAACAAATAGAGGTCGCTTCTTGTTCGTATTCTCCAACTACATACTTGTATATTAAGGGAATTCAAGTGATTTCTTGTTAGTTATCTTTTCATTTCATTGACTGTACAAGAGATGATTAGGTATATTATTTTTAAGTGCAATAATATACCTATTTAGATTGCAAAGGGAATGCTTATCACTTAAAACAATAATTTATTATACAAGAGATGACCAAATAACATCTCTTTTAATCAAGATCAGTCCGGCTTATTGAATGAACGTGTAGTAAATAACAGATATAGAAAAAACGAAAGGACGACACAAAATTAATATTATTTATTGTATGTGTATTTTACTAAGAAGCAGATTCTTTGTAGCTACTGATAAATTAATTTAGAATGAATTGGCTAACTGTTCTTTTTTACAAATTTAAAATAATATTTATATTGTCGCAGGATCATCTCCAATACCAGAACGCCGTTCCACACCTATACCTGTTTCACCAAGAGGTAAGGTGCTTTCAGGGAGAAATTTCCAAAGTAAGCTAACAGAGAAGTTGTCCTTGTTACACGAACCCCTTTTCAGTCTTTCTTAAAGTCCTCCTGTATGTTACAAGGACCCCTTGCTTGCATTCTTCTTAAAAAATTTTTTTGAACGGGAACATCTGGAATCTCATGGAAAAAAACATGTTAAAAATAATCTTGGATTAAGAAATTGTATATATTATTCATGAATCTTTCTCTAGTTATAGGATAGAGGATAGATTATAGGAATAATGTTTACGTAGGTATTTTTACCAAAGAAAAGTTCACTGCCGATGAAAGATTTGATTAAGAAGTATTTACGTACCTAATAATCAGAGGTCGGAATTAGGTAGAGTTATTTATGTACATGCATCGAAATGTTGAATTTATGTGGACCTTCCCGGGATTTCTAATGGACAATCCCGTGTGGCCAACAATATTACAAATACATAATAAAAAAAACCTCAGAGATAGATAAATAAAACAAAAATAATTTACATACAATTTTTATTAGTTTACATTAATTCACAATACAAATCATTGATTGTCTTAACCAAATTCTCATACGCATATTTCGCCTTTTTTATAAATTCGAGCGAATACTTTAATAGTTTAAATTGTGTATAAGTATAAAACTTTTTAATTAAAAAAATCACGGGGTATATCTGCTCTTTAAAATAATCTCGGGATTTGAGGCATATCCACTTTATTCTTTCGCTGTATGAAATCAGTGTAAGTACATGAATAACTCTACCTAATTCCGACCTCTGCGAAGTACTAGTACTTATTCTGTGCTTCTGCTAATAATGAACGAACCAAGCGAGCTAAAGATTTCTGTTTTGCTATAGCTCCGTTGAAAGCAAGAGCATTGTTTAATGCGCGAATCCTGTCCAGGTAAACGTAACAGAGCAGCATTTCAGGGTTCCGAAGTAGACAAGGAACCCTAGTAGGAAACGACTCCAAAATAGCTCGGAGCCAGGAAGTTGGCATGGTTATACCCCTGTGCCTGCCTTGGATAACACGTAAACGTACCTGGCCTGCGAGAAGCGGAGTACCGTGAAAGTTGGCGCCGTCGCCAAACAATTATACATACATACATACATACTCTCAAAAAACATAACCCTCCTTCCGCCGTCGGGTAAAAAAAAGCTTTGGTTCTTCAATCTTTTTTAAAAAATATATAAAATTGAATAAATACAAAAAAAACACAAGGGTAATATAATAAATGTTTCGTCATCAAGTGAGATTCGAACTCTGGCCTGATGGAGTTGTCAAACTGACGTCATACGCACGCACTCGTCCACGGGACCACAGATTATATAATAGTTACTACGTACGGCACCCTTGCGGCGTGAAATTACCGACCATATTCTATTTCGAACAATGTGAAAGAAAAACGCATGAAAACTCAAAAACACGCGTTTTCCTAAACAAAATACTTATCTAGATCAATTTGCAAACCGAATACAAACATGCCAAATTTCGTTTAGGCGCATAATGTCAAAAGCGCAAAATGACAAACGATCGCAAATTGTCAAAAGCGCACATAGTCAAAAGCGCATATAGTCAAAGGCGTAGAATGTCAAAGGCGCAGAATGTCAAAGGCGCAGATTGTCAAAAGCGCATTACGTCAAAGGCGCACAATGTCAAAAATCTACTTAAATGGGCTTATTAGTTTTATTATTAAATAATGTTATTTTGCGCTTTTGAAATTATGCGCCTAAACGGCCAA
Source organism: Pyrausta nigrata (assembly GCA_949316185.1). Classification (NCBI taxonomy): domain Eukaryota; kingdom Metazoa; phylum Arthropoda; class Insecta; order Lepidoptera; family Crambidae; genus Pyrausta; species Pyrausta nigrata. Next base: position 4,171,097 of record OX438936.1, read on the forward strand.
ATTTCAGCGAGATCTTTAGAGCCGTTTCCGAGATCACAATTAAAATTATGTACAAAAACTGCTTGTTTACAGGTATAAGATTATGATCTGAGACGCTACCCTATTAGTAGGGGTGTTGGAAGTCCTATAAGTATCTCATTTAGGTCTTTTATCTCATTTACAGGCCGCCGTGAAGAAACTGGTCCCAGTGGTATGTAAAAGTTTCTTGCTTAGTTGTTTTTTTTAAAGAATGATCTTATAATGTTGTTTTCTAATCCACAGATTCAAGACGAACACGAGATAATCCTTTTTTCAAACCGATACATAGAGGTAAGTTGAGTAGCAGATGGGCCACCGGCACCGGGGCTGCCGCGCGGCACGCCCGTTGGTTCCGCGCAAACGAAGGTGGTTGGCCACTACAATTTGACACTCACCTATTAAATCCTTTGACAGATGTAGAAATGACGTACTCGAATGTGTTTCGTCCGCTTATGAAACTCAGGATTGTTTGCAAGACGTATGGCTGCTTCATTATCCACTTTTAGTGTAGGGACGTCGTCAAGATGAGTCAAGATGGCAAAACACTCTCCAAAGCTAAGTTAATTTACCTGCGCCTTCGCTTGCTGCAACAATCTCTGCCTCTGTGGTAGATATCGCAACTTTGCAAATAAACATACAACTCCTGAAGTGGAGCGACCAGTCAAGACATCATCAGCGTGATCGGCATCACTGTATCCTTCTAAAATTGCTCTAGTGGCTGTTGCATCGTATTTAATACTATGGGTTACTGTTCCATTAAAAAAAAGGGCGAGGGGCAGCCACCAGTGGCGTGTTACGAACATGAGTCGCGAGCATCGAGGACGTATCCTACTAGAGGGGAAATGTCATTAATTTTGTTCCAGAAAAATTCCGCCCAATCCGAAAGATTCCGAATGAACCGACTTAATGTCAAACACCGTATTAGTGATGGTCAATAAGAAATTAGTATCGATAGTCGATGTTATTGTTTAATTTAATGTGAACAATATTTTTTTACACCTAGGGTTAAACTTTTCGCTAATGTACAAGTTGCGAGTTTATTCCGTCAAAGGATCTAGTAGATGAGTGGAGACCAAAATGGGTGGCGCGTGACAGCCACCTGTGGTCGTGGTCGGTGAGCCTTAGATTTCAATTAATTAGAAACAACATATTATTATTTTAATTTTTATCTTTCTACAGGTCTGGTCCACATGAATCAAAATCAAGTCCACATCGGGTTACCAGGTGCCGGTAAAAATATTCAATCACAACTGTTCTTAGTTTTTTAAATGTACATTGAATTTTAATGTACGGATTAAGAAGTGTTTTCCCAATGAGATGGAGCATGCACTAAATATAAATACCTACACGTTGGATTGCTATCAGTTACTTCTATCAAAATATCTACTACTACTATACTAATACTACTTTACCCGACTGCGGAAGGAGGGTTATGTCAGGCATCTCTCACTCAATGTACTTGCGCGAGTTAATAGCCTACTCTCGAGCGCACCGACGGCGGTGCGTAAATCAGTAGGCTGCCAACAACCGACGGGCGCGTGCGTACGCAATGTTGAATTATTTGTGTTACTGTCGATTTGTTTTTATGCAAACTAATTAAGTAATATGATTTATACATCTGGTATTTACTGTACAAATGCAACCAGAAGCATAATATGTCCTAAATTAGTCTCAGATTTAAATAAAATTCTGGACTTATCAGAGTCTCGAACGTTTGAACTATTTAAATTTTTTTAATAAGTCATCATAATTTTACGGCAGACTGAAAGTTCCCACAGATGCTTTTTATAACTATGTATGAATACATTTTTGAAAATAATTTAGCACAGAACAATATCTTAGATCTTGTTTTCCACATTACCACTTATTAAAACTGTAAAACACTATATCATTGTAAAACATTTCAAACCAAGCTACAAATAAAATAGGCCTTGTAACGAAATAGGCAACCCTGACTTTATTAGTTTTACTCCAAGGTCGCGTAGCTGCAGAGGAATAATAACGTAATCTGCGAAACTTAAGGCACATTTTCGGGCGCAGCGGTCTGCGACAAAAAATTGTAGGCTATTATAAGCGTAGGTATGGACGATTTTCCTTGGAGTGATTTATCTGTTACATAGTAACTATTATATAATATGTGGTTATGTTTTTCGAGAGTGTGTATGTATGTATAATTGTTTGGCCCGCCCTACAGGCCAAACGGCAGGACAGTTTCTGACATGTCTTTGAGCATCGAGGACATATCCTACTAGAGGCGAAGTAAAAACTATTTTACTCCGAAACTTTATCTGCTCTGACAACCGCAATAGAAGGTGTCAGTTCTGTCAAAACCGTATGTCAAAAACCAATTGATCTGTGTGGTATGTCAACGTGAATACTTGAATTGTTACGAAAAAATTAGATTTGAGAAATAATTAACATAATGTCGTATTGTTGTATACTGTGTTGTAAGAAAAAAAGGAAAACATCGAATTTTAAAACGGATGTGATGTCATTTCATCGGTAAGTAATAATAATTATGCAATTTTAAAAAGTTCATAAAATTTTCCTACGGCTCAAGATAAATCGGTCAAGCGTACTGACGTTTAAGTCTCATCTTGCTCCCAGTAAGTGGTTAGCACATAATGTCATCTCATTCTATTCGTTAACACTCGTTACTAGTGTTGCGCTGAATTGGTTATACGACTTATCGACATTTATGTGCACAGTTTACATTACACAATAATTATTTTAGTACTTTGGCAGCACGGAGGTATAGTGATATAATCGATAACACAAATATTTACACTCGCGCACTAGAATCAATACCTATGCAAAAATGACATTAACCTACCTATACCGAGGAAGGTTTTGTTAGAATTATTGATTTTCTTGCAAATAACAAAACGCTGACACTTGACATGACGTTTGATAGTTTTCTTGGTTTAATGGATTATGAACAATGAGATGCGTAGTGAAAGCAAAGAGTATGGATGTTTGCGTGTGTAAATATATATGTGTATCGATTATTTTACTGTAAGGTGTGTGACGATAATAAAGGTGATGAATGGATGTAATGAGAAGCGAATGAGGAATTGGAGCCTTCAAATAGATAGAAAATCTTTATGGCAAACAATACCAATAAAAGAAATAAGGCAATTTACACAGAAAGATGTATAATGTAGGTGGTTTTATTGTTAAAACGATCCCTTCCAGACAAAATACCTACCGTATTTACCTACATTCTCATTCACTGAAAAACCTGAAGTGGCTAAGTGACTGAAGTAGATATTGAAATAATTTCGTGTGCGAGTTCGCACTCAGCCTGTTTTTTCAAAAAAAAACCTTGTCCGGGCTTTAAAACTTTGAAAGTGATGCCTCTGTTCTTAGGTAAATAGGTAGATATATATCGGAAAACATGATTTTAAGAAACTTGTTTCCTGTCGTATATAAAGTATGAGCCTTATTCTTAATTTATAGAAATTAGAAAACAATAAACGCATTTTAATAAAAATACTTACTGTATTTAGATTTCAATGTAATTTCTCTGTGCTTGGCTTTTAAATTCATGTTTTTATAATTTAAGCAATTTATTTGCAAGTTATTATGGAAGTTAATTTGTTTTACAAACAAAAGTTTATTTTTTATTATATACTAGCTGACCCGACAGACTTTGTCCTGTTATTTAGTTTTTTTTAATCCTCTTTGACGATATCTGTCAATTCTATGTCAAACGCACTGACCTCTATAGTACAAGCACGCTGGACTAAACATTCTCTAAGAAAAAACACATAATTTTGTGCTAAATCAAAGCGTTCCCACCGAGTGTACAGGAAACTAAGATAGAGTAACTACCATATGTTTATGTCAAATTAGTTCCGTGGATGGTCACCACACGCTCACTATAGCCGTCAGCGCCAAAATTGCGATAATTTTAAGTGGCTTCATTGTTAGGTTGACAGTATGCAGTCCAGCGTATTTGTATTATAGAGGTCAGTGGTCGAACGTCATAAGGTTACGTTCAAAATGTTTTAACGTCCAAAGCGCAAAGGTTTGATTAAAAATAATTTTATATAGTGGTTAAGTATTCCTAAATTTAATAATTTTCCGCGCAATTTTCTTATTTTTTTCTTTTATAAGAACCTTCTTCTGACAATAACAAACAACAAAAAAAGAATTAGTGAAATCGGTCCAGCCGGATAGATTGATAACAATTTTGATGATTCATACTTTAAATGGTTAATTTGATGACTAACTTAAATTTCTTAGGAACAAGAATCAGATATTATATTTAGGATATTGCACATTAGTGAAAAGTTTAACCTTAGGTGTAATAAAATATAGAATTAGAACAAGTTCATTGTATTAGAACAAGTACAGGCAGATCGACGACCCGGTACCACTTTGTACCGTTTGGAGTCGAAACACTGGGTTCGTGGGGTCCCAACACTATCTCTTTTTTCAAAGAGATTTCCAAGAGGCTAGTTGACATCAGTGGTGACCTAAGAGCTGGCAGCTACCTTGCTCAGCGTATAAGCATCGCTATCCAGCGCGGTAATGCTGCCAGCATCCTAGGAACCTTACCACAAGGCCCCTTTTTATAATTTTTGTTTTTGTGTTGTATTAAGTAATTTATCTTAATTTTTATTAATAAGTTGTATATATACGCGTAGATTACATAAAATATTGTTCCCATTAAATTAAACAATAACATCGACTATCGATACTAATTTCTTATTGACCATCACTAATACGGTGTTTGACATTCAGTCGGTTTATTCGGAATCTTTCGGATTTGGCGGAATTTTTCTGGAACAAAATTAATGCCATTTCCCCTCTAGTAGGATATGTCCTCGATGTCTTTGAGTGACATAAGCTAAATTCATTTTATAAATGGTGCCGCAATGGGATTAATTTTTTCCTTACAATAGCAGTTAGGGTATCAAATGAAAGCCAGTAAAAATACAATTTAAAAAATATAATATTTCTTGCAGTCGGGTGTTTTGTTCCTTTAAATAATATGATTGCTTATTCAACCAAATGTTTTGCTTTTTAGTGATTCGTAGTTAACAAGGAATCTTTGTAGTTTTGCCATATCCGGCTCTGCGCAGTCTAGCACAGAGACTCTAGACCCAGGTTTACCAATTTGACGGAATTCCTATACAAAATATGTCAAGTAATGCTAAATAGGATTATTAAAATTAAACATGAGTTGATGAATTTCAGGCTAGTGTGGTGTCTGTAAGGCAAGTGATAGCCGCCCTAGAACCTCTGGCTTTCCAAACTGAGTCTGCGCGCGCGCACGTGCGTGCACTCAAAAAAATTCACTTCAACTCCCCCCCCCCCCCCTTACATGTAGGGGGAGGTACCCTTAAAAAGGTTTTTTTTTTAAAATGAGATCTATATGTGAAGTATCCTCGAACCAAGTTACATGCAAATCATTCCATAAAGACTGAACGATCTTACGAGTATAAGGGTTTCTTGTCGGACTATGGAACCATAAAAAGGGTTATTCATTCGTATAACAGAAGAAACAAAAACAAACTTAACATTCCAGACTTTAGATTGGCCAAAACAATTTAATAATTTTTGGCTAATTGTATTAAATTTTTAGTCAATCCTGAAATACATCATTTTTAACTTACAACAAGCTCCCAAAAGTGTATATGTCTATCTATCTAATCTATGTCTATGTAAGATTGTAAGTAGATTTACGTTGTAATATAAAAAGTACAGTATTAATAAAATAACTATAAATTAAAAGTTACCATGTCAAAGCAAAATAAAAACAATATGCAGTCGTGTTTGTGTTCGTAATTTTTCCGGACTTAGAACTTTAACTGCTGACATTCAGAGTATTGTTTGCTCCATACAAAAAGTTTCAAACCTCTGCAAACGGATATCTGAGTTAAGGAATGGTTTTTGCAAACTGAACATAAGTACAAATAGCAAAAGCTATTTGCAAAAAACAGATCACTGTGATATTCAAAAGACTTCTCCGGCAGTAGCACACGATATTTCTTCCGCACTTTACTTTTACCAACAAAAAAAACATTCAGTTTTCATATCGTAGTTGATATGCTATATTTTTAAAAATTATACTAGATTTTAGTACGAGTACTAGAATGGTTTTTGTATGGTTCTGGTTGTGAGTTTAAATCCCACATGCGTAAGTCCGGATTTGCTAATCCTCAGCTATTCAGTTTTAATATCATGGTTGATATCCTATATTTTAGTAAAATTATACTAGATTTTTAGTACGAGCACTAGAATGGTTTTTGTATGGTTCTGGTTCCGAGTTTGAATCCCACATGCTTAAGTCCGGATTTGCTAATCCTCAGCTAATCCTTGCTAAGGCTTTCAACTCAGATCATAGGCCAGTCTAAATTAGCAAAACCGGACTAGCGTAGAGAATCTTCCGGATTAGCTAATCCAGACTTAAAAAGTGGGTTTTCAAACCAGATCATAGGCCTTGTACAAATCCGGATTAAGTAATTCGGACATTCGCAAGTGGGCCTTAAGGTCAAAAATTTACAAAATATATTGTACGACTCACAACTTAATGCTCTAATTTGAATGGGAAGTTATTGCTGGTTTGAGGCGGTGCCGTTGCGGTGCCGGTATAGTGTGCGATGACCTTAAGAGTCTACGCTAAACCGCGGATTGACAGGCAGACTAAAGGTCCCTCTTGACTATAAAATAAAACCCTACAGTATGTTTTTTAACAATTTTTTACTCTTTTGTTTTAGGCCCGCCGCTACCAGGACAAAGACACGGACGAGTACTGGCTAGTTCGAACCGTGTTGCTAGTTCGGGCAGTATTGCTGGTCCAAGCGATATTGCTAGTACAAACGCTTATGCTAGTACAAGCGCTTTTGCCAGTACTAGCGGTATGGCTAGTTCGAGAGGTGTTGCCAGTAATAGCGGTATCGCTAGTCCGAGAGCTATTGCCAGTACGAGCGCTGGCGACAGAGGTAGGTCTATTCAAAGCGTATTCATCAGACCTCATATCTTATAGAGGCGAAATGTTTTTCCGAGTGGCACCAAACGCTTCCGAGCGACCCAAGTCAATGTCAAACATGGAAGTAGAGTTCGAAGTCTTAAATTAAAATAAATAAATTAATAAATTGTTTCAACAAACACACCAATTACCTAGCCCCAAACTAAGCGTGAGCTTGTGCTATGACGACTAGGATAACGGATAGACATACTTATATACATTTATAAACATCCATGACTTAGGTACAAATGCTCGTGCTCACACAAACATTTGCCCCTTGCGGGATTCGAACCCGCAACCGCCTGGTTTAGAAGTCCGTGGCGCGAACCACTACACCAAGACAGTCGTCGTCTATCACTAAGTTATCGACAGACGACTCAACTAAGACAGTTGATGTACGACGTTAAATCTTATCATTATGTTTATATGATCTAATACTAAATAAAATAAAGCAAAACTCAAAAAGCCTTTATTTATCATTTGCTTTTAATTTATGCTTTTGAGAATGTTATTATTATTATAAGGTATTTTTTTTCTTATAAGCTAAGCTATTTGTAAATTCTTTGAGATGTGGGCCCCTCCACGGGAGAAGGCCTCCTCCATTTGTGCCTGTCACTTGCAATGATCAGTCAATCATTTTCTGCTGTATCTGTTAAATCATCAGCCCTCCTACTCGTTGGTCTGCCTGCTCTTCTTTCCTTCTGGTCATTTCCAATATGTAATTTCAGTAGCCTACCTACTACCTACCGTCCTTGTACCGTGAAACGTGACTACTTGGTGAGAACATCAGTTAGTTTCCTTGGTTTTTTGTCTAATGACTTCACTTCTGATTTTGTGTATATTTCTTATGTTCAGTATAAGTTTAGTGGGAGAAGTCTCTATTTTGTTTGACTCTAACGTTAATGCATGTTTTGTTGTTTGTCATTATTTTGGTTTTAGTGGCGTTCATTCCTAGTCGTACTTCTGATATTTGTTAAGTGAACATAACATTTCTTGTAGAGCTTTTGATTTTTCTGATAGTACGACTATATCATCAGCAAATCATAGATGGTTTAAATAGTGACTGCTTATTTTTGTACCTTTTGTTTCTAGTCTACTCTTAATATCTTTTCTAAAATGGCTTTGAATAATTTAGGTGATAAAGGGTCACCTTGTATATTTAACACTTTTTGACACGCAGTAAGTTTATTTGGTCTGTTACTGTTAATGTCGAGTGGATAACCATTTTTAAGTAGCTGTATTCTATCTGATGTACACCATTTAGTTGGCTCAATATCAGTTTCTAGTACTAGATTGAATAATTTTAGGGCCAGTAGAATTGGCGTCCCTTGTTTCAGGGATTTGTTAGTTATTCCATCGGTACCTGGGTAATTGGTTGTGTGCTCATCAGCATCATCACCTTAAATTCAGGAGCTCTTGTCGGTGGAGTAATCGCCATTCTTCTCTTTTGTTTTTCTACGCTTTACTCGTTAACTTTTAAAAATGTTTGCCCCATTTTGTAGGAAATATTTAGTTTAATTTTTTTTTTCGATAAGACATTACTCAAGCTACCTCCCATAGCAGTTTGACTCATTCATTCTGGAACAACCTGTATACACCCACAGCACACTCTCACGCTCATGCATATAAGTAAATACATCGCTTTCCGGCAAAAAAGAGTCGCAATACAAAAATAACTGTTTCGAGAAAATGTAACATTAATAGTTTTTTGTTCAATAAATCGTCAATAGTTTGAAAATATAACACTCGTAGTCAGATTACTGAAATTTTATGAGTAAATAGCTTATTTATAGGGCTTTAAATTTAACAGCAAAATTGACATTTTGAACCCTATATGTGTTGTGACAATTTTGCTGCCGGGAAGCGACATATTTTTATGATTCATCATACGATTTTGCCAATAACCACTAAATCTCGTCTGCAGGTCCGGTGCATGTCCACGGCCCTTCCCGTGGAACCCAACGTCACTCGTGGGGTAAGCTTCACCTGCATAGGCTGCATACTCATATAGTATTATGATCATTACATAGTACAGCCGACGTCGTCTGGTTACCCATTACGAAACAGCTTTTTCACACTACCTACTCGGCAATGTTCAATTACACATCAAGTAAACCTGACTCAAAGTGAGTCATTGCATCCCTAGGGACGTAATGTTGTAAGAAATTTCATTACGCCCCTAGGGAGGCAAAGTAATTTGAATTTCAAATAAGAGTTCGTAGGCATGATCACACTAGCCCGTCCCGCACCAAAGAGAACATATTTTAAATTTGAACCTGGCAGCCAAGAACTTAAGCATGAATGGAATGTATAAAAAGCGCGCGCTTCTAAAAAAATAAATAAATAAAGAAAACAAACAATGTTTTCGTAAAACTGTCGAGTAACGAAGTTTATGACACCGGAGTCCATTAGATGTAAAGCTGCTGGTATTGTTAATAATAATAATTTACTGCCAGAAAAGTCAAAGGATATAATTATACTTAAAGACAAAATAAGTTTTTCTAGTACATTTTTTTATTGCCTCGTAGGAAGTGTGAAAAGCAGAGTATTCTCCTCAGGGATAAAGATGTCTTCGTCTTGGGCGAGCTTAAATCCCTCGCTCCACTCAGGATTCTTCTTTTAACTCCCTCGATATGCTCGGGAGTAAACACTAAACTCCCTCGATATGCTCGGGAGTAAACACTAAACTCCCTCGCTGCGCTCGGGAGTTAATTCTCGAATTCTTCGTTACGCTCAAGATTCAAGATGACGCCCGTGACGTTAGACATTACTTTACCCCCTTGGAGAATAATCTACTATTATAACGTAGGGAATAAAGGCGATCTCAAGGTCAAAGTGGGGTGATTTGACGTGACGTGTGGTGTGTATGTACTAATCATCGTACCTAAGTTATTTAATCTATAACTTTTAGCATTTCATCTTGTTTCTCTTTACTATAATCAACTTAAAGGTTTCGCATTTATGATTAGGTGTTAGTAGTCTTCTTCGTCTTAAGGAAATTAACTAAAAACACACTATCCCCGTTATTCCAAAAACTTTGTACCGGGTTTAAGACAGGACTAAGCTATTAGCTAGCCAATTAGAAAAGCGTTTCTCTATTAGGTTATGTCACGAATGTGTCATTCATTCCTCTGTTGTCAGCTAATATTTAGACCCATTTTAAACCAGGTCTACGTTTTTTGTAATAACACCGTTCTTGTTTTGGGCGCTGACTATAGGTACATATCTACAACAATTTTGTGTTACAAATGTGTAGCAATTAATTATGAGCACAGAATATACATGGAACTTTACGGCATCCATTCAAATTATAAAGGATATCCCAAAAAGTATGGGATAGCGGAAGTCCCCAACCCCATGTAGGTTCAGCGATTTTTCATAGTTTTGTATGTTATAATTTTTTTGATAATTTTTGGCCTGAATGATTTATTTATTTTTAAGTTGCATTTTTTAGCTTTCTTCTTTGCAACTTAAATCTTCGTTATTTATACTTTTATGCCTAAAATAATCAGATTCGTAACTAAGCCGCAAAATACGAAATGTTGGTCCAAAGTGTTAAACGTACGTTTAATGATCTAGGACTTAAAATTTTAACTTTAAATAAAAAAATATACATGTGATTTCATGGTTTTAAATGAAATTCCAAATATTTTTCACACTTTCAGCTTTCTAATCATTTAAAAAAACTGGCACTATAGGGGTTATTCTTCGAGCAAGGCATTATTTGGTGAATAGCGTGGCTTTTTTTAAAATTTATATATTTTTTAAATCGACTGTTGTATCTTTAAATATAAATAAGTCAGCCTATTAGATCCCACTGCTGGGAAAAGGCCTCACCTCAACTATGAGGAGGAACGAGCCATACTTCACCACGCGGGCTCAGTGCGGATTGGTGGAGGGGTGTATGTAAGGCAAGTGACAAACCTTACTGTCAGAAGTTATCAAGCCGCCCTAGGGCCTCTGACTAGGCTTAACGACTAATACCACAGATATTAGCCGGGACCAACTGCTTAACGTGCCTTCCGAAGCACGGAGATGCTTGTCATGGACGTCACTTAAATGGTCGGAATGGTCACCCATCCAATCACGACCGCGCCGTGGGTTGCTTAACTTTTGGTATCACTACCAAAGCGCTGCCGCCACTGCGCCACAGGCACCTCACAGGTTTTAAATGAAATTCCAAATATTTTTCACACTTTCAGCTTTCTAATCATTTAAAAAAACTAGCACTATAGGGGTTATTCTTCGAGCAAGGCATTATTTGGTGAATAGCGTGGCCTTTTTTAAAATTTATATATTTTTAAAATCGACTGTTGTATCTTTAAATATAAATAAGTCAGCCTATTAGATCCCACTGCTGGGAAAAGGCCTCACCTCAACTATGAGGAGGAACGAGCCATACTTCACCACGCGGGCTCAGTGCGGATTGGTGGAGGGGTGTATGTAAGGCAAGTGACAAACCTTACTGTCAGAAGTTATCAAGCCGCCCTAGGGCCTCTGACTAGGCTTAACGACTAATACCACAGATATTAGCCGGGACCAACTGCTTAACGTGCCTTCCGAAGCACGGAGATGCTTGTCATGGACGTCACTTAAATGGTCGGAATGGTCACCCATCCAATCACGACCGCGCCGTGGGTTGCTTAACTTTTGGTATCACTACCAAAGCGCTGCCGCCACTGCGCCACAAGCACCTCTTTAAATATACATAAAAGTAATATATTTTTTAGAAAATGCACCTTAAAAATCGATATTACAAAGATAATCGAGGTTATTATTATTAAAAGTTAGAGACCACGCAAATCACATAACACCCCACAAACATTGTTTTTTAAAGGTTTTACATAATACATATTAGAATCAGTCGAGCATTGGTTATTATTTGTTAAACACATTAAAAACATATAACACTTACTTATAAGTCAGCCTATTAGATCCCACTGCTGGGAAAAGGCCTCACCTCAACTATGAGGAGGAACGAGCCATACTTCACCACGCGGGCTCAGTGCGGATTGGTGGAGGGGTGTCTGTAAGGCAAGTGACAAACCTTACTGTCAGAAGTTATCAAGCCGCCCTAGGGCCTCTGACTAGGCTTAACGACTAATACCACAGATAGCGCTGCCGCCACTGCGCCACAGGCACCTCAGCACTTACTTAATAACATTTTATATATTTGAAAACATGAATATCTATAGGTTGCTAATATGAAACTATTTTTATTGTTATTCGGTACTTATAAAATCAGAAACCAATCAACTCATTTAATCGTCAATAGTTTATTTTTATTAAATAGTTTAAGAAAATAGTAGATTACTAAAATCTTATGAGTGATTCTCCGAGGCCCGGTTTTTGGCGGTTACACGTGCATTATTCCCAACCCATTCAATAAAAAGCTTTGGAATCTACTTTAAATGATTCTCTGTTTATTCATCTACACAAACATAGTTTGAAACATAAAAAGGGCTCACAGTTATTTTTTAAATAATATTTTACCGCCAAAAACGGGAGCAAAACCGGTGTTCTCCGCGCGTCCCAACAAACTTGCGCTCAGTTCAACCACGAATATCTTTATTGTTTGTTGTGTTATATACACATACTATATTATATTATACATTATATACACATACTACTAATCAAAAATTCATTAATAAGTCAATATGATATTATATACACATACTACTAGTCAAAAATTCATTAATAAGTCAAGATTAATCATTACAAAAACAGTATTGATATCGGTTTAACAGAAGAATTAGAAAATATTTTGTCTCGATCACACGATAAAAAGGCTCATAGCTTCAAAGAGCTCAACTTTCCGACACGCTTAATGGGCCTACCAAAACTTAAGTTCCATTACAACATCATTGGAGGACAAATGCCTTTCTTAATGCTTTAATACAGAATATAAAGGCACATAAATTCATCAACTTTTTTCTGGAAGCCTTTTGATAATATTTTAAAGATAATAGAATGATTATGATGTAAGAGTTGGATATTCTGGACTAAGACTGGACTAGAGAAACTTTACTTTCTATCTATTAGTTTGTTCTGATTATTAAAATATTATACATTTTATGCCGTTACTGTCCGATAGCTGGGCAATTGCCTCCCCTAAGTGCGTTTATTTGTTTCTATTGTTAATAGTAGGAAAATCCGCAGCAAAATTAAATATCTAAACAATGAATTGTTTTGAAGTAATGGAAAGACCATAATGACTAGTCAGCGGTCAGCGCATAAGTTGAAACAAGAATCGCTTTTTCAGTGTAAATACAATGGCTTTTTGTATCTCATATTAAATTAAGATAAACCATTTTATAACCCATAAGACAATTGAATAATAATTAAGATGGAGGTCTTAATCTCTGATCTGATCTCGTTAAATAATGTTACGAGTGAACCAGTCTTTTTCAAAATGCCTCCTGTTGCGAAAGATGGTTCAAAGCTAACTAAGCTAACATGTGTAACGAAGAAATGAAAAATACGCCGTTCGTAAAAAGAAAGACTTTTCTAGAAAATAAAGAAGACTGCTGGCTACATGTTGAACAATCATTGACAAAGTCATGTAACAGGAACAGCCGACCAAATGAACGAAGGACAAACTGATCTGACCCACAGTGAAATAAGGCCAGCAGATATTATATTATCAGTCTTTTGCCTGCTGATATTTTTTCTGATGTTGGTTGCTGATGTTGGATGGAAAGTTAACGTAAACATAAAACAACTTACAGTTTTATGTTTACGTTAACTTTAGCTGTAGTTATCTGCTAACAAAACCTTTCTTTCTACTTCGTCGTCAAATCGAAAGAGATTTATTTATTTTCGTAAAAGCAGGTATAATTTTAGTTATTAAGGTTTTATTTAAAATCTTATTATGTAAAATAGAACTTCGGTATGAAAAATACGTTTCGTAACTTTCGTGGAATCATAAATAACTTTCGTGGGTACCGAAATTTTGCCAGGATCAAAGCCTGATCCGGTAAAACCGGCACACTGCACCGAGTAGCTCAATTTTTGGGGTAAGACACGCTCTGGGATGGGAAAGGAAGACCGACTAGCCGAAGCCCGTCGGCCGCAGCCAACTAGATATGCATCTTAAGCTTGGTATAGGAATATAGGTAAAGACGGGTATCAATATCAGGAACGAGCGTTGGAGAGATGGGCGTCTGGCCTAAGGTGTTCCGTGTAGGAGCTTTTTCGGGTCCGGCTTCTTTTTTCATGTTGTCTGTTTCGGACCGGGCTGGATCATTTGTTTGTTTATGACGTGGCGCTGCAATCAGATTCGCTGTCGGTCTCTGCTAAGTCAAATATTTCTTGTGCTGCTTTTCTTAGTTCTGCTTTGTTTTTTGCCGCTTCTATCCACTCTTCGCGAGTCCTGTTGAGTAATTGAGGTCATGCGCTAAGGAATCTTGCCATGTGTGTATTGGTCTACCAACTTTCAATCGCCGAACCTTAAATTTTCTTGCACTGTGAATAATGTGAGGGCGTGTTCGCCGTAAGATATTCCCGTAAAAGCAAAGTCTCATGAATTGTTGCCCTGTAAAAGTTGACTTATCTTTTTGTTTTTTAGTGGATTTTTACTGTTGCTCAGCATATCTTTGAGTATGACCTTTTCGTATTGTATCCGATAATCCTATTGGTAAATGTCTAATTGGTTCTTGTAACTAAAATGTCTTTCGTGGGTACCGAAATTTCAAAATTTAATATCGAAGTGAATACCTAACCGATTTGTTTGATTCCAACAGAATTCATTATAATTGTAGGCCTTCTTTAGTGTAGTACTTTTTTCTTGTCAAAAAAACTTAAACTCAAAATCGCCACGAAGGTGACGCAGAAAATGCTTTCCAGAGAATCACTTTAATAAGTAAATAGCTTATTTATACGTTATTTATAGGGCTTTAAAAACAGCAACAATGACATTTTGTACCCTATATGTGTTGTGACACTTTTCTTGCCGGGAAGCCACTTATTGTTATGATTCATCATATGATTTTGCCAATAACCATTAAATCTCGTCTGCAGGTGCAGGTCCGGTGCCTGTCCACGGCCCTTCCCGTGGAACCCAACGTCACTCGTGGGGTAAGCTTCACCCGCATAGGCTGCATGCATACTCATAATTATATAGTACAGTCAACGTAGTCTGGTTACCCATTTAATATACGAAACAGCTTTTATTACGTAGAGAATAAAGACGGTCTCAAGGTCAAAGTGGGTTGACTGACGTGCGGCTGTGTACTTATCATCGTTAGTCATATAATCTATAACCTTTACCATAGATTTTGGTGTTGGTCATCTTCTTAAGAGTATAACTAAAAAAACACTTCCTGTTTTGGGCGCTGACTATAGGTACAACAATTTTGTGTTACAAATGTAGCAATTAGTTGTGAGTATAGATGTTAATGTCCAAGTATGTTCAACAGTTTTTGAATTATGAATTTTTCTTTGAATTTTCGATAAGTTTCGATCAGAACGACTTTTTTTTAAGTTGATGTGTTTTTATATTTATTTTTTGCAACTAAATCTTCGTAAATAGTACTTTTATGCCTAAAATAATCAGAATCGTAACTATGCCGCAAGAAACGATACGGTCTAAAGTGTAAAATTAACGTTTGGTGATCTAAGACTTAATTTTTTTCACTGTAAATAAAAAAAACTTAAAAAGTGATTTTATGATTTTAAATTGAATTCCAAAATTTTATACACTCTCAGCTTTCATAATCATTTAAAAAAAAACTAGCTCAATATTGGCAATGTTTGGCTAAAATCGGCCTTCAAAGACAGTATAAAATTCTTTACTCTACTCGAGGTAGAAAATTCCTAACATTGTGGCCATCAAAATTCTTCAATTGCTCCGTATTTGGGATTTATTTGTGTGGTGTTTTCCCACCTGTCTTCCACACCGAAGTACAATGCTCAAGGGTTTGCTCACTGTGTCCAGTCAGAATCCCTACCAGAAAACTATTATTTGGCCTTCTTCCAGTTATCACGGCTACTGCCCCGCACAAGGGGGTGTGCATATGGCGGCACTTAGTCGCCATGTCACAGAGCCGTCATCAAATGTTTTCGGCTTTCTAAAGCTTAGCTTTCTTGCAGTATTTTTTTATTACTAACAAACTAATTAACGTTAAGAATGACAAAATAGCAAAAACTTTTTTGGTTATCAGATGGCCAAATTGTTAAGAGGGTCAATCTCCAAAACAGGCGTATTCGTGTGATCCCTCTGGTGCTTTTCAGATAGTAATATTTAATGGCAACTATATACCTCATTTTTTTTTGGTCCAAAAAATGTTCCAAGATCGCCACCCATTGGCTGCCTACCGATGGACGCCGTCCGAAAGGCAGACCACGAAAGCGATGGCGCAACGATCTTGACAAATAATATGAGGACTGGCAAACCCTTACCGGCAACAGGGACGCATGGTGTAGTTTAGGGGAGGCCTTTGCCCAGCAGTGGGACACAAATGGCTAACAAAAAAAAAACCTCATTTAAAAGAGTGAAATAGTATATTTTTTCTATTGGCCTTCAATTTTCACTAACAGTTATAGAAATATTTAAGTTCAAAAACTTTCGCGACCAGAGCAATCATAATTGGTGAAAACAGGGAAACAAGAAAATAAAAATTTATAAAATATCATTTATTTTGCTGTTTTAATCAATGATTATTAATACAAAATAAGATAGTAGTTTTTTAAAGTAAAACAGGTGGTTTATAAATATTCAGAACAGAACTAAAACTAAAAAAAGATTAAAGTAATGATACACGTAAGGCAAATATTATATTATATAAGCCAAGCCATATAATCAATCATACATATTATGAAACAATACGGATATTTTATTATAAAATAATAGTTATAATAACAAATTTACATAATAAACCGTTCTCATACTGCGGATCAGGAGACAACTTATCTTTTCGAGCATCTCAGCCAAGCATCAGATACAGCGCAAAAGTGTTACCCTTCAGTCATCATCATCATCAGCCACAAGACTTCCACTGCTAAATATATCCCCTTCTGAGACGTTGCGATGAACGGCAAAGTTCTTCCATAGTTTAACGCCAACTGCTCTCGAGCTGAAGCTCATAAACAGTCTGCAGTCTGGCTGCATTAGACTCGATAAAAAAATAGCTATACGAATTATTGGAGACACTGAACTTTGTGAAACTAAGCTGCAAACCTCGACCATAGATATAAGGTGGCGTGCCTTTTAGTGTTCTACAGGCTAAATTTCGGCAAATGTGCGAGAGAATTACACCAATTGATTCCACCAGCCCTATTTTACTATCAGGATATAAGATAAGAAGCAGGCGGGGTTTCCACCTTTTTGTCGTTACGTTGACATACCATTAACGCGACAAACATTTTAAATCTACCTTCCTCTTTACATTTCGTTCAGAAAATAGTGAATAGGCTGTTTTTAATCAGACATCCTCGGCTGTATCGTTGCGTTACATCAGGCGAGGTTGCGGTCATATGTCTGCATATTAATAAAAATATAAAAACCAACCTTTGACATAGTTCATCACTTGTGATTGTTACAATCGGGTAATGCTATTAAAAATAGATTTATTATGTTCAATTAATGTAAAATACCATCGCTCTGGTCTTTTTGGACAGAGCAATCAGGACAGAGCCATAGCGATGAGAAAAAGTTACAAAATCATGAATATAGCCGAATCGGCATCCAATCAAAAGTTGTGGTAACGTCACATAAAAAACATCATTGCGATCACTTAATTCACATAACAAACACATTCATAAGCTTAACATTGAATTTAAATAACGTCCATATCAATCATAAAATTCACGAACCAAAGCAAGAGCGATCATAAACTTACCTTCGTAATGTCGGAACGCGGGAACCTTACAAGTAGTTGTCCTCTTCGGTGTTCTAGTACTGGCGTTCCCCTACAGGAGGGAAATATAGGGTCTATAACGTACCTATAACAGGGGATGAATGCGACGTTTTATCACAACGCAGAGCGATGACAAAAATTGCCGGTTCACGATTTCAAATTCTAATTGTGGCAAAAGTATTGTAAATATAGATAATAGTAGATTTTCACCAAGGGGGTAAAGTGATGTCTTACGTCACGGGCGTCATCTTGAATCTCGAGCGTAACGAAGGATTCGAGAGTTAACTCCTGAGCGTAGCGAGGGAGTTCAGTGTTTACTCCTGAGCATAGCGAGGGAGTTAAAAGTAGAATCCTGAGTGAAGCGAGGAATTTAAGCTCGCCCAAGACGAACATCTTTATCCCCGAGGAGAATACTCTGCTTTTCACACTTCCTACGAAGCAATAAAAAAATGTACTAGAAAAACTTATTTTGTCTTTAAGTATAATTATATCCTTTGACTTTTCTGGCAGTAAATTATTATTATTAACAATACCAGCAGCTTTACATCTAATGGGCTCCGGTGTTATAAACTTCGTCACTCGACAGTTTTACGACAACATTATTTGTAATTTCTTAAAATACATAGGTTTTTTTTTTATTTTATTTCTTTTATTAAAAGCGCACGCTTTTATTCATTCCATTCGTGCTAAAATTCTTGGCTGCCAGGTTCAATTTTCAAATATATTCTCTTCGGTACGGGACGGGCTAGTGTGATCATGCATGCCTACGAACTCTTATTCGAAATTCAAATCACTTTGCCTCCCTAGGTGTGCGGGACGGCTGGAGTAGGTGAGCGGAGTGGACTGTATTACGGTAGGCTGTGCGCTGGTTCACGGAACTGTAGGTACTCCGGTATACGGTGTCTCTAGTCGCTGCACACTGTAGACGGTGGGTGGATCGTTGTTGGTCGTCTCGTAGTAGGTTACTGCTATAAATTTACGAAGTACGGTATCCAAGTCGTAGAAGGGATCGGTGTCCTATAATCGATGCGGAGGTCTTCACTGTATTTAATTCACTGTAGAGATACGTTCGGAGGCGCTGGGAGCTCTTCTGCTCTTGGTAGTGCTCGGTATGTTACAAGAGAACTGATCGCTGTTCTAAACTGTTATTCAAACTGTAATTCAAAACTGTAATTCACTGTGTCACTGTTTGTTCTAAAACTGTAATCGAACTGTACTGTAAACTGTAATTCAAACTGTAATGCTTACTGCGGCCGAGCCGCCGGCTTATATAGTCCGGCGCGCAGTTCAAAAGTCCCGCCTTTTTTCTGGAAAGTGCTGTCAACGTCGACCCGCCTCGATTCGGGAATGCACGCGAAAACTCTGTACTCATCTCGTGCCGAAACTCCCAGTCAAAACCCAACCTTATTCCGTGCGTCATAAGGTCGTCATTAGTTCGCGCCAGGTAACGGTCGTTGCGTCGATGCGTGGCGTACGTAGCTATACATGTATAGCGCCCATTGTATTCGAGCGCGGCTATATCTATTCTATAAGTATAGCTAATACGATTATTCGTTTACGAATTATAACTGCTATTTTACGCGCGCTCTTTAAAGTCGTCCTGTACACTAGGGGCGTAATGAAATTTCATACAACATTACGTCCCTAGGGATGCAATGACTCACTTTGAGTCAGGTTTACTTGATGTGTAATTGAACATTGCCGAGTAGGTAGTGTGCAAAACTATTTTATTACTATGAAGCATAACTCTTTGTTAAATTTTGAAAAATAAGTTGAATATTGATTATCCTTCTCAATAAAAAGTTTTAAATATTTTTTCATTTAATCGGGAGTTGGGTCAACCCAGAGCGATCAGAATTTTTGGGTTTAAGATTTTTTACATATTTAAAATAAACTTATCCACAAAAAATTTGCCTTGTCACACGTAGGTTAGATACCGAGCTATCTATAAAAAATATTTTAAATGGGTCGTTCGATTATAAGATGGGTTTATTCCGCCTGACACGAAAAAAATGTATCTGGAGATTGACCCAAGACCCATTTTCTTCCTCTATATCTTTCAAAATTTTTCAACTTTTGGAAAAATTTTGGAATGTACTTTTAAATTATGAAATCACCTCCTTAGATTTATAATTTAAAGTTAAAATTTGAAGTCCTAATTCAAGGAACGTAAATTTTACACTTTGCACCAATTTTTTCGTATTTTTGCAAAGTCACGAAAGTACAGCGTAATACGAAAAGTTAGTTCCAAAAAAGAAATTTTAAATAAAAGTCAATTTAAAAAAATAAATTGAGTTTGTTCCGAAGGTCGAAAATTCTCAAAAAACCCCATAAGTGTTTCGCAATTTTTTGTAATTTCCGAGCTACGAAAAATTACTGGGACATCCTGTATATATGGCCACTGTTTTAGGGTCTAGAAATGCAGAAGCTAGTTAATAAAACACCATAATTGATTTACTAAATTAAGATTGTAAAGCACAATAATAGTATATTATGAAACAAATGAGATCTGTTTCTGTTTATAGATATTTATTCCTATTAAGAATTGACATAATTCACTTAACATGAGAACACAAGTGTTTATGATAACAATTTTTTTATCTTAAAAATATATGCGTCGAAGCGGGTAGTCGCCAAATCTAAGTCACTGCGTTCGGGCACAGTACCGTTACCATGAGTTTACGGCAGTGTTACTCGCTAGCGACGACGTAAAAAAAGTGTATGGAAACTCTACATACAACAGCGCCTCTAGCGGTTACTTGGAGAACTAAAATTTTCTATACACTTTTTTTACGTCGTCGCTAGCGAGTAAAACCACCGTAATCTCATGGTAACGGTACAGATGTACAATGAAGAAGTCACGTAAGGTAAGATGCAGAAGATGTAAGAGCAACCTATCGTTCTTATGCCGTAGCAATAAGGTTATTTATTTTGTGAACCGAGGCAAGGGAGGAACATGTCACAGACTTGCTTTATCGCTCACCGCCACGGATCTAAAAGAGACAAATGAGATAAGTTGCTCAACGGTACAGATGTACAATGAAGAAGTCACGTAAGGTAAGATGCAGAAGATGTAAGAGCGACCTATCGTTCTTATGCCGTAGCAATAAGGTTATTTATTTTGTGAACCGAGGCAAGGGAGGAACATGTCACAGACTTGCTTTATCGCTCACCGCCACGGATCTACACGATTATACACGTACACAAGGCTGTGAGTTGCTGTGGGCTGCGTCAATTAGCAGAGTGTCTAGTAAGCAAGTTTTTCACGAGTTTCATACGAACCTGTGTTGAAAACACACTTGTGAAGAAAAAACAAATATGTATGTAACTTGACATTTTTACAGTTACTTAACTTTGTAGGGATAATTATATTACGCACTAATGTGTAATATTATTATGCACGTGTTCGGCTCATGGCCAAAAACGATAATAAAACTCACTTTATGAGCAAGTGTATGGAAAATATGTTTTTTGTATTTTTTAGGTTTGCAACCCATCCGCCACTCGGCGACACGACGACAATCACCTTTACCGATCCCGTTGCAACTTAGTAAGTATTTTTCCTTAGTATAATAATATGCATTATTGCAGTTTCTCTGACTTCTTGCATTCCGTGGCTACTACTGAGCTTCTAGTAAAAAGTCAATTTCTTTTTAGAAATTGGGTATTTTATTTATATTGTTTCAAATTCGAATACCTCTTCGTCAAGCTTAGCCCCTTCCCCTTTGGTAATACTACCAAAGCGCTGCCGCCACTGCTCCACAAGCACCTCAATATTAATAAATATGTTATTGTTTTTTCCTTAGCTGGCTCTCATCGTCGTCCTCGAAGTAAGTTATAGTTTAATTCAAAGAGTTTTTATAAAAATACAGCATGTAGTAGGTAAATAATGTCTGTTATAATCTAGTTATCATAACTTTATGAAAAAAAATAAGAAAAATCAACACAGAAATTAACAATGCTACCTATGCTGCGGCAATGAAGGATTTTCCTAATGTCAAATATCAGTACTTAAAAATCCGCTAGATGGCGCTGACCAATCTAAGTCAGGTAAATTTTTATTTAAGAAAAAGGCTTGTTTAGCGTAAAATATGCTATAATGTTTATATTAGGCATGTTTTTGATTCACGCGTACTAAGAGGTCGTTTTTAACAATTTAATGATTGTTTTTTTCTATGAAATTTTATTTTTAACTGCAACTTGAAAATTGCTATATTTTAACGCAAGTACTTTCACTACATGCCTGTACACATAATAATACAATAATTTGTTTTTGTATTATGCTCAATGATTTCAACGCAATATTTGTACCGTATTTATTTCGTCCATGGTTATAACCATGGACGAAATAATTCGGCCATGCTATAACTTAAATAAATACCTAGCGCCATCTATCAACATACAATAAAACTAAAATTTTGAGTTGTCAGAAAATCCCTCATTTTAAGAATTTTAGCATTTGTTTTTTGGACGATATGATTTATTCCTAAAAATTGGTAACTAAGGTGTTTCATGAACTTATATTCTATGAACGTAGATACTTCTTATTTAAAAGCCTCTTTATAACAACTTTTATTACTAGAGACCGTACTAGGGAATCCAATCCCGCATAAATATCGCAATCCCGCAAGCATGCGTGATCAAGGTCATCAATCCCGCGGATTATTATTACTCATATTATTAATTGAATATAATGATGTTTAAGAAGCATAAACAATCAATTTCTTTTAAGAAACGATATAATAGGTACAATATTTAACGTTTCATATTTAAATTTGTATTGAAAATAAAACATATTCATTGGTTTTAGAGGCATAAAGAGGTGAACTAAGTAAACGCCGGGTAAAATGTTAGTTTATTTTTTCTGAAAATGCTTTCGAAGAAACTATTTTATTTTCCTAAATTATTTTCCATACAAATTCTGCATAAAAGTCATGAGTTCTATGGGAAAGTTGTCAAATCACTTATTAATGAGCTGTGCTGAGGTGTCTTATAAATAATTAGATAGTCGCCTGAGTCCATTTTTCTTAAATTTTTTTAATCCCGCAAACCTGTGGGATCCCGCGGGTGTAATCCCGCATTTCTGATCCCGTAAAAAAGGTGCGGGATCCCGCGTTTGCGGGATTGGATTCCCTAGACCGTACTTCGAAATTTTAAAAAGTATTTTTTTTAACAGGTGCTGATTATTCGAGCGGTCACGACTCAGACACTGACTATAGTAAGTTTCAAGATTCATAGACTTTTATTCTAACCAAACAACAAGCATACCTATCGGGAAATTAATTTTCTGAAAATCCATCTTAGAATTAAAAATAGTTAAGGATAATACAATATATTTATAAACAATAAAAAAATAAATATATAATTATAGTATCAACCCCTCCACCAAGTTGCTGGTGCCAAGAAGGCTAGCAGCGTTACCCCTCTGAATGGCCAAACTCAAACGTTGGCCGAGGTAACAACCAGCCTTCTTGTCACCAGTTACGGTGACCAGCCGCTCAGCCAGCTCGGCAAAAAGTTTTTTGGCTTCAGGCCCCCATGGGCCCAACGTCTCTACTCCAAATGGTGCAAAGCGGTAGCAGCTGTCTAAGGCGGAGTACTTTCTACTTTTTAAAGACTCTGCCGAGGCAGCCGCTGCGCCTGCAGACCTACAGGAAAAAGAGACGTGAGAAGGAGCTAGAGTGTCCACGCAAGTCGCATCCCAAACCAAAGCACGTCCGTTTCTCTAGGGAATTATCGTCATTCCATCAAGCCTTTTACCATCATCTCGGCAAATACCTAATGGTTCTAAAACTGCCGGGACTCTAGCCGAGGTAAAAGCCCTGTGGAGAACTTCGTTTATGTTGGCGTGGCGTGGAATGCTGTCTGCGCTTTGGGCACAAGACAGACCGTGCAAACCAAGGCTGTCTATGGCGGTACCGCAATGACAGTGGTGGGGATGAGTGATACGAGTACCGAGACGCAGGCATGAAATTAAAGTTAGCGACGTATTGTCTAGAACAGTGCCAATGTTTGCGGAAGGCAGCGTATGCAACCAATACCCAGATTCTTTCTCGGCAACGGCTAAGAGACGCGCACGCTCTGTGTCACTAGAGCTCGAGGTGAGCAGTGAGTCGTAAACATGTTTACAGAGCGGCTCGTCCCATTGCCTCTGCGATTTTAATAATAAGGGTGTGTTGGCTGTACATAAGCTTGACCACGTATTTCTTGCGTCCGCCAAGCATATGACCTCAGCATCGCGAAGCGACGGGTTTAAAATTAGACGGAAGAGGTCAAAAGAGCTGTAGCCGGACGAAAGAAAAGCAGGTAAAGCAATACTGGAAATTTTGCAAGTGCCCAAGCCTCCAAACCTAATGGGAAGGGAGGTTTGAGACCAAGAACGATCATCCAAAGGGCAATTTAAAACTTTCCGGAGTAAATTTTTCAGAGAAATATCCAATGAAGCCAAAAGATTGTTGAATTTCCACATAGGGCAGCAACGTAAAAAGTACGTAAATTTTGGCCCAAATGTACAGTATTGAATAAGCGTTAATGCCATATGAGAATTTATGCCTAAAAGTTTGTCAAAAGTATCCTGGAATTTAGAATTTTTGTCTGAAATAAAATTTGGAATACCTTCATCAAAGATGGGGGCACCGAGGAGGCGAAGAGATCTTTGGATTGAATGATAATATTGGGTGCGATAGAAGAAAATTTTGTAATAATTTCTTGCCTAGTGGACGGTTGGACCAAATTGGATATGAATAGCTCACATTTAGAAAAATTTAGTTCTAAGCCAATATTTTTAAAATCTTGAATCAAAGAAGATAAATCATCAAAGACAGAAGAAGCCTCGCCAGCCAAAGTGCCATCATCCAAGTACCAAACATTAAATTTAGAATTTTGATTAGAGATAATGGGGTGAATAGCCAAACTAAAGAGGGCAGGGCCTAGGGGATCTCCCTGCTGACAGCCAACAGAAGATGATATTAGGTTGTTTTTATATACTTATTTAGAGGGTTTTCCATAACATTGCCAAATATATTTATAAATGGGGATAGAGAGAGTTTTTACCTTGGTCAGCAGGGTTCCTCTATCAACCGAATTAAATGCATTTTTGACGTCTACTTTCAACAGCACCTCTCAACAGTTAAGGATTATTTAAGATATGCTTTATTATTTCTTCATTTCTATCGCTCAATGCATCATACTCGTACCTTATCATAATTAAGTGAGGCCTTTGTCCAGCCATGAGATGTTAGGATGTTATCTTTACTTCTACTTTTCCGCATTTATTTCAAAAAAGTTACTAGATTTTATTTTTCGAATTTTGCGAAGTGATTCTTTTAAATGTTTAATTTATTGTAAAGGATTTTTCAAGATTTTTTTTTTTAATTATGTTATTCGAAATTCAATGCTACAGTTATAATAATAAATTTACGGTTTTTGTAAACACTTTGTGAATAAATTAGTCAGATGTATTAAATGGTTAATTTTATGCAATTTCATAGTTATATTCATAAAAGTGATTGTTTTAGTACGGCGCGGTCAGGAACGAAGTACTACCGACCCTTTCCTGGGGCTCGATGAAGTCAACGACTCCATGGTCAAAAGTAGGTACAATTGCACTAAGTTGACAAGCTAGCTCATTATTTAAATTTGAGTATTTTTTTTAATCAATGTTTTGTTGCTAAAGCTGGTCATTTGCTGTCAGTTTAACTAATCAAAAATTCATTTCATCAAAAACAGTTAAGCTTTTTCAGCATAAATTTATACTTACACTTTCCTTTCTCCTCAAGCACCACATCACAAAGGCTTCCGGCCTCTCTCTGTCCCTTTTGGCTAACGTATACGTTTTACATTAACTTCAGTCACTATTCGTAGGAAATATTTATACAGAAAAAAACCTTTTAACACCATAAAGCTTACACAATATGTTTTTTCAGAGTTTGATTCGCTACGACGCTATGCAACATGGTTCATTTCTAATGGTGAGTAATAGGATAAGAATACCCCCTGTATTACCTAAAAATAACCGGGCAAGCGCGAGTCGGGCTCGCGCAATTAGAGACCCGTACAAACAAAGGTTTTTTCACACTACCTACTCGGCAATGTTCAATTACACATCAAGTTAACCTGGCTCAAAGTGATTCATTGCATCCCTAGGGACGTAATGTTGTTTAAAATTTCTTTACGCCCCTAGGGAGGCAAAGTGATCTGAATTTCGAAACAGCTATAAGAAGAAAATTAATTAATTTTAGGTAGTTTACTGGAACTATTTACATCATGATAAGCTTCTGGATCGGAAACATTAATCGTATAACTAGATTGTAAAGCTACGACACCAAAATTCCCGGTATCATCGCGGTTCCGATCGTAGAATTCTAACCTTAAAATCCGGCTAAGTGCGAGTCTGACTCGAGCACGAAGGGTTCCGTACCATTAACTTACAACATTAAACAGTATAGGCAAAAAAACTTATTAAGTTTATACTGTTCTTTTAGAAAAAAGTATATGTTTTTATTTTATTCATAATTTCGAAAGATTCATCACAGGATACCCGAAACAATTTTAAATAAGAGTTTCCGCGCCTGTTTCTTTACGTGAGTGATTTGTAACTACAAATCACTTTATAGGTCCAAGACTTTAGAAATTACAGGGGGGGGGGGGCACCGTGTAAACGACTTTGGCGAGCTATATCTCGCAAATGGTAAAGCTGATAAAAAGTGTTGTATGGAAACCCTACCTTATTTTATTTTTCAACGGGGTATCCCACACAAGGGGGTGCACTCAAAAAATAATTCAGCCCCCCCTTTACATGTATGGGGAGGTACCCTTAAATGGGGTAAATTTATTTTTTTGTATTTTTAAAAATGAGATCTATATGTGAAGTATCCTCGAATATATTTTGCTGTGAAAGACTAGGACGAACGGAACGGACGGACTGAACGATCTTATAAGAGTTCCTTGTCGGACTACGGAACCCTAAAAAAACATGTATGTGTTTTATTATTTTACTTATATTTATTAAAAACCTTGTTATGTAGTTAATTTTTAACACAAATACAACAAAAACAATTTCAACAACCAATTAAATGTAACATACACAGTAATAAAACTGTATTAACACCCAAATGTTTACCTCGCAATAAGATCGGCTTTTTTACTAGATACTTTTGATTCTCGTTTCCGAAGTTCGTCTTTTAGTTCAGACAACTTCTTTGATGAATACGTTATGATAAAATAACATTAGACAGTCACGAAAAACTGTAAATTAGATACGAAAAAGCCCGACATACAATAGCAAAATGTTTGACATAGCCGTATCTATGCTAGCGCCATCTCCATCAAGTTTTGCGTGCATTACAAACAATGTTTACGTAAAACTGTCGAGTGACGAAGTTTATGACACCGGAGTCCATTAGATGTAAAGCTGCTGGTATTGTTAATAGTAATAATTTACTGCCAGAAAAGTCAAAGGATATATACGTGTCAAAACAAAATAAGGGCCACGAGGTATTTTTTCATTTTGGTGTAAATTATTAAACATTTTCATATTGAAAGTAGTAAAATATTGAGTATACAAACTCTTTGATACCTAAGCTTTTTAATATTGTAGTATTCATCTAATGCTGGCAACAATTTTAAATAAAATTGGATTTAAAATTCTTTTCGAAAATTTTGTTTCCATTTTCTACGTTTTGCTTTCCTTAGCTTCTTGTTTTATTAGAAATTATCAGACTTCATTGATATCTCGAGTCAGAAACATCTTTTGCAATATGCCAAAAGCACGCAGGCGTCATATGGACTCGCTGACAGCAACCAGAGCCGTTACAATGATTGAAGAAGGTCATTTGCAGCGATCTGTGGGTTTGCAATTGGGATTTTTTCGAAGAGCTATTCAAAATCTATGAAATCGTTTCCAAGAGACCGGCAGTGTTAGAAGAAGACCTGGTTCGGGCAGAGTTCGCATTACAACAGCTTAAGAGGATAACATTAAGACATACATTCGATTAAGTGCGCGCCGAGATCGCACAACGACGGCCCGCAAGCTGCAAAATCGTTTACGGCTCACAACGGGTATTCGTGTCAGTGACCAAACTATTCGTAATCGATTGCATGAAGACCAGCAGGCATTAAGAAGGCGAGTTGTCCGTGTTACCAGAAATCATCGTGCAAATCGTTTAAGATTTTCCCGTCAACATTTGGACTGGGACATAAACCAATAGGGCATGGTGCTCTTCACAGACGAATGCAAAGTTAATTTTTTTAACGACGATCGGCGTATTAGAGTATGGAGAAGACGCGGCGAAAGATTTTCAGAAGCCTGCATCCATGAAGTCGATCGTTTTAGTGGTCCAAATGTAATGATTTGGGGCGGGATAAGCTTACACGGCAAAACTGAGCTCGCTATTTTAAATGAGGGTACTGTTACTGCTCAGCGGTATATTGAGGAAGTTGTCAGACCACATGTGATCCCATTTGCCCAGCGAGGGGATCCTGGATTCATCTTGATGCAAGACAATGCTCGTGCACGGCTCAAGCGACTCGGTTTGTACTGGAAGCCTCTCAAATTCAAGTCTTGCCGTGGCCGGCGAACAGTCCGGACCTCAATCCAATAGAGCACATGTGGGATCAGTTGAAACGAAGAGTTAGAGACGGTGATCAGGAAATCCACAACCAACAGCAACTCATCAACGCTGTAAAAAGGGCCTGGGAAGAGATTCCAATGGAAAATGTCAGGCATTTGATTGAGAGCATGCACTCCAGGCTTCAGGAGTGCGTAGCGAAACGAGGGGGGCATACCCGTTACTAAAAGATGAGCATGGAGTATTTTCCTTTGTTTTCAGTAACTTTACATTCTTTTTATTTTTAACCTTAAATGAGTTTTTTCTTTCAAAAGCAAATAAACTTTTTAATCATTATTATTGAAATAAATTTATTGGTCTACACGATAAATACAACATTAGTTTTCGGTATAGAGACAAAAAAAATATATTGGTATTATTATTTTAATGGTACAGACAAAATACCTCGTGACCCTTATTTTGTTTTGAGTAGTATATTATACTTTTAGATAAAATAAGTTTGTAGTACATTTTTTTAGTGCCTCGTAGGAAGTGTGAAAAGCAGAGTATTCACCTCGGTGATAAAGATGTCTTTGTCTTGGGTGAGCTTAAATCCCTCGCTCCACTCAGGATTCCTTGCTGCGCTCGGGAGTTAACTCTCGCATCCTTCGTAACGCTCGAGATTCAAGATGACGCCCGTGACGTAAGACATCACTTTACCCCCTTGGTGAATAATCTACTATTTCGTAAGATGTAACCAATAATTTGCGATTTGGGACTTTTTCCTTTACTTGTGTTAGACCTTTCTTCTTGTTAAATTGCATGATCCTATGTCTATGGGAAGTACCCTATAGGTTCTGATTCTCCTGTGAAATGATAAATAATACGGCTAAAAAGGGCGTATTTTTGGATTGCGTTAATTTAGAAGATGCAAAATCAGCAGCTCAAGTATTTGATATTAATTTCAACTTGATACCACCACGCGCTCCTCAGAAAAAGGGTCTTGACAGACGGACGGACAAGAAAGTAATCCTTGGGTTCCATTTTTACTTTAAAGTTGCGGAACCCTAAAAATATTTTATAAGTGGCCGCGCTTCTTGTGTGACAGTTTTTATCTTATCTGTCTTTTTTCACAATTCACTGTCATCTTTTATGATGCCGGGTCACTATGCCACAACTATCGGCCACCTGAAGGTGTTTTTCATCTTTTGTTAGTTATCTCCCCCTTCCCTGTAACGCCTCTTTCTGAACCCCCCAACAATTTTCTCTTCTGCTATACTAGGTACCTTAATGTTTTCAATGTAAGTATTATCTACAGAATATAGTATATCGTAAAATAAGAGACCAAAAGCTTGAAATTTGAATTAGCACTATCAATCTGTTTTTCAGTTTTACCAGTGTATGAATAACTAACCTTGTTGTTGGTACTGCAGCCAGGGACCCTTCTGCGACACCTTGGCTTGACTCTGACGACGATGAGGATTCAAGAGCCGTTGAGCCTACGCTAGGTATAATCACAGATTTGCTATTTGTATTGTAACAATGTTATTGAGCTATCACATTTTGACAGAAAAGAGTTTTTCGGAAAATACTTACTTATTGTCTACACTAAATGTTAAAAAGGTTTAATTTGTAAGTTAGTATATTATGTTTTGAAACGAATAAACTCAAAAAACGATTGGACCGATTTCAATAATTATTTAACCATGGTATATTGATTAAAATGATATGTGCTTTGTAAAAATTTTTGAATTGCACCCGTGTAAACCCGGGGCGGGTCGCTTTCGGTCCCGTTTTTACCCCTTGGGTACGGAACCATAAAAATACTAGAATTACTAAATAATTTGCTTTTTGTGCTTTAAATTGTTTAATTTGTTCTGTAGAGCAACCACGTCGCCGGGTTGCCAATGACTACGAGGATCTCGCAGTTCCTGGACCCTCTCGTGTAGGTAAGTAAATACAGAAGCAGTGGTAGGGCCTAAAAAATAATATGTTAACGTGTATAAGTGCCCCCTGTAAGCCTATATACATAAATAAATGACTTTTATGACTTTTAGAAACCGACCAAGTGCGAGTCGTACTCGCGCACGAATGGTTCCGTACCTGTACAACATTTGGTAATAAAATAAAAGACAAATTAGCACGTTTGCTGTATGGGAGCCCCACTTCAATATTTATTTTGTTCTGATTGTAGCATTTGGTGTTATAGCGGCAATAGAAATACACCATCAGTGAAAATTTCAACTGTAGCTATCACGATTCACAAGATACAGCCTGGTGACAGACCGACAGACAGACGGACAACGTAATCTTAGTAGGGTCCCGTTTTTACTCTTTGGGTATAGAACCCTAATAAAATATAATAATAATAATAATAAATAAATTGTTTCAACAAACACACCAATTACCTAGCCCAAAACTAAGCTTGAAAGCTTGTGCTATGGTGACTAGGATAACGGATAGACATACTTATATACATTTATAACCATCCATGACTAAGGCACAAATGCTCGAGCTCATCACACAAATATTTGCCCCTTGCGGGATTCGAACCCGCAACCGCCTAGTTTAGAAGTCCGGGGTGCCAACCACTACACCAAGGCGGTCGGTATATGAATATTTTGTTTCTTTAAAATTGGCCCACTATCTTGCTAAGTAGTAAGATTGTATGGGCCATATCAAACTAGCCCCCTTTCAACTACCATTCTATTCTACTGTTAGTAACATGCCTGTATTACCAGTTAAGCCCTGTTTTTCAAAAAGGTTGACATCATTTTGCTTTCATGGAGTTTTTAAATAACTATTTTTGTTATAGATACAACCACGTCAAACGTGATCGAAGAGAGGGATAGGACCATCGCTTTGCTACGCGATTCTATTGTTGGTAAGCTCACTATTTTACTTTTGAATTTTTATGTATCCGACCAATAAAAAGTGGTAGATAGGTCCTCTTAAATAACGCGGCGATTCGAGTTTGATACGCCGAGCACATGTGATTGCGTATGCAACATGTTAAACGTCATGTGTGTACGAAATTTTAATGCAGGATTGCCAGCAAAATACCATGCCATCATATGTCGTTCACGTACTCCTTAAGGATTATCAAAACGCTTTTCTTCCATATGTACACAACGGTCGGTTACGTCACGCTTTTCTGTGCTCAACTCACATTTTAACGGTTTTGGCTTAATTAAAAATTCAATTACTGATAATTGAGAATGATCTAAAATTATGTTGTTTATTTGTAAACATAGGTTATTAGAATTATATGGGATGGTTGCATCATTCCTATTGGCTCTGTGCCGCGCCGTACGTATCTACCTACCTGTTTAATACACTATCATCATATCGGACAACGTCAAACAAGTTCAGGAGCCGAGGGTAGGGCACAAAGCGTATAAGCCGGGTGGCTCATTTGTGCCTAATGTCACTGTGCTCTTCACACTAACATTAGGCTAAGTTTCTCGTGTATTACTAACAAATGATTTAAGTTGGTCGATAAATAAGTGATTTATTTTTATTATTATACTCAAAAATCTTGGGTAATTTTGGTTATGTGCGGTGTTGCATTATCATGATGCAAAGAAGCCCTCGCAATCTTGTGTTTAGACGCTTCAAATCCAATTGGTGAACACACTTCACTGCACCACTGAGCCAGTTTTTTTTCTAAACAAATTGTTGCCAG
Organism: Pyrausta nigrata; assembly: GCA_949316185.1. Taxonomy (NCBI): domain Eukaryota; kingdom Metazoa; phylum Arthropoda; class Insecta; order Lepidoptera; family Crambidae; genus Pyrausta; species Pyrausta nigrata. Next base: position 4,203,182 of record OX438936.1, read on the forward strand.
TTACATGACCACTCGCACTAAAATGTTGCTATCATTTTCTTCCCGCCGCTATATCCTTGTTTGACTTACCGCGAAGGTTCTTCGTCCGGAAACGCTCAAACATTGTGAAGCTTAGTATTTACGCGACAAGTAACTTGTTTTCAAACTTATCTCAAGCCACTCTGTACACATGACAACATGCAATAGAATATGGTTAAGTTATGTTAACTAAATTAAATGGAATGTTGGTATTAAAAAGCAAAGCTCAAGTGGCAGTGGGCTGGACATACTATAGCCTGAAAGCCGGAGTCATGGTGCAGAGCTGTCCTGGGCCCGTAGCCAAATGGCAATCTTTCTGGAGTGAACTTCGCTACCTCTAACGACATGTCAAAATATGTATGCAAAGTCACGTGATGTTTCGATGGCTTATGTCAGTTTCATACATTGTGTTAGCGATAGCTTAAGAATAAATTGCCATTTAGCTACGGGCCCTAGATTAGAGACCATGAGACCAAAATAAAGACCAGTATGGAACCACAGATGCGGTGGAAAGACGACATCATAAGGATGGTGGGCGCCACTGGATGAGTGTGGCCTAAAACAGAACGGAGTGGAGAAAGTTGAACGAGGCCTGTGCCACCATGGTAGAAAAAGGGCTTAGATGATGATGGTGATTAAAAAGCATAGGGATTTATCATTTGAGGCGTTTAAGTTTTTTTCAGCTATAGATATATACATATAGGTATATACCTACATACTTCCTTCTGCATAGACCCTTAAAATAACTTAAAATTCCGAATTTAGAAGCTTATTTATAACTTAATATATATTCTATCTTAATATATGTATATTTGATCACTTAAAAACAATAATTTATCCGTAGCTTCTTACGCAGGTGCGCCTATCCCTGCTGGTGACCATGTTCACGACTCGGACCCGACTGGTAAGAATCTTGAAATAACTTGTTTCCTAGTTAAGAAAAACCTACACACACAGCAGTGTATACAATTTTTAAGAAAAGACCTGTTAGGTACATTATACCGGCAGAATAAAAAACGGGACATTAAGAAATGTGATATATAAATAACAATTATTGAAAATAATACACTAAATGACATCTTCATAGATTTTGCAAAGTACTAATTATAACAGGATTACAATATTTTTAACAAATAAAAAAAATACTTTAAAAATCCTATTACGTATATTCTTACATTTTTCAAGCGTGTGTGTTTTAATAACATAAACACTGTTAAAAATATAAGATAACTCAAACAATTTCAACACATACAAACTCTTTATACACATTTACAAATGAAATTTATATTATACTGATTACTTTATAATCTGCGTTGATTCTATTCGGCTTATTTTGCCGGTGTGGGTAAACATACCCTCTTACTTTACCCTTTTAAATTATTAATTTGACACTGCTACGAGTATTACACTCGATTAAGTCAGACTTATAGTACGTGCCAGATAAACGTGCATAAAAGGTCGTTCACCTTGACAGCTAGAACCTTGTGATTTTTGGGTTTAAGGTCGACCCGTACCGAGGTTTATTTGTTAGACAGATTCGTATCACTACGGGTTATAGTTAGGGTCGCCGCGCTTCGCATACTTGCGTGCAGTGGTACACGGGTAACGGTCTGCATGGGTGACGGGTCAATGACTTTTTATGCACCGTTAAATGGCACGGACTTATAACACTTGACGGCTAGTTTGAAATTAAAGACAGATAGGCGACATGACATACTCGTATAGTGGAGATAACATTTTAAATTTGCCGTCTCATAAGCAAGTGTCATAGCCAAAATGATAATTGGTAAGGGGGTTAGTGGGTTTAATAATGCAATAGGGTAAAACCGGGATTGACGCCCCAGTGGTATAGATGCCCCAATTGCAATAACTTTAATTTCGCAAATATATAGCTTGTTATTTTATTTATCTATCGAGAGACTTTCCCACTACCACCAAACGGATTGTGTCTCATGTCTCTGTGCCATTGCATGGGACGGCTAGGTGCGAAAGTTAATATATTTAAATTCATAAATTCTTAGATAAAATGCCAAAGTACTTGCCAGTTGTACAAATAAAAGAATGAAATAATTGTACAGGGAGATATAACATTTTTTCGAAAAGTGTGGCATCTATCCCGGTTTTACCATATTGGGGCAAATTTTAGGCGCAAGGGCGTTTTAAGCGAATGCTTAAACTAAGTCCGCCAATTGTAAATTTTCATTGCAATGATATTAAATACAAAAAAAAAATGTCACATGCCAAAGTTCTCGGCATTGAGATTTATTTGTAATTAATACTTTTAATGCCTTTTTTCGTTTATTTTGGCGTTGGGAGGACGTAAGATTGTGGACAGACCTCCAGGATTCTTTTTATTGCTTCGCTGCGCATCTAAAAATGGGCAATAATTTTTTGACAACTCAGTTGACGAGACTCGCTGCAGTTGTCTAGGCACCCACTTACGCATCCCCTTTGAAGTTGTCATCTTGCAAGGATTTGCTTCAGTTGCCATGCAACCAGACCGCCAGACCTGCGTGCGCACCCACTGTGTCAAGTTCTCGTCTGAAGGTGTGCGCCAGTGTGCGCGAACTACTGTCAGGCATCCGTCTATCAACGCCATAGTTATTATTATTTTTGTTTTTGTATGTTTATTTTATTCTTGTAAGTATTAATTTGTGCCTAAATTTACTTATTACCTTCGTGCTAGTCCAATCTGGAAAAAAACGGATTATTTAAAACTTTTTGATACCACCCTTAGAAATTGTTTGGAAAAAATTCTAAATTTGCATTTTGACAATAATTCTTGGGTTCGTTTCCTATTCGATTCGGTGGTGTCGGAATTCGCCAAATTTCTAGTGTTGCTTTTCCCGCCTTTCTCTCCTCTCTCCATTGCACTTCCGTTTTAGCAGGAAAAATCTTTAAACATTCTCGCCAGCTCTCTGAGGTAAGAGAGGCGGAGGAGTTTTGGCAAGGTCTCTGTCATAGTGTAGACATCCCAAAGGAACGTCATCAACAAAAACTCTGGGATGTCCCTCTTGCGAGAGAGACCTTCAATTCTTTACTTCAAAATTTTGTCAGTGATTGTTATCGTGCAAGGCTCTTGGCAGTTTCCTGCAAAGATTCAGGCCACTGGCTTCATGCTTTACCATCAAAAAATCTGGGCACCCTTTTTGATAGTGAGTCATTCCGGGTGTGTGTGGGTCTGCGCCTTGGTGGGGTACCAAGGCGCAGACCCACACACACCCGGTATTTGTGAAGTTTTTACGTGTCCCTGTGGCAAGGAGGTCGACAAATATGGTCTCCACTGTCTTTGTTGCCAGCAAAGTGCTGGGCGTCTAGCGCGTCACGCTACTCTTAATGACGCCATCAGGACAGCTCTTGCCAGCATCAATGTTCCTTCCACGTTGGAACCACGTGGTTTGGTCTGTGATGATGGCAAGAGACCCGATGGCCTCACGCTCATTCCCTGGGAGCGGGGTCGGGCCTTAGTGTGGGAAGCAACTTGCGTCGATACTTTGGCCCTATCTTATCTCAGGGAGTCAGCGCTTAAAGCTGGAGCGGCGGCGGAGTTAGCTGAAAACGCCAAACGACGCAAGTATGCATCACTTGCAAGTGATTATGTGTTTGCGCCGTTTGGCGTTGAAACTTTTGGACCGTGGGGATCATCCGCTAAATTACTTTTTTGGAAAAATTGCTCCTAAATTAAATTCTGTTTTGGCATATAATAAAGCTGGCTCGTTCCTCGCTCAAAGGATAAGTATAGCTACTAACGCGGTAACGCAGCCAGCATCCTCGCCTCCTTGCCTCAAGGACACGGGTTTATTTTTGATTAAGTAGGTTTTAAGTTAATTTATTTTGATTTCATGCATGTCTTTGTGTTTATTTTCTTTTATTGAATAATACAAGATATTTCATACATAAAAATTATTTAAAAGAAGTATATTTGCTTCGAAAGGCTGACGCGCCCGTCGCCAGCGCGATCCTATACAAAAGTATAAAAACCGAATTCCGTGTAACTAGATTAAGTATAGTTTATTTATAGTATAATCCATATCTATCCTTTAATTACGCACAATCTACAAAAACTATTGTAAGTAAATAAAGTTATATTTTAATTATCTCGGTCTTTCATTTATGTTGCTTGCGAAAATACCTGAAATGTTCAACATTGAATTTAGTTAGGTACCTATGGTGTGTAGAAATTTTTAGTCGGAAAGGTTTTTATATGTAAGTATTTCCTTTACTATGGAAGTGAGACCTCTGTAATGTCATGTATTTACTATTTAGCAGTGTTAGTCCTTCTTCTTCTTTTTTTATTTATTTCTATGCTTTATTATTTGTTACACTGATCATTTTCATCGACATGTCCTACTAAGTATCTTGCGTACTTGCGTTATCGTGAAAAATGGTATCTAAATTTTAGGGTTCCGTACCTAAACCAGAAAGAACGGACACCATATGACATCATTTTTTTGTCCATCTATTTGTTGGCCTTTTTACCGTGGTAATGATCTGGTGGTTCGGAGCTGTTTGTTGTAAACTTTGGTCGGGCTTTCGATTCCTTTTTCAGGATTTACAGACGTTTGTGAGTGGGAATTGTGTATGTTTTTGACAATTCAGTATACCTTTGACTTAAATAAGGTAAGTGGAAATATTGTACGTAACATACTCATACCCATATTGGTATAGTTATCATCATGTCGTGGGCGTAATCATCATGAATCGTTTAGTCTCCATCTCCAGTACATCATAAAAACTTTGAATATCTTGTGTGAAAATTGAATGCGGTGTGTAAAGAGGAGAGTTTGAAAGAAGTATCACTTAGCTTATGTGAAATTTTTCATTGCATATTCATCCATCATGTATGAATGAACGATGAAGTGATTTTTTTCTAATATATTCGAATAGTTACTAATATTATCATAAAAGATAAAAGTAAAAAAAATAAAGTAATGAAATTGTATGATTTTTTTCATTTTTTGTTAATAATAGATTATGAGTATTTTTCAGAAAGGTCACTTCAATGCGAAAGAGAAACACCTGACTCCTATCTGTATGCCTAACAACAAGTTCACACTTATATGGGATGGGACGTTTTTATACGGTTTTTTCATAACACACGCTGTACAGTGTTCGAAACGAATGTTTTGAAATAAAATGTAAATAATTGAACTGCGAAATAATTTGTTAAATTGTGTATTATTGAGTTTGTGTAAACGTACGAAACTGTACCTATACCTATAGGTGTGAACTTGCTACTTGAATCATTTCAAACATAGGGTATTTTTGCAGAAAGAACACTTCGTGCAGTGAGGAACTATGACGCACGGCTCCCATGTGGCCAGGGAAAGATATTCTTGGACGGTCCTGATGCTTATGTACTTTGGGTCAAGGATGATGAGAAGTTCCTATACAGATTTCCTAATGAAGACACACTGGCCAAGTTAGTAACTTAAATCACATTTTCAGCACCGCAGCACAAACTTACTTTTACATCTACAGACAAATCGTAGCTCATCTAATATTAATATAGTCGCGATTTTATAGTACTTGATCCCTAGGCATTTTGATATGTGTATCTTAAAGGACCTAAGATGGTACCCTTAAATAAGAGAAAACGAATCATTGAAAATGCAATTTTCCATTTACAATTCGGGACTGTGATTTTTTATTTATTTTGAGTCCAAGTTTGTTGAGTCGCCTTTTCTTAATTTCTCATCCTTTTGTTTTTACCAATCCACACAACATCAAAGTATAAGATTATCAACTGGTTAAACATGTTACAGATCCTTAAACCCCAACAACATATACGGAACCTCTTGTGTTGACACAGAGCATTGCTACGACGATACCTCTCTTTATCTTTCCAAGGTGGGTGATAAGGATGCAGGCAAATATCGATGTCGAGTTCACTACCAGGGGTCTTCGTCTGTCGACTATGTTATAGACCTGAGGATTGTTGGTGAGTTTGAGTTTAAGAGCTGATTTGCTAAACGCCAGTGGTGGCTGCCTGATATTGTTTTGTTTTCTGCACTTTCAATTAAATTCAATGTTTTTAAATTCCCAAATTTTTGGAATCCGAAATCTTTTAATGCTTGTGCGACAGTTTAGTAGGTAATTTCCAGATTTCACTTAAGATTTTTTTCTCCGTTAGCTAGGAGAAATCGCTATGAGTATTGAGTGTTGATTAAAGGAAGCTTACATTTTTAGAAGCTACAGGAACACCTGAACTTTACGACGAAAGGAATGAACAAATTGTGACACCTTTCATCGGTCCGCTCACACTGGGATCCAATTTCACTATGACTTGCGAAGTCATTATTAGTACGTATCAGTTATCAGTCGTTAGCTTCGGTCAACTACACTTGTAGATATTGCGCCAAAGTTGTCACTTTGTGGTTGTCTACGGTACAATTTTAAGTACACGAAAACGCGGGTTTGCAGACTTTGTACATATCTAATGACGCGTAAGCTAGGACCCAAGTCTGCTAAATTCCGGATTCAATACTATATAGCTACTATAATATATACTATTTAATTACGAATCAAACTTATAACTATACTTATAACTTTTCCAGCTGTGATCTAGCAGACTTGGGTCTCTGGTTTTTGCTAAGCAGTATGGCCAGGATGACAAACTGTAACGTTGTGTTTTTCACGGCATGCTGTATCTTCAGGTGTAGTTTAAAAAGGTCGTTTGGTAAAGAGTTCTTCAACACGAACTTGATAGTATTGACATGAGAATAATACCCCTTATGTTTTACAGGCGATCCCCCAACCACTGTCCTATGGCTTCGAAATGGGTTGACTGTCCGTCGTATAGTGTCAGATAAGCCGGGAATATTACGGGAAAAAGTGGAAATAATAAATGCTTCAAGAGATGAGCTGGATGCCCATTACCAGTGCTCGGCTTCTAACGCTGACGTCACGGAAGCTATGGCAGCTAGTGTAGTGGTCAAGATGTATCGTGAGTTGAAATACCGCTAGCTAGTCTTGATATGAATGTACAGCCAAAAGCACAATTCCACCGAAAACCTTGAAACACAAAGACGAAATGCACTGGCAATTATATCAGACTACTCACTCTTTATTGCTTTTTATTTAGTTAATTGGAACTTCTTTTATTCTTTGTTGCAGTTCCTCCGCTAAAAGTAGAAATTCGACTAAACAACAACGTGAACTTTGAAGTTGGCCAGCCAAGAGTAGTGGATTGTGTGGTAGTAGGTTGTGTGCCCACTCCCACCATCAACTGGTACATAGGGGGCACATTGCTAAAAGCATCTGCACATAAGGTAAACTTCTACCAAGAAATGCTCGTAACCTGAACAAAACAACTTAACAACCACATTCACCACTGGTGAGAGTGGACGTGGTGATTGTTTGGGATACCCATTTCGGTGCAAGCTGTGGATCCTAATAAACAGGAAACGTAGTGGACCCTCACCTATTTCTAAGATTTGAACAAAACACTTGAGTTTTGTGTACTGTTGTTTTAGGAACTTCACGATGGGAACTATACTGTATCATCGTTGACCCTGACAGCCTCAATGCGTGACGACAAAAAGTGGCTCTCTTGTAGAGTCCACAACGCATACTTACCCACGATATACGAAGACAACGTGACGCTGCATGTTGGCTGTAAGTCTTAATCCAAGATTGTGAGATATCATATACTTTAGTGGTTGCGGTCTTAGTCTGGTAAATAAGGTGTATTCCTAACCGCAAGCACCGCTTTTGATATGTTAGCTGTGCACGATTTTTCTTCTTTGGTGGGCGAATCAATTACTATATTCAGAAACCAGATCTTTTAACTGGTGTGGAACAGTTTGCGTGCTATTGTTTTGTCACTATTTTTCAAGTCTCTAACAGCTTTGAACTCGAAACTCTGTACTAACAGACCGGCCTTCCTGCAACATTTCTGATGCCAAACTGATCGGAATCGTGCCTGGAGAACCAAAAGAAATTGCCTGCACAATCGTCTCTCCTGAACGGCCGCGACATTTCAAATGGATTTTCGCTGATCGTAGAACTCTTTTCACTAACGCTCTGGTACGTTCTTCGGACTGCTGTGCTTGGGTCAGCTTTCTAACTTATTGGTTTATTTATTCTTTCGCTTATCAACTTCAAAACTGCTTTTGAATTTGCTAAAATAATTCCTATTGCCCTGCTAAAAATGGTGCCAGTTTCAATAACACTTTTCACCAACCTTTTTCCCTAATTTGCCAAACCATTGTGATCAAATAGCAAGGTTTTTTAACAGGTCACACAGGAAAATACACACACATATACAACAACCTTGACCTGGGTGCCTTCTGATACTGATTTAGGACTGCTTGAATGCTACTCAGAAAATATGTTTGGTGAGCAAAAAGAGCCGTGCCTATACTCGCTAGTGCTTGGAGGGGCCCCACAGGCTCCAGAATGTTATCAACTAGACGTACCTTCAGGAGGTGTTCAGATAACCTGTGAGCCTGGTAAGTCGTAGTATGTATGGATAGTATGTAGACATTTCCACCTGCACCCCTAGGCCAGCACTATATTTAACGGAAACTCCGTCGCGGATTTTCCAAGACGGAAAGCTAATACATGTTATTCCATATAAATTGGAGCGAATGATCTTCCGCGTATTGTGCCCTCTATAATTGGCGTTCCTCCGTCTCCTCCGTTGCGGAAGATTTCGTCAAGTGTAGCCCTAGCCCTAAGATACCATATCGACTAAAAGCCTGCAAGCTGTAGTCAACTTAGGCTCTAAGGTAGTCAAAAGTTGCTACCATGCTGTAGTCAAAAGTTGTTAGCTGCAGCTGACATTTAATATCAATGAGAGAGAGAGAGAAAGGGGCAATGGTAAATTAAACAGCAGAACCTGGATTTTATTATTGGTGAAAAAGTCTGATTATAAACAACAAGCAAGCAAGCGTGGGTGGAAACCACTTCATGTTTCTGCTAGATGTTAATCTATTAACTCAACTTAACTTAAGCTTAACTTGAACATAAGACGAAATCTCAAACTTCAAAAGTTTGAGATTTCGTTCCCAAATTCATTGTGATATTTAATCCTTAGGTTGGGATGGTGGAAGCGATCAGACTTTCCATCTTCAGATCAGCAACTCCCTCGGTTTGGCCATCTACAACGACTCCAGTGCAAATGGCAACTTCTCTCTACCCTTGGAGGTTACCACAGACAACGCTACTGCTATTATCTATGCCGAAAACGTCAGAGGGAAGAGCACAGAACAGAGAATACCTATTAACAACGGCTCGACGAGTGATCGTAATTATTCGAGACTTTTCAGTGTGTGGGTTGGGAGTTTGCTTACGCCATTTTAACACAAACATTTAGAAAACGCAACAGTAGGCTAACCACGGCAAAAACAAATAATAATTCATGAATACTTATAAATAACTGTGTATTATATGTTATTTCTATTTAAGTAATAGTGAAAATAATAATTTAATAAAGATCCTTTTAATTTACATAGTTATAAGTTGTATATATGTGTGTAAATATTGACATAAGATTTTATTATTATACTTTCAAATTATTACTAGTGGATAAATATCAACGTTACTTTGAGTGTGCACAGGCGATTATTTTTTAACTTACAGATATCAAAGGTCTTATATATCTTTCTTGTATTCTAAAATCGCTTCTCAACCGGTTTCTTAAAGGCTCGTACCTTTTTTTAACTACCTGTATTGGCACGTGTGAGAATGCACGCTTTCGTTTGACTAATCTAAGCTGTAACTAGATAGACTGCGTTTTTAATTCTTAGGTCACATGCCTCGAAACCGCATCGGTTTAGCTTTACAATTACCTTGGCTTGTTGCCACACATGGCTATATACGGGCTGCCATCTCTTGTCTCTAGTTCGACAAGTTCTTTCGCGACCCTCCTAGCACGAACGAGGAAGCGCCAATCACACGCAATTGTCAAAGCAAATCCTTTGCTTTGTCCCCCGCACCTCTAGCACAATAGACAGATTTCTCTAGCGACCGTCGGAAGGTCGCGCTTGAACTCGTTGGACTATAATAACGATTTCACCGCTTGTTTAAACGCGTTTTAACGGACTGGACACTGAATGTTTTTTTTTTATACTTTTCTGTACAAAACGAACAATTGTACAAATGGCGGGCCTTCTAACGAAAGCATAGTAAACCACAGGTCTAAAAGAGAGAAAATACAGGTGGTGCCAGAAAAGAAAGATGGATTGTTGATGGACACGATTGTACAGTTAAAATGTGTGTCATAAGGCTCACAGTTTGCGCCTGTTTGCCGTGGTCTCTGAGCGGCGTATTTAAGTTAACGGGAAACTTAACCATTGCATCGCTTGCGAACTCTTAGGACTAAATGAGTCAGCAAGCGATACGTCGCAAACTATGTACAGTACGCGCTGTATGGACAGTTTATTTAAAATATATAGGGAAGCCAACTACATCCGTGAACTGTGAGCCTGCACGCCACGGAGAGCCCAGTTGAATGCCAATAACTATTATTTTTTCAATGTGACTTTTAACTGTATTCTGCAATGGCAGTTTACAGTGGAACATTAAAAATGGTACACAATAAATTCATCATCCGGTGAGATCAAATCAATCAAATCAAGTTCCCCAAAACTATTTTATGGGTCAACTGCGCCATCTTAATTTAACTATAACCACTGTCAAATATGTAAAGAAGTCATACATAAACACTTTTTGACCTTTTGTACCGGTTAAATTACTCGTAAGCTTGTGCAACGAAACCTTATGTCAGTCGGATAGTTCGAGCGCTGGGCACTTGCCACGACAGACGCAGGAGTTAGGAAGTGCTAGGGAGTGCCAATCGCACGCTATTGTCATTAAATATCCCCGCAACACCGTTTACGCTTGTACATCTCACACTTAGCGCTGCTGCACTATCGATAGCTGACCTCGAAAATCATCTACAATATCGATAGACCTATCGACAGTATCGATAGCTCCACTAAAGTCAATACTGTCGATAGTAACGGCTATGACTATTGCAACAACTATCTATACTATCGATAGTTTTGCTCTATCGATAGTGACCTTTTATTCAATAGTATTATGAATATTTCTTACGTTAAATGTAAATATTCTGAGGCTTATTTTACTTGCTATATGAGTAATAATAACTGATGTGACGTAAACGGCGTGCAATATAGTAATATAATATTAAGATGATTTCATTCTACAAAGGCATTAAAATAACAAATTCGACAATTAGGTAAGTACACAGCCAATACCATTGAACAAAAGGTCACTATCGATAGGGCAAAACTATCGATAGTTGTTGCAAAAGTCAGAGCCAATACTATGATTATTGATCTTAATATTGATACTATCTATACTATATGAACTTCGATACTATCTATAGTATTGCTGTGTGTCTGAAGTTGCAAATGCCTTTGAAAGTTTTTTTACTAATATTGCAACTGCAACAACCAAAGACCTAGCTTCTTCTTCAGAAGAAGCCGAGTCTATCCTTAAATGTAAAGTTGATAAGTGTGATTCTCTGCTGCATTTCAGGCATGTAAGCTCCAGTTAAATTATAAAAACATTCAAAGAATTGAATATTAAAAAAACTGAGGACTTATGGGGATTATCTGTTTACATTATTCAAACAATCATTGACACGATAGCCCCACATTTAGCAGTTATTTTCAATAGATGTATCGACGAAGGACAGTTTCCTAATTTAATCAAATTCAGCAAAATAGTTCCCTTATTCAAATCTGGTAAGAAAAGTGACCCCTCCAATTTTCGACCAATATCTATCTTACCTGTATTAAGTAATTTTTTTGAAAAGCTTATATTTAATCAACTTTTATATCACTTTAGATCAAATAAACTATTACATAGTAATCAATTCGGATTCACGAAAGGTAGAAATACTACCGATGCAGGAGTTGCTCTCTTAAAACATGTATTTGATGCTTATGATAATAAGCAAGATGCTATAGGTGTCTTTTGCGATCTTTCTAAAGCTTTTGATTGTGTAGATCACTCGACTTTACTGAAAAAACTACATCATTATGGTGCCTCAATAAATTCATTAAATTTATTTCATTCGTACCTTACTAGTAGAACGCAAAAAGTTTATGTTAATGGAGCTGAGTCTTCCGGGGCACTTCTTACTATGGGTGTGCCTCAGGGTTCGATATTAGGACCTCTTTTATTTTTAATCTATATAAATGACCTTCCATACTTTGTCGAGGGTCTTTGTGAGATAGTATTGTTTGCTGATGATACGTCACTATTATTTAAGACCCCTAGGGGTAAAAAAAATTTTGACGATGTAAATAGTACCCTTTCACAAATATTACATTGGTTTACAGCTAATAACTTGTTACTTAACGCAAATAAAACGAAATGTGTTAAATTCACGATGCCAAATGTTCGGCAAGTCTCAACACATGTTAAAGCAAAAGACGAACTAATTGATACTTCAAGCTCCACAACATTCCTAGGAATTACTCTAGACTCGAAACTTCAGTGGGGTCCTCATATCGAGCCCTTGTCAAGAAGACTTAGTTCAGCTGCTTTCGCGGTAAGAAAGATAAGGCTTCTGACTGATATTGAAACGGCAAGATTAGTATATTTTAGTTATTTCCACAGTTTGATGTCTTACGGTTTGTTATTATGGGGATCTGCTGCAGATAAAGAAACAATATTTGTACTGCAGAAGCGAGCTGTGCGAGCAATTTACAACCTCAAATCTCAGGATTCACTAAGAGAAATATTTAAAGAAGTTAAAATATTAACACTAGCTTCCCAGTATATTTATGAAAATCTGATTTATGTCCGCAAAAACTTGCATTTATTTTCAAAAAAGAGCGACGCGCATAACTATAATACAAGAAATAAAAATAAACTAGCCGTTCCAAACTATAGGATTTAAAAGGTTGGTAATTCATTTTTGGGGAGATGTATAAAATTTTTCAATAAGCTACCCGATCATATTGCTGAATTACCTATACATAAATTTAAAACAACTGTTAAATGTATTTTAATGTCTAAAGGATATCACAAAATAGATGAATTTTTAAATGACAATAATAAAAATGTATGGAATAATTTTAAGGAACACAAATCTTGTAAAACTTTGAAAAGAGGCTATGATAATAGTGACTGAGTTTCTTTGCTGCTTCTTCTCAGCACTAGCCCACAATTGTCCCGAAGCAGCTGTAGGGTTCTATTTTATGTTGGGACGTGTATAAGTGCTCCTTGCGAGCCTATGTACAGAAATAAATGAATTTTATGATTTTTATGAATTTTATTTTGTCGATAGTATTTATATTAACGGAGGTTTCGATACTATTGAAAGTATCGATAGCCTTTCGATACCATTGCTTTTGCCTCAATTATTGCTAGTCTATTGAAAAACTATCGATAGTGGACTATCGCATACCGCCCGCACCTTTCGGAGTGTTGCGCACGAACTTCTCGCTTTTTCTTTATTTGCACCAAATTTCTAAGACTTCTTTTTCTTTAGATCGCCCCTCGGACAAGTCTGCGTTGTACATGCTCATGCTGCAGTCGACGATTACCAGCTTCGCAATAGTGACGGTCGCCGCCGGTGTTTACTCATATTTCACAAGTCGGTCCCGCAAACTTGGAGCCCAGGAAGAAGGTAAGTTGAAAGGCTTTTAGAATTTTAGGATATGTGTTTAGTTATTTTGTTCCTACTACCTAACTGACTACTACCTGACCAAGCCAACTAGACAACTGTCAAACGACTTTCTACGACGAATACAACGAATACACCGATGGAAATTATAAATCAATGGTGATTAAATATACTTGGGCAATTCATCTAAATTGTAACTCGTCGTCGTTGTATTCGTCGTCGTAAGAAGTTTGACAGTTGTCTAGTTGACTTGGTTGAGTAGTAAGTAATAGAAGTTTTGATTTCTATAAAGCGTGTGTTATTAATAATGATGGAGTGAAGGAATCTTTACATTATGGCGATCTTTCTTTTTCAAACCATACTTGAGAATAATATTCAAGGTATCAGTTCTTGACTTTTTGACAAAGATTTGTGTATTAACGTTATTAAAATTTACCAGTTTTTGCCAATGGGATATTCCATTGGCAAGGTATTCCTTTTACTAAACACATTTTAAAATGGTTAATAGGGAATTTTTCTAAACACACCTGCTCATTGAAGCACAGTTTGCTGATATTAATTTCTATTTGTCTCCAATAGAAATATAAAAATTACTCAAAAAACAAAATACTAACATCGTGATTCTCACGCATAACATGCAAGCAAATTTGCTTGCATGTTATGCGTGAGAATCATTCGTAAATGTAAATCATTCGTCTTGTTCGCATCATGAAAAGTGTGTTCATGACATCATAACTCGTACTAAAACAAATCCCGCAAGCCTTAAATTTAGGTAATTATCCAGCAATTATTTTTGTAATAAGCCAGTTGGGTGTACAATGAGAGTTAAAAAACGGTTCGTCATGATACAAAATACACGTTGTTTTCCAAACTATCTACTTACTTGTTATCGTATCTTCTGCATTAATTTCATTAAAAAATATGAATCACGCGTGTAGACGATTGATCACACGAACTTGTTGTATTATTTTGACAGTAGTACTACCTTCTTACTAAAAGTGTAGTAATCTTTTTTAGATATTCTATGGTTCCTGTGTCTAACTGTATTTTTGGATTTCTGTGAATGTCCGACCCACAGTCTACACACACATCTTCGATTGCATTTGGTCCTTCTTACAGGTCTAACAGTTTTTGTTTTCAACTGTGTTTACTTATATTCTAGCTGACTCTAACCCACGAATTCATCTACGTTTGATTATTTCAATATTATGTCGAAGTTACTCATATTTTAGTAGTTATTAATAACGTTTTTTGGGTTAATAATTTTTGGTTAAAGTAAAAGCTAAAGCTTAAAAAAGTCAGATTTAGAACAAGACTCATTTAAAAACAAAAATGCCAATATCCTCATTATGGACTGGCAAACAATACCCTAAATCCTCTAATATGGATGTTGGTGCAATAAAGTTTACAAAATGAAGTATCTAGTTACTCTTACATTTAATATTGTAATGATGATCTTGTAGCGACAATTTAAAACTTGTGTGTTTACAAGCAATACTAGCAAACTGTCTCAGTAACTTGCAGTATTTTTCCGTGATGTTTCCCCTTGGGTATAAAGTAATAAGTATCTTTCAGGAACTTCTGTGACAAAATGTTTGTGTAACATTATTTGTCATCATGCTTTACACTTGGGTCAAACTGAGAGTAGTCGGACATTCATAGGAACTCTAATAAATGTTACGTTTATTTTATTTCGATATTTATTTTGCGTTGTATCTTTAATGTGCCACGTAATTGCCGCCGTACTAGGCGGCTGTGGGTTCAAATCCCGCTTGAGACACTTTTTGTGAAAGGCACAAAACATTGGTTCTTAAGTCTTGATCGTCATTATTTTGCTAGTCCTGTTCTCAGTTTATGACCTAGTATGTTTTCCCTTCCACACAATCCTATCACTCGTCACTTAATCATGTAGATACTATTTTCACTGTCATATATTGTTTTATGCTACGGTAACACTACCGCCAACCACCTGTCTAGCGCATTAATTGTATTTACTGCGCAACTTTTTAATTACCGTGTGAAGCGGAGTAGTTACACAACAGTTTACCTAAATATAAAAATAACTTATTCTGGAACAAGATACAGTAAATTTGTAGTGGTTGGAGCACTCTTTTAAATAAAATCATTTAAATTGTTCCAATTGGAATCAACTGAATGATCACTCCATATTGATCGGCTCCCTCGGCATATGAGATTCTGTTGAGCTCATATCGCACACTGAAAAAATAGTAGTGTGACCACTTCACGCAAAAATTACCGTGGTAATTGTCTTGATATGCAAAAAAACCGCCACCGGAGCTATTTCCTACAGTCATAATGCCATATTGATTGACGTTGTAAAATTATGGCCTTAAGTCGTAGTCATACGTAGGTGTTGTTTTAGTCACGTTTTCTGGCATATAACGGTAGTGTGGCCGTAGCACTATGCAATCTAGCCATCTCTTCCTAGGTGTGTTCCTTCCTCTCCACACATGACCTCATCATCATCATTTTTCTCCTATATATTCATCATCATCATCATATCTTTCCCTATAAATTCAAGGTTTATTTCACCGGGAACCGGATTTTGCCCGCGAGGACCGAGCGCAAGGAAGCATTCTTGAATGTCACCAAGGCAGTTGTGATGTGAGGAAAAAGCATGGCTTTTGGTTTGAGATACACTAACACGAAAATATTTTTAGCTTACTAAGCATTGGCAAAAAAGTTCAGTAGAGTACAGTTTGGTTTTTGAATTTATTGTCCGTATGTTTGTAACTTGGACGAGTTAATTCAAGGTTTGTAAGTATGTATGTTCCTTTATTACCTAAAGGGCTCAAAACTAATATTTTTATGCGTATACTACATATAGTTTGAGTGCCATGTATAGTCACAATACTGCACAACCTACGCTATTTCTTTTCACTTAAGAAAAGTACCTATATCCAGAGATACAGGATGACCTCTCTTAACCTTACGACATAATACAAATAAGAGGTCACGATTACTGGACGGTAATGGGAGTATGAGTCATTTTGTAACAAATATGTCTACGCGGACCAAGTCGCGGGCATTAGCTAGTTATGAAATAAACGTATAAAAATACGTAATACTTTCGACATGATCATGAAAATACGAACTTTATAGGGCCCACTTTAACAATGAGTCTTGATTGAGCAAGTACCTTTTAAAATGACATCTTCATTCATCAACTTTCGTGCTCTCTGGATTATGTTAAAATTCAATCATATCTTAAATTTATACTTGCAATTATTTTAGTTCACTAACCTTATTATAAATACTTTATTTTACTTTACTATAGCGATGGACGATTATTACTAAATTAATCGAATTATTCGAATGGTCTCTGTCTGTAATCGAATGTATTCGATAAGCAACCGCAGTCATTCGATTGTCCTTCGCTTATGCGGTAAGCGCGGTGTGCGCTCCGGTATCAGGCCGTATTACTAACGAATGAATCGTCATTCGTCGCGTCGATTAATTATTCGTTCGCTGCCTGTCCTGTGCGGACACTCGCGGCAATTCGATCGAAAGCATCCAAGGGCCGAGTATAGATTATCATTCGATTTTCGATTTTTTTTCGAATTACTAAAACGATATTCGATAGTCTGAATGTTCGATTGGATCGATTCGATTATTTTTTTTCGAACAATCGCCCATCGCTACTTTACTAACCAGTCTCTTGCTTTCTTGCTACAGCTCTGCATGTGTTCGTAGGTACTTCCTAGTTTGTACTTAGTTGATTTTTATTCAGCCTGTAATCACACAGACACTTTTTTGCTTATGTTTATGTATTTCAATACTGATACACATTATCTAAGTTGTGTGAGGTAAGTTTAAATAAGAAACTTCGCACACAGGTAGGATTCGAACCCACGTCATTTAACTAACCGGGCCAACGCTCTTACCAACTGAGCTACTGTGCAGTCTATCCAGCCGTGTGAAATTCTTGGTGTCTTTTGAATACGTCATTGCGTGACGTCATCGACATCTGCCCAAGCTGTATTACAACAACAGTGGGCCAAGTAGTTTATTGATTTCCATTTGAGTTGCCTCCAAAATAAACTTGTAGACGTTTTATTCATTTGTCGATCAAGTAATCCCCTTGTAATTACCAATAACTAGTTATAGTCCGATAAGTAAGTGCGTGACCTATCTGCGGTCGCCAGAGTTTCTGGTGGCGAGCGAAATCGTCCCAATATATTTTTTATGACTTTGCCATTTAAGTTGATATATAACATTAAATTAATTCAGTTATTATTATTTCCTATCGAATAACTAGATATGAGTGCCACTACCGCAATAGTTTGTTATGCATAAGCAAAAATTGACAGCCCTAGCGCGAGCGCCGAGCGTAGGTATGATAAGTGAAGTACATACAGGTGCTTGTCTTTTGTACTCTCGGTATTTTTGTGACTGTCTCGTTGGTCTAGTGGTCAGCACGCTGGGTACTACCCACCAGGTCCCGGGTTCGAATCCCGGGTCGGGCCGAGAGTGTTTGGGTTTTTCTGTCTTGAAATTAGTCAGACACAGCTCCGGAGTCAGGAAGTTGGTGGTGTTAACACCCCCGTGCCTCGGAAAGCACGTTAAGCCGTTGGGTCCTGCGCCTGATCTCTCTACGGTCATGTCGGACTGCCGTCTCACCGAATTATGAGAGTGAAGGAACAGAGAGTGCACCTGTGTACTGCGCACACACTTGTGCACTATAATATGTCCTGCGCAGTTGGCTAATCTCTGTTGAGATAGGCCGCCGTAGTCGAAATCGGCTAGAAGGACATTATTTTGTGCCAGGAACCAGTTGGGTAACGGGTGGTTAAGGTTTTTTTTAATGTTATGTCAGTTGCGTGTGCTTCCTCGCCCTCCGCCCTTCTTCCGGACGCGCAGAGGGTCGCGCATGAACTTGCCGGACTTACTTAGTTTTTGCATTATAATAATAATATTTTTTTAATTCGTTCATTGAATCGAGTTCTATTTTTGAATCACTCGTATGACATTTTGCTTAATTTCACCCGTCTACCAAGTCGCATGATTTATTTCATATTGACAGACACAAAAATAACAGTTCGAGCGAATCAAAAATATACGCATTTTTAGATAACGAACGATATTCGGTAGATATCTGGTGACGAAGGATTCTAAAGATTATCTCCCGAATGTTAACCTAAAACCCTGAATATAGCGTGCTTAAAGCTAGCTCCCAAGACGAAGACATTTTTACCCCTAAGGTTTTATATACTCCAGTAACACTACAACAACAAGCTTATTACGAAAGCTCCTAGGTATCATTTTTTTTAGTTACACAACTAATAAATTATAACCCTACTAAGTTTTACTTTTTTTTATGAAAGGTATGTGAAAGAAATGCAGCCTGCAGCCTAACAGCACCTAGTGAGCAGTTTGCAGCTTACTCGCTTTTACATTTCGAGGTTCACTCATGTTTAGCCAGTTTGAATTTCGAATTTTGTATATAATTTGAACTAGAAGCGACCTTCACCAATCTGCTTATAATGAAAACTAATTTATCGAACTAACATTTAGAAATTTTTAGCCGACTCACTGTAGAATTATTTTTAACGGTCTAAATCTTATGTTACCCAATCACGCCTATACTACTGAACCGATTCAAATAAAATTTGGTACAGCAGCGTTTGAGACCCCGGGAAGGACAAAGACTTTGTCGCGATATAAAAACATCAAGGTTGAGGGAAATGGGGGATGAAAGTTTGTATGGTAAATTCGACTTTTGGCGCGGGCGAAGTCGCGGGGTAGGTATTGTTAGTTGACATTAAATAGTTTTATTCCAACAAACAGACGGGTGAATGCCGCTTCTATAGTCTCTCTATCTCGTTTTAATTTTTTTTTCATATCTATTGGCAATAATGATGTCATTATTAACAAAGTTTATCATTTACTTTTTACGAAATATAAACTATTGCTGGTTATGAAAATCATAAATTTAATATTTTCGCAAATTTATAATTTTTTTAACGATAACGCACCATATTTATTTACAGACTTTTACAGGTTTTATGTAAAAATCTGTAAATAAATATGGTGCATTCCTGGGCCAATGCAATCTAAAGAAAGTTCGCTATCGCTAATAAAATGTTTAAAACTGACAGTCATGACTCATCGAAACCACGTGAATTTTGCATACATATTATGACATTTCGTTGACAACAGCGAAGTTCGCTGTAGGACGATTACATCTTGTTTAAGGGCCCTAAAGCTCCAAAGTCTGATTCTGCCACTCCCTGAGGCGCCAGTAAAATTATGAACTTAATTTTGATCCGTATGTTTCACTACGCCAGCATGGTAGCGTGAGCAATGGCATGGTTACAGTCCAAAATACACCCGCCTTTGAGTGTGACCCAGGCACCGCATTTGCAATCGATGGCAGTTACTTAAGCGTTTTGGTCAACTTTCGGGGGCGATACACGGCCGGAGTAGTGGTGACTTATCGTTTGTTCCCAGGTTCACAGCTGCAGTGCCCTGCCTCACGGAGAGACTCTCATGAAGAATATAACTACCACGAGTTCCTACGAAGGAACGGGTACAACAGAGAGTTACAACCCGAACGTAGGACTCCAAGGAACCAAGAAAGTAAGTGGACTATTTTGCGCACACATATATTTGCTCTAGTTATTTTCGTTGTATTCGGAATCGTAAGTCGTTTAAAATTGGCTTGGTCGAGTACTACATTCCGTACCGACCGTAGGTACCAGAGCGTCTGTGGCGCATGGCTAGCGGGTTGCCTCTCATGCGGGAGGTACCGGTTCGATCCCACGTGCCGCCATATACCAATGACACCAATGACTTTTTCTGGGTTATGTACCATAGTTGTTTTACTAACCGATGCTCTTACGGTGAAGGAAAAAATAGTGAGGAAAAACCTGCACATTCAGGCGACTGAATGAGTAACCATGATCCGAAATGGTCAGGTTCCCCTGTTAACAGGTTACGGAGGTTATGTTAGTTTTACGGAGGTCAGCTGACAGTCGCTCCACTGTAATTATCTGATCTGTCACATCCTGGATCATAGTCCAAAGCAGACCCTGGGCCCTCGCATGCAACCGGGATAACGCTAGGATAATGATGACCGTAGGCACAAATGCGATAGAACTAAGAAGTGGGTGGTTTCAGTTGCCATCATTGCTCCTCCCCCAACACCCGTTGACGCCTGGGAGATGTCCACCTTCGTGTTGCCACCACCTCCTCGAGAACGGGACAGGGATGGGGAGCAGTGCGCTACTGGATGCTGTCAGTTCTCATGCAGGTGCTCAAACTGCTCCACTGCCAGCGGGGAGAGCGACCCGCCTGCCCCACCAGACCATTAAATCTGAACAACTAGCGTATTACGTATGAATTGTGTTGGGGGGGGGGGGGTAGCTTATTTGGATACAATCAAGAAAAGAGTTGCCTTTTGCGCCTTGATGAAGGGGATTATATAAAGAAGTATATTCATATTTGCATTTGGTCTACACAGTGTGCGCGTGCGCGTGGTGAAGTATGGCTCGTAACTCCTCATAGTTGAGGTGAGGCCTTTGCCAAGCAATGGGATCTATATAGGCTACCTTTATACTACTTAGTAGTTATCATAAAGCAAACATAATTATTTAAAAGTACGTTCGCTTTTCTTTTCAAAAACGTTACATTTCATGTGATTATTAAGTATTTCTTCTTACTTACTGGAGCCTCGAGAAAGCTCTAATAGAATGTTAATATAATTAATTAGTAAATGTATAAAGGATATTTATTTATTTGCTCTTGGTTGTATGTGGGTTAGTACCTATTACAGCGTTTATTGACAGGATATAATGTTAGTTCTCTAAAATTAAAACCGTTTTGTATAATATATTCTATAATAAAATTATAAAAATAGGCGAATCCACGAATCGCCACGTTATATTTTAAGAGCTAGCTATCAACAGTCATATAATGTGTATTTTTCTGAAAATTTAATGATAATAGTATCTTAGGAAGGTATAATAATTTTGTATAATAAAATTAAAATCTATGATTATAAAAATAGGCGACATGATTCGCCACAATTATATTTTTAAGAGCTAGTTTTCAACAGTCATATGTGTATTTTTCTGATAAATAAATGATAATCGTATCTTGGGTAGGTATAACAATGTTGTATAATAAAATCTATAATAATAAAAATTGGCGACATGAATCGCCACATTTATATTTTTAAGAGCAAGTTTTTCAACAGTCATATGTGTATTTTTCTGATAAATAAATGATAATCGTATTTTTGGTAGATAATAATAATTTTGTGTAGTAAAATCTATAATTAGAAAGTAGTCGACATGATTCGCCACAATTATATTTTTAAGAGCTAGTTTTCAACAGTCATATGTGTATTTTTCTGATAATTAAATAATAATCGTATCTTGGGTAGGTATAACAATGTTGTATAATAAAATCTATAATAATAAAAATTGGCGACATGAATCGCCACATTTATATTTTTAAGAGCAAGTTTTTCAACAGTCATATTATGTGTATTTTTCTGATATATAAATGATAAATTGTATAATGCAGATTAAGAGAATCATAATACTAATAAGCTCATAAATTACAAGTTTAATTTTCTTTCAAATAATAATAATATGTAAAAACTATAGAATTATTCAAATTTTAATCTTAGATTTAACACAAGCTTTAAATATTTTGATGTTTCAAAATTTTTAATAAATAAAGAAAAAATACAGTGAAAATTTGTTTTTTTATTCTTTAGACTAGTTATTATATTATACTAGTGGTTCCCCGCGACTTCACTTCAGAGGTCACACGTTTACACAACTAAATCCATATTAGGTACTCTATTACAGGGTGTAGGTACGGGGTAATTTGGATAATACGGCATTAGGTATACCTAGGTACTATTATCTAACAATAAATATTTATTAGATAGCTCATCAGATGATGATTCCGACTTTTAATATGATATTGAAGCTAATTTAATTTTCAAATTTAATTATTTAGTCGTATTATGTTTAGTGGTATAAAATTTTCTCTCAATCTTTACAAACAACTTATAAGTAGTACAACTTACTTAGTAGTAATAAATAAAATATTCTAAACTAAAATACAGTAAAAATAAAAACTTAAAACGAAACTATTTACATGCCAGTATGTCAGGTATTTTAAAAATAGGAAAAAAACTATAGATAAAATTCCTGACTTAGGTCGCTGTCCCGCGGGAAGGTGCCCATAAGGCTGGCCACATTACCCCGTTGGATGGCCAGGCTGATCCGCTGGCCGAGGTATAGGCCAGCCTTCGTATCGTGAGATGTCTCTACTAAACGTTTTAAAATCTTACGATAAAATACTATACGATACGAATACGATAATTACGATAGTCGTATTATTCCTTAAAATAACATCAGAAGATGAACGACAAAAGAAAGTTTCAAGCATGTTTATAACCTGGCCCGGCAAACCTTGATTACTAAGACAGTTCATGTTAGTGATGGGTCGTGTTGATGTAACTTAATGTGATTTGGCTACCGCCCTAACACTGCCAATATAATGCTTTAAAACTTTGTTTTGATGATTGGGATCGAGACGTGCGATACGACAGCATTGTAGATGAGCCGTTTTTGATAAACGTAGGCGCCAGGAGCTGCAGTTCAGATTCCGAGTTCGTGACACAAACCCTAATGTCATTATCAGATTCAGATTAAAATATATAAATAAATGATCGCTGAACAGCTTTTGTTAAATATGGTTTTGTCCTACAGTAAATTTTTTAATTCTCTTGGGAATACAATCGTGCGTGCATGGATGCCGCGCTCCGTTCTATTCAATAGAGAATGTACTAATACTTAAGTATGAAAAAGTAATGACATGCATAATTTATCACTCAGTTATGCCACACATGTAAACTGATACAAATAAAATCTAATCTTAAATAAAACAAAACCTGGTGTCCCCAGAAATATTTTATAAATTTGAGTGAAATAAAAACAATTTCATGCAACTTTTTAACATTCAGCACCTATAACTTAAATGATTATAAATCATGTACACTTGTTTCCATTATCGACATTTGTTTATTGATATTTTTCCGCACTAGTTTTCTTCCGAACAAAGTAACTTTTGCAGGACGTAAACGTAAAGTCTGATTGAGATAATTTCTTGTAAATGTTAAGAATTGTTATAATTCCGACGGAATATCATTGTAATGGCATATATCTACCGAAATTTAATAAATGGCATTTATAGAAGCCTCTAATTCGATTCTAATGTAACGGTGACGCCACTACAATGTTGTGTCGTAGGAATAACTGTCAATGTCATAGGGATCAAGGTTCGCCGGGCCGAGTATAGTGGTCAAAGTCAAATCAAGAGCAAAAGTGATCTGAATATCAAAATATTGCTTACGAGCATGAAATCTCTAAATGGTTTTAATATTTATATTATAAAAAGGTTGTATTTTCACCATTGGTCCTGTTGTGGACGAGCAGTAGCACGCAAGCCGTTCGTAACTGTTTAGGCTACTGGTCATTACGGGTGTTACGAGAATTGTACCATTAATGGCGATTATCTATAGAAAATTATCGACTCAGGTTGTGTTAATAGGTATTTCTGTACCTCTAGAAAGTAGTCTATTCGATGCGCTATTGGTGAATCACTCGATTTAAGCGATAGTCAACAACTGCAATAAAGTTATTTAAGAAATGATTGGAATAAGACTACATTAGGTACTCCTGTGATAAGACTAAGCAGATTTTTACATGTTATGTGTAGACACTATCTACTAATTCTAAAACCACATTTTTTTAACTACGTAGTTATTACTAGGAAATAAATACTAACTTACGGTTAGTAAATCAAAAACAACAGTTAAGTCGATTGTCTAGGTTTTTTCTACTTTGAAGCGACTTTTTTAGAATATTGGAACGTTGTAACATATCCAATTTTAAAATACTAGCGTTATTCGCAAGGGTGCAATATGCATTTATAGGTAAAACCTTTCGCTTGAATAATTCTGTCTATACCTAAAAATTGCATCAAAGTCTACATAAGGGCGAGAGCAACTGCTTTTTATACTATGTTAAAAAGCTAAGTTATGGGAAGATTTTGATTTAAGGCACAGAATAAATAATATTACCTATAAGTTCATGGGTTCGAGTCCCACCAGAAGACGGTCGAAATCTATTTTGTCATCGATGTTTTTATGTATCGCCTTATTAAAGTGTATTTATTACACATTTTTTGGAATGAAGCGGACGTCAGTCAGAATCTAATCAGTTTAATGAGTGTTGTCATTTCGATCGTCGAGCTTATTATCTTTGGTTTGCGGTCGAACGGTTTGGCCATAGCGGCCCGGTGCGCGGTGGCCACAGCCCCGCCACAAATTACCGAGAGTACAGATGACAATCTACATGCAAAGCGCGCTCGAGCAACGCCCACATAGACTCCGCTCACGAACACGATATCTCGGAATGGTTGGGAACAGTACTAGCGCGAGTGTACACTCCGCTTGAGACACACGTATGTAAATATTTGTCAAAAAATGGAAAAAAAGCTATTATAACTATTCAGTGAACGATTGTTTAAATTTAAAATTAAACCGTGTATGGTCGTTTACCTGTTGCATTCCTATTGTAAATTTATTAGACGTTAAAATATAAATAACGTGCATTTCGCCAATGTCGAAATCATCGCAAGATATTCTCTACGACTTTGAAATTTAGGTTGTAAATGTTGTAATATAACATTAAAATGGGAAGGGTCGGGCTCTTGTGTGGGACGCTACCTGTGTCGACACACTTGCAGGCTTGCAGCCTCTTATCTGCCCGGGACAAGCCGTGATGCTGGTTTGGCTGCGACAAGTGCCGAATACTTAAAAAAAACCAAGTACAGGCAGATCGACTCCCAGTACCACTTTGTACTGTTTGCAGTCGAAACACAATATTATAATAAAGTGTTTTTTATAGAAAGGAATGAGTCTTTTATCAAAAATAACAACCAAATGATTAAAATTTAAATATGGTAAAATTACGTAATTTTTCGATTTTCATGTACATAATGTTGTTTTTGTAGATGTTGCAATCGAAGGACTACTATGATTTTGTGTAAAGAATAACCCTATGTTAAGATACTTTTTAGCAATTTCAGCAAAACTTTGGCGGATTTTTTTTTCACAGGTTTTTTTTTTAAATCAATCTTTTGCCGAAAAATTTAAAAAAGCTACAGAAAAAGTTAAACTAAAAAAATCTGTCTAATAATTTACACTAGATGAGCATATAGCGCAATAGGTGGACTGTTGCACTATGCCCATACGAAATTTCATTCGATTCGGTCCAGTAGTTTTCATAACAGAGAGGTTTTGCGTCAAAAATAATAAAATTACTTTTTTTTTTAAAAAAAACATAATTTCTAAACCATAAGTTTTTGCTTAACTAAAGTATGTTTTAAACTCACTCATGATGCTCTCAAGTAAAAAAAAATGTTTGGACCACTGTAAACCATGTATATTACTATTATAGTTTAGTTACTAGTGTTTTTACTTGAATACGATAAACTAAATATAAAAAAATCATTAAAATTAAATTATTTGATGGTATTATCCTAAATAATAAATCAAACAACTAGATACGAGTGCCAGTACCACGATAGTTTTTTGTGCATAAGCAAAAGTTGACAGCCCTAGCGCGAGCGCCGAGCGTAGGTATGAAAATGAAGTACATACAAGTGTTTGTTTTCTGTACTCTCGGTATTTTGTGGCAGTGTGGCCACAGCCCGGCTTTGTCTCGGAGAGAGGCGCTTGCGCATGCGCCGCGACGGATTGACGACGGGAGCGGGAGCTGAGGCGGGAGCGGGGGACGAAGCTAAAGCGGGAGAGGATTTAAAGCATTTATTATATACTTTATCCTGCAAGTATAATGTTTCCAGACACAATAGGCAAACCATTTGTTATCGGAGGCGAGGTCCTTATAATAATCGAGGCGTATAAATATTGAACAATTACAATAGCACTTGGGTCAGAAAAATCAGAAACAATGTTGTGGTAGTTAACATAACACCCAGACCCGAGGCAATATAGAAAATATAGATTTTAATTTGACCTGACCGGGGATCGAATCCGGGACACGAAAGCAAAGTAAGTAAGGACCGGCTTCTGTATTATGAATTTATCCGTCAAATACAGTTTTAAAGCCGAAGATCTAACCAATGTACCTACCAACTAAACTTCAATCTAACTTAATGGATACTGTTTTCAGGGATTGAATCCAATTTTAAATTTATTTATTCAACAGCCTAAGCAGTATCACCTAAGTGTAAGTTGTAATAATGTATGCATTTTTAAGTATCATTAATAATAATGTCCTCCTAGCCGAATTTTGACTACGGCGGCCTATCTCAACAGAGATTAGCCAACTGCGCGGGACATATTATAGTGCACAAGTGTGTGCGCAATACACAGGTGCACTCTCTGTTCCTTCACTCTCATAATTCGGTGAGACGGCAGTCCGACATGACCGTAGAGAGAAGTAAGTATTAATAGATTTGGTATCATCGATAAGCTACAAGCATGTTAGAACCAACTAAAACTTGGCGCACAAATTAATTGTGGGTATCTTTTAAAGTATCAATGCTCCACTAATAGAAAGTGTTTCTTTTTTGTTTCAAATCTTTTAAGAGGTTGTCATCGGTACCTCAAATCGCTTCGCCCGTCACTAACCCACTCAACATCTTAAGAGGAGAGGGGGGACCTCTTTCGAGAAGTGCCGCGCGGGGAGAGACCAGTCACGCCGCGTTTCTGCGCCCGCGCCGATCGCTCCGCGCCCGTTTTAAAACTAAACAATGTTTCCACATATAAACGTCAGCCGCCCATATAAATAAAAAGGCAATCTTAGAAAGTCTCGCTATGGTGATCCTTCTATTGTTTCCGTGATATTTGACAGTTTAGACTCTCGCAGGAAAGAGAAAGGACCGGTTAGGAAATGGGGCTTTGCTGACCAGCTTGACTGCTGAGCAGTTGTTCTGGAGTTTCGTTATTGTGCAAATTAGTTTTGTTTGTGGTCCGCTGAGACAACTTTCGGATATTATTTAGAGTGAAAACTTATGGATTGTATTATGAACTAATGCTAGCGATATCAGGTAAGAAATAAATAAGAATGCAGATGTAGATTGAATAAGCTAACTTCTTTGGAAAATTAACCTATTTTAAAAGACAATGTCTCGATTGCCCAGCCCAAACTTACCTACATTATAAATTCGTTAACAAAGTATGTTGAGAGGACATTGTTTTTATACTCTAGTAGGTACTGTAGGCGTCTTAGGAAAGTAATTTATTTTACATTTTTTTTAGTGAATTCCCTTCTAAGAGTCGATGAACTCAATAAACATAATGGTACCAAAATTAGGCATACTACCCGACCAAGCCGACTAGACAAACGACTTTCGAAAGACGATGTAAAAAAGCAATGCCAAAATTTTGTTCCAGAAAAAGACATATCGTTGTGGCGATATAAATAAGCTTTTATGTACGGCTAATTCTGCAAATAATGAATTTTAAGAAATCTCTTTTTGAAAAATTAGCAATTTTAAATATTCCTGACACCAAGATCATTACAACGACGATTTTTTTTAAAATTAATAATGTTAATTACAAATAAAATTTGGTAGGTTGTAAAGTAAAATCCTTCACATTCACATACCTACCAAATACAAGTATACAGGGTGTCACTAACCTCTGAACTACATAAGTATAACTATATTAGGCTACCTACTTGTCGATTTGGAAGTTACTGACCAATATCATAAAAGTTTTAGGGATAACAATCGGTCTAGTAGGTCTGTTTTTTTAGGACTATATTTGCAAGAACATTTCACAGGTTAACAACAATTTTAGATTACTTGGGATATCCTGGTGTTGTTTGGTTAATGGAAAATCGGGATATTCTTCAAAAAACTTTAATACCTGTTTTTCTGACAACATCAATCTAAAAACTCAAAACAACATCAATCTATCAGAAAATAGAACCGTAAAAAATAAACTTAAAAACAGGTTGATTTTTATTATTAAGCCATCGGCGCTCAACAAAAATTACTATACTTACCTATGAAATTGGAGATTTGTATGAACAAAATAACGCAAAATATGTCTAAACCAACTATTTTATATCGTTTTTTTAAAGGTACTAATAGATTTTGATTTAATTGCACTCCTTCAATAAAGAGCTTTCCACTGCGTATTACAGTTTGTCAAAAAATAGAGTAGGTATATTATAACAATATACCTAGTTGAAGTGCAAACTTAAACCGACACTCTCTAGAAATAGTAAGCACTACTAATATATGTTTTTTAAACTATAAGATACATATTTTAACTATTGATACTTATAATAAAAGTGGAAGTAGGAAAAAATATAACTGTAAGGTACGTAAAAGTTAAATACCATAATAGGTACATAATAGTATATTAAAATACCATAATCTCACGAATCCCTATGAAAGCACACTTTTCAATGTCGTCCGCCTCATGCTACTGAGGTTGACCAATAGAGCTCACTAACTTAGCTGTTAAATTATTATTATTTCCGAGTAATTAAGTATACTTTACACACTTTCAAAGGAAGCAATTCTTGGTCAGTCTCGTTAATGTTGGAATGGAAGTCTAGGTCGAATATTTCACGCTCTACTACTGATTTATACAATGTTCTCTTCCACATGAACCAAATAAAAACTGTTTTTATTTTACTTTTAATCTGCTATCGTAAAATGAAATGTGCTCGCTCAGTATTGAACGAACGAATCATAAGAGCTTATTTGTATTCATCCTTTTTTATTTAATCTTATTACCTACTCCCGCCCTAACTTTAAGTAAAAATTAAGTGTAGCTGCGAAGCCTCTAACATAAACATAAGACCTTTCAGTGTTCTACAGGCTACATTTCGGCGAGTGTGTCAAGGAATTATACGAATTGATTCCGGCCCCCTTTTACGAAACAAACAAGAACGATAGAATAAAAATAATAAAAAGCTTATTATATTTTTATAACTTAAGCAATCATTTTGCAAGTTTTTACGAAATTAAATCAAATTTCACTTACAAAAATTAATCGACTGTGTCATCCGGTGGGACTCGAACCCACGTCCCTTCGCTATCCGGGCGAGTGCTCTTACCAACTAAGCTACGGAGGACGTTAGTCAGTCGACGAATTTTTGCAAGTGCTTGCTACGCCAGTGAGCCGGCGTTCGATTTCATCAATACTTGGGGAATGTACCCGCATGTATCCAATGGAAATATTTTTACAAATATTTAACCATCAGTTAAGATGAAATCAGCTTAACTTATTATATTTTTATAACTTAAGCAATCATTTTGCAAGTTTTTACGAAATTAAATCAAATTTCAAATTTCACTTACAAAAATAACGTCCTCCGTAGCTTAGTTGGTAAGAGCACTCGCCCGGATAGCGAAGGGACGTGGGTTCGAGTCCTACCGGATGACACAGTCGATTAATTTTTGTAAGTGAAATTTGATTTAATTTCGTAAAAACTTGCAAAATGATTGCTTAAGTTATAAAAATATAATAAGTTAAGCTGATTTCATCTTAACTGATGGTTAAATATTTGTAAAAATATTTCCATTGGATACATGCGGGTACATTCCCCAAGTATTGATGAAATCGAACGCCGGCTCACTGGCGTAGCAAGCACTTGCAAAAATTCGTCGACTGACTAACGTCCTCCGTAGCTTAGTTGGTAAGAGCACTCGCCCGGATAGCGAAGGGACGTGGGTTCGAGTCCCACCGGATGACACAGTCGATTAATTTTTGTAAGTGAAATTTGATTTAATTTCATAAAAAGCTTAAGTGTAAGTGGTCAGGCCACACAATCAGAGGACGTGAAAGTCAAAATTAGTCATGAATTGGTTAATAAGTAATAAGAAGAGAAAACGGGCTAGCACTACCAAGCAGTAGGTACAGATGAAATGTATAACCTGACGTGCTGCCGACGTCAGGTTATACATTTCATCTACAAAAATATCTTTTATTACGTAGGGAATAGGGGCGGTCTCAATGTCAACGTGCGATAGTCCGTCGTGAGGTCGTGTGGATATGTTACCGGCAATGCGTATAATGCGGACATTTTATACAATGCCTGGGCAATGTTTATAATGCCTGGCGCTCGCAGGCAATGTATGAATAATTACGAATATTACTGTCCAATACATACTTTGCCTAAACAATGTATAAAATGCCTGGCGCGAGCAGGCAATGTATGAAATATTAAGAATATGACTATCCAATACATACTTTGCCTAAGCAATGTGTATAATGCTTGGCGCGAGCAGGCAATATATGAAATATTAAGAATATTACTGTCCAATACATACTTTGCCTAAGCAATGTATATAATGCCTGGCGCGCGCAGGCAATGTATGAAATATTACGAATATTACTGTCCAATACATACTTTGCCTAGGCAATAAATAGGAACAATGCCTAGGTATTGTATGCGTGCTGGTCCAATGTCTAAAAAAAACATTTTGAGACCGGGCTCCAGGTGTAGAATCTTTCAAAACAAACAATTTAGTTCTGGCGGTTCGCTGGCCGCTTGCTTTGTGGTTATTGTTCTAATCTACCCTAACCTAGAGAAATTTTAAATCGCTCGTATCTGGGAAACAGTACGTGCTAGAAAAAAAATAATGTCATTTTACGCTGTGCGACGTGTGAGGGGTAGCCCCAACAGCATGCTGGCCGCGCTTGCAGAGAGGCTTGACTGCCCAACCACTTGACTGCTGCAACTTGCACATCGCGCACTTTTAGCTCTATATTATAGTGTTATTTTTAATTTTGAGTAAAAAAAACAATACATAATATTTCATTTTGATTTAATTACCTATAGTAATGTCAATTAATTTTATCATAATTATGAGTCTATGTAACTTGAAATTGATTACTTATTTCATTGATTGATTGAAAGTACAATCAATAATTCATACATTGCCTAAAAAATTTAGGCATTCTATACAATGTCGGATTATTCAGATTGCCGGTAACATATACATTGACTAGAGTAACAAACGGTGGAACAATATTGCGCCCATTGTAGGAGGCCTTTGTCAACTAGTGACACACAGACAGGCCATCGATGTAGGTATGACATAGTGTTACCGAAAACAATATATAATAATCTAATAAAAAAATATAAATAAAATATCTTTATTTCAGGCAACGGAGACTCATACAAAATAGCAAAATTCAAAATCTAAATTAAAATTCAATAAATACATTTAAAATCAAAACAATACATGTAATCCTCTGTCTGGATAAAGGCTTTTAGTAGTATTCGTATCCAGAATATGGAAAATCGATTCGTATTACTGTTTCGAACACACAATGAGATGTTATCTATAAGACGCTCTTTGCAAAATTAATCAATAGGAATAGGACTAATGCTTGCAACTTGATTGATTGATGATGATTTTATATATCTAGTATAATTTATTACGGTTTCTTAATTTTACACTTGATCAAACAAAATGTGCGGATATTAAACAAAAATTATCAAAAAAAACAACAACTTTTTTTATTAAAATACTCATCGTTTGGTCTTCATTTCTTTTCTCTTTAGATAGACGGTGTATTTTAATCAAAATAGTCGTTTTTGAAAGCGAGAGAGAAACATCAGAAACTCAGTATTTATTTTCATCCGTTTAAATTAAAAATGCATGTTTTTAAATTGACTTTTTCCGTTTTTTTTCGATACTTTCTTGCCTAATATCCGCACATTTCGTTTGATCAAGTGTAAAAAATTAATACATTCTATAATATGGGTATGAGTTACTATGTATGTATGTAGTATCTATTGCCTTTAATATTTTACAACAGCGTTCTAAATCATGGCTCAAAAATACGTGTAGATAGGTATATATCTCAATCAAATAAATTATTTTGATGGAAAAAAAAACAACGTTATGATACTACACCAAAAATCCCTAATTTTTATTTTATAGCTACTTATCCTAAAATAAAAAGTCTATACTTCTGTCTATTATATACTACTCGTATCTTACTAAAGATGATATTGACATTGCTATAACCTTGATTATACAGGGTGGAAAAGACTATGGCCCTTGAGGGGAACTATCTTAAATCCGTTAGTTAGCTCATTTTACTGAAAAGAAACATTCTTTTATTTCGGTATGCGAGGAACGCTGGTTCGATTTCCGCGTCTGGTAGTCATTTTTCAAGTGCATATATGTATTCCTTTATTTTTAAAAAGATTTAGGGGTATTGGGCCCATACATTTTTTCCACCCTGAATAGTATTGTACTTTATTACGGGTCTGTGTACTATATACAGTTAAAGAAACACATAGTACGCAAAAATACTATAGTTTTAACACCTAAGCTAGGAACGAAGAAAATCGATAGTAACAACAAACTCAGGTTTTTGCACTTGTTTACTATTCAGCAAAGTATATTTAGCAACGATAACAGGTAAATAAAAACATTAAGCAAGCGAAAATTAATTGTTTAGCTTAAGAAAAAAAATGAAATACAACATTTAAAACTATTTTAAAAGATCACCAGTAAATTACATACGAAAATGAAATTAAATGACTCGTATATACTGGATGGTAGCCCGCGACTTCATCTGCGCAAATGTTGAATTTCCCATGCAAACTTCCACTCTCTTATAGAGGTTGAATTTTCGAAAATCCAACGTCAATCAACGCGTCATTTTTTAAGTAGCGAATATCTGAAATTAATTTTCTAGTGGTTAATTACATCAAATAAGAGGAATATTTGTACGCATCTTAGGTGCAAGGGTTGAAGCTAGGCGTTGTCAGACACAAGTCAGTAAACTTTTACTTTTACACAATAGATTCTAATACTGTTTTTAAGCACTTTAATCATTGATCTAACCACGCTAAAAAGACTTTCATTTGGCCTCGTGGTCAACAATTTCCATATCTAACTGCGAAAAATCGTTTGTTTTGGTTATGGCATAAAATTTGGATTAACTAATCGGCTTATTTGCGCTTTCCCTTGTCTTTCAACGTACCGTTACGGAGCCATTAAGTAAGTTTTTTGTGAGATATAGAACACGTACTTGAATGTACTTTTTCAGTGCTCTTTAAATCTTAAAATCATTTCTTTTTCTTCTGTCGAACTGTCTTTTTTTAAAATATTTTTAATATACAGGGTGTCCCAAAATGAGTGTGCCAGAATGACACTGGAAATCGCATTCCATAGTTCATGCATAGACCGTTTCCTTTTAAATATAACTGTTCGTCATTTATCTTAAGTTATATCTAATTTTACCGAAAAAAGCTAAAATACGCAAAAGATGCGCGCTGGGACACGAGATTGTTCTTGATGATTAACTTCACACTGTGTTTTGTTGCCAGACTTACAGAAAATGCTTCGTGACTGTTTTGACTGACTGTAAACTCGGTTGGAAGAATGAAAGGCCCTTAGACAAGATGAAATTTTTTGCGAACTTCGCTATTGCAAACGAAATGTCAAAATATGTATGCAAAAGTTCGATGGCTATTGTCAGTTTCATACATTTTGTTAGCGATAGTGAACTTCGCTTTTGATAGATGGCGTCTTTGTCTACGGGTCCAGGTATAAGTATTCGTACTTTATATCTACGCATATACTGGTACTCAACTCACTGGCAGCGTGCGTGGTACGAGGGTGAGCGCATTTTTTGCGAATCTATCCGATTCTTGAAGTGTCTCGTTCAATTCGCCGTTCCAATACAGTTTCAATCGGTGTGCATCATATTCTTTTTGATTTTCGATTGCACGGCCATGTCGGAATGTTGTTCGGTATCAGCTCTTTTGTGCTGTTCGTGTTCTAACTATACTCGTATTGCCAATTTGCAATGTCGGGTACATTACACGCACAGGAAAAATGTACCTGCGTAGTTTTTTTTTTTTTTAAATAACCTGACGTTGTAGGGCAATTAATTCTACGTGTATGATCATGGTGTTACGATGGGAGCTCCAACATTCGCAGTTGTCGCAAAAGGACGGCGTTTCATTCATTGCCGCCTTTTGCACGTTCCAAAGATAAACATAATTATTGAAAAATCAAAATACCCGACTGCAAAAGTTATTATATGTTTGAAATTGTCTTTTTACTGGCTTTCTTTTGATACCTACATTACTATGGTAAGAAAAAAAACAATCACCCCTCCCCCCTTTATTTAATTTTGCTGACGCCATTTTTAAAATGTATATAGCCTACGTCACTCACAATTTTGACGAATTCAACTCTCCATCCAAATTCTACCATATGGTGAAGGCTGCTGCAGACCGGAATCGTTGGAGGCAAATCGTCCGTTTGAGAGGCTCGAGTGACCACGATCCTCAGTAATGAGGGACCGACTGGAGGGAGAGGAAGACTCTCGAAAAACATAACCCTCCTTCCGCAGTCGGGTAAAATTTTTTTGAAAAGACCAATGACTGCAAATCCGAAATCCGTCCCAGTGTGCAACGGTTAGATTTCACGACGATTAGGTGTTTTCAAATTAGGTGTCTCGTCCATAAACCATCGGTGTTATTACAAAAAAAATATTACCAGGCTCAAACTAGGTCTAAATATTAGCCGACAACAGAGGAATGAATGACACATTCGTGACATAACCTGAAAGGGAAACGCTCTCTAATTGGCTAGCTAATAGCTTCGGCTTGGCTTAAACCCGGTCCTAAGTTTTTCAAATAACGGGGTATGACTTTTAACTTCTTAGGAGATTGTGATATGTAACCATCTCTACCCCTGCAAGAGCAGTCTGCCACCGCGCAGTGGTTCGTGCAAGTTCATAGAGAGCATGAATGGCTGCGCAAAAACTGGCGCACATCCGCCAGTAGCACACTTTGCGCGATCGTTGTAAGGCATAGGCGGGGGCGGGAGCGATTTTTGATCAGCCACTTCTTAAAAGATTTTATATCTGAAGTGCTCTAGCTTCTGTAAACATGTGCGCCAATTATTTAACTATACAGGGTGTAAAAGAGTTCACAATATATAAGCCATTACGTGATAGTGAGTATTATTATTATTACCATCAAAACTGGTCAGGTTCTCCTGTTAACAGGGTCACAGAGGTCAGGTGGCAGTCGCTCTACTGTAATTCTAACCATCCGATCTGCTACATCCTAGATTATGGTCAGCGGACCCTAGGCACTCGCATGCGAGTTCACAACCGGCATAACGCTAGGATGATGATGATGAGGTGATAGTGATTATTGAGAACAGTAGAAACAGGTTTTTTAAAGTAGTCTTAAAATTATCACGGACAAAAAAAAATCGACTGACGTTCATTAAGCATTAAAAATATTTTTTAAAGATACCAATATGACTAAAAAACATACAAAAATTTCGGCCAAATGTCTGCAAAGGATATTGACCAAAGCCGGGCCTAGATTGCGTCTTTGTAGTTTATATTTCAAAAATCGCTTTTTGAATTGTAAATGCACTGGTATTTTTTAAATAATCTAAAGAATAGGTATTAGAAAGTAATACTTAATCACAAAATTAAAAAGGCCTAATCTGCCATTGAATTCCTCGTAAACCCCTGATTATTTCATGATATTTTTCCCCTGATATTACAAAAATATTTTTTGTGTGTATTCTTTCAAATATTATATCCGAACATTTTGTAAAGACGCATGCTGACGCAAAGTGGGCCTAGTTTCTATAGTGTTTTGGTCAAGATCCTTCATCAAAAAACCCAATCGTACATAAATAAACCATTTTGAGATAAAGAAAATAACAATGTACCTACATAGTTTTGAAAAAAGCCTGCATATTATATTATATTTAAAGTGCTTACACCTTAAATACTCGTATGTAAATAGGTAATTACCGACTTTAAATCTTTAGTCCTATACCTAGCAAGTAATAAGACTAAGAAATATTGACTCGAAGGATTTTGCCATAGAGTTATTAATTTGAGATTTGTTATAAATTACTTACAAAACCATGTCAGTTGCAGAACTTTAGTTTTATCTATGTTCCTATATTTTGTAGTTCGGTGATTCCACTTGTAAGTTATTATGGTTCAAAATGTTACAAGTTGTAATTTTCAAGTATTTTTAAGATCATAAGATGTATACATAATATTTTTTAAGATCATATGGTATAACTTGTACCACCCGCTTTCCCACACGGCTTGTTGGCGCGGAGTCACTCGACCGACAAGTGGGTCGGCTCTCATGATCCATACTGCGCTGCGCGCGCGCAAAGGGCGCCGCGCTTTCCACACTACGTCACAATCACATACGGGCACATGCTTAAAGTCCGTTTTACATTGTGAACAATCTTGACATTCCTTTTTAACGAAATTATTTATTTAAAAATAAGATAGACACAAAAATA
This sequence comes from Pyrausta nigrata, assembly GCA_949316185.1. Lineage (NCBI taxonomy): Eukaryota > Metazoa > Arthropoda > Insecta > Lepidoptera > Crambidae > Pyrausta > Pyrausta nigrata. The sequence goes on from OX438936.1 coordinate 4,240,173, forward strand.
CAATATGGTAATTTATCGTTTAATATATGCAGCTTTCTAGAGCTATTAGTATTATTATTTTTCACGAGTATTAGTTTTAAAAGTCATAAAAACATCGTTTACAATGTTTGACACGTTAAGAAAAACAGACTTTAGCCCGCGAGAAAATCTAATTTAATTTGCAAAAAGCAAGTATCTACTCACAAGGTGTTTTTTTAATGGGTTTGATCTCGACTCAGCTTTGACGTGGACTACAGAGTAGTCTGTACGCCACGTCTGTAGAGACGTGGCGTAGACAGTGTCGACGGTGCACACTGGGGCCGTTCCATATAGTAGGGGAGCCCAAGAGGGGATTTGGGGATTTACTAAAGCGCGGCAGATTAACATACAGGGAGGAACCTAGTACCCCATTAAATACCTCCACCAAGTATTAGCCCCGTATATGTGGCCGCGCGTCAAGGATAAAGGATCAGATTAGTAAAAAAAAATTGATCATCTGAAATTCTCTAGCGCGTAAGATTAAGGTAGGGTAAGTTAGTTATATGCTAAAAAGTGTATATTCCACTAATCTGACAATTTTCGATTGACGATAAGAAGTAGTTAGGTTACAAACTTGTAAAAAAAAACGTCACCTCGACTTTCTCGAGGGTGGCTAATTTTTATTTTATTTTGAAGGTAATAATTCAATGTTCACAAACAATATATAATCTGACGATTTCCGTAAGCCGAAGTAAGGAAAAATAATCGATAAAGTTTAACCCGTGACACGATTTTGACCTAGAATTCAAAAATGGCGGCTTTTGATGGCTACTTGTCAGATCGACCCAGTCTCGAATTCCCCCACCGAAAAAATGATTTATACCGTCGATACAGTCTTTTGATGTGTCATGAAATATACAATCCCTGTCCGATCCGTTAAGGTGTTATCAGGTATAGAGTCAAGGTTCCATTTGTGTAATTATATTCATAAAATAATTTTAAAAAAATACCCCATGAAAAAAAAAGATAAAAATACTACACTATAAAAACTTACATGGCAACGCGAAGGGCGGTGACGGGGTGCGCGGGGGCGAGGCATTGCGCTGGCACTCGCAGGTAGCGAAGTCATGACCCCAGACGACCCCGGCTCTTAATATGAGCCAGATAATAATGTGTTAATCGTAAGAAACAGAGACTTTTTGGTAGCTCTAAAAAGAGCTTTTTTTTGGTGGTGCTGATTAGTGTTTGGTGGACTCGTGGCCTGCCTGCGTCAAACCGATGGCTTTCCCGACCCTACGTTGCCCGAAGTGAACACGCGATTGTGCAAACGCTGGAACGCACGCTCTGACGGCACTGTGATACCCAGCGGAATAGCAAAACGTACTTCATAGTCTCTGCGAGCTGCAGAATAATCACAGTCACTCCTACCCAGACACATAAGCATATTAAAGTATCCTTGATTCGTATACGACATTTCGCGGATCAACGGAACGGAACGACCACTCGAAAGTAATGTCATCGCGAAACTGACCTGTAATAATATCGGGATAGCCGCCGGACACGTGCCGCGCGGCGATGTCAAAGGCCGCCGCTACGTTTATTGTAGTACCGACAAAGCGATTAGCCGGCGACAATAGAGCCGCGCGGCCGGCGGGAGTGTTAACGTATTTTAAAAATTACCCCGTTTTAGGGTAAATAGGTGCTAAACTTGCCAACTATAAAAATCGCCAAAAAATTATGGATTAATGGATTACGTAATTTTGATACTTATTTTGGTAACGTTATTAAAGCAACATTATGACCCTTTCGGCTCGGACAGTTTTTTTTTACATATTGTATATCACCGCAATCTGCACAAAATTTTCAATACGACAATAATATCTAATACACGAATAAAAACTTACTTGAAAGAGAATTCGTGTGATGAATATTTTGAAAGGTGCATTTTTGCACTATCCATCAACTTTGACCAAATTTTTTCACTGATTGCCCATGCACTAGCACTCAAATAACACTTCCACAACAAAGTTTATACAATCAGGAAACAATTACATAAATTACAAACTCTGAAACACGATACAACCACTCCAAAACTTTTTTATAAACAAAGCAGCAAAAAATAACACGTGCGAATTACGCGGGCACTATCCCGACTAAAAAAAGTACTGTTGATAGAAAAAAAAAAATCTTTTTATACTTATTGTCTCATAAATAAAAGTTTTGTACTTCAAAGAATATATACTGTTTTATTTGCATGCTATTTTTCAGCTCTTTAATTTGTTTAGTTAAAAGATTTGAAAAAATACAAAAAAAAAATTTCCATTATCAGGTTAGGCGAATCCCTCAAGATAATCGTCAGATTATGAGACAGCACGTTTAGGGTATATAAATGAACCATATATATCTTAATCAGACGCGCTCGAGTATTTCAAAATAGCGTTTTTTTTTGCACATTCTATTAATGGCCGCAAGTTTAGGTCACATCCAAATCGTCAGATTATTACATAAGAGCCTTCTTTTACGTTTACTTAACATTCCCTTTGAAAATCTGACGCGCTCGATTATTTTTTTTCCGTTTTCAACCCTTACGCGCGACCACCCCCATCATGGAAACAATCAGATTAACATACGTATGTTTTCAAAAAAACGTAGGACATGGGTGCTATTAATATCTGACGCGCTCGAGTATGTCCATGCAACTGGTTTTTTTTTTACATTTTTGAAAATTTATAGCCGCTCCCGCCACCGATGAAAGTGTATATATTATATGACATTTTTTTCTTCTTATCATCTAAGCTTCGCAATCCAAAAGGTCTCTTCGACGCTCAAGTAAATCCCGATTTAGCATCCTGGGGTCCCCTACCAATACAAGGGAATGCTCAAAACTCATATTCGGGATGAGATTATTTCAAAAGTAAATATGTTACAATAGTCCTAAGGAGGTATCACATCCCGTGTACAAGCATTGTGTACGTGGTACTTATTAACGTGACGTAACGTAGTACTATTGATTCGCTATGAGCTTTCGTTTGTCCGGTGCACGAGCTCAAATTTGACTATTTGCGCGGAAAATTAATTATCCGATAACTTACGTGATTTTGGGAGCACTACTAAAATATTCATTTTTAAAGTTGTGTGTTAAATTTAAATAAACTGTTAGAGATCCGTGACTAAACATGGTTTGTAGTATTTTATGCAGTTTTTCAATGTTATATTAATTCATTGGTTTATGATGTATAGCTGGTAATTTGTAACAGCATAAACCATTTTTTGTAAAGTAATAAAAAAAAATGTTTCCTCAAAATGCGCAGTGTTATTTTTGGATTATGTTTTATATTAAACTAGAGGCTTTGTATATTAGTCAACTGTAAGATTGAGCAGTATAAATTTACACATTTTTATTTTATTTATTAAAAATGATTTAAGATAGTTATTGTTTTAAGTGATAAGCATTCACTATGCAATCTAAATATATTATTGCACTTGAAAAAAAACGCGGCATTACAGCGTTAAGAAGCACTTGAAAATTTCGACAGGCTCTGCCAACGCCAGGGTGGCCGAGAGGTTAGGCAATCGCCCGGTATGCGAGGAACGCGGGTTCGATTCCCGCCTCTGGTGGTCGTTTTTTTCAAGTGCAATAATATATTTAAAAATGATTTAAACAAATTATCAGCTATATTAATATAATTCAATTAATTATAACATTACAAACTGCTACCTAAGATACTATGAGCCCTTTTCTTACTGCAACTGTTTGGTAGACATCCAGCAATATTTTTATTTTCAATTTAATCTTGCTTGGGATAAGGCCAGTGCCCTAATATTAGTTTTCGCTATTTATTTTTAAGAAGGTCTTGAGGAGCCCTTCATTTTAGTCTTCTAAAAGTTACTTTATTTGACATTAACTAAGTCACGGACATAACAGTTTATTTATATTTACCCTTAAACTTTAAAATAAATATTTTAGTAGCGCTCCGTATTTCGTAAATTAATTTTCCTCGCAAACAGTCAACTTTGAGCTAACGCCCTGGACAAACGAGAGCTCGTAGCGACTTAATGTAATGCAATTCACGAGATGTAATACTAGAGTGTAATACTTCCTAATGACTACTGCATTGTATTTACTTTTTTAAATAACCTCTTTTCGAAAACGAGTTTCAAGTTTTTACCCGACTGCGGAAGGAGGGTTATGTTTTTCGAGAGTATGTATGTATGTGTGTAAGTATGTATGTATGTATAATTGTTTGGCACGCCCTACAGCCCAAACGGCTTGACAGTTTTTGACATATGAGGTGTCGTTAAATTTGTCAAAATCGTGAGAGTGACAAAGGCTATATAAATTTTTAAAATGGCGCCCGCAAATGGAAATAAAGGGGGGAGGGGGGATCGATTTTTTCCTTAGCATTGCAATATGGGTATCAAATAAAAGCCAGTAAAGAGACCAATTCAAAAATATAATATTTTGGCAGTCTGGTGTTTTGTTTTTAAAAATAAAACTAAAAATAATAAAATAAAAAACGGTAATTTTAAAAAAACTAAAAAACCCGACTGCATTTCTATGTAATTGGAAATTAAAAAACCCTAAAACAAGAAAGAGGTCATACCCGGGTTAAATTGGTACCCATATTAAAAATTGTAGCCGTCGGGACCCTTGTTAAAAAGTCTGCCGTCTCGTCAGTAGATTAAAGTAATTTGCAATGTACTCGTAATATAGAGGTAGGTATGTGCTCTAAATTCACTAAGCCTCCATTTCTAGAATGGGTCCCGACTGCTACAATGTTTAATATGGGTACCAATTTAACCCGGGTATGACCTCTTTCTTGTTTTAGGGTTTTTTATTTTCCAATTACATAGAAATGCAGTCGGGTTTTTTAGTTTTTAAAATTACCGTTTTTTTTACTTGTATGGAACCAGTGCGCGGTGGAGCGAGATCACTCGGAAGGCACTTCCTCCCACTCACCGACGGAACACAGCAAACTGCTTGAAGCCGGGTTTCGGTTGGGAGGTGGTATCTACTATCTACCATGCGGCACCTAACGGAGCCTATCACCGCTGATAGGATCGTTCAGCCGCCATCACGAACTGGAGGTTGTGATGTCGTTGCCGGGGGTAGACCACTAGGAAGTAGTTCCCTTACCACCCCCGAACATGACAAACACATGACGATGAATCAAGCCTTATTTTAAGGGCTGTATGTTGATGAACTAGCAAGCGCATCTCTATAATCGATGGGAGTGTAGGGATGTAAAAAAGTTTGAGTCATATTTTTGGTTTTAAAAGGATTTTTATCTATGTTTGTATAGGGTTGCTTACATTAGTGTGGATAGTCTGTAATACGTCTATAAATATAATTGCATGCATTTTACCTCTGTACGTTAATTTTTTAACAGAAATGATGACCAGGTTGTTAAATTGGACGTAATACAACACCATGTTTCTTAAACTCATCTCTCATATTTGGTCTCACCGTGGTTCATAGAGAGTGAATAAAAGCAATTTTGCTTTCACGTCAGGTTTATTTAATAAAATGTTTTACTTGTTCAGTTTTGTCTGCTGTTACTTGCCCACCTTAATAGTCTACATTTCTTTATAATCTATATTATTGTTTGTCTTATAATTCTACTTGTTTGATTCTCTCGATATATGACGGTAGCTCTGCTGAGAGCAATTTGTCCCCGACTTGCCGTGGTCCTTCGCCGCGCTAGTCTTCCCGATACTAGAGTGTATAATTAGTTTTATAACTTAAGCAATTTGTTTGCAAGTTTTTACGAAATTAAATTTCGCTCACAAAAATTGATCGACTGTGACATAGAACCCACGAATCTTCGCTATCCGGGCAAATGCTCTTATCAACTAAGCCACGGAGGACGTTAGTCAGATGACACAGTCGATAAATTTTTGTGAGCGAAATTGGAGATTGACCACGGCCAGTACTCTGGATGTAATTTTTGTGTCAGAATAGTTTTCACACCAAAAAGAAATGAAATTATTATAGATCATTCTAATATTTTTAAATATATTTCCCTACTGGGGTTAATTTTTGTAAAATAATAAGTTGTTTCTTGTTTCCTTTAAACTTGTCTTTGACATTTTAGCCATATTGTAGAACAGTAGGAGGAACAACGGAAAAGTCAAATTCGATTTTGATTCATAAAGTCTGCATAACCTCAAAAAATCATCACAGACTGATTAAAGTAGGTAATGCAATTAAATAAAAAGATGACATTGACATCTGTCATTACTATTAGTAGTATGTTTCACGTGTTGGGTTGAGTTCCTCTGCAAAAAGGAAATTATTTATTAATGTGAAAATAAAATTGGACGTTTTCTATTTGACTTTCGGCGGAAGTAAGTTTTTGAATAGCTACTACTGGACTATTATTGTTCCTTGTGATTCCTAAGAGCATCCTGCAACTTGAATTACGCCTACACCGGTAAGATATACTGTTTTATATCTTAATATTTTGACTTTGATCGATGTTACGTTGTGTATGTTAGAACTGCTGTGGACTTGCTTATTGTTAACCTCACCTTACATTACAATAGAGTTAATTTTCTTTGACCTACAACAGATGATTTTTATTCTATATTTCCGAAAACCCAATACGAAAATGTACATAATCATTTGAGACGTGTGATAAACAGATTACTAGCCAAATACAACAACTTTCGTCATGACACAAAAATCTTTAGGTTAGTACATTTAGCCATAGTCCCGTGGGTAATATCTTTTAATTTAATTACAAGAGTGTAATTTGACGACTTCCCTAGCTGAGTGGCTAGCACACCGGTCTTCAAGGTGTCGCCATCTCTGAGGTCCCGGTTTCGATCCCCGGTCGGGATAATTAGAAATTCATATTTTCTATTTTGTCTCGAGTCTGGGTGTCGTGGTACCACAAGTGCTTCAGCCACTTACCGTGGGATCTGAGCAATGTATATGATGTTGACCAAAACTTATTATTAAAGAAAATCAAAGCCGGCTTTGGTTTTCAAAGCAGCCTTTGCCCACTGTAAGAAGGCTCAGGCACTCGTGCGAGCTGGAGCGGCTTAGGCTGGAGAACATGCTGAAACGAGCTTGGGGTCTGGTATCGAGCAGACTATAGCCCGACCGCATGATTGAAGCCTCACCTGCGGGAAACAGGGGTAAAAGGTAGACGAGAACGGGGACCATAAGCGGAGCGGGCGGGGCTTGTGATTTGAATTTCGAAACAAGTAAACATACCTAATTTAAAAAAAAAACACCCGACTGCAAAAATATATATTTTTTGAAATGGTCTTTTTACTGGCTTTCATTTAATACCTATATTGCTATGGTAAGGAAAAAATCAATCCCCCTTCCCCCTTTTATTGCCATTTGCAGGCGCCATTTTTAAAATGAATATAGCCTGTATCACTCTCACAATTTTGACAAATTCAACGACACCTCATATGTCAAAAACTGTCGAGCCGATTGGGCTGTAGGACGTGCCAAACAATTATACATACTCTCGAAAAACATAACCCTCCTTCAGCAGTCGAATAAAAAATGCGATTTTCGAATTTCAGTTTTTCTAAATTCAAATCTCAAGCGCGCCCCGCCCGCATCTCTCATTGTCCTCGTACTTGTGTACCCCTCCCTGTACCTCGCAAGCGAAGGACTCAGTTAGGAGGTCGGACTATAGTACTGTCGGCAGCACGACAGGTTACCCAAATGAACTATGAAAAAACTTTTATTACTTAGGGAATAGAGTCGGTCTCAAGGTTAAATTGGGGTAGTATGACGTGCGGCCATGTGTAGGCGAAGGACCAAAATAGCGCAGCAGACAGGGAAATCCGATTGCACGCATGCACGCTTGCATGCAATTATTACTTTCAAGACTCTCCAAGCCGAATCGGAAAATCCGATGTGATGGTGCGTTTAATAAAGCCTTTAGGAGCAATTTTTAGGTTCACTAAAAATAAATTAAAAGTAAAAACCTTTTTTAAAACAATCTATTATGTAAATGCGCTAAAACGAATAAAATAAATTTTCCTTTAAAACTTTTACGAACAACTCATAACATCATTACAAGATTTATATGATATAAAAGCTTGTCGCGAGATATAAGTAGGTACTTACTAGGCGTATTTTAGGCCTTTTATTTTGCTTTGGAGTAGTCTTCGCATTTAATTAAGTATATTTTTTTCTTATTATTTTCGTGTACTTTTATTATTAAGACAAATAGAGTCTGTAAATACAGAAACTGAAAAACGAAAAGTTGTTTATGCAGCAAAAATAAAAATAAAACTCTTTAACGTCCATTATCTTTTTACTTTTAAGTTTCGACTGTAGATTTCATAATCAAAACGTTGAATCTTTAACGAAATTATTTGTTTGTTTCATAATTACTAATGAGCATCCATTTAATATGTATTAAACAATGTCAGTACGTACTTATTAATTAATAAAAGTGATTCTTAACGATTTTTTCTCATAACGTGAATAACGATATTCATTTCTTCAGTTATTGATGCGTATTCATTACGATCGCTTCATTAGCGGTAAGTATTCTAAAGCTCTGTGCCCACTACTTCGTACCATACCATGACCGAGCGAGCTAGGACCGTATAAAATACATTTGATTATCAACCCTAAATAGAGCAGTTAAAGTGCAAAGTATTAAAGCGCAGTGTCTGATTTGACAGTGCCAGAACGGTGCATCGACGCTTAAATATTTTGAACGTTAACTTTTCAAGCTAACGGTGAAAATAAAATGTGTGTTTATACGGTCCTAGCATGGTCAGGTGTAGTGGGCACAGACCATAGTGCTGCGGTCACACTCACACTAAATATGCTAACTAACCGTATATTTACATTACCTAGGTGTAGGCACATAAGTTAGGCCATAATTGGCAATAACAAAACATTTGGTATATGCCGGTAGGCAGATTACAAGTGAATTCTAGACCACATCACGGCGTAGGCGGTTATGTAATGCCATAATGCATTATCCAGTTCGATAGACGTGTGGCCACAGCATAACTTAAACAAAGACGCCATGGAAAAATACAGGACTTCTTGATAAATAAGCTTTTAAAAATACGCGTCACTAGACGACTTCTATTTTTCTAAAAAAATACAAAGTGTGGGCGCTCATTGTTTTGATGTAAGCTAAAAGCTTGCCCTTTTCATATCTTTTGAACTTAGGACTTGCAGCATCTTTTAATGTAACCTGATATGTCTAGTATGGCTATTTTGATGTCACCTTTGAACTTAAAAGTCAAGATTGAAATGAGTCAAGTATTGGATGAAAATCAGATGCTGGTAAGAAACATTTTCTACATTTCTTTAGCTTCATGGTTGATGATCTGTTCCCTGCGAAGTAAAAATCTTATATTACAAATATAAGAACAGTCATTGAACGTATGTCTAAAACATGGTGTTAATTTCTAAGAATTGGTTATAGAATTCCATATAATTAGCTTTAAAAGAATAGTTTATTCAATAAAAGAAAAGAAAAACAACGACATGCTTGAAATGAAAATAAATAAACTGAAAACCTACTTAATCAAAATTAAACCCGTGTTCTTGAGGCAAGGAGGCGAGGATGCTGGCTGCGTTACCGCGTTGGATAGCTAAACTTATCCTTTGAACGAGGAACGAGCCAGCTTTACTATATGCCAAAACAGAATTAAATTTAGGTGCAATTTTTCCAAAAAGAAATTTATCGGTTGGTCCCAAACATTTGGTTATTGGAATTATTTGCGGATGGTTTGTCATCCCTAATTAAAAACAATATTCGAATTTCGAATAAGAAAGCCATGCTATAGGTACGTATCACTTCTGAAACTGTTAAAGTTGTAAAGGCACTAGGTACATCATTTCAAGGGTGTGATTCAATCAGATCCAATGAACAACAATAAATTTGTTTAGACACGAAACGGTGAATATTTAACGCGAGAAATGTTTAATGTAAGCAAGTCATTAAAATCCAATCTAGTTTAACATAATATTTGCATGTTTTACTCACAAAAATTAACGCCGGCATTTCACAATGGGATATAATATAAACATCTTTTAACTAAAGATTAGTCACATCATGCCCTACTATTCAAGTGATACTTTTTGATAGTGAGTCATTCCGGGTGTGTGTGGGTCTGCGCCTTCGTACCCCTATTTGTGAAGTTTTTACGTGTCCCTGTGGCAAGGAGGTCGACAAATATGGTCTCCACTGTCTTTGTTGCCAGCAAAGTGCTGGGCGTCTCGCCCGTCACGCTACTCTTAATGACGCCATCAGGAGAGCTCTTTCCAGCATCAATGTTCCTTCCACGTTGGAACCACGTGGTTTGGTCCGTGATGATGGCAAGGGACCTGATGGCCTCACGCTCATTCCCTGGGAGCGGTGTCGGGCCTTAGTGTGGGACGATACTTTGGCCTCATCTCATCTCAGGGAGTCAGCGCTTAAAGCTGGAGCGGCGGCGGAGTTAGCTGAAAACGCCAAACGAAGCAAGTATGCATCACTTGCTAGTGATTATGTGTTTGCGCCGTTTGGCGTTGAAACTTTTGGACCGTCCGCTAAATTACTTTTTGGAAAAAATGCACTTAAATTAAATTCTGTTTTGGCAAATAGTAAAGCTGGCTCGTTCCTCGCTCAAAAGATAAGTATAGCTATCCAACGCGGTAACGCTGCCAGCATCCTCGCCTCCTTGCCTCAAGGACACGGGTTTATTTTTGATTAAGTAGGTTTTAAGTTTATTTATTTTTATTTCATGCATGTCTTTGTGTTTATTTTCTTTTATCTTGGAATAAAACATATGAGTGATACTATATTATGGACCTGTGTCACAGGTTTCTCTGAAACTTAATTCAGGCACTAGTATCTCACATGGGATAGAAAATAGTGTTTCACATTTAATTTAAGACCACTGTACTGTGTACGTTTCCTATATTGTGTGGAGAAAATAAATGTTTTTTTTATTATTATTATATTATATTAATATGGAGGAAAGAAAATTGGCGTAGGCTGCGTTTCCACAAGAAACGAGCGAGAGGTGAGTTTGTTAAGAACCAAAAGAAGAAAATAACTACATTTACCATTCCTCGCTTATGGTCCGTCAAGTTCTTGCGCTCCTTGCAAGACGTGCAAACATTGTTTTGGGGGATGGGGAAGCACCAATCACATGCGATTTTCAAAGCAAATCCATATCCCGCAATAACACCAATCATCATATTTTTTTATAGATGTATAGCGCAACTCCGTATCTGTGAACGAGAGATGTCTGTTGATGTGAGCTACGGTTGTGCAAGAGGGGTTGATGCGAGTGAAAATCTACTACATTCTACTATATTACAATGTCTTGTGTCATCATCATACAACAATACTTTTTAACATCTGAAAAAGCCGGTAGCTACGCATACATGCACCGATTAGCGGCCTAGCACATCTTTTCTAAACACGTTTCCGTGCCCCATAAAGAATAAAGCTGTCCGTCTGTCTATCAATACTCTTTTTCTCAAGAACGCGTGGAGGAATGGCTTCGGTCTCTTAAAGCTGTAAAATTGTTTAATGCAATCCGAAGATACGGCCATTTGAGCGTATTTTCTAACATTTTGTAGAGGAATCAAAACCTATGGGATACTTCCCATAGCCTAGTGTTATTAAATTAAAGGTTATGTAGTACTGGTGAAGAAAAAACTTCAAAAACCGCAATTGCAGACATTTGACCGCAATCGCACCTGATGGTAAGCGACGATGCGGCCGAGGACAGATAGATAACTATTTTATTGCACACCATAAAAGTAACAACACAATTTACATAGAAAGATGTACAAATTGGCGGTCTTATCGCTAAGAGGATAGATCATGTGAATCAGATCTAACTTAAAGTAATCTTCTCTTATAGTAAGTAGCCTCTCCACTCTTTTCTTTACGCACAGATTCACAGCGTTACGACGACGCACAGTAGATTTTTGAGCCCAAAAATCGGTAATATTGATTTTCTGCTGAATTCTACAAGAATAGATGATATCTAAGCCGCGTCGTGACGCATCCTCGCATCGCTTAGCTATCGCACATATGCGGTGGAACGCAACCCTAAAGCGCATCAATTTGTCGGTAGCCTCTGCCCTCTCGCTTGCTTGCAAGTACCGCGTAGTAGTGTTTGCATTTCCGACCTTTCACATCCCTCTTTATGCGTTGAGGACCTGCAATACAAAATCTGCAGGGCTTCTATTACAACACATTTTTTTCTTAATTTTCTCAAATCTTTTTACCTGACTGCATCTAACCTCTTGGGGGCTGATATTGGTGCTCAAATACAACAACGTTTACTAATACAAAATCGAACTTGCAAAAAAAATTTTTTTTCATACAAGCTGATGCTCTTTGGCGATTTTGTATGAGGAGGTGAAATTTCAGGTACGAGTACGAGTAAGTATGATGTAGGCACCCTATATTCCTTCTATTTTTACTTGATGATAATAAGTAAGAACGTACCACACATAAACAAGTGATATTTTTGATACAGGGTGTATTTTAAAATCTAGACTTCCACAACTGAAAGCGTTAACGTAAAAAGTCGATTACCTTTGATTCTCGGATGCCACATTAAAATACCTTCCCATGTAACACAATCGACTTTATCTGCAGTCGCCAGCATTGAACTGTACTACAATTTTCGCCTCTTTACCAACGGCATAAGCTTGTCATGATGCTCTTACAAGGAGAAAGTTGATTGTGTGAGCACTAGAAAAGAAACATGTGCTAAATAGGTTATTAGGATGAACTAGAGAGTCTTCGTAGTTGCACTGGGGCACCCCTGAGGTTTCCCCTGTTAAACCCCATAAGACCCGCGGGCGGGTTGATAACAATTTACTTTCTATTGTATCTGGAAACATGATATGTGAAGGTTTAAATGCACTTCTACTTCTACGCGCGAAGCGAGAAAATATGGGCTTTCCTTTAAGTTTCTTAAAGCCACTTGCGTCGTCGCCGCACAGAGTTCCCACATTTTTTTCGTTTTTTTTATCAAATCAAACTTTTGTGAAAATACACAGTAATTGCATTACTTAAACCTCTACCCCGTTATTCCAAAAACTTAGTACCGGGTTTAAGACAGGACTAAGCTATTAGCTAGCCAATTAGAATAGCGCTTCTCTATTAGGTTGGCTAGGTTATGTCACGTATGTGTCATTCATTCCTCTGTTGTCGGCTAATATTTAGACCTATTTTAAACCTGGTCTTTTTTTTTGTAATAACACCGCTAAGGTTTGCAAAGACATGAAAATTTGTTTTTAGCAATTTCATAAATAGAAATGTCAACAAAACCAAAATGCATTCCCTGACGTATTAAGTTCCTAAATGTATAATGATTATTATTATTTAGAAGATTAATTTGCAAATATCCTAATTTTCAACGAACAATTTGTAGTAAAAATAGGAGGACAAACCGTGCATAGCTGACAATTGGATGAAAGTATTAAAGAAAATATCAGATGATCCTGTCATCTGAGAATAGATTTACTGTACACCTACAGGTGTTTTATACAAGACGTGGTCGTGACTCGTGACAATGGTTAATACCTGTGCGGGCAGGTGTTAAGTGCAAGACTTGTCGGGACAATGGTTTTATAAACCGAGCGGAAAAAGTGAAAATTTTCGTCTATCATCTTGTTTACAATTACAGATGTGTCTAGTATTACGAATCGGCTAATGTCGTGACAATCCGACCTATACCTATATCATGACTTCTGACAAACTGTCGACTTGTCAAGCTTTATAAAACAAGAGATTACAGGGACTGGGCTCCGTACGTCGAAAGTGTTAGAATCATAGGACATCTATGCTGATTAATGTTAATTAAAGATTGGAGTCCTGGCTTGTTGATTACAGGGTAAAGTGTCCATACCAGCTTTGATCGGATAATTGATCATTAAGCGGAAACAATTTATCGAATTCTCTGTGTTTACGAGTTTCCCGATAACGCCCACGAACGCTTCAATTATTTGCAATTATTAAATAATTAAATTATTGATATATATAACAGAGTTATAGATCCATTAGAATTAAACTGCATTAATTCTGGTTTGAACGTAAACAATTATCGGACCGAAATGATGCGGTTTCAAGCTTTTACCCGAGACTTGTGACAAAGCAACACGGCTGCCCTACAAAGACCTCTAATCTATATGATACCGTAAAGAGAAGAGAGCTCAAGCCGTATCGGATAATGCCAAACTCGGTGTGACGAACCACATAATATTCGAATATCGATATTAAAACCTAATTAAAATTGCTAAATTCGGTACCTAGATTTGTTTGGTAATCGACGGTAAATAATATATCTAAAATCATAATGGTCCAAACATTTCACTGACTTTGACAAGTTGGCAATACACATAAATATGATTTGATGCAACTATGCGAGTTCTTGGTGCGTTCAAAAAACATCGTATCCTACCTAAGTATTTTATATTACTCACAGCTTTTACAAAAGGCATTCAATTTTAACTAGGTGAGAACCTAAAAACAAAATCATATTTTTCTGTGCATCAAACGGAAACACGACGCAAATGGGTATTAAAAAGTACATACCTAACTGATCTGAGAAAACGTGATTGCATCGACAGTTATTACTGGTTAATACCTTTGTCCCGGTAGTACGGATTAAAAATATGTTGGCACGTGTAAGTGCTCTGTGGGTATATGCATTAATAAATTACTTTTATTGTGTTTGTGTATACATGTATGTTTGTTTCTTATTAATTAAGAATCAAAAATACTTAAATGACATTCGCCCACGCTGCCTAGTAAGATTAGAAATTTACCATGATTCTTTTATGGTGTAGATGAGCACTAAGATAGTATTTTTGGAGTCACCGCTTATGGCGGCAAAAAAGGAGGAAGGGGTAAGTGTATATGTGTCTCCGTTAGTTTTAAAAAAAAACTTATTTGGTTAGAAATTATTTAAGGATTTTTGAAAATTCAACCTAAGGGAAGGGTGTAAAATGGAAGGTGGAAGTTTGTGTGCATAGGCATAGTATTATACTAATATTCAAAAGCTGAAAGCCTGAGGTTTGTTCGGTTGGTTGAACGCGCTTACTCGTATCTCGGGAACTATTGGTTCGAGTCAACGAATTTTTTTTTTAGTATGTTGGAGTACATTTATCGAGGAAGGTTGAAGGCTATAAATACACGCTTTAAAAAACCAGTCTGAGCGGATCAACATGACAGTGTTGCGAAAACGGGAAAAAAACATTTTGAGAGCTTCCGTTGCGTGCGCTTTATAAAGGCACAGATTATATAAAAAAAGTTGCTACGTATCTATCCTTCTCTAAAAGCTTAACCGCTGGCTTTGATCTGAAAAAAGAATGCATTACATAAACTTTAAAGGAAAACTATAGCAGTTAAGATAATTTTATTACTTTAGCAGCAAAAGTCGTCGTACTTGGGTGTTGGATAATTTGGTACCAAATACAAAATTCCTATAATAAATTCTTGAAAGTGACTAAGATGCAGTAGTTGCTTGTCAAAGCTAAAAAAAGTCATAAGATAGTGTCGAAATGTTGTAATAGATTTATGTTATGGAACCCTTCGTGCGCGAGTCCGACTCGCACTTGGTCGGTTTTTAACGTTAGACCAGTAATAGTTTCCTCTCAACATCGTGACACGTTTCGTAACTATCCACCAACAGGAACCTGCGTTAGCCAAATTGAGTTTACAACCACTCGTGATGTCAACTATCTCCATTGCAACTATTAAACAGGGGCCCTACTCAGGGGGGCTATCCAATATCCAAGATTAAAGTCCTTGTCCATTAATGGTTTTTTATTCGTCAATATTTCTAAACAGAATAAACTATATATTATATGAAAGAGTTTACAAAAACTAGCCTTTCTGAATAATTTATATATTTTTTAAGGCCGCCGATTTAGAGAAAAAAATTAATTATTTTTTCTCTTTGTCTGTACATAAACCGCACCTTCGCCTATATCAATTAACGCATGAAAAAAAATTGACAGCAAAATTGACATTCCATTGACAGAAGTACCTATTATATAATCTGTGGTGTTACCTAGTAGTATTTATCCACCAGTGGAAAGGCAATGGTATATAGCCATACAGCCAGGAAAGTAAGTGTAAGTGATCAATGTATGATGCCTGTTACAAAAAATATTTGTTCTCAAAATTGGAGGCGTTTAAAATTCTGATTTCTATGGTTACGTGTTTCATATTTTTGTAGCTTAAAGATAAATATAGGTTATTGGTGGTTGGTGATATCTTGGAATAAAAATCCAGCCTCCATACAAAAAGAGGACAAGTCCTTTAAGTTCAGTCTCTCTTCCTCTAGCAAACAAACAAAAATAAACCGACTTTATAAATTCAAAAAAGTCAAACCAAACAGCTGTCAGTTGCTATGGAAAATAGAAAACCCATAGACAATTTAATAGGGACGTCGTTCGATGACGATTTAAGTTAGATCACACAATGTGCCCAACCACTTCGTGTATGTTTTCTACCGACTCTGCTCTAGATAATATCTCGTGCAAAGACGTTCTCATCTCGTGTGAGGTGTTGTACTTGAAAAATAATATGCCGTCGGAACGTAGCGGAGTAAGCGCCTCAGGGCACTGTAGAAATAAGTGCCGTAACTATCCTCCCCGGTTGGATCCACGTGGCTGATCAAAATGTTCTGCTTTTGCTTGAAATGATCATCTCTAGGTAGATGAATGTAGGTAGATATTATATAGCCGTAGCAGTAAAAGAAACTAGTGTTTGGTTTTATGCGCCCGGTGCGGTTAGACCACATAGGTACTATACCTACAGGGTTAATGTTTGTCACTGAAATAGCCGAAAGTAGTTTGCTTAGAACCAAGGGTATTTTTATTTTCACTGACTGGCGGCTCTTTACACCTGCCTAATAGAATTAAAAAACGAATAGCTACTTTGCTAGCATACAATATTAATTGTTTAAGAAACAAAACCATCATATCACATGGTTCTCAACTTGTTAGTAGTAATACTAATTTAAATATTGTAAATTTGACAACCTCTGAGACTTTAAACTAAGAGGGAAGACAAAAGCCAGATCTAGTTTTAACTTAGTTCACCAAAACATACAAGGCTTGGCTGGCAAAGAACTAGAAATTTCGTTAGTCTTGCAAGATTTAAATATGCATGTCATGTGTCTGACAGAGCGTTGGTATAAAAATTTTGAATTAATGATAAGTATTGATAATTATAAGGTCAGTAGTTCGTTCTCAAGAGAGACCACTACTAGAGGGGGGTCACTCATACTCTTAAGAAATGAATTAAATTGGAAAGATCGCAAGTATATTGTGTCACTCTCGATGGAACGAACTATTGAACTAGCGTGTGCGGAGCTGGATCAGTATATTATATTGTGTGTGTATTAGTCCCCCAGACGCAAATTACCAACTTTTTGAACCCATTATGGAAGAAGCATTAGAGAAAGTTTGTAGATCAAACAAAAAAATAGTTGTATGCGGAGACTTTAATATTAATGTTTTAAAACAAACACAGATATCTACCCGATTTCTAAATCTCTTTGCATCTTATAATTTATTTTACCTTTTTAAGACACCAACTAGGGTGACCCCCAATACTGCAACTTGTCTAGATAATATTTTTTGTGATTCCAACGCAATCGTAATCGACAAATGTATGTTACGTAATCTTAGTTCCGATTATAGAGGTCAAAAGGTTTCAACACAGTCATGCCTCAAGTGTTGTGGATAATGTTTATAGGCCTGTCACAGTAAATAGGTTAGACAGATTTAGGGATACAATTTGTAATAGTGTAGTCTCAACTATACCCAATAATTGCGATCATGTTGATAAATTATACGAAGTACTTTTTGAATTAATAAAACATGAATTCAATGAAATCTTTCCACTGAAGAATGTTAAGACAAATCAAGTTAAATGTAAATTTAATGACTGGGCTACACCAGGTATTCATAAAAGTAGGATTAAATTGTATGACTTACATAGTATAAGAGAATACTCACAGGATCCACATACTCTTGAATATGTTAAAAATTACTCTAAGATATTTAAAAAAGTATGTTCTGCAGCCAAGTCAAACTATATTCGTAGAATAGTTATAAATTCTAACAATAAGGCAAAAGCTACTTGGAACATAATAAACAAGGAAACTTGTAAAAATAAATCAAAAAGTAGCTCATTCTCACTAAAAGTCGAAAGTAAATTGATCACATCCAATCAAGAAGTTGCAAATGCCTTTAAGTCTTTTTTTTCTAATATTGCACCTTCAACAACTAAAAAACTTGCATCTTCTTCAGAACTTGCGGGATCGATTCTCAAGTCCAATGTCGACCAGTGCGATTCTCCACTGCACTTTAGGCATGTCAGTCCCGAAGTAATTACAAAAACATTTCTAGATTTAAATATGAAGAAGACTGAGGATCTATGGGGACTATCTGTGTACATTATAAAATCAATTATCAACACAATAGCTTCTCAATTAGCAATAATTTTTAACAAGTGCATTGATGATGGCCAGTTTCCAAGCCTAATGAAATTTAGTAAAACTATACCGCTATTTAAATCCGGCGAGAAAAGTGACCCCCCTAATTTTAGCCCAATATCGATTCTTCCGGTCCCCAGTAAAATATTTGAAAAGGTAATATTCAATCAACTACTAGCACATCTTTCTTTAAACCATCTACTACACGAAAAACAATTTGGTTTCACTAAAGGTAGAAGTACTGCTGATGCGGGAGTTGCTCTATTAAAACA
Organism: Pyrausta nigrata; assembly: GCA_949316185.1. Classification (NCBI taxonomy): domain Eukaryota; kingdom Metazoa; phylum Arthropoda; class Insecta; order Lepidoptera; family Crambidae; genus Pyrausta; species Pyrausta nigrata. The sequence goes on from OX438936.1 coordinate 4,258,871, forward strand.
TATCTTTGATGCCTATGATAATAGACAAGATGCTTTAGGTATTTTCTGTGATCTTTCAAAAGCTTTTGATTGTGTAGAACATAAAACTTTATTGAAAAAATTAAGACATTATGGGGCTTCAATGAATGCATTAAATCTACTTGAATCTTACCTAACAAGTAGAACACAAAAAGTATGCATCAATGGGGTTGAGTCTTCTGGAGCACCTCTGACCATGGGTGTGCCCCAGGGATCGATATTGGGACCTTTATTGTTTTTAATTTATATAAATGACCTTCCACACTTTGTGGAAGATCTTTGTGATATAGTATTATTTGCTGATGATACTTCACTTATATTCAAAATTCCCAGGGGGAAAGATACTTTTGACGATGTAAATAATACTCTTTCACAAGTATTGCATTGGTTTACCGTTAACAACCTTTTGCTTAACGGGAATAAGACTAAATGTGTTAAGTTTACGATGCCTAATGTCAGACAGGCCTCAACAGATGTTTTGATAAAAGACAAACTGCTAAATACTATAAATTCAACAACATTTTTAGGAATTACTTTAGATTCAAAACTACAATGGGGTCCTCACATCGTGGCCTTGTCAGGAAGACTTAGTTCAGCTGCTTTTGCTGTAAAAAAGATACGGCGCTTGACTGATGTTGAAACGGCCAGACTAGTCTATTTTAGTTATTTTCACAGCTTGATATCGTACGGTATTTTACTATGGGGCTCAGCTGCTGATATAGAATCAATTTTTGTACTACAAAAAAGAGCCGTACGTGCTATTTATAACCTCAAACCTCAAGATTAATTGAAAGATAGTAGCCTCTCAATATATTTATGAAAATATTATGTATGTGCGTAAAAAATTGCATTTATTTACAAAGAAAAGTGATACGCATAATTTTAACACTAGAAATAAAAATAAGCTTGCTATTCCACAATTCAGGCTTCAAAAAGTTGGTCATTCTTTGATGGGAAAATGTGTCAATTACTTCAACAAATTACCGAAAAATATTGTAGAATTACCAATTAACAAATTCAAATCATTTATTAAGGATACCTTAATGACAAAAGGTTATTATAAAGTAGACGATTATTTGAATGGTGTAAACGTGTGGACCAGCTCGCGCTAGTAAAATTTCCGTATTTAAACATTATTTTTAAAAGAGGCTTTGACAATAGTGACTGAGTTTCTTGCGCTGCTTCTTCTCAGCACTAGCCCACAATTTGTCCCGAAGCAGTGGTAGGGCTTAAAAATTAATATGTTGGGACGTGTATAAGTGCCCCCGTGGGCCTACATACATAAATAAATGACTTTTATGACTTTAGTACAATCCATTTAAGTAATGTTCGGCATGTTTTTGTGAACATTTTGATTTTTACTTAATCGTATCCTATCTTGCTAAAGCATGTGGCTTATTTTCGGAATCATTCGCAATTCTGACATATAGTTAATTATTATTTTTATGTGCCAAGTTAACCTGTTGTCAAACTTATCATCTTAAATCACTTTAACATTAGTACACTTACATGACTACATGCTATATAGTTGAGTATCTAAAATAATAGACGCAAATTATAGAAGTTAAATAATTCTTACTTTATATTAGTTGCATCTAGTTTAGGCGCGCCTTTTTCGTTATTTCAATTGAGGCACAGAGGTAAAGAAGGATGGTAGCAGCAGCACTCAAAAAAAATTATGTTGGTTTATAAAGGAAGATAATCTATCACAATTCTAAGGTTTATCAGTCACAAATATACCAGAGTCTAGTCGTATTCATTTTTCGAACCTGGGCCCTTACTCGAGAGGCAATCTACAAATCTACAGCGATCGCCAAAACCACCAAATGTACGAAGCTGATGTACGCCGAAACATCATGCGATATTTGCATACATATTTTAACATTTAGTTGGAGTTAACGATCAGCGAAGTGCGCCGTAAGTAGAATAGATTGCATCAAGTCTAGGGGCCATGAACGTAGACAGTGTTTGCTTACTAAAGTGAATACATCCTGATGTCAATCGGAATCGACTTAAAGAACTTGTCAGTGAACTTCGAAGGAAGTTACACTTTGAATACAAAACTGAATTTCTAAAGGAAATTCGATTGTGAATTGTGAATATTTTTCCGACGCAGTTTCCGGTCACGCACGAAGTGTAAGCTGTAATACTTTAAAATATATCTCGATCTGAGTATGGGTACTTTTATTGTTATAAGTGCGAAAGTATGTCTGTCTGTTGCCTCTTGACGCTTAAGCCGCTGAACCGATTAAGATAAGTTTTGATATGCTCAGAAATAGTTTGAGACTCTGGGAAAGACTGGCTACTTTTTATCGCCATATAAAACACTAAGAGAATGAAAAGGGAGATGAAAGCTTAAATATTAAAAAAACAACTTGGCGCGCGCGGAATCATAGAGAGCCCTCTAGTACTTTATAATGTCTCAATTTATAATTAAACTAAAATGAGTTTGTTATTATTAGCTTTTTAATATTAATAACAATTTCAGTATTTAACATTTACGGTAGGACTTACACTTGAAAAAAACCTACAATTACTGGACACCCGTAAACGTAGCCGCCAGGACTATTTTCAAGGAGATGCATCTGCAATTCCGCATCTAAGTACACATTATAGTATCAACTAACAAAAAATATACTTGCTTGTAGGGTGTCCGGCACTGACCTCTATAATACAAGTACGCTGGACTACATACTGTCAACCTAAAATGAAGCTATTTATTTATCGCCATTTTGGCGCTGACGGCTGTAGTGAGCGTATGGTCACCGTCCACGGAACTAATGAGAGTTGACATGTGGTTGACATAAACGTATGCAAGTTATTATATTTTGGTTCCCTAGACACTCGGTGGGGGCGCTTCGATTCGGCACAAAAACTATGTAATTTCTTAAATAATGTTTAGTCCAGTGTACTTGTACGAGTATTATAGAGGTCAGTGGTGTCGGGTGACAGAATACGAATTTCCTTAGCCAATGTTTTAAAAAGTAAAAAGTTATGGCGGGGATTGGGCGGGAAAGAAATTAATTTCATTTGTCGTTTTTACCCGACTACGGCAAAGCAAAAGGAGGGTTATGATTTTGACAGGCTATGTATGTATGTATGTGTGTATGTTCATCTGTTCCCTCGTAACTTCTAAACTACTTATCAGAATTCGACAAATGACATATCATTAGAAGCGTCTTAATTGTCCGCTGGTTATAGGCTATATGGCGTTTCACAAAATCTAATGTGGCGCCCTCTAGCGGACAAAACATACAGAGTAAAAAAATAAAGTTAAGATAAATATGCCGTGTTTAGTATCATTTGAAAGCGCTTCACTTGTACATTTTGAATATATATATATTACTAGCATTTGCTTGTGACTTTACCTGTATTCATGGGCTGATTGCATATAATTCACATCTTTTCGTTCATAGCTTCTTTACTACTTATCAGATTACTTAGTTCATCAATTTAACTTTTGGTAATATCATGCGCCACAAATACACTTTAACACCAAAATAGTACAAATAATAAAAAGTAAAAAAACTAAAACCCAACTACGACAAAAAACGACGCTGAAAAAGTATAAAACAAGATTTTCAGAATTTTCATGTTTGGAAAGGCGTAATCACACGTTGTCAAAGTGCTACGGTAGGTAGGTATAATGTAACGTGTGACTACGCCTGTCCAAACATGAAAATTCTGAAAATTTTGTTTTATACTTTTTCAGCGTCGTTTTTTGTCGTAGTTGGGTTTTAGTTTTTTTACTTTTTATTATGTTGTGCGGATTTGTTTACAAAATGCCTCTACTCAGTGAACCATGAGCAACGTGCAATCGCGATCGAGGTTTATTTTAAAGCCAATTCCGATAAAGCACGTCGAAGGTTTTGTTCGCACGATGTGCGACAGCGATGGGTTCGCTGTCGCACATCGTGCGTATTGTTCAAAAAAAAATAATCGAATGAATCGAGAATCGACCATTCGAACTATCGAATGTCAATTTAGTAATTCGGAAAAAAAATTATCGAATAATAATCGACGATCGAATGATAATCTATACTCGGCCTTTCGATGCGTTCGATTGAATTGCCGCGACAGGACAGGCAGCGAACGAATGATTAATCGACGCGACGAATGACGATTCATTGGTTAGCAGTTAGTAATACGGCCTGCGCACCGCGTGCTCCGGTATTGCTCGCCGCATTATCGAATGATAATCGAATGACTGCGGTTGCTTATCGAATACATTCTATTACAACAGGTACCATTCGAAAAATTCAAATAATTTAGTAATAATCGCCCATCGCTAATGTGCGACGCTTACAGGAAGCGCCCAGTGAAAGATCCTGCCACTTTCTCAGAACTAAAGGACAATAACTTTCGAGAACTACTTAGATACCTAACTACATTAGTTCGCTTTTTCTGTAGTTAGGTGCCTGTAGCACCTAGCGCCGAATATCGTCCACAGATTCCTCGAATGTGTACGGCGCGAGGGAAAACATAATATGATTGCATAATTTAAAAAAAACGCATTATTATTCTTGTCTTTCAATTTTAATTATACTAAGAGACACTCAAAACGAAACAAGGAGCCCTTATAGGATCACTTTGTTGTCCGTCTGTCTGTTAAGAACCTTTTGATCAGGAACGCGTAGAGGTATAAAGTTAAAATTAACATCAAATACTTATGTCTAGTACTAATACTTTGGGAAGTTGCGTCACATCTTCTCGTCGCCTCTACCGAAATGCCTGAGGAGCAGGGTGTATAACCAGTGCGTCCTGCCTGTCATGACCTACGGGGCCGAGACGTGGAACTTGACAGTCAAGCTGGCCCACCGACTGCGTGTCGCTCAGCGAGCTATGGAACGGTCTATGCTGGGGATCTCGCTAAGGGATAGAATCCGATACGAGATTATCCGCCAAAAGACGAAAGTCATAGATATCATTCAGAGGTGCAGTAAGCTGAAGTGGCAGTGGGCTGGTCATGTCTGTCGCAGAACCGACGGGCGTTGGAGTAGGAAGGTTCTGGAATGGAGACCACGTCTCGGAAAACGTATTGTTGGACGCCCTGCTAGGTGAACCGACGACCTGAGGAAGGTGGCCGATGGTGGCTGGATGCGAGAATCGGAGGACCGTGAAAGTTGGCGCCGTCTTGGAGAGGCCTAGTCCAGCAGTGGACTGCAATAGGCTGATATTACTTATGTCTATGGTCCTTTGACACTGTACAAAAATTAAGCTTTTAAGTCAACGCAATTAAAAGATAGATAGAAGGAAGGTCTAATAGTACAAGTAAAGGAAAAAGTCCGAATACCGCGAATTTGTGATAACATCGTAGAAAAAAAAGCTTTGTTTGTATGGAACCCTCAGTCACAGAATAAGTACCCTCAGTGCGCGATTCCGACTCGCACTTGCCCGGGTTTTTTTTCTATTGTATTTTATAATATATAGTAATAATTATAATATAATATATAGTAATATATAATGCGAAATCTCACTGGTAGTTAATTGCGTTAACTGACCACCGGACAACCCACAGATTGATGATATACATATATGTAGGGAAATGTACATAAACCGCGCGGGTAATAGGACAATAATTGACAATAGATAGCTCCGACAATAGATAGCTCCATCTATTGTTGTAATAGATTGAATGTGTGACGTGTGTGACCTTCATCTCAGGATGCGATTGTATCTTCTTTCTATCCTAAGAGGTGACTGCAACTTCACCTCCTTGCACACTGCTGTCAGCGCACATACATGGTGACCAGTTTAAAACGAATAACATCAGTGTCACTAGAGTGACTGTAATACATATTCCTAATATATTTCGTCCATGCTCATAGCTAGGATATCTTTTAGGATAGAGTTCACAAACACATAAATTATTGTTTTTAAGTGATAAGCATTCACATTGCAATCTAAATATATTACTGCACTTGAAATCCAATTAAATAAATTGAGGGTGTAATCCCAATAACATTGATGGAAGCAACGCGGCATTATAGCGTTAAGAAGCACTTGAAAATTTTGACAGGCTCCGCCAACGTCAGGGTGGCCGAGAGGTTAGGCAATCGCCCGGCATGCGAGGAACGCGGGTTCGATTCCCGCCTCTGGTGGTCATTTTTTCAAGTGCAGTAAATATTCACAAACAGATGTTTAGTTTTAAAACGTTAAACTATTTTGAAATATTTTGTATGGGAATCGTGTCAAAGAAACCGTCAATTTATGTTTTACACAATTGGTGAACTCGGGTTTTAGATGACATAAATATTGTTTTTACACTAACGCTGCTTGTAATGAAAATGAAAATTGAGTGTTTTTTTGTATTGAGGAGATTGTTGACTCTCGTTAAAGTAAGTAGTAATAGTAGCTAGCTTACGATTCTCATGCAATATAACTTTTTCAGTATGGTAAACTGTAGGTACCTAATTCATATTCGAAATTGTCCTTCCACTGAAAAGTTTAAACTAGATTTCGATTGTGACTTTCTGAGAATTCACACACTGAGTTACGTTAAATAAAAAAAAACAAATTTCGAACTTTTAATTTTTTTTTATTGCATGAGAATCGTGCCCCAGAGCCTTAAGCTAATTTAAAACGCAGTAAGGAGATTCCGAATCTGTATGTAACTCAATACTTGAAAAAATATTCCATACTGCGTTTTTAATAAGCACGGCAGTAAATCTGCTGTAGCAAATAATCTCAATAACTACCAAGTCAAACCAAAATTGATTTTACGTTAACACTAACAAAGTCTAACAAAGTTAATAACAAATACCTAACTACTACGCAATTCGTGAAGGTCAGCGGCAATTAATTCTGAACTTTAACGGTTCAGATATTGATTTTAATATTGCTTGATCCATTCGGATATTAATGCAGCATGGTGATTCGACCACATTCCGCATTACATTATGTATTTATTTTTGTTTATGCAACTGTAGTGTTAATTGACATGTCAATAAAGACTAGTACAATCACTCGTACGTGTGGCAAACGGCAAAAAGGTTGATAGTACTGTCAGGCATCTCTCACTCAATGAACTTGCGCGCGTTAAGAGCATACTCTCGAGCGCACCGACGGCGGTGCGTAAATCAGTAGGCTGCCAACAACCGACGGGCGCGCGCGTACGCACTGTTGAATTATTTGTGTTACGGTCGATTCGTTTTAATGCAAACTAATTAGGTAATATGATTTATACATCTAGTATTTACTGTAAAAATGCAACCAGAAGCATAATATGTCCTGAATGAGTCTCAGATTTAAATACAATTCTGGACTTATCAGTCTCGAATGTTTGAACTTTTTAAATCTTTTAATCAGTCATCATAATTTTACGGCAGACTGATAGTTCCCACAGATGCTTTTTATAACTATGTATGACTACATATTTGAAAAAAAATTTGCAGACAACAACATCTTAGATCTTGTTTTCCACATTACTACGTATTAAAACTCTTTGTACGAATCCAATTTGTTTTTCGGGACAACCGAAAATTTTGTTTACCAGTGTTTTTTTTATAAAACACTATATCATTGTAAAACATTTCAAACCGAGCTACAAATAAAATAGGCCTTGTATCGAAAGAGGCAACCCTGACTTTATTAGTTTTACTCCAAGGTCGCGTAGCTGCAGAGGAATAATAACGTAATGTTCGAAACGTAAGGCACATTTTCGGACGCAGCGGTCTGCGACAAAAAATTGTAGGCTATTATAAGAGTAGGTATGGCCGATTTTCCTTGGAGTGATTTATCTGTTAGGTACGTAGTAACTATTATATCATCTGTGGTACTGTGGCGACATCTTACCACTGTCGCCCACACTAGCAAGCAACTTCAAGACGTGACTCAGCTCCTACAGGCTAGATGGCGCTGATAGCCCGCTCCATGCAACACAAACCGCGATATGTAAGATTTAGGACGAGCTTGACTACATATAGATAAACCAAGACGGTGACCAACGGACCTTGGTCCTCGATCATAACAACCGGTCGGTAGGAAGCGCTTCCATTTGCCTTCCTAACCCAGTTGCGCCACAGTACAACACGTGAGATCAAGTCAGGAATTTCACCTAGATTATCTATTTATGTTTGACTAGCAGTTCCCCGCGACTTCGCCCGCGCCAAAAGTCATATTTTCCATACAAACTTTCATCCCCCATTTCACCCTCGAATGATTTATTACTGCGACAAATGCCTATCTCCTTCCCAGGGTCTCAAACTAAATCTGTACCATTCAATCGTCCAGTAGTTTCGGAGCCTATAAATACAAACAAACAATCAAATTTTTCCTCTTTATAATATTAGTGCAGATTAAATATATGAGTTTTTTCCACCTATGTAATACATAAATAAATAATAAATGGTTTCGACAAACACACCAATTACCTAGCCCTAAACTAACCGTGAGCTTGTGCTATGGTGACTAGGATAACGGATAGACATACTTATATCTATACTAATATTATAAAGAGGAAAGATTTGTTTGTTTGTTTATTTGCAACGAATACGCTCCGAAACTACTGAACCGATTTGAAAAATTCTTTCACCATTAGAATTCTGCATTATCTGCGATGGACATAGGCTATATTACATTATCAAAAAAGTTAGGGTTCCGTATGAAAACCAAAGGTGTAAAAGGAAAAACATTAAATTGCGAACGCTGCGAAAACTATTGACAATAGAGCAAAGTAATGTTCTACAGTTTTGTAGAGGACATCATTATCTACAATAAAGTCTGCGATATCATATGTCTAACTATAACAGTTAAGTCACAATAACTCCTTTTTTAGGTAAAAATATGATATTTTTGCGGCGGCAAAAAGAAAGCCACAGTTTCAGTATGTCGGTATTAATCTTTATCCAAATAAATCACGTCATATTCAAGGCTATATCAGTACCTGTAAATTACTTTTTGAATTATTCAAATCATACCATTAAAAAAATATCACGAGTAATATAATATTGTATCGAAGTTAGGACGGCAGCAAAGTTGGCCTTTTGCTATATCGTCAATAGATTTATTTGTTTATTTAAAAACTTTATTGCACTTAGAACAGTGTACAAAAGGTGGACTCAATTCTAAAAGTATTCTCCCCCATTCATACCTATAAGTCATGCAGAAAAATTGTAATGTGCAGGATAATGTAGTCGAATAGAAATTAAAAGACGCAACAAAATATTATAATGTAGATATAGATGGCGCTGTACGTTAGCGGTCCGATGTAACATGCTCGCTCGCAGGTTTGCCAGGTGTACAAGAGACGTCAAAATTACTCTCTTTAGCCTTAAAGAAGAATGCCTATTCTGCCAGACATTTTACACCTGCAGCCTGTGGTGTACTTACACGCAGAGGACCTATAACGCTCTCTGTGTCCAGTACAATAATGCCTTCAGGATGCTGATGGGGCTACCTAGGTTCTGCAGTGCGTCTTCGATGTTCGCTGAAGCTCATGTGGATGACTTCTACGCTATCAATCGGAAGCAGACGTCGTCGATGCTTGCTAGGATACGGTGGAGCCCCAACAGCATTCTGATGGTTACCAGAGATAGACCATCGTGTTCCATCTTTAAGCACTGGATACAAATACATATGCAGGGATTCAGGAATCGGTTTTTTGACTGAGCACTTAGTACTTTTATTTTGTATGTGGTAGTTTTATGTTATTATTTTTAAGTAGTACTAACAACTATCTGTTGCTATGGATCTTTGATTTGGTCTAAAATAAACGTTTTATTATTATATTATTATTCACACGCGTTTTGATTCTTATCTTAAAAGATATCACAGTTTAAAAAAATACTCCGCTTCTAACAATGCCCACAGGAAATCCTAAATTTACGCGAACGAAGTCGCGGGGGACCGCTAGTACATTTATAAACATCCATGACTTAGGTACAAACGCTCGTGCTCATCACACAAACATTTGCCCTTTGCGGGATTCGAACCCGCAACCGCCTGGTTTAGAAGTTCGGAGCGCGCACAACTACACCAAGACGGTCGTCAATGTAGCAGAACGGACTCCTTTAATACAGGTTGATTCAAATGATAACGTCCAAAAAATTTTTTTTTAATGCTCAGGGCTATCCAAACACACGAGTACGTAGGTACTTTATGTGAGTTCCCCGATTTTTTGTAGTTATCCAGATTAGATTTTTTTATAAAGTGATTTGTATTGCATTATAAAAAACTATATTGCCCCGACGGGGGATCGAACCCGGGACCACAGAGATGGCAACATCTTGAAAACCGATGTTTGCCAGCCACTCGGCTATGTACGGCTACGGCTACGGCTCGTGAATATTACCCGTAGGTACGTAGAACTTGTGTTTCATATAAACTTTGATAATTATTATAGCAGAGTAAAAAAACGACAATGCCTGCGAACGTATTGACGCTTAAAACACTAATCTTTTACAGTAAATTATTTCATTCCTACCGCTGCTTTAATTAAATTTGAATGGACGCTAGCCGGATTAATATCCCTTTCTGTACGTCACTAGAATACCATACAAGTGTTAGCGAACTTCGAAATGAAAGTCGGAACAATCGAATTTATTGTACGGATGACCGCACATCAAGGTATACACTGCGGCATTTTAATCAGTTGTAATTAGGGTGATTTTGCAATGAAAGAAGGTAGTCTGATGATCTGAACACTGTACCACCCCATCGCATTAGATCTCCCTAGTTTTTTGTTCTGCCAGTATTTGTTCTAATAAGTCACTAAAATATGAGCTAAGCTTTCCAAAGTAGGGCGTTTTTATACAGGCAGAATTATTGTAAAAGAACCCATTTTTATATAATAAAATAAGTAGGTCAATATTTTGATATATTAATTATTGTGACTTGACCATAACTAATTTTGTAGCTAAACGCTTCCGTTGACTACTGAAAGGCACTCCCATAATCCCTTTACTCGTACCTTAAACCTCAAAAATGGCGCGATATCCAAGAGAAAACTTCACATCACATGTTATACGTGAGGTCGTGAGTTCGATCACCACTGAGTTTGGATTTTCAAAGCTGCCTAGCGGGAAAGGAAAACATAGTGAGGAAACCTGTACACAAATTGACTAGTTTGTGAAATGGAGAAGGCAATGGTAAACCACTCCATTAGAAAGACGTTGTGTTTCATTCCACATAGTGATCACGACCCTGAGGGTCATGAGATAGGTATACGACTACGAAGAAGAAATGAAGTCATTTGCACACTTTTTGGAAGTTTGTACGTAACGCATCTCAAATAAATAAAAAAGACACAACAAAGATGCAAAACTCCAGTACCTACTTAAAGTTTTAATTAAAAAAACATGGATTAGTTGACTACGCCGCAGATTACATACAGTATTTTATAACTTACTCAGTCAAAGACTTCAATCAAAACGTACACGAGTGTATTAACTGGCTATCTTTTCAAAAGAGTGCAAACGCTGTGCGCCGAGTTATAAAATTGAGCGTTGCACCGTTTGAATAGCGCGGAATTCCTAGAAATATCTCGATTTTACTGTATCATATTTGCCAGCTTCCGTGGAATTGGAATCCATAATTGACATACGATGCCTCTCGCCACAGCCTTCCTATTGATTGCTAGTCGATTTTATTCGCTAAAATCCAGTCCAGTGATTCGAGTTGGTAAATATTTGTTTTCCACTTTAGTGGTTCTCTCTCTCTCTGGTCGTTTCCCTTACTGCTGAGGATCGTAGCTCTTTCTGATTCTGACAACTAGTCTCCATCGGTTGCGTTCAGTTACTTGATGTATTGCAGCACTGAGTCTCACAAAGACTAAGCGTAGTGTAATAAGAGTAAGCCTGTAAGTAACTTAGACTGTCTTAATAAGCTGAATATCGCGTAATCTAAAAACCTCTTAAATGGTATCTCCAGTTCCTGCGATATCTGATCTGACCAGCGTTTGGGACTTTGGCCCCTTGGTCTCTTTAAATGCTTTTTTTAACAAAAAAATAATATACTTACATATTAATTAGTACTAATAATAAACTTATATTTTTTAAAGAGTCTGAAGAAAACTTAAAGTCCTAAAGTAACTTAAATAAGGCAAAATTGAAATTAATTTCGCTCACAAAAATTAATCGACTGTGTCATCCGGTGGGAAAATAAATAAATAATTTTAAATAAGGCGGTATGTTCCTCGCGCTATATTCTTAAGTCTTAGTTAGTTAGTAAGAGTAATATTATTCAGTACGTAGTATCGATAGCAATTTTTAGAAAGTTCGACACTAGGACGGGCTTTGTTTGCATTAATGTTTTCATTGATATCCAGAACGGGTCTACCTTGTTTCGCAGAATTTTTAATGTCATAATTTTATTTGGCATAGTAGCAAATGGCATAAACTTCTTTTCGCAGAACATCAATTAGCATTCACTCATTTTGACGACCGTCTTGGTGTAGTGGTGCGCACCCCGGACTTCTAAACCAGGCGGTTGAGGGTTCGAATCCCGCAAGGGGCAAATGTTTGTGTGATGAGCGCGAGCATTTGTATCTAAGTTATGGATGTTTATAAATGTATATAAGTATGTCTATTCGTTATCCTAGTCACCATAGCACAAGCTCACGCTTAGTTTGGGACTAGGTAATTGGTGTGTTTGTTGAAACAATTTATTATTATTATTATTTATCCAACGTTCAAAACGTATAATCTTGTACGCCAGAATCATCTTTAGGCAGAAATTTAATATCCATAATAGTCTAAAAGCAGAACCATCATGTCGCAGAAAGTTCACAGTCCGAATCGTCTTTTGGGATACTTTTCATAGGTTTTATCATTAAAAGTCAGAACTATCATATCTATAATATCATATCTATGCATGCAATCAAGCATGCAGCATGCAAGCAAACATGCAGCATTCAAGTAATCATACGTGAAGCATACAACATTTTGTATGCAGCATGCATGACAAACATACAGCATGCAAGAAAAAATGCGTGCAGCATACAACAGCGTGCATGTACGCAATCAAGGATGCAGCATGTAAGCAAATATACTCTAGGGGTAGGGCAGACAAGACTGCGTGGAGTCGGTTTTTTCACAGATTCGCTTCTGTCACTGACTTTTGTACCACAACATATTGACTTTTTAATTAAATTTTAGGGTAAAATACTATTTAAAAGAAATACCAATAAGCGTAGTGAAATTATTCTAAAATTCTGTCATTTTTATAGTATGCCATATGAAATTGTACCAAACGAAATTCTGCTTTCTTCATAGTATGCCTAGTTAAATTATGCTAACTAATCGTCGTATGTAGGTACTTAATAAACATTATGCTTAGCGAAATCATGCAGAGTAAAATTTTGTCAAAGGTAATTATGCCTTATAAAATTTTGCAATCTTAAAAGTATGCCATTGTGAATTCGGACACATAAATATTCGACAAAATAATAATTATGCTTATAAAAATTTCTCCCTGAATAATATTCAACTAAAGAAGATTATGCCAAGTGTGTTATGCCAAAAGAATTTCTAAACAACAACATTCTGCCAGATAAAGGAAACCCATCTAGAACGAACCATACAGTTAGGTTGTATGTCCCCAGGACCAGGATGACGGACTACGAGCGCATCAAAAGCGGCTGCCTGCAGCGCGGCGAGCTCTGGGAGGACCCTGACTTCCCCGCCACGCAGTCCTCCGTGTTCTACCACCAGACGCCGCCGTTCCACTTTGTGTGGAAACGGGCTAAGGTAAACTATATACCTGCGGCCGTAGACAAGATGTAATCTATTCTTAAGCGAAGTTCGTTATCTAACATAAGCCATCGAAATACAACGTGACTTTTCATCACATTTTGTTGGTGATAGCGAAGTTCGCTATAGAAAGATTGAATTTTGTCTACGGGCCTTCATTTATTTGGTTTACAGTCAATAAGGGATTTTCTGACAGCTCACAAAATTATAGTTGTTTTATTTTAATAGATGGCAATATTCATCTAAGTTATTTAAATATTGCGACGAATAAGCTTAAATCAAAACATGTAGTGGTAGTACTTACGTCAAAAATGTGCGAGATTCAAAATGCTTATGAAAATAAAATCTAATGGAAAGAACGTCTTGTTAAACAATAAATTGTTTACAAATTACTTGTCAGTACGCCTGACTCTAAATCAGCAAAAATCTGCCTTCTTTATTATTGGAAATCTACCTGGCTTTTGTTCAACGCCATCTAGCGGATTTTTAAGTACTGATTTTTGACACCAGAAAAATCGCTCATCATTACACAAAAGCAGAAACTAAAGCTGAGTGTAGTGACTACTCATCTTAAAGTAAACACAGCATGCAGTTTTAGAATTTCAGAATCTGGGTAATTCCGATGTGCCGTGTCTAAAACTAATTTTAAGTTAACTCTATTTCTTTCTGTGCTTAACAAACGAAAAGAGATAGTTTAAAATAATTTAGGAACGTCATCATATGATATTTTATGATACACAGGTATGTATTTTATGATACACATACGAATTCATATTTTGAGCATATGTGTATGTTTACAGGAAGTAGGCACTGAAACTTCTAAGCTCATTTCGAATATTTTAAAACAAGTTCAAAGCTACATTATTTGTAATTCCTAAAATACATATATTTATAATAGTACCGGTGCAAAACCGGAGTCGTTAAAATACTCGCTTCAAAAATCGCACTAAAAAGTACTTTTTTCTTCGCTAATTGAAAGAAACGGAAGGTTTAAGTCGGTGCCAGCGTAGACGTATCTACAGACGTAAATAGGTCGTACGTAATACTCTTAATTAGCACGGATTTCCCTTCACGTATCTTTTGCTTTGCAAAGAAAAAAAAATTGAAAGTAACATGTTTTAGGGTTCCGTACCCAAATAGTATAAACGGGACCTTACTATATAATAAGACTCTGCTTTCCATCTGTTTGTCTGTCTTCACCATGCTCTATCTATGAATCGTGATAGCTAGACAGTTGAAATATTCCCAGATATATTTCTGTTGCCGCCAAATATAACAACAAATACTAAAATCAGAATAAATTAATACGTATGTGGGACTCCGATACAGCTAACGAGTTTTTTTTGTCGTTTTTAAAACAAAAAAAGGTTGTAATATCGAGTCTAATGTTGTAAAGATTTTACGGAACCCTTCGTGCACTAGTCCGACTCGCAATTTGCCCGATTTTGTTTCTAAAATAATATTATGGGCAGATCAACTATAACGCATTGCTCCAATGAGACAGGGGTTATGGAGATAACAAAAATATGAACGATATATGCAATTTTCAGGATTTATTTTTTATTTTCAAAAACTACTCGACGAATTTCGTCAATTTTTATATTGGACCACATCACATTATTTGAAACAAAAAAAGAATTTGCCAAATCGTGTCAGGCGTCTTCGAGTGATCGGTGACCTTTTTTGAAGTCGGTTAAAATTCACTTTTCAGATAAAGCGTTATAATTTAAAAATATTGTGGCATATAAATTTAATTTGTATAATTTAATTTTCTACACAATTTTTGTGTTGTGAGCTAACACGTAAGTTACATACAGCGTAGATACATTTACGTTTCGCAAAGATTCAGGAAAAATAGATCAACCATTCGTTCGACAACATCATAAAAAATTTATCATATTTATATCAAACGAAACCTTGAACGTTTTTTTTAATATATTATTAATGTTATTAAGTAAAAATAGAGTGACTGCCGGCCGCCGGGAATGGTGCCTATTTTTTGTCTTTTTAGGGTTCCTTGTTGACTAAGAAAGGGTTCCTAAATCAACAAGGATCGTTAAAAGACTTAAAAAGAAAAAGTATAAGGTAGGTATGTTAGTATAAATAAATACTTTTAAAAATGTATTGCTACTATTTTGTGGCGTGGCTTATTATGAGTATGTACCTAATTTATGCCAAATTACTGCTTTCTAGCAATAAGGGTCCTAGGTCGTGAACCGAAAAACAGACCACAGACAACCATAAGGGCGCGCTGTAGTAAGCTGTGTCCGAGTTATTATGTCAAAACCCAGAAACACATTTCGGCCCCACCCGGGATTCGAACACGGGACCTCGTAGATAGTACCCAGCGTGCTGACCACTAGACCAACGAGGCAGTTAGTACTATAGTGCCGAATACAGTCTTTCCCTGATTTCGAATGATTAGAATTCACCGCATACCTGTTGCTTTGAAACATACAGTTACGACGGACGACGACCTCCAATGATAAATACCCATTCCCTAATCGCTACACGTCCGTCTTGGTAGGTGCGTCACGGCATATCAAGCTAAACACTGCGGCATCTTATGCAGTTGTAATAAGAACGAATTTGCAACGAAAATATCTAATGTTCTGGCCAGTGTTCATGAATGCACCATTGGGATTTATGAGAGCCCACCCTCTTTCTCTGGTAAAGAAAAAACCGAACAAGTGCGGTTTCGACTCGCGCCCACAGTTCCGTACCAACTCCACTTATTACACAGTCCACCTGTGTCCACTTATTACACCTAGCCACGTTACAATTTATTGCCAGCAAAAAATAATTTTGGTTGAAAATGTCTTATTTTATAATTTTTAGTCGAGGGCGGGGGACAGATCTTACTACTTTGGAAGTGTCTACCTAATTATCTATTGAAATGATTGAGTTTAAGAAAAAAAATGATTATTTTTTTGCATAAAAATCGTAAAGACAGACACAACGTCCACGACACAACAAGGACATACAGACAGACAGATGAGGAATCTATACGGACATTGCAAAAGGATGCCTAATTTTAACTAAGGTTCAATTTTTTTCAATTAGATACGGAACCTTTAAACAAGACATACCTACTACAAATATACTAATTAACACTGTCTAGGGATATTTTGGATATAATAATACTATATTAATACTATGTTTTGTATATCCCTAGACAGTGTTGATGTGTGTATGTGGAAACGTCAAATTAAGTGCTGCTAGTTCATCATTGTTGTCATCGACTATATCCCTACTAAATTTTATTAGCAACTGATAGCCGTTTATTTTGACGTTTCTAAAATTCTGAGGTCAGTGCCTACCTTGTCGTTCCTTTAGCAGAGAAAGAGACGGATGAACTTGAAACAACTTGCAATGAGTCTTAGTGAGACCTTCGAGAATCATGCCTACATCACAGGGTCTGTTCGGTCAATTAATTTTTGTGTGAAAAATTTTCCTTCGTAAAATCGTGCAAAAATAATCTGAATACCTGACAAAGCCTATTTTTACCCGACTGCGGAAGGAGGGTTATGTTTTTCGAGAGTATGTATTTATAATTGTTTGGCACGCCCTACAGCCCAAACGGCTGGACAGTTTTTGACATAAGAGGTGTCGTTAAATTTGTCAAAATTGTGGGAGTGGGCTATATACAGTTGAAAAAAAGCGTGTTAAAATAGCGCCCGCGAATGGAAATAAAGGTGGGGGGGGGGAATAATTTTTCCTTACATAGCAATATGTGAATCAAACGAAAGCCAGTAAAATACCATTTCAAAAATATTATAATATTTGCAGTCGGGTATTTTGTTTTTTCAATAATTATGTTTGCTTTTTTTAATAATGTTCTTGGTTGTTTCAAGCAGTCAAATATGATAATAATTATTTGATCTAAAATAGTGTCGAGTTATAATCTTAAGTAAGTATCTAGTTTTATCACGTTCCATGCTCGAACGTTTGCTGAAATCGTCTGCACAAAATGGCATTATGTTAAAGCGTTTCGTTGTTCAGGGACCCAACCGCAGAGCCTTTAAAATGCTAGAGCCATGGAATGGGTGAATCTCCTCACGCCCCTCTTTGTTATTTGCCTTTCAGATCAGTTCTTATGAGGGTAGGCTCCTCCCACGGGGAGGACCAGGAGGAACAGACCCGGGGTTAAGGCCCCTCCCTTAATCTAATTTTATTATGCTGACGTCAGCGTCTTAGATACTGGAACACTGGAAGACACACCCTGGCACGCCTGCGTTTATAGCAGACCCATAATATACATAAATTTGTAGCTAAGTGGCTGTTTTGGCCATTTGAAATAACATCATCATTTCTCAACCTTTTGACATAGCTGACGCACTTGCCGTGCATGCCAAAAAGCGAAAAAAAAACTAACCAGCTGCAGTACCCTGCTTGGACCACAGAATAAATAATAGCCTTGAACTAAGTAGATCCCGCATGTCATGGTGCGGTCTGTGGATGCCTAGCCAGCGCTAGACAGCTTACTGCCGCACTCAGAGACGTCAACTAAAGTTAATCCTTCATTAAGTCTGATGCCGTCCTTTTCTATTTCATTGATAAAAAAGTGACAAAACGAGACTTAATTATAGATCAAATTTAATTGACGCTTCTGAGTGCGGCAGCTTGTCACGAAGATATGCTGGTGCCTATAAAGGTCGTTAGAACATCGCTATTTTTTTTTATTGGTAACGAAAACAGACATTAATCGTATTATCGCGTATCGCTATCGCGAATTTTGTATCGCTTCATCATCATCAAATTTAAGAGCTAGGCTCTTGTCGGTGGAGTTTTTTCCATTCCTCTCTGCTTTCCGCCCTTCTCTTAACCTCCTGATACGACCCGACATTTATCTTTTCTTTTATTTGCTGTATTATTTTTTGTATCGCTTACGGGACCAATTTTCAATTTTTAAATACAATATCCTCGTGATTTAAAAAAAAGATTTTTCTCAGATTGCAACGAATATTTGAAAAAAAATGCCTTATTGTTGGTGCACATTTTCAAGAGTAGGTGTCCAAGGGAACTTGGGACTCATTTTAATTTATTCAAAACGCAACGTTCTATGACGTTCAATATAATCACTTTGTTAATCTTACTACACTCTGTGTACCTGCATAGACAAGATTACTTACAAAAAAACAACACCGTTAATGACAAACTGACAAACTAGAGTACCTAAGTAGGAAAAAAATATATATAAGAATCAAAAATGTATGGACCAGCCGGTACGAACACAATAATTGTGTATTCTTTAACAAAATGCAGACAATATAATTTATTTCCAACATCAGCCTACAGAGGGCTTAGTGCGAGTTTTCATTTCATAGCGACACGCGCTCACGATCGACGCGGTGACGGAATTTTTTATAGAAAACAAGCAAAAATAATAATTGTAAATCAAAACACATTTGTGGGCGCCATTTTTTAACACATTAAGCGCCATGGTGGTCACCGGTGACCCCCAAACAATATAATTCGATTGTGTTTAGTTCCGTGGCAGTCAAAGCCTTAAATGTATATAGCCTATGTCACTCTCACAACTTTGACAAATTCAACGACACCTCATATGTCAAGAATTGTTCAGCCGTTTGGATTGTAGGACGTTCCAAACAATTATACATACATACATACTCTCGAAAATCATTACCCCTTCTTCGGCAGTCGGGTAAAAACTGGTTTCGCTAACGTGCCACTAGAGGCGCTGACTAAATTCCATTCCATACAAATTTTCGTCACATGCACGAAAGTGAGAGCATAAATATACTCGCACTAATGCACTAACACCTCAGTTGTAAGTACCACAGAATATAAATAGGTACACTGTAGTTTTGGTAAGTATGTAAGCTATGTTACGAAGACAGGGCTTACAGAATTTATTTCCATTAGTTCAAGTTCCTTTTAGGGACTTCATTCGTAATACGACTATTACTTTTTTAGTAAAAAGGAGCTTTTAAAATAATATTCATCATACAGTCCAACATAAAATGGGTCAAAGATATTCTGCGTCGAGTTTCCGTATACCTAAGTCCACAGATAACTTTTATCCATCCTGATTAACTTTCAGTTCGTTCTCAAAAATATTTTTTTACTGAATATGATTTTATTTTGTGTAACGAGTTGCAGTGCAGTTGCAACTTTAACTTTCCTTCTCCAGTAATGAAACTAAATAATATTACAAGGAAATTTGTAAATAAATTGTTGGTTAAATGACCATAATACTTTGAATTTACACCATACTCGCGCAAATATTCCAATATTCGCCAGAGGAGAGAAGTTAGTTAAGTAGGTACCTACTTTAGTAAGCTCTGGCAGATTTTGATGTTTACAGTTAAGTATACAAGTTTGCGCGGGAATTTGCCCGCATCTAAACTTGTTTTTTTTTCATCTCCCCTTCTCCCAAAATGTCATCTCCCCTTTCACCTCTTAAATGTTTTTATACCGCGACAAAAAGTTTGTAATCTTCTTTTTATCGTGTCTCATGGTTAGTAGTAGCCTATGTCCTTCTCAGAGTCCATACTATCTCTATACCTACTTATCTGATATAAATCTGAATCGGTTCAGCGGTTGAAGGGTCAAGAGGTGACAGACAGACAGGCAATTTTTTATAAGTATTATAATTTCGCAATTATAATAAGTATGCAAAACAGCCGAACGCGGTACAGATAAAAAAGCTAAATCAGTTTAGTTAGTAGGTACCTACATATCTACCTATTACGTTTTACCGCACACCTCACAAACCATCCGAATCAAAGAAATGAGTGCAATACCACAGAATATATTCTAGTACCGTAATACTTATATGACGATGTCGTCATTCTCCCAGATATTGCCGGCAATTGCATTTGCAAACTGAACGTGTTAACATTCAAAAATCGCATCTATATGTTTTGTTGAAAGTACGCAAATCGTGTGATACGAGCTCATTATAACTTGTACGATAAAAATGTAACTCGTGTAACTATGTCGTACTTTCTCCTTTAGAGCATGTAAGTAAGCCTCTCGTGACGCGAGTCAAATAAGCAGACTTGGCTTTATAAAGTGTTAACCTTCAATAAGCCAAGGTCGCAATGTGATCCCCCCGAAACTGTAGAGTTCGTCTACGCATTTGTTCACTGACAGACAATATGCCGCCGATTTCATACTAATTACGACATCTATTCTAGTAACTAAGATTTTACTTATATTCAACTAAAGTCGAACTTTGCTGCCGGCACATCAGACTTTGACCTTGAGACCGCCTCAATTTCCTACGTGATATTTTTATATCACAATTATATTATTTTAAAGCTGTTTTCGAAATTTCAAATGGGCAACTTGACGTGCTGCCTACAATAATTTAATTACCTACCAGGCCCAGGCCTTTGTTTAGGTCAGTGGATGGAGCACAAAAATGTAGTATGTATTTGAAATTGTATGTGTATGTTTGATCCATAGTATGGACTCAAATCTGCTGATGCACTTAATGAGCACACTGGGAGTTTGTATGGTCCAGTGCCTCAAAAGGTTATGTTTCACCTCAATAGGTTCAGTAGATAGGTCATAGGTACATACAGAGATACAGGGTGACCTTCCATTACTGCACGAGCATGACATCGGTACAAATAAGAGGGTATTCCCTGGCGACTTGCCTCATTCCAAGATCGTAGCTAGATTAACGGGAAGAACTCTAAGGTTGTGATTCCTTTGCGATTATAGCAAAATATGCACTGACTTAGAAGCTTGTTAAAGCGAAACCCACTGAAAACCTGCATAAGGCCTGGCTCTTAGATTAAAGAAAGAAGAGATATGAAATCGTGGACGTGACATGGGCAAATAGAGCTTTCGATATTTGCGGCGAATTTATTTTAGGTACTAGCAGTTTCCCGCGTCTTCAGCCGCGCCAAGAGTCGGATTTCATTCATCCCCCATTTTGTTGCTTGCAACACAAGTTGTTTGTGGTAATTTTAATTAATCTGTTTTTTATGCAACTTCTTTTATCGATGGTCCGTTCATTGTCTCTTCCTTTCGACGCCATTGAAGCCAAGCTGCAGCAATGTATTCGTGAATCTGTGTGAAAATAAATAGTTTTGTGGCTACCATAGCAAGCACTCTTCACAGAAACACTGAAGAAAACAGCCCCGAAAAGGGCTATCCCTCAGCGCAGAAACAGGATTGAATCAGCCCTCAAAAGAGCTATCATAGAAACAGGATGGTATAACAGAAACAAGATATCAGCCCTGAGAAGAGCTTTTGTTTGTTTGTATGCAGCGCCGTCCTCAGACGCGCCCGATGCGCGCGTCTTGTCCGCTCGATGGCCGCCGCAGCAAATGAGCGAGCGCCGATCCGCTGGTTCTATTTATATGCTCCGCGCGCGATCGGTTGACGACGCGCACGCAAGACATAAGTAACAGCCACCGTGCTCGGCACGTGTAGCCAAAAGGGACAGTGTGGTATAACAAAGATAGTGTTTAGTTCGTAAGTTGTTCTTATTGGTTGTAATGTAAATTTTCTTATTGGTCGTCATTGTTATTGTTTTGATATAAATTAATGTTATTTTTTATGTAAATATATTCAGTACTCAACCTTCTAAGGAGTCTTATTACCTACTCACCTCTACTGGCCTACCCTCGCCAAAGTTTTGGCCGTGCCAAGCTTGAAGTTGTTATTTATAAGAAGACCTACGAACAGTCCACAAATCGACGAATCTAATACATTTCACCCCCCTGATGATTTTATATTGCGACAAAAAGTAGCCTATGTCCTTCCCAGGGACTTAAACTATCTATGTACTAAATTGCATTTAAATTGAGCAGTAATTTCGGAGCTTATTTCATACAAACAAACAAAAAATCAAACCTTTCCTCTTTGTAATATTAGTGTAGATTTATTTATGGGCTTTATGGCTTACAAAACAGTAACAGTCAACAAATAACAAAAAGAAAATATAAAGCTAGACTGAGACTAAACATTTGTTTGCACAAAATGCTCTTGATTTTTTAAATGTTAGAGGGTTAGGACTTCATTTTTTATTTTGTTATAACTTACTACACGAATTGGTCACATTTCACAGTCATTTGTGTGTCAATTGTGAAACCCGTAAGCCATTTTAAAAGGCCTAATCAACGATATCCCACACGATGACTAGTTAGACGACGAAAAAAAACTCATACCACTTCACATGTTTTAGTAAGCTCTGGCAGACCTGGCAGACTGACCCAAAAGTTATATATATTTTCCAAACTTTTGTTCTACCACTTTCTCGACGTACTATAATAATTATCTAGTCCTAGCGGTCTGTTAGCAAAACCTCGGACAGACAAACAGACGGACTTGACAAAACTATAAGGGTTTCTTGTCAGGACTGCGGAACCCTAAAAGGTTCCGCAGTCTAAAAAACTATTTGATGAAATTATATCAACTGATTAAATCGACACAGATATCGGGCCAAGTAATTCTCAAAGCCCTTTGGACAAACTGGAAACACACTTTTCATAGGCACTATATAGTTGTGAACGAACCTGTTATGTCATATTTTGAAGATTCAAAACATATGACATGACATCTCTGATTGAAATTTGAAATCAAAGCTAGACACTGCTTTGTCGCAAGATTGCTCTACCACCCACATGCGATGTACGTAGGTAGTTACGATCTATCCAATCAAAGAGGTGAAATAATTGTGCAATATATTGCTCAAATACTGCAATGCAAACAAGTTTTGGGAAAATCAATTGGTAGACAAGTAATAGCAAACGTTTTCATTTGAAAAGGTTACTGCGTTGGTGCGATGTTAGGGCGCTTGATTAGGCAAACACAATTTTTAAAGTTATCCCCTTGAGAGGGGAAACGAGAGGTAAACATAGTCAAAGGGTAAACTAAAGAATTTCGAAACGGAAAATAAATCGCTGTACAATTTTCCGTTCTATACCAGTCTATACCTACATACAATGCCGAAACGCAACCATTCGAAACTGAGGCCTTCCTCCGGTTGTAAAGTCAGTCACTCAATATGAGTAGGTAAGTAAGTACTATGGTAAGTACAAAGGCAAAGCTTCCTAAGAGCGTTCGAAATTGTTACGTATTTGGTAAGGGTTGTCACAAAAGGTTAAGATAAATTAAACAAAACATTTGCAAATGAGCTTTATTATTTATATTTACCTACATAGCTGTTTAGAACTATTCTAAATCATATTCAATGGTTTACGTATCGTAGCCTTATAGTTTTTTCCACCAAAAAACCTAACTTTTGTAATAATACAGGTATTTGTGGTGATATATTCAGTGGTTTCCTAAACGTTAGTTTTGCGCGGGAAGCGAGAAGAGAAAGATTCAATTTTTTTGTAAAAAATGTGTGGCCATTATTGTGATTGTATAGTGCAATTATCATAGATAAATAGATAACTATTTATTGCACAACACAATTACACAACACACTAATTCATACTTCTGGTATCGATATTGATGATAACCGTAATCTTAAATTTGCTTTAAGATTCCTTGGATCGCGTAAACTACCGGTTCACATTGGAAAGTTTAGCTCTTACCTTTTTACCCTCTCTACAAGACCTTCTCTTAGTAGGACCATATGCAAAGACTTAGAAGCTTGAAAGAACATATAACAATATATATTAAATATTTACTTACGAATAGAGCGCCTTAGGAAACATTGTTCAGCGTGATGAGCATTTTCTATTGACGTACACAAATTAAAGGACTGGAGCAACTGATATCGAACTCTTGCAGCTCAGCTCAACTATAAGAGATATAAATAGAGCCTTATGGAACATTATTCAGCGTGATGAGCATTTTTTATTAACTTACACAAATTGAAGATCTGGAGCAACTGATATGCTAAATTACTTTAGACTGATTTTCCTACCTACTGTCTCTAAGTTACGATCTGAGAAATCGAGAGAATCCCTCAGATTTTATAGGCATGTTTACCATATATGCTACTGGACTAATTTAGGTATTTAAGCGTTTACATTCAGAAGTCCTAATTTTTATGGAGCTGACCTTAACGCTAAGTAGTTCGTGAATACTTTCGCCACAGACAGTTTGTCGAAATTTTGTTGAATTACTGTATTATTAATAAAGGTCAAAGTCATTTGGCACATTTTTTTAATCCTTCTTATCACTTACTAACGGAAATTGAAACCTAAGAATAGTCTTACTTACTTTACGATAGTAGTAACTTACAAACTGACCCCTGAGTAGGCCAGGGACACAATAAATAGATGCTAAACTACATTTATCCATTGCGGTAGGGGGGTTTGAGACTGACTTTTTTCTGAATACTTACTTAAAACCTAAAGACCTCTTTGACTATCTAACACCTATATTACGTATGTTTTTTATATAAATAAAACTTCAATAAAGTAAACTAAAAAGTAACAAAAAATACCTTTACAGTTTTACTCAGAAAGATGTACCACAAAATTTAGTTTTTTAGTCTGTGTCACTGCCATGCGAAATTTTGTTACCAGAGAAGAATGATGAAGTGATCTAAAAAAAATGTATTGATTGATTTTTCATTCTTCTTCTTACGACATGCTAGACTAAGAGATTATACTGCTGGAAGGCGAGTATACTTAACAGTAGATTGTTAAACAAGGGACGAAAGTGACCATTCCACTCGAGAAGTTTTTAGCGCTCGAACGAAGTGAGAGCGCCAATAGCTCGAGAGTGGAATGGGTGCTTTCACCCGAGTTAGACATACTATTTTTCATTTCGACTGTGAGGAAATCGAGGGTATCGATAGTAGTAGTTGAGGCGATAGCAATAGTATCGATAGCATCGATAGACTATCGATAGTTAAGACAAAAGCAATAGTATCGATAAAATATCGATAGTGTCGATAGACTATCTAGTTGAGGCAAAAGCAATGGTATCGATAAAATATCGATAGTATCGATAAAATATCGATAGTATAGATAGTTTATCGATAGTTGAGGCAAAGGCAATTGTATCGATAAAATATCGATAGACTATCGATAGTTGAGGCAAAAGCAATAGTATCGATTAAATATCGATAGTATCGATAGACTATCAATAGTTAAAGCAAAAGCATAGTATCGATAAAATATCGATAGTATCGATAGTTGAGGAAAAAGGAATAGTATCGATAAAATATCGATATTATTGATAGACTATCGATAGTTGAGGCAAAAGCAATAGTATCGATAAAATATCGATAGTATCGATAGACTATCGATAGTTGAGGCAAAGGCAATAGTATCGATAAAATATCGATAGACTATCGATAGTTGAGGCAAAAGCAATAGTATCGATTAAATATCGATAGTATCGATAGACTTTCGATAGTTAAAGCAAAAGCATAGTATCGACAAAATATCGATAGTATCGATAGACTATCGATAGTATCGATAGACTATCGATAGTTGAGGAAAAAAGAATAGTATCGAGAAATATCGATAGTATCGATATACAATGAAATTTTTGCTGTTATATTTAAAGCTCTATAAATATCATATAAATAAGTTATTTACTTAAAAGTACTGAGTTATCTGACTGTTTTAGTTTTAAATTATTGACGATTAAATAAACGAAAAACTATTAAAATGACATTTTCTCGAAACAGCTATTTTTGTATTGTGACTCTTTTCTAGCCGGGAAGCGACATGTATCGATAGTATCAAAGTTCAATACTAAAATCACTATCGATAGCTGATACAGCTCTGACTATTGCATAACTACCGATACTCTAGTGGCTTTTTATTCAATAGTAGGAGTGGAGTATAAAGTAGGAGGGAAAAGCCATCTCCCACCCGGCTATCTACACATGAATGTTCAACTTTCCGAACAGGTGAGATGAAAAGTATTTTGTATCATCGATTCCACGCGTACGAAGTCGCATCGAAGTCTAAGACTAGACTTAACTATCACTACTGACTATCGACAAAAAAATACTGAATGAATGCTACGAGAGGTAATTTAATGGGTTTTTTCTTGATATGCCCTATATTAAATATGCTCTGTGTTTATATGTTTTATTTAACTACCATTATTCATGTTTTATTGTAACTACGGCGCACCAGTATGAATAAAGAAAAGCAGAAGAAATAACTGAATACTTGGATGTATAAACTTGATTCCTTTGTCTACACGGAATATGTGAATGAAAAAAGCATGAACTGACAGTCCAGTGTTCCCAATTATACGTCTTTTTACGTACTTTAGGCCTTTCCTGCAAAACGAACGTTAGTCATAGAATCGTACGTATTTTCTATCAAATTGTACATATTTATTATTATCATAAAAATTAGCAAAAAAAAATGTCACAACACATATTGGGTATTCAATGATATTTTTGCTGTTTAAATAAAGTGTACATCAGGATGACGGGTGTACCTCGAAAATCAGGGATTCTTTATACATGAAAGCAATGTGCTAGCAATATGAGAAATGTGCGAAAAAATTTGAGCAATGTGCTTTTATAAAACTAGAGTTATTTCAAAAAGTAAGTGAGCCGCCAGCCTGACTCCCAGAATGACGAGTGTATTTCTAACCGACTTCAAAAAAGAAGGAGGTTATCAATTCGACTGTATGATTTTTATGTGGCTATGTTACCTCATATCTCAGTCATTTTTTTTTAAATATAATTTACAGTTACAATACAAACACAATAAAGTTTTAAAAATACCATGAAACCTAATTAATTAGGTTTGAATTGGCATTTACATTCGAAGCTACAATGAGTATAAATTTATATTAATTACATCATTCAACGTACATATTTTAGTAGTAAAATGTCAGAAATTCTCATTCTAATGTTTTTTTGCAAGTTAGGACAGGATTAAACCATCTCCAAAAAATAACATATATTAAATTGGAAAAAGGTTTCTTGTATAATTTCGTAGAACAGTTAGGTAATTAAAATATTATATTGTACTTTTTAGTTTAAATTTGTTTATAAAATTTATAGTTTTAGTTAGCACTGAGCATATGACTCACTATCTAAGTATGAAAACATTAGCGTGGCAATGTTCTAGCAATGTGCTCGAACGTGTCAAAAGCAGAAACAGATGCGACAAAAGGTTTAAGAGTAATTTATAAAACAAAAATGTTGTTTGAACGCCTGCTGTATTATACAGTGTGTCCGGGTTTCAACTAGCGATAATTTATGGGCTATTAGATCATCAAATGTTATCGACAAAAGCCCATGTTTGGGAGTCTAACTCCCCCAGTGGCGTGCTTTCTATATAGGCAATTAAGCAGTGCCTACCTCACTAAAGTTTGCCAATTGCCATTTAAATAATTGTGAAAAACTTTTCGTTAATAACTTATATGCAATCTTAGCTAAACCGCTCAACTTAGCTACACCATTGTATGAGAAGTAGGCATTCTCGCGGCTGCCTATAAGATTCACTTACACTCACGCAATTTTAGCCCTTATCGACATAGCCGCATATTTAGATAAAAGCCGACCAAATTAAAAATGACACACTTTTCATAAATGTACAGCTAAAACGTGACATTTGCGCCGTACTTGGGTAAAGTAGGCAGGCCTACCATCATGGCGGGTATCACTTTGGAGTGCAATCAAATCATGTCCAATTACGAACAACTATAACATCTAAACATACAAAAGTCTGTTTTGACACTGATAAATCATAATTTTATTTATTATAAACATTTAATCTTTCCATAACTAGAAACAAACTAATCAGCAAGTTTTTTTACAAAAAAGTATTGCATCCATAGTTTTTATACGAAGTCAATACGACGGCCATTTTTTCTTATTTAGTTTGCTTGCTTGCTGCTTTCGCGAGTGTTTTGAAAAGTAGTTTTATTGTTTACACGATTTCTTTTGCTGTTTTGAGTGACTTTAAATGCTTTCGGGGTTCAAATTTGTGTGTTTGCATTCGAAACAATGAAAAACTTCAGTGTATAGAGTGAATTGAAAGTTTGATTTGCCTCCAAAAATTACGCGCTAATCCAGTCGAATCAAATTTATTTTGTAGATACGGCCAAGATGTATATTTGGAAAAAGTCATAAGTGCCGATTTTATTTATAAATAAAGTTGAAACGTCTCGACATTTTCTTTTAATTAGGTAATTTTACGTTTACTTATTGTTTTGAAAAAAAACTACATTTAAGTTTTGTTTTCTAGTGCTTTATGAAAGTTCGTGTGTGGTGGGAGTGAATGCAAAAATAACAACGGCTTTTCTAAAAGCCACTATGGGTATCATTTAAATGACATGTCTTATAAATTCACTCATTTTCTTGATACTTGTGGTGGTAAAATAAATCTGCGCTTAACTAGGACACCCATTTCATCATTCATCTATTTAAGATTAAAAAGTAGGTAAGTAATTGCAATTGAAATTATTTGCTAGCGTTCAAAAATATAGGTACCCCCACTTTACCCAGGACACGATTCACCTGTCTTAAAAAAATAATTTTGACTATTTTTTTTACTTAATTTTATTATTGATTTCGTGACGATCTATACTGACTTGAAATTTGCATGTGCTTACCTCGTTAAAAAACTAATGCACGCTACTGAACTCCCCCCCCCCCCCTCTTGAAATGGCAGCCATTTTAATTATTTTTTTCAAATGTTAGTTCTATGGATCTGGAGGTCCTAAAAGTTATAAAAATGATTATTTTGGAAGGTAACGCTATGGCCTATCAAGTGAAATAAAAGTCAATAAAAAATTATTAACCGTCATAGAAGAAAAACATATTTTTTAATAAATCTTGCAAAAAATGTAAAAAAGTGAAATAGTTTTTTAAAAAACCTATTACCAAACTAAACCCAAAAATGAACATTTTCTGAATTAGAAAAACGTCTTTAAAATTTTGGTAAAAAAAGGCCCTTAAATTATGGCAGTCGAAACCAGGACACCCTGTACAACGGCAATCTCGACGAAAAGTAAAAAATAACATTTACAGCACAGAGGTTTCCTGCGGATTGATACGGCCTTCAATTATTCCAGACAGCTGATAGATAGGTTACCATTCAGTATTTTGTGGTTTTCAGTTTCACGTGGATGGGCGTGGTTTTGTTTACGATTGAATTTCTATATTTTTCAGTTTACGTAAACTATGAACTTTTCGTGCAAATACTAAATCTACGTAATTTTTAATGGGCTAAACTTTAGTACGTGGACCGCTGATTTCGGCGACCGCAATTTTTTTGGAGAAAGGCCTTGGGCTAAATAGTCTTCCTGCAAAATTTCAGCTTCAACGACCCAATAGTTTTTTTACAAAAAAAATATTGAAACTGCAAAAATTTTACGTCTCGTGGTAATTTATTTGCCATGTTCATTTACTGCTGTCAATTGCGTTCCGTTTCAAATGCGCATTGTCAGTTCATAAAAATATTCAAGTACGTTTTTATCCTACTTTTTACTTTAATATTAATAAATATTTGGTAGTTTATATCTTTTTATATAAAAGCATGATAAAATGTTGTTTTATATTTGATTTTTAATTATTTTGTGTTAAAAAAAAGTTATGTAGCGCCCGACGATCGAGCGAAGTGAGCGTGTCGCGGCAGCGGCCGCTGAGCGCCACAACCCCTCATTGTTGGGTCATCTAGGTTAGGTTAGGTTAGAACAGTGACCCGACGACGAGCGAAGGCGAGCGAGCGTGCCGCGGCAGCGGCCGCCGAGCGCCACAACCCCTCATTGTTAGGTCATCTAGGTTAGGTTAGGTTAGAACAGTGACCCGTGGGGCTGACGCTGGACCCCCGCTGGAGTTTCCGCGCCCACTTTGAACGGTTGGCGCCGAGACTCCTGCGGGTGGCCGGAGCGCTCGGCACGTTAATGCCGAACTTGGGTGGGCCCTCTTCATTCAGCCGGCGTTTGTACATGGGCGTCGTGCGGTCCATGGCCCTGTACGGGGCACCGGTGTGGTACGACGCCATGTCGGATCACAACGCTATGCTGATGAGGAGGGCGCAGCGCCACTTGGCCATACGGGAAATCCGCGGCTACCGCACGGTCTCGGCGGATGCCTCCCTCGCGTTGGCCGGGAGCATGCCATGGGATCTCCATGCACTGGTCCTCGCCGCTCTTTATCAGTGGCGGGGAGACCAGAGGTCCCAGGGGCAAAGGCCTGCACCACGTGAGGTCGAGGCGGAGCGGGCTCGGTTGGAGCAGTCCGCCGTGGAGCGGTGGCAGGATCGCCTGGCCGTCAGCCGAGCCGGTCGACGCACCTGTCAGGCCCTCCAGCCTGTGCTGGAGGAGTGGATGCGTCGTGGGCACGGTCGCCTGTCCTACAGGCTGACCCAAATACTGACTGGCCACGGCTGTTTTGGGGCGTACCTCGCCCAGATTGGTCGCGAGTTGACCGGGCGGTGTCACCATTGTGACGGCCGCGAGGAGGATACCGCGCAACACACCCTCGAGTCGTGCCCGGCCTGGGCGAGGGAGCGCGAGGACCTCATCGCGGTAGTCGGAGGTGATTTGTCACTCGCTGCCATCGTGGCGAGGATGGCCGGATCCAGGGAGGCGTTTGCGGCCGTGCAAACCTTCTGCGAGAGCGTGCTCCTGCAGAAGGAGGAGGCGGAGAGGGTGCGAGAGGCTTCGGCTGACGCCCCGATGATCCGCCGCCGACGCACAGGCCGCTGGAGGGGACGCTTTGCTCTCCTCCTGCCGCCTCCCTGAAGGACCCCGGGTGTACTCGGTGCGGGGGTACCGATACGCCCACACGGGGTCGCAGCGGCGCGTGTGTGTTCCCGCGCGTCGTTGCTTGTACCGAGGAGGGGGCTGCTCTCCCCTCCTCGAAGCCGGGCGGGACCCTGTCATATTCGTGGGCCGCAGCTGGGAGCGAGTGCGTGGTGGCATAGCGTCGGCTGAAACCCATGCACTCGCACCGATAACAGCACCGGAGGACACCGTCAGGTTTTTAGTGGGTTGGAGCCCCACATAACCCCCTCTACCATCCCCGCTGGCGGGGGGGTATGCACCGCATTTTCCTGACGCTAAAAAAAAAAAAAAAAAAAAGAACAGTGACCCGACAACGCGCGAAGGCGAGCGAGCGAAGCAAGCGTGCCGCGGTAGCGGCCGCCGAGCGCCAAAATCCTCATTGTTGGGTCATCTAGGTTAGGTTAGGTTAGAACAGTGACATTCTGCGAGTACGGGAGCTAGCAGAACAGGCGGTGGATAGTGGTGGGGTGTTGTTGGCGGTGTCTCTTGACATCGCCAATGCCTTCAACACCCTGCCCTGGGCGTGCATCAGGCAGGCACTCGTACACCACGGTGTGCCTGCCTACCTGCAAGATATTGTCGCCGACTACCTGGCGGCGAGGTCCGTTGAGTGCGCCACGCCCAGCGGCCTGTTACGGCGAGAGGTGTCGTGCGGTGTTCCACAGGGGTCGGTTCTAGGCCCTCTCTTGTGGAACATCGGCTATGACTGGGTCCTCCGCGGGAGCCTTATCGGGGGTGTCAGCGTAACATGCTACGCTGGTGACACCCTCGTCACGGCCCGCGGAGTGGATTTCCGGGAGGCGGCGCGGCGCGCGATGGCGGGAGTCGCCATGGTTGTGCGCCGCATCCGCGATTTGGGGCTCAGGGTGGCGCTTGAGAAATCGGAGGCCCTCTGTTTTCATGGGCCCCGACGAGCGCCTCCCCCGGGGTCCCACCTTGTGGTGGATGGCACCCAGATTGAGGTCGGGGATACACTTAAGTACCTCGGCCTCACTTTAGATGGGCGGTGGAGCTTCGGTACACATTTTCAAAAGTTGGCACCGAAGCTCCTAAAGACGGCCGGAGCCCTAAGTCGGCTCATGCCGAACCTCGGCGGACCTTCGTTATCCAGCCGAAGGTTGTCTATGGGCGTTGTACGTTCCATGGCTTTATATGGGGCCCCGGTTTGGTACGACGCCCTATCAAGGGGCAGCGCCCTCGTGCTCAGGAGGGTGCAGCGTCATATCGCCGTCCGGGTTATCCGAGGATACCGGACGGTGTCAGCTGAGGCTGCCTTCGCGCTGGCTGGGAGCATGCCTTGGG
This sequence comes from Pyrausta nigrata, assembly GCA_949316185.1. NCBI lineage: Eukaryota > Metazoa > Arthropoda > Insecta > Lepidoptera > Crambidae > Pyrausta > Pyrausta nigrata. The sequence goes on from OX438936.1 coordinate 4,291,537, forward strand.
ATCTCGACGCCCTGGTCCTCGCCGCTGTTTACCAGTGGCGGGGAGACCAAAGATCCCAGAAGCAAAGGCCCGCACCGCGCGAAATAGAGGCGGAGCGACTGCGCTTAGAGGAGGACGCAGTCGCACGTTGGAAGGAGCGCCTGGCTGACAGCACAGCTGGCCGTCGCACGACCGAGGCAATCGCCCCGATACTCAATGAGTGGATGCGACGGCAGCATGGTCGCCTGACATTCATGGCGACCCAAGTGCTTTCGGGCCATGGCTGCTTCGGGGCCTACCTCGCCCTGATCGGGTGCGAGCCAACAGCGGAGTGTCACCACTGCCACCGCTGTGACGAGGACACAGCGCAACATACCCTCGCCTCATGCTCTGCATGGGCGGAGAAGCGCAGTGTCCTGGTCTCAGTTGTGGGTGGTGACCTCTCGCTGCAAGCGATCGTGGCGAGAATGGCCTCGGACGAGGAAGCGTGGCAGGCTGTGCTCACCTTCTGCGAGGATGTCATCTCGCAGAAGGAAGCGGCGGAGAGGGAGCGTGAAGCCGAGGCCTCTGCCCCAATGATCCGCCGCAAACGCACTGGGCGCCGGAGGAGGGATTACCTCCTCCACCTGCCCCTTCCGGATGGGTCCCGGACCACGGACACGGGGGTGTCCCCGGGACCCGTGACGGCGCCGCGTGTGACCCCGCGCGCCGTTCACCGTAGAGTGGGGGGGAGAGCTCAATCTCCCCCCCAAAGACCGGGTGGCCTGCCATAATAGGCGGGCCGCAGCCTGAAGCGGACAAGGTGCAAGCCAATGGTGTAACCCTTGTTCCGCTTCACTCAAAGGCACCGGAGGGCACCGTGAGGTTTTAGTGGGTAGTCGGGCTCATTCCGAGTCCGGAGTCCCACACACCCCTCCAGCCATCCCCCCGCAGCTGGAGGATAGTGCGTAAAGTCATTTCCTCACGTAAATAAAAAATAAAAAAGTTTAGAACAGTGGACCGACGACGCGACTTCCTTAACCTAACCTCAAAACTTCAAATTGATTTTTCTCGAAAACCATGAGGTCGTTGAGCCCCCCCTTCACAGGGGGGGTTCCCCCTCTCCTCCCCCTCCCCCCCCCCCCCACACCCCCCTCACCCCTTAAATCAGCGGTCCAGGCCCCTTACCATCAGAGACAATGCAGTTTCTAAACCAGGCAAGTTCCGTTAATTCGTACCATAACCCGGAATAAGCAGGCCCGCAGCGGGGCAGTGTTAACTGTCAAAAATCAAATAAAATGGAATAGATATCATTTATGGAAATGTATAGTCCCATCTCACTCTTTCATCCTGTAAACCTATCACTGTGAATGCTCATAGCATGAGTTTTAGCCATCTTAAAATGAGGTAGTTTTCTGATTGCTGGCATTTCAAAGGATAGTTATTTTGCTGATAGTATGGGTCCAGGTACTAAATTTTTACCTTTTAATGTATGCTACGTCTATTTCAAAATCCGATTTGGCAACACTGACTGTCACAGTGACAACAGGACAGGCGCGTAGTTATTGATTTATTGTTGTTCCTTTCTATTTTGGTAGGATTGATTTTTATGCCATTTTGATCGAGCTCCTCCATCAAGAGAGTAAGAACAAACAAAAATACCTAAATTAAATTACGTAGTACATTAGGTAGGAAGGTAGAACCTTCACATTCTAATTTAGCCCAACCGAAACTAGGACAAAAATAAGGTAAAAACTTTTAAAGTACGCTAATTTCACAATGGATATATTAGCAAAGATGAAAAATATAAGCATCATAAACTACGACATCGGCACTGTACACTATGTCGACATTGCTCATATTGAAAACCCCAGTCATTTTTATGTGCGGTCTAGTGTTTTCCGTCAATATTTATGTGTTTTAAGCAGCCCTGGGGATAGACCTTCAGTAGACGAGCTAAATGTGGGCAATATTGTTGTTTTCAAGTCAAAATCACTTAAGCGCTACGTTCGAGGTCGAGTTACATTCAAACAAATTGAAAAAGAAAAGGTCACTTGTGAAATGTTCTCGCTGGACTATGGTTTCTTTGAGCAGAATGTATCCCTACGACGTATTCGCAAACCGCTATATCCTTCAGTCTACCAGCCATTAGCAGTACTCTGTGAATTGGCCGACTGCAAACCCTATAAACTGCCCTGGAGTACCGAAGCTATAGACACTATGAAATACTATGTTGATAATGAGCAGGCCAGAATAGTCATCAGGGGGAGAAATCCATACTCGCTCACTGTGGAATTACTTAATTCGTGTCCCGATGACATTTCCACCATGATAGTGCAGAGTGGCCATGCAGCCTTTGGATATGAGGGGAATTTGACAAACAGGCTACTAGCTATGATAAAACCAAAAAAACACTATTTTACTTACAAAATGCTAGAAATGGGTGAAACACTGACTGTTCGTTTCCAATCCGGAGATTCTATTACAAAGTTCTATGTGGCAGGTATACAAGATTATAATCGTTACCTACATGAGAGGAACATCTTTACACGTTTTTGTAAGAAGCAGCGGCAATTAGACCCTGAAAAGATTAGAGAAGGCATGTTTGTTGGGGTATTTTCCTTCGCTACCAATAAATATGAACGGGCACGTGTGACCAAGGTCATGCAAGCAAAACATAGAGCTGAAGTACAACTGGTTGACTGGGGCAAAACATTTGAGGTTCCTTTCATCAGACTTAGAGCCATGGCTGAGATTTACTTCGTACCAGAAGCCCTGGCAATTTATTGCTCAGCAGAAGACAGCCAAATTTGGGATAATAGCCTTCTGAAGTATTTACGTTCAGGTTATGAATTTCGGATAACTGTTACTGAAATTGGTAATGAACTTGATACTCCTAATATTGTGAATATGTCGCCAATATATAGTTATTAAATGAAATTTAGTACAGTCGAGCATCAATTACCCAAACTAATTGGGGGACATGGATCTTTAGAAGAAAATATTTTTTTGATAATCAACTGTGGTCATTCAACCATATATTTTTTTGTACGAGTGACTGAATCTATGGTAATATTTTTATATCCTTTACTCATTGCTTTTAATTTGTCAACGAGCGGATACTTTGAAGGGATAAGTAGAGAGAAGTTTGCGAGTGTAGCAAGCATTGTAACACAGGGTGGGGCAGGATAGAGGTAATCTGAAGTAGTAGTTATAATAACCAATTGATTGACATTCTGATAAATCAATGCTGCACGGTCTTTAGGTAAAAGACCACTAATATATAAGTTGATGTTATTAAAATATAATCATAAATTGATGTTGAATTAATGTTGTGAAGTTACTCCAATCTGTTAGTTTAAGTATTCTGTTTAAAAAGAAAATCTTGTAGTAAACTCCTGTTATATATGTAATATATAACAGGAGTATAGGCTGACTTATATATATGTAATAATCCTTTATTGGTGGCCAAATCTTTACTTCGATCTCAAAATACTTTTGTTAAACTTAAAAAATAGTATAGATTAAAATTATGCTTTTAAGTCTAAACAATAATTTTTGTCATATTCTGATCTGAGCATTTTAATAACCAATTGATTGACATTCTGATAAATCAATGCTGCACCGTCACAGTCTTTAGGTAAAACACCACTAATATTGTATAAGTTGATGTCATTAAAATATAATCATACATAAGTTGATGTTGAATTAATGTTGTGAAGTTACTCCAATCTGTTAGTTTAAGTATCCTGTTTAAAAAGAAAATCTTGTAGTAAACAGGATTATTGGTGGCCAAATCTTCACTTTGATCTCAAAATACTTTTGTTGAACTTAATGAAAGTGTAGTATAGATTAAAATTATGCTTTCAAGCCTAAACAATTATTTTTGTCATATACTGATCTGAGGATTTTTTATTATTTACAATCGATGTTTAAAAACGATGTTTATTGTTATTTGCTGTCATAAACACTTATTTTTAACTAGCAAAAAATACTTTTATGTTCTTTCTTATACAAAAGCATATATTTATAATGTTATTAAATACTTGTTTAAACATGTACACAATACCTAGGAGGTATGATATTTAACTCTATTGTTCTATCTATTATAATAACCTACTACAGTTAATTACATAGTAATTGATGGGAAGCAAATTAAGATGATATTTATTGTAGTAAATACATATGAAAAACTTTGTGAATTTGTGATTCTAATGAATAAAACTTAAAACCCAACTAATTAATAAAAAATAATCTTATATGTACATGTCTATCTACATTTGAGACTAAAAGACTTTGATATAGTTATATGAGTTTTATTTATCTATGCTACGGATAATTTTGTATTGATTTTTATAACATAATCTAATCATGTGATGTATACAAAATTAAAAATGATGTTATATGTCCATTTGTATATTTTATTTTAAAAACATACATAACTGACCCATTTCCTGGGCTCAGAATATAAAATTAATGGTATTTTACATCAAATTTAATATGTTAAAAAATATATTGTGAGTGGGTTGGCTAAATAATTTAGTCAAGAATTTTATTTGGTTAGCCTGAATCATCCCACTGCTGGGCATAGGCCTCCCCCAAACTTCTCCACCGATCCCTGTCCAGTGCCAGTGTCAAAAGAGTAGGCAGAGTCACAGATTATATTATAATAGACAGAGTAAGAAACACCACCATCCGCTCAAAAACTAGGATAGTTGATGTGGGTGAAATGACTGCCAGGTTGAAGTGGGAGTGGGCCGGTCACATATTAACATATTTAATTAGATTGATATAGATACTTTTCATCAATTAACCAGCCCGGTGAAGGTCGTCTTACACTCGGATCCTATACTATTATGTATGCTAGGTTACTTTTACTAATAAGTTATTAGTACCTTCTTAGATTTGATCAATGGGTACCTAGCATTGATTTATCATATGTATAGTACCTTGCTTACTTAAGTAGGGAATAACTAAAAATAAAGTATGTATGTACATAAATATGTTCAAGCGAATTTCAACCTACTTGTATGCATTGACAGTAGAAAAATTACCATAAAGTGGGTCTTGTGATATCCTAGTCACCATAGCACAAGCTCACGCTTAGTTTGGGGCTAGGTAATTGGTGTGTTTGTTTAAACAATTTATTATTGTAATTTGGTCGATTGTAAGTTTGTATGTAGGTAGGTATAGTCAGATTACAGAATAATTAATGTATCACTTTTTTGGTACGCTCTACAGCCTAAACGGCTGGGAGGAATTTAGACAAAGTGAGGTGTCATCCATAGGATACATACATTTTGAAAATGGCGTTGAAAGAAGGGGACGGTGAGGTGTACAGAATAACAAAAGCTAATGAAAAGACTATTTCAAAAATACTTTTCATGAATTTTGCAGTCGGGTATTTTTTTTACCCGACTGCGGAAGGAGTACGTATTATTCATAGTATTACGTAGGATATATAATTGTTTGACATGCCCTATAGCCTACAGCCCAAACAGCTGGACAGTTTTTGACATCTGAGGTTTTTGTCAAAATTGTGAGAGTGACATAAGCTATTGTTTACTACAATATTTTGATTTGTTTGTGTACCCTATTGACACTACGCCGCGCACACTCACACGCATACCTGCCTTATTTTTATTTGTTTAAAACGTACCGTGAGAACCCCGAAGATCGAGTCGACATCGAGACGTTCCCTATGACACATGTACTAGACTGACCAGAGTGCTTTCGCCGAGTGTGTATCCTGTGAAGCTCCTTACAGACATTTCGAGTGATTGTGGCCTGTGAAGTGATACCTGTGGCCCTAGCATGAGTTAAACAACATATCATTATCGCGGCCGTTTATCGTATTTTGACAGCGTTATATCATTAGTCTACCGCTGCTAACATGTCATGTCTAACTGTCAAAATACGAAATACGATAGAAAACGATAAAATTGTCTACACACTAACATGAGTCTCTTTTATTTGTCTATTTTAATCTATTTTTGACATTTTCGCATGACATATTATCGTGGTCACTTGGTGCTAACGACAAAGGAAAAACTTGATTAAAGTCGGTGAAAAACTGTGTAAAAGGCGAAAAATATGTCCGTACCATAATACCATTATATATTTTGTGTTAAACGCATATGACGAACGACCAGTGTAAGAAATACGACAGAAACGCATCGGTGATATTTGCGATCAAGTCGATTTTTGAGAATGTATTTCAGTCACTTTGGCGAATATTTAAGCCCATGGATACTGATATTTCACATCATTGACAGGCTTAGCTTGGCCCCAACTAGTCTATAAGCCTTCTAGCGGCTAGAAGGCTTATAGAATCTAGCCTATTTGAAGGTGAGATCTCCAATATAAACACTTACGGAAATCATTTATCACAAAGAGCTCTTTCACCTACACAAAAGCAAAGAATAGCTGTTATTGTCGTGTTTTATAAACTTACAAAATACTGTATTGAAAACAGAACCTAACCTTTTATAATGTATGTTATTTTACATAGGTAGGATAGGTTAGGTAATCATTATTTTTGTTTCTTAGGGTCTACCTATGTTGCCTCCTTTTGACCCATGAAAACAACAGCAAATTGGACAACACCGCTCTCTGTGCTAAGCCTAAACTACTGTAAGCAGTGTCTACAGTCTAGGACCAGTAGTAGGAAGCATATATTAAGTGTATGTAAATCGGTGAAATAAATTGTGAAAACTTGCACACTAAAATATCTTAGATATGTAAACTTCCTTAATGTAGCTTTGTGCACTAAAAAGTATTCCAGTCAATATCTGCGCCTAACTTGCTTTTGAATAACTTATGGGGAGCCTACTTTTACCTACGTACCGTATACTTATATACCTTATTATACATAAATTTGGATAAAAGTAAAATTAATTGAAGTAGAAAAATCATTAGTCAAATAAACAATAATATGTAATTTTATAGAATAATAATAAGGTATTACAAACGATAAACCTTTTCTTAAAATTTTAATACGATAAGTCTTATCACCATAGTCTCCACTGCTTCTTACAAGTCAACATTGACTGCGATGACATTTTCTGAAAAATAATACATACTCTTTAATACTATGTTTTTCATGATATCTTTTGATTTTGTTACAGGTGACTCAAGGTATCTATTAAAGGTGGAAAATGTTGAAAGCAATTAAATCATAATAATTATGAACAATCAAATGAACATGTCAATAGAACCTGCATATTTACTAACATATCACAAGCTTGAAGGGATCAAAAATTATTCACAATTACTATCAAAGTGATGCATGTTGGTACTACTACAAGTATTCTGTGAAATAAACTTTTCCTTACATTTGAATCCAATTTTGTTCTGTTCCAGCGTACCTTCCAAAATTAAATCCTGAAATACAATGTAAACACATATTATTATTTAATAAACTAATATGTATTTTCTTTTTGTGCATACTTAAACGTCTAAGTATGTAGGTATAGTTGGTTTAGTTACTACCAAATTTTCAAATACCAAAGAAAACACTATGACAAAATGTTGCATGTCTGCTTAAATGCTTCAATACTTACTGTTTTTCACTGCTCTACTGAGCGATATGGACCCAGTTCGTCCAACCAATATAGGCCTAAGGTAATCCTACTGGTTGCTCCACCTTAGCAGCTCCTTGAGGAGTCAGGAAGGTAGCAAAACCCAGGTGCGCTTTCATGTATGATAAGTAGTCTGTACCTTTATTACATCACAGTTTTAAAAGTAAATGATCATATTAGTTTATTTTCCATTTGTTAGTTTAATAACACAATTTGTTGGAAAATATTAATGGGTACGCCTTTGACTTTGATTTATAAAACAGAGGCCCTACTCCGATTGACGTTGTCCGTATTGTCGACTTTAGCCGTCCCTGTCACTCACGCCAGAATGACATCGCTACCGAGCGAGATGGCTATCGGACATCGTCAACTAGAGTAGGGACTCGGCTGTCAAAACTGTCAATGTCATGTCAAAAACAGATGTGAGTAATTTAGTTTTAAATCGATAGTCGTGCTTGGGATTAAGTGTTTAAGCCAAATCGGTAGTAAAATTGAACGAATGATTGAATATCAACGAAATGTTGTATATAATCTGTGGTCGTGTGGATAAAGGCTTCTCGTGGGAAGTATTTCTATCGTAAGTGGTTGCCATGTTAGGAAAAATGATAAAATAAGACACGATGACAAATTTTCTTATGTCTAACGACAATTTAACGATGTTGTACATCTTAGCGCAACTGAACCCTCGAAAGCTGATGCGGCAAGTACCTAGCTATAAGTGCTCAGACCTGACTGATTTTCCACCTATCATTGTCGCCCTCCACGTGTAATCCACTGCCTAAACTCTCAAACATTTTGGTAGCAGAGCGTAGTTTTTTATTAGGACCCCTTATTAGTAACGTATTTGTTTAATTGAGAGTTATTTATTTGCTACTTTCCTTTTTAATTTGAACAAAACGTCTCGTCATATACCTAACCTATTTACAGTAAATTCCTTAATACCATTCGAGTACAACCCCTTTTACATAAGTGTCGATTAAATCGATTAGCGCGTTAATTACCTACCCTTTGAGTGCAAGTGAGGTTCGCGAGCGCTTTGTTTCCCTATTGATCACGCCATTACCGCGTGACCGCGTGCGAGTTGTTTACGAGTTACGTTTGCTATACCTGGTGCATCTGTGCCGTCCCTTACTATTTGTTCCTTTACGCATCCTATTGGAATCTTTTGTGAGTTTAATTTACCTACCTTGTTTTCTGCGATTTAAAGTAAATAAAATGTCGGATACCGAAACCGGCAACGAGACCGTAAGGGCCGTACTTTACACGGATACAGCTGAATACCGTGAAGCTATAGGTGAACTCCGTTATATTAGTGACTGGGTTGATGATTCCCACCGAGTTCTTGAGACCTTTTCCTCCAATCGTATGCGAGCGCGTCTTTCCGACCTGCCGCTAATGTGCGATAAGTTTTCTGCCGCTTGTTCCAAGCTGTTAGGTAATCTCGATCCTGCGATTTATGAACAAGAATATGTGCAAGTTAAGAACGAGATGCGCGTAGTAAGGGACAAAGTAGACGACTTAAAAATTAAGTTAGACGAAATACGACCTTACTAATTTGAGACGTCCCGTACTAGCACCCCCTTCAAGGAGAATACATCCCTGACTATTGATAGCCCGGCTAGTAAATTGCCTGACCTACCTATACCTAAGTTTGATGGCCGTCCCGATAGTTGGATCAGTTTTATAGACCAGTTTGATAGCGTGGTTGATAACCAGCATAGCCTTACCCCGACTTTGAAGCTATATTATTTAGTAGGAGCCTTATCGGATGAACCTCGTCGATTGATACAACACCTCAAGATTGAGGCGGGCAATTACACCGTGGCCCGTGACCTCCTAAAATGTAGGTAACATAACCTTCGTGTTTTAGCAGATACCCACATAGCTCAAATAATGATGCTCCCTATTATAACGCCTAAACTTTCCGGGTTACGTGAGTCGTTCCTGAACGCCCTGCTTTCGACTTATCGATGCTTAGAGAGATTGGAACTTCCTGTTAAACATTGGTCATACCTATTAGTTCACTTATGCCTTGCTAAACTGCCTTCCGAGTTAAAATCGCTATTTGAACGTCGTTATGGCGATAATCCTAATCACCTCCCTACTTTTGATCATCTTATTACCTTTCTTGAGGATGAATGTAGGCACCACAACAATGTAGGTAGTGCTTCTGTCGTTGACACTACTACCCCCCCTACTGTGAGCTCCTCTCGTTTGCCTAAACCTAACGCGCGTTCCCCACCTCCTGCGAGAGCCTTTGTTACTTTTGCGACGACATCTAAATGTCACCTTTGTGATACTTCGCATTACTTACGCGAGTGTCCCGATTTTATTCGCCTTCCTACACGTCAACGTGTTACTTTTGTAAAAGAAGCCCGACTGTGCTATCGATGCTTGGATAAACACTCCATATCCCAATGCACGCGAAATTATCGCTGCCGCACGTGCCGCCGTTCCTGTCATCACACGTCACTGTGTTATGATGACTCCTCTCCTGTGAATTACGATCGCGAGCGCTCATACCGAGACGTCGCGGCCTTAGCTTCTAACCAACCGCGGCAATCTCCACAAAGTCACTTAACGGACCGTGCGTCACCCCCACGTACTGAATGGCACCGTGTTCGTACCCCGCCACCTCGTGATTCCCGTAGAGCATCACCTCCCCGTTCGGGCGGGCGATCCCCACCTGCACCCAACGGTAACCGTACTTATAATGCCCCTCTAGGTCAAAGAACCCAGGCTGAACGTGCATTTCATCATAAGTACAATGAGGCCCCACAATTCTGACTAGATAGCCCCCCTTCTATACCCGCTTTTACATCTTTACCTCGCAATTCTCTCGTTGTTTTACCTACGGCCTTGATTCATGTTAAAACCTCGTCTGGATATTATGTGGAAGCGCGTGCCTTATGTGACACTGGTGCTCAGGGCTGCCTTCTTACTACTGAGCTTGTTGTTGACCACATGAACTTACCTATCATTCCTTCTCCAGTTCCTGTTCGTGGAATAGGTAATGTTTAAGCAATTAATTCCCCGGGCATTGTATCCTTTTCATTTAAGCCAGTTAATTCTGTCTGTCCAGAAATCTCTACCAGTGCAATAGTTGTTGATGTGATTGCTGGTACCCTCCCAGAGGTAGACTTACCTAAAAGTGTAATTACCTGTACTAAGCACCTCCCTCTTGCTGACCCTTTATTTTACAAACCTGGTACTATAAGTGTACTTCTTGGAGCTGACGTCATTGGTCGCCTTTTAAGGTCCGAGTTGTTTGTGTCCCCTGATGGCCTTACTGCTATCTCGACGATATTTGGTTATGTCCTGTGTGGTCCTGTTTATGGAGGATTTACTGATTTAGAACCCCCCATGACTGGAGTCTCGCTGTCCCAAATAGTTGAAAAATTCTGGAAAATCGAAGAGGCCCCCCAATCTCCAGTTGCGAACCCCTTGGATATAGAGTGTGAAACCTTTTTTAAAGCAACTACCACTCGTGAAAGCGATGGTCGATTTATGGTTAGACTCCCTTTTCTTCATGATCGTCCACCTCTCGGTGATTCCAAAACCAATGCCTTACGGCGATTCCATAATCTTGAGAAGCGTTTGCAAGCCAATCCTTATTTTCGAGAGAAATATATTTCCTTTATGCGTGAGTACCTTGACCTAAACCATATGTCCCTTTCTTCATATGACTCGACTCGGGAACATTATTTTATCCCTCATCATGGAATTTTTAAGTCCGTTGGTGACAAAATACGTGTTGTGTTCGATGGTAGTAGTCCTACGTCCTCTAAAGTGTCCCTGAATCAATGTTTACATACATGCCCTAAGCTTCAGCGAGATATTTCTCACATTCTCCTAAATTTCCGCAGGCACGAGGTAGTGTTTGTTACAGATATTCGTATGATGTTTCGTATGACTTGGGTACATCCTGATGATAGAAGGTACCAACTTGTGCTTTGGCGTGAGGATCCCTCTCAGCCACTTCTTGCCTATGAACTTAATACCAATACCTATGGTCTTCGTTCCAGTCCATTCATTGCAATTCGTGCCCTTCTTGAGCTCGCTGAACAAGAGGGACTTACCTTCCCTCGAGCTGCTGAAGTCCTTGAGAGGGATATTTATGTCGACGATTGTCTTACTGGTGCTGATACTATTGCGTCTGCCCGGGCTTTGAAAACTGAGCTTATAGGAATAATGGCCTCTGGTGGTTATGAACTCCGTAAGTGGATTAGTAACAGGCCCAATCTCCTAGATGATATGCCCCTGTATGATTTGCAACTTCCTCATTCATTCTCAGACCCAGATAATCCTCAGACTGTCGCTATTTTAGGTGTGTAATACAATCCTGTAAGTGACTCATTTACCTACAATTATACCTGTGATACCCGTGATACAGTTATTACAAAACGCAAAGTTTTATCTTTGACTGCCCGTATGTATGACCCTTGTGGCTGGATATCTCCCGTCGTATTTAAGGCTAAGGAATTTATCCAACGCTTATGGATGTCAGGCTTATCCTGGGATGATCCTTTAAACGAACCCCTGTCTTTAGAGTGGACTGCATTTGTTCAGGACCTAGCGAAGGTTAGTGAAGTGGCTATTCTGCGACATATTCTTCCCAGAGGTTCCTCCTCCTTATCCCTACATGGGTTCTGTGATGCTTCTGAATTGGGATATGCTGCCGCTGTTTATTTACGTGCGGATCTTCCGTCTGGTGTTTGCTCCGTCCATCTGGTTATAGCTAAATCTAAAGTTGCCCCTGTTCGGACCCGTTTAACAATTCCCAAGGTGGAATTGTTGGGAGCTACCCTCCTCTCTAAATTACTTCATCACGTCGCTCTTTGTCTGCAAAGGTCGTCTGTGTTGACTTCAATCCATAGTTGGACGGATAGTAAAATCGTGTTGTGTTGTTTAAAAACCACTCCTCACCTCCTTCAGACTTTTGAGGCTAATCGTGTCTCCCAGATTAATAATAGTCCTACATCTAGTGAATGGAGGCACGTCCCAGGCTACATGAACCCTAGTGACTGTGCATCGAGAGGTATGTCAGTCACCCGACTGATCGACCACTCCCTTTGGTTTTCACCTTTGTGGTTGACGCAGTCTCCTGACAACTGGCCCGGTATTTCGGAACCTAACCCAAGTAGTGATCTCCCTGGACTACGTTGTTTAGTAGTCTCTGTCGATGTTCCTACCCCGGATCCCTCATTCTTTTTAGAGCGGTATAGTTCTTTCAACAAGCTAATAAACGTGACTTGTTACCTAAGGCGGTTTTTATTTCCTAAATCTTACTCGTCCTACCTGAGCCCTGAGGAACGGAGAGATTCTCTTTTGTTTTTAGTGAAAATTGTTTACCTCCTTTTCTGATGAACTTGATCGCTTACGGCGTGGCGATCCTATCACTAACTCCCTGAGAAAATTAAATTTATTTCTGGATGACGGAGACCTAATTGGAGTTGGAGGCCGATTACGAAACTCCGATCTATCCTTTGATGCGCGCCATCCCCTTCTTCTACCTAAGAATGGTAATTTCGTGAACATCCTTATTTCACATTACCATCGCGAGAATGCTCATGCAGGTGTTAATGCAATTCTTGCCATGTTAAATAGAGAGTTTTGGATCTTGTCGGCACGCAGAGCTATTCAGAATGTGATTTTTAAATGCCTTCCCTGTTATCGTCTCAAAGCGGCTGTATCTCAACCCTTCATGGGTGACCTACCTAAAGACCGCGTCACGGCTGCTAGACCGTTTGACGGTGTAGGTACCGATTTTGCAGGACCCTTTTTTACCAAAGTCCAGGCCTATAGGAACAAAAGGTTAGTGAAAAGTTACCTGTGTGTATTTGTCTGCCTTTCGACTAAAGCCGTTCACCCTGAGGTTGTGTCAGACCTAACTACTGAAGCCTTCATTGCGGCCTTTTCCCGATTCGTGTCGCGTCGTGGTGTACCTCGCCTAATCCGATCCGATTGCGGTCGAAATTATATCAGTGCTAACAATTACCTGAAGGAGTTAGAGTGTTTCCTGTCTCAAAACCAGGCGGCTATTGGTTCTGAACTTTCAAAGCGGAACATATCCTGGGTTTTCGATCCTCCTGTTTGCGGTTAAATCGGCGAAATCGCACCTAAAACGAGTAGTAAGCGATACCCCCCTTACGTTTGAAGAGCTGACCACTATTTTTGCTAAAATTAAAGCAGTTTTAAATTCACGCCCATTGTGCCCACTTTCTCCGGATCCTAATGATGTCGAAGTGTTAACTCCCGGCCACTTCTTAATTGGACAACCCTTAACTGCACTTCCGGAGTACCCTTATAAAGACGTAAAATTGCATCGCCTTACACGGTTTCAGCTAATCCAACAAATTACCCAGCACTTTTGGTCTCGCTGGCATTTAGAATACTAAAATACATTACAAATTAGAAATAAATGGACCTCTCCTTGTGATCCTCCTAAAGTGGGTGAGCTAGTACTCATAAAAGATGACAACCTTCCCCCTTTGCAGTGGCGTCGTGGGCGCATTATTAATTTATACCCTGGCCAAGACCAAGTTGTTCGTGTGGTAAATGTTAAAACTCCTACCGGTAGCCTAAAGAGATCTTTGACGAAATTAGTTCGTCTTCCTGTCCCGTGAACTTCCTTTCCTTAGCTTCCTAACCTTCTCGTAAACACTTGACGTGTTAAGGGCGGGCGATATGTTTACTACAATATTTTGATTTGTTTGTGTACCCTATTGACACTACGCCGCGCACACTCACACGCATACCTGCCTTATTTTTATTTGTTTAAAACGTACCGTGAGAACCCCGAAGATCGAGTCGACATCGAGACGTGTATCCTGTGAAGCTCCTTACAGACATTTCGAGTGATTGTGCCTGTGAAGTGATACCTGAACCCTCGAAAGCTGATGCGGCAAGTACCTAGCTATAAGTGCTCAGACCTGACTGATTTTCCACCTATCATTGTCGCCCTCCACGTGTAATCCGCTGCCTAAACTCTCAAACAGCTATATTTAAAAAATGGCGCCGGCAAATGGAAATAAAGGGGGGAGGGGGGATTGATTTTTTCCTCACCATAGCAATATGGGTAGTATCAAATCAAATATCAAATGAAAGCCAGTAAAAAGACCATTTCAAAAATATAATAATTTTTGCAGTCTGATGTTTTGTTGTGAGTAATAAAATAACACTAAAAATAATAAAATAAAAAACGGCAAATTAAAAAACTAAAAACCCCGACGGTTTTTCAATTTTCAATTACACAGAAACGCATTCTGTGTAATTGAAAATTGAAAAACCCTAAAACAAAAAATTGGTCATACCCGGGTTAAAATGGTACCCATACTAAAATTTATAGCAGTTGGGACCCATGTCCGAAAGTCAGCCGTCTCGCCAGTAGATTGGAGTAATCTGCAATGTACTATAGAGGTAGGTCTAGGGATGTGCTCTAAATTCACTTAAGCCTCCATTTCTAGAGTGGGTATACAATTTTAATATGGGTACCACTTTCTTGTTTTAGGGTTTTTTAATTTCCAATTACACAGAAACGCAGTCGGGTTTTTTTTTAAATTACCGTATTTTATGGTCTATGATCTCTATCTATCACACGCATCTCTACGAACGATTTAGCCTGTGCGTTGAGCCGTGCAATCAGGAAAGTTTAGTATGTAGCTATATACCTACTTACCATCGCATCTACCATACTATGAGGGCTATGTTTCAGAAACCGTATAATAAGTCTTGTATGACCCTACAAAGCCAACTAAATAAATATCAAAAGACTTTCGACGAGGAATACAACGAAAATACCGATGGAAATTAAAAACCGATGGTGGTAAATTAATCTTACCCAGGCATTTCATCTAAATTGTAACAATATTGTCGTTTGACGTTTGTCTAGTTGGCTTGGTCGAGTAGTATAGTACGTGCGTGCCAGATAAATGTGCATAAAAGGTCGTTCACCTTGACCGCTAAAACCTTGTGACACGTATCATTTGTCTTTATAACTAGCGATTATTACGACTTTTGATTTTTGGGTTCAAGGTCGACCCGTACCGAGGTTTATTTGTTAGACAGATTCGTATCGCTACAGGTTATAGTTAGGGTCGCCGCGCTTCGCATACTGGCGTGCAGTGGTACACGGATGACGGTCTGCAGGGGTGACGGGTCAATGACTTTTTATGCACCGTTAAATGGCACGGACTATAGGTAATACAAGTTTGCAACCATCGTAAAGTTAATATTATGGTAACCATAGTAGAAATTCATGGCGTTACCATGGTTGCCTACACATTCGTATTACTACAGGACTTGTACGCTTTGTCAAATAGGGCCCATGACCGCACTATGAAAAAATATGTATAACGTTTCAGGCACGGTGGAAGCCAAATAAGATAAAGGTAGATTGTTACATTTTAATAGGTTTTCAATACAAATAATATTTTTTCTCCGATTCGATCCACGGTCATACTAGTTAGTATAATACGAATGTGGCTAAGATCGGAGGCGTTTGAATATGAGACTGCCAAGTATCAAACATACCTACCTACTACCCACTCGAATTCTTTACTTTAAGTAAACCATTATTGCCTTTTATGAACACAGAAGTAGTTGACTGCTAAATATTTATTCAAATCAGTCAAATCAGTTCGTTTAACGGTATTTTTACGCTATTGGCGATTAATGTTGGTTATTTGCACTTTTGAACCACTGCTGTTTCCCACATCTGACCTCTACCAATATTGTCAGGTTTTAACCGTCCGCCAGCTCTTCATCTTACAGATTGTATTGATGCAACATAGATTGGCGGTATTTGACGCCAGTCTGCATAGCCGTAGACGAAATCGTCATATGATAACAGCCTCATTATTTAATACCTTCTTCTCCCATCGCTTCTTTCGTTTTCTTGGCCCCTATCTTTACAACCATCTTAATCGCGATCTAAACTTTTACGCCTTGCCTAAATTTCATCTAAAGTCGAAATTATCCTGCTGTTTACAAAGTCTGTCCTATTCTGACACGGAAAATCTCCTCCTCCCACTAATCCCCCTACACTCACACACACTCACACACACACAATCACACACACATTCACACACCCACTCATTTACACACACACACACACACACCCACTCATTTACACACACACACACACACACATTTACACACACTCACAATTTTAGTTATGTGTCTTCTATTGTTAATTTTTCTTTGGTTGTGTCTTGCTTTTGCATGCTGTGCTGTTAGTATACCTACCTAGCCTTTGGTCTCAGATTCTATACTTTATACTCATTTAGTTACTCCAGGATAATCACTTGGTTTAGCCTTACAATACTGATAACTATCGCTATTAATTTCGTACCTTCTACTACTGGTGTTTGAAATGTTTAAACTGATTGCTTTACAATGATTGGGTCAGAAGATTTCTTTATTTTGGTAAAAGCAAAACTTAGGTTATTAACAAAACTACACGAGTATGTAGTGATTATAATTAAAATCATAATTTAATTACTACTTGACGAAGACTAAAGAAAACCCATCAAAATGCTGTGTGTACATAAGCATACTTCCATACTAATATTATAAATGTGAAAGTGTGTCTGTCTGTCTGTCTGTCTGCCTGTTATCTCTTGACGCTTAAACCACTGAACCGATTGAGATGAAATTATAGCGGTTATAATAACTATAGGAAATAGGGTTACGAGCGAAAAATGAAAAGACAGATAAAAATCGGAATCAATCTCGTGATCACTTACGAGATACAAGAAAGGTAGGTATAACGTCTGCCTCCTAGCACAGTGATTCGTAGAACGAAAAGAAGAGCGTGTAACGGGCGTTCATGGCTTTTTACACTAAACCAGACTAAATATCATTCGGTGTTGCCATGTTAATAATATTAAATAATTAGTTTTTGTTAGAATTAAATAAATTTATGCCAACAATAACTATTAGTTTAACATTATACCTAATACTCGTTAAATTGGATAATTTTGTACCAAATACAAAAATCCTTTGATAAATTCTTTAAAAAAGGCTACAACAGAATTATTCCATTGTTATGATAACAGGGTACGGCGGAACTCCACACTGCGCGTAGCCCGTCACGCACTTGGCCGGTTTTTTAGGTATACCTATATAACAGAATCAGCCACCTTCCCGTAGGTTTAATTTCAATATTTGAAAATCACCTGGTAGGTAGGCACTTAGGTTTAGTTATACCTAACTTGACTGTGCATCTGAGCATGAGCAATTAGTCCCGTCCCGATCTCAAAATCTGCTCACCTTTGACATTAAGTCGCAGGTATAACTGCTTATTTTACCCTGATGTGTTTTGTTTCCAGGAAATATACACGAACCCGATCTTCGTTCAAGACAACTGCGACACATTTGACGTGGTTCCAGGAAAACTAGGTAAGTTAAGTTGGTCCTGAGGCATCGCACGCATGTTGTCGGAAACGCATTTCCTCCAAAACTCCGAATACAAATAACGCAACTTGACAGATTCGCGACTGGTCAAAGAAGCAGCGCGTCGACAGACAAGCAAGCTGACAGATACGCATTTGCCTGTCCTACTGGACTAAGCCATCTAGACATATGTCAAACGACTTCCAACGACGAATACAACGAAAATAACGAAATAACTTTTTAAAGTAGATATTGTTAAAATTTAGATAAAATGCCTGTAAGTTTATTTTAACACAATTCTTTTTAATTTTCATCAGTATTCTTGTTGTATTCGTCGTCGTGTGTCGTTGGACATTTGTCTGGTTGGCTTGGTAGAGTTATTGCTGATCTGACGAGTTGCATCTTCTCTTATAATCTGACAAGTTACTTCCCTGTCTTATAATCTGCCGAGTCGCGTTCCTGTCTTATAATCTGACGAGTTGCGTTCCTGTCTTATATTCTGAAAAGTTGCGTTCCTGTCTTATAATCTGACAAGTTGCGTTCCTGTCTTATAATCTGACCATTTGCGTTCCTGTCTTATAATCTGACTAGTCGCGTTCCTGTCTTTTAATCTGACAAGTTGCGTTCCTGTCTTATAATCTGACAAGTTGCGTTCCTGTGTTATAATCTGACAAGTAGCCTTCCTGTCTTATAAATTGACGAGTTGCGTCCCTGTCTTATAATTTGACGAGTTTGCGTTCCTGTCTTATAATCTGACAAGTTGCGTTCCTGTCTTTTAATCTGACGAGTTGTCTTTCTGTTTCTGTTAACCTGCGTTACTGAAGACATGCGTGTAATCCGTCCTGAGAACCTTACTACACGTCTGTATTTTCGACTCTTGCCATGTCTGTCACTCACGCCATCAGTTCGATTAAGCGGGAAACTTAGAGTGGGGCCTTCTGTGGAAATCTTGTTTTTTAAACTATAATTTTTGTAAAGTTATTCTATCAATGCGTTGCGAATTTTTACAAAGCGTATGTTTGTATTTTGTGTGAAATACTTAGGTTCTTTTGGTTAACTGAAGTTTTTCTATTTGTGTACAATCAAGTATCCGTCGCCGTAGAATAATGCATGTTGTCTTTACCCGGTTACCTACGAGATTCATATCTTAGGCACACTTTGATGAAGCTCACTACAATAAGTCCGCCTATATGTCTAACTTTTAAAAAGGAGTAGGTACCTACTTAAGTTAGTTGGGTAGGTACCAATGCTCCGAAAGCCTAGCTTTGTTGCTAGTGAAATAACGAACACAATTGATTGAATGTAGTCGCTTAATTTATAACTGATTAAAATAATTTATAAGAGACAGACACAGACTGTGTGTTAACTTTTTCACACTTTTCAAGAGGGGAAACATCACAATATTAAAGAGCTGGTACATAAGGAGGAACCACTATTGTAAATATGAGTAAGCGAACGTCTTTGCGAATGATTAACATTATGTATTTTACTTTTTAAGATTAAAGTTTTACTGAAGGTTCAAAGTAAGGTAATTAATGATTATCCTTAAGTTTATAGGATCCACATTAAATTGCAAAGCGCAAATCTTAACAGTTGGTGGAACCAAAGTTTGACTTTAAAGTCTTAAAATTTAAGTTCTTTAAAAAAAAATCCATTGTATACCTATTGTCTACCTTTGCTATTGCTATTGCGAAATATTGTCTTTGCTTCATCTACACCTTACTGTTCTACATGAATAACAATATTTGACTTGAAGAAACTTTAACCTCGTGGCTAGTTCACAAAAGACTTTGGTTCCAGGAGACAAATGGCTTGTGTCCTGCCTGGGGGTGCTGTACCTCAGCAAGGGCCTGTTCTACAGGGTGGTCCCCGCCGACCAGAGGATGGACACGCCCTACGCAGGTGTCTTCAGGTAAGAAATAAATATTTTTTATTCATTATCATCGTAGTGTTATCCCGGTTGTGCACCCGCACGCGAGGGCCTAGGGTCCACTGACCATGATCGGATATTGCAGATCAGGTAAGTGGAGCGACTGCCATCTGACCTCCGTAACCCTGTTAACAGGGGAGCCTGACCAGTTTTGGATCATGTTTAAATATTCAGTCGCCTGAATGTGCATGTTTCCTCACGACGTTTTCCCTCACCGTAAGAGCATCGGTTAGTGAAACGACTAATGTACATAACTTAGAAAAAGTTATGGCGGCAAGTGGGGTCGAACCCGGCTCCTACCGCATGAGAGGTAGCCCGCCTGCCACTGCAACACCTACGCTCTCTAATATTTTCTCATTCGATAAGGAAAAAAATACAGAACAAGATTAAAATTACAGCTTCGAGTCGATGAGTGCTATTATCCTACTTAGACAGCAATTCGGAAATCATCATCATGGGGTGCCATCTTCAAATTGAAGTTTGGAGGTCAGCATGTAGAACCCGATGCGGTCTTGAACCGCTCTTTTTAGCTGGTCATAAAAACGAAGTTTGGTCCAGTCTTTGATGTCATCTATCCATTTTCTTCTGGGTCGGCCTGGTGATCTCTTGCCAGGAATCTTGCCTTCGAGGATCAGCCTTAAAAACTCATATTGAGAACCTCTCTGCAGATGTCCAAAGAAGGCAACCTTCCTCTTCATTACGAGTATAGTTGACATCAGTTCACGTTTACACTTGGCACGTAATTCGGAAATGACTCATATTCTTAATAAGCTTTTTTGAGAGATTTGACAGAGTCTGTTAGTTGTCTATATCGTCTCAGGTCTGCGTGATGCCACCGTCGTTTCTGATTTACACAAGCTACTTTAGGATGTAAAATTGTCCAAATTTTTTTTAAATTTAATACACTGTTTCAGGTTTCGTCTCTGGTGGTGTGGGCAGTGGCTCGAAGTGTTAGTGGACGACCGGCTGCCGACCGTCAATGGGAAGCTGGCCTTCCTGCAAACCAGTCACACGGGACAGCTGTGGCCTGCGTTGCTGGAGAAGGCCTATGCTAAGTAAGTGACTAGGCATAAATTTATAATAATAATAATAATGTTTCAACAAACACACCAATTACCTAGCCCCAACCTAACCGTGAGCTTGTGCTATGCCCACTAGAATAACGGATAGACATACTTAATTACGTTTATAGACATCCATGACTTAGGTACAAATGCTCGTGCTCAGCACACAAACATTTGCCTTGCCGGTTTCGAACCCGCGACCGCTGGTTTAATAGTCCGGAGCGCGAACCACTACACCAAGAAGCTCGTCGACGTCGTATTGACAGCGACGCGGCGAGCAGTTTTATCTTCTTCTTCTTCTTTTGTTTATGGCGACATATTAGGTGATATTAGTGTATAGCCACAGAATATACAGTGTGTCCCTGGATAAAGTGCAATCCCGAAAGGGGATGAAACTAGACCATGAATCATTGACTAGAAAAATATTAAAAAAAAATATAAAAAAATATTGTAGGATTTATTGGTATTTTAAGATTTTCATGTTTCATTAAGGACTCTATGTACAAAAGTATTGATTTCTTCCAAAATAATGGGTCTATTTCTTTGAAAAAAAAAAACAGTATGCCGAATACCTGGCGATGACCATGAAATAATAAATAGTCCGCAAAAAAGTGCACATTTTTTTAGTAATTTGAAGTTTTTTTAAAATAAACGTCTAAAAAAATCATTTTTTTCATAAAAATACATTTTTTTACCCAAGATAGTTACTTTTTTGCGGAATATTTATTATTTCATGGTCATCGCCAGGTATTCGGCATACTGTTTTTTTTTTTCAAAGAAATAGACCCATTATTTTGGAAGAAATCAATACTTTTGTACATAGAGTCCTTAATGAAACATGAAAATCTTAAAATACCAATAAATCCTACAATAATTTTTATATTTTTTTTAATATTTTTCTAGTCAATGATTCATGGTCTAGTTTCATCCCCTTTCGGGATTGCACTTTATCCAGGCACACTGTATAATAGTTATAGCCTGACCAGGAATATATGGGACCTCGCCATATTGCGGAAAACAACTGGAACTAATTTCTTTTACTGGCAACAGAAACCTTAAATCGTCATTGACATGTCATCAGTTGTCATAATGATTAGTGTCAATGTGGACGCGTAATCTAATTTTCGACCAAGTGCAACTTTTATGTGATAAAAATACCGAGAACAATTCGTTTTCGTAAAAGAAAAGTGGTTTAACATGTGTTGTAGTATTATTCTACTAGAAAGTCTATGTGATCACCACGGTTTCTTTCAATTAATTACTGATATAGTTGTCGTCACGAATTTTTGGTACGTCATATAATGCGAATAGTGAAAATTGGTAACTGGTGGCTACGGAGAATATTTTTATAACGATTTTAATAAAAACTTGTTTTGAGTTTTATTTTCTTTATTTCAACCCTACTTGGATATTACAACAAAAATAGTTCGTAGAGTTGCCCAAGATTTTCTATACATTATATAAAATTATGATAACATTATAAATAATATCATTGAGAGAAACAATGGATTAATGTTTCTTTTACCCGTTAGTGGTTTTGCAAAAAATATTGTGTTTTGGTCCAAAATTCAAGGCCAATATTACAAAGAGTTACTGAATTACTCGATTTGCGAGTATTCTGTCATGTTATTTTATCGTAGAATCTGTTATCATCAAGCAGCAGGCCTAAAAAATACAGGAATGTAAACATATAAAAATATGTTTTATGTTCAGTTGCCAATCTACGCTGGTATGATTATACCGAGTGTTGTCATATAAAGTGGATTCGAAGCGCCCTTAATTCAGGTCCCATATATTCCTGGTCAGGCTATACTATGTAACAGATAAATCACTCCAAGGAAAATCGTCCATACCTAGTTTGCACAAAAACAAATCGACCGTAACACAAATAATTCAACAGTGCGTACGCGCGCGCCCGTCGGTTGTTGGCAGCCAACTGATTTACGCACCGCCGTCGGTGCGCTCGAGAGTAGGCTATTAACGCGCGCAAGTAAATTGAGTGAGAGATGCCTGGTATAGCTAAGCTACAATGGGCCGCCTTCACTAAATTTCGCCAATGCATGCATTAGCATTTACATGGATGAAATAATTGATGTGAAAAACCAATGAAAAAAAATAAGATGTAGTTAGCATACTTATATATAAGGGAAACAGACAACAATGATTAGACCAAACATAAAGCAGTAAGAACAAACAATTATTTACCAAATGTATAATACGTTTTGTACCGACCCTTTCTAGCGCACTGTTTAATCTGTGCTAATAGACCAGTAGGATTTGGCATTTATGTGTTAAAATCAAAACAAGGTGTTACAAAACTACCCGTTATAAGTGAAGGGAGCTTCTCATCATCAGTAACTAAAACTCTTTCTCCTAAAAACATGGGTCGAAAACGACCAAGTTTTTGATTTCCCATTCTTAATCGAATAAACGTTACCCGTTTGATTTCTATGAAAGTTGAAATTAACGTACACAACGTAATTCGTTGTAAGTTAATTTCTAACTAGGGGATTTTACAAATTTTACTTGTGAACGGGTGAAAATGAGGGTGCAAGTTTGTATGGAAATTAGCGATTGTTCGAAAAAAAATAATCGAATGAATCGATAATCGACCATTCGAGCTATCGAATGTCGATTTAGTAATTCGTAAAAAATAATCGACAGTCGAATGATATTCTATACTGGGCCCATCGATGCATTCGATCGAATTGCCGCGACTGTGCGCACAGGACAGGCAGCGACCGAATGATTAGTCGACGCGACGAATGACGATTCATTCGTTAGTAGTTCGAAGTCCTAATATCTATTTAAATGTTCTTGTAAATTTCCTAGAATATTAGAAGTTCGTAACATATAACTTTGTAGTAGTACCTTCAACTTTGTACTCGTAAGTACAAATCAAGAAGTATGCGAAAGTTCCAAACTTTACGCAAAAATGCTTTTAATACCGAACAAATGGATTATATGTATTTCAATAGGTAGGAGTAGATACTTACTGGAGTCGACTGGGGCGCGAAAAATAAATAAATAAGCCCTAAGTTAGCTTAGGACAGGTGTAAGAAAAGTATAGACTTTACACTTTGTAAAGTTTATTCTTTGCTCAATACCTCCTACCGACGAATAGGGTTGCCCATCATACTTTTTTATAAACGTAGGCATAACACTTTTATTTTGTTAATATATTGATACTTTTGCATGATCAGCACGCTGGGTACTATCCAAAAGGTCCCGGGTTCGAATCTCGAGTCGGGCCAAAAGTGTTGGGTTTTTCTGTCTCGAAATAACTCAGACACAGCGGAGCCAGCTCTGCGTCTGATCTCTCTGCGGTCATATCAAACTGCCGTCTCACCGAATTATGAAAGTGAAAAAACAGAAACTGCACCTGTGTGTTGCGCACACATTTGTATATTTCCCGCACAGTTGGCTAATCTTTGTTGAGATATGGCCGCTGTAGTTGAAATTCGGCTAGGAGGACATTATTTTTTGCATATCAATAGTGTGTGAAAATACTCTGTTATTTTCTAATCGTTCTGTAAAGATTTTTTTATTTAGTCCCTATGCATACAACATCAGCTTTTGCTGAAAGAGTTTTTTCAGTAATTTAAAATAGCGAGGATCTATAAAAAATAATAAAAATATTAGCTGCATTCAAATTGGAAATGTAAAGATAGCTCCCAATTTAAGGATAAAGAAAAACTGTTACTTGTGCAGCAATCACACAAAAATGTTTTCAAATAGGCACATAAAGTATACATTTTGAAAAATACTAAATTTTTCTTCTTATTATCATTTTTTCCCCCATCATAGTCTGTTGGCAACCCTACTACACCACGTCATACATCGTCGTTTAAGAGGATTACCTATTGTTGTTGTTTGTTGACAGGATCTTAATGCTTTTGACTTCCAAGCATGTTGCGATTTACAGAATTGTGCAATGTTAGTTCGATATACTGAAGTTTAAAATGTGTATTACCCGCCCGGGTATGCAGCGGCTTTGCTCGGTTACTACATGTCCTCGATGGTTCCCCTACTGGTTACTACTTACTATTTATTGTAATACTAGCAATTCCCCGCGACTTCGCCCGCGCCAAAAGTCGGATTTTCCATACAAATTTTCATCCCCCATTTTACCCTTCTTAAGATTTTATATCGCGACAAAAAGTCCTTCCCAGTGTCTCAAACTACCTCTGTGCCAAATTTCATTTGATTCGGTCCAGTAGTTTCGGAGCCTATTCGATGCAAATAAACAAACAAACAAACAAAACTTTCCTCTTTATAATATTAGTATAGATAGGCAAATGTAAGGCGGTGTTTCCACTGACGTGGAGAGGAGCATAGAGAAGCGTAGCGGTGTATGAACTGACCAATCACAATGCTCAAAATCTCCGAAACAGTGAAGCGGAGCGGAGCGGAATTTTATAACATTTCATCGTCAAACGTTCGAGAATAAGTTAAAAATACACATACATACATGCGAACGTACTGTTCAGTTTGAGTTGGAATCTTGTTTACAATACCAAAGTACAGTCAGCAATGAAACGTGCGATGTTATTAAAATTTTGAAACATACATTCGCATACATTTTGTAAAGTAAAAATCTCAATAACTTCTCAAAATCGTAGAAGATACATGGATTTAGAGGTGATAAGGGTTCCCAAAGAAGTGCTCGATCTCTGCACTGCCTCTTTACACTTCTTTTCGGGATACCCTATGTAAATGCTGACACTCAATTCTATTATCAAAATTGCAATATAGGTATTCGATAATCGTAGTTTAACAGACCCCTAATAGCTCTAAACTCCTGGCCGCAATTCAATAATTATCATCATTAAGATCTGAGCCCGTATCCAAGTGGCAATTTATTCAAGCGAAGTTCACTATCGCTAACAAAATGTATGAATCTGACATAAGCCATCGAAAAATCACGTGACTTTTGCATAGTACATATTTTGACATTTCGTTGGCTATAGCGAAATTCGCTCCAAAATAAATAAATAAATATTAAATAAATTGTTTCAACAAACACACCAATCACCTAGCCCCAAACTAAGCGTGAGCTTGTGCTATGGCGACTAGGATAACGGATAGTACTTAAAAGATACGGGCCCTGGTATTCGCATGCATAATAACCTAAGAGCCTTGCACACTGCTGGCTTCCTACTCATACATAATCATCTTGTTGCAGATTGCACGGATCGTACGAGGCCCTGAAGTACGGTAGCCTACTGGACGGTCTGGCGGACCTGACTGGTGGCATCACGGAGTCTGTGCCCTTGCCAGACGCTGCCGATGCTGCGTCTCTGGCTGGCTTGCTTGCAGCCACCAGCGTAGTCACTGCGCACCACTTCCCTGGAGTAAGAAACTAATAATACAAGTACAACAGGAGCACTTCGCAAAGTCATTTATATGAATAGTGACTGGCTACGTCGTGATAAAGTGCGATTTGGGTCACGCAGCACTTTACCGCTGTTGGTTGATTCTCTTTCCTGTTTCTACTCCTTCTAATTTCGTAGACAATGACGTCTCTGACGTCATTGTCACCAGGAGAGTGAGTGAGAAACGATCCTGAGTTATTCCCTTCAGATCCCCCATACACACGGCCGCGCGTCAGACTACGCCACTTTGACCTTGAGACCTCTCTTCTCTACATAATAAAAGGTGTTTTCGTAGTTAAGTTGTCTAAAGTGATGTGCTGCCAAGTGTACGTTCTCTACTCTTTTTGTTATGAATGTACGTAGCAGCCTTTCCATTCTTCCAAATACGATTGTGAGATCCATTGGGAAAAGCAAATGAGGGGATCGGATGGCAATTTTGTTTTTCGATGGAACAGATGCGAGGGATATTTTCCTCCTACGCTACCACTTGGCTGGGGAGTGGCAGCCTGAATTCGACCCACCGTCGAACTAACCTCACATGTAGCTCATCTATATTGCGGAGCTTCATACAGTAAGTACATTATGGTTTCGCCATGCCCGTCTGTCGGTGTGCGTGTCCACGTGCGCCAACATCCGAAAAAAAAATCAAAATTATTTCCACTTGCACTTGTGCACCATAGATTCATAAGCTGTGCAGCAAGCTTATTATTTAAAATAGGCCTTATGTTCTTTATCAATGGTTATACTTACTTAGTTTTACATTGTTTATTGTGTGCTAACACAAATACTTATGATTATTTATAAGAGTTCTAATTGCAAAGCACCTATTATTCCTCATGTGTGAGTGGGCTGGTCATGTCTGTCGCAGAACCGACGGGCGTTGGAGTAGGAAGGTTCTCGAATGGAGACCACGTCTCGGGAAACGTAGTGTTGGACTGCAATAGGCTGATATGTACCGCTTGCAACTGGTCGTTGTGGGAAACCGTGGGGGAGGCCTATGTTCAGTAGTGGACGTCCTACGGCTGATAAGGATGATAAACATTCGTAATTTTCGAGATATAGGAAGATAGACTAATAAAAAAACAAATCATCAGTTGCAATATATTTTATTGGTTACAAGTTGACATCATGTTATTATAAGAAACAGAACATCAGTTACAAAATATTTTATTGGTTACAATATTTTAATTTATCAGAGGTACAATACAAGTCGACATCACGTTATCGCAATAGCAGCAGTGTGACAGCAGCTCTAACAGTATGACAGCAGCTCGTCGATGGTGCATGGTTGCTCACAGCACTCGGAGACCACTCCGCCTCTCTTTCCGCGGGCCCCTATAGCCCTCGCTCTCGCCTTCGGAACCAGCCCGAACTTGCCGTCGGCGTACATCTCAATACTATTCATCCCACTTCGCTTATCCATTTCTGGACAAAGATTAGCCAAGGTCTCAGCCAGGCGCCTGCCACAGAAGTACTGCTTTGGACTCTCCTCTGGTTCCGCGGCCATCAAGCCGATAACCACGACCAGGAGACAGAAAACTTGGAATTTCATGTTGTTCGGCTCGTTTGTGGTAATTTTGTGCAGACTTGATTCAACTGTGGAGAGCTAGGAAAATACCACCCGTTTTATACTAGAAATCTTCATTAATATTCAAATCCAGTGACGCCATGGACGTCTAACTCACTGATACTCACAGGTGAATCTCACACTTGACTGGATAATTAATTTTAATAATCTCTACTAATATTAGAAAAAGGTAAAGTTTGTGAGTTTGTGACTACGTTTGTAAGAAGTAATCTCTGAAACTACTGAACCGATTTTGAAAATGATTTGACCAGTTGAAGACCACATTGTTTCCAAGTGATTTAGGCTATATTTTATTTTTTTGGCTATATTTTAATTGCACCTGAGCAAAACCGGGGCGAAACGTAGCGATTCATAGAGGTCATATTAGCATTTCTTCATCCTACACGTCTTTCTTCAAGTTTATTCAGAACATGTGACCGAAATGTAATGACGTGGTGCCTGTATATTTTTAGAACTAGCACAACATCCCTTTTATTTGATACCAAATTACCTACCTGATTCGATAGGTATTGGAAGTACCTCATACAAAAACATAACGTTGTAACTCCTCTCCTATTTTTTTCATTTTCTAGGCTAGGGGTCAAATTAATGCGTTTGGCCTAAAGTTCAAACGTGTGGAGCTTTTAAAATCTTCGGAAATATTTTAGATGTACAGCTAGGTCTATCTAAATTAGACTACATTACTACTCAGTCAGTACTTCCAACCAAATCACACCACCAACTGAAACCATGAAACCCAAATCTTTATTTTTTCCTTGCTATTTCATCGTCTCTAAAGTGTCGAGCCGCTTAATTCTTCCATGTGAGAAATCTTGCTGATACCATGGAGTTCTTCTGCCTATACGAAAAGTCTGAAGTTCTTCCTTCTGAGGCTAGCCACGGTTTTGACCTGTCCTGGCTGCCTGCCCCGAAAACTGAAGCCTACCACCAGACAAGAGAGGAGTGGTGTCAGGGTGCTGCGAGAAGCCGTAATCTTTTGAAGAAATGCTAGAAGTCTGGGTTGGTCTAATAACATCATAACGTTATTTATCTTATGGATGTTTTTGATTCCTTGACTTTATTAATAATTTTTCAATTTGTCAAATCACGTAATAATTTACCACACATTGGCAAAAGCAAGCAAGCTACCATTGTGTATTAATAAGTTTACAAAGAATATTAAGAAATACGAGGAATAAGGTAGGTCTGAGGGTACTACCCTGCGGTACGCCATAGGCTCTCTAGCTGACAGAATCCGTAACTTTGAATACTTGGATTCTATTTGTAAGGTAATCCTGAAATGAATCCAGCAAAGTGCTACGAATTCCGAGATCCTGTAATTTTAGCAAGAGAAGAGAATGCCTTTTTGGGGTCTATGAAATCGGCCACACACGAATTACCACTATCCAGAGAATTAGTAACTACCTCCACAGGGTTATCGATAGCATATTCAGTATTTCTACCAGAGCGAAACCGGTATTAGTTTACTGCTTTACCGTTTCATTACTCTCCAGGAAGCTAAGTAGTTGAACATTGGTTAGGAACTTTTTCATTAATTTTATTTATTGCGCTAAGTAGTGAGATGGGTCGATAGTTTGCCACGGTTATGCTGATGAATAAAGCTACAGAACGCGAGCGAATTGAGTTAAGCGATTCGGGAGTGGGTCGAAGGTATCTTGGACCAACCAAAAGTGCACCCGAAACTAAAGTTGCTTATGATGGTTTGTATAGATTCTACCGACGGATTGTTATAGAAAATCATTTTCAAAATACTGCCACCGTATCATATCAGCCTATTGCAGTCCACTGCTGGACATAGGCCTCTCCAAGACTGCGCTAACTTACACGGTCCTCCGCTTCTCGCATCCAGCCACCGCCGGTCACCTTCCTCAGGTCATCGGCCCACCTAGAAGAGGGGCGACCAAACGTTTCCCGTGACGTGATCTCCATTCGAGAACCTTCCTACTCCAACGCCTTAAAATTAAGCCTATTAGTTCTTTTTTATAGACAGGATAGACTACTAGGCTTTTAAAGGGCTACTTATTATAAAGAGCCTATAGGTTTAAAAAAGCCTATAGGCCTTTAAATAGCCTTTTAGGCTTTATTTCCGACTAAAGTCTTTTTCGAGTAGTAGGCTTATTATAAGGCTATTGCCATTATTCAGGACTAGCTGTTGCCCGCGACTTCGTACGCGTGGACTCGATGATACAAAATATTTTATACTCCCGCCGCCATCCAGCTATCATGATCTCTTAGTCTTTTTTCTTAGTCTACCATGTCGTAAGGAGAAGAGAGGAATGAAAAATCAAGGTCAATAGGCACTCTTTTTAGATAGGTTACTATCACCTCGCCATCCGCCTCTGGTAAGAAAATTTCGCATGGCAGTGACACCGACTCTTAGGTAACTTTAGGTTTTAGTATTCAGGTCAGACTCAAACCTCCTTACGCAATAGATGAATGTGGATTAGCATCTATTTATTGTGTCTCTAGCCTACTCAAAGTTCGGTTTGTAAGTAACTACTATTGTAAAGTTATTATTATTAGGAGCCTGTCGTGTCCACTGCAAGGCAAAGGCCTACCTACCCTTTCGCCTATATCGTAAAGTAAGTAAGACTATTCTTAGTTCAATTTCCGTTAGTAGGTGATAAGTACTCGTAGTATAAAAAAATAGTACCAATTTACTTTGATCTTTCATTAATGAAATTAATACATCAATTTAAAATAATTTCGACAAATTGTCTGTGGTGAAAGTGTCCACGAACTACTTAGCGTTAAGGTCAGCACCATAAAATTATCTGCAGGATTCTCTCGATTTCTCCAGGTTTCTGTCATCAGATCGTAACTTGGAGACAGTAGGATTACCTTGAGAGTTTGAAAATCAGTCTAAATTAATTTAGCATATCAATTGCTCCAGACCTTCAATTTGTGTTAGTCAATAGAAAATGCTCATCACCCTGAACAATGATCCCTAAGGCGCTCTATTCATATCTCTTATAGTTGTGCTGAGCTGCTAGGGTTCTATATCAGTTGCTCCAGACCTTCAATTTATGTGCATCAATAGAAAATGCTCATCACGCTAAACATTGTTCCCTAAGGGTCTCTATTCGTATCTCTTATAATTGAGCTGAGCTGCTAGGGTTCCATATCAGTTGCTTCAGACCTTCGTTTTGTTTACTTCAATAGAAAATGCTTATCACGATAAATAACATTCCTTAAGGCGCTGCCTTCATATCTCTCTTAATTTAAGTGTACTTCTAAGGTTTCACGTCAGGTACTCCGATCTTCAAAATAAGTTATAGCCTAGTATTTATCTAGACTCAATAGCTACACAATAAAAAAAGTTTCATTCAAATCCGTTCAGTAGTTCCGGAGATTAGCGTGTACAAACAGACAAACAGACAAACAAAATAAAAGTTGTAGATTCCTATTCTGTTACTATTTTAACATCACCCTCAAATAATTTTTGATAAAAATACTCAATGTACAGACGCATTGGTTTTACTGTTTTATTATATGTATAGATAAGGCTTGGTATGAATTAAACAAGTATTTTTGTATTGTATTTATTTTCAAATTAAATGAAAACGAATATTATTTGAAATTCGAAATAATAAGTACCTAATAAGTACATTATTTCCAAAAAAATTAACCACGATGTCAAGCACATCGACGATCTTATATTTTTGTCACCCAGACGATTTCTTTTTTAGGGTTCCGTACCCGAAGGGTAAAAACAGGACCCTATTACTAAGCCTCCGCTGTCTGTCTGTCTGTCACCAGGCTGTATCTCATGAACCGTGATACGATGTATTTCTGTTGCCGCTATAACAACAAATACTAAAGAATAAAATAAATGTTTATATATGCTCCCATACAACAAACGTAATTTTTTTAGCTTTTTTTTCTCGCTATCAATAACGGCAACATGTAATAGCTGTAAGACGCTTGTAATATTTACAGAATATTAGATTGTATATTCACTTTAAAATTGCTAATAATTATTAATTACACGATATTTATAATGGCCAGATGGACGATTTAAATATTTCCAGAATATTGTTGTATTTTATTTTTCAGAATAAAAATTAAAATTAAAAAATATATATATTTAAGGGGAGCTCCCATACAAACGTGTTTTTTCGGCCGTGCGCGAGTCCGACACGCACTTGGCCAGTTTTATTTTATTAATTAAATGTCCTGTCTTAGAGAATGATTGTTCGCTGGACTTGTAGAAGGTATTGATAAAATATCAAACGCCATAGATTGTAAATGTGGTTGTTGGTTTTTCTTAAGTTTTCCACCATGATAAAACATCTATGTACGGTTAACAATCAGACACTCAAAGTTAATGCTTATGCCCTCGACATAAGGGCGGTAGTTGACGATTATTATACTCGAACAATAAATAAAATAGACCTAGCCTAAAGGACGAAAAATCTTTATAGGTTTTTAGCCTTTCAAGGCTTTTAAATATTCGCCTAGCTTACAAAGAGGCTAAAAGCCTATAGTCATTGGGTGGACAAAAAAAGGCTATGAAAAAGGCCTAGCCTAAAGGCCTAAAAGACTTTTTAGGCTTTTATCCCGCTGTAGCCCCTAATTCGTAGGCTAGCCTTAAAAAAAAACCTAAAAGCCTATAGGCCTCGGGAACACTAGGTATCACTGTAAAGAGAATTTTTTTTTTAATGTTTGTGTCCCTGTTGTGTCCATTATATTACCTGTCGAAATATAGGTGAAAATTACCCATCTTATATTTATGCAAGTGTTGAACATTAATGATTTAAAAATTATATTTATTAGGATAAAGATTGCCCAAGCCAGGTGAATTTAAAGTAAGAGAGCAGAAATCTATTTTAACCTAGACCCACGCCTTGTTTAGTCTATTGAGTCAATTAAGCTAACTAATAAAATAATCCAATATAAAAAGAAAACAAGTGCTCTTCAATCGCGCACCGTGGCTGCGAGGGTTCCGTACGAAGGTTCACAAACTTACTTATAGTTAATCTATTTTATTTTACATACTTTGTACCTCTAAAATCGTAGAAAGTCGAATTTAATCTGTGTATTAATACACAGATTCAATTCGACTTTCTACGATTTAATTTACCATAATTTGAGCATGAAGGTACCTACTACGTGTTACAAAATAAC
Source organism: Pyrausta nigrata (assembly GCA_949316185.1). Classification (NCBI taxonomy): domain Eukaryota; kingdom Metazoa; phylum Arthropoda; class Insecta; order Lepidoptera; family Crambidae; genus Pyrausta; species Pyrausta nigrata. The sequence goes on from OX438936.1 coordinate 4,324,554, forward strand.
TCGTTATCTTAACTGAAAGGTGTTAAATAAACTCCTATAAGGAGAGTAGGAGACAACTATTAATTTCTTGCAACTATATCATTAAATTTCAATTTCAAGTAGGACTAAATTATTAAAAACGATTGTCACACCGTATAAATTGGTAAGTACAAAAATAATAACTGCGCAAAATTATGTAATTAAACTACAACCAGGCCTGTGTATCTCCCCGCGGAGGTAGCAAAAACGTACCTACGCGCGGCGCACCTACGTAGGTGCTAGAACAAGTTGCGTGTCGCTACCGGCCAGGGCCACGCTCGCGCGTTTTATTCACCGGCGGCCGCGCGGCTACGTTGCTGGCTGGACGAGAATGAATAAAGTACTAGAAACAGGCGCTAGATGGCGTTAGAAGCTTCTCGTAGCAGTCAACCCTATCGCGTCGCGTGATATTACGTCACTGAATAGGTTTAGTGTATTATAAATCATATTCCAGAGCAATAAGTATAAAATAATCTTGCAATGGATTTTCGTAGGTGTCTACACGAAAATGTGCTTGACTCTGAGGCGAACTAAATTACGCCATATTGTTGACGACATTGAGCAGACATTTCTTTGAATACAATTGCTAAGTCATACTTCTGTACGAAGTACTAGTATTCTGTGCTACAACACAAAGCGCGTCAGTCGCCTACCGATGTACAAAGCGTTACAAAAATACATTCTTTCACTAGAAAAAATTCAATGCTACAATTGCGCAAACCTAAATCTTCAGATGCCTTTGAATTTTCAACTTTCCCCGAAGCCATACAGTAATTGACGTAAACTTACATATTGTTTTGAAATCAAGCAATGTAACCTTCCAAGAATGTTTTGATTTCGGAAGGTACATAGTACATAGGCTTTGAAATTACGTACGTTGAGAGTTTCTTCTAAGAGATACGGGCCACTTAGAAAGCAGTTGCTAGCTAAGTTTAATTGCGATACTGCCTTTTCAAGATAATTTAATCACGGTAAAAGGCTAGGCTTGTTTTTAATATAAACATCTTCACAATCTTATACCAGCAGGTCGTTGTAAAATAAAAGGAAATGTTCTTTGCTTAAGTGCTCCAATGCGCAGTTCCAAACAAACAGGAATAAAATAATAAAAGGTAAATTCAAACACAATATCATTAACGCCTTATTTTTATTTGCAGATTATCGAGGAGAAAACAAAGGGACTAGAATTAGAAATGAACTATAGGATATACAACATAGAAAAGGTAATTTTTTGTTATTTTTATACAGACTCAAGACATCTAAATACGTTATGTAATAAGTCAGCCTATTAGATCCCACTGGGAAAAAGCCTCACCTCAACTATGAGGAGGAACGAGCCATACTTCACCACGCGGGCTCAGTGCGGATTGGTGGAGGGGTGTATGTAAGGCAAGTGACAAACCTTACTGTCAGAAGTTATCAAGCCGCCCTAGGGCCTCTGACTAGGCTTAACGACTAATACCACAGATATTAGCCGGGACCAACTGCTTAACGTGCCTTCCGAAGCACGGAGATGCTTGTCATGGATGTCACTTAAATGGTCGGAATGGTCACCCATCCAATCACGACCGCGCCGTGGGTTGCTTAACTTTTGGTACGAGGGTCAAACTGAAAGTTCTTAGAACTGGCCACTTATAAACAATATAATAAAAAAAATATTCTAAAATTTGAAAATAGAACTCTTTGCCAATATTACTGAGTATATATTTCATTCATTTGTCATTTGTTTTACGACTTGGCGGCAAATTGAAAATTGTCTGTGTCACGTCAAAATGAATTTAACACGAGAAAATTTTCGTGCAATGATTTTTTATGACTTTCGATGTCATTTAAGTCAACAAGAAAGTTATGATAGACTACGATTGGCCTTTCACGATGAAGCCCCATCTCGTGCGACTGTTTACAACTGGTTTAATGAGTTTAAACGTGGTCGCACTAATCTCACTGATGATGTACGTGAGGGACGGCCTTCTACGGCGACGACTGAAAATAACATCTGTGTTGTGCGGCGTATGATAGAGACTGACAAAAGAGTGACCTATCAGCAGATTCGGACAAGCTTAGGCATCGGTATGAGTCAAGTGCACAAAATCCTCCACGAACATTTAGCGGTCAGGAAGCTTTGCGCCCGGTGGATACCTCATAATTTGACTAAGGCTCAAAAACTCCATCGTGTGGATTGGTGCCGTAAAATGATTGAAAGATTTAACGGAGGTGACTCAAATGCTGTGTTCGACATACTAACAGGTGACGAAAGCTGGATTTACTGTTATGATCCTGAAACCAAAAGACAATCTGCTCAGTGGGTGTTTCCTTTCGAGGAGTTGCCAACTAAAGTGAAGAGAGATCGAAGTGCGGGAAAAAAAATGGTGGCCTCGTTCTTTGGAAGGATAGGTCATTTCGCAACAATTGTGTTAGAGGATCAAAAAACAGTTTCTGCAGAATGGTACACTACCAATTGTTTGCCACTTGTCTTGGAAAAAGTTCGAGAGAAACGACCTCGCAGTAGGATCCTCCTTCACCACGACAACGCCTCGTCGCACACCGCCAAGCGAACGATCGACTATTTGGCGACATCAAACGTTGAATTACTGGGTCACCCGCCGTATAGCCCCGACCTCGCGCCTTGTGATTTTTATTTATTTCCAAAAATTAAAGAAAAACTTAAAGGAAAGCGGTTTATGAATGCTGAAGAAGCGGTGGCTGCGTATCGTGATGCCATTGAAGAGACCCCTAAGGACGAGTGGGCAAAGTGCTTTTCCCAGTGGTTCCATCGCATGCAGCGGTGTATTGACGTCAATGGACAATATTTTGAAAAGATATAATAAAACTAATAACTGGCTAATGTAATCAGTTTTTGATTTTCTAAGAACTTTCAGTTTGACCCTCGTATCACTACCAAAGCGCTGCCGCCACTGCGCCACAAACACCTCAAATACGTTATGCCTGCAGGGCAATCCAAGGATTTAATTTTAAACATGAGATTTAAGACACCCACAGAGTTTAAGTAGATAATAATGACGTATTTCCATGATCTTGTGGAATGAAAATGTTAAGCCGGGCTCAGACGAGTGTAACGGGCATTGACGATTGTCTTAGTGTAGTGGTTCGCACTCCGGACAACAAAACCAGCGGCTGCGGGTTCGAATCCCACAAGAGGCAATTGATTGTGTGATAAGCACGAGCATTTGAACCTAAGTCATGGATGTTTATAAACGTATAAGTCTATCCATTATCCTAGTCGCCATAGCACAAGCTCAATAATTAGTGTGATTGTTGGAACAATAAAAAAAGCTATCTAACGAGTAAGGTAATGCGAACTTTGTGTCAGGACGCACTACGAGCATTACATATTGTAACGCTTCGTCGCTGATCCATCGGCTGTCAGTTTTTATCGCGAATACAAAGGCGCTCGCAGTGCCGTTGATGCTAAATTACACGTTACTGCCTCGTTGGTCTAGTCGCTGGGTACTATCCACGAGGTCCCGGGTTTGAATCCCGGGTCGGGCCAGAGTGTTAGGTTTTTCTGTCTTGAAATAACTCAGGAGTCAGGAAGTTGGTGATGTTGGCAACCGAGTGCCTCGGAAAGCACTTAAAGCCGTTGCTCCTGCGCCTGATTTTTCTACAGTCATGTCGGACTGCCTTCTCACCGAATTATGAGAGTGAAGGAACAGAGAGTGCACCTGTTTATTGAGCACACTATAATATCTCCCGCACAGTCGGCTAATCTCTGTTGAGATTGGCCACTGTAGTCGAAATTCGGCTAGGAGGACATTATCATTACACGTTACCTTACCGTTACACTCGTCTGGACCCGGCTTAAATCAGTACGCCCTTCGTTGTGAATATAATAATAATAATAAATAAATAAATAAATTGTTGCAACAAACACACCAATTACCTAGCCTCATACTAAGCTTGTGCTATGGTGACTAGGATAACGGATAGACATACTTAAATACTTTTATAAACATCCATGACTTAGGTACAAATGCTCGTGCTCATCACACAATCATTTGCCCCTTGCGGGATTCGAACCCGCAACCGCCTGGTTTAGAAGTCCGTGGCGCGAACCACTACACCAAGACGGTCGTCATATCGATCAAGAAAGCTCGTATTAGCATTTGAAATTGTTTCGTAATCGAAGATTCAAACATATCCCGGCTATTTGCGTATCCATTGAAAAGTTTACGGTAGCCTCGGCTGCTACTGTCTAAATAGATGTTCAATGGATACCTAAACAACCGGGATTAACTTTGATCTTTGTTCTCGAATCGGTTATTAGTTTCGGGCGTCTAGACATATATATGTAGCCAGTCTGCCATGTCTCCCTCCCGCATCTAAATACAGAACAGACATTACCTTATTACAATAAACTTAGTACCAGGTTTAAACCAGGACTAAGTATTAGTAGACAAATTAGAAATGAATGACACATTCATGACGTAGTTTTTAATATTTTCAACACTCACAGTGTTCTTTCTTATTTACATAAGTTCTTATTTAAATAAGAAACCAAAAATTCGCACACAGGCAGGACTTGAACCCACGATCCCCGGCCAACCCGGCCAACGCTCCCACCAACCAAGCCACCGTGCAGTCTATCCACCCGTGCCCTCTGCTGTTGCAATGCAGCTCGGATGGATGACGTCGCGCAGTGACGTGTTCAAGAGAGACCAGGAATTTCGCTGGGGTGGATGGACTGCATGGTGGCTCGGTTTGTGGGAGCGTTTGCGATTTTTGGTTTATTATTTAAACTTATATTCGTACCACATCCTACGCTTTTCTGATTGGACGGCTAATATTTAGTCCTGGCTTAAACCTGGTAAGTACTAAGTTTTTTTTAAATAAGGGAGACAGTATCTAGACATAATACAAGTATACTCGTCCTATCAACTTTTTCATTTGGTTGTGACTTTTGTTTCTCAGTCTTAGCTATCAAACCTTCACACTTTAAGTTTTCTTTAAGCCCTTTAGTGTAAGGAGTGTTACACAGAAGCGGGGCGGCAATATAGTATTTCTAGGCAAGGCCATAATTTTGCCACACACGAGAATAAATAAATGAGGCTTGATTTGTTTTCAATAAATTATGCATTGCCTAGTGACTGGGAAGAGTTTAAGAAACACTAAGATAGTTTGGGACGACACCTGATCGTCATCAGCTTAGCCGATTAATGGCCGACCCGTTGTCACTGTCTGCCTAGTGCATGTGTGGCAAAGCCAAGCAACTTTTCCTCCAAACATTCGTCCACTTTTACATAGTAGGTATAAATCAAAATAATTATGGCTGTCTGTACTTTTAGATCTTTCAAACTACGCCTTACATTTTTTTTACATTATTTAGTAAAGCCTAGGAGGTGAAGAGATGAGTCTGTGAGAATCTTAATTTTTTAACCTATAATACGCATGCATATTGCACTCTTACGAAGCCGGGGCGAGTCGCTATTACCTAATATACAGAAAGACTTTTAAACACCATCCAAATTATAATATAATCTATGAGGAAAAAATAGACCAAGTGTTTCTTCTTTTGGTATCGCCCAGTACAGGAATATTGAGAGAAAGCATATAGAAAGAAAGTGACAATACCGCTATTATTTGAACAGTGAGTTATTCACGTGACCCATTGGGATACCTCTATCGGCATCGGTAGTGCATATCGCTCGGATTTGAACAGGTTACAAGTTGATAGGACCTCAGGATGCCGAGCGATAGAAAAGTCCCGCAAATCTGTTTTCCATTTAACCACTTATTACACCATCCTATCTGAAGCTACCTTCCTAGTTAGGATCCTGAGTAGGAAGCTACTACGCGTTCACTTCAAGTTTGCCGCTACCTCCTTTCCTGCTACCCCATACCGTGTCCCGCCAGTAATAATAATGTCCTCCTAGCCTAACTGCGCATGACATATTATAGTGCACAAGTGTGTGCGCAGTACACAGGTGCACTCTCTGTTCCTTAACTCTCATGATTCGGTGAGACGGCAGTCCGACATGGCCGTAGAGAGATCAGGCGCAGGACCAACGGCTTAACGTGCTTTCCGAGGCATGGGGGTGTTAACACCACCAACTTCCTGACTCATACCGTGTCCCGCCAGTAATGACTGGCGGGACACGGTATAGGGTAGCTTTGTAACGTCGACGACTGCCAACTTGAAGTGAACGCGTAATAGCTTCCTAGTTAGATTAGTTAGGAGTGGGAAGGTTGCTCCTATCCTCCTCCGATCCTAGTTATGATACTACAAATAGGATGAGTAATGTAACTCTCGTAAGTGTTTTACGTATATCCTATTTTTTTAATTCTACGTTGGCTATGGCTATGACAATTTTTTTGGGTATTCGCAGGTGGACTCATCAGACGGCCCCATTCACCTGGTGAGGCTCAGAAGGCCGTTGGCACCCGGCGACACGGCCATACCACACGTCGTAGACCCTGCAATGTAAGTGCTAGAGTTCTATTCTAATGTTCCAGACATAATTTTGAAACATCATATTAAACAGCTGTCCCAACTGGACATCCAAATCATAATAATCTACGAGGAACAAAATAGTCCATGGTGTTTGTTCTTTTGGTATACCCACTGCCTCTTTGGCCTAGTGGTCAGCACGCTGGGTACGATCCACGACGTCCCGGGTTAGAATCCCGGGTCGGGCTCAAAAGTGTCGGGTTTTTCTGTCTTGAAATAACTCAGATACAGGCTCCGGAGTCAGGAAGTTAGTGGTGTCCGAGGCACGGAAAGCACGTTAAGCCGTTGGCCCTGCGCCTGATCTCTCTACGGTCATGTCTGACTGCCCGTGTCACCGAATTATGAGAGTGAAGGATCAGAGAGTGCACCTGTGTATTGCGCACACACTTTGTGCACTATAATATCTCCCGCGTAGTCGGCTAATCTCTGTTGAGATTGGCCACTGTAGTCGAAATTCGGCTAGTAGGACATTAAACCCAGAACAAAAATGTTGAGATAAAGTACCTATATATATGTACATAGAAAGTGTCAATACCGCTATGGTTCAAACAACGAGCTATTCACGTCCATTGCTAAGGAAATTACAGAAATAGATATATTCTGGGCCAATAATATGGATATCGTTCGTTGACGACTAAAGTTAGACGAAAAGACACAAAAACTTGTAAAAAACGTAATTAATAGCACTTTTAGCAAAGTAGCACTTTAATTTGACGTTTCTAAATTATTGTATGTTTTGTTTGTTACGCACAGAAAGAAATACACTGAACTTAAACTTAGTCTTGGACAGGTCGCATTAGAATCGATGCCCCTGCCTCCATCTACTCCACCTATAAATATAGACACTTATTCGTAAAAATTACAAACAGAATAAAAAATGAGAAAAAACCGCAACTTCCAACTGAACTTCCCAATATCACAAAAATGATTTTCATTAAAATCCGGAGCCTTTCCATTTTACCGGCTTTTCCGTTTAGTAAATAATTCAATAGCAGCTTACATTAATTTGTCACTTGGAAAATCCTTTTTTGTACTTAGTTTTATTTTTATCCAAGAACAGTTTGCGTGGGTGTTGGTAAAAGCTTTATCTTAAAAATGTACATATTTGATTAAGTGTAAGAAAACAAAATGTTTGCTTGCTGAATTGCATAATATTAAGTGCTATAGGTACTTATTTCTTAGGTCGTTAAGTAGGTACTTAATCATTACATTGCTCAGTATTGCACTTAGATCATTTGTAAGACAAAAGGTACCTTACTATGAAGGTTTAATTATTCGTTTCTGACGCACATTTTATCATAACGTCATTACGTTCCACTGTCTCGTTGGCCTTGGCCGTTACCTCTGGATTCGGGATATTTGTTATGGATTTTTTTGTCTTGCAATAACTCGGAAACAGCCTCTGAATCGGGAATTTGGCGATGTTAACACTCCAATGCCTCGGAAAGCACGTAAGCCGTTTGGTCCTGCCGCCTGATCTATATCCGGTCATGTCTTAAAACTCAGAGAGTAAAGAACCAGAAAGTTATAATTGAGAGATATTAAAGTAGTTATTCAAACAAAATAACAAAACGTCACACTAGCTGAAGTCCGACAAGTACGTGCGTGACCCTTCTGCGGAACAGAAGACGTTGGAGCCCGTTCACACGAGGACGATTCGTGATTTTTGACGATTTGTGTTGCAATGCTTTTTGAATGCCCATGTTTACATGGATTACGAATCGTGAAAAATGACGAAATTACGTCTTAAATCTAGTATCGTGTTTTTAAAAATTACGAATCGTCAAAATACACGGATTTTTGACCAAATTCAATTAGGATATTTTTACGAATCGTGAAAAAACACGATTCCGTATGCAATATGAACGTCTATCCGTAAGGACTTATCCTGTATTTTGACGAATCATCAATGACGGATCCCGTGTACATGAGCCTTAGACTAGTCAACCACTGGACCCGCAATGACGGCTAATTTTCTTTTGCCCCCTTGGGCACTAACCGAGATTTTTAGCCTCACCTAATGGTGACGTCTTGTCAGTATGGTGTCGGCTCTCGATGAGAAACATTCTATTCAAAAATGGGTATATGTGCATTTTTGCATTGAAAAAACTATTTGGAAAAGCCAGAAAAAATATATTTTCCCTCGTACGTAATGTATTATCATATTTATATTGTTAGTTTTTCTTAAAATAAATAACAAATGTTTTCACAATAAATCATAATCTGCCATTTAAAAAAGTAGTAAACCGTTTCTAGTCTTGTACCAAAGGTATGTCACATGTAATTTGGTCGACTTATTTTGTTTACACAGTTCATTCACTTCATTCATTCTTTTTTATAGGGCTTGAAAATATCGATATTTGACATCGATAAAAGTAAAAGTTATGAAATTAATTATCCATTAATGCGGAAAACAGGACAGGCAGACAGACGGACTGATATATATGACGAAACTTTAAATCCGTCTTGACTACGGAACCTTAAAAATACCTTGTGTGAACTATATTTTATCCATACAACTAAATGGGTTTTCAAACAGATTTACACAATTCTTAATCAAAGAGTCATCCTATGCCATTTTGGGTCGATATGAGTTGATAATGATAGAGTCATACATAGGTACTCCACTTATTCTGATAATAGCAACGTGGCGGACTTTCTTGATATTCATTTCAGTTGTTATCTAGCTAGTCAACACAAATAATAATATTAATATGTAACTGTGTACTACCACATAAAACCAATAAGCAACTCAAATATAGCATGCACTACCTTACAACTCTAGCAATAAGGACTTGCACTACGCTACTTCGAGTACTACAAACTAGATGGCGCTGATGGTCGATCGACTCACGCGAACAGATCACCCAGTAGTACAAATAATAAACCTGTACAGTTGTAACTTAATTCCGATCTTACTAAGTGTCGGCGCTAAGTCGGTGGTGTCCCCCATATTTTTGAGAGACTTAAAACCTGTATAACACGGATCCTGCCTTCTTGTCAATTCCTTGACAAGACGGCAGTAGCAGCAGAGTAACGGCTTCACAACTGTGTATTTGTAGGCCCAACAATATTTGGCTGGTTGGCATTGTTCTTTAATCCAATGTTAAAAGTAATAAAATTATTACCAATAATAATCTATACTAATATTATAAGTCTGAAAAGTTGGAGGCCAGGATACAAGGCTTAACTGGAGGTCGGCCTGGTTAGGTGTATTTAGCTTACTCGGGATAAAAACTAACATAATTATCGCAGTTCAGGATTTCATAGTAATGACATTTTGTTGTACGGGAAAATTACAACCGCGATACCAGTGTCATCTATCGTTGGGGAGCCGAAAAAATCTGTCTGTCTGTCTGTCTGGTACGTCTTGACTCGTAAACCACTGAATCAATTCACATGAAATTTACTATGGAGATAGATTGAGATCTAAGAAAGGACATAGGATAGTTTTTATTCAGAAAATCTATTAATAAAGTTTTCCAACAAAGAGAAGGAAATTTTATATGGAAGGTGATGCCATCTGGAAGCGAATTTTGTAACCATTTTACGTTAAACTTCAAAGTACCTATGTCACTGATAGTGCATTTAAAAAGAGGTAGATGGGTCATCTTATCAGCACGCGAAAATTGATATATTCTAATTGTGTAATCTGCACAATTTTGCATTCAAATATGACATTTGACACGTAAAAAAACGTGTGCCCAGAGCATCGAATTTGAATCGCCGCGCAGTACGCGATGACCCATCTACCTTTTTTTAAATGCACTATCAGTGACCTATGTACATTGTTCGAATTCCTGCCAATACTATCCGCCAATAGACGGCGTCAGTACTATTTTTCCAGTAGCAAATATACGTTAACGTACGTACGTTTTTTCAGTAGAGATAGATCACCAACACATAAGATCAGACTTCTTGGTTGTTTTCTTTACATAGATAGACACCCATACCCATAGTTAGTAGTTCCAGAACAACGTTAGGTCAGTTAGGTCTTTATTCATACACGAGCTTCTTCATTAACTACCCGCGACATCGCCCGCGCCTGAAGTCGGATTTACCATACAAACTTTCATCCTCTATTTCAACCCCCGGATGACTTTATATTATGACAAAAGTCCTTCCTAAGGTCTCAAATTATCTCTGTATCAAATTTTATGTGAATCGGTCCAGTAGTTTCGGAGCCTATTCAATACAAAAAAGCAAACAAACAATAAAATCTTTCCTCTTTTTAATATTAGTGTAGATTGAAATTATTTTTTGACTATGAATGAAAAAGCTTCCCAAATAACTTATTACCATGCGGACGAAGTCGCGGGCAAAAGCTAGTGATAAATAAATTGTTGTAACAAATACACCAATTACCTGTATAATTACGGTGATTAGGATACGGATAAATGTACATAAATATGTTTTTTAAACATCTACGACTTAGGTACAAAATCTCGTGCTCATTACATAAATATTGCCCCTAACGGGATTCTAACCCGCAACCTAATAATGATTTTCAAATGCAACAAAATAGAAGTAGATCATTCAATCATTTATTCATCCTATGTCGATAATAAAAAATCGACATTTGGATGCACTAAACGTCAATAGTTGTCATAAAATTGACGGGACGATCCCCCTCCGCCCCTCAAAAGTTGGTCGATGATGTTCCCATACATTTTCTTTTACGTTTCTTATCCAGTGGTTAATTCATCCAAGACATGAGCCCTTACTTGTCATTTATTTAACCCTTAGTATATTGTTACTCAAAATTTATTTTACACCATCACTACTCAAGGGTCAGTTTAACCCTGTTATAAATTAATGTATATTTTTGAAACCATTACGAATTATGAAATAAAATACAATATTTAAGAAAAAGGGGTTATAATAAATAAAATGACACAACTATAATTCTTTTTGGAACAGTTTGGAAATACAATAATTGGGCAAGTGTTTGTTATGAGATCTTTTTTATAAGGTCAAATGCCGCAACGCTTCCTTTTAGATGCAATACTAGAGACATCTGGAACAGATCTTTCAGGCATGGGTAGTTTGAATATCTTTAAAGTTAGCATACGCAATTATCGGGGAATCTTTAGATAGATAACTCTTTATTGCACACCATAACAGAAAATACAGTAAGTACGGCGATTTTCACAGAAAAATGTACAATGTAGGCGGTCTTATCGCTATAAGCGATCTCTTACAGACAACCTTTAGGTAAAGGAACATACTCATTCACAGGAAGGGGGAGTTTGGTGCAAAATCATAGAATAGGTGTAATGAACAAATAAATAATAATTATATAAATAATAATAAAATACATAAAAATAAGTAAATATACCTACATACTAATCATACATATTCATGCATACATACAAATAAATACATATATACCAATATGAGAAGTACTTGACCAACGTCAGTAAATAAAAGTATTTATTATTGGAGAAAATGATCTTTAAGTGAATTTTTAAATTTAGTTACCATGAGTTTACGGTGGTTTTACTCGCTAGCGACGACGTAAAAAAAGTGTATGGAAAATTTTAGTTCTCCAAGTAACCGCAAGAGGCGCTGTGCAATTTTCCATACACTTTTTTACGTCGTCGCTAGCGAGTAAAACCACCGTAATCTCATGGTAAAGGTAAAGGTAAGGAGTTCCACAAGCGTGCTGATTGGACAGTAAAAGAATCAGCATAGTATTTGGTAGAATGATGAGGGATTGGAGGTGAAGCTTTCTAGATGGCCGCAGGTCATGGATGGGGAATCTTTGTATTCCGAATTCGCTGTAGAGCGGAAGGTCAGCATAACTCTATGCTAAGCCCGCGTAGGAAGTAGTTACAGTATATGTCCGTCGATAAAAAAATCAAAAACATGGACAAATGATGTAGGTATATCTGGTCCTAAATTGACAGCTGGTCCATTAGGATTTCCCACGGATACAGATGTAATGCTGTGAGCCAGAGTGTGACTTTGGGCTGGAGGTTGTTTTGCCCATCGCATGCAGTTATTTTTCCCATAGTAATAGTTCTGCCGGTTCAGAAGAAGTGTCGATAGCTTCTGCAGCAGATGAATTGGGGGTGGAGAACATCTCTTCTCCTAACTCGTCTGCATTATTGGTTGAACTATCGTGATCACTAAATATTTCTTCATCGCTAGAATCGTCGTCACTACAGTCCACATCAGTTAGTACCTATACGAGACAAAGCAAATGCTCTATTATGAGTAGTTATGTAGTTGTGTGCAAAGAAGAAGCAGAGGCTGAGTCAGGTGTCGTGGGAATATCCACCTCATCAAAATCATATCACCAAGTAACATAGGATTGCCAATCTCTTCGTCTGTAAGCACATTTCTAAGAAAAAGCAAACAATAAACCACAATAAAACCTACATAATAATTTCAAAAAGAAACCCTTAAAAATAATGAGTAATTTACGCAAAAAAAAAATGCAAAACCAACAATAAAAGTTGTTGGTTTTGACCCTGTCTTTGCCAATTTGGCGCGAAAATTACACTGAGGTACTGGACACATCCATCGTGCGAAGCAGCGAACGCCGAACGGGGAGCCCACGGTCGCTAAGAGTCATTGCCCGAAATCGGTGATTTTAAAGTTGGCAGGGTCTGATAGACCCATGAGTAGTAACAAAGGGTTAACATAAGTCCGACAGTCACGTCTTTCGCTAAGTAAGTGATTTCCCCGCAACAAACAGTCCTCAATACTTTTTTTGCTTACCAATAACCTATTTAGATGGAAGTGCATCCCGCTTTACGAGCGAGAGCGGCTTACATCCACACCCAAGGGCTTCTGGATGCTCTACACCGACTTCCAGCGAGCGTTCAACAGACTGGAGATGGTGCACCTTGACGCGGAGACCAGCAGGGCGGAACCCTCGCTAGCGGAGAAGCACAAGTGGCAGATGAAGGTCCACCAAGGGGGCTGGAGGAGAGGCGTCTCGGCCGGCGGTTGCAGGAACTACGTCAGTAAGTATTGCGGATCGAGGAGCCCGTAGACAAGATACAATCCATTCTAAAGCAACCTTCGCGAAGTTTTCTGAACAGTCAGGAAACTATAGTTCGACAAGGTCGTAGGCGACCCTCTTGCGGTCGCCAGAGATGCGGGGGGCGAGACACGCTTTATGTCAACGTGGACAAGTGATGATGTAGGGAAAATTTCCTATACAGGGTGTCCGGGTTTCTTCATTTTAGAGACATAATTCTAGTGTTTTTTTTTTCAAAAGAAATGCACTTTTGTGTTTTCTTTTGTCATAGGTTTTAAAAACTATGTAACTGTTTTACATTTTTGGCAAGATTTCGTATAAATATTTCTTTCTCTATGACGGTTAATAATTTTGACTTAATCTTTTTCTTCACTTGATAGGCGATAGCCTTACCTTTCAAATAAATCATTTTTATAACTTTAAGGACCTCCAGATCCATAGAAATTGTAGTTTTTTAAATAATTACAATGGCTGCCATTTCAAAAGGGGGAGAGTTAGAACCCTACATGGGGGTTTGTTGTCAATAACATTTAATGAATTAATAGCCCATAATTTATCGCTAGTCCAATCCCGGACACACGGTATAAGTCGCTTGTAATTGGCGCTTTCTCGCCCCCCACGTCTTGCTTGGCGCAAGGAGAGCCACTAATTTTTCCAAATCCAAAATGTTCCTGAATTTATTTACTCTTATAGTACGTCATTAATTCACAACTACCGGTCATCCGCAGACTTCTTCCACATGAACCCACAAATCCAGCTGATTCTCAACGACCCGGACACGGTCGTCATTTCGCTCAACCAGCACAGCATCATGGAGCCCAAAGTGATAGGGTTCAGCATTTACAAGATGCCCAAGGCACTCACGGAGACTGCTTCACCGCTCTTCTTCAAGAAGATCAAGAGTACTATCAACTCTCAGTACACCAACAGTCGGCAAGTCAGTCACAGGTGTGTATATGTGTTTGCTTAACTGCTGCAACTGAATTGATTAGAAAAGCGATCTTACTCTGTTTGATCTGTGGAGCGCCAAAGGTATACCCCACTGAACATATAAATGTATTAAAAAGAGTTGGGTGCTTTACTTCAAATGAGACATCAGGAACATTGACAGATTGTAACAGTCAGAGTTACTAAACTGTCTGTACCTATTCTAACTCCACTGTACGTTTATAACCTCTTTAATTATGTTCTGGTGTTAAGTCCTGAAGCTATGCGAGTGCTGAAAAATGCTGAAGCGAAGTTATTTAAGCTGTACAATGCTTAAAGGAAAACCAAATAAATGGCGACTTGAAATGTGACTGTGATTGTGGATGACGAGTTACCCATCCAGATCAGAGCACGTTACAAGAAACAAATGTGTGACAACAAGTATTCGCTTATAGTCTTTACAATCTTGTATCTACCAACCAAGTCTATTTTTAAGTATGCCTTAGCAAAACGTTTAGAGTTATATTCTTGAAGACCAATACTCAGCTGCTAACAGAGCATTGTCAGTAGCGTTGTACTCGTCCTCACCACTTTTAATCCGTCATCCTTCTGCGCCTTTCAAACAGCGCCACCACCAGATGTCTGTCTATCCTCGCACTTTCAGATGCCAACTGGAGACAGGAGCATACCTAGTGATGCCGACGACGTTCGAACCGCGGGAGGAAGCCAATTTCTCCCTCCGAGTGTTCTCCAACAAACCCCTCAAGATGAAGGTTCTGGACTACGCGCCGCAGATGCTAAAAGCGGCCCTTATCAAGGCGCCCCCTGGTGTGGAGACCAGCAGCTTCGCGCAATACGAAGCGGTGTTTCTACAGCTGGCAGACGAACATAGGACGATCGACGCGTTTGAGCTGCAAGAACTACTAGATGCGTGTTTGCCAAACGATTATATCAAGAGCTGCGCGTCTATTGACACGTGCAGGCAAATCGTGTTGTCTATGGATGTATCCTTTTCAATTTACCGAAACCTGAACAGCTTCTGGACCTGTGACTTTCGCAGTTTGTTTTAACTACCGAGTAGGAAATTGCGCCACTAGATATTAAGATAGACCTTGCCAGCACCTTCAGCTTCTATCTAAGAGGTGTCTGGATCGAATCCCAGGTCAGACCGAAATTTTTTTCTGGATTTTTATGTCTTAAAATAACTTCGAAACAGCTCAGAGTCAGGAAGTTGGTGGTGTTAAAACCCCTGTGCCTCGGAAAGCACGTTAAGCCGTTGGTCCTGCGCCTGATCTCTCTCCGTTCAAGTTGCATTTCCGCTCACTGAATTAGGAGAGTGCACCTGTGTATTGCACACATACTTGTTCACACTTATCTCCAGCGCAGTTGGCTGATCTCGAGATTGGCCGCCATCAAAAATCGTCATTTCTAAAAAAGTTAGTTCTCCCTCCCCAAAAGTCCTTAACTCCGCAACAGAAGAACGGCACCGGCCGGATCTCGCTATCCGACTTCAAGGACCTCATGTGCAGTCTGAAGCACTGGCAGCTGGTGTTCAAGACCCACGCTCGGGAGAAGATGGGCGTGCTCCGAGCGGAGAGGCTTCGAGACGCGCTGCGCGAAGTCGGCTTCGTCGTGCCAGAGCGAGCCATGGCGCTTCTGGTCCTCCGCTATATGAGGAAAGACGGCATGCTGAGGTTCGGTGACTTCGTGTCCGCTGTTATGCACCTGCATCGGGCGTTCAGTAAGTTGAAAAAGGCCAAGTGCGAGTCGGACTCGCGGATCCATAAAACATTAGACACGTTTTAGAGTTCCGTACCCAAATGTCAAAAACGTGACCCTATACCTGCGCTGTCTGTCTGTCTGTCACCAGGCTGTATCTTATGAACCGTGTTAGTTACGATTCTAAGATAAGTGACCAAGCTTACTCTCAGATATTAACAAGCTGACCTAATTTACCGTGTGCCTTTGACAACGCAGACATACGATCACGTGCTGTAACAAATTGATTTGTGTTTAATTTTGTAATCTGCAAACGAAAGACTAAAAGTTGACCTAATTTTTTCCTACCTATCTTATACCTAGCCCCTACAACGGGTTAAGTTGCGCAATTTATTCGATTTCCGATACAGACGTTTCTTTCCTTTCAGATGTATTCTACACAAACGATTCGCCTCGCTCTGACACCATTAATTTGAATTTAGCAGAGGTATGTATTTGTACAAGCCTCTTCACAAATTGTTTGTAGTACCTATCTATTTATGTATTTTAAGTTAGGACAGGCCTGTGTATCTCCCCGCGTAGGTAGCAAAAACGTACCTACGCGCGGCGACCCTTACTTAGGGGCTAAAACAAGTTGCGTGTCGCTACCGGCCAGCGACACGCTCGCGCGTTTTATTCAACGGCGGCCGTGCGGCTACGTTGCTGGCTGGACGAGAATGTACTGTAATAAAGTACTAGAAAGAGGCGCTAGATGGCGATAAAAGCTTCTCGTAGCAGTCAACCCTATCGCGTCGCGTGATATTACGTCACTGAATAGGTTTAGTGTATTATGAATCATATTCCAGAGCAATAAGTATAAAATTATCTTGCAATGGATTTTTGTAGGTGTCTACACGAAAATGTGCTTGACTCTGAGGCGAACTAAATTACGCCATATTGTTGACGACATTGAGTAGACATTTCTTTGAATACAATTGCTAAGTCATACTTCTGTACGAAGTACTAGTACTTATTCTGTGGTTAGGATACAATTTTTTCAACTTTTGCACAAACAAATGAACTCCAATCTAGAGCCTAGTATATTTAACGTTAGTTACTTGCAAAGTGCTAACGTTTGATAACGTAAAAATATTTTTGAAGCCGACTGTTTTTCATAAACACTACACTACCTATAGAGGTATTAATTAATTATGCGGCTACAATACAATGTATGTAATGCAACGACCTCCGTGCTAAGCCTCCGTGCCGTGGTGGATAGTCGAGCTTGAGGTCCAATTTCCGATGTCCGGGTTCGATTCCCGGTCTAGGGTTGATGCTCGGGTCTGGGTAGTGTGGTTTACCACCATTTGTCTGATTGCCACAAGTTCTTTAGCAACTTACTATGGTAACTGACTTTTCAGAAAGTACAATGTACCTCCCTTTTTTGTTTTTCAGTGGCTCAAGTGCGCGTTGATGTGTTAGCAGCCCGTCCACAAGAAAACATCAGTTACAGCGAACAAGACACTTATTGAAATGTACATTACTAGATATAAGTAAATTATTAATAATAGCACACACGCTAAGAATATGACTTGAAGTACCTAACCAACGTAAGGTCTTCGCAATAGCGTGTAAGTTGGCGGAAAGTTTTAGAAGTTTTTACGAAAGACCACACTTCACGGACGGGACAAGAAATACAAAGCACCCAGCACTAAACCACTGCTCTTTGTATGGGTATTATCACGTTTCGTCTGCAGAGACCCATAGTGATGCATATCAAGTTCTTGCGCGACCCTCCTTGCACCACGCAAGACGTGCGAGGGGGCGAGCAAGCGCCAATCACACGCGATTGTCAAAGCAAATCCATTCCCCGCAACATCACCCGTCACCCGCTGACGTCCAGCGTGCCTCGGCCCGCACCTCTGGCGACCGCAGGAAGGTCACGCCAGAACTTGTCGGACTATAGCAAGTTACTTAAATTGTATTAAAGTACGCGACATAATAAGTGTAAGAGGTAGGATAGTAAATACGAATAGGATTGAGAGATTTCGATTTTGTCGTAAAAGAAGTATCTACTAAATCAGACTGCAAAAAACGGAAGCTCAAGAAAACCTATTCAATTAACTATTCGTTTACATACATACTGAATAGCTACAGATGTGAAGGTATCTTTATAGACCATTGATTTATTAATCAATGTTATAGACTTATTTTATAGGTATTGTGCCTGAGGCCCTACTCGTGGTCCGTACTGATGTTCGTATTTTCGAGTCTAGCCATCTCCCTCGTTCGCGTTGTCATTCAGTCGTGAGTGAAAAGGACGGCTACATTCGAAAATATTGACATCAAGGAGCAAGGTCTCTGTATCGACTATTCGAACCTCAGGCTATGATAGGAGATTCGAACATTAACACTTATTTGTAACTACTCTGAATACCTCCATATATACTTTTAACTTAAATCGTACTGTAAATAGTCAGATTTGAAATTAACCCATTAAAATCGATACTATACAGTAACTATTATATCGCTACCTTGGGGTAGAAAGGTCGTAAAAGCCATAAACCTTCTATGGCTTTTACGACCTTTCTACCCCAAGGTAGCGTTATAATCTGTGACTATACGACCAAAATGGTAGACAAAGATGTGATAATATAAAGTCTTGTGTGTTTTGCTTTGCTTGCCAAACATTCTAAACAATCTTTACATGACTTTAAAAATAATACTTGTGAAAAATAATAATTAGGTACTTTTAGATATAAAAAGTTGTATGTATCAACTATCAAATAAAAATTACCATAGTATGTTACTATTTTCGTGTCTATCTTATTTTTAAATGAATAATTTCGTAGAGGAACGTCAAGATTGCTTAACCACACACAGTAGACATTTTCAACAAGTTTTCCACAAATGAGGCGGTCTTATTGCTAAAAGCAATTTCTTTTGGACAACTTTCGGGTAAAGGGTAGCCTGAAATTATATGACTTGATGACATTTAATGATAAATAATTTTATCAAGGGTACATTTAGTTATAAGGCATATTAATACTCATTGCATTTAATGTTAGTTATTTGATATAACTAGTTAATTTAGTTCGTCATGCAACGATCTCGCTTGGAAGAAAGAAACAACAATATAGCTTTATAATCCAACCCGATTTTGTAGGGTATTATTTAATTGTTTACCCAATAATTTCACTGATAAGTGAATAATGCATTTACTAAAAGAGTAACATGCATATCCAGAATTCAATTCAAAACATAGCTAATCAAACATAATTCATACCTAAACATGCGAAACGAAACTATGATTTTGATGCATAATTATGATTTTGATGCATAATTATGATTTTGATGAAATTAGTAAGTTATTCATCGGGCTCAATTCCAGTGCGCCCTGTCTAAGATTAAATTTAGGTTCAGTCTCTCTCTTTCACTGCCAAACAAACGAAAAGAGACAGACTATATTAATTTAGAAACGTCAGTCTAAACAGCTGTCCGTTGCTAAGGAAATTAGAGAACCCATAGACAATTTAGTAGAGATGTCATTCGATGACGACTAAAGTTAGACGAAAACACGCAAAAACTTGTACAAATACGTTAGAAATCACATCACTTAATTTGACGTTTCTAAATTATTGTAGTCTGTCTCTTTTCGTTTGTTTGATAGAGAAAGAGAGAGACTGAACCTAAATTTAATCTTAGACAGGGCGCATTGGAATTATGCCCAAAGGGCTCACGTGTTGCCGTATGTGACTAAACTGCCGTACTCGGAGACGTCAATTGAAGTTAATCCTTCTTTAAGTCTCATACTGACCTTTTCTATTTTCATTGACAAAGAAAGTGACAGAACGAGACTTAATTATAGATTAAATTTAATTGACGTCTCTGAGTGCAGCAGTTTAAAAATACGACTGTCGAGCTAATTGGGGGTAAATCTTAATTAAATAAATACACTAAGCGGTACAAAAATTAGGCCATCAAGTAATTTTCATACAAACATACTTACTATATAGGGTCACAAATTATAAATGTACTTGTACAACGGAAATCATTATGGAGTCACTAGATAGGGTAAATGTTCAGTTCTAAATAAACCTATCCAATTAACTACAGAACCTTATGCATGTCTTCAAAAAATGCAATAGAACTCACTTTCTACCTATCATATAACGTTGTATGGAACGCGCAGACAAAGTTACTCCTTATAGTTTTTAAGGTAATAAAGTAATTTTTGCAGGCGATTAAAAAACGTTATTGAAAGATGAACATTTATCCAATCGATTGACTTAAACATTATTACCGTAAGATAAGAACTTGTCCATTAGTGAATCTGTGAAGTAAGCATGTTTGTATGAAAATTACGAGGGTCAAACTGAAAGTTCTTAGAACTGGCCACTTATAAACAATATAATAAAAAAAATATTCTAAAATTTGAAAATAGAACTCTTTGCCAATATTACTGAGTATATATTTCATTCATTTGTCATTTGTTTTACGACTTGGCGGCAAATTGAAAATTGTCTGTGTCACGTCAAAATGAATTTAACACGAGAAAATTTTCGTGCCATGATTTTTTATGACTTTCGATGTCATTTAAGTCAACAAGAAAGTTATGATAGACTACGATTGGCCTTTCACGATGAAGCCCCATCTCGTGCGACTGTTTACAACTGGTTTAATGAGTTTAAACGTGGTCGCACTAATCTCACTGATGATGTACGTGAGGGACGGCCTTCTACGGCGACGACTGAAAATAACATCTGTGTTGTGCGGCGTATGATAGAGACTGACAAAAGAGTGACCTATCAGCAGATTCGGACAAGCTTAGGCATCGGTATGAGTCAAGTGCACAAAATCCTCCACGAACATTTAGCGGTCAGGAAGCTTTGCGCCCGGTGGATACCTCATAATTTGACTAAGGCTCAAAAACTCCATCGTGTGGATTGGTGCCGTAAAATGATTGAAAGATTTAACGGAGGTGACTCAAATGCTGTGTTCGACATACTAACAGGTGACGAAAGCTGGATTTACTGTTATGATCCTGAAACCAAAAGACAATCTGCTCAGTGGGTGTTTCCTTTCGAGGAGTTGCCAACTAAAGTGAAGAGAGATCGAAGTGCGGGAAAAAAAATGGTGGCCTCGTTCTTTGGAAGGATAGGTCATTTCGCAACAATTGTGTTAGAGGATCAAAAAACAGTTTCTGCAGAATGGTACACTACCAATTGTTTGCCACTTGTCTTGGAAAAAGTTCGAGAGAAACGACCTCGCAGTAGGATCCTCCTTCACCACGACAACGCCTCGTCGCACACCGCCAAGCGAACGATCGACTATTTGGCGACATCAAACGTTGAATTACTGGGTCACCCGCCGTATAGCCCCGACCTCGCGCCTTGTGATTTTTATTTATTTCCAAAAATTAAAGAAAAACTTAAAGGAAAGCGGTTTATGAATGCTGAAGAAGCGGTGGCTGCGTATCGCGATGCCATTGAAGAGACCCCTAAGGACGAGTGGGCAAAGTGCTTTTCCCAGTGGTTCCATCGCATGCAGCGGTGTATTGACGTCAATGGACAATATTTTGAAAAGATATAATAAAACTAATAACTGGCTAATGTAATCAGTTTTTGATTTTCTAAGAACTTTCAGTTTGACCCTCGTACTCGATGGCCCGATTTCTCTGCAGCTGAGTTCATGTTTTTATAAAAACTTCACTTTATTCACTCGACTAAAAAAAAAGTATTAGTTATCTGAAAAGGAGCTTGCGTAGGCAGCAAATATGAACCTTTATCTCATTAATGGCACAGCAATGTTATGCTTGACAATACATTAAACGCATATTAGCCTATAGTCGCAATTTCGCTAGCCAGACCTTAGACTAAAGTACTGAGATAAATTGTGTCAATAAAAATGTAAATAAACCTATTTTTTCCCTTCAATAACTCCACCGAATTGGTTGCTTTAAAAATATATTTTGTTATTCATTTCATAATAACACTGCTGTTTTATTTCCCATATTTTCACTACGAGTGGTGCTATAATTGTAATATACAACACACAAAATAATTAAATTGTTAATTTTATTATAATTTATCTTAGATGCTTTATATACAAACTTTTCTAATTTTGTACTTATATTGTTGTATTTCATGGAATAAATTAATTGATTCAATATACTATTTGTTTTTATTGAGTTTTGAAATAAAATTGATTTGTATATGCATAAGGCGACTTGGAAAACAACGCGATGGAGAGATTGGCAATCATAAGCATGGTTAACAACACATCCAATGTTAACAAAAAGGTTACATGATTTTGTCATGGCTGAGTGGACATAATGGTAAGTAAGCGTCTATCTGTATTTAAATACTAAAACTCAATGTTCTTTTATCATGTAATATGTATTCATAGGTAAATAGTGTAAATGTTAAAATAACATCAAATCAGGCATATAATTATCCATATGTTTAAAATTATTATGCTACCGTAATTGCACTTCATTTTCTGCAGCAGCAATGCTAGATATAATACCTGTCCTAAAAATGTGACTATAATATTAATTTTACCTACTTTAATAATAAAAAATATAAAACCAATATTGTACAAGTATGTACATGGCTTGTTACCTAATCAATACAGTATAAACAAGTAAAATCTTAAAATTAAATATTTGCACTATTGTTGTTATTACTCTACATTACACTTAACCTACTATTTACAATCATGTTTATCATTTGCCCTTTTTGTTGTTAAAATAAAAACTATATTTTTCCAACTCTATCTCACAATAAAGAGATCTTAACAACAAAACAATGTAGCTAATGAGACATAAATACAGTTAAATGAGAAATTAAATTCAAATCAATGCATCACTTTTTCTCATTTGTCTGATCTTGAATACTATCATCAGCATCTTCTCGTGTGGCGGCTTTGTGAAGTTCGTAAAGCTGAACAATTTGATCATCTGTCATGTGATCCAGCATCTGGGGGTCTATGTATTTACCAACAGTCTTCTTTTTTGCTTGCTGCAGTGGTTTCATCTGTTTTGCCAGATTTATCGCATAATCCTAAAAGTTAAAATCAAACTAATGAAATACTTTCGCATAAATATGAAAGATCACAAAAGCAAACAAGAATAAACTAGGTTTAGCATTGCTTTGCACAGGCTAAAAATTTAATTATTTAAATCAATAGTATGTGTGACCAAGTCCAGATAGATTGTGTATCTGGATTCTACTATAAATAGTAATACTAATGAGTTGATAAATTACCTCATATGGGTGTGTAGACAACACATGATATATAAAAAGTTATACAGAGCCTTACCGTCCACTCATTGAGAAATATTCGAGCCTCCTCTGGGTTACATTTTTTATGGCGTTTGAACTCTTCCCTCGCGTAATTGTCGCCCATCACTCGCAGTTCAGCCGGCAAGGCGCGGTGCACCCGGAATATCAACTTATACAGCCTTCGGACTCGGGAAATATGTTCAGCGGCAGCAGACATTCTACCTAAAAAGATATATTTTTTGCATCACTGTGGCGCAGTTTATGTTTGATTATTTTTTTCTAAACCATTTTACAAAGAACCTTTAACTTTATCTGTAATGTAGCTACTTCAGAAACACTATTACGAAATCAAAAAACATAACCTACAAATAATCAAATTGTAAACAACGTGAATTGTTACCTAGTTACTTTTATAGCTTCGTGAATACTTAACACAGCATTTTAAACGAAATTAGGTCTCTTATTTTGGCTGTTCCATTCAATAATTAGGTGAAGAACTCATTTCTTTTTATCGTGAATGATGATAGACAGCTGATGGGTGAGTCTGTTTTTTTTGTTAAATTCACCCATTCTGGGTAGGCAAAGAATCAAGTCTATACAGCCACGTCTTCAGTATTTCAGTATCATTTTATTGTTCATTCTTTTCTTCAGAAGCTTCTTATGTACTTACACAACTACACTAAACTACAAACTAACCTAACCAAACTCATTGAAATGTGAGGATGGTTCACATTTCAATGCTCTTAAGAAAATATTGAGCGGGAAATCTATTAGGAGCGTCGAGCGCCTTACTTTCACTTCATTAGTTCTCCACTGCAGCACATTATTAAGATTATTCCACCACACAATCACAACAATGACCACGAAAAACAAATTTAGAAAATTAAGAAACGAAGCCCAGCCATCACTGTTCATTTCCCGCCCAAATTCTGGATGAGTCTGACACAGCAGACATAGAAGATTTCATGAATAGCAGATGAAAAATCATATGAAATGAATTTCATTTTTCACACCTGCTATTTTTTTCATATAGACTGATACAAATCGCACTCTGCGAAATCATAGATCATGCTCATTACATTTCATTCATTGATGACTGCATGTAGCAGAGCGAGGCGCGAGCGAGCGAGTAGGAATGATTTGCCCTAGGTGCGTGTTAGAAAAAGACAAACACACTAGTTATGCAATCATAGGTGACGATCGATACTGGGTGGGCATTTTAAGAACTTTAAACTTATGAACATAAAGTTCAGATTCAATTTCCATGATTTTTCATGATAACCTAAATATGACATTTCATATTAGTAGCAAATTAGCAACCGTTCACAATAATTCATATTTCATTATACGTAGCAAATAGCAAAAAGTGTTACATTATGACACTGCGAAAAAAAATCATTGCCAATGAAATTTCACATGTGATTTCATATGAAAAAAATCATCATTTCATGAAATGAAAATGAATTAAAAGAACAATCATTTCCATGCCTATGACACAGTGACATGACAGTAGAGACAAGGGATGTTATAATGAATTTACATCGATACCTATTGAAGCGTGAAATGGAATCGATGTCGTTACAATTTATCAAACACTGAGGCATATGTGTCTGTTTATTTTCAACACAAACACTTTTTTCTTTAAGGTCTTGGTTATTAGAAATTGGTTCAGCGGACAAACGACGCATCATCGTCCGCATAAAAAAAAATAGGATGTCTGATGAACTAGTCACAGACAGCAAGCAGTTTAGAAACAGTAACGTTTTTTTTCCAAAGAGGATAGCGTAAATAAAGTCAGTAGGTGCAGAAATTCGTATCATTTATCAATATCTGTCTTCGAACTATAAAAAATAAAGCCCAGTATTTTTTTTCTTTATTACTGAGTAGTAAATAAATACATTTTGATAATTTATGCGCCTACGAAGTAAAGTGAAGACCTATCCCCATCTCGATGTCCCCGTTCTTGATCACAATAAGAAATTTACTGAGGCATGTTTATTCTTATCTAAGGGGGGCCAGATAAAATGGCTCCAATCCCGACTTTCTGAGGTGTTTTTGATCCCGTCACTGGTAACTCGAAGCTTCTAGGTGTCTTGTCATGCAATTTGAATTTCGGGCTCAAAAAATAACTAACTTGTGGTTAAAAACATTGCAGTCCTCTCTAAAGTTAGTTGGTATTTCAATTTGTTGCCGGCTGAAGTGTTTCCCAAACACTGATCTGGATTCTTTTGAGAAAAGAGTGAATAGGCTGTTTCTATTCAGACATGACCCATCCTCGGCCGCATCATCGCCTACCATCAGATGAGATTGCGGTCAAT
Organism: Pyrausta nigrata; assembly: GCA_949316185.1. Taxonomy (NCBI): domain Eukaryota; kingdom Metazoa; phylum Arthropoda; class Insecta; order Lepidoptera; family Crambidae; genus Pyrausta; species Pyrausta nigrata. Next base: position 4,350,255 of record OX438936.1, read on the forward strand.
TGTCTACCTATTAATAAAAAAAAACCTACTATTATTATTATTTATTTATTCAGTTATATATCTTAACACTAAGTTACATGTTTTTTGAACGATGTGAGCATAAGCTTTACAGCTTTACCGCATACCGGCGCCGTTATATCTACTTAACAATAATTACAATCTAGGAAAGGCAAGATTAAGTTTCGTACAATACAAGTAAACAAACATTATGCTATCACGCCTCCTAAGCATGCGTCTCGCGTCGCCCACTGCTACCACTACTCGGACGCGCGACCGGTTTCGCCGAGCGCGCATACAGGATGTTTAATTAAGTATTTCTTTAGTTTATTTTTTATATTATTTGGTGTAATTTGCGTTTTTATATATGTATACTAGGCTTAATTTGTTCAACGACATCCAGCGGTCTTTTTATTTTTTGGAAATACTCTCATTAGGTGGTCTACCTATAGCTAGGCAGCCGTCTCGTAGCATAGCTAGGAATGATTTATCCATTCATTTCATTTGGTGCTATTTCGGACTTGTAGTGTATTGTTAATAAAATGACCGAACGATAACAGCTCAAATGTTACTAAACATCGATAAAATGCAACCGATTTCAACATCGATGTTTCTTCTAGATCGGGCATCCCTTATCCCTATTTTAGTTCATTACGCACATTCTGGGTAGGCAGAGGATCAAGTCTATACAGCCAAGTTTTCAGATATATTTTTATTTTTTCGTTCTTTTCCTCAGTATTATTCTTAGTACATACACTTACACAACTACACTATCACCTAATTACAAACTGTCCTAACCTATTTCATTCAAATGCGAGGATGGTTCGCATTTCAATGCTCTCAAGGGAGTTTTGAGCGGGAACGATTCGGCTCGGCATGCCGCGCTGCACCCAGATTCACAAACATTTGAAAGGTTTCCGTGTCGGATCCTTTTCACAAACGCTGACGGTGGTATCCGAATTCGAATATCAATTCGTAACGGATCCCACCGACAGCGTTAGTGAATAGGGTTTTCAAACCCGTTCGACCCGTTTAGACATTTGAATTCGGAGAGGACCCGACACGGAAACTTTCCGATGTGTGTGAATCAGGGGGCAGATAAGAGCGCCTTACTTTAGTTTATCACTTTTAATTCATTGGTTGACCTCTGCAGCACATAACTCCACCACATAATCACAACAATAACCACGAAAAACTCATTTAGAAAATTAAGAAACGAAGCTCATCCTTCTCTTTTAGCGTTTCGCGCAAAACTCCTGTCAATTTCCCACATCTTGACATCCAATCAAAGTTTTTTATTCGCCTATTTTACTTTAGTAAAATCTCGCCCTCTGTCACAGGATCTAGCAGGTTACTGTCAAATTTTAACGGCCACCGACCACCTTCGTTTGTGCGGGACCAAAGAGCGTGGATCACGACGGCCATCGGTGACGGGATTTCTCCCTTTATATTATTTTTAATACATTTTGAATAGAGTCGCTGCACACACTTGAAGCGAGGGACGTCCACTCGCGACACCGCGACACGCCATAGGTGGCCTGTGGCAGCCACTCGCACCTAAGGCTCCGCACAGATGGGCCACCGAACACAGCCACCGGTGGCTGTCGCGCGCCAAACCTTTTGGTCCTGCGCAAACAAGGATGGTCGGTGCCCGCAACAATTAAGATTGATCTGCTAGATCCTTTGACAGATGTTTTGTCAAAATGGCAGGTGGCCGCCACCGTTGCCGTGTCGCGAGTGGCCGTCACTCACTTCGTGTGCGGCGACGTATTAAAAATATTATACACAGCTTGTCGCTAGCCACCGGTGGCGAGCGACAAGCCTGGTCAAACGGTACTACGAGGGTCAAACTGAAAGTTCTTAGAAAATCAAAAACTGATTACATTAGCCAGTTATTAGTTTTATTATATCTTTTCAAAATATTGTCCATTGACGTCAATACACCGCTGCATGCGATGGAACCACTGGGAAAAGCACTTTGCCCACTCGTCCTTAGGGGTCTCTTCAATGGCATCGCGATACGCAGCCACCGCTTCTTCAGCATTCATAAACCGCTTTCCTTTAAGTTTTTCTTTAATTTTTGGAAATAAATAAAAATCACAAGGCGCGAGGTCGGGGCTATACGGCGGGTGACCCAGTAATTCAACGTTTGATGTCGCCAAATAGTCGATCGTTCGCTTGGCGGTGTGCGACGAGGCGTTGTCGTGGTGAAGGAGGATCCTACTGCGAGGTCGTTTCTCTCGAACTTTTTCCAAGACAAGTGGCAAACAATTGGTAGTGTACCATTCTGCAGAAACTGTTTTTTGATCCTCTAACACAATTGTTGCGAAATGACCTATCCTTCCAAAGAACGAGGCCACCATTTTTTTTCCCGCACTTCGATCTCTCTTCACTTTAGTTGGCAACTCCTCGAAAGGAAACACCCACTGAGCAGATTGTCTTTTGGTTTCAGGATCATAACAGTAAATCCAGCTTTCGTCACCTGTTAGTATGTCGAACACAGCATTTGAGTCACCTCCGTTAAACCTTTCAATCATTTTACGGCACCAATCCACACGATGGAGTTTTTGAGCCTTAGTCAAATTATGAGGTATCCACCGGGCGCAAAGCTTCCTGACCGCTAAATGTTCGTGGAGGATTTTGTGCACTTGACTCATACCGATGCCTAAGCTTGTCCGAATCTGCTGATAGGTCACTCTTTTGTCAGTCTCTATCATACGCCGCACAACACAGATGTTATTTTCAGTCGTCGCCGTAGAAGGCCGTCCCTCACGTACATCATCAGTGAGATTAGTGCGACCACGTTTAAACTCATTAAACCAGTTGTAAACAGTCGCACGAGATGGGGCTTCATCGTGAAAGGCCAATCGTAGTCTATCATAACTTTCTTGTTGACTTAAATGACATCGAAAGTCATAAAAAATCATTGCACGAAAATTTTCTCGTGTTAAATTCATTTTGACGTGACACAGACAATTTTCAATTTGCCGCCAAGTCGTAAAACAAATGACAAATGAATGAAATATATACTCAGTAATATTGGCAAAGAGTTCTATTTTCAAATTTTAGAATATTTTTTTTATTATATTGTTTATAAGTGGCCAGTTCTAAGAACTTTCAGTTTGACCCTCGTAGTAATAGACAACCACCACCAACCATTAGTGGCGGCCACCTTCTTTTACGCGGGACTGAAGGACGTGGCGCCCGACAGCCACCGGTGGCTGTTCCCAGTGGCTCATCTGCGCAGAGCTTAAGCCCCCAGTTTCGACGTGTGATTGAGGATAGTAGCTCAGCTACTTTATTGCATGTTTTGAGAAACGAACACCATTTTTTGCTTATAGGAATCTATTTTATCATCTTTATAACCACGATTTTCATACAGAACCTTACTCTAATTTTACTGACAATTGAATCCTATTTTAAGTAAAAAACTATGTTTTAACTTCATCATTTATTACAATTGTGTACCACAGACAAATTATGGTACGTATAAAAACTATTAGCTTTATGACAGCTAGATAACATGTACAAAATCCTCCTCTATCGGCGTGGTTGATGACTATAAGAGTACTGTCGGCCGCAATAAAAATAATGCGTTTTTTACCGCGATCCCTTTTTCAAAGGAAATAATAACCAAGAAAGTTCAATCATTTTTACAAAAGACTGTCTGTAAGAATAACTTATTCTCAAAATAGACCCTTGTCAACAATAACAAAAGCAAACCGCGGTAAATAAATAAAATACATTGATTGTCTGTCTGAGCAGAGTCAGAAATGAAAAATATATACAAGATACATTGCACCCTATAATACAAGGATATGAAGTTATTTTTATAAGCTCCACTGAAATGATAATGAATTTTATGAAAGTAAAATGGCAGTAAGGGCAGTAATCTTGACATAATTAGTGATCATTTAGACACTTGTCTAATATTTTTTCTGTTGAACATAAACTGAATTTAATTTATGAAAGTTAAGTATCATATTTCATCATGTGCATCAACATTTCACACTCTTCTAAAAACTGGTTTAACCCTCATGAGTTACACAAAAAATTGCCACGCATCCCGTACGAGCTATACGAGCGGAGGTTTTGCACTGCTTTTGCTGAAAAAATGGTCATGTGATTTTTCATGTGAAGTCGGCAGCACGTCAGGTTACCCATGTGAACTACGAAAAAAGCTTTTATCACGAAGGGAATAGGTGTGGTCTCAAAGTCAAAGTGGGTTAGCCTCACGTGCGACCGTATGTCATCTTAAATGCGAATGTACAGCCTGACCAGAATAATATGGGACCTTGCCGTGTTGTGAAAAGCAAGTGGGTATAATTTCTTTTACTGGCAACAGAAACCTCAATCAACCATCATAGACATGTCATCACATGTCATCTATTGTTATAATTATTCGTGTCAAAGTGGAAGCGTGATCTAATTGTATACTATTATGTGCTAAAAAACACCCGAGAACTATTCAGTGTATTTAAAAAGTGGTAAAACATGTGTTGTAGTATTTTTCGACAGAGTATATGTGATCGATATTTATGTTTGAATATAAGTAGTACTGATTTAGTGTGTTATGTACACAAATTGTTGGTACATCATAAAATTCATTTATTTCTGTACATAGGCTCGCAAGGATAGGCTCGCATCATACAGTGCCAAGAGTGAGAATTGGCTACTGATGGGTGCGGAGAATATTTTAATAACGATTTTTAAAAATTACTGTAATAAACACTGGTATTAAAGGGTAATTTTTTTAATTTCAAACTTGCTTAGACATTTTAAATTAAATAGTTCGTAGAAGTTTAAAGTTTTCTAACAATACTTAATCGTATGATAAAGTGATAAATAATGTAATTTAGAAAAACAAATGAATAATTTAACTTTTATCCGACTGCGGCTTAGCAAAAATAACTGATTTGGTTCAACTTGGCCAATATTCCAAGGAGCCACTACTTTAATAAAAACTCAATTCGCGAGCTATTTGTCTTAAGTTTTTGTTCTTACAAGTAAGAAATTTAAAATGAATGTAACCATATACTATATATTTTTTATGTACACTTGCCAATCTACGCTGGTGTGAATATACCAAGTGTGGTCATATAAAGAGGATCCGAAGCGCCCTTAAATTTGGTCCCATATATTTCTGGTCAGGCTACAATAGGTTATTTTACAAAAATGGGTGACAGTGAAATTATAATGACTTACAATAGGTCTCATATAAGTAATAAAGGTATTAGATAAACCATTCCAGACGCTCTGGCACCAAAGCCAAATATTACAAGTGCTATTCTAGTACTTCCATGGGAACTAACAATTTAGAAACAAATATTTTTGTTTTTGTTATATATTTTTGTTTTTGTTTTTGTTATACATTCACTTTGCAATCACAAGATTAGATATTTCACTTGAAAAAATTACCACCAAAGGCGGGAATTGAACCAGCGTTCGTCACATACCGCGAAATTACTCCAAATGCGGCATTACAGCGTCAAGAAGCACTTCAAAGTTTCGACAGGCTCTGCCAACGCCAGTGTGGCCGAGTGGTTAGGCATCCTCCCAGTATCCGAGGAATGCGGGTTCAATTCCCGCCTCTGGTCGTTATTTTGCAATAACTAATTCAGAAAAAAAATCAATCACTCGACACTCATTACATTTAGACAACAAAATGCTCAATTTTACTCGGCTATCGTCTAGTCACCGCCCCACAGTTATATCTCAGAATAGCGTTTCACTCTGTAAGAAACTTATTGATGCTTGTAAAAATAAGTCGTGAAATGATCCAAAATGTCACTCCAGGACTTTAAGACATAACTGTCTATCTTTCAGCAGTATTTTAATTCCAACGTGACTTATTAACTTATATTTGGAAAGGAAAATCTAAAAAAAGCATTGCTAATGCTTTTTTCACACATATGATCCAACTGGAATATTCAGAGTTCATATCACTTCTTAAATCAGCTTACATGTCTATCACCGTAATGCAATAATGTGCAGCGGTGGAATTAGGAGTTTAATCCAAAAATAACAGCCAAACACTCAAACTACACCCTTGTAAAGCTCCGTTAATGAAAATCATTAAGATTATCATCGATTAACAATAACATAAAAATGTAATTCCTTTCTTTTCAACCGCTTGGTTGAGTGGCGGAACTGTTGACACCACAATTTGAGCTTTATGTTATTTTGATACGGTTCAAAAGCATTGAATTTCAATTTGCAATACCACTTGTAACCGTCAATGAGAGTTTCAGTTGTAGAATTTCATTTTGATGGTTCATAGAAAAAATGTGTCAAAAATTTGAGCTTTCAACCAATTTAGTTTATCTCAACGAAGTCAACCTCAAGTGTGCCGCAAGTTTTTGGGAGTCAAAACTCCTTGAAATATTCCAGACATAAAACAATTTTAATAATTAAAATAATGTTTAAAACAACGCCATCGTATTATTCGAAGGCCACTTTATGCAAACTATAAATACACGACAATATGTTAGAACCCTATCATCACAATAACTTTGATAATTGAAACAACGATGGCTTTAGATGTTGATTTTAGTAAATATGACAAGGTTGCTAAAGTAATCAACCTTTTCCAAATCAACCAATCTTTGCAAAGTTGAGCAGTGAGCGGGCAATGTCACATATGAAAGATTTTTTTAATTTTATTTGAGGATTGGATCAATTAAATATCTACAGCGCGTCCGGTTACCAAGTGGCGACATTATAAGAACATAATAAAAAGCTGATTTCAATAACTTCTGTTGAAAAAAAAGACGTCTGCCAAGTGACGAAGACATGCTGCCGACTATGATTTTAGCATGAAAACTAGAATCTTATTTAGGGATTTTTAAGTATGTTTATCAATAAAAGTTGTTGCAAATTCGTTTTTAAATACATTCAAGAATATCACAACTTAGTAATCAGTGTGCCATAACACGCTCCGAGCTCAACCATTACCATTTACAGCATATCTGACGTTATATGATACAGCTTACGTACACAGTATTGTCCACTACTATATCTTTTCTTGTATGAACGGGTGAGCGAGGCAGTGGTTGACGGAGGCACGCTTGGTCGGGTCTAGCATTAGCATTCGTTCTAAGAGGTCCTTTAGCTGGGTGATCTTCTTGGCTTCCGCTGGAGGTAACCTGTGGTGGGGGGGAGCCAGTTCGGATTGCAGGTCTCTGGTCGGCTTTATGCTTGACATTATGACTATTTTTTCCTGTAACGTACGGGTGGCTAACATAAGACACTTTAAGACAGCAAAAAACCATTGAGCACGTAACCTATAGTGTGCGCGATTTTTCTCCGAAACTTATCAGTGCTTGGTACTGATAGGAAAAGTGTCAAATAAAGCGTGTATTTTATATAATCGACATTTTGAAATATGAGATATTTCGGTTTTGATCGTAAATAAATTGATCATAAAAACAACCTTTTAAACAGAACCTTCATTTTAAAATATATAAAGATAAGTGAATTTGTTTGTCAAAATGTGTTGAAGAAAAAACGGAGGCACTCAGTGCTAAGGGTGTACATAATTATCGTTATAGGTCATGTGCTCGGTGGCTACAGAAGATATATTTTAGCCATTATAAGCACTGTTAAGGTCAAAAATTGAATGGTAAAAAAAAAACTGACTGAATTAGACAATGCCTTCAATATCGTCAGTCGGAAGTGCAAAAGTTCAAGATTCAGTTGTACAATTTACAGGCTGTTAATTTAAACCGTCTAATCCTAAGAGGATTATGGTCATCAATACCTACAACTTTTACTATGGAGACAGCACGTAAATCGTGAAACAAAATCGTGGCGCTCCATACATTGTCATCAAGGTTGAAGAATTAATTGTATGAAGGAACTGTTTTTTTTAGATTTCGAGGATGACCCCATAGTAAATGTTGACTGATGGACTTATTCAGCTCATTGTAGGATAAGGCTGTTAACACTAACACCCTATATTATATTGCTCTAATAATACTTGTTAAAGTTTTTATATTATGTACAGTCACGCGCATCAATACGTATACATCTGCATCCGATTTGAGACCATATTACAATGGCATAAAAACTTATTTGTATACATTTCATTGCTTGTGTGTAACTGTACACCGTATAACAATTTATAGATAAAAATATAAAACACTCACCCTCTCAGTAATCCTGTCCAGCTCGTGGTACAAAAAGTTGCAATTCGAGTCGAAGTGTTGATCCTTGAAGATCCCTTTCTTTATAATCTTGTTCGGGAGTTTCCCTTTCAAATCCATGAAGTACTTGAGCATTTCATTGTTCGATTTGCCACTGAACATGATTTTTCCCGTGGACAGTTCGAAGATTGTACACGCCGTAGACCACATATCTATACCGTGGTCGTATGGCACTCCTAGGATGATTTCCGGTGCCCTGTAGAATCGCGAGACCAGGTAAGGGGTGATCTCGTTGTCTGAAACGTGTGATGCGGCACCGAAATCGCACAGTTTGAGCATCAGTTTGCTGTCGTTCACGAGAATGTTGTCCGGTTTTATGTCTGCAAATAATGTACGAGTAAATGAAACTGATAAAATAGTGATTTGTTAACTAACGTTATAGAAATAACGGAGTCTGCCGTTACATCGACTTATGAGAGTGAAGGAACAAAAGAGTGGACCTGCGTATAATATCTCCCGTGCAGTTGGCTAATCTATACTAATATTATATAGAGAAAAGATTTGTTTGTTTGTTTATTTGCATCGAATAGGCTCCGACACTACTGGACCGAATCAAATGAAATTTGGCACAGAGATAGTTTGAGACACTGGGAAGGACATAAGCTACTTTTTGTCGCGATATAAAATCATCAGGGGGAGAAATGTAGGACGAAAATTTGTATGGAACATCCGACTTTAGGCGCGGGCGAAGTCGCGGGGAACTGCTAGTCTCTTATAAGATGACGCTGTAGCAGACAATAAATAATAGTACGAGTACAGAACGATCACACCGCAATGTCATTTTAATGAATAGCGACTCTTTAGCGACACATCAAAGCGCAATTCAGCTCGTGGAAGCTTTAAGTGACGCCTCTAGACGCTGCATCTCTTTCTATCGCATAACGACCGCCTTGGTGTAGTCGTTCGCGCACCGGAATTCTAAACCAGGCGGATGCGGGTTCGAATCCCGCAAGGGGCAAATGTTTGTGTGATGAGCACGAGCATTTGTACCTAAGTCATGGATGTTTATATGTATTTAAGTATTTATATCCGTTATTCTAGTCACCATAGCACAAGCTCACGCTTAGTTAGGGGCTAGGTAATTGGTGTGTTTGTTGAAACAATTTATTATTATTATTATTTATTATTATTAACCTTTGCTCTCCTAATTGCGTTAAGGTTGACATCGTTTTAAGTTTAGTTAATCAACCGACTGGTTGACCGCGCCGTGTACTTGTAGCTTCGTACCTAAATGTAGTCGAAATTCGGCTAGTTGGACATTGGGCTCAATCTTGGGACAGGGATTTAATCTTAGGCATTGAACAATTCCAATGCCTAAGATTAAAATTAAATCCCTGTCTAAGATTAAATTTAGGTACAGTCTCTTTCTTTCTCTATCAAACAAACGAAAAGAATCAGACTACAATAATTTAGAAACGTCAAATTAAGTAACGCGATTTCTAACGTATTTGTACAAGTTTTTGCGTGTTTTCGTCTAACTTTAGTCGTCATCGAATGACATCCCTACTAAATTGTCTATGGGTTCTCTTATTTCCTTGGCAACGGACAGCTGTTTAGTCTGATGTTTCTAAATTAATATAGTCTGTCTCTTTTCGTTTGTTTGGCAGAGAATGAGACAGACTGGACCTAAATTTAATTTTACAAGGCGCATTGGTATTGAGCCCATTATGTGGATTGCAAATTAAATTCATTGCCTTTGCCTGTATAGGAAACTCACCAGCGTGCAGTATGCCGGTCTTCTTCAGCAGCTTGAGCGCCAGAAGCATCTGCTGCGTGTACGAGCGAACCGCCTTTATATGGATGCCGCTGTTTTTGCCGTACTTCTTTAGTACCTGAATGAGAAAGTGTTTTTTTTAAATAGGATTTTAATGTTAGTAACTTGTGAAAAAATTATGAAGTCTTTTTACAAAATGTTTCTCTACAATCCTTGCTATAGATAAACGTGTGTGTAGACGCACGTAGAACACAAGGTAAAGATAATGAATACGGAGTGAGCCAGAAACAATATTGATGACGTATGTACGAGGGGCGTTCAATGTATTCTCGGTATGGGCATGAAAGAAAACTCAGAAAATTTGGAAAAAAACCTATTTTTCAATGTAATCCCCTAGAACCTCAATACACTTATTAGAACGATAAATATGTTTCTCTAAACCTTCTAAAAAATATTCTTCTGACTTCTCCTCAAAATGGGCATCAATGGCTGTCTTCAGTTCCTCATCGTCGGAAAATCGCTTTCCACGAAGGTCTTTTTTCAAATTTGGGAATAGGTGATAATCACTGGGGGCCAAGTCTGGACTGTACGGAGGATGATTAATTTCTTCGAAGCCGCAGTCTCGCGCAGCAGCCTTCGCCACGCGGGCCGTGTGAACCGGCGCGTTGTCGTGAAGCAACAACACCCCCGCTGTGAGTTTTCCTCGCCTTTTTTCTTTGATTGCTCCTTTTAAATTACGCAGTGTGATTGCGTATGATGCTGCTGTGATGCTTACACCCTTTTTAGTGTATTCTATCAATAAAATACCTTTGGAATCCCAAAAAACCGTAGCCATTATTTTTCCGGCGGATGGGGTGACTTTAAACTTCTTTGGGGGCTCTGCACCCTTTTTTACCCACTGCATGGACTCCTGTTTACTCTCAGGGTCATAGTGATGAACCCACGTCTCATCTCCAGTAACAAGTCGGTCGAAAATACTCGTTGAATCTTCTCCACAGAGCTCTAAAAATTCCTTGCAGCACTCGACACGAACTTGTTTCTGAGGTGCGGTCAGCATTCGCGGCACCCATCTTGCACTGACCTTTGAGAGGTTAAGATGGTCATGCAGGATAGCATGTATGGTACCCACGGATAGGTTTGTTATCTCTGCTAACATCTTGATTTTTATTCTAGCATCTTCAAGTACAAGTTTTTCCACTTTTTTCACATTTTCTTCAGTGGTGACGCTCACGGGCCCGCCCGAGCGAGGGTCGTCTTCAATGCTTTCTCTGTTTCTTTTGAATTCACTTGACCACTTTTGAACGGTTGATAACGACGGGGCAGAGTCTTGGTAAACAGCGACCATCTCTTCGTGAATGATTTTTTGGCTTTTTCCCTGCTTAGTGAGGAATTTTATAACAGCGCGATGCTCGATTTTCTTTATCATTGTGACGTCAGACGTTCTGGTCGTCTTTCACTGACAATAAATAGAAAAGTAATGATCGTAATTAAATGATTTTTTTTATTTATACCCTCAGATAGTGTCATTAACAAATAAGATAATTAGATTACCCACGTTATTAGCAAATTACCCCGATACCGAGAATACATTGAACGCCCCTCGTACTGTTATTTTTGTTCGGAACAGCAGTGGAACTATACAGGGTTACACTGCAAAGGGACGCAAAATTTAAAAATAAGATTTAGTAAACAATTTAAAGAAACGACTTTATCGCAATCATCCTATATTGTCCGAAAGCATCTAAATTTAAAATATCAGAAAATAAATAGAAAGTTAAAGCATCTTTGGCGCACCATAATAATTATAAAAATGTATTGCAATATTCTCTGATCGTTACGCAGATATCGTGCGTGTGTATTTTTCTTTGAGTCTATCTACGCGTGAGATTTTAAACAGCGGATAAGAATAAATGAATATGAAAAAAAAATTGTTTATTTGCATGGCCCGATCGAGTTACTACTGATTCTGAGTCACTCCTGCAAATGTTGTGCTATATTAGGGCCACTACCCACTGGCACGTCGAAAGGTCCTCTTGCGCCAGTCCGGATCAGCTAATCCGGAATGGCGCAAATGAGCTTACAACTCAGATAGGCCTTGAACAAATGAACTGTGAAACTTGTCGTTCGCAATGTTGCCAGCACGTCGTGTTGTTAGTTGTTTTATTTTATATTATTATGAATTCTCATTGCACACATACACTTATACCTAGTCAGGTCATAAGTTCTGTCACATGTGTCATATGAAATAATTTAGACATGTTTATTATTTATGTAACCATTTATACAGCAAAATGAACTTAATAAAACATAGATTCATATGGTAATAAAGTTTATAAAAAATGACCCCCGCGATTTTGAATAGAGGCCTTCAATCTGCGCGGCCAGTCGTCTATCGCAGCACGAACGAGGTCCAATATCGGCGGCTACCTTAATCAATGATGATGCCTTGAGTGACTCCAAATCAGGATTAGGCTTTGAGCAGGCCTTTTCCTCCAAGTGTTGCCATATCTTGTAATCTTACGAACTCAAATCTGGACTGGAGGAGGGCCAGTCTTCGTGCCGGATGAAGTCGATTTCACGCGCCGCCAGCCAGTCGTGTGCTTTTCGCTCTATGAGCTGGCGCAGAATCTTGTTGAAATACCCCGTGCCTGTTATTATACATGGTACGAGGGTCAAACTGAAAGTTCTTAGAAAATCAAAAACTGATTACATTAGCCAGTTATTAGTTTTATTATATCTTTTCAAAATATTGTCCATTGACGTCAATACACCACTCGTCCTCCGTGGGAAAAGCACTTTGCCCACTCGTCCTTAGGGGTCTCTTCAATGGCATCGCGATACGCAGCCACCGCTTCTTCAGCATTCATAAACCGCTTTCCTTTAAGTTTTTCTTTAATTTTTGGAAATAAATAAAAATCACAAGGCGCGAGGTCGGGGCTATACGGCGGGTGACCCAGTAATTCAACGTTTGATGTCGCCAAATAGTCGATCGTTCGCTTGGCGGTGTGCGACGAGGCGTTGTCGTGGTGAAGGAGGATCCTACTGCGAGGTCGTTTCTCTCGAACTTTTTCCAAGACAAGTGGCAAACAATTGGTAGTGTACCATTCTGCAGAAACTGTTTTTTGATCCTCTAACACAATTGTTGCGAAATGACCTATCCTTCCAAAGAACGAGGCCACCATTTTTTTTCCCGCACTTCGATCTCTCTTCACTTTAGTTGGCAACTCCTCGAAAGGAAACACCCACTGAGCAGATTGTCTTTTGGTTTCAGGATCATAACAGTAAATCCAGCTTTCGTCACCTGTTAGTATGTCGAACACAGCATTTGAGTCACCTCCGTTAAATCTTTCAATCATTTTACGGCACCAATCCACACTATGGAGTTTTTGAGCCTTAGTCAAATTATGAGGTATCCACCGGGCGCAAAGCTTCCTGACCGCTAAATGTTCGTGGAGGATTTTGTGCACTTGACTCATACCGATGCCTAAGCTTGTCCGAATCTGCTGATAGGTCACTCTTTTGTCAGTCTCTATCATACGCCGCACAACACAGATGTTATTTTCAGTCGTCGCCGTAGACGGCCGTCCCTCACGTACATCATCAGTGAGATTAGTGCGACCACGTTTAAACTCATTAAACCAGTTGTAAACAGTCGCACGAGATGGGGCTTCATCGTGAAAGGCCAATCGTAGTCTATCATAACTTTCTTGTTGACTTAAATGACATCGAAAGTCATAAAAAATCATTGCACGAAAATTTTCTCGTGTTAAATTCATTTTGACGTGACACAGACAATTTTCAATTTGCCGCCAAGTCGTAAAACAAATGACAAATGAATGAAATATATACTCAGTAATATTGGCAAAGACTTTCAGTTTGACCCTCGTATGAGAAACAGGTTCCACAAGGTTCTTGAGGACTGTATTTTGATACACAACTGCATTCGTTTTTACGCCTTTCTCACAAAAATGTACCTCAGTTAAGCCCCAATAACAGACTCCTAACCAAACCATGAGCGAGGATGGAAACTCACCTCGTTGGACACGCGGAATACTGTTGCTCGCTTCTTCACTGCTGAGTGCGTACACCTTATCATTTTGTTTGTTGTAGCTCTCTTCCACGGTAAAAATTTTTTCATCCGAAGAAAGAATTTCCCGATGCTTTTTTCCCGCGTACCGCTTCAACAAAGCGCGGCATCTCTTCAGTCTCAGGTCCATTAAACGAGTGTCCAAACGATTTCCTGTTTTTCTTCGATATGCCCTAAGCCCTAATTCTTCATTTAACACCCTTTTCACCATGGTCCTGCTTAACCCCATCTGAAGGGCCAACAGTTTCTGCTTACGTATGGGATTTCTTTAAATTCGCGCCTTCACAGCTTTTATCACTGCTGGAGTCCTAACAGAGCGAGGGCGACCACTTCTTGACCAGTCATCTACACTAGAGTCTTCATTTTATAGTTTTATGGTACGATAAACGAATCTTTTGGTTATATTCAAATTTTTCAGTAAGTCGAAAATCTGAATTGGCGCGTAACCGCAACGATGCAACGCAATAACCGCGACACGGTCTTCTTTAAGTGTCCACTCCATATTTAAAAATGAGGAAAATTCTAAAAAGAACTTTTTATTTTCATGAAAAATTCGAAATTCGAATGAATAAACTTTTTTCTGGCCAGCATTTTAAATTAAAAAGTTTTTATTGTGTGACAGAACTTATGACCTGACTATGTATATCGCTCTGACCTTAGCTTGTTAAATATATATTCAACTACCTATAGTATTATTATATATCTATAAGTATGTAGTGTTGGCTCCATTTTCCGCGGACCTCACTCGGTAGGGGCCCACTGAAAATCAGCGCCAGGGCCGCCTGGGGACCTGGCTTAAGCTAAATGAGGCCCCCTTGATTTGGACATCACGGACACACAAAGGCACTTTTTGGCTAGCGTTGACTGTTACTGATTTATTTGTGTGGTTTCTGTTTGTTTGTGATGTCCCAAATTAATAAATGCTTCTTTCATTCTTTATTTCAAATCCAGATTAGCTAATCGTGCGCAAGTGGGCCCAGGGTACTAGTACTCTTCAGTACCAGGAGGCAATGAAACTCTTGAAGGAATATGAACATACCTCTCTAAGGTTCATACACAGCGGCTCCAGCACCATGCACAGGTGCCGCTTGTGGAAGAAGTGCCTGAACAGGCGCAGGCAATGGAACTTGTCTTCGGGGTCCGCGTCGTTCAGTCTCTTTAGGATCTCAAGCTCGCGAAGACCGGTCTTGTGCCTGGAAAACCGAAATTATTTAAAAACATTTCGTCAGCGGCGTGAGCTCGTGATCAGGTGGCTTATTAATGGTGGAAATCTCTAACTAAAGTATTCTAAAATAATACTATTAACTAATATATTTTGACAGTTGATTCCTCGACTCATACTCAACTTCAGTGTCCAAAGTGTCGAGGCCGGATATGTCAACTAAAAATACCACAATCCTTAACCGAGGTTGAGTGGAGTGAAGGAAATCTCGAGTACACATCTTAGAATACGGGTATGTTAGGCTCCGCGCAGATGGGCCAACGACGACCGCCACCGGTGGCTGTATCGCGCCACGCCCTTTGATCCCCCCGCAAACGAAGGTGGCCGGTGGCCGCTACAATTTAACACTTAACTTCTGTACAGTCTATAGATTTGACAGATGTAAAGATTGCAAGTGACCGTCACTCGCTTCGCGTGTGCGGCGACTCCATACAAAACGTATCAAAAAAACAAAATACCCGACTGCAAAATGTGTTTTGAAACGGTCTTTTCCCTAGCTTTTTTAAGATACTTTTTTAAGATACATGGGCTCAATTCAATGCGCCCTGTCTAAGATAAAATTTAGGTTCAGTCGCTCTCTTTCTCTATCAAACAAACGAAAAGAGACAGACTACAATAATTTAGAAACGTATTTGTACAAGTTTTTGCGTGTTTTCGTCTAACTTTAGTCGTCATCGAATGACATCCCTACTAAATTGTCTATGGGTTCTCTAATTTCCTTAGCAACGGACAGCTGTTTAGTCTGACGTTTCTAAATTAATACAGTCTGTCTCTTTTCGTTTGTTTGGCAGAGACAGAGAGAGACTGAACCTTAATTTAATCTTAGACATGGTGCATTGGAATTGAGCCCTATGTCACTATCACAATTATGACAATTTCAACGACACCTCACATGTTAAAATCCGTCCGCCGTTTGGGCTACAGGGCGTGCCAAACAATTATACATACTGTAAAATATAACCTTCCTTCCACAGTTGGGTAAAAAATAGTGTAAACAGCTTGGCTGTGGTCGGTGGCCCTCTGCGCAGAGCCTTAGGCATCGTTCACACTAAACGTCTTGTCTGCTGCAGATTCGTTCACACAGAGCCGACAATACGCCATTACATAATTGTTGACAGTGAATTATTATGGCCGATAGTAGGCATGCTCACAGTCGACGGCGGACAATATGTTTGGTGTGAACGATGCCTTAATGTCTATAGACTCACATGATCTCGTTGTTGCGTATGATCTTGACAGCCACGTCAGTGTTGCCACGCGTTTGATCGCGCGCACGCACCACGTTCGAGAACACGCCTTGTCCCGTGTACCCGTATACGTTGTAGCGATTGTCCAAACACTCGCCGATGCGCACCCTGAAGGAAGAGGCGTTGTTAGCAGCCCTAACAGATTTTGCTAGTAAAAAAATAATAAAAGACAGGACCTATTTTTGTGCATTATTTCACATTAAAGTCGTTAGTCTACGACGCATAGGCAAGCGCCTGGTTTCAGTGCTTATTACACCATCCCATTTGTGTAGCACCCTACTTAGGTAATAGGAAGATGTAATCATATATTTCACTACTATGGTTCCTACCTTCCTAGTTAGGAAGCTCGCGTCCTAACTAGGAAGGTGACTGGGGTCCCACTCTGTAAGACGATATCTATAGTTTTGGCTGTAGCCGTCCCTGTCACTAATGCCAGCAAGTCAGTGCGAGCGAGCACGACGGCTAAACGCGAAAATACGGACAAAGAGCAGGTGCTCTACTCTGATAACATCTATTCCTATCCTACCTTCCTAGTTAGGATCCCAAGTAGGATGCGGCCTTCCTAGTTAGAGTCCTAACTAGGATGGTACCTTCCTAGTTAGAATCCTAACTAGGATGGTACCTTCCTAGCTAGGATCCTATTTAGAAACCTACAAATAGGACGCTGTAATTAGTGCTTTAGCGCCTAGAGCCTAGTGGCTGTCATTTCTACTCGCTTGGATACACGGTGACGGTACAGTGCCTGTCTGTGAATATTGCACATCGACCTTTGGAAAAAGAAGTCGGCTAATTTCGGCTTCGTAGACCGATACCTAAGAGGTGGATAGACGACATCAGGCAGAAAGCTGGTGTGAAACTGGATGCTTGCTAGTGGCAGCAGCCAGACAGGAGTGGAAGATTAGAGAGGAGGCATATGTCCGAAGACGGACACAACAAAGGCTGTGATGGAGACTGTTGTCTGTCACTTTAACATGACACAAAAAAATCTAATAAACCATATTAATTGATAGAATGGAAATAAACGATAGTCCCACTAATATTATAAATGCGAAAGTTTGTGAGTGTGTGAGTGTGTATGTTTGTTACTTCTTCACGCAAAAACTACTGAATAGATTTCGATGAAACTTTACACAAATTTAGCTTATACATTGGAATAACACATAGACTATATTTCATAAAGATACGTATTTAAATACCGAAGTTATAACGATAAGTGTTAATGAAGCCGAAAAAAACTGTAATTTTCGAGCTATTTTTGCGTACGCTGCAAAAATTGTAAGAGTTACACCAATATAATGTATGGCAGAAATGTTTGCCTCAAATAGTTCTACAGAAAAGTGCGCAAGAGTATATATCTATCTCTTAAGGTTTGCTCACTATAACAATAAATGTTTTACAGTAGTGCATTACTTAACAAGGTAATTTCATAGGAACTGTATTAGTATTTGTCCAAATCAATACTTTATTATTCACAAGCATTTAATTTAGATCATAATTGCCTTTTATATTATTCAATTTAAATAATTGTCTTAGGAGATCTCATAGTTTAAAAATACCATACGCTTATGACGGCGCCACGATGGACGCGCTGGACGGCCCGTGGCGAGTGTCGGTGGATTTAATGTGTACAACTTTTTCGTGGGTTTGAATTATAAAACCGCCCTTATCACCATAAGTCCACCATCTGCTTAGACTACATAACAAGGGAAATGCATAAACCCGCCCCTGGCAGCATGCTTTACACCGACGATGTTGCATTACTGAGCGCTTCCGAGTGAAGAAACGCCGATAACATCAGCAAAAGTAGTATTTGCGGTGCTCTATTGCAATGGTGCAAATTGATCGTGTGGGAAGAATGCGCAATGTCGCACAAGCGAGCGATTGAAGCACTGGATCGCAGCATGCAAGACTTTCGGGGCAATCGAATCTTAATGGGTGGAGTGGTCGTCTTGCTGGCAGGTGATTTCCGGCAGACGTTGCCGGTTAGCGAGGGAGGTACCGCAGCAGACGAGATAAATGCATGCCTCAAGGCTTCTTCGTTGTGGGCTAAAGTAGAGCGCTTACAGCTGATTACTAACATGAGTGTCCAGCTCTTCAATGATCAGGAGTCTGGACTTTTGGCACAAACGCTTCTCGAGGTCGGCGAAGGTCGCATGCCGACGGATGCTAACGACCAAATAACCTTTGACAGCCTATTTAGCAATGTTGTTAGCTCGAAAGATAACCTTATTAATGAGGTTTTTACGAGTTTACAAGAAAACCTGGCTAACGAGGAGTGGTTGTGCGAAAGAGCTATGGCGCCCAAAAACGAATTGGTAGAAAAAATAATAAAAGAATATTAGAGCAAGTTCTATGTGATGTGAGGTCCTACGTGTCAATAGACACGGTGATGACAACTGTATACCCAGTAGAGTTCTTAAATTCCCTCGACCTGTCAGGGACCTCCCACAAGTTTGAACTCAAAGTTGGTTTGCCTGTCATACTGATCCGTAACCTGGACGCGCCCAGACTGTGCAACGGCACTACGTTACGCATCACAGAGCTGAGAAGGCACATCGTCCAGGCCACCATTCTTACTGAAGGGGCCAAAGGAGAGACGGTATTGATACCCAGAATCCCTATAATACCCACAAACTTACCCTTCCAGTTCAAACGCCTACAATTTCATTAAAAAGTGACTTTCTCTATGATGATAAATAAAAGTCAAGGACAAACTAAAAGTAGCCGGCATTCACCTGGGCACCCCCTGCTTCTCCCACGTACAACTGTACGTGGGTTGCTCGCGTGTGTCAGAAATCTTTTTATTTATGCAGAAAACAATAAGTCCCGCAATGTTGTTTACCGCGATGTGCTGCAGTAAAATGATTTCTAGCTCTCTACGACCCGAGACCCGAGATTCTGTCACTCATCAAATTTTGTAAATTGATCTTTCCGATGCTCAAATTTAAATTGTTTTGCTTCTAAAATTGTAAATAGTTATAGTTACGCAATTTATTTTTCCTAATAAGCCGCGGGTAACACCGCGGGGCACAGCTAGTTAGAAAATAAAAGCTTGATTCTTTTACAGCTTTAAGGGACCATGGACATAAGTATTTGATATTAATTTCAATCTTATACCTCCACGCGTTCCTGAGAAAAAGAGTTCCTGTCTTGACAGACAGACGGACAGACGGACAACAAAGTGATCCTATAAGGGTTCCTTTTTACCTTTTGAGGTATGGAACCCTAAAAATAGTAAGTAAACCACAATTCATGATGTAGTTCACATACAATTGCACCACACCTATTTGTGCAGGCGAGATGCTTATCTTTATTGACAGGATCAAATGCATTTAGATATGATTGTATTACCATAGTAAAGCTTTGGTTTCCTAGGATAGCGGTTCCTTCATAAATCGGCCGTAATAATATCGGCGATTCGGCGATATATCGGCCGTATGTCGGCGATAATAAATAGAACGTTTTAGATTTTTTATGTTTCAAATTCAAAAACTGTCCGACAGAGTCCGATAAAATTTTAATGGGATCACCTGGAAAGAGTCCCCATTGCAACAACAAAGAATTTTCCAAATCGGTTCAGGCGTCTTAAGAGTAATCGGTTAACATACATAACTAAAAAATCTATCAATCGAGAACCTTCTCATTTTTAAAGTCTGTTAAAAGAACAAAATCGATATCAATTTATACACACGCGTTACAAGACGTTTTGTCTGCTGCAGACGTATTACATTAATATCGATAGAAATTTTGAAAATATAAATCGAGATCAAGCCAAACATATGCGCGGCCGAAGACGCGACGAACCGCTAGTCCCACTAATATTATAAATGCGAAAGTTTGTGAGTGTGTGAGTGTGTATGTTTGTTACTTCTTCACGCAAAAACTACTGAATAGATTTAGATGAAACTTTACACAAATTTAGCTTATACATTGGAATAACACATAGACTATATTTTATAAAGATACGTATTTAAATACCGAAGTTATGACTATAAGTGTTAATGAAGCCGGAAAAAAATCTTTAATTTTCGAGCTATTTTCGCGTACGCTTAGGGGTGTGCCGTTCGGTTCCAGTAACATTCCCAAGGCAGGGAATATTCCCGGTATCGCTACCGGTATCGTTCCCTAAAGTGGGTATTTAAGGGAACGATCTTAATTGTTATTTTCGTAACGTAAGTTTTAGTATTGGTAAAAAAAAACACAGAATACATTAAAAAGAGCACCTCTATTCGCAATATGAGAACATAAATTCGAAAAAGAAAAAAATATATTTATAAAATTAGAACAATTTGAAAAACAAAACGAAGTAAATCATTATAAGAGGAAACACTTCCAGTGACTGATTAATTCACGTTGTATTTTAACAAAAATATATAACTATGACATAAAACGACCAATTGTTCTAGGTAATCAATATGAAGGTAAATAATATAGCACTGATTGTCATAAGATCATATCAACAAAAAATAACTAAGTACAATTTGAATAATTTACCAAAATAGGATATTAACTAAGCTAAACATAGTCAGTGCAATTAATCATCTAATCTCAATAAAATTTATAACATTTATTCTAACTTCTTCTGCTTCCGCACTTTGTTCATTTTCATACAATCGCCATTCCGGTGAAGTATCAGAGAAATTATCTTCGGATTCTGAACAGTCTTCGAACATTTTTAATGATGCTTCTGTTTCGGTGTCAGTAGAAGAAAGACCTTTCCACTGAAGACGATGTTGCTGGAATAGATAGTATTCTTATCGCAATTTCATCCAATTTCGTTTTAGAATAAAGAGACTGCCACCACAACATTGGTGCAACAGTGTTTGCCATTTGCCACACAAATCATTTTTGCCACCAATCGGTTCTGTTTTTGTAGTTTGTGAACTCTTGAAGAACGTCTTGTGCATTGCGCAACTCCACGCTCATATTCATATTGACTATAAATTCAGCCCCTTCTAGATGTTCATCAGTTGTCAAGTTACATCCTTGATTATTTGGATCTAAAATAATAGCAGCGAAATGAACTGGCTTTAAGGCGTTTCTCTTCCTCTTAAAAAAATTTCTCTGTATTTCATGTATATCTGCGCCCAATAGTGTTACAGTTAATGGGTTGGTAAGAAGATCACTCAGTTCCTTAAAGGCTTTGTGAACTAAATGGATAGCACAATAGTCTCCTTCTAATTTAATGATCCAGCAACCAATGATTAATAATTAAGATTTCTGTAATGAATCTAGCTAGTGTTACATCAACTTGCGATTTTGCACAGCTCATTTATCAATTAAAAATTGAGGTACATACTCAGGTTTTTAGTTGCCTGAATCCGACTTATACGTATTTATCTGATTACATATATGTGGATATTTGTAATTAGTATAGAACCACAGTATTTTGTTGTAGTTTATTGTATACTTAAAACTGTAAATCTTCGTCATATAAATAATCGTAATCTAAAGAAATCAATTATCAAATGAACATGAACATAGCTGTACTTAATAAATAATAATAGGAATCATTAAATGCATATTTCATAGTCTCTGTGCAAGTTCTGTAAGTAGCTGAGATAAAAGATAAATGGACAAAATTTTCTTTTTAAGTTATTTTTTTTTAAATCATGTAAGTTCTGGTAACTTACTCAGAGATTGTAACACTAAATCTAGGTTCTTATTAAAGTAATTAATTTGTTAGGTACTTACTTCGTTACTGCCTTCTCCGGTAAAATTAGGTGTCGAAGTGGAAGTAGAAGGAACTGCCTGATCTGATATTATAGGCATGGCATTTGTTTTTGTAAAAATGTTTTTTACATCACTTGGAGCGTTTCTGCATTTTGTCAGATACCTCGCAAATTTCGTGGCATTTTTAAATTTATAGATCACTCTATAAAATTCACATGTATAAATTGTCATCCCATCCACTTTTGTTTCTATATAATAATCATACACTTTACTTTTTGGCTTCATGATTAACTCCGATTTTATGAGCGCCACGTCACATTCAAAGTGCGTCCGATCGTTGTGACTGCACTATGCACACTACTCGTAGCTTTTAACATGTGCCTACGAACGGTGGCGCCACTGGCGTGATTCACTCGAACACATTATCGTTAAATCATCTGCTACACTTAAATAGAAATGATTCTAAGACCTATGGCCACTATGTTCCAATGGGTGATTCTCTTTTATACTGAAATATTGTCTATAATATCGCGATAATATTTAAAGAAGCACTCATAAAATCAAAACTTTATATATTAGAATGTATATTAACATATTTCTAGTCAGTATCTACTTGGATAATTTCAATAAATCAATGTTCCCAGCTTTAGGGAACGATACCGGGCACATAGGGAACTTACTGGGAACATTCCCAAAAGGGAAAATACTGGGAAGGGGAAGTTCCCAGCGGCACATCTCTACGTACGCTGCAAAAATTGTAAGAGTTACACCAATATAATGTATGGCAGAAATGTTTGCCTCAAATAGTTCTACAGAAAAGTTCGCGAGAGTATATATCTATCTCTTAAGGTTTGCTTACTATAACCTTTTTTATGGTAATAATAAATGTTTTGCAGTAGTGCATTACTTAACAAGGTAATTTCATAAGAACTGTATTAATATTTGTCCAAATCAATACTTTATTATTCACAAGCATTTAATTTTGATCATAATTGCCTTTTATACCATTCAATTTAAATAATTATCTTAGGAGATCTCATAGTTTTAAAATACCATACGTTTATGATGGCGCCACGCGCGACGCGCTGGCCGGCCCGTGGCGAGTGTCGGTGGATTTAAAGTGATTAATAGAATCAGGCGTTACTTTGCGGAAATCCATTATTAGATGGGAAAAATAAAATACAATTATAATGTTTTAAATTTCCGCTAAGACTTCGAGAAAGAGTTAAGAGTCTTAGCGGAAATTTAAAGCAAAATAATTGTATTTTATTTTTCCCATCGGATTTAATGTGTACAATTTTTTCGTCGTTGAAATTTAAAACCGCCCTTATCACCATAAGTCCACCAATTTTCAATTTAATAACAAACCGTGTGGCTAGCGGACAAGGGGGTCTTTTTTTCTAGGACGCACCAGGGGGCACCGGCAAAACTTTTTTACTGAACTTGCTGCTGGCACAGTTGCGCAAAGACAAAGTGGTTGCGCTGGCTGTTGCGTCCTCCGGAATAGCCGCAACCTTGCTGAGTGGTGGCAAAACTGCACACTCAGTATTCAAGCTTCCGCTGAACCTTGCAAGTGAAGAAACGCCCTTTGTCACATCAGCAAAAGTAGTGGTCGCGGTGCTCTATTGCAATGGTGCAAATTGATCGTGTAGGACGAATGCACAATGTCGCACAAGCGAGCGATTGAAGCACTGGTTCGCAGCTTGCAAGACATTCGGGGCAATCGAATCTTGATGGGTGGAGTGGTCGTCTTACTGGCAGGTGATTTCCGGCAGACGTTGCCGGTTATCGAGCGAGGTACCGCGGCAGACGAGATAAATGCATGCCTCAAGGGTGCGTCGCTGTGGCCTAAAGTAGAGGGCTTACAGCTGATTACTAACATGAGGGTCCAGCTCTTCAATGATCAGGAGTCTGGACTTTTCGCACAAACGCTTCTCGAGGTCGGCGAAGGTCGCATGCCGACGGATGCTAACGGCCAAATAACCTTTGACAGCCTATTTAGCAATGTTGTTAGATCGGAAGATAACCTTATTAATGAGGTATTTCCGAGTTTACAAGAAAACCTGGCTAACGAGGAGTAGTTGTGTAAAAGAGCTATCATGGCGCCCAAAAACGAATTGGTAGAAAAAATAATAAAATAATATAGGAGCAAGTTCCAGGTGATGTGAGGACCTACGTGTCAATAGACACGGTGATGACAACTGTCGATGCAACTGTATACGCAGTAGAGTTCTTAAATTCCCTCGACCTGTCCAAGAAAAGTTAGAACTCAAAGTTGGTGTGCCTGTCATACTGATGCGTAACCTGGACGCACCCAGACTGTGCAACGGCACTAGGTTACGCATCACAGAGCTGAGAAGGCACATCGTCCAGGCCACCATTCTTACTGCAGGGGCCAAAGGAGAGACGGTATTGATACCCAGAATCCCTATAATACCCACAAACTTACCCTTCCAGTTCAAACGCCTACAATTTCCTTTAAAAGTGGTTTTCTCTATCACCATAAATAAAAGTCAAGGACAAACTTTAAAAATAGCCGGCATTCACCTGGGCACCCCCTGCTTCTTCCACAGACAACTGTATGTGGGTTGCTCGCGTGTGTCGAGAGCAAGAAATCTTTTTATTTATGCAGTAATAAGTCCCGCAATGTTGTTTACCGCGATGTGCTGCAACAAAATGATTTCTAGCTCTCTACGACCCGAGACAAAAAAAACAATTACATAAGACAGTATAATCTACTCTCCCGTTCTGTCACTCACCAAATTTTGTAAATTGATCTTTCCGATGCTCAAATTTAAATTGTTTTGCTTCTAAAAATGTAAATAGTTATAGTTACGCAACTTATTTTCCCTAATTAGCCGCGGGTAACACCGCGGGGCACAGCTAGTATTGAATAAAACTCATACCTATAATAGCCCTCTGCGTCGTCCCAATTATCCGTCAATGAGGGGTTTTCTAGCGCATTCTTGCTGTTCGGTTTGCCGGCGGTTGGGGTCTGGAAAATAAATAAAAAACTATGGAAAAACAGCTAAATTACTTAACACGTTGTATTTCCAACTTTTCTCTAGGTTGGGTTAGAATAGTGACCACAACGCCGCACGAGCAGAGCGAGCTAAGCGAGCGTCTAGCAGCTTGCGCAGCACCAGAACAAACTTTTTTATTTCGAAAATATTTATATCTGGACTAAAAATTTATTCATTTTTCAATTTGCCGGTGGACCAACAGGTATTTAACACAATGCGTAGGTATTCATACATTACTTATGTAAAGTATGTAATGGACAATATTATTTGCAATTATTTTTATACATTGCCTGCACGCGCCTGACATCTCATACATTACCTAGTAGTATATTGATTGCCTACATTATACACATAGCAAAGCCAATAACATAGAAATTAAGTTGCTAAAAATATGATTGTCAGTTTGCGTATTAACAGTGCAGTGCTCAATCTATACTATGTTTAATCTCGTTAGGAATTATGTACATTCATAAATACCCGATGATTTCTACGACACAGCATAAATAAAGGTTGGTTGGTAGATTACTGGATGGTGATGGGAGTAAGAGTCATTTTGTATCATCGAGACAACCCCAAGTAGACGATGTAGCGGTAGCTAGATTTTGTAATACGTCAGTCGATAACGTCTCAATACTTACATCAACGCTGTAGTTATCCTGATCAGCGAACATGTCCCATTCGCCTCTATTCGATTTCTCTAACTTAAGTGTGTGTTTGGACTCGTTTTCTATATTCTTTATAAGCGCTTCGCTGGACGCTTGCTTCTTGGGAGGGGATCCGATCTCCTTAATCGATTCCGCGTCACGGAAGACCTTAACCTCTGGTGTGTGGGAACCCTTGGTGTCTTTTGAGTCTGTAGACGGGTCCTGGGCGACTTGCTGTGTCTGGCTGGTTTGACTGTCACCTCCTAGCCTCTGAAAAAATAAATAACAGTCAGACATTTGACTGCAATCTCACCTGAGGCCCTACTCCTGTTATCGATGTCCGTATTTTCGAGTCTAGCCATCACGCTCGTTCGCGTTGTCATTCGGTCGGGAGTGAAAGGGACGGCTACATTCGAAAATACGGGCATCGTCAACAAGAGTAGGGCCTCTGATGGTTAACGACGATGCGGCTAAAGGTGTGTCATGTCTGAGCAGTAACAGCCTATTCACTCTTTCCTTACAAGAATCCAGAGGCCCTACTCTTGTTGATGATGCCCGTATTTTCGAATGTAGCCGGCCCTTTCACTCCCGACCGAATGACTACGCGAACGAGCGTGATGGCTAGACTCGAAAATACGGACATCGATAACAGGAGTAGGGCCTCTGATCGTTTAAGAAACACTTCAGCCGGCAACGAATTCCACTCTCTAGCCGTAGGCATAATAAATCTACGTTAGATTCAAAACGTTTGGTGCGTATAAGTGGTATGTCGATGGCATAAGGGTGGAAACCCTGCCTGCGTCTTATATCCTGATATTAAAAGGGGATAGATTTACAATCTCTGGGATCTAATAATGTGATGTCCCCCTAGCCGAATTTCGACCACGGCGGCCTATCTCAACAGAAATTAGCCAACTGCGCGGAACATATTAAAGTGCACAAGTGTGTGCGCAATACACAGGTGCAATCTCTATTCCTTCACTCTCATAATTCGGTGAGACGGCAGTCCGACATGACCGTAGAGAGATCAGGCGCAGGACCAACGGCTTAACGTGCTTCCGAGGCACGGGGGTGTTAACACCACCAACTTCCTGACTACGGAGCTGTGTCTGAGTAATTTCAAGACAGAAAAACTCAAACACTCTCGGCCCGACCCGGGATTCGAACCCGGGACCTCGTGGATAGTACCCAGCGTGCTGACCACTGGACCAACGAGGCAGTCAGGGATCTACCGCCTCACTCAAGGGTATAGCGATAGCGATCGTAATACAATTTGAAACGCAACCCTACCCCCGAAATGACTTGATCTTGGGAAACATACTTATATTCTGTGTTAGGTACCCCGCATAAGGTTGGCCATAAGTACAATAATAAAACAAATTGAAAGTAATGAATAACTACTTGGCCCACTGTTGCAATACAGCTCGGGTAAATGTCGCTGACGTCAAGCAATGACGTATTAAAACACTTTTTTCTTGTCTTAAATAGATGTCTTAAATAGACTGCACGGTAGCTCAGTTAGTAAGAGCGAATCTAAAAGAAACTGAAATTACCTTCATGAGCTGTTCTCGCTGCTTCCTCCGCCGTTCGATGATCTGTTCCTCTGTCTCCTCCTCATCATCAGTGTTGATGGATATGTCCAATTCCTCATCGCTTGAGCTTGGCACTATCTGGGCCACCTCGTTGGTTGAATTCTGAAAACGATTTACCATGAAAAATAGTGCTTTGATATTGTATTCTTTTTGGTTTAGTACAAGCGATGTGTGCTTTGTAGAATATAGCATCAAAGTTAAGAGTTAGAAGTAAAGTTTGTCCGTGTACAATATGTTTTCTTGAACTTTGGACAGCAAGCTTTGTACAGTTGGCACGTCCGGCCACGAAAACTGATTTTATTACGTAAGGAATAGAGGCGGTCTCAATTCCGAATCTGATGTAAATAGCCAAAAAAAAATGAAAAAGCACTAAAGCATAAGTTCATGCAATCCATCACTTCATGTTCTTGTACCTTCCGTTTATTGTCGCCCCTACCGATGCGGTCCCGCGACCGGTCTCTAAACCGATCCCGACTACGTTCTGGTGACCGTCTATCCCGATCCGAGAACCGGCGGTCCCGTCGCGCCGCCGGTGACCGCTCCCTCGACCGACGGTGACGCCCCACCTCCCTCTCCCTACGCCGCACCTCCGACGAACGACGCTCCCTCTCTCTCACACGCTCTCTCTCCCTCTCCCGCAAACGCTCTCTTTCCCGCTTTCTCTCTCTTTCCCGCTCCCGCTCACGCTCTCTCTCTCGCTCCGCCTCCTGCAACTTACGACGCTCACGCTCCTTCCTCTCCCTATACTCCCTCTCCTCCAATCGCTTCTCCATGTCTTTCCGACTCTCCCTATTTATAATCTGGCGCAAATCTTCCTCCTGCCGTTTCTTATGTTTTTCTCGCTCTGACGATCTATCTTTACTCGATTTGTGTTTACTACTCCGTTTCAAATCATCGCGCTCTCTATGCCTTCTGTATGACGGCGACTTATCATCATCGTTTATGCAAATGACATCAGTTTTCCTCTTGGAGTCTTTCACACTTTCGTCGTCGCTTTTGTCTGAAAAATAAGCAACGAGACGAGCTTGCAGAAGCTCTTTTTGCTTCATCAGCTCTTCCAGGTTCAAATCGTCTTCGATCATTGTCAGTTCCGGACTCGCGCAGTCCTCCTGGTAGTTTTCGGTCTCCGAGTTCGACGATATAATTTCTAGGGCGTCGACTTTGTCGTCCGGTTTTGTCGGGTTACTATTCCTACTTCTGCTGGTACTCCTCGCTTTTCCAGTGGACGTGTCGCCATTTTTAGTTTTTTGCACCGAGTTTTTGAACAGGGAGTCGGAGAAGGGAGAGCGGCGAGAGCCCTGCTGCATCGAGGCCTTGCATTGCTTCGACTTATTTATTAGCTCCTCCACATCAGAGAGGGACGTTTCGCTTTCCGGCTTGGGGCTTTTGTGTTTCTCCTTTTTCGATTTCTTTTTCTTCTTGTGTCCCTTTTCGTCGCCATTGTCCTCTCTTTTCCGTTTCTTGTGCTTTTTGTTCTTTTTTTTCTTCTTGTTTTCGTCTTCGATGCTCTCCCATGTGGTGGACTTCTCAGACTCTGGTTTTGTTCTGAAACAAATTCACAAATTATACTTACAATGGCGGGCTCCACGCTTTCCGGGGCTGCTTCATTTCCATTGACAACATAATGAACAACTCTGTAATAGCGGATGTAGTGGTCAGTCTTTGTAAATAATAGGTTAAATCACGTAGTTCCAAATGTTCCGTGTGCGAATGGCGCATTATACACCGGTAAAATGTACTTTGCCTTAGTTGGTTTAGTTCATACATAAAGTCAAAGCGAAATGTTAAATAAATGGTTGCATCTACTAGTTGACAATTCTAATCTGTTATACAATCGATGATTTTTATTACATTAAGAGATTCTTTAACGTAACTCGTTGACTTTGAGAGACCGCTATAGAATATTTACTACAGAAATATAGCATTTCACACGGAACACTTAGGAAATGGTATCATCTACACTTGCTTCGTCTGAACGTTAGACCAGCTACACAGCTGTACAGATATATTGATTGTGAAGTCCGTGCTGTTCATTGTGATGTTGTATGGAAGGGTCATTTTGAGGATTTAAGTCATTATAAAGCAGAATTTATGTACGTGGTTTGTTGTTGTTTTGAATTTTTATGAAGGGATGACATAATGATGTTAACTGACGTTGACTGACACAGAAAAACTAGAAAGCTCCAGCATTTTTGTACCAAGGAGATTCATTTCCTATTTCATTCAAGCATTTTATCTATAAAAAATCTATTCTCATATATTAACGGAGGAGTTTTCCGCCGTTGGTAAAACGTGCGATTCGACTAAATCCGCTCTCTGTCAAGGGCTCGTTCGGGCTGTTTGCCACATTTGCGATTCCTCAAAACATTTTTCCAGATTTGCTTTTGGTAAAAGGTCAGAATTTGCCCAATTCGCGATTCGTCAAAATATTTTTGCCAAAGTTTCTTTTGGTCAAATGTGAGATAGATAGATTACTCTTTATTACACACCATAACAGAGAAATACAGTAAGTACAAACATTTACACAGAAAAATGTACAATGTGTATTCAGAATCATCACTGGTTGATTTGGATCAACCCCCATACCGATTTTCAGCCCCCAAGGTCCTTTCTGAAAATTTTACGCCCTCTTGAAGACGCCAGTTTGAAAAATAAGGGCGGCTCGTCAAGCTGTCTACTATCTTCTATGACATTTGGTTGAGTAAGTACTCCCCGTCTATCTGGTATCGTTTTTCCAGGTCGTCAAACAACTTTTTGGTGTTTCACAAATCCTCGATTGTCAGATTTTTCCTGGAGTCCCGGAGCCGAATTCTATTCTAAATTATAAGTTTAATGTGGTTCCAGCGGTTTTACTCGCTAGCGACGACGTAAAAAAATGTATGGAAATTTTTAGTTCTCCAAGTAACCGCTAGAGGCGCCGTGCAATTTTTTATACTCATTTTTTACGTAGTCGCTAGCGAGTAAAACCGCCGTAAACTCATGGTAACGGTACAGATAACTAATAGCAACCACGAAATTTTATAGAAATGCATAAATATAACAATATAACCAAACAAAGATCCGTGTTTACTTTAAACAAACCATTTTTTATATGAAAAATCTTTTTTTTTTTACCAAATCACACTATTTTTGGCAGACACAATTTGACCTAATGCACCTTTGACAAAGAGGGCATTTTGATGAATGGCAATTTTGACAAACACAATTTGACTAAAGGCACCTTTGACAAAAAGGGTATTTTGACGATTCACACTTTCGGCAAACACATTTTGACCAAAGGCACCTTTGTTAAAAGAAATATTTTGACGAATCACACATTTGACCAAAGGCGGAAAACTCCATTGTAAATAAAATATTGCTTTTTATTATATGTTTGGTAGATAAAAATAAATATGAATATTGGACAATATCACATACGTTGCTCAGATCCCAAATGTAAATTTGGGAACCCGGGACCTCAGAGATGGCGACACCTTGAAAACCGGTGTGCGAACCACTTCGCTACGGAGGCCGTCAAATGTCATATTTTCAGTCGGAGGCCGGTAGATAAATGTCATGTTTTCAGTATTGGCCATAAGTCGAAATAAATAAATAATGTTTTGATGAAACGGTAACTAAAAAAAATCACTTACTCTTTGCCCATTGATAGGTTTCTTCACACTAAATAAAATACACGATTTGCAGTATTGATCTGTGAACAAAACAAAGTTAGTTATTTATAACTATACTACTATTCAAGCTCATTGACAGACCAATTATTATTAGTTAGTCTTAGGACTTGGCAGAAAAGAGCTATAGAAAAGGAGACCATTGGCATAGAGGTTTATTTTTCCTAATAAACAAGATAGCAAAGGTTAAAAGCTCTATGAACATAACAGCAAAGAGTAAAAATTCAGCATCAATGCTCAGATCATCAGGTGGCATACAGCAGTTTTCATTTTATTTTAATTATAACATATAATGAAAATAGATAGAAATGAAATTCATAAATATAATAAGTTGATTAATCAAGAAGACAAGTATTCATTTATATGTAATTATAAAATAAAATAATTCATTTAAATGTATGTATATCACACAACAAATAGTAAGATATGTACTTGTAAGAAACAGTCAAAAAATATAGCAATATATTTTAATAATAAGGAATTGTGGTGTACTGAAGAGGCCAAAAGAAATAAAAATCACTGTTTACATATTATGTTATGATGTAAGAAAATACAATCGCTTTAATTTAAAAAACAACTTTCAATATTTTTGCTTTAGGTATTTTAAATATTATGTTCCAGGGTTGAAATGGTATGAGTTTATATGGGAAACATCACAGTTAAACTTATTAAAATGTTGAATTTAATAACTAAATACATTTAAGTACCTGCCTAATAAAATATAATACATACTTCTTTTTAATAAAAGAAATAAACAACTAACAAACTATAGTTTCTTTAGGTTAAAAGTTAACCCTTAAATATTGCACATCATCATTGTGCTGATTTCAATGTTAGTAGCTAAAGCTTGTAGAAGCCTGAATGTGCAGATTCGCTCATGATGTTTACGCTCACTGCAAGAGAATTGCTTAGTGAAACAACTAATGTACATAATGAAGATAAAGTAATTGGTCTATTACATGGACGCATGAAGTGTTGTGGGATTCAAAATGGTACCAGGCCTGGTTCACTCCTTAGTTAAGGTATAAAGCTACAATTACATGCGTGGATCGACCGGATGACGTTTGATTGATAAGGATGTCACAAGCTGGCCGTATCGCATGTAAGATCGACGACTCACGCGCATATTTGTCGTAGCGTCGGTGGACCCTATGCTGTCAGGAGAGATAAGATTACACGAGAGAAAGAGAGGCAAATCTAGGTGTTTATAGCAGTAGGCTAGTCACAGCAAGAGTTGCTATTAATTTAGATGATTCTGCGTAGTGATTAGGGTTCATGATTTCTTGAGTTTATCAATTTCTCCGGTCTCAAGAATTCTCGAGCCCAATTTCTCGGGTCTTCTCGGGTTGTCGAGAAATTCACCTTCACGTATGTTTTATTTAGCGTATCTATTCGGTTAAAAAAATGAAAAAAAGATCAAAGAACAATGTGTAAACATATCTACAAAACAATCGTCTGCTTGTTCTGTCTTATAAATTAGCCTTTAGAAAAACTAAAGCATACTTGTATAACTTTATAAGACAGCCGGTTCCTTATTTTATTTATTACATTTCCTGATATTAAAAATAGCTATAGTTTTTAAAGTGAATGTTGTTAAATAAGTTTTAACTACGAAAGTACTACTTTTATACATGAAATTGTTGGGTCTGTTCAAGTATTTTAGCAACGATATATTATGACGACGAAGAAATATGATTTCTCGAGTTATCAACTTTTCTCGAGCTTCATTTCCCAGGAATCCTCGGCTCGGGATTTCCCGGGAATGAACCCTAGTAGTGATCCTTCTGTACTTGTAATATAATTTATACTGTGAAGGTACTTCTCACATGAAAGGCAAACCCACTAGCCACTAACAGACTACAACGCTATCTCCTTAGTACTCCGTGGCCTTTATAGTCAACATCATCTCAAGGCTTACATTACCATCACGGCAAGACCTGAGACTTACAAGTCCACTTATAAAAGTTATATTTAGCTGTGTTGTTGTTGTTGTACCTAAGGTATCTCATATTGACCTATGACATACATATCTATTTAAGTGCTCTACATGCCTTTTACATTATTTAGCACTTAACTAAACAGTTATCCTTCAGATTAATATATCTACAAAGAGAGGATCCTCCAAACAGGATAAAATGTATGGCTACAAATATTTGATTTTGTTCTGAACTTAATGCTTTGAGGATCATAAGACCTCAGATGTCCCAATAACAATTGACTGTCTGAAAACATGATACCTGAAGTATTAATTCATACATAACATACCTACTTATTGCAGAATATTACCAATGAATAATTGGTAGTGGTAGCACAACTTTTTGGCACAGCAATGGCCTACACACTACTTTAGATGAAAAAAGATGCTTGATAATCTTAAGTTACATTAATTCGTTAAAATCACTGGACAATAGGCGGGCATTTCGGTACAGTATCCTTCGCTAGCAGACAAATACATAGATACTCTGCTTTTATAAGCGGTTTTGATACAAGCTTTGCTAAATAGCGAACCCGAAAAGCTGTTATGTTTTAGGCTAGAAAATATATTACAACTACTGAGAAAACATTTCGCACTTTAAATCTCATACTATAGGACATTATAAGAGCATTTCTTACAATTTTATTGGGAAATACATACACAAAATAGGAATTAATTCTTCATACAGTGTCAATACCTTTTATGCAAACACGCTGTGAAAACGTAGACAAACACGGCCACGGGTAGGTATAAAAGTTTTACACAAAAGTAAATAACAATATGATTTCTTCTAGTTTCTGTAATAATCACTGTAACCACTACAATCTGTAATCTTTTGATGATAGAATAAAATTGAGAAATTCATCAAACGTGACATATACCGTACCTACAGCAAAGCAAAGAGCAAATATCAGCTAATCTGTGGCAGGCAAAGAAGAGTAATATCAAATCATTCGCCTCTCTGCCTCACTGACCTCTATAATACTAGTTCGCTGGACTAAACATTCTCTAAGAAATGACAGATAATTTTTGTGCCTGACTGAGTGTCTAGGAAACTAAAATAAAGAAACTTGCCTAAGTTAAAGTCAACTCTCATTAGTTCCGTGGACGGTCACCACATGCTCACTACAGCAAAATGGCGATCGTCAAATGGCTTCATTTTTACGTTGACAGTATGCAGTTCAGCGTACTTGTATTGTGGAAGTCCTTTTTCCCGGTTAGCCAAAGAACGTGGGTTCAAATCCTACCTGTGTGCGAATTTTTGGTTTCTTATTTAAACTTATATATAGCCTGACCAGAAATATATGGGACCTGTATTAAGGGCGCTACGAATCCTTTTTATATGACAACACTTGATATAATCATACCAGCGTAGATTGGCCACTAGACATTTAAAAAATAGACTATTTATTTGTTTACATTCTTATTAGACCAAGACAGAATACTTACAAATTAATTACTTACTATATTGGCCTTGAAATTCGGACCAAATCAGAATTATTTTTGCTAAACCACAATCGAGTAGAAGTAAAATTACCTGTTGGTCTTGTAAATTATATTATTTATTATGGTATCAGACTGTTACAATTATTGTATAGCCTGACCAGAAACATATGGGACCTGAATTAAGGGCGCTTCAAATCCACTTTATATGACAACACTCGGTATAATCATACCAGCGTAGATTGGCAACTGAACATAAAAAAAAACATTTTTAATATGTTTACATTCATGTTAATTTTTTAAGCCGGCTGCCTAATGATAACAGATTCTACGATAAAATAACACGACAAAACACTCGCAAATTGAGTACTTATTAAATTCAGTAACTCTTTGTAATATTGGTCTTGAATTTTGGACTATAACATAATTATTTTAGCAAAATCACTAACGGGTAAAAGCAACATTAATCCATTGTTTTTCTCAATGATATTATCATATACATTTTATATAATGTAATAGAAAATCTTGGAAAACTCTACGAACTATTTTAGTTATAATATCCAAGTAGGGTTGAAATAAAGAAAATTAAACATACAAGTATTTATTATAATAATGTTTCAAAATTGTTATTATAATATTCTCCTTAGCCATCAGCAGTCAATTTTCACTATTCGCACTATATGACGTACCGAAAATTTCGTGATGACAACTATATCAGTTAGTAATTTAAAGAAACCGCGGTGATCACATAGACTTTCTAGTCGAAAAATACTACAGCACATGTTAAACCACATTTCTATTACGAAACCGAATAGTTCTCGGTATTTTTATCACATAAAAATTGCACTTGGTCGAAAATTAGATTACGCGTCCACATTGACACTAATCATTATGACAATTGATGACATGACAATGACGATTTGTGGTTTCTGTTGCCAGTAAAAGAAATTAGTTCCAGTTGTTTTCCGTAATATGGCGAGGTCCCATATATTCCTGGTCAGGCTATATATGACATTTTAGAAATTTCCACGAACTATTTCAGTAAAATATCTAAGCATATTTGAAATAAAAAAAAAACATCAAAACACGTATAAATAGTTGCTATTTTCAAAATCTTTCTCAAAATATTCTCTGTTACCATCAATAGCCAATTCTCATTGTTCGCACTATATGACGTATCAAAAATTGTGATATGACAACTAAATCGGTATTCATTTACAGATATCATTTTGATTATGTAGATTTTCCTGTCGAAAATTACTACAACACATGTTAAACCACTTTGTGTTACATTTTTTGTTGTAAATTTTTTTTTCAAAAAATATTTTTATACCACCACCACCACATGTTATTTTTTTTTTCAAAAAATATTTTTAGAAAATTTTGATTATTTGGTTTAGTTTTGTAATAGGCTTAAAAACTACTGAACTGTTTTAAATTTTTAGCAAGATTTCTTTGAAAAGTATATTTCCTACATGACGTTTAATAATTTTTGAATTGATCTTTATTTCACTTGATAGGCAATAGTGTTACCTTTCAAATAAAACATTTTCATAACTTTTAGGACTTCCACATCCATAGAAATAGTATTTTTTTTAAATAATTAATATGGCTGCTATTTCAAGAGGAGGGAGGTAGAACCCAACTACCTCCTCCCTCTTGAAATGGTAGGCATTTTCATTATTAACTAATAGCTCCTAAATTATAGCTAGTCCCAACCCGCACACACTGTATATAATACAGGATGTCTCAAAGTCCAGAAATAAGGTACCGCTTGGGGTACCCGTATCACCCGCATGTATGTTTCGCGATTTTGCGTAGTTTTTGAGTATTTTTTTTTTTTTAATTTTCGACCTGAAAATCAAAACATTTTTTATTAAAAAAGTTGAAGATTTTTTTGAGTAATAGGTAAAAATGTACTTTTATGCCTAAAAGATTCGTAACTTTGTTTAAAATTACGAAAATGTTGGTTCGCAGTGTAAAATGTATGTTACATGAATTATGGGTTAAAATTTCAACTCTATGGTTTTAAAGTAGTTTATAAAACTTTTCCAGACTCTCAGCATTAATAATCATTAAAAAAAAGTAGCACTGAATAGGCCTTCCAAGACATCAAGGCAGAAAATTGCTATCAATTTGGCCATCAGATAACAATTTTTTTTTTGCCATTTTATCATTCTTAAAGTTAATTAGTTTGTCAACTTACCAAAGATGACTCTAGGAACATTTTTGAGTTTTTTTTTTCAAATTAATTAAATTAATTTTTTCAGGTGTCAGGTGTAAGTTTTGTTTCAAGAATGATAATTATGGATAAAGTTTTTTGAATGGTTTTTAAAGTGTTAAACATTTACTTTGAAATCTCCAGATTAGATAAATTGTATTTCTTTCGAGTGTTGAGGGTGTAATCCCAATAACATTGATGAAAGCAACGTGGCATTAGAGTTAAGAAGCATTTGAACATTTTGACAGGCGAGAGTTGTTACGTCTATTTCGTTTAGCGGCTATTCGATTGCCTGCCTTTGCACCTTTCGATACTTTCTTAATTTGTAATTATTTGAAGATCTGTGCTTTATTTACGGACCTGTTGGGCTAAGATGTACAACATCGTTAAATTGTCGTTAGACATAAGAAAATTTGTCATCGTGTCTTATTTTATCATTTTTCCTAACATGGCAACCACTTACGATAG
This sequence comes from Pyrausta nigrata, assembly GCA_949316185.1. Classification (NCBI taxonomy): domain Eukaryota; kingdom Metazoa; phylum Arthropoda; class Insecta; order Lepidoptera; family Crambidae; genus Pyrausta; species Pyrausta nigrata. The sequence goes on from OX438936.1 coordinate 4,387,433, forward strand.
AAATACTGAGCGCGATTACCATTTGGTTTCATGTTACAGAATTGAACTAATTAGGTAATAAAAAATAAAAATGTCCACAAGAGGTAGAAATTAAACCCGCGTTCCTCGGATACTGGGAGACTGCCTAGCCACTCGGCCACCATGGCGTTGGCAGAGTCTGTCGAAATTTTTTAATGCTTCTTAAGGCTAATGCCAGTAACTAGTACTTATTCGCGTTGCTTCTATAAATGTTAATAGGATCACACCCTGAACACTCGAAAGAAATACTATTTATCTATTTCAAAGTATGCTTATCACTCAAAAACTATAAAAAAAACATCATCCTTAATTATTATTCTTGGAACAACACCTAAAAAAAATATTTTGAATGGAGATTGACCATGGCCAGTAAATAATTTTTGTGTCAGAATAGTTTTCATACAAAAAAAGAAATCAAATTATCATAGAACATTTTAGTATTTTTATTTTTTTTTCCTACTGGGGTAAATTTTTGCAAAATCATAAGTTGTTTTTTGTTTCCTTTAAACTTGTCTTTGACATTTCTGCCATATTGCTAGAAAAGTAAGAGGAATAACGGAAATACTCAAATCCGATTTCGAATCATAAAGTCTGCATCACCTCAAAGAGTCATCACAGACTGATTAAAATAGGTTATATACAATTAAATAAAAAGATAATATTGACCTCTGACATTACTATTGCTTGTATCTTTTACTTGTTGGATTTATTAGTTTCTCCGTAAAAAGTAAGTTATTATAATAGTGAATGAGTTACTGTGAAAATAAAATAGGACTTTTCGTACGGCTGACTTTCGGCTGAAGTGTTAAATTTTTGAATGGCTAGTATTCGTAGACAATGTCTTGCTGTTTCTTGTTGTTGGCGCCGTTTATACGGCCATATCATAGGGGAGGTTCTTTCTTAAGAGCATCTTGCGAACTTGAATCACGCCCACACCGGTAAGATATTATACTTACGTTTCATAGATATTATGTTCGTCTTCGATCAATGAACCGCTGTGGACTTGTTTATTGTTAAACCTCAACCTTATTTACATTAAAAAAGAGATCATTTTCTTTGACCTACAACGGATGATTTTTCTTATATATTCCCGAAACTCCTATACGAAAATACATTATAATTTGAGACGTGTGATAAACATAGATAACTAAGCAAACAAAAAAAATTCGCCATGACATAAAAATCTTTAAGTCAGTACATTAAGCCTAGTCCCATGATACTTTAATGTTTTTAGAGTCATATTTGGTTAGTTCACAAACTATTTAACGTTAAGAATGGCAAAATGGCAAAAAAATGATTGTTTCGATTTTTCTGCCTCGATGTCTTGGAAGGCCGATTTTAGCAAAAAGTAGCCTATTTAGTCCTACTTTTTTTAAATCATTGTTAAAGCTGAGAGTCTGGAAAAGTTTTAGAAATTACTTTAAAACCATAGAGTCTCCTATTTTGATTTTTAATTTAAAGTAATGATACGTAATATAATACGTATCTCATTTGACAACCAAAGTGATTATCACTATGCCTTGGTGTCTAACTGAGAACTGTCAAAACATGGTTTTCGTATTACCGAACTTCGGTTCCTAACTAAAATGACGTCATCGCTGGTGTATATGCTGATAGGCACTGGCATATCCACTGTCCAACTTTTGACAGCTGTTTATGTATCGATAAACTGATTTTCGTATTATGTAAGCTCAGTGGATATCAAAATCGTTGATCACCGAAGCTGTCAAGTGGCTATTGATAGAAACTACATAAGAGCAGTGTTTATTGGAAAAAAAGTGATAGTCACTATTAAGCTACCAAGTCAAAACGTACGTAAAATACAACGTAACTCCTAGTTATAGTATACCTATTTAATTTTGGTCGGTGTACGGGATATCACTCGGCCAGCAATCGAATTATGTTTGTAAAATAAATAAAACGGTCCTACTAATAATTGCTTAAGCTTTTTTATTAGGATATGCATGGGTTGTGCCGAGAAACAAAGGATAATAAAAGAGCTGAGGATCAAACACGTTGTTTTCACTATCGTAGTGACCCAATAAAAAAATTTCGTTACTGTGATGAAGTCATATAGAAAAATTTTCAAATACATCGATCAGCTTGCTGTTTTAGTACAGCCGCTTCTGATGTGCTGAGACAGCGTTCATTCGCTAATCGAATCGCTATGGACTCTCATGCTTTTTGAGCGGTTTGGCTAGTCCACCGGTGAAGCGACCTAACGTAAAGTCCCGGTTTCCTGCGGCAAACTAAATCAATTAAATTATTTGTCTAAGAGATATATTTCTCCTAGGAGCCATCTAAAATAGGAAAACATAAAAAAAAAAATATCTAGAAATTTTGTAATTACTAACTTAGCCAAGTGATAGAATGAACCATTTGAGTTACGAGTAGTTCCTCACCTTTATCACCACAACTTTTTCTATATGTACCTACTCGTATAAATAACCGCTGAAAACCACGTTCTCGCGCAATGATTTTTCAGTCTAAACTTTAAAAAAGTGGCGCGAATAAACGTTGCTAACCTATAACCCAACTTATTGAAAACGTTGCTTAATTAAGTATCATTCCATATTAAACGCAATGGTCTTTAATTTAACCACATAACCTGTCAATAACACTAGTGATGGTCGATCTATGGTCGATATCCACTGTCCACCACCGCATAGCCACTGTCCTATCCTATGATAGGCACTGCTTACGTAATACCAAATATATCAATTCATCAGTTGTCAACTGAGTTCGGTTACCAACTAACCTCAGTTATACACTCGGTGGCTATCTTTTACGTAATAGCCCTACAGGAATATATGGGACCTGAATTAAGGGCGCTTCGAATCCGCTTTATATGACAACACTCGGTATAATCATACCAGCGTAGATTGGCAACTGAACATAAAAAACATATTTTTTTATATGTTTACATTCATGTTAATTTTTTAAGCCTGCTGCTTAATGATAACAGATTATACGATAAAGTAACATGACAAAACACTCGCAAATTGAGTAAGTACTTATTAAATACAGTATCTCTTTGTAATATTGGTCTTTAATTTTGGACCAAAACACAAATTATTTTGCAAAACCACTAGCAGGTAAAATAAACATTAATCCATTGTTTTTCTAAATGATATTATTTATTTTATTTTATATAATGTATAGAAAATCTTGAAAAACACTACGAACTTTTTTTGTGTAGTATCCAAGTAGGGTTGAAATATAAAAAATAAAACTCAAAATAAGTCTTTATTATAATCATTTTTCAAAATCGTTATTAAAATAATCTCCGTAGCCACCAAAAGCCAATTTTCACTATTCGCACTATATGACGTACCAAAAATGTAACACAATAAATCTTTTTCGTGACTAAGTGTTGGTAAGATATTATTATATTAACAAAGCAGCGATATCTAGTATGTAGTTGATACAATAAAAAAAAGTACACGAAAATATAAAAAAAAATAAAAGTACATGGTCAGTGATTAATTGCTTTATCACTATTCTTAAGAATATTTATAACATGGTCCTTATATTTATCCATGACAAGCATCTCCGTGCTTCGGAAGGCACGTTAAGCAGTTGGTCCCGGCTAATATCTGTGGTATTAGTCGTTAAGCCTAGTCAGAGGCCCTAGGGCGGCTTCATAACTTCTGACAGTAAGGTTTGTCACTTGCCTTACAGACACCCCTCCACCAATCCGCACTGAGCCCGCGTGGTGAAGTATGGCTCGTTCCTCCTCATAGTTGAGGTGAGGCCTTTTCCCAGCAGTGGGACCTAATAGGCTGACTTATTACGAGGGTCAAACTGAAAGTTCTTAGAACTGGCCACTTATAAACAATATAATAAAAAAAATATTCTAAAATTTGAAAATAGAACTCTTTGCCAATATTACTGAGTATATATTTCATTCATTTGTCATTTGTTTTACGACTTGGCGGCAAATTGAAAATTGTCTGTGTCACGTCAAAATGAATTTAACACGAGAAAATTTTCGTGCAATGATTTTTTATGACTTTCGATGTCATTTAAGTCAACAAGAAAGTTATGATAGACTACGATTGGCCTTTCACGATGAAGCCCCATCTCGTGCGACTGTTTACAACTGGTTTAATGAGTTTAAACGTGGTCGCACTAATCTCACTGATGATGTACGTGAGGGACGGCCTTCTACGGCGACGACTGAAAATAACATCTGTGTTGTGCGGCGTATGATAGAGACTGACAAAAGAGTGACCTATCAGCAGATTCGGACAAGCTTAGGCATCGGTATGAGTCAAGTGCACAAAATCCTCCACGAACATTTAGCGGTCAGGAAGCTTTGCGCCCGGTGGATACCTCATAATTTGACTAAGGCTCAAAAACTCCATCGTGTGGATTGGTGCCGTAAAATGATTGAAAGATTTAACGGAGGTGACTCAAATGCTGTGTTCGACATACTAACAGGTGACGAAAGCTGGATTTACTGTTATGATCCTGAAACCAAAAGACAATCTGCTCAGTGGGTGTTTCCTTTCGAGGAGTTGCCAACTAAAGTGAAGAGAGATCGAAGTGCGGGAAAAAAAATGGTGGCCTCGTTCTTTGGAAGGATAGGTCATTTCGCAACAATTGTGTTAGAGGATCAAAAAACAGTTTCTGCAGAATGGTACACTACCAATTGTTTGCCACTTGTCTTGGAAAAAGTTCGAGAGAAACGACCTCGCAGTAGGATCCTCCTTCACCACGACAACGCCTCGTCGCACACCGCCAAGCGAACGATCGACTATTTGGCGACATCAAACGTTGAATTACTGGGTCACCCGCCGTATAGCCCCGACCTCGCGCCTTGTGATTTTTATTTATTTCCAAAAATTAAAGAAAAACTTAAAGGAAAGCGGTTTATGAATGCTGAAGAAGCGGTGGCTGCGTATCGCGATGCCATTGAAGAGACCCCTAAGGACGAGTGGGCAAAGTGCTTTTCCCAGTGGTTCCATCGCATGCAGCGGTGTATTGACGTCAATGGACAATATTTTGAAAAGATATAATAAAACTAATAACTGGCTAATGTAATCAGTTTTTGATTTTCTAAGAACTTTCAGTTTGACCCTCGTATATTATATTTATGAGCGTTATATTGAAAAGTGTCTACCTCGTGTGCAAACAGTTCATTATAGCGTTTTAGCATACGATACAATGGCGAGCGTTTTCCTGCATTAGTACGACAGGTGGGTATGGAAAATAGGGCTTTGCTATTATTTCTAGTTCGGCGAGAGGGGACTCTATAGTAAACATCATTGACTAATTTTGGGCAATCCATGTGATTATTGAGAATTTTATACAGAAAACTGCCTCCAACTGGATACGTCTCTGTCGCAAGCTAAGAAGATCAAACTTTTTCAGTAGGTTGTCATAACTATCATAGTGGCAGAAACATCTATAACTAATCATTTTTTAAAAATTCTTCTCGATTTTTTCAATTTCTGACTCATAATAAACCTTGTAAAATGGGTCCCATATGATCACTGCGAATTCTAGAATGGGTCTTATTAATGTTTGATATAGATGTAAATACGTATTGGGCCTAGAAACAAAACCAAACATTTGATATGCTTTGCACTTAATTGTTTCCACATGCAAATTAAATGCTAGCTTTGAATCCAGAGTAACACCAAGATCCCTGATGCTTTTTACCCTTTCGAGATTAGTGCCGTTTATAGTAAATGGGTATTTCACAGGATGTTTTTTTCGTGTGAAGGTCATAATTTTACATTTACCAAGGTTTAGTTGAAGTTTGTTTTCGATGCAGTAGTTATGAAGCGATGTCAAATCCTCTTGCATAAGAAAGCAGTAATCAACAGTACGAATGATTTTATAGATTTTGAGGTCGTCTGCGTAAAGTTCAAAATATGAATGTTTAATACAGTTACTAATATCGTTAATGTAAATTACAAAGAGAAATAGGCCCAGAATGGAGCCCTGTGGTACACCAGATGTAACGTTAAATACCCCAGATTCGAAACCATTTAATACGATTTTTTGCTTTCTGTTGTTAACATGTGATGCAAACCATCTCAAAAGTGAACCCTTTATATAGCCTGACCAGAAATATATGGGACCTGAATTATGGGCGCTTTGAATGCACTATATATGACAACACTCGGTATAGTCATACCAGCGCAGATTGGTAACTGAACATAAAAACATATTTTTATGTTCATTTTTTATATGTTTTTATGTTCATCCATGTTAATTTTTTAAGCTCGCTGCCTAATGATAACAGATTCTACGATAAAATAACACGACAGAACACTCGCAAAGTGAGTTCTTATTAAATTCAGTAACTCTTTGTAACATTAATCTTGAATTTTGGACTAAAACACTATTATTTTTGCAAAACCACTAATGGGTAACAGAAACATTAATCCATTGTTTTTTTTAATGATATTATTTATAATGGTATTATAATTTTATAAAATTTATAGGAAATCTTAAAAAACTCTACGAACTATTTCAGTTGTTATATCCAAGTAGGGTTGAAATAAAGAAAATAAAGCTCAAACCAAGTATTTATTGTAATCATTTTTCAAAATCGTTGTAAAAGATTCTCCGTAGCCATCAGTTCAGTAGCCAATTTTCACTATACGCACTATATGACGTACCAAAAATTCATGATGACAACTATATCAGTAATAAATTTAAAGAAACCGTGATGATCACATAGACTTTCTAGTCGAATAATACTACAACACATGTTTAACCACTTTTCTTTTATGAAAACGAATAGTTCTTGGTATTTTTATCACATAAAAATTGCACTTGGTCGAACATTAGATTACGCGTCCAGTTTGACACTAATCATTATGACAATTGATGATATGTCAGTGACGATTTGAGGTTTCTGTTGCCAGTAAAAGAAATTAGTTCCAGTTGTTTTCCGCAATATGGCGAGGTCCCATATATTCTTGGTCAGGCTATACCATTGTACGCTAATTTCTTCAGCAGTATCAGGTGGTCGACCTTATCAAAGGCTTTCTTGAAATCTGTGTAGACGGAGTCTACTTGTTCGTTATTGTCTAAAGCCTCATACAAGAAAGTAGTGTACAGTGCAAGGTTGGTAGTAGTCGAACGATTGCGGACAAAGCCATGCTGACTTGGAACAATGTGCCTCGATAACACTGGATAAAGAGACTGGTGAACCAACTTTTTGAATACTTTTGAGATTACTGGCAATATTGAAATAGGTCGATAATTAGTTACGTCTGTTTTACTATGATCTTTGTGAATGGGAGTAATATTAGCCAGTTTCCACTTTGCTGGGAATTGACCGAAATGCAAGCTTTTATTCAAGATAAGGTATATGGGCAGGGATAGCGTCTTCGCTGTACACTTAAAAAAGAGTGGTGGTATTTGGTCAGGCCCAGCTCCCTTAGAGATATCTAACGATGAAAGTTCTTTCTCAACAGCGCTAAGTGAGATATGAAGATTAGACATATTGTCCATCTTGTCGGCAGTTGTATCATCTGCCACCCATAAGGTAAGGTCAAGTTGGGTCGGCTCGTATACCGATTGGCAAATAAGGTGTAGATTTCAATAGGATCTTTAGAGGAAATGCTATTGTAGGACATTTTGTCCGGATATGCACTTCGATTGTTTTTTTTTTTACTAGATACGGACCACGGCCAGAACGTTTAAAGTGTAATTTTTGACAAAGTGCAATTTTTTTGTGATAAAAATACCGAGAACTAGGTATTCATTTTCGTAAAATAAAAGAGGTCTATCATGTGTTGTAGTAATTTTCGATAAGAAAGTCTGTGTGATCACCACGTTTTCTTTAAATTATTTACTGATATAGTTGTCATCACGAACTTTTCGTATGTCATGTAGTGCGAATAGTGAAAAATAACTACGATGGCTACGAATTATATTTTTATAAAGATTTTGAAAAAATATTATAATAAATATTTGTATTGAGTTTTATTTTCTTTTTTTCGGCCCTACTTGGGTATTTCAACCAAAATAGTTCGTAGAGTTTTCCAGGATTGTTTATAATGTTTAACAATATCATTTAGAAAAACAATGGTTTCATTTGACCATTTGTAGTTTTGCAAAAATAATTGGTAAATTAAAAATTTAAGCCCAATATTACAAAGAGCTACTGAATTTAATAAGTACTCAATTTGAAAGTGTTTTATCGTGTTCTTGTATCGTAGAATCTGTTATCATAAGGCAGCGGGCTTTAAAAAAAACATGAATGTAAACATATAAAAATATGTTTTAATGTTCAGTTGCCAATCTACGCTGGTATGATTAATCCGAGTGTTGTCATTTAAAGAAGATTCGAAGCGCCCATAATTCAGTATCGTTACCATGAGTTTACGGTGGTTTTACTCGCTAGCGACGACGTAAAAAAATGTATAGAAAATTTTAGTTCTCCAAGTAACCGCTAGAGGCGCTGTGCAATTTTTCATACACTTTTTTTACGTCGTCGCTAGCGAGTAAAACCGCCGTAAACTCATGGTAACGGTACAGGTTTCATATATTCCTGGTCAGGCTATACTCGAAAATATGGCAAATCGCGGAACATACATGGAGGTTATTTAGCTACCCCAAGAGGTACTCTATCTCTGGACTTCCGCTTTACCATTCTTGGGACTATTACTAGTAGTCAAAATTGAGCTAAGTTTTTGAGTTAAAAAACGTACACTTTTTAGGATGAAGAAAGAAAAAAATCTCTATGGCTTTTGTCAATGTGAATGACATAACATGCCATGTTCGGTCGGCCATATTTGTTTTGAAGGGGAGCTCATGTTAGATCTGTTAGATAAGTTTAATAAACTAAGTTTTGCTCTGTCTGTTTAGGCCTTTTAATTTACTTAATCAGCAGCTCGGTGAGGTTTTAGAAAACCATTTGATTCGGCTATATAATTATTTAGGTACTGACTTTGAAACTGGTAATCAAACTTGGTAGGTTTCTGTTATTACTGACTACTATATAATCTTAATTACGTAGTGATTAAAGTCGTCATTAACTTATTATTTGATTATGCTTTCAAGGAACTAGCTGAATCGCAAACTAGCCGACATGTCTACCATTAGGAGGTTTTGCTGCGACGATGAAACTGGAGAAATTGTGACCTATGAGGTAAACAGCGAAACTGGTGAGCCTTTTGTGGAGAACAACTTCCCTCCTGTGTACGTAGGACCGCGTGAGGTAAAGCAGGAACCAGAGCAAGCTAAATACATGAAATTTCCTAAAGGGTATATAACCAAAACAAAGAAGTTTCAGTCTCTCAAAGCTCGCATTATTGCTGGGTCCAACATTATTAGCCCCAGACTTCTTCTTATACCAACATTGACAGTATTTCCTGCTTATGTGTGCACTCTCATTGTGATGTTAGAGATATTCCTCCATTTGAGATGCCACAAGCACAACAAACATCTTAAGGATCCTAATTTGTACTACCGCAGCCCATTCCATATGATAACCAGCACCTTTTGCGGCGTGTGCCGTGACTGTGACACAGCTTCTCGCATTGGCCAGCTTCAAGACCAAAGACGGAGCCGATATGATTACTTTAGAAGCATTGCCATGTAATATCAGATCTCTTTCTATTAGTGATAAGTCTATATAACTTGGTTATGGTGATAAACAATACAAGGCTGAGGTATTCTTAAAAATTAAGCAAAGAAATTAAAATCTCTTGTAGTGTATAGTTTTATTATACCATAAATAAATGTACCTTTAAGTTAAATTCCTTATTAACAAAAATTCTGGGTGTTCCTAGATAAATGAGAGTTCCTTATTTCATATTCAAAATAGTTAAGTATGTTCTCCAATTGTTAAAAGGTGTTTATTCTGGAAAACTGTTGATCTTACCCAATGAAGACTAATTTTGTAAACATAAGTATGAATCCAATTAAACTTTATTTATTCAACAAATCTTTTTTGAAACCAAATGTTAATAATAAGTATTGTATTGGTGTTTCTGATAATTATGTAATGGTGGTGGTGTGTTTAATATAGAACCTATAATACTATCGGAACTATCATTCATAAGAAATTTTAAGTAAAGGTATATTGATATTATTGGATTGTTTGATTTTTAATTACTCTTTATCATTTTGTAGCTAGGTCAATTTCCGCAATTTAAACAAGTGTACTGTAGCAGTGGTTTTGTAAAAGACCATGTAAAATGTAACAACTAATTGGATAATTTTCCCCAAGGCTCTTTCAGAATCCCTGTATTACTAATAATGCGCATTGTATTTTTTTTATATCCCATAGCTACGCCACAATCATGTGGAGGGAAAATATCTTAAATATTGCAGACTAGCTGTTGCCCGCGTGGACTTGATGATACAAAACATTTTATACCTTCTTCGCCATCCAGCTATCATAATCTCTGAGTCTATTATGTCTTAAGGAAAAGAGAGGAATGAAAAATCGAAGTCAATAGCCACTCTTTTTAGAAAGGTTACTATCAACTCGCCATCATCATCGTTCTAGTGGTCAGCACCCTGGTTACTATCCCGGTTCAGGTCGAAAGTGTTGGGTTTTCCTGTCTTGAAATAACTGAGACACAGTTTCAGAGTCAGGAAGTTGGTGGTGTTAGCACCCCCGTGCCACTAAAAGCACGTTAAGCTGTTGGTCGGACTGCCGTCTCACCGAATTATGAGAGTGAAGGAACAGAGAGTGCACCTGTGTATTGCGCATACACTTGGGCACTATAATATCGGCCGCGCAGTCGGATAATCTCTGTTGAAATTGGCCATTGGCCACTCACTGTAGTCGAAATTCGGCTAGGAGGACATAATCAATATATGGTATACATGCCTAACAAATCTAAAGGATTCTCTCGATTTCTCCAGAGTTTACCCTTTTAGACAAAAAAAATATTTTGAAAGACAGTCTATAGCAATTTAGCTGAGCTGCTATGGTTTCATATCAGTTGCTCCAGACCTTCAATTTGTGTAAGTCGATAGAAAATGCTCTTCACGCTGAACAATGTTCCCTAAGGCGCTCTATTCATATCTCTTACAGTTGAGCTGAGCTGCAAGGGTTAAATATCAGTTGCTCCAGACCTTCGATTGTGTACGTTAATAGAAAATGCTCATCACGCTGAATAACTTAAGGCGCTATTTTCATATCTCTCTTAGTTTAAGGGTAGTACTAAGGTTCCACGTAAGGTACTTCAAAATAAGTTAGTCTAGTATTTGCCCAGACCTAATAGCTACACAATAAAAAAAGTTTTATTCACATCCGTCCAGTGGTTTCGGATATTATGACTATTTTAACATCACCCTTAATCAGTTTTTGGTAAAAATACTCAATGTACAAACACATTGGTTTTGCTGTTTTATTATATGTATAAATAGTAAATTTTATTAAAAGAAGTGCCACCTAAATATTTATTTTATTGTTTTTAGGGTTCCGTAGAGTGACTATCTTACATGTTTGAAAGTCATTAAGGATATTACCAGTATTATACATCTGTTTAACTTTTTCTTAAGTAATTGAGTAGATACTCGTACATCTTTGAATTTCATTGCAAAGCTAAACTTCTGTACATAGTACTTATTCTGTGGTATGGATAAGTGAAGAGTAAGAGGGGTAAGAATGTTCGAAATAAAAAGTCAAATTGAAAAATACAGATTATTTATGTAGTATACATCTAAGCTGCAATATAGTAGTAACACAATGCACAGAAGATGCTGTGATAACACAAATAGTTAGCCATCAGACCACAAGAATCTTAATAATTTAGCTATCAGTGTGCGTCGATACAATCAATACTTGCTTCAAATTACATAGATCGTACACAAAGGTTTGGTGTGGATCTTATTTTTTGTGCCTTAAGACACAACACAGGTGTTATTCATTTACAAAAGCGAGCGGACTAGTCAGCTCAACATACACAGCTCATGTAGCTGGTTCTACAAAACAGCAAGTTTACGTAGCGTGTACCTAGCCAAGTTGACAAACCAGTCTGCTTATAAACAAACAGATAAACATACACAAACATCGATAAATCGTAACGATTTTAGCAAACAAGAAATGCATGTGATTATTTTGGCTTCTATCTACTTTACAACAAGTCGTTCATTTCAATATTTACATACAATAATGTTTTGCGTTTTACGACCACAGCATGAGAGCTTCTGCTGTTTCGCTGTCAATATAAATAGATGGAAATATTGTGAAGGGTTTCCAATTTTTCTCTGTCAAATATCCAATAACGTTGTATCATTTTCTATACCTACAAATGTATATGTATATTTGAGCATAAATACAGACATCTTTAACAGATAATGTTGACAGTAATTATTGTTTATAAACTGACTGCACATGTATCTCACCTGTGCACAGTACGAAAATTGATATCTAATCGTTGTGGCCGCACCTGCTTGCTGTTGCTTTTATTTTAAAATGTCAGCATGTTTTACCAATTACGTATGTAATGTAGGTATGAAGTTTATGCACGAAACAGATTTTGGTATCATAAGGTTCAATCACAAGTTACATGCTGAGTATATCATAATAAACATTAATATCAATAAATACTATTCCAGTCTGAATCCAGAGTATAAAACCGATTTCGATGCTTTGGTTGAATACTCGTTTGGACGTATATAAAACACACACATAATTGGCAAATTGAATGCCAAACATAGTAAACATAATTTATATGTAGCATTAATTTGAGTCATGACAATATTATTAAAAAAAGGTAATATGTATCTTTATCTTAAATGTTCAGAAATGATCTTGGTTATGAGAGCTTTAGTTATAGAACCTATGAAGCTCGCATTCTATAGTTTCCAACGCAAAAATAAATATGATTTCACCCATTATTTGGATACAGATAGCAAAAAATTTAAACCTACCACATATTTATACAGTTTATAGGTTTGCGAAGCCGCGTGTTTCAAGGTCATCTCGTGACACCAAGTTTCATCATCATCCTCCTAGCGTTATCCCGGTTGTGCACTCGCACGCGAGGGCCCAGGGTCCGCTGACCATGATCCAGGATGTGGCAGATCAGGTAATTACAGTGGAGCGACTGCCGTCTGACCTCCGTGACCTTGTAACCAGGGGAACCTGACCAGTTTTGGATCATGGTTACACATGCAGTCGCCTGAATGTGCAGGTTTCCTCACGATGTTTTCCCTCACCGTAAGAGCATCGGTTAGTGAAACAACTAATGTACATAACTCAGAAAAAGTCATTGGTACATGGCGGCATGTGGGATCGAACCAGTGCCTCCCGCATGAGAGGCAACCCGCTAGCCACTGCGCCACCGACGCTCTTTTTTTCGTGACACAAAGTTTAACACTACGAAATAAAAGGACACTATATCAATTATATCGAGGACGCGACTTCGCACTTCTTACCTAAGCATGCTAAGTATTATCAAATACTTTTATGTACCGAAAATAACAAGTATAAAAATAACAAAACAAATGTTATACAGAGAATTAACGCGCAATAATATAGATTAGAGAAATCTAATTTACCTTGTTATACATAACATCAAGTACACACTCATAATATTGAGTACATTTCATTAAGTAAGTCTGTAACTGTTTTTTTAATCAGCCTGATAATTATTTATTATGCTGTTTGTCTTTGTGTGGTCATCTTCTAAGATGACTAGTTGTGATGTTCGAATGCCATAATAATATTAAATTGATAGTACGGCTAGAGTCACGTTGTAGTGTGGGAATACAGAGTTTAGCACAAATCCAGAGCTATAATATAGCCTGGATTGTGATAGTGAAGCATTTTGAGATAGTTCGTCCTAATTTTTGTGAAATCTAAGTCTCTGTTGATTAATAAAACTAAATAATTAATAAAACAGTCAAAAGACTGTGTAATATTTACGGCAGCAAATTGGCCATTTCCATTTCAATACCTATGGAGACTTACGTTTTGTTACAAACGCTATTGGTACATTTTCAGAGATATAACGCCGATCTTATCACATTTTTCTTCAAGCTTCTTCAATCCCTGTACATAATATGTTATTTTTAAATTTTAGTTTTTTTTGTAACAACTAATGAAACCCATCAGGACTTGAATGGCCGTGTGGAGGATACCACAAAATCTTTCAATCAAATGATAAATTAATCTTTAGATCGTCAGTATAAGAGTGGATTATTTTATCTAACAGAAGTAAATTGCTTTTAGGGACTAAATGCTTTGTAAAAACTTAACTAGTAGGAATTTAACAATATGATAAGTATTCGAAAAGAATCTCGTTTTCAAATCTAACAGCACCACAGACAATCACGTGCACAACCTCCTATTCGCCTTCGGGACATCACGTAACCGGGATGTTTGCCCAAATTGACGTAGCTTTCCTTTATGGTGAAATCAGAAAATGTATACTTAATTTTACCATGATCATAAATTTTGTTTAATAAAAACATTTATTTCCTGTAACACTGATTTATCAAGTTCAATCAGTCAATCCCATTTATTAGTCATGCAATCAAATATTAACTCTCGTGTCCTTTATCAATGCATAGCGCGTAAAAGTGACGACACGTTTCGTCTGTTCAATATTTGCTCTCAATTTTGGCTCCTAAATAGACCGTTTGACCATTTATTTGATTGAAAACAATAACACTTCATTGATATCGGTATAACAGTGACGCCGGGATTTTATGCCAGTCGCTAAATATGTGGGATATCGGATCTCATTGCGATAGTTATTTAAGTATCGAAGTGCACAGAAGACATTCTAAATCAAGTGAGAAGAAACTATTTCCAGAAGTAGTTAAAATTCTAAAAATCCATTCATGGTACTTCCTGGTGAGTGTACCCTCTGTGCCTTATCTGGCCAGGACAACATAATCGAAAAATAACTTATACCTGGAGCCTAGTTAATAAGTATCATAATGAGATCTGACTCCAACATTTAGTGAGCTTGCATCATGCCCAAACTTTATAAAATGTCCATTACTTTAACATGATTAGTTTTTAAAATAATGCACACTAGTTTTACTATCAGGCACTCCATTCCGCTCATGCACACAATAAAAAGCCATTTTATTCTTTGATATATTATTTGATCATGTTAATCATTAATTATATTGGTACCTAGACTCCAAGATTTGATTTATTTGAAATCACCTTTTATATGTATAGGAAATGATGTCACTGTCTGTTATTTTTTTGAAAATATAATCTAGTTTATTTATTAAAAAAAACACGAGTCAGCTAAGCATGTAATCATAATTGTCTTACTTTACACAATTTATCAGTGGAATATATGAACGTAAATGCATGCATAACGATGCCTGCGGAATGGAGACCCGATGGATGAGAACGGAAAATAATAATTATGTATTATTCTTGGTATCGCTGCTTACGATCCGAACTTGAATTTGGTTGGTACTTGCGCGGGAACAGTAAATGAATAACCTGAAAAAAAAAAACAATAAATTATTAGTTTTATAATTTCTTTGTAATGTCGTGGCACAACAGGTTAGTGTTTACTGGTTCTGAGCATCTTCTTTTTCATCAAGGCTTCTGTACCTGGACGTCCATAGACAAGATGAAATCTATTTTAAAGCTAAGTTCGCCATCTCTTACAAAATAATGTATATAATAAGTCAGCCTATTAGATCCCACTGCTGGGAAAAGGCCTCACTTCAACTATGAGGAGGAACGAGCCATACTTCACCACGCGGGCTCAGTGCGGATTGGTGGAGGGGTGTATGTAAGGCAAGTGACAAACCTTACTGTCAGAAGTTATCAAGCCGCCCTAGGGCCTCTGACTAGGCTTATCGACTAATACCACAGATATTAGCCGGGACCAACTGCTTAACGTGCCTTCCGAAGCACGGAGATGCTTGTCATGGACGTCACTTAAATGGTCGGAATGGTCACCCATCCAATCACGACCGCGCCGTGGGTTGCTTAACTTTTGTTATCACTACCAAAGCGCTGCCGCCACTGCGCCACAAGCACCTCAACAAAATAATGTATGAAACTGACATAAGCAATCGAAAAAACACGTGACTTTTGCGTATATATTTTGACATTTAGTATCGATAGGCTAACCACACTATTAATATGACGTCAACTATCGATAGTTTGGCGATAGTCGAATACCGACGGACAACAATATCACGCAATTCAAGCATGAACTTCTCGGACTGTATCATCACCCTAGCGTTATCCCGGTTGTGCACTCGCAGAGCTTGGGGTCTGCTTTGGACCTTGATCCAAGTTATGGCAGATCAGGTAATTACAGTGGAGTGACTGCCATCTGACCTCCGCGACCCTTTTGACAAGGGAACCTGACCAGGATGTCTACTCTTGTTGTTCGAACGAAAATTCTCAGTTTCGTTCAAAGTGTATTCGTATCAAAGAAGTTTAGGTTACTCTCTAACACTTTCAAATAGGAATGTTTCCAACGAGTTCATAGACAAATCATAGACTTCATCGGGAACGAATGATGTCTACTACCACAGATTATATAATAGTTACTACGGTACAACTAGGGTTGTGATACTCTATCGACATTTACCGGTTTTCCTAATTTGAGACATGATTATTTGTTTTTACATAAATTCATGCACTTATTTACAAGAAATTATTACGAAATGATCAAATTTATCGCAATTTATATAAATAAAGTGCAAAATAAGTATAATTTATAAGTTTTGCTTTAAAGGACTTGTCCATTAGTGGTTTTTTATTCGTCAATATTTCTAACCAGAATAAACTTAATATTATATTAAAGAATTCACAAAAACTAGCCTTTCTGCATAATTAATATAATTTTTAAGGCCTCCGATTTAGAGAAAAATTGAAATTAATTTTTCTCTTTGTCTGTACAGAAACCGCACCTTCGCCTATATCAATTAACGCATGAAACGCATGAAAAAAAATTGACAGCAAAATTGACATACTATTGACAGTAGTACCTATTATATAACCTGTGGTAGTACCTAGTAGTATTTATCCACCAGCGGAAAGGCAATGGTACATAGCCATACAGCCAGGAAATACAAGTAAGTGAACAATGGATGATGCCTATTACAAAAGATATTTTTTCTCAAAAATGGAGGCGTTTAAAATTGTGATTTCTATGGTTATGTGTTTCATATTTTTGTAGCTTAAAGATAAATATAGGTTTATTAGTGGTTGGTGATATGTTAGAATAAAAAACCAGCCTCCATACAAAAAGAGGACAAGTCCTTTAATTCGTGAATGGCATTACATCCGATTCCTTTGCTACTTTTTATCTCCTTGTCCATCCACAGACATTGTCACGTTAACTGACATTGACATTTGACAATATCAAAAGATGTTTTACAAGTTTGTTTATTTTACGTAATTAGACCTATTTTAATATAAATAAGCCTAAAAATAAGTATCGTTAGCCCGATATACCTACCGGCTGCGACTCGTGCCGAAGTTGGGCTCGCCTAAACCATGGAGATTGTAAACATATTATCCAAACACAACCAAGTAAGTATCATGTTAATAAAACATTTTCAATGGAATATTTCAGAAAATTACAGTGCTAATCATGCTACGTACTAAATAAATCACTTATGTTGCCGCAGCCATGAACGGCATTTACAGAAATTGAATTTGAGACCAGAAGTAGGTATATTTTTATATACCTAATACTAATGATGTTTTATTTTATTTACAGTAATCAAATCATGCCATTTATATGGCTATCAGCTCGCTCTGAAGATTCAATAGAGATCTCAATCATTGTGGTGGAAGAACAACGGATTTTAGAAAACGCAAATGAAATGTCAGAAATCTAAACCTCGCAGCAAATGGAATATAGGTTGCAATCAATAAGCTTGTTGTGAATAAACATTATAATAGTAACACTAGTTATGTGGTTTAGTTAACCTATTGTATCTATCGAATATGAAAGTTACGGTGAATTCTATTATGTATATTTTGACAAACCACATGAAATGATAAAACTCAAGTGCGAAGGTTGTTGTAAGTTATTAATTACTATTTATTGTGCTCTTAATACTTTGTAGATCCTCTGTGTAGTGTGATTTTTGGTAATTGTAACTTTCTTTTGATCTCGGATCAGCTGATTTCATTGTGATTTTTATGCAGTTTTCTGTAAAAATTGTTTAAAATGTTTGCTCCTCATAATTTTTCAAGACAATTAAAGTTGTAAAATGAAAGTTAGGCCTAGGTTATTCTTATTACAAGTGTTATGTTAAACATATATCTTTAAATAATAAAAAAATAGTGCTTAAGTATTTGTTTTATTTTAATTTTCTAACTATGTACCTATACAAAAATTCCAGGTTTAATTCCCTGGTTGGGTCATGTAATAGGAGTCACCCAGGAATTAAAGTACTGTCTTTAATCCATAATCATTATCTTTAAGTAGCTTGGTAGCTAGAAATTCCCCTGCCGCTGCCTCTCTTCAGTCCCTGCCCTACATGGAAAGTTAGGTTACTGTTATAACCCAACCCAAATGAGTTATTTGGGTTGCAAGGGAAGGTCAACCTTGCAATCCCTCTTCCTCTTTCTCCCCTACATGCCACATACAGAAAAGAACCCGAAATGCCCTAAATGATTGTGACATTTTCACTCTTATTGCAGCACAAATAAGGGAACCAATTTTGATCAGCTTTTGTATAGTTATAGAATGGACCTTAAAAAAGGTGAAAGGCCTTCTTTTGTCACAAAAATAAATCTTGAGATGAGTAGTATGAAGTCGTTGGAAGTCACTACAAATGCTTGTTTATCTTCACAAACTGCGTAACGAGTGTATTATAAAACAATAAAGTATTGACACAGAGAGATCCGCAATCGCATTTTAGGGCTTTACAATATGAAAACACCATTATATTACATTTAACGTTGATTTGTTGCATTCGTAAAACAACACGAGACCTAGTTAGCTGTCATATGAAATGACAGTTATTTCGATCGAATCAAGGTAGTTTCGATCGGAAGAAAACGCTTAGAGAGTAGCCTTAAACTGTCAAATTACGTCATCATTCATTCTTCGATCGAGTTCGCATTCGTACCTCGTATTCGTCAGTGTAAGAGAGTACGAAACGCCCGTAACTAAGGTCGAAAGTACGGGTAACGATTACGAGCAACAAGAGTAGACGCCCAGATTGGACCACAGTTACATATTCAGTCGCTTGAATGTGCAGGTTTCCTCACGATGTTTTCCTGCACCGCAAGAGCATTGGTTAGTGAAACAGCAAATGAACATAATTCAGAAAATGTCATTGGTACATAGCGACATGTGGGATCGAACCGGTGCCTTCTGCATGAGTGGCGGCAACCCGTTAGTCACTACGCCACCGACGCGACGGTCCCTCATCGGGCTATAGTTGTACTGTAAAGTGTAGTTTTTCCTTTCTTTAGTGACTTACCGCCGCTCTGCTCGATGCGCTTGCTGTCTTGCTGCGCCTTACGTTGGTCGGCGAGCAGCAACACGCTCTTCAGCTGCTTCTGTTGCTCCTCGTTCAGCGAGCTGGTCAGAGCGTGGTACAGCGCCGGCTCGGTCGTCGATAGTGCTGACAATTGATAAATACATGAATAAAATTAACATTGGACAAACACCACAGACACGGCCGCGCGTCAGACTACCCCACTTTGACTTTGTGACCACTCTTCCTATGTAATAATAGCTCTTTCCGTAGTTCAAATGGGTAACCTGGCCTGCTGCCGTCTGTACATTATTCTGAACCCAAAGTAGCTCAAGCTCTTATCATGGAAATCAGAGACAACGGACCACGACACCCGGACTAGAAAATGTGGATTTCTTATGCCCCAACCGAGGATCGAACCCGGGACCTCAAGAGTGGCGACTTCATAAAAACCGGTGAGCCACTCCACCACGGAGGTCGACAAGTAAGTTTGGCAGTTGTCCCACCGCCGACACCAAATTGACGCCGTTTTTCCCGCTCAAGAAACGTACAATAGATGTACATTCCGTGTAAACAAAAGAGATGCATATGTATAATATTAATAGTCCGTCGTTGACTGGTTACACTGGCCGGCGAGGACACACCCCACTAGTTTGCCACCCAGCGACACATGAGCTATCTAAGAGAACGCTCGCTCAGCAGAACTCACGCCGGTCACGCCGTGAACATCGACGGTCGCCCAGCGACAAAACTACACGTTCTGGCTCTTCGTTGCCGGTGACACAAATTTCTCTACAGTGCGCGAGTCGCTCAAGTACACTAGCATATCGCCCAGCTACAAATCTACTCGCTTCTCGCTCATCGTTACCGATGGGATACAACGCCTATAGTCGATACACAAATATATAAAAGTATAAAAATCAGCCGACAAAACAGATTTGTGGGTTCCAACACGATGGATAATGTATCTTTACTGTTTTCACGTAAAAAACGTATCAAATTTATACCTGTCAATGTGTTCTTGAATTTAATGTACTCGTCCACAGGACAGTCTTTTTCGTCTAAGGGTGTCGTGTAGCATTCGAAGGCTGTCTCATCAGGCTCAAAGTCATCGTCGTCCTGCCAAAAATAATGAACGATTCATCAGTCAAACTGTAGCCGTCCCTGTCACACATGCCAGCATGCCAGTGCGGACGAGAGTGACGACTATACTAGAAAGCACGTAAATTGTCATCCACAGTACGGCATCTGTAGGGAAAACGAGGGAGTTTGATAGGCTAATATTTTACCCTAGGTTACTTTTTAAGAATACATATATCGTTTTGCATTTCAACTGAAAATCAATTGTAAGCGTTGTCGGTAAACAACTCAAATTCCTACCATTGTGCCACTTTATTGGCATTTTGAGCTTTAAAACAATGCAGCATAGTTAAAATACCTTTGTGAAATCTTAACGAATCGACGTTTGGCCGTCTACTCGGCCACACGCGCCAAGGCATTCGTAATCCGTTAAGCCCTTTTTTGATAACGAAAGATATATTTCATCCCGGATATAGCTCACCGTAGTTTCTTATGGAACCGTTTTGACCTACAGCTATAATATATATTTACCCCCACCACTAATATTCCATGTTTGCTCACCCTCTTGCAAGCCTCACTCGAAACACATCTTTTGTAGGCAATCATCATTCTCCTAGCGTTATCCCGGTTCCGCTTTAGATCATGATCCAGGATATGGCAGATTACAGTGGGGCGACTCCCACCTGACCTCCGTGACCCTGTTACCAGGGGAACCTGACCAGTTTGGATCAATGGTTACACATTCAGTGGCCTGAATGTGCAGGTTTTCTCACGCTATATTCCTCGCCGTAAGAGTATCGGTTAGTGAAATAACTGAGGTACATAACTCAGAAAAAGTCATTGGTACATGGTGGCACGTGGGATCGAAGCGGTACCTCCGGCATGAGAGGCAACCCCTAGCCACTGCACCACCGACGCTCATCGTTCTCAGTAAAAAAAGGGGTTAATAGTGTGTTAATGATATCGCGCCAACTCACGTCATCGCTCTCCTCATAGTCCTCGACCTTGGCGGTGATGTTGACGCCCTGGTTGGCGCTGTTCTTCACCGTCATACGCGCGAGGTTCTCCAGGTATTCGCTGTTCATGTCGTCTAAGTCATCCTCGTCGCTCGACAGCACCTCTGCTGAAACAGAAGACCTATTAAAGGACTTTTACATAATACATACATTGATGAAGGATCTATTAAAGGACTTTTACATAATACATACATTGATGAAGGATCTATTAAAGGACTTTTACATAATACATACATTGATGAAGGATCTATTAAAGGACTTTTACATAATACATACATTGATGAAGGATCTATTAAAGGACTTTTACATAATACATACATTGATGAAGGATGTTGGTCCCGGGCAATGCAATCACAAATTAGCCTCGGAATGATCCTATCGGTGGTGGTAGCTACCACCCTCTCACCGGATTCCAGCGGCAAGCAGCTTGCTGTTCCGTCGGTGAGCAGGAGTTCAGAACCTCCTGGGTGAGCTCGCTCCACCGTCGACTTTGTTTACGCCACGTCTTTGTCAAGAGCCAACTCATTTCAAATAAAACCATACACCATCCATACAAACATATTATCTTCTTCGTCGTCATCATCACCCTCGTAGGAGGTGTCGTCGCCTTACGTGCGCGCCTCGTACACTTGCTTTAAACCATTAAACAGCACCAAGCACAAGGGATTGATCTTGGGGATAATCTCGTCGAGGCTAGGCCGCTGCGGGCGCATCTCAATATTTTTCTACGGGATAATCAACCCTGTTGTTTTATGACGCGCGAATGATGTTCCTTACAGTGATAGAACACTTTCTTGGCCGACCGTATTATCTTCGTTCCTAAAAGTAAAAAAAAAACTAGCAACATACCATCCTCTTCGTCGTCATCGTCACCCTCGGAGGAGGAGGTGTCGTCGCCTTCCGCGCGTGCTTCATACGCTCGTTTTAAACCATCGAACAGCACCAAACATGAGGGAATGATCTTCGGGATGATCTCGTCGAGGCTAGGCCGCTGCGGGCCCATCTCTAGCAGTGTGCAGATGCCAAGCACGCAGAGTTTACGGTCGTGCAATCTAGAAAGAGGAATGTTCATTCAGCTAGTAAAATATAATTAATTAGGTATTTATGAAGCTTGTCTTCTGATGAGACAAAGGACTTGCTTGTAATAATCAAGTAAGGAGAAATTTTATACAATAGTGGTCAGTTTTGAATGAGGTAATTATGTGCTAAGAAGTCACTAAGACCATACGGTTGCGACATATTCGATCCCTGGAAGACGAGTTACCCAGTAGACCAGGCATGGCGATATTCTCGTAGTAAGTACCTATACACACAATTGAGTATGTATTACACAATTTCGGAATAAATATGACGGCATCAAGTTGGACGGTCACCGTGGTCTAGTGGCCATTGCCATCTCTGCTCTGCATCAGAGGCCCTACTCAGGTTGAAAATGTCTGTATTTTTGGGTATAGCCATCACGCTCGCTTGCGTTGTCATTCTGGCGTGATTAACAGAGACAGCTACAGTCGAAACTCCGTAGAAACATCGTCAACCAGAGTAAGGCCTCAGAGCAGAAACCCTATATTTTCTATACATAATGTCTTGGTTCTGGGTGTATTGGTGCCAACATTGTTTCCGATTTCCTAAACACGAGTGCTTTAGCTACTTTCTTTGATCCCAAAGAGCAATGTATGTAAGTGATGTCCAATGTTTATTTACGAGTAAAAATACTACGAAAACTTTTGTTTGAAAGGCTGATTTCCAAAGGTTCGAAGATTAATTTAACCAGATAAAATAGTTTTTTTAAGTATATTTTGTTCTGTATACGTTATAAGGTTATGATGAGACTGACGTACATTTTAATGTAAAAGTCCCTACAGTAAAAAAATATTTAAAAAAAACAGAAATAATTCAGTGTTAGCGTACCCCATAAAACAGTCGGTGTCGTGTATCCACTGCTTGATGAAGTGTTGCGTGATGGACGCGTTAGGCACAGACTCCTGCAGCTTGTCCAGTATCGTGAACAACAGGTGCGGGTTGCAGTACAGTATCGCGATCAGCACCTGGATAGAAACATTACTGAATTTGATAATGCACGTGAATAAATGAGCCCTGACCGCCTGTGGCGGAATTCGAACCCAAATTACAGCTTTAAGAAGTACTTGAAAACGTCGACAGGCTATAAATATATTGATTTCTGATAACGAAGATCAATAGAGGGTTAGTATAACAAAATTGCTTACAAACTATGTTAGTACTTAATCACTTGTTTTGTGCACGTGTTTTGTCTCATGATCTCTCTACATGTCAGACTGCCGTCTCACCGAATTATGAGAGTGAAGGAATAGAGAGTGCACCTGTGTATTGCGCATACACTTGTGCACTATAATATGTCCCGCGCAGTTGGCTAATCTCTGTTGAGATAGGCCGCCGTAGTCGAAATTCGGCTAGAAGGACATTATTCTATTTGGCTCATGTGTCACATTAAGGGACAACCATGTTGTGGACCCGCAATGACATTTAGGATACTGTTGGAGCTGCCACACACTCTGAACATCAGGGATGCCTGTTTTTTTCTGACAATGGCCGCGAGATTGTCGGTATTCGTTTCTGCGAACATCGCAGACGCGCTACAGAAGGCAGCCCCAGCAGTATCCTAAATGCATTGTTAATCTGGACTTGCAGAGTGCTGTACCAACGTCTGGGTGGCAGAGTGGTTAGGCAACAACCCGGTATGCGCTGAACGCGGGTTAATTAATTGGTAAAATTTTCAAGTGCAATTATGTAATCTTTAGATTGCAAAGTGAATAAAATTGTAAATTTTATTGTTATTTATTAATTTTTGGCGTAACTGTCCGTGACCTTACTCGGCTAGGGATCACGACATAAGTTGAGGGATCCCTTTTAATATGGACATCTCAAGCAAAACTGCACAGTTCGACTGGTTCACCTAAATTGTAATTTTTAATAAAAAAAAATGTTCAAAATTTTATTCTACCACTTTGTCGGCGTAATTGTATACCAATCATACACTTGCAAAATTACAACATTCTAGTACTAACGGTCTCCTAGCAAAACTTTGGACAAACGGCGAATGACGAAAATACATGACGAAAGTATTAGGGTTCCTTGTCAGGACTACGGAACCCTAAAAATGCATTTTATTTCTTGCTTCTAAAACAATCACGAGTTGCAAGGCCAACTATCGATAGTTAAGCACTTCTGGTTTGAAGTACCTAGTGACTATGACCTCACCTGTAGCAGCATGGTCCTCAGCTCGGAAGTCTTCACCTTCCTCGTGAGCCTGTTGAGCACCAGCTCGACGAACGACGGGAGACAGTTGTCGATCTTGCCGGAGCACTGCAGCACTATCACTTCTAGAAGCTTCGCCGCTACTATCTCCGATTCGTCTTCGGCTTCGGCGTTTGAGTTGAGCACCTGGAGAGCAGATGGTAGTGAATTATATTTCGACAAATTTATGCGAGCCAGGACGTGCGGGGGGCGAGGCATGTAAGATGATTTTTTTGTTATGGCAGCTAGTGGTGACCGAGTTTGTTCCGGTGCTTAGTCTCAGCACTTGCCAGATTGCCTGTGCTTTGTCCCGAAGCACTAGTAGGGACCAAAAGATAAGGAGAAATGTTCGGGCCCGCTAAGGGCTTGTTAATAAGTGGCATTTCTGTACTAAATTGAATAAATATTTTTTTACTTTGACAGCGGGGACGGGTGAAGTAGCGGGGAACGTTTTCTATAGTAATCGCGCGATTTGCGTTTCCTTGACCTCACGTCTGGCAGGGCCAGAGAGGTGAGTGCAAGAACATATTGGACTATAGCACTACATCTTATTACATTGCAAAAAGGGAATTACAGTCGCTAGTAGCAGATCTCACTTTACATTTGTTTTACATAGTCCCTATTACAAGTGTGTGATTGAAGAGTATCAGCGAAAAAGTGGATAGAGAAATCAGAGTAACATGGAGCGAATTCTGGGCTCTAAAGGAAATACTAACAGAAGACTACAGAGCCGAAACGCAAAAAGAGTGCTAATGTACACTTGTCAAATACCATGTCTGCTGTATGGCTGTCAGACATGTGAACACCCATGTCTGACAGCTATACAAATGTAGAATGAAAAAGAAAGAAAAAATAAAGCAAAAGAAGTTCGACACAACACTTGTGTCCGACACAAGGCACAAAAGTGTTCATGTTTCGCAGCCTCGCTTCTATGTAGCTATAAAAGGTAGTTATGTAAAAGCTAAGACACGTAGCATTAAATACATTTTTAAATTCGCTTTTGTTGCTTGGAAAGTTTTCTATGAGCATTATTCAATGAGCAACCTACTTTTGGGAAATAAAAGACACAAGTTTTTAGCACAATCGCATATGCAAAACTGACATTCGCTCTCAATATTAAAATGGCTGAATTAAAAGATATTGTACATTTAAACATGCCTGCTTGCTTACCCAACAACATACTTATAGCATAGCTCATACAAATACAAAATATAAATATTTTACCAAGTATCCCTTATAATAATAATAATTTATTCATGAAAGATTACAAAGATCCAATTTTACTTTTATTAACATCAAACCTAATTGTTATTTCCAAAACATAAATTGTATAACATAATCTAAAATTTCAAAACATTTTGTTTGTGTTTTACAAAAACTCCACTCCACAAAACACCTTAATCTTTTTAGGCGATTCAAAAATAAATTAATAAAAGTCTTGTATATTCGCTATCCAAATTTAGTTATAGCAGGCCTGTGTATCTCCCCGCGTAGGTAGCAAAAACGTACCTACGCGCGGCAACCCTTACTTAGGGGCTAAAACAAGTTGCGTGTCGCTACCGGCCAGCGAGACGCTCGCGCGTTTTATTCACCGGCGGCCGCGCGGCTACGTTGCTGGCTGGACGAGAATGAATAAAGTACTAGAAAGAGGCGCTAGATGGCGTTAGAAACTTCTCGTAGCAGTCAACCCTATCGCGTCGCGTGATATTACGTCACTATTCAGTGACGTTTTAGTGTATTATGAATCATATTCCAGATCAATAAGTATGAAATTATCTTGCAATGGATTTTTGTAGGTGTCTACATGAAAATGTGCTTGACTCTGTGGCGAACTAAATTACGCCATATTGTTGACGACATTGAGTAGACATTTCTTTGAATACAATTGCTAAGTGATACTTCTGTACGAAGTACTAGTACTTATTCTGTGGTTATAGGTAGACTACCTAATTGAGTCCTCACCTGCGGGGTACAGGGGCGCGCGGAGTAAAGGTTATTCTACCTCCGCACCCCGCAGGCGAGCACTCAATTTGAAACAGTTTACTATTCTCATACATCATGATGACATACACTGACAATTGCATGTTGCGAACTCCAAAACTGGGGTTTAGGTATTAATTCCTCATAAACACACATGTAATTTGAATCAGCTCTTCGCCTGTCCAGAAGGTAAAGCATGTAACTCATAAAGCAACTCAACATGAATAATTGAGTCTGGCAGTGGTTTATCCCTCCATTCATTCATATTCAGTGATTGGTTTTAATATTAAAAAGCCTTTAGCAGAAAATCGCAGACGACAGAAACTGTTTATACAATGTAAATAAAAGAAGCTGCAGCAGTATTAATTTGTTGAGATCAGGGCCCTCTTTCACAGAGCATACAAGTCTTGCAATACGAGTGTACACATAGTAACGCCAATTTCTACTATGGGTTACTATGTGTTACACTATGGTTACAAAATTGTATTACAAGACTTGTAAGTTTTTTGAAACATGGCCCAGGAGAGAAGACAAATCATGGCGTGAATGCTTTATGTATGCCCGCAAGAGTTGGATTTTCCATATAAACTTTCATTCCCCATTTTACCCCCTTTATGTATTTATATCGCGAAAAAATGTAGCCTATGTCCTTTCCAGGGTCTCAAACTGTCTCCATACCAAATTTCATTTCAATCGGTTCAGTGGTTTAAGCGTCAAGAGGTAACAGACAGACAGACAGACAGACAGACAGACAGACAGACACACTTTCGCATTTATAATGTATGGACATACATAGTGTACTATAGTGTCAAAGATTCAAACATTCGAAAATAAGTTTCAAGCGATCGTTCCTTTGGAGGATAAGACAAAGGTATGCTGTTGTACTATTTTATGGTGTACGGTAAAGAGTTACCTATTCCACAGGTTTGCATTTTTTTAATGCACGAAACCTCATTTGAACATACTTTGACGACCGTCTTGGCGTAGTAGTTCTCGGATTATCAAACCAAAGGTTGCGGGAGCAAATGTTTATGATGCACCCGGAGCATTTGTACTAAAGTCATGGATGTTTATAAACGTATGTCTATCCGTTATCTTAGTCGCCATAGTACAAGCTTAGTTTGGGGCTAGGTTATCAGAGTGTTTGTAGAAAGTCCTCCTTCTTCCACCTAGCGTTATCCCGGTTGTGCTCTCGCACGCGAGGGCCCAGGGTCCGCTGACCATGATTCAGGTTGTGGCAGATCAGGTTATTACAGTGGAGCGACTGCCATCTGACCTCCGTGACCCTCTTACCAGGGGAACCTGACCAGTTTGGATCATGGTTACACATTCAATCGCCTGAATGTGCAGGTTAGAAACAAGTTTAAAAAAAAACATTTTGATAACAAACAAAAGCAATTACCTTGTTTGAATATTTTCAATGCGGACTCTTTTCTACGAACAACATTTTATTTAACTCTCGGGCGGCCGGAACGCGGTACATCTACTATCACTATTTGGGAACCGCTGACGATTCTATTCGAATGTTATCTTGCAACGACACGCGTACAGACATATAATCATTATATCTATTATACATTTTTAATCTGAACTATTTTTGAGCTCAGTTTGGGTCTAAGTAATTAGCGTGATTGTTGGAACAATATTTTGAGATGAAACAGATGTATGCATACGCGAAATATTAAGACAATACACTGTCTTAATACTTCGCTTAAGACAATACACTGTCTTAATACTTCGCTTAAGACAATACACTGTCTTAATACTTCGCTTAAGACAATACACTGTCTTAATACTTCGCTTAAGACAATACACTGTCTTAATACTTCGCTTATGCATACATCTGTTTCATCCCCTACTTTATCACCTTTCGAGTTTGATTATTATTAATTTCGAGTATGATTAAGACGAAAGTCATAGATATCGTTCAGAGGTGCAGTAAGCTAAAGTGGCAGTGGGCTGGTCATGTCTATCACAGAACCGACGGGCGTTGGAGTAGGAAGGTTCTCGAATGGAGACCACGTCTCGGGAAACGTAGTGTTGGACGCCCCCCTGCTAGGTGGACCGACGAACTGAGGAAGGTGGCCGGTGGTGGCTGGATGCGAGAAGCGGAGGACCGTGAAAGTTGGCGCCGTCTTGGAGAGGCCTATGTCCCGCAGTGGACTGCAATAGGCTGATATGAAGAGTTTGATTATGCGACAAAGATATTATGTGTGATAGATGCTAACACTACCGATCCTTACTTAGGGCGTAACGTAATTATCTGTTAGCAAATTAGGTAAAAGGGTAAAAGTCACGGCCTTTGCCTCGCGATATCTTACGGCGGCACGCTAACATTTCGAATCGAACTTTGGGCATATGACATTACCGACAGACACCTGAAAAACGGTATTCTAGGAAAAGTTTTGTCAAATCGGATCTAGTGAAGTATTGCACGCTGATGGGTAAACTATATGTTTAAAGGTAATGCTACTGGCCATTCACCATGTCGGACTGCCGTCTCACCGAATTATGAGAGTGAGGGAACAGAGAGTGCACTATCTATTACGCACACACCTATCCACTATAATATCTCCTGCAAAGCCGGCTAATCTCTATTGATATTGGTACTATAGTCAAAATTCAGAAGAGGACATTATTATGAGGATTTCGTTTCATAGCTTTTTTTTTTATTTTATGCTCTACTGTACAAGACAGTACGACCAAAACTCCATACAAAATAATGATGAGAGATTGATAAAAATGTTCTTTGAAACTGAGACTTTTACGCCGATAGTTTTTAAATAAGTCCCAAAAAGCATTAATTTGTCAGTGAGCCATCGAAATATGTATTTATAAAAAATCAAGCAATTTCTATCTAAGTAGTAGAGAAATCCTATGTCAAAGTCAAAAATTATATATTCAATTTAGGACACAAAATGCCACTTATGAACGTCAAAATTAATATCAATCAATTATGGCCCATATGGGGCCAGAACATGTCTTCTTATCTTTTGGGCCCTACTAGCGCTTCGAGACAAGACACAGACAATCTGGCAAATGCTGAGAAGAAACGCCGGAACAAACTTAATTTTGCTCAGCAATGACAAAGAAATTCAATAGAAATCTTGCAGTCTCTTATGGTGTTTTCAGAGTATAAAAGTTCATATATTTTTTTGTGTTGTGAAGAAACAGAACACGTTGTGCGAGGAAGAATGAAACAAACATGACATAAAATTTATGTTCACCCGCTAAATATAGCATGTGCATGACCTTCCCGTGCCAAGGGTCAACTAGGGTCCCCGTTAACGACCTACTAGGTATTTAATATTTAACTTTTGACAGACGTCCGTAGCTGTAGGTTACATTGTTGGGATCTATTTTTAGAATACTGGACTACCCTACTCTCTACTGCAACATGCATTTATAAGTAGTTCAAATATCGTAAAATGTTAGAATGTACGTATCTTACTAATATTGTAAATAGGTATTTGTGAGTATGCTTATCTTTGGAACTACTAAACATATTTTTAAAATTTTCTCACTAATAGATAGCTACATTACTCCTCAGGGACTTAGGCCATTTTATTTAAATTGCACCTATGCGAAGTCGGAGCGCTAATAGTTGATAAACTTACATGGTTATAATATTGAACCGTTATATTTTGTTCTACGAGTATCATTCTTGCATGAAAAATCAAACGATAGTGGCTGATTGATTCAAATGTGTTTTTTTTAACCACCATAATTGCATTGAATTGACAAACATAGTCGTGTTACTTAATCCAAACGGCCATTATGAGTTTATTTATATCAGTTTTAATTTATGAAATTCAAGATATTCTGTTTAATACTAGTATTATTCGAGCGTCTATCGGGATAACGCTGATTGAAAATTAAGTAAACTATTCAGGTTATCCTCTCCACATATAAAATTATGTTAGAAAATCATCTGCAATTACTTTATTATTCAGTATAATGTAGTTAAAATATAAAACCAACGACAAGGTTTCTTAAGAAATTGCGTGCGTCTTTTCAAAGGCGCATTACTTCTATAGACATACCATAAATTGTCTGTTTACAAAGAAATACAGGGTTCGATGGAACAGTCGTACTTAGTACAGCAGGCTCGCGACAACAGGTGGCTAACAAGAAGGTAATAGATAGTATTAATTAGTTTCTTCTTTTAAAGAAAAAATATTAAGTTAATGCAGCGTTTCGTCTTTTTATTTTAGATTTTACTTTTCTACGTCCGGAATTGAAGCAAACTTGATGTATGTATGTATTAACTTGATGAATTTTCCGTTACCGTTTTTTCATAATGGAATAATTAATGATGAATTAAAAAAACGAACACTGCTTTTGCTAAACCATGTACCGAGTACGTAAACAGGGATTATATTCTCTCGTCTTATTTTACTAAATTCTCGATACCTTTGCTAGTCGTTTACTTACTCCTGTCGCGAGAAATACAATTTTGTTTGGTTAAAAGACTGTGTTTTTGGTTAAAAGTATAGATGCACAAACAGAGGTCCGATCCTGTAAGGCGTTGCCCGTCTTTTTGTCTCATTTTATCACGGTATCTCGCACTGCCGTGTGACAGGGATGGCTACACTCTAAAACACGGTCATCGTCTCGCAAACTCGGACCTTTGACACCGAGTATACTGCACCCAAGTGTGTTAGCGTCCCTAATCGATCGCGGGCAACATTCAGCGGGTGTCGTTAGGCTTCCCAAGGTAAGCAAACATAACTCTGTATTGACAAGTAGGGTTGTACTGACGATAGCTCTAGATAGCAAACACTGCGGTACTTTATGTTGCTGTAATAGGGGCGGTTTTACAATATAGTCGAATGTGCTGGCCACTGTGCGTTAACTATACGTAAAATGTTCGTTATTTAATACATACAATCGAGACTTTCAAGGATTTCCAGGATTGAACTGCAGTTGAGAAATTAAAATGTTACCCTGATAAAAATGTCACGTGCTCAGGAGAATAATTTTTTCCCTAAAAGGAATCGCGAAACTATTAACAGATTTTTTCAAATTAGTCAACAAAGCCTAATAACTACCCTCTTAATTTCACTACTCCTAATTATAGTAGTTTAGTTTGTTTATTTAATTATCGACATTGGGGTGAAAATTTAACAAAGAAACAGACAAGCACATCATAGATTTCTGATTTACCACAACGCTAATTTGTGGCAGGCAGGCGGCAACCCTATTGGCAGTATTGATCAAGCACAATGTTACAAGGCTCTGTTTGACTTGATTGATATGTTTTTCAGCATGGTATGCTTTACCCAAATGTCTACCAAATAATGGTGACAACAATCGAAACGGTACACGGCCGCACGTCAGGCTACCTCACTTTGGCTTTAAGATCGCCTCTATGCCCTACGTAATAAAAGCTTTTTTCGTAGTGTAAATGGGTATCTTGGTTGATTACGTCCAAGAAAGAAATCGAGACAGTATGGATTTCAAAGATATAGCCGTAAATCGATGATTCAGACCAATGTTTATAACAAGGGAAATTCATTTGAGAAGTACTAAAAACAGGCAGGCTTTGTCAAATGCTTAAAACAGTCAAGTCATGACTGAATAACCAAATACAATATTGTTAAAGGACAGACTATGTGAAGTCGTAATAACTCTGATACTTAAACAATCTAAATGACACCGGGAGAGAGATACAAGGCGATGCACTTGCACCCACAGCCATAGTGATTCTAAGGTGGACTTTTTTTTTAAACTCACAATTTCAAGGTAAAGTTTTGCAGTGTGGAGGAAGTAGCAGATAAAAAATATTAAAAAGCCAGCAACCCTACTAGCTGCGCATCCTTCAAGCCCAAACATGAGGGATGTGCTTCAGATATTTTTTAGGTAGATATCCTATTGAACTTTCCAATGTGTTCAGCTGTGACTGTGACTGGCAGACGCACTCCATGGAAGTATGGCGGATGCATTGAAAGTAATTTTACTAGCGCCTTGTTTCTAAAAGAGAAAATTAGCAGAAGGTACTTACAGCTTTGGCCATGTTGAAAACGGCCAGTATGTGGTTCTCATTTGACAGAAAAGCGTTCGTGTCGACCGTGATGTAGTTGTGCAGCACGGGCATCATGTCGGGGAAGTAATCGAAGCCTTCCTTCTCGAACACCTGGTACAGCAGCTCAAGAACCTTCCACATGTCCTCGGATATGGACTTAGTGGTCAAATTGCAGAGGAGTGTCATGGCTTCCTCGTAGTATTCTGTGAACCGGACAGATGCGTCAGAAATCCATGTTATACGGTTTTGCGACAACCCTATGCTTTCCTAAGCTTTAGTCTTAGGACAATAACAAGCTTTGAGGACTTTATGGTTTTAAAAAATCAAATAAGAATAATTTATTAGCCTTCAGTTTAATCTACAAAAATGAATCGCTAAGCGCAAAATTCGAGAACGGCAGGTACAATTTGGATAGTTTTTTTTAAAGATTCGTAGAAGGTTTTTTTAAAAGAAAGAAAATAGCGTATAGAACAGTAAAACAATAAAATCTGTTTTAAGTACGAAGTTCGCCGAAGCAGTTAGTACCTAAAATAAAGTACCTTTACCTTTATTGAGGAACTAACTTACCAATAATATTGTGATGAAGAATGTGACCCACGACGCGCAGTACCGTCTTCTCGAGCTGCGCCATAATCTCAGGGTTGTCTTCCATGACATTCAGCACGGTCTCCATCGTGTTCAGAAGACCCATGGCCATGATCGCCTTCTCGTCGGTGCCCGAGTCAGTTTCAATCACTTTGCTGAAAGTGGTTGCCAGGTGATCTGTGATCTCAAACGCCATAGGCATCAGCTGTTCGGTGTACAGCGGAACTATCTTCTGCAGCACATTGGCTATGTTATCGTTCTCCGTCTCGCGTATCACCTTGAGTAGTTCGGTGGTGACCGCTTTGACTTGCGGTTCTAAGATTTTGTGGACCTTCTCCTGCGAAGTCAACAGCATTTGGAGTGCAATCGCGGCTTCCACTTTCACGGGCAACTCCATGTCGTTGAGCAACGCGTTCACGGTTAGATTGACCGCTTCTATCAGGACCAGCTCCGACTTGAACCGGATGCGCGCAAAGCAGTGTAGAACCCAGCAAGCCCGCGCCCGCATGTAGCCGAGCGGGCTATGGAACTCGGGTATGACGAATTGGTTGAGAAGTGGGTCGATCTCTTCGTTGTAGAACTTCTTCTTGATAAGAACGTCGATGAGAGTTCCTATCATGTGCAGAGCGCCGTCTCGCTGCCGGGGCCCGTACTCGCCGTTCTGACTTCGGAGCACTTGCAAACACAGCTGCATGGTGCGCTCCAGCATATCCTTGCGCTTCTTGCAGCAAGACACGAGCAGCGTCTGGGCGGCGGTCACGGGAGAAACGAAGTCCTCGAATATATCTGCGGGAGGAATGGTCTCGGTGTACTACAGCAGACAGGCAGTGAGATGTAACTAATCTCGTGCCCTGCAAGTGAGGGTTTTATAAGCGCGATTCAATGACAATTCAGTCGTCATTTCCGTCTGATTGAATATGAATAGGTTTGTCTTGCAAATCGGGATGAATAAATGTAGGAGCGATTATAATGTAGATGCAGTTGTTTGTGTACTTACCGAACTTGATGCGTATGTATTCGTGGGGGTCTGTGTTCCAGAGGACCTCGTCGGCCTCGGAGTAGGACATGAGCGGGAACAGCACGTCTTGCACGATGGCGAACATGTGAGGCTTGAGCAGCTTCCAAGAGTGCGCGTGGCTGACACTGTCAGAAGAACACATTACATTCTTAATTTCTAATCAAAGAGTAAATAAATACCATTTTTACCGATTTAGTTTTAAAACTGACAAAGTTTCACACAAATGGGGTAGATTCCCTTTTTTAAAACCTTTAAGGGATGAAATTCTAAAAATCCGTTCTTAGTGTTTATATTCACTATAAAGGCAAGCTTAGGCTGAGGGAAGGGAAAGGGATGACTGACATATCAACCCACAGTTCATATGTTCATTAAGTCATTTTCCATTTTCTATAATATTTTGATACCATTTTTCTTATCTAGACTGCATTGAATATACAATGTGTCCTGCGATAAAATGCTATCCCAAAAAGAAGTGAAAGTAGACCTAAAATTATCGCCAAAAAATACTTTTTTTTTTTCTAGCTTCTATTGGTGGATTAATATTTGTATCTTTCTTCTGTGGATGCCTATGTGCAAAAAATAGATTCCTTTCAGAATTGAGGGTCGATTACGGTGTGGTAATAAATGCCAAATAAATGAAAATGAAGATAAAATAACAAAAAGCTTGCAATCTGGACTTAAATTTATCTTTTTGTCAAAAAGATGCATTTTTCAGTGTTTTTTTTTCAACTATCTCAATATTTCTTAAAATTATAACCAATTAGAGGTATATTTTCTAACATAAGTAAGAAAGCCTAAGGCCTTTTAAAGTTGCGCATGTGATGTTTGATACTTTTTTTGAGTTTGCCAATAGATATTGCTATTAATATAAAGAAAAAATTGGAAATTTTTCTAATTTTTTTGTCGAAAGTTTTAGTTGTATTAATATTTACTTTCGGGATTGCACTTTATCGCGGGACACACTTTATTTAAGGTATATGCACCACTTGTGTGAGCCACTTAGTATCATTAAGACTGCTTATAAATAAAATGTAAACGGAACCTATTGTCTTGGTGATAAATAAAACCATCTGGCATTTTTAAAGGAAAGTTTCTCCAATTCTGTCATTCAGTAATTTTAATCACGTGCGTCATGCTGGTGTTGTATTATACACTGAATTATGAATGATGTGCCAGTGTTGCATTATGTAAAAAACAATCTTCTTTCTGCAGACTTCAGTCATGAATCATTAATATAGACTTTATAAAACGTGTCCCTTATAGACTATAGCTGTCTTGAGTACATATTTGTAAGTGAAATTGTAGTAGGAGTGTTAAAACAAATTGTCTAACTAAGCTCCACCTTCGGTGTTAACCTGTCAATGATATACAATAGAATACCTATTCTTATCATTGATCATAATTTAAATTTTTCTTACCATTTACCATTTAATCTTATAATTTACCTAAAAATCACGGTAAATATTGAAATAATGTGCATGTGAAAAAAAAAACGGTTATTTTCTACTAATTTAAAAGTATTGTAAAGATTTTAAAGTTTTATTGATTTATTCATCTAACATAAATGTCCTTAATTGGGCCTACCAGACAACTAAGAAAGGCTTACAGAATGGGGAACAAAACTCCGAAAACCCTATACATCCACAACAAAATACCTAAATTTACAGACATCACTTTAGATCACTGATAGATGTGATCAGAAATTATAAAATAAATTATTAGGCCCCGAGTTCACCAATCTTTAAACAGCCCGCTGATTAAATATTAAACAAATGATGGTGAACTTCGAGGAAAGAAGTATCTACTCATACAACCCTACTTATAATAATGTTGACCCAAAAATCTACAATTTGATTCCTACTTGAATGCTATTGTTTTGATAATCCGATATGATGGAGACATTTCTACATTATGTGGATGTGGATTTCTCTTTTACTTTCAATTCTGTGAAAACAGCACATATTGTTTATTCTACACTCACCATTGGTCAATGTAGCTGATGGTCTGCTGCAGCACTCTAGGGGACACGTAAATCTTGTTACGGTACTGGTCCAGTATCCTCAGCAACACCTCGAGGATGCCACCTGTGAATGTGGTAAGATACCACTCCGCAAACTGAACATACTCCGCACGAGCATTCACTGGACTTCCGTACCTGATGACAACAACACCTATTTAGACCACTAGCAGATTCAGGTCTAGCAATAATAAAATAAAATAAGCCTTTATTTCTCTGACCATAAGTTACTAAATTATTTTCAACATTATTATTTTAATTTTATATTTAGTTTTACTATGGTCAGGTGGTGGTCCTTGGACAGAGGCCTCTTCCCTCCATCTAGTTGTTTTCATAGTTGTTATGTATGTATGTAGGTACCCATAACGCGCCGCTGCGTCCGCGCCCCTGTCCCATCTGTCTAGCAAATAAAGTCAGTGTGCTACCAGCTGTTGGTTGTTTTACTTGTGTCCGTATCGCATATCCTACAATAGTGATCTGTCTCTAGCAGTCTATATCATCCATTAATCTTCCCATGTTATTGCTGATTCTATCAATAAGTAGGGTTTTTTTAAAGAGTTAGGACATAAAGAAGCAGTTTCCAGTGCCAACAAATCAGTACGGGTAGGTACCGATCTGTACAGGTAAGTATCCCAATGTTATCATATGCACTTATACATAACGAAACAGGTCTCCTGTTTCTAATGTAATAATTTGTACCTTTCGAAGAGTCTGTAAAGCGTATGAATGGCCCACTTCTTGCATTTCCACCATGGTAGCTCCATCCGCTCGTCCTCATCTACTTGCAGCGTGTGTTCAGGGACCGGTTGTTCCATTACAGACCGAAGAACCTCCATCCATTTCGTAAAAATCTCCTTGGTTATCAAGTCTAGCGGTAAAATGTACTGTTGACAAGTGAAGAAAGAACAATGAGTTTGTATATAAAAGCTTACGTATGAGAATGGTGTTGGTAAAACTAAAGTTCTATTAAAGGAATTCTATTGTAGAGACTGTACTGCAGGGTCATTATAGTATTGCCATGTTTGGCTCTGTCGGCAGTCTAGTGAGACCTGATAGTTCCTCAAAAAACTAACTACAACATTAACTTAATAATTTAACTCAATGTTTTAAGATTTGGGCAACTCTAGAACCCTACAATAGGTCAGGGCCGACATGCACTTTTTAAATATATGGACTATTAAAAATGGTGGAATTTTCTAATGTGGTGATAGGACAATCAAACTAAAACTATTTAAAATGCAATCTGTGCAATACAATAAAATTACATGTTTACTCACTTTAATTAGGCCGTAAAAGCACTTGAGTATTTGCTTCTGAATGAGGACAGACTCAACAGACTGGTCAGCTTGGAGATTCACAATCAAAGTGTACATCATTGGTAGCAGTAAGTTCATAGCCTCTATTAGTGGAACCCTCAACTCAGCCAGGAAAAATTCATAGTTCTTGATCAGCTGGTACAAGCACAACAGTGCTCCCATCCAGCTGTTAGGCTCCGGATTTTGTAAATAAATGTGAATTTTGTCCACAACCTGTGTCCATCTTTCAGGGAAGTCATGCTTGATAATAGTCTTCAAGCACACACAGAGTTGCACTCTGATTATGTCGGGGGCTTGAACAATTGCATCAACAATTATATCCCTAATCATTGCACGGTCCTGCTCATGGATACTGAAAGGTATGGGCTCCCCTTCCTCCGGCTCTTTCTCCTGCCATCCTGATGTTATTAGGTTCTTCAAGTAGACAACACCAGCCTGGCGTACTGGTATCTGTACTTCATTGAGCATAACCACTTGAAGGAGTGATGGAGCAAACCCTATTATTTTGTGGATCTGTAATGAAAAACACAATCAAAAAATTTGTTTTATATCAAATTGTATGGCTTTCTTTCATGGCAAGTGACAAAATGTTCCTATTTCCAAACATTAGCTTTATTATATAGGTACAAATGCAAAATACCTAATGTAAATTAGACATAGGAAAAGAATAGGTGGTTTATTACAATGTGTGTATCATAAAAAGAGGTTTATAAGTTTGGTTATATTCGTTCCGATTATGGTATGTCCGGTTGAGTGCTAACTTTTTGAGGTTAGATACGTGGGTAAAAATAGAAGTGTATCAAGCGCAGTGCCCAGAAAAATCGCAGGACAAAAACAAATCATCGCTTGCTATGCTAAAACATGCTGAAGAAAGTCATACAGCGCGGCGTGTTATTACACGACGTAATACAGACATCTCACGAACAATGTTATCGCGTACATTTCATTGTGCCATGCAATTTGGCAGCTTTATAAAATTCCAAAGCATGTGGATGATAATCATGGTCTACCTGCGAGAGCTGTTCCTCGGCCTGCTGCCTCTGATTAGGGTCAATGGTAGCGCGCAAAATTTCGGTTAACTTTCTGGTGTCCATTTTCAAGAAAATAACATTAAAAATTATATTAGAATACTTTTATTACAACGGGAGGCATGACCCGCTGCCGGGCGTGGAAGTAAAAAAGACAAATTGTCTGTGGTTGAACTGTCACGTGACTTGTAATTATTTAACTTAGGGCTTACGTACACTCAGAGACATTTCTAGCAAAAGAGGACTTAGCGCGAGTTTTAATTTGTCAGTCACACGCACTCACAATCGACCGAGTGTCGAAAATTTCTATAGAAAAAAATAGGTTTCAGCGTGCCGCTAGGAAGGGCGCTCACCTTTCCATACAAAAAAATTGTCACACGGACGAAGGTGAAAGAGCATGATAAAACTTGCATCAAGCCACAGTCTATACTATGTGATTGGTACTTAACCCGCCACAGCAAATGCACTTAAAGAGAGATGAGAAAGAGTTCATTGTCTAATTATTGGACCTTACTCCCCCGAGTAAAAGTTTTATAATTTAGAAGATATGCCAACTTTTATACTTTATTGTTTTTTTTCCAAAATTTTACTTTCAAGCAATCATAACTTTTTTGTGTTTTATTATTACAGGACTTTTTTTTAAATATTTAGGACTTTTTTTAAATTTTTCCCAGGTATTCATAAATATTTGTGTTTAAATTACATTGGGCCTTACCTCGAACTTTATCTTTAAAAAAAATACTAAAAAAATTACTTTGCGGTCAAATTCAACCGAAAATAATAAAAAAGTACGGTGTTACGAAAGATTAATTCTGCTCTAAATTAGTTATCTGGTTTGTATCCTTTCCAACGGCATAAATTTGCAATAAAAAGTTTGATTTGCTAGACATTGGTAGGATTTTTAGATAGACCAAAGTATTTTTTATCAAAAATAGTGAACGTACCAACGGAAGGCACGAAAAGAAATTCGAAAAGTATTATTTGTAAATTCACAAGGACAAAATAAAAATAATTAAGAGCTTAGTATACATACATTACGTAAAGGCGGGTTACTTTAGCCCTGATGGGGTAAGTTTAGCCCAAAACATTGAGTTTGTCGCCACTCTTTTTTGGGTAGTTTATTCCTTTCTTCTATTACAAATAAAGGTTTCTATTACAAATAATAGATAGGGTTATAGTCTTCATGTAAATGCTTTTTTGCCAACATGGAGTTGCGTTCTGACTGTCAGTGACAACTGAAGTAGAGATAGCACTAGTTGCGCGAAATTTATTACTGCAGACTTTTGGTGCGAAACCTTGTTAAATGGTAAGTTATTTAATATAACTACTCAATGGGCTCAATTTCAATGCGCCCTGTCTAAGATTGAACTTAGGTTCAGCCTTTCTCTTTCTTTGCCAAGCAAAAGAAAAGAGACATAATATATTGATTTAGAAACGTCAGACTAAACAGCTGTACGTTGCTAAGGAAATAAGAGAATCCATGGACAATTTAGTAGGGATGTCATTCGATGACGACTAAAGTTAGACGACAGCACGCAAAAACTTGCACAAATACGTTAGAAATCACATCACTTCATTAGGCGTTTCTGAATTAATGTAGTCTGTCTCTTCTGTTTGTTTGATAGAGAAAGAGAGATACTGAACCTAAATTTAATCTTAGACAGGGCGTATTAGAATTGAGCCCAATGTTATCAACTGTTTTATTTCACTCGTAAAGGTTTGTTGAATAGATAGGTTCACTACTGTATGCTTTTAATTAGCCCCGTTCTTTCAAAATGGAAGATAAAAAGGAAAGAAAATGTTTTGGGACTAAGTTACCCGTCGCTAAAATTTAGTTTGGCCCAATTTTGAAAAAAAAAAAACTTGTTGTTAGTTTTTCGTTTGTTTCTTTATTGTAAGTTGTAGTTTGTACTCATATAACACTGAAAAAAAAATGAATTCTATCTCTATTTTATCTTCCGTTACTGGATTTTTTATCCAGTAAATAAAAATGGACTAATTCAGGTCAAAGTAACCTGCTCTTACCTTACCTTATTAAAAAACCGGAAATAAGGGCATCATAAGCAAAACTTAGGATGAAACAAAAGATTCTGCTCTAAGCACTGCCCGTGATTTAGAATATGTGTCTGATATCATTTCTTATCGCCGATTTTGCATTGTAAAAGTACTTTTAAGCTTCTTTCCTAAAAAGGTAAAACTTTGTCTACGGTTGTAAAAATGAAGTATGTGCAAATTTCATTGATTTTTTACGGCTCCTTGAGAACCGCAAACATTTGTTTGATCAAATTTCACTTACAAAAATTAATCGACTGTGTCATCCGGTGGGACTCGAACCCAAAAGAGAGTAAGTAGTAAGAGCACTCGCCCGGATAGTGAAGGGACGTGGGTTTGAGTCCCACCGGATGACACAGTTGATTAATTTTTGTAAGTGAAATTTGATTTGATTTCGTAAAAACTTGCAAAATAATTGCTTAAGTTATAAAAATATAATAATTTGTTTGATGTTAATTTGAACTTGATACCTTCGCGCGTTTTTACAAATCAATGCATGACAGACAATTACTATTTTGTGGTTTCTGTTGCCAGTAAAATAAATTAGTTACAGGTCTTTCATATTTTTGGTCAGGCTATCTTTACATAAATTTTCTTGCCAAAAATTACTAAACTGTGTTTTACTAATTTCGGACAAGAAAATCTAAACCACTTTTACGATAGTGAATAGTTCTCGGCGTTCTTAATACATAAAACTATGACATGTGAGTGTCTCAAAAAGTATGGAAAAGAGGAAGTCCAGAGATAGAGTACATCTTGGGGTACTCGAACCCGGTGTAGAAATTTTCAAGTGCTTCTTAACGCTAATGCCGCGTTGCTTCCATAAATGTTATTGGGATCCCACCGTTAACACTCGGAAAAATACAATTTATCTAATCTTAAGAGTTTAAAGTAAATTCTTATAATTCAGAAATGATTTTTAAACAACATTACACACTTCTTCAATTATCATTCTTGGAACATTGAAAACCCAACCGGATACCTAATTTTATTTGTTAAATAATTTTTTTTTTGTTATAAAAAAGGAGCCAAAACCAATATCGAAAATTATAGAAGTATTTCAATTCTGAATACCATTAGCAAGGTATTCGAAAAAATTGTTTACAAATCTATTTACCCTGTGATATTATGCTAGGGCTTCCCTGGGAACCAACATGGGTTTCTCAAGCAACGCTCTACGGTTACGAACTTGGTATATTTTACCGATTATGTGCTATCCAATATGGACGGAGGAGGACAGATTGATGTGGTCTACACGGACTTTGAAAAAGCTTTTGATCGTGTAGATCACTAAATTCTCTTAAACAAGCTCCAGAGGCTGGGTATGCACGGCGACTTGCTGAGATGGATTGAGTCCTATCTGAACATTAGATCTCAAGCGGTTGTAATGGGTGGCTATAGATCGGATTTCATCAGCATACCCACTGGAATTCCTCAAGGATCACATTTAGGGCCTCTTTTCTACAGCGTCTACGTGTATGACATTGCGGATTTTTTCACGTCTACAAAACATTTAATGTATACCAACGATAAAAAAATATTTTTTTAACTCAAAATTATTAGGACTGTTTATTAATGCAAAATGATTTAGACTCTCTTTATAGCCACTATCAGAAAAATAATATCACAGTTAATGTAAATAATTGCGAATGTATCAGTTTTATACGTAAAACTTAGCCCATTAAATTTCAATACAATTTTAATGGAACCCCAATCCGTAGATCTACAATAGTGAGCGACCTAGGTGTATATTTAGACAGGAAAATGTTGTTGGCCGAACATATAGATAAGATTGTTGATAAGGCATTTAAGAATCTAGGGTTTGTAATCAGAACATGTAAATCATTTACGAACGAGAATACCTTCAAAATTATATACTTCGCTTATGTACGCAGCGTACTGGAATATGCCAGCCCTATTTGGTGCCCTCAATATACAACATATACAGATCGCGTCGAAAAAATACAAAAACTATTTATTAAATTACTAAACTATCGTATTCGTTATCCTACTTTACCGACTTATGAGGAAAACTGTAAGCGATACGGTCTTCTGCCCCCTTTTAGACAGACGCAAGCTGATAGATGTTTGCCTACTATACGATATAGTGCGCGGTCGAGTCGACTGCAGTGAGCTGGTGGCTGGCGTGTCATACCACGTGCCGGGCCGCCGCTCCCAGCGCCAGCAGCCCCGGCTTCTAAGCATCCCGTTCTCCACTACAAAATATGCTAGGAACGCTCCACTTTCTCGTTTGCCGCGAGTTTACAACGATCTATTTACTCACAGTAAATCGACTTTTAAAACTAAGGTTATAGAGGCGTTAAAGAAAAAAGAATAGACCACACACACACTCACACACACATACACACACACGCACACACGCAAACTCACACACGCACACTCACGTACAAACAAATTTATAATGATAAAGCAATACCCCATTAATATGTAAATATTTATACACAAATTTATTTTTATTCCAGTACTTTGTTTTAGTGCAAGTAATTTTCTAACTTCAACATAATATTGTATAAACACTTATGGAAATCTATAATTAGCCGTAGCTACAAGTTATTATGAAACGGAATGTAATTTTGTATTGTATCGCCGTTGATTTCCTAAATAAATGAAATAAAAATAAAAATAGAAATATACATGGGGGTGATTCGTGTACCTCTGGATTTCCGGTTAAACATAATTTTTGGACACCCTGTATAAACAGTTTTTTTCCGCAACATGGCGAGGTCCCATATGTTTTTGGTCAGGACTCAGGCTTAAAATAAAGTCGGTCTCATAACCATTACATTTCTATTTCAGGTGTGTGATGGGCCTTATTTTTAGGCGAAAAGAAAGAAATGTCATTTTGAAATTCTATAGTCTATAGGCGGTTTTCTACTTTGCCGAGCTATGGAGATATTTTAGCTATTTTATTTAATAATTTTATAGATTTTCGAAATGAAATAATAACAAAAGTCAGGTCTAAAAATCGCACAATCATGTGGTCTTACTCAATTGCAATATATATTTGTTCTTTTGGCTTGTTATGTTAATCATTGCAGTATTTACTTAGCGATGTTTTGTTTTCCCAAAACGTTTTTCTCTGATAATAGTGTTATAGTCGACTAAAGATTGTAAATATATGTAAAGTTACTACAATGCGATATAATAAGCAGGAATTATTTGCGCTGGCATCGCAGACCTCGCAGAATTTCGATCGCGAGGGTGTTTTGGTGTTGAAGGAACGGCAGGACGGATTTTTTCGAAGATCTGAAGGTCAGTTGGTTTTAGTAATGTAACATCGCGTTGTCAAA
Organism: Pyrausta nigrata; assembly: GCA_949316185.1. Lineage (NCBI taxonomy): Eukaryota > Metazoa > Arthropoda > Insecta > Lepidoptera > Crambidae > Pyrausta > Pyrausta nigrata. The sequence goes on from OX438936.1 coordinate 4,431,520, forward strand.
ACTACAGGTATCTATCGCGTGTTATTCTACGCCCCTATTTACTAATGAATCCAGATGCATTATGATCAGTGACATCATTTGTGTACCATTAAAGTCAACTACTGATTTATATTACTGTTTACTTGGAACTATTTTCATTCTGTCCTAGTTTCTGTTATCTTTGTAGGGTTATCAAGTTAATTGATTCTCGAACAGTTCCAACTTATTAGAAGTTTATGCTCTTACAATCTAGTACCTAGGTAATATTTGCTGTGAAGCCAGTTTCTACTAATTTAATATTTGAAATTTTCCTGTGTTCTTACTTGCATCTTTTGTAATTTTATATGATTATGTTGGTACTACTGTTGAAAAGAAACACTACCTTCATTTTACTCACTTGCAACTTATAGCTACCCTCTTTTTTGCATATTTTCTATAAACTTGGGGTCTTCCATCCCTAGTTGGACTCCATTTTGTGTTCAGCAAGCATCAGGTCAAGCTGTAAGTACTTACTTCCACAATAACTATTTTTTTATTAATATTATAATTTTAATGTTAATAGGTCATAAATATTATCAGAGATCCACTAAATGTAGTTGCACATGATTTTTGTGTCATATTACGAATTTTCCTTACCAACCAAGCAAAATAGCTAGGGGTTGTTTAGGGATGATAATTTACATCCATTTATACATCCCATCTTAATTTTTTGCTTAAATAAACATTCTATAAGCTTAAATATCAAAAATCATATTAATAATGTTTTTATTTTGTATTATGCCACCTATAAGCACATGGGTTGTCTTTGTTAAGTCTGGGCAGGGTTATCCACAGCTGTAAGCAGTGAATCACATCATGCTTTGTGGATTTTAAGAATTTTAAAGCTACAACCTTTTTTTAAAAAAAATATGCAAAAGCTTTGTACTTTTGAATGAAATTTCCTTATTTTTTTTTCATTGCAAATATGAGGGTAGGTTAAGGTTTAAGGTGTTGAAATTCTTTACCTCCTTTTTTTAATGTTTCTAACTATCTATTTTTATTTCTTACCAGTGGTAGTCTGCATGGATTTGATTCAAATTGACTCACACTATATCCCCATCCAGTAATCGTGCTCTCTCGTTTGTACTCTGTCATATGGTGAAGGAAGGTCACCCAGTATCATAAAATGATACCCTGCTCTCCATATTCCATAGTACTTGTTCGGGGGTCGTTTTAAATCAATAATAGCTCCTAAACAAATCAACATAGAGTTGTGATATTGGTATCATTTTGTAGCTGATAGAGTAGACTTAAAATGTAAGTGACAAAAAATATGAAATGGTCAAGTATTTTTTAAAACTTGAAATAACTGTCAAAAATCCTATTTTTTTAATTTAAACCACCAAATTTTAAATTTTTGCTAAAGTTACTAATCTGTTATCATTTTCCATTAAAAAGGTTCTCAGTGCATTCAAACACTTTTTTAATTTAAAATTAAATCTGAATTAAATTAACTATAGTTCTATTTTTAAAAATATCTTTCAAAAAAAATTTGTGAGCAAAATACTTTTTTATTATCTTTTTACTCAATAAAATAAGCTATAGTTTCATGACTTGTAATCCCGTTATTTCAAAAAGGGTCATATTTTATCGCTAGATAGTAGCAACATACAGAATTTGACCTTCTACAGTTGTGTAGATTGTCATTTGATCAAGATGCTTCTTCTCCTGCCCTAAATGCGAATTATTAGAGCACATAGAGATTGTAATAAAGAGATGTAAGAAATGTGTTATAGTAAAAAAATATGTGTCAATGGATTATGTCCACAATGTCAGGGAATGACATAGCTACAGGCAGGATTTTGTTACAGTTTGTCAGGCGTTACTTTGCGGAAATCCATTATCAGATGGGAAAAATAAAATACAATTATTTTGCTTTAAATTTCCGCTAAGAGATGCTAGCGCAGGCAACAAAACCACAAAAGCATTAGCTGTAGTGCATGCGTATTGAGGGAGGTGCATTCTGCATTTGCCTGAACTGGTACTCAAAGCGGTTGCGGTTGGTGTGGTTTTGTTGCCTGCGCTAGCGTCTTTTAGCGGAAATTTAAAGCAAAATAATGGAATTAGGCGTTTCAGCTCATAATGACAACTTCTCAAAATGACAACCGGACGCAAAATGTCCCTTTCTCAAAATGTCAACTTCTTAAAATGTCAAATTCTCACAATGACAACTTCACATTTGGTCAACTTCTCATAATGTCAACTTCTTAGATGATTAAGTTGCATAATGACAACTTTGTAATTTCTATCTTAACAAAGCGAATTATTGATTTACTATGATTAAGAAATTGTTCAATTACCTATTCTGCAGTAAAATTAAAATATATGTATATTTAGGTATGCAATATAGGAAGGTAGGTATCTGGGGATGATAAGTAAAATACCAAAATTTATAATCAATCAGCTGTAATAGGCGTTATTTGTGTCCTCACATCTTATATAAAATACAAAACAAAATTGATAATCATTCCTACTAGCTCCATCTGTCTGCAATGTGGTGAAGCATTTTATAATAGTTACCGCTTAGCGGGAGTTATTTACATACACATAACATCATTAATTTATAAGTAAATCATTTTTCTTATTAATATAAAAATATTTTAAAATTGATAACAAGGGAATTATTAAATTAAAATTTATCATAATATAACTATTAAATTCAATATAAAACTTACGGTTGAACCTACAAACATCGGTATCCTATTTTTTTAAAAATATTGTACAACATGAGGGTATTTTGATATACATAATTTGTCATGTTATGTCACACATACCAGAGCAGAGTTAAAGGAAAATCTAATGATTGTCTTTACAAATTAAAAAAAGGAACCAAATGTTGGGATCAAAGTATTGTAAATAGTATTTTGAAAGATTTCAGAAATAGAAGAAGACAGCGTGACATTATTTTCGATAAAAAATATAATAAATATTTGATTGAACTGCAAAATGAAAATCTGATAATTTCATCATTTTTTAAAAAAGTTATATTTTTGCGACTTTCTTTATTTAAATAAAAAGTTTAACTAATGTAAAAAGTAAAACCTGAATCAGAAGTTATTTTGGATTAAAATGTTATGTTCTTAGACATTATTTTGTTTTGTATTTTATATAAGATGTGAGGACACATATAACGCCTATTACAGTTGATTGATTATAAATTTTGGTATTTTATTCATCATCCCCAGATACCTACCTTCCTATATTGCATACCTAAATATACATATATATTTAAATTTTACTGCACAATAGGTAATTGAACAATTTCTTAATCATAGTAAATCAATAATTCGCTTTGTTAAGATAGAAATTACAAAGTTGTCATTATGCAACTTGATCATCTAAGAAGTTGACATTATGAGAAGTTGACCAAATGCGAAGTTGTCATTGTGAGAATTTGACATTTTAAGAAGTTGACATTTTGAGAAAGGGACATTTTGCGTCCGGTTGTCATTTTGAGAAGTTGTCATTATGAGCTGAAACGTAGCCGAATGGCAAAAAACGGAACCCTTATAGTTTCGTCAAGTCTGTCTGTCCGTCCGTCCGTCCGTCCGTATGTCACAGCCACTTTATTCTGAAACTATGAGCATTACACAGTTGAAACTTAGTTTTAGGTTTAAAGAACTTTATTCTCATAAGAATATAACAATTCACTTAAAATGAGATAGCAAAAATAAATTAAATGGTAGTATGTAATATTACTCGCCGGTACCTGCTTCAATGTGAAGCTTAAGTTTCCTTTTGAAGGTATTTAAAGTTTTACAATTACGTACATCAGTTGGTAAGCCATTAAACAGCTTTGCTCCCTCATATAAAATAGTCTTGCTTGGTAGGCAGATGTATTCTGTTAACCGCTTTACGATTCTAATACAAAAAAAAAAAGATATTTAAGGGGGGAATCCCATACATAAAACTAAAACCAAAAAAACATTTTTGTAGTCTAACCTATGCGTGTGGGGTGTCTATAGATAGGTCTTTTAAAATGACATCGAGGTTCCTAGAACTATTTTCTCTTAAAGTCTAACTTTTGAGAGATAGACGCTTCCAATGTGGTAAAATGGGCGTCCGCTTCATCTAACTTTTGAACTAAGCAAGTGTAAATTTTGAAAAAAATACATGATGTAGATCGTAACAAATTCTTTCAACGAAAATTGGTTTGAACGAGATCAAACTAGTAGTTTTTGTGATATCGATCATTTTCAACAACCACAAACATAACTTTGTTTTTCATACAAACACTATGAAAAACAAAGTTATATATGTTTTCAACAAAATATTGTGGTCTTTTGGCTAAGCGAGAGCAAGTGGATCCTAATTCAGTTAAAGTTGACACGGAACCCTTAGTGCGCGAGTCCGACTCGCACATGGCCGGTCTTTTGGGACAGATCTAATGGCTAAAGATTGTGCAATATAATGTTATTATTATTTTTCAATGATTTTGATTTATCAATCTTATTTACCTATTTTGTGATAGGATGTTCCGTCCGGTGGTTCCGTCTGAGAGGCAACTTGCTGTTTTACCTCAAAGGACCAGAGGCCTGGTACGAACCCATGGGCGTCATAGTACTCGGCCATCACCAGGTGAAATTGCAGACACCAGATGAAAACGGCCACTGGCCTTTTCAAATTGGTAAGTTAGGAAACTTTCTTAAAAGAACTTATCATTCTTTTGATTTACTTGATCTTGTGTACTAAATACTTTTTTGTGCACAATAACAATAATATACATTACGTAACAAAATGCTGCTAAGACCACTTGGGACAAATATATATAATTATTTTTAATGCTTTATCAGTACTTATACGTAAAGGTTTTATGTTTGTCTGATAGTGTGTTAATAATGTTTGCACGCATTTTCTAAATGGTATGCTATTTTTAGTGTGGGAGAATGGTGTCTGCTATCGGATGGCTACATTTCACGAGTCCGAACGAACTCTATGGCTCAAAGCCATCCAGATGGCATCCTACGATTACATGAACTCACAGATTGCTGCATTAAAAGAGAGGCTGAACAGAATCAGACCTATCATGGATATAGCAAGTTACAGGATGCAGAAGGGGATTATTATTGGTAAGTTGTTTAATAAAGTTTTAATCTTTACATCTAATTTATTTTAGGTATGATTAAATTATTTCGGATTTTAATGTTTTTCGGGTTCCGTACCAGCTAAAGAAAAAAAAGAAATGCCTTTATTTTATTTTTAATGATCTGGTGTACCATCTATAGCTAAATTCAGATTAAATTTCGTCATGTCCGTGTCCTTTTCGCTGAAATTTGGTAAGTATGGGGGGGGGGGGGGGGGCTATCAGGGGTGAAAAATCGATCTAGATTAGTCGGCCGGGACGAATTTAATTTTTTTTAGTAATTTTTTTGTACTTATAGCCGCCACGAAGGAGCGTCGGTGGCGCAGTGCTAGCCACAACCCAGGGTTGCCTCTCATGCGGGAGGTACCGGGTTTGATCCCACGTGCCGCCATGTACCAATGACTTTTTCTGATTTCTGAGTTGAAATAAAATCAAATATGTAGTTATGTACATTAGTTGTTTCACTAACCGATGCTCTTACGGTGAGGAAAAACATCGTGAGGAAATCTGCACAATCATGAATGTGTAACCATTATCCAAAACTGGCCAGGTTCCCCTTAACAGGGTCACGGAGGTCAGATGGCAGTCGCTCCATTGTAAGTACCTGATCTGCCAAATCCTGGATCATGGTCAGTGGACCCTGGGTCCTCGCCTGCGAGTGCACAACCAGGATAACGCTAGGATGAAGATGAAATAAGACTTACGAATCATAAATATTTTTTTATTAAATAGTAGTAATCGAACCTGGAATAAACTAACACATAACAAAGAAGAGTGGAGAAACCTGGGGGAGGCCTTTGTCCGAAGGCACACAGATGAGATCCTTTAAAACTTATTTACTCTGTAGCTTGATTAATTGTAATATCATCTTATCTGAATAAGGCTATTATTATTAGTAATCGAGCGAAGCTCGGTCGTCCAGGGGGCTAATTACGTAACTCTGTTGCTAACAATTCAGGATTGAAATCGCTTGAAAATGACACATTTGACAACTTCAGTTACTCTGTTAAGCTGGCCATTCACGGTCAGTTAAAAAAATGACCCTACTCACTAACATAAAAATAATCTGAAAACTGACTTTCATTTAGTGCTGCTAGAACGTGGGTGAACCCCACGCAAAGGGGACTTTTAGTTTTTTTTAATTTAGGGGGTAAAATGGGCGAGAAGGTCTTAAAAGCGGTAAAATATGGGCAATTGTGGAAAAAAAATATAACATTAAATTTTAGTACCTACTTATGCCTATAGCCTAGATTTTTACTACCGATATTGAAAACGTAAAATTTTGGTCGTACCTCAGACCGACTAATTAGTGTAACTGGCCGTGAATGGCCAACTTTAGCAACAAAACTTTAATTAAAATAATTTCATTCAAAGTTACATAATCCACTACCAGGTACTATAGTGAATGAGTGAGTAATGAAAATTGGACAACAATATTCTTGCAAATTTTCACATAGTTATAAATGTGTTCGTTCCTCAGACATGAACGAAGTGCCCCTCTGCGAACTGGCTCTCTCGTGCGACAACTTGCTCTGCGACGCCCACGGCCGGCCGCCGTCGCCGACGATCGTCATATACGTCAGGTACCCCAAGGGGCTCAGCGTCAGATACGGCTCTACGGAAACTGTCGAGGTGGGTGTCATACGATTGATAAATTTATTGCACATTATATAAAAAAAAACAGCAGTTTACACAGAAGGTAGTACAATGTATTGACTTTTTATTATTTATTTTATTAAATCAACAAATGCATAGAGTATTCGATTAACGGCCCGTTCACACATGGGAGTCCGTTTTACTGGTACGTTTTTAACGGATACGTCATAAATTTATGCTCTGTTCATACATAGGCACCGTATAACGTTTAACGGATCCGTCATTACTGGATCCGATGTGTGAACAGAAAACTCACAGTATACGCTTTTATATATAAATATATAAATGCGAGTCAAAACCTGTCGCATCACTCCCCCTCCTACACCCCGCACACACCGCCCGCCACGCACACAGTATCTATCCGTTAAAATTCTACGTATCCGTATATTTTTACTGTTCCGTCGTCCAGTATTCGATGACAAAACGGAATGTAATTTTTTTCAGGAACGATATGTTTTACTGTATACAGAATACTTTGCCATGTGTGAAGTCGCTCATACAACTACAAACACCATCGACGAAAAGAAAACGTACACGATAAAACGGAACAGTAAGACGGAGACATGTGTGAACCGGCCGTTAGGCTACGCCAAAAGGCCTGACGCTCTGTCAGGACTCCATAATGCCATATCAGTTACTTGTATATTATTGCCCATTGTATTTGTTAGCTATATGAGGCAATTATTTGTTTTTATTTAAATTTATGGAATTTTATATCCCAAATGAATGTTAGTTTGTTTTGAAAGACACGATTTTTAATATAAAAAATTATATTAAATTCACAGCTCTTTTTAAATATAAAACAAGACTTAATTACTTGCTAATCTGTCTTACTATCTAAGTCAATTATTTTTATAGTTCACTGTATACATAAAATGTTTGATGACATAATAAACTCACATACCATAAGAATTACCATAACTTATATGTAGATGTTTTTCGGCCATATCCGACTTAGAATTTGTGAATAGTAAACCTGAATTTTTTGCAACGTTTTGTTCTGATACATATAGAAATAATTTTTGGGCAATCTGCCTTACTCAAAATCTGTTAAATAGATTTGAGTGGACGAGTAACGACTGTCCATTATACCTACCTCATCACTTTCGTATCAACAACATACATTGTTTGTAGACATGCAGTAACCCAAGCTTTTCAAAGACGATTCTGTTCCGGGCGAGTGATGGTCTTACTGGCGATGCCCTTGTCAGAATAGTGGCGTATGACGTCAAAGAGAGGGTCTCGGAGACTTCTGTACCCATGGGGTTTACCTCGCTGCAGCTGAGCACTATACAGGTACGTTACACTTTATATAAGTTTAAATAAAAAATTCGCACACGGGTATGACATATTCAAAAGAGACCGTGAATTTCTCACGGGTGGATAGACTGCACGGTAGCTCAGTTGGTAAGAGCGTTGACCGGCTTCAAATCCTACCCGTGTGCGGATTTTTGGTTTCTTATTTAAACTAATAATATTGCACGCAATTTAAACGAACCAGCACCACAGAATACTAGTACTTCGTACAGAAGTATGACTTAGCAATTGTATTCAAAGAAATGTCTACTCAATGTCGTCAACAATATGGCATAATTTAGTTCGCCTCAGAGTCAAGCACATTTTCGTGTAGACACCTACAAAAATCCATTGCAAAATAATTTCATACTTATTGCTCTGGAATATGATTCATAATACACTAAACCTATTCAGTGACGTAATATCACGCGACACGATAGGGTTGACTGCTACGAGAAGCTTCTAACGCCATCTAGCGCCTCTTTCTAGTACTTTATTCATTCTCGTCCAGCCAGCAACGTAGCCGCGCGGCCGCCGGTGAATAAAACGCGCGAGTGTGGCTCTGGCCGGTAGCGACACGCAACTTGTTTTAGCACCTACGAAGGTGCGCCGCGCGTAGGTACGTTTTTGCTACCTCCGCGGGGAGATACACAGGCCTGCCAGCACTTATTGCTGGCCCGTTAGACGAACTGGTCGGTCCAAGATATCGCAGGAAGAAGTTTCTAATCTAAACCTCGCTTTTGTTACAAAGGACTTGTCCTCTTTTTGTATGGAGGCTGGTTTTTTATTCCAAGATATCACCAACCACCAATAAACCTATATTTATCTTTAAGCTACAAAAATATAGAACACGTAACCATAGAAATCAGAATTTTAAACGCCTCAATTTTGGAAAAAAAAAATGTTTTGTAACAGGCATTATCCATTGATCACTTACTTGTATTTCCAGGCTGTATGGCTATGTACTATTGCCTTTTCACTGGTGGATAAATACTACTAGGTACTACCACAGATTATATAATAGGTACTACTGTCAATGGAATGTCAATTTTGCTGTCAATTTTTTTTCATGCGTTAATTGATATAGGCAAAGGTGCGGTTTATGTACAGACAAAGGGAAAAAATAATTTCAATTTTTCTCTAAATCGGAGGCCTTAAAAAATATATTGATTATGCAGAAAGGCTAGTTTTAGTGAACTCTTTCGTATAACATTTAGTTTATTCTGGTTAGAAATATTGACGAATAAAAAACTATTAATGGACAAGTCCTTTGCCAGTTTATTTTTTTATTTGCGGTCCATGGAAAACTCTAAGCTGCTTTTAGGTACTTCGGAACTTTTTAGGGATTGGAGATTTGGCATATTTTTCATTGTAGGTATTTAGAAATCTTTTGAGATGCTTTAGGGGAACCTCTTGTTAGGGTAATTTCAGGAGCATGGAAGAGGCCCTGCCAAAAATATTCCTACCAGCGTTCCTCTTATTACCATCTCCAAAATGTTTTTAGCAAATCAATTTAACATTCCTTGCAATTTCTTTGTTGCCTACTTTTCTGTTAATAAATGTGACTTGTCAATTAGTGAAATAATCGGTGTTTTTGTTGAAACAATAAAAAAATCAACATTTTAACATATTATGATAATGATTTTTTATTTATGGTTAAAGGATTTCAAGTCCTTAAAATATCTAGTACCTTTTAAAATATCTATCAGTAAACCTTTTTGTCCACATAGTCAAATAATTACCCAGATAGCGCGGCCTCAGACGTCATTATCTCACTTTTTATAAAATGTTATTTTAACTTTTTGACTATTTCTTCGCGTGCCCTTAAGGGACAGCTTGTCAGTGCATGTCCATGCTAAGATACCGTTTAGAGATTGTCTATGCTTATCATATTATTATTTCAAACAATAGTCTTATTCATCTGCAATTATCTTTATCGTGACGCTATAATAATGCAAACAATGGATTGTTTGTTCTATCTCGGCCGTATGTCTGACTACCCCACTTTGACCTTGTGATCGCCTTTATTTCCTATGTAATAAAAGCTGTTTTCTTAGTTAAATTGGGTGATCTGACGTGGCACAGCGAAATTCAGTTAATAAAATAAATGCTAATTTTTGTTTCTACAATACTTAACTAGATCTTACTTAGCATGGTGATCTAGCAGAGTCTTTATTACACCTGTAAGACATAACCCGCTTACGCTAACCATAATTAGGTGTTGTGAGGATAACCATAGTGGTTATTATTTACTGCACAGTAAAAATGTAGTGTATTTTTTGCTAATTCATTAAAATTCTACGTGCATACTGTACGCTTATCTGATCGCCAACAGGAGGCCCAGAGGCTGCGGGTGGCTCTAATGACTCGTGAAAACAAGACAGTGGGCTTCGTCACTATAAACGGTTGGAGTCTAGAGCCATCCTACATCGGGACTAGTCCTAGTCATACGAACGACCGTAACAGCATAGACATACCGCAGAAAGTCCTGTGTCACCGGCGATCGCAGTCCTTGCCCCCTAGATTGGGGTTGAAGCTGAAGTTTCCATCGTACGGCAGTCTGCTGAAGCAAAACTTTGTAAACAGCCATCAAGTCACGTACAGGTTCCATTCAGGGCTCGGAGGCGATATAACGGTGCACGAGATTATGGCGGAACCAAAGCTCTGCTATCAGATGCCGATGCAGCTGCTGTAAGTTTTTTCTGTTTTTCATATAATATATTTCGTCGTTTGTACTATGTATAGCCTGACCAGAAATATATGGGACCTGAATTAAGGGCGCTTCAAATCCACTTTGTATGACAACACTCGGTATAATCATACCAGCGTAGATTGGCAACTGAACATAAAAAAACATATTTTTAATATGTTTACGTCCATCTTAATTTTTTAAGCCTGCTGCCTAATGATAACAGATTCTACGATAAAAAAAACACGACAGAACACTCGCAAATTGAGTACTTATTAAATTTAGTAACTCTTTGTAACATGGGTCTTGAATTTTGGATCAAAACATAATTATTTTAGCAAAACCACTAACGGGTAAAAGAAAAATTATTCCATTGTTTTTCTAAATTATATTATTAAAATGTTATGATATACATAAAATGTTATTTTATATAATTTAATAGTAAATCTTGGAAAACTAAGAACTATTTTAGTTGTAATATCCAAGTAGGTTGGAATCTAAAGAAAATTAAACTTAAAACAAGTCTTCTTATTTGTCTTTGCCATTTTCCCACTTTAGGTGGGGTCGGCTCTCCTAATTAACTTGCGCCAGGCAGTTCTGTCCTGGATTGTCTCTTCGTCCAACTGGGCATTTTTTATTGTTCGGGCCATGTTTGTCCACCAGGTGCCGGGAGGGCGCCCTCTTCCGCGTTTTATTTCAGGCAATTCCAGAGCCTTACGAACCACATTGTCACCGTCTCTTCGCATAACGTGGCCGTACCATCTCAGTCGACTCTGTTATTTTTTCAGGTATTGGTGCAACTTTAAAACTACCTCCATGCTCATTTTCTAATTTTATCCAATCTAGTTACACCCCCCGACCATCTCAACATTTTCATTTCATTGGCATGAAGTTTTTGTTCATGATTTTGTTAAGCGGTCCAGCATTCAGCGCCGTATAATAATGCCGGTCTTATCGCAGTTTTATAGACTTTTCCCTTCGTTTGAATTGGCATTCGAGGGTCACACATGATTCCTGTCAAGCTTCTCCATTTTTGCCAAACCACGTTAACTCTATGTGCTACGTCTGCATCGATGTTTGCGTCTACTGTCATCAATGAGCCCAGGTATTTAAACTGCGTTACTTTTGGTACAGGTGTTCCATCGGGGTAGTAGATAGTAGCTGGCCCATCAGTTGGGTTTGGGTCATATAACCATTGCATGTGTTCTGTTTTTGACTTGCTGACGCGAAGGCCGTATTTCTCGAGGGCTATTGTCCAATCCGATAGTTCTTTCTGGAGTTTTGTTGACGTATTGGCCACTAGAGCAATATCATCAGCGTACAACAGGCTCCACGGTAGCGGAGCTTGTACATCTTTAGTTAGGTAGTCCATGACCAGGTTAAAAAGTAACGGACTTAGGGCCGATCCCTGGTGTACTCCTACCTTGACTTCAAAGCTGTCGCTCAGTCCGGCTGGGCTTTTCACCTGAGTTTTGATCCCTTGGTACAAATCTTCGATCAGTTTGATGTAATACTCGGGTACATTTTGGGCTCTTAGTGCTTGCCATACAAGTCTCCTGGGCACTCGGTCGAACGCCTTCTCTAAATCAATAAATATCAAATGAAGGTTCTTTTCTAGTCGAAAAATACAACAGCACATGTTAAACCACTTTTCTATTACGAAAACGAACAGTTCTCGGTATTTTTATCACATAAAAATTGTATTTGGTCGAAAATTAGATTACGCGTCCACTTTGACACTAATCATTATGACAATTGATGACATGACAATGACGATTTGTGGTTTCTGTTGCCAGTTAAAGAAATTAGTTCCAGTTGTTTTCCGCAATATGGCGAGGTCCCATGTATTCCTGGTCAGGTTATATGTTTATTCATCATTTTGTCTTACCTATACGTTCTGCATGCTCTCACTTGATACTTTCGTTGATAACTTCTCTCTTTCTTTTTTTGCACCACTTGTATCTTCTCTGTGATTGACCTGTAGTTGACTGGTAGAGAATGCTTTTGGCATTGAGTCCGCCATTTGTACATTGTTTTGATTTTTGCAGAAAAGTATAAATAAATAGATTTCGCTACGCACATGCATATAATGCCTTTACGGCTGAATTTCGCATCTATTTCCCCTTTCGCTGATATATTTTTAACTCATTAGGAATATTAAATTTAATTGAAATGTTTGCAAATTAAGTGTTGTACATAGGTCTTAAATAATTACAGTGAACTTACAACTTAATTAAGGTGGACTTCTTAGCAATGCGGTTGGCGGCTCCGGCTCGCCGCATTGCTTGGAAATGTATCACACACACATGTACACTTTTTTACATGTTTTTTTCTTTTGGGCTTGCAATAGACACTTTTAGGCCGAGTTGCACCACGTAACCTTTTTGACGTCTGTTATATTTGAAGTAAATGTTGCATCTCAGCCTTATTATTACAATGCTTCAATGGAGGCACCATGCTTGACAACTTACCATAACTCACCACTAAGATACATTTCCAGTGACATCTACATACAGCGCGAGAAAGAGTTATTAGAAGAGTTACTGTCAGTCGGCGAGACATGTGGCAAGTGGCAGAGCAGGCAACTGGAGTTGGTCAGCGCGCACGTCTCGTTACTGAAGCACTACTGCCACTCGAAGCGGCGTATGGGGCAGACCGACCACTCGTACTTCAAGCCCAGTAGTAGGAAAGGTGAGTGAGCTAGTGATGAGGGTGTGAGCCAGAGGTGAGTGAATGAGCCGAAGGTGAGTGAGCAGATAGTGAGTGTGTGAGCCGATAGTGAGTGAGTGAGCCGAAGGTCAGTGTGTGAGCCGAAGGTGAGTGAGTGAGCCAAAGGTGAGTGTGTGGGACAGTGGTGAGTAACCTTGTTTTGAGTGAGCTAGTGGTGACTGAATCAGTGGCAAGTGGTGAGTGAATGAGCCAGTGGCGAGTTACCTAGTGGTGAGTGAGCCACTAATGAGTTAGTGAGCCGGTACTGAGTAAACCAGCAGAAGTGAGCCACTAGTGTCTATGTGAATAGTTGCGAGTTCGAGATTGGTGCTGGAAAATTGTAAGAGAGTAAGACAGGGTGAGTGGGTGAGCCAGTGGAGAATAAACCAGTAATGAGTGTGACTGAGTCAGTGATAGAGACCGGTGGTGAGTGAGCTAGAATTTCAACTAATTATTCCATCTCCCTTCCCTCGCGCAGATAAAGTAGTCCTAGAGTTCGCGCCAGTGAACCTCCACCTTCAACGCATGTGGGTACACAACGACACGCTGAACAAGACTGGCTTCCACTACGTCGTGGAAGCCTGCCTTTTTTTAAAAAGTACGAGACGAAAATAGTCGAAAAGTTTTCGCTCAAGACATTTTAGAAAGTATGATAGGTAACCATGAGACAGAGGTGAGCGGTCGAGCCAGTGGAGAATAAACCAGTAATGAGTGAGGGTGAGCCAGTGGCTAATGAGCGAGTCAGAGATAAGAGAGCCTGTGGCGTGCAAGCTAGCAGTTTTTGATTACCCACAGGCATCGGCTAAAAACTGGTTGCGTAGAATGCCCCCAGCTGCCATGACTAATGCAGAGTGGATGCCTTTTTGGTGATGCTCATTAAATGTGCCGTGCACTTAAACCCAAGTAACCTCGACCACCGAATATTTTTTTCTTTATTTCTTTCATCTCCCACGCGCAGACGAAGCAGGCCTAGAGTTCGCGCCAGTCAACCTCCACCTTCAACGCATGTGGGTGCACAACGACACGCTGAACAAGACCGGCTTCCACGACGTCGTCACCGTCGGCGCTTTCGCTGCGCACACGCACAAGTCCGAGCGGACAGGCGGGCTTATCAGGTATTTATATCTTTACATAAATGAATATATTTTCTATGAATAAATGTATATTCTTTCTTATTTTTTCTTATATAGTTTCAAACAAAACTCGACTGCCCCAGTTCATAACCTTATAACTATGTTTGACGTAATCTGACAGGAGAACGCAAAACGTGTTTCTTCTTTTCCTTGCATAGCAATTTGTAAAGAATTTGATATGTTTGAAAAGCAGAGAAATTATAGCTCTTTTTAATGTATATGTCCTAGAGCTCTATTTTTGAATCACTCGTATGACATTCTGTTGACGAATGCGACGTAGTTTTCACTAAAATACTTAAATTTTCTCGTTTATTCTATCGCTCGCCTTCTGTGTCGAGTGGGTAGGGGCGCTCGTTGCGTTTTCGAGCGGTCGAGTGCAGTCGATCGAGTGTTTTAAAGATGCTGAGTTTTAGATGACGAGCGAAAATCAGTAGAAATCTGCACGCGAGTGGAGGGAGGGCACTCAATCCCTGTATTTATTGAATTGAATTAGCAAATAAAGCCGTAAGAATATGTTTAGATTATTATATTAGCTTTGAAATACATAAATCTGCCACCCTGTACAACCTCGATCCTCTCCTTCAGGCTAGTCCAACAAGCGAAAGACGTGAACAGTTCGAAAGCAGAACTGAATTCGGCCGTTAACAAGATTCAGGCGGAGTACGACAATGTGATGGCGGTCGCCCGACTGAAGGATGAGGTGGAACACGACATGGATCGAGTGGTGATGCTACTGCAAGCAAATCAAGGGGCAGACGTGCTAAGTCTCGTAGAAGGTAAGGCATTGGGCACAATTCACACTATAGTCCGATAAGTTCAAGCGATTTTTCCTATTTGGAATGGGTTTACTCTTGACTCCACACTAAACCAGACGTGGCGTAGACAGAGTCGACGGTGGAGTGAGCTCACCCAGAAGGTTCTGGCACTCCCTCTCATTGGCGGATCACAGCAAACTTATTGACGCCGGGCTCCGGTGGGAGAGTGGTAGCTGCCAGGTGGCACCTTACGGTGCCTACCACCGCTGTTAAGATCCTTCAGCAGTTACGAACTATAATTTTTTTTCAATTTTAGAGCTCATTCACACGAGGACTATTCGTGATTTTTGACGATTTATCTTTTTTCACAATTCGTTCTCTTTTTTTACGGCTCACGAATCGTGGAAAATTACGATACGTCTTTAATCTAGTATCGTGTTTTTAAAAATCACGAATCGTCAAAATACACGGATTTTTGACCAAATTCAATTAGGATATTTTGACGAATCGTGCAAAAACACAATTCTGTATGCAATGTAAACGTCCATCCGTCATGACGTATCCTGTATTTTTACGAATCGTCAATGACGGATCCCGTGTGAATGAGTTCTAAAAGAAAAACATTTGATCGTAATCTCACCTTATGGTACGCGCAGAAGCGGTCGAGGATGTGACATGTCTGTATGTATTTTCGTTAACCGAAACGAACCACTAGGGGGTAAATCCTAAACCAACTATCGCAATTGCCTTCTGGCTCGCGTTGCGCATGCGGGTAGGAAATGAGAAGAGGATTTCCTATCAGTCGTGTGCGATTGGTGCTTCCTGGGCTCCCGCACGTCCAAGGACAGAAAAAAAGAAAATACATTTATTAACAAGGGACGCACGACGCGAGTGTATGAGTTTGCCGTACTAGTCTTTTATATTCAAACTTGTTCACTGGATAAATACGCGTTGAAGGCTAAAACTAAAACAATGTTTTGTCGTTTCCTATTTCTTTTTTCCTGTATATGGTGGTATTTGTAGTTAAGGCATCTTAAATGTACTGTTTTTGTTCCCAGGCATAAAATGCAAAGTAAAAAGCGTACTAGCTCTATGGGATCCTGGCGCTGTGGAAGAATCTTTGTCTTATATAGGGTGGCCAAAGAATAATACCCACGAGGAGCCAGATGGTCAGGTAAGACATTTTGCCTGTTCATTTGTGCTGAATAATGCTACTTACTTTTCAATCTTTTTAATTGGCTGGTGTGCTGTTGCGGAGCTAATCATAATACACCAGCCAATCAACTACTTGATTGTACGATGGACTATGTCTTCGAAAGCATGTTGAATTTAAAGAAAGATTATATCCCCTACCAAATCACAACGTGATCAGCAAAGCAATACACAGGTGCGCTCTCTGTTCCTTTACTCTTATGATTCGGTGAGACAGCTATCCGACATGACCGGAGTAGGGTCAGGCGCAGGACCAACGGCTTAACGCGCTTTCCGATACACACAGGTGTAAACACCACCAACAAACGGTCTAACCCAGGATTCGAACACGGGACGTCTTGGATAGAAGCCAGCGCCACCACTAGACCAACGAAGCACTCATTCGTGTTAGATTAGTTGACTATAAAACGAACACATACGGCGGCACGTCAAAGCCCACTTTGACCTCGAGAGCGCCTCTATTCCCTACGTAATAAAAGCAGTTGAAGTTATACTTCGAATCAAATGGGTAACCACTGCTGCAGACTTTATATACGTCTGTTTCAGACAATGGCAACGATAATGCGACTGACTGAGCAAATAAGCATGTTCGAGACAATGAGTTCGGACTGCGACGCGTTTGACGCATCCTCCAGTTCTAGCTCAAAGGAGACCTCTCCGACCGTTGACTTGCCTTCACTGACTTCCAGCGTGCCTAACATCTACCCTGCTAGGAACCGCGACGTTAAGATATCGGAAGGTGAGGAAACAAGCTTGGAAATGATTCAATGATTCAAGATAATGCACGGCAGTAATTAGAACTACTGAAGAAACATCAGAACCAATTCATTACTATCATAAACATTTGTCTTGTAAAATACAAATTGTTAAAATAATTTGGTGCAATCAATGCTAACGGAAATGGGCGGACCACATTCTATCTTATTCCCTTTTTTATGTGATTCCTATCCTTTCTTATCCTATACCAATTCTTATCTTTCCTTTTTCTATCCTATTCCCATCCTACTACTATCCTTCTCCTATCCCATTCCTATCTCACTTCTACCCTACTCCTATTTTATTCATATCCTTTTACTGTCCCATTCCTATCATATTCCCATCTCACTCCTATTCTATTCCTATCTTACTTCTTATACTGCTATTCTATTACTTACCAATCTTTACCTATCCTATTCCCGTCCTAATTCTTCTTTTCTCCTGCACTATATTCTTATCCTACCTCCACCCTATATTTTTATCCTACCCCCTACTCCGATTATTGTCCTATCCTATTTCTATCCTAATTCTACCGTACTTCCATCCTACTCTTATCATATATCCTATTCCTGTTCTTATTCCTATCCGACTACCCTATCCTATTACTATTCTGTTTCTGCCCTACTATACTCTTAGGATACAATTCAGAATAGGAATAGTCCTATCCTATTCCTATACTATTTCTATTGTATCCTTTCCTATTTCCTATTCCTATCTTATTTCTATCCCGTTCCTATAAACACGTGGTGAAAAATCACCCAATACTTATTAAAATATGTATTTATTTAGGGGATTGCTACTACCTTTTAATATGTATTTTTCGATATTCCGGCACTATTGCAAGCGCCATGAACACGCAAAATTATTCTAATGTCAGTAACCACGAAAGTTTTACACATTTTCCATTTCCAGGCACTGAACTCCAATTCCACAACGACTACTTCAAGAGTGAGAGGGAAGAGCGCAGCAGTTGGCACCACTCGTTCCGGTCGGTCCGGTCTCGGCCGAGACTGGATGAGACGCAGAGTCTGTCGTTTGAGTCCAATAAGACAAGACACGGCAGTCTGAGGAACGACTTCAAATGCTCCGCATCGTTGGAACAAGTCTCGTACCGATGCCTGATGGAGAGTCTCAGCGGGAGTGATAGGAGAAAGGTAATTAATAAATAATGATTTTTGTGTCTTTAACTGAGGTGAGGAAAACATCGTGAGGAAACCGGCACATTTAGGCGACTGAATGTGTAACCATGGTCCAAAGCTAGTCAGGTTCCCCTGTTAACAGGGTCATGGAAGTAAGATGGCAGTCGCACCACTGTAATTACCTGATCTGCCACATCCTGGATCAGGGTCAGTGAACCCTGGGCCCCTCGCGTGCTATTGCACAACCGGGATAACGCTGATGATGATTTTTGTGTATTTATCTCTCTCTTGACTATTATTCTGAATAGCTTATCGGATGGATTGTGTGATATCTTTCATATGGAACCTTATTATCTGCACTTTCTACACGTATAAGAAGGTAGTTTGTGAGTTTGTAGGAATTACAAAACCGTTTTTGAAAATACTTTCATCCAACGTTAAATTTAGTGATGAGATTTCTCACGTATTTTTACAAGTTTTCGTCTAACTTTAGTGACATCTTTACTAAATTGTCTATGGATTTTGTTATTTTCTTAGCCACTGACAGCTGACACATTTGGTTTTGGGGTTTTCGGTCTTGAAATTACTCAGAAACGGGTTGGTCGGAGTCAGAAAGTTGGTGGTTTTCCGACGCCTGATCTCCCTCCGTCTTACTACTATTGTGATTGATAAGGAAGAATCAAGACATATTCTCCGCTGATTGTAGCACTGACGAACTTTTGACAAAATACTTGTTTTTCGAATATGCCTATGCGAATTTGACCTTGATGCTTGAATATATAATGCCACGCGATTTATTTTTAACATACATTTATAAGTCTCCATTTGAAAACATAGTGCTTAGTTTTGATTTAAACTGCAGTCGATTGAAGAATGTGAATATTTAGGCTTAAAAACTAGACGAAATCATTTATGGGAAAAAAAATTAAGACCAAATTTCTGACCCCTTTGTTAACAATTTTAAAGCTGCAAAATTGCAATCTCGTCAGTAGCTGAAAAAATATATTTATTTGGCACAAAAATGTTGTGAAATAGATTCACAGATTAAAATCATACATAATATTTGGGTTTATTATCATATTTGGGTGTGGGGTAATCATAAATATAGCTGGCGAACTTTTATCGAGCAGTATTATCGCGAATAAGCTAAAGCAAATAAGTTTTCTAATGAAGTAGTAAGTGGACCTTCATCTAATCTCAAAGACTGTATGATTTGCTTTCTTAGAAAGGCCTTTGTTTTTCCTAAGATAATTTATTGTGCCATTCGCGTTTTGTTTTTCTTACTTTGGTATTACTTTGCTGAGAAACGCGCATGGCGAATGCCATAGCATTTTATTTGCTTATTTTGTATTTAATGTATCGGTTGGGTACATTTCAATTTATTTATGTGATTTATTAACATGAATTAACCTGAAATCCTAATCCTAAACTTCAGTTTATTTTCCAGGCTATGTTTTTGTGTTACCATTTTGTGACCTTTTATTTTCAATTCAATGTATCTTTGGTGTAGGTACTATTATGTTTTTATTATTTATTTTTATTTTAGATAAAAAAAACATGAAAAAACTGTGTTTCATTACCACAAAAATGATTCTGATTATGAGTAATTAATGATGTTGCACATTTTTTAACTGTACTTGCACTTTATGTCTTAGATACACTGCTTTGCTTCTTAAATTTTGTATCAACGTGAATCAATGTTCTATGTGTATAGGTTAAATATGTATTCATAATTCTAAATATGAAAAGGAAACCATGTGGGCAAGAACTCGCGTTACAGCCACACTATAATTACCTTATTTATTACACCACGTAAATTCATGTGTTTTCCGGCGTGCCTTTCATCGACGCAACATTTCACAGAACTCAGTGACTCGAAGGGATTCTGTCCCTTTGGGAAGTAGCTGCCAACTGGACCCTGCTGTGCGCGAGGCCAACCTGGCGAGCTTGAAGGCTGTAGGGGCCAGTGTGGAGGATAGTCTAGCGGAGTTGGTGCAAGCGTTGACGCAGCAAGTGGAGGCTATGAGCAGTAATGGTAAGTAAAAATTGGGTTCGTCTTGGCTTACGTAAAGTCCGAATATATTTGCTTGACAAAAAATGTAAACATTTTTTTTATAATTATTCATTTAAAATAGACACAAAAATAACAACCTTCTATGGTAATTTATCATTTAATGTATATAACTTATTATATCTAATAGTTTTTATTCTTTTACTAGTACTTATTTTTAAAAGTCTTAAAAAGATAGCTTACAATGTTTGCCAAGCAAGGAAACCTGACTTCATAGTTAATATTTTATTTAAGACTGCAAGTTTTATTATATATATAGTTTCGTAATCTGTCTGTCTGTCTGTAAAAGTTTTTCTATTGGCCAAAGTTTTAGGTTTCTGTAGTTGCCCTGTGACCTTCTGTCTGTCTGCCTGCGGTCTAGCACAGAGACCCTTATTACTAGAAAGCTCAAATTTGGCATAAATAAGTAGGTACGTTAATCATGCTAAGAACTCAGTACAATAAAGTCTTAAATCTTTTTTATGGCATCTACAGGTAGTGGGTATCAAATTTTCTTCTTTTACTTCATTTGTGTGCTCTTTTAAATAATTAAGGATTGTTTTACTTCTAGCTTAGTTCCCTTAAAGAAACCGTTCCCCGAAGAAAATACTCTAATTTGAAATCTTAGTCACCAGACGCTAAGAGATTCTAGCGCAGGTACCAAAACCACACCAACCGCAACCGCGTTGAGTATTAGTTCAGGTAAATGCAGTTGTGACCAACACCGAAGACCAAAAAATCTCGACGCGTTTCGCCACGATGCCGCGTGGAGTGGCGAAACGCGTTGAGATTTTTTGCACGTTGGTGTTGGTTACTAAAAACTGCATTATCTGTAGTGCATGCATATTGAGTGGGCGTGGGCGATGCATTCTGCATTTACCTGAACTTAGTGGTTTTGGTGCCTGTGGTCGCGTCTCTAAAGCAAAATAATATTATTTTTTCCATTTACTATTACTTAATTTTATTCTGTGCTATAATCGTAATTATTTACTAGGAACAATAACAGACGAAGAGCTGGCCAGTGTAAGGCGGCACGCAGACGGCGCGTGTGTGTCGCTAGGCGCGGTGTCGCGGCGACTTCGCGCGTCGCACGCAGCTTTGCGACTGCGGCTCGAGACGCCGCAGTACGCGCGCGAGCACGCCGCGTTGCAGACGCGACGCGACACGTGCTTCTCGCAGGCGGTGAGTGTAGTGTAGTATAGGAGCCATAACACGCACGCGCGTTGCAGCCTCACTGTGAAATGTACTTCTAGAAGGCGATGAGTGGAGTGAAGTGTAGTGTAGTATAGGAGCCATAACTCGCACGTGCGTTGCAGCCTCTCCGTGAAACGTACTTCTAGGAGGCGGTGAGTGGAGTGTAGTGTAGTGTAGTATAGGAGCCATATCTCGCACGTGCGTTGCAGCCTCACTGTGAAACGTACTTCTAGAAGGCGGTAAGTAGAGTGAAGTGTAGTATAGGAGCCAAAACTCGCACGCGCGTTGCAGATTCACCGTGACACGTGCTTCTAGAAGGTGGTGAGTGTAGTGTAGTGTAGTATAAGAGCCATAACTTGCACGCGCGTTGCAGACTCGACGAGAGACGTGCATCTGGAAGGCGATGAGTGTAGTGTAGTATAGGAGCCATAATTCGCACGCGCGTTGCAGACTCAACGCCACACGTGCATCTAGAAGGCGGTGAGTGTAGTGTAGTGTTGTATAGGAGCCATAACTCTCACACGCGTTGCAGACCCACCGCGACACGTGCTTCTAGAAGGCGGTGAATGTAATATAGTGAAGTATAGGAGCCATAACAGACAAAGAGCAAACGCAATGTACTCAAAGGATCCTGATTTTTAACCGACTTGAAAATTGAAGGAGGTTCTATATTCGACTGTATACTGAAATGGAAGAGCTTACTCATGAGGTAGTCCCATGGTTGTCGACAAATCAAGGTCTGATGATGGGATCCTGAAGAAATCGAGGGAAATCTTCAGATTTTATAGGCACCTATACAGTTTTTGCTACAGCATAATTACGTCATTAAGGGTTTCCATAGGGGAATCATAATTTTATGGTGCTGAGCTAATGTTGGAAGTAGTATGGAACTCCCCAACGAATAGAAGTCAGCGAGTCAAATTGCGATTACCGTATTAGGTGAAGAGTTAAGGGCAAAAAATTGTGTATAGCCTGACCAGGAATATATGGGACCTGAATTAAGGGCGCTACGAGTCCTTTTTATATGACAACACTTGATATTATCATACAAGTGTAGAGTAGCAGCTGAATATTTAAAAAAAACTATGTTTGCATTTAATGTTGCATTTCTAAGTCTGATGATAACAAATACCTTCTACCAACGATACAAGAACAAGACAAAACACTTGGAAATTAGGTATTTTTAAAGCCAGTGGCTCTTTGTAATATTGGCCGTGTTTGGACCAAATTGGAATGATTATTGCTAAACCACAGTCGGGTAGAGGTTAACTTACCTATTGTTCTTCTAAATGATATTATTTATCATGATAACATACTAATAATTTTATTTTATATTGCATTTTTAGAACTTTACAATATCTAAGCAGGGTTGAAAGAAAGAAAATAAAACTTTGAAGACAAGTTTAAATAATTATTTTTTCAAAATAGGTTTTAAAATTTTCTCTGTTGCCATCAGTAGCCAATTCTCAGTGTTCGCACTATATGACGTACCAAAAATTATGATATGACAACTAAATCGGTAATTCATTTACAGAAATTATGTTGATTACATAGATTTTCCTATCGAAAATTACTACAACACATGTTAAACCACTTTTCTATTGCGACAGCGAATAGTTTTCGGCGTTTTTATCACATAAAAATATCACATACTCGAAAATTTGATTACGCTGCCACTTTGAAACTAATAATTATGGCAATCAATAACATGACAATGACGGGTTTTGGTTTCTGTTGCCAGTGAAAGAAATTAGTTCCAGGTATTTTCCCATGTTGCGGAAGTCCCATATATTTTTGGTCAGGCTATACCTATCACTAAAATGGTAAATAAAACAACCGCCTCCAAAAAATCGTATTAATAGTTAGAAATTGATATTCTTTTTAAGTGAAAGAAGCGTAGAAGGAAGTCTGTGCCACTTCAAGAGTATTCATACGTGTGACTTATATTACGTGTGCTTCTGTGCCGGCAACTACTTTTCTAGAAATATGTTCTAAAACCGATACTGATTACGTGGACAAGAAATGTTGACTGTCTCCGAGGTAACCCCTCAATTACTGACTTACCGTATTATTGTACCAAGATTAAACGAGCCTTCTTAACTTCCAGTTAACGACGGTGTCAACCGGTCTGCTATGCTGGTTCTGCTCGGTGCCAGCTGACATAGTGGTTAAACTGCTGAGCAGTGGCCTCGGGCCTCTGTGCGCCTTCGAAGGCCTCCTTAGCCTGTACTCGACGGAAAAGGCCATGTGGGGGGACATGGTGGTGGCAGTTGAGGACTTGCAGACTGTCGTGTTCACACTCACTAAAGTTGGACACAGGTAATAGTCCAAATACTGACTCATTTTTGTAATGGATTTTTTTATTAACCATTCAGAGATCATGTTTCCAGATACAATAGAATCAATTGTTATGAGACCGCGAGCGGTATCCTGAAGGGGTTAATAGTCAAAAATCATTTATAAAAAAATCTGGGCCATATAGGTTACAGGAACCTTCTTAGACTACTCATATGACTGTAAAAAAAAAAACTAGTCTACATTTAAATCGTAAATATTTTTTAGCCGTAGAAAATGCTCTTAACCAGAAATTATTTTATTGACAATATCTTAGATATCCTAATATTTATTAACTCTTGATCTTCATCTTAGCCCGATAGCTTTATAATGGTTTTCATCCGTGGTACCTAAACCAGGCAAACGAATGGGGGAGGCCTATACCGTATCAGCATCATCATGATGATCATGAAAAAGTATCTAACAGATCGTATCATAATAATGATTAACGAAATCACATTTCTTGGTATTTATGTGTTTTAATTGCAGTAACTCGGCGATACCGCAAGTTACCGGCACAAGGGGGGCGTTGACCGTTCTCATACCCATCTCGGACTCGCTGTATACAAAATTCACCAATAAAGAGGTAAGGATATATCTATAAGGGATTCTATTTTTATTTAGTCTCGTTAAACTATCCCAGAAAGTTCCCAACAACCCTATTTGTGTGAAGGACTAGTCTCAAATATTATAGAAATAAAACAATGGTGTTATTATTTATTTGTAATAACGTCCTATGTATTTTCAAAGTGACTAGTTTCAAGTACTATCCAATAGATGCGTGCGATCGTGCGTCATTTACAAGATCGTCTGTCCATCTTGCCTTTCCTTTGGGCCTTATAAGGCTCGGAGGTCATCCAACAAACTATGGGGAGAGCTATGCTGCTATGATGGGCTATGAAGCCCATAGGCTATGCTTATGTGTGTCTCTCTGATCATATCAGGATTGACAAGATTTGTAGAATATTTAATGAAGCGGACACAGGCCCGCGGATTAGTAAGCTCAAGTCGCAGTGGGCACATACCGCTAAAACGGGTGGCAGTTAAGACAAAAAAGTTTTACGTTGGAGAATGTAGACGAAAGTAATTATTGCACTATATTGTGAACGGTGTGCTCTCATACCCGCAATGCGCGAGGATTTTTACAAACAAAATTGGCTACATAAGCCACATGCGAGCACATCAACGGCAAAACCGGAGTTGAAGACAGTCGCCGTGGCCGAAAACGGTCGGGATCACATCATCATCATATTGCACATAAGCAAACAAATAAAAAATGTTGTATTTTATTTTCTCAAAGTATTGATGAAATTAAATGCCGGCTCATTGGCGCAGTAAGAACTTATGGAACTCTGGATGGTCCTCGGCAGCTCGGATAAAAGAGCATTCACCAGGACGGTAACCTATCTCATTTTCGAAACTTTTCTGTTCGAATTTTAATTGGTCCAATTTATTTACATAATATTGTACGACTATAAATTCATTGTCCCGATGTTTCATTTTCCATAAAACAGTTCTCCGATTATCAAAACGTTTTTTCTTCTTCATTTCATAGATGTTTTGCTTGTCATAATTTTAATTGCAAACAAAACTAAATTTGGGGAAACCCGAATCGCCGTGGTCCTTCGCCGTAGTACTAGTCCGCCCAATACTAGAGTGTAATTTAGAAGCCGGAGGCGCGGAGGGAGTGCAGTCCTCGCCCCCTGTAACAAAGATCTGGCACCCGTGCGAGCTGAAGCTGCGGAAGCGAGTGTGGGTGCCAAATATTTGTTACGAAAGGGCGGAAGGACTGCACTTCCCGCAGCGCCGGAGAAGAGCGGATCATATGCATGCTGCATGTCTGCCTGCATGCTGCATACCTGCTTGCATGGTGCATGCCTGCTTGCCTGCTGCATACCTGCTTGCATGCTGCATGCCTGCTCGCATGCTGCATACCTGCTTGCATGCTACATGCCTGCTTACATGATGCATGCCTGCTTAGATGCTACGAGCTTGCTTGTACAGTGCTTGCCTGCTTGCATGCTGTATGCTTGCTTCCATGCTACGAGCTGTCTTGCACAATGCATGCCTGCTTGCATGCTGCATGCCTGCTTGGATGCTACGAGCTTGCTTGGACAGTGCATGCCTGCTTGCATGCTGTATGCTTGCTTGCATGCTAAGAGCTCTCTTGCACAATGCATGCCTGCTTGGATGCTACGAGCTTGCTTGCACAGTTCATGCCTGCTTGCATGCTGTATGCTTGTTTGCATGCTACGAGCTTTCTTGCACAATGCATGCCTGCATGCCTGCTTGCATGCTGCATGCCTGCTTGCATGCCGCATGCCTGCTTACATGATGCATGCCTGCTTGAATACTACGAGCTCTCTTGCACAATGCATGCCTGCTTACATGATGCATGCCTGCTTGCATGCTGTATGCTTGCTTGCATGCTACGAGCTTTCTTGCACAATGCATGCCTGCGCTGCATGCCTGCGTGCATGCTGCATGCCTGCTTACATGATGCATGCCTGCTTGAATACTACGAGCTCTCTTGCACAATGCATGCCTGCGCTGCATGCCTGCGTGCATGCTGCATGCCTGCTTACATGATGCATGCCTGCTTGAATACTACGAGCTCTCTTGCACAATGCATGCCTGCTTGCATGCTGCATGACTGCTTACATGATGCATGCCTGCTTGAATGCTACGAGATCTTTTGCACAATGCATGCCTTCTTGCATGCTGCGTGCCTGTTGAATGCATTTTTGCTTGTTTGTTTGTTATAATATAACATTGAAAACATTTTTCTGGAAACTGAAACATCTAGCAATAATAGTTTTGTCAAACGATGAGTTATAAATCAAAACATATTGAATTTGAAAAAAAAACAACAAATGAAAATTAGACTTTCAAAAGAATGTCAATTGTGTCTTCGGTCAAATGAAAATATAGCAAATAAAAAAAAGGATTAAAGATTTCGGTAAAGTGAAATTCGCACTAGGAAGTTTCGGATTTTAAGATAGGTAACCCACTAGGACAGCGAAAGCTCGTAGGCCCGACACTCTCAACTGAACTCTGTCTATAAATTTTCTGTGCCCATTATTATCAAAAAAACTTGCAAGAAAATTGCTTAATTTTTAAGAACTTAGTAGACCATTATTCTTTAACTTTTTTTTTCTTGATCTGATCTAAAACAAATCTCTCAATCTATACAAAAACACCGGTTACGGTAGTTACGATTGAGTGAGCTGGTGCAATTAAGATTTTAAAATTAACTTTTATTTCCAGCACCTAACGTTCACAATAACGGCGGTGCTTTTCAATATCGGCGTGAACGAGAAAGCTAGCCTGGCCGAAGCTCTAGGCGAGACCGCGCCTCAGCAGCATTCCAACGGCGATAACCTCGACCGCCTCCACAAATACTACCTCAAGCACGCCAAGCTGTTCCCGGAGCTGTTCGCGGGGAGAGGTATGTTGCTTTAGCCCTTTGACCTTCACAATGACAGTATATTGGCCCCGCAGTAGCATTCCAACGGCGACAACCTCGACCACCTTCACGAGTACTACCTCAAGCACGCCAAGCTGTTCCCGGAGCTGTTCGCGGGGCGAGGTATGTTCTTTTATCCCTTTAGCTGTTCGCGGGGCGAGGTATGTTCCTTCATCCCTTTAGCTGTTCGCGGGGCGAGGTATGTTCCTTCATCCCTTTAGCTGTTCGCGGGGCGAGGTATGTTCCTTCATCCCTTTAGCTGTTCGCGGGGCGAGGTATGTTCCTTCATCCCTTTAGCTGTTCGCGGGGCGAGGTATGTTCCTTCATCCCTTTAGCTGTTCGCGGGGCGAGGTATGTTCCTTCATCCCTTTAGCTGTTCGCGGGGCGAGGTATGTTCCTTCATCCCTTTAGCTGTTCGCGGGGCGAGGTATGTTCCTTCATCCCTTTAGCTGTTCGCGGGGCGAGGTATGTTCCTTCATCCCTTTAGCTGTTCGCGGGGCGAGGTATGTTCCTTCATCCCTTTAGCTGTTCGCGGGGCGAGGTATGTTCCTTCATCCCTTTAGCTGTTCGCGGGGCGAGGTATGTTCCTTCATCCCTTTAGCTGTTCGCGGGGCGAGGTATGTTCCTTCATCCCTTTAGCTGTTCGCGGGGCGAGGTATGTTCCTTCATCCCTTTAGCTGTTCGCGGGGAGAGGTATGTTCCTTTATCTCTTTAGTGGCCGTTATTACTGGCCCCGCAGTAGCATTCCAACGGCGACAACCTCCACTGCCTCCACAAATACTACCTTAAGCTCGCCAAGCTGTTCCCGGAGCTGTTCGCGGGGCAAGGTATGTTCTTTACAACCAGTTTAAGGAGACCCCGGCCCCTGCGTGCGAGTGCAGAACCGGAATAACGCTAGGATGATGATGTGATTGTATGGAGAGTCGGCCATTTCCTTTATCGTGCCAGTAAAAGGGTTAGGTTAGGTTAGGTCCTCTCCGATTTGGTGGAAAACGTCCCTAAGAAAAGATTTGTCAAAGGACTTGTCCTCTTTTTGTATGGAGGCTGGTTTTTTTATTCCAAGATATCACAAACCACCAATAATCTATATTTATCTTTAAGCTACAAAAATATGAAACACGTAACCATAGAATACAGAATTTTAAACGCCTCAATTTTGAAAAAAAAAAATGTTTTGTAACAGGCATTATCCATTGATCACTTACTTGTATTTCCAGGCTGTATGGCTATGTACTATTGCCTTTCCACTGGTGGATAAATACTACTAGGTACTACCACAGATTATATAATAGGTACTACTGTCAATGTAATGAAAATTTTGCTGTCAATTTTTTTTTCATGCGTTAATTGATATAGGCGAAGGTGCGGTTTATGTACAGACAAAGAGAAAAATTAATTTCAATTTTTCTCTGAATCGGAGGCCTTAAAAAATATATTAATTATGCAGAAAGGCTAGTTTTTGTGAACTCTTTCATATAGTATTTAGTTTATTCTGGTTAGAAATATTGACGAATAAAAAACCATTAATGGACAAGTCCTTTACTGTTTAAGATTAATAATAGTAGATTATTCACCAAGGGGGTAAAGTGATGTCTAACGTCACGGGCGTCATCTTGAATCTCGAGCGTAACGAAGGATTCGAGAGTTAACTCCCGAGCGCAGCGAGGGAGTTTAGGGTTTACTCCCGAGCATAGCGAGGGAGTTAAAAGTAGAATCCTAACTGGAGCGAGGGATTTAAGCTCGCCCAAGACGAAGACATCTTTATCCCCGAGGAGAATACTCTGCTTTTCACCCTTCCTACGAGGCAATAAAAAAAAGTACTACAAGTACCTTATTATTTTTATCTATAAGAATATATCCTTTGACTTTTCTGGCAGTAAATTATTATTGTCAACAATACCAGCAGCTTTACATCTAATGGACTCCGGTGTCATAAACTTTATCACTCGACAGTTATACGAAAACATTGTTTGTAATTTCTTAAAATACATAGGTTTTTTTTCTTTATTTATTTCTTTTTTTAGAAGCGCGCGCTTTTTTATCATTCCATTCGTGCTAAAATTCTTGGCTGCCAGGTTAAAATTTAAAATATGTTCTCTTTGGTGCGGGACGGGCTAGTGTGATCATGCCTACGAACGCTTATTCGAAATTCAAATCACTTTGCCTCCCTAGGGGCGTAATGAAATTTCATACAACATTACGTCCCTAGGGATGCAATGACTCACTTTGAGTCAGGTTTACTTAATGTGTAATTGAACATTGCCGAGTAGGTAGTGTAAAAAATTTTATTTCTCAACATATAAGAAAGATAACAATTAAGATAAAAACAAAAACGTACTATGGTGGGTTGATACCTAAACTAGGATGGTTCCTGTATCTTAGGTTATCAATTAATTAGGAATCAATGGCCATGGTGACTTAAGACATCAGCGATGTTAAATACATTAAATGGCCTTGTTGTAAAAGCATAAGATCAAAAAAAGATAATGATACAATTTAATTAGAACCTATAACAGTCTCTATACTCCGACAAGTTTATGCACTACCTTCATGCGGGCGCCAGAGGCGCGGGGGGTGAGGTACGCTAGATGTCAGCGTGATGTTTCGGGGAAGAGGATCGCGCACGTACTTGTCGGACTATAGTGACCTGCATCAGGGCCTTACTTTGGTTGACGATGTTCGTAATTTGGAATGTAGCCGTCCCATTCACATACGACAGAATGGCAACGTGAGCTAGCCTGATGGCTAGACTCGACAATACGGACACTGTCAACAGGAGTAGAGCCTCAGCATCCAGTGCGAAACAATAAATCTGTGTTTTTATCCGACTGCGGAAGGACAACAATTATACATACATACTCTCTAAAAATATATTCCACATTTTTCGAGAGTATGTATGTATAATTGTTTGGCATGCCCTACAGCCCAAACGGCTGGACAGTTTTTGATATATGATGTCTCGTTGAATTTGTCAAAATTGTGAAAGTGACATAGGCTATATACAATTAAAAAAATGGCACCCGCAATTGGAAATAAAAGGGGGAGGGGGAATTGATTTTTTCCGTACCATAACAATATGTATATTAATTTTTGCAGTCTGGTGTTTTGTTTTTTAAATTATTATGTTTGCTTGTTGTCTGTAGCGTCATCAAGAACTAAACCTTTAGAAGAAGTGATGGAAAACCTAAGGATAGCGGTGCATAAGAAAGTTCCTAAGAATGTTGAAGTGCTTCAGCTGGCCGCTTTGGCGACAAGGCTCATGAACGGCATACGTTTCACGTCGTGCAAAAGTGCCAAAGACAGAACCGGGATGTCTGTCACCCTGGAACAGTGCCAAATACTAGCCACCGAGTACCATCTGGCTGAACACGAGATGCAGAAAGCATTGAGCATTATGCGCAGGTAAGCAGGACAAATGCTCTAGTTTTGACGTAAACACTGCCCTAGGGCCGTTGCTATACGATCGATTGCAGCGACAATGTATAGACGTGCTGGGGCCCAATTCTCACGCATTCGATATTATGTTGTATGCTATATTTATCGATAAAAATGGCGGATATCACAATTTTGATTTTACTCATTCTCGGTGTATCAAAATGTTTGATATTTACCACATTTTATGATATTCGCCATGTTTTTTCGATAAATATGGTATGTGAGTCACATAATATCGAAGGTATGAGAATTGCACCCTTGGACACTTAGACAAATGCTATCGCAAAAAAAAATTATGAAACTAACAAACATCAAAGTGACTTTTGCACACATACTTTTTTTTCACGTTGATTTTGACACGAGATTGCACGTTGTCTAAGGGCCCAGCGACTGTACTTTAACGGCAGTTTGTTTATTTGTACAAAATTGATAAACAAATAATCGTAAATCAACTTATTTCCGGGAAGTAGACGAATCACAGTTCTGCTTATTGACTTATTGTAACTTGTCATACCGGTTTTTTATGCACAGCGGTTTTTATCGATATCGAGCAATTGTCAAATTACTTCAATATTCAGTTATATGAGATTAACCATGATCCATACTGGTCAGGTTCCCCTGGTAATAGGGTCACGGAGGTTGGATGGCAGTCTCTCCACTGTAATTACCTGATCTGCCAAATCCTGGATCATGGTCCAAAGCGGATCCTGGGGCCTCGCGTGCGCAACCGGGATAACGCTAGGAGGATGATGATCCTTTGATGATTGGAGGCTTAATTTGCAGGCTACTAACTCATTATTTTTAGTAAGGTTGGCTACGAGCCGTTTTAAATTAGAATTAGCTTCGATTACATCGTTATTTTAGTATTCAAATGTCATTTCCAGTGAAGGATGTCGCCGTGAGAACACTCTGAAGAACATCGGCGTTCGAAAATACGCGTTCACCAAAAAACAGGTGATGTCTTTACCCGGGGAATATCGGCCACCGCCTGGGACCTACGGCAGCTCGCAGACTTAGTTCCTGTGTAATCAAACTTCGAGACGCATGATCTTGTACGTGAGTACGAAACGACTAACAATATCTGCAACATTATGCTGAATACAAGGATCGGACTTCGACAGTACGCTCACACGCCGAATGTTTATTATAACTGACCTCTATAATATAAGTACGCTGGACTGCATACTGTCAACCTAAAAATGAAGCCATTTAATTATCGCCATTTTGGCGCTGATGGTTGTAGTGAGCGTTTGATGACCGTCCACGGAACTAATGAGAGTTGATATAAACATATGCAAGTTACTCTATTTTAGTTCCCTAGACACGGTGCGGTTTGATTCGGCACAAAAATTTTCTGTCATTTCTTAGAGAATGTTTAGTCCAGCGTACTTGTATCATAGAGGTCAGTGAAGTGAAGTCAGAAAATATTTATACTTGTAGTTAAAAGATTGCATTGTATATTGTGGTATAACTCCAGCGGCCTTTGTACACAAAGACCTACCCCTAGTATTTATACTCAAAAATTTCGGTCCGATCCGGCCGTAGACTAAATTCGGCTAAGATGACATTATTATTATTTGTACTCAAAAACCCTTGCGGTCACTTACTGGTACTTACTTTTGATGAATAAGCTGACATCCTAACTCATGATCAAATCGTACTTAGAAATTGAAAATGAGTACTTGATTTTGTATATTTGTTAGTTTTCATTATACATTTAAGAGATAGGCGTACTCGGACATAAATAACACAAGTTTACTGCTGGCTGCCACTAGGCATCTGTATGTCTTCTCAGGTTAACACTATGAGACTGCTTCTTAATTGTAACATTATACCCATTGACATCCTAAAGTATGAACACTTGATATTATTTTATAAAAAAATATGAGTTGGTTGGTACTGTTGCCATTGAAATTCTAAATCGCTTGTTAAATTCTTTATTGTGATAATTTGATTCTTTAATACGAAGTTCTACATTCAAAATAAATTAATATTTTGAAGAAAGAAAGCACTAAACATATTTGTACGAAAACATTTTTTGACATATCAAGGGTGATTGTAGTCCATAATACTTGATTCAAATAACCGTTGATCAGTAAATATGAAATTGAAAGATAAATATTAAGTATTTGACGGCCCGTTGCTTGTTTTTATTGTTTTACAATCTGGCACGTCTTCCAGCAAAGGTCGATCTCCGATTTATAAATACATGGTTACGCCGTTAAAAATGAAGAAGAAGGAAAAAAAAGTCATGATTTACTACAGTCCTTTATAAGGGGAGTTGGTTCTTGAAGTGACTACTGTGCCTGATATGGCACGATTCGAGCTGTGCCTCTTATGGCACTTCACAGCTTGTTCCAAATTGCGTCACCACTTCCTTCAGGAAGAATCCAGCACCCTTATTCACAAACGTCGAAAAAACTTTCCGTGTCGGATCCTTACCTAATTCAAATGTCAATCATTTTTACCGAACGGAGTTTTAGAAAGCTAATGTCATTTTCAAACGTCAGAATCGAAAACTTTGACGTTTTCACTATGCACAAATGACATTACCTTTCGAAAAGCCGCTCGGAAAAAATGTTTGACATTTGAATTCAGAAAGAATCCCACACGGAAACTATTCCGACTCTTGTGAATAAGGTTGCAGGTCCTGGATTATACGGGTGCGCAAAGGGTGTGTGTCTAGACTTCAGTATCTATGCCAGAGTGTCAGTTTCACTCTGTTTCCGGCGCATCAGTGATCGCTTCCGACACTGGCCACCTCAAGAACCAACTCGCTTGACATAGGGCTATCAAGTTTTGGTCCGCGTCTACCATGTAGGCTTTGTTATTCGAAATTATAAACGTTTATTGGTGTATGCCCGCTTTCTGAGGTTGTTTGACAGTGGTTTATCTAGAAAATGAATAGATAAACCCCTTTTCTAGTATCTCGGAAACAGGGCAATAGCAAAGGAGGGTTTCAAAAAGAATAAGGAGGAATACTATAGTCCTATTTTATATAAGTAAGTTTCTGAAGTATTTACCGCGTGTCGTCCCACATAAGAAACCATTTGTATCACAGATTGAGTTTATTGATACCGTGGCTCGTTCAGAAATTGACTTAGTTTATGAAGGGGCTATAGTATCAAAGTTTGGTCTGTCTACTATGTAGGCTATTTTTGTTCGGAAATTTAAAAAACTTGCCATCAGGAAATGTAAATCTTGTTGATTGAGTCAGTTTTAAGCCTGGCAATTTGTGACTGATTGGGCACGCCTTTTTGTCTTCACTTGTCTGCCAAAAACTGACTTAGCCAACAAAATTTAAAAAAAACTTAATCTTATAAAAGCAGCAGGATTATAATGGAAAAAAGACTAGTCATGCAAATTAAATGTTTCTGACGTGACGTACTGTGCCTAAAATTAAATGGGTACCGTACGGCTAGACCTAAAATTAGCTTATGTCCGGCATCTGAGGTACGTACTCCAACGCCGGTTCATCTATCCATTAAGCACGACTAACGATTAAAATAATGCCGTTAAAGTGCCTCAGAAGCTGGGAAATAGTCGGCCATAGTTTCCGTTGTGTTCATAGTCTACCGTGTGTAGGCTATTTATTCCAAATTTAGTTCGTAAGAAATGGAGTATGAATACGTTCATATCACTCGTTTTGGCTTGTGGTATACAGTAAAATGTAGCCTTATTATTTTTCGAAATTTTAAATCTATTTCAGAGTTCTTACAAAAAAATTCAACAGTGATGTCTTGTCTATTTTATAAGTCGGCCGATTTAGAATGAATAAATTAGACATGATTGACATTTACTTAATGAAAAGTTAAACATTGATGTCAAAATTGTGCCTTTAATTTAAAGGACTTGTCCTCTTTTTGTTAGGAGGCTGGTTTTTTATTCTAAGATATCACCAACCACTAATAAACCTATATTTATCTTTAAGCTACATAAATATGAAACACGTAACCATAGAAATCAGAAATTTAAACGCCTCCATTTTTGAGAAAAAATATTTTTTGTAACAGGCATCTATATACGTTGTAATTTCTCAGATAGCTTCATTAGTATTTCATCCGCTTGTCTAAAAAATAGTCAGTCCTAATTAATATCATGCAACCCACCGACATACTCTTATAATTAAGGAAAATAGGCTAACTAGGGGATGCATGATTGACCAACCTCTTCTTCCATCCGGTATTACCATTATGATGCGAAAGGATTGGCGCAACGCTTCACACGGGTGATCGTGGCCCGAGTTAGGTGTGCTGCAGGAGGTACGGGTGCAACAGAGGCAGCCGGCTGTTGGGCGGGTGGCTCTGATATAGCACTGCCACCTGGTGCTGGCTTCATCAAAATCTCTTTCAAGCACATAAATGCCTGTTTTAGCTCATCCTTACCTTTGATGTCAACCATGTCTATTAGCCTCTTGGCTGCCGGATCGCTGACACTGGCATTGGGATTGATTTGGGGAAGCAGCATTGCAAACGAGCGGGGGGTCCTATTCTCCAGTAAGGTCACCATCCCCATAATCTTATCCTCGGGCATCGATATCTGTTTTAGATAGGTCTATTAGCTTTTCCTTCGAGAATGCAATAGGGGTGGTACGATTGCCCTCCTTGGCAGATGCCACGGTTGGGTTTACCTCGAACTGGTAATTCGTTACTGATGGTAATGTGCCCTGAGGGGTGTTCGAGGTATTCAGCTGGAGTAAGGCGGAATTGATTTTTGAAAATCCTGTAGTGCATATACTAACCTCCTGCCTGACCTCATGCAAGTCATATTGACCCTCCAGTGTCACCTTATGAAGTGCATCCAGCTGTGAGGTGACCTCTGTCAACTTTGCCCCGATCTTGATTTGCTCCTCCCTTATCATCCGTACTTCAGATGTTAGGTGATGGAACATCGTCTTAACCTCCATGGTGGCAGCTAGGTTAGTGTCAATTCCTTGTTTGAGGTTGGTGTACAAGATCGAGAAGCTATTCATGAAGAATTGCTCCCACTCTGGAGGGATTAGAGCACTTGCCTCCTGTGGCTCAGGAGCTATATTGTCCATTGTGACAGGTTTGGTAGTATGTTCCTCACTCGGGTCATCGACAACCTCCTCAGCTTCTACGTCAGATCTCCAATCTAGCTTATCCATGTCTAACTCTTCATGGCATCATCCATTGATCATTACTTGTATTTCCTGGCTGTATGGCTATGTACCATTGCCTTTCCACTGGTGGATATATACTACTAGGTACTAACACAGATTATATAGATTATTTAATAAGTACTACTGTCAATGGAATGTCAATTTTGTTGTCAATTTTTTTTCCATGCGTTAATTGGTATAAGCGAAGGTGCGGTTTATGTACAGACAAAGAGGAAAATTTATTTCAATTTTTCTCTAAATCGGAGGCCTTAATAAATATATTAATTATGCTGAAATGCTAATTTTTGTGAACTCTTTCATATATTATTAAGTTTATTCTGGTTAGAAATATTGACGAATAAAAAACCATTAATGGACAAGTCCTTTGGCAAGGCTTAAACTTTTTTTAATAACACTATTTATCTCGTTTCCTTTGCCCGGTAAAGTAGTACGAAAAAAACTCTTTACCCTGATATTAATACAAAAACCTTGTGGTTACTAATAGGTACTTGATTATTAACCGCTTTTATTTATTTATTCAAACAACGACGACCGTATTGGTGTAGAGGTTCGCGCCATGGACTTCTAAACCAGGCGGTTGCGGGTTCGAATCCCGCAAGGGGCAAATGTTTGTGTGATGAGCACGAGCATTTGTACCTAAGTCTTGGATGTTTATAAAAGTATTTAAGTATGTCTATCCGTTATCCTAGTCACCATAGCACAAGCTCACGCTTAGTACGAGGCTAGGTAATTGGTGTGTTTGTTGGAACAATTTATTTATTTATTTATTTATTTATTTATTTATTTATTTATTTATTTATTTACCTATCCCATTAGATTTAGACACTATGCAAGCTCAATACTCAAAACCACAAACATTGGTTTTGAGTATATATTGTAATATTTCAAAATCATTATCAAAATATTTTCCGTAGCCATCAGTAGCCAATGTTCACAGTTCGGAGTATATGACTGATGATGGCACAAAAGTCGCTGTTCAGTTTTCTTTTAAGATTATTCTTGAACCTGACAAAGGTTTCCTGTGGATGACTATATCCTTCTTTCTTCGTTTCGTCGCGAAAGCGAATCGACTTTTCAGGAACTGTCCAGTTCGCTGCAGTGCGATCATCAGCTAGCATCATGGTATCATTAACTTTCGCGTTCCTAATTTGTAGTCAGTGGTTCATTATAGCGTTGGTATTTCGTTGGTTTTTCTAGTAGTTAGGCGTTCATAAGTTTTAGTTTTTCTTATCTTTTTTTCCTGTCATCCCTGGCTATTGGTGTTCGCCTCAGTTAGTATCGCTATCATCATAAAGTGTTTAGTTTTCTTTGAACTATGAGAGTGAAAGAACAGAGAGAGCAATGTATTGCGCAATTACTAAATATATCCTACGCAGTTGCCTTGTTTTGCTGCCATGGTTAAAATTTGTCTAGGAGGAGAATTATTTACATACACACATACACACACAAACACACACACACACACACACACACACACACACACACACACACAACCTAAGGCGTCATAAACCGATCCCAAGTCTTTTGTTGTAGGGCGAGGTAGCATGTAAATAACATTTCATAGATACTCGATATAGGTACTACGAGGGTCAAACTGAAAGTTCTTAGAAAATCAAAAACTGATTACATTAGCCAGTTATTAGTTTTATTATATCTTTTCAAAATATTGTCCATTGACGTCAATACACCGCTGCATGCGATGGAACCACTGGGAAAAGCACTTTGCCCACTCGTCCTTAGGGGTCTCTTCAATGGCATCGCGATACGCAGCCACCGCTTCTTCAGCATTCATAAACCGCTTTCCTTTAAGTTTTTCTTTAATTTTTGGAAATAAATAAAAATCACAAGGCGCGAGGTCGGGGCTATACGGCGGGTGACCCAGTAATTCAACGTTTGATGTCGCCAAATAGTCGATCGTTCGCTTGGCGGTGTGCGACGAGGCGTTGTCGTGGTGAAGGAGGATCCTACTGCGAGGTCGTTTCTCTCGAACTTTTTCCAAGACAAGTGGCAAACAATTGGTAGTGTACCATTCTGCAGAAACTGTTTTTTGATCCTCTAACACAATTGTTGCGAAATGACCTATCCTTCCAAAGAACGAGGCCACCATTTTTTTTCCCGCACTTCGATCTCTCTTCACTTTAGTTGGCAACTCCTCGAAAGGAAACACCCACTGAGCAGATTGTCTTTTGGTTTCAGGATCATAACAGTAAATCCAGCTTTCGTCACCTGTTAGTATGTCGAACACAGCATTTGAGTCACCTCCGTTAAATCTTTCAATCATTTTACGGCACCAATCCACACGATGGAGTTTTTGAGCCTTAGTCAAATTATGAGGTATCCACCGGGCGCAAAGCTTCCTGACCGCTAAATGTTCGTGGAGGATTTTGTGCACTTGACTCATACCGATGCCTAAGCTTGTCCGAATCTGCTGATAGGTCACTCTTTTGTCAGTCTCTATCATACGCCGCACAACACAGATGTTATTTTCAGTCGTCGCCGTAGAAGGCCGTCCCTTACGTACATCATCAGTGAGATTAGTGCGACCACGTTTAAACTCATTAAACCAGTTGTAAACAGTCGCACGAGATGGGGCTTCATCGTGAAAGGCCAATCGTAGTCTATCATAACTTTCTTGTTGACTTAAATGACATCGAAAGTCATAAAAAAACATTGCACGAAAATTTTCTCGTTTTAAATTCATTTTGACGTGACACAGACAATTTTCAATTTGCCGCCAAGTCGTAAAACAAATGACAAATGAATGAAATATATACTCAGTAATATTGGCAAAGAGTTCTATTTTCAAATTTTAGAATATTTTTTTTATTAAATTGTTTATAAGTGGCCAGTTCTAAGAACTTTCAGTTTGACCCTCGTAATACCCCTTAATATACTCCCAAAATCCTTGCGGTCACTAATAGGTAGTACTTACTTTTGATGACCTGACATTCTGAATTGTGATTACAGTGTACTTAAAAATTGGAAATGTGTACTTAAATTTGTTTTAGTTAGTATTCTAAATAAAATCAATACAGCTTACTACTGGCTGTCATAAGGCTTCTGTACTTCAAGCATGCACAGGTAACAGACAAAAATAATATTATTATGGATTCTTCCTTATTCTGAAAAAGGTGTCGACATCTTGCCGTCCTAGGAACGGAATTCTGATCTTCACTTAGCAGCGATCTTCCACTGGAGTCGTAGGATGCCCGTAGAGCCCTTTTACACGAGCGATTTTAATCGGCGATTTCTCGGTGGAGTGAGATGAGCTCCTTGCGGCGGCTCGCTGCGATCTCGTTCCGCCGGGGAATCGCCAACTAAAATCGCTCGTGTGAAAGGGCTCGTAGTGGTGAGCTCTTCAGCCAGTGAGATGCCATCGGCAGGGTCCATTGTAATGGCGTGACTCCCAGGCTCGCCCTGGTGCTCCTCTCTACGCTCGAGGATTGCCCATACTCGGAACAGTTTAACTGGCTTGATGTCTTGGACATATTATGTATCCTCACTCACTGCAACATCGTTTGTCCAAACTGCACGAAGCCTCATGATCATGGATGCGCCCTCAAATCTCTTACCGTACAATACCAAGCTCAAGTTAGATCTTGTATGGAGTACTGCTGTCACCTTTGGGATGGATCTGCCAAATACCAAATGGCTGCATTAGACTCGATGGAAAAAAGAGCAATACGAATTATTGGAGATGCTTAACTTTGTGAAACTAAGCTGCAAAGCCTCGAACATAGGCGTCAGGTGGCGTGCCTTTCAGTGTTCTACAGGCTACATTTCGGCGAGTGTGCGAAGGAATTGCACGAATTGATTCCACCGGCCCCTTTCTTCTATCGGGACATAGACGCAGATGGGGGTTCCACCCTTATGTCGTTGACATACCACTTATACGCACCAAACGTTTTAAATTTCCCTTCCTTTGCGTACGGTTGGAGAGTGGAATTCGTTGCCAGCTGAAGTGTTCCCTAAACGTTACGAGTTGGATTCCTTTAAGAATAGAGTGTATAGGCTGCTTCTAGACAGACATGTCCCATCGGCCGCATCGTCGCTTACCATCAGGTGAGATTGCGGTCAAATGTCTGCCTATTATAAAAAAAAACAACCAAATGACAACGAGACACGCAACGAAAAATATAAACACTATTTAGATGTTGCCACAAATAAACAAGCAGACATGTTTCCTTTATCAAATTAACTGGTTAAGTACAGTTTTTTTAAACAAAGGAACTGTCTAAGGTAATTTTTCAGGTCAAGAATAAACTCAAAAGAACTATTCTGATGAAAGCGATACCTTCTGATTTAGACGAACACCAAAAGTCTGACAGTCTCTGTCAGACAAGATAAGACATACGTGAACGCCATTCTAGAAGGAAGCATGCAAATTAGGAACACTATAGTTAAAATGTGCATGCAATACACGGATGCAATCCCTTTTCCTGCGCTCTCATATTTCGGTAAGACGGCAGTCCGATATGACCGGAGAGTGATTAGGCGCAAGTCCAACGGTTTAACGTGCTTTCCAAGTCACGGGGATGTTAACACCCACAGATTAATAAATATTCCCATCGAAATTGCCAGCATAAGTCCTCCCTACATCGCGATCGTTTTAATTTAGGTATCGTATACACAGCTGCACGTCAGACTACACTATGTTGACCTTGAGACCATGTAATAAAAACAGTTTTTGTAGTTCAAATGCGTAACCTGGCGTGCTGCCAACTATACATCTTACTCCCTTATATTTATCGATCAATAATCGCTTTATTTCCTCCATATTTTTCAATCGTTTAGAGCTGAGAAAGTAACTCAGTTTCAAAATACCAAACAGTCCTGAGTACCAGACCCGGGGGTCGAACAGTTGGCTATCTCGATTCAGATTGGCCACCTTAGTCTAAATTTCGTAAGAAG
Organism: Pyrausta nigrata; assembly: GCA_949316185.1. Lineage (NCBI taxonomy): Eukaryota > Metazoa > Arthropoda > Insecta > Lepidoptera > Crambidae > Pyrausta > Pyrausta nigrata. The sequence continues at coordinate 4,472,499 of OX438936.1, forward strand.
GACATTATTGTTATTTATTGTTTTATACATGGTGTTGTTTTGGTCAATAGCTTCGGACTCAAGGCTCGTATATTCATAACACTGATGCCAATAAATATAAATTAAAAAAATCTAATATTTTTTGGACTTCTTCATACAAAATCGATCGGTGTTCGGCCAACTTTGTATGAAGTCCAAAATTTTTTTGATTTTGATTTTTTTTAATTTTTTTTTTTGCATTAGTGTTATGAATACTACCAGTCCTGAGTCGGAAGCTGTTGATTAAAACAAAACCATGTATATATCATAAACTTATAAAAACCTTGCGGTCACTAACATGCACTTACATACTTTAATGAGTTAGCTACTTTAAAGAGCTTCACGTGGTTGTTTTTTTCAAATATCTATAACGGTATAAAATAGTAAATAGTGTCCCCATTTACTATTTTACACGGTAAAAAAATAAAGAAGAACGAAAAAATAAAGTCATAATTTACTACAGTCCTATTTAAGGGGAGTTGGTTCTTGAAGTGACTACAGTGCCTTATAAGGCACGGATTAGTGTCTTTTAGGGCACTACAGCTTTTTTCGAAACCGCGGCGCCACTTCCTTAAGGATACTCCAGGATTCTGGATTATGCGGGTGCGCGACCCCGGAGTACCCCAACTTCGCTGTCGAGGTATCCTAACTTTTTTTCTACCCTAATACCACATTTCCCATCTTCATAGTGAGTGTGCATCCGGCCGTCTGAGCCGTAGTCCAAAAAAGATCTCGCATCGTAGGTGACGACAATCTACCAAGGTGAAACCTTCGAAAAGAACGCAATAGTTTTTTTTAATGAAAAAAAGGGCTCAGTCTTTCAAAATTTCACCTTCAAAGATTCAGATCGAAGAAAATTCAGATCCCTTATATCCTGTCCAATACTTAATCGCGTCTCTGAAGTAAAATACATAATACATACAAACCGGCAGACCCATCATTTAAATACACGATATGACTAAAGTCTGGCCGCTTCACTGCGTCCTCGCCTGCGGGGTACGACAGAACAGACGAGAACATGGACCCTGAGAGGTGCGAGCAGCGGACGATAGTGCTTTGAATTTGTAAAAGAAAATTCAAATGACTCAATCAAAACAGCGTCCGCCGCCCGCACCGTACCTGTACCCCACGGGCGAGGACCTAGCCAAGTGCTCGGACCATAGACTCCAGTCACTAGAGAAGCGCTTGCGCATCAAGTTATTGCTTCCGACACTGGCCACCTCAAGAACCAACTCGCTTGACATAGGGCATGTCAAGTTTTGGCCCGCGTCTACCATGTAGGCTATTATTATTCAAAATTATAAACGTTTATTGGTTAATGCCCGCTTTCTGAGGTTCTTCAACAGCGGTTTGTCTATGCTTTATCAACTAAATGAATAGATAAACCTCTTTTCTAGTACCTCAGAAATAGAGCAATAGCAAAGGAGGAGAAACAGTGAAGGAGAAATAAGGAATACTATAGTCCTATTTAACTTAAGTCGATTTCTGACGCATTTACCGCGTGTTATCCCACTTAAGAAACCATTTATATCACAGATTGAGTTTATTGAGACCGTGGCTTCCTCAGAAATCGTCGTTAGTTAATGAGAGGGCTATAGTATCAAAGTTCGGCCTGTGTCTACTGTGTAGACTATTTTTGTTCGAAATTTTAAAAACGTATACTTGTTGATTGAGTCAGTTTTAAGCTTGGCATTCTGTGCCTTATCAGGCACACCTTCCCTTTGTCTGCCAAAAATTGACTTATTGCCACACTCAGAGACGTCAATTAAATTTAATCTATAATTAAGTCTCCTTCTGTCACTTTGTCAATTAAATAGAAAAGGACAGCACGAGAATTAAAAAAGGATTAACTTTAATTGACGTCTCTAAGTACGGCAGTTAGCCAACAAAACTTAACAGAAGTTTAAGAGTTTGGCTTTCGTCTACTATGTATGTTCGAAATTATATTCAGCAGGGTTAGGTTGGGAAAAAAGACTAGTCCTGCTAATTTTTGTGACGTGACGTACTGTGCCTAAATGGGTACCGTACGGCTACCTTTAGTCATTTATGTCCGGCATCCGAGGTACTTACTTTAACGCTGTTCCATCTAGCGTGACTATCGAATTAAACCAACTTTTAAAGTGCCTCCTAAGCTGGGCATTAGTTATAGCCATAGTTTCCGTTGGGCTCATAGTCTACCGTGCGTAGGCTAATTTTTTTTTTCGAAATTTAGTTCGTAAAAAATGGAATATGAATACGTTCATATCATTCGTTTCGGCTTGTGGTATACAGTAAAATGTAGCCTTATTATTTTTCGAAATTTTGTTAGTTAAATGAGTTAATACGAAAAATAAACGGTGTTTAGTATGCCTTGTCTATGTATGAGACGGCTCATTTGAAGTATGACACAGGTTGACAATACTTAATGAACCTATCAACGAATTGGCCGCCTTATAAACAGAAGAGTCATGAACACTGTTTATTTTTTTGGAATTAAACTATTTATCTCGTTTAAGTTTCCCGGCAAAGTAGAAAACCATTGGTTTCTCTCATATTATTACTCTAACTAATAGTGTCGTGAAAATCCACCAGTGTAAGTTATGGTATGGTGTTCCACGTTAGTGTGGCCCTTGCATAGTTGAGGTTACCCCAATTTTGAGTAGACTTTCTAACGAAAATTAAGTTAGTATTGTGTGTAAAATAATAATATAAAAAAAAACTTTATTGCCATACCGGAAGATTTACTATTTATCAAAATCCTAGTCTATGGTCTTTATTTTTAAATAAATACACTTAATTATGCCAAATACTTATAGTGCCAGTGGCAACCCAGCACTCGTGTCGATGCACAAATAAATTATAATTATAGATCTTCCAATGTTGATGCCAAGAACTTAATCATAGCAATAGTGTTTAGGATATCATAAATTACAAATATATTTTCAATATAAACTGAACATTTACCTTAAAATTAAGTTTGAATCGTCATTTAAAAGACTGCTCTTTCGTTAAGCGTTTTGACGCGGCGTAAAGCGTGACTGTTGAGTGGACGTTGGCATTTATAGGAGACCACAGCCTTTAGAACCTTTTCCTGATCAAAGTTAGAAAAAAAAATAGTGCCACGTCGCTCTTTTCAAATATCAGTTGATTACGTATCAACTATATATGGCACGAAAATATAGGGGTGAGAAGTTAGAAAATACAAACTCGGTTGCGTATTTGATGAATACATAACATTGATGTTTGTGTGTTGTCTGTCTTCCCCTACCCTGTGTAACATAGTATAAAATAGCAATAGCGTCTGTAATGTGTTTGATACAAAATCGTCATAATCCTGCAGAAATGATTACATTGAATAGATAATTCTTTACACTTTCGTTTTCATTGTTCATGTTTTGCATGAAAATATACAGATTTCTAATCATAAATAACAACCAAAGCACTTGTATGGTTTGGTAAAAAAGACACTGAGGATAAATTGTTTAATACAGATAAATACCTTCTTTGTCGGCTAGGTACTGAGATTTTTGCAAATTTGCTCCTCATCTTACCAGACTGATTAATATATTACAATATTTTTCTTTGTAAATATCTCAAAACTTTTTATGTAATCGGCCCTAAAGCACAGAATAAGTACTAGTACTTTAAATGGTTTCTTTTCAAATGACGGTTCATTACTTCTTGGCATTGTAAGTATATAATAATGTATTATCTGATCAGGCTAATTAGTCTGAATTTGGTAACTATTTGTTATAGATTTATAAATAAACTTAGTATATTGTACGAAATAGTTTTTGATTGTGTGAAATCGATATAGTGTTAGCGGTAGTGTATTCGCTATATCTTTATATTTATTAAGTACCTACGTCTAGTATTTAGTTTCTTCGTAGTTGTGCCAAAATATTATTACAATTATACGAACACCAGATTGAATACGAATAGTATATCAATAAATAAAACCAACCTTTACACTGTTTCATATGTAATTTGTATATTTAAGTAATTAGTTATATATAAATGTCTAATATATTTATACGAATGCACGTTACATGGGTTAAATCTATATAATAATGTATATAATAAAATGATCGCGATGTTATGACAGTTACGAACATTTTATAACTACATAGTAATTCTAAAGTTTGGTATGAATTGAGTAGGTATACAAGTTGTTTAGCAAAGAACTTATGTCAAATTTCCATTGTCATGTATACTAGCCATAAACAGTATTTTTAGTTGTTATAAATTAAAAAAAAAAAAACATTCTTCATAAAAAAGATGGTAATGGTTAGGATATGGTTTGTTGATAGTCCTTGGAAGGAATGTTTTGACTTGTAATGGTTTTGCATGAAGTGAGTTATAATTTTTGACAGCGCTTATTTTTTGTCGTATCTTTATTAGCAGGTGTCACTGCGCACTTAGTTTGTACTTATTTAGGTACTTCTTAGCGTTTAGAATACATTAGCATAGGTACCTCAGGGTATAGTTAGTGGGTTCGCCTAGTTATATGCGACATTTGTAAATTTTATTAATGTTTTCTAGTTGTCATTATTTTTACTTGTTTATTATATAATTACGTAAGTATGGGAATGCAAAACTATCTGATCTAGACTTACTGTAATTTATTTCTACATATTTTTTTTTTGTTTTAAGACAAATTGTAATATTTTTATGTATTTTATATCTGTGCTTATAATAATTTATACATGCAACAAACACAGTGTTTATAGTTAAACTTGTTGAAGATATAATACTACGAGTGCTAAGATAGAACACAAATAATATTTAAAACTTTGATTTGTTACTATATTTTTAATTAAAAAAAGACAATTGTTTAAATCAATGTCACATTTTAGGTTTTGAAAATTTAAGAATTATTAATTCATGTTACATTATTTGCATGGCAACTCTTAAGGAAATAATACATAAATGTATGGGTAATACAAAGTGAGTACAGAAGAGACCTTATTCTAGGATTTGATTTTACTCAACTTACAATATTAATGCAGGTCTTGATTTAAAGAACTAATTAAACTATTAAATGATTTTACTCTGGTACACGCTGTTACCGATAAGTTACCAAGTTATTAGTGTGACCTAGAAATCAATATTGGTCGACTATTCATAATATGCGTATGCTATAATTATGTATTAACTATCTTTACATTGCTCTTCTGTTTAGCTCATACTACTATTTCGTATTAGTTCATATGAACTAATACGAAATAGTAGTATGAGCTTATTAGTTCATATGAACTAATACGAAATAGTAGTATGAGCTAAACAGAAGAGCAATGTAAAGATAGTTAATACATGTATATACGTATTAGTTCATATTTTTGACGACCGTCTTGGTGTAGTCGTTCGCGCACCGGACTTCTAAACCAGGCGGTTGCGGGTTCGAATCCCGCAAGGGGCAAATGTTTGGGTGATGAGCACGAGCATTTGTACCTAAGTCATGGATGTTTATATGTATTTAAGTATTTCTATCCCTTATCCTAGTCACCATAGCACAAGCTCACGCTTATTTTGGGGCTAGGTAATTGGTGTGTTTGTTGAAACAATTTATTTATTTTACTTATTTATACACAGCAATTAGCAGTATATCAGTACGTGCGTACCCATTTTTCTTACTGGATATACCATCGGTTTTACTAAAGGTGTTACGTATTTCTAATATTGTAGGAAAATATTCAAGAGCGAATTTACAACAACTTTTATTATATGAAAGACATACATTGAAATCCAAAAAAACACGTTTTCTTTACTATAATTTGCAGCACGATTACCGCTTATATGAAAACGCGAATTTTAAGTAGATCAATTTGTCATTTAAATTTGTTGTAAATTCGCTTTTAAATACAGTCCTACAATATTTCAACCTCGTAACACATACGAATGTACATATTTGCAACGTAGTACTTATATCTATATTCTGTTGTATTTTAAAGATATTTTTTGCCATATCAAAAATATGTGCTATATTTTTTGTAAGTTAGGTCGGGTGTCCACCAAAGTGAAAAGAGATAATAGCAGACCGGTTTTGAATGAGACATTGTTTACCAACAGAAGCCATACAATAATTTTTACAGCACGCCTCTCCCTTGTCTTCCGCTTTGCTGGGGTCCTGCCCTAACGCATTAGTTATGGTTGTATAATTTTTTAAATTTAATTAAAAATAAATTCAGAGTCGATGTACCCTAATTTAAGTTAAAGAATGTATGAAATATATGTCTGTACATTAAACTATTGTGATGGAAAGTATTTAGTTAGTGATCTGTTCTGTGTATAACTTAGCAAATAATATGATATTCATTACACAGTTTTTGTCGAAATTATCACAATTTACTATTATATATCCCTAGTGCTCGGAGCAGAGTAAACGTAATAATTTTTATTAGTTTCGGCATATAAATTAATGAATTTGCTATTTAAGTTAATAATAAATTCATTGATTAAGATGTTTTTTTAATTAATGAAATTATGATAAAATTTATTTACTTTATGCTACGACGCACTAGGGGTAAGTTATTTCGTTTCGACAACCGTCTTCCATGTACTTAGAAAGAAAATATATTAAATGATTGGTATTTGTTTTAACCAAAAGTTTATTTCATTTAGGCTGTGAATTTCAGAAACATTGTTAACAATAAATTATTTGTGTTGCTTTCCAATATTTTGTGTTTTATTATGAAAACGAAGTGCCTTTTAATAAGATGACAACATATAGTTCAAATCAGGTTTTTATTTTTTATATCAAAAAGTTGTTTTTCTAAGGTTTTACACATTCCATATTTAAAAAATAACATTGGTTTTAAATGACTCAGGTATATATGTGAAAACCGAACACCAAAGTCTTCATTTGTAGAAATTACATGAACTTATAAAAGACGAGGAAAACATTTCTCAAAATAACTGAAAAAACAATATCTCAAAACTGGTAACACTTTTACTTAAAAAAAATCAGGCATATAGTAGATCAACTGTGCTGTGATAGGTCACAGCCTGTGACCTATTCGCAGTTGTAGGATTATCCTTAATTTTTTGGACACCCTGTATAGTAAAAGTGTCAGTCTGAGTGACATAGGTGACATTTTTGACGCAAGTTACTTGTCACGTTAACGTTTCCCGAAATCAATAAACTTCTAGGAAAAATAATATATTCTATATCTTGTAAATAACAACCATGTCGCTGTTAGCCTTGGATAAATGGGCAACTTTCTTTAGGATTATTAGGAAGAACGGGGGTCCATTCAAGGCGTTGTACAAGCTATGGCGCTTCGACACACTGAAGGTAAGCTGAGCATGCACACCACTTCTAATGGTGGATCCTCACAGCCCCACGGTACTGCGGCACCGGTGGCTTTGCCAAAAGCGAAACCGCCTCCTTATCTTTTGGGCCCCACTAGTGCTTCGAGACAAGACACAGAATTTGGCAAATATATCTACAATACTATGCAATGAGTGGAAGACTTTAAATTGATATGGCGAGCTTTGTTGACTCCCAAGCTACTCTAGCCCCTAATCCTGCGGTTCAAGATTTTTTATGGCATGACTTGATTACATGGAATGGAGAAGACTCCACCGACAAGAGACTCTTAAATTATAGATAATAGACCTGATTACTTAATCAGGTTGTTAAAAGCGTGATACGTACGATTGAAATGATGACACATAGGTACGTGAATTCAAAGAGACAAGTATAGTCCGACAAGTTTGTGCGCGATCTTCCTGCGGTCGCCAGAGGTGCGCGGACCGAGGCATGCTAGATGACAGCGGGGAGGGATGGTGTTGCGGAATAAGGGATCTCATGACAGTCGCGTCACGTGCAATTGGCGCTTTCTCGCCTCCAGCACGTCTTGTGGGAGCGCAGGAGGTTTCCGGAATATAGTATAGGTCGCGGAATATAGTACGATTCATAGGCGAGAGTAAGCGCCATAGGAAATCCTCTTCCCCACAACACCACCCGTCCCCACTTACATCTACGCTTGGCGCTCGACACGGGGTCTCGCACAAACTTATAGGACTATAGCTGCTCTTTCATAAAAAGAAAATGAAGAGACCAAACCCAAAAATACCACCCAATATTTTCATGTGGCAGGAGGGGGAACTGAGAGGCTGGGACTGCTTCGGCAACAAGTATTACGAGAACACCTACTACATGCTCGGGCGCAGCCGGTGGGTGGAGTACAGCGACCACGTGCGGTGGAATTACGACGCTAGCCAGGTGTGATAAGGCCCTTTTTTGCTTGTCTTCCTATTCAACGTTAAAGTCAAGTTAAGTGAAAAAATTATTCTTTCAATTTGGGACAGAATATGCTACTTAAGAATGTCAATTGAATATCCATACGTGGTCCTTCAGGGTCCGGAACATGGTCTTTTGAATATTTTTTGGGCCCTAATAGATTCGACTAAAGACACATGTTGGTGACCAGCAAAGCCAACTTTTTTCAGCATTATATTGTTTCTAAATTCAAAAAAATATTCATTTAGGATTAGCTTATAGTTGTTAGTTAGTAATTAAAACTTCCGAATGAGAGCTCCTGGTGCATCGTTCATTTTACTTGCCTACATTCTCAACAACATAGACAATCTGGTAAAATTCCTATTAGGTTATCATCATCATATACAATTGCAGGACGTCCAATACTGAGCATAAACCTTTTAAGAGACTTGTAAATGGCCTGCATCCAACAATCCGCGACCTTTAGATACTTGAAGACCTCTTTCCATCTTGCCGGGATATCTGTGCTTGCTTTAAATCGAATCCCACTTTTGAAAGTCTCCAATACCGAAGAATAATTGTGCCCCAACTGCCTCGAGTTCTTCATATCCTGCTCTGCTCATTTCCATTCGATTACATGCTGATGCTAACGGACTTATTATTATTATATTATGGATTATAACATGTGGCGATATATAGAGCATTGATGGTTTGTGGTTACACGTCATGTCGCCTCGCCTAATATACCGCGCCGCAAGCACCGCCGCTCCTCAAGCTTAATAATATTATAAGATTTTAAAATTTCGCGTTGCATTACAATAGGACCGCAGCATCGTCTGCGCAGGGCGGTCTGAAGTACTCGTATCTTCTGTCACTCTCACGTCTTCACTTAATAAATTGTCAGTACATCCACCTCAACAAACACGATGTCACAAACCAACTACGATCATCGATATTATGTCCTACCTAAAGAGCACTTTGTCACCCAGGTTCCCGACAACTGGTTCGGCTGGCTCCACTACTAGACTGAAATGAAAATGCCCGTAGACGAGAATGGGGTCCACAAGCGGTGCGGGTGGCGGGTGCTTGTCATTTGATTGGGTGATTTGAATTATGAATTTTGAAATTAGAATTGTTTTCATAATTCAAATCAAATCAAATCCCTGTTCTCGTCTACCCCCACACCCCTTTGCCCAGGCGAGGACTCAGTTAGGCAGTCGAACCACAGCACTTTACTGGTGCTTGTTCATCCAGCAACATAGCGGCGCGTGCATACTGCCCGAGCCGCTGCTTTACGATCGTCAATATTATGTCATAAAGAGCACTCTGTCACCCAGGTTCAAGCCCCCTGGTTCGGATGGCTCCACTATAAAACCGACTGTCTTCCTACCGAGGACTGCGCCAAGTACTGCCTGGGCTGCTGCACCTGGTGCCAACGCTGGCTGCTGCCGCACCAGGAGAACATGACCGGCACGGAGTGCGCGTACTACCCTTACAGCACCGTTAAGCAGCACATACAGCTTTGGGATGGTTAGTTTTCACTGAATAGCTCCTAGGTTATAGATACACAATTGCCCAACGCGGGAAACTGCAGGCAGCACGTCGTCAACTGCGCGGGACATATTATAGTGCACAAGTGTGTGCGCATTACACAGGTGCACTCTCTATTCCTTCACTCTCATAATTCGGTGAGACGGCAGTCCGACATGACCGTAGAGAGATCAGGCGCAGGACCAACGGCTTAACGTGCTTTCCGAGGCACAGGGGTGTTATCACCACCAATTTCCTGACTCCAGAGCTGTGTCTGAGTAATTTCAAGACAGAAAAACCCAAACACTCTGGGCCCGACCCGGGATTCGAACCCGGAACCTCGTGGATAGTACCCAGCGTGCTGACCACTAAACCAACGAGGCAGAACCTCAATGATAGTGCATTTAAGAAGAGGGTATAAATGGGTATATAGCTATGCGGAATAGCTTGCGGAAACTAATTGCCTCAAATTGTGTAATTTGCTCAATTTTGTATTCAAATATGACATTTGCGTAAAAGAACACATGCTCGGAGCATCAAGAGATGGCAGGTCTGACTTTATTTTTAAATAAATACACTGTTGGTGCATTACCTAATATTATTTCACACAGATTTAACTACACGCTAGAAGCGCAAATAAAACCAAATTGCTGCTTGAGTGTTGTAACTAAGTTTAAACTAGCTTGCAGATACGCCGAGGAAACTCAAAAGTCTCGCAGTTGATAAGACTGCTAAGTCTTATGCAACTTGCAGAGCAGCAATCAGAATCAGGCGATGTATGGAAGTCGCAAAACAAGACAGTCTTAGATACAGAGGGGTAAGCGCAGGGGATTGAGGGGTGTAAAGGTTGGCGTTCATGGGATTGAAGGGACTTGAACGCTCACAACCGCCAATACGCACTCCATGAGGGTGCAAATGTGTTCAATTTATTAACTACATCTACAATAATAATATGATATTTTTGACAACCCTATGTGTAAATAAACAGATATTTAATTACTGCCCGCCTACTTTGGGCTGTATGGAAACTCTACTGTCGGCTATGAATTTCAAAGACTTTTTATGTTTATTTAGTAGCTAAAAGACCTAGTCGTAAAATGGCTTACAGAAAAAATGCTTGTTCGTAAGTGGACGTTTGCACTACACTTCAGACTGTTGTCGTAAGTGTCTAAACTTTTTTGACCGAAATTAAACATTTTGAATAACCCCTGACAAAGGACAAGAAATCATACACAAGAAACTCTAATTTGTCCAATTGAAGCGAAAATGCGTTAAAACTTGAAAATAGATTTTGCAGTTTTCATTCGTGAATATTTCTTACCAGAATAAATTGAATGATATGTCGAAGAATTCCTAAAAACTAGCCATTCTATATATAAAAAAAATTAAAGGCCTCCGACCTAGAAAAAAAATAAAAGCATAAAAATAAAAAAGGAATGTGTCAAAAAAATTGAAATTGACAGTGGTCGTGCAAGTTGTTTTTTGGCTTGCATGACTCTGTGAAAGTTATTTTACACAGATAACACATAGATTGTGACAGATAGGTAACTTATTTTTCCGTTTGGCTAGCAAGTGAATGTAGATTTTCTTTTTTAATTGATAAGTATGCTTCTAGACTAGACCTACAAATTACAATTCTTTTTTTTTCTCAAAAGTGGAGGCGTTTATAATTATAATTTATATGGTGTCGTGTTTCATATTTTTGTAGCTTATACACTTCTGGACACATCTATTGGCCCACCTTGTATTTTCAGTTTCGTTTGGTCCTAGCTAAAATTTTATATTAGGTCGAGCAAAGAGTTTTTATGCAGTTTTAAACCTGGCACATTCACAATTTCATTCAATAGTATTTTTTTGAATTTCGAACACAGAATTTAAAGAAACAAAAGACAATTTGGAGCCTGTTTGTTGATATCAAACAATCGAATACTAAGAAAACTTGGTTTTATTGGTTTACTTGGATTTAATTCTTGAAAAAGTGATTGATATCTTTGGTTTTTCAACAAACATTACTTATTCTTAACATTAAGGTGAGGTTCTATCAATAATCTATGGATACTTCACCTGAAGTCGCCGCCCAAGCTGTGGCACTTATTCAGGCCGGACACAGCCAAAGAAACGTGAGTGCTCAACTTACTTTAAGTCGATCTGCGGTCCGAAATGTTTATCAGAGGTACCTAGAGACTGGCGGCTTTGTTCGTCGCCAAGAAAGGCCACGATCTCGGGTCACAACTGAAAGGCAGGATCGATTCATCGTGACGACCAGCTTGAGAAATCGTCACCTTACCTCCATTGAGATACAAAACCAACTTCGCGACTTCCACGGAGTATCTGTGAGCGCTCGAACTGTTCGGAGAAGGTTAAAAGAACGCGATATGGTACCACACAAGCCAGCTAATGGACCCAAACTAACGCGACCCACCAAACAGCGCGCCTTCATTTCGCACGCAGTCATTTAAATTGGACACAGCAAGATTGGAGCCGTGTACTCTTTTCTGATGAGTCTAAAATTGTGTTACATGGCAATGATGGAAGGAAGGAGGTCTACCGACGTAAGGGAGAGCGTTTCGCACAATGCTGCTTTGAAGAGAGGGTTGCTTATGGCGGTGGCTCATGGACTGTCTGGGGCGGTATATCCGCGAGCGGCAAAACTCAACTTGAGGTTGTTACAGGACCACGGCTGCCAACATTAAATGCTGAAAGATACATTCGTGAGTGCTTAGAACCTCACGTGATACCATACGCGGACTATGTGGGCCCAAATTTCCTTTTTATGCATGATAATGCAAGAGTCCATGCGGCCGGCATCGTCAGGGAATATCTTCGGGATGTGAACATCACAGTTATGGACTGGCTAGCCAGAAGCCCAGACATGAACCCCATTGAGCACATGTGGGACGAGCTAAAACGACGTGTTCGGGCTCGTCAGCCAGTTGTCCAGACGATGCAGGAGTTGAAAACTGCCATAAAAGAGGAATGGGAGATGATCCCTCAAAATTTCATAGAGCGGTTGATAAACTCTATGCCTAATCGTATGAGATCTGTGGTAGATGGAGGCAACACGCGTTATTAAATTAAACCTTTATTTGATAAAACATGTTTTTATTCAAAAATCAATTGCCTTTAACAAGGCGCATATCCGACTTGTTAGGCGTAGCTCCATGTCGTATGGTATTCTGAATTCATATTTAAAACAATATTATCGAAAAAGATGGTAAAAAATGTATCAGGTTTAAAACTGCATCAACAGTTTTTGTTCAATCTAGCAATCATATTTCGGTAGGGGCCATCGAAACTTAAACTCTAAGGTGGGCCAATAGATGTGTCCAGAAGTATATATAAATAGTTTTATAGTGGTTAGTTAGGGGTGGTTTTATGGTGGAATAAAAAACCAACCTCCATACAAAAAGTGGACAAGTCCTTTCTTCAAACATTATTTTGGTTTATCAAATTCGTAGTAGTGCGTCCTCAAGATGCGACATTAATTGAAGTCAGTTTTGATACAAGCAGTGTTCATGAGATGGCGCTAGTTGTATGCTCAAGCTGAGTAAAATACTTTTTTGAAACCAACCAGCAAACTTGGTCCCGGCTTCGCACAGTTCACAGCTTGTGCTATGAGGAGCTTTTGAATAGGTTCTTATTTATTCGCTAGATGCCGCTAGGTGTATTTGGTAATATGTACCTACATAATAATGCAATGACATTGCTAACGAATGAGGCAACGGAATTTTATTTATACAGACAGTCTGATGTCAACTGTAAACATAAGTGATGATTGCTATAAAAAATGTAAATGAATTATTAAAAATCAGGCAGATAGTTTATTTTTACTTTAAAAGTAGGTATATTAATTTCCATTTAAACTCGTTTTAATTTTTGATTTGATTACGTTGCCTTATTACAATCGTTTTACAGTACTTACATATTTCTAGAGACTCCTAGCGGCATTTTTTGACGCTTGCCGTCATTTCAACGCCTAAATAAACCCCAGCAACTTACTTATTAAAAAATATTAGTTTCACTCTCTCATTTCCATTTAATCAGAGATCAATGTGTTCTGTTGTATATAGTGTATACGGGCTTCGAACGGCGATAATTTAAGGGCCTTAAATTTTTCAAATTTTCATATATCATCCGTATCTTATTTTACATTTTGTCGCCAACAGCAACTTTGTAATAGCTTAAGATAAGATTTCTTAAAATAAAATATTTTTTTTTTTCTTTAGAGTTAAATTTAATAAAGGCCCTCTTCAAATTTTTGGCTTTTTCAAGTCTCTGCATAGTGTGAATTTGTGCGCGAGTGACATTACGAATGTGATGAGTAACCTACTGAAACTTGATTTTATATTTAGTCTTTAAATTGCTGACCTAAGAGACTAGACTCGAGTTTTTAGTATTACTCGCAAGTAAATTCATTCTGTCCCAGAAGCCAAGAATAAGTAAAGAACGTGTAAAATCTTTATATATATCTCTTACCTGTATTATTTTAAGGCAGACAAACCCAGTAACAAATTTGGTCTAATCCAGGATTCGACCCGGGACTTCTTGGACTTATGCCAGCGTGGTGACCGCTGGACCAATGAGACAGTCAAAGACTATTTTTTAGTTAAAAAAGTTTAATTGACTGTTTCCTGGGACTTCGACAGTGCAAGTGACTGATACACCATACAAGTTTTTATCACCCATTGGCCCTTTCTTCGAGTTATGATATTTTGGCCAAAAATGACTTATCTGTTTAGGCGTGAATGCTTAGATAAATTACACTAGCTGGGATATACTACGGCTTACAAAGTTAAAAAACCTTAACATGGCACAACTTTCAACTGACACTTCAAGGGACTGCTCTGCTAGTCATTACTGGTGATAATTTATAATTTTGAGTTTTAGCGACAACGCATTAATTTAAATTCTCTCAAATGTATAAAACATTTGAGTCAAGTCTTCCCAAAAATGGGGTACCTACTTGAAAATATTTTGAGGCTGTCAGTTTTCTGCAATATCTACGCCGTATAGGTATGGTTGATCTATGCGTGAAAAATTTAACCTGTTTTCAGTTCCAGTTGTTAGATTATCAGGGATCGTTGATATTATCTTACTTATAACTATTTAAACTAACTTATTTAACTTGATAATAATAACTAATACTTAATAACTTGATATTATCTAACCTTCATTTCAGGTCAGTCGATTTGTAACCGGTGCTAATACGAGTAAGACGACGAAGAGTTTCAGAAAGTTCAATTCAGTCCTGTGATATCAGAATGTTTAGAGTTTTATGAAATATTATTTTGTGCCCATACTGTTTGGCATCAAAATGTACTAACGACGAATATACTAGTTTCTCCTAAAATATGTGTGTGAAATAAAGCCTACAAAAATATTTGTTTTTTTTAGCTTCTTGCGGCACCTACCTGTGTTTTCATCTGCGCAAAAGCCAGATTTCCTAACTTTTATCCACTTTTTCACTCGCTTTGGTGTGAAATTTTTCTATGTTTAGATAAGTATTTCTTTTTTCGGGGAGGAAACAAATAAAAAATCATGGAAATCTATAGGAGTTAACCTTAATGGTGTTAATAACCCAACTACATTAAAATTGTATCTATAGATTTATTAAAATTATAACGACATTCAATCATAATAAGCATCGCTATCAAACGAGGTAATGCTGCCAGAATCCTGGGAACTTTACCACAAAGACTCTTTTTATAATGTTCAATTTTGTACATAATTATGTATTATTATATTTATTTATGTACTTAATTATGTACTATATTTATTTATTGTTAAGTTGTATATATTTTTTTAAATAAAACCATTTAAATTGAAGGTTTATCATAAATTCTCATATTAAATATATATTCTTTCTAATTTGTGAAATGAGGCAATGACATTTTAAAATCAATCTTACTGTATTTTATTTGAATAACATTTCTTATCTGACGAATTGAAAAATCCCTTCATCGATTCCAATGTTGCAGTACGATTTTGGTGCGCTTAAATCCAACCACTGCATTGGATCACTTCACAAAAAACGGGATAAAAATCAAAAATATTTCCCTCTCTTCAGCGATCGCAAATAGCAAAAGTTCATCGGCCTAAACCGAAAAAACAGCGAACGCTATCACAACAAATTAAAAATCAAGCGTACCCAAAAAATGTTATGGTAAACAGTGATTTAAGAAAAACGGTGCGGTGAGGGGCGTTGCCAGGGGAGGCGTATGGGTGGGCAGAGGGCCGGAGGGGTGGGTCGGCCCGTCGCCGCGGACGCCAGTCGTCCGCCAGACGTCGCGGGCCGCGCTAGCCGTGCCATGCCGCGTGTGAGTGCCGTGTACTAGTGGGGCGGCGGCCCAATCGTTCGATTAAAGAAAACACAAAATTGATCCCCAGATGGGAGTTTACGAGGAGAGGGGGGCGATGCACTGGGTGAGATTTTTTCGCATTTTTTAAATTGCAACACTTTTGTCTCGTGTGGACAACTTTTTGTAAAAGAAATGATTTTAAGTAGATAAGAAGTTAAGTTTTGCCAAACTTTATACAGGTAAATCTGTGTCAATTTTATCTAAATCTGTCCAGCAAATATACAATAGTATAACCACAGGTACTTACATACCTACCTATCTTATATTTTGAATGCAAATGATCAATCATTTTAAAACGTGCGCAACTTTGTAAATCCTTCTTGCAATTAGGTACCTCATACTTAAATACGCAATCATTTTTATCTAAAGAATATTAAAAAGAAACCTACCTTACCTTGATATAGATACAAACTCTTAAAGACATACAGCGGCATTATTAATAAACAGGTACCTACATATACCGACTGCGACCGAAGGAGGGAAATGATTTTTTCCTGATAAAAAACAATGTAAAAGTACGCATACGCATAGAAACCAGTGATTTGATTGTGATTAAACTTTGGTACTTTAGGGAACAGTTAGCTATTGAGGGAACACATTAGTTATATTGCCTAAAAATAAATAGATAGATAAATTGTAATAAGCGTGAGCTTGTGCTATGGCGACTAGGATAACGGATAGATAGGTAATATACTCGTACGTATATAGGTAGTATATATATAGGTATTAGGTACGTTACTGAATATATATGACTTAGGTACATACTTTCGTGCTCATCACATAAACCTTTGCCCGTTGCCCGATTCGAACCCGCAACCAAAAGTAAATGGTGTGAAGTAATGGACATAGCATTTAACTGTAATTATAAATATTTCTGTATTATCTATGCACCTGATACCATTACTTTCTTATATGCGTTTCTTAAAGACTTTTCTACTGGATAAATTTAAATGCAGATTTTATATTAGAATGTATTCGCGATAGGTACCACTTATTATTGTTCTGTAGCGACTGGCGGTAGTAAACTAAACTACCTACTTACAAAGAACATTGTGCTTTTACAATAAATTATGAAAGTTATGATCAATAAACTCCTTTGGGTTCTGCAGCTCTGCAAGCCTAAAATGAAAAATATAATATATCAAATATGCGGCGGCGAAAAGAAAACTTTAAGGTTCACGCTTGGACTTTCGTTGGCTTTATATAAAAAATACTCAACTCGAAAAATAAAAAAAGTTAGTGTTTTTATTTTTAAAATACGAACAGTCGTTGAAATCTTTCGTTCGGACTCCGGGTATGCGAAGCGGGCGGCTGTGGAACTCATTGGCTCCGCGATAGGCCTACAATGCAAAGACGATACATCGTATAGGCTGCGTAGTAAACATTACACCGTGTAGTGGTCGTTACATAATACATACCGATATAAGAATATAAGGTATAAAGAGGTTCGTAATAATAGCATAAGTTTTGCTATTGTATTAAAATAAGATACATGTTAATAACTCTTTAGAAACATCATCATAAACAGTGTTTCTTGACGAACAATGACTTAAAATAGATATTAAAGGAACAAAAAGGTCACACGTAATTTTGTATGTTTGGTGCTAAAATGTTTTCTTTTGTTAATTAATGAAATGCCTCAATTTGCACATTTTTGCTTATAATAAATAATACCTACCAATATTTAATGACTAGTTTATTGTACCCAATTAAAATTAATATACTAAACTTTTACCATGATACCTATTTATCCCTTAAAAAAGAAAAAATAAAACGGCCAAGTGCGAGTCGGACTCGCGCCGAATGGTTCCGTACCATTATGTAGGTATACGACATTAGACACTATATTATAACGTTTTTAGGCAAAAAGTGCGTTTGTTTTGTAGAAGCCCCAATTAAATGTTTATATTTTTTGTATAGCGGCAACAGAATACATAACCTGTATAAAATTTCAACTGTCTAGCTATCACTGTTCATAAGTATCATAAGAACAGCCTGCTGTGAGACGGACGGTGATGATGTCTTAGTAATAGGTTACGTTTTTTACCCTTAGGGTACGGAACCCTAAAAAGCAATGATTGCTTAAATTCGTTTATACCTCGTATCCATAATTTAGATTGGGCTAGTATTTGTAATAATAATAATATATATCTAATTATTTGATCTTAATATAAGTGAATGAAAATTTAAATTACATAAGAGCAGATCAAAAGGGGTGCAGCGCGAAGCAAGTCGAGCAAGTCTAAACGATCTTATTAATATTAGTAATTAGATCCATTTGCTTTAAAGTTTTAGACTTGATGATTTAATTAGAACAGCAGTTTTTTTCTGCGCAATGCACAAAACCATCAGACATTTGTATTAAAAACTCAATAGTGTTCATATTTTCTTATTTATATTTTGTTCGTGTATATTAAAAAGATGGGGACCTGCGGAATATCAATACAATCATTTACATGTACAAATTATTGTTTCATGTGTATAAACACCAAGTTTTCGAAAAAAAAATGCTGTAAGATATCACAAGTCATGTTTATTATATCATAAAGAATTTCAAATTTCAACAAGACCACGACCTTGTGCAATGATTAAGCTAACGTAAATAAGTTGTTTTAATGTATTTAACTTATTCAGCTCATCGTACACGTGATTTAGAAATACGTTAATTTTCTCAATTTCGCCTTTCTCAACCGCCTTAAGATGATGATTATTAACGTCTATGTAGTTAGAATTGTATAGGTAGTTATTTTTGTAGATATATAATAGAATAGGTACTCTTAGATCTCTCAAAAGGCATTCCAATTTACCGAATTAACGTGCTTTGTTTTATTTTAGACATATGATCACTTATAGGTTTGACTAACCTACCTAGTTAATCAACGGATTGAAGCTATGTCCTTTTTAGGGTTCCGTAGTCCGACAAGGAACCCTTATAAGATCGTTCAGGCCGTCCGTCCTAGTCTGTCACAGCAGAATATCTTCTACGTTTATGGACTGATTTGCATGTAACTTGGTTCAAGGATACTTCACATACAGATCTCATTTTTAAAAATACAAAAAATTATATTATATTATAGTTATAGCCCGCCAAAGTCGGTTACACGGTGTCCCCCCTCTGTAATTTCTAAAGTCTTGGACCTATATACTTCAAATCACACACGTAAAGAAACAGGCGCGGAAACTCTTATTTAAAATTGTTTCGGGTATCCTGTGATGAATACTTTTGAAATTATAAATAAAATAAAAATATATACTTTTTTCCAAAAGAACAGTATAAACTATTAACCTGGTATTTAGGTAATTGAGACCTAATTTATTTTCCCCTGTAAACAGGCAAACCAGCGCGGTGCCAAAAATGACTACGGAACCCTACTTTATGCGTGGTCCGACACGCACTTGGCCGGTTTTTCTATTTTAAATATTACCATATTCAGATAGATTTACCTAGTAGATACTATTATGTAGATGGATACATGATATACGAGTTGGCACTTTAGAAAGAAATAAAATACATTTATCAATAGATGGAAATAGCATTACACACGAAAATGAACTAAACATTTACCCCCTTACTTACCTTACTACTACTAGGGTAAAACCGAGATTGACGCCCCATTGGTATAGATGCCCCGATTGTAATTACTCTCATTTCGCAAATACATAGCTTGTTATTTTAATTATCTATCAAGAGACTTTCCAACTACCACCAAACGGATCGTGTCTCATGTCTCTGTGCTATTGCATGGGACGGCTAGGTGCAATCAAAGTTTTTTCGGGATAGATGTCCTATTTCCCAGCGGATCGTCTATCCTTTACGTTATTTATATGGACTTGGCAACTATCCCATATATGGGATAAAATGTAGAGGTCCGCAATAATTGGTAATACTCTGGAAATGTCAAAGGTAATATTTTTTTCCTTTCATAAATTCTTAGATAAAATACCAAAGTACTTGCCAGTTGTTTAAAATAAAGAATGAAATAATTGTACAGTGACATATAACATATTGTCAAAAAGTGTGGCATCTATCCCGGTTTTACCCTAATGAATTTGCCACTGCTATAACACTTGTAGAAACATAAGACTATAGATATGTAATGTCACCTATCTGTCATTAATTCCAAACTAGCTGTGTCTTATTTAATTAAATCTTATAGCAATGTCAAATTAATTATTACTTACTAATAATGAATTTAGTGTTTGGTTTGCGTTACACTTTACCCACCACACAGTGTAAAGTTTTGTATATTCTTGGAGAATTGTACCGGGCACTCTTTTAGCTTACAGAAACTCCATCCAGATAACCTTTTGGGTAAAATACAGCCAATTAATATAGGGGCAGCAGTGAAAACTACTGAATTAAAAGTAGGTTAATAAATAGTACCTTATAAAAGGTCTTCGCCCAAGTGCAAGTTATAACCGTACCACAGGTACTTATCAGTACTTATTTTATAAAACAGCACCTAAAATACAGCTAAAACGAAATTATACCCTTCATATTTGTTTATTTCTCTTCTCTGCTTATAAAACATGGAACGAGTAGTCCATTTCCAATATTTTATAAAATAAAAACAATTTTAAACCGGTTTCAGGAAAACCAATATCCACTTATTGTTTTTATATTTACTTACTCTATAAGTATCTTTTGTAAGCTTTTGTTAAATAAACGAGGATCTATAAATAGCGCGTTATTTATTACGTTCAGACACTGCTTAACGTTTAATTCAATAATTAAAAAGTACTTAGTTTAAAATTCGACGTTTATTGTCTTCAGAATTTATAGATTTGAAGCGTTTATGTTCGCAACGCTTCGTATATCATACATTTATTGTTTCAACCGTTAAAATATAGTCTTAAGAACAGTAAAACGAAATAAAATATGTTTAGTTGTGTCATACAGGGTGTTGCGCGGGCCGTGTAGCTGGAATATGTTTAGTTATTTTTTAAATATAAATATCACTGACCTCTATAATACAAGTACGCTGGACTGCATACACTGAAAAAATGATTGGTTAACAGTAACCAAAATTTGGCATACTAGTAGCCAAATCCAGTGACTTGCGAACTTCTGTATTATTAGTTACAAACAAGTTTTGTTACTGATAGCCAAAAGATTGTTTATATTTAACAAACATTTACTTCCCTACAACGAAACCATCAACTAACAAAACTAGTTTCGTTGTACATTTTTTTCAGTGTACTGTCAACCTAACAATGAAGCCATTTGATTATCGCCATTTTGGCGCTGACGGCTGCAGTGAGCGTGTGGTGACCGTCCACGGAACTAATGAGAATTGACATAAACTAATAGAAGTTGCTCTATTTTAGTTCCCTGTACACTGGATTTGGCACAAAATTATCTGTCATTTCTTAATGTTTAGTCCAGCTTACTAGTATTATAGAGGTCAGTGATAAATATACATAATATGCATTATAAATCATGCCGATAGTTATCATATTCTTTATGATATCTGTCAAATCTTATAGGTTTAGACTTCATTTTTTATTTTGATACATGACCCATTCTCGGCATCATCAGGTTATATTAATATTTTTAAACGGATTCAGCGCAATTGGTTTACCTTAAAAACCTATAAATAGTGTAGTACATAGGTCACTTGTAGTATCGGTAGTAATACTACGAGTAAGTAGGTATTAGGTGAGCGAATATCACCTATAAGTATTAAGTAATCATGATTTTATCCATAGGCAATTGTTTGTATAAATATTGAAACTCAACCTTGTACCCAGCACAATACTCGTACTTAATGTTTAAATATGAGTGTAATTTGATGTGTTTGTATCCACTATGTCATGTATTTGTAAATTCCAAACTAACCGTCTCAAATTTTTATAAGTGTCATAAGTAGCAGTGGCAAATTTATTATTAGTAAGGGTATTGTGTAGCCAGTAGAAGTGCAGCGGAATCGATTTTAAACCACACTAAATATTTTTTCTTAGGAATACCTATGACCAAAATATTTGTGTTTCTTTGGCGTTTTTTTCTTATTTCTATAAAATAAATTTAACTTCTGCTGCGATTTCTACGTCAATTTTTACCCGACTGCGACAGGACGATAATGTTTTTCGAGCGTACTCGTATGTATCTCATGAACCGTGATAGCTTAACGGTTAAAATTTTCAAGCAAAATTTTCAACAAGGAAACTTGTAAAAATAAATCAAAAAGTAGCTCATTCTCACTTAAAGTCGAAAGTAAATTGATCACATCCAATCAAGAAGTTGCAAATGCCTTTGAGTCATTTTTTTCTAATATTGCACCTTCAACAACTAAAAAACTTGCATCTTCTTCAGAACTTGCGGAATCGATTCTCAAGTCAAATGTCGACCAGTGCGATTCTCCACTGCACTTTAGGCATGTCAGTCCCGAAGTAATTACAAAAACATTTCTAGATTTAAATATGAAGAAGACTGAGGATCTATGGGGACTATCTGTGTATATTATAAAATCAATTATCAACTCAATAGCTCCTCAATTAGCAATAATTTTTAACAAGTGCATTGATGATGGCCAGTTTCCAAGCCTAATGAAATTTAGTAAAATTATACCGCTATTTAAATCCGGCGAAAAAAGTGACCCCTCTAATTTTAGACCAATATCGATTCTTCCGGTCCTCAGTAAAATATTTGAAAAGGTAATATTCACTCAACTACTAGCACATCTTTCTTTAAACCATCTACTACACGAAAAACAATTTGGTTTCACTAAAGGTAGAAGTACTGCTAATGCGGGAGTTGCTCTATTAAAACATATCTTTGATGCCTATGATAATAGACAAGATGCTTTAGGTATTTTCTGTGATCTATCAAAAGCTTTTGATTGTGTAGAACATAAAACTTTATTGAAAAAATTAAGACATTATGGGGCTTCAATGAATGCATTAAATCTACTTGAATCTTACCTAACAAGTAGAACACAAAAAGTATGCATCAATGGAGTTGAGTCTTCTGGAGCACCTCTGACCATGGGTGTGCCCCAAGGATCGATATTGGGACCTTTATTGTTTTTAATTTATATAAATGACCTTCCACACTTTGTGGAAGATCTTTGTGATATAGTATTATTTGCTGATGATACTTCACTTATATTCAAAATTCCCAGGGGAAAAGATACTTTTGACGATGTACATAATACTCTTTCACAAGTATTGCATTGGTTTACCGTTAACAACCTTTTGCTTAACGGGACTAAACTTAAGACTAAATGTGTTAAGTTTAGGATGCCTAATGTCAAGCAGGCCTCAACAGATGTTTTGATAAAAGACAAACTGCTAAATACTATAAATTCAACAACATTTTTAGGAATTACTTTAGATTCAAAACTACAATGGGGGGAAAAATATTGTAGAATTACCAATTAACAAATTCAAATCATTTATTTAGGATACCCTAATGACAAAAGGTTATTATTTGAATGATGTAAACGTGTGGACTAGCTCGCACTAGTACAATTTCTGTATTTAAACATTATTTTTAAAAGAGGCTTTGACAATAGTGACTGAGTTTCTTGCGCTGCTTCTTCTCAGCACTAGCCCACAATTTGTCCCGAAGCAGTGGTAGGGCTTAAAAAATAATATGTTGGGACGTGTATAAGTGCCCCCTGTGGGCCTACATACATAAATAAATGACTTTTATGACTTTTATGACTTTACTTTTCACAGATAATATATTTCTGTTGCCACTTTAACAACAAATACTAAAAACTGAATAAAAATAATATTTAAGGGCGTCTCCCATACAACCTCTACAGACAAACGGCTGGACGAACATGTGGTGTTGTCGAACTTTTTCAAAATCGTGGTAGGGCTAGTGACCTAACAATCGTCAACCTAACAATGAAACAATTTGATTATCGCCATTTCGGCGGCGACGGCTATAGTAAGCGTGTGGTGACCGTCCACGGAACTAATGAGAATTGACATAAACATATGAAAGTTGCTCTATTTTAGTTTCCTGTACAGTCGGTAGGGGCGCTTTGATTCGGCACAAAAATTATCTGTCATTTCTTAGAGTATGTTTAGTCCAGCGTACTTGTACCATCAGGTCAGTGCATCGGCTACATGAATTTTGGAAATATCGCCCGCAAACGGGGGAAGAGGGTAGACAGGGTAAGAGTAACAATATGGCTATCATATGAAAGCTAGTGAAAAGACCATTTCAAAAATATAGTAAATCTGTGAGGCACAGATAAGAACAAAATATCAAGTACAGGGCAAATGTCCCTATGATGCCTATACCTAAAATATTACTCTCCGTCTACGCGTCTGTCGCAATCGGGTATACAGCAACTTAATATCAACTATCCTTAATTTTACTACTACTAAGTAGGTAGCTACCTACCTACGTATATCATGTTTGGAAATAGAAAATCCTTATTTTTGACATGAGCAATCGTAATACTAGCAGTTCCCCGCGACTTCGCCCGCGCCAAAAGTCAGATTTTCCATACAAACTTCCATCCCCCATTTCACCCCCCTGATGATTTTATATCGCGACAAAAAGTAGCCTATGTCCTTCCCAGGGTCTCAAACTATCTCTGTACCAAACATTTAAATCTGTCCAGTAGTTTCGGAGCCTATTCAATACAAACAAACAATCAAATCTTTCCTCTTTATAATATTAGTGTAGTTGTACGAGTATACCTACCTAACTCTTGGATAAACACAACTGAGGCAGGTACTTTAAGCTTCGACACGGTTATTTTGCACGTATTAGTATAGTGATCGGTCAGATCGGTCACCCATCCAAGCACGACAGAATTATGATCACCAACAGTCATCAATGCAAGTGCAAGTAAAAAAAACCGGACAGGTGCGAGTCGGGCTCGCGCAGTGATGTTCCGTATACACTTTTGTTTGTTATGTATCAACAAATAGGAGATATTAGGACGTGTGCTGTAAGACCCATCTTGCCAAATTTCATGTGTCTATGGCCAAGGATACCCTTAACGTTTTGATTGATGCACCTGCAAAATGTTAGGGCTCCATCGGTCGTAGCTTTGGATTGCGCTGGCTTAAAAGCTTGATTTTTTTCAGCTTCACTGGTCTACAAATATAAGCAGTTGATGTTAATTTTAACTTGGTAACCTCCGCTCCAAATTGAGCCAGATAGATTGACAGTTGGACAAGAAAGTGATGAGAATATTTTAATTACATAAATCTAAATATTACTTATCGAGTGGCCAGCATGATTAGGTTCCGCGAACAGTAATTTGGAGCGCGCCGCAGCCAACGCGATAACCTCTGGCGGTAGTGGTGACCCTGCTATCAAAGTTTACCTATTAGGTGCTTCGAGCAGGGTCATGTGCGAGAAAACCCGGCGTGTAGTAGGAAAAAACAAAAATAATCATTAAGTGGACAAGGAAATGAAAAAAATACGAGAAGAAAAAGATACATTACTAATGAAAATGCGTCCGACTCGCACGAGGTTATTGAAATTATTATGAAAAAGAGGGGTGAGTAAATAATTATGTTTGCGTGTTTATAAGAAGTTGAAATTGCCATTAAATACTTATAGTATTGACTGCCTCGTTGGTCTAGTGGTCAGCACGCTGGGTACTATCCACGAGGTCCCGGGTTCGAAACCCGGGTCGGGCCGAGAGTGTTTGGGTTTGTCTGTCTTGAAAATTTCTCAGACACAGCTCCGAAGTCAGGAAGATGGTGGTGTTAACACCCCCGTGCCTCGGAAAGCACGTTAAGCCGTTGGTCCTGCGCCTGATCTCTCTACGGTCATGTCGGACTGCCGTCTCACCGAATTATGAGAGTGAAGGAACAGAGAGTGCACCTGTGTTTGCGCACACACTTGTGCACTATAATATATCCTGCGCAGTTGGCTAATCTTTGTTGAAATCGGCTAGGAGGACATTATATAGTATATGTCTGGTAACTTGTTGAGGGTGTAAAATCCAATACCATTAATGAAAGCAACGCGGTACAGCCTTAAGAAACAGTTGAAAATTTCGACAGGTTTGCCTACTTCTGTGTGGCCGAGTTACTAAGTTACGGCTAGGCCCGGTATGCGAGGAACGCGGGTTTGACACCCGCTATAGGCGGTCAATTTTTCAAGTGCTGTGTATGTAATCTTTAGTATTTTATAAGTATGTCTTTAATGCATTATCCTAGTCAACAATCTAACGTTTCATTTGGGCCTATCAAGCATTTTATAAAAATAAATCAGGAAGTGGGGTAGTTAAAGTACGTTAAGTAAGTTGTTACAGATTTTTAAAGAACACTTACATGACTACCTTACATGTTTACAATATAAGAAAAAGGGTTTTTAAATCACTGCCGCTAACGAAATTTTACTAAAAAGACAATTTATCACGTTTTTCAGGTAAACTCGCACATTAATGCTACTATCCATACTAATATTATAAATGCGGAAGTGTGTCTGTCTGTCTGTCTGTTACCTCTTGACGCTTAAACCACTGAACCGATTGAGATGAATTTTGGAATGGAGACAGTTTGAGATCCTGGAAAGGACATAGGCTACATTTTGTCGCGATATAAAAATATTAAGGGCACAAATGGGGGATGAAAGTTTATATGGAAAATCCAACTCTTGCGGGCGAAGTCGCGGGGAACCACTAGTATTTGTATATTTGAGATTGCCGCATTAAGACTTTTCAGATGGTACCTATGTTGTAGTAATTGGAACGTTTTTTTTGCTTTCCATTATATAATTAATTGCCATTGCTGTTTTATTCTATTTTAACAGTGTAGGTAATACACACATCAACACTGTCTAGGCATATTACAAAACATAGTATTATTATATCCAAAATATCCCTAGACAGTGTTGATTAGTATACTATGTCCACCCGGAATGTGAAAGGAATCTAATGATACCGCACGCATCTAAATCGGCTTCGTTTAGAAGTTACTAGCTGTGCTCCGCGGTGTTACCCGCGGCTTATTAGGGAAAATAAATTGCGTAACTTTAACTATTTACATTTTTAGAAGCAAAACAATTTAAATTTGAGCATCGGAAAGATCAATTGATAAGTGACAGAACGGGAGAGTAGATTATACTGTCTTAAGTTTTTGTTTTTTTGTCTCGGGTCGTAGAGAGCTAGAAATCATTTTACTGAACTGGAAGGGTAAGTTTGTGGGTATTATAGGGATTCTGGGTATCAATACCGTCTCTCCTTTGGCCCCTCCAGTAAGAATAGTGGCCTGGACGATGTGCCTTCTCAGCTTCTAGTGCCGTTGCACAGTCTGGGCGCATCCAGGTTACGCATCAGTATGACAGGCACACCAACTTCGAGAGTTCCAACTTGTGGGTGGGCACCCCTGTTAGGTCGAGGGAATTTAAGAACTCTACTGGGTATACAGTTGCGTCGTCAGTTGTCATCACCGTGTCTATTGACACATAGGTCCTCACATAACCTGGAAATTGCTCTAATATTCTGTTATTATTTTTTTCTACCAATTAGTTTTACAACCACTCCTCGTTAGCCAGGTTTTATTGTAAACTCGGAAATACCTCATTAATAAGGTTATCTTCCGAGCTAACAATATTGCTAAATAGGCTGCCAAAGGTTATTTGGCCGTTAGCATCCGTCGGCATGCGACCTTCGCCGACCTCGAGAAGCTTTTGTGCGAAAAGTCCAGACTCCTGATCATTGGAGAGCTGGACCCTCATGTTAGTAACCAGCTGTAAGCGCTCTACTTTAGCCCAGAACGATGAAGCCTTGAGGCATGTATTTATCTCGCGTTAACGCGTCGCGCGTGGCGCCGTCATAAGCGTATAGTATTTTAAAACTATGAGATCTCCTAAGATAATTATTTAAATTGAATGGTATAAACGGCAATTATGTTCAAAATTAAATGCTTGTGAATAATAAAGTATTGATTTGGACAAATATTAATACAGTTCTTATGAATTTACCTTGTTAAGTAATGCACCACTGTAAAACAGCAAACCTTAAGAGATAGATATAATATACTCTCGCAAACTTTTCTGTAGAACTATTTGAGGCAAACATTTCTGCCATACATTATATTAGTGTAACTCTTACAATTTTTGCAGCGTACGCGAAAATATTTTGAAAATTACAGATTTTTTTCTGGCTTCATTAACACTTATCGTCAAAACTTCGATATTTAAATACTTATCTTTATGAAATATAGGCTATGTGTTATTCCAATGTATAAGCTAAATTTGTGTAAAGTTTTATCGAAATCTATACAGTAGTTTTTGTGTGAAGAAGTAACAAACATACACACTCACATACTCACACACTCACAAACTTTCGCATTTATACTATTAGTGGGATAGTGGAATAAAGAAACGTACATACAAATATTACCACATGATAATATTTATATTTTCAAGTAAACCCAGTTCAGAACACGACCGGTAAAGGTCGGATCCAAGCCGACGGTTTAACATGTTTTTCAGCTCTACCCAGGATTTAAACTTAGGACCAGTCTGCACACTGGCCTCTAGAGCGACGAGTCAGCCAAAACCAATCAAATACATTTAAAGTGTAGTACATGAATCCTGAAAACAATAAACTTATTTTTTTCGGGCACTTGAGTAAAAATAATGTAAACTCGAGTCGTAAGCCTCTTTTTTATAGTAGGTACCTAAAGGATATAATAAATAATAATAAATTGTTTCAACAAACACACCAATTACCTAGCCCCAAACTAAGCGTGAGCTTGTGCGATGGTAAATAGGATAACGGATAGAAATACTTAAATACATATAAACGTCCATGACTTAGGTACAAATGCTAGTGCTCATCACACAAACATTTGCCCCTTGCGGGATTCGAACCCGTAACCGCCTGGTTTAGAAGTCCGGTGCACGAACGACTACACCAAGACGGTCGTCGATAAATATCCTGTTAAAACAATTTAAAAGTTACAATTCAATACGATTAAAATGGTTATATGTCACTTGGCTTAAGGAAAATATAGGTAGGTAGCTACATATGTTCGGCAATTTTAATTGATTGGTTAAAATATTGCTGTTACTGCTGTAAGGAATACTATTTTAAACTTTGATTTATCTATTAAAATTATTTTACAATATAATTATTTTTATAACGTAAGCAATTTGTTTGCAAGTTTTTACAAAATCATGTTAAACTTCGCTCACAAAAATTGCTCGACTGCGTCTTCCGGTGGGACTCGAACCCACGACTCTACGCTATCCGGGCGAATGCTCTTACCAACTGAGCTACGGAGGAAGTTAGTCAGTCGACGAATATTTGTAAGTGCTTGCTACGCCAGGGAGCCGTAGCTAATATTTTACAATTTTTTATACATTTGTTTCGTTCATTTGCCATGTCAGCCGCGAACTGTAGTCCAACCGTGCGTCTGTGGGATGTTTGTAAATAATATTTACCTAATCTGGTTTTTCCGACTAGCTTCTTGCTTTGTTTTTTATATTTTATTAAACAACTTTAACCCATCATTCTCATTTACAACATTCTTCATTAACAAATCATTTTAACAAATTGGGGAGCTTAGGTTAAGGCCGTTGTAGGGCATTATTGGCAAAAAGCAATCAAACAAGGTTGAAAATGTTCAAAATGTATGCTAAAATAAAACTTAAAAACGTAACCTTTATTTCTACCATTCCCATAAATCACACAAGTCACAAGCACAGCGATTTGGCATGCTTGAAATCTGTTCATCCAAATCACCTTCACATTGCACCTTGGTCATACCTTAAAAAATTAACTCTTTAATAATTTTATGCTATTTAACAAAACTGCTGTCTCATATAATTTATTTATACGGTCGGTAAATGTATCTGGATAAACAATACGCCCGTATGAAATAAGCAAAGTATCATCATCAAATTTAAGAGCTAGGCTCTTGTCGGTGGAGTTTTTTCCATTCCTCTCTGCTTTCCGCCCTTCTCTTAACCTCCTGATAATAATATAAAACTCCTCACTGTATAATAATATAAAATATACAAAGTATTCTCTTCCCATCGTAGGTCTCCGATAACATTTCAAAACTTTGAGCTTATAATATTTTTAAGACAAAGTCAAAGTCAAAAATATTTAATTCAAATTAGGACAGAAAATGCCTCTTATGAACGACAAAAATTTAAAAATCAGTAATATTGGCAATTAGGAGGCCCGGACATGTCTCCTTATCTTTTGGACCCTACTAGTGCTTCGAGACAAGACACAGACAATCAGGCAAGTGCTGAGAAAAAACACCGGAATAAATTCAGTCACCACTAGCTGCCATAAAAAAGTGAAAAAAGTTACAATAAAAAGGTAGGTACATCAGTTTGGTGCAGGCTGGACTGACCATCCATTCTCGTCATCAAGATAGTCTTGAATTTTATAATACCCTTTAGACATGAGGGTAGTTTTGACATGCGACTTAAACCTATTAATAGGTAGTTCGACAACATTGTGTGGTATATTGTTAAAAAAATTAATACAATTTCCCAAAAATGAATTAATTGTTTTGGCCAATCTAAAGTCTGGAACGACAAGTTTGTTCTTGTTTCTTGTATTATAGGAATGAATATTATAAGAATGACAACAACCGAGGTACTGTTTATAACGACACAATTACTAAAAATAATAAAATTATTTTATTTTATTTATTACTTATAGTAGGAATATAAAATAACAAATGTATAATTTAAAGGAGCTGTAGCTTCATATAACAGAGAGAAAATATTGCTTCGCTTCCCACACATAATAAGTACCTATCTACACAATAGGCAAATATCTAGCTAGGTATTATTACTACTTAAGTAGGCAGGCAATTAGGTAATTAATTTAAGTATTTATTCCCTTAGGTATTATTTTCATGATTATTAAGGAAAACCAAAAAATATAAAAAGGGTCCTTTTGTGGTATGATTATTTTTTATATTTTTGGCTTTTCAAAGAAAAGAGTATAGCTTATTGCTCGGTTATTGCACAATTTTGTTTTCGTCAATATTTTTTCGCTGTCTTTATTACTTTTCAATCCTTATACTGTAAAAATTAAGTTACAAGACCTTGTTGGGGTATTTTAACTAGGTTATAGCACTTTAAATGTGGAAACATGTGAAAGATTATTATTTTTGTAGATAGTAATTTATACAGTTTGTGATACTAGTGTTTTCCAAATAAAAATAAAGTAAAATGACTATCTGTCCATAAGCCGAAACCTAAGACTATCATATCTACCTAATAATAGTGCATTTAAAAAGAGGTAGATGTTTTATTAGCGCGCGGAAATTGATTGCCTCAAATTGAGCAATTTACCCAACTTTGCATTTAAGTATGACATTTAAGACGTAAAAGAACGTAGGTATGCTTGGCGCATCAAATTCAAAGCGCCGTGCAGTAGGAGATGACAGGTCTACCTTTTTTTGAATACACTGTGTGTATCTACCTATCTAACTGTGGTCTTCTCTTCCAGCAACAGAGTGAGAGGTACCTATCATCGGCGTACGAGGGGGGAGGAGAGCTGTCCCCCGCGGCCCCCGCGGCGTCGCCCGGGTCCCCGCGCGACTGCACCTCGTGTCGAAAGCGAGAGCCCCCGGACGAGCCACCCTCGGCACCCGCGGACGAGCCCTGCGCTGGCTGCGGGGCCCGCATCACCGACCGGTTCTACTTGCTGGCCCTGGAGAGGCGCTGGCACACCCCCTGCCTGAGGTGCTGCGAGTGCAAGATGCCTCTGGACTCCGAACAGCGGTGCTATGCGAGAGACAGCAATATATTCTGCAAGAACGACTATTTCAGGTGAGTCTTAAATGTTTGTAAGACTTGGCTGCTGCTGTCGAAACCCACGACGAAATGTCATTAATTTTGTTTCAGAAAAATTCCGTCTTTGGCATTAATGCCTCCGTTTTTTCTTCAACACATTTTGCCAAACAAATTTACTATATATATTTTAAGATAAAGGTGCTGTTTAAAAGATTGTTATTTACGATCAAAACCGAAATATCTCAAGTCATAATATCGATTATAAAATACACGCTTAATTTTCGTATCAGTACCAAGCACTAAAGATACGTTTCGAAGAAAAATCGCGCTTACTTCGCATTTATAGGTTACGTGCTCGATGCCTGCAGATCTTTCCCTGCAGCCCTAAAATTCAATAAAATTCTTTTCATATGTACACCAATGTAAACAAAGTCACAGAACTGAGCCAGGAATCTGGGCTACTGCAGGATCTTATTATATTTCGACTGGAACTCTACTGTTGTGTTGTAGTTCTCTCAAAACTTTACTTCGACCGTTTTATTGTTGGTCAAATGCATCTGTAGCCTTTAGCGCGAGTAATGCGTTGCGTAATGTACTGTCACAGTAGAAACGACAGATTTTTAAAAGTCATCATCTCATCTGTGGCTCTTTTAATTGAATATCATTTTAAATATGTCGCTGTGTAGTTTTTCGACCAGTTCAGACCACTTTTAATCCGATGGTTGAAACATCCGCCCTAAAACGTATTGCGTTATACACAAAATCCCGCAGCACTGTGGTGCCTTCCTTGTTTAATAGGAGCGGCGTAAATGTACCAGATGCGTAAAACAGAACATAAATTTACGCGCATATTAAACAAGATTAACGCGAATATACGCCTTATCTGATCTCAGCCGGTGGATGTTAAAATATGAAATAAAAGTACTTTAATGATTAAATATGAAATAGGTCGAATTCGTGCCAATCGCAGGTTCAGCCAAGTTTTTTACTGCAGAGCCTGTAGGGGTGTGTAAAGTTGGTATCTAAAATATGAATAGCTTTGCTTTAG
This sequence comes from Pyrausta nigrata, assembly GCA_949316185.1. Classification (NCBI taxonomy): domain Eukaryota; kingdom Metazoa; phylum Arthropoda; class Insecta; order Lepidoptera; family Crambidae; genus Pyrausta; species Pyrausta nigrata. Next base: position 4,505,354 of record OX438936.1, read on the forward strand.
TTCTAACATTTTAGATTCCTTAACACGTTCGCGTGAGCAATCTCATGTCCAAAATGTTGCATAATGGCGCAACTTTTTTCCATACAAATTAAAGCAACGTGTGATACCGCGCAGGTCAACTGGCGTGAAGTTCGTAGTAGGGCGGGGAGGGCGGCTTATGGCGTTACGCGTGTGGCGGGGGGCCTTCCTGTGTGTGTGCACGATCATAGAAATGAGATTTCCAATGTCAGGCGGCGGAACTAACTCCAAAAATGGGCTGTATTGCGGCGCAAAGGAGGCACGGTATACGAATTTACGCTTAAATTAGACGTAACACAACGTTCCGCCTGAATGCATATAATAATCTATGGGACGTGAGAAGAAGTCGCGCCGTTTCATAATTATTTATCCCCGACGCGACGCGACGTTGCTCGCGCGAATGTGTTAAAGAGATCGATTAACAAAATTACTCACGTTCACGTGAAGATGGTATTTTCTGAACTTGATGCGGTGCCGCTGCTTTTATTTTTTATATAAACTGGATCGACGCTCAGAGGCGGTCTGCTAATAGCACGTAAAATTAGTCCTATTCTATAAAGCACTTACGTCTTAATACGTCGTAACAACGTATAATAACGTCAACGTATATAGCGCCGGACGACGTATAGTGACGTTGTCCGTCTACAAGGAGGCAATCACTGCAAGTGTATGGAGCCTACAAAGATGTGCAAAATTTTCGACGCGGTGTAGCACTACAATTTTGAGAGTTTGATGCGTTGTCGCACTGCAAACGAACTAGTATAGATTAGTATGATCAGGTGCCGTACTACCACATTGTGCTCTATATACCACTTATTAGCTGAACGTAATAATACACTGTGCTTCACCACATCTACCATAATTTGACGAATATATACGCCGTTCGCGTCAACTTGTTAAGTACATTGCCTTATTTATTCATGAGTTTTAAGTTAAAGACAGAAACAAGTTGATCACTATAACATAAAATCTATTGTGTGTAAAACTACAGTATCTAGACTTACTTGCGATTCTGTAACTCAGGCAAAAATAAGGTTGACTTAATAAATTAAAATCCTGTTACTTTTACTATTACCGTAACACAGAAAAACAACAAATAAATAGTATCTGAATTCAATATAATTAAATAATAATAAAAGTTTAAATAAGAAATCAAAAATTCGCACACAGGTAGGATTTGAACCTACGACCTTTGGCTAACCGGCCCAAAGGTCCGGTTTAAACTTATATAAATAAGAAAAACACTGTGAGTGCTAAAAAATATTAAAACCTATTGAATAATAATAATTTATCTTTATAGATAAACTCTTGACATTAAAAATAATAAATAAAAAAATAAAATTGTGGAATGAATATTTTGAATTTTTTTGAAGTGTCACCCCTGTATTGAAGACCCCAATTTTTATATCAGGTTTTAATTACGCTTGCACCTATTTAACTGTCATTCAGTTAATGTCCTTAGCCTTTACCAAACTCGCACTAAAGATGTGTGTTTATTCGATTTTTATAGCGATTATTGCGATGAAATTCAACGCCTAAATTCGATGTTGTAAATCTTTTTAGCTTCTTGGTAATAATGGTCTGCCTGCCCAGTAACCAGTATTCCCTTTTTTGACATTCAAACAAAATGTGTTAAAATTGTAAGTAGGTAGGAGAGCAAAAACGACACTGCCGAAAACGGTGCCAACTGACTAAAATAAATGCACATCGCATCTAGTTGGACATGTTAGTCCATAAGATATTTTTTATATGGGCCAATGTTACTTTCGGTACAGAATAAGTTGCTTTCGGTAAGGTATTTATTTGCTGTCTGAAATTAATGAACAAATAAAACAAAAATATTTTTATTACTACACCTTAAAAGTACTTTTTACTGCATCGAATGAGTACTTATTCATAGTTAAGATATACTATTTTGTAGTATTGCTAAGCTAAGCTATAACTTGGTGTTTGTCCAATTTTGCTGACCCTTTGCTGTAAGCAAATCTGGTAGCGAGCGTGTGTCAGGTCATAATGGTTGCTTTTAGCTTCTCTGTCATATCCAGTATATAGTGACCGTGTCGTCCATCAATCAAACACAGGTATGTAGATCAAGATAGACTGGTTACAGCTTAGCACAGCCGATTGTTCATGTTATTATCGGCATATAACAGCCAATTCAGTTAATATAAAAATATTTGGTAACCAAGTGATTCTTCTTCTTTAGATTCTTAAAATACTCGTAGCTTATTGTTCTCCTGTTAAATATATTTTGAATCATATATATTTGAGTGTATTGTATTATATTTATGACTTAAACATTTTTTGCTAGTTTTTACGAAAACTTATACCCAAAAAATTATCGACCGTATGTGAGATGTGACTCGAACCCACGACCATTCGCTATCCGGAAAACAACACATATATTTTAAAGTCACTACGTAATATTCTGCCTGGTGTTGATAAATTATTTCTATGTCCTTCGTAAACAACACTAATTGCGAAAAAATATGGTCTGCTGTTCCTTATTTTATTCAATGAAGAAAAAGATATTCAGAGATTTAGAGCGGACAGTGAACAAATACTGATCGATTAAATATTGCGGTTTGACTGTCCTCAAATTATTGCCATACCTAACCTAAACCATTATAATGGACCTTCCATGTAACTGACTGACATAAAAATTAACTTCAGCATAGTTTTTATTGATTTATTTTTATTTATTTATTTAGTATATATCCTTTGTTATAACCCTATTCTATATAGGTACATGTTGTGCAATGACCCCTTTATCATTGTAATATTTTTAATACATAAATCATTCTTACTGTTATTTACTTACGAATATACTTATTATTCTCAGGCTTTATTTATATATTTTTAAGTGTAAAAGTTCATTATCTAATTTACAGAAACTAGTATGATTCTTAAAATAAGTAAATATTATATTTAGTTCTGAGTAAATCAACCGTATCTAGTCTTATACTCGTATTGCCAACGGGCTGACGGTTCTTCCTTGGCTATGTCCATGTATTGTCACGAAGCATTCGAGCTATCCAAATCAACACCTCCCAAGAGGCATGCCTGGCCATTAGTTAACACTGTCATAAAATGCCCGCAATGACAGCTAGCATGCTGGCCCGATGGCTACATGATTCATGATGGCGTATGCCTGAAGCAACGTCATTGTAGCGAAGACGAAAATTTGCGTACATACTTGCTTTATTGTAACACAGGGTAACAATTGCACTTCATACATCATTCCTTTGGAACTTCGCAATTGCAATCTTTCAAGTTAGGCGGTGGGAGTTCCGGGGTTGGATTTTTAGGGCTCCGTAGTCATAGCCCCAAAAACTTTTTCCTCGAACCTAAAATCCTATCCCATTTTCAACAACCGCAAACATAAAGCCATTCATCAAACACTATTAAAACAAAGTTATTTTCTGTTGGCGAAAAATTATGGACCTAAGTATTCTGGTTAGGAGTAGTAAGTGGGTGGACACCTAATTTAGTTTATGTTGGTACCTACGGAATCGTCTGGGCCGAGTCCTACTTGCAATTTGTAGGTTTTTGTTATATTTGAGTTCTTTCTAAATGCACCTACATAAAGCATCAATTATCTACTTGTTATGTGCAGTATGACTTGCAGAGGCTTCCCTCTGTTACACAGCAGACGACTGTCCTTCCTAATAAGGCGTCTCAAATAACATGAGGGGCCTGAAGCATGCAGTAACAATCCTCAGTACCGTTACCATGAGTTTACGGTGATTTTACTCGCTAGCGACGACGTAAAAAAAGTGTATTGAAAATTTTAGTTCTCCAAGTAACCGCTAGAGGCGCTGTGCAATTTTCCATACACTTTTTTTACGTCGTCGCTAGCGAGTAAAACCGCCGTAAACTCCTGGTAACGGTACAAAACGCTTATAAAAGGATGGCCGGTCGTTAAGAACTTGATTCCTTCAAAAGTATATGTTAAAAATCCTTTCAATTCCACGTCGTCTCGTCAGTGGCAGAGTTTCTATTATGCAACTAATTAAATAAATAAGTACAATCAAATAAATTAATAACGGTTGATGTTCATTTACAAAATTAACTTTGCGAACTTTGTAACAGCAACAGCTTTTCAACATTTCCTAAAACATCATAATTAAAATTTTCTCCACGCATTTTTGCACCGAAATACATTCTATTCTCAAAAATTTAATATAACTATAATGCAATATTCAGGCTTTTTATTTCTAATCCAAGCAGAGTATAATGTGCTCCTAGCCGAAGTCGAAATTGACTACGGCGGACTATCTCAACAGAGATTAGCCAACTGCGCGGGACATATTAATGTGCACAAGTGTGTGCGCAATACACAGGTGCACTCTCTGTTCCTTCACACTCATAATTCGGTAAGACGGCAGTCCTACATGACTGTAGAGAAATCAGGCGCAGGACCAACGGCTTAACGTGCTTTCCGAGGCACAGGGGTGTTAACACCACCAACTTCCTGACTCCGGTGTGTGAGTAATTTCAAGACAGAAAAACCCAAACACTCTCAGCCCGACCCGATTCGAACCCGGGACCTCGTGGATAGTACCCAGCGTGCTGACCACTAAACCAACAAGACAGTCTCCGTTATTCCAAAAACTTAGTACCGGGTTTAAAATGGGTCTAAATATTAGCCGACAACAGAGGAATGAATGACACATTCGTGACATAACCTAATAGAGAAGCGCTTTTCTAATTGGCTAGCTAATAGCTTAGTCCTGTCTTAAGCTCGGTACTTAGTTTTTGGAATGACAGGGTTAGAGTTTAATTAGGTACCGTCATTGATATTAAACCAGAATTAGGATAAATGGAAACTCATTAACATTGTCACTGATTGACTAATTTATTTAACTATCGGCGACCAACCACCGAATTAAGCAGTTTATAGGAATCTGATAATTTAATTAATCACTTTGTTACTGTTTAAATGTGGTGGTGTTGAATAACGTTTAAATGCGAATTAATTTAAATTCAGTAATTCGATGGAACTTTCTCACTTTTGGCGTTTTATGGCATTTTAACTAATATTATATTTGCGAAAGAGTCTGTCTGTTTGTTTCCTTTTGAACCACTAAACGTTGAACCGATTTAGATTAGACGATTCGATTTAGACAAGTATACAGTTAGTTTAAGCATGGACGGTTTAAGACACTGGGAAGGACATATAGGATACTTTTTGTCGTGGTATAAAAACATTAAGACGGTGAAATTTTTGGCCGCATCGTAACTTAATATCATGCGGTCAAATGTATTAATAATAAAAAATGAGGGATGAAAGTTTTTACAGAAAATCCGACTTGGACGCGGGCGAAGTCGCGGGGAACAGCTAGTTGTTTGTGAATTCGCAACTTTTTGAGACATACTGCCACAAACATAACATTACCTTAACAACGGAAACGATCTCTGACGACGAAAGAGTGTTTTGATATCATAATTTAGCTTCTCCGGGGCGCCCGTAAAGTCCACACTTTATGTAGCAGTCACAATCTGAACATCTTAATTCCGGCAGATCTCGATTTGTCCAGTCGTCGCGTCAATATGAATTATGCGCAGAGGCCACGTAGAAATGATATGACCAACGTATAAAAAGGAACTTTTACTTAGGAAGTTATGGCGCAAGTTATAAGCGTAGCGATATACTAGAATGACAATGCATGCTGACGAATCATGAGCTGCGTGAAATTAGGCTAAATGTTACCTTTCACCTTATTTAATGCTCCATTTAAAATATAGGGAGACGAACTAGAGGCAAATAATCAGCCATTTTCGTAAAGTTTGATGAAAAAGCCCTGAAAAAATCCCCAAAAAAGTCCCTTTGGCCATTTCTAGTCCCTAAATTAGGGGACAAAATCCCTAAGTCGGCATAGCAACCGTGGTCAGGCCTGTGTAACTCCCCGCGTAGGTAGCTAAAACGTACCTGCGCGCGACGTCCCACCGTGGTAGGCTAAACAAGTTGAGTGTCGCTAGCCAGCAGCGATACGCGCGCGCGTTTTATTGTAGTGCGGCGCGCGGCACTACGTTGATGGCTGGACGAGCATGAATAAAATCCTAGAAAGGTGCGCTAGATGGCGTTAGTAGCTTCTTGTAGCAGTCAACCCTATCGCGTCGCATTATAGTACGTCACTGAATAGGTTTAGTGTATTATGAATCAAACTCTAGAGTTGTAAGAATGAAATTATCTTTCTATGTATTTCTGTAGGTGTCTACACGAAAATGCGAACTAAATTACGCCATATCGTTGACGACATTGAGTAGACATTTCTTTGAATTTCATTGCAATGTCAAACTTCTGTACGGAGTACTAGTACTTATTCTGTGGCGTGGCCTAAAAATTGTCACACTTGAACGCGCTCGCTGCTGCCTTGGCACCGAGCTGCCGCGTCCGGCACAACCCGCACTCCCGCCGCGCCGCGACGTGCCTAGCCGATAACGCTGAGATGCGGTCACCGCTCATCTGATAACGTGACGCACCCACCACGAATTATGTGTCCCTGTGACTGCCTCGCTGGTCTAGTGGTCGAAACGCTGGCTGGTTAGAAAACCAAGTTCTATCCACGAGGTCTGCGTCAGTTTTTCCGAGTGCGTATAACCCGAAACTCTTTGAGGTGCGTGTAGACAGGCGTCTCGTGGTTTCAAGGGACCCCAGACACTAGTATTTGATGATTATTACAACTTGATACTTGTACGAACTCCTGAAGAAAAAGGGCCTTGACAGACAGATGGACAGCAGACAAACTGACAGACGAACAGACGGACAGTAAAATGATCTTATAACGGTTCCTTTTTTCCTTTTGAGGAACCCTAAAAATAATAGAGAATCATACAATTTAGGCGGTCTTATTGCTAAAAGCATACATAAGCATGACAGCCCACGCGACGTGCCTAAACCGAGATAATGGCTGAGATGCGGCCCAGGTGCGGTCTCGCGCATCTGATAACGCGCAGTGAGGTGACGCACCCACTACAAATCATGCGCTTACCAAAAGCTAGCGGAGTTGTCAAAAAATGTGAGGTCTACGGTCTAAGACGCGACTAGAAAGACACAACAACCACACTATAAGGGCCTCTTGCACAGGCAATTTTTTGAATTTTTTAGCAAAAATTGCTCGGCCTGTAATGTAGCAATAAGTGGAGTGCAGTAATCTGAAGCAATGAAAATACATTTCAGCAATTTTTTCGAGAATATTTAAAAGGTTATTTTTTGTTTAAATGCTAATCCTCATGGGGGCTGATTTAGGTGCTCAAATACAACAACTTTTAATATGTTGTGTAGTAACCGCAAAATAAATTGACTTCTCCATACAAACTTATGTCAGCTGATTGGCGACTTTGTATGAGAAGGATAATTTAATTGTTTGCGATTTTAGGGTTGGTCCCGTAGTAAAAAATATTGTATTTGAGCATGTCAAAACGATAGACTAAACAGCTTTCAGTTGCTAAGGAAATCTCAAAATCCATGAAAAATTAATTTATTAGCGATGTCTTTCGACGACGATTAAAGTTAGTCGAAAACACGCCAAAATACAATTTATAAGGCTATATTATTAAACTATCCAATGAATCATAGTAGCCTGTCATTTCTTATATTCATAGCTGCTAAAATACACTAACTAAGTAAAGCTATGAAAAACCTTTATTCGTGACTTGATTTCGACATTAAATTACAGAACCGGTAATAGTATTTTCAATTGTGAAAACGTAGTCATTTTCACCGAGTATCACCATTTTTTCGCGTGGTTTGCGTGAACGAGTCTTTATAGATGCTTTGATGAATTTACCAGCAGTGAGAGTCTAAAAAGCGATCCTACTGTCTTCCAAATATGCATTGTGGCCGATGAGTAGGTCATGTGCACTCTTATGAAAACTGGCTCTCGTAAAACTTGGAATGCATTGTAATAGTTTTAATTCTCTTTACTTTCGTAACTGACATTTCGGTTTGCGTTGAAGATCGCGAGATATCACCGTTTTAACTGGATATTAAAACTAAATAAACATACGAATGATTACGGCATCCCCTAATTGTATGAAAACAATAATTTATTATGCACTAGCGCAGCGAACCGAATTTGCACAGGTAAAATATAAAAATAAAGCTTAATAAAGAATAATATATTTGAACAAGACTTTAAGAATAAATACTAAGGCCAATAAAAGGTCTCTGAACTAAACTGTGGACAGAAGGATGGTTGGCGGAACTAAAAAGGTGTCTTGTTGGCTACGGAACCCTAAACATTTTCCCCGTTATTCCAAAAACTTATTACCGGGTTTCAGACAGGACTAAGCTATTAGCTAGCCAATTAGAAAAGCGCTTCGCTATTAGGTTATGTCACGAATGTATCATTCATTCCTCTGTTGTCGGCTAATACTTAGACCCATTTTAAACCTGGACATTTTTTTTGTAGTAACACCGTTTAGGTTTGTGAAGACATATTCTTGATTTAGAGATCAAAGAGCAAAATTTTGCTAGTGTATATCAAAAAATTTATAGTATTGCCACATATAATGTACTTAAAAGAAAAACTATCACTGTTAAGTAGACTTTAGTGGTTAATGGGTAACAGTCGACTAACTTCAACAATGTAGCTGAAGAAAACGTAATAATACTCCATATATATCTAACTAACTGCCTCAATATCTTTGAAAAACATCTGTAAGATATAAGTAACGCAAGTAAGGAACCCTACACTTGTTCGTGGCCCGACGCGTACTTGGCGAAAATTTTCTTATAAGTGTTAATTGTAATGTACCCAAGTATTAAATAAATATAAAGTCGCCGTTACGGTATGTTGGCTCGCAATCGCTGTTTATGCCAGCGTAATGTCCATTATTTCAAAGACATTTATTTGCAACTTCAGTTCGTAAATTAAAAATATTATTGCAGAAAATACTGTATGGTAATTTTAGCAAATATTATGATTATTTACAAATTAGATTCTATTTTTAACTGCGACTGATCTACTCTAGTTTTGTAATCCACAGTAAAAAACTGTTCCGCACTGCATCTATGAATGAATGAGCGAGTGAATAGAGTCGCCAATAGCGCGCGCGCACTCGATTGCTCCAATCGATTATTCGAATAACATTTTTAGTTCGTGTGCATCGATTCGAGTAATCGCTCTCGACGGGCCCGCTGAGTCGTCTTGTCCGATCGAGTTTGACACCCATCGAATGTTTTTATTTCGATATTTCGACACTCTCGTGACAAGGTTAAAGTGGATTGAGTGATACGTTTTAAATTTCGAATACGATTATATCGAGATAAAGCAGCCATGTTGAAAAAAATCGCTCGATGCTGTCTCCGAGTCGGGACAAGTTCGGTCATGTTGTGAGCGGGTACTGTAATCGATTTGAGATGCCATCGAGATATTTAATTATGAATACACTGGCACAGATACAAAGTAGACACGTTTGAAATACGCATGTGTGGTTCTGCGTTAAGAACACTTATTTTCAACCGACTTAAAAAAAAAAAGGTTTCAAATTCGGCTGTATTTGACTTTTTTATGTTTGTTACGTGATCACTCCGCCAATTGTGGGGCGATTTTCTAAATTATTTTGTGTCTAAAAGGGTTACACTCCCAAAGTGGTTCCATTGTCAGCAAGTCAGGATCTGATTACGGGAGATATCAAGATAACCCTTAAAATATTTTCATAGTAACTTGTTTAATTCGCTTCCCGAAAGCATCATTCAGTGATGTTAATGCTGATAATGAAGATCCTTGGTGGAGACCACAGATGTTCGCCGGTAATACTCAAGTGTATGTTTTTGGATACAATAATATCGTTACACAAATATGGACAGTATATTAATAGGCTGCTTACAATATTATGTATGTTAAATTAGGAACTCACACAATGATAACGGATGATACTTTCCTAGATTTAGGGCATAAAGTGAGTTCGTATTTACAATGTTGTTTGTTAACTTTAGTGTCTATATCTCTTCTAAAATTAAATGATGCCAGATTTCTGCAGTATCTTGTCTTTAACTATCTTTAACCTATCTATCTATATTATCTTTAGAGGCTGCGAGTTCAAAGCCCGTAAGGGGCAAATGTTAGTAATGAGCGTGAGCATTTGTAGGACCAAGTAATGGATGTGTAAATACGCACATGTATAAGTAGGTCTATCCGTAATCCTAGTTGTCATAGCTCAAGCTCACGCTTAGATGGGCTGTGGTTTGGGGCTAATTAATTGGTGTATTTGATGAAATATCTTATTTAATCTTATAGATAGAGGAATTTAAGCTAAGCCGGTTATGTTTGTGCCCACTTACAATCAAGCTAACGCACGATCCGCTTGACTTACCACAATACTATTCAAGATATTTGTTTCTTACGTTTACGCGAATTGTTGAACTCATTAAAACACAATTTTACGGATTACTTCGCGATTTATTTACATTTTATTTTAAACCTGACGTTTCGAACACTTTACAGCGATCGTGGTCACAGGGAGACTAAAGTATTATTAAAAAAAAAATTCAAAACTTTGTAATGACAAATAATACCTTAGTCTCCCTGTGACCATGATCGCTGTAAAGTGTTCGAAACGTCAGGTTTGAAATAAATGTAAATAAATCGCGAAGTACTAATCCGTAAAATTGTGTTTTAATACTATTCAAGATGCTTGCCTAAATGAGTTATCTTTAAAATCATGCTTGTGATTGGCAGTTAGAAAGTCCGCCATGATAAGCTGTGTGCTGTGCTGTTACATAAACGCACCTTTTAATACGATTTATTTGCACTATCGTGGAATATTTTATATCAGCAGTCGTGAACTTTGTACCCTCGTATCGGGCACACAGTATCCAATGTATTGGTAGGCCATTTCTGGGCCACACCGGCTTATCATTACGTCCTTTACCTCCTAAATTATTATCGTATATAAATAAGCAATATGATCTTAGGTGTAACAGAGATGGAAATTTTCTAACCATAATTTTAGAGTCACATGACTTCGATGGGGTGTATTTCTATGTTGGTATTTGATCAGTAGATTACAATCTATACATAAGAATGTGTTATTCTGTTCTTTTTACTTATAATTTTTTTATTTTCGTATTGTGTTATGTTATTTAACGCGGTCCTGCACGAAATTGAGAAAATTAACGTTTTTCTAAATATGCTGAATTAGTTAAATACATTAAAACAACTTATTTACGTTAGCCTAATCATTGCACAAGGTCCTGGTCTTGTTGAAATTTGAAACAAATTCTTTATGATATAATAAACATGACTTGTAGTAGAGATTTTTTTTCTAAAACTTTGTGATTTTTACACATGAAACAATAATTTGTACATGAAAATGATTGTATTGATATTCCGCAGGTCCCCATCTTTTTAATATAAATAAGATAATGTGAATACTTTTCAGTTTTTAACACAAATGTCTGTTGGTTTTGCGCATTGCGCAGAATAAACTATTGTTCTAATTAAATCATCAAGTCTAAAACATTAAAGCAAATGGATCTAATTACTAATATTAATAAGTTCGATTCTATTTGAAGATCGTTTAGACTTACTCGACTTGCTGCACTCCCTTAATGCATCAACCCCTTGAGGATCAAAGACCGCCAGCGGTTGCATAACAATTGATTATTTGTTGTGTCTGGAAACTTGATCTCTGAATGGTTAATGGATTTATTTGTTTACCGAAAAGTGTCAGTTCTGTGATACATTAGGTTACCATAGCTTAAATTATTCTCTTACGTTACTTACCTTTAACCACATACCTTAAAAACTAATTTAGGCAATATATCACAAGTACTAAGTAAGCTTTTATTCTTTGATTTTGTGATACGTCTTTCAGAGTTTGGATATCTTTGGAAATGATACGTCCTTTTAACAGTCATTTTTCCAAACTGCCGTAACCGTTACCGGTCTTATCCGTCCCATCCGAAACCTCAACGACCTTCTTAAATAACATCATCAGCAGCTCCCAAACCGGCGAGTACAAGAAACAATAAACGGGTATCGTAAACTAGCCTTATGTGTGTATAAATCACCCCGGCCGAGACACTTGTTAGATGGCTCATAAAAGTCGCTGAGATGACAGTTGCGCGTATATTACCATGTTTACGGTTCGGAGCAGAGCGGCCCGATTGGTTGCCGAACTTGAAAAGCGAGCTAGGAGCTTTTAGGCATACGATTAGGCAGGGAGAGTCAGTAGGCTTTTTTATTATTGAAAATTTTGGACTTAGTACAAGCCAGGTCGATCATTGCTCTATTGTGGCAGCGCTTTTGATGATAGCTCGCTACTAATGCCAAAAGAATCCAAGAATCGCCAGATTTTTCGGGGAGTGAGTTCTGTTATCTCTTCCGGGTGCATTATGGTCAGTAGGGTTACTAAAGCACTCATTTTGCGCTGGAACTGAGGTTACTAGTACTAGTACTGTATCTCATGGACCGTGATAGCTAGACAGTTCATTTCAGTAATAACTACATAGGTAATGTTGTTGTTTAGTGTAAATCTTCTTAAAATAAATAAATAAGTTGCTTCGATCCACTCAACTTGCAAATGCTCTACAGCTTATGTCTAGACTCAACACTAGAGTTTCTAGACGTTCTCCAATTAGTAGGATTTTCTTCTCATAACATATTGAATTTTCATATTTCAATTTCATATGAGAAGCGTAGTTGTAATCGCTTGTGGGTAAGCGATTACAACTACGCTTCTCATATGAAGAGATCGTCTAAGTACAGAAAATTCCACTTGAGTGATTCTCCGGAAAGCATTCTCCGCGTCACCTTCGTGGCGATTTTTAGTTAAAGTTTTTATGACAAGAAAAAATACTACACTAAAGAAGGCCTAAAATTATATTGAATCCTGTTGGAATCAAACAAATCGGTTTGTTATTCCCTCCGATATTTAATTTTGAAATTTCGGTACCCACGAAAGTTATTTCTGATTCCACGAAAGTTACGAAACGTATTTTTCATAGCGAAGTCCTATTTTATTACATCAAAATACCTCAAATAAAACCTAAATAACTAATATTATACATGTTTTTCAAAAAGAATATAGTTTTTTTGAAGTTAAAAGAGTGTAAAGCATTAATAAATAAATCTCTAAACCTTAAATATAGTAAAAGGTTTCCATTTGACGATAAAGTAGAAATAAATGTTTTGTTAGCAGATAACTATAGCTAAAGTTAATACATAAAACAACTTAAAATATAAAATAAATTTTATGTATCAGTAGGCAAATGACTGATACATCAAGTGGCTTCATATTTTCATAGTTTACGCTCATTTATGATTGTTCTGCCAGCTACAGGAACATGTCACCACGTGATGAAGCAAATTGCTGGTTATCACGTATGATAATCGCAGTGCCTAACAGACCATGTGGCAGAAATGCTGATCAGTTGTGATGCCACTTTTGATACAAGCTCTCTGCATAATGGCCGGAAGATGCTCTTGTAAGGACAAAAGATTTATGAGATAGTGTATGCTAGGGCTAATATTGTTTTGTTTAGTGCACATTTTATGTGCAAGTACCTGGGCGACAGAGCATTGCCCGTGTACTACTATTTAATTAAAAAATAATTAAGCCTTATATAATTCGTAAGTCATATACTGTTGGTCTATTTATGAAAAATTTTTATAAGAGTAACAAAGTATTTCAACTTACAAGGTTTTCTCTAACTCATTGAATGTTATTAAAACACAAAAAAAAAAAAACTTTAAAAAAAAGTTTCGTTACCGAGCGACATTTGAACTTCAGACACATAGTACTATCAGTTCTAGGTCTTATATGCACTCGGCCACGACGCTCATGCTTACCGGTGGGAAATTAATGACCATATTCTGCGTCGAACAATGTGAAAGACGTATGGAAACTCGAAAACACGCGTTTTCCCAAACATAAGACTCATCTAGATCGATTATTCACCCCGATTCAGTTTACCAAACACTATTCAAGTACCTAGTCAGTGTTAATCAGAATCAAGCGAAAATTTTGTTTCTGTGTCTTTTGGGCAAGGAGCCAGCTCACCGCCTTCCAGGTGTGGCTGGACCTGGGTGAGTGTCGAGCACACGCTGGACCTGGCGCTGGCCCAGCTGCCCGCCCTGCTGCACGAGCCGCCGCCCGCCCAGTACGCGCACTCGCCCTTCTTCCGCGACCAGCTCACCGCCTTCCAGGTGTGGCTGGACCTGGGTGAGTGTCGAGCACACGCTGGACCTGGCGCTGGCCCAGCTGCCCGCCCTGCTGCACAAGCCGCCGCCCGCCCAGTACGCGCACTCGCTCTTCTTCAGCGACCAGCTCACCGCCTTCCAGGTGTGGCTGGACCTGGGTGAGTGTCGAGCACACGCTGGACCTGGCGCTGGCCCAGCTGCCCGCCCTACTGCAGAACAAGAAGGAAGGACCCTGGAATATTGGATGTGTGGAATCAGCGAAGTGCACTTAATATCTTGAATAGGTACCGGTTCAGATGACGTCAGATTACGGCTGAACGTCTTGACTAACTATTTAAGAAAAGTGGTAGGTACTTATATCGTCATACATATACGACGGCGTTTGACGCATAGTTTCTTGTCGATTGTTGCTTATTTATTATTTACGATAAATCAAAATCCGCCGGCTCATACTTCATAGTATCGAGAGACCGGCCTTGCACGCTGCGCCTGCGCGTATACCGAACACCGTTACACTTACTGTTAACAGCTTTGGCCCACAGCCCGGGTAGATCAGTATAAGGTACTTTGACAGAATATCAGAATAGATATGCATTCCGTGTAAACAAAAAAGATGCATACATTAATCTCTGACTTTTTACACTGCCGGCGAGAACTTGCTAAACTAGTTTGTAGTTGAGCGACAGAGCGATTAAAGATGACACACGCTCGGCGATGATGGCGAACAACTAGCACTCATATCTATTCCAAATCCAAATCACCGTTCGCCCAAGAACACTCACTTATGGCCCAGCGACTACTCGTCAACTTGTTCTACTTGCTTCTCTCTCGCCCATCGTTGCTGGTCAGACATCTTACATTAACAACCTTTCAAATGTCAAAGTACAGCTAACGTGCTGCCGGTATGTTAACCATGTTAACAACGAAAACAGCTTTCAGCTTTATTAAGTAGGGAATAGAGGTGGTCACAATGGTAAACTGGGATAGTGTTAAATGCAGCCGTGTGTAACTCAGAAACCAGGCATTAGTTCTTAAATAATAATTTTCACTTACAAGGTATTCATAAAATGACATTAGCGGGTGTTAGAAGAAGTTCAATTTTCCATATTAAATTATGGATTTACTAAATAAGCTTTGACGATTTTTATGAAACAAAAAACATATTTTTTATATTTGGATAATGGGTTCTATAATAAGTTGTTCTATTTGTACGGAGGTTAGCTTTTTTTATTTTAACTACGTTAAAAAAGTGTTGCATTTAAACAGAATATATAATTAATATATATATCAGATTTTTAAATAGATAAATTGTTTCAACAAACACACCAATTACCTAGCCCCAAACTAAGCGTGAGCTTGTGCCAGGATAACGGATACAAATACTTAAATACATATAAACATCCATTACTTAGGTACAAATGCTCGTGCTCCTCACACAAACATTTGCCCCTTGCGGGATTCGAACCAGCAACCGCCTGGTTTATAAGGCCGGTGCGCGAACGATACACCAAGACGGTCGTCAAATAAAATGTAAATGGTAAATTAAATGTTAGCTACATAATGTTTAACTGTCATGAAAATAATATATCTCGGGTGCTATGCTGCAAGGAAGATGGCCGTTTTATTTGAGCTATGTGCGTATCTTAACACTTTTAATACGAGTAATGTAAAATTTTAATCTGGGATGTACTTGTGGGAACGGGTCACGGGGGCCATTGTTTGGTTGGCACTGTTCTTCTGGAACCCACGATTTGAACCTTTTTGTATTTCATAATAAATATCTTGATAATATTGATAATTCGTTTTTTGACATTTGATATTAATTGATATGTAGTGATTGTTTGTTCTATAACCCCCTAAAATTCCGAATATTTGTATGGTATTTTTAATGGCTGAGTGGACCGAACTTTTAAATAATTGTTGGAACTTCAGTGTACCCTATTCATATAAGTTATTCTACTCTATTTCTAAGTATCAGGTATTTATTTATACTTATTCTATCCTACGTTGACGTAAAAGAAAATAACGAGCCGCTCAAGAGATAGCTTTATGTGATCAATGCAAAGTAGTACGTCAAAAAACTAAAGAATTTTATTTAACACAGTAAAAACCTTGTTAAGTCACTTACGAGAACCGCACACGATCGTCTCTTTATGGTTTTATTTACTTTTGCCTTTTAAAAACACCCTATCGTCACACTAGGTGAGATATACTTGGTTTTTCACAACATGGTCAGCTTTTTCTTACTCATTTAAACTATATAAAGTGCACGAATGGATTGTAATAAAAATAATTGGATGGTTGGACCATGAATTTCATACATAAACGACGATTTGATACGATAGGTGCGATTGCCAGCTGCGTTGTAATTGAAGCTAATTATGATTGTGATTTAATGTTTTATCTTTAATAATGTTTATGCTTAGATATATTGCGCTACGATATACTACGCCTTGCAAAATCTAAAATTTGCTTTCAACTCGTACTTTTTAAGTGACAGTACGTTAAGTACTCATGATAATCATTTAATAATATGATAAAGCCCCCAAAATGTTGCCAAGATAGGATTGGAAATGGTCCGCGGCTGTCAGTTGCGTCGTAGAATAATTAGTAGTGGTTTCATGCAATATCCACAGGTATGTTTAATTAAGCGTTTGAACAATTTTCTAAGTCATCAATCACATACCTAAATGGCTATACGCTGCTACGATTTGCTATGAACTTTGAAACTTGACAGCAGGCTATGAAGTGAGGTAAAGAAAGTTATAAATTTATTGTCATTCTGACGCATATTTAATTTATTATTTTAATTGACGGTCGGAACTCGAGAAATGGTGTCAAGTTCACTTTTACCGTTCGCGATAGCAAGTTATTTAAGCAACAAATATGTCTTCTTAGACACTTTTATAGTGCCCGTTAGATCAGATAGTGTTGACCGATGAATACGATGAGGGATTACTGGTTTGACGGATTGTCATTAATGATTTGCCTTTTATTTAGTAGGCGCTTAATCCAATTTCAATACAGGGAGAAATAAGTGAGCAATAACTTGATGGGTATTTAAAGTAGAAAGTAGCAATTTTTCAAAATTGACTGTAATTTTTTATTGTGTGACCCCGTAATAATGAATTTCCCACTGCTATAACACTTGTTTAAATATGAGACAGCTAGTTTAGAATTAAATGACATGACATAGTAGGGACAAACATATAAAATTACCCGTCTCATATTTAAACAGTGTTATAGCAGTGTCAAAATCATTATAAGAAATCAGGAATATATTAAGTAATAACACAGGGTTGATCTAAAGAGCGCAAGTGGAGCATACCTGGGTTGTGTATTGTCCGTATGCGAAATGTAATACATTTTATGATTTTTTTACAGCTTAGTTGTGTAAGACGTTGTACACGTCCCGAAATATTGCCGCATGTTGTGTCAATAGATACGGCTTGCAGTGTTTTGGTAAAGTTTTCTTAAACGCAAGATTAAGGCAGATGTCCGACCAACAACGATGGGCGAGAGAGAAGTGAGTAGAGCTAAAAACTAGAAACGAGTTAGTGAGTTGTCGCTGGACTATTAAAGCGAGTGTTCTTAGGCGACCGGTAATTTGAATTTGGAATTGATTTGACTGCTAGTTGTTTGCTAATGCGAGCATCACAGAGCGAGTGTCATCATTGATAGCTCTGTCGCTCAGCTACAAACTTGTAAAGTGAGTTCTCGCCGGCAGTGTAAACAGTAAGAGATTAATTTATGCATCTTTTTTGTTTACACGGATATGTACGAGTATATCTATTGTGTACGTTTCTTGGACGAGAAAATCGCTGATAGTTACTAGTTTACTCGTCGGAAGTGAGACAACTGCCTAATACCAGTTCGTATCAAATGCACGGTTTTATCATATTAAGGACTCAGATAACCTTAGCTCCTGCAGCTGTGGCCAATTCAAATCTGTTGTGACCGAATACGATAAATTGTACACATTATGATACCTACTCTTAAATGAAATTGGGTTAACCCACAAAAATCAAAACTACTTATGTATAGTATGAAATTATGCAATTAGTTAATTTGTATAAAAAATGTAATTAATTTAAAAAATGTGACTTTTATTTTAGGATTGAATGCCCTAAAAGCGGCTAAATTTCACCTACGCTCCGACATAGAATGATTTGGAGGTGTTAATTTTTATTTAATTTAATAGAAAGCTAGTCATTTTATTTAATTGTTTTTTAGTTTAGTGAAATTAAATCCGCACTAACCCTGGTAGTTTGCTGTTAGACACTTAACTGAGTTATCTGCCATCTTGGAGTTTTATGAGCGTAGGTGCATAAAAAGCTTTATTTTAATATTCGTTTTAGTAGTATTCGAAATCACACATCACATGTTATGACAGGTCACATCTAATATTAAGGCACCACTTTACGGTTGATAATCAAATGTCAAAACCTCATCGTCATGCTCGTTTAAGGTTAGCACAGCGAATTTAGAAATCCTAATAGCCAAATTATAAGTATTTTACGACCATAATTTCAGGACCTCCGTAGCCAAATGGCTAGCACACCGGATTTTATGGATCCACCATCTCTGCGGTCCCGGGTTCAATATAGAAATTCATATTTTCTATATTGCCTCGGGTCTGGTTGTCGTGGTACCACCATTGATTCACTGCTATAGCTACTTACTTAACAATCTTAACAATGTACTTTGTGATGTTGTCTAATATTTACTTACTTATTTATAAGTAGTTCCTTATTTAATTCAATAATGGATGTGTTATAATGGCACGGGCCCTTCCGTCGCGATAATGTAGACGGATCGATAATCATCGATGCTATCTCTGTCCACATATAACTGTTAATTATTATCTATGTCTTTAATGGCAGCCCCCGCGGCGCGTTATCGGAGATCGCGCAGTTTTAAGACTTTATAGAGTGGCTTCGTCTATTTTTATGGTCCTCCAGCGGCCATGGGAATCGGTGGCCGGGGGAATTAGCCGCGTGTCGTCGAAGCGAAAGTTTTGAAACGTAACTCATTTGAATGATTTATTTATTGCTTTATCAGCAAGTTTGGAATCCGGAGCGTCTTGTAAACGTGATCGGGCAAGTCTAGAAATAGGGTCGTTGCGCCAGCACAGGACCGTAGCGATGAAGGCGCGGAGATGTTCAGAAATACTATCATGAGGGGTCATTTAACATGTCTGAAATACACCTACGTATATTGATACATTGTCGGGTATAAGGAATAACTTCTTTCTAAGACTAGTTAAAAAACTGAGTTCGAAAAACCTGCTCTTAATTAGAAACGAAGCAATGATGATCTTTATATCGCCCAATATTGTTGGTTTCATGAGTTTGAAGTTTAGATGATGGGTATAACCCTAGTTAGAAAACGAGGGTATGAAGCTTGAAGTTAAGATGAGGGGTATAACCTATCTATACTATCCTTAGTTAGTGAAAGCGGGTATGAAGCTTGTAGAAGCGCAATATGTTTTACTTCTGGAGTTTGAAGTTATGATGATGGGTATAACCTATCTATACTATCCTTCGTTAGAGAAAGCGGGTATGAAGCTTTTAGTAGCGCAATATGTTTTACTTCTTGAGTTTTAAGTAAAGATGATGGGTATAACCTATCTGTACTAACCTTAGAGAAAGGGGGTAAGAAGCCTTTAGAAGCGCAATATGGTTGGCTTCTTGAGTTTGAAGTTAAAATAATGGATATAACCTATCTGTACTAACCTTGGCTTCTTGAGTTTGAAGTTTAGATGATGGGTGAAGCATCCATACTTTGTGACTTAACAATGCCTAGACCGATTTTCATGAAAGAAGTAGTCGCAGGGATCTGTTAGTAGTTAATAGTGTATAGAGGTACAGGTGAGTGCAAAAAGCCACGGGTACCAGGAATGCGCGAGGGCAGCGCCGGTAATCCGTCAGCGCAGCCGGCGCGACGACACGCGAGCTTGCGACGGGTAACTCATATATTTTTCAGGGTTGCCAAAACTAAAAAGCAAGCTTATACATCATGCTTTGTTTTGTTACATGACATAATTTTTTGTGTTTGAATTAGAAGAAGAAGGAGGAGTATAGTGGTAGGATGAATATTGTCCATGTATTAGAGTACCTAATTATTTAAAAAACTGCAGAAATAAAATTGAATTTTGCTTACAAAAAACTTGCAAAATAATTGCTTAAGTTATAAAAATTATTACTGCAGAAATAATTTCAATTTCACAAAGATTTGGCTGTCCGATAATTTCCATAGTTTCGCAATTATAGCTTGTTGTTTTATTTGGAATGGGTTTGCTCTTGACTCTAACCTAAATCAGACGTCAACAGTGGAGCGAGCTCATCCAGAAGGTTCTGGCACTCCCACTCTCCGACGGAACACAGCAAGCTGCTTGGCGCTGGACTCCAGTGGGAGGGTGGTGGCTACCAGGCTGCATCTAACGGAGCCTACCACCGCTGTTAGGATCGTTAGCCGGCATCACAAACTGGAGTTTGTGACGTCCTTGCGTGGGGTGGACCACTAGGAGGCAGACCCCATGATTAGCTTGATCTTTTAGATTGTTGATTCACTAATTTTAAAACAGACTATTTTTCAAGGCAGCGACATCCCTATTCTTTCACCAGTTTGTGCAACGTTTCCAAGTTGTTCAAATTCCATCTCTATTTACACACGGGAAGGTTCACTCCCTCCACGGTCTGCTGGATAAATGATTTTAGAGTTATGCCTGGATTGATTACAAGTAGCTTTATACGATGTTCAGTCATCGTGGAGGCGAAAGTCCCATTGTATAAATCCTTTTTTGTAGAAAAAAGTTTAATCACACTAGTTTGCGCTTCCCGTGTCTACCAGACCACGAGGAGTGCTTTCATGTTTCATTCTTTTGCGTTGCAGAATCATAGTATTTATTTGAAGGTATAACTATTGATTCTGGACGTGAATATTGAGCTCGACACCACCCATTTGGAATCAAGTCTTAAATATGCGTCTTTATAAAGTTCCATTTAATATTATTTTGAAAACGCCGTCTTATCTATACTAATATTATAAAGAGGAAAGATTTGTTTGTTTGTTTGTTTGTTTATTTGCATCGAATAGGCTCCGAAACTACTGGAATTATATTGAATACTACTATTTGATTCGGTCAATTGAAATTTGGCTCAGAGATAGTTTGAGACACTGGGAAGGACATAGACTTTTTGTCGCGACATAAAATCATCAGGGGGGTGAAATAAAGGATGAAAATTTGTATGGAAAATTCGACTTCTAGCGCGGGCGAAGTCGCGGGGAACTGCTAGTTAATCATAAAAAGGAATATCCAATTATTTTTGTTGATGAAATGTAGATCTAATGATCGTTAAAAAAAAATCACAGCTTTAGTGTAGGTGTGTGATCAAATATACTACATTATACGTATGCTAACGCTGTACATTGATATCTATTGCAACGCATCATTTTATTTTGCAATATATTATTTTATTATCGTTTAAATGTATATTTATACAAAATTTGACAAAAGTCTCAAAATATACTTTACATACAAAAATTAACGAGGTCAATTCATTTGCCATAAAAAAAAAACTGTCACATAAATAATACAATATCTCGTCATCTCTACCAGATACAGATCTCCGAGCAAAGTGTCTACCTGATATGAGGTAATCTCAAAATTAATATACTATTCGAATATGTTCCCGCGCTGTTGGGCAATCTATCGCGACTCATTCATAGCCATCGCTTGGGAACTTGGTTTAGTGATGCCACTCACCTGGCTGGCTTAGTAACGAAACAACGAAGACATGCAAGTTGCTAACGGCATATATTAATCATCTTAGCGTAATCCCGGTTGTGCACTCGCACGCAGAGTCCACTTTGGACCATGATCCAGGACGTGGCAGAAGGTAATTACAGTGTAGCGACTGCCATCTAACCTTCGTGACCATGTTAAAGAAGAAATCTAAGCAGATAGGATCATGGTTACATATTCAGTCGCCTGATGTGCAGGTTTCTTCACGATGCTTTCCCAAACTGTAAGAGCATCGGTTAGTGAAACCATAAACAAGTAATGTACTCGTACATAACTCATATAATGTATGTGCTCCCCGAGTAAAGGTCAAGTTCAGAGTTTCCTAAATGCGACATACTCGCATCAAGGACATGTTTAGAGATTTCTATACCTATGCAACATACTCGTATCATGCATGTGTTCCCTGAGTTAAGGACAAGTTAAATGTCTAGTACATAGTCCGGAACAGTGCACCGGTCACGCGGCTGCGCGATGGACCGATATCGCGTCCGGGTCACAGTCTTATCGCGTATCGCTGCGGACATCGCACTCGCGAAAAGCGGAGTAAGAGCACTGATACTGTCACAGTTCCACGGTTCTTGTTAAAAAAACAATGAAAATAAATTTTGCACGCAAAAAACATTGACTGTCTTGTGGACTCGAACGCACGACCCTTCGCTGTCCGGGTGATTTCTCTCCCAACTGAGCTACAGAAGATGGTAGTCACTCGAGGAATTTGTGTGAATGTAAGCCGGCGTTTGATTTCATTAATACTTCAAAAATGTACCCCATTTTGTGTGCAAAATTTACTTTCGTAAAGAAACAATTATAACTGCGAATAGAGTAAAGAGCACTGTTAATATCACAGTGCCATTCTGTCATTTATAAAATAACTGCGATAAGTGAACTTGCAAAAAGTGGCGTAAAAAGCACTGTTATTGTCATAGGGCGCAAAAGCAAAAGGTTGATTTATGAAGCTGATGACAGCGCTGTCCTGTCATACGCTGATGTCTCACGTCGGAAGAAATGTTGAAAGTTTCTCTGGCCTTTATTATACAGAAGACGCAGCAGTCGGCAAAGCTACCTATATTTGCCTACTACACCAGCCCACATTTGCTGACGCCACCCACATTTGGCTACATCTGCTCACATTTGCTAACGCTATCTGCATTTGCTTACACCTGCCCACATTTGCTAACATCACCTTCATTTGCTACTAGGCCTTCATGTGCCCACATTTGCCTAAGTCACATACATTTGCCTACACCTGCCCACATTTGCTAACGCCACATACATTTGCCTACACCTGCCCACATTTGCTAACATCACCTTCATTTGCTACTAGGCCTTCACGTGCCAACATTTGCTTAAGTCACCTACATTTGCCTACACCTGCCCACGTTTGCTAACATCACCTTCATTTGCTACTAGGCCTTCACGTGCCCACATTTGCTTAAGTCACCTACATTTGCCTACACCTGCCCACATTTGCTAACGCCACCTACATTTGGACAACGCCATGGAAATTTCTAAAAATTTAAAGCCTGAGTTCTTAGATTAAATCTTTTTTGGATTACTCTTCTTTCTTTAAACTGTTATCATTACCTACGCGTGGCGAATTTTAGGGAAATTTCCCAATCTAAATGCATTCCGTTGCCCTTTATACTAATGTGAATCTCAAAAGACTCCAATTTTAAATCTGGCTTAAAATCGCTGTCGCTTCTGTACTATATTCACATGTGCACATTACGCAAAGCGGTCTCGTTCTAACAAGCTGCAAGAGTGACCTCTGCCCTGAGCAGCAGTCTTAAATATTGTTTACAGTTTTTTTCTGCGTCTGACTCACTGACCTCCATAATACAACTTGTACGCTAGGGTAAACATTCTCTAAGAAATGACAGATAATTTTTGTGCCGAATCAAAGCGCCTCCACCGAGTGTCTAGGTAACTAAAATAGAGTAACTTGCATAATGTTTATGTCAATTCTCATTAGTACCACACGCTTACTACAACCGTCAGCGCCAAAATAGCGATAATCAAATGGCTTCATTTTTAGGTTGAAAGTATGCAGTCCAGCGTACTTGTATTATAGAGGTCAGTGGTCTGACTGCACTCTTGTGTGTCACTATATTAACGTGTGCAAACAGTTTGTTGCTATTTATATATTCTGACCACTCAAAATTGTTTATGCCTACCTTCATTATACGTCGTTGCTTTATACGTCGCCCGCGCAGTGCGTAACAGTCAGGAGTGCGACTGTTACGCACTCTTATCTACACTTATATTATTAATAAGAAAGATTTGATTGTTTGTTTGTATTGAGTAGGCTCCGAAACTACTGAACCGATTCAAATGAAATTTGGTACAGAGTTAGTTTGAGACCCTGGAAAAGACAGGCTACTTTTTGTCGCAATATAAAATCATCAGGGGAGTGAAATGGGGGATGTAAGTTTCTATAGAAAATCTGACTTCAAGCGAAGGTGAAGTCGCAGAGAACTGCTATGAAGTTATAATCTGTTCTGGTTTCTGTTTATCAGTAGCATGTGTATTCAATATTTAGGTCTTTTAGCTTATTTGCTGCAACTCTAGGCTTGCAGATCTGTGAATGGTCAGACAGACAGACAGACAGGCAGCGAAGGCTTAGTATTAGGGTCCCGTTTTTACCCATTGGGTACGGAACCCTAAAAACTAACTAGTATAGCGCAGCGACGAAGTCTCGGCGTATAACAAAAAGTTATATCTACATTAATATTTCAAAACAAATCAGCGAGTGAAGTTATGAATGAAAATAGACCTTATCTCTATATACCTAGTGTCATTTTCTACGCGGTTCATAGTGCGCACTGCGCATACATGTATCATCGCGCACGCGCCGCTCTGGCCGCGCGTTGCGCGTGATTCGATATCAAAGGTTACCCGAAACAGCGTGGACAATGAGCCAACACATCAGTCTACACGTTTTTGTTTTGAAATCGACCCTATTACAACTGCATAAGATACTGCAGTGTTTGGCTTGATGTGCTGGTGTCTGTGGATTGAGCTTGGTGCCGCGGTGATAGCCAAGACGTGGCTATGATATGAAAGATGCCCATAGTTTTTATTATTTGTGAGAATTTGACATGTTTTTTTATTTGAAGTGGGTTTGCTCTTGACCATCAAGGACAATGCTCTTGACTCTAGACTAAGCCAGACGTGGCGTAGACAGAGTCGACTTTACGAATACAAATAGGAACACAATTAGTGTTCATTACAACGCTTTTTATTTATTCATTCATTCAAAAAACCGCATCTCAGTAACAGCAATGATTAGTTTATTATTTTACTATGATTCCACGATACAATTTAGTAAATATACATTTGATACAGGGTGACCTCTCTTACCATACGACAGAGTACAAATGAGCGACTAGCGATGGGCGATTATTACTAAATTAATCGAATTATTCGAATGGTCTCTGTAATCGAATGTATTCGATAAGCAACCGCAGTCATTCGATTATTCTTTGATTATGCAGCGAGCAATACCGGAGCGCGCGGTGCGCAGGCCGTACTACTAACTACTAACGAATGAATCGTCATTCGTGGCGTCGATAAATCATTCGGTCGCTGCCTGTCCTGTGCGCACAGTCGCGGCAATTCGATCGAATGCACCGAAGGGCCCAGTATAGATTATCATTCGATTGTCTGTTATTATTCGATTTCCTCCGTAGCTCAGTTGGTAAGAGCATTCGCCCGGACAGCGAAGGGACGTGGGTTCGAGTCCCACCGGATGACACAGTCGATTAATTTTTGTGAGCGAAATTTAATATAATTCCAGGAAGATGTGTTTAAATCCAATACATTAATAAGTATTGTTTAGAACATTTTATGATAGGTACATAGTAAAAACCAGCAATAGTTATGAATAACTACCACTGTTATGAATAACAGTGGTAGTTATTCCTCTTTGACCTTGAGACCGTCTCAATTTCCTACAAATAAAAATAAAAATACGTAATTATGTGTTTTCGTAGTGCAAATGGGTAACCTGACGTGCTGCCGACTGTACCTACTTATTTCGAAAATTCTATTAATACAAAATAAAACGGATCCACCATCATTGGCCACAGCATCTGTTGTAGATGATTGTTGCAGCGCTTGTGGGTTTCAGGGGTTCTTGCATCGCCTTTGATGACTATAAAGCCCTATAGGAGCACGGCATTTCTTGCCGCATCGATCGCAAACGAAAAGTGAGTCAGTGGGAGGTGATGAAGCACGACGAAGTCTTTTTTGCTTATGGATCTCCAGTCAATCTTCGTCATGTTTTATGGTTCCAGTTTTAATGTCATGACGCCATGCAGGTCTCATTTCAGCTCGTTTTTCCCAATTGTCAGTTCGGATTACGAAACTGTTCATGTCCCGCTTGCAAGAGTCCTTGAATCTAAGCATAGGACGACCGACAGGCCTTTTCGCATTCGCCAACTGTCCCAGCATGACCTGGCGAGGCAGTCTTTCGGTAGTCTTATTGGAGTAGCCACAGCGAAGAATAATAATCACTCAAGGGTTACATAATGTCCTCCTAGCGGAATTTCGACTACGGCGGCCTATCTTAACAGAGGTTAGCCAACTGCGCGGGACATAAGTGCACAATTTTTTTCGGTGAGACGGCAGTCCGACATGACCATAGTGAGATCAGGCGCAGGACCAACAGCTTAACGTGCTTCCTGAGGCACGGGGGTGTTAACACCACCAACTTCCTGACTCCGGAGTTCTGTCTGAGTTATTTCAAGACAGAAAAACCCAAAACTCTCGGCCCGACCCGGGATTCGAACCCGGGACCTCGTTGATAGTAACCAGCGTGCTGACCACTAGACCAACGAGGCAGTCAAGGTTACATAATGAACAATTGAAGCAAAAAGCGTGACTATTAATAATGATGAACAAGACGCCGATACACGTCAAAGAGAGGGCGAATTTTCCACTTGAACGCTTCCTCCGTAAAAACGTGGCGCTAAAAACCGCTACATCAATACTAAGTACGTATTATAAATGCAAAAGTGTGTTTGTCTGTCTGTTCCCTATTGACCCGTAAACGACTGAACCGATTTAGGTAATTTGAGACACTGGGAAGGACGTAGGCTACTTTTTGTCGCAATATAGTAACATTAGGGGGGTGAAATGGAGGTAAAACGTTAAAATGGGAAACAAAACTCATTCATACAAAAATATGCACGCACTGTAACGATGAACTCAAAAGTGCAATACATTTTTTTAATTAAGGTGCGCAAAAGTTGCGTTATCTCTCTATTCACTTTATTTCCGGATATTTAAAATTTCCGGAATTTTGATATTCCTAAATACGATGGTTTAATTATGATTGCGCGTTTCTTTTTTTTTATTTAAGAAACCATACAGCGTTGCATAATATATGCTTCATCATCATCAAATTTAAGAGCTAGGCTCTTGTCGGTGGAGTTTTTTCCATTCCTCTCTGCTTTCCGCCCTTCTCTTAACCTCCTGATACGACCCGACATTTATCTTTTCTTTTATTTGCTGCATGTAGCTTATTCTTGGTCTTCCTCGCTTCCTTTTTCCTTAAAATTGTCGTGTCGAATCAGGTGGCCTAACATTCGTCCCCTCCTACACTCTATTGTTTCCATCAAGCTCCTTTTTTCCCTAACCATAGACAAAACTTCTTCATTTGTTTTCTTCTCCGTCCAACTTATACGCTCCATTTTCCTCCAGCACCACATCCAATATATGCTTAGTCAAGGTAAAAACAAAAGGTAAAGCCAATTACAAGGTTTCTTAGACAAACTTATAGTATTGTCCCTAAATGATATTTTTCAGTTTTGGCACCTCTTTGCAATGTAACATCTAACTTAGTCTAACTTTTCAATATAGACCACACGACAGTTAACAAAAGTTCTTATAGTATAGTTTATTACCATGATATTCGTTTTCAGTCAAGAATTCGCGTTTGGGGTCTGACGCGAAATTCCCAGCGGTAGGTATAAATAAACAATGATAAATAATTACGACACAGTCGCTTATATGCAAATCCGTTTTGGTACAGTCACACACGCCTTTCTTTTTCGTTTTTAAATCAAAGGGATAAGGTCGAATATTGGTTTCGGTCGGTTCTGCTCTTGCGCATAACTGTCTCCCGTGCTATCGATAAACCCCGAACTGTTCACGTATTACAATGCGTGGTACACTATCGTTGTTTATATTATAGATATCACGCGATACAGCATGGAAACCGGTTTCGTTGGTCTTAAATGACAATGATAATGACGGTTCTCGGATGATTGGGTCACCCAACTTTGATATTTCAAAAGGTTAAATAATTTTCTGACAGTGACGTAAGAGTGAATCAAAATTTTGCGATAATTTTGTAATAAGCGACGGTACTTACTACTTTCCCCGTGACTTCGCCCGCGCAATAGTCGGATTATCCATTTCGACCCATTTCACCTCATTAATGTTTTTAGTACCTGGGCGACCGAGTATTTCTCGGTTTCCCCGAGTATTTAATAAAAAAGTTGTATAATTAGTAAGTCTTAAATTAAAAAAACTAAGAAAAGCTATAAACTTGAATAAATACTAAAAAAAACCGGTGCGAAATTAGCGACCATATTCTGCCTCGAAAAATGAGAAAGTAAAACAAATGAAAACCCGAAAACACTCGTTTTCCCTAAACATATAGGTAAGTTACCACAGAATATACCTTGACGTGCTGTCGTCCTTACACACGGCCGCACGTCAGACTACCCCACTTTGACCTTGATTACGCCTCTATTCCTTACGTAATAAAAGCTGTTTACGTAGTTTAGATGGGTAACCTGACGTGCTGCCGACTGTACTATCTAGTAAAGTACCGATCATAGATGGAACTAGACTAGACTCTTTTATTGGCCAACTAATAGTTGTTTGTGCGTTCAGCTACCAGCCAAATACCCGTTTAAGTTTTAATTATTTTTATGAGTGTAAATTGGAAAGAGATAAAATTTATTGCACGCTTTTAACAGCTCAAAGATTAAAGACTACTTTTGGTATCAATAAATTCTAGATAAAATTCTAATCTAGTTAAAATACGGGACTTCTTTTTTTCCCACGACGCAACTCTATATACCTAACTAGAAGCACCTATTGCATTGCTGCTAGAAATAAAAGCAACCAGATGGGTTGGTTTACTTGTAGCTTAACAAAATAAAAAGATTGTCGAGCAAGTCCGATGCATTTACTCAAAAACAAATTTTCTGATGAAAATCTTATGAGGTTTTAAAGTCTACAGCATGTTGTAAACCAATTTCGTCTTACTGAAGTAGATATACAGGGTGTCCGGGTTTCGACTAGCGATAATTTAAGGGCCTTTTATTTAACAAATTTTAAAGACATTTTTCTAATGTTTTTTTTAACATTTTTTTTAGTGTAAAAAAAATCAGAAAAAAATCATTTTTAGGTTTAGTTTTGTAAAAGGTTTAAAAAACTATGTTACTTTTTTAATTTTTAGCAATATTTATTATATAAAAATTTTTTTCCTCTTTAACGGTTAATAATTTTGAACTGATTTTTATGTCACTTGATAGGCCATTATAATCATTTTCATAACTTTTAGGACCTCCAGATCCATAAAAATAGCATTTTTTAAAAAAATATAAAAATAGCTGCCATTTTAAGAGGGGAGTTAAACCCCCAACATGGGGGTTTTTTGTCGACAACATTTGATGATCTAATAGCCCATAAATTTACGCCAGTCGAAACCCGGACACACTGTATATGCAATTCCTAAAAACAATAGTAAAACCCGCTCTTTGCGTCATCAGTAACTACTAAGAAGAAGGTAAATAAATAAAGTAGTAGGTATCTAGTTTACTACAAAACGCGAAAAAATAAACAATATAAAATTTCCTATCTCCAATTCTCACGGAGGTTTTGTTCTTTTTATTTTTTTATTTTTTAGTGTTGGGACCGTGCACGCTCCGCGCATTGTCGATGGCCGATCGACATTCGACTCCCGCGAGGCGGCAAATCGTATTATTTTGCTAGTTTCGTATAAAGTATAAAGCGTGCTTTGTGGATAAATAAATAATGAAGGGTATTATTTCCGCGGGTGGTTTTTTGTATTTGTTTACATCGCATAATCTGTTATTAGACTGTTTGGCAGAGATTTGAGGCATATTTTGCATATTCATATCTATTTTAACAAATACACCGTAAAGTTATAGTTTTGTCATTTTGTGCATTTGGACAAAATAATTTAGGCACTATTTGCCTACGTATTACTTAACTACAAGCCTTTCATACAGCATCCGAGGCGGTATCTTCAAAATCAAATAAGAAAACACAGACATGACAACCAATCTAGTCATCAAAACATTCCGAAACATGTAAAATAAAAAATAATTTATGCAAGAACTTTTTGTTCGCCGCCAATAAAGCAATTCAGCAGTAAAAGTTTATTATGCAATCCGACCACAAAATCGGTTACTACGAAACGACGGCAAAAAACTTATAAACCTCTGTACGAAGCCAACAGGGCGAGGAATGGAGTCGTCAAGCTTACAATAGGCAGCCACAATAATAATTGTCATCATTCATTTGTCAACATACTGGCTACAATAGCCGCTCTATAACCCTTATGCCCCTACGAACAGGGTTGAATTTGCCAGCAATAGATTCACAGGCCCTAGGACCATCTGCTCTACGTTTATAGGTCAATGTTTTTGTAAACATGCCATTGTGGGGAACCCATGATGTGGTTTTCGGTTACGCTTCCGTTTCTATGAAAAAAATGGTATCGGATCTGCGGATATTCTAAAGTAAACGTTTTGAAGTTGAAACGTGCAAGTGAGAGCTATTGGCGATGTATGTTTGAACTAAAGGTATTTACTCGTATTTGAAAACTATAGCAAAGCAACCCACTACGGGTGCAAATGTGATTGAAAAAAAAATACAGTGTGGGTTTGGACTAGCGATAATTTATAGGCCTTTTAGTTATCAAATTAGAGACAAAATCCTAATTAAAAAATTCAAAACCCAACCCCTGTGGAAGAAGATATAGAAGAATAACCAAAATCTGTAAAATATTTTTCAAAATTGGTTCATTAGGTCCAGAGATTATTTATTTTCCTAGAATCAAACTTACCACCTTAATCTCTTTATAAATGATGATACATGTAGGTAGTATTGTATTTTAACCCTATAGCATTAGAGGGAAATTGAGGCTCCTCATATCGACGTGTATTATTAAAATTATTTAATGTTGAACGCTTTAAAACATAATATTATTTATTTTCCTTAACTCAGACAAAAATTGATCTTATCTTAAACACGTACACGAACATTAAATTAATACTGTAATTATAAATATCACGTAAGGACCACTTTCCCATAAGTTCACGGTAGGCTAACTATTGTCTGGATTCTTTGGAAATCAGCCAGAATGGCACAACAAATTGTTGAAAACGGCCACGCGGCGCAATTATTTCTGCCATGTTGGTTATGATAATCTTGAACTTTGTTCGTACTCCCTGTCTCGTTTAGGCCGGGGCCTGTGAGGCGGCGTGACGGAATTCACAAAATCGCGTGGCTAAAGGCCACAGGATAATCCACCGAGTGGCCTTTCCCCCTATACCTCGTACTTGATTTCGTATTCGCCTGATCGAATTATAAAATACTTAACTAAATAAAACTAAACCTTCTCGTATGTCGTACGTATAGTCTTACTCTTTCCCAGCTAAAGAACCGAGAAGAGACGACTATAATTAACGTCAAGTAAGTGTCGTCATTTCTAATGAATATTTTCCAAGTTTTCACGTGTTATTGTCTAATTTTAGTTGCGAGTCATGATCGATTGATATTCCTACTAAATTGTCTTTGGATCCTAAAATTTACTTGGAAACTGACAGCGATTTAGTTTGACGTTTCTCAACTATCGCAGTCTTGTCTCTGCTCGTTTCTGCACCAGAGAAAGAGACGGAATGGTCTTAAAATTAGTCTTACTGCCGCACTTAGGGACGTCAATTATATTTAAACTCTAATTAGGTCTCGTTTTGACACTTTCTTTTTCAATGAATTAGAAAAGGACTG
Source organism: Pyrausta nigrata (assembly GCA_949316185.1). Taxonomy (NCBI): domain Eukaryota; kingdom Metazoa; phylum Arthropoda; class Insecta; order Lepidoptera; family Crambidae; genus Pyrausta; species Pyrausta nigrata. Next base: position 4,537,385 of record OX438936.1, read on the forward strand.
CATGAGACTTAATGAAAGATGAACTTTAATTGACGTCTCTGAGTACTGCAGCTAGAGAAGGTTTTTGTGAATCAGGCCCAGCAGCTCACCAACTATCACAATGGCAATTCGTTGCCCTGGGGGTGTCAGCAGGTTACTTGGCATTCCTTGTCGAATGACCGAGTATATCTAAAACCTTCGCGTGGTTACTCAGCCCGTTTAGCGCGACGACGTAGGATCCCTGTTAGCATAGACTTCAAGATTACAATCTTCACCACATTTATTTATCCTTAAAACTTTTAAGACAGTTTTGAACCGTTCAATCGGCTGGGTCCTTCTGTGGTTTGCGGAAACTTTGATAATTGCAGAGATGTCGCGATGTGTGTTAAATACTTATAAATAACCAATGCATCACTTAGACATGTAGGTAGGTAAGCTTTGAGTGTCTATTCCTTTCTCGTTGTTCCTTACGTCAGTCTTAATAATAATGAATCCGAAGATTTTGGAGAATGAATCTTCTTCATTCTCCAAAATCTTCGGATGAGAGCTATTTGGATAAAAAATATGAGGACGAATATAAAAAAATATGAAGAGCAAGTTTGATACATAACCTCCAAAAAACATTCTAATGAATATTCTATGAGGATCAGCATTTTGTCCTGCTGAAGTATATATGAAACAAACCATTTGTAAATAATTTGAAAATAGAAAAAACCAGTCGTACTTTCAAATTTGTGCATCAATGAAAAGAACTGAAGCAGCCAATCAATTTTTTTAAGTATTTCAAAAGCGTACCGTATGAATAGTACGAGCTACTTTTTGGTACAATCCCTCGTTTTTTGTCCTGGGCAAGAGTCAAAGGGTGGCTCTCGACTCGGTGAATAAATAATATTATCTGTGGATGGGGGACTCGAGTATGCATCGAGTAAGAATTGAAATGTTCGAGTTTGTTTGACGACACATGTTTTGTTTTTTGTTTTTGACGAGTGTTGTTTTAGCTTGTTGATATTGTTGTTGCTTTTCGACTTGTGGAGTGAAGTGGCTCTTGGAGGGTCATTTGTTTTATTTGTAGACAAGGAAACACTGTCTGCTTTATTGATTATTGTGGACATTGTAGACAATGCGTGCGCGGCGTTGACGTCAACCATCACCAACTAAACATAAAACTTACTACAGTAAAATATAACTTTCAACTTATATTAATATGCTTAATACACAAGTATGGACCCAGTTTTGAAATTATTTTTATTCATTTCAGAATTGTCAAATATTTTACAGATGAATCCACCATAAACGTTGAACTAAAGCAATGCATTTTACACAGCTCAGTTTTGATTAAGTTTTGCTCAAAAGAAATCCACACCTGAAGGTTTCTGATCGGATTATTACAAAAAATACATTGTCGAGTAGGTACTAGGTAGGATATCATATTTTTCATGTATTCACCTTGCTTTATCTCCGATCAAAAGGCACATTTTTAATACTTCGTAATTACAGGTTTACTACCTGTTGCATTTAATTTAATAATCGCCGGGAGGATAACAATTATTGTCATGTCACGTTACGTGATGCGCCGCAATTGTTGTAAGCTTTAAGTGGGCTTGTTTTATTCTAAGTTTATTATTACGGTAGGCTATAATTAATATTTATTACCACTTTGCAAACACCTGTGCATTATTTAATAATTTAATTGTTTAGGAGTAATTGAATCGCGGACATAACGCTTTCGCCCTTATCGCCCGTACTTTTTGATTTTGACGTCACTTGCTACTTCTACTTACTTACATATTCCTAGAATATTTGTGTGATGTGATGAGCACGAGCATTTGTACCTAAGTCTTGGATGTTTATAAACGTATTTATGTATGTCAATCCGTTATCCAAGTCACCATAGCACAAGCTCACGCTTAGTTCGGGCTCGGTAATTGGCGTGTTTGTTAAAACACCTATTTTCCAGTAGAAATAAGTTATTGTCATTTTTTAAACGGTTTTTTGTTACTTAATGTTATGCTAAAATTAATAAATTTGAAAAATGACGGTTACTATTACAGTGTTGTTACAGTAGGCAATAATTACGAGGTACTTACTTACATGAAAACCACATAAAAGCCTGTGTAGTAGTTTTTGCGATCATCGCGAACATTAGATACGTAAATAGGCAAGGTGAGGGATTTTATTTTACAGGTTATATAGTGATGATGGGGCAAAGGAAAGGAAATTAGCAAGATGAGAGCTATAAATGTACATGAAATGTTTATCCCATCTAGCTCAGTATTGTTTTTTGACATATCACGTTGGTCTCGTAGAAAACAAATTCACCGCAGGATATATCTACCCCGTTGGGGCTGCTAAACAAAAACATCAAGCTGTATACTGCGGGATCTTACGCAGTTGTAATAGGAGCGATTTTGCAACGAAAAAGATGCAGCCGACTGTACACCAGAGACGGCCTTTTAGAACCAGAGTCGAATTCAGGTTGATTTTACACCCCATATACCAAAAATAACAAAACGCAAAAAGTAAAAGGCGAATTGTTGAAATAGTGGTGAAACGCGCAGTGGGGGGGTGGGGCGCGGAAGCTGCGTGCGCGCACAAGCGCCCTGGATCGCGTTACTGGGAGCTGTGCGACAAATCGCACAGAACTGCTAGGGCTGCCTACTGGCTGTGCGAACTTACGACGGTTCATCATGAATTGTCTTTCTTTTGTTTCTATTAATATCCGATGAGCAATTCAGATTTTTGACACTGTTTTTTTTTTAAATATTTATCGTCAAAACCAAATGATTATTTAACCATGCTATAGGTATTCTTGTTACTCAACCCTTAAATAGTATTTTGTTTTAAATATAAACTTGAAAGCAGCAGAGTTAAATGAACATAAAATTGATTAAAAAGACCAAAAATTTAAAATAATTATTTAAAAAATCAATAAACAAAGAAAATCATGTCAAGAAATATATACCTACTTAAATTATAAATGTCAAAGAATAAATATAAATAAGTAAGGTATTTTGGTATAGCAGAGACAAATGTATCATCATTTTTACCTACAAAATAGAAAAGAATCTCTTCTTAGCACAGTACTCTACAGTAAAACAAACTATTCCTTCACACATTCCCTACCGGCAGCCCTAGTCCAGGGCCGCAGCAGGAGGGCGCGCGGCGTGTTTGCAAATAAACACCCGGCGGAGCCCTGGGGCGCACAAAGCGTCGCAGGCGGCCTTGCACAATGCGCCCCCCGGGCCCCGCGCCCTTCTCACGCACGTACAGTCGCCACGTTTCACAGTTGAACTACAAAAACAACCTTTATTACGTAGCCAATAGAGACGGTGTAAAGGTCAACACGTGTAGTCTGACTTTCGCTCGTGTGTACAAATACTATGGGAATTCCCGATTCCGAAATACTAATAATATACGGGCTAGGTCACGTAGATATTATTAAATGTGATAGTTATTTTTGAATTGCACTTTTGACGACGACGGTATCCCGCCTTCTTCTCACGGATCGCTAAGATTTTTTTAGTTTACATAAATTACGACTAAGAGATGCCCTAATTAGAATCAACTTGTATCTAAGCACTGTAGTCTCATGCAGTTAAGCGATTATCAAATAAAAGCATTCTGAGTTGGCCCTGGAACCCGATCCGTACCAACTACCTGTCTAGGTACCTAAATGGATTTTCAATATAATGTTGAATAGTAAAATGTAAAAAGAGTATTGTTAAACATATCTATAAACAAGCTATATACTACGTATATTGGTAATTAGGACACGTTACCGCTTCTACAAAACCTTTGATATACTAACTTTTTCTACTAATAATCCTGTCAGTTTATCAGACAAGAGAGGAAACAAATGCTATTTAAACTTTCACTGCCAAATAAAATTGGTAGTGCTCAATAAAATAGCTTTTACGTAAGGCCCAATATAATCTCCCAATAAAAATGTTAAACAGTAGGTAGTGGGGCGACAAATAAAAAATACATTTAGATAAGTTTAATGGCCTCTGTAAAGATTTGGTGACAGTGGCATCTCCTCGGTTCGTCTCTGTCATTTATGGCGCTTTCAAATTTACTGATGTCGAATGAGTAATGGATGTTTCGGTTATTCTCTTTATACTACAGGTGTCCCGTGACTTCGTTTATCGAATTTTGGTTTAAATCATCGTTCGTTGCATCGTGCCATCTCAACGGGCTTCATCCGTCGAGTTTCTGATACAAATTGTATTATCGGGTCATCTCAACGGCTCTCAAATTGACTTCTCGATAATTTTTGTTTCTTTTTTCGTACCACCCCTCTTTTTTGCAGAGGGGTATTAAAAACTTTTGAAGTTTTTTGTATTAACGTCTGGTGGTTACCAGAGACTTTATCTGTGGAATGCTTTTTAAATACACCTACTGAGCATATAATCACTCATACAGCCACCGTGCACGGGGGCGGTCAGAGGGTTTTTGTGGAGCTCTAAGGGCGTTTATGTGTGGCACGCGGGATTGAGGTACAGTTGGCAGCACGTTAGGTTACCTATGTGAACAACGAAAACAGCGCTTATTGCGGAATACAGGCGGTCTAAGGCCATTATGTATTTCAATCTCGAGTGTGTGTAAAAATCCGCATGTCTCTTAAAACGCCCTAAGCCTCATAATAAAACCCACCTAGTCCGGTTGAGGTGCTTGTGGCGCAGTGGCGGCAGCGCTTTGGTAGTGATACCAAAAGTTAAGCAACCACGGCGCGGTCGTGATTGGATGGGTGACCATTCCGACCATTAAAGTGACGACCATGACAAGCATCTCCGTGCTTCGGAAGGCACGTTAAGCAGTTGGTCCCGGCTAATATCTCTTGGTATTAGTCGTTAAGCCTAGTCAGAGGCCCTAGGGCGGCTTGATAACATCTGACAGTAAGGTTTGTCACTTGCCTTACAGACACCCCTCCACCAATCCGCACTGAGCCCGCGTGGTGGAGTATGGCTTGTTCCTCCTCATAGTTGAGGTGAGGCCTTTTCCCAGCAGTGGGATCTAATAGGCTGACTTAAGTCCGGTCAAAGGTCCCAGACAGCTAGAACAGTCAAAGTGTGTACACTTTCGAGTGTACACACTTTGACTGTTCTAGCTGTCCTTGTTCTAGCTGTCCTTGTTCTAGCTGTCCTTGTTCTAGCTGTCCTTGTTCTAGCTGTCGTGGTCCTTCGGGACCACAATAAATGTTTAATCTCTAATTTAAGGTGAATGTGTTGGGATTAACTAAGTAATTTTTGATTATTTTTAACTCAAGATCTGTCTGAAAATGCTCTAACCATGTTTACTTAGCAGGCTGTTCATATTGTGGATTCAGTCTATCAATAATTAATAGGCTGATGCAATTCTTACACTTATTAAGTTATTGACACACGGCCTCTGTGCTACTTACTATAAGTTAACCGTAATTTATGTTTATATTTTTAACACTTTATTAATGACATCATTTGAAATCTGTGCCACAATGTCACAAATATCAACCAGTGAAATTCTCGTATTTTATTTCAATTAGTGTTTCACAGGTAGAAGGAAAAAAAGCTGAATTGATTAAAATGATTCCTGAAATCAAAATCTATTGAAACGTTAATTTAGAAGCAGGAACTTGTAGAATAGGAACACATTTAGATATGTACATCGATTTAATATTATTGTTCGTTCGTAGTTCGTACCAAACTTATTACTTTGACAAATCTCAACAATTCCAAATTATCTTTAGGGCACAATCAAAATGTATTCAGTTAACACTCATAAACGACACTCGACTTACCATTTGGGCGCATAAACCAATAAACATAAACTTAAAACAACCTCGCCCTGAGTGCTCGAATTAATAAAATTTTATTAGGGGTGGCGACAAGCTAGAAAGTTTAATGTGTGTGAATTGTCACAAGCAAACATTTGGCTTTGAAATTAATCTATAACTAAACACTAGGCCCGTGGGGTCCCAACGCTATCTCTTTTTTAAAGAGATTTTCAAGAGGCTGATTGACATTAGTGGTGACCCCAAAACTGGCAGCTACCTTGCACAGCGTTTAAGCATCGCTATCCAGCGGGGTAATGCTGCCAGCATCCTTGGAACCTCACCACAAGGACCCTTTTTATAATTTTTAATTTTGTACATAATTATGTATTATAATATTTATTTATTGTTAAGTTGTATAAATTTTATTCAAATGTAAATAAATTCTTGATATCTATAACGAATCAGATTTGTACATGTTTGATAAAGCATAGACGGTCGTTATACCATCTAGACGTTAACCCATATAGTTGAACTCTTCGATAATTGGCTATAGCGGTTTCAGTTCCAATCACCCTGTATGCATAAAGTAAACCTGCATGATATTTACTAATCCTGGAGTCCACCAGCACATGTTTAACTTTTATTCAGCCCTTTTAGCATTTTTTGACATATTTTGTGTGGAAATTCTGTCAAAATAACAGTCTATTAAAGCGTCAGCCGATAAAGCTGTTAAAAATTGGTGAACTTGGGTCTTAGTATCTTGCATATTTTTTACGTCAAACGGACTTACTTTGTTTTAGACAGGAGTTTATTATGGACAACTGCTCATCATTCCATTTGTTAAAAAAATAGTTTATAAATCAGTCTAATAAAAAAGAGGCATCCCTAACATTAAGTTCGATTACCGATTGGAATCCAATTTATTTGCGTGATAAAAGTGAAATAACACGGCAGTGTGTAACGGGCTTTATCGGAACGTGTCATCCTGTCTCTGCCACCGATGGTATTGGTATCTGCTTTTATAAGAGACTAGAAGTTCCCCGCGACTTCGCCCGCGCCAAAAGTAGGATTTTCATACAAAATTTCATCCCCCATTTCACACCCCTGATGATTTTATATCGCGACATAAAGTAGCCTTTGTCCTTCCCATGATCTCAATTCAATACAAACAAACAAATCTTTTCTCTTTATAATATTAGTGTAAAAAAAAAACTGTTTACCCCATGTCAAGGTTACAAGGGTCAGCAAGTTTCAGTAATTATTATATAATCTGTATCGTAGCTATGTAAGAAGAAGAAATGAAAATGTTTATTCGGCCCTCAAATCATAATAAATAAGTTAATGTACGAGTAAGTGTTATCATCGTTCTCCTAGCGTTTATCCCGGCTGTGCACTCGCACGCGAGGGCCCAGTGTCCGCTGACCATGATCCAGGATGTGGCAGATCAGGTAATTACAGTGCAGCGACTGAGCCGAAAAACATCCGCTGAAATTCAGTTTCAGCAGATACTAAAATGAACCGGAGGATATCAGGTTCATTTTGATTTTCTGGTGGCTTAGTAGAAGCATGCTTTAGCATATAGGCTGCAGCGCTGTGGTTATTCTATTCATAATGTAGTAGAAAGAACTGCTTGACTGCCTCGTTGGTTTAGTGGTCAGCACGCTGGGTACTATCCACGAGGTCCCGGGTTCGAATCCCAGGTCGGGCCAAGAGTGTTTGGGTTTTTCTGTCTTGAAATAACTCAGACACAGCTCCGGAGTCAGGAAGTTGGTGGTGTTAACACCCCCGTGCCTCGGAAAGCACGTTAAGCCGTTGGTCCTGCGCCTGATCTCTCTACGGTCATGTCGGACTGCCGTCTCACCGAATTATGAGAGTGAAGGAACAGAGAGTGCACCTGTGTATTGCGCACACACTTGTGCACTATAATATCTCCCGCGCAGTTGGCTAATCTCTGTTGAGACAGGCCGCTGTAGCCGAAATTCGGCTAGGAGGACATTATTAGATAGAACTGCTTTGTAGTATTAGTATCTTACCTCATCATTACTAACGAAATTGACTTTGTAGAGCAAGTCTCCCGAAAACCCCTGAAGCATGAAGATCGCGAAAAAGATTCACCTACGATCAAAGCCGAAATAAAATTGATGTTCAACCCGATGAACTACTAAGTACAGCCTGAATGACGCTGAGTCGGTTTTGTGAAAGCGGAAATCAAATAATGCATTTATGAAAAGAAAAGCGCGAATGTTCTATACAAATGGTACCGCATCATAAATTACAACAAAGGATATTTCTTTATTGCTTTCCGATATTATAAATAAGATTGCCAATAACGGTCGAATATAGGAAGACAAAAATTCATGCTCATCATTAAAATCGACTCACACAACGATCTCAAAACGCAAAAAAATCATCGGTAAACTACTCGAAGTGATGTATACCGATTCTGTACAGTTATTAATAAATTTAATGTTAATTGGCTTAAGAACATCGACCGTACTAATTAGTGATTGCCAATTATCCGATATTCCGGGACAGTAACTTAAAAATAAGTACAGAACGGCACGAGATGGGGCGATCGCGAAATTAATTTTGTGCAAAAACAAAACGCGGTAAATGACATTGCGCAGACGTGCTTGTTAGGAGCTTACGGGCCGCGCATTTTAAATAGTCGATTGTTCTGTAGACTTTGATGAATGGACGCAACGTCATTCTTGTACCTGTTCATTTTTATGAAAGTCTTCGTTACAGCAATGCTGGTTTTGTCAACGGGTGGATCAATTTGGAGGGAACGACTTCGTTGTTTGACCAGTTACGCATTTCTTTGTAATACAATAAAGCATAGCTTGCAGTCTGAAAATTTACGACAAATAAACTAAAATTGATATTGCTGGTCTGACATTGCTCGAAATCAGTGTCTGAAAAAAATATTTTATCACGACTTATTGGGACTGTAAATACGTGCTTATTTATATTTATTTTGTAATTATAATTTTGATTTAATTTTACTTTTATGTGTTTTCTTGTGCCAAATAAAATAATTGTATACTATTCTATTTCTATTAAGGTTCTTGATACTCTCATAACTACATCAACCACAGAAATATATCGAGATGTATTTCTATGACAACCACTGTTTTTAGTGGCAAGTCAGTTGAAAATTGAACATTGGAGTCTATTTTAAAGGCAAGTCATGTATTTTTTTTTCGCGTAGGAAAAGTACTATGTAAACACCTGCTTGCCTGGGGACGATTTGGACTGGAGTCACCAAACACTTTGAAGTTTGTGAGCCTCCAGTAGGCATATTACCGCCTGACTGACTTTGAAAGCCATTTTGCAAGCCAAGTTAGGCGATAGGCGTGCTTGCTGCTGACTGCCATCCGTCAGATGACGACAGACAACTGCCATTCGCCAAGTTTACTCCCAAAAATCCTCGCGTATTCCCTACGACAGCATTTGGCCTCTACAAGGGCCCTATCTAAGTTCCTTTGCTTTAGTACCACTTTCATCCCTTTCTGGCACTGTGACACAATTCCGTGATAAACCCATCACGCTACGAAAGCGCACCTCTCGCTTGACAGCCGCAGATAAGGTTTGGACGCGAGATATCGCTCCATTACCGGCCCCCGCTCGATCACAGGTATCGGACGATACGCGTAACGTGTGAACGGCCGTGATAAGATACGGAGCTGTGACGCGTACTAGTTCTCCAAGCTGGTTTTGGCTCCTGGCTGGTTTTGAGATAACGTTATTTCCTTGTTTTTATTTCGTTATCGTTCGGAATTCGAATCACGGAAAGGTGGTATGAGTATTAGATTTAAGTACTCGAGAGCTAAATGGATAACTTTGCTGCCGGCCTGTGTATGACAGATAGTAGTAGTGAATTATATACTACTTAGATAGATAAATTAAAAGTCAATTTCACAACAGTATTTAGAAAGGCTCTACGTTAAGCCACCTAACGTATTGCCAACTGTAGTTTAAAATATTACCTATATTAAAATATTGTGGTAAGTAGTTATCTAATATATATACTTTTTGCAGGGCTTACAATAAGATTAAATGTAAAAGAAATAAGTGATCATACTGATCATTCCAGTTTTATACCAATTAATTAGGTAGTACTACATATTTGTCTATTTATATATTATCATGGATATTATGTATATTCGATACGAAATTCTTTTTAGGTCTTAAACCGTCTGATTAGCCCCATAACATCCATACTAATATTATAAATGCGAAAGTGTGTCTGTCTGTCTGTTACCTCTTGACGCTTAAACCACTGAACCAATTGAGATGAAATTTGGTATGGAGACAGTTTGAGACCCCGGAAAGGACATAGGCTACATTTTGTCGCGATATAAAAACATTAAAAAGGTGAAATGGGGGATGTAAGTTTATTTGGAAAATCCAACTCTTGCGGGCGAAGTCGCGGGGAACCGCTAGTAATAAATAAAAAGCAAAACAAAAACTCTAAAAAATTCTTAATCCAACCACAATAATTTAAAATCATTAGAAACACTACAATTATGGCAAAGTTGATTTTCCGAACCATTACTTAAAGGTTCTAGAAAAAGCTGGCGCGTGGCGTGAGTGAGCTTATAGAGCTATTACTCGAACTGACCATGTGTGTAAATGTGTGTACATTGAGTTAATGAATATTGCTCAGTACATATTCAGTTTATTCCTTTGCCTTGTAAATACAAATTTAATTTTACTATGCCTCCCGCGATAAACTGCAATTCCGAAAGAGGTGAAAGTAGGCCTAAAATTATCAACAAAAAAAAATTTCATAGCTTGATGAATTGATATTTTTAACTGCGGATGCTTGATGAAATTTATTTTATACTTATATTATTACTATTTTAATATTTTTATTTTATACTTCGGACGCTATGTGAAAAAAATGGTTAATTTTCGGAAATAGAGGGTCGATTACGGTTAGGTAAAAAAATGGTATGCCAAATAAATGACAATGACGTTAAAATAGTAAATAACTCGCAAAAAGTAATAATTATCGGGGCTTAAACTTTGTACGACCTTTTAAAGTTGTGTATTATTATTTTTTGAATTAGCTAAGAGCTTTTCCATTTCATAATAAAGGTAATGTATAATTTTTTTGACGACGATTTCAGGTCTAGTTTAACTTTCTTTCGGGATTGAACTTTATCACGGGGCATACTGTATATCTGTAACATTTTTTACATTCATTGGTAACACCACACCCTAAGAGGAGAGTACAAGATGCAATCGTTTCTACAACAAACTTCGCTATCGCCAGGATAAATAATAGTTCAGTCTATGATATCGCTTACTAAATGTATGACACTGACATAGGCCAAAAAGACCATGGTGCCTGTTGCATACATATTTTGATGTTTCATTGGCGATAGCGAAGTTTGCCGTAGAATAAATTTCATTTTGTCTAGGGGCCCTGATATACTGAGATAGACATACCTTTAGATACCAGTCTTGAACAATCATATTTTTAATATACGTATTTTGTTAATTTGTAAAAAAAAAGAAATACATTTTTAATTTTCACTTTTGGCAAGTAACCAAGAGTGAAAATTAAAATGTATTTCTTTTGTGAAGCAAAATGCATATTGAAGAAAATCTTTTAATTAAGTAAATTGAAAAAAAAAAGATAGATGACGTTATTCGTAACTGTTTATCATTTTTTAATATAGGATTAACATGCATTATAAATGCAATAAGTATGTTTGACAGTATTTGGCATGTTATTGTCAAAATATTACGAGTATCTGCTTTTATACGGAAAGAGATAGGCGATAAAATCTTTGGTACGTGTTGAGAAAATCCAAAATTTGGACATTTTTTGTAGTGACTTGTGTCATAAGTAGTAAGGATCGCCGCAAACGGAGCTACCTGATTCGTATTGCATGTTGTAAATTATAGTTTTTAAGAGCATTGTGAAACTGTTATTTTCATACTAATAATTAACCCTTTTCCCCGTAAAAATAGATACATTTAAATTTTTTTTGGAAATGTAGATAATACATGAAAAACTAGGTCCTTACTTAATAGAAATATTTCTTAGGATGAAGTTATTACAGAAATATTGCCTACGATATAATTTAAAGTATATTTTAACTTATAAACATTATATTTTTTATAACATTATATATTTTTTTAACTAAACAAAACTGAATTATGTACAATAAAACGTGCAGAAGTAAAATGTAGTGTAATGAAGACAATACTATGTGGTCTAGTTTGCGTCCGCTCTTAGCAGCCCGATTCGTATGCGCGCTCGAATGTCGATAGGAGACGCATGACCTCGCTTTGACACGGCGACTCGACGCTGTTGAGATGCTCTATCAACAAGATGAAAAAAAAGTCAGCCTAGATCCCACTACTGCTAGAAAAAGGCCTCACCTCAACTATGAGGAGGTACGAGCTATACTCCACCACGCGGGCTCAGTGCGGATTGGTGGAGGGGTGTCTGTAAGGCAAGTGACAAACCTTATCTACTGTCAGATGTTATCAAGACGCCCTACGGCCTCTGACTAGGCTTAAACTGCATAACGTGCCTTCCGAAGCGCGGTGATGCTTGTCATGGACGTCACTTAAATGGTCGGAATGGTCACCCATCCAATCGCGACCGCGCCGTGGGTTGCTTAACTTTGGTTTCACTACCAATGCGCTGCTGCCACTGTGCCACAAGATGAAAGCTTTTTGCTATATTGTAGAAAAGGGTAAGCTTTGTATTAATTCTTAAAAATGACTAGGCTTGACACGATTTGCACAAAAATGGGATCCATTTTCATGTGCCTGTGATGTGTGACTTATTTTTTTAAAGAAAATTCTGAAATCTCTTTTTAAACGTCAAACACTTAGTTCTTCTATATGTATAAAAATGAAAACTGACTAAGATCCGACTTCACCAATTGTTAAACAGCCGCTAACCATGATTGACGGTTAATTTGATGGAATTCCCTTACGAAAATGTAAAATAATGCTGAATCGGCTCCTTAAAAAAATTTAACATGTATTGGTGAACTCCTGGCTTAATGACTGACTGACTGACATATCTAGAAACTTAAAATTGACAATGCATCTTTTTATAGTGATGTAGGTGAGCACTAAGAAACCAGCCCCCCCCCCCCCCCCCTTGTCTCTTATTGGTAAGTTTGTATGAAACTATTGTGAACCCCTTCCTACGTCCCAGGGCGATCTGTATCTTTTCGGTACTAAGATTCGCACGCAATATTATGTAGCACCGCCAATATCTACACTAAATAATCGTATTATAAGGCGAAAAGAATTGATTGATTGTTTGTTTGTATCGAATAGGCTCTGAAGCTACTGGACCGATTCAAAAGAAAGGACTTGTCCTCTTTTTGTATGGAGGCTGGTTTTTTATTCCAAGATATCACCAACCACCAATAAACCTATATTTATCTTTAAGCTACAAAAATTTGAAACACGTAATCATTGAAATCAGAATTTTAAACGCCTCCATTTTTGAGAAAAAATATGTTTTGTAACAGGCATCATCCATTGATCACTTACTTGTATTTCCTGGCTGTATGGCTATGTACCATTGCCTTTCCACTGGTGGATAAATACTACTAGGTACTACCACAGATTATATTATAGGTACTACTGTCAATGGAATGTCAATTTTGCTGTCAAATTTTTTTCATGCGTTGATTGGTATTGGCAAAGGTGCGGTTTATGTACAGACAAAGAGAAAAATTAATTTCAAATTTTCTCTAAATCGGAGGCCTTAAAAAATATATTAATAATGCAGAAAGGCTAGTTGTAGTAAACTCTTTTATATAATATTTAGATTATTCTGGTTAGAAATATTGACGAATAAAAAACCATTAATGGACAAGTCTTTTAAACCCTACTTTTTGTCGCGATATAACATCATCAGGGGGTGAAATGGGAGATAAAAATTAGTATGGAAAATTCGTCTTTTGGCGCGGGCGAAGTCGCATAGAACTGGTAGAATTTAATAAAACAGTTAAAGCTAAAATCGTCTTTACCCCTAATAGAACTTACTTACGAACTTGGCGTAGACGTACTCTGGGAACTTCCGCTGGATGCGAAGTCTTCTTTATCCTATAAAAATATCTATTTACATATAAAATTGTGTTTATGAGGAAATGAGAATACTAATCTTTTAATTCTTTGTTCTTTTATTTGTTCACTTCACTTTTTAAAAATTTATTTTCATGTAATTATGAACGTATCACTTTTTCAATTTGTAAACTGCTTGACATAATTTTCTCTCTCTTTCAACTCTCTCAACTCCTTCAACTCTCTCTTTCAACTCTGACATTACTTCAAAATTGACGTATAAAGAAACTTTATTTTTATTTATACATCGAATAGTCGAACGATGGAGGTGCTTGTGGCGCAGTGGTGGCAGCGCTTTGGTAGTGATACCAAAAGTTAAGCAACCCATGGCGCGGTCGTGATTGGATGGGTGACCATTCCGACCATTTAAGTGACGTCCATGACAAGCATCTCCGTGCTTAAATATTTGCATTATCTTCACGCGTATCGGCTAGTATGAGCTAATTAATTCGAAACTGATAATATAACAGTAAATATTATTAAATAATCCTTCGGGCTGTTTGATATTGAAACGAAATCGGCTGAGCGCATGTTCCACAAAAGATAACATTTTTGTCAAATAAAAGGGGGTTGTTCACCCTTAAACCGACATTGAGGGTGCTTGTGACGCAGTGGCGGCAGCGCTTTGGTAGTGATACCAAAAGTTAAGCAACCCACGGCGCGGTCGTGATTGGATGGGTGACCATTCCGACCATTTAAATGACGTCCATGACAAGCATCTCCGTGCTTCGGAAGGCACGTTAAGCAGTTGGTCCCGGCTAATATCTGTGGTATTAGTCGTTAAGCCTAGTCAGAGGCCCTAGGGCGGCTTGATAACTTCTGACAGTAAGGTTTGTCACTTGCCTTACATACACCCCTCCACCAATCCGCACTGAGCCCGCGTGGTGAAGTATGACTCGTTCCTCCTCATAGTTGAGGTGAGGCCTTTTCCCAGCAGTGGGATCTAATAGGCTGACTTATTATAGTCGAACGAGCGAGACATAGAGGTTTTACGCGTAGCTCCATACCTCTACAGTACTCATCGGTCGGCGCTCTCATCTGTGGCATGAAAAATGCTACTTAGAGATAAATTTGTCAGTGCTCATTCCCAGTGTGAAAGGGCGCGAACCGCAGGTAACGTAACCATCAATCCGTCTGATTTGCTCCCGGCTAAATGTGGGGGGACGAGAATAGCCGGTGCACCTCTACTACTGGCGCACGACACCGCACTTACAACTTCGGCTAACGTTTTTACCCAACTGTGGAAGGAGGCTTATGTTTTTCGAGAGTATGTGTGTATGTATAATTGTTTGACACGCCCTACAGCCCTAACGGCTGTTTTTGACATATGAGGTGTCGTTGAATTTGTCAAAACTGTGAGAGTGACATAGGCTATATACATTTAAAAATCGGCGCTCACAATTGGAAATAAAGGGGGGAGGGGCGATCGATGCTTTCCTTACCACAGCAATATGGGTATCAAATGAAAGCCATTAAAAAGATCATTTCAAAAATATAATATTTTTTGCAGTCGGGTGTTTTGTTTTTTCAATAAATGTAATAATAATAATAATAATAATCATTTAATTCAGGCAACAAATTTTTACGCTAAAATTTTGGCCCATATAATAAATACCTTAAAGACCAACATACATATGAAATATAAATACATTTCAATAACAATGACGAATAACACGCGTCAGCGACTTGGTTGAAGGCGCGCGGTGTCAGCTGGCAGCCGTCCTCGGAACTTCCGGAACACGACTCCCTGCGGCCAAAAGTCCTCCTTCATGAAGGTCGCCTAATGGTGGGTCGGTACTCTTACCACAAACGTACTAAAATTCACCTTGTGGCGAGATTCCAACCGGTCGATCCTCATGGTGAAGTTGGACTTCATCCGTACATAGTCTACGACCTCCTCGACCTTCGTAGACCAGTGCAGGCGGGACACGTACAGCTGCGTCGTGCGTATTTCGGGACGCAGCGGATGTTCGGGTCCGGTCGGTGCGGTGCCGTGGTGGTTCCGGCTGGCGGGCTTTCTCCTCCTTCTTTCAATTTTCGAAAAGCCCTGCTCATCACAACGATCCCTCGGTGAACACGGTGCCGGTGTCGACTTCTTAGTAAATTCCCTCGATGGTTTGGTCTGCCGAGGTGTGGCAGCAGCGGCTGCGTATGCACGGGGCGGGGGGCTCGTGACAACACTTTTCATCGGCTCCGCGGGAGCGGGGCGGGAGGCGAGGGGCGGCGGGGCGCTGCGGTCAGCAACAGCCGGCGGCGACTCTACACTGCTGACCGATGCGCTTTGCGCACCTCGACGACGCGTGTTGACGTAAGAGGCCACGGGCAACCTACTTACCGAGTCACTATTTTTGAGAGACAATAACTCGGCACGTAGTTCGGAGATGGTAGATTCCGAGGCCTCTACCTTCAGCTGCATCTCGGCCAGGCTTGTCTTGGAGATTATTATCAAAAGAAAATTATGTTTTTGCCTTACGTCTAAAGGTACACTTCCGAGCAATGCTTCCTACGGTTTCGAGGAGGCTCGCGGCTATCATAGAACTATAGGAGGGTATGCAATGCAACTCTTTCTGAGCGATGCGTCACACATGCGTCATGGCCGGATGATAGCCGCATGCGACGAGCCGGACCCGCAAGCCGCTTTGCTCCGAAGTCTACCTTAACACATTCGATCAACAATGCCTATAGTATGGCCAATACATGAAACTACCCGCTCTGTAGCCCATTTTTAAGTCATTTGATCTAATTATATTTATAAATTGTTACGGTGATAAAACATCGTTAGAAAACCAGCACATTCAGGTAACTGAATGTGTAATCGTGATTCAAGCTGGTTAAGTTGCCTTGTAAAAAGGGTCACTTACACTAATACTACGAACTAACCTATCCTAACTCATTGAAATGCAAGGACAGGACGGCTCACATATTTTCAATGTTCAAGGAAGTTTTGAGCGTGAAGAGTAATCCTTATCAATAGGAGCACTTTACCGCGTAGTGTAAATATTCTTTGACTTTACTTTGTTTCTCACATCCACTTCATTGGTTTTCTTCTTCGCACATTATTTTGAAAATTCCATCACAAAATTACAATATGAGTCGTAAAAAATAATGTCGAAAAATAAGTAATAAACTCCTTATATCTCTTCCCACTTCCCGCGTAAAACTGCAAGAGTTTGAGTTGATAGAGTTTGGATCTCGACTGCATTCTGTGTGTCAACGTGAAACGAGTTTGACACTTGTCATTTACAAACAATAGGAGTCTCCAGTCGCAGAAAAAGAATAAATATACATATACATTGTACGTGGTAGCCAATGGGTAAAAGTGAAGAGGCGTGGCCTATCTGGTCATTGGACATTTAATTTATGCCACAAGTAAACGTTTTTAAAAATAGCCTAGACTAGTCAATAACCGAATATATATTTTACCTAATAATTTAATGAGTAATTCTGGTTTTAACCAGTGATAAATTTTTTTATTTAACTAATCGCGATCGATGAAAACCATGAAGTTGGCACAATTTATTAACTCCCTTATAAGTGTATGTAACACTTATAAGTGTATGTAAATACTTATTATAAGAGTATGTTACACTTATACTTGTATTAAAAAGCAAAAAAAAACGACTTATGAATTATGTAGATCCATCATCAATTGTTTTATCAAAAAAAACATAATAAAATAAAAATAAAACGAAGGATACTGGACAAGAAATTCAGGTGCGTTCGGTACCCACTCGAATTTTCTGCACGCTGTCAAACTTTACTTTCTTTTTGGTGCTTAGTGGCGAGAATGAAGGTTGCAAATGCATACTCGTGCATTTAGTAAGTAGCCCCTTTAGTAACTAATGGGTATTTTTTACCCGACCGCGGAAGGAGGGTTATATCTTATCATAGCCATATGGGTATCAAAGGATAGCCAGTGCAAAGACCATTTAAATAATACATCAATTAAGCAGTCAATTGTTTCGTTTTTTTTTCAATAATTATGTTTGCTTGTTTAAAAATATTATTTTCTAGTGCCATAATCAAACTTAAAAGTGTATATCGTGATAAGTGTCAATAGTAGCGGCCTCTCGGTTCACGGACGATTGGGCACCGACGCTGTTAGCCGAAGAGCCATGTGTGTGCGCATCAATCGTGACTTCTGAAGCCGACGCATATTCTATTTAGATTGTCTGCGATGTCTTCTCGATCGGGTTGAACTATACTGAGCTATAAGTACGAATGAGTTGAGATTTTTAATTGTCTATGGCACCTAGGTCAAGTTGGATGGCGATTGTGATGTCCTCCTAGCCGATTTCGACTACGGCGGCACATCTCAACAGAGATTAGCCAACTGCGCAGGACATATTATAGTGCACAAGTGTGTGCGCTATACACAGGTGCACTCTCTGTTCCTTCACTCTCATAATTCAGTGAGACGGCAGTCCGACATGACCGTAGAGAGATCAGGCGCAGGACCAACGGCTTAACGTGCTTTCCGAGGCACGGGTGTTAACACCACCAACTTCCTGACTCCGGAGCTGTGTCTGAGTAATTTCAAGACAAAAAAACCCAAATACTCTCGGCCCGACCCGGGATTCGAACCGTGGACCTCGTGGATAGTACCCAGCGTGCTGACCACTAGACCAACGAGGCAGTCGATTGTATCTTATACTTAGATCAGTTTATGATGTATCCACTGATAGTGCATTAAAAAGAGGTAGATGGGTCATCAGCGCGCGGAAATCGATTTACTCAAATTGTGTAATCTGCATAATTTTGCATTCAAATAAGGCATTTGACGCGTAAGAGAACGTGTGCTCGGAGCATCAAATTTAAATCGCCGCGCAGCTCAGTACGAGATGACCCATCTACTTCTTTTAAATGCAGTATCATTGGATGTACCTATGATATGCACATTAGACTATATTTTTTGGTGATGCATACAGTGTTACCTTGACATTCTGGTCTACGTGCGCACGGCCGCATAACGGACTACTCCACTTGACCACCTCTATTCCCTAGATGATATACGCTACTTTCGTAGGTTCAAATGTGTAACTTGACTTGAATGGGCTACTTTACTTACGTAAGAAAATGGTTCTGTGCGTGTATTAAAAACTCAACATCATGTCATTTATTGACCTATCTAAGAGTACCAGCATTTTTTACTACTAATAACTTAGTTACTTACTACAAATGACACGAATACCTACATTCCTACCATAGATATTTTTCAATGTGTGAAAAAGTGTCGTATGAAAGTAAGAGGTATTTATTGCAGGGGCTACCTAATAAAAAAAAAGAAGGCCAAAATAAAATAAAAACCACTGCTGGATTAACATGGCCTATGACGAGGTATTGAGCCATACTCTATTACACAGGCAACATAAAACAAACAATTTATTTACGATTGATTGATTTTTATAATTTGTATTATAATTTTATTTTGTTTATATTTCTTCCGAAATGTTCTCTTATAGTATAAGGAACGAAAGTACGCAAAAACCAAACGCAATCCAAAGAGTGGGCAATTAACAGAAATGACACACCGTTGCAAATTGAACAGTTTCTGCGCAAGTTCGCCACACCTCAGACCGTGGCTCTATAAATTTGCACCGTGACGCGATGGCTGATAAGGCCGGGGCTGCAAGAGAGCGGCGACGAACGCGCATTGTTTAACTTGTTAAAGACATGTGCCCACTACATCGCAATACCATGACCGAGCTATGAATTCTTCAAGCATAATAATTTTATTATTGAAATATTGCATACGATAACTAGCCGTTCCGTTCCTCACTGACCGACACCGCGCTTATACACTTTGAACTTTAACACCATTAACAAGAGTCGAAAATCAATTGATGTTGACACGTGTATCCATTTAATGCCGTGCGATACGATACGGTTCGATTACGTTATAGGCACAGGCTTTATTCTAACAATGTGCGGAGATGCTAGGGATTAACTAATCGAGTTATCACTTGGTGCTCGAGTGATTTGTATGTTGCACTAATTGAGTCACGTGGTTTGTACTATTTCTAGGAGAAGTTGAATTTAAAATAGTGTAGTCTGACCAACGTTAATTTATGCTAGCAGTAAGTTAGTAAACATGCTGACAAAAACACCCATTTCTTTTTATCGGCGGCCCGACGTCATATTTCACAAAATCATTCAAGTCATGTTAAAAATGAAACCAAAACATTAATTGTCGCAAAAATGCCAAAATAAAACCAAAAACTGTTCAAAAAGAATTAAAAACCAAACAATAGTCCGGTGTCACGCTCCATAACGAGGATCAAATTAAAAACTCGGTACCGGAGCCGAAACCGATACCCTTTCGGTACCACTGCCGTAGCACTAAAATTAGGGTTGTCCACACATTTTTTAGAATGTATCGGTAAAATCATGACTCCCTCGTATTACCAGGAAATAAGTTTCTACGGTACGGTAACGGACCCAGCCGTGCGAATCAGTAAGCTCAAGTGGAAATCGGCCAACGGCCATCAGTTCTTCGCGCTATGTGCCCTACATAGCGCGAAGAACTGATGGCCGTTGGGGCAGAAATGTTCTAGATTGGAGACCCTTTCGTGGCTACGGCTGATAAAAATGATGATGATGTATTACCTACCGTTTCATTGATGATACCCAACAGTATACTTGAAGACATAATATATACGTTTTGGACTAACGTTCAGATAATAACTTAGATATAAAATAATTATGTAATTTCAACTTATTGTTAATTTGATAATACCTAAAAGTGTTGTAAGCTCATTCTAGCCTGAGATACAGGTTTAATAACCTAGTTCAGGCAAATGAAGTCTTTTTTATCTTGTATTAATTGTTTGCTAATATGAATAATTTGTGTACCCATGGATCGAATAAATTACTTATTTATTTATATGACGATTTATCGAATGACCGCAATCATCCCAAACCTTTTTGGTCTTAGATCTATCTCGTCAACATCACATGATCTTACTCATCACGTAACAATTTTAAATCTTTAATTGTAAAAAGAACAGTCAATTAAAAAATCGATAGCAAATTATTAAATTTCTGTAAATTCGTTTTACACATTAAGTTAGCTATTTTATATCTTTTAACCAAACAAATGTTAATTCTTATTGTTGTTAACTCCGGAAAATGATATTTTCTGACATATTCAAAATGTTGATATTTGTATTCCTCAACTATTGTAAAGAAATACTAGTTATATATACTATTGTAAATATTGTAAAATACCAATACCTACTTTCTAAATCAATATTACAATTTAGTGATGAGTAACACCACGTCAAATTAGCACCATGATAAAATAGACCTGAACTCTGGTCAACCAATAATTAAAAACTCATACATGGATTAACGTAGATCTGCTGGATTACCTAAACAGTATCGTTCAGGTATGATCGTTCGGTATACAATAGGTAAAGCACTATTGTCATAATGTGTAGCAATTTGGGACGCTTAAACCAATAAAATTTCATCAACCGATTCAGATGAAAATTTAGTATGGAGACAGTTCGAAACCCTGGAAAGGACATAGGCTACATTTGGTCGCGATATAAATCGCGTGAAATGGGGGATGAAATATGAAAAATCCATCTCTTGCGGGCGAAGTCGCGGGAAACCACTAGTTACCTATATGTGGTTTAGGTTAATGTAAACGCGTCCAAATCAGTGAATTAATTACCTGCCAATGCTTACAGGCCGATAACGGTTGACCAGTTTGATCCACCTATATCTTACTTACAACCAACAACAACAGCATGTAAACAATATCATTATATGTATAACCAGTAAATACAGTGGTGGCACGCTTAGAGGTTAGCTTAAGCCTTTAAAACTGTGGCTATTTTGAAGTATATAGCATCTCACCAAGAAAAGGCCACGCACTTTACTTATGTTGGTTGGATGTACGGCCGACAGCACGTCAAGATAAACACTGCATGCGGCTTTTTATGCAGTTGCAATAGGGGCAATTCTGCAACGAAAATATGTAGTCTAATATGCTGGCCACTGTCTGTACCATTTCTATGGGATCAGCTAACCTCTTGCTACTTAGCGTGTCACTAGCAGAGTCTC
This sequence comes from Pyrausta nigrata, assembly GCA_949316185.1. Lineage (NCBI taxonomy): Eukaryota > Metazoa > Arthropoda > Insecta > Lepidoptera > Crambidae > Pyrausta > Pyrausta nigrata. Next base: position 4,559,298 of record OX438936.1, read on the forward strand.
GGCACGCACTACTGAAAAAATATTTGATCGATGTGCGATGCCTAATAGTATTTTTCAGTAGAATTCATACTTACTGATTTTCTTACAATGTAGAAATTACCCAACCCTACTCTTTGGGTTAACGCAAGAAACGAGCCGATTGGTCACGCACCGCACTGGCGGTATATTTGTTCACAATATGTCACGCGAGGACATAACACGCCTGTGCACCCGTAAATACCGATACCGAAACCGAATACACGTTTACGGTATTGATACGTTAATTTGTCATGCCGCGTTTGACACCCGACGCTGCTGTTTCATTTTTAATGCTTTCTCGTAAAGCGGACAAAGTTGCCGACGGCTCTTATCAAACTCACATTGGTTTCCACTCGATAAGGATTTGCTTGAGTCAAGCTACGTTATGTAGATTGGAAATATGCCGCTTTAATGGCGCGGCACTGTAACATTTCGTATAATATACACATATATTAGTAGGATAACTAGCGTAAATAAAAGAAATATTTTTAAAATCTATACTAAGCTAGATTTATCAGATAATTTTTAAAATAATGTTGAATACAGGATAAGTCTGCACATTTTTCATTGTTTCACTCAAATTACATTATTTTTCCCGTGTATTTTGACGTCTTTATTATTATTATTAGCAAGCTACTAGCTGAACCAAAGCTGTATGTGAATTTGAGATCTCTATGTTAATATGGGAAACATTTTTTTTTAAATGTTTCAACAAACACACCAATTACCTAGCCCCAAACTAAGCGTGAGCTTGTGCTATGGTGACTAGAATAACGGATAGACATACTTATATACATTTATAAACATCCATGACTTAGGTACAAATGCTCGTGCTCATCACACAAACATTTGCCCCTTGCGTTATTCGAACCCGTAACCGCCTGGTTTAGAAGTCCGTGGCGCGAACCACTACACCAAGACGGTCGTCATTTTCGGTCTGCATTACGACAACAAGTCTTGTAGCTTTTAATAAGTATTTTTTCCGAATTTCTTTCCACTTCCCACGACACAGCAATCTTTTCTGAAGCGGGCCATCGGGCTCTATTCAAATCGCGACCCACACCCCCGTGGGTCCGGTGCTGGGGTCAACCGCCTGATACCATCGGTCGTGAGCTCGTGGGGATAGCTTCATTTTAGCGGGCAGCGCGATTTACACTGAACGATAATGCAAACTGTGCTTTATTTAATTTTGAGCTAACCAGTTTCCCGTGTCCGAAGATCATTTCTTGTCAGCGATTGCGATGGGCTGAGCAACTGCTGAACCAATCACAGCAATTTAACTAACGTGACAAAACAATGATCAATGTAAGGAGCTGGAAGATTTTTACGATAGTACAAGTATCGTCTGAAATTAGAACTTGTAAGACCAGCACTGGTTAGATAGTGATGTATGTATTCAACATTAAGAAGTATGAATTAGAATATTTTGGAACTAATATTTTATATTTGTTTCTTACGTTTACGCGAATTGTTGAACTCATTAAAACAAAATTTTACGGATTACTTCGCGATTTATTTACATTTTATTTAAAACCTGACGTTTTGAACACTTTACATCGTTCGTGGTCACAGGGAGACTAAGGTATTATTTGTCATTTCAAAGTTTTGAGAAAAATCTAAAAAATTTGAAAATTTTAAATCGCGAAGTAATCCGTAAAATTGTGTTTTAATGACTAGTATTATTTTACCCAAACTTTTTAATCAAGTTTTTATACGTTTGACAAACTTCTTTGTATTTTTCTTTCTCGACCTAAAAATCTGACTTTCACACACAATTCTTCGCTTTAGTGGACAGGCGGGCTTAGTTACGAAAATAATTGCCATAGGCATAATTTAAGAAGTATCTGCGCCTAGTTAAGAGTTTTATAGGTTTTTCTGAATTCCTCGCCGTTAGTACGCGGCACGCCACATTACGTGGAATTGTTTCCGAGAATGAGAAACGGATTAGAAATAATGATAATTCGCCCTTTTGTGTTCACGTTTAATTGTAGCTTTTGGTTTGAGACGAATAACGAATCGAATTAAACTGGATTTTTCACTAATAAGAGAGTCAAATACTCGACACAAAATGTCCTAATCTTTTTTAATTTTTTTATTGGTAACAAAAACAGATTATTGTTAATCGTATTATGAAAGTACAAAAAATATTAAAGACTAAGATAGTAAGTTTAATAATCATCTAAAATAATAAGTTTTCCTATACCGCTCAGATGTCAGTCATAAGACAAGAAACTCACACGGAATTTACCAAAATAATAATAAGTCAGCCTATTAGATCCTACTGCTGGGAAAAGGCCTCACCTCAACTATGAGGAGGAACGAGCCATACTTCACCACGCGGGCTCAGTGCGGATTGGTGGAGGGGTGTATGTAAGGCAAGTGACAAACCTTACTGTCAGAAGTTATCAAGCCGCCCTAGGGCCTCTGACTAGGCTTAACGACTAATACCACAGATATTAGCCGGGACCAACTGCTTAACGTGCCTTCCGAAGCACGGAGATGCTTGTCATGGACGTCACTTAAATGGTCGGAATGGTCACCCATCCAATCACGACCGCGCCGTGGGTTGCTTAACTTTTGGTATCGCTACCAAAGCGCTGCCGCCACTGCGCCACAGGCACCTCAATACCAAAATAATAGCTAACTCAATATGCAGGCGTCAATGACAAAAATATCTGCAAAATAGATTTGGTTTACTATTGTTACGATAACACAAAGCTAAGCTTCAGAAAGCTATTACCTCATTTACCTAAATCCTGAGTTCAGATAAAGAGAGAGAGAAATAATTTGTACTCGTGATAAAAATAACCATGTCCGTTTTAACCTATTAAACCCCATGAAACCCGCGGGCGGGTTGATAACAATTAATTTTCTAGAATATCTGGAAACATGATACGTCATTATTTAAAATCTATTTTACTATACCTATTCGTTAGACCAGCTTTGACATTGATTTATTTTCATACCGATTGCGACTTCTGAATAAGTACAGCGCAACACTATTCTATTTAATTATTCTCAATCGTAGCCCGTGGCGTTTCCACACTTCGATGTCTTTCTACAGGAACTACTTAATTTATTTATTCTTTTTTCAAGGCTCATTTTCCCTCCAATAATGCTAATAACTTTGTTTTTTTTATTTCTTTTAAATCGAAGTTATTCTTGCTAAACGTTATGGCCAGTAAGTAGGTGTTTTTAATCGATCTATTCTTAATGTTTTCTTAGATTATACAAATGTAAGCTTGATTAAGGACAAAATGTTTAATAGTGGTTTTTAGGTTCGAGTCCTAGACTGATATATATTTTTGGAAATGAAAGTTTTGAATTTGCATCGGTCTAGGTAAAAAATAATTCTTAACATAAAAGGACTTGTCCTCTTTTTGTATGGAGGCTGGTTTTTTATTCCAAGATATCACCAACCACCAATAAACCTATATTTATCTTTAAGCTACAAAAATATGGAACACGTAACCATAGAAATCAGAATTTTAAACGCCTCCATTTTTGAGAAAAAATATGTTTTGTAACAGGCATCGTTCATTGATCACTTACTTGTATTTCCTGGCTGTATGGCTATGTACCATTGCCTTTCCACTGGTGGATAAATACTACTAGGTACTACCACAGATTATATAATAGGTACTACTGTCAATGGAATGTCAATTTTGCTGTCAATTTTTTTTCATGCGTTAATTGATATAGGCAAAGGTGCGGTTTATGTACAGACAAAGAGAAAAATTAATTTCAATTTTTCTCTAAATCGGAGGCCCTAAAAAATATATTGATTATGCAGAAAGGCTAGTTTTAGTGAACTCTTTCGTATAATATTTAGTTTATTTTGGTTAGAAATATTGACGAATAAAAAACCATTAATGGACAAGTCCTTTATTAAAATATGTTTTACCTAAATTTTTAGGACTAAATATAAGTATCGATCCAATATATATTTCCAAATAAAAATAGCATCCTTTTATTTCATTAATTAAGGAAATTAAACTCTTAATAATTGAATAGGTAGGTTTAACAAGACACGCTGTTCTCATAACACTGGCAATGTACCGATCTAGTTTCAAAATTGGTAACAAAAATATCTCAACCGTTGTCTATGGACCTCCTCAAATATTGAATAACCGAGCTCAGTTCCATTATTCAGACAGCATCGGTACGATCACGATAGGAGCCAGGAGACCACAGGGATCGCCAGCTATCTCCCATCGCTGCTTAATTACCACTGGACACATGGCATTTTTAGACATTTCGTTCGCCTATTGACGTTTTGTTCCTTTTTCAAATTCGAATTTGGAACGGTTTGTTTTTTACCGAGCTCACAGCTGTCGAGGCCGGGTTTCTTATTAGCTCCAGTTAAACTTTGCATTAAACATTGTTCGGGAAGAATATAGACAAAAACTAGTCGACTTGGTATTCCTAGCCTAGCCTGTATGTCATTCTTAATACTTGGAAACAAGTTGGTGTAACTTGACCTGTTTTCTTGTATTTAAAACGATAGGTAGATAAATTGAGAAATAATTATTTTTACATTATGTAAGACGAACAGTTCTAGTAAAACATTTCTTAATCAGTCAGTTACAAAATCAAACGAACAATTGTATGTACTCGTAGTCATTGAAATTCACACGCTGCTCGGAAAATCATAACAAAGGATTTGCTTGTTGGACATATATACTAATGAGACAGATTAAAATACCATTTCACGCATATTGTAAAATCATTAATGAAAAAGTCAATTAAGGTATTAAATGGCGTAAATTAATTAATTAGAATATTAATTGGGGAAACTGTTAAATCTCACAATTTGTGTGGAATTTCTGTGTTTATTTTTAATTACAATATTATATTTTAATAAGCGTATTTGTGAGTTCATCAATGGATTAAACAAAAAGTTTTAATATTAGTAAAAAATTCGTAACACGTTGTTCAATGGGTATTCTTTCCTCTTTCGCAGGCTTTACGGTTCAAAACGGTGTGCGCGGTGCAACACTACCATATCGGCGTCGGAGATGGTGATGCGCGCCCGAGACCTGGTGTTCCACGTTCACTGCTTCTCCTGCGCTCTGTGCAATGCGCCTCTGACTAAGGGAGACACCTTCGGCATCAGGGACTCGGCAGTATACTGCAGGTAAAGTCAGCCTGTATATATCCCTATGCTAGGAAAAGGCCTCACCTCAACTATGAGGAGGTACGAGCATACTCCACCACGCGGGCTCAGTGCGGATCAGTGTAAGGCAAGTGACAAACCTTACTGTCAGATTTTATCAAGCCACAATAATATAAGTAAAGTAGCGCTAGAGACGACCCTCTTGCTGTAGTGGTCAGTGCTCCGGACCACCTTCGGCATCAGGGACTCGGCAGTATACTGCAGGTATGACAACAATAATATAAGTTAAGAAGCCTTTGAGATTTTGAGGTGTCGAAGGATCTACCTCCGAGTGGTCCATGCCGGGCAACGACATCACAAACTTCAGTTTAACCCGTGGTGCGATCGGCCTCGCGGTGAGCTAATGCACTGCGCGATCGCGCTGTTTGCATGATTTAATTTTTTTAGGACCACGGAGTTTAAAAACAATATACGAGTAGAACTTATTTCCCTAAATACATATCATATGTTTGATATATATTTAGAAAGAGGAATAAATAGGCTACACAACAAAAATAAGCTAGATTTCGGCTTTCCATAATAATAAATATATGCTTTTCTTTAAAATTGTGATGATTCGCGTTACATACAGTGTGTGCAAGACGCTTAAGGCCATTTTGAGTTACGCACACACACATGGTGTGCTTAGGATGCTGGAAGGGTTAAGATGGCGGCTGAACGTCAAGAGGTAACAAATAGACAGACACACGTTCGCATGTATAATATTGAGTAATGATGAAAATCGATTATCATTGTTGATCAAAGGGTGAAACGTGGTTAAGACAAACAGCTCCCTTATTGGAGTTAACAGCGTGAAATGTAAAAACTACCTTATTAATAAAGTCAGCTGTTTTTACGTTTCAGCTCATTATCCTTTTGCTAGCTTCTGTTATTAGGTATGCCTTTTTAATATGATTATGTTATTAATACCTATATTTTTTCCTTCTACTTACTTATTAAAATTAATGTGCTCGCAAGTATGAAAAATTTTGCTATTTCTCAGTTTTAATTTAACATAAATGTTAGATGACTTTTATTTTTTTTAATTTTTTTTCTGTCAATACTAACTTAATATCACGTGATTCAGACAATAATTAGCCTAATATGTTAGTCTTTTAAGTAATTTCTTTGCTTTTATAATACTTTAGGTGTTCTAATGTGAAGCAACACTTTATTAAAACATAGCTTTTACACTTGGCTTCTCAAAGAAACTTTAACTGTAAAAACTCTCGGTAAGTATGTGATTCTAAAAAACCAATACCAAAAATATTTTTAATACGTTTTGAAATATCTTTCCACAAGATACATAGTGTAATAAAAATATTTCTAATTCCCTAATATCTTGAACAAATGAGAACTTAAAGGACTTTGCTTCATGTTGAACGACATAATTCTTTCTCCCACAGGCTGCACTACGACACCATGCCGGAGTATGGCCCCCACATGGCGGTGCCGGGCCCCCCACAAATGTGTCCTGGTCCGTACGCGGGGCCCCCGCCAGGACCACACTACCCCCCTTATCCTTCGCCGGAGTTCTCTCGGGTGGAGGCAGATGTTCCCAAAGGCCCCTTCTTCAATGGGGTAGCGGCACCCCCACCTCGACAGAAAGGACGGCCCAGGAAAAAGAAACCGAAAGACCAGGAAATCATGACCGCAAATCTTGGTGAGTGAATGAATTAGCTGTTGCGATTGTTTTTTTTTAAATACGAACTCGCTACGTTCCATCTCTAGTTTTTTTTTTCAAAAAGTGCGCAGTGGAGTTTTCCGTGGAATGCAAAGTAAAAATAATACCGGCCAGTGACATTGTTTATGCATTGTTCCTTTCAAAAAAAAGTTGTCAATGCTGTGTTTGTTTTCTGCTGTAATGATGATTCATTATTGCATTAAAAGTAAGACTGAACTCTAAACATGAAGTAATTGCACCACGCGTGCGTGAACCTCTACAGTTGTTACAATGTATTTAGCGTCATAATCCGACGATTTATCCGTATGCGAGGAAACGGCCTGTCGTCGCGCCGCCATCTTGTTCAAATTTAATATTGATACAAACCCGAGCCCCGTTTCGCCGACAAAACGGTTACAATTTTATTAACACATTAAAGTCAAAACTGCACTTACCTCGCCAGATTATCAGCGGCGACTTCCCGTGTATTTTTTAAAACGTACTTTTTACTTTTTCGAGATATCGGAACCAGTCTGATTATCGGGCCGGCCGCTCGGCTACTCGCACGGTGCGCCTTTAAGAGAATTCCATCTCAAATTTGAAATTAGAACGTTGCGTGTTACCCGATAAACGGCAAAAACCAGACGCGAAAAGAAACAGCTGGACTCCTTTTTTAAATAACATCTGACAATCGCATTTTTTAAACCAGCAAAAGTGCAGACAACGAAATAACACATTGAATTATATGAAATCGAATCCGAGATAATGCGAATGGGAGCAAGTTTTTTTGCACTCATTACATACTTAATGGAGCAAAGGAATTAATTGAAACGCATAAAAATTGTTCTGTACATGGTTGAACAGCTGCTTAACTGAGTTATTAAAGATCTCTTGCTATCGATTCCGGATGGTTCTTGGAAGGTATTCATTTGTTTTTTCAAGGGTAGGGGTGTGAAGTGGCGAAGGAATCTTTTGGTGGGGTTTTAAGCGCAGTCTGAATTGCGCAGAAACAGGTTTCTGGTGCGTAGCGTGGTCGCGTGTGGATTGCAAAGTTCATCATACCGCCATTCAATGACCGTACCTACCTATCGCCAAGGTTGCCTATCACGGGAAACAGAATTCACTCATCTTCATTATTAGGTAATGATAAAGATATAAACCATTGTCAACTTTGCAATTTTTAAGTCTAAAATCAGTAATAAGCTTCAAAGTATACCATAAAATAACTAAAAAAAAACTCAATAAAATAAAAAATCGTTTAACATGCTTATAATCTTAAACCAGGATTAACAGTAAATTAAAAACAAATTAATCCTGTGAAGTCTATGCTTTATCTATAACCAAACGAAAAAAAAAAGTGAGTTTAACAGTTTTTTTTCTCTGTTAAAAGTTTAAGTAGTTAACACAATTTAGCAATACTTACCTACATCTACTAGAACAACCCTAGATATTATACACAGGCCATAAAGTAAAAATATCTAATGCTAAAAGCTTCGTGTCGTCTAAAAACCGACTTAATTTGAATTTTGCAATTTTATTGCTTGTTTTGTAATTAAATTGGATGGAAATTAAGTTTTTGTTTTATCACGTGCTTCATTTCCTATTCATATGCTACCTACTTTGCTTTGCATGAATAACTCAGACATAAATTATATTAATTTCTAATACTCTTTTTTGCTATAATTTACTTTTGAAATCTTAATTTTATAAGTTTAAGTTTTGTAACTAATGACGTGTAGGTGACAAACCGATGAATAATCATAATGACATTGGGCATTTAAAAAAATACCGTACAAAATCAGGGCTTATCGCAGCAAAGTTCAGACAAAAAATGTTCCGCTAAATACACATATACTTTGGTGCCACCGAAAGCTTTATGATTTTTTTTTTATATGTATTTTGTGTTTTACAATCGAAATAATCATTTCGAGTTATTTTACTGTTACTATATTTTTTAAAAGAATTAACTAAATTTTAAAACGGTTATTAAAAAAACCAGCGGAGATAGTCCGTATTTTTGCTTCTATAAAAAACTATATTACTTAGATCATTTTCAAACGCATTTTAGTATACTTCTCCTACACACGAAGTCGTAAAGTTACAATAGTCGTAGCAAAAACCCGAGCAGGTACCGAGCTAGAGAATAAATCTTAGGAATCACACAAAATGTATCTTTGCTCTATCAACGTGCATAGTCCCGTTGGCAGTACACGATAAAGCAATCAGTCCATAGCTTTTTATTTGCGAAGAAAACAACTTTTTACTCAGTAGACGAGAGCAAAAAAATTGCTAAGTGTGATGGTTTAAACTTAGATGAGTTCCGTATGTGATGAGATTGCCTAATAGTTCTTGCCAATATAAATAATTCGGATTAAAATGCGGCTGGATTAAAAAATACATATATATACCTACGAGTACGTATTGTTCTCTTAAGTTTGTATATATCCCGATACGCTTTCAGGGAAAAACGACTGAAAGATAAATACGTGGAGTACTCCTTTCATAGAAATGCGCCACATCATTCAGGAACAGGATTGATTCATAAAAGTAATAACCTAACATAAATAAAATAAGTCAAAATCATTTATTCAGTTTACTTAGAACAACAAATGCCATTTGTTGTCTACAAAACACAACATAAATAAATAAATAAAATAAATAAATTGTTTTAACAAACACACCAATTGCCTAGCCCCAAACTAAGCGTGAGCTAGTGCTATGGTGACTAGGATAACGGATAGACATACTTATATACGTTTGTACATCCATGACTTAGGTACAAATACTCGTGCTCATCACACAAACATTTGCCTCTTGCGGGATTCAAACCCGCAACCGCATGGTTTAGTTTAAAATAACAGAACAATAAGCACTGAAATATAATAATGTAGACAGATTAATCAGAGTGAGTAATAGTTTTCTTGTAAACCCGACGGACCCCGAAAAACGCTAAGTTCTTCGATCAAGACAGAAGCTAACATTTTTTCCGTATCATTATGTACATCAACCATAGTGATGTAATAGGCGGTACGGTATCGCGTTATGTAAATCTTAATTACTATATATTAGTTATGATAATTGATAAATTATTGGGCGCAGTGACTTATATCGCATGACTAAATCCACTGAATAATAACATTAAAATATTCCGTTCCATTACTAACACGTATTTATATGAATAATGGAATCGTTTTGTGACAGTACACGTGATAATGCGAAAACAGGTGGCTTCATCGAAAAAATATTAATAGTAATTTAAAACGTATTACTAGCGCCGTTTATTTTAGGCTTTTTCTTTACGTGGGCATTCAACTTTTTTTTTTAAACTGGCAAACATAATTATTGAAAAAACAAAAGACCCGACTGCAAAAGTTATTATATTTTTAAAAGGGTATTTTACTAGATTTTATTTGATGCCCATGATAATTTGGTATGGAAAAAACTATTCCCAACCATTTATTTTAATTTGTGGGCGCCATTTTTTAAGTGTATACAGCCTATTTCACTATCACAATTTTGACAAATTCAACGACACCTCATATGTCCACAACTGTTTAGCAGTTTGGGCTGTAGGGCATGCCGAATAATTATACATACATAATCTCAAAAAACATAACCTTCCTTCCGTAGTCGGGTAAAAATAAAATGTTCGTTTAGCGAAATGCCCTCAATATGTACAGTACAGTTATTTTTAAAATATTCACTAGGTATTCTTCTGTTCCTGCAACGATATTAAATGTATTATTTAGTCACAGTTCCTTTTACCGATAAAATTGTATCTTGTACCGCTCGCACTGGCCAGATCGCGTGACTATGTGACTTTATCGCGGCTTTATTCTGCATGCCACTAATGTGTTGAAATATCTTGCTTAGAGTCATCCATTGTAAGGATGGGCTGCTAGTGCCGTCATATCAGACATTACCTATAGACAGGAAATACATTAATTTTATTTGAAATATTCCGTCAAAATCGAGTAGCACAGAATTTCTCCGTGTTGTCTTCAACAAATTTTGTCAAATAAAAATAGGTTACATATTAAAAAAAATGCATACAAGACTATTTGTTGATAAAAAATAGGTATTTACGCATAGCTTGATACTTTTTATCTATTAGTGGCAATCACTGATATGTTTCGGAGAAAGATCACCCTTGTACTCTCCTTCTGTCTACTTTCCGATTTGATGGAGAACAATATTTTGCAGAAGCGGACGCATATGTACTCGTAACTCGTAACAAGTCTCAATGAGGTTTTATTCATTTCTCTTTAAACGGTAGATGACTCTATGTACCTACACTTGTCTAAAGTTGACCAGTAACTTTTTACTATGATTGTAAAGTATTGATCATGTTTTCCAAAATATGCATTTCTTGTATATCGTAGTAGGTTTTTAGTGTATTCAACACAGGTTTGTAGAATTGACAACCCTAATCACAGACTTAAAAAGGTCGTCGGTAAGCGGGGTGTCATAGATTAATATGAGCAAAAAGAATGATGCATGATAGAGATCGTCTGTATGTATAACCGCCACTGGGAAAGTACTACATTGTTGCGTTTCTTTTGTATGCAACCAAACTGGAGATAAAACGTTAGGGTTAAAGTATTTTAGATTGTTTTAGTCGGTACACTTATTATAGCCTTCATTATTTTATGGAAAAACGAAACAAACAGCGAGCAGAGTAGTCGACGACTATACTGTTAGAACTGGCACATCTTTAATTTCAATAAAAACAAATGTAAGTAATGCCAAATTTGAAATTGGAACTAAAAATGGTACCGACATGAAATTAGACAAAAAAAGGATTTAAACAGCAATGTTGCATGTGGCCAGTCGCAATTTTCGACCTCCAATTTAGTCGTTTGTCAAAACGAGACTTTTTACTTTTTTTACTAAATCTGGCAAAGGAAACCGCGGTAGCATGTCCTTAATGCGGTGCATAAGTGGGCGGGAAATTATTTTTTTGTGCCTGTAATGTATCATTTCGTAGAGGGTGTTCGCCCCAAGTAAGTCGACACCGAAATACGAGGTTCGATTCCCGGTTTATGTACACGCAATAAATCTCTAACAGGATAGGGGCGGGACATTTTTTTCGTGCCTATATTTGTCGGTTATTATAGCGGGGCAATTGGTATTGTTATAGTAAAGAGTGCCGTAAAAGTTCACAATCGGCATTAATAAGTTCAATATTTATACTGCCTCGTTGGTCTAGTGGTCAGCACTGGGTACTATCCACGAGGTCCCGGGTTCGAACCCCGGGTCGGGCCGAGAGTGTTTGGGTTTCTCTGTTTTGAAATTACTCAGACACAGCTCCGAAGTCATGAAGTTGGTGGTGTTAACACCCCTGTGCCTCGGAAAGCACGTTAAGCCGTTGGTCCTGCGCCTGATCTCTCTACGGTCATGTCGGACTGCCGTCTCACCTAATTATGAGAGTGAAGAAACAGAGTGCACCTGTGTATTGCGCACACACTTGTGCACTATAATATGTACCGCGCAGTTGGATGATCTCTTTTGAGATAGGCCGTCGTAGTCGGAATTCGGCACATTTATACTGACTCGCAAGAAGTTAAAATACTTATAAGCTTTAACTTTCTCGTAACCTATGTTCGTCTGAGTAGACAATTTTACTGACATACGATACGTGAACTGACTTTTAAACATATGAATAAAGTCAAATATTTAAGAACCAGTAAGTAAGAGTATGTTTTGTTAACAATAAGAAGAAAATGGCGGCATCGAGAAATGGTTATATCAAATAATAAAATTAAGGCTTAAGGGACAAACTTTATTTTTTCTTATAAAAGCAATTACCCCTTTCCTTTGGTACGTACTAGACCGATACTGGCATCAAAAATGGGCCTCTACAATATTACACAAGGAATAATGACATTCTTTTCAATCCGAGCAGTCACCTACATAAATAATAGCTCATAGGCAAAACAACTTTTTTGGTCAATTAACAACTAGGTGTTCCAAGTTCAAAATCATCATATTTTTAATTCGAAATCATACAATTTTGAAAATAGAACAACAAATAGATTATTTTTCAACGCACAGTGTGCGTTTGCTAGACTCTCAAGAGCCGTAATGTTTTGCTTGGTTAATTTTTGGCACTAAACCGATCGGTCGTAGGTCGTAAAGTTGGCGGCGATTGGCAATTTATAGTTCTATTTGCGTTCGAAATTTATTGGCCGCAGTGGAATGCAATCGCGGTTGGAGGGGGTCACTTATTATGTTTGACCGTTAGTGCATTTGTGCCATTATATTAATTAGTAGTTTCAGCTCGCGGCTTTGCGTGCATTGGTTTTGTATTTCGAAACAATTGAATGTACACATGGCCGCACGTCAAACTTCCCAACGTGGACCTTGAGACCGCCTCTATTCTCTACGTAATTAAAGCTGTTTTCGTAGTTTGCAGGTTTATAACGTACCTTTCCCAGAATGTCCCTCGGTTTTAAAACGTCCATTTCCCAAAATATATCCCAAATTCCAAAAAAGTATCTTTTTCGAAATGCCTCTTTCCCAAAATGTCTTTTTCTCAAAATGTCTCTTTCACAAAATGACCCTTTCTTTAAATTGCCAAAATGATCTTTTCATACAACAGATAGATTGCATTGATTACACATAAAATATGGATAAAATAAAATAAAACCATAATGGTCAATTAAATTTTAACAAATAAAACACAAGAGCTATAAAACCTAATATATTTTTAAAACATGGGTTACCTGTCGTGCTGCCGACTGTACAGACCGGATTTTAACTTCTCATAGGAATACTCAGCTAAATTTAATACTATAATTACGCGCGTGGAGTAAAAATTCCTTGTATTCGAGAAATCCTCGAGTTTTACGTAATACGTCCTACAGTTCGCACGACATAATATTTATAGCGTTTTAGGTACTACCGAAATAGCAAAATAGTTATCTTGATAGTCACGCCATCTACAAAACAATGTATTTGAGCAATGAACACCCACTGTAATACGTGCCAACCAACTTAAAACTAAAAATGTTAGCCAGAGATTTGTAGGATACCAAAACGAGACATTACGTGTCAGTAATCTGTGATAAAGATGTGTAGGTAGCATTGAAGGACAATCATGTAGGTGTAAGGAAAACAATTTGTTGACTGGGTCACTAGAAGCAGTTTTTAAAAAATTCAGTAGTGTTACAGTCGTACCTAATGCAAAATGCATTTTATATTGTTGTTAAAAATGAAATCCAATTACAAATTTGAGTTATTATAATCTATTTATTTTTTATCAGAACGTCTTCCTCATTTAGAAGCGATTTACTAAGTAGCTTTAAAACAAGCAAACCAACAGTATTACAATATGGTCTGATAGCATAAAAAGCTCCGTAATGCAGTCTTCCAAAAACACATAATGATTCTATTACAAACTGGCAGTCTGACGCCTCTGCTTAATAAAAAACAACTGTCACCGCGCACCATAAACAAAGAGTTACTTTTAATTCGGGAGAGGTCCGGCTTAGGCTAATAAATAAGGTTCAATAAAGCTATTGCCTGCTGCCACTGATACAGATGTAGGCCCAGAGATAGCGGCACGGGACAAAACGGCCCGACATGGATATTACATTAGTCGGCCAGGGTTGCCAGTGGAAAAATAGTACAGGGATTCCGTCACCGAAAAAAAGTTTTGCCAAATACTTTACACTAGCTATGGTTTGCAAGTCAAAAAAGATTCATCGACCCTCTTCAGAGGGCTTAGTGTGAGTTTTTCCACGGTTTCACCTTTTTCCGTGTGACGAAAACTTGTATAGTTTGTCAACGTCTTTAGGGGCACGTTAGCGAAACCTGTTTTTTGATATTTTTCTATAGTCATTTTTGTCACCAAGTCGATGGTGAGCGCGTGAAGGTGTCAAATGAAAACTCGCACTAGACCCTCAGGTGGGTTTCGAACTGCATGTGCAGTAAGCACTTACAATAAATTCGTCTAGTTACTAACGTTTTCGGTATAGTGCGTGTGCGTTCTAGTACCATCTTAAGACGGTATGTACGTAAGCAAGGTCCAAGAGAATCTACAGAACGCGCCTTAAAAAAATGACATCATCAAAAGAGTGTTTGCGTTTTGAGTTTTATATAATTTAAAAACAGTACCTGTCCCTTCCATCTGTCACAGTAGAGATTGCACGAGTATAAATAATATTTTCAACAAACACACCAATTACCTAGCCCCAAACTAAGCGTGAGCTTGTGCTATGGTGACTAGGATAACGGATAGACATACTTATTTACATTTATAAACATCCATGACTTAGGTACAAATGCTCGTGCTCATCACACAAACAATTGCCCCTTGCGGGATTCGAACCCGCAACCGCCTGGTTTAGAAGTCCGTGGTGCGAACCACTACACCAAGACGGTCGTCAAAGAGTATGACATGTAATAACATTTTATCACACACTTCTAACATGATGTAACAATTTCAACCTTTTTTTACTTAACACTCCACCTTCTTCTGAACCCATTCATTACTTTTATCTGTTCTTGTCAACCCTGCTTTATACCACCGGTCGGTCAATGGAATTGAGTACATAATTTTTCTATTATTATAGGGTGTATCAAAGAGTTCTGATAACTTCAAACCTTCTTAAGCCTATTATTAAATCGTTGTACATATTTGTTTCTTAAATTGATTTTTTTACTAAAATTTCTTTTTAATTTTCTTACTTCTTATTTTCGTTTATTGTAAAAGTTTTAATATAAACGGAATTACTGAACTGTAGGTATTTTTTCGTAATCATAAAATCCAATTAATATTCGAGGAAATCGCATCACAAATATGTAGTAAGTTTTTCATCTCAATATGTCATTGCAATGGTGTTTTATAACTCGGTTATTTCCGTATATTCATGGGAATAAATAAAATTATATTTTAAATTCCAAATCTAGCAATTAACCTATAGGTAGATATTACTGGAAAAAAAATGCACAACATGTGAAAAAACTACCGCTTCGAATACACATGAATAATATTCACCTTGATTGATTTACACGCATTTAAAATGTCATCGAATATATAAATAACCTGAACCACGAATATGTGCCACATAAAATCGCTCTCAAGCATAAATAACAAACGAAAATATTCTTTAAAGCAATCGTGACACAGCTATCTTATATCAGAGACTAAAACAAAGAGAAAACTGACCATCTCCAAATAACTTTTTGTTCCACTTTCAATGAAAAAAAAAAGTATTTTTTTAAACCAACTACTGTCGGCAAAGGAACGCGTTGGCACTATCGCATGATCGTCAGACGCTACTCGTACTGGCCGATACCGAAAAAAAGTGAAAAAAAGTCACACCGGGTACATATTTTGGCGGGAAATAAATCACGCTCGTAGACGCGGCCATACAAAATTTATGGCTTGCCCGCAATGAATTCGAATTTCGAACTCTGGTAGAAAAATACCGAAGACAAAAGGAAAAAACGGATGGAAGGTGATACCACGTGAGGCGGGCAGATGCGACAACTTCATTACGAGTAAAATTTACTTCACTCCCGTTATTGAAGTAGGAAGCGTTAGGTTTTTTGTCGGGCCGTTAGAGAGAATTTATGGTCGCACACCGTTTGGAAACTCGGGAATGTCTACAGTGAATAGTAAAAAATATATTAAGAACTAACAGAGATATGACCAAAAGGTTGACAACCTAATAGGCCTGACTGAAACTATGAATTGACATTATCAAGATAATTTCTAGTAGTTTAACCAAAGGACGAAAATGAAAACGAATTTATTTTATTAAATGTACATTTTTCACAATACCTATTAAGTTAAAACAGTATCCTACTTAAAATATTGTATTGTAAGTAAGAAGATTAAGATAAGAACTCGTGAAAAAATATTAAGTAAAAGGTTCCTCTTATAATCTCTAAATCGCTTAATATTGTTTACTGATATTTCGTAAATCTGTTTATACCCATCAATTAAAATTTCCTTTTAATACAAAGCAAATAAGTATTACGTACCTAGTGAAAATATTCTGCCTCGGAAGAAACATTTCAATTTTACCATTTTCCATGCTAGACCTAGGCCCGCAATACGGTTCGTATAGACAAAAGTTATTTTATTTAATTGAATACATGTCGAAGATACACCATGTATAATGTGTAAAACAATAGATTTTATTGGCTATCTTTCCAGTGAATATATTAGCCCTATTCGTCGACACAAAATGAGTTTACAACACATAATCATACCTTGAGCTGCGGTTAACACACGATAAATGCGAGGCAATTAACATGAGCTATTCTCCATTCACACTGGATAAATAAAAAAATCTTCATAAAGGAATTTTATTTTCAGCCCAATTCAATTAAAAAAAAAAAGATTACATTTTGTCAAAGACTATTTTTTGGGAAAGTAAATTAAAGTTTTTAATTATTAAGTAAATCCACAGAATAAGTACAAAAAAGTAAAAATGCTCTCGGTATTTTGTGGTAAATCTGTGTGATGATTCCTGGAATGACCACCCTGGATGTACCTTAATTCTTTGTGGTACATATTTTTGACAAAAGTGTAGACTCGTACATTGTCAACAAAAAAATGTAGTAATAGTTATTACTACTCTTTTAATGTCGTTGACATTTGACATTCCGGCCCTAAGTGGTTATGCCCGGGACGATTTTTTCTGGAACGACCACGATATTGTGATCAATTCAGGATATTTAGAGGTACAAATTGTAGAAAATGTATGTACTTAGTTTTTCAGGTAAAATTACAAGTAAATTGAGCAGGTTTAGCAGTATTATTCAATCTCAGTTCCTTTAGGTAGATTTTATCATTAGCTCCTTATCACATCCATATCTTAAAACGTCCTGAGTAGGCAAGGAATTAAGAACATACATACATACTTTATTCCGTTTTCTGTTTTTTATGAATTATTTTATTTATTCAAAGTGTTTAGGCGCGTAATTTTTTTCTCTATAACATATTAATTTTGAATTGATATTTGTTTCACTTGATAGGCGATTCGGTGCCTTCAAAATGAACCTTTTTTCATAACTTTTTAAACCGTATCCAAAGAAATTGTATTTATTTTAAATAATTAACATGGCTGCCATTTCAAAAGGAGGGGAGGTTCGAACCCTACATGGGGGTTTTCTGTTGATAAGTATATAACATTTGATGAATTAAAGTTCCTTAAATTATCGCCGGTCAAAACCAGGACACATTGTGTATAGATTATATCGACATTTCCATACACGATTACATAACCTTAGCAAAAAGAAAATTACAACATTGTACATTGTTTTTTTCTCAAATATACATTGTTTAATCACAGGTCGTTACACTATGATCTACCGATCAGTAAAACTACAATGAAACTATTGTTTTATTATATTCGTGACAACCTTACCTTACTTATTGTTCGTACATGGTAAAATTGGATTAACGTGATTTAATCGAGAACCTTACAAAATTGATGAAATGTAAAACAAATCAAACACAAATAGGTACCTACACACTCGACGCTTTTAAATGGCAATATTTTATTTATCCTTTTCAAACATACGTCAGGGAAGCAATGACAAATACATAGCTATACAACTACGACAAAAAAACGACGCTGAAAAAGTCTAAAACAAGATTTTCAGAATACTGAACTGAACAAAGTTGCTAACGTAGTTGCAAGTAAATGAACACAGTAGACTCTACCGAGATGCCTTCGTTGTAAATTGACAATAATGTCATACAATACTATTCTGAAGTATGCAATATTCACTATGTAGAGATAAATTTTCATGTTTGGAAAACCGCAGTCACACGTTGTCAAAGTGCTACGGTAGGTAGGTATATGTAACGTGTGACTACGCCTTTCCAAACATGAAAATGTTTAGAAGTTACGAGGGAACAGATGAACATACATACATACATACATACATACATAGCCTGTCAAAATCATAACCCTCCTTTTGCTTTGCCGTAGTCGGGTAAATACATTTCATGTGTGATGGCTACGGAATTGTATCGCAATCGCGGTAGCTTTTATTTTAGGTGGTAGTCCTGTGGGTGATGATTGTTGGTGTATAGTGGATGGATGTTACACAAAAAATCTCTAGTCATCACTGTGAGATATACATGGTGACAGACAGACGGACAGTGGAGTCTTAGTTATAGGTTCCCGTTTTTACCCTTTGGTTAAAAGTCAGCCATAATATACTTATATCACACTGCTGGGAAAATGCCTCACCTCAACTATGAGGAGGTACTAGCCATACTCCACCACGCGGGCTCAGGGTACAGAACCCTAAAAATATGTATGAAAACCCTAAAAATAAGCCTATCCGTTATCACAAGCTAACATTTAACTTGGGACTAGGTAATTAGTGTGATTGCTAAAACAATTTATTAATATTATATTCTTGTTAACGAAAGAACAACTCAAATATTATTTCGTTAACTACTCGTAAATATTTAACAAGTCATTTAGGTACTCTGTGTCAACTGATTCTTTGCTATTTAAATCGTTGAGGAGAGGTATTCGATTGCCTCCATTTGTTGTATAGTAAAGTCAGTATATAGATCCCACTGCTGGGTTTTCCCAGCAGTGAGATCCTCACCTCAACTATGAGGAGGTACGAGCCATACTCCACCACGCGGGCTCAGTGCGGATTGGAGGAGGGGTGTAAGGCAAGTGACAAACCTTACTGTCAGATGTTATCAAACCGCCCTAGGGCCTCTGACTAGGCTTATCGACTGATACCAACAGATATTAGCCAACCAACTGCTTAACGTGTCTTCCATTTGTTGTATTCCCATTTATATTCACTCTCAATAATTAAAAACGCATGAAAATCGTACAGTATTTAAAATATAATCCAATATTTAGGTAGATCGTTACACCAAAAGGCCGGCGATAAAGTGCGGCACTGAATGGCGTGTCTCAATTTGCGAGCGAAACGAAAATAAGAATATTATTCACCGTTTCGCGAAACAAGCGCGGTTCGTGAAAAAAATATTTAGGTTCAGCGCAAAAATGTTGAGCGAATCGAAAATACACTTTTTTGAAGTTTCGTGTAGCCGTACGAAGTTTTTGTGCGAAGAAATCTGAATTTAAATGTTGACTATTTTGAAAGCTTTAGGCAATTGTCAACAAGGTACGTTTCTGTTAGTATAAATATGAAAAAATCTATGTTTTAAAACATAATAATTTACATTACCTATCGACCGTCAAGAAGATTTAGTAATCTTAGTATTTAAAGACAAAATTACTTGAGATAAATAAATAAATAAATAAATTGTTTCAACAAACACACCAATTACCTAGCCCCAAACTAAGCGTGAGCTTGTGCTATGGTGACTAGGATAACGGATAGACATACTTATATATATTTATAAACATCCATGACTTAGGTACTAATGCTCGTGCTCATCACACAAACATTTGCCCCTTGCGGGATTCGAACCCGCAACCGCCTGGTTTAGGAGTCCGCGGCACGAACTACAAAACCATGGCGGTCGTCAAAAAATAAGTAAAAATTGTTTTTTACTCATAGATCACACAGATTTTAGATAATTAGACTACTTAACAATGGCCTAAACAACACTAAATAAATTGGCAATATCAGTAAACGCACAAAAAGTACGCTATGACCAATTCTACTTGCTCCATCTTATTTAAAGTCAGATCAAAAACTTTTTTTGGGCGATTTCAAGTGGAATTTCGATACCACCAACTCCAGGAGATGAATATAGCCACATGCTACCCCAGACAAAGAGTACGAAAGATATTATGTAACTATCATCACTCACAAGTGCGAAGCTTATCCATGTTTGCTTCCCAACTCACGGGCCCCTAATAATTCCGGCTTGTGTAATCCGATTTTATTAAAACATGCGAGCAAATAAAATGTGCACTAAAACGTGTGCCCATTAAACGGCCGATAAGTTTTGTTTAGCGGGTGCCTTGTTCGTAGTGAGAGGTCACTGTCGACAGTTACCTTTATCGATAGTTCTGTAATCGATAGAGTTGAATATTTTGATGTCAATATTTAAACGTTAATTTTGTATAGTTATTAAACAAAGAAAAGAAGGCACCCAGTTATTTTATTATTTTTGCAGTGAATATTAACTAGAAGCAAAACACGCCTTCGAGAATAAGTTTTCGTGTAGTTAGAGTTACTTACCAAAAGGTAATAACATTAGAAAAGAAAAAGGCAGTAACCATTTATTAAAACATAATAAAATAAGTAGGCAGAGATCATTACAACGTCCCACTGTGACCTTCCATTTCCAAAAAAGCTCACGCTACGCAACTCTTACAGCCGTAACTTTACCTCACTGGCTCATAAACATTTTTATATTTTGTCGTCATCTCAATAGCTCTGATATCTATCGCCGCCGTATAACCCCGCCGGTTTAAAGAGTAATAACCACTGAAATATGACCCAGACTCGGTCGGCCGGCCGCTGAGTTAGAGCCTCGGTAGCACCCCCCGCTGCCATGTTATGCCATACAACACATACGCCGCTCGTTTTATTAATTTTTCTTCCCATGGAATCCAAAAAATCTTTTATTGACCACCTCAAAACATTTTTCTAATCGTCATCGCGTTTTGAAAGAATTTGCAGCGTCATCGTAAAACTCGAGCCACCGGACGGAGCGATATCGCGTAGGAAATCTAAATTTTTTTGCTCGCACCAAAACATGAATGGTGCGTACGATTTATGAGATCACAATGATCTTTTTATAACCCACCGAGTTTTTTCGGGTGGTTTTTGTGGTGTCCTGTGCGTTTTCTTTGTGCATTTTGTGTCTCAATCTATTAATAATGTCTTCTTTTATCGGACGCGATGTTTTGTGTTGCGATCTTTTAGTTCGATAAAATATTCCGGAACATCTCTAGGGTTTGGGACTATTTTGGTCGCCATATTTTTTAGGGACCTTAGGACTGAATCCTTTATAGGTTGATCATTTATTTTCTTTATTAAAGTAATTATCAATGCAATTCTATACTCCGCAATTGACCATTTGCTTGTAGAAAATTCGTAAATCGATCTCAGGGCCCGTAGCCAAGTGGCATTTTAATCTCAAGCGAAGTTTGTTTTCGCTAACAAAATGTATGAAACTGACATAAGCCATCGAAACATCACGTGACTTTTGCATATATATTTTGACATTTCATTTGCGATAGCGTAGTTCGCTCCAGAAAGATTGCCATTTGGCTACGGGCCCAGGACTATGGTTGACTAAGATTGACTGTTCTGGTTCTTCATTTATTTGATCAAAAGTCTCAACCATTTTGATTTCTTCTTTCCTCTTTATAAATGACTGGCAAAGAAATATGACCCTTACGTCCAGTGAAAAATCTCGTTTTTTGAATACGGAGGCTCTTCAAGAGGTAAATGACAGGCCCATGTGTCTGTCTATAGGTTGCTTTGCCTTACAAACTCCCGTTGAACGATTGGCGAACGTTCTCGCATTTATATTCGAATATCGAATACAAAGAAATCCAGTCTAGTTAATTGAATAAAGGATGAAGTAAAAATGGAAATTTCGCATGAATTCGAATCCTTTGGACGACCGTATCTCGGTCGGTGCGCACGAACGCTCGAGGCGACAGCGGAACCGCCAGTCTTGGGTGACCCCTGCGTTGAGTCGCTTTATGTGTTTTAGTTGGGCTCTAGGTGGCTGTGGTGTGCTCGCTGAGTCCAGGTTATGGTGGTGAGAGGTTATCTGCGGTGCAGGCTTAAATCATGGCGAACAAACAGGGGACGTTCCGTCAACGAGTCGGATCGGCGCGGCCATCGCTGGCCTTTATTAAAACACAGGGTTCATAGGCAAATTCTGAGTTCAAGGTGCGAAGGAGTAGAGATGACGCAGCGACGATTGCGAGAAATATAGAATGGAAGACAAAATAATAGGAGCGTTTGAAATGGCTCGGTTGTACACATTATGAGCGAAGCTCTTAGGCCTACGTGCGCAAATGGGTTTTCAATTCAGATCATAGGACTTGCGCTAGCTTGGGCTTACTACTCCGGTATTAGGCTTTGAACAAGTCCGGATTAGTTAATCCGGACTTGCGTTAGTGGGCCTAAGTGAGTGGTCATATTCATATCTAGTTCATTATATTATGTTAAAGAGGTTTTTTACACATGAAAAAATGAGCAATTAAATACCTACTGAGTTTTTTCGACCACACTTTGTCTACAAATAAATAGACTGAACTTAAAATTAGTCTGAGACAGGGCTCATTAGGTAGTAGTAGGTAGCAAAAACTTGCGTACGCGCGGCGACCCCTTGGAAGTGGCTAATCAAGTTGGGTGTCGCGAGCGAGCAACGAGACGCCTGCGCGTTTTATTCACCGGCGGTGCGCGGTGTACGTGTCACTATGTTGCTGGCTGGACGAGCATGAATAAAGTGCTAGAAAGGAGCGCTATATGGCGTTAGTAGCTTCTTGTGGCAGTCAACCCTATCGCGTCGCATTATAATACGTCACTGAATAGGTTTAGTGTATATTACAGAGATACAAGAATAAAATGATCTTGCAATTGATTTCTGTAGGTGTCTAAACGAGAATGTGCTTGACTCTGAGGCGAACTAAATTATACCATATCGTTAACGACACTGAGTAGATATTTCTTTAAATTTCATTGCAAAGTGAAACTTCTGTACGGAGTACTAGTACCTATTCTGTAACCGTGGTTAAAATTATTTCGCTGCGCGCACGCACACCGCGCGCTATTTAACCCTGCGACCGCACTCCTTGGATCCCTGCATAATTACCAACTGGCTAATTGTTCCCGCCATTCGAAATGGGAATGTCGCTGGTTTTTTTTTTGCAAAGATTTGTCAAGAGTGACTTGTGAGTGAGGATGCCAGTCTGTTGGTATTTTTTGTCTTTGCCAGTAATTTGAGTGCAATCGAAGAGTGCTGGTGCGTGAAACTCCCCGAATAGAGGTTACAATTTTTAAAATGTACCTATATAATTTTGAAACGCTTTAGCCAGCATTTAACATGATATGAAAGTTTATCATTTGAGTTAGTGATGAGATAAGAACTGATGATTAATATTTTTTATTATTGTACATTGCTGAATAAAATACCAGTATGTAGAGCGTAGTGACTGACTTGCTGCTGAGGTAACTTGTATTTTAAATAGCTTTCGACAGACTACAGTCGGCAGCACATCAAAGTATACATTTGAACTACGAAAACAGCTTTTATTATGTAGGCGATAGAGGCGGTATCAAGGTCAATGTGCACGGTCGAGTGTACCTCCAAAACAGGACCTATAGTGACATACATCACTATAGACTTCATTAACACGGTAAATCAGTCTCAAACAAACTTAATAGTTAAAATTAATGTGTTTTCCGCTGACCAATAAAAACTTATATTAAAAGCGAAAAAATTACGAGAAATATTTGAAAAATCTCACGGAATGTAATTTTAATTGCGTCTTCCTAGGAGGGCGCGTTATAAACGTTCGCTTACCTCGACTCAACTCGCATGGAATCCTTTCATGATTTTATGACTTCCGTTTAAATTTTTTTCAGTCTTAACCACGTTTTTTGGTTCAAGGAATTTTGTCTAAGAAAAAATATTTGCTACATACTATACCTGTATATTTGATACCGTAAAATGACACTTAAAACAATGCAATGTTATTATAATTATTTCAGTTAGCAGGCAGGCAGTTGAGAAAACTCATAGATGCTGCCTGCATCCATATTTTTGTTTTTCATATTGTGTTGAGCGAGTTTAGATGAGCGTCAAGTCGGTTCAATGTTATGTTGTAAAAATCCAAATAATCTTAATTAATCATAAACCATTTTATCTTTAAAGTATCATGTTTCCGGATCATCAACAAACAAATTTTAGGCGTTAAATGAAGTTCCCTTCGAATATCGCCGCTCCTTCCGCTGATTTTAAAAAAATGCCTCGAGTATTTAAAAAGTAACCGCTTATCTATGATTTTTTAAAAAACAAACAAAAAGTAAAACACGAGTAGCACAAATTAATTACTTTAAAAAAAAATAGTCATAAGACTGAGTCCGCAGTCCCCAGCCACCAATAGTACTGATTTCAACGGTTCATATTATGCTATTGAAAATTATATTTTCACCCGCAACGCTTGCCTTTGTTCTTGAAGGTCCTTCGACAAGTGAGCGTTATACGAGCTAGAAATGTGCCATTGTGTGAAAATGGTCTAATGAAAAATATTGCAGCTTTATTACAGGCATTCATTAGCTAATTGCATAGCATTTATTTATTTTCTTAGCTGTGGACAGAAACCACGCAACTGGCAATTTTTGTATTACATTAACCGTTTTTTTTAATGGACAGAAAAGACGTAACTGCCAATTTTTGTACGTGAGTCAAAATTAACGCGGAATCAAAAATTAAAATTGTTCGGTAACTAAAAAAAACTCTTTTATTATTTGTTTTAACTTTTAAATAGTTTTCACATGGTTTGAATGATTGATTACCTACACAATTAGAAATCCAATTTACGACTTGAAGATTTTCACACAAAACTCCTTTTATTTTGTTATTTTCGGTAACGGTAACGTAATTTTCTTTGTATCTGACTTTAAGTTATCTTTATTGTAATTTAAACTCGTAAAAAGGCATAATAACAATTAAAGTAATTACATACATATATGTAAATATTTGCATTATCTTCACGCGTATCGGCTAGTATGAGCTAATTAATTCGAAACTGATAATATATCCATAAATATTATTAAATAATCCTCCGGGCTGTTTGATATTGAAACGAAATCGGCTGAGCGCATGTTCCATAAAAGATAACATTTTTTACAAATAAAAAGGGGTTGTTCACCCTTAAACCGACATTGAGGGTGCTTGTGACGCAGTGGCGGCAGCGCTTTGGTAGTGATACCAAAAGTTAAGCAACCCACGGCGCGGTCGTGATTGGATGGGTGACCATTCCGACCATTTAAGTGACGTCCATGACCAGCATCTCCGTGCTTCGGAAGGCACGTTAAGCAGTTGGTCCCGGCTAATATCTGTGGTATTAGTCGTTAAGCCTAGTCAGAGGCCCTAGGGCGGCTTGATAACTTCTGACAGTAAGGTTTGTCACTTGCCTTACATACACCCCTCCACCAATCCGCACTGAGCCCGCGTGGTGAAGTATGGCTCGTTCCTCCTCATAGTTGAGGTGAGGCCTTTTCCCAGCAGTGGGATCTAATAGGCTGACTTATTTATATTATATTTATAAACCGACATTCCAAGATAAAAGACCTAGACTTTGTAAGTAAATAACATAACCGATAAGTGTTTAAGCCAATCTTATGTTGCATCTTATAATCAAGAGATAGATACTTAAAACGATTTGCGGTTAATAAACATTTATGTACTTCAAAAATTTGTTGATGATTTTTGAAATTTGAAAAAAACGTAGCGAGTTCGTATTGTCCTTAGCACCAAAGCGAATATGCTAAGCGATTGCTACACTCTGTTTCCAATTGGTTTATTTTAAAAACATATTGTATTTTTAGTAATAAGCGCTGTGTGTCTTTGCTTAAATTATAAATTCATGTATTTTTGCGTCAAAAATAGTTTTTCCAAATTTTTCGTTCAAACCGATTGATCCTGAAACATTTCAGTTCCAATCCGTTCGACATCGCGTCCCAAAGCTTTATTTTATTTTTGGCAAAACAAAAATATCCCTTTTATCGACATGACAAATGGCGCTGTCAAGATGGCGTCACGTCACTGACAGATGTCACCGTGACAAATCGATGCTTGTCTAGCGTTTAGCAGCATGACTGTTATTCTCTTGCGCGCAGATCTGAATTCGGAGTATATGGAAATGGGGTTCCGTGGTGCCGGCGGCATGGGGTCCACCTCCCGGACGAAGAGGATGAGGACCAGCTTCAAGCACCACCAGCTGCGAACAATGAAGTCCTATTTCGCGATCAACCACAACCCGGACGCGAAGGACTTGAAGCAGCTGAGCCAAAAGACGGGGCTGCCGAAACGCGTTCTGCAGGTAATATGATGCTTTGAATTCTTCGGTTGGTGCAACTGTCTATTTTTACCAATAACTGTGTACAGTTGACATCCAAACTATGATATATATTTTTTTCTAATTTTGGTGTCGTCTGGAACTATCTTAACATTCCATTAGCAGATGGAAGATGTGCGTTACTCTTTTGAATCTTTAGGATTCAAAACTTCACTTTTAAGAAATAAGTAAAAGGGCGGTTGTTGTTGCTGCAAAATGGCAAAAATGAAGTTGGTAAAAATAGTAAGATGTCTCCTACTTTGACATATTTTGCTTTGTTTCAAATTTTGCGTCATTTTCTTCTTGCTGTCCGTTACCACTTTCTGTGCAGTACACCCTTAATTTGTTATCAGTGTTAATGACCGAAGAAGATGACGCTGTCTGATTTATTGAAACACCGATGCTGAATGCGAATGTACTTTATAATCGCTCCGCTATTCATTTACCACATTGCACTGCGACTTTTTTTGTACAATCGGGTCATTGACCTGTGACATAGATGCAGATGTCGACGAAAAATAAGAAGAAAATTGAAAAGGAAGCGCAGTGACGGTAAGATTCTTTTCAGCAACAGCCATGACTTACAACAGGTTATAGTTGTAAATCGATTCCAACTCATTCAGCTCTCATTTTATTCATTTTACACGTGTAGACGAACTCGTTAAAACACAATATTACGGATTACTTCACAATTTATTAACATTTTATTTAAAACCTGACGTTTTGAACACTTTACTGCTTTTTTTAAGTCCGAATAGAAACACCATAGTGAATCAAAATGACGCCTTGATTATATATTTTATTTAAATCTCCTATTTGGGAAGGGGACAAATCTATATTATCGAACCATGAAAACTGGTCCAGCCGTTCTTGAGTTAAAAATAGTGTAGTGGAAAGGACATAAGCTACATTTTGTCGCGATATAAAACATTAAGGGGATGAAATAGGGGATGAAAATTTATATGAAAAATCCATCACCTGCGGGCGAAGTTGCGGGGAACCACTAGTACCTAATAAAAAGAAAGAAATGCAAGGCTCCGTGGCAATGACATTGGATGATTTTATTATAATTTTTAAGTGCACTCAAACATTTGTAGTCGTCACATTTTTACAAGGGCTATATTCCGAGATCGTGAATCATTCGAGTTTTAATTCATCGTTACATTTTATAGCAGTTCTGTTTGGGCATATGACGTGACTTACCAGAAATATGGCTTTTTGTTATGAACATAAACATTTCATTGATATTTTACCCTCGTAAAAATATATGACGCAGTTAAAAATTAAAACTAACTACCTACATGAAGCTATTCACGAGAACAATTATTCGGATTTACAAAAAGACAAAGTAAAAATAAACTGAAAATGTTTGAACCCTGAGATAGCCCAAAAAAGTTGCATATTTTAGGAATGAAACAGAAATCGGACAAGTGCGAGTCCGACACACGTACGAAGGGTTCCCGTACCATTTACCAACATATTTTTACAATATTACAATAGTTTTTGTGTGGGAGCTCTACCTAAATATTTATTATATATGTACTGTTTTTAATATTTGTTGTTATAGCGGCAACAGGAATACATCATCTGTGAAAATTTCATCTTTCTTGTTATTATCACGGATCATGAGATTCAGCCTGGTGACAGACAGAGAGACAGACCGACGGACAGCGGAGTCTTAGTACTAAGGTGCCGTTTTTACGCTTTGAGTACGGAACCCTAAAAATTACCAAGACCTTGCACAGTCACGCTTAACAATTGAGCGTCGAAGAGAATTATATCATTAGATAATTCGATAAACAGGTGTAGGATGGGTAAGATTACAGTTATTTACTAGACCGAGTTTGCCATATTAAAATAACAAGGCAACCTCCCACGCTTACGCCTGCAGATATATTTTTACTAGTGGTTCCCCGCGACTTCGCCCGCAAGAGTTGGATTTTCCATCTAAACTTTTATCCCCCATTTCACCCCCTTAATGTTTTTATATCGCGACAGAATGTAGCGTATGTCCTTTTCAGGGCTTATCTTCTATCAACTGTCTCCATACCAAATTTCATCAGTAGTTTTGTAGTTTAAGCGTCAAGAGGTAACAGACAGGCACACTTTCGCATTTATAATATTAGTATGGATATGGATTGTAACCAAAGTTTACACTTGATAATCTTTACTTAATAGCACTCAAGGTGAAAAGCTATGCCAACCGCTCGATGGATTACGTCTACAAAAATATATAAAATCATCATTTTAATAACATCCATACTAATATTATAAATGCGAAAGTGTGTCTGTCTGTCTGTCTGTTACCTCTTGATGCTTACTTACTTAACCAATGAACTGATTGAGATGAAATTCGGTATGGAGACAGTTAGAGACCCTGGAAAGGACATAGGCTACATTTTGTCGCGATATAAAAACATTAAGGGGGTGAAATGGGGGATGAAATATAAAAAATCCAACTCCTACGGGCGAAGTCGCGGGAAACCACTAGTCTTTTAATAAGTTAGTAATACCACAGTAATAGTTATAATAATGTTGATTTTTAGTATAAACATACTTTAAATGCCAACCGCACTGGCTTTTCATACGTAAGCAATAACATTATTGGTGATTGGTCAGTTACTTTTTTCAACACAAAGTAAAAACTCTAGTGATGGGACTCGAGACGAATATTGCTATTCGATTCATCCGAGTCATTTTATAGTTTTTCTCGATTACCACTATAGTGGTTCTCAAGTCTCCAAGACTAGTTCTTCTCTTATTTTTGACATCCTTTAGAACTAAGGGTAATTCGGTGTCCATAGCATAGATAGATAGTAAAGATCTATAGTGTAGAATATGAGTGACAAGAATATCGTAAGATCTTCACAGACAGACGAGTGCCGTATTTTTTACGCAAAGGCACAGCAACTAACAGCCAGCTTTTTCCACTCAAACATTGAAACAATGCGTTCACTTACCGGTCAAAACCGGTAATTACCGGTTACTTTGAAGTGGCCGGGCTCCATATTGAAGGGCCTCAGACAAATTAGAGGCAATATGCACACGCTAAATAACAAAGACGCCGGGTTTGCTTAAACTTTTAGAGGGACGAAAGAACTTTGCCCGACCAATGTTTGCTTGTGTGAGGCAATTTATAAGATATTAATTTGGGTGATTGATACGGCAGATTGGTGCCTAGTTTGTAATTTACCATAGTACTTTTTGGAAAGTCAGCTTTAAGGGCTTACGACTAGAACGATGGATAATCACGCTACTTGAACCCTTAATTTGTAATCGCGATTTTAGCAAATAAGGCAGAAATAGTTTGTCAATTGACTAAGTCTATTCAATAAAGACGATGTACTATTTAGACCTCAGTCTGATAACCTAATATTGACTTGACATAGTAACACCATTTGGCGAATAAAATGTAAGCCTTTAAACTGCATTTGCATTATGAATGCATGCATAAGCATTCCACCGATTGCAATTCTGGACTCTTACAAGTTTTTTCTCAATATTCCTAAGTAGTGTAGATCAACATGCTTATAAAACTT
This sequence comes from Pyrausta nigrata, assembly GCA_949316185.1. Classification (NCBI taxonomy): domain Eukaryota; kingdom Metazoa; phylum Arthropoda; class Insecta; order Lepidoptera; family Crambidae; genus Pyrausta; species Pyrausta nigrata. The sequence goes on from OX438936.1 coordinate 4,589,676, forward strand.
ATTAGGTATGTGTAATAATGTAAGCGTGTGTGTCCTGAGTTGATAAAACCAAAATATTGAAGAACCTTCTTACGTAAGCCCATGATATGCGAAAGGTATACTTGTACACTCACGAGCAAAATTTAAATAAACTTACATTTCATTGTCTCGATTCGAAAATCAAACAAAGTAGCTACCGAGAAACCGCATCTTCGCTCCCCACAGCTTTAAGCGGTAGGCATAGTGTTACCAGTTTCAGGCGACGACCTGCCCCGAAAGTAGCGCGCGCCGCACGATCCCCTCCACCAATTACGCAAAGGTTTCGACGACCCCCTTCCCGCCCCGCCGAATATTGATCGGGATTTTTTTTCTGCAAAAAGCCCGCGCTACGAGTCGCCATCTTGCTGAGATAAGGACTTTTTCCTTTTGCGCTTTGTCGACTTTTGGGTGTACGCTCCCGTGGAGGATTGTTGACAGTGGATTTTTCTTTTTCTGTACACTTTCCGGCGGCCAAGATGGTAAGTGGCCAGTCCCCGTCTCGCTGAATCGATTTGAATCGACTCCGCATTCGTTCAGGAATTTCGAGAATAGTTTTTAAAAGCTCTCTTTGTTGAGACTGCCTTTTTTTAAATCATACAATTCGATACATGCTAAGCCCGTGCAGTTCCATATTCAATAGAACTTTATAGTGCGAACAATGCATACATAGGAGTGTAGTGGGCACAATTTCATTTTCCATTGCCCAGTAGTTCTTAGACCACTAAATAGCGACTCATTGAATGAAGGAACTTAAAGCGGAATATGTCTCTCACCTTTCTAGATATTTATGAGTTGACTAATTGCTAGGGCAAGCGGAATTGAGCCTTGATCCAAGAAGGGTAAGGGTGAGTCGCAATTAATGTTGAAAGGAGTACGGAAACCTAAACGTTGGAGTGTGAGGAGGCTTGAAGCGGCGCGATCCTTATAGACCGTTCGCGTATGTACGAACCGCACGTCAAGGTTAACACTGCGGCGTCTTATGGAGTTGTAATAAGGGTGATTTTGAAAGGAAAATGGGTAGTGTGATGTGCTAGCCACTGTAAGTAGCGAAGGGTTCCCCAGAGGGGCGTAGCTATGTGACTTGGTCTTGCGTTTTCAAGACTCCATTTCGTGCATGCGTCGGCTGAATGTATCGACTAAGGGTCCAGCACCCTTATTCAAAAACGCCGTAAAGTTTCCGTGTCTGATCCTTTCCAAATCTGAATGTCAAACATTCTTTTCGAACGGAGTCTTCGAAAGCGAATGTCATTTGTGCCTAATGGAAACGTCAAAGCTTTCGATTTCGAAGTTTGAGAGTCGCATTTTTTTTTACGTCGTCGGAAATCTGCCTTTCGGATTCGAAATCTGTAGTTTCCGACGTTTTTTAATAAGGGTGCTGATATAGGTGCCTATCATATTATAGAAGAGGCTGCATTTAATGAGTCGTTGTGTACGGATGAAAACAGGTCAACATGTTAACATTGTGGCATTAAAGATTAAATTATCTCAAATGCTTGATCTTATTCTTTTTGGGGCAAATTAAGGTAAAATTGCTAACACGCAAATTGCCAAAACACTGCTCTCGACTCCAATGACGGCACATTGGAGTCGAGAGCAGTGTCTTAGATTTATAAGTTCAGTCTCTCTCTTTCTTTGTTAAACCAACGAAAAGAGACACAGTAAAATAATTTCGGTACATCAAATTAAGTTATACGATTTCCTGCGTACCTATTTTTCTATTCTAAGGTATTTTTACAAGTTTTCTTCGTTTGTCGTCGAATGACATCTCTACGAACTTGTCTATGGATTCCGAAATTTCTTTCTGCCTGAAAATCTGACGCTTCTAAATTACTCTCTGTGTCTTTTCGTTTGTTTGTCAGATAAGAAAGAGACTGAACTTAAATTTTATTTAGACAGTGCAAATTGATTTCGAGCTCAATGTGTTATTGATAGGTTTTCGAACACAATAAAAGTTAAGTTAAATTTTATCCAGCCATTTGATGTTACGAGACAAAAATAAAGGACTTGTCCTCTTTTTGTATGGAGGCTGGTTTTTTATTCCAAGATATCACCAACCACCAATAACCTATATTTATCTTTAAGCTACAAAAATATGAAACACATAACTATAGAAATCAGAATTTTAAACGCCTCCGTTTTTGAGAAAAAATATGTTTTGTAACAGGCATCATTTACTTGTATTTCCTGGCTGTATGGCTATGTACCATTGCGTTTCCACTGGTGGATAAATACTACTAGGTACTACCACAGATTATATAATAGGTACTACTGGGAAAGGAATGTCAATTTTGCAGCCATTTTTTTTTCATGCGTTAATTGATATAGGCGAAGGTGCGGTTTCTGTACAGACAAAGAGAAAAATTAATTTCAATTTTTCTCTAAACCGGAGGCCTTAAAAGATATATTAATTATGCAGAAAGGCAAGTTTTTGTGAACTTTTTAATATAATATTTAGTTTATTCTGGTTTGAAATATTGACGAATAAAAAACCATTAATGGACAAGTCCTTTAAATTAACAGTGAACACAGTGGCCGTTTAAACGCATATTTTTTAAAAACCACAACAATAATCGGGTGCAGTAGCTACTAGTTTACAAATTCAATTTCGCTAGCCGGAGGCATCTTTTAGCTTTTTACCGCTGCATGATAAAATCTACATGTCAGCTATTTTCATAATTATGGCAATATTATTAAAATACTCAACTAGACTCAGTGCCCGAACAGTGGGTAAGTGTACGAATTCGCGTTATCTTTTCAGCCATTAAATCTAAGCCTCCACTTTATCAGACGTCTGAATTCTCGAGTTCTGTCATCCTACTCACTCAAACCCGTTCCCAGTTAGTACGACAGAGATGGCAAGAGACGGAAATACGGGCAATTTCGAATTTTTTACACAGTAATTCTGGCAACACGCTGTGAAATATTGTGATTGCACGGAAAATATTGCTAGCAATTAACGTGTACAGAATAGAGGAATGCTCGTAACGCTCGCCCCCGACTGTTTTGCATAGTCATACGATGGTAGAGTGTAGTTTTAAACAGTTTGGATTTATAACGTTGTTAGTAGTACTTGAATTGTAATACATTCGAATTTAAAAAAACAAAATTTGGAAAAAAAAACAAACGCGAATCTATGATCTTCTATTATTTGGTATTCGTGCTTACGAAGTCGTCTGGATCAGTTAATGTAATAGTTATTGAAAAAAGCATGTCTTTATGCTTTTAGTTTAGGTCCAGAACCTGGTCAAAGTGTCTCATAGTAAAATTTCCATACACCGGCTTTGTGATTGTCTTGGATCACTCTATGACGAGGTTATAAGAATGTGTAAGAATGTGAAAGGGGAAAGCAAATGGTGACAATGATTTTTAAGTTAACCTAATCTAGTTAAAACTAGATCACAGTATAAATACATCTTGAAAAGGTCTTTCATGCTAATTTTAAAATGCTTCAACGTTGGTTTACCTGTTCTACTCGTATACCCATAACCCCTTGAGGATCTCAAGACAGCCGGCGGTCTTATAACAATTGATTTTCTATTGTTTCTGGAAACATGATCTCTGAAGTATACTCGTATTACAGGTTTCTTTTAAAAATAATTACGTAAAGCAAGTACCCAGCTTGAGCATTCCCGAAACCGCGGCAACAATGACAGCTGACCCATCATTGCCACACAGCTCTGACAGATAGCAAGTTCACGGCCCTGGGCACGTCCAAATGGCCACTGGCACTAAATAGCGCCAGTTTACAATATTAAATAGATACATAAACCGTTAAATTACAACAGAAGCCGTGCATCAGCTACTTAAACTAACTCTGTGAATAAGCACCAGACAAATTAGTCTCGCCCTCTTAAATCAAATGCGACTCAATTATTTTCCAAAAGCGAGAGGTGGGAGTAAATCATTTTATTTGTCGCTAGATGGCGTTCGGAGCGAGCGCTCGAAACAGGTGCGCAGGCACAGTTCTAATTGCGCGGCGCCCGTAATATATAGCGCCGGAGTGTTGCGTGTAGGATGACTATGCAAGGATCTAAAGTTGGGATAAAATAGGACTCTTAATTTATGTTTCCCCGGCAAAGAACAGAAGAGAAGTGTTTCTACATTTAATACTCGAACCGACCAGAGGCGTGCTTAGTGACAAATGTACGAAAACACTACACCTCTTCTCTCTGCTCCGCTTTGGTGGATAGCGGCCCTTATTCAAAACTTTTACCACCGCACCTCCTTACCCACCACAACAGCTTATGTGTAGCCAAGTTTTACACCTGGTCACAATGAATACCTACCTCAATCAGTCATCGAACACTAAGAAGTCCCTGCTGCTTTACTCTTTATACCTGGTTTACTCTTCTTCGTACATTCGTAGTCTGTTAAACGGCCAATAGACAACAAACGAATTTCTTTTCAATTTGATCATCATTTCAATCTTCTCAAACCTTTCACGCAAAATCGTCAAGAGTGGCGACTTTGTGAACATCGGAAATACTCCTAAAATTAAAAATATTTACAATCATGGACACCCTATCGGCGTCACACGAGACGCGAGCATTTGGAGCTAACCGCGCCATATTTCTCTCTCCATCCACAATTACCAGATTTGTCACTCCCCGCTTATTTCTCCCTCTTTTTTTCCCTTGAAAAATGTACGCACCGCGACTATAATTAGCTCACTGAAAAAGTGCCTTTTCTTGTACGCGTTTGTTTGATCAATCGTTAACGGCTACTGGTTAATCGAGCTATTAAAGTTATCGGCAGTCGATTAATTGGAGATAAGTGTTTATTTTAAGTGGGAAAGTTTTGCTTGAGATAATACAGTAAACTGACCGAACTTTGAAGTTTGTGGATTAATAGGCAATCATAAACTTTTGTATTTAAAGTTAACAGGCGGCTTGATTGCTACTATCACTAGCAAAATGTTTAATTTTAAACAGAATAGGTTTTGTACCTATAAATTCTTTTTAAAATAGGTTAATCCTGGTTGAAGATATTCCTACTCTCCGTTCCAATGTTACTCGGTTGAAGATAGTGTTGTCTCCCCGAGTAGAAGTAACGGAACAAATCCCGAATTAATTATTGACGCTTCTATATTTAAAGTGTACATGGCAGCGGCTCTATAAAGATGCCTCTTGACGGCACACAAATAACAGAGTCGCGCCAACCCTACAATTAGTACCGCATGGTCACACCTCGACATTCGGTCAGATATAATTTTACTTTCTAAGTACAATTTGTGACAATAATAACCGAACGACCGCGGCGAATTTTGAACCTTAGCCATTATAATTTTGGGTGTAAGTTAACTGAGCAAAGTGTAGGAGATCACAATCAAAAGCTCTAGTAATTAGTAAGGCAACGCAGTGCGACGCTCGGCTGGGTAGATAATTTCCGCTGAACGTTCAAAAGGCGACCATTTGTCATTCGGTCGCGCGAAGTCCCGCCAAGCGGACGTACCATAACGCTCCCTCCTAATTTATTCAAATATTATTTATTTAAGGAAAACGGGACTATTAATCACATCTCTACAGTTTTTATTTACATACGCGGAATGTTTGAGGGCTTTGATCGCAGTGTTTGGACATTTATTAGGGCCTCCTTACGCGGCTCTTTTCATGCTCGAATACGTCGGTTTTTGGGTGTTTGCTCGTTTTATGTTGGCGGTTTGGTTAATTAAACGAGGAGGCTGGCAACCTTGCTTTGATGCGGCGATGTGAATAGAAAAGTAATGTGCTTGACTAATTCGAGACGCCATTTTCTCACGTTAATATTTCGGTCGAACTGTTGAGACGTAGAAACTCGATAACAAAATGCAAATGTTATATGAATTTGTTATACTAATATTGTTCTGAACGTGTGACAAAATTGACGATCTATTGGTCCTATTGTCATTAACGATTTCTCTTATCAAAGCTGAAGAGTAAACCATTATCTTTCCGCCAAAAAATTATAAGTAAATTACTTGGTAGGGATACAAATAATTACTTAACAATAACTAGATAAGAATGGTTCGTGTCACCAATTAGTGGCGTACGAATGAAATAAGTCATCGTTACACCCTTCCGGTGACACCACTGGTGTGGCTTCAAATATCTAATTATCAATCACCGGCAAAGCGGTCAATCCTGTGGCCGTGGTCAATTTTCCGTGACCGCTAGGGTTGTGTTGTCTGTCGATAGCCAATATCGACAGACTATCGAGAGTCTACGACGAAAGGGTCCTCATGCTTGTGATAGTCATTCGATTCAATATACCATCTTGGTGTGATAAACGCTCCAAAGGACAAAGCCAGCGGTTGGCGGTTTGAAGCCGCTAGGGACAAATATTTATGTGATGAGAACGAGCATCTGTACCAAGTGGATGTTTATTGTTTATATACGTATACATTATGTCTATACATCATCTAAGTTGCCATAGCGCAAGTTTACGCTTAGTTTGGGGCTAGGTAATTGTGTGATTGTTAAAACAAGTTATTTAATAATAAGTAATATATTAGTCAACTAGTTTTTAAGTTCAACTATAGATCTTCTAACCATTGACAGCTGGGCTTTGCTTATAAAATGGATAGTATCACCAGTACTGTTGCATAAAAAAATATATTTTTGTGTTTGTTGTTAGACGAGTAACTTTTTTTTGGGTATCGAGTATAGTCTAACTATCGACATTATAAAAAAATATGGATAGGCTCTTGATAGTTGGGCAGCTCTAATGTGGTCATTTCTGTGGCGGGAAATTCCTGAACCGATGCGGATTGGTGGTGATTATAGTCATTTGTCTGCGCAAGAGTGTGAAGTCGTTGGTGCGAATTAGTCTTACTGAAAATGTCTTGTTAGGGCGTCGGAAGGGTTCGTAGATTGTTAGATATGAAAATAGGTTTGGATTGATGCGCTTTGAAGATTTGTTTTGTTTTTGAGGTTAAAACAATTAGGTAATTTTTTTAATTTAACCCATTTAGTCAATCATTTCAATTGCAGCAATTTGGTTTGTTTAAAGGGCGACCAATTTCAAAAGAATTTGTCGCCTTCTATTCTATTCATTATCTTCTATTTTCGTAGTCTTAGAATGTGACTTTAATTTTAGTTTTTTAGATTTAGACCTTTTTTAGGATTATTTTAGGATTTTTTTTCTCTTTATACCTAGTTTTTAATTTATTTTCTTCCCAAAGTAGCAGGCAGGTTGGCACGTTATCCAAATTACAAAATACAAATCTGCAAAAGACTTCTATTAAGAATATGCATTATGTAATCGTATAGGTAGGAACTTATCTATATGTATCATAATATCAGAGGGCATTCCTCCGTTTTTGAGGTACACAAATAACCAGCGCTCAGTCAACGTCAAGCGGCGATAGGCTGATTGATATCTATATGAAAAATAGTCTGTTATGTTGTACAAATCGTGTGGACACTTTCTAGAATAGATACAGTTGTTTTTTAACATTTACATAGAAACTTTTTTGTAATAGATATAAATAATTTTCTTTCATTCCTGAAGTACATACCAGCGAGACACTTTACTTTTGTATATACTTCTGTAAGTATATACAAAAATAATAATAATTAAATTGCCTCAACAAACACACAAATTATTACCTATGAACTAAATAATATAATTTCGATATTGCTATAACACTTGAATAAAATATGTATAAGATTACTAATTTAAAATGTTTGTCTCCACCACTCTCCACTCTCATGTCACCTATTTGTCAGTAGTTCTAAACTAGCCGTCTCATATTTATACAAGTACTAGCTGTTGCCCGCGACTTCGCCCGCGTAAACTACTATTTCTGTATCCTACAGAAACTGTGCTTTTTTTTCGGGATAAAAAGTAGCCTTTATGTTATTCCAGACTATAATCTATATCTGTGCCAAATTTCATCCATATCCGTTAATTAGTTTTTGCGTGAAGAAGTAACAAACATACACACTCACACACTCACAAACTTTCGCATTTATAATATTAGTGGGATATTATATTATAGTGAGATTATTAATAGCAGTGGAAAATTCATTATTAGTAAGGGTCAGGGCTAAGTATCTAACCTACAAACTTTATGTTAAGATTAGGGTGTAAGCATAAACTAACCTACGAACTTTCGAGTTAGTTTTTGAAAGACTATTACGGTGTTATTACAAAAAAAATAGACCAGGTTTAAAATAGGTCTAAATATTAGCCGACAACGGAGGAATGATTGACACATTCGTGACATGACCTAATAGAGAAACTCTTTTCCAATTGGCTAGCTAATAGCTTAGTCCTGGCTTAAACCCGGTACTAAGTTTTTGTAATAACAGGGTTATAGTCTAGCAATAAATATCTCAGACTTGCATTTAAGATTAATTTTCAACAACAAACGTTGTGTGTATGAATGTTAATAAATGTCTGTGTATCATGCTCGTACCGTGCATCCATCACTTGCAACGAGTTGATTAATATTGCTAGGCACGTGACACACTAGTCAATTACTCACTCAAAACGAATTGCACGTTTTGTAGGACGCATATCGTTAAAAAAAATCTCAAGGTACATAATAAGTATGGCGTTAAAAAAGTCATAATTATCCAAATAGATTGAAATTCACAGTGTAATTTTGTTAAATTTATGGCTATGGAAACGTTACCGTACATATACATCTACACTACACACTATAACTTATAAGGTTCTGTTTTAAATAAACGAGCTTTGCAAATGTCGAATGTACCATACAAACTCCCACATACGAGTATACAAGAAATACTCCATTCTTAATTTCTAACCAAACTGCTTATACCAATTTTTTATCGATTTAGCATCAAAACTGACGTAGTTTTATACAAACTTATTCCACCTTTAATTTGTCCTCTTAAGTAAAAAATATTTTTTTTAGTGCTACCCTACACTATAAAAGAAAGGATGGTACAAAATTTCAAGTTTCTAATCTCAGTACTTTCGGCTGTGCTAATGCTTAACGCTGTGTCAACTAACTCATCTTAGTAACTGTTGTTTTCAGAATTTAAGCAATTTTTGTGCAAGTTTTTACCAAAGTAAATTTGACTTACTGGCGAAGCAAGCAGTTACAAAAATTGAGTGGCTAACGTCCTCTGAGAGAGTAAGTAAGTAAGTAAATTGTTTTAACAAACACACCAATTACCTAGCCCCAAACTAAGCGTGAGCTTGTGCTATGGTGACTAGAATAACTATAGTAATCGCCAGGATAGCCAGGGGTCGTGGATTCGAGTACTACCCGAAGACGACCGAGAAGTTTTTGTGTGCGTTTACTTTTATTAACTGTTCAAAGTAATTTCAAAGAAAAATCGGATCTAACAGACCAATATCATGACTATCGAAATGACAAAAATTGCAGCAGTGTGTTGCGTACTTTATCTTAATTAAAATAAAATCTCTGAAAAATCACGCGGCCGACATTGCGCGTATATCTCGGAGCAAATTGAGACGTAATGTATAAACCTAAAAACATCGAGCACGTAACCTGTAGAGGCGAAGTAAGCGCAATTTTTCTCCGAAACTTATCAGTGCTTGGCACTGATACGAAAAGTACTAATTTAAGTAAATATTTAAAAAAACGATATATTTGTTTAAATTGACAAAAGATTAAAGATTGTTAAATACAATCACAACCGAAATATCTCATATTTCATATTTTTAAAAACGATATTATGAAATATGAGATACTAGCTGTTGCCCGCGACTTCGCCCGCGTAAACTACTATTTCTGTATTATACAGGAACTGTGTTTTTTTTTCGGGATAAAAAGTAGCCTATATGTTATTCCAGACTATAATCTATCTCTGTGCCAAATTTCATCCATATCCGTTCAATAGTTTTTGCGTGAAGAAGTAACAAACATACACACTCACAAACTTTCGCACTCACAACAATCTTTTAAACAGTACCTTTATTTTAAAATTATGTAAAGAAATAAGTGAATTTTTTAACAAAATGCGTTGAATAGAAAACAGAGGCATTAATTTCCAAGGGATTTTGACGGAATTTTTCTGAAACAAAATTAATGACGTTTCGCCTCTATAGGTTATGTGCTCGGTGTAGTGAAAATATATTTCACGTCGGTGACACGTGAATAATGGTGAGCGCGCATCGGCGATCGCGAACTTTGGAGCTTGTTATCGGAATAGTTTGTTATGTAATGCTTGGGTCACTGAACTGGAGTGATTTTAAATATTTTTTAGAATATTTAAATATTTATTATGAGTTCACACTGTGTTCCTATTTAAGGGTGTTAGTAATAAAATAAATTGTTTCAACAAACACACCAATTAGCCCCAAATTAAGCGTGAGCTTGTGCTATGGTGACTAGGATAACGGATAGAAATACTTAAATACATATAAACATCCATAACTTAGGACAAATGCTCGTGCTCATCACACAAACATTTGCCCCTTGCGGGATTCGAACCCGCAACCGCCTGGTTTAGAAGTCCGGTGCGCGAACGACTACACCAAGACGGTCGTCATACGAGTAGTGTAGACAGTCTTATCTTTGAAGGGGGTAAATGGCCATCAATACCAACAACATTTAGTATAGAGTCATCTCCAAAATGGTTAAAAAATGGATCTCCATAATTATTCGTATATTATTATCTTTTTTATGATTTTGTATGATGCAGCTGTTTTTTCTTAAAGTTTTGATACTCATATTCACCTCTAAATAATTTAGGAACGTTTTCACTAAGACGCTGCATAAGCTAGGGTGCAGTTAGTTTGGTTTTATTGTTGACAAAACAATTAACTACGTAGGACATTTATTATTTACTAGTGGTTCCCCGCGACTTCGCCCGCAAGAGTTGGATTTTCCATATAAACTTTCATCCCCCATTTCACCCCCTTAATGTTTTATATCGCGACAAAATGTATATTCTTTCCAGGGTCTTGAACTGTCTCCATACCAAATTTCATTTCAATCGGTTCAGTGGTTTAAGCGTCAAGAGGTAACAGACAGACAGACAGACACACTTTCGCAATCATAATATTAGTATGGATACATAGGCATAATGTAGAGTTGTCTATGAAGTAAGAGTACATTTTAAACACTAATCATTTAAACGTAAGGGTTCTACATACTATAACAATATAAAATTATATTGTGTTTCGTAATTGATATTCAGTTGAAATACCCCATTTTAAACGTTGCTTTACGTACGTGATCATCAGATTAAAAATATACATGGAACAATAAAACAGTAAAATCTTAAATCAAATAAAAATTAAATACAGATAAGATATTTAATAGGCGTACTGTTGTACCGGGTACGTGTGTGAGGAAAAGAATTACTTTTAATTTATTTAACAACCGGCCAGTTATCGCGGATGGTTAACATAATCATGATAGACCGATAAAACAACAGTTTATATTTATTTAAGAGCCAACTGTAATAATTTTGCAATGTTTTAGGGTACCGCACGACACGTATCAAAATAATTTGGATGGATGTGTAACTAACTAGCGATTGAACCATTAGGTAGGCCTGCGCTGATTGTAAAAAATATATATTAAATTTATTTAAAAGTATATTATAACGTAACCAAAAAAACCTAATATCACGTACATTTTCGTTACTTAAAACTAATAACTTATTCCAAAGCGTGTTTCTCAGTCCATCTATCAGATTACAATAAATTTTGAGCAATTTCAAATAAAACATCGATTAAAGTTTTCTGCTAATCACAAATCTTGTTTTTAGAGGCATTTTCGAAAACTGCTTTCAATTCTCCGACATGTCATGTCTGGGGAAAGATATGAAGAAACATATCTGACTTTTAGATCCGTAAGATCTTTCAGTGACCCATTGGTCAAAGTAAAGCAGAACGAGCCAAGCCGTACCTTTTCGGAAACTCTTCTTTAAAGCGAACTAAAGGGTTTTTTTTAATCTTTATTTTTTGAGGGCTTTTGGCTTACATTATAATCAGTTACATCAATTAACTAAAGGGGTTATTAGACTACGCGTTATTCAGACAGTCTTACTAAGAAAATCTTAGCTCTTTAGCTAAAAGAGCTAACTTTCACAGGATGGTAGAGCGAGATGGGACGGACAGACTTACAGGCTCAACAACTCTTATTACACTACAATGTCTTAGTAAGGCTGTCTGAAAATCGCGTAGTCTAATCTAATAACCCCATAAGTCTCTAGGTATCATCACAAAGTGCTACTTTGTCGATTTGTGGATGGGTTGGAATTAGGCACCCGCAGATCATACCGAGAACAAAACCCAGCTACAAATACGCTGGTTCACTGAAACCACTGACCTCTATAATACACGATAAGCTTTATATCTACGGAACCATTATATGTGTGTTCCGAAAATACTTGGCCGGCTATTTTTATATCGCCACATGATCAAGTCAAGGCTATCATTATACGGAGCAGTTCAGTTTCAGTATTAATTTGATAAATTAAATGTAACGCAGAACGATGATTGAGATCTGTAACTTTTTTTGTTATAACGGGAAGTTAAGGATATAATAAAAGTCAAAAGGTTTGTGTATTATATTTTATTTTGCATCAGCTGTTAACTTTTGTATTATATTTTATTTGTCTTTTGCCAGTGTTCTCTATTATTTGACCCTATGCTACTAAAATACACCAAAGACAACCCTAAATCTATGGGCAGGTGAATGACGAACATACTTACCACTTTTCAAAAAAAATATTAGAATATTATTGGTTTCTGAGTGCTTCAGAAAACAAATAACTTTAGGCTTAAAAATTGTTATATTACCCATACACCTAACTTAGTTTTGATGGGACTTTTATAAAGTTTTCTAAAACTCACCTATTAAAAGGCACTCGTATAGGTTTAGCAGTAAAACTATGAAGAACAAATCGCTTTGCAGTAGCTCATCAATTTGATAGCCATTAAAACCATACCGACATAAACACAAAAAGCTCGTGTATGTTTTACAAAAAGTATTATTGCTTCTAATCAAACATCTAACATGAAACATCATACTCAGTAAGTTATTACGCGTTCTGTCGGCAGTAAAATATTAAAATGTAGACATGTTCAAGACTGATAAAAGCTCTAATGGATATAGAATAGCCCCGCTTTTTACGATCTACCCGCACATCCTCAGATGCTTATAGAAAATTATAATGCGCCCATTTTACAACGCGTTCGCGTTTATGACAAATGATTAACATTTCTTGGCAACTCGCTGTACGTATAATCGTAAAAAACCACCGAGTGATCGCGGATACACGTCCAATAAATAGTATCAAAACATCCTCACTTCGAATCTGATGAGCATTAATGGAAACGGTAGAGCTGAATGGGTCGGTTGTCATATCGGTCGGACAGTTTTGTTGGGACCACCGCGTGGGTCTTATCTGACATCCGAGTGCGCGCAGTGTCATCAATCGTGGCAGACGCTCGGGTGTACGCTGGACTGCATACTGTCAACCTAAAAATGAAGCCATTTGATTATCGCTATTTTGGCGCTGACGGCTGTTGTGAGCGTCTGGTGATTGTCCACGGAACTAATGAGAGGTGCCATAAACCTAAGTAGTGACAAGAGTAACTTGTACTCTATTTTAGTTCCCTAGACACTCGGTCGGGGCGCTTTGATTCGGCACAAAAATTATCTGTAATTTCTTAGATAATATTTAGTACAGCGTACTTGTATTATGGAGGTCAGTGTCGCATCTCGGACGAGACTATTCACCCCCGTTCCGTTATCAACTCGTCGAGATTCCGGCCAGAAAGAAACGCTCTTCTAAATTGGGCATTAGGCCACATCCGTCGCGGCCATAGCGCGGGGGCGTGGCCAGTACGCACGCGCGCGCCATTGGCCGCGATTCGCGTCGTGGGAACGCCGCTGAATCTTTGAATATCGCGGCGACCCTATTATTGAATCCATAGACAGAAGAATGGAATATAAATTCCGTATCTACGATCGTATCGTGTCGCAAGCTCGCTTTCGTCCGCGAATTTTTCGTATGCAATTCGAACGGCGGAACAGCCGGGCGGAATGCGCCGGCGACGCGTCACGCTCGGCGCGGCGCCGGCGGATAATCTCGCTAATTACAGATAAAATCGGAACCTCGGAACGCAACCCACAATGGCAAATCCGCGGAACGCTCTCACGTGCCCCACAAAGCGGGCTGCAATGCGAAAAAGAAAAGACGCGAGCTTCCGCATCTGCCGGCGGAAGCTAATTGCGTGGAATCGCTCGTATAATAAAATACGAGCGGCACAGCGCGACTTTTTCGGTGTTTCTGTATAAGGCGATGCGAGTTCTCGTTTTGCTAGCGGTCCATTTCATTCCACGACCAACGAGTGTTGTTTTTTGTCCGCAGGTGTGGTTTCAGAACGCGCGGGCGAAGTGGCGGCGCATGGTGACCAAGCAAGAAAACAAGATGGCGGAGAAATGTTCGCCGGACGCCTCGCTGGAGCTGGACATGTACCATGGACCGATGGGTTCGATCCAGTCGCTGCCGCCGCATAGCCCGCCCTACAGCGTGATGGGCGGCCCGCCCAGCCCCAACTCGATGGACTGCCCATAGCCCCAGTTCTGCGCCTTATGAGCGCCTCAGTTCTGGTTCACCAGTTCTCAAGAAACTAGTGGAAGTTTCGCTTAGTGCTCATATTCCCTTGGTTCAGATTGGCGGTTGCGAACTTTTTGAGCGGAACGCTACTTTGTGTAGTTCGTTCAGTGATCAATCGGTTGTGTAGGGCTCGGAAACTATTATTAGATCTGGTTGTTGAGTCTCAAAGGTTGTAAATTTTGTCGTTTATTAATATTATTATTGGTTAGAGTACGGATTTATTACTAACCTAAGGCTTGTACACAAATCGGCGCGATGCGAATTCGCAACGCAAAAGAGGAATAGGACGATGCTTCGTGAAGGTTCGTAGAGTTTTGCGATGCGACGTCGCAGCGCAGTTTTGTGTACAACTCCCTACCCTGTGAATATCCTTCATGTGAAGGTCCTAGCAAGTGTTGTATACAAATAGTAGTCTATATGAAGGTGTACCGTTTCAGGATCAACGTATAAATAAATGATAAATCACAGTAGATTGTTACGTAATGTACGACTAAGGTTTATTTAACACAGACCGAATATATCGAAATATCACTTACTATATCTTGGTTCTACAAACCGAAACTATGTGGAAGAAAGTTTTTTTTTATTAATATATTGAATACTATTTATTTATTGAACATTAATATTTAATTAGAATATAAGCTTAATCCTAAGGAAAGTTAGGTAAATGTGAAAATTTTCCATAGAGTAATTAGATTGTAACATAGGAATAGAGAAAACGCGTAAGGATTGGCCGGTCAAAAGTGAAAAAAGAAATCTTTTTTTTATAGATTTTTAGATTTTTTTGTGTACTGAAGGTCTTTTATGTAGTTGTAAGTATTACCTAAGTATAAATATTGCTCCGGCTAAACACACGCACCGTTAGTTCCTTTTTGTATAGATTTAAAGTACATTTATTAGTAATCTGAAATAATGTAAGCGTAGCAGATTCAAAGGGTTAATATAATCGATTTACTGTATGCGATCAGTTTGTGTACTTACTCATGTATTTGGAACCAGACTGGCTGGCTTGTGCACAGGCACATGTGTGTGTAGGCTGCCTGAGGCTGTTCACATCGAAAAAGCGGAGGCGGGCGAGAGAGCGGAAACTACCATCTTAACAGGGTGTCCAATTAATAATGGTCCAACGTAAAAGAGAAGTCAGTTAAACTAATTCCCTAAAACTAACTTAAATAGTTTTATACCCAATTACATACATTAAACAATTGAACGTCATAAAAACAAATTAAAATCGAAGAAACAAATGAACATCTTAAAAAGAAGTGAACATCACACAAAATGTGAATTTATATTTAGACCCGACTGGAGATCGAACCCGGGACCAGAGAGATTGCGACACCTTGAAAATCGGTCTCGGCTACGGAGGTCGTCAGTGTTTGGAGGGATCTCGTTTAACATTTTAACACAATCGTTGATAAGGTCTAAAATAATGTCTAAAACATTAAGACTGTATTTGTAAAGAATCAGTAGGTTTTTTTACATATCGTCAGATCACAAGATGACATCGAAAAAGGCACGTCAAGTAAAATTAATAATGCATTGTTAAAATACAAAAAAAAAAACAATAGTCTTCTTTATAAGTTCCGCGTTTTTCGTACCGCTCCCGCTCTCGCGCAGACATAGATCCTGAGGCCTTACCGGCTGACGATGTCCGTATTTTCGAATGTAGCCGTCCCTTTCACTTCCTACAGAATGACAACGCAAACGAGCGAGATGGCTAGACTCGAAAATACGGACATTGTCAACAGGAGTAGGGCCTCTGATTCGGAGGTTCATACGGCCGCACGTCAGTCAACCCTACTTTGACCTTGAGATCGCCTCTATTCCCTACGTAATAAAAGCTGTTTTCCTAGTTCAAATGGGTAACCTGACGTGCTGCCGTCTGTGCTTTCTTTGAAAGTGGTGTATCTTCGTAAACCGCTGTAAAATACCTTAGAAACTGGCAGACCTATCGCCTGACTCGATTGCTTTCATGTTGCAATGGTAATAGCTTTCAAAAAAGCTTTAAGGGACTTAAAACTGACGTTAGATAAGCAATGATAGCAATAAAACTAATGAAAAAATTACAGTACCATATGCCATTGCTTGGATTGGCCATCGCGTTTACGATAGCTTTCAAGGTTGGCGGTGTAGGGCTCCGGGAAAGCAATAAAACCTACAGGGTGTCCCCTAAGTCAAGGTCAAGCTGAAATGGGGTGATGGGCCAAGGGTAACCAGTTATGGGAAAAATATGAAAAAAAATGATTAATAGTATTAGTATTAAAATTTTGGAATACAATTTAAAGAAGCATACCTGTAGTAATGCTAGGTAAACAACAAAAACTTAAAAATAATGAAAAAATACAATTCAAATGTAATCACTTTGGAATTGCCATTGTCAACGCGATAGCTTTCAAGTAAGCGATAGGTCTGCGTGCATCAAAGAAGAAGCGATTGGCAAACTACATCGAATGTACGCCTGAATGATTTATTCATGTCACTAAAAGTTATAACGATCTGTTAATAAAAATATTCCAGTTTATAATAATTTAATTTTATTTCACCCCTTATCCTAAAAAAATATTTCTGTTCTAATAGAAGGGTATAGTATAGATAGGGTATACTATACCTATATAGATAGGGTGATACGGATATAGATAGGGTATGTCTATTATCTGTTCATTCAGATAAAATGAGAAAACCTGTCAAGTGCGAATCAGATTCCTGCATGAAGGGTTCATATAAGTCAGCCTATTAGATCCCACTGCTGGGAAAAGGCCTCACCTCAACTATGAGGAGGAACGAGCCATACTTCACCACGCGGGCTCAGTGCGGATTGGTGGAGGGGTGTATGTAAGGCAAGTGACAAACCTTACTGTCAGAAGTTATCAAGCCGCCCTAGGGCCTCTGACTAGGCTTAACGACTAATACCACAGATATTAGGGTTCATATCTATACAAAATTAGACATTACAATTAATTATAATCCTTTTTTAGTTTTAAATGGGAGCCCCTAGATTATTCATATTTATATTATTCTGGTTTTAGTGTTTGTTGTTATAGCGGCAACAGAAATCATCTATAACAGAATACAACTGTGTAGCATATGAGATACAGCCTGGTGACAGATGGGCAGACGGACAGTGGAGTCTTAGTAATATGGTCCTGTTTTTACCCTTTGGGTACCGAACCCTAAAAATGACACATTTTCAATTAAAATTAGTTCAAACTAAAAATTAGTTTCATTTCCATACAACCTTTTTCTTTACTAAGCACGCAAGCTCTTTAAGCCGAACATGATTATATTGATGAAATCGAACGCCGGCTCACTGGCGTAGCAAGCACTTGCAAAAATTCGTCGACTGACTAACGTCCTCCGTAGCTTAGTTGGTAAGAGCACTCGCCCGGATAGCGAAGGGACGTGTGTGTGGTGGGTTATAAGTTATAAAAATATAATAAGCCGAACATGGCTTGATAATGTAAGTTGCCGTAAGTTTTATGACGGCAGAAACTAAAGTTAATGGAATGTGTACGTAAGTTTCTACTTAAACCAAGTGTTATACTGTGTAACGACAATGAGGCTGCTTGCAGGTGTGCGAGATATGTCATTTTCTTAAAATGTCCTTTTTCAATATGTTATTTTCTCGAAATTTCCTCTCGCAGAATGACCTTTCTCAAAATGACCCTTTCTTATAATGTGCTTGTAGTAACAATAATTTCTTTTTCAAAATGACCCTTTATCAAATTATATACTAATCAAACTGTCTAGGGATATTTTGGATATAATAATACTACGTTTTGTAATATCCCTAGACAGTGTTGATGTGTGTATATATTCTAAAACTTGTACGGTCAAGTGTAGGTACTTGACTTTGAACTTTAGTTTAAAACCAGTAAATATTGGTCTGCAATGTCAAAGCTTGACATTAAATAGTACAATAATGAAAATATTTAAATCAGTCAGATTCTTCATAGTTCCAAAAACACTTGACTATACAGTTTTTTGAGAAAAGGAAATTTTGAGGAAAGATCAAGCGAGATATACACAGCATGATATTCTAGGTATTCATCAGACCCATTTCTTATTAAAATTGATTAGTTGATAATAGTTATTTTCCATAAATACATAAGTAGACTACAGAATAATGTACGAAAAAAATTTTTGCAGTATAAGGATGTAATATTTTTTTGTCTAATACGTGTGTCAAGCACCCATTTAAAATAGCTAATATACGGGTAAGGAAGTAGGTACTAATCTAGTCAGCGGCCATATTTAATTTAGGTAAAACTAAATTATTGGTAATTAATAAAACTAAATTATTGGTAATTAAATCCCCGTATGTCAAACAATTTCCAATTGGCAAACTAGTGGCGCACAATCATAGCTGCTTACATACATATAGCAGTACTGCATGTTGCTGCCCAGGAATTCAGATAGTAGATAAACAAACATACCTGGGTTTAGCCATTGACAGCAAATTTAATTGGAGCCACCATATTGAACATGTCTGTACTAAGTTGAGACAATTTTTAGCAAACATCACCATTCTCAATAATCGCATTCCATTCAAAGTAAAGTTAATGTTGTATAATGCACTTGCTGAGTCGCATGTCCAATATGGCCTAAGCTATAAATCATATCTCGACGAAATACATAACCTACAAGTAAGGATTCTCAAAACTATAGTTTCCAAAAAAATTATGATCAAATGCCAAGACAATGCCGATCTTTTCCAACACTGTAAAACTTTGCCAATACATTTGCAAGTACAGTTCAGTTTGCTAAAAAAACATTTTTTTAATGAATCTTTAAAAGTCCCTATTGACCACCCTGTACGCACCCGAGCAGCTTCTAAAAACCGGCTCCGCACACTGCACGCAAACAATGCGTACGGCGAGCGGACAACTGGCTACCTCATACCTCGTCTTATCAATAACTTACCTAATAACCTAGCGAATGTCACACAGAAAAATATTAAATATAAGCTCAAAGAATATTACCTCGGAACGTTGTAGCGATTCAAATAATAAAATATTTAAAACTTATAATACTGATTAGAAATAGTTAAATGTTGTATTGTATGTATAAGTTTTGTCCTATTTTTAAATTTAAGTAGGTATTGTTGTATTATAATTTTGTAGTAGAATTATGCTTACCGATTATTCTGCGACTTATGTCATAGTGAACTTACCTACTTCTTCTTTTTTATTATTTTTTTCTACCACTATAGCCGTGGTCCGTAGGGATAGTTTTGGTTCAATCTCAATGTATAGAACATTAGGTACCTATCTAAGTCTACTCATAAACTACAAGCTCATGATAGCACAAATATAAACCTCAGTGGTTTTTAGTCGCTGTCATTTAAGTTATCTTGTATTATGTCTTTTTTATTCGGTAAATAAATTTTAAAAAAAAGGTGAGTTTCCCAGCTGTAAAGAAAAATTGCATGTTGTGGAAGTACAGTAGGAAATCAAGATATAGTGTCAAATAAATACTTGCGTTGCCTGCCTGTCTACTTAATATTTACCGGCCTTCAGAATCTGGAGGTGAGAAAAAAAACAAAATAACTAAGTATCAAAAAATACCGGTCTATGCCCGCGGTTTATAACCAGAGTTCGGAATTAGGTAGAGTTATTCATGTATGTACTTACACTGATTTTATACAGCGAAAGAATAAAGTGGATATGCCTGAAATCCCGTGATTAATTTGAAAGAGCATAAAAATTCCCGTGATTTTTTGAATAAAAAGTTGTTTAAGTACTTTTACACAATTTCAACTACTGCACGCGCGACGTTGCCAAACTTACATCAATTACATCGGATATCCGAAGAGAATCAATAATTTGTACTGTGAATTAATGTTAACTAATAAAAATTGTATGTTAATTATCTTTGTTTTATTTGTCTATCTGTGAGGTTTTTATTATAATTTATTTGTATTATTGTTGGCCACACGGGATTGTCCATTAGAAATCCCGGGAAGGTCCACATCAATATCAACAAGTTACTTTAACGTTATTTTGTTTAAATAATAAAATTGAGCTGCATGATGCTATGCCTTGTAGATCTTGTGGTTCTGTCCAAAAAGCCCCGGGTTCAAACCCCGGGTCAGGCACTATAAGCTCGTACACATACTTAGGTTACAAACACTTACAAACAAAGTAAGTCCGAGTGCACACCACATTCATGTAGCGATGTCTCCGAAAAAGATAAAGTTAGGAATGCCCGAAAGAGGAATTCGGACCACCCACCCGTCTTCGTTTATTTATTGTTTTAATTAAAACAACATAACTCTGGGGTCGCCACCGCGCCTATGTGACAGCTCGTAACTTGCGGGTTTGGCCACCTTTACCTACAGATACGAGTATGCGGACGCAGCAGAGCGAAAAGCTATTACATGGTGACCAATTACCCAAAATTAATATTAATTTTATCATCGTTATGATACGAATAAATAGTTGATTCGTCTTTTGAAAAAAGTCAACAAAATATAATAGTTAAAGGCTAATTAAAATTATATCATGAATTCTAAATTAGTAATATCTAGTTACTCTTAGAGAGGAATGGCAGGTCACTCCACCGACAAGAGCCGCTCTTTATGATGATATGTTCTCTCTTGTACTATTTTCACAAATTCTGGCAAAGAAACACCAGTAAATGTTTCTTTACCAGACCTTTGAGACTTAATTGGGCTATAATTCACAACTCAAACTTTATGCTAAAGTTGGAACTTACGCATTATCTATCATACTTTAAAATGTGGAAGACGGTAACTGGGTTCACTTTTTAATTTGAAGATAGGAGGCAGAAAGTTGAGCGGGATATCAGTTTTTCAAAGACGAACAATTTTTTTTTTATAAAAGTGATAAAATTGTTTATTTTTTGACAGCAGCAAGAAAAAAATGAAATGCTTCCTTCTATTATACAAGTTAATGTTGAGGTCTTCATCTTTCTACGAGGGTTTGTATTTTAGATGACGTACCTACATAGATAGCAATACGTGGGTTGACAAAGCTAAGTAAGTATTTACAAAACAAGTAGGCATCAGCAAAGTAACTAAGAGTGTAAAGGATTCTTACAGAGATATACAGAAAAAAAATGATGACTAGGGGTTGCCCGCGACTTCGTCTCGAACGATGTGTGTCATCGAACATTAAATTACCTCATAAGACAGAAAGAAAGAATGAAAATACATATATCAATGGTAACAAAACACTGACTTATCCTAATATGTCGTATGGTGTAAACAGGCCATCTCCGAATGTATTTAATTTTATTCTATTGGGATAAACCATAGCCAAGATTGTGCTCCGGATTCTACATGTTATATTGTCCTATGAGCGTCAAAATAAATTAAGCCGATTTTAAGTCTATTAGCAACATACACACAAAAATATGAAACACTACATTTTTATACTCCACTTAAATAAACTAAGTTCTGTGGGGTGTTTTGGATTTTTAAAATCAGTGTACAGATTCTTATATTTTTTATATATAGATTACAAAAATAACTATCTACTTGTCCTTATGCTACCAAAGTTGCAATTATGGACTAATGAAGTTAAATAATTATTCATGGATTGATATTACTTTTTCTGTGTCAATAATATTAATGGTGTAAAGATTAAGTAATTATGAACGAGGCCGATGTTTCAGCTCTCATAAGCCGTTGTAAAAAATACGGGTGTAATGTAAAAATTCCTAGCACTATCGTTGCAAACGATCCACTCAGCAGAGGCGAGAAAATATAATTAATTCACTAATTAATACCATTAGTACGTGTCGGTCGCGATTACAGCCGACATTTAAACTTTGTTAATGCTGTACTGGTATTAATGATTCCTTTACTTCAGTGGGTTTATTCGCTCTTAGTTTTTTTTTTTAAGTTGGACAGTGTCAAGGACGATATTACGGCCAGAAAGAGCTTAGACGCAACACTCATAAAGATTGTGCCAGAAAATATATATTTTTCCCGACATCAAGTTATTTTATCACAGTTAATTGTGTGTGTGTGTCCTCCTAGCCGAATTTCAACCACGGCGGCCTATCTCAACAGAGATTAGCCAACTGCGCGGGACATATTATAGTGCACAAGTGTGTGCGCAATACACAGGTGCACTCTCTGTTCCTTCACTCTCATAATTCGGTGAGACGGCAGTCCGACATGACCGTAGATCTCTATCAAGCGCAGGACCAACGGCTTAACGTGCGTAACGAGGCACGGGGGTGTTAACACCACCAACTTCCTGACTCCGGAGCTGTGTCTAAGTAATTTCAAGACAGAAAAACTCAAACACTCTCACAGTCAAATCACAGTTAAAATTAGTAATTAAGTACATGCCCGCAAATTGCTGGGCGATGCAAGATTTTTTAATTATATTTATTTATTTTTACAGAAGATTGAAAGTGGTCAGGGAAACGATAGAGTTATATTGTTATAACTCCGTTGTTTTCAAAACGAAGCTACCGAAACTTTAGCAATGATCTCAATATTTTTTTATTATCGCCCAGTATGCGAGGAACGCGGGTTCGATTCCCATCTCTGGTAGTCATTTTTTTAAGTGCAAAATATATTTAGATTGCATAGTGAATGCTTATCACTTAAAAACAATAATTTAATGATCTCAATACAAGTAGAAGAGTGATTCTCCGAGGGCCGTTTTTTGGCGGTCACACGTTCATAATTCCTAACCCATTGAATAAATAGCTTTGGAATCAACTTTAAATGATTGTCTATTTATTCATCTACACAGACATAGTTTTAATCATAATATAGGGCTTACAGATAATTTATAATAATATTTTACCGCCAAAAACGGGAGCAAAACCGTTGTTCTCCGCGCGTCCCAACGACCTCGCGCTCAGTTCAAACACTAATATCTTTATTGTTTGTTGTGTTATGTACACATACTATATGTCAAAAAAAATTGTAAATAAGTCAAGATTCATCATTCAAAAAACCAAAATTGATATCGTTTAAACAGAAAGAGTTAGAAAATATTTTGTCACGGTCACACGATCGTGGTAGATTCGTAAACGCGACATAAAAAGATCCATAGCTTTAAAGAGCCTTTTAGACACGCTTAATGGCCCTACGGAAACTTTAGATTCATTACAGCATCATTGGAGGACAAATGC
Source organism: Pyrausta nigrata (assembly GCA_949316185.1). Lineage (NCBI taxonomy): Eukaryota > Metazoa > Arthropoda > Insecta > Lepidoptera > Crambidae > Pyrausta > Pyrausta nigrata. The sequence continues at coordinate 4,613,369 of OX438936.1, forward strand.
CTTTCTTATCGATATGATACAGAAAATATAGGCACACAAATTCATCAACTTTTTTCTGGCAACCTTTTGACGAAACCCTTCATGGTTAAATTTTAAAGACAATGGAATTATTTAGATGTAAGTGATGAATATTTAGTATAAAACCCGTTTTCAATTTCTTCGTCCGCTTTAATTTTTTTATGTTTGTCAAGAAACAACCAGTAAATTTTTGAAAATGTCAAATTTTCGTAACTTTCGTGGCATGGTTTTCGTGGACATTTGACCACGAAGGTTATCTTTCACTTCACGTAAGGTTACGGAGGTCTATTTATAAGCCATAATTTACTTCTCTATCGGTCTGTAAATGTTTTAAAATAACCATGTTAACGTTTTCTCCCAAAATTATTAATAAACGATAGTTTGAGTAGGTAGAAGCATGAGTTTTTCTTGTTTTTATCTATTTTAGTCAAATATGGTTAATATATCTAATTGATTGAACCCTGATGTTCTACTAACTAAATAAATGGTTGGCTTATCAATTTATCGACGTCAATGTTCAAAGTTCTTCACAGAGTTCATATACGACTAACTTGATAAAACACTGCCCTTGATTGAATGTATACACATGTAGAATAAAAAGGATTTGGCATAACCAATACACCACACGGAAACTATGATCTACAGTTTTAGACGACAGGAGTACGTTTACCTGGAACAAGTGATTTTTTTAGGTAGATTCACCGTGGCTGGATAGAGTCCGAAAAACTGCGCGATGGCATTCATTATTTAAAATTTTGGGCCAAGTATAAGCCAGCTCGACCAGTGATTGGTCTATTGTGGCAGCCCTTTTGATTATAGCTCACTACTTTTACCCGTTGAATCCAGGAATTGTCAGATTTTTCGTGGAGAGAGTTCTGTTATCTCTTCCGGGTGCATTATATGCTGCCCTAAATGGGTACTTCTTTTGCTCAAAAGCGGTCCGCACGAGCAAAGTATGTGCTTGGCCGTTTCTTCTGTTGAGTGGCAGAAACGGCATATTGCGTCCTCGGTATATATTCTGGTCACAGCACATGTTTTGTATCTTTTGAGCTGTAGCAGTTCTTTAGATACTTTGTTGTTATATCCTTGTATAAGTGCTTTAGAGTGTTCTTGTCCTGGTACGGACTTCCACAACTCAATAGCCTCTTGTTTACAAAGGATAGTAAGAAGTGTAGTGGCTCTTTGTTTGGGAATACCACAGAACGGTTCTGGGCCGATTTGAGGGTCGTCGGCTCCTTTTCTGGCGAGCTCGTCTGCTACTTCATTACCGTATATGTTAGAATGCATTAGCACCCATGTAAGTGTTACTTTATTGGAGTTATTAAGAGCATTCAGGTTTCTGTTGCATGTTTGAACTAGTTTTGAGTTTAGTCTAAAGGATTCTATAGCCAGCAGTGCTGCTTGGCTATCCGAGTTAATGTAGATGTGTTGGTTACGAAGCCTCCTTTTCAAATTTACCTCCGCGCATTTGTTGATTGCAAAGACTTCGGCTTAGAAGATAGAGGACTCCGTGCCCAGGTTAACGCTAACCTTGAGCTTGGGCCTCTCTCCGTACACCCCACATCCTACATCAGATCCTTTCTTTGATCCATCTGTATACCAGACGTGGCTTCCTTCTTTGAAGATCATTTGGCCCTTTGGCCATTAGTCCCTTGAAGGAATGTTTACTGAATACATCTTATGAAGTTGTATTCTGTGTGCATGTCGTCGCTGGCCATGCTGAGGGGTATGTGTCAAAGGACTGATTCCTTCAGTTTTGTTAGTGTCTGAGACACCTGGTTCACCTGGTTTTTGTGTGGGTGCATATTCTGAATAAAAACTGCTTGGCTTCCTTTTGTACCTGCATATGTACTGGTATAAGGTCCAGCAGTGCATTCAGCGCTAGCCATGGTGTAGTTGGCAGAGCTCCTCGCACCGGCATTATGACCCAAATACTTCAGTGCTTGAAAACGAACGTCTACAACCAATCCAAACCATGGTCTCTTACTATGGGCGTTATAAAAAAGTTTAAGGACAAACAACGAGCTATGTTCGGTGTTTCTCCACTGGATTGAATTCAAGAGATACGTAGAAGAACTAAGGTTACAGTAAGAAACATAGCCCTGTAGACCACTACGCTCAAGTGGCAATGGGCAAGGCACAAAGGTTCTTGATTAGATACCATTTGGTAAAGAACATAGCGTAAAGCGTCCACTAGCAAGATTGACAGACGACCGTCCAAAGGTTGTATGATCGCACTGGATACAGGCCGCTTGTAACCGGTCACGTTAGAAGTCTTTGGGGTTGGCATATGTTTATCAGTTGACGTCCTGCGTCAGATTATGTTGTTGATATGCATGTGTGCAAAAGCATTAAGTACATAAGCTACCAAAAATCAACCATACTTCGTCGTCAAAGTGGAAATTTTTACTATATAAAAGGTTAAGAGATTAAATTATTAATGCTCCTTATGCTCTTTACTATAAAAAAACTATGTATTTTTTCAATTATTTTGGTTTTATTTGAAATATTTTGATGTAATAAAATATAACTTCAGTATGAAAAATACGTTTCGTAACTTTCGTGGAGTCATAAATAACTTTCGTGGGTACCAAAATTTTAAAATTAAATATTGGAATGAATAATAAACCGATTTATTTGATTCCAACATAATTTAATATAATTTTAAGCCTTCTTTAGTGTAGTATTTTTCTATTTTCTAAAAAGCTGAAACTAAAAATCGCCACGAAGGTGACGTGGAGAATGCTTTCCGGAGAATCACTCAGAAATAAAACAATTTTATTAGGGTTTGATGATTTCGTAGCAAAATGTTACCTACATAGACATTCCATAGTGTACCAACAAAACAACATGAATTTGAAACCTGTGTCTTGCAATTTGAAACATACTTGGTACAGAACAATACAGGCGGTATTTTTTCTGAATCATCTTAGAAATAGGGTTTGGCATTCTGAAAAAAATCAACAAGCACGGGTAATTAAATAAAATATTTGCGCAGACAAAGTTGCGTTTAACCGCTAGTAACCTATATACCGCCTTTTTAAATATTTACCGAGGAATAAATACCTTTGTGCCTGCCGGTATAACATCGTCGGGCCTTAAACAAAAGGTTGTCACACGCTCCTGCAAATCTGGTAGTCTCATTCATAAGGAACAGAGACACCAGTATCGTACTCCAGGGTGGTAGAAAGGGATGGATGCAAAAGTCACATAACGGGATAGCTGCTTTTCGGGTTCAGTCGAGCCTTGTGGGCGACGGCACATTATACTGAATACTGCGGCATCTTAATGCAGTTGGAATAGGGGTGGTTTTAAAACTAAAATGTATAGTTCGATGTGCAATTGATTATGCATATAAACAATTCGTGGAATCGAATTATACTGTTTCTCGGAGTTTGTATTAGTCAGTTATATAGGACAGAATTTTTCAACAGAAGCCTTTTTGTAAGAGAACCAGCGATACTAGAGAGTAGCGTCATCGTTTAGTCATATACATATTTCTAATGGAAGCGACGCAAAAAAGGGTATTTTAATAATATGAAGCGTCACAAGCAGCTTATGAAAATTAGAATGAAAAATGAAATATCGCTTATTTCTCAGAGGAATAAAGTTACATTACAAGGTTGAGTCCTCGTTTTAAGTAGGATAGTAAAGGAGGACTCACTCCTCTACTACTACTACTAAAAAAATTATTACAAATAAGTATAAATCCATACTAATATTATAAATGCGAAAGTGTGTCTGTCTGTCTGTCTGTCTGTTACCTCTTGACGCTTAAACCACTGAACTGATTGAGATGAAATTTGGTATGGAGACAGTTCAAGACCCTGGAAAGGACATGAGCTACATTTTGTCGCGATATAAAAACATTAAGGGGGTGAAATGGGGGATGAAAGATTCTATGGAAAATCCAACTCTTGCGAGCGAAGTCGCGGGGAACCACTAGTTATAATTATAAATTGATAGAACCCTAATTATAACGTTAATTTAATTTAATAAGCTTTCAGTGTATTTCAGTTCTAACATTGTATTGTAGCTGTAATAATAATAACTTTTTTTACTTACACTTGTCTGGTTTTAGCACCCACAATTATTGTTCTGAAGCAGTGGCAGGGTCAATATTTAGACGTGTAGTATTACGAGTATCGATAAGAGGCACTTGCCTCTTCTTAGGTCTATCTATAAGCAAAATTGTATCCAAAGTTATTAAATTTTAGTCCAGTTAGTGGCACAATAAAACTAAAGAATTACAACCGTGCTACTAGTTCTCCATGACAATCTGAATATTACTCCGACGAAATATCTATTTTGTTTCATAACCGTCAAAGATGTTTCGAATAAGGATCCTTATACAAAAAAGCGGACCAGCTGCTCGAACTCAAAACATATCTTGAGCTTTGTTATTTAAGTTCAAAATACGACGTCTCCATACGTGGTAGAGATCATTTAGCGCATTTACTATCAATCATGCTCGCGCGCAATGTTGCGTGCGATTTTAAGCGTCGGGGCGGCGCTCCTTGCGACCTTCTGCACGCTATGAAGACAAGATTTTAAACATTAATTTTTTTACAATGGAAAAAACATTGATGTAATCTGGGATGCGCCCAAAATATTTCGATATTTAAGGTTTCAGAAGGTTTTCAAAGACGCGGTGTATAAACTTAGTATTTGAAGTTGAGCTTTCAAAAATCCGCTGTCTCATAAATTAAATAGGCTCTATTACTTGTGCCTTTCAATTTTCGGAAAACCTTTTTAGTTAGTCAAAAAGGAAATCGATTATTGATATTTTAGCTATCTGGTTAGCAATTAAGAATAATCAGGATTTTGCTGAATTGAACCTCTAAGGAGATGTAAAAGGGGGTGGAAGTTTGTATGAGAAACACAGGCTGACGGGTGAGCGTTTTAATATTTCATAATTGTGTTGATTTTTGCAAATACCAAACATCACAAGCTCCAGTTTGTGATGGCGGGTGAACGATCTTATCAGCGGTGGTAGGCTCCGTTAGGCGCCGCCTGGTTACTACCATCCTCCCACCGGGGCCCGGCGCCAAGCAGCTTGCTGTGTTTCGTCGGTGACTGGGTGTGCCAACTTCTGGGTGTGCTCGCTCCACCGTCGACTCTATCAAGTTTCGTTATGTGTGATATCACAAATAGTAAGTATCGCTCTTCTTTCTGTCGCGAATATCCAGAATAGAACGTCGAAAAAGAAATGATGATAAATGATTTTTATGAAATAAATCAACGGAATAGATCATCTGGACTGCAAGCAAGTTAAACCACAAATGTCATTCAGTTTTTGTCTGTGCCTATGCGGCAGGGTAAAAGCGCCAGGAATAGGTCGCGCCCCGCGTTACCGCATCCATATCCGGGCTGAAATGGGCCGGAACGCCCGTGCCCGGGCAAAAACGGGGCCAAGATAAACGGGTGGTGCTGGCATTTTTGGGACAGTCAGTAGTCATAGAAAAATATCTCTATGAGGAATATTCAAGCAATGGATAGGTTAAAGGTAAGTATTTTAACCTGACAAACCCCATAAAACCCGCGAGTGGATTGATAACAATTAATTTTTTATGCGAGAAGTGGAGGACCATGAAAGTTAGCGCCGTCTTGGAGAGGCCTATGTCCAGCAGTGGACTGCAATATGCTGATATGATGATTTTTTTAATGTGTCTGGAAATATAAGGTGTAACTTGCAAAAATATGTAAAATAAATAGGAAGGTTGGTTACTAAAATAAACGGAATCTAATACCAAAAAATGCCTGACGGTTTCTTTGAAATAATCTTACCATTGAAGTTGAATAGTTGAAACTTTTTGCACACAGTTTATTATACAAATGGCGGACTTAACGCTGAAAGCTTTCTCTACCAGTCAACCATAGGTCCAAACAGAGAAATACAGGCGGTGCAAGATATCGTAAATGAGAAAAAGATGATACCGAGAAAACCAATGCAAAAGATATTGTAGGAAGACTATGTCTAGTTGTGGTTCAGACTAACGCTCTATTTGTTGATTATTTTTCTTTTGTTATTATGAATTAATGATATTATTTGTATACCTATAAATAATCACGTAATTTTTAATATATTATTTTATGCATACATCAAAGACTGTATCTGCCATCTTTGACTTCTAATTACTCGCTGACTTGGTCTTGAGTATTTTGTACTTTATTAATTAGTCTGACTTACGCCCAAAGCCGAAAAACTTGAGAGTCCAAAAAGTCCCAATCCAATTTGTCCCGCTAACCATTATCTTCAACATGAAAATAAATAAATAAACTATATCTTGAAAAGAAACAATTTTCACTCAAGCTCAATTTAAAAATGTATTAAATTCTTGTCTACGAAAAGAAATCCTGAAACCTTTGCCGATTTCTCAGAAATTCCTTTTTATTATATCTTGGATTGAGTCTCAAAGGTGTTTCGAGAAAAACTGTTTTCAAATGGGAAATATAACGAGAATATGCGGGGTAAAGTTCCAAGACGAAGAAGTCGCTAAGAGAAAGTTTTTCTTTCCATTTTTATTGTAAAATATTGCAACGTAGGATGTGTCTACAATAATAAAAATACGGGACATTTTATACAAAAACTTTTTACTGTACGTAAAGTAAAAAGTGAATTTTCTACTTACCTAATTTTATTGTTGCAAGTTTCATTATTAAATATGTGTAAATCTTTAACGTACTTTAATTCATACATGCTACGTCTATAAAGTCACAAAGTGGCAAACTGCTATCCTATTAGAAGAAGCATTATTTGCGAGTATTTTAGACTCAGTCGGCGTTATTACAAAAAAAACAGATCCGGTTTAAAATGGGTCTAAATATTATATTAGGAATGAATGACACATTCGTGACATAACCTGATAGAGAAGCGCTTTTCTAATTGGCTAGCTAATAGCTTAGTCCTGTCTTAAGCCCGGATATTACTTAACTCTATGAGCCTGGTACTAAGATTTTGGAATAACAGGGAGTATTTTTAAGTGATGTACAAGGCTCGAGGCGTCCGAGCCCTTTTGCCTAGAGCTCGGTTTCGTTTACAGGGCTGGCTTCGTTTGTATGGCGCCCGACGACTCAGGAGTCTTTTTCAGAGCTCGAGCTTCTTTGAAGGCTTGAGCCCTTTTTGAAGGCTCGAGCTCTTTTGAAGACTCGAGCTATTTTGACGGCTCGAGATCTTATGAAGGCTCGAGTTCTTTTGAAGGCTTAAGGCCTTTTGAGCATTCGATCGTACTCGAAGCATTTTTAGCGCACTATTTTTAAATGATTTAGTTACATGATGTTAAGCTAGAGAATTGTATGAAATATATATTGTCAAACATATCCAAAAGCACCGATGCTCATGGACACCGCACTGCGACCGCGCAGTATTGCTTCGTTACGGAGATATTAAAGTTATCAACATAGTCTTGAGCTTTTATTGAAGGATTGCGTTCATTTTAGGACTTGACCTTGTTTTACGGCTCTTTTGGAGGCTCAACCTCTTTTGAAGGCTCGAGTTCTTTTGAAGGTTCGAGCTCTTTTAAAGGCTCGAGCTCTTTTAAAGCCTCGAGGCATGGCTCAGAGAGCTCGCAGCTTGGCTAAGCTCGGGGCACCAAGCCTACCGAGCTCACTGAGCCTTGCCATTCCGCCTCGAGGCTTCAAAAATAGGACTCGAAGCCTCGAGTCTTGTACATCACTAGTATTTTTACAGGTTAGAAAAACGACTGTCAACAGAGTACAATACTGTGTGTCCCGTCTATGATACTACCTAATGCACGAGCTCATACAAAGTAAAATAAATTAGTCCCAGTACAATCTTCAAAACCCAGCTTTCTTCGTTTTTTAAAAAACGGAACAGATACAGAGATAATAAAAGAATTTCGAATCCTATTGTTTTTCAAAATCATCTGCCTATCGCCTTGACTTTTAAATTTCAGCGGCTCACAGATAAAATCAGTATCATAATATTTTGGAGGGTGACCGGACCAGGTACTCAATGAATCAAACATAATTGATTGGAGAGATGAGCCGATGTGTATGTCACCCTGTCATCCCATACACGAGGTTTTGTCACTTCATTTTTTTTTTCTTATACACGTCAAAACGCGTGAATGGGCAAAGGAATTATCTTTTTTCGGCTTTGAGTGATAGATTTTGGTGCTGCAATGAAACTATCTTGATTTGCGTCTGTCAGCAAAACCAGCTTTTTCTCCATTGTTAAATAGCAATTAAATAATTATATAGATAAAAACAGTAAGCTTCAATTTTTTTATATAAGTAAAAAACTGATTTTACATATTTTGTAACCCAATACGTATACATTTTTGATTAACTACCTACTGTGATAAGCATTAAAATAATCTCTAACTAAAATTATAAAACTAGTTTTTGATATGCCATTAAAAAAGGATGACGATAATAAAAAAAACAAAAATGCCCAAAACAACACATGCCAATTATTTCAAATAATAGATAATCTCCATCAAAGCATCGAGTCATATGTTCCTACTAATTTATAATCTACCCTCGAAGTTAGATAACGACTTTATCGCGCGTTGCTAGGGAGTTGCTAACCAACCCTTATGCCACTTGTGGAATTAGCGAATCACCCACCATTTTGATGGGCACGCGGGAAATCATTTAAGCCTGGATATCTCAAAGTAGGGTGTAGGGTCCATAGACCCAAGTGTATTAGGGGTATATTCATTTTATTCATTTGGTAATATAACAGATATTGAGCCTTAGAGAATGATTGTTCGCAGGGGACACTTGTAGAAGGTATTGATAAAATATTAAACACCATAGATTGTAAATGTGGTAAAAAAAATTTCTTGGGTTTTCCGCCATGATATAACATCTATGGTATGTACGGTTAACATTCAGACACTCAAAGTTAATGCTTATGCCGTCGACATAAAGGCGGTAGTTGACGATTATTATAATCGAACATTAAATAAAATAGACCTGGCCTAAAGGTCGAAAAATCTTTATAGGTTCTTAGCCTTTCAAGCCTTTTAAATATGCGCCTAGCCTACAAAGACGCTAAAAGCCTATAGTCATCGAGTGGACAAAAAAAAGCTATGAATAAGGCCTATCCTAAAGGCCTAAAAGACTTTTTAGGCATTTATCCCGCTGTAGCCCCTAATCCATAGGCTAGCCTAAAAGCCTATAGACTTCGGGAACACTAGATCGAACTGTTTCAGTAGATTAGTTATTTTATTTTATATTGTCTCTCTATAGTTAGTATTAGAATAAGAATGTATGGAAACTGTTTCTGAAATAAATGTTTTTCAATTCAATTCAATTAATAATAAGTGAAGTATAAGTATGTTTGTAACTAAATCTAAGACTGGGTATTTAATTAAAATACCGTTGCTGCGTAGAGCTAAAACGCCTAAGTATTTGTTACAATATTTGTTACTACACTGCTTTTTATAACTTGCTGTAGTTTTTATAAACTTAGGCCCACTTGCGCAGGATTAGCTATTTCGGACTTGTTCAAGGCCTAATATCAGAGTTAAACGCCCACTTGCACAAGTCTGGATTAGTTATTCCGGACTTGTTCAAAGCCTATTATCTTAGTTAAACGCCTACTAGCACATGTCTGGATTAGTTATTCCGGACTTGTTCAAGGCCTAATATCTGAGTTAAACGCCCACTTGCACAAGTCTGGATTAGTTATTCCGGACTTGTTCAAGGCCTATTATCTTAGTTAAACGCCTACTAGCACATGTCTGGATTAGTTATTCCGGACTTGTTTAAGGCCTAATATCTGAGTTAAGCGCCCACTTGCACAAGTCTGGATTAGTTATTCCGGACTTGTTCAAGGCCTAATATCTGAGTTAAACGCCCACTAGCACATGTCTGGATTAGTTATTCCGGACTTGTTCAAGGCCTATTATCTGAGTTAAACGCCCACTTGCACAAGTCTGGATTAATTATTCCGGACTTGTTCAAGGCCTATTATCTGAGTTAAACGCCCACTTGCACAAGTCTGGATCAGCTAGTTCAAAAGTCGAATTTGGACTGGCGCAAGTGGGCTTTCAACTTAGATCATTATTATGTGAATTAAAAAATATTTCACGTATACGGGATTACACATTTTAATTAACAAATCACATTAATTCACAAGAAATATGACGCCGCGTACAGAGAGAATCGTGCGTGAATCCCTTACACATGCTTTGCAGAATTCATTGCGTATTCTTAAGGAATTAGGATTTATTTATTAATTAAATTCATTTATAAGTGTATTAGGGTCACAATTTTTATTTTCATCGGCTCTTGACGATATCCCGCTTTCGGTTCACCCCTAACATCAAAAAGCTACATTAACCCATGTGCGCCCTTTGGAGCGTATGTCGCAAATTCGCAATTATACCGTCGTTTCACGGCGCATCGGTCAGGTGTGACGAGATAATCGACAAATCTGCTGACATTACATTTTGTAGGGAGACCACATTGATATAGAGGTCAATACTTAATAAATAGACGCACGACGACGAGTACGCTTAAATCACAAAAGCTGTGTTTACTGAATTTAACAGTCAGGTCTACCAATTTAATCTTAACTACCACAACAATAGTTCTTTTTTTGTTTGCTTACGTCAGTTAGTGAAGGATGATGGCCAAAATGACAGTGCGTTTTGACGATCAACCATACAGTACCCCGGTTTACAACTTACCTTTTGGTTTGGTTTCTTCAATTAATAATTTAAATACCGCTTCAAATTTCAATCGGTTCATTTATTTCACAATAAAATTTCGTAATTATTATCTTAAGAATAAGATTATTTAAGGTAACGGTTTTCACAATCTTTCGTAACTGTGTTCCAAACTAAATTTCGATTACCTCTTTACAAGTTGTAACTATATCGGGAATTCCATACACTATCCAATAACTTGGTCACCTTAACAAGATCAGATGGACCGACAAAGGGTCCCACCCTTAGCGCGCCGCTCCGTCGCGCACCTGTTTTGATTTCACTGAACAATTGAATGAATGATAAAATTCTATTGAAGGTGCAAATGCATTTCAGTCCTGATTTGATGCCTCTGATTTTATATATATTTTATCGAGTATTAATACGCAAATAATAAAGAATCTGTTGACTCTGCGCAGATGGGCCTCCGACCACCGCCACTGGTGGCTGTCGCGCGCCATGCCCTTTGGTTCTGCGCAAAGGAAGGTGGTCAGTGGTCGCTACAACTGACACTCATATTGACTTCCTCGTTGGTCTAGTGGTCAGCATGCTGGGTACTATCCACGAGGCCCCGGGTTCGAATCCCGGGTCGGGCCGAGAGTGTTTGGGTTTTTTTGTCTTGAAATTACTCAGACACAGCTCCGGAGTCAGGAAGTTGGCGGTGTTAACACCCCAAGATTATTAAGAAGCTACTATCCATGGTTACACTATAAGCTTGGCAAACTACTCCCGTGACCTCGTGATTAGTACCCAGGGTGCTGACCACTAGACCAACGAGGCAGTTATGCCTGATCTCTCTACGGTCATGTCGGACTGCCGTCTCACCGAATCATGAGAGTGAAGGAAATAAGAGTGCACCTGTGTATGGCGGACACACTTGTGCACCATAATATGTCCTGCGCAGTTAGCTAATCTCTGTTGAGATAGGCTGCCGTAGTCGAAATCTGCTAGGAGGACATTAGATCATTTGACAGATGTTTTGTCAAAATAACGAGTGGCCGTCACCAGTGGCGAGTCGCGAACACTGAGTCGCGAGTGGCCGCCACTCGCTTCTCTTGTTGCTGTGCTGTTTTGCTATGAAATAAGTAATCAAACTAAATTTCACTCACAAAAATTGATCGACTGTGTCATCTGGTGGGACTCGAACCCACGTCCTTTCGTTATCCGGGCGAGTGCTCTCACTAACTGAGCTACGGAGGATGTTGGTCAATTTTATTTATTCAACGAATTTTTATAAGTGCTTGCTACGCCAGTGAGCCGGCGTTTGATTTCATCAATACTTGGGGTATCTACCCACACGTCTCCGATGGAAATGTTTTTATAAATATTTGACCATCAGTTAAGATGAAATCAGCTTAACTTATAACTATTTTTAACTTAAGCAATTTGTTTGCCAGTTTTTACAAAATCAAACTAAATTTCGCTCACGAACTAACTAACTGACTAACGTCCTCCAGAGCTCAGTTGGTAAGAGCGCTCGCCCGGATAACGAAGGGACGTGGGTACGAGTCCCACTGGATGACACTGTCGATCAATTTTCGTGAGCGTTTAGTTTGATTTTGTAAAAACTTGCAAACAAATTGATTAAGTTATAAAAATATTTATATGAAATAAGTAGGTACTGTAGAGGTTTATCGCTATGAGTAAAAGCTCTACGGCAAACTCCTTCGAAGTTACAAAAAGAGAGAATCTAGTATTTATATTACTCATATATACACACCTAAACATATTGAATGACAGTGACGGACAGCCACGTACCTGTAATGTAGGTACAAATGTTTTTTTACAGTAAGTAGGTAGTAAGTTCCATTTACAAACTGAACTCTGCGCAAATCAAGTCATGTCTTACTTTTTCAATGACTGTAGTGACTGTCACTGATATGTGCTGGTTATTACACTTAACACGTTCGCGTCTAAATACGTGCCACTTTTGTCTTATTACAAAGCTGTGACCAACAGTGTGCCATATAAGGAACACTTAGTTGTTAGTGTTACATCCTCGATGAAATTGGCGGAACCAATTCTATCTGACAATCTACAATTGCTTAGGTCATTAGCTAAAAAGATATCTTTTTAACCACAGATTGTCAAATTCCACCCGTATGCTAGCGTTTTAAGGTTGAAAAATGATTGCTTTTTTACTCAACCATTAGTGTTGTCAAAGCTTAATTTCGTTTGTTGTGCAAGTGCCCGTGGAGCCACAAATTGACAGGCAATATGTCAAACATGACAATTGCCCCATCACAGGCGAAAACCATAAAGAATAAAGGGTTGCAATCAGTGACCGTAACGTAGTGCAGAGAAAAATAAGGGTGGACACATTTGATACCAAATACTGAAATACCCAAAAAATTTTTTTTTGCTTAGAAAGAAGTCAACGTGAACCTTGATAAGATGTTTGGATATTTTGTTTACAAATTAATGTATTATAATAATTTTTCATTTTACATGCTCTCGCTCCGCCTACGATTAAATCCTAAAAATGTCTTTGGTGTATATATATATTTCCCTAAAAGTTAATAAAAAATATCAACGCGAATAATAATTTTATTTAATAATGTTGGAGCCAAAAGATCTAAGTCTAATTGTAGCTTTCCTAATTGCTAAAATAAAAATTTTGTATGCGTATAAGTATCTAATACCAAAAGCATTATCCCTACTTGCTGAGGGCAGTGACAATCACTTCATTAATGCAAATTTGCGGGGTTCTCGTCACGCCTTATGTCACGTAATGTGATTTTGACGCTCCGGTGGTGACTGTGATATAGAGATGGTGATTTTCTGGTACCAAATTATGATACCAGTGATTTATTATGAGGGGTGTGGTTCGAAAAGCTGTAGTTAGCCGTAATTGTGCATTGGAGTGTTTGCTTGTTGCAAGTTTGTAGTAATATTTGTTATTAAAAGCAATAATGGGTTTGTCGTAATTTGTAGTCCTTTGCTTGATAATAAATATGAAATTCTCCGTGATTATCCCAAATTTGACATACCCACACTTTAATGTTTTGATTTTGATGTGTAACCATGATCCAAACTGGTCAGGTTCCCCTGGTCGCAGAGGTGTGATAGCAGTCGCTGCGCTGTAATTACCTGATGCCACACTTACCTGCCACATCCTGGATGTGGCAGATCATCAAGGTCCAAAGCGGACCCTAGGCCCTCGCGTGTGAGTGCACAACCCGGATAATGCTAGGAGGATGATGGCTTTAGTTTATTGATTTTAACTAATTTATTAATAAATAAGGAAAAAAAATTTAAATACTTTCGGTAGGAATGTAAATAAATATCTTTGTTTTCTTTTTCCCATAATTATTTCTTTAAAAATTAATGAAAAAAGTAGCTAAGAGGATACTGATATAATATATAATAATGATATGTATATATTAACTAATGATGTCACTCCTAATAATTTTAATTGAAAGCATCCAAAAGTTATGTGCAAAGTAAAACATTCCGTAAAAAAAACCCATTAATTAAACCGAAAAAAGCTCGTGAAAATCGTCGAACGCCTCTGTTGGCAGTTTTAACAAGCAAAATGTGTCGATTGACAGACAGACGAACTTTTCACTTGATTGCAAATAATGAAGCAGAGGGACATATGTCGCCGATCATCGCGCCCCTCCCTTGCTTACTGCCAGTCGAATGAGCAAGGAGAACGAGTAATACATGTATTGAAAAGTTAGCCTACCCATGTCCCACTTCTGGAACTAAAGATTTAATGAGATTTGACAAAAAAATCGTGGGGTCATAAATGGAACAGTAATAACTGCTACTCAAGGTTAACTTCCAATATACATTATGTTTTAGAAAAAACCTGCTGACTGACGCCTTTCTTCGAATATATACCCAAAATTATGACTTTCTGAGATAGGTTGTTTTTTCGCAACAATAGTGCTAAGCTTATTGTAAAACCGCCAATATTATAACAAATTCATAAATATACAAATAATTTATTTCTGAAACACATGCCTTATTGGCATACAGCAAAGAAAAGCTATAAGCACCTATTGTCAGAGTTATTATAGTCTAATACGGGGTGAAAAATAAATATAATAATTTTTGGCTAGGTAATGTCAAATTGTAAAGAGTAAGTGTAAGAATTTGCGGTTAATGAGGATGGGATGACGGGTGTCCTGTGAGGTTGGGAGCGCTGGGGGAGGTCGTGAGGTGCGATATAAATAAAACGTCCTGTTTGAGTGAAAGATGGATGTACACTGATTTATTATACTAACGATTTGGTCAGCGTAACACATAATTGGGTTCAATCGTGAAAACGCTTACTCGCTAGATAAATACTATATGAAGCCGAAATATGAATGTATGTGCGGTAGCTCGTTCACATAAACAGCATAAGATGCCGCAAGGTTTACCCTAATAATGTGTTGTCGTCCGTAAATCACAAAGCGCTGTTCACAATGCCCTAGCTGATTTCTTCGGGCTGTTATTCCCTTTTCCCCCCTCTCCAACCCCTGTCAATTAGGGGCTTGTGACTTACAAGGGGACTCACTGACAAAGTCACCGTTAATGAGCTAGTAATTAAAATCCAGTTTTTGAAGGAATATTTTTAAATTAATATTTAGAATTTATATAACTTTCTTATGTAATTTGTCAACTGATACTTTGGAGTTTCGAGTTATAGATTAATTGGACTAGACTGAAATATACAGGGTTGACTCTTAGCATGTAAAGACGATTAAAACATATAAAAAGGTGCTTATTTTTTATTTTCCCATACTCCGAACAAAAAGTAAAACATTAAAATTTATTTAAAATGCCTGCAGCACAGCGGTAATTATACACACCTTAATATACCGTATTTTTTCCTTTTTTCTTAAAGGGTCTTAGGACCGTCGAAATAAAACAACTATTGTAAACTGTGTATAATACTCTTTAGCTTTAGTTACAAAAAACCTTAGTGGTTTTTTAAAAGCTACCTTATTTTTTTGTGTAACTGTTTCTTAAACGATAAATATATGAAAAAATATAAATAAATAGTATAATGTAGGTACGATTTATTTAAAAACTACAAAAAAAAATAATGAAGTAAAATAAAATTAGTGAAATATTACCGATAATCATTTCGTGGACAAGACATGAAAAAAGTTTGTTTGCAGCTTTATAAGTTCATAGTTATAGTTAGCTAGCATAGATTTACGTGGTTAAATCAACCGCAAACTTTTTATTAAGATTTAGAGATGAGCCATGAGAAATCAATTGACAATAGTTGATTTTTTACTTGAAAGCTCAACATACGTAGATATGTTGTATACTATTCTCAAATACAAGAATTAAGAAGGTAATTGCCTACCTTACTATCCTAATTCCAGGCAATGATTTGATCAAAAGTTTTTCAACCCTATGTCAATTTAACTTTCTATAATCTTTTACTACACTATATTCAAGGTGAGTCAACAACACCACTACTCCAGGTCCTGAATCAACTTTTTTGAACAATTACGAAACCAATGCTAATCATAATTTCTATTATTACAACCCTAAACATAACAGCCATATCATAAAATCACAAAAGTCAAGTGCTATAATGGCGCTAACACCAGGTTGACATCTCAACTAGTCAAATAAAAAACACACGACAATAGCGTGTAATCTAGGATTATTCCAGACATGGCGTGTAATTGATAATATTTTATAATATTTGCAGAGCTCAACCCTCGAACACAATTGTTGCCCCTTCTTGTTTGCGAGCGGTGCGAGCGATAGGAGCTGAGCGGGGAAAGCGGAAATAAATGTAAGTGAACAGTAGGACTAATGATGTTTCAGATGTTGTATGCATTTTTCATTTAATGGTAACTTCGATATTGAAATTACAACTATAAATGGGTTGTTTGACATACATTATTTAACTTTACACCTCGTCAGTCGTGCCGTTAAAAACTGATCTACTAACACTAACCTTCCGTTCGGTCCTTCTTGTCCTCTTGTTCGAGTGTCCAAATTGTAACCTTATGAGCTTAGATTTTGGGATGGTTATCTACTTACACAATGATAAATAATCTTCAATTTGAAGTTTCATGTATTTGCTCAGTATTAAAAGTTTACATATATTGATCTTAGATGGGAAAAATAAAATACAATTATTTTGCTTTAAATTTCCGCTAAGAGACGCTAGCGCAGGCACCAAAACCACACCAACCGCAACCGCGTTAAGTACCAGTTCAGGTGAATGCAGAATGCACCGCCCCCCCTCCCTCAATACGCCTGCACTACAGCTAATGCAGTTGTTAGTTACCCACACCAACGTGCAAAAAACCTCGACGCGTTTCGCACACCCCGCGGCATCCTCAGTAGATGTTGTCGCCTCGGCTGAGCACGGACGATTGAAATGAGTCGCTGGCGAACAGTCTATTAATTATATATATATTGATCTTGCCTTTTGCTGCCCACAAAGTCTGGCACGAAAGTTTACAATCAAGACCGAAGACAGAAGCAATATATCAACTATACAGTTAACGGAGTAAGTAAGTAAGACACACTTTGGATCACTGAACCAACGGAATAAGTTAGTAATTTTTACTGCCCGCTACCACTCATAATTTAAACCTTATTTGCCAACGTTTTAGGCAACGTTAAAATATTAACGCAAGGGTTCAGTTGTTAACTGTACAGGCGCTGTTTATTCTTTTATTGTTTAAACAATCAGTTTCAAGAATCTAAACAACTATCAACCCTATTGCGTTGACATAAACACAAAAAATAGAAACAATATGCGCTAATTCGTAGTGCTTTGTGCCTAGACTTCTGATTTATGACGTGTTTGCCCATTTTTCATTGAAGGGTGAAGAAATGAGTTGTTTGTTGTACGTTTTTAGACACGTTTGATTTGACGGTTTAGTTTTAGGGCAATGTTTCGGGCAGTATTTGTGGTTTCAGTTACGTTATCTGCGTAAAGTGAAAAAAATATCACTAAGAAACCTGCACTCTGGTCGTTGGATGTTGATCAGTGGTAGCCAAGAAATTCGTTGTGTTTCATTCGGCATATCACGACCCTAATCTACTCGTACGAGGCAACAAAACAACAAAAGAAGATCTGATTATCATAGAGACGACAGTGATATTGATGATTTTGAGGATAATTTCTAAAGTGACGTTTAGTGTCATCTCTGCTGATATCTTGGTGTACCGTCTTGGTGTAGTGGTTCGCGCCACGGACTTCTGAACCAGGCGGTTGCGGGTTCGAATCCCGCAAGGGGCAAATGTTTGTGTGATGAGCACGAGCATTTGTACCTAAGTCATGGATGTTTATAAAAGTATTTAAGTATGTATATCCGTTATCCTAGTCACCATAGCACAAGCTCATGCTTAGTATGAGGCTAGGTAATTGGTGTGTTTGTTGGAACAATTTATTTATATTATTTATTTATCTACAGCCTTATCCATAGCTTCATGCAAACACGTTAAACTATAAATAGGCAGCCACAACAGAAATTGTTTTCACGCAACTAAAGCATAACAAATGCATTAAGCATGAGCTTTAAATCAATACCTTTAGTCATTGCGTTAATTTTATGTTTGCGATTATCTCAAAAACCGGTTTTCATGGGGTCTTCATTCATCTACGAAGGTATATCCGTGGAAGGTTTAAGTGTATAGTTCAGATTTATATGGTTTTGTGTAATTATGACGATAATTGTTGATGATGGCCAAAGATCTAAAGCTTTTAGGGCATTGATAATGCTCTCCTATCCTTTTAGTTACCATAATAATATTGGACAACAGATATTCTTTCTCTTTTATACAAAACATACCGCGATGGCATATGTATACATATATCTTCTAAGGATAACTTAATATACTCATTCTGAGTTTTACCCAAGTGAAGCCGGGGCGATAGCTAGCTAATAATAAAATGAATTGATTCAAAAGGACTCCGTTATCACTAGCTGGACTATCTCGCACAGCCGCATGAGTGGCTATCGGCTGTCATCGGCTGGAACCCTTTTTAAGATGTCCTCGATAAATCCGACCGGCTACAAAATGTCCGTTTATATCGGTACAAAAAAAGGGATGTGCACCTTTTGTGTGGGGCCACGAAATGTGAGTTAGACGCGACACATCGAATATGTTAAGCGGAAGGCAGCGTTTCCGCTAGGGATGTGTGAGGATGCCTAGCGAAGGAGGCTTAGTACATTAAGATATTCTATTTTTAATAATAATTATTTAATTAATAATTTTATTTTAATAAATAAAGGACCACTACAATTGTTTTATTTACTTACCTCGCTTCGTCGTTTCCACCATAGCTGCGCTAAGCGAAGCTAAAATGTGGATTGTTTTATTTGCTAAGGATGCAAATGTATTGACAACTTCTTTTGTTGCTAGTCTTAGAGCAAGACTAACACGTTTTTTTATCTTTGACTTCCAGCACACTTTAGAACCATTTTTTGATAGCAATTTCTCAGTATAGTTGACGAAATCAGATTTTCATGCTAAAATAACTTAAAAAACAAAAAAATTGTTGGCTTATCATGCGTAACGCAAGTTTCTCATATAACAGCTCCTGAGACCATTTTGTAAAAAGCCGTGGTAAAATGAGGAAGTTACCATGAATTCACAAAGCTTGATGTTAAGCGAAAGATGACATTTTTGAAAATTAATAATAAATAGATGTACTAAAACAGTACTCATACATAGTCCGACATTTTACGGGACAACTTTCGAAACACCTACATCGTTTATTCTGCAAGTTTGTGACCAGCTACTTTCGTGGCCCACCGTTACCTGGTCCGTCGACTCGGTCCACAAGAGTGCATTTGTCAATCGATCATCGCCTGCACTGCCGGTGGTTGCGACGACGAGGGCCAGCTTTGGATGACCACGTGTTAAGTGCTTGGTGGTTCAATTCCTTTATTATTCCACTTCTTCTTCTTGTCGTGTCGACACTGGCGTTATATTTTTGAGGACCAATACTCGGCGACTAACAAATCATTATCAGTAGCGTTGTACAGGTCCTCACGTGTGCAGGTGTAGGGGCACGTAGGGCATCACAGTAGGTGTGCCATTGTCTGGGGAGAAACACACATACATTCGCTGTCCGCAGCGTAACCCCATCGGTGCATGTTCTCCTTGCTTCGGCCGACTTGTGTCCGAAGTCTATTTAAAGACTTCCAAGTTTACCAAGGTAGATCATGCCCAGGGGGGAGCTGCTCTGCCAGAGGAATGTATGATGTATTAGGGTATCTCTCTTTCCAAAGTCTTAAGCGAGCTTGATTATTAATATTCCACTGAACTTACCTAAGACAGCATAACACAATTTCAAGCTTAAGTGGCAGTGGGCAGGGCACATTGCTCGAAGAACTGATGGTCGCTGGGGCAGAAAAGTTCTTAATTGGAGACCATTTGATCACAAACGTAGCGTAGGGCGTCCACAGGCAAGATGGACAGACGATCTAATGAAGTTCGAAGGAACGCACTGGATGCAGGTCGCTTGTAACAGATCACTTTGGAAATCTATGAGGGAAGTTAAATCAAATTTCACTTACAAAAATTAATCGACTGTGTCATCCGGTGGGACTCGAACTCGAACCGAACGTCCCTTCGCTATCCGAGCGAGTGCTCTTCCCAACTAAGCTACGGAGGACGTTAGTCAGTCGACGAATTTTTGCAAGTGCTTGCTACGCCAGTGAGCCGGCGTTCGATTTCATCAATACTTTGGGAATGTACCCGCATGCATGAGGCATCTATGAGGGAAGCCTATGTCCAGCAGTGGTCGTCTTGCGGCTGATGATGATGTGATGAGCCTAATCTAATCATGCTTCATGAAATACAGCCTGGCGACAGACAGACGGACAGCGGAGTATTAGTAATAGGGTCCCATTTATACCGATTGGGTACGGAACCCTACAAACTGCGTCTTATGCAATTGTAGGCCCTCATTCACACCACGCAGGATCCAACACGCAGTTTTGCCGAATGTGGGCAAATGGCTCACAGCTTCTTGGCGGTATGTTATTATTAATTAAGGATTTATGTAATTTTTCGTCATGTCATATAGATTTACTAAATCGAGAAAACCCAATTCCCTACAGTCATGATGACTGGACGGCAATGGGGTTTAAAACCATTTTATATCATAGAGTTGACACAGACGAAGTTATGACCGCCAGCTAGTTCTCAAATGAAACAGCGAGTTCGTACCTAAGTACGTGTAGTACTTAGGTGTACATTCGTAAACAATAGAACGTTTCAACTCCCGCCAAAGTTCACATGATCCTCAAAGCGGTATTACTCAATACAGCATTGAATTAAAAATAAAGAGATTTTAAAGCCGGTGTATTAATGAGGAAGTATCCCATAGAGTCCTGTTGCGCTGTGGTTGCGCACGCGCCGGTCACGTGACCACGCACTCTTGGCGCTTTATTATTTTTCGCCACGCGCCTACCTATTCTTTGCCACCCCGAATAATCGGATAGTTGGTACGGTCATCGATACCGCGATACGGTGATTTGATAAATATAAAGTATAAACATTTTGGGCTATAGGTCATGTGTCGTGTATTAGCGCGATCAGATAGTGTTCGATGTTGTAAATTGTTTGTTTTACTTAGTTTAAGAGGTTTATTAGTCATGTGTTTGATTTGATTGTGTTTAATAAGTTGATGGTGTGCAGACAAGTGAGACACGGGTTTAATTTTGATTAAGTAGGTTTTAAGTTTATTTATTTTTATTTCATGCATGTCTTTGTTTTTCTTTTCTTTTATTAAATAAACCTGATTTAGTCAGATGTTGATCTTGAAACTGCCTCAATTCCCTACTTTGACATCTATACACTATCTGATATATATCTAAAATTCTCAAAACACTCAGGTGACCCTTAGACCCGAGTTTATCAATTTTTAAGCAGCTGGTAAACATCGATTAATGGTTAATGTTCAGAATTCCTATACAAAATACTTATCCCACTAATATTATAAATTCGAAAGTTTGTGAGTGTGAGTGTGTATGTTTGTTACTTCTTCACGCAAAAACTACTGAACGGATATGGATGAAATTTGGCACAGAGATAGATTAAAGTCTGGAATAACATATAGACTACTTTTTATCCCGAAAAAAACACAGTTCCTGTAGGAAACAGAAATAATAGTTTTCGAAGTCGCGGGCAACAGCTAGTGTCAAATAATGCTGATTGAAACGGCTGAAATTTGAAATTTGAAAATTAAACATGTGTTGGGCTTACAGAATACTATCAAAGGTGGTCTAACTGTGGTGGAAGAATGTCTTATTAAAAGTTGTTTTAAAATATAAGAGAAAAGAAATTATGTTATTTAATTTATTTTACATGATTTTCGATATCATTGCACTTCGATAACTCTCAGTCCCTGCCAAAATTAAGAAAGAAAAACTAAATAATAACCGTTGTTTTGACATCTTTGACATTTGATACACATAAGTGATTATGTTTTCGGTTGTATTCTGACAAGTAAACTCGTATGAACTCATAGTACTTGTAATTATTAGAAATGCAACACAACGTAATTGAAAACGATAAATAACAAATAAATAACTTTTTACTGTTTATTGTATCTTCAAAAACTAGCAACTAAAATCAAGTAAAAGTATCAAAATAAAAGTCATAGTCACATAACTATCGCCAACATATGTGTGTGTGTGTATTTTATCGTTTTTATTTCTTCCTATAGCCTCAAAAATTAATAATAAAAAAGAAAAAAATATCCCCACAAAAAGTTTGTCCACTTCATATTTCATCTCGCGTATTTGCCCTGATTTTTCCCTAATTATTTCCTCCGTAACCCTACTACATAAGGGCCTGGGTAGACGCGCGTGTCTGTCGCGTGCCGCCCGCGCGCGCTGCGCCAATTATTTGTTTTTACGTGATTTAACATGTTTATTCGGCGGGTATTCTTTTCTATTTGCACCGTTGGGGGCTAGGTACTATTTGTTAGGGTTTTTTGTTATTTTTTATAATTTTTTTTTTTATAAAAAGAATGTGCATGAAAAACAATAATGTTGCATCAGATGATTCAAACTGATGTTTAACAGATATTTGTATTAAGTCAGCCTATATACATACATCCCACTGCTGGGAAAAGGCCTCACCTCAGGTATGAGGAGGTACGAGCCGTACTCCACCATATATTTGTTTGTTATCCTAGTCACCATAGCACAAGCTCACGCTTAGTTCAGGGCTAGGTAATTGGTGTGTTTGTTGAAACAATTTATTGTTATTATTAATCTCTTAATACCAATAAGTTCTTCATGATAACAGCCTATTGCAGTCCACTGTTGGACATAGGCCTCTCCAAGACTTCGCCAACTTTCGTGTCTTTTTTAAGAACTTATAATTTATTAATAATTTGTAAAGAGGTATGTATTAACTATGTCTACTACTCCCACCTGTTATATCAGAAATAGTAATACGTTGAGAGATTGTTTAAGAGTTTTAAATGGCTAATTATTCCTATAAGCCTCTTGCATCAAGTACCTTCTGTCTGGCTATAAACCTTTGTAGTAACACAGAATAAATAGAAGACTTTCGTTATAATATGTAAGGTCTTATTTGCACTACTAATTGCTGTCGATAGATCTTACGGACTTACGCCCCACTCAGACGAAGATCCTTATTATATGTTATCGTGAATATTCATATTTTCATGAAAAAACTAGCAAATAAAAAGGTAAAATTTTGGTGTTGAAGGCTTTGAGTAGCTTTCGATCTTAAGTCCCACTCAGACGATCCTTATTGTACATTTGCTATCGGCAACATTCATATTTTCAGAATAAACTAGCATAATAAAAAAGCTAGAGGTTGATTGTTGAAAGCCTTAAAAGATAGCATGTATTGAATTTAAAAAAATGGATTATACAAGTAATTCGTATACAATATACATATACATGGTTAAATACAAAAAAACCTCTTTTGTAATACTTGTCGAGCCAATATATAATTTTAACTGCGATATTCCAACATGAGATTCAATAAGCTACCCCACACATAGTGCAATGATGCAAAATACGCAGGTGGCCAATTATTCGGTGATTCACAAAGCGGCACATAACTTCATAAAATCGTGAAATACCCTTAATTCGTGTTCAATGATTAAAGAGTACATTGAAAACGTAATTTGCAGGTGTTTCCAATTTCATGCTTAACGAATTGACACATTTAAATCAGTGCACTCTAGTTTGTATAAAGTAGAGATCATATGAAGATTAAAGAGAAACTCAACTACACAGGTGTAAATTGGTGAAACTGGTTTTGCTGTGACATGTGAAATTTATACGTAGGCACTAATATTGCCCACGACTTCGTCAGCGTGTTTATTTTACTTACCTATTTATTTGTTTTTATGATGACCTCTTGGTGTAGTGGCTCGCGCTCCAGACTACATAACCAGAGGTTGCGGGTTCGCATCCCGCAAGGGGCAAATGTTTGTGTGATGAGAACGAGCATTTGTACCTAAGTCATGGATGTACATAAACGCATATAGTATGTTTATCCGTTATCCTAGTCGCTATAGCACAAGCTCACGCTTAGTTTGGAGCTAGGTAATGGGTGTGTTTGTTAAAACAATTTATTTATTTATTGGTGGGAATGGGCGGGACATGTTTGCATAGGTTAACGTGATTAGCCAATAATAGTTGACCACGATATTGTTACATTATTTTTAAGGGGTGGACATGCAGGTATAAAATTGTAAGCAGACTAGACAATACAAAAGACGTAGACTCAATAATACAAAAAAGACCGTAAGTATGAGTCTCAAAACACAGAATCAATCAGAATTCGAAAGAGCTTAAAAACAGAATCCACTTATGAATATTAATACAAAGCATACCTAGACGCCCAAGCTACACGCATGTAATTACGTACTTGTTTTACCTGATAAAAAACAAATTAATAAATTGGGAAAAACAATACCGAAAACCATTTCCATCGCTTCTGCCCGGACAATGAGCGAACCGATTCCAAAATACCGTACAAAAATTCGAATCCTATATTCCCAAGTATCGGGGTATTTTGTTCTATAGAGGTACGTGAGTTTTGGCTTATTTTTTCGGCCTAACAATGGGGCCACTAGAGGGGCTTAAGGCGCCACGTGTCATGGTAAAAAGACACTTTCGCGATGCTCCCGATAATTGTAGTGTGCGTTTTAATACGGAGGCATAAGGCAGATTGTTGCGTACACGTTTATGGGATCACGCGAATTATCGGCGGGTACACACGCGCCGAAATTTTGCTTTTGATGATACGTGATTCTTATGTACGCGTAGGTTGATTTTATTCTGTTTCTAAACTACATTTGATAATTGCATATCGTGAAAATAGTTCTATTTATATCTGACCTATTCCGAATCTACTTGAAAAAGCAAAAATATTTTTGAAGGAAATACCATTACCGAATTAACAATATCGAAGGCATATTTTTTTTAAATATGGCATTAGTTAGGTTGGTAAATAATGCAGTTCAACTGAGTAAAACTTTTTTCTCTTTTGAGTAACAAAAGGCAAGAGAATTTAAAACCGGATTTGCGCTTATGTTTTCCACTCATGTGGCATTATATTCCAATACTTGTTGCTATCTAATTTTATTAATATTTTGGAAACATACTATCATATTTTACGCGTCACAAAATTAAAGACTCAGCAATTCTCACTCAGCTCAATGTATCGCCCGCCACTTCATCATCGTCACAGTATAATTGTACTTCGGCATCGTTTAGGTAGGTAGAGGTCTTGTAAAACTTAACTGAGTGTATGGTCGGCAGCGCTGCAGGTTATCCATGTGAACTAAGAAAACAGCGTTTATTACGTAGGGAATAGAGACGGTCTCAAGGTCAAAGTGGGGTAGTCGTGCGGTCGTATGTACTAAAAAAATAAAATGCAGCGATTCCGTCCAAGTTTGCCTTCCGTGTGTTTCCACCTCATCTCCCAGTGCTTGTTGCGAGGGGCGCGCCTAACAGCCGGGGTGATCCTATTTCACGCGTGTCTACCATCGCCGTTCTGAGTTCATTTGTTAATTGCCGGAAAGTTTTATAAGCCGGCTATCAAAAATATATCAGAAACTGGGTCATTTGTTCAGATATTATGTTATGTGCTGAAGCAAAAATATTGAATAAGTTGTTTATTCGCGATTTACGCACCAGTTTATTGATTAAAAGCAAACGGTAACCCTTAAATGCGTATTGTTACATTATTGCAACATACCTACATATATGTTGTTAATACATTATGTACGTATATCTATAATACAAATTATAATTTATTTTGATAACTATTTTAGACATACATAAACTTCTAAATTAAAGTGATTTTGATAAAAAAATTAAATAAGTAAATTTTATTCCCATTTTCATAATACATTATGGACGTTTATACTAGAACCTGTTTACTACCATGAATAAAACTATTTTCAAAAAATTTAAAAAATACTTCTATTTTACATCTTATAATAATTCAAATTGAAACGGATTATTCCGCACAATAAATTAATTTCAAAAATAAAATTAAAAAAAAAAACAAATATTTATGAGGGGTTTTTTATTATTATTATTTTATATACATTGAAAAGACAGCATTTTATTGATAATGTTTCGTTTGATTAATATTTAATTAACAAATGAAAAATCACGCATTACGCACGTTCTTCTTCGATGGAACACGAGAAAATTACATCGTAGAAGCCCAGATTCAGCGACTTGTATTGCGGATCGACTGCCGTCCATTAAATCCGCTGGCGTGCAGGTGTTGGGGCACGCCGGGCACGATGTTAAGTGTTCCATAGTTTGCACTGCACCGCAAACACAGTCCACATCGGAGCTTACCGAAAATCCCCACCT
Organism: Pyrausta nigrata; assembly: GCA_949316185.1. NCBI lineage: Eukaryota > Metazoa > Arthropoda > Insecta > Lepidoptera > Crambidae > Pyrausta > Pyrausta nigrata. The sequence goes on from OX438936.1 coordinate 4,639,884, forward strand.
GACCATGTTCTCCTCACTTCGGCCAACCTGAATCCGATATATATTTATAGAATTGTAGAATTATTGCAACGGGAACGAAACCTCATTTCATGAGATTCGACTGTTTATACCTTTACTTAATTATGAGACGCCGACGCCGTACTTTTGAGCCCCCCTTTTTTTAAACATACACAAAGAAGGCATGAAAACTAGTACGTTTGTTATAAGTAGGTATATGCACAGTTTGAACACGTAGTATGTACTACGAGGGTCAAACTGAAAGTTCTTAGAACTGGCCACTTATAAACAATATAATAAAAAAAATATTCTAAAATTTGAAAATAGAACTCTTTGCCAATATTACTGAGTATATATTTTATTCATTTGTCATTTGTTTTACGACTTGGCGGCAAATTGAAAATTGTCTGTGTCACGTCAAAATGAATTTAACACGAGAAAATTTTCGTGCAATGATTTTTTATGACTTTCGATGTCATTTAAGTCAACAAGAAAGTTATGATAGACTACGATTGGCCTTTCACGATGAAGCCCCATCTCGTGCGACTGTTTACAACTGGTTTAATGAGTTTAAACGTGGTCGCACTAATCTCACTGATGATGTACGTGAGGGACGGCCTTCTACGGCGACGACTGAAAATAACATCTGTGTTGTGCGGCGTATGATAGAGATTGACAAAAGAGTGACCTATCAGCAGATTCGGACAAGCTTAGGCATCGGTATGAGTCAAGTGCACAAAATCCTCCACGAACATTTAGCGGTCAGGAAGCTTTGCGCCCGGTGGATACCTCATAATTTGACTAAGGCTCAAAAACTCCATCGTGTGGATTGGTGCCGTAAAATGATTGAAAGATTTAACGGAGGTGACTCAAATGCTGTGTTTGACATACTAACAGGTGACGAAAGCTGGATTTACTGTTATGATCCTGAAACCAAAAGACAATCTGCTCAGTGGGTGTTTCCTTTCGAGGAGTTGCCAACTAAAGTGAAGAGAGATCGAAGTGCGGGAAAAAAAATGGTGGCCTCGTTCTTTGGAAGGATAGGTCATTTCGCAACAATTGTGTTAGAGGATCAAAAAACAGTTTCTGCAGAATGGTACACTACCAATTGTTTGCCACTTGTCTTGGAAAAAGTTCGAGAGAAACGACCTCGCAGTAGGATCCTCCTTCACCACGACAACGCCTCGTCGCACACCGCCAAGCGAACGATCGACTATTTGGCGACATCAAACGTTGAATTACTGGGTCACCCGCCGTATAGCCCCGACCTCGCGCCTTGTGATTTTTATTTATTTCCAAAAATTAAAGAAAAACTTAAAGGAAAGCGGTTTATGAATGCTGAAGAAGCGGTGGCTGCGTATCGCGATGCCATTGAAGAGACCCCTAAGGACGAGTGGGCAAAGTGCTTTTCCCAGTGGTTCCATCGCATGCAGCGGTGTATTGACGTCAATGGACAATATTTTGAAAAGATATAATAAAACTAATAACTGGCTAATGTAATCAGTTTTTGATTTTCTAAGAACTTTCAGTTTGACCCTCGTAGTAATATGAGGATAATCACGTAGGTAAACACGATCTGATGTGATACATTATGTACCATGTGTAATGTACATAATTACGTACGCTTTTGAGGTTTCCGATATAATGTACTCGGTAAATCCTTGAAGCCATCTCTGTATTGAGTTTAGGATCGGATTATAAGGATATCGGTTTCACTATAATAATAATCGTTTTGTAGTTACGAACTACGGAGTCAAATGAGCGTAGCAATAATTACGTTTTGGGTGAGTAGGTACTTTTAATATCTGTTCGTGCTATTTTGCTTCTGTATTTATTATTTTTTACACATATACACATTATAACACTTTACGAGTATTTATCTGTTTGTCTGTTTGTACACGCTAATCTCCGGAACTACTAAACGGATTTGAATGAAACTTTTTTTATTGTGTAGCTATTAAGTCTGGGCAAATACTAGGCTATAACTTATTTTGAGGATCGGAGTACCTGACGTGGAACCTTAGCAGTACACTTAAACTAAGCGAGATATGAAAGCAGCGCCTTAAGAAAAGTTAGTAAGCGTGATAAGCATTTTCTAATGACGTACACAAATTGAAGGTCTGGAGCAACTGATATGAAACCCTAGCAGCTCAGCTTAACTATAAGAGATATGAATAAAGCGCCTTAGGGAACATTGTTCAGTGTGAGGAGCACTTTCTATTGATGTACACAAATTGAAGGTCTGGAGCAACTGATATAGAACCCTAGCAGTTCAGCTTAACTATGAGAGATATAAATAGAGCGCCTTAGGGAACATTGTTCAGCGTGATGAGCATTTTCTATTGACGTACACAAATTGAAGGTCTGGAGCAACTGATATGACCATAGCAGCTCGGCTCAACTATAAGAGATATAAATAGAGCGCCTCAGGGAACATTGTTTAGACTGATTTTCAAAATCTCAAGGTAATCCTACTGTCTCCAAGTCACGATCTGGTTACGGAAACCTGGAGAATTTGAAAGAATCCTTCAGATTTTATAAGCATGTATACCATATATGCTACAGCATTCATTTAGATATTTAAGCGTTTACATTCAGGAGTCAAAATTTGATAGTGCTGACCTTAACGCTAAGTAGTTCGTGGATACTTTCACCACAGATAGTTTGTCGAAATTTTGTTGAATTACTGTATTTTTAACTACTATTTTTTATACTACTTATCACTAACTAACGGAAATTGAACTACGAGTATAAGAATAGTCTTACTTACTTTACGTTTTGGGAGAAAGGGTAGGAAGGACTTTGCCCTGCAGTGGGACACGACAGGCTCCTAATAATAATAATACCTTTACGATAAACTTACAAACCGACCTTTGAGTAGGCTAGGGACAATAAATAAATGCTAAACCGCATTCATCTATTGCGGTAGGGAGGTTTGAGTCTAACTTTTTTTTAACACTAAAACTAAAGTTACCTACTTATATTTTTTTACTAACAATTAAAACTGCCTATATGAAAGTAAACTAAAAAGTGAAAAAACATTTCACTAAAATCCATTACAGTTTTACTAAAAGCGATCTACGACAAAATTTTGTTTTAAGAGGCGGTGTCACTGCAATGCGAAATTTTCTTACTGGAGGAGGACGGCGAGATGATATTAACCTATCTAAAAAAGAGTGCCTATTAACCTTGATTTTTGATTCCTCTCTTCTCCTTACGACATGGTAGACTAAGAGAACATGATAGCTGGATGGCGCCGGGAGTATAAAATATTTTGAATCATCGAGTCTACTCGTACGAAGTCGCGATCAACAACTAGTTCATTAATAAATGTATTTTCTTTCTTCTTTCTTTCTTTCTATAAATTAACACATACATACCTATTACTATCTCGTGTAGTTAACCAAAGCATAAATTACTTAACATTAGGTAAAATATGGTCCAGCATGACGATGTTTTACGATTTGGTTGGTACTTATTTATGGCCATGCGTTATGGTAGTCATGGCATTCAATCCAATTACACAGATTTTCGCAAACAAGCAAACAATTAATTATTGCCGACTTTATTTAATTCTTTTTACCGACTTTCATTTGATACCCATATTTTTATGATAAGGAAAAAAGCAATCCCCCCTCGCCCCTTTGTTCCCATTTGGGCGCCATTTTTTAAATGTATATAGCCTATGTCACTACCACCACAATTTTGGCGAATTCAACGACACCTCACATGTCAAAAACTGTCCAGCCGTCTGTGCTGTAGGGCGTGCCAAAAAATTATACAAACGTACGTAATCTCGAAAACATAGCCCTCCTTCCGCAGTCGGGTAAAAAAAACAGTTGTCTGTCTCAGATTTATGCATAAAGTACTCTCTCATCAGTTCCAGCATCCTTTCAATGTTTAGAGCCCCATTCAGTCTCAAGTCATGTCTGAGGCATCCATCTCTGATCTCGCGACACCAAACTGTGGCGTACGTCGTAAACGACCCGCGATCTACAACTGATTTACTACGTGCACCTACCACAGACTTTAAAGATATAGACGTGACATAATCATTTATTATTATTAGGAGCGGTTTCGTGACCCACTGCAGGGCAAACGCCTTGCTACCCTTTTTCCACTGTCCACGATTACGGGTCACTGCCTCCCAGTCTTCTCTATATGAGTCCAGCTCGTCACGCCACCGCCATGTTGGACCTGCGTGGCCATCTTCCATTTAAAGGGACCCACTTGGTGCATGTTTTGGACATGATCATAAGTATTAATGATGAACATTATAAGAGAATATGAGAAGAGGTAAAACGTATTAGTGAGAACATAACTTAAGCTAAGTAATCACTTTTGTTAGAAATCTATTTTTTCATATATATTTTTTTCGTTTGACACAAAACTTTCAAGCGCTTTTAAAAGTTAAGCTGCTCCGCTATACCAACATATATTTAAAGTTTATTCAATTTTGAAGACTGAATTAACTTAGACTCTATCGTTTAACACATTTTTATACTCGTGTCTCTACAAATTTTCCGTGTAATGAACACGAATTTGTAGAGATCTGCGGGGGCAATGTCAAAACTACATAATTTCCTACCGGGATGTAGGGATTCCATTGCGTAGGGAAGCAGAAGCATTATTTCTTTGGCGGTACTTAGTGAAATGTTTATAAAAAAATATACATATTTATTTTACCTAAAATACAAAGCAATTTTACACTTAACTTAATGTTACCTGTCATTTGAGAGAGAGCATCGTTTACCAGGTTGCCTCTCAGTTTGATCCCGCGTGCCGCCATGTAGGTACTACTGAGAGAGTGAGCTAGTAAGTGTGTGCCGAGGCCGTGGTGTAGTAGCTATTATATAATCTGTGGTGTGGCATAAGTGTGATTCATCATAAATAAAGAGGTTTGAACTCACTACTTCTTCCATGGTCTATGGATCTACGTTGCGCGGGCGCTTATCTCGCGTAAATCTCGCCACGTCGCGCCATTATGACCTCTACGTGCATAGGTCACGGTGAAAGATGTCAAAGCGATCTGAAACTTAATTTCTTGAGTTAAGGTGCATGCGCAAAATAGATTGTAGAGCACCCACTAAGTTATCTCCCTGTGAGAATTTCGTAAATTGATTCATGTGAATGTGCCTTGGGTTATTACGGCCTGGCAGCAAAGTATGTACAATGATATATGAAATCGCGGTGAAAATAGAAAATGTATTGTTTTTTGTAATTTTAGAGAAAATGACCAAACTTTGCATTACTTTTGTTTTAGCTCTTAAATTCTCACTGGCCGCAAAGAAAGTTAAATGACAGGCCTACGAACATAGACAATTTTCAAGCTGGCCAGCCAAATACATTGACATTTAGGCAACTGACTGTATTTAGCCTATGAGACCTTTTTTAAGCCGGCAGTATGTGATGTTATATTACATTTATAATAATGTGTAATAAAATTAAAATTAAAAATTTTGAACGCCCGCAACACAAAAAAATAAACTCTAAAAACGAACAATTTGCCATTTTATGGCGGCGGCAATCTTGGACCGATTTTCATATGAGTAATACACAGCTAAGAACACTCGGGATAAAATTGTATATGATGCAAATAAAACAAAATGAAAATCGGTTCATCCGTTAGGGAGTTACGATAACACAGACAGATACAAAGGCAGACCCGTTAAACTTATAACACCCCTCTTCTTGCGAACAAATAATCCAACTAATATGCTATTTAGCAGTGAGTGTCGTACAAATGTCTTGGTAGCTCTCATATTCCGTGCGAAGACACCCTTAGAATGTCCAGGGCTGACTCGGCGCCAGCTTCGTCCGAGTGTTGCCACCTGCCCTGGCAGTGACGGCCTTTCAAGCCACCGACAAGCCTTAGGGGAGGGATTCGGTATCGCTCGACATTTACAACAAGTGACGCCTTGTTTTATATTTTAGAAATGTCATTTTTACTAGCTCTCATATGATACTCATATTGTTATTCTTACCCTGTTTTACCTTACCCTTTCCCCCCTTTTAATTATTTGCGAACGCCATTTAAAAAAATTACGTAGCCTATGTCACTATCACAATTTGGACAAATTCAACGACACCTCACATGTCAAAATCCGTCCAGCCGTTTGGGCTGTAGGGCGTGCCAAACAATTTTACGTTACATACATATATACTCTGGAAAAACATAACCCTAATTCCACAGTCGAGTAAAAATGGTTTTATTGATTTTGAAAGGAACCCTCCTGTTAAGCGCAAGACGTGCGGGGGGCGGAGCGAAGTGCCAATTAATTGCAGCGACTGTCATAGCATAGCAAAGTAATTTGTAGGCTACATTCTTATTATTGATGTTTTGCCAAATGCAAGCCAAGTCGACAAGTAATTGATCTATCATGGCATCCAGATTTGTTAATAGCAAAGATTCGGCTTGGAAGATAGAGGTCTTCGTGACTAGGTTGACGCTAATATTGAGCTTGGGCCTCTCCCCGTATATCCCACACCCCACAACACATCCTTTCTTAGATCCGTCCGTATACCAGACGTGGCTTCTCTCTTTGAAGAACATTTGGCCCTAAAGCTCTAGAAGGCTGCGTAATCTTAATAGCCTTATAACATTGCTGTCTATAGCCCACGATAAAACATCATTCGTTATTTTATCGACCGTCTTCAAAATACCGCTGCACCGCAAGAGTAGCAAGTCACGCCACCGACACACTCTGTAATCATGGTCCTCAAGATAATTCAGATCGTTCATAATTTGTACTACAAAAAGGCCTGTCGGATAATATAATTATGTGTGTTTTCTACTAGTGTGAAATCACTAGTTCAATAGGGCCTTTCCGGGCCCAAAATGTACGAATCATCGGGGAAAAAAACATTTCAGCTGTGTCATTGGTTTGGGTTGAAGAAAAAAAGGAACGTTTGAACAAAATTAAAATCATCTAGTCAGTCAAAATTACGTTTTATTTGTTTCAGATATTCGTAGACTCTCGCCCTCTTATTACAAAAACTTAGTACCGGGCTTAACCCACGACTATGTATTAACCGACCAATTAGAAAAGCATATCTCTTTAAGGTCATGTCATCGATGTGTCATTCATTCTAATATGTGTGTTGATATTGAGATCTGTTTTAAACCTGGTCTAACATTTTTTGTAATAAGCCGTCGGTGTTATTACAAAATATCTCTAAACCATAGTTTGACGCGAGTTCGCTTAAACTTGACTATATCCTTAAACCACGGAGTTTGGCGGTGGTATAGTTAGTATTATACATCTTTAAACCGCCATTTTTTTATTAGCAACACTATTACTTATTCACTCAATCCATACTAATATTATAAATGCAGGAGTGTGTCTGTCCGTCTGTCTGTTACCTCTTGACGCTTGAACCAATGAACCGATTGAGATGAAATTTCGTATGGAGACAGATCGAGACCCTGAAAAGGACATAGCTACATTTTGTCGCGACATAAAAACATTAAGGGGGTGAAATGGGGGATGAAATATAAAAAAATCCAACTCTTGCGGGCGAAGTCGCGGGAAACCACTAGTGGTCTATAATTTATTCCCCCGCGTTCCTGTGTATGCAAACTGTATTGTTGGAAATACAAAATCAATGCGACTTTTGGTACAAAATAAAATGTTGACATTTAACATTAGAAAAAACGAAACTTGGATGTCATGACAATTCTGTCACTTTTGAAGTATTTGAGACTCGATGTGCAAAATTTGAATTCTTTTGCAAAATAACAATAATGAATAAAGAAAATACAACTGTTATTAAAAAAAAGGGACGTGGAAAAAATTGGAGCCAGGAAGAAAAGGTAAAACAAAACTTTGTGTAATAGAATGCATTACTTTCGCGACAATAATTGGTCGAATCCATACTAATATTATAAATGCGAAAGTGTGTCTGTCTGTCTGTTACCTCTTGACGCTTAAACCACTGAACCGATTGAGATAAATTTGGTATGGAGACAGTTCGAGACCCTGGAAAGGACATAGGCTACATTTTGTCGCGATATAAAAACATTAAGGGGGTGAAATGGGGGATCAAAGTTTATATGAAAAATCCAACTCTTGCGGGCGAAGTCGCGGGGAACCACTAGTGTTACAATATTTTTATAAGTAAAATATTATAGGATCTTTTTATAGAAATAATGAGACAGTCAGCACCCATCGTAGAGAAAAAGCAGACCGACACAAATAGTAACAACAAGAAGGCTGCAGAATGGGTCAACATTCAATGCAAGTATGTATATATATCCTGTTATACACTGACAGTGTATTTATTTAAAAAAGAGGTAGACCTGTCATCTCGTACTGCGCGGCGATTCGAATGTGATATTCCGAGTTTACGTGTCAAATGTAATATATTATATGAATGCAAAATTACCCAATTTGAGGCAATCAATTTTCGCGCGCTAATGACCTATCTACCTCTTTTTAAATGCACTAGCATTGCTTTTATATCATTAGGTTACCATTAATAATATAACATATCCATTTTTTATAAATGTATCACACGCTTTATTTACTAACACACATAGTTCTTTGTATTCTGCATTGTGTCTTTATGTTTTGTTTCGAATAAGATTACGAGAATTGACTGGGAAGTTTCGGGATATTAGTCAGCTTAAAGGGTTTTGGAAAAGAACCAAAATAACAGCCAAGAAGAATGTGTTTGAACATAAGAGAGCTATACGATTAACTGAAGGGGGTCTTTCACTCCCCTCTCCCTCCGAAGAGGATTTAAATGTGATGGAGTTATGCTCAACCGATTTCCCCATCGATGCGAACAAATTTGATGGTGATGGCAGTTACCAAAACCCAGTAAGTTCAATTTCATACGAACACTAGCTAACTATCCTGCCTAGAAATTAAAATTGCTATAGTAAGATAGACCATACCATCGCAGATTTTTTGTATGCCTACAAAAATAAACATTTTCATCACTGTTTTTTTATTTCACAAACAATTTTTAGCAGCGTTTTCGATACAAGCTCTCAAACAGCTCGATTTTTTCCGGCTTCTTCATTAGGTTCTATCCAACTTACCGGTTAATATTTACATCCCTTAGGAGTCTCTTAATTACTTATTTATTTATAGGATCACAGAGATGAGGTTATCAAGGTAGCACGATTATTTTATGATCGATTTATGCATTCGTTGTAAAATTTTAGGTTAGGTTACTAATTTTATTTTATTTTTTCAGGTCCTTAAACTAACTCAACACGAGAATGATATTAAGAGAACTAAAGATCTGTGCAATACTAAAGGTGCAAAAAACCTGTGTGTATCACAATTTTGATTACAAAAATTTTAATAAATATTTATCAATCTTTATAAGAATTAACTTAACCGCCAAATGGTTAGGTACTTTACGAAGTCATCGCATTTTATAAATATTTTTTATCGTCGGCGTAATTACTAAACATATACCTACAAAATGACAGCTTTCTAGTAGAAACACTAGTAGGATGACGAAACTATATGGGTATCCTATATATATATAACTATATGGTATAGTGCAGGTACCGCCCCCTCACTTTGGCCTTTTGCAGGATTGCATGATTTACATGATTTAATACTATCTAATTAGTGTATAAATGATGTAATAACGCCCTTGTGATGGATAAATAAACGGATAAGGGGAAATTGTATGCAGCGTTGCGAACCCATCGCCACCCGCACCGCATTCGCAGCACGCATCGAATTTTAAAGACGTCATCCGCGGTTACCGAAATGCGACGAGTACAGATTCAATATCTGCGCGAAGTTGCATACAATCCATACTACGAAAACTAGAAAACTACTAGAAACTCTACGAGTCGCGATAGGTCTGCGTGTTGGTGCTGAGGTTTGCCTTCCACACAGATGTCCTTGTGGTTCTGATGTCGGCTCGTTGGGACATCACGGACTCTCCTGTATTAAAAGTGCAGGCCGCTTTTCGCGTCATGCCAGCATTAACGACATCATCCGTCGGTCTCTTGCCTCTATCAACGTGCCGGCTTTACTCGAGCCGAACGGTATCGCGCGTGATGATGGCAAGAGACCAGACGGGATGTCACTTGTTCCTTGGCGGATGGGTCGGGCTCTTGTGTCGACACACTTGCAGCCTCTCATCTGCCCGGGACAAGCCGTGATGCTGGTTTGGCTGCGACAAGTGCCGAAAACTTTAAAAAGAACAAGTACAGGCAGATCGCCTCCCGGTACCACTTTGTACCGTTTGGAGTCGAAACACTGGGTTCGTGGGGTCCCAACGCTATCTCTTTTTTCAAAGAGATTTCTAAGAGGCTAGTTGACATCAGTGGTGACCTAAGAGCTGGCAGCTACCTTGCTCAGCGTATAAGCATCGCTATCTAGCGCGGTAATGCTGCCAGCATCCTAGGAACCTTACCACAAGGACCCTTTTTATAATTTTTGTTTTAGTGTTGTATTAAGTCATTTTTCTTAATTTTTATTAATAAGTTGTATTTATACGAATAATTAAAATAAATATCCATACTAATATTATAAATGCGAAAGTGTGTCTGTCTGTTACCTCGTGACGCTTAAACCACTGAACCGATTGAGATGGAATTTGGTATAGAGACAGTTTGAGGCCCTGGAAAGGACATAGGCTACATTTTGTCGCGATATAAAAACATTAAGGGGGTGAAATGGGGGATGAAAGTTTATATGGAAAATCCAACTCTTGCGGGCGAAGTCGCGGGAACCACTAGTATCTTATATTTTATAAAATGCGATGACGTGCACGGTGAGTGCGGCACGAAAAACATTCGCACTCACCTTTGAAATATTCCTATCCATGTGTAGTAGGTAACTACTCGACCTACTTGTACAAACTGGTCCAAAGCTCCTAACCTAGGCAATGTCCTTTTGTTAACGTAGGTATACTATTTTTTTAGGATATCTGGATTTAAAATACCTACACCGATAGATTAACGGAAAATTTTTAGTCGAACTGTATATAGTGTGTCCGGGTTTCGACTGGCGTAAATTTATGGGCTATTAGATCATCAAATGTTATCGACAAAAAACCCCCATGTTGGGGGTCAACTCCCCCTCTCCCTCTTGAAATGGCAGCCATTTTAATTATTTTAAAAAAATGCTATTTTTATGGATCTGGAGGTCCTAAAAGTTATGAAAATGATTCTTTTAGAAGGTAACGCTATCGCCTATCAAGTGACAAAGATTAATTCAAAATTATTAACCGTCATAGAAGAAAAACATTTTTAAAATAAATCTTGCTAAAAAATTAAAACAGTTTAATAGTTTTTTAAACCCATTACAAAACTAAACCCAAAAATGCAATTTTTCAATAAAAATAACTACAAAAAAAATTGGATTATGTCCTTAAAATTTGATAAATAAAAAGGCCCTTAAATTATCGCTAGTTGAAACCCGGACACCCTGTATATAGGAACCCACATACATATATGTTCAGCGATTCTTGTTAGTTACGTTAATTCGTATCACGGTTCACGATTAAATATACTTACACACTGAAATTTTAGTGGTTGTTTTCCCGCAGCAGAACGATTTACCTTTAGTAGTCATATCGAATCATGTGAGATTTTTTTTTAACTAAAAATATTTTTGCTCTCAAAGTTATCAAAAAAATAATCGTGAGAAAATATAGTTTATTTTTACGAGAAAGCACGTATTTGGGTACTGCTTGCCGCACGAAATCAATGTTTAAAGCAAAAGAATCTCTACGTACTAAGCAATACAGCATAAACTGCACTAATTTTAGTGCGGGAAAACAAACATTAAAATTTCAGCGTGTATACGTTTTGTTGTTTGTTGATAATTACTCTTTTATATTTCAGAATCAACAACAAAACGGTTAATATCAATAGTAACACGGAGATTAGAAAACGAGCATTACAAATGTTAGAGGCGGAACACGAATTAAAAATGAAGTATCAAATAAATGATCTTAAGCAACAAGAGTTACGCCACGTAAAAGAATTAGAAATTCTAGAAATAAAAAAAAGTATTTTACTAACCGAAAAAGAAATAAAAAAAATTGAACTAAAACTGTTACAAGATTCTGCTTAAGTACATAATATTATTAACATTAAAAATGTTCATCTATTAAATTGCGTCTTACTATGTCCCCTCATAGTATCCCTTGTATGAGGCCTCGGGCTGCGCTGTCTCACATATTTGTCAATTTCTGTATTTTCGTTCATTGAATATGAATCGCGATATATTTAGCAGAGCCAATGCAACAACAATGGTCTTGGCTGTGCTTAATTTTTTGTATAATCTTCTAAAAAGGCATCTTAATCTTTGCTTTCACAATCCAAAACACCTCTCAATGGTGTTTTAAGTTCGAGAGTATAGAAACGGTGTAAACAGGTAGGGAGTGCATGCGTAACCACTATTCCCTTGTAGTTTTCCGTGAAACTCCCCTTGTTGAAATCCTTTTCTTTATGCGGCTTTCATTAAAAATGCGAGAGTCATGGACACTCCCACTCCATCTCGCAACAATGTCTTTTATGCTCTTATGCGTATGCAAATCGCACACCACCTGCTTATTTAGATTGTAGTACCCTAAAATCTATTTGACTTATTTTGTTCTCTAGCGGATTTTAAGTACTGATTTTTGACACTAGGAAAACCCCTTATTACTTCAACTTTTGAGGTTAACTCAGGCTTAAGCCCGCGTAGCGAGGAGTTTCAATTTAAACTAGACATGTACCCGGTCTATCTTAGGCAGCTGCAAAACCCCGTTTTGGGATACAGATTATTTTAGAAGCAAGTTGTTTTTTTTTTTTTTGTAATAACACCGAAATAGTTTTCCCAAGCGATTGAAAGGTAGAAAATGGTCTTATTTAGTACGCCATGTGCAGATTTTATGAAAAAATTTGAAGCTAGTTTTCATACAAAAAGCGAAACTGTTTCCTCCTAACCCCAGTAAACATTACCTATTTTTTGGTAAAGATAAATAAATATTATTTAACAAAATGTAAGTTTTTACTTTAATAAAATATTCTCTTGGTTTAGGGATTCCCATTCCCTGCTACTGACAGTGTATTTATTTAAAAATGACGGAGCCGAATTTGATGCTCCGTGCACACGTTGTTTTACGTGTCAAGTGTCATATTTAAATGAAAAATTGAGCAAATCGCTCAATTTAAGGCAGTCAATTTCTGCGCGCCAATGACCCATCTACCTTCTTTTAAATGCACTATCATTGTTCCCCACAGCACCACCCGTCCCCGCTGACATTTAGCATGCTTCGGCCCCCGCACTTCTTTCACTTGACAGGACGGTCGCGCACTAACTTTTTTTTTACCCGACTGCGGAAGGAGGGTTATGTTTGGCACGCCCTACAGCCTAAACGGCTAGACAGTTTTTGACATGAGGTGTCTAGGCTATATACATTTTTAAAATGGCGCCCGCAAATGGAAATAAATAGGGGAGGGGGGATTGATTTTTTCCTTAACATAGCAATATGGGTATCAAATGAAAGCCAGTAAAAATATCATTTCAAAAATATATATAAAAAATTGCAGTCGTGTGTTTTTTTTTTTAAATTATGTTTACTTGTTATAATAGGCAGATATCAGACCGCACCTCACCTGATGGTAAGCGACAGTGGGGCGGAGTATGGGTCATACTGTCTAGAAACAGTCTATTCATTCTTTTTAAAGGAATCCAGATCATAGTGTTTAGTGAACACTTCCATTCCACCCTATCAGCCTTACGAACATGTTGCAATATAACTAAAGCTAGGTAATAAAAAAAAAATGATTCAGCAAGGTAAACTTATTCCTTGTAACTAACATTTGTACTAGTACGGAAATTACATGCAACGTAGCTTTCTAAGTTTTATCTTTATGCACCAAGTAAATTAAAATGTAAAATTTTGTTCATTTGTACAAGTAGTAAATGTCGACTGAAGATGTCATAAAATTGTTGTCACGATCACAAATGGATTCATTATTATCGTCTGATTCAGTGGGTGAAGCAGTCTCATAATGACACATTTCTACCCTTCAATAGGTCACACGAAAGTTAACTGCTCATAATACTCGTTCAATCCAATTGGTACCTAGGTATTTAAAAGTAATTTCGTACCTTCCTCTAACCAAGAGGGTTTTGATCTAAATACTGCTATTTTAGTATGTCCTCAGTGACATTGCGTGACATATTTATATAAATACCCATCAAAACAAAAGTGACCACTGGATGGAACTGCTTTAATTTTGCTTCCCAGAAGCAAATTTTGCGACGCCGACCTGTATTTTGGGAACAAATTAGGAAATTACAAGGGCCAAGCCAGATATTTGGTGGCAGATCGGGATTCCATGGTTTTTAGGGTTCCGTACCCGAGGGTAAAAACGGGACCCTATTAGTAAGCTTTCGCTGTCTATCTGTCTGTCACCAGGCTGTATCTCATGAACGGTGACTAGACAGTTGATTTTTTCACAGATGATGTATTTCTGTTGCCTCTATAACAACAAATACTAAAAACAGAAAATAATAAATATTTATTTTTCCCATATAGCAAACATGTTCTTTTTTTAGTTTTTTCCTCGTTATTAATAATGGCAACAGGTAGACATTTGAAATGTTCACAGAATATTATATTGTATATTCACTTTAAAAACAAAAAAAAAATTAATTTAAATTAAAATAATAATAGAATTTAAGGCTCTCATACAACAAACGTGAATTTTTGCCATTTTTTGCTCGATATTTATAATGGCAACAGGTAGACGATTAAAGAATGAAATGTTGTATCTCGTTTTGAAAATTAATAATTTAATTTAAACAAAAATAACATACAATACTTGTGTCTAATGTTGTAAGTTAATGGTATGGAATCCTTCGTGCGCGAGTCCGACTCGCACTTGGCCGGTTTCTTGTTAAACTTGCCACACACAGCAATACCGATGCTGACCAACAATCCGACAAGTTCAAGCGCGACCCTCCGTGCGCTCGAGACGGGCGGGGGGCAAGGAAGCACCAATCGCACGTGACTGTCAAAGGAAGTCCCCTTCCCCGCTGCACAACCGTCCCCGCTGAAATCTAGCATAAAGATGGTTATCAAATATACAGGGCCGGGTTTTGATATTCTAAGGGCTTTTAATTTATCAAATTTTAGAGACAATCCTAACGAATTTTTTTTTTCTAAAAATAGTTTTTTTATAAGAAAAAAAAATACATTATTGGGTTTAGTTTTGTAATAGGTTTAAAAAACTATTAAACTGTTTTGAATTTTTAGCAATATTTATTTAAAAAAAAAGTTTTTTCATCTAAGACGGTTAATAATTTTGAATTGATCTTTATTTCACTTGATAGAATTGTTTTTTTCTAAATAATTAAAATGTCTGTCATTTCGAGAGGAGGGGGGGGGGGGGAACCTGGGGGTTCTTTGTCGTTTACATTTCATGAATAAAAGCCTATAAATTATTGGTACTCCAAACCCGGACACACTGTATGTTTTAAAATGGCTTCAAAGTGGTTTATCTGTAATAATAGACCTTGGTCAAAACCTCAACTGATAACAATCGTAACATTTAACACCTTTAGAACGAACGAATTCGAGATTAATGATCACGCGAAAGATGATTGTGATGATGAGAATGATGACCTTTACAAAAGTTACAAAACAAGCGCTTTTGAATCATTTCACAACACCATCGACTCCTCGTCTTGATTCTATTGTCCGGTAGTTACATTCAGCACTATTGTGACTTCAGGTCGACTTCTATTCACATCAGAATCGGCAATCAACGGAACAAGGTACAGTCAATGGAGAAAATTAGAAAGTATTTTAAATCTTAGTCTAAGACCCGAGTTCACCAATTTTGGAACGCTTGGTAAGCATGAATTGAAGCGATTTTATTTGACACAATTCCCATACAAAATATGCCAATGTGAGTGTATAACGTCTGTTTAAGAGGAAACGCGGTCACGTGGCATTTGAAGGAAAGGTATTTGAATAAAATGCTGTTGCTGTTGCTGTCTTGATTCAATCATTGGCGGCCGCCCAAGTAAGAAAGGAACAAATGAGCTCTGACGATAAACCGCTTCTTACGTTTGACCAAAACAGCATTTTGAAGTCTCCTATTTCCTCGTCAAAAATTTGACAAATTTTAGTATTTTTTTCGTGAATAATTGATCAAAGGTTTGGACTACGCTCCTATGTTTTAGTTTTAGCGTTAATTTGCATAGATTTTTCAGGCGAGCGTCTGAAAGTTAAGGTTGAAATTTGTTAATTTTCTTAGTTTTTGAAGGCTCATATTTCCTTTGTTAATTCGAATATGAGAAAAAATATCAAAAAATATGAGCATAGCTGTGGTAAATGTAAATTTTATGGTAAAAAAAGTTTTGCCTTTAGCCATTATTCAAGGCGAAAACAGGGGACTGCGTTTGTATGGAGAATTGGCGCCTAGTGTTTCCCCTTAAGAATTAAACATATGCTGGTGAAGTCCACCCTTAACAAGTTATAGTCTGACAAGTTCGTGTGCGACCCTCCTTGCACCCGCAAGACGTGCGGGAGGAGAGAAAGCGCCAATCACACGCGACTGTCAAAAGTAATCCTCTTCCCCGTAACGTCACCTGTCATCCGCTGACATCTAGCTGCCTCGCCCCCCCCACACATCTGGCAATCGGAAGGTCGAGCTCAAACTCGTCGCACTTATAGTAGTAATTCTTGACTATCTGATTCCATCCATTACGTGGTATCAAGTGCACAACTACTTTCTTGGTTCAGTGTGTTCGTTTTTTCTGCCTTTTTAGGGATTCAAAGTCCACAAGGAAAATTTTAGTATCGCCATGTGCATCTATCTGTCTCTCCCCAGCCTAGCGCAGTGACTCTTAGTACTATAGTGAACAATTATTTGGTAATAAAAAGCTATGTTAGTCATGCCAAAAAAATAAAAAGCACTTTTATTCACAGTACTCCCCCACAGGTAAATGTTTTTTCGTCTACCTCAACATATACCTACCATTGAATAGGTATTATTAAAATATCGTTTTAAGAAGACCACTTGTCGATTTAAAGGTCAGTTTGCGAATTACAAAGCATTTTTTTTAAGTTTGTCAAGTGTGCGTAATATTTTTGGAGGTGGTGTTTTTTTTGGCTAAAAGTTTTTTTTGTAGAAAGTAGATGTACCTACCTTAGTATAATGTTCATAAAATAATCTACCGATTACTGGTCCCTGAAGTCTAACCTTTAAATAAAAAAAGATATTCCAAATCGGTTCAGGCGTCTTCTATTGTTGTAATCGGTTAACATATGTACATAAAAACAAAGATTCCGACAATTTGAGAACCTCCTCCTTTATGAAGTCAATTAAATTTTATCTGCATCGATACCTTTATTTTACTATAGGTTATGAGAGACGGGCAACTGCGGAACCCTACATTTGGTCTTGGCCCGACACGCATTTGGCCAATAATATTCGATACTTCTATCCAGTAATAACCTCTGCAGTTTTACCCGCAATGATTTCATACTAATCTGCTTCAATAAAATGCCTGTTTAACAGAGTTGCGTCAACATCGGCACTAATTTAAGTATGCCATTGACTGTACACATGTCAGAACGAAGCGGCAATCAAACCAAATTTGAAGGTTCACATCACTGTACACATACTAAATGTAGGGTTGCCTATGCAAGGTTATCTATCCATACTAATATTATAAATGCGAAAGTGTGTCTGTCTGTCTGTCTGTCTGTTAGCTCTTGACGCTTAAACCACTGAACCGATTGATATGAAATTTGGTATGGAGACAGTGCGAGACCCTGAAAAGGACATAAGCTACATTTGGTCGTGATATAAAAACATTAAGGAGGTGAAATGGGGGTTGAAAGTTTATATAGAAAATCCAACTCTTGCGGGCGAAGTCGCGGGGAACCACTAGTACCAAATAATAAAACAGTTAAATCTGTGTCTGTACGTTACCTACATTGAGTAGCTAATTTTTCAAAAAAATATTGAGAGCGATGCAGATATAGTTACAGTTCTTTTTTCTGTCTGTACACGCTAATCAGTTCCACATTAGTGCTTACTGTGAGCAAATACACAGGTTAAAAAATCAACGCTTAGTATTCTCTTGATTTCTCTAGAATCCCGTCATCAGATACGAAACATGCAGTATACTCTTCAGATCAGTGTCAGAAATCAGCCCATAATTTGCGGATGCAATACCAAAAAAGCAACATGCAGTTGAGTTGACAACCTCACTTTTGCAGACGCGTCCGTTGAACGCGAATTTTACGTCTTTTTCACTAACTTGGAGGCAATATAGCAGACACAGACAGTTACTAAAATTTTCAAATTACAATTTGATTGAATTGTTTGGATTTAAAATCTTTTTTAAGCAGGCAACCCTGATATGTTAATGGCGAAAGGCAAGACTACCAGTATTACAGGAACAATATGTTTGAGCAACTCCAAGTGTCTGATCTGATCGCTTCTTGGTCTGACTCCAGTAACAATAGGACGGCGGCACAAGTTACAGATTTGGGCCTGTATTTCTTTTTGGCATTTAGAAAACTATGATAATGAACCCATTGATCTAGTGTCACGGTGATTCGATAAATATAAAGGTGATTCATCATGAGAAAGGTTTGTTTGTACGAGTTCCAGCTCCGTATTATTATATGATTACTAATGTTCTCCTAGCCGAATTTCGACTGCAGTGGCCAATCTCAACAGAGATTACCTAACTGCGCGGGAGACAATATAGTGCACAAATGTGTGCGCACAGGTGCACTCTCTTTTCCTTCACTCTCATAATTCGGTGAGACGGCAGTCCGACATGACCGTAGAGAGATCAGGCATGACTGCCTCGTTGGTCTAGTTGTCAGCACCCTGGGTACTAATCACGAAGTCACGGGAGTAGTATTGCCAAGCTAATAATGTAGCCATGGTTAGTAGCTTCTTTTCCCTGAAACATCAGGTTGCCCATTTCCAGGTTTATTATGGAAAATTCTACGGCAGGTTCTTAGGTCAGAAATGCATCTCATAGCAGGAGTTCAAAACTGATACGATTTGAGATCTTACTACAGTTAAATAAATACAATTTTATTCAATAAAAGAAAAAAAAAACAAAGACATGCATGAAATAAAAATAAATAAACTTCAAACCTACTTAATCAAAAATAAACCCGTGTCCTTGAGGCAAGGAGGTGAGGATGCTGGTTGCGTTACCGCGTTGGATAGCTATACTTATCCTTTGAGCAAGGAACTAGCCAGCTTTACTATTAAATAAAAACTTCCTTATTTTTGTTACATGCAGCAGAGTTATTAGAAAGCTTTAAGCTTGCCACTTGCACCAACCACCAACATTTGAGGTCTAAATCGGATTGAATATCACAAATGAAGACGTGTTGAGCGCTGACCAGGGAGCCGCCATTTATCAAACTCCTCCGCACAATGCTGTCAGATTACTAAGCGCATACCATGACTTCGCTCGTGTTTTGATAAAGGTGTAAGTCAAGGTTCTAGTAACTCCATCTTTAGGGTGAGGCTTCATTTGGAAGGCTGGTTCACTGGTTTGCTGGTTCTCTAGTGGCCATTTTAACATGACAGCAAAATAAGTGTTTTTCTCCTGAACACGAATTTTAATGTTGACACTCCCAAATTTTGACTGGAAGCTGAGAAATCAAGTTGGCGTTCATGATGGAGAACATTTTCTCAATTTATGACTCATCATGCTCCTATCCTTTTTTCTTAGAAGCCGCTAAAAACATATTTTGGCGAAAAGTAAACCAGTTTATGAAGAAAACACAAAATTAGACCAAAAATGTTTTTGGTACTTTATAGCAATTCATTCCATACATTACCTGCTCAAAAAAATAATTAAGAAAACTTCATTAATCGGTTTCTTTAGTATAAATGTATACAAAGATAATAAATTGGTTCTTTTTCTTTATTATATAATATAATTCTTTTTATATTATCGACTCGTGTCCACTTTTAATATCCCACAAGCAAAGGTAGGTACATATTTTTAAATTAGACTAAATAGATTTTAACTTAAATTGTAAATATACTTTTATTGCCGGCTGAAGTGTTTTCTAAGGACTATGATCTGGATCCCTTGGATTGAATGGATAGGTCCTTTCTGGGTCTTAGACCCATCATGAACCGCATCGTCACCTACCATCAAGTGATAAAAATGACTGCCTATTCAAAAAAAGGAAGCTTACAAACTTGTTGTGTGTAAAATAGGCTGTTTGGGAGAAATTGTACCTTTGAAATTGTACTCACACAGGTTACTATAATAACCTAGTACGTACGATAGACTATAGCCTTTGGTACGTACTCACGTTTAGTGTAGCCGGTTACTCGGTTGGCCTAATGACTCAGCAGGCAGCATTCAGCACCTGACATGATTGAAGCATCACTGTCTACTTTGCTCTTTATATGTGTTGCCATGTTATGAAACCGACTAAATAAAGGTATTATAACAGGAAATGCGTATTTGTTTATGTGACTGATGCCTTGTCCTTGTGTCTTTTATAATAGAGAAATCTATTTAACCTACGTACACTTACTTCTTGTATATTAAATACAGGTTGTTTTAGGTTAATTTGCGCACGTCTGGATTAGCTTCCAGACTTGTACTAGGGGGCTTCCAACTCAGATAATAGGATTTGAAAAAGTCTGGAATAGCTAATCCGGACGGACGCAAGTGGGCCCTATAATATTTCAAATTTAATCCATTATCTTAAATTAAAGGTTTTCTAATAGCTATAATCCATTAGTACAGTCGGAAACACGTCAAGTTACTCATTTGAACTATAAAAACAGCTTTTAATACGTAAGGCATTGAGGCGGTCACATGATCAAACTGGGGTAGTCTGACATGCGGCCATGTGTCCCTACTAAAATTATTTTTTCAATATCTACTGTAGTACTAAGATAAGGTACCTTCAGTACTAAGATACATTCGGTAAGCTTGACGATTTACCCGAAAAAAAAACAGAATAGGAAATTAGTTATCCAACCAAAAAAAGAGAATGCTTATGTCACTTTAAAACAATAATTTATCTACAACCTTATTTAAAAATCGACTTGCTATTACTTTCAACAATATTGAAAACTACAAAAACATATGCTTGTACAGTCACTAGATGTAATATAAATTAGGGTAAACGACACATACCTGTGCAGTCACTTCTGCTACTATAATACTCGTATAAATTAGGGTAAATGGAAACTTGGGTATAGCAACACTGACAAACGGATTGTGAATGGTGCGCTAGCGCGGGTCATCCTCGCCAGATTTATCGATAATCGTTATTGATGATTGCGGGATATACCGACTTTTTGTTGCTTCTGCGTTTTGTGGTACAATGCAAGGTCTATCAGATCACTGACTTATAATATACTAGTGGTTCCCCGCGATTTCGCCCGCAAGAGTTGGATTTTCCATATAAACTTTCATCCCCCATTTTACCCCCTAAATGTTTTTATAACGTGACAAAATTTAGCCCTTTCCAGGTTCTCGAACTGTCTCCACACCAAATTTCATTTCAATCGGTTCAGTGGTTTAAGCGTCAAGAGGTAACAGACAGACAGACAGACACACTTTCGCATTTATAATATTATTAGTGTGGATTGCAAATAATATTTATGTAAATATATCCGTAAGATTAATTTATTACATGACTTAGTTTTTCGGGTTCCACGTCTTAAAAGGAAAACAACAATTAGGATCACTTGATTGTCTGCCTGTATATCTAGATCCTTCTTCTAAAGAATGTGTGGTGGTATAGACAGAGACAGAACATCAAACGAACTGTAAAATATCGAGAATTGAGTGTAATAAAATAAGATAATAGAGACCAGCAAATACAACAGAGCGTTGAAAATTATTATGATAGCAATGTATTCTTCTTCTTCATAATCGTATGAGAGGTCATACGTATTAGTAATGAGAATTACTGAGGGTCTTCAAAAAACAATAAAAGTTATTAAGATACCAATTTATTTTTCTTCTTCATAGTCATATACCTCATTAGTATAATTGTGGTCATTTTGTGGAATGAAACACACACAACGACAATTTTTTATGAGTGGCTTGCCATGCCATTGCCTTTCCCATTTCACACATCAGGACAACTAGTAAGCAGGTTTCCTCACGATGTTTGTGACATAATATGTATTACTCTTAAAAAAACCTTTACGTCTGAGTCAAGAGCAAGACTCTTCTCATTGGGCCAAGCGTCAAACGTTTGCCTGTATCGCCAAGTCACCGTGGTTTCCACCGATCACCGTCCCGTCTCGCGTGTGCCGTATGCCAATGTCGTTAAGGTTCAAATTGCGTTTTTGTGGTATTTCACAAACATTCCTAAGTACAATGTGAACCGTTGATTGAGCGATTCAACGCGTTTGAATTTCGAGTCGGTAGCAGTCATACAGTCATGTCTGAATTAAATAAGACACTCTACTAATGAGCACAGTCGGTCACAAAGATATTTTTTGATACGACCGTCTAAATTGAATGCCGATGTTATTTTGAGAACGATTGGTAATAGATGCAAGTGCCGATATTCTTTTTTATGTATTTATCTAAAGCTGCAGATTTCGTAGGTAACTAAGGCCCATAGTAAACAGGGTGTCCCGTAATTGTAGCATAGACCTTAAAATACAGGTTAGTTATATCATTTCTACTATATTTAAATATTTAATTGCATAATATATTTTTACAAAAAACTACTTGTTCCTCTGTTAATCTTAGGGTGATAGACCACTTACTTGGCCGACCGTACTAGTAAAACTATCAAGTGGGCAGCGCAAGAGTGCGAGCTATGCGCCGATACCATCGCATTTCAGCAACGAAAGTCGGCGTTTTTGAAGTGGCGGCATGCACGGTTCAGTTTTTGTGAAGCTCCAAAAAATGCGAGTGAGAACGGTAGCACAGTGGAGGGGCCGTACCTTACGTACAGTGGGCCACATCGACTTACCCTGATCTGTCAATTTTTTATTAACGAGTGGGAAATGCTTTTCGCATACCACACGCGGCGCGGGTTGCTGGGGGTTATGTGGGACTCCCCCAACCCAGTAAAAGCGGATATATCCACTAAAAACCAGTCGGTGTCCACCGGTGCTATTAGACACCCCCGTGCCTCGGAAAGCACGTTAAGCCCATCGACTTGAAAAAAATACGGACTCCGTACCGCGATACTAAAGAGTGAAGCAGGGTTCAAGCCTGTGTGTGTGAGATCATAAGGTTACAATGGCGGTCGATCGGCTTACTTTGGTGTGAGTGTGTGCGTGAGAAGACGTGTATTTACGACGATGACTGGCTTACTTTGGTGCTTCAGATTTAATGTAGGCGACACGGAGTCCATATTTTTCTTCACGTCGATGGTTAAGCCGTTGGTTCTGCGCCTGATGTCGCTACGGTCATGTCGGACTGCTGTCGCACCGAATTACGAGAGTGAAGGAACAGAGAGTGCACCTGTGTATTGCGCACACACTTGTGCACTATAATATCTCCCGCGCAGTTGGCTAATCTCTGTTGAGACAGGCCGCTGTAGCCGAAATTCGGCTAGGAGGACAGTATAATTAGTAAAGAGGGAGCTGCGGGTTAGCACCCAAGCATACGCCGTTGGCATTCTTCCGCAGCCCCAATTTCCGCAATCATACATCATCAAGATTGACCTTAGCAATCTACGTGTCATATCCTGTCATATCACATCCTCTCTCCTCAAGGGAAAAGACGCGAGAGCTGTCATGCTGCTTATTAAGCCTAAGACCATTTTGTTAAATTTGTTGTAGACATGTACCTACATAAAGGACTTGTCCATTAATGTTTTTTATTCGTCCATATTTCTAACCAGAACAAACTATATTATCTGAAAGAATTTACAAAAACTAGCGTTTTTGCATATTTTTAAGGCCTCCGATTTAGAGAAAAATTGAAATTAATTTTACTGTTTGTCTGTACATAAACCGCACTTTCGGCTATAAAAATTAACACATGAAAAAAAACTGTCAACAAAATTGTCATTTCAGGAATGAATGATTGAAAACAAATTCTTTTTAATCAATTCAAACATTCTGAGTAGGCCAAGGATTTAGCCCAAACAGCCCGGAAATGTAAGTTATCAATGGATGATGCCACATTACAAAACAATTTTTTTTATCAAAAACGGAGGTGTTTAAAAATATGACTTCAATGGTTACGTGTTTCATATTTTTGTCGCTTAAAGATAAATATAGTTTATTGGTGGTTGGTAATATCTTGGAATAAAAAACCAGCCTCCATACAAAAAGTGGACGTGTCTTTTAAAAAAGTACAGTGCTAATTATGATCCACCTTTGCGCGAATTTAATTTGTTCTAACTAATGGTGCCAAAAGTCACTTTTCGGCATTTTCCTGTTGGCCAAAGCTGCCCAAATGAAAATATTAATAAAATAAATATTCTTAGTAAAAATAATGTTACAAGCTTCTCAGAGTTTATTCTTATTAGAAAATCGACACAATTCGAGGAATTGAAGGAAATGCGTGGGTTGTGGCAAAGGAAATGCTTTCGCAAATAGTTCCACTGTTCCATAAAAGGAACATTTTATAATTAAAAAATACACAATACAATGTATTTATTAATTATTGAATATTCCTTTTTGTTGTTCATGTTTGTTAAATGTTTTTGTTCAACCAACACACCAATTGCCTAGCACAAACCAAAGCGTGAGCTTGTGCTATGGTGACTAGGATAACGGATAGACATACTTACATAAATTTATAAATATCCATGACTTACGTACAAATGCTCGTGCTCATCACACAAACATTTGCCCACACAAGGATTTGAACCCGCATCCGCAATCTATGTAATTAGAAGTAACATGTAGTTAGCTTTATAAAATATATGACTCTTTTTCAGTTTTTCATATTGTTTGTAATTCATTATTCATTTATTTTAGGCAAAGAATGTTGACCTGTATAAGAAATACCTGAAACTAACACACGTAGTTACAGGTCTATAATTTTCTTTCCCATAAAACTAATTAAAATAATTAGTAATATTTTTAATAGCCGTACACATAAAATAATTCCTAACTAACTTATAATTGTTTGGAACTTAAGAAACTTTTACTTCAAAACTTTTTATAATGTTACTTACTTCTAATATCCGATTTACGAGTTATTTTTTCCAAAAATAAGTTAAATGGGTCTAGGTTCTAGGATTCAAAGTCTTCATAACAAGAGATTGGTGATGGGATGTTTGTTTTATTCGATAAGTCTATGCATAAATACGTTTGATTATTTTTAGCTTACATTATGACAAATGTAAAATTTATTGCGTTTTAAGAACCAAGTTACATTTGTCACAGACACTTCCAAAGAAACTTAATCCTGAGTTTACAGTTTAGCTCTTAATGGCTTTTTTTTGTCTCGGTGGTGTAATAAATCATAATTTATGAAAGGTAATACACCCACTGTAGAGTCGCGCGGCTCTACCTCGAGTTCTCGAAGATATTTACTAGCTCTCCGGCCGGCTTTACCAGCATTAAGTCTCTCTAGTTGCATATAGCCTACGTCACATGGTAGTGTATTGGAATGTGACACACTATGAAATCGGGAGATGTACGAGAATACAGTCAAAGTTACAACAAATTGGATCTGATTTAGTGAATATGTTCGTTCCCGACTGATTTTTTTTCTAAATTGTCTACGATTTAGGTTTTCTGCAAATTGTTTTATAATTATATTTTGTAATTTTATACAATTGTACCAATAATGTACTCGTTGCAACTTAATTGTACCTATTTAGATTGTGGAGAAAAAAAAACATTATTATATTACATATATTAAATTATAAATCAGGGCCCTATATGACCGAGCGCGACAGCTGTGATAATAGTCATTAAAGTTAATAATTTAATTTATTATACAATATATTCTACACAGGGTGGTGGTTGCCTTTGCATATCATGAAAGAACTTCAATTGTTTTCCGTCGCAATACCCGCTATTTTGACCATAAATTGCGTTACAAGACGACAAAAATTTATCGAGAGAGACATTTATCAACTCGTTTATGTTTATCCCTATAGTTCGACAAGTTCGTGCGCAACCCTCATATGCCCTGCAATGTGCGGGGAGCGAAGAAGTACCAGCACTAAACTGTCATAGGAGACTTCCTCTTCCCTACCTTTGCCTCGCCACTGCCTCGCCTCCCGCACCCCTGGTAACCGAAGGAGGATTGCGCAAGTACTTGTCGGCATTGTCATCGATCCAACATCACTTACAAACTGTTTTCTATCTCAACTAACAAGAGTAGCCTCGGGTAGACCTTTGTAATCTGACACGCCTGCGCTCGGGCGCCACGATAGGGATGTCCTCTGATCAATATATCGATTAAATATTTTTTCAGTATCAAAAATAATTATCACTGGTTTATTCATCTATAGACCTTTTAATGATCAATCATTTTTACTAAAAAAACATATTTACGCAGTTGTCTCACTGCCGACGAGTAAACGAGTAACTGTCGGCGATTTCCTCGCTCAAGAAACGTACATCAGATGAAATATATTCAGCGTAAACCAAAGATAAGCATACTTAAATAGTTGATTGCACACTGTCGGCGAGAACTCACTTTACTAATTTGTTAAGTTTGACTAGAGCTTTCAAAGATAACACTGGCTAGGCGATCAACTAGCGGTCAAATTCTATTTCAAATTCAAATCGCCGGTCCCGCAAGAACAATCGCTTACAGACCAGGGACATTTCGCCAACTCGTTTAAATAGGTGAAGCTTATTTAAATCGAATTTAAAAATCAATACAAAGCAGTCGTATTATTCCATATAAAAAACATTTCTTTTAAAAACTAGCCTATTCACCGTCTTGAAGCACTAGTAGGATATGCACAATTGATATCAATAAATATTCCTACACTACACACACTATTAACATACAATCATTAAATTGTATAACAATATTTCTTATAGACCAGATAAATAATCGTATTCAAATAAGCGAAATTAAATTTAAAATCGTATTAAATTGAATAATTTCACACAAAAACTATCGACAAATTCATCGATACTGTCCCGCCCCTACGTGTGCGTCACTCGTGCGCATCCCGCAAAAACGACACATCCTCAAAATAATCGTGTTTTTTCAGTTTCTCGACACGTTATGAATGGTACCGTCCCGTGCGAAGCGAGTTTTTGCCGTTTTTTGCGTTCGGTTTTGCCGAGGTCACCGGTTTAGGATCCATCCTGACATGTCGGTACACACCGCACGTCAGACTACTCCACTTTGACCTATTTTCCCTACGTAATAAAAGCTATTTTTGCAGTTCACATGGGTAGGCTGACGTCCGACTGTACTTTGTTTGATGTATTAGAGATAAAATTAATTTTGACTGGATTTGATAAACGGTTGAAGGCTTGCCTGTAATAATTCTCATAAAAAGTACCTTGATCCTCAGAATAACAGTTTTAATTTTTTTTTTAATTAATAGGCAGACATTTGATCGCTAACTCACCTGATTGAACTGACGATGCGGTCGAAAATGGGTCATGTCTGGTCTGACTATAATGGTTATAGATAGTAAATATCGTTATAGTTGTTACTATAACGATATTTACTATCTATAGCCTATTCTTTCTTTTTTTCTTTCATTAAGAAAAGAAAGCACTTTAACCAGTGACGAATTCCACTTTATAGTACGTAAGAGCAACGTAGATTGTTGATGTGTTGGCAATACTTATTAGTAATAATTATGTCCTCCTAGCCGAATTTCGACTACAATAGCCACTCTCAAAAGAGATTAGCCGAGTGCGCGGGAGATATTATAGTGCACAAGTGTGTGCGCAATACACAGGTGCACTCTCTGTTCCTTCAGTCTCATTCAGTGAGACGGCAGTCCGACCATGAGACCGTAGAGAGATCAGGTGCAGGACCAACGGCTTAACGTGCTTTCCGAGGCACGGGGGTGTTAACGCCACCAACTTCCTGACTCCGAAGCTGTGTCTGAGTTATTTCAAGACAGAAAAATCCCACACTTTCGGCCTGACCCGAGATTCGAACCCGGGACCTCGTGAATAGTACCCAGCGTGCTGACCACTAGACCAACGTGGCCGTCAAAACTTATTGGTAGGAAGGTAGGTTAAATCAGTTAAATAAAAAAGTAAAGGTAAAAATACCACTGCAGCTTACATACTCAAAGCGAAGATTTCATCTACAAACAATTAAATACACGCGGCTGCAAATCATACTGCTAAAGTTGACTTTAAGACCGCCTCTATTCTCTACTTAATAAAAGCTGATTTCGTATTACCATGACAGTAGCTACTCATACAGATGCAAGGTTAGGCATAGGTAGGATGTTAGGTCGTAGAAGAACTAAGGTAACGGGGACATATTAGCCTTGCGAATCAGTAAGCCATGAGGCAATGGGTAGGGCACATAGCACAAAGAACTGATGGCCGTTGAGGCAGAAAGGTTCTAGAGTACAGACCCTTTGATCAAAGACGAAGCGTTGGACGTCCACCGGCAAGATGGACAAACGGACTTGTGAAGGTCGCATGATCACACTAGATGCAGACCGCTTGCAACCGGTCACTGTGGAAAACTGTGGGGGAGGCCATTGTTCAGCATTGGACGTCCTACAGCTGATAATGATGATGAGGAATTGAAGATTTTGTAATCCAACCTCCATGTTGCTTATATTTATTGTATGGTTGTTCCATATTCGATATCGATTTGATAACCGTGTTGCGACTGCTTCGATGGTTTGGAGGTTAGTATTCAGAGTTATTTCAAAATAGAAACACCAAACACTTTCGGCCCGACCCGGGATTCGAACTCGGGACCTTGTGGATAGTACAAGCGGCTCCGGCTCGCCTGAAACTATGGAAGTGTATGGATGCAGCCATGACGCATCGCTCGAAAAGGGTTTCGTACACTCCCATAGTTCCATCATAGCCGCGCAGCTCCTCGGAGCCACATGCGGCGAGCCGGTGCCGCAAGCCGCATTGCTCCGAAGTCTACCTTAATAGAAATCATCTAGGTATGTGCAGGAGTAGTGTACCTTTGGGATTAGCGATGGGCGATTATTACTAAATTAATCGAATTATTCGAATGGTCTCTGTAATCGAATGTATTCGATAAGCAACCGCAGTCATTCGATTATTCTTCGATTATGCAGCGAGCAATACCGGAGCGCGCGGTGCGCAGGCCGTACTACTAACTACTAACGAATGAATCGTCATTCGTCGCGTCGATTAATCATTCGGTCACTGCCTGTCCAGTGCGCACAGTCGCGGCAATTCGATCGAATGCATCGAAGGGCCCAGTATAGATTATCATTCGATTGTCGATTGTTATTCGATTATTTTTTTTACGAATTACTAAATCGACATTCGATAGCTCGAATGGTCGATTATCGATTCATTCGATTATTTTTTTTCGAATAATCGCCCATCGCTATTTTGGATTGGCCAACACCGTAGCTGAAATTCAGATAGAGGTCATTATTAGGTTTTGTTACAACGAATATATTGCGAGTTTTATTAACTTTATTCAGCTTATTTTTTCGAGCGACTGGTCCTTAGGGCAAAAAGTCAAGAGTATTAGTCTTGACTGATCGAACACGACTCAATAGACTGTGAATTTATTGAGTCAGCGCAATATACAGCTAATTATTGTATAATCATTACGTCGAGAAAGCGAGTTATACATTTTCGATAATCGCCATTTTACGCACACAGTCAAAGATTGTCTAGACATATTTCAACACCTATTATTTTATGGATTTCAAGACAAGACTAAAGTTTTTGCTACTAGAATTAATGCCAATTAGCACTTTATTAGTCAAGTTCGTTATTTTCGGTTTGTGATGCTTGTTACACACAATTATTTGACACAAATCAGGGATAATAAGTAGGCTTCACAATTTTTATATGATAATTTATGTATTTTTTGGATAAAGTACTCATATTTGGCAAGTTAAACAATTATAATAGATATTAACTCTACAAGATCTACAACACACGTAATATTATTGTTTAAAGCCTCATATATATGTCAAACTAAACTGACTAAGGTTTGCCTTCTAATGTACATCAAGTTACTGTTACATTTAAACTTCGAAAAAAACAGGTTTTATTACGTAGGGAATAGAGGCGGTCTTAAACTCAACTCAATTCGCGTCCTCATAGTCCATACCTCAGAAACTACTTACCCCTGCAATAATCACATGTGGTATGTTTATGAGAATACCCAAATTATATCCAACATCACGTGTATTGTTTTGGTGCTAATTATCTAAACTACTTAATATAAAAAATACAGAACATTATCTTTTGATACAAGAATAATATATTTCCATTCTTAAAAAGCAGCTTGATAAAAATATTTAAACCGCTTTTGCGCCTTTACAAAATATAAGTGCTTTCTCACTACGATCGAATATTTTGCCCAAACGCCTTTTGAGCCTCACGTGATTTTTCCACGACCCCTTAAAAATATTGAGGCAGTATAACTATTTGTAACATTATTGTATTGCTTGAGTAGTATGAAAACTCTAAAACTTCGATTGCTGTGAGTATTGCTTCTGGTGTAGATAATATTTTTATTAGGAAGTTGGTATACAATTTCACTCAGATACTGGAACAATTACTATAAGACTGTAGCTAAAAACGTAAACTAGAAATAACGTTTGTAAATTTATTTTGTGAGAACCCACTACATTTTGCTTGCATTGTGATGAAGAATTTAGCTTTTACGCCCAAATTATGAAATGGTAAAACAATTTTTGATGCGTTAGCAGCTTATTAATTAGGCTTTTAAAGGATTTACAGTTATTTAGTGTTTCGAAAAATAGCTCCCATTTTTCTGGTTTTTAAGCGACGATTTTGTTCGAGTGCTATTTACAAAAACCTGGCATAATGTGAAAAGTGGGTACTTTAAGTACAGTAGCCTGCAGTTAATATTTAAGGCAAACAGGCAGTTAAAACAACTGATACAGCTGCAACTGGTATCATAGCTTAGCCTTTTTTTCCTATTTTTCAATTGGTTCGTAATATTCGCTGATACCACTTCTGCTGGCAATTTGTTCCATGCCTCGTTTACTCTAATGCTTGTGGGGGTTGGCGACATAAGATATGGATGTGTTGTTGTCTTTACCTTCTATAAAAGTGATTTTACTGATTTCGGCACAGGTAAGCTTATACCTAGCCGATATCCACCAATCGTTTATCCACCAAGGACGACCGCCGTAGCGGAGTAGCTCCGGTAGTAACACC
The DNA here is from genome assembly GCA_949316185.1 of Pyrausta nigrata. NCBI lineage: Eukaryota > Metazoa > Arthropoda > Insecta > Lepidoptera > Crambidae > Pyrausta > Pyrausta nigrata. The sequence continues at coordinate 4,671,121 of OX438936.1, forward strand.
GGTTTTCAAGGTGTCGCCAACTCCTAGGTTCCGGGTTCGATCCCCGGTCGGGTCAACATAGAAATTCACATTTTCTATATTATCTCGGGTTTGGGTATTGTGATACGGATGTTGTTTCAGTTTTCCATGACACAAGTGCTTTTGCTACTTACTTTGGGGTCTGAGCAATGTTTGTGATGTGGCCAATATAGAGTAAAAACTGTAGTAAACTCGCTAAGTGAAGGAACAGGAGTTCTTAGCTAGCATTCGAGAGACCGTCACTGCTTCAAAAAAACAGTAAAAAGGATCGTCTCCATGTCATAAATAGCTTCAAACAACTCAATTTTATCCATAGGATAAGAGAGATTGGCCACTACGGAACCCCACATTTAGGCTTGACCCGAACTTTTGCCCGAACTCCATTTGGAGTTTTTAATTTTGATACCTCATCATCCCAAAATTGTTTTTAATTATTATATGCTATATTACATACTACTATGCCGTTGCTATAACACTTGATTTTTATATCAGTACCGTTACCATGAGTTTACGGTGGTTTTACTCGCTAGCGACGACGTAAAATAGTGTATAGACAATTTTAGTTCTCCAAGTAACCGCTAGAATCGCTGGGCAATTTTCCATACACTTTTTTTACGTCGTCGCTAGCGAGTAAAACCGCCGTAAACTCATGGTAACGGTACTGACGGAATTTGAAACGCTTATTTCTAATACGTCATGTCACTTATCTGCCTTAATTCCTAATCAGCCTGCTCATATTTATAATAATATAATAAATAAATAAGTCAGCCTATTAGATTCCACTGCTGGGAAAAGGCCTCACCTCAACTATGAGGAGGAACGAGCCATACTTCACCACGCGGGCTCAGTGCGGATTGGTGGAGGGGTGTATGTAAGGCAAGTGACAAACGTTACTGTCAGAAGTTATCAAGCCGCCCTAGGGCCTCTGACTACGCTTAACGACTAATACCACAGATATTAGCCGGGACCAACTGCTTATCGTGCCTTCCGGAGCACGGAGATGCTTGTCATGGACGTCACTTAAATGGTCGGAATGGTCACCCATCCAATCACGACCACGCCGTGGGTTGCTTAACTTTTGGTATCACTACCAAAGCGCTGCCGCCACTGCGCCACAAGCACCTCTACTCATATTTATATGAGTGTTAAAATCATTATTAGTAGGGGGTTATAGTCAGTACCCAGCTTAACAGTTAAAACTAAGATTCACGTCAATTGATAAGCGTAGACCGCTTTTTGCAGCCATTGTCCAAATTTCTGGAAATTAACGACGCTTGACAAAGTACCGGCTAAATTAAATTTAGATCCTGCACGGTATTTTGTCTGCTATATGCAGTGAATTTTTAATACGAACTGACTTTTGGTGAGAGAAAGCCAGCCGGGGTGTTCGCCCGTCTGCGACAGAAGGAGGGTAATGCTTTTCGAGCGTATGTATGTCTGTATGTTTTTGGTACGCTCTGGCTCTACAGCCCAAACGGCTGGACAGATTTTGACATGTAAGGAGTGATGTGAGGTGTCGTTGATTTTTGAAAATGTCGTCTGCAAATGAAAAAAGGGGAAGTAAAAAAAAGTAAAGTCAGCCTATATAGATCCTACTGCTGGGAAAAGGCCTCATTTCAACTATGAGGAGGTACGAGCCATACTCCACCACGCGGGCTCAGTGCGGATTGGTGGAGGGGTGTCTGTAAGGCAAGTGACAAACCTTATCTACTGTCAGATGTTATCAAGACGCCCTAGGGCCTCTGACTAGGCTTAAAGACTAATACCAACAGATATTAGCCGGGACCGAGGCTAAATATCTGTTATATTATAATATTGGCTACGTATGGGGCTATAACTATAACCAGCGATGGGCGATTATTACTAAATTAATCGAATTATTCGAATGGTCCCTGAAATCGAATGTATTCGATAAGCAACCGCAGTCATTCGATTATGCGGCGAGCAATACCGGAGCGCGCGGTGTGCAGGCCGTACTACTAACTACTAACGAATGAATCGTCATTCGTCGCGTCGATTAATCATTCGGTCGCTACCTGTCCTCTCAGAGGACAGGTAGCCTCGCAGAGGACTCCTCTGCGCACAGTCGCGGCAATTATCATTTAATTGTCGATTATTATTCGATTAATTTTTTTTCGAACTACTAAATCGACATTCGATAGTTCGAATGGTCGATAATCGATTCATTCGATTATTTTTTTTCGAACAATCGCCCATCGCTAACTATAACTATAGAGAAGGTGCTAGTTTAAATTATTATTAATATTAGTTAAAGTGATTAAGGGACAGTTCTAGTGCTCAAATGCAACCACTTTTTGTATGGTACCATCATCAAAAACTTTAAGGAAGAAAAAAAAAGTACTTAGTTTTGATATTGGCCCTGTAAGTGGATTATAAGAGCGATTTCGTCGCCTACTAACCCCTTGAGGATCATAAGACAGCCAGCGGTCGGATAACAATTGATTAGGTATCTATTGTGTCCGGAAACATGATACCTGAATGATTAAGAAGGTAAAACAAGCGGGCAAGATTGTTATCAAAACCTAGTAATTAAACGTATGGTACCTATGTACTAATTTATATAACTCGACTTTAATTCCTAAAACTACAACTGTCAGCTGAACAATTAAACCATAGTAATTTACATAAATCATTGTATTAGTGGTTACCATTAGTTTAATCCAAACCGCAAGTCTTGTAATTCAGATGGCTCGTAAATATCAGGCATTTAAAACTTTAGTATCCACGACCGATCATGGCAGTTCTATTGACCAATAGAAATTGGAAGACCATACTAATTATTTTTATAAAGCTATTTATAATTTAATTTCACATCTGTTTAAATGCCTAGTTAGTTACCAATAAGAAACATGACAGCGACAATAAACCAACAAGATTTGAAAATTTTAACTTCGCACTTCGAATCATCTAAGCTGAAATTCAGTTGTATGATTTTTAGATTAGATTTTTTAGTATATAAGTATGTTGATTACAAATCGTAATTTTGAGTTATGTACCAAACAAGTGTCGATTCCAAACGGGGCATTTATCGTGGGTCCTGACGGCATCATATGTTCAAAACCTGTGCCTGTGCTGTGGCTAGCTTTTGTGTGCTTTTATTATGCCCTTCCTCGCACAATGCGTCCAATAAAACGACCTAGATGATGTCAGGACAATTCAGTTTTATAACCTCATTCGGGGAGCGGAGATGACCAACGGGTCGGTACAGTCGGTGCAATGAAATGTATACAAATAAGTCTTTATGCCGCTGTGGTAAGGTCTCAAATCGAATGCAGACGTATACATATTGATGCTTGTAACTGCACAAGTTTCTGACTTGTATGTTTGACTACTCCTGCCTGCGGCTATGTCCGCGTAGACTCCATGATACAAAATTACTCATACTGTCACCGCCTGCATTCATTGGAATATTATTTGAAGCAGGTTTCAACAAACACACCGTATTCGCCCCAAACTAAGCGTGAGCTTGTGCTATGGCGACTAGAATAACGGATAGACATACTTATACATATACGTTTATATACATCCATGACTTAAGTACAAATGCTCGTGCTCATCACACAAACATTTGCCCCTTGCGGGATTCGAACCCGCAACCTGTAGTCCGGGACGCGAACCACTTCACAAAGAGGTCGTCTAAACATGTCCTCCTATTTTTACTTACCACGTCATATGATAATGGTAAGTCTTTTATATTCTACTTATTTATTGAGAATTCAGCCGATATAGAGTCACTGTCTTAGGATTATACATAAGTAATACCGGAAGATTTTTTAAAAAATATTCGTCATGTAACTAATATAAGTACATTGTATATACACACAAACAAAAAATAATTTACTAAATATACACTAAACTAACCTAAAACTTAACTAAAAGTAATAATAGAATAATCTAATTTCATACGAGATAAAATAAACAGATCGAGTAATAAAATTAAAGAGACCTGGAATATTATAAACAAAGAAACTTGTAAAACTAAACCACGTGATCACACATTTACACTTAAAATTAATGATAAGAATATTAAATCTGATAATGAAGTGGCAGGTGCCTTTGAAGATTACTTCTGTAATATACCTATTAAAACAACTAAACAACTTAATTCATGTCCTCTACATGCAAAATCACTCATGGAATCTAGTGTTGACAGGTGTAACTGCTTATTTGATTTTATTCATATTGATCCTATAATGGTAGTTAAAACTTTTAAAGAACTAAAACAGAAAAAAACTGAGGATATATGGGGCATATCAACTGACATAATAAAACCCATTTTACCTCTCGTAGCATATCACTTAGCACATATATTTAATGAATGTATTGATCAAGGTAAATTTCCCACTTTAATGAAATATAGTAAAATTATACCTTTATTTAAGTCAGGAGAGAAAAGTGACCCGAGTAACTTTAGGCCGATTTCCATACTACCTGCATTTAGCAAAATTTTTGAAACACTCATATTTAACCAACTGCTCTCCCATTTTAAACTTAACAATTTACTCCACAAAAAACAGTTTGGTTTCTCTAAAGGTAAAAATACAACTGATGCTGGGGTGGCACTTGTCAAACACATTTTAGATGCTTATGAAGATAAACATGATGCGATAGGTGTATTCTGTGATTTATCGAAGGCGTTTGATTGTGTTGATAACAAAACACTAATTATTAAGCTAGAGCATTACGGTGTGTCAAATAATGCATTAAAATTGTTAAAATCTTACCTCTCAGGCAGATTACAAACAGTTAATGTTAATGGTACTAACTCCTCTGGTGCCCCTCTTCAAATGGGAGTGCCCCAGGGCTCAATTTCGGGACCGTTGCTATTTCTTATCTATATTAATGACCTTCCTTTCTATTCCAAAGACTCCTGTGAGATTGTTCTGTTTGCTGATGATACTTCTTTAATCTTCAAATCAAAAAGAGGCGAAGAAATATTTGACGATGTAGGCAGGGCTCTCTCTAAGGTGTTAAATTGGTTTACAAGCAACAACTTGCTTCTCAATACAAGAAAAACCAAATGTGTTAAATTCACCATGCCCAACGTAAAGCAAGGTAACACAGAAATTTTACTAAATGGTGAGAAACTAGATCTATCTAAGTCCACTGTGTTTCTGGGCATTACATTGGATTCGAGGTTGCAATGGGGACGACATGTTGACACTCTGGCTGGGAGACTTGCTTCAGCTGCCTTTGCGGTTAGAAAAATAGGACATCTTACTGACGTTGAAACGGCAAGGCTTGTTTATTTTAGTTACTTTCACAGTATTATGTCTTATGGTCTTCTCTTGTGGGGTTCTGCTGCGGACATCAATACTATCTTTATCTTACAGAAAAGAGCCATTCGTGCCATTTACAAACTGAGTCCGCGCAAATCCCTAAGAGAACTCTTTAAGGAAATTAATATACTTACTGTGGCCTCTCAATACATTTTTGATAATATCATGTACGTACGCAAAAATTTAGATCTTTTCACGAAAAAAAGTGATATTCATCCTTATAATACAAGAAACAAAAACAAACTTGTCGTTCCAGACTTTAGATTGGCCAAAACAATTAATTCATTTTTGGGAAATTGTATTAAATTTTTTAACAATATACCACACAATATTGTCGAACTACCTATTAATAGGTTCAAGTCGCATGTCAAAACTACCCTCATGTCTAAAGGGTATTATAAAATTCAAGACTATCTTGATGACGACAATGTATGGACAATCCAGCCTGCACCAAACTGATGTACCTACCATTTTATTGTATTTTTTTTTACTTTTTTATGGCAGCTAGTGGTGACTGAGTTTGTTCCGGTGCTTCTTCTCAGCACTTGCCTGATTGTCTGTGTTTTGTCTCGAAGCACTAGTAGGGCCCAAAAGATGAGGAGACATGTTCGGGCCCCCTAAGGGCCAATATTATACTGATTTTAAAATTTTTGACGTTCATAAGTGGCATTTTCTGTCCTAAATTGAATAAATTATTTTTGACTTTTGACTTTTGAGAAGTGGTGATATTTTTGTGATACCAACCGTCAGCAAAGATTTCTTTGGCAGCAAAGTATAAATTGAGTGCACTCATTTAAAAAATTGCTTACAATATCTAATTACTTCCCGAGCTATTTATGACAAGGCATCAATAATCGATTTCAATATTTTAAGCCGGAGGTTTCAATTTCGATGAGAAATGTGTTGATATGCGTTCCGCCCGGGGTGACAGAGCTGTGTGATGCTCAGCTTAGCTGATGTATGCGTGGCTGTTAATCAGAGACTGTACCTCCAGGGTACTGGTATTATACCTCGTCAGTAAACCTGCCACAAAATGTTAAATTTTCCCAATTGGAAGCGACCTCTTTTATTAATATGTTAGACGTAAACATGAGAATTCCATTTTCTGGTTGCTTTTCGAGTTCTTGTGTGCACAATCTATGAAAAGCTTACAAACGTGAACTTGTGTCATTGTCATAAAGTCTAAAATAAAATGGACCTGTATTATTTATGCCCGTGTCGTGAGTACGTTGGACTGCTGTATCGGGGTCTGCCAAAGTAACTATAATGTTACATACGTATGTATATTTTGTTTAGGAACGCACGGGCGTATCAAATTAAAAATATCGCTTTGAGTTACACCAATATTTAAACAGCCTGTTAAACTTCGATTGACGGGGAATTTGACAGAATTCCCATATAAAAACTAAACTGGTTGTTTACAAGTTAAACATGTGTTGGTTTTACTCCAGGTTGAGTGAAACAACCCTTAGAAGCTGTAAAAAATTGAAGGCCAACCCCTATGCACACAAAAGATACCTCCATTTATCGCACATCAAAATAAGTAAGAGTGTCTGTAGTACCCATTTCATAAAACTTGAAAGAAAACCAAAACCCAAAGAACAGAAAGTATTCTTGGTCCGCGTTTTGACTCGCACTCGTAATTTAAAAAAAAACGTCCTTCATTTGCTTCGGCCGTTGTTCTATGCAAAACAAAAAAAATAATCCTGATGAATTCCCACTATGCACATAAAACATACGTTTACAGTTCGACGCCCGCCACGGATCGATGCGCTAGCGCAGACGTGTTTCCTATTAACACAGATAAAGTTTTAAAATAATTCATAATTAATTATTTTTAGACATTACGAGGTAAACAATAGCGCAATTAGTAGTATCGATATTTCACATTGCGATTGCGAAGTAAGGAGAACATGGTCAGGTGGGGATTTTCGGTAAGCTCCGATGTGGACTGTGTTTGCGGTGCAGTGCAAACTATGGCACACTTAACATCGTGCCCGGCGTGCCGCAATACCTGCACGCCAGCGGATTTAATGGACGGCAGTCGATCCGCAATACAAGTGGCTGAATTCTGGGCTGCTACGATGTAATTTTCTCGTGTTTCATCGACACGCTAAGAAGAAGAATTGCGATGTAACTTTTTTTGTAAGCAATTCAAACGGTTTTTCTTGAGAGACCTACACAGGTTAAGCTAGAGTAAGATTTTTCTCAAGAGTAAACTACAAGTTACTTCAGACTAAGCTGACTTTGCATCCTTCTACTCGACCAAGCCACAAGGCTTGGTCGAGTAGAAGTCGTCCATTGACTTCATTCGTCCATTGACTTAATTCAACGAAAATACATACAACATTGATTCTTAAAACTTGACTTGGAATGCAGCAACAACTTAACTTTGCAGTATAAGATTGAAATGTCACTTGTTGACAGCGGCTTTTTGTCTCTTGTATGTAAATAATGTAGTTAGTGTACTCTCAGATTATTATTAATACCGCGAAAATCCGGCCGTGTTATATTTGACTTGTTTAATGTCTCCTTATACCTAGATTAATGTTGGTACTACCCGACCAACCCAACTAGATAACTGTCAAACTACTTACGACGACGAATACAACGAAATTACCAAAGGTAGTTAAAAAGAAATATTGTTACAATTTGGATGAATTGCCTAAGTTTGTTAACAGTTGTCTAGGCTTGGTCGGGTAGTACCAACATTAATATAGAGCAACTTTAAGCGAGTAAATATTGACACGGCCGGTTTTTTGCGGTATTAATAATAATCTGAGAGTAAATATCTCATCTACATACAAGATACAAATAGCCGCTGTCAACAAGCGACATTTCAATATTACACTGGAAAATGCTGTTGTTGCTGCATTTCAAGTTTTAGAAACAGTGTTATACGTATTTTTATTGAATTATTTATACACGATGTTAGTTTGCATTCTTGCCCTATTTACAGAGGTAACTATATTACGGAAACTGAACTCAAATCATTAAAAAAATTGTGACCTAAAATTTTGATTTTTAATCTTGATTATTTAATTTTATCGACAATCTGTTACGCACACCATTAACTATCGTAGCGCATACACATCACTGTTGGCTGTTCATCGGCACAAAAGAGCTGCGGCGATTGCGCTCTCTTTCTAACATCATAAACGCCACCCCTTCTTCTTCTTCTTTTTTTTTCTTCTTTTTTTTCCCTTCTTTTATCTCTGTGAATATGGCAAGGATGCAAAGTAACACCGTGTATAAGTCAATGAACGATATTGTTGTTTATTGTTTCACTCTTCGTCCGCTACAGCTCGCAACTAAAAAAAATGTTTTCTTACATATTAAAAAAACTAAACTAAAATTGAAAATAAAAAGTTACGAACTAAAAAAAGTAAAAACTGTAGGTAAAATATGACGAATAAGATGATTCCCCGGTTTTTCTGAAGACGAATATTATTAGAAGAGCCGGCCAAGAGGCCACAAAAAGGGAATCTTCATAAATATTAATTCCTAAGTTATCAAAAGAGCTTATTCAAACATTTACAGTACAGTTTGCGTATTTTAACCGAGAAATATAATAGCAGAAACAGTAATCATCGTTAGGAGTGGCAAAAGCCCAGACGTTTTCGAGTAGATGGTTTGTAAATAAGTCTTCGTTCTGGAAATCCCGTATTTTCAAGGGGATTCCCGCTCGGCATTACCTAGATTTATTTCACAAAGAGTAAATTTGTACTGTTTTTACCATTTAGGTAAAGAAAATTAAAAAAAATGTAAAAAATAGAATCTCCCCTTTTTCCGTGGCGGGGGAAATATAATTGGAGGAGGGAGGAAAAAAAAATCTTTAAGCCTACGAAATTTTTGATACGCGTACGAAGTATTATGCTCTAACTTTTTCCCTGCTTTTGTGCCCCATCTTAACCCACCAGTATTTTATTTTGTTTTTTACAAACACACCAATTACCCAGCCCCAAACTAAGCATGAGCTTGTGCTATGGTGAATAGGATAACGGATAGACATATATATATTCAATTATAAACATCCATGACTTAGATACAAATGCTCGTGCTCATCACACAAACACTTGCCCCTTGCGGGATTCGAACCCGCAACCGCCTGGTTTAGAAGTCCGGTGCGCGAACCACTACACGAAGACGGTATAGCTGAACCACGTGCAAGATATTGCATGAAACTTTTTATGTACTTTGGGGCACACTGAGTTTTTAAAGTTTTAACAAGCTATCATCTGTTGGTAAACAATAATGGGTGGCATGCAATATCACTTAAAGTGACAGTTGTAAGATGTGCCGTGTCACAGATATTATGCAGTATTATAATTATTTTTCAACCGGGCCTATAATTTAGTTAGTGTCTTAGAGCCCGTTCACACGAGGACGATTCGTGAATTTTTACGATTCGTCTTTTTTCACGATTAGTTCTTTTTTTGACGGCGGCAATGCTTTTTGAATGCCCATGTTCACACGGATCACGAATCGTGAAAAATAACGATACGTCTAGATTTAAGATGTATCTTACGATTCGTGATTTTTAAAAACACGATACTAGATTTAAGTATCGTGTTTTTAAAAATCACGAATTGTCAAAATTACGGATACGGATTTTTGACGAAATTCAATTAGGATATTTTGACGAATCGTTAAAAAACACGATTCCGTATGCAATGTGAACGTCCATCCGTAATGACGTACCCTGTATTTTGACGAATCGTCAATGACGGATCCCGTGTGAATGAGCCCGTAGTTAGTGCATCTGATTTCCTAAACAACACATTGTTATCGTTAGTTAATTGCTTATTTCTTTTTATATAAATTTATACATCTCAACGTTGTGTCATATCATGACTATTCAATATAAGCCTAAAATTAAGGATGCTATGATGCTATATATTGCTGCAATTTTTTTTAAGTACCGACCGTAGGTACTTTACTCTTTATCAAGCTACAACTAAATAGCTGTCTCATAATTATGATTTATACGGTTGGTAAATATATCGGGATAAATTATGCGCCCTTATGAAAATACGATATGAGGTGCCTGTGGCGCAGTGGCGGCAGCGCTTTGGTAGTTATACCAAAAGTTAAGCAACCCACGGCGCGGTCGTGATTGGGGGTGACCATTCCGACCATTTAAGTGACGTCCATGACAAGCATCTCCGTGCTTCGGAAGGCACGTTAAGTAGTTGGTCCCGGCTAATATCTGTGGTATTAGTCGTTAAGCCTAGTCAGAGGCCCTAGGGCGGCTTGATAACTTCTGACAGTAAGGTTTGTCACTTGCCTTACATACACCCCTCCACCAATCCGCACTGAGCCCGCGTGGTGAAGTATGGCTCGTTCCTCCTCATAGTTGAGGTGAGGCCTTTTCCCAGCAGTGGGATCTAATAGGCTGACTTATTATGAAAATACGCAATATGGTAAGGTTTTGATTTTGTAAAGCGAAGTATATCCCTGTGTTTAAGTGTAATAATTAATCTAAGACCATCACCTCATCATCCTAGCGTTATCCCGGTTGTGCACTTGCACGTGAGGGCCCAGGTTCAGCTTTAGACCATGATCGGGGATGTGGCAGATCAGGTAATTACAGTGGAGCGACTGCCGTCTGACCTCTGAGACCCTGTGAACAGGAGAACCTGACCAGTTTGGATCATGGATACACATACAGCCGTCTGAACGTGCAGGTTTCCTCACGATGCTTTCCCTCACCGTAAGAGCATCGGTTAGTGAAACAACTAATTTACATAACTCAGAAAAAGTCATTGAACGTGGCGGCACGTGGAATCGAACCAATACCTCCCGCATGAGAGGCAACTCGCTAGCCACTGCGCGAACGACGCTCTCTAATAATATAGGACCAACAGTCATAAAACAAAGCCGATAATGAAAACTGCGAGTTTCCTGATCTCCAAATGGAATCCCGGTTTATTTGGTTCTCTGCGCTGGCGCACGTAATTAGACAATCGACAGAACACTAAACGTGTCTCGTAAATCATCAGATTTATTTTGAATGCGTGTATTTATTTTTTGGGTGAGTGTTACACCGAGAAAGACTGAAGGCTTTGGAGGTGTGAAGTAAGGGATACGATGGGTGGAATGGAACACGAATGGAGAAGGGTTGGAAATGGTCAAGGGAAAGAGATGATTGAGAACAGGCTAGGAAAAATGGCGGGACATCATATACGTCATGACAAACTTATATATTACTGAAGGCAAACGTAACGGAGGGCAAGATAGAAGACAGAGGAGGAAGGCCAAGAAAATATATACAGAGCAGTTGAAGGAAAAAGCTGATGTCATGACGTATAGGGAGTTGAAGAAACTGGCAGAGTCCAGAGAGGTGTGGAGATTGCTCCACTGACGAGAGCGCTCTAAAGTTATGATTGAATGTTACACAAACGTGATGGGTTGTCATTTTTGATGGCTGCTAATCAATTGTTAAATTGACTGCCATATTCTTCCATAAGCAGAAGTTTCGCGCCTATCATGTAAGGTTTTATTATAAACTAGTGGATCCCCGTGACTTCGCGCGCAAGAATACAACTGTATTTTCCATATAAACTCTCATCCCCCATTTCACCCCCTTATTGTTTTTATATCTACTCGTATTATTAAAGTCTTGAACTGTCTCCATACCAAATTTCATCTCAATCGGTTCAATGGTTTAAGCGTCAAGAGGTAACAGACAGACATACAGACAGACACACTTTCGCATTTATAATATTAGTATGGAAGTATGGATAGGCACTCTGAGTAGGCAAAGGAATTAAGTCCATACTGCCATGTCTTCAGAAAATTTCTTTATAGAATAATCTGAGCATTGGATACACTTCGGTGTAATACGCAGACTTTATTTACAAACGATTTAAAAGAGGATTTCTAATTTCGCCAATCCTCCGTTTGGCTGTAAAATACTCTATTACGGGCAAAAGTGTGTTTTTGCTTAAGTGCTATTAAAGCAAGGGTTTTAATACGCGTTCCAACATGCAGTATATCTGTTTGGCCATAAGATTTCGAAAACTTGATTAGTTAGAAGGCTGGTTGAACAGTTAGATTCGCATGCATGCGTAAATTCAGTCAAAAATTACATTAAATTATTATATTTCTGACTGATAATAAAAATAATCAATTTTTAGGCATGTTTTCGGGATTAATACGGGAAAACTGTGAAAACCTCAACTGACATTAGTGTAGTTGCAATTACAGAACTTCTAATATGTGGTTGCAATAGTAGTAAGGATACTAATAGATATCAGTAATATTTCATTAGTAAACTATCGATAGCACATACACAATATACACAATATTATGATAAGTATCGATACTAGCGTTAGTACTATTGCCACAACATTTTTGTTCAAGAACACTACATAACAAAAAAACGACACGTTACTTGATAATTTAGGTTTGTTATAATAAAATTTGTTTAGTAGCGAGTATCTGATCCAAACTAAACTTGTCGGCCAACCTTTTCTGGTACCCAAAGCCACCATTAAGGCAATCGAACAAACGAACAATCAAATTTTAATAGCGTAACTAACTCGCGGGCTTACTAACCGACTATAAAATTGGGGCGAAACATAAAAAAGATAAGTAAAAAAATGTAGAAAAATTGCGCCGCTATAAAAATCGGACGGGTATAATGTTATTACAGTATAGGGTTCAAGTGGTAAAAGAAAAACCGAATAAAATACATTAAAAAAAGAAAAAGAAAAGTAAAATTTGCCTGTATAGGTCCCACTGCTGGGCAAAGGCCTCACCTCAACTATGAGGAGGTACGAGCCATACTCCACCACGCGGCTCACTGCGAATTGGTGAAGGGGTATTTGTGAGGCAAGTGACCACCTTACTGTCAGATGTTATCAAGCCGCCTTAAGGCCTCTGACAAGGCTTAACGACTAAATTATAAAATAAATTTAAAGAAAAACAGTAAGTTTTTTTCGGATGTCATCAAACCAATTGCAAACGCATTTACATTTTTGTTTAGGTACTAGATGCACGCATCGCTTCGTGAATCATACAAAACGTGTAGGTATGTTTTGACAAAAAAATATTGTAAACTGTGCCAGGAAGATTAACTTTATTAGTTTATTTTATTGTATTTGCGAATAATTAAATCTAATTATGAAGTTAAAATATCGCTATTCTTAAAACTACGATGTCGGATACTTTATTTTTGTCTTTTTTCCGATTGGCATCATAAAAATACAGGATAGTTTTATAAAGTAATTTTTGAAATATATTTAAATGCAGATTACTTTATTTGAAAAAGGAAAAAAATACTCCTTTTAGAAAAATATCTTATCTACAATATTCAAGGTACTTTTCCTTCATTTCGCGTCGCTTTAGGACGCCCTGTATACAAGGTGTCTGATTATTGAAGGGTAATCTTTTAAGCACAGATTATTTACATCGTGTTCTAATAAATGCCAATTTTATTTTATAAGAACGTCTTATGACTCTTGAAATTTTAATTTGTTATTATTTTTGGGAGCTTTAATATGCCTAAGTGCATATATTAACATTTTGAGTAAATGTTGTTTTTAGGCTTCCTTAGTCCGACAAGGAACCCTTATAAGATCGTTCAGTCCGTCCGTTCTAGTCTGTCACAGCAGAATATCTTCTACGTTTATGGACTGATTTGCATGTAACTTGGTGCGAGGATACTTCACATATAGATCTCATTTTTAAAAATCCAAAAAAAATAAATTACCCCTTTTTAAGGGTACCTCCCCATACATGTAAAGGGGGGGGGTGAATTATTTTTTTGAGCGCACCCCCTTGTGTGGGGTATCATTGAAAAGCACTATAAAAATAAGGTAGGATTTCCATACAACACTTTTTTATCAGCTTTACCATTGCGAGATATAGCCCGCCAAAGTCGTTTACACGGTGTCGTCGCCCCTCCCTGTAATTTCCGCGCGAGTCCGACTCGCACTTGGCCGGTTGATTTAAAAGAATTCATTATATTTGTAAAAATGGTCTTACAAAATTTAAAAACTCTTCATCATCATCATAGCGTTATCTTGGTACTCGCACGCGAGGGCCCAGGGTACGCCTTGGAACTTACCAAGGTATGGCAGATCAGGTAATTACATTTGAGCGACTGCCATATTCTGACCTTCATGACCCTGTTAACAGGGAAACCTGACAAAGGATCATAGTCACAATCAGGGAAAGTGCAGGTTTCCTCACAATGCTTTCCCTCAGAGCATCGGTTAGTGAAACAACTATGTACATAACTCAAAAAAAGTCATTGGTACATGTCGGCACGTGAGATCGAACCCACCCGGTACCTCCCGCGCGAGAGGCAACCCGCCAGCCACTACGCCGCCGACGCCCGACCATAGGTAAGATCTCGAAAATGGGAAGATCTGAAAATCAAGAAGGGTATGATATGACTAATCTGACCTTACACCTAGTATGTTATCAAATAACAACAAAACAATTAGTTAAAATGGTCATCATCATTCGAGCAAACTATTTCGACTGTCAGTTAACACTTCAATAGTGTGTACTCCTAGCCGAATTTCGACCAAGGCGGCCTATCTCAACAGAGATTAGCCAACTGCGCGGGACATATTATAGTGCACAAGTGTGTGCGCAATACACAGGTGCACTGTCTGTTCCTTCACTCTCATAATTCGGTGAGACGGCAGTCCGACATGACCGTAGAGAGATCAGGCGCAGGACCAACGGCTTAACGTGCTTTCTGAGGCACGGGGGTGTTTACACCACCAACTTCCTTGACTCCGGAGCTGTGTCTGAGTAATTTCAAGACAGAAAAACTCAAACACTCTCGGGCCCGACCCGGGATTCGAACCCGGGACCTCGTGGATAGTACCCAGCGTGCTGACCACTAGACCAACGAGGCAGTCTTCAATAACTGTATAGGTCAATACACGGCCGCACGTCAGTCAGACTACTCCACTTTGACCTTGAGACCGCCTCTATTCCTTACGTAATAAAAGCTGTTTTTGCAGATCAAATGGGTGACCTAACGTGATGCGGACTGTATAAGTTTTAAACCACGTTCCAGTATACATCATCGCAAAGTCATTAGCTTTTTGTTAACGTGCGCAACAATAATTCACCGAGGATTGTACGATTGCATTCATAAAAGCAAAAACAAAACGCGAGTGACCGAAAAGATATTAACTGTTGAATAAAGTGTTAATAGTATGGAAACATTGAAATATGATCAACATATGTTATATAAATAGTCATAAATAATACCTCGAATTTCAGTTTAAATAATAATAAGTGCAAGAACAGAACGAAATTAAAAATAAACATGTTATTAATTTCGAGTCTGGGCGAGGTGTGAGATGAGCTCACAGGGATTCCATGGAGTCGACAGTACGCTCAAGTTTTTGTTGAACACAATTTTAAATATCCTGAAATATAACTTTTTTTTCTGTGTTCCCTGAAACAAAATAAAAAAATTTTTTTTGGGTCTAATCCATAATTTTGGATGTTTGTTTTATGTCAGTCTCGTATTTCATTGAGTGTTGAACAGTGGTGTCATTATTTTTAGTAAGGCGGCTTGAGTGTTAATTTTTGAAATTGTACCTGGCTATTATATTTTTGAGATTCAATTTGATAGATTAAAAAAAATTGTTAAGGCTTTTACAAAAACTTTAGGTGCCTACAAAATACGCATTAAAATTTTAGAAAACATGTTGTAATCTAAAAAAATGTACAAAATTGTGCATGAGATATTTTTTCCAAAATGTTCGTATATTAATATAGTTATTAGAGTCTAAAATTAAAATCGATTTTACGTGCCACAACGCTTTCCACGTTTTTAATAAGCACTATCTTTTGCTCACTCGCACTTATTCTTATGCTAAGAAAGAGTACTTCTTAGCCAACGGAACAGTACTCTACTCCACACCTTTCCCTGTTCCGAGCTCAATTCCGAAGCATCGTTTGAGTTACGACGTGGTTCTAAATAACAACCGACCACTCATTACATTCCCGGTGCTATTTGCATAACTATTGGAATCGAACCCTGGACCGTGTGTGTTTAGATCCTGATGTACGATCTGCCGGCGCTAAATGAAACACCTTTTTGTTTTGCGGTTTGGTTTCAAGTCTTGTGATGGAGTGGGCATCGACCGTTTTGCCGCGTTTTAATATGGCTTGAGGATCGGATTGAAGAACATTTTTTGATGATTGCGGTTGATAATGCTTATATTATTAGACTTGACTTGCGTGTAAACAATTTCACTGTCGTGGCAAAATCTACTAGATAATGGACTTGATTCTTAGACTACTTGATTCCTACGTGATCTATCAAATTATTAAACTGAACAACTTGTTTTGGAAGAAGAACGGCAAAGTTCTTTGGTGCTCAGCCCCAAATGCTGGCATGTTTTAGTTTTTTTTAAAAGCCTTAAATTGTATAGAGGAAATAATAGTAAAACTGCCATTGAACGACACTTTATTTGGTGAATTATGTCAGACTGACATTTAAACAATGTATGATCCGGTCAACATTGACGTTTGATATAAAACATATACTTCATGTTTGACTGACACGTCAAAATTCACGTCGTTCGTTTTGTTTATGCATCCTTGAAGACGTTTAGTTGTTAATATTTTTTACATTCTGAAAATATTTTAAATTTTAATTCCCTGCTTTTTAAATAACCATAAAATCATACAAAAGCCCGCTAATAAAGTGATATTTATATTTCATGTGTCTCACTTAGTACGGTGTCTTTATCTATTGGGACGATTTATGCCAATATTCTTTGAGTTCAGTCTCTAATATATTTCATTGCTTTAATAAACCGCAGAAATTATCCATAAACTAAATAATACAGTGGAGTTCTAGCGGTAATTTTAATGCTGAAACACAACCATTTCATGGGGTTGGATTTAAAAAAAAAACTTCCTTGTAGTACGGACGATGACCTATTATATATTTTGTTCTATTAATTTTTATTATTGTTTGTTTGTTTTATTCTTGCCTGATCTCTCTACGGTCATGTCGGACTGCCGTCTCACCGAATTATGAGAGTGAAGGAACAGCACTGGTGCACTCTGCACCTCTGTACTGCGCACACACTTGTGCACTATAATATGTCCTGCGCAGTTGGCTAATCTCTGTTGAGATAGGCCGCCGTAGTCGAAATCGGCTAGGAGGACATTATTATTATTATTCCAAATGTGTATTTTTACATCTCGATGCTAGGACACATCGGTATTTTTATGATATCCACGGGTCGGAACCAAGTGAATACCATACTATTCAAATGATAAAGAAATTATTATTATATATTTTTGTTAACGGTTACATTTACTACTGATTAACCAGCTGAGTATTCCAATCCAATTTGGGTTCTCGACAAACATTCAACAATACGAATTATCCACTTACTCCAGCGAATATTTCACATTAAACTTATTGGAGGCCAATGGTGGACTATTCCATTACTTGACCATCCCCAATAATAGTTCCTTGTTGAAATACCTTACGGCAATTACGTATTGAGTGCCCAGATGCCAATTCCCGTATTACATATTTATTTTAAGCATACCATCGATAATTAAGATTTATGTACTAACTAGCGGACCCGGCGCACTTTGTTCCACCTAAAAGTCAATGAATGAGCAGATTTAGGATTAATAATGTAAAAATTGATAATCGCGATTGATCGTCTCGGAAGCACTTTAGTCTATAAAGGCCCATACATATACAGGCCCATGTCCAAAATGGATGGGCCATATAAACCACCAGGTGACGTATATAGGATAATACAAGAGCATAAAATAATAAGATTCAGCACTATGCTGTCACTTGTAAGCTGTCCAACTGAGTGCTGGTGAGAATTCAAAAGTGCAGGAGAAGAGTAAGTACATTTTGGTCATATATTTTTGTACGGCATTTTTACCATCGATAGATCTATGAAAAGTAATAAGAAAGCGCGCAGTGTCGTAAAAAAATTGTGCGCCACAAAGTCGGTTTTTTTTTTGAGAAAATCAAAATTTACTGATTTTGTGGCGCACTTTTTTTTACGGCACTGCGCGCTTTCTTTAATGACGCATAACCTATTAGGATACTCACTCAGAAACAGAATAAATCTACAGAACCGTATCAAAGTCCCGATTTTTTTTTATTTGAGCACTCATAACCTCAGATGACTGGATTGGATTTGCGTCATTTCATCAACTTAAACCTATAAAAAAAAACATTGTCACATTTCGTTACGTACCTATGCTGAATTAGACATTCAAAACAGTTATATTCATCAGGAGAATACTATTTGTGCGTACCGAAATTGTTAAAAAGCTCGAATATTTTACAATTACGAGAATACGCCCTCAGTACAAATTACAATTACAAGCGTATGTATTTGTGTTTAAGTATACACAAACATAAATAAAGCAAGAAAAACATTCTTCTGTTTCTACCGGCCCATGCTGCGGTAAGATTGACACTGTCCACTTCAAAAACCTGTGCTTACAGCCCTGGAGAACACTGACAATCGACTTAAAACTATAACCCCAATAACTTAGGGTTGAAATCGATTCGTTTGTCTACTCTCTATCCTCGCCGCTTTTAGATTTATTGGAGCACAATAAAAAGAGTCCACTTCATCGCCTTTATCAATTTTTGCTGTAGGATTTTGAACCTTATTGTGAAGTAAATAAAGACAGTGAGATATACAACCTCAGGCTATAAAGACGGGGCCGAAGTGCGATCGGTTTTAATGTTTCTGTCGATGTTTGGTAATAGATTTTTTTGTTTACGACTCCGTTTAAAGTTTGAAGAACGGGTTACTATTGCTGAATTATTTGATTGTGTCTGAAGAGGTAGTGTTAAGTTCGGATTTATTGCATCGTGGTACCTAACAAACCGGTAAAAATAACTCAATGAAATAAAAAAACCGGCCAAGTGCGAGTCGGACTCGCACGTGAAGGGTTCCGTACCATTAACTTAAAACATTAGACGGTAAAAAAGTATATATTTTTATTTTATTTATAATTTCAAAATTATTCATCACAGGGTAGCCGAAACAATTTTAAATTAGAGTTTCCGCGCCTGTTTCTTTACGTGAGTGATTTGAAGTTTATAGGTCCAAGACTTTAGAAATTACAGGGGGGGGGGGGGGGGACGACACCGTGTAAACGACTTTGGCGGGCTATATCTCGCAAATGGTAAAGCTGATAAAAAAGTGTTGTATGGAAATACCACCTTATTTTTATAGACCTTTTTAACGATACCCCACACAAGGGGGTACACTCAAAAAATAATTCACCCCCTCCTTTACATGTATGGGGAGGTACCCTTAAAAAGGGGTATTTTTTTTTTTGTGTTCTTAAAAATTAGATCTATATGTGAAGTATCCTCGAACCAAGTTACAAGCAAATCAGTTCATAAACGTAGAAGATATTCTGTTGTGGCAGACTAGGACGGACGGACTGAACGATCTTATAAGGGTTCCTTGTCGGACTACGAAACCCTAAAAACGGGAAAATAATTCGGATTAAAAAATGTTATGGGACTTCTTCAGGTAAAAAGTAATAGGGACACTCGTACAGGGAACCTGTGTTGAAGGTAAACTTCGCTGTTAATCACTATCTAAGAACTATAAGCTCGCGGAAAAAAAAAACATCATATTGTTTCAACCGGCAATTATGTAAACAAAACATGATCCCCGTTATTCCAAAAACTTAGTACCGGGTTTAAGACAGGACTAAGCTATTAGCTAGCCAATTAGAAAAGCGCTTCTCTATTAGGTTATGTCACGAATGTGTCATTCATTCCTCTGTTGTTGGCTAATATTTATACCCATTTTAAACCTGGTCTATTTTTTGTAATTACACCAGATATGTTTATTGATGGGTTTAGGCTCAAAACTACTGGACCGATTCAAATGAAATTTTGTACAGATATAGTTTAAGACCGTAGGAAGGACATATGCTACATTTTTCAGGATATAAAATCATCAGGGGGTGAAATAGGTGGTAAATCTGACTTAAGGCGCGGGCGAAGTCGCGGGGAGTTGCTAGTTCTGCAATAAAATTGATGTAAAAAGCATCAAATCGCAAAGTCATAGGTGACTTTACGGTACATCTCAACATAAAAATCAACCTGTCACAGCTCAAGTGGTTGTCAATGCCAAAAGTTCCACGCCGCCATTGTTTGTCCTATCAAAACACTCGAACCCCGGACCTCGCTACCGTGAGCCGACAAATGGGCCGCGCTCCACTCGACACTTTTATAACATATGCCTTTATCACAATTTACAAGTAGCAAAAAAGGCGCAGCCTAAATAGTCCTTCAATAAAATGTAGGTTCCTCTACTTTTGAAATTAAAAAGATTCTTGGAAGAGGCGCGTCGTTTTCTCACGATTCCCAATAGAGATAGTAATAAATAAGTTTATGGTACAGCGCCGTGGCTGTAAAAGTATACGGCTCCGCCTGTGGATTTGCTTGCATTTGATTTGGTTTCTGGTTTACATTAGGATACGATTGCGCTTTATAAAATGAAAACGAAAACGAGGTACAACTTTCAGCGGACACTGACTGACTTCAATGTGGCCTGTCTATGATTTAACAAAAAATTCAGTCTCTCTCTTCCTCTGCTAAAGAAACAAAAGACAGACTACAATAATATAGAAACGTCAAATTAATTGACGCGAAACATTACTTTTACAAAGGACTTGTCCATTAATGGTTTTTTATTCATCAATATTTCTAACCAGAATAAACTAAATATTATATGAAAGAGTACACTAAAGCTAGCCTTTCTGCATAATTAATATATTTTTTAAGGCCTCCGATTAAGAGAAAAATTTAAAATAATTTTTGTTTTTGTCTGTACATAAACCGCACCTTTGCCTATATCAATTAACGCATGAAAAAAAATTGACAGCAAAATTGACATTCCATTGACAGTAGTACCTATTATATAATCTGTGGTAGTACCTAGTAGTATTTATCCACCAGTGGAAAGGCAATGGTACATAGCCATACAGCCAGGAAATACAAGTAAGTGATCAATGGATGATGTCTGTTACAAAACATATTTTTAAATGGAGGCGTTTAAAATTCTGATTTCTATGGTTACGTGTTTCATATTTTTGTAGCTTAAAGATAAATATAGGTTATTGGTGGTTGGTGATATCTTGGAATAAAAAACCAGCCTCCATACAAAAAGAGGACAAGTCCTTTTTGTGTGTATTTGTCTAACTTTAGTCATCATCGAGTTACATCCCAACTAAATTGTCTATGGATTCTCTAATTTCCTTAGCAACTGAATTTAGCTGTTTAATCTGACGTTTCTTAATTAATTCTGTCTTCGTTTACAGGTATAAGCAGTCCGTGCAAGTTTTATTCGTTTCCAACATCAAAATTGAAATTGAAGCAAATAAATAAATGCATAGTTGCTGTGAAGAGAAAAAAGGCAAGCAACTTAACCTAGTATGATATTACTGAATACCTACAATTTATTTTTACTATCCTGCGTGCAGAAATAACAACTCTCTTTTTTATTTATTTTAGTGCTAATGGGCATCCAAAACCTCAACACACAATATGCATCGAACTTTTTATTGGAGGCAAAAGTCTGATGCAGAGGCGAGCCTCAGCTATGTTCCAACAATAATTCCGTGCAAGTTACTTATTATAATAAGTAAAATGCACAAACTTTTTAGATATTTTCATTTAATTTCGCTGAAAAGTTATCGGAAAATCATTTATTAAAACATTAAGTTGCATAATTTTACAGATCTAAAGTTCAAAGTAATTGGGCTCACTAGGGGCGCTGTCATCGCGCTCATAGCGTGTCATATTTGGTGTACCAAAATACCAGGTTGTTAGGGAGACAGATGAACGAAGGAATGACGACCCAGGTTACACCAATTACTAACTTTCCAAGTTTCATAGCGTTAATGCCACTCGATATTCAACCTTAATTCAAAGGTTCAAAGTTAATTAGAGCTACCGGTGTTGGCTAAAGCGTGAGTTGTGTTGTATCAGGATCAAAACTCGTTCGTCGTTAGTCCGGTGATGCCGAGATGAAGTAATCTGGAGGTTAGTCGTATAAATCACAAGCGACAGCGATTTTGGGAGTTTTTTTTTAAATATCAAAGGTGTTGGTGTAAACAGTCTTATTCCAAGGGTGTGGAATATGGCCGTCAATACCTACAACTTATACTATGGAGATATCACCGAAATCGTAAAACAAATATTTGGCCCTCCATACATTGTGTTCGAGGTAGCTAGTAGGTAGGTAGTATTATTTATGTGAAGGAACAGTTTTTTTTTTTTTTTAGCATACACCCAGTGTTGCAAGAGGGAGAGTCGAGTTCCCTAGCAATCAATGACTTTCAGGATGCCGTTTGTTGGAACTAGCCTGCAACCTTGTGGGCAAAAACGCCGCGTTTTTTGCCCAGTATGGGCATCTAATCGTCTGCAAAATCTAATCAGAGTGGCAATAGACAGAGAAATTATGTGTAGTGCAAAATGCTGGGCGTCAATTTTTTATATGATCTCATCCGAAATACTGTACCGCACTCCAGAACTTTCACCACTAATATTTCATCAGAAAGCTGTTTGCATTAATAGGCTTAGCCGGTCATGTCTGCCGCATATTTAACGACAACGACAACGCCAAAATATATAAGTACCAAGTGAGTCTCTTCAAATGGATGACGCCACGCGGTTGACCCAGAAAGTGGTGGCGTGATGGCTGGGCGCATACAAAAAGCACTGGGAAGCAGTGGCTCAAAATCGTGGAGAGTGGAAAAAGAGTAGAGAAGCCTTTGCCCTGAAGTGGGACAAGATATTATGCTCCTTTAGCATCCCGAAACTCTTTATTCGGTAATATTTCTTTTCCTTTTTTAGGTTTTGTTGTAATGTCCCGGAGTTTGGTATGCCTCGTCGTTGAGGCCTCCTTTAACAATTTTCATTATTTTCTATTCTTTGCAACTCTTCTCCAGTTACCATCAACGTCCTTCCATCTTTTACACGTCGCTCTCTACTTCATGTCCCGTTTCGGGAGTTCCACTCTTCCACTCTTGATATTTGACTCAATTTTTCTTGAGGACTCCGTAGCATAGACATACTCCTAATAATAATGAAAAATGTACAGACAATACCTAACACATGCCCAGAGACTGCGTATATAAAAAAAATAAAAAATTAGACCCTTTGACTTGGGCAGCACCCTACAAGCCACCATAAAAGATTATGAAGTTTATAATTAAATATGATCGCGTTTTACTTAATAAAATGATAATAATTTTATAATATATCAGCTGGTTGCCGCTTAATAAAAGTTTTATAGTGATAAATGATGAGAGTCTCGTATATTGATATTTATTTGCTTGTATAAAGTCGAACAAAATATTTAACGCTATCTAAGGAGATGAGTTTAGTCTATCAGGTAGGTACTTACTGAAGTTACTAGATAAGTGAATTTATTACAATAGAGCTCTTAACTATATTAATATATTGGACAACATCTTGTGTTTCAAAGTAAGAAGCTAAGGCACTTATGTTAAGGAAATTTTAACCAGAAACAAGTGTTTAAGGCAGCCATTGAAGATTGCATCCTTGAACTTCAAAGAAAACAGGCCACTAATGAAGCCAGCTAGGAACCCTTTGACAGACTAGAATGCTGTGGCATTATCTACCAGATTTTGTCTTTAAAAAGGAGTTAGACCCGTTACACACTTACTTACCTGTATCCGTTACGAAGCCAAACATGATTATTCAAATAAAAAGCACTAACAGCAACATCACATATACAGTAGGTGCTTGCTGAAACTGTCAAACAAATTATTATAGTCCGACCGCTTAACTGAGTCCTTGCCTACAGGGGCACGGGGGTAGACGAGAACGGGGACCATTTGCGGCGGGCGCTTGTCATTCGAATCTTGAAAAGACCATTCTTTCAAGATCCAAAATTCCCAAGAATTTTGGATTTCAGAGTTTAAAAATTTAAATCACTCAAATCTTATCAAAAGCGCCCGCAACGCCCATGGTCCCCGGTCTCGTCTACCCCTGCACCTATAAACTCCGTGGGCAAGGACTCAGGTGATTTCGGATCCGAATTTTGAGGTTTTTTTTTTTAATTTCAACAAACACCAATTACCTAGCCCCAAACTAAGCGTGTGAGCTTGTGCTATGGCGACTTGGATAACGGATAGACATACTTTCATGTCATGACTTAGGTGCAAATGCTCGTGCTCATCACACAAACATTTGCCCCTTGCGAGATTTTAACGACCTCTGGTTTTGTAGTAGCGCGAATCACTACACCAAGACGGTCGGATCGCGTAACCTCTTCTGGTAAGTACTCGTAAGGTGTCAGAGCTCCCTGCTGCCTTATTAACAATACAGCAAAGTATCCTTAGTATTATAAAAGTTTCCGTTCTCCGCTTAAACCTAACGCGGTATGCAAACACCTACCTATTATCGTCGCGTTAACCAAAGGCCGTGGGCGCACAGTTAGCACCTCACCCAATAACGATTGAGGACAAAAAGTTCTTTGTTCAAGCACCTGCGTTTTAGGGCCAAATTGATATGTTCACACCTAGAGTTAGTGCGGCTGTTAGTTCGATAGACAGGTGTCAATTTTCGCGAGATGAACCATTTTTTGGGGAAATTTCTGTTAGTCATGTAATGTGTACTCGAACTAAATTAGCCTAGGAATTGAGCGACACCCACATGACCCCCGACTGCCCCCGCGGTCGGCGGGTATACGTAAGAGCATTTCTCTGATGAAAAAAGGAATTGAGTGACATACACGGGGCTGTCAATCGTCCGCTCATGGTGTTGCGCGCGTTCCAGCACTGCTTAAGGAGATAGTGGGAAGACTGTAGTTTCCTTGCACCCAGGTGGCGCTCGCGGCATCAGCGAGTTACAGCCAGAGACAGCACCGTGAACGAATGCTCAGGGCATATGCTTAGGGCCTTACCCGCTGGTTCTTGCCTTACTAATGGCAAGGGGACGAACGCCGCGGCGCCGTTCGGTTTTTAGTCGGTAGTGGCTTCAAGCCTGGACTCCCACATAACCCCCGACTGCCCCGCGGTCGGCGGGTATGCGTAAGAGCATTTCCCTGTCGAAAAAAAAGGAATTGAGCGACCGACCTCTAGGCAAGATGCGATCTATTCTACAGCGAAATTCGCCATCGCCAACGACTGACTAAATATATGCAAGCAATATGATGTTTCGATGGCTTATTTCAGTTTTTTATATTACGTTAGCGTCAGCGATAGTAAACGTAGCTGTCGAATTGATTGTTTAGACGCCTTTTAGCAGACAGTTAGAAGTCAGCACTTTATGCATTTCTAGGACTACAATAAATGGCATTTTTATGTTTAGTGCGACGAGCTGACGACCTTTTGTGAATTCTCAACTAGCCACTTTTGACTGCGATTCAGCTTTATCTTTCTGAACACTGAAAGTGTACTTATTAAAAACGAGGTAGACCTGTCATCTCGCACTGCGATTTGAATTTAATGCACCGAGTACACGTTCTTTTACGTGTCAATTATCATATTGGAGAACACTGAAAGTGTTAATTAAAAAAGAGGTTGACCTGTCTTCGCGTACTGCGCAGCGATTCGAATTCAATGCACCGGGTACACGTTCTTTTACGTGTCATTTTGGAATGCAAAATTGAGCAAATTTGAGGCGATCTATTTCCGCGCGCTAATGACCCATCTTCCTCTTTTTAAATGCATTATCATTGTTTCTAAAACCAAAATGGAATACAGTGGCACAGGTTATTTTGTTCAACTAATACGAGTACATCTGCCTGCAAACAAAGATCTGCAGGTTTATTTTAAACCGTTACTATTGAATTATTTGTAAGATTTAAAAATTTTTATATATTTTTTTTCTTTTATTTTTTTTTATTTGTTTTTGTTTTTTTTTTTTAATGAAAGTTACTACTGAATGAGTAAAAACTAAACTTTGTAGGTAGTAAATTTATTCGTACATAATGCCAAAGAGATTCAGTACGAAAACAAACTATATTGATATTTACGAGATTACTTTAGCCATATGAGTAAAAATTGCACTACATTTATATCATGCTTACAACGTGTTGCTCCTCCAAAGTACACATTCAGCTAATTATCAACAACCATAGTCAGTCACTCATCAAGCTGTACTTATCTAATGTAACCTGAACCTTCCGAACAAGCACAGCTTCAACGAAGAGAGATCAAGTTATACTCGCTTGTTTGTTTTGATCTGTGATCAATGTACAATGTCCATGCAGTGAACGTATCACATAAAAATACCATCTCTCTGTACATGCCATCAAAATACTCGGAGCAGGTAACAGGTACACCACGGCCGCACGTCTGTCTACCCCACTTTGACCTTGAGACGCCTCTATTCTCTACGTAATAAAAGCTGTTTTCGTTGTCCACATGGGTAACCTGACGTGCTGCCGACCGTACTATAGTTTGTAAGTCGTGATACAAGTTGAGTTTTCATTAAACGACTTGTTGTTATGGGGTAAATTAGGGCTGCTCTACACAAATAAATAAATAAATAATAATAAATAAATTGTTCCAACAAACTCACCAATTACCTAGCCTCATACTAAGCGTGAGCTTGTGCTATGGTGACTAGGATAACGGATAGACATACTTAAATACTTTTATAAACATCCATGACTGAGGTACAAATGCTCGTGCTCACCGCACAAACATTTGCCCCTTGCGGGATTCGAACCCGCAACCGCCTGGTTTAGAAGTCCGTGGCGCGAACCACTACACCGAGACGACCGTCTTGGTGGTTATCCTAGTCACCATAGCACAAGCTCACGCTTAGTATGAGGCTAGGTAATTGGTGTGTTTGTTGGAACAATTTATTATTATTATTATTATTAAGACGGACACATTGCTCAGTCTTGCCGTGACAGTGTAACCAAACCAACGTCGAAGTTGGCGATTCAGTTATTTTAAGGGAGCCTAATAGTCTAACATGGCCTATGGCTAGAGTCATAAAAGTCTATAAAGTAGATCATAAAATTCGTGTTATGGATGTCATAACAAAAAAGGTCTATAATAGATCACTAAGTGGTGTATTTTGCCTTTTCAATAATTTCCTATGTTTAAGGATAGTGAAATCATAAGTGTAGTAAATATAAAATTGTACTTACTTAATCTCGTAATTTAAAACTCATACATAAGTGACAATATGCTGGATAAATAAGTCAGCCTATTAGATCCCACTGCTGGGAAAAGGCCTCACCTCAACTATGAGGAGGA
Source organism: Pyrausta nigrata (assembly GCA_949316185.1). NCBI lineage: Eukaryota > Metazoa > Arthropoda > Insecta > Lepidoptera > Crambidae > Pyrausta > Pyrausta nigrata. The sequence goes on from OX438936.1 coordinate 4,698,693, forward strand.
ACGAGCCATACTTCACCACGCGGGCTCAGTGCGGATTGGTGGAGGGGTGTATGTAAGGCAAGTGACAAACCTTACTGTCAGAAGTTATCAAGCCGCCCTAGGGCCTCTGACTAGGCTTAACGACTAATACCACAGATATTAGCCGGGACCAACTGCTTAACGTGCCTTCCGAAGCACGGAGATGCTTGTCATGGATGTCACTTAAATGGTCGGAATGGTCACCCATCCAATCACGACCGCGCCGTGGGTTGCTTAACTTTTGGTATCACTACCAAAGCGCTGCCGCCACTGCGCCACAAGCACCTCTATACCAATATGCTGGATGCTATTGATAATACAAACTTTTGTTTTTGCAATATTGAGATATCCGAAAGTTTTATGGTAGTATTGGTAGGTATACACCTACAAAATTGCAGCTTTCGAGTACTGATGATCTCTTCGCAAGACCTTGGACAGACAGACCGACATGACGAAACTATATGGGTTCTTTGTCAGGACTACGGAACCCTAAGAATGAACTTTTGAACTTTTGAAAACGACTAAACATTATTTTCAAGGCATCGAGCATATTCCGCCTGAAGTCCGCGGTACAGAAGACATTTAAAAGTACACGTTTCCCGTCATAAAAAGTAGTCCTGTGTCTGTTTGTCTTCAAGCAATATCATTGGAGTGTACAACGAGTTAATTAATATGAAATAGGGGTGGAAAAAACTTGTCATAAAGCCTCTCCTAGTTGTCGGTCTGTTTTGATTTGTATTCAGACTGTGCTGTGCTGCAAGCTATTGGATGGATACATATTTATGTAGATCTGAAACTGAGCTGGGCGCTTCTGGGGATCCGCAGCAAAAACGGTGCATTTTACAAGTTTGTTGTTTGTCGGAGAGTTTATTATTATAAGTATAGATTTAACAGTAAGCATACTGACTTACAGTCGCCCAAAGCGTCAGTATGCTAGTCACACACAGTAAAAAATATGGTCTTAAGGGCTTTATTTTATTTCAACCTATTCTCGATATCACTGCAGTTTGTTAAGATTCTGTCAAAATAAGTACTACGAGATGAAAATGGAAACATATGAAATCTTTAAAATTTGATACTGAAATTTGACTGCGTTTTTAGGTATCAAGTCTCGGGACGTGCCAGCAATAAAAATGATGTAGAATTCTTTTTCGTAAAATGTTGTGGCTGTCTCCTGAGAGTGCTAAAGTCTTCTTCGTCTTCACTGTCGTATACTTTACATCATAACTGAGGGAGAGTCATGAGAACGACCTTCTTGGCATTTTTAATTTGGTTTGCCATTGCCTTATCCCTTTTCTCACTAGTGTGCAGGTTTCCTTACGATGTTTTCCTTTACCTTTACCTTTAGGCAGCGATATCGTCGTTACTCGCAGATAAGAGAGATCGAAGTGTTTTCGCCTCACCTTGAGTTACGCTGATTGTCTATCTGCATCTGCCCTGCAGGCCACTGCAGTGGGCCCTATCTTATTAACATTGATATGTTACTGAGTACTAATGTGTTTCTGTTGCCTATAATACAAAGGCGGGTGCGCCGTTTCTTTATTGTTGCAAAAATATAATAAATCAACAACATAGACATCAATAAAGAGTATATCCTTTTTATCAATGATTTGATAGTTAACGCAAGGATCTATCATAAAACAAGTCATTTCAACACTTTACAGCGATCGTGGTCACAGGGAGACTTCCCTAGGTTGCCACGATCGCTGTAAAGTGTTCGAAACGTCAGGTTTAAAATAAAATGTAAATAAATCGCGAAGTAATCCGTAAAATTGTGTTTTAATGAGTTCAACAATTCGCGTAAACGTAAGAAACAAATAAGTCATTCCAATTTCTATCAAAGCAATGTCAATCTTTTTGTTCCTAGTCAAAAAGCCAGTACAGCGCTACTTCTTGTTCGATGGTACGGAACCCTTCGTGTGCGAGTCTGACTCGAGCTTGGCCCGTTTTTTAGGAGTAAGCAAGGTAAGCGTTCTGTTCGCCTGGTGTCTCGGTTGTATTTATTTTCTGACTATTGTCATGTTTGTTTCCTTTGCGTCATATTTTTACTTTGCAATGACTTAAAAGAACTCCCATGCCATCTTGTCGATATAGTAAAAGACATGTACACGTATTGCAATCTCTTAACAATCATTATTAATAATAATTGTATAAAGTTGAATAAAACAAGAATACCTTTAGTTCAGATGAGCTGGGTTTTCCGCACTAAGCCGCTTGCTTGAACCATTGTGCATATTGTGTGTGTCTTCCTACTCCAACCAACCCAAGCTCTCCCATAAACCTAGTAGCTTGCCACACGCTTCTGGGAGTGATGTTGGTCATTGAAGAATATAGGAATACCTTTAGCGGTCGCCAGAGGTGCTCACCCACCGTAAGGCATGCTAGCTGTCAGCGGATTTTGTGTCAGCGGGGACCGGTAGTGTTGCAGCGAAGGGCATATACACACATCAACACTGTCTAGGGATATACAAAACATAGTATTATTATAATATCCAAAATATCCCTAGGCAGTGTTGATTAGTATACTTAGGTATTTCCTATTACTAAGACAGCTGAGTGCGATTGGCGCTTCCTCGCTTTCGTATGAAGACTTGTCAGACTATGGCGCAAACATATGAAGTTTTGTTGTCTGTATGTACCTAATATACGGCCGCCTATCAAACTACCCCCACTTTGATGCATACATACAAAAAAAAAACTAAAATCTTCAGGTCAGCGAGATGATTAGGGTGAAATCTATTAATTATTGAACTTATAGGTATATGAAATATATTTAAAGTCAGTTGAGGATATTATTATTTATTGCCCACACGTTGAACGTCGACCAATCTGTGCTTCATTTTGATTTCCATAATATACAGGGTGGCGCAATAGAACGTGCATATTGCATCATCTTTTTTTGCGGGGTAGAAGGGGCGTGGGCGGGGGGAGACCGATATCGTTGGGTAGCGCGGTTCATAAAGTTTTAGTCACGATGAGTCACTTCGACGGGAAGCATCGCGCATTTTGCGTGCGCGCATTTTACGAAAAATCTCGTTCGTACGTAGTTGTCAGGCGACTATTTTGTTCTGAGTATGGTGTACGGCAAATTAGGGAGGCTCCGAGTGCTAATTTAATTAAAATCTGGATAAAGCGTTTTGAAGAGACTGGATCGACGTTTAAACCACACGCGAAAGGTCGTCCACGCACATCTAGGACCGAAGACAATATTGAGAGTGTTAAGCAGTCGGTACGAGAAGATCCACAAATGTCTACTCGCAAGAGATCGTCTGTCCTAAACATATCGCGACGAAGTTTGCAACGAATTTTAAACTTGGATCTTAAATTGCATCCATACAAGCTGCAATTAACTCAAGAATTGAAAGACTCTGACTTCATAGCACGGCTCACATTTGCTAATGAAATGCTCAATCGGTTTTCAAATTTTGAAAACATCCTTTTCTCTGATGAGGCACATTTTCATGTGAATGGGTTCGTAAACCGCCATATTGTCGTTATTGGAATAGTGAAAATCCCAGACTCAATCAAACATCAAAAACCGTTACATAGCCCTAAAGTGACAGTTTGGGCCGCAATATCTGCCAAAGGAATAATTGGTCCTTATTTTTTTGAAAACGCACGGGGGCAAAACATCACTGTTAATACCGAACGCTATGTTGCGATGTTGGAAGGTTTTTTGGCCCCAGAACTTGAAAATTCAAGAATAAAGAACTCTAGGACTTGGTTCCAACAAGACGGAGCTACCAGTCACACATCAAATGACTCCATGGCGGTTGTGAAGCAGATGTTCCCTGGCAAACTGATTTCGAAAAGAGGTGATATCCCATGGCCTCCGCGCAGTCCAGACTTGACGCCTCCTGACTTTTTTTTGTGGGGATACCTCAAACACAAAGTCTACACCAATAATCCGAGAAACATCAGTCAGCTCAAGGAGAATATTCGTGGTGAAATGGCAGCAATCACACCAGCACTACTTAAAAAAGTTTTCGGTAATTTCCGTTTGCGGTTAGAGGAGTGCCAACGTAGAGAGGGTCATCATTTAGATGATGTTATTTTTAAAAAATAAACTTCAGTTATCACTTAATAATTGCTTAGTTTTATTTTAACTATACCTTTTGTATTTATTTTTTAATAATTATTTTAAAAATGCACGTTCTATTGCGCCACCCTGTATTATTTTATTACATTGCACGTCAGTAGGAAGTGTACTTGTAATAATACATATCTTTGCTTGTACGAGTATTTTATAGTTTTAAGTTATTGTTTCCTGCAAGTTGAGAATAATTTATCCTCATTAGTGACTAGCAGTTGCCCGCGACTTCTTTCGCGCAATGTCTAATTTCTCATACAAACTTCCAACCCCCTTTTCACCCCTTTGACTTAAAAAACAAAACTGAAATGCCACAGCACACACGGGTGCGCGATAACAATTGATTTTCTATTGTCTCGAAATTGGAAGCGAATGGGTTAGCTCCAAAGCTGACGGAATTGCATACAAACATAACTCCCTTTTTACAGCACAGGGGTGCACTATGTAAGACCCTGCGACCCTGTTAACAGGGGAACTGTTTGGAACATGGTTACTCAATATGACCAAACGATATATGGTACAAAACTTCATGGTTACTGAAATAGGAGTATGAGATATTTTGTATCATCAATTCGCATACGCAGAAGAAGTCGCGGTCAACAGCTATAGTCCGACAATAGCTATAGCGCGACCCTCCTTGAACCTGCAAGATGGGAGGGTGCGGGAGGCGAGGAAGCGCCAATCACACGCAATTGTCGAAGCCTCAGAACAGAAAAAAACGAGTAGAAATCGTAAGTGGGCGTGAGCCGCGTATCTCAAATGCGATGAGCTTAGCGCATGTAATGTTCCCGCCCCCTTTCATGCGCTTTAGTCGGCGACAGTTGCGACAGTATGCTGACGCCTTCAAATATTGACGAAAATCTTAAAAAATGCTAAATTGTACAATTTTTGTACGGAAAAACAACAGTGAAACAATAAATTTATCAAAAAAAGGAATAACATACCATAATTAGGTAATTTATCGCGTTATTTTTAAAGAAATTGGATAATTTTCACTTCATAGCAATTTGTTAAAATGACAATCTAAAACCAATCCACCACAAAGGTGATAAGGTCTAAACTTTATTTGTACTGTTACCTTATTCCGTATTAATTCCACACGCTACTCATTTAGGGATGCGATATTTTAACGTGCGCACGATAAAATATCGATAAGTTTATTTTAACCGAAATTGGAACTATTTTTATACTACTCACTACTTTCAACACAATAGGGAAGATGACAGTAAGCAAAAATCGTTAAAATAATGTGTCTATCTAGTAAAATATAGTATTTAGATTATGGAAAAAATCCTTTGTTTTATTTTAAGACGAATTTATTAGTTTATTTTAGAAAATAAAATTGCAAAATACTGAAATCCGCCATGTTTTTTAAAACACCAAACAGATTAGAGTTACGTCACACCTCAGTAAATACTGTCACTGTATGTCACTGTCACTGAATTATAATACGAATTTCGACCTTAACACTAACGTTTGAAATATGTTTACTGAGGTGTGACGTCACAGCAGACGTCATGACACCCTGCTGCGTTTTGGCGCCAATTTATGAACATTTCATTTAAATTGAATTTTTTAAAATATTACCTTTGTTGATTGCAAAAATATATATTTTTTTGAAAATAGACGATACTTAAGAATATTTTAGAACACTTTTTCAAAATGTGTCATCTTGCCTATTCACGGATTACTTTACTGCTAGGTACCTAATTAATTATCAAAGGATTCGCAATGTCATCATTAAAATATTTAATATAAATTGTGAAATTAATCCGTATATCGTTAAATTATGCTTAACTTAATCCCGTAATAAGAAAAAACCGGCCAAGTGCGAATCGGATTAACGCATTAGGGGTTTCGTATTGTCGTTATCTACTTCGTCTTAGTCACTTTCGAGAATTTAAGGGTTTTATATTTAGTACAAAATTATTCAACAAACAAGTTCTACGAATATTACTGCTAAATTAATAAAGTTATCCCAATCGCTTCTTTGTTGCGATGGGGTTTTTAAAAAAATTAAAATTTAATTTTTTAATCGCCAGAACTGACTTTTTCATATTGCACCTTTTATTATACACAAGCCCTTTTATTTGAAACAAATATTGAAAGAGTTTAAAAAAAATCAATTCGCCATTTTGTGGTGGCGGCCATTGCGGCTTCTTAGTAATTAATAATATCGTATAGTATTTTACCAGACAAGCCTTTTCATTTGATACCTATATTGTATGGAGGATAAATCAAAATTATTGCAAAAGTTTCCGTTTCTTTATAACTCGTGTAACGAACATTACTTCGTTTTATAAACATAAATATAATAATAAGTGGGCATACATTTTATTTCCGGGACAAAATTGATGTCTAGCTAGATCGATACTTTTTGTTCAGTTTATCGTGTACACCCCATCCTTAATTTTGACCGGAAACTTCTTTAGTTTGTGTCTCCATCTGGCGTTGGGTGGCAAAACTATTTGGTATTCAAAAGCAAGGAAAATGAGCGGCAGCCACAATTATGGACCTTAATGCATCGTAATAGGGAAAAGCATGACTAAAAAGGGACATCTAGTACGGAGTAGACTAACAAAATATAAAAGCACATTAGAATCGCAAAGCACAGCTTAGGATCTTATTTACTTAGTAATAAAGATGGGAATCATTTAATCGAATTTGTTTTTTAAGCTCTTTCGTCATCGCTAAAAATTACCAATCAAAACTTAATATTTTTTGTGTGGATCATAATGTGTTATGCTTACAAATGTGTTAGTTTGGTTACACTGGTTTTCATAGTAATAGGCGTGGATGCTGCGTTTTTTCTGTTCTGTGGTCGAAGCCACCGAGCACATAACTTATAGAGACGAAATGTCATTAATTTTGTTTCAGAAAAATTCCGACAAAATCTCTTGGCACTTAATTCTTCCGTTTTTCTTTAACACATTTTGTTAAAAAAAGGACACTTATTCCTATACATATTTTAAAATAAAAGTGCGGTTTAGCAGATTGTTATTTATAATAAAAACCAAAATGTCTCATATTTCATAATATATCGATTAAAAAATACACGCTTAAGCCTTTGACGGCCACGGAACTAGACACAATAGAATCATATTGTTTGGGGGTCACCGGTGACCACCATGACGCTCAATGTGTACATGCCACTTTTCGTATCAGTACCAAGCACTGATAAGTTTCGGAAAAAAATCGTCCTTATGGGTTTCGTGGTCGACGGTCAAAGCAAATCCATTCACCGCAATATCCCCCGATCACTCGTCACCTGCTGACGTCTACGGTGCCTCTCCCCCCGCACCTCTGGCGACTGCAGGAAGGTCGCGCACAAACTGGACGGACTAAACATTTCGATAAGCGGTTGTATCAGGGGTTGTACATTGATAACGAACCCAAAAAAGGGTGTGATAAATAGTGCGCCTTTACATTTAGGTCTCAATTACCTCAACTCATTAGGGATGTTCTATTTCTAGCCGTGTGTCCCTTTCGTTTCGCATTACAAAGGGCAGGATCAAAGGCGATACACCGCGTCTTAGGTTACGGGTTCGAATCCCGATGAGGCGCACACTGCGCTATTTCAAGAGTGACGACACACGAATTTTCTTTTATTTTTAGATTTATGTGGCAGTTTGGAAAAGAACAAACACAAAAAATATTCTCTGACTTTCTGGGTAACTATGCCTGAGTAATAATTATTCGAAATTAGCTATCTCTTCAAAATTCAAATCACCCAATCAAATCCCTGATTTCGTCTATCTCCACACCCCTGTAACCCGCAGGCGAGGTCGAGGATAAGCTGTCGGACTATATTCTAGTAATTAATGGAATCAGACATTACTTTGCGGAAATCCATATGGGAACAATAACATAAAATTATTTTGCTTTAACCGCAACCGCGTTGAGTACCAGTTCAGGCAAATGCAGAATGCACCGCCCTCCCTCAATAGGTACGCATGCACTACAGCTAATGCAGTTTGCACGTTGGTGTTGGTAACTAACAACGTGGTGGTGGTTTTGGTGCCTGCGCTAGCGTCTCTTAGCGGAAATTTAAAGCTAAATAATTTTATTTTAGTGTTCCCATCTATATTCTTAGTGGTACAGGCGGGGATCGAACTCACGACCTCACGGATGGGAAGTAAAGTTTTCTCCGCTCAGCTATCGCTGCATCAATAACGAAAACAAACGAGTTTGTACAAAAACTTAAGTACAGCTTTTTCAAAGATATCGCTGTCTAACGGTGAAGGAAAACATTCTGAGGAAACCTGCACACTAATTGGCTAGTGTGTGAAATGGAGAAGGCAATGGCAAACCACTCCATTAAACATTGCCAAGAAAGTCGTTGTGTGTGTTTCATTCCACATAAAGATCACGACCCTCAGTCATGAGGTATACGACTATGAAGAAGAATCTATATTCTAGTACCTATAGGTACCTAAGCCAGTAAAAAAGATATGTTAGATACCAAGTTCAGACTTTATTTTGAAGAGAAACTACTTAAATTCAAGTCCCTCAATTCCAAATGCTATACAGATAAATAGGTACTTGCTCCGTCTCCGTCACACGCCATACAAGGGGAACGCCTTAAAAGCCACAGAATAATCAACGCAGAGCAGAATTACTGCAAAAAACCTTCTACCTTTCGATCGAGTCTTATACGGGTCCGCTTTTTACGTCAATACCGCTTGTGAAATTAATAACAATTGCGGCACCACCTTTGTTGCTAAAGAAAAATTGTAGGGTCAACAACATGGCTACTTACCCTAAAATGTCAAACTTGCCATCCAATTTCCAGCTCAACGCGTAATAAAAATAAAGGTCGAATTCAGTTTGGACAAAAAATGGATGGTTAGTTAATGCTGGCATGTACAAAGTGTTGTTTTTAAAAGTGAAGTTAGGATACCTGTATCATCAGATTGGGACGTCCTACTGGATGACGCGGTCGATCAATATTTGTATGCGAAATTTAATTTAATTTCGTAAAAACTTGCAAACAAATTGCTTAAATTATAAAAAAATATGATTGGGACGACCCCTTGTCTTTTTTACTGGGCGTTTATGTGATGGGTCTGGGATGTTAATGGGTCTGAAGCAGATTAAAAAAGATTGATTTTTAGAGCAAATTAATAATAAAATGTGGGTCATTCAATGTGGCTGCACAAATATTAAGATGTCAAATAATAAAGAAATCAAAGGCTAATTAAAATCAGTGTATCGTAAGATTCTTATTTCTGCGAAACTCGTTACTGTTTAGACAAACATTTTAAATAAATAAAATTAGTGTATTTTTCTTCAAGTTTGTTCAATTAAATCAAATAAGCGTACGCTCGTTAGTGTTTAAACAAATATTAAATAAATAAAATAATTCTATTCCTGCCGCACTCATAGACGTCAATTAAATTAAAACTATAGTTCGTCTCGTTCTGTCAGTTTCTTTGTCAATGAAATAGAAAAGGACAGCATGAGACTTATTTAAGGATTACCTTTAATTGGCTTCTCTGAGTACAGCACTTAGTCTCTTTTCTTCAACTAAATCCCTATCATCGATAATATACACAGTTACTTATGTATGGTAAGGTGAATTCGGTGATTCTTGTTCTCAATTTCTTTCCATAGCGCTGTCCCGATTAAAAGTCACGTCGCATCACTACGAGTAGTGGCCCAAGTCGCGTATGGCAATACGACATTTGAGAGTCCGGCTACGGTGTTGCCCGAATGGCTATTCAAAGGTGCCTACTGTAAGACGATATAATATTTTCTACATGTACCAACTGTAAGTTGGAATTCGTATTTTCGTCCATGACAATCGTGATTGCTTGCACTGCCAGCAAAAAAAGGGTTATAATCCGACAAATTTGTGCATGATCCTCCTTGCACTCCGCTAGACATGTGGGGGGTGAGGAAGCCCCAATAGCGCGACTGTCAAATCCCCTTGCCTGCAACACAACTCATAGCCCTCTGACGGCCGAATACTGAAACGCTACTCAAATCCCTTACTCACTTGAAGGCCTCCTAAAATTGAGTGTCTCTCACATTTAAATGGTATACACAAACGCTACTCAGGCAATTTGTAACCATGATTAGCTGAGCAGTCGTTAAATGTTTACATAATGGCAGCATTCATTTTTAAAAGTATGTTCTCGTTTACAATTTTCATATTCTTAAGGAGCGTATTCGTTTTACGCAGCATTGTTTATATAGATTCTTTGTTTTTTTTTGGTCATAACTTTTACGACGCCGTTGACGCCAATGAAAAGTTGAGTGACAACGAAAAAAAAAATTTGCCAAACTTTTTTACATTTGTCACAGCGCGGTTCTAATCAAATTAATTTTAATTTACATTATTAAAATACATTTATACAAAGTTGAAGTGCAGTGCAGTATTTAATAACTATTCAATGAACAAAAATAAAATGGAAATGAACAAGTATATAATAGTCATACAAATTTATAAAGGAAGACAAAACAAACTGGTATGCCCGGTATGCCCTATATGTTCTACATTGGTGATAGCCAGATTGTCGGATGCCGATGACCTAAAAGATCCTGCCGGGACAACTTGGTCTAGAATTACCGGCGGCAGAGCGTTGTGGAAAAGTTTGGAGAGGCCGAGTATGCCCTGCAGTGGGCATACTCGGCCTCTGCATGCTGAAGATGAAGAAGAACAATCAAATACGACTCGCTTATTTCGACTTTCTACTTATTTTTATACTTATGTTTTATGATGTAATTGTGGGTGATTATATGATGACTACTGAAAAAAAAATGTGTACATTTTTATTAGCATAGTGCTGACAACAAAGTTTTGATTAGTTTCAAGACCGAGAGGCTGAACTATTGGCTCTTCCTCAACAATCTCCTCCTCCTCCTTCCTCAATAAGGAGTTCATAATTAGGCTATTTTTTGAGAGTGCAACGATGTGCAAAATACGCATACTACAATAACTAGAAGGAATTGTAATTTAAATTGTAATTTCCATTGTAGGCAAAGAAAACACCTTTGTAAGACAACAAAAAGCCTGGGAGATGATGAGATTTCTTGTGCATATCTGAGTCCTGATTGTGTTCTATTATTTAAAAGTAGGATTAAAAAGAGCAACATGGGTATCCACAGAGAAAATAAGGATTTTATAGATATTATTTTTATACCATAATATCACTATCAACTGATTTGAGGGACCTCAAGACCACTCTCAGATTTAACGGCTACTCAAATCCGTATGACAGTCATTTGACAGCTAAATAGCGTTGAGTTGCGTTTCAGTATACCATTTTTCATCTGAGTGGCGTTTGAGTACGACTTTATTTGTGGTGGTCTTAAGTTTAACAGATGCTTACATTTTGGCTTTGAGAATGCGAATTTTGAGTTTAGGAGCTGCTCAATTGTTTGAGAAGCCGTCAAATATTTGAGTAGCCTTTCAGTATTCGGCCGTGAAACTTTGGCGACCGCAGGAAGGTAGGGCATGTACTTATCGAACTAAAGTCTAAAATACTGTCATTGGCTTATATCATTGGCAGTAGAGTAGGCTGGACTGCCATGTTGGTCTGGTAGTACTATTAGTTTCAAAATATTTATCATCAGGTTTAAACAAATCCAATCAACTCATTTATTTGTGACACACGTAAATATGGTGTTGTTACAAATAAAGTGAAAAAAGTGCATACTGTGATCTGCATGTTGATATAAAAATATTTTAGCATTAAAAAAGAGGGCTATAAGTAGTTTATGGCAAACTTAGTTATAGTTGAATACAATATTTTGTCAATGTAACGTCAAATTAAAAATTGAACAATTTAGTAGACAATTTAATTAGTCATGTCTCTGCGTGAACAATGAGACACGTAACACCTGTCAAACTGTACCGTTACCATGAGTTTACTATGGTTTTACTCGCTAGCGACGACGTAAAAAAAGTGTATGGAAAATTGCACAGCGCCTCTAGCGATTACTTGGAGAACTACAATTTTCTATACACTTTTTTTACGTCGTCGCTAGCGAGTAAAACCATAGTAAACTCATGGTAACGGTACTGGAAAATCATACAAAATCTCAGAACTCCGTAACATGATATCAGTGTTGAACAAGTTGAACACTACTTCTTTCATTTGTGTATAATCATTTCTAATGACTGTGCGTAACGCGCCGTGTATACGTTGTCCTCCCAAAATAAATATTGTCATCGCACTTTGAACCTTATGTCGTCGCGTTAGGAGGCAAAGTTGACGTCGTCACTTATCACTGATATAATTGTCACGCTTATAACGAGATGAAAGGAATGGTGCCTATTTTCGAAGCGTGACGACATACGGTTCGTCGGATCGACAAACTAAGGGCTGATCTTTGGTCCACGGGCAAAACACTTGAGTACAGCAACTTTTAAAAATAACAAGCTAAATATTATTTTAAGTATTAATAGTGTTTTTTTTAATTTCTTTTTAAGGTAACCAACAACTGTTACATTATATCTTCGATTAAACACTCAGTTGGTTGAAAATTAAATACACAGTTACTTATAGGCAAACATAACATGTAAAGAAATCAATGACGGATGATGGGTGATAAACAAACGTAAGTACCTGATTTGATTTTGAAAACTTGCTTTTTGATTCGTAATGCATTGAGGCATTAACAACAAATAGACAAGTAGTTAAGTATGGCTTGGTTACAATGCTCGATGCTCATTGCATGATACTTGACGAGCTACTACTGAAATTTTAAAAGAGCTTACGAAAGAACTAGGTATCACGAATTCACGAGTGATAACGTTTTAACAATACTCATCGGGTCTAGTGAGCCGTAACTACTTAAGCATCGTTATCGTAAAATGATCCTTATGTCCTGTTAGCTGCAGTTGGTATCTTCAGAGCGAGAATCTTGCCTTGCCGTAACACAGTTTTACTAGCACGGAAGGTAAAGAATAACTTTAACTGAGTACCGCCTTTTTACTTTTAGCTACATACAACTTTATACATAGATTCATTATACATAGATTCATTATACATAGATTCATTATACATAGATTCATTTATCCTTATTGATTCAGCCTTATAAGGCAGCGTTTTCGATGAAATTTCCTTTAGAACTTGTTGTTATTTGTGTGTGATGTGAGAATTTTATTTGTGTCTTAATTTATTACTTTACTATCTTCATAATAGTTTTATATGTATAAGCAAAAATTGAGCCCCCAAAAGACAGAGGAATACCTAGTTTGGGGAATACCAGTAACCCTAGCAAACAAAAGTTGTATATTCATAGTTAGCGTAAAAGTAAATATTTATGTAATGATAATAAAGTTTATATATGCTAAAAGTTATATATGCTAAATAAGATAGACATCTTATTTATGTCTAAATCGAATCTATTAATTAATTACCAGACCAGTTTACAGATAAATGAAGGCCAGGTTATATTGTTCAAATTTCACTGAAGTTTTTTTTTGACAATGTCAATGAACCAAGCCGTTTGCCGACCTCTTCTAGTGACACTGTTTTTACCTCAACAAACAAGGCAGTTTTTTTTTTAACTTTCCCTGCGAAATACTTTTCGTGATGATGCTTGCCAAACGGAGCGCGCGTGTGTCGCGTCTAATTATTATAAATCCATCGTCGGGCGTGTTACAGACGTAGTTTTATTTTGTATCGAGTAAATTCACACGACCAAGTGCCACTTCTTAATTGCTTCTTCCCGATTTGGGATATGGACGGCATACTCCAGATTTTGCTTGCATTTTCAGTCGGTAAATATTTTTTTAAGTAGGTACTTAGGTACTGTTCGTTTTAAAATGGATTACCTAATTATATCTTTGCTACTAAGTTTTTACGCGAATGCGTCCGAAGGAGGGTAATGTTTTTCGAGCGTATGTACTCCTAGTATAGATACCATAAAAATGCCCATTATTTTGGCACGCTCTACAGCCTAAACGGCTGAAAGGTTTTAAGCATATGAGGTGTCGTTGAATTTTCTAAAATTGTCGTAGTGACATAGACAAATGAAATAAAAAAGGGGAAGGGGTTTGTTTTTTTTCTGACCATTGCAATATTGGTATCAAATAAAAAGCTAGTAAAAAAACCATTTCAAAAATGTATTAAATCTTGCAGTCGGGATATATGTTTTTATAATAAAAGTCTATAATATTTTATAACAAAAAATCTTTTTATAGCGTAATGTCAGATTTTTCGATCCAATTTACAAGGCAAGTTCCATAGTATGTTAACCAACAAATGAAAAAAAGATCTGAAATTTTAAAAGAAAAAATGATAAAAATGCTTGAAAGTAAAATTAAAGTAAAGTATAAAAAGTTTACATATCTCCCAAACTATAAAACTTCAGCCAAGAAAAGTAGCTAAGGTAGGTAATTAGCAAATGACCTCCTCTACGGGTATATGTGAATTTGCTATGTATTGGTGGTTTCAGTACCAGTCACCCTGTATAAAGTCAATTAGGTATATTTTTATCATATAACTTAGTTTCTGAGAAATGGAAATACGCAGTGATTGCTTTTTCCATCTAACCATGGCTTGCAATGGCATCAAAATCAGTTCAGTCATTTTTAGAAAACATTTTACATTTTACAATAATATTCATGGAAATCGGCAATTTCATAGATAAAGTTCGCACACCCATTGACATGACAAGTTATGATTGAGTACTCACGGCCGCACGTCAGCCTACCCTACTTTGACTTTGAGAGACCCACTACTATTACCAACGTAATAAGAGCTGTTTTCGTAGTTCAAATGGGTAACGTGACGTGCTGCCGACTGTACGTCGGGGCTCGAAGTCGTTAGGGCCAGCGCACACGAATGTGAGAGCGTTACCCACCATTCACGAGCCATTGGGCTGTGACACCACTGCGCACGGACAAAGATTATGAATGCAACAGAGGTCACCCTCTGTAATGTATTACTGACCTCTACAATACAAGTGGTGTCTCTCCACAAACAATGGCACACCTACTGATATGCCCTACGTGCCCCTACACCTGCACACGTGAGGACCTGTACAACGCTACTGATAATGCTTTGTTCGTGGCCGAGTATTGGTCTTCAAAAATATAACGCCAGTGTCGACACTACAAGAAGAAGAATACAAGTACGCTGGACCGCTAGACTAAACATTCTCTAAGAAGTAACAGATAATTTTTGTGCCGAATCAAAGCGCCCCTACCGAGTGTCCAGGGAACTAAAATAGAGTAACTTTTATAAGCTTATGTCAACTCTCATTGGTTCCGTGGACGACCACTACACGCTAACTATAGCCGTCAGCGCCAAAATGGCGATAATTAAATGGCTTCATCTTTAGGTTGACAATATGCAGTCCAGCGTACTTGTATCATAGAGGTCAGTGGTCACTATATTCCTATATCTTACTAGCAGTTCCCCACGGCTTCGCCTGCGCCAAAAGTCCGATTTTTCCTTACAATGATGATGATTTTACATCACAACAAAAAGAAGCCTATGTCCTTCGCAGGGCCTCAGACTATCTCTGTACCAAATTTCATTTGAATCGGGTCAGTAGTTTCGAAGCCTATTCAATACAAACAAACAATGAAATCTTTCCACTTTATAATACTAGTATAGATACCTTTAAACGAGCAATTCTTGTATTTTTACTTATTTATTTATATTCTGTTTTTGTGATAACTATTTAGTTGTACCTAGTATGTGGGGCATCGGGAGTGAAAAATCGATCTAGATTAGTTTTATGTTTGGGTAAACGCGTATTTTCTTTTCATGCGTTTGTCTTTCGCATTGTTCGACGCAGAGTATGGTCGCTAATTTCGCACCGGTAAGCATGAGCGTTGTGGCTGAATGGATTAGACGCAGGGCTAACATAAAATGTGTCTTGGGTTTCTAATTTTGCTTGAATTGTAAGTAGTTAATGTTTGAGATAATGTAAGTAAGTCTAACATTTGCCTATATTCCAATAAATAGTAGAAACCGAGAAAAGCTCGGTCGCCCAGGTCCCTAATAATTCAGCAATTTCCCACGCATGGACCCAGTATTAGTTCCCATCTTCTCCGCAATAGTCCTAGCACCTAGCGGGTGCTGTCTTTGGCTGTATCTTCTTTATACTCGTAGTGCAGGCAGAGATAGTATCCGATACGTGTACATATTCATTATCCCAATTCATTATCGTATCTCAAAGGGGGCTCTTTGTGTTGGATCCATATCCCCACGTTCGCCTTCCAAAAGGACTGGCATCGTGCCGTGCTTTCCCGCTGGAGAGATACAAATAAGAATATTATTAATACTTTAGTATGGATGTGTGGAAAAAAGCCTTGCTTAGCAATTCTGTTGCTAAAGCAGGCTTGTTTGTGTAGGATTCTAAAATCAAAATTACCCAAAAGCTACGTGTCATTCCAAAAAGTTTCGAATGGCCCTTCTGCATCCGAATTGGGATCCATGATCATTCACTTCCCATTAGCAGTGACGCGAGGTTGGCGTGAACGAAACGCAATGACGTCACGCGTGACGTCACTCACTGCGACCATCGAGCTAACGCGAGCGTTGTTCACGTCACTGCTCCGCAATTTAATCGCAGGTGGATAGGCAAACAAAAAGTAATGTTATTAGGTTATTGATAGGATTCATAACTTGAACATGCAGGCAGAAACAATGATGGAACATGCAGGTAAAACAATGATGTGGGTAGAGTTCGTCACGTACCTACTGGGCTTGACGTCATCATCATCATCCTAGCGTTATCCCGGTTGTGCACTCGTACGAAAGTACCCAGGGCCCGCTTTGGTTGGACCATGATCCAGAATGTGGCAGATCAGGGAATTACAGTGGAGCGACTACCGTTTGACTGCGTGACCCTATTTACATGGGAACCTGACCATCTCGGATTACACAATTTGGTTACACAATCAGTCGCCTAAATGTGCAGGTTTCATAAGGACGTATTCCCTCATCGTAAGAGCATCGGTTAGTGAAACAACTAATGTAAATAACTCAGAAAAAGTCATTGGTACATGGCGGCACGTGGGGTCGAACCGGTGCCTCCCGCATGAGAGGCAACCCGCTAGCCATTGCACCACCGCAATACTACTACTACTGGGCTTAACGTACTGCCCTGAAATGTAGTGGGTTTTCTATTAGTCTTGCCACAGAGGTCTCGCTTGGGATAGACAAACAGTAAATCGATTTGTGTCACTTATAAAATTCTGACCAACAAATACTACTAGAACTCTCTCATCAACTATGGTCATGGCTCGGCCTCACAGAGACGCTGACATTGAGCTTGCGTGTATCATGCTGTAGGGTTCTGGAAATTCCCATTTTACCTGATGAGGCTTCAACCGGGGATGACGGAGAGTGGAGTGCAGGAGTGGTGGAAAATCTGTGAAATTACATAAATGTATCGGATCATTCAGATGTAGGCAATTTCCCTTTGTATGCATGGCATCTAATGTGAAAAAGTATCCCTCAAGGGTAGAAATGGAAAACTGGCCCCCGATTCAGATTCAGCAGCCCAAAAATAATCAGAAACAAAAATTATAATTTAATTATTAGGCCGGTAAGGGACGCGTGGTGTAGTTTGGGGGAGGCCTTTGCCCAGCAGTGGGACACAAACGGCCAACAAAAAAGAAATATTAGGCAAAATAAAGGAATTCATAGTGTTTAAAAAGTAATATATCCGGTTTGAGATAATAACGAATACTTTCAGCATTAATTAGATAAGTTTTTATAAAACTACAGGCAATTTATGTACAGAATATTATGCAGATCAGTTTCGGTCCCAAATTAGGAAAGAACGTAGGATTAATTAATTAATGTTAATAATTTACTGTTAGTTTTTTACGCCGGTATCACAGGATGTGATATACGTATCTGGGGTCAATTGTCAGGGCTGTATGTTAGTTTTGTGCTAGTTACTACCACAGTGAAACAAATAAATGATTTTTCACACTACCTACTTGGCAATGTTAAATTACACATCAAGTAAACCTGACTCAAAGTGAGTCATTGCATCCCTAAAGACGTAATGTTTAATGAAATTACATTACCCCCCTAGGGAGACAAAGTGATTTGAATTTCGAATAAGAGTTCGTAGGCATGATCACACTAGCCCGTCCCGCACCAAAGAGAAAATATTTGAAATTTGAACCTGGCAGCCAAGAATTTAAGCACGAATGGAATGAGAAAAAAAAGCGCGCGCTTCTAAAAAAAGAAATAAACAAAGAAAAAAAAAACCTATGTAGGGTGACGGACCCAAACGCCAGCACTGCACCAGTTACCAGCACACTGTAGAAAAAACTAAAATAGAAGATAAATGTGTAGTATGATTTCAAGGTTGCAAGGGTAAAAAACATGTTCAGATAGTTTTAAATTATTATACTAGCAACACTGTGTATAGTTTACATTTATCATAGCGCGGTATTCTTAAGGAAAAGTGAACTTTGTGTGATTAGAAGTGACTATCGGGCATTCTGACACATCAACGTTAAGATTTGTCTCCCGTTTATTAGTCATTTATTAGTGCGATTAAAGCAATATTTAGAAATACTGCTATTTAAATACATTCTTAAAGTTTTCTGCATCTTAAATTTAAATAATTTTAAGGTATAGTGTATATATATAATAGATATTTGGGGTAACAATAACTGGATACTGAAATTTTAAGTTCTCCAATTATCAGCACACCTGCTAATACTTAGATAAATGCTGATATTTGATTTTGTTTAAATTATTTCTACGTGTTTGAGATCTCTGAACCCATCAAAAACAACAAAAAACCCGGCCAAGTGCGAGCCGGGATTGCGCACGAAGGGTTCTGGACTATTATTTATTTCATCTTACTGCCGTACTCAGAGACGTCAATTTAAGTTTAGCTAACTGCTTAAGTTATCTTAACCGCTATAGCTTTCATTTAGAGTTTAAAAAAAGCACTTGCATGTTTTTTTTTTGCTTTTAGAGAGGGGGGGATCAAAAATAAGCACTTTAAAGTTTAATATTTCGTAAATGGAGCAATAAATCGAAAATTTTTATTAGAAACCCCTAAGTAATTTCTAAAGATATATAGGATGAGGTAGATGACGAACATAAATAATAAATGTTAATATACAGAAAATAACAGAAAAGATATTGACTGAAGGCTAAACTAATGACTGAGTAAAGTTGTTTTTTTGTAGGTAAAACTATTTTTAGGTTAAGTTTGTATTTGCATTTACTGGTTACTAGTTTAAACCAAACAATTTATGTTTGTAACTTATTAACCTACTTTTATTCAAATTATTTTCTGGTTTTTCCGAAATTAAATCAAATTTCACTCACAAAAAATATAGACTGTGTCATCTGGTGGGACTCAAATCGACGTCCCTTCGCAATCCGGGCGAGTGCTTTTACCAACTAAGCTACTGAGGACGTTAGTCAGACGACGAATTTTTGTAAGTGCTTGCTACGCCAGTGAGCCGGCGTTTGATTTAAGCTTGCAAAATAATTGCTTAAGTTATAAAAATATTATTCTGGTTTTTCTTTAAAAAAAAATATTTTAAATTTTATCTTACTAGTTCAATGGTAATGTTCCTACTTTTCTAAAGATCTGTCCATTATAGTTGACTGGAGTTGATCAATTTAGATGTTAAGGTACTTTTTTACGTGCCATAATTAGTAGAAATGTTAAAAGACTGATAACCAATAAAAAAGTAAACAGTAAATTTTCTTAAGGATATTTTCTTTTTCCGCCTTTTAAAATGTATAACAATTCGCAGTGCTGATAACTGGTTAAGTAGGTGACCATAATCGGTAATGACTGTGCTGATAAATGGAGATAGGCTTGTTTTTATAAAAAAAATAATTTTAACTCAATAACGACCAAAAATAATTTAAAAGTCTTACTTTACACAACAGGTGATTATATTCTCAATATTAATAACGCAACACAATAGTTATAGAACATTGTAATATATGAAATATTTATAGTTGAAGTTTAATGACTTCTTAAAGTGCTCATAATTGGGTCCATCACCCTATTTTAAGAAATTACAAATAATGTTTTCGTAAAACTGTCGAGTGACGAAGTTTATAACACCGGAGTCCATTAGATGTAAAGCTGCTGGTATTGTTAATAATAATAATTTACTGCCAGAAAAGTCAATACCTTATTTTATCTATACACTTATAGATAAAATAAGGTATTTGTAACTAGTATATTTTTTATTGCCTCGTAGGAATTGTGAAAAGCAGAGTATTCTCCTCGGGGATAAAGATGTCTTCGTCTTGGGCGAGCTCAAATCTCTCGCTCCACTTAGGATTCTACTTTTAACTCCCTCACTATGCTCGAGAGTAAAAACTAAACTCCCTCGCTGCGCTCGGGAGTTAACTCTCGAATCCTTCGTTACGCTCAAGATTCAAGATGACGCCCGTGACGTATGACATCACTTTACCCCCTTGGTGAATAATCTACTATTA
The DNA here is from genome assembly GCA_949316185.1 of Pyrausta nigrata. Taxonomy (NCBI): domain Eukaryota; kingdom Metazoa; phylum Arthropoda; class Insecta; order Lepidoptera; family Crambidae; genus Pyrausta; species Pyrausta nigrata. Next base: position 4,719,213 of record OX438936.1, read on the forward strand.
AAGGACTGTCAGGCTTAGGCACACCTGTGCACGTTCGGATTAGCTTATCTGAGCTTGTTAAAGGCCTATTATCTAAGTTGAAAGCACACTTACACACGTCTGGATTAGCAAATCCGGAACGTCTACTTGCGCCAGTCAGGATTAGCTGATCCAGACTAGTGTCTATGATATGAGTTGAAAACCTAAAGTTAATCCAAATAAGCGCAAGGCCTATGATCTGAGTTGAAAACCCATTTGCGCAAGTCAGGACTACCTAATCTAGACTGGCGCAAGTGGGCCTTAGGATACTTGCATGGGTATACCTCTTACTCCCATGGTTTAGCGATTCAAAGTGTTCCTGGGCAATCTACACTTTCAGTGAACGGCACGTAGGTATGTAGGTACAGCATCAATATTTAGTAGCTGAACATTTTAGTACTTGTTTTTGTAAAGTACCTAAGCATTTGCAAGTTTTTTTGTGTTATTGATGAAGGTAATTTGTCACAGTTAATTTATAGCTGAAAGTTCTAACCTGGAAAGTATGCTATTGGAAACAAAACGATTTTTCAAATCGGTACAGGCGTCTTCGAGTGATCGGTGTACACACATAAAGTGAATAGATTTCGACGAATTGAAAATGCCGGAGAAGTAAGACGGGTGTAAAAATCTTGAGTCGTAATCGTAACAGTAATAAAATTGTCAGTGTTTCCAAACTTTCTGTTGCTATTTCGTCTACATATATATATACACCCTCAAAATAACTATAAGGGCAAATTTACACGGAGTCCGTCATTGACGATTCGTCAAAACTGTACGTCATGGCCGGTAATTTTGCATACGGAATCGTGACTTTTTTCGTCAAAACATCTAATTTAATGCATACATTCGTTAGGTAACTCAGTTCAACCTTGGATGAACTTTCGAACACGATGAACGATGCGATGGACACAAACCAGCAGATCCGTCACCAAAATTTTACGTTTTGTGTTTTTGACAAATGTGATCTTTAAAAGACGATTACATTATTTTAAGACGTACCTATCCGTGATATTTCGATATTTGTGTTGCGCTTTTAAAAAGCATTGCCACCTTTATGAAACAAAACGAATAGCAAAAAGTGACGCACAGTGGGCCCCACACATCAACCTACACTGATCTGTCAAATTTTCGCAACCATATTTCAACCTTATGTTGATAACATAGAGTTCAATATTAAGTATTTGAGATATTTTGACAGATTTGGGTAACTTGATGCGGGGCCCACTGTACGTCAAAAAACAGGAACGTTCTTGTGTGAATGAGCACTTAAAATGTGTCAGTATTGCAACGTTCCTATTGCTATTTCGCCTACTTTCTCATACTTACACACACAACACTGTCTAGGGATATACAAAACATCATCATCAAATTTAAGAGCTAGGCTCTTGTCGATGGAGTTTTTTCCATTCCTCTCTGCTTTCCGCCCTTCTCTTAACCTCCTGATACGACCCGACATTTATCTTTTCTTTTATTTGCTGCATGTAGCTTATTCTTGGTCTTCCTCGCTTCCTTTTTCCTTCTATTCTTCCTTCTATTATCGTTTTATTAAATTGTCGTGTCGAATCAGATGGCCTAACATTCGTCCCCTCCTACACTCTATTGTTTCCATCAATCTCCTTTTTTCCCTAACCATACACAAAACTTCTTCATTTGTTTTCTTCTCCGTCCAACTTATATATATACAAAACATAGTATTATTATATTCGAAATTCCCTAGACGGTGTTGGTTAGTATATTTAGATAGCCCTTGTGTAGAATCAATCAACTTTTTTCCTTTTATTTTGTATTCAGAGAGTAAGACACATATATTAGAAATACCTATCCTATACCTATTGCATTCGATGATTTTTTCTATTTTTTTTTGGTATAAATAGTATCTTAAAAAGCTTCTCTGCCCACCCACCAAAAAAGAAACACTTCTATAGTTTCATAACTTCTACTAAGGTACTTGCGGTAAACAAGGGCCACCTAACCTCAGAATTACATATTTTGTTTATAAATAAATTAAAATAAAAATATGAATCGCTTAAAGAATATTTATTCTTTTAGCAACATAAATAAGTAAACTTTTTGCTTTTGCTTGTAGAATTATCAATTTTTAAAACCCCTTCTGTGGCCCTTATTAAACATACGTAGTTTAATAGGGCCTAGGATCTGGAGACAATACCTAATAGGAAAAACACAATAAACACAATATGTTTTAGTTTTGTGTTTATTATATTACCATTTAGCATAATATCACACCTATGAATGCACATAAATAAAAGAGAAGAATAATAATGGACCTTATTAAACTAAAGTAACAAAAATTGGTGAAAAAGCATATTTCCAGACAACAATTTAATCCAATTATTTTACCTTTGAACAAAGCATCCTTAACTCTATATAAAACTTTGACAGTAAAAAAAAATACGACATAAAATAAAATTAAGCAAATTCTGTGGACCTTATTAAGCTTATAGTTTTTTATCTGGTTTTACTTAACACTGAAGTGTAAAAATGTCTCGATTTTCTAATTACTAATGCCGTAATCAACAAATAATTTAAAATCAATAAAAATCACATGGATAACAACGTGGTTTTAGCAGGTGCTTCCTAACTAATTGCAGTAACTGCAATCTAAAAACATAATAATTTTTTAAAAAAAATACATTTTTAAGAAATAAAAAACATTACATTAGTATAAACATTCAAATTCTGTTACAATTATCGGAAAAGTTAAAAATAAAGTAAACTTGGGATTAATTAAATCCCAAATTAGACAGTTTAATAACGGCCGGCCCTTTAACCCGCCTTTCATATGGCCCTTATAAGGCTTTGGTAGTCACTGTACTAGATTTGATCTAAAATACACTTAAATAAAAAAAATACATTGTAAGTTACCCTGCTTTAGCATCAATAAACTATAAAGTTTACTTCGAAACAGCAAGATTTAAAAAGAACAAATTATTTAAACCACAATTTCGTGGTTTCCGGAAGAAAAAAATACTATCAAGTGACGCAGACCAACACTCTGAACGGCTTCTTAGCTACTGACACGATGAAGTTTCGTGCGTGACTGCGCTGACGTATATAAGCCTTCCTATTGGTCCTTTTTATGTGTGCGTAACGAGAATAAAATAAAACCGTTGGAAGTGCATTTTTGTAGTAGTGGCCCTCGATAAACACCGGCTCTTGATACCCGCAGGTACCTTAGAAATATCTCATAACTTTCCTCGCCTATAAACTAGCTATGGGCTAATTTTCGAAAAAAAAATCGAATGAATCGACAATCGACCATTCGAACTATCGAATGTCGATTTAGTAATTCGAAAAAAAAATCGAATAATAATCGACAATCGAATGATAATCTATACTCGGCCCTTCGATGCATTCGTTGAATAGCCGCGACTGTGCGCACAGGACCGGTAGCGAACGAATGATTAATCGACGCGACGAATGACGATTCATTCGTTAGTAGTACGGCCTGCGCACCGCACGCTTCGGTGTTGCTCGCCGCATAATCGAAGGACAATCGAATAACTGCGGTAGCTTATCGAATACATTTGATTACAGAGACCATTCGAATAATTCGATTAATTTAGTAATAATCGCCCATCGCTACTATACACCGTCAAAGTAACTTAAATGCTCATAGTTACATTTCCCTACCAACCAATAGTTCTTAGGGGCAAGACACACGGCGATCAGATAACGCTAATTAATGTATTGTAAATATGAAAACAACGCCAAGTTCAGCCTAAATTAGTTAAATATGGATATTTTTTAAACAGATGCCCCCTCCCGTTGTGATCTGGTGTCGGGCTTATCAACTGCTGCATTAATAGCATAATACATTTATTTAATTGCACCACGGGGTTCTAAATTGTGGCTTTAAAATGTGATTTAGTACTAAGCGGCGCTTAATCTTCTAGAATACCACTTGCGTGTTGATTTTTGTAATAAAAATTAAGTGTGAGTTAAAAAAACGAAGTTATTTCTGACGCTTGCGTCAAATAATTATGTATTGATTGCTTGACGTTAAATTAACTACACCTGTTGTTTACACAGTGCATGATACTGACAGCGTTAGGAGATAAATATGTCTCCATTTGACAACATTTGGGGGACTTTAAATCGAGTTGCTAAAACTTCAACGTTTTAAATTATCATTTGTTATTAACTAGCAATCGATAACTGTCACATAAAGATAAAGCGTAGGTACCTGCCTAAGCCTGAGATAAATAAGTGTATGAAAAAGCCAATTATTTGCGTTTTTTCGTCAATTCTCATAAATAATTATAATGTCCTAGCCGAATTTCGACTACAGCGGCTACTTTCAACTGAGATTAGCAAACTGCGCGGGCGATGCGCGCAATACACAGGTGCACTCTCTGTTCGCTCACTCTCATAATGTAGTGAGCCAGTCCGACATGACCGTAGATGAATCAGGCGCAGGACCAACGGCTTAACGTACTTTCCAAAGGACGAGGGTGTTAACACCACTAACAACACCGGAGCTGTGTCTGACTGATTTATTACAAGATAGAAAAACCCAAACACTTTCGGCCCGACCCGGGATTCAAACCCAGAACTTCGTGGATAGAACCCATCGTGCTGAAAACTATACCAACGAGGTAGTCTCATAATATCAATGAGACTTAAAAAATATCCTTACCATGAAATAGATACAGAAAAGTATTCAAATTAAAACTTGAATCTTGGATTTGAGAAGCAAGAGCGCTCCAAAACCAGATGGATATACCTCTCTTTATTATTGAAGTCGTGACTTTACACAGGCCTAAGCCAAGTGGTTTCAATCAAGTGACCGAATTTTTAAAAGTAGGTACTAATAAAAAAAAAAATGTGATTTTGTTGTAGCAAAGGTTGAGTACCTTAGGGTTTCTTATGCAGTCAAAATGGAAATACTAATTTATCTTTTTATAGTTCGTTTTTTTTTAGACTGTCTAAAATCATCTGTCAGTTTCAATACTTGTTCTTAGATTATCACGTTAATTATTATTGTTGTAAAACGTCAACCTTTTTGAGTTCTCAAGTCACAGCACAAGAAAAGTCAAAACGTTTAAAATTATGCCACGAAAACCAAAAGGTTTAATACTAAAAAGGTACATTTTATTATTTAAGTAGATATGGAAATAGCTCAAAAATCTTATAAATCATGGGGAAGAGAAGAGCTATTGGATGTTGGCATATAAAAGGTAAAGCATCAGAGTTAGTCCCGCAAAAGTTTTTATTGCGATAATAAGTAAGTTAAGTATGTATTAATCGTGGTATGAACTTAACGCGGTCATATGGGCACCTCATGAAGCGAAATATAGTGCAATGTTGGAACTATTACAAAACAAATTCACAAGGTTCCTATATATGAAACTTTATGGGGTTTACCCATTCTACCCCCTGATGTATCCCATGCTATTCGTGCTGGGGATGGTTGGTTATTACAAATTGGAGGTACGAAGGGAGTTGGCGCTCGCAATCTACGTGGTGAGGTTATTGCGGGGTGTTGTGCACAATCCCACCGTGTTGCAACCAATCGGCCTGTGCGTCCCGGACAGATACATGTGGAGACGGTGACGGCCGCGCCTCCTGGCGGTGTCTGACGCCCGAACTAAATTGTTAAGAAACGCACCTCTTACGCGTATTACCGAAGTTTTAAATAACGTGCATGGGTCAGTTGATATATTTACCTGTTCGTTGAGTGAATTCGAAAGGGTTACATTGAACTGTATATGTTACAATAGATAGTAGGGTAAACATACCCCTTTTCGGCCACTACCCCTTTTCGGCCACTTTGCACATTATTTTGAATAATAGGTAGGTTAATAGACAGCTCCTTTCTAATTTTGCGCCGTTCAACCCGGACAAACTTTACGCTTCATAATCCTCAAGCATGACCTCGTCATTTGCGTGCTAAGCCCTCGGTCGTCATTTCAAAATTTGGTGTGTGGATGCGTGGCAGATTTAACAACAAAATTAGCAGGTGGATGAATTTTTAAAGTAAAGTTTTTAAGTGTTACTATTATTTTATTGGTGACTGTTTATGGTTTGTGTGTTAAATACATGTTAAAATGTATTATTCCAATGCCCAAACTCACCAAACATTTCATAATCTGTAATATTTTTAGAGGTCGGACAATAGGTTTTGATTTATGTCAAAAACCGCTTTCCGGTCGGGTGGTCGCAAACCGGTTTAATCACGTCATTTCTGTTTGCCTGCATTGCGAAAACCTTAAATTCACCAACATCTATTTAATTATATAAGCGAACAGCTAGAATTTTGTGAATTGACTACTAGATTCCGGCCGCCAGTATACCTCATAGATTCTGAGATATAACCTTCCAAAATACCGAAAGTTTAGCGGCCGATAGCCAGTAAAAACTAAACCTATTTCCGGTCGTTTAAAATAGTTAGAATTTTACGGTGTTTTTATTATATGATTGTTTTAGGCGATATTTAATCAATGCACATCCCACAACAGAATCGTATAAAAATTAAATTCAAACATAACATGAAGTTATAATTATTTTAGACGGCCGGAAATAGGTTTTGTTTTTACTGGTTATCGGCCACTAAACTTTCGCCCAACGGCAAAAATAGCTTTTGTTTGACTCGAGATTTTAATCTATTACCTAATTGTGTTTTAAGTCGCAGAAGAGAGTAAAACTATTCCACCCATTTTAAAGTATTAATTGATTAACTGTCATACTATTATAAATCTTATGAGCTATCAAATAAGACTCGTTTTTCTACCTTGAATCAAGTGGCTGATAACCAGTAAACTGGTGGACTATAACTGGTTAACGAGGCCGATAACCGGTATATTCACTATTTTTACGAAAATCATATATTTTAAAATGATGTATCACTTCTACGCCTATAAACGTTAGGTTTTATGAAACTAGACTATTGTAGAGTCAAATGACTTATTTTTAAAAAAGCCTTGAGGCACAGCAATATGATAGAAATCAACTCTGAAGTCAACAAGTCGCTTAACTGGCCGATAACCGGTATCTTTACCCTATAAGTAGGCTTAAGATACAATATCGCATTGGGTATTACCTGTAATGATAGTTGTAAGAAAGTTAATAAATAAATTATGAAGGTATACCTCGATATTAAATATTTTCGAAATCATTTCACATTTATATTGTAAACTTTGCTTCGGATCCAGAGAAAATTGGGAAAAAAACCTTCGACCACCCAGAAACAATCTGAAAAATAAGCATTTTCCTTCAAAAAGTCGAAAAATTGTGCGAGTACTCCGTCCGTCGGCTGAATTAATCGATGCCTTACCGCAAATAGTGATGTATTTACATCAACTTGCACCGAAAACGCGTTCAACGATATCAATTTAACATTCTCGACGTGCCAAACAATTCCCTCTTTTATTACGTTGACTCAAAGCTCAATTTCACTCGCCGATACCGGACCCGTTACACCGATACTCGTCATGAAAATTTATTTCATCGCCATGCACAGACGCGTCACTAACTTTCCACCGTCTCACTCCAACGCAGTGTACTAACAATGCGCGGAACGAGACGACTAGACCGGTGCGAGTTGTCGTACAAAACCGCATGCGGCAAACGGGGTGTTCCGATTGGTCGGCCGAAGATGCGAGGCGTGGCAACGTTGCAGCATCGCTTCGCCCCTCAGATGTCTGTCGGCCTTCACAGTGCCTCTTCCAATTTTCAAACAGTTCAATGCGTATTGTAACTGTTTGGCAGCGTACTTAACCGCGCCGCGCGACGTTGCCAGTCCGCGTTACAACTAGGAGGTAATATTTGCTCGTAATTTTTTAAGTGCCGTTATGAATGATCGGTAGCTTAGGGCGGAAAATTATACGATGTTTATTTAAGTAATCGAAACTTACCAGGAGAGATTATTTGGAGTAAAGTTTTTAGTTAGGGAAGACTAGTTCCGATGTTTTTATTAAAATATTATGTACTCACTGTTTGAATACTGTCTATCCGCATTTCTTAATAATTGTTTAATTGTGGTAACGTTAAGCTCTTATTCATAACTTAGATATATCAGTTATGACTGATTACCAAGCTTCTGTGACTTAATACTATAATGCAATGTACTAGAATTTATACTGAATTTATTTCAAAGAAAAACATTTCACCTGAGACAGCGCGCCCGAAATATCGAATGAGTATTTTCTACTTGCATGTAGGTCTGTAGGTATTGACAATTATGGTCGACGAAGTGGATAATTTAAATAAAGAATCAAAGCACAGCAATCAAACATTTCGTGTTTGTGTATTAATCTATCTGAACACCACATACAAAAATACAATTCAAATGCAAAAAACCTAATAGCTTAGTAGTTTATCATTTAAAGTTTTAAGTATTTTTTAGTTTTAAAGTAGACATCTAAATGGATGTAAGCAAACAACAAACATTTTAATTTGGATTAAAACAGTTTCCTAAAAACATTTGCAGTAGTTTTTCTTATCTGATCTTTTGAAAATAATTGATTTTTTTTTTCGAAATCGTTTTAAACAGGAACAAGATATTTCTAAGTTTTATATTAACAGCAAAAGATACCGCGAATCTTTAAATACCTTACTGGGTTAAAAGGAACATTATTTTGTTGACACATTTCTCTATATAACAGGAAAATTATTTTACAAGCTAGGTACAGTAGTGGAATAATCAAAAACAAATTAGGTATAGTTACGAATGTTACGCTTAAGTGGTGTTTATCTACGTATCACGTACATACGTAACGTTACGTACCCTACGTACCTTGGAAAAAGAAAAAAATCTCTGTTTTAAAAACTTGAATATTACTTACACCTTACAACTTATAATTAATAGCCTTGGATTTTCGTTGGAATTTCAACCAAAGGATATGGAATTGTGCTTTTACTAACATGGTTTCATGAATCAAATGAAGACAGGTATTGAGCTAGGTATTATTTAATGTTAACTCATAGAAGAGTATTTAAACGGCATTCTTCAGGATTCTTTTCTACATTTTATCAGTATTGCGGTTTGTAGCAATGATTTCCGGAACAAAAATTTCCTATTTTATTGGCTGGTTTCGCAAATTCGGAATACGTTCGATTCGAATTCGCACCGAACTATATTTTAATGTTATATCATAAAACAGCATTTATTCGGTATTCGACAGGATTATTTTCTACAAATAATCAATATTGTGGTTTGTAACAATGATTGATCCGGACCCAATTTTTCTATCTTCCAAATTGGCTGGCTTCAAAACTGCGCACTACCTACGTTGGATCGAATCCGATCCGAAGTAATTATAGTATGACTGTCTCGTTGATCTAGTAGCCAGCAAGCTGGCTTTTATCCAAGAGGTTCTGGATTCGTATCCCCGTACCTTATTATATTGAGAGCAGAAAAAATATTTTCTTTTTCTTTTTCAAAGTACCTAGTAAGACAGTGTCAATAGAGTAATTGCTCATTAAAGAGACTTCGAATGTGTGTTAAATTACAGATTTTACCGCTACAACCATTTGCAAACATTTAATTTAGTAGAAGTGAGGGCCAAGTGATATCTTATTATTTGTTAATAGAGCTGATTAGTTTAATAGGGCTGTACAAAAATCAATTGCAGAAAGTAAGACGCCGTGGTTCAAACGCGCGAAGCCCGATACGAACATAATTTGCGTCGCGTGCGCAATCTATGGGCCTGTGTAATTGCATCGCTTATTGGCACGTAATTAAAATATGTAGAACAAGAACCCTTTACGACCTAATTGCTAGTGCGCTTGAGAGGACGCTTTACATGTCACGACTGATTTTCTCGCGGTTTCTCGGTTGATGAGGTGGTCGTCTAAGACACACCAATCCTTGAACAGCCTGTAAACGTCGATTGACGGTTAAGTTGACGAAATTTCCATACAATATATGTCAAATAATCCTAAATCGGCTGATATAAAATTAAACATGTGTTGGTAAACTCCAGGCTTATTCAATAAAATTCGTCGGTTCTGATTTGCCAGCGGTAAATCCAACGACCAACCATGACAGTTCACAATCAATTGGATTTGCCTGATTGGAAAATTGACCAAATTTTATGGCTGATCAATAAAAAAAAATATGCGAAGGGACGCGATATTGAGTATTGGAAAAACTTAAAAAAATTATGCATCATTAAAATATAGGATAAAAGCAGTGTTTTTTTTGTAAAGTCGCATTACTTATGAAATTATCTGAAGACCTCTCTACTCCGGAGCCTTCAAATAATTCTATCAAATGTAACGTTAATAACTGAATGTTTGAAAATTAGTGTATATAATAGTAGATTATTCACCAAGGGGGTAAAGTCACGGGCGTCATCTTGAATCTCGAGCGTAACGAAGGATTCGAGAGTTAATTCCCGAGCGCAGCGAGGGAGTTTAGTGGTTACTCCCGAGCATAGCGAGGGAGTTAAAAGAAGAATCCTATGTAAAGCGAGGGATTTAAGCTCGCCCAAGACGAAGACATCTTTATCCCCGAAGAGAATACTCTGCTTTTCACACTTCCTACAAGGCAATAAAAAATGTACTACAAAAAACTTATTTTATCTGTAAGTATATATTCTTTGACTATTATTATCAATACCACACCATATTATATAGCTTAACATCTAATGGACTCCGGTGTCATAAACTTCGTCACTCGACAGTAATAGTACAAAAACATTGTTTGCAATTTCTTAAAATAGGTACATAGGTTTTTTTTCTTTATTTATTTCTTTTTTTGAAGCGCGCGCTTTTTTTTTCATTATATTTGTGCTAAAATTCTTGGCTGCCAGGTTCAATTTTCAAATATGTTCACTTTGGTGCGGGACGGGCTAGTGTGATGCCTACCAACTCTTATTCGAAATTCAAATCACTTTGCCTCCCTAGGGGCGTAATGAAATTTCATACAATATTATGTCCCTAGGGATGAAATGCCTCACTTTGAGTCAGGTTTACTTGATGTGTAATTAAAAATTGCCGAGTAGGTAATGTGAAAAAATTTTTTTGGACTTCAATTATAGCACCAGATTGGAGTCGTCAGGTGAAAACATCAAGAAATGTTTTCAAAACCATTTTAGGAAAAAAAGCGTTTGAAAACCCATATATAATGTTTACTAAGTATATGTATTTCTTGACATTATTTTATAAGTACTCAGAAACACTCTTAGTATAGTTTTAGGTACGGACGATAAGTTTATGTTGTTAATAATTACAAAATGTAGTATCTCAGAAAGTTAACTTTCCCCTAATTCTTTTAAGAAAATAAAGTTCTCATCTTAAACCATCATACGCTAGAAAAATATTCGGAACGGCTATGCTTTTAGAGACTGATAGTTGTACCTACATCTGTACCTAATTGTGCGTGAATTCTGCATATTTGAGAAACTTTATTTCTCTTCTACAGCATGACAACTGTTTTATAAAACTTATACCTTTTCTGTATTACAGGACTTGCTCGTGACTTAAATTAGTAGTAAAATTATAGTCTTGTAGCATTAGCGTTTTTTATTCTCTCCTTAGCAGATTTTACAAAATACACACTCAAAGATTGCATCCACGTCAAAAGTTTCGTAAAAAATACGAGAATTAGAAGTTTGATTCCATACTTGAATTTAGCTATTGCGACCCACTAAGTGCAAAAGAACGGTACCCTATATACGACTACCCTATAAACTGCCGGTAAACATCGCTTGACGGTAATTTTGACAGAATTCCCACAAAAAAATATGTTAAATAATGCTAAATCAGCTGATTAAAAATTAAACATGTGGTGAATTCTAGGCCAAGTAACCGAGTGACAATAATTAGTCGGCAGGTGTAAACACGCTGAAACAACTAATTATGTTACTGAATGAGCGGCAACTGGCGTCTGAATGGTCTTGGCTCGGTGTTTGTTTTGTAATTACTTCATTACGTCTGTAAGAAGCGACCGATACTCGTATAGGTACTGTTTTAAACTTTCATCGGTAACTATTATATAATCTGTGCTTTCATGGTCATTATCATTAGAATAGTTAGTTAAGGGATTGCTACCATGTACCCGATATTTCGGAGCTGTTGCAAGCGCCATGATCACTGGATAACTCTTTTACTCCGTGACTGTAATTCCGACCCTAGTTAATATCGGAAATAGTGCCGAAATATCGGGAACTCCAAAATGAAAAGGTACATGGTAACAATCCCGTAAATACGAGTAAATATTCTAACAATACTCGTATGTTTGGTAATTATCGATCCTGTGTTTAACTTTGGTTGTATATTTCGTTTGGCGAATTAAACAAAATTTTCAGTGTCTAGTTAACAAAGGAGAAAAAGACTTTAAGAGGCTCAAAATTGTGTCAATCCCCATTTTAATATTATACCTATGCGAAAGTGTGTCTGTCTATTACCTCCTGACGCTTCAACTGCTGAACCAATTTGGATGAAATTTAGAATAGAGATTGTTTGAGATTTGATACGCTGGAAAGGATATGGGATACTTTTGTCGCGATATACAAAATGACAAACATTTTGTGAAAGAAATTTTATATGGAAAATCCGACATTTGGCGCGGGTGGATTAAGATTTCAAATACGAGTGTAAAAGTAGATTGATTTTGACATTGAGCTCTACTAGAACTGTCAAAATCTTGATATTCAATTACGATTGTGTATTTTCCTATTGGAATTAGGACCCTGGGCGTCAGACTATCGCTGATCAAACTGGATCAAAAACTATTTCGATTTCGTTTTCTTGCCAGATTCAAACAATAGATGTATATGTTACGGTAAATCTGATTAATTGAAAATTGTTAATATTTTTACGAAAATTACAACAAATTCACAAGAATATTAAATAAATCAAACTATAAGGGCACATTTATAACAAAATAACAATAAAATTCTTATAAAAATCAAATCCACCATCAAACTTATGCAAGAAAGTCTTTCGTGGTTACATAAAATTGTAACAAAAATAACTTATTACATTTATCTCTACTAGTGTTAAATTATTAATAAAAACCGACAGATGTGATTAATTTATAACTTTAACCTCGACTTTCGGTAATTATTAATAATAATAGATAATTATTAATAATCTTTAATTATTCACTCTTACCGTAACATATACATTTCTGTTTATTGTTCACGATAACCGCTAAGAGATACTGCATCGACTTTTTAGTCCCCCACTGATAAAGATTTGAGGGTTTCTATTCAAATTATTGTTTCAACCACAAAACTTCGATATGAATAATATCTGTTACTAACCGGTAATCGATACCACTTACCCTAAATAACACTTACCCTGGAGTTCATCAACACAATATATGTTAATTTTTAAGCAGCCGTTAAATTATTATTTGACATATTTTGTATGGAAATTCTGTAAAAAAAACTGTCAATCGATGTTCACCGAGTGTTTAAAAATTGGTGAACAGGGCTTAAGGTATCCGTTGTAAGCTGTACGAGTACCTCAGAAGCATATAGAAGCATATCAGTGTAACTCCGTGTTTTAAAAACAGCTTTTGAGCCAAGTTTAAGCAGCGATTTTGTCTGCATATCCTAGTGTAATTTATCTACGGATAATCGTATTAACTCCCGTTACACACGTACCCGGAGGGTCCAAATTCGGGAGAGTGGGTCTTAGCAACGGCCCACAGAGGGTGGGGCAGGGGACTCTGTTGCCGCCCTGCCCATTGCAAAATATCTCCATTCGCAACCAAAGGGCTGAATGTTCACCGCGTAGGACGGGAGAATTTTAAAATATCGCTCGTGTGATACGTCTGTCTGTGAAATTTCGCTCGTTTGATACGTCTGTCCGTGAAATTTCGCTTATGAATTTTGTCGTGTGCGATATTTATAAGACCTTCAATCATCCTTTTGTCAGCTGTTTGATTGATCCGCGGGTTGATGTTTACGTATTTTGTGATTGTGATTAAAGATATTGGTGAATTGAGTTCAGTGCCTTTAAGCTCTGTGTCCACTTGATCACGTGTGTTTTCGTTATTCGAAGACGGGTTGGTTATGTTTTTTTATTATTTTTGTGCCTATTGAGATTTTTTCTGGCTATTTATGAGTTGTAGTTCGTTATAATTAGTTAAAAAATAAAATCTTGGTGCAGAAAGGCAAGAGTTGAAAATTCTAAAAAGATATTGATTTTACGAATGTGGCTTCTCTTCCTAAGGGGGCTATGAAGTTGTCAGAAACAGAATATTTTATAAACTTATTCTATACTAAATAATAAGTAATTACTGCAAAACCATAGCGTAAAAAGTGCACCAATTGAGATTGTCACTTTGGTGCACTTTTCTAAAAGAGGAGAAGGAATATTATTGTTTTAAATTACGCTTTTTTGACAAATGTTATATACACTTGTTGTTCGTATTCAATGGACTTCATTCAAATAATATAACGTTTATGTTATGGAATACCAAATACCTTGTTGTAGGAATCTATATTTACCAAGTCACCTCGTTGAAAATTGCCAACAAAACTAAATTACTTTAAAAAATACCAGTAGTAAAATAAACTCTTGTTAAAACGCTGAATTTATGACAGATTGCTATATCTTTATTTTCACCATAAAACGCCGATACCATTGTTATGGTAAACTAAAAACAAACTAACTTAATGGACTTAAACATTAAAATCAGGAAATGCGCCATCATTAAGTTTATCAAGTTTCAATAAAATCGTTGATATTTTATGTTACAAAAATACATTACTAAGCGCTTTACAAAATGATTAGAGGAAAAGTTTTTTAATAATATCAATAGGTAGCAAATAACTGCATGTAGCGGAGATGAGAATGTTGCGATGGATGTGTGGAGTGACAAGAATGGACAAAGTAAGAAATGAATATATAAGGGGAAGTTTGCAAGTGGCGCCTGTGACAGAAAAGATGACGGGAAACCGTTTATCTTGGTATGGACACGTGATGAGAAGAGAGGAGAATCATGTGACAAAAAGAGTGATGAGTATGAATGTTAGTGGATGGAAGGGAAGAGGCCGACCTAGAAAGAGATGGATGGACTGTATAAAGCATGATATGATTGTGAAAGGAGTGGATGAGTCAATGACGAGTGATAGGATTGTATGGAAGAGAAAAACATACTGCGCCGACCCCAAATATAATGGGAACAGGGCAAGCGAATGATGATGATGATGAGGTAGCAAATAAAAGCAAGTTTTCATATCAAAATAATAAGCACACATTTACTTGAACTTTTATACCATTCTGACAAATGTCTAAAATGTTTCTCAACCGATAAAAAATAAAAACCACCAGAGATACCTTTGGACTGCCTCTTTAAATTTATTCTATGTGTCTACTCTTTTATCGATTCAAAAGCTTG
The DNA here is from genome assembly GCA_949316185.1 of Pyrausta nigrata. Taxonomy (NCBI): domain Eukaryota; kingdom Metazoa; phylum Arthropoda; class Insecta; order Lepidoptera; family Crambidae; genus Pyrausta; species Pyrausta nigrata. The sequence goes on from OX438936.1 coordinate 4,734,550, forward strand.
GTCGTCGATACGGACATTATCAGGATAAGCTGTTTCTGTCACTCATGTCATCATGACAGACGTGACAGTGCGAGCGAACACAGAGTGACTCAAATATGAAAATATGTAGGTACAAAGACTTGCCTAATTAAATTCCTGAAACAGAGACAAATTAAAGTATCTAATGTCAAATATGTAAGAAATGACAAATTCAGCGGTTCCACCCGCAGGATGTAGTTGGACTTTCTTCATGTTCATTTGCGAACATAGTCGACGACCTCCACTGGCTTTGTAGATGCAATCAGGACACAATCATCCTAGTATTTATTCTGTGATACAGCTTTGACCTATCGCACTCCGGTTTTCAAGGAGTCGCCACCTCTGTGGTCCCGGGTTCGGTCCCTGATCGGGTCAATATGAAAATCCATATTTCCTAATATTGTCTCGGGTCTGGGTGTTATCGATACTACCGTTGCATGACACAAGTACTTTAGCTTCCTACATTGAGATCAGATGTTGTGTAATGTACCTACGAGTATGTGATGTTGTTTATATAAAAACGCAGCTGCGTTGATAGATTATCTAATGATAATCGGGTCGGATAAGGATTATTTAAAAATAATATCGAGGCGGGAATTGATTGAAATAAAATAAGAGAATAGGTCCACAGAGTAGGACCCTCTACAATTGTTAAAGTTTATTCGCGCACTAAAGAAAACTTTCAATATAACTGCTAAATCGTAAAACAATTAATTTGCAGTTTCGCTTTAACCATAGGCTTGATTAGGTAGGTACTACAAACAGTTCTCGTTGCGATAAGATAAGCCTTTTAGTAGTTTTGGTTAGTAATATAATTCAACTTGTTGGAAATTGCTGGACTGTTCCATTGCGATTTTGGTAGTTCGTTTTCGAATTAACTTATCTAAGGGCTCATTCACACGGGATTCGTTATTGATGATTCGTAAAAAAATTACACTTTAAGTCTTCGTTCGCTATCTTTTATTTATTAACAACAGATGATACTTAATTACTTATAAAGGAATGTTTTTTTTTGCACATACTCGTAGCGTCCACAGTAAAAAATCAAAATTATAATTCATCTACCGTATTAATCATTGACGAAATAATGTTTTGATGTACTAGTTGGCGCTCTGAACTAAAAAATCAGCGGTTGCGGGTTTGAATTCCGCAAGGGGCAAATAGTTGTGTGATGTTTATAAACGTATTTATGTATGTCTATCCGTTATCCTAGTCACTATAGCACAAGCTCTCGCTGAGTTAGAGGCTAGGTAATTGGTGTGTTTGTTCAAAACCAATTTTTATTATTATTATCAACAGAAACTAGAAAAAAATATTTTCATTTTTTTTTGTCAATATTTTTAGGTCTTGTTAAACCTCCTTTCGGGATTGCACTTTATTGCGGGACACATTTTGTCAAAGTACCACCCGGGGCACCCGAAAGTTCCACGGATTACAGTGGACTCGATTCCTATGTGCCCTGTCTACTGTCACTCTCTTTCTTTGCTAAACAAATGAAAAAAAACAGGCAACAATAATTCAGAAACGTCAAGTTCAGTGATGATTTGATTTCTTACGTATTCTTACAAGTTTTTGCGTTGTTGCAAGTTTCGTCTAACTAAACTAAACTACTAAATTGTCTCTGGATTCTGTAATTTCCATAGCAACTGACAGCTGTGTAGTCTGACGTTTTTAAATTAATATACAGACTCCTCGTTTGTTTGGCGGCGGAAGAGAGACGGAACTTATATTGAATCTTACAGGGCACATTCATCAACAAGCATCTATGCTCGTCATCAAAAAGAACTTGCTGAAAAGATCTAATACTCCTAGGATAGTGTGTGCTTATTATGCTAATGTTACACCCTGTATAAAAATCGGCTCCACCGACTATATTACGTAGCGCGTGTGAGCAACTATACCCAGGTTAATAATAAAGTTTGTGTGTTCGTCACGGACTGCAGATCCGAGACAGTGTGTAAATTATACATTATTGGTACGACTAGACCCACTTAATTGGTAGAAGGAAACAAAATTATAACACCACCGAATTATATAGCTTTACGCTCCCACCAAAGACACACATTTTTATTCTGGACAAAAATTTAATTAGCATTTTCGTGGCACTGCCTATTTTCATAATTTACGGCCCATTTTAACTGAACAATGTTTGTGGGTATCATTTATACAGCTGTACTTTTATGTACATTTTATTGTTGGTATTGCTTTATTGTTATAAATAATAGTAGTTTACTATCTTATGTATACTGCAAATAGACGTGTAGTAAAGCGTATTTTTGTTTGGGATAATTTTCTCCGTTGGATAATGAGCAATACGTCTTTCTATCTAGAAGGCTCCCGTTATACCAAAAAATAGCTAATAGACTCTGACTAGTGAAAGCTAAACCCAGACATTTTTTATTTGGGGGGGGGGGGGGGAGGGATGGAAAATTCTACTTATGGCACAGGCAAAGTCGCGGGAAACTGTATAGCATAAATAAGTAGATAAATAATCCTCAGAAACATACGCAGTAATGTAAAATTTGCGGGTCCCACTAATTCAGACCGCGTAAATTAATTAATTATATTTCCACGGACTTTACCCCATTTCAGCGTAAATAATCTGTTTACCAATTCATTAAAATCTGTTAATGGTTTTAAATAAACGTAAAACGGTAATTCACAAAAACTGGGGCTTCCCGTATTTATTTGTCATCCCTCGATAACATTGTTTATTAACTAATAGAAGTGAAGTGAAAGGCACTGTCATTTGACTGTTTTAGTTAAGTTATATAATCAGTGGTTTAGGTCCTTATTTAATTTCAGATTCACGGTACTTATGTGACAACAGAAATGTTTAATACGAAGTTCAACTCTCACATTTAATAAACTCTGACACTAGTTTATGAGTTGAACTGGTAAAACACATAATCAAGAACTTTTCTAAGTTTGCGTTAAAACTTTTACTGTAACAAATACGCATCGATGCAGCTGTAATGAGTGGCAAACAAAACAAAACGATAAAATGGATGAAAACATTTAACCATATTCTAACGGTTTTAATTCGTTCAAAACACACGAAATGCTGACTGTTTAATATTTACAGTTCTGCGAATGGACTTTTAGCTCCAAAAATATTTGTTATATATTTGTGTCAATTACCTTCGCAAGATAAATGTTTTGATTTTTATAGTGCTTCTTTGAAAATCGAACGATCATACAATGAATATGTCACTATCTATAGCTAATAACATCTACACGCAGTCTCTACTTATCTTATACTAGCAGTTCCCCGCGACTTCGGCCGCGCCAAAAGTCGGATTTTCCATACAAATTTTCATCCTCCATTGCACCCCCCTGATGATTTTATATCGTGACAAAAAGTAGCCTATGTCCTTCCCAGTGTCTCAAACTATCTCTGTGCCAAATTTCATTTGATTCGGTCCAGTAGTTTCGGAGCCTATTCGATGCAAATAAACAAACAAACAAATAGATAGCTAAACAGCGTCATATTGTCTACAAAACTTAATAAATGGAAAATTCCTTGCAAATTTTGGAGTTTGATTGACAGTTCATTTGGAAAAAAACAGAGAGCGCCTCTCTACGTCGAACTGTACTAATCAACACTGTCTAGAAATATTTTGGATATAATAATACTATGTTTTGTATATCCCTAGACAGTGTTGATGGGTGTAACTTGACAGTGTGGTTCCCCATTACCAAAGAATATATATAGGTATGCGCCAATACAGTAGGTAATATACGAGTACTTACCTCAATTTACATACATCATTGCCTATAATGTTTTTTGCTCATCTAAATGTTAACGTAGATAATGTGGTGCCTAAATATTTCTTTTAAATGAGTAGACACTTTGAAATTTAAATAAGAAGTATTGTCACTAAAATAAAAGATGTTTTAACGACGACCGTCTTGGTGTAGTGGTGCGCACCCCGGACTTCTAAACCAGGCGGTTGCGGTTTCGAATACCGCAAGGGGCAAATGTTTGTGTGATGAGCACGAGCATTTGTACTTAAGTCATGGATGTTTATAAATGTATATAAGTATGTCTATCCGTTATCCTAGTCACCATAGCACAAGCTCACGCTTAGTTTGGGGCTAGGTAATTGGTGTGTTTGTTGAACAATTATTTATTTATTTTATTTTATTTTTCTATACAAGTTCTTTTAAAAATTACTCCTAAAATGTTTAATACAATGTTTTCTTACTTACAACCTGTTATATAAATAACTAAATAACTACGTAGTGTCTGCGAATGCCTGGAGATGGTTAACAAACAATGTAAGAGATGATAATTATTACAATTAATTAAAATAAAGACCCCCTACAGATCGGCGGGCGCTATTCTCGTACGAACGAAAGGAAATTTAATGCAGTTAATGTGTGCTAAAATTTCTAGGAATTCATTGCGTAGTCAAATTTGACTTTTATTGTTTACAGCGAAAAGAACACGGCCTTATTACAAAAAACTTAGTACAAGGTTTAAATTAGGACTGACTAATTAGAAATGAAAGAAATATTCGTTACATTACCTAATAGAAAAACGCTTCTGATTGGTCCACTAACATTTAGTCCTAGATTAACCCTGGTACCTACTAAGTTTTTTGTGATAAGAGGAAAAGAGTTCATGAAGTTACAGTGGGCCTGGTATCAACCTTCCCAAATCTGTTAAAATATCTTAAATGATATGGAACTCTATGTGATGAACAGAAGGTTGAAATATGGTTGCGTTGGTTGAGATGCAGCCACTGTACGTGGACAGTTTTTTTTTTCGCTTCATCATCATACAGGGTCTTACAAAGTCAATTGTACCTTTCAGCTGCTCTGATACAAGAACTTTTGTTATGGGACTAACATCAAAATCACAAAAATATGATCAGCTGATCCTACTTTAGTGGTTTTGTAAGTAACTATCAGTTTATCCCGCCTCTGGTGGAATGTAATTTTTGGAAATATATGCCATAAGGTGTTAGAATGGGGGGTGGTGAAAGATTGAATCGGATATTCGATGTTTGCGTGGACGAAGTCGCAGACATAGTATTAAGATTCAAATAAAGGAATACTAAATGAAAAAGTATAAAATAGACTAAATAGTTTAAAAACACTAAAAAACACGCTTTTATAGGTGTACGTAAAAGTCAAAAATAAATTACGGATCGTTCAAGTTGTCTCTTTTTCTGGGCTGAAGTGTAAACTATGTGCTTTTAATTATAATATTTGATTGTAAAAGCGTGGGGTTCTTTTCTAAATTGTAATCAAGAACTATTCGCGTCATGGTGTGCAAGTAGTTTAAAAAGGTCGTAAAGAAAAAGTCGAGTTCTTTTCCAACGCAACCAGCGGCGTCTTACAAAACTTACAAGGATCAAAGGAAAAACTTGCATCTTTATACATCTTTCTGAGAATCCGTTACGGCATTTTCGAAGCTGAATGTGTATTGAATTTCGATGTTGGTATGTGGTAAAAATGTCGTCAAAGTTTTTTTATAGTGTTGAGTTTTTTTATTTCTAAAATGCGTGTTGTCTTTTTGCAATAATAGTGGTTTATCTTTGTTTTGCTGAGCTTTATAATGCTGAATTGATCTAGTAGAGCGATAAAAACGCAGAATTCTATTCTTAGTGAATCAAACTCGCAGTCAATCAAAACCTCAAACGTCAAAATGGCGTCTAACAGTTTCATATAAAACAGTGCCCACAAGGCTTTTATAAACGCGAAGGAGCTTCTTGATCTACCTTTTATGATTTGCACGTAAAACTTATAACATTTTATGCATATAATATTCAAGCCAATTTCGAAAGTTTAAATATAACATCGCATACATACTCGTATATCTACTTATGTCTACAAAAGGGAGCCATCTTTAGAATAAAACCAAGACTATATTCCCATTGTCCTCAGGACCATACATACGTACGTATATGTATAGGTCCTTAAGAAAATAAATGTAAGCATAGAAAGATCAAGCAGAATTCCTTTTGTATACAGAAAACAGAAGCTGATTTGAATAATAAATTCTATGCTAAACAGGCTAGGCTGGGCTTATGTGGTAGATATTTTATGCTTATATTGTTATTGTGAGGGTTTTCGTCCGTCATTATTGAGAACGAGATACTAAAGTATGTATTTGAGTTGAAAGATTGTTTTCGTCTTTCATTATTGAGAAGCAAATACTCAGTTTGTTCATTTAATTATAGCTAACTACGGCAAAGCCAGGAGTAGAATATGGTCGATGTTACCATTGTTATGGTTCTTTCATTTGGAAACAATGTTTGATGCTTGATATTAAGTTAATGTAATTGTTAAGTAATAAAATTCCAAAATGGATTTGTAGTAACGTTTTGTAAACCTAAGCTAGATAGCTCTCATATACAATATATTATCTTGACTCAATCTGTACATTTTTAATATCCTCTACCCTTTCCACCATAATTTGTTGCCAATTCAATAAAAACCCAACATTGCCGACAGGTCCATCCAGTTTTTGGCAAAAACCAAATGGCTGCCACCATGGCTCTTCAAAACGGCGAGGAGAACGCGCAGAAAGAACAGGACCTTGTTATTTGAGACACAGAGTCCAATTCCGCTGGCGGTGGTGATCAGGAAGCAATGCTTAAAGAACGGGAGAGCTCGGAGGGCTCGCCGGCGGCCCCTGACGAATGTGCGGGTTGCGGGGGACGGATCCAGGACCGGTAACATAGTCTAAGAATTATAAAATATTTTCGAAAATGGCTAGCTCTCGCATCCACATTTAAAAAGCAGCTATGAAACACGTCGCGGAACACGATGAAACTACCCTCTCTACTCAACTCAATTTTGACGTTTATAAGTGGCATTTGCAGTCCGAAATTGAAGAAATTATTTTTTACTGTGACTATGACTTTCACTTACAATCTGTAAAAAAAAAACACATATTTATAGTTTACTCATTTGGCATCTCACGTTGCTGACTTAGACCCACCAGCTCTCATATAAATATAACAAAGATTTTTTTATTATTAAAATAATACCGTACTAGCCTAAGGTTGGCGGTATAGATTAGCAAAATATGTACACAAGGTGTGTACGCAACACACATATCTATTCCTATCTAATACCAATAAACAAAACCTATGGGTGTTTGTTTATTATTGCAAATGTTTTGGTATTCGTCGTGAAAAGATTTTATACTTCATTAAAATTTAACTGGGAATAAAAATACCATTGGTATTGGATTTTGGATATTGGAAAGGTTTATCTATTCCTCAATACACGAAGGTAGGTAGGGCTATTCCTTCACTCTCATACGAGTAGTCCGGTGAGATGGCAATCCGACTTGACCGGAGAGAGATCAGGCGCATGACCTACAGCTCAATACGTAAGTACTTTCTTTGAAACATCAATTTAAAATCAAATACTTTTATTGGGTGTTTTACTATGTTGGTCCCTTACAATCCTCAATTTGAGATGATTATCATATTTAGGCCTTTCCAAATTCCTTTTGATACAAATACCGTATCGTTGCATAAAAGTGAATCCCGACCCACAAAGTCTTACTTGTAAGCCGCATCCACTCGCCTTTTAACCAAACATGTACACCAAATCGTCAGCAGGCACCTGGCACATGTCTATTTCCAGTTTTTCTATATCGATCTTGCTGCTGTCACCATTTTACAAATATTTCTTATCCATTAGATACTACCTGCTTGCCGTGGACAGGCAATGGCATGGCGCCTGTCTCAGATGCTGCGAGTGCCGGTTACCTCTCGACACTGAACTGACCTGCTTCTCCCGAGATGGCAACATTTACTGCAAGGAAGACTACTATAGGTGAGCTACCTTTTGCTCAGGTATGTAGAGTATGTGGAACATTTAGAGGCCTAAGACTTATTAACATTGTTACAGGATCATTTACCTTGTAGCATTCTAGGTTGTCACAGAATTGTGAGTAGTATCAAAGTTAGGATTATTTACCCTAGAACAGAGTTTCTCGAACTGTGGGTCGCGACCCACTGGAGGGTCGCCAGCGAATACTGAGTGGGCCCTGCTTGTAGAACTATGTTTGATAGGTATTTGGAAAACCCTTTATTCATATTGGTAACGGTTAAATGTCCTAGAGAGGAGTCCTAAATTTGTAAACTTGTAATTGATGGGTCGTAATCCAGCAACATTGGGAACCACTGCCCTAGAAACCCTAAACGCGATAGCTGACTGCTGTGGTGTGATTGGTTCATTAGTAAGTTTTTAACCAATCGCAACAGTTGACAGCAGATGCTATATGCAAATAACTCAGGGTTGACAGGAATTAGGGAACGGCGGCTGTGAAATTGAAAATTTTAATAAAGATATCGTGATTTTTAAAAGCACGACGATATAAAACATCGTTGTTCTGACATGTTTATTGTGTGATTGTTATTTTAGTGCTTTATCTAGGAGATTCTTGCTGAAAATGCGAATTCTTCATAGTTGACTTGCCAAAGCGAAGTGTTTTTTTTTACTGTTTTGCTACCTATTTTTTCAGGATAGTAATAAAATACGTAAGGATATTTAGTTTTATCAATTTTCAGCATTGATTTTATTGAAAATTTTGTTTCCTTAAATTGGAGTCGGGCGAGAAATATTTCTCAAGGACTATTCGAGAGTAGGTAAGTGAAATTTTCTCGCGAATTTAAATGCAACATACAGAACAATTCTCAAATTGATGTGACTCGTTTTTTGAGTAACACAAAGGCCGATAAATTGCTTTCTTTATAAATATGGTGCGTTGAAGTCGAGTGCAGGTACTTATCATATCGACACGTAGGGGTTACCGAGGGAGGCAACTCGAGCCCCTGTTTTTCCTGACTCACATTTGTTCTTTTCCCACACCTGTCAAGGTGTTGTTTCGTCATTTATACGTATATGGTGTGCCATGTGTTTTGCCCCTTAAGGACAGTGAATTTCTTAGGTTAGGTTTTCATTAAATGATTCCGTATAATTGTGTTGTTATTTTGACTTCTGTAAAACATAATTTTCATTTAACTCATACGAGGGTCAAACTGAAAGTTCTTAGAACTGGCCACTTATAAACAATATAATAAAAAAAATATTCTAAAATTTGAAAATAGAACTCTTTGCCAATATTACTGAGTATATATTTCATTCATTTGTCATTTGTTTTACGACTTGGCGGCAAATTGAAAATTGTCTGTGTCACGTCAAAATGAATTTAACACGAGAACATTTTCGTGCAATGATTTTTTATGACTTTCGATGTCATTTAAGTCAACAAGAAAGTTATGATAGACTACGATTGGCCTTTCACGATGAAGCCCCATCTCGTGCGACTGTTTACAACTGGTTTAATGAGTTTAAACGTGGTCGCACTAATCTCACTGATGATGTACGTGAGGGACGGCCTTCTACGGCGACGACTGAAAATAACATCTGTGTTGTGCGGCGTATGATAGAGACTGACAAAAGAGTGACCTATCAGCAGATTCGGACAAGCTTAGGCATCGGTATGAGTCAAGTGCACAAAATCCTCCACGAACATTTAGCGGTCAGGAAGCTTTGCGCCCGGTGGATACCTCATAATTTGACTAAGGCTCAAAAACTCCATCGTGTGGATTGGTGCCGTAAAATGATTGAAAGATTTAACGGAGGTGACTCAAATGCTGTGTTCGACATACTAACAGGTGACGAAAGCTGGATTTACTGTTATGATCCTGAAACCAAAAGACAATCTGCTCAGTGGGTGTTTCCTTTCGAGGAGTTGCCAACTAAAGTGAAGAGAGATCGAAGTGCGGGAAAAAAAATGGTGGCCTCGTTCTTTGGAAGGATAGGTCATTTCGCAACAATTGTGTTAGAGGATCAAAAAACAGTTTCTGCAGAATGGTACACTACCAATTGTTTGCCACTTGTCTTGGAAAAAGTTCGAGAGAAACGACCTCGCAGTAGGATCCTCCTTCACCACGACAACGCCTCGTCGCACACCGCCAAGCGAACGATCGACTATTTGGCGACATCAAACGTTGAATTACTGGGTCACCCGCCGTATAGCCCCGACCTCGCGCCTTGTGATTTTTATTTATTTCGAAAAATTAAAGAAAAACTTAAAGGAAAGCGGTTTATGAATGCTGAAGAAGCGGTGGCTGCGTATCGCGATGCCATTGAAGAGACCCCTAAGGACGAGTGGGCAAAGTGCTTTTCCCAGTGGTTCCATCGCATGCAGCGGTGTATTGACGTCAATGGACAATATTTTGAAAAGATATAATGAAACTAATAACTGGCTAATGTAATCAGTTTTTGATTTTCTAAGAACTTTCAGTTTGACCCTCGTAGTTTTCTAGTTGTGGTTTGAAAACTTGGATTTAGACTAGCTGGAAATAAAATATTGTTAGAGGTAATTTAGTTGTTAGATTTTTTTTATTAAATTACAACGTCGAATATGATATGATTCCGATGAAAGTTAAATGTAGTTTGTTCAGTTTGAATGTAATATTTTGAAGTGTTTCATAGTTGCACATGATTTGTATATTATTTATTTACACAAACTAAAAATGAAACCTATGGAACACCCCAGATTAAACGAGTGCCTATCTGAAATATCACGTCGGAGTTCACTATGACTAGTCGATAAAATGTTTGAATTTTTAGTTATTTGTGACCAACTAACTAAAAATTCAAACATTTTATCGACTTAGGTCCAAAACTAACACGTACAATAACAATGTGTATGGTTATCATAATTATCGCGATGTCAAGGTTCAAACTTGACGTGGCATGATAAGCCCCATGGGGTAAACATATGGTGTAATTTGTTTGTGCTGGCTTTTGTTGACTGTTGAGGGTCTGATGGATACACCGATTAGTGGTTGTAGGGCAAGATCGTATGCATTTTGTATTTTAAAAAAAGAAGTGAAAGTTTTTCTTAGTTTTTCAGTGATGAGCATTCACTAATTTGAGACTTGCGTCAGAAAGCAGTATAAAAGTTCGACAGGCTTTGCCAAAGTTTGGGTGGCCGAGTGGTTTTGGCAGCCGCCCGGTATGCGAAAGGCGGTCGAATTTTTCAAAAGAAGGTCCTCTTATTAACAGGCTGCTATTAAAATAATGTAATGTAAGGGCTTATTCACACGGGATCCGTCATTGACGGTTCGTCCAAGGACATGACGGAATACATAATGAAATAAGGAATCTGTTATTTTTCACGATTTGTACAAAATCTGAATTCATGTTTACATATATTTCGTGATTCAGAATACTACTCGTACAAATTGGATGAACTTCCATACGCGATTCGTGTTTTTGAATAAAATTTGTGATTTTTCAAGGAATTTACGTGTTTTAAGAGCTTCGTTATTTATCACTGCCTATGTAATTACTTAGCAAGCGGGCATTTAAAAAGCCTTAGCTATCGATATGGACTCGTTCACTATAATAATTTTCATTATGACGACGCCTCTAATTCATTAATACTGGCGTTAAATACTCTGTGGTTTTTAACCAGCTGCTGCACCAAGTAAATGCATTATAATAAGCGTTCGTTGGCAGCACCACATATCTACTATCAATGTCCTTTATGATATTTAAATATTAAATATCACATTATCCTCTTTATGTTATCAAGGAAATAATGTACAAATGTACATTGGACTACTGTTTGTTTAAAAAAAAGATACGTCACAAATAAGGTAGTTTTGATCAAATTCATTAACTAGAATAAGTTTGTCTGTTGTTACCTTAAATGCTGTTGGGTTTCGTTGTTAAATCAAAGTGGTTAGGTAGGTGTTATTATTTTTATATGTATCTACCCTCCTATTTTTCCATTTCCCGCTCACCGAACGACACGCCATACCTTAGTAACGTACGAAATCGTAACCGCAACAGTCGCCAGTACACCGCGCTCTCAAAGTACTAGGCACTCGGATCGTGTGTGATTGAACCAACCGCATGACTATTGTGCATCTCTGTGTTGTGCGTATTTATGTGATCGAAGAGTTGCGAAAGACTTTAAGAAGATACACCGCAAAAGAGACAGGAAAGCTGTGTAACCTGGGTGGCCGCCCACGTGTCTTGGAAGGCATATGTAAGAAGACCTCGAGGTGAACTTCCATTTCCAACCTGCTATCCCTGCCCCTTTCTCTTTATTTTCATCTTCTAAAGGAAAATCCATCTTATTTATATTCCCCGCAAAGTGGTGTGTTAATTTTTAGGCGCAATACTCACCAAATGCATTAAGACTTAATATAATTACGTACACATTGATCACCATAAAGGTCATCGGTTGCGACCAAACAATATATGTATTTTATATTGTGTCTATAGTTTCACAAAATACTGAGAGTTTACTCTCGGTATCGATAGTTTTGAGGTAGTCAAAGACTTAATAAAATGATTTGAAATGATATAAATTGATATACTCTAGGTATGTAAGTATGTTGATACGTTTGAATAGTTCTATCTTAATATTTTTGTCTGCCTACATTATAACGTACCGCTTTATTCGTCGCCAGGCGAATGGATCACGTTGCGATTCCAAATAGTTTCGGTGTTTTGAGAAAAACAGAACGTCTCCAGTTGATGCGGTGACGGTATGAGTTACGACCTTATTGATACGTGTGAAACGGCCTTAACAGATTCTTTTGTTTCAGGTTATTCTGCGTCAAACGCTGCGCTCGCTGCGGCAACGGCATCACAGCCAACGAACTGGTCATGAGGGCCAGAGACATGGTCTACCACCTGACTTGCTTCACCTGCGCTGCGTGTGGCACCTTGTTGTCCAAAGGAGATGTCTTCGGCATGAGGGACGGGCTCGTGTACTGCAGGCCTCACTACGATAGCGCCTGCTTGGACGAGTACTGCGATGAGGATATGAGCGTGTACAGGTAAATCATCATCATCCTTTTTTTTTGTGCGCAGGAATAATGCTTTATGCATACTTGCCACCTCGCAGTGAGCGGCCTGTTATGTAGGTCTCTCTAAACTAGAAACAACAAAAAGCTGTTCCCGGGCAAGCATGCCCACTAAAAAACCTACGGTGCACATCAGCGTGTGTCGGTGGGACATGGGTACCTATACTCCACGAATACTGGGCCATAGAGGGAGTCTTGTACACAAAAGACCGCCCCAGATAGGGTATACCGTGCAATACGAATGATGGGCTTCCGACCCATCACCCACTGGTGACAAAATTATTATCACCTAGCATTATTCCGATTGTGCACTCGCACGCGAGAGCCCAGGGTCTGCTTGAGACCATGATCCACGATGTGGCAGATCAGGTAATTACAGTGGAGCGACTGCCATCTGACCTCTATGACCATGTAAACAGAAGAACCTGACCAGTTTGGTCCAGTTACACATTCAGTCGCATGAATAACCGTAAGAGCATCGGTTAGTGAAACAACTAATGCACATAACTCAAAAAAAAGTCATTAGTTCCTGGCGACACGTGGGATCGAACCGGTACGTCCCGCCGCATGAGAGGCAGCCCGCTAGCCATTACGCCACCGACGCTCCAGCGTGTGTCCTTACCTATGTAAGGAAATAATAAATTGTTTCAACAAACCCGTTACGTACGAGATTTGAACCCGCCACCACTGGTATTGCAGTCCATAGGTTGCGGTTGTGTAAAAGTCTGGTTGTATATATTTATTTTTGTTAAATATGTTTCATGTAAGACAATTTCACTTTTGGATCGTATGACACCGAGTATAATATACTCTTATATTATCATCAAAGAACGTGAATTTTATGAAACCTTCAAAAAGTGTGATTGAAAAATTATACCACTTAGATAGTGCTGTAATTATGTAATACAATCTAACACAGTTTTTTTGCTTGTTGAACTAATTGCTTTTGTTTTTTTTTTCTTTTTAACATAAGCTGTGTAAAAAGTGTCCAATTTATCTGTTTCATAATAAACTCTGACCACCGTGAAAATTGAAATCATGAAGGTATCTTTCAATCGAGTATTAACGTGAGTGTGTACAAATTCCTCCGCAGCATGATATCTGTGAATAACGCGGTCAAATATAAATGTTTCTCATGATATTCCATTCCTGGAATTGCATGTTGGAATGAAATGAAACTGTTTGTATTGGAAATTGCCAGGGATTTCCAGGAAATATATGTTTATTACTAATCCAGACACCATTCGCTGAATTGCGTGGTAGTGGGCAGTTTCTGTCTATGAGTTGACCCTGAACTTGAAAACTGGAGCAGTTTGAAACAAAAGGATTCGCCTATTTGTCATTGGTGAGCACCAAATCTGCGACCAATGGCATTGACACAACTACACCAAAATAATGGTAGTGTAATGGTACTGTCTGTACGCTTGTTGTCACTTTGTTTCGAGTTATTGCTAATAAAAAAAAATATTAATGATAATAAATGTTTTTTTTAATTAAGGACACATTTATTCATTCAAATATGTTAATGAAAAATGTTATTACCCGGTTAAATTTAAAATGCTCAGTTTACTAGCATCTTAACATTATTTTCAGTTAGATAGCTAATACTAACTTACTTTGTAGGGATAACTCTATTCTAACTAGTGTGTACCTAATGTTATTATGCACGTGTGTTTATGCCCCCAAGAACGATGTAATAAGGCTTAGTTTACAAGCAAGTATGTTGAAAATACTTTTGTATGCTTGTAGGTATTTTGTTTTGAAAGTATCCCGATATCAACAAGTATAATTCTTCATCAGGTGCCAAGAACTGCACAGTGAAGGTGACTCTCCCTCACAATTCTACACAGGAGGCCCGAGCCCTAAAGGACGTCCCAGAAAAAGAAAATTGGCCCAAGGCTCCATCGAAGACATGCAAGTCCAAACCATGAGGATGGCCAGCACCGCACTAGGTGAGTTCACACACCCTCGTTCGTTGCCAAGCGAATTACAAAGCGAATTCATAAAACCCACTTGTAATCACGAGTCTTTTAATTTATCTTTCATAAACACCTTTGCGGCACTTATCCCCGTATTTCCCGCAAATGCGAGGCCTTTTTGTGCCAACTCTTAAAGCTAGCTACCAACGCGCACAGCGACAATATACATATTTTATGGAACTCGATCCGTTAAAATTTAGCAGAAACCTCAGAGGGAAAGCAACGGCGTCTTCCCCCAACGTCCCAGATGTCAATTCATCCCGTGCCGTAATCACGACTAATGAATAGACGGCGCGCTGGCAAGCCTCCAATTGTCTCGCTCCCGCGCTCTGGATGATCGCAGGAGTGAGCGGGAGGGAGCCACTTTTGCGGGTTGGGTCGCGCTTTAGGGTCCGCAGTCTGGATTATTCTTTATAGCGGCGAAATG
The DNA here is from genome assembly GCA_949316185.1 of Pyrausta nigrata. NCBI lineage: Eukaryota > Metazoa > Arthropoda > Insecta > Lepidoptera > Crambidae > Pyrausta > Pyrausta nigrata. The sequence continues at coordinate 4,749,840 of OX438936.1, forward strand.
CGAGGCACTCATTGAGGTGAATTCAGGTTGTGTGACTCCTCGACACGATTAATCATGGCACCCGCTGAATGGAGTATGGACGTCCACTGGGCTTATTTCTAAAGCAAGCGTTGCAATTGTTTCTGTGCAGGTACTTTTTCGATGCGCCGTTTCCCGCTTTTTGGTAATCCGATCGTCTTTTGATTTTTCTTCGCGCAGTTCCCGCTCGATGCTTTTTTTTTCAGTTTAAACCGTTTGTTAATATGCGTTTTGTTATTCCGCCGAGGCAATTTCTTTTATAGCAACAAAGCGTTTTACGAGTTACGCGGGCGTATTCACGTTTACGACTCGCGTCCATCAATCAAGGCGTATTGTTTTTTGTTTGAAGTTTGTTTTCGGATTGTGTATTGGATTATGTTTGCATGTATCCGGAAATGTAATGACTTTAATTTACATTGCATGAAATCGTTAAACGAACATAAATCATCTGACTTTAGTTTCAAATAATGATTTGTTGATAAGTTCTTCTGAATTAATTTCAGTTTTGTCCAAAAAAATATTTTTGGCCTCAATATTGGCTCGATATCACAAAATCTTTCACACGCTCCCAGACACTAAAACGGTTGCATGCAAGCGCTGTGTTGGCACAACAGCGCCACTCAAGCGCGCGCGTGACGATAATAATGAGAACTAAGAGTCCTTGAAAGATTTTTCGTGTCGTATCGACGATCGGCTGATTGTAGAAAATTCGTATCTGTTGTTTGTTCTTTTTTTAATGGCAAAGTTTGAGGCGGTGTCTTCTACTTGCAAAAATTGTTTTTGCTCTTAAAAATTCATTGAGTCAATACAAGTTTTTCTGCTAGCCAAATTTGTTTAGAAATGTATATCATAATAATGGTTTCTGGTGAGGATGTTAGTCATTCAAGTAATAGTCGACCTTAAATACCAAAAAACCTAAGAAATCACAGAAACGGTCGTCTAGTAGTAACTCAAAGCTAAGTAAAACGATTTCTGGCATTAACCTAGTATTCATACTTTACTAGGTATACCTACATAATGACTTACCCATAATCAAGTTCTTTGTATTATTCCGTAGTTCGTGTACCATATTTTCAATAAGCTCGTTGTGTTGTGGGTAAAGCTGTAATTTTCAATACTAAAATTAATGGCGATGTCTAAAATCGGCTGTTACAATGATCAAATACGATTACTTAGCAATTGTTTCATGCATTGTTAGACCAATAAAACTAAATTTTCCTCCATTCAAGTTATTCGAAGAACATTAGTAATATATATACAACTTATTTATAAAAATTAAGATTAATAATTTAATACAATACAAAATCAAAAATTATAAAAAGGGTCCTTGTGGTAAGGTACCCAGGATGCTGGCAGCATTACCGCGCTGGATAGCGATGATTATACGCTGAGCAAGGTAGCTGCCAGCTCTTAGGTCACCACTGATGTCAACTAGCCTCTAGGAAATCTCTTTGAAAAAAGAGATAGCGTTGGGACCCCTCGAACCCAGTGTTTCGACTCCAAACAGCACAAAGTGGTACCGGGAGTCGATCTGCCTGTACTTGTTCTATTTAAAGTTTTCGGCACTTGTCGCAGCCAAACCAGCATCACGGCTTCCAAGATGTCTTGACTATCCCACAGGAAGTTTTCAACTTTTTCAACGTCATCCTGTTTTCAACGGCAGCTACAACGATCAAATACGATTACTTACCAATTGTTTTATGCATAGTTAGACTAATGAGACTAAATTTTCCTCTATTCAATTTTTTCCAGACATCTTGGACTATCTCACGGGAGGTTTAACACTTTTTTTAACGTCATCCTGGAAGATGTCCGAGCATAATTAGCAAAGGTTCCGCATTGTTTTTATAAATGTCCGGGTCAAAACCAAATTGTCCTGTACTATAAGGGCAGATTTCCTTTAAATCAAATAGGCAAAGAGGCGAAGCGAAGTGCGACGTTTCCATTTATTTAAAGCACACCTCCGCTCCACTTGACGTCGCTTTGAGTATCATCATAACACTACGCATATCCTCACCTGCTTTGGTGGAATTCGGGTCTAACCGTGCTGTGTGAAACCACAGAATTAACAATAGTACACGTACAGATGGACCACTCCGCAATTTATTTTAATAAATAGCGACTCTTGCTACGAGACAATAAAGTGCAAATTGAGTTTGCGGCACGCCAATATAAGCACCTACACATTTTCCTCTCTGTCTCTCGCGTAACCCCATCTCACCTGACAGCGTAGGGCCGACCGAAATGGCAACAAACGCGCGCGTGAGTCGTAGATCTTACATGCGATGCGTCCGGCTTGTGTCATACATTACGACCAAACGCCGACCGGTCGATCCGCGCATGTACTTGTAGCTTTAAGCTGAATTCGAAGTGAACCAGGCCCGGTAAAACCAACGTTAATCACACTCTCAGTTTAACATTCAGCGTTAATTAGCGATCAGTTAATTGCGAAGCGCGACTGAACACAAAATTAATTAGAGCACCAATTTCTCTAGAAGGCAGATGTTTAACTCTTCAACCGAAACGGTTAGGCACGATACATGGTTTGGTATTAAATTAATGATTATTAAATTTTTTTTTAATAATAATACAGATGGAAATAAGAGAGATCGTTTGTGTGCCTGTCCGGCAAGATAATTTTAAATGACGCAGGACCTGCTGTTAAGCAAAAGTAGAGAAGAGAGGAAAAATTGTTTGCAACCTTAATGTTTATATTATTAATTATACTGCTAGCATTTACTTCTTCATAGCCGTATACCTCATGACTAAGGATCGTGATCATATTGCGGAATGAAGCACACACAACGACCATCTTGGAAATTTTAATGGAATGGTTTGCCATTGCCTTCTCTATTTCACACACTAGCCACTTAGTAAGCAGCGATATCTTTGAAAAAGAGTATGCAAACTCAGTGGTACAGGCAGGGATCGAACTCACGATCTCACGGATGAGAAGTAAAGTTTTTCGCTTAGCTATCGTGCCTAGTCGCGCTAAGATTCAAAATAGGTTAATTATTGGGTAATTTATTGTAATAATTAAATATGTAAGTGCTATTTTTTTTAGTTTAAACCCAATCTGTAATGGAGGGATCGGTCGTAGACCAATAGCGACGGTCCCTTCAACTTAAATATTTGTTATTAATTAATATTACATGATAGGCTTAGTTTTGAATAATGGTCTCAATAAACGAATTAAAAAAAAAAAAAAAAAACGTACCTATAGCAAACTCTTAACCTGTAAAACCCCATAAGACCCGCGGACGGGTTGATACCAATTAATTTTCTATTGTGTCTGGAAACATGATACTGAAGGTTTAAAGTGACAGTTATCTTTACCGGTTAACAACAGAATAAGCGTCTTGCCTGTTGTACTATGTGGTCAAGGATAACGGATAGCATTACGGTTTTACTTCTATGACTAAGGTACAAATGCTCGTACTCATCACGCAAATATTTGCTCCTTGCGGAATTTGAACCCGCAACGGGTCTGGTTTTTAGTCTGGAACGCGAACCACTACACCAAGACGGTCGTCATTAATATCACACAGTATATGGTTCATCTTTACTTTGTGTGTATCATCATCTTCTTCTTTCTTTATCTACTTTAAGGCTGAACGAATTGAATATTTCCGGAAAAAATTCAGAACCTAATCAATTTAAGTTAACATCCTACATAATTTTTATTAGACTTCTTTTTGTAAACATAACACCATTACGTTAGATTAATAATTATTGCGATTAGATCAGTCCGAAATGACTTGTGGCCAAAGTGATTCTTCCACATCAATAAATTAAAAAAAAACAACGCGCAATGACAGGTGACGCGGTTCCCTCTCACCCGTCGGGCATTTTTTGTTGTTTGTGGTCGATTATTATTGTTTATTGTTATTAGCTTTTTGTTTCTGCTTATCTGTGATCTTTGGCGGCTTTTTTCTGTCTTTAGTTTTTTAATTAGCGCATAGGGAGTTTTTTCTTCTCTATATTCTCTATCTGTATTAATGTGAAGTAATGGGTGTTTAGTTAGGGCGCGTGGGTAAGCGTTTTTTTATAGTTTTGTTTATTGAATATTGTTGTAGATCAGACACGGTCGGCTGGTGTCAATCGTGGTTACGTCTTATAGCTAAGTAATTGGCTATTTGGACATTTGATTGTGCGTTTTGATATCTTTTGATGATTAACGGTTGAGGGAGGGTTTCGTTTAAGTTTTAAAAAAATACAACAGACCAATGATGTTTATATTACTCTAGATTCGCAATGTACGATGCAGATGCCTTGTCACTCCGTATCAGTCTGTCGACTGATGTGTCCGCAGTTGTCAGCTTAACACGATACAGTGCAGACATATCCGAGACGTATTAGAAAGTCCGAAAAAGATGGGGAAATATATAGTAAAAACATGTGACTCATATTCAGAAAAATCCAAGAAATCAAATGGTGTGACTTTCCACAAGTAAGTTTCTCCAATTTATTCAGATTATTTTAAATTACATTAAAAAAAACATTTTTTATCGCCTTCATTTTGACATCAGTGTTGCCAGTAAAAAATACTTTTGGGTTCCCCAATACTGGGGAGTTTATTGAATAAGTAACCGAGTAGCGAAATTATTTACCTGGAACACAAAATGGTATCATAGTGTTGAAGAATAATAATAAAATATCAGTACAAGTAAAAAGATATCCTATATTTATTTTTCCAGGGTACCTAAAGATGAAATTCGAAGAGAAGAATGGACAAAAATAATAAGATTATTAAGAAAAGAAACAGATTGATTACCATCCACTGCAACCGTCATAAGCTCTAAACATTTTAAAGAGCAGGATAAGATTCTGCCGAAACATGATAAAGGTCGTGTGCATTTGTCTGACAAAGCAGTTCCGATGGTTGTTGTTAGTACCTATTCATATTGTACTCAATTAATAATGGATTAAACTTATACTTATTTCACCTGGAAAGTTGTTACTTGTATGTCTGTATTGTAGGCAATTTTTTTGCATTTGTTAAAGGACGAACCCGAATCACCGATAAATATGGAAGTGGATTTAAATGTCGAGACTGAAGAAGAAATTATTGAAATATTAGAGTCACCACGGAAACATAAAATGAGAAAAACTATTAAGCGGTTAAGCTTAGTTTCATCAAAGAGATTAAAATGCATTAAATTGTTAAGACAAAAAAACAAAAAACTTAACATAAAGAACAAGAAGTTGTCTGATATAGTAAGAGAATTAAAAAAAAAAAATTTCACTATTGTCCGTCTTTAAATTCTTCATATTTTAAAAACAAATAAAAATATCTTTTACTTATAAAAACATGTTTTTGTTCCTACCTTAAATCCTTACAAAGTTTTGATTTCAATAATATATTGTAAATAGCACGCTAGACCGACACTGGAGATAGCTGACCTATAAACCTTGCATAAAATTAGTAAGATTATTTATATACTTATTATACTACTTTTACTTATTTCATCTTTTTCTTAAGGCATTTTCAAGCTATCTCTCGTATCAGGCCGGCGTGCGATTTTTGGGACACCCTGTATACACCACGATTTTTTTATTATTCCAAAAATTTTAAGGACTGATTCTACTGCCTAAATACAACAACTTTTTGTACAGGACCAACTCCGAAATCTCAAAAAAAATTTGGCTTCCCCATACAAAAGTGCTGATCAACTGAGACTAGTTTAAATGAAGAAGTCGAAAAAAAATTTGAGATTTCAATGGTGGTCCCATACAAAAAGTTGTAGTATTTAAGCAGTAGAATCAGCTTTTAAAATTTTTGGCATGGTTAAAAATTTGTGTATATGTTTCAATAATCAGACTACACGATTTTATTGCAAAATCGCTCCTATTACATAAAGTATTGTCTTTCAATAGTCGTTTGTTGAATGAACATTCAGAACAATTAGTTAGCAATAACAGAATAAACATTTTCACACATTTATTATGATTTACACAGTTATGATGAAATTCATCAACTTAAAAAAAAAGATAAACGAAACAATCAAACAATATAAATTTACATTAAGGTTATTTATTTTATCAACAATAAAAAAAACGATAAGGCTCATTGCACAAAATTATTAAAATAAAACGATATTGTAGTAATTAAAATGTATTACTGTCATTCACTCATTCATTCAGCAGTCATCATTCATTATGGGAAATAATCCAGACATCTGGCAGCACTGACCTTTTTCCCTAAAATAAGTGTCTTGTCTCTTTTTGACGTAATTAGCTTAACTGTAGGAGGACAGACACACACATAGTTCTCATGATTTTTCTTTCAAACTTGCACAAGTTTTAAAGCTACGACTTTTGAACTCGCAAGTGGCTACGTTTTTTGGAGCAGTTCTCGTAGGACGTTGCTTCTCTAGTATTTTGTAAGCTCACTGCAACAGACAGGATCTTGAGGGGGTGATTTTTTAAGAAGGAATGAGCATCGAGAGGTTAAAAATAATGTTCAACACAAAATCATACCTAACATTTAATATACGAATTAGGAAGTAATTTTCTTTGAGAGATTTCGGTATATACCACATAACATAAAGTTACAGTAGGTAATTTAAACATTAATTGTGTCTTGAGATTGATCACTCGATAGCATTGCGTAACATTAATTAGGAAAATGTATGTTTCCTATAAGATTCAGTAGTATTTAGGAAACATAATATCTTCCACCTCTATTATCAAAAGCAACACATAGGTACGGCTTAATTAAACAAACACCCAAGTTCTCACTGATAACATCACAGTTCTCTTAACAGTATCATTTAAATACCAGAAATCCGATTCGGTAAGCATCACCAAATTATTTTAATAAGAACTTGGAGAATTCAAGCTTTACGCTTCCGTACTTAGTTTATTAGTTCTAGGATACATTCCTTGAGAATCTGTTTTACAGACAAGTTAACCGGGGGACCTTTGGTGTTATTACAAGCCACTCTTTAATATTATAAGACATATATAAAGCTTTTGTGGCACAAAAAAAGTGTGCGTGCTATATATGGTGTACCTCCTTATCACACATGTAAACCACTTTTTAGAAGTCTCCAGATCCATACATTGCCATGTCTGTATATTTTTGAGGTTTGTAAATTTGTTAAGAAAAATCCTGGTCTTTTTTGCAGAGCTTGTGATATATGTCCCCGAAATAAAAGACACCCTTACAGGCTTGTTTTAAACTATGTACCTAGAACTGCTCTGTACCAGAAATATTGATTGAATATGTGTATATAAATATATAATAGTATACCAGAAACCATTAAAGTTTTGTGGCCAAGCCTATTTTAAAACCAGCTATATGTATGGCCCTTGGATTTTTTTTATAGCATTAAGGAATTATTGACATTGTACTGAAACTTATATATAATTTAGAAAAAGAACAATATTTTTACATGCCTTAATTGTGGCGAGACATGTCGGACTTAAGTTTATGTTTTTTCTATCCAATGTACCGTGTTTTTGTGTAAATACGAGGGTCAAACTGAAAGTTCTTAGAAAATCAAAAACTGATTACATTAGCCAGTTATTAGTTTTATTATATCTTTTCAAAATATTGTCCATTGACGTCAATACACCGCTGCATGCGATGGAACCACTGGGAAAAGCACTTTGCCCACTCGTTCTTAGGGGTCTCTTCAATGGCATCGCGATACGCAGCCACCGCTTCTTCAGCATTCATAAACCGCTTTCCTTTAAGTTTTTCTTTAATTTTTGGAAATAAATAAAAATCACAAGGCGCGAGGTCGGGGCTATACGGCGGGTGACCCAGTAATTCAACGTTTGATGTCGCCAAATAGTCGATCGTTCGCTTGGCGGTGAGCGACGAGGCGTTGTCGTGGTGAAGGAGGTTCCCACTGCGAGGTCGTTTCTCTCGAACTTTTTCCAAGACAAGTGGCAAACAATTGGTAGTGTACCATTCTGCAGAAACTGTTTTTTGATCCTCTAACACAATTGTTGCGAAATGACCTATCCTTCCAAAGAACGAGGCCACCATTTTTTTTCCCGCACTTCGATCTCTCTTCACTTTAGTTGGCAACTCCTCGAAAGGAAACACCCACTGAGCAGATTGTCTTTTGGTTTCAGGATCATAACAGTAAATCCAGCTTTCGTCACCTGTTAGTATGTCGAACACAGCATTTCAGTCACCTCCGTTAAATCTTTCAATCATTTTACGGCACCAATCCACACGATGGAGTTTTTGAGCCTTAGTCAAATTATGAGGTATCCACCGGGCGCAAAGCTTCCTGACCGCTAAATGTTCGTGGAGGATTTTGTGCACTTGACTCATACCGATGCCTAAGCTTGTCCGAATCTGCTGATAGGTCACTCTTTTGTCAGTCTCTATCATACGCCGCACAACACAGATGTTATTTTCAGTCGTCGCCGTAGAAGGCCGTCCCTCACGTACATCATCAGTGAGATTAGTGCGACCACGTTTAAACTCATTAAACCAGTTGTAAACAGTCGCACGAGATGGGGCTTCATCGTGAAAGGCCAATCGTAGTCTATCATAACTTTCTTGTTGACTTAAATGACATCGAAAGTCATAAAAAATCATTGCACGAAAATTTTCTCGTGTTAAATTCATTTTGACGTGACACAGACAATTTTCAATTTGCCGCCAAGTCGTAAAACAAATGACAAATGAATGAAATATATACTCAGTAATATTGGCAAAGAGTTCTATTTTCAAATTTTAGAATATTTTTTTTATTATATTGTTTATAAGTGGCCAGTTCTAAGAACTTTCAGTTTGACCCTCGTAAATGAATACGAGTATGAATATGAACTCCTGCGCAGTTGGTGTATGTCAAAATAGAGATTTTCTGTCGTGTTAGAAATTCGGCCAGATCTTTTTTTTTAATAACGCTCCTAAATTTTGAGAGAACGAGTTTGACAACGAAGCTATTTTGTGACCATCGTATTGATAGGCAAAGTATTTAAATCTTTTATATGAATCGCCTTTCAGAAAAAAATACCAGGAAAATGTGGAGGAAATTGTAACTCTCTAAAGTCAAATTTTTATAATATCTACTACACTATCGAACTCAAGTCACGCAGACAATGTTGGCTCAACGATTTCCACAAGTATTTATTTCCTCTAGGATTGCTAGTGCTGTTTCTAACCTATTATTCTGTGGCGTCTAAAGTATCAATTAGTCTGAGTAAAACTACTTATTTATAGCTCAGTCATCAATGGCTTTATCGGCGTTTATCTGTAGATCCATACTTATAGATATAGCAGCATTCCGATCATTGGGTATACCAACATACTAGCAGACCAGAATACTGGAACTTTTCGTTGGTAAACGGTATACAATTTGGGCCACATGCCCACATAGCACGACAAAGCAGTGCCGGCGTAAGGAGGGCGAGAACAGACTACCATTTTTTAACTTCAGGGAAAATGATTTTACGTATTCCCACCAAATGCGGGAGCCTGTAGGACTTTAGGCCTAACATGGTGCGGCCCACATAGATAGTAAGAGCAAACTGCGTAAATTAACTTATACCTAACGTAACGTATTTTTAAATGTATTTTTCATATATGTAAATTTCTATAAATTCTAATGAGAATAAATGTCTTTAATCCTGTAATGAATGTCGATCCATGATGACGTACCGTGTTTTTTGACGAATCATCAATGACGGATCCTGTGTGAATGATCCCTTATAGGAATAAAACAGGGTATTTAGTGCATCATGTGCCAAATTGAATATGGTGCCAGATAGAGTCCTTCGCAATCCTTTTCACCCTACAAAGTACGGTACTACACGGATGATTTCAAAGATATTCTGGCACTATATTTAATTTGGCATACGATTTACTAAATACTTTGTTTAATAATACTTGTTACTTCTAGATTAGCCAGTTGTGCGGGAGATATTACAAAGCACAAGTATGGGCGCAAATGCACAGGTCCACTCTTTGTCCCTTCACCCTCAAATTTCGGTGAGGCGGCAATCCGACTCGTGACCAGAGGGAGATCAGGCGCAGAACCAACGCAACGGCTTAACTAGCTCCCCGAGACACACGACTTAGTTCTTGACTCCGAGCTATTTTTGAATTACTTCGAATTCGCGCACTGAAGGTTTTGTACAAACAAATTTTTTTTTTACGAAGTGTGATGACATACTTGCGGGTTTCGGAGTTTCCTTGTACCACAGATAGTATAATACATGAGATACTTGTACCTTCCTTTTTGCAAAATTTTGCCTATGAAAAGTCCTATAGTTTTTGATTTCCCAGCAAAATGTTAGAAAAAATATGACTAAAATGGTCATATCTTCCAATTTCGTTTACTTAGAAGCTTGATTATTTTACAGCTGAAAAAGACCGCAGCCATAGTATTTTAAGTTAATTTCAACTTGATAGCTGCATGCACGCGTCCCTGAGAAACCGGTCTTGAAAGATAGACGGACAGACAACAAAGTGATCCTTTAGGGGTTCTTTTTTTCCTATTGAGGTACAGAACCCTAAAAAGAACAAAAACAAATCCAGGCCCGACCTGGGATTCGAACCTGGGTCAACTTGACAGAAGACATCGTGCTGACCACTGGCCCAACAAAGCAGTCTTCAAACTCGTATTCAGAAAGCTATGCTAGGTACAAACGATGAACCAGGGAATGACAGACATAATCAAGATACTATATTATAGTATGTTATATCAAAAAGTAGTGGCGCGCCGCTCTCACCGGACACGCGGCATGGACTATCAGTTTTCAAGGTCTACCAAAATTTGTTTATGCCTCCCACTAAGGCAGGAGCGGCAGCGATTTTGACATGAAAACTTGTTTATGATCCTGAATTCAATTCAATTCAATAATTTATTTGGCACGCAGTTAAAATGAATATTAGGTAGATACGGTACATAGAATTAGACCAACTGATGCCAAAAAGGTCCCTGCTCAGCATTAATAGTGACTGCGCGAGGCATGTCACGATACTGATTTTCAGCAGTTTTTTTTTAAAATTTAAGTAACATAAAATTATACATCTATCAAGTGTATTTGTTTAACCAATCCTTGGTGCGAGCTTTTAATCGACTTTGTTATTTATTTTACTGGCACTTAATTATAGTAGAGCGAATGTCCTCTTCTTACTTCCGTGACCATATTAACAAGGGAAACTGACCAGTTTGGATTATGATTACATATTCAGTCGCCTGTGCACACTCTGTGTTGGTTTCCTCAACAGCGTTTACTCTCACCGTAAGAGCATCGGTTAGTGGAAAAACTAATACATAACTCAAATGAGATTAAAATATATTTCATTTATAAAAATACACTAAATATTGGTAATCCAACATTAATTCCAAACTAGCGTTTGCTTAGAGTTTAAATTTTAAAAATTCCGGAACAAGTAATTCTTAAGCTAAATATCATTCTAAAACTGACGAAGTTTCAAAAGGGAGGTTGTCCTTACATTTCCAAAAAATATTTCTTACCGCTTACTTAAAAGGAATCGTGATGCAAAGTTTCTAAGCTATGTGTTGATATGTCAGACAGTCAGACAGTTTTCCTTTTTATACATTTAGATTATGTCTATACTTACTAATACTAATAATTAATATTATAAAGAGGAAAGATTTGTTTGTTTGTTTGTTTATTTGCATCGAATAGGCTCCGAAACTACTGGATCGAATCAAATGAAATTTGGCACAGAGATAGTTTGAGACACTGGAAAGGACATAGGCTACTTTTTGTCGCGATATAAAATCATCAGGGGGGTGAAATGGAGGCTGAAAATTTGTATGAAAAATCCGACTTTTTGCGCGGGCGAAGTCGCGGGGAACTGCTGGTATTCGATAAAGTTATCCATATTATTTATTCGCTATCGCTCTAGGTTTGGTCCATCACAAAATGGCGCCTATCTGTGCAATAAAATATGTATTCCCGCAGGCTTCTTTTTTTACGACGAATCGTTAATATCGAAGTCTTTACAACCCACATGCTTTATTACCCGTTTTATAAGATAGAAAAAAACATAAATGTAAAGCCGGTAACATGTTAATTCAGCCTATAAAAATAAAACATTCAAGATACGCAGTGGTCAGTTTACAGCTAGGGTTTAAACATCTTCGAATTATCTGTTTCAAATGTACTCAATAAACTTTAACAACTGCGGCTCGGTGAGGAATTTTTAGTTTTAGTAATCCACCAAAAAAATATTAGACTCTTTTGGGTCTTAGTCAAAATGTTAATGATAATGGCTGATGAAAATTTCACTGAACAAAAGATCACACGTTTCATATTTCAAAAAGCTTCGAAAAAAATCTTTGTTTGTTTTCAACTTTAAAAAATAATTACATAGGTATATTTAGGAAAATGTTTAGTGAATTTTCACATGCGAAATAATAAGCAGCAGATATTTTTTGTTTATAAATAAGCTTTTGAACACATTGTACGGCTTTGATCAGTGGTTGTTAGCCACTTTTAATTAAAGGTGACAAAACATTGAAAAAAATCGTTTTATTATAAGATTTTTATATGGAAATAGTGAGAGTTTTAAACATATATTGCCAGAAACTTCAGGACATCGTTAAGTTATTATGGATCTCAAAACAAAATTAGAGGAATTTGGTTCGATAGAAAATCCTCCTGCCTAACTTTGCCCTCTATGCATGCTTAATACTTTTGCTGGTGCTAATATTTTATGAGGTTCCCTATTACACAAAGACGAAAACTATGGAAATACTTTTTTTTTCATTCATGGGATTGCCAACTTCACACTTTCATGTGCGAAATCGTCCGCAGCGACAATGGGGCCTTGAAATGAAGCCAACCAATTGCCAAGTTGACATAACTTGTCACGTACTATCACTGACAGTGTATTTTATTTAAAAAAGGTAGATCTTTCATCTCGTACTGCGCGGCTATTTGAATATGATGCTCGGAGCATACGTTCTTATACGTGTAAAATGTCATATTTGAATGCGAAATTGAGTAAATTACACAATTTGAGGCAATGAATTTTCGCGCGCTAGTAACCCATCTACCTATTTTTAAATGCACAATCATTGCGTACTATTATGTTAACTAAGAGCTCGTTCACACGAGGACGATTCGTGATTTTTGACGATTCGTCTTTTTTCACGATTCGTTTTTTTTTTCTGGCGGCGGCAATTCTTTTTAAATGCGCATGTTCACACGGATCACGAATCGTGAAAAATGACGATACGTCCTAAATCACGAATCGTGTTTTTAAAATCACGTATCGTAAAAATACACGAATCGTGAATTTATTGTGACGGATCCGCTGATACCACCAATTCGGATATTTTGACGAATCGTAAACGATTCCGTATGCAATAAAACGTCCATCCGTAATGACGTATCCTGTATTTTGACGAATCGTCAATGACGGATCCCGTGTGAACGAGCCCTTAAGTCTGTTGTAACAGGCACCAAATGTCACACATCGTCAAAAACGTCCGTTTGATAGCCTTATCTTAACAATACCAATTTAAGAAAGGAAACCCCGAACAAATACTCCCAAAAAGCTAATAAAAAATAATGGTGTGCCGGACCCTAGCTTTTAAATCACTCAAACCGTCTACTATATTTAATTATGAATTTAATAATTAGCTGGTTCCGCGCGTCGGTGACTTTTTGATGCACCACTCAAGTACAGTCGCCGGCACATTACACTATACTTTTTGTTTCAAAATCGCCCTTTTTGCAACTCAATAAGGTCCTGTTTAGCTGGATGCACTGTGGTTGTCTGAAGTTCGGGGCGAGAAATAGAGTGCGATGGGCTAAGTTTCAAGTTTTTTGATGAGATAAATAGTTTAATTATTGTTTTTTAAGTGATAAGCATTCACTATGCAATCTAAATATATTATTGCACTTGAAAAAAAACGACCACCAGAGGCGGGAATCGAACCCGCGTTCCTCGCATACCGGGCGATTGCCTAACCTCTCGGCCACCCTGGCGTTGGCAGAGCCTGTCGAAATTTTCAAGTGCTTCTTAACGCTGTAATGCCGCGTTGCTTTCATCAATATTATTGGGATTATACCCTCAACACTCGAAAGAAATACTATTGCAAGTATTTAACAATCGAAAGATGAAGCTTGCAAATAAGATAATTATTGTTTTTTAAGTGATAAGCATTCTCTATGCAATCTAAATATATTATTGCACTTGAAAAAAAAAAAATACTTGCAATAGTATTTCTTTCGAGTGTTGAGGGTATAATGCCAATAACATTGATGAAAGCAACGCGGCATTACAGCGTTAAGAAGCACTTGAAAATTTCGACAGGCTCTGCCTACGCCAGGGTGGCCGAGAGTTTAGGCAATCGCCCGGTATGCGAGGAACGCGGGTTCGATTCCCGCCTCTGGTGGTCGTTTTTTTTCAAGTGCAATAATATATTTAGATAAATAGTTTTTATTCAATGCGCTGAAAAATGAATAAGCAGTTGTAATATTAACGAAAAAATTTTTTTTTAAACTTCAATCTAAGAAAAATGTGTCTCCTAAGCACAAAATTATATAGTTTCTAAAGTTTGAATAAGAAACTAACATTCGCACACGGGTAGGATTTGAAGCCCGGTTAGCCAAAGGTCGTGGGTTCTAATCACACCCTTGTACGAATTAATGTTTTTTTATTTAAACTTACACGATATTATAGTTTTTTTTGGTAAAGTATCAATTTCTGACAAAAAAGGTAAGAGACGAAATAAAATTTTAAAGTGGTAAGATGAACATTGCTCCATAAAATGTGTGTGTAATTTGGTAGTTTTTCAACCAACACCGCTTTTCATTTTGCCCTGACTTACCCTTAATATATTTTAAACTCCGGTCTGCACTCGAAACCGCTTTTAAAACGTATCTATTCGTATTTAGCGTTCAAAATTGAACGAACGCTCCTTACACAGTAGGGCCATACATTATACTGTATCGTTTAGATCAAAAATATGTTCAATTATCGAAACATCCATCATACAATGTTATTTGTTTTGACATTCGTGTAAGTGGTCAGTAATTGTCCGTTGCCCAGTCAGCGATTTCCGGTGTCTTTTTTATATATTATAAAATAATATCCTATGTGGATTTATCAGCATTCTGACAAGGTGAGGTGAAAGTAATTAATTTTTTATGGCTGTTGCTATGTTCTATCATGGTTCTATCTAATTTGTAAAACGGTGGTTAGCTCAATAAGAGACTGTTCGTTACTAATCAGCGTGACGCTTGAGTGATTTCTGTTCAGACACCTATCGTGAATAACATCACAGATTACCCGCATTGACTGCCTCTGTGGTCTAGTTGTCAGCTCGCTGGGTACATTTTTCACGATGTCCCGGGTTTGAAACCCGGGTTAGGCCGGTTTCTGGGGTTTTCTTTCTTGAAATAACATAGAAACAGCTCCAGAGTCAGAAAGTTGGTGGTGTTAACTCCCCCGTCCCTCGGAAAGCACGTTAAGCCGTTGGCCCTGCGCCTGATCTCTCTCCGGTCATGTCGGATTGCTGTTTCACTGAACTATGAGAGTTAAGGAACAGAGAGTGCACCTGTGTATTGTGCACACACTTGTGCACTATAAAATCTCCCGCATAGTCTCCGTTAGTCTCTGTTGAGATTGGCCGGCTGTAGTCGAAATTCGGGAGGACATTATTAATAACAATATTTTATTCAATAAGCGATAGACTTATATTACTAAAAAGACCGTTAATAATTTTGAATTGATCTTTATTTCACTTGCATTACCTTCAAAAATAATTATTTTCATAACTTTTAGGACCTCCAGATCCATAGAAATAGCACTTTTTAAAAATAGCTAAAATGGCTGCCATTTCAGGGGGGGGGGGGGGAGTAAGATCCCCAACATGTTTTTTTTATCGATAACATTTGATGATCTAATAGCCCATAAGTTATCGCCAGTCGAGTGTCCATATACGCAACAGGACATATACGCAACTGCCTTTAATTCGATTTACAGTTACGGTTTAAGATCCGTAGTATTTAATACCTTCCAAATCGTGTAAATAAATTAAAAGTAAATCAAATTTCGCTCACAAAAATTAATCGACTGTGTCATCCGGTGGGACTCGAACCCACGTCCCTTCGCTATCCGGGCGAGTGCTCTTACCACTAAGCTACGGAGGACGTTAGTCAGACGACGAATTTTTGTAAGTGCTTGCTACGCCAGTGAGCAATATTTGTAAAAATATTTCCATCGGATACATGCGGGTACATTCCCCAAGTATTGATGAAATCACACGCCGGCTCACTGGCGTAGCAAGCACTTACAAAAATTCGTCGTCTGACTAACGTCCTCCGTAGCTTAGTGGTAAGAGCACTCGCCCGGATAGCGAAGGGACGTGGGTTCGAGTCCCACCGGATGACACAGTCGATTAATTTTTGTGAGCGAAATTTGATTTAATTTCGTAAAAACTTGCAAAATAATTGCTTAAGTTATAAAAATATTATAAATTAAAAGTACCTCAATTGCTACAAAGAAATCAATACAAGGAAAACAAACAGCTTTTAACAATGCAATATAAGTTACAAAACATAAATGTGTTTTGCCTATTAAACAATCGTCATAGCATTTATTTTTCTATAATTAATTATTATTATTTTTCTATAATTAATTATTATTATTTTTCATTTTTTATTTATTTATATTGCATCTAAACAGGCAGGTTTAAATGAATAAAATCCTCAATGAATAGCGACCATGCTAAAAACTGACTGAGGACGCTCATATATCAGACAAACTAAACGTTCGTTAGCTACATAAATCTAAAAGTTTTAAAACAAATTGTCTGCTGAAATACAAATATACTTGAATTAAACGTATGGTTTATTGAAAAGTACTAATAAAATGCTGTTAAGAAATCTGACTGTCTAGGCTGAAAACGTCAAAACATAATAGGGTCCTGCTGGCATGAAAGAAGTTTCGCAGGTGCATTCCTCATAAACTAATAATAGTTTGAAAATAATATCAATGTATTTTTAAGGTACTAATATGTCGCTAAACGATGACCTTCAAACGGCGGAGGGTCCTGCTGGAAAAAAAAATAAGATTTCCTTGTAGCAATTGAGGTACTTTTTATTTATTTATACGATTTGGAAGGTATTAAATACTACGGATCTTAAACTGTAACTGTAAATCGAATTAAAGGCAGGGACCTGTTGCGTATACGGACATGCCAGTCAAAACCTGGACACACTGTAATACACTATGCTCAATTTCAAATCCAAGATGGTCGCTATCACAAAATTGCGACTAAATGTTTACCTACTTACTTTTTATCAACTATTTTATACTAATTATAATTATTTATTATTGAAAAAGAAACCTGATGAAACACCAAATTACTTATAATCTTAAATGCAAAAAAAATATTGAATTGAAGTAAAAAAAGTAAGAAGTCCCCTACAAAAAGCATGATATAAAAAATAAAAAATAATAAAAAACCATTTAATAGATGCACATAAAAATCCTAACACAAGGTTTGATAACTATGGAATTATAGCTTGATACAATACAGTTGGTTTAAATGGAAACCCTATAAAAAGCAAACAATAAAACTGAAATTTTGACCCTACGTAAGTACGTAGGTATACAATTTTTAATACTTATGTTGTCGCGTCGGGGGACCGCTCTTCAATCCTCCTAATTCAAATGATGTTCGGAAAGCAAAGCTATTTAAGTAAGTGGATTAAGGACTTACACAAAAACTTTATAATAATATGTTACGTAACTATGTACTTTAACACAAAGTTAGTGTAATACGAGTATGTATTAGTGCGGTTAAAGGATTAATTTGGCACGAAAAATTCAGTGCCGTTCGATCCATTCAAAGAACCGTTCGATCCACGCTTGTCTTTCGTCTAAGACAAGCATGGCGCAAATGGTTCATAAATAGTTTCCGCTAGCTTTCTTTTCTAGTTCCTTTCAAACACTCTGTATTATGTTACCATGGAAATCCTTCTGACAAAAGTAACACATGATAAAATATTGTGGCGTTCGCTGAATGTTAATACATGAGTTGAAGAGTCATTAACACTTTTATTTACTTAGGGCTCATCCACACGGGATCTGGCATTGATGTTTCGTCAATAAGCGTCAATAAGCTTGATGACCGTCTTGGTGTAGTGGTTCGCGCCACGGACTTCTAAGCCGGGCGGTTGCGGGTTCGAAACCCGCAAGGGGCAAATTTTATTTAAGCACGGTACGTCATAAAGGGCTCACATTGTATATATACGGAATCGTGATTTCTCACGATTCGTCAAAATATCCAGATTTCTGTTTATATTCGTACTGTAAACAAAAATTTCACTCCTGGATGCACTTCCGAACACTACCGAGCGGATTGGTTATCACACGATTCATGTTTTTTGACGAATGTGATTTTTAGGGTTCCGTAGTCCGACAAGGAACCCTTAAAAGATCTTTCAGTCCTTCTGCCCTAGTCTGTCACAGCAGAATATCTTTTACGTTTATGGACTGATTTGCATGTAACTTGCTTCGAGGATACTTCACATATACATCTCATTTTTAAAAATACAAAAAATTAAAATTACCCCTTTTTTAAGGGTACCTCCCTATACATGTAAAGAGCCCCCCTCTTTACATGTATAGGGAGGTACCCTCAAAACGGGGTAATTTTAATTTTTTGTATTTTTAAAAATTAAAAGGGGTGAATTTTTTTTAGTGCACGCCTTTGTGTGGGGTATCGTTAAAAAGGACTATGAAAATAAGGTAGGGTTTCCATACAACACTTTTTTATCAGCTTTACCATTTGCGAGATATATCCCGCCAAAGTCGTTTACACGGTGTCCCCTCCCTTCCTGCAATTTCTAGTCTTGGACCTATAAACTTCAAATCACTCACGTAAAGAAACAGGCGCGTAAACTCTTATTTACAATTATTTCGGGTATCCTGTGATGAATACTTTTATAATTATAAATAAAATAAAAATATGTATATACTTAAAAGAACAGTATAAACTAAAAAGTTTTTTTTGCCTATACTGTCTAATGTTGTAAGTTAATGGTACGGAACCCTTCGTGCTCGAGTCCAACTCGCACTTGGCCGGTTTTTAATCTTTGAAATTTTTTATTTATCTAAGTTTCTAAAAGAGGTCATGTGTAATAATAAACCAATGTGTGTAGGTATTAAGTCCTTTCCGTCATTAACGAATAGTGGATGCGTGAACACGGGCATTTAAAAAGCATTATCGCTCTCGTAAATAGAAACAAATCGTGAAAAAGACGATACGTCAAAAACACGAATCTTCCTCGTGTGAATGAGCACGTACTCCGAACTCTGTTGGTATCTGATAGATACCACAGATTATTGTGTTTGGTTAACTCTTGTCCTGTTATTCATTATGTGGTTAAGCTACATTGATAGCTTAACTGTGTGATAACAATTGTGTTACCACATAGCCACAAAACGATTAAATTAGCTTATGGGTAACTATTCTGTGGCAATCTATAAAACGTCCCTCTATGGCTAGGTTACTTACGTAATTTCACAGAATTTCGCGATAAACTGTTCATCCGAATTCAATCAAATAATTTGATTTCAGTTATTATTTTGGACAGAGCAATTGAAATGAGGTAATTGTCAGCGATTTGGTATTATCAGGAATTTTATCAGTGCGTTAAATTACGCTTTATTTGAGACTAGTGGTTCCCCGCGACTTCGCCTGCAAAAGTTAGATTCTATATAAACTTTCATCCCCCATTTCACCACCTTAATGTTTTTATATCGCAACAAAATATAGCCTATGTGCTTTTCAGGTTCTCGAACTGTCTCCATACTAAATTTCATCTCAATCGGTTCAGTGGTTTAAGCGTCAAGAGATAATAGACAGACAGACACACTTTCGCATTTATAATATTAGTATGGATTTATGAAGAAAATGCTTCAATATTATAGTGCATCTCACTCTAAATAATATACCCCTAAATTACGGGAACTGCTAGTAATTTTATAAGAATGTCGGTATTCTTGGGGCAAATTAATGCCAAACACAAGCGTTCATTCACACTAAAGGTACCAGAAAGAAGCTTTTGCTCTAGCTCTGGCTTTTTGTTTGCTTGTTTTAACTGAATCTTTGAATAATATATATATCTTAGAATAATAATATAACAGCTCTACTTCTAGCAGCAGACCTGGGGGCTAATTACTTAACTCTGTTGCTAACACTTCAGGATTAAAATCGCTTAAAAATGACACATTTGACAACTTCAGTTACTCTGTTAAGCTGGCCATCACGGACAGTTCAGTCTTTGAACCGGTAAAATATGGACAATTGTGGAAAAAAATAATAACGTTAAGTTACTTTTTTAGTACTTATGCCTATAGCCTAGATTTTTATTACCGATATTGAAAACGTAAAATTTTGGTCGTACCCCAGACCGACTAATTAGTGTAACTGGCCGTGAATGGCCAACTATAGCAACAAAACTTTGATTGAAATGATTTCATTCAAAGTTACATAATCCACTACCTGGCACCTAATTCGATGGCTTTCAAGTAAGTAAGCTATCGCGGTAACGATTGCAAT
This sequence comes from Pyrausta nigrata, assembly GCA_949316185.1. Lineage (NCBI taxonomy): Eukaryota > Metazoa > Arthropoda > Insecta > Lepidoptera > Crambidae > Pyrausta > Pyrausta nigrata. The sequence continues at coordinate 4,770,389 of OX438936.1, forward strand.
ACATCGTCGCTTGTCATCGGGTGATATTACAGTCATATGTCTGCCTATAAATAATAATAAAAAATAATAAGTTAATAATAAATAATGTCCTCCTAGCCGAATTTCGACTACAGTGGCCAACAAAGATTAGCCGACTGCGCGGGAGATATTATAGTGCACAAGTGTGTGCGCAATACACAGGTGCACTCTATGTTCCTTCACTCTCATAATTCGGTGAGACGGCAGTCCGATATGACCGTAGAGAGATCAGTCGCAGGACCAACGGCTTAACGTGCTTTCTGAGGCACGGTGGTGTTAACACCACCAACTTTCTGACTCCGGAGCTGTGGCTGAGTTAGTTATGAGTTTATGCTCGTGGATAGTACCCAGCGTGCTAACGATTAAACCAACGAGGCAGTCATATAATAAAAAATACAAACAACTAGACGCCGAATCAATAGAGGATTTATGAGAATTACTTATATCAGAAAAAACTTCTACCGCTTTAATTTCCACTGTGGACCCAGTTTCACTTGGATTGCTCCCCGGAAGATCAACCTATTAGCGAAATCATCTTGCGGTGTGACCACAGGCGGACTACCGGTGCAGTGGCCTGTCTCCCTGGTTTATCGCTATAATTGGACCCTGAAAAACTAGGATGTGGTCGGATCGAGTAAAATTGCTTCCGAATGTCTCTAAAAACTAAAATGTTGGTTGCTTTAGTAGGCATACTCCCAGGCATACGCTGAAGTACTCTGATAAAGGATGTAACTGTTGTAGCTAAACAAAAAAACATTTAAAGTCAGTTTTTCATTGCTTGTTCAACATTGTAAATAAGCTTGACATTCTTTTTTAACGAAATTATTCGTTTAAAAATAAGAAAGACAAAAATTACATCCAAATATGGTAGTTTATCGTTTAATATATGCAGCTTTTTAGAGCTGTTGGTAAATATTACTTTTCAACAGTATTAGTTTGAAAAGACATGAAAAGAGTGTTTACAATGTTTGACACGTAAAGAAAAACGAACTTGATGTGCGAATGTAAAAATGTAAAGTAAGGTGAAAATCTTCGATGCGAACTTGTAATTGTTATGTATTAAAACTGCTCCTACTCTCGTCCCATTAATATAGATATGTAAAGTTTGGTTTCATTTTAGCGTGACTCTATATAAAATAGACATACCTATAGATAACAAGCAGTAAATGGAACTTACGAATCTGTGTCTTGAAATGCAAATCAGCCAACACCAATTACCACCGTTATTTGTTTAACCCATTTTCTTGTCACAGAGATCCTGCACCGCGGCGACCTGTCATCTTCCATGGAATCCCTCGCATACGAGTCTTCTGTGGCTTCTCCAGGAAGTGTCTCGAGCCACACTCAAAGGACCAAGCGAATGAGGACCAGCTTCAAACACCATCAGCTTAGGACCATGAAGTCGTACTTTGCCATTAACCAAAACCCTGACGCGAAGGACTTGAAGCAGCTGGCTCAGAAGACGGGGCTATCAAAGAGGGTGCTACAGGTTGGTCAAAATATACATATTTACCATTATTTTGTATTATCCTGATACTGATACGAAATTTAGAAGGAAAAATTAGAAAGGCTGCCTCTCACAAATTCATGTTTAGGGAACTTCTTGGCTTTAAATAAGTTTTTTTTCTCACGCAGCCCTTCACTTATTTGGTTTCAAAAGCAGCTTCATACAGATTTCGGACTGATTACATTGTACCTAAACTTACTTTCCTACAGGTGTGGTTCCAAAATGCGCGAGCAAAATGGCGCCGGAACATCATGAGGCAAGAGTCCAACGGCAACCCTGGACATTCCAGCAACGGAGCCATCGTCGGCAGCACTGTTCCACCCCCGAACGTTGGTCCAAGCACTATGCTGCTGTCAGAACCCTTGCCCATGGAAAATATGAGGGTAAACACTCCACATCCACACCAAATGACGTTCAGCGAGCTGTACTGACATCCAGAAATCAGTGGCGGGCTTAAACAGGAGTGTGCGTAAACCAGCCCGAAGTCATGATCGTGCAAATGGCTAGGTTCATAGATCGCAGATAAAGGATGTAGGACGGAAAAATATGGGGGGACGTTTTTTAACAACGGTGTAACACTTAGATTTTGAAAGGAATTGAATTAGTCTTTGTTAATATTATCATGATGTATAAACCCAGACATTCCCAGAAATCAGTCATAAGAGTGTTCTTGAAGCTGAACATCAGCTGACACAATAGGTATTTCTATTTTAATCATGAAAAATGTGAGTAAGAACGACATAATATGTTTATCTTATTTAAATTTCTGGTCATTCGTAACAGATCGAATTCGCAAAAGAAAAAAATTGATTGGTATCACTAGGTTTCGTAAATTTAACGTAGTCTGAAACCAAATCTTTTGTACTTGCTTTTTAAAATGTAGATTAAAATAGTGTATCAATTAATTGGATTTACCGACTAAGTTTCTGAAGGGAAAGTGCAATGATATTTAATTTTATTTAAATCGGCCATCGTATACTTTTACCCGACTGCTAAAAGAGGCGGTAAATATCCGATAAAACAGAAGATAATTCGGTCTCTAGTATAATTATTTAAGCTTTGTTCCTCATTTACGTGTATTATTAAGTTCATTCGAAACTTAGATAATTTTTTGATCGATCTTTGTTCCTATAGTTATTATTTTTAATGACACTAATTATGTTCTTTTGATTTATTTTTTCTTAACATTAAGTTAATAACTAATATAAACCTAGCATTGTTTGCATTTTCGTATATACTAGTAGATGTCTAAATTATTATCTGTACAGGCAGAACCAATTTAGCCACTATACAGGATGTGGTATTTTTAAAGGAGATAAATAAGGACCATGAATGGCAATAGCATTACTATGAGATCATCATCGTGATCTTGAAAAAAAAAAGGATTATCGAGGTAGCAAATTTATTTGTATCGATCATCGGATATTTTTAAGATTTCGATCATCATGACTAAAGTACAATTTGTAGATACGAGTACTTATAGTCATTTTTATCTTCTTCAGTAATTTAACACATTGAGCGCCATGGTGGTCACCGGTGACCCCCAAACAATGTAATTCTATTGTGTCTAGTTCCGTGGCAGTCAAAGGCTTAAAGACAACCAAGGGCTAAATCTAAAAAAAGCATTCCATAGTGGATAGACTTATTATAATGACAAAGATTTCAAATTCAACTTGACTAATACTTAGTCATTGACTTACAAATATTTTTTTTTACTCAGACAAGTCCTATTTTATAAAGTTGCACTCTAGAAATAATTGTGTTAATCATAATTGTACAACTGTTTATTGTCCTGAATAAATAAAATTAAAATAGGAAGAGTCAAGACTATGTCGCTCAGATACCACTTAGCTATTTACTAGATATTACTTCGCGTTCAGATACAAAGTGATTTCGATTTTCGAAAGAATCATCAGGCAGTTCATTCGGTCAGACACATCATAATCCAGTTTTAAGGGTTCCGTACCACAAAAGGAAAAAAGAAACCCTTATAGGATGACTTTGTTGTCCGTATTTTTGTCAAGACCCTTCTTTTGATGGCGACACGTTGTTACGCTGCCAAGTGTATTGTGCGTGCGGTTCTTAACTTGCAGCAGTTCTTACCTCGAAATTCATCCAAATATGTACTTATATTTAATTTTAAGGCACAGCTCTATGCCGATTTATGCCGGCAACCGTCATTAATACCTGGCCCCTATTTGTTTTTCCCCTGAAAATGATACCTTTTGGGTTAAAATTATTAACTTCCGCGCAGTTCCCCGCGATTTTGCCGGCACTAAAAGTCGGATTTTCAATACAAACTTTCAACTGCCATTTTACCCGTCTGATGATTTTATATTGCGACAAAAAGTAGCCTACGTAAGGACGTACAAACTGACTCCCCAGGGTCCTTACAACGAAGGCTTTGTAAGGACCCTGGGGAGCCTTTGAGAGCCTGCGGTCTCAAACTATCTCTGTACCAAATTTCATTTGGACTGGTTCAGTTGTTTCGGAACCTATTCAATACAAACAATAAAATCTTTCCTCTTTATAATATAAGTGTAGATTAGTTTTATATTTAAATTACTACCGTGGGTGGATTTTTTCTTTTTATTTTACTAGTAAGCCAACCATTAAGTTGTCATCCCATATTATCTATGTACATACCTACCTATGTAAATAAAAATTTATACAATCGTAGTGAGTAATAAATGTAAAATTAACTTAATATTTATAAATTGTGTGAAAATACATTCCCGTGGAAACTCTAGGATAAGTTACGTTTAATGAAGTGATACTAGTCAGAAGTTAGTACTAATTTATCAGTTAGTTGGTTTGTAAACTAACAATCATACTAAGGGAACTCTAAAGTTACGACTTTATTAGCCAGTGTTTCAACTTTATAATAAACATTTATTTTTGTTTTAAAATACATCATTAGTAATATATATACAACTTATTCATAAAAATTAAGATAAATAATTTAATACAATACAAAAACAAACATTATAAAAAGGGTCCTTTTGGTAAGGTTCCCAGGATGCTGGCAGCATTACCGCGCTGGATAGCGATTCTTATACGCTGAGCAAGATAGCTGCCAGCTCTTAGGTCACCACTGATGTCAACTAGCCTCTTGAAACTAGATGTTTCTGTATTAATGTAGTGAGAAGAGTTCAGAAATGTACGTACCACAGGAGCTAAATGAGACAAAACCATGTTTGTTTTCAATAGGTTTTGAGTGGTTTGTTAACTTTATTTTTGTCTAACGAATTAAAAAAAATATTTGTGTCAGAAATCTATCAAAATAATTAATAATATGTATGTAGGAAGATATTGATTTCAATTTTGAAGAGTGCTTAGCATTTACATAATATAAATCCTCTTTTAAGAATTCGTACAAAAAAATACTTGAAGTAGAAGTATTTACAAACAATTCGTTTCGAGTATCATAAAATAACAATTGATTGCCTATTGTGTCTGTAAACCTGGATACTTGTAGGATTCATATAGGTATGGAGAATAATAGTCGTGAAAAAAATAGGTATAAATCAGTATGTCACAAGTAAGTCAATCATCTCAACGATTGGTGGTGTCAGTTATCAATATAACCTCAATTTTTTTTCGGGCCATGACAATTTCTGTAATACGATGTTCGTTTGTTTTTTTTAATAATAGTAGGTACAGTCTGTCAATTAAGTCTTGAAATAAAATGAGGGCGCTAGTGTCATGTATGTAGCAACCCCGTATAGTGCGACTAAAATGATTTTGATACTTGCAGACTTTAGTTTTTTATAAAAAAAAACAAGACCTACCTACCTATGTACAGTAAAGCACAAAATACATTGCGTAACTAAACAAAAATCTATGGGAAAATTGCTTTATTTAATTCCTAAATAAGCATTAATAAATAAATTAATAAATCATTATCAGATAAAGGCAAGAGAAAAGTTTCTATTAATTATTGCTATCCATTTGAATAAACAAGTAAATAAAAGAAAATATATTTATATTTGACCATCAAAAACACAAGTTATTTATTATCATCATCACTATCATCGTCCGATTCCAGATATTCTACACCCAAAAAAAAATCCGTCATCTTCATCAGTATAACTGGTATCGCTGCTGCTATCATCCCCTAAGCGAATAACTAAGTTATCTATATCCTGATACAGTGTTCTTCCTCTTTCGTAATATTCTTTTTCGATTTTCGCTACGTGTTGGCAACAATTTTTCCAAATCTCAGGCGTTATGCTGTTGAAAGTGCTTCAGCTAAATCCTTTACATCTCGTGACCCAACATTTTGTGATGCTATCTTTTGCTTCACTTGAGCCCAAATCAGTTCAATGGGATTCAAGTCACAGTGGTAAGGCGGCAGCCGTACCACTATATGCCCATGTTCTCCCAGTAGTTCGTCAATAGCATAGATAGAGCTAGGTTTGTTTTTTTACCAATTTCAAATTTGGCTTCCTGAGCTCAGGATCAAAGGGAATATTATTTTCCAGCAGCCAAAGTCTAATCTCATCAATGCGAGACTTTTGAGTTGGCGCTTTGTTTGTGACAACCGAATGGTAAGGAGCATTGTCAAAAACAATAATTGATGGTTCATGAATGTTGGGTATAAGTTTTTCCGTTACCCACTTTGTAAAATTGTTTGCATTCATTTCTGAATGATAATCCTCCATTTAATTTTTACCAATGAAGATTAACAAGCAGTTTGGTACAAATCCCTGTTCGCTGCCAGCATGAACTAATATATATCGTTTGCCTTTTGACACACTTTGTGTTACTCCTTCAATACCAATTGACTGCCAACACTTTTTTACTTTGTATGATGAATGTACATAGCTCTCGTCTAAATAAATAATATTCTTTTGCAGTTCTTCTGGCAAGTCTCGATTTTTCATAATAATACTCAAATATTCCTCTCTTTTTGCTGCAATATCAGGTTTTTCGATTAATGATTTTCTGATGCTTTGGCATTTCTTAAATGAAAACCCAATAGCTTTCAATATTTTACGCAAATGCTCAAGGCTGCAGTCAAACCCAAGTTCATTTTTGGCAACCATTAGCAACTTCCTTAGAGTAGGTACCTCTTTTCGAACTGAATAAAAAATTGTATTTTTTGACGTAATGAGCATATGGTAAAGTCATCCATTTCCTTACTAGGACGGCCAGATCTGTGTTTACTAGGAGTGCTGAATTTCTCACCGTTTTTAAAGCCTTCATCCACAATCCGCCTGACCGTGCTCTCCGATTTTCCTAAAAACAAGTAAAATAAATGAACAAGTTAACATCCAGTAGATATTACTATAGTAGGATTACGTTGTCGTACAATGTTATGTATAGTTTTTTGAATGCTAATATTTGCAATACAAAGTACCGATTTGCTTTGGTCGCGCTATAATTTTGGGCTACACATGCCTAATATAACCTCTAACATTTTCAATGTAAACAATTGATTTTTAGACTGGATATTGTATGTTTTCTAAATGTATTGCCTACAAGCTGATTATTATGAACAATAAACATGATCACATACCCGTCATAGCCGCTGTTCGACCATAAACATCCTCCAAATTAGATAAAATGCACCCAGCTTGATATTCCATTAAACATCGCTGAAATACTTTAAAAATCATTTCACAAGTTCCACTTCGATTTGTTTTATTCATAGCTATTATGATTATTTATAATTTAAATTGATTTTTAAGCAGTTTTATTAGGAATATTTAAAAATATGACGAGCAAACACGAAGCAAAAAGACGCATTGACAGCTGATATACTGATAACAATGACTTGACAAGTATGATTGATGTTGCCAGATATACAGAAAATGTTTAGTTCCTTGAATATTCTTTTCATGACTTTTTTGACAGACTGTACTTATGTATTTAATAAGTAGGGAACCTATTTATAAGAAGAGATACATGTAGTTTAGATTTCAACGCCCAAGGTAAATATTGTAATTCGTAGACTAGTAAATATTTAGTTGTACGTCATATTTATACATGAGAATGAATTAATATATTGACATTAAATATCAATTTGTTTTTATTTTATCCTGCATTTTCATGTAACAGTTATATTTTTAAACAATGCCATCACATCTTTTTTGAATTTATGCTGTTGGAAAAGACACCATTCAACCTAAGGCAGCCATTATAACAACCAATATCGTTTGTTTTACACAGTAAATAATCGAATAGGTATAAAGTAGGTAGTTAAATGATTTTGATACGTTGTAGCAAAACTAAAAATTCCATAACTAAGAGAGTTCTACAATGCCTTCAATCATCTTCATGCAAGTTTTATAAAATAGGAGGTCGCTTCCAACCTCAAGGTCTAAATGACTCAATAGCACAGAATTAGATCAAAACATTTTTTTCTCATTTCTGACTAAACGACAGTTCATTAAAATTTCGATTTTCAGTAATAAATCTGTGGAAGATATTTTAACAAGCTGGTATGCGATTCGGTGGCGGTCAGTCGGATGTATCGATAGTCACAATCGATTCGACATAATTCCGTGTCCCATGGGAGGATTGATAAACAACTCCTTAATGTATTTTTTTTATTATTTGCATTATTTGGTTGTTTGTTTAAAAACTAACTAACCTCAGTAGTTTAGGATTTCAGTCAGTTTTCATTTTAAAATATTTAGGTTTTATACTTGATAACAATAATATTTATCAAGTTTCATTCAAGGATTATTATTATTTTCAAGTATAAAACCTAAATATTGCCGGATTTCGACTTCAGAGGCCAATCTCGACAGAGATTAGCCAACTACGCGAGAGACATTATGCACAAGTGTGAGCGCAATACACAGGTGCATTCTCTGTAACTTCTTTCTCATAATTTGGTGAGACGGCAGTCCGACAGAGAGATCTGATCTGAGACTGACCGCAGAGAGATCAGGCGCAGGACCAATGGCTTAACGTGCTTTTCGAGTTAACAGGCTTATAACGCACCTGACATGCACCAACACGGTTTAATCCCTAACCCGAGAATAGTTCATACAAAAATGACAGGGTTAAGGGGTTAACCCGGGGTTAGCGCCATGGCGCAAGTGAGCCTATTCTCGGGTTAGGGATTAACCCGTGTTGGTGCAAGTCGGGCTTAGAGGCCTATCCATCAGTCCATAACACAATTTGGCTATCCTAGACAATTTTTGGAGAATAGGTACGCTTTATTTAAAATATAAAATAATATATTATATTATAGATAATAAAATTATAAATCGGAGGCAGCTTTTACAGATTATATGATGACACTACTGGAGATAGCTTAGCTATATAGCCTAAATGTATATCTTTCAGTACCGTTACCGTGAGTTTACGGTGGTTTCACTCGCTAGCGGCGACGTAAAAAAGTGTATAGAAAATTTTAGTTCTCCAAGTAACCGCTAGAGGCGCCGTGCAATTTTCCATACACTTTTTTTACGTCGTCGCTAGCGAGTAAAACCGCCGTAAACTCATGGTAACGGTACGGTATAAACACAAACAAGTCGTTTGGTTTGGAAAATAATATCACGTTTTGTGCAAAAATGCCACGCCGGACTGACACTAGGAGAAGACCTTTTAAATAAAAATATGAACCTTTTTTGTATTCTTCATGCAAGAAAGTACAAAACGTGGCATTATTTTTCAAACTATGATACTTTTGTCAGAGACGTGTAAATTTTATTTAAAAAGTCTATGGCTAAGCCTTAGACAGTGTATTTGAATAAAATATAGGTCAATATGTCATCACGTGCTGCGATTCGAATTTGATGCTCCGAGCACACGTTTGCGTGTCAAATGTCACATTTGAATGCAAAATTGAGCAAATTGCTCAATTTGAGGCAATCAATTTCCGCGCTCTAATGACCCATCAACCTTTTTTTAAATGGACTATCATGGTGCTAAGCTATCTCCAGTGTCAGTCAGTCACGCACTTCACGGGACATCCTGTTTATTAGTTACTCCGCTAAGTATGTCAGTAGTGAGTGGGATAGTCTGTCGTATTAACTTAGAAATTGGTAGTTGGCGCTCGGCTATGGAGGAAAAGCAAAGTTTTTAGGGTTCCATACCCAAGGGGAAAAAATGGGACCCTATTACTGAGACTTCGCTGTCTGTCTTTTCAGTCTGTCAACAGGCTGTATCTCATGAACCGTGATAGCTAGACAGATTAAGTTTCGCACAGATGATAAATATATTTCTGTAGCCGCTATAACAATATACTATAGCCTGACCAAGAATATATGGGACGTGAGATTGTAGAATCTGTAATCAGACTTACAAATGTATCATAAATGTAATAAAATGTATGTATTTTAAATGTTCAGTTGCCAATCTAGGCTGGTAAAATTATATCAAGTGTTGTCATTTAAAGAGGATTCGTAAAGCCCTTAATTCAGGTCTCATATATTTCTGGTCAGGCTATAAAACAATGTTTGAGAGTTTAGGCAGTGGATTACACGTGGAGAGCGACAATGATAGGTGGAAAATAGGTAAAGTCTGAGCACTTATAGCTAGGTACTTGCCACATCAGTTTTCCGGGTTTAGGTATCACTTCACAGGCCACAATCACTCGAAATGTCTGTAAGGAGCTTCACAGGATACACACGCGGCGAAAGCGTTTTGGTCGGTCTAGTACATGTGTCATAGGTAACGTCTCGATGTCGACTGGGGCTCCGGGGTTCTCACGGTACGTTTTAAACAAATAAAAATAAGGCAGGTAGGCGTGTGAGTGTGCGCGGCGTAGTATCAATAGGGTACACAAACAAATCAAAATATTGTAGTAAACAAACAATAAATTATAATAATAGTCAATGGTTTAAGTTAATCTTCTTTTTTCTTTTTTGTGGCGGGCGAAAGGTTTTGGTTCATAAACTGCCCAGAAAATGTCTTATGACAAGATCATAGACTTAAACATCTATAGACTATTCTATGGACAATATCATCTGTGATGACAATAACTGTCAGTCACTCAGTGATTCCTCTACCATTTTTCCGTTTGCCGTATTTCCAAAGAAGCTGTGATCCTCAACTTCGGCTTTATAGCAATGTACAGCCGTTCCCCGGACAGGCGGCGGCGGCAGAAGCCTGCGCGCGCGTCGTTCAGCGTCGAAAACGAACACGACCAGGAAGCCATGCCGCAGTACTTTCAGGTACAGACGGCAGCACAAGATTACCCATGTGAACTACGGAAACAGTTTTTATTACGTAGGAAACAGAGGTGTTCTCGAGGTTAAAGTGGGATAGTCTGACGTGCGGCCATGGGTACATACCTCATAAATTATTTATGGTTGATCGACGATGAATCGAAGATATAAAGCCAGGCACGCGCCGCGATCACCAGGAGGTCCATTTTGAATCACTCGTGAGCAGACTTCTTCTGATTTTCGTTTGTCATCTTGTTACTCCGCTTTTTCAATCACTCAATCGTCTGCACTCGACCGCACGGAACCACATCGAGTGCCTACACACTCGTTTCAGAAGGCAAGCAATGGATGAACTTAAAAATTAATGTGTTGAGTAAAACTTTGGTCGTATTGACGACCGACGACCGTCTTGGTGTAGTCGTTCGCGCACCGGACTTCTAAACCAGGCGGTTGCGGGTTCGAATCCCGCAAGGGGCAAATGTTTGTGTGATGAGCACGAGCATTTGTACCTAAGTCATGGATGTTTATATGTATTTAAGTATTTCTATCCGTTATCCTAGTCACCATAGCACAAGCTCACGCTTAGGTTGAGGCTAGGAAATTGGTGTGTTTGTTGACACAATTTATTTATTTATTCGCCACAGAATGTCATATGTACGAGTGAATTTAAAAATAGGGCTAGAACCCGATTTTTTAATTTAAAAATAAGATTTTACGACTTACCTACACTCGTACAGGAATGTAGGTTATAAAAATATTAGTCGCAATTTGTGTGTGACTGTTTGTATGTCCTGTGAGCTTGAGTTTATGTGCTATAGACAACGCACATGAAGTTAAACACTGCAGCATCTTTTCCAGTAGTAATAATGACTCTGCAATAAAATCGGGTAGTCTGGTGTCCTAGCCACTGTGCACAAAACATTCAAGGGGTATTGTTTGGAGACGGCCATTTCCAGTGATATGAACCTTTGTTGAAAACCATATCTGGTGTTACTTACCATACAATAACCGATAAATCAAACTAAAGCCAGTTTTGGGCCGTAGCCTTTTAGACTTTGAAAGGAACTCTACAGCGATTTGAATATCAGGTTACTAAAATAGACACTTGTATCAATGTTAAAGCAGGCCTGTGTATCTCCCCGCGGAGGTAGCAAAAACGTACCTACGCGCGGCGCACCTACGTAGGTGCTAAAACAAGTTGCGTGTCGCTACCGGCCAGAGCCACCCTACGCGGCTACGTTGCTGGCTGGACGAGAATGAATAAAGTACTAGAAAGAGGCGCTAGATGGCGTTAGAAGCTTCTCGTAGCAGTCAACCCTATTGCGTCGCGTGATATAACGTCACTGAATAGGTTTAGGGTATTATGAATCATATTCCAGACCAATAAGTATGAAATTATCTTGCAATGGATTTTTGTAGGTGTCTACACGAAAATGTGCTTGACTCTGAGGCGAACTAAATTACGCCATATTGTTGACGACATTGAGTAGACATTTCTTTGAATACAATTGCTAAGTCATACTTCTGTACGAAGTACTAGTATTCTGTGGTTAAAGTCAAGTTTATCTCGCCCAAATTAAAGAGAAATCGAACCGCCCCCAGAAAGTTTGCGGATAACTACTTTCAAAGTAATTTGCCTTTGTCTGTTGATCGACTAGAATGAAAACGTATTAATACATGTAAACTTGCTATAACTATTCGTTTCTTTATTCGTTATTGATTGATCGTTAGTCCAATTGATTTTAGTTTAAACAAAATTATGCAACTTAAACAGTAGCTGATCGTCAAATAGGCGATTTCAACATAATGTGAATCTACCGTTCCAGTTATTTTGAGAATAGTTTTAATTATACGTAACCACTGCAATGGACCATCCATTGCAGTGGTTACGTATTATTAAGGGGCACGATTTTTTTAGATAAAATAAACACACCAGTCAGGAACCTAACTCCAAAACTAAGCGTGTGTTGTGCTACGGCGACGAAGATAACGGATAGGACATACGTATACTAAACGTTTTTATTTGTAAACGTCTTAGGTCTTTGAAGTTACATACTTTGCAACTTTTGAAGAAGGTGTAGTGGTTCGCGCTCCGGACTAAAACCAGCGGTTGCGGGTTCGAATCCCGCAAGGCCCAAATGTTTATGTGATGAAACGTACATAAGTATGTATATCCGTGATCCTAGTCGCCATAGCACAAGCTCACGCTTAGTTTGGGGCTAGATATTTAGTGTGTTTGTTGCAACAATTGATTTATTCATCATTTAGATATCAGTGAATGTGCTAGAAGCCCGCAAACTAGCATGGTCCAATCCACAGTCAGCCAACTCTTACGTTGTAGTTGTTCTTGGGAAGAAGAAATATCGATCTAACATTCGAAGGAATATGGATGAGCCTTATTACAAAGAGGTACGTTTTTATACCAAAATGTTTTATAGTAAACTTAGGCCGGGCTCACTTTGGACATTTTTATTCTGTGCTTTGGACACGAATTGTACGTAAACGTATGAACGTGGTGTTACGAAATGAATACACACACTCAATACGTTTTTTTCCGTCAAATACTTAGGTATAGTAGGTATTCCAATAGTGAAGCCGTCTTTGGTTGGAACTCGGTGAATAATCTGTTTGCGGCGTTGTCTTTGCGTGAAGAACCAAAAAGCGTTCGTGTTTTTTTTAAAAGACATTGATTCTCTGAATTTCATCACTATTATGAAAGACATTATAAATGCGATGGTGGTGGACTAGATCCTACTTAGTAAAGGTCATTACAAGTTGTTATATTCTCATTTGGGCCAAATGAATTGTACGAATGTGTGGTAAAAATCCCAAAGTCCGGATTTTTTTTCGGATATTGCACCTATGTATACGTAGTACAACTGGTTTGCACCCAGTATGTGCAATCCTGATACTTGGAAGATTGGGACTGGATCACAGATCAAAGTAGGTACTATTCTGTGGTCTGAACGCGACCAAAGTGAGCCCGGCCTTACGCTTGCCTAAAAGCAAAGTTGGTAGTTTTGTAAATATTGCTGTAACAAATTGGCAGGCGTTTCTATTTTTTAGAAATTCAGTAGTCTCCTTAAAGCTGTTGAGTCTGACTTTTCAAGTTTTTATGACTATCTATAGAATGTTTTCATGTGAACCTTCTTTCCAAATTTCTGGGTCGCTGACCCTCCGAGCTCGCTCCACCGTCAACTCAGCCTATGCCACGTTTGGCTTAGTGTAGAGTCAAGAGCATTTTAAATAAAAAAAAAAGTTAGGTTAGGATGCTATCGTCGAGTTTAATAAGGTTACAAATACAATTTTGACTACGGCAGTGCTTCACGTACGAGATGTACGCAAGTATTCAAGACCTACAAAGATCTAGTCTATGGTTGGCAGTCATGGAGCCAAGATGCTGTGCGCCCTCACGGTTATTAGGAGAAGCTACTATAGACCTCAGCACAATATGGGCTCAGCCACGTAAGTCACAGTTAAACACAAAGTCTCAGGGTACAGATTTTATTTCACAGGGAAATCCATTTCAATCATAAGGAAGAAAGAAAATTACGAGTATCTATCATTTCTAATCCAGAGACAACATACAATTTTTTTGACCTAACCCTAATTACCTAAACTTAGATTCCTACTTTGATAATAAAGAGGATCTTTTTGCAACTAGTAGGTAAATATTTTCATACTTATTAGACGGAACACGCAAGACATGTGACCGAAATTTGGAAATCTGGGGTTTCGAGGATATAAATCCTATATATATTTATTTGGGGAACACTGATCTACAACAAAGCAACGTTCAGTTATCGCGACACGTCGATTTTTTATTTGGGCCGGCGTATTTTTTGGAAATTTATATACTCGTCGTTAAGCTTAGTCAGAATCCCTAGGGTGGATTGATAACATCTGACAGTTAGGTTGGTCACTTGCCTTACAGACACCCCTACACCAATGCGCACTGAGCCCGCGTGGTAGAGAGTGGCTCGTACCTCCTCATAGTTGAGGTGAGGCCTTTGCATAGTATAGGCTAACTTTGCTTTTTACTTTACTTATATACTCGATAAATTTTCACCCAGTGTTTATCAAATAGAATATCTGAAAACCAGTTAAGTGACTACGATCCTAAAATACTTTTATAATAATAAATAATACTTTTATATACCCTCAGACCACCAGGTATTCCACAAATGGGCGCAGCTGACCTTGCCACGAGATCCTACATCAGGTCCAGTGGGATTCCTAAAGGTTGACATTGCAATTATATTCCGCGGAGAAGTGCAAGTAATGCCTACTATTGTGAACCAGCAGACGGTTGAACAGTAAGTTATCGACTTTATACTCTAGAAGATATTAAGTACCTACCTATTTATGTACTTTATTTCTTACAAAAAAATGAGATAAGAATTTAGATAGACCTATCTAATTTTATCATTTATAATGTCCTCCTAGCTGAATTTTGACTACAGCAGCCTATCTCAACAGAGATTAGCCAACTGCGTGGGAGATATTATATTGCACAAGTGTGTACACAGGTGCTTTCTCTGTTCCCTCACTCTCATAATTTGGTGAGTCGGCAGTCCGACATGATCGTAGAGGGATCAGGCGCAGCAGTACCAACGGCTTAACGTGCTTTCCAAGGCACGGGGGTGTTAACACCACCAACTTCCTAACTCCGGAGCTGTGTCTGAGTTATTTCAAAACAGAAAAACTCAACAGTCTTGGCCTGACCCGGGATTCGAAGCCGAGACCCAGCGTGCTGACCACTAGTCCAACGAGGAAAACTTATATCATTTATAAAAGTTTCGTCTTGAGTTCGATTTACATGTAACTTAGAACTTATTATGTTAGATGCAAATATTCATTTCTAAGCTGAACATAAAAATCTACTATAACTAAAGCATTTACTTGCTGTCCTCTGACTAACTAGGATTTAGTTTAAAGGTGGTGATAGCTAATCCAATTCTTGCGGGTATATTGCAGATCGGTGAAATTTTAACTAAAGGTGTTTATAGCTAAATTATTAACAGGCTATGATATTTCACTGCCATCGTACATGTTAACCAAAAGTACACGGTGGCGCGTCAGACTACCGCACTTTGATCATGAGACTGCCTCTGTTCCCTACGTAATAAAAGCTGATTTCTTATAAGCTGATTTCATAGTTCAAATGTGTAACCTGATGTGGTGCTTACTGTGCTACGGCATGTTCGCTGTTACAGAAACCTCCTCCTCCCTTCGAGTTCTGAGCAGCAGCGAGCCAACTACCTGATCACTGTGTACGGCGCGTTCAGCCTGCCTAGCGGCATCCACTGCCATGGAGACAAGAAATATGGGAAACTGCCCAGCACCTTCGTACGGGTGTCTTTCTGTGGACTTGTGGTAGGTTTTATTTCGAGTTTGTTTTAAATTAAATGGAATTGGATGGATGGTGTAATCTTTATTAGGACCTGAATGAGCAAACGTTGATATTTAATTGTGTCTCCAGCACCGCTGCAAATTGGCGGCGACAAGAGTTTCGCTGGTGATGTCATATATTATATGCTGGCGTGGCGAGAGACACCGCCAGCTAAATAGGCAGAAGAGATTATGATGCCCCTATTTAAAATACGCTACATAATATTTAAAAAAAAATGGACAAGTGTGAGTTGACTCTGGCAGGGATGGTACACGTTCATTAAAAAACATGTGTTTTATGGAAAAACAAATAAACGGATTTCATTTTTTTCCTTTACTTGTGCTGCCGGACCTCACGGAAATCACGCAATGAAAGGAATACAGTTAGTAAATTTAGATCTTATTTATTTTTTAAGTGACAAGAATCCGTTCTTCTCCTTTACAGGCCAAAACGGCAGTCCAGCATCGCAACACCCATCCCATGTACTGCGAGCAGGTGTCCATAGTCGAGATGTTTCCAAACCTGTGCCAGCTGATCAGGTTTGAGGTGTGCTCCACCGAGGGCTACTTCAACAGAGTGATAGCTAGCACGCACCTCAAGATGGCGCTGGTGTCGCATGATGGGGAGAACGGTTCGTTATCACTGCATCTGAGGATTTATTCTTAAAGCATTTATTATACCATATCATTTGTAGCTAACTAGTAAGGTACCATCCTAGTTAGGATCCTAACTTGGAAGACCTTCCACTTAACTAGGAAGGAAGGATGCATAGGCAGGTGCTCTACTCGGGGTAACGCATTGTCAGTATTTTCTCGTCCAGCCGTAGCGCTCGCTCGCACTGACATGCTGTGACAGGGATGGCTACAGCCGCAACTACGGGTATCGTCTTACAGAGTGGAGCCCAGAGCGTCCTAACTAGAAAGGTAGTGAACTGCAATTACGCCTTCCTATTATCTAAGTAGGATGCTATACAAATTGGATGTTGTAATAGGTGCTCAAGTCTAGTCCAAATCTCAGATGAGAAATAATTAAAGTTTTTGAGTCCAGTCCCCTTTATTTATGCTAGGATTTATTAAAACAGCTAGCTTTGATACAATTTTACTATTTCAATAGACTGCGAGTTGCACCATCCACCACCCAACCAAACTTTATGGGGTAAATAAAATTAATACAATTGGACCATTGGAACTTAGCAGGGTAATAGAAGCAACTCACATAATGAGAATCCCAGGAGGATTATTTAGAGCTGTAGATGCGACAAGACGAAAAAATTGCACTAAATACTCTGTTATCCAGGTTTCCTCCCCACCTTCGGACCATCTCTCCTCCACATGTACGGAGCTTCTTGTGGTGGTTCTATGGGCACTACTGGAGAGGACGGTCCCTTTCACCGGGGAGCTCTGCTGGTGTCACTGAAGACCATAGTGCCGTACTATCAACAAGGAGTTAGGAGCGCTACTGTGGAACCCGTCACTCCTATCAAACCGGTAAGTCATCTTAGGCCCACTTGTGCACATCCAGAAATTGTTCAGGGTCAATTATATGAGTTGAAAGCCCACTTGACCAAGTATGGATAAGCTACTCCGAAAGGTCCACTACCGCCAGTCCAGATAAGGTAATCCGGACTGTTACCCAAACTTCATAGTTTGTTTGAATTATTCAAAAACCGATACAGTGTAAGTATTTATCGACAACTTTTTGACGTAACGAGATGGATATGTAGGTCCTTGAAAAATTTTAAAGAAATGCTTTGTTTTTACAACTAATTTCAGAACTTCTAAAGATTTTAAGTTTTTAACTGTAATAGATAGAACATGGAGTGCATCTGTATATTTCAACAAGTAGTATTATAGCGCTCAGTAGAAATTCATCCATCACAAATCATCAAAGCTGACTGTAGATGTTGTGGTGATATTACAGGATCTCTTGTGGGTGATGGAAGATTTTTGCATTTACTGCCCCATATTCGAAGTATCGATGCTCGATCGACGGATTTCTGGCAAATTTTGCGGCGTAGCTCTCACTATAGGTGAAGTTAACGCTGACTCTGGAAGTGATGAAGGTAACTTTTAAAAATTAGATCTTGGTTGTTAATGGTTCTTTGATTTTAATGTAATATTAAACTAAATGATATTTCTGTTACAGACTTTGTAACAATGCAGAATGAAATCAGTAAGTTGGAGCTATCAAATTTAATACTGGTAATGAAGAGATGAAAAACATTTCTTGTTACGGTGACAAGAATATGCAGGAGTGACTCCACGACCGTTCTTGCTAATTCCGTAACATAGATATAGTTGCTATACCGGTTTACATGACAAAAATTATTTGATAAAGTTATGTGGAAGCTTACTTTACCAATTTTGCCGTTCTATAGGTATTTTTGCGTTTTCCAAATCCTCAGGGACTCGCAAGCTTCACTACACGGGAACTGTTGACGTGCTAAAGTCCAAACCAGCGTACGGCTATCTGGACTTCCCAAGCGGCTTCCCAGTGCTGCAGCTGGCCGTCCGCCTCCCAGACTTCAGGTTTAGGATGTACAGGAACAACATGGTGCAAGGCATCGTTGCTGATTTAGTGAGAGGCCTTTGAATCAAATACGAGTAATTATAGTTGAAAGTTGCGGAATACAACTAGAAAACTATACGCGACTTCGCCCACGGGCATGATGTAGAAATTTTCAGACATACTTTAACCCCGCTTTTCACCCTTTTAAAGGTCAGTAGCTGGGATGAAACCCATCCTATGTTCTTTCTGACTCAAATTTTATCTACACCCATCCTAAATTAGTTTTTAAGTATGTGGACGTAACAGACAGACAAACGTTCTTTCAAGTTCATAAGTATGGATAAGAAAGTTTCATTGCTAAACTGGACAAACATTTTATTGCCCTTTCACGTTTTCGAAGATTACGTCTATGAAGCCATTGGCCTGCCATTTTATAAATAGTTTTAAAACCGTTGTATGACTTCTGTCTGAACTTAGGAACGCGTACTTTGATACTAAAGGGATAAAGTATGCCTACCTGTAATCCTTATCGCTATATTATGAGTAATATTGGAAGTTTTCAGGAACTGTCCATATCAGACGTCGAACGTCGGCTTCTAAACTATGAGTATTCGACCCCGAACGACCTGGTCGATGAGCTGAACAAGGCCCTAGATGATGCTGCAGCTAACATCATAAAGTTTCTGGACATTATCCAGTATTCTGATCCATCTAGCAGTACCGATGACGTTATGAAGCAGTACAGTACTGAACTAGACAAAAAACAATTGGCTTTGCAAATGGAAGAGATGGTAAGTGAACTGTGAATTGATTGATTGTGGTTGAATGTTGGTATCGCTTCGAGAGTATTGTTTCTTTCAACCAAGATTCTCTTGGTAAATAAGGATGGCGACTTAGCCTACTTTTTTATACCACCACTGATTTGGAAACTTCAAGTTGTTGTAAATCTATGGTCTCCCATGAACGCCGTCGGTAAGCGATACGCCGTACGTTGCATTACAATGGTTACTATGCTATGGAGATAGCTAAACTGTTGGGTTCTCTTTTACATGCTGACTTCAGACGCCACGCTGCGTTATAACGACGATCGTTGAAGCTGACGTCTGACGCGTATAGCGTTAAATAGTAGACCATAGCGTAACAGATTTTTCGATTAGGGAAGATGACAAAAATGTACCTTTGTATATTTGTATACTCGTAATAATTATTCCTAAACTTGTTCATTGTTGAATTGCAGGAGAAAATCTACCAACAGATAACTAAGCGAATTAAATCTGGATCAATATTGAGCGTAGTCCGTTCAATACATAAGGGTGATAATGGAAACGAAACAAAAAAGGGAGTGAAGTTGATGTTAGCTGAAATTAAGGCGATGACGGAAAATCTAAGGAATCTAATTTATAAGGTATTAGCAAGCTATCTCCAATTTCGCACGAGTGAAGTAAAATTTGATCAAATTAAGCTATCCTCAAAAGAGAGACATATGCAATAGCAGACTACTTTGTAGACCTTTATAAAAGAGAAATATTGCCATGCCACCAAACTTTTTTTTATATCTTAACTGGATTTAAAAAACAGTTCGATGAATGCTCACAGACGAAAATTTTTTTCAACCAATAAGCCCGAAAACACCTTTTATTACGTAGGGAATAGATGCGGTGTTAAGGTTAAAATGGGGATAGTCTGTCTTGCGGCCATGTGTACATCTTAGTGCGTGTGAGATTGCGAGATATATGTGAGACTGGGCTGGTCGTGGGTCTAGTGGTCAGCAATCTGGCTCTTATCCTATAGGTCCCAGGTCCGAATCCCGGGGAAAGCCGAAATATGGTTTCTATATTTTTCTTAAAATAGCTTAGCAACAACTAGGATTCAGGAAGTTACTGGTGTTAACATCCCCGTGCCTCGAAAAGCACGTCGAGCCGTTTGTCTTGCGCCTGATCTCTATCCCGCCATGACGTATTGGCGTCTCACCGAATTTAGAGACAAAGGAATAGACATTACATCTGTACATTGTTCACATATCTCCCTAGCAGTTGGCTAATCTTGGTTGAGATTGGCTGCTGTGGCCGAAATTCGGTTAGAAGGACATTAAATTTGTGCATGTACTACGGTAATTGTTTGTTTGTTGTTTCTGATTTTATTGTTGTTCTTGTAATTCATTACAAAAGTTTAGCTCTTACTTTTAGATCAAAGCAATTTATGTGATGATGTCTAAATGTTATTATTTAATTAGGTATTATACTCTATAATAATGTATCCAATGGAGCAACACGTTCACACTGACATTAAAGCATTTATCGTCTCTTTATAAAAACTAAACCATATTTATTTCTGCTATTTTTATTTGATAGTACTATGAAACCTGACTTCCGAAATAATTGTTTTGATTTTATTTCTTAACGGCAATTAAAACCAGGGTCTTTAAAGTCTGTGTATTCAATCTCTTAAACTGTTTGAAGTAGACTATTTGCTAATTTTATGTTTTGTAGACCTCTGAAGGGTGGCCAGATTTGGTCATTTGGCTTTTGAATGGTGGCTCAAGGGTAGCATACACTAAGATCTCGACAGCAGATATCATATATTCTGTGATCCCGGAACAAAGCGGCAGACATTGTGGAAGAGTTCAAACTGTGTATGTGAAGGTAAGTTACCACATCTTATTACCTTTGCCGAGTTTTTTAACCTCCAGTTGCTATTAAATCTTCTTATCACTTCACAACTGCATCATGCTAAGATTACGAAGTGTTGGAGTGGACAATAATTCTTGATATAGTAAAAAGTAAAGTAAAGTTAGCCTTTATTCATACTATGGAGGTATGAGGAGGTATTCTTCAATACGGGTGCTTAGTGCGGATTGATGGAGTCTGTAAGATTGATCACCCCTTAACGTAAAGTCAATGAGAGTGATAACGAAATGTTGTTCAAAATTCCGAAAATGACTTTTGTTCAAATGTGGTGACTTCATCAATACCCAAGAGTTATGAAATACCTTGGGTACAGCGCTTGCTGTACAGCATTTTTTTCTTACTGATAAAATATCTCATCTACGTTTCAGCCACTAAAATGCCCGAAGCATATAAATTCTTTAACGACGGGCTGCTACTGTATAGCTGGCAAAATTGAGTTGCTGTTATGGATGGGTCTTTACCGACAAAACTCAGGGTTTGAGCACTGTCTGCCAGGAGGCTTTCAGTTGCGAGTCAAAGACTACGAGATGGATCTCAAGACCGCTGTCATGGTAAGAAGTTTCCTTCGATTTCGTCATCAACTGAACGCCTGAAACGAATAACCTATTCGAGACCGAAGATTTATGCCAATTGAACACGTACTTTGTAACTGGGAGCCGTGGCTGCCGTGGACTCTTAGCATATTTGTTATTGCTTAGTTTTGCTTATTTTTTAGCTATTGCTTAATTGATGGATTGATCTTGGATTACGGATTGCTTATTAATTTCGGCCGTAAATAGCTCTAAAACAAAAGTCAACAAATAATAACAATATTAAACAATTTTGGAAACCTTGCATTCAAGTTGGGTACGTTCCTGCAGTCTCCACCTCCAGCCACACTCAAATGTTTTAGTTTTTTGACTTCGCTTGTCTCCTTTACTCCATGAGCACCTATTTTATGACAAGAGAGTCCAATGATTAGTTGATATAATAACAAATATATATTTTTTTAAATATGAATTTTCTTTTCAGATGCTTGAATGCCGCGTATTTATATACAGGGCGAAAATTAACAACATAATCGATCCTTCTAGTATCTCCTACGTCTACGTAAGAGCCAATGCTATGAATTCTGTAAAGGAAACTAAGGTACTTAAAAGTAGGCTATAAAGACAGAGATAAAAAAAACACGAGAAGCCTAAACAGCTTTAAAGATGATGCTTTACCATAAGTTTATTTTGAGTCTGCCTTTTAGCATAGATGAACGACCATTGTAGGTACTCGAAGAATGTTTTGAGTAGTAACAATAATGGATCTACTGCAATGTCAAATCATAATAATAGGTGTACTTGTACTTATAATTTTAAAACTAAACCAAGAAATGTCTTGGGCAAGGGTAGATACTAACACTGTAACTAATAGTACAAGTATACTAAGCATACTCGTTTGAGGGCAATTTCAAAATAGTTCTACATCTTTCTACGTATTGTTCCACCACCATAACGCCATTGCTTTAAATAAGTGACCTTCTACAGTGATAAGTTACCTTGTGACTTTTTAAATTGATAAGTTACCTTGTTTTAGGTGAAACAGAAAACCTCGGCTCCAATTTGGAACCAAGTGATTAAAATTCATAGAATGGTGTTTACCACCACGGAGAAAATAGTGTCGAGTCCACCTGTGGTCCTGATAGAAGTATACGAAAACGATTTAGCGGTGAATTATAGTTTAAATTTTTGCTAAGAGCGAACGCAGTAGCACTTACTGACGTCAAGAAACTCTGACTTAGAACTGACCACCTTCATGATCGAGTCGAGTCGAGATCGAGCTTACACACTGGTTTTCAAGTTGTCACCATCTCTGAAGTCCGGTTAATTTAAAAAAATATAAGTTTAAATAAAAAAAACCAAAAATTCGCACACAGGTAGGATTTGAACCTACGACCTTTAGCTAACCAGGCCAACGCTCTTACCGACTGAGCTACTTTGCAGTTCATCCAACCGTGTGAATTTCTTGGTCTATTTTATCTTACGTCATTGCGTGACGGCAGCGACATCTACCCAAGCTGTATTGCAACAGCAGTGGGCAAAGTAGTTATTCTTTACAGAATAAACATTAAAAAAATATTGCTCAAAAATATATTGTTTACTGCACAGTAGCTCAGTCGGTAAGAGTAAATAAGAAAGAACACTGTGAGTCTTAATAAAAATTAAAAAAAATATTTTCTAAATTGTCACGGGTTGAGTGCAAAAGTGCTTGATCGTCAGTTCTTTGGGGTTCTCAAGTCAGAACCATGTATCCGACGTAGTCCAATATTCGCTAATTTAGTTTATTTAATTTATTAAGAAACAATTGTCAGTAATTGCCTGTCACGTACAATACCAGTGGCAGGGGCTACCAGTATGATTCCCACACCTGGACATTATTAAACGTTCTTTCACCCACTAAAACCTGATGGTGTCCACCCGGTGCTATTAGAGCAAGGCTTTTGGTAAGCTATGGTTATAGGACCAGGCAATGCCCTGCACAGCTTCACCTCTGGTTGTGTCGCCTGACTCAAAGCATTTTTTGCTGCATTTTTGTTTGACCCTGAAGAAACCTTCCTTAATAGTTGGCTATTCTCCAATCGATGTGGCTTCTTTACGTTATCATTACAGGAAAAGAACGATCTGATCGGTCGATTCCAAATCCAGCCAGTATTGGATGACAGAGAAAGTTTCGAGCACGCACCCAAGCTTCAGTGGTACGAGTTGTACAAAGGCGTAGAGCTTACCGGACAGATCCTCATGTCTGTGCAGCTTTTACAGGTAACACCTATAAGTGACGTACGAATACTTTGCCAAAGGGTAGGTTACCAAATTGTTTTGATGTACTGATAGAACGTCAAAGCTTAAACGACGGCCATTACTGAGCTGATAAATCCGTACTGATTGTAGGTTAACATTTTGCCGAAGTTCCTGTACCGATTTTGATGATAGTTTGAGAGAACCCTACCTTAGAGGGGTAAAAAGAGTAAAGAAAGTTTGCGTAAGAAATCCGACATTGCGCGCCAACGCATAATGAAACAATGATTCTAAATAATATTATCTTTTCTCAGTTTCGCTTATTAAAATGTTGACAATTTTAGATACCAGAAAGACTGATGAAGACGACGATTTATTCCCCAGTAGAAGAAACTTTCTATGCATCAGGAGTGAAAGAAATAGACGCGATTGGAGACGGGGATTCTTTGCCCGCTAGTCTCATACCACAGTCAACTACTTACAAGTAAACTTAAATATGATTATTAGCTTCATGAACTCTTAATAGTGATTTTGACTTTGCTATAGCTCTTGATTATGACGGCTAATTTAAAATGTTTGTCTCCACTATTG
This sequence comes from Pyrausta nigrata, assembly GCA_949316185.1. Classification (NCBI taxonomy): domain Eukaryota; kingdom Metazoa; phylum Arthropoda; class Insecta; order Lepidoptera; family Crambidae; genus Pyrausta; species Pyrausta nigrata. The sequence goes on from OX438936.1 coordinate 4,794,982, forward strand.
CATGTCACCTATCTGTAATTTATTTCAAACTAGTCGTCTCATATTTAAGCAACTGTTATTGCAGTGGGAAGGGAAATTCATTATTATTAAGGGGGTTAGTATTAGTATGTAATACATATATTTATGTCACGATATTTATGATAGTGAAATTAATTGTTCACTTGACTAATCGGTTCAGCTCCTCAAACAATCCTGCCTCCTATCACTATGGTCTACTGTCCCACTTCAGCAGCACGTTATGTGCACGCTGTTGCTTTTGAATGGTCACTTGCATCTCGCGTAAAAACTGAAGAAACTCCGTCCAAGAAGCCACTACTTTGCGTGCCTATCACATACAAAATACGTCTGTCGTCCTTGCAGCTTGCATGCATTTGTCCAACAACGCTGCCGTGAACAGTGAGCCTAACTGATATTTTTATTAACAGAGTAGATGTCTACTGGTGGGGTCTTCGGGACGTAAACATCACCAGAAAGCCGTGCGCTGTCTTGCAAATAGAAGAACTTACGATAAAATCTGACATCATTTGTGAAAGAAAAGCCAACTGCAATTTCCCTAACGGACGGACTACTCATACTTTTGAAGGGCCCCTGAACGAAGCTTACAGGTCAAACTTGTCATTTAAATTGTACGACAGTGGAACTTTTGGGAGGTCCCTCTTCCTTGGAACAAATGTTATGAAGAACCCGAACAAGTATATTGTTCACTGGATCGCTAAAAACGAGAGAGAGGAGTCGTTGAGATCTGCGTCTATCACCGCATCAAATTTCTTGCAAGGTACCTGACTCTTCTTTTGTTAAATTGTTATCATTTTTCCTACCACTGGTATTATTCAGTTATTACTAACTCACTTTTTTGCGCTTTCAACATAAGGTCAAATTCCAATTTTTTCCCAAGCCCTATATCTTGCAGTTTTATGGAATTTAGTGTGTTTTAGGGACACAACAAACGATTCGAGTTCAGCTCTAACAACATTACAATTGAAGTGGCTGCTGTGACCATCAGAAGGACCAATACATTAATATAAGTTGTTTCAGCAATTACACCAATTATCAGTCAGTGCTATGGTGACAAGAATGTCTTTTTTATGAGCATTTGTACTCGTGACTTAGGTACAAATGCTCATGCTCATTCATCACTTAAAAATCCAGCATTTCTCTAGCGGGAGTCGAAACCGCAACTGTTGTTATTGAATTCCGAAGCGCGGATCAAGGCAGATCGTCAAATTAGCGTAAACTATAGCTAATGACTTGAAATACAGTACTCGGATACTTCAGTGTATTAATTTGATCTTTTTCTAGTTAATCACTTGACCTACGTCAAGAAGAGCAATCCCTACGTAGAGGAGTGCGACGAGTATACCAGCAACGTATCTATCAGAAGCAACCGCACTCGCTGCAACGCCAAACGGTCTACCTGGAGTTGGATATTCAGCAGACAACCAGCTGAAGAAGAATTCGTTCTTCTTCCCATGTTTGCTAAGGAGAAAAACCAAATTAAAGTGGTCAAGAAAAGCCTGTCCCAACCTGATTCGAAGGACTGGTGGCTTAGGTACTTTTGTTCGGAAAAAGTAAGTAACTATAGTCTGTCTGCTTATCTGAGACGTCGCATGCGGGGTACAGCGGTGTGAGGTAGACGAGAACAGAGAATTGATAAGGCGATTTGAATTTTATAAAGAATGCGAAAATCATCAATATCAATATTCAAAAGTTCAATCAACCATTCAATTCACAAGCGCTGACCCACACCGCTCAGGAACCCCGTTCCCGTCTACCCCCCGTACCCCGCAGGCGACGTCTATCGACGTGAAGAAAAATATGGACTCCGTGTCGCCTACATTAAGACCAAAGAATAGCACCATTTCTCCATACAAACGTAGTCCCCTGTTTCCTCCCTGGATATAGACTAAGGTCGAAAAACTTTTTTTGCTATAATATCTGCATTTACTACGGCTATGCTCCTATGTTTCGTTTTTTCCGATATTCGAATAACCACAGGAAATATGGGCCTTCAAACACTAAGAAAATTGCCAAATTTTAACCTCAAATTTTAGACGCTCGCTAAATAAAATCTACGCACTTTAAGACAAAAACTAAAACATAGGAGCATAGTCCCATCCTTTGTTTAATTATTTTTGAAAACAATATTATCATTCATTAAAACACAATTTTACGGATTACTTCGCGATCGTGGTCACAGGGAGACTGTGACCACGATCGCTGTAAAGTGTTCGAAACGTCAGGTTTAAAATAAAATGTAAATAAATCGCGAAGTAATCCGTAAAATTGTGTTTTAATGAGTTCAACAATTCGCGTAAACGTAAGAAACAAAAATATTATTATTGGTAAAGTTTTCGTCGAGAAAACAGGGGACTACGAAATGCTGTTTTGATCAGTTTTATGAAGCGAATTTTGGTCTGAGCTGCATTTGTCCCTTTCTTGCTTTAAGAGGAGAGGTTTGGGGGGTAGGTAATGTCAAATACGTATACGTACAGTGATGCTTTATACTCGATAATTATATCGATATGCCACTGTCGATTATTATTATTGATAATTATATCGATATGCAATTGTCGATTACGACATCGATGCATTAGGTTATTATGTTGTCTTGATAATTTGTATTAATATTGTTTATCATTAGCTTTCATCACTTTGGCTTTTAAAGGTCAACTACTTCTACTCCTCAGTGTCTCTAGACCCAGCAGTTTGGGCTGTGGTTTGATATGTCAGTCAGTCATTAAGTCAGTTTTCATTTTTATATACATATTTAGAAGATAAGGTAAGTGAAGGCTATTTGGAATATCCACCAAGACGTCTAATAAATTACATTATCTATTGTATGGTTTATAAGCACACTGTCGACAATCTGCAGATGTAGATCACTAAATCTTATAAGAAAAATACCTATTTTTACTTTCTCCAGGAGGGACACACTTATGCCAGCTTCGAACCAATTAAACAAATTGTTTCATAATAAAGTTTTTATTGCGCCAATTGCGAACCACTTGTTAGTAGATATTTACAATAATCTTTAAAACTATGGTAAATAACAAACAAAGAAAAACGATTTTATTATTACAACTATGAATATCGTTACACGAACACATTAAGACTGTAACAACAACATTCTGGTCAGACTGAGCCCGTCTTCTTGCGAATGATTGAGTAAAGATCATCAGTTCTAATTTTCGCAGACATCGCAGATGCGCTACAGTAACGAAAAAGTCCAAGCAGAGTGAATCCGTTGTTATAGGTGCTTCACTCGCAGCATAATCCTGCACCAGATATGAAATTGTTCCAGGGTATTGTATCCACTTTTGTCGGTTCTCTTCGCTCAAGATCCATCTCCAACCACTGTTATTGAAGGAATTCCGTCGTTTTCCGTCCACGCCAACATTTAGAATAATTAGCCTCTTCTCTTGTTGCGATTGCTTCGTGTAAAGCACATGATGCTTGTGCAGGTTGACTTATTTGTGTCGGGCATATGAAACATTTCATGAAGTATTCATGAATCCTGCATTTTATACGAAAATGATGTTCTTCCGTTTAGCTGTCATAAATAAACGACATTACTTCATTTTCTTTAAAATATAGTGGATTTCAACTTGTTATTGTTGCACAATTAGATAATGTCTTGTTGAACGGTGTTGTCATTGTTTTCAAGCAATCTCCATAAGTAAAAAGTTCCGTTCCACGTATGAACAAAATTAAAAAAAAATAATGACTATAATTTCATAAATATTAAGCTTTTGCAAAATCATTCTTGCTGTTGAAGTGGATTGTCGTGTCGTATCTTACTAGTATGTTTGTAAAGATATAAAAATTTTATGTAAATTATTATTTTTGTAAAATATTAATTTAGTTACCTACTCGTAGTATGAGTGAACCGGAAAATGTCATCTGTCTTCGTGTTTCAAGGTATATCTTTGATAAACTATATAAAAGGATATAATCATGATACTCAGCCACGGCACTTATTTACATTATTTTTTTTTCTTTTAATTTAATGATGTATCATGTTCAAGCTCCTATCCTATCTTGCATAATGCCCTGTTATAAAGATATAATAACGTAAATATTAGAAACAAAACACGAATTTTATTCAATATTGACTCTACAATAACCTGAATTAGAATAACTTTTTCTTCTTTGTTTTTAGAGTTTTAAGAAACTTTTCACCAAAAAGAATTGTGTATACATAGGCTGTATTTTGTATTGCGTACTGTATCTTCGGTTATAGTTTATCAAAGAGTACATCATGTTTCTCGAAAATATTTTATTTTAACGAGTTTTGCGCGAGGTCCAGTGCGCACACACACTAACTTACGCTACTCACACATGGATAAAGCAGTGCGGGGTGCGGGGGCGACCGCCAGAGCATGTATCGAGACAGCAACATTTTATTCAAAAACCCGTTTTTCAAATGTCACTTAGACCGCGTTTCCTCTTAAAACTGAAGCACCAAAGTAAGCCAGTCATCATCGTAAATACACGACTTCTCACGCACACACACACACACACCAAAGTAAGGCGATCGGCCGCCATTGTAACCCTATGATCACGCACACACAGGCTTAAACCCTGCTTCACTCTTTATTATCGCGGTACGGAGCCCATATTTTTTTAAGTCGATGGCGACGTCTCAGACAAACGGTCAGACTTTAGTGAAGATAATGTTAAACTAAACTTAAACTAACCCTTTGTCGTACTTAACTCTCTTTAATTTTATTATTTTCAGCAGGATTACGAAACTGAAGATGAAACAAGCGTTACTGATAAAATAACGGTAATTCTTACCCTTTTATTTGTAGCAATTAAAAAATCTAATGTTGCTCTGATGTTGCCTTTTGCGTGTAGAAATTTAAAAATCGAATGTTGCGCAATCAATAACGGTAAATTTATGATTTTCGGGAAAAAACCTTATCCCCGTTATTACAAAAACTTAGTATTATTACTTTAAGCCAGGACTAAGCTTTGAGGCTTATAGCTTAGCCAATTAGAAAAGTGTTTATCTATTAGTAGTCCGGTCAATCTAGACCAAAAAATGAGAGTGAAGGTACATAAAATCCCAACAAGCTGAAAATCAGTAAAATTGTTCAAATATAATTATAAATAATATTTAAGGAGGAACTTTTAAATATTATTTATAATAATGTTTGAACAATTTTACTGTAAAATTGTAATTAAATTGTAATTTTACTTTTAAATATTATTTATAATAATGTTTGAACAATTTTACTGTAAAATTGTAATTAAATTGTAATTTTACTGTAAAATTGTTCAAACATAATCATAAATAATATTTAAAAGTTTCCCTTTAAATATTATTTATAATTATGTTTGAACAATTTTACTGATTTTCAGCTTGTTGGGATTCATCGTAAATATCATATACATTTTTTATAGATAATTTTATGATCTACAATTTTTGTCCAAGGTACTTTTATGATAAAACTTACCGTTTTGCAAAAAATCGCGAAAAACTCATTTTTTTGACACTTTACCCCGAATAAAAAAAACATACATGGGAATGATGGGAAACTTTTAAATATTATTTACAATTATGTTTTGAACAATTTTACTGATTCTCAGCTTGTTAGTACTTTATGCACCTTCAAAAGTCTAAATTGACCGGACTATAGGTTATGTCACGAATGTGTCATTCATTCCTCTGTTGTCGGCTAATATTTAGACCTAGTTAGAGCTGTAAGAGTCAATTTTAAGGACGTCAGGTCTCACCTCCGTCTAAGTCTTCATCACTATCCACTAGTTCCACAACTGATCAAGAAATTACCCTCATATTATTATCGATTAATGTTCAATTTAAGACAACCTTGGTAGGTAATATAAATTCATTTTTTTTTTCCTTTAAAGATCTACACTTCGGAGTTGGAACGGCAACCAGAGTTCTCCAGGTTCAAAGACTGGTGTTCCTCGCTAAAGTTCTACAGCGGAACCAAGTGTGGCATCCCTGAAAAGGATGAGCAGCTTTACTGTGGGTTCCTTAAGGTCGGGATTGCGATGTACACGTGGCCACCGCCAAACGACACTGTTGCTGTTAGCCCGAATGGAGTGGACCTTAATAATGGGTCAGTAGCTGTGTTGCTGTTTGTACAATTGCCAGCATATGAGGCTGTACATTTTTGATGCAAAATCAACCTTATTATAATTGCATAAGATGCCACAGTGTTTACCTTGACGTGCTCTTCCCTATATGCTTCGCGGGACACTCTTTACAGTGATTCTCGAGATACATTTTTAAACAGTTTGCCCGACATAACTTCTGTTTGGGGTTAACTTGGAGGCCAAACTTTTGCTCCTGGCTAAGCAAAAATTATAGTACTGTTTTAAAACCCTTTTAGACATCGAAATGCACCATAAACGGTTTTTTGGTTTAGCTGTGAATATATTCATGTATACCCGTAGTACCTAACAGACAGATGGATACCGTTTTGACTGTAATAATTATTGAAAAACGAAAGACCCGCTTGCATAAATTATATTTTTGAAATAGTCTTTACAAACTTTTATTACATTTGATATCCATATTGTAATGGTAAGAAAAAAAAAAGAACCCTTCTCTCCCTTTTCTTTATTTGCGGCCGCCATTTTCAAAATGTTATACCGTTTTTGTCACTACCACAATTCTGACAAATTTAACGACACCAAAAATATCATAAACCGTCCATCCGTTAGGGCTGTAGGGCGTGCCAAATAAATGGACATACACACGCTCGAAAAACATTACTCTTCTTCTGATGCAGACGTGTAAAAGAACCATTACAAAAAGAAAATTTAAACGATACGACACGATAAGGTTGGGCACCGCTATGTTTAAAGCAATAAATAAACAGGTAGGTGCTAGGTACATATAGCTAATATAGCAAGATTTGTTGTTGCTGTTGTTGTTGAGCCTTAACGAGGGATTTTTTGACAACTCAAAATTTTAGTTCTATTGTATGTTGATAGATGGTGGTATTTTGTTTAAGTTACACAAATAATTCGTCGAAATCATTGAGCATAAAACAAAAATATTCTGTGTACAGACATGCAGTAGAAGTACGTTAAAAATTAGCAAGTCTCAAATTGCAGTTAAAAATAAATTTTAATAGAAAAAACCGGCCAAATGCGAGTCGGACTCGCGCGCGAAGGGTTCCGTATCATTAACTTAAAACATTAGACAGTATAGGCAAAAAAGTATATATTTTTGTTTTATTTATAATTTCAAAAGTATTCATCACAGGATACCCGAAACAATTTTAAATAAGAGTTTCCGCGCCTGTTTCTTTACGTGAGTGATTTGAAGTTTATAGGTTCAAGAGTTTAGAAATAACAGGGGGGGGGGACACCGTGTAAACGACTTTGGCGGGCTATTTCTCGCTAATGGTACAGCTGATAAAAAAGTGTTGTATGGACCTTATTTTCAGGATACCCCACACAAGGGGGTGCACTCAAAAAAATAATTCACCCCCCCCCTTTACATGTATGGGGAGGTACCCTTAAAAAGGGGTAATTTTTTTTTTATTTATTTAAATGAGATCTATATGTGAAGTATCCTCGAACCAAGTTACATGCAAATCAGTCCATAAACGTAGAAGATATTCTGCTGTGACAGACTAGAACGGACGGACTGAACGATCTTATAAGGGTTCCTTGTCGGACTACGGAACCCTAAAAACGTTTTGATGATTACTCAATTTTTAAAAAACGACCTTTAAGAACGCGTAAATCAAAAACACGCTAAACATAAACATTATAACATATTAAACGCTAAAACGAGCCTTTTCCTGAAATAAAAATCTTCTTGACTTAGATGGGTAAACGCCATCTAGCGGATTTTTAAGTGCTGATTTTTGACACTAGGAAAATCCCTCATTAAGTGGTACCGCGACATTATAGCACCCAACCTTATCGTGTCGTTTTATTTTTTACTTTTAAAATAATCTTTTTTTGCGTTAGGGTTTTTTGAACATGTAGACGAAAGACAGACATAGGCTTCAAACATATAAGATCCCTCTTTGCGGTGCGTCGAGAGTTAAAATAGCATACGATGTTGATCCATTTTGCTTTATTTATGCACACATAGCGCCACCTCTAGATTCGGCATGAAACCTGCTATCAAACCAATAGGGTGTGCTATCAATGAAATGTCCTTTACTTACGCAAAACTAGGAAGTCGTTTAGGTACAATGCCTGTAAAATACCAACATCGTGGTAAACACGCTGAAAATTATGCAATACCTACCATAATAAAGATATAAACTAATATAATAAACATTGTCATCAGGTTAGCTAAATATTGTACAAGCCGTAAAAAGATAATTTCGTCACGCGTGCGTCAGGTGTTTAGCAAAGTTAATAAATTTTAGTGTTTTATAATTATTACGATGGTTAAATATTTGCCTAAATAAAATCACGTCGAAATATACTCTAAATATAACTGGCCAAAAACGCAATTTTTGGGATAAGTGGTTCCCCGCGACTTTACTAACGAAAAGAACGTATTTTCCGTACGAAGGTTTTCCTTGAATCTACCGCCTCGTCTGTATTTATCTCCGTGATCGTTAGCGGCTAGCACACAGCGTTTTAAGGTGTCGATGTCGCCATCTTTGAGATCCCGGATTCGATTCCCGGCGAGACAATAAAAAAAAACATAATTTTTATATTGTCTCGGTCTAGGTGTCTAGGTGTCGTGATATCACCCCAGGTAGAATGCCACTATACCATAATTTTACACCTTTGGTTACAGATACTTTGACGACATGCCGCCCAACGATCCAGCGCAGTTTCTGGTCAGGGTATACATGGTCAAAGGGGTAGACCTGAAGACGAAGGACTTTACTGGGCAATCGGATCCATACGTTGTGCTCACTTGTGGCAAGAAACGGATAGGGAAAAGAGAGGATTTCGTGAAAAATACCATCAATCCTATATTTGGACGGTATGACATTCTTAAAAACTTCCAGAACAGAGGCTTTGTTCGTATTTTCGAGTTTAGCTTTCCCGCTGTTTTCCCACCCCTCTTTCGCGCTGTCATCCTGACATGAGAGCTACAGTTAAAAATATGGACATCGCCTCTAGTGTAAGAGCTCAGAAGCGAAGCTTAGCCCTCCCATTTTTGACCTGTCGTCGAATTTCATAGAAATAAACCTGATGTAAGCTCAGTTACAAAAAACTACAACTCAAGTACTTTTGACTTGGCACAGGAGAGTTACCCACTCTCCTGTGCCAAGTCAAAAGTACTTGAGTTGTAGTTTTTAAGGAGAAAGAAGAAGAATATCAAATAAATTGTCCAGTCACCACGAAAAATAAAATGATTGAATTTATTTTTGTGCGTAACACCCGTGGTAATACCTACGTAGATATGAATTATTGCTGTAAGTGTGTTGCACTTTTCACTTGATTGTTACGCAGATATTGTGCATGCGTATTTTTCTATAAGTTTTAACCTGACTTTTTACAGCAACAATGCATGGTTCGTTTTCAGAATGTACGAGTTTCGATGCACTCTACCAGATGATTACCATCTGAAGATTTCTCTGTTCGACTACGAGGCAGTACAACCAGATGAGCTCATTGGCAGCACAGACATCGATCTTGAAGACCGTATTTACACGAAACACAGAGCCCGGCTTGGCTTGTCCTCGGAATACAATCTGTATGTTACATTCTTGCTGTTAAGCTCCGCGCAGATGGGCCACCGACCACAGCCACCGAAAGCTGTTGCCAAGTACTTCAGTCCCGTACAAACGAAGTTCGGCGGCCGCCACTAAAAGTCGGTGGCCGCCACTAAAAGTCGGTGGTCGCCACTTAAAGTCGGTGGCTGCCACTTAAAGTCGGTGGCCGCCACTAAAAGTCGGTGGCCGCCACTAAAAGTAGGTGGCCGCCACTAAAAGTCGGTGGCCGCCACTAAAAGTCGGTGGTCGCCACTTAGTCGGTGGCTGCCACTTAAAGTCGGTGGCCGCCACTCAAAGTCGGTGGCCGCCACTTAAAGTCGGTGGCCGCCACTAAAAGTCGGTGGCCGCCACTTAAAGTCGGTGGCCGCCACTAAAAGTCGGTGGCCGCCACTAAAAGTCGGTGGTCGCCACTTAAAGTCGGTGGCCGCCACTAAAAGTCGGTGGCCGCCACTAAAAGTCGGTGGCCGCCACTTAAAGTCGGTGACCGCCACTTAAAGTCGGTGACCGCCACTAAAAGTCGGTGGCCGCCACTTAAAGTCGGTGGCCGCCACTTAAAGTCGGTGGCCGCCACTTAAAGTCGGTGGCCGCCACTAAAAGTCGGTGGCCGCAACTAAAAGTCGGTGGCCACCAGTGGTTGGTGGTGGTTGTCTATCACCAATATCGTTTGACAGATGTTTTGCCAATATGGCGAGTGGTCGCCACCGGTGCGGACACTTGAGTCGCGAGTGACTCACTTCACGTGTGTGTGACGACTCCATAGAAAACGTGTTAAAAATTATGTTGACATATTGTCGCTAGCCACCGGTGGCTATGGTCGGTAGCTCATCTGCGCAGAGACTAACTGTTCTATTTTTTTAGAAAATACGAGTAAATTCTTCCTGTAGGACTAAATTGTTTGTTTGTATTCAATAGGTTCTGTAATTACTGGACGGACCGATACTATCGAAATTAGGTACATAGATAGTTTGAGACTCTAGGAAGGACGTAGGCTACTTTTTTTTAAAATATAAAATCATCAGAAGGGTGAAATGGGGAATGAAATTTTGTATAGAAAATCCGACTTTAGACCCGGGAGTAGTCACGGGGAACTACTAGTCAATATATAACTTTCGAAGTGTCAGTTAAAGTGAAAAATAACTAAGCTTATACGTGTACATAAATAATAATTTCGAAGTAAGATCAGGGAGATCTTGCAGTTGTCTCCAAGTGGAAAACTAGCATCATTTTTACACATGACTTGTGCAAGGTATAGTTTACTTGTCTTCTGGTTTAACGAATCAACAACCTTTGTAGAACTGGCCCCTACAAGTGGAGAGATTGTATGAAACCTTCCGAAATTCTGGAGGAGTTGTGCGCCAGAAACCACCTCGCAATGCCAGTCTATCCTGATCTGAATACCGTTATTTTAAACGGAGTGGAGTATAAGGATTGTGAAAGAGGTAAGTGCATCTATTTAGGTAAAATCCCAATATAAACTCTTTAAACAGTTGTGCATTAGAACAAACATATAGGTTCTCCTGATTTATAAGATTTTCATACTTTTCTAACATATTTCGTAAGTCGAGATGTTAATGCTGAAGAATTCAGAAATTTTGTTCCTTTGCGGAACTGAATTTGTAGGATCTTTTGACCACACTATCTACTGCGAATCATCTATAAAATCTGTCATAGTGCTCTGGTCGATTGGGCATCAACTTGTAATTTCTATCAATTTTACAGATAAATCGTATATTTCTACATCAGAACGCAAAGAAAACATATGTTTGAGCCTCCTTCACAAATGGAACACAATGCCGTTGTGTGGCTATCATATGGTGCCCGAGCATGTTGAGACACGGACTTTGATAAATCCTGAAAAACCTGGAGTTGAACAGGTATACACACATTTTAGTGTCTAATAGACAAACTGTTTGGTGATATCTTAGAATAAAAAACCAGCCTCCATACAAAAAGAGGACAAGTCCTTTATACCTTTTAAACCTATTACAAAACTATACCCAAAAATGCAATTTTTTTGAAAAAAAAAATCTTAAATAAAAATCTCAAAAAACGTTCATTTGGATTATGTCTTTAAAATTTGCTAAATAAAAGGCCCTTTAATTATCGCTAGTCAAAACCCGGACTCCTTGTATATCATCATTGATTGTGCTGTGAAATGGCTCAATAAAAAGTACAGCAGCTCATCGGAATAGACATGGCACAAAAAAAATTGGTCGCGGAAGAGTCTACCTAGACTTAAAATACAGGTTCAAGCTCTGTTACCTTATAATAAAGTTCTGATTACACAGCAGTAAGTGGTCCTCATTCGAGCTTTTTCATCTCTTCTAGGGAAAGATAGTCATGTGGGTAGACATGTTCCCATTGGACACAGAGTTATACATACCCCCACCTGTGGACATTACCCCGCGAAGTGTTGAAGAGTACGAGCTGAGGCTGACAATTTGGGACGCTCAGAACTTGAAACTGGATGACGGTTCGTCTACGAACAAGAAGACACCTGATATTTATGTAAAAGCGTACGTCTTTATTTACATACATTTTTTATCTCCAATCCATAAGAATACAAATCTGAAAAATTCAGCGGAAAAGTACGGTTTTATTTCACTTCTAATGCACTTATCATCATCGTTTGTCTGTATTAGGCGTTCAGTTCAAGTTGGTCGCTACGTCTCTTCCCGCTTCCCCATACCTACCGCGCCCTGCCAATAGGGTTACAAAGTCAACGGTCTGTGGGGCATATAAATCTGTGATATGTTTCGACAAATTTAATTTCATAAAAATCGATAGTATATTTGTACTATGCACTTTCTACATTGTTATTAAAAGAGGATTTTAAATATGGACGTGTACCCACTGCATAAATCCGTATTTATGTATGGCAACGCTGGTTAAGCTAACCGTACCGTACTGAGCGTCTGCGTTGGTCTAGTCTGCGTTGAGGTGCGGTATGGAGAAGTGGGAGGGGAGGTAGCGGCCAACTTGAACTGAACGGGTAGTGTATGTATAGTAATTTCCCGCTATTTTATTATTATAAAAATGCAATATTAAGGGGCTTGTTTATTCAAATAGCTGGATCGGGACAGCCAGTATAGCCCAAGACACGGACGTCCACTATCGATGTATCAATGGAGAGGGTCATTTCAATTGGAGGATGATCTTCAATTTTCAATACCAGCACGTTGAAAGAAAGGCAAGTATCAAGTCACATGTAGACAAGTGAACTTGTAGAGGTTTGACATCACTGACCTCTATAATACAAGTACGGTGGACTGCATACTGCCAACCTAAAAATGAAGCCATTTGATTATCGTTTTTTCGGCGATGACGGTTGTAGTGAGCGTTTGGTTACCGTCCACGGAACTAATGAGAGTTGACATAAACATATGTAAGTAACTTTATTTTACTTTCCTAAACACTCAGTGGGGGCGCTTTGATTTGGCACAAAAATTATCTGTCATTTCTTAGAGAACGTTTAGTCCAGCCTACTTGTATTATAGAGTTCAGTGTTTGGCATAGTGAAAGCTTCCCTTCTGCAAAACAGTCTTCATTTGTAAACAAATACCACAACCTCGCTTTGCGTAGCTGCCGACTTGCGTTTGACGTGAAGCTGCTTTGCTTTATTCATATTAATCTAACACTATTACTAGCCGATATAGCATTTGATATCATCAATGAAAACACGTTTTGAGGTACGGTTTCGGGAATGTTTTATAGAAATCAGGGTTAAACATATTTATTCAACTTCAACCTATCTTCGCTAGAAGCTCATATAGCAGGTGTGTGTTTGCAGTGCCCGGCGGTAAATATTGGACATTAATCTTTGAAAAGATACATACCGAATGCTGATGTATCTTGCCAATTTAAAATGAGCCATTATTTTAAATTTGTAGAGCGTTCTCTGTGTTGCACACTACAATGATGTTTGTTATTACAAAACAATAATAAAGTACTTAATTTTGGAACCAAATTCTGATAAACATTGGTGAAATAAAAATTAGCATCCCGATTGCCCATATGATTGTTTTTCGCTGCCGCCGGGTACTGTATAGTACACAAGTAATTTAGATATAAGATTAGTACTGTACCTACTACTGATTAGGACTATACTCGTATTCTGTATTAGATAATCGTAAAAGAAAAAGGACCTTTTACCGAATACGAAGAACGCTTGCCACCAATTCTGGTTGTTCAAGTCATGGACACAGATGCCATGTTGGCTGATGATTTCTTGGGTAAGATAATTGCCTACCTAGTATTTTCAAAAAACTTTTTAAAATCCGTAGTGAAAGAACGATGATATATGTTTAATTAAAAATTCACAGAAAGTAAGTAAAATATATATTTTTTAGGCACATTGACACTTGACCTCACCGCTTTGCCAAGGGGTGAAAAACTAGCTCGTCAGTGCACATTAGAATCAATGGATCAAGCTAAAAAAATTAACCTTTTTACCATGAGGTCCATCAGATGCTGGTGGCCACTTTGGACTTTAGATCTGAGCATCGAAAAGAAAATACTTGCTGTAAGTAGTCTACTAACATTTGTGCATACATGTCGTGTGCGTGAGCTCTTCATAGTTCAGCAAATAGTCAGCATATATTATTTTCTTCCTCGTAATTTCAGGGAGTAATTGATATTGAAATGACATTACTGCCAAAAGAGAAAGCCTTGCTTATGCCAGTGGGATTGGGTCGTAATTCCCCAAATCCTTTGCCAGAACCGAAGTGAGTACCTAACATTTTTTTAAGATGCACTAACAGTAACCAATTTTTCGAGAACAACAAATGGTAACCATCCTAATATGTTCTATCAATCTGTAATGAAAGTCTTTTGTGATGAAATTACTCTAAAGTAAAGTTAAATTCTAAAATAATTTATTCAATTAAGGACACAAAATGCCACTTATGAACGTCAAAATTACCTTACCTACTAGTGCTTCGAGACAAGACTCAGACAATTTGGCAAGTGCTGAGGAGAAGCACCGTCAGTAGCTCAGAGTCAGGAGTCGATTTTTCGACTCCACTTCGCCTAACCGTACTACAATCAAATAGAGAGTGAATTTCTGACTCCTTTATTACACACAAACTTAGGCTCCGCACAGATGGGCCACGACCACATCCACCGGTGGCTAGCGACAAGCTGTTTATATTGTTTTTAATACGTTTTGTATGGAGTCGCCTCGCAGTCCACTTGCGACTCGGTGTTCGCGTCACGACCATAAAGTTAATATTCTTAACGGAATAGAGGAACAAACACGAGCTGTCAAACGAAACCGAAATAGGATGACATTTGTGTGTGTAGAATTGTTCATGACTATTCTAACAGGTAAAAACTGCATGGATCGGCTAGTATCTTAAATAGTAATAACATTCCCAGCTGGTTCATATCTAATCTTAGATACTTAAACAACAGTAATACATATTATTCGTTTATTACGTGATAGACAGTGGAAACGAAATATCAATAACTTGATACAGCCCTAGTGTAAAACGAAAATTATTTCTTTACACAAAATATGCGTAAATTCTGCATTATGTGTATTGGATATTTGCTTTTTACATTAATAAATGTTTAAAGAAGAGAATTATCATACTAAGCACTTGAAATTCGAAACGCATTGGCAAAAATAAACCTAATTTATGTGATGTCCATTTGGAACAATTTACCTGTGAAATGATCATTTCTCGGGGTTATTTCGCTGTGTCGTACAACAATTATTTACTGAACAAGTCACCATGTTTCACCAAGAAATATTTCAAAAAAATATCCACAGTTTTATGTAATATTTGAAAAATTTAAATAGCTGAAATTCTCAGCGTGCCGATACGTGCCGACAAACTGTTTGACAGTTTCAAAAACGGTTCTGTTACATCGCATCACACATCTCTTTTTATCATACAGTTCCTCTATTATTATTATTAGTTCCTTTATTCTTTATTATTCCGTTAGGTATATTAACTTTATGGTCACGACACGCACTGGTGGCGGCCACTCGCCATTTTGACAAAACATCTGTCAAAGTATCTAGCAGATGAGTGTCAATTTAAAGCAGCCACCAACCACCTTCTTTTGCGTGGGGACAAAAAGACAGAGAGCCACCAGTGGCACTGGACGGTGGCCGATCTGCATGGAGCCTTATGTGCACTTTATATTTCCCACGGATTTGGTTACCATCTTTTGAGGTCGATCGGCGTAGCTGAAATTGGGTGGGAGCATGTTAAACAATATTAAATTGAAAATCATTTAATTGTAGACGTTCAAGTATTACATCAGTCATTATAAATAACCTTTGGAGACCTGACGAAGGTCTACAGCTGACCCTGAAAGTCGTGTTTCTTTTGATAATAGTAATGCTGATATTGCTGGCTGCAATATATTTCTATATGATGCCTGACATCGGATTGCCGAGTTTTTCTAGGTATGTTTTGAAAATCTTTACTCTTTAAATAAACCATATAAATAAAAATATTGTGTTGCTTAAAATACGCTATGCACTTATAATATACCGTGTATAAATAAATATCTTTATTAAGACTATTATAAATAATTGAAACAGTTTTATAAGTTTAAGTTAGAAACCACAAACTGGCAGGATTTGAACCGAGGACCTTTGGCTAACCGGGCCAACGCTCTTACCAGAGCTACCGGCCGTGTAGTTAATCCAACCGTGCGGAATTCATTTAACCAGGGCATGTCCAAGTTTAACTCTAATTACTTGCCAGTAATTAGTCGATTATTTCATTAATTGCAATTTTTTTTGTTTTTTTCAAAGGTCCGAAAAAAGACTCCACCGAGATTTTCCAACGCAAATGATCAAAAGATATTTTGATTAAATAATTATTTTATTATATTTTTATGACAATTTATTTAAGTTGTACTCAATTTTTTAACTTTAATTCATTGTTTGATTTTATTTGTAACGTTAGAAATCTACTTTGTTTTAGATGCCTGTAATTTGTAAGCACTTATTATTAATTCGTTATTAAAATGGACTTATAGCATTTTTGCTTTTCACTTACGTATGCTGTTGTATGTTTGCTTAACACGAACGATTTAAATGAATATTTTTAAACCTAATGTTGTTACTTTAAGTTCTAATTATAAAAACAGCAAAGTAATCATTTTCAAAAAAATCTTCAAAAGCGAATGTATTTAAAAAAAACTTAATTGAGTCAGGTAACAAATTGAAATAGTTATAAGCGCCCTCTGTGTGTTGAGTCTGGAACGTCAAGCTCAAAAGTTTTTATATCTACCGCTAGCAACTCCCAAAGCTTTCGTTCGAGCTTTTGAAACTCACGCAAAAGTTCATAGATGGCGCTAGCAGTTCATTAAGTAGTGCATAAGAGGGAAGCGTGAGTGTGTTTTTTGTAAAAAAAAACTTTTATATTTTGGAAAGTTTTATATTAGATAATATGTGTGTATAAGCTTTTGATATCTAGCGATAACACTTATCAAAGCTTTCGTTCGAGCTTTTGAAACTCTCGCAATAGTTCATCGATGGCGCCAGCATTAAAGTTATTAAGCAGTGCAGATGTGGGCGGCGTGAGTGCGTTTTTTGTAAAAAAAGTCCTATTATTTTTTGAAAGTTTAAATATAAGGAAATATGTCTGTATAAGCTTTTTATATCCAGTGCTAAGCACTTATCAAAGCTTTCGTAGACGCTTTTAAAAATCTCGCAAAAGATCATAGATGGCGCAAGCAGTCGATTTATTAAGCAGTGCAGAAGAGGTTGGCGTAAGTGTGTTTTTTGTAAAAAAGTCCTATTATTTTTTGAAAGTTTCAATATAAGGTGGTAAAGTATACATTTGATATTTTAATGTTGGCTATTGTTATCATACTTAATTTGTTTTATTTTATTTTTGAAATTATATAATGTGCATTTTTTTTCTATTTGCAGAAAACAGCATAATTTTATGAAAAATACAATTAAACAGAATAATCCAAAACGCTGATCATCACTTAGCTTTTTTAGTGTAAACTTAACGAAGGTACATAAGTCGTCAAAAAATACTGGCCAGAAGATTGCATGTAACAAAGAAATAAAAATAAAACTTTTAAATTTTCAGCCGGTGTTGTAAATTGTAAAATTGGTGATCGGATCACACAGCAAGCGTAGAGATGTGAGCATTAGGTTCGCAACACGCATGCCTCCGCTCAGGAGGGCGTTCAAAGCCTATTCCACTCTAGTACCGTGTGATGACCATCACGTTCGGGCGCATTATACGATTCCCGATCGGTCAGTGTGAAAAGTTTTCCCTCGCCACTTGCTGTCTGGATGATTCGAACGCGCGCGGTAAGTTTCAAATTATTTATTTTATATTTTTTTCACGTCCACACGACGTTTTTTGGCGCAGATCGATTCGCAATCTTTGGTTGAGTTTTTGGTAGTTGTTCTCTGTGCAAACTTTTAAAAGCAAAATATTGTCGTTGTGTGTCGTTCTTTTTAAATGGTAATCAAGGTATGTTTTTAAAAAATCACGTTGGAGGCTTGGCATATTTTTTGAGGTTGTCTCTGTCTGTGTTTAAAATAATTGTAAATACCAATTTAAAAATTTGCAGAAAAATGATGTCTGATTTGAAATAACTACAAACTTATGTGTGTTGGCACAAATTTAAGAAAAAATCAATTACTTAGCTTTTTATTCAGACGATTTAGCGTCTTAACATGAAATTGTTATTACTAAAAGCAATTTTACTGTTGCATGTTAACATTGCTGTAGACTGGACTATTCTAGCTCCATTAAAACCGAAAGAGACGTACCTAGACGTCGAAGAACTGTCTAGATATTTTTCAAAGGAAGACTTTTATCTCGTTAAAACCTAATAGAAACTTACGGGGCACTTTAAACATATTTTAGTCTCGATGAAACACGACGCGTAATATAATAAAGTGTCAAAGACAATACTAAGAACAGTAACTGGTTTACAAAACGGTATTCCCCGAAATAAAATAAAAACACGTTTTATTCTGCATTCGCGACATTATCTTTATGAGTTGAATCGCTTTGATGATAAACAAACTCATATACGTATGAATGTACTCGTTGTTCATAGTTAATCTCGTTAATAGGTCGTCAACAATATTTTGATAGGTATTACGGTGGTAAAATGAAAACCGGCCAAGTGCGAGTCGGACTCGCCCACGAACTAAGGGTTCCGTATCGTTGTCTATACAACGTTTAGACACTTTTAAATATCTGTAATTGGCTAGAAACAATTACTTAAAAACCTGCCAAGTGCAAGTCGAACTGGGTGCACGACGACTTGTTACGATGTTGCCGTTATTAATATCGGGCAAAAACAAAAGAATCACGTTTCTTATATGTGAGCTCGAGTTGGGTATTTATTTTCATTCTGTTTTCCTAAAAAAATGGCGGCAGGGTCGATATGACAGAAAGTTTCAATCCTCTTTACATTCGTAAAGGTCTTAGATCAATTCTACCTGTGGATATTCCCTGAAACTGTCAGCTGAACAAGTTCAAGTCATCTTTTGTCAACTTTTTTTGGACCCTTCTTTATGCGAGGTTTTTGTCGCTAAAACTTCAATGTTTTAAATAATTTTGTTTCATCATGTTTAAGTTTTGATTTTGTACTGCGTACGCTGTGTAATCCTTGTGTAATTCATCAAAGGACATAGTCACTGATAATATTATACTTAGTGAATGAACCACTCATTTTTGTTTGTGTCGTTTAAATAGCCATTAAGTAAATGACATTTTATTACATTTATGATTTTCCCAAATATCGCGATCCAAAATATAAAAAAACATCAACCGTCTTCTGGTGGGCTCGAACTCACTACCCCTCGATATCCGGGCGATTGCTTTTCTAACTGAACTACCAAGGAATTTAGTCCCTCGACTCGTTAGATTTTTTGTGACTTTGTACTTGATTTGATATATTTTCTAAAAGTCGCGATTTATAATATTTTTGAAATTAAAGATCATAATAAAACCGTGTTCTGGTGGACTCGACCCACGACCTCTCGCTATGTAGGTGATTTCTTTACTTGTACTATTATGTTTTCGTGTGTTATGTGATGTCCATTCATTAATAAATGTATTTTCTTTCTTTCTTTCTTTTTTATTCTGCGTCCTGACTGAACTACAGAAGACCTTAGTCACCTCACGAAATATTTGTAAGTTCGTGCTTGCTTGCATTGTGCATCGTACCAAAGACGGTAGACGATTTTTTGTGATCGAAGTTTATTTCGTAAAAACTTGCAGAGAAATTGCATTATAAAAACAATTAGAAGTATAATCATGTTGCCAAAACCCATCTTTTGGAGTCGTTCGCACTCCAACTTCTTAATGGGAGTTACAACTTCAAGGGTAATGGAGGAGATAGTACCTATACTAAAGTTTTGCAAGAAAGCGACGCACAAAATGTTTCCTTACCATTTTATGTTCTTTCTTCCAAGATACAGTCAATTTGTAAGTACTTAAGTCGACAACAAAAGTTTGTTCACAAAATTAATTTAATGTATCAGCATAATTATTTATCTGATTCGAGTTTGTAAAATGCATTCAACGGATAAATACTTTGTTGCTCCGAGAACTTGGCTGGCACACTGCCGTGTGTCTAGATCACTTCTCATGGGTCGTCAAATCAGCTACAGATTTTCATTTCTGAAATTGTTCTGTTCAAGTTTGTATCAGCTTAAAAATCAGTAATGGCACTCAATTTCATTAAAATTCATAATACATAGTAACGAAGTTTATTATTTTCTGCAAAGATATTTAATTGGCGACGTAGAAGAAACATTTGACACGCAAAACTATTTGTTCCGCTGGTAAAAGAGAAAGAAGAGAACCGGGCAAATACCATACTTTTTTTTCTCTTTATTTGGGACAGCAAACAATTACATTTTTAGCTTATGCTAAACCTATACTCATTAAAATTACTTAAAACGTAACCAGAACTGTTGTCCACAGATCGGTAATTAAATATTACGAACGGTGGAGCGCACAAGGTTCAGGTGACATAATTAAAATTTATAACCAATTTATTTGCACTCTAAGGTGCAAACGATCTCATAAACTTTTTCCTTAAAAATATTAGGTGAGCTGGAGAAAGGGTCGATGTCATAGAAATGTTTGTTGTAGTCTACAAAGGAGATCGTTCGACCGCGTATGTATTAATGTATTTGGGCGCAAACAAATAAACAAACTCAGACATACTCTCAAAAACGCGTAAAAAGATCACTCATTTGTGACCTCAGAATCCTTAGATCATACGAAAAATTTTTGTATGATCTGAGTTTGTGACCCAGACAGACCCGACACAAAGTAAAAATATCTGTTTTTTTGTAATTCTAAATGTAGCTTAAATTAATTTTATTTATATTTAAACTCAATGGCAAACTATATGCATATGGTGAGATTGCTTTGTCCTTGTTTGTGCGAAACACTAAGAAATCATTTTTATACTTATTTATTTACCCACAAAATATAATATTGTAAATGTACACAATCGCTAGTATATATCACTATAGTATATATATATATATCCACCATCAGATTGATCGCCGCTCAGTTACATACATGCCTTTAGGCATTAGGTCCGCCATTTGTATATATATATATATATATATATATCCGCCATTTGTATATATATATATATAGTGATATATACTAGCGATTGTGTACATTTACAATATTATATTTTGTGGGTAAATAAATCAGTATAAAAATGATTTCTTAGTGTTTCGCACAAACAAGGACAAAGCAATCTCACCATATGCATATAGTTTGCCATTGAGTTTAAATATAAATAAAATTAATTTAAGCTACATTTTGAATTACAAAAAAACAGATATTTTTACTTTGTGTCGGGTCTGTCTGGGTCACAAACTCAGATCATACAAAAATTTTTCGTATGATCTAAGGATTCTGAGGTCACAAATGAGTGATCTTTTTACGCGTTTTTGAGAGTATGTCTGAGTTTGTTTATTTGTTTGCGCCCAAATACATTAATACATACGCGGTCGAACGATCTCCTTTGTAGACTACAACAAACATTTCTATGACATCGACCCTTTCTCCAGCTCACCTAATATTTTTAAGGAAAAAGTTTATGAGATCGTTTGCACCTTAGAGTGCAAATAAATTGGTTATAAATTTTAATTATGTCACCTGAACCTTGTGCGCTTCACCGTTCGTATTATTTAATTACCGATCTGTGGACAACAGTTCTGGTTACGTTTTAAGTAATTTTAATGAGTATAGGTTTAGAATAAGCTAAAAATGTAATTGTTTGCTGTCCCAAATAAAGAGAAAAAAAAGTATGGTATTTGCCCGGTTCTCTTCTTTCTCTTTTACCAGCGGAACAAATAGTTTTGCGTGTCAAATGTTTCTTCTACGTCGCCAATTAAATATCTTTGCAGAAAATAATAAACTTCGTTACTATGTATTATGAATTTTAATGAAATTGAGTGCCATTACTGATTTTTAAGCTGATACAAACTTGAACAGAACAATTTCAGAAATGAAAATCTGTAGCTGATTTGACGACCCATGAGAAGTGATCTAGACACACGGCAGTGTGCCAGCCAAGTTCGCGGAGCAACAAAGTATTTATCCGTTGAATGCATTTTACAAACTCGAATCAGATAAATAATTATGCTGATACATTAAATTAATTTTGTGAACAAACTTTTGTTGTCGACTTAAGTACTTACAAATTGACTTTATCTTGGAAGAAAGAACATAAAATGGTAAGGAAACATTTTGTGCGTCGCTTTCTGGCAAAACTTTAGTATAGGTACTATCTCCTCCATTACCCTTGAAGTTGTAACTCCCATTAAGAAGTTGGAGTGCGAACGACTCCAAAAGATGGGTTTTGGCAACATGATTATACTTCTAATTGTTTTTATAATGCAATTTCTTTGCAAGTTTTTACGAAATAAACTTCGATCACAAAAAATCGTCTACCGTCTTTGGTACGATGCACAATGCAAGCAAGCACGAACTTACAAATATTTCGTGAGGTGACTAAGGTCTTGTGTAGTTCAGTCAGGACGCAGAATTAAAAAGAAAGAAAATACATTAATTAATGAATTGACATCACATAACACACGAAAACATAATAGTACAAGTAAAGAAATCACCTACACAGCGAGAGGTCGTGGGTCGAGTCCACCAAAACACGGTTTTATTATGATCTTTAATTTCAAAAATATTTTAAATCGCGACTTTTAGAAAATATATCAAATCAAGTACAAAGTCACAAAAAATCTAACGAGTCGAGGGACTAAATTCCTTGGTAGTTCAGTTAGAAAAGCAATCGCCCGGATATCAAGGGGTAGTGAGTTCGAGCCCACCAGAAGACGGTTGATGTTTTTTTATATTTTGGATCGCGATATTTGGGAAAATCATAAATGTAATAAAATGTCATTTACTTAATGGCTATTTAAACGACACAAACAAAAATGAGTGGTTCATTCACTAAGTATAATATTATCTGTGACTAAGTCCTTTGATGAATTACACAAGGATTACACAGCGTACGCAGTACAAAATCAAAACTTAAACATGATGAAACAAAATTATTTAAAACATTGAAGTTTTAGCGACAAAAACCTTGCATAAAGAAGGGTCCAAAAAAAGTTGACAAAAGATGACGGAGCAACAAAGTATTTATCCGTTGAATGCATTTTACAAACTCGAATCAGATAAATAATTATGCTGATACATTAAATTAATTATGTGAACAAACTTTTGTTGCCGACTTAAGTACTTACAAATTGACTGTATCTTGGAAGAAAGAACATAAAATGGTAAGGAAACATTTTGCGCGTCGCTTTCTTGCAAAACTTTAGTATAGGTACTATCTCCTCCATTACCCTTGAAGTTGTAACTCCCATTAAGAAGTTGGAGTGCGAACGACTCCAAAAGATGGGTTTTGGCAACATGATAATACTTCTAATTGTTTTTATAATGCAATTTCTCTGCAAGTTTTTACGAAATAAACTTCGATCACAAAAAATCGTCTACCGTCTTTGGTACGATGCACAATGCAAGCAAGCACGAACTTACAAATATTTCGTGAGGTGACTAAGGTCTTGTGTAGTTCAGTCAGGACGCAGAATAAAAAAGAAAGAAAGAAAGAAAATACATTTATTAATGAATGGACATCACATAACACACGAAAACATAATAGTACAAGTAAAAAAATCACCTAGATAGCGAGAGGTCGTGGGTCGAGTCCACCAGAACACGGTTTTATTATGATCTTTAATTTCAAAAATATTTTAAATCGCGACTTTTAGAAAATATATCAAATCAAGTACAAAGTCACAAAAAATCTAACGAGTCGAGGGACTAAATTCCTTGGTAGTTCAGTTGAAAAGCAATCGCCCGGATATCGAGGGGTAGTGAGTTCGAGCCCACCAGAAGACGGTTGATGTTTTTTTATATTTTGGATCGCGATATTTGGGAAAATCATAAATGTAATAAAATGACATTTACTTAATGGCTATTTAAACGACACAAACAAAAATGAGTGGTTCATTCACTAAGTATAATATTATCAGTGACTATGTCCTTTGATGAATTACACAAGGATTACACAGCGTACGCAGTACAAAATCAAAACTTAAACATGATGAAACAAAATTATTTAAAACATTGAAGTTTTAGCGACAAAAACCTCGCATAAAGAAGGGTCCAAAAAAAGTTGACAAAAGATGACTTGAACTTGTTCAGCTGACAGTTTCAGGGAATATCCACAGGTAGAATTGATCTAAGACCTTTACGAATGTAAAGAGGATTGAAACTTTCTGTCATATCGACCCTGCCACCATTTTTTTAGGAAAACGGAATGAAAATAAATACCTAAGTCGAGCTCACATATAAGAAACGTGATTCTTTTGTTTTTGCCCGATATTAATAACGGCAACATCGTAACAAGTCGTCGTGCACCCAGTTCGACTTGCACTTGGCAGGTTTTTAAGTAATTGTTTCTAGCCAATTACAGATATTTATAAGTGTCTAAACGTTGTATAGACAACGATACGGAACTGAACTTGTTCAGCTGACAGTTTCAGGGAATATCCACAGGTAGAATTGATCTAAGACCTTTACGAATGTAAAGAGGATTGAAACTTTCTGTCATATCGACCCTGCCGCCATTTTTTTAGGAAAACAGAATGAAAATAAATACCTAAGTCTAGCTCACATATAAGAAACGTGATTCTTTTGTTTTTGCCCGATATTAATAACGGCAACATCGTAACAAGTCGTCGTGCACCTAGTACGACTTGCACTTGGCAGGTTTTTAAGTGATTGTTTCTAGCCAATTACAGATATTTATAAGTGTCTAAACGTTGTATAGACAACGATACGGAACCCTTAGTTCGTGGGCGAGTCCGACTCGCACTTGGCCATATATATATATATATATATATATATATATATATATATATATATATGTACATTACTTTTAGTTAAGTTTTAGGTTAGTTTAGTGTATATCTATTTGTTCTTTATTGCACAAACAAAGTTGTACAAATGGCGGACTTAATGCCTAAAGGCATGTATGTAACTGAGCGGCGATCAATCTGATGGTGGATCTGGCGGTGATGGAGCTGGATTATAATACAGGGTGTCCGGATTTCGACTAGTGATAATTTAAGGGCCTTTTACATATCAAATTTTAACGACATAATCATGATTTTTTTTGACAAATAATATTTTTTGGTCGAAAAATAAACAATTTTTAGAAAAATTGTATTTGAAGACTTAGTTTTGTAATAGGTTTATAAAACTATTAAACTGTTATAATTTTTTAGCAAGATTTATGAAGAAAAAAAAAACTATGACGGTTAATAATTTTGAATTCATCTATGTCACTTGATAGGCCATAGCGGTACCTTCCAAAAGAATCATTTTCACAACTTTTACGCCCTCCAGTTCCATAAAAATTGTATTTAAAAAAAATTGCTGCCATTTCAAGAGGGGGGAGTTAGACCCCCAACATGGGGGTTTTTTGTCGATAACATTTAATGATATAATAGCCCATAAATTTACACTATTCAAAACCCGGATACACTGCAGGTATATATTTTTTCGATTGTAAAAATGTATGACAGCTTACAATAGTAGTTTTAGAAGGTATAGCCACACGAAAAGCTTCTAAACAGATTAATATCCAAATTTTAATCATAATATTTTCTTGCACACTGTAAAGTCGGCAGCACGTCAAGTTATACATTTGAGTTAGGTACATAAATATATTCTATTTTATAGGGTAGGCGTTCTAAAGGTTGACATGTATAGTCAGCCTTGCAACCGTGAATGCAAATTTTCATTCCAAATAATGTAATATGGCAAAAAGTTGCATACCGACAGACTCCATAAAATATTTTATTATATACTAGTCAAAACAAAATAAGGGCCACTTATTTATTTCGACATCTGGACCGATTTTAATAATTTCTAACTGATGTTAAGTATCTACTTTTTTTGTGGTGTTACCTTAAGTATTAACGAACATCGTGAGAGTTTACAGCTTGCATAGTTTTTGAAGTGGGTGACAGTTTGAAATTTTTTTTATAACCACTTGAATTTACCCAACTTTTTAAACGAAGTTTTAGGTCATTCCAACTGTGAATTCGTGCGCAAGAAGTTAAATTTTGCTAAGTTTGTGTGTGAATAAACATTTTCGAAGAGCAATGCCAAGAAATCGTAGACATATGGACGTGCAAACCGCAACTAGAGCCATAACATTGATACAAGAAGGGCATCCGCAGCGTTCTGTAGCTGGGATTTTCACGAAGAGCCATCAAGAATGCTAGGAATCGATTCCAAGAGACTGGAAGTGTAACCAGAAGACGGGGATCTGGAAGAATTCGAGCAACCACAACACAAGAAGATCGCTACATACGCTTAACTGCGCGCATATATCGATTCGTCACCGCTCGTTCCATACAAAATCGCTTGCGCCAGGCGACGGGTACTCGTGTTGGCGACCAAACGATTAGGAATTGGTTACACGAGGACCAACAATTCAAAACAAAAAAGCAAGGCCTACTATCTTAAAACTACACTTTTTATATGGATACCAATTATAAGCGTACACTACACAGCTTTGGCCCTAAAATAGACATACCTTAAAACTAACTTTTTCTTATATCTAGGGGGTAAATAGAAATTCTTATTTCTACGAATCACTTTTTGTCAATGATTTAGCAGTCTTTTGTGAATTTTCGTTGAGTATCAAATTCAAATTCAAATCATTTATTGCATGTCACATTATAGATGGTACACAAATATAAGTAATAGGTAGGTATGTATTTACATGTGACGCCCTGCACAGGGCATAGAAACATTATGAGGGCTATCTAACTATTATTTCACAAGTTTAAGTACCAACATTATAATTAGTAACGTCAAGAAAACAGTAATATTTTATACATTATATGCTTTATATAACAATCATTAATTTCACATTTTTTCACTTATCAACAATAAAATGCTATAAGAGGTGTTGAAGTACTTACATATTTATCAGAGTATCAATTATAGATGTCAATGTTCTGGTCTTTATGCTAAAATTCAACGCTGTATGGTGTGTACCTACTTAGCCACAGATATTGTATACACAAATAATACATTTTTGTAGCTCTTAGTGTAACAAACAAACTGTGATGTATCCTTCGTCGACCCTTGGAATGTATGACTGTTCTTGTTTGATTTTACACGACTGCCCTAAAAACGGTGTATTGTTTTCAGGGTTAATTTTTTTAATACAGTGCACAGTTCTCATGTTTTACCATAATGTGGCATGCAAAATAATAACAGTTATAAAATTTGACTAATTAATACAATATCAGTGTCATTAAAAAAATAATAAATTTTGTAGTTTATGTCATGTGTGTATATACGATCCTTAATTCTTCGATAACTTCTAAACACCTGAGCTGATTTGGATGTGTGGTCGTTAGAATGCTTTGACGAGCCCGGATAGCATACAATTGAACTGTATTTAATTAATTATTATTTATGTCAAAAATATACAAATCATATCAAATACCTAAATATACGAGTACTCGATATGGCAGAGCCTGTCGAAATTTTCAAGTGCTTCTTAACGCTGTAATGCCGCGTTAATTGAATCAATGTTATTGGGATTACACCCTCAACACTCGAAAGAAATACTTAATAGAAAGGAACGCGGGTTCTATTCCCGCCTCTGGTGGTCATTTTTTCAAGTGCAATTATATGTTTACTTTTGGGTTCAAATCTTTTTACGGCAGTCGTGTTTTAATTTTTTTTATTGACTGTTTACCTTTCTTCTCATTCCTGCTTAGCCCAAAGATATGTCTGGTCTCTACCAGTCAAGTGCCAATTAGCAGTAAGCCCGCCTTTTGTATAAAGTTTTAGTTGTGCAATAATGTTTCAATTAATTAATAGGTGAGGAATCATGTTGACACTCATATCATTGATCTGAGTGTGAAAGTGAGTGGCTGTTTAATTCATAGCTTCTTGTTTGTATTAAACTTTATTTAACTTAATAATATATAACTTTTGTCACTATGTCAATTACATAGCTTTCTACTAGTGAAAGCATCTTCAAAATCGGTTCAGTAGTCCCAAAGTTTACGTACTTCCTACAAGCAAACTCACAAACTTACATTACCATTTTATAATATCTATTAGTATAGGTTAATTGCGCCAATGAACTTACAGTCAATAACAGTGGCCCATCCCACTATACATTTTTACTGTAAAACCGCCTCTATTACAACAACGTAATATACCGCAGTGATTACCTTGATGTGCTGCCGTCTTTACGTGGCAAAACACGGGCAAATACGAGAGTATCTATCTGCTATAAACTTCTTACTTTAATGCTTTATTATATCACGATGCTAAGTATACACAAATGTTTATCTTCACTTGCGTTACATATAAGACGATTGTTTAATTAAATATTCTTGAGTCTTCACCGGAACAATGCTATTGCAATGACATCACATTCAATAGTACTAGTCGTAGTGTATCGAGAAAAGACGTGTTCAATACTGGATGGTTAAAAATAAAACTTTAAAAAAAAAAACGAAGCTAAGCGAAGCGGAATCTCTAAGAAAAAACAAACTGTACTTGGGAAATGAACAAAATAAAATCAGTGAAAGTTAGAGACGAAAATGGTAGCAAAACAGGAGATGAGAAAATTGAGGAGGTCGATTTTGATACCTTCTTATCAAGTGCAGGGGAATTCGGCCTGTATCAATGGCTTTTGTTCTTTTCAATGTTTCCCTTCTACATATTCGGAGGGTTCACATATTTCGGGCAGATGTTTATGACCGAAGCCTCTCCGAACCATTGGTGCTGGATACCAGAACTCGAAAACATTACTGCAGAAGAACGCAGAATGATAGCCATTCCTCTCGACGAAAACGAACGATTCGGATACTCTCGTTGCCAAGCATATATCGCCAATTGGAGCGAAGTCTTGAATACAGGACAGAAACCAAATTCATCGTGGCCTATCGCAGCATGTACCAATGGATGGGAATTCAATACAACGGAAATACCTTACCCAACCATTTCGAGCGAAATGGGATGGGTCTGTGAAAGAAGCAGCTACCAAGCTACAGCACAGTCGTTTTTCTTCGTCGGATCAATTGTTGGCGGGTTCATCATAGGCTGGATAGCGGACCGCTTTGGAAGACTTCCAGCAGCAACCTGTGCTAACATGATTGCCTGCGTTGCTGGTATCGCCAGTACATTCTCTACCAATTTTATTGCATTCACTGTATGCCGCTTCTTCGTTGGCATGGGATACGATAACTGCATGATGATGACGTACCTTCTGGTTTTAGAATATGTAGCTCCAAAATACCGCACATTAATGGCGAACTTGCCTTTTGCTATTTTCTTCAGTTTAGGATTGACTATACTGCCTTGGATTGCTTTGGCGTGTGGACATTGGAAAACAATAGGGCTGGCAACAAGCGTCCCATTAGCTATATCTCTTTTTGCCCCATTTGTCATGCCAGAAAGTCCAAGATGGTTGTTATCGAAGGGACGAGTAGACGACACCATCAAAAAAGTTCTCTCTATCGGTCGGTTAAATAAGAAACATATTCCTTCAAAAATGGTGGACCAATTTAAATTGTCTTCAATGAAAAAAACAGATACTGGAAATAAAAGTGTGTTGCAAATGTTAAAGAGTGCTTTGCTTAGAAAGATGTTTTTTTGCATCTGCGTGGAGTACATGTGCCTTATGATAATATTTGACGTATCAGCTCGATCCGTGGGACATTTAAAGTTTGATTTCTTTTTATCTTTTACCTTGGTTTCACTGACTGAGTTACCATCCCTGATCATAGTTTCATTTGCTTTGGATTATACCGGTAGAAAGTGGTTGATGATCGGTGTTTCTTTTGTGTGTGCTGTGTTTTGCTTGCTTACAGCATTTTTGTCAGGCGGACTTGCTTCTGTGTTGTGTGCCATTATGGTAAGGT
The DNA here is from genome assembly GCA_949316185.1 of Pyrausta nigrata. Lineage (NCBI taxonomy): Eukaryota > Metazoa > Arthropoda > Insecta > Lepidoptera > Crambidae > Pyrausta > Pyrausta nigrata. The sequence continues at coordinate 4,825,129 of OX438936.1, forward strand.
TTACGATTAATATAGCTTGCAATGCATCTATGCAATGGGCTGCTGAGCTACTCCCAACTCCAGTCCGTGGTTCAGGATCGGCATTCATACACATTTGTGGATACGTAGCCACAGTTATATCCCCTTTTATCGCGTATCTAGACATTGTTGCCTACTACCTTCCCCTTACAATATGCGCATGTGTTGCAGTACTTGCTATATTATTGGCGTTTAATTTGCCAGAAACTGCTCAGCTGGACTTGCCTCAAACATTTGATGATGCTGAAAATTTGATCCGGCAACAACCATTTTGGGACTTTCCTTGCAGAAATAAGCAAATTAAAGAAAAGAATGCGTATGTCAATGATTCGTTTGAACTCAATTAGGTCGTGCCTATGCGTTAAGCATTGTTCGAGTGGGAAAAGTACGTTTTGACTTTTAAAAAAGTCGCACATTTTGTCGCTTTTAACGACCACGGTAAGTGGTTTTAAAAATAGGTACTCCGCACTGAGTATAACGATATCTATAATATAAATGAGTATAAATCAAGCAGTAGCAGAAATGCTGGTGAAGTGGTTATGCTGTGCTAAGTTTAAAAAAAATGCGAATTGCCTATGCTATGTGCTTGTTTTGCTTTTATGTACGTTCCTGGAATATTAGAACTTTGTAACATATCACATTGTTTATGCTTATTTACCTATGGCATGGTATTGCTTTGTCATAATTGTGTTACTTATAGATTAAGTTTTATTTATTTTGTGTAAGATAAAAAGTCTAAATAGCCTAAGATATTTACCTGTGTCGTACTGGTAGGTATCGTCATGGGTACCATCTAAACCTGTACTTGACTTATAAGACACTCAAATTTTTATAAAATTATATTTAAATTGCAAACATTATGTTGTAATAAAGAATGTTGTTTTGGACTTTATCTTTTTATCATGCCAATAACAAACACATTTCGCAACATTAACTTACGTTACGCTGACCTGTCAAATTTTCGCAACCAATTTGCAACCTATGTTGATCACACATAGTTCAATATCATTTGGGATATTTTGATAGATTTCGGTAGGTCGATAATATGACGCTGACTGTACTCATACCTCGCATTACACACGGTCTTTTTGAACAGCGAAATGCGAAATATGAGGCCCTCTTGTGTTTCAAAGTATTTTGTTACGAGTCTTTTGATGATATTAAAACTGAGGAATTCCACAACATCAAGATTCGATAAGCTGATGTTTAACATTTTATCTTGTTTATTAGGAAAAATAAAGATAATGTAGTTGATTCGAATTTTGTAGTTGAGAGTTGAGTTTTTCAAAAAAACTAATTCTCAGAAAAAAACTGATTGAGGAAAAAAATACTAGGTACTTACCTTTATATTATATGGAATATCAAGTTGTTTTTTTTTAGCAAAAACTTAACTATAATTGAACAGTAATGAGGCAGCTATGTCAGACAGAGTTGACAATTCGAAACTTGTATATGTCGCAGGGATTTGTCAAATACGTGATAGTATAATTTCACTAGTGAAATTATAATTACACTGATTATTGTCAATGACGACTGGTTCGTATAATTTAACGGACTTTTTTCAGTGAAATTGTAATTTCACTGGGCTGCAATAGTGATATTATAATAAATCTAGGTTTATTATGAGTTGAGTTTGTGGTGGGAGCCCCGCGTGTTCTGATTGGTCAATTAAGTTAATTAGTCGCAATACATATTTGTAAACATTGGAGCGTGCCTTTTTAAGTATCAGTTCATTACATATTTTCGGTGTTTATATGAGGTATTTAGTTGATCATTCTAGTCCATATCTTCAAAATGAATGATCGTGAGTATTTGGAAGTGTTCAATACTTGTAGTTTAGTTGGTAAAGAAAATAGACCAATCAGCGATCGCTTTGATAATCTAACGGCTTTCTTAAAGAAGTGTTATTGTTAAAATATCACTGCCTTACAATGTCACTGTATCGGTCTAGTAAAATTATAATGGCACTGAAACTAGCCAGATAAATTGTAAGTAATGCAAACGATTGACAATAAAACAGTGTAATTATAATGTTACTAGTGAAATTATAATATCACGGATTTTATAATATCTCTGCGACATATACAATCACGATTCATGAGAATCAATGTGCATACACGTGCATTCGATTTGAGACCTTACATTGGCATAAAAACTTATTTGTATATTTTTCATTGCTTGTGACTATACCAATAAATAGAAAAGTACACCAAACTCACAAACTGGATCACATTAATGATTTTTTCTAGAAGATGACAATGTTTTTGACGAAATAACTTATTTTGTTAATTTAAAAATAAATTATGTCATGGTATATAGCGGCCCCCGATTTTTTATTTATTGTTTAAATAGCCGATTCTTACGACTAAGTTCGCGCAAATGGTGAATTTCCCATAAAAACTCCCACCTCTTCCTTTTCGACCCACTGAGAGGTTGAATTTTCAAAAATCCTGAAAAGGGCAAGTCAATCTTAATTTCTAACCTAATACCTAAATATTTTTTACCGATTTAGCTCCAAAACTAATGAAGTCTGGTACAATCTTACCGTTTCTTAGTCACTATGGAAGGAAGCATGGTGCAAAATTTAAGTTTCTAATCTTAATACCTAGTTTAGGGTGTACGGTGAATTATGCCGGTCAGTCAGATTTCCTTTTTACCCGACTACTTTTCATTTACTTACTTGGTTTAAATTATATTGAGATATACAGTTTTACTCAAAAAAAAACACTGTTCTCACAAAATGTTTTAGCCCTCACTCTCTAACTTAGGGCTTACTCTACAGAGTGTTTAAGCTATTAAGAAGTTTCCTCCTGACTAACTCGACGGTACTTCTAATTTGTCATACGAGCCAGAGTTAGAACCCAATTATCCCGCAGGAGTTTTTATTGGCGCGTTATCGTAAAAAGGAATAACTATGTATCAATGCTTAGACAAAATTACAGAGAGAAGATAGGGAATGCGCATAATAGCATCGATAAAAAATAGTCCATTGTTATATTCTGATAAGTATGTGCGCGACCCTCATGTGCCCCGCAAGACGTGCGGGAGGCGAGGAAGCGCCTATAGGACGCGACTGTTGAAAAAACAAGCAAACATAATTATTTAAAAAAAAACACCCGACTTTGAAATGGTCTTTTTACTGGCTTTTATTTGATACCCATATTGCTATGGTAAGGAAAAATCAATCCCCCTCCCCCTTTAATTCCATTTGCGAACGCCATTTTTAAATGTATACGGCTTATGTCACTCTCACAATTTTGACAAATTCAACGACACCTCGCATTTTAAATGCCGTCTAACCGTTTGGAAAACATAACCCTCCTTCCGCAGTCGGGTAAAAAAATCCGCTACACTGCCCGTCCCTGATGACATTAGCATGCCCTCTTGCACCTCTGGGGGCCACAAAAGAACGAACTTGTTCGACTATAACCCGTACGTTTGTGCCAACAGATGTCACTTTCATTGTGATTCCCCACTTATGCAATTGTAAGACGCCATAAAGCAGAATATTATGTAAGCCAAGACCCAGATAAGCCTTCCCGAGTAAATTCGTCAGTAAAACAGTATTCTTTTTGCGTAGCAGGACACGTTGTGACGTTCCAATTGGGTTATAAAACAGTAGAAACGGTTCAGAAAACTCTTGAAAATAATATGAATGTACCCACTTAGCGATAAAAAAAGTTTTTCGAACTATTTGGTGGGGTTTTTGAGGTCCTAGTATATATTATGCGGTCTCCAATGCATAGTTTGGATTAGCACATCATCCTGGGCCATATGGAGGGCAGACGAGCCAGAGGCAGAGCACCTTCCCGATGGACAGACGCGGTGAAGAAAACAGTGGGCGAGAGCATGCAGAGGGCAGTCTGTACACAGCACATATAACCGCAGCCACTGGAGGAATCTCACTTGTGGTCGCGATCCTCAGCATTGAGGGACCGGGGAAGAAGAAGAAGTCGTCCTTGTGGTTGACCCTGGGCAACGACATTACACACTCCGAATTGCGATGGCGGCTGAACGATCCTATTAACGGTGGTAGGCTCTGTTAGGTGCCGCCTGGTAGCTTACACTCTCCCACCGGAGCCCAGCGCCAAGCAGGTTGCCGTGTTCCTTTGGTAAGTGGGAGTGCCAGTACCTTCTGGGTGAGCTTGCTCCACCGTCGACTCTGGCTACACCACGTATAGCTTAGTCTAAAGTCAAAAGCGAACTCATTTTAAATAAGAAAAATACGACATAAGTATAAATATCGGCGTACTTCAGAAACCGAACATAATATTGAGACAGCCAGCCAACTACTGAACTCTGATTGCATTGCATTTATAAAACGCATTTCGTACAGGCCTTCTGCATCATAATCCGCTATGTTCACAAGCTAACGGTTCGCAAGATAGGATGGCTGCAAAATAAATAAATAAATGAGAAAATTGTAATTCCTTTTCTTTTCTTCGATGCAGATAGTACGTGGGGGGAATTCATATAATGCCATGTGTAGAGAGAACGATACGTCTTCCACCGCGTGGTTTTATCTGAATATTTGCTATGTTGAGCGCTTTTTAACCAACGTCAAACAAGGTCTTGTTTTGCTTATTATGTAGTTTTAGCAAATGAAACAACCAGGCAATGGTTTAACATTCTCACCGCCGTACAGTCAAAAAGAGAAATAACTTAAGCAGACTTAGGGCCACTTTTACGAAACTTGTTAATTAAGTTTAACGGTAGGTATGTTTAAAATATCATCCCGTTTCTGCCAACGTCAAATAACTGGCGAAGACAGAATGATGTTTTTGAATATGTTTAGCGCTATGTATATTTATCCAGTTTCGTAAAAGTGGGCCTTAGTTTTAGTGGAGTGGAAGGGGATGTCTTTGGGATCAAATATAATGTACCTAATACTCCTTTTTTTAATAATAGGCAGACATATGATCGCAATCTCACCTGATGGTAAGCGAAAACAGCCGCTTACTGAATTACTTGATTTTTTACGATATTTACTACTTACTTAATAGGGACTGATAAAATATTTTAACATACTACATACCAGCTTGGTGTGAAGTCGTTTACGATTTTTATCAGATACTGAACAAATATTATGGATAACAAAATGGCGTTGTCACAAGACAACGATTTGTAGTAACACCTCTCTGAAGAAATTTAAATACTTAACATTTTTTTCGAATAAATGTGTTTACTTAAAAAGCAAAGCACTCACCAGGTACAAGTGGTTCTATGTTTAGTTTAGACTTAGTGAAGTGTTCTCTTTCTTTCTTATGCAATCGCGACTATATTTATAGCTTGAGAGATCATGCAATACAGAAATGGCAGTTGACGAACTTGAGGAATAGTGTAGGTAACATGAATTAAATCACTTAAATTAGAAAATCCATAGTCAATTTAGTAAGGACGTCATGATAACGACTAAAGTTAGACGAAAACACGCAAAAACTTGTAAAAATACGTAAGAAATCGCATCACTTTATTTTGACGATTCTAAATTATTGTAGTCTATCTCGTTTCGTTTGTTAAATGCTTAAATTTAATGTTAGACAGAACACATTGGAATCTAGCCCAATATCTCTATCCAAAAGTTTTTTTCGCTGGTTACTGTAACCTTTTCTACTGTGGCACTGGTTGGACTAATCCGCGGAAAAGTGGGTGTAAACCGACAATGTATTACACAAGCAAGCACAACTAATTGGTGGTGTATTACACACGTAAAATTTTAAAGGAGTACTCGTTCCTCTCTTTTAACTTATACCTCCTTACTTGTAATAAGTAATGAATTTGCCACTGCTATGGGGCTAGTTTGGAGTCAATGATAAATAGGCATGACGTAGTGGAGACAAACATTTTTAATTAGCCGTCTCATATTAATTCAAGTGGGCAATGTCAAAATTATTTAGTAAGGGGGCATCCTCCTAGCGCTATGCCGGTTGTGCACTCGTACGCGAGGGCCCAGGGTCCGCTGACCATGATCCAGGATGTGGCAGATCAGGTAATTACATTGGAGCGACTGCCATCTGACCTCCGTGACCCTGTTACCAGAGGAACCTGACCAGTTTTGGATCATGGTTACACATGCAGTCGCCTGAATGTGCAGGTTTCCTCACACCCTCACCGTAAGAGCATCGGTTAGTGAAACAACTAATTTACATAACTCAAAGTCATTGGTACATGGCGGCATGTGGGATCGAACCGGTGCCTCCCGCATGAGAGGCAACCCGCTAGCCACTGCGCCACCGACTCTCTAATTTTAGTAAGGGGGTTAATATTAGTTTTATGCATTAAAAATAAGTGTTCAATTTGCATTTACTAGGGACGTCAGAGTATCAGATTGAAGAACTTGTTCATCTTCTTCTTTAGTTTATGTCGACAATAGTGACTTGTCAGACTGAAGAACGTTGTTGTTTTGTATTTAGATTGTCTTATCCATTCTCACCCAATACAAACATTTCAAATTAGTCGTCTTATATAAGTATAAGCAATGTCATATTTTTTGTCAGTAAGGTGGTACATCTGGTTCATACATACACTAACTATAATATCTACCTACTAGTTTGATATCAAACATGATTATAATCAGAGAACTTTGTTAACATTAATTACTCGCGTTAGTTAAAGTACCCAAATAGTCCCTAGAGGCATACTATTCTAAATTATGAGATCTTTTTGGGATGCCCTAGTACTTGATATGAAAGCTTTCTAACATTTCAGTGGGTTATTGGGTTTAAATCCCTTCAGCAACCCTCTGAACCTATATAGATTCATTGTCTATTTTCTTCTATAAGGAATGGTAGAGACAGATTATTTCTAAAACCGTCGAACTTACCTTGGTGATTTTCTTGTCGGATAGGACGTACCAATTTTTTTGAGACAGTAACTTTTAGTTTCTTTAGAAAAAAGACAGATGGATTTAAAATTGGTTTTAGTGGTGCGTTGGTATTGAGTCCAGAGAAATATTTTTATTGTTGCAAATTATTTTAAGGTAGGTAGGTATATAAAATGTTTTCGGATCCATCAGGTACGAATAGTATCAAATTGACAATGTCGTACTCATCAACTCCTCTTAATTTTTACTATCTGACCTTTTCTTTAATTCTATTTAAGAGTATGAAGTGTTATCATCAAAAAGTACCTACTCATGAAATATGTAGGATAAACATGGAATTCCTCAGAACAATAACACCAAAAGAACCTCGGACACATTTAATTTTGTCAGAGAACACATTCTTGTGGACATCAAAGAATAATTATGAATCAATCTGAGTAGTCTTGGAAAGAGATCAATCCGTACAAGTACGTACTCACACGTACAGTACATTTATTTTTATAAAAGTTTGGCATTTTGCCACCTGATCGCTTTATTATATTTCTAACTCCGCAAGAACGTGTTCTAACTCGGGAGCTATTTATAGTTTGGTGTTACAATACCTGCCTACCTACCTTAAGGTTGTCTGGAAGAGATCGCTTAAAGCGATAAGACCACCTATTTTTTTTCTTGGGCGATCAGATATTTTACTGCCTCGCAGAGCTATCGGTCTACTCTGCAGATACAGTTGTTGGCATACTTGGATGAGGTTGTAAAGTGGATTATGGTTATGTTTGGTTAAAGTTTTTGAGCTCGACCATCTACATTGTAATTTTTTTTGTATAAATCGTTGTACATACTATATTTTTCTGTTATGGTGTGCAATAAAGAGTTATCTATCTGTCTATCTTCCTGCTTTCTTTACAGGACTTTCAAAATTAAAGGCTTAGCTTTAGTCTAACAAGTTTTTAAGCGCGACCCTCCACGCGTCTGCAAGACTTGCGGGGGCCGAGGTACCGCCAATCTCTGTCATATTAAATTCTCTTCCCCGCTGACATCTAGCATTCCTCGCCCCGCGCACTTCTGGTAGCGCAGGAAGGTCGCGCAAGAACGTGTCGTACTATCCATACTAATATTATATTATAAATGCGAAAGTGTGTCTGTCTGTCTGTTACCTCTTTACGCTTAAACCATTGAACCGATTGAAATAATATTTGGTATGGAGATAGTTCGAGACCCTGGAAAGGACATGGGCAACATGACATACATTTCGTCGCGATATAAAAAAATTAAGAGGGTGAAATGGGAGATGAAAGTTTATATGGAAAATCCAACTCTTGCGGGTGAAGTCGCGGGGAACCACTAGTAATAATATAATAGTCACGCTCGCGCCCATGCAAGGGTCCAACCTAACACGAGTTAAGGGTGTCACCATGATGGATACGTCTGGGGAGACGTCATCAACTACTATTGAAAAAGGTCAGGGTTGTATTTTCTCAGTAAAAATGCCGTTATCCATTCTGTCTATGTACGGACACATTGTGATGAACACGTATCTTACTTATGATGTTAAAGTCATTGATAGTGTATTGAAAATGAAGTAGATGGGTCATTAGCGCGCGGAAATTGATTGCCTTAGTTGTGTAACTTGTCCAATTTTGCATTTAAATATGACATTTTACACGTAAAAGAACGTGTGCTTGAAACCACTTGGAGCATCTTATTCGAATCGCAGCGCAGTGCGAGATAACAGGTGTACCTCTTTTTTAAATAAATACACGATCAGTGCTTAAAGTAATGTAACATGCAGTATACATAAATAATTTTGAAATCCTATATTTCTGGAAAATAATAGCATATTTTAAACACACGTTCATTAGTATTTTTTAATTATCTGCACAATTTTAGTTGGGAAAATTGACACAAAATTTATAATTAAATATGGGAAAATATTTTATGGCGACAACTTTACCTACTTATTTTATTTTATTAGTAGACTCTATACACGATACCTAAAGCCCAGAAAAAAAATGGATGGTGACTAAAAAGTTACCCTGTATAAGGAACGGATGGTCAGGAATTAATGACAGATAGGTGACAAGACTAAGGATAAACCAAGAATAAGGTACATGCAGCAAATAAAAGAAAAGATAAATGTCGGGTCGTATCAGGAAGTCAAAAGAAGGGCGGAAAGCAGAGAAGAATGGAAAAAACTCCACCGGCAAGAGCCAAGCTCTTAAATTGTAGGATGATGATGAGGTGACAATACAAAGTGGATACAAACATTTAAAATTAGCCGTCTCGTATATATGTACTCGTATATATGTTACGGCTAATAGCCGAAGTGCGGCTACACCTAGTTTTAGCCGGCTACAACTAGGTGCAGTCCGCCACATGCGGTTAAACTTAGATGTATCGTACTTATACCTAGTTCTAGCCGCTATAATGAAGGCTAAACCTAGTTGCAACCGAAGATAAGTAGGATACACCTAAGATTAACCGCATGTGGCGGGCTGCACCTAGTTGTAGCCGGCTAAAACTAGGTGTAGCCGCACTTCGGATATTAGCCGTAACATATACAAGTATATATACATTCAAGTGATAGGAGTGGCAAAATCATTATCACTATGATCGTTATATCTGTAAGGAGCCGGAAATGTAAACATAATTAAGCGGATGACTGTGGTGACAGTATTTCAAGCTAACCAATGAGGTTTTTTTGCAGTTGAAATAAGGTCGAATTTGTAATAGATAAAAATGTACGTAACCCGCGCAAATATCTTTCTGTACAATCTTTCAAAAGTCAAAAATAATTTATTCAATTAAGGACAGAAAATGCCACTTATGAACGTCAAAAATAAATAAAAAACAGTAATATTGGCCCTTATGGGGCCCGAACATGTCTCCTCATCTTTTGGGCCCTACTAGTGCTTCGAGACAAGACACAGATTTAATCCCCTTTTCACACTCATTAAGCAAAATTTCCGGGACTAAGTCCTTTATTGGGTTTTACTTTGACTAAACTTATCATCTATCTATAATTTAAGAGCTACGCTCTTGTCGGTGGAGTCTTCACCATTCCTCTCTATTCATTGTCATTTTCTTGACTTCCTGGTACGATACGACCCCTAGCTTTTACTTGATTTGGTCATGTAGGACCTTTTTGGTCTTCTTTTTTTTCCTTTTCCCTTCACTACACTTAAGTTGAGCTAAATAAAATATAATAAACTAGCTGACCCGGCGAACTTTGTTCCGCCTTAATGTCAATAAATAAGCAGTTTTTTTTTTATTGGAAAAAATACAAAAAAAATTAAATTTCTACATCAATCATTCATAATTATTTCTGTATTTTAGTACATAGGTTGCTCTTCATTTAAGTACCTTGTGATACACGACATTTTTTGTTTTATTATCAGGCGCAAAAACAAACAACGCAGATGGTCTTCCGACCCGTGAACATGCCACGTATAATTGACCATGGGAAAAACATGAATGTTCTAGATTTAAACCACAAACTTTTAAGGATTGGCCTTGTGATTTGTTGATGGTCATGGCAAATGCAAGACGTATCGGAAATTGAAGTCTTTTAAATTCAAACGGCATATCGGTTGGGATCATCGGTATCCTCGGAATGAGAACTTGCTCACCTTTGAATTTTCCTATCATTATCGTAGCGTAAATTACATTGTTCATCAATTTTCTAACCACCAAACGCGTACCGTTGCACAGTTTTGGTTGGTTTATGTTTCGAAGCATGATTACTACGGAGCCAACCTTTAGGCGTAAATTGTGCGGTGGTAAGCCAGGCACGTCCAAAGAGTTTAAAAATTCAATTGGATAGTTGGTGGCTTCATCTTCATTTGTGACGCAGTCAATAGATTTGAATGAATGCATTGTTCCAATGATCTTATTTTGAATTATGTTGTTTAGGTCATCTACATCTTTATTCTTAGCCGCTAAAATTGCTCGCTCACTCATCCATTCATAATTTTTGTAGTTAGAAATAATTTCTGGAAATACATTGTTGATAAGTTCGTCTTTTGATGAGACAAAATTACAGAAATTATTTGGAAATGATATTAATCCGCTCGATTCATCGACAGGTACTTGACCATTACCGATAGTCAGCAATTGCTCCGAGAAATCTTCAGCAGATGTATCATTAAGCAATGCAACTCTCATGTTTGTTGTCAGTTGCAGTTTCTTCACATGGCGCCATAGATTTGACGATTTGAGGCAAGCGTTTATTTCGTCGGCAGCCGTAGATCTTGGAATTACTGGCAGTATTTGGCGGAAATCACCAGAAAGTAAAATCATTGCTCCTCCAAAACATCTCGAGTCATTGCGTAAATCTTTTAATGTTCGGTTAAGTGCTTCTAATGCACGTTTATGCGCCATTGTGCATTCGTCCCAGATGATGATTTTCGATACCGCTAAAACTTTGGCCATTGCTGAGTGTTTTGCAATATTACACGTTGGTTCTTCAATAGTTTGAAGATTTAACGGTAATTTGAATGCTGAATGAGCCGTACGGCATCCTTCTAACAATGTGGCTGCTATTCCAGAAGAAGCAACTGCAACCGCTATGTTAGATCTCGCCCGAACAGTTGCTAAAACTAATGACATGAGGAATGTCTTGCCAGTTCCACCAGGGGCATCTAGGAAATATAAACCACCATTTTCATCATCGATTGCCTTCATTAAAGTATCATAAACTTTCTTTTGTTGGTAATTCAACAGGGGTACATTCGTTTGAACTACTAAATCTAATTCCTGGTGATCATATTCACGTTCCCGTTCCAATTCTCGATTTAATGCGTCATTCATTTCACGATATGGTGCTGGCATTCCTAACCTGATTAATAAATTACCGCACATGAGGTAACACATATCTTCGATCAAGAGTAAAGCACGATTATGTATCTCCTCATTCATCTCAATATCGTGATTTCTGGAACTGACACGAATTTGATGTAAAATATCTTCTGACATATTATCCTTGTATTTGTGCCACAGGTTACATGGGTTTGATGGAAAACATGTCGAAATTATGATAGCGAATAATGTGCGTATCTGACTTGGAGATGCACAGATAATGGCTTCAGCGATTGTCGTATCTCAATGACTATCGTTTTCTAATAACTTCAATTCTTCACATGCAGCACGATATGTTGGGAATATTACACCATTAACAGTTCGTAGTGACTCAAATGACGTTGGCCCACGCACATTTACCAGCAACAACCGCAAATAGAAACATTCATTATTCTTTGGATGAACTGTATACATACGACCAAGAGCATCAGTAGAACGCACATCTGGATACCCAGGAACCGCATCGCCTTGCTTCCGTCTTTGAAAATTCTTCGATGAAGCATTCCAAGTATAATAACGTGGCATCTCCGAGTAAAGCAAAGTTCGTGCAAACTGATCGCTTTGGCAGATTGCAAAAAAACTGGTCAATGTAGTTGCTGGAGGTGTTTCAGCACGTTGCGTAGCATTCGAAGCCGTGAAATATACTCGTTGACCATTCTCCAGATGCACCGCCAAATGCGTAACAGTAGGATGACGTTCGTGAATGGGAAATGCGAATATACGCCAAATCGCTTCATTACAGTTCACATAACGACCAACTTGATAGCGTGAAATTTCATCGTTGGTATTCGAGGATTGCAATCCAAAAACCGCCATATCACTGCCTTTCGTGACATATTTGCAAATATATTTTATGGACTTAACTGAATTGCAGTATTCAACGTTGCAATGTGTCTTGAACGATTTAGAAATAAGTGGCGAATATGGAACAATCCAACTGTTGTCGACAACGAAATCCATTCTTTTCACTTTCGTTGTGACAGTTCGACCGTTGTCATCTGGTGATCGACGCCGATACAGCGGATAACCATCATTGCCAGTGACAGTCTCCGCCGTTAATTTCCGTGGATATCGTTTAGAGCACTTTCCATCGACCATGCAAGGTGATTGGGGATTGATGGCACCACACGGTCCATGAATCATATTAGTAGTAACAACATCATGTAGGTCTGGATCGACTTCATAATCAGGAATCTCAGCACATATGATATCATCTATTTGGTCAGGCTGAATTCTTTCCACTAACCAAATAAGAATGTGTGCGTGCGGCAGGCCTCGCTTTTGCCATTCGATTGAATACATCCAGCATCGAGTATCTCCAAAGACGCGTTGTTTAACAATAAAGTTCATCAGGGACCGAATTTTTTGCCTGAATATACGTGCTGTGATGTCGTGTCTATCACTTGATGTTTGTCCGGGAAGCAGCAATTGAGTAATTTCTATCCATTTTGGATTACAGGTAAAAGTAATAAAGAGATCGGGCCGACCGTAATGACGAACATATGTCATTGCATCTTGTGCATATTCATGCATATGACGTGGACTACCAATGTATGTCGCCGGCAGAATAGTTAATCGACCAATATTAGCTGCATTTCCTTCAGTATTAACTGCATCACGTAAATGGATGTACTCCTCAGAACGCAGTTTGGCTTGGTTCAACCTAATGAATGTTAAACGTTCCGTTTCTATTTTTACATACATGTCAACGCAATACTGCTGAAACAATCGACGAAACCGCAGCAAATAGTTGTCAGCATTTTGACGAATCATCAAACGATATGCGTAATAATTCATTGAGCTAACTTTCTTTGTAGTTTCTTCACCTGAAATTAAAAATTTGATAATTAACCATTTCAAAGGCAAATTTTAAAGGCAAACAATACAGACATTAACCATTTTTTTAATAAGCATTATTTTAAATCAGTGTCTTTCACAAATAAATGAAATAAATTATGATACTGATACTCACCATTCAATGGATTTTTCATTTTAATATTAAAATAATATCCATCTTCTCCTTGCCAAAACATCAGCGGGTATTGCAATGTGTCATATGATCGATGAGTTTCAGATATTTGTTGCAGTTGCCCAGTATCGCGACGTGTAAGCACAATATCGCGTTTTTCCAATTGTTCACCAACAATCAGGATGGCAACTTCGTCTACTGTTGGAGCATTAAATGTCCTTTCGTGTGTTCCAGATGGTCGTTTATCTGCTTTGATAACAACTTTATAGTCATCACTTGGCATGCGCTCTAAAGCACTCTTAAACAACCTGACCAACGCATGATGTTCATGAAGCAGACACTGCAAGTCTTGAAGAATTGCTCGCTTCATTCCTGCATTGATCTCTAGGCGTCGATCAAGTTGTTCTTCCATGTTGCCCATGAAATATATTTGTAAAAATTTATTCTGTGTATCTTCGAAAGGTAGTAATGATCCAATTCGATGATGAATCTGTCCTTGTATCTACAAAATAAAAACCAGACAGTATTAACTGGGTTATAAACACTTTTTTCGGTGGGAGAGTAGAGTTCAGAATTAGCAAATATACTACATAGGTACCAATAGATAAAGTAAGTTATTCTTTAACTACATTCTATATAAGTACAAAAATAAATACCTTAAATGTCGGATTAAATCCCCGTTCTTCGATAATATCTGCCCCAAATGACGTCATCTGGAAACAACCATTGTATTTTTGAGTATTTGCAAGAAAGTGGCGTGATTCTTGTGTTTCGCCACAAAGCAATGAATACAATGGCTCAGGTGGCGGAGTCAACAATGGCAATTTCACTTTACCATTAAGGCAGCATAATCCAGGCGTTTCTCCGGAAAACTTTAATGCACCACAATACTCGCAAACTACGTCCATTTGCCCAATGCAAACGCTAGGATGCAAGCTGTAATCATTGCTGCAATCGTATTGAAACGCTGCTCGATTCAAATCAGCACTTGATAAATATCTTGTTCTGCGTCGCAAATTATCTATTTGTTGACCTCTGTTGTTCGCTCGACGATTCTGCATTGCCAACCGAGCTGTTTCACGGGCTGCTTCACTTTGCTCTCGTGATTGAGAAGCACGAAGTCGAGCCATACTATCGCGGCGCTGTTCACGTGCAATTTCTTGTTCTTCTTCAGTCCTTTCATTTGCAGTATTTCGTATTCTTCTTGCATCACGGCTTTGTCGGGAAAGATTCGATCGTCTTGGTCGCGGCATTATTAATTAAACTTCACTTCACCTAAAAACTTAAATTTTTAACCATACCGAGTTTTATAGTTCACTTCACTGTTTATACGAATGGGCAATTGGGCAATAATGTTAATTATTTATTTAATAGAAATAGTTATATTATTGATTTCTTACAAATATCAAATAGTCATCCATACGTCATTACATAGCTGTCATTATACGTCAATTTTGTTATTCCAAGTCTGATTCTTTTTTGTTATACCACGTTTTATAGTGACTGACGTTACATGTCAAGTCACACGGGAATGATGTCGAACGGGATAAAAAGTATCCTATGTCCTTCTCCTGGCTCTAAACTACCTCCCTGCCAATTTTCAGCTAAATCGGTTCAGCCGTTCTTGAGTTATAAGTGAAGTAACTAACACGACTTTCTTTTATATATATAGATAAATAAATTGTTTTAATAAACACACCAATTACCTAGCCCTAAACTAAGCGTGAGCTTGTGCTATGGTGACTAGGATAACGGATAGACATACTTATATACATTTATAAACATCCATGACTTAAGTACAAATGCTCGTGCTCATCACACAAACATTAGCCCCTTGCGGGATTCGAACCCGCAACCGCCTGGTTTAGAAGTCCGTGGCGCGAACCACTACACCAAGACGGTCGTCATCAAATAATTTCAAGAGATAAGATATATTAGCTATAGTTCGGCCGCTTATCTGAGACCACGCCCGCGGCGTACAGGGGTGCGGGGGTAGACGAGAACAGAGATTTGATTGGGTTATTTAAAAGAAAACAATGCAAATTTCGATTTCAATATTCAAAATTCAAATTACCCAATCAAGTCATAAGCGCCTGCTCCGCTCAGGATCCCCGTTCTCGTTTACCGTTGCACCCCTCTGTACCCCACAGGAGGTCTTAGATAAGCGGTTGGACTAAAGTTCGCCAAATCCTCCATATATTCTCCATGTAAGTTTCACTATTGTGACAAAACAATAGTCCTACCATCTAAATTTCGTCTAAATCGGTTAAGCGGTGTTTGTGTGTAAACGCAACACATAGACGAAGCTAATATGGCATTTGTAGTAACTAATAATAATGTCCTCCTAGCCGAATTTCGACTACGGCGGCCTATTTCAAAAGAGATTAGCCAACTGCACGGGACATATTATAGTATTTGTAATAGTATGGATATGTTGGCAAGTGCTAAATTGCACATACCGACAATCGGTGATGTAAGTCGCGTACTGGGACTAACGTGAGAAAACATGGCGTCTGAAAGAGTTCATTGTTCAGAATTTAAACCAGCTCGACCGCTCGCTAAAACATCTGTGAATGTTAAAATTCCTTATACGTTTCACAATCACAAACAAGCTTTTGACTGAAAATACTGTTGGGAAATCTTTGACATGTCTGTGCGAATTGTGCTCGTTTTGGCCTTACTTATCTCGCGGGGAATTATGTAAATTTAGTTTTATTATTTGTTACAGTGTTATTTTATTTGTATATTAAACATATAATAAGAAACTAGACACCAAAAATCCTACCCGTGTGCAAATATAAATAACTTTGTCATTCTTGCAGTAAATGTTCGACATCTATTGTGTATTTAAATGAATGTCTGATTTCAATATTACAAAGTCAAGGAAAGTTTTGGCTTTCCTTGACTTTCTCCTAACTACGGCCGAAAAAGGCTGAAGTTTTTCAAGAATACGGAAAACTTCACAAATAACCTAATATTCTTCTCATCCAACAAAATGTAGGACACCCAGATCTCGTAGACTAAGCTCGTTTTAGGGTTTTGTACCCAAAGAGGAAAAACGGAATCCTATTTTTACCCGACTGCGGAAGAAGGGTTATGTTTTTCGGGAGTATGTATGTATGTAAGTATGTATGTGTATGTATGTATAATTGTTTGGCACGCCCTACAGCCCAAACGTCTAAACAGTTTTTGACATATGAGGTTTTGGTAAATTTGTCAAAATTGTGAGAGTGACATAGGCTATATAAATTTTTAAAATGGCAACCGTAAATGGAAATAAAGGGGGAGGGGGGATTGATTTTTTCCTTAGCATAGCAATATGGGTATCAAATGAAGGCCAGTAAAGAGACCATTTCAAAAATATAATATTTTTTGCAGTCTGGTGTTTTGTTTTGAATAATAAAACTAAAAACGGTAATTTAAAAAACTAAAAAACCCGACTGCGTTTCTGTGTAATTGTAAATTAAAAAACCCTAAAGCAAGAAAGAAGTCATACCCGGGTTAAATTGGTACCCATATTAAAAATTGTATAGCCGTCGGGACCCCTTCTAGAAATGGAGGCTTAGTAAATTTAGAGCACATACCTACTTGGAGTAATCTGCAATGTAATATAGAGGTATATCACAATGCAGATTTCTCCAATCTATTGACGAGACGGTTGACTTTCTAACATGGGCCCGACTGCAACAATTTTTCATATGGGTACCAATTTAACCTAGGTATGACCTCTTTCTTGTTTTAGGGTTTTTTAATTAACAATTACGCAGAAACGCAGTCGGGTTTTTTAGTTTTTTAAATTACCGTTTTTTTAAGACTTCATTGTCTCTCTATCTGTCTTTCTGTCACCAGGCTGTATCTCATGAGCCGTGATAGCTGAAAAATTTCACAGATGCCGCGCTGTAACAAAACTATTGAATCAAATATAACATTAAAGTGAAGCTCCCAAAAAAACGCGATTGTATACTGGTTTTAAAACTAAATAAAAGGTTAAAATATAGTGTCTAATGTCCAGATAATGGTACGGAACCATTCGTGCGCGAGTGACTCGCATTCTCATTACCAAAAAGTTGTTGCGAATGTAAACGCTATTTAGATCAAGACCGCAAACGTAGTTCACTTTCTCGGAATAAATAGGGCAATGTGATTGCACAGGC
This sequence comes from Pyrausta nigrata, assembly GCA_949316185.1. Taxonomy (NCBI): domain Eukaryota; kingdom Metazoa; phylum Arthropoda; class Insecta; order Lepidoptera; family Crambidae; genus Pyrausta; species Pyrausta nigrata. Next base: position 4,842,947 of record OX438936.1, read on the forward strand.
TTTTAATGAAAGTGAAGCCCTGTGACATCACTTTGATGACGTCATCAAACTAATAGCTCTTATTACATTCGTGGTAAAGACTACGGTTGAACAATCCGACTATCTGTTGTTGGGAAAGTCATTATAATATAACTACAGATCGAGTTGTGGGCCACTCTAGCTAGCTGATGAACGCGACTTTTCTGGGCGTGTTTAAGAGAATAAATAATAATAATAATAAATAAATTGTTTCAACAAACACACCAATTACCCTAGCCCCAAACTAAGCGTGAGCTTGTGCTTTGGTGACTAGGATATCGGAAGACATACTTATATACATTTATAAACATCCATGACTTAGGTACAAATGCTCGTGCTCATCACACAAACATTTGCCCCTTATGCGGGATTCGAACCCGCAACCACCTGGTTTAGAAGTCCGTGGCGCGAACCACTACACCAAGACGGTCGTCGAAGAATAACATTTATCCTTGACAAAGCGTAGTAAGTACTTACTCTGTTTGTGCAATGAATTGCTCATCGCAAAGGCATAATATTGGAAACGTTACGGTAGTAGTGTTTTACAGTCATTGACACTATACGGCCTTCAGTTTGCTGTTAAGTAAATAAATGTAACCATGATCCAAATTGTTCTGGTTCTCTGTTAACAGGGTCACGCAGGTCAGATAGCAGTCGCTCCGTTGTAATTACCTGATCTGCAATATCCTGGATCTTGCAGAGCGTACCCCAGGCCCTCGCGTGCGAGTACACAACCGGGATAACGCTAGGATGATAATGAGTATATAAATAAATGATAGTAAATTGTTTGAACAAACACACAAGTGACCTAGCTGCAAACTCGGCGTGAGCTTGTGCTATGGCAATTAGGATAACGGATACACCTACCTACTCGTAAATACGTACATAAATATCCATGACTTAGGCACAATAGCTCGTGCTCATCACACAAACATTTGCCCCGCAACCCCTGGTTTTTGGTCCGGAACACGAACTACTACACCAAGATGGTCGTCAGTACAATAGTTTGTACAAGTATTTCTTACATATGCGAGAGGATGTTATAAAATTCCCAGTCTCTAGTTTAATGTCGCCAGAAATATAGGTATGTTAGGTAAAACCTCGCAGAGAAAAGTATAACGATTACGGCCAGCCATTATTTAGCATTTACAAAATTGTGTGTAGTTCTATGTACTAGATTTTGCTTGTTGTATTGTTCGGTGTAGTGCCAAAGGTCTTTCGTGGTTCTGCAAGATCAACTTTTTATAATATGCTATGGGACTAAACAAATCTGTCTATTGTGACTAAGTGCAGTCGGCGGCACGTTAGCTTGCTTACCTATTTCAAAGAATAAGTACTAGTACTTCGTACAGAAGTATGGCTTTGCAATGAAATATAAAGAAATATCTACTTAACGTTGTTAACGATATGGTGTAATTAAGTTCGCCTCTGACTCAAGCACATTTTCGTGTAGACACCTACAGAAATACATTGCAAGATAATTTCATTCTTATAACTCTGGAATATTATATATAAATTAATCGGCCGGATCGCCATTTTAAGCCGATTAAGTATCTAATGACGCGTGGTCCGTCAAACAATGAACATGCCTAAGTGTGTCGTCAAAAATTGCAAAAATCACAGCTCAATGAATCGTAAAAAATATGGAATGACGTTTCATCGGTAGGTAAATATTATTGATAAGGTTTGAAACCGAAATAATACTTGAAACCTGCTTTTATATTTTATTTTCTAATTTATTTACGTAAAACATTGCCAATCTTCTATCACTTTCACACCCAAAGCTAAAATGAAAGAAAATACGTGACGTCATCGGAACAAAGTCAATTTTAAGGATGGAGTCGCCAGTGATTTTCTTTTTGTTAAACAAAATACTTGAGTTTTTAGGTTTCTACAAAATTATGTTTGTAAAGAAAATGAAGCAAATTTATCGCAATAAACCAGGACGATGAGTTTTATGAGAAGGGAAAATATAGCGTTGTGTGTTCGTATATTTTTTCTGAATCTGATATGTAGGTATTACACTACCCGTAAAGGGATGTAGATGCAAAAAGGCTGCAATTAGGCTAGTATTCGGGGCACCCAGCCTATGTTTTTATGTTGTATTTCACTTGCTTGTTGTTTAACTGTCATATATCTTAGCCATCAGTAAAATCCAATGTAGAAGTTAGGTATAACGAGTACCTAGACTAAAGAAACGGTTTTTAATTTTAGTACAGCCAGCAGTACGTCAGGTTACATGTGAGCTATAAAACAGCTTTTATTACGTAGTTAATAGGGGTGGTCTTAAAGTGAAAGTGGGGTAGTCTGACGTGAGCCGAGTGTACTTACACACCGCAAGTCAGACTACACGTGTTGACCTTGATACCGCATCTACTCCTTACATGATAAACGCTGTTTTTGTAGTTCAAATGTATGCCTTGACGTACTTCCGACTGAAGTTAACTAGGTTACCCTATTTACTCATTTTTAAATTAAGTTAGCCAACTGTTTAGAAGAGAACCTTCTAGCTACCTAAGCAGTAAATCAAAGTATTTTCATAAAACCACACTATAATAAATAACTGTAGCTAAAATAAAGACGAAAAAAAGTGTTTTATAAATAGTAATTTCTGCTGGAACTCTTGTCTTTTACACCGTGCTAACAATAAAAACAGCTGCAGAGAAATAATAACTTAATGTTCAAAGCAAAATTTTGTAATCCTATTATAATACTATTACAAATTTAGTAATCCGATTATAATACTATCACACTCATTAATTAACTAAAATAATACCTGTGGCAGTAGCCTTATGCTTCTTATAAATATGTGGAACATGTTGTTGGTGTGTGTGTACTATAGTACTTATAGAATATTTTGCCTCAAAATCAATTTTGTTCATTATCGTTTGTGTCATTGTCGAGCATCGAAATGTGAACCATCTGCGCATTTCAATGAGTTAGGTTAGGTTAGTTTGTAGTTTAGTGTAGTTGTAGTGTACCTACCCAGAATTGGTGAATTGTGTCAATATAATTATTATTGGTTGTAGTATGACAAGTTTGGAACTGTATAGTAGAAATGTAGAAATATGATTATTATGAAAGTGTCTTCATTAAAAAAAATACTCGTATTCTCATACACATAATATACCTAATTTTATGAAAAGTAGTAAAAAAAATATAAATCATGACTTTCATCAGTTACTTAATTTTATACAAAACATGAACAAACAATCTACTCCATTACTTTTTTGTTCGTATTATTGGCTTATGAATCTTCAAGTGAATGATATTTGACATATGACGTAGTGTCGTCATCTATTGCTGCGTAGTTACACATGACAATTTAAATAGCTGAAGCTTAAGCGGCAATGTATGAACTTAGCCAGTTGAAGCTTCATAAGGTGAATAATAACATGTGCCATGTTTGGGCTTTAATTTTGTATGGCGTAGTGCATTCTTATATATAAATCAATGTTTAAGGGGCTAATAATATGAAGTCAACACTGAAATCGTGAAAAAAAAATTGCGCTCCGTACATTGTCACCGACGACGTAGCAGAATTATTTGTATGGAGCATCAGTTTTTTTTAAAGATTTCGACCATGGTCCCGTAGTAAAAGTTGTAGGTATTGTTAATGGTAATATTCAGCTCATATTATTCTAAATTAAGCTATTTTGCCACTGGTACACTAGTTTCTTAGCAAAAGGGATATTCGCTGCATATAGGCAACCTTCAAGGATCGTTACAATGATTGATCTAACGTCTTCCTTTACAAAGGTCCACAGTGACCTCGTTCACCACATTTCGGTTCTAACACTAAGTTCCTTATTCGAATTTGTTATCATTGTTTACAAACTTCTTACACGGCTGTAACGGTCTAACGAAAATGTGCCCTGCACTACCTATAACTTGAGATGCGCAATTCTTTGGATGTTGGTAGCCTTGGTTTCCTTAATTTTTTAATCCCTTCAATTGGCGGCCATTTTGCGCGAAATCTGCGCGTCTGTGGTGAACGACGTTGGTAGTTCAGTGCGTGTCATATCTAAGCCAATAATAATATCTCAAAAGTATATTTTGTATTTTTATTTTCTTTATTGGAAAATAAAGGTGTTGCACAGGAAAGTAATATTTAAATGTGTTTATGCATCTATACGACATGCTTTCTGGGAAAGACAGACTGAAGTCATAATTATTTCAAATGCTATAAAAAAATACAAACTATACATTATAAGGGAACTGTTTAAATAAAGTGTCTGTGACTTGATGAAACTATAAGGGTTCCGTTTTTTGCCATCCGGCTACAGAACCCTAAAAACGTATGTCTTCAATTATGTACCAGGATGTGCCAATAAGTGTATTTCTTATCCTATTCTATTCTACCCTACAGGATTTCCACATTTCTGATGCTGTCACGAATCTATGAGCATAGATAAGTATCACTATCCATTTATAGAACCTACCTATTATGATTCTGAATTCCTAGGGCATACAGCAAAAAAGTTGAATACCATAAATCAGAACGGGTCCTAAAACGTGACGGGACTAAACCGTGACGATTGACCGAGATAGCTAAAGTGTAAATCTATTATTAATACTTCAACTGAAAGATTTATATCACCATATTTTTGTGTGGATCATCAATGTACACAATGACTCATGCTTAAATATTTGAAGATCGCGAAATAGCGTTACATACCTACCTACTAATATTACAAACATATATATATATATATATATATATACAGGGTGTGGCGTAAATAGTGGTCCAAAGCTAAGGTGTGGATACACTGTACAAGGAAGCACCACATACCAGTATTTAAAAAAAAGTTATGTACAGGGTTTTCAAAAAAAAATTTTTTTTTAATTTTTTTTAAAATCGTTACCTTGCCTTACAAATTTGGTTATAATTTCCAAAAATTACGGTATTTTTTTATGCAGTTTTTTTATTATTATTGCTGATCACATGTACTTAGTATTCCATTCGTTTTTTTTTTACAAACTGAATTTAATTAAAAAAAAATTAAGTTACTTTCAAAATTCAATACTCACTGCTAGCAAATCGTTTGACTTTAAATGCTTTTGGTGCAAAAAAAAATGTACCACAATGTTAGTGCCCATTATTTTACAAAAATGTCCATCTTTTGCAGATTCTAAAATGGTGCAACAATAAGTGTTACGACTTACAGGAAAAAAGTTATTGCTTTTCGAAACAAAAAGGAGCCCAATTCAGAAAAACAATTTATTTGAAGTTCAAGGGTTTACAAGGGTTGTAATTTTTTTCTAACCAATCATTTAGTTTTTCTTTAATTTTGGTTATTCAAACGGCGTTTAAAATTTTTAGAACGTGGATCCATAAAAATGTTCTAAGCATTTTCAAAATTACCACGACGACTTGTGTCAGGTTATGAAATTTTTGTGGTAATTTGTCGTCGCGTGGTAATTTTTCCTTTCATTTAAAGTAAAAGGAATGCGACGGGACCTTACAGTTCAATTCAAGGTCGAGTTTAAACAGATCACAGAGACAGATCCCAGTATCAATTTAAAATCAATTTATGGACTGGGATCATTGGTGGGCAAATAATTGGCCCATTCGAGTTACCTGAAACTCTAAATGGCGAAAGGTACCTAAACTTTTTACAGAACGAACTTCCGGAATTGCTCGGAGGGATCGATCCGGAGGTGAGGGAAGTGATGTGGCTGCAAAATGACGGCTGTCCGGCCCATTACGCTGTTATCGTAAGAGAATTTTTAAATGCGACATTTCCTCAAAGATGGATTGGCCGACTAGGGCCTATAAAATGGCCACCTCGGTCCCCTGAATTGAACCCCCTCGACTTTTTCTACTGGGGGTGCCTTAAAGAAAAGGTATATCATGAAGAAATCACTTCAGTAAATCAACTGAGACAAAGAATCGGAAGAGCGGCCGAAGAAATAAATACTAGCGGGTATGCACGCAGAATCAAACGTTCTTTTATTAGACGGTGCAGAGCTTGCTTCGCCGCTAACGGTGGTCATTTTGAACATTTAGTATAGGGCCTAAACTAAATGTTCAAAATGACTACCTTACTGGTTTGGTACACCTTATGGTTTACTGTAAGTTTAATTTGTTAGTTTAAGTTTAAGATTTAAGTTAAGACTTTTGTTTTTTAATAAAGATGATTTCAGTACACCGTTTTTTTTTGTCACTAGAGTAACCTAAAATTTAAAAAAGAACTGAATAATTGGTACAAAAAAAACAACACTTGTAATGTAACTAACTTGAAAAAAATTGTTTTTCTTAACTAGGCTCTTTTTTGTTTCGAAAAGTAATAACTTTATTTCTGTAAGTAGTAACACTTATTGTTGCACCATTTTAGAATCTGCAAAAGATGGGCATTTTTTTTAAACAATGGGCACTGACAGTGTGGTACATTTTTTTTGCACCAAAAGCATTGAAAGTCAAACGATTTGCTAGCAGTGAGTATTGAATTTTGAAAGAAACTTAATTTTTTTTATTAAATTCAGTTTGTAAAAAAAAAACGAATGGAGTACTAAGTACAAGTGATCAGCAATAATAATAAAAAAAATGGATAAAAAAAACCGTCATTTTTGGAAATTATAACCAAATTAGTAAGGCAAGGTAACGATTTCAAAAAAAATAAAAATAAATTTTTTTTTTTGAAAACCCTGTACATATTTTTTTTTTAAATACTGGTATGTGGTGCTTCAGTGTACAGTGTATCCACACCTTTGCTTTGGACCACTATTTACGCCACACCCTGTATATATATATATATTGTTTACAAATGTTTGTGTGAAGAGCACGAGCACTTTTACCTAAGTCATGGATGTTTATATGTATTTAAGTATTTCTATCCGTTATCCTTGTCACCATAGCACAAGTTCACGCTTATTTTGGGGCTAGCTAATTGGTGTGTTTGTTGAAACAATTTATTATAATATAGAACTTGACGACAGTCTTAGTGTATTGATTCGCGCTTCGGACTACAATAGCGGTATCGGGTTCGAATTCCGCAAGGGGCAAATGTTTGTTTGATTAGCACGAGCATTTGTACCTAAGTCATGGATGTTTCTAAACATACTATTAATATGTCTATCCGTTATCGTAGTCACCATAGCACAAGCTCTCGCTTAGTTTGGGGCTAGGTAATTGGTGTGATTACTGGAACAATTTATTTATTAATAACACGAAAGTAGAATGAACGAAAGTAAAATATATTGTGGGAAACAGACATATAAATAGTCAGACATATAATATAAAACTCCTGCTGCATGTTCGTCTACCAGAAAATTCCTTTACCTAACCTATTGGACTATCTACCTAGTCAGGTCATAAGTCCTGTCACATGTGTAATACGAAATAATTTAGACATGTTTATTATTTATGTAACCATTTATATAGCAAAACGAACTTATTAAAACATAGATTCATATGGTGATAAAGTTTATTTAGATAGCGATTTTGAATACAGGCCTTCAATCTGCGCGGCCAGTCGTCTATCGCAGCACGAACGAGGTCCATGTCAATATCAGCGGCTGCCTTAATCAAGGATACCTTGAGTGACTCTAAATCAGGATGAGACTTTGAGCAGGCCTTTTCCTCCAAGTGTTGCCATATCTTGTAATCTAACGGACTCAAATCTGGACTGGAGGAGGGCCAGTCTTCGTGCGGATGAAGTCGATTTCACGTGCCGCCAGCCAGTCTTGTGTGCTTTTCGCTCTATGAGCTGGCGCTAAATCTTGTTGGAATACCCAGGCCTGTTATTAAACATGGTATGAGAAACAGGTTCCACAAGGTTCTTGAGGACTGTATTTTGATACACAACTGCATTCGTTTTAATCACAAAAATGAACCTCAGTTAAGCGCCAATTAGAGACTCCCAACCAAACCATAAGTAAGGAAGGAAAATGACCTCGTTGGACACGCGGAATACGGTTGCTCGCTTCTTCACTGCTGTGTGCGTACACCTTATCATTTTGTTTGTTGTAGCTCTCTTCCACGGTGAAAAATTTTTCATCCGAAAAATTATTTTCCCGATGCTTTTTTCCCGCGTACCGCTTCAACAAAGCGCGGCATCTTTTCAGTCTCAGGTCCATTAAACGAGCATCCAAACAATGTCCTGTTTTTCTTCGATATGCCCTAACCCCTAAGTCTTCATTTAACACCCTTTTTACCGTGGTCCTGCTTAACCCCATGAACCCCTGAAGGGCCAACAGTTTTTGCTTACGTACGGGATTTCTTTGAAATTGCGCCTTTACAGCTTTTATCACTGCTGGAGTCCTAACAGAGCGAGGGCGACCACTTCTTGACCTGTCATCTACACTAGTCTTCATTGTATCGTTTTATGTTTTATGTATAAACGAATCTTTTGGTTATATTCAAATTTTTCAGTAAGTCGAAAATCTGGATTGGCGCGTAACCGCAACGATGCAACGCAATAACCGCGACTTTCTTTAAGTGTCCACTCCATATTTTAAAAAGAGGAAAATTCTAAAAAGTACAACTTTTTTTTCATGAAAAATTCAGAATTCGAATTGAATAAACTTTTTTGTGGCCAACATTCTAAATTCAAAAGTTTTTATTGTGTGACAGAACTTATGACCTGACTATGTATATAATGGATATACCGCTTATTTTATTAAAGGAAACCCTCCTGAATCTTCTAATTGATCCACACTGACACTGGCACTCATCATCCACCATGTCACAACCCCTTATAGGGATGCGACTAAAATTTTATTTCGGATACTGATATAAATACAAATGCATAGGCTGTCTATATTGGTGAACAAACGAGCCGATTTCCAATAAAGCCTACTATTAATAATTGAATAAAGATTCAAGATTGAATAAAAAACCCAAGCAGTGGCTGAGGTTTTTCAATTTCAAAGAAAAATTTTGTAATGATAATATTTTATTAACTTCTGATACTATTGAAAAAGTAGAATAAAACAAATAAGATAAAGAAATAAAAAAGGAATAAAAGAAAATAAAAAAAATGTTTTAGATACTTTTTATCAAAGAGTGTTAAAAGGGTGATGATATTACATTTGTATTTTAGATTCTCTGCAAGCACGATGACTTGAGTGGATAATACGGTTAATAGCTTTTAGAATAGCTCCTCAGATTAGAATTATCTTTTTCGGATATTTGATAGTTTCGGTTACGGAGTTGTGTAACATCCTTGCTCCACAAACACAAACACGGAAAATTTCTACGTATGCAAATTGGTACGGGTCGAACTCAACACAGGGCGTGGTCAATTAACGCGAATGTGATGGTTGATACCAACCCCATCAAATTACAATTGATTACACTCACTTTTACAGTGAGTGTCTACAGAGCGTCGGTGGCGCAGTGGCTAGCGGGTTGCCTCTCATGCGGGAGGCACCGGTTCGATCCCACATGCCGCCATGTACCAATGACTTTTTCTGAGTTACGTAGGTACATTATTTGTACATCTAACTGACGTTGAAACGGCAAGGCTTGTTTATTTTAGTTACTTTCACAGTATTATGTCTTATGGTCTTCTCTTATGGGGTTCTGCTGCGGACATCAATACCATCTTTATCTTACAGAAAAGAGCCATTCGTGCCATTTACAAACTGAGTCCGCGCGAATCCCTGAGAGAACTCTTTAAGGTAATTAATATACTTACTGTGGCCTCTCAATACATTTTTGATAATATCATGTACGTACGCAAAAATTTAGATCTTTTCACGAAAAGAAGTGATATTCATTCTTATAATACAAGAAACAAAAACAAACTTGTCGTTCCAGACTTTAGATTGGCCAAAACAATTAATTCATTTTTGGGAAATTGTATTAAATTTTTTAACAATATACCACACAATATTGTCGAACTACCTATTAATAGTTTTAAGTCGCATGTCAAAACTACTCTCATGTCTAAAGGGTGTTATAAAATTCAAGACTATCTTGATGACTAGAATGTATGGGCAGTCCAGCCTGCACCAAACTGATGTACCTACCTTTTTATTGTATTTTTTTTCACTTTTTTATGGCAGCTAGTGGTGACTTAGTTTGTTCCAGTGCTTCTTCTCAGCACTTGCCTGATTGTCTGTATTTTGTCTCGAAGCACTAGTAGGGCCCAAAAGATAAGGAGACATGTTTGGACCCCCTAAGGGCCAATATTATACTGATTTTTAAATTTTTAACGTTCATAAGTGGCATTTTCTGTCCTAAATTGAAAAAAATATTTTTGACTTTTTTGACTTTAGACTTTTGTATCACTAACCGATGCTCTTATGGTGAGGCAAAACATCGTGAGGAAACCTGCACATTTAGGCGACTGCATGTGTAACAATGATCTAAAACTGGTCAGGTTCCCCTGGCAACAGGGTCACGGAGGTGAGATGACAGTCGCTCCACTGTAATTACCTAATCTGCAACATCCTTTCTAGAATAGATCCTCCTCCATCCTTCTAGAATTTTCCAGGCGTCCATGGCGTGGTCATGATTTGACATGTTAAGCATTGTAATGGATGAAGAGCGCTGAATTAAAAACGGTGCTTTTCACTAATAATAATTTAAACTGCGTAGCGAGCGAGGAATATGTTTATATTTACGCAATACTATCGATAGTATCAAAGTTCAATACTTAAATCACTATCTATAGCTGATACAGCTCTGACTATTGCAATAACTATCGATACTCTTGATAGTGGCCTTTTATTCAATAGTAGGAGTGGACTCTAAAGTAGGAGGGGAAAAGCTATTTCCCACAGTTCAACTTTCCGAACAGGTGAGATGAAAAGGATTTTTTTTTTTACGAGGAATGGAATTGGCTAACATGAATAAGTAGTCATGGTTGCAGCATTCTTTGACACACTGCGCATTTTGGTACTGCTCATTTTGCTCATGTCTCTTGTAAAGCTGACAGTGTATTTAAAATGAGGAAGATGAGTCATCTTCTATTGCGCGGCGATAGCAAATTGAATTTGATGCGCTGAACACACATGCATGCTTACGTGGTAAATGTCATGTGTGTACGAATTTTGAATGCAAAATTAAGCTAGTGAAATATCCACCTCCTTTTTTGAACATCAAAGGTAAAGTGATTATTTATCTTGTTTGTAAACACACATCGTTTCATTGTTTTGCTATGCATGCTCGCACATCTATCATGTAAAAGCACCCTTAGTATACGCTTAATTATTTTACCGTATTGCGTTTTTTGTTTAGGTAATGGATTCGGTGGCTTGTTGTGATGAAACAGTTCTCAATTAGGCAATTGATTCACGACAAAAGGACGAATAGAATTCTTTTCACGCCTATAAATTTATTTTGGGGAACAATTGGGCTTATATCAAGGTTCGATATCTAGGTACTATATTGAGCGTCAAATGTACCAACACAATTGTTTAATTTTTAACCAGCCAGTTTAGCATTATTTGACATATTTTGTTTGATAGTTCTGTCAACTTACCCGCCAATGTTTACCGGTATAAAAATTGGTGAACTCGGGTCAAAACGGAATAATCTAGGTTGTTATTCGATTTTTTCGGTACATATGTTTTTGTACTTAATATTATAACGTTCCGGCTTTTAAAATATTGAAACGAACATAATGCTAAGTCAAGCGTCACAACTTCGCTAGACCTATAAATTTTTTCTGAGTTCGATACTCCTCTTAAATTCTGCAGAGCTGTACTTATGAATATGGTAAAAAAAAAAACTTCTCGACGATTCAATCCCATTAAGTAAAGTTATAAATTAGGTAATATGGTTTAATTGCAAACGTACTACATAGTCCAACGCCCCATCGGGACCATTCCAGTTAGTTGTTGATCGATCCTTGAGTTAATTCAACGTGTTATGAAGGATACTTCTCTCAAGGGACTGGTTGAAACAATATGCGGATACCAACAGGAATGAACTTTTAAGGTCGGGCAGTAAACCTTAACCATATACCCCTATAGACTGTAGTCTACAACAAAGACAAAAAATTTTTTTTTACTTTTTTGTACTTAAAACTAAAACAAAAAAAAATTTTTAGTCAAACCTATGCATGTGGGTGTGGGTGTCTATAGATAGGTCTTTTAAAAAGACATCTAGGTTCCTAAAACCATTTTCTCTTGAAGTCTAATGTTTGAGAGATATACGCTTCCAAAGTGATATAGTGGGCGCACATGTTACTTTTGAACTAAGCAATTGTAAATTCTGAAAAAATAAATGATGTAGATTGTAACCAATTCTTTCAACGAAAATAGGTTTGAACGAGATCGAACAAGTAGTTTTTGAGTTAAAGCATATTTTCAACAACCGCAAAAATTACTTTGTTCTTCATACAAACACTATGAAAAACAAAGTTATTGCTGTCAACAAAATATTGTGGTATTTTCGCTAAGTGGAAGTAAGTGGATCCTAATTCAGTTAAAGTTGGCACGGAACCCTTAGGGCGCGAGTCCGACTCGCATTTGGCCAGTTTTTTTATAAACATCCATGGCTCAGGTACAAATGTTCGTGCTTCTCACACAAACATGTGTCCCTTACTGAATATGAACCTGCAACCCTGATTTTAAAGTTGGAAGCGCGGACCACTACACCGAGACGGTTGTAAACCTAATGGCATTTCTTCTTTTCAGTGTTAAATGTACCGCCATGTTCCTGTTTGGAGGGACGAAGAAGCCGCCTCCTCAGCGCACCAGAGGGCCAGCCATCTTATCCTCTCCCGATGGAGCCATGCCGACCGTCACCATCGTCTCCAATAACTTCAACTCTGTGCCAAGGAAGAGGGGGCTCGCTGTGAGTTGCTTTACCTAGTTATCACCCGATTGCGGAAAGAGGGTTATGTTTTCGAAGAGTATGTATTTATATTTTTTTTTTTATTATAGGAACTTCGAACTTGCTTTATTCAATTGTGATATATGAAACTGTATTGTAAGCTGTTGTTTGCAAATTACAAATAAATCTCGTATCCCATTGACATAAAATGACTTCTATATATATATACTTACATGTAATAAATCTGGTAGAAGATCAAATTCTGTACATTTATTTAAAAAGGCCTTAGTGTAGGTCAGTAGAGTACAAAAATGTAGTTTTTGAAATTTTTGTCTGTATGTACGAGTATGTACTATGTACAATGTATGGGTCTGGAACGTTATAGACTCGAAATCAAGTGAACTAATCTTGACGTACCTACCACGCTTAGAATATGTATGTTCCTGGTTGTAATCTAGGGTAGGTTTCATCTCGATAATAAAAATAAATAATAAATAAATTGCTTCAACAAACACACCAATTACCTAGCCCCAAAATAAGCGTAAGCTTGTGCTATGGTGACTAGGATAACGGATAGAAATACTTAAATACGTATAAACATCCATGACTTAGGTACAAATGCTCGTGCTCAGCACACAAACATTTGCCCCTTGCGGGATTCGAACCCGCAACCGCCTGGTTTAGAAGTCCGGTGTACGAACGTCTACACCAAGACGGTCATCAAATTCATTAGACTTGTGCCGTCCTTTTCTATTTCATTGACACAGGAAGTGTCAGAACGAGACTTAGTTATAGATTAAATTCAATTGATGTCTTTGAGTGCGGCAGTTAGTGCTTTCATGTTAGATACTTAAGTTGTAAGCCATTATGCTTCCAAATACCTAGAAATCTGTATCTTACGGATAAAACGATTTCTACAATTTTAGCCCTTTGTGAGAGCAGTTTTCTTCTTATACTTAAGCTATCACATCAGCTTACACTCAATTATTCAGAACAGCTTTTAAAGTAATATTTGAAAATAGTTCATTATTTTATGCATTCCGTATTCATATTGCTTTTGCTGTGACAAAAGGACCTCGGAAAGTTGATTGTACATTCTCGCTACAGCTAAGACGAGACGCTTGAGAAATTTTTGAATTTATTTTAAAATATCTAGGTATATGCAGTGTCCAATAATTGAAGGCCAATCCTTTATCTACAGATAAGACAGATACAGAAAACTGACAAATTGATGCCACATTAGTAGCCAATAGAGACATTAAAATTTATTTATTTATCTTGCAACCAATCCAACCGTCTTACCATATTCAAGGTGTACGTGTTTATTTTTGTATGGCTTTTTCTTTAAAAAATATATTTTTACATATACTTGACTGACTTTACATATACTTTACTGAGGTGCTTGTGGCGCAGTGGCGGCAGCGCTTTGGTAGTGATACCAAAAGTTAAGCAACCCACGGCGCGGTCGTGATTGGATGGGTGACCATTCCGACCATTTAAGTGACGTCCATGACAAGCATCTCCGTGCTTCGGAAGGCACGTTAAGCAGTTGGTCCCGGCTAATATCTGTGGTATTAGTCGTTAAGCCTAGTCAGAGGCCCTAGGGCGGCTTGATAACTTCTGACAGTAAGGTTTGTCACTTGCCTTACATACACCCCTCCACCAATCCGCACTGAGCCCGCGTGGTGAAGTATGGCTCGTTCCTCCTCATAGTTGAGGTGAGGCCTTTTCCCAGCAGTGGGATCTAATAGGCTGACTTATTATATTATTACATATACTTATTTAGTTAGTGTTATAATATAATAGTTATAGTATATATCATAGTAAGTGACTAAGTTTTTTGCGCTAATTATTCTTATCACTAGCTTACAATTATTATCCCGTAGCAGTGGTAAGGTACTCTTTGTAAGGACTTGTAATTAATAATAATAATAAATTCTTTCTCCAAACACACCAATTACCTAGCCCCAAACTAAGCATGAGCTTGTGCTATGGTGACTAGGATAACGGATAGACATACTTATATACATTTATAAACATCCATGACTCAGGTACAAATTCTCATGCTCATCACACGGATTCGAATCCGCAACCGCCTGATTTAGAAGTCCGGGGCGCGAACCACTACACCAAGACGGTCGTCAGCCATTATAAGAGCTCCTTGTGGGCATGGAAAATAAATTATTTATTGAATTACTAACTTGTTTCTATAAAAAGTGACTGCCGTATCTAAATAGTCTTTTATAATGGTTTAACGTGATCCTATTCAATTCCTGAGTAGCCTCTAAAAGCCTTTTTATTACATTTTCATTTCTCAATTTGCTGCAAAAAATTGAATTATGCTCATGCACTGTAGTAACAAAGTTATGAAGATGATATGCAAGATTTTTCATCGTTGAATATTAATATTAGAATGTCTTACGGGTGGGATGAAGTCCCTTATGACGTAGGCAAGCACGTTTCGCTTGCTATTTATTATTAACATCGTTACAATGCTTGCATCTGTATGTCTGCGTCGTTATAATGCCTGAAACAAAGTGAATCTATTTTTAAAGAAAAGATATTAAAGTCTTAGCTTAAGGACCGAATGACGCATTATTGTATTTTTATAAATAGCTACTTTACTGTAAGTCAAAACAATAGTTAGGTACCTACCACAAATACAGTTACTTACAAGGAGATGCCTTTTTAATCTTAACTAGTTCATCAATTTTCGAGGTAGGTAATTGATAAACTGTTGGAAAATAGTAAAGTTTGGTACCGGAATGAAAAGAAATCCTGTCTATTAGAACTTACTTCCTTAGTCATTGCATACCGCTCTTTTTACATGCGCTGATGAGACGTGCGTAGGCAGAACGCAATAAGGACGTTCAACAAACGCATAACCTTAATATTTTTAACTCTCAGTAACACGCAATGGAGTAATACCAAGCAGCTTTTTATTTATTTAGCTTGCTGTGTTCCGTCGGGGAGTGGGAGCGCCAGAACCTTCTGGGTGAGCTCGCTCCACCGATGACTCTGTCTACGCCACGTCTGACTTAGTCTAAAGTCAAGATTGCCCATTACAAATAAAACAATCTATTGATACACACGTGTATTATCAATCTGATAATACGCGATGATAACGCGTTGAAGCGCCCATCAAAAGCGCGCGTCGTCAGCGCATAAAAAGATATGGTATAAAAAGGGACCTTTAAGATTTCTCCTGGGACTACGTGTATCTTTACTTGTAAGGGTTAGGTACGTAGATCAAGCGGGTTACCTACGCCATCTAGAATACCAATCGATAGCACTTCAAATGATCAAACACTGGACTTATATCGAAACGTCAAAATCGAACGTTTAAAATATCGAATTTACAAATGCTCGAACATTCAAAATATCGAATTGTTATTATATCGAAAGCTCACTACATCGAATGATTAATTTATCATAAGTCTATATGTTACATTGTTTATTACATCATGATTCATGAACAAAAACACTCACTTAACTGGTCAGGGGAGTATGAAGTTGACGAAACCAATAGAGTTCCTTGTTGAGTATGGAACCCTAAAATTGGGAAATAAAAAATACATATGTTTTATAGAAATTAAATATTATGAAATTGCAATAAAATATCTACTGGCCAGCTAAATAGATGTTATTGTTCATGAAAATATCACACTGTGCAATATTTCGATAAATTAATCATTCGATGTAGTGAGCATTCGATGCAACAACAATTAGATATTTTTAACATTCGCTCATTTGTAAATTCGATATTTTTAACGTTCGATGTTTTGACTTATCGATATTCGATCATTTATGATCAATTGGTATTCGAGGTTGCGTAGCTATAGATACTGCCAAACAGAAGTGGCAGTAGTAGGAAAGTGTCGTGGATTAATATTGTTTACCATCAAAAACCTGCTAGTTTCGAGTACCAAACAACAAAACACCACAGTTGGCCTTCACTTTGCTGGTCGAGTCATGCATGGCACTCACAAAAATAACTTACTTAAACCCATCTCCAATTTGCGAGGGTAATTTTTTTAACTGTCTCCGACGTGACGCGTCACCAGCGGGTATTGGCCACAGTGTAGCTGCATTCAGAGGGACTAGTCTGTTTTTTTTTTGATAAATTCAAAGAGTTTTGTAGAGAGAGTCGTCAAGACTCCAACAATATCCAGAAGACAACAGCTGAGTTTTAAACTGCCAATAAAATTTGAAACGAGTACTTGACATAACGTTGACGTTTGCTTTTTTACACACAGCCAACAACCTGTTGTTGTAACAACCAACAACATGACATTTGTAACCATTTTGACACTATAAGCCGCACTGATATTGAACTGTATCTGTTAGTCTGTTAATCACAGCTCTCATGCTGGTGTATATGTCGAGATGATGCTGAGTGAACCAACCACCGGTTCAGTTCCTTTCTGATAGTCTCTCTATCCAGCTAAAGTTTGGCAGCGATACCTTCAAAAAGATTTTAGAGGTGCAGATGGTGAGGCAAGTTCGCACTGTATCTGATACACATTAAAATAAGAATACTAACTTTTTTTATTTGCAGTATAGAAAATCAGATAGCAAAATTTACACGAATCTGGTGCGTAACGTAAACTACGGATACAAAAAAAAAACATGACTCTTTTCGACCGAATTTGGATGAAATGCAGTTTGAATTCGCCCTCGCCTCGAGTTGAGTAACTCGTAAGTACTGACTCTACCTACACTGTGACTCAAGCGTAGAGATAATAAAAAGGTAACGCTAGGGAGTTATTGCCCGTCTCGTCGGCGAGATGGACCGAACGTGTCACTTGGCTGAGTAAGCGATTTCTGAATGGGCTAATTTCACTAATGACTGGGTTAAAACAATAAAAAGATTTCTCTTATAAATACAATGACTACCGCAACGAGACTAAATAAACTTTTGCAGATCCGGTTGAAATATAAAGTATTGCTTCATAAAAGTTTCTTGTGAAGGAAAATTTTCAGCATAATATATTTTTAACGCATTTTGGCAACAGATATCATCACTTTAGAAACGCGCATTGATCGATGACTACTTGAGGGTGCTGCTTTTACAGGAACTAATATTTATTAGTGCTAAGGTACTGCTCCGTGGCCGTGCCTTTGGTTTCATTCTGCCACACGCCATGTTGTAGGTTGTGGCTCTGGGTAACGCTAGATGGCATTACAAGTATCATTTGTTTGTTGAAGCAAGTTTTAAAGTCAATGATGAGCTGAAAAAACAGACATGATATCAAATATCTTTAACTCATCAGAAATATAGACTGCGCAAAAATTAAAGATTATTCATGATATTCTAGGTAGTATACCTACCTACGCCAAAAATTTTTTACGTATAATAAACTATATCAATATTTTAAATATTTTTGTCTTGTTGTACGAGTACATTTATTTATATTTTTTCAACTAGTCCTTTTTGATGTTCGGTTTTCTTTTCAATCTCATGGACTTGAGTTATTATCATTTGAGCTTCTTATTTTTTTTAAATGTCCTCCTAGCCGAATTTCGAATACAGTGATAGTGACCAATCTGAATAGAGATTAGCCAACAACACGGAAGATATTATAGCAACAAGTGTGTGCGCAATACACAGGTGCACTCTCTGATCCTTCACTCTCACTCTTTTAAATAGGGATTTTTAAAATAAACACATTTTTTGAACCAAAAATACAAACGATGACTTTGATAGCCCTAGGTGTAAAAAAGTAGTCAGAATCTTTTGAATCTTTTTCGTAAGGGATGTCCTTTAAAAAGGTTTTCTCGGTCCACACAAGTACCCAAGTTTTGTGGCGCATGAACTTGATGATATAAGGCTGACAGCGGCTCTCCCTGGCACCACCAAGCCTGGATAGATAGATTAGAATAGTTTTTTTTTTAATTTCTTTGAAACAGGGTGTTCAGAAGATCGACAAGTAATAAATAAGGCTATGAGCAGGCGATTGGGTAGGCCCAAGCCTTTCAAAATAAAGTTTTTATAAGTGCATTGTTTATAAATCGAAAATTAATAGTATTGTGAGATAATAAGTACTCACATTATGAGCGCCAAATCGGCAGCCACGTTGGCGTTTGTTGTGAGCATGGAAACTTAATACTATAATTCTGCCTCTACCCGTATACTAATATTATTATTCGTGTAAGCTGTTGTTTAAGGTTTTCATTTAAATCGGTACACTTTTAAAGCATGGGCGGACCAATGTTTTTCATCGTCTTTAAAAAATGCATTGTAAAAATGTGTAGAGACCCATTCATTTTTAATTTTATTGTATTAAATTATTATAGCGGCAATACATAACCTGTGAAATTTCAATTCTCTAGCTACAACTGTTCAAGTGATACAGCCTTGGATGTTCGCCTGCTTGCTAACACACAGATTAAGAAAATCGAACAAAGAAAGTTATAGGTTTTTTATAAATCTAGACTACACGAGCTCTGCCACTGCTACTACGCACTAACCACGTGTAAGAAAAAACACTTTATTAAAAATGCACAGAAAACATTTTGCGCTAATATTAATTAATTTTTCACCGACAAAAGTTCCGGGGAAAACAGTCGCTGCGGTGACGGGTGATGATTGATCAGAAATTAATTTCCTCTTGAAGCCAGATAAGTTCTATCAAGTCACATGTACAGACACATGCCCCTTTACCTCGACCTTGCAATGAGGGTAATGTCTTATTTAATGTTAAGGTGGGTTCAGACTGGTGAAATGGAATATGCAATGGAGGAATTCGGCATCCATATTGCTGCAATGAAATAAAACAAAGGAACAAAGTAGGAACTGAATAAATTACCGACTTGGTATCACATGCATCTCACAACTTTTTACGGTAGAATAACTAGGCTCTTAGACAAGATGCAATCTATCTAGAGCGAATGTCGCTATCGCCAACTAAATGTCAAAATACTTATGTTTGATAATGTCACGTGATGTTTCGAAGACTTATGTCAGTTTCATACATGTTGTCAGTGCTAACGAAAGTTCATTTAGAATATATTGCATCTTGTTTACGGGCCCGGAGTTGCCAGCCTTGGTTTTTTTTTACAAATTTCCTTTTGATGGTATCTTATATTCTATGTAACGTTTATGCAGTCTGTACCCACCTTTAGGGTTACTTGATTATGCTTTTTTATTTTAAATTTCTGTGAATTTTGACGGATCTGTTTACAATGCAGCATTGTGTGTTGTTAGGTATGTTAATACTCGTATTTCCAAAGGTTTAAGTAATAAAAAGCCTGTGTCTGTGAAACTAGCTAAGAAATCAATGTTCAAATGTGACGTAACCCGTTCAAAGCGAGAGCCCGATAATATGTAAATAATTATGTACAGTATACCGTACAGGTTGACCCATTACAATATGACTGACTATAGTCAAAAAACATAGCCTATATAGGTTGTGTGTTTAATGGACTGGACTATGCCCCAATTATTTTATGTGCATCAAAATTAATTCAGGGCAGACAGGGGGACATTCACGCATATAAATATATTATTAAAACTTGTGTTATGGAAATGAGAAACGACGGTGGTATCACAACACCCAGACTCGACACAATACAAAGAATATGGTTTCCTATATTAACCCGACCTGGGATCGAACCCGGGACTTCAGAGATGGCGATACCTTAAAAATCGGTGAGCGAGCCACTCGGCCACGGAGGTCGTCCAATATTACAGACAAAAAGGTCAAAAACGCCATTAATGTACCCCACTGACCTAAAACAAGAGATGGGTTTTTTAATCAAAATAATGAATTACAGTCTGGCTAGATTTCAAGCGGAACATTTTCTGGGCAGAATACCTGCCCTTTGCCTGCCCAGACTAAATACATACCTACATACTCTCTCCTCTTTGTGGAATCATTTTGTCTAATTAACCTTGGCCCAGGTAATATTACTCGTATATTGCGCCATGTCTAAACAAGAGAAAGTCCTGGGGAGGATTTTTCGTTGTCATCTTTTTTAATGAAATAAAAATAGAATAAGCACATCACTCAAATAAAATAAAAAAACTCTGAACCTTGGTCCTGTTTTTAGACTTGCGATTTATCCAAGATCATAAATATATTATTGCACTTGGAAAAATGACCGCCAGAGGCGGGAATCGAATTTAGATTGCAAAGTGAATGCTTATCACTTAAAAACAATAATTTATCGTATTTGCAAGCTTCATCTTTCGATTGTTAAATACTTGCAATAGTATTTCTTAAGTGTTTAGGGTGTAATCCCAATAACATTGATGAAAGCAACGCGGCATAACAGCGTTAAGAAGCACTTGAAAATTTCGACAGGCTCTGCCAACGCCAGTGTGGTCGATAGGTTAGGCAATCGCCCGGCATGCGAGGAACGCGGGTTCGATTGCCGCCTCTGGCGGTCATTTTTTCAAGTGCAATAATATATTTAGATTGCAAAGTGAATGCTTATCACTTAAAAACAATAATTTAACTAAGATCATAAAATATGAAAGTTATTAATCAAAATTTTTGTGTGCGAATTATCGTGAAAACTTGCAAAGAAATCGCTTTAATTATCGTTTAAAATAAGTTATTATAACTATCCGCTCTAAGCCCGCGTGGTGGAGTATGGCTCATACCTTCTCATAGTTGAGGTGAGGCCTTTGCACTGCAGTGGGATCAAATAGGATAACTTTACTTTAATTAGTTCCAATTTGATAAAGTTACATTAGTCACATAAAAAATAAGTATCAATTTAAATACAACACTACTAATTTGGAAACGTCACCATGGAAGCGCATACCATTTTATTCACTTTCTAAATTAGTGTGACGACCGCCTTGGTGTAGTGGTTCGTGCCCCGGACTTCTAAACCAGGCGGTTGCGGGTTCGAATCCCGCAAGGGGCAAATGTTTATGTGATGAGCACGAGCATTTGTACCTAAGTCATGGATGTTTATAAATATATATAAGTTATCCTAGTCACCACAGCACAAGCTCACGCTTAGTTTGGGGCTGGGTAATTGGTGTGTTTGTTGAAACAATTTGTTTATTTTATTAGTTGCTGTATATTTTATATTTTCTTTTTTTAGATTAATTATATAATAAGAAATAATGAATGTAAGGAATATTAAAAATAAAGAATCTTTACTTATATTAATTATAGAAAAGATTAGATTGTACAAACAATCAAATCTTTTCTATAGTTTCAATAGGTTCGAAAACTTCTGGACTGATTCAAATGAAATTTAAGTATGTTAAGGACCGTCAGTACCCATAGATTACTTACAATATACAGTTAATGATGAGAAAAAGGGATGAGGCTTATTCCAGGGCCCGTAGATCGGGGGATATTGTCCACAAAGAATTTTACAAAGACCTCAAGCGTAGTGTTGATCAGGCTTTGTTCAGGGAGAAACAAGCTTATTATGATCAATATGTAAATAATAAATTAAACCACCCACGTACTATCTGGTCACACATTAAGCAAAACGTACGTATCAAAGCTAGGCCCGAGCTTCCGGGACACTTGTTAACGGACCCTGACAGGGTCAACGAGCACTTCCTTAACACCCCAGGAAATAAAGACGTGAGCATTTCTGATCTAACGTTTTTTGAGCATCATCAAGCTGTTGAGGACATATTTGAAATTCGGACAGTAGGAGAGGACAAAGTTTTGAAAATTCTACAGGGCTTAAAATCAAACGCTATTGGACTTGATGGTATATCGTTGGAAATGTTAATAGCGACCTTACCATACTCACTTTCTGCAATTACAGAAAGAAGAAGAAAAAAGAAAATCGAATCATGCTTTGTGACTCGTTGATACTTTCAAGGTTTAATTACATGGATGTAGTGTATGGTCCCCGGTTGCTAGTGCGAACACAAAACGCAATCCAACGCTTGCAGAATGCATGCGCCAGATACTGCTTTGCAATACCGCCCCGCGCGCACGTCACGCCGTACATAAACAGTGCCAATATATTGAAAATGAACACTCGTAGAAAATTATACTACGCGACTCTGTTGTTCGGAGTAATAAAAAGTAACTTTCCAACATATCTAGTAGAGCGGCTGGTGTGGCGGCGCAATGTGCAGTCCCACAGAACTCGACGCTTCAGCTTTGCAATGGTCCTCCCGTCTCATCGAACCGTGGCATTCAGGGGATGCTTCAAGTTTGCCGCGTCCAAGTGTTGGAACGATCTTCCGCCTCCATTACGGTTTCTAGAAAAAACAGTTTTTACGTTTAGAAAAACGTACAAAGAATATATACTTAATTATCAAAAAGAGAACGAAAAGTAACTTACCAAAAAGGTCCAGACATCGGGAATGGGTAGATGAACGGCAGGAGTAGGTAAATCAAAAAACGCATTTCGCCTAACTGCACATCTGGACGCGGCTGATGACGTTAAGACGGTTGATGATAATATAAACGTCGAGTCGTTCAGAACGGGGGTAGAATGTTGCCTTAATACCTCAAATGCAAAATTAATTTTATTACCTAAACGTGGTATTATATAACTTTAGATAAATAAACGTAGGTAGGTATTATATAATTTCATGGTAATTTTTATTGTTCACTCAAAATTTTATTTTACACTTTGTAATAATATAATCTTGGTTTTAATTTGTTTTGTCGTGCTGGCGCCATTTTCCGTGCACCTCACTCAGCAGGGGCCCACTGAAAACCAGCGCCGGGGCCTCCTGGGGACCTGGCTTATGCTGAGTGAGGTCCTTTTGATTTGGACGTCACCGACACACAGTGGCACAGTTGGCATAGACGTATTTTTTTTCCTGTTTCATTTTATTTTTTGTTTCATTTAATTTTTTTTTGTGTGCTGTTTGTATTAATTATTATGTTTTTTTTGTAAGCGTGTGTGTGTGTTTGTGATGTCCTAAGTTAATAAAGCATTTTTCTTTCTTTTCTTTCTTTCTTTCAAATTTGGTACAAATAGTTTGAGATCCTGGGCAAAGGACATAGATTACTTTTTGTCTCGATATAAAATCACTTTCATCTCCCATTTCACCCCCCTGGTGAAATAGGAGATGAAAGTTTGTATGGAAATTTTGAAGTCACGGGAAAAAAAATGTTTTTATATTCAAACTAGCAGGTTGGAACATAAAAACATTTTTTTTAATTTAAAATAAAGTTTTAAATATATACTGATTTATAATATATATCAGTTTTTTCTTGTGATTAATCACATAAAGGTATTAATCGGATGAATAAAAATTGTCCCCTAACAAAAATAAATTTTATAAAATTCGATCACTGCAATGGATTGATTGTACATGGGACTCAATTTGCAGCCCACACTAAGGACAGGAAAATCTGACTGAGTTCGACCAACATGAGCACTGAAATAGACATTTTATGAGTCTGGTCAAGACATGTCATCAATTTTGACATAGTATAAAATACAAATAACCAATTTGCCCTGCAGTGATACACCACATACTCCTAATAATATAATAATACTTGTATAGTGTTAAGATAAAAGTAAAAAAAAAAGTAAAGTAAGCCTATAAGGATTCCACCACTGGGCAAAGGCCTCACCTCAACTATGAGGAGGTACGAGACATACTCCACCACGCGGGTTCAGTGCGGATTGGTGGAGGGGCGTCTGTAAGGCAAGTGACCACCCATACTGTCAGATGTTATCAAGTCGCCCTAGGGCCTCTGACTAGGCTTAACGATTAATATCAACAGATATTAGTCGGGATCAACTACTTAACGTGCCTTTCGAAGCATGGAGATACTTGTCATGGACGTCACTTAAATGATCGGAATGGTCCCCAATCCAATCACGACCGCGCCGTGCGTTGCTTAACTTTGTTTTCACTACCAAAGCACTGCCGCCACTGCACCACAACCACCTTTCGATAATAAGATATTTTTTTCGTTCAGGAATGGATGTGGACTCTAACCGGCCAGAACAGAGACGCATCGAGGGTCAAAAGGGACCATGTAGGCGAACTCCAGATCATGCTGCCGCCTCAGCCGCCGAACCGCGTCAATTCTGGCGACGTCTGCTTGCTGGCCGAGAGCCCGTACAGAATATTAAGGGTAAGTGAACTGTTAAGTTTGAAATTAAATGCTCGAGCCAAATAACTTTTTTAAATTTTATTTTAATTTAAAAAAAGTAAATAACATGCGACTGAAAGGTCGGCTCGGCATGGATTGTGACAGCGCATAGCATGTCACGGTACTGATTTTCATCAGGAACCTTATGGCGTTGTATACAGGGTGTCCAGTAATAAAGGGATACTCCTTTAATTACAGTTTAGTTACATGATTCCCTACTATATACCAACATTTTTTAGTGCTAGTTTTGAAACTTTGATTTAACTGTTATATGTTATATTATTATTTTTGGAAGACCTTGAGTTATTTGTAAATATATATTTGTATCGATTTTTGTGTCTAGAAGAATATGGAGTACTAGTGGTCCCGCGACTTCGCCCGCAAGAGTTGGATTTTCCATATAAACTTGCATCTCCCATTTCACCCCCTTCATGTTTTTATATCGCAACAAAGTGTAGCCTATCTCCTTTACTAACTGACTAACTGTCTCCATACAAAATTTCACCTCAGTCGGTTCAGTTGTTTAAGCGTCGAGGTAACAGACAGACAGACACACTTTCGCATTTATAATATTAGTATGGATTAAAATAAAAACAGATTTTTTTAAGTTAATATTTTTGAATTACATTACAATTCAAAATATTAACTTAAAAAAAGTTTAGTAGGGTATGTCGATGTAACTAATTATATATTTGTAGGATGAGATGAGAAAATGAAAAAAAAATGTTTCGCGTGCGGTTGGTTTTGTCGACATGCGCTGCGGATAATGGGTTGCGCTTGCCCCGTAAACTAAAAATTGTGCTTGTCAAATCTTTCAAATCAAATGCGATTGAGTATCAATAACTATTTTAAAGTGAAATTTAAAACAAAATACGTGAAAAATACGGTTCCAATCTAGGTTAATAAAACTTCGTAACATATCACATACTTATATCTGGCTTTTAGATCCGTATGATTTTTTGGTGACCCATTGGTCGAAATCGAAAAGACTAATCTTTTTGAAGAATGAATGTACCTAACAACAAATTTAATCTTTGAGTAAGCCTTGCCGGCTGAAAACGTGTACATATTATCTGTGCTTGTAACAAAATGCATTTATTTATACTACTTTCTGCCCTATGTCGTGTAATAATCTGCCTTTCAGCTCCTATCTCTTTATGGCACGAATTTAATGGAGAATGATTAGATATAAATGCATTAGGCACGACCAATCTGCGATTATCTTATCATCAGTTATGATAAAATATCAGATCTAGGCTAGTCACAACATTGCGAGAGCTCTCAACTACAATTAATGTCAACTACCACTACAGAATTTAAGTACGTTTGATAAAAAATAGGTCAAAGGACTTGTCCATTAATGGTTTTTTATTCGTCAATATTTCTAACCAGAATAAACAAAATATTATATGAAAGAGTTCAAAAAACTAGCCTTTCTGCATAATTAATATATTTTTAAGGCCTCCGATTTAGAGAAAAATTGAAATTATTTTTTCTCTTTGTCTGTACATAAACCGCACCTTTGCCTAGATCAATTAACGCATGAAAAAAAAATGACAGCAAAATTGTTATTCCATTGACAGTAGTACCTATTATATAATCTGTGGTAGTACCTAGTAGTATTTATCCACCAGTGGAAAGGCAATGGTTCATAGCCATACAGCCAGGAAATACAAGTAAATGATGCCTGTTACAAAACATATTTTTTCTCAAAAACGGAGGCGTTTAAAATTCTGATTTCTATGGTTATGTGTTTCATATTTTTGTAGCTTAAAGATAAATATAGGTTATTGGTGGTTGGTGATATCTTGGAATAAAAAACCAGCCTCCATACAAAAAGAGGACAAGTCCTTTCAAGAACTCCGATTAAATCCTAACCGATTGGTTAGTCAAGAAAATAATAGGCAACGAGTATAAATATACCAGACACCCAAATAGGAAATATTGAATAACAGTGTTTTTCCCATTTCCCTCTCTCGGTGCTGTGCAAAAGTCATCAAAATCTGACGTGCAATTACAGTACAAAAACTGCGACGCGTTCCTTGTAATGCGGGTATCAACACTTATGGGAAAAGCCAATCAAAAATTACTTAATATTCTAGGTATATATTTTTTCACCTTATACAATACTCCGTAGCTTAGTGGTAAGAGCACTCGCCCGGATAGCGAAGGGACGTGGGTTCGAGTCCCACCGGATACACAGTCGATTAATTTTTGAGAGGGAAATTCAAATCAATTTCATAATAACTTGCAAAATAATTGCTGAAGTTATAAAATAATTGTAAGTTAAGCTGATTTCATCTTAACTGATAGTTAAATATTTGTAAAAATATTTCCATCGGATACATGCGGGTACAGTCCCCAAGTATTGATGAAATTGAACGCCGGCTCACTGACGTAAGAAGCACTTACAAAAATTCGTCGGCTGACTAACGTCCTCCGTAGCTCAGTGGTTAGAGCACTCGCCCGGATAGCGAAGGGACGTGCCACGTGGGTTCGAGTCCCACCGGATGACACAGTCGATTAATTTTTTGTGAGCGAAATTAAATTCAATTTTATACAATAAATACTAATAACATACCTCCCAAGTGTCTCGGCACCCGAGGGGACGGAATAAAATAAGGCCAAGTGCGAGTTAGACTTGCGCACGAAGGGTTCCGTGCCATTATTAGACAAACATTAGACACTTTTATTTTTAATAACTCCAATGAGATCCCCCCTTAAACATTTATTGTATTCTGGTTTTAGTATTTTTTATTATTGCGGCAGCAGAAATACATCATTTGTAAAAAAAAAACTGTCTAGCTATCACGGTGCATGAGATGCAGCCTGGTGACAGACAGACAGCCAGATGGACAGCGAAGTCCAACTGGGAAACCCATCCCAAATGGTAAAAACGGGACCTTAGTAAAACGCATCCTTTACCTAGTACTGAACCCTAAAATCGCTTCGTATAGCTTTGGTGTTTTATTAGACAGCTCCATCTTTCGTGGGACGGAGTCACCGTAAATGCAGCCTGGACAATTGCACGTTCTGTTACGGTGTCTCTGAAAAATGACTATTATTTCAATTACGTAAACCTGCGTTTCGATTGGCAGTATCAATTGCGTTACAACATTTATTTCGAGAGCTGTGAGTCGTTCGAGAGTAAGCAAGCTTCTTTAAAAAAATATTTTCCAAAATTGTATTCTACTAATTTGTCGGCGTACCAATTGTATACAAACACGTATATTTAAGCTTAAAAGTTACGAACACAATAAAATGTGACTTATTAGTTTTAAAATATCGTTTATGAATAACTAGAGGTCACCCTTTAGCTCTAGATGTACTAAAATGATTGTTTTTTTTAAGTGATAATAAGCATTTACTTTTACAATCTCAATTTTAAATATTTTTGCACTTGAAAAAATTACCACCAGAGGCGGGAATCGAACCCGCGTACCTCGTATCCCGGGCGATTGCCTAACTTCTTAACCAAGTACCAATTGCCAAGGGCAACGTGCAAATTTTTTTCAAGTGCAAAAATATCAAATATCTGGAAGTACTATTTGTTGTGTATACTTACTTAAGTTAATGCAAATTGTGGTATGAGCATCAAAGTAAAAACACCTCACTTAGAGTACGTACTATTCACACACGCACACACATTTCACAACATTCTTACATATTTTGTGCTAAACTGACCTAAACCTGCCTACGGACATAGTAATTTAAATACTAAAATATACTGAATCTAAGTAACATCCTCTCTTTTTTCGTCGGGGATTAAAAAGGTACCAACTGCAAATTCCGTAAATGTAATTTTCTACACTGAAAGAAAAGCTAAGCCATGCGGGATACTTTTATTTTCTCAAATCAATGTACGAAATAGGCCTTCCACAGGTATTTATAAATAGCTATTATTATTATTATTTGTATCGGGAAATCACGGCACGAGGCCGGTCCTCATAGACAGATTTTTTTTTCTTACAGTAGTGTATCTTGGCCGTATTTTTAAATTCAGAACCTACGGATGGGCGGAGCGCTAGGGTTGGTACACAAAAAGTAAAAAATGACTAGATTTTTATTCTTCATATGTGTATTGTTGTAGGTTAAGAAATTAGTCATATTTTTATTAAAGATTATTTATCATATCACATCTATACTAATATTATAAAGAGGAAAGATTTGTTTGCTTGTTTATTTGCATAGGCTCCGAAACTACTGGACCGAATCAAATGAAATTTCGCACAGAGATAGTTTGAGACACTGAAAAAGACATAGGCTACTTTTTGTTGCGATATAAATTCATCAGGGGGGTGAAATGGGGGATGAACATTTGTATGGAAAATCCGACTTTTGGCGCGGGCGAAGTCGCGGGGAACTGCTAATATAATAATAAGTTTATTGTCTATAAACAACACAGTATGTCAGACTACCCCACTTTGACCTTAAGACCACCTCTATATCCTACGTAATATAAGCTGATTTCATAGTGCAAATATGTAGTGTGAAAACTGTCTAGCTATTGCGGTCATGAGATACAGCCTGGTGACAGACAGACGGACAGTGGACTCCTAGTAAAATGGGCCCGTTTTTACATTGTCAGTTCGATGAGACGAGGTACAATTTACGAGTTTGATTGAGCCTTAAAAATATATTTAAATCCTATGTGTATGAAAAATATCCACAGACCCTGCAGTTCCCGCAATTTTCGGAGGCACTGAAAATTTTATTTTTTTAACATGCTCACCAGTTGTCTAGGGTGGGTAGTTTCCGAGTTATGGCTGTTTCAATTTTGACAGCTGTCATCCGAAATAAAGATGATTTTACACATGTTTCATAAAGCCTACTATGTTCAATGATATCTATATCTGCATTTCGAAAGTCAGTCTTTGACAGCGAACCGGCTCGCGCCCTGCGTGTCACTTCGTGGGTTTGTCTGCCCAAGTCTGCTCAACGGGCCGTGTAACTGACGTGTATGCATGTGTGAGTCGATACGGGTGCTCTAGTATGTAGATAAAATACTGTATATCTATATACCGTGCTCGCCGTTCACTAAATAGGCCGCCCATAATAGCTACCAGGTGCGTGGCAAGGCAGCGACATTGGTGTAAGCGGCTAAGGTTGTAGAGAGGTGAGTCTGCGGGGTGCAGGTTACCAGTGCTAAGCGCACCAGCCAGCAGGCCCCCGGCGTTATGACATTTTACACTTCCAACCTGAAGCATAGGTTCTGCTCTTGCGATGTCCACTCTTGGCCGGCTGGTTAATGCAAGCACAAGAGGCGAGGGCTAAATAAGGCAAGCCGGGCCCTCGGGAGTCGGGGTACGAGTTGTCGCCACTCACCTACAGCACGCCACATGCTGCCCCTGCGCCTATTATTATTACATCAGTACACTTGTAGCTTACAATAGGAAAACCAAATCGCATACAAGCTTAAACAGAAGTCATAACATTTTACTAACGATTTAGCCTATGTTCATGCAAAAAGTTAAAACATGTCAAGTAAAGGCGATAAGAATAAGTATCAGAACATAATTACAATAATATTATCATGTCAGTAATCTAATTTTTTACGAAACAATGTCAAAAAACAATAGTAATAATAATCATATATTTGTTTCTTACGTTTACGCGAATTATTGAACTCGTTGAAACACAATTTTACGGATTACTTCGCGATTTATTTACATTTTATTTAAAACCTGACGTTTCGAACACTTTACAGCGATCGTGGTCTCAGGGTGACTAAGGTATTATTTGTCAATTACAAAATTTTGAAAAATTTTTACTACCGTCACTCATTAATATTAATTTACGTTCTTAATTAATCCGTAAAATTGTGTTTTAATGAGTAATAATAATATGTTAAACTTAAAAGTACCATTGATACAAAAGTATTAGGAATAATGTCAGTCAGCTATCGTGTAATAATAACACCGACAGTGACAGTAGTTAAATATAGTTACCTGAAGTTTAAATATAGTTAAGTTACCCGATGGCGTCCTCTGGGTACGATCATATAATTTACCGCCACATTCTATACTTGTTTTGTGTGTATTTACACAACTACGAAATCTCGTAGCTGTAGCAAGGTGCTACGAAATTGTGCTACGGCGAATCTTTGTAGTTTTTTAGCGCGCAGTGTTTGCCTATAAATAAAGATTGTCTTTTTTTTAACAAGCAATATTTTGGATTAAATAAATACATATTAAAGAAATAGTTAACTTTTTTATTGTGTATGTAAAGGTCAGCTAAAGGAAAATCCGGATAAGTGCGAGTTGGACTCGCGCACCAAGGGTTCTGAACCATTATCAATACAACATGAAATCACATTTTTAAAGGAGCCCCTTAATATTTATAATGTTTTGATTTTATGACTTATTTGAAAGTTTATATATAACTCAATATTTTGTGAAAATTTCAAGCGTCTTCCTGTTGCCATTATTAATATAGAGCAAAAAACGCAACGCGCAACACGTATGGGAGCCCCCCTTAATACATTTATTTTATTCTGCTTTTAGTACTTATTAGTTGTTTTAGTGGCAACAGAACTACGTCATCTGTGCAAATTGCAACTATCTAGCTATCACTGTTCATAAGATACAGCCTTTTGACAGACAGACAGTGAGGCATAGTAATAGGGTCCCGTTTTATTATTTGGGTACGGAACCCAAAAAATCAACGGACGGTACGGATCCTTCGGTGCGCGAGTCCGACTCACACCATTCCGGTTTTTATTACAACGATTCTCTCTTTTCTATATTCCGGAAACGCCTACACGTATCCCCCTTTAGTACCCCTTCCTCCACAGCTCTAGATACGTAATGGACTAATGTTGTACAATTATTAGCTTAGATAAGAGTTTGCGTTGGTCGGCTGTGGAAAGTAGAATCGGGTTCTGTCAGGGCTATGTGATAGCAAGATGTGGTTTTTCCGTCGCGCTCAGACACTTCCCTGCATACCTGTCAATGCAACGAAATTTCAAGAGGTCAGTGTTACTATATATCTATTGATTGTTTGTTTGTATTGGAAAGGCTCCGAAATCATTAAGCTGATTTGATAAAATATTTTACCATTTGAAGCCGACATTATCCCTGATGAACATTGGCTACTTTTTACCGCGGGAAAATGCTTTATTCCTAAGGAAAAACGGGTAATAGGACACCAGGTAGTAAAAAAAATACTTATCTTTTTTTACATAACTTCTAAACGAAAACGAACGAAATGGTTATTTTGATGGCTCCCCGGATGATTTAAAAATACAACTGGACCCCGTTGGCGGCCCTGCTGTCGGTATGTCAACTACGATACGGCTTGACCTATTGGGTTGAAATTTTGTATGTGCGTATTTCCATGGTTTACCGAACACGAATGAATTTTGCCTACCTAATGATATATTAATACAAAACCCCAACTAATATTATGAATGCGAAAATAACTCTGTCTGTGTGTTACGCAATCACGCCTAAATTACTGAACCGATTCAAATGATTCATAAGAAGAATGCTCAAGGTATGCATCAAGACCCCTCAATGTTTTTTGGCGCAGACTAAGTCACAGGGAGTTGTTTTAAAGCGATATATTGACTCTTAAGAACATCCTTCGCTACGCATCCTCATATCGCTAACTACTAATATGTTTCTGGTGGAAGCGCAGTCTAAATATGCATTTTTCATGGGCTTGTGATTTGACTGGGTGATTTAAATTTTGAATATAGAAATTCAAAACTCCATTTTTTTTTTTAATTAAATCGCCTAATCAAATCCCAGTTCTCGTTTACATCCGCTCCCCTGTGCCTCGCAGACCAGGTCGTAGATAAACGGTCGGACTTTAATGTTTTTTGCCCGAGCAAGGTTTTGTTCGATTTTAATTTTTGTTTTTTATATGTGGGTTTTCAAAATTGAGAAAAAGTCTGCAGTACTTTGTTAAAAAACTTTGGGTTAAGTGGACTGGGTAATTTCTAATTGAAATAATAGTTCAGAAGTGTTAACTCAAAACTATGTTGTTTGTAATTAAATTAAGCGGTCTAACTTATCGTGCACATGACAGGTGCAAGCTATTCAAGCAAATTACATGAACACAACTTCACACTGGGTCAATTTTTTAAAGATAATTGCTTCTAAGTTGATTTCATTAAGTAATTAGACCATTGCGGCGCGGCGGTTCCCAAATGGATGTCTGCGGTACCCTGGGGTTCCGTAGAATGATCTTAGGGGTTCCGTGTTCAGGCCGAGGGTTTTGATAAAACGTTGATCGTGGAAAAGAGTCAATCATAAAAAATCAAACTACTTATAATTACTTTGGTTTCAAAATAGGAACCTGACAAAAAATGTAAACAAAAAGAGACTTCCTGACAGCTGAAAATTTTGGTACACTTTTATGTTAATAGATGGCGCTTTCAACTAGACTATACAGGGTGTGTTTTTGTAATTGGAAAGGCGAAAGTAGTTTGCTCAGAATGAGAGAACAATCTATTT
The DNA here is from genome assembly GCA_949316185.1 of Pyrausta nigrata. Classification (NCBI taxonomy): domain Eukaryota; kingdom Metazoa; phylum Arthropoda; class Insecta; order Lepidoptera; family Crambidae; genus Pyrausta; species Pyrausta nigrata. The sequence continues at coordinate 4,876,207 of OX438936.1, forward strand.
GACAAAAGGTTTTACTTTTTCAAATCAAAATCTTGCAAAAGCACTTTGGTAGACAAAAGTTTGATTCTAACTTTTTGTCAAACTTATCTCAAGCCCCTATACATTTTCATGTATAATCAGTTATGTGTGTGAGTACACTAATTATTAATTTAAGTAACACACATTAAGCACGTTGACACATCCCATAGAATTTAGAACTTATATTAATAGACGCAAATGATTTAAGTAAAAGTCTGTATAATTTAATGTAGGGATTTATAAAACAAGAAGATTAAATTATTTGAGGTGTCGAAGGTTATTCAGTCCAAAATAAACATCCCATATAAATATTGTGTCGTAATCATTGATCCTGAAACAAAAGCTTAACGTCAATTCTTAGTCAATACTAGTGGTTGCCCGCGACTTTGTCTGTGTGAACTCGATGATACAAATTGACTAATACTCCTATCGCCGTCCAGTAATTGTGGTTTCTCACTTGTACTCTGTCGTATGGTAAAGGGTGTCAGCCTGTATCACTAAATGTATATCCATACTAATATTATAAATGCGAACGTGTGTCTGTCTGTCTGTCTGTTACCTCTTGACGCTTAAACCACTGAACCGATTGAGATGAAATTTGGTATGGAGACAGTTCGAGACCCGGGAAAGGACATAGGGTACATTTTGTCGCGATATAAAAACATTAAGGGGTAAAATGGGAGATGAAAGTTTATATGGCAAATCCAACTCTTGCGAGTGAAGTCGCGGGGAACCACTAGTAACCTATATTTTATTGTCTACATTTGAACTGTGTTAGGTGCTTCATGATTAGTTCATCAGATTTCAAGCTATAACAGTCAAAGATTGTAAAATATGTACCGTAAATATTTTGTGTTAAAAGAAATCTTCCCGTAGACGTCCAGTCATCATAACCTCTTGTCTGTCCCGTGAAGTATGGCGCAGAGGGGTCAACCTGTATCTCTTGATATACTATTGCTACCATAATGAATTATACCCTAGATTATTACTAAGAATATACATTTAAACTGTAGTAGGTACATCAAGATTAGTTCAGGGGTTTTAGGGGAGTCTATAACGTTTAAGACCATACATACTAAATACAGACAAAAAATGTATATTTTTACTCTGCAGACCTAAACTAGGATGTTTTTTTCAATCTATGAACAAAATTCGACATTCTACAATTTCATTATCATGCATAGATAATGTAGTGGAAGTATTTACGATATAAAGTTAAATTTCATTGCACTGCACCTAGTCTAGGGACTCTGGAGTCACTGATGTGAGCAAAGACTGCCAAGTCGATGTGAATGCGCGACGAGCCATGTACAGTGGCGAGCACAGCAGACTGTACACTTTTGTTGCAAAATCGCCCATAACATTGCAAGGCATAAGATGCCACAGTGTTAACCTTGACGTGTTGTTCTAAGATCGCTTCAATAAGTGGTATGAGGTCGTCGCCCACTGGCTTCTTACCGATGGACGCCATCCAAAAGGGCTAACCTCGGAAACGGTTGTGAGATGACCTTGATGCGGAGGTTGGCAACCCTAACCAGCAACAGAGATAAATGGTTTGGCAGTTAGCACAACGCAGACCTAGACAAGGCCTCTCTGAAAAGCTATTTTATTCAAAACATAGAGCGTAAGTAAAACGGAAGTTTCGTACGAAAGTTGGACTTTACGCCAAGTCGCATTCTCTACAGTAATGCATTTTGGGCTGTGCAGAAAAAAGGGGCGGTTGTACAAAGCTGAAGACAAACTGATAAAAAACAAGAAAAAAAAGATATCAACATCACGAAAAACATTTTACAAAGGTATACGCGACGGCACGTCAGACCACCCCACTTGGACCTATAGGCCGCTTCTATTCCCTACTTAATAAAAGCTGTATTCGATGTTCACATGGGTAACCTGGCATGCAGCTGACTGTACATTCTAAGCTTTTATATTACGGGAATACTTTTATACTGCAACATATTTTTATATCATTTATTTGACCATATGCAAAGAAAAAAAAGAGACTACTAGACGCGGTTTGGATTAGATGGGTGACCGATCCGTTTACGATGCAAAGGAAATGGCTGACTCCCCATGCAATGTTTGCCCCAAAGTTAAAAGTCCATGCTTCACAATCGAACTTAAATTTCTGGCTTTGTTTTTCAGTAAGCGTTTAATACTTCAGAGATCATGTTTTCAGACACAAAATAAAATCAATTGTTATGAGACCGCTGGCGGTCTTCTGATCCTCAAAAGGTTAAGAAAAGATACCCATGGTAGCTGTAACCCGTGGGGTCTTAAAGTTGTAAAGACATTGCTACCGTTGTAGCATCAAATTTTTATTACCTATTTTGTGGTTACCTATCAAAAAAAAAAGGTTATTCAGCCTATATATATCCCACTACTGGGAAAAGGCCTCACCTTACTTTCAGATGTTATCAAGCCGCCCTAGGACCTCCGACTAGGCTTAACGACTGATATCAACAGATATTAGACGGAACCAACTGCTTAACGTGCCTTCCGAAGCACGGAGATGCTTGTCATCGACGTCACTTAAATGGTCGGAATGGTCACCTATCCAATCACGACCGCGCCATGGGTTGCTTAACTTTGGTATCACTACCAAAGCGCTGCCGCCACTGCGCCACAAGCACCTCAATACCTATTATAATTTGGATACTTTTTTTCAAAGCAATATTGTCAAGTCTCTCGCTGTTTTTCTGTTATCAAACATAAAACGACTATTTTTGGGGCCTTTGAGATCTTGAAACAGTCCTTATAATTCTGTATTCCTATAGGAAAAGTTTATTCACTTTCAGACTGAAAGTCTCAAATTTTCAACATTTTTAAAGTCCTTACAATTGTGTGTTCTAATGGGAATCGTCATGTTTATCTTTTATGTAATCTTATTTGCCCCGTATTTTTACGTAACTTACATCGTATTTAAATTGTACGCAAGCCAATATGGCGTGAGGTAAGCCCTGTTGGTTGCCAAAATGCCAACAGTTCGCCGAGAAAAGGGTAAGGTCAGGAAACTTCTACAAGCCCCCAAAAATGTTACAAGATTTCAGTTATTTGTAGTGTTGAATTTGAAGTTTGTTTTCAGTTTGTGTGAGACGCTCTTGCGAATACTATTTTAGTACCCATTTTAAAATTTCACAAATAATTCAATAACGAATTTGTAAACAAAGATTAATGCAATGGAAACCACAGCAGTTTTAAGCCTTCAGCCATAAATAAACGACTGGGTCGTTTATTTATTTAAAAAGTTGGATTAAACAATAAATTGTTGTTCCGTAAAAACACCCAGCAAGGTTCAAACTCCTTTGTTTATGTTTTCATCGTTAAAACTCGCCTAGTTAGAAAACTCCTATTAAACGATTCCAAAACCAATTACTCTCAAACCTTAAGCCGTGCCGACCTGTTTAATTCGTTTATTAGTTGCGGTTATTTAATTTTGGCAAACAAATTATCGAGAGCGGAGCAGAATTGCGTCAGAGATCGTCTCGTTTGTTCCCTAAAGTGTGTAGGATCGGGACCGAGTCCCTTTGTCTATGCCTCTAAGGTTCGGGAATGCCGTACCGTCAGTTGCAGACATGTCGTCTTCGCAGACACTCGTCTCCGTGATCGCGTGGCATCAACATAAACAATGCCTTGTTCTTATTTAAAAAAAAGAAACACATCAAGGATTTAAAAATTTAAAACATCACCAATCAATTCATTTTTTAAAAAAAATCGAATTTCTTTCAACTTTTTAGTTTAAAAGTTTGTTATCAGTGATGGGGTCGTTCAACCAATCGAAACGCTTGAGGAATTTGCAAAATTTGAAAAGTGGCGCGATAAAACTACCTCGCCATTGGTCCAAAATGCTTGGACTCGTCAACATAAGCAAGGTGTCTATTGAGGAGATATTGCAAGTAAGTATTTCAGCTATAACAGCTATTAACTATTAAAAAGCACTTAAATGAGGAGAAATGGATATAAAAGATGAGAAACTGATTTCTATCTTGAGACTTCAGGACCCAGTGACGAACTTTATTGACCGCTGTTAGGACTAAATAGCCGTTTTTTCTATAAAAGAGACATGAAATGGAAGCGTTTTGGCCTTTAAGAATTCGTTATATTTTTTGTACTGTTTAAAGAACATGAATATGTAATAGGCAGAGTTTTGCGGCCTATCCCTAGTCTAGTTTTAAACTTCGTCAAAAGTAAGGGAGCTTTTTGATACGAGCTTTAAGGAACTTGTAATGTTTGTATGTACCGAGTATATAGAGTCAAATCTTGCAACTGAATTCTAGACCAAGCATTTTTAATGGCACAATGCAATATTATGGTACCTTCCATCAAGCTGCTCAAATAATGACGACAGAAAGTGGCCCTATGAACTCTTAAACCAAAAGATGAAGGCTCATCAAGGTTACATTGAAACTAAGTGTAGTTTCAATTTTTTTTTATAGACGGAAGTGGCAAGGTAAAACAAATATAAATAATTAACAAACAAACAACGATCATAGAAATATCATAATACTCTTTCAAGAGCGTGTAGTATTTTCATCAAATATTTAAGATTTCTAAGAAATATATTTCGATGTGAACTAATACATCCTGCTATCTCTAGAGGTTGCCAATTCCACATTACCATTAGGACCCATGTAATAGACGACTGTTATCAGAACAATACAAATGGATTCAATTTAACTAAAATTGATATATGTAAGATATCGGCTTATGAACCACACCGAAATATTCATATTGTTTAAATGTTTGGCGTAATATTTGGAACGGCTAGCCTCAAAATAAACATGGTATTAATGCTGCACAACCACGGCACATTCTTTTCATTTATTAGCAGGACAAAATAAATAAAAACTTTTTTTTTACTTTACAAATAGTCATAAAACAAGTAAATATAATTTTCGAACAAAACAAAACACCCGACTGCAAAAAAATATATATTTTTGAAATGGACTTTTTACTGGCTTTCATTTGATACCCATATTGCTGTGATACGGAAAAAATCGATCCCCCCTCCCCCTTTATTTCCATTTGCGGGCGCCATTTTAAAAAACTATATAGCCTATGTCACTTTCACAATTTTGACAAGTTCAACGACACCTTAAATGTCAAAAACTGTTCAGCCGTTTGGGCTGTAGGGCGTGCCAAACTATTTTACATACATACATACATACTCTCGAAAAACATAACCCTCCTACCGCAGTCGGATAAAAATAGAATCCTCAGTGTTCACAAACGAATGCGATTTCTTCAAGAATGTGACCCTCTTTCTCAAGTTATTTGCCATTTCGGAAAAGTAATATTCGTTGCCGTTCGGTCTAAATCATGTATGAATGCATTTTTCTAGTTATAATTGTCAGTTATTATAACTCGTGACACGTAGAGAAAAGTTTACTTTTCGAGTTCTGGACACAAGACTAAACGTTATAATTTTTCTACCGATTATTCTGCTACTTAAGCCAAACTCAACATAAATCAACTAGATACACAAAATATGTGTGCACAATCCATGGATGCAGTGCAATCTCTGTTCCTTCACTCTCATAGTTCAGTGAGACGGAAATCCTACACGATTGGAGAGTGATTTCAGGACCTACGGCATAACGTGCACGGGGTTGTTTTTGAGTTATTTCAAAACAGAAAACTTTCAACCCAACCAGGGATTAAAACCGGGGACCTCGTGAATAGAAGCAACCGTGCCGACCACTAGACCGATGAGGCAGTCATCTTTACACGACTCGCGAATGTCCCAATCGGATGTGTTTTGAATTCTCAAAACAATACTTATGTACATATTTCGATTGTGTTTTTCAAACAAACGGTGTGAACAGTTACACGGTGTAGAAATGATTGATTTTAAGTGAAAGTAAGGAAAATGACAGCATTCTGATAAAGCAGCTCTTAAAAATGTCGTGAAATGTCAGCATCACTTTTAAAGATTAATAAGGATGCAGAAACCCTTTACGTCATCATCTTGACGACCGTCTTGGTGTAGTTGGTGTAGTCGAGCCCCGGACTTCTAAACCAGGCGGTTGCGGGTTCGAATCCCGCAAGGGGCAAATGTTTATGTGATGAGCACGAATATTTGTACCTAAGTCATGGATGTTTATAAATTTATATAAGTATGTCTATCCGTTATCCTAGTCACCATATCCCAAGCTCACGCTTAGTTTGGGGCTAGGTAATTGGTGTGTTTGTTGAAACAATTTATTATTATTATTATTATCTTCATCTTAGCGTTATCCCGGTTGTACACTAGGGCTATGGCAGATCCAGTAATTACAGTGGAGTGACTGCCATCCGACTTCCTTGACCCTGTTAACAGGGGAACCTGGTCAGTTTGGGTGACGGTTACACATTCAGTCGCCTAAATGTGCAGGTGCATCGGTTAGTGAAACAAATGATGTAGATAACTAAGAAAAAGCCACTGGTGGCGGCACGTGGGAACCCACAAGGTACCTCCCGCATGAGAGGCAACCCGCTAGCCACTACGTGCCACTACGCCACGGACGCCGAAATCCTATAAGTAAATGTTTATAATAATATATCAACAAAGACATATTAAGGATAATTTGCAATACTATCAACTTTCTATTAACAGCATTATTAACTACTAGAGCGTAGGTAGTTTTTGTCTGGTAGGTGTGGGGACACTTGACCCTAACAAAAATTGGTCCTTTTAAGTTTTTTAACACGCAAATGGATATCTGCATCGAGGAGTGGTCTTTACTAACCTACAATGTAAAGACCTCTATAAAGATATCTAACACTATAAAGTAGGTAAATAAAAAAACATCCTTACCTTCCTTTACTCGTAGGAAGTATCCTCCAAAAGGGGTGGTCAACCTGTATCTCTGGATGTACTCATCATCATCATATCAGCGTATTGCAGTCCACTGCTGGACATAGGCCTCTCCAAGACGGCGCCAACTTTCACGGTCCTCCGCTTCTCGCATCCAACCACCACCGGCCACCTTCCTCAGGTCATCGGTCCATCTAGCAGGGGGGCGTCCAACACTACGTTTCCCGAGACGTGGTCTCCATTCGAGAACCTTCCTACTCCAACGCCCGTCGGTTCTGCGACGGACATAACCAGCCAACTGCCATTTCAGGTTACTGCACCTCTGAACGATAGCTATAACTTTCGTCTTTTGGCGGATGATCTCGTTTCGGATTCTATCCCTTAGCGAGATCCCCAGCATAGACCGTTCCATAGCTCGCTGGACGACATGCAGTCGGTGGGCCAGCTTGACTGTCAAGTTTCACGTCTCGGCCCCGTAGGTCATGACAGATAAGATGCACTGGTTATATACCCTGCTCTTCAGGCATTGCGGTAGTGGCGACGAGAAGATGTGACGCAACTTGGATGTACTATTACTATCAAAATTAAACATACCCTTGATTGAAACCAAAAATATACATATTTAAACTGCGGTACTTTAGGTACATTAAGATTAGTTAGAAGATTCCGAGATAACATTTAAGTCCTATAAATTAAAACCCATTAAAAAAATTTAAAAACTATTCAAGAACTTGCATACGTACATACTAACATAGAGACAAAAATTTCAAAAACTACATTTTTGTACTTTACTGACAAACTAAAATCTGAAAGTTTTTAATCAATGTACAGAACCTTCGACCTTCACCAGTTTTATTATTTGCACCTATAGATAGAGGTAGGTATTCAGTCATTTCCCGGTCATCATTCTGTCATTTCAATGTGTCAAATGATATTTGTGTACACACATGTAACTTCATCGAGTATTCCAGAGCCTATACAAGTAATACGGGTCTTTTACGAACTATTGTGTCATGATGGTTGCGAGAAGAGTCAACATTGTCACCTTTTCAAAGCCTTATTTATTTTTATCTTGAATGTATTTTTACGCAGTAACAAACCAGAGTATGTAAGAAAAACCATTGACAAACATATTTCCATCAAAATCAACATTGTCCATTTATTTGGCACGTCCTGTAGGGCTGTAGCCCAAACGGATGGATTTGACACATGTGTCAAATCACGATACCTCATGAGGTATCGTTGAATTTGTCAGATTTGTGATAATGTCAAATGCTATATGAATTAGGTGTCAAAAATAACATAATTTCTATAAGAAATTCAAGACTACTTGATAAAAAAAATGTATGCAAAGTCTTGCCTGCGCCAAACGGATGTAAAAAAAAAACAAGTAAGTTACCAGTAACGGTTTATCACGTGTTCCTGAGCAAAAGGGTTTTGACAGACAGACGGACAACAAATTGATCCTATAAGGGTTTCTTTTTGAGGTACGAAACCCTAAAAAATATTTATTGTTGAATATTGAAGTCGTCTTTTCTGCATACATATTTGTGAGTAAATAATGTAATATTTTGTGATCCGGTTTTCTAGTTACGTCCTTAAATACGGGTAGATTTTCCCTTGGGTCTAACCTTTGCTGATTGGGTTTGATTCGCAATTAGTGATTTTGTAGGTATATCTGGTTCTATGATCCCATAGAGAGATAGATCCCAGATATTACGGTATAGAGTAAATACTTAGTAAAAATATTTTTGAAATGCTTAATTATTTGTACAGGTTGGTTTGGTAATATAAGGCAGTGGGTAACCCTATATTTACTTCATAACCCAAGGCCTCTATTATCCTTAAAAATACAAGTACTCTAAATCAACAAGGAAATAGTTGTAATCTTAGTTTACCTTTAACTCGGTCATAATAACAGTAAATAACCGAAATCAATAAAAAAGTGTTTTTTACAGTACCTAGATTGTGACATTGTGTTTATTTGGCCGCATAAAATCCGGACTCTGGCTATGAATAAAATACAGTCTGCGTTACTTCGACCAAAATGAAAACAGATAAATGCGAGGTGGACTCGCGCACTCGTTGGTTCCATACGTGGTACAATTTTCGATGTTTTTTCTTTTACTTGTGCTGTAAGACCTTTATTCTTTCTAAATGTCATGATTTTACAAGATGAATTTTGTACCAGTATCCAAATCTTTGATGGAAAAAACAATATACATGTTTTTTATTTTGGTCGTCCAGTACAAAAATATCGAAGATAAAGCACTCAGAAACCATCTGAAAAATCGCCGAAACGGTGGATACAGCTCAAGGCCATTGCCTACCGCACACGGTCATCATAAACAGCAACCCCGTGCCAATAACTACGCGCCAAATTCATGCTACGTACGGGTAGCAAAGTTTTTTGATAATTCGATTGGCAAGTAAAATTACCTACCTTTTTGTTAAAAATAATGCATCTATAATTTATTCCTAATGTCTCAAAAAAATTGGATACTGGTACATAAGTCCACTGTATATGGACTATATGGACCTATGTCCATGGGATGGAAAAAAAAGCTTAAATAGCCGTATTTTTAAATTGTGTTACATTGGAAGCTTGATTTTTTACTACTTATGGCCTCAGAGCTGCAGGCAAAAGTATTTGGTTAATTAATTTCAACTTGATGGATCAACGCGTTCCTGAGAATAAGGGTCTTGACAGACAGACGGACGGACAACGAAGTGATTCTATTATTATTAGGATTCCGTTTATTCCAATTGAAGTAAGGAACCCTAAATATAAACGTTATTGAAACTGATTTCTTTCATTACTGATTGGTAGGTGTTGGTAAATATAGGGCTAACAAATTATTTCCAGATCCAGATCATGCTAGGAAAAGTTATTTTATCTTTTCTTTGAGAAAACAGCAAAGAAGTAGTAAGTTGAAAACCCTAGTGGATTCAGTGACCGAAGAGAAATGCGACCTATTAAAGTTTGTAATTTGACTTCAAGATCTCAACGTAAATTATTCAAAGCTTTCTAAGAACTAAAGAATACTGCACAACACCAATCCTGATTTTCAAGTACCGGACCGTTTTAATGACATGAGTATCTGAAGAAAATTGACGTTCTTTTATTATGAATCGTGAACATTTCTTAGAATCCTAGGGAATTTACACTTAAAAAAAAATGTTTAAGAAAGTTTACATTGGACTCAATTCCAATGCGCCCTGAATAACATTAAACTTAGGTTCAGTCTCTCTCTCTTTCGTTGCCAAACCAACGAAAAGAGACACACTATGTTAATTTAGAGACTAAACAGCTTTCCGTTGCTAAGGAAATTAGAGAATCCATAGACAATTTAGTTGGGATATTATGACATTCGATGACGACTAAAGTTAGACGAAAACCCGCAAAAACTGGTTGACGTTTCTGAATTATTGTAGTCTGTCTCTTTTCGTTTGTTTGACACAGAAAGAGAGAAACTAAACCTAAATTAAATCTTAGTCAGGGCGCATTGGAATAAAGCCCATTGTTAAACACAAATTAACGCAGTAGCCAGGAAGATAGGTAGACAATCTTAATAAGGCATTATACAGAGAGCGATCTATCGCCAGGATCAGACATTTTTTGACATCCATGTTGTATCGTAGCGTGTAGGTTTGACAGCCTCGGTGGTCTAGTAGTCAGCACGCTGGGTACCGTATCCACAAGGTTTCGAATCCCGGGTCGGGACGAAAGTGTTGGGTTTTTCTGTCTTGTAATAACTTAGACACAGCCCCGGAGTCAGGAAGTTGGTGGTGTAAACACCCCCGTGCCTCGGAAAGCACGTTAAGCCGTTGGTCCTGCGCCTGATCTCTTTACGGCCATGTGGGACTGCCGTCTCACCGAATTATGTGAGTGAAGGAACACAGAGTGCTTCTGTCTATTGCGCACACACTTATGCACTATAATATTTACCGCGCAGTTGGCTAACCTTTGTTGCTAGGAGGACATTATTATTATCGTGACAGTCTGTACCGACAGGTTGCCCCGTGTAAATAGGATCGTAATCGGTTTATCATGTGAGATCGATCGTTACAATATCGTAACGATGGATCGTCCCGTGTGTTCCATTTCAAGGCTGCATTTCCACTACAGAGATGTTTGTTGAAAGAATACGATGCTCGGTAAATAAGCTTCATGCTAGCATCGCTCCGCTTAGCTGGCTAGGCGAGGGATGGTAAATAAAAAGTTATATATATTGATTTTCAAGTTCTGAAATACCACAACTACTTGTTGGGACCGACCTCAGAATCTCAAAAAAATATTTACGTAGCTTTATCAAAATTTTAACAGCCGATTTGTCATCTATCCAGGGTTTTGTATCAAAAAACACTTTTTAAAAGTTTCATGCTATGTACCATAAATAAAAATGGTGTATTTCAGAACCGGCTGAGTTTCTGTCGCTGTTACTTCTTAGCACAAGTCCACAATTTGTTCCAAGGCAGTAGTAGACTCTCGGAGGGTCTATCTTAAGACGTTTACCTATGATTGCCCCCAGTGGGTTTAGACGCATAAATAAATAAAAGACCTTAAACCAGATTTACCCCTTTTTCAAACGGACAGGCTTTTTTACACTTTGTATTCAACTGTGGACGTACCTTATAAGTACCTTTGGTCAAGAAAGTGGTTTACCAGGTTTGACAAAATGTCCTAAGTGAAATAGCGATAAGGTTGAACGCAATCATTGACTTTTTACATTTTTAATGATGAAAGACATGCACATTATATGTTATTAGTAGTAGCTGTCAGAATATTGTGGCATGGGAAAATCAACCCTGTTGTTCTATGACGCGCGAATGATTTTCAACCTTAGGGTGATAGACCACTTTCTTGGCCGACCGTAGCCTACTGTAGCCTTAATATTTTCAAAGTATATTTTTTAAAGTTTATATTATTTCATGACTGGAGACCTTAGACAAGATGCAATATTTCTACAGCATGATTTGCATGCAAAAGCCACGTAATGTTTTGATGGCTCATGTCAGTGTCATATATTATGTTAGCAATATCGAACTTCACCTTAGAATAGATTGCTAGATAGATAGCAGACTTGTACATCGCTGTCTCATTCTACCGCCGTCACTAAATTCCTCTTGGAAGCAAACATGGTGAGACGATCAGTCAAAATGATTAATGGTACAATTTTTAGCACTCACCCGACTATCTTTGAAGACAGTGTTGACAGAAATGTTTAATTTCATTACCGTTCCTCGCAAAATCCCAAATCCTACTTATGGTCCTGTCTGGCAGCGGTTGCATTAAACTAAGACCCAAGTTTGAAACAGCTGGTAAACTTCGATTGACGGTTAATTTGACAGAATTCCCGTACTAAATATGTCAAATAATGCTAAACCGGCTAATTAAAAATTAAACATGTGGTGGTGAACTCCAGGCTAAGACCTAATTGCAGGAACAGACAATGGTGGCTGCAATTCCAACGCAATTCCATCGCTGCCTGTCTATACTCGTCCCGGCGAACCTTGATCCCTATGACATTGACAGTTATTCCTACGACACAACATTGTAGTGGCGTCACCATTACATTAGAATTGAATTGGAGGCTTCTAAAAATGCCATTTAGTAAGGTAAGGTAGATATATGCTATTACAATGATATTCCGTCGGAATTATAACAATTCTTAACATTTACAAGAAATTATCTCAATCAGACTTTACGTTTACGTCCTGCAAAAGTTACTTCGTTCGGAAGATATCGACTAGTGTGGAAAAATATCGATAAACAAATGTCGATAATGGAAACGAGTGTACACGATTTATAATAATTTAAGTTATAGGTGCTGAATGTTAAAAAGTTGCATGAAATTGTTTTTATTTCACATAAATTTATAAAATATTTCTTGGGACACCAGGTTTTGTTTTATTTAAGATTAGATTTTATTAGTAAAAGAAGAACATTTAAAGATTTGCTAATAACATTTTTTATTTAGTTTGATGTATATCGTATCATCGGGTATATCATAGAACAGTTTTTATCCCCAAAATCATTTCTATAGGGAAGAAATGATTTTGGGGATAAAAACTGTTCCATGTCCTTTCTCGGTACTCAGACTATCAAATCCATCGTTTCAGCGGTAAGAGTTAATTGATTTTTTGCAGTAATTATATATTTCTTGAAGTATTTATATATTTTTATTTTTGGGGGCGGGCGGGAGGGGTTAGGAACATCTGATGTTTTAATTACTAAACTCCTAATTTTTAAGGAGTTCCACCATCAGCTCAGCTCCACATAATGACTAGCAGACGTAACAACATGACAACATTAAGATACTAGTACGAAAACACTATACGTGCCTTCAAAATTTGAGGGTTGCCCTCGATTACACCAAGATCCCATTATCAGATCTCGACTAGGCCAAAATGGGAAGGTATAGCCTCTAGGTGAACATATTTTTTTTCAAATCAGTCCACAACTGACTAAGATATGATATTAAAAAAAACATTCAGTCGAATTGATAACCTCCTCCTTTTTTGAAGTCGGTTAATAAAAAAACATACAGACAAATTGATAACCTCCTCCTTTTTTGAAGTCGGTTAAAAAAGTTAAGTTTCATCGACACGACCCATCACTAACATGAACTGTCATAGGGATCAAGGTTCGCCGGGCCGGGTATATGACTAAAGTATATCTCTTTTTCTGTCAAACAAACGAAAAGTGACAGACTACAATAATTTAAAAACGTCAGTGAGGGTATAATCCCAATAACATTGATGAAAGCAACGCGGCATTACAGCGTTAAGAAGCACTTGAAAATTTCGACAGGCTCTGCCAACGCCAGGGTGGCCGAGAGGTTAGGCAATCGCCCGGTATGCGAGGAACGCGGGTTCGATTCCCGCCTCTGGTGGTCGTTTTTTTTTTTTTTTTCAAGTGCAATAATATATTTAGATTGCATAGTGAATGCTTATCACTTTAAAAAAAAAAAAAAAAAAACAATAATTATTAAAAACGTCAAATTAAGTGACGCGATTTCTTACATATTTTCACTAGTTTTAGCGTGTTTTCGTTTACTTACTTTAATCGTCGTCGAATCACATCCCTACTAAATTGTCTATGGATTCTCTAATTTCCTTAGCAACGAACAGCTGTTTAGTTCTAAATTAATAAAGTCTGTCATTTTTGTTTGTTTCGTAGAGAAAGATAGAGACTTAACCTTTTAATCTAAGACAGGGCGCATTGAAATGGAGCCCATTATGTCTTGAAAACTATTAATGACACTTTTAGCTAATGGAGCTACCTGCCTAATGTCTATTTCTGGAACTAACAAAGAATAGTCGGCACTATGACAGGTGTTTGAACTACAAAAGCTTTATGACGTAGGGAATACAGGCGGTCTTTTTCATTTTCCTCGTAAATCTTGAAAATTTAAGAACTCGACTTAATTAAATTTAAAGCTTCGCAAATAGATATCTTATAAATTAAATTAAACTTTACAGTGAGCTGAAATCAATTTGCTTAGTTCAATGGATTGGCGCAGGCAATCACAATGATTCGAGATCCAACTTTACTATCGAACCGACTTATTGGCTTTATGCATCGTGGCCCAGTTACAGACGTTATTCAATGGTGAAATGATTTTTCCTGGTTTAATAGTTAAAACGTGGACATATAAATAACGAAAAAGGTTACCGTTTGCCTTGTAAAATTATTATAGATCTTGCAATTTTATTGTTAAGAAAACCAAAGTTTTAATATTCAGCAATAATCCTTTCTCCATATTTCTTAGTGGTTCACATTCTATGTTACTCGCTTTTGTCAAGTTAACAGGTTTTCAGTCGGGTTTTTTGTTTCTTTGAAAATTATTAGCTCGCTCTCCAGCACGTCAGGTTACCCATGTGAACTACCAAAACAGCTTTTATTACGTAGGGAATTAAGGCGGTCTCAAGGCCAAAGTGTGAGTCCGACGTGCGGCCTTGTGTATAAAAGGAGATCGCTTATTGCACTATGAAGCTTCGTCTCTCAAAAAACTACTTTTATGAAGGTTACCAAAATTTGATATAAAACAAGAGTAATGTTATAAAATAAAATAAACCAAAATCTATCCCGATATTTTGTGGGGTTTTCTTGATAAAGAGAACCTCAGATCAGTTTTGAGGTTAGTAGACATAAGACCTGATAGTAAGTGTAGAAAAATCAAACTTATACCCACACAATTTTCGTTTGTAAAAAACACACATTAATTATAAAAATAAAACTTAAGTATTGTTTTTTATTTCATGCTTATACTTGGCATCAAAAGAGTGGGCCAAAAACGGGCTATCACCTTTGTTATACAAGGATTTCCTATTTTTAATATTCATGAAGATGTTGATGTTGATCTGTCATAAGCAAAAGTAAAAAGAGTGCATTCTGTTGTAGCCTGCCTACCAAAAACTTAGCGACGGTTTTTATAACTCAAGCGTTATTTATAAGGTACTAGTGGTTCCCCGCGACTTATTCCTCGCAAGAGTTGGATTTGCATATAAACTTTCATCCCCCATTTCACCCCCTTTTCAGGGTCTTAAACTGTTTCCCTACCAAATATCATCTTAATCGGTTCAGTGGCTTAAGCGTCAAGAGGTAACATACAGACAGACACACTATCGCATTTATAATATTGGTATGGATATTAATTTATTTCTTAATAAAAATACAGTAATTTTCCAAGACAGCTCCAGAAGTAACCTTGAATTGAAGTGACTCGCTCTCGCCTTAATGCTAGTATTTAGATTTTACAAGTTCATCGCCTACTTTTGGCGGCAACTGTTGTTTCTAACTGGCCTCCGGTTGCTAGCTCTTCGTAAAGCTATGTTAATTTGTATTATCAAATCTAGGTACACAGATACTTTTTTACGAAACGCTGCTGTCTGTATCTTGTGACGCTTAAAACTCATCAAGTTCATTCCTGAAATCCTGAACTGCAAAATGAAGTTACTCCTGCCCGTCCAGTCGATATGAATCCGTACTCCGTGTAGTAACTGAGTAGTTCATTGACTCTGATAACCGTTATCCTAAGTCTGATCTTAACTTGAATTTGTCATTTATTAAACCCTTTTTTTGTATCCTTCGTTATCTGGGTATTTTTTTGGATTCCTCTTTTTAATTCTACTCATGGCTACTAAGGTATGCTATTTTACTTACTAACAACAACGTTGTTACACTCAAATATTGTTTCTTTTATTATGTAACTAGTGGTTCCCCGCGACTTCGCCCGCAAGAGTTGTATTTTCCATATAAACTTTTATACCTCATTTCACCCCCTTAATGTTTTTATATTGCGACAAAATGTAGCCTAAGTCCTTTCCAGGGTCTCGAACTGTCTCCATACCAAATTTCATCTCAATCGGTTCAGTGGTTTCAGCGTCAAGAGGTAACAGACAGACAGACAGACACTCTTTCACATTTATTACATTAGTATGGATGAATTATAACCTTCCATCTTTTATAATACGTTTTACGTTATTATAACAAGCCACCTTATAGCCTTTACCTGTGTAACTTTAATTGCACAAAAAAACAAACGTTCTTCCTTATATAAAATAGAAAAATTATAATTACAATTTAGGCGGTCCTATTACACATCCTTAAAGAACCAACATTAAGTAATTGAAAAATAATAATTAAAACATTTAAAAGTGCAAAACTTTCAAATTCAAAACCGTAATTTTAAAAAGTTACACTTTTAAAAACACAAATAATTTGTCTGCTTTCCCCTTTCGGGTTTCAGGTTTCAAATGAAATTCAATATTCAGAGCAATGTTTTAGTTGAAAGGTGGAAAGGTTCCGGATGGCTGGCGGTATTTGAACTTTTGAAGTGTCGTGGAATCACCCTGTGCATGCCAAACTGAACCAACTTGGATTGGGACGGCAATAGGAGGCCAGTCGGCCACGGGAGATGACATTCCATGGGAAAGGGGTCACATTTGCGCATATATTTTTTTCACAACATAAACAACTTTCATAAAACAAATGCCTTCCGATTTCAATGATTTTAAGGCCCAACTGTCTTATTGCATCGTCGCTGCGCAGTTTAGCATAAAAAATGGGATTTTAGCATTTTCATGAATAAAAATTAAAAAAAACCGGCCAGGTACGAGTCGGACTCGCACACAAAGGGTTCCGTGCCTTTACAACAAAAGGCACTATATACTATGATCTCTTTTTAGGTTAAAACGGTAAAAAAACACGTTTGTATGGAACCACCCTTAATTTTTTTTTTATTTTAATTAAATCATTTCTTTTTAAACTTTATATTCTACTTAATATTCTGTGAATATTTAAAGTGTCTGCCGCTAAAACACAATTGTATACGGGGAGCCCCCCTTATATAATATTTTTACTCTGTTTTTAGTATCTTTTGTTATAGCGGCAACAGAAATACATCATTTGTGAAGATTTCAACGGTCTATCTACTGCGGTTCATGAGATACATCCTGGTTACAGACAGACAGCAGAGGCTTAGTAATAGGGTCCCGTTTTTACCCTTTAGGTGCGGAACCCTAAAAAACACGTAGGCATTCCCGTAGTTAAAGTCTTTGTGTGAGGAACAGAATAAAAGACAAACACCAGCGCACATAATAAGCAATTTTAAACATGCAAAGAGGGCAAAGATAGACTAAACTTCAGGACGATTTTCTATAGAACCTTTCTAATTGTGTTTCCAGATCCATAATTATCTTAACGATGTTATGTTGTCCTAAAGTTTGCGCTAAGTAATATAGGTTACGAACACTCACGATCGTACACTTATAAAAGTAACTAAGCTTTTCAGACATTTGCAAGACATCGAGTAAATTTACTTAGAAATATAATAAGAAACTCCACAAGACGTGTCCCATCTCTTGTCTTGTCCTGCGTGCCCTGATTCCTGCTCTCTAGAAGACCTTATGTGTGCAAACGACAAGGCAATCCGCGTCGCCAATTAGTGGGCACAACAAATTTAAGTCGCTTTACCATCGAAACGATAAGAAGAGTAAGATTGAAGTTTTTCTAATGAAAATTGCACAATAAATCATTCACGCCATCCATGATCCTTTTCTATTTTCAAATTAGCGTCACTGCCTTAACTACAGAATAATAATGAATTTCGGTATTTTCACCTACTTACTTATAAATTAATGCCCAAATCTCGGCACCCTCTTCGTCAACTAAATTTAAGTACAAGTAATACCAACAATATGTTAAAGTAATTTAGTTCCCAATTTGATTACAGACACTGTACACGTATCAGACACGTGATACGGAGATTAGTGACTCCGCATACGTAGACACTTTTGTACTTTGTGTCGAATGCTACTAGTGAATAAATAAATAAATTGTCGGACTGGCGCAGGTGGACCTGCCGGATTAGCTGATCCAGACTTGGGCAAGTGGGTTTTCAACTCAGAAAATAGGTCTTTAACAAGTCCGGATTAGGTAATCCGGACGTGCGCAAGTGGGCCTCAACCAAATATTGTCAAAGGTGTACTGGCAAATATACCGCGGCTATCAGTTGCATGCGATATCCACAGCTATGGTTGACCTAAGTTCAAAACGGTTTTCAGTGAACCTTGTTTCGTGATGGGAGTCAATTATGTGATAAGATACTATCTCTTAAAATGGATCGACTCAACTTTCTGTTATTAATTCTTGACTTTTGAAGGCTCTTGGTATTATTGAATTGGCTAGGTGTGTTTTGTACAGGCACACTATAACGTTAAAGTTCAAAGAAAGAAAGTAAAAAATCCTTGTAACTAAGTCATGGGTGTACGAGTATAAACGTATTTAAGTATGTCTATCCGTTATCCTAGTCGCCATAGCACAAGCTCACGCTTACTTTGGGGCTAAGTAATTGGTGTGTTTGTTGAAACATTTTTTTTAAATTATTTATTTCAGCTTACTTCAGCAAGATGCCTTGGGCAACGGATCAACGTAACACAGAGAAAAATGAAAAAAAAAAACAAAGAAAAATAGAAAATGCAAGAAATAAAAACAAATTGTATGTAAAACTAGCGGTCGCCTGCGACTTCGTCCGCCCAAATGTCGAATTTCCCATACAAACTTTCATCCCCCTTTTCAACCCCCTAAGAGGTTGAATTCAAAGTCCAGGAATACGATTTTTTTTATTTTTAACTTAATACCACTTTTTATCGATTTTGCTTCAAAACCTCTGGTGCAAACTTACTCAGTGTGGATTGGTGAAAGATACCTGGACACCTAGACAAGATGCAATCTATTCTACAGCAAAGTTCGCTATCGCATTATTATTTATTTTGTGCTATCGCTTACAAAATATATCAAACTGGTAAGCTATCGAAACATTATGCGACTTTGGTATACATATTGTTTTGACATTACGTTGGCAATATCAAAGTTTGCTGCAGATTAGGTGGTTGTCTTGTGGCGCTGTAAGTCCAACCTTACTGTCAGATATTATAAGTAGCCCTAGGGCCTTTTTAGGGTTTCGTTGTCAACTAGAAACGAAAGGAAGCGCTTGTAGAGCCCAAATAATAACGAGACACGGTATGGCTCCAAACGAGCAAATATGTTTGTTCTTTTTGACGTATTTCTGAAGTTTTCGGTGCTAAGGTCCTTCGTACACAAGGCTACGCGAATCTTCGAAACCCGACGATTTTAGGCTCTAAACGACTATCGCCATACAAATTTTAAGAGGTTCTTACAGAGGCACGCGTCGCTGTGCGTACGAACCTGTATGAATTTGTAATGCGTCAACGATTTTGATTAAGTAACTTAACTAAAATCGTTGGATATCGAAGATGTGCGTAGCTTTGTGTATGAAGAGCTTAAATTGAATAAACAGGGCATTCCTGGAAGCATGGACCAAATCACTATGCAGAGAGGGTGCATCAGCTACACTTTTGTTATTTCGAACTGTTGCATCTTCGTTATGCATATTTTACCAGGCATGTCACACTCGGGAGTCCCGGGATAGATTTATACAGGGTGTCCGGGTAATTTAAGGGCCTTTTCTTTATCAAAGGAGAATGACCAAGTGACTACGGGAGTTAGTATCGCTTTCAAATATTTTGTGTCATAATCTATTAAAGCTTAATTTAAAGTATGTTTGTAGGGCTTTTTGATACAGGTGTTATTTCTTTAGTAACCCCGCATTTTGCCCTAATTCTCATTTCATTATTTCTGACTGCCGACCTTTGTAGCACAGAGGCGAGAAAAACGAAATTGGTGTCGCCGTCTCTTGGGTCCTAGGTTTGATCCCCCGACCTACATTGTATTATTGACTTATTTATTTATTAAGTACTTACTAAGCTGGTGTCACATTACGAGCACCGATCAGCTTAGAACTCAAAATAAACTGGATTACTTATGTTAAATTGTATTTTTTTGCAAAGAGAAGGGGTAAAATAAAAAACGTGTTATTACACATAGCAACACTTCTATTTCATATATGATAATTACCCCAACTTAACCACACTACCGTCATTACATACATGGGCACAGCAACTTACGGTGCGATTGCCAACTAAACAGCTGCAATAATAGCCTGAGCGAATTCGCCCTTTTCTTCATTTCTATTTATTAACACGTATGTATAATACGTCCGGCTACTCACTTGTCGTGACTTTATTCTGCCACGAAGTAGGTAGTTATTGGCACCCAAAAATCAAGGAGATTCATTCATCATCGTCGACAGAATAGTCAATTTGAACCATGTAAGTTCTATTTCCACAGATGTGCTAGCTGTAATATAAGACCTCGCTTGTTTTAGCTGGTATGTTCCCACTGCAAATCTATTTTTCCTGACAATATTAAAATATTCAAAATACTCTGGCTTGTCTTCTATTACAGGGTGAGACTTATGGTCAGAGAACAACAAAATAAATAAAAAACTTAATAAATGGAGTCTCTGTCTCGTTATCACTTTGTTTTATATTAAAATGAAGAAAAACAGCGAATTTTAACACAAAAATGCGCCGCGTAAAATACCGTTTTATAACGACAAGAAAAGCAGACATTTACATTGACATCTGACATTCAGTATTGCTAACTGGCCAGAATAATGAGTTACAGTAAAATAAATAATCGATTCTTAAATCGGATCGTTAAAAAGGCACATTTTTAATATTTTTTAAGTATTCGGATAAATTGTTCACTCAAGGCGTAACTGAAGCAGGCTTAAGCAGGGTTGGCTATGACTTATGTGCATACAGTCGTTTAATAAACAGAATCCGATTTTTTGACAATTGGGTTATAGCAAAACCATTTTGTGTGAATCGATTTTAATTAAGTATAACTGCTATAATATTTTGAGCACCTGCAACACTGAACTTTTTCACAACGGTACCTCGCATTACGGAAAATAAACAAAGACTTTTAAAATCCATTGTTTCCCGGAGAAGTTATGATTTCTTTTAATTAAAAAAAATACTATAATTAAAAAGAAGAATTTTGGGTATCATAAACTGCTGACACAACTTAGATTTCGAGCGATCCTGTCCGTGGTCATTCTCCTTTAGAGACAAAATCCTAATGAAAAAAAAAACAAAATTTTTTTTTTCTGAAAAATTGCATTTTGAGTTTAGTTTTGAATTTTTAGCAAGATTTAAAAAAAAATATTTTTCCTCTATAACGGTTAATAATTTTGAGTTTTTTTTTATTTCACTTGATAGGCAATAGCGTTACCTTTCAAATGAATGATTTCTCCAGATCCATAGAAATAGTATTATTAAAAATAATTTAAATGGCTGCCTGTTCAAAAAGGGGGGGGGGAGAGTTAGAACCCAACATGGGGGTTTTGTTAATAAGATTTGATGAACTAAAAGCCCATAAATTATCGCTAGTCGAAACCCGGACACCCTGTATACAGAAGATATTGAAGTAATTTAGAACCAGCGGTCCTTACCCTTTGAGCAGGATTAACGTCGTTTCGACTATCGTCTGGGGTTATCCCAGGGGATATCAGTTACGCCACACTACGCCATTAAAGTTGTTTTGAGGTCGCATCGGTTTTTTAGGGTTCTGTACCCGGAGGGTAAAAACAGGACCCTATTGCTAAGCTGTACTGTCTGTCTGTCTGTCATCAGGCTGTATCTCATGAACCGTGATAGCTAGACAGTTGAAAATTTCACAAATTCTGTAACTCTGTTGCCGTTGTAACAACAAATACTAAAAATATAATAAAATAAATATTTAATAAGGGGGCTCCCATACAACAAGTGTGATTCTTTTATCGCTTTTTGCTCGCTATTAATAACGGCAACGAGTCGGACTCGCACTTGGCCAGTTTTTACTTTTTTTTTTCCGCATTGGCTTGCATAGCGTAGCCACAGTTTTTACTTTATTTTGAGCAGTTGAATAAATTGCGAATGAAACTGAAATTTAAGAACTGGGGCACGATTCTCATGCAGTGAAAAACGTTCATATTCGTAAAAATGTATGCAATTTTACGAGTGTGAACTTTTTTCCGCTGCTCATGCAGTGGAATCATGCCTCTGATATATGATTCACTATAGACCGACAAATACGTGCGCGACCCTTATTGTACCCTGCAAGACTTGCGAGGGGCGAACGCCAATCAAACACGAATGCCGAAGAAAATCCTCTTCCTAGCAACATCATGCGTCACCAGCTGACGTCTAGCATGCCTCGCCCGTCACCAGCTGAAGTCTAGCGTGCATCGCTTCCCGTACCTCTGGCGACCGCAGTAAGGTCGCACACGAACTTGCCAGAGTATAGGTAGGTACGTTTGAAGTTGTGTTCGGACCACAGCACGTCAAGTAAGCACTGTGGCATCTTCTGCGGTTGCAATAGAAGTGATTTTAAAACAAAAGTATATCGTGCTCGTTAATGCACACACGGCTAACCTACCCTGATCTGTCAAATTTCAGCGACCATATTTCAACTTTATGTTGATTACATAGCGTTCCATATCATGTGTGATATTTTGACAGATTTTGGTAAGTTGATGAAGGGCCCACTACTGTACCCACGTCAGCCCACGTTGACCTTGACATCGCCTCTATATCCTACGTAAGAAAAGCTGTTTTCCATGTACAAAATTGGTAACCTAATCTGCCAACTGTACCTACGCACTGTACCTATCAAAATAACTAATGAGTACTATCATGTTAAGTAAAAAAAACATAAATAAGTCTTCTGAGTGATTAATAATTGTAAATAAATTAAGGCGAAAAGTACTTATAACTTTGTTATCGTCACTTGGTAACCGAATTGTTGACAAAATATGTTAATTAGGTGTTTTGTACCCTGAAGGTTCTAAACTACAGTTCTAAACTAGATTTACGAAAAATACTGCCACCAATAAATCTTTCAACTTGTCTCACTAATCCCTTTAAATCTGGCCTTACTTATTTACGAAAAAATTGGTCATAATAATTCAATTTTCCCATTTCGCCAATCATCGAAACCGCCCGAAGGTTATAATTTACATAAAAACAATGAAAGTGAGACGCGGCGTGGAAATCTTGTTATTACTTCGTAACTTGGTTTGTATATACACAGGCTGGTGATGTTATACACAGGTTTGACGTAGTTCTTTTGATTCAGTTGCTTTGGGTTATTTATGGATGACTATAGGACTTGGGACGGCACCTTGCGGAAGGCCACTTTATTTAAATGTTATTCCCAAACTCAGATTTAATCTATCTTAAGAAGTAAGTTGTCAACATCGAGGACATATCCAACTAGAGGCGAAATAAAAACTATTTTACGCCGAAACTTTATCTGCTCTGACAACCGCAATAGAAGGTGTCAGTTCTGTCAAAACCGTATGTCAAAAACCAATTGATCTGTGTGGTATGTCAACGTGAATACTTGAATTGTTACGAAAAAATTAGATTTGAGAAATAATTAACATAATGTCGTATTGTTATATACAGTGTTGTAAAAAAATAAGCAAAACATCGAATTTTAAAACGGATGTGATGTCATTTCATCGGTAAGTAATATTAATTATGCAATTTTAAAAAGTTCATAAAATTTTCCTACGGCTCAAGATAAATCGGTCAAGCGTACTGACGTTTAAGTCTCATCTTGCCCCCACTAAGTGGTTAGCACATAATGTCATCTCATTATACTCGTATTCGTTAACACTCGTTACTAGTGTTGCGTTGAATTGGTTATACGACTTATCGACATTTATGTGCACAGTTTACACAATAATTATTTTAGTACTTTGGCAGCACGGAGGTATAGTGATATAATCGATAACACAAATATTTACACTCGCGCACTAGAATCAGTACCTATGCAAAAATGACATTAAACTACCTATACCGAGGAAGGTTTTGTTAGAATTATTGATTTTCTTGCAAATAACAAAACGCTGACACTTGACATGACGTTTGATAGTTTTCTTGGTTTAATGGATTATGAACAATGAGTTGCGTAGTGAAAGCAAAGAGTATGCATGTTTGCGTGTGTAAATATATGTGTATCGATTCTATTACTGTAAGGTGTGTGACGATAATAAAGGTGATGAATGGATGTAATGACAAGCGAATGAGGAATTGGAGCCTTCAAATAGATAGAAAATCTTTATGGCAAACCATACCAATAGAAGAAATAAGGCAATTTACACAGAAAGATGTATAATGTAGGTGGTTTTTTTTGTTAAAACGATCCCTTCCAGACAAAATACCTACCGTATTTACCTACATTCTCATTCACTGAAAAACCTGAAGTGACTAAGTGACTATGAAGTAGATAATGGTATAATTTCGTGTGCGAGTTCGCACTCAGCCTGTTTTTTCAAAAAAAACCTTGTCCGGGCTTTAAAACTTTGAAAGTGATGCCTCTGTTCTAAGGTAAATAGGTAGATGTATATCGGAAAACATGATTTTAAGAAACTTGTTTCCTGTCGTATATAAAGTATGAGCTTTATTCTTAATTTATAGAAATTAGAAAACAATAAACGCATTTTAATAAAAATACTTACTGTATTTAGATTTCAATGTAATTTCTCTGTGCTTGGCTTTTAAATTCATGTTTTTATAATTTAAGCAATTTATTTGCAAGTTATTATGGAAGTTAATTTGTTTTACAAACACAAGTTTATTTTTTATTATATACTAGCTGACCCGACAGACTTTGTCCTGTTATTTAGTTTTTTTTATCCTCTTTGACGATATCTGTCAATTCTATGTCGAACGCACTGACCTCTATAGTACAAGCACGCTGGACTAAACATTCTCTAAGAAATAACACATAATTTTGTGCCAAATCAAAGCGTCCGCACCGAGTGTACAGGAAACTAAGATAGAGTAACTACCATATGTTTATGGCAAATTAGTTCCGTGGATGGTCACCACACGCTCACTATAGCCGTCAGCGCCAAAATTGCGATAATTAAATGGCTTCATTGTTAGGTTGACAGTATGCAGTCCAGCGTATTTGTATTATAGAGGTCAGTGGTCGAACGTCATAAGGTTACATTCAAAATGTTTTAACGTCCAACGCGCTAAGGTTTGATTAGAAATAATTTTATATGGTGGTTAAGTATTCCTGAATTTAATAATTTTCTGCGCAATTTTCTTATTTTTTTCTTTCATAAGAACCTTCTCCTGACAATAACAAACAACAAAAAGAGCCGTTCACGCGTGATGGCGTGACCAAGGGAAATAGGGATAGATTGATAACAATTTTGATGATTCATACTTTAAATGGTTATTTTTGATGACTAACTTAAATTTCTTAGGAACAAGAATCAGATATTATATTTAGGATATTGCACATTAGTGAAAAGTTTAACCTTAGGTGTAATAAAATATAGTTCCCATTAAATTAAACAATAACATCGACTATCGATACTAATTTCTTATTGACCATCACTAATACGGTGTTTGACATTCAGTCGGTTCATTCGAAATCTTTCGGATTTGGCGGAATTTTTCTGGAACAAAATTAATGCCACTTCCCCTCTAGTGGGATATGTCCTCGATGGTTGTACATAACCATGATTGTAAATCACGTATTCTATATTTACTATAATAAAACTGTAAAATCGATGCGTCTGTACATTGAGTATTTTTACCAAAAACTAATTGAGGGTGATGCTAAAATAGTAACAGAATAGGAATCTACAACTTTTAATTTTTTTGTCTGTTTGTCTGTTTGTCCGTTTGTCCGTTTGTCTATTTGTCTGTTTGTACACGCTAATCTCCGGAACTACTGAACAGATTTGAATCAAACTTTTTTTAATTTGTAGCTATTGAGTCTGGGCAAATACTAGGCTATAACTTATTTTAAAGATCGAAGTACCTGACGTGGAACCTTAGCAGTACACTTAAACTAAGAAAGCAGCTCCTTAAGAAAAGTTAGTTAGCGTAATGAGCATTTTTTATTGACGTACACAAATTGAAGGTCTGGAGCAACTGATATGGAACTGACAGTTCAGCTCAACTATAAGAGATATGAATAGAGCGCCTAAAGAAAAATTGTTTAGCGTGATGGGCACTTTCTATTTTCGTGCACAAATCGAAGGTCTGGAGCAAATGATATAGAACCCTAGCAGTTCAGCTCAACTATAAGAGATATGAATAGAGCGCCTTAAGGAACATTGTTCAGCGTGATGAGCATTTTCAACTGAAGTCCACAAATTGAAGGTCTTGAGCAACTGATGTAGCTCCCTAGCATCTCAGCTCAACTATAAGAGATAGGAATAGAGCGCCTTAGGGAACATTGTTCAGCGTGATGAGCATTTTCTATTGACTTACACAAACTGCAGGTCTGGAGCAATTAAATTAAATTAAAAATCTTTTATTTTTGACCATAAATCCATATGATGTGATTTTCATCCCAGGCACAATACCCTCGTCGGTATTGTGCCTGGGATGAAAATCACGTTAAGCCGTTGGTCCTGCGCCTGATCTCTCCCCGTTTATGTCAGAATACTGTATCATTGAATTTTAAGAGTATAGGAACAAAGTAAAACTCTGTATTGCGCACATACTTGTGCACTATAATATCTTCCGCGCAGTTTCAAATCGCGGATGACATTGGCTGCCGTGGTCGGCATTCGGCTAAAAGGACGAATGCCAGATTTCCTCTACAATTTTTTAGTATTAATATCTTTAGATATGAGCAACATCTAGTTCGAAGTTCTAGTCCTTTAAATGCTTTATTAGTCCAGTCATATTCTTTTTTGGTTCTGTATTATTTTGTTGCATGGCTGTTGCCCGCGACGCGATTCGGTGATACAAAATGACTTATGCTCTCTTCGCCGTCCAGTAACCATGACGTTATTACAAAGCTTGAAAGTCATTGCGCTTAGACGTAGTACCAAAATTTATCTCCTAGAAAATTCTTTGTTTAGCCCCTAATCTCAATATCAGTCTAGTCGTATAAAAAGAAAAATTTAAATGTGAATATCGTTTTTCCACTTTCAGGAAAAAATGTCTTTGAGTTGGAATAAGGTCCATGGATTCCAATGGGTATTTGCTGGTCAGGTATTTCGGGAAAACCCACACATCCTGAAATCAAATTATTGTTTTGTATCAAAGTAGAAGTATAATATAATAAGTACGCAGGTACTGTTTTTTTTGTTAAGTCTGTTTATTCAATCATACCCTTCAAATAATACCATTTTCAGTGTTAATTTTAGTTTCATTCCTTTTACCTACTTACATTCGTCAAACTTTTCAGTCCAAAAAAATTTTCAAATTTCTTTTTTCAAGCAATTGGTACATAGCATTTGAAATTTTAAATGAAAATTTAATTTTCTCTTATAAACAAGTGACTTTAAGATGTATTTTGCACAGCACTAACAGGTTGGTCAATATTTCGTAACATGTGCAAGCCACATTTTTGTTGAAGCTAACTCTAGATTTCATTAGGTACGCGACGAAAGACAGATCGTCAATCTCCAAGTTGCCGCGGCAGAGTGAAAAATATCACTTTAATCTTATTTAGTTACATTGAGATAAGGTTATTTAATAAAATTACTAGCTTACGCATTCATCTTCGCACCAATAGACAGTATTTTATCCTTATCTATCCTACACATATTTTAGACGATATTTTGTAGGGATGTAGATTTAAATTTTATTGTGCTATCGCGCGGTACTACCTACTGCTTTCGAGCTCACATACAAAAACTTTTTGTATTAGACCAAACTCGATATCTCAAAAATTAAGTAATAACAGCTGATCCGTCGCATTCAAATTGTAAATGTTATTTGATTTTAGGTTATCGGATAACTACTTACTAAAAATTAAGTAACAACTAGTGTGTATGTTACCTGTGCTAAAAGATTTGTTAACTAATGATTTAGTACTAGTTTGCCACTAATTAAAACATCATGACAGCTCTGCAAGCGATGTATTTATCTCTGCAATACCGATGTGTATACACTGTTATATAACTCTGTTAAATGTATGGGGCAGTGTTTTTAGGTTTAGTGTTATTTAATGTTACTTAAGGATGTTTTCCGTCTCCGTCTGTTTCCCTATTAATGACGTTAAAATACCTACGTGTCAAAATATTTAGCCTAAGATTTTCTCTGACATAGGCACAGATATATTGTGAAATGTAGTTGCTGCGTAGGTATTGTCTTGATAAAAATCGTCAAGTACCTACCTACAAAATGTGATATTATTATGTGAGGAAGCTCTAACATTCTAGAAACGTATTTAATTAAAAGCTTATTTATAACAAATTTTATTACTACGCCATGTAGACATATACTGATGCTTATAAACTTTTTTGGGGTTTCGATGTAGGCTATAATAAAAGTTGACGAGAATTAGCTTCGAAGCATATCACAAACCGTTTTATTTGCTTGGAGAATGTTGTAAGCAATCTTAATACGACTATAGGTAGTTATTAAAAAAATAATTATTTCGAATAAATACATCTGCTGAACATAGAACCTCTTCTTTTTGAAGTAGGTTAAAAAGGAAAGTCAAGATTATTTACAATATTCGCCATTTACAACAAAAATAAACTCTATGTGACGAGTGTCTACTCTCAAAGTTATCAGACTAAATCTGCACCTATCTAATAATCCATATCCATACTAATATTATAGATGCGAAAGTGTGTCTGTCTGTCTATTACCTCTTGACGCTTAAACCACTGAACCAGTTGAAATGCAATTTGGTATGAAGACAGTTCGAAACCCTGTAAAGGACATAGGTTACATTTCGTCGCGATATAGAAACATTGAGGGGGTGAAGTCGCGGGGAAACACTAAATAATAATAAGAATATAAATTGTTTCAACAAACATACCAGTTACCTAGCCCCAAACTAAGCGTGAGCTTGTGCTATGGTGACAAGGATAACGGATAGAAATAATTAAATACATATAAACATCCATGACTTAGGTACAAATGCTCGTGCTCATCACACAAACATTTGCCCCTTGCGGGATTCAAACCCGCAACCACTAGTAACCTGTACTTTTATGCAGCAAACCACAAATTAGATAGGTAGGAACATGATCAGTGCGATGTACATTCTAGCTCTACAAAATAATGTTCTATACCTAAGGAAGACGTCAAGCTATCGATCAAATAAAGGTACATATAGGGTAGTAAGCCTATTACGCTCAGGCATAAAATGTGTTTTGACTATACTGATCAATAAATGCACTCTTTAGTGCAGTTCACTGGTTTAACTAGATGTCGCTGGCTCCGTTTGAATCGCGCTTTAAATGCAATTTTTCCTTGAAGCTATTTCATTCCCAGCGCATGGATGCCTTAACTTTATTCGCTATTCAAAAATACTTTTGAATGGGTTTATGACACTGAAGAGTGCACAGACCTGATAATTATAAACGAATACTTCACTCAGTGAAACTTACTTACTTTCCTTGAAACTAGGAGACTATTTAAGTTGAAGTTTACAGTAATTTACAGTAGTTTACAGTAAGGGTAATTTTAATAATAATAAATAATAATAAATTGTTTCAACAAACACACCAATTACCTAGCCCCAAACTAAGCTTGAGCTTGTGCTATGGTGACTAGAATAACGGATAGAAATACTTAAATACATATAAACATCCATGACTTAGGTACTCAAATGCTTGTGCTTATCACACTCACATTTGCCCCTTGAGGGATTTGAATCCGCAACCGCCTGGCTTAGAAGTCCTGGTGCGCGAATGACTACACCAAGACGGTTGTCACCACACCAAGACGGTCGTCATTACACCAAGACGGTCGTCACTACACCAAGACGGTCGTCACTACACCAAGACGGTCGTCACTACACTAAGACGGTCGTCATTAGAAGCAAAGTCCCTCAAAATGCGGGTTTGGTTGGTAGAATATAAAGTTTGATGCAATACAATGTGTTAACGAAATGACGCAACCTCTAATTAAGCTGAAAATGTAATCAATCCGGACAATCGCGATTTTTACTCGCGCACTGAGAGGAAACCTCGGGTCTTATTTAAGCATTAGAAATTTGATCATAACATCTGTATGAATTATTTAATTTGTTAATGTAATAATTTATTTAAATACTTTCAGTTGATTTTATCAATGCTATTTTTCTTTTTGTACTATATTTTTTTATAATGATTTTCTACTTAATTTGTTTGTCAATCAAAATAATTTGGTTTCATGTTTGTGGTGTCATTTACTGCCATCATGACTTACGCTGACCTTGTTGGCACTTCTTCGCTTTTTATATAACTGTTTTGAACTTTTATTTTGTAATTTAATGCTAAGTGTCAATAAATTAATTTCTATTCTTTTCTTTATAAGTGAGAGGTTTTGCGTACTTTTATTATCAGCACGCTGTATTAATAAAAGCATTTATGTCCCTACTATAGGTATTTTTTTTTTCTCACAGGCGGCCGAAAGTGGCAATGTGGAGGACTTTATGCGGCTATACCTGAGCGAGCCCTCTCGGCTAGCTGTGAGGGACGTCAGAGGGAGGACAGCAGCGCACCAAGCGGCGGCAAGAAACAACACCAACATACTGCACTTTATCAACAATTACGGAGGAGGTAAAAATTATAATATCTCATCTACAACAATAATATCTCAATAATACCTACGCCGATGTTTCTCTTCAGTCAGACCTATGACGCCAGGGAGCCCATTCAGTTACTGGCATGTCACTGCCTGCCACTTTATTCAGCACTTGTAGTTCCCCGCGACTTCGGCTCCGCAAAATGTTTGATTTTCCATACAAACTTTCATATCCCATTTCACCGCTCTGATGATTTTATGTCGCGACAAAAAGTAGCCTATGTACTTACCAGGGTCTCAAACTATCTCTGTACCGAATTTTATTTAAATCACAGTAGTTACGGAGCCTACTCAATACAAACAATAAAATCTTTCCTCTTTATAATATAAGTATAGATGAGGCTATGATCTAGGCAGGTAACCCATAGTCTCTCCCTCCATAGTCCCAATTACCCGATCCACTTAGCACCAAACCCATAACTCAGAGTTGTTTTCATCCATATCCTGCAATAGTCCTACACAAGCCGGGGACTGTCCTTGGGTGTACTTTTATAGTGCATACAGTGATAATCGCCGGCTGGTGTCACAATGCTTTTACATTAATGTTGTCTAACGGGCCTCTGCGTGATTGTTTCGGCCCCATGTACGCCTTCCAAAGGTCTGGGACCCCATGGTTCCGAGATAGGAAACACACCAGCATAATAATAACTAATTTCAGGCAACTACAATTTCACACAAAAATTTGGCTCATGTAATGAGAAATCAAAATCATGTTTTGAGATTTGGTGTTGTTACTAAATACTTAATTACTCAGCATACCCTGGACTGGCATGCGATGAGTCCATATTAAAAGAACTCGACATCACAACTCGTCTCTCTACTATATTCCTAAAGCGTACCCTCGGTTTCTTCGGACACATTATGCGGTCTCCAAGGCATTGTATGGAGAAACAAATTATCTTGGGACAAATGGTAGGCAGACGTGTGCGGGGTAGGGCACTGACAAGATGGTCAGAAGTAGTAAGGAAGACGGTGGGAGGTAGTATGTTGTCATAGCGGCAACAGAAATACATGATCTAATTCACGGTTTATAATCATGAGATACCGCCTGATGAATGACAGACATACAGACGGACATTGGAGTCTTATTAATAGGGTTCCCGTACCCGTTTATACTCTTTTGTTACGGTATCCTAAGTTACGCGACATTTTTATTATTGTAACCAATGATAGTGCATTTAAAAAGAGGTAGATGGGCCATTAGCGCGCGGAAATTGATTGCCACAAATTCTGTAATTTATCATCAACAATTTGCATTCAAATATGACATTTGACACATAAAAGAACGTCAACTCGGAGCATCAAATTTGAATCACCGCGCAGTACGAGATGACAGGTCTACCTCTTTTTAAGGAAATACACTGTCAGAGATAGTAACACTAACCTACATAATGCAACAACGCTGAAATAAACATTCTCTAAGAAATGACAGATAATTTTTGTGCCGAATCAAAGCGCCCCCACCAAGTGTCTAGGGAACTAAAATAGAGTAACTTGCTTAAGTTTATGTCAACTCTTATTAGTTCCGTGGACGATCACCACACGCTCACTACAGCCGTCAGCGACAAAATGGCGATATTCAAATGGCTTCTTTTTTAAGGTTGACAGTATGCAGTCCAGTGTATTTGTATTAATAGAGGTCAGTGGATGGTAACCATTCTATTGTCAGTCAGTTCATAAGCATTTGGGTCCACATTTCCAACCTAATGCGTTTCTGTGTATGTTGTGTTTGCGTAATGTCTCGCCAGATGTCACCCCTGGGGAAAACTGGATGGAAAACCTACCTTTTGCAAGTTTCATTCGTCAATTTGTAACTTAAGACATTATTTGTATTTTTTTAGTAAGTATAAATACATTAATGTTAGGCCCACTTAGGCACGTCCGGATAAGCTAATCTAGATTTTAGACTACAGGCCCATGCCTAAAATGGCTGGGTCATATGAACCACCAGGTGACGTATATAGGACGATATAAGAGCATTAAATAATAAAATGCAGCACTATATCGTCACTTGTAAGCTGTCCAACTGATTGCTGGTGAGAATTCAAAAGAAGAGTGAGTTCATTTTGGTCACATATTTTTGTACGGCATTTTTGCCATCGATAGATCCATGAAAAATTATTGTAAAACATAGTACATAGTGCCGTTAAAAATGGTGCGCCACCAAGTCGGTAAATTTTGATTTTCTAAAAAAAAAGTACCGACTGTGGTGCACCATTTGTTCAAAAGGCCTATTATCTGAGTTATTATTATCTGGATTAGCTAATCTGGACAGGAGTACGTGGATCTTCCGTATTAGCTAATCCAGACTTGTGCAAGTGGGCGTTTAACTTAGATAATAGGCATTGAAAAAGTCCGGAATAGCTAATCCGGACGTGCGCAAGTGGGCCTTAAAGTCCGCTTTTCATTGCTTGTTTAACATTGTAAACAATCTTGACATTCCTTTTAATCGAAACTATTCATTTAAAAATAAGAAAGACACAAAAATTACATTCTAATATTATAGTTTATCGTTGAATATTTCCAGTTTTTTAGAGCTATTAGTTTTTTTTTTCACCAGTATTAGTTTTAAAAGTCATAAAAGGATTGTTTACAATGTTTGAAACGCAAATAAAACGGACTTTAATATTTTTTATGCAAAGTTATTATTTCTTAATTAGCTTACAAAAAGCTTCCCTACCCTTTTCCTCTCTCCACAATTATTCGACGTCCTTCTTAGTGTAGTGGTTCACGCTCCGGACTACAATACCAGAGGTTATGGATTCAAATCCCGCAAAAGACAAACGTTTGTTTGATGAGCACGAGCATTTGTGACTAAGTCATGAATAGTCACTTTTAAAGATTCGCGATTTTCACACATAACACACACATACAGGTCATAACGCGATAACGAACAAGTTTGAAGGTTAAAATAATTCAGCCCGACACGTTTCGAACGCGTTTGAACATTTTCACCTTCAAACTTGTTCGTTATCGCGTTAAGACCTGTATGTGTTATAAGTCATGAATGTTTAATACGTTTATTATGAGTATGCCTATCCGTTATCCTAGTCACCGTAGTACTACAAGCTCACGTTTACTTTGGGGCTAGGTGATTGGTGTGTTTGTTGAAACGATTCATTACTTATTTGTCAGCTGTTTACTAGTCGTTTTTGTAGGCATCCAACTCGTCACGTCATCTTCTGGGTCTACCGCGTGGCCGCGGGGTGAAAGGAAAAGGGTGCAAATTCAGTGCATCTTTTGCTCCAGATGTCTTTTAATATGCGGCAGCCGTTTCCGGCCCATTCCCACTTCAGCTAATCCAGCTTTCTGGGAGATGTCAGACATGAGAGTTCTGAGCCCTTAGACAAGATGTGATCTTTTCTAAAGCGAAATTCGTTATCGCTAACAAAATTTATGAAACTGACATAAGCCATCGAAATATCACGTAAATTTTGCATACATTTTGTTGGCGATAGCAAAGTTCGCAATATAAAGATTCATGTTGTTTAAGGGCCCTGGAGCGCAGTGTGGTATGTCGGATGCGAACAGAGAGTTTAACGCTTATTATACTGTGCTCTATTGCTCTCTAGCAGACCTTCAGGATGGACCTCTGACGATCTGCCAAATACCATATTATGCCATGAATGAGAATAGGAGGACTACACATGTCCGCGATCGTACGCTAAGGCACATAAGTGATGGACCGTTCATGAAGTTATTAAGAGACCAGTAACTCTGCCATTTGTTTTCGAAGCGTCCTTCGATCTCTTTGTCTTTCTAAGCTCTCTCTCTCTCTATATTCTTGGCATTATTAATCCTATCTGATGGTGGGGTCTCCCTTCTCAGTTTTTCTTTTCCACTTTGCCCTACCGGACGCATCGTCTACGGAGACATTGCAGAATCTTAGGTCTTTCTTGACCACATCTGCCTATCATTTGTCTTGAAGCTAAGGTTTTCATTTTTCATTTTAAATAACCTAATGTAATAATTTTTAATTTATGTCTTATATTTGTTTTATGTGCAGATTTGAACGTAAGAGACAACTCTGGCAACACTCCACTCCACGTCGCCGTCGAGAACGAGGCTCTGGATGCGGTGGAGTTTTTGCTGCAACAGTAAGTTAATAATAAGTAATTCATTATTCATTCATAAGCTTATAACTTAATTTTATGGGTATCGAACCTAGGATTGCCGGTCGACTAGTCTTAAACCCATTTCATTTAACCCATAGACCATTTTTGTGCTTCTTATGACCCTCTCTCACTAGAACACTTGTGGCGCCAACGACTTGCACACTCTTTATATATTTTCTTACAAGAAAATTAAACCACCTCCAAATAAAACTTTCTTACACAAAAAAGCTAATAATTTCTCCAGACTTTTACAAAGAAATTTGGACAGCAACATAATATTGTAAAAATGTGTTTTAAGTGAAAGTAAAAAGTAAATTTCAAACTCAAGGGTTGATTTAAAAGTTACAACTGACATTTTGACGAAATTACTATTGCCTTTCCCGATGCTTGGACGTAAGTTGTTGAGGATTCTGTTTACCATTATCCCCACTTCACCGTAGCATACAGGTATTGTTTGGCCACCACATTTACACTCGAGTTCACCAACTTTTAAACAGCCGATGAACATCGATTGACGGTTGACAGAATTCCCATACAAAATATGTCAAATAATTCTATATCAGCTGATTAAAAATGCATTACCTACTAATCGAAACGCAACGCTTGTAAAACTTATAGTAGTTCCTTCGACCATCTGTGGTCTTCATTATAAGTTCCACATCACCTCCGATAAGTTTCGGAAAAAAACGCGCTTATTACGCCTCTACGTAGGTTACGTGCTCGATGGCCGATGTACTTACCTAAATGTAAGATTTCCCATACAACTTCCACCCGCACACACCCTTGAAGCACAATTTCAAAACAAAAACTGTCCAAATCTCTTCTCCTAGGTCTAATACATGGTGGTTCATGAAGAGGTAACAGACACACTTTCGAATTTATAATTTTACTATAGCTGTTCCATGCGACTTCGCCCGCGCCAAAAATCCGATTTTCCATATAAACTTCAGCCCATCTTTTACCCCATTGATGTTTTTATATCGCCCAAAAAGTAGATAATGTCCTTCCCAGGGTCTCAAACTATCTCTATATTAAATTTTATATCAATCGATTCAGCGGTTCAAGCGTCAAGATGTAACAGACAGACACACATTTGCATTCATAATATTAGTAAGTAAGAATGAATTTTAGCATATCCGTTTTTTTAACTTTATTAAATAAACATACAGCTTATTGTAAAGTGACCAGCACATCGGACTACACATTTCCGTTGCCAAATTACCTCTATTGCAACTGCATACTCTATGATAACTGTACATCATCTATAGTACCTAGGTACTTTTATAAAAGCTTGATGTGCCGTCGTCTGTACGAGTACGTACCCCACATAAATTAAAGTCAGTTTTTGTTGCATGGTGAATCGTTCCTTTTTATCGAAATCATAATCATTCATTTAAAAATAAGATTTAAAACACAAATATATCAACCTACTATGATAATTTATAATGGAGGTCAGCTCAAAGCGGCCACCTTTACTTCGAGGTGTAAAAAACCTACTGAATAAAATGATTTTCAAAAAAGATTTTTATACTAATAGGTAGAAAAAACATTTGTTCTTTATTGTGCGCAATCTAAATCTGCAAAAAGTTGAAAATACATATATGACACGTTAATTACGAAAAGGTGGAAAAAAGCCGCCCAAAGCGGCCATGCGGGTAAGGGCAAAGCGGCCAGCCCAGTAATATATGAGAAATCAACATTTTTTGACAAATGATATAGGTAGTGTCAAAAAAGAAGATTGCCAATAATAGTTTAAAATCAATATGTATTTTTCATAAAACCTTTGGTGTCAATTACACATTTAAACTCTTAAAATTAATGGCACTATTAATCAACTGTGTTATTAATAACTAAAACAAATATGTTTTCAAACGTTATAAAAAAACAAAAATTGCTTAAAATTTTATTGCAATGGAATAAATTGAGCCTTGTTGTTCCTTCATGTCTTTGATTGCTTGTTTTTCATTTACAATTGTTGACCATCTAAACAAAATAATCAAGTATTATAATTCGAAGTATTACACATTTATTTAAGGGCAAAACGGTCAGTTGGCCGCTTTGCCCCAGCCGCTTTGCCCTTTTCATGCACTTTATTTCAAAAATTAACTGCTGTCATATTTTACATTAACTTTGTAAGCAAATAATACAGAAACATAGTCTAATAAATGAGTGTTAAGGCGCATCAGATAAAAGTAATGAGTTATGCATGGTTTAGATCAAAACAGGCTGGACTTACCTCGGATTTTTTTTAGGAAACCACTAAATATTTAAAAATCGTCACTGCACGCACGCGCTTTTAGTGACCGGTGCCGAATGATTAATCGAGGCGGGGCGGGAGGTTAGCTGTAAGACGAACCGGTAAAGTTCGTTATGACATTTAATAGAACCGTATTCGGAGCCATGGCCGCTTTGCCTTCTGTGGCCGCTTTGAGCTGACCTCCCCTAACTTTCTTTTATTTAAATTTTAGGTTAGGTTATTTTCCACTATGTATTTTATTTATATAAAACATAAAAATATTGTTTACAATATACGCCAAGCAAATAAAAATGGACTTTAGCTAACTTATACTAGCATTTAAGTTGCCGTGAAACTGCGAAATTCTTTTAGGTCAAAGCTTTGTGAGGAAAAAGGATCAAAGAGAACCTCGCGAGAGTCAGTCATCTGATTTAATAAGAAAATACAGAAAGAAACTGACAAGTTTTATGATTATTTAAGTTTGTATATATATATTATATGCTAAGAATTTTATTGTGAATTTTGCAATAACAATGTTTATGTAACGTCGTATGTAACTTCCCTTAAAGGATGATTTTTGTTTTTTTCGGGACTCAAACTTTTCTTTTATCCATCTGATTCTGTTTAGCGGTTCGAGAGTCAAAAGGAAAAAGACGGAAAACTCATTTTCGCATTTTAAATATAATAAGCTAACTACGGGCCTAAAAATGTCTAGCATTTCTGAAGAGGATAGTGAATACTAGAAGCTTTAACCTACTGTTAGCTGATAAGTATTATGTTAAAGTTAAGTCAGCCTATTAGATCCCACTGCTGGGAAAAGGCCTCACCTCAACTATGAGGAGGAACGAGCCATACTCCACCACGCGGGCTCAGTGCGGATTGGTGGAGGGGTGTCTGTAAGGCAAGTGACAAACCTTACTGTCAGATGTTATCAAGCCGCCCTAAGGCCTCTGACTAGGCTTAACGACTAATACCAAGAGATATTAGCCGGGACCAACTGCTTAACGTGCCTTCCGAAGCACGGAGATGCTTGTCATGGTCGTCACTTTAATGGTCGGAATGGTCACCCATCCAATCACGACCGCGCCGTGGTTGCTTAACTTTTGGTATCACTACCAAAGCGCTGCCGCCACTGCGCCACAAGCACCTCTCAAAGTATTATGTACAATGTAGAAAAACCAAATCCAATCTAAAACAGGGTACTTACGTAAATACAACAACTTTTTGTGGCGGATCAACATCGAAACTCAAAATACAACTGATAGGTTATTAAGTATAGGACGTTTTTTGACGTTTCGATAGTGGATCAATTTAAAATGTTTTTGAACTTGAACACACACAATCACCTGTGAATGAATTAACATGTTTTTACCCGACTGCGGAAGGAGGGTTATGTTTTTCGAAAGTATGTTTACCCGTCATACCCGGGTGAAATATGTACCCATATCAAAAATTTTTGCAGTCGGGTGTTGTTGTTGTGTTAAAAAGTCAGCCGTCTCGTCAGTAGATTGGAGTAATCTGCAATGTAATATGTGTATATGTATGTGCTCTAAATTCGCTAAGCCTCCATTTCTAGAATGGGTCCTATGGACTGCTGTACAATTTTTTATATGGGTACCATTTTAACCCGGGTATGACCTCTTTCTTGTTTTAGGGTTTTTTAATTTCCAATTACACAGAAACGCAGGCGGGTTTTTTAGTTTTTTAAATTACCGTTTCTTTTATGGTTCTATACCTTAAAAGAAAAAAGAATCCTTATATTATCACTATGTTGTACGTCTAACTGTCAAGACCCTTCTTCTCAGGAACGCGTAGAAGCATCAAGTTTAAATTAACAGTTAACATTTATGCGGCTGCGGTCCCTTGAACTGTAAAAAACATTTTAGCCGTATTTTCCAACATTTCGCAAGGTAATCAAAACCAGTAGGTTACCTACAGAACCAGAATTATGAAATTCGGTAAGAAGGAAGGTCTTACAGTGCAACCAAAAAAACCGAAAAGTTGGAAAAAGACATTTGTTTGTGCAGAACCCTCAGTGCGCGGGTCCAAATAGTACTTTACCGTTTTTTTTTTGCATAAGTTGGTAAGAGCACTCGCCCGGATAGCGAAAGGACGTGGGTTCGAGTCCCACCGGATGACACAGTCGATTAATTTTTGTGAGCGAAATTCAATTTGATTTCATATAAAATGGGAACTGCGTAGTTATTTTTTTACTTTAAATAACAAACCGTGGTAACGTCAAACCGCTTCATCGCTTCAGTTGGTTGCTCTCCATCAGGCCTTTTTAGAAACCGATCACCCTCAACGCCTTTTACAAAACACCAATGTTTTTCACAAATAAATCTGTAAGTGCGAAAGTAATATTTATTATCAAGGGACGGTTTCGATTCCTAAAATGTATCTGGTTACGGTGTAATCCTGACTGTTTGTCGGTGTTAAGAAAGGGCGATGGACCTTAAGCTGCATTTTATCAACGCTTCAGTCGGCGAGATGGTAAACATTGCGAGTCAAATGCAAACTAATAATGTAAGGAATTGCAATCCCTTCGAATAAGATTATTTGTATGCAGCTAAATTTAGGTTCACTCTGTCTCTTTTTCTACTAATGAAACAAAAAAAGAAAGACTATAATTTTTACGTCAATCAAATTATATGATGCGAACATAGGCTTTGTTATTCTAAAAACTTAGTACCGTTTAATAGAAAAGCGCTTGTCTATTAGGTTATGTCACGAATGTGTCAATAATTCCTCTGTTGTCGGCTAATATTTAGCCCAATTTTACACCTGGTCTAATTTTTTTATAAGAACACCGAGGAAGTTCATTTTACTAGTATCAGCGTTTTTTCGCAAGTTTACTTATCAAGTTCAGTCGTCATCATTTGTCATCTCTTCTAGGTAGGTCTATGGTTTTAGCCCCTTAGACCAGTGAAAAGACCCGAGTTTGTCAATTTTAAAACAGCTGGTAAACGGTGACGGTTTATTTGACACAATTTCAACACAAAAATGTCAAATAACATTCTAACGGCTGGTTAAATATTAAACATCTGTTGGTGAACTTGACCTTTAGGCTGGGTTGCACCATCTTACTTTAACTATTGCGAACGTCAAAAATCTGTTAAACTCCATACGAAAAACACCGGTTATTGTTTAAATTTTAAATAGTGCAACTTAGCATTTTGTTTAGTTTAAAGTTTTGAAACATTGTAGACTGTCTCTTCATTTCTTCAGCAGACAAAATGACGGCTCGATTTTGAATTATATATTAGAAAAGGCTGTCGGCAGTGAACGCATAACGTTCACTGGCAGTCGGGAATCTGATCCAACGACCAAAAATTTAGTAGTGCTTTTTTCAACCAGATGGCGCTAGGGCGTGTTAGTGCGAGTTAAAATCGTTTAGCGCCATGTCTGAATGTGCCAATAAAAACGGTATACGACGGGAAAACAATTGGGAAAACCAACAAGGAAATAACCAGAGGCTCTCGAGAAAACTTTGATTGCATTGTGGTACAATGCATGCCCGGTAGTAAGCAGTGTTAAATTCAAAAAAGATGACATAGACTAAAACTATGGAAGAACTTATAAAACATTCAGTTCTTCAAACTGAAAGCATTGAACATAACCATTCTAACTTTGTGACCACTTTTGTACATGTAAAGCTTTCATACTTAATGTTGCTTCGTATTACAAATGTTATAAGTATGTAATGGTTGTTAGAGGGTTCATTTTTCACAAAGCTACGTTGCTTATTACTTTTGTGACGATTTTTTAAATAATTATCACCCACACGCAAAGCCGATTGATTTAGAACTATGTTACTACTTGCTTAAATGAAATCAGTGGAGATATTGGTGACATATTATTGAACGTGTACGTAAACTTTAACTCCGAGTTCCTTTACGCCTACCCCGTCGTCTAATGGCCCTCTTTAGCGCTCCCTTCAGGAGAACTGTATTGGGCACTAACTCACTTATTCCTCGAGTGGTTTAGCTCTACAACAAGCTTAGTCAATCCTCAGACATTGATATATTATGTTCTATTCAAATTCCGCAAGTCCATGCACAGTGTAATATGATGTGTATTTCTTTTTAAAATCTTAGTATACGAGTGTCGTTAGTTTCACATTTAAGTATTGGATGTATTTAAGAGTAAAAGTAGTATTTGTAATGTAGATGTGTATTTCCTATTATCTATACTTCTATACTAATATTATAAAGAGGAAAGATTTGTTTGTTTGTTTATTTGCATCGAATAGGCTCCGAAACTACTGGTCCGAATCAAATGATA
This sequence comes from Pyrausta nigrata, assembly GCA_949316185.1. Taxonomy (NCBI): domain Eukaryota; kingdom Metazoa; phylum Arthropoda; class Insecta; order Lepidoptera; family Crambidae; genus Pyrausta; species Pyrausta nigrata. The sequence continues at coordinate 4,917,644 of OX438936.1, forward strand.
TTTGGCACAGAGATAGTTTGAGACACTGGGAAGGACATAGGCTACTTTTTGTCGCGATATAAAATCATCAGGGGGGTGAAATGGAGGATGAAAATTTGTATGGAAAATCCGACTTTTGGCGCGGGCGAAGTCGCGGGGAACTGCTAGTTTAGTATATAACTGTAAGAGACTATAAATTTAGCACTTTGTAATACTTAGTCTTAGTTGTAAATATCAATGTATTAGAACCTTTTTAAAGAAATAATAAAATAAAAAAATAGAGTAAAACATTTCATATAAGCTGTTTCATATTATAAGGTTTCATATTATGAGATTCATTTAACAATTATAATTTTATACATACAGTAGCTGCGCAGCATACGGACCCTGTTGTTTGAGAACGTACCCTAATTTTGTTTCCAGAACATTTCCACAAACTTATTTGTATTTTTGTTGCAGACACGTTGAAACTGGGGTCCTCAATGAAAAGACTCAAGCACCAATTCATTTGGCTACAGAATTAAATAAGGTAAACTTTCGTTTCACTTCACTTTATTTCTTTCAGTAACGTTACCATGAGTTTACGGCGGTTTTACTCACTAGCGACGACGTAAAGTGTATGGAAAATTGCACAGCGCCTCTAGCGGTTACATGGAGAACTAAAATTTTGCATACACTTTTTTTACGTCGTCGCTAGCGAGTAAAACCACAGTAAACTCATGGTAACGGTACTGAGGGTGATTCAACTGTTCTAAAACAACAATTTTTACAATAGGATCAATATCGAAATCACAAGAAAAGTAATAAGTTTTGCATAAAGTCTAGCAGTTGATCAATGGCCTAGAATAAAAATCGACCAAGTGCGAGTCGGACTCGCGCACGAAGGGTTCCGTACCATTAACTTAACATTAGAAAGTATAGGCAAAAAACACGTTCGTATAGGCAAATAACCCCCTTAAATAATATTATAATTTTAATTGAATTATTTATTTTTATAGTGAATATACAATGTTTACTACAATATTTTGATTTGTTTGTGTACCCTATTGATACTACGCCGCGCACACTCACACGCATACCTGCCTTATTTTTATTTGTTTAAAACGTACCGTGAGAACCCCGAAGATCGAGTCGACATAGAGACGTTCCCTATGACACATGTACTAGACCGACCAGAGCGCTTTCGCCGCATCGAGTCGACATCGAGACGTTCCCTATGACACATGTACTAGACCGACCAGAGCGCTTTCGCCGCGTGTGTGTCCTGTGAAACTCATTACAGACATTTCGAGTGATTGTGGCCTGTGAAGTGATACCTAAACCCTGAAAGCGAGATGTGGCAAGTACCTAGCTATAAGTGCTCAGACCTGACAAATTTTCCACCTATCATTGTCGCCCTCCACGTGTAATCCACTGCCTAAACTCTCAAACATACAACTTAATATTCTGTGAGTATTTCAAGCGTTAACCTTTTGCCATTATTAATAGCGACCTAAAAATGTAAAAAAAATCACGTTTGTTGTATGGGAGGCCCTCTTAAATATTACTTTTATTCTGCTTTTAGTATTATTTTTATAGCGGCAACAGAAATACATCATCGGTGAAAATTTCAACTTTCTACGAGTAGCTATTACGGTTCATGAGATACAGCCTGGTGACAGACAGACAGACAGACAGAGGAGGCTTAGTAATAGGATCCCGTTTTTACCCTTCGGGCACGGAACCCTAAAAAGGTTTTTCGGTGAGTGTGTGCACGAGCTCCACAATCTCATATTGCCATCTCCGTTCTTCCATCGGAACACCAGACGTACTGCAGGTTACCATCCTTTTTTGGTTGATATTCCCATCTCACCAAGCGGTTTTTACCATCATTTTTAATGCGCACATCCAAAGAGTGGAATGCCTTGCCTGCGTCTGTTTTTCCGAGAGCGTGTAACCCGAAACTTTTTAAAGCGTGTAAATAGGCTACTTCTGGGCAAGCTCGCTCCATCGTAGACCTTATCTTTGCTCTCGGGCTAAGATGAAGATCAAGAGTTAGACCATTACCTATAAAAAAGGTGTATTTTACTCTAATTATCTGTTTGATTATGCTTGTACTCATCATCTGTCTTAAAAAAGTAATAAAATACCTACATAACCCCTGAGAAATGGTCAGCTAATGGTTTTTTTGTGATTTCGGCGTTGGTCTCATAGTCAAAGTTGTTGTATTAGATCAGCATTCATCCCCTGAAATGCAGTCGGTTTTGTTAGAGCCTGTATTGTTATAAGAGTTATTTGAGGCATTTTTGGCATTAGATACCTCATTACATGTCTGTCATGTCATTAATTTACATGACGATTCTAACCGCATAGAAAGGAGAAAGACAGTTTACAGTCAAAATCACGAAAGTTTTAACATTTCACGAAGGCCTCAGTAAAGGTGCAAATTCAGTGAACGTCCTCACCCAACCTCATTTGCTTTCGCAGTTTGTGTTACCCAGGCACCCAGAAGCATCAAATTTACTCCATGATTATTACTAGACCCTTGTAAAATTAGTAAAATGTATTATGTTCGTGCATTTAAATTATTAGCATATTAATTTTATAGGGCTTATTTGAATTTAAGATAACATCACGGGAGTGCTAAAGTGCATTTCAGAAATTATGGGAATCCACAACTCAAATGGGAATTGAACACATTAGTTCATTTCACTTTTATACCGAAGACTCCTATTCAAATGACTAATGTAAATTTTGTTTAAAAATATCCCGTTTTATACTAGAATAAAGCTTGATTTTTCTATTTTAACATTTAGTGACATATTTGTGTTTACAGAATCACAAACCAGTACCCTTCAGGGCATGGATTATTATTTATGCAGTGTATTTTGTTTTACGCCATTACAAGGCTTTCGGAGAAATCTTGAATACACGTCTGATAATTTTAGTTTGCCTTTTATTGTAACCCATTTGCTATAATACTAAGAAAACTGGAATACTCAAGTGTTAGTTTTTCGTGTTTGCGTACAAAGTTTGGTCTTAACGCTCTGTTTTGTAAACAAACGTTGTACACTAGAAGCTTTACGCTAGTTTATTTAAAGGCTGTGGTATGTTTGGTCCAACAACATCTTGAGGAAACCTGCACAATAAGGCAACTGTAGGTGTAACCAATGTTCAAAACTGGTCAAGTTCCCTTTAACAGGGTTACGGAGGTCAGATGTTATTACCGGATCTGCTAAATCATGGATCATGGTTAGAGAAACAGAAATTACTGTCACCAGCACAATTTGGTTTCAGAGCTGGTAGATCCACGGGTGACGCGGTTCACACTCTCACCGATCATGTCGCTAAGAGCCTCGACAAGGGTGGAAAATGCTTAACCATTTTCCTTGACCTATCAAAGCCTTTGACACGGTTTCAGTCCCTCTACTTCTGTCTAAACTTGAGTCCTGCGGTGTCAGAGGCCCCAGCTTGCCCTATTTCGAAGCTACTTTGCCCATCGTACACAATCCGTTGTGATAGATGGCATTGTCAGCACTAAGCTCCCGATATGTTATGGAGTTCCTCAAGGCAGTATCTTAGGCCCTACCCTTTTCTTGGTTTATATCAACCAGCTCTGTTCTCTAAACATCCCAAACTTCAAAATATTAGCTTTTGCAGATGATACGGCACTTATCTTTACGGCTGATACGTGGGAGGAGGTATTCCGCTGTGCCCAGTCCGGCTTTGACCTAGTTTCAAAATGGCTTCGGAGTAATTTACTTACCCTCAACTCTCAAAAGACTTATTACTTTACTTTCTCTATTTACAAAATTCCACAAAATCAGTTAGATGGTCTTCGCATTCTTGCCCATTCTTATGACTGTCTCAGCTCAAACTGTTCGTGTCCTGCTCTAGTCCCAACTGACCCCATTAAATATCTGGGAGTCATGATCGACTCTAAACTCTCCTTCAATTATCATATCGATCTCATCGCTGGCAGACTTCGCAAGCTCATGTTTGTTTTTAGAAAGCTTAGGCATGTGGCTGATCCAGACTTATTAAAAAGAGTCTATAAGGCTCTTTGTCAACCTCTTTTAACCTACTGCCTGTATTCCTGGGGCGGGGCCAACAAAACTACCCTAATAAAATTAGAAAGAGCACAGAGAGCTGTTCTTAAGGTGTGCACCTTTAAACCTCTTATTTTTTCAACCTACGACTAGTTCCAATACTGCCAAGTTTTAACCATCCGTCAACTATTTATCTTGCAAACTGTCATCATGCAGCACAATCTGGCGACTTTTGATGCCAACTTGTATAGACGCAGTCCAAACCGTCTTGTAATAAAGGCGTCCTCTTTCAATACTAGGTTCTCAAACCGCTTCTTTTGCTTTTTGGCCCCTATCTTTACAACCACTTAAATCGCACTCTAAACTTTTACCCGTTACGTACACACACACACACACACATTACACACATGCAGACACATTTTAGATTTTTGTTTATATTATTAGTCTATCTCTCTTTTACTTTTTTGTATCACGTACCACGTGACTTGTTTAGCACGTAGTAGCACCGAGAGAGGAGAGTGCTGGTGCTCTGTAATACAGGTTAACCGCCTAGTTCAGACGCCAGTCTTTCCTAATCTTACGTTATTTGTAAACATATTATTATCATTAACCAAAAATTTTTGTCATTTAGATTGTGGAGAGAAAATAAAGATTTTATTATTATTATTATGTTTTTACAAGATTTTATCTTTCTCCATCAAAAGATGGGTGTTTATAACCTCTTGCACGGGCCTCAACCAAGCGTCAGAGGGTGTAGTGCTGTGGAACCAGAAGACAAGAATTTGCGAGTGATACGGCATGTGTTAAGGATGGCGGCCTTTTGGAGTAAATTTATAATTTTGTGAGGGATATCCAATGCTTTAAGGCTTTGTTTCAAGAGTTTTGGGACCACTCCCGTAGCCGATATAACTATAGGGATTACGTGTACAGTCTGCGCATGCCATTGTGTTTTTAATTGAATTGCTAAGTCATGGTATTTGGTTTTTTTCTCAGATATGGTTGCTTGGATATTGTGTGTATTAGGTATTGCAATGTCAATCAAAAATATGGTTTTATGAATTTCGTCATGAAGTGTTATGTCAGGTCTATTGAAGTAGATAGTTTTGTCTGTTATCAGAGTTCTGTCCCAGTATAATTTGTATTGGCGGTTCTCAAAGACTATTGTAGGTGAGTATTTGTAATATGGATTTTTTCAGAAATGAATTTAAATTTGTGTGCAAGATGATTATGGAAGCAACTTGGTCGTGCCGGTGTTTATAATCAGTCTGTACTAATGACTTACAAGCTCCTGTAATATGCTGTATTGTTTCCGGTGCGCTATTGCAGTGTCGGCAGGTGTCATTGTGTAGTTCTTTAGTAATATGTTTTCTGTAATTTCGCGTTGCTACAACCTGATCTTGTATAGCCAGCATAAAGGCCTCGGTTTCGGGAAACAGCTCACCTCTCTTAAGCCATTCGTTCGACGCATCCATGTCGACATAATTATGGCAGAGGTCAGCTCGATGTCTTCCATGAAAAGCTTTCTGCGACCATTCTTCAATTGTTGTGCGGATTTCGATTATAGTTTCGTTTTTCTGTGTGTTTGTATCGTGCATGTTGAGTGGGGTTAGTTTATTGTCAACAAAAGATGCGCATCTATGTAGGGAAGAATCTGATGATTTGTTATGGAAATATTGTCTGAGTGATGTTATATGTTTGTTGTGCAGGTTTAATATGTCAATAAGGCCTCTTCCTCCTTCTTTACGGGGTAGAGTCAACCGCTGGGTGCAAGTTTTCGGGTGGTGTTTTCTGTGTTGCGTAAGGTGCGTGTTAATAATTCTCTGTAAGGACTTTAAGTCAGACTGTGACTAATTAATTATTCCAAAAGAATACGTTAAAATTGGGATAGCATATGCATTGATAGCTTTATTCATGTTTCTAGAGTTTAATTGTGTTCTAAGAATCATTTTTAATCTGTGTTTAAATTTTTGTTTCAATGAAATTTTGGTTTGTTTTTGGTGTATCTGCCTTGCTTGATGAAAACCTAAATATTTACCTGTGGAATGTTCGTCCATAGGTGTGATTTCTTCTCTCGAATTGAGTTTAAATGTATTATTTTGCAACTTGCCTTTTTGTACAGAGTTAATTTTACATTTATCTACTCCAAACTGCATACAAATGTCTAGTGAGAACTGTTGGGTGACGTCTGCTAGCTTGAATAATCCTTCTGAATAAAACTTCTGAATGATTTTTGTTTTGGTATATACGGTCGGGATGTAGGGTGGGTATTCGAAAACTGACCTAGTATACGCTCAAATTGTTCTTCAATTGTTTTCTCGTCTAAATTATTTTTATAAGGAATTCGGTCAGGAGTTTGGTCTGTTGTTTGAGTTAACTCTGGGCCTGAAGGGCTAAATAGTGTTTCTGTAGACTCTGGTATAGTATGTACTGTACTACTAGATGTATCCTCTACTTGGCTGACTAAATTACTCGGTTCGTCAATCTCCGCAGTTAATTCAGCCTCAACCGCTTCTTTAATATGGTTTATTTTTGTTTCTGTTAAGAGTTTATTTCTAAGTATTACTCTTTTTTGGTCAGATATGCGCTGCTCGGAGAGATGTGGGTAATGTTCAACAAATCTTTCGTGTAGTTTTTTTCGCCATACTGTCATATTCCGTTCTAAGTCTGTAACTTTGTAGTAGTAAAACAAAAGCGTCTCGTTTATTTCAGTAGACCAGCTCATTTTTCCTCCTGTTATTGCTTTATTTTGTGTGTGTATTGAACTTGATGTGTTGTTTGTATCTGTTGTAGACCTGTTCTGTTCCTCATTTAAGTAACCTGCACCTTCTATTCTGATGTCATCAAGTGTCTGTTGTGAGAGTAATCTATTGTCAATAATTGATCTGCGTTGATCGCTAATGCGTTGCCTTGAAGCACCCATTTCGGGGAATGCTTCTGTGAATTTTTGGTGAAGTTGTTCTAAGTAGCCTCGTTGTTCTCGCTCCAGATTTGAAAGCATGAGATATGTGCGCCAGATGAACTTGTTCATATCATCACTCCATCTTTTTCGCGCTCTTTTGTTATCGGTAGTGGGTACAGGTTCAGTGGCATCTGCCTCCTGTACAACATCTACTGATATGGGTGTTATTGTTGTTAAACACAGTTCTTTGAACAATCAGGTATATCCCACCTGATTGTTCAAAGAACTGTGGTGATGAACTCAGTGATTCGAACAGACTTCGTGTTGAAGATACCGAGTCAGGAGATAGTGGTGGTGGATTTGCGGCTGTAGCATCTTCAGGCCCATGCCCGACGAGTACCAGCCTGCACAACTCGCCGCCGACGGTTCGCATGCTGAAACACCCAGCGTCGGCTCCAGGTGTGCCCCGGCGATAGCCCCCGGGAAGCGGCCGTAAATTATACTTTCTATTCTGCATCTCCATATACGTTGGGTTGCTATAGCCCTGTTTGTCACTCGCTTATTTGTTGTTTGTCACTTAGCTAATTCATTGCGAGTGTCCGCCTCCCACGTGGCTTAGGTGTTCAAGCGCGGACGTAAGGTTAGACTTTGGGGGGCTTATTATTATTATTATTATGGTCAGCAGACCCTGAGCCCTCGCATGCGACTGCAAAACCGGAATAATGCTAAGATTTTGATGATGACGGTATGTTTAATCTGCTTATGGTTTTGAAATGCCAGACTTTTGTCTTGTACGTACAGTCGAAAGAGGTGCTTGGAGCGCAGTGGCGCAGTGGCGGCAGCGCTTTGGTAGTGATACCAAAAGTTAAGCAACCCACGGCGCGACCGCGCCATTGCGCGACTATTCCGACCATTTAAGTGACGTCCATGACAAGCATCTCTGTGCTTCGGAAGGCACGTTAAGCAGTTGGTCCCGGCTAATATCTGTGGTATTAATCGTTAAGCCTAGTCAGAGGCCCTAGGGCGGCTTGATAACTTCTGACAGTAAGGTTTGTCATTTGCCTTACATACACCCCTCCACCAATCCGAACTGAGCCCGCGTGGTGGAGTATGGCTCGTTCCTCCTCATAGTTGAGGTGAGGCCTTATCCCAGCAGTGGAATCTAATAGTCTGATTTATTTGTACAGTCGGAAAGTCAGGTTACGCATCTGAACTATGAAAACTGCTTTATTGCGTAGGAATAGGGGCGATATCTAGATAAAAGTGGGGTATTTTGACGTGCGACCGTGCGAGCATACGGAAATGTATCATATTGGTTGATTTTCCTCTTGGGAAAGTTTTTTGTTGTTTTCACTATAAATATGTAGATTTCAACCTAATAGCGTTATCTATCATGCTTAAGCACAACCGATGTTACCATCATAAAAATCATAATCAGCCGCTAGATATCTACTTATAAACATAGGCCTCCCCCATAGATTTACAAAGCGGTAGTAAGCAAGTGGCGATGGGCGGCAGGGCACAGCGCGCAGAACAGCGCGTTGGATCAGAAATGTTTAGATAGGGGACCATTTGATTGAGTTTGAGTACTGATTGATAGGCTATCATAAGGTTGAATCATCCTCATCATCCTCCTAACGTTATCCCGGTTGAATATTTAAATTGAATTTTTAAAAGTTATTTTATATCTTTCAGCTTTTCTCCTCTTTTCATAACATTCCCGGCTTGTTTTCGCTTTAGAGAAATCCTGATCTTAAAACGCATAGAAGATACTATTTACGCTACAGAGAAGGTAAAAGGATGTTATTAAGGACGTTGAACTTTCGCAGTTGTATTTTGTTGTCCTGTGTAAATCTTATCTCATGTTGACAGTTTAGTTTGTATTGTTAATTTATGAACGCAACAGTTTGTTTATATTTTGTCTGACCCCTTTCGGTTATAAAATATAATTACTGGGTATGTTCTGCTGTCTCAGTTTGAACTCTGTCAATGTGACTTAAATGATAATCCGAGAAAGTACCATTTAAATGTTCTGTCACAAAATGCACAGTGTTTTCCTAATTGACATCTCATTCCTAACTGTGTTCTTCTTGAGAGATTGCAAACTAGATAACACTTTTTTTGTCCTGTCTTATCTCAGTATCCAATTTGCTCTTTATTCATCGTTCTTCTGACCAAGTTTTCTTCTTTAGACATTTCTTCGACGTCCTATTATTAGTCTTTTTCTTCTTTTCGTTTCTACATTGGAGTTACAATTTTAAGGACCAATACTCGCGTTATCAAATCATTTTCGGTAGCGTAGCGTACAGGTCCTCACGTGGGCAGATGTAGTGGCACGTAGGGCATGATAATAGGTGTGTCATTTTTGGACTGACTCGAAAAGTCTAATATCTAGCATGTGGCTTCTGTTCAAATAATCCCGGATTCGATCCTAGGTCTGGCAGTATATCTGAGATCTTGTAATAACTCAGAATTAGCAGGAAGTTGCCTCGGAAAGTTGTGCTGTGAAGTCTTAGTGTGAAATGCTTTCCGAGCCGTTGATCCAGCGGCCTGATTTCTCTCCAGTCATGTCGGATTGACGTTTCACCGAACTACGTGAATGGCGGAACAGATAGTGCACCTGTGTATTGCGCTATAATATCTCCTGCGCAGTTGGCAAATTTCTTTTGTGATAAGCTGCCGTGGCCAAAATTCGCACTATTAATTAGGACATGGCTTTGATCTTCGTTCTATCAACACCAGCTCCATTTCCTTCAATACAAAGACAATTAAACTTCTCACATACGCTGCAGGTGACAGTTCTCCAAGTGTTCGCCAAGTACAAGACTCAGTTCAACGTGGACCAGGGTGGGGAGCACGGGCGCACCGCTCTTCACTTCGCCGCTATACACGACCACGACATGTGCGCGAGAGTACTTGTAAGTACATATTTTTAATCAAATAGAAACTCGACATGAAAGAATGAAAAAAAAAAGAAAGAAAACATATTTATTCGGCGATCAAAGTTAAGGTCTAAGTAACAATGGCATGGCACATTCTATGAGCGGTCTACCGAAAAGGCATCCGCTCAGCATTAATCATCAGCATCATTAAGATACATTCATTTACGTAATTTGTTAAGATGCTATCTGTTTTCCAGTCTTGGTTTCTTATTTATGCCGTCGGCAATTTGATTCTTAGCTTGGACGAAGTTATTCCTGGTTCAGATCTTAGATGATGGTACACTGAATGTTAAACTCCTAGTCTTTGGACAAGATAAAAAAACGATTAAATGTTACTGAATATGGGATGTAGAGATAATTGAACACGCAAATTGATTCCTTCCATGCCACAGTGAGACTAAATATCATTATTGGGCTGTAGAACTAGGTGATAATTAAGTCTTGTATCTTCCATCAATACCAAATTCTTCTTACGTTCCATCACTAAGCCGACGGTGACAAGACTTGATTCCCTTTTACGCTGACGTCAATCGTGTACGTTGTTCAATGTTATTTCGAATATATTGTATGGCAGCACGCATAACTTTCGACATCAATATCTTTGTGATGTGCTACATGGAACACGATCCCACTGTTAAGCGCGACCGACGTCAGCGTAGGAGGAAATCAAGCGTTACGCAGTCGCGCCTTCATCAGCTCATACCCGAACAGATCATGGACCTTGGTGCCGAATGTAAGAGACCCTGCAACAACGGGTACTACCCCATCCACGAAGCTGCAAAGAACGCGTCCTCCCGAACCATGGAAGTGTTCCTCCAGTGGGGGGAGTCTAGAGGCTGTACTAGAGAACGAATGATATCGCTGTATGATAACGAAGGGAACGTGCCGTTACATTCAGCTGTCCACGGAGGGGATATAAAGGCGGTGGAGCTGTGCCTCAAGTCTGGAGCGAAGATTTCCACGCAGCAGCATGATTTGTCCACACCAGTGCATTTGGCGTGTGCCCAAGTAAGTTTTCTTTTCTTTTTGTTTAGGGGACTTGATGGATTAAATCTTCCTTTTTTTTTAAAGGAAAAGGGAAGAAATGCTCTTGCTCGGCGACCGAAAAGAGCCTAACTTAGTGTACCATGATCATGAAAAAAAAATTGTTTATAAAGTTGACAACTTCTTTGCTCAGAGAACTGGTCTATAGTCTGACAAGTTTGTACGCGACCCTCCTTGCACCCCGCACGGAATAGGTGTACAGGGACGAAGAAGCACATGCGACTATCTATCATCAGGAAATCCCCTTCCCGCAACATGACCCGTCCCCTCTGACACCTAGCATGCCCACGCACATCTGGTGGCCGCATGAAGGTCACGCACAAACTTGTCAAACTAAAGGTAAGCATGCGAATAAATCAAACGTCATTATTGTATTGACTTTTCACAGGGGGCGTTAGAAATAGTGAAGTTGATGTTCAGCATGCAGCCAAGAGAGAAGCTGGCCTGTCTCATGTCCTGTGATGTGCAGAAGATGACTCCAATACACTGCGCGGCCATGTTTGACCATCCAGACATCGTCAACTACCTGATATCCGAGGGGTCTGATGTGAATCCATTGGACAAAGAAAGGAGATCACCTTTGCTGCTGGCGGCTTCTAGGGCGGGTTGGAGGACAGTGCACACGTTGGTAAGTTAGAATTCAGCAATGCTTACAACTTCAGGTAGGCCACAAACTACATTCACCGGTGGCTAGCGACAAGATGATTACATTATTTTTAATACGTCGCCGCACACGTGAAGCGAGTAGCGGCTACTCACGACTCAGTATTCGCGACACGCCACTGGTGGCGGCCACTCGCCATTTTGACAAAACATCTGTCAAGGGATCTTGCAGATGAGTGTCAATTGTAGCGGCTTCCGACCACCTTCGCGCATGTGTGACTGTGTGCTAGACGCGCGGGAGTGCTAGCAACGACACACAGGATAGGCAGCGGACGAATGATTAATCGACACGACGAATGGCGATTCATTCGTTAGTAGTACGGCCTGCGCACCGCGCGCTGCGGTATTGCTCGCCCCATAATCGACGGACAATCGAATGATTGCGGTTGCTTATCGAATACATTCGATTATTCGATTACAGAGACGATTCCAATAATTTTATTAATTTAGTAATAATCGCTAAATGAGAGTGAGTATAATATTACCAATCGTAAAAGATGATTGAAATCATAATAACTTTCAGATATTAGAAAACATCGTCGACTTAAAATTATCTAGGTGCAAATTATTTATCAATCGGTTTAAATTACGCAAACCAATTACCCAGTAATATGTTTTATTAACAACTTTTGTAGATAATGATAATTACCCAGTAATATTTTTTACTAACAACTTTTATAGATAATGATAAGTTTTAGAAATACATATATCAGCTTTTTCAAATTATTTAAACTTTTTTATGAGTACGGTCGGCCAGGAAAGTAGCCTATCACCTTAAGGTTGAAAATCATTCGCCCGCCATAGAACAACAGGGTTGATGTTCTCCTGCAAAATTATTCTGACAGCTACTATTAATAATACGTCACGTGCGTCTCTTTCATTGTTGAAAAGTGCATAAGTCTATGTGTGTGTTCAACCTTATCGCTATTTTACTTACACAAGACATTTTGTCAAAACTGGTAGACCACTTTTTTGGCCAACCGTACTTATGTACGCACAGTTGGATTGCCTACATTTCCATTAACCCACTGACCTCTAAATACAAGCACGCTGGACTGCGTACAATAATTGCTTAAGTTATAAAAATAAGTTAAGCTGATTTCATCTTAACTGATGGTTAAATATTTGTAAAAATATTTAACACACAGCACTAACGAACTGTTAGTGCTGGGGTTAATGCACACAACAGTGCATTAACCCCAGCACTAACAGTTCGTCTATAATAACATTTAGGTCATGTGACATTGACTTAAACACCGATTTGCTAATGTCAACCATCCCAATATGTAATGGTAATTTCATGTGACAGACGGACTAGCGGAGCCATTTAGATCTCGCTTGCCTCTCCGGCCAGTGGCCATCGTTTGTCAATGTCAATAAACTTGGATTGGCGCCAGATTGTATCTGGTGAAACCTCCAGCTCTAAGTATTAACAATAATACAGTGCATTAACCCCAGCACTAACAGTTCGTCTATAATAACATTTAGGTCATGTGACATTGACTTAAACACCGATTTGCTAATGTCAACCATCCCAATATGTAATGGTAATTTCATGTGACAGACGGACTAGCGGAGCCATTTAGATCTCGCTTGCCTCTCCGGCCAGTGGCCATCGTTTGTCAATGTCAATAAACTTGGATTGGCGCCAGATTGTATCTGGTGAAACCTCCAGCTCTAAGTATTAACAATAATATAGTTAGGGTCTAGTTAATCAACACATGTTTAATTATCAAACAACGGTTATAATGGTATTTGACTTATTACGCGTGGGAATTCGGTATTTAAAGTAAATAACAACCTATGGTAATTTCAAAACCATTTAGTCACTTTATGCCCATAATCACTATACGGTTAGATACTTATACTACCCAAAATTGAACGATTATTATATTGACGAAAATACAGATTATAATTTATCCTTCATATCCTCTAACCCTAAACTTCTGACAGTAAGGTTTGTCACTTGCCTCACATACACCCCTCCACCAATCCGCACTGAGCCCGCGTGGTGAAGTATGGCTCGTTCCTCCTCATAGTTGAGGTGAGGCCTTTTCCCAGCAGTGGGATCTAATAGGCTGACTTATATATCCTCTAAACGCACCGGTAACCGACATATTATGACGTTACTATTTGCACGTGTAATAGTTTCCAATCAAGTTTGTTTGCAAAGACCTATCCTATTAATATCGGAGAAAACGTCGTCACAAGTTTACATTTTCAATAATTAATTACAAAATAACTAGGTAATGAGCAAACAGTCAAAATACTCAAATTACTTTCTTAATTTGGTCTTTACTTCAAGAAAAAATTTTTTATATTTTTAAAGAATTTTAAAGAAAAAAATATTTAATTTTTTTCTTGAAGGCTTGTTTTATAAAACATATACCCTAAAATTTACTATACATACCAAATTGTGTCAAATTAATCGTCAACCTACGTTTACCGTTTACGTTTATAAATAAGTAAACTCACGTTTATAAATAAGTAAACTCACGTTTATAAATAAGTAAACCGAGCTGATTAAAAGTTAAACATGTGTTGGTGAACTTCAGGCTTAGACCCGAGTTCACTAATGTTTAAACAGCCAGTAAACCTCGATTGACGGCAAATTTGATGAAATTTCCATACAAAAGATATCAAATAATGCTTACTCTGCTGATTGAAAATTAAACATGTGTTGGTGAACTTCAGGGTTAGTTAGAAGATTCCACCGAGAGTAGCACAAACTATACATATATATATATATATATTTTTTTCAGATAAGGCTAGGTGCAGACATTCAACTGAAGGACATTAATTCGAGGAATGTGCTTCACCTAGTTGTCATGAACGGCGGTCGACTGGAAGACTTCGCGGCCAGTTGCAAAGTAAGTTTAACCTGTCAAACCCCATAAGACCCGCGGGCCGGTTGATAACAATATTTTTTTTATAGCATCTGGAAACTTGATACGCGAAGGTTTATTCCTTTATTTTATCTATAAGTCCGCGATGTTATGAAGTCCGCGACTTCGCCTGCGTAGACTCGATGATAATAGATAGTTACTCTATGTTGCACATCACACACAATAGGCATTTACATAAATGTTCATAGAGACTGGTACAATTCAGGCGGTCTCATTGCTAAAGACAATTTCTTTCAGACAACCGTCAGATTATTAAAATATTATTTATTTAAGTTAAAACCTTAAAATTCTTAGTAAACTTCCTAAAAAAGAATCAACCACCGAACCTACGACCCCTCGCTTACCGGGCGATTGCTCTTCTAACATGATATACAGAGGACTTTACTTTCACAAAAGCTCATACTCGTTAAGTACCTAATCATGATTTTTCTTATTCTTATTTGTTTTATCGGATCACGCTATATCTCTGGACATACTTATTTTATTGATAAAACACAGCGTTGATTGTGCCCCAGACTACACATGTTCATATTATGATATAAAAATAATTTTGTCATAAATAATTTTAGTAGATTGTGAGTTTGAAAAAACCGAGATGCTGAAGCTAAACCAAAAGCATAGATCATTAGAATTATCTAGGCAATGAGTGAGTACCCTTTTTAATTTTAAGTCTTTTTCATGATTTTTAGCGGCAAATAAATGAAAGAATCATGCCGTGGTCGTGCAAAGGAGTAAAACATACGTCTTGTTGCTAAACTACTTGAAAACAATCATCCTAAACCTAACTCAAGCTTGTTTTTTGCTACATTTCTTACAAACCTAATCCAACTTTTTTGCACGAACGAGGTTAGTTGCAGATAACCCCTATTTTATCCTTCATAATAACTGATTTTGTCAATGAGTTTATTACATATAACTTCAGCCTCTGTACTGTGACAAATATCTAATACGTTGTCTGAAAGTTAGTAACTCGCATAGACGTAACCTAGGATCATCGATTACGTATTAGCCCTGAATATTTTTGATAGATTAACTTCACCCAGGTTTGGGAAAAGATAATATAGGTCAGAGAACTTTCTCGATCTTTGTTACAACGCATATAATGCGTTGAATTTACTGTCACCACCTAAAGCATTTGTGTTGAGACCTAATTTAAAACCATACAAACCATTTAATTAATTTAATAAAACGTACCTACTTAAATCAGACCCATTATAATATAACTGGGACTTAACTGTATTTTTGTTTAAACAATAGGATAGGATTTAAAGAAAGTTAACAACGTACATTCATGGAGTCGTTTCACTGGTGAATTACCGAAACATATATAAACGGTGTTACAAAACTAACCGACCCGTTAAAAGTATAAGGAGCTACTCAGAATCAGTAACATGGGTCGAAAAACGACAAAAACTTTTTGATTTTCCGTACTAAATCAGTCACTTGACCCACCTGTTATTTACTAAATAACGAAAGACCAATGTACCAATTTTTTCTCACTAACCGATGCTCTTACGGGTAGGGAAAACATCGATAGGAAACCTAAGGCGACTGAATGTGTAACCATGATCTAAACCGGAGCACACTGGTTCAGTTTTAAAAAAGTGGACTTAGGGGTCAATGTTCACCTATAAGCTTGAATTTTTCACGTATTTCTCTTTTGATTCAAAATCACTTTTAGTGATTGCAATTTTTCTCAAAAACTTGCAATTTTAAGAAAAAAATTGTATGGAGAAAAAGTTATTAATGTTTGTAACTCCAAAATGGCGTGTCTCACAATACCACCTAGTGGGAACTAAAGAACACATTATTTCTTTGCATAAATGCAAGTAACTTTTTTCTGTAAACTTGCAACTTTCAGAGTTACAGGCGATTAAACATCGGTAATAAATAGTATTATTTTATTCGGACTTTTTTGCAGATTAGATACAAAAATCCTTCAAATACCTTTCGGATCAGATTAACAATAATTAATTGGGTACATTGTAGCACCCAACAACCATTGAAATCAGTGTTTCACATACTAATTATTACGTAACAAATTTGAAAAAGATTTTTTTATTGCCAAATATCATTTGTAGCCAACTATGGTCGTAAATAAGCTTGCGGCTTTGCGCATAATTAAGGATCAAAAGAGGAATACGTGGAAAAAAATTCAAGCTTATAGGTGAACATTGACCCCTAAGTCCACTTTTTTAGAAAACTGAACCAGTGTGCGAAGGTCAGATGGCAGTCACTACACTGTAATTATACCACCGGGATAACGCCACAATAGAAAGATTTTCTTTAATAACGCTAGGATGATGATGACAGTGACATCGCGATTTGAGTGAAATAAAAAATAAGAATATGCCTTCAGGCATAAATGTGAGTGAATGACGTCTAGATTTGAAACAAGCAAACATAATTATTGAAAAAACAAATACCCGACTACATAAAGTATAACTAAACAGCTTATAGGGCGTGCAAAACAATTACAGTAGAATCCCTTTATTATGACTCCGCCTATATTGACGAACCGCCTATTATGACGTAATTACACAACGAAGTTTGGTTTTTATACAAAATTATTTGTAATTAAGTCGGATATAATGGCTTCGCATACAGTGACATGTCGCTTATTATGACCTATTTTTATTAAATTTTGTCCGTTTATAGTGGCCGACATGATCCTTTCACGTCAAGTTCGTTGATCTCCGACGACGTATGGCACGTGGCTGGTTTTGTTTTGAATCTCAGTGAGTAATTGACAGTTGAAAGTCACGAATTTGATAATAGTGATATCCTAAGTGAAAAATATGTCATCTCTAAGTCGTAAAACATTTACGATCGAGGAGAAAGGTGCAATAAGACGCTTTGCTTTGTATGACGTCCGCTTAGTATGACGTGTTTGTCAATTCCTTTCGATGTCATTGTAAACGGATTCCACTGTATACATACCTACATACCTTCGAAAAATATAACCCTCCTTCCACAGACGGGTAAAAAACACGGGAATGTGCTTTCAGCTTGCGTTCAGGCCCAAATGTTAGTGAATGACGTCTAGATTTGAAAACGCGAACATCGCCTGTTTTGTCACCACATAACCGAAATATTTATAAAGTCACCAAATAAATCAACCTGTAACTGCTACAAAAATGGCCCATATTGTGTCAGGAGAATGTGGCTATAGAGGCCAAATGTGACCACGACTTGTTTAATTAACGCAATTCAACTCGGATCCCTAAATCTAGAGGCTTAACGGTCTGGTTTTTACGATACGATGGATTTTAGGGTTGCTTCAGTACTATACAATAGTATTTTGAGTTATTTTTTAATTATTTATATATGACTTAACACTTGGCTGTGTACAAAATGTACCTACTGTAGCCAATGATAGTGCATTTAAAGAAAGGTAGATGTGTCATTAGCACGCGGAAATTGCTTGCCTCAAATTGAGCAATTCACTAAATTTTTTAATTGAAATTTCGTACACATATAACATTTGACGCGTAAACAAACTCTCGGCGCATAAAATTCGAATCGCCGAACAGTAGGAGAAGACAAGTCTACCTCTTTTTAATACACTGTTATTAACTATAGCTGGATGTTATGCCAACGAATGTGGGCAACTTTATTATTGCAATCATTATTATCATAAGGAAAAATTGACACTAGCTATGAGTTTACCAATATTATTATTTTAGGAGCCTGTGGTGTCCCACTATACGGCAAAGGCCTCTGCACCCCTTTTTCACTCTCCAAAACTTTGGGCCATGTCTTCCCAGTCGTTTTTCTAAGCGTCTTGCTGGTCAAGCCTCGCCACACCGTCTTCCATTTAAAAGGAACCACTTGTTGCATATTTTATCCTGGAGTCCATGATGTACGTAATACTTTGGTTAGTTTGGAGTAGGCAACATTATTGGACCCTTTGCAATGTTTCTGATATTCCTAGGCAAAATATACTACCTACGTTACTACCTAATAGACGACCTTTGTGTAGTGTTTCGACTACAAAACCAGAGATTGCGAAGGGGCAATGTTTGTGTGATGGGCACGAGCATTTGTACCAAAGTCATGTATGCTCATAAAATCTATAATAAGTATCTATACTAATCAACACTGTCTAGGGATATTTTGTTTGTATTAATAGACTACAGGCCCATGTACAATTTTGTTGAGAAAATCAAAATTTACCGACTTTGTGGCGCACAATTATTTTACGGCACTACGCGCCTTCTTATTATTTTTCATGGATCTATCGATGGTAAAAATGCCGTACAAAAATATATGACCAAAATATACTTACTCTTCTCCTGCACTTCTGAATTCTCACCAGCACTCAGTTGGACAGCTTACAAGTGACTGCATAGTGCTGAATATTATTATTTTATGCTCTTATATCGTCCTATATACGTCACCTGGTGGTTCATATGACCCATCCATTTTGGACATGGGCCTGAAGTCTACAATACTATGTTTTGTATATCCCTAGACAGTGTCGATGTGTGTATATCCGTTATTCTAATGGAAGCACACGCTCACGCTTTGTTTAAGGCTAAGTAATTGGTGGGTTTGTTGAAACAATTTGTCATAGTAGTTCTACGTTCCTCTAGTGAACGGCTAGAGAGTGGAATTCGTTGCTGAAGTGTTTCTTAAACACTATGATCTGGATTCCTCTGAGGAAATATGGAGAAAGTGAATACTTAGTCTGTTACTAGTCAGGCATGACTCATCCTTGGCCACATCGTCGCTTACCATCAAGTGAGGTTGCGGTCATACATCTGCCTATTATTGATGAAAAAATAAACACCATAAAAGTACTTTCTGACATTAGATCGTTAGGTTATTCACCCGTTATTCAACTTAGTTGTCTTCACGTAAGTAAATTGATTGATAAAAATAGACAGATTTTGAAGCGAAATTCCTATGAGAATATACCAATCCTCAGAACACGCTAAGAAATCATTTTTCAGTACCCGTCATAAATGACACGATTAGAAATTCGTATAAAAAATTCAAAGAACACGGCGTTTGACTTCGTTTGAAGTAAATACGTGCTTTCATGTGAAAGTAACTCAGAAAGTCGATTATCAAATTAAATTCCCATAATTATATTTCATATTTAACAAAAAAGTGCTTGTCGGAATTGCGCACTGAGGGATCCGTACAAACAAAAGTATTACGATGTGATCACAAGCTGTTTTCGGATTTTTTTATTTACTTTTTTCATGACTCTAGATCTATGGGAAGGACCCTATAGGTTTTGATTCCCCTGCGAATTGTTTGAAAATAAGGCTTAAATGGCCGCAGAAAAAGGGTCTTGACAGACAGACGGACAAAAAGTGGTCCTATAAGGTTCCTCTTTTTCTTTTGAGGTACGGCACCCTAAAATGGCTGAGTGTATGACGGGCCACGTTGAAAGGTTCTGTAGTTGCTCGTCTCTTAATTTATCATAGCCTATAGAAAAATAAAATTGCAATGTTGCAAAGCTTTTCAGTTTTTCTGTATGCCGAGAAAGTAAAGTTTTCCTTTTAAATTATATTGTGTTATTGACATTAGTGAACGCACAGAAGTAAACTGACATGAAATTTTCACATACCAAAAGTACCCGGTAGGGAGTGAGGACACTTGACTCTGTCAACATTTACATTTCGCAAGCGAATTTCTGAATTCGATGTCACATATAAAAAGTTTTTGTATTACAGCATCAGAATCACCGCCTGGAAGGAATAAGATTAGACCTTATAATAGGATATTAAAACACACTCCTCCACCTAACTTAATAAGTGGAGTTTTAGTTTAACGTCGGATTATGACAGACATAAAGTAATACAAGCAAACTTGTAAGTGTCCAGTTAGTTAACCGACAAACATGAGCCTCAGCCGATGAGACTCGTTGAACTTTTTATTGGCTAACCAACTTTGGGTCCTTGAGAGTTACGTCTATAAAAGTAATACAACTCTATGTCACTTGAGACAGGGATAGGGATTTCATAGATATCGGTATTTATCGGAAAGTATTTTTCTGAACTAGCAATACACCGGAGTTTGTTCGTTGTATCTCTGAACCATAATCGAGACTTACGGTCTCCACACTACGCAGTAATTCTGCAATAAGATATTCGCTCGTTACCAGCAGGATTGTGTCGTCTGCATAGCGTAGATTGGATATGTTTATTCCGCCTATAAGATTACCAACTGTCAAGTCCTCATTATGTGTTCAGTGTATAATATGTTGAATAACAAAGGCCATAATATACACCCTTGACGAACACCGGTGGAGGGATGTAGTGGTTGTGATGTTGCAGTATCCACTTTGACTAAGGCAGAGCTACGTTCATATAGCAATCTAAATATTATAATTGCACAAGATGGCTGGTAGTGTCCATTTCCAAGAGAAGTCTCCAGTCCACAGCTTTAGCCATTTCACAGAGTCAAAAGCCTTTCGTCAACATAACAGACATTTTGTAGTCTGTTAAATTCTCTCGCCTTCTCTATAATCTTAAGTTATATAAGAATATATTTAGGTGCAATTTCTATACTGATGTGATGACTACTGATTCCTTTAATCTCTCATTCAGGTTAATATGAGCGATCTAGCGGAAATTGAGAAACGTTTACATCACTACATATGTTTACATGACGACCTCCGTAGTAGAGTGGCTTGCACACCGGGTTTTAAAGTGTCGCTATCTCTCAGATCCCAGGCTCGATACCCGGTCTGGTGGATATAAAAACCTATATTTTATTATGATAATTTTTATCCTGGATCTGGGTGTTATGTCATACCAACTCTGATTTTCATAACTCAAGTGCTTTACTACTTCCTTAGGAGAGCAATGTATGTGATGTTGTCTCATATTTATGTATTTCTCCTTACAAACTCTTAACATAAGACATTATGGCGCATGAGTAGGTAAAGGTTTATAAACGGTTTTATTTAGTGTACCCTGTTTGTTTTTGAAATTGCATTGAAAATTAAGACTACACACATCAACTTTTTAGATCAGTTTAACAATATTAACTAAATATTGTGAAAGAATATTTGCAAAGCTCGATTTTTCTGATGTAAATACACAAACACTCCGATTTCTCGTTATATTGCCACCACAGCGTCGTAATGATGACGTCATTCCCTGTCCACTCCCAAGTAATAACCGTTATCTGTCAAAACATTATGGCCTGGAAAATAAACGGGGAGCATTCAATGGCATTTATTAGCAGAGAAATAAAGTTACAGATACCAACATCTTTAGTCGATCACATTCTACCAACCTACATAGTGTGGGCCATATAAACAGATGTCGGTTACAACATTAACAGAATAAAAACCAAACTTAAATTAAAAAAAAACTGCCATAAAATTTTTTTTCGATTTCAACTTTGATGAACTACGATTAAACCGTCCATAGGGTTATTTGCATGATTTCTTAGAGTATTTGTAACTGTAGTCAGGCCTGTGTATCTTCCCGCGTAGGTAGCAAAAACGTACCTACGCGCGGCGACCCCTAGGTAAGGGCCTAAACAAGTTGAGTGTCGCTAGCCGGCAGCGACACGCTCCCGCGTTTTATTCACCGGGTTGGACGAGCGTGAATAAAGTCCTAGAAAGATGCGCTAGATGGCGTAAGTAGCTTCTTGTGGCAGTCAACCCTATCGCGTTGCGTGATAGTACGTCACTGAATAGGTTTAGTGTATTATGAATCCTATTCCAGAGTTATAAGAATGAAATTACTTGCAATGTATTTTTGTAGGTGTCTTCACGAAAATGTGCTTGAGTCTGAGGCGAACTGTATTACACCATATCGTTGACAACATTGAGTAGATATTTCTTTGAATTTCATTGAAAAGTCATACTTCTGTACGTAGTATTAGTACTTATTCTGTGTTGTAGTTCGAAGCTTACCTTTTTATATTAAATTATAATGAAGATGATAGGATATTACTAATCGGACATGATCCACCCTTGGCCGCATTGTAGTTTATCACTTGATATTGCGGCCAAATGTCAAGCTATGTATTTATAACTAGCAGTTCCCCGCGACTTCGCACGCGCCAAAAGTCGGAATTTCCATACAATCTTTCATCCCCCATTTAACCCCCCTGATTATTTTATATCGCGACAAAAAGAAGACTATATCCTTTTTAGGATCTTAAACTATCTCTGAATCAAATTTCATTTGAATCGGTTTAGTAGTTTCGGAGCCTATTCAATACAAACAAACAATCAAATTAAACTATAAGTATAAAAAAAGTATTGAAGAAGACCACCATCAAAATAATCGGTAGGAGTAATTTGTTGCCCAATTGGCGCTGTCTATGAGCTAAGTTGTCTGTGCATTTACTGCAATACAGATGGAACTTTGCCGAAAAACTGTAATCTGACCTTGCTCTTAGGGACGCATGTATAGCATTCCTATTGTACTTGTCATTTTATACAGAGTTGTTTCGCAAAAACTATTCTCAAAGGCTAATTCTATCTGGTGCTCAATCAAAGAATTAGAAAGATATACATATAGTATATTTCACACCATAAAACAATTAAAAATAAAATTTACATAGGAAGGTGTAGGTACAAACAGTACAGCTGGTAATCTTATAATATTGTTATTATTAGACACAGCCATTGCCTGAACACCAATCTGTGATCAGCACCAGATGTCAAATCTCGGTTGAAATTGAATTTGATTGTATAACTGTATAGTCCATCTTAAGTCCTCACCATGGCCAGCTGAAAATTTCAACATGTTATTTTTTACATTCAAGGACCGATGCGAGAAGAGTCTCGCTCAGCTGCTGAACGAAAAAGACAGCACAGGGTGCTCGCCGCTCCATTACGCCAGCAGAGAAGGTCACATCAGGTCTTTAGAGAATCTGATAAGGCTAGGAGCCTGCATCAACTTGAAGAATAATAACAACGAGAGCCCTCTGCATTTTGCTGCCAGGTAATAATTTTGTACCTTTATCGTATGTGATAAAGTTGACTGTTTCAAGAGGCTTAGCGAAACAATCACCATTTGCGCAATCTTCTAAATTACTGAATTTATCATAATATTTAAACGTTGTGCAGCAAGTTACTTAGCCTCACTTGTGTGATGTGACTGTCTCGTGTGCTGCTATTTTTCTCGAACCCCGGATCCCACTTTACCAAGTCAACTGTCCTACCCACATATCCTTAACATGCTATTCTACATCAACCCATAAAATCTTGTTAACACCTTTTCCAGGTATGGTCGCTACCACACCGCATGCCAGCTCTTAGACTCTGACAAGGGCACGTTCATCATCAACGAAAGTGACGGTGAGGGGTTGACACCTCTGCATATCTCCTCTCGCGAGGGGCATACCAGGGTTGTCCAACTGCTCTTGAATAGAGGAGCGTTGCTACACAGGGATCATAACGGCAGAAATCCTCTGCATCTTGCTGCAATGAGTGGATATACTCAGACCATCGAGCTTCTGCATTCTGTGCATTCACATTTGCTAGATCAAGCTGATAAGGATGGGGTAAGTGTTAGATTTTATAATAGCTTCTTCATTTACTGTCTAAACTAATTGGTTTGGCCGAGTTTAAAGGCTCAGCCAACTATCGCGTTCAGACTACGTGCGTTGCGTGCACAGTAGCGATCAGTAGAGATGTCAGAACATATTCGATTGATAAAAAAATATTCGCTTTTTGATAAAAATCAATATTTTCATTGTATTTCATCATTGTAGTAGTTTTATTATAGAAAAATAATCGATTAATTTTTCACATCCCTACTACCGTGCCGTAATCGCTACCGCGCAAGCCACTGCGGAAGCAGGCTGAACATGTTGCTTTGGCCAAGCTTATTGTCTTTACTAGATTTTTTTGGCCAGTGTCTGGTGTCTCAATAGAAACTGTTTTTTTAATTTCCAGAACACACCTTTACATCTCGCCACGATGGAAAACAAACCAAACTCCATCGCTCTTCTCCTTTCTATGGGCTGCCGGCTCAGTTACAACAATTTGGACATGAGTGCTATTGATTATGCCATCTATTATAAGTTTCCTGAGGCAGCGTTGGCTATGGTCACCCACGAACAGAGGTATGTATAGGCATTTTTAAACTTTTTGTGAGCTGATGAAATTGCGGCCGACTCTCTGGCTATTTAAGAACATTTTATTTTCTATTTATAGGGCCAAAGAGGTGATGGCTCTTCGATCAGACCGGCACCCTTGCGTGACCCTGGCTCTCATCGCCTACATGCCCCGGGTGTTTGAAGCTGTTCAGGACAAGTGCATCACAAAAGCTAACTGCAAGAAAGACTCCAAGAGTTTTTACGTGAGTTATCGTCAGGATTTTATGGTCATTATTGATCGGGATTTCTTTGATGAAGTTCTTCACCAAATATCTTCTAAATTTAGTGTGACCTATTCTAAAAACAGTCCCGTTTTTAAATTTATGCGAAAATGAGACAAACAACACAACTTGCAGAAGTTGGCTTCCCTATTATGGTGTTATCAGATTCTAATTAACCACATTTTGTCATGAAAGCTACCATCTGCGAACGATTTTGATTGTCTCTACTTCTCATTTTACAGCGCCCGCAAAGTAGTATAGGTTATGAATTCCTTCAATAATCGGCCTGCACTGGCGCCTTTTTACTACTTGACTAAATCAACTAAACAAATGTCAAACAAATTTCGAAATCACAAAGCAAAGATGTTAAAAAAACAAACTTAGGCATTCATCTAAATTATAAAATATTGCTTTTGAACTGCCTTCGATATCTTCGTTGTATTCGTCGTCGTAAGTCGTTTGACATTTGTCTAGTTAGCTTGGTCGAGTAGTGCAGTTAACATTAAGTTTAATGTGCTTTTATAAATATTTACTTACTGGCGCACTCGGAGTCGTCAATTTAATCTGTGATCTCTTTCTTTCACTTCCTTTTCAATGAAATAGAAAAAGACGACAAAATTCTTGAAGGTTTAACTTTAATTGACGACTCTGAGCACGGCAGTTACTTTACTTAAAACTAAAATTTCACAAAATCTAGATCAAGTACAACTTCGAAGCGCTATGTCCTCAATTGAAGGACGACGACGGCACGAAGAAAACCGAAAGCGTGCCGCAAACGCAGAAAATACCTTTACCAGCTCTCAACGTAAGTGATCCCACGATTTGATACTGATTTATTTTTTCTTTCGCTTCGTGCAGATTAAATACTCTTTCAAACACTACCAACGCTCAAAACTTGAGGTAGACGCCATGAGACTGGCGCTAAACAACCCAAAATATCGTCCAGAACCGTTGTGTGTAATCAACGTGAGTCAAACCCATTGGTGCAACGCTTCACTGTCTGTTCTGATGCCATGAAATCTATGCTGTTGGTTTCTTAAAATCACGATCACATATCATAGAACCGTGTCGTGAAGTCTGTGAAACATAAATATTGGAAGAAGATAACGTGTAACTAGAAAATTCAGAAAAATTACTTTCGTTAACTCAGCCAATCAAACCCTAGGCTCAAGTATTAAATCCATTAGTACATCCTAAAATTGGATCCGTCTATATCTTGAAGGTTGAACTTACCTACTGGATGCCTGGCTGGTGGTGGTTTTAGTTGTATCAATTTCTTTAACTTGTAATATAGTTTTTTGTTGTTCTGTTGTAACTAGAACTTGTATCAATAACTGCGCTTAGTTCAGTAACCACGCCATCGATAGATAATGGTATTCGTGTTAAACTCTGAGAAGTATTAACAAATGATGGTTAATGTAGATTAATTATTTTAGAAACCTCATATTCAAGACTGATTTCATGGCATCGTTGTTTTATTCACGGCAAAGCTTCCTCACCAAGACGTGGTGAATGTACTGGTGGATTTTATTGTAATGCTTTTTTATTCGTTAATGTAAATACTAACACGATCTGTGTGACCTGCACTTTTTCAACACTATTGATAATAATGTTGATCTAATGTTTAAAATTTATCAAATGGTGGCTGGTTTTGTTTTCAAAGTTATTTGAGACCCTAGAGCATTACTGATTTACGATTTTTTTTAAATAGTCAGATTATCAACCGATTTTGATAAAACTTTCAAAGTACACATCATACATAAAACTAAAAAATAAGATACAATCAATTTAGGTACACATTTATCAATCATAATAATCATAATCGATAGTCTTTTGTTCTTAATAAATTAGATCAATTTGTGCGATTTGTAAAGAACCTGAAAAACTGTGTTCTGTAAATAAATACTCGTATCATTTCATGTGACATTTCGTTGTGAAATATCTTTTCGAATATTTTCAGGCAATGGTAGCACATGGTCGCGTCGAACTGTTAGCCCATCCTCTAAGTCAAAAGTATCTTCAAATGAAATGGAACTCCTATGGGAAGTATTTCCACCTGGCCAATCTGCTGTTCTACTGTATTTATCTTGTATTCGGAACAGTCTATACATATTTACTAATGGCAAATGTTGATCCAAGTTCGGCAGCAATGAAGAAGCCTGAAAAATGTGCTTCTCCTCTGGTTAATCTGACAGATGATAAAAACCACACTGAAGGTATTGAGAATAAAACTACGGGTAACCATGGCAAACACAATATAGGTAAGATTACTCTATTTTAACTTTATTAAAAGAGTATTTTATAATATTCACTAACCATAACATTGAATTAGTGTTTTTAAGTGATTAGCATTCACTTTGCAATCTAAATATTTGATATCATTTCTCTTGAAAAAAAGACCACCAGAAGCGGGATTTGAACCTGCTCTCCTCGCATACCGGGCTTACCCTAACCTAACCGGTGGTATTTTTTTCAAGTGCAATATTATCTAATATAACATTGCTGGTACGATACCTAGCTATAACAACCAATGAAGTATCGATCTCAAAGGGATTAAATTCATTGTCGTTACACTACTCATTACTGATATTTTTTACAGATTTTGAAACAATGATAGCAATGTACACAAGTACGGTATCAATATTAGTCTACAACGTACTGTGTCTTATGCGTGAGGTTTACAATCTGGAGCAGCAGAAGTGGCACTACCTGGTCGATCCATCCAACTTGGTGTCTTGGATGCTGTACATAAGTTCAACGCTGATGGTCCTTCCGACCCTTTATGGAGATTTCAATGATTTACAGGTGATTCAATTTTTAACTTTATTGCGGTTTGTGCTGTAAGGGCTCTCGCAAGGTGCATTCCTCGGTCCGTTATTTTAAAATATCCTACAAATTAATTTACACATCTAAAAGTCAGACTACACATATTTTACTTCAAGACCTATTTATTCCTACACATTATAAATGTTATTTTCGTAGTTCAACTGTATGGGTATACAGTTGCTGCGACGTGCTGCTGATTGTACTTGTAAGGTGGTACCTTGTTTGTAGAAAGTGTTTACTGCAACATTTTTATTATTTCTGATTTTATGTAAAACACTAAATAAATTTCTTTCCAGTTCTCAGCAGCTGCTATCACTGTCTTTCTGTCTTGGTTTGAGCTTCTCCTCCTATTACAACGCTTCGACCAGATTGGCATCTACGTCGTGATGTTCTTGGAGATCTTGCAGACTCTCATCAAAGTCCTCATGCTGTTCTCAATCTTGATCATCGCATTTGGCCTGGCGTTCTATATTCTTCTGTCGAAAGTGGGTTCAAAATATAATTTAATTTTTAAGTTTGTGATTGGTGAACGTATTTTTAATGAAATGTTCTGGCTTAGCGTTCATGACGTCATGAAAATTGGTTTTATGTTTTAAGTTTCTCTTGTTATTGGAAATTACGTAAAGCGCTTTTCACAGACGATTAACAGTGGTCAAAAACTGAAATAAACATTGAAATAGACTTCCATGGCCCTGTTTCACGAAGGTTACAAGAGTTGTAATACGCATGCGTATCACATAGCAACAGCAAGAGCTATTATGGTTACACACACGTTTTACAAGATTCTCGTTTTACTTTAGAGCTTTTCCTAATATGACCCAAATATTATATGACCGAAAACGTACAAGTTTTTAAGTCATATCAAAGGGTCTAAGAATATGCTAACAGAAACTGTGAACAGCGCTTTTAGGAGATATGTCAATACCCTTTTTTTAGTTGGGCCTATTGTTTCTTTAATAAATGTGGTGAGAATCTATCCACAGCTTAAAAGTTTATGCCATTTCGTTCTATGCTAAAGTAACGAAAAGACAGATGGATCGTCAAAAAATGTGATGCAATTTTTTAAAGTTTTTACATTTTTTTTCGGGACTTGTGTGTAGATTTTATTAATTCTTTAGCAGCTGACAGCAAAACAAAATGAAGCCATTTTATTTCTTTATGTAAGTAATTTAGTTTGTAACTTTGTCTTTTTCTTTTCTTTAGCAGAGAATGAGCAGGCATAAAATTCACAGAGGTTCTGTCAAAATTCAGACTCATTATTTTAATTTTCAAAATTATATCGACATCAAATGAACGCACCGCGAATTTATACACAAAGCGAATGCATGATAAGCATGATGATACATAATAGTCTCCGACGTGTTACTAACATATTTCACTTACAGGGTCATCATCTGTCATTTAGCAGCATTGCCATGTCTCTCATGCGAACATTTGCCATGATGCTAGGGGAAATAGATTTTGTAGGCACCTACGTTCAACCGTATTACAAATCTGAGACGGATGTGATTCTACCATTCCCGATGCCAACTTTCTTCATACTGTCACTGTTTATGGTGCTAATGCCGATCCTTCTAATGAACCTGCTCATCGGTTTGGCTGTTGGCGACATTGAGAGCGTAAGAAGGAACGCACAGTTGAAGAGATTAGCAATGCAGGTAAGATGATGCAACTTAATAAATAAATATTCTTTGAACGCTACAAATTAATCTTTTGACGACTGTTGGTGTAGTGGTGCGCGCTTCGGATTACGCAACCTCTTAGGTTTGACGAAAATTCTTCAGTCAAAGGCCGACAAAGTCATTCACCTATTTGGACTTTTACTAAAACCTTAAGACAGACCTGAAGATTGATTAGTCAAACCTAGGAGCTGAAAGCTTCGAGTTTTGACTGTAACATGGATACCAGGTTACTACTAGCTCTAAATTGCTATCTATGGCTTGAAAAACTAGCCTCGTATATTTTAGGTTACACAGAACCTACCTGTGGTGGGAAATTCTCCTTTTTCGGGGTAAGGAATAAGGGACCCATTCACAAAAACTGTATTTATGGCAAGTTTGAAAATTATGGACAGAATGACGAATCACTAGTTCGATAGCTTAAAGGAATACTTACAAATTATTCCTTTAAGCTATCGAATATTAATCATAGGGAGCTGACAGACTTGCTTTTCCTACACAAAATTCTAAATGGTAAAATATGCTGTCTTGATTTACTGAACTCTTTTAGTTTCAATGCTCCATTGAGATGTCCTCGTCACCTGATATTACCATTAAAACCACCATTCAGAAGAACTGTTCTTGGATCTAACTCCCCTTTGCCGAGACTCTGCAAGCTACTTAATAGCTATAGCCACATAGTCGATGTTAACTTTGACTCCTTCTACAGTTTCCGAAAAAAGCTCATTAATTATATTATAAGTAAATAGTGTCGCTCGAACGAGAATATTATTGTATTACCTTATTTGTACCTACTCCTCTGTTTCTTCTTTTAGATTAATGTTATATTGCATGCTGTGTTTACTTGTAAGTAGTCACTACACTTAGCCTAAGTATTGGAAATGTAATTAACTTTGTTGTGTAAGTTGACTGTAAGTAAGCCAAATAAATAAATAAATAAATACAAATCCCAAAGATTTAGTTGATAATATTTATTTGCTATATTTACAGGTAGTACTTCACACAGAGTTAGAAAGAAAACTACCAGCAATACTCTTAGAGAAAGTGGACAAAGATGAGCTCATTGAATATCCAAACAGCAAGTGTAGCAAATTAGGTTTCCTGGATCTAATCCTACGAAAGTGGTTCTGTAACCCATTCACTGATGATGGTAAGTATCATATAATATTTTTGTATCATTTTGCAGATGCTTTGGTTTATTGATTATTCTTTTCTCTCTAATTATAGCTGTGTGTGTTATTTTATTTTGTCATTCCATAAGAGGTTTTAATGAATTTTGTGTGAAAGTACTAATATTACTGGTCTCTATAATACAAGTACGCTGGACTAAACGTTCTCTAAGAAATGACAAATCATTTTTGTGCCGAATAAAAGCGCCCCCACCGCGTGTACAGGGAACTAAAATAGAGTAACTTGCATATGCTTATGTCAACTCTCATTAGTTCCGTGGACGGTCGCTACACGCTCACTACAGCCATCAGCGCCAAATTGGCGATTGTCAAATGGTTTAATTTTTAGGTTGACAGTATGCAGTCCAGCAAACTTGTATTGTAGAGGTCAGTGATAAATATAAATGGTCACTTTCTATAAAGTGCAACTAAGTTAAAATTTTGTTTAGTTTACTATTTAATTATTTGACATTTTTTTTGCAGTAATGACCATAGAACGACAAGTCAAACGCGACCCGTTGCGAAAAAAGGTATTTTCTATGTCAGTTAACGTGTAATTGGCGCGCCCGCACGTCTTGCACAGGGTCGTGTACGAACTTGTCGGACTATATTCATTAATAGCTAAGTGTATAGATTTAAAGTTTCTAGCAGATTTATTGCCTACGCGATTGCTTCCAAAAACGGCTCAGTGATTTGGTCGAAACGGAACTTTAAATAACGTCAATCAAGCAATGAGACACCTGTTTGAAAATTGTTTTAATCTGACGTCAATCAAGCAATGAGACGTCAGTTTAATTTATCTGACATCAGTCAAGCAATGAAAAGTTAGAGTTAAAATTATTTTAATCTGACGTCAGTCAAGCAATGAGAAATCAATTTGAAAATCACTTTAATCTGACGTCAGTCAAGCAATGAGAAATCAGTTGGAAAATCAATTTAACCTGACGTCAGTCAAGCAATGAGAAATCAGTTTGAAAACCAATTTAATCTGACGTCAGTCAAGCAATGGGACGTCAGTTTCAAAGTTATTTTGATAGCCATCGCATTATGCGATAGGCTTGGGGCCCAAGTCTGCTAAATTACACTGGCAAAATTGATGTAGAATCGTGATTCAAAAGCACGATTTTGGCATTTGGCCTATACTAGGAACGCCAAAAGCTTGTTATTCAATCCCGATTTTACAACAATTCCGCATAAGTAAATTAGCAAACAAATGAGAAATCAGTTTGAAAACCAATTTAATCTGACGTCAGTCAAGCAATGGGACGTCAGTTTCAAAGTTATTTTGATAGCCATCGCATTATGCGATAGGCTTGGGGCCCAAGTTCATCTTTTTTACGTGCTCGACTAAAATCGCATTTGTTTTTGGAGGTTTAATATTATTGATGACTACAGTAGTCAAACTACAGTGTTCAAAATTTTCAAATAAAGCCGGTTTAGATCTTGTGCTGGAGAGCAGTGAGGATTACATCACGGCCGAGTTGGAGAAGCAGAAGCGACGTTTGAGGGACATGTCCCAGCTAATGGAACAGCAACATACACTCATCAGGCTTATAGTACAGGTCAGTTCATTTAACGGGGAATTAAACTCTTGATTTTGATTGTTTGAAATCGCGGTGCATGATGAAAGAAATATGTACAGATAGAGGACACATTTTTTGAAAGTCAGGTTTTTCAAACTTAAAAGAAGAGACACATTGTCAACACTACTTGTAGTTAAATAAAGATATTTTGTATCTTTTTTTTACATTGAAGGAACAAAAAATGTATTGTAACATGGTACCCTAGTGTCACTATACCGAGTTATCTTTATCCTTTAAATGAGTAATTATTGTAGAAATGCTGAAAATTTATCTAGATTAGTCAGATAATTTGGGAAACGCTGTTTTAAGTGTTAATGCGTTTTTCTTTTGCAATTGTTCGACGCAGATTAAGGTCGCTAATTTCGTCCATGTGTAGACTGAAGAAATGTAAAAGAAGTGGGTTCGGATCTCTCTTGGTGAAGATTTTTTTTCTTTTTTGAATTTATTCAATTTTTGGCGCAACTGAGTAAGGAAGGCAAAGGGAAGCACTTCCTACCGCCGGTTGTTATGGTCGGGGACCAAGGTCCAATGGTCACCGTCTTGGTTTAGCTATATGTAGTCAAGCTCGTGCTAAATCTTACATATCGCGGTTTGTGTTGTATGGAGCGGGCTAACAGCGCCATCTAGCCTGCAGGAGCCGAGTCAGGGCGTCGCGTCTGGAAGTTGCTTGCTAATGTAGGCGACAGTGGTATGATGTCGCTATAAAGTTAATAGTATTTTTTTGTTTTTAAACAAGACTTACGAATCATAAAGCTTTTTTATTACATAGTAATAACCGAGCAGAGATCGCCCAGGTATAAGTATTTAAACAACTAACCTGGGTGATACCTGATTGAGTGCTGAGTTATGTATTTTGCCTATAATAAACACTTAACACCGCTTAATTGTAAATAAATAAATAGAAAAAAATAAGCTTATTAACTAACGAAACGTATGTAAATGTATTGTTTAGGACTATCACTAACAGCCATCAAAATATACGCCCGTATGAAATATACACACTCCCCCTTACTATTGATAATGAATTTTCCACTGCTTCAACATGCAAGTACACATATTTGGAAATAATGACGGATAAGTGACATTATGACATTGAAAGAAAGACAAAAAAATATTAACCATTCACTTTTACCAAAAACTACACAACAAGCAGGCGACTCAGTGAAAAACTTTTATTTTGGTACCAAAAAGGCTTCTGCTCAGTGTATGTCAGTGACGGCAAAAGCACGTCACGAATACTGGTATTCTGCAGTACCGTTACCATGAGTTTACGGTGGTTTTACTCGCTAGCGACGACGTAAAAAAAGTGTATAGAAAACTTTAGCTCTCCAAGTAACCGCTAGAGGCGCTGTGCAATTTTCCATACACTTTTTTACGTCGTCGCTAACGAGTAAAACCGCTGTAAACTCATGGTAACGGTACAGAAGTCATTTTGGAGATGACTCTGGGTGAACACCCAGCTCTCTAAAATATACAAATTATTTCACTTAGTAGGGCGTCAAGTGTACAGACTTCGACATTGTTTTTAGTTTACGCTACATAATACATACTAGTATGATATTTAGACTTTGTTAACATCAGTATTCTTAAAGGTTATAAATATTATATTGAGTGAATGAGTTTATTATTATTACACACCAAATGAGTTAAAGATGAAGGAGTCTCTTATTACATAGTGGACAAAACATTTTAAATAAGCCGCCTCACATTTTATTCAAGTGTTAAAGCAATTGCAAAATCAATATTAGTAAAGGGGACTGTACATGCAAAGTAGTTGTTTAGACACTGTCAAGCATTCTACATGTGCATCAGTCTGTGAGTAAACTTGACACGACATTACGCAGCGGGCATATGGCGCTCTACGCTTTGTTGAGTATAATATCTCGTGGGTCTAGTGTTCAGCACGCTGGGTACTATCCACGAAGTCCCGGGTTCGAATCCCGGGTCAGGCCAAAAGTGTTGGGTTTTTTTGTTTTGAAATAACTCAGATCCAGCTCCGGAGTCAAGAAGTTGATAGTGTAAACACCCCCGTACCTCGGAAAGCACGTTAAGCCGTTGGTACCACGCCTGATCTCTCTACGGTCATATTGGACTGCCGTCTCACCGAATTATAAGAGTGAAGTAACAGAGAGTGCACCTGTGTATTGTGCACACACTTGTGCACTATAATATCTTTCGCGCAGTCAGCTAATCTCTGTTGAGATTGGCCACTGTAGTTGAAATTTGGTTAGGAGGACAGAGGAATGCTGTTTGGCCTGCCGCGCCACTGTAGCGAGTCAGCCATGTTCACTGTGGAGCGAACTGATGGTTTCTTTAAGATCATCAGCTCACACAGCATTCTGAGTGCGCTGGCTGACCGATGCCCCACTGCAGAGGCCGTACTCCCGTTGACAATGTCCGAAGTCTCGACTGTAGCCGTTCCTGTCACTCACACCAGAATGACACCGCAAACGAGCGAGAAGGCTAGACTCGCCGCTGGCTGCAGCTTTAAGATCCTATCGCTATGTATGTTTGTAATGTTCACCAACAGCCAGAGAGTCGTACCAGAAGCATCATCAAGAAAGAAGAAAATCGTCGTAGTTATTTAAAAAAATACTTAAAGATTTTAAATCTTAAATAAAGTGTTATTATAGTTATTTTTATAACTTAAGCAATTTGTTTGCCAGTTTTTACAAAATTAACAAAAATTTCGCTCACAAAAATTTATCGACTGTTAATTATTGTTTTTAAGTGATGAGCATTCACTTTGCAATCTTAATATATTACTGCACTTGAAAATGACCGAGAGGTTAGGCAATCGCCCGGTATGCGAGGAACGTGGGTTCGATTCCCGCCTCTGGTGGTCATTTTTGCAAGTGCAATAATATATTTATCGACTGTCATTCGGTGGTACGAATCCACGAACTCGCACCCGCACCCAGTGAGAGCATTCGCCCGGATAGCGAAGAATCGTGGGTTCGAGTCCCACCGGATGACACAGTCAATAAATTTTTGTGAGCGCAATTAAATTTTAATTAAAAATAATAAAACGCCTTTTGAAATAATTAAATTCTTCCAGAAAATGGAAATCAAAACCGAAGCAGATGACGTGGACGAAGGAGTCTCCCCCTCAGACACAAGGGTAGTCCCACGGTGGAGTTCGCCTCGGATCCGCAAGAAACTGCGAACAGCGTCTTCTTTTAATAAAGGAGGGTAGTTTTTACTTCACAACAAACATCAAGCATATAAACTGTAGAGACGAAATGAATTCCGTCAAACCACTCGTGGCAACAAATGCTTCCAAAGGACCCGACTCAATGTCATGCTTTGTACTTAGTTGAGTTTGCAATCATATATCAGGGTCATAACTCATAATCGACTAAGCCTGGAGCTCACCAACATTTAACTTTCAGCTGGTGAAGCATTTTTGGACATATTTTGTATAGGAATGATGATAAGTTAACCGTCAATCGACGGTTTACCGGCTGTTTAAACGTTGGTGAACTCGGGTTTAAGTATTATCACTGTCTGGGTCATGTTTAGGAACACACAAGTCTTGTAACCATGGTAACACGGTAGTAACCTATAATAGACATTGGCGTTACTCTATGGTTACACACTTGTATTACAAGACTTGTACACTTTATGACATCGGCCAGGTGGTAATAATACAGTACCGTTACCATGAGCTTACGGTGGTTTTACTCGCTAGCGACGACGTAAAAAAAGTGTATGGAAAATTTTAGTTCCCTAAGTAACCGCTAGAGGCGCTGTGCAATTTTCCATACACTTTTTTTACTTCGTCGCTAGCGAGTCAAACCGCCTTAAACTTATGGTAACGGTACAGGTCAGTGGTATAACGCATAGTACGTCACTTAATTACAGTTTCAAAGAAAAATCGCCCTTATTTCGTTTCTATAGGATACATGCTCTCGATGAAGACGAATTCACCGTTTGGGTAACCTACATTTATTGATTTCTCTTTGACAAACATACCCAGTGCCTGTAGGCTGACATCTGTTGCTCTTTTTCAGAACTAAATACTAACTCGCTATGCCAAATGATTATATCAGTTCGATTTCTAACATATTTTCAGTATCTGCATTATATTCCAAATGATGGGGTATTATTAATTATGATTATTTGCAGTATTTTGCAGTAAGGCTGCGAATTTATTTCAGACGCACACTAACGCCATCTAAAGATTTATATTGTAACTATAAGCCCACAGCTTTAAAAGTGGACGTAAGTTGAAAAGCAACAAAGAAAAGCATGAAAACTCAAGTTTTCCCTCAGTGTGGTTCATAGCAAGATGTCGCACGAAGACCTTGGAAAACACAGAGAAACCACAAAAAGCATTCTTATATCCCATGGACGAATATAATGTAGGTACTGCACTACTAGTACATACTTACCGTACTATACTACGAGTTCACCAACACTTCAATGTAAAATTTTTAAACAACAGGTTTAACATTATTTGTCAAATAATGTATATATTTTGTATTAAAATTCTGTCAAATTAACCGTTAATTGAGGTTAACCGGCTGTTTAAAAATAAGTGAACGCGGGTTAAGTATCATAAACTGGAGGCGAAGTTAAATATGGTCATCTTGTAGAAAAGTACACGAATAGGTACATACAGTTACTTGTTGTTTAAGCATTAAATCAAAGTTAGTCTAAAGAGGTTCCCGACGATTTTCGATATTATTTCTAAATTTTCTAAAAAAATCTTTTATATGACTAAATGGGAACGTTAGGATTCCCAATAATAACTAACTGATATTTTGGAGCGATCAATCTTTGGGTTCGCGTGATTATTAAGTTTTTAAACAGTTGGTACACCTAAATCAACGGTTAGTTTGACATATTTCCCACACATAATATGTAAAATATTAACGTAACGCCTTAAAATTTAACATGACTGTGTTGGTAAACTCGACTCTAAACGAATTAAAAATTCACGTCAGTCTTATGGACACAATTTGTAATATTTGATCTAGTATCACACGGACACAATGAGTGATAATCGTATTTTTAGTATTTTTTCTTAAGGCTTTTTCTTAAAATACTTAGCTTTTAGAAAGCTGATCTCTTCAAATTGCTCGTTTTTTTATGTTTGCTTTACAATTTTTTTACGTTACAAGGCATCCAACGGCAATCGTGTGAAACATTCGAATACCTAATTAAATATTTTTTTTGTAAAATATTAACATATAAGTTTAAGAAAATGAATGTTGTTATAAACCTAGATTAAGTTCATATAAAATACACAGTGGTATATGAATATACATAAACATATTTATTATGTTAGGATTTTTGTATTGTACGGTAAAATGACATTTTTACTGGATGTATTTGATCATAATACTGTTTACTAAAATTATTAGACTAAAGATAAATATATTAATTAGTATTGATTTCAATACTTATGTAAGTGTATTATTTACTACAATTATCATATTTGAATTGTATCACTTTTGTTACTTAATATAGTAAATAAAATTATGTGATTAACATTATATAGTACCATCGTTAATTCGTATCGAAAATGCCCAAGTAGATAGCAAAAAGTGCAAGAATGTAGGATAATGTATAATAAAGAAAGGAATAACAATAGCAACATTCAAAAATAATAATTTAATTCTACAGGGTAAATATTGTACTTGTTTCCTATCATATTACTTTAATTAAATTCTTTTTTGGTTATAGCTATATTTGTAAACAATAAACAACGGTTTAAAACTTCAAAACAACCAATTCAAACAGTTGAATACCGCGTGCGTCATAAAAAGGATTGATTATTTTGAAAGAAAATAGTACCACATTTCGCGGTGATATCGTCGTTACTCAATTTTTTGCGTTTGTCAGCCCGAGTTGCACCAACACGGTTTAATCCACAGAACAGAAAAAAACGTTTTTTTCTGTTCTGTGGGTTAATCCTACACCCGAGAATAGTTCATACAAAAATGACAGGGTTAAGGAATTAACCCGGGGTTAGCGCCATGGCGCAAGTGGGCCTTAAGTGTATTATTTTGTATCGTTATTTATAAAATCATTACATTTTTTAGAATAAAATGAATTATGCCGAAAATTCATAACGTTGAGTATAGGGACCGCTAAGTTAGACGATTGCAATTTTTTTGGCAGACAGGTCTAAATGTAAAAAAAAAATCTGCTTAATTTCCGTTTGTGGAACCTAGTAGTGTACTTACAAAAATCCTAGACCTGAAACTTTTACATACTTTGGCTAGAAAGTTTGTTTTAACGTGTTTTTTCTTATTATGGCATTGTTCATTGGCACAGAAAATAAGCGTAGGTACCTTCAGCAATATAATTGGTATTGATTGAAAAATGGGTAAAAAAAACTGACAAACCTGAAATAACACAGTTTGGTGCTCATGATATGATAATCACGATGGCATAGTTAATATTGAGGTCCTATTAAAAATATACAGTTTTCAACCATTTTAAACCGAAAGTTAAATGTTTTAAACAAATGGATTTAAACCGACCTGTTGCTTTGGTTTAAAACCGATTTTACATCTTTAGTTATAGCCGACTTTCTTCTAACAATATTTATACCTATCCCCTCACTAATAATAAACTTACCACTGCTATTACACTTGTATAAATATGAAACAGCTACTCTGGAATTGATGACAGTTTGGTGACAATCTTTGTAATTGAAGACATTTGAAAGTCATCAAATTAGCCGTCTCACTATAATTTAGTATTATAGTAATGTCAAAATCACTATAAGTAGGAGGTTGAATTTTTTTTCTCAATTATATTAGTTACCTACACCAATATGACCATAATGTATTTTAATATAATAATATTTTTGGATGTTGCTATTTTTATTAGATATATTTTTGGAGAGATGCATTTACGGTTTGAATAAAAATTGAATTTAACGTTCCACTTCGATTCGAAGTTTCGTAATCAAGTCCTAATCCTGAAGTCTTTTACATAATACTTAATTATAAGCAAAACACAGGGTAAGGATAAGATGCTGGTAAATAAAAAGTTGAAAACATGCTTTACTTGGTATTGATATTGTTTACAAATCAATTATTATGAAAAAAATAAATATTAAAAATCCATGCACTGATTGTAAATGAGCAATTAACTCTGTGCGTTTTCAGGCTTCAAATGCTAAACCAATATATACGAAATTCGATACGTTTATGGTTCGAAAACCTAAAAAGAATATAGAATAGTTTTTATTCCGGAAATCATCCTTTTAGGGGGTGAAAAAGGGGGTGGAAATTTGTATAGGATATACATTTGTAAGGGCAAAGCCGCGGGTAACCGCTAGTCATAATATATTGTAGATTTTTTAAGTGCATATATAAATAAAATCGTTTATCTTTAACCCATAATATTTATTGTTTTTTACTACATACCTACCTATATTTTAAGGTAAAAAAGCAGATTTACTATTTCGAAGTTAGCAGTTTAGAATCCAGTCATTATAAGACTAGAGTCGATTTTAGCAATGGCAGATAAGACTTATCTGACGGAATAAGTGTAACGACCGATTTTAAAGCGACATTTACTTAAATGATTGCTGACAAATAGGTGACGTTTTCAAATTTGGCGTTTTGTATTTATTCGACGAATATTCCTTATCTGACGTTGGTAAAATCGACTCTTAAACATATACGGTGTTATTACAAAAAAAATTGACCAGGTTTAAAATGGGTCTAAATATTAGCCGACAACAGAGGAATGAATGACACATTTGTGACATAACCTAATAGAGAAGCGCTTATCTAATTGGCTAGCTAATAGCTTTGTCCTGTCTTAAACCCGGCACTAAGTTTTTGGAATAACGAGGTTAGGGTTTTATTACAAAAAATTAGGCCAGGTTTAAAATGGGTCTAAATATTAGCCGACAACAGAGGAATGAATGACACATTCGTGACTAGCTAGCTAAATAGCTTAGTCCTGTCTTAAACCCGGTACTATGTTTTTGGAATAACGGGGATACATTTTAAAATAAGAGTTTGCGATTTTGCACTCAAATGCAACTTTACGAGTACATTCCATTATGTTCGCAGCGGGCTCGTGGCAGCGTTGAATATTAATTTTCACCCACACGTTGGTAATTGAATTTCATTTTATTCGACAGACAGTAGCCAGTGTAAAAAACGCCCTTTCAGTCTATGAAGTTGAAGTGGGGTAAATTACACAGAACCTGACGAAACAGATTTTTAATTACTGCCAGCAAAACCAAGCATGGATGTTACGCACTGTAAAGTAAATCTTATGCATTTTAACAGTACCTACAGAATGTTGACAGCAATGGGGTAACTACCTTCACTAAAAAAAGCGTACAAGAGATATAGGGCTCGATCATTGGCTCGATACTAAGGTACCCTCTCTAAGACTATATTTAAGTTCATTGTCTCACTTTCTCCGGTGACGAAACGAAAAAAGACATACTAAAACGATTTAGGAACGCCAATTTAAGTGATGTGACGTATTTTTACAAGTTTTTGTATGTTTTCGTCTTGCTTTACTCGCCGTCAAATGACATCCCTACTTAATTTTCTATGGATTCTATATATTATTTAGTAACTGAGAGCTTTTTGCTCTGACGTTTCTAATTTAATGTAGTCTATCTCTTTTTGTTTCATCACTAGAGGAAGATAGAAAATGAACGTTTTAGTATTAGACAGGTCACTTTAGAATCGAGATCATATTTTTTTCAGGCCTTGATGTAACGATCCGTTTTTATTTGATTTACCAATCGTTCTAATAACAGATTGTTAAAAGTAGGTACGTAGGTACACTAAGTGCTGTTTTCACTGAATTTCAAACAGCCGTTACATCGAAATCTATGAATAAATAAAGTTAATATGACACCTTTCCCATACGAAATAGGTAAAATATCATTTAAAAAAAGTAAAGTCTATATAGATCCCACAGCTGGAAAAAGGCCTCTACCTCAACTATGAGCAGGTACGAGCCATACTACCACCACGTAGGCTCAGTGCGGATTGGTGAAGGGCTGTCTGTAAGGCAAGTGACAAACTTTACTGTCAGATGTTATCAAGCCGCCCTAGAGCCTCTGACTAGTCACTTAAATGGTTGAAATGGTCACCCATCCAATCACGACCGCGCCGTGGGTTGCTTAACTTTTAGTATCACTACCAAAGCGCTGCCGCCACTGCGCCACAAGCACCTCCTCAGCGCCACCTCAAATATCATAACGGCTGTTTAAAAATTAAACATGTGTTGGTAAACTCGACCCTCAGACCGAGTTGCACCACACTACTTTTACCGTAACTAAGTATAATAATAACCAGTGGTTTTCGTAAGTAAGATAGATTTTTTACTTTTGTTTAAAGGTAAAGTACCCAAGGTGGTGCGAGCTCGCCGCAACTTGTACTATGTACTCACTATTATTTATTTTGTGGAACTATAACATAGGTATAGTACGTGCCAGATAAATGTGCATTTATAATTTTGATTTTGTGATACGTATCATTTGTCTTACTAACAGCTATTAAAAAAAATGGTGACACATGCCAATTTGTGGGTTCAAGGTCGACCCGTACCGAGGTTAATTTGTATCGAGGTTAATTTGTATCGCTACGGCTTATAAGCCGTAGCGATACGAATCTGTCTAACAAATTACCCCTAACTATAAGTTAGGGTCGCCGCGCTTGACATACTGGAGTGCTGTGGTACACGGGTGACGGTCTGCCGGGATGACAGGTCAATGACTTTTCATGCACCGTTAAATGGCACGGACTATAAGTACCTACCATAAATTTCTTTGGGTAGAGATAATTTATAGTAGACCACTGTGTATCTTGTTTTTACTAAACGAAAATAAACAAATAAATGTTAGTAAATAAAATTATTACTTTTATCGGGAAATAAATATTATTATATTCTAAACAACTGATTTCTATAATACAAGTACGCTGGACTGCATACAGTCAACTTTAAAATTAAGCCAATTGATTATCGACATTTTGGCTCTGACGGCTGTAGTGAGTGCGCAGTGACCGTCCACGGAACTAATGAGAATTGACATAAACATATGCAAGTTACTCTAATTGAGTTCCCTGTACACTCGATGGGGGCGGTTTGATTCGTCACAAAAATTATCAGGGGCTCTATATTTGAAACACTCGCCTGCAGATTTCTGCTGCATATCGTTCGATATCTAAAAACACGTATTTTTGAATCTAACTGTAATATTTTGTGGCTGTCACTATGAAATTAGTCATGCAACTTGGTAGACGAGAGAAATTAAGTCGCATTCGCCAGCAAAATTTCATACGAGTGATTCAAAATAGAGCTCCTGTCATTTCTTAGAGAACGTTTAGTCCAGCGTTCTTGTATTATAGAGGTCAGTGCTAATGATACTTATTTTTTGTTGCTATGTGTTTGATATTTACCCTGTATATGTAATCACAAAATTACAAGAACCAAAGACAATTTGTAGTTTTATTTATTCCTAGATATTTAAATCGAGATTCTCTGATTCTATGCGACATTACCTAAAAAAGCGGCCAAGTTCTAGTCGACTAGATACAACATTAGACACTATATTATGGACCTTTTTGTTTTAAAAACGGCAATAATTCACAATTTGTAGGTAAGCCTCCTTAAAGACTTGTCCATAAATGGTTTTTTATTCGTCAATATTTCTAACCAGAATAAACTAAATATTATATGAAAGAGTTCACAAAAACTAGCTTTTCTGCATAATTAATATATTTTTTAAGGCCTCCAATGTAAAGAAAAATTGAAATTAATTTTTCTCTTTGTCTGTACATAAATCGCACCTTCGCCTACATCAATTAACGCATGAAAAAAAATTGACATCAAAATTGACAGTAGTAGGTATACTTATTAAATAATCTGTGGTAGTACCTAGTAGTATTTATCCACCAGTGGAAAGGCAATGGTACATAGCCATACAGCCAGGAAATACAAGTAAGTGATCAATGGATAATGCCTGTTACAAAACATGTTTTTTCTCAAAAATGGAGGCGTTTGAAATTCTAATTTCTATGGTTACGTGTTTCATATTTTTGTAGCTTAAAGATAAATATCGGTTATTGGTGGTTGGTCATATCTTGGAATAAAAAACCAGCGTCCATACAAAAAGGCGACAAGTCCTCTAATTTTTGAGTCTGGAATATTAAAATAAAAACAGATACAAAAAAACTATTTGTAGTTTCCATACAAAAAATATCTTGAAAGTGGCAACACATTTACTGGAACTATTTATTGGCATTGAGTAAGGTATGATGTAACTAATCGGGACTTAAAGGTTTATTCTCTAATTACGGGACGCCCTGTATTATAGCAACACTTGCTAAAAGGTCGTATGTGCAATGAAAAAAGTTGTGTACCAATTTGCTGCAGGCGATCGGTGAGCCAAACCAGATTACCGCAAGCTGGTACGCTTTTTTACTTGATTTTGACGTTGCTAAAAGCTCCGGTCTACCTGCAACAAAATTCTAAACTAATTAACAGCTCAACCGCCTAACAGAGTCCTTTCGCCTCAGGGTAAGTTGAGAGCCGACGAGAACGGCGGGAGCGTTCGCTTTAGATTTGATTGCTGCTACAAAAGGAGGAAGGAAAATATATTTAAACTGTTAGTCTAATTTCGATCGTGATTAGACCTTTTTGAATACTGACTCGATTGTGATTGATCGAATGATTTAGATCCGATCGCGACATTAGAAAGATTTATCGAATTACGGATCTTTAAAAGATTCAATCGTTTTTGAGCCGAACTTCTTTCGTTTCACGCCACGAGACCTGCATGGGTTATCTAAAAACATAAATCGTCCACATTTTTAAATTAGGCTACACCGTAACATACAACTATTAATCAGACCCGAATGATCGAAATTATCATTATGCCCCGATCACCACACGAATGGGTCATGATCGACCCGGGTCATAAGAAATGATCGATCGATCCATGTCTAATTTCGTGTTTATAGTGATAAAAAGGAAATCACTAATGATTTCCACTGTCGTTAACCAGTTCAAAGGGCATGAAATTACCAGGATGCTATCGTAATAGCGTAGCATACGAAGTGAAAATAGCTGGAAACGTTTTAATAGAACTGTTTATAGTAGTTAGTGATTGTTGATGGTGCACCACGCAATATGATACAAAACGACGTATTTTTACATATGAGGCGCATAACTTGATGTACGTGCATCAAGTTAACACAGAGCTAAAACACATTGTTGCGTATACAAATCAGTGCTTTGAAAAATATATAGTTAAGTTTCATTAACAAGCAATTTATTTATTTAATCTTATTGTACAAAAAATTAAGTGCAAAAGGTGGACCTAGTGCTCTCACACATTATTTACCAGTCATCCTTAGCACCATAGTAGCGGCAAAAATACGCAAGAAAAGAATAGATAAAACCTTGAAACATACGAGATATTTACTTTCAATATTATAATTTTATAATAGATAATGTCTATGTAGTGATACCAAAAGTTAAGCAACCCACGGCGCGGTCGTGATTGTATGGGTGACCATTCCGACCATTTAAGTGACGTCCATGACAAGCATCTCCGTGCTTCGGAAGGCACGTTAAGCAGTTGGTCCCGGCTAATATCTGTGGTATTAGTCGTTAAGCCTAGTCAGAGGCCCTAGGGCGGCTTGATAACTTCTGACAGTAAGGTTTGTCACTTGCC
Organism: Pyrausta nigrata; assembly: GCA_949316185.1. NCBI lineage: Eukaryota > Metazoa > Arthropoda > Insecta > Lepidoptera > Crambidae > Pyrausta > Pyrausta nigrata. Next base: position 4,962,345 of record OX438936.1, read on the forward strand.
TTACATACACCCCTCCACCAATCCGCACTGAGCCCGCGTGGTGAAGTATGGCTCGTTCCTCCTCATAGTTGAGATGAGGCCTTTTCCCAGTAGTGGGATCTAATAGGCTGACTTATTTTTATTTATTATATAATGTCTATGTACTATTTAATTTAATTAGATCAATATAAATGTACATTAGTAATATATATACAACTTAATAAAAATTAAGATAAATTATTTAATACTATACAAAAACAAAAATTATATAAAAGGCCCTTGTGGTAAGGATCCCAGGAAGCTGGCAGCATTACCGCGCTGGATAGCGATGCTTATACGCTGAGCAAGGTAGCTGCCAGCTCTTAGGTCACCACTGATGTCAACTAGCCTTTTGGAAGTCTCTTTGAAAAAAGAGATAGCGTTGGGACCCCACGAACCCAGTGTTTCGACTCCAAACGGTACAAAGTGGTACCGTGGTGGTAAAGTGGTGGTAGTGGTACTTTACCTTCATACATCATTTATTGATAACATTTCATATCTTATCTTCTTATTTAAAAGAAAGTTGTGTTAGTTACAACACTAACAACTCAAGAACGGCTGGACCAATTCTAATGAAATGTAGTAATGAGATATTTTGGAACCCTGAAAAGTAAAATAAGCTACTTTAGAACGCGATATAAAATCATCATCAGGCCATCACAGGCACATCATCAGGGTGAAATGGGGGATGAATGTTTGTATGGAAAACCCGACGTTTGGCGCGGGCGAAGTCGCGGGGAACTGCTAGTATACTATTAACTTACTTGCGGCAAGTAATTACGTTGCTCTTTAAAACACCCTTCCCGTTATTCCAAAAACTTAGTACCGGGTTTAAGACAGGACTAAGCTATTAGCTAGCCAATTAGAAAAGCAGATGGGCAAAATAATTGTATCTTATTTTTCCCATCTGATAATGGATTTCCGCAAAGTAACGCCTGATTCTATTAATTAAATTAGAAAAGCGCTTCTTTATTAGGTTATGTCACGAAAGTGTCATTCATTCTTCTGTTGTCGGCTAATATTTAGACCCATTTTAAACCTGGTCTATTTTTTTTGTAATAACACCGCCTGTGTTCCTTAACGTCAATGATTATGCCTACTAAGTTTTAAAAAACTTGAATAAATGTGAGACTGCTAATTTGAAATAAATGATAGATAGGCGATATGACATAACATGGACAAACATTTCAAATTAGTCGTCTTATATACGAGTATTCAAGTTTTTAATAGTGGTATAATTTTTTTTTTAAATTAATTTAATTTTTAATTAGTGAGATGGTGAGTAGGTAGGTAATGCGCAAGGTGAAAGCAAATCAATAGGTTCTTATTGAAAGGCCATATAAATAAAATATCTATTGCAAATTCATCATGAAAGCTTTTTAAATTAAATATTCGACCTAGAACGGTAATTAAATGTTCTAGAGATATCAAAAAAAAACCTATTGCTGTTCAGGGCATTCTGCAAAATATATAATAATAAGATTGAAAAAGGCTAACTGATTCTACTGGTGATCAAAAGGCTGGCAGCTACCTTGGGCAAAGAATCAGCATTGCTATCCAGAGGGGCAATGCTGCCAGCCTTTTGGGCACCATTCCTTTCGGCACTGCTGGGGCTGATGCTTTTTATATTTTGTAAATATATATATATTTTTACATTACTTTTAGTTAAGTTTTAGGTTATTGTATTAGTGTTAATGTATATTTACTAAATTATTTTTGTTTGTGTTCAATAAATTAATAGTTGGATAAAAAAAAAACCAAAAGGCTGTAGATTGAAAAATCTATAAATGATAAAACACAAGCTACGTAGAATTATCTGGTAAAATAGTCGATTTCATTGAAAAAATGTAGGTTCCCTTTATAAGCATACGAGAATAATTATGTTCTGTCTTGTACATTATCTGTACATATATTTAATGTATGTACATGTATATCTCCTACCATGGTCTCAAAACTATAACCTTTAGTTTTAACCAGTTCCACGTTAACCAATGTGATGTACATTTTTCCTAAATAATTTTTACCTCTACACATTGCAATGAGTTTCCAAACAGGAGCGATTCAGAATCAGTAAAATAATCTATATACCTATGCAAAGAAAAAAAAACGTTTTTATATGTTAGAAAATGGTATACGCGTGGACAATAATAATCATAATGTGGGCACCATATTTGTGCATCGATCAACTGAATAGTGTTAAGTGCAATACATCAACCGCCTAAAGGTAGCCATTCACCATCAGTTAAACTGATCAGTCGGTCTGACATGCGTCCAGTCCAATTTGATCGTGAATGCGAAATCATCAGTTGTAAATTTGAGCTGACAGCACCCACGGAATTCACGGATTAACCTAATTGAAGCCAGCGGTACCTCAGTTCGATTCTATCACGGCATATAAGATTGCTTTTTTGGAAAAGCTTAAAAGGGTTGCCAGAGGTTATGAAAAAGCGATCGAACGAAAGTAGATAAATAAAAGTTGTATTTCTTGAAACTACAAAAATAAAATCATTAACAAATCTCTTTTATACATAATCTTCTTGTTTTACAATCAACCAATAAATGTAGTGTACATTCTATAGTCTAAATAATAATTAATGTAACTATTTATTAAAGCAAGTGTTTAAGAATTATGTACGAACCACAAATGAAATTAAGTCTCCAAAAGTTTTATACTGAAAATATTACTTGTTCAATACTTACCGCTAAAACGGGTAATTGCACACGGTCTGGCTGGCAAAACTGAACTAGCAGTCAGTTTTGGGCATGGTTTTATGTGGAAAAAATGCATAAAATTGCTTAGCCCCCGCTGGCCGGGCGGAGAGAGCGGAGAGTGTTAGGCTCTCCGCACCAGAAGGGAAGCCTACCCATTAAAACGACTACCAGTGCCATCTCGCTATGTGGGAGTAATCAGATTATTATCTGTCGCGAACTCACCTCAGTCCTACTTTGTACTATCTGTTTTTCTCTGTTGGTTTGATTAACTAATCGGACTATTGGGAACCTTACCATAAGGAACCTTCTTATAAAATTAGTATAGATGAGAATTCTAACCAATTGGTGCACTCGGGTCTAATTTTCTTAGATCACGTGGTCCCACCGATCCGACGACGCGTTAAGCGAAAATAAAAATTAAGGATAGCGAAGGGGAAAATTACTTGTCACATTCCGGAGAAGGTTTTGGTAAACACCAAGTTTAGTCAGGACCTGATGATGAGATAGAGAAAGAACTGTTACTCTCTTTTTACTTTGTTTTCGGATAAAAGTACGTTGATTTAAAATAATTGCGATAAAATTATTTCTTTATTTTGCATTTTTAAGAGGCTACTGACCGAAAAGTATTGATGATTTTGAATTGTAAGATATAAGTTGAAAATAATATCATAATTGTCGAATTTCTTAGGACATCTTAATCTAAAGTATGCTAAGAAGGAAAGAAATCACTTAGAAATCCAACATTAATAAATTAAAAGAAAAATGTTTTTTTAAAAACAAGCTTTTATGTAAATGCGCTAAAAAGAATAAAATAAATTTTCGATTAATACTGTTACGATCAACTTATAACATCATTACACAATTTATCCCACTGCTATTATAAATGCGAAATTTGTGAGTGTGTATGTTTGTTACTTCTTCACGCAAAAACTACAGAACGGATATGGATGAGATTTGGCACAGAGATAGATTATAGTCTGGAATAACATATAGGTTACTTTTTATCCCGGAAAAAAACAAACTGTTGCTGTAGGATACAGAAATAGTAGTTCACGCGGGCGAAGTCGCGGGCAACAGCTAGTATGATATAAAAGCTTGTCGCGAGATTCAGATATTATATACTAGGCAGGTACTCGTACCTAGTTTGTTATTAAAGTCAATCAGATCTAGTAGGTGTGTATTTAATTTACTTGGTTATCTAAATAAATCTCGCGACAAACTTTTATATCATATAAATTGTGTAATGATGTTATAAGTTGATCTTAACAGTTTTAATCGAAAATGTATTTTATTCTTTTTAACGCATTTACATAAAAGCTTGTTTAAAAAAAAGTTTTTTTATTTTAATTGATTTTTTATTTTTTAGTTATCAATGGACAGGTTTCTCAGTAGGGTGGGTCAAAATTTATTTTATTTTATTTTTGTAATCTAATAGTGGTAAAAAGGTGCTATCTAGGTTAAAAATACTATACCTAAAATATAATTAGCTTGTAATGTCATTAACTGCCTCCGGATTCACATTGAAAAAACAGAAAAAATAATTTTAATATGTTACTACAAGTGTCCACAGTTCTATCATGCGTTTGGGTTTTTACATTATTATTACATCACAGGAAAGCAAATATGGCGTGTTTACTAAAACAAACCAATAAAGGCATTTGATTGGTTAATCTTAGGTGTGAGGGGTTCCGCAAACTACCACTGCCAATATGAATTATTCCATAATTGCCCAAACTTGCGACAGATATCGAATTTCTGACAGAGCTGGAGCATTCATAGCCTCAGCAGTTTTACAGGCTACCAGCAGTACCAGCTCCTCTCAGTCAGTGATTGACAAAAACAAGTTACGTAGGAGCGAACAAAAACGAGATAAAATATTATTACCAATGACAGGGTTTTGCAAGTACCTACCCGCTTTATATTTCGATGGTTGCAAAGACAAATCTCTTGTGCAGCTGAAAAGGGATGCCAAAGTTACACACAACAACAAACTTCCATGGCAACTTGTCATGAAAGAGCACATATCAATTAAAGAACCTGGCTCTAAGTATTTGGAACATATCACTCCAACTTCTGGCTCAGCAAAAATAATTGCTAGAGCAATTACTCATTATTTTTTAAGAGAAAATATATCAATGAACTTTTTGTTGGCAGTTGGATACGACGGCACGAACGTTAATGTCGGTAAATATGGAGGTATCATACGTTTATTAGAAAAACAGTTAAACAAACCATTGCAATGAATTATTTGTCTGCTACATATGAACGAATTATCATTTCGACATTTATTTGCATACCTACATTGACGGTGCTACATCAGGACCAGAAATGTTCAAAAGACCAATTGGAAAACAATTAGAAAACTGTCATAATAAGCCGGTGGTTATGTTTCAACTGATCCCTTCAGAGTTAACAAATTTTACAACACAAGATCTAAGTACCGACCAATCATATCTCTATAACATTGCATTAGCTGTTGCGACGGGACACTGCCCTGATGATTTAGCTAATAAATAACCTGGCAACACACAACCTATTGTCCAATTACTTGAAGTTCCCAAGCTGAACCTTAATGCAACTTCTTATATTGACCTCATCAACTGGCAGCAGCACATCACCGAACCTCCAATTCTTAAGGCTGTAAGTGACGAGGAGTTGTAATTGTTTGTTGCACAGAAAGGAGAACGAGAACTTCCTCTACTACGGCTTCCTTGTCACACAAAAGCAGTCGAAAGGGCTATCAAGACTGTCACTGAAGCAGCACGTTCTTTGTGTGGCAAAAGGTTTTATTAAGGCTCAGATAGAGTCTGCCTAAATTCGAAACAAAAAAAGGATTTTTTAGTTAAATAACTAAATAAATTTAAAAAATTTAGTAACTCTTCGTAATTCTCTTTTTCTTCAATAAACTAATATGTATAAAAACTAGTGTTTTAATTATATAATACATTCAATAAGAAGTTACTAGGCACCTCCAGCAGCTGAAGATTTAAAGGCGTCTTTTTTTAAATATTATTTTTCAAAGTTTTTTTAGCTGCTGGTTACCGACTGAAAGAGAAAGGATCCTGTGTCTCACGATAATAGCCCCCATTATAATTTTTGTTTGGACAATATCGTACGTTGATATTGTTTAAACAAAAATAATTATAATGTCCTCCTAGCCGAATTTCGACTACAGCGACCAATCTCAACAGAGATTAGCCAACTACGCAGGAGATGTTATAGAGCACAAGTGTGTGCGCAATATACAGGTGCATCCTCTGTTCCTTCAGAGACGGCAGTCCGACATGACTGTAGAGAGATCAGGCGCAGGACCAACGGCTTAACGTGCTTTCCGAGGCACGAGGGTGTTAACACCACCAACTTCCTGACTCCGGAGCTGTGTCTAAGTTATTTCAAGACAGAAAAACCCAAACACTTTCGGCCTTTCGGCCCGACCCGGGATTCGAACCCGGAACCTCGTGGATAGTACCCAGCGTGCTGACCACTAGACCAGTTGAAGTCAAAGTGAAAAATAACCATAAATGAAAATTTAAAGCATAATACTAAGTAAAGAATAAATATTGTAGTGGCTGGAATAGTTGTTCCATGGCCTGAAGACCTTGACGCATTTCTTTCAAATGCGTTTATTTAAGTCATGATGATGTATAACATATTACGGTCCGATTCTGGTGAAACATTAACTTTCTCTGGGACACCAAGTATGAAATAAAAAAAATACACTTTTGCATACAAACATTTGTATTGGTGACTGGTAATATAGAGTGGGGAAGCAAATTTTGTTTTCGCGATTTGATGTTGCTATATTTTGAGCACCAGAATAGGCTTTAATAACTCAGGTATCATGTTTCCAATAGAAAATATTTTTTATTTGACTTCGGGCGGTCTTATGATCCTCAAGAGGATAAAAAGATACCTAACTAGAATAATTTCAAATTTATATTATTTAAATAATTAATGTATTTTGCAAGAAATCTGAAACTAACAACTATTATCTTCAAAGAGGCTTTGAAATACGTAGGTAATATCACAATTTTAATTGGCCACCATTTTGTTTGGAAAAATAAAACGAAAAAAGATTTATATCGGTAAAAATTTGTTCAATTGGCCGTATTGGGGCGTTCCGCCCAACAATTACTTGGCATTAAACTTTTTGTGCTCAAATAATTCCATTTTAACGACCCAATTAGCAAATCAAGTTACGTGTACTTGGCTTAAAACCTTTTGAATGTTCTACATCGTCTCAAGCACCTACTCATAAGGATTCTCTGGCACCCGAAAGAATTATTTTGAATATAAGTACTTATACAACTACGAGTACATGCTCGATTCAGTAGTGAACACTATACCTAGAGCTTATATTACTTACTTAATTAAATAAAAATGCGTGAGTTTTACCCGACTGTGTCAGAAGAGGGTATTGTTTTTCGAGCGTAAGTATGTATCTTATGAATTCCCATTTTTTGGGACGATCTATAGCCCGAACAGCTGGATAGTTTTTAGGGTTCCGTAGTCCGACAAGGAACCCTTATAAGATCGTTCAGTCCGTCCGTCTGTCCGTCCTAGTCTGTCACATCAGAATATCGTCTACGTTTATGTACTGATGTGCATGTAACTTGTTTCGAAGATACTTCACATATAGATCTCATTTTTAAAAATACAAAAAAATAAAATTACCCCTTTTTAAGGGTACCTCCCCCCATACGTGTAAAGGAGGGGGCGAATTATTTTTTTGAGTGCACCCCCTTGTGTGGGGTATCGTTGAAAAGGACTATGAGAATAAAGTAGTGTTTCCATACAACACTTTTTTATCAGCTTTACCATTTGCGAGATATAGCCCGCCAAATTCGTTTACACGGTGTCCCCCCCTGTAATTTCTAAAGTCTTGGACCTATAAACTTCAAATCACTCACATAAAGAAACAGGCGCGTAAACTCTTATTTAAAATAATTGTGTGATTAATACTTTTGAAATTATAAATAAAATAAAAATATATACTATTAACCTGGTATTTAGGTAATTTAGACCTAATTTATTTTCCCCTGTTACAGGCTAAACAGCGCGGTGCCAAAAATGACTACGGAACCCTATTTTATGCGTAGACCAACACGCACTTGGCCGGTTTTTGACATTATGAGGTGTTGTTAAATTCGTCAAAATTGTAGTACTGACATAGACTAAATTTTGAAAATAGATCCCGCAAATGAAATAAAAAGGGTGAGGAAGGTTGTTGTATTTTACCATAGCAATGTGGGTACCTAATGAATGCTAGTGAAAACAGCATTCCAAACATACACTAATCAATACTGTCTAGGAATATTTTGGATTTACTCAATTTACTAAAAAAATATTAAAATCTACACGTATGTTATTTTCAAAAAAAAAATTAGTAGATTGAGTAAATCCAAAATATCCCTAAACAATGTTGATGTGTGTAAATTTATTTTGGCACTCGGGTTTTTTGTTTTTTAAAATAATTATAAATTGTTGATTAACACTTTTTCGTAGGCTGCTGCGATACAAGCTTGCTTAGTGCAGAAACCGCTAGTTAAGCATTTGATGTTGTAAAACTGGAGGTAAATAAATAAATTATAATTATAATTAACAATTTTGTAGCAGGTACTTGTTTATTTTGATCTGACTCGCAAAGTTCAGCCAGTGCAATAAAAAACAAGTACATGCTTAAAATATAAAGAAATTATCTTTATATTTTATAGATTTTAACATATTATGTACCTAATGTTATAATAATTAATTAATTAAGGTAAAGATACTACTTATGCATACATACCTGCTTGTAACATAATTTGCTATGCCCTTGCAGGGTGCATGTGATACGCTATACTTATTTTAATAACAGCTGTACTTACTCACATGTAATGCAAATAAATGATTTGATTTGATTTGGGTTTGCAATGTTTTGCACGGAAACATGTTACTACTACAACACATTACAAATCTTTGAATTTTTTTACTTTTTACTACTATAAATAAACACCTTCTTCTTAATCATTCAATTAAATCCGTTATGTTCATGCAATAAGTTATGACATTTATAAATCCGTCCATACATTTTTGCCCACAATCCTTTGATATTTGTATCAATCCAAAAATAATGTAATAGAACGTTATTTATATAAGCTTTATTGCACAACTGAAATTTTGTACAAAAGGCGGACTTAACGCCAAGTGGTATTCTCTCCTATGAAACCTTTGGGCTAAGCGCAAACGAATAGTGGGTTATTCATTATACTAATACCTATAACAAGTATACGGTTAAATGCCTTCATGCATCTACCTCGCAACATTAAGTCTTCATTGAATTTTCATCTTAAATGCGTCAGAGGACAAATTTAAATCGAAAATTATCCTTTAAGTAGAATGTAAGTAGATGCAACGGCCGCGTGTACATGAAAGCAAGCACGCCTTTGATAAACTTTTGCCTTGTATGACTAGAAGTATTTTCGATAGCTAAAGCTTTTCGCGTTGTAAAAACTTAGTTCTACTTACTAAGTACGTACGAAGAATGCTCGTGTTAAAAGGATGAAATCAAACCAGCGAATCCAAGTATTTGACATACGGCAAATTTTCGGATACCAAGCCCCTTACAGAGAACTGGGTATAAAGTACGACTTCGTGTAGGATTGCAGAGTTTCGAACAAAGAATGCTGCTTTTCATGGAAAGAGGAAATTATGAAGAGAATGAAGAATGTTCACAATCTTTCATGTCATGTATTTTACAGAGCAAAAGAAAAAAATATATCGATGTAACTACCTGGTTACATCAATGTATTTTTTTTACATTTTTACATTTATAGGTACCTCTATAATCACAGAATATAGAAAGATCAATACGTCTTTATAACTTAAATGATTATAATAAAATAATAAATAAATTGTTCCAACAGACACACCAATTACCTAGCCTTAGTATGAGGCCTAAGCTTGTGCTATGGTGACTAGGATAACGGATAGACATACTTAAATACTTTTATAAACGTCCATAACTTAGATACAAATGCTCGTGCTCATCACACAAACATTTGGCCCTTGCGGGATTCGAACCCGCAACCGCCTGGTCCGAAGAAGTCCGTGGCGCGAACCACTACACCAAGACGGTCGTCAACGGTCGATTATAAATCATTATCGACATTTGTTTATCGATATTTTTCCGCACTAGTCGATATTTTCCAAACGAAGTAACTTTTGCAGGACGTAAACGTAAAGTCTGATTGAGATAATTTCCTGTAAATGTTAAGAATTGTTATATAATATATCATTGTAATAACATGTATCTACCGAAATTAAATTAATGACCTTTTTAGAAGCCTCCAATTCGATTCTAATGTACCGGTGACGCCACTGCAATGCTGTGTCGTAGGAATAACTGTCTATGTCATAGGGATCAAGGTTCGCCGGGCCGAGTATAGTGAGCCCCTTGATCACGGACGTCGACTATTGCAACTAGCTCGGTCAAAATAAATATTCAACCTTGCGAAAACTCCCAGTAACCTGAATTTTTGCATGAACGTTAGGGACACCATAATAATGATATTTTGAAAAGTCCCCATCGATCCCATGTATGCACAAAAATTGTGCAAGGAAAAGTTCGTAAAAATAAGTTTTTGAAATTTTCTTGCGAACCGGTTGTATGTTAAAACTATCTGGGATGAAATTGTCGGTCATTTAAATATCTACAAATATTGTCTATAAACTTTTTCCCTAATAGTTCGCCTTTTCTGAGAAGAAGCGGTACTGAAAAGTATAAGTTGTGTTTCCCATTTGAGGGGATTTGGACATGATATCGCAGTGGCAAGAAAACTTCGGGAGCCCGACATACGAAACATGGTTGGCGACGCACCATTTAAGAGCTGTGGTCACTGCCCTGTATATTATATAACAAAGTAGTATATTATGTAACAAGTGAGCTAAGTTGCCCAATATACACGAGGCTGTACGTCGCAGCCCAAGCCGTAGGCGAGGGCGTCAATCAGCAGAGTGCCTAGTGAGCAAGTTTCTTACGAGTTTCATACTAATCTTTCATACAATTATTTACCGCACAGCAATCAAACAAAATAAGAAAATTAGGAAATGGCGCGCAAGTTTATTAACACGGCAAATGTATGGTGATTGCTTAGATAAAGTCATACAGCCTACTTCAAAATAATTAATAATTTTAGTGATATATTGTAAATATTTTATAACAAATCATTATGATTTGTTATAAAATATTTACAATATATCACTAAAATTATTAATTATTTCATTTAATTAAATGGTTTTTTCGTCTTTAGGGACACATTTATTAATTCAAAAAATTTTCAGTGGCATGCAACCTCTTTGTGATTAGAGTGATTCTCCGAGAGCCGGTTTTTGGTGGTCACACGTTCTGAATTCCCAACCCATTTAATAAACAGCTTCGGAATCAATTTTAAATGATTCTCTGTTTATTCATCTACACGAACATAGTTTTAAACATAAAATAGGGCCTACAGTTATTTTTTAAATAATACTAAACCGCCAAAAACGGGAGCACAACCGGTGTTCGCACGACCTCGCGCTCAGTTCAACCACTACTATCTTTATTGTTTGTTGTGTTATGTAGACATATATGTTATTAAGTCCAAATTAATTAATTATAAAAACAATAATGATATCGTTTAAACAGAAAGAGTTCGAAAATATTTTGTCTCGGTCACACGATTGTGGTAGATTCGTGAACGTGACATATAAAGCCTCATAGCATCAAAGAGCCTCAACTTTCTGACAAGCTTTATTGCCCTACGGAAACTTTAGTTTCATTACATCATCATTGGAGGAGAAATGCCTTTCTTATCGCTTTGATACAGAAAATACAGGCACATAAATTCATCAATTTTTTTCTGGCAACCTTTTGAAGAAACCCTTAATGGTAAAATTTTAAAGATAATATAATGATTTAGATGTAAGTGTTGAATATTCAGTATAAAACCTCTTTTCAATTTCTTCGTCCGCTATTTAGTTTTTATATTTATCAAGAAACAACTTGTAAATTTTTGAAAATGTAAAATTTTAATAACTTTCGTGACATGGTTTTCGTGGACATTTGACCACGAAAGTTATCTTTCACTCCACGTAAGGTTACGAAGGTCTCTTTATGCAATCTTAATTTACTTCTCTATCGGTCTGTAGATGTTTTTACATAACCGTGTTATCGTTTTCTCCCAAAGGTATTAGCAAACGATAGTTTGTGTACGTAAAAGCATGAGTTTTTCTTGTATTTATCTATTTTAGTCAAATATGGTTGATATGCCTATTTGATTAAACCCTGATGTTTAACTAACTAAATAAATGGTTGGCTTATTAATTTATCGACGTCAATAAGGAAAGTTCTCCATAGAATTCATATACGAATAACTTGATAAAACACTGCCCTTGATTGAATGTGTGCACATATGGAATAAAAAGGATTTGGCATAACCAATACATCACACACCTTTGATTAATAGCATCACACACAGAGTTGGGGCAAAAAGCTAGAGGGTCTTGGCACTATGCTTGTCTCCCAACAAGTAAGCCTTAAAATTAACTTGAGTCAGACGAATTTTAGTCGAATTTCCGTATTCAAGTGGCACTCTCCCTGTATCTATTAGAAATGAAACGACAGAGACGACAGGAGTACGTTTACCTGGGACAAGTGATTTAATTAAGTACCTACGAGGTTCACCTTGGCTGGACAAAGTCCGAAAAACTACGCGAGGGCATCATTTTGACCCAAATACTTCAGTGCTCAAAAATGAACGTCTAGAACTAATCCGAAACATGGTCTTTTTCTATGGGCGTAATAAAAAAGTTTAAGGACACACAACGAGCTATATGTTTGATGTTTCTCCACGGGATTGAATTAAAGAGATACGTAAAAGAACTAAGGTAACAGACCTATGTCTAAATGATCTACGAGACTATCCTGTAGATCACCAAGCTTAAGTGGCAGTAAGCAGGGCGCAGTGCAGAAAGGTTCTTGATTGGATTCTATTTGGTCAAGAGCATAGCGTAGGGCGTCCACCAGCAAGATTGACGGACGACCCTGCAAAGGTCGCACTATCGCACTGGATGCAGGTCGCATATAACCAGTCTTGTACTGGACTAGAGAAACTTTGCTTTCTATCTACTAATTGTTATTAAAATAATACACATTTTATGCCGTAACTGTCTGATAGCTGGGCATTGGCTTCACATCTAAGCAATGAATTGTTTTGAATTAATGTAAAGACCATAAATACTAGTCAGCGGTCAGCGCATAAGTTGAAACAAGAATCGCTATCTCAGTGAGATACAAAAAGCCATTGTATTCAATGGCTTTTTGTATCTCATATTAAATTATGAGGAAACATCTTATAACCCATAAGATAACACAATAATAATTTAGATGGAGATGCTACGGTGAGCAGCAAAAGTGATCTGACTGGTTAAATGACGTTACGAGTGAACCAGACTTTTTCAAAGTGGCTTCGGTGCGAAAAAGATGGTTCCAAGCTAACTGAGATAGATTGGGCATGTGTAACGAAGAAAAAAAAAAAAACGCTAAATTAACATGAGTAAGTTAAAAGAAAGACTTTTGTAGACAATAAAGAAGACTGCTAGCTACATGGTGAACAATCATTGACAAAGTCATGTTACAAGAACAGCCTACCAAATGAACAAAAGACAAAATGATCTGGCCCACTGTTAATATCAGCTAGCAGATATTATATTATCAGTCATTTGCCTACTGATACATAAAATGTATTTTATGTTTTAAGTTGTTTTATGTATTAACTTTAGCTATAGTTATCTGCTAACAAAACATTTATTTCTACTTTATCGTCAAATCGAAACCTTTTACTGTATTAAAGGTTTAGAGATTTATTTATTAATGCTTTTCACTCTTTTCACTCTTTTAACTTCAAAAAAACTATATTTTTTTTGAAAAACAGGTATAATATTAGTTATTTAGGTTTTATTTGAGGTATTTTGATGTAATAAAACAGGACTTCGCTATGAAAAATACGTTTCGTAACTTTCGTGGAATCAGAAATAACTTTCGTGAGTGCCGAAATTTCAAAATTAAATATCGGAGGGAATAACAAACCGATTTGTTTGATTCCAACAGGATTCATTATAATTTTAGGCCTATTTTAGTGTAGTATTTTTTTCTTGTCATAAAAACTTTAACTAAAAATCGCCACGAAGGTGACGCAGAAAATGCTTTCCGGAGAATCATTCATTACGTTAAAACGGTATCTATTACCCGGTTACATTGGAAATGTTCTATTTACTCGCATATAATTTGCAGTCAGGTACTAATTTCACTTTGTAGTGATGATTCTATTACCTACTAATATAGTGAATAATATTCTTATGCACTTGTGTGATAAAGTTCGTTAACCCTAAGAACAATATAATAAGGCTCACGGCAGCAAGCGTGTTCCCAAAAAATCTAATTTTGGTTCTAGCATAGTAGTGGTAGTAAAGCCTACTGCTGAGTGAGATAGGTCTACTACAGATATAAATGTTAGTAGGTGCTTGTATTGTAATGATGAGTCAATTAAATAATATGGAGCTAGCGATGTGCTAAAAATATCACAAACGGCAGGTAAATTGTTATTTTGCTTATTTAAAATACGCCATTCATATGCAGTTGCGTAACAGCACAATGAAAATAGGTACAGTGAGATCACTATACCTGTTTGCTTAATATAGGCAACCATACTAAGGTTCCATGTGTTGTAGGTTCCAGCTACTATTTATTCTGTGGTTCCAATCTTTTACCTACATGTGAGTAATCATCTGGTTAACAAGCAATCATAAGTATTGAAAAAACAAAATACCCGACTGCAAAAATTACTATGTTTTGAAATAATATTTTTACTGGCTTTCATTTGATACCCATATTACTATGGTAAGGAAAAAAAAACCCCTCCTCCCTTTGTTTCCATTTGCGGACGCCATTTTTTAAACGTATATAGCCAATGTCAGTACTACAATTTTGACGAATTCAGTGCAGCTGTTTGGGCTGTAGGGCGTGCCAAACAATTATAAATACATACATACTCTCGAAAAACGCAACCCTGCTTCCGCAGTCAGAGAAATATAGAAAAAAATCTAGCGTAATGATGCGCAAGCCTTCTGCATTCGTTCCAACTCGACGCGCGCGCACGCGTGCATCGCAAAAGAAATTAGCGCTGAACCATTATCACCACACAATAAAAGGAGAAATTTGCACCATTGTTCTCCTTCCTGTTATAATATTATAAATCGCACCAGCAAACTGAATACCGCGCCAAACGATCACCCACTTTGAAATATGAAGTTTATAATCTCAGTAGTGCTACTAACTCTTTATCAAGTAGTTGGTGGGAATGACGTTGGGCCCAAGCTCCAAGGGCTCGAAGGGAGGGGCATTTTAAATGGGTTGTCGTTACCCAAATGGAGCAATGGGGGGCATACCAAGAAACCAAATCAAGATTTCCAGAAGTCCGAACCCAGATTTTGGCCGCCTGTGCAGAAAGAAAGTCGTTGTAAGTAAAATTTTTACTATTTTATAAGCATTGTGCTTCTAAGAAATCGATTTAAAAGCCTTGCTATTGCTATGATGTTAGATGTAACCGAGCGAAAGTTATTCCCTTTTCAATTTACTTGATTTTTATTGCATCTTTGACCAATAATACCTAAGTGCTTTAGTATGGATTCATAAGATTGAAATGCATTCATGTTGCGAAGATTTTTTTTACAAGTTTTAAGGTTGAGTTGCATCAACTTACTTTAACCGTGATTAATTATAACCAGTGATTTTCGTATAGGTTTTGACAATTTTTTGGCGTTTGTTACAGTTAAAGTAAGACGATGTATACTAGCCTTAACCGTTTTCAAACTGTGACGGTATTGTTACAAAAAAATTAGACCAGGTTTAAAATAGGTCCTCTGTCGTCGGCTAATATTTATATTAGCCGACATCAGAGGAATGAATGACGCATTCTTGACATAACCTAATAGAGAAACGCTTTTCTAATTGGCTAGCTAATAGCTTAGCCCTGGCAGGCCTGTGTATCTCCCCGCGGAGGTAGCAAAAACGTACCTACGCGCGGCGCACCTACGTAGGTGCTAAAACAAGTTGCGTGTCGCTACCGGCCAGAGCCACGCTCGCGCGTTTTATTTACCGGCGGCCGCGCGGCTACGTTGCTGGCTGGACGAGAATGAATAAAGTACTAGAAAGAGGCGCTTGATGGCGTTAGAAGCTTCTCGTAACAGTCAACCCTATCGCGTCGCGTGATATTACGTCACTGAATAGGTTTAGTGTATTATGAATCATATTCCAGAGCAATAAGTATGAAATTATCTTGCAATGGATTTTTGTAGGTGTCTACACGAAAATGTGCTTGACTCTGAGGCAAACTAAATTACGCCATATTGTTGACGACATTGAGTAGACATTTCTTTGAATACAATTGCTAAGTCATACTTCTGTACGTAGTACTAGTATTCTGTGGCCCTGGCTTAAACCCGGTACTAAGTTTTTGGAATAACGGGGTTCAAAATTTACAGTAAAAGAAACTTGTATTGAGTATCGAACATATTTCAAGTCTTGGCAACCGAGGATAATTTGATTTCTCACATATTACTTTCTGTAGAGTGGAGATGGTAATATGATTATAATAATCGGTAGGTCATCTCATTTTTGGGATTCCGTTTTAAAGGTTGTCAACAAAGAATTATTGTAATAAAATAATTTTGTTAAGATTAACTGAAACAAAAGCTATTTTATTTTAAGTAAATGGAAAAATCCAAAAATTTATAATTTTTGTTCCTTCACAAAAACCAGCTTTTATGCGACCTAGGGCTCTATATTTGAATCACTCGCGTGCAGATTTCTACTGAATATCGTTCGTTTTTTTGAATCGCTCAAACTGAAAAATAGAGCTCCGCGAGTGATTAAAAAATAGTACCCCAGTGCGCGAGTCGGCTCGCACGTACGGTTTAACTAATTAGCTCGCTTTCCCCCCCAGTTCTCTCCCTGTTCACGGTGGTGACATTCCCGAACGGGGGGTGCGCGGGCGCGTCGGGCGACAATGGCACGTGCATGACTGCGCGCGAGTGCTCCGCGCGTGGTGGCTCCGCTAACGGGTACTGCGCTAATGGATTTGGACTGTGCTGTATTTGTGAGTTCTGTCATATACGTTTAAAAGTGGATGTGAGATCTTGAAAATATCCTAGGGATCTTTGGGCTGTGCTGTATTTGTAAGTTTTGTCATATAAAATAGGATGTGAGATCTTAAAAATACCCTAGAGACCTACGGGCTGCGTTTTGACCACATGTGTGAGGATGGGTCGCGAGGTGCGTTTATAAAAAACTTTGTCGATAGTAATCAGCGTGCAGACCACTAGACCAACGAGCCAGTCCACGAGTATCACGTAGTCCCGGGTTCAAATCCCGGGTTACGCTCCCTTTCTAGTTTTTCTGTCTTAAAAACACTCAGAAACAGCTCCAGAGTCGGGAAGTTGGTGGTGTTAACCCCCGTGCCTTGGAAAGCACGTAAAGCCGTTGGTCCTGCGCCTGATCTCTTTACGGTCATGTCGAATTGCAGTCTCACCGAACTTTGAGAGTGGAGGAACAGATAGAGTACTTGTTTATGGCCGAGATTGGCCGCCGTAGTCGAAATTCGGCTATGAGGACGCTACTGCTTATAAGAATTAATAAAATTGCCTCTTGATATTTGTTGTGACAAAAAGACTTGGCAAGAGAACGTCACACCCATGGATCTGATTTCTGTCAACCTTTGCGGAATGTGCCTTATGAGAGTCATGTCACTTTACGATGGCTGGAGCAATTTTCATGACCTTTGATTGGTGGATTCGCCTAAAACGTAAGGAGGATAAAGTTATACCTAAGTTCGTCGCCGAACACACGCGGCAGCAGCAGACGACATGTCGCCGCGACAATTCTGGTTTCTATGTATGAATTTATATGCAAGCTTCGTGTCGCTAGCTGCGAATGGTATTTTATAGAAATACATACATTACACATTGTTACATCTTTTTGTGTAAATAGCTGTACTTACTGTATTTTTCTATTATGGTGTGCAATAAAGAATTTTTTTAAATTAATTTAAAACATTATTGCACAAATATAAGTGTACAAAAGGTGGACTTAATGCTAAAATTTTCGAATTGACATTCTCTGCCAGTCAAACCTTTAGGTCATGCAGAAAGATGGCAACGGGTGCAGTGAGACATCAGCAAGAAAGAGCAATTGTTAATAACAATGCAACATTTGAAGTAATTTAGATTTAGAATTATCTATCTATACAAAACAGTAGTGTGGCGTTGACACGTCGTCTGCTGCTACGAATTTATACCTTAGACGTTAAGCGGGTAACATGGGGACAACACCTGCTCAAATACAACAAGTTTTCATTCACTAGTCATTTAAAAAAACTTTTTTTCTGCAGTCATGACATCCTGCGGCAGCTCCACTTCAGAGAATGGAACGTATTTCGTGAACTCCGGATATCCTTCATCATATGACGGTACGGGCTCCTGTGAGCTGACCGTCATCAAATCTCACCCTGACGTCTGCCAGATCAGGTATGTCAATAAAAATTTTTTTCGCTATTACTATGTTAGCACTGACTTCCATAGTACAAATACGCTGGACTAAACATATTCTAAGTAATGACAGATAATTTCTGTGCCAAATCAAAGCGCCCCGACCGAGTGTTCACACTGCAGCCGTCAGCGCCAAAATGGCGATAATCAAATGGCTTCATTTTTAGGTTGACAGCATGCAGTCCAGCGTACTTGTATCATAGAGGTCTGTGTATGTTAGTCTCATGGAGATTTAAATACCGCAATGGGCCCTTAGATCAACTTAGTGTTTATCAAATAACCACTTTTATCATTTGAGTATTTATTATGACACTTGAATGTCATTAATTTTGGTTAGTAGCATCTTAAAGCCTCCTTTTATCTGCAAGCAAGCAATTATGCACCAAGCACCAACCCACAACGGTATAGTTACCAAAGGGTATAACAAAATCAATTTTATTTCTTTTAGGGGGTGATTCTGGTGCTCTAATAGAAAAATTTTTACTATAAAACTAACATCGTAATCTCAAAAAAAATCTGCTATTCACTACTTTAGGGACTTTGTAGTAAACTATTTGAACCCATAATTTAAATTGTTGCATCAGAATTGATTATCTTAGACAGGGCACATTGGAATCGAGCCCAATGTGATTTAAGTTAATCACGGTTGTTGGTGTATCCATTGAACACGTGTTTGACACTGGCAGCCGTGCTACGTGCCTACGTGGACTGTTCGCATGGGTGCGCAAATAGCCGGAATTGATTTGGATTACGGATTGCTAATTAATTTTGGGCATTTCTTAATCTATATCAACGTTATGCCTACTTACTTTGAAAAACTATACAAAGTCTAACAAATCAACTGTATTCCTGTTGGGAGTGATACAACAATTTGTATTAAAGGACAAACATCGAAAACTAAAAAAAAAACATTACACACCTTTTTGATTTTAAGACTACTACGAGTATTACCAAAAATCAGAAAATCAAAGGGTAAGACTACAATAATTCAGAAACGTCAAATTAAGTGATGTGATTCCTTACGTATTTTTACAAGTTTTTGCGTGTTTACTCCTTCCTTAGCAACGGACAGCTGTGTCGTCTGACGTCTTAAAATTATTATAGTCTGTCTCTTTTTGTTTGTTACATCTATATATTATTTTAATTTATTTTTGTAATTTGTTTGGCAGAGAAAGAGAGAGACTGAACTTAAATTTTATCTTATAAAGGGCGTATTGGAATTAAGCCCTTTATCTACACATGTGCACTCTTCGATCTCAGATCAGTTATTACCTTCAGTCGTAGATTAACATGAGTAGTGGAGTTTTCTGGTCTAAACTGTCAGATTGGCTCTTCACTTATTAAAGTAAAAAGGGGTTTTTAATGTTTCTTAAGGAGAGAAGGTTCTATATTGGCTCACATAAAATTCTAAATCATATTGTCTTACTACCGATTTGTTTTCATAATAATCACTCTTCATAATTAGATTTTTCATACTTTTTCAAATCATACATTTGTATTACTAGTAATAAAATAGTAACTCTAGAGTTATTACCAACAAACTCTAAACGGTAGACGATCCTCAAAGGTACCTAATTTGTTTTACATTTGCAGGCTAGACTTTAACCGCTTCAGTATCGCTGGCCCTGAACCTATGAACCACGTGTGCAACCATGACCAGTTCATCGTGTCAGGTGGCAACCCCATTCCGACCATCTGCGGAATGAACCAGGGGAGTCACAGTTAAGTAGCAACACTATACTTTCTCTCTCTCTTTATTCGCTCCCTCATGTCTTAGGATCGAGATGAGCATCAAGGCTGCATCTCGCGCTGATGATTTGCCTCCACCAGTTTCTGTCAAGCGCGCTTTTTAAAACCTCATAGAACTAGGAGGAGGAAGTTTCGATTACTTGATCGGTCCATCTTGTCGCAACACTACACATCTGACGTTAAAAATCAAAGTCAGTCTTTTAACGTGTGTCCGGGTTTCGACCGGCAATAATTTTAAAGGTCTTTAGTGCACGAACTTGGCGAACTATAGCCGATCTATTACAATTTAATTATTTCCGTTTTTAGGATTCCGCAATCCAGGCAAGAAACAAAAAACTTAGACCAGGTTTAAACTAGGTCTAAATATTAGTCGACAACAGGGAAATGAATGACACATTCGTGACATAACCTAATAGTGAAGCGCTTTTCTAATTAGCTAGCTAATTGCTTAGTCCTGGCTTAAGCCCGGTACTAAGTTTTTGGAATAACGGGGTTATAGTTTTGGCATGTCGGTTTATCTGAGGGTTTGCATGGCGACCGCTAGTACTAAAAGCTGTAATTTTGTATGATTATGTATACCAACTACGACGTTATAGTGATAGAATAAAATTTTAGAAAATATTTTTTTAGGGTAGCTCCTCTACATGTGTAGTAGGGATGATTTTTTTTCGTCGTCATCATTGATGGTCATCGTGTGGGGTAACGTTGAGTAGGTCTTATAAAATAACTTAGGGGTTTCTAAAACATTTTTTTTCTTCCTCCAATAACGAAATATTAAACGATGTTTTGGTCTAGTAGGGCGTCACCCCCCCGTACTTCTAAAAGCCTAACTGCTGACCCAAAAGAATCTGAAAAAATCATGATGATAGTGCATAATTTTATTACTTTAGCAGTAATGTTCCTAGAACTTGCGTGTTGAATAATTTACACTAAAGTGACTAAGATGAAGTAGATAATGGTACGGAGCCCTTAGAGCGTGAGTCCGACTCGCACTTGGCCGGTTTTTATTCTATAAAATTACTCGGTCAAAAGTTATAAACATCAAAGGGCTAGGTTGGAGTTTGAAGGTGAACCTGCCCGTGATGAAAAACTAGTCTACGATATTTAATTTACGAGGCTTTAATTAATGTTCACTAACTTTATACACTCAGAAAAAGTTTCTTTATCATTTGATACCATTTACAAGCCGTCGAGACGGTTTTATATAGTTACTAGTGGTTCCCCGCGACTTCGCCCGCAAGAGTTGGATTTTCCATATAAAGTTTCATCCCCCATTTCACCCCTTTAATGTTTTTATATCGCGACAAAATGTATCCTTTGTCCTTTCTAGGGTCTCAAACTGTCTCTATACCAAATTTCATCTCAATCGGTTCTGTGGTTTAAGTGTCAAGAGGTAACAGACAGACAGACAGACACACTTTCGCATTTAGTATGGATTATAAAATAGAGGTCGGGTTTCAATAAGGCTTAGCGATAATCTAAAAGGGGGTGAATTTCGATAATATGTAAAATCCAACTTTTGCACGAACAAAGTCAAGGGTAATCGTTAGTGGTATACATTATTAATTAATGGCACATAATTATTATCAGAATTATATTTAGAAAAATAAAGTCACTTTATAAAAATGAAGGGCGTGTAAAAACCTAAAAAATATTTTCGTGATTATCATCTGTGATAAAAAGGTCGAGTTTTTTAAATTATTTAGGGTAAAAACGGGAGCCGGTGGGGGAGGGGAATCGAATTAGACACCCTCACTTTGGAAGCTAAATCGATAAAAAATGGTGTTTGGCGATATTTATAGAATGATGTGTCTCGGGATAGTTTTATATATATGATATGTGATAGATAGTTTTCGCGGACGGATCCGCGAGAAAACGTCTAAGTAACTTAATAAAAAGTTAGCGCCGTTTTTGGAAGAGTTATTCTGATAATGGTAAACATGCAAAACTAAGTAGTATCAGTTTAGGGCAGCATATAATGCACCCGGAAGAGATAACAAAACTCACTCCCCGAAAAATCTGGCATCCTTGCTTAGCTTGGCGATGGGCGATTATTACTAAATTAATCGAATTATTCGAATGGCATCTGTAATCGAATGTATTCGATAAGCAACTGTAGTCATTCGATTGTCCTTCAATTGGGCGGCGAGTAATACCTACTGGAGCGCGCGATGCGCAGGCCGAACTGCTAACTACTAACAAATTCGAATCGTCATTCGTCGCGTCGAATAAATATTCGTTCCCTGCCTGTTCTGAGCGCATCGAATGCATTGAAGGGCCGAGTATAGATTATCATTAGATTGACGATTATTATTCGATTAAATTTTATTTCGAATTACTAAATTGACATTCGATAGTTCAAATGGTCGATTGTCGATTCATTCAATAATTTTTTTTCACACAATCGCTCATCGCTAGCTTAGCTTATGAGACGGGCGGTCAGGGTGAATCTGGAATCAGCAATTTAATAACTTATTACGAGGTATTTACGACCTAAACATATTCAAACTTTTCTGAAATACCTTACTTTAGTAAAAAAATTCCAGACAAAATAGTTATAAGTACCTTTTTCAACTAAGCTTCTGACTATAACACAAAAGATAAATATGAAAAGGTATTTTTTCTTTTGAACAAAATTTTTTATATCGTTCATCTCAAATTTTCTTTTCATACTTATTTTAGTTAGCTGTAAAACCAATAAAGTAAAGTAAAATATTTTCTATTAGCTGTCGAGTCGTACAATCTTTACGCTCAATGAGCCCAGAGGTATATCGCTATTATACGAGCTATTCTCGTATATTTATTTATTTATATTATAATATATTTGTGATCTCGGAAATGGCTCTAACAATTTCGCTGAAAGGTATAAGGTCATTTCATAGGGGGTGAAAAATCGATGTAGATTTTATTTTTGGGAAAACGCGTGTTTTCGAGTTTTCATGCATCTTTCTGTAGCACTGTTTGACGCAGAATATTTTTTATTTATTTATTTATTTATACAAAGAATACATTTTTGTTAGTAAATAGTGTGTGATGTATCTTTAGTTATAAGTACTATAATCATATATACGTACACGCATGTACTTTATATTCAACCACATTACCTAATAAATCCAGTTATTATTCGGCACTCATGTGTTTCACTTAGTACTCCCGACTCCAACCAGTATATGGCAGGGTCGCCATCGGAAACCGACACCCTACCATATACGTAGTGAAGAATTTTACGACAGCAAATAATTGAGAAGTTATATTTCTACAATGAGTCAATTACATCGTGATCTTTACACTCGTGACTACGTTTGTGCAGAGGAAAAAGTTATTTCCGATCAAAATGGGAAAAAACATCTCTAAAGGAGAAACTGTCGTGGTGCAAAATGCTGTGGGTTCTAACCAGGCCCAAGCAGAAACTCTGGGATTTCATCTTTCACTCACCAATATACTATTAACAATAATAGTTGTGGTCGTTTTGTTGGCGGTTTTGTATGCAGTTTATCGACTCTACAAAAAATGTCACGTGAAGTGGATTACACGAGAAATGAATAGGAATGCAGTAAGAAGATCTTATTTCCAAAGGTCGACGACACCTCAAGCTACGCGAGCGCATCCTAAGACTTATCCCGATATTGTGTAGTTAAGTGAAGTGAAAAGTGCGGAATAGTAGTGAATAGTGGCATTGATTAAACGGCGCTAAGAAAAAGGACATGGACAAAATTATTATACTCGTATTATTATTATCATAAAAATATATTAACCATTGCATATTAAAAGTTAAGTAGTAGTATTTTGACAACAATGTGTTATTTCAACATTTTTGAGGTAAGATTATATTTGGTATGGCCATTATTTTGGAAGATTTGTATTATCAATTAAAAGATGTTAGAGTTTATCTGATAAAAATTGGACCGAAACGTAGGCAAGGTAATATTTTACAAAAAAAAGTTAATGAGGCATCTTTTTTGTATCATCAATATGAGAGTTGGTTAGAAAAATATTTTGATGATGTTAAGAAAGGAATAATAGTTTCAAGTGATATTCCATTAATAGAAAACTGTCGTAAAAAAATTGAGCAGTTGTACACTGATATTCTTAATTTGTGTCAATACAGTAAAGTAAAATCTGAATCGAAGATGGATACTTTTGATTTACGAACGGCATTGAATTTATTGCCTTGTACAGGAGATGACGAGTCAAGTGTAAAGCAATTAATTGACAATATTGAATATTATGAGTCAGTTTTATCAAATGATGAGTGTAAAAACAATTTAATGAATTTTGTCCTTAAAAGTAGATTATCTCAAGCAGCCAAACTGAAGTTAAAATCTTCATATTCAAGTGTTTCAGAACTAGTTAAAGATATGCGGAGAGAACTTTTGCCCCAAAAATCTGCAACGGCTATTCAATGCAGGTTACAGCTAGCTAAACGGAATGACTTGACAATATCCGAATATGGTAAATTAATTACTGAAATGGTAGTTGACTTGACGGTATCGCAGGCTAACGGTGACAGTAAAAGTTACGATGTATTGAAACCGTTAAATGAGAAACTTGCAATCAAAAAATTCGCCGATGGCGTTCGAAACCGCAGGTTGAGCACTATTATAGCTGCGAGGAATTTCAGCTCGATCAATGACGCGGTCCAGGCAGCTCAGGACGAGGACTCACCTTCGACTTCGGCTTCGGGAGAAATTCTAGGTATGTCGAAACCTTATTATAATAATTCAAGGGGCTATAGAGGAAATTTTCGTGGTGTCCGTAATTTCCGAGGGCGTAACAACAACAGATCTTTTTCACACAGAGGTCAAAATCGTCAACCAGGAAATCAACAGACGGTAAGATTTCAAACTTATTCTTCGCGTGGTCCGAATCGCGGACGTCATAACTACCGAAATTTTTCTCAAAGGTATAGAGTTAGGAATAGAGATCGTTTAATACGTATAACTCTAACGTAAACGTTTTGAATGAGCAACCGAATAATTCAGGTCAGTCAGTTGACAAGCAGGAAAATGCCCAAAACTTAAGCAATTTTTTTCGTGAACTATAGTAATAAACAATGTGAGCATTTAATTTTAGCTAATAACAGTAATTGTTTTATAAATTTAATGTTATGCAATCAATCTCATTCATTTTTAGTAGATTCTGGAGCTTCTTTGTGTGCCATAAAATATAGTGATATTCAAAACTATCATGTGCCTATCCAAAAAGAGAGCATCACCGTAAATGGACTCGGTGGCAAAGTCCGATCTTTTGGACACGTGTACTTACATCTACAAGTAGGACACATGATCTTGAGTCATAAGTTTCATGTTTTTAGTCAGTTGCCAATTACGGCTAGTGGAATTATCGGACGAGATTTCTTAAACAAATATAAGGCTCATCTACACTTTGATAATAACACTCTAACATTACGCGATGATTTTAAATCTGTTCAGTTACAATTAAAACAAAAATGTACTAGTTCGTTAAACATTGCAGCCCGCTGCGAAACTATACATTATATTCAAACAGACTTAAAGGAAGATGTTTTAATTTGTTCATCAGAAATTCAAAAGGGAATATACTGAGCTAGTTCTATCGCCACCCCTGTGAATGGTTGCATACCAGTTCGTATATTAAATACAACCGAGAATGACATTACTTTAGATATGATAAAACCAAATGTACACAGAGTTAGTGATTACCATATTTGTAAATTTGAAAAATCTTCTAATAATGCAGACAGGGTAAAACAGTTATTTTCTACACTGCAATTACAAAATTTAAATACTGAAGAACATCGAACAATAGAGAACTTATGTGCCAAGTACGCCGATATTTTTTTTCTACCAGGTGACAAGTTAAGCACTACAGATATTTATACACATTCAATTCACTTAAAATCAGATACCAGACCTATATTTTCAAAACAATATAGGGTACCGCATTCACAAAAATCAGAGATGGATCGACAAATAAAAAGTATGTTGGAGGACGTTATTATAGAGCCTAGTAACAGTGAATGGTCTAGTCCTGTTTTGCTTGTGCCAAAGAAGGTAGATCCTAGCGGTGAAAAGAAATGACGATTGGTTGTAGACTACCGTAAAATTAATGATTGTATTGAGAACGATAAATTCCCATTGCCAGATATAACAAATATTTTAGATTCATTAACAGGCTGTGTTTATTTCACTCACCTTGATTTATACCAAGGATACTACAACATAAAATTAGACGAAGCGAGTAGAAAATTTACTTCATTTTATTCAGGCCAATATCAAATGACTCGTATGCCGATGGGTCTTAAAACTAGCCCAAGTTCTTTCTCACATATGATGACAATCGCTATGGCAGGCCTAAACTATGAGAAGTGCCTTGTGTATTTAGATGATTTATTAATTTATGGACGCAATTTATCTGACCATAACAAAAATTTGCAATACGTTTTTGAAAGATTAAGAACTGTAAATTTAAAACTTAATCCGAAAAAGTGTTCATTTCTTAAGAAGGACATTTTGTATTTAAGACATGTTATTTCAGGTAGTGGAATTGTACCAGAACCAGATAAAATTAATGTTGTTAAAAATTACCCTTGTCCAAAAACAACTGACGAAGTAAAAAGATTTGTCGCGTTTATGAACTATTATAGAAAGTTTATACCTAGATTTGCTGAGATAGCTTACCCTTTGAATCAGCTATGTAGAAAAAATGTAGCTTTTATTTGGGACAGTAATTGCCAAAATGCTTTTGAACTCTTGAAAGAGAAAATTATTTCTCCACCAATTTTAGAATACCCTGATTTAAGTCCAGAAAATGAGTTTACATTGCAAACCGATGCATCAAACAACGCAATAGGTGCTATTCTAAGTAATAAAAACGGTAAACCAGTAGCCTTTGCCAGTCGTACATTTAATAAAGGCGAGAAAAACTATCCCGTCATTGATAAGGAATTATTAGCTATTGTTTGGGGAGTAAAATACTTCCGTCCATAGTTGTATGACCGTCATTTTAAAATACTGACAGATCATAAACCGTTAATTTACCTTTTTAACATGAAAGATCCTTCAAGTCGACTCGTTAAATTCAGATTAGTTTTGGAAGAATACGACTTTGATGTTAATTATGTAAAAGGTTCGAACAATGCGGCTGCAGACGCGTTGTCTCGAATATGTATTTCTAGTAATGATTTAAAACAAATGCACGAATGCCTTGTAATGACTCGTGCACAGACCAGGACGTTAAATGATGCTGTTTCTCCGGCTTGTAAAGTACCTACTGATGATCATCCTGATCAACTGAGAATCGTAAGTACTCATATAAAACCGAAGAATTCAGTTGAATTAAGATTTATAGACGTGAAAAAGTTTAGTGAATTTAAAAGTAAAGGTGCGATTACAGTAGAAAGTAAAGTGTTCGGTTACGTACCAAGTAGAAAAACTATTTACATTAAATATATAGATTCCCAATCGCAAATGACGTGAGACGAGTTTGTTAGGGAACTATATCAGTTTTGTAAAAATGTTAAAGTTGAAGAATTATGTATAGTAAAAAGTAAAGAGTATGCTATAATTATTGAAAAGTTATTGGAGGAAATAAAAAAGAGTATTAAATGGTCCTGACCACGTGTTTGCGTTTTAAAAGATATAATTAGAGTAGAAGATAAAGATTACAGGCGTGTTATATCAAATGATTTTCATTTCCTGCCTAGTAGTGGCCATGCTGGCATGAGAAGGATGTCTAATAATATAAAAAAGTATTATTATTGGCCAGGCCTTGATGATGATGTTATAAAATTTGTTAGTAGATGTGATAAATGTCAACGTCAAAAACACTCCATTCCTGTAAAAGAACCTATGGTTATTACAACGACAGCCAATTCCGCTTTTGAAAAAATATTCCTAGATCTAGTTGGACCTCTAGAGACAGATAATGACAATTATTCCTATATCTTGACCTTGCAATGTGAGTTAACAAAATATGTTGAAGCTTATCCATTAATATCTAAAAAATTAGAGGAAGTCAAAAATCATTAGTAAATAATTTCATATTAAGGTATGGTATACCAAACGAGATTGCAACGGATAAAGGTAAAGAATTTTTATCTAATGTTTTTCAGGAAGTTTGTAAATTATTAGGAATTAAACAGCTGAACTCTACCGCATACCATCATCAGAGCATGGGTGCCTTAGAGGTAAGTCATAAACATTTAAACTCGTTTTTGAGGATACAAACCGATAACCATCCAGAGGCGCGGAGTAAGTGGCTACCATTTTGGAGTTTTGCGTACAATACGTCAGTTCATTCTGAAACGAAGTTTACTCCATTCGAGTTGGTTTTTGGGAAAAAATGTTCTCTACCACTCGGTAGAGAACATTTTTTCCCAAAAACCAACCAATAGGTTCTACATAGTTTTTATTTAAATTACTCAATTTAAATAAAAACTATGTAGAACCTATTTATAATTACGAAAGCTATCCACATGAGTTAAGATATCGTATTCAATTAGCACAAAAGGAAGCTAGAGATAACTTACTTTGTAAGAAAAATCAAAGAAAGGAATCGTATGATTGTAAAATTAATCCTATATATTATAAGGTTAACGATTTAATTTTGGTAATTAATGAAACAGGAAGTAAATTAGAACCAATTTATTTAGGTCCTTATAAAGTAATTAATGATGTATCACCCAACGTAGAAATATTGAAAAATAATAAAGTGTGTGTAGTCCATAAGAATCGTACTAAACTTTATAATTTTTTTTTATTTGAAAGAGGGGAAGTGTGATGTATCTTTAGTTATAAGTACTATAATCATATATACGTACACGCATGTACTTTATATTCAACCGCATTACCTAATAAATCCAGTTATTATTCGGCACTCATGTGTTTCACTTAGTACTCCCGACTCCAACCAGTATAAGTGTCTTAAAGCCTATGTTAGGTTTATCTAGACACTACTACTACTAGTTCTCTTTATACAATTACAATAAGCATGATTTTTATTGAGCGAGCGCGCACAGCTACAGCGAAGCTCGCTGTTCGATGCCTACCAACCGATATTTTACTAGGATTAGGAATAGTACTACGAGGGTCAAACTGAAAGTTCTTAGAACTGGCCACTTATAAACAATATAATAAAAAAAATATTCTAAAATTTGAAAATAGAACTCTTTGCCAATATTACTGAGTATATATTTCATTCATTTGTCATTTGTTTTACGACTTGGCGGCAAATTGAAAATTGTCTGTGTCACGTCAAAATGAATTTAACACGAGAAAATTTTCGTGCAATGATTTTTTATGACTTTCGATGTCATTTAAGTCAACAAGAAAGTTATGATAGACTACGATTGGCCTTTCACGATGAAGCCCCATCTCGTGCGACTGTTTACAACTGGTTTAATGAGTTTAAACGTGGTCGCACTAATCTCACTGATGATGTACGTGAGGGACGGCCTTCTACGGCGACGACTGAAAATAACATCTGTGTTGTGCGGCGTATGATAGAGACTGACAAAAGAGTGACCTATCAGCAGATTCGGACAAGCTTAGGCATCGGTATGAGTCAAGTGCACAAAATCCTCCACGAACATTTAGCGGTCAGGAAGCTTTGCGCCCGGTGGATACCTCATAATTTGACTAAGGCTCAAAAACTCCATCGTGTGGATTGGTGCCGTAAAATGATTGAAAGATTTAACGGAGGTGACTCAAATGCTGTGTTCGACATACTAACAGGTGACGAAAGCTGGATTTACTGTTATGATCCTGAAACCAAAAGACAATCTGCTCAGTGGGTGTTTCCTTTCGAGGAGTTGCCAACTAAAGTGAAGAGAGATCGAAGTGCGGGAAAAAAAATGGTGGCCTCGTTCTTTGGAAGGATAGCTCATTTCGCAACAATTGTGTTAGAGGATCAAAAAACAGTTTCTGCAGAATGGTACACTACCAATTGTTTGCCACTTGTCTTGGAAAAAGTTCGAGAGAAACGACCTCGCAGTAGGATCCTCCTTCACCACGACAACGCCTCGTCGCACACCGCCAAGCGAACGATCGACTATTTGGCGACATCAAACGTTGAATTACTGGGTCACCCGCCGTATAGCCCCGACCTCGCGCCTTGTGATTTTTATTTATTTCCAAAAATTAAAGAAAAACTTAAAGGAAAGCGGTTTATGAATGCTGAAGAAGCGGTGGCTGCGTATCGCGATGCCATTGAAGAGACCCCTAAGGACGAGTGGGCAAAGTGCTTTTCCCAGTGGTTCCATCGCATGCAGCGGTGTATTGACGTCAATGGACAATATTTTGAAAAGATATAATAAAACTAATAACTGGCTAATGTAATCAGTTTTTGATTTTCTAAGAACTTTCAGTTTGACCCTCGTATGTGTATTAAAATCTCGCTCGGTGCCGAACATTTTTTTCGTATTTATTCAAGATTAAAGCTACTTTTAGTTATTTATATAGAAATTAAATATTATTATCTCGTCCCATCTTACTCGTCCTCCCTAATTTTGAATTTTTTAAACTTAGAAATAACACTTACTGATACTTATTAATCACACAATTTAACAAACACTACGGTAAATTTGCATTCCGGTTACAGCTGAACACGATATTTGCTTAAGTTACGTGTTTACAAACATAATCAGTTACATATACATTATTTATAGAAATATATAACACATTGCCTATTAAAACGGTGGCCCATTGTAGTTTATCTTTGCATGTCTTTATGTACGACAAGTGAGACACCAAAAACATATCCAAAACTCTCTGCCAAACTATTAAACCTTATTCGTCTTCGTGGCTCGTCCAATAGTCGGTGGTGTTCACAACATAAAAATGCAATATACGGCGTATGGTGATCAAAAGATTTCCTTTGGCAGGGTGAACTTTCTGTACCCTTAGACCATTTTAAGAAAGGGAGCCATCTTGAATTTTTGTGCAGTGGGCGGTTAATCATTTTTTTGTATGGAAATGTAAAAATCTAAAACCAGTCGTGTGGGGTATCAAATGAAAGAGCATTATGCGCTGATCTATCACAACACCACCCTGAGGGTCTTCGTAGAACGATGGCACTCATTCAACAATCCACTCATCAAAGTTCGCGTTGTTTTGCAGTGTATTGCATGTGTTATTTGCATTTTTTTTTCAATTTTTCAGATTTTAAGAGCAATTGTTACTAACATAATATTGGCTCTGCGTGAAATAAATATATTGAACTGAATTATTTATTGAATTATAGTTGATTTTGATATAAAACATGTCCCAAAAAGAGCGTGCCAAAACATTCATTTATTTTATAAAAATGCTACTAGCTACTTACGACTCTAGTTTTTTTTCTAATTTTATTGGTAAGTCCTAATAATATTACCTTTAAAAAGAGTTCGATGTATCTTTAGCGTGCGAAAATTGCTTGCCTTACATTCAGCAATTTGATCCATTGAGCGTTAATATTTCGTACATAAAAGACATTTGACCCGTAAACGAATGTGCATCAAATTCGAATCCCGTAAATTTACCCTACTGTGGAAGGAGTGTTATGTTTTTCGTGAGTATGTAAGTAGCTATCTATGTAAAGTCAGCATATTAGATCCCACTGCTGGGAAAAGGCCTCACGTCAACTATGAGGAGGTACGAGCCATACTCCACCACGCGGGCCCAGTGCGGATTGGTGGAAGGGTGTCTGTAAGGCAAGTGACAAACTTTACTGTCAGATGTTATCAAGCCGCCCTAGGGCCTCTGACTATGCTTAACGACTAATACCATCAGATATTAGCCAGGACCAACTTCTTAACGTGCCTTCCGAAGCACGGAGATGCTATCTATGTACGAATGTATAATTGTTTGACACGGCCTATAGCCCAAACGGCTGGAGAGTTTTTGACATACGAGGTGTCGTTGAATTTTTTCAGGATTTTATTAGTGACATAGGCTATATACATTTTTAAAATGGCACCCGCAAATGAAAACAAAGGGTGGGAGGTGATGTTTTTTTCAATAATTAGTTTAATACACTATTGTTGTTAAGTACTTACAGACATAAAAAGTGCGAATTCACCTACTGCTATAGAGGGTGTCACATAATGGTCGTGCCAAAAACTTATGAAGGAGATTGATTATTAAGTGTCTGGAATGGCTATCTGACAAAAAAAACATAACTCTGAAAATAAAAAACGGTGTTACTTTTCTTTCTTGAAAAATAAGTCTTATTTTTCATTATTAAATCCCCGGCACGTGTTTCGGAAAAGGCTTACATAAATTCTACAGCAAGAATACTTTAAAAGAATCATTGTAGGCGTAATAAATCGGGTGTAGGCTGTTCGATATTCTCTGAAACATTGATCCGGTAATATTCCACGACTAAAACCTTCGATACTAAGGTAAGAAGCCGGTTGAAAATAGCCAAGCCTGGATAATGGAATATCCGGGCCATGCAATTTACGTCAATAATGGCATTTAAAATACTATACATGCAATCTACGCCGTTTAAAATACTTAAATAAAATTTATAAATGTTGGATGAAAAACAACTTTTAATAAAATATCTTAGGTAAGATAAAACTGTGAAGTAAAGTGTACCACAATTGATATTTAAAAAAAATTAAAGAAATAAAAATTAAACTTTGCCTTTCAAAGACAATCAGACGGACAAAACATAGTTCATTTTTTGAGGTGCGGAGTAAAAATATGAACTGAAACATAACACGAATCTGCTTTAGAGACTTGTTATTGAACAAAACTAGAAAAATGCAACAATAAGAATAAATCCACTTTATTGCTTCCAAAATAGTCGCCCAACAATGAAGCCTTTGGTAAAAATGTTGTATGTGACAGTTCGTTTTTGACAGTTAACTTTTGTGTTGAACTAAAGAGCCGAGTCTCCAGGGAACTAAAATAGAGTAATTTCCATATGTTTATATCAACTCTTATTAGTTCCGTGAACGGTCACCACACAGTCACTGTGAATGGCGATAATCAAATGGCTTCATTTTTAGGTTGACATTACGCAGTTCAGCGTGTCTTGTACTCGTATTATAGAGGTCAGTGAATATTCATGATAAACATGTACCTACTTAGGGTAGGGTCTCCAAAGAAATAATAATTAACATAATGGCTTTCGAAGGGAAGATCAGACTGTAAGAAACAAGCTATTGACACAAAAAAACAATTCCTAGCCCCAACGACATTCACCGCTCTACTAAAAGAACTCATCATAAAAAACTATGTAAAAAAATAAATATAAAATTGTAACTATTTAGACTAAAATAACAAATGACGTAACTAAAAAACAACCTGAAACAAGCAATCATATTTTTTGAAAAAAAAAACAAAACACCCGACTGTAAAAATCCATATCTATACTAATATTATAAATGCGTCTGTCTGTCTGTCTATTACCTCTTGACGCTTAAACCACTGAACCGATTGAGATGAAATTTGGTATGGAGATAGTTCGAGACTCTGGAAAGGACATAGGCTACCGATATAAAAATATTAAGGGGGTGAAATGGGGGATGAAAATTTATATGGAAAATCAACTCTTGCAGGCGAAGTCGCGGGGAACCACCAGTTATTATATATTTAAAATGGTCTTTTTATTAACTTTCATTTGATATCCATATTGCTGTGGTAAGGAAAAATATCAATCCCCCCTCCCCTCTTTTATTTTAATTTTCGGGCGCCATTTTTTTAAACGTATATAGCCCATGACACTCTCATAACTTTGACTAATTTAAAGACATCTTATATGTCAAAAAGTGTCCAGCCGTTTGGGCTGTAGGGCGTGCCAAACAATTATACATACATATATCATACATACATACTCTCGAATAACATAACCCTCCTTCCGCAGTCGGGTAAAAAGACTGTATCATTATGTAGAGTAACCAATAGGTAGTAATAATTTTAGTAATATATTTTGAGCCCTTACTGCACGGAACTCTAAAAATATTAAAGTTTTAACTTTTATTAACACTCAATTTAAAAAGACACGGAACCAAGAGTCTGTGGATGTAAAGAATCAATTAAAAAACATATTGGTTCTGAGATCGAGACTTCTTTTGAAATATGTACTAAGAGTAAGGCTTCTATAGAAATAATAAGGTTTTAAAGAACTTATTGGCCCTGATATCGTTAGAGAGGACCAATAAGCTAGCTAAACTACGCTTAAGCTTGGCCTTTGGCGATGAGGCTAATGGCTAGACGTACTTCAATACATCTATAAACATATCTATTATAGAGCAACGGATAGTTCTACTATGTTTTAATTTTTGTGCCTTCTATCGAATTGTATTCTGCTATTAGATATTATTAATAACAGTGTTTCTGTTGCATAGTACAGCTGATGGGTGATGCAGAGGGTGGACTATAGTAAGGGTTTCTTACCAGCGACCCTTTATTATTTTTACTTTTTAATATTTTATATTTTTTTTGCAATATGTCTTTACTTCAAAACTGTGATTAACTAGTTCTACTCTCTCTTTTTATTCTTGCAATGATGATTCTTTCGACTCTGTGACGTCTAAAGGTTTGACTGGCAGAGAATGCTTTTTAGCATTAAGTCCACCTTTTGTACACTTCTATTTGTTCAATAAAGTATTTAAATAAAATTAAAAATATAAATAGTAGTTAATAGGCTCTCATAATGCAACGCAAAAGTTTAAGATTGATTATACCTATGCGACTGAATGTGTAACCATGATCCAAACTTGTCAGGTTCCCCTGTTAACAGGGTCACGGAGGTCAGATGGCAATCGCTCCACTGTAATTACCTGATCTGCCACATCCTAGATCATGGTCCAAAGCGGACCCTTGGTCCTCGCGTGTGTGTGAGTGTACAACCGGGATAACGCTAGGATGATATATAGATAAATAGATAGATTACTTTTATTGCACACCATAACAGAAAAATACAGTAAGTACAACGATTTACACAGAAAAATGTACAATGTAGGCGGTCTTATCGCTATAAGCGATCTCTTCCAAACAACCTTTAGGTAAAGGAACATACTCATTCACAGGAAGGGGGAGTTTGGTGCAAAAATCATAATGATGATATAGTACCAACCGATCAATGACAAAATTGTAGGTAGGAATTACGTAAACCTCTGAAGCGATTTTAACGTTATACATCTTAACCTGTATTTAATAAGCCTTCAACGAGAACAGCCGGATATTGGCGGGTCCACGGGTAGACGTAATATTGAGCTTTTGTTCGAGTAATGAGCTTTCGATGAGTCCCTGTCATTGTGTGCCTGAGCTTATTGTGCGGAAGCACTTGATAAAGCATCATTTGCATACAAGAAGAACTTTAATGTACTTTTAGTATCACTGAGAACTCATTTGCG
Organism: Pyrausta nigrata; assembly: GCA_949316185.1. Taxonomy (NCBI): domain Eukaryota; kingdom Metazoa; phylum Arthropoda; class Insecta; order Lepidoptera; family Crambidae; genus Pyrausta; species Pyrausta nigrata. The sequence continues at coordinate 4,997,770 of OX438936.1, forward strand.
TGTCAAAATTAATTGGAACTTAAATTTTTATTTTATCCTAGGTAATTATAAATATATTTTTACCCATATACGACTAATCAATTACATACATGCTGAAATGACATATTTTCTTCTGATAAGTGAATAATAGACGGCCGTCTTGGTGTAGTGGTTCGCGCTCCGGACTACAAAACCAGCGGTTGCGGGTTCGAATCCTGCAAGAGGCAAATGTTTCTGTGATGAACACGAGCATGTTTATCTAAGTCATGGATGTTTATAAACTTATTATACCTATATCTATCCGTTATCTTAGTCGCCAAAGCACAAGCTCACGCTTAGTTTGGGGCTAGGTAATTGCTGTGATTGTTGGAACAATTTATTATTATCAATAACTAGCAATTCCCCGAGACTCTTCCCCTCCCCCCCTGTGCCAAAAGTCGGATTTTCCATACAAACTTTCATCTCCCATTTCACCCCCCTGATGATTTTATAACGTGACAAAAAGCAGTCTATGTTCTTCTCAGGATCTCAAATTTAATTCTGTACCAAATTGTATTTGAATCGGTCTAGTAGTTTCGGAGCCTATTCAATACAAACAAACAAACAATCAAATCTTTCCACTTTAAAATATTAGATCTAGATACGGGTCCAAAACATCAACATGACTAGATAAGTAGCTACATAAGTAACTCGTAGGTACTTAGCAACACAAAACTATGAAAACGATACTATAGGTGATAAAATGTAAAATCATGATTTTTGTCACGTTCTACTCGAAGCAGAATATTTATAGTATAATACCTTTGAAGTTTTTAGAAAGAAAGATTCTTTGTAACAGAGGATTATTCGTTAGCCTGGAAACCTTTGATCTTAAAACTTATCTCTTATATCGCATTGTACTGAGCTGCCCCATTGATCTTTTATACCAAGATCACACCATATCATAGGCATCTACTTACCGTATCTTAATTCAGAGTTTCGATCTAGTTGTCAACACGCTGTCTTCTAACCAGTTTTTTTAGTTTCTGAACTCGGTTTGTAAAGTAAAAAACAAACTTTGGTAATTTCAAACTTTTAGAGATGGTATGCCCATAATCACTATAGAGTTACTTATACCACTTAAAATTGAAACATGGAGCTATAAAGAGTTTTATGAAAATATACGGAGTATAATTTATCCTTCATGCCATCTCAACGCACCGGAAACCGACATATGACGTTTCTATTTGCATGTGTGAGAATTTTCAATCGAGAAAAAAGGTAATCCTGTTAAAATCGATGTGTGGAAGAGAAAGTCGTCATAGGCATGCTTATGAGGTCACAAGAAGCTTATGTTATGACGGCTTAAGTTAAAATTGTCAATAATTAATTACAAAATAACTACTGAATAAAAAGTCAAAATACTCAAATTACTTTCTTAATTTATTCTTTACTTAAATATATAAAACTTAAACCTTAAACTTACTTTACATACTTCATTGTCAGGTTTCGCAATAACTCAGAAGAACTGAAATTGGTGGTGGTAACATCAATGTGCCTCGGTAAGCGCGTTAAGCGGTTGCTCCTGGAACTGATCTCATCACCGTGTCGGACTTGTCATCTCAACGAACTTTGACAGTGAAGGAACAGACAGAGGTCCTACTCCAGTTAACGAATGTCGGTAATGTCGCGTCTAGCCATCTCGCTCCTTTGCGTTGTCATTCTGGCGTGAGTGACAGGGACTGCTACAGCCGAAACTACGGACATCATCAACCGGAGTAGGGTCTCAGAGATTGCACATGTGTAGGCGCACATACTTGTGCACTATAATGTCTCCCGCGCAGTTGGCTTATCTCGGTTGGCATTGTCTATATTCAAACTTATTAAAGCTGGTTCATCCTTGTCTGCTTAAATTTGTCTATCATCAACCTTCGCCCCGTTATTTCGAAAACTTTGCCGGTACAAAGTTTTTGAAATAACGGGTTTAAGACAGGACTAAGCTATAAGCTAGCCAATTAGAAAAGCGCTTCGCTATTAGGTTATGTCACGAATGTGTCATTCATTCCTCTGTTGTCGGCTAATATTTAGACCCATTTTAAACCTGGTCTATTTTTTTGTAATTACACCATTGGTGTTAAAAATTTAAAAGGTTAAATTTAAAAGTATTTAAGCCAATACCAAATATTAGCTGACCAATTACAGAAATAATATTTGGTCCTGGTATAAACCTAGTACTAAGATTTTGAAATAAGGCCGTTGTGGTTTACAAACTATTTTTCAACAGTGTACGTGGATGCCGGCATTGGCACTACCAACCCTGTCAAATTGACATTTGTCACCAGCGGCAACTCATACGAAAGGATGTGGAAAGTCAAAGTCACCCAGATACCTTGCAGCACCATTTATAAAGGTATTTATACAATATATCCCAGATAAGCTGGCTCCATCCATTTGGTTAACCTAGCTCCATCGTTGACTCTTTATACATTCTGCAGACCGTCACCCGTGTACCACTGCACGCCAGTATGCGAAGCGCGGCGACCCTAACTATAAGCCGTAGCGATACGAATCTGCCTAAGGAATGAACCTCGGTACGGGTCGACCTTGAACCCAGAAATCAAAAGTCGTAATAATCGCTAGTTGGAAAGACAAATGATACGTGTCACAAGGTTTTAGCTGTCAAGGTGAACGACCTTTTATACACGTTTATCTGGCACGTACTATAAGTACTTTTATTTCGATCATAGGTTGGATGTTTGATTTGACATTGATTTTACCGCCAGGGGCGCCACCCCTTGACGCTTGCTGACAACACAGATAACACAAACAACAGTGCCTCCAGCACTGATAGTATCCTCGTCCAGGAAAAACTTATTGTATATTTTTTTTTACGGCCGATTTTTCTTTTTGAAGGTGTATATTGTATGATCAGTGGCAGGTAGGCGTAGCTATAAATTAATACGGGTTACATTAACAGTTCAGTTTGGAGAATTAGTAATTTTAGGTATCGATCTGAGTATACAAAAAAAAATATTTTTACGTTTTATTCTAATCCACTTTTCTCTATCCTAAATAAATCGTAACTACACGTAAACAATTTTACGTAATCGACTGAAAATTGAAAGAAAGACGAAGTATTTATTTAGCACCAAAAACTACAAACAACGGGGTGACTCAGTGCTTAAAACTAAACCAAAAGGGCCTCCGCTTATTGTATTATTATAGGTATGTCAGTGACAGCAAAAAAGCATATCACGACTACTGGTATTCTGCAAAAAAAGTAAAAGTGCAATCCATTAATAGTCATGATGACTCGCGAAAGTTGCGATATTTCTCTATTTACCGTTTTTTCGGATACTTAAAAAGTAAATTGTATTCAATAATATGATGATTGAAAACAATACCGATAAAGTCAAGTCATAAAAAGTAACCGGCTTGCATAGCACGTTAAAAAAATTTCAATGAAAATTACGAGTATAAGCTCGATTGAGTATTTTCATTTTTTTCCCTTTAACATAAGCGTCACCATATATCGAAGGCATTGCCATTGTAATATTAAACTCCTTGCCCCATAAGAATAAAGTTGATTTTTCTTAATTTCCTTTCCCTAGCCGACGAGGGTTGTCTTCAGTACTACACCGGCGTGTCAGGGCAGCTCCGCTCTTTCAATTACGACCCTGCTTCGGGGTTGCAGCTCAGCAACCAGGACTATGGAATCTGTATCAGGATGGAGAGAAACTTCTGTGGAGTGCAGTACACTGCTTGCCCGGACAACGGTAAGTCGTATCGTAGTTACAACCCTACTTAGGTACTATTGATCCCCTTTTTATTATTCAAACATAAGTAATGTTTGAATAATAAAAAGGGGTTGAATCTTTTTGGCATATCGACTTCCTCCGCCAATTTTTTTTTCGAAATCGCGACAAACAATTAAAGTGACAGGTATGGATAGAGGACACATAGAGGAACAAAAAATGACAAGTAACATGTTACCCTGAAGTGACACTATACGGAGATATTTAAAGACAAAGATCGACATACGAGTACAATGATTGGCGTTAAACTTATTTGTTGTTTAAGGCGGTCCAGCACGAAATTGAGAAAATAACGTATTTCTAAATCACTTGTACGATGAGCTGAATTAGTTAAATACATTCAAATAACTTATTTACGTTAGCCTAATCATTGCACAAGTTCTTGACACAAATTCTTTATGATATAATAAACATGACTTGTAGCTGATAATATCTAAGAGCATTTTTTTTCGAAAACTTTGATTTTTACGCAAGAAACAATAATTGTACATAAAAATGATTGTATTGATATCCCGCAGGTCCACATCTTTTTAAAATACACGAATAAAATATAAATAAGGAAATATGAACACTTTTCAGTTTTTAACACAAATGTCTGATGATTTTGCGCATTGCGCAGAGTAAAACTATTGTTCTAATCATCAAGTCTAAAACTTTAAAGCAAATGGATATAGTTACTAATATAAATAAGTTCGATTCTGTTTGAAGATCGTTTGACTTACTCGACTTGCTTCGCGCTGCACCCCCTTAACTTTATTTTAAGTAGGTGCCCTCCTAAAGTAGAGAACGACCACTCACATCTTAAAATAGGTAAACAAGTACAGTCCTGATTGAGCGCAAAAATATATGGAAGATATAATTTAGAGCCATTTTCTTTTTCTTGTCCCGTATTAGAGGGGTCATCTAAGTATTTTTTATTGGACTTTTAGATTTGACGACAATTATTGATCGTAGAGTGTACTTTTTAATGGTAATCCTTTAAGAGCCACTGCGCATTGGTCATAGACCACTTGCTCCTAGTCGCCGTTGATATTTTTGAAATTTTTTTTTTAGAAATAAGTATTGTTTAATTTTCATGGATGCGTGTGATGCGACGGTTTTATTGTAGTTGATATTTCAATTGAACCCTTATTGATATATAGCATTTTTTTTAACTTTTAGTGATTTTTTTATTTATACTTAGTTAAACTTAATCAATAAAGGCACCACGACGTTGACAAAATTTTCCTGTCGGTACATCGATTAACACGTTAAGGTTGAATCTTAACACCTGTATAAATTTATTACTTTAATTAAGCTACATGCAAATTTTCATTATATTCCGTTTCAATAGATAGGTATTTAATCAACGCAGCAACAGCCGAGGGTAAGTTTTTTGTATAATATTTTATTCGTCGGTACGCCGTTAAAGTTCAATAGAAAATACGACGCATTTCCAACATGAAAATGGGAATTTTCCACGAATCAAATAAGTACGTATTCCCACTGAGCTATACCGAAAATAGACGGAATATCTCGCTTTACAAAATGTTTAGTGAGCTGTCTCTCAGAGGGTAAACAGCGGGCATAACTGTTATAAATCCTCTTGAACCGGATTTGATGCTTAGAGAGCATTTGAAGGGTTTAAGTACAAACATTACTACGCAGTGGCAAAAGAAATTACCGCCGTGCTACCTACGTGTTCCTTTTGACATCAAAACTTGAGACATTCGTTCGGTACTTTTGTAAAAAATTGCAAAGAAATTGCTTCGATTATAAAAGATATTATAAGACATTCGGTCTTCTTAAATGCAACAAGAATCATTCACACGGGATCCGTCATTGACAACGTCAATAAAAACGGTACATAATGATGGGTAGAATGACGCGTGGTCCGTCAAACTATAAACATGTGGAAGTGTGTCGACAAAAATCACAGCTCAATAAATCTTAAATAATATACCTTCATCGATAGGTAAATATTATTGATGAGGTTTAAGACCTAAATTAATAAAATACACTTGGAACTTTGTTTTCTAAATTAATTTACGTTAAAGATTGCCGATCTTCTATCACTTTTACACTCAAAACTAAAATAAAATAAAATACGTGATATCATCAGAACAAAGTGACTTTTGAGGATGGAGTCGCCAGTAAAAATATTTTTTGGTGAAATGCTCGTGAGTGATACTTCGGAAAGTATTCGCCACGTAACCTTCGTGGCGATTTTTAATTCAAGTTTTTTTGACTAGAAAAAATAACTACACTAAAAAGTCTCCCTGTGACCACGAACGCTGTAAAGTGTTCGAAACGTCAGGTTTTAAATAAAATGTAAATAAATCGCGAAGTAATCCGTAAAATTGTGTTTTAATAAGTACTCTAAGAAGGCCTAAAATTTTAATGAATTCTGTTGGAATCAAACAAATAGCCGTGTTATTTCGTCCGATATTTAATTTAAGAATTTCCCACGAAAGTTACGAAACGTATTTTTCATAGCGAAGTTCTATTTTATAAAAATATTTCAAATAAACCCCAAATAACTAAAATTATACTTGCTTTTACAATTTTTTTTTGCATCAAAAAGCATAAAAACCATTAATAAATAAATCTCTTAACCTTTTATATAGTTAAAGGTTTCGATTTGAAGACGAAGTAGAAATAAAGGTTTTCAACTTTATTGGTCGTTCCCACTGCTCCTTCACGACAACGCGTGACCCCATTCTGCACAACAGACAGTCTTCAAGTTGCAAGGGCTGTGGTTGGAAGCTCTCCCTTGTCCACCATATTCACCAGACCTTGCACCTACCGATTGTTACTTTTCTAAAATTTTGACAACTTTTTGGTGGGTAAAAAATTCGATTCCTGAGAGGCAGTACAAAATGCCGTTGCAGAGTTTGTTGATTCCAGCTGATTTTTATAAGAAGAGTATTAATAAATTGCCAATGCGTTGGCAAAGATGAGTCGATTGCACGAGTGAGATTACTTTGAATAACAGAAATAAAAAAGTTTAAAAAATAAGTACTTTCACTTATTCCATACAAAACGGCAATTTCATAGGTAAAGACCTAATATAATTTTTGCTTTATTTCATTTTTTTTTTTGGTACACAGACAGGTTACAGTCATAACATATTAAATTAAAAATATCATGTAACACAGTTAGACCGTAGCTCAGAAATAGTATACACAGCATGTTAATGTTTTTTAAAGCTAATAGGACAAGGAAAATATAAAAAAGAAAATTTAGACTACTTTCAACGCAAAACAAGAAATTATACTGTAACAACAACAAGCACAACGATAACGAAAATACACATACCTATACTTAAATTATTTCACAAACATTTTGTTTTTTGCCAGTGAGACGATAGTGGGCCAGATCAGTTTATCTTTTGTTCATTTGGTCAGCTGTTCCTGTTACATGACTTTGTCAATTAGTGTTCACCATGTTCTTTATTGTATAGAAAAGTCTCTCTTTTTACTAACGGCGTATTTTTTATTTCTTGGTCACACTGGCCCAAACTACTTTCAAAGCTATCTAGCTTTGAACCATCTCTTCCGCAACAGAAGCCACTTTGAAAAAAAAAACTGGTTTACTTGTAACGTCTTTTAACGAGTCAGATCACTTTTACTGCTCACCGCAGCACCTCCATCTTAATTATTCTTTTATTATCGTATGGGTTATAAAATGATTCACACTGAGATAGTGATTCTTGTTTCAACTTATGCGCTGACCGCTGACTCGTCATTATGGTATTTACATTACTCGTAATTAAAAGCAATTTATTGCTTAAATAATTATTGAATTTTGCTGCGTATTTTCCTAACGACATCAATAGAGGCAAATGAACACATCGAGGTACATGCGGGCGTCCGACAAGGCTGCTTACTTTTGCCTCTTATTTTCCTGGTTGTCCTCGACGGGATTGTGCATCGCGCCTATCAAAACAAGCGTCATGGGATAGAGTGGGGGCTAACCAAGGTCCTTGAGGACTTGGACTATGCCGACGATCTCCGCCTACTGAGCCATACACACCGCGATATGCAATCCAAGATCGACGACCTGCACCGGGAAGCGGGCATTACGGGGCGAAAAATCAATACCCAGGAGATGCGATCTGGAGTAGGGAATTTTGAATTGTGAACTTTGCATTGGTGCAGAGGATGTGGAACGAGTCCACAAATTTACTCACCTCGGAGGCGTCGTATCAGAGACTGGGGGTACAGAAGAGGACATCACTTCTCGCATTGCCAAGGCCCGAGCCACCTTTGCACAGCTCCAGCCATTGTAGCAGTCACGGAAATGAACCCGGAGAGTCAAGATTAAGATATTTGGGTCCAAAGTGAAACCTGTACTGCTCTACGAGTGCGAAACGTGGAAGGTTACAAAATACATCTCGTGAGCTGTTGGAACGCTGCTATGACACCCCGACCGACCAACAGATCAAGCGTCGCAAGTGGAACTGGATTGGTCACACTCTCCAAAGGGACCCCGACCACATACAAGATGTGGAGTAAAATAAAGCGCGAAGCTCAAGACCGAACGCGATGGAAGAATACCGTGGACGCCCTCTGCCCCACCTCGGAGTCATAGGACCATAAGTCAAGTAAGTAAGTCAAGGGCACACTTAGAGGGGGCCATTGCCCAGCTATCGGTCAGTAACGGCATAAAATGTACAATATTTTAATAATCAGAACAAACTTAATAGACAGAAAGTTAAGTTTTAAGTCCAGTGCAAAAAAATAAGGTTTATTTTTGTTAGCTTATATACTAAATGCACACATGCATATCAACAACACAATCAGACGCAGGACGTCCACTGATAAACATAGGCCTACCCCAAAGACTTCCGATGTGACCGGTAACAAGCAGCCTGTATCCGGTCGCATGATCGACCTTTACTGGATCGTCTGTCAGTCTTGCTCGTGGACGCCGTACGCTACACTCTTGACCAAATGGTATCCAACCAAGCACCTTTCTGCACTGTGCCCTGCTCGATGATGTAAAGGGCACTGTTTTCACTTGCCCAGTCTGTGCAAAATTCAAGCCAAAGTTTTTAAAATACACTAGGGTAATCATTAAAACTATATCGGGAGATTAGCAACGGATTTTAAAGGCCCGATTCCCCCTAAGACTTGTAATGGATATATCTACCACAGATGAATACTTGCGCTTTCCATTTGCATATGCATGCAAAGATATGAGTACTCAAACGGTAATAAATTGTCTCACAGATTTATTTTCAATCTTTGGAATGCCCTCTATACGTTCATTTTGATCACGGAGCGTCTTTCATGTCCTCAGATCTACGAGATTTTTTAAACAACAAGGGTATTGCCATAAATCACTCAGCTTCTTATAATCCAAGAGGGAATGGTCAAGTAGAAAATTGAACGGCACACTGTGGCAGACTATAAATCTCGTATTAAGATGCAAGAATCAACCAATTTCCTTGCTTTGCATAGCGTTAGATCTCTCTTATGTACTGCGACAGGCGAAACCCCACATAAGAGAATGTTCAGCCATCCAAGACGATCATCTAGTGTCCAATCAATGCCCACTTAGCTGCGTTCTGGCAACAAGGTTTTTAAGCGACAGTATACAACGGGCAGCAAATATGACCCTTTAGTAGAAGAGGTTGATCTTATTGAGCCTACTCCTATGTATAGCTTTATCCGTTTACCTGATGGAAGAGAGAAAACAATATTAAATCGCCATTTAGCTCCAGCTGGTGTGCCAAGTACCTCGAGACCAGAACAGCCTATACCTATGGTTGTTTCGTTAGAACAAGATTCAATTTTCCCTGTTGCCGTGCGTCGCAGATCAGCTCGTGCAAGAAGGACGCCTGCTTACCTGAAAGATTACAGAACTTAGGCAGGGAGGAATGTGGGGAACTGGTAATACTTGACGTTATCAAGTAAAAATATGTATTTTATATAGAATACAGCCTACATAGTTAATAGAATCAGGCGTAACTTTGCGGAAATCCATTATTAGATGGGAAAAATAAAATACAATTAATTTGCTTTAAATTTCCGCTAAGACACGCTAGCGCAGGCACCAAAACCACACCAACCGGTATGTACGTGAATGTAAAAAAGTAACGCTTTCCGCAACAACAGGTTTTTTTTTCTTTTTGCTGAAAAACAAAATGCAAAAAGGCCCACCGGAAAAAAGTTATATAGCAAAACAACGTTTGGCGGTTCTCTTGGCAGAAGTAATAACGAAACATAAATTTCGAAAACATCAACAATTATATGCCGGTGCCAAGGATCGATCCCAGATATGACTTGGTGACAACATACAGACCGACGCTTCATCTTGCTACCGAAAGAAATTAGCAATAACTTGCTGCATGCGTGACGTACCTTTCTCCAGTACTCCCGGAATATCGAATTCTAGCGCGAGTTATAAAACAACAACGGCTTCTAGTGATGGATTGTAATAACGAACTTATTATTTACCACTAAGGACGAGACGACATGCTTGACGAAATATAGCTGCCAATGTAACTATTAAAATCTGTGCGCCCAGTTGCACGTTTTTTTTTAAATTATTGGTAAATATGAAAATGTACGTGTAAAACCATATCATTATTTAATAGAAATTAAGATGTTACATAGTCATGTCAATGTACGTAGACATACATTTTGATACATATAGCGCTATCTATTGAGATTTTTTTGAACCAGAATGTTTGTTTCCTCGCGATGACGATAGGAAAAAGATCTTCTTGTATTTGATTTCACAACAAATTAACGGTTCTTGGACTTTTTCCTTGTGCTTAGATATACTTGTGCTGAAAGACCTTCCTTTTTGCCATATTTCATGGTTCTAGGTCTATGGGAAGTACCCTACAGGTAAATATAGAGAATAAGTCTAAAATGGCCAAATCTTTTGTTTGCGTTAACTTGAAAGCTGTATATTTTAACAACTTTAAGAGACCAAACACATACGTAGTTGATGTTAATTTCGACTTATTCCTCCACGCAATCCTGAGAGAAAGGGTCTTAATAGATAAATCTTTTCTTAACAGATTATTTGGCTCTCGCCTCTTATGCTTGCCTTAACCGGCTGGTCACGAGTGGAGATCGCAATAGCAGAACCTATGCTCTAAATGGGAAGTGTAAAATGTCACAATGCCGGCCTGCTGGCTGGTGCGCTTAGCACTGGCCACCTGCACCCCTCACTCACCTCTTTACAACCTTAGCCACTCACACCAATGTTGCTGCCTTGCTACCCACTTAATAGCTATTGTAGAGGCATAAATATACGGCCCATTTAGTGAGCGGCAAGTCACCATCTGCCGTGATTATCGTAATGAGACATTAGATATGGCAGGCATTCCGTTGCCTCATCAACATCCCAGCAACCAGTCCAGCAATTCCCCATCCATAGATCCAGTATTAGTTCCCATCTCTGCAATAGTCCTTGCACCAAGCGGGTGCTGTCTTTGGTCGTATCTTCTCAATAATGCAGGCAAAGATAGTATCCACTAGGCGTACATATCCCAGCTCATTATCGTATCTCAAAGGGCCTCTTCGAGTTGGATCCATATCCCCAAGTACGCCTTCCAAAAGGACTGGCCTCGTGCCGTGATTTCCCGCAAGAGAGAAACAAATAATTATAATAAAGATTCATTAATTTCGCTCCACAATCTACATAAATCATCACATCAATCAACTTCTTAATTTCATACGAAACATCAAAAAACAATCTACTCCATTACTTCTTTGTTCGTATTATTACCTTATGAATCTTCAAGTGAATGATATTTAACATAATTATGAAGTAGTAATGTCATTTATACTATGTATAGCAGCAACCTATGAACTAAGCCAGTTGAAGCAACATTTAACTAAGGTAACATGTGCCATATTCAGGCTTTGTTTTTATATGGTGATATATTGCCATGTGCCATGTGCCATATTCAGGCTTTGTTTTTATATGGTTTTAATATGGTGGTATAGTGAATCCTTATATATTGATGATCAAAGGGTCACACTAACACAATACGGCAAAAGTTTGCCTAAAAGAGCGATTGTCCTAGTCTCAAATATCAGTACTTAAAAATCCGCTAGATGGCGTTGAACAATATAATAAGTAAATTAGATTATTAATTACGAAAAAGGCTGGTTTTAGCGTTGATAATTTTTAAATGTTTAAAAAGGACTTGTCCTCTTTTTGTATGGAGGCTAGTTTTTTATTCCAAGATATCACCAACCACCAATAACCTATATTTATCTTTAAGCCACAAAAATACAAAACACGTACCCATAGAAATCAGAATTTTAAACGCCTCCATTTTTGAGAAAAATATGTTTTGTAACAGACTTCATCCATTGATCACTTACTTGTATTTCCTGGCTGTATGGCTATGTACCATTGCCTTTCCACTGGTGGATAAATACTACTAAGTACTACCACAGATTATATAATAGGTACTACTGTCAATGGAATGTCAATTTTGCTGGCAGTTTTTTTTTCATGCGTTAATTGATATAGGCGAAGGTGCGGTTGATGTACAGACAAAGAGAAAAAAAAAATTCAATTTTTCTCTTAATCGGAGGCCTTATTAAAAAAATATATTAATTATGCAGAAAGGCTAGTTTTTGTGAACTCTTTCATATAATATTTAGTTTATTCTGGTTAGAAATATTGACGAATAAAAAACCATTAATGGACCTTTAGCACTTTTTAAATTTACGTGTACTGGCAGGTTTTTTTTAAAAACAATTTATATCATGACGTTTTTTCCGTTTATTTTTAACTGCATTTTGAAACTGTCCTATTGTTGTCGTAAGTACTTCCACTACTACATGTCTGTACACTAATATGTTAATATTTTATTTTTGTTTTAAACTCAATGATTTCGACAATATTTGAAATAAAAAATGTGAAGGTACTCGTGGCAATAAGCGTATACTTAACCCATATGTAATTAACCATCCTGTATACCTACTTAGTTACTTGCTTGGCCACTTACTTGTGCTTGTATAATATAAACAAGTTGTAACTTGTATTCGTCTCAGACACATATATATTTCATGCCACACTAATTTTTGGTAACTTGTAATAATATAAATGTTACGTATTACTTAATTAGACGCGCCCTAAACTGTTTGCAAGTAAGGGAAACCTGTTATTGGCTTAACTTTTCTTAAGTACCTACTATGTCTGTATATCTTATTATAAAGCTGTTGGTTTTCTTAAATAAATAAATAGATGTACCTGAGATATCAACATAAAATAAAACTAAAATTCTGAGCTGTCAGAAAATCCCTCATTAAACGGTACTTTTACGGCTTTACGTAGAAAATGAGACGGTGAAAAGCCATAATTATCGCCATAGCAACAAATCCCTAAAAAATAACTCGTAAAATAAATTGGAAGGGAATATTATAAGTACATGCGTGGGACGATAGAAGGCCATAATTATTGCCATAGCAACAAATCTCTAAAAAATAACTCTTAAATTGTAAGGGCATAACATACAGTCGCGTCGCGATGGCAGTAATGTCAGACATTATTTCAATTTTAATAATATAATAAATAAGCAAAGAAAAGAACAACGATAAGCCGTACAAATGTATAGTATATTTAATTGTTTAGCAAACCACAAACATACGATGTCTTTTGTAAGCGATGTCTATTGTAACAAGATTCTTGTTTTCTTGAAGCCTGATATGTTCTATTGTGTTTTATTCGTGTCTTTATTGAGATTTTTAATTTTTTTCTGCACCAAATTTCTTTTTGATTTTCTCAATTGGTATTGCTTCCACGGGCTTGTGTCGTCTAGACGTCTATCAATATATACCTATATAGTATGTCCCGTTACCGATGTCGGAGCCTTCAAGAGGTGATACATGAGTTCCCCTCCAACATTTTTCTCTATTAGAAGAACCTCGAAAACGAACCAAAAAATATCACCATTCCATAGAAATGTACCTAGCCGATTTACTAAATAGTATGGGAAAATCAAAAAATAATTTGGGATTTCAAAATTAATCCTATTAAAAAAGTGGTAGCAATTTTGCTTCTTCGTCAACACATAAAGGCTCTGACACCGGTGCCGGGACACATTGTATAAGTAGGTACATTAATAAGACTGTAACTGAGATGAGTATGAAAAGGAGGCTCCTTTACCAACACATCTTTATCAACTCGGGTAGCCAAGCTGCACTGCAAGCTCTAGGATCATTTGAACTCAACTTCAAACTAGTGCGAACATTAACCTAAATACTCTATGTAACTTTAACAATTATTTTTGTATTTAAGCAATTTTTATGAAAGTTTTTACTTAAATATTTTTTGACAGTCACACAAAAATCGTTTTTTAAGCAATTTTTACGAAAGATTTTACTAAAATATTTTTTTTATAGTCGCACAAAAATCGATCGACCGTGTCCAAACAGACGACACCACAGTCAATCGATTTTTGGGTGCTTAAATAAACTTAAACAAAGTAACACCTTCATGGGTTGTATGAACGTTAATCTCATTAACCCCTTTAGGATCATAAGACCGCCGGCGGTCGCACAACAATTAATTTTATATTGTGTCTGGAAACTGGATCTCTGAATGGTTAATCTGCTGAATATATTAAAGCTCATACCATAGTTATAGTACAATAAGAGGTCATAATTAGACAGGACAGCGTTTAGAATATGAGTCATTTTGTATCTCGTATTTTGTAGTCACAGAAAAAGTACTAATAGTACTTCGTACAGAAGTATGACTTAGCAATTGTATTCAAAGAAATGTCTACTCAATGTCGTCAACAATATGGTGTAATTTAGTTCGCCTCAGAGTCAAGCACATTTTCGTGTAGACACCTACAAAAATCCATTGCAAGATAATTTCATACTTATTGCTCTGGAATATGATTCATAATACACTAAACCTATTCAGTGACGTTATATCACGCGACGCAATAGGGTTGACTGCTACGAGAAGCTTCTAACGCCATCTAGCGCCTTTTTCTAGTACTTTATTCATTCTCGTCCAGCCAGCAACGTAGCCGCGCGGCCGCCGGTGAATAAAACGCGTGAGGGTGGCTCTGGCCGGTAGCGACACGCAACTTGTTTTAGCACCTACGTAGGTGCGCCGCGCGTAGGTACGTTTTTGCTACCTCCGCGGGGAGATACACAGGCCTGCTACGCAGTCTACGCAGGTCGCAGGCAACAGCTACTAATAAGCAAGTAGACACGCAATTAAACCATTTGTTGTGGTAAGGAAAACAAGAAAAAAACATCGTAAAAATCTGGTAAAGGAGTGAAATGGGTATGGAACTTTGTATGAAAAATCGAACACAAGTACACACGGCTGCTCAGACTGCCCCACTTTAACCTTAAGACCGCCTCTATTCCCTACAATATAAAAGCTGTTTTTGTAGATGACATAGATAACCTGACGTGCTGCCGTCTGTATAATGCGCAACTAAACAAAGTCGCTGATACGGTTGGCATCAAAAGTAACTGAACATTTGAGTACTTTGTCACAATTTATTTAGGATATCTGAAAGTGACATGGCTACATCTTAACACTACAATATTTTATTTAGGCAAAGTTACTAAAGATTAGACATTGCAAAGTGAATCACTTAATAAAAAACACAAAATTTACTAAAATGTTTTAGCTTCTTTTGATATTGACCATAATTAAATTTGTCATAGGGCAAAGACATAGGGTTGCCAACTCTCCCAATGGATTTTTCAGGAATAAATCGGGACGGGAAAAATACAATCGGGACTATAAAAAACGTTTGTAAAACATACTAGGTTAACAAGGTTATGGTAGAAACTCCTACTGGAAATTTTAACAATACACATACTCAGAATCGGGCAGGAATTCTGACTATAATATCTATCTAAAGTTTAATCAAATTTTCAATTTGGATTTGACATTGACATAGACCATCGTGAATCAAACCTCTCATTAGTCCAAGTTTTACCCCAAAAGGAGAGAATTATTTCTGCATGGGCATTTTATGGAAGTATTGATGTAGTATATCAAATAGCTACCTAACTACTATAGTGCGACTGCTTGTCTGAGACCGCGCCTGCGGGGTACAGGGGTAGGCGAGAACAGGGATTTGAATTTAAAAAATAATGCCAAAAATCAATTCACTCAATCAATAAATCCACAAGCGCCCGCCACCTGCACCGCTTATATATATTATTATTATTATAGGATGAGACGTCACTTGCGGTGTAGACGAGTACGGGGGGTACTCGTCTACACCGCAAGTGATGTCTCAGATAAGCGGTCGGACTACACCTACTTTACGCGAATTCCCCAAGCTTTTAATTCAAGTAAAATTTTTGATGTTCATCGACTAAATTTTAGATCCTAAAAATCGGGACATCCTTATTAAATCAGGATAGTTGGCAATCCTAAGCATATAGGTTATACTTTTGTAATGCAGACAACGCATTGTGTAAATGATATCCGAACAAAAAACGAAGCAAGAAATAGCAAACTGATTAAGATTTAATTAACTACTGAGCTCACAATTCTTTAATCCATGGCAAAAGGGGGTTTTTATTTTATTTTACAGAGCTATGCTCTCAATATTAACAAGATGGATGCAGGTCCGCTTTGATAAAAATTCTTATTGCCTGCGATGTACGTACCTTCCGATTTCAATAAATTTTATTGAACTAGGCTATTATTGGCTACGCGATCAAGACGTGATGGAAGTATAATCAGAGACTCTAAGTTCCAATTGCATCCGAAACTGCTTATTTATTTATTTAAGCACTTAACTTGGTATTAGGTAGCACCGTACTAAATATATAAAAGTATTTAAGTATGTCTATCCGTTATCCTAGTCACCATTTCACAAGCTCACGCTTAGTATGAGGCTAGATAATTGGTGTGTTTGTTGGAACAATTTATTATTATTACATTAATGCCGGGTTAAATAAATTGTACTAATGAAATCTATCTATAACAACATATTAATAATAGAACTCTAGAATTCCAAAGACTGGACATTGATTTAATAAAATTAAAATATCCTCCGCTTAGCAGGTGAGTGGACAGTGAAGTAAATTTTTAAGTTTTTGAATTTTTTGTTTGTTCCTTATTAGACCCAAGTTTTTGAATTTTTTGTTTGTATGTGTATTTGTTCCTTATTAGACCCAAAATCTGATGAATGAAATTTAATACGCCTATTACTGTTAAGATAAGTATGGTCCAGTGCACAATCTAGGCTATATACTGTTTTAAACTTTCATGGTCATTATCATTAGAATAGTTATTTACGGGATTGCTACCATGTACCTTTTTATTTTCGAGTTTCCGATATTTCGGCGCTGTTGCAAGCGCCATGATCACGGAATAACTGAAGATCGTGCGGGTGGGATGTTATGGGCAAACATATCGGTCTACCCTCCTTCTAAGTCTTTTATTGCGTTCACCTCCGGTACCTCTGTTTGCAAACTCACTATTTTCTCGCGTCTGTTCTCGACACACAACACTAACAGTATCCGACCGCGAAACTACACTTGGTTGGTTTTTTCGGTTTTTGCACATTCGAATCACTGGATTCCAGACACTTGACAATTTAAACCCGTCCTCGCGATTGAAATTTTTGTATTTGGTGATTTCAATTGCTTCTTTGACCAATCTTGGTATGTAATGGCGTTCTGTCGAAATGATCTGAGAGCTATGAAACTCAATCCAATGATTTAGACCTGATTCCAACAAATGTTCCGCGATCGCCGATTTTTGTATGTCATTGTTCTTGACCGCCTTAATGTGTTCCTTCATACGGCAAGCTATGGTACGTTTAGTTTGGCTGATATACGAACTACCACAGCTGCAGTCAACCTTGTACACACCAGGTTTATCTAAGGGGAAACAGTCTTTAGGCGAACGTAGACATTGTGTCACTTTTCTTAATGTTAAATTCAGTTATTCCGTGATCATGGCGCTTGCAACAGCGCCGAAATATCGGAAACTCGAAAATAAAAAGGTACATGGTAGCAATCCCGTAAATAACTGTTCTAACAATCTAGGCTGTCTCGTTTCAAAAGGCTAAGTACATCTAGAGACACAAGGCAAACTCTCTTCCCCATACAACTTAGTACAAATAAAAGGTCAAGATCACTGGACGGCACCGCGAACGTTGAGAGTATGAGTCATTTTGTATCATCAAGTCTACACAGACGATATCGCGGGCAACCACTTATGATAAATATTTAAAGCGATTCGAAAAATCACTTTCTAAGCACTAATTTGAAAATGCGCGAAAAGAAATATAAATAAGAAAGTAAAATTCAAAACTCAATCAATTCGGACATCACAAACAAACACAGTACAAAAGATATCACACGTACACAGTGCCTTTGTTGTGTGTCTGTGACGTCAAAATCAAGGGGACCTCACTCAGCATGAGCCAGGCTCTCTGACGGTCCATTTCAACATGTCGTCTGCAAATAAAGTGGCGTTTCTGTTTGCAACTACATTATGGTTTTAATATCGTAAAGGAGAGCAAGCGTGAACAAGTCTTTGTGAAGTATTAATTTTAAAAATCGTTGCTTGATGTAATAGGCAAGCAGAATCAGACTTATTAATAACTTGGTGTTTCGTTCTTAAACGAAATTACGTAACCAATGTGATAAATAGTTTGTGATCCAATCCTGTATGCAATTTGGTAGCGATAACCAAAGCTAAACCAGAGCAAAATACTAAAACTAGACTTACATGTCTGCCATGACATGATAATAAGAAGAAATTACCTTATACTTCCGTCATACTTCCGTCATGACATTCCCTAAACATTTTACAAAAGTAAAATAGTTATTAGAATCGACCAACCAAGCTAATATAAACACGCCCACAACATTTGCGTCCTAGTTATGGGTATTAGTACTTAAGAGCTAAACGCCTTGTAAAATCACGTAGCTCTGAGCCCTCTCAGACAGCTTATACCCACTGCCCCTGTAGGATAATAATTATGCCTTCCAATTAGCAAATAATATTTTTAATCCGCGATGTTCAAAGCGTAACAACAAATAAGGATAAAAAATAAAAAAGAATTACTTAAGGATCGCAGCAACTACTTAAGCTTATCTACGCTAATTACTTAGGTACTTAAAGGTAAATTGTATGCCATGTCAATCATTTAAGAACCATTATAGGATACAATCTGTACCATAATTCTTAAAACCCTTTTATTAATATCAAATACATCGGGAAAATCTTGAGATCCATCAATCAAATAAATATTGTATATGGAGATAATCCACTTTATTCCAATTGGGTACTTGACACTATCCACAAATAATGACGAAATCCAAATTCTTGAAATAGTCAGCATCTTTCAAACACAGTTACATAGATATTTCAAACTATCTGCAGTATTCGATTTTTAATTAAGCTAAACTCGATAAAAAGAAAATTATTTGAGTATAGTGAAATGTGACGTCATAGTTTACTATTCCCGCACAAAAACTATGGAAGAACAGCGTTTTGACAGTTAATTAAAAGCACATCAACGATCGGTGGCGTCGAACAGCCAATTAAGGTGTGCTAGGTGCATTTCTACAGATCTTTTTCTCTGTTCTGACGTTCTGAAACTGGATTTTCTTTTCCATTGGTTGCATAGCTCACTAGCTTTTATTAACTTGAAAGCGAGGGTAGAACGAGATTTAATTTCAGTCACGTCTAGCTCCCTTGTTCGTTCCGTAGGGTCGTGTTACTTTAGCTCTTTTGTGATTCAGAGTTCAGTGTTATGAACTTCCAAACGCGATCCGAAGACGAACAAGGGGATCCGTTACCTTTCACAATTCGTGTTTTTGACGAATATTTTTTTATAAAAGCTCTGAAGCCCTGTGCCTAACGCACCTGTTTTGTAAATATGTTTATACTTTTGATGTTTTTTTATGTTTTTTTAGTGATATTCTTTTGTTTGGGTTTGATAGGTGTAGATTGTTTTGATAGTTGTTTGGTAACAGTGTCAAATACATTAAAATAATAATAAACTAACATAAAATTTATTCCAGCTTTTAATTTACAGTCCTAATACTATCGAAGGCAAAAGTACCATTAATATATTGGTCCTTGGCTCTAAAATGTTTTTGCGAAGTGCTACAAAGAAATCCACGGGTGTGGTGTAGGCACAGGAAATGCCTCGTTCGTCCGCTTCCGCGGTCAAAGTCGCTGGTATTCCCAGCAACAGATCAGGTAGCTCTGTTTCAGGTTCATCTGCCACAAACTCGGCAAGAAGTCGAAGATTGGCCATTGAAGCCGAGCATGCTCAAAAACTTGCCAACATGGAACGAGAGCAAATGGAGCGCGAGCGTGAACGTGAGCGCCGCGTTCTAGAACGCGAGCGCGCTGCCATGGAGCTTTTTAAACAGGTGGAATTAGCAAATTTGGAAGAGGAAGGTGGCTCATGCCGTTCGTCCAGACGCTCTATCCGCAGCATTAACCAAGATGTACAAAAATGGCTTGATAAATGTGTAGATTTAGCTGTGCCCCACACTAGTATTGTTAAAAAATCACAGAACGCTAACAATTGGGAATTTCCCGTCAGCAGGTCGCCTGTTAACATACAGTGTTCTATGGAGGTACCTCAAAAGGTACTTAACAGACCTCAACGAGGTGGCAATCTAGGTGAAATTGGGCATATTGAATATCATAAAAATAATCCTCAACTCTCCACAGAAATAGGAAATTTGGCGCAAGCTGTTGTAGCGTTAGCTAAACAAAACCAACCACAACGAAAAATAGGCGATGGCAGATTGCCTATCTTTGACGGGAAACCTTTAGAGTGGTTGAAATTCAAACGTATGTACAATGATTCAAAAAATCTATATTCCTTTACAGACAACTTTGCTCATATCACCGTGGCACTGAAAGGAGCGGCCTATGAAGCGGTGGCCTTTCTGTTAGTGTCCGCACGTGATCCTGTAGATGTTATAGAAGCTTTGGAGATGCGGTTTGGTAGACCAGAACTAATTCTACTCCAAGAACGTGCGGCAATCCGTGCACTACCTAAAATTGTTGACGGAGGTGATATTAACGTATTCGCTTGGCAAACACGCAATTCTATCGAGGTGATTAAACTCTTGGATCAAAGGCCTAACCTGGATTCACCAGAGGTATATCAATCTTTGCTCAGTAAATTAACACCCTTACTACAAACACGGTGGGCTGACTACGCGTGCATACACTTTTCTCGCAATGGTGAGCTCACGAAGCTCGAGCTTTTAGCCCGTTTTCTAATTCGTGAAGTGGACCTCCAGCTAAAATTTGGCCTTACAGATTCACTCACCGTTGTTAAGAAAAATGAACAAAAATACACTGAACAAGACAGCCGCACCTTAATTACAACCCATCCACAGCATTTCTCCGCTAAAAATCATGAAATTCCTAATAATTCTTTAAATATTGACAAAATATCTTGTTGTTTTTGTAATGATAAACACGACTTAAGTCATTGTGACAAGTTCAAGTCACTGACTGTCAATGACAGATGGCAGTTCGTAAAAAATAAAAAAGTTTGCCATAAATGTCTTAAAAGAGGTTCGCATACTCATAAAAATTGCAATTCTTCAAAAGAAGTTTGCAACAATACAAAATGTAACTCGACACATCATAAACTTTTGCATATCGCATATATAGTGGAAAATGAAGACGAGGATGAACAATACGAGTCGTTTTCCTCTAGGAATTCCCAAATAGTTGATGTAACTATCAAACCCTCTACTAGTTCTCAACCAGCTTCGGATTTCGTAGCTCATGCTAATAGCTCGACTTCGTCGAACAGTAAGGAGCCTTCTTTAACTTTTAATCCACTACTCAAGATTATTTCTGTCGTTATTTCGGGTCCTAATAGAAGCCTTACAACCTATGCCTTACTAGATGACGGAGCAACTGCTACCTTTATAGACTCAGACCTCGCAGTGGAAATAGGAGTGCGAGGGCCTGTTGCTTCTACCCACCTTAAATGTGTTGGTGGCCTATCAAAAAACACACAAATTTAATATGTTGACTTTGATATTAAGGGATTACACTCTGATAAAACAAACAAAATTTCTCAAGCACGTTCTTTAAAATCTTTGAATTTGGCTAAACAAACCATTTTATCCCAAAATATTATTAATATTCCTTACCTTTCGGATTTGACTTCGTTTCTTTGTTACGATAATATTCAACCAAAGCTCGTCATAGGTATCGACAACTGGCATTTAACACTACCGCAAGCCGTACGAAAAGGTACTAGGTCGCAACCAGTTGCTATCAAAACAGCGCTGGGTTGGGTTTTATTTGGTTGTAGTAGCAGTAGAACAAAACCAGTTACATTCATCAATCTCGTCTCTTTTGATGACTCTACCGAGTCTGTTAATAATTCCTTTTTAAAAACTTTAATAAAGGAACACTATAGGTTAGATGCTATCGGCATTTCCAAGAAGGAACCACGAAGTGCAGAGAATGAACGCGCTATACAGATATTAGATCGAACCGCCAACCGTTTACCTTGCGGTCGTTTTGAGGTAGGTTTGCTCTGGTAATCTGACAGCCCGTTTGTACCTAATATTTATCCTTTGGCTTTGTCTCGTTTTTTAAATCTTGAAAAGAAAATGATAAGCGACCCGGCTTACGCCGAACGTAACAAAATAAAATTGTCACCTTTCATCCCCCGCCAACCCAAAACGCTAGCCAACATTTTCAAGAGTCTCTGCCTAATACGCTAAACTCAGATGATTTACGTTTAGCAACTATTCACGTTTTACGTAAAAGCCAACTGGATACATTTTCTAACAAAATCCGTTGCGTGAAAAATAATTTACCTGTGTCACACCGCAGTAGGCTTTCTAAATTGCCCCCTGTATTAGATAAAGATAACTTATTACGCCTTTCA
The DNA here is from genome assembly GCA_949316185.1 of Pyrausta nigrata. NCBI lineage: Eukaryota > Metazoa > Arthropoda > Insecta > Lepidoptera > Crambidae > Pyrausta > Pyrausta nigrata. The sequence goes on from OX438936.1 coordinate 5,020,399, forward strand.
TCTCGAATCACTGCCGGGACCTTTCTTGAACTTATTCCAAAACACTTCCTATCGGAAGCAATGCCATCAGGCATTAATATCGCAAATTTTTCTTTATCGAGCCCTTGCATCCGAGCATTGGGCTTGTATTGGCATCCTTCTGTAGATCAGGTAGATTTTAATACTCCTGTTAGGGATAGTCAAGATACTTTGCCTAATCCACTCACGAAGCGCATTACACTTTCTTTTATAATGAGAGTTTTTGACCCTTTAGGCATTCTAGCCCCAATCGTAATTCGCGGACGCATCTTATTTCAAAATATTTGGCGGTTGAACTTATTGGGACAAAGAAGTTCCTCTTTCAGAAACTCTAGCATGGAACGAATGGTTTCAAGATTTAGTTTTAACGTCTGAATTAAAAATTCCGCGCTGTTATAACTTGCAAAGTACAGACCCGTTGCAAGTAGAACTGCACGGCTTCGCGGACGCCAGGGCACAAGCTTACTCAGCTGTAGCTTATTGGCGTTTTATTTACCTTAGTGGAGACGTACAGCTCGCATTAATATGTAGCAAATCACGTGTCACTCCTTTAAAACCATCTATTATACCTAGATTAGAATTACAAGCTGCACTAATAGCAGCCCGTTTAGCTACATCCATCGTAGATGCAGTTAGAGTAAAACCTACCAAACGCATTTTTTGATGTGATTCTATGAACGTCTTGGGTTGGCTTCGTAATGACGCACGTTCCTATAACACATTCGTAGCTCACAGAGTGGGTGAAATAATAGAACTCACGGATGTGTGTGAGTGGCGGTGGGTAACTAGTGGTCTCAACGTTGCTGATGATGCCACGCGCTTGAGTCGTGGCCCTATGACCTCTGAATCACGCTGGATCCTGGGCCCTAATTTTTTGTTAACTTCAAACTGGCCTGAAGCACCAACTATTATTTCACCTGAAATTCCTTTAGATCACACTCATTTTGTCAGTGAAGCTGAAAGCGTAGTCTTTGACTTGCCACTTTCTGCGGACTCAGAGCGTTTTAGTTCATGGTTGCGTTTGGTCAGAACTACGGCTTACGCTCATCGTTATTTCCATGCTTAGAATTCGCGCTTTTAGAAAACACAATATTCACGAAGTCTAGATAACAGGTTACAAAATAAAATTGTCACCTTTCATCCCCCGCCAACCCAAAACGCTAGCCAACATTTTCAAGAGTCTCTGCCTAATACGCTAAACTCAGATGATTTACGTTTAGCAACTATTCACGTTTTACGTAAAAGCCAACTGGATACATTTTCTAACGAAATCCGTTGCGTGAAAAATAATTTACCTGTGTCACACCGCAGTAGGCTTTCTAAATTGCCCCCTGTATTAAATAAAGATAACTTATTAGGCCTTTCATCTCGAATCACTGCTGTCAACGACGTTCATGAAGATGTGAAATACCCCATTCTACTCTTTGGAAAACACCCATCTGTAAGACTTCTTGTGAATCATTATCATAGAAAGGCGGCCCATGCGAATGCTGAGACGGTAGTTAATGAACTTAGACAGTTGTATTGGATTGTGGGCCTCAGGAACACCATAAGATCGGTTGCTCACAACTGTCAGTTCTGCAAAGTTCGTCGCAGCACGACGTTTCAATCTGTCTTGGGAAATCTCCCAGAAGCAAGACTGGCGCACCACCATAGACCCTTTTCGTTCGTAGGCCTTGATTATTTCGGGCCTACTACAGTCGTTATTGGGAGAAGGACTGAAAAACGTTATGTGGCATTATTTACTTGCTTGACAATTCGTGCCATACACTTAGAGTTTGTCCACTCCCTTTCGTCAGATGCCGCTATAATGGCTTTACGAAGATTTATAGCCCGTCGTGGGACATCCTCCGAAATACACTCAGATAACGGCACTGCCTTCGTCGGAGCTAACAGAGAGTTAAAAAGCTTTTACCAACAAGCAGTTTCCAATTTCTCTGCACAAGAGATGGTCCGATGGAAGTTTATCCCACCATCAGCTCCCTTTATGGGAGGGTCCTGGGAACGACTAGTAAGGTCTGTCAAAACATCCCTGAAAGTGACTTTAGAAGCTACCGCCAGAAGACCCACCGATTAGATTTTTGTCACTCTGCTTTGTGAAGCGGAGGCGCTTATTAACTCACGCCCACTAACTCACATTGCTAGCGATCCTCAGCATCCTGAGGCACTTACGCCAAACCATTTCATACTAGGATGTTCTTCCGGACGACCGATCCCAGCTAACCTAGACAATAGCGATGCCTTTTCGAATACCTCTTATGACTTTCTGTTAGAGGATGCGACGTAATTTTTACTTAATAAATTGATTTTGACCTTTTTTATATCGTTTGCCTTCTGTGACGGGTAAGTAGGGGCTCGTTGCGGTTTCGAGCGGTCGAATGCAGTCGATCGAGTGATTCAAAGATCCGGAGTTTTAGTAGAAATCTACACGCGGGTGATTCAAAAATAGAGGGCCTGGGTGAGCTCGCTCCTTCCACCCTCGACTCTGTCTATGCAACGTGTAGATGGGGTCGCTGGAGTTAAGAGTAACATGATAGGTGAATGGGAGTTATCCGTATTTTTTCACGATTCGCGGTGCGTGGGGAAACGGACATTTAAAAAACATTGCTGCGCCGTCAAAAAACATACGAATCGTAAAAAAGGCCATACGTCAAAAACACGAACTGCTCTCGGGTAAATGAGCAGTAATTCGACCCCATGGTATCCAAAATTGCTTGAGAACACAGAAACATAGACCTAACATGACAACCTATCGTACGTGTCTGGTAGGGTGACTACCGGAGCCACACACAATTGCAGCCCTTCGCAATAACATGGCTATTGATTAATAAAATTGGCCAAGCGCAAGTGGGGTCATGGCCAACGCAGGGTTCTGTAGTCTACACTAATATTATAAAGAGGAAAGATTTGATTCTTGGTATGTTTGTAATGAATCGCCTTCAAAACTACTGGACCGATTGAAATGAAATGTGGTACAGAGATAGTTTGAGACCCTGAAAAGGACATTGACTACTTTTTCTCGCGATATAAAACAATCAGGAGGTGAAATGGGGGATGAAAGTTTGTATGGAAAATCCGACTTTTGGCGCGGGCGAAGTCACGGGAAACTTCTAGTAAATAAATAAATTGTTTCAACACTAACTTAGTCCCAATCTAGGCGTAAGCTTGTGCTGTGACTACTAGGATAACGGATAGACATTTTTATACATAAACATTCGTGATGTAGGTATTACAAATGGTCGTGCGTGTTCATTTCCTTAACACTTGTCTCTTGCGGGATATGAATCCGCAACTTCTGGGCTTGTTAACACGAACCCCTACACCATGACGGTCATCTTGGTATAAGACCCAAGTTCACCAATTTTTAAACAGTAGATAAACATGGATTGACAGTTTATTTGACACAATTTTCATGCAAAATATGTCAAATAATATAAAACAGCTGTTTAAAAATTCAACATGAGTTGGTGAACTCGACCCTTAGTTGGTTGCCTCTTGTAATCAGAAAAATTGCAATGTTATTACTGCAGCTAGGTTTCTACGAGGCTACTCGAAGTTTGTTCTTCTCCAGCTTATAGCTCCATATAGCTAAATGTATGCATTACTTGATAGTTTTTGGTTTAAGTTCGTTATAATATTTGCTTTATGATTTTTTCACGCACCCAATAGAAGGCATTTGTCTAGTAGAGGGTGAGGACAATTGACTCTAATAAAATGTCGCATTTTATGTTATACTTAAATATTTATATTATTTAAAGAAATGAATCTCTAATTTGTATATTAGTCTAGAAAAAATATCTGTAAGTATTTTTGAAACACTTATACTTATCGCAAACAAGTTAAAAAAAATATAGCCGTTGTAATATTATTTGACATATTTTGTATGGTAATTCTGTCAAATTAACCATTAAAAGTACTAGACCGTAATTCGAGGCTTAAATATGAGATAGGCACATCCGTTTCCCGTAGTCTTTTCCATTTTAGTACCTTTTTTATCCTATAGGGGGCGTGTTTCCGGTGTCTCACTCGATAGGCAGTGGCGCCGTCTGATTGAAGTTACTTAAACTTCTGCACCGCCATTTTTTACTCATTGGCGTTCTTGTTCCCGTAGCAAAAGGTGCTCGCTAAAAGCGTGCTTATGTAACGGTTCTTCCTTTAGTAAGAACGACCCTTGCAATTATTAAAAAATCTTCGTAAGTTCGGTACAGTGGAAGTGAATATAAAACGTTTGGAAAATATGTAAGTACACGATATTATAATTTATTTTGCAATATTGCGTGATGAATATGAAGCCTTTTTTTTTAACGTGAGGAAATGCTTTTACGCATTTCCCTGACCACGGGGGAGCGGCCAGGGGGTATGTGGGACTCAGGTCCCAGAAGGAGGCCTACTACCCACTAAAACCTTACGGTGCCCTCCGGTGCCTTGGCGAGCCGGAACCTGCGGGTATCGTCGGCGACTTTCTCCGCATGGTTTCGACACAGGCTGCGACTCACTAATATTGTAGCAAGCCACCCGGTCTGCGGGGGGAGCTGTTATCTCCCCCCACTCTCCTGCGAACGGCGCGCGGGGCTACGCGCAGCGCCGTCGCGGGCCCCGCAGACCCCCCCAGGTCTGTTGTTCGGGGCCCATCAGCAAGAGGCAGGTGGAGGAGGTATTCCCTCCTCCGGTGCCCACCACGTCGGCGGCGAATCATTGGGGCGTCGGCCGCAGCCTCCCGCTCCCTCTCCGCCACCTCCTTTTGCGAGATGACGTTCTCGCAAAAGGTGAGCACCGCCTGCCACGCCTCTTCTTTGGTGACCATTTGTGCCACCACCGATGTCAGGGCAAGGTCGCTCCCGACCACCGATGAATATGAAGCCTTACTCAACCCTTGCACTTTAATAGTAACGATAAGTTAGCAAGAATATAAACACAATAGTGTTTACTAAGATACCCTCAACGAAATAAATTTGGTGAAATTAGTAATTTCAACAAAAGTGATTAAAGAATATAAAGTGGACGGTATTTGAATACCTTTATTAAACGGTTTTTCCGTTCGGATCAAGGTTGTGCGGGTTGGTGTATATTGTTTCCTCCTTAATTATTATAACTTGTACATTTCGTTTTTTAATATTAGTTGCTTTTAGAATGAGTGACGTCAATGCACCAGTTGATGAGGAGCCGAGAGCCGAGTGGCGTGCGCCGCAAAAGGACTCGAAGCAGTAGCACCAGTAGTACCAGCTCATCTAACAGCTCCAGTTCGAGTTCATCTTCATCAAACAAGCGTAAACAATCGAGACGACATCGCCGTAAGAAAAAGAGTCGCCGCTCGAAGTGGCACCATTTAACCAAAGAAATCGGTGAGTTACGCAATCTCATTTCACAACAGCCTTCTCAATCCCACAATTGCGAATTTGACGATCAAATATCAATTTATTCAAGAGTGAGTGGAGGCCTTTACGACAATGAAGTAGACAATAATGAACAGGTTACAGACTCTCCTATCGCTTTAGAATCCGATTTTATTTTTGATATAGGAACCAAGTGGAAAGAACCTTCTGTTCCTAAAACTCCAGATGATTATATTAAAATGTTAGCTAATGTGCAACGATTTGGTAGCTCAGCCTGGTCTGAAGTAAGATATGCAGACACTCAAAAACTTTACAATCATGCTCCTGGTTTTGTTGATCTCGACACGAATACAGAAATACGAGCTTATGATTCTCTTACACATTTGGCAAAATCTGATAAGGCATATGCCGCAATTACTTTTTCTGTTCTGAAACAAAAAGAATGTCTTCAGGAAAGCATACGCAGTTTGTTAACTTGGGCTAAATCTGATTCCAGTAATTTGAGTGATCTGAATGCAAAGACTGAGGAGTTGTTTATGAAGGGGGAATTACATAAGGTTTCAACTGACCTTATCCAGTTAGTCTGCGGGCATAGGGCTGAGATAATAGAGGTAAAACGAGATGCGATTCTTAAGAACGTGAAAGACCCTGTTGTTCGAGTTAATCTAAATAAAATACCCCCATCGAACACGCACCTCTTCGAGGCCGACGCCTTTTCATCTGCGTTAGAAAAAGCAGGAGGAGTACGCAGAAACTTCTGGCCGCTTAAATCTGAAAACGCTCAAAGAGGGGTCAATAAATCTCATCGCCGACCCTCAAGGGGAACAGGCGCTAGAAAATATGTGGCCCCATCGAATGGCGCTCAAATTCCTAGCCGTGGTTCTGGCTCAGTTTGCCATTCACACAATATTCCACAACCCTCGAGGGGTTCGTGCAATAGTTTAAATACACATCCACAAAGTTACCAAGGTAACCCGTCATATGATTATGGCAGAGGGTCATTTCAATATCGAGGCTCGTAGCCTCGTGGTGCACAAAGAGGAGGAAGGGGTCGATCATCATCTCACGCCCCTAGGGGTCAACTCAAACGTAACGAACAATGACTCGAAGTCGTTCCAAGCCGGCCAATTAGCCCTGTACCACGATCGTTGGTTGGAAATGGGGGCTCCCGATATAATATTAAAACTGATAAAAGGGTATCGCATACCATTTGTTTTAGAACCTCCACTGTTTGTTCCAAAGGCAAACAGCATATTTCGCACACAAGAATCAAAGGAAATGACAGTAATTGTAAAAAAATGAAAGCTCAAGGCATTCTAAAACCAGTACCTACTATGTCTCCAAGTTTTGTTTCACACCTCTTTCTAATAGCCAAGGCAGACGGATCACAGCGCCCGATATTCAATTTAAAAGCCTTGAACCAATTTGAAAGCAGAGCCATTTACAAGGTACCAGATTTCCTCCAACAGGACGACTGGCTATGCAAAATAGACCTGAGCGAGGCTTATTTCCATTTAAAAATCTCGGAAGGCCATCGGCGCTTCCTACGAATATTTTACCACGGGGAGCTACTAGAAATGACCTGCCTTCCGTTTGGTTTAAGTACGGCTCCAAAAACCTTCTCAATGCTCACCAACTGGATAGCACAAGTACTGCGGTTGAAAAATGTACGCATTCTGGTCTATCTGGACGATTTTTTGATAGCTCATCAGTACCCTGTCACTCTGCAAGAACACGTCAAAATGACCATATCCATCCTGCAAACTCTCGGATGGTGCGTCAACTTCGAGAAGTCAATAACGATTCCTCAAAAGACCATTACGTTCCTAGGCATCGTTTGGAAACCTTAGGACAATCAGAAATCGTTACCAAATGAAAAGATTACTACACTAATAAAAAAGGATCCTTCAGATCTTACATCAGGAATGGGTGATATTGAGCGAAATACAAAGTCTTGTAGGTCTGTTAAACTTCGCCAGCTTTGTGGTACCCAGACTTCACCATCGTCACCTTCTAAGATTCATGAATGTTCTGCTAAGAGATCCAACAAACAGATTATACTCCCTCAGGAAGTTCAAGTAGAGTTAAAGTGGTGGATTCAAAATTGCCATACGTCAACACTCCTTCACCATCCTGCTCCGTCACACTTCTTGACAACCGATGCGTCAGACCTCGCATGGGGTGCCCAGCTAGACAATATACCCCTGACAGCCTCCTGGTCTCCAAAGGAACAGAACCTCCACTGCAATCAAAAGGAAATGTTGGCCATACTTCACGTCATACGGCTGTACGCGGACATGCTAAGACACAGTTCACTTTTGATACAGTGCGACAACAAAACAGTGGTCGCTCACCTCCGAAAAGAGGGGGGGGGGGGAAAAGATCACAAGCACTGATGGATTTTACTCACGAGTTGTTAACAGTATTGGATCAACATCAAATATTCTTCACCATTCACTATATCCCGGGCAGGTACAACAACCATGCCGATCACCTGTCACGACACCGACGTCCACCGGAATGGCACCTATTACCGAGAGGTCTAGAGATAGTATTCGCAAGGTGGGGGACCCCGGTGATAGATCTGTTTGCCTCAGAGAGAGCTCATGTGGTTTACAATTACGTAACCTTAGACCAAAGAGATCCGAAGGCAATGTTCCACGACGCGTTCAGCGTGCCCTGGAACTACCCTCTAGCGTGGATATTCCCTCCACTATTCTTAGTGCCCAAAGTACTATCGCATTTGAACCAATCAACGGGGATCTTCCTGATAGTTGTGCCCCGGTGGCAAAAAGTATTTTGGAGAGCGGACCTCAGAGCGAGAGCTCTAGCAGCTCCGTTGGTTTTAAGGAACCTGACATTGAATCTAACAGACACATCAACGGGTCTCCCACCCCCGAATATAGAGAATCTGACTCTCGAAGTTTGGAAATGTGGGGGTGGACTGAGGAGATAACTGATTGGAATAATGACCAGTTATCCTTACTGAAAAACTCTTGGAAACCATCTACGCTCAAAACATATAAAGTGGCATGGCAACGCTGGTTAGTATGGGCTAAGTCAAACAAAGTGAACTTTAAAAAGCCTACAGGGTCACAACTTGCGCAGTTTTTGGCGGATCTACACTTAATTCAAGGTTTTTCATATAATACTATCATTTTACATAAATCAGTCGTCTCAACGCTTTGTAACGCTGATATGTCAAGTCAATTAAGTTCTCATGTCTTGGTGAAGCATATTCTAAAGTCAGTTTCATTGAAGAATCCGAAACCTGTTAAACCACCTATTTGGGATATAGATAATTTAGTTCAGTTTTTATCGCATTATGCAGTAGATAGAACCAATACTTATCAAACCTCCCGGCACACTGCCATTCTCCTGCTGCTATGTTCAGGTCGCTGGATTCATGACTTAACTTTACTCAGGGTAGATCCGGACCACTGTACAAAATCCAATGATTCTGTCATATTCTGGCCAGAATTTGGATCCAAAACTGACAGAAGTGATTACAGACAGTCAGGTTGGCATTTAATAGCTAATAAGGACAATGTCCAACTGGATCCTGTCTTTTGGATTGAAAACACAATAACTTTATTACAAAGTAGACGAGATACGGCTAAGAAGAGCAATTTGTTTATGACAGTTAGGGGGTCTGCTAAGTCAGCATCTAGGACTGTTATAGCTGGCTGGATAAAACATTTGTTCAAAGATGCTAAAATCCAATTCTCTCCTGGAAGCGTTAGATCAGCGGTGGCCTCGAAAAATTGGCTAAATTATCCTCTGGATGAAATTCGGGCTCGCGGAAATTGGCGGTCCGCTAATACCTTCCAAAAATATTATAGACGCGAAGTTAGACCTAGCAATGATTCCTGTAATACGCAAGTAACTCGACTGTTTCATCCAGTTCATTAATTGATTTTTAAGATGTTTTCTAATTATTGCTTATGGCTGAAGGATTGAACAGACAACTTTGTTTACCTTGTTAATGTTTAAGTTAAAACCATAATAATATTTTAATTGGCAATATGAATAACAATTACCTACCATAATGTTAATAAAAAAAAATAAAAAAAAAACAATTAATCTTGATAGAAATTATATATTTTTAGATATATGCATATAATCAAGCTGCAAAGCAAAATATCTGATTTAATATCTAGTAAATGTTTATTCATAATCTTCTGTACTATGGTATGTAAATTACCTAAATAAATATACTATATGTAAAAGACAATATTTTTCTTTGTACACTCTTCTTTATTATTTAGTCACATTGGCGTATAAATTGCGTGCTTCCATGTCTCACCAAGCGATAACAGACACTTCTCATATTTAAGCCTCGAATTACGGTCTAGTACTTTTAATAGCAGCGTTTCACCTGAAATAAAACGCATATTAAAATACTTACCTAATTCGAGGCTTAGTTTATAACTCTGCCTGGTGATTTTATCAAAGAGCCAATGAGTAAAAAATGGCGGTGCAGAAGTTTAAGTAACTTCAATCAGACGGCGCCACTGCCTATCGAGTGAGACACCGGAAACACGCCCCCTATAGGATAAAAAAGGTACTAAAATGGAAAAGACTACGGGAAACGGATGTGCCTATCTCATATTTAAGCCTCGAATTAGGTTAGTATTTTAATATGCGTTTTATTTCAGGTAAAACGCTGCTATTTTTGATTACCGGCTGATTAGATATTGGTAAACTCAGGTCTTGTTAAACAATACCCCAGACTACTCCAAACAATAAGAAACCACCAAATTAAAACAGATGAAAATATCACATACACACACATACACACTTAGACTCGCTAAGACCTGCTGTTAAATCAATACGTTCGCCAATGTTTAAACAGCTGGTAAACCACGATCGACGGTTAATTTAATAGAATAGCCATACAAAATAAGTCAAATAATGCTTAACCGGTTGATTAAAAATTAAACATGTGTTGGTGAACTCTAGGCTTAGAATAATGTGGGTCCATAAAAAAGGCGTCAATCATTAGGGGTGGCGGTGCCTACGCAGACCAATCCCAATCAAACTACATTACACTAAATTTCAAAGATTATTGCACACATAAAACACTGCAGTGCTGTTATAGTCGATGTTAATTTGAGTTTTTAGGGTTCCGCGGTCCTGACAAGGAACCCTTATAGTTTCGACATGTCTGTCTGTTTGTCCGAGGTTTTGCTAAGTAACCGTTAGTACTAGAAAGCTGTACTTTTGTAGGTGTATGTATACTAATTACGCCTACGAAGTGGTAGAATAAAATTTGGGAAAATATATTTTTCAGGGAAATTCCCCTACATGTGAAGTGATGTTGTTTTTTTTGTCGTCTACCCCATCGTGTTGTCGTTGAGTAAAACTTCTAAAATGACTTCAGGGGTATCTAAAATAATTTTTCGAATTATTTATCTATTTACGAAATTATATATAAATTAAATTATATTTATTTATTTTTAGCATCACTATTCAGCGCGATAATGCTGCCAGCATCCTGGCTCCAATTTTGGTTTTTGTATTGTATTAAATAATTTATCTTAATTTTTATTAATAAGTTGTATACATATATATTAGTATTGTATTATTTATATATGGGAAGTAATTAAATGATACGCATTTACGAAATATTGAACTTTAAAGTGCAATATAAAAGCTTAACTGCTGGCTTAAAAACCTAAAAAAATTCATGATGATAGTGCATTTTGCAGTCTTTAAAGAAAATTTATGGCAGTAAAGATAACTTTATTAAGTAGTAATATTCGTTGAACTTCGGAGTTGGATAACTTTAACCAAATACAGTATCCTGAGATTGTTCTAAATTAATTCTATTCACTAAAGTGACTATGATAAAGTTAATGTACGGAACCCTTCGTGCGCGAGTCCGAATAGCACTTGGCCCAGAGGATTCCGTACTAACTTTTCAATTAAATAAGGTGTGAACTTAAACCTAGCCACGATACCATGTTCCTTAATTAAAAATTATTTTTTCTTCATGGTGTTTGTAATGCGGTTGTTGAATATGTGCTTTACACAACTACTGACTTTATCTCGTTTATAACAATATTCTTTGGCAGTATTTATTAAGATCTCCAGCATGTTTTTTTAATTTCTTTTTTTTTTGTTTTTTTTTATTTTCCGCTGTCTTAATTTAAAAGTCAGTGGAGTGAGGTAGAAGGGACACATTTATACACTTTGAAAGTGACTGTCTTTCAAATGGAGTTTGAGTGAATGGTTTTAGGAAGCTCAATGTCAATTTTAGAGACCTATCTTTAGTCACACACGCATTGGTTTGTGGGAAATTTTTAGCTTTTGTTCAGTGTACCCCACAGCTGGGCAAAGGCCTCACCTCAACTATGAAGAGGTGCCAGCCATACTCCACCACGTAGGCATGAGTTATTTTTTAAATATAATAATCGTAATGCGTTTCACAGAATACATCTACCCACCAAGTTTCAACTAGTTCTAATGCCAATAGTTTCATAATAAAGTGTCTGTGAAATACAGACGGACAGGGGGACGGAGAGAATGACGGACAGACATGACGAATTCATAAGGGTTTTGTTTTTTGCCATTTAGCTACGGAACCATAAAAAGGGTTAGCGCCCCATGAATGCACCAACAATGCTCACAATTACACTGTCAATCATTGTTTGTTTCGATGTAGTTCTCCTTTATCGGAGTCTGCCCGCACTCAGGAGTCAGGACTTGTTGAACTGGACTACTCGTAGTTTTTGATGCAGTATCTTCTTTTTAGTTAATTAGTAGTTAACTAACCGATGCTCTTACGGTGAGAGAAAACATCGTAAGAATACCTGCACATTCAGGCGACTGAAAGTGTAACCATGTATAAGCTGTAAACAGGGTCAGGCCTGTGTATCTTCCCGCGTAGGAAGCAAAAACGTACCTACGCGTGGCGACCCCTTGGTAAGGGACTAAACAAGTTGGGTGCCGCTAGCCGGCAGCGACACGCTCCCGCCTTTTATTCACCGGCGGTGCGCGACACTAGGTTGCTGGTTGGACGAGCGTGAATAAAGTCTTAGAAAGATGCGCTAGATGGCGTAAGTAGCTTCTTGTGGCAGTCAATCCTATTGCGTTGCGTGATAGTACGTCACTGAATAGGTTTAGTGTATGATGAATCATATTCCAGAGTTATAAGAATGAAATTATCTTGCAATGTATTTCTGTAGGTGTCTACACGAAAATGTGCTTGAGTCAGGGGCGAACTGAATTACACCATATCGTTAATAACATTAAGTAGATATTTCTTTGAATTTCATTGCAGTCAAACTTCTGTACGGAGTACTAGTACTTATTCTGTGACAGGGTCATGGAGGTCAGATGAATTTAGAAACATATCCTCACTGCTAACACCAATATGCATCTCTTTCATTGTTAAAAATGTAATAACTCCATTAGTGAGTTCCACCTTTAGCTATTTATCAAAACTGGTAGACCACTTTCTTAGTCGGCCGTACGTACGTACTTATAGTTGTTCTAGAAATTAACAAACAACTTAGTAAAGGAATGTTCGAATTTGAAACTTGAGACAGGATAATTTGATTATAACTATAAGTTAACGTTTGGTATTCTGTCCATAACAAAACGCTGTGAGCCTCAATTCCTAATTACACACTTAGAGTTAGTTCAAGTAGTATTTGCCTCAAAGCCGGCCTGTTCTTGAATTGAGGTCCGCCATGTTTTAATCTTTTGAGGCCAGCTTTCTCGGCTTAGGAAGATTACGGCAACAAACAATAAATACTTGCTCCCTTACTAATAATGAATTTGCCACTGCTCAGACATTTGTATAAATATGAGACGGAAAATTTAAAATGCTCATCTCCACTATTTCATGTCACCTATTCGTTATTCATTCCAAATTAGCCGTCTCAATATCGGATTTATTTCAAGTGGTAAGCAATGGAATAATCATTATTATTAAAGGGGTTAGAATATTCAAAAAAACTTTCAACATTAAAACTAACTGTTAAACTGATATAGCACGTGAATAAATATGAGACGCTGATTTAAAATGTTTGTCTTCGCTACGTCGAGGCACAAAATACCGAGAGTACAGAAGACGAATACCTGTATGTACCTCCCTTTTCAAATACAAGAAAATACTTACTTACCTTCATGAAACAACAGGTAGCTTAAAAAACGACGTTGAATTTAAACAACCGTCCTATGAACAGTTAAAATAACTTCTTGTCACTCCATTTTTGCACAAAAAAGTTCACAGACGCGTGTCTCAAGCGGAGAGTGCATTCGCACTCGTATTATTCCCAAGCGTTCCGAGATATCGTGTCCGTGAGCGGTGTCTATGTGTGTGTTGCTCGAGCGCGCTTTGTATGTAGATTGCCTTCTGTATTATTCTGTGGTCTGGGTCACCTATCTCTCATTACTATCAATTTAGCTGTCTCAAGTGTTAGCCAGCGGTTTAATAATTATTAGTACCTACCTAAGAGGGTTAATCTAATACAATCTGAAACACTCTAAAAGTACTTGTAGTTCATAAAGATCTTCAGTTACGATTAGTTAAAGGTTTGCGTCTATCAATTAAGATGAAATTAATAGCATCTATTGTTTCGTAAAAAATAGTTTTGATTTTTGTATCAGGAAATATTAAAGTAAATCATTTTTTTAAATGTAAGTAATGTGTGTATTCTGTACTATAACTAGAGGGACGAGTCAGGAAAGTGATAATTTCGTCGTAAAATTATGCGACGTAATTTTTTATTTTTCATAGTTTCTACTCACTTGGATAAATGCAAATCTAGGTAATTGAATGTGGCCGAATCTGTTTGTAAACAAAAATGGACTACCACGCCGCTAACGTGACTGTAATTTAAAAATATGCCCAAAGTTTCTTTTCGAGAAAATGGGAGTTCTTCGAATTGATTTAAGATGAGACACTAGATGAATCAAAGGGCAATTAGGAAAATTAGGGCATTAGATGGTGCTGCGTGTATACCTACACGCAGCACCATCTAATGCCCTAATTTTCTGACAGCTCAAAATTGTAGTTTTATTTTACGTTGATAGATAGCGCTGATCATCTAAGTTATATAAATATTGCGTCGAAATCATGGAGCTTAAAAAATCAGCAAAATATTGTAATACTACGTGTACAAACATGTGGAAGTACTTACGTCAAAAATTAGTAGTTTAGAAATTCAAATAAAAATTAAATTAATCGGAAAAAACGTTTTGATGATCACTAAATTGTTATAAAGTTACCTGTCAGTACGCGTGAATGTACAACATGCTAAATATAAACATTACTCTTATTTCATGATCAACGTTAGCGTTGAACCAGCCTTTTTTTAAAGAAATCTACCTGACTTTTGCTGTTCAACGCCATCTAGCGGAATTTAAGTACTGATTTTTGACACCAGAAAAATCCCTCATTGGTATTTTGAGTAGCTTTACCATTGTTTTTGTTTCCAGTCAACAATCGATCTCGAGCCTTCACCATAAGCGGCAACAGCAACGGCCCGGTCAATTCCATGATCGGTTCTGGTGCAGGGCCCAACAATTGCGCCAACGATTGGCTGTTGGTTCCATGCGCGGCCAATGTTGGTCGAATACAACCAGCGCAGGCGCTGTGCACTGACAGGATCTGCGGCGGGACGTTCTCCGCTGATTTATCCATGACACCGGCTACTGTGCTAAGTAAGTATTAGTATACATTCATACTTTATACATACCAATGTTTCATTTCACAGCCGTATCAAATACAATTACAAAATATTTATTTCCTTTTACAAAGATCAGCTTAAACTGATTGTGACCAGTATCTCCTATTTTGTCACAAGAGAGAAATACAAAAATAAGCCCACTAGACTCAAGGCAAAGATTATGTTACCTATAATAAGATTACAACTATACAGACGAAGTTGTTACTGTATGGCTATAAAAATTTATAATAAATTACATCCAAGTTTCAAATCTTTATCATTACCATTGTTTAAACGAAAGTTACACTCATGGCTATTGACCAAATGTTTTTATTCAATCCAGGAGTTCAAGATAATAACTTATGATAGAAGTACTTGTGGCAGGCCTGTGTATCTCCCCGCGGAGGGAGCAAAAACGTACCTACGCGCGGCGCACCTACGTAGGTGCTAAAACAAGTTGGGTGTCGCTACCGGTCAGAGCCACGCTCGCGCGTTTTATTCACCGGCGGCCGCGCGGCTACGTTGCTGGCTGGACGAGAATGAATAAAGTACTAGAAAGAGGCGCTAGATGGCGTTAGAAGCTTCTCGTAGCAGTCAACCCTATCGCGTCGCGTGATATTACGTCACTGAATAGGTTTAGTGTATTATGAATCATATTCCAGAGCAATAAGTATGAAATTATCTTGCAATGGATTTTTGTAGGTGTCTACACGAAAATGTGCTTGACTCTGAGGCGAACTAAATTACGCCATATTGTTGACGACATTGAGTAGACATTTCTTTGAATACAATTGCTTAGTCATACTTCTGTACGAAGTACTAGTATTCTGTGCTTGTGGTTATTCTGTTTTAATATGACATGTGAATAATACTGTATACTGACATAAATAGAATGATGAATTACATTATGGCATGATCTGACTTACTACTTTATTTTAATGATAGCCTAAAATGTACCTTACCTAAGTTCCAACTGTAAAATTTGCATGACCTAATAAGTCAAACGTGAGCACCTAATTTTATTATAATACCATTAAACTACCATGTTAAAGCAAATAAATATTTCTGATTTCTGATTTCTAAGCTTATATAGCCTGTGCCAGGAGTTACTGATCCTCCTTAAAAATATAAAGCTCTCTAATGTGTGTTTGGATGTCTGTGTGCGCGTGTGTAAGTATGTCTGTGTTTGTGTGCGTGCGTATGTTTTCAATCCAGTAGTGCCTCTATCTTCGTTTGTGTTTGGCTCCGACCATTTAGTTAGCATCTTTTTACAATCCGAGTATTGTTTATTGTATATAACTAACTATTTAGGGATGTACTCGTATGCATCACATAATCTGTGGTCGAACCGATGGTTTAAGTTTTACAAGTATTGCGTTAAAAGCATTGAGCATAAAAGAAGAATAAATTATTGCTATATTACGTGTACAGGCATGTAGTGTAAGTACTTACGTTAAAAATAGGAAGTTTCAAATTGTGGTTAAAAATAAAATTTTATGGAAAAAACGTCTTGATCATCATTAAATTGTTAAAAAACGTTCTGTTAGTAGGTGAATCTAAAACATTCTAACCATTAACATTATAACAATAAACATTATATCATAATAAACATTTTATTAAAATAAACACTAAAACCAGCCTTTTACTTAAATAAAATTAAACCCGACTTGGTTTGGTCAACGCCATCTAGCGGATTTTGAAGTACTGATTTTTGACACTAGAAAAATCCCTCATTTGATTGCATAAGATACCATAATGATTTGCCGGTCGTGGCTTGCAATAAACAAAATCAGAGCTCACACATTCCGGGAGTTGCATTTGCATTTACTCAATTTTCAGCTCATCAAGTTACAAGAGATACTATTTTAGTACCAGCCTGGATACCTAGATAGTTAGAAATAGGTCGTGTGTCAGTGCAGACAATACTCCAATTTACACGCAAACCTTTTTACTTATGCGACGCACGGCACTCGTGTCTTTAATTTAAGGGGTTTGTTTAGAGTCACAGTAAAATTTCATTCAGAAAGTCGGTTTTGTACAAAAACATTATTATAAGCCATATGCCGCCCGCACCGTCTTTTGATCCAGCTGGGGCCTAATAAATATCAAATCTTGTACCAAACAGGAAATATTGTCTGCATCAAAAAAAAATAGAATAAATCTTAATCTGCAATATTAAATGCATCATCAATAGCCCCTGAATTATAATTTTGTGCTTTGTTTGGTCAAGGCTTCTGAGCCCATCTGAGCTGAAAGTTCACTTGCGTAAGTCTGGATTAGCTAATCCGGACTTGCGTAAATGAGCTTTCAACTCAAATCATAGGCCTTGAACAAGTCCGGATTACAGGTGGGCCTAAGGTTAAGTTTGGTCCGCTATATTCGATTAATGTCGTCCGTAGGTACCGTCGAATGAGCCTTTGTGTACGGTTTTCAACAATGGAAACTTAATTTTACAACAGTCGTATTGATTTTTAAATTATGTGACTTATTGTATAGTAGGTAATGCAGCCAAAATTTATAAAACGGGTTTTCCTTGCGTTCGGTTTTAACGTATAACGAGAATGCGTAGATAACATTTTTGTATTCGCAACTTAAAATCACGTTCAAAAAACGTAACAGTAAAACCGCAAGAAGTGAATTAGCTGCTAAGCCTTCTGGCCATATTTTTGACTGTGGCAATAGGCATGTTTGTTATGCTCCATATCCATAATTACATTGTATGCATTTGTGTGCATCACGGACTTAGAATACCATAGGCAAATTGACTTCAATGTAAATGAAATGCGTACAGTTGGCAGCACTCAAGATACCCATTTGATCCACGAAAACAGCTTTTGTTACCTAGGGAATAGGGGCGATCTCATGGTTAATATGGGGTAGTTTGACGTGCGGTCGTGTGAACGTCTTTTTTTTTAATTGTGTTTCAAATTACCAAAGAGCTGGAAACAAAGATGGCCGAACCTCTGCTAATGTCCAAAACACTATACAAAATAAATAATCATATACAGAGAAATCGCTCTTCAATACCGAACAGATATTAAAAAGTACATATTAGTTGAAAAATTTAACCACAAAAAGTACCCTAAATGTAAACCGATGGCAAGTGCAAGTCAGTACATAACAGTGGCCAGCACGTCAGACTACAATTTTATCCTAAAACGGCCACAATTACAACAACATATTTACAATTCACATTGATGTGTTGTCGTCCGTACAATCTTTAAAATCTTTATTACGACTATGCACATCTGAGTCTCTTTTGCATTGAAATTCAACATTTTACATGTTTAAAAAAATATGTGTCTAAAATGTCTAATTTTAGACAATTGGAGACAATCAATTTCTGCGCGCTAATGACCCGTCTACCTCTTTTTAAATGCACTATCATTGGCCGCCATAACTTTTTCTGCCGCACCCAATGGTAGGCTGGTAGAAAATGCCTTAAGGCATTAAATCCGTCATTTGTACAACTTTGTTTGTGCCATAAATAATAAATAACTAAATACTGGTACTCAAATACAACATCTTTATGAGTGGCACTCATATCGATATTTTCACATCACCCGTACAAAGGATCTTGATCAAAACTCTATAGAAACTGGGCCCACTTTGCGTCAGGCTGCGTCTTTACAAAACACAAAAAATATTTTTGAAAAATAATCAGGGGTTTACGAGGAATTCAATGGCTGATTAGGCATTTTGAGGTTATGTTCTGTGATTGTAGAATTAATTATGTGATTAATTCATAAATTTTGTTATTAAGTGTTACTTTTATACCCCTATTCGATAAATTATCCAAAAAATACCAGTGCAATTACTATTCAAAACAAGTTTTTTGAAATATAAACTACAAAGACGCAACCTGGGCCCAGCTTTGGTCAATATCCTTTGCACAATAATCACCATCTTTCGGATCGGATATCATTTCCCAAAGGTTTTTACACCATGTATACTTCTAATCTCTAGCCTACACTGACGACTATTTTCATGTATTTCAGGTACGGTGAAGCCCTTCAGATTGTGGTTTCACACGGACAGCGTCGAGGCGCCGGTTGACATCGACAATCGTGGCTTTTGCCTCAACTACGTACAGCAACCGTGCACCAATAACCTTGTTTAACTTCATAGTTTTTTTTTATATTATTTTAAATAAGAAACCAAAAAATCGCACACAGGCAGGACTTGAACCCAAGGCCTTTGGCTAAGCGGGCCAATGCTCTTACCAACTGAGCTACCGTACGGTCCATCCACCCGTGCGAAATTCTTGGTCTCTTTTGAATACGTCATTGCGTGACGTCAGCAACATCTACCCGAGCTGTATTGCAACTTGTTTAACTCGCTTGCATCTAACTAAAAGCAAGCCCCATGCCTACTTTTGTCTTGCCAACATAAGGAACAATGGGCACAATTCCATTGCGCCCTGTCTAAGATTAAAATTAGGTTCAACCTCTCTATTTCTCTGTCAAACAAACGAAGAGTGACAGACTATAGTAATTCAGAAACGTCAAATTAAGCGATGCGATTTCACACATATTGTTACAAGTTTTTGCGTGTTTTCGTCTAACTTTGGTCTAAATTTGTCTCTGTCTAAATTCCCTATGGATTTTTTAATTTCCTTAGCAGCTAACAGCTGTTTAATCTAACGTTTCTAAATGAATAGAGTCTGTCTATTTTCGATTGTGCAAAGAAAGAAAGAGACTGAACCTAAATGTAATTTTAGACAGGGCGCATTAGAATTTAGCCCCACATTACCTTTCCTAGAACATTACTTATGTTTGTATACGTACTCAACGAAATGATGTTCATACGTGTAATATTTTATTTTTCATGATGAATGTCTGAAGTTACCAAATAAGCACCTATAAAATAACAAAATGTAAAGTTAGCCTGTAGTATGTACAAATACATTGGGAAAAGCACCTTATGTTGTACCTATAGATATTACGTACGGGACCTTTTGGGCGCGAGTTCTAATCGCACTTGGCCGGTTTTTTATTATTTTATACAGAAAATTCGCAAAGGAAGCGAATAACGGCAAATGTATTTACATCGTAAACTGTTACCGATTTCAGCCATACTCCACCACGCAGGCTTGGTGCAAAATGGTGCAGGTAGTCGGTAAGGCAATTTAACAACCTTACTGTCAGATGTTATCAAGCCGCCCTAAGGACTCTGACTAGGCTTGGAGACTCATGTACCTATCTACAGATTTAGATAAAAAAACCAAAAAAGTACATAAAAGTTTAATTTTTAATTTACTCCAGGTACAAGTAATTTTTTAACCAAGTAAGTAATGTAGTTTTATTTACGATATTTTATACTCGTACACAAATTTTATGTTAAAACGAATGTTTTAAAGATTTAGTCTGTAAAATAGTTTTTACTGTTTTTTATTAGTCTAAGTTCAGCTGTATACCGGAAGTAAGCTTTGTTCAGAATTTAATTAAATGAATACTAATACTGGATACTGTTAGCGCTCAAATTTTCAAAGAGTAAAAGAAAAAGAAAATGTTTTCAAAGAGGGGGTTAGCGTGTATAAAATTCTATGTAGATATATACAAATTGTTTTTTTGTTTGTTAGGTTAGTATTTGGAATAAACTAAGTTCAATGTATAATATTTTTTGTTTATTTGGCTATCTTTCAAGGCATCCAGTTTCACGATCAGACACGGCTTTAATTTCTCCATTGGGTACTATTTTTTCATTAATTTGAGAGTTTCGAAGGAGACAAATGAAATATTATAGTATTTAATGTAGCTATTATTTACATGTCTGTTCCTGCCACTGGCTGCACCTGTTGTATTAAAAGTATAATATAAAATTTATGACGTTTTTGATTTGTTACAAATAAACTGAAGGCTGTTAAATAAACTCATTTAAGGAGACCTTACAAATGTAGCATTTTTTCTAGCAAATTGATGTACACATGGCCTTAAGACGCCTCTATTCCCTACGTACAACTGTAAGAAATTAACAGAGATATTTTTTTTTATACCTTAAACGGCAATATTACCTTACATTATTACCACTGACATTACATAGATACTACATAATTGAACATCAATACATTCTAAAAAACAACAAGAAGTTTTATATGAGTAAGTATAACGGTTTTTATTACACCCTGTATAGGATAGTTGGTGAGGTGCTTGTGGCGCAGTAGTGGCAGCGCTTTGGTAGTGATACCAAAAGTTAAGCAACCCACGGCGCGGTCGTGATTGGATGGGTGACCATTCTGACCATTAAAGTGACTACCATGACAAGCATCTCCGTGCTTCGGAAGCAGTTGGTCCCTGCTAATATCTGTTGGTATTAGTCGTTAAGCCTAGGGCGGCTTGATGACATCTGACAGTAAGGTTTGTCACTTGCCTTACAGACACCCCTCCACCAATCCGCACTGAGTCCGCGTGGTGGAGTATGGCTCGTTCCTCCTCATAGTTGAGGTGAGGCCTTTTCCCAGCAGTGGGATCTAATAGGCTGACTTTACTTTACTTTTTATAGGTTATAGGTATGGTTAAAATGTAAAAGTTGACAGCTAAATAATCTGCTATTGACTGTTTTTACGCTCTGGTTGCTAGGTTTTTGTAATGGCCGGTTACCATTGTGATAGCCCGCCGTATGCCACATACTCTGAAAAAAATCACATTCTAGGGAAAAGTAGCATACAAGCACGGCTATCCTTTGAAATTCACAATGTATATGTTCCATTAAAAAATATTATGTGTGTAAGTTGGTTGGTTACACGTACAATTTCAGATGAGATTATTTTCTTGTTTCATACTTTTTAGATATTTTTTCCCACGAATGTTTCATAACAGGCTATTGTAAAATCAGTATTTAGTAAAAAAACAACATCAGAAATAAAAGGTCTGTCCGGTCAGTTATAAAAAATATTCAGGTGTCATAATTATTTGAATTTTTTGCACCAAAACAGGTATGTACAAGTTTATAAAAGTTAGCGTAGACAAACACACTGTAAAACTGATCAATCGTTCAAAAATAGTACTGTCTGTATGTATGTATGTGTAATCCAACTCCAAGTAGAGTAAGTTTCTTTTGATAATACCGCAATCCCTATTTTCCATAAACAGAAATCGGTAACAGTTTAAGATGTAAATACATTTGCCGTTATTCGCTTCCTTTGCGAATTTTCTGTAAAAAAGAATAAAAAACCGGCCAAGTGCGATTAGAACTCGCGCCCAAAAGGTCCCGTACGTAATATCTATAGGTACAACATAAGACACTTTAAATTTATTAATTCTTACCTACTACTTTTATTATTTAATTTAAACGTCGACTCAGGTCGTGTTAATACCATAAAGTTCATATTCCTAACGGAATAGAGGAACAAACACGAGCTGTCAAACGAAACCGAAATAGGATGACATTTGTGTGTGTAGAATTGTTCATGAATGTGTGTCAGTGATGTATGTTATGTCGCTTGTTACATTAGTATCGATATCGATAAAATTAATTTGTAACAATTATAGTAGGTCAATTAAATTAATTAAACAAAAATAGGTTGGGATGGGATTTTTCGTGACTGAAACTATGATTCTGGAGTGAAGACATTTAAGAAAAACTCTGACGATACGGTTGTTTCAAAAATAATAAATAAAATGAAAAATGTTGTTGTTTAAATCGTTTATTTAAAAAACAAACTTATAGAGATGCAACTTAGTGCATTTATATAAGACATAAAGCTACTTTTTCCTTGGCGTCAAATCTAGTTGAAGAGAGGTCGATGGTGTGGACTGTTGCAATAGCGGTAACGATGATTCACATGTGAATGCCTCTGGTACAATATCTTTGTAAAAATAGGACGAAACTGTGCGTCTAGGCTTTATCTTGACCTGTGAAAAAGAAATATAGAATATTATGATCTAGTCCCAAACTAAGCAAACCATATAATACGTAGACATAACCAACCATAAGTAGACATTGCTATCCAATGAAACATCAACAGAAGAATAGTAATATTCTTATTTTGCTCCTCGCGTCTTGAAATATTTTTGTTCGAAGTGCTTACTGCACTTGAATTTTTAAAACTTGAATTTTTGTTTGGAACCCAGTTTGGACGATTTACAAATTTTAGACATGCATTTTTTATCCAAGTTATTCGGAAATTTGACAGATACATTTATTACTAATGTTAGTAACTATTCTAATAGGTAAAAATTGCATGGATCGGCTAAGTATTCTTAATAGTAATTACATTCCCAGCTGGTTCATATCTAATCTTAGATACTTAAACAACAGTAATACATATTATTCGTTTATTACGTGATAGACAGTGGAAACGAAATATCGATAGCTTGATACAGCCCTAGTGTAAAACGAAAATTATTTCTTTACACAAAATATGAGTAAATTCTGCATTATGTGTATTGGATATTTGCTTCTTACATAAATAAATGTTTTACGAAGAGAATTACCACACTTAGCACTTAAAATTCGAAACGCATTGGCAAAAATAAACCTAAAATAGGTGGTTTCCATTTGGAACAATTTACCTGTGAAATAAACATTGCTCGGGGTTATTTCGCTGTGTCGTACATCAATTATTTACTAAACAAGTCACCATGTTTCAACAAGAAATATTTCAAAAATTCACGATTTCATGTAATATTTGAAAAATTAAAATAGCTGAAATTCTCAGCGTGCCGATACGTGCCGACAAACTGTTTGACAGTTTCAAAAACGGTTCTGTTACATCGCATCACACATCTCTTTTTAGCATACCGTTTTGCTGATAGAGACATCTCGCTCGTCCGCTAGGAATATTAACTTTATGGCCAATACAAACCTCAGTGGTTTCAGAATGCGACTTTCATAATTATGTCTTTAATGTATTTTTGATATGGTAAATAAATGAAAAAAAAAACCTATTAATTTAGTCTTTAAAACCGAAAAAAATACGTTGGTGAACCCTTCTTAAAAATAAATTGTTTATAGTATTTGTTGTTAGGTATAGCTTCAACAGAAATATCTACAATTTCAACTGTCTAAGTTCACGAGATACAGTCTGCTGATAGACGGACAGACAGTGTTAGTAATAGGCCCCGTTTTTATATTTTAGTTACTGGTACCTAACAACGACTGCTACCTTGATAAATTGATTAACTCGAGCGGAAATTTGATAAAAAAATTACTGAATTCTTTAGATATTTATTAAAAAATGTACACATAAAGTTGAAATTCTAATTTTTAATAAAAACATGTACAGGGTGCCCCAATGAATAATTAACATTAAACAATATCACGCCATACTGATAAATTCCTTAGCCATAGACATAGACCCTTGGTGGGTACTGCCGTTTTCCCTACAACTTCGTCTGTGTAAATGTTTCCAAGGTCTAATTCCACGGCAAAAAGTATGTAATTTAAGTATTTGGTATGCACAGAAAGAGAATACAGGTAAGAAGAACAATTAAAACTTTGTTTTGAAATTGTCGTTTGACGGGCCGACTGACACTGATTACCTTTAGGTATTTGAAAAGGTAACTTTTAGACCCGTGTTCACCAATCCTTAAACAACCGGTACACGTCGATAGGCGGTTAATATGACAGAATTCCCATGCAAAGTATGTCAAATAATTCTAAACCGGCTGATAAAAAAGTAAATATGTGTTGGTGAACTCCAGGCTTGGGGTATAGTTAACCAACTCATGTTTAATTTTTAAACAGCGGTTATAATGTTATTTTATATTTATTTAGGAATTATATGTCACGGCAGTTTAAAGTTGGTGAACCCGGGTCTTAATGTCTCAGTAGAAACTTGAATTTAGATTTTTTTTTCTCTCATTTTCGCATGATTTGGTGGTTCGCATGGACCTTACATTAAGAAAATAGTCTAAACAACCTGGCCTTAGTCGTACAGATGGAAAAAGACCAGATGGCCTAACTTTGATACCTTGGGAAAAGGTACCACTCTTTTGTGGGACGCGACGTGTGTTAGCACATTTGCGGCCTGCCATTTGAGACGGACCACATTGGCGCCCGGGGCGGCAGCCGAGACAGCAGCGCTTAAAAAACACTCAAAGTACAGTGCCTTAGAGACCAACTACCATTTTGTCCCCTTTGCTGTCGAGACGGCAGGCTGTTGGGGGTCTGAAGCAAAGAGTTTTGTTGCGGAGGTAGGCCGTCGTTTGAGGGTGAAAACCAATGATCCTCGCTCAGGGTCATACCTAATCCAGAAAATAGCTTTGGCCATTCAGCGGGGTAACGCAGTGAGTGTCATGGGCACCTTCCCTCCAGGGTTGACATTGTGTTGATTTATTAATGTACTTTTTTTTAAATGATTTTTTTAAAATTTTATAACATTAGATAATATTATGAAATTAAAAAAAAACAATTATTTCCTTGGTGTGTCTAAACAACTTAAATAGCAACTTAGTACCGGCCAGTTTGGATCTCTAAAACGAGAGATGACACAACCTTGAAAACTTGGTTTGTGAAATTATGACAATGTCATTGCAAAGTGGTTGTACGCGATGTGGAGGATTTCAGAGCGAAATTAAGTGAAAATAGTACGATTTCGCGATAAAAACGTCGTGTATTTTCGTAGGCCAAAATAAGAACTAGCAAAAACACTTGGTAAACTTTAAATAAAAAAACATGTTTAAAAAAGAGTACAGTATATTAAAATAGTTCGGTTTGGTCATGGTTTCATGTGGTAGCGCCATCCTGCTGAAACGTAGACATCTTATTTTAATAAATTTCGTCTAATTTTAGCAAAAAAATCATGTCTCAGGGATCTGAGACAACTAAGGAACTTAAGAAATAAATTCCATGCAAAATGTGCTGCAAATTTTCATCAGATAAATGCACTGCATACCCATTGATAGTGTTTTATAAGAGGTAGACATGGTCATTTCCTACTTCGCGGCGATTCGAATTTGATGCGCCGAACTGGCCGAACTCATGTTCTTTTACGTGTCAAATGTCATATGTGTACGAATGCAAAATTATTAAAGCAATTGCTCTTAACTCTTTTTAATGCACTATTATTGATTTAACCTATATTTTGTTTCATATTGACTAAATGTCATAAATAATATGTAGAAAAAATATAAAGAGTATACTTTAACAAAACAATATTTTGTAATATTTATAATACATGTTCCTACTGAGACTGAGAACCGTTATCAAGTAGTTTGAATTCAAACCGAAGGTAACAAAATTGTTTTGGTATATCATGAAATCAGGCTTCATGCAGCTTTAATGACGTCAATATGGTTCATTAGATCTGTTTGAATGAATACTCCTGCAATATTCCTTCGAAAGCATGGAATTTTTCTAGATATTCGAGGTTACTAAACCGTTTCATAACGACGTTGTATTCTTCAAGCTATGAGTACATACCTACTCGGATATTTCGTCTTTACAAGCAGAGGTCGGAATTAGGTAGAGTTATTCATGTACTTACACTGATTTCATACAGCGAAAGAATAAAGAGGATATGCCTCAAATTAGCCGAGATTAATTTTAAAGAGCAGAAAAAATCCCGTGATTTTTTTAGATAAAAAGTTATTTACTTTTACACAATTTAAACTACTGCACGCGCGACGTTGCCAAACTTACCAATGACATCGGATGTCCGAAGTTGCAAAATTCCAATACGCGCGAAGTTGCCACAGTTGTAGTTCGCACAACCAACATAGCTTGTGATAACAAAAGAGTAAAATTGGGGAAATGCGGAGCACTCCCCGTTTAACGGAATGTACTAGATTTTGTCTCTTTCTACCGCATTCAAACTATCTATTAGCAATAAATCGGTTTACTCATTCACACAGCTCATTCGCTTACCTCGGTTCGTCGAATGCGCTTACATGTTTCCTATTGTGTTTTGTGTGGTGAATCCTGTTTGACCCTGGCTTGTTTACTGAATTCTGGACTATACTTAATACGGGACACGGGATTGTCCATTAGAAATCCCGGGAAGGTCCACATTAATATCGACATTTCGATGCAAGTAAATAAATAACTCTACCTAATTCCGACCTCTGTTTATGAGTATGTGCACTCGGTCGCACGTCAGACTACCCAACTGACCTTGAGATCGCCTTTACTCCAACGCAATAAAAGCGGTTTTTGTAGTTCACATGGGCAACCTGACTGATATTATATTATTAAACCTAGCTACACCTGGTACACGTTAATTTTACTTACGGACTGTCAGAATGTCTATGGGAAAACATGATGGTGTAACAATGACACAAAGGTTAGGAAAATTCCACCCTATTTGTGTTAAGTCAATGTAAGAGAGACATTTAAATTTGAGATTTTTCAACATGTATGTAGTTTATACTACTACTTAATACATCTTAAGTAGTTAGCTTAACACCTTATTGATTAGGCACCGAAACTACGTGACCGATTCAAACTAAATTTGGTACAGAGATAGTTTGAGATTCTGGGAAAGATAAAGCTACTTTTTGTCGCGATATAAAATCATCAGGGGGGTGAAATGGGAGATGAAAGTTCATATGGAAAATCCGACTTTGCCGGCGCGGCCGAAGTCGTGGTAATTATTATTATTATAAATGTAAGGTTGTACATGACTGATGTTCATCTTAATATAGTCGTAGTGTACGTAGCCATAAGAAATATGTATGTTTAAAAAATATTGGTAATGTAAAATAACTGTTCTAGAACTTAAATAAAAAAACTAATATTGTCAAATAAAGTTAGTCCTGTTTAGATTTTTACTTTGCATAAAAAGATAAAGAAAATAAAGTCTAGTACAAAATATTTGTACCTATACTATTTTTATTACCCTAAAAATAATAGAAACCAAATTTCATACCTAATGTTAAGTAAGACTGTAGGTAACAGTCGCAAACAAAAAATAGTTTGACGTTACTAAAATATAACGGTGTTGTTACAAAAAAATTAGATTAGGTTTAAAATAGGTCTAAATATTAGCCGACAACAGAGGAATGAATGGCACATTCGTGACATAACCTAATAACGAAACGCTTTTCTAATTGGCTAGCTAATAGCTTAGTCCTGGCTTTTAAGCCCGTTACTAAGTTTTTGTAATAACGCGGTAAGTTTTTAGCTCCCTAAGGAACCAAACGACAAACATAGTGCAGTCAGTTATGCATGAATTGCTGCCAAAGTACCTTAAAATTTTCTGTTAAGCTTTGAGCTACATCACATGTGTACCTTAAGTAGTTCTAAGCAAAAAACAGGGGCAGAGGGGGTACCAAAACGACCACCATCCGTCATCTTTAAAAAAAATCTACAATCATCCAACTACTAGGCCAAATCTGGTATTAGGTATTTTTGTACAAACGGAAGACGTGGAATTCACGGCTGGTATTAAAATTATCATTTTGTAGTAATTTCACAAGAAAAACGTAATAAGTAAGTGTAAGTGCGTAGTAAATAAGCGAATCTCAGTTGTAGATTTTTGCTTTGGAAGCTAATAACTAGACATGCGTAAAATCGTTCACTGAAGTGAAATGAGTGATATAGTTTAGTGGGAGCTAAAGATATGTATCACTCATCCAGTTCAATTAGTTCATTTAGTTCAGCTGATCTACTATCAAAATCTCACTCATTACTTCATTCCGTTTAAATGTATTGTGTACTACAGAGAATTCTAATGACTAAAAATAACATTTATAATATTTAGGCAGTCTAGAATTACGAATTAAAAACATTTTCATTAATTTTGAAGATATTGTTACACGCATTAACAAAGGATGTAAAGTGTTATTTATGTACGTACATAACGTACGTACGTTACGTATTAAAAACGTATTAATTAATACCGAAAGTTTTACATAGAAAACTGCAGTGCAGTAGCAGAATACTGCAGTCTCGCTCTTGCAGTATTAACAAATATATCCGTACGTTTTACTCTCATATCAATGAGGTACTGAACTAAATGAACTGCTTTGGACTATAGTGAGTAAGTGATACATATGAACTAAATAAGTGAAGTAGCTCAATTGTATCATTCATTCAGGAACTACACATGTCTACTAATAACATTTGTATAGTATCTAAAATATAACAAAAAATACTGTATTATATTACAGTATTTTTTCGTTCATCTTACGTACACATATGTGATGAAGATCGTAGCTTAATAGAAATGTTTAATGTCAGTTTTATAACGGCCACCAACATTAATCTGAATTAGGTCAATAGCTCAATTTAATTTACCGATACCTCTGTCGTTTCCTCTCGAAGAAAAGCGGAAATTTGTTCTTGGTGCCTAAGCATATTTTGCTTAGGCACCAAGACTAAATTTCCGTATCACCGCAGTTTTAAGTTATTTTAAAAAATCGGGCAAGTGCGAGTTGGACTCGCACACTGAGGGTACTGCACAAACAAAGGGTTTTTTTTTCTATTATGTAACCACATCGTGGTTTTCGGATTTAATCCTTTTTGTGCTGTAAGGCCTTCCTTCTGAAGTACCCTATAGATTTTGATTCACCTTCGAAAGTTAGAAAATAAAACTTAAATGGCCGTCCCTTTGGACAACGTTGTCTTAGAAGCTGGATTTTTTACAGTTTCAAGTATTTGTTGTTAATTTGAACTTTATAATACCTCCAGGCGTTCCTGAGAAAAAGAGTCTACTCTTGACAGGTCAGGTCTTTCTTTTTGCCATAAAAATGACAAAGTGTACTTTTAATACAATGTGGTACATTCCTCAAGTATTGATGAAATCGAACGCCGGCTTACTGGCGTAGCAAGCACAACTTACAAAATTTCGTCGCCTGACTAATGTCCTGTAACTCAGATGTTGGTAAGAGCATTCGCCCTGATAGCGAAGGGTCATGTGTTCGAGTCCCATCGGATGACACAGTCAACCAATTTTTATGAGCGAAATTGTACTTAATTTCGTAAAAATTTGCAAACAAATTGCTTAAGGTATAAAATAACTATTCATTTTAAAATACGCAACAGATATTTTATGTTTGTGTTATTTATAAGACAGCCTCTACATTAGCCTTTACTTGTACAAATTTTATCTTTCTATTAAAACTACTAACTACTAAGGGTCTACGCTGGGCTGCAAAGAGACAGACGGACAGTCGGACATGGGGAAACTATAAGGGCATCTTGTTAACGACGGAACCCTTAACAGTACCCGATGGTATATGAAAAAATAAAAACTCTTAGACTTATATTTTTTATAATACCCGTGCGAATCTGAAGCGAAATAAAACCTACAATAATAAAATTCATGTTGACTTAATTATATTTTATAAAGGATATCAAGACAGACCATACATCAATCAACAAAACCGGACAAACCGAATTGCAATACAGTCTTAAACTGATTGAAATCTGATACATTAGCAACCTCTAGCAAGTATACACGGCCGCACGTCAGCCTACACCGCTTTGACCTTGAGACAACTCTATTCCCTACGTAATAAAAGCTGTTTTCGTAGTTGACATGGGTAACCTGACGTGCCTGTACTGAGGCAAGTTCGCATATTTGGGCAATTTTCTACAGCGGCGGGGTAATTTATTATTACTCTTGTTAGTAAGCTGCTTTATTTCTCAGTCCCGCCTACTTGTTATGTAGCCCCGCCTCTTCTGAGGAATCAGTATGTCGTAAGTATATTTAATAAATAAAAGCTTTATCAACACAATAGCACAATACATCGCGAATATAAAGAAAGGTGGAATTTTATTTCTGATAGACACTTTTACAAGAGCCGACAAAGAGGACGACCACTATGACTACGAACTTGATTTTATATGATTAAATTTGACAATAAAGGTGTAAATGAGTGAATCAGTCTGCTATGGGAGGTAACTTGAGCTTGATTACTGCCATGTCCCTTAATAATGATGG
Source organism: Pyrausta nigrata (assembly GCA_949316185.1). NCBI lineage: Eukaryota > Metazoa > Arthropoda > Insecta > Lepidoptera > Crambidae > Pyrausta > Pyrausta nigrata. Next base: position 5,051,256 of record OX438936.1, read on the forward strand.
AATATAAAGCGCTCGTGGCCTTCAAAATTAAAAATATTCGGAAAAGGCAATATGTATGTATAGTTGGCATATTTTTCTAATGTATAATCTATCTATAATAATAAATAAATTATAAATAAATTGTTTTAACAAACACACAATTCCCTAGCCCCAAACTAAGCGTGAGCTGGTGCTATGGCGACTAGGAAACGGATAGACATACTTATATACATTTATAAACATCCATGACTTAGGTACAAATTGCTCGTGCTCATCACACAAACATTTGCCCCTTGCGGGATTCGAACCCGCAACCGCCTGGTTTAGAAGTCCGAGGCGCGAACCACTACACCAAAACGGTCGTCAAATCTATATAGGAATAATTATTATCTCTCAAATCTAACTGTTTTGGTTAAGTCTTATGGCATAAAATAGCCGTTGTTTTAATTCAGCAAAAATATAAATGTTGGTGTTAATGAATTACTGTGCTTGATTAATTAGGCTCAAAACACGACAATTATTACATCTCTCGCTCTTAACAACGTGCAAAGATAGGTCAGTTTATGTGTGTTTTTTTAGTTTAACTTTAAGATTGTAAACACTATATAAACAATCTTCACTGAAAAATAGGAAATTGCATCGTTTATTCTGAGGCTAGGTTTTTTTTAATTTATTTTTTATTAATTTTAAAACCTGCGATACGCGCGCCCTACTTTTGTCGCCCGCCAGGAGCCCAATTGGAATACAATATTTATCGAAAAAATATGGCGGATTTCACAAAATGTTATAAATATTCGACATTTTTATACTTCGAGAATACGTGACATAAAAATTTTGTGATATCCGCCATTTTTTGTCGATAAATGTCATACGTGACATAATATCGAAGGCGTGAGAATCGAGCCCCAGGCATAAAGATCCTCAATAACCAAATAAAGAATTCTAGTTTATAGTGGGGAGGCTAAGTATTAAGTCATGGGGGAGCCCGTACTATTTAAGATACATAAGGATTGTAATGATTGTGCCAAAATATAGACTATAATCTTCTATGTATATAAAATAAAAACTGATTAAGATCTGTGTCAACAGAAGTAACGCACATACTCTGCTCATGCGAACCGATTATGAGCAAAAGAAGTATCCATTTAGGGCAGCATATAATGCACCCGGACGAGATAACACCGGAAGAACTCACTCCCCGAAAAATCTGGCGGTTTCTGGATTCAACGGGCATAAGTAGTGAGCTATAATCAAAAGAGTTACAACAAATAGACCAATCACTGGTCAAGCTGGCTTGTACTTGGACCAAATTTTCAATAATAATAATAAAAACCTGTGTTCACCGATTTGGCAGAATTTGTATAGTGATTTTACCTATATCTTAGAGTAGGGCTGCCCTCAATTGATTGATGAATGATTTTAGCTATAATCTCCGCTATAAAGCCGGGAAACATGAATTCATGGTTTATTTGACACATCTCCCATACAAAATAATATGTCAATAAACGTTGTTTTAACAATTAAACATGTGTTGGTGAACTGTACCCTTAATGACTTGACTGACTGACATATTAACGCACAGTTCTCACTACTGGGATTAAAAACTTGAAATTTTGCACTATGCTAAGAATTTTTTGCATGGACGCAAAAATTTGTTTTGGTGATTTTTTGTTGAACGCGTTAAAAATATATTTGCCAAAAATGTTGGTCTTTTAATTATCTACTGTGCTATTGTCTTTACACTTTTTCCCCAAAGATTTACGTTTTCAGAGAAAAGAGTACTGAAAAGTACTAAAGTTGTATTTCCTATTTTAATAGAGACTTATATTAAATTGACCTGATTTTTTTTATCAAACTATGAGCCTCATCATTCATGTTCCTTGAATAACTCGGCTAATTATAATTATAAGACTCTACATTTAAACTGTGCTTTATATGTTACGATGTTATGTTTCATATTTTTATCACCATACAAAAGTTATAAACTCCCAAAGCATAAAACTGCTGAAGTGTTTTTTTACCATTTTTTCGCTTTTCTTGTAAAATTGGTATAAACTAAAAATAATAATGCCAAAAATGAATTCTACGACTTCGGTTTATGTAGAAGTAATACCAAATCTGCCCTAGTAGCCACCTGGACGCACAGATTTGTTTAAAAGATGATTGGTGGCGGCCCTCTTTAAACCCTCCTGCCTCTAGTCGTTTGTTATTTTTTGCCCCCTGGACTAGAAATGTTCAAAATTACTCAAGGAACATATGTGAAGAAGCTCTTAGTTTAACAGAAAGTTTCAAGATCAATTTTATATCAGCTTTTATTAGAATGGGGACTACAACTTTAGTAACTTTCAGTATCGTTTTTTTTTTAATTGGTGACTCTTAGGGGAAAAGGTGAAAGTACAATATTTTGATAGTTAGGTTAGATATCTACATAATATCTGTTTCAGATATTTTTATCATACAACAAAGTGTTTCGCATAAAAATCCAAATAATACATTTTTAAATACTTTGAACAGGCATAAAACCTTTTGCACACATGTAATCGATGGGGATTTTTGACAATTTCATTATAATGGAGTTCCTAACGATCATGCAAAAATTCAGCTTTATGGCAATTAATTCTTTTAATAGTAAATAGTTAACTTGACCAGGTTTTATACTGAATGATTTTGGATAGTTCTTCAATTTCATGACACGCTACTTGGCAAAATTAGGAAATTAGTTGTTCAAATAAAATCTCGGCTCAAAGAACATAGCTAAAATCTACGACTTGAGGGCAGCCCGGCTCCAACATGTAAAAGAACTTGACAAATTCTGCCAACAAGAGAAGTGCTCAATAATAAGTCTCATTTGCATCTGTAAAAATACAGAATGACCATTTCCCCGTAAATAATTTAATTCATCTTTTTGTTGGCGGCCATATTGAATTTGTACATTTTACATTATGTATTGTACTAGTCAATCCATTTGATAGCCATTTTGAGAGGGTTGCGAGATATAATATGTTATGTGCATTTTTGTTGGCCGCCATATTAGATTTGCATTATTTTGTTTTCATAACGTGCTGTAATCTACTAATCAAGACCTTTCATTTGATATCCTAAGGGGGTTTTGAAAAATAATAGCTGTTTACTACAATATTTTGATTTGTTTGTGTACCCTATTGATACTACGCCGCGCACACTCACACGCATACCTGCCTTATTTTTATTTGTTTAAAACGTACCGTGAGAACCCCGGAGATCGAGTCGACATCGAGACGTTCCCTATGACACATGTACTAGACTGACCAGAGCGCTTTCGCCGCGTGTGCATCCTTTGAAGCTCCTTACAGACATTTCGAGTGATTGTGGCCTGTGAAGTGATACCTAAACCCTGACCGGCAAGTACCTAGCTATAAGTGCTCAGACCTGACTTATTTTCCACCTATCATTGTCGCCCTCCACGTGCAATCCACTGCCTAAACTCTCAAACATTTTGGTAGCAGAGCGTAGTTTTTTTTATTAGGACCCCTTATTAGTAACGTAATTTGTTTAATTGAGAGTTATTTAGTTGCTACTTTCCTTTGTAATTTGAACAAAACGTCTCGTCATATACCTAACCTATTTACAGTAAATTCCTGTATACCATTCGAGTACAACCCCTTTTACATAAGTGTCGATTAAATCGATTAGCGCGTTAATTACCTACCCTTTGAGTGCAAGTGAGGTGCGCGAGCGCTTTGTTTGCCTATTGATCACGCCATTACCGCGTGACCGCGTGCGAGTTGTTTACAAGTTACGTTTGCTATACCTGGTGCATGTGTGCCGTCCCTTACTATTTGTTCCTTTACGCATCCTATTGGAATCTTTTGTGAGTTTAATTTACCTACCTTGTTTCTTGCGATTTAAAGTAAATAAAATTTCGGATACCGAAACCGGCAACGAGACCGTAAGGGCCGTACTTTACACGGATACAGCTGAATACCGTGAAGCTATAGGTGAACTCCGTTATATTAGTGACTGGGTTGATGATTCCCACCGAGTTCTTGAGACCTTTTCCTCCAATCGTATGCGAGCGCGTCTTTCCGACCTGCCAATTATGTGCGATAAGTTTTCTGCCGCTTGTTCCAAGCTGTTAGGTAATCTCGATCCTGCGATTTATGAACAAGAATATGTGCAAGTTAAGAACGAGATGCGCGTAGTAACGGACAAAGTAGACGACTTAAAAATTAAGTTAGACGAAATACGACCTCACCAATTTGAGACGTCCCGTACTAGCACCCCCTTCAAGGAGAATAAATCCCTGGCTATTGATAACCCGGCTAGTAAATTACCTGACCTACCTATACCTAAGTTTGATGGCCGTCCCGATAGTTGGATCAGTTTTATAGACCAGTTTGATAGCGTAGTCGACAACCAGCTTACCCTTACCCCGACTTTGAAGCTACACTATTTAGTAGAAGCCTTATCGGATGAACCTCGTCGATTGATACAACACCTCAAGATTGAAGCGGGCAATTACACCGTGGCCCGTGACCTCCTAAAACGTAGGTACCATAACCTTCGTGTTTTAGCGGATACCCACATAGCTCAAATAATGATGCTAAAATCTCGGCTCAAAGAACATAGCTAAAATCTACGACTTGAGGGCAGCCCTGCTCCCTCGCAATTCTCTCGTTCTTGATTCATGTTAAAACCTCGTCTGGATATTATGTGGAAGCCGTGCCTTATGTGACACTGGTGCTCAGGGCTCCCTTCTTACTACTGAGCTTGTTGTTGACCACATGAACTTACCTATCATTCCTTCTCCAGTTCCTGTTCGTGGAATAGGTAATGTTCAAGCAATTAATTCCCCGGGCATTGTATCCTTTTCATTTAAGCCAGTTAATTCTGTCTTTCCAGAAATCTCCACCAGTGCAATAGTTGTTGATGTGATTGCTGGTACCCTCCCAGAGGTAGACTTACCTAAAAGTGTAATTACCTGTACTAAGCACCTCCCTCTTGCTGACCCTTTATTTTACAAACCTTATAGTAATAAGAGTACTTCTTGGAGCTGACGTCATTGGTCGCCTTTTAAGGCCCGAGTTGTTTGTGTCCCCTGATGGCCTTACTGCTATCTCGACGATATTTGGTTATGTCCTGTGTGGTCCTGTCTTTGGAGGATTTACTGATTTGGAACCCCCCATGACTGGAGTCTCGCTGTCCCAAATAGTTGAAAAATTCTGGAAAATCGAAGAGGCCCCCCAATCTCCAGTTGCGAACCCCTTGGATATAGAGTGTGAAACCTTTTTTAAAGCTACTACCACTCGTGAAAGCGATGGTAGATTTATGGTTAGACTCCCTTTTCTTCATGATCGTCCACCTCTCGGTGATTCTAAAACCAATGCCTTACGGCGATTCCATAATCTTGAGAAGCGTTTGCAAGTCAATCCAAATTTTCGAGAGAAATATATTTCTCCTAAACCATATGTCCCTTTCTTCATATGACTCGACCCGGGAACATTATTTTATCCCTCATCATGGTTTTTTTTAAGTCCGGATAGTAAAATCGTGTTGTGTTGGTTAAAAACCACTCCTCACCTCCTTCAGGCTTTTGAGGCTAATCGTGTCTCCCAGATTAATAATAGTCCTACATCTAGTGAACGGAGGCACGTCCCAGGCTACATAAACCTAGTGACTGTGCATCGAGAGGTATGTCAGTCACCCGACTGATCGACCACTCCCTTTGGTTTTCACCTTTGTGGTTGACGCAGTCTCCTGACAACTGGCCCGGTATTTCGGAACCTAACCCAAGTAGTGATCTCCCTGGACTACGTTGTTTAGTAGTCTCTGCCGATGTTCCTACCCCGGATCCCTCATTCTTATTAGAGCGGTATAGTTATTTCAACAAGCTAATAAACGTGACTTGTTACCTAAGGCGGTTTTATTTCCTAAATCTTACTCGTCCTACCTGAGCCCTGAGGAACGGAGAGGTTCCCTTTTGTTTTTAGTGAAAATTGTTCAATTTACCTCCTTTTCTGATGAACTTGATCGCTTACGGCGTGACGATCCTATCACTAACTCCCTGAGTAAATTAAATTTATTTCTAGATGACGGAGACCTAATTCGAGTTGGAGGCCGATTACGAAACTCCGATCTATCCTTTGATGCGCGCCATCCCCTTCTTCTGCCTAAGAATGGTAATTTCGTGAACATCCTTATTTCACATTACCATCGCGAGAATGCTCATGCTGGTGTTAATGCAATTCTTGCCATGTTAAATAGAGAGTTTTGGATCTTGTCTGCACGCAGAGCTATTCAGCATGTGATTTTTAAATGCCTTCCCTGTTATCGTCTCAAGGCGGCTGTATCTCAACCCTTCATGGGTGACCTACCTAAAGACCGCGTCACGGCTGCTAGACCGTTTGACGGTGTAGGTACCGATTTTGCAGGACCCTTTTTTACCAAAGTCCAGGCCTATAGGAACAAAAGGTTAATGAAAAGTTACCTGTGTGTATTTGTCTGCCTTTCCACTAAAGCCATTCACTTTGAGGTTGTGTCGGACCCAACTACTGAAGCCTTTATTGCGGCCTTTTCCCGATTCGAGTCGCGTCGTGGTGTACCTCGCCTATTGCGGTCGAAATTACATCGGTGCCAACAATTACCTGAAAGAGTTAGAGTGTTTCCTGTCTCAAAACCAGGTGGCTATTGGTTCTGAGCTTTCAAAGCGGAACATATCCTGGGTTTTCGATCCTCCTGTTTGCCCTCATTGGGGAGGTCTTTTTGAAGCTGCGGTTAAATCGGCGAAATCGCACCTAAAACGAGTAGTAGGCGATACCCCCCTTACGTTTGAAGAGCTGACCACTGTTTTTGCTAAAATTGAAGCAGTTTTAAATTCACGCCCATTGTGCCCACTTTCTCCGGACCCTAATGATGTCGAAGTGTTAACTCCCGGCCACTTCTTAATTGGACAACCCTTAACTGCACTTCCGGAGTACCCTTATAAAGACTTAAAATTGCATCGCCTTACACGGTTTCAGCTAATCCAACAAATTACCCAGCACTTTTGGTCTCACTGGCATTTAGAATACCTTAATACATTACAAATTAGAAATAAATGGACCTCTCCTTGTGATCCTCCTAAAGTGGGTGAGCTAGTACTCATAAAAGATGACAAACTTTCCCCTTTGCAGTGGCGTCGTGGACGCATTATTAATTTATACCCTGGCCAGGACCAAGTTGTTCGTGTGGTAGATGTTAAAACTCCTACCGGTAGCCTAAAGAGATCTTTGACGAAATTAGTTCGTCTTCCTGTCCAGTGAACTTCCTTTCCTTTGCTTCCTAACCTTCTCGTAAACACTTGACGTGTTTAGGGCGGGCGATATGTTTACTACAATATTTTGATTTGTTTGTGTACCCTATTGATACTACGCCGTGCACTCTCACACGCATACCTGCCTTATTTTTATTTGTTTAAAACGTACCGTGAGAACCCCGAAGATCGAGTCGACATCGAGACGTTCCCTATGACACATGTACTAGACTGACCAGAGCGCTTTCGCCGCGTGTGCATCCTGTGAAGCTCCTTACAGACATTTCGAGTGATTGTGGCCTGTGAAGTGATACCTGAACCCTGACCGGCAAGTACCTAGCTATAAGTGCTCAGACCTGACTAATTTTCCACCTATCATTGTCGCCCTCCACGTGTAATCCACTGCCTAAACTCTCAAACAATAGCGATGGCCATCTTGAAATTCCAATGTAAAATTGTATTATCATCGGAACTAAAGGTGTGTACCGATATACCAGATCATTATACCAACAGCTGTAAGGGGGTAAGTTTCCGATTTCTAGTTTTTACCCCAAAATTCAATATCAACAACAACAAACAGGGCAAGCTAAGTAATACTGTTTGAAATTTCTCTAATTGATAGCACAAAGTGCATACACTTGGATTATAGGCAATCTAAAGTTGTTGAATGTCGTACTAGGCCAGTCCAATTCCGGTAATGCGTGTTTTCAAAGTACCTTCCCAAGCTTGAAGTCAATAGGTTAGTATGGATTGAACCCGAGTTGCTATATCTCACCTTTGTATAGGTAACAGGCTGAGTGATCTGTTAGATGAGCTTTTAGGACAAAGGTGACAGTTTGACTAGGTATTTGATTAATATAAAAAGTGCTGGATACTTGCAGGAGGCTGGATACCTTACAAATATTAAGAAGCTCAGACAGAGGAGCGTGTTGAAAAAGTTCATTGCTATGATAGGATTTCGATTATGTAAGTTTCAAACCTACATTACCAGAAATTCAAGCCATTGTAAAGATAATTTATCGATATCGAAACACGATTATAGGAATTTGGTTCGAAATAAAATCCTCCTGAAGATCATGGTTTGATATATGTTTGCTGATGCTATAATTTCGGAGCCTTGTCTCTTTTATTCTGTTCCCCGGGACACAAAGATGAAGACTATAGGAATACATTTTTGATTTGCGTACATTTTCATTCATGAAATAGCCAAAACCCATTTTCATGTGGGAAATCTGCGCAGGGACGAAGAAATGGGGCAGTTAGGCCATAAATAACTAAAAATGGTCTAGAAATTGAGAGACTTTAGGAAAGCTAAAAAATTTTGTACCATTTTAAGTTGATAGATGGCGTTATTCAAGTAAAAAAACGTTCAATAAAGTTTTAAAAAGTAGACAATATAATTAATATAGCGTCGTAATCATTGATCCTTAAAACAAAAACTTAAAAACTATTTAATATGTATTTGTAAATAACAAAATATTGTAATACTTTGTGTATAGACTTGTAGTGGAAGCACTTACGTCAAAAATGGGCTTAAATTACTCATCTTTTATCATTCGCTTTTTCTTAGAATTTTACCTGGCTTAGTTTATTCAACGACATTTAATAGTCGTGTGCGATACTAAATTTCTGGCATTTAGGAAGCCTCATATTGTTAAATCACAGGAAGTGTCGTCATCGTATGACCTGACAGCAAGCCGAGTTTTGTGAGCAAGTTAAGGAATTTTTAACCGACTTCAAAAATGGAGGAGGTTCACAAGTCGACGCGTATTTTTTTATGTATGACCACGCATAACTTTTTACACTTTTTTTCTTTTTTTATCGAAAAGGGTATACTTCTCAGGTGGTTCCGTTGTCACCAAGTCAGAATTTGATGATGGAATCTAAAAAATCGAGGAAACTCTTCGGATTTTGTAGGCACGTACCGTTTTTGCTTTAGCATCGTTAGGTATTAAAGTGTTTACATCTGGGAGTCATATTTTATGGTGGGGTCAGATGATGATGATCCTTAATGCTTCTTAGGAGTTAGTGGATACTTTGAAGTACTGCCAATCAGTGTAAAATACTTCAAAAATCGCTCTAAAAATTTCAAATAGGTTTTTTATCGCACTGAAAGAAAATTGGAAGTAAGTCGGTGTCAATGTAAGTATTCATACGTGTTACGTGTACGTCAAAAAATCCGTGGAAGTATGGATCAAATCCAACTTCTACCAGCAAACATGTGTACATTGGGAGAACAAAGAAAAACCACAATAGTTTCTCGCCTACAAACTCAATATACGTATACGACCTGTACGGTGTGCAGAGTACATTTTTTAATTATTTATATCGTGCCCGGCGTGCCCCAACACCTGCACACCAGAGGATTTAATGGACGGCAGTCGATCCGCAATACAAGTGGCTGAATTCTGGGCTAAAAAAAAAAAAAACCTAGTCAGAGGCCCTAGGGCGGCTTGATAACATCTGACAGTAAGGTTTGTCACTTGCCTTACAGACACCCCTCCACCAATCCGCACTGAGCCCGCGTGGTGGAGTATGGCTCGTTCCTCCTCATAGTTGAGGTGAGGCCTTTTCCCAGCAGTGGGATCTAATAGGCTGACTTAACATCGACTCGCTAAGAAGAAGAATGTATGGCTCCTTTGGACTCAACATCGGTTTATTAAATAATAATATCTGAACAACATACATACAATGAAACAATTTAAGTACGTGTAGTCTGGAGCACACGTAGGCAATGTTTCAATGAAATATAATGAGATAAAATTATATTCAGGGATACAGGATGGCCACTCCTCACCATACGGAATGGCACTTCGGGGTCTTGACTAGAAGGTGAACTAACTTAGATTAGACACTTCTGTATATGAAATGAAAATAGAAGCTTGAGTTAAAATGAATGATGTAAATATTTTGCTGTGCAATAGTATTTCTGATTACAATTGGTATTTTTTTTATAAAATAAATCTTTTTTTATTCGAGAATAAATCTCGAGTTTATATTTAGATAATAGGTAATACAATGTCGTAAATAAATTCAGATATTATACCTACACTTTATCTCATGAAAATATTTTTACGAAATGACGGAGTACGTAATTGACAACATTTCATTTTTATAATGGTACTAAAATTAAAAAAACATTTCGAGATTTGGCGATGCTCAACACGTTAAAAATATTTTAATTTTTTTTACGCAACGAATTCAGAGTCATTTGAGAAAAATTGAAAGATACTATGATAGAGGCATTATACGGGGACATGCCTTTGCTTGGTTATCTGGGGCCCCATTCTCGCGCCACCGATATTATATCACATACGATATTTACTAAAAAAAACATGGCGGATATAACAAAATTGAGGTTTTTCGTATTCTCATTGTAATAAAATAATTTATGTTTATCACATTATGTGATATCCGCCATGTTTTTTCGATAAATATCGTATGTGATATAATATCGCAGGCACAAGGATTGGGCCCCTGGTCTGACTTAAAAAAAGGATTTTATCATACATACAAGCTAGCAGTCGTTTTGACATTGAAACTGATGAGTGAGTGAGAGGAGATAAAATGGTAGTGTTGTTCTATATAAGTAAAGACCATCTAGTTATCGATAGTTTTAGTATTTAGGATTGCTAAATATTATACACATGCATTTAAATGATTATCTAGTATGGTGACGAAATCATAAAAGTTATTTTATTCATATTATTGATGTTTTATTTGATTTTAAAAACCATAAGAATTTAAGTAAAGAAAATTGCAACATAAGCTTTTGTTAGTTAGGTTGTGTTTGGATAAAAATACTCACTGAAATGATTTATCTACCCCTTCATTTAGACTTTTCGTATTTTGATATATGTGTTCATTGTCGATATCGATATCTTACTGCTACAAAATACAACACTATAGACGTCGATATTTTTTTTTATTTAAAAGATACTTACGCTCTTTCAGAATGGAGAGTTTAAAAAAAAAACAAGGGGAAATAATGAAAAGAAATGAAAAAGAAAAAATACGTGTCTTCTGTTTTGGTGTACTATAAGAAAAATAATAAAAATGTGCAAGTAAAAGGACTTGTCCTCTTTTTGTATGGAGGCTGGTTTTTTATTCCAAGATATCACCAACCACCAATAACCTATATTTATCTTTAAGCTACAAAAATATAAAACACGTAACCATAGAAATCTGAATTTTAAACGCCTCCATTTTTGAGAATAAATTGTTTTGTAACAGGCATCATCCATTGATCACTTACTTGTATTTCTCACTTATGTACCATTGCCTTTCCACTGTCAATGGAATGACAAATTTGCTGTCAATTTTTTTTCATACGTTATTTGATATAGGCGAAGGTGCGATTTATGTACAGACAAAGAGAAAAAATAATTTCAACTTCTCCATAAATCGGACCCCTTAAAAAATATATTAATTATGCAGAAAGGCTAGTTTTTGTGAACTCTTTCATATAATATTTAGTTTATTCTGGTTAGAAATATTGACGAATAAAAAACCATTAATGGACAAGTCCTTTCTGAAATGTTGTCAATTTTGTACTTACGTAGCGTAACTGAAAGGCGTAACTGCCTAAGCCAGAAAATAAAATACAGCCTTTTCTTGACACAAAGAACAACTTTACGAGCATGAGAAGTAAAAACATATTAATTTGGTTTTAAGCAAGGTGCAAAATTTCAAATTTGTAATCCCGGTAGCGTGGGCTGTGTGCGTTTAAATGTCTGTCAGTCAATCAGTCATTAAGTCAGTTTTTATTTTTATACAAGTTTTTATGATGATCTCTTAAGACGATCCACCGAAAAAGCATTTGCTCAGCATTAATCATGGCAGCTGTGACTGGGGACATACCAAGATACTGGTGTTCAGCGAATAGATGTCATTTAAATAGAACAAAAAACATATATTATAATAATATAATTTGGCGGGCATTATGGTAGTCGTTTTATTCTCCGAAGAAAATGTCCTAAGTTTAAAGTTGTTGTAGTCAAATACGACCATAAGTACACGTAGGCCTTCTTGCTATTGTACTTCAGGGAGGAGGGTTACATGATATTTGTCTCTTTCTTTGCCACTAGTTTTCACAATGAGTTGGCACCGTTTACACACGTGTGTAGGCGCTGGTAACCAGCGTGTTTTAGCACGCCCAGAACACGTGTTCAACAAAATTTTATGGGTTTACAAAAACCTTTTTTGTAAACCCATAAAATTTTGACGTTATCTGAAAAGAAAAGGATAGGTAGTAGTATGTGGGTTACTGTTGGAGTAAAAAAAAACGAGATTAATAAAAATACTCCGGCATTACTAACTTCGTTGTTAACGGTAAAATGCTATAGACTGGATGAAAACGCGCTCAACTTAATTCAATCTTCAAACATAATGCGACTAATGTCAAGCGTTATTCGCCTCCCAAAGCAATAAAATATTTAACATAGACTAGAATTTACCCGCGACTTCACCCTATAGTCGGAATACAAAACTTTCATCCGTCATTTCACTCCTGATGATTTTATATCGCGACAAAAACTAGCCTATGTTCTTTCCATGGTCTCAAACCATCTTTGTGCTTAATAATATTAGTGTAGAAACCACAGTGGCAACACTGGTTGTAACATTTACTTTGCCAAGTAAGTATATACTTGCACTCTATTCATTTTTCATTCGCCCTATTTTTTTTTTTCATTGAGACCGCAACCCGACCTTACTGAAAAATGGGCAGACCTAGTGACATCTCGTACTGCGGGGCGATTCGAATTTGATGCTCCGAGCACACGTTTTTTTACGTGTGCAGAGTCATATTTGAATGCAAAATTGAGCAAATTGCCCAACTTGAGACAATCAGTTTTCGAGCGCTGTTTCCCCATCTACCTCTTTATAAATGCCCTGTTGTCTCGATAACAAATGTTGAGTGAATTTTTTTTTTCACGAATTTGGTGATGTCTAGATAGTAAAAGTTGTAGTGTCGATAGCCATATTCAGCTCCCCAAACATGGAAACAAAACTTTCTGACTCCGAGATGCTTCTTGGAAATTTTAGGACGGAAAATCCCAGAAATATTTTTGATTCCAATGGAATGCTAGCTCTGTACCTCCTGGCCTATTAATATTACTAGACGAACAATTAAGTCTGCTGCTAATAGCAACGCTAATTGAGATTTGTGCTGAAATTACGACAAAATTAATGCTATAAACCAACAAAGTCGTACGGTATCTTTTTGGCGATGTCAATATTGGTTTAGTAATTAAGCCCCGATGTAACAGCACTTGATACATTGTTTCAAATAAGTAATTAAAACATAATTCACATGTTAATTGAAAACAACTAATCCATATACTAATACTAGTGGTTCCCCGCGACTTCGCCCGCAAGAGTTGGATTTTCCATATAAACTTTTATCCCCCATTTCACCCTCTTATATTTTTTTATCGCGACAAAATGTAGCCTATGTCCTTTCCAGTGTCTCGAACTGTCTTCATAATAAATTTCATCTCAATCGGTTCAGTGGTTTAAGCGACAAGAGGTAACAGACAGACAGACACACTTTCGCATTTATAATATTAAAGTATGGATTAGTATATGGATTATAAGTACGAAAGTATGTCTGTCTATCTGTCTGTTACCTCTTGATGCATAAACCACTGAACCGATCGAGATGAAATTTAGTATGGAGACAGTTCGAGACCCTGGAAAGGACATAGGCTATATTTCGTCGCGATATAAAAACATTAAGAGGGTGAAATGGGGGATGGAAGTTTTATGGAAAATCCGATTCTTGCGAGCGAAGTCGCGAGGAACCACTAGTTACCTAATAAAAAGAAAACATTCCCAGCTACATAAATATTCTTGTATTATAAGCATTGCCTTTCAAGTTGAAAGTGTATATTTAAATCAGTTGCAAATAAAGATTGTCACGGAACATTAAAAACCTTTTTTCAAATTGGTCAAGAACGATACGACGCCCCAAGTCGACATACTGAAGAGACCCGCCACTTGTTGGCTTTATAATACCTACCTGTTGCTCAATAGGAATGCTTCCCTGAGAATATAATACACAGCTTGTATCACATCAAAGCGAAAACTAGATCTGTACCAAATACAGGCTTACTTAAATTCGCTTCAAAAAGTTTGGAACCAATATTCATCTTAAAACTTGTTCAAACTGTTAAAGCAATGCTCTTTTGCCTTTGATTATAGGAAATTTCTTGTACCGATGAAAAGGTATAAAAGTAGAGGTGTAAATAATATTCAATAGTTTTCAGACTAGTACATAAATACTTTGGTACTTTAGTTACTCGAGTACTGTTCAATAATAATTCTTAGTCTGGAAGTTTTCAGAAAAAATGCGATGACAACGTATTCTCCGAAAAAAGTTCACAAACCAGCAAACTTAATTTAAGAATACGTAGAATCGCTGTTATAGCGATGATAAAAAATAACGAATTGAATATAAATATAATTATTAGTATCTATAAATCTACCAGCATAAGATAATAAAAAAACTAAGTTCCATCTTAATTTATTGTTGTGACTAATATTTTTAAAATGCATTTTCTGCTCTTATAATAAGCTGTTAATAGCACGAGACTATAAAATACATTATCTTAAATAAATCTCAAAGCCGCGAGAATCAAAAGGACGTCCGCGTCCCGATAACAATTGATTGCTTATTGTGTCTGGAAAATTTTCGGAACCTTTACGTAATTTAAACTCGATCGCCAATTTCAGCTTCGCAAAATAAAATAATATCTATACCACCCTTTTGTAGGCCTAAATAAGTAGGTATTCATTACGTTTCATAGCGACCGTCACCATAGTTACAGAATAGGAAAAAATTGCGCGCGAAATCAGTCCGATGGAGCACAGCGATAGATACGAAAAATCTATGGACGTGTTGTCTTCTTCCATCACTAGGTCCCGGGCTTTTCAGTCTGGGCTGCGCATTATCGTGTCTAGATTGGGAGGCGTGGACTGATTGTAGGCCCTCCCATTCCTAGGGCAATATTACAGCTGCAGCCTCCGAAAAGCACTCAGTGCACTCCAGCCGCTCTGGAAAGTCGTGCCTCAGTCTAACATTTCAGTTCTCATTTATTCCCGCAGTGTGTGAAGTGAAAATTATAAACTAATGTGAATGTGACTCTAAAAATTTCGAAACTTTTCTCAGTGTTTTGTTTTTGATTCACCATGTGTTTAAGTGTTTTGTGTGAGATGGTAAACTATATGCTCATAGCAAGACTAATTATACTGGTTCAAGAATTTATTCGTACTCTTGATATAGATCGGAATATAAATGAAAATCCTGACGTCGTTGATGAAGCATCGGGTTCTTCGGGTTCGTCGGATTATGTGAGCAGCGCCTGCGACGTGACATACGAGTCCGAGTCTGCATCCGATGAATGTCCTGAAGATTATTTGGAGAACTATATGGAGGATCCGGAATAAGGATCACGTGACCAGTGAAAAAAATGAGTGACTTACAGCTCATACTGTACATTCTTATGGCCTACATGATCCTGACCGTGTTTCGAATTCTGCGCAGAGCGGCCCTCAACGAGGAAAGGCGCCATCGCGGTCCGCACGGGGGCACCTGTTAAGCGTGAAACTGTAACTTTTATTATCGTGTCGCGTGTGTCGTGTAAACCGTCAAGATGTACCAACCGAGAATTGCGAGTGTGCTTTTCGCTAGACAAGGTTAGTAAATACAAATATTGTTACATTTAAAACATGTGTGCTCACTTTCTGATTGCCTTGTGTTTTTTTAACCCATTCAAAATTTTATTTACTTTGATACGAAATCAAATGCCACTGGTTGGGGTTTTGCACTCGAGTTATATATTATTGCAGTGGCAGGAAAGGCTGAGCGAATTATCAAAATTTTATTCTGCCTCAATTTCTTGTTGTGGCATCTGCGATTATATTATTTGGTTATAATCATGTAATACTTCGAACATATACGCTGTATTAACACACAAAACTCACTGAAACGCCATCGGATAACATACATTCTTGAAGTTCTTCACTCCAGCCACACGAATTAGGCACACAACTGCATCTTTTTTTCACACACCGCACACACGAACAAATTATGCAAGGAATTCTATAATTCATATAATAAAACCATCTCATCAGTTCACATGTTTCATCTATCTAAAAAAAAGGGTTTTTTAAGCGTGCTTGAGCCGATGTCTGGTCTTCAAAATGACCCATAGTCTTGGTGTTTTTGTTGCGCTGATTTTGTTTTTCTTCTTGTTTTATTTATTGTTTTAGTTAAGTAGTAAGAACTGTTCATATTAGTTTATATTTCGCGCACACACGCACTTACAATTTTTTTGTAACCCAAGTGGCACTATTACATCTAATTTTATAAAATGTAAATTCATTTCTGGCTGTACGTTTAGCAATTTAGTCTAGTTTAATATTAAGAAAGAGCTGTGAATTTTATTAATAAATAAATAAAACACAGTTGATTTTTTGTAACCGAAATTAAATTGAGTTTCTCACTGAAACATTTATATTTTATAAACATAATTTACTCGTGCACATGCTAAAATCTGCATGTACATATTAAAATATTATTGAAGCTTTTAAATTATGATGTATATGAGCTTAAGCCGTGAACTATGGAATTTATTTCAAATATTTATCAGTTTGATGTTCTTGATTTATATCGATGACAATATTTTAACGATACTATGTAAATGAAGCCAAGAGTTTAGTAACACTACACTTATTTTTGTAGCTGTCTGAATGATCTCAAAAAGTACAGAACAAATTTTCATTCCCATTTAGCCCTTCGACGGAGAATCTAAGTTAGGTTTCGGCAGAAAATGAGTTAAAATGTGATGATGATTGACATACATGTCGGAAAAATATATTTGTTTCGGATCTTTCGTCTTTTTTTGCTAGGCTTTCGTCAAAAGTTCTGCCTATTCCGTCTAAAGATTAACAAAGTAATGTATTGTAGATTGGATAGGGTTTATATTTATTAATGTTTAACGCAACTGATAATTGTAACGATAATTGCGGTTATAAAACGGTTTATTCAAGTATTTAACATTATTTGTTTTTGTTATGATTAAAATAAATGTGAAAAGTGATTTAAAAATATCCAATGAATAAAACATTATTAAACTATTTATTGGGTATCAGATAAATGAAGAATCAAGTATTTTACATAGCTCTATCATCAAAACAATTTCACCAATTTTTTTAATAGTTTCTGAAGATTGCAGTAATGGTAATAGCCTTTGCTTCTTGCATAAATTTATTTTCTTTTATCTACATATTTGTGAAAGCTATAGTCTAGACGTTTATTAGTTTCAAACCTATATTGATCTTTTTAAAAGCTGTGTCACTTTTCGGATTTAATAGAAGCTAAATATCCTACCGGGACTTTCAATTGGTCGCTCCGCCAATACTAAAACGTAACCTGTAAAACATAGCACATTCAGTTACTAGCATAATTTTAATCCGGTAACTAAATCATACACACTAGGGCTTGGTTTCGCGCATGTCTTGTTAACTCAAGAAAAAGTTGGCTTGGATGGTTTAAGTGTCCACCGTCAGCTTTCCCATTCAGTTAACCCTTGGCGGTCGCGACACCCGCACGTAGTGCAGTTTTGTTCCGCATTAGTTAAACTGGCGCGATATTCCGATTCCACCACAGTCGTTGTGGCGGAGTCCGAAGGTACTTTTTTTTAATCCAAATTTAAAAAGCACGCTGCACAGTGGTCACCTCAGACACACCTTACGGTTTCCCATAATGAATTTTTAATAGACAAGTCACAGAAGGAGCAAAGGCTAGCTGTCAGTAAACAGCCACGCGTCGACTATCGCGCAGTGTTTTAAATAAATCGAGTTGTATTTTTTAATTTTTAATTAGTGGCAGTAGCATGATGGTTGAAATGTCTAGTCGGCAACATTTGTACCCTACAATCACAAGTACAATCACGATATTTTTGTTTTTTTTACCCGTGGAAAAAGTTTTTTTTCGGCAGTGTTAAAAGTTTTATTTTTTTATTTTTTAGCCAACGACGACAATGATTCCGAATCAAAGACCTGCGGCAAGATACTGGTTGTGCTGGCGTGGATTCTCGTCGTCCTAACCATGCCATTCTCGCTGTTTGTCTGCTTTAAGGTAAGTGATTTTTATTGTGAGACGACCTCCGCGGCCGAGTAGCTCGCACACCGGTTTTCAAGATTTCGCCATCTCTGAGGTCCCGGGTTCGATCCCCGGTCGTGGATTGCAATAACATCTTAAGAGGTTAGTATTTGTACATTTATTATATTATAATATATCATCTTGGGTCTGGGTGTTGTGGTACCACCGTTGTGTCTGATTTCCATAACACAAGTGCTTTAGCTACCTACTTTAGGATCAGGTAAATGTATGTGAGGTTTTCCACTATTTATTAATATCGTTTCATATGTAAATGCATTCGCCCGGATAGTGAAGGGTTCGACTCCCACCGAATGACACAGTCGATTAATTTTTGTAAGCGAAATAATTTATTTTATATGTTTTTGAATTAAGGCGACGCGAATTATTTTGAAGTTCTTCTGCTGGCGTTTTATGCTGAGCGTAATTCCGATTTTTTTACCATTTGCAGTATAATGTTTTGCTATCTATATTATACAGGAGTTAAGCTATTAATGTCCTCCTAGCCGAATCGACTACAGCGGCCAGTCTCAACAGAGACTAGCCAACTGGCCGGGAGATATTTATCACAAGTGTGTTCGCAATACACAGATGCACTCTCTGTGCCTCCACTCTCATAATTCGGTGAGACGGCAATCCGACATGACCAGAGAGACATCAGGCGCAGGACCAACGGTAACGTGCTTACCGAGGCACGGGGGTGTTACACCACCAATGTTCTGGCGCCGGAGCTGTGTCTGGGTCATTTCAAAACCGAAAATCCCAACACATTCGATTCGACCCAGGATTTGAACCCGGGGCCTCGAAGATAGTATCCAGCGTGCTGACCACTAGTCCAACGAGGTCAATGGTATACATTGTAAGCTTGTGAGTTATGTAGGTAAATATGTATCACTAAAACTACCTTACCAGTTTTAAAAAATCTGCAATTGCTGAAAGCTACATTATTTGTCAATTTTTTTATATACATTTCACCTGTTTAAAGCCGGGAAGGCTTGCTATTATAAAAAAAAACAACTTTCGATAAAAAAGAAAAAAGATGTCATATAAATATGAAATGAATATTTTCTGCATTCGAAAAATTATGGTTTGGTGTTATTTAGTTTAACAATTCCATTATTAAGAGGTGCTTGTGGCGCAGTGGCGGCAGCGCTTTGGTAGTGATACCAAAAGTTAAGCAACCCACGGCGCGGTCGTGATTGGATGGGTGACCATTCTGACCATTTAAGTGACGTCCATGACAAGCATCTCCGTGCTTCGGAAGGCACGTTAAGCAGTTGGTCCCGGCTAATATCTGTGGTATTAGTCGTTAAGCCTAGTCAGAGGCCCTAGGGCGGCTTGATAACTTCTGACAGTAAGGTTTGTCACTTGCCTTACATACACCCCTCCACCAATCCGCACTGAGCCCGCGTGGTGAAGTATGGCTCGTTCCTCCTCATAGTTGAGGTGAGGCCTTTTCCCAGCAGTGGGATCTAATGGGCTGACTTATTATTATTCCATTATTTAGAATATTAACAATCATTAAACATTCCGAGCTACTAATGGATAAAGTAATTTAAAAAACCTTTAAGTTTTACTCTAAGAATCGTAGGGGTTAAATAGGATTAAAATATCATAAATACAAAGGAAAATTGAAAAGTACAAATCTTCTGTTAGATATTTTTAATTAACTATTTAGATAAAAAAGAGAACCAGACCGAGGACACTTTCTCAGATATTGTTTTTTAGACTATACATACACTACACAAATATAAATCAAAACATATTATTTAGGCGCGCTCGTGGTCGAAAGTCGGCTAGGAGGATTTGTGCTTAGCGAGTATTTTTTCCATGTACCTAGTTTATGACTAACAAAAACTATGTACTACTACTACCTATAATTTAATGCAAAACTAATAAAAGAAAGGCTTTTTGAATATTCATTTACCTGAATTGATGAAAAGATAAACAAAATCTGACGAAAAACCAAAAAAATATAAATGAAGCAATAACATACCGAAAAGGTTAACACAAAAAGTCCGTAGCAGAAATTGTTACAAAAATTATGACCTATAATACTTACGACGGAAAGTTTACTTAACCACACCTTAATTATAGTCTGTTGTATTTACTGAAATATCGAACGGTATGACGCTAGTAGCTTTATTTGAACATCACACTAACTACCAGTTCGTTGGACATACATTCACCCCACACAAACACATTAATTTCCATGTAGCAACAAAAGCACACACCGGTTATTTTTTTTTTAAACACGATAATTACATGACGTTTAACAATATTCTGCTAAGCTGTGGAGCAGTTTGTCGGAGCTAGATCTGCGTTCTCCTTTTTGTATTTCCTTGGTCCTTATATGGCAATTTGAGAGCAATTAATTAACCGTAAGATTCCGGGTTAGGGGTCGTGTCGTACCAGGAAGTCAAGGAAATGACACTGAATAGAGAGGAATGGAGAAGACTCCACCGACAAGAGCGTAGCTCCTAAATTATAGATAGATAGAAGATTCCGAGGATCATAATCGTTATATAAACGCCAAAAGTATATAAACGTATCAGGTCACGATTTGAGTGTAGGGTTCCGTAACTAAAAACCAGGGATAAATGGAATGAAGTGGACATAACTCATAACCTAATAAAAAGGTTTAAAGGTTAATAATGTCTTTAAATAAGATTTGAATTTCTGAGATAACAAAACACATCTCGTCTTACCAAGAAAGGAAGACCAAAAAATGCTGGCTTGACGTCTTAACTGATGATGTGGAGTATGCGGTGATACAAAATGATGATTGGTGTGGTTTATCTATTCTCGGCATACTATTCAGATTCTTTCAAGCAGCCTATTTTCCATATAAACGTTCATCCCCTATTTCACCCCCTAATGTTTTTATGTCGCGACAAAATATAGCCTATGTCCTTTCCAGGGTCTCGAACTGTCTCCACACCAAATTTCATCTCAATCGGTTAAGCGTCAAGGGTTAAAAGGCAGACAGACACACTTTCGCATTTATAATATTAGTATGGATATTATGAAATATGAGATATTTCGGTTTTGATCGTAAATAACAATATTTTAAACAACACTTTTATTTTAAAATATGTTAAGAAATAAAAAAAAATATTTGTATGACAAAATGTGGTGAAGAAAAAACTGATTTTTCTGAAACAAACTTTACGACATTTCGACTCTTTACTCGTAGGTTATGTGCTCGATGGAGCTATATAACCTACCGGAGCATGAAGATGCTAGCGACAGACGTCTACTAATATAGTAATATTGAACCGCCAATTACGATCGCGCTGTGGTCCTGTTTGTTTCAGTATATTAGGCAATTACCGTAGCATTCCCGTTAGCTACATGCTGACCTATACTACATATACATATACCTACCAGTCACCTTTACTTTGATATTACCTAACTTACCTTATGCAATTTGTGCTCAAAGTTAAACTAATTGGGTATATGGATCCGTACACACTAACTCTTAATTAATGTAAGAGCCATATGAATGTCGATAAGCTAATTATGTTGAAGAAATATCGACTAAACTCCAGCTTTTATTTAATTGGTGCTGGTTACCGGTGACACCCAAAAAAATGGAAGTATATAAACTGCTTCAGAGCTAAGTCGAAAGATATCGCGATTACGATTCGAAAGCATTGTCATTTTTAAGGGTTCCTCACCTAAAAAGAAAAAAGAACCCTTAAAGGATATCTTTGTTATCCGTCTATCCGTCTGAAGTCTGCCTGTCAAGACCGGAAGTATCAAATTAAAATTAACATCAAATAATTATATTTGCGGACTTTTAAATCCGTAAAAAATCAAGCTTTTAAATCGATTTAGTTTAAGGATACGGCCATTCAAACTTTACTTTCTACCATTTTGAAGGAGAATCGAAACATATAGGGTAGTTTTTTATTTGAGATGAGTTTGCTCTCGACTCTAGACTAAGCCAGACGTGGCGTGGACAAAGTCAATTGCATTAAAAGCAATTGAGTCAAACGACGGTCCTGCTGCTTCATATTTTATTAAAATTTGTTACTATATGGCAACGAAAACGTGCTGCCTTGGGTTGCCGGGTAAAAAATAATAGATTTGAGTAAAATATAACAGGAGAATAAGCCTAAATCTTGTTATTCAAGCAGGCATTAACCATTCAAAGTGACGCGTTTAAGGGTATTTTTCTCAACACACTCTATTTATCAGAAGCCTTTGTAAAACATGAAAGCTTGCAGATTAAACATTCAAAGCTCTTACACGGTATAGAGTTTGTACCTCAAGTGTTTTACATCAAACGTACACGTGTTGTCCTTCTAGGTTACTTACTGAATAGGATTAAGTCCGGATTTGTGTTATTTTTAGGAAAGTATTCCAATATTCTGGACGAACGGCTTAGTGTAATGGTTCGCGCTCCGGACTACAAAACCAGCAGCTGCAGGTTCAAATCTTGCAAGGGGCATATCTGTCTGATGAGCACTTGTACCTAAGTCATGGATGCAACCGTGCGAGCCGGATTCGCGCACGAATATTCCATAACATCGTCTATACAATATTAGACATTATACAATGAACTTTTTTTTAGTTTTATAAACGGCAAAAAAAACACGTTTGTTGTGTAAGAGTCCTGCTTAAATATTTATTTAATTATGTTTTTAGTATTTGTTGTCATAGTAACAACAGAAATACATCATTTGTGACAACAGTTTAGCCATGACAGTTCATGAGAAACAGCCTGGTGACAGACAGACGGACAGTGCAGTATTAGTGTTAGGATCCCGTTTTTACCTTTTAACTCCGTACTCTGTACATATAATAATGTCCTCCTAGCCGAATTTTGACTACAGCAGCTTAGATTATCAACAGAGATTAGCTAACTACGCGGGAGATATTATAGTGCACACGTGTCTGCGCAATACACACTCTCTGTTCTTTCACTCTCATAATTCTGTGCGACGGCAGTCCGACATGACCGTAGAGAGATCAGGCGTAGGACCAACGGCTTGACGTGCTTTCCGTGGCACGGAGGTGTTAACACCACCAACTTCTAGATTCCAGAGCTGTGTCGGAGTTATTTCAAGATAAAAAAATCCAAACAATTTCGGCGCGACCCGGATTCGAACCCGGGACCTCGTGAATAGTACCCAGCGTGCTGACCACTAGACCAACGAGGCAGTCCATACATATATACTAGCCATGGCAGTCACAGTAGCTAAATCGTAATTGGATAATATTTAATCATAATGTCACACCGGATGACACAGTCGAGTCGAAATTTTATTTAATTTCGTAAAAACTTGCAAAGAAATTGCTACAGTTACAAAAAACCATACTATCCATACTAATATTATAAATGTGAAAGTGTGTCTGTCTGTTGTTCTGTTACCTCTTGACGCTTAAACCGATTGAGATTAAATTTGGTATAAAGACCGTTCGAGACCCTGGAAAGGACATAGGCTACATTTAGTCGCGATATAAAAACATTAAGGGAGTGAAATAGGGTATGAAAGTTTATATGAATAATCCAACTCTTGCGGGCGAATTCGCGGGGAACCACTAGTAATATATAAGGTTCGATTATCGGTATATAAAAACCCCCGCGCCGCCTATCAGAACAGTTAGTAAGTCTAGTAAAGTGGTTACAACAAGAAGAAAAGTGACGAAAAAAGTTGAAAGTAGTAATGAAAGATCAGACTGACAGAGGATTGAATGACGCAGGAGTGTGCGAGTACCTGTCAAGAGGACTGAGTCAGAACTTTGTCACACGGAGGGACTCTGTCAGTGCTGTGTTTGTAGCAAAAGGAAATAAACCGTCAGTCTCTTGAAGAACAGTAGTTTAATTCACACTCCCGTAACATTTAGTGTCAAAAGTGAGATTGGAAAGCAAGATGTCTGTCATGCCGAGAGACGGGTCTACAGTCTGATTTAAGGCGGCCGCTGAACAGCAGGAAACTACCAAAGCGGGAAGAACAACTCAAGAGGGTGCTTTCGGGGAAGGTCATTCGACAGAAATGGCTGGATCTGGAGGGGAGATTTCAACTCCTCAACAAACCTCTGAGGAAAGAACGCTTACTGATATTTCTGCGCTTATACGCCAACAAGAAGACCAACTCCGAGCACTACGTAAGGAAATAGCACGCCATGAGGAGAAGCAAACGCATCGCGAAGAGGAGCACGTACGCCGCGAGGAGGCCCTGCACGATGAACAAGCGCTCCGCGAAGAGGAGCGAGCACGCCATGAGTTAGAGCAGTCGACCCGTCTTATAAACATAATGTAGACTGTCACTGGGAAAATAAATGAATTTGAGAAGACCGCTCTGTGTAACCAAGCACGGGCAGATATAGTTTACCATTGATGGAGCAGTCACTAACTTTCGATACAGGTGCATCGAGGACAGTAATAAAGACTTAGCTGATGATAAAAAAAGGAAGATGAGGACCCAGACAAGACCAACTCAGATGACGTCGGCTACCATTCCATTAAGGGGCTAGCAGATGGTGGCAATCAAGATTAACGATGATTAATACTGGCAGCGGGCAATCATTGCTGACATCAAGGATGATTGCATCATTGGGCTTGTCTTCTTTCGGGATCATCAATGCAATTTGAACATCAAATCCGGCATCTTCAAATGTGGAGCGGTGGAGATTCCGATGAAAGATGGATGGGTGGAGAAGGTCTGTTGTATTAAAGGCGTGAATCTTCTCCCGAGATCACAAACTCTAGTACCGGTAAAGCTACCTGCACCTCCTATGTTTAGTTATAGAGAAGATTGATGAAGATACACCTTGGTTGCGTTACACGAACTGTTATCAACAATACACCAGAAGCTTTGGTAATTTAAGTGATCAAGAGCAAACTTTGAAGTAGGAAATTCAAGTAGAAATGGCTAAAGATATTGTTTGGCTGCGCTTTTGTGAGGAAAAGATTAAGAACTTTACACTTAAAACGACAGTAAGATTAAGAAAGAAAAGGGTACAGTTGATGTTGATAAAGTGTCGTATGGTTGCAAAAGTGACCTGACGAAGATTGAGTTGATGAAGGCTAGAAACTTAATGCTTCGATTCTCGGACTTACTAAGGAGAAGGAGGTGGAGGACATGATTCAAAACAGGTAGAAAATGGAGTCAAATCCTCTGTGTTTGCCAGTGGTCCTAGTGAATAAGTAAGACGGTTCTATAAGATTATACATTATTTATCGTCGCCTGAACGATGTAAAAATGAAGGATAGCTATCATCTACCCAGCATTAATGACACACTGTATACTTTGAGTGGTATGAAGTGGTTTTCAATATACTTGCAATTGGATATGGAACAAAAAGACAAGGAGAAGACTGCGTTATGAATTTTAGATTGTGCAACGCTAACCTTCGAGAGGTCGATTGAACGTGTCCTTGCGGGACCCTCGGTCAAAACCTGCCTGGTTTACCTTGATGATATCATAATAGTAGGACGGGATGTGATGTATGTACCAACCCTCATTTTGTGTATGTGCATTTATCCTATAGTTATAAGTTGCTTAATTGTATTTGATCGGGCATTCAATAAACGGGATTGATTTAGTTCGGTCGTTTCATTGATGAACTCCTTATATGGCGATCCTGCCATTGGAGCTGACCGCGCGTGTGTCTAAAGTCCGTTTTACATTTATGGAGCGTGATCTAGAACAATGTAACTGAAGTGCTTTGCAAGTGATCAAAACGAAATTAATTACAACTTTTCCTGCGTCCAATACGCTTGAATTTTTTTGGCGTGACCATTTAACTAGTGAACAATGGGTAAAGGTTCGAGCAAAGTGCAACCCCAAGAGGTCGTAATCGCCCAAAATGCTGTGGCGGGCCTGAATTCTGCCACAACGGATCAATTTTTATTTCACATGTCGACCAGCAATTTCATACTGGCTATATTGGCGGTCATCGCAGTCATCGTTTTATTTTATATGGCATATCGAGGGTATAAGCGCTGCCACGGGAAATGGACGCGGAGAGCCATTTAATGACCATTTTCTACGGGGATCTTCGCTACTGAGACGTCCACGGCCGAGTCAAGAAGGAAATTCTTTCACGATGGACAATGTGTGAGTGAAAGTGTAAACATATGGAAAACCGTGAGTGTGACGTATACGTATCTCACCAATATATTACTCTTATATTTAAAATGTATTTAACTTACTAATGTTTTAATATCACTATGTTATGGAGGAAAAACTTATTACTTTACATAATGAAATAAAATACATACGTGACTATCTTGTTAAATTAGTAGCAAAACGTACAACGTCTAACATTAAGACAGAAAAATTAAGTCTGAGTTCAAGTTTATTTGAGGAATTCAATGTGGAGTATAATGTTTTTATAAAAAATATTAAGAGTTTGAACTTAAAACAGGACACTTTTGAATTTTTCTATAATTTAAGACTAAGTGTAGATACATTTTATACAAAAAGTTCAGATTTATGTTCGGAACCCGATATTGAAAGTGAAAATGAGAAAAACTCCAATATGGCGAAATTCGAGTTGAAAACCGCTTTTTCTCTTTTACCTGTAATGACCAATGACGAAAACGTCACAAAACAACTTATTTCAAATATTGAATTATATAACTCGTATGTTAGAGGAATCAGCAAAACCAGCTTTAATTACATTTGTATTAAAGTCGCGATTGTCGGAAAGCGCTAAATTGCGTTTGTGCGAATCATATGCCTCTGTTTCAGACCTTTTTCGTGATATTAGGGACAGGTTACTTTCTAAAAAATCACACACAGCGTTACAACAACAACTTCATCGAGCAAAACAGGACAACAAAACTATCGAGCATTTCGGTAAGGAAATTGAGCAGCTATTTATAGATTTGACCATTTCACAAGCCGGAGGAAATTCAAAAAACTACGAAGTACTTCGGCCCAGTAATGAAAAATATGCTAATAAACGATTTTTCGATGGATTGAGAAATAGTCGAATCAGTACCATCATTGCAGCGCGTAATTACACCTCAGTAAAGGACGCGATTTCCGGAGCTTTGGATGAAGCAGTGTCGTCGGGCCAGGAAAACCAAGTTATGAGTTTTCGAGCTCAAAGAGGTAACAATTCCAGGGGGCGTCGTAATTTTCATCAACAGGGACGTTCTAATTTTAATCAACAGGGAAATTCGAACCGAGGTAAATTTAACCAAGCAAACAATGTTAATAATTCATATCGGCACAATAGGGGCCGGGGGCGTAGTTTTTACAACTCGCGTACGCGTAGCGCGGGCAGGCGCGGTTTTAGTGGCCCCAACCGATTTAACTCCGTGAACATGATGCAAACACAACGAGCGGACAGTAACACGGGAATAAATCAGTCAAATTCAAATGAAAACGAAAATTTGTTTTTTCGGTCTTAATCATTTTAGTAGTGATTTCAATAACTTCAATTCAATTAATTTGACTTTATTAGGCGATACACGTTCTTGGTTACTTGATACTGGCGCGACGTTGTCGGCCATCAATCTGGTGGACAACTCGGTGTAAGAAGAACTTTGATAAAGATTTCTATTAGTTGCACTGTTAAGAAAACGTCGAAGATCGGTGCAAGTAATGTACAAGATGTTTTTCAGTAAAAGGATTGCAAACTCAAAATCAGGAAGCTTTAAAACTTTATACAATGGGAGCTCTGTGGGAACGCATTGCTTTAGATGTAGTTAGACCATTTCTATTAACGAGACGGGGAAACTGCTATATAGCAGCACGAGAATGTTCTCGTGGTGAAGAACTACTTTACAAGATGGTCGGAAACTTTTGCGCTCCCTAACCAAGAGGAATCTACTATTGCGTATACTCCTCCTCTTTCCTCCGTGGTGCTGTCGAGAGTAGACGTGTGTTCGACTGCGTTTCAATAAGGTCCAAATCTGCTTAACAACTGGGACGACCCAAGCATTACTCACAATAATATCAAGGTTACGGACACAAGCAGCGACGCGAGAACGGGACGCTCGACATAATTGCCATCCCGCTCACTTGCTGACTACGAAAACCGGGTGCTACGAAACTGTTACGGACAGTGCCTACACGCTACGCAACGAACATTGCTGCGAGATTTAGTCATTTGCTCACGCGCACTCCATACAATGACTACTACACGTACTCCAGAAAAATCAAACTCTTTTCCCGACGTATCGACACTGGACGCAGCACCGAGCCTTGTGGCAACTCGCTGCAAAAGAAAGCGAGTCGATGAATTTTGCTCCAGCCAGACTGATAAGATTACGAGCAACATTAAAAAAGAGATGACTGAGTTGCTAAATAAAATGGCTGAATCTAGCAATAGCAAAATAAATACCATCTTAGAAACGCTGGAAGACTTTCAACAAACTTGCGGAATGACTGAAACACTAGGTAATCCTGAAATTTCTATTATTACCCAAAACATAAGAAGTGTACATAAAACAAACAATATTGATGATTTAGATGTGAACTTACAAATGATAAATCACCCAGCTGATATCATAATTTTGACTGAATGTAGAATCAACGTAAATAAACCACTTCCTGACAAATCGAACTATACTACTCACAACTCCACAGTCAAAAACAAGCAAAACTATGGTTTGTTTAGTGGTTTTCATAGAAAGCTGTCTACAACATTCAGTCAGAGAAATACTTCTTTATGGAGCAACCTGTCTAGAAATTACTTTTCATGATCTAAAATTAGTTAGTATTTACCGTTCGCCATCCGAAAACCCTACCAAATTTATTCAGTCTCTTGACAACTATTTAAAGCTACCACAAATACAAACGAATGTTATCCAGGCAGGTGACATTAATATTAATATTATTGACGAAATCACTGACAGCTACTCGGAAAAATACTTAGAAACTCTTTTCTCACATAGTCTTCTACCAGGACATAGATATGATACTAGAATAAATAGTTGTCTCGATCATATATTCTACAACCTTAGCCCAACCAAAGTTAAGGCAACAGTAGCCGTACTCGATACTACAATAACCGACCATAAAATGGTAGCGATTTATATTTATAGAAACAACACATCCTCCAAGGCCAACAAATTCAAAACTATAACAAACTTTACTCAAGCAGTTATGACATAAGACACTTCTAAAATTAATCAACTTTATAATATATATGATCCTCAAAAACTATGCACTAATTTAATCAATATAATAAAAGATTGCCTAAATAAAAATACAGTTATAAAAAAATACCATCAAGTAAAAGAATTTTAAAACCCTGGATTACGCCAGGTATTATTAAATGCATAAAAAATAGAAATAGACTTCAAACGCAGTTACGTCATGATAATAATAATGAAATTTTGAAAATAACGTACCGTCGATACCGCAATTATTGTAATAATTTAATTAAAAAGCAAAAATGACAATATGAAAGAGATTTATTATATAAAGCTCAAGGTAATAACAAGGCTCTTTGGAATAATATTAAAACTATCACAAATCTAAATAAACAAAAGAACATTAACACTGAACTTAAAAATATAAAAAGCAATCCTATGAAATCTGCAGAATTTATAAACAACCATTTTATTAGTGTAGGTCATAAACTAGCTAACAATATAAAAAATAACCATGACCACGAATGTGAATACTTTTCTTCTTTGCCTTCTCTTACAAATTCAGTTGGTATCATCCCACCAAATCTTTTTGAAATAGAAACACTAATAACTAAGTTAAAATCTGACTCAGCAATTGGAAAAGATGGCATTCCCTCTACCTTTATAAAAATGACTAAAAAGAACTGGTTCCCATCATAACCCATTTGTGTACTTTATGTCTCGAGCATTTCCCTTGGAACTAAAACAATCAATAATCCATCCAATATTTAAGAATGGGGACAGGGACGATATAAACAACTATAGACCCATATCGATTTTGCCGGTAATCTCAAAAATTTTAGAAAAGGTCATAAACACACGATTAATAAAATTTCTTGGTACGTATAATCTTATCTCTAAGTAACATTATGGATTTCGCAAAGGGCTCAGTACTGTAGACGCTATCTTCAAGTTAACTAGTAACATTACAAAATTTTTAGACGAGAAAAAGAAAACGGTTTGTATCTTTTTAGACTTGAAAAAAGCATTTGATACCGTCTCTGTCCCCACACTTCTTCGCAAACTTGAAAAAATGGGCATAAGAGGTCCCTTCCTCGAATTGATTAGAGATTACTTAAAAAATAGATCGCAATGTGTAAAACTTGATAACGAGTTTTTCAGCGCAGATGTAATGATTCCAAATGTCGGCGTCCCACAGGGAAGTGTCCTTGGCCCGACTCTTTTCCTTTGTTACATTAATGACCTAACTGAATTAAAATTAGCAAATGGACAAATCGTATCTTACTCTGATGACACCGCTATTCTATTTCATGGGGACACTTGGACTGATGTATACAAATCAGCTGAAGTTGGACTCCGTAGAGTAATTCAATGGTTAAACCTAAATTTATTATCCCTTAATACCTCAAAAACAAACTACGTAGCATTCTCAATACGCGACCGTCAACAACCAGATCCTACGCTCGAAATAACCGCACATTATTGCAAGTATACCGATAATACACTATCCTGCGACTGTAGGAAACTCAATTAAATATTTGGGAATAATATTGGACCAAAATCTCACATGGCAACCACATCTGGAGTTAGTTGCTAGCCGCGCTAGAAAATTAATCTGGATTTTCAAATATCTAAGGGTATTATAAGACCTATAATTGGAATGCCGAATTTTAAAATACCGACTGTTTATATGACCGAATGTACCCGACGCCTACAAAAGGTTAGGTTTGATTACGTTAGGTTAGGTTAGAAGTGTTGCCCCCGCTGGAGTTTCCGCGCCCACTTTGAACGGTTGGCGCCGAGACTCCTGCGGGTGGCCGGAGCGCTCGGCACGTTAATGCCGAACTTGGGTGGGCCCTCTTCATTCAGCCGGCGTTTGTACATGGGCGTCGTGCGGTCCATGGCACCGGTGTGGTACGACGCCATGTCGGATCACAACGCCATGCTGATGAGGAGGGCGCAGCGCCACTTGGCCATACGGGAAATCCGCGGCTACTGCACGGTCTTGGCGGATGCCTCCCTCGCGTTGGCCGGGAGCATGCCATGGGATATCCATGCACTGGTCCTCGCCGCTCTTTATCAGTGGCGGGGAGACCAGGGGCAAAGGCCTGCACCACGTGAGGTCGAGGCGGAGCGGGCTCGGTTGGAGCTGTCCGCCGTGGACGCACCTGTCAGGCCTTCCAGCCTGTGCTGGAGGAGTGGATGCGTCATGGGCACGGTCGCCTGTCCTACAGGCTCACCCAAATGTTGACTGGCCACGGCTGTTTTGGGGCGTAACTCGCCCAGATTGGTCGCGAGTTGACCGGGCGGTGTCACCATTGTGACGGCTGCGAGGAGGATACCGCGCAACACACCCTCGAGTCGTGCCCGGCCTTGGCAAGGGAGCGCGAGGACCTCATTGCGGTAGTCGGAGGTGATTTGTCACTCGCTGCCATCGTGGCGAGGATAGCCGGATCCAGGGAGGCGTTTGCGTCTGTGCAAACCTTCTGCGAGAGCGTGCTCCTGCAGAAGGAGGAGGCGGAGAGGGTGCGAGAGGCTTCGGCTGACGCCCCGATGATCCGCCGCCGACGCACAGGCCGCTAGAGGGGACGCTTTGCTCTCCTCCTGCCGCCTCCCTGAAGGACCCCGGGTGTACTCGGTGCGGGGTACCGATACGCCCACACGGGGTCGCAACGGCGCGTTTTCCCGCGCGTCGTTGCTTGTACCGAGGAGGGGGCTGCTCTCCCCTCCTCGAAGCCGGGCGGGGCCCTGCCATCTTCGTGGGCCGCAGCTGGGAGCGAGTGCGTGGTGGCATAGCGTCGGCTGAAACCCATGCACTCGCACCGACAACAGCACCGGAGGACACCGTCAGGTTTTTAGTGGGTTGGAGCCCTACATAACCCCCTCCACCATCCCCGCTGGCGGGGGGGGATGCACCGCATTTTCCTGAGTGTTGACCACAACCGCGGCAGCGGCCGGCGAAGCGCAAAAAAATAGTAAGGTTAGGTACTCAGTAAATAAGAAATATACCTATTAGGTTTGATTATTAGGACTGTAAGTATATGAATCTTCGGGATTTTAAAAATTCGGGATATGAACCTTCGGTATTTTAAACTTTCGGGATTTCGAACTTTCGGGATTTTGAACTTTCGGTTATTTGAAATTCGGCATATTGAGCTTCGGTATATCGGTTATAGGTATTTTATTCGTTCGGTATTTTGATTTTCGACGTTTCAAGCGTAGGTATTTCATTTGTAGGTATTATGAACTTTCGGTATTATAATACGTACGTACGTATAATACGAAGGGTACCATTATTATACAACATCAAGCAAAAATCGGCAAACAAAACATACTTTTTGTTTGGGAGCCTCCTTAAATGTGTTTTTTATTTTAATTTAGGTACTTATTTATTCTCGAAGTAAATAAACAATTTAATATTCTGTAAGAGTTACAAGCGTCTACCTGTTGCCAAAAAACGCCAAAAAAATCACATGTATGCAAAAAAAACACGATTTAGAGAAAGTCGCAGGTCGGATCGGGGTTGAAAAATCGATTTAGATTAGTCTTTATGTTTAAGAAAACGTGTGTTTTTGAGTTATAACATTATTTTGTTTTTTTATGTTTTAAAAACAATAGAACCTTTTTTATAGTAAAGTAGTAACCGAGCTAAGCTCTGTCGCCCAGGTACTGTATTTTAACTTATTTAAATATTTATCTTAGCAAATCCTGAGATTTGGGGCTGCTAATGGCTCGCTCAATATTGCATGAAACCGACAGACACGAGACACTTTCAAGACCCATTTGACAAAGTTTGGGAGAATTAAAATCCACTTAATATGCGTAGGTATAGGATACATAGTCACTAAAATTAGATTTACTATCTACCGGCAACTTAGAGATATTATAAAACATGATTATGTACAAAATAAAAATTATAAAAAGGGTCCTTGTGGTAAGGTTCCCAGGATGCTGGCAGCGTTACCCCGCTGGATAGCCTATACGCTGTGCAAGGTAGCTGCCAGCTCTTGGGTCACCACTGATGTCAATCAGCCTCTTGGAAATCTCTTTTAAAAAAGAGATAGCGTAAATATATCTACATATCTACCTAAATTAGATGTCATCAGTTTAGATAAAAAACTAAAATTCGCACACGTGCAAGATTTGAAACCACGACACGAAATTTACTATAATAAAATTTTGGCTTGGCTTTGCTTGGGTTTTTAGTCATGCCATACAGATTAGAAGCAACTTTTATCGAAAGAAATGATTTTTTAAACAAAAATAACGGCCAAATGATTAAAATTTCATTATAGTAAATTTCGTAATTTTTCTATTTTTATGTACATAATGTTGTTTTTTGTTTTTGAAGATGTTGCAATCGAAGGATTACTATGATTTTTAGTGTAAAGAATAACCCTATGTTAAGATACTTTTTAGCAGTGTCAGCAAAATTTTGGCGGTAAATTTTTTTTCACAGGATTTTTTTGAAAATCAATTTTTATATTTATTGAAAAGTTCAAAAAACTACTGGAAAAGTTAAACTAAAACAATGCAGTCCAATAATTTACACTAGATGAGCCTATAGTGCAATTAGGTAGATTATTGCACTATGTCCATACCAGATTTTATTCTATTCGGTCCAGTAGTTTTCATGTCAGAGAGGAACGCAAAACGTCAAAAATATCTAAATTTGTTTTTTTTTTAAAGTCACAATTTCTAAACCATAAGTTTGCGCTTAACTAAAGTATGTTTCAAACGATCACTCATAATGGCCTCAAGCTGAAAAAAATCTTTGGACCACTGTAAACGGGCCACCCTGTATTTGTGATCTCGGATACGGCTCTAACAACTTCGCTCAAAATTTGGTATGTGGCTATCGGGGGTGAAAAATCAATCATGATTAGTCTTATGTTTGGGAAAAAGGGTGTTTTCGAGTTTTCAGGCGTTTTTCTTTCACATTGTTCCACGCAGAATATGGTCGCTAATTTCACACCGGCAAACACAACGGCATGAGCGTCGTGGCCGAGTGGATTAGACCGTAGGCTTGATAATCATATATGTCCGGGATTCAAACCTCACTAGATGACGTAATATTTACTTTTGTTTTTTTTAAGTTTAGGTGCCTACTTACTTATATGCTTTTTTGTTTTTTGATTGGACTTACCAATGAGGGATTTTCTGACAGCTCAAGATTATAGTTTAATTTCTTTTAGACTGCCTCGTTGGTCTAGTGGTCAGCACGCTGGGTACTATCCCCGAGGTCCCGGGTTCGAATCCCGGGTCAGCCGAGAGTGTTTGGGTTTTTCTGCCTTGAAAATACTCAGACATAGCTCCGGAGTCAGGAAGTTGGTTTACCGAATTATGAGAGTGAAGGAATAGAGAGTGCACCGGTGTATTTCGCACACACTTGTGCACTATAATATGTCCCGCGCAGTTGGCTAATCTCTCTTGATAGGCCGCCGTAGTCGAAATTCGGAGGAGGACATTATTACATTATTATAGTTATAGTTTAATTGTATGTTGATAGTAGGCGCTATTAATCTTAGTTATATAAATAATGCTTAAAAATTATTTAGCATAAAACAATGACAAGAAATGGTAATATTATGTGTACAGACGTGTAGTGGAAGTACTTATTTAAAAAAACCGGTTAAGTGCGAGTCGGACTCACGCGCGAAGGGTTCCGTACCATTAACTTAAAACATTAGACAGTATAGGCAAAAAAAGTATATATTTTTATTTTATTTATAATTTCAAAAGTATTCATCACAGGATACCGGAAACAATTTTAAATAAGAGTTACCGCACCTGTTTCTTTACGTGAGTGATTTGAAGTTTATAGGACCAAAACTTATGAAATTACAGACTTTGGCGGGCTATATCTCGCAAATGGTAAAGCTAATAAAAAAGTGTTGTATGGAAACCGTACCTTATTTTCATAGTCCTTTTCAACGATACCTTACACAAGGGGGTGCACTCAAAAAAATAGTTTACCCCCCCCCCTCTTTACCTGTATGAGATACCCTTAAGAAGGGTAATTTACATTTTTTGTATTTTTAAAAATGAGATCTTCATGTGAAGTATCCTCGAACCAAGTTACATGCAAATCAATCCATAAACGTAGACGATATTCTGCTGTGACAGACT
The DNA here is from genome assembly GCA_949316185.1 of Pyrausta nigrata. Classification (NCBI taxonomy): domain Eukaryota; kingdom Metazoa; phylum Arthropoda; class Insecta; order Lepidoptera; family Crambidae; genus Pyrausta; species Pyrausta nigrata. Next base: position 5,086,863 of record OX438936.1, read on the forward strand.
AGGACGGACGGACTGAACGATCTTATAAGGGTTCCTTGTCAGACTACGGAACCCAAAAAAATGGTAAATAAATAAATAAAAATAAGCGAGTTTCTAAATGCAGTTAAAAATAACATGTAATTAAAAAAACGTCTCGATGATCAACATAATGTTTTAAAAATTACCTGTTTGTACGCGTGAATCTAAAACATGCTTAAAATAAACATTTATAATAAATGCTAAAACCAGCCTTTTTCTTTAATAAAAATCTACCCGACTTAGGTTGTTCAGCGCCATTTAGCGGATTTTTAAGTTCTGATTTTTGACACTAGGAAAAGCTTTCCTTATTAAATAGTCATCGCTCAGGTACTTAAACAACTCCAACTAAACCTCAGTACCTCCATAGGTTACTGTTTTGAAGATTACTCAAACTACAATCAATAATGTTCTATTCACAATAATTGTTTGCAGTAGATGTAAGTAGGGAACTATTCTCGTAATTATATTACAAGTTCAAATAACAAACATTCAAGTATCATGCACCTTCTCAGGGGTCTACCTCTTCAAACTTGGCGGTGAGTGGCGGGAACTTTAAGACTTTTCAATGTTCAGGCTGGTTAACAGACATAATCTGTGGGTACCTAATGTGTTTAGTTACCGGTGTTACATAAGGATAATATGTTAAAGAAGCAAAATTGCAACTACTTGTTTTGTACCATCAAATTTTAATTCCCAGATATACTTTTTCTCTCTAACCATACCAATTAATAGATCATTGTTTAGGTATTGTTATTTATATTTCATTAACTACAATCCATACTATATCTAAAAGAACGATTTGTGTTTCTCGGCCTCTGAGACCGGTCTTAAGCCGAACTCCCGCCCCGAGACCCTCAGGGAAGAGGAGGTCCAGCATTGTTTTTGTTGTTGCTATTGTTTGCTATTGCTTATAAAACTTTGCTAACGATAGTGCATGTGTGGATGGCTGCTTGTTTCTGGTACTATACAATACACTATACTATACTATAATATTATAAATGCGAAAGTGTGTCTGTCTGTTACCTCTTGACGCTTAAACCACTGAACCAATTGAGATATAATTTGGTATGGAGACAGTTCGAGACCCTGGAAAGGATATAGGCTACATTTTGTCGCGATATAAAAATATTAAAGGGGTGAAATGGGGGATGAAAGTTTATATGGAAAATCCAACTCTTGCGGGCGAAGTCGCGGGGAACCACTGGTATTATACCTATATCTACCAAATTGACAACCGTTTTGGTGTAGTGGTTCGCGCTCCAGACTACTAAATCAGAGGTTGCGGTTTCGAATTCCGCAAGGGGCAAATGTTTGTGCGACAAACACGAGCATTTGTTGCTAAGTCTATTTATTTTCTTAAAGAAAGTATTTATGTGTCTATTCATTCGCTAGTCACCGTAGCACATAGCTCACGCTAAGTTTGGGGCTAGGTAATTGATTTGTTTGTTGAAACAATTTTTTAAACTTTCAAACCATATAAGTTAATAATTATTTTAATTATTTAAGCAATTTGTTTGCAACTTTTAGTATGAGTAATCGAACCGATTCGGTTTGTGGATTGAACGGGTTGTTTTTCTATTCCACTTTGAGGATAGATAGAAAATACAGAATGATATTGTTTTTAGCAGTTTCAGTTTTACGTATTTACCCGTACCTTGTCAATAGTATAATTTGTTAAAATATACATATTATGTTTGCACTTTATACGTATTATGTTTTGCTATGCTTGTTATGCTTAGGGAAACGTTGAATAAGCGAAATTTTATTTTGTTCAATCCGATGTAGCACATTGTGTGCCTCTGCTCGTCCCAGAAAATATTGTATATGGCTAATTTGAAAACACAATTTAATTATTATTATAAGAGTGATTCTCCGAGGGCCGGTTTTTGGTGGTCACACGTCCTTAATTCCCAACCCATTTAATAAACAGCTTCGGAATCAATTTTAAATGAATTTCTGTTTATTCATCTACACGAACATAGTTTTGAACATAAAATAGGGCTTACAGTTATTTTTTAATAATACTTAACCGCCAAAAACGGGAGCAAAACCGGTGTTCTCCGCGCGTCCGCACGACCTCGCGCTCAGTTCAACCACTAATATCTTTATTGTTTATTGTGCTATGTACACATACTATATGTCAAAAAATTTGTTAATAAGTCAAGATTAATTAATTATAAAAGCAGTAATGATATCGTTTAAACAGAAAGAGTTAGAAAATATTTTGTCTCGGTCACACGATTGTGATAGATTCGTGAACGCGACATATTAAGCCTCATAGCATCAAAGAGCCTTAACTTTCTGACAAGCTTAATGGCCCTACGGAAACTTTAGTTCCATTACAGCATCATTGGAAAAGAGATGTCTTTCTTATCGCTTCGATACAGAAAATACAGGCACATAAATTCATCAACTTTTTTCTGGCAACCTTTTAAATAAACCCTTCATGGTAAAATTTTAAAGATATAAGAATGATTTAGATATAAATGTTGAATATTCAGTATAAAACCCCTTTTCAATTTCTTCGTCCGCTATTTAGTTTTTATATTTATCAAGAAACAACTAGTAAATTTTTGAAAATGTAAAATTTTCGTAACTTTCGTGACATGGTTTTCGTGGACATTTGACCACGAACGTTATCTTTCACTCCACGTAAGGTTACGAAGGTCTCTTTATGCAATCTTAATTTACTTCTTTATCGGTCTGTAGATGTTTTTAAATAACCGTGTTATCTCCCAAAGGTATTAGCAAACGATAGTTTGTGTAGGTAGAAGCATGAGTTTTTCTTGTATTTATCTATTTTAGTCAAATATGGTTGATATGCCTATTTGATTGAACCCTGATGTTCTACTAACTAAATAAATGGTTCGCTTATTAATTTATCGACGTCAATAAGGAAAGTTCTCCATAGATTATAAACGAATAACTTGATAAAACACTGCCCTTGATTTTAAGTGTGCACATGTGGAATAAAAAGGATTTGGCATAACCAATACATCACACACCTTTGATTAATAGCATCACACACACAGTTGGGGCAAAAAAGCTGGAAGGTCTTGGCACTATGCTTGTCTTCCAACAAGTGAGCCTTAAAATTAACTTGGGCCAGACGAATTTTAGTCGAATTCCCGTGTCCAAGTGGCACTCTCTACTGTATCTATTAGAAACGAAAACTGTGATCTACTGTTTTAGACGACAGGAGTACGTTTACCTGGGACAAGTGATTTAATTAGGTACTCGTAGGTTCACTTTGGCTGGACAGCAGTGGCGTGCTTTCTATATAGGCATTTAAGCAGTGCCTACCTCACTAAAGTTTGCCAATTGCCATTTAAATAATAGTGAAAAACTTTTCGTCAATAACTTATATGCAATCTTAGCTAAACCGCTCAACTTAGGTACACCATTGTATGAGCAGTAGGCATCCTCGCGACTGCCTATCCGATTCACTTAAACTCACGCAATTTTAGCCCTTATTGACATAGCCGCATATTTAGATAAAAAGCCGACCAAATTAAAAATGACACACTTTTCATAAACGTAAAACGTGACATTTGCGACTTACTGGGGTAAAGTAGGCAGGCCTACCATCGTGGCGAGGTATCACTTCGGAGTGCAATCAAATCATGTCTACTTACGAACAACTATAACATCTAAACATACAGGAGTATGTTTTGACACTGATAAATCATAATTTTATTTATCATACACATTTAATCGTTCCATAACTAGAAACAAACTAATCAGCAAGTTTTTTTTACAAAAAAGTATTGCATCCATAGTTTTTATACGAAGTCAATACGCCGGCCATTTTTTATTATTTAGTTTGCTTGCTTGTTGCTTTCGCGAGTGTTTTGAAAAGTAGTTTTATTGTTTACACGATTTCATTTGCTGTTTTGAGTGATTTTAAATGATTTCGAGGTTCAAATTTGTGTTTGCATTCGAAGCAATGGAAAAACTGCAGTGTATAGGGTGTATTGAAAGTTCGATTTGCTTACAAAAATTACGCGCCAATCCGTCGAATCAAGTTTATTTATGGATAAGGCTAAGATGTATATTTGGCAGAAGACATACCTACGCGCCGATCTTATTTATAAAAAAGGTTGAAACATCTCGACATTTTCTTTTAATTAGGTAAATTTACGTTTACTCATTGTTTTGAAAGCAAACGACATTAAAGTTTTGTTTTCTTTGTTTTGTTTTTGTGCTTTGTGAAAGTTAGTGCGTTGTGGAAGTGAATGCAAAAATAACAACGGCTTTTCTAAAAGCCACTATGGGTATCATTTAAATGACATGTCTTATAAATTCACTCATTTTCTTGATACTTGTGGTGGTAAAATAAATCTGCGCTTAACTAGAACACCCATTTCATCATTAATCTAATTAAGATTAAAAACTAGGTAAGGAATTGCTATTGAAATTATTTGCTAGCGTTAAAAAATATAGATACCTAGTCTACTGAGGACACGATTCACCTGTTTTCTTTTTAAATTATTGTGTCGATTTTTTATCTAATTTTATTATTGATTTCGTAAGGATCTATACTGACTTGAAATTTGTATGTGCTTACCTCGTTACAAAACTAATGCACGCTACTGCTGGACAGAGTCCGAAACACTACGCAAGAGCATCATTTTGACCTAAATACTTCAGTGCTTAAAAATGAACGTCTACAACTAATCCGAAACATGGTCTCTTTCTATGGGCGTAATAAAAAAGTTTAAGGACACACAACGAGCTATGTTTGGTGTTTCTCCACGGGATTGAATTGAAGAGATACGTAGAAGAACTAAGGTACCAGACCTATGTCTAAATAGATCTACGGGGCTATCCTGTAGATCACCAAGCTCAAGTGGCAGTAAGCAGGGCGCAGTGCAGAATGGTTCTTGATTGGATTCCATTTGGTCAAGAGCGTAGCGTAGTGCATCCATCAGCAAGATTGACAAACGACCCTGCAAAGGTCGCATGATCGCACTGGATGCAGGTCGCATGTAACCAGTCACGTTGGAAGTAAAGACTACGAGTAGGGGTAGGCCTATGTTTATCAGTGGACGTCCTGCGTCTGATTATGTTATTGATATGCATGTGTGCATTTAGTGCATAAGCTAACAAAAATAAGCCTTATTTTTGTGCTAACCTAAAGAAACTTTACTTTCTATCTACTAATTGTTATTAAAATATTACACACTAGCAGTTCCCCGCGACTTCGCCCGCGCCAAAAGTCGGATTTTCCATTCCAATTTCCATCCCGCATTTCACCTCCCTGGTGATATTATATTGCAACAAAAAGTAGCCTATGTCCTTCCCAGTGTCTCAAAATATTTCTGTGCCAAATTTCATCTGATTTGGTCCAGTAGTTTCGGAGCCTATTCGATGCAAATAAACAAACAAATCTTTCCTCTTTATAATATTATAAGTATAGATTTTATGCCGTTACTGTCCGATAGCTGGGCATTGACCTCCCCTAAGTGCGTCCTTTTGTCTCTATTGTTATTGTTGTTGTTAGGAAAATCCGCAGCAAAATGAAACATCTAAACAATAAATTATTTTGAATTAATAAAAAGACCATAATGACTAGTCAGCGCATAAGTTGAAACAAGAATCGCTATCTTAGTGTAAATACAATAGCTTTTTGTATCTCATATTAAACTAAGAGGAAACATCTTATAACCCAAAAGATAACACAAGAATAGTTAAGATGGAGGTGCTTTGGTGAGCAGCAAAAGTGATCTGACTCGTTAAATGACGTCACGAGTGAACCAGTCTTTTTCAAAGTGGCTCCTGTTGCGGAAAAGATGGTTCAAAGCTAACTGAGATAGATTGGGCATGTGTGACGAAGAAAGAAAAATACGCTAAATAAAAATGAGTTAGTAAAAAAAACGGTATTTTAAAAAACTAAAAAATCCGACTGCGTTTCTGTGTACTTGGAAATTAAAAAACCCTAAAACAAGAAAGAGGTCTTACCCGGAATAAATTGGTACCCATATTAAAAATTGTAGCAGTCGGGACCCATGTTAGAAATGGAGGCTTAGTGAATTTAGAGCACTAGGTACGTGCTCTAAATTCTCATCTATATTACATTGCAGATTACTCCAATCTAGTGACGAGACGGCTGACTTTCTAACATGGGTCCCGACTGCTACAATTTTTAAAATGGGTACCAATTTATTCCGGGTATGACTTCTTTCTTGTTTTAGGGTTTTTTAATTTCCAAGTACAAGTTTTTTAAAATACAGTTTTTTATTATTTTTTTTAGTTTTATTATTAGACTGCAAAAAATATTATATTTTTGAAATGGTCTCTTTACTGACTTTCATTTGATACCCATATTGCTATGCTAAGGAAAAAATAAATACCCCCTCCCCCCTTTATTTCCCTTTGCGGGCGCCATTTTTGAAATTTATATAGCCTATGTTACTCTCAAAATTTTGACAAATTTAACAACACCTCATATGTCAAAAACTGTAGAGCCGTTTGGGCTGTAGGGCGTGCCAAACAATTATACATACATACAAACATATATACTTACATACATACATACATACTCTCGAAAAACATACCCTCCTTCCGCAGTCAGGTAAAAAGAAAGACTTTTGTAGACAATAAAAAAGACTGCTAGCTACATGGTGAACAATCAGTGACAAATTCATGTCACAAGAACAGCCGACCAAATGAACAAAAGACAAAATGTTCTGACCCACAGTTTATAAATCAGTCATTTGCCTGCTGATATATTAAATTTATTTTATGTTTTAAGTTGTTTTATGTATTTTAACTTTAGCTATAGTTATCTGCTACAAAACATTTATTTCTACTTCATCGTCAAATCGGAACCTTTTACTATATTAAAGGTTAAGAGATTTATTTATTAATGCTTTTCACACTTTTACTTTAAAAAAACTATATTTTTTTTAAAAAGCAGGTATAATATTAGTAATTTAGGTTTTATTTGAAATATTTTTATGTAGTAAAATAGAACTTCGCTTTGAAAAATACGTTTCGTAACTTTCGTGGAATCACAAATAACTTTCGTGGGTACCGAAATCTCAAAATTAAATATCGGAGGGAATAACAAACTGATTTGTTTGATTCCATTAGGATTAATTATAATTTTAGGCCTTCTTTATTGTAGTATTTTTTTCTTGTCATAAAAACTTTAACTAAAAATCGCCACGAAGGTGACGCGGAGAATGCTTTCCGGAGAATCACTCATAAGACCCGAGTGCACCAATTTTTTGAAAGCCGGTGAACATCGATTGACGGTTAATTTGTCAGGATCCCCACACAAAAGTGTTAGTTCAGATGCTTTTGCTGTAAAAAAGATACGGCGCTTGACTGATATTGAAACGGCCAGACTAGTATATTTTAGTTATTTCCACAGCTTGATGTCGTACGGTATTTTACTGTGGGGCTCAGTTGCTGATATCGAATCAGTTTTTGTACTACAAAAAAGGGCCGTACGTGCTATTTATAACCTCAAACCTCGAGATTCATTAAAAGATTTTTTTAAAGAGATAAGGATATTAACAGTAGCCTCTCAATATATTTATGAAAATATTATATATGTGCGCAAAAACCTGCATTTATTTACAAAGAAAAGTGATACACCTTGTTTTAACACTAGAAATAAAAAAAAACTTGCTGTTCCACAATTCAGGCTTCAAAAGGTTGGTCAGTCTTTTATGGGGAAATGTATCAATTTCTTTAACAAATTACCACAACATATTGTAGAATTACCAATTAATAAATTTAAATCATTAATTAGGAATACTTTAATGACAAAGGCTTATTATAAGGTAGACGATTATTTGAATGATGTCATCGTGTGGACCAGCACACACCAGTAAAATTTTAATTTCTATATCAAAATATTATTTTTAAAAGAGGCTTTGACAAAAGTGACTGAGTTTCTTGCGCTGCTTCTTCTCAGCACTAGCCCAGAATTTGTTCTGAAGCAGTGGTAGGTAAAAAATATATGTTGGGACGTGTATAAGTGCCCCTAAGTGGGTCTACATGCATAAATAAATGACTTTTATGACCTGTGTATCTTCCCGTGTAGGTAGCAAAAACGTACCTACGCGCGGCGACCCCTTGGTAAGGGACTATACAAGTTAGGTGTCGCTAGCCGGCAGCGACACGCTCCTGCGTTTTGTTCACCGGGGCGGTGCGCGATACTAAGTTGCTGGTTGGACGAGCGTGAATAAAGCCCTAGAAAGATGCGCTAGATGGCGTAAGTAGCTTCTTGTGGCAATGAACCCTATCGCGTTGTGTAATAGTACGTCACTGAATAGGTTTAGTGTATTATGAATCATATTCCAGAGTTATAAGAATGAAATTATCTTGCAATGTATTTCTGTAGGTGTCTACACGAAAATGTGCTTGAGTCAGAGGCGAACTGAATTACACCATATCGTTAACAACATTGAGTAGATATTTCTTTGAATTTCATTGCAAAGTCAAACTTCTGTACGGCGTACTAGTACTTATTCTGTGGTATTGGGCAATGTAGGGGCTGCAGATCTTTATATCTTTACCCGACTGCGGAAGGAGGGTTTTTCGAGAGTAATGTATGTATGTATAATTGTTTGGCACGCGCTACAGCCCTAACGGCTGGACAGTTTTTAACATATGATGTGTTGATGAATTTTTCAAAACTGTGAATGTGACATACCTAGGCTATTACATTTTTAAAATGGCGCCCGCAAATGGATATAAAGGGGGGAGGAGTGATTGTTTTTTTCCTTACCATAGCGTTATGGGTATCAAATGAAAGTCAGTAAAAATACCATTTCAAAAATATAGTAGATTTTGCAGTCGTGTGTTTTGTTTTTCAAAAATTATGTTTAGATGTTAAATTACTTACTTCCAACCTCAAAAGATTATTTAATGAAAATTTGTTCAAAGTCAGGGCAATTTATATTTTGTAAATCAAAAATTGCCCGCAGATAAAACCCCGCGTTGCTTGGCAACACTTCGATACGAGTAGTAGTGATTGACAGTGAAATTATTATTTCTTTCTTTCGTTCAAAGTTATCGAGTTATTTGAACTGTAAATCTATTTACAAAATAAATTATTTTATCCGAATGTAACAGCCGAAGTCAAAGATTTTTTACAGAAATATTTTATTTGAACTACTCTGTATTTTTTAAACTGACATAGGTACACAAAAAAAAAACAATAATACAAAAAAGAGTAGTTATTAAAAATATACATTTTTGAACAACAAGTATCATAAACTGAATATTTTGGACACACATAGGTATGGAAAGTTTTTTGACAGCATCCATTTCCAGCTTAAGGCTATAAGCATATAGGCTATGTATCTTCATTAAGAAATTAGCGCCTGCTAATAGAAAAAGAGGGAGGGTGGTATTAATAAATAAATAAATTGTTCAACATACACACCAATCACCTAGCCCCAAACTAAGCGTAAGCCTGTGCTATGGCGAATAGTATAACGAACAGACATACAAATATACGTTTTAAACATCCATGACTTAGGTACAAATGCTCGTGCTGAACAATATCATTTGCCCCTTAGGATTTGAACCCGCATCCTATGGTTTTGTAGTCCGGTGTGCGAATTATTACACCATGACATTCGTCAAAATATTACCATAGGTATATTGCTACCATATATGGGTATCAAATGAAATCAAGTGAAAAATAATATTTATTTTAGCGGTCGGTTTTTATTAATTATAATTATATCTTGTTCCACAGGTAGTGCAGGAGTATGAGAGGGCAGTTATCTTCCGTCTCGGCCGCCTGCTTTCTGGTGGCGCTAAAGGACCCGGTATGTATTCTTTAATACTGATTTCTACAGAACAGAACTTGGCGACAAAAGTGCCGAGCTACCACATAGCGTAGGATTCCGTAGTTGCTCATATCTCATCTTTCTATATATAAAAGGAAGTTGTGTTAGTTACAACACTTATAAGTCAAGAACGGCGGGGTCAATTTTGTAATGCAATAGTTTGAAACACTGAAAAAGACATAGGCTACTTTTTGTCGCGAAATAATATTACAGGGGTGGTGAAATGGGGGATGAAAGTTTGTATAAAATATCCGACTTTTGGGCTGTGAGTGAAGTCGCGGGGAACAGATAGTTGCCTATAAAAAATAAATCTGTTTCTATTCGCTTGGCAAACAATTATTTATTTAAAATAAGATGAACAAAACACTAATGTGATGTATGAGCCTTCAACGTCATGTCAAGAAGCGACAATTTCGTTAGCATTCATGAGGCACGATCGCCCTAGCGGCCGAAAATGTCGGTGTACCATCATACCCTTGCCTTAGTTCGATCCTTGGCAAGAGAAAGTTTTTGTTGTTGTTTTCTAGATTGTTCTAGATTCCTATTTCATATTTGGCCATGTATTAGAAAATTCTAGTTATTTAGTTACTTAAAAATTGAAGAAAAAAGTGAATATTTTCAAATCTTTACACGGAACGAATGGACCATTAAACGTCAAGAGTAACGAAATGACTATGAAAAGGTCTAACCACTCGCGCTAAGGCGGTTGCGAAATAGCAAGATACTACCGAAGAAAGAACTACAACTCAGGACGTTTTCAGAGAAGGAACTTCTGCAGATTTGGCCGGACCCGGAGGTAAGACCTCAACACCTGAACGCACCTCCAGACGAGTGTCAATTAGTAATCTCGCTGCACTTATTCAGCGTCTCAAGCGTCGCGAGAAGAAACAAGAAGACCTACTCTGAGTCTTTGGAACAAGCAAAGCGCGACAAGGAGCGAGTACGCCGTGAGGAGGCCCTCCACGAGGGACAAGCACGTCGCTAGAAGGAGCGAGAACGCCATGAGGAGACCCTGCGTGAGGAACAAGCATGGCGCGACGAGGAGCAAGTGCGCCGTGTGGAGGCCCTGCGCGAAGGACAAGCGCGACGCTAGAAGGAGCGAGAACACCTTGAGGAGGCCCTGCGCGAGAAACAAGAATGGCGCGACGAGGAGCAAGTGCGCCGTGAGGAGGCCCTGCGCGAGGGACAAGCGCGACGCTAGAAGGAGCGAGAACGCCGTAAGAGGGCCCTGTGCGATCCACAAGCACGACGCTAGAAGGAGCGCGATCGCCGTGAGGAGGAGAGAGTACGCTGTAGAGAGAAGCAGTGGACCCGTTTGGAAAACGTTATGTTGCCTTTCAGCGGAAAAATAAAGAAAGTTGGACGTGGACACCTCGGCGTGAACTTTGGTGAAGGTTCGTCAACGTTTCTACTAGTTGCATTTTCAAGATGACGTTGGTGCAGGAAATTTACAAGATGTTATTCAATAAAAGGACCGCAAACTCGAAGTCAAGAAGCTCTAAAATTTATACTGTGAGAGTTCCGTGGGTAAGCATTGCTGTGGATGTAGCTAAACCATTTCCATTGACGGAACAGGAAAACCGTTACATTCTCGTAGTGAAGGACTACTTTACAAGATAGCCAAAAGCTTTTGCGCTCCTACTAAAAGGCAGCAACTATTGCGGATACGTTGGTAAATTAAGTTTTCTTTCGATTTAGGTTGCCGTTGGAAGTTCATAGTAACTAAGAACGGAACTTGGAATCTCAAGTTTTTCAGGGAACGTGCTAAATAAAAGGTACACGACCAGAACAACGGCGCCATATCATCCGCAATCTGATGGAATGGTTGAGCGATTTAAACACTGGAACGGCAGCTGGCAAAAGTGGCAGATAGATAAGATAATATAAATAAAGAAATTGAAAAAAATACACTCCATTATTCCTGCTGTCATACAGGACCGCTGTTTATACCTACAACTCGAGTGCGAGCGAATCTGGGCAGAGAACTGCCGCTTACGGGAACACCATATTGCATGTTAGAGTATACGAGTACAACTTAATTAAGAAGGAAGATAGAGGAAGTTTATGAGCATATATGGAAGGAGAATCTAAAGGCCTGGTGAATGAATACACTCCAATACGTCGTAAGGGAAAATCTCCGAAGTTGAAAGGGAACCAAACTATGAAGGTGGTTACCCGGATTAACGACGTTACCTACAGGATATGCAAGTAAAAAAGGTGTCCTGCAAATTTGTTAATTTCACATCGGTTTACCATGGATTTTTGAGTGGGGAAGTGTGAAATGTGAGCCGTCCACTTCACGTCAAGAAGCAAGGCATTGACAATTTCATCAGCAGTAAGTACGCTTGGCCCAGCGGCTAAGAATGTCAGTTTAGTACCTTCATATACCGATTCGCGGCACTATTAAGTTTTTGTAAGTGTTTTCTTGATTGTTCAAGATTTCTATTTAATATTTCTGACCGTAATATAAGAGAATTCTAATAATTCATAAAATTACTTTAAGGAAACAAATTAAGAGTGTAAAGAATAACGAAATTTACGTTTTAAATCTTCGTTCCTCTTGCGTACAGCTAGAGAGTGGAATTCGTTGCCAGCTGAAGTGTTCCCTAAACACTACGATTTGGATTCCTTTAAGAAAAGAGTGAATAGGCCGCTTCTAGACAGACATGTCCTATCATCGGCCGCATCGTCGCTTACCATCAGGGTGAGATTGCGGTCAAATGTCTGCCTATTAAATTTAAAAAAAAAATGACTGTCGAAATAGGGTCCAATACGTTTGATTAGGAGTACATAAGGACTTTCTTGCTGCCAAGCAGGGGAGTTAGTAAAGTCTAGTGAAGTGTTAACAAAGAGAAGTGAAGTAAGCGGGTCGCTAGTTTAAAAATAAGATAGACACCAAAATAACAACGTACTAGGTAATTTTATCATTTAATACATACAACTTCTTAAAATAGTAGGTACGTATACGGTACTGTTATGTTAGAAGTACACAAGTAACAAATATTAGACGTGATAGTCTAAGCACGGATTCAAAATATGAGGCTTTGATACTCACTGTTCAACGTTACGCAAAAGTCGAAAATCTTATACTATTAAACTGGTTGACTACGAAACAATTCCAAAATTTTGTAATTCTTACTGCCGCACTCAGAGACGTCAATTTATATATCGTTCAGTCACTCTCTTTGTCAATGAAATAGAAAAGGACGGTTTGAGACTTAATGAAGGGTTGACTATAGTTGAAGTCTCTGAGTACGGCGGTTAATGCAGGTAATTAGGGAAAATTACTTCCAAGCTTCCATAACCGCAACTGGACGAATCACAGTCTCTGCACAAGCTCTGTGATTGGTTGTTAGTTCACGCTAATGCCTTATCAAAGTTATACAGACCTTATTTGTACCGTCGACATTGTTTTGTCAAAACAATGTCGACGGTACAATTAAACCGGTCCAGATTTGTATGGGCGCAGTGGGCGCATCACAATAGGCCATAATAATAGCATGAAGATGCGCCTAAAGGCCATTGTTAGGGAGATCAGCCTGGCATTTCCACTTTATCCTGGCTTTCGTGTCAAACTGTTTTGTTTCTGGGCTATAACTATGGTCATGATATGGTACGGTATAGTAGGTACAGCTACATAAACAAGTGATGCCTAATGATTAAAAAAACAAAACACCTGACTACAAAATTGATTTAATTTTTATATCCTTTTTTTTACGACTAGCTTTCATTATGATACCCATATTGTTATTTACCCTGTTGAGTATGTCTTACCCGTATGAGTCAATTTGCGATTGCGATCATTGAGTCCACGCAGACCAAGTTGCGGGCAACCACTAGTCTTCTTTTAAAAATCTCATGTCACACTCCTATCTATTTGTAGTTACACTTCTCCGAAACGGCTAGACCGATTTTTGTATTTTTTAATGTTTTTATGTATATTTACGAATATATTAGGGCAGTTATGAGAATATATCGATAAGTATAGGTATTATTTCGTACCATCAAAGTGTTTTTTTGGTATTATTATTAGTCTAGTCAGTCCTCTACATACATAATAATTTTTCTACATCAATATACAAAAAAAAAATGTTGTTCGACTAAATGAACAGACATTACGTATTCTGTATATTATTTGTTTTATAAGTGGTCGCTAGCTTATAAAATATGCATATTTTGTTCAAATACGTGGACGTGGATCACCTGGATAACGGTGTGGGTTTTACAATGACCTATCTCATTTTTCATTTTAGTATCTCTATTTATACTTTGTTTGAAGTGTGCAAACTGTTTGTTGTCCCAAATAAAATAAAATTAAATATAGGTAATTGCTAGGTATTATCTATACATATAATAAAACTGTACATTGATTGTCGAATTCTGTACATTGATTAGAAAAAATACCTCCCAGTCCTTAGCTTAGGTCAGTAGAGTACAAATAGTAATTTTTGTAATTTTTGTCTGTATGTGAGTGTGTATGTAGGCTTGGATCTTGAACGTTATAGACTGGAAATCTGCTGAACTAACCTTAATGTGCCTACCACAGTTTAAATATGTATATTCCTGGTGGTAATATAGGGTATGTTTCATCTCAATAGTAGAAGTACCTACACCCAGAGACACAGGTTGAACCCCTTTGCGCCATACTCCACGAGACGAAGAAGAGGTCATGGATGACTGGACGGTTATGACATATTGTATACAATTCTTTTCACTCGAAATAAGTGGCAAGTAGGGCGGTACTGGGCGGTACACTAGTTAGTTTACTATGTAACTATCTATACATATAATAAAACAGTAAAACCAATGTGTCTATACATGGAGTATTTTTACCAAAAACTAATTGAGGGTGATGTTTAAATAGTTACAGAATAGGAATTTACAACTTTTGAATTTCTGTATGTTTGTCGGTTTATCTGTTTGTCTGTCTGTTTGTACACTCTAATCTCTGGAACCACTGGACGGATTTGAATGTAACTTTATTTATTGTGTGGCTATTAACTCTGGGCAAATACTAAGCTTTAACTTATTTTGAAGATCGAAGTACCTGACGTGGAACCCTTGCAGTATACCTAAACTATGTGAGATATGAAAATAGCGCTTTAAAAAAAGTTATTCAGCGTGATGAGCATTTTCTAGTGACGTGCACAAATCGAAGGTCTGGAGCAACTGATATGGAACTCTAGCAGCTCAGCTCAACTATAAGAGATATGAATAGAGCGCCTTAGGTAACATTGTTCAGCGTGATGAGCATTTTTTATTGACATACACAAATTGACGGTCTGGAGCAACTGATATGGAACTCTAGCAGCTCAGCTAAACTTTAAGAGATATGAATAAAGCGCCTTAGGGAACATTGTTCAGCGTAATAAGATATTTTTATTGACATACACAAGTTGGAGGTCTGGAGCAACTGATATGAAACCATAGCAGCTCAGCTAAATTACTTTAGAATGATTTTCAAAAAAAAAAATTTTTGTCTAAAAGGCTAAACTCCTAAGGTAATCCAGAAGGATTGAAGACAGTAGTCTTCGAGTTACGATCTGCTGAAAAAATCCGTGCGCCATTCTCATCCTCCTAGCGTTATCACGGTTGACCTCTCAGACGCAAGGGCCCAGGGTCCGCTGACCATGATCCAGGTTGTGGCAGATCAGGTAATTACAGGGGAACCTGACCAGTTTGGATCATGGTTACACATTCAGTCACCTGAATGTGCAGGTTTCCTCAGAATGTTTTCCCTCACCGTTTTTATAGGAATTTATACCATACCTATATAATGTCCTCCTAGCCGAATTTCGACTACAGTGGCCGCTCTCAACAGAGATGAGCCGACTGCGCGGGCGATATTGTAGTGCCCAAGTGTGTGCGCAATACACAGGTGCACTCTTTGTTCCTTCACTCTCATAATTCGGTAAGACCGCAGTCCGACATGAGTGTAGTGAAATCAGGTGCAAGACCAACGGCTTAACGTGCTTTGCGAGGTACGGGGGTGTTAATACCACCAACTTCCTGACTCCGGAGCTGTCTCTGAGTAATTTTAAGACAGAAAAACCCAACACTTTCAGCCCGACCCGGGATTCGAACCCGGGACCTCGTGGATAGTACCCAGCGTGCTGCCCACAAGACTAACGAGAGGCAGTCACTATGAAACAATATAGTCCACAGTAAAATATAGGGCATATACATTAAGTGACCCAGGGTGACCCCCCTTCACCATACGACAGAGTAAATGAGTGACCATGATTACTGGACGGTGATAAGAGTAACTATATGAGTCAAATTGTATCATCAAGCCCACGCAGACGAAGTTGCGGGCAACCACTAGTAAATAATAAAGTGTTCCAACAACCACACATTTTTTTAATTTTTGGTCGACAGTTACTTCTTAAGTACTGTAAGGTTCCGGAACTACTGGACCGATTCAAATGAAATTTGGTACAAAGTTTTAGACCCTGGAAAGGACATGGCTAATTTTTGTCGCGTTATAAAATCATCAGAGACACTGACATTTGACGCGGGCGAAGTCGCGGGGAACTGCTAGTTAAGACGTAAAAAGCCATTGTTCTCTTTAAAGATATTTTTTTCCGCACCCAAAAGAGCCGTTTGTCCAGTAGGGTTGTCACAATATTTTGTAGAAATCCTAATTCTAAAAAATTAAATTAAATTAAAACTGGGAGAAGAAGAGAAGAAGAAAACTGGTTTACTCACTGACTGACATATCAACGCGTAGCTCAAACTACTAGGATTAAATACTAGAAATATTTCTCCATTCATCCTTTTATGGTGTAGCCGAGCATTAGAAAATTATTTTTGAAAATGGGGTGAATATTCAAAAATCCTTTCTTAGCTCACCTACAATATATTCTTAAGGGGTGAATTTTGGTTAGCGGTCTTAAGTTTAATTTTATTTAAGCTACGAAAATATAAAGCCCCCCCCCCCTTTATATTGGAAGGGGAAGGGGTGGAAGTTTGCATGGGAAATTTGACATATGCGCGAAGTCACGAGCAACCGTGCTAGTGTTTTATTTCCCAAATGGATCTCTGAATCGAAAAGCTATATAACAACACTGTATTTTTTATAATAACGAACGTTATTAATTTCTATGGTATTTTGTAATTGAAAATGTGCAAAAAATAGTCATTACCCGTCGTATTAGCTTTAAATTGTCAGAATTCTCTTGAGCCAAATTACCTTACCATACGAGCATTTGTATCTAAGTCATGGATGTTTATAAATGTACTAGTGGTTCCCCGCGACTTTGCCCGCAAGAGTTGGATTTTCCATATAAACTTTCATCCCCCATTTCACCCCTTTAATGTTTTTTTAAATCGCGACAAAATGTACCCTATGTCCTTTCCAGGGTCTTGAACTGTCTCTGTACCAAATTTTATCGGTTCAGTGATTAAAGCGTCAAGAGGTAACAGACAGACAGACAGACAGACACACTTTCGCATTTATAATATTAGTATGGATTGTTTGGCACGCCCTATAGCCCAAACGACTGGACGGATTAGAAATGTGAGGTGTCGTTGAATTGGCAAAATTGTGAATGTGACATAGGCAACGATAAAGTTATATAAATATTTTTTAAAGGCGTTCGCAAATGACAAAAGGGGGAGGGGAAGAGTAAGGTAACAGGGGTGGGAATAACAATATGAGTATCATATGAAATCTAGTGACAAGAACATTTTAAAAATAAAATACATCTTGCAGTCGGGTATTTACTGCCGCACTCAGAGGCGTCAATTAAAATTAATCTCTAATTAAGTCTCGTTTTGTCACTTTCTTTATCAGTGACATAGAAAAGGACGTATTGATACTTAATGAAAGATTATTAACTTAAATTGACGTCTGTGAGTACGGCAGTTAGTTTTTTAAATAATTAGGCGTTACTTGTAGTTGTTTCACTACGCACCGCGCCTTTAGTAATAATGTTCTATCGAGCAATTTAAGTTAATACAAGCGAAATATTTTTCAGGATTCAGCTTGGAAATTGGTTTTATAAATCAACATTCGTACGTATTCCAGTTTCATTTAATTATACCCCGAGATTGCACAACCCATACTATCATTGTCTGAAACGAAAACAAATAAAAATTGGTTCGTTTGTTTATCAAGTTCGATCACTCTATCGCAATATTCACAATGGAATCGAACATCAAATTAATAAACCAACGCATTTATTTCGCTAAAAATTCGCTATGAAAATATTTGAATACAGAATTTATCGTAATTTGTGATCGGATTCTATCAATTAGCATTAATATCTTGATTCTTCAGACAACTTAAGTTGATTATTGATAAGTCTAGTACATCGATTTTGTAATATCAGACCTAAGGGGTTCTTCAAGAAATTGTAGAACCTTAATTGCTGAGTTTCAAAGAAGATTTATTGGTTTATAATTCAATAAAAATTTGAGATGAAATAAACAGCGTCTGAGTTCTTATTTCTTTTTAAATATTGTGTAAAAACTGCTTTAATTTTGTTATCCAACAAACTACAACATAATCTATTTTCCGTATCGCGTAGTCGTGGAGTCACCATCATTGATATTGCTACGAAATTTCGTAGCATACAGCTAGCTACTCCTGTCCACCTACGACACTCCCTCGTAGCACTATTCGACTACGCGTAACGGCTACGATGCGTAGCGTTCGTAGCAATATTAAAACCACGACACGATGGGTACAGTTCATGAAAGTACTCGTAAACACCGTATGAAACCTGCCGTATTTTAATGAATTGACCGAGTGGTTTTATGCATTCAAGTAGAACATTACCTCCCTTCTGTCGCAGTCGGGTAAAATAATTAAGGATGGAAGGGTAATGTCAGGGCGGAAAGTGCATCGCATTAACGACTTAGATAATGAGCCATTTTCCTAGTGTCAAAAATCAGAACTTAAAATCTACTAGATGCCGTCCATGATGCCGTTGAACAACTTAAGTCAGGTAAATTTATTTAAAAAGGCTGGTTTTTACGTTTATTGTATTAAATGTTTAGGTTTAGCATGTTTTGATTCAGGCGTACTAACAGGTTTTTTTTTTAAATCTAGTGATAGTCAAGATTTTTTTCCATTATATTTTATTTTTATTTGCATTTTGACCCCAAATATAATGATGATGATAGTCTGCATTTTGAAACTCGTCATAATGTTTAACGAAGTACTTCCACTAATTGTCTGTATATATAATACTAGTGGTTCCCCGCGACTTCGCCCGCAAGAGTTTGATTTTCCATATAAACTTTCATCCCCCATTTCACCTCTAAATATTTTTATATCGCGACTAAGTGTAGCCTATGTCCATTCCAGGGTCTCGAACTGTCTCCAAACCAAATTTCATCTCAATCGGTTCAGTGGTTTAAGCGTCAAGAGGTAACAGACAGACAGACACACTTTCGCATTTATAATATTACTAGCTGTGCCCCGCGGTGTTACCCGCGGCTTATTAGGGAAAATAAATTGCGTAACTATAACTATTTACAATTTTAGAAGCAAAACAATTTAAATTTGAGCATCGGAAAGATCAATTTACAAAATTTGATGAGTGACAGAATCTCGGGTCTCGGGTCGTAGAGAGCTAGAAATCATTTTACTGCAGCACATCGCGGTAAACAACATTGCGGGACTTATTGTCTTCTGCATAAATAAAAAGATTTCTGACACACGCGAGTAACCCACGTACAGTTGTACGTGGGAGAAGCAGGGGGTGCCCAGGTGAATGCCGGCTACTTTTAGAGTTTGTTTATTTACCATGAAAGAGAAAGTCACTTTTAAATGAAATTGTAGGCGTTTGAACTGGAAGGGTAAGTTTGTGGGTATTATAGGGACTCTGTGATGCGTAACGTAGTGCCGTTGCACAGTCTGGGCGCGTCCAGGTTACGGATCAGTATGACAGGCACACCAACTTTGAGTTCCAACTTGTGGGAGGTCCCTGACAGGTCGAGGGAATTTAAGAACTCTACTGGGTATACAGTTGCGTCGTCAGTTCTCATCACCGTGTCTATTGACACGTAGGTCCTCATATCACTTGGAACTTGCTCCTATATTCTTTTATTATTATTTTTTACCAATTCGTTTTTGGGCGCCATAGCTCTTTCGCATAACCACTTCTCGTTAGCCAGGTTTTCTTGTAAACTCGTAAAAACCTCATTAATAAGGTTATCTTTCGAGCTAACAAAATTGCTAAATAGGCTGTCAAAGATTATTTGGTCGACATGCGACCTTCGCCGACCTCGAGAAGCGTTTGTGCCAAAAGTCCAGACTCCTGATCATTGAAGAGCTGGACACTCATGTTAGTAATCAGCTGTAAGCGCTCTACTTTAGCCCACAACGAAGAAGCCTTGAGGCATGCATTTATTTCGTCTGCTGCGGTACCTCCCTCGATAACCGGCAACGTCTGCCGGAAATCACCTGCCAGCAAGACGACCACTCCACCCATCAAGATTCGATTGCCCCGAACGTCTTGCATGCTGCGATCCAGTGCTTCAATCGCTCGCTTGTGCGACATTGTGCATTCGTCCCACACGATCAATTTGCACCATTGCAATAGAGCACCGCGAATACTACTTTTCTTGTTTTTATCGGCGTTTCTTCACCCGGAAGCGCTCAGTAATGCAACATCGTTGGTGTAAAGCATGCTGCCAGGGGCGGGTTCATGCATTTCCCTTGTTATGTAGTCTAAGCAGATGGTGGACTTATGGTGATAAGGGCGGTTTTATAATTCAAAACCACGAAAAAATTGTACACATTATGATTGTACACATTAAATCCACCGACATACACTCGCAACGGGCCGTCCAGCGCGTCCCTCGTGGCGCCGTAATAAGCGTATGGTATTTTAAAACTATGAGATCTCCTAAGACAATTATTTAAATTGAATCGTAAAAAAGGCAATTATGATCTAAATTAAATGCTTGTGAATAATAAAGTATTGATTTGGACAAATACAGTTCTTATGAAATTACCTTGTTAAGTAATGCACTACTGTAAAACATTTATTATTACCATAAAAAAGGTTATAGTGAGCAAACCTTAAGAGATAGATATATACTCTTGCGCACTTTTCTGTAGAACTATTTAAGGCAAATATTTCTGCCATACATTATATTGGTGTAACTCTTACTATTTTTGCAGCGTACGCGAAAATAGCTCGAAAATTACAGTTTTTTTCCGGCTTCATTAACACTTATCGTCATAACTTCGGTATTTAAATACGTATCTTTATGAAATATAGTCTATGTGCTATTCCAATGTATAAGCTAAATTTGTGTAAAGTTTCATCGAAATCTATTCAGTAGTTTTTGCGTGAAGAAGTAACAAACATACACACTCACACACTCACAAACTTTCGCATTTATAATATTAGAGGGAATATGGAGTATGGATATGGATTACAATAATTTATTTTATATTTTATGCTCAATGATTTTGACGCAATATTTATATAACTTAGATGAACAGCGACGTATATAAACATAAAATAAAACTTAAATTTTAAAATGTCTGAAAATACCTCATAATGGAACCATATTCTCATGGAATCATACCATATAATGGAATCTAGAATGTGCGTACTTCTAAAAGAATCTATCACAGTGCTTCTGTAGTGGCAATATATTTTTTCGTTTGTAGTTATTCATTAGTAACTTTGTTTGGACAGTGTGGTGGAATCTTGCGCCCCACCTACCCACATTTGTGCGATATTTCATGAAAACAGAGCCAATGGCCCGTTAACCTTTTTCTGTTCTGTAGTGTGTCACACCTACAAACACTTTTATATCCGTCATAAAGGCACTTAAAACAATTGCTGCCACTGTCCCTGTCACACATACCGAAGATGTTTTGTCTCTCTTTCATTGAAGGTAAATTAAAGTGTTATACCAAAAACAATAATGATTAATTAGTGGCCGCCATAGCCCAAGGGATGATGCTTGAGAACTAATAGAAGTTAAAAGTTAGTTGACAAATAGGTTAAAACATAATTTTATGAGTAATTGCTATTTCATTCGTAAATTGGGTCATAATACAAAACCTCTATGGCCCTGGTAACAGTTCTATATTTTAAGTTAGTGTCAGCGGTTTTACACGCAAACACTTTTTCGTAATAAACTTACATATTCTCGAATAAGCCAAATTGTCCTGTACTAGTTTGCTTGCTAGTTTTACGTGTTAAAGGACATGTCCACTTTTTCTATCAAGGTTGGTTTTTTATTCCAAGATTTATCGAACCGACATAAAACTAATTTTATTTATTAAGCTACAAAAATATAAAACACTTACTTACTTACACATACTTTATATAAAGTATGATTTTAAACGCCTCCACTTGTGAGAAAAAAGATATTTGTGATCTATAGGTCCAGAAGCATTTTGTGTAAATTAAAAAAATTATCTGCATACACTGGCTAGCCAAACTGAAAAAGTTACCTATCTGTCACAATCTATGTGTCATCTGTGTAACATAACTTTCACGAATTAGCAATGACGCACAAATCGTGCAAACCAAAGAAAAAACCTTTCACGACCAAAGTCAAAGTCAATTTTGTTGAATTTTTTTTTTCATGCGTTGTTATAGCCGAAGGTGTGGATTACGTCTAGTTAAACAGTAAAATTATTTATATTTTACTTTAAATCGGTGGCCTTAAAATTTTTATATTTATACAGGAAGGCTAGTTGGGAACTCTTCCACGTATATTAAATTTATTCTAGTTATAAATATTACGAATAAAAAAACACTTTTGGAAAAGACCTTTTCAAGTTTATATGTTCAATGGTGTCCAAGTCTCGAAACCAGTTCCCCAACTTTTATTTGTCATGGTCATGTAGCTTTTGTCCCTGGGGTGTGCTTAAGATAAATTTTCACACATGAAAACAATGACAGTGTATTAAAAAAAGGGGAAAGACATGCCATCTCCTACTGCGCGACAATTTGAATTTTATTGATGCACCGAGCACTCGTTCGTTTACGTGTCAAATGTCATATGTGTACGAAATTTGAATGCAAAATAGAGTAAAATTGCTCAATAAAGATATTCCAAGCCATATCCGCGCGCTAATGTCACATCCACCTCTTTTTATATTATGTTTGTACTTCGCCCGCGACTTCGCCCGCAAGAGTTGGATTTTCCACATAAACTTTCATCCCCAATTCACCCCCTTATTGTTTTTATATCGCGACAAAATGTAGCCTATGTCCTTTCCAGGGTCTCGAACTGTCTCCGTACCAAATTTCAACTTTATAGGTTTAGTGGTTTAAGCGTCAAGAGGTAATAGACAGACACACTTTTGAATTTATACTATATGACTTTTTTTCTGTACAGGCATATTCTTCATCTTGCCCTGCATCGATACTTACGCTCGTGTAGATCTGCGCACCAGGACCTATGATATACCACCTCAGGAGGTAAGTACAACAAAAACTATTCTATGTCTAGTTACGAGTTTTTTTTAAATGGGTTCACTCTAGACTAGCCAGAGTTGAAGGTGTAATAATAATATCCTCCTAGCCGAATTTCGACTACTGCGGCCAATCTCATCAGAGATTAGCGGGAGACATTATAGTGCACAAGTGTGTGCGTAATACACAGGTGTACTCTCTGTTCCTTCACTCTCATAATTCGGTGAGATGGCAGTTACCAACGGCTTAACGTGTTTTCCGAGGCACGGGGGTGTTAACACCACCAACTTCCTGACTCCGGAGCTGTGTCTGAGCAATTTCAAGACAGAAACACCCAAACACTCTCGGCCCGACCCGGGATTCGAACCCGGGACCTTTTGGATAGTACCCAGCGTGCTGACCACTAGACCAACGAGGCAGCCGAAAGAAGGTGTAAGTTATATGCGAACAAACTTTAGGAGCTCATATAGTAGGTACGGTTCTGCGCCATATGTACCGCTCCCTGTATCTGGCCTCCAGTCACCTCCTTGAGTTGGTCCACCCATCTAGCTGGCGCTCTTCCTCTAGCGCGCTTCCCCTCCATTTGTCCGAGAATGATGAGTTTCTCCAGGCTGTGCAATGGGATCGCATTATGTGCCCAAAGAAACTCCGGATCCTTTCCTGGCACGTAGTCAGCAGGCGCTTGGTGACCTTTAGTTCTTCAAGGATAGATACATTGGGTCTCATAGCTGTTCAAGGAATGCGCAGCAGCTTTCTCAAGCACCACATTTCAAAGGCATGAATCTTGTTGCGTTCCTTTGTCCTGAGACACCACCCCGTACAGGAAGATAGAGGAGACCAACGTACGAACCAAACGCATCTTAGTTACTCGGCGAATATTACGGTCTTTCCAGATTTTATCGAGGCTAGTCATGGCACATTTAGCCATCCCGATACGGCGTCCGATTTTACACGACCGAGTGGAGAAAATTGACATACAGTCACGATCCTCAGCATTGGGGGAACAACCAGAAAGAAAGAAGATAGTAGGTGCACTAGATTTTATCGTTATAAAAAAATTACATGCAAGGTCAAAAGTAAATCCTCTGCAAACGGCGGCCATTTTCTTGATAACATGGTATATTTTTTTGATACCGCAATGGATAAACAACAATATTATTGTGGACATTTACCTATTTTCTAAAAAAAATTGAATACCATTGTTGCTGTTTTTATATATAAAACAGCGCTAAGAACAGGCGCTTTTCTGATTAGTTACTGTTCGTGACTGTTTCTAAAGTTCTCGTTTGCCTTAAAGTTTATTAACGACTAGTGGTTCCCCGTGACTTCGCCCGCAAGATTTAGATTTTTCATATAAACTTTCATCCCCCATTTCACCCCTTTAATGATTTTATATCGCGACAAAATGTAGCACATGTCTTTTCCGGGGTCTCGAACTGTCTCCATCCCAAATTTCATCTCAATCGATTCAGTGGTTTAAGCATCAAGAGGTAACAGACAGACAGACACACTTTCGCATTTATAATATTAGTATGGAAGCATGGATTAGCTAATTAAACAAATAGGTAGGTAACAGACAGAAGAACTACGTACATACTCCGGGTTAATTAACAATTAGAAGGGGTTGTGAGACGGTTATAAAGTGTAATTAAGCCCTTCCGGGTGAGCTCGCTCCACCGTCGACTCTGTCTACGTCACGTCTGGCTTAGTCGAGAGTCAAGAACAAAACCGGCCAAGTGCGAGTCGGACTCGCTCACGAAGGTTTTCCGTACCATTATCTGCTTCATCTTAGTCACTTAAGAGAATTTATTCTACGGATTTTGTATTTGGTGCCAAATTATCTAACACCCAAGCTCTACGAATATTACTGATAAAATAATAAAGTTATCTTAACCGCTATAGTTTTTCTTTAAAGCTTATGAAATTCACTATTATCAGGTTTTTAGGCCAAAGAGGCTCTTTAAAAACTTAACTGCTAGAAACCTGAAAAACCTGCGAAAATGCCCTACTGAACCAAAAATTGCACTTTAAAATTTAATACTTCGTAAATAGAGCTAATATCTGTGGTATTAGTCGTTAAGCCTAGTCAGAGGCCCTAGGGCGGCTTCATAACTTCTGACAGTAAGGTTTGTCACTTGCCTTACATACACCCCTCCACCAATCCGCACTGAGCCCGCGTGGTGAAGTATGGCTCGTTCCTCCTCATAGTTGAGGTGAGGCCTTTTCCCAGCAGTGGGATCTAATAGGCTGACTTATAAATAGAGCAACCGAAAAATTAATTTAGAAACCCTAAAGTTATTTTAAAAGAGTACTAGTACTAACGGTCTCTCAGCACAACCCCAGATAGACAGACGGACATGACGAAACTGTACGTGTTCCTTGTCAATACTACGTAACCCTAAAAAACTAAAATGTAAGTTATATATATAGATAGATATTTTACTGACTGTAAAGATCCCTACGGGGGTTGTTATGGCGAAGGGTTGAGGGGTGAGTTTAAATTCATTATTTGGCTTGGCAGATAAAGGGTTTACAATACCTGCAAATAATCGTTTATAGTCGTTTAACTGGTTCCATGCCACAGCACGCACCGGTGCGAGATAACAATTGATTTTCTATTGTGTCTCAAAATTGGCAGCGAATGGGTTAACACCACACAACACAAACTCAACCCCTGATATTTAAATTCGGATAGGTATTAGTGCTAAATAGAAAATGTATAGTTACACTGTTGGAGTCGTTAAAATTGTTTCAGTGATATTATTGAAGTATTTTCTAAAATGGAGTTACATTGTTTTGATAAATCTCCGTGTAAAATGTTTGGCATTTCATACTGATTGACAAATATCTGAATTTTTATTTCGTTCTCTCCGTGATAGCGTATGAAATAAAAATTCAGATTTATTTTCAAACTTTTGATTAAAATGAGATTTTCTAAAAAGTGTATACCTCTTTCATACATTCTCCGAGGTCCCATCTATAAATAAATAAATAGTTTCAACAAACACACCAATTACCTAGCCCCAAACTAAGCGTGAGCTTGTGCTATGGTGACTAGGATAACGGATAAACATACTTATATACATTTATAAACATCCATGACTTAAGTACAAATTGCTCGTGCTCATCACACTAACATTTGCCTCTTGCGGGATTCGAACCCGCAACCGCCTGGTTTAGAAGTCCGGGGTGCGAACCACTACACCAAGACGGTCGTCAACCAGCAACCGCCTGGTTTAGAAGTCCGGGGTGCCTGGTTTAGAAGTCCGGGGAATCCTATCTTGTATTATTTTCCTAAGTTTCAAAGTCAGCTGGCTGCTTAGTGATAACTAGTTCATAGACAGACAAGGTTCCCTTGGGTGTTGTATACTTAATGTCCCAATGCTATAAAACACGCGTTACAAGATCAAAAATCTAACAGAGTATTACAAAATAAACTTGCCTCGAAAATAATATTTATGAGCATTATGTGAAAAGCTCTCTAACGACTTTTCAGTTCCAAATAAAAATTCAATTTCAGTAAGAAATATGCTTTTAAGAACGCCAATATACGGAGTAAAGAGGCTTGTTATTAGGTTCATTATAATAGTCAGAAATCATATTTTTTTGCTTTCAACATGGTATGACATTGATGTTATTAACTCACAAGTACGTGCTCGTGTTTGACCTAATCGTGTATGCAAATTATAAATAGTGCATAGATACTAAGCTAAGACTAGAAACAGATTCCAAAACAATGAGGTCAGGTAACTCCGACATTAACTATGTTAATTTAACAACAATAGCGTATCTACTCCACCACTGTACTCGAATAATCTACTCGGCATGTGAATCAGTACAATGGAAATGGAATAGAATGAACGCAATGCTAATTAAGTATCTATTATAAGGACTTTCTGTTGTTTAGCTTGGCCTGAAATAATATGTACTTTTCCGTGCATTTTCCACAAAGCATGTAAACTTGTGAGTGTTGAAATAAAAAACCGATCAATTGCAAGTCAGATTCGCACACGCACTGAAAAAATATATTAGTTAACAGTAACCAAAATTTGGCTACTAGTAGGCCGTAATCTAGTGACTTGCGAACTTCTGGTTATCAGTAACAAACTAGTTTTGTTACTGATAACCAAAAGATTGTTTATATTTAACGAAAAATGACTTCCCTATAACGAAACCTTCAACTAACAAAACTAGTTTCGTTGATCCTTTTTTTCAGTGCAAAGGGTTCTGTGCCATTATGTTTTAACCATTTCAAGCTTCTACACGTTGTGCCGTTATAAATATTGAGCAAAAACCGCTGAAAAACAATCACGTTTATTGTTTGGGAGCCCTAATTAAATATTTAATTTATACTTTTTATACGGCAAGAAATATTCATCATTTGAGAAAAATTCAACTGTCTAGCTATCAAGGTTCATGATATACAGCTTGGTGATAACCAGAGAGACAAACAGATAGTGGAGTCTTAGTAATAGGGTCCCGTTTTTATCCTTTGGGTACGGAACTCTGAAAACGATTTGAATACGGCAAACAATACATTTCATCAAATATTAAAAAACATGAACATTGTAGAATTGAGTGCATTGTTACCAAACATACTAACATTAGTCAGCATCCATACTAATCCATACTATCCATACTATTATTATTATTATAAATGCGAAAGTGTGTTTGTCTGTTTGTTACCTCTTGACGCTTAAACCACTAAACCGATTGAGATGAATTTTGGTGTGGAGACAGTTCGTAACCCTGGAAAGGACATAGGCTACTCGTACATTTTGTCGCGATATAAAAAACAATAAGTGGGTGAAATGGGGGATTTTATTTATTTATTTAATAAGATCACCAACAAGGTTACATTAAAACATACAATAAACACTAACAATACAGTTACAAAATAAATGCAAACTTAATTATAGGTGACAGCGACATGCAATATACATGCAATATATATAATATAAAAACATCATCACTCCCACTATTAAGCTACAACTTGTACATTAAAAAAAAACTGCCCTGGCCAACCCCTGTGGTTTACCCAGGAAAGTGGATCTGAATTCAGATAGCGATGCAAGTTTATATGAAAGATCCAACTCTTGCGGGTGAAGTCGCGGGGAACCAGCTAAGCTATAATCACTACGACGTTAAAGTACCCACAGCTCTCAAAAAAGTTTAACTCTGTTGTCAATCAGTATGAATTTATAACACACACATTATACAACGAATAAATTGTTTGTTGGTCAAACTTCAGTATGAAACAGCATACTATCAAGCTGATAAAGCTTTAATGGCAGTGGGAAGTAACCTATGGTTGTAAAGGTCATCGGGGGTCATAAGCGATGATCGATGGGAAACATAATTTTGTCCTACTTTCGAATAGTAACACCTATTGATTTGTCCACAACGAGGTTACGATAAAGAGGTATCAAGTACGTAATCGAGTATTTATCGATATATCTATCTATTATTTTAATCCTCTCTCTCTCTCTGATCTAGTTAGTCTAGTAGTCAGCACGCTGGGTACAATCCCCGATAATTTTGTCCTACTTTCGAATAGTAACACCTATTGATTTGTCCACAACGAGGTTACGATAAAGAGGTATCAAGTACGTAATCGAGTATTTATCGATATATCTATCTATTATTTTAATCCTCTCTCTCTCTGATCTAGTTGGTCTAGTAGTCAGCACGCTGGGTACAATCCCCGAGGTCACGGGTTCGAATCTCGGGACGGGCTGAATGTATTGGGTTCTGAATCTTCTGTCTTGCTACAATACAGATACAGCTCCAAAGTCAGGAAGTTGGTGGTGCTAACATCCCAGTGCCTCGGAAACGTTGAGCCGTTGGTCCTGCGCGTGATCTCTCTGCGGTCATGTCGGATGCCGTCTCATCGAATTATGAGAGTGAAGGAACAAAGAGAGTTCCTGAGTATTGCGCACACACTTGTGCACTATAATATCCCTGCGCAGTTGGCTAATCTCTTTTTGGATTGGCTACTGTAGTCGAATTGGCTTGAAGAACATTATTATTATTTTATTCTCTTCTTTTATTAATCTGATCAACAACCATACCTGTAGATATACCATGAAACTGACACCTAGACATTTTCAAGTCTCCCTTTGGCAACATTTAAGGGATTTTAAATCCAATTATGCGTATACATTGTCGCTGCAACTTTAATTTTAATAATTGACATATGTTGTTACCAGTAATGGATTACTCATTACGAGTATTACTTGGCTATTTTAGGTTTGGTACTCGCATACATACTTGTAATGATAAATACGATAACAATACGATTTGACAATAGTGACTGAGTTTCATGCGCTGCTTCTTCTCAGCACTAGCCCACAATTTGTCCCGAAGCAGTGGTAGGGCTTAAAAATTAAGTTGGGACGTATATAAATGTCCCCTGTGGGCATACATACATAAATAAATGACCTTAATGATAGTTGTTTTATTTATTTTTTATGGAAAGTGTTAATGCAATGCGTAATGCGTAAAACTGTAGCCTGGAGTTTATCAACACATGTAATCTGTTTAAAAATTGGTTGGGCCTTAGGAAGACAGAAAAACAGAATTTGTATTTCACAATCAGTTAAATATACTATTTTAATTTATATTTCATACACAATTTAGTAGGTTACTTTCTGGTTTTTGACTTTTTTTAATGGTATAGTTTTCCTATAGACAGACACGTAATTAATCCATACTAATATTATAAATGCGAAAGTGTGTCTGTCTGTCTGTCTGTTACCCCTTGACGCTTAAACCACCGAACTGATTGAGACAAAATTTGGTATGGTGAGAGTTCGAGACCCTAGAAAGGTCACAGGCTACATTTTGTCGCGATATAATAAAAGGGTGAACTGGGGTATGAAAGTTTATATGAAAAATCCAACTCTTGCGGACGAAGTCGCGGGGAACCTCTAGTAAATAATAAAATAAACCGCTAAAGAATCTGCTTCTTCATATTGTAGTCCAAAATTATGTTACATTTGCAACATATTATTTTTAGGGTTCCGTCCCCAAAGGGTAAAAACGGGACCTCCGCTGTCTGTCTATCTGTCTGTCACCAGGCTGTATCTCATAAACCGTGATAGCTAGACAGTTAAAATTTTCACAGATGATGTATTTCTGTTGCCGCTCTAAAACAACAAACACTAAAAACAGAATATAGTAAATATTAAATGGGGGGGGGCTCTCTTATACAAAAAAACGTGTTTTTTGCCGTATTTTACTCGATATTAATAATAGCATCAGGTGGACGCTAAAAAGATTTAAATAATACTTTTTTGTGTTAAACTAAATAAAATTTTACTGCTGTATCTGCTCTTTATTTTGTTTTAGGTACGGAATCCTTCGTTTGCGAGTCCGACTCGCACTTGGCAGGTTTATTTAAATCTCTTTGACACCAGACTATGTTTTAAAGATAATTAAAAAAGAACAGGCCTCAAACACAAAAGCCGACCTGCAGCTTCGACGTAATTGTTCTACGTGGTTTCACTAAAGCCGTTGACGCAAGTTTAATTCGTGAGGCAACGCAAACACCTGTTTTTTGATCCGGGTGGAAAAACAAACAAAATACCCGGAGGCTTTATTCCACGGCTGTGCTTTTTAGTGACGTGATTGAGCCTTTGTCAGTGCACACATGGCGAGGCTTTGGCCTTTATCGGCCGGGTTTAATTAACAAACGCGAAAAGCCTGTCAACTTTTAGTTTTTCGCACCATTGGGTAAGAAATACTTTTAGGTAATAGATTAAAATGTCACGCATTAGCTTACAAAAGTTTAGTTGAATACCATTTTCAAAAAAAATATGATTATTAAAATCGAACTACTCCAAAAAAGGTTATGTGTAGTCATACAACAATACGTGGTTGTACATAAAACATATACGCGTGGACTTGAGAACCTCCTTCGTTTTGGAAATCGGTTACAAATATTGGTATTCAAATATATATTTTTTTAATTCTTCCACATTTACGTAACAGTAATTTATTAATAAAAATTGCATTTGAAGTATCAAAGAGCTTGTTATTATTAGGCTTGCATAGGTTTTATAATTAGGAACTATTTTTTACTGATTAAAATGAAAGGTATAAACATAAAAACTGGTTATGGAAAAACCATGAGTGGTAGAAGGTGAAAGTACTTTTGGTCTGTCAAAATTAATTTTTTTGTACCTGCCTGGGTGTAAAAAACAATATGGCAGACATCTATTGTTTTGACTACTGTCTGGCTTGATCCCCAAGAGTCAAATGTATGTATTATGAGGACGAAGCACGAATGTACGAGTATTATATCGCGTGTAAACATACGGGCGAAAAATGTATCCAGATATACTTAAGTATATCTGGATACATTTTTCATTTCTCATTTTTCTTATTTTTACATTTCTAACCCAGCCACCACCGGCCACCTTCCTCAGGTCGTCGGTCCACCTAGCAGGGGGGCGTCCAACACTACTTTTCTCGAGACGTGGTCTCCATTCGAGAACCTTCCTACTCCAACGCCCGTCGGTTCTGCGACAGACATGACCAGCCCACTACCGTAGTTATAAGTTTAAATAGGAAACCAAAATTCGCACACGGGCAGGATTTGAACCCACAGCCTTTGGCTAATCGGGTCAAAGATCTTACTTTTAAACTATATCAAACGTCAAAAATCTGTCAAACTTTATACGAGTACGAAAATCACCCGTTTATGTTACAGCGACGGTATAATAAGGTAGTGCAACTCGGCCTTAGTAAATTAAAAATGTATAGAGAACACTATTTTCGTATATTTTGCCATAATGCTTAAAATGGGTATAAAATAATGTCCTCCTAGCCGAATTTCGACTACGGCAGCCTATCTCAACAGAGATTAGCCAACTGCGCTAGACATATTATAGTGCTCAAGTGCGCAATACACAGGTGCACTCTCTGTTCCTTCACTCTCATAATTCGGTGAGACGGCAGTCCGACATGACCGTAGAGAGATGCTTTCCGAGGCACGGGGGTTTTAACACCAGCAACTTCCTGACTCCGGAGCTGTGTCTGAGTAATTTCAAGACTGAAAAACCCAACCACTCTCGGCTCGACCCGGGATTCGAACCCGGGACCTCGTGGATAGTACCCAGCGTGCTGACCACTAGACTAACGAGGCAGTAAAATGGGTATAGTGTGTACAATAAGACTTTGACCTTAATACCGCCTCTATTCCCTGCGTAATAAGCTGTTTTCGTCGTTCACATGGGTAACCTGACGTGCTGCCGGCTGTACATCTTTCTACTACGATGGCAATAAAGAGAATTCTATCTATCGACCTGGAATCTTGTTAATTAACACTCGCTTATTACTCGTAGCTGGTCGATGTAACCACAATTATTCGATACCCTGAACATTTCCAGTTGCAATCCAGTAACAGACACGTATTTGCTAATGAAATTGCTTTTAGAAATTCGACAAATCACGAATGGTGCGCGAAGTGGGCAGAATCAATAACTATGCAATAAGCTGGCACAATGTTGATGGCATCGAGCACGTAACCTATAGAAGCGAAGTAAGCGCGATTTTTCTCCGAAACATATTAGTGCTTGGTACTGATACGGAAAGTGTCAATTTAGGCGCGTATTTTATAATCGATCCTATTAAATATGAGATATTTCGGTTTTGATCGTAAACAACAATTTTTGAACATCACCTTTATTTTAAAATATGTGTAGAAATAAGTGAATTTGTTCGATAAAATGTGTTCAAGAAAAAACGGAGACGTTAATTGCCAAGGGATTATGACGGAATATTTCTGAAACAAAATTTACGACATTTCGTCTCTACGAGTATAGGTTATATGCTAGGTGGTTGATGGAAACTGAATTTGGAAATGGTAATACCAACAAAACAAACACTAGGTGTTGGAAATAGGAAATGTATATTCAATTTCATACGAGTATGGTGCCTAATTCGCAAATGTATTACCCGAATTTTAAACCAAAATGGTTTGTACTTTTTAAGCCAATTAAGTGGACAACACTATAATTATTATAAAATATATTAATATAATGATTATAAGTACCTGGGCGGTTACTACCTACTATTTAATAAAACTAGCTTTATAATTCGTAAGTCATTTAAAAACCAAAAAAAGCTATGAACTTATATAAATCCAAAAAAACAATAGTTAAATATTTTTCAGCACCGAGCTAGATTTAATCGCCAGACATAGTACTATCAGTCTTATGCACTCGACTAATACGGTGCTCATGCTAACCGGTGCGAAATTAGCGACCATATTCTGCATCGAACAATCGCATAAAAAACCTATAATAACTCGAAAACACGTGCTGCTGAAAATAGCCCTTTTTTTACCACAACACTACATTCCTATGTCTTTCACATACCACGAATTTGCACCAAACGATTAGAATTTACGTGCCGCTTGCGTATGGGTGAGTGGAATTCGTTGCCGGCTGAAGTGTTCCCTAATACTATGATTTTGATACTTTCATGAAGTGTGAATAGACTGTTATTAGTCGGAACGCAACTCAACCTCGGACGCATCGTCGCTTATCATTTGAGATTGCGGCTAAATGTCTGCATATTTGTTTTAAAAAGGCCTCCTCAAATTTCCACTGTGACCGTTTGTAAGCAGCCTGCATCCAGCGTAATTCTGCTATCTGTAATAAGTTATCCAAGTTATCAGTCCATCTCGTACATGGCGCGTTCATACCAAAATCACAAATTCCCCAATTAGTAAAAACTGTTTACATAATTTTAATAAAGTTTTTGGAACAACAAAGCAAAAAAGAAAAAAATAACATTTATTAATGAATGTACATCTCACAATACACGAAAATAAACAAGTAAAGGGCACGGTTTTAGTATAAAAAACACAGTAAAATTACAATTTATTTAGGTAAACCAGTCGGACTGTGCAGTTGTGCGCCTGTGATGTCCATATTAAAAGGGCCCCCACTGAGCTTAAGTAGTGACCCGCCTGGGGGCCCTGACGCTTTTCGGCTTGTCTGTAAACCCTTTTCTGACCATGTTTTCTCTTGCAGGTCCTAACTAAAGATTCTGTAACTGTATCCGTTGATGCAGTGGTCTACTACCGGGTCCACAACGCCACCATATCCATCGCCAATGTAGAGAATGCCCATCATTCTACTAGGCTGCTCGCTCAGACCACTCTTCGCAACACCATGGGCACCAGACCTTTGCACGAGATTCTGAGCGAGCGTGAGACCCTCTCCGGCAATATGCAACTCTCTTTGGATGAAGCTACTGAGGCTTGGGGGATCAAGGTCGAGCGCGTTGAGATGTGAGTATACGGCTTTGAACTACCTAGTATTATTTACAGCTAGCTTTTACAGCTAGAATAGCTTTCACGGCACCCTAAAAGCCCTGTACAGATACTGCGGCATCTTCCAGGTGTAAGAGACAGATTGGCATACAACAATATAATAGTGATAAGCTGGTGGCTGAAGCTAGCAAGCAACTATTTATTTCCACTTAAAACCAAGGTTATAAATAGTGCCTGATGCGGCCACGACACGACGCATGCATCGGAAAGAATTCTGTAGACCGCCGCGTGGTTGCGTGAGTAGGTACCATGCATGACGCAGAGGTCCTCCTAAATAAGGCCTGGTTCCCGCCAAAGCGGAGATGAATGATCTACGGTGTATTCGTACATTTGACAAACCTCTCCGCTCAACTCGATGCGTCTTTGACTGCCAATTGTATGGAACTATCGCACACACACGGGATATCGCTTCTGCTTTGGTGAAAAGTGGTTTGAATGCGCCTTTGGTTGGCTAGTTGAGACTTTATTCTTGCTCAGCCAGATTAAGCTAAAGCTTTCCATATTTTCGGTTTAGGCATTTCTTTTGCTCGCGGTTGTACCTCGTTAGTAAATACAAATTTCTAAATTAATTAAAACAGCACTAAATTATTAATTCAAACTAGGAGTGATTAATAATTATACGATTTTCTAGTTTATTTTAGATTAGGTTTTGATTGGTCTTTTTTTCTATAGATGCATTCTGTAACTTTAAAATAAGGTGTCAAATTTCTTTATTATCAAATCCCGTTTTCAAGACAGGCATGGCTTACGATAGCCAAAAATAAAGCCGTAGGTAATTACGTCTTCTAGATATTTTAAACTAGATAATGCCAAGCTCAACTTTTCGAATTACCACTGGGTTTAGCAACCCTCACTTTGCAATCTTAAGATTAAAATATTGCACTTCAATTTGTTTATTTATTATTATTAGATATATTTGAAATATTTGCAAGCTTTTGTTAAATACTTGAAATAGAAATTCTTTTGAATGTTGCATGTGTAATCCCAATAACATTGATGACACCAAAAGAATTCGACAGTCTTTGCCAACGTCTGGGTGGCCGAGTGGTTATGCAATCGCCTGGTATGCGCGGGTTAACGCGGGTTAAATTCCCGCCTCATGCGGTCATATTTCTAGTGCAATCTTTTGATTGCAAAGTTAATGCTCATCAAATGAAAAATAAATATTTCAACAAACCAATTGACAGCAACGAAACGATAATTCAAAGAATGTAATGTTCAAAAATATTAGGCGAGGCGTAGAAAAAACAGGCGATGCATACATGGTGTTGCAAAGATCGATATCGAAAGTGGTATACATGATGTAGCAATATACATTGGTATCGAAAAAAATACTTTTTTCCTTTCGATACATTTTATTTCACTCGACTCTCTATATTGTTACATTTTCTAATACTCTAACTCGAATAGAATGAAAGGAAAGGAAAGAATGAAACATAATTTTTGACATCTTTGTAATTTGACTTTTGTTTAACGTAAGTGGGCTATCGGTACGTAATAATTTTCATCGATATAGATATCGAAGTTCTTGTCATAGAAAATATATCTCTTATTGAAGTGTAGATTAAACTGTTACCCCGTTTTTACAAAAACTTAGTACCGGGTTTAAGCCAGGACTAAGCTAATAGCTAGCCAATTAGAAAAGCGTTTTTTTTATTAAGCTATGTCACGAATGTGTTAGGAATGTAGAAAGAAATGTAGGAGGAATAAACCTCTGTTGTCGACTAATATTCAGACCTAGTTTAAGCCAGGTCTAATTTTTTTGTGATCAGGCTGTTACGGTGTTATTACAAAAAAATTAGACCAGGTTTAAAATAGGTCTAAATATTAGCCGACAACGGAGCAATCAATGACACATTAGTGACATAACCTAATGGAGAAACGTTTTTCTAATTGGCTAGCTAATAGCTTAGTCGTGGCTTAAACCCGGTACCCGGTAAAATTTAGACATCATTCCACATAACACCCTGTATTACCTACTTTGCTTTATGTACGAAACTCGACGATAAGATGAATCAAATAAGGATACTCCGACTTTGAAAGTGGGTAGGAGGAAAATGTAAGGCACTCATTGCCCTTTCAGATCGACCCAATAAGACTTAATCGGTGTTATTACATAGGCATCATACATAGTCAGGTCATAAGTTCTGTAACACAATAAAAACTTTTGAATTTAGAATGCTGGCCACAAAAAAGATATTGAATTCGAATTTCAAATTTTTCATGAAAATAAAAATGTGTACTTTTTAGAATTTTTCTCATTTTTAAATATGGAGTGGACACTTAAAGAAGACCGTGTCGCAGTTATTGCGTTGCATCGTGGCGGTTACGCGCCAATTCAGATTTTCGACTTACTGAAAAATTTGAATATAACCAAAAGATTCGTTTATCGTACTATAAAACAATACAATGAAGACTAGTGTAGATGACAGGTCAAGCAAGACACCAGCAGTGATAAAGCTGTGAAGGGGCGAATTCAAAGAAATCCCATGCGTAAGCAGAAACTGTTGGGCCTTCAGATGGGGTTAACCAGGACTACGGTAAAAAGAGTGTTAAATGAAGACTAGGGCTTAGGGCATATCGAACAAAAACAGGACATCGTTTGGACGCTCGTTTAATGGACCTGAGACTTAAGAGATGCCGCATTTCGTTGAAGCGTTACGCGAGAAAAACATTTTCACCGTGGAAAAAAAGTTAAAAGGCCTGCTCAAAGCCTCATCCTGATTTGGAGTCACTCAAGGCATCCTTGATTAAGGCAGCCGCCGATATTGAGATGGACCTGGTTCGTGCTGCGATAGACGACTGGCTGCGCAGATTGAAGGCCTGTATTCAAAATCGCGGGGGTCATATTGAATAAACTTTAATACCATATGAATCTATGTTTTATTAAGTTCATTTTGTTATATAAATGGTTACATAAATAATAAACATGTCTAAATTATTTCATATTACACATGTGACAGATTTATTACCTAGGTACATTTTAAAATAGAAATAAAAACAAAAGGGGAGAGGGTTTGATTTTTTCCTCATCATATTAATATGGGTATCAAATGATAAGCAATAAATAGACCATTTCAAAAATATTAAAAGGACTTGTCCATTAATGGTTTTTTATTCGTCAATATTTCTAACCAGAATAAACTAAATATTATATTAAAAAGTTCACAAAAACTTGCCTTTCTGCATAATTAATATATTTTTTAAGGCCTCCGATTAAGAGAAAAGTTGAAATTAATTTTTCTCTTTGTCTGTACAGAAACCGCACCTTCGCCTATATCAATTAACGCATGAAAAAAAATTGGCTGCAAAATTGACATTCCATTGACAGTAGTACCTGGTAGTACCTATTATATAATCTGTGGTAGTACCTTGTAGTATTTACCACCATTGGAAAGGCAATGGTACATAGCCATACAGCCAGGAAATACAAGTAAGTGATCAATGGATGATGCCTGTTACAAAACATATTTTTTCTCAAAAATGGAGGCGTTTAAAATTCTGATTTATTAGTGGTTGGTGATATCTTAGAATAAAAAACCAGCCTCCATACAAAAAGAGGACAAGTCCTTTTTGCGCGGGTGTTTTTTTTTTCATCTTTTTGATGTTGTTTTTTTTTTCACATATAGCAAGGACGTGCGTCTGCCGGTCCAGCTGCAGCGCGCTATGGCTGCCGAAGCTGAGGCCGCACGTGAGGCCCGCGCCAAGGTGATCGCTGCTGAGGGCGAACAGAAGGCCTCCAGGGCCCTCCGTGAGGCCTCCGAGGTCATCGGCGACAGCCCTGCCGCTTTGCAACTCCGCTACTTGCAGGTACCTACTGACTGCCTGATTGATGTTTTTAAATAGCCGGTTGACATGGATTAACGGTTTGTTTGACGAATTCGTATAAAATATCTCAAATTATAGTTTAACGGTTGTTTAAAAATTAATCACGTGTTGGTGAACATGACCCTCAGCAACATAAAGACTGGGATGCGCCACATTAGTTTACTAACAAACATTAAAAATCTGATAAATTAAGTATTGTTTTTAAGTGATAAACATTCACTTTGCAATCTAAATTATATTATTGCACCTGGCGTTGGCAGAGCCTGCCTGATGAAAGCAACGCGGCATTACAGCATTAAGAAGCACTTGAAAATTTCGACAGGCTCTGCCAACGTCAGGGTGGCCGAGAGGTTAGG
Source organism: Pyrausta nigrata (assembly GCA_949316185.1). Lineage (NCBI taxonomy): Eukaryota > Metazoa > Arthropoda > Insecta > Lepidoptera > Crambidae > Pyrausta > Pyrausta nigrata. The sequence continues at coordinate 5,125,624 of OX438936.1, forward strand.
CAATCGCCCGGTATGCGAGGAACACGGGTTCGATTCCCGCCTCTGGTGGTCATTTTTTCAAGTGCAATAATATAATCAAAAATATGTCAAACTTTATACGAAAAGCACCGGTTATTGTTATCGTCCGGCTAGAATGATGTGGTGCAGCAGGTCATACTAAGTGACAAAGGATCTTGACCAAAACTCTATAGAAACTCGGCCCACTTTGCGTCAGCCGGTCTTTACAAAATGTTTGGATTAAATATATAAATATTTGAAAAAATACACACAAAAAATATTTTTGAAAAATAATCAGGGGTTTACGAGGAATTCAATAGCAGATTAGGTATTTTGAGGTTATGTTTTGTAATAGCAGAATTAATTGCGTGATTAATTTAAGAATTTTGTGATTAAGTGTGACTTTTAAACCCTATTCGTTAGATTATTTCAAAAATAAGATTTTTTGATCTGGTTTTCTATGAAGCTACTAAATGTTGTCTGGGAGAGATTGCTCTTAGCTATAAGACCGCCTATTTGACTTTCTGGGTAAATGGTATTATTGTTGTGGTGTGCAATAGTTTTATATCTACTAAGAAATTTCCTCGTCTCCAACAGTACTGCATAAGTTGGTCGCTTATTACTTAATAACCTTATAGTAAAGTTATGCTACCTGATTTGAAGCTTATACATTGTGAAAAGCAGAAAAATATTTTTTACTGTCAATAAAATAGTTAAATAGGTAGATCTTAGTCACGACACGGCACTTTGAGTTGCTACTTTTACAAAGTAAAGGTCTTATGTATAGTGCGCATCACATCAACCTACCCTGCTCTGTAATATCACATAGAGTTCCATACCATTTGGGTAGATTGATCCACTGTACAAGCTGACGCATTCAAAAGCTAAAAATTACAATGCAAGTTATGTGAGAGTTCATCCATACTAATATTATAAATGGTGTCTGTCTGTCTGTTACTTCTTGACGCTTAAACCACTAAACCGATTGAGATGAAATTTGGTATAGAGACAGTACGAGACCCTAGAAAGGACATAGGCTACATTTTGTCTCGATATAAAAACATTAAGGGGGGGGAATGGGAGATGAAAGTTTATATGGAAAATTCAACTCTTGCGGGCGAAGTCGCGGGGAACCTCTAGTTTTAGAATAATTTCTAAAGTCTCTATCTAAAAAATAAAGTATGTAAATCAAATTCTCAATTCAGCAAAACAAAAATATGTCAATTTATTTTTATATCACTTACTAACTCACTTTAACGTTTTGAATAAGGCTTACGCCTCGTATAACTAGTAAGCAAGGGCGTAAATTACACCAGCACTTAGCTCAAGTATCTACAAAACCAGTCACAAAGTTCTGTTTGTTCGTTTAAAAGCTAAGCTTCAGTTCGCGGTGTCAACTCGAGTATCAACGAAAAGATGTCACAGAGAGAAACCCACAAACTTAACCTTATAATAGTAATATTATGCGAGCTGTTCGTCTGCGTTGACACGATGACACAAAATAACTCAGATCTCATTGAGATGATACAAAATGACTTTACTACTCCAATTTTAACATTTCAGTGTATTTAGTCATTGTAAAAGTAAAGAAATGTTACCTTGTATCTCTCTGGATGTACAATGAAATTCGGCAACCGTCTTGGTCTAGTGGTCCGCGCTTCGGACTACAAAACCAAAGGTTGCGGGTTCGAATCTCGCTAGGGGCAAATATTTGTGTGATGAGCACGGGCATTTGTACCTAAGTCATGGATGTATAAACGTATATAATGTCTATCCGTTATCCTAGTCGCCATAGCACAAGCTCACACTTAGTTTGAAGCTAGAGCTATGTAAGTGTGTTTGTAGAAACAATTTATATATTTACTATCCATCAAAATTAAATACATAACTAATGGCCTTTTCAATCATTTGTACGGCCCTTGTTCCGCAATTTTCAATTCTCAATGTTAACAAAATAACCACACGCCACAGACTTTTAATTCAATTGAAAGCATAAACAAAAAAAATCGTGGGATTGAAACACCGACCGCGCTTCTTTGTGAAAATAATTGATTCCTGCACACAGTTGCAAAAACTGGACCGGGCAGAAAACAACCGACGAATTCAATTATATAGGTAAAAACATTTTTCTGTGCCCGTGTCTGTATTATTTGCATTTTATGACTTTTTGTCTGAACTTTTCAGTTTTACATATGCAAACCCTGTTTACTAAATGCGCGAACAAGAGGATTTTTTATTCAGGACAATGCGAAGTACAATAAAGGCTCATTCATTTTCATTTATTGATAACTAGATTGATATATAGCATTCGGAGCCTGTATGGAGTTCCCTTATGCTATATAAACAGAGGTAACGACCAATGAGAGGGTTCGAATCCCGCAAGAGACAAATGTTTGTGTGATGAGCACGAGCAATTTGTACCTAAGTCATGGATGTTTATATGTATTTAAGTATTTCTATCCGTTATCCTAGTCACCATAGCACAAGCTCACGCTTAGTTTGGGGCTAGGTAATTGGTGTGTTTGTTGAAACAATTTACTATTAATTATTATTATTTAATGAAAATGAGCCTTTTAAGACATACAGAACGTAGATTGAAGATGAAATAGCTACTGAAACAAGTCTCCTTTTATTTTGCTTTATTTAAAAATGTTATTTATTATTTTATTTAGATAGATATTCTTTATTGCACAATAAAAGAAAACAAAGGAACAATGAATTTGAAAATTAAATTAACTTAAAGTACAACTTAGGCGGTCTTATCGCTGGGAGCGATCTCTTCCAGACAACCTTTGGGTAAAGGAAAACAATAATAATTTTAAAAAGGGTAGCACTCATGAGGGTCGTAATCACCACTGTGTAATCAAACACAAACATCGACTTTCTTGACAATTTTAATCAAGCGGTTTACCATTGACTTCTCTTCACTTGATTTCTCTGTTCACTTGCTGATGATACTGATGACTTATATTGTTACAGACTCTTAACACCATATCTGCTGAGAAAAACTCCACAATAGTTTTTCCCCTCCCAATTGACCTTCTAACGTACTTCATGAAGGCAAAAGAAGAGGTGTAAAGCAAACATGGAGAACCACACAAGACCACGGTAAAAAAAATACAGCGGCTTTAGGAATATGAAGTAATATTTAATCCCATACTTATTGATGTGTACCAAAAAAAGTTTTTAAAAAAGCAAAAAAATATATTCTCGGTGTTAAAATTAGTCACAGTAGGGTGCGTGATAGCTCCAATTGTGGTACTAACTCCTTGAGCTATCATGTACGTTACCTTATTTATTTTTATTTTACACATTTCAAATTCATAAGTGTTTAGTGAAATAAGTACCTACGTATAATATTATCTAAGCCTTTTAAAAATCTTTCTACACCTGGTTTCTTTTCAAACAGGTTTTATTTAGTTCGTGATAAAATTTGTGTGGGCTGTGGCATATGTGGCTTGAAAAATATTAAAAATATTTTGTGAAGCGTAGCTAGATTGTAAAGGATCTATTGGAATGTTATTGAATCTGAGAATCTATTTTTGAATCCAATGTAAAGAAATTACCATAACAAGTAAGAACATAAATTGATCCAAGTTTACCGCAAGTATAAATGTCGCACAATTCAAGTCTACATGCAGTAATGTAAAGAAAATATATCATCTCATTTCTTCTTCGCGATTCAATACTTTGCGGTTAGGATTAATAAAATAATTGCATACAATGTTATTGACAATAACGTCTTAACTACTTAAATAATAATTATATTCAAAAGTTATTAAGCGTTGGTTATTATTTATTTTGAAAAAAAAATTGGTTGTGTCTGTTGACGCGTAAGGATAAGAAAGTAAATATGTACGATTGGATTTTGACCTCTAATGAAATATGTATATTTACTATATTCATAACACCTTTGATGATTGGACCATTGCAGATTCTATTTATATAAAGCTTTAGAGATTTATCTTAAATGAATTTTCAAAACAAATGTATTTTAATATAAAGTTTTATCAATCAAGGATTTAATTTTAAATACATGAAGAGATTCCGAGAAGGTGAGGCTTATGTTCTTTTAAATAAGCAGATCAACCATCCCAACGCGAAATCTCTTTGGAAACAATTCTGGTACAAAAGAACAGGACGTAAATAATAAGGATATATGTATGCAGGGACAAAAATCTGTTTTACGCTAACGAAGAAAAATATTTACAAACCAAGTTTCATACTTGTATTTTTGATAGATTATTAGGATTACGTCCTAACTTTATCTTAATCTTTCCCCTTTTCATTAATATAGCAAAGTATCTGTTTGAGGATTAATATTAAATATTTAAATCATGTTGTAACCAATGAAAGTGTATTTAAAAAGAGGTAGATGGGTCATTAGCGCGTGGAAATGTGTAATTTGCTCAATTCAAATATGACATTGACACGATGAAAATGCATTGAAGATGACAGGTCTACCTCTTTTTGAAATAAATACACTGTCAGTGGTTGTAACTTAACGATTTTAGTCAATGTTGACAGTAGAGAAGGTAGGATTTTAAATAGCTGTTAAAAAGTAGCATACTGTGTTAGTTTACTGTTTTATTAAGGTTTTATGTGTTGTCATAAAGAGCGCTCGAACTTTGAAATGTAATTTATCTACGTGATAATACTACAATGTTTAATGAACATAAGAATGTTAATTGCTAAACTATCAAAGTTCAATCGCCCGTTTTGAAAACACATTAATAAAATATAATAATACATTTTTAATGTTTATTATATTTTTAGAAATTTAACACTGCTTGAGAGCCAGTAGTTGGTGTTCAATGTCGAAATTTTATTATTAGGTACTCGCCACAATAAAGTGGTGATCTCTCATGTTATTCTGTAGATCATTAATTCATATATTCTGAATGTCTAATAAAAGCGTCCGCGCAGTAGTGTGTTTCATTTAAAATGCCTTAATTTTTATATGATTCAAAAACACGTGTAATAAAATCTTGCAAGTCTACCGAGTAGATTATACTATATCTTCAATATCAATAATATCAAGCTCATAGTCACTCAGCGAGCTACGGAGAGGGCTGTGTGCATGTATCGGTGTTTCTCTATTGGATCAAATCAGAAAAAAAACGGTTATTTAAAAAGCTAAAAAACCCGTTTGCGTTTCTGTGTAATTGGAAATTAAAAAACCCTAATCCAAGAAAGTGGTCATACCTGGGTTAAATTGGTACCCATATTAAATAGCAATCGGGACCCATTCTAGAAATTGAGGCTTAGTGAATTTAGAGCACATACCTACCTCTATATTACATTGCAATCCAATCTACTGACGAGACGGCTGACTTTCTAACATGGGTCCCGACTGCTACAATTTTCAATACGGGTACCAATTTGACCCGGGTATGACCACTTTCTTGTTTTAGGGTTTTTTAATTTCCAATTACACAGAAACGCAGACGAGTTTTTTAGTTATTTAAATTACCGTGTTTTATTTTGTTATTCAGAACTGCAAAAAATATTATTTTTTTGAAATGGTCTCTTTATTGGCTTTCATTTAATACCCATATTGCTATAGTTAGGAAAAAATCCATCCCCCCCTCACCCCTCTATTTCCGTTTGCGGGCGCCATTTTTAAAATGTATATAGCCTATGTTTTGACAAATTAAACTACATCTCATATGTCAAAAACTGTCGAGCCGTTTGGGCTGTAGAGCGTGCCATACAATTATACATACTCGTACATACATACTCTCGAAAAACATAACCCTCCTTCCGTAGTCGGGTAATAAGGAGATTCTTGAGAACTAAGGTAACAGACATAGCCCTGCGGATCAGCAAGCTTAAGCAGTAGTGGGCAGGGCACGTTGCGTGAAGAACTAAATAAATAAATAAAATAAAATAATCTATTTACAACTTATTAATAAAAATTAAGATAAATTACTTAATACAACACAAAAACAAAAATTATAAAAAGGGTCCTTGTGGTAAGGTTCCAGGATGCTGGCAGCATTACCGCGCTGGATAGCGATGCTTATACGCTGAGCAAGGTAGCTGCCAGCTCTTAGGTCACCACTGATGTCAACTAGCCTCTTGGAAATCTCTTTGAAAAAAGAGATAGCGTTGGGACCCCACGAACCCAGTGTTTCGACTCCAAACGGTACAAAGTGGTACCGGGAGTCGATCTGCCTGTACTTGTTTTTTTTAAAGTTTTCGGCTCTTGTTGCAGCCAAACCAGCATCACGGCTTGTCCCGGGCAGATGAGAGGCTGCAAATAAAAAATATTTTAATTCAGACAAAAGTTAGTATTTTATTTGAAGAGTTAAGTTTTTAATTTATTAAAACTATTACAAAAAGGGGTACGTCCCCGTGTTTGTCACCTTTGCAAAAAACATCTCCACATTGGCGATGTGAACCTATCCGCTAATGTCCTTAGGATGGTATTGGGACTGTTCCTCACTCTACTGATCAGGGAGCTTGTTTTTTGCGAATGACGGACTGGAGAACTGATGGCCATTGGGGCAGAAAGATTCTTGATTGGAGACCATTTGATCAAAAGCGTAGCGTCGGCCTCCACCGGCAAGATCGGAAGACGACACAGTGAAGGTCGCCGGAACGCACTAGATGCAGGTCGCTAGTAACAGATCGCTTTGGAAATCTATGGGGGAGATCTATGTTCAGCAGTGGGCGTCCTGCGGCTGATGATGATGATGATGATGACGAAATATCATAATGTCATGCATTTTATTAAAGGTGAAAGTGAATTTATTCGCGCCGCACTAGCCACCGGAGTCGCAGGAGCCACCGGAGTCGCCGGAGCCGCCGGAGCCGCCGAAGCCGCACGGGCCGTACGTGCCGAAGTCATCGCATTTTATACATCTTTATAGTACTTTCCAGTTCATTAATATATGAGCATTTTCAAGACTTCATTATATACTAATATAGTATTATATACTAATATATTCAGTATATAATGAAGTGTTATATAATGAATGAAGTCTTGCTCAGATTATAATGACAGGTAACATATGATGTCAGATCATATGTATAAGTACGTTTCATTACTTTTATACAGACATCAACACTGTTCAGGGATATTTTGGATTTACTCAATTTACTAAAAAATATCAAAAATAACATACATGTGTATATTTTCATAAATTTTTAGTAAATTGAGTAAATCCGAAATATCCCTGAACAGTGTTGATGTCTGTATAAATGTAATGAAACATACTTATACATCTGATCTGACATCATATGTTACCTGTCATTATAATCTGAGCAAGACTTTCAGTAATATCCATGGTATTATCAAAACCACCAAAAACTAAAAATTATCTGTACTAAAATTTTTCAAAATTATTTAACCAAATGAAAGTACATAAATATCTACGCAAGTGTTTTTCCAATCCATACTAATATTATAAATGCGAAAGTGTGTCTGTCTGGCGCTTAAACCACTAAACCGATTGAGATGAAATTTAGCTACATTTTATCGCGATATAAAAACATTAAGGGGGTGAAATGGGGGATGAAAGTTTAAATGAAAAATCCAACTCTTGCGGGCGAAGTCGCGGGGAACCACAAGTTATTTATAAACATGGAACTGATCAGATGTATAAGTAGGTACCTTTCCGTGTACATTCCCCAAATGATATTTAATGCTATGAGCGATTTTCCTAGTGTCAAAAATCAGTACTCAAAAAGTGACGTTGAAAAACTGTCAGCATCAAGATAGCGTGTCCATTACTCCAACAGGAAAGGGTGATCTACAGCAAATTGAATTATGCAGAAAAATAGTGCGTAATCTGCTATGAATGTGCGCCAAATATAAAATTAGTGGGGGTTTTCGTTTTCCAATAAAAGCGGAAAAACGGATTCTGCTGGAGAAATGTCTCTCCAGCAAGAAGATTTTGAAACAGTGGTCTGACAGTAAAACAAAGTATATGGGCGTGTAGATCTTACTTTTCTACAAATGTGGCACCTAAAATAAAAACTGTGGGCCATACCGCTATGGAGATATTACATTTTCTGCTGGAGTGACGTTTCGCAAAATCTTCTATCTCAGACCCCATCGCATGTGCGGCCGTAGAGTAAACGGATATGAATAGGCTTTAACTAGTGACGCTAAGTCCAATGATTCGATCTTAGTATATACAGTTAGCAAGCTATGAAGAATTCTTGAAAAACATAAAATACGAGATAGCGCTGAAATTAGAGAACCAGTGAGTTCATGGATGACAGTATTTGAATGGTCTTGTTCTTCTTAATAACTGTGAACCGTTTAAATACCATGTATACGTCTGTTCTTGAATTAAATAACTTTTGACTCCTAACTAATGACCTAATTTGACGTAAAAATGCAAAAAACTGAATCTATTAAAGATATTCTAGTATAAACCAATAGCCAGTGAGTAAATCAAAGTGTACATGCTGAAAATTTCAGCTTGAAATATGGCCAATTGGTGAAGATATCCATCCAAACCCAAAACAACAGCTAATGACTGGTTATCCGACCAAATTGGAATGGTCACAAAAAAGCGGCCGTTTCATACATATGAGTGACCTACTTAAACATGCATTACAATTAGTTGGCAAATATTGTGTCAAGTACACTTAAGTAGGAAAAAATAATAATAGAAAAATCTGAAACAACGGTGGTAGCACTCGCCCAGACCCGAAAAAATTAAGAAATTTTTGGATTTCTATATTAGACCCGAACGGGTATCGAATCCGGGACCTCAAAGACAGTGACAATTGAAAACCTGTCTATGAGCCTGTCGATTGAAGATATACAAAGCTATGCTTATGTATACTTTGATTTATTAATTTTAGGAAGAGGTAATCCTATCTAAATCATTTTTATGTAAAATGCAGCCAGGACGAGACCATATGCCTCACACAATCAAAAAATTATCAGATCTCATAGAGAGCCAAGCTTCTCACTCGACACGCCCTTACTTTACAAGCCCTTAAGCAGGCCTGTGTATCTTCCCGCATAGGTAGCAAAAACGTACCTACGCGTTGCGACCCTTATGTAAGGGACTAAACAAGTTGGGTGTCGCTAGCCGGCAGCGACACGCTCCCGCGTTTTATTCACCGGCGGTGCACGACACTGGTTGCTGGTTGGACGAGCGTCAATAAAGTCCTAGAAAGATGCGCTAGATGGCGTAAGTAGCTTCTTGTGGCAGTCAACCCTATCGCGTTGCGTGATAGTACGTCACTGAATAGGTTTAGTGTATTATAAATCATATTCCAAGTTATAAGAATGAAATTATCTTGCAATGTATTTCTGTAGGTGTCTATACGAATATGTGCTTGAGTCAGAGGCGAACTGAATTACACCATATCGTTAACAACATTGAGTAGATATTTCTTTGAATTTCATTGCAAAGTCATACTTCTGTACGAAGTACTAGTACTTATTCTGTGCCTTAAGTATACCTATTTAAAATATGTGGGTTGGCCGTTCGGCTACCGTGATATAAAATTAAAATCCCTAAATATAATATGCCGCATTTTTGCCATATTTACTGTCTTATGGGTGCAAATGAGGTGTCCGCGTGTCTTGGCCAGGCGGCAAACAATATTGCCGAACAAAACATACAGGTGAACGAACAAATTTTTTCAATATTACTGATAAAGTAACATTTCTTAAAATTTTAGTTTTAATTTTTTTACTACTGGACTAAACATCGGAGCGCGTTGCAGACAACGTTATGCTTAAAATAACGGATATTATAGTATCCGTTATTTTAAGCATAACGCTAGATCGTTTTTTTTTAAATCGATCAACGAGAAACATTTAGAAAAAGAAGAGTGGGCAAATTAGTATGGAGCTTGGACAAAGAAAAAAACAGGCGACCACTTCTGGAATTAACCTCTATTTATGTGCAATGATATATGCTTACATTTTTAAAAACATTACTTCGCTGTCATGGATAGTTTAAGAGTTATGTTTTTGGGGTCGAGCCCCAAAAACATAACTCTTAAACTATCCATATACAGAAGCAGTTTCAGGTAGCTTTCGCTGCTCCTCCTATAGCCTGCCATGCCCTTTGAGTCGGTACAAATACAGGCTTCTGTAATTTTGTACTATGTCAGTTTTTCCTATTTTTAAGCCTTTGCGAACATTTTCTTATCATTAACAAACAAAAGGTTTATATAAAATATAAAATGAACATTATCTCTTTAACTATCCACATCTGAAAGTTATGCTTATGGGAAAAAATGAAGCATATAAACATAGCTTTAATTTAAAATTCGATTTTGAAGTGGCCACTCACTTTTATTTTTCAACCTTTGTTCCAAAGTGATCAGTGTCTTTTCGATTGAATTATGTATGGAGATCGTATTAGTACGTCGTGCTTTTATGTTTGCGTTGTGTACGTAAATTATAAAAATATTATATTACGATTTCAAGTATGTTTTGTTACAAAAAATATTCACTGACAATTCGTCTTATTTACCAACTGATAAGGGTTCCGACATTGTTAAGCAAACACCAGTATTACTTGATATAGATTACTAGACCAATTTCGCTATTAAATTATATTAGCGCGACTGTACGAAAATCAGCTTCATTTAACATGATTGTATTAGGAAGGTAATCCATATGTATGAAACGGCCGCTTTTTTGTGACCATTCCAATTTGGTCGGACAACCAGTCATTACTTGTTGTTTTGGGTTTTGAAGGATATTTTTTTCAATTGTACATATTTTAAGTTAAAGTTTTCAGCATGTATGCTTTGATTTACTCACTAGTTATTGGTTTATACTAGAACATCTTTAATTGATTCAGTTTTTTGCATTTTCACGTCCAATTTATGCAGTATCAATTAGGAGTCAAAGGTTATTTAATTCAAGAACAGACGTATACATGATCTTTAAATGGTTCACAGATATTTAGAAGAACAAAACCATTCAAATACTGTCATCCATGAACTGACTGGTTCTCTAATTTCAGCGCTAGCTCGTATTTTATGTTTTTCAATAATTCTTCATACATTTCTAACTGTATATATTTACTAAGATCGAATTATTGGACTTAGCGTCACTAGTTAAAGCCTATTCATATCCTTTTACTCTACGGCCGCACATGCGATGGGGTCTGAGATAGAAGATTTTGCGAAACGTCACTCCAGCAGAAAATTTAATATCTCCATAGCGGTATGGCCCACAGTTTTTATTTTAGGTGCCACATTTGTAGAAAAGTAAGATCTACACGCCCATATACTTTGTTTTACTGTCAGACCACTGTTTCAAAATCTTCCTGCTGGACAGATATTTCTCCTGCAGAATCCGTTTTTCCGCTTTTGTTGGAAACCGAAAACCCCCACTAATTTTATATTTGGCGCACATTCATAGCAGATTACGCACTATTTTTCTGCATAATTCAATTTGCTGTAGATCACCCTTTCCTGTTGGAGTAATGGACACCAAGATAGCGGGACCAAGCTTCCGATTCAAAATGTTTCATATCAGGGTATAAGTGCATCATTTGTACTATTTGTACCCTGATGTGTATTTTTGTGTGATTTAGCGACTTTGATATGAATGCACCAATTTGCAGATACGACAAAAAACGACAAATATGCGGAATTAGCGTTTTGGTTTCATTACTTTAATCCAGTTATTGCTACCAAGAAAACAGTTTAGTATATAGGAAGTACAAATGTAGTATTAATCGAGTTCAATGTATTATGGTTGTGTGTGCAGCGCTTCAAGTTGGTCCCGCCACTTTGAAGTCATAATGGCGGGACCAGAAAAATGACGATGTGCCGTTTTTGTCTTCAGATGTACAAACGTCTAGGTCAGGGTACAAATGATATGAAACATTTTGAATCGGAAGCTTGGTCCCGCCATCTTGATGCTGACGAAAAACTAAGTCGGGGCTCGTTTTAGCTTTGATCATTTATAATGTTTACGTTCAGCATGTTTTACATTCTCGTGGCAGGTAGATAATTTACTATCAATTCAGTGGTCAAATTAAATTTTGCTCACAAAAATTGATCGACCGTGTGATCCGGTGGGACACAAACCCACGACCCTTCGCTATCAGGGCAAATGCTCTTACCAAACGAACTACGGAGGACGTTAGCCAGTTAACGAATTTCAAGTGATTGCTACGCCAGTGAGCTGGCGTTCGATTTTATCAATACTTGGGGAATGTTACCCACATGTATATATTTTAACTAATATTTGACAATCTCAGCTAAGATGAAATCTGCTTAATTTATAACTTCAGCAATTTGTTTGAAAATTTTTACCCTACGCCGTCAGGTGAGCTGATGTTACGCGAGAGAAAGAGAGTCAAATTATATAGGTGCTTATAGCTATAGCAGTAGGCTATTCTGCCGTCCTAACGAAAAGTGCAATAACTATGTTTTGACTACGCTCGAGATATTCGCGGTTAACGATTAATTTTTCTTTTGAGTGTATTAGATATTAAATATATATATAGTTATGATAACCAATAGAACCGAAACTACTAAAGATACAAAAAAGATGTCTAAGACCAAAATATAGAGCTCATTTTCCTGATTACGGATATGGTCTTAAGTCAATTTGCCCAAAAACTCGACTTATTGCACTCTTCGTTAGGACGGCAGTATTGGAGTGCCGCAATCTTAATTTGCACTTTATTGTTTAGTATCAAGAGTCTCTATTACTATAATAACTTTGCGAAGTGGTCCTTCTGTACTTGTACTATTATTCTGTGATAGGTAGAAAGGACACAGCCAACCTTCGCGAGGTCAGCCAAATCGATGGTGTGACGAGTCATTTCATGCTGCTATTGAATAAGTAAGTGCCATTCAACTATCAGGATCATGAACTCTAATGCCGCGGCCATACCGGAGGTGACTTGTTCAGGCCGCGCGTCCCCTAAGGCTCACAATTATAGTCCGACCGGCCTAACTAAGTCCTTGCCTGCGGGGTACAGGGGTGCGGGGTTAGCGGGGTAGACGAGAACGGGGTCCATGGCATAGTGTATATATTCTTTGCCCATGGGGAGCGGGCGCTTGTGATTTGAAATTTTGAATAGAATTTAGAATTTCAAAATTTAAATCACACAATCAAATCACATCAAACAAAATGTATTGTGAATAGCCCACTACCAGTGTATTTGTTTAAAAAAGAGGTAGACCTGTCATCTCGTACTGTGCGACGATTCGAATTTGATGCTCTGAGCACACGTTTTCTTACGTGAATCGCCATATTTAAATGCAAAATTGAGCAAATGACACAATTTGAGGCAGTCAATTTCCGTGCGCTAATTACCAGAGATGGGTCAATAAAGCGCGGAAATTGATGTTTTAAATGTTCTGTCATTGGGTTCGCCAATTTTTATAGCCTAAGTACGGGCCATACTTACTTCTCCATGAAGTTCCAAGGGCCGACTTAGCTAGCTAATCGCAGCAACTTACTGTAATTTAAAGTACGTTGGCCCACGTCTTTCGATCCAGCGGGCTCCCGGTTGCTAGAGCGAATACAGTTATGAGAAAGGCTAGCTTTTTCAACGTACCTAGCGAATATAATAATAAAATCCAAAGTATCTCAATAGCTTAGCAATAAATGGCGTCTAAACTTATATTCGATCCAGTGGGCTCCTTTTTTTGTTTTAAGACCAAACCAATAAAAAAGTATGCCAATGTATACTCGATCAAACGTACCTTTCGATATTTTCATTGATTTTCAGGAATTTTTGATCGGAAAGGAGAATTTTTATTTTTTATGAAATCTCGATCCAGCCGATAGGAGCCCCCTTTTTATCCTTACAGTTTTTAAGTGTGTGAGATATACAAAACTAAATTATTTGCAATATACCTTCGTATATTAAAGAGTTTTTTTTTGGTAAGATTAGTATTTTCTGTTCATTGCTAAAATAATACCGACATAACCTCCTTAAAGGCCGCCTTAAAGGTAATCAAAGTCAAATGTAGTGAGCGTAGAGCTTAAAATAGCTTGACCGATCTTCAAAACACATTGATAGGGTAAGCCTCAACAGGGTCTTAGGATTTGGTAACCACTTACTAACGAATTAACTATAATTAATTTTGTTAGCCGTTTATTAGGGTAAGGTTACGATTTGCTTACCGAATTGATAAGGTTTGTGAAAATAAGTTTAAAAAATACCTTATCAAAAACCCCTTTAAGGGTAAGCGTTCCGGTACCTACACGGGACGCGCTGCGTTCTATAGCGTTGAGTTAACTCAACGCTATAGAACGCAGCGCTTAAGCGGTTTGATGTGCGCTAAGTACACTTTCTGTGTGGTGAAGCTTTAAGCTGAAGGCGCACTTATACGTACTGCGGTCATCGCATTTTATACATTTTTAATTTGCATTTTATATAGTGCGGATAGCCGCACTGAATAAAATGCCGATTCTACCAGCGCGATTTTGATTGTGTTAGCTAGGTCAATTTTAGTATACCTACTCCAGACAAAAGCACATATTTTATTTAAAAAAAGTACAGTTGAATCGTGATCAAACGTGAAAAAACACTACCTAATCAACAATTCGAACACGGGTCAGGAGGTAAAAGACTTAAAACATAATATTCATAACTTACATATTTATTAATATATTAAAATAAAACGTAAAACTACATAAGTGTAATTAACTCAAGAAATCAACAAAAAAAACACGCTTGTCCTTTAACTACGTAGAATTATGTTAAGTACGGGCTCATTCACACGAGATCCGTCACTTAGAATAGGTAATAAAAGATCTAAGATCCGTCATTAACGATTTGTCAAGAAAAACGGTACGCTATGACGGATGGACGTTCAAAGACGTTAAGTGTTTTTCTTCATTTTCACGATTCGTGATGTGTGTGAACACGGGCAATACCGCCGTCAAAAAGCAAACGAATTGTGAAAAAGGATTATGACACACCTCGTGTAAATTAGCACTAATATGCCTTAATTTTCCTACAAAGAACTATGTTAATATGCCTAAATTTTTCTTAATAGCCTAAAAGTCTATTAAGAAAACTGAAACTATGTACCTATACGAGTATTAGGGTAAGTATTTGGATTCCACATAATTTAACGAAGTATTTTGCTATTGAATTTATCCGTCATAATTGCAACTACATCAAATTCAAAAAAAAAAATAGCATATAGCGCGCCATCAGCCCTTGAAACACAGGACTTACAAAATCAAACACAACATCAAACTTGGTTTAGTAGTCGCACTTGCCCTCTCTTACGGAATGAAATACGTGTTAGATACCAATCAATCACCATACAGCCGTTTGTTTAGCATCGGGTTAATAAATCAACGGGCTGAATCAACAACTAAACTCTCCTAGGGCAAAACCAGCCGCAGTTGCTTAAACCATACATCGAATTCTCAATCTCAAATTTTACTACATTACTTGTATACATGAGAACATGAGAAACTGTATCCCTGTCACCTGTGTAGGTGCTAATGATAGGCGCCTTTTAAGGTAGGTAGGACACCTAGTGCTTAGGTAAGGTACACTTGGCAACACGTCAGGTTTTAAACAAAACAAAAATGGGAAAGTCTGACGAGCGCTCGGTGCACCTACACCTACAATACTTAAAATAATAATAAATAAGTAGGTATATGGTAGGTACCGGAAACCTATAGCTGAATCGCATATAGGGTATATGCGATTCAGCTATAGGTTTTCGGTATCATCTATTACGCAATACACACTAACCCCGCAGAAAAGCGTTGTTCGGGAAAGTTAAGTTCGTTTATACTAAACTTAACTCTGAAAAATTGTTATTAACCAACGAAAAGTCCGTGAAATTGCTTTTCTACTCCTCGTATCATTAGGTTTACTGATATTACTCATTTAAAACTTACTCGAGCGCGATTCAAACACGTATTTCAGAGATAACTTGATATAGACAGTCGGTAATTGAATATCCGTCGATAGGTACTTACTGCCATGGCCAACCCTCGGGCAAGCGAGGCTCTGTATCTATTGTAACAAGATTCCCGAACTGATCGGACAAGTTTGGTCGAACTATGAAGTAGACTGATGAAGTCATGAATTCGCTAAGTCACTTGACCAGATTTAGTTGGGATGTCAAACTAAATTTTAGTTAGAGCAAACGCTCGGATTTGAGACCGAGAGATGGAAAATTGGGTTACACGAATACTAAACAAACAAGTGGCAGGCTAGCAGAAGATCTAGACTAAAATCTACCGTTTGGTTACTAAACTAAATATCAGCTATTCTAAACTAGTTATATAAAACGAGAGAACTAACGTAGCTAAGGACTGCGCTAATAAAAAAAAAGTAAGAGACAGCGTCAAAGAAAGTAAGTAAAGAAAATAAAAAGCTTGTGACGTCTTGCAAACTCAGGAAGGTTTAACGCCCAAAATTAATAGGTAACTAAAGAAACGAGTCAATTCATATGTTTGTTAACATGTTTTTCGACACTGGCAGTCGCAGCTACCTTAAGGTACACTTCCGAGCAATACAATGGAACTATGGAAGTGTAGGTATAAAACCCTTTCCGAGCGATACGTCATGGTCGCATGCAACCGTTCTATACACTACCATATAGTTCCGAGAAAGATCCTCGGAGCCGCAAGCCGCATTGCTCCGAAGTCTCCCTTTAAACTTTTCATTGGATACGCCAATAGTCGTGATTGATTTGAATCTAGCTACGGATTGGTTAATTCCGGACGTTAATTGCGAAGTTTGCCACGAGCCTTGCCCAACTTTTTGGCTTTCTCCAAAGCGTTCTGGATGTCCGCAATGCTTTCCGATTTAGGCGGATAACGATCGTAAGGCGTCGCAACTTGTGTCACCTCAGCAGTGTCGGTGTCAACGATCTCATTGCTGATCAGCAGCATGCCCAAGTTGAGCTTGATGGAAGTGTGCCCGTCCCGAAACATGAGGTATATATTGGCCTGATCGAGCACTTTCAACGAGAACTGGTCGTTCAGCCTTAGCGCTTTCGTCTTGATCTGAAACGGTTTGAACTCTTGCAGGAGCTTGTGAGCCTTCTCCTTCAAGAAGTTTTCAAGTTCTATTTGAAGCATATCTAGGTTAGGTTCTTGTTGCTTCTTGCAGGTGTTGTTATGTTCACCGCGAAGAATTTTTTCTAGACAACCTGTGGGTCTAAGGCGGTTGTCAACGAATACTGCCTGCAGAACTGGAGGTTCGTTCAGGGAGTGCCATTTCCACTTCGCGGCCGGTCCAATCTTCTCATCGATCACCACACCTTCAGATTGATTGTATTTTATTCTGTAAGCAATTCATTATCGTCAAAAAATATTCACGTAAGGTTTTTTGTGTGAAAATTTTAGAGAATAAAAGAACTAATTACAAAATTATTTTCGAATATCATCAGAAACGATATTGACTGCACAAACAATGGGTAGGAAGTAATGTAATGAAATGTAGAGTGACTGTAAGCGTTTTTTAAGTTTCTCCTTCGTAGTATAGTAAGTACAGTCGGCAGCACGTTAGGCTACCCATTCGAACTTCGAAAATAGCTTTTATTATACCTACGTAGGCAAAAAATGCCATGTAAGGGCAAAGTGGTTAGTCTAAGGTGCGCCCTAGTGTACCTACATAGGCAGGTGAGATCCACTCATGCCGATTATAGCTTTACGAGACAAGCTGTGGCCAGAAAAATGGGTAGACTGGCATGATTGTAGCGGATTTTTGTTGTTTTGAAGCCCAAAATTTATAAATTTATAGTGTGTTCAGTCACGTTTTACGTGAAAATGTTAAGATAAGACTAAGTACGTATTAAATATACCTTTAACTACAGCATGAAGATTACAAATATCAATCATGGCGTTCGTAATTTTATCAAGACCATTTAGGTCATGAATTATTAGTAAGTCAAGAATTATTAGTAACCCTTTTCTGTTTCTATGTCGTACTAAATAATTTACAAGAGCGATTCGAAATTTACAATCGACTTACAAACTAAGTGGGTTGAAAATAGAAAACACTGAGACGCCATTAAGTATTTACAACCAGTCTGAGATTTTATCTAATCGATAGCCATACAAAATGGACTGATAACCCACCGTAGATACCTGTACCACAAAATACCGAGAGTACAGAAAACAAACACCTGTGTACTTCGATTTTCATACCCACCCTCGGCACTCGCGCTGTAAAATTTTGAAATGCGAAATGCACTTTTATTATATTATAACGTGTAAGAAATACTAGAAAATACCTACTTACAGCTCCCTGACACAGGTCGCTTGTAAAATGACCATACACCGTTGAATTTTGAATTTAAACAACCGTTCACTGAATAGTTATAATAGCTTTTTATTATTTCATTTTTGGTTAAAAAAAGTAGACAAATGCGTGTCTCAAGCGGAGTGTACACACACGCGAGATATCGTGTCCGTGAGCTGTGTCTATTTGTGCGTTGCTCGAGCGCTTTGTATGTAGATTGTCATCTGTACTCTCGGTAATTTGTGCCTGTGCCTACCACATTGTACAGTGCGTCCACATTGCTTGAAAGCCTAGCGCCGTTGCAACTACGGAATTATCAGACAGATGAAACACGCATTTGCGTCCATAATGTAGTGACTAAGCCTGCCTGTCCACCGAAGCGGAGCGAGGGTGCGGAGCGGAGAACCGGGGTTTGACGGAGCGGAGTTGCGTACTATATTTGTCCACCAAAGCGGAGCGAGGCAGCAGAGCGAAGTTAGCGGAGTTCCTGGCTGTATTTTCAGTATACGGAGCTAGGCCGCTAGGCTTCCTCGCTCCGCTTACCGGTTTTGTATGAATCTTTAAACTAGTTCGCAACTCCTTGTCCACTGAAGAGGAACGGAGATTTTGTGCAACCCTATTGGTTAATATTTCTACAAGTGTGTCCGGTAATTGATTAATTGATCTTTATTTCACTTGATAGGGTTACCTTACCGATAGCGTTAACTTTTTAATGAATCATTTTCATAACTTTTGAGACCTCCAGACCCAAGGAAATAGTATTTTTTTAAATAATTAAAATAGCTGCCATTTTAAGAAGGGAGGAGTTAGAATCCAACATGGGTTTTTTGTCGATAACATTTGATGAACTAATAGCCTATAAATTATCACTAGTCGAAACCCGAACACCCTGTGTATAGTTACTACCTAATAGCTTAATTCCTCTTCCCTGTTACCGCTAATAACTTCGCACGTGTTAGAAGCTTGTCCGTGGATTATCGCACTATTGAGGTCCGGTTTACTGCGGTCCACTTAAAAGCCTTTGCCACGGAGCGAGGACTTAGAGGTATTGACGAACTATAGCAGCTACACTAATGAGGGCTGCCTATATCTTTGGTAGCTGCATGCAATTAATCCATTGAATAGAGAGGGGCTACCTTACAAAAGGTCTGGGGCTACTTGCAAAATTAAACCAGCAATGAGAGGTTTTCTGACAGCTTAAAATGTTATGTGTGACAGATGGCGCTATTCATCTAAGTTAATAAATATGGAGTCGAAATCATTGAGCATAAAACAAAAACATATTATTGTAATATTATGTGTACATACATGTAGTGTGTAATATCTGTGGTATTAGTCGTTAAGCCTAGTCAGAGGCCCTAGGGCGGCTTGATAACTTCTGACAGTAAGGTTTGTCACTTGCCTTACATACACCCCTCCACCAATCCGCACTGAGCCCGCGTGGTGAAGTATGGCTCGTTCCTCCTCATAGTTGAGGTGAGGCCTTTTCCCAGCAGTGGGATCTAATAGGCTGACTTATACATGTAGTGGAAGTAATTACGTAAAAATAAGTGAGTTTCAAAATGCAGTTAAAGATATTTTTTATGGAAAAAATGTCATGATTACTAAATAGTTAAAAGATTACCTTTAGTAAGCATGAATCTAAAACATGCTAAACATAACCATTATAATATGATTAACGCTAAAACCAGGCTTTTTCTTAAATAAAAATCTACCTGGCTTATTTTGTTCAACGCCATCTAGTGAATTTTTAAGTACTGATTTTTAACGCTAGGAAAATTGATTTTGACGTTTGGCACATACTAGAACTGTCAAAAACTTGCTATTTACGCTCACTTTTACGAAACTCGATAAATACATTTAGCGCTTAACATATTTAATAACATCATTCTGTCTGTATTAGACGTTGGCAGGAACGGGATGATATTTTAATAGTGGATTATTCACCAAGAAGGTAAAGTGATGTCTTACGACACGGGCGTCATCTTGAATCTCAAGCGTAACGAAGGATTCGAGAGTTAACTCCCGAGCGGAGCGAGGGAGTTTAGTGTTTACTCCCGAGCATAGCGAGGGAATTAAATGTAGAATCCTGAGTGGAGCGAGGGATTTAAGCTCGCCCAAGATGAAGACACCTTTATCCCCGAGGAGAATACTCTGCTTTTCACACTTCCTACGAGGCAATAAAAAAATGTACTACAAAAAACTTATTTTATCTCTACGTTTATATCCTTTGACTTTTCTGGCAGTAAATTGTTAATATTAACAATACCAGCAGCTTTACATCTAATGGACTCCAGTGTCATTAACTTCGTCACTCGACAGTTTTACGAAAACATTGTAATTTCTTAAAATACTCGTACATAGGTTTTTTTTCTTTATTTAATTCTTTTTTTAGAAGCGCGCGCTTTTTTTTTCATTCCACTCATGTTAAAATTTTTGGCTGCCAGGTTCAAATTTCAAATATGTTCTCTTTGGTGCGGGGCGGGCTAGTGTGATCATGCCACTCACTCTTATTTGAAATTCAAATCACTTTGCCTCCCTAGGGCGTAATGAAATTTCATACAACATTTTACGTCCCTAGGGATGCAATGACTCACTTTGATTCAGGTTTACTTGATGTGTAATTGAACATAGCCAAGTAGGTAGTGTGAAAACATAATTACCGTTAATCGTATTTAACGAGTTTCGTAAAAGTGGGCCTAAGGCCAAAATAAAATAAAATATCATCCCGTTTCTGCCATCGTCGAATGACTGACAAAGACAGAATGATGTTTTTAAATATATTTAGCGCTAAGTGTATTTATCGAGTTTCGTTAAAGTGGGCCTAAATTACGATTCTATTACAATTACGCTAATGTGATTTAGCAGACTTGGGCCTCTGATAGTTTTGAATTTTTGATATGTTGTCTACGAAGAGGAGGAGGATGGTGAGTGTTTAATTTGCAAAATGCACAAAATCCTCCCCCTCCGTGCCCGCCGCCATATCTAAAAGAACCTCTATCTCGTATAGGTGCAGACAGTTTAGTTAAAAAGACAGTTTAGTTAGTTGTTCGACACAATGTAGAGTATTAATTTACCTATATTTACATTTTAAAATTTGTTTCTAGAAAAGTTAGTTACGGAGATATTATGCAGTTTTAAGTAAAAAACTTATAACTTTACTTACAAGAGCACATCTCAACTTGAGAACTCGAACGCTGTAATTCAGTTAACCTAGTCTTCGGAACCAAATATTGGAATACATTTTGTAGAGAATTTAATTAAGTCAAAGGATATTTGATTTTTGCGCAGTTTCATTTAATATTTAAATACTTATGGATTATTTTTGAAGTAAGTAGTCAACTAAATATCATGTGAATATTTCAAGCCTGTATGCGTATACCTTTAAAACGAATATCGAGCAAAAAACGGAAAAAAATTACGTAGGTACATACATTATTATTTTCTTCTCTTTTTAGTACCTATTTGTTGTTAATCTGTGAAAACAGAAACCGTCTAGCTAAGTTCTACCATGTACTACGGTTCATGAGACGATATTCGGTTCTCTCCGTCAGACGGACGGACAGTGGAGTCTTTGTAATAGGGTCCCGTTTTTACCCTTCGGGTGAACCCTGTATACGAGTCCCTATTTCCGTTGGTCACGCAATAACTCGATAACGGCTGACCAGTTCGTCTATTCTTTTTTTTTTTTAATATTTGTAGAGGCCGACAAAATATTTTTAGAGAGAAAAAACACGATGTTCGCTAAATAAGTTTTTTTAAATACCTCAAAATGACTCAAAAAGTACTTATTCAATTTCGCCAAACATACATGGGGATTAAACTGAAACCTTTTATAAAAGTGCAATCTGAAAGTAAACTCCTTCCTAACTAGACCTAAAACTACCGATTAATAAATTTTAAAAAGGCGCCTATTTTATTTACTTTTAATTAAGAACTGATAATTATTTAGCAAATTCACATAAACAATCGCAATGCGCAACTTAGAAAGTTCGTAGACAGAGTGTTTCTTATGTAAACTTGTACTTTTATTTAATCTGTGTGTAAACTTATTTATTTTTTTCATCAAAGATAATACGAAAAAAATATAAACATTAATTTCATCACTAGAAAAAAAAATGTAATACTATTTTTTAACGATAATTTAGGTCCACTTTCACCTCCTTTCGGGATTGCACACGTGACTCACTGTAAGTATATTTTTATTATATTAAGGACTGTCTGTACTTATTTGTACACCAATAAGTTGCCATTGTAATAAGGTCACAAATCGAATGCAGATGTATACATATTGATGCTCGTGACTGTACATACAGAGACAGACCTTTCAATTTTTGGTTTGCAAGCTTTATGTTTTGCGGTAAGTCATATGATCAGGGTAAGCCTGTGGCTGTAATGACACGTAATATCTGTCGTCTCGTCTTGTCTCCCGAGTGATGTGAGACTTCGAACAACACAGGGTACAGGCAGATATTACCTATCTCCTGTAATAACGATTGGTTACCTCCAGCCTCTGTGACACTACAAAACTCTTAATATTTTAAATTATTTTTTTGCATTTGCAGTGTCATCGCCAGAAAGGTTTTACAAACTAAATGTGGCACTAACAACAGCACGCCCAAGTCCCAACTGAGTTAGTAAAGTGATCGTAAAAGACGAATCTGACAGAAATAATTACATTAGAAATGCTTTTTATAGAATACGTTAGGTATGGACCACTATACGACTTACGACCAAAAAAAATTTCACACCTAGGCCCTTAGAAAAAACAATATTTTTTAAACAGGGTCGAAAGTTACATTTCTAGAATTCATTTCAACAGATGTTTCTTGATCAAACGAAGTTCATAGAATAATACAAGAAAATCGACTCCTATTAGAGCGTTTTAAAACTTAAATCGCTAAAATAATAAATAATTAAATTTTACTGTAGAAGTAGCCCTTAAAGTTTGTCGGGTCGGTCCCAACCGAAAAGATTTTACTATAAGTCGCAAAAAGCCATTTAAAGATTATCAATTAAACTTGCTAACCTTTCGTTTCCATAGTGATCATAGACCACTCCATTGCCAAGGTGATCAAAGGTCCCAAGCACCGTAACAGGTAGCTGCCTGCCAACGTCTTTTTCTTCGCCGGAGCTATACACCACGTACCTATTTTTGCAAGAGTTTGAATCTGTTGAAAAAAAAAGTGACACAGAATAAATGTGAAGAATAAAGTGCTACGTAACAGAGATCAAACTTTAAATAAATAATAAGAGAAAACAATTTTCAACACCGTAAGTCAAAAGTAAGTTGATAGCGAGAATAAAAATATAAATAATTCAATTTTCTGCGACGAGAAAACGAAAGCAAAAGGAAAAAACTTTTCCCTTCTGACAAGATAAGGGGTCGATACCAAATTCCAAAACATTTACTGAGTCTGTCAATGATCCTTTAAAACTTCTGTAAAAGTAATTTAATAACGTAACTTCATAACTTTTGGTAGTTGCTAAAGATATAAATCGGTAGTTTTGATTTTTTTTTAAGTTTCATCGCACTACACGTGGGGTCAGCGTCATGAGGTCGGTTGGTAAAAATTTGGATAACTCGGGTAATATAGTTGCATTTGACACTATGATAGGTAAGTACCAACATTGCAAGTAATATAAAATGGGAACAATATGAATTACCTTTATTATCTACGTTCCTCTTAGAGATGATTCTAGTAATCTGATAGAACATTTTGTACTATCGAACTCATGGAACTAACTTGAAAAACCGGCCAAGTCGGACTCGTGTACGGAGGGCTCCGTACCATTAACTTACAACATTAGACAGTATAGGCAAAAAAACACGTTCGTATGGGACAATTTATTTTTATTTTAATTTAACTATTTATTTTTAAAGTGAAATACTACATAATAATCTGTGAATATTTTACGCGTCTGCCTATTGCCATTATAAATATCGAGCAAAAATGGGAAAAAGAACACGTTTGTTGTATAGGAGCCCTCTTAAATATTATTATTATTTTAATTTAGTTATTAATTTTTAGAATGAATACACAGATTAATATTTTGTAAATATTCCAAGCGTCTACCTGTTGCCGATATAAATAGCGAGCAAAAAATATGTTAAAGCACCCATTACTCGTATATTCATTTTATTCTGTTTTTAGTTTTTTTTGTTATAGCGGCAACAGAAATACATCATCTGAAAAATTTCAACCGCTTTACAAAAAAAAATTAAAAGTGTGTCCAAACCCTGTTGAAATACAAAACGGCTAATTTAAAATTAATAGCGTAATTCAATAATAGAGACATACATTTTAAATTTCCCGTCTCATATTTAGACAAGGTTTGGACTAAGTTTTAATATTTTGTGGTAAGGCAGCAAGTGTAGTTTCTAGCTATCACCGTTTATGAGAAACAGTCTGGTGACAGACAGACAGACAGCGGTGGCTTAGTAATCGGGTCCCGTTTTACCCTTCGGGTTCGGACCCCTAAAATCTATGACATGACACTGACACTGAGTCGCCATTGGCAGCCACACTGGAAGCGTGTCGCGGGCACTAACTGCCGCACTCAGAGACGTGAAATAAATTTGATCTATGATTAAGTCTCCTTATGTCACTTTTTTTGTCAATGAAATAGAAAACGACGACATGAGACTTAATGAAGGATTAACTTTAATTGACGTCTCTGAGTACGGTAAGTCGCGGGTACAGACATTTCACGTTCGTCGCGGTTCACTAAGGTTCACTTGTGCGATTTAAATTATTTTTTGCATTTGCAGTGACTCCACTCAAAACGTAATAATAAAAACTTGTCGCTTGTCACCAGTGGCTGTGGTCGGTGACCCATATCCACATCCACCCCTTACAAGTAATCAGCTCATTATAATTTTTATTAAAAATATTGGACAAATATGATGTCTTCCTAGCCGATTTCTACTACGGCGGCCTATCTCAACAGAGGTTAGCCAACTGCGCAGGACATATTATAGTGCACAAGTGTGTGCGCAATACACAGGTGCACTCTCTGTTTCGTCACTCTCATAATTCGGTGAGACGGCAGTCCGACATGACCGTAGAGAGATCAGGCGCAGGACTAACGGCTTAACGTGCTTTCCGAGGCACGGGTGTTAACACCACCAACTTCCTGACTCCGGAGCCGTGGCTGAGTAATTTCAAGACAAAAAAACCCAAACACTCTCGGCCCGACCCGGGATTCGAAACCGGGACCTCGTGGATAGTGCCCAGCGTGCTGACCACTAGACCAACGAGGCAGTCAATGGACAAATATAAATATTGGACAACAACAATTGCTCCGATCCCAAAGTAAGTAGCACATAAGCACTTGTGTCATGGAAATCTAAAACATCGTTGGTATCACAACACCCAGACCTGAGACAGTATAGAAAGTATGAATTTCTATAGTGAACCGATCGGGGATCGAACCCGGGAACTCTGAGATCGCGACACCTTAAATACCGGTGTGCAAGCCACTCCGCTACGGATGTTGTCGTATGTTTTATGATTTCGATGTTGTAAAGGTTGTTGTATAAGAGCAGCATATATATTAAAACTAGTGGCTCCCCGCGACTTCGCCCGCAAGAGTTGGATTTTCCATATAAACCTTCATCCCCAATTAAATCGACTATTTTTTTTTATATCACGACAGAATGTAGCCTATGTCCTTTCCAGGACCTCGAACTGTCTCCATACCAAATTTCATATCAATCAGTTCAGTGGTTTAAGCGTCAAGAGGTAACAGACAGACATACAGACACACTTTCGCATTTATAATATTAGTATAGATAACCCGATTAAAGAAACGCAGTTAAAACAATTTGATCCTGTACAATAACTAAGTTTATTTAGGTTAAATTTGCACACGGGCCAGCGCTCTTACCAACTGAGTTAACGTGCCAGTCGTGCGAAATTTTTCAATTTTTTTTTTGCAAACCAAAAACCAGGTTTGGATTTGTTGTCACTTTCTGCTATATCCTAGCCCCCTAACCCCTTTATTCATAAAACTTATCGGACCTCTAACTTATACATGGTTCGTTGTCCCTTTCTGACAAAACAAATGTCAATATGACAAACAAAGCCATACGAACTTTAGTGTCAAATCCGCACTTAACAGTCATGTTGGACGTTTATGAATAAGAACTTAAGCGCCACTTGCAGCAAACGCTTAATCTCGATTTAGCGTAATGCTGTCTCTGTCATAGCCGAACATATGACAGAGACAGAAGAACGCTAATTCGAGATTAAGCGTTTGCTGCAAGTGGACCTAACTGCCGTACTCAGAGCCGTCAATTAAAGTTATTCCTTCATCAAGTCTCATGCCGTCCTATTCTATTTCATTGACAAATAAAGTGACAGATGGAGATTTCATTATAGATTAAATTTAATTGACGTCTCTGAGTGCGGCTGTAAGTAGTTAATGATAATAATCCTAAGAAATATACAGGGCGTCCCACGTTTATGCCACATGGAGGGAAAATGTCTTAAATATTGCAGTAGAAAATATTTCTGAAAGTAGATTTCGCTTTGATTTAAAACAAATTTAACTGCTTTCAAAGATTCTTGAATAATAGCCTGTCTGCACCGGAAATCGAACCCGCCAAATGGTAAAGAAAGATACCCTTAATTTTATCGGGTGGATAATTTGGCATCTTAAATATAAATAAGGCCAAGAAATTTTAGGTACATTTATTTAATCCATACTAATATTATAAATGCGAAAGTGTGTCTGTCTGTCTGTCTGCCTGTTACCTCTTGACGCTTAAACCAATGAACCGATTGAGATACTAGTAGCATGTTATATTTGACAGCAATTGTTCGCTAGTTGGTATAGCGACAAAAAGTAATAATAATAAATCTTTATTTTAGGCAAATAACAATATGACGACCGTCTTGGTGTAGTCGTTCGCGCACCGGACTTCTGAACCAGGCGGTTGCGGGTTCGAATCCCGCAAGGGGCAAATGTTTGTGTGATGAGCACGAGCAATTTGTACCTAAGTCATGGATGTTTATATGTATTTAAGTATTTCTATCCGTTATCCTAGTCACCATAGCACAAGCTCACGCTTAGTTTGGGGCTAGGTAATTGGTGTGTTTGTTGAAACAATTTATTTACATAAAATTAAATCACAACCCAATCATTAAATGGAATCAACAAACAAATAAAATTACATCGAATTTAAATGTCATAAATTAAAGAAGAGTTAGAATTAAAATATCAAATAAATTTAAAGCAT
This sequence comes from Pyrausta nigrata, assembly GCA_949316185.1. Taxonomy (NCBI): domain Eukaryota; kingdom Metazoa; phylum Arthropoda; class Insecta; order Lepidoptera; family Crambidae; genus Pyrausta; species Pyrausta nigrata. The sequence continues at coordinate 5,153,050 of OX438936.1, forward strand.
AATTTAATTCGACGACCGTCTTGGTGTAGTCGTTCGCGCACCGGACTTCTAAACCAGGCGGTTGTGGGTTCGAATCCCGCAAGGGGCAAATGTTTGTGTGATGAGCACGAGCATTTGTACCTCAGTCATGGATGTTTATATGTATTTAAGTAGGTATTTCTATCCGTTATCCTAGTCACCATAGCACAAGCTCACGCTTAGTTTGCGGCTAGGTAATTGGTGTGTTTGTTGAAACAATTTATTTATAATTATAATTGGGTTAAAATTCATTAAAATATTGTCAATTAATAATATTGAAAGAGCGAAATTGCGCCCGAGCACCGCTAGAATTTTTTATTGATCTGTGGGGTCCACAAATGAAATTAATAATGCTGTCTATGTCACCCTCACCGAAAGCGGGTAAAAAGTACTTAATAATTTAACAAAGTTATCGACTATATTGCCTCATAGCGACGATAACTTTTAGGCGCTTTGAGGTTTATTTTAGTACCTGGGCCACAGAATAAGTACTAGTACTCCGTACAGAAGTATGACTTTGCAATGAAATTCAAAGAAATATCTACTCAATGTTGTTAACGATATGGTGTAATTCAGTTCGCCTCTAACTCAAGCATATTTTCGTGTAGACACCTACAGAAATACATTGCAAGATAATTTCTTATAACTCTGGAATATAATTCATAATACACTCAACCTATTCAGTGACGTACTATCACGCAACGCGATAGGGTTGACTGCCACAAGAAGCTACTTACGCCATCTAGCGCATCTTTCTAGGACTTTATTCACGCTCGTCCAACCAGCAACTTAGTGTCGCGCACCGCCGGTGAATAAAACGCGGGAGCGTGTCGCTGCCGGCTAGCGACACCCAACTTGTTTAGTCCCTTACCAAGGGGTCGCCGCGCGTAAGTACGTTTTTGCTACTTACGCGGGAAGATACACAGGCCTGCTGGGCTAGCTTTGCTCGTTTACTACTATTTAATAAATAAAGCTTTATAATACTACCTAATTCCAAAAGTTATAAACTCAAATAAATACAAAAGTAACATAAAAAAGTTTCAACAGCGAGATTCGAACCCTGGAAATTAGCGAATATATTCTGCGTCAAACAATGTGAAAGAAAAACGCATGAAACGATTTGTTGTTATAGCGGCAACAGAAGGACCTACATCATCTGTAAAACTTTCGACTGTCTAGCTATAACGGTTCGTGTGATACAGCCTAGTGATAGACAGACGGACAGTGGCCTCTTAGTAATAGGGTATACAAGGATATAAAAAAATAATAATAAGGATAGGTGATATATAAGGATAACCCTTTAATTAAAATCATTTATTTCAAGCTACACAAGGCTCATAATAACACATTCAGGCAAATTAATATTGAATAATAAATTACTATAAAATAAAATAAAAATAATAATAAATAAAAGAAAAATAAAATGTACACAATACACACACAGATATTTTAAAAGCACCTTACACACGGCACTGCTGGAATATGTCTATTACAGCAACGCCGCAAGTAGGGGTAGTCAAGTCTGTTGGCAATCATCGCTAGGACTGCATTGGAGCTGGTCCGAACCCTGCGCACCAGAAAGGCGCTCCGCCTGCGCATTGTATTGTGGAAACAGGCGACGCGCGCCTCCGCGAACATGCCCGAGGCGCTGCAGAATCTTTAGGTACAGATTAGTTACACCATGCCCTAATATGTCCCAAAAAAATTCTAGTCAAAGTGTTACTACTATCGAGACATAAATATTGAATTTTTGTATGGGCACTTCTACAATTATTAACTTTTTTAAAAGTCTTTTTTATTTTTTAATACTCTTGAATATTCCAAACACCAAAATCAATAGTAACTTTTTTCTTACAATTTTAGTATGGCTCCCAAAAATAAAAAAACTCAAAACCTAAATTTAAAAAATGGGTACACTTTTACATGAAAAAATGTTTGGCATACGGTAGAGCACGATGTTACTAATCTGTACCTATTTATTTATTATCCCTCAATAACAGGACACCCTGTATAGATTTGTTTGTACCCGGAACCCTAAAAATGTTATTTTGTTTTCCCATAACTGAGTTAGTGTAAAAAAAGCATAGAGAGAAATTCAATTTGAAGCATCCATTTTGCTGATTGTGCGTCCGTATGACTGTCTGTGGGGCCGATAACATTATTTTTAATACTCGTACATTGTTCACCAGTATGCCCCAGTGCTACTCACTTTTTGCTACACTAAGGGGGTGCAGCGCAAAGCTGGTCGAGTAAGTCTAAACGATTCTCAAACAGAATCGAACTTATTAATATTAGTAATTAAATCCATTTGCTTGCATCCAAGTTTTAGACTTGATGATTTAATTAGAACAATACTTAGTTTATTTCTGCGCAATGCGCAAAACCATCAGACATTTGTGTTAAAAACTGAAAAGTGATCATATTATCTTATTTATATTTTATTGGTGTATATTAAAAAGATGGAGACCTGCGGAATATCAATACAATCATTTTCATGTACAAATTATTGTTTCATGCGTAAAAATCACCAAGTTGTCGAAAAAAATGCTCTTAGATATCATTAGCTACAAGTCATGTTTATTATATTACAATGAATTTGTTTCAAATTTCAACAATACCAGGACCTTGTGCAATTGATTAGGCTAACGTAAATAGGTTGTTTGAACGTATTTAACTAATTCAGCTAATTTAACTGATTTAGAAATACGTTAATTTTCTCAATTTCGCGCAGGACCGCCTTTAGAATTTTAAACTTTATGTAAGTACCTTATAAATTTTGACGTTGCATGCATGTTTTATTCTGTCACTGAAAAATACTTGCTACTACATAGGTGGGGTTTAATTCAATGCATATATTGCATATTCTTCAAAGATAAAAAGCTAAATAATAATAATAAGTAGGTACTTATCTGATTTTGGTGACTAACTTTCAGTAAAAAATGTCTTCATTTTTTAAAATAAATGAGATGAAAGTTTTCCTAACCTTATACAAATTTTTGAACGAAGCCGCTAGATGGCGCTGTCTGTAATTGAATCGCGGTATAGTCCGGATTCTCCGGGAGGTAAAATATCAAAAACCGCATTTCACTGAAAAACCTTTCATAATAAAGTTTTAATTTTTAAGATCACTGTATATTGTTCGATATTTACAGTGATTATTGGACTGGTTAGTAGCTTAGGCCCGCTTGCACTAGGCTGGGTTAACACTTGGGTTTAAAGAATCTTTATTTCCATTAAGACAAATTCATGTCACTTACATGGAAACTAAAAACTAAGAAATGGTTAGTACTTAATATAATTTTATAAGATGAGCATGTCGAGTAGCTGCTACGATAAGTAGGTAGGTATCCGTTAGTTAGTTTGAGCCATTGCAATAAATGTACACAATTTAAGTAGGTTAATGTTATTAGTCATAGTTGATTGCAAAAATAAAGTAGTTATATTATTGAGTATCACTCAGTAATTTACAAGACAAAATGTTCTTTAACATAATGTGCTAATTTTTTTTTTAAGTTTCGAGCGATTCACTTTTTTTTTATATCGGTGGTAGTTAACCAGGCTAACTCCGAGCTAACTAGACGCTAATTTCGAGTTTCAATTCTAATCACATCTTGCACCACCAAGAGTCAAGGGCTAACCTAAAGTTAAATTTTTAACCCACCGATGTGGGAGGGTTAAGTCAACTCTTGGCTAGTTATGTCAAAATTGAAATATTTTAGGTTATGTTGTGTTGTATTCAGTTAAGAGATAAGTTTTACTCAAGTTTAACAATGATAAACGAATAGTTGTTGTCTGATGATGATGAGGAGAATATAGAATATATTAGTTCGGATTATTATAACAAAAGAGTTGTGGAAGCCTGCAGTAAAGTAGTTAACTCGAAGTTTTGGCGCAAGCGGGCCTTAGAGTAGATAGAATGGAGGGAGCATGTGTCAAATCCCGATGAAAAATTTTTCTTACGAATTACAAAGCTTTTTTGTATTAAATACTAGTTACCCGAGCAAAGCTCGCTCGGTCGCCCAGCTACTTATTATTATTATTCGACGACCGTCTTGGTGTATTGGTTCGCGCTCCGGCTACACTACTAGCGGTTGCGGGTTTGAATGCCGCAAGGCGGAAATGCTTGTGTGATGAACACGAGCATTTGTACCTAAGTCATGGATGTTTATAAACGTATTTTTGTATGTCTATCCGTTATCCAGTCACCATACCACAAGCTAACAGGTTGCCGGTTGGAAGATCTCAAGACTAAACGCGCGAGGAAAATATCATCTTTAAATTTCCTCAAGAGGTGCAGAGACCACAACCTCATCCCACGATGTGTCCAAATTTCACCAAAGAAAGACATACGCGGGAGTGCGAAGATCTTAAACCAGGCAAGTCGAAAAATGCTCCGTCATCTCATACATCAACATCATAGCGACCTAGTTTATTTAAACGCAACCGTCGAGAATCTATGTCAAGATTTAAAATTACAACTGTCCCAACTAGATTTTGAAGAATGCATTCAGATACTTAATAGACGCGAAACATCAAAATATAACGAATGCAAAGCAAACCAAATCGAGCCGGTTGGAAGATCTCAACACATCAACACTGTCTATCCCACAAAACATAGTAGGTATTATTAGATCCAAAATATCCCTAGACAGTGTTGATTAGTATATTAAGACTCTCGCAGGACACTCATCCTGAAACACTATGTTTTACAATCCCCCTGTGCAAGTAATTAAAACAGAGATCGGAGTAGCTGGATTGAGATTAAGTAGGTACTTTGACAGTGCTGGAATAATATGGATATGCCTTTTATTGAAGAACCGATAACGCAAAAATCTGGTTTATATCATAATGTCTTACTCATTACTAAACTTGGTTTGGCACTTTACACGACGTTGTTCTGTTTATTTTTACGTCTAGAATATCATTTAAGTCTTAATACTTTTGAGATTCCATTCCATTCCGTAGGCATGTCCATATTAAATCTACCTACTCTCATCTCTGTAATAACTATACCTCTCTAATACAAGTACGCTGGACTGCATACTGTCAACCTAAAAATGAAGCCATTTGACTATCACTATTTTGGCGTGGTGGGTTGTAGTGAGCATGTGGTGAGCGTCCACAGAACTTAAGAGTTAACATAAACGTACGCAAGTTACTCTATTTTAGTTCCCTGTACACTCGGTGGGGGCGCTTTAATCACCTGGCACAAAAAATATCTGTCAGTTCTTAGAGAACCTTTAGTCCAGCGTACTTGTATTATAGAGGTCAGTGTGGTACTAACACAGTCACCTTTTGCGCAGTAATAGTCCAGTGCCACATTTCCGTTTTTATAGTACCATTTTCCACTACCGTCCTCTTGAATTTCGGCCAACTTTTCACCTGTGTCGTAAAACACGAGCCCTTGCGTCTTGTGTCTCTCGAACCAATCGAATTGGGGGTGCGCCGGTACCATTTTATAGATATTCATCTGTGAGCAAGTATTTTAGAAGTTAGAGATTGCGTTTTCATGTTGGCTGCTACCTCCCGTCCCACTTCCATACATATATTTTTAGTTATAAGTATTAGTACGCATGCGCGGCTGTGACCGCACCCAACGCGGGGGCTCTTGCGCATGCATTTTGCGAAATGAATCAATGTGAAACTGGCTACGGTGGTTGTTACTCACGCCCTACGTCACACCTCGCCTTATTACAAATATAACACATGCGATGGCCAAGTCAATCTATACAGAAGGACCTAAAGGCAGACCTCCGAGCAATGCGGCAGAGTACGGCCCCTCGGAGCCACGTGGCTTTCTTGGAACAATGGGAGTGAATAAAATCCTTTCCGAGCAATGCGTCATGGCCTGGCATGCCATCCTATAGTTCCATGATAGCCGCGCGGCCACCAGTGCATTGCTCCGAAGCATAGTGCGAGTATAATCTACCTTTAAGTAAGAACTGATTAAGTTAACCGACTTTGTACTACATGGATCTCACAACTTTTTACGGTAAAAGAATTGAGTTGCGAGACTTGGTGTTTTTACAAGTTATGTTAAACATAAGATAACAATAGCATCTCATTTCATTTTGTAGATAGTCCTACTTTTCACCCTATTATACATGTCATTCCATTACCACATATCAAGGTACCTGATACAGTTGGTTGAATCTGCTTCGGTTTTGCCTTAAGAATTACACTAATACCTCACATTACTTGAAATCGAATTCCCTTTATTTATTATTATTATTAAAAGCCTATCGTTTCCAGTGGAACACGACAGGCCTAACCTGCCTAACCTTTTTCCACCCTCCATGATATTGGGCTGCCTCCCAGTCTTCTCTAAGTGAGTCCAGCTCGTCACGCCACCGCTTTCTGGGTCTACCGCGTGGCTGTCTCCCATATCAAGGGACCCACTTGGTGCATACTTTAACCCAGAGGTCGTTTGACATGTGGCAGACATGTCCGGCCCAGACCCTTTTTAACAGAGCAGTTTTCTTGGAGATATCAGTAATGAGAGGTACAGTACCTATTTGACGGGATCAAATAACTTTACCAACATACTGCGCTCCATTGGTCTCTGACAGACCTCTAGGCTGGACCTCTGACGATCAGTCAAAGAATGCCCTTTAAAATATATGTATAAACTAGATCAATAATAAAGTCGGCCGTTTGCCAAACCTGAACATGATCGCTGGTAGACAGGCCTGCTGATATATGTATAAGCTACTCTTGTGCCTGTTCAAGGGAATGGTGGTACAGGAATGGCCGGCCACTTGAAACTGTAGTCTTTTAGTATTTTTTTGTTTTTAATATTAGTTATATTTCCTAACATAGTTCCTAATTACCTACTACTAACAACGCGAGTCATTGTTACTCGAGTAAATAAATAAATTCATTCATTAGACCAATCATTGGTTAAGGAGAATGACCAACAGAATAATAAAAATAACCTAAAATAATATCAGGTGTTATGCGTCAAAACTCACCCGGCGCATGATTTTTGTCGTTGGCAGTAATGTCCACCCTTTCTCAATGAATTCCTTGTTAGACAGCGTATATCTTACCATGCCTTTGTTCGCTTTTTCTTCCTGAAAAAAAGCTTATTAATGAAAGAAAAAACTTAAAAAAGAACCCTAAAAATACCTAAGTATCTGCAAAGTTAGTAACTCAGGGGACTTAATTTTTCCAGGATTTGTATGAAAAAAATGTTTTGCCAACTGGGTCACCACGTTTTTTCAATGTTTTAGTATTTTTTGATGGTATGACATAAAAAGTCAGCCTATACAGATCCCACTGCTGGGAAAAGGCCTCTACCTCAACTATGAGGAGGTACGGGCCATACTCCACCACGCGGGCTCAGTACGGATTGGTGAAGGGGTGTCTGTAAGGCAAGTGAAAAACCTTACTATCAGATGTTATCAAGCCACTCTAGGGCCTCTGACTAGGCTTAACGACTAATACCAACAGATATTAGCCGGGACCAACTGCTTAACGTGTCTTCCGAAGCACGGAGATGCTTGTCATGGACGTCACTTAAATGGTCGGAATGGTCACCCATCCAATCACAACCGCGCCGTGGGTTGCTTAACTTTTGGTATCACTACCAAAGCACTGCCGCCACTGCGCCACAAGCACCTCAGCAGATGGTATGACATACATTACCAATATTGACATACCTAAGTAAGGGTTGATTGAAATAATAATAATGCTTTTTCACTTATCACAAGAAACAGAGACAACTTGTAATTTGGAAAAGATTAAGAAACAAGTAAAAGTTAATTTATTGAGAAATAAAGAAAGGAAAAGCATTTATTGAATTTTCGACTTCGAATAAATGGATCGTCCTACCTTAGTCTGATCTGACATTTAGATACTTACAGCTTCGGCCTTATTTTTTCCCTTCTCAGGTTTGACGGTAGGTGTTTGTGTAGATGTTGTGGTGCGAGGAGTATCGTCTTGAGGTATACTTGGACTCTCAGCCTGCACTTTAAATAACATCGGCTGTACAGAACCAGTTTCCGACTCCTTTCGAGGCCTTATTGGAACTATTCTATTTCCTTTAACCATTTCAGGGGCTTCTTGGTCTCCTCTATCGCTTACCTCAAAGCTTAAACTTTCAGATATTACAGATTCAATCTCTTCTTCCTTGATCGGCTTGGGTTTACGGACCGGCGTCGGCAAAGCTTCAATTTGCGGCATTGGTGGGGGACGTTCAGGTGGGGGGGGTTTCGCAGGCTTCACATCCTCTCGCTTAACCCGAGTATCTTTCATCATTCGTGCCATTAGATCTTCTTCAGAGTTAACTTTAGCTTTCTTTAACTTTTCTTTTGACGCCCCTTTGTCGTCTTTTGACGCCTTTTTGTCGTCTTTTGACGCCTTTTTGTCGTCTTTTAATGCCCCTTTTTCGTCTTTTGAAGCCGCTTTGTCGTCTTTTGACGTCCCTTTGTCATTTTTTGACACCGCTTTGTCCTCTTTTGACCCCCTTTTGTCGGTTTTAGACGCCGGTTTGTCGTTTTTTAATGCCTTTTTGTCATCTTTCGAAGCCCCCTTGTCGTCTTCTGACGCCTTTTTGCCGTCTTTTAATGCCGTTTTATCATCTTTAGATTTTCCATCCTTGGAAGTTTTTTTATCGTCCTTTGATTTTTCTTTTGTCTTTTTTGTATCATTTCCTGGTAGTAATTCTAAAGATGTGCCTTTTGATGTTTTACCCTTGACTACATTATTAGTGCCCTTTCCCTCAGCAGGTGGTGTTTCTTTTTTCTCGAGTAAAAGTTCTTTTTCATCATCCGATGTTGGTTTCTCATCAAACTTTCTGTCAGCAAAATATTTACTCATACTTGATGAACGTGGGAAAAAATCTTCCGATTTTTTATCGGATTTAAGTCTATCAAGAACTTGTTCTATTATATCTTTACTTTCTGTGATATTTTCTAGTGAGTCTATAGATGGGAAATAGCCTACTTCGGGCTCATGTACAATCAGCGATGATTTCAGTTTGTGCAAAAGATGCGTAAGCTCATCAGTGGCTGAAGTCCTATAGTACATCTTGTGCTTGCACGATTCTCTCTCTAAAATCGTGTTTAAGAGTTGTTTCACTTTACAGAGCCATATCTTAAATCTCTGATGTTTTGCATCCTTTTCAATATTTTCGCTTATTTTCAGTCTATTAGCTAAGAATTCACATCGCTTACATTTTCCCACTGGGTTGATTCTATTGCAGAAATTGCAGATGCCACCAGGGGTATTGATTTTTTTGATAGTTTTTATTTCGTCGAGTAGATTGCAGATTTTTACGACCAAGTCTCTGGAGTGGAAGCATCTTTGGCGGTAAGGACCTGATGAACCAACAAATATGATATATTATATTATTCTTCTACCGAATTTTAAAGCTATGGCAACCAATCTCAACATATTGACGCAGGAGATCTTATTGTGCGCAATACATAGGTGCACTCCTTTACTCTCATAGCCTGGTCAGACGGCAATTCGATATCATGACCGTAGAGACCGGCGCAGGACCAACAGCTCATAGTGGTTATCCGAGGGGACGGGGGTTATAAAACCGAGAGTTATTTTAAGATAGAAAAATCCAAAAACGAATATGACTCGGGATTCGAACCGAGGATTTGAAGTGAGGTCTTCTCGCGGATGGAAATCAGTGCAGCGTACCAGCAAGGCAATGGCAGCAAGGATTTAGTAAGTATCTAGAATACCAGTGGCTTTGTGTAAACACTGCGCTTTGATGTCGCTATACGTGAAGATGCAGATCAATTAGGTCAGGTAAGAATACTTGGAGGAACGTTAGTGACATACATTCTTCAAAACGCTCAATCCGCTTAGTCTGAGTCTTGGTGTTAGCAACACTGATAGCTGGAGTGTTCTGATGCTGTGTACTCTTTTTCGACTCCTGGAAATTACAAAAGTTCTGAGAGTTTTCAAGAGAATTCGCCTCACATTGTTCATGGTCACGATTCAATAGTTACGCGATATACCGTCAACACTTTTGGGACAAAAGGAAAAACCTTCAATAATCTACCTTAAAGTTTTTAAGCAGTTAACCAGCGAGAATAAGACAAAAAAGAGTCCTCTCCGTGGACTTTCAAAAGCGAAGATTTAAAAAATCAAAAGAACCATGAAGAGGTAAAAATGGGTCTATAGCACAGTCACATCAACATCGTCATTATCAGCTGTGGGACATTCACTGCTGAACATGGGCCTCCCTCATAGATTCCAGATACAAGCCTGCATCCAGTGCAATCCTGTGACCTTTACAAGTTCCATATACCTAGATTAAAAAAATCTAAAGTAAGCTTAAATGGCAGAAAGGTTTTTGATTAGAAACTTGATCAAAAACGTAACGTAGGCGTTCACCGTCAAATCTCAGGCACAGTACCGTAAAATCCTAATTCTAAATTACTTGAGAAACGTCAGTAGGTAAGTAGCAAAGTAAGTAGGCGGTTATTTATACCTCTGAAAAACTACTTTGTTCATTCTTTGGAGACTTAGGACTTGAAGTTATTATTGATTTGCAGTCGGCCTGGCATGTCTTTCTCAAATCCAATGAAGAAGTTTCCTTCCATTTAATATTTCGATACACAATAGTTCTGTAAATTCATTTTAATGAGTAGTAAGTAAATATGGTTATTAAATGTAGTAGTTGGGTTTTCCACTTACCTTGAGGTATTTACATCTAAATTAGTGGAATTATCCATGCGAGATGCAAGCTTTTAAACTTCACTTTTGTCAACTTTGTTGGTTTAATTCAGTCACTTTCAATCCAAGTCTTTCTAATACGTGGTCACGTTCAGTTGATTTTGACATACATGACATAGTAGGGAACAGTCATTTTGCAGCCAACGAGGTTGGAGTCGATTTTGCTCACTATGAATACGGAAAAAAACTGGAATATAACCTGACCAGAGATATATGGGACCTAAATTAAGGGCGCTTCGAATCCGCTTTATATGACAACATTCAGTATAATCATACCAGCGTAGATTGGCAACTGAACAAAAAACACATTTTTATATACTTACATTCAAGTTGTTTTTTTAAGCCTGCTGCCTAATGATAACAGATTTTACGATAAAATAACATGAGCGAACACTCGCAAATTAAGTATATATTAATTTCAGTAGCTCTTTGTAATGTGGGCCTTGAATTTTGGACCAAAAGACAATTATTTTTGCAAAATCACTAACGGGTAAAAAAACATTATTCCATTGTGTTTCTAAATGATATTATTCAAAATGTTATCATAATTTTAAATAATGTATAGAAAATCTTGGACAACTCCACGAACTATTTTTGTTGTAATATCTAAGTAATGTTAAAATAAAGAAAATAAAACTCAAAACAAGTATTTATTAAAATCATTTTTCAAAATCGTTATTAAAATATTATCCGTAGCCCTCAGTAACCAATTTTCACTATTCGCACTATATGACGTACCAAAAACTCGTGATGACAACTACATAATTAATTTAAAGAAACCGTCGTGATCACATAGACTTTCTAGTCGAGTAGACTAGAAAGTCTATGTACTTTCTAGTCGAAAAATACTTCAGCACATGTTAAACCACTTTTCTTTCACGAAAACGAATAGTTCTCGGTATTTTTATCAAATAATACTTTCACTTTAGTCGAAAATTAGATTACGCGTCCACTTTGACACTAATCATTATAGCAATTGATGACATGTCAATGACGATTTGAGGTTTCTGTTGCCAGTAAAAGAAATTAGTTCCAGTTGTTTTCCGCAATATGGCGAGGTCCCATATATTCCTGGTCAGGCTATATTTAGAAAGTACTAAAATAAAAACAGATTTAAGAAAAGATTAATTTGCAGAAACACCATACAAAAATTTATTTGTTTCTCGTAGCTGTACCTGTACTATTATTTATTCTGTGGTAGCTGGTAGCACTTTTAGGCTCCGCGCAGATGGGCCACCGACCACCGCCACCGGTGGCTGTCACGCGCCACGCCTTTAGCAAACGAATGTAGTCGGTGTCCGCCACAAATGCCACAATTGACACTCATCTGCTAGATCCTTTGACAGATGGTTTATCATAACGGCGAGTGGCCGTCACCGGTGGCCTGTCGCGAACACTGAGTCGCAAGTGGCCGCCACTCGCTTCACGTGTGCGGCCCATCTGCGTGAAGCCTTACTTGAAAACAATTTTTGGCATATACCTAACAGGGCATGGTGATTGTTATGATGTGACTAATCTGTAGGTACTTAAAGGCTTATCCTTCATGTATAACTTACACTTAGGCTTGATTTCCTCCTACGCTGACGTCGGTCGCGTACATCGGGCGAGCGTACGAATAAACACAATGTTCTATGAAGCACCGTACTGCAACGCTGTCGTCAGCGGTCGATAATTTAGTACGCGCCGCGTACGACGCGCGTCGGTCTCGCTCGTCAGCGGTGCGTACGACGGTCGACTGACGCGCTACGGTTCAATAGGAATGCGCTCAGTGCGCCGCTGACCGCTCTGCCGTACGGATGAATGCGGGTGAGTTTCAAAAAAAATGGGCACCCCCGATATTTGTTGTCCACCCAAATCGACAGTAAATTTCTCAGCAACCCTATAAAATTTCACTAGCAAAAGTAATATTTCTGCTACAAAAATAATTAATAATTATGTTTTATTAAAATAAATCAATGAAATTCATTGTAAAAATTAAAATATGTTAACTTTACAGTTTATTAAAATACTCCCAAATTACATTTATTTATATTAAATTGCGTGCAATCGAAGCATAATTGTCACTATTTTGATCATAAGTTAATATAAAACTTTAAAACGGATTTTGAATTAAAAAAATAAGTTTAAAGTTTGTCGTCAAAAATCGGATATTGTGGAATATCCACTTAAGTAACGACAAGAACTAGGACTAGAAAACGAAAAATTACCCTATATTCTGTGTCATTTTTTAGTCTTGGCAACATTAGTTTCATCCCAAATACTCTGTCCTCTCTTTCCCGCTTGTTTTAGACGCATTCCATTACGTTGTGTTGAGAGGTTACATGGTGCTAATAAATTGTTCCACTAAGTACGGCTCATTAACTGGTAAGCAAAGAGTTTATTATTGTGAATTTTTGCTGTAGTTGCTTTTTAATTATCCGTAAGTAATTTTCTTGACACAAACTAAGAATATTTACGATATTTCATACAAAATAATTACCACCAATAGTTTGAGATTATGATTCGTAACATCCATTAAGTAACGTTACGTATAGGCGGACCGCAAACGTTACTTAATGGAATTATAAGGACGTGTTTGCATAGATTTTTTTATGAATTACCCGACTGCTGAAAGAAGAGGGGCTATGTTTTACGATCCTTACTACTTGTAAGGGGAAGTGACTTGACAGTAATATTATAAATGTGAAAGTTTTGATGTTTGGATGTTTGTTACTCAATCATGCCAAAACGGCTGAACGGATTTGGCTGAAAATTGAGATACAGACACTTTGGGTCTTGTTGTGTCAGCGGTCGCGAGCGGTCGGGTGCAACACGTGTTCCGAAAACGGGCCGAAACCCAAGAAATCTATTGTTTGACCTCAAACACGTGCGCTATTGTCTTACGAAGTAAAAATCGTGTGGAACTTTCCAAACAAATAAATACAAAACCGGGCAAAAGTGATCAAGTTAAATATTTTTCATAATCTTATTTTAAATTCTAATAGTTATTTTGAAGTGTCGTATCATTTTAATTCCATACTATTTTGCCGGTTAAGTTCGGTGCGGGTGTCGTAATGAATTGCATTTAATTTGGGTGCGGACGTCGTAGTGAATCGCGTTTAATTCAGTGCGAGTGTCGTAGTAAATCGCATTTAATTTGGTGCTGGAGTCGTTCTGAATCTTATTTAACTTTGGGCGGGTATCGTAGTGAATCGCGTTCGATGCAGAGTGAGTGTCGTCGTAGTGAATTGCAATTAATTCAGTGCTAGTGCTGTAGTGAATCGTGTCAAATAACGTGTGAGTGTATTACACAGTGAACGACGTTCTAATCGGTGCAAATATCGTAACGAATCGCGTTTATGTCAGTGTGAGTGTAGTAATAAAACGCATTTTATTAGGTACGGGGATCGCAGTAAATCGCGCTTAACTCGGTGCGCCGTGCGAGTATCGTTGCGAGTGTATTTAATTTGGTAATTTTCGGCGAGTGATGATGTTAAAAGTCGCATGTGTGTGCTCGCAATCAGGAAGTGTCCAGCCAAAGACGGAAACCACAGGCAAGGCCTGCACTTTCAATCGATACGAACCCAGAACGAACGCAGCTAAGCCACCTTATAGAGATACAAATTTGGTGAGATCCTTCCATATTGAAATATAAAATAATACACAATATTATCAACAAAGATCCCGACATTCATAACACAGACACCTACATCCTATTTGCTCATAACCCTTAGGACACAAAACTAGAACATAATAAAAATTATGATTCCTAGCCAAAAATAGTCAAGCACTTTGAATTACCAAGTAGTAAAAAAAAATCAAACCTATCACAGCAACTAATCTTAATAGTTAAAAATCTAATATTCTATTAGGAACCCTGAAAATATTATAAAACTATAATACCTTGCCATTATAGTTAACTTAATCTCCCCATGCATAAAACATCTAGAAAACCATAAAATAACTCATAGCTACGCAAATTGCGAAACGTGAACTTGATGAATTTCCACAAATCTACGTAGATACCTAAAAGGCATTAAAGATTGATAATACCGTCCCTAACAGTGTAAACGAGAAAAAAAAGGTATCAAAAAGCACGAATACTGGGAATCTACGACCGTGTACCATAAAACTCAAATATCTCTACCGCCAAAACACATTTTAGCTAATTAAAAACCACACAATAGTAAGCCCAAGCGCTTCGCACAAATAAAAACTTGCGCAACACGTGGGTGGAAGTTGAAGCTGTCCATCATAAAATAAAACACCGCTATCCTAAACAATAGCAACAGGTCTTGAAGAATGAATTGTAAAAACCCCGAGAAATTTTCTTAACGGCTGGATACCAATAAAACAAAGGTAACAAAACAACAACCATTACACAGCACTGTCCCTAAAAACGACCCTAAAATTACAACAAACCGAAGTCGAAAAACCGGCACACGTGTACCATAAAACTATCCTGATTTCTTATTTTAATAGCAAAAAGAAAACTCAACAAAGCAGAATTACTCTAGCTGGGACCGCTCACTACAACATAAAACACACACCAATTAACGAGAATAACTACTATACTATTATGATGATAATAATAGGACCTACTATGAGCTAAACGCGGTTGCAATCACGCAATCGAACAGATCAATGTTAAGGATTTCATTATGAAAGGATCATTGTAAAAGAGTGCGGAGTCATAGCAAGAATACACCAAGAAACCAAAAAGTTCATCAGCTTTTACAGGGCATGGCTATAACGAAGTAGATCAAATTTATGAGACTCTACTATGGCCACATTCTACATTGCACACACCCTTACATCCTCCATAGTGCACAAGGATACAAAGCAAGAAGATTGAAGATTGGCAGATCGATAGACCCTTAAGACTTTAGGTACTACAAGCGTTGCCGAAAAGATTGGACGAACTAGCGAATAGATAAGAAAAGCTGCACACGAAATATTCCAACCAGACGAAACAAATAGGCGAATCAAACCACAGCTCTACTACGTCAAAACGACTGAACTCAATGTATAGGTAACAAGAACACAGAAAACTCTGAAAGCAGAAGGCAGTACAACGACTAAATAACAGGACCGAAGAAATGTAGAAATACCCGAAAGGATTCAAGAAGCTCTTGAAGAACACCACGTGTATCCACCAAGGCAGACCGCCCACCTCATCAACGCTCAGTCCTATAACGATACCCGTCTCTACCTATATTCCTATACCAAGCTCGATGCATATCTTGTTGGTTGTGGCCGATGGGCTCCGGCTAGTCGGTCTTCCTCTTCCATCCCAGAGCGTGTCTTTCCTTATAAAAATCGTGCTATTTGGTGTGCCGAATAGCACATCGTATCGTATCGTATCGTAAATTGAGATACAGACACTTTGTAGCCTGAAGAGGAACATAGGCTTTGGCAATTTGTGAGAAGAGCAAAAATAAATTCCAACGTCCCCGCCGCGTTGTCCAGAATTGGTTCCCGAATCGATGGCATACGTTTCCCATATACCTACTCTGGTATTGTGATGATGCAGGATTTCTTGAAAGTAAATAAATGAAAAACGAATACTGATTCTAAGGACTGATTAAGATTAATGTACTCATTAAAACACAATTTTACAGATTACTTCGCGATTTATTTACATTTTATTTTAAACCTGACGTTTCGAACACTTTACAGCGATCGTGGTCACAGGGAGACTCAAATATAAGAGGAAGAAACAAATATAAGATTAATGTATATTAAATACAATTGTACACGTAGCCTTATATTATCCCACAAGTAACATTGTGTTCCGCCTGAGTAACTGTCCTATCAAAATGTGATTTAAAATTCAATATTTCTTTAAATTCTAATAATTTAGAGCTGTCTTAAAAATACAATATTGTTTTACTTCTCTTAGATTTATTTTGTATTTCCTTAAAATTGTGTTAACTCTAATGTCATGTTAATTATAAGATCTTTTGTATGGTGTTACTGGCACAAAAGTGACGTAATGGATGTTTCACCGATAAATTCTCGGCGATTTATGAATAATCTTTCAGTTTATTGTTGATTTTTTGTAGAAGAATATTTTATTAGTTTAATAAAGTAATAAGTGACTATAAACAAATAGTTTTATTTGTGTAAATGCCAAATTAAAATGTTATGTAATGGAGTGAAAAGTGTTTTACTTTTGAGAAGAGATAGGTTTTTTGGTGTTTATTTTCATATATATCGATAATTTTTATAAAACACAGTTAATTTGTTTAAGTATCTACAGGTTTATTAACCATTTCATACAAGTTGAGTTAATTTAATAGTTCCACATAAGTAACGGGCCATTTTATTTGAAAAACGCCCGCGTACAGCCAAAATCAAAATAAAATACGTTAATAAAATCTTAATAATTAAATACGTTGCCATGAACGTCGATACCGAACGAGTCATTTATGAGGTGCGTGAACGACCTAATCTATGGGATTTATCCCATAGTTTATACAAAGATCGGGATGCGAGGATACAATCTTGGAATGAAGTCTAAAATAATTGAAGAATTTTTCATCGTCCATACGTAGCATTCCAAATAAAGTAGAAAATTCACCATATACTGCTCTTTGTGCAACAAGTGGGTGAATGTGATACCTTTTTCTATTACGTCTCCTTCGCTCACGTAAGTATATTGCACTGATCATGTAATCTTTTTATTGCAGCAACTAAACAATTTATAAATGGATTCATTATTAAAAATCACAATTTAGTTTAGCACACGACTGTTCCGTACAGTGATCGGTTTCGCAGTGCGGTGCTTTTCTGTGTTCATACGTGACCGACGGTACGCGCCGCCGACGTCGGTCACCGACGTCAGCTTAGGAGGAAATCAAGCCTTACCTACTTTATTACACGATATTATATTCCTTTGGGCTATTTATCCCATTACAACCTGGTCAAGTTATTTAGAAAAATAGGTGTACCCAAGAAGCTGAAGAATTATTATTACATTAACGTTACACCATAACGAACTCGAAAACGGAGATAGACTTTGATATAATATGTAGGTACCAATCGACAGGGCTAAGCAAAATAAATAAAAATTGCCTTATGGAACTCCATAGTAGGCGGGAGCGGCTGGGTAGGTGGGTTATTCGAAAACTCGAAAACGGAGATAGGCCATAATATCCATAGGCCATAGGTACCAATCGACAGGGCTGATCAAAATACATCAATGCCGTCGATATATCGCGAAAATAGAGTAATAAAAAAATTGCCTTATGGAACTCTATAGTAGGCAGGAGCGGCGGGGTAGGTAAGAGTTATTCGAATTCTCAAAAACGGAGATAGGCCATGATATAGCTATAGAGGTAGGTACCTATCGACAGGGCTAAGCAAAATACATACGATTCCGTCGATATATCGCGAAAATAGAGTAACACCATTACTTCGAAATTGTGAAAACCCCAGCGATCCCGTGTGCAAAAAGTTTTGCGCAAAGGCAAAGTTCGAAAATTGTTTTTAAGATTTTTTGCGAAATAGGTTATGTATATTATAGATAAACATAGGCAAAATTGTAGGTCATTTAACTATCGACAAATTTAATGTTGTCTCTTAACTTTTTCCCTGAGATTCACCAACTCAGATAAAAAGCTATTTAAAAATTGACTAATGATATTTTTAATTTAGGTAATTTCTTTGTAAGTGTCGTAAATCGTAGAACTTAGGCTTCGCGCAGATGCCACCGACCACTAAAAAGATTACCTTGATGGGAGAAATTGACAGCGACATTTTGGAAACTTGAGCCATTTTAAAGTTTTATTTTTCAGGAAAATATCGTATTTTTTTTGTAGGCTTCTTTTAAGTGTAATCTTTATTGTTTCTAGGAAATAATAAAGCGGAGAACAAACACAGACCGGTATTATCCTCATTTATCAACGGATGAAAGAAAGACCAAATCATAAAGAATTAAAAAGTTTAAAAGGAATCTAGTTGTCAGATGATTATTCCAAGGAATTTATAGAAAAGAGAAAAGCCTACAGCTACTAGAGGAGAAGAAAATAATGCTTTTCTGAAATATAACGCACTAGTGCATAATCCATACTAATATTATAAATGTGAAAGTGTGTCTGTCTGTCTGTTACCTCTTGACGCTTAAACCACTGTACCGGTTGAGATGAAATTTGGTATGGAGACAGTTACGTTAGTACCCTGGAAAGGACATAGGCTACATTTAGTCGCGATTTAAAAACATTAAGGGGGTGAAATGGGGTATGAAAGTTTATATGGAAAATCCAAGTCATGCGGGCGAAGTCGTGCGAAACCACTAGTTATGCATATGCAAGCATCAGTAGTGCCTACATGTTCGAGCTGTTTGGGGTAGATGCTTGGGACTTGGGGCCCCAATGCACATCACCTGTATAGTGATTTAGCAAAGAGGCTAATTGACTGTACGTACTGAGCCCGTAGACAAAATGCAATCTATTATAAAGCGAAGTTCGTTATCGCTAACAAAATTTATGACACTGGAAGAAATCGAAATATCACGTGACTTTTGCATACATTTTGTTGGTGATAGCGAAGTTCGCTATAGAAAGATAGCATCTTGTCTAAGGGACCAGGCGATCGCAGGGCTGGCATATTTCTAGGCCAACGAACCTATTTGTTTGGCCATTCGCGAAGCAAGTCGAGTAAGTCTAAAAGATCTTCAAACAGAATCGAACTTATTAATATTAGTAATTAGATCCATTTGCTTTAAAGTTTTAGACTTGATGATTTAATTAGAACAATAGTTTTATTCTGCGCAGTGCGCAAAACCATCAGACATTTGTGTTAAATACTGAAAAGTGTTCATATTTTCTTATTTATATTTTATTCGTGTATATTAAAAAGATGGGGACCTGCGGAATATCAATACAATCATTTTCATGTACAAATATTGTTTTATGCGTAAAAATCACCAATTTTCGAAAAAAAAATCCCTTAGATATCATTAGCTACAAGTCATGTTTATTATATAATAAAGAATTTGTTTCAAATTTCAACAAGACCAGGACCTTGTGCAATGATTAGGCTAACGTAAATAAGTAGTAACACAATTCTCACAAATTTAACGAAATTTCACATGTCAAAATCCGTTCAGCCGTTTGGGCTGTAAAGCGTGCCAAAAAAGTGGGCATACATCACTATATATGAATGTACCTATACACTCGAAAAACGTTAGAAAGAAATGAAGGACAAACACAGAACAAAATTATTTATACAAAAGACCATACGTAAAAAATAAAAATTAGGAAAAAACATTTACGAAATCAACAATTAAGTTACAGTCAATACCCTCCTTCTGTCTGTCTGTCTTCTGTTAATAACCGGAAGAAAACGGATAATCGAACCAAACTACGAAAATTAAACAAGTGCAAAACACAATGGGAGATTGTTGACTGGGGACAGAGACTACTGTAGCGCTACAGTCGCGCTGTCGAAGCTTCTTAAAAGTCCTCTAAAATGTTTCAGTGGTAAGCCACCTTTATCATTTATTACTTATTAAATTTCGCTTACAAAAGTCCCACCGCACTCGAACCCACGTCTCTTCGCTATCCGGGATAATGCTCTTACCAACTGAGCTATGTAGTATAAAAATAAATATAAGCTAAGGTGATTTCATCTTCTTCAATTGATGATCAAATATTTGTTTAAGCTAGCAGTTAAGCTTTTTTGAGGGGGGGGACTACTGGACGAAGAAATTGCACGAAGTTTAATATTTCGTAAATGAATCAATAAATCGAAATATTGTATTAGAAACCCCGAAGTCATTTTAAAAGACCTACTCAACGATACCCCACTCAATGGAGTAGAGGACGAAAAAAAACATCCCTACTTCACATGTAGAGGAGCTACCCTAAAAAAATATTTTTCAAAATTTTATTCTACCACTTTGTCGGCGTGATTGGTATACATACAAAAATACAGCTTTCTAGTACTAACGGTCTCTTAGCCAAACCTCGGACAGACAGACAGAGGGATATGACAAAGCTATAAGGGTTCCTGGTCAGAACTACGGAATCCTAACAATAAAAAGTTTTCGTGTAATATTTCATATCAACAAACAACCAAAACTAAATCAAACCTCGTTACTAACTCTTACAACTTGTAAAACTTTAAAGTGTTTCGTATTTTTCTCAAATAGAAGAAGTGTAGTGAAAAACCGTTTGAACTTTTGAACTTTTGAATAAACTTTGTTTACATTACTCAGTTCGATCACCTAGTGCCACAAATACAGCTATCGGCAAAAAGTGGAACTAAACCTATCTCAAAAACGCCATCTACAATATTCTTTACGAACTACACACACTTACTTCAAGGCAGAAGCTCGCTTGCTGCCGATGCAAATGTAAATACGACCTAATGTGCGCTAATGTCTCTGAAAAGAGATTTTATAACACAATGACGCCCGAACATAAGCTTACATGGGTGTGCGATGGCTGCCGTAGTAAACAACCAAAAACAAACAACATCAATGTTCCTGCGAGCCCCCAACATCGGGACTTACTACACAATGGAAAAGTCAGCTCAAAACATGACACCCAGGACCTTAACATCACTTTACGGAAACCCCCTCGATCATTCAAACCAGATAGTGGTGATTCCTCCTTGGATGAAATACTAAATAATGACGAGAGTTTTCCTGGAAACACGCCTACTAGCCAAAATCCCACCCAGAATACCATATCTTTA
Organism: Pyrausta nigrata; assembly: GCA_949316185.1. NCBI lineage: Eukaryota > Metazoa > Arthropoda > Insecta > Lepidoptera > Crambidae > Pyrausta > Pyrausta nigrata. The sequence goes on from OX438936.1 coordinate 5,174,449, forward strand.
GAGCAAATTAGTCAATTTTTAGACAGAAAATTAAAAAGTAGTGAGAACAACCTACTTAGTCTATTCAAAACCGAACTCCGAAATCTGATTCAAGCAGAAATAAAGGAAGCAATCTCCAACTTAGATTCTGAGATAAACAGCCGCTTCAATATAGTAGGTAGCTATAGAACAAAGTAGATTTCAGACAGAACTACAGGATCTTACCAAGAAAATTACACGTTTAGAAGAAGAATACAACCAGCTAAGTAATAATATAAAACATCTAGATGCCCAATCGATCTCCCTAGGGAATCTCACTGCACCCACTGATGATAACAGCAGGAAAATAATCCTCTATGGCGTCGACGAGCATCAGTGGGAAAATGAAACCGAGCTTTATGATAGTGTTACAAACACCTTCTACGTCATCATGAACATCAACCTCCAAGGCTACATCGAGGGTTTGACAAGGCTGGGAAGAAGAGGGCATCGTCGACCAATCATGATCGAAATCATTGATAAAAAAGTAACGAAGCACATTATGCAAAACAAGAAATATTTTATGAAAACTGGATTGGCTGTAGATGAATATCTGACCGGAGAGGCACTAGACACGAGTCGAAACCTACGAAAATCTCTCTACGAGGCCAGAAAAAAGGGGCACCATGCTGTAATACGAGACTAGAAACTGATCATCAACGGGAAAGTATCGGTCGAACCCGTTACACTAACAGTCAATAGCTCTATAAAGGAACAAGCGACAAGCACCAACACCAGTAATAGTAACAATAGCCATTCCTTTCGCATCATATAATATACTCGTACAAAACTTTCAAAGCGTTAAAAACAAAATTTACTTACTAGAGAGCCTGTTAAAAGAAAAAAACTACTATGCCGTCTGCTTATCCGAAACATGGATCTCCGAAGAGCAAGAAGCGCACGTGCACGTCGACGGCTACGAGTTCGCTGCGGCGTTCTGCCGGCGCGAGCGGCGCCACCCTGCTGCCGGCCGGCTCCGCGTACACGGTGCGGACAGACATAGCGGAACTATCGGTGGAGTATGTCGTCGAGTGCTGTGGAACTGCCACCAAATATCCTGCTAATAAGCGTCTACAGATGTGATCGTGGAATTAATACATTTTTTGAATTTGTTGATTTGCTAATTAAGAAACTTAAGCTCAATAGTAAAAAACACATCATCATAGCAGGTGACTTTAATATAAATGCGCTTGATAGTTCCAATGATTATAAAAAACTCGTGGAAATGATGCTGAATATTAATACTCATCAACTAGCGCATGAACCAACTAGAGTTACGCCAAAAACTTCAAGATGTATAGATCTGTTATTTACTAATTATATAAAGTCCACTCTCAAAGTCGAAGACTTGGGCATCAGTGACCATAAATCACTGACTTATAGCTTTGAACAACCAATACAAAAACCATATAAACCTTTATCTAAATATATACGGTCCTACAGTAATCCAAAAAATATAAATAATTTTAAATTAGACTTAAGGAAAATAAACTGGAATGATTTACTATTGAGTAAAAATGTTAACCTCAACTACAATATTTTTGATGACAAAATTAAACAAATCATAGACACAAATTTTCCGAAAAAACGTATAAAACTTCTTCAAAACCGCAAAACATGGTTAACAAATGACTTAAAAACCTCATGTAAGCACAAAAGGGTTCTTCAAATAATGGTCAATCAAACAAAGAGTATAAACCTTATAAAACATTATAATCAGTACACTAAAACCTTAAAAAAATGTATAAAATTATCCAATAAAAATAACTACTCGAAAGAAATGCTTAATTCAAATAATAAAATTAAGAAAATGAGGGATATAACAAAACGGATAACTCTTAAACCTAAAAATGTACGAACCGGAAACATAAAAATAGAATCTGACCACAAAATAATACAATGCCCATCCACAGTAGCCAAAACATTGAATCTCTACTTTGCGTCAGTCGGTCGACCACCGCACACAGGCACAAACCGAGCTGATGACCCTGGCGGGCGCCAAGGCCGTCCAGTGATAACTCCAGCCATTAACACCTTATTCCTACAGCCCGTAACTGAAATTGAAATATTCAATATTATAAAGAAACTCCAAAACAAACACAGCTGCGGCATTGACGACATCCCTTTATCACTACTTAAAGCCTGCGCATGGGAATTCACTCCCCCCCTAACAGCCCTCATTAATCAATCATTTAAAGAAAGTGTTTTTCCAAATAGACTAAAAACAGCTATTGTTAAACCGATACTTAAGAAAGGTGGTAAATCGACTGACAAAAGTCAATATCGCCCAATCGTAATACTCCCGGCATTTTCTAAAATATATGAAAGGGCCATTACAAATCGCATTTACAAATTCTTGACTAAGTATAATATTCTAGACAATAATCAATATGGTTTTCGTGAAAAAAGATCAACCACGCTTACACACAAGAAATACTTACATGTATACGCGATAAAAACTATGCCGTAGGCATATTTTTAGATATGACTAAGGCATATGACATGGTTCCTCATTCCTTTTTACTCTCCAAGCTTTGTGGTGTCGTCATCCGAGGGCAGGCGTACGAGTGGCTGAAGTCGTACCTCTGTGACCGGCGGCAGTGCGTCCAGGTAGAGCACGTCGACGAAGGCTCCGGCGCGCTGCAGAGCGTGCGCTCCGACTTCCTCACTACAAACTGGTCCATACCTCAAGGCAGCGTACTAGGTTGTATCCTCTTTCTCATATACATAAACGACCTGCCTAAGATATGTGACCCGTTATGTATTTTATTTGCAGACGATATTTCACTTCTCTTTAAAATCCCCTCAACCTGGACACACATCTTAACTGGAAAAGACATATTGAAATAACTAAATCCAAACTATCGCAGTTCTTATATGCCCTAAATCTTATTAAAACAAACACAAATAAAGAATGCGCCCTTGCAGCTTACTATGCCTACGCTTACGCCTGGCTGCGCTACGGCATCATCATGTGGGGAGACAGCGTCGAGGCTGATGATCTCTTCATCGCTCAAAAGAAATGTATCCGTATCATTGTAAATACCCACTGGCAAGACACCTGTAAGCCACATTTTATCAAGGAGCGTATCCGCACTCTTCCATCATTGTACATACTCGAAACCTGTCTCTTTGTAAAGAATAATCTAAACCTATTTCAACATGATAAAAATCCACGACGTAAAAACCAATTAATTTTACCAATCCCTAGAATTGAAATGTTCAGGCGTGGTCCTGAGTACCGCTGCATAAAAAGCTATAATAAACTACCAGAATCCCTAAAGACTGAAGGAAAAATAAATATTTTTAAGACAAAACTTAAATCTATCCTTATAGAGAAGTGCTACTACTCTGTAGATGATTTCATGACTGATAAGATAAAAGAAGATTTCCAAAATATTAACTCAAAGAACTCTAAAATAGTAACTACGTAATTAACAAAACAAAAACACCTACCTTTTCTTGTAAGACCTTAATACCAGCTATCTCACAAATAAACTATTTAGATTTAATAATAATATTATTTAATGTAAATAAACATGCTCTCATCTGGTATTTAAAATTAGTTACCTGCAAAAATAATGTGTATTAACTTAGGAATTATAATTCTACTTTACTATTTATATATTTGTGCAATATTGTATATGCTTTAAATTACTGCTACCTGATACCTACTGTAATTTTAATATACAAGTCATACATAATTATGGTAATGTTTGTTGTGCATATGTATTGTTATAAGTTGCTACACCCTTACAGGGTCTGTACTTTAGTTTATAAGGTTTTATAAACTCTGTACTAAACTGCAATAAATAAATAAATAGCTAAATAGCTATAAATAAATAAATAGCTATCCTAAAAACCGGCCGAGGGCTTACTGTCTTCGCTGCATGTCGGGACACGCGCAGTGTAGGGTTCCGTAGAAGGCCGTTATCACATTATAGAACGATTCTGTTGTTTGTTGCAAGTCTTTAACAATAAACAAGCAACCACTACAACTTAGTTACTTTAAAGATTCATTCTAAGGATTTGGTATTTGGTTCAAAGATATCCAACACGTCGTTGTAGTCGTTGAACTGACTATGTATTACTGCTAAACTAATAAAGTTATCTTAACTATAAACTTTAAAAGAAAATATCCTTTAAAGTTGATAAAATGCACTATCATCTGTCTCCCACCAGTGAGATTATTTATCTGTGGGTATTAATTGCCGTCGATTCCTATAAAAGTTTTCCTGAGGGCGAGTGCGTGTTTTTTCGCGCGCGCGTGTCGTCCGTATAAAGAAAATTTGTATGGAAATTTGGTCAGCGCCCCTAGCGGGACATTTGCGAAACCTGTTTTTTTTTTCTATGACACTCAGTCGATCGTGAGTTCGTGTAACAAATGAAAACTCGCACTAGGCCCTCTGGTGACTGGTGGGTGACTGGTAATGTGACTTAAAAATATGTAATACAGACCACCTGACCTGTATTATTAGGTAGGTACCACTGGACTGGCTGTCCATAAAAATGGTGGGCCGTAGCTAATTTTGTGAGACTATTTGAAACGCCATCAACAAATGTCTCGGTGAAAGCACCGACGACGACATCATTTGCTTGCCATTATATTCACATTAATCACTCGTCATTGACTCATTCACTCCTTTAACAATCATATCATGCTTTCTACTGTCCATCCAACTCTTTCTCGGTCAGAAGGGAGGACCCTTCCATCTACTAGCATTCATACTCATCACTCTTTTTGTCACATATTGCTGCTCTGTTCTAATCACATGTACATACCAAAATATACGGTTTCCCGTCATCTTTTCTGTCCCAGGCGCCGCCACATTCAAACTTCCCCATAAATACTCATTTCTTACCTTGTCCATTCTTGTCACTGTCGTTTTTAATGTAAGGCCGGTCTTATGAACGGAAAATGAAAATGAAAAATATTTGTTTCTTTAACAATAATTTTAAATATAACTATGGAGAATGAAAAGACGGGTTAGTTAGGGAATTCCGGCAAGAGTTATAGGTAAAGGTTTGGAGTGACTGCCAAAGTCGCAGAACAGATACTCCGTTTTGGTTCAGCTGACTTTAAGGCCAACGCTCCGACGACAACGACCGGAACAAATTTTGTCGTAAAATAAGGATTGGCAAGTTACTAAAATAATTACATCGATAAACTGATGGCCTTTGGGTCAGAAAAGTTGTAGATTGAAGAACCTTTGATCAAAGCCGCAGCATGAGACGTCCACCGGCAAGATGAACAGACGACCTCGTAAAGATCCCAGGATCACACTAGATGCAGACCGCTTGCAACCAGTCGTTGTGGAAATCGTGGAGGCCAATTTTAGCAGTGGACGTTCTACGGCTGATAATGATAATTCTCTAATTACTTACCCACACTGATCTTAAATATTACAAGTACGCTGGATTAAATGTTGGTAATGAAAAAAATAGATTAGGTATTTGATTGTCGCCATTTTGGCGCTGACGGCTGTAGTGAGCTTGTGGTGTCATAAACATATACAAATAATCTATTTTAGTTCCGCGGTACTTCGGTGGGGGCGCTTTGATTAGTCACAAAAGTTTTCTGTCATTTCGTAAAGAATCTTCGTCCAGCGTACTAGTACTATTTTGAGGTCAGTGCTTACCCATCTCTTACCAATCACTTTCCGATCACTCGCCAATCACTTTCAAGGTAGGTACTTACTGCAATGTTCCATGGACCTGCCGACAGCGCCAAAATGGCGATAATCAAATAGGCACAGAAATTGTTTGAGAATACAACCAGTCCAGTAGTAGGTAATAATACAGGTCCGTGCACTAGGCCCTCTGAGGGCACAGTGCGAGTTTTTTCACTGCGTCCGTGTGTGACGACGGAATGAAAAAATCTATAGCCTGACCAGGAATATATGGGACCTGAATTACACACTTTGTGTAGTCATGCCAGCGTAGATTTTTCAACTGAACATAAAAAAATCATTTTTATATGTTTACATTCATGTTATTTTTTTAAGCCTGCTGCCTAAGGATAACAGATTCTACGATAAAAGAACACAACAGAACACTCGCAAACTGAGTACTTATTAAATTCAGTAACTCTTTGTAATATGCATATGCATTTTGCAAAACTACTAACGGGTAAAAGAAACATTATTCGATTGTTTTTCTAAATTTATTTTTATTTATAATGTTATCATAATTTTAAATAATGTAAAGGGAATCATATAAAACTCTACGAACTATTTTGGTTGAAATATAGAGAAGAGTTAAAATAAAGAAAATAAAACTCAAAACAAGTATTTATTAATTTCATTTTTCAAAATCGTTATTAAAATATTATCCGTAGCCATCAGTGGCTTATTTTCACTATTCGCACTATATGACATACCAAAAATTTATAATGACAACTATAGCATTAATTAATTTAAGGAAACCTTAGTGATCACATAGACTTTCTTGTCGAAAAACACTACAACACCATGTTAACCCCTTTTCTTTACGAAATTAATTAGTTCTCGGTATTTTTATCACATAAAAATTGCACTTGGTCAAAAATTAGATTACGCGTCCACTTTGACACTAATCATTATGACAATTGATGACATGTCAATGACGATTTGATTTTCCTGTTGCCAGTAAAAGAAATTAGTTCCAGCTGTTTTCCGCAATATGGCGAGGTCCCATATATTCCTGGTCAGGCTATAGTATCGATAACAAAATCCCATACACATTTTCGACACACGGTCGAAAGTGAGCGCGTGAAAAAACTTAAACGTTAGGCCCTCTATATTCTGGCAACAAAATTGCTATTTTTTGTTACTGGCAATAATGGGTTGACAGTTCCGCTGTCATAGTAGTAGTGTTGTTCGTTACATACTTTGTCAATTGAACTAATCGAACAAAATAATTTTAGTTGCTTACAGAGACGACTCTAATAAATAATGACAGTAAATTATATAATGAGTTAAAGAGCAAGTTGGATTGATTATTTTAGGTAAGCATACTACAGTTCAGTTAACACCCAAAACTGGCACGTTACCAACAAGTAGTAAAAGTAATTATAAAAATGTTGCAATTTATTAAATAAGCTGGAGCAGTGGCGGAGTTAGCTGAAAACGCCAAACGTCGCAAAGTATGCCTCACTTGCAAGTAATTATGTAAGTAAAACTTTTAGACCGTGGGGACCATCCGCTGCTTTATGGAAAATTGCACCTAAATTATATTCAGTTTTGGGAATTTATAAATTTGGCTCGTTCCTTGCTCAAAGTATAGTCTAAGAGTATAATATAGCTATTCAACGTGGTAACGCAGCCAGCATCCTCGCTTCCTTACCTCAATGACACAGGTTTCTTACTGATTAAGTAGGTTTTAAGTTTATTTGTTTTTAATTCATGCATGTCTTTGTTTTCCTTAAAGTGTTGCTATTTTAGTATAAATAATATGTTCTTTAATGGCAATACGAAAGTCATATAATCACCCGAGTTAGGCACACGCTCTCCAAGGCTATACGTTCTTATAACGCGTAAAATATTTCGTTATCCTGGGCAAAAATATCTTACTATGTTTTTAGGACTCTCACAATAGATTTACACTGCAGTATGTAACAGTTGCAGTGTAATTTACATAACTCCTAAAAACAACAGATGCAAGAAAAATGTGTCATACTACAATAATTATTGTGAGTACAAGTTTTGAAAATAAAAGTATTTAAGCTTTGTAAACCTCTTTACTTTAGTACCCTTTAGTGTAGATTTAATGCGAAAAGTAATCTGTTAATGCGTGAGATTAGAGACTGTTATGTTAGCGTGGTTAGTAAGTAACGCGCTGGTGACGGTGTGCGCTCAGCAGAAATCAATAATGTAAATAATCATACATTAATATTTTTCTTACGACTAGTGTCCCTAACTATATACTATAGAATAAAGTTGATTTTATCCAAGACCTAATCACTCAGAAATTAGAATTCGAAATTAAATCCCTTTTAATTTTTTTATGAATCAACTGCCAATAAACTCAAAAATATTTGACTGCGAGCAAGTTTTATGCGTCGCTAGAATAGCTATTTGGTTTAGTTTGCCTCAATCTCAAACAAAATACAATGCATTGTGCATAACGATTTTGTACTCAATAAGGTGCCGTAATTGTCAAATAGTGGGTACTTAGTATTTTTAATGATATGTTTAGTTGACTCTATTTCAATTTGATAGCCAATTTAATGTTCAATTGACTAGTAACACAACTATTTCATAACCATTGACATTTGCGATTGGACCATGAATGACAATGACAGTGACATAAACGTAAATTACTTTTGTGTCGTTCAAATCGACGAAAACGCGATCAGATTGTACGAAGAGATATTTTGGAATTATTTTTGATACACGCTGTTCTTTTGAATAAAAAATGCCTATCCACAGAATAGTAACTTTTACTAGTCTTTTCATGCAGTGCAATCGTACAAATCCAGTGACGAAAGTGAATGTTAACCAAATCAGCAGATGTAGGCAAGTAGCAGTTAAAAAAATTACGTAGATCAATCTAGTTGGTAAACAACACGAGATCTAGCCAAGTATTTTTAGTTTTGAACCAAGTAAACAATGTGTGAGCGATGAGTCACGTTGTTTTTGACGCCGCTTTTATAATGATGTTTATCTATTTACAGATTTTTGACTGCTGAGCGGTCAAAACACACTAAAGCCTTGAAAACTGAGAAAGAAAAATTTCGTGTTTTCGTCGTCCAAAGATACATAGATTATGTAAAGAACTACACTAAAGTTTTGGAGGTTAGGTTCCCAACTGCGGTGAAGATGTATAGAGTATTTAGTGTGGGCATCAAGGACTTTTTAAAAGACCTAAAAACATACATATCATTGAGGATAAAGATGACGAGAGACCAGGGTTTCTCAAGGATGAGTCGTCAAGAGATTGAGCTGTACCAAAAAATGCCTTCTGATATGTGGCGGATAGCCCCGGTACTAATACTATCTGCAATTCCATTCGGGAATTATGTAATATTTCCTTTAGCGTAAGTATTGATCTTAGTGCTACATGCTGTTTTTGCTATTGCAATATATAAAAAACAGAATTAACATTAACATTAATTTAAATACCATTACAGGTTCTTAAAGCCAAAATCTCTTCTTTGCTCTCATTTCTGGTCGATACAGCAGCGTCTAGAATTCTCCACTCAAGACTTGACTGAACGACTCAAACACAACAGACCCGTCTTCCGTGCACTCCAGGCTAAATTGCACTCAGTACCAGAGGGACTACTGAAAAGGCAATGGCAGAGAGTGGTGGCACAACTTGGATCTGGGGTTCATCCTACTCCACAGGATGTGTTAGCTTGCAAAGAATTGTTTGTGAGAGAGCCATACAACCTAAATAGTTTGAGTTACCACCATTTGGTAAGTTCAGTTGATATCTATAATTTTATTCATACACAATTTTTATGCATAAAACATTATTCGCAATAGTATGCAAATTTTATTACCGTGACAAAATAGGTGCTAAATGTTTTGTATGGTAATTGTATTTCAGGGTCACCTTCTACAATTGCATGGCCTCAGAAAGACAATGTTCCGAATAAACAAACTAAAGTACCGTGCGTTTCTCCTGCTGGAGATGGATAAAGCTATAATAAGAGAAGGTGGTGTAGACATTCTCAACATGGAGACTCTTCGATACGCCTGCCATATTAGAGGATTGAATGGAAGTCATTTAACGAACAATGACATGAGGGAATGGCTACAACAGTGGCTGGATATATCAGTAAACCTAGACAAAAACTCGTACTCATTGCTTTTACATTGTCCTATTTTCCTCGCGTACAATCACCCACAAAACTGGGTACTGATATATTAAGTATTCCTAACATAAACAAGACATGTTGTTATCATGTTTGTTGTAACTGCTATTTTGGACTGTTGTTGTATTTAGATGTTTATTTATTTAACAGTATTTTTATCTCTCTAAGAGACATATAAACATGTTTAATTTGTTAAGTTTGATGGGCAAAGCCTAGCCTGTATGTGTAATGCAATATTTTTGTGACACTAATTTATAAGTTGCGCTGCTGTGAAATAACAAAATGTGACATATAATGCGAAAGTTATTAAAATATTTTTTAATATTGTTGTTTGATTGTGCAATTTGTGCATGAACTGAAATATCAAATATTTTTGCACTTTTTACTTTTTGAGAATTTCTAATTTTTATTCTCTATAAAGCTTTTGCGAGCGTTTCCAAATGTTTTCGCTCGCGGGATTGAGATTTATAATCTGTGAAGCGTAGCATGCTAACAGCTAACAGTGGCAGCTAGTTAAATGGTAGCAGTAGGTAAATGTTCTTTGGCATCAGAGATTATGTATCTTAATCCTGCGTGCGTATCCAAATCAGCACGACTAAAGGATTTGCCACACTGGATGCCTTCTGCGGTCTGTGGTCAGCTCAAATTGAAATCAGCCTGCGTTATGTATGAACAGCATTGTCGTTCAGCAGTCGACGCAAGGCAATTGGTCAGCGGTCCGGGCAGGGAAATCAGATTTTCTCTTAGAACACATTAAAACGAGGATTAACGCGACGGATAGTAGGTAAAACATTATATACCTTTAATTTTTGCCTGACGTTTCGACCGGGTTGCACCGATCGTGGTCACAGGCAGACAGCTGTCTGCCTGTGACCACGACCTGTAAAGGTATATAATGTTTTACCTACTATCCGTCGCGTTAATCCCCGTTTTAATGTGTTCTAATAATGAAACGCGAAAGTTTAAGACAGATTTTCTCTTGTTTTGGACTTAGCCATGTATCACTAAGAGCAAGCAATTTAGCTCATGCATATTCATTGTGGATCTTATGGATAAAAAGCGAATAAAAGAAATCCTAAAGTAAGCCTGTAGTAATAAAACATTACCCCACTAGCTCGCTAACCTGCTGCTTGTCTACAGACCTGCCGCGTGCCTGCACGGTCAGATCGCATATCTATCAAAATAGATCAAGAAGAACGACAATGTTGTTCATTACACTATGCGGACTGCGTTCAATTTAACCTGACCACATACTGCAGAACGCACACAGTGATACAATTCCTTAGGCTGGCGTCCACTAGACGGTCCGGGACACAACGCAAAAATATTTTGTTTCGTATATGAAACATCATAGAAATTCGCCAAATGTGTGGGCCCGCCTCGATCCTCCGCTTGTGTAAACGATGACTGCCTCGTTGGTCTAGTGGTCAGCACGCTGGGTACTATCCACGAGGTCCCGGGTCGAGCCGAAAGTGTTGGGTAATCTTGAAATAATTCAGACACAGCTCCAGAGTCAGGAAGGAAAGCACGATAAGCCGTTGGTCCTGCGCCTGATCTCTCTACGGTCATGTCGGACTGTCGTCTCACCGAATTATGAGAGAAGGAACAGAGAGTTCACCTGTGTATTGCGCACACACTTGTGCACTATAATAACTCCCGCGCAGTCGGCTAATTTCTGTCGAGATTGGCCACTGTAGTCGAAATTCGGCTAGGAGGACGATTACGATATTTAATTCATACAAAACGCAGGAGGAATTATGCGATGCGACCCTCCCCGATCGGCCTGATGGAGACCGGCCTTAAAAAGGCTCACTTATTTTATAAGTAAGACTAGTGGTTCCCCGCGACTTCGCCCGCAAGAGTTGGATTTTCCATATATACTTTCATCCCTCATTTCACCCCCTTAATGTTTTTATATCGCGACAAAATGTAGCCTATATCCTTTCCAGGGTCTCGAACTGTCTCCGTACCAAATTTGATCTCAATCGGTTCAGTGGCTTAAGCGTCAAGAGGTAAATGACAGAAAGACAAACACACTTTCGCATTTTTATAATATTAGTATGGATGATCAGTGAAATTTGTGAGAATATTATATAGATTTTCTTTGAATACTGTCAAACATTGTGAACGTCATCTCAGAAGTCGTCATCAAATTTTAGAAAATTATTTATAATTGGTGGATGAAATTGAAAATTGGGTTTCGGTCGATCTATGCTATACGGCTATACCCATGAAGAAGATGTGTAAACACAAAATAAGTGCTTTAATTATCGCCGTCACTGTATTTTGGTATGAGATAGCGGCCAAGAAACCTTATAGTAAACGGCAGCAGGCGATATGGCGGCTCGAGTGTGAATTGGGAGTGATTAGTGATTCCGAGTGTCCTGTCGACGGTGGATGGGCGTCTTGGGGCCCGTGGTCCTCCTGTCATGGATCGTGCGACGACGTGGGCCACAGAAGGAGAACACGACTGTGCAACAACCCGCCCCCTTCCCAAGACGGTATACCTTGCAGTGGCCTCGCAGAGCAAACTGAAGCTTGCTACCTCTCAAACTGCACCGTCGACGACTTCAGGAATCTAGCCGCAGGGGACGCGATCAGGATGCAAGCACTACGCCAGTTAGAAGCAGTACCAGCGCTAATGGAGCGGTGTTTTCAAATGGAGTGCCCCTTCGAGGCGATTGAAGCGGCCCTAGCGACAGACAACACGTGGCAACTCAACCCCGAAGCCTTGTGGAACTCGCTCCAATGCATAAAGCACAATTTAGGCTGCCCCGTATTTGGCGAGTGGGGACCTTGGGGTGCCTGGTCAGCTTGTGGCGCGCGCTGCGGCAAAGGCCTTCGCTGGAGACTGAGACGATGCGATAACCCTCCACCGTCAGACGCCCATCTAATTTGCACCGGAGAACCATTACAAGCGGAAGAATGTGAAGGAGACCAGTGCCTTACCGACGAACTGGATCCTCTGTCGCATAGGGGGGGACAGTGGAGCGCCTGGGGCCCGTGGACGGTCTGCTCAGAGAAATGCGGGACTGGAATACGACGCAGGCGCAGAACGTGTAACGAAGTTTCCAGACAACGCTCTGCCGGCATGTGGGGTACACACTGTCGCGGCCAGCACGACCACTTAGAGACGTGTGGGAACGTGAAGTGTATATTGGAGGGCGGTTGGTCTGGCTGGAGTGCGTGGGGGCCCTGTTCGCAAACGTGTGGCGCGGGCAGACGGTCTAGAACGAGGTCCTGTACTCGACCTATCCCAGCGGGGGGCGGGCTCAACTGCGTCGGCCCTAGAACAGAGGTCGGTTCCTGTCACCACATCCCGTGTGAAGTGTATTCGCATACCGTCGCAGTCCTAAACGGAGAATCACACCTGCAATTCAATTTTGAGAACAAACGATCGACTTTATTCCACTTCTACATCAGATTTATGCCTCTATCGCCGCATGGAACTCTAGTAAGAAGAGGAACGATCCACTCTCCACAAGTTCGCTTAAGTTTACAAAAGTGGCACGTTTGTTTAGACGCTAGTGGCTCCTCTCACTCTTGTGACCTCCCGCGCGTCTGTTCCACTGAAGTTATCGAACCAGCCGTTTGGCACTCTGCCCTGATAACTGTGACAAGCGAAGCTGCGTCTCTAAGACTCGACGACTCACAAGTCACAACCAAAAGTTCCTTTCCTTGCGACCCTGAACTACCGAACGACAAAGTCAATATTTTTGTGGGTGAAAGATTGCACGGTGAAATACAAGAGCTGATACTCAACTTCATTCCGTTGAACACGATGATTGAACGAGACCGCAGAATTAGAAAATCTGACTTCTACCCCACCTATGTTTCAAATGTAGCGTATGAGAAGTCAAACATAGAGGAAGCCTTTTTAAATCTTTACAATGAGCAGTATCTACGATTACCGTGTTTTGAATCCCAAGATGAATGGCGGATTGGTTTAACGTTAAAATCTAAACGAGATACAGGTTCTATACTTTTTCTAAGGGACGACGTGAGTGAAAATTGGTTGCACATGAGCCTGCAAAACATGAGACTAAAGTTGAAATTGGCAATGGACGACTTGCGATCCGAAAGCGCGAGTTCGTCAGGGTTCTCACTCGATCAGTGGCTTGAAATCGTTTTCTCGAAAAAGAGGGGTTCCAATTCGATCGAGGCCATTATAAATTCAGGGGAAAAGATGCATGTATTGTTCGGGGAAGACACGGCTAGAAAGCGTCGGAAAAGTCAGTATGCCTATTACAGACACAAAAATGCTGAAGAACCCTACAAACAAGTTCACGTTTCTGAAGACGAGCTAAAAGCTCACGAGTACGGCATTTGCGACGACGAGCTGTACGTAGGCGGAGTGCCAATAGAAATAAAAAAACGTATTTCCGAGGAGTTCACGTCGTTCGAGGGTATCGTTGCATCTATTAGTATTGATGGCAAACTGCAAGACTTGCGTAGCGCGAACCTAGAGCGTTACCAAGACGAAAAGGTGCAAGTGTCTTCGAGAACAGCTAGCGTCTCTGGCTCCTACCACGAGACTGCGTGGGGCAACTCGAACAGGTTAAACTTAACGTGCCTCCACACTAGAAGCGTTCGCAGTCCTCACTCTGCCCATTGGCTTTACCTAGACACAACAGTGAGTAGTTTCCTAAGAGAGAAGAAAGTGCGATCTCTGGATGATGGAAGAGTTCTCAGGCTTGTCGCGTCGGCTGATAATGATCTACGAGGGTTTTACACTTGCCGCGCTCACTCTAACAAACGGACTCGCAACATCGTCACTTACGGTGTCTTAGGCAAGATCCAATACCAACTTTCGTGGCCGGATTTCACGACTGTTATCGCCGTTATTACTACAGTATCTCTAGTGGTATGTACGCTCCTATGGCTCATTATTGAAGGGGTGAATGATCTTCGGGTTGGCTACGGTTTCTTCAGAGACGCTCACTTGTCGCCCGAAGAGGAGGCAGACGCTGTCTGCAAGTTTATTGACGACAACATTCACCTGATCGGGTCAAAGAGTGAGGCAAAGGTGGCGAAAGCTAAAGCGAGGCGCAAAGCGGAGAGGCTGGCGAGTAAGTCGAGCTTTGCTGCTCAGGAGCCCCAAGGAATGATGCAAGAGGATCAGTCGCCGGAATTCGCTGACGACTCCACTCCAACTGAGCCAGATGGTTTGCCAGCGTTGCCAGAGGTTAGAAGCTCAGTCGCTGAGCCGCCTCATAACGTGTATCGGTGTGAACCTAGCTACATAAGCTCTCCACGCCATGGATCCGTATCTTCGCCGAGGTCAAGACTCACGTCTTCGTCCTTCGAAATGACGTCACCTAGAGTCCTCTGTTCCCGTCTTCTGATGGCTAAGCGGCTGAACTTATCAAAGGAAAGTTTTTCTAGAAAGAACAAGAGTAGTCGTGGCAGCAATTCCGCAAGGAAGACTCGATCGAACCTGTTGACAATCAAGTCGTCTACGTTTGTCAACCTGTCGCCAGCTCACAAAGTGCTGCAGAAGTTTAAGCAACTCAAAAGTGAGGATGTGTTAATATAAGTTAATTTGTTTTAAGAAGAAAAATTCGTTCCGTGACTGTGCTGTGTAGTAATTTATTCCAGGTTTGTTAATAAAGATAATACAACAGGCGAGTGATGCTTGGTTAAAGACGTAACTACCTACCTAACGACGGATTATCATTTCGACAGACAAAATGGATATAGAGAATCTACAGTTAAAATACCAGAATGAACCGGAACCAGGCAGTATACAGTTTTAATGTAACGTACTAAGCCTAGGGTTCACCAACACGTGTTTAATTTTGAATTAGCTGGTTTAGCATTATTTGGCACATTTTGTATGGGAATTCTGTCAAATTAACCATTAATTAAAGATAAGATTACCGGCTGTTTAAAACTTGGTGAAAAGGTTGAGTAATCGGGTCTAAGAGTATAATATTAACATATAATATGAATATACCTTAAAACGAGCAATTCTTGTATATTTATTTATACATATTATATGCATACGTGATCTTGGAAATGGTTCTTACGATTTCGTTGAAATTTGGTATGTGGGCTGAAAATTTAGATAATTCTTTGGGAAAACGCGTGTTTTCAAGTTTAAATGCATTATTTTATTATTGCATGTAGTATTCGCATTGACGCAGAATATGGTCGCTTATTTTGCACCGGTAAGCATGAGCGTTATAGGCTTGATTGGGGTTCAAATCTTGCCTGATGACAAAATGTTAGTTTTTATTTATTTATTTAAATTTATAATTTTTTTGAGCAGTTTAAAAATTGTAGTTAATATTGGAGATAATATATTACTCATTATTATTTGCCTATTACAATAAATAGTACGAAGCATAGCTCGATCGCCCAGGTAGTGGATTATGTAACTTTGAATGAAATTATTTCCCTCATATTCAAATGTAAAGTCTGTAATGTACAGAAAGTGACGCAAGAGGGCAGGAGTAATCAAAATGGCATTTACTGCCGCGCGAGATGTTGTGATACCTCCTGACTATGAAAATTTAATACTGGCGGACTATAAAGATCATCATTTTCAAAGCAAAAAAAATTAATTAAAAATTTAAAAACCCCCGACACAAAATAATAGATGCAGATACAAACCTAAAACAAGGTTTATAACTATGGAATTATAGCTAGATTCAATACAGTTGGTTTAAATGGAAACCCTATAAAAAGCAAAAAATAAAACTGAAATTTTGACCCCACGTAAGTACGTAGGTATACAATTTTTAATACTAATGTTGTCGCGTCCGGGGACCTAACTTTGTGTTAAAGTACATAGTTACGTAACATATTATTATAAAGTTTTTGTATAAGTCCTCAATCCATTTACTTAAATAGCTTTGCTTCCCGAACGCGACTCGCGCAAATTTTGGTGGACGGCGCGCAAGATCTAATATTAATGCGGTCCCCGGACACGACAACATTAGTATAAAAAATTGTATACCTACGTACTTACGTAGGGTCAAAATTTCAGTTTTATTTTTTGCTTAAAAGCCCTTTTATTGGATACCCATATTGAGGGAGTTTAAAAAAAATATGTAATCCGCCATTTTGTTACGGCGGCCATCTTGGATTTGAAATTTGTCATAGTGTATAATATTCTACTAGTCAAGCCCTTTTATTTGATACCCATATTGAAGGAGTTTAAAAAATATATGTTATCCGCCATTTTGTTACGGCGGCCATCTTGGACTGATTTTCATCATACATAGCTAAGAACACTCCCGACTAATTAATCATTCAAATAAAAAAAAACTAAATCAAAATCGGTTCATCTGTTCGGGAGCTACGATGCCACAGACAGACACACACACACAGACACGTCAAACTTATAACACCCCGTCGTTTTTGCGTCGGGGGTTAGAAACACGTATCATCATTTTCTGCACTGAAGATAGTCGGAATATAATAAAAACAGGATTTTTTTTTTAAGTGATGGAACATTCAAAAAATGTTCCAAGCCCTTTTTACAGCTTTATGTAATATTCTGTGACGTTGGCAGCAGTGAGGATGATAATAAAGTTGTACCAGTTTTATATACACTTTTGACAGACAAAAAGAAAACAACTTACAGTATTATGTTGGAGATGATTAAGAAACAAATTCCAGAATGGACACCCAGTAATTTTGTCACAGACTTCGAGCAGGCGACAATAGGTGCAATCCAGACAATATTTCCAAAAATTAATCATCACGGTTGTTATTACCATTTTCGTGAGAAGTAGCGTAGGCAAGCAAAGAAATTAGGATTGACAGATAGCTACTCAAAAAAAATTGTGGGACTCTGCAATACATTGCCACTGCTACCCTCATCTAAAATACATGAAGGGTGGACACGTATATTCAAAATGAAATAATATTGGATAACCCAAAACTAAAAAAATCATTAATTTTTTTAAAACGGTTTGGATGCCAAAATGTAACACATGGTCTTGCTTTGCAAAGAGACATCGTACTACAAATACTTGCGAAGGCTGGAATGCCCAGTACAACGGCAGTTTTAACTGGTTCCATGCCACAGCACGCACCGGTGCGAGATAACAATTGATTTTCTATTGTGTCTCAAAGTTGGCAGCGAATGGGTTAAAAACTCTTTTTGCCTTCCTTAAAGTAATTAAAAACGATTCCGAATTTCGAACCGTAGTACCCAAAATTCAAGAGAAACGAAAATCATCTGTACTTCACAGAAACACTTACATACACCATGTGCAAATGCAACTCATTGTAGGCGATATAAACGTCCCGCTATTCCTAGAAAAATTAAGACAGTAAAATATAGGTTACTAATAAAATAAAGTAATGCCAATTGTACCATCACGTTTTTTATTGAAGTAATGTGGAGTGTCACGCTTGTATTTATTTCCCTGGTACTAATGGGATAAATCAGTACCATTTGTACCACCAATGGTATTGTCTAATGGTACAGGTGTTCCGGAGGGAATTATTTCAATCAAAGTTTTGTAGCTAAAGTTGGCCATTCACGGCCAGTTACACTAATTAGTCGGTCTGAGGTACAACCAAAATTTTACGTTTTCAATATCGGTAATAAAAATCTAGGCTATAGGCATAAGTACTTAAAAAGTAACTTAACGTTATTATTTTTTACCACGGTTTCCCATATTTACCGGTTCTAAGAACTTCTCGCCCATTTTATCCACTAAATTAAAAAAACTAAAAGTACCCTTTGCGTGGGCAATAGCCCACGTTCTAGCAGCAATGAATGAAAGTCAGTTTTCAGATTATTTTTATATTAGTGAGTTTAGTCAATTTTTGAACTGACCGTAAATTGCCAGTTTTCAGATTATTTTTATGTTAGTGAGTGGAGTCAATTTTTGAACTGACCGTGAATGGCCAGCTTAACAGAGTAACTAAAGTTGTCAAATGTGACATTTTCAAGCGATTTCAATCCTGAATTGTTAGCAACAGAGTTACGTAATTAGCCCCCAGGTAGTGGATTATGTAACTTTGAATGAAATTATTTCAATCAAAGTTTTGTTGCGAAAGTTGGTCATTCACGGTCAGTTACACTAATTAGTCGGTCTAAGGTACGACTAAAATTTTACGTTTTCAATATCGATAATAAAAATCTAGGCTATAGGCATAAGTACTAAAAAAGTAACTTGACGTTATTATTTTTTTCCTCAATTGCCCATATTTTACCGGTTCTAAGCCCATATTTTACCCCCCTTTGCGTGGGGAATTGCCCACGTTCTAGCAGCACTGAATGAAGTCAGTTTTCAGGTTATTTTTTTGTTGGTGAGTGGAGTCATTTTTTAAACTGACCGTGAATGGCCAGCTTAACAGAGTTAATGAAGTTGTCAAATGTGACATTTTCAAGCGATTTCGATCCAGAATTGTTAGCAACAGAGTTACGTAATTAGCCCCCAGGTATTATTAACAAATAACAAAACTTCTGTGTGTCATAAATTAAAATTGTTTATTTAAATAAAGTAAAATGATACATCACAAAACGTATTTAAACACTAAAAATGAGCTAGAACCATGTTTGGCACAAAAAATATATTCGATTACAACATTTTGATAATGTAAACTAAAATGGCACCAAATTGTTCAATAAGAGTCTATTGAAAATAAAATTCCTGTGTTGTACTTTAAAATAATCTTCACTATGATTCTATGACATTTTGAAGCTATTAATAAAATAATTTAACACCAAACAAAAGAAGACTAGAATATAATAGGAATACAGTGATATAATAAATACTAGTTGCTTATACTTAATGTATGCAAAATTAACATCACACTAAAATTGACAATATTTAATTTAGCAGAATTTAATTGAATTAAACCTGTATATCGTACTGGGAGTATGTATTTATTTATTTAGGAAACTTAACAAGCGTTGGACGCAGAGGGGGAGTAATTGTGCATTTTACATTTTCTCACTAACCTAGATAACATATCAAATAATTTAAAACTTCCGGACCGTTGGTAAAGTAATCCCGTCTATTCACTGGATTAGTGCTGGTCTATAAGAGCTATATTCCTCTTCAACTAACTTTTGAAGTAGTTAGACTGTTACTTAACTAGTAAAGCCTACATAACCATGGTAGTATCGTGAGCGTCAGGATGGCGGGTGTATGTCACCGAAGTTGTTTTGGGGGACTTTCCGTGTACCTTTGTGTATATTTTTTCGTGTACCTACCCAAGAGTGAAGATATGCCGTAAATAAGGTACACCCGCCATTCTGACGTCAGGATGGCGGGTGTACCTTAATTACGGCATATCTTTACTCTTACGGTATATCTATCTTTACCCGCGATCCTGACGCTCACGTAGTTTCCCTATTCATTTCATTATATTTGAGATTCATTCTCGCACCCCTAAGTAACCGTTTGTCTGGTAGGGGCGGGGGACACGAAATTTCGAACTATTCAACGATACTCCACACACTGGGGTTGAAGAAAAAATTTGTAAAATGTTTTTTTTTTGTTTTCTTAGCGTGATTATTATGCACATGTGTGCTAAATTAGTTTTCTAGTAATAAAGGTATTAGCGCCAGGCCTTGGACAGACTATATGGGTTCTATTTTTTTAATAACAGCTATTCGTATTTAAAATTGAGGAGGCATACACGTTAATGTGAATTTGGGCTGTGTAAAATATTTAAAATAACTTTA
The DNA here is from genome assembly GCA_949316185.1 of Pyrausta nigrata. NCBI lineage: Eukaryota > Metazoa > Arthropoda > Insecta > Lepidoptera > Crambidae > Pyrausta > Pyrausta nigrata. Next base: position 5,194,923 of record OX438936.1, read on the forward strand.
TCTCGGCGACTGAAATATTAAAAATAAGCATTAAACTAGGTTCAGATAATCGCGCACTTCGACCATAAAATAATAATAAATACAGAATCTTAGTCATCTGATATTGATCAAATGACTAAAATTCTGTATTTATTGGTTAACATTGGTTTTTCTGTGCCGTCCATTTGTATTATGACCGTATGACAGAATCTTGCCGAGATTGGAAATTTAAAATTACCTACGTCGATGCACGTCCGTGATCACATGAACCTAGCCTAATTCTTAACTCTATTTTTCATAACTTAATCATTTGTTGTAATACTATATTGAATATAAAACTAAACGGGTCGGCGTATAGATATAACGTCAATATTTTCTAACATTGTCTTTTACACTTTTCTACGATTTCTATTCTACGTGTACTAGGAATAACTAGTATTTTTTTTTGTCATTTTTAAATATTTTTTTCATGTTTTTTTGTCTTTTTCGTGTACAGCTTTCGTGCTGTCTTGATAATTTAACAATAGAGCGATTAATAAGAGTGCTCGATTTAAGCAAATATTATAACTTTTCATGTACGTCATTTAAAAATATACGAATTCTTATCTTTAAACTCTGCTATTTTAATCTTATTTACAATCAAAATTTGTAATTATAATAAAATAACATTAGATATAAAATCTGATTACAAGCAATAAATAAAAAATATTATATAAGTAGAATTACAAAAACTGTGGCTACAATAAGTAACAATAAACAGCAATTAGAAAATAATACATTTTCTGTGCTAATATTTTCCGCAATTGACCTTAAATTTATAAGCACTATTAAAAATGCTTATTTCTGTATTCTTCACCTATCGTTGTTTACATTAGCTGTTATACCCATCCCATGCAAATAAAATGTTTTTTCAAAAGTAAAATATGGCAATAAATATGAGAAAAGTTCATGATACTAAATCAGTAAACCTAATGTCTTTTTGTCAATATTATTAAAATAAATTTGTCAGAAAATGGTGTAGACATTTACCTTGATTCGAACGCATCGGTCTTTTGATTAGTATCGATGATAGAGAGTGTTCCTCTAATCATTGTGCAAGTTCTCGCTGTGCTGGTGGTAAGATGGCTTCCTGCGGCGGGTGGCGGGCGCTGAAGTATTGGGGGCGTTGAAGTAATTGTTGTAGTAAATGGTGGTGATAAGAATGGTGGCGCTAAGGATGCTGGACACGCAGAAGTTGAACATCAGTTTTACGTCGCCGGAGTCGACGTACACGGTGAATATGCGGCCTGGAAAATCACATTTTCATTATCAAACTTTAAAAAATAATTATTTCGCTCAACTCTCTAGTCATTTTAGGTTTCGTACCCAAAGGTTAAAAAAGGGACCTAAGGAAATTACTAAGTCTGTTGTCCTACTGCCTACGAGTAAACGAATCAGCGATCAGCGAGTTGTTAGCACAAGAAACGTGCGTTAGGTATACATTCCGTGTAAACAAAAGAGATGCATACATTAATAGTTGATCGCTGACTGTTCACTGCTGGCGAAAACTCGCTTTACTAGTTTGTCGCTCAAAGTTATCAAGATAACACTTGCTCGGCGAAGCTTGGCGATCAACTAGCATTCTTAATTTCTATCCCAAATTCAAATCTCCGATCGCGCAACAACACTACTAGCTTATAGCCCAGCCAGGCTTGGTTCACTCCGCAATTAGCTTGAAGCTACAAGTACATGCGCGGATCGACTGGTCGGCGTTTGGTCGTAATGGATGTCACCAGCCGGCCGCATCGCATGTAAGATCTACGACTCACGCGCGCATTTGGCGGCGCGTCGGTCGACCCTACGCTGTCAGGTGAGATGAGGTTACGCGAGAGAAAAAGAGGCAAATATGTAGGTGCTTATAGCGGTAGACTATTGGCGTGCCTTGATATCAATTTTCACTTTATTGTGTCGTATCAAGAGTAGCTATTTACTTTAATAACATTGCGGAGGGGTCCTTCTGTACTAGGACTTATTTATTCTACGGCCCAGCAACGACTCGCCATCGTTTCTAGTTCTACTCGCTTCTCGCTCATCGTTGCCGGTCGGACAACTGCCTTATACTACACTGTCCGTCGGTCTGTCCATATAAAGTGGGGCTTCCACACACTTACTTAAAAAATAAATAATTAACTTAAAATAGAAAAATATGGGGGGGGGGGGGGGGCATACAATAAATGTGATATATTCCCACTGCTGGGAAAATGCCTCACCTCAACTATGAGGAGGTACGAGCCATACTCCACTCAGTGCGGATTGGTGGAGGGGTGTATGACAAACCTTACAGTCAGAAGTTATCAAGCCGCCCTAGGGCCTCTGACTAGGCTTAACGACTAATAACACAGATATTAGCCGGGACCAACTGCTTAACGTGCCTTCCGAAGCACGGAGATGCTTGTCATGGACGTCACTTAAATGGTCGGAATGGTCACCCATCCAATCACGACCGCGCCGTGGGTTGCTTGACTTTTGGTATCACTACCAAAGCGCTGCCGCCACTGCGCCACTAGCACCATGTTATAATATCGAATGTTGTATAAATAATGGAAGGAAAAGTGCGCGGGGCCGATTCGTACTAGGTCGGTTGTTTTATAAAATCATCCTTGACTTAGGTACAAATGCTCGTGCTCATCACGCAAACATTTGCCCCTTGCGGGATTTGTACCCGCAACTGCTGGTTTTGTGGTCCAGAACGCGAACTACTACATCAAGACGGTTGGTAAACAATCTTTTTATGACTTAAATAATGTAATTGAAATAAGTAATAAACCGATTGATATAAAAAGTTTTAGATAATAAATTATCATAGTAGGTTGTTATTTATGTGATTATCTTATTTTTTGATAAAAACCGGCCAAGTGCGAGTCAGACTTGCGCACGAAGGGTTCCGTACCATTATCCATAACATTAGAAATTATATTATATTTATAAACAGCTTTATTGTATGGGAGCCCCCCTTAAATATTATTTTTATCCTGTTTTTAGTATTTGTTGTTATAGCGGCAACAGAAATACATCATTTGTAAAATTTTAACTGTCTAGCTATTACGGTTCATGAGATACAGCCTGGTGACAGACAGACAGACAGACAGCGGAGGCTTAGTAATAGGATCCTGTTTTTCCCATTTAAGTACGGAACCCTAAAAAGTAATGTCATGCTTGTACAATAAGCGTCATGCAGCAAAACACACCTATGTCTATGTTTGGTGTTACATCAAATTCGCAAAGCCAGAACGAGAGGGAACTATTACGTGTCACTTGTAAAGAATCTGTTCGTAGAAAGTTGTCACTAATATGGGATTTCCAACCATAATACATTGATATAAAGCCCAAATTGCTAAAATGTAGAACACTGTAATTTTGGACCGACCGATTTACCAAGAACGTGGAAGAAAATTATATCACATTTATAAAACAATAACATTTATGGCTTTATGCCGCTTATCGCGAAACATTTTGTAATGGATATCATTCGCAATGCATAACCAAATTACTTTTCGTCAAGGACTTTACAAACATCATAATATCACGAAAGCATTATCCATACTATCCATACTAATATTATAAATGCGAAAGTGTGTCTTGTCTGTCTGACTGTTATCTCTTGGCGCTTAAACCACTGAACTGATTGAGATGAAATTTGGTGTGGAGACAGTTCGAGACCCTTGAAATGACATAGGCTACATTTCGTCGCCATATAAAAACATTAAGGGGGTGATATGGGGGATGAAAGTTTATATGGAGAAACCAACTCTTGCGGGCGAAGTCGCGGGGAACCACAAGTAATTAATACATCACAGATCATATTAAAATGGTTAAAAAGCCTGTTTCTAAAGGCCCTGTTTATAACAAAAGTGTCGCCTACGGCCGGAGCAATATACCTCGCATATTTATGATCCCTCATGATAAATTAAAATAAAAATAATTTATTTTAGACCATAAATCCATATTGGTGTTAGTAACAATTGCTTATAAACTATGTTAGTAAATGAAATTTCATTTAAATATTTCAAATCCTGCCCAGATAAACGCGGCGCCCACTCAGCAGCATCTGCAACTCAGTGCTGCCGGTGACAGATGTGTCACTACCCAGTGCTTTAATATAGGACTGTCCTCCCTTACAGAAATAGTGTTCAGGATGCCATTGACGCTACCGCGTAACCTGCGCATCAGAGAGCCAATTCTTTTGCGTACAATCGCATGGAAGCCATCCACGCGGGTGAACTGCAAACATCCCTGATGCACTACAGTATCGCGGCAGCCCCATTAGCACCCTGAAACCATTGTTGTATTGTACGCGCAAGGCATTGAAGGCATTGAAACCTATACAATATTTTGACAACCAGTTTTAAGGACAAAACTCTTCATTTAAACAATAAATAAAAATTGGAGGCCGTAAAAAATAAGTCATTACTGCAAAAACATACGATATAGATTTTGTATATTTGATTTATTGTTTAGACTAGTGGTTCCCCGCTACTTCGCCCGCAAGAGTTGGTTTTTCCATATAAACTTTCATCCCCCATTTCACCCCTTAATGTTTTTATATCGCGACAAAATGAGCCTATGTCCTTTCCAGGGTCTCGAACTGTCTCCATACCAAATTTCATCTCAATCGGTTCAGTGGTTTAAGCGTCAAGAGGTAACAAACAGACAGACACCCTTTCGCATTTATAATATTAGTATGGATTTATAAGTAGAGTATTTTCCAAATAACCAATTTTTGTCAGTCTGTGATAGCCCTCTTAACATCATGTCATATCATACACATTTATAAATGTTATAAATTTCGCTTTAGCCAAGTTTTGAATAAAAGTAATGCTATTTCTAACTAGTATTTAAAAATAGTACTACTTATCTTCGTCATAATCTAAATCTGATTTAGGTTTCAGCATAAACATAAAGAGACTTGACGACCGTCTTGGTATAGCCGTTCGCGCACCGGACTTCTAAACCAGGCGGTTGCGGGTTCGAATCCCGCAAAGAGCAAATGTTTGTGTGATGAGCACAAGCATTTGTACCTAAGTCATGGATGTTTATATGTATTTAAGTATTTCTATCCGTTATCCTTGTCACCATAGCACAAGCTCACGCTTAGTTTGGGACTAGGTAATTGTTGTGTTTGTTGAAACAATTTATTTATTTATTTACATAGTTACGTGTCCGGGTTCCGAGTTGCGATAATTTATGGGCCATTAGATCATCAAATGTGAGACAAACTCTTTACGTTTACATTTGTTCGATTTACATTAGATTATAGATTCCCAAAATACATCATATCAGCCTATTGCAGTCCACTGCTGGACATAGGCCTCTCCAAGACGGCGCCAACTTTCACGGTCCTCCGCTTCTCGCATCCAGCCACCACCGGCCACCTTCCTCAGGTCATCGGTCCACCTAGCAGGGGGGCGTCCAACACTACGTTTCCCGAGACGTGGTCTCCATTCGAGAACCTTCCTACTCCAACGCCCGTCGGTTCTGCGACAGACATGACCAGCCCACTGCCACTTCAGCTTACTGCACCTCTGAACGATATCTATGACTTTCGTCTTTTCCCAAAATACAGTTTTCTAGTTTGGGAATTTATGTGTTCATCTTTTAATGTCAACTTTCCCTACCACTTCTTTAATTTGTACTTATAAATGTAACTAAACATAACAAATGAGATAATCCTCATGATGCCTACCACCACTCGAGACACAGGCACAGAATAAGTACTAGTACTTCGTACAGAAGTATGACTTTGCAATGAAATTCAAAGAAATATCTACTCAATGTTGTTAACGATATGGTGTAATTCAGTTCGCCTCTGACGTATAGACACCTACAGAAATACATTGCAAGATAATTTCATTCTTATAACTCTGGAATATGATTTATAATACACTAAACCTATTCAGTGACGTACTATCACGCAACGCGATAGGGTTGACTGCCACAAGAAGCTACCTACGCCATCTAGCGCATCTTTCTAGGACTTTATTCACGCTCGTCCAACCAGCAACCTAGTGTCGCGCACCACCGGTGAATAAAAGGCGGGAGCGTGTCGGTGCCGGCTAGCGACACCCAACTTGTTTAGTCCCTTACCAAGGGGTCGCCGCGCGTAGGTACGTTTTTGCTACCTACGCGGGATACACCGGCCTGATACAGGTTAATTCCTAGTTTGATGGTGGATGGCTGATTGTTGATGTAATATTATGTACTAATGCTATTGTAATTGTCATTGAAGTGGAACAATAAACGTTATTTATTATTATTATTGTTATCGACAAAAAAAAACTATGTTGGGTTCGCAACCCCTCTTGAAATAGCAGCTATTTTAATTTTTTTTTTATTTGGCAGACATTTTTTTCATTTGGATTATGTCTCTAGATAAATTAAAGGCCTTTAAAATATCGCTATTCGGAACCCGTTCACACTGTATAGTAGTGGTAGTAGGGATTATACTCACTGAGATTAGTAAGAACAGAGATTATCCAGGTGGTCGGAGATATGCCACTTGCGTCGGCGTTTTTCACAATGTTTAAGATGTAGAACACCTTAGAAGAACCACTTAGAGGAGTGCAAATTGGCTGAAAAATAAAAGTTTCGCGGTTAGTCCAACATGGGTGTAGTCACAGAATAAGTACTAGTACTTTGTACAGAATTTTGACTTTGCAATTAAATTCAAAGAAATATCTACTCAATGTCGATACCGATATGGTGTAATTTAGTTCGCCTCAGAGTCAAGCACCTTTTCGTTTAGACACCTACAAAAATCCATTGCAAGATAAATTCATTCTTATAACTCTAAAATATGATTCATAATACACTAAACCTATTCAGTTCAGTTCAGGCGTACTATCAAGCGACGCAATAGGGTTGATTGCTACTAACGCCATTTAGCGCACCTTTCTAGCACTTTATTTATGTCCAGCCAGCAACGTAGTGCCGCGCGCCGCCGGTGAATAAAACGAGCGCGCGTGTGGTTGCGTTTTTGCTACCTTCGCGGGGAGTTACACATGCCTGTAGTGTAAAGTTCGCAAGCAAAGCATCTGAACAACGATGGAATAATTGGGAAAACGGCCGCAATTCAGAGTACCCCACTTTGACCTTAAAACCTCGTCTATTCCTTACGTAATAAAAGGTGTTTACGTATTTCACATGGGTAACCCTAACGTACTGCCGACTGTACTTAATATATTAAGATATCGTACGTACAATCCATTTAAAGGTATTTAATGTATTTAAATTCAATGAGAGGTGCTTGTGGCGCAGTGGCGGCAGCGCTTTGGTAGTGATACCAAAAAGTTAAGCAACCCACGGCGCGGTCGTGATTGGATGGGTGACCATTCCGACCATTTAAGTGACGTCCATGACAAGCATCTCCGTGCTTCGGAAGGCACGTTAAGCAGTTGGTCCCGGCTAATATCTGTGGTATTAGTCGTTAAGCCTAGTGAGAGGCCCTAGGGCGGCTTCATAACTTCTGACAGTAAGGTTTGTCACTTGCCTTACATACACCCCTCCACCAATCCGCACTGAGCCCGCGTGGTGAAGTATGGCTCTTTCCTCCTCATAGTTGAGGTGAGGCCTTTTCCCAGCAGTGGGATCTAATAGGCTGACTTATATTTATTATATAAATTCAATGAACAAGATTGCTGCGGCCATCGTAATTGGCAGGGCTCGTTGACACATTTCATTATGGCCTATCTAATGTAACATTTGACCATCGCATTTGACAAACCACATGTTAACGTTTTATTTTTGGGGAGGTTCTTAATTTGGCAAGCACATCTAGATGTGAATCAACCCTATGCTGTCTATCTACGGGAACGAATCAGATATGAGAAGATATCAGGCCTTGTCCATTTTAGGTTTGAAGCTACAATGTAGGTACATACGTCCAATGAGTGCATTTAAAAAGAGGTAAATAGTTCATTAGCGCGCAAAAATTGATTGCCTTAAATAGAGTAATTTGCTCAATATTGCAATCAAATATGACATTTGACACGTAAAAGAACGTTTGCTCGGAGCATCAAATTCGAATAGATGACAGGTCTACCTCTTTTTCAAAGAAATACACTGTCAGTGTCGACGTCGAAAAATTATTGTCGTTCACAAAATGCCATAAACTTACCACGATGTGGGAGATGTAGTCTTTCGGCAGCGTGTCAGTGAGGAAGCCAATGATCAATGCAAAATAGCCCACGATGACAGCATGGATTAGCGGCTTGTGAAGCAAACGCCGATACAACAATACGTAGTACGTCAGTATATACACTTGGATCAGGATAATTGGGTATTCCAGGTACGTCAGGATGCTATAATCGCACGTCAAGTTGTACAGTGTAGTGATGGAGAACCTGAAAATAAGAAATACGCTAGTTTGTACTTAATGACTTTAGATTAATGTTGCGTTTCATATATTATCCGATTATTTCGAAACGCTGTAGTCCTGTAGTCGCAGGGAACAAAAGTCCTTTTGTTTCCTGCGACTTCGCCCGCGCCTAAAGTCGGATTTTCCATACAAACTTTCATCACCCGTTGATGTTTTTATATTGCGACTAGCAGTTCCCCGCGACTTCGCCCGCGCAAAAGTCGGAATTTCCATACAAATTTTCACCCTCCATTTCACGTCAGCCTTTATGAGGGTTCCTCTTGTCGAGTAATGCACAAAGGACAACTATACAAACTGATACCAGTCACTGCCGGAGTGAAACAGGGCTCTTTGCTGTCGCCGTTATTTTCCCTAATAGTCATGGATGACGTGATACGCAGAGTAACCTATAAAGAAGAGAGGGGAATACCTTGGTTGCATGGTAAGACTCTCGAAGACATAGACTTCGCGGACGATCTTTGCTTGCTCGCCACATCTCGTGACCAACTTTAGTCCAAGACCGATGACCTCGCAAATGCTGCTGCTAAGGAATGCCTGCGTATCAACTGTGGCAAGACCAAAGATATGCGCCTAAACACCACCCATGCTGCGCCTATATATGTAAACGGCGAGGTTGTCGTTCCTCCTTTACGGAAGCGCGACATGCCTCGTCAAGAAGGAAGCAACCAGTAGACTACAGGTGTTCGTCAACAAATGCTTGCGGCGCATTCTGAGGATCTACTGGCCACGAACCATCTCTAATGTAAGGCTGTGGGAGATAACCGACTAAAACCCATCGACAAGGAGATCCTAAATAGAATCGCTGGATTGGACATGTTTTGCGGAAGCCAGATAACCACCTGTCCAAACATGGGCTAACATGGCAAGCGTATGGGAAGAGAAGGCTGGGCCGCCCCCGTTCCACCTGGAGGTGCTCAGTTGAGAAAGAGGCTGCATCAACTGGTCTCGGCTGGAAGGACCTGGAAGCTACCGCGCAAGATAGAGAGCAGTGGAAATCCCTCCTTCGAGCCCTATGTCCCTGATGAGGGACAACAGGATTGCATCATCGTCATCATATTACAAGTTTTCCCGTAAGAATGAAGAATTTTCCTGCGGTAAAAAGTACCTAGCCTATGTTCATCAGGGATAATGTCGGCTTCCAATGGTAAAAGAAGTTTTAAAATCGGCCAGTAGTTTTGGAGCCATTTCGATACAAACAATCAAATCTTTTTTCTTTATAATAATGTCCTCCTAGCCGAATTCCGACTACGGCGGCCTATCTCAACAGAGATTAGCCAACTGCGCGGGACATATTACAGTGCACAAGTGTGTGCGCAATACACAGGTGCACTCTCTGTTCCTTCACTCTTATAATTCGGTGAGACGGCAGTCCGACATGACCGTAGAGAGATCAGGCGCAGGACCAACGGCTTAACGTGCTTTCCGAGTTACAAACACTATCTATGGCCATTCTTAGCAACTGTTTCCATATTTCCTTAGTTATAAAAGGGCTTCTTGTCTTTGAATCTTTAACAATTCATGTGTTTTGGAGGCTAACTGATGGATTCAGGGAATAATCATTTTCAAGATATTCAGAAAAGTCATTTACCTTTTCTAAGGAGACGCAAGCCCATTGTCTTTCAGTTTTTAGGTCGAGTTTAGCGTTTTTCGGTCTTTTGTAGGTTTTCCAAAATTTCCAAAGAGAATGCCTACTGAATGTCGTGGATTGGAGTGATTCCAGTTCAGGTCAGAAGCTGCTTTATAGAATGTCCTTTTGTCAGAAGGGGCATTCCACGCGAAACGGACAGCTAAAAAAAGTTGATGTTTCCGATTTCAGTAATATTTGAGTATGTTTTACTTATACATGTCCTTGATACGTGTACCAAATATTTTTGTAATATAGTGCCTAGTTAGAGAGTTAAGGGACTTTGAAGTTTTGACCAACGAGTGGGCATGCAGTACTTCAAAGCCGATTAACAAATCATAAGATGATAGATATAAATAAATCTCTCTACGGTCATGTCGGACTGCCGTCTCACCGAATTATAAGAGTGAAGGAACAGAGAGTGCACCTGTGTATTGCGCACACACTTGTGCACTGTCCGCTTCGCGTGGAATGCCCCAGAATCTAATCCACTTCATTGCCACGTTTGCCCTAACTTTGCGTTTGTTAATTAGGGCTTTTTAATGGCCAATTAGTATTTCGGTAGTTCATGTTGCAGCTTCTGGAGTGTTATCCCAGCAAGCTGCGTTATGATACCTCATGGCATTTTCAAAGTTATCTGGAGTATTGAGTGGTACATTGGGTTGAATATTACAATCAATATATCTCTTATTACTAAAAGGTTAAAAACCACGGATTTAAATTTAAGGATTCTGCAATCACTAAGTGCAATTTCAGTGCGCAGTACCTTAAGGTACATTTGGCTAAAGCTAAAATGTAAGTAAATAAATATACATAGCTTACGCAGTAATTTCCATCATCAATCCCTTCAGATCTATTCCTTCAGCCGTCCTGCGATCCTTGACTGCCATGATTTGAGGCACCTTTAGGAATAAGCAAGACATGATGGTTACGGCACTTATGACCGTGGAAATCTGCTTTAAAATACTGTCTTCCATGTCGATTAATTTGTTCTGCCCTGAAAAGAAACCAACATGGCATATTAATCCTAAGGCAAGGCAGTGAGATTTTCAATAAATAAAATAAGCCTTTATTTCTCTGACCATACGTTCTTAACTATTGTCTACATTATTTAGTTGCATTACAGTCAGGCTGTGGATATGGGCCTCTTCCAGTTGTTTCAATAGGGATCAGTCTCTTGCTAGTCTACGCCATCCATTAGGCAAATTGTCTTCCCATCTCATTGCTGGTCTTCCTTTTCCTCTCTTTGCTGTTCTAATGAGACATACTTTTTGACAAATAAAAACAAAAGCGGTGGTTGCCATTTGCCACAACAATTGTATGCCATTACCATATGGTGCAAAACCAATTGATTTGATGAGGTATGTATGTATTAAAAGGCATTTGAAGGCAGTTAACAGTAAAGTGCATTTTTCTTTGCTTATATAATAAATTATAAACAAAATTAACCATTTATAAATGACTAGTGGTTCCCCGCGACTTCGCCCCCAAGAGTTGGATTTTCTATATAAACTTTCATCCCCCATTTCCCTTTATGTTTTTATATCGTGACAAAATGTAGCCAAAGTCCTTTCTAGGGTCTCGAACGATCTCCATACCAAATTTCATATCAATTGGTTCAGTTGTTTAAGAGTCAAGAGGTAACAGACAGACAGACACACTTTCACATTTATAATATTAGTATGGATAAAGACACAGGAATTACAACCTACAATAGTAATCATTTGATACTTACAACTGTTTGTGTCTAAAAGTAAGTTCATTTTTACTAATATTTTTTTAAATCACAAGTTTTTTTAATAATATTTTTAGGTCATGAAAAGATTGTTAACAATGTTTATCAAACTAAGTGAAACTGACATTAGGTAGGAGGCACCTAACTACACACATGTCAAATTTAAAAAATAAATTATTCTGTCACTCAGAAAATAATGTTCCCCACTGATAATGAAAGAATTTTCAAAAACCAGTTGGTAGCTACAGAGATTACTTCCTGCAGACATTCTTTATCCCGGCAAGATATTATACCTCCATATAGATAATGTACTGGTAGAAATCCTTTTTTCTAGGTACCTAATAAACCAATGCTCAATTGTTTTAACGTAAAAGATATGAATTCAAACGATTGCGAATGAGTAATATTATTATTTAGATCCATTCCCACCTCTTAACACCTAACTAGAAACAAATAAGTCACCCACAAGGTCAGCGGGGTCTAATAAAAAACGGTGCTTATTAAATAATAGCTTTAACAGGGTCTCAAACGCGGGCACAGAATCAAACCAACTTTGCTGTGGCGCCAATTTATATGATTTACACTACCAAGGCCAAAGAGTACTGAAATGACACTCACCTACTAAAATAACTTATTTTTAAAACGGTGTCTAGTACGATCGACACGTACGCCGCGAAGAGTCAAAGAAAATGTACCAAAGCATGATAATTATTTACACCATTCCATTCTTATTCCATTTAAATATAATGCAATAAAAGAGGCATTTCAGAAATTCAGACAGCACGGCATTTTTTTGAACATTCGACATTCGAATTTAGGAGACGTCATTATGACAGTGACAATTTGTCAATGCCAGAATTGACACTTGATTGATCAATGACTGCTGACATTCTACATTGGGTTGGCCTCGGCTGATGTTATGATCGTGCCATTGCGATGTTTTTACTTGACAGTTGGACGCGCTCACCATCGATAAAGTCACAGTGACGAAGATTTCTTTATTATATTCTTTATTTTAAATTACTTAAAAAACTAAAAACGTCTTTATTACATTGCAGATTACTCCATTCTACAAACGAGATGGCTGACTTTCTTACATGGGTCACGCTCATGACTGCTACAATTTTTAATATGGGGTACCAATTCAACCCGGGTATGACCTCTTTTTGTTTTTGGGTTTTTTAATCTCCAATTACACAGAAACGCAGTCGGGTTTTTAGTTTTTAATTACCGTTCTTTAATTTTATTATTTTTAGTTTTTATAATCAAAATAAAACACAAGACTGCAAACATATATATTTTTGAAAAGGTCTCTTTACTGACTTTTATTTGATACCCATATTGCTAGAGGAAAAAATCAATCACTCCAATTTTAAAAATGGCGCCCGCAAATGGAAATAAAGGGAGAGGACCTTTATATCCATTTGCGGGCGCCATTTTTAAAATTTTAATAGGCTATGTCACTCTAACAATTTTGACAAATTCAACGACACCGCATATGTCAAAAATAACCCTCCTTCCGCAGTCGGGTAAAAAGTTATCGTGCCTTTCAATATGGGCGCCGAGTCGCAGTCGATCGTGAGCGCGTGTGACTAACCAATGAAAACTCGCACCACACTAGGAGGCACTAGCGATGGGCAAGGGAAAGAAAAAAATGGGATGGAAAAGAAAAATACGGGAAAGTATGGGAAAAAACGGAAAGATTGGGAAATATTCCAATTCGGCGGGAAAATACTCAAAAGTGGACTTAAATTAATAAAATGCGAGAATTTAGCTACTGTAACAATGGTTTTACGCCTGTAGCACACCCTTACATAAAACCATAACAGCGGGACCACGCTAGTTTTGCCTATTTGTCAGTTTTATTACACCAAACGTAAACTGCATGTTCTAATGCTTAAATTTATCTGAGTCTTTTTTTCTTTGAGATTCGACGATCCTGTAGTATAATTCCTATTACTGTGCCCACGATGTCGATGATGTTGTGCCCAACAATCAACGCTACTAAAATAAAAGCAGAAGTTCGGGCCGCCTCTGGGCTTGAAGTTAGCACTTAGACCATTCGGAATTGCTTGCACCAGGCTGGATTACGAGCACAGGCGCCTCTCAACGACAGAGATTAGAGTGGGCTAGGCTTCGGCAGAATGAAGAAGATGAAGAAGAAAACATTTAGCAAAACTGTCTTTCGTTGACGAATTGCGAATCAGTAGTCATCCAGATAACCGACGTGTCTGTGTTTAGAGAAGACCAGGAGACCGTGAAAGGCAAAGAACTGCCACAGAAACAGTTCAGCAAGGCGGGAAATCGGTGTCCTTATGAGGGTGGTATTATGATTGGAGCTAACACCTTTGATCCCGTATCTTGGCTTCATGACAGCAGACATGTATAAAGCAGTTGCTATTGATGGAATAAACCATGGGCACCAATTTGTACTGGTCGATGATAATCCAGATCCAGCTTCATTAGGGCTCTATATATACCTTTGCTGACGACACGGCGCTGTTGTTGTTTGGGGACTCCTGAGACGAAGCTTTGACCAACGCTCAGGAGGGCTTCAATAGGGTTATCGATTGGTAAAGGCATAATGTATTAACCCTCAACGTTGCTAAGACGAAATATGTTCCATTTGCCATGAGGTCAAATTATCTACCATCCTCGACTTATGGTGTTATAGCCCATAATTGTGGTCAATCCCTTCCAAACGAGTGTCTTTGCCCTGAGTTGCAACGGTCTGAATGCACTAAATACCTGGGAGTGTTAATAGATAACACACTTAGCTTTAAGCCCCACATTGAGTTACTTGCAGCCAGAATGCGCAAACTCATCTTTGTGTTTAAATCCCTTAAGAATGTCGCTAATCGTAGGGTAATTAAGACGGTTTATTTCGCTCTGAGTCACTCTCTACTAGAATATTGTATTTCTGTTTGGGGTGGTGCAGATAAGACGCACCTATTAACGGTGGAAAGGGCGCAACGAGCTCAACTCAAGGTCGCAGCTGGGCTTCCCTTTCTTTACCCCACTGTGGAACTGCACAAGGACTGGGATGTGCTTACTGCAAGGCAAACTTACTTCCTCAGGGCTGTCTTAAAAAAGCACTTACAATTAAAATATGACCCTGAGCTGATGAGAGGCAAAAGGCGAACTGGCTCAGTTTGCCCAAAAATCACTCTGCGAACTTCTTTCTCACACATTTTTTTATGTTTCCTAGGTCCTTATCTTTATAATAAATTAAACGAACATTTTGCTATGTACCCACTTACCAGGTCTAAATGTAAGAAAGTTGTCACCAACTACCTAAAGTCTTTGAACTATGACGAAACCGAACAGATTTTATGCCCCTTGGAATGATGTTGTAGGTCAGTTCCACTTTGCTATCGATACTTGTGAAGTTAAAATTTTTAACCTAACATCACATCACTATTTTCTGGCTTCGTTCTCATAAACACTGCTCATTAGAAATTGAATTGTAAAGAACTGCGAGGGTGGCCTGGTTGACCTGTAGAACAGGTTTTGTTCATAACCTACTTCAGGCTCCAGCCTCGCACAAAATTTAGGATGAAACATAACTAATTAAGTTACATAATAACCTAACTGTAATGCCTAATTTTTGTGGAGGAAATAAATAAACTTTTATTATTATATTAATATTTATAATGCGCCCGCACATCGAGCTCAATGAGTCAATGCTGCTCTCCGAAAATACGACATCACAAGGTAGACTGGCCTACCGGCTCGCCTGACTTCAACCCAATAGAGCACGCGTGGGATGCTCTTATGCGAGCTGTTTGGAACCGTCAGCCACTTCCCCAGACAGTGCCACAGGGAAGCCGCTATTCAAGAATGGGACAGGTTACCCCAAGAAATGCTGGATAACTTGATCCTCAGCATACCCAGGAGGATCTCCGCATGTGTTCGAGCCAGGGGAGGAGTTATATTATATTGAATAAAAACATTTTATTTATACATTGTCGTTAAGTTTGGTTAAACAGTATTATCCTTTATATCAAATTTCTCTTACAATTACATTATGGTTAATTACTCAATTTTTGTTATTAACAAATTTAAATGAGTTTTTTTCTTCATTTCAAAGGGTTTTTCTATTTAAAGAAAATACACAATAACACATTTTTCTTGATAAAGTTAAATTTAAAGAATTATATCAGTTTATGCTAGTGATCTCAACCATTTCTACGTGTGTATAGCACATTTCAACATCCGCAAATATAACTAAGTTATACAAACACAAAAAAACTTGCAATTATTTTTAATTACATCTATTACATGTGCAAAATCGCCTTTATTTGTTTTAAATATTAAATAAGTATTGCGCGATTTGTCCGCATATGGAATTAAGTTTTTGAACTTGTTATCAAATCAGATACTTTGTAATATCTTGTTCATTTTTGGACCTATAGAAAAAAAAACTAAATGAGTGTGTCTTAAAATGAAACCAGCAGTTTTCGAGTTTACAAGCAAAAAAATATAAAAAAGAGGCGCCTTTCTTTTACTATTCCGTTGATAGCTCACTTACCACACTCGGGACAAAAGTATGTTCACCTAGACACCTCGAAGAAAAAAAACCTACACGTTTTATTTTCTGAATTTCTTGTTTTTAGTAACGAAGATTTATCTTTATTATCACTTGTCTCAAATATTCAAACGTAACAGAAGCCAAACTGCCGTTCCTAATGTAGAGATTTTACTATGACCCGGTTTGTTTATGTCGAGATTTCTCCAATCCTTATCAAACGTCTACATTTCTGCACCAATTCGCGTCATCGTGATCACAGTAGTAGGAAGTATACTACAGGATCGCCGAATCTCAAAGAAAAAAAGATTCAGATAAATCTAAGCATTAGAACATGCAGTTTACGTTTGGTGCAATAAAACTGACAAACAGGCAAAACTAGCGTGGACCCGCTGTTATGGTTTTATGTAAGGGGCACACCCTTTTACAGGCGTAAAACCATTGTTACAGTAGCTAAATTCTCGCATTTTATTAATTTAAGTCCACTTTTGAGTATTTTCCCGCCGAATTGGAAATATTCCGCATACTTTCCCCGAATTTGGGAATAAACCCAACAGTTGGAAATATTCCGGGGAGTAAACCCAACGCTAGGAGGCACTCAGAACGAAAATTGCATACCTGGTATTGCTAGATGTCGCTACAATACTGCTTTCACGGAGGCGCGAAAATAATAAAGTTTTGAACGCGTTTTATACGATGCAAATTCGAAAACGTCAAAAAACGACAACTTCTTGTAATTCTAAGCCGTTATTTGTTACGGCCGTAAGGCCGTTAAACATGTACTAAAAAAAACTCTTAATACATATTTGATTTAAGTGATATTTGGTTAGAATGACGTGTTTGAACCCATTTAGGGGTAGAAAAGATGTGGGCGAGTGTGGTAGGTTTTATAGGATATTCGACGAACTGTAATAAACCGTCTACACTCGTAGTTAATATAAGAACAACTATACCTAAAATCTAGCACTGATTTTAGGATTGGTATAGTTGTTCTTCTAAAATATTTTTGATATTGTTGTGTATGTAGCATATCATGTTGAATAATAAAAATATGCTATGGTAACTATATTAGGAGGTATTTTTTTTCTACAGTTATTATGTATAAATTACAAAACGAGACGGCAAGTTAATACGAAAAGAAAAATTTCGCCAGCGTATATTTACTTAGTCTAGAAACTGACACAGATAGAAAAAATGTTGGAATTAAAATAGCTACGAGTAGTTACCTACTTGAAATCTCAATTCCCTGCTAACAACTGCTTTTAAATTCCCTTTAGAGACCTCATCTGCCTGTGAATCCACTATATTACCCATTATACAATCTGGTGAGCCTCTGAATAGAGGAAGATAATATTAAAATACACTGTGCTTTATAATAAGCTTAGAGTGAACCATTTCATGCATTTTCATTCGACGGTGAATGAAACCTTATTGTGGATTTTTCAATCATTTCTGGAGTAAGTAGTGTGCCAGAGAATTAAACTGTGGGAGTATCTACCTACATACTTACCTACGAACCATCACCTAAGTATTAATTATTCTGTGCTATCACATAAAATTGATTCCATTGAACTACCTACATATTATTAATTGACTCATAGTTGTAAGTCGCAAGAGCAGCGTGAACTAAGTAGATAGGTCAAGTCAGCTTTGATATTATTTGGTGTTAGATTATGCTCTTTTTACCCGACTGCGGAAGGAGGGTTATGTTTTTCGAAAGTATGTATGTATTATTGTTTGGCACACGCAACAGACCGTTTTTGACATATTATGCGGTGTCGTTGAATTTGTCAAAATTGTGAGAGTGAATATACATTTAAAAAATTGCACCCGCAAATGGAAATAAACGGGGGAGGGGATTGATTTTTTCCTTATCATAGCAATATGGGTATCAAACGAAAGCCAGTAAAAATACCATTTTAAAAATATAATAATATTTGCAGTCCGGTCTTTTGTTTTTCAGTAATTATGTTTGCTTGTTTCGTTTGTTTAAGTGGGCGAACGTTGCTTGTTGCTGGCTGTATCAAATCTACTTATTGGATTGCTGGTATTTTTACAGCCGTCTAATGAAAAATGCCGCTAAAAACCAAAACTTTTTGATGCAACTACTAATTTCGATTTCATGGATTTTCTAAGGACTTATTATGACCCTGTAATCCGCAGTATGGAAGATGCAATATAAAACTCCCAACCAAGGTCCATCAATTTTTTTTTATTGTTTAGTCGACAAAGATATATGTAAGTATATGCTATCGATGTTACGTCATAACTATTATATAATATGTGATGCCGTCGAGTATTATCGTGGTGGAAGGCTATACCACCTTTTCTATTTCGTAATCGGGGCGATTTTTTCTTTAAGGGCTTGTTTTAGATTTTTTAGTAGCTGACATTAGGTATCGGAATTAAAATTCGTTTGACCAAGTAGCAAAATCTTATAATATACAATACCTTTCCAGTCCCACCATACACACAGTACACTTTTGTTCGGAGTGAGGCCAGGCTTTGAGACTATTTGCGATGGCTCACCTCTCGCTTAGACTAAGATCAAAGTTTAATATTAGGGAAATGGAGAATGAAATCGACAAATAGTACCTACTAAAAACCCCTAAGTCATTTTAAAAGACCTACTCGAGCATAACCGTAGATGACTAAAAAATTTATCCCTACTTCCCATATGGTGAAGCTATCCTAAAAATAAATATTTCCAAATTTTAATATTTACCACTCTGGCAGCGTAAGTGGTATACTTACATATACCGACAAAATTACAGCTTTCTAGTACTAACATGTCTTTTGTGCTAACGGTCTCTTAGCAATCAAAAAAACCTCATACAGACGGACTTGACGAAACTATAAAAGTTCCTTATCAGGACTACGGAACCCTAAAATCGGATCGGTTTCATTTCGTTGCAATGTTCCGCAGGTGGAGATCCTGTTTACCATTACCAAGATTTTGTCACTCTAATCGATTTTCTCTATTCTTATTTAATCTTTCTTTATTTACTCTTTCGATTTTTCGAGTAATCGATTGGAAATCGAACATCTAGCTTTTTTACATATAATCATTTTATATGTATAACCGTTTATGCAAGCAATCCAAAACTTGACCGGTGAATGCTAAGCTCTTCTGCAATTTGGCGACTGCTTATTTGTCGATATTACTACTATTTTGCAATAATAGCATTAACACTTACTTTGCTAGGATGATCACAGCAAGAAACATATTTAACATCAAATTTATCAGACCTGAATCCGCTGAACGATTTTTGCATCATTTTGTTCTAGAATCTTCTCTACAAACATTACAAATCTCTCTTGCAAAACTAAATACCATATGTTTCCTTAATAACTTCCATTTCAAAACTATAATAATAATCCTAGCCGAATTTCGACTACAGTGGCCAATCTCAACAGAGATTAGCTCTATGTTCCTTCACTCTCATAAATCGGTGAGACGGCATGCAGTCCGACATGACCCTAGAGATCAGGCGCAAAACCAACGGCTTAACTTTTTTCCAAGACACGGGGGTGTTAATACCACCAACTTCCTGACTCCGGAGCTGTGCCTGAGTTATTTCAAGACAGAAAAACCCTTTCGGGCTCGATCCGGGATTCGAACCCGGGACCACGTGGATAGTAAGTACCCAGCGTGCTGACCAATAGTGGTCAGCAGTTGGTATAGACCAACGAGGCAGTTATTCAAAATAATAAGAAATATGTAAAACACTTAAAACATATAAAAGATAATTTCGTCACATTTCTATGTAACTATAAGGTACATATTTATTATACACAAGTACTCGTAGTATACAGAAAACAAATAGAATAGGGAAATAACAGCTATTTTAAATTATATCAAGATCACACACACACTTTATTTAAATTTATATCTCGGACCCTAATATCAGCTTCGATTCGATTTGGTATTATGTATTCCGACTTCATTACGCAAAGGACTCATAGTTTAATTATGAAGCCTGCAATTCGATTTTTTTAAATAAGGTGATTTAGTTCAAAAGTATCCCTTGCGTGTTTTATAAGTTATTGCAATTATAAAAATGTTAATAGGTACTAGCTTTCCACTGTGTTAGGAATTAACACTTCTCCACTTTCCGACGGCTTCTTGGAAGAAAATATTACAAAGGAGAAAATAAGTCAAAACTTTAGATCATTTCAATTAAATCGTAAAATATCACAGTGATTTAGACGGTCGATCCCCGTTCACAGAATGGTTGGCTATGTTAATCTCATGTCTTTTTAAATTGAGGAGTAATTATTTTTCTATCACATAAACTTCCCACTTTATTTGTCTTAATTTTTAGTTAATTAAAAACGCTTGTATATTCAAATAGCACTGAAGGAATTTATATACTTACAAACAATACAACAAAACGTAAAAAGGCGGAATAATGAAATGTGGGCGGTGCTAAGTGACAAAGGTAAAAACAAATTAAATAGTGTAAAAGAATGTGTTTGTATAAATGTGACTTAGTGCGTGTCGGTCCTTGAATAAGTAGGGTTCCGTAGTTACCCATCTCTAATGAAATTCTAAGTCATTGATTAAGTTCGTTTTCTATAGGGCTATTGCGAAATTTCCCAGACTGTCTTTGTCTAGTCTCGAAGCACTATATAGTAGGAACTATAAATAAGCTTATTATATTATCGTTTTGAAATATAGACGTTCATAAGTGACATGTTCTGTCCCAAATTGAATAAATGATTTTTGAATTTGAAGTCCCCTTGTCCAGCTACATCTTTAAAGTTGGTCGATAGTTCCTTATTCATTATCCAATGGAGCCTACTTATTTCTAATAGTTTTTCTTTAAATTCATTATACCTACATGCGTATTTCAGGATTTTTTCGACGCACCCCAAAGAAGCCGTTTGTCTGCTAGGGGGTGGAGATACGTCACGTGACTTTAACAATGTAGTTGAAAACGTTATAATTCAGTAATTTTTAAGAACTTTTCAACGATACGCTGCACGTGACACGAAGGTAGACGAAAAAAAAACGATGCTGTTAATTAATTTTAATTATCAAAAGATTTTGTTACTTTCGTTACTTCATGTGTTTCGTATAATTATTTGTGCCATGTTATAGCTTTGTATTAATATCGGTCATGAAGAAACTATTAGGGTTCCTTGTTGAATAAGGAGTCCCAAATTATACACTATCATGTTTTAATCATGCCAAAAAATAATAGGCTTGAAAATACACTTTTAACACATTTGTTTGAATGAAATCTTTTATCCGCAAAGTTACTGAGGCTTGTGTTTATCCCAAAACGTCGATAAATTTATGAACTTATTATTATGAAGTTACGCTCTGGCTCTCGCGCGCAAATGCCTTCTGGCATAGGCAAAAATTAAATAAATAGGTATTACGTACACTGTACAGATTTATTTAAACAAGGTCACATTCTTTATCATTTTGGAATACATTTTAAACTAACTTTCATACCGTTGTTTTTATAATTTTAAAAAATTGTTTTGAGATAATAATTGGGTGTTTTTATGTATTGTGTGTAAAAAGGTAGGTGATATTTTAAGTAGTTCACTGCATTGATCTAAATCCAAGGTTAAATATACATAAACGTTTTTACTACGCAAAAAACTTTTCTTTTTAGGTTACGCAGTTAACTAAAATCGAGTTTTCAACTTTATAACGCACGAGCATAAGACACAGTACACCCTCAAACTTCACGCAAATAAAACGTGTGTAGTAAAAAAACACAAAACAAAGGACACAAAAAGTTTTCTAAAACTTCTTACTGTGAGGAATGATGAATGCAGCGCCACAACACATTGTGGCCGTTGCGAAGACCAACTCCGCGAGATTGAGTAATTACAATGGCAAGCTGACCGCTCGCCCCGACGTCGCCGCTCGACGTCTGAAATTCGTCCCAGTACTTGCGCACTACACCTAAACTACCCCACTGCGCAACAACCCCCTACTCTCGGCTCCACCCATCACGCGTAGCCTAGCAATAGAACGGATTTTACTCGCATGAAATAACCAAATATTTTTTGATCCAAAAAGGAGGTAGCACAAAAAAAGTTTTCGCAACGACGGTCGCGTGCACAATTTTCAATATTTTATATAACCACCTCGAAGTTTGTTTTACATCGAGGTGTTTTTTAAAATTTTCGATATATTTTATTGTTGTTATTTTACAAACAAGTGTTAAAAGTTAAGAGTGTAGTGTTATAGCAGAGTTTTTCGACCAAATAATGGTTTTATAAATATATTTAATGCCGGATACCAGGTACGTATCGAAGCACAAAATTTATTAGAATTCATAGTGTTTATCATACAATTTATTGTAATTGGCTATCTAAGCTTTAGAGTTATTTTTTTTAAATCATAAATATACGCACCATGCTATTTTCGAACGAGTGAAACCTATATTCTGACTTTCGTATAACCGAATTTTTAAAGTTCATTAAAATCGTCAACCCTTTTCATGTATAAGAAACAAAAAATAAGCATAAAATTGTATAACTTGCAGATAGTAATCAAATTTGCCGATATTTTAAAGAATTGTGGTTTAAATTGTTTTCGTAATTTTTAAGATTATAATTTAAAGTATTCTGTTGATAGGTTCTGTTTTTACACGAATTTAATTTAATTTGCCTGAGCGGGCAAAATGTTAGAATTTTTAATTTTTCAACAACTTTTAAAGTAACATGCGAGCATACGCTAACATCTGGCAGTAAATTCAGCTCACGTCACCGGGCTCGTAAAATTGGAAACTGGGAAACATAAAAGTTTTTTTGTAACCTTTGGGAAATCTAAATATAAGTACGTACAAAAGCAATATAAATTGCTAATAATGGACTTAATTTATGAAGTTATATGCATTTAAATTTTGTCCAATGTTTGAGATATTAGTAAGTAAATTATTTACAATAAAAAGTTTAACTTTTTTAAATAAATATTAAATAAAAAAAGTATTAAGTAACTACATATTAATGGCTTGAATAAATAGATTATAGATGTTCACATGAAATTTTGGTGTGTAAATAAACACATTTTTAATATTTTATTATTATGAGATTTTTATGTTTATACTTAAAATTTATACCATTTTAAATAATAAAATGACCTAATATTTTTTCGACACGTGTCAGCTACGGCCCTGTGAGTCCTTGAACTTTCCCAGGGCTCAGTTAGTTTATATCTCGATGCCGTCGCATCACGGACTGCACTCAGTTCGGAACCAACCACCGCCGCGAAAAGGTTCTATATTTTTGAATCGGATATTTTGGGAAACTTTGTTTTAAAAATTTGATAGACAAATAGATATTAGGAAGAATAGGCCGTAAAATAAATAAAAAAATCTGAATTATTTAGAAAAAAATAAAAAACATTCTATATCTTTTTTACAGTGCTAAAGGCTGATACAAGCCCGAGCGCATGCCGTAAAGGCGAAAAACGAAAGGCTCTCCTCAAGTGTGGAGCATAACGTGAGTTCATTCACCCTTTGTCAGCATTTTCCGCGCTTTGGCGATGTTACGCCGTGCTTTCCCGCCAAAACAGTGTGGAAGTTGACAGTTCTCTATATGGAATAAAAATTATAACTAAATTCACAAATTAATGATTATGTCTCTGCAAGTAATTCTGAATCAAAGGACTTGTCCTCTTTTTGTATGCAGGCTGGTTTTTTATTCCAAGATATCACCAACCACCAATAACCTATATTTATCTTTAAGCTACAAAAATATGAAACACGTAACCATAGAAATCAGAATTTTAAACGCCTCCATTTTTGAGAAAAAATTGTTTTGTAACAGGCATCATCCATTGATCATTTACTTGAATTTCCTGGCTCTATGTCTATGTACCATTGCCTTTCCACTGGTGGATAAATACTACTAGGTACTACCACAGATTATTTATTAGGTACTACTGTCAATGGAATGACAATTTTCATGCGTTAATTGATCTAGGCGAATGTGCGGTTTATGTACAGACAAAGATAAAAATTAATTTCAATTTTTCTCTAAATTGGAGGCCTTAAAAAATATATTAATTATGCAGAAAGGCTAGTTTTTGTGAACTCTTTCATAAAATATTTAGTTTATTCTGGTTAGAAATATTGACGAATAAAAAACCATTAATGGACAAGTCCTTTGATGCTCAATTTTAAGCTTAACTTATGGAGCATATAAACACAATCAATTGAATTTCATACTTTCATAGACAAAGTTTTTTTTTTATCGGAAATGGAAAATACTTCCGAGTCCAAGTGCGGATGAGTAATGCCAAGCCACAGCGCAGAATACAATGGGAGAATGTTGGCTCGTTTTTAATTGACAAAAAACGCCTGATTCTGGTTATAAATCCGCGTAAGGTATAGTCTCCGCGTACGAAAAGATTGCTAATAACGTTATTATTTGCATTTTTATAAACATACCATTTATTTATGTAAAAATAGACATTATAGAACGCCACATTACTTTGATTACAAAGTACGTTGCTAGAGTACCTATTTACCAGAAACCAGAAAGACCGGTGATACGACCCCCCGAACTTCTGAGGGTGACACCGCGAAATTGGGCGATTAAACCACGCAACAGGGGTTGTCGTTAAATAAGAAAAACTAAATATATATTACATGATTGTCCAACATTAAACTGATTGCGTAGTGCAGTTCAAATTTACGTGGGCAGGACATCGGTGCGGGGAGGGGATTGGGTGGGAGTGGGAGTTTACCTCCTAGCATCTAGAATGCGCTAGCCAGTTCATCGTCTACTGCCTTCTGGAGCGGTCTTCTCTAGTGAACAGTGCGAAGTGTTAGTTTGAAATTTTCTTTTTTAAAACCAAACTTTTTTATCATGCCAGCGGTTTCTCACCCCATGTATGGGGTGGCCTTCAATCCTGGAGGGAACGACACCACGCGTCTCTTCTCACCGGTGACGTTGAGTCAAGAATGGCCAACCCTTGGTCGCCTCATCTTTATGGTTTTCTGCTCATGTCTTGGAACCACCATCAATGGATTCTTCGTCGCCGCTTTTTTTGTGGAACATACCTTAAAGCGCGTGGGTGAGTAAAGTGAAGTGAAGAAAGTATTTTTTTAGTTTATTATTAATATTTTAAATATGATTTGATAAAAGTTTGTGCCTAGCAAAAAGTTTAAACATTATTATCCTAGTTAGTTAAAAGTTAGGTATTTGTGCCCGCGACTACTAATTGCTCCAGCGACTGTGATTTTAAACATAAGTGAATTTCAGAAAAATATTCAGAATAAATTTAGGAGCTTTTTTATACTCTGCGAAGTGCTACTTTTAAAGTTTATTTTATTTTTTAAATGCCCATGTTTTATAGAATACGCGACATTAAGGCAGTTGTCAGACCGGTAAAAATAAGCGAGAAGCAAGTAGAGCTAGAAACTAGAAACGAGTTGGCTAGTTGTCGCTGGGCTATAAAGCGAGTGTTCTTGAGCTACCGGCGATTTGAATTTGAAATAGAATTTTTGACTGCTAGTTGATAGCTAAACACAATGTGAGTAGATAATCGGAACGGATACAAAGCTTCATACAAGCACGAAAATCGGTGGAACTACTATAAGCATGCGTAACAACTGGCCGCTTGTCACTTACACGGTGTATGGCAGCGCGCTAGTGGACAAATTTCAGGGTTAGCGCGACACATAATTATTGTATTGTTTTCCTAGATGCAAATTGCAAGTTGGATTATTTGAATTTTTAATAAAAAAGTAGAATTTTTTTAATAATATATGGTAATGTACATACTGTGTGTGATATAAAACCGTAATTGTGATGTCTAACGCTGTGGACCGTGGATTGAAGGAACTTTTCAGTAAAATAAAGCTTAGTACTAATAAATAGTTTTTTAACGTAGCACAGAAAGTAAGTTAGTGGGGTAAGGTTTTTTTTTATCCTTTGGGACAGACAATAAGTGATTGGAAATAGGCATACAGTTTTTTGAGGTAAAGTATTTTATTTTATATTTGTCAATTGTAATGCCACCCTATGGAAAATTCCAAACATCAGGGCTTTTTCTGTAGGTCATTTTTGGTTCGCTAGGTGGAGCTAGGTGTCTTAACCCTTTGTGACAACCCTACCAAAATAGTTGACAAATTCTAACGCTCTTAAGAAGCTTGGTCTCTGTTCCGTACTACTTCCTCACGTATCGCCGAACGAGCATCGCCAAGCGATTTTATCTTTGATAGCTCTTTCGGCTTGAATTTCGCACACAGAAATTAATCTGTGTCATCCGGTGGGACTCAAACCCACGTCCCTTCGCTATCCGGGTGAGTGGTCTTACCAACTGAGCTACGGAGGACGTTAGTCAGACGACGAATTTTTGTAAGTGCTTGCTACGCCAGTGAGCCGGCGTTTTCCGTATTTCGTAAAAACTTGCAAAATAATTGCTTTTAAATTATAAAAATAATTATAAGGTCTTTCGGCAATACAATATTAAAGCAAGTTCTCGTCAGCAGTGTAAACTTGTACGTTTTAGGCGAGAAAATCGCCGACAGTTACTCGTTTAGTTGTTGGCAGTGAGACAACTGCCTAAATGTATATTATGTATTTCCCGTAAATGACTCTTGGCCTACCACCCTATTTCGTCGGTTGACGGAATTCGTGAGAAAACTATCATCATGACTAATGACAGTTTGAAATAACCTATTGACATTTTAAGGTATCATTATTTAATATGCCTTTATTAGCTATCGGCATATAAAAAAAAAAATATGTAAAAGTCCAACATAACTCTCTTGTAAAAATTGTTTCCTTTTGTTTTTATTTTTGAGTTTTGGGACATGGTTTTAATCATATACCCTACTAATTTGTCTAAGGGAAGAGCGATTCCATCTAACACAGGCGTACACCTAAAGTGTAACTCCACTACTATTAAAGATTATGTAAAATGTTTATATTGAAATAAATATTATTATAATTATTTCTTTAAATAAAGTTCCGTAACATTGTAATCGTGAATAGGTTTCATTAGTTATAAATAATCAGTAACTACTCGACCAAATTTTAAAAATGTAGCCGAAGAAGGATGGATTTCTTACTTAACTGCAGCAAACACTTTAATATTAGGTACCTACATAATTAGCGTCTGGCATCTACAGAACCCTAAACTTTGTCGTGGCTCGTGACAAGCAGAAGGCCAATTATTTCTGAAATATGTGACGGGAACGTATCGATATTGTTGATGTATTTTTTAAGTTATAGGGTTCCGTACTCAAAGGGTTAAAACGGGAACCTATTGCTAAGACTTCGCTGTCTGTTTCGCTGTCTGTCTGTCACTAATGGTACGAACCCTTCATGTGCGAGTCGGACTCGCACTGGGTCGGTTTTTTTGGATTTTCCTGCTGCTACACCACTTGATAAAAACTTCTGGATGAAGTTATTTATACGTTTTTTGTTTTGTTTTAGGAAATGTTTTCCTGGCCTGTGTCGGATTGTCGGATTTGATAGTCACCACAGGGGTGATGCCAATATCGGCCGTGGTGCTACTATCTGCCGGTGAATGGGATGTTTTGCCTGTATGCCACACTTTGCAATTTTTGACTGAAACCGCCACTTATTGCTACAGCCTCTTCTTCGTCGTAAGTAATGAATCACTGACGTGTATACTTTAATTTTAATTATAAGAACATTTTCTTTATTCAAAGAATTATTTTTGTTTACAGTTGGTTGCTGCCGAAGGCTACTATCGAATATGCCGCTCGGTCCCGGAGTACCAGTACTTCATGTCTATGCGCGTAACTCTGGTCACCATATTGGTTATGACTGTGAGTGTCACTATGGCAGGGATCGGAGTGCACCTCGGCTTGGACTACGACTACTGCGAGCGGCGGCACTTCGGTAACTTCTACTACAGGGTCTCAACCACAGTCATCTTTCATGGCATTCCTGGGGTCATGACGTTGTTTGGCCTGATCGCGGCCTGCGTCAGAGTCCGCCAGCGTGCCCGCCAGCACATGTACTACAAACGATCAAAGCAGTACGAGCGTGACTTCTCAACCACATGCTTAAACTTGACTGCATATGTTTTCTACATCGTAGCCTGGTTGCCGTACATCATTTTGGTCAACAAGTCCCCTGGAACTGTCGACTCGAAATACTACCACTGCGTTTGGCTGGGGGTCTGCCGCTCTGCCATCACCAGTTTCCTTTACAGCTGCATGAATAGGAACTTCAGACGCGCGTTCGCTCATCTCTTCTATTATTGTTGCTGCAAGAGTACTTTGTCGGGTTCGTTTAGCAATCGTCACAGGAGGGCTGTGGAGTACAAGACGACAGCAGGCGATGTGAGGGTCCATATTATGCACCAAGCCGTAAACACTGGCAGCCCCCAGCGTGGAGCGTCTTCGTCGCGTGAGACTCAGGAATTATGATCTCGAGATAGACAAGTAGTCGTGTACATTTATTAAACGTGGTGAGCTGGTACTGCGTGCGTTAGACGTTGAGGAGCTACCATGCGTGGTGTGATATTTTTTGAGATTTGTATTTGAAAGAACACTTCTAACGTTCGCATTACTAGTGACTACAGACAGACCCGGCACATCAACGGAAATCGGTATGTACCTAAGTGGACTTCGTTACGAAGCGTTTATTCTTTTAGGAAAGGGAAATATTTTTCCTTTACTGCAATGCACTCGACCAACATTGTGTACTAAACTTGTAGTACATTTTCGTATATTCAAGTAAGTGGTCTAAGTATAAAATAATATTTATTATTCCATATTTATTTTCGCAGACTTGATAACTGTAGTTTAACATAAGTAATTGAGTATAGATTCATTTAAGCTTTATGGATGTTGCAATCGATGTTGTGTGTTTAGTTCTATAATAAATAGGTATTTGTAAGTAGGTAACGATGTATACCTGTGTAGGTACTTATATATTTCAGTTTACAAAGTCTATGTGCTTAGTAACAAGTAGCT
Organism: Pyrausta nigrata; assembly: GCA_949316185.1. NCBI lineage: Eukaryota > Metazoa > Arthropoda > Insecta > Lepidoptera > Crambidae > Pyrausta > Pyrausta nigrata. Next base: position 5,224,134 of record OX438936.1, read on the forward strand.
TTGTTATAAGAGTTTTCATTTTGCTGTAAAATTAATACCTATATACTTAATATTGTATTAATACTTTTAACAAAAAAAACTATTGTATTTTACGACCCAGTTGTAACAGTATGTTGACTCGTAAAAATTAACATTTTAATATATTTTACGTCTTACAAATAAACAAAAACCATACATCACATTTTATCCATTGGTGGTCTTGATAGTGACAATATAAAAAAAAGAAGAAAGAAACATTTTCTTAAAAAATATTTTTGTAAAAATTGTTTGAAATTTTGTCTTGCTGATAAAAAACAAATCTATTTTTAAACAAAGCTTTTGGATAAAACATTGTTTTCTCCCTTTTTATATCAATAGTAAGGCAAATGCTATTCTTCTAACCCTGACGTACCCTTCTGCAATACAAATTATTGTGTTTTAATTTCCATAAAACCAGTACGATTTTTAAAAAAACTTTTGGGGGCAAGATTTTAAGCATTTTGTTAGTTTGTGAGTAATATGAAACTACAACCCAAAAAAAAAAATGATAATAAGGATATTTAAATATTTAGACTTTGTTCATATTGATGTGAGATAGTACACGTAGTACTATGTACTTTAGCCTTAAGTATGTAGATATACTATAACTTGAACCGATCTTTTGATCTGTATTACGATTTTAATGAACAAGTAGATTACTAACAATAACTTAGTCACAATTTTTGAAGCATGCTTTTATATTTTACTGTTTGTGTCTACATAATGAATAATGTTGAAATACTTTGACTTTAATGACTGATTAACTTCTTCAATAGAAATAAGGACAAAGATTTCCAATCAGGTTGTAAGCAATTTCAAAATAATTGAAACAAAATAAGTGGAAAGATATAATACGACAAATACAGGGTGACCAGTACCTAATTGCTGGATAATCCTTTAACTACCTATAGATTGGTCACCATCATGTTATAGTATTTTAAGTCAGTCTTATCATTTTTGATTTATATATATATATTTTTAAATCCCTAAAAAATATTTATGAAGAAAATAAACTAGGCAATGTATTTTATTCTGTAACAAATAAAATAATATGTATAACAAATAAAAGAAAAAACTAGAAATATAAAACTAAATTAAAATACACATAAATAAATAAATAACTTGTAGCTAAACTTTCAACACGACTACAAGTCAGATATTTTAATTAGTGGTATAACTACCTAAAAATAAATTATCTGAAATATTTCATTTTCTAATGGCTTTTTCTACAAATGATAGCAATTTATTAAATCTGTTTTTTTTAATACCTCTAAATATTTCACCTTTTACTTCAAATGTCAATAAAGCTTACAAAAATATAAAAAATCAAAATGGTAAGACATTCACTTGAAAAAATAAATACTGGATTCCTTATATACTCGTACTTATTTAAGTTTATGCCTTATGTATGTTTAATACTATGCTTAGTTGTCTAATTAATACTTAACGCTTAATGTGATTCATGTTTACGTTCGCACAAAGATTCGTTTTGGTACCTAGAGGACCTAATTGATTAAGTTATGGAATTAATTTCAAGTTCTCATTTTTGAGCTTAGCCCAGAATTTAAACTTACCGCTAACATAAAACCATTATTTGTTTATCATTAGGTTTCCGTCCTTAACGATTCTACCTACAGGGTAACCTACAGGGTTACATTGCAAAGGGCAAAGGGGTGCCAAATTATTAGGAGTGACTCAGAATCAGTAAATGAATTGAACTATGCAAATAAACCAAAAAATAATGTGTCAAAAATAATTATTCCTCTCCGCTGTTAAAAATTCAATGACGTATAATTAACTTATTTACAGAAAAATACGCCCGCACGGTATCTGCGTAACGATGAACTTAAAAATGCCAAAGTCGCGTTATTTTTCTATTTACTTTATTTTCGGATTTAGTACCCCTTTGCAATGTAACCCTGTATATGCAATGTGATATTACGAATTTCTAATATTCTAGGAACGTATCTCAAAGCGAAATCTAAACAACTTTTGTCAAGAGACCTACTATGAAATTCTTAAAAAAAAACGCGATTTCATACTAAAATATGCGGTACCTACCTACGACTTTAGTATGAAAACGCGTTTTTTTAGGTTTTCGTAGACTGTAAATTAATAAAAGTTGTTGTAAATATGCTTTTAAAAAATGCACTAAATAAAAGAACTTTGTAACATATCACATTGTATAAAATAGTACTAAAGTTACCTATTTTGATTACGACCGAAAAAACATCGCTAATTTCAGTATTATAGAACATTAATCGATACTTACTTATACTTACTTTATTGCCAAAGACAAATTTTCATAAACTGCTTTAGGAAATTGATAAAAAATTAACAACGGCGATGTCGATTTTTAATCGCCATGTCGCCAAACTTACTTGCGGCAACCTATGCTTGAATAAATAATGTAATCCAAAGCCGAATTTACATTTTTAAAGATTAGGCTAAGTGGTCCGTTAAATTGACATAAAATATTAAACAGATATAAAAATGGTAAATGTACATAAAAACTGGAATAAACCCAAACTATCCTCGATCTAATAAAAATTAGCCCCATATAGTTGGCTTCCAATTTTATTATTCGTCTCGCTATTAGGTGTATTATTAATGTATAATCGAAGACTGTTTATAAGAGTCATGATTAAATTATGTAGCTCTATCCATACTAATATTATAAATGCGAAAGTGTGTCTGTCTGTCTGTTACCTCTTGACGCTTAAACCACTGAACCGATTGAGATGAAGTTTGGTATGGAGACAGTTCGAAACCCTGGAAAGGACATAGGCTACATTTTGTCGCGATATAAAAACATTAAGGGGGTGAAATGGGGATTAACGTTTATATGGAAAATCCAACTCTTGCGGGTGAAGTCGCGGGGAACCACTAGTGATATAATAAAAATGACTTGTATTAACTAAAAGTAGTACCTATCCCTCACCTAAATAGGTAAATCCTTTACTGAATGAGAAGGTAGTATTTAACTATTGTAATAATCTTACTCGTTCTTACCATCTGTATTATAAACATTCCAAATACACCTTAGAACTTTATACATTCACTATTATTATACATTTTTGAACAATATACATTTTGGTAATGTTTAAATTAAAAAAAAAATGTTACCGTCTGATATTCATGGAAATACTTAAAATATTAATTTTATAAAAAGTACTTTAAATTTTATGGAGAGTAAAAAATATATCTGGTGAAAGCGTAAAAACATTATATTTGTGTAACATTTATTTTGTATGCCATATAAATAAGATATAATGTAGGTCTGTACCTAATCGTTGTTATGTCTATAAAATACATTTTTATGTGTTGTTTACATTATCGTTGAATATATTAATATGTGTATTTCACTATAAAATAAACGATCTATTTATGTGTGTAAGTAATTGTTTTATTGTACAACCCGTTTTTTGGCGTAGTTAAAAGGTTAGATTTTGATAGAATTAGGTATGACTAGAATACATTTATTCAATAAAAGAAAAACAAAGATATGCATGAAATAAAACAACTTAAAACCTATTTTATCAAATTTCACTTACAAAATTACGTCCTCCGTAGCTTAGTTGGTAAGAGCACTCGCCCGGATAGCGAAGGGACGTGGGTTCGAGTCCCACCAGATGACACAGTCGATAATTTTTGGAAGTGAAATTTGATTTAATTTCGTAAAAACTTGCAAAATAATTGCTTACGTTATAAAACTATAATACCTTATCAAAAATAAACCCGTGTCCTTGAGGAAAGGAAGCGAGGATGCTGGCTGCGTTACCGCGTTGGATAGCTATACTTATCCTTTGATTTGCTAATATTCAGAGAAAATTAAACCCACATTTTTTATTTGTGTTTTTTTTGTAAAAATTTGGCAGCTTTCAAAAGCTGGGGCTGGGCAAAAAAAAGTAACTAACAAAGCCACGCGCCCAAAGAAATAATAAGTGGTAATATTAGTACAAGTAAAATCAAAATTAATAATAAAATTGATTGGATTTGTAGTTAGTTTCGTTTATTCATGGTGCATTTACATTACCTGCAATATTATTGCTTTCTATTTATACACCCCAACCCTACCGTAGGGAATAGAATTGTGTAATCTGTGGTGACAACCATAGATTACTTTAGAGGCCTTAGAATGACGTCATATACTTTTTCATGCATTTTCTTTTTGGTACGAACCCTCGTTCATAGCACATGTTGATAACATAAAAAGACTTTTATACCCATACAGAACTAGCTTCTTTTCTATAAACATACACTGGCCTGCAATAGTTTAAAATACTGAATAGAGAACCTCCTTTTTATTTTAAGTCGCTTGAACAGATAATTCCTATGTTTTTTTCTTATTTCACCAGTATTTTTTGTCTATATTATCCTAGACACCAGCACAATCAGTTAAAAAAAAGTTAGAAGTCAAATTTCGAATTGTAAAATTCTTCTAAACTTACCAAGATTAAAAAAATAAGTAAAATTGTGTATTTATTAGGAAGTAATCTCTTAAACTATTGTTAGCTAATCATAAGCGTAAATAATACTTTTACACTACACTAGCCTACTTGCTTTACTATTAGCGTGATATTTTAAGGTCAAGCGATTCGTGCTAATTGTTTTTTGAACCTCTTCCTAATCAATGATACTGATCCTAATCTATCTATTTAAATACATTATCATAAAACTGTAGAAGGTTGAATTCTGCATACTGATTTAAGAAATTCAAAAATACCTCCTAGGCCTTAGTTTAGGTGAATAGAGACAACAATTATTTTTTTAAATTTTAGCCTGTATATGTGTAGGTTTAGCCTTTAAACGTTATACTCAAAATCTACTAATCTTGATACACTTACCACAATTTAAATAGGTATATCCCAGAATGAAATAGGGGTCCGGCTAGGGTATGTCAAGTCATCTCGATACATCAAGAGATATAGGATGCTCCTGCCCCTCTGCGCCATACTAAATTTCACGGAACAAACAAGAGGTCATTATGACTGGACATCTTTTATTTTCTTTATAACCGAAAAAAATGGCATAGTGCTGTTACAAATATTAGTTATGAATATGAATGTCAACACGCATATTTTTTAAATATATATTTGATAAATCTTTATATGTACGTTCGTTCGACCCTTTTCCACGTTTCTTTCATTTGGCGATACAGAAGTTGTTTCAAACTTTTTATTCCTTTTTATAAGGCAGTTGTATTATTATTGCTAATATAATTTGTCTTTTTTTGTCTTTGGGATCCCCATGTTTTAATGAATCTTGGAATCGTCCGTGTTAGTTTTTATGATAAGGTATAAGTCCATCGGGTCAAGGTAATTAAGTTTTCCTAGCTAAATTTTTACTACGGTGGTCAATTCTAAGTCACAACAGCCAACTACACAGGAGATAGTTAATTATTACAAGTGTTAGTATAATGCAAAGGTGCACTCTCTGTTACTTTATTGTGGTAGGTAGTCCGATGATACGGCAATCCGACATCATCGAAGAGAGATCAGACGCAGGACCAACGGTAGACCTTACCACCTTACTACGTTCTTTCCGAGGTACTACCACAAACTTCCTTAGTTACAAATTATCAAGACAAAAAATCAAGAAACTTTCAGACCGAGACCACAAGTAACCCGTTACCAGAGGTCCCGGCCTCTGGATATAAATAGATATAATAGGTAACTAGCGTGCTAACCACGGGAGCGGAAGTACAGGGGTCAAAAAATTACTTACATGAAAAAGTCAGAATTTTATCTATTTAGGCGCTCTGGCTGGCAAATAAAACAGAAGGCGGAGGAACTGCCTTCAGAAAAACAGGATCACCTTGGACTACAAGGTAATCCTGTTTTTACGTCAGGAAAATGGTAGTAGGTATTGTATGCAGGTTTAGGCATACTCTCTATATAGGTTATGCCTTAGAATGAGCACACAACTTCTCCTAGATCCCGATGGCGAAAGATCCGTTCGTTGGTCCATGAAGCCAGCAAAACCAACACTATTATTTTAACCCAGTAAAATCTAAACCCAAACAATGCAACCTGCTGCCCACGCCCTCGAGTGGTATCAGTTATCAGCCCTGCAACTGATCTGTCACGAAGCCAGACCCCACTAGCCGAACCTCAGTTATTTCCGTATGGTAAGCGGTCCGTTTTTGCTGAATGTCAATCGTCGTAGCCTTGCTCAACGCAGTTTCGGTGGTAACGGTGAAAGGTGGTGGAGGGGATCGCTTGCGCAGAATGGCGACTGGCCTGGCAGTTCGAATCACGCGCACCCAACGAGCGCCGTCGCCGCAACACCACTCTCTCTTTCGTACGACGCGAGTTCAGTGTGTGACATGAAATAGTGACTCACGTGACAAAATGCTACTCTGTGCTATTATTTGGATCGCTCTCCTGTCGACCGCCCAAGGTAAGTGCTACCTCCGCTTTCAAACGTAACGCCTTTTGTTGTTGTGAAACTGGTCAATTTAAATAATGTTATCCACTCGAAACAATTGTCTGCAATCCGTTTTGTTTGTTGGAATGGAACATTTTTTGCATGTTGAATCAGTTCGGAAATAACTTTGTAAGGCTTGTACACAGGTGAAAGAATTGGCGTGGCTTTTCTCAAAGCTTTCCTTGTTATATTGTTCTTGTCTTGTTTTAAGAAAAAAAAGTTTTCAAACATTTAAGTTAGTTCTTCTCTACGACGCTAGACGAATATTTCGAACGGCACAATAAGCAAAACTTGTGAAATTCAATCCTTCGATCCGAAAGAAAGGGAAGGGAAGTTTCCAATAAGCGTTGCATATTGTCGTGCTCGTGCACCAGCTTACGAGTACACGTTGTTTTGCGTATTCACCCTTCGCTTTCCGGGCAGGTGAACGTTAGCGCACTCGTAAGTACCTAAGCTACTTATAACTTAATAAGGAGGGGGAGTGGTTGGGTCTAAGGTTGATACTCCATCGAAGTGAATAGGTACGAGCACAGATCGGAAGCTAGAGAAGAGGTGATTTAAGGGTACCCAAAGAATAAAAACGGGACCCCATTATTAAGACTCTACTGTTCGTCTGTCTGACTGTCTGAATCTCATGAACCGTGATAGCTAGACAGTAAACTTTTCACAGATGATGTATTTCTATTGCCGCTATAACAACAAATACTTACTAAAAACAGAATAATAAATATTAAAGGCTCCCATACAACAAACTTGACACGGAGCCCTTAGTGCGCGAGTCCTACTCGCACTGGGTCGGGTTTTCCATTACTGACACTTTTTCTGTATTCTGTTCTTTGATTGACATGAACAGACTATCTCATCTATACTCCTCACTTACTCTATTCTTCTTCTCTTTGGTTAAGTAGATACTGGCGGTTTTCGGAAACTTCGTGTGTTAAGTAGTCTAATGTAAGACATCAGACATTTCGTCGCGTATCCGCTTGGTGGAGTACTGGCCTTAAATATTAGTCAGTTTAAATAGACACCACATTGTTGTCTTGCATAGATTGCGGTCTGGTCACTATCCCGGTAATTATTTTGCTTTTTTGATGAAGAAGGTCGATTCCCCAAACTGCAATCTATGTGGAAAAATAGAGGATGTCCAACACATTATTGTAGAATGTGATAAATTCCGAGAGGGAAGGGAGTTAATTATGAGAAAATACAATATTAATGCGCACAATTTAGGAGCCTTCAGCAATATTTTAGCAAAACCAACGAGTGAGGCGGCAACGCTCCTCGTAAATACAATTTCCCGCCATTATTGACTCCCTTCTCTCTTGGGTATTGTTTTTTTTTTGTGTGAGTCTCGATGAGGCTGACATGCCAGAGACTGATAAAAGCCTCCAAATAAATATAGATATAAAAAAAAATATTAGTCAGTGTTTATCAATAAACCAAAAGCTTTTAAACAAGTCATAGTTCTTTAATCGTGCTGACCTAAGTTCTAGATGTCTTTCTGCATTTTATTCAAACGAAACGCAAATGCCAGTTATAAGTTGTAATTTGAAAAAAGTTTGAAGGTTGATTAAAAAAACGCAAAAATTTTTTTTTTACTAAGTTATAATTTTTTTAATCAAAATCGTTTCAAAAATGTTTTAAGGTTCCTAAAAGATCGCACTGGTTGGAAATATTAACTTTAAAACATTTTTTTTAATTTATAAAACTTTTGGAAACGTAAACGAACATTTTCAGTATTGTTTTCACTCGCTTATAATGGGTTGTAAGCGTTTTAAATTTTCCTATACAAGTTCAAGCGGTTTGTAAGGTATCAACTATTTGCTTAATTGCATAAGTAATAATTTATTCAATTTGATTATTACAATGCACACAAAAGATCTGTCAGCGACGTTCCGCATGCTTTGACCACGATTAACCAGTTGCCCCTTCTGTATAGGGTTAAAGAAGAATTAACTACGCCGTTTTAATACTTCGAGTCACGAGACATTTGTCCTAAATTCCCACTAAGTACAGTCGAGTGAGAAAATACGCGACAATATCATTAGGCAGAGAGATTTGAGTTGATATTTTTGGTGCTAACTTCGCCTCGACGAGTGGAGGTCCGCCAAATTTTCGGCAGAGTCAAAGTTTTGTATTACACATTAATGAATTAACAACAGTAGACAACTGACAATAACTAACTAGACTAACAATGTTGGTTACTGCCGCTTTTCATGAATTTAATATGTTGCGTGTAGTGTTACATTATTATTTCAGTACTTTTTGTCGATTTTTATCATTTTTACACGCGCGCACTTGTTTTAATTCTTCATTATTTTACTGGGTGACCAGTAAATTAAAGATAATCCTATGACCACAGATAAGTTACATTATGCCCTATTGTTAAATTGGCCAAAAAAATTAGTAAATTTTTATTATTTTCCAGGTATTTTTCACACATAAATCAATATTCTTATTTACTCAAAATTATTATTGATTAAACTTAAACCAAAAGCTCAAAAATGGTGAGAGTAAGAGAATAATCATGGTAAGGCTACTTTTAAAGGATTTATTTACTCGTATTTGACATCTATAGTATCCATTATCATCCAACGCTAAGAGGCGGAAAATCGGATCCATTCTGTTAAGGGGTCAATCATCTATCATAGCTCATAGGCCCAAGGGACATTTGACATACCTAAGTGATATTACATGAGATACCTTTGAGGGTCTATATTTCAACATAAGTATTTAATTAATGAAAGTCAACTTATTTTTTACGTAAATGGTCGAATCAATGTATTAAGCTAACTATACGATTATATCGGTATATATTCTAAATTAAATAAATAAATTGTTTTACCAAACACACCAATTACCTAGCCCCAAACTAAGCGTGAGCTTGTGCTATGGTGACTAGGATAACGGATAGACATACTTATATACATTTATAAGCATCCATGACTTTCGTGCTCATCACACAAACATTTGCCCCTTGCGGGATTCGACCCCGCAACCGCCTGGTTTAGAAGTCCGGGGCGCGAACCACTGCACCAAGACGGTCGTCATATCGTCAAATTGTCTTGAGTCTGGGTGTTGTACCACTGTCGTTTATGATTTCCATAACACAAATTTTTCTACTGTTGTAAGCAGGTTGTTATCACAAATAATAGCAATACTGTTTTTCTAACAATCAATTGGCAAGCTAATGACCGTTTTAATGCATTGATGTAACAATAAGTGATTACGTCAAAACTTGAATACTTTTAATTACTGCAGTAATTGCTTACCGCTTAGTAATAGGTCGGTAACCACAAGACTTGTCAAACTAATACATCATTACACGCGCTATTTTTTTTTAAACAGTCAAGACGATCTAAATTTTCGGGTAAAATGGTATAGCAATATTTTATTTAAAAAGTGATATTTTCTAGGAAATACTCGTAGTATTAGTAAATTTATAATGCTTTTCTTTGCGAGGAACAATTAGCTCAGATTTAGAATACTAAATAGCGTTTTCTGACGATGTAATAAATAATAAAACTAATTCAAGAGGTAGGAAATATCAAAGTTAATTGTTTTTAAAGGCATTTGCATAAAAAAACTAGTGATTCTCGCTTAGAAATACATAATAAGAGGCCATTTATCATGATTATAGATAGCAAGCAAAGTTAAAATTAGATAGGTATAACCTTGTAATAATACATAAGTAACTTTGGCATTTCCATATTTTTTATACTAAATAAATAAGTAAATATTCCTCCTGCTCCATTCAAACAAATAGCTATTTTATTAATAGTTATATAAACCAATATATAAGTTAGTTTTTTTCCCGTACCAGATATTATAATATACTATGCATATATAATATACTACTACCAATAAAACCTCTACCGTGTTCTTTTTAAAATCCCGTAATTTAACACATTTGTTCGTCTACGTGTTACAAGTTTTTCAATGGAACACATACGTAGGCGTTAAAAACTTGGTAAAATATTAACTAAACATATAAGGTCTGACTTTATCAACTACCCCTTTAGGGGGTAATTCGGCTGCTTTATTACAAAAACTTTTACTATAGGACCAACATCAAAGCCTAAAAAAAGACGATTTTCGCAAAAAGACTGGAACAGCTGAGCAGCCTAAAATAAAGTAAAATAAATAAAGTTGTATTTTGAGTTAATATAATAATTACTAAATACTTTTTTTATGAAAAACAAAAATAGTAATGTAATACAACTTATTATAAAAAATATGATTAATTAAATAATTGAATAGAAAATGAATATCATAAAAAGGGTCCTTGTGGTGAGGTTCCCAGGATGCTGGCAGCATTACCGCGCAGGATAGCTACTACTCTGAGCAAGGTAGCTGCCAGCTACTTATACTCTGAGCAAGGTAGCTGCCAGCTCTTGGGTCACCACCGATGTCAACGAGAAAACTTAATAAAAAAGAATATAATCTATATCCTGTATCCCTGATAACACTCATAAATTCAAAAGTAACTCTTTATAACCTTTACGTCAAAACCACTGAACTCATTATAATTATAACTGCAGTTGAAACCCCACGAGTAAATTTCCCAGCAACCGGCCGGGTATATGGTTCAGTGGAACGCAGGCGCAGGAGTCACACACACAGACAAGGATAAGTGAAAGCGAATAGCGTGCGCGCGCGCAGATCGCGCTTGACATACCGCGCGCTCGAAAGTGATTGGTTTGCGTGCTCTGCGCTGATAGAATCAGATATCGCTCGGGTTGTGTGAGAATTCCTATTATGTGCACATAATAGTTTTACTATCTATCGTATAGTTAGTGACATTGACGTTTAGTGCACATGTTCATTATCGAAGGGTTGATTCAAGACGGTGATGGGGGTTAAGTCATTTCATACCTACATCGTCAAGTAATAGGTAGGAAAAGATGCTGGGACACTTATTACGACATGATGATTTTGTCAGAGTGATTGATTATAGAGGGAAAAGTAGAAGGGAAAAGAAAAAGAGGAAGGCCTCAAGCAAATGGCACTGAATAGAGAGGAATGGAGAAGACTCCACCGACAAGAGCGTAGCTAAGAGCTACGCTCTTGTCGGTTGAGTCTTATATTATAGATAGATAGATAGATCTATGAGCTACGCTCTTGTCGGTGGAGTCTTATATTATAGATAGATAGATAGATTATAGATAGATAGAAGGAAACATAGTTAGACTGTCACATTTATTGATATCACATTCATATCATAATTTATTGAGTAAAAACATAACTTTTCGTAAGTCTCGGGTCTGGGTGTTGTGGTACCATCACCGTTGTTTCTGGTAACCATATCCTTGCTTTAGCAATTTACTTTGAGATCAGAGCTATGTATGTGATGCCGTCCAATGTAAGTGGGTCGTCTGTAACAGTACAGACGACCGCTGAAGACTACAGAGAGGTTTGGAGCTACGCGTAAAACCTCTATGTCTCGATCGTTCGATTCTTCGGAATTCAAATACAGAAAATTTTACTTTAAGAGTCAATTTTTGCACATTTATAGGACATAGGCAGGCACTCACAGTACCTACCTACAACTGATTAAGCTGTGCAATCTGCTAATAAGTGAAATTCATTGCGTTAACGTATGGTAACTGCTGAAACATTAGGTAATTTAAAAGCTGTTTTAGTTTGATACAGTACAGTAGTTTTAAACATCTTTTAACGGTGAAAGAAAGTAATTGAGAGTGAGGTGCATCCACACTAGAAATACCCTCTTTTGTGTTCAGAACGAGTTCGAACGAACGAAAGTTCAGAGTTCGGACGCAACAAAAGAAGAAGGAAAAATAAAATCCTATTGAAAAAGGCAATGACAAAGCAAAACCCTTCATTGAGCATATTTTTTTAGCTTTCTTGTTGCATTGTTTATCACTGAATTGACATTGAGTTGTATTTTGGATTTAATAACAATAATAAACTGTTTGTTAACATCATACTAGCATAAGTGTTAAAGAAAAAAACGGTTGAACTACTCATCTCTACTATTAAATTAACGAGTGTTAAGGAGTGAAAGAGTATAATGTAAGCAATCATGTAGGTCATTTGGTTATTCAATATTGCAGCCGAAATTCTACCAACCACAAATTATAACAACCTGCAGTTTCACATGTAGAGAATCAATCATCATTGTCATTACCATCATAATCAAACGAATCAAATGAAAATTTTACTTGAAAAATTATATACTTTTTTTTAGAAATAAAGTGTCAGAACCTTTGGGGTGACCTCGCTCAGTCCCTTTCTATCTGCGCCGCATCTGGCTTAGTTCTAGACTAAGCCAGACTAATACCACAGAATACTAGTACTTCGTACAGAAGTATGACTTAGCAATTGTATTCAAAGAAGTGTGTACTCAATGTCGTCAATAAAATGGCGTAATTTAGTTCGCCTCAAAGTCAAAAACATTTTCGTGTAGACACCTACAAAAATCCATTGCAAGATAATTTCATACTTATTGCTCTGGAATATGATTCATAATACACTAAACCTATTCAGTGACGTAATATCACGCGACGCGATAGGGTTAACTGCTACGAGAAGCTTCTAACGCCATCTAGCGCCTCTTTCTAGTACTTTATTCATTCTCGTCCAGCCAGCAACGTAGCCGCGCGGCCGCCGGTGAATAAAACGCGCGAGCGTGTCGCTGGCCCGTAGCGACACGCAACTTGTTTTAGCCCCTAAGTAGGGGCGCCGCGCGTGGGTACGTTTTGCTACCTCCGCGGGGAGATACACAAGCCTGCTTATACGGTGTTATTACAAAAAAATTGACCAGGTTTAAAATGGGTCTAAATATTAGCCGACAACAGAGGAATGAATGACACATTCGTGACATAACCTAATAGAGAAACGCTTTTCTAATTGGCTTGGTAATGGCTTAGTCCTGGCTTAAATCCGGAACTAAGTTTTTTATAATAACAGGGATAGAGTCAAGAGTAAACCCATTTCAAATAAAAAAAATCGTCTTTGTTCGATCACATTCATGTGACTGATAAAAGCCTGTAGCTACAATATTCTTTTCGGAACCATGTTGTAAGCGTAATGTTTTATTAATGCATGGTCAAGGTGTAGCGGAGCAAAATAGAACAGTTTTCAGGACATCAAACTATACATTTTTGTAGCAAAATCAACCCAATAACTGCTGCATAAGATGCCATAGTGTTTACCTTTACGTGCTGTAGTTCTTACAGCACGTCTTGTAGTCACGTAGTTCTTGTAGCACGTCAGGTTACCCATTTGAACTACGCAAACAGCTTTTATTGCGTAGATAGTGTGGTAGTCTGAAATACGGTCGTGTGTAGGTACATGATTTACTTATGCTTATAAAGGCCACCTGTGCGTAAGTATAGTTTCCTTTAGAGATTTGGAATTACTATGTGACCTTATAAAACTGACTTTTTTACATTTTGTGTTAAAGCAATGAAGCCAGTCTTCCCAACAGAGAAAGACGTGAGACTTCATCACTATCAGGGCTGCCAGATTGTATAAACGGATACAAGAATAAAAAATACAGGTGCAAAGAAACATATATTACCTTAAAAAAATCTTCGCTTTGTGTGGGATGTAACCCTAGAATCTTTTGTTACGCTCAGTATGCAATAATTTGTAATATTTCAGTAGGCTGGACGGTTTAAAATAGGTTGCCATTGCTCATGGCGTTATAGGTTTTAATCCCCGATCGTCAACATAGAAGTTCACAGTTTCTATATCATTTCGGGTCTGGTTGTTGTGATATCATTGCAGATTTCCTTAACACAAGTGCTTCGGCTACTTACTTTGGAATCTGAGCAATGTATGTAATGTTGTCCAATATTTTTTTATTTATTACTGGCAGCCCTGATGTCTATAATCGGCTTATTCTAATTGCTTTGACGCCAACGGGTAAGAACTGGAGAAAGCCCACAGACTGCAAGCACAAAATACCGAGAGTACAGAAAACAAACACCTGTATGTAAGTACATACTTCACTTTTCATACCTACGCTCGGCGCTCGCGCTAGGGTTGTCAACTTTTACTTATACACAAAAAACTATCGTGGTAGTGGCACTCGTATCTACTTGTTTGATTTATTGTTGAAAATTAAACAGTATAACAGGATAAGGATAATACCATAACTGAACTAATTCAATGTTAATGTTATATTTCAACCTACATTTTAAAGTCATATAGAATATCTTGCGACGATTTCGACATTGGTAAAATGCACTTTTATTACATTTTAACGTGTAATACATTTACAATAGAAATACAAGAAAATGCCTACTTACAGGACCCTGAAACTACAGGCAGTTCAAAAAACTTAGTTGTTTAAATAGCTTTTTATTGTTAAGTACTCCATTTTTGCACAAAAAAAAATTGACCGATGCGTGTCTCAAGCGGAGTGTAAACTCGCGCTCGTACTGTTTTCAACACTGACCTCTATAGTACAAGTACGCTGGACTGCATACTGTCAACCTAACAATGAAGCCATGTGTTTATCGCCATTTTGTCGCTGACGGCCATAGTGAGCGTGTGGTGACCGTAATGGGAATTGACATAAACATATGGAAGTTACTCTATTTTAGTTACCTGTACACTCGAAAGGGGGTTGTCGCTTTGATTCGGCAAAAAAACATCTGATATTTCTAAGAGAACGTCTAGTCCAGCGTACTTGTACTATAGAGGTCAGTGGTCCCCAATCGTTCCAAGATATCGTGTCCGTGAGCGCTGTCTTTGTGCGTTGCTCGAGCGCGCTTTGCATGTAGATTGTCATCTGTACTCTCGGTAATTTGTGCTGCGAGACACAAACTTGTACCAGAATGTATGCACTTGAAACTTACTACAGTGCTTTGAGCGTCATTCAAAGTAATATGAGCGAAAGTGGTCAACATGTAAATTAATTTACGCACAAGGTTGTGCGAGACTTGTGCGGCACAACCTTTGTACGTGATTCTGATGGCCAATTATACAACGTTTTTTGGTAGTGTCAAAGATTTAATTAACTTTCTAATGTTGTTAATAATTATTTTGTGATTTCTAGTTTTTCGGATGTCCACGTTAGTCACATACAAAAGTATTGTACTTAAAACTAACAAGTACTAATAAAAACACATTGGCTAATCATTTTTTAAATTATCAGATAAAAGTGTTGAATTTGTAAATTGATACCTCGTAATGCTGCAGCTGGTCTCGATTTTGAATGGATACCTATATTTTCTTTACAAAATACAGGTGGCCTAAAAATCATGGATCAAACGAAACGGGGAGATAAAAAAGGTTGTTCTCGACAAAATCTTTCTGTATGACTTCTAACTGACTCTACAATAAGTTATGACTATTTTTGTTTTAAAAAATATGCCTCATTTAGTAATACATATTCAAAACCTGGTACTGCAAAAGATTTTTCTTGGCCATTCCTTCGTACGAGTACGAACATATACGCCTATTGCTAACATTGATTTGTAAGCCACGTTCAGAAAATCCGTATTTCCTTTCAGACTGAAAAAGATTCCCTGATCAAATGACAGCCGATGATTTACAGCCAGCACAGGTAATGTCGAATGTCAATTCAGTCGAGTTAGGGATGTGCCCGTAACAGGGAAATGCAATCCCGCGCCCATCACCGTGCATCGGGGAATAGGACATCCTTGTTGCTAGTATCGGAAATAAACCGGGAAATCAATACGTCCTTTCGTTGGAGGAAACTACGTTACAGCAAACGTAAAAACTTATAGGTATCTCTGCTGGCTTATAGGTCTGCTTTCTTCTGAATAATAATGTCGTCCTAGCCGAATTTCGTCTATAGCGGCCTATCTCAACAGAGATTGATTATCCAACTGCGGGGGAGATATTATAGTGCACAAGTGTATGCGCAATGGTCCACAGGTGCACTCTCTGTTCCTTAACTCTCATAATTCGGTGAGACGGCAGTCCGACATGACCGTAGAGAGATCAGGCGCAGGTGTCTCCGGAGCTGCGTCTGAGTTATTTCAAGACAGAAAAACCCAACACTCTCCTTATTCCTTTGTGATTAGAATTCCGACTTACAAGAAGGCGACCTTCTTGAAAGACGGTATACGGAAAGGTCAATATTTGTTGGAAATATCTCATCCATAGTACGAAAACTTTAAGTATTCGAACGGGCGTTATCAAAGTCGATCGAAAGCCACTCGCCACCCAATCATGTCTCGCCACAAATAGTTGTCAGCAGACGTAAATAACAATAATTTCATCTAGTTACAGCAAACAGGCCTTTTATTGAAAAGGTTTTATATTGGCCTGGAATAAAATTAGTTGATCCAAGTACCTATACGTACCTAAGTATCGCAAAGGCGTCAAACAAGTGGATGTAAACGCGCATTTATTGCTACTCAATTTAATTCAAATCGTTTATTTCTGACACAATTAGTCCATAGGTACTTACATACAGCAAGATTATTACGTTAAAGGTATTCAAGTAGCTCATATATAACGAATAATAATCCACCTATGCCATCGTGTGAACGAGTCTTAGCGCATTTTTTAGAATCCATCCGATTTTGGCAGTGTTACTGGTTCGACTCTTTATTAGGCGTTGCCGTTTCAATAGAGTTGCAACTTGCAATCGTTGTGCAATTTTCTCTTTGTGATTTCCCGTGAAAGGACGGGCTATATTGGAATGTTTTTCGGTATTGGCACTTTTTAGCTATTACGAGTAGTGTTCTGCGTGCAAGTGGGGATGAATTGGTTTTTCGATTAACCCATCATCGGAATTGGTCAAAAAATTAGTTCTATATAACCATAAATTTGTGAAATATAGCTTAAATGTACAAAACTTTGTTAGATAGAATCAAAATATTCTTCTTCCTCCATCTCCACCATACGACGAACGGCTAATTTTGGTTTACGTAATAATATCATGAAACCAGCACATTTAATGAATTTAAAACAAAACTTTCACGGTAGCTCAGGACCAACAGTCGACCAGTAATATAATAACTGGAGGAGGGTAACTTCATAATAGCTCCATAGAAAATTAAGCGCATCAATAACTTTGTAATTTATTTTACGTAGTATAGAGCAACTACGAACCCTACACTTGGTCGTAGCACGATACGCACATGGCCAGTTATTTTTTTTTGTAAGGTATGAGTCTAACTTCACGGGTGAGAGAGGTTTTTTTTACTTGCCTACAACTCGCATAGATTCAATGAAAGTGCATGCATGTTACCTAATACTGTACCATAAAGTGACACACTTGTTTTTTAGAAAAAAAACGCGCCAAATTATAAACAGAGACCACGGTGTTTGTGACATGACATCACTCCTTGTCTCCGGCCCACTTTTCGAGTGACGTCAGAAATTCATGTTCGTGACCGGTCCGACTGGTTTTGTCATTGCACGGGCGTGCTAAGTCGCCAAAGCTTTCATCTAAGCATAAGTTGGATTTAAACGATTTTGCACAAATAAAATGACTAAACTATCCATAGGAGACAGGGCTCAGAATGTGTTAAACGTAAGTGGCTAAGAAAATAATATCATAAATAATATTGCAAAGTTATTTAGACCTGAAACTGTCTTTATCAAAACTGATTTAGGCACCTTCAGTTACTACATGAAGACTTAAAAACACCTAATTTGTCATTGAAATATAAATATCATTATTATATACATATTTTATATATATATATATATATATATATATATATATATATATATATATATATATATACATACATACATATATATATATACATATATATAAGTAAGAGAAAATAGTAAAGCCACCAATGCCATAGAATAATACTCGTAACCATTTGGTTAAGATTTATTTGAAACAACAATGGATACATACTCTATCTTTTTTTCCTTTCAAAATATAGGAAAATCTTTATGATTCTGATTTTCCTTTAACTAATGCATTAAAGCCAAGATATCCCGACAGTCTATTCTTGAAGAAAAAGCAGACATGGGAAAATCACGGTCGATCCCGTAAGTATCGGAACGACCACGACACGTGACACGTCTTCTTGTAGGTAAGTCACCCTTGTAAGTTGTCTATACTCTTTTGTTGCAATTCCGCCACTATTACCATTACATAAGACGAGACGACGTTTATCTTGAAGGCAAAAGATGTGAAACACAGATGTCAACACTTCGTGCAAGACGCGTAGGACACATGGCTCCAAACTGTCGCGAAACCCTTCTATAGTCGCGCCTTGTTTTAAATATTCGTCTCGACTTACAAGCTCTCAATTATTATTCAGTCAGGTGTCTAAATTCATTTAGGCGTGAAAATTTGTTGTGACTTTGATTCTATCAAAAACATTAATACTTAGTTACTTTATATTATATATTGCGCACTTATCTGATTTTGCTCGTTAACTAAATGAAATTTGATTTAATACCCTCAATCCAGTTCAGTTATTAAAATTCCATTTGCGCTGGCTGAGTGATAATCTGATACTATTAAAAGATTACTTCTGTAAGCCCGTTCCATTGTACATTGGTGCGAAATAAAAAGTATGAAATAGGTCTAACTATCTCTGAATCTGCAGTGCTATCGGTTGTCACAAGTTAGTTAGTTACTCCCAATGGTTAGTTCATCATCATGGGATTATTAGAGGCAACAGTATTTTTTATTTTATTATTACAACAAAATTAAAATGAAAATGCAGGTGTTAAACATTTGTATGATAGTTTTGCTAGAAAAGCGAAAATGCTGCATTTGTTAGGTATTACGGACTTTTTGGATGTAATAATAATAATAATAAATTGTTTCAACAAGCACACCAATTACCTAGCCCCAAACTAAGCGTGAGCTTGTGCAATGGCGACTAGGATAACGGATAGACATACTTATATACGTTTTTACTTCCATGACTTAGGTACAAATGCTCGTGCTCATCACACGAACATTTGCCCCTTGCGGGATTCGAACCCGCAACCTCTGGTTTTGTAGTCCGGAGCGCGGATCACAACACCAAGATGGTCGTCAATTATGTACTAACGGACTAGTTGACAACGACATATTTTTGAACTTCCGATAGTTTTTTTTTGTATTTTGAATTGACTTTACATTCTATTCTGGCAGACAAGACGAAGACCTTGGCCACAGTTTATAAAGTGTACAAGTCTTGTAATACAAGTTTGTAACCATGGTAACACACAGTAGCGTGCATTAGTTTTGTAACGAGGTAAGCACATACAAATTTCAAGTCAGTGTAGATCCTTACGAAATCAATAATAAAATTAGATAAAAAATCGTCACAATATTTAAAAAAAAAAACAGGTGAATCGTGTCCTCGGTAGAGTAGGTATCTATATTTTTTAACGCTAGCAAATAATTTCAATAGCAATTACTTACCTAGTTTTTAATCTTAATTAGATTAATTATGAAATAGGTGTTCTAGTTAAGCGCAGATTTGTTTTACCACCACAAGTATCAAGAAAATGAGTGAATTTATAACACATGTCATTTAAATGATACCCATAGTGGCTTTTAAAAAAGCCGTTGTTATTTTTGCATTCACTTCCACCACGCACTAACTTTCACAAAGCACAAAAACAAAACAAAGAAACAAAACTTTAATGTCGTTTGCTTTTAAAACAATGAGTAAACGTAAAATTACCTAATTAAAAGAAAATGTCGAGATGTTTCAACCTTTTTTATAAATAAGCACGTAGGTATGTCTTTTGCCAAATATACATCTTAGCCTTATCTACAAAATAAACTTGATTCGACGGATTGGCGCGTAATTTTTGTAAGCAAATCGAACTTTCAATACACCCTATACACTGCAGTTTTTCCATTGCTTCGAATGCAAACACACAAATTTGAACCTCGAAATCATTTAAAATCACTCAAAACAGCAAAAGAAATCGTGTAAACAATAAAACTACTTTTCAAAACACTCGCGAAAGCAACAAGCAAGCAATTGCCGGCGTATTGACTTCGTATAAAAACTATGGATGCAATACTTTTTTGTAAAAAACTTGCTGATTAGTTTGTTTCTAGTTATGGAACGATTAAATGTTTATGATAAATAAAATTATGATTTATCAGTGTCAAAACATACTTCTGTATGTTTAGATGTCTTAGTTGTTCGTAATTAGACATGATTTGATTGCACTCTGAAGTGATACTCCGCCACGATGGTAGGCTTGCCTACTTTACCCCAGTAAGATGTCACGTTTTAGCTTTACGTTTATGAAAAGTGTGTCATTTTTAATTTGGTCGGCTTTTATCTAAATATGCGGCTATGTCAATAAGGGCTAAAATTGCGTGAGTTTAAGTGAATCTGATAGGCAGTCGCGAGAATGCCTACTGCTCAGTGGCGTGCAGTCCGTATAGGCAGTTAAGCAAAATACCTACCTCACCAAAATTTGTCGATTGCCATTAAAATAATTGTGAGAAAAATGTCAGTCTATGTCCAGTCCTAATCTCTTAGCTAAACCGCTCAACTTGCACCATTGTATGAGCAGTAGGCATTCTCGCGGCTGCCTGTCAGATTCACTTACACTCACGCAATTTTAGCCTTTAACGACATAGCCGCATATTTATATAAAAAAGCCGACCAAATTAAAAATGACACACTTTTCATATTGGTAAAGCTAAAAACCGTGACATTTGCCGTACTTCGGTAAAGTAGGCAAGCCTAACATCTTCCTTTCTCGCTCAAATCCCGAACTAAATCGTTTTTTGTCTTACTCACACATGATGGCGTGATAACACTTCGGAGTGCAATCAAAACACGTCCTATTACTATTACGAACAACTATAACATTTAAACTATCTAAAAGTTAGTTTTGACACTAATAAATCATATCTTTATTTTAACTTATTGATTGTATTGATAAATTATTGTTTGAAGTAATATTAGAAAGAAACAATTTAAAAAGTAGGTATATGGCGGCGCCATTTTTCTGGACACAAGATGGCGTGCGTTCCGTACTGCCGCGTATTATTTTATTATAAACATTACATTATAAAATGAATGAATGTGATGGTAAGTGCTTAAATCATAATTTTATTTATCATTTACTATTAAATCGTTCCACAAGTAGAAAAAAAGAATAAGTAAGTTTTTAAGAAAAAAAGTTCTTCAAACAATAGTTTTAACGCAAAGTTAACGCCGGCCATTTTTTTAGGTAATTAGTTTGCTTTCGCCTTCATCCCGCGAGTATTTTAAACCGTAGTTTTATTGTTACGCGATTTCCTTTGCTGTTTTGAGTGATTTGAATTGTTTACGGGATTCAAAGCAGTGTGTTTACATTCAAAAAGATGGAGAAAAAACAAGTGTACCTAATTAATGTTCAGTTTGTTTATAAAAATTAATATCAGTTAAATGACATGTCTTATTAATTCGTTCTTTTGCTTATTAACTGTTGTGGTTTAATAAATCAGCTCACTAGGACAAGATGCACCGATAAAAATAAAACTAGGTTAGAAATACTATTCTTTGCTAGTTCTCAAAAAACTTGGTAAGTAGGTAATTTACTCGGGACATTATTGAACTTTGTTTTCTTGTTTTTGTTATGCAAAATAACTTAATTCTATAACTGCGGTTAATTGTGCATGTATTATACATATTAATGTTCCTCTTGGATAATTCTATCTATATCACCAATAGGTGAAAACTGCATTAAAATCCGTTGCGTATTTTAACCTTTATTTTAACAGATCTAGGCGTCTAGCTAGCGGAAATGATTTTGTGGTACTATGTAATGAAAATATTGATTTGATATGATCTTTATTAATACTGACTTGATTTTTTTTGTATGTGCTTACCTCACTACAAAACCAATGCACGCTACTGCTACTGCTCATACAATGGTGTACCTAAGTTGAGCGGTTTAGCTAAGATTGCATATATATAAGTTATTGACGAAAAGTTTTTCACTTTTATTTAAATGGCAATTGGCAAACTTTAGTGAGGTAGGCACTGCTTAATTGCCTATATAGAAAGCACGCCACTGGTAACACATAGTAACCCATATTAGAAATTGAGGTTACTATCCATACTAATATTATAAATGCGAAAGTGTGTCTGTCTATCTGTCTGTCTGTCTGTTACCTCTTGACGCTTACACCACTGAACCGATTGAGATGAAATTTAGTATGGAAACAGTTCGAGACCCTGAAAAGGACATAGGCTACATTTTGTTGCGATATAAAAATATTAAGGTGGTATATTGGGGGTTGAAAGTTTATATGAAAAATCTAACTTTTGCGGTCGAAGTCGCGGGGAACCACTAGTAGTTAATATACACACTACAAGATTTGTACGCTTTGTGAAATAGGGCCCAGAACGTAGGATATTTTAATATTTATCTGTATTTTTACTATTTTCACGTGCAGTGCTTTATGATACAACAAGACCTTTGAGACCGACAAAGACATGTTTCTTTGTAGACCTTACATTAGGTAACTATTTTAATCCAAATGTCGACTACAGCGGCCAATCACAACAGAGATTATCCAACTATTATATTACAGACTAGGTAATGCTAATATTTTATAAGAGCTTTTGAAAAGCTCGGTTAAACATTGAAGGCACAATTTTTAAATCTGTCGTGAAAAGCATTTTATCTCATGAGAATATTTAACTTCAGTCTAGTAAATAAAATATGAATAGTAAGCGGGCTGATTTTAAAGCACTTTTAAAAGCTTTTGTATATATTTACTTGTTACTTATTGTTCATTTCGTTCAACCTTTGACATAATTTTGTGGAACGAATGATGTACCTATGCCTTAATTAGGTTCTTTGAGATATAATAAAATATGAAATATTACGGACTAGATAGTGCTATTACAAGGTAATTTAGTAAATAAACTTCGACTTCTAGTTTGATATTTCATAGGGAGTCCCTCCTGTTCTTAGGCGGCCGTCCATTGTGCGTGAGGACCATTGGCTAAATTACTTGAAAATTTGGCAAATAATACAGCTGGCTCGTTCTGAAGGATAAGTTAACGTTTTTAATTTTATTCCTCGCCTCCCGTGTACTGAATGAAATTATGACTGATATTGATCTGATAGCAACATAATCAGGAAACACTTATTAATTTCAGATTCCTCCTGCAATAGTGTACTATAAAAAAGTTTATACTATTTTACATAAATAAACACATGATAACAGTTTAAATTCTAACGATGCGTTCTTAATTCTATCTATTCACACAAGTTTTAATATAATACTAATCAACACTGTCTAGGGATATTTTGGATTTACTCAACTTTCTAAATAAATATTAAAATATCCACATGTATGTTATCCATACTAATATTATAAATGCGAAAGTGTCTGTCTGTCTGTTACCTCTTGACGCTTAAACCACTGAACCGATTGAGATGAAATTTGGTATGGAGACAGTTCAAGACCCTGGAAAGGACATAGGCTGTGTCGCGATATAAAAACAGGGGTGAAATGGGGGATGAAAGTTTATATGGAAAATCCAACTCTTGCGGGCGAAGTCGCGGGGAACCACTAGTTTTTAATAAATTTAGTAAATCCAAAATATCCCTAGACAGTGTTGATGTGTGTATATCACACACAACATGACATGCCGGTGCAAGTAACAAAACCCTGGCTGGACAGAAAGAATAATGACCTCTTTTCTTACAAAGCGGAACTGCATTTGTTTCAATAGTAATGCCGGTCAATGCCAAACGAGGAACGTGTATGGCAAATAAGGGCCCTAACTTTACTGTCACGTGCGGCTAGTTTAATATGCGTTCACTGCACGAGGCTTTGGAAGTTTCAGGGATGTATGTACACACGCTCGTCAGACTACCCCACTTAAATTTGACCTTGTAACTGCCTCTATTCTCGGTAATAGAAGCTGTTTTGCTGTAACCTGATGTGCGGCCGACTGTATCAAATAAAGTTAAAATACGTTTAATATGTGTACATATTTATTTATTCAGAAGATACGACAACAAGCTGACCACATAGAACGGTGACAACAAAAAAAAATCACAATCTGACCTTGAAAAATAACAAAACCTTCGAAACGTATTGGCAAATTGGCACCATAAACTTTTTCCTTCGTGTCTGTTCCACAAATTTAAAAAGTGAGAAGCGACGTTCGACTTTCGAATACGATCGCCCTCCCTGCATATGACGGAAATCGGCCAACTGGTTGTGGTTGACCTTCGTCCACTCGCCAGGCGTTACCTTTGTACAAGCAAACTACATCAAGTACATCTACATCTAAAACACCGCGGCATGTTAAGCAGTCGCAATACGAGCCATTTTGCAACGAAAAAGTAAAGTTTGATGTGATTGAAGACGATACGTTGGCCTTAGTTTTACGCACCCAGCACTTAATTGGAGCATTCGACGATTTATTATCCGAACGAGTTTTCGGAAAGGACATTGATTATCAACATTTTAACATAAGTATATTACAGGACCGGGCCCGTAGACAAGATGCAATCTAATCTTAAGCGAAATTCGCTGTTCCTTTAAAATGTATGAAACTGACATAAGCCATCGAAACATCACGATCAGATTGTATCTCGTCTAGAGTCCTGGGCCCTTACACAAGATGCAATCGTTCTATAGCGAACTTCGCTATCGCCAACATAATGTATGCAAAAGGCACGTGATATTTCAATAGATCGCATCTTGTCTACGGGCTCTGTTACGCTAACGTAATCAATACGTAAGTAGAGTAGGTACCTACTTTTACAAAAACAAGCGGTGATTTTTCAGAATCGCAACGGTAAATAAATAGCCTTAATAATGTTTTACTTATATTTAACCTATACTTGACAAATTGCGTTGACCTTTCCTAAGTTCAGCTAAACCAATTTAAGTAAGTAATTTGTTTATTTAATAACAACCCACACGAAATTAGTTTTATCGAAAACTAGCAATCGCCTGATTTTGTATGCGTAGACTCAATGATACCAAAAAGCTTGAAATATAAAAAAAATCTACAATGTGGAAAAAAAGGTTATTTTACTTGCAAACATTCCTTTATTCGCTAACTGTATTTATATATTTTTTTAATTATCTTTGCTGGGTCGGGACTTATTTTTCAAAATCTACAATAATCTACTAGATACATACAGTCATGCCAGACTGCCGTATTACCAAATTATGAGAGTAAAGGAATAAAGAGTGCTCCTGTGTATGGCGCACACACTTGTTTACTATAATATATGCCGCGCAGTCGGCTAATCTGTTGAGATTGGCCACTGTAGTCGAAATTCGGCTAGGAGGACATCATTAAGACTTTCTACAGAGTATAAATAAAATGCTATCTAAAAATCACTTAATACCATCGAGGTACCCAAGCTCTGCCATAGATTACCTACCAAATTTGGGCCAATGACACTAAAGTAAATACGCAAATCCATATCCATACTAATATTTTAAAAGCAAAAGTGTGTCTGTCCTCTTGACGCTTAAAAACCACTGAACCGATTGAGATGAAATTTGGTATGAAGACAGTTCAAAATCCTAGAAAGGACATAGGCTACATTTTGTCGCGATGTAAAAACAGTAAGGGGGTGAAATGGGGGATGAAAAATCATATGGAAAATCCGACTATTGCGGGCGAAGTCGCGGGGAACCACTAGTTAAAAATAAAGAATAAAAAAATATTTACTGACACTCTTCCACTGGTCTATTGCAAATAAAATTTGTGTTTTACCACGGAAAAAATAAAGGACGTATCGCTCTAAATTCGGTTAAACAGTACAGTCAACAATGACATATAAACAGGTGCAATAGTGGACCTTCCCACACACGTTTTCTTCGTTGGTGACTGTACCTTCGTCACGACTGCCAGCCTGCCAGCCTGCGACCTTCAAGACGCGGTATAAGCCTTTCAAAGTCAAATCATATTCATACCAGGGCACGGTAATATTTTCAAATTTTAACGACATTTTTCTACAACAACAAGGTATAAACGAAGCAAAAATGACAGTTTGATACAAAAATGCCATTTTAGGTTGATAGCTATTACGTGATTTGTATTTTTAACCGACCGAAAAAGAGGAGGTGCTATGTTCGATTGTATGGGCACGTATGCAGTTTTTGCTTCAAAATCTTTACGTATTTAAGAATACACAGAGCCGCACATCAGACTACACCATTTCGACCTTAAGAGTGCCTCTATTCCCCACTTAATAAAATCTGTTTTCGTAGTTCACATGGGTAACCTGACGTGCTGCCGACTGCACATCCGAGTGGCATAGTTTTATGGTGCTGAGCTGACGCTGGAAGTCGTATGGAACTCTTCAAGAAATAAAGGTTTCCGAATTGTGATTGCGGTATTGTATTAGGAAGTACAGGCAATCAGTATACCTATGACTAAAAACGCTAAAATAACAACATAAAAAAAAAGCCTCCAATAAAGTATTTAAAAAGTTAGAAGCTCTTAGTTGCCAGCATAGAAGTACACGTACGTAAGAAAGGTCACACGTGAATACTTGAAGTGGTACCGACTTCCTTTCAGTTTCTCTCACTTGACGATAAAAAAGTTATTTCTTACTTTTTAGGGCGATTTTCTAAGCGGTTGTTTGTTTTGTAAATCAGACATTCAAGATTTTGCTAAGTACATAAGAAAAAATCAATTTTACTCAAAGTTCACCTTCGATGAAATTAAGTACGGTACAGATACACAACTTACGCATCTGCGGAAAACCACCCTTCAGTCGCCTATAACAAGGGTGATTTTGAAACGAAATGTCTATTCTGCTGTCCACTGTAGACTAAAAAAAATTCAAACTCGCAACCAAAAAGAAATCGAAACGAGATCAAACTATATTCAAAATGGCGACGATGATATCTTAGACCATAAAACATCGATTTCAAAATGTAATAGAACCTCGACCACCAAAATAGGGTCACACAAACCGTTGGAGCCGGCATCGCGGCATCTGTGTCAGTCAGAAACACAGAATCTCAAATTTGGCTAGTAGGTAATATTGATGCTGAGTAACGGTGCATCGCGAGTGTGCTGTTAACGCCACTTCATTAGATTTGGGTAGGGCTGCCGCGTTACTCTCAAATGTATTCATTGCTAAATATGTTCCGTCTTAAAAAAGGAAAGTTGTTGCTTTGTTTTAAAAATGAAATAGCTTTTTTATAATATTAGAACTCAAGGTGACGTCCAATTTTTTTGTCATCCTTACCTCCAAATCCACGCAGGTATATTCAAACGGTAATACATACCCTATTTTGTTAAATTTTGAGAATTATGCTATTATTGGTTTATTTACGATTCTCATCGTGTTACGAGAGATCTTTCTAGCAAATAATTCTCGTGCATAAAGTATTCTGATATAACTTGCTGTAGGCCTCTACAACTAGATTTGTATTAAAAACACTTCATAAGCCATTTGATATTCATAAGCCATATAATAATAATATGTATTTTTATCAAGAGGGCAGCCCTAATCTGCAAGCCGCTGACTAAACGGCGCCTTTCCACCATATGATCATTTTGCGTTTGTCGGCAACCAGCCACCAAATGCCCACGACAGAGAAATTTGCTTTTTGGACTAGATATCGGTAAAAGTCTTTTTTACCGGTATTTTGATAAGTTCCTCGTGGGACAAGAACACCAGTAAAAAAGCCAGCTAAGTTATTGGGTTTTTGGACTCGATAGTAGGTAATTAAAAACCGGCTTAGTGCGAGTCGGACTCGCACACGAAGGGTTCCGTACCATCAGACACTATAATTATATCTATACAACATTATACACTATTATTATTACTTTAGAAACTTACTTACTACTTACTTTTTTATTTAATTATTTTTAGTTTTATTATTCAAAATAAAACACCAGACTGCCAAAAATATTATATTTTTGAAATGGTCTCTTTACCGGCTTGCATTTGATACCCATATTGCTATGCTAAGGAAAAAATCAATACCCCTCCCCCCTTTATTTCCATTTGTGGGCGCCATTTTTAAAAATTTTTAGCGTATGTCATTCACAATTATGACAAATTGAACGACACCTTATGCTCATCAAAAACTGTCGAGCCGTTTGGGCTTTAGGCCGTGCCAAACAATTATACATACATACATACTCTCGAAAAACATAACCGTGCTTCCGCAGTCGGGTAAAAAAACACGTTTCGATGTCAGTTCCCTTAAATCACGTCTGTTGTATGATAGCCCCCCTTACATAAATAAATTAAATTGTTTTAACAAACAGACCGACGAAACAGATCTTAATAATTTTACTATTTTAATTTTATGATTTATATATATACAACATAATATTCTGTGAATATTTCAAGTGTCTGCCTGTTGCCGTTATTATTTTAGAGTATAAAACGCCAAAAACACGTTTGTTGTATGGAAGCGCCCCCTAAATATTTATTATAATCTGTTTTTATTTATTGTTATAGCGGCAACAAAAATACATCATCCGTGAAAATGTCAACAGTCTAGCTATTACGGTTCATCAGATACAGCTTGGTGACAGACGGACAGAGGCGTAGTAATAGGGTCGCGTCACCCTTTGGATACGGAACCCTAAAAGGCGACCTAGAAATTATAGCGGTGTTTTATAAGTTTAACGAGAGACAAGAACGCAGGAAAAATAGTGATGACGTAACATTCCTTATAATTTAATATAATAGTTGCGATTTGTATCCCGCTATGCCGAAGAACTTAGGAAGCTTGTCAGTTCCATAACATTCTCATCAATTTCTTTAAGCCCAAGACAATTTTATCTTACGATTTTCTTTGAAGATTAGTACGTAGTCTATTCGGGTTATTTATAGTACCTAGTAAGTTTCTGAAAAGATTATATGATAGAGGACATTATTTTTTTACGTATCGAAATCCAGTTTCACCATTATGACTAATGAATCCACGCATGATTCATTTTTACAAGTCGGGTAGAGGTAACCAACACACGGTTATTTTTAAACAGAGGTTAATTATTTGATACATTTTGTATGGGGATTGTGTCAAAAAAATTGTATACCGACCTAAAATGTTTACCGACTTTTTTAAAATTTGTGAACTCGGGACTTAGTATTTAATCAAGTAGATTCAGAAGAATCTGCTTCATTAAATTCTATACACAAAAGCTGGCAACAAAATATGTCTAATCTTTTCAAAATATATATTCTACTAGAATCATGGATACTAACCACATCAAAAGCACACAACTCTGAGATTCAGATCATTAATAACAAAATCTCGTAAATCAAACCAATATTGAGTCAAGGCTATTAGAAAACAGAGCTACTTAATAGGTAACGAAAGATAATGTATAGAGTTAAATTGGATTGCCGAAGGAAATTATTACAACACGCTCTTACTAATAAATGTCAAAATATCAAGCCGAAACCAACAAACATAATAATACTTAGAGATCATCGATAAATATGTTTTGCAAGGCAGGAATGATTAGTGCAATGATTAAACAAGATTGTTTTTGTACAACTTTTTGTTGAGAGAAACTGCTTTATGATAAGGTCATCGGGCACGAAACTAGGACTAGTTTTGTGCCAAATGACTTCTGGGTTTTTTATTATAATAAACAACTTCGTCCACGAAAATGAATAATAATAAAAAAACAACAATCACACCAATAACCTAGCCCCAAACTAAGTGTGAGCTTGTACTATGCCGACTAGGATAACGGATAGACAAATTACGTTTTATAAACATTCACTTAGGTACAAATGTTCGTGCTCATCATACAAACAGTAGCCCATCGTGCTCATCATACAAACAGTAGCCCGCTAACCGCTTGGTTTTGCGAACCACTACACACATGGTCGTCAAATGTGGAATTTCCCATAAACTTCTACCCTTTTCACCCCCTTAGAGATCGAATTTTCATCCTATAAAACCTATACTTACATTCTAAAAGAAAGCATGGTGCCAACTTTCAAGTCTCTAATCTTAGTAGTATGGGATGTGCTTTGATATGTCAGTCATTCAGTCAGTCAACTTTCATTTGACCCACTTGTTGAGTTTTGAAGATAACTAACGATACTTAAATTTTTTAATGTGTGGACCATGTGCTATCTTGAGTATACTTAAAATAGCTAAAGAAAAAGGGAGCCCAGTTTTAAGGTCCAGCGTTCCCTAGGCGGGACAGAGCGCGTCACAGCAGAGCTACATATTTTCGAGTCTAGCCATCTCGCTCGTTCGCGTTGTAATTCTGGCGTGAGTGACATGGACGACTGTAAACGAAACTACGGGCATCATCAACCAGTGTAAGGCCTCAGTCCTCTATTGCGTTCGGTCTTGAGCTTCGCTTGATCTCGCTCCACGTATTGACAATTTTCCTCGCCTCGTGTCCAGTGCGCCTAAGAATGTATAGGGCTTATAGGGTGTATTATACAATGAAAGAATACCCGCAATGAGTGCTGTGCACTGACCTCTATAATATATAACGCTGGACTGCATACTGTCAACCTAAAATGAAGCCATTTGACTATCGCCATTTTGGCGCTGATGGCTGTAGTAAGCGTGTGGTGACCGTCCACGGAACTAATGGGAGTTGACATATACATATGAAAGTTCCTCTATTTTAGTTACCTGGACACTCGGTCGGCTTTGATTCGGCACAAAAATTATCTGTCATTTCTTAGAGAATTTTTAGTTCAGCGTACTTGTATTATAGAGGTCAGTGGTGCTGTACTACTTACAGACCGGGCTATGACTTCAGACCGAATAGATGAAAGATAGGGCAGGCCTGTGTTTCTCTCCGCGTAGGTAGCAAAAACGTACCTACGCGCGGCGACCCTTATTTAGTGGCTAAAACAATTTGCGTGTCGCTACCGGCCAGCGACACGCTTGCGCGTTTTATTCACCGGCGGCCGCGCGGCTACGTTGCTGGCTGGACGAGAATGAATAAAGTACTAGAAAGAGGCGCTAGATGGCGTTAGAAGCTTCTCGTAGCAGTCAACCCTATCGCGTCGCGTGATATTACGTCACTGAATAGGTTTAGTGTATAATGAATCATATTCCAGAGCAATAAGTATGAAATTATCTTGCAATGGATTTTTGTAGGTGTCTACACGAAAATGTGCTTGACTCTGAGGCGAACTAAATTACGCCATATTGTTGACGACATTGAGTAGACATTGAGTAGACATTTCTTTGAATACAATTGCTAAGTCATACTTCTGTACGAAGTACTAGTACTTATTCTGTGCCTAGGGCTCCCTTAATCAATACTAACAGTGCCAACTCGCAAATATGTGACTCAAGTAATGAGTTAAAAGTAATAATAAGTTTAATTGCTTTTGCAATTTTGTACCTGTCATCTCGAAATCGCTGAGAACCTGTTCTTAATTAATTTTCTGCGTCAAAACTTGTTAAAATTATTTGGCACTTGATGTTGGCTACTGTCGCTTAGTCAAGCTAAATCGGGGTATATGTATTAAAGCATAGAGTTCACTATGGTGTTTAATATAGTTATGGGGCAGCTTAAAGTTGACCAGAATGACCCAGACGGCTATTAGTGAAGTGGGAACTGCCTTTTGTCTCTTAAACCTAGTAGCAGTATCGATCTACATACAAAACCTTGTTATAAAATCCAAAGAAACAGTTGAATGCGAGAATGGGCAAAAGGCATTCATACGGCATCAACATTAAGATTTAAATTCCTTAATTAGCAGGACTAATAGAAGGTAAGACCGCTTGGCAAGAGTCCAGCGATATGAGGGGATCCCTCGTTGTGGTTCGTGGCGGATCGTTGTTCTCTCTTTAACATCATGACTCAAGTCCTGCAGGCCGACGCCCTAACTCGATAGCTTAACAATTACAATGGCGATAGCTTCTTGAAAACAATTATAGCTTTCAAACTGACGCGATGACGTCTGGATAACAAAGATAGCTGTAAAAGAAAAGAATGGCATTCATAAATGTCATTTTTTTTAAATTGGAATCGTAATCACAAATGCCGGTTTGGCGGTAAGCCTGATAATTAAGTGAAATGAAATTCACAACGACCGAATTTTAATATGGTGGTTTTCCATTGTTGTCTTATTTCGTAC
Source organism: Pyrausta nigrata (assembly GCA_949316185.1). Lineage (NCBI taxonomy): Eukaryota > Metazoa > Arthropoda > Insecta > Lepidoptera > Crambidae > Pyrausta > Pyrausta nigrata. Next base: position 5,256,543 of record OX438936.1, read on the forward strand.
TCTACCCAACATCATAATTTCAGCGTTATCCCGGTCGTGTACATACGGCCGTACGTCAGACTAACTTTGGTATCTAATCCCTGCGTAATAAAAGCTGCTTTTATAGTTCAAATACACCTGACGTGCTGCCGACTGTACTCGCACACGAGCGCCCAGGGTTCGCTTTGAACCATGCTCCAGGATGTAGCAGTCTATCCAACAACCAATTCGCAGGTTTCTTTTCAAGTTACTAATTGTTTGGCAATAAAACAGGTAGTTTTAGTATTGTCATGATGTTAAGCTGTTATTTTCTCTCTACTTGTTTCTTTTACTGTCAGGGGAAGCAAACTTTTACTGCTGTCTTTTTAGTGACTGCATAACTACTTATGAGTATTAGAGTACAGTTAGCTGATTCCTAACAGGCTGTGACAACGGAAATGATTTGTGTTTTGGTTATATGTAAATGGTTTTACTAACTACCTATTAGTATTTAGTATCTTTTTCTATCGCCCTTACCTACTATACCTAACCTACCCTACATACTATAGTTTCAAAATTTAAATAGGTAGGTAGTGCCACAGATTATATAGTGGTAGTGCTTCTAGCAACGACAGTTTTTGACTTACAATAGTTTAATTGGAATATGAATGAAAACCAGCCATAGTGTTGTCTGTATGGTATCTATAAAATAGCAACTATAGAAAATTAAAGCTATTGAGACGATTCTTAGCGTTAATTTTATTATATCGTCGCTATTGCTATCGTTATTGTCAATAGTATCGATATCCTGACTTGTGAAGTCGACTATAAATTGTATTTTGCTGAAAGCCTGAGAAAGTTAATAGTATTTTAAAAAGGCCAATGAAATATGCGCTCTAAAAGTAATTTTGCTTTCAATAGACACATACCGAAGATTATGTCTGGGGGTCATTACTAAGGCTGCTTACTAAAAAATGTACTTAACGTTTCCTAGAAAAAATAGTAAGACAAACAAATTAAAGTCCAAGGAAATTTTTAGGGCGTGAAAGGATTGCTAAGGTCCTATGACCATATACCAGATAGCTGTCATCATGTTTGATTTGGCACAAAATGTACCACCCTGTATTATTACGTGGAATGACACCCATCCATCACATACACTACGTCTTTCTTGGCAAGGTAATGGAGTGGGCCATTGCCATTCCCATGGGTAGTTCTTTTGTTATTCATATTCTGTGAAACGATACTTCAGATCCAATACGTCCTATAAGATATTTTATAACACTTCGCAATATTTGCAATGCATTGCAACTTTGCAATAGCTAAATATTTTATTTAGCGTAACAATATATCCGGTGCCCTTCTCGTCTGGCACCAATAGATTGCCTATTGTTGAATATTATACCGACAAGCGACATGTCCTGCATCGTGGCAATGGATAAGGATTTTTACGGTTGCCTTATTAGTTTTGCCATGTTATGATGGCAGTGATTCTTCTAAGGTTTTTATGTAGATTGTAGAACCACAGACCTTGGCCATAGATTATCTGTATATCCATCAATAAACGTAGAATGGAGATCGTATACATAATTTTAATTCTATAGCGTAGATGCCAAGTTGATTGCATCTACCGTTAATTCCATAATAAGTTTGTGGAGACAGCATAATATTGTTAGGTACACTAGAAAAATAACTGAATTGCTCGTCATACCGGTGCCTCTTAACTAGACATAATTCGATTAACAATATAAATTAACGATTCCAAACAAAGCTATGCCGTGCATTCGACAAAACGCCTCCCACACTCCTAAGAATCTTCGCATCTTCCACCCACCGCATACCTCAAAAACCATTTAATCACTTGTTAACTCCGTACTTAAACTTGAACTTGTCTCTAAGACAATGTATTCATTTGTACTACAGAACAGTGGTTGTATGAACCTATGAGTAGGTAACTTTTTACCCGACTGCGGAAGGAGGGTTATGTTTTTCGAGAGTATGTATGTATGTATATATAATTGTTTGGCATGCCGTACAGCCCAAACGGACAGTTTACCGTGGACAGTTTTTGACATATGAGGTATCGTTGAGTTTGTCAAAATTGTGAGAGTAACAAAGGCTATATAAATTTTAAAAATGGCGCCCGCAAACTGAAATAAAGGGGGAAGGGGGGATTGATTTTTTTCCTTACCATAGCAATATGGGTATCAAATGAAAGCCAGTAAAAAGTCAATTTAAAAAAAAAAAAAGTCGGATGTTAACTTGTTTGTAGTGTTTTTCATTCTTAGAACAAAATTGCTATGGCCAATACTTGACAACTACTAACAGACGGCTAAATTCCAATGTTCTCTGTCGAAGATTAAATTAAAGTTCAGTCTCTCTCCTAAATTAATATAGTATGTCTCTTTTTCGTTTGTTTAGCAGAAAAAGAGTGAGACTGAACTTAAGTTGAATCTTAGCCACATTGAAATCGAGTACAGTAGTAACTTTTATATAATCTGTGGTACAGTGAAGACCTTTGCAAGGAGCACAATATTACATCTGTTTTAGTATGGGGTTCTTGTGTAAGTAGTGATACCATTTCTCTGGAGTAATCTTCACACCATGGCTTAAGGGAATCGGTAATGTGCTTTCTTCCTTTCGATACAGTAATATGTCTTCCAAATAGGCATAGTGACATGACAATATTTACTTTGCACCGTCTTCCTAGATGGTGTGATCTTTTGACTTACAGGAAAACACCATTACTTGTATCCCTAGGGATGGTTGGATTATCTTGGATTATATTTAGCATTGCATTATCATGTTCGCATTGTTTTGACCATAACAAGACTCCCTTTACACTCTTTAAGTCAAAATACCTACACACACACCAATATCCAGTAGGCTAGATACGTTTTAATACATCGATAATAAATAAAGAAAATAAATTATTTTTTCCAACAAACACACCAATTACCTAGCCTCATACTAAGCGTGGGCTTGTGTGTGCTATGGTGACTAGGATAACGGATAGACATACTTAAATACTTTTATAAACATCCATGACATAGGTGCGCATCACACAAACATTTGCCCCTTGCTGGATTCGAACCCGCAACCGCCTGATCGATCAATCAATCGATGATTATTTTAATTCATTTTCAGAACAGTTTCAAATCAAATGCACATATATAAGAATTGAAAAGACGACACTAAGACGATGCTAAAGCAAAGAAAAACTACCTAATATATGTATCTGAATGGACAGGACTAAAAAGCAAGTACCTAATAATTTTCATAGCGTGATTATCATAAATTGATGCCCACATAATATGTGTAATATTATTACATAAGCTAGTACTTAGGCCGTGGGCAGACATTCAGAAGACTAAAACTATGGGATCCTTGTGAATTACGGGAACCTTAAATTGAAAAGAATAGGAAAAGAGTTATGACGTCATCATTTTTAACCCCCGACGCATAAACGACGGAGTGTTATAAGTTTGACGTGTCTGTGTGTGTGTCTGTCTGTGGCATCGTAGCTCCCGAACGGATGAACCGATTTTGATTTAGTTTTTTTTTGTTTGAATGATTAATGAGTCGGGAGTGTTCTTAGCTATGTTTGATGAAAATCGGTCCAAGATGGCCGCCGTAGCAAAATGGCGGATAACTTTTTTTTTTTACTTTTTCAATATGGGTATTAAATGAAAGGGCTTGACTAGTAGAATACTATAAACTATGACAAATTTCAAATCCAAGATGGCCGCCGTAACAAAATGGCGGATTACATATATTTTTTAAACTCCTTCAATATGGGTATCCAATGAAAGGGCTGACTAGTAGAATACTATAATACACTATGCTAAATTTCAAATCCAAGATGGTCGCTTTTACAAAATTGCCAATTGCATTTTATTTCAAAGTTTACCTACTTACTTTCCTCAACTATTTTATAGTAAATATAATTATTTATCTGCCTCGTTGGTCTAGTGGTCAGCACGCTGGGTACTATCCACGAGGTCACGGGTTCGAATCCCGGGTCGGGCCGAGAGTGTTTGGGTTTTTCTGTCTTGAAATTACTCAGACACAGCTCCGGAGTCAGGAACTTGGTGGTGATAACACCCGTGCCTCGGAAAGCACGTTAAGCTGTTGGTCCTGCGCCTGATCTCTCTACGGTCATGTCGGACTGCCGTCTCACCGAATTATGAGAGTGAAGGAACAGAGAGTGCACCTGTGTATTGCGCACACACTTGTGCACTATAATATGTCCTGCGCAGTTGGATGATCTCTGTTGTGATAGGCCGCCTTAGTCGAAATCGGCTAGGAGGACATCATCATCATCAATTATTTATCATTGATAAAAAAACCTGATGAAACACCAAATTACCTAGAATCTTAAAACACAAGAAAATAATTGGAATGAAATTAAAAAAAATAGAAGTCCCCTACAAAAAGCATGAATTAAAAAAATAAATTTAAAATTTAAAAACCCCCGACACAAAATAATAGATGCACATAAAAATCCTAAAACAAAGTTTTATAACTATGTGTTTGAGAGTTTAGGCAGTGGATTACACGTGGAGGGCGACAATGATAGGTGGAAAATTGGTCAGATGCACAGTCACTAGGGTTCATGTAGCCTGGGACGTGCCTCCATTCACTAGATGTAGGACTATTATTAATCTGGGAGACACGATTAGCCTCAAAAGTCTGAAGGAGGTGAGGAGTGGTTTTTAACCAACACAACACGATTTTACTATCCGTCCAACTATGGATTGAAGTCAACACAGACGACCTTTGCAGACAAAGAGCGACGTGATGAAGTAATTTAGAGAGAAGGGTAGCTCCCAACAATTCCAACTTGGGAAATGTTAAACGGGTCCGAACAGGGGCAACTTTAGATTTAGCCATAACAAGATGGACGGAGCAAACACCAGACGGAAGTTCCGCACGTAAATAAACAGCGGCCGCATATCCCAATTCAGAAGCATCACAGAACCCATGTAGGGATAAGGAGGAGGAACCTCTGGGAAGAATATGTCGCGGAATGGCCACTTCACTAACCTTCGCTAGGTCCTGAACAAATGCAGTCCACTCTAAAGACAGGGGTTCATTTAAAGGATCATCCCAGGATATGCCTGACATCCATAAGCGTTGGATAAATTCCTTAGCCTTAAATACGACGGGAGATATCCAGCCACAAGGGTCATACATACGGGCAATCAAAGATAAAACTTTGCGTTTTGTAATAAATGCATCACGGGTATCACAGGTATAATTGTAGGTAAATGAGTCACTCACAGGATTATACTGCACACCTAAAATAGCGACAGTCTGAGGATTATCTGGGTCTGAGAATGAATGAGGAAGTTGCAAATGATCTGGGGGCATATCCTCCAGGAGCTCGGGCCTGTTACTAATCCACTTACGGAGTTCATAACCACCAGAGGCCATTATTCCTATAAGCTCAGTTTTCAAGGCCCGGGCAGACGCAATAGTATCAGCACCAGTAAGACAATCGTCGACATAAATATCTCTCTCAAGGACTTCAGCAGCTCGAGGGAAGGTAAGTCTCTCTTGTCCAGCGAGCTCAAGAAGGGCACGAATTGCAATGAATGGACTGGAACGAAGACCATAGGTATTGGTATTAAGTTCATAGGCAAGAAGTGGCTGAGAGGGATCCTCACGCCAAAGCACAAGTTGGTACCTTCTATCATCAGGATGTACCCAAGTCATACGAAACATCATACGAATATCTGTTACAAACACTACCTCGTGCCTGCGGAAATTTAGGAGGATGTGAGAAATATCTCGCTGAAGCTTAGGGCCTGTATGTAAACATTGATTCAGGGACACTTTAGAGGACGTAGGACTACTTCCATCGAACACAACACGTATTTTGTCACTAACGGACTTAAAAATTCCATGATGAGGGATAAAATAATGTTCCCGGGTCGAGTCATATGATGAAAGGGACATATGGTTTAGGTCAAGGTACTCGCGCATAAAGGAAATGTATTTCTCTCGAAAATTAGGATTGGCTTGCAAACGCTTCTCAAGATAATGGAATCGCCGTAAGACATTGGTTTTAGAATCACCGAGAGGTGGACGATCATGAAGAAAAGGGAGTCTAACCATAAATCGACCATCGCTTTAACGAGTGGTAGTTGCTTTAAAAAAGGTTTCACACTCTATATCCAAGGGGTTCGCAACTGGAGATTGGGGGGCCTCTTCGATTTTCCAGAATTTTTCAACTATTTGGGACAGCGAGACTCCAGTCATGGGGGGTTCCAAATCAGTAAATCCTCCATAAACAGGACCACACAGGACATAACCAAATATCGTCGAGATAGCAGTAAGGCCATCAGGGGACACAAACAACTCGAACCTTAAAAGGCGACCAATGACGTCAGCTCCAAGAAGTACACTTATAGTACCAGGTTTGTAAAATAAAGGGTCAGCAAGAGGGAGGTGCTTAGTACAGGTAATTACACTTTTAGGTAAATCTACCTCTGGGAGGGTACCAGCAATCACATCAACAACCATTGCACTGGTAGAGATTTCTGGAAAGGCAGAATTAACTGGCTTAAATGAAAGGGATACAATGCCCGGGGAATTAATCGCTTGAACATTACCTATTCCACGAACAGGAACTGGAGAAGGAATGATAAATAAGTTCATGTGGTCAACAACAAGCTCAGTAGTAAGAAGGCAGCCCTGAGCACCAGTGTCACATAAGGCACGCGCCTCCACATAATATCCAGACGAGGTTTTAACATGAATCAAGGCCATAGGTAAAAGAACGAGAGAATTGCGAGGTAAAGATGTAAAAGCGGGTATGGAAGGGGGGCTATCTAGTCAGAATTGTGGGGCCCCATTGTACTTATGATGAAATGCACGTTCATCCTGGGTTCTTTGACCTAGAGGGGCATTATAAGTACGGTTACCGTTGGGTGCAGGTGGGGATCGCCCGCCCGAACGGGGAGGTGATGCTCTACGGGAATCACGAGGAGGCGGGGTACGAACACGGTGCCATTCAGTACGTGGGGGTGACACACGGTCCGTTTGTGGAGATTGTCGCGGTTGGTTAGAAGCTAAGGCCGCGACGTCTCGGTATGAGCGCTCGCGATCGTAATTCACAGGAGAGGAGTCATTATAACACAGTAACGTGTGATGACTGGAACGACGGCACATGCGACAGCGATAATCTCGCGTGCATTGGGATATGGAGTGTCTATCCAGGCATCGATAGCACAGTCGGGCTTCTTTTACAAAGGTAACACTTTGACGTGTAGGAAGGCGAATAAAATCGGGACACTCGCGTAAGTAATGCGAAGTACTATTACAAAGGTGACATTTAGATGTCGTTGCAAAGGTAACAAAGGCTCTCGCAGGAGGCGGGGAACGCGCGTTAGGTTTAGGCAAACGAGGGGAGCTCACAGTAGGGGGGGTAGTAGTGTCAACGACAGAAGCACTACCTACATTGTCGTGGTGCCTACATTCATCCTCAAGAAAGGTAATAAGATGATCAAAAGTAGGGAGGTGATTAGGATTATCGCCATAACGATGTTCAAATCTCGATTTTAACTCTGAAGACAGTTTAGCAAGGCATAAGTGAACTAATAGGTACGACCAATGTTTAACAGGAAGTTCCAATCTTTCTAAGCATCGATAAGTCGAAAGCAGGGGGTTCAGGAACGACACACCCGGAAAGTTTAGGCGTTATAATAGGGAGCATCATTATTTGAGCTATGTGGGTATCCGCTAAAACACAAAGGTTATGGTACCTACGTTTTAGGAGGTCACGGGCCACGGTGTAATTGCCCGCCTCAATCTTGAGGTGTTGTATTAATCGACGAGGTTCATCCGGTAAGGCTCCCACTAAATAGTGTAGCTTCAAAGTCGGGGTAAGGGTAGGCTGGTTGTCCACCACGCTATCAAACTGGTCTATAAAACTGATCCAACTATCGGGACGGCCATCAAACTTAGGTATAGGTAGGTCAGGTAATTTACTAGCCGGGTTATCAATAGCCAGGGATTTATTCTCCTTGAAGGGGGTGCTAGTACGGGACGTCTCAAATTGGTAAGGTCGTATTTCGTCTAACTTAATTTTTAAGTCGTCTACTTTGTCCTTTACTACGCGTATCTCGTTCTTAACTTGCACATATTCTTGTTCATAAATAGCAGGATCGAGATTACCTAACAGCTTGGAACAAGCGGCGGAAAACTTGTCGCACATAAGTGGCAGGTCGGAAAGACGCGCTCGCATACGATTGGAGGAAAAGGTCTCAAGAACTCGGTGGGAATCATCTACCCAGTCACTAATATAACGGAGTTCACCAATAGCTTCACGGTATTCAGCTCTATCCGTGTAAAGTATGGCCCTTACGGTCTCGTTGCCGGTTTCGGTATCCGACATTTTATTTACTTTAAATCGCAAGAAACAAGGTAGGTAAATTAAACTCACAAAAGATTTCAATACGATGCGTAAAGTAACAAATAGTAAGGGACGGCACCGGGTATGGCAAACGTAACTCGTAAACAACTTGCACGCGGTCACGCGGTAATGGCGTGATCAATAGGGAAACAAAGCGCTCGCGCACCTCACTTGCACTCAAAGGGTAGGTAATTAACGCGCTAATCGATTTAATCGACACTTATTTAAAAGGGTTTGTACTCGAATGTTATTAAGGAATTTACTGTAAATAGGTTAGGTATATGACGATACGTTTTCTTCAAATTACAAAGGCAGGTAGCTAATAAATAACTCTCAATTAAACAAATTACGTTACTAATAAGGGGTCCTAATAAAAAACTACGCTCTGCTACCAGAATGTTTGAGAGTTTAGGCAGTGGATTACACGTGGAGGGCGACAATGATAGGTGGAAAATTGGTCAGGTCGGGTAGGTCGGGCGCTTATAGCTAGGTACTTGCCACATCGGTTTTTCGGGGTTTCTGGGGTCACTTCACACACTTCACAGGCCACAATCACTCGAAATGTCTGTAAGGAGCTTCACAGGATACACACGCGGCGAAAGCGCTCTAGTCGGTCTAGTATATGTGTCATAGGTAACGTCTCAGTGTCGACTGGGGGCTCCGGGGTTCTCACGGTACGTTTTAAACAAATAAAAATAAGGCAGGCAGGCGCGCGAGTGCGCGCGGCGTAGTATCAATAGGGTACACAAACAAATCAAAATATTGTAGTAAACACTATGGAATTATAGCTAGATACTACAGTTGGTTTAAATAAAAACCCTATAAAAAGCAAAAAATAAAACTGAAATTTTGACCCTACGTATGTATACAATTTTTGATAGTAATGTTGTCGCGTCGGGGGACCGCATTAAATTGAAAAGAATAGGAAAAGAGTTATGACGTCATCATTTATCTGTATAGAATTTGTTTTTTCACAAACCCGTAGATGGTATTTCTATGCAAATTCTGTACCACGTCATTACATTACGGTCACATGTTTTCATAAATAGGATGTAGGACGTGTAGGACGAAGAAATGCAAATATGACCGCACTAGGTACCCGCCCCGACTTTGCTCGAGTATAATTAAACAATTAAATATAGCCTATGTCACTCAGAAATGATGTAGCTTTCTAGTAATAAAAGAATTTTCACAATCGGTTCAGTAGTTTCAGAAATTACTTCTATTCGCTATTCGAACATAGAGAGGAAATAAAGCTAATTAGACTTTAAATATTCCTCATTTATTAAGTAAAATCTTATATTTAAATTACAAGGGACAGTGCTAAGGCGACAGCGACCAAATGTGAAGTGAAGTATAGAGAATACAATTTTTGGCTACTGTACTAACGGAAACAAATAATTTAGACCTTATGTAAATTAAATTAAGACACAAATTATAATAAACAGAGAGTTCCACTACTGGGCCTTTCAAGAGAGCTGTGATTGGATGAAATTATCGTATGATGTGTGAGGCGATTTTACAACATAAGTAAAGCTACATAACTACTCTACAACTACACAAATGCATCTACTAAAAACTACCTAGCTACGAAATAAATTAAAGTGGTTCTGCGTCGCATTTTGTGCGCGTAGACATCCTCCGGGGCGTTGAAGGCATAGCCTTCAACTCTTTTCTTCGCCTGCGGTCGGCAAGAGGCACAGTCTGTTGAGAGCGCGGCGCACTACTCCACGGGATGTGGTGACATCAGCAACGCGAGGCACACCGTCTGAACCAGGGAAGACCTTATCCACCCGGCCGAGGCGCCAACAGAGGGGGGGAGCGGCGTCATCCTTCAGCAAGACGAGATCATCCACTTGCAGATCCTTGCAACGGGTTTTCCACTTCGTACGCTGCTGCAGCTCGGAGACGTACTCGCTGGACCAATGTTTCCAAAAATGTTGGCGCATCTGCTCCAGACGGTGGTAGCGATCGAGGCGGTTAGCGTTGCACTCCATCAGGGCAGGTGCCGGCAGCGCTGTCAGGGGCCTGCCGATTAAAAAGTGACCCGGGGTAAGAGGTTGTAGGTCTGTGGGTGAAGGGCTGAGAGGACAAAGAGGACGGCTGTTGAGGATAGCCTCAATTTGTGTAAACAAAGAACACAGCTCTTCAAAAGTTAAATGCGCTTCCCCCATTACCCTACGCAAATGATATTTGGCCGACTTTATCCCAGCTTCAAAATAACCTCCAAAATGAGGAGCGTACGCAGGCGAAAATTTAAAATCAATGCCCTGCTGAGCTGCGAAGTCTAAAATGGCACCGACATTGTCCTTTGACCTCAAAAAATCGCTAATTTCGCGAGCAGCGGCAACGAAGTTTGTACCGTTGTCACAAAATATCTTTTTTGGTAATCCTCTACGGGCTATAAAACGTTTGAGTGACAACATGAAAGCCTCCTTTGAAAGCTCGCTAACGGCTTCCAAGTGAATGCACTTATAATTTAAACATATAAATATGCACAAATAACATTTGGTTATTTTACAACCCCTGCCTTTGCGATCGGTGATTAAAAACGGCCCAGCAAAGTCAGTCCCTATGTTTGAAAATGGTATGTCAGGGTTGATTCGCTCAGATGGCAGGTTACCCATTATATTACTCATCTGCTGTCCTTTAAAGCGATGACACACAACACAGTTTTTAGCAACACTGCGAGCCAGATTACGCCCACCTACAGGCCAGTATCTATTTCTAATAGAAGTAAGGAGAAGCTGAGGGCCGGCGTGCAAGAGTCGTGTGTGCTCTTGTCGAAAAAGTAGCTTTGTAAAATGACAACGAGCATGCAACAAAACAGGGTGTTTTTTATCAAAATTATATGACGAAGCAGCGATGCGTCCACCAACACGAATAATGCCGTCGGAATCTAGAAATGGATTCAGTGCGGCGATATTGGATTTAGCTTACAAACCCTTATTTAGCGAAAGTAATTTTAGCTCATTATTAAAAAAGCTCTTTTGGGAAATTCTAATTAACGCCCTCGTTGCGTTATCAATTTCTGAAGCTTGTAATGGACCAGTCAATTTATTGTTTTTATTTGTTTGTTTTGAATTGTGAAGCCATCTCAAGATACGAGCATAAGCTCGTTGCAAAATGGACATCCTCGAGATCCTAGAAATATCGAGAGGAGCATCCCCCACCAAAACTGAAAAATCCTTGATCTCCGGCAACGCTGAAATTTCCTCGATTTCTGAGGGTGGCCAGGACCCCTCTTCGAGCTGTAAGAAGGAAGGACCGTTCCATCACATGTCAGAGCTAGAAATTTCTTTGGGGTCAACACCGCGTGACACAAGATCAGCAGGGTTCTGAGAAGTTGGCACATAGCGCCAAGAGCACGGATTAGTAAGTTCCTTTATTGCACCTACTCTATTAGCTACAAATGTTTTCATACTCTTGGTTGTGCGTAGCCAACTCAAGACAACCTTCGAATCGGACCAATAAATGCAACGACTAATTTTCAGCTGCAAAGCTTGTACTACAACCGCAGAAAGTTCGGCTCCTAGCAAGGCGGCACACAGCTCTAGACGGGGAATAGTAGTCGGTGTGACTGGAGCGACACGAGATTTAGAACAAAGCAAGTTTATCTTAGCGTCGTCATGCTTATTAACCGACTTTAAATAAATGCATGCTCCATAAGCTTTCTGTGAAGAGTCGCAAAAACAATGCATTTCTAGACGTACTGGATCTTCAATTAAAATGTATCTCGGCAACCTAAGCTCCGCTATGCTACTTAAGCCATCAACAAACGAGAGCCAGGAAGACTTGATTTTCTCTGGTACAGGGTCGTCCCACTTTGGGCAGAGCACAGGCTAGCTCTGCCCAAAGCTCTTGGAGTAGCATCTTTGGCCTTATGGTGCACAAGAATAACAGACCAAGGGGATCAAAAACCTTAAAGGTGGAAGACAATATAGATCGCTTAGTGACGACATCGACCGAAGGCACATCAATGGGAAAATGCAGCTCGTCTAATTTAGGCATCCGACCAATACCTAGAGTGCTTGTTGCATTGCTGATCATGAGATCGCTTGACGAGTCTGTAGAACTATATTCAAGTACTGAAGACAAATTTGACCGATACTTTCTGAGGTGAAACCCGCCTTTAGCTAGAGTTTCAGCGACAGACTGCCGAATATAACGCAATTCGTTCTCTGTTTGAGCGCCTGTCAAGAGGTCATCGACATAAAAATCCCTTTGAATGACGTCTCTTATTAATGGATCGATAGTCTCTTCACCTAATTGCCAGAGACAGCGAGTACTCAGAAAGCTAGCACTTGAGAACCCATACGTAACAGTATTAAGCATCAAGGTGCGCAAAGGCTGAGACTCATCGTCGAGCCATAGAACAAGCTGAAGACTACGATCGTCAGGATGAACCATTATTTGCCGGTACATCTTCTCGATGTCCCCGGATACGACGTATTTATATAAACGAAAACGAGCCAAAATGTTAAACAACGAGTCTTAAATAGTGGGGCCCGTCATCTGAATGTCATTGACCGATAGTCCAGATGAAGTACAAGCCGAAGCGTCAAAAACAACTCGAAGCTTAGTAGATTCGCTATTATTTTTTAAAACTGGGTGATGAGGCAAAAAGAAATCTACTGTTGAAGACCGCTGAATATCACCGCAGTCAGACAAGTGTCCTAAATTAGCGTATTCACGCATAAAATCAAAATAGAGGTCCTTTAGCAAAGGCTGTCTCCTGAAACGCGACTCTAAATTAAAAAACCGCTTCTTAGCCAGTTGCAACGAGTTTCCTAAATAATCCCTTTCAGTATGGAGTGGAAGTCTCACAATAAACCGGCCGTCGGCATCACGAGACGTATTAGCGATAAAGTGCTGCTCGCACAACGCTTCTTCTTCGGTTAAAACTGACTTACTAGGGACCTTTTCCAACTCCCAAAATTTGGATAGATTATTGTTTAAATCAACAATACTCGTGTCACTATTTCGCGTTAGATTGCAACGAGCGTTTTCACCATTTAAACTCTTGGAGACTACAGGAGTGGTAACAAGCCAACCGAGTTTAGAGCTCCGCAGAACTGGACAATTATCACCCAATGAGCGCTGCTCCGTTCCTAGCAGATCCCAGAATAATTCTGCGCCAAGAAGCAGATCGACGTCCAATGATTTATTAAATTGAGGATCGGCTAACTGGATACCTGCCAAATTCAAATGGTCCCCGCTGAATGAGCGCGTCGGCAATTTATCAGAAATCATCGGCAACACGATACAGGAGAGCAAAGCGCTAAAAGAACTACACCTAGATTGAACGCGCACTGAGCAGCGTTCAAATTTATTCGCGACTGGAATTGCGGCTATGCCTTCTAAATCCCTGTCCGAAGACTGAGAGGTCAGCTGCAAGGCATCTTTCATACGAGACGTTATAAGACAAGATTGGCTACCGCTATCCAGTACAGCTCGCGCTGTAACAGTGGCATTGGTAACAGGGTTAACCAAATCGACTTCAGCCGTACAAAGAAGCGCTTCGCAAGACGAGAGTGCACACATAGTGACGACAGGTTGAGACATAGACGGGTTATTCTCCCTAAACAAACGCTCGTGAAGTAATGTGTTATGGCGTTGCTTGTATATTTTACATCCACCAGATAGCTTGCACCTCTGTGGTTTGTGACCCTGCCGTAAACAAACGTGGCACAATTTTAAGAACTGAACAGCAGATATTTTGTCGTCAATGGACTTAGCCTTGAAAACAGGGCATTCAAAAACGCGGTGCGAACCCTGACACACATAGCAAGATCTCGACGGCGTCGAAGACGGCTGCGCGGACTGAGAAAGGCCCTCCGAAGAAGTACCTAACATGACTCTAGTCTGTGGCCCTTGCCGACCAGTGTTATTAGACGAGGAGGTCCTTTTAATCGACTGAGAGTTATTTACTGTTTCCATAACGTCCGCACGAGTTCTCAAAAAATTAAAGAAATCATCAAGACTCGGTATCTCATTTAATGAATTACGGTGTTCTTCCCATTTAAAACAGGTTTTTGAATCTAATTTTTTCGAAACAATATAAATAATTAACACGTCCCACTTATCAGTAGGCAAACCTAAAGTCTGAAGAGCACGTAAATTCTTGGTTACATGATCGATAATAAATCTTAGTGATTTTTCCGTTTCGCGCACGGACTCGAGACTAAATAATGATTTTAAATGATTATTAACCAGCTGGCGTTTATTATTGTACCGATTGCATAAAAGCTTTCAGGCCTCTGCATAGTTATTATCGGTCACCTCTAAATTACTAATGACTCGCGCCGCCTCCCCTTCGAGATAAGAATTCAAATAATGAAACTTATGAACTTCCCTAATCTTTCGTTCATGAACGAGCGAAACAAACGTATCCCGAAATTCCAGCCATTTAAAATAAGTCCCATCGGACGTCGGTATCTTAATAACGGGCAACTTAAATCCCAGAACTTCATTATCATCATTATGACCCGGGCAATGAACGCTAGACCGTTGTGACGAGGTGGACTTATAATCATCGCTATTCGCTTCAACCATTTGCTGAGCTTGAGCTAAATAATTATGAAAATCCTGCTCGATTAAGTCTCTTGCGCCTAATTCGACATCCTGAGTGGCAACATTAATCACTTCTATCTGTTCCTGCACTACATCAAATTATGTAAATAATGCTTCGAACTTGGCCAATTTACTTTTAAGCTTAAATCAATCTAACGGCGGAAGGCTTTCACATTCTCTCAAAGAATCTATATAATTTTTAAACCTTGTTACGCGCCCCTTAATTGAGCTGCGTTTAGCAAACAAATCTTTAAGACATACTTCAGACTTCGAAGCATCAGTTTCAGGTATTGTTTTCGAAGGAAAAAAAAAGACTAAATCGAAAAATAGTAAAACAAACTAAAATTGCATACGATACGCTCCTCGTTTGTTCCGATGCGAAGTGCAGGTGCCGTCACAAGTAAGCGCTTGCAGCGATGCAGCCGCCAGTAGCAGTGCGAGCGCGGCGATAGGCAGGCAGCGCTGATTAGTCTAGAATGCACGGGGCAGGAAGACAAGAAATAATGAATGCACCAGGTGATACCTACCTATTAACAAAAGGGATTGGAATGCACTTCGTAACAAATACTAACCAGTCGTGATGAGAATAGCTTTAAGAAAGCACGTAAAAGTTGCAACTGTTGGATGTGATTAAGTGCGTGTAAAATGGGCAATATAGTGAAATTTCGTGATAAAAAGCAATGAAATGTGAACAAAATGGATTGATACATATAAAATGTAAGTATTAAAGGTTATTAAACGTTTCAATCAGGGAAATTTAAGCACATACATATACATACGTCTTCCTGTTTTGGAATAAGCTTGCGCAAAACACCTAGCTGATTTAGCTTAAAGCGTTTAAAACTAAACAAGAAATAATAAAAACGCACAGATTAATTGTGTGTATCTTAAAATAGTTCTAATTATTTAGGGAAATTAGGCCAATTGTGAATAGGCGTGCTTGATGTAGGCTTGTGGGCAAAGAAAACACCTAGTTGATACAACCTAAGGCGATAGAAAGCTACACAAGTAGAAGAAAGCACAAATAGGTATTGCGATATGTAGGAACTACTTAGTTAGCACTAAATATCGGCAAATTTAAAAAACTAGTTCCTGAATACACAAATTGTGGCAGAAATAGGAAGGATAGTAAAGGAACGGGCTCACTTGAGAATCAGACAGGAGAAGTGGCAGCGCAGTCCTAGATGTACGGCGCCCAGGTAGTCTCTTGCTGCGTCGATGAGGCCTTGATTCGACTTCCCTTATTACGACTTCACGGCACTTTTGGAGAAATTCATACGGTGGACACGTAGGTCGCAGAGCGAGCACACCCAAACGTCAGCACACAGAGCACAGGATAAGGCCGGATTCTGTCTGAAACCCTCGGTGGAACTCGATGAGGCGGATGACGTGGTGATGACCTCTACTCGTCCTCGACAGGGGACAAAATTCTGGAAAACTCCAAAAATCGCTTCAAAACTAGGCACTGTCCTGTCACGGTCGCCAATTTTGTTCGCTATTCGAACAAAGAGAGTTCATTTATTAAGTAAAACCTTATTTTTAAATTACAAGGGACAGTGCTAAGGCGACAGCGACCAAATGTGAAGTGAAGTATAGAGAATACAATTTTTGGCTACTGTACTAACGGAAACAAATAATTTAGACCTTATGTAAATTACATTAAGACACAAATTATAATAAACAGAGAGTCCCACTACTGGGCCTTTCAAGAGAGCTGTGATTGGGAGAAATTATCGTATGATGTGTGAGGCGATTTTACAACATAAGTAAAGCTACATAACTACTCTACAACTACACAAATGCATCTACTAAAAACTACCTAGCTACGAAATAAATTAAAGTGGTTCTGCGTCGCATTTTGTGCGCGTAGACAACGTACTCACAAACTGACAAATTCTACCTCTTCATAGTATTAGTACAGATTATTAAAATTAATTATCCGCTCAAGTGTAAGATTCACCTGTGAGTATCAGTGAGTTAGACATCCATGGCGTCACTGGATTTGAATATTAATAAGAATTTTCAGTATAAAACGGCCGGCATCTTTCTAGTTCTTCACACTTGAGTCGAGTCTGTACAAGTCACCACAGACAAAACCATGAAGTATCAAGTTTTGTTGCTCCTGGTCGCGTTTGGCTGGATGGCAGCGGAGGAGGAGAGACAAGGACAGTACTTTTGTGGAAGAAGGCTGGCTGAGACGTTGGCGAACCTTTGCCCAGAGATGGAGAAACGAAGTGGTATGAACACGTTGAACAGTATTGAGTACGACGTCAGCTGGCCCAGGCGGATTTCGAAGGCGAGAGCATTGGCGAAGGCCCTGTCGGTCCGTGGCAAGAGGGGCGGGGTGGTCTCAGAGTGCTGCGAGCAACCATGCAAACTGGAAGAACTGCTGTCTTACTGTTAGACCTGATATTGCGATTACCTACTTGACGACGACCTAAGCTAACCATTGTACCTATGTAACCATTACATTTAACCTAACCATGTAACCATTGTATGTAACCTATAACCACATAATACATTTTGAATCTGATTTATTGTTTTTACTTACTCTCGTTATTCACCTAAGATATACACAAAACTTAGGCATCGAACACATGTTACAAGCGAATTAAGAATCACTAGGAATGTAGTATTTTACAGCTACGCTTTAATATAATGTTAAGAATATATGCTAAGAAGTATTGTTTATCCAACAAAAATAAATTTTTCATTGCCATTGCTAAGATTTTACTATTTTTGTGTTACAAATCATGCCTTATTTTAATAGTGAAAAAAAAGTAAAGACAAAAGTAATATTGAATTGAGAGGATTATCTCCAAACCTGCCCACCTACTAATGTTAAGAGAAGTTAGAGAACTAAGAATTTTGGAGGTAAAATTAGGACTAGATAAAGGCTCTGTGGGAGCAGAGAATAAAGAAAGTACATGTATGAGGATACCTGAAAATCATGAGAGGAGTCTCAAAAATAATGAAAACATTGATAAAGTACACAAAAGCCTTAAATGAAATTGTAAATTTGTAACACTCGTTACACAACTTAGCTCATCTCTGATAGAAGGACAACGGCAAAGTTCTTTGAAGCTCAGCTCCTCACAATGAGGGATTTTCCTAGTGTCAAAAATCAGTACTTGAAAATCCGGTAGATGGCGTTAAACCACCTAAGTCAGGTAGATTTTATTTATGAAAAACGCCGGTTTTATCGTTTAATATGTTATAATGTTTATGTTCAGCATGATTTAGGATCACGCGTACTATCGTTAAGATGTTTTTTCCATTAAATTTATTTTTACTGCATTTTGAATCTCGCTAATTTTTAGGGTAAGTACTTCCAGTACATGTCTGTACACATAATTTTGGGCTGTCAGAAAATCCCTCATTGTCTTCACCAATGAAATCAAGCATCTTAACGCAATTACGAAATTATGATGGACCATATCTTTAAAAAAGTTAGGTACAGCGGCAGCACGTCAGGTAACCCAGTTCAAATAACTACGAAAACAGCTTTTATTACATAGGGAGTAGAGGCGGTCGCAAGGTCAAAGTGGGGTAGTCTGACGTGCTGCCGGGTGAGCTTAGGATGTTAGCGCCAAAATAATATATTTCTACTGGACGTTATATGGCCTTTTACCCCATAGTTACTGTATAAAGCTGTGGTTCCAATGAAATAGAGATGTGCTAGGCCACTAAGCGAAGCGAGGAGGCATAGCTACGGTGCAATCTGAAAAGGGTCCACTATACATATAGCGGACCCTTTTCAGATTGCACTAGTATTGTCGTACGAAGACATTTGTCACTTTGAGTAGCATACAAGAATTTAAATGTTTAAGTGCATTATTATGCAAAGTTACAATTAAAGTAGTAAGGCCCACTTGCGCACGTCCGGACTAGCTAATCTGGATTTGTTGTTCAAGGCCTATTAATAATAATAATTAACTAGCATTAAAATATATTTTACAGTTTTTACCCTTTTTTGTACACACACAATGCACACAGATACACGCGCACCCATGCATTCAATATTCATACAAGCGCATAGGCACACAAAGGCGCGCGCGCACACACACACACAAACATACACACACACACACACACACACACATTATTTTATAATGTCTAAATATACATATATAAATCACGCTTGGCGTAATGCCCGTGTGTAAATGAAAATACCTAGAAACACAGACCACACAACCTAGACAACGCTTTTATCAACTCTAATACGAAAACAAAATCGCCAAAAGTTGGTGGGGTGCGGGGAGAGGTCTGCTCGTTCTGATTGGCTAGTACAAGGAGACGTCAAAATTGACAATGGCAGTGATAGCTCAATAGTGATGGGCAAGACATATCTTATCTTGATATCGATTATACCCAAGTTAAAAAAGTAAGAAAATATTAAGGTGCTTTAAAAAAATTCATTTAAAAAACACACAAACAACAGACTTCCGATAAATAGCAATTTAAAAAAAACTGGAGTGGGCAAAGGTCAATCGCCGGAGATCTCACGTTATTTTGCTACTTTCCAAAATTTAGCGGTTTCAGTAAAACAAGTTACCTATCTCACTCAACATCATTTTGTTAAGTGTACGAAAACTAAGTGTGAAAAAAATAGCAATCGTGCGCAATGTGAAGTTTAATATATTTATTTTAAAAAGTTTAGTTAAGTTGTTTGTTTTATTAGTAAAAGTTTGTTTGTTTAAGTACTTTACACTTATTTCAATTCATCGTAAGTGCTCTTTTGTAAAGTCACTTTATTAAAATAAATATGAAATAACTGAAATTTAGATACCCACTTATCACTTGTTTTATTTAGGATTTGTCGATATTCTAAATTGTAGGTTTACTAGTATGTTTCCGACACTATTTTACTCCTTGCTAATTGACAAATTGAGACAACATCATTTGAATTTAACTTGCGAGAAAGGGATAGCAAAAAAAAGACATCAACGCGTGCTCTTTGAAATAAAACATTTTATTTCATTTTTGATATTGGACTATTTCAATTAATTTGATAGGAATAATTACTTACCGGTGAAATGTAATGCCATCTTTCGTGAGACTAGATGTTGTACTACACCTTTCGCACCATTTCACTGAACAATACGGCATTATTACCGCTTATTTTTATTTTTTTTCGGGAGCAAGGTCAATGTTGTTACTTTGAGTCTCGGTAGCGGAATGAGGAACGAAAGGGGGCGGGGTCGGCTGTTATGCAGTGATACTGCATAACCTAGGCGAATGTTAGTCCCCCGCAATGCGTGGTCTTTAGGTTGTGTGGTCTGTGCCTAGAAATGAGAGAGACAAAAAGTCGAAAAACCTAAATAATAATATTAAGGCCTATTATCTGAGTTAAAAGCCTAGTTGCGCCAGTCTAATTAAGTTAATTTGGACTGGTGCAATTGGACCATCCGGGTTAGCTAATCCAGACTTGTGTAAGTAGGCTTTTAATTCAGATAAAAGGCCCTGAAAAAGTCCAGAATAGCTTATCCGGACGTGCGCGGACGTGCGCAAGTGGGCTTAAGTATATTAAAATAAAGTCTACATTCTTAAATAAGTTTAAATAAAATGTTTAGCCTAAGTAATGAAATTGTTTTTGCTTCGTTCACTGAATAAACAAAACTCAATGTAAAGCAAAACTCTCAAAACAAACATTTTCTATTTTAATGTACTTAAAAGCTGTCAACAAGGGGTTTAAAAAGTTTGTTTATCCGTTATCCTAGTCGCAAAACATGCAAAACTCATAGTGGTAGAAGCTACGTAAAAAAACCGCAAATGGATGTACAGGATTGAAATTTGGTACATTAACCTAAAGTACCTGACTCAAAAATATTCCCATGAGGGGGGCAATAATGACGTCATCATTTTTTTGTGTATAGGATTTTTGATTTTTTTTTGTTCAAAAACCTATCGTGTGTGGTATCAAATGAAAGGGCTTTTAAAGCAGATTCTAAAAATATACGAGGGGCATGGGAATATTTTTGAGAACTATCGGTCAAAATGATTGTATTAACCTAAAGTACCTGTGCACCAAATTTCAATCCTGTACATTGATTTGCGGTTTTCTTTCATTGTTTGCTTTGTACACCGTCCACTATCATGCTTAATTTGGGGCTAGGTTTTTTGTTGGAACAATTTATCCATACTAATACTAGTATACTAATACTAATATATACTATATAATATTATAAATTCGAAAGTGTGTCTGTTTGTCTGTCTGTTACCTCATGACGCTTAAACCACTGAACCGATTGAGATGAAATTTGGTGTGGAGACAGTTCGACCCTGGAAAGGACATAGGCTACATTTTGTCGCGATATAAAAACATTAAGGGGGTGAAATGGGGGATGAAAGTTTATACGGAAAATCCAACTCTTGCGAGCGAATTCGCGAGGAATCACTAGTATAATATATTTATCATCTGTTGATAAATTACCGACTATCACTTGAAGTTTCAGTAGAAAGTTGGGACATGTTTGGGCTTTGTTTTTTTTTTCATGGTAATGATTCCTATAATATGGAAACATGTAAGTTGATGGCACTGTGGTTTTCGATGCAATGCGGCTTGCGGCACGCGGCTCTCCTATAGGCAAAGTACCCATTTTACAGTAAGTTTCTATCGAAGAGTTCTATTCGCATTTCTCCGAAATCTACCTTTACAGTTTTTGACTTTTGCCTCTGTCAAAGTTGCTGACGCGGAATGGGAGGGTACAACTTTTTTACTTTTGAGACAATGTTTTCCTAGTGTCAAAAATCAGTAATTAAAAATCCGCTAGTTGGCGTTGACCAATCTAAGTCAGGTAGATTTTTATTTAAGAAAATGGCTGGTTTTAATGTTTAATATGTTATAATATGTATGTTAAGGGTGTTTTTGATTCAGGCGTCCTACAAAGTTCTTTCTATTAAATTTTATTTTTAACTGTAATTTGAAACTTGCTTATTTTTAACGTAAGTAGGTACTTCCACTACATGTCTGCACACGTAATATTACAATATTTAGTTTTTGTTTTAAGTCAACGATTTCGACGCAATATTTGTATAACTTTGATAAATAGGCACTATTTATCAAAGTTCTATCAACATAAAATAAAACTAAAATTTTTAGCTGTCAGCAAATCCCTCATTAATACTGTTTTTATATGTGAATAGGCCTTAGATTGCAAACACTGGTCTTGTCCGTGCAAAGACGAGTACTCGTATTTGGGCGAGCACGTACTATCCAGCACGAAATCTGTTGAATAACCTCCAAACATGTTTTGTCCTAAACTACATGGGCGTGACTGTACGCTTAGCATGAGGCGAAGGTATTCAAACTTTGTGCAGTCCATAGTAATATAATATCAGTTTAATATTCAGCGGGGTACTGTTCTAACATATCGGGAACCTTACCTCAAGGACAATTTTGTACTAAATTTTTCATTATCTATTTAATTTTCTCTTTTATTTATTATAGGTAGATATGTTGTGCAGTCGGTAAGCACGTCAGATTACCCATTTAAAATACGAAAACAGCTTTTATTACGAAGGAAATAAAAACGATTTAAATGTCAATGTGCGGCCGTGTGTGTACTTAAGTATGTAAATTAAAAATCATAATTTATTACACCCAATTTGGTTAACCAAACATATAAGGCCACGTGTCGTTTTGACACTTGATTATTATAAGTTACGATTCTTTGCCTTAAAAGAAAATGCAATTTAAATTGCTTCGTTGCATTTCCGTATTACCTAATTACTCTTCAGCATTTCGCGTTTATCTCATTGCTGGTATTGACAAATTATGTCTTTTTTTATTAATGTACTAAAATTGCTTCATGGTGTGTTTTGGTTTTTTGTTCTGTAAAATAAATAATTTGATAACTTCTAAGGACATGTAAAAACATTTTCTAAAATATGATAAGTATGATGATGAATAATTGCAAAAAAGTTTTTTTAAAGAGCTATATTTATGACAATTTTTGTGCATAACATTAAAAATTATTTACAATAAAATTCATTTCATAATGCCGCCTTTATACCCTAAAACAATACTCAAAGCTCTCCCTTACACATTCTTATAGAACCAAAATAAGTTTTTGTTGGTGATAAATTATTTAGCCAGCTTGAAACTTTGGGCATCACTTTGATCATTATCAGTGATCAAGCGCTACCGGCTCGCATGGACGAACAAAAGTGCCCACGCGCATGCCATTTTGACATTATAAGCTTTATTATTTAGGCATTGTTCCATAGTTTAATACTATTATGAGTAGACATTCGAGCGTATGACACTCGAAAGTAGGTAGTTCCGTGCCAATGAGATTACTATTTCCGGTTCAACACGGGTTTTTATTATAATGTTCAACAAAAGCGCTGCTATTTCTGGTTCTCTATAATATAGCATTAGTGACTGATATTGAACTCGCCATAGCAAATCCCTATTAAATAGACGAGATAAAATGCCTAATGAACCTCACTTCCCTTTACTAAGTTTTTATGAATTATAGACATGTTCATTTTACTTTATTAAGATTTTTCAAAAATTTGACCTTCAAGTATTACTAACTTTTTATTATCTATTGGTAGTCATAAATATTTGTGATTAAAATACGTCGGAACTTGGCGCATACAAGGGTAAAAAATAAGAATCACACTACTTTTTTTATAAAAATTGAACAAAATTATTATAATTAATTGTAAATTGTATTTATGCGAATGACCATAATGTTCCAGTAACCCTGTATATTGCTCCATGCGGTAGGCAAGGCATTTATGGTCAAATCTTAAATTTTCGCGTCCCACGTTTCTCGAAAGGTGAACTCTTGCGTAGGAGCATGGTACATTGCACTTTGTGTTGTTCTTGGTCGCATTTGGTCAGACAAGTGATCGTATTTACCTAATTCCATTGATAATTTCCTAACCTGTGTACTCGACACATTCGAACACGTACACAATAAGTTACTTATTACCCTGTGAGCTGTACAGTCGCCAAATTAAAACTTCACTATCATAAAACAAATTATCTAAGCCGTCATGTAAATCATGATTTGATAATTTTAATTTAGGTAGTATGCGCTTGTGCTCTAGGTAGGACATGGTCTTTAATAGAACGTGTAAATGTAAACTGTAAATAAATAGTGACGACCGTCTTGTTTGACCATTCCGCGCTCTCGACTCCAAAGCCAGCAGTTTCAGGTTCCAATCCCGCAAGAGGCTTTTGTGTGATGAGCACGAGCATTTGTACCTATGAGTATGGTTTATAAAAGTACCTATACGTCCATGTTAGTAGCGTCGTAGAATGTATAAACAAACCGTAGACAAATTCGTAGAACAACAATTACAGACAATCAATCCAAGAAGACCTCTCTCATTACCTAATATGTATATCTATCCGTTATCCTAATCACCATAGCACAAGCTTACCTACGCTTTATATGGGTCTAGGTAATTGTTGTGACTGTTAAAACAATTTATTTATAAATCTACTCAATTATTTTTTTATTATAGTTTTTTTATTAACATAAATTACATGTCTTGATGTCACTAAACGTAGTGTTTGTTGTGACACTGCACATTCGAAGTTACGTGTTCAAGTTCTATGATGATACATATAAACAACAACTTTGAATAACCTAATATTAGTGTCGATGACAGAATTGAGATGCATACATAATACGAGTAGTAAGTAGGAACACTTGCGACCGGGAAACAGTAGCAGGGACGTTATATATTAATCTAATATATTTACAGAACGTTTGTAGATAGTTAATTCTTTTATTTTATTTTCTAATGTTAATTAATGCATTTGGATCTTGGATCCCGGTCGCATTACAGTTTTCGCAAGCCCTTAGCTTTCGCTATTCGAGCGCAGAAAAGGAGCTCGTCTTTATTATGAACTAACACACACACACATCTTACTTAGTCACAATTTGTGACACCTGTATAAATGTTATACAGACCTTCTTCGAAAATCTACAAAAAAAAAATATTTTTAACGAATCAATTACAGTCGCCAAATTACAACATCACTATCATAAAACAAAGCCGGCGCGGTTGTTTGAATGTTTACGGGCGAAGAAATCACTAAAAGGACTTTCATGCGGTATCAATTTATCAACAGGCTAGGTTTATATTCTATTAAATTTTTTCACATTACGGTTTTACCAAATCTGAAATATTTACTATTTCTAAACTGTGGCTATGTCTAATCCACTTAGCGATGGCAAACTGAACTATATGTTGGTTTGAAAGTCATCTCTTTGAATGCTTTCAATAATTTTGTATAAATAAATAAATATAAATAAACATTGGACACACTTGAGATATAACTAAACAATGTAAGATGGGATCATTTCTCTTCTATAGGTTAACAAAACAGTCGGAGTTATGTCATTATGTACTGTATTTTCCAAGAAAAATAACCTATTCCAACCTCAAGTACCTTCTGACTTCGACCCTTGCAAAAGCCGAGGTGAGCTGCTAGACTTTGTATAAACTAGTTCACCGCCATTGCTATCTAAATAAAAATATACAACAAAAGCGTTGAGAAGTCTATTCAGAACGAATAATAGAACTCCTACTGAGAAATACCTAAGTCCCGACTTTTGATTCTTGTTACAAGCTTAAGTTTTCCCCTTATAGCGCCGAAGGAAGAAAATGTAAGTTACGTTTTCATATTTTCTAAGTCAGTAAAATATTGTTAAGCATAAAAGTGACACTTCAAAATAGGATATTCTAAGGATATTACCTAAGCAAGAATATTATTTATATTTTTGTACATATTACTCATTAATACTTCCGTTTCATTGATAACAGTATTGGGAAACATTTATTTCAGCTTTTTCTTCTAAGAATCCTATTTATATATAAGACATATTTACTGATAAACACTACATGCGTTAGCGTCGTTAGGAAAATAAGTCAGATCTCGTCTAATTAATAGCTAATTTCCGCATTTATTGGCGTCATAGCTTTATATAAGAAGTTATTTTAGTAAGAAAACAACCTATAACATCATTTAATACTTTTTATAGAAAAATACGACATGCTTTTTTCCTTTTTTCGAAACAAATAAACTTTTATGCTTGTTAATGATCATTCATATGCGATTACAGAGTTATTTATGCAGTCAATGTATCTAGAAAACTGGACCATTCAATAGTTTTTAATATTTTTAACACTTACAGTGTTGCTTCTTATTTATATAAGTTTAAATAAGAAACCAAAACTTCGCACACAGGTAGCATTTGAACCTACGTCATTTGGCTAACCGAGCCAACGCTCTTACCAACTGAGCTACTGTGCAGTCTATCCAGCCGTGTGAAATTCTTGGTATGTTTCGAATACGTCATTGCGTGAAGTCAGCGACATGGACCATTATTGCCAAACAATTTATTTTTTCCTTGGTTTATACGCTAATTGTATTCTAAATTCAAAGCTCATTTGTCCGCTAAACGCCTGAGAGGTGTGATGATCGTACAGTCAGTGAGTGACAAAATTAAGAAACTTTGGCTGTTATAATTCTACAACTATTGGTTCAAATTGAATGGAAATATACCGAGGTTAAATCTACACGGCCTTATTACAAAAAAACTTAGTACCAGGTTTAAGCCAAGTCTAAATATTAGCTGACAAATGGGGATCCACACGCAAAGCTTGATGCAGATGGCGCTAGTATAGATACGCCTATCTATGTCAAATATTTTGCTATTGTTTATGTCGGGCTTTTTCGTATCTAATTTACAGTTTGTCGTGACTATCTAATGTTATTTTATCACAATGTATTCGTCAATGAAGTTATCTGAACTAAAAGAAGATCTTCGGAAACGAGGATGAAAAGTATCTGGTAAAAAAGACGATCTTATTGCGAGGTAAACATTTGGGTGTTTATACAGTTTTATTACTGTAAATGTTACTATTTTGATGCTTGTTGAAATTGTTTTTGTTGTATTTGTGTTACAAATTAACTACATAACAAGGTTTTTAATAAATATAACTAAAATAATAAAACACGTACATGTTTGTTTTTAGGTTAGAATTCTACGATCGGAACTGCGATGATACCGGGAATTTTGGTGTCGTAGCTTCACAATCTAGTTATACGATGAATGTTCCCGATCCAGTAGCTTATCATGATGTAAATAGTTCCAGTAAACTACCTAAAATTAATTAATTTTCTTCTTATAGCTGTTTCGCACTTCTTTTTTAAAAGTGGCTCTTTTGGAAATAAATGAATATCATTATTGTAACAACCTGGCACAGCACATAACGGCATTATGCTTTCGTAGATTGAAAACACAAAAAAAAATACTCAAAAAAACACAACTTCTGTACTGGAATGACAGATAGCTTTGGGCGCATCGACAATGCGCCACCTACAGGGAGAATTTGGCAGTGTGGATCCCCATTAGAAATGAATGACACATTCGTGACATAACCTAATAGAGAAACGCTTTACTGATTGGTCGTCTAATACCTATGTATTCCTGGTTTAAACCTGGTACTAGATATTTGTAATAAGGCCGATAATGTCTGCTTGGTTACTAAAAATTCAGGGTTCTAGCTTCGTCCCCAATAAAGTTAATAGGGGTCAAAATGGCCTGAAGTGCTTTTAGAAAAGGATGGTACGGCCGTACTGATTTTTGCTCGACTTGGCGGAGGGGCACTGCCGTGCTCCCAAATTATAGCATTATCTACAAAAAAGGTAAAATACTTAGTTCTACAAAAAATTGAATATCAATCTACACAAACAGTTGGCATTCACAAAAAAAATTAACTTATTTTTTTTAGCCAAACTTCGCTAGAATTTAGAATCCTACTTGTTTATCCGCGTGGAAAAAACCTTTTAGTAAAAAATTGTCTCCGTATTTCGCAATTATTTACTAACAACTTTTCCAACCTACCCACCTGTTGTTAAAAACAGATTTTTTTTCTTTTGTCTGTTAAATAAGTATTTTTTAAGTAAAACAATACTTAGAAAACATTTTCGACATTCGATAATAAAATCCCAAAGGTTATGGAACTTTCGTCTGTGGTATGTAATTCCCAATGTTTGGTAGAACAATTGTTTTTGTAATTTATTGTTTATCAGCGAAACAGCGCCAATAGCGATTGTTTGAATGGCAAAACATATTTTCGACAGAAACAGCAGACAATGGTGGGAAATGGTTTTTGTATAGAATAACTTGTTTCAATGTTAAGAGCGTGTCGGACATAATGTCAGACGGAGCTAAGCAACCAGATCTGTGACTAAAAGTAGATGAATGATTAATATATTGTCGATATACCTAATATCGCAATGTTAATTTCGTTCAGTATTTCTCTAAGCATCAGTATTTCATGACTTGAAATCAAAATCAAATAATGTTTCTTAGCAAGATATGTATCAAAAGAATGCTAGTGAAAAGAGCATTTGGAAAATATACTTAATAAAAACTTTGAGTCGCTATTTATTGCAGTTGAGTTTTTTTTTAAATAAATATATGTATGATTTGGATTAAATCAAAGATCCAAGCTGACTGTAGAAATTACACTTCATTCTTCTTCTTGGTGGCAAACCTTTGGCCAGACTGCTTGCTAACAATTTGATTTTGTAAGTAGTTGTCTTCATTCACCATTCATTTCAAATTTGGTCGACTAATTTCATTTAGTCATGGCTTCAACTCATCTTTAGATAACTTTGATTTTGTATTATTCATGATGTTAACAGGACGCGCGCCTGGGTCGTGCCACATGTTTCATATTGTCCATTCACTTGTCTGTGACAAAATCGTTACTTTGGACCTTTCTTAGAACTATTTTTTTAGGTTCGGTGTTGGCAGCACATGTGGAGTTTGACCATTTCTTTAGTAAGGTTTTGTGCATAAATTCCCTTCACAGTTCAAGTTTTGTATGCTAATGCATGTTACTTTAATGGTTATTTTGACAGATAAAATATTTAACAGATTTATTCTTGGATAAAAATATCCAAACACTGAACGGTGTAATTTCGCAATCCAACTAAAATTTATGACGTTACGTATATTTTTGGAAATTATATGTACTAAGCCACCAAGGAACCAAAGGTGGGACATAGTGAAAAGTAAATAATAGTAAGTTTAGGTTGAGGTATATACAGAAATAAATGTTCAAATACATATAATTCTATAACTCATTTAATTCTCACTCAAGGAATTATTCTGCCATTCGGATTTATCAAACCTAAATATTTTTGAGCAATAAGTAATATAGGTAATAATAACTTATTATTAGATGAAACAATTAACCTTAATAAGCAACTAACACATTTTAATATTCTTTAGTTAATATTAAAGGTAGTGCTATTATTAGTTCAAACACAACCTTATTTGCGACAGTGCATGCATGTCGCTTGCATTGATTTACCCTAGATGTAGGTAAGTTCATGAACGTCCTTTACTATGCAATGTTATGGTGTATAGGAAATGGCGTATTTCCTCTAGCTAGTATTGTGTACCAGAGTACCGATATTCCAGATGTGAACTTGAAGCGTACGACGCTATCGATATTATGCATACTCTTGGATCAAACTACTATTGTTTTTTCAACTGTCTTCAAAACGGACGAAGACTTTTACAACTTGTAGGTACGTGAATACTGATCCTTCTCGGGTCTTTTTGTGGAATTTTATTTTATTTTTATTTTATAGGAAAACAAACAGCTTTTGACAATGCAATATAAGTTACAAAACAATGAACATTTAGCCTATAGTTTTCACATATATGTAGCTTAAAGAAAATAAAAATTATATGTATCTTGATTGACAAGTGATAGGTACTAAATTCACAAGATAACAATAGACAGCAACATACGTCGTTTATGTATTACAAAAAGTACCATAAAAGTGTTATACCTATAGTTGTGGTCAGTGACATCAGTCAGTTGGGCCCATGAAATCGCTTGCAATCAGTTTTTTACCGTATTAGGGGAGGTGCAAAACAAATCAACATGCGGGTGAGCGCTTATTAACTTGTTGAGCCTTTCAGCTACCCTGCAAAAGTACGAGTTTTTACGATAGTTGGTGTGACACAAAGGCAAGTGCATGCAAGGACGTACTCGATTGGGTTTTAAGGGAACCCTGAGATATATATGGTACAGAAGCGCAGTGTTGTCGATGTGACCATTTGCAATGTTCATTAAATATATAATATCCGCGATGTCTCTGCGTAATTCAAGAGGGAGGAAATGGTGGCGCCTGCAGCGTGCGTGATTATCTGCGTCACGTTTCTTGGTTTTGTACTGTTTGTACCTTAAAATCTATTTTGTATGGATTCGATTCGATCAACATATGTTTTATACTGAGGATTCCATATCTGAGATGCATACTCAAGGATACTACGGACGTATGAGCAGTATAAGATTTTAATAGGCTTGAGACTTGAGAAGCGTTTACATGATCTCATTATAAAACCTAGGGCCTTCGACGCCTTCCTGACAATAAAGTCTACGTGTCTGTTAAATATCATTTTTGAGTCATGGATCACACCCAAATCCCTTATATGATCTACATATTTTAAAACACTTCCTTTAATAGTTAATTGAATGCAACTCGATTAATTTTTCTAGTAAATGTAATAGCTTGACATTTAGAAACGTTTAAGTCAAGTTTGTTTCGCCCGCAATAGTCTTCAAAACTTAATAAGTCCTGCTGCAGCAATTCAGAATCATGAATGTTGTTAATTTGTTTAAGGATTTTCATGTCATGTATGAAGTTGTAATAGGGGTTAATTTTGCAACGATACTGTGTAGGTAAGTAGTTTGTACTCGTGGTCATTGAATCATGAAATTCGTTCTTTTCGAAGTCGGGTGGAAAACAATAGACAACTGCACCATACCACAGAATACTAGTACTTCGTACAGAAGTATGACTTAGCAATTGTATTCAAAGAAATGTCTACTCAATGTCGTCAACAATATGGCGTAATTTAGTTCGCCTCAGAGTCAAGCACATTTTCGTGTAGACACCTACAAAAATCAATTGCAAGATAATTTCATACTTATTGCTCTGGAATATGATTCATTATACACTAAACCTATTCAGTGACGTAATATCACGCGACGCGATAGAGTTGACTGCTACGAGAAGCTTCTAACGCCATCTAGCGCCTCTTTCTAGTACTTTATTCATTCTCGTCCAGCCAGCAACGTAGCCGCGCGGCCGCCGGTGAATAAAACGTGCGAGCGTGGCTCTGGCCGGTAGCGACACGCAACTTGTTTTAGCACCTACGTAGGTGCGCCGCGCGTAGGTACGTTTTTGCTACCTCCGCGGGGAGATACACAGGCCTGACCATACTATTAGTTTTGACAGATAGATAAAGATTGTTACTCTTTATCAAAATTAAAAGACTCTTTCTCAAATTCAACAATTCGTCTCTCGCATTTTTTTTTAGTCATGATACACAATAATGTACATTTCTTTTGACTGTGTTCTATCACTAGCACTGGCCTTTTTTATAATAGGCAGACATTTGACCGCTTACTTTTTTACTGCTCAAAGTATTTGATTTTAATCTCTGAATTAAAAATAATGCGCTAGACAGCTTGTTTCACTGGTAGCCAAGCTGTATGTACACAGCTCTACAGAGGTGCCACCGAGGACGTAACCAATAGATGCGAAGTAAGATCGATTGTTCTCCCAAACTTGTTGATCGGTAAGAGGTAGGTACTGTTAAATGTATGTATGTATGTATGTAATAATGAGATATTTTGATCGTTAACTACATCATTTTAGTTTTATTTATTTTTGTAATGTAATTTTATACCCTGTCATAGCCCATAGAGCTTGTGCCAAAAATGATATTTGTTTCATTCCATTTTTTTTTCATAAGACCAAGCTGTAAACTCTGACTAAAAAAGTATTACATTGTTCGGAAGTTCCGATACTATCTATAGCTAACCAAAACAAACTCGACGTCCTAGAGCTTTATTTTCGCCTAGTGCAAAGGTGTGTGTCATTGATGAAGCTTTTAAGCTAAGGTAGGCTTTTAAACTTTTAATTTTGAAAACTAACTTCTTCTGTCCCCTAAAATTAACAAAAACACTAAAACAAAGCATACCGAAACACGACTACTTATAAATTATAAATAGATTGTAAATTAACATCAGTATCCAACAGTTTGATTAGTAGAGAATACCACTTGGCGTAATTCGCGTCTTGTACAAAATCTGACTGTAAGTAATTAAAGGTTAATTTTCTTATCTATTTTCCTAATTTAGATAATTTTCTTAGCACTTGACAGCTGTCTAGTCTGATGTTTCCAAATTAATGTAGTCTGTCTCTTTTTGTTTTTTCATTAGAGAAAAAGACCTCTTGAACTTGAAGTTAACCTTACAGATAGGGCACTTTGGAACCTAGGGCACATTAAATCCAATACTTATTAGGTTGAGTACTACTTACTACACTACCAAAAGCTAGTGTTTAATTGCGTTGTTCGCTTCATACATCGCATCACGTCACACGACAATGGGCTGGACTCCAGAGCCTCTCTACGATTCATTTTAAGTTTATTCCGTCTTTATCTGTGCTAAACAACATATATACGGGCTACAATAGCTTAGGGTCGAGTTATATACATGTTTAATTTTTAAACAACCGTTACAATGTTATTTGACATATTTTGTTATGGGGATGGGTTTTAGAGACGGTAAATTAAGTGATGCGATTTCTCATTTATTTTTAATAATTTATTGCGTGTGTTCGTCTAACTTTAGTCGTCATCGTTAGATATGCCGGCTAAATTTCCTAAGAATTCTGTTATTTTTGTTTCTGAATTAATATACTTAGGGTAGACTACACCGATTTTAAAACTGCCGATAAACATCAATTGACGGTTAATTTGACAGAATTCCCATACAAAATATGTCAAAAAATACTAAATCAACAGTTTAAAAAAATAAACATGTATTGGTGAACTCCAGTCTTAGTCTATTTTTTCGTTGGTCACTAGAGAAAGAGACGGCATGAACATAATATTAAAAAATTGAAATTAATTTTTGTGAGCGAAATGAATTTCAATTTCGTAAAAAACTTGCAAAATCCCATCATCGGCCGCATCGTCGCTTACCACCCGGTGAGATTGCGGCCGTATGTCTGCCTATAAAATTAAAAAAAAAAAACTTAAGTTATAAAAATAATCATAATATTATACTTAGAGAGGGCACTTTGCAATTGAGCCCTGCTGACCCGATCGTAGCAGCTACGTGAGACCTTAACCACAGGATAGATAATAGTGTTACATAGTTTACAGTGCACCCACAATCTATGTGCCACGAGATTGAAGGTATATTGCATGTACAGTCGGCAGCTCGTCAAGTTACACATGTGAACTACGAAAACCGCTTTTATTACGTACGGAATAGCGGTGGTCTCAAGATCAAAGCGGGGTAGACTGACGTGCGACCTTGTGTACATTCCGCTTAAATAAATTGTATGCAGCTGTAGCGTGAATTCCGCTTCAGGTGACATCTAAGCTCGATGCATATGCAAATGTTTAATGTATAAGAAGCTTAGTCAGAAAGTAGCGCGAAGAAAAAGTTATTTTTTAGAGTTCCGTACCCAAAAGGCAAAAGGGACCCTATTACTAAGCCTCCGCTGTCTGTCTGTCACCAGGCTGTATCTTTATTCACACGACTGCCCAAAAAAGGAGATGTTTTCAGGGTTCATGTATGTACGATTCTTAATTCCACCATAACTTCCCGAATTCCCGGGTAACATAGGATACCTTTTTTTTGGCTGTTTTACCTTATAGTAAAACAGCCAAAAAAAAGAAAAATCAATAATAATGATATTCGTCAGTCACTGCTGCGCCATCCCACTTGAGATAGCGCAACAGTGATTGACTTATGCACAATCCAATCTGCTATTGATCATACTCAGGATGCTGTTGGTGCTGGCACGGACTCTGCGTACTAGGGACGCGCACCGTTTGCGCATAATAGCGTAGAAACAGTCAACGCGGTATTCTGCGAACATCCCTGAAGCACTACAGAACCGCGGCAACCCCAACAACATCCTGAAAGCATTATTAAATTGGACACGGAGGGCGCTGTATAATTTTTTACTATAGTCAGTCCACAGATTACACATGTAGAATGACGTACAATATGATCTAAAGAGTGTTATTTTAACTTCTTTAGTACATCTTGAGAATCTGCGAGCTATCATATTAGCCCTCACTGCCAGCGCCTTTCGCCCTACTTTTTCATAAGGATTTTAATTATTTAGTTTGTTTATTATAAACATTTGATCGTGGGAGTTTCAACCTTTATAACAGCTACTACATAACCTAACTTCAAGATATGGTTATAGTAATTATGGATATCGATACACAGTTAGAGGAAGGGATATCCTCCTGATACTTGATCTAACTTTCGTGCAATATTTAAAATCTTGTTTATTGTTTAAAGTTTAACCCTTGCTGCTGCTTACGTACATTTCGTTACGTTCTTCAGTACACAAATACGAAAACTATTGGTATAAACTTTTGTTTTGTTAAAGTACACACGGGTGCACGTTAGCTACCCCACTTTGACCTTGAGATCGCCTCTATTCCGTACATTATAAAAGCTGTTTTCGTAGTTCACATGGGTAACCTGACGTGCTTCTGACTGTACATGACGTCATTTTCTCAAGACAGTATGTAAGGAATATAAATACTGGTGGTTCCCCGCGACTTCGCCCGCGCCAAATGTTGGATTTTCCATATAAACTTTCATCCCCCATTTCACCCCCTTAATATTTTTATATCGCAACCAAATGTAGCTAATGTCCTTTTTAGGGTCTCGAACTGTCTCCATACCAAATTTCATCTCAATCAGTTTAGAGGTTTAAGCGTCAAGAGGTAACAGACAGACAGACAGAGACACTTTCGCATTTATAATATTAGTATATGGATGCAGCCTCAAGGTCAACGTAGGGAAGTCTGGCGTGCGGCCTTATGTACCTATTTGAAAAAATCTTTGCCGTGAAAAAAATTGCCGTGTCAATGATTTATACGGTTCGGTAATGTAAGTACCTACGCTGTTAACGTTACTATACACAAAATGTTATGAGGGGAAACCTAGTATTGGCCTAGTAAATTAGTAGTATTTTTAAAATAACATAAGTTTTTAAGCTGTTGGTTTCTTAAATAAATAAAAAACTATGCGTATAATCAAATAAATTATACGCCCGTATGAATACACCCTATATGGAATAAATTCTTATGTGCATGCTGCAAATTAATTACCAATTTTATTTACTGCTGCATACATTAACCCAGTGCAGAAAATTTAAATTATATAGCTTTAGTTGAAGGTTTGCACTCAAAGATACCTACAACTTCCACTAGGATCCAACAAACTCATGTAATTACTTACTTGCACTCCTACTTACGTGAGTGCTCTTTAGAATCTAGGGTAGTTATTAAATTGGAAGTTTTACAGAATTTCAGGAATCACAAACGAAATCCATTTGATTAAACTTAAAGATGTCTCGTGTTTGCCTCTGCTGCTATATAAGTAGTCCTTGGAAAGAATAAAGGCACTTAAAAAGATAGACTAGACATTCCTCTCGCACACACAAATTTCATTTAACTTGA
The DNA here is from genome assembly GCA_949316185.1 of Pyrausta nigrata. Classification (NCBI taxonomy): domain Eukaryota; kingdom Metazoa; phylum Arthropoda; class Insecta; order Lepidoptera; family Crambidae; genus Pyrausta; species Pyrausta nigrata. The sequence goes on from OX438936.1 coordinate 5,292,063, forward strand.
AAATTATCTAAAACCTATGTCTTTGTATTATATAAGGTTGGCGCTAATAACTGCGACACAGCCTTTGACAAATGCGGTTGTTAACGCTGAAATTTGTATGATATTTTTAGTAGATCTAAATCTACTATGAATCTATTCCGTATACCAAAAACCGAACAAGTGTGAGTCGGTTTCGCGCATTGAGGATTCCGTACAAACTGCGCAAGTGTGTACGGTTGGCATTTACTTTATTTGTGGTTATTTCAATGTTTTTTGTAATCGAACAAGATTAACTACAGTCGGATTTGTTATTTTTCTTTTGCTTAAACACCTACCTTCCTGCCCTAAATAATTTTTCGAAACCTAATAAAAGTCTGCTTTGTAATGTTTTGTTAATTTAAAATAGACTTGCCATTTTTTAATACCATTTTCACAACGAAAGCTATAAAACAAACTCTTTAGCTCGATCTTAAAGACCGTTTGAATGTCTCTAAACTAGGTGTAATAAACTGCACACAATGATCTTAATTCCCAGACCCTTAGCTAAGCATGGTCATCCAGTAATCCTAAGTGCCATGACGTAACCCATTTACTGAAATAGCACTGTTTGTTTTTTCAATGCCATCTGTCATGAAACTTGTAATAATATTTTACTTGCGCGAAAACTTTGGCATAAGCACAAGCGTCAATGATAGTGTATTTAAAAAGAGTTAGATAGATGTGTAATCACCGCACGGAAGTGTTTGCACTAAAATTAAGCAATTTGCGTACAAATTTCGTACATTTGACACGTTAACGAACGTGTGCTCGGCGCATCAAATAGGAATAGCCGCGCAGTAGGAGATGACATGTCTACCTCTTTTTTTAATACACTGTTATTGACTATCCTCAAAAGTCCGCGAATGCTGAAGAGCCCATTCACTCGTCATATCACAGATTAATTATATATGTAGCTTCAATTTCAATATTCACGATCACGACACAACGACCCTTACTCTCTTTTGTTAATATAATCAAAAATGCCGTCTAGGCCTTATTAAACTTTATTTAATAAGGCCTAGAAGTTGAGGGTAAATAAAAAGTAAGTAATGTAGGTAGATTAAAATGTATATATGTACAACAAATGCATTGAAGTTTATCCAATTATCTATGGTAAGGTTGTACAATTAAAATAGAAAATATAATAGGCACCAGCTCGACTAAGCTTCAGTACGGTTGAGCGCGGGCAGGTAATAGGGTTCTAGGGGCGCGTGAGAACTAGGTAGTTACGTAATAATAGTATGACTATTGACATTATGGAAACGTAAGTATTCGCGTACAAGGTTATGTAAAAAGATTTACCAAAATCGGTTCAGCGGTTTACGTTGTCACAATTACTTTAGAAGTTTTAGGATTTAGGATAGTACAGTCGGCAGCACGTCAGGTTACTCGTGTGAACTACAAAAACAGATTATAGAGGCGCTCTCAATGTCAAAGTGGGTAGTATGACGTGCTTGTGTGCCTAGGTAATGAGGGATTGTTCAGAGACGGGTTAGGTTTATAGCACACTTATCAACTCGGAAAGGGATCGTCACCGTAACGCCTTTCACCTCGCTAAAAAGGCGTCAACCTTACGTAAGCATGTAACCAAAGCGGATCAGCAGCTCCGGTACGTCGACTCGGCTACGGCAAGGCGACGCTTACGGCGGGAGGGGTGAGAAGGGCAAGGGTAGACGAAGAGACGTAAGCTCGGGTACGGAAAGACGTAAGCGCATCTACGACGAGCCGTAAGCGCGGGGACCGCTAGGTGACCGACCCGCAAAGCGGTTCGCGTGTTGGTGCTGTGACCCAAGGCCGCGCTTTTGTTGGTCTCACTCTTGATTTCATAGTGATGTATTTGACCATCTTAGGCACTCCACACACATGTGCACTATTTCTGCAAGCTCGGCAAATCTCTGCTAAGGGGTAGCGAGTTTTATTATTATCTTTTACTTTGAGACCGAGAAGGCGCGCCTGCGCACCATATGGTACGAAAGTCGTCAAAAGCCATCGATTGATTTATGGGTTGACCACTCCCCGTTGGCTGTTTACGGCCGGAAGGGTCTGGGTTCGATAAATGTATCCTTGGTGGTACATTTTAGACAATGCTAGTTTTTTGCAATTAAAGTCACAGCTCTCTTTTTTACAAAACTTACTTGCAAAACATATTTTTAAAACTTGTTTTAAAATCGAACACTTACCTAAAATAGTGACACTTGTATAACAAAAGAATAAAATATTGCAATGAATTTGAAATGCATTCTAGAAAACTTACAACAATGTAAAAACAATTGTAGTTTTAGTATAGTTCCTATCACTGGCAAATAATGTTCACTATTATCTAAGTATCTATGTAATTATTATTTGTTATCTTATTGTTATCTTTATGAATATTTATTTATAGTTTATATTTAGATTACTTATATAAGTAATCTAAATATAAATCTTTTGACAAGATTCCTCTAGACGAAAGTAATATAATTTTAACCAACAATCATAACCACAGTAAATTATATTACCAAACGTGATTTCTGGCGTGTTATTTATACGTACATAACTAAAGTTTGCTATGCTATTTGTACAAAAGTATTATTATATTGTTTCAGGTACACTACGACGACACTTTGACGACCGTCTTGGAGTAGTAGTTCGCGCTCCGGACTACAAGACTAAAGCTTGCGGGTTCAAATCCCTCAAGGGGCAAATGTTTGTTTGATGAGCACGAGCATTTGTGCTTAAGTCATGTGCGTTTATAAAATTATATGAAGTAGTCACCACAGGACAACCATATGTTTATACAGGGTAATACAAAAGTATATGAGTATGTCTATCCGGTGTTACCCTTGTCGCCATAGTACAAGCACAGATTATATAATAGTTACTACGTACAAGCTCACACTTAGTTTGGGGCTAGGTCATCATATCAGCCTATTGCAGTCCACTGCTGGACATAGGCCTCTCCGAGACGGCGCCAACTTTCACGGTCCTCCGCTTCTCGCATCCAGCCACCACCGGCCACCTTCCTCAGGTCGTCGGTCCACCTAGCCATTCGAGAACCTTCCTACTCCAACGCCCGTCGGTGCTGCGACAGACATGACCAGCCCACTGCCACTTTAGCTTACTGCACCTCTGAATGATATCTATGACTTTCGTCTTTTGGCGGATGATCTCGTTCCGGATTCTATCCCTTGGGGCTACTTGGGGCTAGGTAATGGTGTGTTTTTTGAAACAATTAATTACTATTACTATTGTCAAATATTTAAAAAAATTAAAATCAGTTGTACCACCCACCGCGCTGTAATGTCTTCTGGTGGTCCCACAAGGGTATTCTAGTATTTTTAGGACCCCGCTTTTCCCGGCACACTTCAAAACGCATAAACAAACGGCAGTCTGGCTTTACTACATGTTAAGTGTCAGCATGTCAACATTGGGACCGAGGATAAATATCCAGAAGCAATAAAATAGATAAAATGTGGGTTTGGCCACATGCTCTACTTTACAAGTGCTTTGTGGGGTTCATCAGCTATGTAAGTAGTTGAAGGGTATGTCTAAATACATAAATAACGTCGACTGTACACGTGGTGTCGAGATGTGACGTGTGACGTCTATCGGTGATAGACTATCACCACATAAATACCAGTACAAGTACAGAAGGACCACTCCGCAAAGTTACTCAGGAAAATAGCGACTCTAGATACTACACAATAAAGTGCTAATCGAGATCACATCACGCTAATAGCCAACCAAATATATTTGCGTCTCTTTCTCTCGCCTAACCTCATCTCATCTGACAGCGTAGGGTCGACGCGATACCAAACGCGTGAATGAGTCGTAGATCTAACATGCGATGCGGCCGGCTTGTGACATCCATTAGGTACGACCAAACACCGACCAGTCGATCCGCGCATGTACTTTGCAGAGTGACCCTGGCCTGCCATCACAAGCATCTTTGTGTAAGCTGGGCGGCTTGTTACATCTGACAGTAACGCTGGTCACTTGACAGATTTCACCTCCTCTACCTCCACCAATCTGCACTGAGCCCGCGTGGCTTAGTATGACTCATACATACATCTTTAAAGCTGAGGTGAGGCATTTGCCCAGCAGTGGGATGTATATAGGCTAACGTACTTTTTACTTAGTAAATGAAACAGGGATGATAGTACATACATTTAAGAATAGATATTTGTCTGAAGAATCAATAAAAAGACGATGGGAATATATGGCCGAGCCAGCTCCAATAAGAACGACCTTTATTACGATATATTTATGTAACTATTTGATTTTATAAAACCTTCACATTAAAATATTATAAGAAATTATTATTTTTTTAGTTATTTAGTCATTAAAAAACCATTAAAAAATATATCACTACAAATTAAAACAAAATAAAATAACTCAGACCACACAGCAAAGTTTGCTCTCCAGTTACATTAATTAAAAACTTGCAAAGGAATTAGTTAAGTTTATAAAAAATATAAAGATCATTTTTATCGGTGCCGGGCCAAACTTCCATACATTGGTGCCCATCGTCCTTTACTTCAAAACAATGTGCTGGTATATACTTAAGTTATCACTTCTTCTTCTTCTTAGCGAGTCGATGGAACACGAGAAAATTACATCGTAGCAGCCCAGAATTCAGTCACTTCTATTGCGGATCGACTGCCGTCCATTAAATCCTCTGGCGTGCAGGTGTTGGGGCACGCCGGGCACGATGTTAAGTGTGCCATAGTTTGCACCGCACCACAAACACAGTCCACATCGGAGCTTACCGAAAATCCCCACCTGACCATGTTGTCCTTACTTCGACCAACCTGAGTCCGAAGCCTGTTTAAGGACTTCCAGATCGGCCATGGTAAATCATGTCCAGGAGGGAGATTCTCGGCAAGCGGGACAAAAGGAGTAGGCAGAGAGGCTTTTTTGCGCCAAAGTTCGCATCTGGCTTGTGCGGGTTCGGTAGAAAGTGAGGCGACACACTTAATAAAACTGCGACGACTTTTTAGCCTTTTTTTAGTTATCACTAAGTCTTGTGTAAGTACTATTTATAGGACAGCAACACTCAAGGGCAACAAGTAGTGTCTAAGACGCAATCTATTGTGTTTTTTTCCCACACTTAAGTGTCTGATAGCATAATAGGTTAAATTATTATTTTACTGTCGAATATTATTACCACACGATTGTTGTAGGTACGCTGTATGCAAAACGGTTTCAATTAGATTTTTCTTTATCTGGCTATCTTGAAAGTCGTAAAATCTATCTATACACAAACATAGTTAAACATGGCAACGACAATATCGATTCTGGTGCCCAAATAAAGCAACAGTGTCTAATTATGAGACCAACATCGAAATCGAGAGTAAAATGTTATGTACTAAATCGAGAATCATCTGATAGGATATGGTTTTTTGCTAGATTTCAATGTTCCTCACATTTCTAATATTAGACAATACGCAGGTGGCCAGCCTTTATTCCTATTAAAAATTCAATCAAAAACCTCCTGTTATACAAGGTATAAATTAATAACGCAAAACCTCTTCGAGGCCGATTCTGATGTTCAAATACATCAGCATTTTCTAAGAGACCAACATCGAAATCGCAATAAAAATTTTGCTTCCCCGTACTAAACCGCATCCAGCTGACACCAGTTTGTATGGAGAAGTCTTTTTTTTTTGAGATTTCGAAGTTGGTCCCATACTAAAAGTTGTTGAATTGAAGCAGCAGAATCGGCCGCTAAGAGGTTTTTCGTTATTTAATAAACACCTTGTAGACAAACAAGATGCATTCAATGGTATTTAAAGACTTAAAATTAGTAAGAAATTAAATTAGTTATAACAAAGTTTAAACCAAATGACGCGAAACCTCAATAGTGATTCTAGAGCACAAATAGCTACAAAGCGTTTTGTATGGAGCCAACATCGAACTTTCGAAATAGAACATCTGAGTTACCTGTGCTAATGTTTTATTTTTTCATTGCACATGTGCGTAGTGAATATGTGCCTGTCTGAACGTTAACTAATCAATCACGCTTGCCGCTGAATTGATTTTGAAGATGCATATTTAGATTGAGTATCGGGTAAGGACATAATTGACATTTCCGTCTTTCCCGGGAAACCAATTGTATATAAAATAAATACTATGACATGCATACATACACAAATAAATAATTTTACTGTAGCTTACCCCGTCGCTAATAAAGTTAATGAAGTAAGATTTTACTATATTATAAATAGTCAAATAGCCATTTGGCAAGATATTGCAAAGGAATCGGAAAGAGTGGCGTCTCCCACCTTGTGTCGAAGTCCACATTCACATCTCACCCTGACATTACGTCATTACTGCGAGTACCTATAACTAACTACTTTCATGCGTACTGACATCGAAAAAGGTTTTCAACCTCCTTAATCATTGATTTATTATTCTATGTGAATCACTACCGACGACGGGCAGATATTCGTAATGTACAGTGTTGACATGTGTTTTAGTGGCATTACAATTCATGTATGAGGTCATACATTCAGCGTTTGCCATTAGCGATGTACAGCGGAAGTGTTCAAAAATAAATCTTTATATATAGGGTGTCGCAAAATACGTGAATCTAATCGCAACGAAAGATTCTTTAGACAAGGACCTTTCAAATGTGCTAAATAAAATAAAACATATACGGTGTTATTACAAAAAAATAGACCAGGTTTAAAATAGGTCTAAAGATTAGCCGACAACAGAGGAATCAATGACATATTCGTGACATAACCTAATATAGAAGCGCTTTTCTAATTGGCTAGCTAATAGCTTAGTCCTCTCGTAAACCCGGTGCTAAGTTTTTGGAATAACGGGGCTAGAGTTTAGGTGAGCACCAAGAATGGATTTTGGGAAATATCCCATAAGGGGGGGGAGGGGGGGGGGGTAAAAAGGTAATTTGTACGAAATTCCTGATAATTTTTGACTGCCAGTTTGACTTGTTTGTTTCAAATGCGCCGTTTATTTAATCTTCTCAGCCTGGAGTTCACCAACACAGTCATGTTTAATTTTTAATGCTGATTTAGCATTATTTGACATATTTTGTGAATTCTGTCAAATCAAATCGATGTTTACCGGTTGTTTAAAACTTGGAGAACTCGGGTCTTATAAGGAAAACGACGTATTTTCGGTCACTCGGTATAAACTCTTGCTTTTCAAATAGAAAACAAGTTTGTATTTTTCGTATCCAGTGAAATGAATAAAGCCTCGCTCTCTCGGCGTGTTTTCGAGGATTCGCTGCGACAGCAATGTTTTCACTGCAGTTCGATATTCCCAACATTTACGAGTATTTTATTTGTAGAACGAGCTCGGAAATCCATCTCAAGGACGATCATTGCAATGCAGTATGAATACTAGGTACGAACAAAATAGGTTGTAAATCAGAAACATGGCAGCCGAGAAAATTGTTAATTATTTATTTACTTGAAACATTATAGTTAATGTAAAAAAAAACTATATTATGTAATTAGCGTCTTTAGTTGCAGCACTTTTCGTCACATACAATGGAAAGAGAGGCAGATAAACATTTACCCAAAGGTTGTCTAGAGTAAATTGTTTTTAGCAATAAGACCGCTTGAATTGTATGACTACAAAAGTGGTATGCAATAGTTTATATATGGTTATCAAATTTTATGCTTACAGACCAGAGTATGACCATTAATCTAGCGCAAATGAACTATTTTTAAAACCACTCGGGGAATGTGTCATCTTCCTAACGTTTTTCATCTTGTGTAACGTCATCCATCACTTTATTTGTCTAAATTGTTCTAATTATCCGCTAACCTAAGTTAACACAGACATCTATGGCGGTCCGTCCGTCCTTGTGTTAACAAATGTGCAGTGTCTCAGCGAGGCCACTTGTCAAGTCTTGCCGCCTTTGTGCCACTTGCAAGACGTTCGACTTACTTCGCAGCTTGCCAGTACTTACCCACATTCTTGACTTGCTTGGGGCAAGTTTTAGGCGATAGCGGACGCTGCCCATGTAACAAGATTGATGTCAGGTAAACCTCAATAGACGGTTACATTGAATGCTTACAGATTAGATGAATTACACTAGAGCAGATTACACTTCAAGTGACAATGAGTTACTTATTTGACGGCCACCATGTCTAGAGGTTCGCGCTCCGGATTTCTAAACCCAGAGTTGGGGTTCAAATCCCAAGGAGCAATTACACGTATAGCATTTCTATCCGTTATCCTATTCACCATAGCACAAGCTCACGCTCAGTTTGAAGCAAAGTTTTATTTAAGATTATTTATTTTAGTTAGGTGTGTCTTTTACCACTAAGATTGCGGAATAGGTATGTTTAAATATTGGCTTTTACAGAACAATGAAGTTAAAAACTATAGATTGCTGGCTAGTAGTAATTTGGATAATGTTCTATTCAGTTGTCTCAACTACCTGCTTGATAACTAATGTCCGCCGAGGTTTGTCATTGTAATATTTCCAGTAGCTTTTTACTCTCGCTTATGACTTACGCCGCATCTCCTCGCCTTAAGTAGGGCACGTGCGTCTCTGCGTATAGGTTTTTGTGTTTAGAACAATCGCCTAGTTACGGGAATCGCGGCCGGCGACCGGTTTGCACTACTGTTTTAAAATTAGAGATGCCCAACTATCGATGGTTCGACCTTGGATAGAGCTTTTTGGGGTTATTGCATTATTCAATATATTTTTTCAACTGCCGGTAGCTTCGCCTATGCAAATGTCGAATTTCCCATACAAACTTCACCCCTTTTCACCCCCTTAGAGGTTGAATTTTCAAAAATCCTGAAAAGCGCCATCATTAATTTCTAACTTAACACTTGCTAAATATCGATTGAGCTTCAATACTAACGGAGTGCTATATAAACTTACCTCCTTTTTTAAGGAACGCATTTCCTAAAATCCTTTCAAGTTTCTAATCTCGAGTAGTTTGAGCCGTGCGTTGATTTGATACCTATATCAGTTAGTCAATTTTTCTATCCAACGCGGTAACGCAGCCAGCATCCTTGCCTCAAGGACACGGGTTTATTTTTGATTAAGTAGGTTTTAGGTTTATTTAGTTTTATTTCATGCATGTCTTTGTGTTTCTTTTTCATTTCTATTTAAAAAAAATAGATGTGTGACGAGACGATGCATTCATGACCTACTCAAGGAAGGCATCCTTACATTCCGGCTCAATGGTTTTTATGAAGTCATGGATGGCTACGGGCAGGTCGGTCTTGTACGCTGCCTTTTGAAACTTCCCCTGTTTAGTAGGCTAGTAGTACAGTTGAAGGACTCGATAACGGAGGTCCTGGTCAGAAACCACGAGACAAAAATATAAATTGTAACAAATCTCGATGCTATAGCTTACCAAGCTGTGTGCACATACTTTTGGAGTACTACTACCTCTGTATGTCAGTTATTGTCTTTTTTCCTTAAGTTTATTAATCAATTGTTGTAACTCTGTTTTGTGTACCAATTAAAATAAATAAGTACCTATTGTTTGGTATAGTCTGTTATTAAAAAATACTCTTAAGTACGATCGGCCAAGAAAGTTCTGATAAAATAGCGATAAGGTTGAACTCATTCATAGACTTTTTGCTTTTTTTATCAATGAAAGAAACATGAAGATTATTAGTTTAGTAGCTTTCGTAATATTTTTGCATGGAAAAATCAACCCTGTTGTTCGATGATTTTCAACCATTGGCCGATAGACCACTGTCTTGACCGACCGTACCTCTGATATGCCGCGGCCAATATCAATAGAGATTCGCTAGTATCATCTACCATTATACGTAGCTGCGTAGGTGTGTGCACAATACACACTATGATGCACTCTCTGTTCCTTCGTTCTCATAGTTCAATGAGACGGCAATCTGACACTGCATTGAATGACGCAGCATATCGATGTAATGTCGATATAACGGGCATCACTATAGAGAACGTCAGGGAATGCGGTGTTATAATAAAGCTCTTAGAGCTCTTAATGGACAGGAGACACGCCTATAATAGAGCTATTAAGAGATCTATCTATATTGAAGGATATGCAACATGATATGTCCAGCATAAAAGTTTTTACAAAGAGTATCTGAATTATTATTGAGGTACTTGTGGCGCAGTGGCGGTGATACCAAAAGTCAAGCAACCCACGGCGCTGTCGTGATTGGATGGGTGACCATTCCGACCATTTAAGTGACGTCCATGACAAGCATCTCCGTGCTTCGGAAGGCACTTTAAGCAGTTGGTCCCGGCTAATATTTGTGGTATTAGTCGTTAAGCCTAGTCAGAGGCCCTAGGGTGGCTTGATAACTTCTGACAGGACCTAAGGTTTGTCACTTGCCTTACATACACCCCTCCATCAATCCGCACTGAGCCCGTGTGGTGGAGTATGGCTCTTACCTCCTCATAATTGAGGTGAAGCCTTTTCCCAGCAGTGGAATGTAATAGGCGGACTTTTTTATCTGAATTAACGATAAACTAAGCTTGTCGAGCTGAGAAAGTGGTTCATCACCCTAAGGCTGAAAATCATTCGCGCGTCAAAGAACAGCAGGGTTGATTTTCCCATGAAAAAACATTCTGACAGCTACTATAAACAATAGGTGATGTGCATCTTGTTCATTGTTAAAAAGGTAGTAAATCCATCAGTGAGTTCAATCTTGTCGCGGTTTTACTTAAACTTGACATTTTGTCAAAACTAGTAGACCACTTTCTTGGCTGACCGTACCTATTACAAACAATAACGAAAGACCGAAACTTTTCTCTACCTAAAAATACCTGAAAGTTCGGTTTGGGTTGTATTTTCGTACACATGGTCTATTCATTGTGAGTAATGATGTTAAAGAAATCTTAATCCGAACATGAAGAAAACATTGAATTATTATAACTGCAGTTACAACGCGACTTGTCCCTGAGCATAGCAAGAGTGTTATCCAATGTTAGGTTCTAAAAGTATAGTTTATAAGAACTTTAACCAAGTCGATAAATGGTGAAGTCAGTGTTTAGAGTAAGCACCTCGACGCACTTAGCTTGGTGCGGACGGCACATAAAGGTAAACTGAGGTATCTTATACCTTTGTAATAGAAGCGGTTTTGCAACACAAATATGTGTGTATGCTGTGTTCACAATTGTACAAAGCCTCAAGCAAGTCATCGACTCGGCAAATACAGCTTTTGTATTTGTATCCACCGTTAAGTGGGAATGGCTCGAAAGTTAAAATCCAATGGCAAGGCCAGCAGGTCACGGACGGAAGGCGAAAGTTTGAAGCAACAGGTACCTACTATTACAGCTTGCTTCGAACAAATTGGCGGGAATATTGTATGGGAGCCACTTAGATACATATTTATTTTATTTTTATTTGAAACTAGTTACCAATAGTTTCGCATGCATATTTCGCCGTTTTTTTTATAATTGAATTTAAATACTGAATTCTGGGATTGAAATAGAAAAATAAAAAAAATATTTTAAAAAATCTGTAAGGCCTAGAATTTTTACGCAAAACAGACACAGCTTCAACCTCATGTCGAGAATTCCCGACAATTCTACAAATATGTAGTTGTAAAAAATATTCCTGTTTCACAACACTGTACCCTTACTCCGGTTGATTATGTTCGTAGTTTTGACTGTAGTCGTCCCTGTCACTCACGCCAGAATGACAACGCGAACGAGCGAGATGGCTTGACTCGAAAATACGGACATTGTCAACAGGGGTAGGGCCTCTGATACTGACAATTGACAAAATTTCAAAAAATTTACATGCACATTTTTATTTTTTTCCGAATAGTACATCAAAAAAGAAGACATACGTATTTTTTCTTTTTCATTTCTTTCCATTTATTCCCCTTGAATTAAATTCTTTAAAAACTCTCAATTCTAAAAGAGCGTAAGTACAAGAGTAAGGATGTGACAACTTCTTGCCTCTGCCATATTCAAAGTTTTAAAAAAACCACTGACGTCTATAGTGTTGTATGTTGTAGAAGTAAGATATCGATATCGACACGTATATCGAAATACAATACGTCTAAATGAAGAAGGAGATAAATAATCTTAGTGAGTATGTTTATCCAAACACAACTTTACTAAGCACGTAATATCAAAATACAAAAAGTCTCAATGAAGAAGTTGATAAATAATCTTAGTGGGTATGTTTATCCAAACACAATCTTATTAATCACGTATATCATAATACAAAAGTCAAAATAAATAAGTAGACGAATAATCTTTTAAATAATCAAACACAACTTTACTAACTACTATTAGCTAACGTTGTCATTTTCCTTACTTACATTTTTATGGTTTCTAAAATCAAATAAAACATCACTAATGATTAAAAGATTTTTTATGATTTCGTCACTAAACTAGATAATCATTTAAATGCATGTGTAGTTTTAGCAATCCTAAATGTACTATACTAAAACTATCGATAACTAGATGGACTTCGCTTCTATAGAACAACACTACGATTATCTCTTCTCTCACTCACTCATCATAGTGTCAGTTTCAAATATCAATGTCAAAATGACAGCTAGCTTGCAATGTATGGTAAAATACTTTTTAAGTCAGACCAGATAACCAAGCAAAGGCATGTCCTCTTATAATGCCGGTATCATAGCACCTGTCAGTTTTTTTCAAATATCTCTGAATTTATAGCGTAAAAAAATATTAAAATATTTTTAACGTATTAAGCATCGCCAAATCTCGAAATGGTTTTTGAATTTTAGTACCTTTATAAAAATGAAATGTTGTCAATTGTCACATATAAATGCTTGGAATGTTTACAATTTTTCACTGTCACTGACATATGTCGGTTTGGTGAATTAGGGTCCTGGAAGTTTTTTTTAAATCAATGTACAGAATCGATCTTTTACAGTTTTATTATATGAAAGTATAGATACGGGTTTGCTCTTGACTCTGTTTTTAGTATTTCTTGTTATCATCACCTGTGAAAATTTCAACTATTTAAATAATGAGATACAGCACGGTAACAGACAGACAGACGGACATGGGATTCTTAGTAATAGGGTCCCGTTTTTACCAATTTCAAAGGAGGGGATTACGGAGCCTACTTTGTGTCTGGACTGAATATCGAAGTCTTACAATACAAAGTGATCGATCAATCGTACAAAACATTTCGATATTAATCCCATTCGAATAGGTATCACAACTTAGTAAGATTTTGTGAATATTCGAGGGCCAGAATCACCTCTTTAGGATCGGATTTTTTTTCATAAGTTATATTTGCCGGCAAGAAAAATTTACAAAGTCAGGTAAATAAAAATAGTACCTCCTACATTATTCTGAGCACCTGATTTCGTAGTTAGGAATTACCTAATGTATTTCAGTAAAAATAACTTTATTTAGATTAAGACCCAAAACGACTTTTTTTTAGTTTTGAAGTTTGTACGAGTATATTAATAAAAGTTGTCGAAAATTCGCGTAACTAAATATTAGAAGTTCATGAAACAATGTGATGAAGGTACTTATAATTCGTCTGTTAAATCTGTCCTTTTAAAAATCACAGAATAAATAATGTAAAATTAAGACAACAAAATAACAAGTAAACAACTATTTTATTTTGTTCGTCCTTCGTTTTCAATTAGAACGCATTTTCATGAAAAAGCTTTTATCCGGTATTTTGTTGATGCGTATCAAGTTACAACATAATTATTTTGTTTTGTCTGATGGAAAATTTCCAAAACATATTTGTTTACCTGTCTGTTCCCAAACTTAAATAATTGTTTATGGACTAACGGCTTCACTCATAATAGGTAATTAAAACCCTGCTCAACACTTGATCAAATAAGGCGATTAATTTGAAATGTTTCTCTACAATGTCATGTCAGCTCTCTCTCATAATCATAATTAAAAAATTATCCGAATTATATTTATAGAAGTGTTAAGGAGTGTTAAAATTAAATAAGTTTGAAAAGAAAACTGACTTAATGACTGTCTGGCTGTCAAATGAACGCACAGCCTAAACTACTTCTGTATTATTACAAAAACTTAGTACCGAGCTTAAGCCAGGGCTAAGCTATTAGCTAGCCAATTTGAAAAGCGTTTCTCTATTAGGTTATGTCACGAATGTGTCATTCATTCCACATTTGTCGGTTAATATTTAGACCTAATTTAAACCTAGTCTATTTCTGTTTGGAATAACACCGCTAGGGTTAGAAACTTGAAAATTTGCACCTTGAAGTGAAGGTGAGCACTAAGAAAGGATCCATCATCCAAGCGTTATCCCGGTTGTGCGTCCGCACGCGACGGCCCAGGTTCCACTTTGGACCACGATCCAGGATATGGCAGATCATGTCATTCATGCTCCATTTTGGAGCGACTGCCATCTGACCTCCATGACTGGGAACCTGACACACATTCACATTCAGTCGCTTGAATTTTCAAGTTTCATTACGATGTTTTCCCTCAGCATCGTTTAGTAAAACAACTTAGGAAAGGGCATTGGTACATGGCGGCATGAGGGATCGAACCGGTGCCTCCCTCAGGAGAGGCTACTGCTTACCGGGTGATTGCCTAAACCACTCAACCACCCAGACGTAGGCAAAGCACGTAGATTGCTTATTAACGCTGTAATGGTGTGGTGCTAATAACAATGTTATTGGTGTTATATGCGTCACTTTTATAAAAAGTTGACACGATGAAACCTAACGTTAGAGATTTGCGACAGAACCTAAAGATGTAGTAAATATTCAAGATATAAAACTATTTTCAATATCACATCCACTTATCTAGTGAATTGAAGTTGAAATTGACAATTTGAGAAACCAGTTTAACACGTCCACTCCGCTCCAATTGCGGTAGCCCCGATTCTAGGTAAAGTGCACAGAATGAATTACCTACTAACAACATTACAGTACTACTTGTATTGGATAAAATAGCTTTATAAATACAGCTTTTAAAAGTAGAATATTTTAGTTAAGACTCGGATATTATTAGCTAATAATGCTAAGTATGGGTTAAATGACATATTTTTACACATCTGCCATATAAAAAGAAGGAGGTACCTAGGTAAAATCTACATTAGACCGGTAAGACGAACGTACACATATGAACGTACGCCAAACAGACGAAAATCAATCAGTATCTTCTAAATTCATCATGCGCAATAGTTTATGTTTGTTATTTAAATTATAATGAGGAATGATAAAACAATATTTTTTTATATTTGTAAAGAAAAGCCCATCGGACCGATGATAAAAATTCTTTCACCAGTAGAAAGCTACATCAAAAGCGATACCGATATTTCTGAGTGAAATAAATAGGAAATACTTATTTAATTTTTTAATTGCACCCGTTGTTACCGACACCCAATCAGTTACTTTATGTTTATATTTGAATGTTGTAATTTAGTATAAGATATTTGTGGATTCAATAAAATTTTATTTTCTCATAGGGCTTAGCATAAGAAACAATGTAAATTAGCTCAGGGCTTGTTTTATTTAATAAAGATAGCAAACCGGTTACGAGGGTCAAACTGAAAGTTCTTAGAACTGGCCACTTATAAACAATATAATAAAAAAAATATTCTAAAATTTGAAAATAGAACTCTTTGCCAATATTACTGAGTATATATTTCATTCATTTGTCATTTGTTTTACGACTTGGCGGCAAATTGAAAATTGTCTGTGTCACGTCAAAATGAATTTAACACGAGAAAATTTTCGTGCAATGATTTTTTATGACTTTCGATGTCATTTAAGTCAACAAGAAAGTTATGATAGACTACGATTGGCCTTTCACGATGAAGCCTCATCTCGTGCGACTGTTTACAACTGGTTTAATGAGTTTAAACGTGGTCGCACTAATCTCACTGATGATGTACGTGAGGGACGGCCTTCTACGGCGACGACTGAAAATAACATCTGTGTTGTGCGGCGTATGATAGAGACTGACAAAAGAGTGACCTATCAGCAGATTCGGACAAGCTTAGGCATCGGTATGAGTCAAGTGCACAAAATCCTCCACGAACATTTAGCGGTCAGGAAGCTTTGCGCCCGGTGGATACCTCATAATTTGACTAAGGCTCAAAAACTCCATCGTGTGGATTGGTGCCGTAAAATGATTGAAAGATTTAACGGAGGTGACTCAAATGCTGTGTTCGACATACTAACAGGTGACGAAAGCTGGATTTACTGTTATGATCCTGAAACCAAAAGACAATCTGCTCAGTGGGTGTTTCCTTTCGAGGAGTTGCCAACTAAAGTGAAGAGAGATCGAAGTGCGGGAAAAAAAATGGTGGCCTCGTTCTTTGGAAGGATAGGTCATTTCGCAACAATTGTGTTAGAGGATCAAAAAACAGTTTCTGCAGAATGGTACACTACCAATTGTTTGCCACTTGTCTTGGAAAAAGTTCGAGAGAAACGACCTCGCAGTAGGATCCTCCTTCACCACGACAACGCCTCGTCGCACACCGCCAAGCGAACGATCGACTATTTGGCGACATCAAACGTTGAATTACTGGGTCACCCGCCGTATAGCCCCGACCTCGCGCCTTGTGATTTTTATTTATTTCCAAAAATTAAAGAAAAACTTAAAGGAAAGCGGTTTATGAATGCTGAAGAAGCGGTGGCTGCGTATCGCGATGCCATTGAAGAGACCCCTAAGGACGAGTGGGCAAAGTGCTTTTCCCAGTGGTTCCATCGCATGCAGCGGTGTATTGACGTCAATGGACAATATTTTGAAAAGATATAATAAAACTAATAACTGGCTAATGTAATCAGTTTTTGATTTTCTAAGAACTTTCAGTTTGACCCTCGTATCTGTTAGGTGATTCCCACTTGCAATAAGTTAGGCAGGTAGGAACTAATAATAAAATATAAAGTAGGTAGTTTGGTACAGGGGCGAAGGAGACCCTATCTGGTCGTCCCACTCAGGCAGTGTGGGACCGGTAAGACCAATAGTCTGTCCCTGTTCCCCATCTCGCACATTCCGAGGGTAGGTAGGAAAACCCGCAGAGGTAGAATGTTGTGAGTGGGAATTGTAAGGCTATCGGTAGGTAGTATGAAATGTTGTAGAAAGAGATAGGAGGTACGCATCGGTTGCCTCCCTCAGTATTTCGATGTTTGAGGGTGGCTGTTGAACGCGTCGGAAAGAGTAACGTAGGTGCTATCTTTATCCTTTCGCCAGTAAGCACTAGGGTGCTTTAGTCACTAAGTAAGACCTATGTAATTAGTATAAGTATAGGGCCGTGAGCGCCGGATTTTGTTAGCTGCTCTCACGGTCATCGGTCTCCAATAAAGAAGAAAGAAACAAGAAGCGTTTTATTTGAAGAATACAGTCCATAACATCGGGGGAACGATCGTCTATATATTGGCTCGAGTGCGTAGCTAATACCCGTTCTATTGAAAAAACCGGCCAAGTGCGAGTCGGACTCGGGCACAAAGGGTTCCGTACCAGTAGGTATCTATACAACAAAAGACACTATATTATGACTTTAAAAAATCACGTGTGTACCCTTTCTTTTAAAAATTTTTATCAAATTATTTATTTTTAAATCGAATATATCAACAACCAAATATTCTGTGAATATTTCAAGCGTCTACCTGTTGCTGTTATTATTATAGAGCTAAAAACGCCAAAAAACATGTTTTTCCTATGGGGGTTAACTATTTCATTTAGTCTATTTTTAGTATTTGTTATTGTAGCGGCAATAGAAATACATCATCTGTAAAAATATCCACTATCTAGCTATCACGGTCATGAGGTACAGCCTGGTGATAGACAGACAGCAGACGCATAGTAATAGGATCCCGTTTTTACCTTTGGGTACGGAACCCTAAAACAAGCCGGGACGGTTTGTTATAAAAGCATTTTACCGTTATTGTCCACTTCTTTAAATAAGCTGAAAATATGTATACAATATCTAACGACGTCATTTAGCATCATCCAGATGCTGTTCATGACAGCCAATCATTGACGGCGCTTCCACAATGGTAGCATTTTACGTAACCGTCCATTTTTGAATGCGTTAACAGTTGCACGCGTTGCGAACCTTGCGCGTGGTCATTGTGAAAGTGCTCCTTTTGTCATCGTGCGAGTATATTATTATGCATATTATTATACCATGGCCTTTGTTATCTAATCTAGCAGACAGAGACATCAGCAAAGAATAAGAATGGATGTTATATCTATTAGTTTTTCCGCGTCCTGTTTTTGTTCACTTGTCTGTGAGAAGCGGATTGCGAGTATCATTGTCTGAGTGATCGTGTCTCTACTGGATTAATTATAAACATTGTGAGAGTTTAAAGAAATCCCGCTTTGAAAAGTCAGCCTATTAGATCTCCCTGCTGCGAAAAGGCCTCACCTCAACTATGAGGAGGAACGAGCCGTACTCCACCACGCGGGCTCAGTGCGGATTGGTGGAGGGGTATCTGTAAGGCAAGTGACAAACCTTATTGTCAGATGTTATCAAGCCGCTCTAGGGCCTCTGACTAGGCTTAACGACTAATATCAACAGATGTTAGCTGGGACCAACTGCTTAACGTGCCTTCCGAAGCATGGAGATGCTTGTCATGGACGTCACTTAAATGGTCGGAATGGTCACCCATCCAATCACGACCGCGCCGTGGGTTGCTTAACTTTGGTAATCACTACCAAAGCGCTGCCGCCACTTCGCCACAAGCACCTCTCCCGCTTTAAGACCGCTTAAATTGTACCTATGAAAGTTTTGAGAATATATAGGTGCAGTGTGTGTTTTCCAATAAAGAGAAGCTTGTCTTAGTAAATACATAAATATTGAACAACATCACATACATTGTTCTGATCCCAAAGATGTAGCACTTATGTTATGTTTATCAGAAACAACGGTGTTATGGTTTCACAACACTTAGAACCGAAACAATAAAAATACTAGTAGTTCCCCGCGACTTCGCCCGCAAGAGTTGGATTTTCTATATAAACTTTCCCCATTCCCCATTTAACTCCCTTCATGTTTTTATATCACGACAAAATGTAGCCTATGTCCTTTCGAGGGCCTCAAACTGTATCCATAGCAAATTTCATCTCAATCGGTTCAGTGGTTTAAGCGTCAAGAGCTAACAGACAGACACACTTTCGTATGGATAGATTTCTATATCGACCCGACCGGGGATCAAACCCGGGATCTCAGTGATGGCGACTTAAAAACCGGTGTGCGAGCCACTCCTCACTCACGATTTTTGGTCACCAGAGTATTTGTGTGCATATATGTATATTACAGTTTTTGTATTAATAATACCCAGCATTTGATATTAATTTGACCTAGAAACTTAATGTTAATACTGAGCTTGTTATTCAGTGTCAGACTGCTCTAAAGCCGTATATAAAGTGGTAGTTTGTTTAGACCGTCATAGATTGTGCAATAATTGAAAGTAAAGCAAAATTATTGATAGCACTATCAAGGTCCTATTTGTGCACACAATACAGTAACGGTAGAAAAGTTACTATCACGACACTGATTTTGGGTTAATGTTATTTTTTTAAATTTTTTGTAACGCTTTTATTTTGATACAATGTAACACTGACAGTGCATTTGTTTAAAAAAGAGGTAGACCGTCATCTCGTACTGCGCGGCGATTCGAATTTGATGCTCCTAGCACACGTTCTTTTACGTGTCAAATGTCATATTTGAATGCAAAATTGTGCAAATTACACTATTTGAGGCAGTCAATTTTCACGCGCTAATGACCCATCTACGTCTTTTTAAATGCACTATGAAATATTTATCAAGACAATCATACGTGTTGGTAGTAACTAAGGGTCGAGTTCATCAACACGTCATGTTGTATTTCTTTGACATATTTTGTAAGAGAATTGTGTCAAATTAACAGTCATTTCAATTTACTGGCTGTTCAAAAATAATGAACTCGGGTCTTAGGAGGAGCCGGGACACTTGACACAATTGTTCCAAATTAAATTCTAGTGATAATGTTATGTTATACCTATCAATGGGTAGCACAAATTGGCTGCTGCGTTTGTAAGTTGCCTTTTCAATGATTTAGGTATGTTGACTTTAGATTACCACAACATTTTATTTTGAATTGTTCTAGTTTCAATGGGTCTACCTTTTCAAATCACCGGTCTCCCCCTACTTAGCTCTTTTATATTCTGTCCTGTCGTCTTTATGAGAGTTAAATGTAGTACCTACATACAGGTACCTAAATCTGCTGAACCTACGATTCCGAAAAGTGAATGAATTCTTTATCTAGTCAGCGATAATTTCCCTTCCCCTTTCCCCTTCCCCTTTGAAAGGATTTGGTGGAAAGTTTGCTTGGGACCATAAACTACCTTTGAAGGGTTTCACACCATATTTTCTTGTTTTATTTCGCACTAGCTGTTGTCCGCGACTTCGTATGCGTAAACACGATGATGATGATACGAAATGACTCGTTACTACTCCCGTCGCCGTCCAGTTATTATGACCCCGAAGATATACCATGTTGTATACTGATGAGAGGTCAGTCTGTATCTCTCGATGAATTTATTCTATTGAGATGAAACTTAGCTTAGGCTATGCTCCACATTGTATGAGTTAAAATTATATTATAAAAATACTGACGCTCTATCTCTCTGAGTGAGAGGAAAACACTATTTTTGATGTCATCGAGAATTTAGAGGTAATTTGACGTTTTTAAGAAGGTACGTAGGTATGACGTGTGGAGGTAGCCTGAGCTGTAGTTGTAGTGTGCCTACTGGACTTTGTTCCCTTATAGCATTGTTCTCAATTAAAAATGCCATCTGCCGATCCCAGACCCCGGAATTGCAACGTTATTATTTTGTATCAACACAATTGCTGCGGCACGAGCATGCCGCTTCACTTAGCACAAACTTCGGAATGTCACGATATTGTAAGAACAGCCTATACCTACCCACCCACAGACATTCAGTGCAAGCTCATTTATCTATGTGGATGATAGACACACAATTTAAATTCAGCAGCTTCTAAGTGGGGCGGGATTTTTTTAATCTGGTATTTTTTTGTTTGGTTCTTAATTTTTTTTTTATTGAAAAACAAAAATACTACATACTTAGAAACTTACTTAAGTACAATTCACACTAGCTTTTTGGAAAGGTAAATGATCTGTAACATGAATGAATGAATACAATTTATTTCAGAAGTACCTATAACTTCTGTAGTTTAGGAGATTAACGGCCTCTGTACCAAAATCCGATCGCGGATACATATAAGCTAGTGTTGCCACTCGCGAAATGAAAGAAACGCGGAAGGCATTGCACAACTGTTGCACAATAACCGCACGTCACGACACATTGGCCGCTAAGTACCGCGGACAAACCCGATCGGTCTAGGAAACTCGGCGATTGAGTTTGCCAATGTCGAGTAGTCGGTCGGTGAGTTACGGCGTAGGGCTGTCAATTGAGGAACTTTGAATTGCAGCGCTCTATATTTCTGCCTACAATCTTGTAGGTGTAAATTAGGGGTTGTAAGTTATAAACAGGAAATTTTACTCCACTGCTGGGCGCGGGTCTCCCCCAGGATGAGATAAAAAGACCTAATCTTCCGTTTACGCCATCCAATCAGTACCTGTTAAATAGCAATCCTCTTGGAGATATTGATCTATAATCTATCTGGCGTAATGGGCGTGTAAAACGAAGTTTATAGACTATTTTACTTATTTATGCTAAATAATAAAGAAATTGTTTTAACAAACACATCAATTACCTAGCCCCAAATTAAGCGTGAGCTTGTGCTATGGTGACTAGGATAACGGATAGACAATACTTATATAAATATTTAAACATCCATGACTTAGGTACAAATGCTTGTGCTTATCTCACAAACATTTGCCCCTTGCGGAATTCGAGCCCGCAATCGCCTGGTTTAGAAGTCCGGGGCGCGAACCACTACACCAAGACGGTCGTCAATAACAACAACAACGTCATAATAATTATAACAATAACTAACGGGCATTTCTCTGATACTCGGCCGCATATGAAACTACCCCACTTGGACCTTGAGACCGCCTCTATTCTTAACGCAATAAAAGCTGTTTTCGTACTTTAAATGGGTAACCTAAGTGTAGCTGAGTGTGCAGTCTAAATCATTTAAATCATCATCTCTCATTCAGGGGACGCCGAGAGATGCCGAGAAAAAGTGAGATGCCGAGATCAGTTATGGATGATAATGTCGCTTTTATGACATAAAGGCACTGGGCCAAGTAATTTATTAATGTGGACACCATTTTACTAACGCCTTTATTTGCATTCGAAACTGAAGCGATCAAATCGGTTCTGACAGGATTTTTAGACTCTAACCAACACAACACAACAATAAATTATATGTTTAAATATACTTAAATCAGTTTCCTTAAGTTGAATGTCAAAAAGCGATCTTATGCAATAAAAAATATTTAAATATTTTTTCTATTTCCTCTACGGGATCCCCACACGTATGCACGTGCATCCAGTCCATCCGTCTCTTTCGTTGCACATCCTCCCGTTTATTCCACTAACAATCAAATCAGCAATTATGATCCGGGAACAGAGCAAGAAAATGTTGATGATGAATCAAATAAGTAATTACTGGTGTAACATGGTGATTCAAGCCTACATCACTCTTAACCTCCTGACGCCCAGTCTTATATAAGCTTGCAGCAAATAGGAGCCTAAAGTCCTTTCTATAGGACTCAATGGTTACCCAGAATTTCCGGGATTAAAAAATATGGTCTATGATATTTGCTTTAAAGATTATTTTTTTCTGTGCATCTAGGACCATTATTAGCCTCGAATGAAACAGAAAATAACCAAATCTATGACTACTTTTTTTAGGACTCGGGGTCGCAATATTTAAAGAAGTGATATAATATATATTTTTTTACTTTAAACAATGTATAATCTATGTAGAATCATTATTTTTTGGTCAATTTTAAGAGGTTATTTACAAAAATAAGAAAAAAATATGAAATTGTCTTTTTATCGGTCTGCCTTGTAAAATCATTATACTTTATAGTTACCAAGAGGCCTTTTTAAAGGCCTTAAAAATTCTGCGAAGGTTATGGGGACAATTTCTTATCCCAAATAGAATTTTTTACACATTTGTCGAGTTTAACTAGTCGACGCGCAGCCATCGTGTTTTCGCTTACGTCAAAAAAGACAGATTTTGTTTCGGTTGGCACTATTGCCTGTCCATAGACAACCTAAAAGTATCTAATTTTCATTCAAAAACTTTATCTAGTCATATTGCGCCAAAATTAAACTACAAGACGTGAACTCATTAAAACACAATTTTACGGATTACTTCGCGATTTATTTACATTTTATTTTAAACCTGACGTCTCCCTGTGACCACGATCGCTGTAAAGTGTTCGAAACGTCAGGTTTAAAATAAAATGTAAATAAATCGCGAAGTAATCCGTAAAATTGTGTTTTAATGAGTTCAACAATTCGCGTAAACGTAAGAAACAAATATACAAGACGTGACTTTTATCGTGGTCCTTATAAAACGACCGTGGGTCATTAAAAGATGCAACTGACTTTATTGCTGGGCCGTAACCCCAAGTGAAGGAAGGTCCTTAAAATAGGACCGTGGGCGTCAGGAACACTTTCGCGTCACATTGATAAAACGGATATCGAAGCGACAAATGGTAACTTTAGGTAAAACGTCATTACCTTTAATTTGGCTGACGTTTCGAGTTGTACCGATGTGGTCACAAGCCGATTGGAGAACTGCAATAAATTCACTACGTATAAAGGATAGATTCATCTACTTATACCCAATTTCTTGAAGCTCTTTCTAACCATCACCTCTTGTCCGCAGCTGAGCGACTGTGTGGACACCCAGCGGTGCCATCGAACGCGCGCGTGTCCCTGTCCGCGGAACCCATCGTCCCAGGGACACTGGCCACGTACGATTGTGACGATGGGTACGAACTCTTCGGACCACATCAAAGAGAGTGCACCTTGAGGGGGGACTGGACTGCTGAACCCCCATTTTGTGGTAAGTACTTTATAAGACTAGCTGTAGCAACAGCTGGCGACTTCGTAGACTCAATGAACATGACTCATACTTCCGCCTTGTTGATACCATATTGTATGTTAAGAAAGAAAGAAAGAAAATACATTTGAATGGACATCACATAACACACAATAATAAACAACGTAAAGGTCACCACATATCTCTGGATGAACTGATTCTCTTGAGATGAAGCATAGCCTATGTTGTGCACTAGTCAATGTATGTTAAAATTATGGTATATCCATCAAAATTAGCATATTTTCTACTGATATCAACTAAGTACCTGGGGAGCTTTTTTAGGGATGTAGAGAATTTGCATTTTAACAGTTTTATTATGACTTTGTAAAGATACACCATACCTACGGCATCTGCCTGATATACAAGTTGGAGAAACAGCATTATAATCATTATCGCTTTGTAAGCTGGCAAATAAAGAAAAAGTCTAAAGAATAAGTCTTTAGCGTTCCTCAGACCTATTGACTTGTGCAATTCAACTGAACTAAGCTCCGGCGTGTAGCGAAATAGAAGAAATACTGTAGGATTTACGAGAACACGAGTTTTCTAATGAATGAAAAATCATTTATAGGTATCGGTAAATGCTATAAATACGACACGACATTACCTACGATACTACTAAAGCCAATCATTTGAAGAATCTTAATATTTAATATTACCTACCCTTAGAGTCATTATTCGGCTTTCAGAACGAAGTGATTAACTAAGGCCGGCTTCATCATCTTCATAATAATATGTTTTTGTTTTATCAAATAAAACGTGATTATTTTCCGCTGGAAATCTTATTACATAGGATTCTACGTTAATCGGCTTACAAAAGTCATCAATTAGTTACGGTAGGTACTTACTTACGAACCGCTTTTGGTAACAACACACTTGAAATAGACGATGAGCTACGTTTGATCTTCCTCGACGATCTAATTAGTCATTTTAATTAACAGCCTATTTTCCCGAATTCTCGAATACATAGGTAGTTCCGAGTGGCCATTTATTCAGTACTCTTGGGACGACACCCGTACTTTCGACTCCTGCTATCTTGCTCACTCGAGCCCGCATCCCAGAGTGCGCGAAAGAAACACTGGACGCGGGCATTGCTTCAATGGCATCGGTTTTGGATTTCAACATCCCTATTGCTAATATGATGAATGCTAATTTGACTGTTGCCGGTCTGCTGCGTTTTCACGCCGAAGTCGAAAGCGTTTTGCTTGAATATAGTTAGAGACCCTAGGAATGACCGCCTGCATCTTTTAAATACACTATAAAAATAAAGGGGTAAAAATGTGGTTAGTTAAAATATATTAGGTATGAGGAACGCTTATTATAAAACTTTGAAATTGAATATAGATTGAGACTATAGAAGGGGCATGATAGGACCATTTTCCTGAAGAGTTTCGAAAGAAAATAAAATATGTCTGGAAGTTCCATGCAAACTTAATACGAGACGCGGAGTACGATCGGCAGCACATCAGGTTACCCATTTGGTCTGCGAAAACTCCTTTAATACGTTGGAAATAGAGGCGGTCTTAAGGTCAAAGTGGGATAGTCTGACGTGCGGCCATTGTACCTTTGCTAGTTCATAGTGTGTAAACATTTTGTGCCGCCATCTTGAGAGCTGTAATTAAGGCGTATTTCCATCATTTTGAATCCTCGCCATCAGAGGGAGATATCAGTTGCATTTTAGAATAATTAGTACCTGTTTGTTGCGTATTTAGTTGGTTCCATCATTTTTGCGTGGCCGTGGGGTATTGATTATTCGAAATACTGCTCTTAATATAAGTAGTTATATTAAGAGCAGTATCTTGAATAATCGAATGTAAGTAGGTAGGTATTACATAATATTTGTTCCATAATGACATTTATGTACGTGTATACCAATTATATTAGAGCAGTACATTGAAAACCTTGTCTGATGCGATTGGGATGAATAGGAGAATAAAGCAAAACGTTTTCTAGGACCGTCTAAACCTTACTCATATAACTCAGCATAAAAACTGCCTTCTCAAAATCTCAACACCATAGAAAAGACTGAAAATCTGTAGCTATTAACCGACAAATTCTAGCAGTCTTCATTATAAAATGTTTCTTATCCCCAGGCACAAACGTCGCATTCCGAAAGCCAGCCAACCAGTCCACCACGGTCCGTGGTGGGGCCGCTGCCAACGGCAACGATGGCGAGACGACCACGGAGCATGACGGCAAGAGGTGCACCGAGACGCAGAGGGAGGCGTCTCCGTGGTGGCAAGTCGACCTGCTGCGCCACTACGCCGTCAAAGTGGTCAGGGTCACCACCAGAGGGTGCTGTGGTAAGTCAGCTTTCAAGTCATCTTCTCTTGCTTACCCCTTGAGGATCGGAAGGCCGCCGGTGGTCTTAAACACTTGATTTTCTATATTAATGTTTCCTGTGGCATAACGCCGTAAAAGTGGCCAAGGTTAATACTAGAGGTGTGGTGGAACGTCGTCTTTTCATGCTTCTTGGTAACTTACCCTTGAAGAACAATAAGGTGTATACAGGCTTTAAGAGTCCATGATATTGTTACCTATAATTTAACAAGTTCAAGTGCGACCTTGCTGCGGTCGCCAGAGGTGCAGAGAGCGAGGTATGCTTTATATCAGTGGAGAGGGGTGGTGTTGCGGGGATCGCCTTCCTTAACTCCGCACGTCTTGTGGCACAGAAGACTCCCGATTTTGACGTTTCTTTATATCCTTAAAAAAAGATTTAAGGATTTAAAGTTAGCTTTTAACCACGATACGTGGTGGAGTCTTCGCCAACGGCAACCATGGTGATACGACGACGAAACAAGTAACCATATTTTGTGACCATCACTTACCATAATTTATACATATTATGTAAGGATTTTTAGAATTGAGTAATTGCAATCCATTAAGGATCAAAACGCACATTGATTGCCAAACCACTAAGTGCAACTAACCACAAACAACCGAGCCGATAATTGAATAAATCCACTGCATGTGAAATATTTCGAGTAGGTACCTATCAATAAAATGTAACGTGCGCGTTGAATTTTCGCCATCAACGGTACGCTATTTGTTCTACGCCATTTGAGCCATTCGCCACAGATACTTTTACAAAAGACTAGATCCTGATGACCACCGGTAATTATTTCAAATTGATAGTCCATAGTGATGGGAAGCACTCAAGCCTTCAAATAACACTAATGTATGTACTGTACCTATCATATAAAGGATTCTGAAAACTACAGAGGCTGACGATTTCCGTATTTTCGGCTGTAGCCGTGTTCAACTGTCACTCATGGCACAATGACTCAGAAAACTCAGAAATTTTTCGAGAGCTCATACTTTTAAAAAAAATGTATGAAAGACCTTGTTGGCGATAGATATTGAATCCTTTTTATATAACTCTATGTACTTTGTCTATGATTTTATTTTCATACTTTTACTTGTTTTTTGAAGACATAATAAACAGTAAAAAAGTGATTTACTTGTTATCATTGATAGTTTTAAGTTACTTTGTGATGCATTTCTAATAGACCTACTTCATGTAGAAGTCTGCCAATTTATTATTTGTAACAAAACTATACAACAAACTTAGAGGTGGCACTTCAATTTACCAATAAATAAAATAGAATTTGCTACGATCAAATAAAGAAAATGAATAAGTCATGAATTGGGAACAATAACCGACGAAATCGAATCCCAGCATCAAATATGAGCCTCGTTACTTTTAAAATTGAGTCTTGTTATTTTAAGGAATGACTTTTGACACTCAAACTTTTCCCAACACTAGTCAAGGCGTATAAAATCATTTACCAAGACGCGATAAACAAACTGCTTGTTACAAAACAATTATGCAAGACGATAAAATAATAATAATGGCCGCTAACGCGATAGTTTCGGCGTGCAATAGGTAGTTACTCTCGTACAAAATATGGATTTTTAGCTGTCGTAGTAACGAGTAATGAAATGTCAAAATGGTAAGACTTTCGCGTGAAATAGAACTTAAGTTGCGCATGACCATGGTAAACAATCATTATAAGAAATAGTTTAGGTATCCTTTTAATTTCTGTACATTTATTTTATGGACTACTTTGTATAACAGTACTTATTTTGTCAACTTACTCGTAGATAGCAGCAGTTTGGTGTCACTTAAATTTATTTATTCATGGCCCAAAAAACAAGTAATAGTCACATTTAACGGTGCCTTTGTATTTTTCTATAATAACCTTGTATTGATCCCGAACTTGTTTGCTGGCACCACGGGCTGGCACTTGCCTCATTACTGAATGTCGCTTGCTAGGTCATACTCGTATCTATGGTAATTATTGGAAATGACTGGGTAGATGTGATTTGCTGTTAATATCTATGTTAATCTAAAACTAATGCACTACAGCACTTGTAGTCAAAGGCCATTGAGTAGAGCTATCACCGAGCAAAGAAAGCTACAGGTTTAAGATAGATGAGGGAAAATAGCGAAGATTAAATGAAACGTTTCAAGATTCAAATATTCGTAGAATTATCATTAGGAGAACACAGCAACGATAGTGCATATAAAAGGCAGATGTTCCATTAGCGCGCGGAAATTGATTGCCTCAAATTGAGCAATTGGCTCAATTTTGAATTCAAACATGTCATTTGACACGTAGAAGAACGTGTGCACGGCGCATCAAATTCGAGTCGCAGCGCAGTAGGAGATGACATGTCTACCTCTTTTTTGAGTGACACCGTCAGTATAGAAATGTAAACAAGGCGAACACAGCCTAGTTTCGGTGAAAATGCTTGAGTGCTACTATACAGGTCGACTTTTCCATCGCCGATCAAA
Source organism: Pyrausta nigrata (assembly GCA_949316185.1). NCBI lineage: Eukaryota > Metazoa > Arthropoda > Insecta > Lepidoptera > Crambidae > Pyrausta > Pyrausta nigrata. The sequence continues at coordinate 5,320,812 of OX438936.1, forward strand.
ATCTCCAGTAGTAATGGAAGCCATTTTTTTACCGACTTCAAAAAAGGAGGAGGTTATCAATTCGACTGTATGTTTTTTTTGTGGCTATGTTACCTCATATCTTAGTCATTTATGAACCGATTTGAAAAAAAGAATACCTAGAGGCTATACCTTCTATTTGGTCCCATTGTGGTCCAGTCGAGATCTGATGATGGGATCTTGGTGTAATTGAGGGAAACCCTCAAATTTTAAAGGCATGTATAGTGTTTTCGTACTAGTATCTTAATGTTGACATATTTTTACGTCTGATAGTCAAACATTGTGTGGTGCTGAGCTGTTGGTGGAACTCTTAAAAATTAGGAGTTTAGTAAATAAAACACCAGATCTTCGGTCAGTTACTGTATAGGAGGCTAAAAAACAAAGGCGCAGCTCCCTCCTCTCTTCCCCTCTCCTAACCCCCCTACCCATCAATAAGAATATATAATTAGTTCAAGAAATATATAATTACTGCAAGAAATCAATTAACTCTTTACGGTTGAAATCGTTTCAATACCTTTTGTTTACGTACGTTTGTGTACGTTAAAAATTTTTGTAGTCGGTGCCAGAAATACTAATTCTAATGTTTTTTTGCAAGTAAAGACAGGATTAAACCATCTCTTGGCTGGCACCGACTCCAAAAATTAACAGAAAATTAATTGGAAATAGGTTTCTTTTATAATTTCGTAGAATAGTTGGGTAATTTAAATATTATTTTGTAATTTTTAGTTTACATTTGTTTCTAATTTTTTGTTTTTATTAGCACTGGAGGCAAGTCGGTTTTTGTCTTTTTTTTTAAAGATTTTTTTTCTTTTGCCAATCATTATTTTAAAAAGTAATTAAACGAAACGAAAGTATTCGCAAAAATTTACTTCACACGATAAATTAACTTACTGATCCGTTAAATTGTGGTTGCAAAGTTCTGGTGGCGAGATCCTTGATTTTTAATCAACGATCAAGTAGTGATGATTATTGGTTATGACTTGTAGTATTGGCAATATCCTAGGATGTGGGACGTCAAGAGAGTAGTAACCTGTCACCTCACATGTCCACATGCGCCACGGTCGAGCAACTGTTGCGCAACCACTTGCAACCGTCGCACGCGCAGCTGACCGACTGTGACGCGATCGTCCCACAAGTGCTATAGTTGCAAATGCACTAGTAATAATAACTAATTCTTTTATTAGGTACAATAGGTGGCTAATTTAAAAGATGCTCCAAGAAGATCATGATCAAATCAAGAGCTAGGCTCTTGTCGGTGGAGTTTTTTCCATTCCTCTCCGCTTTTCGCCCTTCCCTTAAACTACTGATACGACCCGTCATTTACCTTATAGGGTGCTACCCTTTTTAAAATTTACTATTGTTTTCTTTTACCCAAAAGAAGAGATCCCTTCCTGCGATAAGACCGCCTAAGTTGTACTTGTAATTTTTCTATGCAATTACATTAATTTAGAATAAGTCGTGTCGACAGATAGTGACATTATACTTAATAGAAACAAATATTTTAAATTCCCCGTCATATATGAATTTAAATGTTATAACAATGGTAGTGATGGCTGTCATGATGTACTTAGTGGTTCGCAATTCGTACTACAAAACCAAAGGTTCCGGGTTCAAATACCGCTAGGCGCAAATGTTGGTGTGATGAGCACGAGCGTTTGAACGTCATGGGCGTTTATAAGTATTGAAAAATATAATATGCCCGTAGAAAGTAGCCAACTACATGCGTCGTGGCTAGATCCTGCATTAATCATTCAATCGTGTTTCCGAAAAAATAGGCAATCAATTGTTGTCGGGACACCGGCGTCCTTATCATACTCGAGACATTAATACTACTTAAGTAGTTGTTTGTAATTTTAAAACACTATGATCTAGATTCCCTTAAGAAAAGGGTAAAGAGGCTGTTACTAATCAGACGTGCCCCATCCACGGCCGCATCGTTGCTTACCATCAGCTGAGATTACGGTCAAATCTATACATATAATAAAACTGTAAAACCCATTCGTCTGTACATTGAGTATTTTTACCAAAAACTTATTGAGGGTGATGTTAAAATAGTAACAGAATAGGAATCTACAACTTTAAATTTTTTTGTCTGTTTGTCTTTTTGTCTGTTTGTACATGCTAATCTCCGGAACTACTGAACGGATTTGAATGAAACTTTTTATTTTGTAGCTATTGAGTCTGGGCAAATACTAGGCTATAACTTATTTTGAAGATCGGAGTACCTGACGTGGAACTTTAGCAGTATACTTAAACTAAGAGAGATATGAAAGCAGCGCCTTAAGAAAAGTTATTTAGCGTGATGAGCATTTTCTATTAACGTACATAAATTGAAGGTCTGGAGAAACTGATATGGAACCCTAGCAGCTCAGCTCAACTATAAGAGATATGAATAGAGCGCCGTAGGGAACATTGTTCAGCGTGATGAGCACTTTCTATTGACGTACAAAAATTGAAGGTCTGGAGCAACTGATAAAGAACCCGAGCAGTTCAGCTCAACTATAAGAGATATGAATAGAGCGCCTTAAGGAATATTGTTGAGCGTGATGAGCATTTTCTATTGACGTACATGAATTGAAGGTCTGAAGCAACTGATATAGAACCTTAGCAGCTCAGCTCAACTAGAAGAGATATGAATAGAGCGCCTCAGGGAACATTGTTCCGGGTGATGAGCGCTTTCTATTGACGTACACAAATTGAAGTTCTGGAGCAACTGATATAGAAGCCTAGCAGCTCAGCTCAACTATAAGAGATATGATTAGAACGCCGTAGAAAACATTGTTTAGCGTGATGAGCATTTTCTATGATCGATATGGTAAATTACTTTAAACTGATTTTCAAACTCCCTAGGTAATCCTACTGTCTCGAAGTTACAATCTGGTGACGGAAACCTCGAGAAATCGAGAGAATCCTTTAGATTTTATAGGCATGTATACCATATATGATACAGCATTAAATTAGGTATTTAAGCGTTTACATTCAGAAATCATAACTTGATGGTGCTAACCTTAACGCTAAGTAGTTCGTGGATACTTTTACCACAAACAGTTTGTCGAAATTTTGTTGAATTACTGTATTATTAATGAAAGATCAAAGTCAATTGGCACTATTTTTATACTACTTATCACTAACTAATGGAAATTGAACTACGAGTATAAAAATAGTGTTACTTACTTTATACGTTATAGGAGAAAGGGTAGGGAGGCCTTTGCCCTACAGTTGGACACGACAGGCTCCTAATAATATTAATAACTTTACGATAGTAGTAACTTACAAACCGACCTTTGAGTAGGCTAGGGACACAATAAATAAATGCTAAACCGCATTCATCTATTGCGGTAGGGAGGTTTTTTGAGTCTGACTTTTTTCTGAACACTAAAACTAAAGTTACCTATTTTTTTACAAACGATTAAAGCTACCTTCAATAAAGTAAACTAAAAAGTAAAAAACCTTTACACTTTTACTAAGAAAGATATACGACAAAATTTAGTTTTAGACTCGGTGCCACTGCCATGTGAAATTTTGTTACCAGAGAAAGACGGCAAGGTGATAGTAACCTATCTAAAAAAAGAGTGCCAATTGACCGGGAATTTTTATTTCTCTCTTCTCCTTACGACATGGTAGACTAAGAGATCATGTAGCTGGATGGCGACGGGAGTATAGAATATTTTGTATCATCGAGTCCACGCGTACGAAGTCGCGGGTAACAGCTAGTGAAAAAATAAAAAATGCATTTGTTCTTCGCAGGGCACCAACCCCTTCAAGACCTGGAGATCCGAGTGGGGAACAGCAGCACCGATCTACAGAGGAACCCGCTCTGTGCCTGGTTCCCGGGGACAATAGGTATGTGTGCTATATTTCAAAAGTTTATATCAATGAAATCTCGCGAATTTTTGAGGTAAAAACAAATTAATGCCAAGTTCTTCTTCAAGGGACTTCTTTCGTGAATATGTCATTCAATTTAACGGATTAGAAACCTTGCAATACTATTCAGCAGGCAAATTAAAATAATTTTAGCTTTGGTAAAAGCTATAGCATTCAAAATAATGAGAAAATGTCCTTGCTTTAGGAATTGCAATCGCGATAGCTTTGAAACTAGGCGTTAGACCTGCGGTACTTTTATCTTTCAGTTTTTGATTGTCCATGTTTTTTGTTAATTATTAATACGTAAAAGTAAATTAATTCTCTTCTACACATTTTAACCGTTTTGCGTTTAAAAGCAGTAATTTTTTCAATAATGGTTACATTCCGATAAAAATCTGGCGAAAATCGATGATGAACAGCAGTTTGCAAAGCTTAAATCCATTTCCATTTAAACGCAGTAATACACACATCCCAACCCACACAGAATCGTTGGATCTCCATTCAATCGTCAAAACTGTTAGCTCAATTTGTGGGATTACGGAATCGAATTGAAAAATGCTCGTTAATGGACGGGTCGCACTGTGAATCCATGAATCCAATCACGTACCTAAGTGCAGTACGCACACTGTCCTGGTTACTGATTTTTCACGGCACGAATAATTTTCTATCATTTTTTGTTATAACAGTTACTCTACCACTTTATTCATAAAGCCTTAAAAAATGAAAAAAAATATATTAATATTAGATTTCTTATTTTTTATTTCAAAGATCAAATGTTTTTACACTATCCAGGACAATATTCCTACCGATTCGTATAATAAAATAGCGAGGTTGTTTTTTAACTTTTTGTTAGTTCGATTCCCGGGCGGGATCTCAAGCGAATTTTAGAAATCTTAGAATGCAATTTTGTTTCTTTTTAAAAACAAAATTTCCCCTCGGTAACATTATCTAGCTAAAGGATTTAAAAGGTTGTTCCTCTCCAGGGCCCATAGATTTTTCCACCCTGTTTACACTTATTGCTAAACAAAACTAGTACCTACTATTGATAATTCGATAATATACACCAATTTTTAAACTCAATTTCGCTACTAAAAAGTTTTCAATGTACAAAAATATAATTTCTACATCAAATAGATGTCTAGTTGCACGCGCACATACTTACATAATACTCGCACTCTTAGCAAATTAACCATTAATGCCTTATTTTTTCTATTAAGCATATCAAAACTTGCACAAAATTTTCGTCATTAAAAATATCCCTTAATTTTAGTATACGGAATACTATTATTACTGCAATTTTTGTCTATCGTAAGTTAAAATGGTTGAAAAGAGTATTTCAAAATTCATCTCTTATCAATTAATAAAGGGGCGCTAGCGCAAAAGTTCAACGATAACAAATTAATGTTAGAGAGGAAAAATTCGTGCCACGCCACACGACTCATATACTCGTACACTGTTCAAATGTTAAAAGCTGTTTTAGTGTCTACATCTACAAACACAGCATTAGTAGCCAACTGACACAGAACTTGGCCTTGATACACATCCGTGCGCCTATTAAAAACGTGTTTTGTTTTCCGCTTGCGTCGCTAGAGCGATAGGTGAAGGGCCAGATATCGTACTTGCAGTAAGCTTAGGTAAATAAAAAATATATTTTAAAAGTAGCAGTTTCACCCACGCGAAAGTAGGATTGCACATAAAAACTTTTATTCGATTATATTCAAAACTGACGGCATACAAACAAACCTGCGAATGTCCAAAAATCATTTAGTGCTCACTTATAGGTACTATAAACGGTAAGGGGCTTTTAAGTTGATGTCAATAAGTTTCCCTTATTCGAAAAATGCTATAACCTATACCTAAGACCCGAGTTCACCAATCCCAATGATTCGATTGACGGTTAATATGACAGAATTCCCATACAAAATATGCCAATTAATTCTGAACCGGCTGATTAAAAAATAAACATGTGTTGGTGAACTCCAGGCTAAATGTCACGATGTGAAAGGAATACAATTCTAAAATGTAATCTAAGCAATGTAAACCTCCATATTTAGTTTTCGAACTCCGTCTAGGGATTTTTTTCTGATTAAAATTGCGGGATCAAATACAATTGGGCTTTCTCCTGAGATTACATTATTTAATCAAGTGAAATGTTGTAGTTACTCTTTACTCTAACATTACTTCTACTTACAAAAGCAAAAAAAAAGAAAGAAAGAAAGAAAAAGCATTTATTCGGTGATCGGTGAACAATAGAACAGTTTACTAAATACATATTATGAAATGATCTACCGAAAAGGCATCCGACTCAGCATTAGTCGTGGTAGCCGAGGGCAAACCACGACACTGATTTTCAGCGGATGCCTGGGGTAAATTCTTATGTACATTACACAAAAAAATAAAAGGATAAGTATTACGATATAAACAATAACTTAAAAGCTAAAGATAAACAAGCAAGAGACATGAGAGCCTAGTGCGAACTTTCATTTGCTACTCGCACGCGTTCACGATCGACTAAGTGTCATAGAAAAAAACAGGTGTTGCAAACGTGCCAACGCAAAACGCAAAAACTATACTGTAAGCATGAATTAGAATTAAATGTAATAGTCGAAAAACAAATTGCAATTTGGCAATACCAACCCATTTAGATCGACATAGTTTGATCTATAAACGAATGAAATACTATAAATTTTTCTTTGTACCTACTCAACCTCTATTGCTACATTATAAATAACCTATAGAAGTGATGGCAAATCGTAAACAATTGCATGTGAGTGGCGATCGGCATTATAGGTAGTGTTGTGCCTAGACCCTATAAATACCTGTATCCCTTTTTATATCGATTATTGTCTTCAAACAAAGTTTGTAGAAAAGGTTATTTGATATTAACTGTCAAAAGTTGACAGAAAAATAACAATAATAACTAAAAAGTACAGATTTACTTTTAAATAAAATAATAATAACAGATTTACATTTAAATGCAAGTTTTAAAATACTTGATTTTGGAGCTAGAAAAGATAGCTCGAGTTGCTAGGCTATAAATTTTATTTAAATTACAAAAATATATAATTCACATTATTTTACGTATGTTGTTCAATAACATGTATTTTATGCTAGGTACTTATTTTTTGAAAGTAATGTACAGGGTCTTAGCATAAAAGTAAATCTCGATCACTTGAACATAACAATCGATTCGGCATTCGAGTCAGATGCAACAGACATCCCTACGTACTTCTCAAGCCGAAAGGAGGCCAGTGACGAAACTGTGAGTTTACACACCGACCTCCTTCGTTCAAGCTTTTTGTAAACTTGCTCCAGTTATTTAGAACTATAAAGTGAAGAATGCGCCTTAAATTATACGTCGCTTTTTCACACATTTTCCACGGAGATATCGATCGAACTGGTAAACCACGTGTAATATCTTACTCGAGTGGCGTAACTAAGTACTTAACACTTTTATTTTTAGTTCATTACTATGGTCCGACGTCCTGGATCATGGTACAAAGCGGACCCTGGGCCCTCGCGTGAAAGTGCTGAACCAGGATAACGCTAGGATGATGATGATAATAATTATAGTCCGAACAGTTTTTACGCACCTTTAGTGCCGTTTAGCTGCCAAAGCCACGAAGACCCAAACTTCATGAGGGTCCAACGTTCTTACCTATGTTAGAAACGTGCGCTGTCAATTTTCATCAGCTTTTATAAAATAACTAGCCGTTCCCCGCAACTTCATTTGCGCCAAAAGTTGAATTTTCCATACAAACTTTCATCCCCCATTTCACTCCCCTGATTCCCAGGGTCTCAAACTATCTCTGTACCAAATTTCATTTGAATCGACATAGTAGTTTTGAAGCCTATTCAATACAAACAAACAAAACAATATTTTCCCTTTATAATATTAGTTTATAGATGCGCGACGACCTTGGTGCAGCGGTTCGCGCTCCGAAAAAACCAGAGGTTGCGGGTTCGAATCCCGGAAGGGGCAAATGTTTGTGTGATAAGCACGAGCATTTGTCATGGATGTATATAAACGTATATAAGTATTTCTATCCGTTATCCTAGTCGCCATAGCACAAGCTCACGCTTAGTTTGGAGCTAGGTAATTGGTGTGTTTGTTGAAACAATTTATTTTTTATTTATAGATGAAGGTTCACGGGCTCTTGCTCTATCATACATGTTCGTACAGAACAACGGAGCCCTTAGTGCGAGAGCCCGAATTGCCCGTGCCCTTGCATCTTTCGGGTTTAATGAAACCCAAAAACAACTCAAATTACCTGACTGCAACCTTATCAGAGGCCTAAAATACTAAGCTCGTTACACTTTTCCTTTTAACTAAATCGAAACCTAATTGATGGACACATCACTTAGGTTCGATTTAGACCAATTCGAAACCTAAGTGATGTGCCCATCACTTAGGTTACCATTGATTTTAGGCAATTACTTAAGTACTTTTTGTAACAATATAGCTTTTCGAGAACGTTCAGACAGAGCTCGGTTGTTATTTCTTTATTTAAAAATGGAGAATTTTCATTCCTTTACTACAATAACCTAAATTCGGTGAAAAAACCGGCGAAATGTATGCCTATTGGGGCACGCGCAATGTAGAGTTCCGTGGGAGCCCGTAATCACAATATAGAACGATTCGGTTGTTTTTCATCCTGAAAATAATTAATGGCAAAGATATTTAGGACTTAACTTCATCTTAGTCACTGTAAAGATTTTTTCTAAGGATTTTGTATTTGGTACAAAATTATTCAACACCCAAGTTCAACGACTATTACCTAATTTACTACTGCTATAGCTTCCCTTTAAATTTTATGAAATTTACTACCATCATGATTTTTTCCGTTTTTTTTATACCAGCAGTTACGCTTTTAGAGACGCTGGAACAAAGACGTGCACTTTAAAGTTTAATATTTCGTGAATGGATCATCAAAATCGAATAAAGTAATAGAAACCCCTAAGTTATGTTAAAAGATCAACTCATCAAATATCTCATGCACACAATGGAATGAAATATTTGAATGAAAAATAATCGTCCTCACTTCACACGTAGGACAGCAACCCTAAATTTTTTTTTTCCAAATTTTTTTTATTCTACTTTGTCAGCGTAATTTGCTTTCTAGTACTAACGGTCCCTTAGCAAAACCTTGGACAGACAGACGGACATGACGAAACTATAAGGGTTCCTCGTCACGTCTACGGAACCCCAAAAAGTCATCAGAGTTAATTCACTGATAGCTTTTTCTCGATATACTTGTGTTAAGTAAGATACTAGGTTTGATAACCTAGTATCTTACTAAAGCTAATAATAACAAGTACATCGATAAACGAAAGTGCAGATCGTGTCAGTTCACATACTCTCTTGCTGGGAACCGGCGCGCTGTTTTTGCCGAGCGATCCGCAGGCAGTCTGGAAAGTGATTTGTGTAGGCAATTTACTAGTTTCGCTTTAATAGTGGCATAATAAACGTATATTGGTTTTCATTAATTATAACATACATACTTCGCATCGTCACTTACTAGGGCCCGTAGCCAAGTGGCAATTTATTCTCAAGCGAAGTTCGTTATCGTTAGCAAAATGTATGAAACTGATATAAGCCATCGAAACTTCACGTGACTTTTGCATACACATTTTGGCATTTCGTTGGCGAAGTTCGCTCCAAAAAGATTGCCATTTGGCTACGGACCCTGGTGAGTTTGCGGTCAAATGTCTGCCTATTAAATTTAAAAACTTAAAAACGTCCAACTGTACGGCCACCATCAGGAAAAAACAAGCATCCCTAATGTTCAGGGTGCGTGACAGCTCCAACGGTGTCCTGAAAGTCATTGCTGGGCGACAACATGTTTGTCCCTTGATATGGCACTTAAGCCAAAATATTTGCACAAAATTCGTTATTAGGTACTAATAATAAGAGGCATTGTTTACTAACCCTATTTGGATCTTTTGTTGTTCTATTGAATAATTAAATAATAATAATAAACACCAGTATCGGGTTATGAAAAAAAAATTGGCACAAGCAGCATTATAAAATCTAGAACGACGTACGAAATCGCTTGAATCAAATATAAAAACTTTGAACTGAACTATACATAGGTAATAGGCTTTAAGGGGCCATCCATAAATTAGTCAGTATATCTCAGTATTAACTCTCTGCTGGGCTTTCAACTCATATCATATGATATTTTACTTTTATAACTTAAGCAATTATTTTGCAAGTTTTTACGAAATTATATCAAATTTCGCTTACAAAAATTAATCGACTGTGTCATCCAGTGGGACTCGAACCCACGTCCCTTCGCTATCCGGGCGAGTGCTTTTACCAACTGAGCTACGAAGGACGTTAGTCAGTCGACGAATTTTTGTAAGTGCTTGCTATGCCAGTGAGCCGGCGTTCAATTTCATCAATACTTGGGGAATGTACCCGCATGTACCGGATGACCAGTCGATTAATTTTTGTGAGCGAAATTTCATTTCATTTCATATCATATGCCTTGCGCTAGGTCGGGTAAGCTAATCTAGACTTGCTCGAGTGGACCTTCGTGATGAGCTAATCCCAACTTGCTCAGGTGGGCTTTCAATTTAGATAAAAGGCCTTGAATTAGTCCAGATTAGCTGATCTGGAAGTGCGCAAATGGGCCTTAACGTTTAAAATGTATTAAGGAAGCCATGCGAATTCGCAATAAAACATTCATAATTTATATCAAAGGCTTCCCAGTCTTCTTGGAACTTGAAAAATAAATAAAAAAAGTAAAAATAAAGTAAAGTATAAATTATTCAGTGGCAATAAGTTTTCTTACGCTTCCAGTTCTTCCTAAATATTATTTCCTATCAGCTTAGTGAACACTTAATAGATCAAAAACTATATTATAAAGAACGTTAGCTCTACAGAACTAATGTGACCCGGATGTTTCTTAAATATTGCCTTTAATCGGCTCAGTATAAATATTTAATAGATACATTATTTCTCTCTGCCATTTTTTGGGTTACGTATGACTACGTAAAGGAACAACCCTTGGACAAGGAACCCTTGTAGTTTTCCCATTCCGTCTGTCAGTCTGTTGCGGCGCTAAGACAATTACTACTAGACAACTGTAATTTGGCGCAAATATGTATACGGGTGGTCCTAAAAATTGTAGATCAAACGAAACAGGGAGATAAAGGAAGTTAATCCCACATATTTTTATTCTTCGGTATGATTTCAAATCGACTTTAAAAAAGGGTTGTTTTTGTATCTTCATAAAAATAGCCTTATTCAGTAAAACATCGTCAAAATAAACTAATCAAAATGTTAAAAACCCTTTTTTTTGAGTTTTATTATTGTTCAGGGAATAAATCTTTACTAAAAAGTATTTTTGCAACTGTGGTACACCAAGACTTAAGTAATGGCAAATTTTGTAAAATAAATTAAGTCGGACAGTAAATTAATTTAAACCGTACTGAAGAAAAAAATAATGAACTACTGAAAAGTGGTCATGTATCAGGAAAATATGCATGTTTAATAACAATTAAAATAAGGCATAACATATAGCTACTTGACTTGTTCGACTGTGTCCGTACCAGAAGTGGCACACTTAAATGCTAGGGGGTAGCTTAGATGATTAATTCCATTGACTAAATAGACTAAATCATGTATGAGAATGGCCACTCCACCTCGTTTGAAGGCACGCTTTGTACCACTGTAGTAGCGTTGTGTAATAACCATTTGCTTATATAGCCTAATTGAACGCAAAAAGATAAGCTTATAGCCAAGGTAACCATAGATGTACGCTTGGGAGTAAGCTTGGAGGCAAGCTTGGAAGTTAACGAAAGCCCTTCGTGCACTTTGAAATTTCGTTGGCGATAGCGAAGTTCGCTGTAGATAGATTGGATTACGCACTTAGCTCACTCTTATGCTGTTAATTAAGTACTAACATAGGATGAAGCCTTAAACAATGCATAACGGTGAAGCTTTTCAAAACCGTTTATGTAAATTAAATTCATTTATTGAATGTCTTGTAAATATTGTTTACTAGACCGTGCGTTTTCGTTTCGTCGCTTTCAAAACTTGATTGTTTGTGAATTCAAACGAATCGGATTTAATGGGAATCGACCACATATAAGATGAACTAACTTAATTTAACGAGTGAAATACACGGACACATGTATGATTTATTCATATTTTGCCCACCTACGCAGTTTTCAGTTGAATAGTCAGAGCGAAGAGGAAAATGTAGGTAGTCTAGCAGTAGAAACATACCTTACACCACTTTCTACCTAAGCCCTAACTACCAAAACATACCATACCATACCATACCTCTAAATACCTAGTAAGTGACTTTACACATAAATGTCGCCGACTAGGACTACTTAATAACTTCTAGACCCGTAATTATAATCGAGATGTGGGCACGTTCAATTCAGGCAGTATTGAATATTACACCAATAAGTTTCAAGGGCTTCCCATACAAATCGCTCAGCTTCCTTTGATCAAATAAACGCACTCGTTGTTAATTGTATAACATCCAATATAGTTTGCGAGACCTAGACATTCTGACATTTCAATTTGTCCGTGCCCTGAGGACTTACTCTGTACTCCGGTTGACGATATCCGTATTTTCGACTTTAGCCGTCTCTGTCACACATGCCAACACGACAAAATGTGAAAGAACGGGATGGCTTTATTCGTAAGCTGTCAATGCCTGTAACTTTTCATCCGTAGGGTTCTGTTCTTAGACAAGTCGACCACGTGTTATTGTATAGAATCGAACCGTTTTTAAACTTTGATGTTGACAAGATATTACTTACTAATTATTATAATTAGACTACTACTATTACAAATGTTCTACGAATTAAATCAAATTTTTACTTACAAAAATTAATCGACTGTGTCATCCGGTAGGACTCGAACCCTTCGCTACTTATTATTATTTTTTACACGTATTACTTATCTAGTGCGTAACGTGTAATTTTTAGGAAGAAATATTAATGACTTGATGTATGCTCTCTTTCCGGTATTAAAAAAATTAAAGTATAAAAATCACAAACTCTTAATATTTTTCTACGTACGTATATGTATTTTAATTTTAACAACAACCTAATAAATATTCACTTCCTCTTTTGTACAAATATTTTAAACATAAAATATGTTCTATGATTGCACGGAAAAGGCTAAACATTTTAGTGAATCATAGGAATCCAATAACGCACTCGCTTCTATGTTCGCCCGTAAGTCAATCAAACTCAGTCTAGAAGGGTAGTTCGCTAACGAAGCTACCAAATGCTTTTACAAATTGTTAAAAACTTTTTTGAGCGACGTGAGTTTATATTTTATACATACATTTTGTATTTTTTTCGGCAGATTTCATTGAGTCCATCGTCGTACCTAATTCATATGATTAATGAAGTGTAACATGTACAATCTATTTATTAAACACATTTCAAATTGCTTGGATTATATTTAGACGTGGGTTAAACCTTTGATAATTGCAAAACCGACCACCTCGTTGGTCTAGTGGTCAGCATGAGTGATATCCACGAGGACCCGAGACGGGTTCGAACCCCGGGTCGTGTCGAAATTAGTTCTGGATATTTCTGTTTTAAAATAACTCAAACTTAAAAAAAAATAAGTAGAAAACGGAAGAGAATGCTCAAACTTTCTGATTTACAGATTTTTTGACCTGTGGTTATATATAAAGTTACTCTGGTGCAATTGACCCTAATTCATAACTGACGTTACTCAAGCTGAAAATATCTTGTCAGTGCATAAAATTGGTCCTATTGAACATAACATGCCCCAAATGAAGTAATAGCTGTGCAAACTCGTCTCAAAGAGAGGATTGTATTGTAAATACGGGACAAGGTTGCAGCAGTTGAAATGAGTTACGAGGTCTTTAGAATCCATATACACTGTGACTTTTGTCATCGATGCATACGCGCGATTGTAGTGACTCAGTAGCGATACAGTGAAGATCATAGAAAGAAGAGATATGAAATAGGGGCGTGACCCGCGTGAACGCGACATGGCCAAAAAGAACTATAGATCCGCGCGGTGGATTGGTCACATTTCACAGTCATTTGTGTGCGTGCACTGCGCGCCGTGAATTGAATAACTGTGCTCCTTATGCTAACAACAGTGTTCTAGTACCTAGTTGTAACGCACACATAAATAAATTTGGAGACACGGCCCTTAGACAAGATGCAACCTTTCTACAACAAACTTCGCTATCGCCAACGAAATATCAAAATATGCATAAGTTACGTGATTTTTCGATGGCTTATGTCATTTTCATACATTTTGTTAGCGATAGCAAACTTCACATTGCTGTATAATAGATTGCATCTTGTCTACGGGCCGATTCGTAAATTAATACCGTTAAATTTGCAAATTATTACCGAGTTATTAAATCTCCTTTTCTAAGGTTTTAAAGCATCAGTCGCTATCTCTGTAAAAGTCACTGGTGATAATTTTTAGGGTTACGTATCAGAAACGAAGTTACGAAGGTTACGAAGAAACCTCCGTAGTCTCCTTCTTACCGTCTGTCAGTCAGCGACGAGCTGTATCTCAGCTAATTACATCACGTCGGTCCAATTGAGACAGTTCAGATGCCTAATTTACAAAGGACTACTGAAAGGTAAAAAGAAAAAAACCCTGTATACATTTTCTGGTTTGATATTATTTATCGTAATCGCAATGGATAACATGGGTCCAAATTTTATAAGTATTTTTTTGTTTACAGTTTGGGTAATTGGTGTTTTTGTTAAGACAATGTATTTTATTTATTCATAATAATCGAGCAGTAGACACAAACTTTGAAATAATAATTTATGTTTCTTTATATTTAGTGTTTTCTGTGATGTTATTTTTTATTGTGTTCCCTCATGTTCCTAAATAAATAAAATAAAAATATTGACACATGTATGTGCTCAAAAATACCAATGGCCATGATTTTAACGCAGAATACTTAAAAGTGTTTTAATAACTGAATTTATGAATTAAAAACAAAACTGAAATCATTTGAAAATAGTTATTAACTAGGCTCAGACTCAGACGTATCGAACAATTTGGTTACGAAATAATGGCGACTAGACTTCATTGTTCTAATTAAATACGAATCCTTTCCAATGTTTTAGTATTACTCTTAATTAATCGCATTCACGTCACGTGTATTGTCTGTGCATCATTTCAAGTGTTGATTTTAATTAATACCCAAATTCAAATTAAAATAAATTAAATTTAAATTGTAATTGTTCTTACTCAAAACATTATTTAAGGTTTTGAAGATCAACACAGATCCAATTAGATAAAACTTGGTAATTCATTATTTGATTTATTTGAGTTAGTAACAAAGGGTAAGTAAAAACTATGTGTTCCTCAATGACACTACTACTCTGGAAAATATTTATCCAATAACTACGATAAGATTTATAAAATTTTTGTTTGGTAGAAGCACATATATAGAAGTAACGTTTCGGGAATCAATTTTATTTTTAAATAGTTTTAAAGTACTTATAAATAAATAAATAAAATGTTTCAACAAACACACCAATTACCTAGCCCCAAACTAAGCGTGAGCTTGTGCTATGGTGACTAGGATAGACATACTTATATACATTTATAAACATCCATGACTTAGGTACAAATGCTCGTGCTCATCACACAAACATTGGTTCCTTGCGGGCTTCGAACGCGCAACCGCCTGGTTTAGAAGTCCGGGGTGCGAACCACTGCACCAAGACAGTCGTCAATTATTAGTTTTGTTATGCTTTTAAAGGTAGCAGTCTAAAGTAAATGATAAATTTTATTTCACACATTAATGATGCGGGTATCACGTAAGCTATATTGATGTTATTATGTTGAATTAAAAATTTTGAAAAGCAATTACAAACAAGTTTTATTTTTAGAAACTTATAGTCATTTTTAACTAGTTCTTTAAGCCGGGCAAATTAACTCCAAAATCTCTATAAGCCTTTAAATTTGTAAAGCCGTCTACTTTATAACCCTAATTGGTTTTAAGATTTGAGTCGGACTTCTACATGAAACTCGATTATGGGTCTACAAAAATACTTTCTAGATTAGGAGTCTTGTCTTTTTAGGTACATGAGTACCCAAAAAAACGAGTGTAATGTTTATAGAGTTCATGTATGTATGTACGTTTCTTTTTTCCGCCATATTTGTAATATCTCAATTATTTCCGACGTTTTAAATATGACAATTATTTCGCTTGTTGGTAAAAGTTATTTTATCTAACCTTCAGAGTCACTATGTTTACGCGGCTACGGCCAAGCAAAAATGAGGTTTTTTGAGGTTATTTATTTATTTATTAATGACAACCAACAAAGCATACACCACACATTAGTACACAATTTTCTATGAAATACATTTTACAGTGTTGCCTTACTTATAGGCTGCCACGACATGCACACAAATACTGTTTAAACAGACATATTTAAATAAATTATTGATATAATAGTTTAGGTGTACTAAAATGGTTTTAACATTTATTCTGTTCCATATTTTTCCTTTTGTCCATATATTTCTTATTACTACTTGTTTGTTTATTATTCATTGGCGCGGAAAGAAGTAAGACAATTTTTTTTTCGTAAACATTATCTGGCGTAATTATGTACCTACTTTATCAGTATATTCGTTTAATCGTAAAATATACGAAATCATATTACTATTAATGTTGTAGTATTATGATATGCACTGTGCAGCAATATTGAAAACACATGAATTTACGTTTTAAATCATAATAAAGTAAGTTAACACAAGTAAGTCTAAAAGAATATTTGTCTCCCGATTATGGGGATTTTAAACTAGGGCTAATGGTTTTAGGTCATTTAGAAAGGCAGAGTAAGTCAAGTGCCGACTTAAGAAAACAACTAAATGTAGAGTTGTAAATAAAAAACGTTTAGTGTAAGTATCAGCTTTTCGTAAGCATTACCGTAATATACACGTCACCCAAAAAAAACGAGTCAGGTTGACACTGGAGATAACTTAGGTAGGCATAGACCTTTCAAATAAACTCAATAAAAAGTCTTTTGGTTTGGTAAATAATGTACCTTTTTGTTCAAAAATGCCACGGCAGACTAACACTAGAGATATCCTAGCCTCTTAAAAGTGTCATAGTTTGGGAGATAATGCCAGTTTCATGTATTCTCCATAAAAGAAAAATACAAAAAAGTGGTGATATCTTCCAAACTCTAAGATTTTTATTAGAGCTATCTTATGTTTATTTAAATGGTCTATGGCTAAGCTTACTCCAGTGTCAGTCTGGTACGCTCTTTTTGGGACGTCCTGTATAACTTATCGTGCGCTTAGTATTTACAGATAAGTCGTACAAAAACTAGCGCCAGCCAACCGCGGTGTTATATAATGGATCCAAAACAAAGATAATTTTACATAATTTTATGTATATCGTTACAGACGCTGAGCAATTAGTCCAAGAACTAGACAGACACTTGAATGAGTGAATAAGTGTTATTTATTATGCTGTTTGACTTCATTGCCTAATAATAAGTTTATTGTAATGCAAAAATGTTTTGTTAATGTACCTGCAGTTGCTGGTTAAATAGGGAACATCAAATATAAAACTAACTAGACCTAAATACAACTCTGTAAACAATAAATCGGAAAAATAAATCTACATAATAAGACTTGCAAATTATCTGTGCAAGTGTGAAGTATTTCTAAGAAACCGATTTACAATCATTCGTATTCCTTTAAGCTTTAAAGATAAATAGAAAGCAGTAGCGGATCCAGGGGGGGGGGGGGACTGTACCATCACCATCACTAATATTATAAATGCGAAAGTGTGTCTGTCTGTCTGTTACCTCTTGACGCTTAAACCACTGAACCGATTAAGATGAAATTTGGTATGGAGACAGTTCGAGGTCCTGGAAAGGGCAAGGCTACATTTCGTCGCGATATAAAAACATTAAAGGGCTGAAATGGGGGATTAAAGATTGTCAGAAAATCCAACTCTTGCGGGCGAAGTCGCGGGGAACCACTAGTTATATTATATTTGTGATCTTGGAAACGGCACTAACGATTTCGCTGAATTGGTAGGTATGTGTTATCGGAGGTGCAAAATCGATTTAGATTAGTCTTATGTTTGGGAAGATATGTAGATCGTAACAAATTCTTTCAACGAAAATTGGTTTGAACGAGATCGAACTAGTAGTTTTTGAACAACCTTCACATTTTCAAGAACCGCAAACATAACTTTGTTCTTCATACAAACACTACCTACGAAAAACAAAGTTATATTTGCTGTCAACAAAATATTGTGGTATTTTGGCTAAGTGGAAGTAAGCGGATCCTAATTCAGTTAAAGTTGGCACAAAACCCTTAGTGCGCGAGTCCGACTCGCACTTGGCTGGTTGTTACGCCTAAATTTCTTGAATTCTAAAATTTTGAAGCCATCAATCAATCAACAATTGTGCCGAAAACCTGTAATCGATAAAAATCGACTAGCATTTTGCTAAGCGGGTAGTCTCTAGTCGCAACACGCTCAGCCAATGCCAAATCAAACTGACATATCGAATCGACTGCGGGGATCGAAGTGAAGTGCGTGTTCGTGTTTTAAGATTTTACAGAATCGCAAAGCAGATAGATGGGTACAGCCGGCATGCCGGCTCATGTGAACTATACCCGGCCCGGCGAACCTTGATCTCTATGACAGTTCATGTTAGTGATGGGTCGTGTCGATGTAACTTAATGTGATTTGGCTACCGCCCTACCACTGCCAATATAATGCTTTAAAACTTTCTTTTGATGATTGGGATCGAGACGTGCGATGCGACAGCATTGTAGATGAGCCGTTTTTGATAAACGTAGGCGACAGCAGCTGCAGTTCAGATGCCGAGTTCGTGACACAAACCCTAATGTCATTATCAGATTCAGATTAAAATATATAAATAAATGATCGCTGAAGAGCTTTTGTTTTATATGATTTTGTCCTACAGTTATTTTTTTAATTCTCTTGGGTATACAATCGTGAGTGCATGTATGCCGCGCTCCGTTCTATTCAATAGAGAATGTACTAATACTTAAGTATGAAAAAGTAATGACACTCATAATTTATCACCTAATTATGCCACACATGAAAACTGATACTAATAAAATCTAATCTTAAATAAAACAAAACCTGGTGTTCCCAGAAATATTTTATAAATTTTAACAGAACTTTTTAACATTCAGCACCCATAACTTAAATGATGATTTTTGATGTAAATTAAATTATCGCCATTTTGGCGCTGACGGCTGCAGTGAGCGTGTGGTGTCCGTCCACGGAACTAATGAGAGTTGGCGTAAACATATGCAAGTTACTCTATTTTAGTTCCCTGGCCACTCGGTGGGGGCGCTTTGACTCGGCACAAAAATTATCTGTCATTTCTTAGAGAATGTTTAGTCCAGCGTACAGCGTACAGCGTATTATAGACGTCAGTGTTACTGAACGTTACGATGCATTTACGGAGTGCGTAACGACTATCATCGTTAATTGTTAATACATACTGTGGGAATCGTTTCGAATAATCAATTGTTTCCGACAAACGCAGAAAACGTGTGGAAAGCGCGAGACTCGCCTTTCGCACGTTAAAAGTTTATGAGATGTAAAGAGATACAAGAAACTTTCTCGCTTTTATATCTGCAGCTGTCTCCGACTCTCTACTAAAATTCCTCCCACGAAAAACATCAAAGGTGCAATTTTAGGTTTTATACGTAGATCCTAAATTAAAACGTCCTATCAATAGTCAGCTTTTATCTAGTGAAACCTAGTGAAAGCGCGCTGAATTTAATTTCTGTCGGGAAATTAAAACCGTTTTGTCCCCTTTCTTTGGTTACCATACCCTAATAAACCGATAATATCGCACCTAAACCTAAGGGCTTATTCTCTTCCCAAACCATTAAAAATTAAGTTAATTTTGCACACAAAAATTGGTCGATCGTGTCGTGTCTACGACTTAAGTTTCAGAGAATTGCGAAGTTACAGTGAATCTGAAACTCGGATCTATATCCAAAAAAAACAATATATTTTCCAATACAACTTTCGGTGTTGTTACAAAAAATTGAAGCAGCGTTTGTAGCTAAAGTAAAAGCAATTTCTTTGCAAATTTTTACAAATAATTTAAAGACATAAACCGTCTTCTGGTGGAACTTGAACCCACAACCCCTCGCTATCCGGGTGATTACTCTTCTTATAGTTCTTCCTTAGTCATTCGAGGAAATTTTTTGGATTTGTCCATTTAACTACAGTAGTAATTTTAAATTATTCGGCCGTAGGTAAGTAACGGTAGTTGCTTAATTATTCGTTCTTTTTTTCAGACGAAGGTGTGACGAATACGTTCACGTGTGCCAGGCCGCTGATTGGTCAGCACGTGTTCCTGCAGCTGGTGGGGGTGGAAGGGTCGCTATCTCTGTGCGAGGTTGAGGTGTTCACCACTGAAGGTACGTGAACTCAGGTCATTGATTGCCTAGTTGTTTCAGTCATCCACGAGGTCCCGGGTTCGAATCTTCGAGAGTGAAGGAACAGAGAGTGCACATGTTTATTGCGCCCACACTACAATATCTCCAGTGTACCTGGCCTGGTTGATCTCGAAAATTTTTAAGGAGAATATTAAACAAGGAAATCACCTTGCTTAATATTCTCCTTGTTCAAATAGTCACATAATTTAAGGGAGTGAATATGGCCATCCTGCAACTTTAACTATGAGGCTATGATTGAACTAAAAAAAATACTACTCGATAACAATGTATGGTGAACCAAAAACATTTTACGATTTTAGTAATGAATCCACAGTAATCCAAGTTGGAGGTATTGATAGACATATTCACCTCCTTAAAATAAAACAAAATACTGTTTAAATTGACATCTCGTTTCTTATCTGCCTGTTCCCCAGAATTCTCCAACGATCGCTGCGCGCCGCCTGGGGCACCAGCCGACATCGAGCTGGCTGCGTTCTCAAGGAACTGCTATGAGTTCAACGTGGCTAAGGGCAGCTCCTTCGAAGACGCAAGGAAGCAGTGCCAGTCGCATGGCGGAGACTTGATCCACGGCTTTCAGGTGATATGGAATATCTTCTTACATACTGGGTGGTTGGTGCATTGTATGCCAAATTAAATGTGGTGACAGAGCGAAGTCAGTAAGTTTACATAGGTACTATATATTTTTTGTTATAAGAAAGTTCCAAAAAATCGGCGTAAGGTAAATAGTAAATATTCATAGCAAGTAATGACATAAATCTTTTACTATGAAAGTCGAATTATATAAATTGATATTTAAAATCAAAAATACCCCCCCGGTAGCCTAAACTAAGGCTCCGGTAGTTTGATAGGTGTAGGACAGTAGAGTACAAAAAAGGTAGTTAGTTTTTAATTTTTTGTAAAAGTTCCAAATCTGTCGATATGTGCACACACATCCAGTATACTCATGCACCCAAAATTAGCGATGGGCGATTGTTCGAAAAAAAATAATCGAATGAATCGACAATCGACCATTCGAACTATCGAATGTTGATTTAGTAATTCGGAAAAAAATATCGAATAATAATCGATAATCGAATGATAATCTATACTCGGCCCTTCGATACATTCGCTTGAATTGCCGCGACAGGACAGGCAGAGAACGAATGATTAATCGACGCGAAGAATGACGATTCATTCGTTAGTAGTACGGCCTGCGCACCGCGCGCTCCGATATTGCTCGCTGTACAATCGAAGGATAATCGAATGACTGCGGTTGCTTATCGAAAACATTCAATTACAGAGACCATTCCAATAATTCGATTAATTTAGTAAAAATCGCCCACGGCTACCCAAAATCTACTGCATTTATTTTGATGCCTACTATAGTTGAGCAATCTCAATAGGATAAACAAGTACTTACATCCAGAGTTGCAGTGTGACCTCTCTTCACCGTACAATATGGTTCCAATCAGTAGTCATGATTACCGAATGGCTTTGGGAGTACGAGTTACTTTGTATCATTGACTCCTCGCAGACGAAGTCGCAGGCAACAGCTAGTTGCAAACTTAGTTCAGTTACACATCAAATATTGAGTGATTGTAGCAAAGGAATATCGATTGTAGTGTACCTCACCTCGTTGGCTAGATATAGGTAACGTCTAAATTAATAATTACTTAGTCAAACTGTCGCCAGCAGTTAGGATTTGAAAGGGATCTGACCATATAGTGTGTATCAATTGACGAATTCACATACGTATTGATTTCCCCTTGCACGTAAGAGCAGTGTTGAAGAGACTTTCTACGGTTTGATGAAAGGTTTGTATTGCTCGCAACAGCTCATATAAAAATGTTTTATTTTGTTCGTTCGGTTGATTCCGAATAAGAAATGTTGAAGTATTCACGGAGTATTGAAGTAGTCGGAGCATTCACTTGGTGTGAACAATGAAAATTATTCAAGTATCGATAACTAAGTTCGCTTCTCTCTTTGGTTTGCTGAGTAGCCATTCAAACAACTTTTCGGTTGCGGGCTCGAATTCCGCTAGTTGTGATTTGTAATGTTCGTTGTTTGTATTATGTCAGCTGGCTTTGAAGTAGCTAGATATCTATGATGAAAATAATTAATGACGAATCATCCGTGAATTCTTTCACTGCTCTGTGATATTGATATTAAATTCTAATCATTATTTAATATCAAATATAAATATAATTTCTAAAAACTTTAATATTCAAATTAAAATAAAATATAAAAAAATATAGTGTCTGGGTTATGACTGGCGATAATTCACGGGCCATTATTAAATCAAATGTTATCGACAAAAAAACAAATTATATAAAAAATAATAATTTAAATGGAAGCCATTTAAATTATTTTTTAAAATACAATTTCCCTGGATCTGGTGGTTTTAAAGATATTTATATGATACATTTGCAAGGTAACGCTATCGCATATAGAGTGAAATAAAGAACAATTCAAAATTAAACTGTCAAAGAGAAAAAAAATGTTATAATAAATCTTGCAAAAAAATTAAAACACTTAAATAGTTTTTTAAACCTATTACAAAAGTGACCCTAAAAATGTATTTTTTCATTAGGATTATGTCTCTAAAATTTAAACTAAATGCCCTCAAATTATCGCCAGTCGTAACCCGGACGAACTGTATATTAATAAATTAACATAACACAATGTCAAGTCAGGTAGTGGATTATGTAACTTTGAATGAAATTATTTAAATCAAAGTTTTGTTGCTTAAGTTGGCCATTCAGAGCCAGTTACACTAATTAGTCGGTCTGAGGTACGACCAAAATTTTACGTTTTCAATATCGGTACTAAAAATCTAGGCTTTAGGCATAAGTACTAAAAAAGTAACTTAACGTTATAATTTTTTCCACAATTGTCCATATTTTACCGGTTCTAAGACCTTACCGCCCATTTTACTTACTAAATTAAAAAAAACTAAAAGTCCCCTTTGCGTAGGGAATTGCCCACGTTCTAGCAGCACTGAATGAAAGTCAGTTTTCAGATTATTTTTATGTTAGTCAGTGGAGTCATTTTTTGAACTGACCGTGAATGGCCAGCTTAACAGAGTAACAGAAGTTGTCAAATGTGACATTTTCAAGCGATTTCAATCCTGAATTGTTAGCAAAAGAGTTACGTAATTAGCCCCCTGGAGGAAAAGCGCCTATGACACTCGAAGCGTTACCCCGCTGACTGGCCAAAGCTATAATATGTGTTAGGACTGACCCTGAGTGAGGATCATTGGATCTCACACTCAAAAGACAACAACAATTATGACTCCACCTTCATATTATCAACTCAATGTCACATCACCATGTGCTTGAATTGATTCGTCGCGTCTTGGTAAGGTGACATTGTCTCTTAATAAGTCGCCGTGTGAGAGAGGTGATTAGCATCACAATACTGATCACAGACAAAAGACAGATTATTGTACTGTTACAACTCAATAAGGGGTACGTTTTAATTAACTAAAGACCTTAATATGAGCGCTGAGGTACACGTCTAGACAGACTTGATAGAAATCTTGATTCTTACTTAAATTGGTACAAACGATCTACCTTCACTAAATTAATTAAGAAGCTTAAAAGTAAACCTACTTAACTGTTTCGCAACAACTTCCTTAGGGTTGACAACATCTTTAGCACGACATGCAGACCTCGTTGGGAAATCGAAATACCTACAGGCTGAAGCGTAAAACTTTTTTTTTAGGATTTGGCACCCGCGGTTTGCGTTTTGCCACGACAGGTTAAAAAAGGTTGGGAAACGGTAAAGGAATAAACAAAACGGGAAAGGGAATTCTTATTCTTGAAGATCAAAGCTTTAGTTACATCGTTAGTATGGCAGCAATTTGCCTTGGTTTGGTCATCAATCCTTTGTATTACCTATGGTGTTACTGATATACCGGCTACACTTAACACTGCGTACTTATTCTGGTGTACAAAAATTAACGCAAGATTTGAATTTGGCAACCCTGGAAAATTATCTAAATTTTTTAGCTCGAGACAATCACTCCGTTACTATTCATTTATGACACTGTTATATCACTTTTTAATAAATATAAGACAGCTACTTTGGATTTAATGACAGAATGGTATAACATGACGTAAAGGAGACACATCTCAAATTATCCGTTTCATACTTACAATTGCAAATTAGAGCTCGTTCACACGAAGACGATTCGTGATTTTTGACGATTCGTATTTCTTCACGATTCTTTTTTTTGACGGCGGCAATGCATTTTGAATGCCCATGTTCACACGGATCACGAATCGTCAAAAATGACGATTCGTCTTAAATCTAGTATCGTGTTTTTTTTATTTTTAAAGCCAACGTTTATTAAATCACATAAAAATAATCAATTAAGTTAATATGTACACTTAACAAAACTTAAAAATCTACTTATTATTTCATACTTACCCTTCTTAAAGTGTTAAGGCAGTTGTTAAAGAAACACACCAATTACCTAGCCCCAAACTAAGCGTGAGCTTTTGCTATGGTGACTAGGATAACGAATAGACTGCCTAAACATATATATTTTTATAAACAAATAGGTATGTCTTAGACACAAATGCTCATGCTCATCACACAAACATTTGCCCGCTGAATTCGAACCCGCAACCGCCTGGTTCAATAGTCCGGGGCGCGAACCACTACACCAAGACCGTCAATTATCATTAGTAAGATCAGTGTATAAGTTCAATCGTAAAATGAATGTAAGTTGCAAGCAAGGAGAGCAAAAAAGTCATTAATAATTGGTATAACACGAAGGCTGGTCGATTTGTGCAAATATGATTTTGGCGCCCCCCTGATACTGCCACCCCAGAGCAGGGGGCTCCGGCTTGCCTCCCTATATTGTGGACTGGTGACAGGCGCACCGCAACTATGCCATCTAAATAATTGAATCATTGCATGAACTAATTACAAACCACTTAAACTAGATACAGGATGTCCTAGAATGGGTGAATCAAACTACTTTGGGAGGAAGCTTGACTTTTCCCTCATCTAGAAATTTGAAATGCAAAAGTTATTTTAGTTATGGCTATGGCCTATGTGTTAGCATAGCCATTACAAATTGTATTTGAAAAAGGCATAACAAAAAAGGACGGACCCCTATTAGCAATTAAAATTAAGTTTTGGGTTTATTTGTACTTTTTAGGGTTTCGTACTTGAAAGAAACCCATATAGGATCACAACAAATACTTATATTTGTGGTACCTTGAAGCTTACAGCAATCCAAAGATACGGTCATTTTAATCGTATTTTCTAACATTTCGCAAGGTAATGCAAATCTATAGGGTACTTCCCACAGACTTAGAAGGAAGATCTTACAGCGAGTAAAGAAAAAAACGGGCCAAGTGCGAGTCGGACTCGCGCACGAAGGGTTCCGCACCATTATCTATTATGCAACATTAGATATCTATTATATTTGTTGTATCATGTATGGGATATATTAAAAAAAATATTCCGTGAATATTTTATGTGTCTGTTGCTATTATTATAAATCGAGCAAAAAACGGCAAAAAAATAACGTTTGTTGTATGGGGGCTCCCTTCAAATATTAATTATATTCCAGTTTTAGTATTTGTTGTTATAGCGGCAAGAGACGTCATCAGTGAAAATTTCAACTGTCTAGGTGTCACAGTTCATGATATACAGCCTAGTGACAGACAGACAGCGAAGTCTTAGTAATATAGGGTCCCGTTTTTACCCTTTGGGAACAGAACCCTAAAAAGGTGGAAAACTGCTTTTTTGATTACATCGTAGAAAAAGCTTTTATCCAGTTTTTTAAAAAAACTGATATTGATTGGGATCGTTTTCCCCTCTTTTTTTAAAGACATATGCGCATTATTTTTTATAATGTTTTTGGGAAAGGATCAAAGGACATAGTCCGACCGCTTATTTGAGACGTCGCCTGCGGGGTACAGGGGTGGGTGTAGACGAGAACAGCGGTGCGGTCGGCGGGCGCTTGTGAATTGATTGGGTGATTTGAATTTTAAAATTAGAAATTCGCGTTCTATTCAAAATTTAAATCTAATTCCTGTTCTCGTCTACCCCCGCACCCCATACCCCGCAGGCGAGGTCTCAGATAAGCGGTCAGACAATAGTCAAGTTTTAATCCCTTTTTGGTATACACTCTGTCAGCCGCGGGACCTATTTAAATCCCCATTTTGACAAGGGGACTTTAAATCCAATTACGCAACTTTAATGTCAAATGTACCATTGCCTTTCCACTGGTGGATAAATACTACTAGGTACTACCACAGATTATATAATAGGAACTACTGTCAATGGAATGTCAATTTTGCTATTTTTTTTCATGCGTTAATTGATATAGGCGAAGGTGCGGTTTCTGTACAGACAAAGAGAAAAATTAATTTCAATTTTTCTCTAAATCGGAGGCCTTAGAAAATATATTAATTATGCAGAAAGACTAGTTTTTGTGAACTCTTTAATAAAATATTTAGTTTATTCTGGTTAAAAATATTGACGAATAAAAAACCATTAATGGACAAGTCCTTTGTACCATGTTTGGTCTTTGTTTTTGTATGTCGTAGTGATACCTGGTGGTTCTACTAAGGTCCAACGCAAAAGACGTCATCGCTAGACTTTAAAGCTGAATTTACGCTCTTAGAAATTAGCTTGTGCCGCGCACTAAATGTCCACTTAAGTACGTCTTTTGCGCAGATCTTAATGTATTATTTTTTCTAGGGGGCCACTTCGAGTTTCCTGATACAAGAGCTGGAGCGACGAAAGTCAAAACTGAAGACGCAGCTGGTGTGGATTGGCGCTCAAAAGGAGCCTGGCCTCACGTCTAGGACTTGGAAATGGGTGGACGGTGAGTTGAGAGACCCTTCTTTGTCGTGGTTTGGTAAAATAATATTGGGCTGTTCCACTAGATATGTTCGAGAATGCAAAACGAGGGTCTGTTTATTAGGAACCAATGAATCCGCAACACTTACCTTAACGCAGCTCCTGTGGAAGCAGCTTAACAAAGGCTAGGTAAATGAAAGCAATCATATGCTCGTCAATATATTTTACTTTATTCCTCAGTACAGGGTTAAAGCAGATCTCCTAAAATATGGAATTATAAAATTATAAAAGTATATTTTGATCCAGGATTGACCTGGCCCAGGAATAAGTAAGTCGATTTGAGAGTGGTTCCTTGATTATATTCTTCCATGTCTACCTACTTATAGTGGCTCAACGCCCGTAGGTAGCAAGCCACGATATGGTAAAATAATATACCAATCTGTGTTGTTCCTAGTTGGTTAGAAGATTGCAGGTGTATATAACCCTGATTTTCCGATTTGAAAATATGATTCCGTGTTTCAAAGGGCATTTTAATATACGACCAATCGAGCCTGGATATAAGGTGCATGACGGCTTTGAAATTCCGACACCAATAATACACACACTAAGAAGAAGATTGCCTTAGTTTAGTTATATTTTAATACCTAAAGATCTTATTCAAGCCCGTTTTGATTCAACTACCTTACTCTACCCACAGGCGAGGTAGTTTCTAAGCCAACATGGGGCAAGGACCAACCCAACAACTACAACGGCGAACAGAACTGCGTGATGCTGGACGGCGGCAGGGCCTGGCTGTGGAACGACGTCGGCTGCAACCTGGACTACCTGCACTGGATCTGCCAGTACCGTGAGTGTCACCTATCCTATAGGTACATATCTACTTTATTTGGTTGCACAGCGAACTTGCTACGCGAGAGACCTTGAGGAGTTGCGTTACGATTGGTCAAGAAGATTGTTATTTGCGATGGATCTGCTGTGTTACCTATGCTTACTCATACTACTATACTGGTACTTTTCTTACTTAAAGGTTGTCTGGAAGAGATCGCCCTTAGCGATAAGACCGCCTAATTTGTACATATTTCTGTGTTATTTGTATTGTTGGTTTGAAATAAAGAGTAGTCTATCTTTGTCTTCATTGTCTTATACCTCATGACTGAGGGTCGTGATCTTTTTGTGAAAAAAAAACACACTTGACTTCCTAGTTAATTTTAATGAAGTGGTTTTCGTTCTCTATTTCATACACTTGCCAACCTCCAACCAGTGTGCACGTTTACTCACGATGTTTCCCTTCACCGTTAGCTAGTAATTCGAAAAAGACTGAACCAAAACGGGGGTCTAACTGTCAACCTCAAGGAGAAGTGGAAGCTTTCTTAGCTTGGCTATTTTTGCATATAGGTACTCATCTACTTAATTTGGTCGCACAGCGAAGTTGCCATGCAATATACCTACTTTAAGGTGGAAGACTGTCTTGACTGCAGAAAGGGAGAAGACACCTGTTGAACCAAGAACAGAATTACGCGCTACCCTGTATGACAGAGAAGATGATAAGTAACATTTGCATAATATAGGCACCGCTGCATAGTAAAGTGCTACTGAAATTATATCAGTAGCCCTTTCATAATATTTATTGTGTGGCACTTTTGACTAATAATATTTATTCTGTGGCACACTGTCTGCTTGACTCTATATTGTGTTAGTTTAATTTATTATTATTAAGTACCTTGGTGTAAATGCCAATGTTTTCTATACAGAAATGATCTGCATTTCGAATAAATGAATGGAATTGAATATATTGATTGCGAACATTTAGAGAGGTTTTGTTGTTCCTACAAGTATTTTTTCTGTACCGTTACCATGAGTTTACGGTGTTTTTACTCGCTAGCGACGACGTAAAAAAAGTGTATAGAAAATTTTAGTTCTCCAAGTAACCGCTAGAATCGCTGTGCAATTTTCCATACACTTTTTTTACGTCGTCGCTAGCGAGTAAAACCGCCGTAAACTTATGGTAACGGTACTGCTCTGTCGATAATATCGTTAAGATGAGGTGTATATAAAGATACGTCCATGTTATAATCTTACAAGCAATTTATTGAAGAATTATGGCTTGTGTTGTTTGACACCTTACATTACCTTGTGTTACTATTATTTATTCAGTAGTGCCACCTACTTACTTT
The DNA here is from genome assembly GCA_949316185.1 of Pyrausta nigrata. NCBI lineage: Eukaryota > Metazoa > Arthropoda > Insecta > Lepidoptera > Crambidae > Pyrausta > Pyrausta nigrata. The sequence goes on from OX438936.1 coordinate 5,350,140, forward strand.
TGTTTATGCCTAAGCGATGTTTTATTAATTTGCAAAGCCGCTAATTTTATTTTAAAGATTGACAACTGCTTGAGCGAATACAAAACTGCTCTTAATTATATACAATATTACCTACGCAGCGGTCTACTAAAATGTTGCTTACATTGGCACTGTTTTCAAGTAAATAATTCGATCAGAACTGCATAACATTCAATTCACTCTACGAGCTTTATCAAACGGCCCTCTCCAGTTTAAACAAGTGATCTGGAAAATGCAAATGGAAATTTTCCAATTAAGTAATAACTTTAAGCAGACTGCGAAGTAACAAGCTTCACATTTCAACGGGATATTGTTGATAACTTTAAGTTTTTAACTAGTGTATCCTATTTTGAATCCCGCAAGCGGCAAATGTATGTGTGATACGAGCATCTTTACCTAAGTTCTGAATGCATTATGTATATTGTAATGAAGTAGTCATCACATGACAAGCTAACACTTAATTTGGGAGTTGGTATTTTTTACTATTGGGTCGTTGTTGGGTTGGTTACCCAAAATACCCAAATATTTGAAACATTTGAGTATTTTACCCGACTGCGGCAGAAGCAGGGTGATGTTTTTCGAGCGTATGTATGTATGTAAGCTTGTACGCCCACTTTTTGGCACGCTCTACAGCCCCCACACGGCCGGACGGATTTTGATATGTGAGGTATTAATTAGTCAGTGGTAGTGACAAAGGCTACATATTTTTTAATGGTGTCCGCAAATTAAAAAGGGGCGGGGAGGATAAGGTAAAACAGGGTAAGAATAACTACATATATGGGTATCATAATATGAAAGCTAGTGAAAAGACTGTTTCAAAAATGTTATATATGAATGTTTCAAAAGTGTAGGAAGGAGCTTAGGAATCACAAAGTTTTGCGTCATTTCGTTACCACAAAATAACAAACAATTAATTTGGTATTGGACTTAACAGCGTTTGCCTCTAGGTACAATTCGCTTCAACCTTTATAAGGCAATACTTACCCACAGATTAGATTAGGTTTGGTTCTAGTTTATCTTGATTGCACATGCAAATCCACTGTCACCATCGTAGAAAATGACGTTTACACTGTAACTCAACGTCGGTCATGCAATTATCCCGGTTCATGGGACCGACCTTCAGTGGCGTAGCTTGCGTCAGAGAGCCCGTATTGAGACTTGTCAGGAGTCCCCCAACAGGTGTGGTCCCAAGAGAGGGGCAAGTAACCTTTTTGAAAAATAATGGGTACTGTCCTTCTAAGTATCGAGAACGCGTAAATAAGAGTACACTGCTCATTTTTGGTGAATATTGTATTTGAAATTGATAAGAGGTCATACTTAGTATAAATAAATATAAGGGAAACGAGCGCTTAAATTTTGCTTAAGTGGTTTTAAAACTGCGTGTTTTATGGTGGGTGGGTGCAACGTATGTAACATGGCAAAAATTTTAAAAATACCCTACATTTTCAGTAGGATTTGAAAATTAATGAAGTGTAATTTAAATAAAACGTGAGAGTAACGAGTGTTTAACTTTTTCAGATATCACGTAAATAAAATCATGGACGAATAAATTAAGTTTCCTATAAAAGCAAAAACGGCCGACGCAAAAACTTAAAAACTACATTCGAAACATTTACAACATCGAATTCATTGAATATAGTTACGTATACGACGCGTCTGGGCTCAATGACATTTAAAAATCCCTATTTAGTTTAAGGCCAGACGCGTTTGGCCCCTGTATGTTTCTGTATCCAGGAGCCCCCGTACAATTGATATGGCTGCTGCCGCGCTAGGTACGGCCCTGCTAATATCTGTGGCCCTGCTAAGCTAACCTGATTTATTATACTTAGCTTGAAATCGCATTGCGGCGTTATTTTTTTTTTTAAGTTTCACGTAATATCATTTAATTAAGTAAGTAACTTACATATTTGAGATAAACAAATTTCCAAAGTCCCAATTGGATCATGAAAACTTAGGAACATTTAGGTCAACTTTTATTTAATTTAAAATGTATTTCAAATATTCTGAGACAAGTTTCTAAATTCTTGAGGCTAAATGTCAAAACAAATAGTTATTGGAATAGACAAGTTTACAAAAGAATAAAATTAGGTACCTTACTTAAATAAATTATTTATGGAACCTCACTCAAAATGTATAATCCAAATCGAATAAAAACTTTAGTCCATTATATTCTCAGAGGGGATTCAAATAAAATGTTTGGCTCCGAAAATTGACAGTTAAGGATCCTTAGTAGAAGCACAAAACGGCAGCCCAATAACTGTCAGTCTGTCCGCCCGTCCGTGCAGGTTACTTGGTCGGCACACGCATTATGTAGCAAATTGGAAACATGCTGAAAATGCGATGTCGTCCAAATTATGTTTTTTTTCATAAATTGGACGACGATTAACGACCAGAATTTACACCCATAACTACATTACCAAGTATCAGTAGGTATTTTATTTTTATTTTCCTGATACTCAGACTCTTTTACCGACACATGGCAGAGGACAGTCCCCAGACTCGCCGCCGATATCGTGTAATAAGTATATTTGCTGCAAAATTGCAATTACACCATTCATTTGTGATTTGTATTTCTTAGTTACAGACCGAAACATCCCTTGAGGTCTATTTGAAAACACGTTTCTATTACGGTCACAATGTGCAGAGTTTTTGTACGAGATGAAAGCTTTGAGTTATAGTTACACATAGGTACGATGTCTTATTAATTTGTGATTGGAATTTACCTATAGGGAACGTTCTTTGAGGTACCAAATTATTAAAAAGTAGCCGTGCGCGCTCGGCGACGACTTATCGAAAAAATATTGACTTTCACTACAAACATTTTGTAGCCTAGTTTATTTAAATGAATCTACATTAATTACCTACCTTATGTACCTAGGTACGTATTACGTATTACCTATGTACTTAAATTGATTGACGTAATAATAAAACTGTAGGTCGGTCAGACGGGTTTTATTATCTTACTTTATTTGACTTAAAGCTCGAAATCATTTAATCTTTTTTTGCCGAAATCTTTGCTAACGCGGCAATAAAGGCAAGCACCATTTTGACATGATTGAGATTTTATCGCTCGCTCGTATTTTAATTGTATTGTTTGCAAATTGATTATTTATTTCAAAACCCCACGCGACTAAGTGTAATGGATGACGCACGTTAAGTCTTTAGAGCAATTACTTACCTACTTACTTTATGCAAGGCTAGCTCTGCGATTCTTACCCGACTGTGGAAAGCGAGAGTTATGTTTTTATAGAGTATGTATGTATGAATGTATGCATAATTGTTTGGCACGCCCTATAGCCCAAACGGCTGGACAGTTTTTAACAGATGAGGTGTCGTTGAATTCGTCAGGATTGTAGTAGTGACAAAGGCTATATGGAAAATGGAAACAAAGGGTGGGGGGAAGGGTCGATTTTTTTCTTAGCATAGCAATATGGCAAAGCAAAAATAGAATAGTTTTTGCAGTCGGGTTTTTGTTTCATCAATAATTACCTATTTTTGTTAGAATCTACAGAACCCGCATAGTTCAGTACGAGTAAATGAGTGATCCTAGATGGAAAGGACGAAAGCAAAAGTTTGACATCGGAACTTTGTTTGTACTAGATAAGAGACAAACATATCAAAAGTGGAACCTCAGAGGTGAGCCTAAGGGAGGGCACAAAGAGGTCCTATTTTTGGGACTCCTTACGAGCAGTTACATTATACATAAAACATTATGAGCATTCCAAGACTGTTCACTAGTTTTGAACTGCCGTTTAACCTAAATTAACGATTCATTCCCAAACAAAATATGTAAGATAATATTATAACGGCTCTGTTTAAAAATTAAGCATAGGTATGTTGATGAATTCGATCCTATCAGGTAGGTACTTACACTTATCGCGATTTTGCTGGTCATAATCTCTTGAATAAGCAAGCACCGGTTGCCAAAAATAAATTAGTATCGTGATTATTTATTCGTGACAGATTTTTTTTGTTATTTTTTTTCAGTGTGGCTTTGTAGGTGTACCTACAAAGCTTACCTAGGTACTAACTGCTGCTGAGCGCCACTCAAAGAAATGTGTTGAGTTACTATAACTTGCGTTGCGAAAAAAAAATTAGGAACCCCTCAGGTATTCTTCATATTTTTATAATGTTTGCAGTGCCTCCATCTTGCGGCAGCCCGGACAAACTCCTGAACACCACCATCGAGGGTCATGACTACAAGGTTGGCGCATCTATCAAGTACCGGTGCCCTGAAGGTCACATGCTTCTCGGAGACAAGACCAGGGAGTGCAAGCCAGACGGGTTCTGGTCCGGTTCAGCACCTAGCTGTAAATGTAAGTAGACTCGTGTAACAATAGCAGATATACATTTATTTATAAACGGACTATGGGGGATTTTGTATGAACCCCCTATGTTTTTGCTGATTTTACCATATTTGCAAGGAAATAACAATAAATAATATCCGCCTAGCAGATTTTCGACAACAGCGGCCAATCACAACAGAGATTAGTCAACTGCACGGGAGATATTATAGTGCACTAGTGTGTGCGCGATACACAGGTGCACTTTCTGTTCCTTCACTCTAATAATTTGGTGGTGCGATGCGCCTGATCTCTCTACGGTCAAATCGGACTGTAAATAAAACCTATAGGGTATTTTCCATTGACCAAAGAACATTAGGCAAGAAGGAGCAATTAGCTGAAATTCGAGAGGATACGAAAACCAAAATGGCTACACCACAGTAAAAAAAATGGCACACCGTGTAATCAATCATCGTCATTATTGTTTTTTTTTATTTTTATTATTTTTCCCCTTAAATTTAAAATATATTACTTATGTGCCAAATAAAGATATTCTTATTATCTGAACGCTCGTTACAAAAAGAAGACCCAAGACGGCGTAAAACTGGAGTCATTATAGGGTTCCGTACCAGAAGGGTAAAAACGGGACTAAGCCTCCGCTGTCTGTTTGTCTGTCACCAGGCTGTATCTCATAAACTGTGATAGCTAGACAGTTGAAATTTTCACAAATGATGTATTTCTGTTGCCGCTATAACAACAAATACTAAAAACTGAATAAAATAAATATTCAAGGGGGCTTCCATACAACAAACGTGTTTTTTTAAAGTTTATTACTCGCTATTAATAACGCAACAGGTAGACGCTTTAAATATTCACAGAATATTATTTTGTCTATACACTTGAAAAATAAATAGTTAAATTAAAATAATAATAATTTTAAGGGGGGCCATTAACTTACAACATAAGTGTTTTTTTCGCCGTTTTTTTTCCCAATATTTATAATGGCAACAGGCAGACTCTTAAAATATTCACAGAATATTATGTTGTATCCCTTTAAAAATAAATAATAAAATTAAAATAAAATATTTAATAGGGGCTCCCATACAAACGTGTTTTTTGCCTATACTGTCTAATGTACTTAGTCACCATAGCACAAGCTCACGCTTAGTTTGGGGCTAGGTTCTTGGTGTGTTTGTTGAAACAATTTATTATTATTATTTATTAATTTCGACAGGCTCTGCCAACGCCAGGGTGGCCGAGAGGTTAGGCAATCGCCCGGCATGCGAGGAACGCGGGTTCGATTCCCGCCTCTGGCGGTCATTTTTTCAAGTGCAATAATAATTTAGATTGCAAAGTGAATGCTTATCACTTAAAAACAATAATTTATTTATTAATGTTGTAAGTTAATGGTACGGTACCGCTACCATGAGTTTACGGTGGTTTTACTCGCTAGCGACGACGTAAAAAGAGTGTATAGAAAATTGCAATTTTCCATACACTTTTTTTACGTCGTCGCTAGCGAGTAAAACCGCCGTAAACTCATGGTAACGCTACGGAACCGTTCGTGCGCGAGTCTGACTCGCACTTGGCCGGTTTTTTGTATGGAACCCTCAGCGGGCTTGCCCGGTTTTTCTATAGAAATACTCTTTACCTACATCGTAAACGCAATGAATGTGTCTGAGAACAGCAACATAAAATACCAATACTTAGCAACATCGTAACGTAACTCATCCAAAATCATTATCTAACTTGATTAGTGCAACTTTTAACTACCTGGAAACAACTTTTAAGCTTTGCATGTAATTTAATAATGTCTGAGTAAATTCGTAATTGGAAGTTAGAGTTATTGGAGTTACTTACTAACTTACTTCCTATTCAAATTATAAAATTGAAGGTGGAATTCTATAGGTACTACATTGATTGATAAAAAAGTAGTTTAGATCTCTAAAGTACGAATATTAAGTTTTTTGTTTGTATGTTGGTTGTCCCGAAAATGGCAAGCCAGACTGACACTCGAGATACCTTACTCATAGACATTTCAAATAAAAATAACTCGAATCAAATGGTAGTACCTAGTCGCCTAAGCCACTTTTTTGTATTATTCTAAGTTTTCTTTGTAAGTGCTTTTCTGAAGTGCCACCCTGTAGCACCCTGTATGTATTGTAGGTAATACTAGGTAGGACGACCGTGTTGGTGTAGTCGTTCGCGCACCAGACTTCAAAACCAGGCGGTTGCGGGTTCGAATCCCGCAAGGGGCAAATGTTTGAGTGATGAGCACGAGCATTTGTACCTAAGTCATGGATGTTTATATGTATTTAAGTATTTCTATCCGCTATCCTGGCCACCATAGCACAAGCTCACGCTTAGTTTGGGGCTAGGTAATTGGTGTGTTTGTTGAAACAATTTATAAAAATAAAAAAACTATGTGGGTGTGACTGTTATATACTCTAAATAATTAGATTGAAGTAATCCGAACCGAACTCAAGGTATAACCATTGCTTAATATTATGAAGGTATTTATTTATTATATACCTATTAATTTTTCGGTATTATCGAGCCTACGCAGCTCAGACAAAGTCTTATAAGTTTCGCTAACTCTAATTACGGCTTTGATATTTTTATCAATGTACTTATATTGATAAAAATATCAAAAGCTAGTGAAATGCTAATTTATTACCAGGGTCTTCCCGCTTTAGGTGCGATTCTATTGAAACCTTTAGTAATTAATTTGACAATTTAAGCAATTTTTAGCAGTTTTTTATGAATGTATATTTTTGCACAAACAAATGATCGATCGTGTCGTCCTTTGTATGTTGTGTTGTTGACTTCTGGCAATTATTTTTTATAAAATCGTAAGGAAAAATGCGCTGTTAATTTTTAAGAGAACTTATCTTTTAATAAAGGTGTACCTTTCTTTCTTTTTAAATACCAAACTTTAAAATAAATATTAACTTAAATAATAGTAATTTGTAGCCTGACATAAATAAATAAATAAAAATAAGATTTATAATATTAATTATGCAATAAATAGATTTGATTTGATTCTTAATAAATTGAAGTAAGTCAGTAGGTAAACTTGGTAAGAATACCTAGGCTATGCCGGAAAGTAGGCTATGCCGGCTGTGCAACTTTGAAAGTTGTTAAAATGTGTTTTAGGAATTGTAGGTACAACAGCCTAATATACATGTTAAGCACTGCAGCATAGGTCTGTATATTATAGAGATTTTGCAACAAAAACGTAGGTAATGTCGGATATGCGCTGTCGACTAAATATTCCAAATGTATCTTCTTACTAAACTTACAGTAGCATTACTTAGTTGAGAGACAAAGTTCTGATCGATTGATGGAGGTCGTTTAAATGGACGCTTAGATGTAAGCCCGTCGAAAAATGATCAGATGAAAAAAGTAAACTAATTGAATATTTAAATCAACAAAAACGGGCATTTGTAAGTCGGACTTACGTACAAAGGGTTCCGTATAAACAAAGATATTTTTCTACGATGTAACCACTTTGCGGTTTTGGGACTTTTTCCTTTACTTGCGCTGTAAGACTTTCTTTTTGTCAAATTTAATAATTCTTTGTATATGGCAAGGTGACCTGTAAGTTTGAATCCCCTGCGAATTATTTGAAAAAAAACGCGACTAGTCACGCAATGCTAGAAAAAAAGATGACCGTATCTTTGGATTGCGTAACTTTGAAATTTGGTATTTTAACAGCTTGAAGGGATTGCAACCATAAGTATTTGATATAAATTTTAACTTAATACCTTTCCGCGTTCCTGAGAAAAGGGATTTTGACAGATAGATGTACAACAAAGTGATTCTATAAAGGTTCATTTTTTCCTTTTAAGGTACGGTACCCTAATGATAGATCGTCCAACGTCCTGCTAGCAGGATTTTTCGTACTTCCGGAAGGACGCATTTTTATTAGGTCACAGTTCCTTAAATAATTATAATTCAAACTTAAAATTTGCATGAAAAAATAGTGTATTTCTTTCTCTTTCGTCTATATATGATATTTTTTACTAATCGGTACCGCTATTCAATTGGCAAGCGATGGCGCACGGATATAGACGCGGGCAGCGCGTTCGCGCGCCGGCGACATATTTCGACCTGCCCGGCACCGATCACGCCTGGAGTCGCCAACATTTTGGCGAGAATTATAATATTACTTTTAGCTTCATAGTTCCTAAAACAAATAACTTCGTTCCTAAGACAAAGTCCAAATTACTTATTTTTATACCTTTAGGTAAAAAGAAATGTTGTGTTAGTGTTTGAAGTTTATACTTTAATAAATACAATATAAAATACGTCTGCGTGGTGTTTTTTACACCCTCGCATGGTCTGGATCATTCTCAATGCAAATTAGTAGGTACATACTGTATTGAATTTCTTAGGTGGGCGATAAGAAGTTCACGGGGTAATCTAGTGTTTTATAAAAGCAAACCAATGTTTATAACTCCTGGCGATACGAACGTTCAAGGTCAAGGTCACCGTACTGCCGGAAGGACCAAGAGCAGATTTCATACAAACCGCGTACTTCCAGCAGGACTCAAGGTCCGTCTTCCAGCGGGACTTTTTGAAAAAATCGGACGTACTTCCGGAAGCGCTTCCAGCAGGACACGGGGTCGGACGATCTATCACTAAAGCCTTGTTTCTTAGTAGACGCACATAACGGCTATTTATAGTTATTAGTAAAAAAGGGGATTTCAAACTCTACGTTAAAAACCGGCCAGGTGCAATTCGGACTCGCGTACGAAGGGTTCCGTACCCTTATCTATACAACATTAGAGCATTATATTATGACTTAAAAATAAATATTCATTTTGTTCTATTTTTAGTATTAGTTTTTATAGCAGCAAAATAAGTGTATCATCTGTAAAAATTTCAACTATCCAGTTATCACGGTTCATAAGGTACAGCCTGGTGACAGACAGACAGACAGCGGAGGCATAGTAATAGGGTCCCGTTTTAACCCTTTGGTTACGGAACCCTAAAACGAATTAGCAAACTTCGCATTTACATGTTTGTGTGTCAGTGCGACACTGTTTTGCTAAAAAGTATTTAAGTAATTGGCTTAAATTGGAGCCTAAATGGAGCCTAGGTAATTAAATGGTATCAATTTGAGTTTTTGCAGACCCAATTATACAGTGATTTAAGAAGCACTGAAAATAATTGTTTTATTTTCGAACGAGTTTTCGGTTGAGAGACCAGTATTAAAAGTGAAGTGGAGTAGATTAGGTGCATTCCTTAAGTATCACTATGCCTACGCACTAACTCATATTAGAAAATAAATATGTTACACGAATCTCATTAATTTCTTTGTGAAGATAGATTAAAATCTTACTTCGTCAAGTGCGTATCGTACACGACTAAGTGTAGCATTCCATAGTTGCTCGTCATCTCTCACTACCAATAAAAGTTAAATTTTTAACTTACACATCTACATGTGTAAGTTAAAAATTCATCATCTTACAGTTAGCGTTATCGCGGTTCTGCACTCGCGCGTGAGGGCCCAGGGTCCGCTTCATACTATGATCCTGGATATGGCAGTTAAGGTAATGACAGTGGAGCGACTGCCATTTGACCTCCGCGAATTCTAACAGGATTCCCCTGACCTGCTTGGATCACAGTTTCTCATTCAGTCGCCTGAATCCGCAGGTTTACTTACAATGTTTTCCCTCACCGCAAGAATATCGGTTACTTAGTTAAACAACTAGGTTCATAACTCAGAAAATGTCAAAATTGGTATTAGCGGCACGGGGGATCAAACCCGCTAGCCACTACGCCACCGACGCTTCGGCACTATTAAAGATCCGATCCTTCCGTACCAACTTTTTGGGATGTTTGATATTCCCTAAGCTGTAACCACAAAACACACTTTGCATCTGTTTCAGACGTTGACTGCGGCGGTCTAACTCCAATCCAAGATGGCGAATTCACTCTCGTCGACGGCAGAACTACCCACGGCGCCAAGGCGCTTTACACCTGCCGAGAGAACTATACCCTCGTGGGGGCAGCCGAGAGGCAGTGCGGGGACGAGGGGGTGTGGAGCGGGGAAGCCCCCAAGTGCCTCTTCGACTGGTGTCCAGAACCCCCGCCTGTATCTGGCGCTGTAGTCACCATAGATGGGCACAAAGCCGGCTCCTTGGCCACGTATACATGCCAGAATGGATTCATACTGTTTGGACCTCCGGTAAGTAATAATACTTACATAAGCAACCATAAGGTTGCTTTGTTAGTTTTGTATGTGGAAACATTTCTTTGCATCTTTATCTATCTGTCAGAGCAGATATGACCAGTAATGCTGGGAGAGTCCTATGTTCGGCAGTGATCGTTTGGCAGCTAATTATATTGATGAAGATTATAAATTTATGAGATTAAGCTACCTACCATAGAACATGCTTATTTTCTAGTGAGTATATTTTTATTTAAATCCTGAAAATCGGGTGGTGACCAAGGTGCCGATCCATTAGTAAAATGGTTTTACCACAAATGGCGGGATAGGTACAAATTACCCAAACGTTTTTGAATATCGGTTCGACTCTTAGCCTACACAGCGGGCTTATACGCGCTTTACGAAAATCAGTCTTTTAGAATCAAGCAATTGTATTTCAGACAACGTTAAAAACTGAAATGGTATTGAGAGTTCACTGAATCAGACTGCAGAACTCAAAAACCATCTATTTTTCAGAGCGTAACCTGCACACTAGGAGGCGTGTGGTCTGGCACGCCGGCCTCCTGCAAGTACGTCGACTGTGGCACTCCTGCGCAGGTCCACAAGGGTTCCTTCCGACTGCTCAACGGAACCACCACGTACGGTTCCGTAGCCCAGTTCTCGTGTGAGCAGGACTACTGGCTGGCAGGAGCAGAGACACTGACGTGCAACAGAGATGGAAAATGGTCGCATGATATACCGTCTTGTGAATGTAAGTGAATACATTATTCCGGCAATCGTATTATTCAGCTCCAAATAAAAAGCTTGGGGTGTTTTTGAAGTTATTTCGAGGAATTGCTAAAACGTAGCGCTGAACAAATTTTGATAGGGTTTGCATTGTGTTATTCAGATCTTGAGAAATATGAATATCTAATAATAATCTGCCCAAAATATCAATCAATTCAAAAACCGACGTGACGCTCATGTATACTCGCTTAGCTTAATATGAAAAACTGGATACAAGCAGCTATCAGTTGTATCAGCTGCCTGCTTGATAACTAATAATAATAATAATATGTCCTGAAAAGTAATTATCTTGGAAATCATCTCACAAGTAAATTAAAAGGGGATGAAAGTTTGTAAGGTAAATCTGATATGTGCGCCGACGAAGTCTTGAGAAGTTTACAAGGTTTTAAACATAGTGATTGTATAAGATTACTATACTACTACTTTCTCGCAAAATATAATTTGAAGGGATTGAAATAGGGCATGTTTGTCTGAGAAATCGCACACCTGCGCTGGCGAAGCACAGAAAACAACTTGCCTCTATTGTATGTCGATGTATTCTGTATCCTAACCCCGTTATTCATAAAACTTATCAGACCTATAACTTATCTAAGGTTAGTAATTGTACCTTTCTGACGAAATAAATGTAAAATATGACAAACAAAGGAATACGAACTTTAGTGTCAAATCCGCTATAGCAGTCATGTTCGAAAGAATAAGACTTTGTCTTTAATAAGTACTTTTTCTAACGTCTATATTATAATTCAGGTTCAATTCCAAACCGCAGTAAACAGAATCAAATAGTATTGGTAATTATTGGTAAGAGTTTCTTTGAGTATTCTGTAATGCTACATTTTGACAAGATGAGCGACGTTACTTAGCGACGTCTCTTAATTAACTCAAGATATTATAACAAAGCAATAATGATTAATTTATTTAGGTTAGTTATATGGATTTACCAAAGTCTGGACCGTAATTGGTAAGGAGAACAAAAGGAAATATAGTAATTGTTTAAGCAATTTGTAATATTACGTATTATATTCCTTTTGAAGATTGACGGTTTTCTAATCTAAGACAATTGGGAGTTATTAGTAAAAGTATCAAAAAGGATTGTCTAGACACTCCTTTGTATCTGGACTCCTTTGTTGAACGACTTTTTGAAATACTTACCCCCTTAGTTGTAATGATTTTGCATTGCTACGAGTATAACACTTGATAAAACATATTTAATTACGGCCAATTAAAATGTTTGTATCTACATATTTATGTCATACATGTCATGTCTAGGGTTGCCAACATTTCTTCAGCGAAATATAGTATTTTTTTAAAAAAGCTTTAATAAAATATAGTACTCTAAAAATATATTGTATTTTATAGAACACGCAAAAAATAGACGACGATATATCTGGTACTCATTTATTTTTAAGTTATTGTCAAAAGTTAAAGGAGCGGCCCATTCATATATTTTTAATAAGAGATTTGTTAGTTACGTTTTGGTGTTGAAAATATAGTATTTTTGAGTACTATATGTTTCTTCAACAGTATACGAGTATAGTACGCAGACCCAAAATACAGTACAATAGTATATATTGTAGTTCAGTTGGCAACCCTAGTCATGTCGCTCATCTGTCGTTATTTCCAAACTAGCCGTCTCATAGATAAAAAAGAGTTATAGCAATTTCAAAGTCGGCTTTTTTCGTTTTGGCTTGCTTATAGCGTAGCCATTCAAAATCGTAATTATTAAAGCAGTTAGACTGGGTTGCACCATCTCACTTTAACTATAATAAACGTCAAAAATCTGTCAAACTCCATACAAGAATATCGGCGATTCAAATTTGATGGGCCGATCTTACGTGTCAAATGTCATATGCGTACGAAATTTGAGTTCAAAATTGAGGCAATTGCCTTAATTTGAGGGAAGCAATATCCGCGCGCTAGTGACATATCTACCTCCTTTTGAATACCATGATATCATTGGTTCTTAATATTCAATCGTGTAACTGTTCCAGTGATAACATGTCCCGATCCGGAAGTACCTTCCGGTGGGTACATGGAAGCATACGACTACAACGTGCACTCCACCATCGATTTCCACTGCGAGAGGGGGCACAAGCTGGTGGGCGAGCACAGCCTGGTCTGCCAGGCCGACGGGGAGTGGTCAGGGGAGTCGCCTAAATGTGAATGTAAGTTACTTTTCATCTCTCCTGTTCAGAAAGTTAAACTTCTACAGATAGACGGGTGGAAAATAGTTTTTCCCTCCCTGCCACGAAAGTGTGGACCCACTCTTTAGCTTAGGTATGAAGCTACAAATCCTATGCGCTGGTGCGCAGGGTGTCCGGTCAATGTACGAGAAAATGTTTTTGGAACTATTGTATCGCAAGAGGTGTCTGGATTTGTGAAATTACACACAGATTACAAAAGGGTAATCTTCTCTTGACGGAATACCATAGCGCAAGTGCGACCCGTCGCTTGGGTTGTTATACCGCCTAATCGCAAGTTAACTCTACGGCTTACGGGCGCGTTCACGGTTACGGTGCAAGGCTACGCCATAGAAAAGAAAGGCACTTGGCTGAAAGTCATTGGCGCTCTGCGATCTGAATTGCACTTTATAGTGTTTTGGTAAGAGTCCCATTTGTTAAAATGATTTTGTGGAGTGATCCTTTTGTACTATCCGGTGGCAATCGACACGGGGGCGACTGATAAATGCCGCATGGCTAGATCGGAACATGCTATGATCGAACCTTTTATTGTACTTGAATTATTTGATGTAATCTGAATAAACAGATATTAAATACTCTTTTCTTAAATAATAAAAGAGAATAGTGAAAACCTACAGGTTTTCGCGATCGTACAGGTTTCATAACGTTGAAAAATTCACTTTCCATCGTACTTACCAAGCCTTTTCCTCCTAGACGTCGACTGCGGCAAACTCCCGCCCTTGACATACGGCGCGTCGGAACTCCTCAATGGGACTACGCACCTCGGCAGCGTCATCCAATACTCCTGCACCACCAACTTCCGTCTAGTGGGGCCAGTGCGCCGCGTGTGCACCGAAGACCATCAGTGGAGCGACTCCTCGCCCAGATGTGAAGGTAAGACCATGTCCGATTGTATGTGGGGAGACTAATTTTCAGTTTTCCTGCACTACTAGATACCACTTTTGATGTATGTATTTTTCATTGGAAATGATTTTTACCAACTTATTAAATAATGGCGATCAATCTCAACAGAGATCAGCAACCTGCGCGGGAGATATAATAGTGCACAGGTGTGTTCACAATACACAAGTGCACTCTTTGTGTGTCCCTTCTCTATCCTAGTTCGGTGAGACGGCAATCTGACATGACCGGAGAAAGATCAGGTGCAGGACCAACAGCTTAACGTGCTTTTCGAGGCACGGGGGTATTAACACCACCTATTAACTTCCTAACTCTGGGCAGCTATCTGAGTTATATCAAGACAGAAAAACCCAACACTTTCAGCCCGACCCGGAATTTGAACCCGGGACCTAGTAGATAGTACCATGGACGAATTCGTCCATGATAGTACCCAGCGTGCTGACCACTAGACCAACGAGACAGTCAACCAACCGCAATTGCATTGCGGGTTCACTCCACAAGACATGTCCCATGTCTTGTCCTGCGTACCCTGCTTTCAGTTCTCTAGAAGACCTTATGTGTGCAAACGACAAGGCAATCTGCGTCGCCAAGTTCTGGGCACAACAAAAAGTCGCTTTACCATCGCCACGATATAACGAAGAAGACTGCTAGATCTGCTCTGATCTGGATAAAAAGTAGTACTTATTTAGGCACTTTTAATTTCCAGAAATCCGCTGCCCAGATCCAGTTGTGCCTGAAAACAGTATCGTATCTGTAACCGGAAACGACCGCATGCACGGGCGAACGCTCATCAGAACTTCCGTCAGCGCCACTTCCGGCAACACGTACCGCATTGGAGCCCTCGTCAAGTACCGCTGCGAGAGGGGGTACAAGGTTGTTGGTGAAAGTCTGTCGACATGTGAAGATAATGGCCAGTGGAGCGGCACGACGCCCAGATGTCAATGTAAGTTTATTCGATGCTTTACTTAGACCTCAGTTCACCAACTTTTAGACAGCCTGTAATCGGGAATCAACGGTTTATTTGACACAATTCCCATACAAAATGATTTGATGAAACATGTGTTGTTGAACTCGACCCTTAGGTCGGCAACTACATGGTCCGCCGGGGAGTAAACTCAAAATTCCTGACATGAGATATGACAAAGGACTTCAGTACCGTTACCATGAGTTTATGGTTTATATGGTAAAATTTTAGTTCTCCAAGTAACCGCTAGAGGCGCTGTGCAATTTTCCATACACTTTCTTTACGTCGTCGCTAGCGAGTAAAACCGCCTGAAAAAATCATGGTAACGGTACTGACCTTAGACAAGTCACTTCTGACCTATAATAAACTAACCACACACACGCAATTCCTTTCCAAAACAGATGAAAGAGACTGTATCTTATGAAAAAAATGTCAATGAAGTGTATGATTTTTATCCGATAAATGACCTTATATTTACTTTACCAGATGTGGACTGCGGCAACCCTGGAAGGATCGAGAACGGAAAAGTGACGTTGGCCACTAACGCGACCTACTACGGCGCTGCCGCGCTGTATGAGTGTGAAGAACACTGGCAATTGAACGGTGTGTCACGCCGGCTCTGCCAGGACAACGGGACTTGGAGCTCTGAGGCGCCGATGTGCAAAGGTGAGAACGAATTGCCTAACTTATGAGCTTCGACAACCTGAGGCTTGGGACGGATTTACCGGGCTCTGGGCAAAAAGCTATCCATCATTAATATTGCATGTGTCAAGTATGTACAAATATTCGTCGACTGATTGAGTCGAGTTGAAAGAGCATTCGTACGGATAGCGAAGGATCGTGGGTTTGAGTCCCACTGGAGGACACGTTCGACCAATTTTTGTATGCAAAATAAGTTTACATACTAATGCAGCATTCAGGAAACTGTTTGAAAAGCTCTTCATTTAATTACTAAAGATATAAATAAGTGCATCAAAGGTAATCGGTGCGCTTGTTGAGCAGCCCTACGTTCAGCAGGTAGATAGGCGATGTTTGAATTTATCAGCTAGCAACAAGTGTTTTTTTTATTACTGGAGGTAGATGAGTTGCAAAATTGAACAATATGCTCAATTTTGCATTCAAATGCAACAAATTCGAATCACCGTATGAATTGACAGGTCTACCTCTTTTTTAAACAAATACCGACACTGCCTGTGCTGTTAGCAATTCAAAATGTATGTTTTCACCAGAAATCACATGCCCAGACCCGTCGATCCAGATAAAGGGCAGCACAGGGCTGGTAGTAGCCACTTCCACCTTGAGCATCGGCGGGGAGGCGCACTATCGCTGCGAGCGCGGCTACAGCCTCAAGGGTAACCAGACCAGGGCCTGCCTGCCCAAGGGCCAGTGGAAGGGGGCGCCACCTGTCTGTATACGTAAGTGTAACATTTAGGAAGACATATGAATCGATAACACTTTCAACGTGAGGCATCATGAGGTCGTAGATACTTCCACCCTGAGTGTCAGCAGTAATGCGCACTTCCGCTGCGAGGTAAAGATTGTGTACTCAAAAAACATCATGATATCAACAACTTCCAAGTCAGCCATTTTAAATCGCCAATCCGTTTATCATCATCGTAACCAGCTATTGCAAACTTGCCTCTTCATCTTTAATATAGTAAACTATAAAGACCCTAGTTTTTGTCTCTGAAAAACTGGTTTAAACTCAACAGACCGATTGTTTTTTCTCGCCTGCGGAAGGAGGGTTATGTTTTTGCCGACTATGTATGTATGCATAATTGTTTGACAGCCCAAACGGCTGGACAGTTTTTGTCATTATGAGGTGTCCTTGAATTCGTCAAAATTGTGGAGTGACATAGGCTATATACATTTCAACAATGGCGCCCGTCAACGGAAACAAAGGTTCCCACCTTTGATTTTTTTCCTTGCCATAGCAATATGGGTATCAAATGAAAGCCAATAAAAATACCATGTGTTTTGTTTTTGTATAATTATGTCTGCTAGTTTCATCAGTGTTCTGTAGTACTTAACCAAGTTTATGTTTCCACAGCAATCGACTGCAAGCCGCCTGGTCAGATCGAGAACGGACGCATCATAATATCCAACGGCTCCACATTATTTGGTAGCTCTATAGAGTATCACTGCTTACCGCAGTACCAGCGAGTGGGACCGTTCCTGAGGAAGTGCATGGATGATGGCAAGTGGTCAGGAGAGGAGCCTAGTTGCGAGCTGGCTACTAACGAAGCCGCTGAGAACGGAACCCTACCACTCAGTGTGGGTGTTGGGTGTGGAGTGGTGCTGTTCTTACTGATGCTGCTTGGAGTCATTTATTTAAGGCTGTGAGTATCCTAACATTTTTTGGTTAATTATAACCTTGAACGGTTAAATTTAAGAGTAATCAAGCAGGGCCTGAATATATAGGTTTCCCGTAACGAATTACTGTTATAGTCAGCCAGCAGAGCGCTAACTCAGCTAATGATGGCTGTCCTAAACTGAGAACTGGGATGTCTTGAGTTGCTAAACTACATTAAAAAAATATTTAAAGGAGCTCAAACTGAGTCATTAATGTTCGTTTTATTAGGTTTTTATCTGTCCATTTAGCTACAAGTATAATACAACCCATACGAGGAGATAAATAAAATTGTCTTACATTTCTAGCCGGAAAGCAACACCAGTGAAGAACACCGAGAACATCGAAGGAGCAGAAAGGAAGGAGGACCAGAACGCGGCAGTGATGAGCTACGCTACGCTACACGACTCCAACGGTCGACACATCTACGACCACGTCACAGACAACGTCTACGACTCGCCGTACAGTGAGAGGATAGCCGATAACGTGGCATACGGCAGACGCAGCGACACGGACTCCGCGTACGAACCTGAACCGACCGGGCCAAACGCCGTCGTCACCATCAACGGAGTTGCCGTCCGCTGATATACAAAAAATGCACTCAACAACGTTGAGCTATCCGGCTCGAAGGACCATAGTCTCAAATTGTGGGTAACCAATCCAATCTCGTGTCATATGAAACAGTCAAAAACTTTTTATTATTGGGCGACTACGTTCCTGTGAAGCTAAATCGTTACCTCGATTTTATACATTTGTTACAAAATTTCTGTCACAATGGTTACCATTTTCCTTAGAGTGTTGGAAGTGACGCAGTAGGTTAGATTAGGTAGTGATTTCAGGAGTCGAGTTAAAAATATGTGTTCGCTGTAATCACCAACCCTAACGGCGAGTTCTCACTTACGGTTTTTCCTATTCTATAAACGATTTTGTCGTATACAGTAAAACGTATTTAATCATTAAAGTAACATGTTTTTTATACGGTAAAATCGGCGATTAGGCATATTATTATGATTTCGTTTTTGGTTGTACAAAAAGATAAAGTTAGTTGTTTGACGTTTAGTTTACCTTTTGCGGTATGCCACGTTTGACATTTCGGTTGTTATACCGTACGCGGCTTACGATAAAAAAACGGTAACGGTAATTAACTAAACGGTTTTTTCACCGCATTCAGGTTTACCGTACGAGTTTAATGTGAGTACATGTGTATGTACAGTCGCCACTGAAACCGCATTCAAATAACGTTTTGGTAAAACCGCAAGGTGTAAAGCTGTTACTAGGTATCGAACCAAAGATGTAAATGAGTTGGAATTGGTATAATAAAGTAGTTTTTAACATAGTTTTGAAGTTGCAATTTTTTATGTTATAAACTGGCAAGTTTATTTATAACGAGGTCAAGAATGCTGTTTCATGTACAACATTCGATATGCCTGTGATATCAAAAAATCTGTTAAAACAAAAAATTGCAGCTTCACAAAACGTCTTAATACTTTCTGTTCGCATTGCAAGATAATCGAGTATAATAATAGTTAAAGATGGACTAGAACCAATATTTAAGATTAATCGCGATAGAGTCCTAGCTGTGTTTTCTCTCAGTTACAAATTATTTGTAGTATTTTTTTAATACCTTGACGTTAAAACAAGATTTTTGACAGAAAAAGTTTCGGCGCCGAAAAGTACCTAATAGAGATTTTTTACTGTGACCAATAATTGCTTAGGTATTTTTAACAAATATTTAGGTAAGTAGATTAAAATAATATGTATTTATTATGGAACCGAAAGTATTAACAAATAGCATAATATGTTGAAAATAAGCTAATAAAAATGTATTTATTGTTGTATATCAAAGTAGATTTAGGAGAATATAGGATTTGATGCCAAAATAATATTGTATTGCTTTTTATAAATACTATATTAAATCTTAGGTATAGATATATAAAATTGTTCCTTTTATTAGATTTTTACATACAAACTGATGACCGTGTCATAAATTTCTTTATGATCTGAATTTTATTAGCTGTACCTCATCTTTTATAACATTAATTAATATGGTTTGGTGAGATTAATATCTCAATTAATCTTGAAGGTATTTTAACTTCATTAATGTGTCATTTCTGGAGAGGTGTAAGAAAACCTTAGTATTTTGATTTAATGTTTTATATAAATTCTATACCTCTCAAATATTTTCTTCTTCTAAGTGATCATGTAAATAGGTAGTAGATAAGAATATTTAGAATTGTAACTATGAATAATGTTTTTACGTAAATTTGCCAACCGGTCACTGCCTGATGGACTTTTTTACTTTTTACCCGACTCCCATTTTATAAAGTAGGCCATGTTTTTGCCTGTGAGTATATGTGTAGTGCGTTCAGAGGTCAGCTGTGATAAAGTATGTACCTAACTACATTAATAAATCAGGCTATTCTTAATTGACTGTAAAAAACTATGAACAAAAAATCATAATAGACATTAAGCAGCTGATACTAACTTAATCTAGAGAATGAAATCAAATAATGATTATGCCAATTTTGTATTAAAACAGGACTTCTTACGAAACATTATTAGCGCTAATTCCTCATCAGCATATTATATCATAATTTTGGGGTTCATTTTTGTAATGGAATCGTGTTTTGTTATATTTTGATAATTATGTACAATGATATTTTGTATTTTCTTTTTAGTTTGAATCGTTAAATAAATAAATATTAATTGATAGTTATTTTTTAAAAACCACATCCTTAGCATCCCCATGATCATGCAACAAAGAAATTAATCTACGAGTAAGTTTAGTAATTTTAGGTTTTATATTACATACCTACCAAGCATACTTCAAAGACATTGTCATAATAACATCATGTTTATGCAAGTGTGGGTGCAATCAACGTTCGAGCAGTAAAAATGAGGGTAGATTTAGCGCCATCAAGCGCAAACAGTCACGTCTCTCGTTAGAGGGTTATCACACTACACGGTATTCAGACAGTCTTACTGAGACAGTCTATCTCAGACTTACAGGCTAACTCTTATTACACTGCGCTGAGTCTTAGTAAGACTGTCTGAATACTGCGTAGTCTAATAACTGCCATAGTCACTTGTCTCTCCCCGTACTTTCGTGCGAAGCGCACTCGATTTTGTGCATTTTGCTTTTATAAAAGTACTTAGTTAAGTGTAATTTCGGTACTTTGATTATTCTGTAAACACTGAAAATTAACATTCGTGTTTTGAAAATCCATGTGAATAGCCTGTTGCCTGGGGCCTTAATCTGCTAAATTTCGCTAGCCAAGTATAAATGTACTTGTAAATGAAATTTTGTATTATAATGGTCATGACAGCTGTTCACAAGTAATAATATTCATAAAGAGAACCTATCTAAATTTGTATCTCATTACCAAAAAAATACCACCATAATTTTAAGTACCTGCTAAGTAGGTTATTTCGTTTTTCAACTTAAAAATAAAATACTTAAAATGAAAACAGAAACTAAAATGTAACAATAGTATAAAATATAAAATAATATAAAATGTTACTATTTCGTAAAAGAATAAAAGGTAAAAATTTTTTAACTTAAATTTATTTTATAAAATTGACAAGACATCAAGAAAGACAACGTAACACATAGTTAAAATACATTATGTTATAAATTCCACTATGAAGAAACATATTTACAGGCCGATATTTTGAGGTTTCTGAAGTAACATTGAATTTGTAAATACAGCGCGAGAGGATTGTTTGTTTTTACCTCCAAATACTCTCGCCATAGTAAAATATGCGATATTTATACAGCTAGATAGCTTCAAATGTACCTAACTGTTGGTGTCGCGACGTGAACTTACATAAGTTTTTAGGTAATTTAATAAATACCTCGTTATATACGAGTATTATTAAGATTAAAGAACCTTCACTTCTATTGAAGTCGGTTAATGAATAACTGATACAAAACAGAACACAGCCTCGGCAGGTTGTTGGGGCAAGAGACGGAACGTATCTACAATTTGTAGAGCGCTGTCCCTCTCACTCGCACGTGAGTGTCCAAGTGCTCATGATTTGTATATTATTAAAAGTATTGTCCTCCTCGCTTTTAAGGCTTTTTATTATGTACAGTTAGTTGTGTGCATGTGTATGTAGTAGCTACATACACCAAAAAAGGTAGTGATCACTATAGCCCGACCGCCTAACTGAATCAGGGGTGCGGGGTAGACGAGCGCTTGTGACTTTATTATAAAAGAATGCAAATGTCATATTTCATAATTATTTTCCCTGTTCTCGTCTACCTCCACATCTCTGTAACCCAGGCGAGGCCTCAGAGGCAAAAGCTAATATATCTTGTTAAAAATCTCGGATAGATATTCCACTTAGTATTAATTTATAAATATAAACACACTATTTGAAACTAAAAAATAAAGTTTTTTTATGTTTTTATATTAAAAAAAATATATTTCTTACTTTTTTATAATGCTGATTTAAAAAAAATATATGAAAAGCTTTCGATCACTAACTTTTTTGATGTGTCACATACATTACAAAAACTATACATTCCGCAATAATAACAACTATACATTCAGTTTAATAGTTGACATTTGGACGGACAGAAATTTGAAATTTGTAGTATTACTCTATGGTGTACCCACAACCCGGCGGCACGGACCGTGGATTGACCACAAGAGGGGCCACAAGCACAGTCAAAATAGCCAAAAAAACTTTGTTGCGTTGCTCGCATACCTACCACCTACTACATTGCTTTGTCAGTGGCAATAGTTATAGCTTTCAGAAAAGCAATGATTACGTACAACCTGTAAAGCAATGAGAGCTTTTAACCCTTAAATGCATTAGTTTGAATTTACTAATCAAACAATAATTAATCGAAACATTACCAATAAAATACTGCGGGAAAAATTATTTTGCTGTCTTTACTAGGTAAAAAACGCAAAAAAAGTTTCTTAAATGTGTGTACAATAGCATGATAGATAGTATTAAAATATTGTTTTTTTTTTAAGTGATAAGCATTCACTATGCAATCTAAATATATTATTGCACTTGAAAAAAAAAACAATAATTATCTTATTTGCAAGCTTCATCTTTCGATTGTTAAATACTTGCAATAGTATTTCTGTCGAATGTTGAGGGTATAATCTCAATAACATTGATGAAAGCAACGCGGCATTACAGCGTTAAGAAGCACTTGAAAATTTCGACAGGCTCTGCCAACGCCAGGGTGGCCGAGAGGTTAGGCAATCGCCCGGTATGCGAGGAACGCGGGTTCGATTCCCGCCTCTGGTGGTCGTTTTTTTTTTCAAGTGCAATAATATATTTAGATTGCATAGTGAATGCTTATCACTTAAACAAAACAATATTTTAATACTATCTATCATGCTATTGTACACACATTTAAGTAGGTACCATACTTAGACAAGTACCTACTGTATCAATAAGTGGTATCTACATATACACATCAACACTGTCTAAAAATATCCCTAGACAGTGTTGATTAGTATATTTCACATCAATCATTCCTAAAAAAAATAGTACATGGGCGCTCTATTACAGTACAGTAGTACACTCGATCAACTTTTTAACTCAGATGGATCATAAAAGTACTAAAATATCAACTGATATGATATTCCGTAATGAACTTAGGTATATATAACAATTTACTTAACAATTTCTACTTAGTCATGGGGTTTAGGTTTACCGTAGCTGTACTAAAACCTTCTTAGAAATAACTCTAGCTAAATGTAAATTAAAATAACCAATCACTAGAAAAAACAAGGCACTCCGAAGGAAACTCCAGAAATCGAAAGTTGTAACCAAAAGGAAACCAAGGAAAAATAAAAACAAGCAAATAAATTAATGAAGAAATTTATTGTATTAACTCTTACCTCCGGAAATAAATAAAACTTTTATGAACAAAAATTTTAGAACCGCTAAGTTAAAAAGGCTAAATTTTATACAATACATTATTTTTAAGATCATTTGGCGCCTATTACGGATTCAGAAAACCATTCAGTTAAATTCATTACACAATGAGATTATAAAAATGAGTCGAATTTGAATTTTCAAATAATACTCAAGTCAATTTAGGCCCGTGGCTTTATGCATTTTAAAATAAATACTTTGTCAGTGATTGGCGATCGCTCCACTGACACTTGCCATGTAATGGCTGCAAGATAAAACATGATTCAAAATTGTATCTCAATAATTTCCATACACCTACATTTATGACTAAAGCCAGCCGCACTTTGGGTGCGTTTATATAGAGAGAAACTTATGAATGATAAATTATATCGAGGGCTCCTGCAATAATACACGATCGTACGTTACCCAATGTCTGCTTCAAAACGTTAGCCCACGAGTAATGTAATGTTGCACAGAAAACATGTTTCGTAAAAACGCATCTAAATTGTGGCTGGCGTCTTTTTACTACCGCATTTGTCAACCGCACGTAAAAGAAGGTATTATTGATAAGTTATAAAATTCAGTTAAAATACCACGTCCGGAGAAGATAAAACTCTGACGATTAACTACCCAACGACCCGTAGCCAAGTGGCAATTTATTCTCAAGCGAAGTTTGTTATAGCTAACAAAACGTATGAAACTGACTAAAGCCTTCGAAAAATCACGTGACTTTTGCATACGTATTTTGACATTTCGTTAGCGATAGCGAAGTCCGCTCCAGAAAGATTGCCATTTGGCAATCAAATTAGTAAAAATATCATTGTCAGTAACATTATCACGTCAATAAAATCGAATCATCAATACTTAAAAGAGTTCTACATTGTTTTGTGCTACGCCATTATCATTACATCATTTAAACCAATAAAACAGTCTATACATCTGTACTCAAAATCAATGATACAAAGAAATGGAATACTTGTGGACTGAAAACAATGTGTAATCGATCAGAGTTTCTTGAGCCTACAACATTTAAATAGCAGTTATGATGCCGTAGTGATACCAGACGCTTGGTTCGACAAGATAACGATCGCATTTCCAATTAAATAAGACCAACTGGCCGATAAACATGATCCAAGGCGCGAAAACTTCATATATCACATTCCAATTCGTTTCACTACTGCTTACAAAAATCTATACATAATATATCTTCATTCGATAATTCGAGATACATACATATAACACCTCAAAATTAAAAAGCGGCACTTACCGCCGAAAACGTTTTAATAAGGACTAACCTACTTTACACTTACCTTTTTAGGAATACATCGAAATATAAACACAAAAGAACACCTCGGGAACATAATGATTATTGAAAACACAATGCATACATTCCCATATCGGCTGAAACTGAAGTTGCGATAAAACAGCAAATTGGTCGTCTGCGTGTACTCCGCCGGCCATAAGTACAATGGCAATAGATGGCATTAGATAAGTACATAATACTATTATATGTATAAATAATCAGGCACTTTTCAAGACTTTTTTTACTGTGATTCCCGCTCTAACAACTAAAAAAGAACAACTCCATTTAAACTTAAAAGATAATTCTAGAAATTAGGGATGGCGATCTTTAAATTCAAACATTGCAGAGAAGGACGCAAATATTCCTGTGCGTAGTAATTTGACACATGAACATCTACATACTATCGTACACAATAATATGTTAGTAGCATTTATTTTTGTGTGCTGTCACCACGCAAGATTTTTAATCTAAATAAAACAACAGTTTTTGTGGCTGGAGACATCATCCCCATATGGTTGTTTCAAATCAACCCGGACTCCCATAATGTTGCCAATGACATGAAATTCAGGTATCAGCCGCACAACTACATTTGCGTGAAGTATTCGATATTTCCGACCTGTGTAATCTGCATAACAGTTTTTTTTTAAAGTTAAAATAGGAAATTGTTTAAATGCAAGAAAATATCGTCGATTATATTTCGTGAGTATTGCACAATACGTACACTGTTTTAGTTCATGGTGAACTTTAAAAGTCAACAAATATAGTTACAAATAAGAAGACCATATCATCTTAGGACTCCGGTCTTCGACTAATATTTGCAAAGTTAACGGCAATTTTCTACATTTTTCACTGTGTCTTTATTATATGGATGATCAACAATATTAAAATTTAATAATGCTTATTACACAATAATTATTATAATGGCGCGTTACGATTGGACAGTAGGTCGTTTGTGACAACTGGCGGCCAATAAATTGCAGGACGCAGTCGGCGACTTGCTGTCGGCGAGGGTAAATCATAAATGACTCAGACATACCTTTTCTACTTGGATCAAATTATGTTGAATTAATGTAAACAAACAACTGTCACATAAAATTATAAACGTAACTATAAATACTTCATTTGTGCCAATTTGGCGGCCTTTTAAGAAATAGAGACCAATATCATTTAAATTAACATTGATTCGTTTGCAAAAATCCACATATAATGTTTGGCCCAAGTATACAAATTATTAATAATGCTTATCAGTAGAAAACATTTCTATAATATAGTATAGGAAAACGTAATACATCTCTACCTTTATAAAATTACTCTTTTAAAATACAAAATTTATTTTGCAGTTTCAACATCTACCCCAAAATTTATTAGAGAAAAAATGAAAACACTCGTTATTAATAGAAATGATTTCCGTCAAGTATAAAGAAAAAACTTTATTATTCTGTACACAACTTCATAGTCAATTTGCTAAACAGGAGCGATTTGAATACACAATACGAGGTGGATCAAAAACAATACATTAAACATTTCAAACTAATTACATGTAATATTCGCTCATACATACATTTTATCGTCCTAATTTCTAATATACCCGATCGGTCCAGCGATGGCCAATGTCCGTTAGTTAGAACGAATCAACGAGTGTGCATTGACAGCTGTCAACTGTCACCTGTCAGCCTAGCAACTGTCAAAATCTTAAAGGCGACAAGGGTATGTGTGTAGTGTGTTGTAGGAAACGTTTGTGTCAGAGCGAGGCCGCTGGGCTTTACTTGGACAGTTTGCTGATCACTCGGATTAGGGCTCCGTTTTCGTCCTTCAGCCGCTGGTTTTCCGCTTGCAGCGCCTGCTGATACTGAAAGCCATACAATTGACATGATCGAACATTTCACTAAAGACAGAGAGGAATATGAACATTAAAGAGGATGCTCGGTTTATGAGTTTTAAACAAAACATGAGCTGACATCAACCAGCGGGTTTGGGTTGCAAATAGAGAACTATAAATGCCATGGGAGATATTCGTAACTTGTCAATTTTAAAAACACCCTATTAATAACTACTCGAATTTGCAACCGATAAACCAGTGACATTTTTTAATGTAACCCTACTATCACCTGGCGTTCGGAGGGCACTTAGGGCAGCGCTACACACGTTCAGTTTTAAAAAAGATTTTATAAATTCACAAAATCAATTACTGCAAACCCAAAGTTTATTTGAAATTGACAATTTGAAAAACTAATTATTATTACAAACAGATGCTAGATGGAATCTTATCTATACCCGGCCCGGCGAACCTTGATCCCTATGACAGTTCATGTTAGTGATGGGTCGCGTGTCGATGAAACTTAACTTTTTTAACCGACTTCAAAAAAGGAGGAGGTTATCAATTCGACTGTATGTTTTTTTTAAAAACCGACTTTAAAAACGGAGGAGGTTATCAATTCGACTGTGTTTTTTTTTGACTATGTTACCGCATATCTCAGTCAGTTGTGGACCGATTTGAAAAAAAAAATTTTTACCTAGAGGCTATACCTTCTAGTCTGTCCCATTTTGGCCCCGTCGAGATCTGATGATGGGATCTTGGTGTAATCGAGGGAAACCCTTAATTTTGAAGGCACGTATAGTGTTTTCGTACTAGTATCTTAATGTTGGCATGTTGTTACGTCTGATAGTCATTATGTGGAGCTGAGCTGATGGTGGAACTCCTTAAAAAATAGGAGTTTAGTAATTAAAACACCAGATGTTTTGTCAGGTACTGTATAGGATGCTAACAAAACCAAGTCAAAGGCGCAGCTTCTTCCCTCCCTTCTCCCCCCTCCTAACCCCTCCCTCCCGCCCCCAACAATAAAAATATATAATTACATCAAGAAATATATAATTACTGCAAGAAATCAATTAACTCTTACCGCTGAAACGATGGATTTGATAGTCTGAGTACCGAGAAAGGACATAGAACAGTTTTTATCCCCAAAATCATTTGTAAAGGGAACCCGATGATACGATATACAACAAACTAAATTAAAAATGCTATTAGCAAATCTTTAAATGTTCTTCTTTAAACGGTCTTCCTTCTCGTTACTACTTTCTTCCAAATGACGCTGTCGCATTTTAACAGCGCGTTTAGTAGGTCTACCCATGTTGCACCTTACAATAAATTTCAACTAAAAATTAAAAAAAATTATTTAAAAAAAACCGACTTCAAAACTGACTACAGTGCTAAAACCAAAAATTTTATTTCCAATTTATTATCTGTTATTTTTTGGAGTCGGTGCCAGAAATTCTAATTCTAATGTTTTTTTGCAAGTAAGGACAGGATTAAGAAAAAGTTATTGGTGTCGCTGAAATCAGCTGATTTATTTAAAGGCGGTATCACTTCTCTCAGAGTCGTCATAAAAAAATGTGGATTTCGGTATGGAAAGTGTGACAAAAGGAAAGTGTTAATGGAGCGGAAGGTTAAAGCACTGATGAGATGTGATTTTCTACGAAAATTAAAGACTATTGAGAACTGGGACAATGTGGTTTACCTGGACGAAACGTGGCTCACGCCAATCACACAGTCCCTAAAATATGGACAGACGACACAGCAAAATCCTGTACCAAAGCGCCAGAAGGCAAGGGTCAACGTTTGATTATCTGCCACGCTGGTACAGCCAAAGGTTTTGCGCCTAATTGCTTGTGGGCCTTCAAGTCAGTTAAAACGACCGATGATCACGAAGTGATGATGGATAATTTAAATGAGCCCCACCATATTTTGATGGACAACAATAATAAAGGGTAAAGTGTAACCCTTACAAGCATTTTTTGAGCAATAGAGTAGTCAAAGCTTGGAATGGGCTAGGAAGAACTGGATACAGGAGGCTATCAGTTGTCTCAACTGCCTGCCTGATAACTAATAATATTAATAATAACCCCGCAGGGCAGCTTTGTGGCGAGCTGTGGTGAGTAGCGACACCACGGGGTCAGTCGTTAATCCGAGTGCTCCTGAGAGTCGGTCTAGGCCCTCGTCTTCGGTTTGCCGAAGTGGAACCCAAGGGGGTCTGTAGGACTCACCTCTGGCTTGCCTTTACTGGCCGGTCAGAGTGAAGTCGCGAGAGCGTGATGCTCGAAGGGTGGATGTGGTTGCGTAAGTGGCGAGTGGGCACGTGATGCTGGACCCTCAGGGAGCGCGTGATCGTCGTTTAAAGTCCAGGGCCACCTCTCCACCCTTAGCCGGCAACGCCAATGTTGCCCCTCAGTCCGGTCTATACGACCCACGGCGCCAGGGGGGGCCCATTGAGTTGCTGGCGAGTCACCGCCTGCCAATTTATTCAGCATGAGGCTATGATCTAGGCAGGTGTCCCGAAGTCTCTCCCTCCATAGTCCTAATTACCCGGTCCACCTAGCACCCAAACCCATAACCCAGACTTGTTTCCATCCGTATTCTGCAATAGTCCTACACGAGCCGGGGATTGTCCTTGGGTGTACTTTTATAGTAGGTACATACAGGGATAATCGCCGGCTGGTGTCACAAAGCTTTTAGACTAATGTTGTCAAACGGGCCTCTGCGTGTTGGCTTCGGCCCCATGTACGCCTTCCAAAGGTCCGGGACCCCATGGTCCCGAGATAGGAAAAGCAACAACATAATAATAATAATAAATCCTAGAGTGGTTGCAACGCAATTGTGTGGCAGCTAACATTCAAATGTTCCAAAAAGAATTGGTCAGACTGTTGAACCTGCAGAAACAGCAAACAAAGCGGACATATTTCTTGGATGAAATGGCAAAATCCAAAGGTCACGCAGTGATTTGGCTACCGCCCTACCACTGCCAATATAATTCCTTAAAACTTTTTTTTGATGTTTGGGATCGAGACGTGCGATACGACAGCATTGTAGATGAGCCGTTTTTGATAAACGTAGGCGACAGCAGCTGCAGTGCAAAAAAATAAAAAAAATTTTTTTTTTTTGAAAACCCTGTACATAATTTTTTTTTAAATACTGGTATGTGGTGCTTCAGTGTACAGTGTATCCACACCTTTGCTTTGGACCACACAGAAAAAAATTACAACCCTTGTAAACCCTTGAACTTCAAATAAATTGTTTTTCTGAATTGGGCTCCTTTTTGTTTCGAAAAGCAATAACTTTTTTCCTGTAAGTCGTAACACTTATTGTTGCACCATTTTAGAATCTGCAAAAGATGGGCATTTTTTTTAAACAATGGGCACTGACAGTGTGGTACATTTTTTTTGCACCAAAAGCATTGAAAGTCAAACGATTTGCTAGCAGTGAGTATTGAATTTTGAAAGAAACTTAATTTTTTTTATTAAATTCAGTTTGTAAAAAAAAAACGAATGGAGTACTAAGTACAAGTACATCAGCAATAATAATAAAAAAAATGGATAAAAAAAACCGTCATTTTTGGAAATTATAACCAAATTTGTAAGGCAAGGTAACGATTTCTAAAAAAATTTAAAAATTTTTTTTTTTTTGAAAACCCTGTACATAATTTTTTTTTAAATACTGGTATGTGGTGCTTCAGTGTACAGTGTATCCACACCTTTGCTTTGGACCACTATTTACGCCACACCCTGTATAAATAAATGATTGCTGTACAGCTTTTGTTTTATTTGGTTTTGTCCAACAGTTAATTTTTAATTCTCTTGGGTATACAATAGTGAGTGCATGTATGCCGCGCTCCGTTCGATTCAATAGAGAATGTACTAATACTTAAGTATGAAAAAGCAATGACACTCATAATTTATCACTTAATTATGCCACAAATAAAAACTGATACTAATAAAATCTAATCTTAAATAAAACAAAACCTGGTGTCCCCAGAAATATTTAATAAATTTGAGTGAAATAAAAACAATTTCATGCAACTTTTTAACATTCAGCTCAGCAACTATAACATATATGATTACAAATCATGTACACTCGTTTCCATTATCGACATTTGTTTATCGATATTTTTCCGCACTAGTCGATATCTTCCGAACGAAGTAACTTTTGCAGGACGTAAACGTAAAGTATGATTGAGATAATTTCTTGTAAATGTTAAGAATTGTTATAATTCCGACGGAATATCATTGTAATGGCATATATCTACCTTACCTTAATAAACGGCATTTTTAGAAGCCTCCAATTCAATTCTAATGTAACGGTGACGCCACTACAATGTTGTGTCGTAGGAATAACTGTCAATGTCATAGGGATCAAGGTTCGCCGGGCCGAGTATAATTACTATATTAAAACAACGTAAACGAAAGCTATCAAAAATAGGTATGTACAATTGTGCTGGATGCGGTGTAGTTAGGGTATTTATAAACTAAAGCCGTTTAGTAGACCTATGGAATGGAAAACACTAAAATATCTGGTTAGGTACTTTAAACTTTCAAAACAAAGAACCTTATTCTTTGTTCCACTGAAAATTTAAAAATTTTTGATTGGCTATTAATATGGACACATAAAAAAATAAAAATTTTGGCTACATGTAAGGATTTCACACACATTAGTAATTGGTATTGTCTGTGGTGATAGGGTCATCATACGGTGACGTCACTGTTTGGCGATGGGTTCGGCGAGGACATTGAGGTAATGTTGCGAATGTCATGGTACGAACAGGGCATGCATCACACGGCAGCCAACAGTTTGCAAACGATTCTAGGTAGCGAATGAACTAATAGCTACGTATATTTTTTTTATATAACACAACATATTACGAGGATTGACGAAAACAAATGAATATTGGTATAATTTTTTTAGCTGCGATATTTTAGAAATTTTAAGCTTTGGTATTAACATTTTTTTAATTACATTTGGTATTGAGTATTTACATGGTAATTAGAGGTCGAGTGATGGTGGCGAAAGTGGTATAAACACAATTACTTTTGCAATTTTATTTGGTAAACCAAGGATGTTGTAGGTAATACGTCTTGCTAACAAAACACGACGTGAATCGACAACGCGAGCGCATTGTCGCTAGTACCCCTCTATTCACAAGATGTATTAACAAATATTCATTCCTTCTTTCTTGTTGGGTTGGAATAAAAGTAACACGACATTTAGTTATAACAAACTGGAAAGAACCATCAATCTTTATTTTTGTGAGCTGTGAAATCACATTTTTGGTATCAAGATACCGTTTTTGGTATCAAGGTAACGTTTCCAACCCAAAATATTAAATTATAAGTAAGTAATTGGCAGCTCATCATCAGCAACGAAAGTTGACAGCAAATATAATCTAATCATGCCATCAGCATACGAAAACCTTTAATATTAGTACAACGATTCTCCATTACGGAGACCATGGCAGCTCTGTGGGACTGGCTTATGAATTTTATAATGAAATTCAAAATTACTTATACAAACTTCTTGTTTTTAGTTTTCGAACCATGTTTCTTGTTAATGTGTTCACTGAAATTTCGTTTAGCTACCTCTAACTTTTCTAATATATTTGTAATGTATGTGATATTGTGTTCCTTTTTATTTACGTCACTAAAGAAGAAAAAAAAACTATAATTATGAATAGGAGTCCGGCGCAAGAGCTCGCGCATCGGCCACAAGTTAGACACGTGTCAATTCATGCTCGCATAGCACACTGTTAGAGGTACACTGCAGGGGGCAACAGGCCGCGGTGCGGTCCGACTGTTAAAACTACAAATATCAGCATCGTGCTATTTCGTCAGAAAGGTGATATCATACTTCATCTATTTTTGTACACTTAGCGGTCACGTTTCGACAGAAACTGGGGCGAGAAGGGAAATCATACAATGTCTTACAAACTACCCGTTATAAATGAAGGGAGCTACTGAGAATTAGTAACTTAACAACTTTATCAAAGAAACATGGATCGAAAAACGACAAAACATTTTTGACTTTCCATACTAAAGCGGTCACGTGACCTATCTCTGATTCTATGAAAAGTCGAATTTTTTGGCATATTTCAGCACGTGTTTCTAGGAGAAAGTTGTTTTGTTACTGATTCTGAGTAGCTCCCTTCATTTTGAACGGGTAGTTTTAAAAACATTGTATATTGGACTGGCAATATTCTTGATTAAGCCATATCGTTACTAAGCGATGACGTAATAGATTATTGAATTATAATATAAAGTACGAAACAAAAGGCCTATGATTCCAAATCTGTAGAAATACTGTCTCTAACATGGGTTCATGAAATAAATAAAAAATCACGGCGATAAACACTATCAATAGCCATTGCCTGCGACTTCTACTGCGTAGACTCGATGATACAAAATAACTCAGTGTTGTTGCCGTCATAACATCTTAGTAAGTAATCATGACGTCTTATTAGCATTTCGTTTGAAGGTAGGATTATTCGTTATCCTACCTTCAAAGGAATACACTATTTTAATGTTAATTGGAATAACAGTAAGCCAAACCTAGAAGCCTTTAGTAGAGTTTGGAATAACCTCTAAAGATTAAAGATGTAACAAAATAGCAGATGCTGATAGTGTAACTTAACTCAATTTATCGATGTAACTATTTGCTCATCTTTTTCTCACTCACAACAAATACTTTTCCACTGAAATTTTAGCCTAGGTGTTGTCTACTAATCAATTTTATGTTATTATTATGATCAATAAAAGTCAGAATAATGGAATGAAATGTCTGTATAAGTAAGCGGTAAAAGATAGAAAGCTTCATGACACAAACGAAGGAATCGTGAAGCATTATATAAAACTCAAATCACACAAATAATTTGTACCTAAACTGTGTTATAATAGCAAATAATCATGTAAGTATAGTGTGAGCTCGAAAAGTGAAGCGAATAGTGCGTGTGTCCGCCGCACCGCGCCGCTAGTAGAACGCTCGAAGATCAGTTACCTATTTTGCGGCAGAGTTGGTCAATTTGCTGACGACCCGGGTAAGGGCTCGGTTCTCAGCTCTCAGCCTTTCGTTCTCGGCTTTTAGCTTTTGCAATTGCTACAAAACGAATACCAACATTACAACTCTGTTTTGCAATCGTGGCGCCACCATCGGCCCCATAACAGAACCTTTAGTGTCCGATTTTTCTATAACTATGTGTTGTGTGAGGTAAGTGCTGTTAGTAGGCTATTTGTTGTACATTACCTTAAGTTCTTCTTCCATCTCGGATAGTTTTCTCTCCATGGCTCGCTTTTCCCTCTTTTCGATTTCAGATAACGAATTTTGATTCTGGAAATAACGAAATGTGTTTATTATTACACAAGTAAGTACCTTAATTACTTATTAATTATTATACGCAATAGGATCTCGCTTTGCATAATGGCTGACAGTAAACACACATTCGCAGAGATACGAAAATATAAGCAGCACAAAAAACACAACTACATTTATTCACGGCCATAACAATGCTTTTATTTCCTATTTAACACTCTTAAATACTCATCAAAACCCGGTAACTGCTGCATATTAAAATAATAACCACGATACAGGAATTTTAATTAATGTTCACAGTCTGCTTATTCGAAATTAATTCCGATTTAATGGTAATACAGTTTTAAGCAGCACTTCTAAATAAATTAAAGCACAATTTACACAAACAGCTTCAGAATAACAACGAATTGAGATCTAAGAAATGACAGATAATCTTTGTGCCGAATCAAAGCGCCCCCACCGAGTCTACAGGAAACTAAAATTGCATATGTTTATGTCAACTTATTAGTTCCGTGGATAGTCACTAAACGCTCACTACAGCCGTCAGCGCCATAATGGCGATAATCAAATGTCTTCATTTTTATTTGCATTACAGTATGCAGTCCAGCGTACTTGTATCATAGAGGTAAGTGATTTCCTAGTATTCCTACACTTCCTTAGTGAACCTACCTACATGCCAAACAGCTTTATTATCAGGGGTCCAAGTCTGCTAAATTCCTCTAGCCAGATTGTAACAGATGCGTAATTGAATTAGCAAAATTTTGCCAGTTCTAGTATGGACCAAAATGTTCTCAAGCTGTTCAATTACGATTTGATTACAGTTTTGGTTACTTGGTTTGGTGATTGGAATCTAGCAGACTTGGCCCCCAGTAGTTTTGGCTGTGCGTTGTCTCTCAGTCACTGTCAGTAACGGAATAGTTGTCGTAATATTTTGAAGATCATGCTATTCAACAATAACGACAAATTATGCACCATCCAGGAATCGAACCTAGGATTTATCTCGCACAGAATACTAGTCTCAATACACACTAGCGGTTAGTTTCTAACCAATTTTTACCGATTTAGCTTCAAAACTGACGAAGTTTTAAACTTACACCTTCACCCCTTTTTACCCCCTCAAAAATTATTTCTAGTTTTAAAATTTCAATATATTAAGATTCTAATAAACCTAGTAGTTTGGTTAGTTAGTTTTAGTCAGTCAATCATTATGTTAGTTTTCCTTTCTTCACAACATTAGAAGATATTCGCAATTGCAAAAAAACTCGCTTTGCAAAAAACTGGCCACCTGCAACGCCACGAAAACACGTGCGATGAATTATAAAACAAGTGCAAGTACACAAAAGTTTTTGAAGGTCGGATACACCATGGCCTTTATTACCTGATGCGTAAGGTTGGTAGTAGAATTCGCAAATCTCAGTGGACAGGTGTGGGTAATTAGCGGGTGGTGGGCGGGTGTTAGTCAAAATTTAAATAGAGAAATGTGAGTCGCAATCAATGTACCTACTCGTATGTCACGGCCGGGCTCGGTCTCGTACATGGCCGATATTATTTATGACAGGCAACATATTTATAGACCAACAAGTTCATAAGAGACCTTCCTAATTTCTTATAGATTTTTGAACAAGTTTGTTACTATCAGAATCATTACAATCAGTCTAATTTTTAAATCAAGTTATTTAAATCATTACAACCCGGCTTTTTAAAACTTTGTAGCAAAATGTCTAGGTGTTTGACAGTTTAGGCAGTGGATTACACGTGGAGGGCGACAATGATAGGTGGAAAATTAGTCAGGACTTATAGCTAGGTACTTGCCACATCTCGCTTTCAGGGTTTAGGTATCACTTCACAGGCCACAATCACTCGAAATGTCTGTAAGGAGTTTTACAGGACACACACGCGGCGAAAGCGCTCTGGTCAGTCTAGTACATGTGTCATAGGGAACGTCTCGATGTCGACTCGATCTTCGGGGTTCTCACGGTACGTTTTAAACAAATAAAAATAAGGCAGGTATGCGTGTGAGTGTGCGCGGCGTAGTAGTAATATAGGGTACACAAACAAATCAAAATATTGTAGTAAACACTAGGTATTCTGTAAAAATAGCCATAAACAATGGATTGTTTCTTATTATTCTTAATGTATGGTTAAACAATACATTTTAGATGTAAGTGACAAACATTTTTATTGCTAAGTCTAGTATAAGGTAACCCTTCTATTATTCCATTCAAGTCGCTTATTTGTAGCTGCTTCTTGCCATTGTGTGCCAAAAAGGTCCCTGGTCAGCATATATCGTGACAACGCATAGCATGCTATGTGTTTGTGCGTGTGTGTGTGTGTGTGTGTGTGTGTGTGTGTGTGTGTGTGTGTGTGTGTGTGTGTGTGTGTGTGTGTGTGTGTGTGAGAGAGAGAGAGAGAGAGAGAGAGGGAGAGAGAGAGTATGTGTGTGTGTGTGTGGTGTGTATGTACCTAGCAGGCGGTTCACCTACACCTTGTAGTACCTATCACATTGTGTATCTGTGTGAGGTGTGTAACAACTTCGCCACACACAAATGTGAAAGTGTGTGCGTGTGTGTGAGTGTACGTGTTGTGCGTGCGGGAGTACACACGTTCCTAGAATGTTAGTACTTCGTTATCTATCACATTGTGTATCTTTGTGCGGTGTAAAACAAATTCACGACCGTGACGTACCACTTGCGTGAGCCTGGTGATGGTGGCGCGCGCCTCCCGCAACTGCTGCTCGGAGGTGTTGAGCAACGCGCGCAGGCGGCGCACCTCGCCGGAAGACGCCTCATACAGAGCCTTGTAGTCGCGCTCCTCGCCCTCCTCGGTGCGTTCGCTGCCAGACTGCAACGAGAGGTTTACGTGTTAAATGATGTAATCGTGTGGACCAGCTCGCACTATTACAATTTCTGTATCTAAACATTATTTTTAAAAGAGGCCTTGACAATAGTGACTGAGCTTATTATGCTGCTTCTTCTCAGCACTAGCCCAGATAAATTTCAATTTAATCCATTTTAAAAACCCTTCAGATAAATTCCGTCAAAATCCCTTGGCACTGCATGTTCCGTTTTTTCTTTAACACAGTTTGTGAAAAAAAAAACGTATTTCTCTACATATTTTAAAATTAAGTGCTGTTTAGAAGATTGTTATATACGATCGTATATCTCATATTTCATAATATCACCGAACTATAGTTATCAGCTATTTATCATACTTTTTGCTTATGACTCATAAGGCAGTTTTAAACGACGTACATAGTAACGATGGAAAGCGGACGTCTTGCAGGGCGCAAAATGGGTCGCACACTAGCATGTCGGACTAATGGTTATCAGTTTTTTTTTTTGCTTATGACACAAGGCAGTACAAAAATCAAATACGCCGATGTAAATAACTTCACTTCTTTAGACGCAAAATCACAGTATAGAGTCAAAAGTAGAAAAAATATCGTCAACACACGTAAGTTTAGACCTAAACAGTCCTTACTGGAAGCACATTTTAATAAAGTGGGAAATTGTATCTAAATTCTGCACTTATAACATCGACCATCTTTGGCGGGAGCTAATAACGCGAGAGCGCGTCTTTCGCACACAGGGTGAACATTGAATGCATATTAATTTTCAAGGTGTTTTCAAATCACTATAAAACTAATATAAATCATAAAAAGGGGACTTAATAATGTTTCCTAATTACTGAAACTAGAGCATTTCATAACTGTACAAAATACGAATAGCACACACCAAATACTGAAAAGAAGTCATAATATAAAATGGTTGAATTATTACTTGCGGCATAATATTTGAGTGCTTCCGTTAGTCACAGTAAATATAAGCACACTTTGGTTAAAAAAAGCGTCTCATTCACTTGATGCGCGTATTATTTCTACTTGCGAAGGCGTTTAACCTGTTGTTAACAATTAAATACATGTTTAAAAAATACTAAACAATAACTGTTGGGAATTAGATTTTTGAGTACCTAATTATAAAGTAATAAAAATTCAACCTTAGATAGGTAAACTAGGTCTTTGTTTTAAAACTTCGGAATGAATATTCTGCCATTTTACCACACGTCGAAAAAAAATGGACTTGGTAAATGATTGTAATTAAAATAATTAGCCACTGTTTAAAAAATGCGAATCACTCACCGCTTTATGTAACGAGCCGAACTAAATAATCCAAAACAGATTTAAATTAAATAAGGTCAAGTAAAATTCTATCATTAGCCGTAGAACAGACCTAATAACACGTAGACGTACTCGTACCCTGGTTTAATTTCGATATAATAATAGCAGAACGGATCTTTTATATTTACAACTAGTGGCTTCCCGTGGCTTCGTCTGCGTTTTGCATAAACTCGATGGTACAAAATTACTCTTACTTCCATCGCCGATCAGTAATGATGACCTCTTATTTGTACTAAGTCGTATGGTGTAGAGAGGTTGCTATGTGTCTCTGGATGTATCACTATGAGATAAAACAGCCTAGATTATGCACTAGACTTGCTCAAACTATAGGATGCGCAATAAAATTGATTCAGCAGATTTTGAGTCTATAAGGAACAAAAATACATGCAGACAAAAATTTCAAAACATATTTTTGTACTCCTGTGACCTATTATAAGCCCTGCAAGGTTTTTATTTTATTTTAAAATCAATGTACTCTCAACATTGTTCTCTACTGTATTGTACGTATAGATTGGATATCAATTTTAGCACATGGTAATTCTAGGATCAAATGCAATTGTCAACGTACACAGTATCCATCGGAGGCGACAGAGTTCAAGCTCAGACTTCTAGAGTTAAGACCGGGGCCGGTCTCTAAGGAGTTCAGCGACCGAGACTTCTCCTTGTCGAGATTGTGCTTCCGGTTCTTCCGCTCCGGCCGCACCGGAGGCACCGAAAGAACCTCTGGCGGTTCTACTGGTTCCGGCACTCGCACAGGCGCCGCCGGCACCGGCTTCGGCTTAAAGTTCTTTTGACTCGCCAACAACTTTTTGTCCAACTTTTTCAACACTGGCGTCATCAAATTCAGAGACCCTAACGTCGCACCGCTTAAGTAAACGCCCCCATACCCGGAGCTGGTGCCACCGTATATGCCTAAATTGGAAGTGGCGCGGCCGAAGCCCGCCGTGTAAGGGTTGTAGTTTCTGTACGCACTGGGACTGGAGTAGTTCGAGTAGCTGTTCGAGTACGGGGTGTTGTATTGTCCGAGCATGGAGCCAAGCATGCTGGGCGAGGAGCCATAGTGCGAGGCGAGGCTCCTGGGCCGCGACGTGTACCTGTCCTGTTTCCGACTCATTTCCGATCACATGTCAGGCGCGAGCTGGCGAACGGGGTCGGCGGCCGGATCGCGGGCGACACGAAAACACACTGACTGTTTTCCGAGTTTTGTTCGGCGGGTAAAAATATTGGCGCCCACGCGCGCAGGGCCGAGCGAGCGAGACGCCTTGACGCACTGGAACTTGCAGATGAGAGGGAAATATTCGTTCTAAGAATCAGTAAAATGTCAAAAAAAACTTTACGTGTTGCTTTAGCTCATTCATAAGTGTTGTGGTTTCGGAATGATTGAGCATCAGGTTATCGGTATCTACAGTGCACGCAATATTTAATTATCAGTACAGTCGGCAGCACTTTACCCATTTGAACTAGGAAAACAGCTTTTATTACGTAGGCATGAGCGGCCTTAAAGTCAAAATGCGATAGTACGACGTGCGGCCGTTTGAACATGCATGCATGAACAGAATAAATATACTTCCACAGAAATAATATTTTTGGTTGGAAATGATTCCACTACAGGTTTTTAAAACTTTCTACTTTCTTATGTAAAAGAAAAATAAAGATTCTCTTTCCAAAGCCAATAAATTAGGTAAAGAAATTGTCAGGAAACATCATTGACGTACAAACAACATCGCGCCTTGCATCACGTGAGTCTAGGCGTCACCAGTAAACAAAGCTCGACGATAGAGGTAACATTGGGGTCGATTCCCGCCCCGACACTATCTTACACTTATTTTAAGTTTATTCCTTTCTGCTAATCAAAGGAAAAGAGATAAAATACCATAATTTTGAACTGGATTCGATTCCAATGTAATTAAATTTAAATTTAGTCTCTCTTCAAACGAAAAGAGACAGACTACAAAAATTTATAAACGTTAAATTAAGTGATGCGGTTTCTTACATGTTTTCGTCTAACTTATGTTAGTCGTCATCTAGTGATATGCCTACTAAATTGTCTATGAATTCTGTAATTTTCCTAAGCAACTGACAGCTGTTTAGTCTGACGTTTCTAAATTATTATAGACTGTCTCTTTTCGTTTGTTTAGCAGTGAAACGGACGGACTGAATTTTAATTTAATTTTAGACAGGGCACATTGTAATCGATCAAATAAAAAACAAACACTGACTTATGAAACTTCAGCATCCACAGAAAAAATAAAGGCAGACATGACCATGACTAAAATTAGACTCAAACAATCGAAACCTTGCAAAAACATAACTAGGTAAGTACTTAATTTGACGTTTACAAAATATTGTAGACTTTCTTCGTTTATTCGACACAGAAAGAGACAGATGAACTTAAAACTACTTTTAGAGAGTTCTGTCGGGAAGAGGGCCTATTGTTGCGTATACCGAGGGGCCTGAACATAAGAATATGTTACACGCTTTGGGGCCGGCTCATCAATCAATTAGCGGTTTCCCTGTAAATTGGCAAGAAGATAGGAGGCCGCAGTAAATGGGTTCGCCCGCCCTACTCGTACAGGTACAGTGCGCTAAATATAAACAAACGAACATCACCCAACGTAAATAAAAACCGTGCACAAAGCTACAGATATCAGAAGGACAGATTATATAGTACACAAGCACTTAAGATCGCACACGCTAGACCGCGGCGTTTTGTCTTTGTCGTGTATAAATAGAATCTATTTTCAAGTTTATACAGCTCCGGTTCATGAGATGACCCAGATACACTTTGTTTTGGTACACACTAATGGATTTGACTGGAATTTGGAACCACACGTGCCGAGTGGTCGCGCGTCGGAAAAATAAAAGTTTGTGAAGAAATTGAGTTATTTTAGTTTCCTTCTCGATCAAGGTGTAAAGTATGCAGATAAATTACAGCTATGAATAAATAACAAGTAAAAAACCCTTTTTAAAAACAAGCTTTTATGTCAATGCGCTAAAAAGTATAAAATAAATTGTCCTTTAAAACTTTTACGATTAAATAATAACATCATTACACAATTTATATTATACTAGCTGTTGCCCGCGACTTCGTACGCGTGGACTCGATCATACAAAATATTTTATACTCCTGTCGCCATCCAGCTATTACGATCTCTTAGTCTACCATGTCGTAAGGAGAAGAGAGGAATGAAAAATCAAGGTCCATCATAGGCACTCTTTTTTAGATAGGTTACTATTAACTGGCCATCCTCCTCTGGTAAGAAAATTTCGCATGGCAGTGACACCGACTCCAAAACTAAATTTTGTCGTACATATCTTTCTTAGTAAAAGTGTGAAGGATTTTTTTAACCTTTAAGTATACTTTATTGGAGGCAGCTTTATTCGTTTGTAACTTAAGTTTTAGTGTTCAGAAAAAAATCAGACCTAAACCTCCCTACCGCAATAAATGAATGCGGTTTAGCATTTATTTATTGTGTCCCTAGCCTACTCAAAGGTCGCTTTGTAAGTTATTACTCTCGTGAAGTTATTATTGTTATTAGGAGCCTGTCGTGTCCCACTGCAGGGCAAAGGCATCCCTACCCTTTCCTTAGTGATAAGTAGTATAAAAAATAGTGCCAATTGACTTTGATGTTTCATTAATAATACAGAAATTAAATAAATTATGACAAACTGTCTGTGGTGAAAGTATCCACGAACTACTTAGCGTTAAGGTCAGCACCATGAAATTATGACTCCTGAATGTAAACTCCTGAATGCAAATATCAGTTGCTTCAGACCTTAAATGTGTAGACCTACACAAATTTAAGGTCTGAAGCAACTGATATGGAACCCTAGCAGCTCAGCTCAACTATAAGAGATATGAATAGAGCGCCTCAGGGAACATTGTTCAGCGTGATGAGCATTTTCTATTGACGTACACAAATTGAGGGTCTGGAGCAACTGATATAGAACACTAGCAGCTCAGCTTAACTATAAGAGATATGAATAGAGAGCCTTAGGGATCATTGTTCAGCGTGATGAGCATTTTCTATTGACTTACACAAATTGAATGTCTGGAGCAATTGATATGCTAAATTACTTTAGACTGATTTTCAAACTCCCAAGGTAATCCTACTGTCTCCAAGTTACGATCTGGTGACGAAAACCTGGAGAAATCTAGAGAAGCTTTCAGATAATTTTATGGTGCTGACCTTAACGCTAAGTAGTTTGTGTATACTTTCACCACAGACAGTTTGTCGAATTTTTGTTAAATTAATGTATTTGTTGATTTTATTAATGAAAGATAAACTATAAGAATAGTCTTACTTACTTCACGATATAGGGGAAAGGGTAGGTAGGCCTTTGCCCTGCAATGGACACGACTGGCTTCTAATAATAATAACTTTACGATAGTAGTTACTTACAAACAAAGCTTTGAGTAGGCTAGGGACACAATAAATAGATGCTAAACCACATTCATCTATTGCGTAGGGAGGTATGAGTCTGACCTGAACACTAAAACCTAAAGTTACCTTATTTTTACAAAAGAATAAAACTGCCTTAATTAAGGGACCTAAAAATTTGAAAAAAATACCTTTACACTTTTATTAACAAAAGATATACGACAATATTTAGTTTTGGAGTCGGTGTCACTGGCATGTGAAATTTTCTTACCAGAGGCGGATGGCGGGGTGATAGTAACCTATCTAAAAAAGAGTGCCTATTATATCATGATAGCTGGATGGCGGCGGGAGTATAAAATATTTATTATTTTGTATGATCGAGTCCACGCGTACGAAGTCGCAGGCAACAGCTAGTATAATATAAATTGTGTAATAATGTTATTATTTAATCGTAAAAGTTTTAAAGAAAAATTTATTTTATACTTTTTAGCGCATTGACATAAAAGCTTGTTTTTAAAAAGGGTTTTTTACTTGTTATTTATTTTTTACTTTTTAGTATTCGCGGGACAGATTTCTTAGTCTGTAGGCATATATCACTGTTTATCTCATTCAACGCATCATTGAGGCAAGGGCATTTGTCGGTAAAATTCGATGGGCTTATTATTTTTCAATCGACTAAAAACTGAAAGGGTAACTATGTGCAACTAATATCTAACATACCTTGGTATCAGTTTATCGAAATCTTATTTCGATGTCAATTAAATTAGGTAAGCCTCAAAAAGGGCTATTTTAAAATTGAACAACGACAGTGACTTAAAGGTGGCGAAAGTTTTAAGCTCGCTTACTTAAGACATATGTAAGTAAGGAACAACAAATAACGGCTTGGCAGCTAATATAATGGCTAGGCGACGAGTAAAATAGCTTGGCTACGAATTTAATGTAAACCAAAGAGTTAAAAAGCACTAATTATTACCCTGAAGTATTGAAATCGCTTAAAAAATACAGCAAATAGGAAAACCAATTATTTTAACCTTGACTTGCCGAGGTCCTTTTCTGTGATACTAGTCTGCAATTTAAAGGCCGAAGGCGCGAAGGGAGAGCATTCTAATGCTTGCTTTTACGTTGAACAATTTAAGGTTTAATGTTTGTATGCCACTTGTAAGTTGTAAACTAATGCTGTTGACGCCTCTCGCGAAATTACACAAATCAAAGTTAAACAATCTATGCTACGGACTACAACAATTCGACTTAATTTTTTACATTCAATCCTCAGTACAATCAATACACAAAAATCTAAGACGATTTACACAGCTTACCATGCATTGTCATCTAAACTATACAGGTTTGTATACAAAATTTCAGCTCAATCGGTTGAAGATATTTGCTTTAAAATTGGACTGCAATAAGTATTTGTGACATAACTTATCACCCGACTAGCTACAACACCTTGTCTTGAGAAATGCGCCGCGTAAGGCATAAGTAAGCTTCAAGCTAATTATTAGAACTTCAAGCTAAGCCTTACGCAGCGTAAACACTATTCTAGTTTAATTTGAAGTTATCCTTCTCCTAGACAGGCAAACCATTGCTGTTGACGCATATGCGTCAACAGCAATGGTTTGCTTGCCTCACCAAAATTAAACTCGTCAAAGTTTACCTACCGATGCCACATACTCAAAAAATTCAACCTCAATAATTATAAACGAGGACTCCAAAAAACCCCTTTTAACAGTCGTACACAACGATTTCTAAGCAATATTTAATGGAATGGTTTGCCATTGCCTTTTCCATCTCACACACTAGCCACTAGTGTGCAGGTTTTTCCTCATGGTGTTTTCCTTCACCGTTAGGCAGCCGTATCTTTGAAAAAGTCTGTAGGTACTTACGTTTTTGAACAAAC
The DNA here is from genome assembly GCA_949316185.1 of Pyrausta nigrata. Classification (NCBI taxonomy): domain Eukaryota; kingdom Metazoa; phylum Arthropoda; class Insecta; order Lepidoptera; family Crambidae; genus Pyrausta; species Pyrausta nigrata. The sequence goes on from OX438936.1 coordinate 5,394,592, forward strand.
TTATTGGTACAGGCGGAGATAGAACTCATGATCTCACGGATGAAAAGTGAAGTTTTCTCCGCTCGGCTAACACGCCTTTTCTTCACGCCAAGAACACCCGACACACCAAATTTCTAAACGGTTCGGAGCAACGGAGTTAAACTCGCATGCTTATTCTCTGCAAGCCCTTTCATTTGATACCCATATTGTAAGAAAGCATAAAAAAACTTAGTCCACCATCTTTAGAAGTCTGCCTTATTTGATTTGCAGTGACGTCACCTTGTTTATCGAGCTATTCTTAGCAAGCCCTTTCATTTGATACCCATATTATAGAAAAGCATCAAAAACTTAGTCCGCCATCTCTATGAGTGCGCCATATATGATTTGGAGTGACGTCACCTTATGTGTTAAGTAATTCTTAGCAAGCCCTTTCATTTGATACCCATATTGTAAGAAAGTATACAAAACTTAGTCCGCCACCGTTTGAAGCCCGCCATATTGGATTTACAGTGAGGTTTTTTTATCCAATTATTCTCAGCAAGCACTTTGATTTGATACCCATATTGTAGGAAAGCACAAAAAACTAGGGCCGTTATGTTTAGAAGTCCGCTATATTGGATTTGAAGTGACGTCACCTTATTTATGGATATGTTATCAGCAAGCCTTTTCATTTGATACCCATATTGTAGGAATGCTTTAAAACATGACTATGTTTGTCCGTTATCTTTAAAAGTCCGGCATATTAGATTTGTAGTGCCGTCACCTTATTAATCGAGTTATTCTCAGCAAGCCCGTTTAATTGATAAAGTACATTGTAAGAAAGGAAAGAAAACTTAGCTTGCCATCTTTAGAAGTCCGCCATATTGGATTTGGAATGACGTCACCTTATTTATCGAGTTATTCTCAGCAAACCCTTTTATTTGATACCCATATTGAAGGATTGCATTGAAAATAAGGAGTCCGCCATCTTGGATGGTCCACCATGTTGAATTTAGAATGATGTCATGCATCTTACCATGCATTGTCATCCAAACTTAACGTGTATACAAAATTTCAGCTCAATCGGTTGAAGATATCTGCTTCAAAATTGAGTTGCAAGATTCCACCCGAACAAACATACATAGTAACATTGCAAGCTAAATAAAAGCTTGTAAAAACAAATGAGTAGCATAATCAATGACGTTCTGACTGGTGGTTTCAATCAATTGACGTAATTTACGCACTGAGAGACGCCATATCTTATGCCCTGTCAGAAATAACATGATAGTAGGGGAGCCCAAGAGGGGATTTGGGGATTTACTAAAGCGCGGCAGATTAACATACAGGGAGGAACCTAGTACCCCATTAAATACCTCCACCAAGTATTAGCCCCGTATATGTGGCCGCGCGTCAAGAATAAAGGATCAGATTAGTAAAAAAAAATTGATCATCTGAAATTCTCGAGCGCGTCAGATTAAGGTAGGGTAAGTTAGTTATATGCTAAAAAGTGTATATTCCACTAATCTGTCAATTTTCGATTGACGATAAGAAGTAGGTGGGTTACAAACTTGTAAAAAAAAAACGTCATCTCGACTTTCTCGAGCGTGGCTAATTTTTTACTTATTTTGAAGGTAATAATTCAACGTTCACAAATAATATATAATCTGACGATTTCCGTAAGCCGAAGTAAGGAAAAATATTCGATAAAGTTTAGCCCGTGACACGATTTTGACCTTGAATTCAAAAATGGCGGCTTGTGATGGCTACTTGTCAGATTGACCCAGTCTCGAATTCCCCCACCGAAAAAATGATTTATACCGTCGACACGGTCTTTTCATGTGTCATGAAATATATATCACCGCAATCTGCACAAAATTTCCAATACGACAATAATATCTAATACACGAATAAAAACTTACTTGAAAGAGAATTCGTGTGATGAATATTTTGAAAGGAGCATTTTTGCACTATCCATTAACTTTGACCACATTTTTTCACTGATTCACGGATGAAATCGAGCCAGAAGAGGAAGATGATTCTACCGACGAAGATGATGATTAAAATAAAAATTCTTGCAAAATATATATATTTTTTATACTTATTTTCTCATAAATAAAAGTTTTGTACTTCAAAGAATATATACTGTTTTATTTGCATGCTATTTTTTCAGCTCTTTAATTTGTTAAGTTAAAAGATTTGAAAAAATACAAAAAAAAACCTTTCCATTGTCAGGTTAGACGAATCCCTCCAGATAATCGTCAGATTATGAGACAGCACGTTTAGGGTATATAAATGAACCATATATATCTTAATCTTACGCGCTCGAGTATTTCAAAATGGCGATTTTTTTTTTTGCACATTCTAATAATAGCCGCGAGTTTAGGTCACATCCAAATCGTCAGATTATTACATAAGAGCCTTCTTTTAGGTTCACTTAACATCCCCTTTGAAAATCTGACGCGCTCGTTTTTTTTTTCCCGATTTCAACCCTTACGCGCGACCACCCCCATCATGGAAACAATCAGATTAACATACGTATGTTTTCAAAAAAACGTAGGACATGGATGCTATTAATATCTGACGCGCTCGAGTATGTCCGTGCAACTGTTTTTTTTTTTGAAAATTTATAGCCGCTTCCCCCACCGATGAAAGTGTATATATTATATGACATTTTTTTCTTCTTATCATCTAAGCTTCGCAATTCAATAGGTCTCTTCGACGCTCGAGCAAATCCCGATTTAGCATCCTGGGCTCCCCTACCATGAGTACTTACTTATGCAAAATCAACAAAGTCAGAATATTCTTGAGATGAAATATGCAAATATTTCCAGGAAAAAAATTATATATGTAGTGAAAGTACTAAACTCTCGATATCGCACAGTGTGCAGTCGATACATAATTTTGTACCGCACAGTGTTTTGCAGCGATGACGTCGTGGGCCATGTGTGCCGGCGAGACCGTCACCGGCGGAAACGCTAAAAATAATAAAGTTTCGAACTAACATCAAATTTCGCGTGTGCTCCATCAAATTTTGTTTTCCGATGATATAATGATTGTGTTGACGATTTTAAATTTCCTCTGTCGTCAATGTTTTATGGCGTCTTATATCGAGCAAGGAGCAAGCGAATTATATCGAGCCACGAGAAAAACCTTTCGCAAGCACGATTTCAATCATTGTTTGCAGAGCAGTGGTTTTTCACGTCATTATTTATTTTGTCGCTATTTTACGTGTTAAAGCCTGTTCTCGTCTTTGTTGTAATAGATAATTCATAGGCACAAACCTATAAGAAATGGACTTAGAAAAAATTAAACAATGAACATTGTCAACGTGTAAACAATAGAGAATGAATTGAAACTGGTGTAATATAGTGCTGTTACATGGCATGCGAGAGCGTAGTTAACATCAATAATATATCCTTTTTGAAAGCCAACAGAAACGGCAGAATTAATTCTTTTGAGATTCAATTATTAACTTATTGTGATTTCGCCCATATATATTATAAAAAATATTTTTTATGTATTTTTATTTTATTTGTTTTTGTTTCGTAACTGTTTTAGATACCCGCAACATAAAAAAGGAATAAGTTGTTTTAAACTATTGAGGAATATATCTGAAATAGTCGATATTTTTGTTATTCAGAACTAACGCTCTGTAAGTCCTTGCTGACTACTGCCTTACTTTCTTAAACAAAATTGTCTTGCACTAATCTTGAGTTAACCCTGATTATAAATGACTTTATTGTAAGTTCATAAGGTTCCCAGATTCCAAATGACAGGAAGACAGTTTCCAATCCCTCGGTATTTACGACTGTGTTAAGGGCGCTGCCACCGAAAACGCAAGTAGGTACCTTTACCTTAACCTACTCTCTTTTTAGGTCTAGACTACTTCGGTAGTATTTACATCTGCACAAATAATGTCACTATTATGTATAGTGCAATAAATTCACGCCGCATTTAATGGGAGAATTAAAAGATCACCGTACAGCAATCACAAGCAGTTAAATTAGCTGATAACGTGTAAATAAAGTGCTTGATTAATAGCTTATGTCGCAGATAGATCGTAAAATTAGGCACTTCACGATGCGCCTCGGCGTTCGTATTAAATTTACCTGTTTAAGCACCAAAATTTGAATAAAGTAAGTAGTAATTTAAACTTTGAATTGTAAAATAAAAACTGCAAATAGTAATTTAAGTGTACATATTTTGTTAATTTTAATTACATTTATTATTGGCTCGGTGTTTACACGATCACCCACTTTTTATTTACACAACTATCAATAATAACGGATAGAACAAAAAAAAGAAAACGAATAACGACTAATGACACGCGTTTCTAAGCCTCTAAGCAACATAGCTAAACAGCCCAAGTTGTTCAATAGACAACGAATTTGATCTCTGTACGACTATACATTACATTTTTGAGGAGCTTCCTTTACAAATCACAGGTCAATGACAGGTCGCTTTATAAACTACAGTGGTACTTATCGTAGGATACCGGTGTCGTGTACTACCAAAGGGTTACCGTGATGAAGACGCGAGGAAAATACACGCACTGTATGCGTCACCTATTTCACGCGAGCGTCGCTCCCTTGTCATGTACATGCACTGTACATGCTTACCCGCTGCCAAGGGGTCACCAGCAGGTTAGGTAGGATTACTACATAAGACTCATCTAGGTTTTACTGGGATTACCCAAAATATCCGCAATTTTCCTTAGATCACTTTCTGAAAGACGAAACGGGCAGGTTTGCTTAGGGCAGACTTTTCGTCACACCAGTGGGAACCGTATTACTCCAATTTTTGTACTCTTCAGAAAAAGACGAACAGTGGCTGTGAGAGGACATATATGTAGGTATATTTGTGATCTACGAGATAAATGTCGTGCGATTATAAAGCTGTATGCCCACTGGACACGCGCCAGCCCGTCCCACCGATCACTCTGACTGTTTATTGTGAGCTTTAACACTGATTTATACACGTTTACGCACGTTGTCGCACGATGTATAAACTGAGGCTAATTAGCAAGATACATTTATAGAACTACATTCATTCATACCTAAATACAGTGTGAGTCTTTAAAAAGTGCACATATGAAAATGGGTGAAACTAGACCCATTTTTATCGAAGGAAAAATATTTAAAAAAAGTCTGAGTTTTCTTTTTTAATTTTTATAGATTTTTTAAAGTTTAATAACCTTCTGTTGTCTTTTTGCAAAGAAAACGTTATAACTTTTTATCTAGGAGGTATATCCTGATGAAATGAAAACAATAATAATGGTAAATAACAGAGAATACTAAGAAAATACATAAAATCCCTAGAAAACGTCAACAAGTAATAATAAAATGTTACTTTTGAGAAAAATCTGTATTTTAATTGGTGTTTTTTTTACTTATTTGATAAATTTCTCCAAATAATGCCCATATTACAGGTGGTTCTTATTACTTTGTGTTATTTTTCATAGTATCACCTTCACCTTTGAAAAACTAAAAATTCCATGTCTCTATCCCTATCACAACTTTAGCAATAAGCATTTGAACTAAGTATCTCTGGGCGCGCCATTCAACGCTTCGTTGCTAAGGGTGGCTCTAGATTTGTTTTTTTTTTTCGTTTTCTGAGTATTTTATTAGCATCACCTGTTATTTACCATCATTACTGTTTTTGTTTTATCAGGATATACTACTTAGATCAAAAGTTATAACGTTTTATTTACAATAAGTCAACGGAAGGTAATTTAAATAAAAAAATGAAAAAAAAAATTTTTTTAGATTTTTTTCGACATTTTTTCTGTAGATAAAAGAGGGTCTAGTTTTACCCATTTTCATATGTGCACTTTTTAAAGACTCACACTGTATAAGCAGGCCCATCTAAAAAAGGAAGGGACTTCAATAAACCAACACATTCATTTCGACATCAGATATTATATGTAGTTCATTTGAATTCGGCAAGTATATCTTGCAAGGCAGGTCAAGTCGTGTATCAATAATGAAATACCGTTTACGTTTCCATGTAGAAAAATAATTGTACTATAAAGGACTAGAGCGATTTAGGCACTTTAGAAAATACTGGAGATTTTCGTGTTTCTTTTTAATTGATTAAAATTATCATTTGTCGGTCCGTATCTAACAAAATCGCTAACGACCATTTTAAGAGTAATTTTGGCATGCCTTTTACGCGCCTTCAGTTTTGTCAGTCATGAGAAAGCACAGAACTACTTATAAATTATTTTTATACCAAGACCTAATAACTGCAACACTGTTTTCGTCAAGATTCTTATAAGAACGAGCAACTAAAGAAAGATACAGAGGAAGTATAAATTGCACGGGAATGGCCGAGAAATTTATTACATCTCAATTATTTACTGTCTAAATTAAATTCAGAAAATATGTATCGAACGAAACGTCAAAATAATTTTATATACGATGTTTACAATGTTTTCGTCGACTGAAATCTTAGGTCTAGGTAACTTAGAAAGAGGTATGCGTCGTCTTAAACAGAATAAACATATGCATGCGTGCACGTGTGCACAGACACACAAGCCCTTTTACCGGGTTTTTTTGGGCCCCCGAAACGCCATTTTGTGTGAGCCAACATCATAATTTAAATACTTTACATACTAAATACATTATACCAATTGTTTGTACAAGAAGGTATACAAGAGGTAGAATTGCATGGAGAAGAAAACATACTGCACCGAACACCAAATGTTCGGGGATTAAGCGAACAAATAACGATTTATTTATTTATTTGTGCAAAATCTACAGCTCTAACATGTATCTAATGGTGATGATGAGTCATTGTAAAGTTCCTTAAAACTTACATATTACCATGGACCAATAATTCGTCTATGCATTACTTCAGAACCAAATATCCGGACTAAACTAGTTATATATTGAAATTTTTCAAAACACATGTCTGCATCCGTGTTTTGAGTAAAACGAGCACTGAAGTGTAGTCATAGATCATGATTCATCAGCGCACGAGTGACAGAGTGGTTATTTGCGAGTGCGCAAGGTCGGTGAAACTCGCGAAGGGATAGCTTTTTGGCATAACGTTACGGTGGCAATTCTGTTGTACTACTTAACTAAACTACAGTGTGAGTCTTTAAAAAGTGCACATATGAAAATGGGTAAAACTAGACCCACTTTTATCGACAGAAAAAATGTCAAAAAAAATATAAAAAAAATATTGTTTAATTTTTTATTTAAATTACCGTTTTCTTCTATTAACGTTTTCTTTACAATAAGTCAACGGAAGACTTATTGTAAAGAAAACGTTATAACTTTTGATCTAAGTGGTATATCCTGATAAAACAAAAACAGTAATGATGGTAAATAACAGGTGATGCTAATAAAATACATAAAATACTCAGAAAACGAAAAAAAAACAAATCTAGAGCCACCCTTAGCAACGAAGCGTTAAATGGCGCGCCCAGAGATACTTAGTTCAAATGCTTATTGCTAAAGTTGTGATAGGGATAGAGACATGGAATTTTTGGTTTTACAAAGGTGATACTATGAAAAATAACACAAAGTAATAATAACCACCTGTAATATGGGCATTATTTGGAGAAATTTATCAAATAAGTAAAAAAAACACCAATTAAAATACAGATTTTTCTCAAAAGTAACATTTTATTATTACTTGTTGACGTTTTCTAGGAATTTTATGTATTTTCTTAGTATTATCTGTTATTTACCATTATCATTGTTTTCATTTCATCAGGATATACCTCCAAGATAAAAAGTTATAACGTTTTCTTTGCAATAAGTCAACAGAAGGTAATTAAACTTTAAAAAATCTATAAAAATTAAAAAAGGAAACTCAGACTTTTTTTAAATATTTTTCCTTCGATAAAAATGGCTCTAGTTTCACCCATTTTCATATGTGCACTTTTTAAAGACTCACACTGTATATTAAAATATGTATGTACGTATATGTATATACCTACTACTTCTTTATCTTAGGTGAATGAAAAGTAACATTTGACAACTGCCAACTGAAAAATCTATAAAAAAACATATAAGGGCACACGACACAATACACGACATGTTAAACTATCATAGGAATAATTTTTGATCGTTTTTATGTGACAGTTAAGGTTTATTCAAGTATTATACAAAGCAAGGCAGACAATCTAGTTGTCAAGAAAAAAATTCCAGCGATTTTTGACTAATAAAATCAACAATCAAAATCGGTATACTCGTAGTACACTAATGTAATGAACTATTCCGTATCTAGTCAAACACAATAATGATGATATCCCTGTATTAGTGCACCATATATTAGTATATTAACATTATTATTAATAGCAACGATTTTTTACTGATAAAAACAACAACAATCAAAATGGATCGATAGAGGACACTAAGGTAATGAACTATTCTGTGTCTAGTCAAACACAAAAAAAAAATCCCAGTATTAGTGCACCATATAGTAGTATGTTAACATTATTTCGAACTACAAGGTTGTGGAGGGCACTATTTCTGCACTCATGATTCAACAACCGCCAGAAATATGGTCCTGAAACATTTCGACTTCATAGTTAGGCATTCCGATATGTTGTAGTGCTTCGAGACTTCGAGTTCTTTACGACTTATTTACGAGCGTTCGGAATCATCTGGTGCGCGGATATTACAATTTTGTTGGTCTGTTTTTCATATTTTAGCAGTGGGGCCTTTCGGTAATCATATTTTAGTAGTAGTTTCTATCCTGCTCACGAAAAAGAGCTCATTTTGCCGTTTTGTTTAACCTCTAGCTCTGACACTTAGTTAAAAAACTTTAGAGGGATATAAACGCAGTAGAACGACGATTTAGAATAACAGTGAAATCGGCAATTATATATGTTTTATTCGTGATCAGTTCACACGCGTGCAATTTAAGGCAGTATGCGTTTCTGGCAGATACAACGTAGCTATGATAGTTAACTATGCAATTAATAGTGAGAACCGAAACAAAAACATATATTATTTAGGGGAAGACGACGCGACTGACATGTAAAAGGGATTTGACTGAAGACGAGTTTAGATAGTAAGTGTAACAGAATCACTGCGATAAAATTAAAAAGTAGCCAGTTTGATCCGAATAGTATAATCGGATTCATAGACAACGTGAGTTAATCAACATTCACGATAATTTTATTTCGTATTTTTAGCTCAAACGCGGCGGGAAGTTGTGACATTCTAAAACACTTCAAGACAAATGCGCATCGCTCAAACGAAGCTTCCTCGCGTCCAAAACTTTCCTAACAACAATCGTAAGAAAAAACTTCAATAGAAATCTTATTCTGTCATGATGTCAAAACATGCTTACTTAAATTTTATGTACAGTCGAGTTTATTAATATATGAGCAAGGTTTCAAATATAAATGAACATGGAAGGGTACATAAATATCTGAGCAGATTCATCAATCATCATCTATACTTAAAGGTTTAGAAAATCTTATATATTAATAAATTCAACTGTATCCATCTGGTTTCAGTGCGAGTATTTAATCGTGTGTGGTTGAGTTTTATTACCGCTGCAATAAGGCATGACGGCATTTGACGAATTGTACACACGGATACACATCAATTTACACAAACATGTCAAAATAATCCAAATGATATTGAACTTTATGTGATCAACATCTAGTTGATATTTTAGTTGCGGAACTTTGACAGATGAGGGTAGTTTGATGTGTTATAGACTGTACGACGATCTATAAATACGTGGTCTATTGTTCTGTGACGTCAATACCAGCGCCCGCGCAACTAAAATGACGTACGGGGACATGTGTGAGCTTCTGGATTAGAGAATGACAATCGAATTGATGGATATAGACGAGTTTCAAATTAGAAATAGAGAAATCTTTGGCACGGAGCGGCCGGCTATTGTCTCATAATGTAACAATAACCGGTCACTCAAGGCTGTTTCAGACAACACGTACGAGGCTTGAAAATGTTTTAATGATATGATCTCTCTAAACGGAATTAACGGAAACGTTCAGATTTTGACTGACTCAGCTCCGTGGAGATGAGCCATCGACCACAGTCACCGTTGGCTAGCAACAAGCTTTTTACATTATTTATATAAAAGCAAGGATAGCGATGGCGAGACAAGCTTATAATGCAAAAAAGCACCTGCTCAAGGCCAGAATATCAAGCAAAGTTCGCAAAAAACTTGTTAAAGTGTACATTTGGAGTATAGCACTCTATGGATGTTAAGCGTGGACATTGACAAAGAGGGACAGAGAGAGACTGGAAGCTTTCGAGATGTGGTGCTGGAGGAGAATGGAGCGTATAAGTTGGACGGAGAAGAAAACAAATGAAGGAGTTTTGTCTATGGTTAGGGAAAAAAGGAGATTGATGGAAACAATAGAGTGTAGGAGGGGACGAATGTTAGGCCACCGGATTCGACACGACAATTTTATTAAAACTATAATAGAAGGAAAAAGGAAGCGAGGAAGACCAAGAATAAGCTACATGCAGCAAATAAAAGAAAAGATAAATGTCGGGTCGTATCAGGAGGTTAAGAGAAGGGCGGAAAGCAAAGAGGAATGGAAAAAACTCCACCGACAAGAGCCTAGCTCTTAAATTTGATGATGATAATACGACACCGCACACGTGAAGCGAGTGGCGGCCACTCGCGACTTAGTGTTCGCGACAAGCCACCGGTGGCGGCCAGTCGCCATTCTGACAAAACATATTTCAAAGGATCTAGCAGATGCGTGTCAATAGTAGCGGCCACCGACCACCTTCGTTCGCTCGGGACCAAAGAATTTGGCGCGCGACAGCTACAGGTAGTGGTGGTTGGTGGCCCATCTGCGTGGAGCCAAAGGCCTACTTTTACAAAACTCGTTAAATACAAAAAAATGATTAAAACATCAATCATCATCATCATCAAAACCACTTACACGTGCGAAATATGCGAAGCCATTATGCAATGGGATAATTGGGCCTTAGTAACTTTACAGGGCCAAACTCAATTTAGAAATTATGTATATAATAAATGCTTTAAATACTACATCACATCACGAAACAGGCCAGAGCCCGAAAACAAGATGCAATCTATTCTTTAGCGAAGTTCGTTATAAATGTATGTAACTGACATAAGCCATCGAAATTGCACGTGACTTTAGCATTCATTTTGTTAGCGATATCGAAGTTCGCTATAGAAATAATGCATCTTGTCTTAGGGCCCTGATATCAAACAGGTGTGTGCGATACGCAATAACTAACTACCCGTCCCCGACCGCTGGTATAACTAATAGCTACTGCATCATCATTAGCCGCCAGAAAGTACTAGATAGATAATAGATACAGTGCCGACCAAACTTAGCCCCATGTTCACCAATTTTTATACAGCTGGTAAACATCAATTGACGGTTAATTTGACAGAATTCCCGTACAAATATGTCAAATAACGCTAAACCGGCTGATCAAATATTAAACACTTCAGGCTTAGTGGTCAAGCTAAGTGCTAAGAGGGCCCATACCCTTATTCATTAAGAAATGGTATAATTAAACTAGGAAGCAAAACAACTCTGTATTTAACATTTGATATATCTTTGCGCAATTTTTCTGAACTTTCAATCAGCCTAAAAACACAACAAAAACAATAGTATTTTCTTTGTCTCTTATATCGTACCTTGAGTATCGTTTTTTCTCAGAACTCCTATAAAACAAAAGAACATTACTATGCCAAACATTGAGTCATCTTGATGACATTAAAGCAGTTTGTATGTTTGAACGCATTCGTACTTTGAGGCAACTTGATGAGCTGGTGGGCTCATCTTATGGTTTATTAACCGTTACAAGTGATCGTTATGTGCTGCCTACGCGCAACCTTTAATGACTTATCAGATCCATCTAAGACTTGTTGGTTTACCAAATAAATTAAAGTTTGTACGGACGAAAGTTCATCAGGCTAAGAACTGCGGTATCTTATGCGGTTGTAATAGAGGGTACTTTGCAACAACATGTATGTCTAAATAGGTATCCATAATAATATGCAACAAAGTGAAAACGTCTTTGCCAGAAAAATGGTTTGTTAATTCAATTAAGTCATAAGTATCTTATTTTTTGGTTGCTAATATGTGTCACAGAAAAAATGTGATAAATTCTCAAATTATAATAACTTGTAAAATATGATATTGTAATAATATTGTGTAATTTAGATTATTGAAAATCTTACCTGAACTGTTTCTGTGTCGCCATCGCCTTCGCCGCCCCCTCCGCGGTCGTTAACGATGTCCTGAGAAAATAATAATAATTTGTATATCTTGTGTGTGACACACACTCCTCCAGAAATGGATTATTGGGTGTGAGAACTAACAAAACCGGGCCAGTGCAAGTCAGATTCGCGCACTGAGAGATCCGAACAAGCAACAAATTGTTTTTTATAATGGATTACAACAAATTAGGGATTTTTGAAGCTTGATTTTTTAAAGCTTCAAGGGACCGCCGATTTATTATTATTAGATGGTAATTTCGACTTGATAACTTTACGCGTTCTTAAGAAAAAGGGGATTTACAGAAAGACGGACAATGAAGTCTATAAAGCACGCGGTTGCTTTTTGCAGTGTCAATCGCATTGCGGTCATTTTGTGGTACGGAACCCTAAAAATCAAAATAAAGTCGATATCACAAACTTCAGCAATGGTCGTTCGTCTGCTGAATTCTCTCCTATGGATTGCCAAAGTAACCGGTTGACAGCGCCCTGTGTCCAGCGCGATACAGCGATTTTTACAGGTGGCGTCCGTGCACTGTGTGGATTGACGTGCAACCCTACACCCCAAGGAATAGTACAGTGATAAGAACTATTTTACAAATATCAACTTTTAATTTTCCTTAGAATCGCAGAAGCTTAGCAACGAGTTTTGCCAATTACACTTTGTTAATAACGCAGGTTCGCTCTAAAATTACAATGATTAATTAAACAAGCAGCTGTCTCTTTAACGACGGTCGCTCCGAACTAGATTTTGTAAAATCATCACCAGAAATACGCCCACTTTGTACCGTTCGCGTTGAGATAGGAAAGCCAAAAACGTCAATGCGCCTTGCTTCCAAGACATGTTTTGATGTCCTTATTAAAATAGACGATTGGCCATTTACCTACTGCTCTAATAAGCTGAAACCTTCATATTCGTTTAATTTATCCAATGACTCCTATGTCTTGAGTATGCATACACATAAATAAGAAATAAAGCAGGAATTTTCATTCACAAGTTCTAGTCAGGTATTTTCTCGAGATAAATTGAAACTTGCGTTCGGATTCTTGTTTAAATATAACACATGGCGTCCTAAATACCGCGACATTTCATAATAAACAATAAACATAAACATGTTCTTCTCTTACATAACTTGAAAATAGAACTGGCAGCCCTATTTTATTGGGAATGTATTTGGTGTTTTTAATGAGACCAGAGATTCTGGTTAATCAAACGATAAGGTGAGAGACGAGAAAAAATGTGAATGGTCTTTCACATTGCACAGCGCATTGCAGGTTAATAATTACAGTTTATCAAGTTTAACCCGATAATTTTATATGTTAATCGACGCTATTATCATCACGCCTCTACGGTAGTCCACCACAGCTAGACTGGCCTCGCTTCTCACCTATTTGCCCACAGCGCCACTCTACTCGATCTTGGCTAGGCGCTACTAGTTCCGCTATGAGTTTCATTATAATTCTAGATATAGGATCGCATATTCGGATGCATATTTACTTAGACTATTATGTCTGTGCCTAGAGAACGGATGAGCATACTAAACGACCCCGCGCTTTTGTCAACGTTAAACGAATGAAAACACGCACCCCACGGACCGCTTTGGTGTAAAGAAGACTGTATGTAAATGCGTCGTATAACTGATGTCTAATTGTAATACAGCCTTTTTTGTTATTATTTTAATAATAGGAGGACATTTGACCGACATCTCACCTGATGGTAAGCGACGATGTGGCCGAGGATGGGTCATGTCTAACTAGAAACAGCCTATTCACTCATTACTTAACGGGATCCAAATCATAATGGAATGCTATAAAAAGAAGAAAGCTGCCCATTTTATGCCAACGAACTCTCATGCCATGGTGTTAATATTTTTCCAAATATTTCTAATCTGAAATGCTATTCAACTTCTATTACAATTGATTTCATTAGCAGGTTCATTGCACGCATTTTAGAAAAGCGTGTGCCACTAAATCTTGGCAGCCTTTTCTGTGACGGCTAAAAATGTATTTTCCAATGAAACGGATTAATTGACGTTACAGATTTAACAAGGTGCGTCGTTGTTTTGTAAATGATAAATGATAGAAGTCGAGCGATTCTCGACACAGACATTTGGATTAGATTTGAACGAGGCTATAGTCCAACAGGTCGTGAGCGACCCTCCTTGTGCCCCGCAAGACGTACAGGGGCGAGGAAGCGCCAATCACACGTGAATGTCATAGGAAATATCCTTCCCAGCAACGTCACCCGTCACCGCTGATATTTAGCGTGCCACTGGCGGCCTCAGGAAGTTCGCGCACAATCTTGTCGAGCTATCATGACTTCGCATACTATTTAAAAGTAGGTATTTTCCAATGACACACCACAAGAAGGGAAAGACGAGAAAAAAATTATCCATTAAAACACAATTTTACGGATTACTTCGCGATTTATTTACATTTTATTTTAAACCTGACGTTTCGAACACTTTACAGCGATCGTGGTCACAGGGAGACTAAGGTATTATTTGTCATTACAAAGTTTTGAAAAATTTTAACTACCGTCACTCAATAATATTAATTTACGTTCCTATTTACGCAGAAAGAGCTAACCGTGTCTTGAGATCTTGCAGTGCTAGGTGTTGCTTTGGTTTTTGCTAGAATACGATCCCATGCCGGTGGAACTTTCCAACCATCTTCTCTATTGAAATTTGGATGTTTTCTAATTTCAATGGCTTCACGTAGCATTCGAGGAATAAAACGCCGTTCTTTTGCAAGTATTTTAGGTTGGTCAAAACGAATGAAGTGGTTGGGTTTGTCTAAGGCATGTTCACACACTGCAGATTTCATGTTCCGTCTATGTTTTACGTCAGCTATGTGTTCTTTTATCCGCACGCCTATACTTCGCTTTGTTTGCCCGATGTAGGAGAGGCCACAGTCACACTCCAGCTTGTACACCCCTGCATCTTGAAGAGGTATGTTGCACTTGACAGGTGGTAGGAATTGGTTAATCTTCTTTTGCGGCTTGAAGTAAGTTTTTATTGAAGCACGCTTCAAGATATTCCCAATCTTGTCAGTGACTCCCTTCATGTATGGTAGTACTGCAGGTTGGCGTTCAACTGTCGTAGGCTTGGCACGGGGTCTGCAACGACGTGGTACTGGAAGCTGGTTGTCCCGTAGTACCTTCCTTACATGCTGAAGCTCAGCAGCCAGGTGTCGGTCGTCACAGATGCCCCTCGCTCTCTGAAACAAAGTTTTGCCCACGGTAGCTAACTGTGAAGGATGATGGTGAGACGCACCATTGAGATATTTATCGGTATGGGTGGCTTTTCTAAAGACTGTGTGGCTAAGGGTATGATCCGAATTCCTAGTTAGTAAAATATCTAAAAAAAGCTAGTTTACTGTCTGCCTCAATTTCCATAGTAAATTTAATTTTTGGATGTATTGAATTAAGATGATTAAGAAAAGCAGAAACACTATTGGTGGGTAAAATTGTGAAAGTGTCATCTACATACCGCTTATAAAACCTTGGTGATATAGGTGATGTGCTCAGAGCTCGATCCTCAAAATCCTCCATGAATATATCAGCAACAACTGGGGATACCGGAGAGCCCATTGCTACACCATCGGTTTGCAGATAGAATTCATTATCCCACAGTAAATAGCCAGATGTAAGGCAATGTTCCAATAGTTCCGCATATTCTATTGGCATGTCGAGTTGAACCAACTTCCTTTTAGTAATTTCAATGCAGTCCTGTACTGGTAAGCTTGTGAATAGGGACTGTACATCAAAACTAACCATAGTTTCATCATCTGCTAATTGTAAGTTCTTAATTTCGCTGATGAAATGGTAGGAATCCTTCACATACGCCGTTGTTTCTCCCCTTAGCTTTGATAATGTTTTAGCTAAATGCTGAGCCAATCTGTAGGTTGGGGTATCAATTTGACTCACAATGGGACGTAGCGGGATATTAGTCTTATGAATTTTTGGCAACCCATACAATTTCGGTGGTTTTGCACACGTAGGTACTAACTGTTGAACATCTAGACTTAAACTGTCACTGTGTTTTCGTACTAAGTCGCTGGTTTTCTTCAGGATTTTGTTTGTTTGATCTACTTTCACGCGTTTGTAGGTAGATTCGTCCGACAGCAACTGCGACATTTTAAGTTTATAGTCCGATGTATCCATTACGACCGTAGCGTTACCTTTATCTGCGCGTACGATTGTTAGATCTGGTCTAGATTTTAGGTTTACCGTTACCGTTGAGATTTTAAGTAAAGGTCTTAATTTTGCTGTAACACCGCGTAAAATACCGTATGAGGTGATTATTTGCAGCGTAGAAGATTGCTTAGTAAAGAATAACATGAAGAAAGAGGACGCGGAAGCATTACGACAAGACATATCGTCTGTCCTACGACATTGCAAAGTCCCGAAGTCGAATCTTTCTCGTGAACAATATCTAGCCTTAAAAAACCTAAAATCTAGACCAGATCTAACAATCGTACGCGCAGATAAAGGTAACGCTACGGTCGTAATGGATACATCGGACTATAAACTTAAAATGTCGCAGTTGCTGTCGGACGAATCTACCTACAAACGCGTGAAAGTAGATCAAACAAACAAAATCCTGAAGAAAACCAGCGACTTAGTACGAAAACACAGTGACAGTTTAAGTCTAGATGTTCAACAGTTAGTACCTACGTGTGCAAAACCACCGAAATTGTATGGGTTGCCAAAAATTCATAAGACTAATATCCCGCTACGTCCCATTGTGAGTCAAATTGATACCCCAACCTACAGATTGGCTCAGCATTTAGCTAAAACATTATCAAAGCTAAGGGGAGAAACAACGGCGTATGTGAAGGATTCCTACCATTTCATCAGCGAAATTAAGAACTTACAATTAGCAGATGATGAAACTATGGTTAGTTTTGATGTACAGTCCCTATTCACAAGCTTACCAGTACAGGACTGCATTGAAATTACTAAAAGGAAGTTGGTTCAACTCGACATGCCAATAGAATATGCGGAACTATTGGAACATTGCCTTACATCTGGCTATTTACTGTGGGATAATGAATTCTATCTGCAAACCGATGGTGTAGCAATGGGCTCTCCGGTATCCCCAGTTGTTGCTGATATATTCATGGAGGATTTTGAGGATCGAGCTCTGAGCACATCACCTATATCACCAAGGTTTTATAAGCGGTATGTAGATGACACTTTCACAATTTTACCCACCAATAGTGTTTCTGCTTTTCTTAATCATCTTAATTCAATACATCCAAAAATTAAATTTACTATGGAAATTGAGGCAGACAGTAAACTAGCTTTTTTTAGATATTTTACTAACTAGGAATTCGGATCATACCCTTAGCCACACAGTCTTTAGAAAAGCCACCCATACCGATAAATATCTCAATGGTGCGTCTCACCATCATCCTTCACAGTTAGCTACCGTGGGCAAAACTTTGTTTCAGAGAGCGAGGGGCATCTGTGACGACCGACACCTGGCTGCTGAGCTTCAGCATGTAAGGAAGGTACTACGGGACAACCAGCTTCCAGTACCACGTCGTTGCAGACCCCGTGCCAAGCCTACGACAGTTGAACGCCAACCTGCAGTACTACCATACATGAAGGGAGTCACTGACAAGATTGGGAATATCTTGAAGCGTGCTTCAATAAAAACTTACTTCAAGCCGCAAAAGAAGATTAACCAATTCCTACCACCTGTCAAGTGCAACATACCTCTTCAAGATGCAGGGGTGTACAAGCTGGAGTGTGACTGTGGCCTCTCCTACATCGGGCAAACAAAGCGAAGTATAGGCGTGCGGATAAAAGAACACATAGCTGACGTAAAACATAGACGGAACATGAAATCTGCAGTGTGTGAACATGCCTTAGACAAACCCAACCACTTCATTCGTTTTGACCAACCTAAAATACTTGCAAAAGAACGGCGTTTTATTCCTCGAATGCTACGTGAAGCCATTGAAATTAGAAAACATCCAAATTTCAATAGAGAAGATGGTTGGAAAGTTCCACCGGCATGGGATCGTATTCTAGCAAAAACCAAAGCAACACCTAGCACTGCAAGATCTCAAGACACGGTTAGCTCTTTCTGCGTAAATAGGAACGTAAATTAATATTATTGAGTGACGGTAGTTAAAATTTTTCAAAACTTTGTAATGACAAATAATACCTTAGTCTCCCTGTGACCACGATCGCTGTAAAGTGTTCGAAACGTCAGGTTTAAAATAAAATGTAAATAAATCGCGAAGTAATCCGTAAAATTGTGTTATAATGAGTTCAACAATTCGCGTAAACGTAAGAAACAAATAAAAATTATCCAAATAAAAAATATTTTTCAAACTTTGATTTGATTTGATTACCACTTTGACGACATGATTGGAATACATATCCATTCCAAATTATAGTTTTCTACTACCAAAGGTCTGTTATAGGGTCGGTTATGAGGTTGCAAAGTAGGTGCCGCATATAGCCAAATTTTGAAGGCATTTTGTATGGAGATTTAATATTGATTACCTTTAGTATGAAAAATGGTAATCTATGTTTTTCTACATATCCAGCACAAACAGGTTTTCTTACGTAAAAACTATTTCAGAAATATGTTCGGGTTCAAAATTATTGAATCTTTTACAGATCCGAGATTCGATCAACCTTTCACATGTCGGGATCGAATCAAAATGATTAGATAGTTGACGATCGACACATGCCTAGTGTCTAAGTTGGTACGGAACCCTTCGTGCGCGAGTCCAACTCGCACTTTTTTGGAACAGTGTACGTACGTCATTGTTGACGCCGGCGCTGAATCACGTTGAGCGCCGCCTGCGTGCTGGCCGGCGATGAGGACGACTTGCTCTCCGAACTGCTCTCGCGTTCCTTCTCGTCGCCTGTACTACACCCTGTATAGTCGTACGTACGTCCATGTCGACGTGGCCGACGCCGGTGGAGCGCCGCTTGGGCCTGCGCCGGCGCTGAATCACGTTGAGCGCCGCTTGCGTGCTGGCCGGCGACGAGGACGACTTGCTCTGCGAACTGCTCTCGCGTTCCTTCTCGTCGCCTATACTACACCCTGTATAGTCGTACGTACGTCCATGTCGACGTGGCCGACGCCGGTGGAGCGCCGCTTGGGCCTGCGCCGGCGCTGAATCACGTTGAGCGCCGCTTGCGTGCTGGCCGGCGACGAGGACGACTTGCTCTGCGAACTGCTCTCGCGTTCCTTCTCGTCGCCTATACTACACCCTGTATAGTCGTACGTACGTCCATGTCGACGTGGCCGACGCCGGTGGAGCGCCGCTTGGGCCTGCGCCGGCGCTGAATCACGTTGAGCGCCGCTTGCGTGCTGGCCGGCGACGAGGACGACTTGCTCTGCGAACTGCTCTCGCGTTCCTTCTCGTCGCCTATACTACACCCTGTATAGTCGTACGTACGTCCATGTCGACGTGGCCGACGCCGGTGGAGCGCCGCTTGGGCCTGCGCCGGCGCTGAATCACGTTGAGCGCCGCTTGCGTGCTGGCCGGCGACGAGGACGACTTGCTCTGCGAACTGCTCTCGCGTTCCTTCTCGTCGCCTATACTACACCCTGTATAGTCGTACGTACGTCCATGTCGACGTGGCCGACGCCGGTGGAGCGCCGCTTGGGCCTGCGCCGGCGCTGAATCACGTTGAGCGCCGCTTGCGTGCTGGCCGGCGACGAGGACGACTTGCTCTCCGAACTGCTCTCGCGTTCTTTCTCTTCGTCACCTGAGAACACAAATTTATTTGAAGTTGCTACTAGGATAATGCTTTTCTAGAGGTATAAATTCTACACGCGGCAGCAGCAGACGACGTGTCGCGTGTCGACGCGACACTACAGGAGCTCTATTTTTGAATCACTCGCATGTAGATTTCTACCGATTTTCGTTCGTCATCTAAAACTCTTCTTCTTTGAATCACTCGATCAACTGCTCTTGAAAGCTAGGTTTGTATGTATTTCTTTGAAAACCATTCGCAGCTAGCGACACGTAGCTTGCATAGAAATACATGGAAACCAGAAGTGTTGCAGCGACATGTCGTTTGCTGCCTACCGCATGTGGTCGGCTACGAACTTATACCTTAGTCCGACAAGTTCGTACGACCTTCCTGCGGTCGCCAGAGGTATGGACCTCTTGGCGTCTTGGTCTTGGCGAGGCTTGCTAGATGTCAGCGGGGACGGGTTGTGTTGCAGAGAAGGGTTTTGTTTATGAGAGTCGCCTGCAATTAGCGCTTCTTCGCCCCAGGTTCCTCGCAGGAGGGTCGCTAATGAACTTCTCGAACTACAGGCTTGTCAGACCGGGCTAACTTTGGACACCATTTTGTATCGTACGTAAACGTATGATCGTGGTCGTACAAAATGAGTGCGCACATTTAATAGGTTTTTCTCCGTCAAATCAGGTAGTGTTGCGGTGATATCGCATTTGTAGTACTTGGAAGGTTGGGATTTTTCGTATGTGTTCGCACGTGTACGCACGGGTAAAATTCGAAAAAACACGCGTCCAATGGGAGCCCGACCTAATAAATTATGTTCGTCTCTCGACTCCTACTTCAAACAGTCTTACTATTTCAGCAGGAAAATATAGACCTATGCGCATTGTTATTATAAGTCATCCATGTGGCATAGCCGCGGGACTCCTTGTATATGTCGATCTTAGAATGTATATTTTTTCCCCTATTCCATAGTTCTTCGCCTAACACGCGTTTTGGCTGGGTCCCGATATATTCGTATTGAGCGGATTTTATCCTATTTTGTTCATGCAACAACAAAGTTTAAGAAGTCCTGACATCTATATCTCTCACCTTTCTCTCTCTCTTCCGCTGCAGGCGGTGCGGCGGTATTGGCGGTGGACCCGGCGGGCGGGCGCCGTAACGGCAACGTCACGGTCGCCTCCGTTGCCGGAGCGCCCGCTCGGGGCGAAGCCCGACCCGCGTCTTCCAACTCAAACTGGTAGAGACATGGTGAAGTTAGCTAGCTTAGTCAGTTTTTTGGGCAGAAGAAATGGTGAAGTTTGCAGTTGTTTTGGGAGTTCGTTCACAAGTTGACACCGTTCACAAATCTTTGTCTTTTTATCATAGCTTAATTTAGTCGCTCCCGCTGTCTGTTTGCACTTTTCAACTACGCAACGGATGCTGTTGATGCAGTATGATAATGATTTAATGCAGTTTTCAGCAACAGTTCGAGAGGAAAGCTTATTTTAATTCACTCAATTATTGAAGTATGCGACGTTCTGTGTCTGACCAAGTTGTTAACGCAAGAATGAGAGAGAAATAGCATTTTGTATATCTTTGCTTTCGCTTTAAACTAAAAAAACTTCTCCAATAGCTCACTAGGAGGCGTATCAACCGCCGGGTTATCCATTATTTACGCCACAGCCTGTATAGTATATTGTTTGTTTTTGTACAATGTTTTATGCTAAAAACAAATGATAATCAAAAGAAATCTTTTTGACAACTTCTCAAAATCTAACTGAATGGATTTGTCGTTTTACATTATACGTATGAGGAACGGTGAGTGTGACAATGGTCGACAGTTCCGCCGCTGAAATGCTTCTAGTTTATTTATTTCTCAACGTACTTAAATAAACCTATTTTGCTGATTAGAATAGCTTTACTTTTTAATATAAACCAAAAATGAGCTAACTACCCTATTCAATGGATGCAATAAATAAGATTAATTTGTCAATTACATATATAATGCTAGTTTTGGTGGTGTCAACCTGCGAATTGCATTTAAGAGACGAAATGTAAAAAGAGCCGTTTTTAATTATCAGCTTTAAAAATCTTTATAGTAATATATCTAACATGCATACAATCAAAGCAAAGCCAATGTATTAAACAACAAATGTAATAAATGTGAATTAAAAGACATATGTAATACGTAAAGTTAGTAGTTGTGTAACGTTAGTTTATCTAGCCAAGAACTATCCATACAAAAGAAGTGATAGGTCTGCAAACTACAGGAATAACACTGACACAAATATACCAACATGCTACAGATGAGCAAAAACACAAAATGAACTATTGTCGTTTCGCGTGAATTGAAAACGTATTATATGCATTTGTTATAATTTAAACCTACTTAGATAATCAATACGATACATTTTAGAGTACACCTAAAAGCTCAGTGAAATGTAACGCCACAGTGCATACAAGCTTGCGGCCATGAAAAACATCATAGACGTGGTCAAACCATGCCGTAAGAATTTTTGAATGCTTGTTTCGTAATAATTGTTGCTTAGAAGGCCTAAAGTGCCGCCGAAACCATCAATTGAGATTGTCAATTTTTACGTTTATTGACGGGCCAAATATTGATAGTGCAAATGATGGAGCTTCAATCGATGCATCAATACCAATAATGATTTTTATCAATAATGACATCGAATTCTGACTGCACGATTGTCAATTGAACAGCGATACTGTCAATGGCTGCATCACTCGCGATTGTCAAGGGCTTCAATCGAAATTTCCATCATTCGTCGAATCAATCACTTAGAATGACAATCGCTTCAATGCCTCTGTAGACGATCATATGGCCCATCAATAACGTAAAAATTGATAATCGCGATTGAACGCCTCGAGTGCGCTTTACTCTATAAAACAACACATGCATTTTCGACTCTACCCATCCCTGTCACTCATGTGAAGATAACAGAGCGAGTAGAAACTAAAATACAGACAAAATCTTGCAGAGTATAGCCTCAAAACTGATCTCCATGCTACAAGTACGCTGGGCTCAAATTAAATTGAAACAGTCTCTGTCGCATATTTGTCTGTTGCTTGTGATGTGGGTATTGCGGGTCCAGGTAACTAATATTCGAGATGTAAACTTATTTCGTTAAATATAAGAGATTAAATAAGACCACTAATATAATACGTTTGGATGGGTATAACAAAGCGCACCATCATATATAGTTTTCAAGTCGTGAAATGAAAAATTTTCTAACACGAACGCGAGGGTTGAGGTTGAGATACAAAAAAAAACATCTTTCCTAACTATAGGTACACGAAAAAATATTAGTATTCTACTGATTTCTTGGCCTGATGTATACCCATACATATTTTTGCAAAATCACAGCGTTCCAGTTCACTAGATCGCTGAAGGACAGACCGACAGATATGTCGAAACTACAAGGTGTGCTGGTTGACTACGGAACTCTAAAAATGAGTTGAATAATGGTTTACTTGGAGTTTAGAATCAATTTTGATCGAACATCCTTAACATCCCTATTTAGTTCCCTCGATACCCCAAAAGATGGCGCTTTACAACCACCGTCAGTGAAAGATATTTTCAAACCAATCATTGGTCGATATAGCTATCTAAAAGCCAAAAAAAACAAATAAGGCATATTTCAGCGTACTCATACCACAGAGATCAGTACGCCTATACAACAAGCGTGAACCTTATTGGCGGGGTCGAGCCGCAGCCGCCACGAGGGCCGGCGCTCGCTATTCGCGGCAATGGTCGCAGTCGCTGTCGTTGTCGCGCAAGCCAGCGCGACCGTCACCGCGACGTCGCCGCCCGCGCCGCGCGCCTATACCACACGAAACTGGACCTTAGGGCGCTTGTCGCAAGAACGATTTTTGCACAGAGCTTGGGGCATAAGCACGGACAGTTAAAAAACCATAAACGAACAAGCGCCTTCAGGGTTAGGAATAAAATTCGAAAGTTACGTGGATTTGTGTCGCGTAGATTCTTCTGCAAACTGTAAATTTTGGACTTAGTTTAATATAGCTAGCCAGACGCCGATAGGTTTTTTTATCTGGAATGGGTTTGCTCTTGACTCTAGACTAAACCATAACGTGGCGTAGACTGAGTCGACGGTGGAGCGAGCTCACCCAGAAGGTTCTAGCTAAATCCAATCAGGCTAAATCAACAACTATAAGGATAAAAAAAACTTGTGAACCGTAATGCCTTCCATAAGAAAACCAAAATGAAGCATGTAACATTTAACATAATATATGAGTATGTCCATATTAAAAACAGCGACACTGTATATGAATTACAATGTATTATTTAAACACAAACAATGTGTCGGCGAATGGTGGCCAAGCCGCATTAGCACATCAACTTCAAACTCAACGTATTTACAAGGAAAGTGACGTGGATAGCAGATTATGAAGTTTTCATATACTTGGCCAATCTTCACTGTAATTTAGAAAAGATATAACATAATCCATAAACCATGGTACTAGATACATAAGCATCGTAAGAAAGTTCGACTGTAATAAAACCACATGACCCCCTCTACGGAGTTAATATAACCTAACAGTTTTAGTTAACCCTTCAACCTCTGCTAAGGGACGGTTTCACCAAGCGGGACGTACGTACCGATCCGTTGTCGGTGGTGACAGGTACTGGCGTCTCGTCTGGTTTCTTGAGGCTGGTGGGCGAAGGGCTTTCTGTGGTGCCATTGCCCGTTTTCTTTTTAACTAGTTGTTCGGCCGATTTGATCTCGTCAAGGGTGACACCCTGCGTAGACCGCCGCGTCTCGCGGACTCGTTTCGCATGCGCTTTCCTTTGTGTTTCGCTCTCCTCATCACGCACCGGGGGTACGAAGGACCTGTGGTTGGTTAAATAGTATCAGTGATTGCTTGTAGTATAATACAATTAAGAGAAAGCTTGAAATAAAGGGGTTCTAGTGCTACTCGTCGACAAACGTGTAAGGTGGCTAATTAGTATCGCAAGCGTGGACTATACTTTTATCATTTTTTTTTTATTATAGATTAAATTAAAAAAAACATTTATTTTGATTTTAAAATCTATTTAATGCTTTAGCTAGGCCCTTGCATATCCAAGAGTCTAGGACACTGGTGTAGTTAACTACAAATGTACAGCCATCTTTATATAGAAGTTTGTTTATGGCCTGTAGTCTCGTTAGATTTCAACCAGTATTGATGTTAAAATGTTAGAACCCCTTTCAGTTAATTCTGCAAAGTGTCACGCTAAAACAGTTACTTGTAAACAAAATAAAACTCATGCATAAGAGAATATCTAGTCCTAATACATATAAACGTACACAAACGTCATGCACGATTAAAGTAAAATCGGCAAAATAAAATATGCATCCGAGCAAATGATAAGTAGACGAAGCTAACTACGCACACTACATCTTACTTTGCTTGGAATTATTCCGATGGTAAAGATTATGAAACCTTTTCAAGATTGCTTTGACAATATTACGCCATATCACGTGGATTTCGAATCCGTCTTTTAGCAGCAAAATAAACATAAATTGGTTACAATTCTGCAATACCACAGTCTAAAACGTAACCCGTTATTTTATTTTATAACAGTGTATTTTATACAACAAATTCCCTCGCCGAGGTCTGTTAATATGTTTGTGTTCACGATGATCTCAAAAACTACTGAACGGATTTTCAAGCGGTTTTTATATACCAAGTTCCCTTTCCCGAATAAGAACTTTCGTCGAAAACGTTGTCTAATCCATTTGAGATATAGGTAACAAAACCATGTACGGTGAGATTGTTGCTCTTTTAAAGTTCTACAAAATAGTTTTGAATATTTTTTAACACTCACAGTGTTTTTCTTATTTATATAAGTTTTAAATAGGAAACCAAAAATTCGCACACAGGTAGGATTTGAACCAACGCCCTTTGGCTAACCGGGCCAACGCTCTTACCAACTGAGCTACTGTGCAGTTCATCCAACCGTGTGAAATTCTTGGTCTCTTTTGTATGACGTAAGACAGTTCAGTTGGTAAGAGCGTTGGCCCGGTTAGCCAAAGGTCGTAGGTTCAAATCCTACCTGTGTGCGAATTCTACAAAATAGTCCGTTTAAGGGTAGCTTAGGTACTATAGTTTTCTAGCGTCTACCCGTCCGAAGCCGAGGCGGGTCACCGGTACATAAATAATTACAAATGATGTGCTACTTGTCAAATTTTTTAGCTTAGAGAGTGGTACGACGTTATTGATAGGTGTAATGGCCTCCATACACGGGACCATCTTTCGTGACGATTATCGCAAGCAATATTTGAAGGTCACGATCGATTGTACAAAGCACTGACCTCTATAATACAAGTACGCTGGACTGCAAACTGCCAACCTAAAAATGAAGCTATTTGACTAACCATTTTGGCGCTGACGGCTGTAGTGAGCGTGTGGTGAGCGTCCACGGAACGAATATAAGAGAAATAAGAGTTGACATAAACTTACGTAAGTTACTCCAATTTAGTTCCGTGGACACTTCGGTGGGGCGCTTTGATTAGGCACAACATCTATCTATCACTTCTTAGAGAACCTTTAGTCCAAAGTACTTGTATACTATAGTTCAGTAGTACAAGGGAATAAAATCGTTACATATCTTACTTACGAGGGTCAAACTGAAAGTTCTTAGAACTGGCCACTTATAAACAATATAATAAAAAAAATATTCTAAAATTTGAAAATAGAACTCTTTGCCAATATTACTGAGTATATATTTCATTCATTTGTCATTTGTTTTACGACTTGGCGGCAAATTGAAAATTGTCTGTGTCACGTCAAAATGAATTTAACACGAGAAAATTTTCGTGCAATGATTTTTTATGACTTTCGATGTCATTTAAGTCAACAAGAAAGTTATGATAGACTACGATTGGCCTTTCACGATGAAGCCCCATCTCGTGCGACTGTTTACAACTGGTTTAATGAGTTTAAACGTGGTCGCACTAATCTCACTGATGATGTACGTGAGGGACGGCCTTCTACGGCGACGACTGAAAATAACATCTGTGTTGTGCGGCGTATGATAGAGACTGACAAAAGAGTGACCTATCAGCAGATTCGGACAAGCTTAGGCATCGGTATGAGTCAAGTGCACAAAATCCTCCACGAACATTTAGCGGTCAGGAAGCTTTGCGCCCGGTGGATACCTCATAATTTGACTAAGGCTCAAAAACTCCATCGTGTGGATTGGTGCCGTAAAATGATTGAAAGATTTAACGGAGGTGACTCAAATGCTGTGTTCGACATACTAACAGGTGACGAAAGCTGGATTTATTGTTATGATCCTGAAACCAAAAGACAATCTGCTCAGTGGGTGTTTCCTTTCGAGGAGTTGCCAACTAAAGTGAAGAGAGATCGAAGTGCGGGAAAAAAAATGGTGGCCTCGTTCTTTGGAAGGATAGGTCATTTCGCAACAATTGTGTTAGAGGATCAAAAAACAGTTTCTGCAGAATGGTACACTACCAATTGTTTGCCACTTGTCTTGGAAAAAGTTCGAGAGAAACGACCTCGCAGTAGGATCCTCCTTCACCACGACAACGCCTCGTCGCACACCGCCAAGCGAACGATCGACTATTTGGCGACATCAAACGTTGAATTACTGGGTCACCCGCCGTATAGCCCCGACCTCGCGCCTTGTGATTTTTATTTATTTCCAAAAATTTAAGAAAAACTTAAAGGAAAGCGGTTTATGAATGCTGAAGAAGCGGTGGCTGCGTATCGCGATGCCATTGAAGAGACCCCTAAGGACGAGTGGGCAAAGTGCTTTTCCCAGTGGTTCCATCGCATGCAGCGGTGTATTGACGTCAATGGACAATATTTTGAAAAGATATAATAAAACTAATAACTGGCTAATGTAATCAGTTTTTGATTTTCTAAGAACTTTCAGTTTGACCCTCGTATACACGTATCGCTCCGTGTATGGAAGCTTAAAAATAATGGATGGGTGGCTATATAAAACTGCCATGGTAGTGGGGGAATATACAGGTTGTAAAGGAAAACTTGTCCAAACTCCAAGCAAAGTAAGCATAAAACTAGGGTGTTGTAGATATAGATACTTGAAGAAATTCTTGAAAATGTTCCCCGGCGACAATTTGGTGGGCGTGGCGGAGCTCGGCGTTGTATTGGTACTGTTCGACTCAACGCTCTCCGGCGTGCTGTTTCGTACAAACTTCGTGTAAGTTTTACTTTTACGCGACCAAAAAGTTTATCACATACATAAACTTAAATACACACGGAATCATATCTACCTACTCTGATCTGTACAATATCCCCATTTAAATTTCAAACTAATGTTGACGCATTTACGTGTCGATCGCGTAAAAGACAAAATCACACTTAGCCCTCCTTAACAGTGCAAAGATTTTACATAACCTCTGTAGTCGTGAAAATCGTACTCCAATACTAAGATTATTCCCGATCAATCGTGTAATTTGAAAAAAACTGTTTCTAAAAAGCTCTCTAACTACTAATTACCAATAAATGTTCGATCAACACATCATAGTGAACAAATTTGCCTACTTGTGCTCAAATACATGAAAACGTTAACAAACACTGATATATGTTTTACTATTTTCCTAAAACACTAAAACGCTTCATTGCATGGACGCTAATTATAGTTGTCATAGAAATTACAAAGGGTCTATTCCAACATTTTATTTCAATGAAATCGCGGTATCATGGCATTTTTTACGTTCTATCTCTGTAACAATTGCCAACTAGAGAATGAGAGGGAAATACAATCTTTGACATTTGATACTGAGATTTGGTTTCTATTTTTAAGCACGGGAATAAGTGCCCTTCTGTATTCTTGTCATAAACTGATAAAAAAATGGAAAAATTAGCTCCATACAAAGCAGCATTATTTTTAATGAGATAATTCTGCTCAATCTTTATCTACTACTACTATTCCGATACCTTATTGACTTATTGTCTTGTGTAAATATATTTATTGAAACCCTCTAGATAACAGTAGCGTATGAGCAGAAAAATCCAATAACATTAAACGATCACATCCTTCAAATAACATTCATTTCTATTATATCATTGAAAAGTAAAAATCCACATACATTATGATCCAACTATGCAGTGGCCAAGAGAGAAAATAGTTAAAATTACAAGAATAGATAATGCATAACAAAAGAAGACCGACTTCACACATCACGACTACTGAACTTCTATTGTACTTCTATTTTAGTTAACTGTGATAATATATGCGACGAAGCTAGACATGTTTATAAGATTTAGTCCTACGAGAGGGGAGACCGTAACGGAGATGTCACACGTGCGTTGCTGCTTCTATGCGTCGTCGCTGTGACGCTCCGTAAAGTCAGCCTATATAGATCCTACTGCTAGGCAAAGGCCTCTATGAAGAGGTACGAGCCATACTCTACCACGCGAGCTCAGTGGTGCTGGTGATTGGTGGAGGGGTGTCTGAAAGGCAAGTGACAAACCTTACTGTCAGATGTTATCAAGCCGCCCTAGGGGCTCTGACTAGGCTTAACGACTAATGCCAACAGATATTAGCCGGGACCAACTGCTTAACGTGCCTTCCGAAGCATGGAGATGCTTGTCATCGACGTCACTTAAATGGTCGGTCCATCCAATCACTACCGCGCCGTGGGTTGCTTAACTTAGGTATCACTACCATAATTATTATTGTATGTTTATGTAACTCAGAATATTTATTAGTATTATTAACATTTAATAGCCTTAGTAATTTATGTATGTGTATGCTTATATAGTGTCTTTTTCTTTATTCTTTACCCATTACCCTTTATTCTGTTAGTTTTCACCGCCGATTCAATTTAATTTTGGACTGTCCTCTACCCGAAGGTTGTCTGGAAGAAATTGCTTTCAGCAATAAGACCGCCTAAATTGTACCATTCTCTATGAACATTTATGTAAATTGATACTGTGTGTGGTGTGCAATAAAGAGTATCTATCTATCTATCTATCAAAGCGCTGCCGCCACTACGCCACAAGCAATCAGTGACGCTCCACAGCCCTACATATAAATCTGAGAAACATGACACGGTCCGATAAATCGACGTGCGGCGACGAAACGCGCGCGCAACGGACGAGTGGACAGGGAGACGAGGCGGGGACGGCTACAAACTGAACGCAACCAGGCCTGATTCACTCCGCAGTTTAGGTATAACAAAGGTCCATGACAAGCATCTCCGTGCTTCGGAAGGCACGTTAAGCAGTTGGTCCCGGCTAATATCTGTGGTATTAGTCGTTAAGCCTAGTCAGAGGCCCTAGGGCGGCTTCATAACTTCTGACAGTAAGTTTTGTCACTTGCCTTACATACACCCCTCCACCAATCCGCACTAAGCCCGCGTGGTGAAGTATGGCTCGTACCTCCTAATAGTTGAGGTGAGGCCTTTTCCCAGCAGTAGGATCTAATAGGGTGACTTATATTTAGGTATAACGCAAAAAGTACATTGCAAAGTTAAGGATGGCAAAGGCCGCATCGCATGTAAGATCGACGACTCACGTGAGGGTTTGGCGTCGAGTCCGTCAACCCACTGTCAGATGAGATGAGGTTACGCGACAGATAGTGAGGCAAATATCTAGGCGTTTATATCGGTAGACTATTGGCGTGCCGCGATCTGAATTTGCATTTTATTGTGTCGTAGCAAGAGTCGCTATTTATTTAAATAATTTTGAGGGGTAATTTGTATTATTATTTATTCTGTGGCGCAACGCAGCGCTCGTATGGCACTCAGTGCGTTGAAATCATTGCGTTGCGACGACGCAACGGTGCTACAACACTCGTGTGGCATCTCGATATCGTCTTAGAAGAAACCCTGTGGCTGATGACGTAAATCTGTTGCTAACAATTCTGGATTCAAATCGTGTGAAAATGTACTCTGTGAAGCTGGTCATTCATGGTCAGTTAGAATGATGACCCCATTCAAACGTATCTTAAATTGGCTTTGATTCTGTGTTGTCAGATCATGTGGCCGATTTTAGGTTTTTTAGACAAGGAAAAAAAAGGGCGGACAGGTCTTAATGTAATGGGCAATTTTATAACGTTAAGTTAAACCGTCAGTTAAATTTTTTAACTAATGATATCACACCCACAGTTAAGTTTACGTACGTTTGCCCGACTGGTCAGTTTAACTGACCGTGAATGGCCAGCTTTAGCAATAAAACATTGTTTGAAATAATTTTATTCAAAGTTACATAATCAGCTAGCCTGTAAACCTAGTTCTATCTAAAACTATGTGCCGTGTCACCTATTAAAGCCAGCATATTAAATAGGGAATCAGATTGGAAAAAACGGACAAAAGCGAGACGGACTCGCTCCGTTTCCTTTTGAGAAAATATAAAAAAATAAAGTTTTGTAATTTTGCCCTTGATAGACGGTAGTCTACAAATCGTTTATGGTCGTACCTTCTGACTGTGGTCTGCGACGTGGTGGTAGTTGTGGTGGAGTTAGCGGCGGTGGTGACCGTGGTAGTGGTGGCCGCGGTAGTGGTGGTACCAGCCCACGTGTTCACTACCAGTTCTCTCCTCTCCGACGGACTTATTCTGTACAAATAGGAATGCCATTGGAAAATCGACTTCGACAGCGTGTGTTTAAGGTTCCTGTTACGACTGACGACTTATGTCACTCGTGTGCAAGGACGTGCGAATGAGATAGACATATTATATTTTTGGTAAGAAGTACAAAAGGATTTTCTATTTGAAATTATTTGCAGACTATGAGTCAGAATATGTCTAAAAATTATAAAACACATACATACAAAATACATTACTTGCAGTGTTCGTATCTATAGTAAATAAATGGTGGCAAAATAAATTATTTTTTGATAATACAAAATCGTGAAATCTAGAAAAATGATAAATTTCCTGTTTCATATTGAAAAGAATAATACAACTATATAATAACAATACATAACATATAACGATACACCATAATACAAAAACGTACATATCACATACATAAATAAGACATACCAAAATAACGACATAAAATACATAGAATAGGTAGTAGAAAGCATACGTAGCAAAAGTATTTAGATGTAGTTAATGTTGTCGTTTATAATGAGAATTTAGTTTCTTTGGTAGGGAAGCCCACGGTGTTATTACAAAAAAATAAGACCAGGTTTAAAACAGGTCTAAATATTAGCCGACAACAGAGGAATGAATGACACATTTGTGACATAACCTAATAGAGAAACAATTTTCTAATTGGCTAGCTTACAGCTTAGTCCTGGCTTAAACTCGGTACTAAGTTTTTGTAATAACGGGGTCAGAGTTTAACTACGAGATAGCAGACAGAGTTTTTATAAATAGAATCTTATTTTATAAAGTGATAAGCTAACACTTCGCTCTCGGTACCGCGCAGTTTCTACGTGAGCCCCCCTACAAATTGGTTACGTATATTAGTAAGCGGCGATTTCTGAACATGTATTTTACTTATTGACTGAAAATTATAGTGTTTCTACAAAGACTTGGACTACTAAATGAAAAGTATTACAAATTGTAATAAATAGATTATAACTATTATGCTTGCGTTAAATTTAGTCCAAGCATTTAGAAAAGCTTCATCAAGATTATAATTGACCCATAAATGTATTTTAGTAAAAGATTAATTGGCTACTAAGATATTAGAACTTTAGCCTTCAGTCATCACGTTATTAAAAAATATATTTATTGCCGGTTTCTGATTTACGGATGACGGCACGTCAATGTAATCACAGTGGCATCTTATGCCATTGTAATGATGTGATTTTGCAACAGAAATGTCAATCCTGATGTACTGACCACTGTACTAGGTAAAAAAAAAACATTCGTTTATACGGCTAACGAAAAGCCCTCCGACGTTTAAGTACAGCAACAGCCTTATACTTTTATTCCGCTCTTTATAAATTAAATTATCAATCCAATGTCATCACTACTATCTTCAGATCTTAGAAAGAAGAGATATGAAATGGGGGCGAGTTCCGCGCGAACGTGACATGGTCAAAAGGAACCATTAATTATTGCGACAGATTGGCCACACATGACAGTAATTTGTGTGCGTGCACTGCGCGCTAATGAACGTTGTGAATGGCATTGCTGTGTTTTATAAGCTTACAAAAGTGTCCTAGTAGTTGTATCGCACGCTTAAATAAATTTGGCACAGAGCCTGTAGCCAGATGCAATCTTTTTGGAGCGAACTTCGCTATCGCCAACGAAATGTCAAAATGTATACAAAAGTCATGAGAGGTTTCGAAGTCTTATGTCTGTTTTATACATTTGTTAGCGCTAGCGACCTTCGCTCGAGAATAAATTGCCACTTGGGGCCCTCTAGAAG
Organism: Pyrausta nigrata; assembly: GCA_949316185.1. NCBI lineage: Eukaryota > Metazoa > Arthropoda > Insecta > Lepidoptera > Crambidae > Pyrausta > Pyrausta nigrata. Next base: position 5,427,804 of record OX438936.1, read on the forward strand.
GATTACCAGTTCACCAGGTTATTCTTTCACGCATCACTTCTTTCTACGATCTGAACTACTATCAAAATCCACATTCAGAAGCCGTCGCGCACTAAGCACCTGTTCTGAACGTCCTCGTTAGTACTCTCTGTGTTAGTCTCCTTTTTCCTGAGCTCGACGGCCGCGAGCGACTGCGGCAGCGGCGGTATAGACGGGCAGGACGACGCTTTGATACGCGCCGTCACGTCGCGGTACCGCTGATAGAAACTGCCACAACACAAGCATGCTACAGTGGGGTGAGGCCACGGGGCGGGTTGGTGGCGTGGGCTTTTGTGCGTGATTATTTGACTTGGATCACTCTGCAGTTTAGGTTTGCAGCTACAAGTACATGAGCCGGTCTGTAGGGCTGTCACACGCCACACGGATATCACGAAAGAACGACGACTAATGCGTTACCGTGGACCCAAAACAATTACGCGACAAAAAGAGAGGCATAGATCTAGGTGTTTTTCTCATCTCAATTTGTACTCTGTTGCGACGTAGCAAGAGTCGCTATTTATTAAAGTAACTCTACTCGTACTATTATTTATTGTGTTAAGATTTGGATGTTGTGAGATGGTTGCGGTCCTATCACCCGATCTAATGGATATTGTACGGTACTCATTATGGTTCATGTAATTCATTACACGACTGGCAACGATTTCAATTTTTGAAGATTTTTCACTTGTATTTACAGATGCGATATTTACAAAGGCACAAATACGTCACTTGCTTGTTGATTGCTTCTCAGGGTTATGTGGCTTAAGCCGAAACAATTCTGATAAGGTATTCAAGACCGCTTTCAAACAGTTAATCGACTGTTGCTCTTATTATTTTGAGCACAGGAATCAATGACCTTCGAAATGGCAGTTAATTCCTGCTTAGATTAGATGATTAATAAAACATATCAAAAACTATTTTGGCACAAAACGGCAATTTTATAAGTAGGCATAGTACCTTTTTTTCAGTTTCTCACATTCGCCTAGTCTGCGCCACGTCTGGCTTAGTCTAGAGTCAAGAGCAAACCCATTTCGAATTAAAAAAAAATGAGTACCACATCAACGTGGCGTACAATCATTCGGGTTGGTTTGTGTGTCTTTATTATTTTAGGTGGACGAGAAATCAGAAAGACAGCATTGACAGCATATCGAACGATTAGACCGCAACCTGTATACATAAGTCTCGATGAGTGCGCAAGCGGCTTTATGTCGTAGAGGCCTTCCTTACCAGGAAGCCACGGCCACATCGCCGGCTTACTATACAAACAATTCATATGGAACGTTATGAAATGTTTGGATACAAAGCCGTATACAAAATGGCTGTGGCGTCCCAGTGTGAAAGGGCTTTAAGAAACGTGTATGCTATGATCGTGAAGATAGCCACGGCACATGGTGCAAATGAAATGTACCTGCTGCATAGCGAATTCGATATCCTCAAGCCAAGGTTTGAATTTCAAAATCGGAAATCCGTAAATTCTGGAGCAATGTTGTAAATATCCGTTTTTCTATACTATTGATATTTACAAAACATGTTACTAGTTTTTTATCACTTTTACAAATATCAAACACAAAAGCCCATACTTTATTCAACCCGCCAATACATAAACAGTCACAATATGTACTAATTTCAGTGTTAAGGAACATCTATAGATAGAGATCACTTGCCAGACTCCGTTTTCACAATACACAAGAGCACATCCTTAAGCAAGACACATCCCCTCGAATACACCATATAACGGACGATACAATGAATTACAAGTCGTAGTCCACACAAAATTATATTGGCATTTTAACTAGCAATACAAATATATTTACTGAACTGCCTGTCTATGTAAACCAAATGTCAATTTTGTCATTTGTGAATTAACAATCTATAAAATTTTGGTTAATAAGATGTCATTACCACATGTGATATCACCACAGCATTGTAGTTATGGTTTACGCGGCCCGATGATACCGTAGGATATTATATAGTGATATTGTAACAAATGCTTTGATTACTTACTGGGAAGCCTCCTCGGCGTAAAAATGCAATTAAGTTATCTTGAACAAACAATTTTCTTTAAAAGTGAGTCTTAGACTGAAAGCTGGTGCAATTTTGAATGTCATTTGTTTAAAAGATTTGAATTTAAAGGCGATTTTCTTATGTTTTAATATGTATTGTAATGCGTGTCTTTCAAAATCACGATAATTTAATATCCATAGCTAATTAAAAATAGAAAATATTGTAAATGAACAATTTACTCCTGAGAAAACTCAATAATTTAACAATATTATACTTTTTTAAATATTGTATGAAATGAATACCTAAAATTCTCCTACATTCTGTGTGGACGACGTCTTTGTGTACTCTAATAAACAAAACACAGGTAATGTGAGTTAACTAACTGATCCAAAGCACTTAGCTCCTTAAACACTCCCGACTCCCGTGTTTTATCGAATCGGCTTATTAATAAACTGACCATGTGGCCTTTCTCTCTTCTGAAATCAATCATATCTATGGGTAAGATCGGCACGTTAGCACATTGTTACAAAATGAACATTTTTAATATGGATTTTAGTCGAATATTGCCAGCAAGTAATGATATTAGGCCGGAGACCATGCCAGCACTGTACAGCGATGATATCTTTTTACATGCCAAGGAAAAACTTTTCGCTGTTGCAAGATTTTATGAAAGAAAATATAATAAGAATGTATTAACAAAATGCAAATAAAAAAAGCGGGAGCACTCACGTCTTGTCATTCTCGAAACTGTGCGTTCTCCTCAATATGGTGTCGTTGTCAACGGTGTTGTTTACTTGTTTGTTGTTGTCTCCTGCAAGTAAAGAAAGGAAAAACACATTAGTGTATATCGCGTATGTATCTTACAGCTAATCACAGTGAATGTAGCGAAATTGTCTATTTTGTTGGGTTACTAAATATTTGCTGCACTGAATGAAGCTCACTTATGCGGGAAACCGGCCGTAAATATTTAAATCAGGGATCGAAAGCCGTGCGAATTATCGAAACTTTCTAGTTTTTTTTTTTTTTGGTCAATTATTATTATATCTCATCGCTAAATGTATAAAAATTGATCGCTAAGTGTGACAACCAAGTGCAAAACTCGAGAATGGTCTGGACAGTTTGAACGTTAAAAGTTTTTATGCAGAGATAAAATAGAACAAATGCGAGAAAAATAGTAAAATCTTTAAATCTATACAAAAGATGTTCGCGTTCGTTAGTTGTTAACAAAAATACGGATTCCGAAGCACTAAATCAGTCTCATAAAAACGATGCTCATTAATGATATCATGGGCATGAAAATTAGAGATTGGATAAAAGATGCTTTTGTGTGTGTACGTGTATGTGTGTGTGTGTACGTGTGTGTGTGTGTGTTTTCGTGTGAGTACATAACTCAGAAAAAGTCATTGGTACATGGCGGCACGTGGGATCGAACCGGTACCTCCCGCATGAAAGGCAACCCGCTAGCCACTCCGCCACCGACGCTCCATTTGACGACTTGAGTAGACATTTGAATATCATTGCAAAGTAGTACATCCGTATGTAGTACAAGTATCGTATTAAAAATTCTGTGACATAGGGTAAATATGCATCTATTCATCCAATCTCCAATGCTAATGCATCACTTACTGGTAGGTTCTTGCTGCCTTCTGAATGATGCGGACCGCCGCCACGAGGGCGCCTCTTCCGTCGGCTCCTGCTGTTCCGGCGATGGAGCCCTGCCTTTAGGCGGCTTACCCTCCGCCGGCTTCGGTATGATCTCCGGCGCCGGTTTGTCTGTTACGATGAGGTGAGGTGAGGGTGTGGCCAGGGTTCAGTAACGAGTTGATGATTGGTAAAAGCGTGTGGATGCTTTTTTTTAAACGCGCGTCATGTTTCCAGACACAATAAAAAAATAATTGTTATCAACCCGCCCGCAGGTTTTATGAGGTTTGACAGGGTAAAGTATGCTACTGAGGAACGTAAGTAGCACTTTCTCAGTAAGTATAATAATGTGAGCCCACCATGTGTCATAGAATCATAGTACTTAACTGCATAGTACTTAACTGTTTTGACAAGATAAACTGGTTGATCCATTAAGACCCACTTCAAGGCCTATTATCTGAGTTGAAAGCCCACTTGCGTTAGTCCGGATTAGCTAATTCAGACCGGCGTAAGTAGACCTTTCGGATTAGCTAATCCAGACTTGCGAAAGTGGGCTTTCAACTCAGATATTAGGCCTTGAACAATTCCAGAGTAGCTGATCCGGACGCGCGCAAGGTGGCCCTAATGTTGCTATCAAATAGATAAACCAAAATTACAGCTCCACTAAAATTGAGCATTCAATACAATTTCTCTAAAACTCCTTAATTTGCTCAAAATTTATCTCTCATAGCCTCAAAAACAAATAAATATAGAGTCACAAGAGATTACAGTTTCATCAAATATTTACTTTAATTTATCAAGAAAGTAATTCATGTAAATAAATAAATTGTTCCACCAATCACACCATTAACATATTTACAGCCCCCTTTATGTGGATTGGGGGGGTGAAGTCTGTAAATTTTGTAGCTTTTTCTGCTGTATATAACTATTAGTTTACCCTGGCCGCACCCTACATGATCCGTTAAGTGCGTTCGAACATTGAACAACTGCCGCCTCTCTGACAGTCTCGGGGTTAAATATTAACACAGATGCCACCGCGCAACACTGTACCCGAGTTAGTAACGGTCGGCTTTGTGACGTGCAGTTTAGCTAGACGGTTTGATGGACGATGCAAATGTAATGATATTTACTCAAACTATAGTATAATAGAATCATTTTTCTTATTAAACCACTTTCTGAAATTTTCTGTTGAAACTCGAACTCAACCAATTGTAGTATTGTAGCAGGTTGTCAAGATGTTCATTTTGTTATGTTTGGTCATTTTTCCAGAATCCACAGTTAACAAAAAAAAAATAGATTGTTACACATAAAGAATATGATTAACAATAGAATAGAACAGCGTAACCACACTACTTTTAAATATTATTGAACAGATAGACAATGGTACTTTTTACAAAGTTGACAGCGTCGTCCATAGAATGATTGACATCGGTTCGCTTCCTGGCAAGAAAAGAGTCGCATTATAAAAATAGCGAATTTGAGAAAATGTAACTTTAATAGTGTTTCTGCTCATTTAATCATCAATAATTTAAAACTATAATAGTCAGATTACTGAAATTTTATGAGTAAATAGCTTATTTATATGTTTTTATATAGATTTAATTTTAACAGCAAAAATATCATTGAGTACTCGCACATATGTGTTGTGACACTTTTCTTGCCGGGAGGCGACATGTTAAGTTGACAGCAAATTCACCTTTTTTACGGGAAGGAAATGCTGTATGTACATGCGGGAAAGTCCCTTGGCAAAGCTCAATATAATATGATGGGATATACTATCAGATAGCTAAGGGACATTCCGAACTCGTAAGGGAGTATAACCCGAAGTCGAATCGCAAAAATAGTTAAAAAATTTGGTAAATCAATGTGCTGCCAACTGTTCACTGTTGAAGCATTCTGGTAGCAGTCAGATGAAATCGTATAATTTTCTGTCACATACCGTTGACGGCATCCTGTCCAGTGATGTGCAATTCGACGACACGCTTCGCGTCATACTGCTTCGGCGGGCTGCGCTTGCGTTTGTTGTTGTTGTTGTTGTTGTTGATGCGCCGCGGCAGCTTCAACACCGCCTCGGACAGCCACGCGGAGATCGACGGGTCGGCCAGGTCTAGGCAGGTTTGACCCTGGATATTAGATGAAAGATTAGAAGCACTTTCGTCAAAACATTAAAGGTAGTCCTACAACTTCTCAACTCAATAAGTAATCTGTGGTTATCGTGTCGTGGTCGATGTCCCAGTTAATAATGTTAAGTTTTACAAGTCATCAAAGTATGTATAATGTGAAGTTGTTTATAACTCAAATAAATGAATAAAAGGGGAATGTAGATTCAACAACTGAAAATCAAACAATAGCATAAAGTGAATTTATTTAAAGACATTGCTACTTGTAAGATAGAAATTGTGCCTTATAAGAATGAATACGCGAGGGTACATACATACAACGAAGAGTTTTAGTTATTTGTTTGTACATACATACTTTAATTTTAATTGTCTTTTAATTTTTTTTTCTAGTTTTGTAGTAACAAGCTTTATTTTTATTTTTCTAGAGTGGACAAAATCATTAGGGATAGAGAAATGACACTATTTCCAAAACTTTCACTAGCGCTATCTAAGCTCTTCTTCTTCTTCTTTATCCTTGCCTTATCCTAATTATGTTTCGCTAGGACATCCTATACTGGGTCGTCTGCGGGTCTATTTGGGCTGTTCGCAAATCCCTGTTAATTCCCGTGTCAGTCGGGGTCTACCACGCCCTCTCGGGCCGGTTTCCAAGTTGAGCAATCTTCGCGATATATGATCGTGAAGACTTCTCATGACGTGTCCATACCACCTCAACCTACATTCCAGCAGCTTCTCCGGAATTGGCCTTACTCTAAAAGTGCCGCGAATACAGTACTCATTGCGTACTTGGTCAAGAAGTGTCACTCCGCCTGACCACCTGAGCATTTTCATTTCGGCTACATGCACCTGGTGTTCCTGCTGCTTTTTGAGTGGCCAGCATTCAGTGCCGTATGTGAGGGCCGGTATGACAGCGGCTTTGTAGACTTTCCCCTTAACCGGTATAGGCATTCTTCGTTCGTACTATCATAATTAGGATATGGTTGTTGGCTTTGTTGTTTAACGGCCGGTTGCCACCTGACGCCAAGACGGTAACTTCCCTGGGAAGCTAGGGCGCCGCCGGTGACTCTTAGCACCAGAGTTCCGCCGCCATCCCTACTGCAACATCCCAATCAATGCAAAACCAATATTGCAGCTCTAAAGCAGCCTGATACCTCATTAAGTGAAGTCAGCCTGACATAAGGTTTCATGCCCCTCCCGCTTACGCCACCGTACCGATGGTAACCATCTCCGCCTTTGCAGCCGTTGGGGTCTTCACCCGTAACCCTGGGCAAGGGGTTCACGTTATACCTCGCGAATCTTTGCGAATGGTATAAATACATATGCATTATCTTTCCTTCATTATCTAATCTAGGGGCTCAAAACATTCCATTCAGATTCATTCCAGAGTGAAAAGTACTCTTACGTACAAAGTTAGGTCTCGGAGTTACGAGTATATGCGACACAAACTGAGTAGTTGTGCCATTTCGGCAAGACATCGCAACACTAGCTGAGTACTTTTTTGGCTCGAGTAATTAATTGCACACAGCTGTTTAATGTAAGCGAAGGATACGTAAGTCTATTACAGACTCCATTAAGACCAGAGTTCGAAAATTTTTAAGGTTTTTAAAAAATACGCCCCCAATTCAATTTTAGGTGGCATATGTAACTGTATAGTGATTATGGGTATAAGTCTCTGAATATTTTTGAAATTACCATAGGTTGTTTTTCATTTTACATACCGAATTGGTATACGGTATTGGTATATGGTAACTTACAGAGTAGTTATTCAAGTGTGGGTCTGCGCCATACTTCAGGAGCAGCGCGGCCGCTTCTTTCTGTCCCCACAGCGCGGCGGCGTGTAGTGGGGTCCAGCCTTCGGAGTCCACGCAGTCGGGCTCCGCGTTGCATTCTTCAAGAAGAGTTTTTGCTACCTGAAATAATGTTTTAATTATCTATAGCAAAGTCGGGTTCGACGGCTGGACCGATTTTCATGATCATGGTCTCCCTCCTTAATAAAATTCGATTTTCTTACACTATAGGGTAAACAGTTTGTTTTGGAAATCTGGCATTCGTGCAAATATAATTTCTGGAACCAGCTGGTTTAAATAAAAATAAAATTCGTATGCACCTAAAATATCGTTGGCGGCGCAGTTGCCTCTGACGCGGAAGGTACCGGTTCGATTTCACGTGCCGCCATGTACCAATGACTTTTTCTGAGTTATGTAAATTTGTTGTTTCACTAACCGATGCTCTTACGGTGAGGGAAAACATCGTGAGGAAACCAGCACATTCAGGCCACTGAATGTGAAACCATGATCTAAACAGGTCAGGTTCCCCTGTTAACAGGGTTAACAGGGTCGCAGAGGTCAGATGGCAGTCACTCCGCTGTAATAACCTAATCTGCCACATGTATTATAGTCCAAAGCAGACCTTGCACCTAAGCTCTCGCGTGCGAGCGCACAGCCGGAATAGTGCTAGGATGATGATAATGATGTATGTGCATAAAATATTGAAGAAAAAACGTGGTGGGAATCTAATAGATCGTCAAAAATGGCTGTGTTGTGAAAACACAAATTGTCAAGTACATTGAACTCTTTATCACGAAAAAAACTTGCTATCGGCAGTCGAATACACACCAGCCAATCAAAAGGGCGACTCTGGCAAGCCAATTCTATTTCAGCATATAGATCCTGGATTCTGGATTCGCACAACAGTATGCCTTTAAAACGAGGCAATGACAATTTGGTACCTGAGCTTTTTCGCTGCTTCCACTCAGGACTAGCCGTTAACTGCTCCGAAACAATATGCCACCAACTATGTTGGGACGAGTATAAGGTTGTTCCTCCTGTTCCTCCTCTTGAGTTTAAAGTTTGGGTTAGTTGTGATAACACAGGGTGTCTTATACTCACATCGATATAGCCCTTAGCAGCGGCCACGTGGAGCGGCGTCCCACCGATCTACGGGTCACGCACCTCGACGTAGCTATTCGAGGGTTAGTTGTGATAACACAGGATGTTTCATACTCACATCGATATAGCCCTTAGCAGCGGCAAACTAGAGCGACGTCCCACCGGTCCTCGGGTCACGGACCTCAACATAGCTACTCCAGGGTTAGTGGTTTAACACTGGGTGCCTCATACTCATATCGATATAGCCTTTAGCAGCGGCCACGTGGAGCGGCGTCCCACTGGTCTTCGGGTCACGCACCTCGACGTAGCTATTCGAGGGTTAGTTGTGATAACACAGGGTGTCTCATACTCACATCGATATAGCCCTTAGCAGCGGCCACGTGGAGCGGCGTCCCACCGGTCTTCGGGTCACGCACCTCGACGTAGCCATTCGCCGCCCAGTTCCTGGCGTCGCTCATCAGAGTGTCGACTTCGGCGTTACGCGACTTTTCGCAGTCGACGCCTGGAAATAAGACAGAAGAAGATGTATACTAGTTGATGGATGGGTAATGTACTTTACTAGTATAAATATGATACAAAAAAACAAATCTGTCGTCTCGGCTATGCACCGCGCTGCCACCACCAACGTTGGTAAAGGTAGTGGAGCGCTCAAGAGAGTTGGTGACTGAGAGGCGCGGAGTAAATACGTGGTGCCATTGCAAGCGAGCCGATAACTTAGTTAGATATTAGCGTTAGGTAATGATACGAGGACACCACAGGTAACGTACACTGTCTGGGCAAAATGCGAGACGGCAAAAAGTTACGAGACAGGAAAGCTTTGTCCAAACCATGGCGTTCAGCCTGCTTCTGCGATGGCGTGCACGGTAACGGTCAAATGTTGTGCCACGTGAACGAACTTGTAGCAACGTATTCACATCGACGCGTTCTCAGATTGATTGATTTTGTATACATATTTTGCACGCGCAGTGATCGTTACCGTGCAATCCAAAGCGGACGCATGCTGAATTGGTTTGGCCGAGGCACGCCGACTTGTTCCAATGAATTTTACTTAAGTCAAGCAAGATGTTATTACTTAGAAAAAAAAAACATGCAGCTTTTTAGTTGATGACAATGTCAAATTAAAATAACATTTACAGTGGTAAATGCAATGGCATATAATGGTCACGAGCTTCATCGAGTTTTACGATCTAGATAAGGCTTTAATAATGGACGACCATAAACTATGATTTGATATAACTACTGTTATTTTTGTCCAATAGTCTAAAGTCCGACCGTTTATCCGAGACCTCACCTGCGGGGTACAGGCGTGCGTAGACGAAAGATTTGACTGGGTAAATTGTATTTTGAAAATAATGCGAATTAATCACAAGCCGCCCGCACCGCTCAGGGCCCCCGTTCTCGTCTACACTCGCACCCCTGGGGTATAGAGATGCGGCGGGGGACGGCGGAGAACAGGCGAGGTCTCAGATAAGCGATTGTAGGAAACAGTGTATACAATAACTATTTGTCCAAAATTATACAGAGTGTTGGTCAAGAGGAATACTGACTGACCCGCCTCTGCCATCTGTCTGTTTGTGTTTCACTATTTTCTGTGTTTTATTGTTACTAACATAGCTTTTAAGCTCATTTCTACTAACATATTGGTCCTGTGTTGTCTGATTTTATAAAATAAATAATAATAATAAAAATTCAAATTGTGCGTTACTAGGATATCGAAATGAGTATGTCAGAAATATTTATCTTTATAAAATACCAATATTTTATCAGCTCGACTATATTTAAAAAAACTTAAGCTCACCTTTTTCGTCAATAGCCTTTTGTAGTATCTCCTCCATAGCGTCACTCTCAGCGATATCTACGGGCAGTTCACCGTCATAATTCACCGCGCCAACATCTGCACCGTTCTCCAGTAAGTACCTGTAATAGAAAAGAATAGGTCCAATAAGATGTCCATGAAAACGTATGTAGTCCGTCAAGTTCGTGCGCGACTCTGCTGCGCCCCGCCAGATACACAGGGGCAAAGATACGCCAATTGCACGTGACAATCATAGGAAACCCCCTTCCTCGCATCGCGATCCGTACCCGCTGACATCTAGCATGCCGAAATGTATACAGTGTGTCCGGGTTTCGACTGGCGTAAATTTGTGGGTTGTTAGATCATCAAATGTTATCGACAAAAAACCCCCAACATGGGGGTTATTTTCATGAACCCCCCCTCTTGAAATGGTAGGTAACGCTATGGCCTATCAAGTGACATAAAGATAAATTCAAAGTTATTTACCGTCAAAGAGGAAAAAAAAATATTGAATACATATTGCTAAAAATTTTAAAAAAAATTTTTGAATAAATATTGCTAAAAATTAAAAAAAAATGTTTTTTAAACCTATTACAAATCTATACCCAAAAATGATTTCTTTTCTGATTTTTTTTGTTTCTCAAAAAAAATATTAATAAATTGTCAAAAAAATCATTTGAAAAATGTCTTTAAAATTTGGTAAATAAAAGGCCCTTAAATTATCACTAGTCGAAACCCGGTCACCTTGTATAGTCCGACGAGTTCTTGTGCGACACTGCTACGCCCCGCCAGACTCATAAGGAACCCCCTTCCCCGCAACGCCACCCGTACCCGCTGACAACTTCCATGTCTTTCGCTCCACAGGGAGGGGTCGCGGACGTACTTGACCGGCTATACTAAGTAGCTAGATTTAAAAAAAAACTCTAGTTGAGACCAAAACGGTGTGAACAACTCACCAGTGCGACTAATAAATAATTCATGGGTTTTGAATTAAGGTTGATATTTTTTGTGTGACTTATGTTAACAACATAAGTCACACAAAAAATATACGACATTGTAATAAATATAATAACAAAACTTAAACTGCCCAATTCTATTTTCAACACAACGTGTACAGCACAGCTTCTGTAATAGCATAGCTAACTAGTGGGTACAAGAAAAACTTTATTGTAACGTATTGAAGGTAGTCAATCTAGGATCAACCATTACCTGCAGGACTTTAATGAAACTGACAGCCGCGTGACATTTTTATATGCCCTTTCGACAACATTTGGGGGGGGCTTTAAATTCAATTATGCAACATTGTCGCTAAAACTATCTTTAGGCAGTTGAAGTATTGGCCGACGAGTAAACGTTAAGTTTACCATTGGAATATTATTTACAATATGTAAATCAGATCGGAAATGTTGCTGCCTCATATTGTACTGGGATCACAAATTACATATGCGAATTAGGACCGTTACATTGTGTACCTAATAAAGGTACGAATGCACAGATGCATGTCATTTTAATTTACTCAACGCTTGATATCATTGCAGTTTCTGTCTTTGATATTTGTTGACATTTGACTGTGTTTTCATTTAAATGAATAGCCTTCATAACAGAAAATAGATTACAGCAAAGGCTGTAGACAATTTTCTTGGAGTTGGCAGAAAAGATAAACAAACATGGCGGCTTGACATTCATAAACGGTAAGCTGATCATTCATTATTAAAGTTGGAATTTAATATAGCAATTAGCAGCCTTAGGCACATAATAAATACTTGTACTATGTCCTTAGGCCGCAGAACTGAAGACACAGCTCCTGGCTCGATTGCTTCTTTCAAATTGCTACAGTTATAGCTTTAAGGAAAGCGATGATGGCTTTCAAACTGGACGACTGGAAATAATTATAAAAATGTCAATTCATGTCATTGCTTTGGAACTTCAATTATATTTGTAAACGCGATAGCTATCAAATTAGGCAGTAGTCCTGCTGAAGTGTCAAATGTTGTCAGTGACCGGTTAAGAGCCCTTTGAAAAGGGATGTGATCTAATCGAGGGCCCTTAATCAGTATTCATTAAGGGTCATTGCCTTGCAGAGAGCCGTACTATATCAGCCTCACAGCTATGCAAAGCGAAGCAAAAGTACTAACTTATTCTATATATACCTATAACTTTTTAAAAAATTGCTTGGTCTGGGAATCGAACCGACCAAATGTAAAAACATTACAACCTTTAGTTTTAAGAAGCCAATCTAAAGCATTCATGAATGATCCCTCTTAACCAACATACTATCAATATCTTAAGTTACTAATTAAAGAGAGGCAGAAGATTTTGATGTACTAACCCTAGCTAATAAGTACTTTTCTGTAACCACTAACCCACAGTATGGAAAGCTTTTTCTGAAATATAATTTTATTGTTATTATTATAAACTACTTCAGAAAGAGAAAAATCTTTCTTATTCACCCTGATATCAGGAAAACAATTTTTTCTCTACTCCAGAACGATACAAAGTTGCTTACTGATCGAAAATATAGAGTGTATCGTTAATGCAAGTCCCATTTACTAGGCAAAGCTAATGTGAACCAGATTGAGCTGTGGTTGGAGCGAAGCAAATCAACCACAATATGGCCGAGTGTATTGAACATTTCAATAGACATTAAACATTATCGTATTACTTATTATTACTGTGTGAAGCAATGCTAGGTACAGTCGGCTTAATTATTTATAAATCAACTTTTAATTCTCTGTAAAACTTATTAGACGTTGTACCTTCTATAATTAGGGTCGATGTGTAGGCCTCAAGTAAGTTTGTTTAAGAAACCTATTTTCGCATCGTGTGCATGTTTGATGTCCTACAGCTTTTTAAAAATGTCAGTCATAATATCAGACATTATATTGATTGTATCACACATTATATTGATTGTAAAGGAGTGTAATAGCAAATACGAGTAGATAATAGACGACTAGCTGTTTATCAAGTCTTGATAAATGATATAATAGTCTTCGAAAAATTTCATTTACATAAAGAAACTATCTCTTAATATAATTATGACAGGATCCCAGGCTTCTGGGTCAGGCTGACTCAGAGTCCTCACAATAACACTGATTGACAGTCACACTTTATGTGGGACATGCCGACTAAGATTACTCATAATGTAATAGGAAATAGTTGTGTGAATTACTGAGTATGTTACACTGACTCTTAAGAAAAAAGTAAATAATTTTTATCACACAATCAATAATTTGAAGTTTTCTTTTTTTCATTGACTGTACAAAAGATGGCCAAAAACATCTCCTTTAATAATTATCTTCCATCTTGGGCCGTACATGTCTCTTTTACCAGTTTCGCTCTTGCAAGCTTTACTTTTTGGAATTCGGAACATTATATTTACAAAGGACTTCGGACCTATACGAGTATTAAAATCACCTTGCTTGTTACAATAAATTGATTCTTAATATATTTTTATCATAAAGTTCAGCTCACCTTGCTATGCTGAGGAAGCCGCAAGATGCGGTCGCATGAAGGGGCGTCCACCCTTCGTTGTCCCCACGATTCACGTCCGCCCCATGGGTCACCAGGAACTCCACCATATCCAGGTTGTCGTCGATGCATGCCTGGAAACCACACAACCTGCTGTTGAGGGCACGTCATCGAAACACTATAAAAATACAGACAGAATGGTACCTCCTTTCTTTGAATGGTTATATCAAAAGTGGCTGTAGTGATGGCACAAAAGGTTATTACAAGAGTGGAACAAACGGAACCCCTTAAAGACTTCAAAGGGAATTCACTCGTTTACTGCCATTTTGGAGTCCCCAGGTCCGCCGCGATCGTTATCGCGTATCGTGGAAACATGGTGCACTACCATTACTAATGCTGCGCTATGCCTTTCATATCATGTTACATATGAAAATTATAGATTTCTTGTACGAATGGTCATGCCATATTATAGTTATACTCATTTAGATGTAAAACAAAATACAACTTTTGCAGAAACCTCGTCAGTAGAAGTATTCTTCGCGCGATTACTTGGCAGGACAAGTAATCGCGCGAAGTATAGTCAAAGTCAGAATCACAAAGACAGGCAAAATACCTAAAAGGTAAGATAACAACTAACAACACAATCATGCAAAACAGTGAGATACTTGGGAATAATAAAGAGAGAAAAAATGTGTAACTTATAATGGTGACTAATATCGGGAGAGTAAAACAGTGACAGTCTAAATAGTGAATCACTATGATAATTATTTCTAAATAATATTGTCACAATGGTTATTACTTTCGCGTATGCCAGCTACAACTACAGCAAGCAAACATGACACGTATGCCCACAGCATACGGTTTACGAATCACAAGATTGAAATGCCATATCAATTCAACACAGACTTAAACTTTCTGTTATTTATGATCCATAATTTTTGAAGTTATCTCGATCTCCCAGTTTTTTTCATCGATTTAAATACATAATGCTAAATTAACCTTGCTTCTAGAATGAATGTCTAAGTTGGATGATGTATAAATCGCAAGCTTAAATAGTTATTAGAGATATAAAAGCACTAGCAGTTCCCCGCGAATTCGCCCATGCCAAACGTCGGATTTTCCATACAGACTTTCATCTCCAGTCCATGCGTCCTTTCCAGGGTCTCAAACTATCTCTGTATCAAATTTGATTTGAATCAGTTCAGTAGTTTAGGCGTGATTGTGTAGCACACAGACAGTTACTTTCGCATTTATTGTATTAGTTAGAATAACGAATGATATAAGAGGTAGTTGCTGTTCTCATCTGTCGTGCAACGATCTAAATCAATGCAACAACATCGTCGTTAGTCTGCACATGATAAACGTTAAATCAATATATAAATTTTGGTTACATAATTAAAAATTATAACAACATTTGCTTGAAGTTAACACAATACGAACGTTCGCAATGCACAGAGAAATTAATAGTCGCGTCTGCGTAATGAGGGTTGATGTTGCATGCCCAGCGGTGTTGTAAGGGTGCAAAAAATATAATGGGGTTCCTAACAATTCGCAGACAGGTAAACAGTTGCATAGAATCACTAACAAAGAAAATTGAAAGGCTCAATAATTGTACTGACAGGGGAATCGTAATTAATCTTTCAGGTAGCTACAATTCAGTTTGTGTAATAATATTGCAAATAAAATGGAAAAACCAAAATAAAATTATTTCGCATAGAAGACACCAATCTGATTTTAGCATAAGTTCATTCATAATATCTGGTCATTAACGATAGAAATAAATAAAAAGCGTAGCTGCGTATCTTGATCAATGCAATATAATGTAGAAATGGGAGTTGGAATTAACCTATTTTTAAACGCGAGACATCTGTCGTCTGCTCTTCAAAAGACTCGATCAGTCTTGTTGACGAGACGTCAAGGCGTAAAAGTCGCCTTGCATTATCTACCACTACCACTTTCATAAGATTTTTAATATACCTGTATAGTAATTTTAATCACTGGACTTACAGGATTTCCAACGTGCATAATACATAATACCGTAACCTTAATAAAACTTAAATTCTAGATTTTTCGCAAAGCACCATAACCATAGGCTTAGAAGTCGGTTGATGAATTTTTTAGAGGATAGACAGTTCCATCAAAGAAACAGTAACATCAGCAGCATACCTATACGCATTATATACATTTATAAATTTGGTAAAGAGCTAAGATTTTCCCTTGAACCACCTAATAAGTTATTCTCAATAAGTATATGTAATGAAATAGATGGAAAAACATTTAGTGATAAAATTAAATGAAAAAGATCGTTCCTACTTGTACATACATTCCTACATTCACTAGGATTCACCAAATAAACGTAAATAAAACTTCTTAACAAATACCTTCTAGTTACCAGATCTACATAAGATAAATACAATCATTGCTCTAAAACTCATTGATTTAAAAAACCAGCCAAGTGCGAGTCAGACTCGAGCACGAAGGGTTCCATACCATTAACTTACAACATTAGACATTATAGGCAAAAAATCTTTTTAAGTTTATACTTTTTAGTTCTTTTGGAAAAAAGTATATTTTTATTTTATTTATAATTTCAAAAGTATTCATCACAGGATACCCGAAACAATTTTAAATAAGAGTTTCCGCGCCTGTTTCTTTACGTGAATGATTTGAAGTTTATAGGTCCAAGACTTTAGAAATTACAGGGGGGGGGACCGTGTAAACGGCTTTGGCGGGCTATATCTCGCAAATGGTAAAGCTGATATAAAAGTGTTATATGGAAACCCAATCTTATTTTCACAGTCCTTTTCAATGATACCGCACACAAGAGGGTGCACTCAAAAAAATTTTTCATCCCCCCCTTTACATGTATGGGGAGTTACCCTTAAAATGGTATTAAACTTAAAAAAAATGTATTTTTAAAAATGAGATCTATATGTGAAGCATCCTCGAACCAAGTTACATGCAAATCAGTCTATAAACGTAGAAGATATTCTGCTGTGAGAGACTAGGACGGACGGACTGAACGATCTTATAAGGGTTCCTTGTCGGACTACGGAACCCTAAAAATGAAGCAAATGAACTAACCGAATTGTTTGCATGAGTTTTAGGAATACCACCAGCCTAAACTCAAATACTGAGTAAGTTGTCAGATACATTTTGTTTTTCCCAAATCTAGATGATGTATCGGAAGTTTCCTTGCCAAAACTATTTGCTCACAAAACCACTCGTTTATTGACGGCTGTGGTGATTTAAACAAAACACCAACTCCAAAATTTGGAATCAAACCAAATATCTATTTCCAATTTTGATATTATTTTCCAGATTTCCTTAGTTCTTAAAAATACAACAGAAACAAAATCACTTGGCATTAAGGTAATTCGCTAAGAACACATTAAGAAGGAATTGTGTACTCATTGAAGCATAAAATAAATAAGTTAGACTTTAGTTAGAATTTATTAAAGTGGGTTGTTAATTAAATTATGTAGACGGACAGTTGTTGTTATTAAGTAAAGTTTAAGTAAATTCGCTTAATTGAAGCTATTTCACATTGATTAGCATATCTCCGTAACTTAATGCACTTAATGGCTTGACCCTTAAAGTAAGATTTACTTTACAGCCATTTGCAGCTTTAGCAAGATACATTTGCAACAAAAAAGTACTTATTATGAATAAAAGAGTTGGGTTTGGTTATATTTTCTACCTTAAAACGCTGGTCAATTTTCTTTTTGCCGCTAATGAAGAGATTGATTTATCTTTCAAACATACTCTTAATCATGTGCTGACTCGAGTAAATATTAGAAACGGTCTAGTGCAGACACACTATGTTTTTCATAAAATAGTTCATCTTATTATTTCTGAAGACTATATTGACCAGACTACAATATTATAAGGCTAGGCTACAGTCTAAGCACCAGACTATAGCAAGCCTTATATCTACGGTAATAGAGATCAAGGTGATGTTATCTTTGTTGTAGGTTAGTTATAAAGCTTGTGTCTGAAGTGCATGTGCATCAGAACGGAACACACGCGAGGGGCGCGGACATATGATGCAGCTTGTCCTTGATTCGAAAGAGGCCGAATGTCGAGAGAGATGGCGGACTTACTGATTAGAAATTACTGAATAAAGGTTTTGTCATCGACAAAGTAATTATACCACTGTTTATGAGATTTGAAATGTGTGTCTCCATATTGTCGTGTTACCTTTCTGTCATTTATTCCAAATGCTGTCTTAAAATTATTTAAGTGTAAAACAGTGGTATAATTATTATGAATAAGGCAAATATATGGAGTATATTATCAATATTATGGAGGAAGTCGCCATCTCCTGTTCAAAAATTCAGACATATTGGCTGATTTCAAAGGTTGGTGCTTTTTATAGTTGATTTTCCTGCAAATTAGCAGAAGTAAGTCTCAAATATGAACATACATTTATAGACATTAGAATAGTAATATCATAGGAAACAAATAGCAGACATTATTGACAGACGTTTGTCGGAAGATGGCCATGTTAAGATACCAACATTTTAAGAAATGAAATAAGAGTCTGAGCCAATGCGGAATGGATAGTTCTACAGTGCGGACAAAACCTTCTCTAGCAATGTCAAATTAGGTTTTCAAACAAGCAATTAAAGAAAGCTTGGCAAATTAACGTTTAGAAAAAGAGTATCAGTTAAGATCAGTCTGCAATATCTTTGCTCATTTATTTGCCTGGTGCTGCTTCCCAAAAGCAATCCTTCAAAACAGTTGACGCCTTCAGCTACAAAGCAAGAAATAAAGACTAAAGAATCAATAAAGACACATGCACTCGTATCGAGTAAATGGGCCAGGCAGCGCTTTCCGTTGAGCTCATAACCGAATGTGAACTGATCACCGAGTGATTAACTGAGTAAAAGTGAGAGACAGGCACTGGGATCATGCCTTATCCTAGTCCGAGGGTCTTTACCCGTAGCTTACATTCGGCCTAACCCACCACCGTGTTTGGCCGAGAAATGGTATAGGTAAGACATCTCTGGAGTTCCTGTTCAATTTCCTAGATCAAGACCCTACTCTTCGTCTACTCTATCTCAGTTTTGCTGTTTCGCTCATTACGGTACGTGTGATCCAGGCATCAGACCTTCGTGGTTTGCTTAGTGCAGTGTGCACCGGCACGGAACGCATACAGGGTCAGTGCCACGAACCGTCGGCGCGTGTCGCCACTATCTTTGCGGTAAACGTGATCTATCATACTTCCTTCTATTGAAGACTAACACCGATAAACTTAAATTATATTTGCTCAACGTGTTGCAATTAAATGTATCGGTAATTTTGGTTCCAAAGCTAAACGAAAACCAAATATAAAATGAAATGGATTGAAATTTTGTGGAGCACATTTTCATATGAAAATTGTTATCGCCCTGACACATAGAACTACCGGTATTGAGGTGGTTTATTTTTATAAGCCACCATTGCAGACATGACCATCTTACGAAAGAAAGGATCATAAGAATGAGAGAAGAAATAAGATGGAACCAGAATCTGCGCAAGGCGACTAGCAAGCAACTGAATGCGCATAGCCGGAGACCGGATAGAGCAGAGTGGCGGGCGCGCCTTGAGAGGGGCCTATGTCCAGCCATGCACTGCTGCATGGTGATGATGATGAGGGTCGTAAGAATGGTAACGACCAAATGTGGCCACTTTTTTTACGATCAGGTGGTAACAAAGGAAGCTGAATAAGTAAAGTGGTGCGCATTTGGTGTGCCTTAGAAAATATACATCCAACTGAATACAATATTCATAGGTCCCATAAAGTGCATAGTTTCATAGTGTTGTATCGTCCAGAGGACAGTCGGCACAATTTCACTGTCAGCAGGCCGGATGCGCCAAGCAGCGCGGGCGAGTTCACACAATTATTTACTTCTATAGGTATTATTATGCTACGTATTTTATTACCAACGTTACTCAGTTTTCTGTTTAACGCACTGGAAAAATAGAATGAGTGCTAGGATTATACGAAGGGCATATTAATTTAGTTACATAGTTTTTGAAGTTTGACACAAATGGAAAAGCATGAATGTATAAGATTATTTTTAAAAAATGGGACAAACATTCAGTTTAGATAAAAAATACCTAAAATAGTGATGCTTTTGATGAAAAACTTATACATTGACATTATTCCAAAAGTAATCCTACTTTGAATCATCACAATGGTTTGTCTAATAACTACTTCCTGTGATTAAGTATTTCCTATACCCAAAGGTTGTCTGGAAGAGATCGCTCTTAGCGATAAGACCGCCTAATTTGTACATCTTTCTATGTAAATTGTATTGTTGTTACTTTTATGGTGTGCAATAAAGAGTTATCTATCAATCTATCTACACAGTAAATAAGCGTTACGGCCTTTTTTGTACTGATCACACCCAAAACGAAAAAAATATAAAAAGTTTTTCTGTTACATGTTGTTCCTATTGACCGAGAAACGCTCAGGTAAAGTTAACAGCGTTAGTTAAATCGATCGATTCGATCTAACGTAGAGACTTGAAACCGCCCAACCTATCTAGACTTTTCGCTACATACAAAGCTTCAGGTGTCTACATATCGAGGGCATGAACAAAAAACATGTTCCGAGATCGTTTGCCAACAGTAGTTTATGTTCGACATAACGTGTTACCCGGCATAGAGACAATGTAGCACAGCACATCGACCTACCCTGATCTGTCAAATTTCCTCAACAAAGATTTAACTTAATGTTTATCACATAGAGTTCAATGTCACTATTAACGGTATATTTTAACAGATTTGAGTATGTCGATGTGCTTCTGACTGTATACATTTCCAATGAAATCTGAACTTTTTCTGTACCTGTGTGTTCTGTGGTAGTCTGTAGGGTCCAGGATATAGTGGACACCAATAACTTGACGTGATGTCGTGTGTACGAATATTGAACAGAACTTGTACATACGAAATTAATGACCACATAGTGCGTAATACAGTGGTAGGTTACGGCACCGCACAATGCGATAAAATAATATTTTCTGACGTAATAATGAATTAATTAAAAACTGAACTTGGCTTCGTTCATTTCATGCTGTGACTAACCGTTTCTGATTATTTGATTGCTTGGGTAAATGCATTTATTGATTGATATTGTTAAATAGTGAACGCATATTTAAATGTATTGTTTGTCAGACTTCATAATTTCTCTCTTATGAGCGACTTTATTTGACTAATATACTTATGAGCTCAACAAGGAAGGTTTCTCCCAAAACTTCATATCTTTTTGTCATTTTAACATTTGTCGAAAAAAAAAATACATCCGAATAATCGGAGCTAGTTTATTTCTCATCGGCATTCAACAAACACTAAACACTTGTGTTCAGCCGAAGCGTGACCTCGAAAAGACTCTCACCCAGTTCAAAAATAACACACTGTCCTGTCATTCAGCAATGCATCATTCCACCAAAAAAATATTTAGGTCGGTCAATGGCAGCGTAGATTATTACGATCTAGACTAATTTTCAGAGTTAAGACAATAATTGGAGCGCACATTTTCAACCCAATGAATTTTTTAGGTCAACCCAATGTACGCAATGACGAAAATGTGACATTCTGGGTAAGCGAATGTGGAATAATTTCAGGAGTTTTATGTGTCACGCACGCAGCTTACCAGTTATGTTTAGGGGGCCTATGAAATGATTATAATATAATTAATGTCAGACATATGTATGTATGCTTAAATTATATACATTAAAATATAACATGTCAGACGCCTATAACTATTCATGCCATTGGGGTCGAATAACTCACACAAAAACCAAGTACAAGAATATTATATACCCGTTAGTAATCCACTAACAAAAAACGGTAATTTAAAAAACTAAAAAGTCCGACTGCTTTTTTGTGTACTTGGAAATTAAAAAACCCTAAATCAAGAAATTGGTCATACCCGGGTTAAATTGGTACCCATACTAAAAATTAGGGATTTTTTAATTTCCAAGTACACAGAAACGCAGTCGGGTTTTTCAGTTTTTTAAATTACCGTTTTTATTTTATTATTATTAGTTTTATTATTAAAAAAAAAATTGAAAAGCCAGTAAGGCTTTTATTTGATACCCATATTGCCATGGTGAGGAAGAAATCATTCCCCCCTCCCCCCTTTATTTCCATTTGCGGGCGCCATTTTTTAAATGTATATAGCCTATGTCACTCTCACAATTTTGACAAATTCAACGACACCTCACATGTCAAGAACTGTCGAGCCGTTTGGGCTGTAGGGGCGTGCAAAACAATTATACATACATACATACTCTCGAAAAACAAAACCCTCCTTCCGCAGTCGGGTAATAATAGTGGTTTTTGTTATCAACATTACAAGAAGTCAATTATTACATAAAAAACACTACGTTAGTTTTATGACATCAAATTAGCCTTTAAGAATGAGAAAAGTTTTTTTTATACAGCTAAGTTAACTAGAAGGAACCGAAGGTGAGCAAGTCTGCGGCCTAATTTTACGGGCTATGTAATGAGTGGCTATACGCTATAAATACTGGTATAAAACACAAGACAAAACGCATTCGCGGTACGCTGCTGCCAAAATAATAATTCAGTCAGGAGTGATAGCATACATGGTGTTAACAATTTTAAAGGACCAGTCAGGCGGGGCACGCTTTTAATTTTTTTAAGGGGAGTAAATGCTCCGCTGTCAGGGTTATCATATCAGCCTATTGCAGTCCACTTCTGGACATAGACCTCCCCATGACTGCGCTAACTTTCACGGTCTTCCGCTTGTCGCATCCAGCCACCACTACCTTTCTCAGGCCATCGGTCTACCCAGGGCATCCAACACTATATTTCCCGAGACGTGGTCACCGTTCGAGAACCTTCCTACTTCAACGCACGTCGGTTCTGCCACAGACATGACCAGCCTACTGCCACTTTAGCTTACTGATATCTATGACTTTCCCTTAGCGAGACCCCTAGCATAGACCGTTCCATAGCTCGCTGCCAGGGTTATAGCAGCGGGCTATGTGGAACTCTTGACGGCTACATCTACCCTCTAAAACCTCGACGGTTCCCATCAGACTACTTTAAGTAAGTCGAAGACTAGCTCTATTCCGAATACTTTTTATGGACAACATGGATCGAGTGGACAAACATCTGTAAGCTCAACTTATATAAATAAATGAAACAGCTGAGGGAACCGCTTTGAACATGAGGTGGACTAAGGAAGAAACGGCAATAGTATATAAGAATATTATGCCATTGTTAGCTCAGGAAAAAATTTTTTGAGCATCGGAGAGATCCATGAACCAATAAGTTGATAAAGGGTTTGGAAGCGACCTTTACCTAGCATTGCCCTATGCTTTTTAATAAAAAAACTACTTACTTTCAATTTAAAATCTCGTTGTACCAAATAAACGCACCGTATAAGCATTACCACAGAAGATTTTGTTTTAATCATTCCGATTCATTCATCTAAATTCAATATGTATGATACAAAATTGAAATTGAAAATAAATCAAAGTAATATTGGTAACTAATTCATTCTTGAATTCGATGCTGAATAACTTTCGTCTCTAAAGTGTGGTCACACCTTGACTTAAACCAATATGCATTACGTTACTACGATGACATGTAGATGAATAATGCCTTTGAATAATTAATTAATTATGCAATCATTTTGTTTGTAAACATGAATGAAAGTGTGATGCATGATAAGCGAGCATGGATTAAAAACGGTAACATTTTTGTGGCGAATAATCGCCTTCATAATTTTAACTTATGTATGACAGAAGAACAAGGTATCAGCGCATTTTAAAGGAGTTCAGATGAAATGCATCATTGCAATGCAAAATCATTTAACTGCCCCAAACTGCTTATATTATCAGGACAAGAATTAACTACTACAACAATGGGTTTGGTCAGACATCAGAAGTAGACTATCATTGGTGCATTCCGTTAAAAACCAGGCAAGTGCGAATCTGACTCGCTTAGAAAGTTTATCTATGCAAAATTGGACACTATACCTTTTAACTAAGTTTAATTTCAAGTGTTAAGCTATCACGGTTTATAAGATACACCCTGAGAAAACAGACGGACAGCGGTTTTAGTAATAGAGTCCCGATTTTACCTTTTGGGTACGGGACCCAAGGGGGACCCGAAAGGGTTGTTGAGAAGGATACCTTGTTCGGTTAATCATTTATCTGATACAATGATTTTTATGTGTAAAAATGTTTTATATGCAAACTTTTAATCGTCGAACAAACGTATTTTTATACACATATACTCGTATTACATTGTATACATAAATGTCATTAAATCCAAACGTATTTAATGCAATACATTCTTGACGCTGACCATACATTTCAAGCAGATTAAATCTAAATATTAATTAGCTCTCAGGATTGTGCCAAAGCGACAAACGACAGTTGCAATGGGACAGTGCGTTGTAATAATATTCACAATATTATTAAATAATATTATGGATGACTCAAGGCAGGCAATTGATACGTTAGCAGTCCACTGGGAAAATAGAATGAAAGGATAACGACTGAAACCGATGAGTGGGGAAAACGTGCTATTAAAATATAGGTTAGCTTCTGGAGTTGATAAAGCACATTAATGAGTCAAGGTTATAGCTTGAGATGAGAGCAAGATTTGAAGTTTTTTCAAATCCGGCCATGATTTCCGAACTTACATGAAAAACCTTTTTTGTTGTATACACTTTTTGTTGTACAGCTATTCAGTCTAAGCATCTACTGGGCTATAATAAATTATTAAGATCGACATACCCGACCTTACTAGTTACGAGAGATAGAAAAAATATCGCATTGAGAAAAGTTAATCGGCGTAATGAGCACTTTCAATAAATTAAAAGTCTAGAAAAACTGATGTGGAGCTCCAGCAGCTCTGCTAAACTATAACAGATATGAATTAAGCGCCTTTGGGAAGATTGCTTAGCGTGATGAGCACTTTCTTTAGACGTAAATATTTCGATGATCTGGAATACTTGATGTGGAAGCATAAAAAAAATGTCCTCCTTGCCGAATTTCGACTACGGCGGCCTATCTCAATAGAGATTAGCCAATGCGCGGGACATATTATAGTGCACAAGTGTGTGCGCAATACACAGGTGCACTCTCTATTCCTTTACTCTCATAATTCGGTGAGACGGCAGTCCGACATAACCGTAGAGATCTCAGGCGCCGGACCAACGTGCTCTCCGTGGCACGGGGGTGTTAACACAACTTCCTGACTCCAGAGCTGTGTCTGAGTTTTTTTTTTCAAGACAGAAAAACCCAACACTCTCGGCCCGACCCGGGATTCGAACCCGGGACCTCGTAGATAGTACACAGCGTGCTGACCACTAGACCAACGAGGCAGACAGTAATGTGGAAGCATAAACTACGATAGATATGGGAAGGGTGCCATAAAAAAAATTATCATAATATTTATAATGTCAGGACAAATTTTGTCTACAATGTAGAAAATTTTAAAAGGATAAGCACATACAGAGATACAGGGTGACCTCTCCTTATCATACGACATAGTACTTCAGACGGACTTATTGCTCGACAGCGATAGGAGTGTGAGCAATTTTGTATTCTGGAGTCTACGCACTAAGCAGACGAAGTCGCAGGCAACAGCTAGTTGCTAATAATAACAAAGTAAGCAGTTATTAATCGACATTCATTAGTAAACATTCAATGACATCACCAGACGAGTATCCGTCGGAATTGACAATCAACACAAGGCACTCCTCATAATGTACATCTTTGACCTTTGTTCTTTGTAGTGTGACCTAAACAATCCTGGCAAATAATGTAGACAACAGAGCCATTTGAATATACCATCTATGCTATTTTAATACTCATTACACTGAGATTGCCCGACCGACCAAAGATGATTGTTGTTGTTTTTAGACAATTCGGCTTATATTCGGCTTCAAACACACGGCTGCAAGGCAGACTATCCTACTTTGACCTTGTGGCCGCTTCTATTCCGTTCGTAATAAAATCTGTTTTCGTAATTCAAATGAGTAACCTGACATGCTGCCGTCTGTACATTCAGTTACATCATATCAGGCTGGCATCGTGAACTAGATGTGGTCATCTGAGGATGCATACGAAATACGAAATGATATCTACTATAGAGAGGTGAATGTACAATTATTTGTAGAAAATACAGATTTTTTCAGTATTACGCAACGTTATTTCAATTGAATGACTAAAGCTATATTAACTCAAGAATATAATTTAGATTAAAATCTTAACTACTCCATTTTCTAGTTATTTGAGAGCGCTGGGTCTTGCTTGCCGGCAAAGCTTTTACGATACTGTAACATCTCCTATAGCTCGAAGCGCTAGTAAAGTCCAAAAGCATAGAATACTTTTTTAAATTGTTAATAATGACATTCATACGTGGCATTTTTTTGTACTATATTGTTTTTTTTTTACTTTAACTTTGAGCTCCTGCATAAACCTACTTTTTAAATATCAGACAGTCTCACTAATATCATTTATTTTCATCCCGCTGTTATATTTCCGACTCGACAACCAAAACTGTTCGCTCATAAATACTCGCGCTGTCGCTCTGTTCCGATTTACATCTGATCTAAGGTACAACATTAATAAACCGTAATTTATAAATAGGGCACGCAAATCCAGATGGGGCACGCATTCAGTTCGTACGAGTAAATATATTTATATCAATCGATAAAATGATTCCAGCTCCTTCAAAGTGTAAACACAGCCGCGAAGGTAAACCCATAATAACGTTATCAAGGTCGCTGTTAAGACGATATATTCTGGAAGGTTGAGATGTCAGTGTTAAGTTGTTTTGGACTGGTGTGGTCCAGCACAATGCTTAGAGCCTGTATGGAGCGGGAAAACACCGAAAGAACTTCAAATTTTAAAGCCAACATCACATTTTCTACACTTGCATCTTCTAATGGGCTATATCCGAATGAATACCCTAAGGTTACGCTGCGCGTTGCTTTAGGTAAGGCTGTCTCATGTCCACAACGAAGTGTATTAGAATAGATACTTGGGATTGCCTTGTTCGATTGATATATTAGCTATGATACACTTGCCAGACGTGCTCGTTGTGTAGTGGCGGCAGCGCTTTTGGTAGTAATACCAAAAGTTAATCAACACACGACGCGGTCGTGATTGGTTGGATGTGTGACCATTTCGACCATTTAAGTGACTTTTATATCAGAAACATCTCCTTGCTTCGGAAGGCATGTTACGCAGTTGGTCCCGGCTAATATGTGTTGACATTAGTCGTTAAGCCTAGTCAGAAGGTCTAGGGCTGTTGGATACAGACACTAGATTGATACCGATGGAGCTCGAATCTGGAATGCTGTTATGCCTACATACGAGGGTCAAACTGAAAGTTCTTAGAAAATCAAAAACTGATTACATTAGCCAGTTATTAGTTTTATTATATCTTTTCAAAATATTGTCCATTGACGTCAATACACCGCTGCATGCGATGGAACCACTGGGAAAAGCACTTTGCCCACTCGTCCTTAGGGGTCTCTTCAATGGCATCGCGATACGCAGCCACCGCTTCTTCAGCATTCATAAACCGCTTTCCTTTAAGTTTTTCTTTAATTTTTGGAAATAAATAAAAATCACAAGGCGCGAGGTCGGGGCTATACGGCGGGTGACCCAGTAATTCAACGTTTGATGTCGCCAAATAGTCGATCGTTCGCTTGGCGGTGTGCGACGAGGCGTTGTCGTGGTGAAGGAGGATCCTACTGCGAGGTCGTTTCTCTCGAACTTTTTCCAAGACAAGTGGCAAACAATTGGTAGTGTACCATTCTGCAGAAACTGTTTTTTGATCCTCTAACACAATTGTTGCGAAATGACCTATCCTTCCAAAGAACGAGGCCACCATTTTTTTTCCCGCACTTCGATCTCTCTTCACTTTAGTTGGCAACTCCTCGAAAGGAAACACCCACTGAGCAGATTGTCTTTTGGTTTCAGGATCATAACAGTAAATCCAGCTTTCGTCACCTGTTAGTATGTCGAACACAGCATTTGAGTCACCTCCGTTAAATCTTTCAATCATTTTACGGCACCAATCCACACGATGGAGTTTTTGAGCCTTAGTCAAATTATGAGGTATCCACCGGGCGCAAAGCTTCCTGACCGCTAAATGCTCGTGGAGGATTTTGTGCACTTGACTCATACCGATGCCTAAGCTTGTCCGAATCTGCTGATAGGTCATTCTTTTGTCAGTCTCTATCATACGCCGCACAACACAGATGTTATTTTCAGTCGTCGCCGTAGAAGGCCGTCCCTCACGTACATCATCAGTGAGATTAGTGCGACCACGTTTAAACTCATTAAACCAGTTGTAAACAGTCGCACGAGATGGGGCTTCATCGTGAAAGGCCAATCGTAGTCTATCATAACTTTCTTGTTGACTTAAATGACATCGAAAGTCATAAAAAATCATTGCACGAAAATTTTCTCGTGTTAAATTCATTTTGACGTGACACAGACAATTTTCAATTTGCCGCCAAGTCGTAAAACAAATGACAAATGAATGAAATATATACTCAGTAATATTAGCAAAGAGTTCTATTTTCAAATTTTAGAATATTTTTTTTATTATATTGTTTATAAGTGGCCAGTTCTAAGAACTTTCAGTTTGACCCTCGTACAAGCATTACACGATAACGAATCACAAAGATTTTTAGTTATATTATTAATGGAGTATTGACTGGGAGAACCTGACTAACAATAATAACACAGAAGATTACAGACGGAACTGTATGACGTTATTGTAATAACTAAACACGAATCAGGTCCCACTGACATTAAGCCAGTGGCACATGAGATAATTCACGCGTACGCCCTCTCTACGTGCTCTTGGCAGCAATCGTAGCCTATGGTAGGGTTGTCAACTCAGTTTGTTACTTCCTGATTCATAGAGATTTAAAAATAACCAGAACTAGTTCTTCATGTTAATACGTTAGAGATTATAAAATTATCATCAACCAAAGCGTACGGAAAGAAGATTATTAAAATATTTATAAAATGTCCACCTGACAAGCAGAAGTCAAGTACTTATTGTATATAGGAACTAGGTACACAGCAAAGCAAAGGTTTCATCTTTACCCAACTCTTCTTGTAAACTTTCTAGAAAGTCGTATTTCTCATGTTTACATAGATATCACCAAGGTGCTCGAAGGAAATGTCATGCACTTGGATTAATTATTAGTGAGAACCCAGTAACTTTGCACCTTGAAAGTCGCCCTCGTAGATGTCGGTGGGCAACGATCTCAACGCACAGCTCTATAAATTGGTGTAGCCAGATTGGTGTAGTTAAGATCAGCCCTACACACGGCGCTTCGGACTTACGTTATGTATGTACAACGGCACTAAATATAACCCTCTGACGTGGGATAGTGCGAGAATATTTCCGCTTTTTCACAAACCGACAAACGTCAGCACTCTTTATAATATCACAAGGTTGCTGGCTAAGGCCAGCTGATACCGTTGATCTGTTTGGCAAAGCAAAAAACACAGGGTGACTGCGAATGGTCTCGTTGACAATAATGCAGTCAGCCTCACTGGGTACGACAGCTGGACCATGACATCTGCATAAAAACCCCAGAGGAAGGCACAGTAAGGCATTGGACAAGTAGTTCTATCAGAGTCTTCCTGGCTCCCTTAATTAATCGTGAAATGAATCAACATCATTTATATCTGATTCTCATATATTTACATACTATAAAGAGGTAAAGTCGGTAAGTTTGTAGGCGGAAATCTCCGGCACTAAACCTATATTATTTCAGAGTGGCATAAGCTACATGCATGTGAACGTATATATTTTTTTACTATTAGATACATTTTAATTTAATTAGTTCATCCAATGAGTTTATCCAAATATTTCATCCTTGAGCGTAAAAGTTCTATATTGAATATAAAAAACTCTAATGTTTTCCGCGATAATAGTGATATTAATCAAAGCATGATTATAATAAGTAAGTAGCATCGTTGTACTAGAATGGAAATCACTGGTATGTATGGTAGAACCAAAAGCAAAATGTAAGACTTTTTTAAAACCTAACGGTCACTTACCAAGGTTAATAGTTAGGTTAAAATCGAAACGAATATGATCAACCGAAACTAACATTATTCCGATCTGATGCATCCAAACACCATTTTACTGTTTATACGTTTTCCAGTCTCCAAGAAAGTATTGGCAAAACTTACAGAAAAATCAATTTCAAACAAAATAAAATGAATGCAGGCTAATAAAATCAAAAATCAATCATAATTGTTTACTTTCCCTAAATGCGCTTGTACCTATTATACGCCTACATCAATATGTCACTTCGATGAAGTTACCAGGACTTTCGGGAAGCGATTAAATCTAGCGCATATAAATCACCACTTCAACTATTAATCGTCCTGTCTCCACGAAATGTGTAACCAGTGGAGTTTAGGTAGTGTTTTAACTAAAAAGAAAGAGTAACTCATGAAGTAAATAATTTTTTAAACTTATTGTTTGTCTACTCAACATTTTTGGTAAAAAATGAAAAATTTCAAATTGGACCAACTTTTTAGTATCGCTCGCGTCACCTGTAGACCATGGAATGCGTGTGTCGGAATGTGCTGGATCAATAGAGTCTGAGATGTGACGTCACCGGTGGTATCGCGTGCTACGGGACATTACGACGGTGTCACCGAACGAATAGTGGCGCTATCGACGGGCACATTAGTCTAGAGTAACGTGCCAAGAGGCCAAATGGGAAAACTGCGAATACTAGCAACGTGTAGAAGAATGACAAAAGCTCGTCTTATCCACAGATAGGAATAAAAATTATGATATTGATTAAAAGTAAGAAAGGGCTACTCATGGGGAGAGAGCTTTCATACAAAAATACACAACTGTACCAAATGGGAATACTGTGAATATGAAACCAGTTGACCCCTCAAACACGGGAATATAAAATATTGATATGAAATCAATAATGTTGAATAGGGGAAGAAAGGTGCTTTCATAAAGACAATCTATACTAATATTATGAAGAGGAAAGATGTGTTTGTTTGTTTATTTGCATCGAATAGGCTCCGAAACTACTGAACCGAATCAAATGAAATTTGCACAGAGATAGTTTGAGACACTGGGAAGGACATAGGCGACGTCGCGATATAAAATCATCAAGGGGGTGGAATGGAGGATGAAAATTTGTATGGAAAATCCGACTTTTGGCGCGGGCGAAGTCGACTGCAAGTCTTTCATAAAGGCAAATGTTTGTGTGATGTGATGACCACGAACATTTGTAGTAAGTCATGGATGTTCATAAACGTATATACGTTTGTTAAAACAATTTATTATTATTATGAATTATTAATCTAAATCATCAATCTTTTCTAAATCTAACGTTCGAAAAAACATATAAATTAAAAAACCTTGAATTAAATAACATAACCTGGAACGACATAACTAACAACGGGAGGTACTCGTAAGGGATTCAATACTACTCCCATGTTGTTAGTGACTCCAGGCACAGTAAAAAGCAATGTGCTCTAGCCCTTAAAGTATAATTTTCTTCAGCAGACTCCAGCCAATATCTAAGTGATTTATTTACAAAATGTAAAATATCTACCCGTTGTTTTACTAGTGGTCCTTGCACTGTTAGTAGGTATTCTGAGCAGTGGCGGCGCATAATATAATAATTGTTTTGAGTACAAATAACTGGTGATACGGTCAGCAGCACGTCAGGTTACCCTTATGAACCACGAAAACAGCTTTTAGCGTGGGGAACATAGGCGGACTCAAGGTCAAAGTGGGGTAGTCAGGGCCCGTAGCCAAGTGACAATTTATTCTCAAGCGAAGTTCGTTATCGCTAACAAAATGGATGAAACAGATATAAGCCGTAGAAACATCACGTGTCTTTTGCATACATATTTTGAAATTTCGTTGGCGATAGCAAAGTTCGCTCTAGAAAGATTGCCATTTGGCTACGGGCCCTGGTTCAACATCCAACTTACTCGTATTCGTTTTTTACCATAAAGAACGCCAAAATGTTGTTCGACAGTTGTCATATTTATCCGTTATCCGTCGGCGGGCGGTGCCAAGCGGCCGAGTCGTAAATCTAGCAGGTTTACAACTCGCCATCTGCGATTCTTGTAGACGTTCTATTCTAGATATCAGTCATTATACGGCTCACCACATCGGGGGCATCGATTGATTCAAATATTATACGAGGGAATTTGAGTAATTTATTTCGTAAGCGAAACAGTATAACAGTTAGCGAAGTAATTCATACATTATATGATACTGTTCATTCAAGGGTTCCACAAGCGGATATTTAGATCGTAAATGTAATGAAGGCAATTATTCAAGAGATTTACTTGTTTATAAAAAAATAAAACCAATGAAATTAAATAATGTTTCATCTTAAACCAATCATTCCATTCTTTATTGTACAGTAGCTGACCCGACGGATCAGACAGTTAGATAAGTAATTTGTAAATTATTGTTACTAGTCATTCAAGGGTTCCACAAGCGTTTATTTAGATCCTAAATGTAATGAAGGCAATTTTTAAAAGATTTACATGATAATTAAAAAAATAAAACCAATTAAATTAAATAATGTTTCTTCTTAAACCAATTATTCCATTCTTTATTGTACACTAGCTGACCTGACAGATCAGACAGTTAGAGAAGTAATTTGTAAATTATTGTTGCTGGTCATTCAAGGGTTCCACAAGCGTTATATTAGGTCCTAAATGTAATGAAGGCAAATCTTCAAGAGATTTACTTGTTTATTTAAAAGAATAAAACCAATGATAATTAAATAATGTTTTATCTTCAACCAATCATTCCATTCTTTATTGTACATTTAGGTATAAAAGCTATATTATCTCTGTAAAAATGTTAACGTAGATGACATCGTGGGACTTCAAAGCCTTGCAAGTTCATTCTACTCTATTTTTTTCAATTTTAAAATAGTTTAATTTGAAGTGAAGAGTACAGCACCCATCAGTATGACCATTTGTCTTAATTATTCCCTGGCTTGCGTATCGTTTCCCTGAAATATATTTACAAAGTGATATTTTTGCTGTAGTCAAGGAAACAACGTGTACCTAACGGCGAGAAACGGAAACTTCTATTAGCACATAGGCGGTTTGCTGGCACGAGTACGGATAAAAACGAATTCGCTTTTCTGACTGATCGTGACACTGGATGAGAGATCTTCAAAAATATGCATGTGCTTTGGCAAATGATGGCATTTATCACTCAGCAAAGATGTTGTTTAAGTTAAAGTGCACGCACATATTCAATGTCGATTGTTCTGACGTTTAGGACATAATTTTTTACTTCGCGTTTCTGAGCGATACTGGATGAAGGAATCTACGATCATCTTCAAAATTTTGCATGTGCTATTGTCAAATGATGGCATTTATTACAAAGCTGAAAGAAATGTTGTTTAAGTTAAAGTGCACACACTTCAATGTCGACTTCACTGACGTTTAGAATATATTTTTTGTTACACAAGCTGTGTTGTAATACAAGCTTTACGAACTACCGACAAAACGTTTACATTTAGACTTTGACCTTGGCTTTAGTTTTATCCTTCATTTCTTATAGAACCGCGAGTCGGACTCGTACACGAAGGGTTCCGTACCATTACATTTTAACTATTTCAAGCGTCTATCTATCTGTTGCCGTTATTAATATCAAGCAAAAACTGTAAAAATATCACGATTGTTGTATGTGAGTCCTACTTAAATATTCCTCTTATTTCCTATTTTATTTTTGTATTTATCGTTATAGAGGCAACAGAAATACATCATCTGTAAAAATTTCAACTGTCTAGCTATCACGGATTCATGTGATACAGCCTGGGTACAGACATACGAACAGTGGAGTCTTAATAATAATAGGGTCCCGTTTTTCCCTTTGGGTACGGAACCCTAAAATGATCTATGTAGAAGAATTCTTAACGACAATTCAAAATCAAACATCCGCAAAATCCTTGTAAATTAGAGCTCATATAAAAAATATAGCGACCTGTTTTATTCATTTTCGCAACATACATATTTAAAAAATCAAAACATTCGTATGCAGCTTGTGTGTGAAACATGTTTTTCAAAGACACTCACCAACACACGCGAACCTAAAGCCGTCTCGAAACAATGCGATTATCCTAGTGTCAAAAATCAGTACTTTAAAATCCGATAGAGGGGGTTAAACAACAAAGTCAGGAAGATTTTTATATAAGAAAAAGCCTGGTTTTATCGTTGTTCATGTTATAATGTTTATGTTTAGCATGTTTTAGAGTAACGCGTACTCATCTTAATCATTAAGACGTTTTTCCATTTAATATTATTTTTCACTGCATTTTGAAACTCGCAAATTTTCGACGCAAGTACTTTCACCACATGTCTGTACACATAATAGTAGAATATTTTGTTTTCATTGAAAGCTCAATGATTTCCACGCAATATTAAGTTTAACTTAGATGAATAGCGCCATCTATTAACATAAAACAGAACTCAAATTTTGAGCTGTCAGAAAATCCGTCATAAAAAGCACGAAACATTCGTAAAATAAATGTATACTGATTAAATATTGAACTGATTTTAAATAATGTGTTCATGTGATTGACCTCGAGAAATGTCACTAACTCAATCCATAGTTGAAATTATTCTGGTTGAATTATTCTGGTTTTCAACTAATTTAATATTAATTAACTGTTGCCCACGACTTCGTCTGCGAAGACTGGATG
This sequence comes from Pyrausta nigrata, assembly GCA_949316185.1. Classification (NCBI taxonomy): domain Eukaryota; kingdom Metazoa; phylum Arthropoda; class Insecta; order Lepidoptera; family Crambidae; genus Pyrausta; species Pyrausta nigrata. Next base: position 5,462,472 of record OX438936.1, read on the forward strand.
ATACAAAATGTCTCATTACACCAATCGCCTGGTAATTTGTTTTTTTTTGTTGGTATTTTTTGGACTGGCCAGTATGCTGACTACTAGACCAACGATTTAGTGAATAAGCTCCCGAGACATTATTATAAAAAACTTAGGTTCGAACTGCGAACGTATTTTGGGAATAGCCCCAAAAAGGTGCTCATTACCAACCTACTGTTAATTTTATAACATGTTTTTCACATAATGTTTGACATGGTTTTCAAGCTATATTTTTAAAAATCTCTTAAGTTATTATTACCCTTCAGCATACCACATACTTTCATAGAGCATTCCCGCCGTAAAGTATATGCCCTAAATCAGTATTTCATAGTTTCGCCATCAATAGTTAAACGGTACTAAAAATACACTGCGTTCTACATAAAAGCGGGATTGTTTATCAAACCGTTGCTATTTCAATGGTATTGATAATATCAATTACATCATGTGTAAGCGTTATATTTTGAAAAGCTGTGATTATTCTCATAGCGGCGGTGTTTCCAAGTCAGGCTACGGTTTCAGCTGCGCCTCAGCATACGCGTAGACATGACTTCAGTATCGTGTTGCAATGCGTCATCGGCATCGGGAGCTCGAGATGTGTTGTGATGCAATAATTCTATGGACGTAGATGTGGCCATGTGTTTGAGTATTAACCATTCTTTGAGTATGAAACGTATTGTAATAACGTTGTAACCTATATTATGAAGATACTTTGAACTTTGAAAATACACTTAGAGGCTTCCTTCACTTGTCGCCATGAAGAATTGACGATAAATGTGACTTTTTAATATGAGCATGACACTGGCATCAATTTAGTCAAAGAAGTAGCACTAAGATATAACATAAAAATACTGAACTTTGCAAATTATCTAATGATACCGAGTTGTGGATCTATTGACATTGAAAATAACTAGTTGCGGCAGACAAATTACCGCATACGACTACTTAGTACTAACTAATAGGATTATAATTAAACAGATTATAAACTAGGGCAATTTAACGGTCTGTCTGTCAGTACAATTTTGCGTGTTCCACAATTTAAATAGGTTTCCGTTGTCAACGACAACAAGCGCACAAATACTGAGAAACAACAATGGACTATATCGGACAACATATCGGATCAGTGTGCGATTGTTTGGAGAAACGTCGAAGATAGTGTCAATATTATCTTTGGAAACTTCTATTCTTTGCAGTCACTGATACTGGTGACTGCACAAACAGTCCAAAACATAAATTTAATTAGATTTAAGACCCTAATGAAATGACATAAAATACGCCTGTAGGTATACATATCATTTGCTAGTTACCGACCTAGGTCAATCTAAATGAAATACAACGTAAATATTACTAAGTTCTATTCTAATATCTAAGAACGTATTAAAAGCGAATTTACAACAACTTTTGTTATTTGTGTTAAATAATTGGACACTTACAAAAACATTATTTTCTAAATCCTAAGAAACGCGTTTTCATACTAAAATATGAAATGAAAGTACCCAGATTATAATACATATATAACTAGCTGATGCTCGCGACTTGGTCCGCGCAGATGTCGAATTTCCCATAGAAAATTCCAACCGCTTTTTTTCTCTTTAACGGATGATTTGATTTTCCAAAATTCTTTTCTTATTGCTCATCTATGACTTAAAAGAAAGCAAAGTGCATAATTTCAAGTTTCTAATCTTAATCTTTTGGGCTGTGAGTTGCTATGTCAGTCAGTCAATCTGTTAGTCATTAAGTCAGTTTTAATTTTATATTTTATAACTAGCACTTCTTCGCGACTACGCCAGAGCCTGCGATACCCCAATATTCAGGGAAAACCAAAACACACGCAGTAACTCTCTGTTGAAATAAATTAAACCAATAAAACAACTTGGGAGTCATCAAACTAAAAAACTTCTCTTCTCTTACTCTACATCAGGCATGTCAAACATGCGGCCCGCGGGCCGCATGCGGCCCTCTACGTATTTGTCTGCGGCCCAATCCAATATTAACAACAGCCTCCAGTTGCAGCCCGCAAACACGAACTACTGTTGTAACTTTTTGGATTATTATTAAAACCAATCTTTATTTTTTTGTAATACAATCCTAATTCGTTTTATTTCTTTGTGTCTGGGTTTTGCGGCCCAGTGACTCCACGACCTGTATGCATTTGGCCCACCAGTGACTTTGAGTTTGACATGCCTGCTCTACATCGACGACCTGCGTCCGCGGTGTGCTAAATCATTAAATTGCGATATAAAGCGATATGTGGAACGGAACCAATAACAGAAACTGGCATCTGGAAAACAATAACGCTTAAAAAAAATGAGGAAATAAATAAATTGTTTAACAAACACACCACTCTAAACTAACCGCGAGCTTGTGCTATGGCGACTAGGATAACGGATAGACATAAATACTTAAACGATCATTTATGCGTCATAGCTTTGAAATTGCAATCTGTATAGATACTTTCGAATTAGGCGATAGCCTGCATGTCAACGACATAAAAAAACATTAAGCTCAAACAGCTCCAACATTATAACGACGGACAAAGGGCGCCAAATCCGCCCGGGTCGTATGACCTGATAATTAGAGTTAACTATTGACATTTGTCCCTTTAACTGGACTGATGATTCCAATGATTCCAGGCGGTTATGACAATTACCCGGCTAGTCGACATGAAGACGGTGAATGGTCTAATCCCGACCGATCGATACCAATAAAACCGTTATTTTTAAAGCTATGTTTCTACTGTCAAACCTTGCCTTTATGTTTTTTTTTCATCCATTTAGTTCTTACAAAATGGTTACACAAGCAGTTTTTTAATAATTTTATTTACTTGGATTTATAACGAACATTTTAAACACAAAAAATACAAAATAAAATTAAACCTTTGGAATCTGTTATCAGAAATGCATGAATATAAAATATTTAAATGGTCTTATTATTTGCTATCCTAACTATAGAAGTATATTGGAAACGTACGTATGTACAAACAACGGGATATGTTATTTTGATTTTCTCAATAACAATAATAAATATATTATTCCAACAAACACTAATTACCTAGCCCCAAACTAACCGCTTGAACTATGGCGACTAGGACAACGAATCTAAACGATTATAAACATGACTACTTATGTACAAAAGCTCGTGCTTATTACACAAAGATACGCCCCTTGCGGGATTTGAACTCGCAACCTCTGGTTTCGTAGTCCGGAGCGCGTATCACTGCACCAAGACGGTCGTCCAATGAACTGTTGTAATAATTACATAGAAATAAGAGGAAAGCAAAATACTCGTACACATCTGACAAAGACATAATAGGATGCAATTGTAAAGGTCCCTGTCCGAGACTAGAGTTTGCGATGACATAACGTTTGCGATAACGGCTTGTATCGTTCGGCAGTCTGCAGTCACATTGCTGGGACATTTTGAATCGGGATTTTGGGAGTGCAGTGGAGCGGACATGGGCAGCGTACAAGTCTGGTGGGCAGGCAGACAGTTGGCAGCTAATTCTGGACAGTGACGTATGGTGGCCGAGCGAAACAATCGAAAGTTATTCCGAGTGCTAAACTCGACGCACGTGACCGCCTATACCGCATTCTGATCGAAGCTGTAATCCGCGGAAGCTGATTGGAAACATACATTGATGAGACGGTGTCACCACCACACAGCACTACTTAATAGTGTGCGTAAATGGTATTCCAAGTATGGAATTTAAATCCATGAATGTCAAAATAATTTAAATTTTAATATTCGCAGTCAGATTAAGTTGTATGGAATAAATACACTTGTTACTGAATGAATAAACAACAATTCACGAACGAGACTCATTGTGAACTTCGTGAGTCATAATTACACCCCGAGGGAGGTTGACAGGATACAGTAGTAGGGTCACGCGAATGTATTTTCGATGGCTTAAATCAGTGTTTCCCAAAGTAGGCGATGACACCCCTTGTGGGCGCTGGATGTCTAGTGGGGAGCGGGGGGCTATAGAAATTGTAAAAAAAAATGTTTTATTGTAAGACGACATATGTCCTTGAGTTAGCTTAGTAAAATAGGGTCAGACTAATATGATAATGAGGTTTTTAAGGTGAAAAAAATGGGTGGCGCTGCAAAATAACTGATTTTCGAAGTGGGCGTTAGACGAAATACAAGTAAGTTTGAGAATCTCTGGCTTAAATGATAGAGACAAGAATGGCGATTACTCTGCCGGCAAGATCATATAGCTCTTAAATTGATGATGATAACATGATAAGGAAAAATGTGTTTTGTTTACATAATTTTACACATTTAATAATAATAAATAAAAAACTGTTTTCTAGAATCACACTAATTATCATGGTGACAAACTAGAATAAGGGATATTTTTAAAACATCCATGACTTAGGTACAAATGCTCGTGCGATCATCACATAAACATATACTCCTTGCGGGATTAGAAGAGTAATTCTATGTAATAAATGTATGGAAAAATTTATATAGTTTTCAAACTCGTGATTAATTAATATAGTTTCAAAACTAGCGTTGTCCCGCGACTTCGCATGCGCAGTATCGAATTAATTTCCCATACAAACAGGTCTAGGTCCAAAAGTGTCAAGGACAAAGTTGTTATCATTGAATTGTCATCAAAAAATATGGTTAAAAAAGGTTGTTTACATTGTTTAATAGGGTTGACGACATTCAAGCTATAAAGTCACAGGAAATTGCCTTGCCTACAGAAGCAACATTATTATGTTACTTACATGAGACAGGTTTACCATACTTGTTATTTCTGTAAGTCTGATCTGATTTCCGTCAACCCTATTAAAAACAAATATAGAAGCTTTTATTAAGAATTTAATGAGGATCTCTTTTATCCTCAGATGACCAGGTCACTCACTCACACCACAGGAGAACAGGTCAATGTGGAACAATGGACATTTAAAAAAACGAAAAAAAAGAGAGTTATTTTTTATTATTTTAATATTAAATTTATTTACACCTAAATTTGTGTATTTTTGTTTAGAAAATTGTTTTGAATAAGTACCTGTAAAGTTTTTATTTGTAATGTGGGACAAAACGAAACTTCAGTATTGATGTGGGACAAAACTTTAGGACGAATGAAGAATAAACCCAAAGCAATATCAAATATTAAATTGAATTTGAATCCAAAGTCTAATTGGTTTGCTTTGGTGTGAATTTTAATTAATAATTTTTTTTAATGTGATTTTTTTCTTAGTGATTCCAGATGGTTTAAATGTTTATTGGTTGCTGCTAGGAGTTCAACTTAAGCACTACACTATAAATCAATAAATATTTTCCTAGTTAGGACTAGGAACCTCCTTAGGATGCTAATTAAGGTTGTAAACTAAGTAGTGTAAATAAGATCCTAACTGCGATAACATCTTCCTATTTCCTACGTACAATCCTAGTTAGTTGTCATTTTCATTATCATTTACTATGGAACAGAGTAGGTCAATATTTTGTTTTATTTCTTTAATGAAACCTTGAGGTCATCAGTAGCCTTATAAATAATAGGGCTGTAAAACCTGGGCCATTGCAAGTCGGACTTGCATGCTGCAATAATAATTCAAGGTGGTCTTATAGCAATACCTACAAGACCTTAATTTTCTGATTTCATGATTCTAGGTCTATGGGAACTTTGAGAAGTAAAAGGCTCAAATAGCTGTATATATATACTGTAATATCTTTGAATTGCATTGACATAAAAGCTTGATTTTTTTACAGCTTCTAGTGATTGCAGATATACCTAAGTTCGATGATAATTACACCTCACGTTCCTGCGAAAAAAGGGTTAACAGATGGATGGTTATGTTTTTTTTTACCTTTTGAGGTAGAGAACCCTACAAAACTATTTGCAGTGTAGATTCTACACATCATAAAATACTTAACCTGCTAAAATTACGAATTGACTTGTGTTTTTTGATTTCACAGATAAGTTGAGCTCCGAGTTGAGTCTTGATTTCTGACATATTATTTGAAAATATTATTCAGAAATAATTCAGAGCACTTGGAACCCCAACAATATCAACATGTGATACAGAAAAATGTTAATAAATACAGACAGAATTATAGCGCATGCTCCCGACCTACTTAAAAATCTATCTATGGCAATATGCAAAAAAACATTTTGAAGTTTAAAATTCAGCAGTATCGGTTTTTTATAGTGTACTAGCATATTATTGAGTAAGCATGTGGAATCAATGAATCTTACACTACAAATAAACATGGTATGGTGCTGATTTTCAAATCATTGAACTCCATAGTAGTAAATTATTAATATCTACAGACTGACCAAGCAATTAGAATAAACGAGGACTACTCATTGTAAGATGGTTTAATTTTACTATGGTAGTCAATTATTATTACTGCTTAAAATAAAATCTTAATTTTCATAAATCAAGTCTTGGTTTTTTATTTTGACAACACACCTACTTGGGAACTGTATAATTTTAATTAATCAATAATTTTAAGGAGAGGGTTCATCCAAAATCGTTAGTAGTGAGAACCTGAGGTTTTTTGCTTATATTAAGAAACAGAGCACTCATGTACATTATTTGGTATTATAAATGGATTGAATACCAACAAATAGATACAAAAATGAACATACCAGTACAATATTAAGCTACATATTGCAATTAGACTTTAAACTACACACTATTACTGTTTACACTACAAGTGAAGAATGGCATGCAAAGTGTTTAAATTATAACTGCATCTAGGAAGTACTCAAGTAGGCACATAAGGTTGTACGCATATTTTGGCAGCTGACTGTGATATTTGGGTCAATGAAACTAACCTGGTGGAGCGCAGTCAAGCCATCCACGTTTGCTGTATTTATATCAGCCCCCATCTTCAACAGGCGCTGAACCTCGTCCTTGTCGCCGGCGGTGCATGCCGCCAGGAACACGATGCCAGAAGAAAACTGGATCCTGGAAGCACGCTTTGGCGTCGGCGACTGTTTGTTGGTGTCCGATTCCTCCCATCTCTTCAACTGTTCGGCCCGCTTGAAAAGCGCCGATGACGAACGCGTATCCGTCATTTTAACTCGTGACAAACCACTTTGCACTCAATATGGTTCTTACGAGCACTTTCCACGGAGCATAGATTATGTTTTTATTACATACAGTACACAAACGCCGAGTCCTTAACTTATTTACCAAAAAAGGAAACATGAAAGAGGAAACGATCCAGGGAGATTGAGATTATGCTGCTCTCATGCGAACATTATTATTCGAAACACTTGTTGAATATGTCGAATTACACACGCGAACTTATATTTTATGTACATGACATAACCAACAGGCTACACTTTTAGCGTGGCAGCCATTACGAGAGTAAATTTCACAGCCAACAGCCAACTAAACACCGAATGTAAAAAGAAAAACTAGATGAGAATGACGGGAAGAGAAATACTACACCTGGCGCCACCTAGTGAAATGACATAATAGGCAATTTGTTACCATGTACAAAATATTTTGTCTATGATAGTTACCAACGGAGCAGTGAAAACAGACTGATGAAACTATTAACCCCCTACTGCATGAAATAAAATTGTGTACCTATATAACTATTAATTGGTAGCAATTTGTATGAAAAGTGGTTATAAGGGTGTTTTTTTTAGAAAGTTAAGGCTACTTTAATAAACAGAATTAAATAAAATTGTTTTAGATGCAGTGTTTATATTTGTATGTTTTATTTTAAAGCTATACCTTTTATTGTTATGCAGCCTTACCATCAAAAACAATGCAAACGCTGAACCATGATTCCTTAATTCTTACCGTAACCACATAATAAGTACTGTACTCCATACAGAAGTATGACTTTGCAATGAAATTCAAAGAAATATCTACTCAATGTTGTTAACGATATGGTGTTATTCGGTTCGCCTCTGACTCAAGCACATTTTCGTGTAGACACCTACAGAAATACATTGCAAGATAATTTCGTTCTTATAACTCTGGAATATGATTCATAATACATTAAACCTATTCAGTGACGTACTGTCACACAACGCAATAGGGTTGACTGCCACAAGAAGCTACTTACGCTATCTAGCGCATCTTTTTAGGACTTTATTCACGCTTGTCCAACCAGCAACCTAGTGTCGCGCACCGCCAGTGAATAAAACGCGGGAGCGTGTGGCTGCCGGCTAGCGACACCCAACTTGTTTAGTACCTACCTTACCAAGGGGTCGCCGCGCGTAGGTACGTTTTTGCTACCTACGCGGGAAGATACACAGACCTGCCGTAACCCCGAAAATTAGCAGGCTCGCAGCGAGGAAGTTCGTTTATCCTGTCACCTTTTTTTTTGTATGCAATTTCGTACTATGACACTCCATCTGAAAACAATCTAGTGTCAGATTGCCCGGTTTAAATGTCAGATAAGCTATCATAAAATAGTTACTCATCGAGTAGCTTTTTATGATTACATCTTGTTTCATAATATAATTTTAGGATCCATTTACGAAGTGTATGTTAACAATCCAACGAATTAACTAATGTGAGATTTTCGGATGCGAAATTGAAGAAATATCTACAAGATGTGAACATTAATCTAATAAAGTCCGATTTCTTGGTTTCTCCGTAGAAGCCTGATGACTATTTTAAAATCCTTTTGATAAAGTGACTTTATTGTGTAATTACAGATAATATTATAACTTAGGTACGTAAATTGCAATAAACCATTATATAGGCTCCACCTGCAGCTTAGGGATCTAAGATGTGAATATTCATATACCTACCTAGACAGTAACTACCTAGGTTCTTTATGCGAGAACTTTGTCCCAACCAGCAGAAATTATTACTGATCAAACTTTCAATCCATCCACAAATTTAACAGTTTATTTATTGCATCAGCACAAATATCTAGTCTTAGCTAACCTACCTACACATATTTAGGTACTTCGTAATGTTTTTTTTATGTATCGACTTTAATGTAAGATTTTATCTACCTAATGTATGTACCAAGTTAATAACTCTTTTTTCCTTTCTTCCTAATGCTATAGAACTATTTTATTCGCATGAAAAACCAGCAAAGTATATACTGTTTCCAAGTAGAATGTATTGCACTTATTATTTGCACTATTGAAAATTACTTACCTACATTGAATATGACAAGAAAGTTGTCTATTTTCAGTTTCATAATTAAATATAGCTTATTGTTGAACATTCAGTCAGTCTTATTAAATTTTCCCTCTCAAAATTACTATTTATACGTTTTCCATGAGATAGATATTTATACGTTCTTCTCCCTTCTAAATATATTTTTTTCATCTACCTTCTGGGTCGGCAAAGAAATCAAGAATAAACAGCCACGTCTTATTTATTTCTACTTTTTTTTGTACAATAGCTCTAGTTAAAACCGGTCAAGTGCGAGTGACTTTAAAGAATTTGTAAGAATTTTGTAATTGGTACAAAATTATCCAACACCTAAGTTCTACCAATATTACTGCTAAAGTAATAGAGGCATCTTAACCGCTATAGTTTTTCATTAAAGTTTATGATATGCACTATCATTACGTTTTTTTTTAGATTTTTTAGGCCAGCAGTTAAGCTTTTAGAGGGAGGCGCACTTTAAAGTTTAATATTTCGTAAATACAACTCCAAATATGTCATTCTATGCAAGTAAAGCAAAAAACACTAAAATCTATATAATATGGCATAGTATGCAGTATTACATGATTTTTGCAAGAGTATTGCTTTTGATAGTAGGGTAAACCATATAGTGATTGCCCGGTTAGCGGAATGATACTCGTTTTTTATCAACAGAACCATTTATTGACAAAAAAATGAGTTTTGTCTCTTTAGTAACTTAAAAGTCTTGTTTATAGGAACAATCAACCAAATTTATAAAATATTAAGAAAATTAACGTTAAAACATGAAACAAAAAAGTTTTCTCTAAAATCGTAGTGATTGCCCAGGTGTTATAGTGATTGCCTTTAGCCAAGTACAGTAATTGCCCAAGGGAAAATAGACCTCAATTGTTAGTAAAAATTATCGCTTTCTGGATGTTTGCCATATTTGCAAGCAATCCGTATTATCGTCACTTGAATCATTGTCAGAATAATCAATTTTATAACAAAAATGGCATAAGAACAATATAATGTCTGTTTCGTCTGGCGTATGGGTTCTGTGGCACAGTTACAACAACTACAGTAATTTTCTTTGCTTCTTTTGCTTTTTGGCTGACTGCTTTTTTTTTGCACTTTCTCAGAATTTTTCTTAGCTTTTTAGTTTCTCTACTTTTTTTATCATTCGTAAAAAATAAGTAGGTATATGTAGGTAGGTAGCTACTAATAGCTATAGGTAATTTAAAGTAAATAATAACAAATGCGGTTTTATAAACAATGCTTTGTTTATTGGAGTACAGGAATTGCCCGGGCAATAGCTGTACTTATTGACACTGGCAATAACTATATTTTGATATGGCAATCACTAAAATTCTCTTAAATTGTGATCAGTGATTGCCCACCCCCCGTAAATCTTCAACAAGATAGCCTCACAATTAAATAATACCATAAAATTACATAAAATGTATACTGTAATAGATATTTTAGTCACTGCAAGTTTGAAATTAAGATATCAAATGTAAAAATAGAAATCGAAAAGACTGACCTTAAGAAAATAATTAAGAAACTTACTTTTTATACGAGACGCATACCTGTTGCCGAAAAATCTGCCATGACAGTGTATTTTTTAATAATATTGCCAACTTCGTCATTTTAAATGCTATTTGGTGTTTCACTAGTGACATCTAGAGAATACAATTAGAAAATGCTCCTATAGTAGTAGGTTTTATTCAATCACTTTCTTATTTATGGCAATAACTGTATACTGGGCAATCACTGTATCGGTTACCCTACCTATTTTTTTAAGTAAATTACTAAATGCAATATTGTTTTAAGAAATTATTATAATTTTAAAATAATAACCTGTAATTTCCTGAGTTGTGCATCTCAAGTTCCAACATATATCCAAACATCAAAATCCATGATTCCATGCAATAATGGGTTAAATATGGATTAGTCTTTTTGTCGTGCTTACAGTACAAATGATTCAAGATATCCTTTTTATAGCCTGACCAGCCAGTATAAAAATATGTAAAAATATTTTACTATTTAAATTAGGTCTGTTACAAAAAATATTCACTGATAATTCGTCTCATTTACCAACTCATAAGGGTTCCGACATTGTTAAGCAAACACCAGTATTACTTGATAATAGATTATTACTAGACCATGATCGCTATTAAATTGTATTAGCGTGACTGTATGAAAATCAGCTTCACTTTACATGATTGTAATAAGATGGTCACCCATATGTATGAAACGGCCGCTTTTTTGTGACCATTCCAATTTGGTCGGACAACCAGTCATTAGCTGTTGTTTTGGGTTTTGGTGGATATCTTCTTCAATAGGCCATATTTCAAGCTGAAATTTTCAGCATGTACGCTTTGATTTACTCACTAGTTATTCGTTTATACTAGAATATCTTTAGTTGATTCAGTTTTTCGCATTTTCACGTCATATTTATGCATTATCAGTTAGGAGTCAAAAGTTATTTAATGCAAGAACAGACATGTACATGGTCTTTCAACGGTTCACAGTTGTTAAGAAGAACAAGACCATTCAAATACTGTCTTCAATGGTTCTCAAATTTAAGCGGTATCTCGTATTTTATGTTTTTCAAGAAATCTTCATAGCTTTTTAACTGTATATATTTCCTTAGATTCAATCATTGGGCTTATCGTCACTAGTTACAGTCTATCCATATCCGTTTACTCTACGGCCGCACATGCGATGGGATCCGGGATAGAAGATTTTGCGAAACGTCTCTCCAGCAAAAAATTGAATATCTCTATCGAGGTATGGCCCAGAGTTTTGATTTTAGGTGCCACATTTGTAGAAAAGTAAGATCTACACGCCCATATACTTTGTTTTACTGTCAGACCACTATTTCAAAATCTTCCTGCTGGAGAGACATTTCTCCAGCAGAATCTGTTTTTTCGCTTTTATTGGCAAACTAAAACCCCCACAATTTTTTTATTTGGCGCACATTAATAGCAGATTACGCACTATTTTTCTGCATAATTCAATTTGCTGTAGATCACCCTTTCCTGTTCTGCATCACCGGCCAGTTTACAAAAAGCAACTCTATCTATTACTATTAACAACCTACGTGCTGATGCCCTCATAGATACTGGCAGCTCTGTCAGCTTCATTGATAAGGATTTAGCACACAGTATGAAGCTTAAAAAGAAACATTGTGATCAAACTATCACACTGGCCTCCCTGAATAATGTTTCTCATGTCGATGGTGCTTGTTTTGCAACACTGCAAATTGGCGATCACATTTATAAAAATCGTCAACTTCTGAAAGTAAATAACTTATGTGCTGATATAATAATTGGACATGATTTACTTAAAGATCATTCAACATTGGAATTCAACTTGGGTGGAGACAAAGAACCCCTTAAAATCTGCAGTGTCATACAAACTTCTGTACCGCCTGCTTCAGTTTTTGGAAATCTATGTCCAGATCTAAAGCCTATTGCTATAAAATCAATGATACATTCAGGAAATGATCAGAAATTTATTGAAAAAGAAATTGGTCAGCTTTTAGAAGCTGGAATTATTGAACCTAGCATCTCTCCCTGGAGAGCCCAAGTTCTAATAGCTGGAGGAACTAATCACAAAAAGAGAATGGTAATCGATTACTCTCGAACCATGAATAAATTTAGCTATTTAGATTCCTATCCTCTCCCATACATCGAATTTATAATTAACAAAGAAGCAACGTATAATTACTTTAGTCAAATCGACTTAAAAAGCGCATATCATTAGATCCCGATATTAGTAAAAGAAAAATCTTTTACACCTTTTGATGCATGCGGAAACTTATATCAATTCACGAGAATTCCGTTTGGTGTTACTAATGGCGTAGCGGCATTCCAAAGGTCGTTACAGTACATAATGAAATCAGAGAATCTAACTGGCACGTACGCTTACCTTGATGACGTCACCGTTTGTAGCCAAACAAAAGGAATTCACGATCAGAACCTCGCCAACTTCATGAACGCTGTAAAGAAATACAAATTGACTATCAACGAACAAAAATCTACTTTCTGTACGTATTAAATAAATCTTATAGGCTATATTCACAATAATGAAATAAAACCAGATAAAGACAGATTAGATCCCTTACTTAAGCTCCCAGTACCGACTGACATTCAAGCCCTTAGAAGAGCTATGGGTATGTTTGCTCATTACTCCAAATGCATAAAAAAAATTCTGAAAGAATAAGTCCCTTGTCAAATGCCGCTTTCCCACTCAATGAGGAAGCATGTCAAAGTTTCAATTCCCTAAAAGAAGATATAGCTAAAGCAACTTTAACAGCAATAGATGAAAACGCTGCATTCATTGTTAAGACTGACGCATCAGATCATGCCATTGCTGCAACGCTCTCTCAAGGTGATCGTCCAGTAGCATTCTTCTCCAGATCTTTATTTGACACAGAACGCAGACATTCTGTGATTGAAAAAGAAGCTCAAGCAATTATTGAGTCTTTAAGAAAATGGCGACACTATCTAATTGGTAGACACTTCCTACTCATAACTGACCAACAATCTGTTTCTTTCATGTTCAACCAAAATTACACAAGCAAAATCAAAAATGATAAAGTAGAAAGATGGCGTCTCGAGATGTCTTGTTTTAAATAATATGATATCGTTTATTGGCCCGGAAAAGAAAATGTGTCTGCAGGTGCACTCTCTAGAATAGTAAGTGCCAATATTAATCTTGATAAACTGTATCAATTTCACGATGCTCTTTGTCATCTAGGGGTTACTAGAATGGCTCATTGGATAAAAGCTAAAAATTTGCCATATTCTATTGACGACATAAGGAAAATGACGGCAACGTGCTCTATTTGTGCTCAAATAAAGCCGAGATTCATGAAATTTCAAGGACAACTTATAAAAGCGACATCATGTTTGGAGCGGCTTAATATTGATTTTAAAGGCCCTTTGCCATCTAGCACTCAGAACAAGTACATCCTTACGATGGTAGACGAATACTCACGGTTTCCTTTTGCTTACCCCTGCAAAGACATGACGTCTGGTACCGTAATAAAGTGTTTGGCGGATGTTTTTTATACTTTCGGAATACCACAATATATACGTTCCGATAGAGGTACGTAATTTATGTCGGATGAAGTTCGAAATTTTTTACAATCCCTTGGAATATCTAGCAGCCGAACGACACCATACAACCCAGAAGGAAACGGTCAAGTAGAAAGACTAAACGGAACACTGTGGAAAACGATACAGCTTTGTCTAAAGTCAAAGAAGCTCCAAGCGGAACATTGGGAGCAGGTGCTACCTGCCGCTCTACATTCCATTCGATCTTTACTATGCACCTCGATAAATATGACACCGCACGAGCGTATGTTCACGCATCCACGTCGCACTCCAGTCGGAGAAAGCATACCTTCTTGGCTACTTTCACCGGGCCCGGTACTAATGAGAAGGCATGTCAGAAATTCTAAGTACGATCCAATAGTAGACGTGGTAGAGCTGATTATGCCTAACCCATCATACTCATGTCAAATTACCTGATGGCCGTCAGACTATTGTAGCTAATAAGTTCTTAGCGCCTATGCCTAGGGACGAATTAGATGATGCAGAGCAAGATGATCAGATCCAGAGCGATCGCAACTGCAATGAACCGTTAGACATACGTCCCGATGTGGGTCCAGATCCAGAGCCTGGAGCTAGTAAAGTACTTTGGCGATCGTTCCGTATTCGTCGCACTCCTACTTATCTCAACGATTACGAGGTATGATTTGTAGGCGGGAAGAATGTGGTGTCTATGATATCAGAACCTTTTATAAAGAAAACAAATGTGTCAAATGTCATTGTGTACACAAAAACAACTTTGTTATTGGTCTTTGCGCTACTAGTGCCACTTTGACAGTTGCCGGCCCCAACCTACTCACACATTACTATTGCTTCTAAAACAATTCTAGCAATTATATTTTACTGACAGGCGTCCTAAAACGGCCATGTTGTATTCCGTTTTTTTTTTAATTTTAGTGCTGTTACCTTTTTCTCGTTACGGGGGTTACAGATTACATTTTCAGTATGCAATTTTGAGATTGAAGATTTCATTTTAGTTGCGGTTCTTAAACCGGAATACTAAAACATACTTAGTCACTAAAACGTAAAATATTTGTAATGGTTAACAATGTTTTGAATCGATCGTAAATCGATTTGATGTCTGAATCGTTAATTCTACCTACCGATTCGTAAATACCCGACCCTATAAATCAACTGTCAAAATGAACGTATTAAATTACTTAGAATAGAGCGGGTCATGACCTAAGCTGAGTGGGCCCTTTAAGTAAAGACATCCCAGACGCACAGTTGACAACATTTCATTTTTATAAAGGTACTAAAATTCAAAAATCATTTTAAGATTTTGCGATGCTTAATACGTAAAAATTTTTTTTTTTTTACGCTATGAATTCAGAGATATTTCTTGAAAACTGAAAGGTATCATGATAAAGGCATTATAACGGGACATGCCTTTGCTTGGTTATCTGGTCTGACTTAATTAAATATTTTACCAGACATACAAGCTAGCTGTCCAGACACAATGATGAGTGAGTGAGAGAAGAGATAATGGTAGTATTGTTCTATAGAAGTAAACTTCGTCTAGTTATCGATAGTTTTAGTATAGTATATTTAGATTGCTAAATATACACATGCATTTAAATGATGAATCTAGTTTGCTGACGAAATTAAACTTGATTTTGACTGACGAAATCATAAAAGTTCCTTTATTCGTAATATAGGTTTTTTATTTGATTTTAAAAACCATAAAAATTAAGTAAGGAAATTATCAACATAAGGTTGTGTTTGAATAAATGTTCTCACTAAGATTGTTTATCTACTTCTTCATTTAGACTTATTGTATTTTGATACACGTGCTTTCTGTCGATTTCGATATCTTACTGCTACAAATTACAACACTATAAAAGTCAGTTATTTTTATTTTATTTAAAATATGGCAAAGGTTTGAAGTCGTCACATCCGTACTCTTGTACTTACGCTCTTTTAGAATGGAGACATTTTCAAGAATTACATTTAAGGTGAAATAATGAAAAAAAAAGATAAAGAAAAAATACGCATGTCTTCTTTTTTGATGTGCTATAAGGAAAAAAATAAAAATGTGCATGTATTTTTTTTAAAATGTTGTCAAAATTTACGGTCATACTTTTCATCTTTTTTTCTGTGTTTCCGTCTTACCAAGGTCTTTGTGTTTTGTTTATTTTCGTCTGTAATGTAACTTTCATTTATTAAAATCTGTTTATTTCACACATTTATTGCCATACAAGTAAATATTGTATTTGTTATACCCTTTAACTAGATACATGACACAAAGTGATACATTTCTGGTGACAGGGTCCAGACGAATTTTACATTATTCTTTGGTACGTATTTGTTGGACTCCCTGTTTATCGAATAAACAACTGTCATATTATAGTGTTGCGTTCTCAAAAAAAATATGTAGGCTGTGTAGACTGCCATTCTTTGCCTCTCCGTTGCTATGAAAAAAAGACGAAAGAAAAAAAACTATGGTTACATGTTTTTTTTTCAGTCGCTCCAAGTTCGCAATGGAGAACGGACTTGTCGCTCAGAGAAGTTAAGTTCTTGCAGCGACCTCTGACGAGCGGTTTGGTAGAATATTAGTTTGCTTGTCGGCGGACCCGAACTCAAGCAAAGCAGAATTTGTTGAAAATTCAAGATGGCCATGTGTCACGATGGTGTCTTGAAGTGTTGTCGCTAACTTTATTTGTTTTGTGTGAAAATAAGTGTTTTTTCGCAATGGCTGACTTAAGTGTTGATATATCAAAGTTACCGGATGAGATAAGAGATAAATTGGCTGAGTTGGACTTGGAGTTATCGGAAGGTAAGAGTGCACTAAAGTCTGCGTTTCTTTAGATCGATAATTTGTTAATTTATATCATTTTGTGCTAACTAGCTATCATATAGTTGTATATTGTTTTGTAACTACTGTGTTTATTTTAATAAGTTGTAGTACAAAGAAGTTTGAAAAAACAGGGAAAACGGTTATTGACGTAATCACTGACAGCTGATGTTTTCTTTAGTAAATAGTGGCGACTCGAGAGTCGAATTTATCAAAGAAGGATGCTGGGCTTTGCTCTATATCGAGCTAACAGCTCACGCTCGACTTGGTGCGTTGTTGTTACACATCGCCTGTTACGGAATGCAACTGTACGCTAGTTATCTTTGACGCCAATTTTGACCGATTCTATTTACTGCAACTATGTACTCCTATTGATACCGGATCTCTTTACCTGCTCAAAACTTTCTTGAGCAATTAAGTGAACCATCCTTCAATTTCGATGTGTTAAGATAGTTTGTAGTTTTAGATTTAGTTAGTCATCTAGTGTAAAGACGAAAAAGATATAAATTACAGTATAAACTTGATATAACTTTGCTTACGGAGAATGGGTGCTAGCACTTCCATTGTTGTTTTACATACCTACACTCATAGTCATAGCACTAACACTGTAGGTATGATAAAGATGAGACTGTATTTGTGCTGTTCAGTCATAGCCAATTTGTTTTTGAATCAAACACTTTTGAGATCTTGTTCAGAGTTATAAAATACACACACATTACTCACATCCTTCTTAGATGTACCTTTGAACTCAAATTAACCTCTGTCCTCTTCTGGAAAATGACAATGACTTCAAAATTCTTGCTATTCAATTATGTCACTATTACAGTATTGCTAGTGTAATTTAGCAGACTTGGGCTCCAGATAAATGTTAGTAAAAACTTTTACAATTTATCAGCAATATTAACCTTAACCAAGAATAAAACAAATTGTAGTTTTGATACTATGAGTTTTGTGTGATGATGAAAGTTACAGGATGTAACAACATTATTTTTCAAATACATTAATAAAATGGATATTAAAATGCTCTTGCAAGAAAGATGTTGCAATTCCAAACTGTGACATTTGTCACTACATTTTAAAATACCTTCATATGTTACATTATTCATTATCATGATTGTCAGCAAATCTTAAAAACATTGTGGGGCAACTTGCACGCTAGTGGTTGGGTTTTGGCTAGTGTTTACTAACTTCATTAAAAATTGCTAAATCAGTTATGTCTGTGTAAAATTGTTACCCCGATCCTCACTCATGAGGTAGTATAACAATGACTAAACAGTTTCTAAGAAGCAATACTGGTTACGATACTGTTATTCTCAACTAAAGTAATGTAACAAAAGAATCCAAAAAGATCCTTTTCTTCTCTTTACAAATAACTTGTTCTTTCCCCATACCGGCTTCTGCTTCAATGCGAATGTACCTTTATAACATGTGTTTACCTATATCCAGTAATATAGTATCTATGGCCAGACATTAACAAATAAGTTTTGCCATGTCAATAGAAACAGTTCCGGTTTATACCTAGATTGGGATGTCTCTTTGCCTAAATAACCTAGTGCCTCATATCACAAAAATATTTACTGAGACTAATATTTTGTGTAGCATATATTTGTATTTTTTATCTTTGGCTGATGCGAATTTGCCTTGCATATTGTTATTAATTGCTGTGCTTGTGTTTGTAATGATTTTTTAAAAACATTCTTTACACTTTTTATATCAGTCTTAATTGAGGGTTGAAATTGCCCTTGTTAACTAGCTTCATGGTGACAAAAGTATCTTGAATCAATAATAAATAGCTTATTGTTATGTAAAACTTAGGGTGAATATTCTATGGGCGTCTTTTTAAATTCTTGTGGATTTTAGGGTATAAGCAAGTTACTTGTTGATAACAAGTTGGGCCAAAACTAGCCAACGAATATATAAAAATGTTTTTATCGACTATAAGAAAATCACTAAAAGTTATATGCATGAATGTCCTAAACTAAGTAACTTTTCTATTTATTATACCATACAATGGCGCCTCAAAGTTTTTGAGGTAATAATTATTTTCGCGTAAGCTAAGTAGATAAAGAAAATGTGTTTCTACACCATAACTGTCAGGCGAAACATGCATTCTTGTTTACGTACGTTTTAAGACTGTTTTACGATGATCGAAGAAAATAACAGTGCGAATAGTCGAGTGAATTTCACAGTACATAATTCCGTTACGCGTAAAGCATCGGATCATTTTTATTGTGTGAGCCACCGTTTTATTGCCTGATCATTAAATTATTCTTAATTAGTTGTTACTGGACCACTTCAGTGGCCCACGCAACAAAGAAAACTCACAATTGGATGACAACGTTCGGCCTGACGATATTTAGAATTTACGTTAATATAAAATATGTTTCTAAGAAAAAGCAAAAAGTACGCCTCTAAAGAAATAATCATACTCTGTCAGAAACATTATAAAAAGTCCTCAAATGTATTGAAAACTCGCTTTTACACGCGTGCTATTTAGCCGCGTATTTCCTTTGTCTCATATTCTTGCCGAATTTAATACCATTCCCGGCTCAGCGAAACCATACAAAATGAGAAGTAGCTATCTAGAGCTCCGTGTTTTAAGAGGGAGTCCCTCACAATAAGTGTTGTACGAGACTATATGTTCTCCCAACAATAAAAGCTTTCTCACAGCGGCCAATCTTGTCACAGATTGGCTCACAGCGCAGGAGATATTGTTGTGCACATTTTTGTGCGCAATACACAAGTGCACTCTCTGTTCCTTTAGTCTTATACTTCGGAAGACGGCAATCCGACATGTCCAGAGAGAAGTCAGGTGCAGGACCAACAGCTTAACGTGCTTTCCGAGGCACAGGGGTCAGGGGTGTCAACACCACCAATTTCATAACTCCTAGCAGTTTGAGTTATTTCAACAGTTTCTGAGTTTCTTCCCTGGATTCGAATCTAGGACCTCGTGGATATCAGCCAGCGCGCCGACAACGAGACCAACGAGTGAGGTCCAGAAAATGTAATTTCCACACAATATTCAAACCATAAATGCAACTGCTGCATGCCACTGAAATTTCAAATATATAAAGTGCAATGTGATGCATTGATTCAATGCATGGCAATTGACAGTGAATTCATATCTTTGGAAAGTTAAATGAACATTTTTATTCCCAACGAAAGCAATCAAATCGATATAAAACCTAAAGCTTCGACCCATAACTACTCGTATTTCTATTGGCAATTCGTTTTGATTACATATCCGGTAGAAAATAACACTTTGAAACTGCAAAACCTCATCACTAAACCAATATTGCTATTTGCTTGCGATCTTCTCCGATTGCAAGGGAAATTAAGTTGCATCTCACTTCTAAAGTGGTAAAATAAATCGGATCCACCGAGTAAATCAGTGTTCATGTCTTAGCCAAACGAATTTCTGTTTAAAGATTTGATATTAAACTTGAAAAGAATTTCTGTTTGCTTACCTCAAGGATGCCTAAAGCTTCTATATTAAACGGTGGGGGTTTTTAAGAGGCACGGAATACAGTTTATGCTTGTGAGCTATGGGTAAGTAAAAATGGACATCGCAGTAACTAATAAATTAAGTATTTATGATAAACGTTGCGTTTAACTAACTGAACATCTTATTACTAAAATATACGAACAAATACAGCTATGCAACATTGGACGGACTACCATCCTACGAATTTATTTATCTTAATTTCATATAATACATGCAATCATTATTTGTAAAACATTTTCGTCTTTAAAGATGGTTTTGGCGCAACTGATTAGGAAGGCAATAAAGAAGAAGATGAAGATGTCGTATTGATCTGTACGTTTGACACATAGATTTCCGCAAAGTTCCGCGGTAGAGGAAGATCCTGTCAAATATTATTGAATTCGAATTTGAATTTTTCCTTACACTCCCATTCCAATGGCCGTGCGCCGTAGTAAAACATCGAAAGGACAGGGTTACTTTACTGTAGAGATACTTAGAGCAACCATGGTTGTGATTTTGTAAGCCGAATTTTAATATCCTAACTAGCGGTTGCCTGCGACTTTGCCCGCGCCAACGTTGAAATAACCATACAAACTTCTATCTTCCCCTTTTCACCTCCTTAGAGATTATATTTCCAAAAATCTTTATATACGTCATTCTTTATTCCTAACTAAAATGCATTTTTAAACGATTTAGCTTCAAAACTGACGAGTTTTATACAAACCCTTTTTTTTCAAAAATCCTTTCTCATTTAGTACTCACCTACACTACAAAGGAAGCATGGTGCAAATTTTCAAGATTCTAATCCCAGTAGTTTGGGTCTTTTTTATATTATTTAGATAATTCATCCAACTAGAGATGCATTTAACTTATTAAAATATAATGAAATTTCAGGAGAGCGACGATGTTGTTTTTGAAAGTTTTTGGAGAACCGCCATCTCTTGTTATTGAATAGCCAATAATTCTATAGTTGGTCATCTATTTAGTCATTAAAGTAAGGTAATAGGAATTAATGGTAATATTTTTTCTTTTCAATATGCTTGGTCTTGTTTCCTACATTACCCCTGGTCTTGTCGTAATGGTACCAATGGTTGTTACTGATGATGCGCTTTGCCTGATTTATTTATTAATAATAGTCACGCAAACAAACTTACAGTCAAGGCATTATCCCATCTTTATGAAATTAATACAGGCTGGACTGTAACTTACAGAAAATCTACACATCGTCACTGTTATAACATATAGTTATAGGTTCAGGTTTTACGAGGAAAGCATGACGCATCGCAAACCTGTTTGTTGTCTGACGCGCCTGACTAACGCCACGGCTGTGTGGAGGACTATGTATTGTGGTGATGGCCGATGGTGACGCGAACTGCTTTGTATCTGTTTTTAAAGATAACCTAGTTTTGGGATGTTTGAACGGCGTATGCGCGGCGTTAGTGGTCTGTGACGTAACATACCGTTAACTATTTACTTAGTTATCTGGCCTAGGAGTTTTAAGTAGATCTTCTTAGGTAATGACACGTTAAGACACCACTATTTTTGACTCTACACGATCTTTAACTAATATGACTAATATTATAACGAGGTAAAGTTTTCAAGTTTATTTGTATAAAGTAAAACTACTAAACCGATTTTGAAAATTCTTACCACCAGTAGAAATATAATTTATTCCTAAGGTATGTATTATTTTTGGTACTTCCATGCGGCTTGTCGCACTAGTACATACGGCTTATTATTTTACATACAATTGACTTTTCTTTAAAATTATTTTTAATTGCTTGCTATGATTTTATGTGTGAACCGTCAAAAGAGTTTTAAAATGTATTAAACGTTTTATTCATAGCGAATCTTATTTGAGAAATAACATTTGATTTATAATCAGTTTTGGCTGATCCATCTGAATCTCTAAAAGGTTGTGTCATGTATTTGTATCGTTTGTATGTGTTAGAGTTATCCATGTGAGAGTTTACCGTATGACCTAATTAGTGTATTATTATTAAATTAAAATAAAGTAATAAAAGCTCTCATTACAGCAAAATTATGTTCGTATCATACCATACCTTCTATTTTTGGCAGTGACACGGTTCGTTCAAAAGTCGGTCAAACTCACAAACGAATTGAAACCCGTTTTGGTGTGGTAGTAGCACAAAATACCTAACCGGTGCGCAATGCCGCGAGATAAATGGTCGAAGTTTCTCGCATTACATTGTGAGAATGCTAAAACCATTCCTGTATTCGCTAGCTAGTTTATTTATTAATTTCAGCTTTATTGCACAATGGGATTGCATTCTTGAGTACAAGTACACTACCCAAACAAAGATAATTACAATTGTAACTCTTTACAAAAGGGTATAATATTTATTCGGTGATGAAAAGAGGATCTAAAGCTAAGTTGCATTCTTTACCAATCATACATATTGCATTCTTTACCAGCCATACATATTGCAAACATTACATAGGCTTACTATTTTATGACAATTGTAAAGTAAACAAAAGTCAAGTCAGCCTATATAGATCCCACTGCTGGGAATGGGCCTCTACCTCAACTATAAGGAGGTACGAGCCATACTACCACCACGCAGGCTCAGTGCGGATTGGTGAAGGGGTGTCTGTAAGGCAAGTGATAAACCTTACTGTCAGATGTTATGAAATCGCCCTAGGGCCTCTGACTAGGCTTAACGACTAATATCATCAGATATTAGCCGGAACCATCACTATCAAAGCGCTGCCGCCTCTGCGCCACAAGCACCTCCTGGGTTAGCTAATCCAAAAGGTCCACTTGCGCCAGTTTGGATTAGCTAATCTAGCTAGATTCAAATTTTTGTCGCGATATAAAATAGTTAGGGGAGTGAAATGGAAGATGAAAGTTTGTATGGAAAATCCAACTAATGGCGCGGGCGAAGTCGCGGGGAACTGCTAGTGCAAATAAAACACAAAAATATCATGAGTAGCATGTTAAAACATTAATTATGTTTATAGAATTATACGATTGTACATTTTATCATTTTACATTTTTTCCCCAAGTATTGATGAAATCGAACGCCGGCTCACTGGCGTAGCAAGCACTTGCAAAAATTCGTCGACTGACTAACGTCCTCCGTAGCTTAGTTGGTAAGAGCACTCGCCCGGATAGCGAAGGGACGTGGGTTCGAGTCCCACCGGATGACACAGTCGATTAATTTTTGTAAGTGAAATTTGATTTAATTACATTTTATCATAATAAGTATTAGACATGTCGAATCTAAACACGCTTAATAACATGAGTGTAAGCGATCTATAACAATAAGCTCACACTAAGGGCCTATTTCGCCATCTATGATTATATTTTTATAGATTATTTGACATATTAAATTCATTATGGAAAATATGTCATTTTATCTTTCAAGTAAACTACTAAAAACCTACTCAGAAGTGGTGAAACAGGCCCTAAACGATTTTAAAGTCAAACAGAGCTGTGTAAGGCATAACTAATTCAAAATTTTAATGACGTGATATAGCATTTATAAAATTGTTTTTATAAATAGATTTGAGGATGTGCGAAATTTTTTAAATACAATAATAATAATTTATTTTTGCTTCAAAATTAACTGAAGCATGAACTTTACGGGTGTTGAGTTAGTTATGATTTTATAAAACATTTATCTACATTTTTTTAAATAATAAACTCGGACGAGTTACGTCGCCCGTTGCTTTTTAATTATCATTACTGATATTATACTAGCGTGCTAATGTTTATTAACTTGATTATTTTACATATCTATGTTATCATTACTACGTACGTGCGAAGAAAGTTTATTATGATTAGTAAGTATTGAGTAATGAAGTATTATTAATCAATCCCGTGTGAAACGATTCGAAGAAAAGAAGAAAATAGAACTAAAATGTGGAAAAATAGAACTGGTGTGATGTTTATAATAAGCTTAACTCGTTCATTTGTTGGTTCCCTTTGAAACCTGTAATCTTTCAAGTATTTGGTTAGGTATACTTGAAACAAGTTGAAAATTGAATGTTTTGGCCCTTATTAAAGCGAGAAATCGAAGGCTTTTTTATCGTAATACCAAAAAGAGGCACTTAAATGTCGCCTACTTAGCTTATAAAATATTTAAAAATTTTCCTCGTCCGCTTGAGTGCTGTAAATACTTTAGTGATTAGAGACAAAAAAGAGGGGTTATCTTACAAACGTTCCGGTAGTTTTTTGATGTTTTCTAATGGTTAGTGAGTGCTTAAAATAAAATATGCACAATTCCTTTACCTCCGCGCAAAAAAAAACTAAAGTAATTGGTCCCCCCTACAAAGTTTATTATTTTTCCTATTCTAGGTCATAACTGAATTACAGCGTTTTTTTTAAGTTAGAAATTTATCAAATTTCCAAAAAAAATTTTTTTTCAGGCTGTTTATGCCATATATGCATAATCAGCTGGAACATTTTTATGCCTCTTTCTATGACAGAGTGCCTGCTGACGCACTTTATTGTTGTGTGTGACCTTTCGCGAGATACTTTTGAATTACTGTTATCTATTAACAAAATTAAATAAGGCGTAGGCCAACAACCCTTTGTTTTGGTATGTACAGAACGCGATGAAGTCCAGGTTTCTCCACGTCTGCTAAATTTAATAACAAAACTGTAATAGAATCGTCATAGAATAGCAAGCTTTTGACAATTCATTTCAGTTCTTTTGGCAGAATCATAATTAAATGTCAAAATCATGCCATTCAATTAAGATTATATCACAATTTTGCTTTTGTAAAGTAGGAAAATTGTGATATAATTTTTTAGTGTAACCCTCCCAATGCATGATAGTTGTAGTCTATACGTTACTGGTAAGTTTTCCTCAGCTTCATACCGATTCATACCATAATCATGTATTTATATTTATTCAAGTGGGCTTAAATCACTTATATTAAATACCTAGTTATTACATTGTTTTTAGGCTTGCTCTTTCCGTAGTTCTTCTCGAGCTTCTGGTTTCATATTTTCATGTATCTTGAAGTAAGATTCTAATATATACTCGACATCAATCCGAAACCGGATAAAAAGGCAAGTTATGCTGATTTTCAGAAAAAATGGGACACCTGTACCTGTACAGCTACATAATATATACAGCTTCTAATGATTAGCAAGTCTTATTTTGGCCTATTAGTGGTAAATTTAGATCTTCAAATACATTAAACAGTCTTGTAATATATCAAGTTTCAGCTTAAGAAACATTTTCACGTAAATATCGTCCTGAATTTGATAAGTATATTGTTCCGATGCCTCATTATTTATTTTTAAGAGGATTGTTTACTTATGTGAAATTTTGTTTTGAAATTTCTCCCGGCAATAATTCAATATTTGGGTAACTGTATCTGTGCAAGCGTTTATACTCGTAATTCAGGGCAGATACCAACAGTTATATTTAATAAACAGTTGGCGATGTCAACTTAACATCACTAAAATAATTGCAATATTTGCAGAAATGCAATAACGAATACCGTTTTCAAGTGATATTCCGTCGCGCTTGTTGCATGCCGCAATTTTTTTTGTCACTGTATTACCTAAGTTGATTGTAAAACATGACGGTAGGTAGGTGTGTAGGAAAGCTATAGATTTTCGGGGAACTAGGCCTTAAAAAAAGAAATTTTAGGAGAACAGAACAAAGGCACGAAATACAGGGTGACAACTAGTTTATTTCCTTACGTCTCAAAAGATAAGTACAAAAAAAGAGTTATAAATCATAAATATTTATAAAAAAGAATTATTTTGATGTGCGTTCGCAACAGTAGGTCTCTCGAAGTGTATCGTCGTAAATAAAAGCAGTAACTCATGACACGTTCCGAACGAAAAACAAACAAGCTGCGCTCCGTATGCCCAGTGTTCACACTTGTGATGCAACTGTTTGTGTACAAAATTAGAATCGATTTCCCTTTTGTCGCCCTGTGGTAACGTGAAATTTCCGCGAATACGATCGTCATGGCTCATTTTTGGTGTCAAACAGTAAAAAGTATGAAGTTGTAAACAAACAGTGTAAACTTGATGAAAAAAAAACCGGGCATGGCCGAGTCTGACTCTGCTGTAAGTCTTCTTGCTGTATTTCAACATTCTTGGTCTATAGTAAGAATACAAGTAATAGCCGTATCTTTGAATTTGCGTTGACAATCAATATTTTTTACAGCTTCAAAGAACTGCAGACTTCAGATAGTGTGTTAATTTCAACTTGATGCCTCCCTCTACGTGTTCGTGAGAAAAAGTGTCTTGACAAGCAGACAGACGAACAGACGAGTAACAAAGTGGGTATAAGGGTTCCGTTTACGGAGCTCTAAAAGTAACTAAGAAATCTTTTTCGAAACCATGATTATAAATCAAAGAAATCATTTAAATCCATTCACTTATAAACATAAGCATTTCATATTCCTCATAAAACGTGGGTGTAACTAAGTATGATGTACTCTAACTATGTATACTATTTTGTTTATTCAAAGCCGACTGCACTGATGAATCAATTAGCGTTTAGCTGTAAACTTATATAACGTGTCCTAAATTGTGCGTAATACATGCAATTAGAATGGCTCTTACTCACTTACATCGATACGCACACGTCCAGTTAGAATTTCACTTAAAATTCTTGGTTCTTACTTTTTTCTTTGTCTCTTTGCTTGGTGGTGGAGGAAAACAAAATTTCATTAATTTTCATCATTCGCCACGTATGTAGGTATTACATATCCCTCAACATTCTTGTCAAATTTGGGTGTCTAATATTTTCTGCCTACTAATGTAATTACTAGACAACATTGATTTAATATATATAGGGATATCTCATCACACTGACAGCTATGGCACATGCTCTAATCGGCCGGATCGCCATTTTAAGCCGATTAAGTATCTAATGACGCGTGGTCCGTCAAACAATGAACATGCCTAAGTGTGTCGTCAAAAATTGCAAAAATCACAGCTCAATGAATCGTAAAAAATATGGAATGACGTTTCATCGGTAGGTAAATAATATTGATAAGGTTTAAAACCGAAATAATACTTGAAACCTGCTTTAATATTTTATTTTCTAATTTATTTACGTAAAACATTGCCAATCTTCTATCACTTTCACACCCAAAGCTAAAATGAAACAAAATACGTGACGTCATCGGAACAAAGTCAATTTTCAGGATGGAGTCGCCAGTGAATTTTTTTTGTTAAACAAAATACTTGAGTTTTTAGGTTTCCACAAAATTATGTTTTTAAAGAAAATAAAGCAAATTTATCGCAATAAACCAGGACGATGAGTTTTATGAGAAGGGAAATTATAGCGTTGTGTGTTCGTATATTTTTTCTGAATCTGATATGTAGGTATTACACTACACGTAAAGGGATGTAGATGCAAAAAGGCTGCAATTAGGCTAGTATTCGGGGCACCCAGCCTATGTTTTTATGTTTTATTTCACTTGCTTGTTGTTGAGCTGTCATATATCTTAGCCATCGGTAAAATCCAATGTAGAAGTTAGGTATAACGAGTACCTAGACTAAAGAAACGGTTTTTAATTTTAGTACAGCCAGCAGTACGTCAGGTAACATGTGAGCTATAAAACAGCTTTTATTACGTAGTTAATAGGGGTTTTCTTAAAGTGAAAGTGGGGTAGTCTGACGTGAGTCGAGTGTACTTAAACATCGCAAGTCAGACTACACGTGTTGACCTTGATACCGCTTTTACTCCTTACATGATAAACGCTGTTTTTGTAGTTTAAATGTATGCCTTGACGTACTTCCGACTGAACTTAACTAGGTTACCTTATTCACCTCATTTTTAAATTAAGTTAGCCAACTGTTTAGAAGAGAACCTTCTAGCTACCTTAGCAGTAAATTAAAGTATTTTCATAAAACCACACTTTAATAAATAACTGTAGCTAAAATAAAGACGAAAAAAAGTGTTTTATAAATAGTAATTTCTGCTGGAACTCTTGTCTTTTAAACTGTGCTAACAATAAAAACAGCTGCAGAGAAATAATAACGTAATGTTCAAAGCATAAGATACATTTTTAATAGAATAATTTAGTAATCCGATTATAATACTATTACACTCATTAATTAACTAAAATAATACCTGTGGCAGCCTTATGCTTCTTATAAATCTTTGGAACATGTTGTTGGTGTGTGTATACTATAGTACCTATAAAATATTTTGCCTCAAAATCAATTTTGTACATTATCGTTTGTGTCATTGTCGAGCATCGAAATGTGAACCATCCCCGCATTTCAATGAGTTAGGTTAGGTTAGTTTGTAGTTTAGTGTAGCTGTAGTGTACCTACCCAGAATTGGTGAATTGTGTCAATATAATTATTATTGGTTGTAGTATGACAAGTTTGGACCTGTATAGTAGAAATATGATTATTATGAAAGTGTCTTCGTTAAAAAATACTCGTATTCTCATACACATAATATACCTAATTTTATGAAAAGTAGTAAATAAAATATAAATCATGACTTTCATCAGTTACTTAATTTCATACAAAACATGAACAAACAATCTACTCCATTACTTCTTTGTTCGTATTATTGGCTTATGAATCTTCAAATGAATGATATTTGACATATGACGTAGTGTCGTCATCCATTGCTGCGTAATTACACATGACAATTTAAATAGCTGAAGCTTAAGCGGCAATGTATGAACTTAAGTCAGTTGAAGCTTCATAAGGTGAATAATAACGTGTGCCATGTTTGGGCTTTGATTTTGTATGGCGTAGTGCATCCTTATATATAATAAATCAATGCTAGAAAAACAATAAAACAATAAAATATAGTCAAGCGTTCCTTCTGAGAATAAGACTATGTAGTATAGTAGTAAAAATAAAGAAGTGAATAACCAAACAAAACTAAATACTGAGTAACGCGTTCAATCATTTTTTACATCTTGGCTGACAAAAAAGCTGTGTCGATTTCATTTATCAAGTGTCCTATTCTATAATTGCACTCGTTAGTAGTATAAAAGCAGAAGAGATAAATACTCGGAGCCATATTGTGCTAAAGGTCCTATGTCACAAATATAAACAATCCACGCGCCAGCTGCTAATCTCGGAATCTATGCGTACACGCATTCTTTGCGCGGCCAACAGTCGATTATGTCAGTCCATTGTTCGCGCCCAAGGGCTAGGCCGTTCACCCACACGGGTCTGCGGCCAGAGACTCGCCAACCGTGCTTTGGCAGTCGGGAACAGGTCGCACTACCTATTTCTTATGACACTGCAGAAGGGTGACGAGCGATTTAATGACCCTTCGACACAGTGTGACGGTCGACGTCTTTCGATACGACGATCCCTTGCGTATCATGTTACGTAAAGTAGGCGGATTTGGTTTTAGAAAAGGAAATTGGACACACCACAATCAGCTAGTAAAACATATTATTTTCTTAATTAGAAACATATAGTAAACTTGGTGACCGTCTTGGTGTAGTGGTTCACGCCACGGACTTCTAAACCAGGCGGTTGCGGGTTTAAATCCCGCATTTGTACCTAAGTCATGGATGTTTATAAAGGTATTTAAGTATGTCTATCCGTTATCCTAGTCACCATAGCACAAGCTCACGCTTAGTTTGGGGCTAGGTAATTGGTGTGTTTGTTGAAACAATTTATTTACGAGGCACTAAAAGTATTTATTACGAGTATTACAACTTGTGAGCTTTGAGCGTTTCGGAGATCAAGATCTTTTTAAAGTGTCCTCTTTGAAGGATTTCGTTATTTCATAGATACTTAAGAGAGTTTAGGTCTAGGTACAAAATGATACTTACTTTGCTGGCGCAGCGACCCAAAGTGGATTTTGGCTTCTGACACACAATGATCCGGTACAATATGATGCTAATATATTTCTCCTCTCCTCAAAAAACTCATATTTTGATCCTGCTCATTCAGTGGAACGCAATACATACCGAGTGGTTACTTTCCGCCATCCGGGCAGTTCCGCCCGCTGCGTGAACAGTAAACAGTGGATATCTGATTAACTACCCGCGCAAGTGCGGTCAACAACAGCCAGCCAATCAGGAGGTCGACTGTGCAACACACGATACTAAAAAGATAGAGTGTTGGATGGTCCTATAACTTTTGGTAGTAGCTCCTAGATCTATCTATTGGGGACGGAAAAACGAGAATGTATCTAACGCGACGCAATTTGATTAATGTTTCGTTTTGATCGCAAACAGTAAGCTATTGTTTTATTTTTTAAAGCAATATTTTTTACAGAAGTCGCTCACAAAAGTTTAGTTTTAGTGGGAATGAATGGACAATAAGCTAAGCCATGACCCCTCGCTATACAGGCGATTAGTCTCCCAACGTTAATTTCAGTGACCTTAGTGCTGGTGCAGCTTTTGTCTCGTTGCTACATTTTTTGTTATTCACGAAAATGCATTATAATTAGAAATAAATAAGTCAAAATGACACATATCCACTATAGTACTAGACTAGACCCCAATAGGGAATGGTAGATCCGTACCGTACGTAATGTCAATATGGTCGATCAGTTGATATTTTTTGATTCCCGAACAACACACACTATTTATTACTTAAACATAATTCCATAACGATATTAAAGTAATATCCTGTCACAATATGAGCCGACATATTTGGGTAAGGTATACCATGTGTTGTTTCATAATTCCGAAAATATAAAAAACAATAATTCTGAAGATAGCAGACTTTTAATATTATACGAGTGTATGATATTAAAAGTCTGCTAGCTCACTCATAACTAATAAATCAATTGCAGATACTCACGCGGAAAAATTCTGAACACTTTTTTAAGATTTTTCACCCAGGTTGAATCAGCTATTTTTAAAATCCGCAAATACTGAAAAGCCACGCGTAGCGACGAAGTATGGTGTAAAGTAAACAAAATCACTTGTTATTTTTATATCAGACCAAGTCGATTTACAAAAATATCTCGCTAATACTACAATAAGGAGAAGCAACGATAAATGATTTTAAGGCGAAATATGCTCGATCCGTTGCAAATGCATGAGGAGCTCAGTCGGGGAGGAGCGCATTGAAAATCTTCATTTTCAGGGTTGCGTACCTTAAAAAAAGAAACCCTTATAAGAACATTTTGTTGACCGTAGACGCCTGTCCGTCTGCTGCCTGTCAAGAGTCTGTTTCTCAAAAACGCGTGGAGATATCTAGATAGATAATTGAAATTAATATCATATACTAATGGCTACGATTTCTTGAAGCTATGAAAAAATCAAGCTTCTCCATTAACGCATTTGGATTGCGTTAATGGAGAAGCTTGATTTTTTCATACGGCAGTTTTAGCCGGATTATCTGATACAAGGCAACCAAAACGTATAGGGTACATACTACATACTTTCTAATCCCATAGTCTTAGAATCACGAAATTTGCCAAGAAGGACATACAGCATAAGTAAAGCACAGCAAATTCGTTATTACTTCGTAGAAAAACCTTTGTGTGGCAGTGCGCAAGTCAGACTCGCACTTGTTGTTGAACAGATAATTTAGCCTTTTTTATTACTAACTAAAATAGAAGTCATTAGTAAGCAATAATATCCGATTGAACAAAAACAAATGTTAATATTTTACTATCTACAATTTACGGTAGTGATATCGCAAGAGTCACAAAATTCCGAGCATTTAGGAACATCTAGGATAAGATAGTAATCATTTGATGATTGATGACGATATCGTGCGGTGCGTCGAAATACGACCATTTTAGGTGGTGTTGAACCTTTTTAGAGTTCCGTACCCAAGGGATAAAAACGGGACCCTATTACTTAGACCCGAGTTCACCAACTTAAACATCGATTGATGGTTAATTTCCCTAGTATTCACATACAAAATACGTTAAATAATGCTAAACAGGCTCACTAAAAATTTTACATGCGTTGGTGAACTCGAGCTAAGCATCCGTTGTCTGTCTGTCACCAGACTGTATCTCATGAGAACCGTGATAGCACGACAGTTGAATTTTCACAGCATGACAGTTGAATTTTGATGCATTTCTGTTGCTGCTATAAGAACAAATAATATGCCTGTTTAAGAGGGGCTCCCATACAACAAACATGATTTTGTGTTTTTTGCTCGTTAATAACGGCAACAGGGAGACGCTTGAAATAACAATACAGAATATTAAGTTGTATATTCACTTTAAAAATAAACATTTAAAATAATAAACATATTTAGGAAAGGCTCTCATACAAACTAAAAAAAGGTCATGATTTAGTGTCTAATGTCATATAGGTAATGGTACGGAACCCTTCGTGCGGGAGTCTGATTCGCACTTGGCTTGCTTTTTTAACGAAATTTCGTCATACGTCTCTGTAGGTGACTCTCATCTTTAGATATTATACACAATTGCTTATGAAGTACGTAAAAAGTAATAAAATAATGCACCCAAACTACTTCTTTATTTAAGAGAACAGTGTAACGTTGTGGATTTTAATCATTTCGAATCTTGCGCATTTGTGTTTTGAATTTCGCGCGAATTCCACAGGGCTTTTCGTCTGGTATTCTTGACTTAAATTTGATCTTATTTTGTAGCTGGCCACTCGGAGCCTTTGCCCAATGACATTCACCGTTCCTCGGGGCTGCCATTGCAATTCCTTATTTACCAAAAAAGAGGAATTTTATTCTTATTGTGAATTGTTTTCTACCAAATTCAACTATGAATTTTGGTTTTCTGAATTAATTACTTTGTAAATAAATTGAAATTGGTGTTTAATAGTTATATCGTGTCTCGACGTTTATAAAAGGAATGTAATTTTATTGTTTTGTAAAGATTTGTATTTTCAGGTTTCAAAGTTTTAGTAGGATTAGTAGTTTTTTTTTTGTGAACAATGAACACACCTGTCAGGTGGGTTTTTTTTTCTTACGTCGAGTGTCGAGCTCATAACCTCTTTTGATTTTATTGGAAAATGGCAGGTTTGCCAAGTTTAACTCAACGATCTCAAAGACGTCGAGTCTTTGGAAACGATGGTGAGTTCAGGTTTCAAGGCTTGAATGTCTTCAATGCTCGGTGCGAGCAGCCCCTGTGATTTTCGTTCTTGTTGCAGGCTGAGTTAACCTAATTTGTATGGTTGCCGTGCCACCTTCCCACATGGCACGGCAGGGCGGGAGGAGCAGTGTGGAGTCGCCAATTAGTTTTTAATGATTTGATAAATATTTGGACGGCGATGACATGGTAAGTTGCAAAATATGCTGCTTTCACGCACGTGCTCTCTTTGCACCCAATTTCTTAAAAGCCTCGTGTCCCACAGAGGCTCGTTGCAAACGTGTCCCTAATGCTTTTCATTTTTCATTTCAGCTGCACGGGATTGTATATTATTATCATTGGAATTATTATTATTGTACATTATTTGTCAGATTGTACATTATTAACATTGAAGTGTACAGATTTATAAGATTGTTTCTATATAAATACTTGCAACTTAAGCACATGTTTGTTCCACATGCTTTGACGGGGACATGTGAGACCAGCTTCCACGTGGAACATTAACCTGTAATCAGCTGCCACTGCACACCTTCCATCATGCTTATTGCTAAGCTTCGGCCTTTCCGCAGGAATTTGTTAAACACCGGGAATGCAGGGGCTCTATTTTTGAATCACTCGCGTGACATTCTTATGGGGAATGCAACTTATTTTTAATTTAATACAGTCATTTTATCGTTTATTCTATCGTTCGCCTTCTGTGACTATTGGGTAGAGGCACTCGTTGCGGTTTCGAGCGATTGAGTGCAGTCGATCGAGGGTTTTAAAGATGCGGAGTTTTAGATGACGAACGAAAATCAGTAGACATCTGCACGCGAGTGATTCAAAAATAGGGCTCCAGGTCGGTCAACTCCATTACTTTAATTAGGGCAACTAGTACCCCTTTAGTATTCTTTTTATCAAAGCAAAGTGGTGGTTAATATTATTTTTACTAGTATTCCTTTAGATTTTGAAGTAAAGTGTAATCGCCTAATCAGAACCCATTTATGTTCGACCCCTCCGATGAACTAGTTTTCTGTGACTGAGGTATAATAGCATAACCTTAAGCTAGTACATAAGCTGTTCATAGGGAATTGGTCATGGTAAATTCAGTTATTTAATTATTTTAAATAAAACAAACAATTCCAAGTTTCTCTTTTATTTCTTTTGTCCGTGGTACCCGTAGGGCATTCACAGTACAGGATTTCACGTGACAACAGGCCCTCTGATAGACCCTTCCAATTCAGGTAATGAAACCGCAATAGATATTGATAACTACTGACTGTCAAAACATTACATTAGCAAAATTGATAATGAATACGGCTCACTGGCGTAGCAAGCACTTACAAAAATTCGTCGGCTGACTAACGTCATCCGTAGCTCAGGTGGTAAGAGCAGTCGCCCGGATAGCGAGGGGGCGTGGGTTCGGGTCCCACCGAAAGACACACTCGATTAATTTATGTGAGCGAAATTAATTTCAATTTTGATAATGAATTTTATCAGACCTCAAAATAGTACTTTGTTATCACCTTAAAGTTTTTATTTCATAAAACCACAGATTATTGGTTGACTGGTAGAGAATGCCTTAAGGCATTAAGTCCGCCATTTGTACTTCTTTGTTTGTGCAATAAAGAACATATAAATACATTATTTAAAGTATTTCATTAAAGTATACTTACATTACGAAATGTTAAACCTTTTACTTGCGGAGTGCAGCGTGTTTTACGCAGTGCCTCATAAAGCCTCAAAATAAACGCAAAGCAGAAAAGTGTACAAGTGTGCAAGGTTTTATTTGGTTAAAAGTTTGTTTTGTCGTTTGCTACGAAACTCGGTATATGTTAGAATTGCATAGAACTTATGCGAATGGAATTAATGTATATTGCACACGAAAATTCACCCGACCGCCTAACTTGAAGCTATCGTCATTATGCACAGTTGCTGTTCCAGCAATGCAATGACATGAATTGTCACATTTTCATCATATTGAAAGCTATCATTTCTTATCTGAAGTGACTTTGGAAGCTGTTATTCATCATCATTATTATCAGCCGAATGACGTTCACTGCTGAACACAGTCCTTCCCCCGTAGATTTCAAAGTGACCTGCTACAAGCTGCGGCCGTCGGTGCGTTCCTGCGCCCTTTATCAGTTCGTCGCTCCATCTTGCCGGTGGACGCCCTATGCAACGCTTTTGATCAAATAGACGCTATTATTGCTTATCCTAAATGCTATATCTATTGCAATATGAAAACGACTGGGTTTGGCGGTAGACCTGCCGAACACCAATCCCAATTCACGAAAAAAAAAACGTTTAACTTCGAAAGCTTTTAGACCAAGTATACAATAAACCAAATCTATCGTCTTGTTGTTGGTTAATGTCTTTCGAAATGCATGAGTGCGTCCGCGCACCCGCTGACCTATTTTCATAAGTAAATCAATTGGTTTGAATTTGCCTCTCAGTACTGAACGCCCAATCACTGAATCCGTTTACGGCGTTGTGTGAATTGAGCAGCTTTATTACTACAAAAATAATATCTGGGTCTCTAAGCTTAGTGACCCGTCTAAGATTAGTACCTGGTTTAAATTGTTACCTATATTAAAAATTGTAGCAGTCGAGACCCATTCTAGAAATGGACCTACCTCTATATTACATAGCAGATTTCTCCAATCTACTGATGAGACGGCTGACTTTCTAACATGGGTCCCGACTGCTACAATCTTTAATATGGGTACCAATTTAACCCGGGTATGACCTCTTTCTTGTTTTAGGGTTTTTTATATTTCCAATTACACAGAAACGCAGTCAGGTTTTTTAGTTTTTTAAATTACCGTTTTTTTTTGGCTATTGCACAGCTTGGAATTCCCAAGGCAACAAGTAAGCTGTTGTTATAACCCTTTCTTCTGCTTTCAATTCGAGATCTATATGTTTTCTTGTGCACAAAAGCCCATCAATCGACCATGTAATAGGTTTTTTCTCAATTGGTTTTCTTCTTGGGTTATGAATACGAGTATTAGGTATAAGTAACTAAGTGGTCGTGCCGTTGTCTAACTTTGCTCTTTGCCCTACTTGTTATACTTACCAAGTCTGTGTTAATAAACTCAAATGGAACTATATTGCCTGTTTAGTGGCGATATCAAGGAGTGTTCTGTCACTTAACGTTCAATTGACGATGCGTGCGAGATGCATCGAGTTAATTCCGTGATTCCTTATTGCAAATGGTTCAAGTTTTATTGTTTCTTCTAAACTTTAATAATAAACTCGTATTCATCTCAGAGTAATTGAATGTGTTGAACATAAATTAGTTTAAATTGAGTTAGATGAAAATGTGAAAGCGTTCAAGGTCGTCTTCAACGGATATCTAATGCAATTTTACAATACTTAAGCTTTTAAGCTAACGTAAGAAAAAATGAAACGGCAATAACATTTTGAAGTCCGTTTTAGAACTATTTACACCTACACACTTTTTTCCACACTTGAATTCGCTAGCCGCAATTTTTACCCGTATAAATTGAATATAAGGTCTCAATTATGTATAGGTAGTCGTATTAATTAATTCTTCTATTATTTACAGTTATTTTCATAATTGTATCCGCGTTGTTTCGGACGTGCAAATCGTCGTGTTCCTTCCGCATGAACGAGGCACTTGTGAAATGCGCAGGATTTTCTTTTTGCCACTCGATTTTAAACGAGACGCTTACGCGATTCGAGTGGCCCCTTGTATATGAGAATATTCCCATTGGCTCGTTTACATGTAAAATGGGTTGCAATATTCTTTTTTTAAACGACTTAAAAAGGAGGAGTTTCTACGTTTGACTGTATGTTTTTCCACTTTGAACTTGTGCTTCTCTGGAGGAGACCTTAATTCTGATTTACACTTCCTAACGTTGCTCGCTACTTATGGTCTTGGAGAGTCAACCTCTTATCATCGTTTGGACAGAGATTTGTAGGTTGAGGTATATACATAGTATTTTCTGCTTACTGTCCGATTTCTCAACTTATATACAGTAAAGTCAGGCTGTCTTAGATTGGTTTGAAAACTTATTTCTGATAATTTACTCGTATAATGTTAAAATTCAAAACCTTAACACGTCAGAACTTTTAGGTGACACTTCAAATCACAGTTATCCGTTTAATATTATCCGTAAAAATTATAACATTGTGGTTTAGCGACAATATATACGCATAATTGCATTTGATGTCCCCCAAATGTTGTCATTGACTTGAAGGTGCCCCAAGGCTGTTATTTTCATGCAGTATCTACAGGTTGCTAAGCTGGCGGTAAACAACATTTATTTGCAATTTTGTGTGTCTAGTGGCAATAAGAGTTGTCAAACTACGATAACACAGGGCACTTTATATCGCCCACTGGCCAACCCTTGAGTTGTATTTATTTTGCGACTCCCCCTGAGTCGATTCCCGTATCTTTCACTCTACCTTTGCTGCAGATTTTGACGTTCTGTCTTTTTAATTCCCAACGAGAGAATGAGAGAGGAATACAATTTTCGATGCTGACGTTGAAAGTAGTGATGAAATCGTACGCCGACTAAATGGCACTTATAAAATTTCGTCGAGTGAACAACGTCCTCTATTACTCAGTTAAAAGAGCAATCGCTCGGATAGCGAGGCTACGTGGGTTCAAGTCCCACCAGAAGACATTCGATATTTTTATTTTGTTTCGTAAAAACTTGCAAAGAAATTAGTAAAACAATATTATTATCACTGACGTTTCTTTTTGTAATTTGACCGTGTTTTGGGTTACTGGAATAGGCCCTCTGTTGCAAAAATTATAATATATGCTGTACACGCTTTATAAACAGGACCCTGGCGAGCTTATACGATCGGCAGCACGTCAGGTTATCCAGTTGAACTACGAAAACAGCTTTTATAGCGTAGGGAATAGAGGCGGTATCAAGGTCAAAGTGGGATAGTCTGACGTGCGTGTGTTCACAGAACAGAACTTTGAGGAAGTAATAAACGGCGCAGTTGAATTTATATAGCGGGTAGCCAGCCGGCGCGTGCGCCGTCACATGCAATATAGGTAGTAGACCAGGGGCCCAATTCCCACGCCATCGATATTATACCACTTATGATAATTTATCGAAAAAACATGGCGAATATCACATAATTTTGATGTTGCGGATTCTCAAAGTGTAAAAATGTCGGATATTTATCACATTTTGTGATATCCGCCATGTTTTTTCGACAAATATCTTATGTGATATAATATCGAAGGCGCGAGAATTGGGCTCCTGGTAAGATGTTCTACCTATAAGACGAAGTTTGCGTTGATTTTAAATGTAGCTGGCCCCTGTAGTTATAAAAGCTCTATTGGTATTTTTTTGTCACTCATTGTTTTTAGGCAAAAATGCTCGATGCCTTGCAAATGTATAAGAAGCTAAGTTAGGACGTAGTACTAGTACTTATTCTGTAATTAGGAACGAGCGCGTTGAAAAAGTTCATTTAAGAATTCTATGGTGAGTCTGACTTGTATTACGAGAAACTTCAGGACGTCGTTAAGATACTTATGATCTCGATACAGGATTGGAGGAATTTGGATCAATAGAAAATCCTACTGAAGTTTGTTCTAACTTTGCTCTCTTTGCATGTTTAATATGTTTGTTATGCGAAAATGTTGAAGTCTTCTCTTTTTTACACTTTTCAATCATTAGTACACAAAAAAAAAAACTATAGAAATACATTTTTGTTTTAATTACATTTTCATTCATGAAAGCGCAGCGTCGGCACAATGGAACTTATCAATTTTTTTGGTTCGTTCGTTCACAAAAATCCATTGCGTAGTTTTAAACATCTAAGCGTACAAAACAAGTACTATTTTTTTCTATAAAACTATAATTTAAGAGCTACGCTCTTGTCGGTGGAGTCTTCTCCACTCGTCTCTATTCCATGCCATCTCCTTCTCGGTACCACACGTCATCTAACTTTTCCTTTATTTGTTCTGTCAAAATGTTAATACCCTTTAATTGTTTGACTGTGCAGTGTCCTCTGATTGAAATGTACCGGTGACCTACTAACTAAGCGAAATGCGTTTATTAACATATATCAGCCGTAATGATATATGTAAGTAGTCACGCATTTCGCTTAGTTCCTCAAATCCCCGTGGTGCTTTGTATTAGAGGTGCACCGGTATTAATAGTTGGACTATCGATGCTGGACCTTAAAAATAGTATCGATAATGATATTCTAATAGTATCATACTATCGATAAAAGTGATACGTAGGTATCTTAAGTTCACCAATTGTTTTAATTTACATTAATAGTATCTGTATTGATACTATAAGCTTAATATTTATTTATTGGTTTATGCTGAGTAGGAACTTTTTTAGCACACGCTTGATCTTATGGTAATTAAGTATTCATACTCGTATGATTTTCGTGCCAAATAAATATATTTCAATTCATTGAAATGAATGTAGATATTGATATCTTAAAAATAATCATTATCAAATTTAAGAGCTAGGCTCTTGTCGGTGGAGTTTTTTCCATTCCTCTCTGCTTTCCGCCCTTCTCTTAACCTCCTGATACGACCCGACATTTATCTTTTCTTTTATTTGCTGCATGTAGCTTATTCTTGGTCTTCCTCGCTTCCTTTTTCCTTCAATTCTTCCTTCTATTATCGTTTTAATAAAATTGTCGTGTCTAATCAGGTGGCCTAACATTCGTCCCCTCCTACACTCTATTGTTTCCATCAATCTCCTTTTTTCCCTAACCATAGACAAAACTTCTTCATTTGTTTTCTTCTCCGTCCAACTTATACGCTCCATTCTCCTCCAGCACCACATCTCGAAGGCTTCCAGTCTCTCTCTGTCCCTCTTTGTCAATGTCCACGCTTCACATCCATAGAGTGCTATACATATATCCATAGAGTGTAAAAATAATATAGTCTATATTTTAGTTTTATGTTTTACCATTGAGTCCTAACAGTTTTGTTACTGTTGAGTTGTCGGCAACTATCGATAGAATAGACTATCGGCTCTAATAGCGTCATAGTCTCCTATCGTTCAACAACAGTATTAGACTGGGCTATTTGGCTCGCAGGCGAATACAAACAAAGGAAATTGGGTAATTGTTCTTGTTATTTCTCGACCGCTGCTTGTGGTTGTAAACGGCTTTAGTTCATATTGGAAAATATCATTTTCGGTTCACTGAACATGAACTGAGCCCGGGAGACGGGATCCCACACACGATATTCGGCGATCTAGCACGCCTAATAAAAATTAGAAATTCAGAAGGGCAGGAATTAACTACAGCAGAAAAAAAAGTAGGTAGTGAGGATTGGAATTATAATACACAGTAATAAAAGCAATTTACAGGAAAACACAAAAACATTAAAGTGAACGAAAAATTGAAGAGAGCTGTCCGATATGTCAGTTGATTAACTTCATTTTTCTAACCGGCCAGTAACATACTCGAGTCGGCCGAGCAAAGAGTACAGGCTTGCCACAGGCTCTGTGACCGACCTTTGTGACGACTTGTATGACAGACAGTGTTTAAATTTTGGCCCCACGGTTGATGAGTACGAATAGTCTCTTCTAGAGATCTTCTATCTGAAAAATAAAATGTTGTGTACTAAAGGAGTTTAAGTTTTATTTAATTTTCAGCTCTTATTTTTTTAGTGTATAATTTTTCTCATAAATCACTCGTAAGTACTTAATCTGTCTTCGGGTCGGGCGACGCAGGTCGCCATTTTTTGCTTTTGCAGATTTTGTTAACACCTTCCAGTAGATTCTTTCCGACCGACCTCGAAAATAAGTCAAAAAATTGATTTAACTTGTGTTGGTGATCTCCAGGCATAGAACCTTAGTCCGACTTAGCCAGACTGTAGTGTAAGTCTATACAAAGACGGGAATTTGAATCGATTTCACATTCCCGTCCTTGTATCGAGCCTTATTCAGAATTCAGTGCATTGTAATAGTAGATTGTTATACAAGGGACGAAAGTGACAATGTGAGAGCGCCAATAGCTCGAGAGTGGAATGGGTGCTTTCACCCGAGTTAAACATACTATTATTCATTTCGACTGTGAGGAAATCGAGGGTATCGATAAACTATCGATAGTTAAGGGAAAAGGAATAGTATCGATAAAATA
This sequence comes from Pyrausta nigrata, assembly GCA_949316185.1. NCBI lineage: Eukaryota > Metazoa > Arthropoda > Insecta > Lepidoptera > Crambidae > Pyrausta > Pyrausta nigrata. The sequence goes on from OX438936.1 coordinate 5,504,006, forward strand.
TCGATAGTATCGATAGACTATCGATAGTTGAGGCAAAAGCAATAGTATCGATTAAATATCGATAGTATCGATAAACTTTCGATAGAGTATCGATAGTTGAAGCAAAAGCAATAGTATCAATAAAATATCGATAGGATCGATAGACTCGATAGTTGAGGCAAAAGCAATTGTATCGATTAAATATTGATATTATCGATAGCATCGATAGACTATCGATAGTTGAAGCAAAAGTTAAAATATCGATGGTATCGATAAAATATCGATAGTATCTATAGACTATCGATAGTTTAGGCAAAAGCAATAGTATCGATAGAATATCGATAGTAATGATAGTATCGATAGCTCCGTTAATATAAATACTATCGGACACATAGCAATACTATCGATACTATCGATAGTATCAAAGTTCAATACTAAAATCACTATTGGTACCTGATACAGCTCTGACTATTGCAACAACTATCGATACTCTCGATAGTGGCCTTTTATTCAATAGTAGGAGTGGAGTATAAAGTAGGAGGGAAAATCTATTTCCCACCCGGCTATTTACACATGAAAGTTCAACTTTCCAAACAGGTGAGATGAAAATATACAAATAAAGTACTAAGGCAAGCGTAGCCAGCGTTCTCGCCTCCTTGCTTCAATGACACTGAGTAATAATTAAGTATTTCTTAGTTCTCTGTATATTCCTATTTTATTTAATAAATTTTCTTTATAATTAACTAGATAACTTTCATACTGAACATTGTGAGATGTGCTTGTGCACTGGCTGATGGTGGTCTCTGTTGCGAATTTGTTAATCTAAGAGTACAGGTACAAGTATTCGTTAATTTTATTCGTGCTTACAAATGCAAATAAATCGCGATATAATACGTAAAATTGTGTTTAGGGTTCGACTATTCGCATAAACACGTTAAATACAAATTTTGGCTTACTAGTTAAACCCAGCTCGGACTATTTTCAGTTTTCACTGCTCAAATAGGTAAGTGATCAATCCACAACATCGCTTAGAATTTGTCTCTAATGTCAAAAGCATACTAATAATAACATTAGATTATCAATATGATAAATCAATGTTTATATGAGCGTCGTCAAAGCCTCCTCCATAACTTATCGTAAAACCTTCTAGTTTGATGTTTGAAGTTTCTGCACCTCTTTATCGTATGGTAACTACTCGTGTTGTATAATATTCACCTTGTATTTATGTATTTGCGCGTTGGCGCCACTCCGTAACTTGCAGACTACCCGCTTCGTTTGCACAAACACACACACCATTTCTGTATACCCGCGTATCGGTCGTTTTGTTTCCTTTTTTTAGCTCGGATCCATTTTCCTAACATGCAAAATATTCACTTTTGTTCATTGGTTCCATCATTGTTTTGCAGGAGCGAAGTTTGAATAAGCCTTGTTGAATGGTTTTGTTTTCATAGCTCGTGTCTGGAGCCTTCTCATGTTTGCTGTTTCGTAGAAAGCTCCTTAATGAAATGTCTAATAGACAAAAATATAATTCTTCTAAATGATTTTGCAATTGATGCATTACCGGATGATTGAAGGATGATTGTATTATCGGTATACGGGTCAAGGATCCTTTCCACCCATACTTGATGAACTACAATATTATCGAAAATAATTTGAATACGTATAACGAAATGGTACCTAAGTAATTGAGTCTCTATTTTTCAGGCAGTAGTAGTCTATAAGGTACCTAATTTTACAATCCACTGCAGTTCAGCTGTTACAGTCAGCCAATAAAAAAAGTTTAACTTGAATAAATACAAAAAAAAAAGTAAAAAATGTTTCGTCACCGAGCAAGAATCGAACCCTGGCTTCATAGAGTTGTCAGTCCGACGTCATACGCATTCGGCCACGGCGCTCTTGCGAAGCGGGGCGAAAGTAACGACTATATTCTGCGTCGAACAATGTGAAATAAAAACGCATGAAAACATAACGTTTTCCTAAACATAAGGTTATTTTAAAAGAGATTTTCAACCCCGATAACCCCCACATACCAAATTTCAGCGAGATGTTTAGAGCCGTTTTCGAGATCACAAATATATACATTAAATAAATATTCAAAATTGCTCGTGTAAAGGTAAGTACTCGTATAAGATAAAATTCATCTCAAATCTCGATGCTTTATCTAAGTGTACCCAAGGCGGAGAGTAACATTAAATTGTAGTCGGATGCACTAAATTAAGATTCCGTTCACAGGCCAATGCTCTGTCTGTTGTCCGTATTTTGACCCTAGATATCTAAGCAGTGATTTTTGGTGGCCCTCATCTATTTTTTTCACGGGCAACGATGAGCGAGAAGCGAGTAGAACTAGAGACTTGACGAGCAGCGGTAAGCGAGTGAGTAGTTCCGATAGTTTTGTCGCTTAGGAAGCGACTGTGAGAGTGCGACGGGTGATTACACGTGTCTGTAAAGAAATGACAGTTCTGAATACTTACCGCCAAGCGAGCATCGCCAAGCGATCATCAAGCATCTTTGACAGCTCTTGTCGCCAGCTACAAACTAGTGTAGCGAGTGCTTGCCGGTAGTGTAAATAGTTCTACTCTTAGACAAGTCTTCTCTTGTATTCCTCAAGCGAGACTGAGCGTGAATAACGTAGTCTCGTAGAATGTGTTTATATGTATTATATAGCATTTCGAAGTCTAAATTCGCTGAAGTGTCGTATCATACCTACACATCGAATATTTCTATAGCCGTAGAATTATAGCTGAATGCACCTTAAAATGAAGAGGCATTCGAATAAATATGAAATATTTCGTAGAATTCTAGTACGCTTAGACAGTCAGTCGTCTGGAATGCGTTCAATTTTTAAAGACAGTGAATCCAAATAAAAATAATTGATTGTGCTTTCGAAATAAATCTTACGAAATCCTTTTAATATCTCTAGACATGCAGCGTCTCCCAAAAATGTGCCAAACTGACATTAGGGATGGCTTAACCTTTAGATTGGACCTTTCAGATAAAGACAACATTATTCTAATAGAAGTCATATGGCTTAGGAGATAATGCAATTTTTCTGTAATTTTATTACCCTGTGTATAAAATTTCAGACCTCTACTTCTATAGTTTCATAAAAACTTACCCCCCTTTTTACCTGACTTCGACAGAAAGAGGGTGATGTTTTTTACCGCCCTGAGGCCATAATTCCAAAGTTTCTTTCCTAGTCATATGAGTGATGAAGAGTCTACCACCATAGTAGAAATACTTTCACAAAATTCATGATAGGAAATTCACGTAGATGAGTAAGTCAGTCAAATTCTTGTTAGACCTCTGCATGGGATATTGTCAATAAAATTTGATGAATGGCTCTTAAATTATCGCCGGTCGAAACCTGGACACTGAATAGATAGCCAAAGCAGATAAAGCCATCGCATCTGCAGTAAGTCTATGACGAATGATGACCTAACAATGCTTACATGTCAATCTCGTCCCATTGTTTAGCTTAGCATGCACTATTAATTGCAGCTATCAGTAAACGGTTCGCAAGCGTCACGCAAAGACTAACCTTTTATTGTCTACTAGCTATTGCCAGCGACTTCTTATTGCAGATAAACGTGCTTATTATTGCAGAGGTGATATTAGGGTGAGTGCTGTAATGCAGTTCGACCTAGATGCGATACGAAACGCCTCGAATTTCATAAACCCTACTTATTTCATTTATTTTAGAAAAAATGTTCCGCTGTAAATCTTATGCAAGTACCTACCGCTACCTTTTTCGTTAAAAAAGAAATATGAAAAAAGTCAAGACTAAAATTAACATCACCCAAAGAAAATGTAATAACATATCAAATTGTTTTTTTATGAAAGCACACGACATACTCGTAGGAGTCCTATTTTTAACATCAAATACTGTTTTGACGGCAAAAATGACTAAGTTTACCAATAAATATGAATAATATTATCTGTACTATGATAGATTATCATAGTACAGAATATTAACGTAATAACCCGTCTATGTATGGTTATCAACTTATGGTTATGAATAATATATTGATTTAACATTTTATAAAAATATTTAATTTCGATTAGGGCGCTGTACCATCGCATTCAGCAATTGTACGTTCAATATTAATTATTATAAAAAGCCCACTCTCGCTACTAGTGTCCTATCACTAGTGGCAATCTTAGCCACTAGTGGTCGCGTTTCGTGGCCGCGTCTAGTGGCTCAATGTGCGGCCGCTCGTAGAGTCGATAATACATACGGAAATTGTCATACCTACACTGATTAAGGTGGGGCCACTCTGCTGTAATTCACTCATGTAATTCTAGCTTAGGCTGAAAAAAATATGTCATCGTGTCAACCCGTTATTATTATTGTTTCATTAATAGTAACCAGAGGTCCAGCCTGGAGGTCTGTCAGAGAGCAATGGAGCGCAGTATGCTGGGCGTAAAATTATCTGATCGCATTCGAAATACCGTACTGCGCTCCAAAACTCTTATTACTGATATCTCCACGAAAGCTGCTCAGTTAAAGTGGGACTGGGCCGGACATGTCTGCCGCATGTCAAACGACCTCTGGGCCAAGATATGCACCAAGTGGGTCCCTTTAAATGGAAAACGACCACGCGGTAGACCCAGAAGGCGGTGGCGTGACGAGTTGGACTTATTTCGAGAAGACTGGGAGGCAATAGCCCAAAATCGTGGAGAGTGGAGAAAAAGTAGGGAGGCCTTTGCCCTGCAGTGGGACACAACAGGCTCGCAATAATAATAATAATAATAGTAACAGCCTTTTCACTGTATTCTTGAAGAAATTCAGATCGTAGTGTTAAAGAAACACTTCAAATGTAATGTAAATGTTATTCAAATGTTGTCGTTTCCGTCCTGCTTTATGCATAGCCTATCTCTAAAACCGTTATATCACTGGATAATATTTGTTATCATATGATTCACACTGATAACACTTTATACACTGCTTCGGCATTAAATAGAAATTAACAATGCATGTATAATTCGCTGAACTTTAATTACGTTATTTCTACTTATTTGTTAATTTGAAACTGACTGTTAAGCAGCTACTTGAATACACAACACATTTTTTGCTACGCAGCTTAGCTCATCCCTGATGATGGGACTTGCCTTACTGATGATATGAGACCCTCTTAGAGAAGTTGTACCTTTCATCTTTGACTTCCTATTCATTTATCTTTATTGTGACAGGTTGTGCCGTCGGTCAATATGTCAGTTTGGTATCTGTATTGATTTATATTATTAAATAGATTGCTAAATTTTATTATATTTGAGACGGTGGTTAAAATTATATTTTAAGAAGTTAAAATCTTATTATTAAGATTTAGCAATCTATTTAGGCGGTGGCCTAACTCGATATCTACACTAATATTATGAAGAGAAAAGATTTGATTGTTTGTTTATATTGAATAGGCTCCAAAACTACTGGACCGATTTAAATGAAATTTTGTACAGTGATAGTTTGATACCCTGGGAAGGACATAGACTACTTTTTGTTGCGATATAAATAAATATGGAAAATCCGTCTTTTGGCGCGATGGCAGAACGCTATGTCTTAATAATGAACGACTTCCTATGGGTAACTTTTAGTCTAGTACAACTTATAATTATGCTCATCTAAAACAGAATGTTAAAATAGCGTTCGCAGTGTGTTGGAATGGAAACGAATCAGGTCAACTGACCAACAACAATGCACAGTGCGCGTGATCATTATGCTCATCACTCTGACACTTTCGAACGAATTCGAATTCTAACTTCTTGACGTAATGAGTCAATGTGGCATGAAAAGATTTTTATGTGTTAAACTGAGAGGATTATGAAAAGGATCATAACGTGCCGGTTTAAAGTCTATATTGCTGCAACGAATCGCTATATGTTACCACTGTACCAGAAGCATAATTTCACTACAATAGTCTTGTCACATTTGAAGGAGATAAATACTTATATAGTAATTGAATATAATGTATTTTTGGACGATATTCAAGTTAATGCTATTTCTTACTTGTATAAAGTTATTGTAGAGTTGATTAAAAATGGGGTGTTCTTACGTGATAAAAACACCTTTTATTTTATTTAATGTGTCCAATGGCAGATTTTAATACTTTCTAGTTTTATATAGTGTATAAAACTATCTGTCTGATTTTCGTCTTTTGCTACTATAACTAGTAAATTTCCAGAAATAATAAGGTCGGTTTGGAATCTTTCACTATATACAGGATGTTAGTGTTAACAGTCTTATCCTTTATGGGGGTTTACCATGAAGTCAACACCGAAATCGTGAAAAAAAAATTAGCTCTCTATACATTGTCACCGAGGTAGCAGAATTATTTGTATGATGCATCCGTTTTTTTTTAAAGATTTCTACCATGGACCCATAGTAAAAGTTGTAGGTATTGATGGTCATATTCAGCCCCTTAAAGGATAAGACTGCTTACACTAACACCCTGTAGAATGAGCTTTCGCTATTTACATTCAGATTTAAATTATCCTATGTTTAAGTTTTAGATTAAATATTACAATATTAATTACCATTCAGAAAACAATGTACTATACGATGTAACCATCTACGCAACTGATTATTTTTTACGTTAAGCTGTTCATCTAGTTTACACGTGAAAAATTGTGCTGTGATTTTACCTTGTTTCGTACCATGTTCGTACAGTTTTCAGAAAACATATACAATCTTTTACTTTCATGCCAAACTAAGATAATCTTCCAAGGACACTAATGAAATGTTTAGTACTGAAGCCTCAGATATCAGTGCCCTCGCGAATGCGACATGGCCTAAACGAACTATCGGTCTGTGCGGGGGATTGATCACATTACACACTGTGTGCACACAGCTCACACCAGTATTCTAGTAGCTGTAACGCAAACATTAATAAATTTGGCAACGCTGGTTGGCGAAGGATTACACATCTCGGCTTTCTTTGATCTGATATGCAGCGGTCAGCATAATTGAGACCGCTGCCCTATTTGAAATTCATTTTATACGGTGTTGACTGACGGACGCTCTGAGGGCTTAGTGCGAGTTTTTCACCCGGTTACCTTCGTCCATGTGATGAAAATTTGTATGGAAATTGGTCAGCGCCCGTAGGGGCGTTAGCGAAACCTGTTTTTTTTCTACATAAAATTTCCGGCACTTGGTCGATCGTGAGCGCGTGTTGCTGTCAAATGAAAACTCACACTGCAGTGGTGAGCGACCGGACTACTAAACTAGAGCGCTTGCGGTTAGAATCCTGCAAGAGGCAAATGTTTTTGTGCATGTATTTGTTAATTAGCTAGGCTTAGACTATCGGTAGCCAACCGTTAGGCATTCTTACGATATAATTTACTGAAATAGACTCACCATCGGAACTAAGTAAGTTCACTCGCACTTATACATTAAATATTCTGTGCTTATACTATGATTCACAAAGGGTTTTTGACATATTTCGACATCGAATGACTTTTTTTATTTCAGAAGCCATTTCCATGTCCAGCAGCTGATCCTTGCGTCTAAACTGTGGGTAACATGATTCATGAATGACAATATTTTTTACTATTGTTAACTTTCGTCGGTGAATAGACACTGCCATAATTTAAATCATTTCAGAAGAGTCGCTTTACAAATCGCTAAACCTGTTAGTAGAGTCGCGCATCCTTTACGTAAATCTGATTATTTTGTTGGTATTTGTTAATAATACAGTTATAAAAGGTCCTAAGTGCAATGTGCATGGTAATAAGAGGAAATGTCTGTCCATTGAGGTAGAGCGAGGCTGCAGAGCGGTGAAACGGAGAAATAATGACCAATACTGGAGCGAAGCGGAGATTTTATGCAATGCAATCCGGAATTTATTACTTTCACGCCGCTTCCCATAGGTATTTATTATATAATTTGTGCCACTACATCGCCCGCGCCGTGCGACAATCCATGCGTTCCGATACGCCGCTCGTTAAACTGCGCGATATTCTATACAACTATTCCTAATCTTACTACTCCACTATACCGTTCTACAAAATATCCATTGCAAAGGACATTTGAATGTATCCTAGTTTTTATGTTATCCTGGTAAGTATGATAACTAGTATTTATAATATTAATAGGCAGACATGGCCTAATGTCACCTGTTGGTAAGCGACAATGCGGCCAAGGGTGGCTCATATCTGACTAGTATAGCTTATTCAGTTTTATCTAGGAATCCAGATCAGTGTTTAGGAAACACCTCAGCCGTAATAGTTTTAAAACATTTTGTGCGTATTACTGATATATCAACAACATACTAATCTGTCATATTCTGTGTGTTTCGTTCGATTGTGATGGATTTCTCCTATTGGATAATTTATATTTCTCCGTTTCTCCGCTCCGCAGAATCGCAAGCGAATTATCAGACAAATGGGTCAGGTTTCAAATAAGTTGATTGTATCATAGGAAAGGCAACGAATGCACTGATACGTAAAAATAGTGATACTTAAGATACGTGCGGCCAACTGACACCGTTCTGTAAAAAAAAATTTTTTTTTTAATCTTTAAAGTTAAAAACGATTTCCATTTTATAACTATTCTAAAAGAACCATTATCAAGTAGCACGAAATACAATAAATACATTTTCCTACAAGAACAATTTTTTTTTACCCCTCCTAAAAAGCTAACATTAAGATTTTTATTTTGACCCGGGGTTACTTCTAGACTTCTAGTCATTTGTTCACAATAGCTAACTACGTCAATTTTCGAAGTTGGTATAAAAAAATGTTCCCTCGCAACGTCTCTCGAAACACTGTGCTCTATGGCGACGCAAAATGCATTGCATTGATTAAATTGCGCTGAACCGGGACGCGTTCGCTGCACGTAGATGCGGCATTGAGCGCGCATTTACTATTTATTGTCCAACTAACGTCGCATCGGTTGCGTATGTGCGATGTTTAATAGTTCAAAAAATAAACATTTAATTCAATTCGGTAAGTAAATTTAAAAAAAAAAACCTATCAAAACTATTTAGAGATTTTATGCCCATAATCACTATACAATTACTAATACCACCTAAAATAAATAATAATAAAATCAACAAACACAGCAATTACCTAGACCCAAACTCAGTGTGAGCTTGTGCACCACATCCGTTCTCCTAGTCGCCATAGCACAAGTTGTGCTATGGCGACTAGGAGAACGGATGGACATACACTTATATACGTTTATACATCTATGACTTACGTAAAAAAAAACACTTAGGTTTATTACAATTTAATGATAGGGTTATTTTTACGAAAGTACGCAGTATAATTTATCCTTTATATGCCCTCTAAACTCACCGGAAACCGACATATGACGTTGCTATTTGTATGTGTGAGAGTTTCCAATCAAGAAAAAAGTTTGCTTCCAAAGAGAATCCTATAATTATGAGAGAAAGTCTTCATAGGCTGCTTATGACGTCACAGGTTAATTTTTCAAAAAATTATTACAAAATAATTACAGAATACAAAGTCAGAATACTCAAATTAATCAAATTTCTTAATTTAGTTTTTACTTTAAGAAAAAAATATAAAATATATACCCTAAAATTTACTTAGCATACCAAATTATACATCAGTATTGATTTTGAATTTACACAGTACGACTTTAATTACAAAATACGCTACGGTAAACAAAAAACACATTAACAAACAAGTAGCAGTAAATGCCGCTACATGCAGCCACAGCCGTTTATGAAACCATATTTTAGTAAGTAAAACTAGCCAACTGCATTTTATGGGGGCGATTAAGGTTAAAAAAGGATATTAGCTTGTCACATCAGAAATAATCTAGGTTTCTAATGGTATGAAAATTTCCGAAATTATTTCAGTAGTTCTTCAGACATAATCTCCTACAAACAACTTAAGTACTTTCCCCTTTATATTGTTAGTAAAGATAAAAATAATTATTAATCTTAAAATAAACAATATATCTAGCGAATATTTTCTCTGCCCCATACAGTCTATGCAAAATTGAATACTGACGGTATTTTAGGATTAGATAACCAGTCAACCTATTCACATCCTAACAATAGGTTTTACCGAGCAGAATATTCTAAAGTCCCAGCCAGTCTGGAATGTATTTATCTGTCTAGACTTCGTACTAGACGCACCGAGTCTCATTCACTGCAAGGTGTGACCTTAAAGATAATCTAGAACAAATTTTAATATCTACGGTTTATCTACCTTAAAAAGAATAAACCCTTACCCCGTTATTACAAAAACTTAGTACCGGGTTTAAGCTAGGACTAAGCTATTAGCTAGCCTATTAGAAAAGCGTTTTACTATATGGTTACGTCACAAATGTGTCGTTCATTCCTCTGTTGTCGGCTTATATTTAGACTTACTTTAAGACCTAGTCTATTTTTTTTGTAATAACACCGTTAAGGTCTGACTGTCACAAGGCTGTATCTCATAAATCGTGATAGGTAGACAGTTGCCGTTTGTAAAACTAGGAACAAAGGTTGTAGTGCCTAATTTTGTATAGATAATGGTACGGAACCCTTCGTGCGCGAGTCCGATTCGCACTTGGTCGGTTTTTTCTTTCTGCAGATGTTTAGGGGCCTAATAGGTATAAAACCTGTGCTGTTGTAATGAAATGCAAAGCCTTTTATTCACAAGTTCCTGAATTAGCTGCTACGTTATTTAATTGATTTCGTGACGCACATAACTAAGCAAAGATTGCCTCATTGTGTACATAATTTACCTACTAATTATTAATTCTGAATAGTAGTAAAGTAAAAAATTACATAACATTACTGCTTAGCAATACTTTGACATTTGACTGTACAGAATATTGTGTAATAGTCTTTCAACTAGTAGCGTAAGCGTAATCCAACATTAAAGAGGATTCTGCTCATAACTACATAGGGTGGTTGGTGTTCCGATGCTATTGAGGTTTTGAATCAAAATTCATATTTATGAAACTCACTTCGTCCCCTATGCTTTTTGGAGCCTGTAGTGATCTAGTCTCAAAATAAAGTATATTTTAGAAAGTGATTTTTAACCGATACTTACCACTCGTTGTCTCCTTAATAAATAATACAGATGACAAAGGTCCTTGGTCTCATTACACTTAAAACACTTTACTGAAGCACACAGACCTCTGAAAACGCGTAGGACGATGTTCAGGGCGTTTACCTTAATTTTACAAGCGGCGACGAAGGTCACCAGTCTGGACGCTCCGCGCCTCTCCCTCCGTCACTTATTAGGGATGGCCCAACTGAACGCAACCATTGTACATAGATTTGTTGGACCTCAATAAAATACAACCTTCATGCTCTAAAAACCGGCTGAGTGCATGTCAGACTTAGATGCCAAGGGTTCCGTAGCATCGTACAAAAGTCAACAGTCTGAAAATTTCTCTTTACTTATCAAAGTTTATGCGATAAAGCCTGTTGAGGCAGACATACGGATTTTTACGGTTGTACCTACATCGACGGCTTACTAATTATCGTTCGCGCTCTGTACGGAACCTAGAAAGGCATATTTCGTTTTCCTTAAGTAGTGTTTGGGGCGTCCTTTAACGTCTATTCTGTTTGGGGTCATGAAAAACAAATGGATCATAAAGATAATTTAATTGTAACCGTAAAAAAGTAACAAATAAAGTGTGTCCAAGTTACAGTCTGGAACCGCCTTTTAACATGCGCCATACAAAAAGAAAACCTATATAGACTTGACACCGCTTTCAACTGACACTTCAAGTGCTAAGTTGCGAAAATGCGATTTCTTGCATCGAAATTTTAGCGGCACTGCATTCGAATAATTGTGTTTATAGTCCCCCGGATTTTGTCAAAGGGCCTTGAAAATAAACTTTGCATCTATGTCTGTCACATGCACACTGATAATGTTACCAGGTAATGCTGCACCAACTATGTTGGTGAAGGAACAGAGAATGCCCCTCTGTGCACACACCTGTGCACTTTAATATCTCCCCGGGCAAATTGCTAATCTCTGTTGGGATTGTCAAAATTCGGTTAGGACGACTACTTACACCACTCTCATACCGACTTCACAAACTTGCATTCTTTTTTCAAGCTAAACGAGCTTCTTTATTACTTCATCTCTATAGAAACGTAATAACGAATTCTTTTTTGTTTCAGGTGACATCACACAGAAAGGCTATGAGAAGAAACGGACGCGGCTCCTCACGCCATACATTCCACAACAACAACCCCAAGGTATGCCTGCGATTCGAACGATATCGCAATCCAATGCCTCAACTACTCATAGGGCCACTAGCGACCCGCGAGTACTGGCTTCGCTTTCTAATTCGAATTAATCACTGACGTCACGCTGCCAATCTAATGAGTCCAGTACTTACGAGTCCAAGGTCGCGACAGAACGGTCGCTGGGGTCAAGTGTCAATTGGTCGCCGTCGATGGACGCTGGACTGTTCGCGAAACGATCGCCACATTGGTAGTCTGCCCTGATTCTGCAACTAGGGTCAAACGGAGAGGCCATCTTGAATCTGGTCTGGACCCCCGACTGTTCAAATTTAGAACGCCTAGTTTAATGAACCGCCCATACTCATCTATCTAGAATTCAGACTGGCCGTGTCCCAGCGCTTTTAAACAGTCATTATTATTTTTCGGTCCACAGCAGCTGAAATTATCAAAATAATGAGGTTGGCCTTCATTGACTCTGCGTAAAAAAGTTGGGCTAATCTATGTTAATGAGCGGCGTCCAGCGTGTATCGATTGCGATTTTATTTTTCATTTTTTTTTCTTAATCCTTTTAGTTCATTATGGTTTAGTTTAGTCGGTTGGCCACACTCACTTCAACCACATTTTATCACCATGGTACTACCTATACTAAGGCACGTAATGATATCATGGCACAGTTGAACGGCTTTTTGCTTTCGGTGCATCGGTCTGGAGGTCGAAACCTCAGCTGGACTTGATGAGATGTTTATTATTTAAAATAAAATTAAAACGATCGTTAAAGCCTTTGTGTACTTTAGCCGTCGTTGGCGGTTAGTTGTTCTACAAGTTTGCAAGAGATTTTTATCTGTTAATGTTGCGGTTATGGTTTGACCTTGATCTGTAGCGGAAACGCTCGCGTTTTTAAACAAAAATTACTGTTCATTGTATGACAATACCATAGAATGACCATCCCACACACATACTCGTATATGTTAGAGTACATGGCAGCTCTCTAATACAGCTACTGAGCGATTAGGTAGAGCATCGATATATTATTAAGACTTTGTGATAAGATTTTTTTCAAACACCACTTTTTTTTAGAGGCCTTTGCTATCATTTGCACACATGTGCAATCGAAAACCTCTCTATATATTAAGTAGATGCTTAATTAAAGTTCTGCAAAATCAATATCGGTCACCCTTTTCGGAGGTGGAACGAAATTAACATCATTTAGTACAAGGTGAGCTGGCTACTCGCGTTACCAAAATAACTAGTCATGCTACACTGTGTGCCTATTAGTGCCAACGCAATCAAAATTCCATGGAATAATTAGGGCTAATTGAAATTGAAAAGGATTTTTTGGCTTTTAACAATCTTACTGGCTGTTCACCGCAGCTTGTCGCGCAAATCTCGGATTTTCGTTTGTTACCTTTGATATCCCATATAACTTATAATATTTCCTGCGGCTTATATTTTAAGACATTTAGATCCGAGTTCACAACAGCGGGTGAATCTCGATTAATGGTTTTTTAAAAGAATTCCCGTACAAAAGATGTCAAATAATGCTAAACCGACTAATTAAAAATTTAAACATGTGTTGGTGAATAGGCTTATTCTCGAAAAGAAAATAAAACGTAAAAACTGAATGCCGGTAGGTACTTAACTTAACGTAGGAAGTTTCAATACATCTAGCGCGTAACCTGGGGTTATAATATAATAATAAGTCAGCCTATTAGATCCCACTGCTGGGAAAAGGCCTCACCTCAACTATGAGGAGGAACGAGCCATACTTCACCACGCGGGCTCAGTGCGGATTGGTGGAGGGGTGTATGTAAGGCAAGTGACAAACCTTACTGTCAGAAGTTATCAAGCCGCCCTAGGGCCTCTGACTAGGCTTAACGACTAATACCACAGATATTAGCCGGGACCAACTGCTTAACGTGCCTTCCGAAGCACGGAGATGCTTGTCATGGACGTCACTTAAATGGTCGGAATGGTCACCCATCCAATCACGACCGCGCCGTGGGTTGCTTAACTTTTGGTATCACTACCAAAGCGCTGCCGCCACTGCGCCACAAGCACCTCAACCTGGGGTTATGTGCTCGGTAATTCAATATTAGTTTCAGTCACCGAGCACATATGCTCGATGGTTTCAGTCATATTAGATTTGAATACTTTAAATGGCAGGCTTCTTCTGTGTGAGCTCGCTCCACCGCACCGTCATCTCTGCCCATGCTACGTCTGGCTTGGTCTAGAGTCAAGAGCAAACCCATTTCAAATTAAAAAAAAAACCTTCACTTCTATTTGACGGTACATAGTTAGTGGGTTGTACTTGTTAAGATGCTTGTTCTTCTGCTTGAATGCAGCCACTTTATCTACAGAACCAAAATGGTACGACACACGTCAGAAAACAAGATTAAAGCAATCGTTTTATAGTGTAGTGTAGTTTAAAATACTATACATTTACAAAAATAGTTCAGTGACTGAACTAAGTGGTTGTCATCGCATAATGTTGGTGTTAAGTCTAATTTCCATAAAATTATGTTGAGAATTCTAAAAATTTTTATGTGAGACGAATTTCGGTCGATTTGTTTCCAACGGGTTGATGGAGTGTGCATATGCCTCGGGGTAATGTTATGCATAACTATAACCAAACTAAGTAAATTGCCTACGTTGATAACTACCTATACTTGTATCACTAATGGGACAAGAAAAAACCAGTAGTTCTGACGGGTTAGCAGAAATGTACAACAGAACTACGTATTGACAGAACAAATTGGACACAAAATCGTTCTATGCAAGGAACTAGTGGATGTAATACTTTGACCAGGTCCAGTAACAATGACATTAAAAAACTAGCAAACTTTAAGAAAAAAAAAACAATTAGTGGCCGCTCGAAATTAGTTTTCCGATATATTGGGGAAGAAGAGTAATACAAAACATTTCCGCACGAATTGCAACGAAATACACAAAAAATCCGATAATATTTTTTGATGGCAACTACCAAACCGCAATAATTTCAATTCGGTGACCCAATGTCAGACAGTGTAACTAAGTCGGTTAGTGCAAACCACACCAAGAGAGCATTACCAGTACCTGCATACCGACGACATTACAGGCTAAACACTGGGGCACCATTGTGACAGGGGCGATTTTGCGACGATATGTGCTCTGATGTGCTGTCGACTGTACATGGTTGGAGCATTACCTGCATACAGATGGCTGCACAAGCTGAACACATCATCAGCAGCATCTCATGCACTCGTAATAGAGGCGATTATTCGAGGAAATTGGTATAGTCCGTGTGGGCTGTACATGGGTGACGCGTGCGGAGGCCGAGTGTGGAATACTAATGTGATGACGTGGTCCGTTTGTCTGTCAGAGAATTGTGATATTACCCCACTTACCGGGTTAGGATAACATACGGGAAGGGTTTAGGTTATGATGTACACTAGCACATATAGCTACGAACAATTTAAACAGTGGAAACCTTGTATATAACGTGGCCAAATTAAATAGAATGACACATAGCTTACAACCCATTCATTCATCATGTAAATCACAAATACATATGTGTCATTGATTTCAAATTGGCTTTCTTATTTTAGATAAGGCTGAAATACTAAAACTTTAACTAATTTAAAGTCTTTATTGACGTCATGAACCATCACTGCTAATTTCACACGTATAAATTCGCACGCATTAAGAATTGTGCTGGCCGTTATCGCCAGTAGCATTGATTCATTAGTTTGACTGCCTGATCATACTTAAATGTCCTCCTAGCCGAATTTCGACTGCGCGGAAGATATTATAGTGAACAAGTGTGTGCGCAATACACAGGTTCACACTCTGTTCCTTCACTTTCATAATTCGGTAAGACGGCAGTCCGACATGACCGTAGAGAGATCAGGCGCAGGACCAACGGCTGACCGTGTGTTAAGTACCGAAGACCGGAGTGTTAATACTTATTAAACCTATAACAAAGCATTGTGCGACCTCACTTTATATTGGTGCGCCACCACTTAATACTGTCCTGTTTACTTCTACCTACATACAAGCAAAAATATACTTGACTTGGGTTACGGATAGACAAGCTACGATCGACAGAGTAGGCGCACTCAAAGGAGTAATTAAGGTAAACCCACGTGATACAAATTGATATTAAGTGTCTATTAATTTTTAATCATTCGGCCGGCCCTCAAAGTGCGCGTTTGGGAAATCAATCTGAAAGCTAGTGTTTACATCTAATTAACGAAGAAGCAATTAACCGAGCTGGTGTGGTTTCACGCGTTAAGCTGCGTACTCACCGAAGGCGTTTGAGCGAGAGTCAAGCGTATAGCAAATCAATGGGCTCAATTCCAATGCGTTCTGTCTCAGCTTAAATTTAGGATCAGTCTCTCTCTTTATCAGCAAAACAAACGAAAAGAGACAGACTATATTAATTTAGAAACGTCAGACTAAACATCTGTCCGTTGCTAAGGAAATTAGAGAATCGACATAGACAATTTAGTAGGGATGTCATTTGATGCAACTGAAGTTGGACGAAAACACGGTAAAACTGTACGCTTTGTGAAATGGGGCCCTGATAATACTCGTATTTATTAAACGTGTAGTTGGATTGGAATATACATCACACAAAAAACTGTCATCATAACTCCCCATCTTTCATTTATTTCTTTGTTGGCTCTAACCTTTTGAGAGCAATCTCTTTCAATCATTTTTTTCTACTCTTGAACCAAATTCAAGCAAGTGTAATTTTAAAGTATCATAGCTTGACAGAAATCTCCCGTGCACAGTGTAATTCTGTTTCGGCTGAAACTCAAAGGCAAGCCAAGCCCAACGATAGATAGTTGACCGTATCTACCTATATGACTGTTGCGATACACAGCAGTGTAAAATCCCGGATTACGCGGCTCTATTAAGTGCTCAAAGCTATGGAGCTCGATATGGATTTTGGCATGTTCATTTTTTTACAAAGTTAATAGGTTTCGATCGAGGCGGTTGTTGCGTGATAATGATATGTAGGTTTGATTGTTTAATAGTGGATGGTTTATTGACAAGTGATTTCCCCAGAAAAGGAAAAAAATATCCTAATGAACTGGGAACAGAACAAGTAGATGCAGATGAGACTTGAGGTTCCTATGACTATTTCCCTATCATTACCGAACTGATCTGATGATGGAAACCACATTTTCCTGGAAGAAAAGCACATACCTACTGCGCCGAGCCCTAATTAAGGGAACAATGAAAGTAGATGATGATGATGTCGCAAATCTACGCATTTACGTTGATCATACATTTATTCGCTTTTCAGTTCAATTTCTAATATATAAGAGTTAGATTTTCCATATAAACTTTCATCCCCCATTTCACCCCCTTAATGTTTCTATATCGCGACAAAATGTAGCCTATGTCCTTTCCAGGGTCTCGAACTGTCTCCATACCAAATTTCATCAATCGGTTCAGTGGTTTGAGCGTCAAGAGGTAACAGACAGACACACTTTGAGATTATTAATATTTGGATACCGAAACTAAATAGAATGGCCCCTTAAATGGAAACGATAAAGCATTTCCTTTTAAAATGTATTGTTCAAGTTCTCCCTCAATTTCAATAATAGCGCTTCATTTCCCGGCGTTTAGTTTTTCAGGGCAAAGTTTTTACGGTTGTCAGATTTCCGTAGGAGCTATGTAAATTGATCTTGAACGGTTAATTAGTTATTAATTACAAGTGAAATCGTTTCGTGGCGGCTAAGCGGACTCGGTGGCGAGTCAAGTGAGTCGCTGTCGGTCAGTTCGCGGTGGAGACGGTGCGTTTCAGGAGCGGAGCGGGAAGCGATTTTATTATACGTTAAGGTGCGGACGACAGCATGTCCCGTTAACCACTGCGGTATCTTAAACAGTTTAGTAGGGGCGATTGTGAAACTCAAATGATTCTGGCCTCTGACTGAACCTAACAAATGATACAGGAACTCGCGACCCGGATTGCAGTCGGGAATCAAAATCGAATAAAATTGAAACGAAATCTGCGATTTTTCTACGGTTACGACATAAGGCAATTTAAGCTTATAATTCATAAAGTACGCCTTTTGCATTGATCCTAATTAAAAAAAAACCGGCTAATTTCGAGTCGGACTCGCATACGAAGTCATTATCTAACAACATTCGACACAATATTATAATATTTCTTTTAGTTTAAAAACAGTAAAAAAGTCCCGTTTGTTGTATGGTGGCCGAGAATAAGACATATCTGGTTCGAAACAGCCTAATCACTCTTTTCTTAAATTGTTATAGCGGTTACATCAAGTTGAAAATATTCTACTGTCTAGCTATCGCGGTTTATGAGATTCAGTCTGGTTCAGACAGCGGAGTCTTAGTAATAGGGTCTTGTTTGTAACTTTTGGGTAGGTACGAAACCCTAAAACAACTCATATGTCAGTATTTCTTTCCCCGCTCCCGCTTCGCTTGGCGCAGTGTCACTACTACATTGCTTAGTGTTTCGGAACAATACGCAAGTTGGTCGTTTTTCATAGCGCCAGACATTACGCACTGCACACGCGCGTTAAAACACGCGTTTTCATTTAGATGTAAGTGCTGATAGATATTATTATTTATTGTAAATTAATTAAAAACGGTATTGCACACGGAAGTTTCCGTTGCAGAAACGAATTGGTAAATAGTTTACGCCAAGGAACCCATTCAAGGAGTCGTTTATTTTTACAGTAGACTCATATCATTTAGAACATTTACATTAAAACTAAATTAAACATTAAACTAATCTAATATACATTTTATTATGTCGTAAGAGTATAGTAGCGCAAAATTTATTTAGTATTAAAGGTAGTCTTGCACGCTCAAACTATTAAACTTTTGGTCAAACACTGCTTAATAAATATTAAATAACATTATAATATTCCCTCACGCGTTATGGTCGCAGACATTTAATAATAATTAGCCGACAATTCTCATGAGAGCAATCAAAATATGTTTGATGGCTTCTATTTTGTGGAGACAGTTGCTGCTGTACTTAGATAGGTTATAGAATCGATCATTGTAGCGGCTACGTTTGGGTAAAGTTTTTGAGCTCTCCTACAATATGATCGACAAGAACTCAAAAGGTTTTGACAGTTTCCTATTTTGTTATACTTATTACTTCAAGCAGACTTTAAGGATTTAGGTGATGTATTGGAGAGGCGCTTGTGGCGCAGTGGTGGCAGCGCTTCGGTAGTGATACCAAAGTTAAGCAACCCACGGCGCGGTCGTGATTGGATGGGTGACCATTCCGACCATTTAAGTGACGTCTATGACAAGCATCTCCGTGCTTCGGAAGGCACGTTAAGTAGTTGATCCCGGATAATATCTGTTGGTATCAGTCGTTAAGCCTAGTCAGAGGCCCTCGGGCGGCTTAATAACATCTGAGAGTAAGGTTAGTCACTTTCCTTACGACACCCCTCCACCAATCCGCACTGAGACCGCGTGGTGGAGTATGGCTCGTACCTCCTCATAGTTGAGGTGAGGCCTTTTCCCAACAGTGGGATATATATAGGCTGACTTTTATTGGAGAGGCGACAATAAGGTCTTGTTTCTATTGAAGAAACAGGAAGACAATTCTTTCGATGGGAAGATGAGACAGTAGAGACAGTTGGTAGATCATGAACTATATTCCGACCTAAGCGGTCGGAATCTAAAATCCGAGACCTGCAGGGTCAGGCCTGTGTATCTCCCCGCGTAGGCAGAAAAAACGTACCTACGCGCGGCGACCCTCACTTAGGGGCTAAAACAAGTTGCGTGTCGCTACCGGCCAGCGACACGCTCGCGCGTTTTATTCACCGGCGGCCGCGCGGCTACGTTGCTGGCTGGACGAGAATGAATAAAGTACTAGAAAGAGGCGCTAGATGGCGTTAGAAGCTTCTTGTAGCAGTCAACCCTATTGCGTCGCGTGATATTACGTCACTGAATAGGTTTAGTGTATTATGAATCATATTCCAGAGCAATAAGTATGAAATTATCTTGCAATGGATTTTTGTAGGTGTCTACACGAAAATGTACTTGACTCTGAGGCGAACTAAATTATGCCATATTGTTGACGACATTGAGTAGACATTTCTTTGAATACAATTGCTAAGTCATACTGCTGTACGAAGTACTAGTTCTTATTCTGTGGCAGGGTACAGGAGTGCGGGGCTAGATGAGAATAGTGATTTGACTGGGTGATTAGAATTGTATTAATAATGTGAATTTCAAATTTCAAATCACAATCACAAGGCCTATGCCAGGCACACAGGTGAGATGAGACTATTTATTTACTCTGTTGATTGATCATTTGTAATCGCGCGGCTAGCGAAGTCGTGGGTTCGAGTCCCACAGTACCACCACACAGTTTTTCTAAGCGAAATTAAATTTCATTGTAATATTTTGTTATCTTATTATTCATGATCAGATGCTGATTGGTATGTGTAGTAGTTTGATTGCAGGGACAGTTCTCGTCTAGTATAGTTTACTACCCGTACCATACCATTTTATTCTATAAAATCATACTATGTCTTAATATAGTCGAACTACCAGCGGATAGTGACTTCGTCCTATCTTATCTTAAAAGATAAAGAGGTTTCTTTTTTAGCTTTTGTTAGCTCACCCGAAACTAGTTTTTATGCGCACGGTAACGCGGCCAAGTACTTGTTAAAATATATTGTAATAGAATCTCTGTAAGTTAACGAAATGGTGAAATTCCATTTAGATATTTTTGTGACAAAAAAAGTTTATTGGTGTCCCTGCTGATTTTAGAGTCCTGTTTAGTCGTTCTTAGGATTTATAGTAAACCTACTAGTAGTCCGGTAAAAGCGGTGGATTCCATCTCCTGGCTTACATCCGGGCGCGTCTGTTTCCTTCTACCTAATCGTCCGTCTCGCTCGCTCTCGGCAGATGCCTACCTGCGGCCACGGGAGCATCGCTGATTTCTTCAGAGTGAAATCTGGGCTCTTATCGCCCCGTGGGTTACTCTTATCCTTAAGGTGTTTGGGCATTGTTTGATATCGAGCATATACATAAAGAGACGAAAATGTAATTAATTTTGTGTGAGGAAAATTCCCCTAAACCCCATTGCACTTTTTTCTATAATTATAATTACATACAATAAAAGTACTGCTTAAAAAACTGTGATTTATGATTAAAGAAAATATACGTAGCTCGACACCACATAACATAACTAATCAGTGCCAATCACTGAACAGTAAGGGAAAAGGATCGCCCTTATATCGTCTCTACAAAATATGAATGTACAGTAGCGAGCACCTAGACTACATCAGTTTTCGTACCAAAATCGCCCGTATTACAAACACATAAAATACACAGTGAATAGCTCATCAAGCTAATCACTGATTAGAAAAGAATTAGGACTTAATAGGATCTATAGATTGACCGCACGCAATGAAAACCCAGAACACCACAACTGGTGTAGGTAGATCCCAGGAGAGAGCATAATAATCCTGGGTCCCCCAACAAAATTAAACGGAAAGTAAATTAAATGAGTTTAACCCGAGGAGATGGAGAATGCCCGGAAAATGTCTATGTTCTAAACAGTATTTTTTTATACATATTTTTCACGTTTACGCGAATAGTCGAATTCATTAAAACACAATTTTCCGGATTACTTTGGGATTTATTTACATTTTATTTAAAACCTGACGTTTTGAATCTTAGTCTCGCTGTGACCACCGACGCTGTAAGGTATTCGAAACTTCAGCCTTTAAATAAAATGTAAATAAATCGAGAAGTAATCCGTGAAATCGTACAAATATTTTATGTTCTGATGCTGATCTATTTTGTAATTAATATTTTATTAACTGAATTAATTTCAAACTGTTGTAAAGCAAGTTATATTATAAAAGTTCAACAGTGTAAAAGGTTACATGTTCAGAACATGCTGTCTTAATTACTTTTAACACAAATCGGTATGTCTGTTTCAGACATATTGCGCTATGTGTATTTAAGTTATCCTGTCTGTAATGTTGCTCCTTCGGGCACATATTATCACCATTATGGTCCATTTACATAGCTGTAGCCCTAAATCATCTGGCCAATCAATCTACCTGAGGCTTTAGCAGCCAAAAAGTACAAAACACATTTAGTTTTACAATCTTAAATTGTAACCGGTTAGGCCAATTTAAAACGTGACTAGGACGCAGGGCTGCATTCAAAAACAATTGTCGTGTGAACTTAAGATTTTATTTTACGAAATTAAAAATGGGATTTAACTAACGAATGAATTTAAAAAAAAATTACCTGTATCGTAGTTTTCATCTTTTCGCCGAATTTTAGTAGGTATTGCTAAAGCAAAAAGTATGAAAATCGTAAACTCTACGCGCCTTGTTTTGTGACGTTCTTGCGTGAAAAGCAACGTCGTATTCTAAATTAAGTAGTTTTTTTATGTTTGTATAGCCCTAATGGTAAAGTTTAAACCTCACACCACCACCAACCACATTGTTGAGTGGAGGCCGATGTTCTACTACGGCTTATTGTAGTTTTTGACTACTTTTACAACGAAATCCGGCCCTGCGTGGAGGTATAGAATCATATCATTGTAATGGGCTGTACAATTCGACCCATTCTCCCGGCTGCGTACGAGTGCGTTGGCAATTGGCATTAGTATAGTGATTTATTCATTGACGCGTCATTAGCTCGCACTGCATGCGGGGCTGTATGTATAAACCGAGCCTTCTTTTTGTAATACACATTTGAAATTTATATATCGAATTTGTAACATACTTTTTAGCTATGATTATTTGGTATGAGTTTAATTTTATTGCTACAAATTCAGCGATTGTTGGCTACTTGTGATAATTCAATACTTTCTTTTATAGATTTTGTAACCATTTTAAGAATTGATTTTTAAAACTTGTTATTCAAACTGATAGTTTAAATGGCCTTATGCATTTCGCATGTAGAAACGCTGTCAAATTATAACACTTTGAACATTGCGATAGACGCAATATCAATAATATATTTTTGTTTTTATCACCAAAATTGGTTTATAAATACACACCGCAGAGATCCGTCAAGTGAAGCCACAAACCGGTTCGGTGGTCGCTGACGGAACTCAACCCGCCACCTTTTACGTGGGGCTAGAACTCGCTCAACGTTTATTTTGAAGCGGCGTGACGACACTATTTTTTGTCACAGTTCCACTTGCATTAATTACGATAGGATTGTAAATGAATTGATGCGTACATACGGACGAGACAGCGCGTCAATTTACTAATACAAAACGTATTGTATTTCGAACTCATATCGATTATATGACAAAATGGTTTAAGAACATTTTGGAGTTAATTGATATGCTGTCAGCTGTACGCAATGACGTCCAATAAGGTTTAAAAGTTTGAGTTGGTCACACAATGTAGCCGTGTATTCGGAGGGATTCCATCCAAAGACAAAACATAAACCAATGAAATAAAGAAATGCTATTAATTTTATAATATATTTTTCATTTACAAGTCGAATTACAGGGCCTGAAGTGTGCTAAATTACACACTAAAATTAATTGTAACCTAATTGTAATCCAATAGCAAGATTTTGACATTTGGTCCATAACTGTCAAAAGCTTGCTATTTCATTACGATTCTATTACAATTTTGCTAATGTAAGCAAAATTAGGGCCCCATGTGAATTAAACTCTTTTAGAAATATTATTACAATCTCAGTTCCTTTGATAGGTTTATTTAGGGACCTGGCTTCTGCTAAGTGAGTTCCTTTTGATTTGGACATCACAGACATGTGGCTCGCATTGACTGTTACGTATTTTTTGTTGTTTCAAACGTTTTTTTGTATGATTATTTTAAGTTTTATTTTTATTTTTTCACTTTGTAATGTGTACATACGTAATGTCTTTTTTACTACTACTGTAACCGAGCGGCTCGCATTGACCGATATACGTATTTTTTTGTGGTTTTAAATGTATTTTTTTTGTATGGATGTTATATTGTATCGTTTATAACGATTGATAGCAACATCTGGGAGTGCTTTTTTACTTTTTAAAGTGTACATATTGTCTTACTTAAAATGTTTTGTTTGTGATGTCCAAAATAAATAAATCTTTATTTTCAAATGCAGTGAAAATGATTTTTGATAGATTGAGGCCGGCAGGGCCTGTGTTCGGGTACTGTAGTGGAGTAACTTAACACGTACTAGAGTTTCGTACACCTACTTTGCATACGGCATAGACACCGTTAAGTTCCGTTGTGTATCGATCGCCAAATCGGCGGGCCCAGTTTTTAGGGCTGCATTGCGACACCTGATAACACCTCGCCTTATCACACACTGGGGTCAGTGACCCCGATAACCTGACCGGCGAAACAAGCCACATTGTATGACCGATAAACTATCGAATAAGAGTATCTGTAAGTGCAGTGTTTACACACAGATTGTGTCAAACTCCGCCGA
Organism: Pyrausta nigrata; assembly: GCA_949316185.1. Lineage (NCBI taxonomy): Eukaryota > Metazoa > Arthropoda > Insecta > Lepidoptera > Crambidae > Pyrausta > Pyrausta nigrata. The sequence goes on from OX438936.1 coordinate 5,528,551, forward strand.
CTGTTTACTTTCTTTTTGGTTTTGTTTGTTTATTTTTCTCGTAATGGACATTTGACCCAGAATTGGTAGGTATTGTATTGAATTTTTTCGGTGTTATTACAAAAAGAAAAACATGCAGGGCTTATGCTTTTTCTTGTATTGAAATGAATGAGACGTGGATAGTTGAAATTACGTATTAAATACATCTAACGTTATTAAATAATGTGTCGTTCGTCAAAGAGATAGGTTTAGACGCTGCCTATTGTTTTTTGTAATAACACCGTTATGGTTAAAGCACTGTAAGTACATTATGTGCAATGTAAACGGGTAAATCGAATTGTGTTTACCGGTAAATGTTTCGTGTTACCGTCGTCATTACTCATTACAGAATTGCGTGACTAATATCTGTGAATGCCGCAAAATATGGTATACATTTCGTTTGTTTGTGAAATTTTATTTTACTACTGTCGTATGTAGCGTGTGTTTTTATAGCAAATTAACGGTGACGTTCTGCCTAAGCGTGACATCGTTGTTCATGATTAATCATCTCGAATTTCAAGATGAACGTCATTATTTAATCGTCGCGCTTGAGTTGGTGCGGCGGCGTTCCTAGTGAGGAGTTTTCTGTAAAGATTTTGTATAGAAAAGTGTGGTAAACAAGAGTTAAGAGATGGCATGGTTATCGTTAATTTTTGAAATTATATCTAAGAAACATAACGGACCAGTATCAGTCACATTATTATCTATGTCCTAAATAATAGTGGCCAACGCCATCTCGCGAACAATTTGGAAACTTACTGGAAAACTCCCCATTTGATTTGATTTCGAACAATTTTTTAGTTCATCACTAACACAATAGGGTTCGATTTCAATTGATAGATAATAGTCGTTTAGTGGTAAGTAATACATATGTGCTGACATTGGAGATAGGTTTTGTAGTTTTTCATTAAGAGCGCTCTAACTTTGAAATGGTATAAAACAACCTGTTGAAGTGATTTTGCCACAATTATGTTATTTTAAACAACAATTATTTCGATGTCATAAATATGGAATGTAATTTTAGTCAAATGGCCGCCGCGACAACTCTGAAGGGTGTTAGAACCAATTTTAGATATTTTAGCATAATTTCTAATCTCATGTAAAACGTGAGTTAAATTTGCATCAGGACAGCAATCGTCTGTGTTTTGTCAGCATAGAATCGAGATATCACATAGCCCCACGGAAAGTTTATCTCAAAATTAATTTAAGCCATGTATTGTGGACTCTGCAGGACAAACATGAAAATTATACATTAGGGTATTGGATAGATACCTATAGATAGAGATTACCTGATCTGCCACATCCTGGATCATGGTCAGCGGACCCTGGACCCTCGCGTGCGAGTGCACAACCGGGATAACGCTAGGAGGATGATGAGAGTATTGGATAGATAGAGCATACATTTTTATCATTTTTGACAATCTACGGGATGTTGAATCATGTAGCGTGCTTTGGTGACATTTCTCAAATAAAAACGTATTCCCGCCTTTGACAGCTTTTCCAAAATGGCCGCTATAAACTGTGAAAGTTCGAGCGCCTCTATTGATAAGCCCTATTTATGAACGGTAGAGAAACTAGGGGGTGTTATAGGATTGACACAGGGTTATTCTGGATGCAGTTCACCCCCCGCCCCGTGGCCCGCGCGGCGACGGAGGCAGCAGGCAGCATACTCGCAACCGGCGCACGCACCGGCGCGTCACGCACAATGAGAAGAGATACCACTCAGGTATCTTTATTATGTCTACGTTTATACACTCTACAGGACACCCCGCAGATTTCAGACTTTTTATCGGCTGATAGTTTGGTTACTCAATGTGAAGAAACTTTCAGCCCGTGAAAGTCTGTTCATGTGGACCCCACATCAACCTACGCTGATCTGTCAAATTTCCGCAGCTATATTTCAACCTTATGTTGATCAGATAGAGTTTTATATCATTTAAGATATTTTGACAGATTTGGGAAGGTTTTTGACCGTAAGTCTGGCCAATAAATAAGTAGCGTACAATTTCCTATACACTGGACATTTTCACTAATACTCATAAGAAAATGATTGCTACCTATTTCCTTTTACATGGAGAATGTGTTTAGCATGAATTTATTCAGAAGTCGCCTTCCTTTTGCATTATGTAATAAAAAGCATGCCATATTAGCTATCAATACCCAGTGATGACATTGTATGAAAGAGAAAACGCGCCGACCCATTAATGAAAGCAGGGCAAGCAGATGATGATGGTGATGGTGATATGAGCTATCAACTATAGTGATTGGTAGCGGCAGCCGCTGAACCAATCAGTTTACGCGATGTTTAAGACTTGTTGCAGAATATGTAAGCAAATCGAGTCGATTTGCTTGTTTTTTCACACGTACAAACCAGGCATATGCTGATATCTAATTTCTTGGCCAGACACTATTTACACACACACATACAAACACTTTTTTCTTCTGCGAATGATTTTGTAGGTACAAGTAGTATTTAATTTGTAATTAGTGAGTGAACACAATAGTATCATTTGCTGAATATTTTTATTTTGCTAGAATGCTTGTTTTTGTCAAGTAGTTTTGATTCGAATTTGAAATATGTCTTTACGATGGCAATAAGGTAAGAAGAAGGTAAGGTAGAAATATATTTAGTTGTAGATAAAACATGATTATATAATGGTTTCAATTTAACAATAATTTTGCCAACGAGCGATAGTTTTGTAACTCAAAGACTAAATGTTCACAAGACACACCGTACTTTGACTACGGTTCGGCTAAACATATTTGAACGTCATTTGATTATTTTAAGCCCTACTTGCTAAGCCGCTAAGTAGTTAAATAGCAGAAAACCCAGAATATAGTGTTAGTCTGACCTACGATTCGAAACTGAGTCAGTCACACACCTTACATGAAACCAGCGTTATGTCTGTAAGTCAGAGATATTATAAGGCCCACTTGCGCTAGTCTGAATTAGCTAATCAGGATTTATTCAAGGCCTATTATCTGAGTTGAAAGCCCACTGCGCCAGTCCGGTTTACCTAATCCGGACTGCCGCAAGTGGCCCTTCCGGCACAGATTATATAATAGTTAGCTCATCCAGATTCGTGCAAGTGGACTTTCAACTCAGATAATAGGCGGCCGAACGCCGGCTCACTGGCGTAGCAAGCACTTGCAAAAATTCGTCGGCTGACTAACGTCCTCCGTAGCTTAGTTGGTAAGAGCACTCGCCCGGATAGCGAAGGGACGTGGGTTCGAGTCCCACCGGATGACACAGTCGATTAATTTTTGTAAGTGAAATTTGATTTAATTCAGATGATAGGCATTGGAAAAGTCCGGAATAGCTAATTCAGACGTAAGCAAGTGGACCTAAGTCTTTAAATTACTAAGCGACTTATTTTTTATATTACACCAATATATTTACATGGGAAAAGGGCAAGCGAGTGATCTTGAATATTCATGAAAGCATGGACGATATATCGTACACAAAATGTTATGAGTATCACGAATATTAATTATTAAGTGGTTCATTAGTGCGTAAGTGCCTATATCGTCTAAACAAAGATATCATATTCTTATACAAAGTGAGGTTTATTTTGTGTTCCATTGTGACTGAAGTGGCACGTTTTAATAAAAAAATGTGATTTATTTTATAATTGTGTTACCCGAGAACCCTAGCCACCTGATACCTACTTAGATTGACTTTTATATTCCTTTATATTAGGTTCTATTTACCAAGTTTATACTTTTACAGGGGATGGTTTTCTTGGAACTTTATTTATGACACCAATAATGAATTAAAAACTGAATAAAATATCCCCTTTATTCATAAAATTTATCAGAGATTTAACTTATGTATGGTTAGTTGTCCCTTTCTGACGAAACAAATGTAAAATATAACAATCGAAGACATATGAACTTTAGGTAAAATCTGCTATATACGAGAATTACAGTCATGTATGAAGTTTTCGAATAAGTTTATTAATCTCCAATCTGGTAACTTCTATAGTACATCATCTTTTTCTGGTACATCTGTAAAACCGAATATGAAAACCCATTTGATATGTAAGTAAATATGCCTTTTGTGAGTTCTGACGAGTTTTAGCTATTTATAAAATATTTATTTCTTTTCTTAATGAATTTAGTGGTTTTTTTAGTTGTTCCTTTATACAGACTACTATAAGTGTAGCGCAACTGTGGCGTTTACGGAATGGTGGTTGACCGTGTGTGGTGCGTGCGCGCATAGTTTTAAGTTCAAGTGCGGCCCGTATCGCGTGTTCCACTCGATTTGAGTGTGATTACGCACGTTCCGTTCAAGCAAACGATTAACGTATCGGTTACTTCTTAGTTCTAGTGACCCATAACCCGTAACGGGCACGCGACGTTTAGTTTACTAGTGATCTTACCATTAATATATTATTGAGTCTTATCAGGTACCTTATATCCGAGTCCCATCGGATGACCCAGTCGATAATTTTTTGTGAGCGTAATTTAACTTCGTATAATTCCAAACAAATTACTTAAGTTATGAAAAAAAAATATAAAACTAGAATAATTTTTCTTCCACTAAAGTATATCGCTTTAGCTTTTCATAGTTATAATTTATAACAAATACACATTTCTCAGAAATCCCATTGTGTTTCAGTATTGCAGCGTGCGCTTTTTATTTCTCGCGTAATGTACTTATGCGTCGAAACGTAAGAATACTTGTATTTCATATTTAAACAGCATTCTTGATATCCTACACCAGCACCAGCTACTACTTCCATTCAATTATGCTGAATCCTTGTGAAAAATGTGTTACACCTGCACATTGTTGTGAATCACTCATAGGCAGTGGTAAATAAATTATCTCTCTCTGCTGGGCATTATTAATCCCATCTGATAGTGGGGTCTGCCTTCTCAATTTTTCTTTGCCACTTTTCCCTATCGGACGCATCGTCTACGGAGACATTGCAGAGTCTCAGGTCTTTCTTGACCACATCTGCCCATCTTGTTTTTAGTCGCCCTCTGGGACTGGGCCCTGGGATGTTCAGATTGGCCGTGGCAGTGGTAATTAAATAACTTACTTTTATACCATTTTTCAAGTCTGTGGACTGCTCTGAAAGCAGAATTAAAGAAAAGTGTCATTAGTGGCTTGCTGTATTCCGTCACAAGATTCAAAGCCGATGCGATTATTACCAAAGTTGTGCCTAGTAAGGCTCGGTATATAGACCTTCCTATTCCTAGTTACCATAAACACAACACTCCCATGAAGCATAGATCGGGGCACCCTCCCTGCGAGACTTCCGGGAAAAGACAGATTTCCTGTTTCGACTTTCATTTCCCGATGCACCTTCTTACTGATACACGTTGATTTTCAAACACTTTTTGAAGCTGTAGTATACTAAAGTGTTTATCTTATTTGTGTTGAATAGGCTTTGAAACTACTGGACGGATTCAAATTAAATTTGGTACAGAGATAGTTTGAGACCCTGGGAAGGACATAGGCTATAATATATAATATATTGTCGCGATATAAAATCATCAGGGGGTTGAAATGGGGGATGAAATTTTGTATAAAAATCCGACTTTTGGCGCGGGCTAATTCGCGAGGATCTGCTAGAAAAATACTAAAGTGTATTTCATAAGTACAGTGACCAGCACACCAAAGTTGGTATCCATTTTCTATTCAAAATTCTCATGGAACTGTATAAGAAACCAGTGTTTCTCTTGACGTGCTGTTGTCCGTACAGAGATGATCTCAAAAGTACTAAAAGATTTTTATGTGGGTTTCATTTATCAACTGAGTGATTTCAGAGGAAAGGTTTGGTGTATATTTTATAAATGTATTGAGTAAATAAGTTGAAATATGACGATGATTGTTGAAGGAAACGACAGGCCGTTTTAAGAGTTTACATCTAACAAATATATTTTTGCACTTGAAAAAATGACCAACAGAGGCGGGAATCGAACCCGCGTTCCTCGGTTACCGGGCGATTGCCTAACCTGAAAAAAAGGTGTTTATTTTATAAATGTATTGAGTAAATAAAGTTGTATTAAAAAAAAGTTGAAATATGACGATGATTGTTGAAGGAAACGACAGGCCGTTTTAAGAGTTTATATCGAAAACTAACAAATCGGTAAATAAATAACAAATTGTAATCTAATCTATTTACAACTCTATCGCACCGGTTTTAATTACAAAAACAACTATTACGTTAAAAATCATGGCAAATTCGAATTTAGCCCAACATAAGTAGTAATGCCGGGAAGCTCAAAAGATAAGGGTACTCCTCACTACTCATAAAATACAGGTGCAGCTTTTATCATCATCTGGCAACACTGAATGTAGGGTGTGCGATGCACTTGTTTCCCAACCTTTTTAGGTCAGTCGAGATTTTCACACTGACAGCGTTAAAATCGTAAATATGTTTTTTCGCGGAATAACCACGTGTATTAGAACCATAATTAATCAGTCTGACGTCAATTGAAGTTAATACTTCAGTAAGTCTCATGCAGTCCTTTTCTATTTAATAGGCAAAGAAAGAGACTGGACGAGACTGAAATAAAAATTATTTTTAATTGACGACTCTGTGTGGCAGTTATTGTTACAAAATAAAGTATGTTATTCTATAAATAATGTCAGTTTGTTCCGTCGATGTGCAATAAGGAAAGGCGTATTCATTAACAAATAAGATTTATTTTATTTTAATAATATCTCGTTTTGTTAAAACATTAAATTCGTTATTGAGCATCGCTCTGATATAAATCTTTTCGACACAAATGTACCGTGTTTCATAACAGCACTCAAATCTAAAGTGCAATCCAAATAATGTCTTTCTTGTTATGTCGGATAAAAATCATACATATACTAATCAACACTGTCTAGGGATATTTTGGATATAATAAAACTATGTTTTGTATATCCCTAGACAGTGTTGATATGTGTATAAATCATACACTGATATATTGTTTTAGTAAGCTACTACATTCATTTCACTATACTAATCAAAACTGTCTAGAGATATTTTGGATATAATAATACTATGTTTTTTATATCCCCAGACAGTGTTGATGTGTGTACTTCTACCACAGAATAAATAATTTATTTATACAGGTTACCAACAACTGTTACATTAAATCTTCTTTTAAAAAAATTGGTTGTAAATTAAATGCACAGTTACTTATAAGTAAACATAACATGCGAAGTAAAATTAGAAGAAAGAAAACTTAAATTAAATTACACATTACAATATAAACTTTAATTTTGTTATTAATTTTTTTCTTTTAATTTGATATGGTATTTTTTTTACTAATACCATAATAGAACCTACTACTACATTTTTAATACAGATGCATCTGTCTTGAAATCTGTTTAGTACCAACGTTTTCAAATGACCGATTTACAGCTGGTTAAGCTAGATATATCTGCATTTATTCCTCTTACAGAAGTCCTCACTTGTGCAAAGATATGTCATATAACAATGGTAATATCTATACCATTACTTTATGACATGTCTTTGCATTCAGTAATGTCGTGTTCAATCCGATCCCCATTGTTGAAGTGCACAAAGGGTAACAAATGCGGACGGTGCATAGGTACATACATAGCATGGCTACATAATGTAAAACTTTATGACTCATATATATCTCAAAAACATCAGAACACATTTTCATGCCGTTTCATCTATCAACAGAATAATTCCTGAGGAAGGTATATGTATATTTCGTTAAAGTTTTTGATCCCAGAATGCTGGGGTGGGTCGCTAGTTACCACTAGTTTATTATTAGAATAATTTTACAGTGTACTGTAAGTTGGAGTTTGTTTTTTCTATGCCTAAATAACATCGTCATCATTTTTTTTTGTTAGTGAGCTATTTCATTAACGGCTTGTGACTTCTTAACAAGCTCCACTAAAAATCATCTTAACGTAACTAAATGAAATTTTGGTTTGTAACTGATCTGATGGTAGTTATTAAACTTTCTTAAGTTATATGTGAATGGATACAGCTGATTACTTATTTGTATAGGCTGTCTCTTTTCGGTTGTTCACATTAGAAAGAGACAGGCAAAATTAAAATTAGGCCGGGAATCAAGTGGAATGTTTATTGAACGCGTCTAGCGCACTCCGGAAAAGATTTATCTGGGGCGATGGTTATTTCAAAGAAAACATTAGGTAGTAGTGTAAACAGTAGGAGTAAAAGTGAATAAAATTTAGGAGAGATGCACATAATATGTTTACGTTATGTCTCAGCCGATCTCTGCATACAATAAATTAATATTGTTCAAGTCTGGATGATTGAGATGCAGCAAACGTTGTACAGTCAACACTACGACAACACACAACACAGAGCCAAAATCACCTTAAATTAAAGTAGAGTCGGCAGCACGTCAGGTTACCCATGTGAACTGCGCAAACAGCTTTTATTACGTAGGAAATAGAGGCGGCCCCAAGCCGGCGAGACGGCCGCACTTCAGACTACCCCACTTTGATATCGAGACCGCTTCTATTTCCTACGTAATAAAAGCTGTTTTCGTGGTTCTCCTTGGTATCCTGACATGTTGCCGACTTTACAATAAGCAAATTCAATTTTATCTTAAACCAATGGCATACTGTACGTAATGTAACAAATATCTCATATTATTACTATTATATTTTGCAGTGCCCGACAGGGTCCATAATGATTGACTAGTACCCTAAATTGTAACACCTTGTATGTACCTACACATTATGGAGCAATAAAGTATTGAGTATCTGAGTTTAAACCTTTGAAACTATTGTACTCGTAGCAGTGGTTCTATTAGATTATATTCTACACAAAAAAACTTGACAATGCTGATTTCTTGCTGCCACAAAAATACAGTGAAATCGAATCTATAAAAAATTATGTAAACCATTAAAACTCAACAGACGCCTAGATAGTCTGTAGGTATGTATAAAAATTTAGTAGTCCAAGGTTATTTTATGTTTTCTTATTATGTTCTCAATACACCAAATCAAATCATGCCGGTTAAATTGTAATAGTGGCAATACATATGGAAATGTATTATTGAATTATTTTAACATAATCGGTATCCATACAGAAATGCGCTATCGATGACAGTATTAATTCAATTAAACCCTTACGGTGTTATTACAAAAAATGAGACCAGGTTTAAAATGGGTCTAAGTAATAGCCGGAAACAGAGGAATGAATGACACATTCGTGACATAACCTAATAGAGAAGCGCTTTTCTAATTGGCTAGCTAATAGCTTAGTCCTGTCTTAAACCCGGTACTAAGTTTTTGGAATAACGGGTTATGAGTTGTTCGCATCAAACTTTATGACAAAACTCTGTGACTTTAGGTAGCGATTAAATTTTTTATTTTTTACTAAAAACTGTATCTTTTAAACTTTTAATAAAAACTTTGACAAAATTTACAGGACATTGAAACCAATAATGTTTACATTGTCGCTTAAATGGATATACCATTATCATCTGTTGTTAACCAGTGATGGATAACTGTCACTTGAATTGTTTAAATTTAAAGTTGTGCCATGTTAAGCTTTGATTTTATAAGGCGTTGTAAGTTTTGATTTTAAGTATTTGTATTAATACAAACTACAAAAAACAGGCGTAGTCTATCCTAGCGTAAAAGGTACACTTCCGAGGAATGCGGCCTGCGGCGGAGCCGCGCGGCCATCTTGGAACTATAAGTGTATGAAACCCTTTCCGAGCGATGCGTCATCCTATAGTTCCGTGATAGCCGCGCGGGCACCAGAGCCGCATGCGGCTTGACGCAAGCCGCAAGCCGCATTGCTCCGAAGTCTACCTTAAGGGCAGCCCATTAGCCGTCGACACATGCTCGCTGCAGCGCTGCTCTTTTAGTATCGGGTTTAGTGTCAGTGGGTCGCGCTCGCACCTGCCGAGTAACGTCACAGCGAGCATGAAAGAGGAAATCTGCCCGGAAAACCTTTCTACAACCATAAATATAGCTATGAGACAGCAGCGCTACCATTCCACTTAGGGCCTGTCCACATCAGAACGGTGCGGTGCGCCTTAATGGAGCCCGTATGGCGCCAATATGCAAATATTGCAAGGCGAAGTTCGCTTTCACCACCGAGCACGTACCTAATGTCATTATTTTTGTTTGAGAAAGAATCCGTCAAAATTCGATGGCACTGAACGGCCTCCGTTTCGTCTCGAAAACATTTTGTTAAATCAAAATATCACTTGGTTTTTTACATATTAAAAAATAAATGCACTGCTGAAATGATTGTTTATTACAATCTGAATCAATTACAATTAATAATTATACGCAAAGCATAAACATTTAACTCCAATAATATCCACATTCAACTGGGGATTGAACCAGGGACCAAAAGAGATGACACACTTTGAAAATCGGTGTGCGAGCCACTCGACCACAGAGGTCGTCAAAGTCGTCATATACATCATTGTATTCCTGTTTAGCACAGGACACTCCAGGTCCGTTCGTCACGTATCAATGGACGCATGTGGGCTAAAGTTACAAGGCAATGCTATTAGCGTGATAAAAAGGAGTGTCGATGCACTCATAGTGGACCCTTGAAAGGGCGCGCAAAAAGCGTTGAACAGAACGTACGAATATACATGACACATACGCGGCATATTTTTACTTTACACTAAAGCTTACACGTAAAACAGTAGGTCTTAATATTCTTACTTTAGCTAAACACAGTTATTCCGACGTAACTACGAAGCACGAACTATTTAGATTTTTACCGGGACCTGAAATTCAAAAACAGGATTGCGAGTATATTCATAAACTTGTAGGAATGAGAATGAGATGACAAGAGTTTAATAAAAATTATTAAATGAATCAAAATACACTCGTATTTTGGAACTATACTATCCTATCAAGAGTTTAATAAAAAAAATGGAATATAATTACCACGATTTTAAACTATCCTATGAGTGGACCACGCGATGGCGAGAATTTACTTGTAACTATTCAACTAGGTTGTAATTTTGTAAAAAATAATGAACTTCATCACCTAGTTCAATGTTTTTTTGAAAATAATATAAGTATGTTTGTTTTTGTGCTATCTACAACTATTTCAATCTTTAAAATTCCAGTTATAAAAATCAGTTGGAATGTTGAACAAAATAATAAGGTCGTGTTAGTAGTATATGTACTTTGGTTTTTGCTGTTCCTATGAACGCACAGCAATTTAGAATCGAGGACGTAAGATCTTTTGCGTGATTGATACATACATCGACGGTATACTTATAGTGTTGTCTGGCCATGAAATGTTAAATTTTATTATCGTTCTTCTTACTATTACGAGTATTATAGGTACCTAACTATTATTTTACGCGAAAGTTTGTGAGTATGGATGTTTGCTACTCTTTATAGGCTTTATTTGTCCTAAATTGAATAAATGATTTTTTTACTTTGATTTCAAAATAAAATATTCCACGCGGACAAAGTCGCGAGCAAAAGCTAGTTTTATATATTTTATTGTTATAGTCACTTTCCCTGTCTGGAAGAATAGGTACCCAAACTGCCTACGGATACTCTCCGTCTCCGTCTTTTGTGAATGTTGTAATGAATATTGTAATATAAATTAATTTACATAGTACCTGGTTAAGACAGTTAAGATACTAAACTGAACAAAGCCATACAAGTAATTTTCATTAAGTAGCATAACAATAAATCAAATGTATCCAAACAGAACAGCCTACAACATAATACGGTGCCCTGAAATATTCTGTTTCAAACCTGGACTAAAAGTTTAAGGACCTATCAAACTGTAATTTATTGCAGGCGCTTGAACATGTAATTGGTTACAGAACGAACAGAATCACCCGTGGCTTAGAAAATAATTACCTCGGAATGGCAACGCTCACGCAATCCGCTTGCTTGTTTCGTGAAATAATATTATTGTATAAATGTGTGTATTTTGTTTGCCTTTGCAACTCCTTGAATTTGATCCTTTGACTCAAAAATGCGTAAGAATTGAAAGTTCTATTGTGCCATTTTGGGTTCTTACCCAAAACTGCGGATTTGAGATAGTAACAAAAATCTGTCAAGTATTCGTATAATCTGTCGTGTAATCGTTTTTACGTTTATAAAACTGCCTCGTTGGTCTAGTTGTTAGCACGCTGTGTACTATTCACGAGGTCCCGGGATTCGAATCCCGGGTCGGGCCGAAAGTGTTAGGTTTTTCTGTTTTGAAATAACTCAGACACAGCTCCGGAGTCAGGAAGTTTGTGGTGGTAACACCCCCGTGCCTCAGAAATCACGATAAGCCGTTGGTCCTGCGCCTGATCTCTCTACTGTCATGTCGGACTGCTGTCTCACCGAATTATAAGAGTGAAGGAATATGTTCCTTCACTCTTATACAGTGCAACTATGTATTGCGCACACACTTGTGCACTATAATATCTCCCGCGCAGTTAGCTAATCTCTGTTGAGGTTGGCCACTGTAGTAGAAATTCAGCTAGGAAGAAATTATTATTACTTAACGAGCCGTAACTAAAATCACAGATATCATAGTCATAGCATACATGGCATTAAAATCGGAATCTATAACCGCCTAATTGAGTCCTCGTCCCCGGTACTGGGGTGCAGTGGTAGACGAGAAGGGGACCATGAGCGGTGCGGGGTACTGGGGTCCCGCCGGTACCCCGCAGGTCAGGACTCAGGCGATCAGGCATAAAATCCGTAAGGTGAGTTCGCGTTGAGTAACCATACCGCCTCCGCTGCCGCTTATAAATCAATCGGTCGTTTTATGGCTTTGAATTACAATTATGACTCGTAGAAAATGTGTGGGTACATTACACATCTAGGGTTGTCTGCCAGGTGTTTAAAATAATTAAGGATTTTCATCTGTACATTATGTATCATTATTTTTTACTATGTGTATATTTTTATGATAGCTGTGTTTTGGTTTATTATTTTTGGTGTCTGGACACTTGAACATAACGCAATAAATAAAAGTCAGGATATGGTGGCACGTGGAATCGAACCTGGTACCTCACACATCCAACCCGGGACCTTAGAAATGGCTACACATAAAAAAGTAAGTCTTATATTTTCGTGCACATAACTAAACACAGAGATAGCCCTAACGGGTATCACGCGTAGCGAGATCTTGTAGCTAGACTGTAAGCTGCTACAACCTCCCCCCCCCCCCCCACCCCTCATACGCTGATACTTATGATTATGAAATAGGTGACTACCAACGAGTATATAACATGGACACTTAATTTGCGTTAGTCCTTGACAATTAAGCTTAAGGGCTATGGTGGGCAAATATGGTAAGCTTGTGTGAAGATTCCATACAAATAATCGGTATTAATAATAGATGTTTTATAGATGACATCTAATATTAGACCAGAAAAAGTTGAGTCACACCAAAACCATTTTAAAAGTTGATTCACCATTCAACATGAGGTTTTTATTGCAATATTAGTAGGGTACAGTGGCCAGCACATGGAACTACAGTTTTGTTGCAAATTTGCCCCTACCACAGAATATTAGTACTTCGTACAGAAGTATGACTTAGCAATTGTATTCAAAGAAATTTCTACTCAATGCCGTCAACAATATGGCGTTATTTAGTTCGCCTCAGAGTCAAGCACATTTTCGTGTAGACACCTACAAAAATCCATTGCAAGATAATTTTATACTTATTGCTCTGGAATATGATTCAAAATACACTAAACCTATTCAGTGACGTAATATCACGCGACGCGATAGGGTTGACTGCTACGAGAAGCTTCTAACGCCATCTAGCGCCTCTTTCTAGTACTTTATTCATTCTCGTCCAGCCAGCAACGTAGCCGCGCGGCCGCCGGTGAATAAAACGCGCGAGCGTGTCACTGACCGGTAGCGACACGCAACTTGTTTCAGCCCCTAAGTAGGGGCGCCGCGCGTAGGTACGTTTTTGCTACTTACGCGGGGAGATACACAGGCCTGCCCCTACTACAACTGCATAAGATGCAAATGTGCTGACAGTGTTTATCTTGATGTACTGTCGTCAGAACATAGGTTTAGTTCCTGGAATCACAATTTACGTCGTACATTATTTTTTCGTCGTCGTACATTACGTTTTCAAGCATCAAGCCCAGTATCATTTAGGCATTTTTTGTGACAATCTAACTCTACTGATAACTGATGATGACAATAACTGACTGACAGCTACACAGCGGTTGTTAATGTAAGAATGTAAAAAATAAGCTTTTTCCTAAGAAAGAGCCAAATCTCTCAACAAGGGTATTACACTTAAAAAGAGGCCGCAACCATTTGTAATTTAAATGTGTAAAAGATACCAATAAAGATTTTTTAGAAGCCATTAAAATACGAAACAAAAATGTATTATGTTACTAGAGGTACTACATTTGAGAGCTTCGCCCGCACAGATGTAGGAATTTTGCGTATAATCTTTCATCCCCTTTTCACCCCCTTAAATGATTATTTCTTGTATAAAATCTATTGTAAGTCCTCTCCCGGGACTCAACTTTAACCACTACATTGTTCAGTGGTTTAAGCGTAAAGGTAACAGGGTAGACCAACACACTTTCGTATACATCAATATACAGTGTGTCCTGTCACCGAGGTCGGAACCCTTTAGAGGTGATAGATGAGATCCACTGCAACATTTTTCTCTATTACAAGAACCTCGAAAACAGACCAAAAAATATCACCTTTCCATACAAATATACCTTGCCGATTTACTAAATAGTATAGGGAAGTGAAAAAAAAATTGGGATTTCAAAGTTGATCCTATTAAGAAAGTAGTAGCAATTTTGCTTCTTAGTCACCACATAAAGGCTCCGACACCGGTGCCGGGACACATTGTATTTACTAGAATGGATATGGATTCTTCTAAAACCTAAGAAAAAAATACAATTGGTCAAAGCGCGCAGTCAATTTGCACATCAAAGAACCTAGTACGTGCGACAGAAAATAGCTAAAAGTGTCGTATAAAGCTACTATGCAAAGCTGAAGTTATTTTAGTTCTTAATACCTATGTCGGACTTTGAAAAGGCTTTCATGCAAAACCAATGGTATCTTACAAATGTTGCGCATGCGATTCACATCAAGTAAAAACTTTTGGGTTTAGTTACGCACCTGATACTAGAACAGTGTGAGTGGCAGTGCTTTAACGATAGAATCGATATGTCGCAGCCTTCAGGGTAAATTAGCCAGCCAATTAGATGCCTAGGCCATTCATTAAACGTCGGCATTCAATTAAATGGTTAGGCCTCCGATTTTCGTTTGTTTTTTTTTGCCTAAAAACAGTCCTCCTCATTAAACGATTTTAGTATGGAGCTTACCATGATAAATAAACACTGAATACTCTCATAACTTGGGTTAGTTTTTGGATGTCTTTTGGACTTGCCAATCACAGATCTTCACGATTGATACTTTTGATACTCTACCACTTACCGCGATCCGCACTGTTTCGTTCATCTCTACGCAGCTAGAAGAAGTAAGGTTGCGCTTTACTGTGACACAGTCAAAGTACCTAGCTATTAATTAAAAGACTACTGAGTAAATCTCTCTGCACTTGTTTCGGAGTGATCCTTCTGTATTTGTACAGGTAATCTGTGATGTAACTGACATTTAGGTTCAGAAGTATGAGTTATATGCGAGTAGGTATAATAATAGGTCACATCTAAAGGAAAGGTTACGAGACGCGTCATCGTTATCTACTCGAAGTATGTATAGGTATGTATAACTGTAGTAAGTAAACATAGACCGTCCGATCTGTACGTCACCTTGCCTGCGATTTATTTCCTTTTTTTTTCATAGATGGTCGTTACAGGACGAAAGGTATGCGCATATAGTTTGCATGTGAAAAGGACAGTGGCATCAATAAACAGCCAGCCTATCCTTAAGTCTCGTCTGACAATCTGTGCTAATAGTATAAAATTAAAAAAAAACATTTACGATTACTTATTCAAAATTATTTGATCTTTTGATTCCAAAATGAGGTATTCCCATCATGCCATAGCTGTGGAAGTATTTGACCTACTTTCAGATTATGCAAGCTCGTATGTCATTAGTGATGCAGAAAATGACGTTGTAGTGTGTATGTATGTGCTCCTTAATTTATCAAATTGAAATGTGGACCGGCTAGAAACAGTTTTACTTTGTAGGGATGCAAAATAATGCCGTAGTTTATCGAGCCATGTAAATTTTTTTTAGATGCCAGAACTGTTTTTAACTTATTGACGTAGCTAACAGGACTGGATACCAGTTAATGTCATGTACCCTGGAAATCAAATCCAAGACCATTGTGTCAAAAGCGCATAAATTACTTGACTTGAGCAGAGGCAAGAGGATGACACGCAATTAATAATGAATAAATTATCACAATTCGTGTTCAAGAATGTGAAAAGCCTTAATGGCAACAAGGCACCGTAAAGTTTTATCGCCCTTCGTATCATTTGATGTGTCTGCTAGATGAATTCCTTTATGCATTTTTTAATACTCAATTAAATCTACTGTTTGATTTGTCCCCGGTGTCTAAGGGACTTTTTCAGCGGTCTTCTATGCAATTCGTATGGGTCATCGAACTGACAAGTTGCTATGAGTGTGCCTGAGAATTCGGGCATCAGGCAGGGATAATACAAAACGTAGATGCTACTAGTCATGGATGGAGTGAGATAAAGAGAGTAGGTAAGTCATTAGCGCGCGTCAATTGCTCTTCTCAAATTGAGCAATTTCAAATGTTAATTGTGTACGAAAGCAAAATTCGTACACATATGACACTTGACATAGATACCATCTTGACATAGATACCATCTTTATTTTACAGAAAAGAGCCATTCGTACCATTTACAAACTTAGTCCCCGCGAATCCCTGAGAGAATTCTTTAAAGAAATTAACATCCTCACTGTCGCTTCTCAATACATATTTGATAATATAATGTACGTACGCAAAAATTTAGATCTTGTTATAAAAAAAAGTGATATTCATTCGTATAACACAAGAAATAAAAACAAACTTGTCATTCCAAACTTCAGATTAGCCAAAACAATTAATTCATTCTTGGGAAATTATGTCAAATTTTTCAATAAAATACCTCATAATGTTATCGAACTACCTATTAATAAATTTAAGTTACATGTCAAAACTACCCTAATGTCGAAGGGGTATTATAAAATTCAAGACTATCTTAATGACGAGAATGTATGGACAGTCCAGCCTGCACCAAACTGATGTATCTACCTGTTTATTTTGATTTGTTTTATTTTTGTGGCAGCTAGTGGTGACTGAGTTTGTTCCGGCGTTTCTTCTCAGCACTTGCCAGATTGTCTGTGTCTTGTCTCGAAGCGCTAGTAAGGCCCAAAAGATAAGGAGACATGTTCTGCCCCATATGGGCCATAATTGATTGATATTTTGACGTTCATAAGTGGCATTTTGTGTCCTAAATTGAATAAAGAATTTTTGACTTTGACAAGTAGACGGACGTGTGCTGGGCGCATCAAATTCGAATCACCGCGCAGTAAGAGATGACATATTATCTACCTCTTTTTAATGCACTGTTGTTGCTACTAGTGTTTATTAGATCATACTGGTTAGTTCACCTCGGCAGTCAATGTAGGAATTAGATTGTCTGCTGACCTGAACTAATCAGTGTTTCCGAATATTCTCGATGTTTACTTGACACGACGGAACACTAACCTTAGGCCCCTAATACATTGCGATGCAGTAGCAACACAGTTTCTGGTCATCCAGTTGCATCTTCATAGACGTATACCTCATAATTATTATTATAATTATTCGACTGATTAACGTCCTCCGTAGCTCAGTTAGTAAGAGCATTCGCCCGGATAGCGAAGGGGCGTGGTTTTGAGTCCTACCGGATGATACAGTCGATAGGTATATAATAAATTAAGTTAAATTTCAAATTCAATGCTACTAAGTTGCATTGATTAAAAGGCCTTTATTCAGAACAAGGTATATAATAAATAATAGATTTGAACTTAAATAGCTAGACACATTATAAGGTTATCAAATACTCTTGTAAACATTGTATTCCTTGTTAATATTATGAAGAAAGAATTTATCTCAGTCTACGCCGTGCGCCTGCACAATTAGCACTTGTTTAGTATCACGTTTACCTCCATCTTGTCGCGCGTGACGTAAACAAAATATCCTACTTATCACACAAAACCATAATGTTTACATGCCCCCTCTGCAATCATGACTACTCCGATGGCGTTCGGTGCTTCAAGTGCAACGTACTTTATTGCTTTTCCTGTGCCAACATCACAGAGGTGAACTACAGGAAACTAGGGCCAGCTTGGCAAGCCGCCTTCCAGTGTATCAGTTGCGAGATGAATCAACATCAGGCAGCGGCTGCATCTCCCGGTCAGCCGTCTTCAACTTCAGCCGCAACCCTGGACCTCGTCCTTCAGGAACTGCGTAGCGGTATTATTGGTATCAACGACCGACTTGTGCAGTATCCGTCGCTTGTTCAAGACATCAAATGTGTCACTGACAACCTTCATAAGCTTGAGTTATCCATTGTCGACATAAAGAAAGAAGTATCAGACAACACCCTGAAATTAGATGAGGTCGAAAATAGGATCAAATTCCTGGAAAACATTCCCCGTGATATATCCGAGTACTCTCAATTACACGAAGAAGTCGTGAAATTGTCATACGAACTTGTCGTTAAAGATCAAATGCTTCGTCTGAATAATATTGAAATCAAGGGAGTCCCAATCAAAAATAACGAGAACCTATTCGAAGTGGTGTGCAGAATTGGGGAGTTGATCGGCCTGCATATCGACGTATCTGATATTAACTTTGTCACGCGGGCGCGCTCCGCAACTCAGGTCAATCCTATCATCGTGGGCTTCCTAGTCAGATATAGAAAGCAATACTTTGTGGCCTCAGCCAGACTTCGGAAACCCTGCCTAACCGCCCAGGACCTCGGCTTTGCGGGCGACATTAATAAAATCTACGTAAATGACCACCTCTCAGCGTATTATAAACAACTGCTGAGTAAAGCCAAGTTTCTTGCAAGGGAGCGAAACTACAACTTCGTTTGGGTCCAAAACGGCCGGATCCTGTCACGGAAAAACGACATGGCGCCTATTATCCCTATTACTAGTGAACGTGATCTCCAAAAAATCCTGTAACCATTCACTTCTCACAGCGATCGCCTGACCTTAGTCTAACTCAGTTTATGTACCAACCTGCTGTTTTGCGTAATGATTCTAGTTATCACATATGTATGCTACATGCTTTTTTGTTTTCCAGATAAATAAATAAATAATTAATAGGTTGTTTGAGTTAGACACTTTTCTGAACAGTCTTTAGCATATTGACTTTCAAAAGTTTTTAATTCATACTAAAAGTCTAGGTCTTCTATTACAATATGAGAAATCCCTGTCATATTCAAAATGGGTGATTCATCAGAATCACTCGCTCAGATACAACCACTTATTGTAGAATCATCTTTCTCACAATTTAGTGTGCTATTGAACCTGAAACATAAGAGAAATACGACATATTGATATGATTACTGCTTCGCATGTTAAAATCAAACCTAGACCTTCGTTGCGAGAGACCAACTCGTAAACCATTAACATACCAGACCATAATATCATATATCCTTTTCTTGTAAACAATCACACAATTCCGAAACATACGCAATTGTACGTTTGGCAAATTCGCAGCCGTGCAGTTTCTACACAACTTTACACGGTTGAATGCAATAACAAATACATTATCTGTTTTATCGGCAGTACAGCGCAAGCGCAGCGCAATAGGTGGATACGCAATACTTTTGCCTTTTCTATAATGTCATGTCAGTCGAAAGCATAATGTGAACAAACGCACGTCATCTTTAAAAAAAGTTAAGAAGGTTTAAGCACCCTTAACATCAGATGTCACGGAAAAAGAGAGGGAGTACCCAAAGAACAATAAGCGATGATTCCGTTGCCCGCTACCACTAATTAGCAGTCCTTTTTCACAAAATTTTTAACTGTTAGCTACTTGTCAATAGTATAAGTATTTGTAAACATCGGCGCTTAAGTGTCTATTATTATCGGTGCAATCATGCATTGTTGACATTACAAGTTGCTAACCGAAATCCTACGTACCTCTACAGCGGCCGTGACACGGTTACCCTTGCGCGCGCGCTGACATTGCGGTTTTCGCTTTCGTTAGTTACGAATGCCCACAGAACAAAAAAATAACAGGGCAAGTGCGACTCGGACTCGCGCACTGACGGTTCCGTACAAACAAAGGTTCTACGACCTATTCACAAAAATTTGGTTTTCGGATTTATTCTTTTACCTCCGTATGCTGCCATAGCCCCATTGCTCCAAGTATACCCACTAAGACCTCTCATCGCATCAGTGGAATCTCGCGGGGCTGAAGACAGTTCAGCTGTCGCTTTGGATTACGCGGTTCTTTGGTTGCGGTTAGCAGTAGGTCCCGGCTCAACTGAAATTGCAATTGTGTGAATGCCTGGTGGAAATGTCGTTTAGAGCAATACTGTCCGATCCGAATCCGTGAAAATACGGTTCGGAGTAGTCGTTGAACTATTTGTATATCACTCATATTTGATGGTTTCCGTCATCTGATTTCTGTCCGTCATCTGTGATTCTCCATCCCGGAGAAGATAATTGACGGAACAAAGTAGCCATAGTTAGTAGTATTTGTATGAACACTCGCGTTCTGCCTCCAAACTGAATTTGAGCTGCGTATATTGTCATTAATCAAATTGTGAATAGATCATTTCAATTTTTTTTACGCTGTTTTAAAAGTTTATTAAACTCGGATCGGATCTAGTGTTAAATGGCTCTTAGCCTTGTCTAGTGACTATGGAGGCTGCTGTATGGGATTCTATTGTACCTTAACCACTTTTTATTATAATATACTTTTTTAATTCGATTCAGCGTTCGGCGGTGACTTTTTATAATTCTTGTTATAGGTACACGTACGTAACCACTGTGACCGGTCACATCACAGTAGTTGTGATTAAAAGGGTGCTGTCAAGTCTAGTTATTTTATGAAATTTTATTGAATGTATTTGAAAATGAGACTAATAAATATACGACACTAAATATAGTTGCAAAATAGAATACGATGTGTAAACAAGTGCGAGTCGGACTCGCGCGCGAAGGGTTCCGTACCATTAACTTAAAACATTAGACAATATAGGCAAAAAAAGTATATTTTTATTTTATTTATAATTTCTCACAGGATACCCAAAAAAAATTTAAATAAGAGTTTTCGCGCCGGTTTCTTTACGTGAGTAATTTGAAGTTTATAGGTCCAAGACTTTGGAAATTACAGGGGGGGAGGAACACCGTGTAAACGACTTCGGCGGGCTATATCTCGCCAATGGTAAAGCTGATAAAAAAGTGTTGTATGAAAACCCTAGCTTATTTCCATAGTTCTTTTCAACGATACCCCACACAAGGGGGTGCACTCAAAAAAATGATTCACCTCCTTTACATTTATGGGAAGGTACCCTTAAAAAGGGGTAATTAAATTTTTTTGTATTTTAAAAAATGAGATCTATATGTGAAGTATCCTCGAACCAAGTTACATACAAATCAGTCCATAAACGTAGAAGATATTCTGCTGTGACAGACTAAGACTGGACGATCGACTGGACTGGACTGAACGATCTTATAAGGGTTCCTTGTCGGACTACGGAACCCTAAAAAAGAGATGAACTTTTACGGACGATTCAAAAGTTAAAGTTTTTTGAGCCTTGTAATCACTGGATTCTGGATTTATACTATACATACATCCATAATTGTTCTTACGTCACTTATGGAGTAAGTGCTAGTTCAGGCTTAAGGCTAAATCGGAAATTCTTGTGTCTGGACACAAGAAATCCATAATATGAACGTCCAATTGTATTTCAGGCACCGGAGTCGTTTTTCAAATTCGCTCGTCCGTAAATAATTTACTAGGCGCAGAATGCATAATGTTGTTGATGCCCGAAACCGACAAGTTTATTTATGACAGTGTTCCTACAATATTCGGCGACCGAGTCGACAGCAACATGGCGCTGATATGTTATTTATACTGGTGGCTAGCAAAACCATTTATTGTAAAGCTGCGGTTAATTTTGAAACAGTCGTTTCAATACAATTTGACTTATTTTGTATAGGAATTGTGTCATATTAACCGTAAAATATGTTTGATGGCTTTAAAAATTGATGAAATCGGGTCTTAAATTGCCTAGTAATATTGTAGATGTAGTGGTAACGGTGTTTCGCCGTGTTTTCCGTACCTAATTGTACCTAAAAGTCTCCTTGACGCGTTTTAATTTGGTTTTGCTAGTCTAGTCAGCGATGCCGACTAGACTTAACTTATTTATATTTATATGTAAACTTATTTTCATACTGACGGCTCTCCGCGCCGCCTAAATGACAGATTTCCTATCCAAACCGTCAACCTTCATTTCACCAATCCACCAATTATCGCTGGCCAAATTGTCAAACGTTAAGTTCACCAAAACATGTTTCATTTTAAATTATATATTGTTTTTTCCACTATCCTTCATTAGCTTCCCGCCTGCTTCACCGTAGCTGCACATTCTGGGTTTGAAATGCACTCCGATGCACACAATAATGCAATTGCGCGAGCTTTATATTGTTAGAGAGACGTAGAGTAGAGTAGGTGTAGTGAGGTCTTCGCCTGCGGGTGTCCTCGTAACGGAATTAAGGTAGGGGCCGATCCTGGTGTTCAAATATTTGTAGCTGAAGCTTTCTACGACAGAACGAAATTATGAATGTTATACAGGCTGACTTTTTAATCACCATCCATATAGTAATCTATAAGGAAAATAACAAAACACTTTTTTGTTTTTCTTTTGGTATTGCCCAGTAGAAAATGTGGAGATATAGCATCAAGAAAGTGTCTGAAAAAATACTAAGAAAAAGAACACTCAAAATTGACAATTATTATTGGAAAAATATTTAATGTTGACAACATGACCTACCATTTTTTAACCCCCGACGCAAAAACGACGTGGTGTTATTTCATAAATGGGCTCTATACTAACTAACTTTTTGGCTCTGTGTCCTCTAGCCATACATATCAATTTCATAGTGCGCTGCATTTCGAAAAAAAGTTTCAAACCACTTTGGATGGTGACTAAAAAGTCATCTTGTATAGTAGTTTTTGGTTCGGTTGCAACAACATGTCTGTTCTTACTAAAGTTAGCGTTGAAATAGGGCTCAAGTTAATTGATCGTCGTTTCGCTTGCAAATTCAGTTTTTGGGATACCACAGCAAACGTGTACGAACGAGCACCCTGCCTGTTACCACAGACTCCAATGACGGATAAAAATTGGATAACGGTCATTCATCATCATAACACCTTGAATTGCCTTGAATATTGTCGACAAGGTAGGGGGTTGGACACAGGCAAATACACTCATTATGCCGTGGCGCCTTTTCCTCGGCCACATAATACTTATGTATTCTGTGGCCTAATGACTACTGGCAAAGATGTAAAGAGTATCTCAATAGATAATAAAAGAACTAACGACAAAATATCCTTCAAATGCCTCTATAACTTATTATTTTACAGCCTAACATCTACCACAGTTTGATTCCAGATGACGCGATAACGTCATACATTAAATTATGTCTGTCCGTGTTAGTTACCTTGCCTACCGTGTCTTAGGTGTCAAATGACGCTGACAAGTGAACCTTGGTGCCTGCTGACCGCACAGTCCATGCTTGAACTGTACCGATCCAACCGAAGCTGCAGAAGCCCTAATTATGTTCATGTAATTAGACGAGCTG
Organism: Pyrausta nigrata; assembly: GCA_949316185.1. Taxonomy (NCBI): domain Eukaryota; kingdom Metazoa; phylum Arthropoda; class Insecta; order Lepidoptera; family Crambidae; genus Pyrausta; species Pyrausta nigrata. Next base: position 5,552,300 of record OX438936.1, read on the forward strand.
TAGGAATGTCAGCTGTCACATTTGCTTTCTACATCGAAGCGATTAGTGAAAAATATTTACAACGTTACCAAAGTTTGTCTCTTGCTTTCTCAATCCATGTGGATAATGAAAAATATCTTAACTACTAACTGCTGTACTTAGAGACGTCAGTTAAAGTTAATCCCTCATTAAGACCCGAGTTCACCTATTTTTTAACAGCCGGTAAACCGCATTCGACGGTTAATTTGACAGAATTTCCTTACAAAATATGTCACATAATGTTAAACCGGCGGAATAAAAATTGAATAGTCGATTGATGGAATTGGCCGCACGCCCAATTGATTGGTTTATTGAAAAGATCGGTTTTTACATGAGTAGTCTTTAAAGAGACAAGGTACTGTAGAAACTAAGGCTCTGTTCTCTATATTATTGTCAAAGAAAGAGACAGAACGAGATTTAATTAAAGATTATTCTTGACGACTCTTGAGGCCGGCAGTAAAACGTTCATTTATAAAGTAAATGTAGATATTTCTGTCTTTTCATTTTACGAACGTACCTATTTATCTGCCTTGCGTTGTTACAATGTATTGGTTGGTGCTACGCAGAAGTTTTATGGGTAGACGGGTATCTACATAATTATACATTCAAACTTTTGCGTGCTATGCCTATCTGCTGCAAATTCAAAGTCCAGTATTCTGTTGATCATTTTGTTGCTATTTTGCGCATGTAAAATCGTTTGTTAATAGGCATTTTTCAATTTGTAATGATGAATTGATGATTCGATATTTGAAAACAGAAACGTATAAAGTAAATAAACAAATAGAAATATAATTTCATCCAGCCGAATTTCGACTAGTGGTCAATCTCCCAGAGACTAGCCGACTGCGCGGGAAATATTATAGTGCACAACTGTGTGCGCAATACACAAGTGCACTCTCTGTTCTATCACTCTCATAATTCGGTGAGACGGCATCATTTCGACATGACCGTAGAGAGATCAGGCGCCGGACCAACGGCTTATCACCACCAACTTCCTGACTCTGGAGCTGTGTCTGTGTTATTTTAAGAACGAAAAACACTCGGCCCGACCCGGGATTTGAACCTGGGACCTAGTGGATAGTACCCAGCATGCTGACCACTAGACCAACGAGGCAATCAAATAAAAAAAGTATGATGGACTGATAAATGAAGAGATGAAGATTGTAAATTTCCTTCGGTGACAGCCCTGCGCACACGGATGTCGGCATCCGTTGTGGTCGACACCTATTACGATATAAGGGAGCCGTGCAGCCCGGGCTTCACCGATTATTGTATGCGTACAACTTGACAGTTGACATTAATGTCACCTGGCCAATGTCATACACGTATGGAAATTAGAGACTACCAGCTGATATTAGCAGTATTTATGTTCATAGAGGGTGCTTTTTACTTTATTCCGTTATAATCGTTAAGCTTAAAACAAAAACTAAATGAACCGCCTTACCATGTACTTACGTCAAAATTGGCTTTGATTCCTTGCATGTATCTGTTGCATTTTTCTTAAAACCGACCTTGCAACGAATTTGTAACGTCTAGCGGTTTTTTTATTCTAATTTCTGGCATTTGAAATGTCCTTGTTGCACAGATCTTGTCGTTTTTGGAGCTTATCCATACTTCCATACTAATATTATAAATGCGAAAGTGTGTCTGTCTCTCTGTCTGTCTGTTACCTCTTGAGATTAAACTGATTGAGATTAAATTTGGTGTGGAAACAGTTCGAGACCCTGGAAAGGACATAGGCTACATTTTGTCTCGATATAAAAACATTAAGGGGGTGAAATGGGGGATGAAAGTTTATATGGAAAATCCCACTATTGCGGGCGAAGTCGCGGGGAACCACTAGTTCTAAATATGTAAGAGATATCTTACTAGTACTTTCTGTTTAGCACATTGATTTATTAATAAATCAATGGTTTAGCAAATTAATTCATATTAAATACCTAACTATTCTTGCTACCATTTTTGCGCCTCATACTTTGTAACGTAACGTGCACACTTTTGGAACTAACCGGAAATGAATGCATTTCCGGTTAGTCCAAAAGTGTGACTGACAAGTGCAATAAAGTTTGCAGAAATGATATAGACTTTAAGGTTTGTCAATGATTAAAAGAATTGTATTGACTAATAGTTTATGTACGAGTGGAAATTAAGCTTCATTCTGCGTGTGAATTACGGAATACAGATTCGTTTATTTAGATAACCAATGGCTGCAGTTAACTGCGGTAATTAAACTTTTAACTACCGTTTATCCGTACCAAAATCATTCGGTAAGAAGTCTGTGTATTTCGTTCGGAGCCAGCCACAAGATCCAAGTTTCAAAACTCCGAATTGGTTGGGAGTTAGGCAATTGATTTAATTGTGTTAATAATTGTTGTCATTATCATTTATTAAAACCTAAGAATGTTCGTTTGATCATGTACGCAAGCACTAAATTGGTAATAAGTTCGACTTTTGTTTAGTTAAACATTGAGTTTTCCGGTGTTTTGAGTTTGATTTTTATTAAAAACCTGACTGATTTTTTCACAATATCAATAGACAGTATATTTGTAAGACTAAGCTCTCTCTAATTCCATCAGCTAGTATTAGTTCATCTCAAAGGTACTTAGTATAGATATCTATTACATTTTGCAATCATGTCTCACTTTGCTTTGTAACTAGAAATGTGTGTAATTTTTTTTTTCTATCTAGCCCCAAAATAAACGTTAGCTTGTGCTATGGTGACTAGGATAACGGATAGACATACTTATTTACGTTTATAACATTATCACTTAATCGTACTTGTAGGTACTCGTAGATACTCGTGGTCATCACACAAACATTTGTCCCTTGCGGGATTCGAACCCGTAACCTCCGGTTTTGTAATCCGGAGCGCGATTCACTACACCAAGACGGTCGTCAATATTTAATTATTTCTTTAGTTTAGTATTGCCATCATCACATCGATTTTCACACAATTTGCTGGTCTAAGGATGCGTCAAAATGTTTTGGCATTCCGAAGTCGTCCTTTTCCACTTGGCACTTGCGAACCACAGAATTCAATGGACGCTTAACCGTCTACAGTCCTTCAGCATTTCTTAAGGTTGTTTACAAGGAAGCTCTAAGCAAAGCCAGCGAAGAGCATTGTTGAGCGGCTTATCTTCTTTTATAACTACAATACCTTCTTTCGTAGATTTGCTGTAATATTTGATTTGAGCTTTGTAGATTTCTTGCTATTTATATGAAAATTAATTAATTATAAATACACATTTTTCGTCATGCTTGGCTACTATTTGTTTTCACCATACTTTTGCACCGAAAAGAACAGACGTTGAACTTGTAAATCGTCCATGAACTTGCAAATCGCCCATGAGCAAGCATAATTTTTGAAGGCTGTGACCAAATTAGTGACCCAGATAACTTTCACTGCTAATATTTAAAAAAGAACTTTAAACTACTCTTATCTTCACGTTCTATTATTTTACGCCTAATCCATTATTCGAATTTCAACTTTTGTATAGAATATATACAAAAGGTTAATCGACAGTGGAGAATCTGTCATTTGCACCTTCTTGGCGGAAACATGTACATTAAACCATTGACGTATTATGTTATGAGACCGCGGGCGGTCTTATGATGCTCAGGGGGTTAACAAAATTCGTTTCAAAAATTGAACACGTCTCCGCTATTCTCGAATATCGATATCCTTGCCGTAACGTGAATGTATCTTACCTTTTTGCCTTTTTATATCCCCCATCTAATTGCTTTTCGACCACTCCTCGGGTTGCCATCAAATATTTGTATACGCCCGGCTTATTAAACAGACGGCCTTAATTCACGTACACTCGGCAGCACGTCAGGTAATACATTTGAACAACGAAAACAGCTTGTATTTCGTAGAAAATAGAGATATCAAGGTCAACATGAGTAGTGTGACATGCGGCCGTGCTTACCCAAGCACAAGCCTCAAAAAAAAATCTGGGTCAGTGGTGTAGTTTATTGTACCACCTAATTGATTAGTTTGAGCTGGGACGTACATAAAATGGGTCGTTGATAAAGACTTGAAAGTGTCAGAGCGCCAGCGCCACGCGGGTGAAGCGAAGTGTACGACGCGGGTGAATAAGATTACAAAAACTGGCCAAGTGCGAGTCGGACTCGCGCACGAGGGGTTCCGTACCTTTACAACATAAGACACAATATTATGATCAATTTTATTTTAAAAACGGTAAAAAATCTAGTTTTGGGGGTCCCCCTTAATTTTTATTTTATTTTATTTGAATAATTTATTTTAAAAGTTAATATACATATTGATATACTTTGAAATTTGAAACACGTTTGTTGTATAGGAGCCCCTCTTAAATAATATTTTTATTATGTTTTTATCATTTGTAGTTATAGCGGCAACAGGAATACATCATCTGTGAAAATTTCAACTATCTAGCTATCACTGTTCATGAGGTACAGCTTGGTGACAGACAGACAGCGGAGGCTTAGTAATAGGGTCCCGTTTTTCCCTTTGGGTACGGTACCCTAAAAAGCGATCGGTGCGCTAGTCCGACTTGCGCTTGGCAGTTCTTCTTTTAACCCGCGCGAGAACTTTTAAAGGCTTATGGCGAAATAGCTTCCCGAGCTCTAATGGGAATAAAATAAGCAGTTAAAGTGTTCGCTGGAACCTACGTGAGTAAGCACATCATATTTTAACCTGTGTTTTTAAAAGTTATTCTGGAGTTCGTTAAAATTGCCCACGCTTGTTTCCGGTTTTTTTAACAGTTTCAAAAGCGACCAATGACAGGGTTAAATTTCAGTTGATATATTGTAGTGAGTATAGTGACATTTGAGCTCCGCGCAGATAGGCCACCGACCACAGCCACCCGTGGCTAGCGACACGACACAACGTAGTAGGTGATCATCACACTATCATGCACCAATTAAAATTGTATACCTCGTTCCCAAATCTGAAAAACTGCTACTTACTGCTAGTATACTGTTCAAAACCTTAATTCAAACTACTTAAAATACTTGTACAACGCCCGTCAATCACAAACGTCATTTAGGCTTTACATATTTAAAAAATCGAATACCTCAACTTAAATCACGTCATACTTTCCCTTGATTCACACAGAAGATTAACACGTTGCATTCCAGCTCATCCAATATTGTTACTGTGCTAATCGAATTCAAGTCGTAGTGTGAATAGAAGGTGTCGCGAAGCTGTCAAGTTGTCACCCTTATGAGCGCACAAAGGCAACGGCTGTATATTGCATTAAGACATTCAGTAAACTAGTTAGCCGTAATTGATTGCGTATACTAGCGGAGGCTGGTCGGACGTGTTAAACAAAATCTGCCCTTTACGTGATACATAAAAGGGAGACAAACAATTTTTAGTAAAAAATGCGGCAATTACAACCTTTTTTCGATGATATGATTTTGATTTTGGAATTCTTACATTTCGTGGACCACGGAAATTAAGCATTACCTTTGTCAAAATAAAATGTGTTAAAATTTCACTTTACAGTTTTTCAAATAAAAAAAATTCAAACATTTTGTAGACTTTATTTACTTGTTGTACAGTAAATAAAGTCTACAAAATGTTTGATTTTTTTTTATTTGAAAAACTGTAAAGTGAAATTTTAACACATTTTATTTTGACAAAGGTAATGCTTTATTTCCGTGGTCCACGAAATGTAAAAACCTTCCTGTAGTAAATCGCGCTTTAAGGGTAGTCCTGATTTCATTAGCTAAAATACGGCAATTCTGTATGAATGGTAGTGAAATAAATAGCTATAATATTATAAGAACTTATTAAAAACTTATACGGCACTATCCCCCTTATTACAAAGTACCAGGTTTAAGCCAAGACTAAATATTAGCTGACAACTTAGAAATTAATGACACATTCGTGACACTACCTAATAGAGAAGGGTCTTCTGATTGCTCGGCTTTAGGTCCTGTTTTAAACCAGGTACTAAGTTTTTTGTAATAATACTATATAAAATACTGTTTAAAAATCAATTGTACAGTCGGCCTTCTAACTGTTTCAATCAATTTAACTAAGCAATCAAACTGTTTAACTAATATTCAATAATAGTAGAGCAATGCATTTAGACATTTTCAAAATGAGTCAGCATTTCTTTGTTAATATCTGCGCTGTTTTCTGAATATAAACGCTTATTTTCACTTAAACGCTCACATGCTTCACGGAAATAGATCGCATCGACCCCACCACCCCATTCAATATTCATACGAAGTAATACGAACACATTTCTCGTTTCCGAAAATACGACGCGGAGTGCCGGCCTCGGCGCTTGCTTATATCCTCTGCAGGTAGGTTACAGGTACGAGCTTATGACTTACACATAGGAAACATAATCAAACGCTCGAACCCGAGTTTAATTTAACAATTTTTAAACAGCCGGTAAACTTAAATAGATTTGTGACACATTTCTTATGCAAATTATGTTAAATAATATTAAAACAGTTATTTAAAAATTAAACTGTTTGTGTGTTGGTGAACTCGACCTATGTTAAAATATAGCATAATTTTCCACATTCACATTTTTAATTACAGTTAGAATCATTACTCGTTAGCAATGGATGATAATTATTACATTAAAGTTTTAGCGACAGTATTATAGTCCTAAAATGTTGACTGCAGCTATCAGTTTCCTGCGATATCTAAAGGTATGGTTAATCTAAAGCATCAAAACTGACAAAGGCACGTCACACATAGCAGTCGTTTTTGATCTGAAGTTGACGTGATTTAGGATGCATATATTATGTTTTATAATATCAAGCTTTATCGTTTTCTTTCTGCTTACGAAATCAAATTACTTACGCAAGGCAAAGGCAAATCACAAAAGGCTTTATAAATACTTTTGGTTGTTGCTTTACAATTTAGTTAAACTTACGGTTTACGAAACACGTTATTTGACCACAAGTTTCAGTCTTTAAGAAGTTTTTACATGGTTTCAATAGCTACAATGAAAATTTCGCCGAAATACGAAAAACAAAAGAAATAACAAGAAAAACATTTTGCAAAATGGTAAGTGTTTCTTTAAAAGCACATGACGGTTTTCTTCTGTTTATACCCGGCGTTTGGAATGCCTCATTTGCTTACAGTTTCGAATAAAATGCTTTTTACTATTTAAATGCGTCACAGATGCTTTAAGTACTCATCTCAAATTAAGGAAGCTCTACTGGATTAATTCGCTTGAAGTAGTGCTGCATAACTATCGATAGCGTATCTGCAAGCAATATCTACAGGTATGGTATGGTTGATCTATCTCTAAAGCATCAAAACCACAATAAGTACTAGTACTTCGTACAGAAGTATAACTTAGCAATCGTATTCAAAGAAATGTCTACTCAATGTCGTCAACAATATGGCGTAATTTAGTTCGCCTCAAAGTCAAGCACATTTTCGTGTAGACACCTACAAAAATCCATTGCAAGATAATTTCATACTTATTGCTCTGGAATATGATTCATAATACACTAAACCTATTCAGTGACGTAATATCACGCGACGCGATAGGGTTAACTGCTACGAGAAGCTTCTAACGCCATCTAGCTCCTCTTTCTAGAACTTTATTCTTTCTCGTCTAGCCAGCAACGTAGCCGCGCGGCTGCCGGTGAATAAAACGCGCGAGTGTGTCGCTGGCCGGTAGCGACACGCAACTTGTTTTAGCCCCTAAGTAAGGGTCGCCGCGCGTAGGTACGTTTTTGCTACCTACGCGGGGAGATACACAGGCCTGTCAAAACTGACAAAAGAATTTGAGTCACACATTTAAGCAGTCGTTTTTGATTTGAAGTTGGCATGATTCATGATGCATATATTATGTTTTATCTATTGTTTTTCAACTTTTATTGACGACCGTCTTGGTGTAGTGGTTCGCGCCCCGGACTTCTAAACCAGGCGGTTGCGGGTTCGAATCCCGCAAGGGTCAAATGTTTGTGTGATGAGCTCGAGCATTTGTACCTACGTCATGGATATTTATAAATGTATATAAGTATGTCTATCCGTTATCCTAGTCACCATAGAACAAGCTCACGCTTAGTTTGGGGTAAGGTAATTGGTGTGTTTGTTGAAACAATTTATTTATTATTATTATTATCTATAACAATCGTTATCGTTTTCTCTCTGCAGTTAGGTGTATTTCTGTGTGCACTGCACAGTGACATACAGAATAGCATGTACACTCGGCCGCACGGCAGACTACCCGACTTTGTTCTTGTGACAGCCTTTATTCCCTTCGCAATAAAAGCTGTTTTCGTAGTTCAAATAGATAACTTGAAATGTTTTCGACTGTACTGACATACGTTCTTAACAGCAACGACAAATGGATCCAAGTTTGGAGTCTTAAAAATATTAAAGCCAAAAATCTATGTTGTCTGTGGTCGGAGAAAATATTTTGTTAAGCCGTATTATCTTGTCTCAGAAAACCGCTAGTAACATTAAATAATATGTTAAAGCAATAATATCAAAATAGTCATCTACGTGAAACTCATTTCTCTGTGTATTAGCTTACGAAATCAAATTACCAACGCTAGGCAAAGGCAGTTCACAAAAGGCTCTATAAATACGTCATAGTTTAATTGTTGCTTTTCAATTAAGTGAAACTTACTGAGAAACATATTTTTACTGTTTACGAAACACGTTATTTGACCACGAGTTTCAGCCTCTAAGAAGTCTTTATATGGTTTCAATAGCCACAATGGAAATTTCACCGAAATACGAGAAACAAAAGAAATAACGAGAGAAACATTTTGCGAAATGGTAAGTGTTTCTTTAAAAACACATCAAGGCTTTCTTCTATTTTTATACCCGGCTTTTAGAATGCCTCATTTGTTTACAGTGAAGTAAAAGATGTTTTTCACAATTTAAATGCGTCACTGAAGCTTTAAGTACTTATCTCAAATTAAAGAAGCTCCACTGGATTAATTCGTTTAAAGTAGAGCTCCATAACTATCGATTGTTACGCTATCGAAAGCGTATCTACATGCAATATCTTCAGGTATGATTTATCTATCTCTAAAGCATCAAAACTGACGACGGCACGTCACACCTAGCAGTAATTCTTGATTTGAAGTTGACATCGTTCATGGTAATAATGGTGCATTTATTATGATTATCTTTATAATATATGCAACATGATTACCATGAACCATTATCTTTTAACTGAATGCTCAAAAAATGAGAATCAGCGACAAATTGTTGTTGCTGAACTAAACCTAAACCTTTTAGATGTCGGATCCTTTTTAAATATTTTGGCTGAACCATTATCAGATGCAGCAAAAATTATCTGTAAATTAGTTACGTGACCCGCTTCAGAATTAATGATGATGTATTGTAATTTTCAATTTCCTAAAATTTGAGAAAGTCTGTTTAAGTTACAATAGAACTGACATGTCTGTTACAGATAAAAGTTCTTAAACTAATAAAGATTTAAAAAATGATTATCTTCATCAAGCGTTATCGTTTTCTCTCTTCAGTTAAGTGTATTTCTGTGTACATGTGACATACAAAATGGCATGTATATTTGGCCGCACGTCAGACTACCTGACTTTGTCCTTGCGACCGTCTTTATTCCTTTCGTAAAAAAAGCTGTTTTCGTAGTTCAAATGGGTAACTTTAAATGCTTTCGACTGTACTGACATACATACTTAGCCGGGACGACAAATAAATCCAACTTTAGGGTAAAAATACTGAAGCTAAAAATCACAGATTTTTGGCTTTACTATTTTTTGTCTGAGGGTGGACAAAATATTTTGTTTGTCAAGCCCTATTATCTTATCTCAGAAAACCGCTAGTAACTTTAAATAAAATGTTAAAGAAATAATATCAAAATAGTCATCTACGTTAAACTCATTTCACTGTGTTAGCTTACGAAATCAAATTACTTACGCAAAGCAAAGGCAGTTCACAAAAGGCTCTATAAATACTTCAGTTTGGTTGTTGCTTTACAATACAGTTAAACTTACTGAGGAAGTTTTTTTATTGTTTACAAAACAGGTTATTTGACCACGAGTTTCAGCTTTTAAGAAGTTTTTACATGGTTTCTATAACTACGCAACAAGCTAGCAACGGAAAATTTCGCTGAAATACGAAAAAAAAAGAAACATTTTGCGAAATACTGTTTCTTTAGAAGCACATGTAGGCTTTCTTCTATTTATACCCGGCGTTTGGGTTGCCTCATTTGTTTACACTTTAGAAAAAAATGCGTCACAGAAGCTTTAAGTACTTATCTAAAATTATAGAAGCTTTATTGGATTGATTCGTTTAGATAGAGTTGCATAAAGAAAGAAAGAAAGAAAAAATATTTATTTTGCAACAAAAATTACAATACAACTTAGTGCGACTTAGTGCTTAAAACTACATAATATTTTGGTACCAAAAGGCTTCTGCTCAGTGTATGTCAGTGACGGCAAGAAAGCACCGTTTGGAGATGGCTCTGGGTGAACATCCAGCTCCTAAAGACGATATACAAAATTGTTACTCTTAGTGAGTACTAAGAGTAACAATTTTGTATATCGTGAGTACTAAGAGTAACAATTTTGTATATCGTGAGTACTAAGAGTAACAATTTTGTATATCGTCTTTAGGAGCTGGATGTTCACCCAGAGCCATCTCCAAACGGTGCTTTCTTGCCGTCACTGACATACACTGAGCAGAAGCCTTTTGGTACCAAAATATTATGTAGTTTTAAGCACTAAGTCGCACTAAGTTGTATTGTAATTTTTGTTGTTTTGTTTGTTTTTGTACTTGAGTAAGTATCTACATTTAGACTTGATGTATCTAGTTAAGCTACATAATATCCAGTCTATGTTAACATGATAACATAAGTATTTTTTATAAGTAATCATATTCAGTGAAAGAGTTTATTACATTATTAAACGAGTTAAAGTTACTTTTTCTTTTGCAAATTCAATAAATATGCCTTATATTTTAACCCTAAAATTGTTTAACTAACTATCGATAGTTACGTTATCGATAGCATATCTACATGCAATATCTACAGGTATGGTATGGTTGATTTATTTCTAAAGCATCATAACTGACAAAGCACGTCACACATAAGCAGTCGTTTTTGATTTGAAGTTGACATGATTAATGATGCATATATTATATTATAGAGGTGCTTGTGGCGCAGTGGCGGCAGCGCTTTGGTAGTGATACCAAAAGTTAAGCAACCCACGGCGCGGTCGTGATTGGATGGGTGACCATTCCGACCATTTAAGTGACGTCCATGACAAGCATCTCCGTGCTTCGGAAGGCACGTTAAGCAGTTGGTCCCGGCTAATATCTGTGGTATTAGTCGTTAAGCCTAGTCAGAGGCCCTAGGGCGGCTTCATAACTTCTGACAGTAAGGTTTGTCACTTGCCTTACATACACCCCTCCACCAATCCGCACTGAGCCCGCGTGGTGAAGTATGGCTCGTTCCTCCTCATAGTTGAGGTGAGGCCTTTTCCCAGCAGTGGGATCTAATAGGCTGACTTATATATTATGTTTATCTATATCTAGCGTTAACGTTTTCTCTCTGCAGTCAGGTGTATTTCTGTGTACACTGCACAGTGACATACAGAATAGCATGTACACTCGGCCGCACGTCAGACTACCCGACCTTGTTTTTGTGACAGCCTTTATTCCCTTCGCAGTAAAAGCTGTTTTTGTAGTTCAAATGGGTAACTTTAAATGCTTTCGCCTGAACAGACATACATACTTAATCGCAACAACAAATGGATCCAAGTTTGGAGTCTTAAAAATAATAAAGCCAAAAATCTATGTTGTCTGTGGGTGAATAAATTATTTTGTTTGTCAATTATCTTGTCTCAGAAAATTAGTTACTAGCGAGTAACATTAAAATGTTAAAGCAATAATAGCAAAAAAAGGCGTCTACGTTAAACTAATTTGTGTTAGCTTGCGAAAGCAAAGGCTCACTACACAAAAGGCTCTATTAATACTTCATTTTGGTTGTTGCTTTACTTCAGTTAAACTTATTAAAAAAGTTATTTTTTATTGTTTACAAAACACGTTCTATGACCACCAGTTTAAGCCTTTAAGAAGTTTTTAAATGGTTTTTTTAATAGCTACGCAACAAGCTTCGCCGAAATACGAAAAACAAAAGAAATAATAAGAAAAACATTTATAAAATGCTAACTGTTTCTTTAGATGCACATGAAGGCTTTCTTCTATTTATACCCGGCTTTTAGAATGCCTCATTTGTTTACAGTGAAGTAAAAGATGTTTTTCACAATTTAAATGCGTCACAGAAGCTTTTTAAGTTCTCATCTAAAATTAAAGAAGCTTCACTGGATTCATTTGTTTAAATAGAGTTGCATAACTATCGATAGCGCTATTTGTAGTTTAAATTAACGATACTATCGGAGCTCAATTGTGCTGCGTAATACTTCATCATATCATACATCACCTATTGCAGTCCACTACTGGACATAGGCCTTTCCAAGACTGTGCCAACTTTCACGGTCCTCCGCTTCTCACATCCAGCCACTTAATTAATACTTACCAATCGGTAGTGAATACTATTGACCTAGGCCTATTACATATTCGATAGGCTATCGATACTATTAACATGTAGTCAACTATCTATAGTTTAGCGATAGTTAACTATCGATAGGCAACACTGGTCCGAAGTTAGATTTATTAAATTTAACCAGCTGCGGCATCGCGCGACTTTGCCCGCGTAGGTAATGGAGTCTCCTGTTTGGGATGAAAAATTTCTCCTATGCGATTGATTTATGGCATGAAAATTGTACCGTTGTCTTTCCTAGGGTTTCATACTATCTCTGTTCGCAATACAAATCGGTTTAGAGGTAGAAACTTATAAAGACTTTTAAATTTTAAAACCGGCCAAGTGCGAGTCGGACTCGCGCACTAAGGGTTCCGTGCCAACTTTAACTGAATTAGGATCCACTTGCTTTGACTTAGCCAACATACCACAATATTTTGTTGACTGACACCAAATATAACTTTGTTTTTCATGATGTTTGTATGGAGAACAAAGTTATGTTTGTAGTTGTGGAAAATGTGCTATATCTCAAAAACTACTAGTTTGATCTCGTTTAAACCAACTTTCGTTCAAAGAATTTGTTACGATCTACATCATGTATTTTTTTTCAAAATTTACACTTGCTTAGTTCAACAGTTCGATGGGAGGGTACGCCAATTTTACCACTTAAGAAGCGTCTTATCTCTCAAACGTTAGACTTTTAGAGAAAATAGTTTCAGGCACCTCGATGTCATTTATGAAGTCCTATACATAGGCACCCCACACGTATAGGTTTGAATTTTTTTTTATTTTAGTTTCATGTTTGGGAGCCTTCCTTGAATATAATTATTTTTGTATGAGAATCGTAAAGCGGTTAACAGGATACATCTACCTAACAAGTTTCAATTGTGTAATGCTAATAGTTTTAGAATAAAGTGACTGTGACATACGGACGGACGGACGGACAGACAGACTTGACGAAACTATAAGGGTTCCGTTTTTTGCCATTTGGCTACGGAACCCTAAAAAGATAAGTTAACATACAGACAGATAAAACAATTTATAATAATAATGCGTTTCTACTCTGGAAACAATTTAACTGCCGCGGTCACTCTACATATTCAATCAAAATACTGTTGGTTTTGTTGCAAAATTGCATTGGCGACAAAATGGTCGGGACAGGTATAAATAGAATTCCACACCGCTTTAGGATTGGTGTGAAACTCAATTAGAACTATGATAACTGTGAATGGTTTGATCGATTTTGAGGCTAGGCTATTTCGAATAAAAGCTCTGGAGTGTTTAATTAAGTGGTTTTCGGATTACCTGCTAGTGCTGCTAGCTCTTAAAACTTTGTTATTGTTACCTAATGTAGCGTACTAATAATCTGCCTCTCAAGATTCGATATATGAGGAGACGTCAACACATAACTTGTACTAACATAACTGAACTGAAACAATAGAAAAATGCATCTTAACGCATTAATATAATTCATTTATTCAGCCTACTTATTTCTTACTAGCAGTATACGCAACTACCTTACTGGACTTAGACCGGAGTTGACCATTTTTTAAACAGCCGGTATACTTCGATTGGCGGTCAATTTGACAGAATTCGCATACAAAATATGTCAAATAATGCTAAACTGGCTGATAAAAAAATTATCATCTGTTATCATTATCACCATCTCTGAAGGCTCATGATCATCGCTATTGATGAATATCAATAACAAACTGAATGCTGTACAAAGATCATTTAACGTCTTTCAAGCCAGAAGGTTTATCAAGCGTCAACGCAGACTGTTCCATGATTCTATAAAGATCGGAATTCGTTCGATTGCGCATTCACGAGAATCGCTGGATCAAAGAGAGGAACGTTTTGCACCCTGCAGGCGCCGGCAGACGTGAAAATACTATTAACGTTCAGTGATACTTTTTGCATCTCCCCGAAAATACTTTTTAGGATCCACGATGCGGACTTATACCTAGGAATGGAGATGGTTTTGTGTTGTATGGAGCTTTGGTTATCTCTTGTGCATTGTAGCAAAAATAAGAAAAAGGCAAATATATAACCTAATCTTCGTATTTATTTTTACTATTTCTACGTTATTTTATTGTTCAAATAAGTTTTTTAACATTATACTGGAAATATTAGGTATCATAAAATGGCGTCGATTTTTATGCAAAAGTGTCAAAGACAGCTAGATATTTCAAGGGTTTTTCACACTAGGACCCGAATGTTTTAGTCCACAGCAGAATCGTTCAGAAAATCAATTAGCCTAGCATATGAATACTGAAAAAATACCAGCTTTATCATATTAGAGCACCAAAATCAACCCCTTTCAATTTTTTTTTCTAATAATAAAATGTTTTTGGGTCAGACAGTTTTTTTTACACATTGTATATGTAGTAAGTATACACATGCAGGTATTTTAATGCATCGATGCGGTCAACTGGTGTCTGTTAATAGGCTCGGGTCATTGCACCCTTGCACCGGTTACACCTTTGTTCTGGGGCTGGGCTTTTCATTCCGAGGAAAATTGGATAGCATTAACTTCATCATTTTCTTTCATTCTTTTATTTGCGCGACGATGACAGGTCATACTATGCCCGCCTATTACCCAGTTAAGATTCCGATATTTTATAAGTCAATTTATCCACTAGAGCTTTTCAAGGTTCGTTATTAGGTATGTGTTTGGATTGATTTGTTTTTGTGTATGTCATAGGAAATCTGTGAAAATCAAAAACTGTACATCTATCAAGAAATCTATCGATTACGGAAATGTGTGAGTAAATAATTGTCAAATTTATTCATTCATACAACCATTTCCAAGGAAATGTATAAATGTGATAAAATTATGAACTTCAAATCTGCTGAATTGATTTTAATGCTCATAAGACTTCCGAAGCCCAACCTAGGGTATGTTTTATCTCAGTAGAATAAGTACATGTTCAGATACAGGGTGACTTCTCTTCACCGTATGACATGGTACAAATTAGAGTTTGATAGACACTCCACTCTGCTCCAAACTTATCTGCCTGTTTGATTTGTATCATTTTTGGCAGCTAGTTCTGACTGAGTATTCCGGCGTTTCTCCTCAGCACTTGCCAGATTGTCTTTAACTGGCCCCATATAAGTTAGTGTCATTATGTGACCTAAATTGAATAAATGCTGATTGATTTTTTTGAAGTTGGATCACTGGACAGCGATTACCAAATGAGCGACGAAAACATCTAGTATATAATAATTTTACCGGAATTGCTAAGGTTTAATTAAATAAATCATTTTGTGCCCTGTGAGCCCGAAGCTGTTCAGTGACCGGGCTGGCCTGACGAAGCCTCGAAGAAGGCATCTAATAGCCGTTCAGCTGAACGCTACGCTACGCTACAATTGCATTGTTATAAATGCTAGTAGTTAACCCAAGTTTACCGCCACTATTGCACTTTATTCCTTTTAAGTTTAATTTTACTTTTTTCTCTTTCACTGTTTTTCTATAATGTTAGTTGCGCTCTTGTTGCGCTGCTATGCCACAACGTTTGAATACTTTTTTGTAATAGGTATTGTATGTCATATCAAAGAACTGTTTATTTTTTGAAACTAAATGAAATGTGCCTTCACATATTTTTTTTTTGTTTTAATTAATTTATGAATTATTAATATTTTGTATGGGCTCTCACCGCTCTCTCTACTATTAGTCAATCAGGCACAAAAACAGTGGAATGCAATAGTACAAATATTTTGGGTACATTCCTACTGATACAGTGGTAATAATAATACATAAGGTATTTTTTTTGTTTACTCTATCGTCTCGGATATCGTTGTATTGGTACTAGGTCTTTTTCAAAGGACTTGTCCATTAATGGTTTTTTATTCGTCAATATTTCTAACCAGAATAAACTAAATATTTTATTAAAGAGTTCACAAAAAATAGTCTTTCTGCATAATTAATATATTTTCTAAGGCCTCCGATTTAGAGAAAAATTGAAATTATTTTTTCTCTTTGTCTGTACAGAAACCGCACCTTCGCCTATATCAATTAACGCATTAAAAAAAAATACAGCAAAATTGACATTCCATTGACAGTAGTACCTATTATATAATCTGTGATAGTACCTTGTAGTATTTATCCACCAGTGGAAAGGCAATGGTATATAGCCATACAGCCAGAAAATACAAGTAAGTGATCAGTGGGTGATGCCTGTTACAAAACATATTTTTTCTCAGAAATGGAGGCGTTTAAAATTCTGATTTCTATGGTCACGTGTTTCATATTTTTGTAGCTTAAAGATAAATATAGGTTTATTAGTGGTTGGTGATATCTTAGAATAAAAAACCAGCCTCCATACAAAAAGGGGACAAGTCCTTTTGTAGGCTTGTGAATGCCAGTTCTTGATTCTGAGCTGAGTTTGCGTACGAATCACCTGCTAGAAGACATAAAAATATGTTGATCTGGGCGATACTGTGATCTGGTTGGAACTCTATTGTTACGGCGCTAGAGTAGCAATTTGATTTAATGTTCGCTTCTAATCACCTATCTAATTATGAAATACTATTTTGACGACCGTCTTGGTGTAGTGGTTCACGCCACGGACTTCTAAACCAGGCGGTTGCGGGTTCGAATCCCGCAAGGGGCAAATGTTTGTGTGATGAGCACGAGCATTTGTACCTAAGTCATGGATGTTTATAAAAGTATTTAAGTATGTCTATCCGTTATCCTAGTCACCATAGCACAAGCTCACGCTTAGTATGAGGCTAGGTAATTGATGTGTTTGTTGGAACAATTTATTTATTTATTTACTATTAGTTAGGAAGTCTACAGTGAGTACTAAATAAAATAAGTTGAATCCCTGTTTAAATAAGCAACTTTACCTGTCTTGGTTTTAAAAATAGTCAGAACTTTATTCACAATAATTTTCTTTATTAGGAAATGTTAAAACATGCATGCAATATATTTTAACACATATACTATATTATGATACACAAAAAAAATTCAATTTGTCACACGTTCAGAATAGAAGGTTTTTAGGCCAAAGGAGTCTTAAGGAACGATTGTTCATTTATCCGTACCACATTAATAATTAGTGAAATACGGTATTATTGCATCTCCACTAATCTGTCCCGTGACTCCAGAGTGGCGTTCCATGACGTGTTGGATGAGGCTATGTATCCCCTGGAAATTGGCTACGCACACGCCGCAAAAATAGTTGCCACCATCGTAAATCTCGTTGTGATTCTTCACCACGTGCTGACTCATGCCCCTGTAGGACGCGAACAACTTACCGCACAGGTAGCACCGGTAACTATTCTTCGAATGCTTGTACAAGACGTGCCTCCGCATCGCCGTCACCGATCTGAACTTCTTCTTGCAGCTATCACACGCTATATCACTGGGATGTAGGGCCGCATTGTGATTCAGGAAGCCAAGGTCAGTAAGGAACGAGCGACGGCAGACGGTGCACCAGTTTGTTTTCCCTTCGGCGTGGAAGTTCTTTACGTGGTTCTGAAGAGAGAGCTGGCTGCTAAACAGCTTGCCGCAGGTCGAGCACGGCTTCTTGGACCTCACGCACGAGGTGGCGTGCTCCGAAAGCTGATCGTAAGTCTCGAAGCTCCGATAGCAACCGTTGCACCAGTGCGAGTGGCGGTGCATGTAACTTCGGTGCCTCTGCAGACTTATAGGCGACGCATACGTCTTATCGCACGACGTACAGTACACGTCGACTTCGCTGTTTTCTTTAGGATGCTTCATGTTTACGTGCATTTTCAATGTCTCCTCACTCTTGTACAACTTCCCACAGTGTTTACATGCATGGCCCATCCCTGTAGAAGGAACCGGCGAGTAGCCTGTAGTCATCTCTTTTAACGCAGGCTTCATAGTAGTAGTACAGGCAATACGTTGGTCTTCTCTGTCTTCCAACATTTTGGAGATAATTATCGCACATGTTAGCAACTTGTCGTCCTTTGCACGATCTGAATTTTGCCCCAAATTTGCCTCCTCATCAGATTCAGATGTTGCTCTCATGTTTTCCACTGAAATTTTAAAAACAATTAATTTAATACGAGCTTGAATAAAAAATTTAAAAAGAGATGATTCTGAATTATCAATCAAAAAATATCGTACAGGCATTATTTGCGTCTTCTTTGTCATGCATCATTTTACAGAGAATGTTCGCACAGGTTCGCAAAGGGTCCTTTACCTCGCAATTTGCATTTTGCTCCACATTTCCCTCTTCATTAGATTTAGATTTGCTACTCATAATATCTGAAAAAAAAAATGACACGTAGCTAGATGAAATCATAAAAGAAATCATGTGGTATGCTCATAATAGCATCCTTTATTGCTGTACGTAGAAAAATATATTTCAATAATGATTCAAACACAAGATAAGAGATAAATTCGCAACAGGGCCAGATTAAGCCTAGAGTTCACCAACACATGTTTAATTTTTAATCAGCCGGTTTAGCATTATTTGACATATTTTGTATGGGAATTCTGTTATATTAACCGTCAATTGACGTTTACCGGCTGATCAAAAATTGGCGCACTCTGGGTCTAAAAGGGTCTCATACTCGTAACTGCACTGTCGCAAGCTTATATGAAAGACCTTAAGTTTTTTTTAACCAGACTAGAGAAATACATAGTCCAGTTAAAAAAAAAATTATATTCAATAATAAAATAAACTAGGTATTTGCCAATGCAAATCCCACTATTTGTTGTGAAACTGACTTTGAATTATTTTATCAGTAAAGATCAAAGTATTTTCAAAATTGGATCAGTAGTTCCAGAGATTACTTCTAACAGCATGCTAAAAAAGTTCATCTCCGTATACCTAATATTTCCACACAGTGCAACGCGATAACTATTTTAAGTAGGTGTAAACACAATTACTCATTACACAAACAATAAGAAAGCAGGGCTATTCGATTATCACTTGTGTCGCAGTTATTTTACGGAAATAAAATAATTCAGCCGTCTTCTTTACTGGGAAGAGGCGAGGGGAGGGGGAGTACCTTTGCGATTTGTTGACTGGTGAGCCCGTCCAGACAAAACACTTTTTGTATTAAATTAGAAATGTTATAAACAACACACTTCTTACTCTCATCAAGCTCGCGAGATGAGTGTGTTACTCATTGCTAACGGGCTGTTTACCAAATCCTTAGATGAATAAATATATATGAATTCACTACGACATACAAAAACAAAGCTTAACATGAAATACATTTGTTGAATTTACCTTACGCAGCTTTAACGGAAAAATGGTGTCTGTAACAAGATTAGGTAAATCCCTTAGTTTCGTTGCATATACATACGCACACTGCTTAGCAACATGAAGAAAAATCATTTTTCACTCAACTTTTTTAAGGCTCAAAATTCTTAGATAGTATGTCTGAAGTAAATTAATTTAAGAAATTTAGGAAATAAAATATTAAAGCATATAATCTCAAGGTAATTTTGCTATCAATCTTTATGAATAATATTAACTTACCGTTAATATTGATATAATCACTCCCATGTTTTTCAGATTCATTAAGCTGTTATCTACTTTTGCAATTGCAATTTTTGTCAACACGCTTAGGCAGTTATTGTCTTACGAACCACGCCTCTTATGGTACAAAGTCTCTAAGTTTCGCGATTAGGCCAACTTGAAAATGTTTCTGTCAGTTTTATATGCTCATATTTGATTTTCTAAGAGCAAACCTATAACTAACTTTATACAAAATTACACTAACTACTTTCCAGAATTTTACCTTGAATCGAACCTACAACAAGAAAGGGGGGAAACATTGAAACTCCTTACATGTTGATAAATTGTGGTTTTGGGTGAAGTGAGCACTCGAATCGATACAAAAGTTTAACAAATAGGAACGTGGTGTGCCTGTCGGCCGCAGACACTGAGAAATTAACAAGAGCAAACACATGCTTAAACGTCATTCAGCACAGTGCCGGCAAACGACTTGGCTAATGAGATATTATTGCTATCGCATTTAATTTTACACCAAAACAATGGCGTTTTGAACTTGTAAACAAATTTGGAATCGACAACAATTCAATAAGACTAATCACCTCCTTACTTACTCATTACCAGTGACACTGCAACACATATTGCTTGTTTGCAGTGCGAATAATAATTAAAGTTTGACACTGGCTGCGACTTGCAGTTGCAATGAAAAAAAAAACTAAATAGTATGTAATTTTCCCGCCGATTAGTTCTCGATTCCAAATTCGATATCCGATTCGTGGTGTCTGTATTCTTGTGTGCGTGTGGTGTACGTTTGGTTCTTTATCGGGGCGCAGTGAGATCGGCCGCGGCGCTTCGCTCGCCACCTGGAAGGACCAACAGGCGACTCACGCGGAACGAGAGTCGCTACCATTCGGGTGAGTCATTCACATTATAAAGAACCTACCTATTCGCTGTCTTTAGCGCGGTCATTGGTGTGATGTCATTGGCTGTTTTTTTTTTTAAATCGGGACTGGGAATAACGCTGCATTCGGCCTGTCTTGTAAGTATAAAACTTTTTGTTTGTGTGTGGGTTTGGTTTCTTCTGCATTATTTTCAAGTATTCTGCGAGTAATGTATGTATTTGAATTTGGTCTTCTTAAACCTTTTTGTAAATAACCTACTTTTAGAAGACTGCGTCGACTGCTCTAATATTTGTTTTTATTTGTGTAAGTCGGTATCGGCTAATGGGCTATCGAAGACGTGTCTGCGACCGGTAGGACGGGTCCTGACCGCAACTTTCTATTTGCTCATTGATATTTATGCAAAAATAGAAGTGAGACGCTGTATGTACGCCTCAACCCAAGCTTTACTCTACCATCAAAACATGTATTTTTAAATGAAATATTTAGATATTCACCCGATAAAATACGTACCTACTTGCTTACTAGCTTTCTTGGGTTGTAATTTGTCTAACAGTAACTTTCAATTAAAATGTCGACAAACAAACAATGTAGTTTGTCAATGCTTAAGAAAATACGCTGTATTGTCATTCCGTTTAAATAAATAAAAAGTAATTCGTAAACCATAAATGACGTAATTAGTTAAGTAATTGTTTGTATAATTAAGGTGCTTGTGGCGCAGTGGCGGCAGCGCTTTGGTAGTGATACCAAAAGTTAAGCAACCCACGGCGCGGTCGTGATTGGATGGGTGACCATTCCGACCATTTAAGTGACGTCCATGACAAGCATCTCCGTGCTTCGGAAGGCACGTTAAGCAGTTGGTCCCGGCTAATATCTGTGGTATTAGTCGTTAAGTCTAGTCAGAGGCCCTAGGGCGGCTTGATAACTTCTGACAGTAAGGTTTGTCACTTGCCTTACATACACCCCTCCACCAATCCGCACTGAGCCCGCGTGGTGGAGTATGGCTCGTTCCTCCTCATAGTTGAGGTGAGGCCTTTTCCCAGCAGTGGGATCTAATAGGCTGACTTATTTGTATAATTTACCTAAAACTGTAATTAGTATTCCGAATCTAATTACCTATTATTCCTAGCTTTAAACGGACTCTAATAACTAATCCTAACTTTAAAAGAACTGAAAAACGGAGGGTAATAATGAATGAACTTTAATATTACAGTATTCATTTCAATTATATTAGTGTCAATGGTAAAATACCTCGAATTAAATTATTTTTAATTCGAGTTATGTACAAAACAATATTATGTAAAGTTTATTAAAATACTAACAATGTTAATAAAAGCTACTTTTGCAACACTTAATTAAAAAGTCAAGCTTATTCCTATTTGTCAATAAAACTAACTTAAAAGCTAAAAATGTATTAATTGGGATTAAAAAAATATTTTATATACATGTACATATCGTTTGACGATCATTAATTACTTTTTTCGTCTACATCAAAATAATCTCATAACGTACTTTATACTTTATTATTAATTTAACCCTAAAACTCACTTGCACCACCTTTTTTTAACTATATCTATAACAATAACTGGTGTTTTTCGTATGAAGTTTGAAAAATTTTTGACGTTTATAATAGTCGAAGTATTATGGTGCAATCCAGCCTAAAACTTTATTAAATATTTTAATTTTTATTACTATCGCAATTGTTGAAATAAATGGGTGAACTGTTCTATTTTGATGGCAAGCTATATAAAGTACTTTTAAAAATCTAAGCGATATTGATTGTAGGCTTTCATTTATAATTTTCTCATTTTGCTTCACATTCTCGAAACGTCTTTTCCTTTGTGTAGTAGTTTCTATTTTGTTCATGCTGCTCCCACCAGTATAGAAGTTCTGATGGCCACCTTCCAACTTTAGCATCATAGCCTGGGTACCATATAGGATCAGGATAAAAGTACTCGTCAATACAAATCAAACGAGCCTAAACTCGATTGAGTTGTGTCGTTTTATTTCGGAGCTCCTATGTCCACCTTCCAACTTTAGCATCAGAGACTGGGTGCCATATAGGATCGGATCAAAGTACTCGTCAATACAAATCAAACGAGCCCAAACTCGTTTGAGTTGTGTCGTTTTATTTCGGAGCTCCTATGTCCACCTTCCAACTTTAGCATCATAGCCTGGGTACCATATAGGATCGGATCAAAGTACTCGTCAATACAAATCAAACGAACCCAAACTCGATAGAGTTGTGTCGTTTTATTGCGTAGTTTCTAAGGCCAGCTTCAGCATACGACCCTGGTCAACATATCGGATCAAAGTACTCGTCAATACGAACCAAACGAGCCCAAACTCCATGAGGTTGTTTCCTTTTATTTCGGAGCTCCTTTGGCCACCTTCCAACTTCAGCAACAGACCCTGTTTACCATATAGGATCAGGATCAAAGTACTCGTCAATACAAATCCATCAAAGTACTCGTTAATACAAATAAAATGAGCCCAAACTCGATGGGGTTGTTTCGTTTTATTTCGGAGTTCCTATGCCCACCTTCCAGCTTCAGCATTCGACCCTTGTTACCATTTAGGATCAAAGTACCCGTCAATACGAATCAAACGAGCCCAAACTCGATGAGGTTTTGTCGTTTTTGTTCCAACTCCAGCATCAGATTAGCTCTCATGTCATCATAATATTGCGCACGCACGTGGTATACACATGCATGCAAATTTTCAGCTCAATCGGAATCAGGGAAGCAGGTCATATTTTACTTGCAAGATTTCATGACAGACGGGGACAGGTGAAACTGAATAAAAGCTTATAATGAAAACCGGACAAGTGCAAGTCGAACTCGCGTAAAAGGGTTCTGTACCATTAACTGTACAACATTAGATACTATATAATGACTTTTTTTTAATTTTAAAACTGCTAAAAATCAAGTATAAAAGTCCAAATTAATTTTATTTTGTTTTTAGTATTCATTGTTATAGCGGCAATACATGTGTGAAAATTTTAACTGTCTAGCTATCACGGTTCATGAGATACAACCTGGTGACAGACAGATAAACGGACAGTGGAAACAAAGTAACCGCGTCTCGTTTTCACACTTACGTAAAAGGGTAAGAAACCTTAAAAAGCTTGAAATTGTAAAGAATCACGTTACTATTTAGTCCACCTCTTTGACACTTACGGAAAATTATATTTATTACTAACTTTGTCTTTGGTCGGTGTCAGGGTATAATAATTTTGAATAATTGTCTATAGAGTGTTATCATAATTCATATTTATTATTACGAGAAATCGGAAGCATTATTGAATATGCGATTTTATACAGAAGGGTCAGAAAAAATTGATATGTATATGAATTATGTATTTTAAATGAAGGTGAAGGTACGGAGTTATTTTTATCGATTGAATCTTCTGGAATGGTGTGCTTAGCATTGGAACCAAATACCATTTGTTTTTTTCTAATCATTGACTGCTAGGAACATTCAGTTAAATTTAGTAATACTATTGTTATACCAAACAATAATTAAGTCATAAGTTTAAACCCAAAAATTCTCACACGAGTAGGTTTTGAACTCACTACGTTTCGCTTTCGCACACAGGTTAGGTTATAAAAATAACACAAGTATTAAAAATAATGATAAAGTTTATATCGTACAAATAAGTAATTTTTAAACATTTCATTTTCATTATTTAATATTATTTCCAACGAATTAGTTAATTTTAATTATTTCAATATCTATCGCCTTATAATCGAAATCTCATTAATAAGTAACGTCTTTAATAATAATAATAAACTGTTTCAACAAACGCATCAGTTACCTAGCCCCAAACTAAGCGTAAGCTTGTGCTATGGCGACTAGGATCAGAAGCACCTCCGTGCTTCGGAAACGTCACGTCAATTTCAAATTTTCAAATGCCACAGGGTAAGAAAAGTCAGACATGGTTTTTTTTACGTATATCGATGAAAACCACCCAAAAAACAATATTTGCGAAAACTCAATTCTCGAATTGGGCTTTATAATTCGGCGTTTTGAACTCATTTGAAAAATATAGCGAGTATAAGGTCGGGTTGCTGATTGCAGCCAAAGCGGAGCAGGTTCACATTTTACAACATTCGCATTCGCACATCAAACATACGCATTCGCAAATTCATTCGCATTCATAATGTGACATAAACAGGTACAAATTGCTGAAGTTATAAATCCTGTATTATTTTATTCAGATTTAGAAAGTGTAGACAACTTTCACTGTTAAAAGATGCAATATCATAAAACACCATTGTCATAGCCTTGACCCATATCTATACATACAGTTCTTAAACAAACCATTGTCATAAGTAGCCTTGACCTATATCCAATAACAACAAAACTAAGGTTCATGAATAAAAGGGCAACTCACCTTTGGCAATGTTCTTGGCTCCATCTTTGGTTGTAGTAAGTTTTTCCTCACGCGAGGAAGTCAAGCGCCACCTTTCATCGTGCTTCACCAAAACATGGCTGCCGTTCACTTGGGTCGGGGACATCCTGGCCAAACACTCCAACGGTGTCGGGCCACTTGGCAGCTCCCACTGCCACTTCTTAGTCTCCTTGTTGAGATAATATGTCGTACCTACAAACATGATGAGAACTATTAATAACCCATTTCAATAGTATGTGGGTAATGTTGTACCAACCTGTAGCGTGGCTTGTAAGGAAGTCCCATTCTTCAGGTGCTTCGTATAACGACATTGTATTTACAATTATCTGAATACTGAATAAGAACCAATGATGGCACGAATACTATTTACACAACAACCTTACCGCCTGCGCTGACTGACTGCACTGCACTACGCACTTCCAAATTTGTATTCGGACTTGGACAAAGACATATTTGAAATGCAGATAATTTAAAGATTCCAGACTTTTCTCGTAAGTTAGGTACCTAACTGGTACCTAAAAATGCTCCGCCTTCCCGTGTCTCATAATCTCATATTCCTTACCGTTAGATTTGGACATCACGTATAACATGTTTTTCTTTGTTTTTGCATTATTATCTTGAAATCAAATTCTTATTTTATTTTAGGGGAAATTGTGTCATATTTTTGTTGAATATTATCTCTTTTAATTATTTAAAAGCGGTCTCTAATATTTCTGAGGTTATAGGGATATTATATACTATACTACAACTGTATGAAGATGTGTATTATTGTTACGTGCTTATTTTTCTCATAGAACTTTCGTGTAATAATAATCAATTAACTATCAAAAGTTGCTTACTTAGTTTTCGGTATTTTTTTTTTGCCAATATTGCAGCAGTACGAGTATTAATTAATATTTTGGATATAATATTATGTCGTATGAATATTTTTTATTTCATTTGATTTCTAGAACAAATGACTGACATAAAATCTGGAAGGTAATGCGTTCTAAACAGTTCGGTGCAGGGTGCGGTTCTAAACAGCCTCCATATTCTAAAAGACGTAAGTGCAATTCTAAAAGGGACCATCGATTCCTCTTAATTTTATCTTATTCGATTTGAACTAAATTAAACAATAAGCCAAAGCTTCGGCATGTAAACTCATAGTTTAATCCATATTAAAATGATCTTTTTACCAACGCAATTTAGTTATGTCGAGAAAAAAATACTAAACAATTATCGACAAAAAAATTACATTTTTTTTATCAAACCTTATCGATAAGTTAATCGATTATATAACTCCGATTTCAATTGAAGTTCCAAAAAATAAATATGAGAAAAGCAAATCCATTTGCAAGTTGTTTACCGCGGATCTCAAAACACATTATAAACTCAATAGCAATGAGTCAAAAAGACTCATTTTATCTTGTTACTTATTGTTACGATCACATAACCGACTATTTGTTTTATGAGTTTTGTAAATTACTAAAATACGAACGTATTTGTCACTTACATAACTGATTTTGTGTTGACGACTATACAAAAAACGCCTTGCTAAAGTTCGTAGCAAAATCGTTTTTGTCGTTTTGTGTACCTATAGCACGCAGGAGTTATGATGCTTTTTTTTCCGAATTGTGACGATATGGAAGGGTAGCTATGACTTTTTTATAGATGAATAGGATATGCAACTATGCCACATTTCATGTTACTAAGTACAATTTTTATCACATGTAATGCTACGGGCAGTCGCCCATACTTCAATTAGCATCCGACTATTAGACAATTAGGTAATGGCCCTGTTGGGCTAAGATGACCAACATCGATACATTGTCGTTAGACATGAGAAAATTTGTCATTGTGTCTTATTTTATCATTTTTCCTAACATGGCAACCACTCACGATAGAAATCCTTCCCACGAGAAGCCTTTATTTACACTACCACAGATTATTTAGACAGGATAACGGGATATAGCCATATTACAAAATTAAATCATTATTAGGGGTGGCAACATTTCGTTGATGTTCAATCATTCATTCAATTTTACTACCGATTTGGCTTAAACACTTAATCCCAAGCACGACTATCGATTTAAAACTAAATTACTTACATCTGTTTTTGACATGACATTGACAGTTTTGACAGCCATTGATAGACGAGTCCCTACTCCGGTTGACGATGCCCGTTAGCCATCTCGCTCGGTTACGTTGTCATTCTGGCGTGAGTAACAGGGACGGCTACAGTCGACAATATTGACATCGTCAATCGGAGTAGGGCCTCTGTTTTATAATCAAAGTCAAAGGTGTACCTATAAATATTTTTCAACAAATTGTATTATCAAACTAACAACAAATGGAAGAGAAACTAATATCATTATTTACTTTTAGAAAACTGTGATGTAATATAGGTACAGATTACTTATCATACATGAAAGCGCACCTGGGTTTTGCTACCTTCCTTATACTTCCTCCTCAAGTAGCTGCTAAGGTGGAGCAACCAGTAGGAGTACCTTAGGCCTATATTGGTTGGACAAACTGAGTCCATATCGCTCAGTAGAGCAGTGAAAAAAGGGTAAGTATTGAAGCATTTAAGCAGACATGCAACATTTTGTCGTAGAGTGTTTTCTTTGGTATTTGAATTGAAATTTGGTAGTAACTAAACCAACTAAACTACATACTTAGACGTCTAAGTATGCACAGAAAGAAAATACATGTTAGTAAATTAAATAATAATATATTGTGTTTACATTTTATTTCAGGGTTTAATTTTGGGAGGTACGCTGGAACAGAACAAAATTTGATTCAATTGTAAGGAAAAGTTTATTTTACAGAATACTTGTAGTAGTACCAACATAAATCCCGTTGAAAGTAATTGTGAATAATTTTTGATCCCTTCTAGCTTGTGATATTTTAGTAAATATGCAGATTCTATTGACATGTTCATTCGATTGCTCATAATTTTTATGATTTTATTGTTTTCAACATTTTCCACCTCTAATTGATACCTTGAGTCACCCTGTAACAAAATCGAAAGATATAATGAAAAACATAGTTTTAAAGAGTATGTATTATTTTTCAGAAAATGTCATCGCAGTCAACATTGACTTGTAAGAAGCAGTGGAGACTATGGTGATAAGACTTATTATATTAAAATTTTAAGAAAAGGTTTATCGTTTGTTAATACCTTATTATTATTCTGTAAAATTACATATTATTGTTTATTTGACTAATGATTTTTCTACTCCAATTTATTTTACTTTTATCCACCTTTATGTATAATAAAGTATATAAGTATATGGTAGGTAGGTAATAGTAGGCTCCCCATAAGTTATTCAAAAGCAAGTTAGGCGCAGATATTGACTGGAATACTTTTTGGTGCACAAAGCTACATTAAGGAAGTTTACATATCTAAGATATTTTAGTGTGTTTTTCACAATTTATTTCAACGATTTACATACACTTAATATATGCTTCCTACCTCTGGTCCTAGACTGAAGACACTGCTTACAGTAGTTTGGGCTTAGCACAGAGAGCGTTGTTGTCCAATTTGCTGTTGGTTTCCATGGGTCAAAAGAAGGCAACATAGGTAGACCCTAAGAAACAAAAATCATGATTACCTAACCTATCCTACCTATGTAAAATAACACACATCATAAAAGGTTAGGTTCTGTTTTCAATACAGTATTTTGTAAGTTTATAAAACACAACAATAACAGCTATTCTTTGCTTTTGTGTAGGTGAATAAGGTCTTTGTGATAGATGATTTACGTAAGTGTTTATTTTGGAGATCTCACCTTCAAATAGGCTAGAAGGCTTATAGACTCTAGCTGGGGCCAAGATGAGCCTGTCTATGAGTATCCATGGGCTTAAATATTCGCCAAAGCGACTGAAATACACTCTCAGAAATCGACTTGATCGCAAATATCACCGATGCGTTTCTGTTGTATTTCTTACACTGGTCGTTTGTCATATGCGTTTAACACAAAATATATAACGGTACGGACATATTTTTCGCGTTTTACACAGTTTTTCACCGATTTTAATGAAGTTTTTTCCTTTGTCGTTAGCACCAAGTGACCACGATAATATGTCATGCGAAAATGTCAAAATAGACAAATAAAAGAGGCTCATGTTAGAGTATGTAGACTCTTTTATCGTTTTTAATCATATTTCCTATTTTGACAGTTAGACATGACATAAATGGCATGACATGTTAGAAGCGGTAGACAAATGATATAACGCTGTCAAAATACGATTAACGGCCGCGATAATGATATGTTGTTTGGCTTATGCTAGGGCCACTGGTCTTGATTGACAGATCAGGAACACCGGTAATATGCGACGGCAAATGTCATGCCATATTGATCGTTATCACTATGCTTTTAAATTCTATACTCGCTTCGCCTGTGCAGTCATGTATGCATTCGTGTTATAACAATGTCACACTATATTTGTAGACGCCACTGCTACCGTTCCAATATTTTATCTACAATAGTCCTAATTTTAGGGTCCTGTACCTCAACTAAACCTTATAGGATCACTTTGTAGTCCGTCTGTCAAGAGTAAGACCCTTTTTCTCACGAACGCATGGAGGTACCTAACTTCAGCCGAAGAGTAAGGCTCGGCGTAGTTCGTGTTTACGATCGAAAATGAAACTCCTTTTACGATGCAGTTTTTTTAAGCGACGGACTGCATATACACAAAGTGCAGTGATAAAGGGAGTAGAGGCAAGGGCACATGAGTTAAGACGTTATTCCACGTTTCTCAATTTAGTCGCCCTAAATGATTTAGTAACCAAATTCAGTCGTGATATAGGATTTAGGAAGCAACTTTTCTCGCTGCAGACGCCATTCTTCGAATCGATACATTGTGGTGATATTTTTTTCGCAACAGTAAAGTCTCTTCTAAGCGCTATATCTTATAGTCGCAACCACTGAGAGAGCAGGCAGACCGACATTTCTCACATCATGGGATTGGCCTGTAGTTTATAACCATAGAAATAAAACTTACCGTTTTCATGTTTGTTACGTCTTTTTTATAGTTACGGAATCAGGGTCGTTAACTTTTGAAACCAAAAAAATAATGGTAGGATGAAACTCATTGGAAAAGGAACAGAATAAAAAAATTAAAGGAAAAATACTTTATGGACAATCTGAGGTCGGGAAGTGGAAGGGAACTGTCGGTTAAATGAAACGTTAAAAATAGCACGTAATGAGTGGCTGCCATCTAGAATTCTATAAATAACATGTAAAAAACAATTTACAATAACAAAATTATCGCGTCTGGCGCGGTGCAGACAAATACCTATTCACCTTCTACTTTGTATATTATTACCTCAATAATTATATTTGCAGCGATTATTCTAAAAGCTCGTTATGGGTAATAATTATAAATATTATTGTCACTAAAAGCAGGTAATCACTGTATTGCGACAGTATCGCAAAAAAAGTATACAGGGTCTTACCAAATCAAATGTATTCATTTCAGGGGGTTATTCTGCTGCTCTAATAAAACAACTGTTTCTATGTGACTGAATGATCAGCTGATTACTGCTTTCTGCTCCTAAAGCAGTTTTGTAGGTAAATCATCAGTATTTCTGTGTTAAACCCATATTAAAATTGTTGCATTTGATGAGTACTTAAGCATCCCCAAACACAAAATCAGCAAAAAATTCACCCTTTATTCTAGACCACTGATTCAGCTACTACAGTCGGCAAGAATGATCAATATTTTTTTGAAAATTAAATTAAATTTCTCAAGCTAAAATTGATCGACTGTGTCATCGGAACCCACGACCCTTTGCTATCATAGATTAAAATTATCAATTGTTGTTAACCAGAAATGAATGACTAAGATCGGAGTTCACCACTTTTGAAACAGGTCGGCAAACATGTATTGATATGATTAATTTGAGAGAATTCCCATACAAAACATATTAAATAATGCTAAACCGGCTGATTCAAAATTAAACATGTGTTGGTGAACTCCAGGCTAAAATACCTACCCCTAAAATGTCTGTTAAAAGATGTTCCACGTTTCTGATTTTGTTTTACGTGTAATCATATCAGTTTTAAAAAGCATCAGAGGGCTTACAAAGGAAAATACTTCATTCTATAGTGTACGTGTAATGTTAATGTATTTTTATATAAATAGATTTAAATGTCAAAGGTACTCTTCAACAAACTTAAATATAAGTCAGCCTATTAGATCCCACTGCTGGGAAAAGGCCTCACCTCAACTATGAGGAGGAACGAGCCATACTTCACCACGCGGGCTCAGTGCGGATTGGTGGAGGGGTGTATGTAAGGCAAGTGACAAACCTTACTGTCAGAAGTTATCAAGCCCCCCTAGGGCCTCTGACTAGGCTTAACGACTAATACCACAGATATTAGCCGGGACCAACTGCTTAACGTGCCTTCCGAAGCACGGAGATGCTTGTCATGGACGTCACTTAAATGGTCGGAATGGTCACCCATCCAATCACGACCGCGCCGTGGGTTGCTTAACTTTTGGTATCACTACCAAAGCGCTGCCGCCACTGCGCCACAAGCACCTCCAACCTTAAAGTCGACGAGTAAATATTTTATGTTTTCTTTGAGTAGCTTCTATTTCTATTTTCGTGTTTATTAGATCTAGCTCGTATAAAAGCATTCGATGCCATTTACATTCGCGTGCAATAAATGTTTTCTAATAATAGGTATTTGCCTAAGAATGAATGTTGAGCTTTTTTCTCAGAACTTTTAACTTTTACGTAGGTTTTTTTTTCACTTTCATTTTATTGTATTAATAATTAAATGATGCTTATTTTAGATTTGATAGAAATAGTGTCTATTCAATAGGAAGAAATTCATAGGAAGTCACTGAATACACCTATTTTAATGTGTTGTAGGTATATTTTTATCATATTCTCTGTTTGTGAGAAATTGAAATACGCAGTGAATAGCTCTATTTCCATCTAACTATGGTATGCAATGAGGGATTTTCCTAGTGTCAAAAATCAGTACTTAAAAATTCGCTAGATGGCGTTGACCTATCTAAGTCATGTAAATTTTTATTTGAGAAAAAGCTGGTATAGCGTTTAATATATTAAAATGTTTATGTTTAGCATGTTTTTGATTCACGCCTACTAAGAGGTCGTTTTTTATCAATTTAGTAATCATCAAGGCGTTTTTTCTATTAAAATTTATTTTTAACTGCCATTCAAATATATAAGGGGAAGTTTGCAAGTGGCGCCTGTGACAGAAAAGATGACGGGAAACCGTTTATCTTGGTATGGACACGTGATGAGAAGAGAGGAGAATCATGTGACAAAAAGAGTGATGAGTATGAATGTTAGTGGATGGAAGGGAAGAGGCCGACCTAGAAAGAGATGGATGGACTGTATAAAGCATGATATGATTGTGAAAGGAGTGGATGAGTCAATGACGAGTGATAGGATTGTATGGAAGAGAAAAACATACTGCGCCGACCCCAAATATAATGGGAACAGGGCAAGCGAATGATGATGATTCAAAACTTGCTTATTTTTAATGTAAGTACTTCCACTACATGTCTGTAGATAAATTATTACAATAATTTGTTTTTGTTTTATATTCAATGATTTCGACGAATATTTGTATAACTTAGATAAAGAGCGCCATCTATCAACATACCTACAACAAAACTAGAATTTTGAGTTGTCAGAAAATCCCTCATTGCATTAAAATCTGTCCGGACGTTTTCAACAAACATCAAACAATTTATTGTATGAAAATCAGATTTTTCGGAATTTTGTTCATACTTTCCAATATAAGATATAGGCATATATTTATAACTACGACTCGACTACTAGCGACTCGACCCGGCTGGAGATAGCTTAGCCTTTTGGGCCTTGAAAATTTATAATAACTTGGATTCTAATAAAAGTCTCATGGTTAGGAAGATATTGTAACTTTTTTGTAGTTTTTTTATGAAAAATAAAAGAAAGTGGCACTATCTTCCAAACTATTACAATTTCTCTAAGAAGCATGTTATTTGATTTAAAGTTAGCTATGGCTAAGCTATCTCGAGTGTCAGTTTGGCGTGCCATTTTTGGACGAATAGTGGCATAATCTCCCAAACCAAAAGACTTTTTAAAAGTTAATCTGAAAGGTCTATAGCTAAGCTATCTCCCTCCAGTTTCAGTCTGGCACCCTCTTTTTGGGACACCCCTGCATATGGTAAGACTCTTCCTTAACTTTTTTCCTACATATGTAGACTGTTCTGTCTAAGAGTCAAAGAAACGGAGCTCAAGGCTGCTATGTGCTATGCTTTGGGTGATTTTATTAACCCCCGACGAAAAAACGACGGGGTGTTATAAGTTTGACGTGTCTGTGTGTGTGTGTGTGTGTGTGTGTGTGTGTGTGTGTGTGTGTGTGTGTGTGTGTGTGTGGCATCGTAGCTCCCGAACGGATGAACCGATTTTGATTTAGTTTTTTTTGTAGTAGTAGTTCCTATATTTGATTAACTTCATCTATTATTTGACGCTTGAGCAAGAGTAGCTTTTTATACTATACCTTCTGTGAAATGAAACCAAGTGAAAAAACAATTTCATTTCATTACTTTAAAGCATTCGTTTTTTTATACTATGTAATAAATTATTATTTATACTGTAAGTACTTTTACTATTTTCCAACCCTGAACGAGCCAGACGCCTAACCACTTGTGTCTGCGATCATTTCCACGTGTTACGCATGTGATGCAACCGCGCGGGCGCAGACGAAGCGGCATATTGCTTGCTATAAATGTTTTGTATGTTTTACTGCTTATTGTGTAAGTATGGACTGTGAGGGATCGCTTTTCGTCATCTTGTGTATTAGAATCTGAGACTTCACATTTTATAACTAGCGAACCGTTGTTCGGAATTTCGGATGCGTATTTACCTAAACATTATAGTCCGACAAATTCGTGCGCGACCTTCCTGCGGAACGAAAGACGTACGGGGGTGAGGCAAGCTAGATGTCAGCGGTGGCAGGTTGTGTTGCGGGGAATAGGATTACCCATGACACGGAGGGATTGTGGTTACTATAGTAATATGCGTTTGAAATCTGGGCGTGCTGTATGTATTATGTCGACTCCGATGTGTGCGAAGTCCTAGTATGTCCTATAAATGATTAGTGTTCTATCTAAAGGTGATTTTTAATTATACTCAGCTTTCAGTTCCAGATTCAGTTTCTTTATTTCTATTATTTGTCGTTTACAATCGTTTCTGTTATATAAAGTTATTGCAGCATACAGATGTACAATATTATGACGTTTATTATTGTTCTAATGGTCTATCTCTTGTCGTTATTTCAAAATTGACTTGTAAAGACAGTTTTTACGGTACAGACAGAGGTTTTACGCGTAGCTTCAAACGTCTACAGTATGTACTCTCACACCGAACGATCGCTTGTCGCCGCAAACTCCTGTGGCCTGTTTTGGAATTAGGAAGACTGAAGGTTAACACAACGTGTAGTTTTTGACATCCTATAAGTGAAGACAGTTTTACTGCTTAAATGTAACAACTTTTACTATGGTGTCGAAATACATTTTGGGGTCCCCATATAAACTGCATTCACCTGTCAACTAGAGGAGATAAGATATTGTACTTAAAAAAATTACCACGCCTCTGGTGGTACAATATCTAATCTCTAGAATGCAATATGAATACTTATCACTTAAAAAAAAACAATAATTTATAATATAGAGAGACTCATATTTTTTTGACCGCACCACCACATATTGGTTCCATATTAAAAATAGTTATATTAGAGCACAAATGTCTAAAGTTATTGGATATCAAAAGAAACACGTTGTATACATTTGTACATCGGAATATCCGGTCACTAATCATGACTATTATGGAGATTTGTCGACTATGGTGATACCCACTAAAAATAAGATGCTTCCGTCATAACTTTTAAATTAGTTAAAATGTTACATTTGCAAGGCATAGAGCATATTCCGCCTTAAGTTTTACTTGGGTAAGAGAGTAGCATTCTACCCGTCGACAAACTATTCGCCGTAATCCAGGCGACTCGGGGTTTGTAGTTTGTGCACCGCAGCACTTGGTATGTGCGGCCATTACAGCAATAAGTTCAACACGAGGCACTGTATAAAGGCCCTACTTGGCATCACGATGTATCCGTCTCTGTCACTCACGCCAGAAGCCAGTGCGTGTGAGCGGAATGACTATCGCCAAAAACAAGGACATCTTGCTGAACTGAGTATTGAGTAGACCCTCAGTCAGTATATAGGTAAATAATATACCCTGTGTACTGACGCAACCATAAGCGCTACTAAAATTTACTACAAGCCACATTTTCGCCTGTGTTGCTACATAAACTGAGAACGGGATTAAACCATCATTTTGTAATATCTTCAAATAACTGATAGAAATAGGACGACGATTAAAAGGTTATTATAGATGTATTTGTCGACCCTGTATTAAAAAGACAAACTGGTGGCTTAATAATATCAGAAATCCAAACTCTGCTAAATTTCGTTACCTATTTATATTTACATAAAAGGACAAAGTTAACTGTCTTGGATGATTTGAAGAAAAAACCTAAGTAAAATCTATGTTTCTAGACCTTTCTAAAAACCTATATCTATACATACTATTTGCTCTTCCTGCACATTTATTACGCATTAATTCTTTAGATGCTTTTTTCCAAAATTTTAAGGTCGTAATTTTTAATGCTAGCTACCGTATAAATAAGGTATACGGTAGCGAAATACGTTACAAATACGACTTTATTTTCCAAATCCTTCAATTAAACCATAGTAAACTAATAAGTAATTACATAGCGTGACGTTAATGAGTGGGTATTGCACGTTCCCATCAACTTAAGAACTCGTGCCTATACAGGGGGAGCGCAGTGCGATGATGTTGAATTCTTGATTGTCATTTAATAATACATCTTTTAATACGAATGTTAGCTGGCGTATCATGTGGTCGTCAGGATAATGAATACCAGAATGGAGTAAATTGATATTTAACACGCATTTTATATATCACTAGCAGTTCCCCGCGACTTCGCCCTCGTCGGATTTTCCATACCAACTTTATATATCGCGAAAAAACGTTGCCTATGTCCTTCCCAGGGTCTCAAACATTTCTGTATCAAATTTTATTTGAATCGGTCCAGTACTTCCGGAACCTATTCCGTTATAATATTAGTGTATATTTATAATATTAGTGTAGATTCAATCAGGCCAGCTTATGAGAGCTGGGGTCTATTTCATATAATTTAACAATTGAAAACTACAACGACAATTCGGTGCACATTGCGGAGTAAGTGATAGAAACATTTTGTAGCTTCATATTATTGACGCAATAAACATTGTCGTTGTTTACAATTGTCTCGTTTATAAAAGGACTTGTCCTCTTTTTGTATGGAGGCTGTTTTTTTATTTCAAGATATCACCAACCACCAATAACCTATATTTATCTTTAAGCTACAAAAATATGAAATACGTAACCATAGAGATCTGAATTTTAAGCGCCACCATTTCTGAGAAAAAATATGTTTTGTAATGAGGCATCATCCATTGATTATTACTTGCATTTCCTGGCTGTATGGCTATGTACCATTGCCTTTCCACTGGTGTATAAATACTACTAGGTACTACCACAGATTACATAAAAGGTACTAATGTCAATGGAATTTCAATTTTGCTGTTATTTTTTTCATGCGTTAATTGGTATAGGCGAAGGTGCGGTTTATGTACAGACAAAGAGAAAAAATAATTTAAATTTTTCTCTAAATCGGAGGCTTTAAAAATATATTAATTTTTCAGAAAAGCTATTTTTTGTAAACTCTTTCATATAATATTTAATTTATTCTGGTTAGAAATATTGACGAATAAAAAACCATTAATAGACAAGTCCTTTGGCTCTGGTTGTAGAGGACAAACCTTTGCCCTCTTAGACTTTTTGCGTGACTGTACCTACTCTTTGAAGCAATGACACCATGTTCATCTTTCTTTCGAAATAATTATGTAACTTGTATATATTTTATTATTAGGCACGCTTTTATCATTCTAAAACAGCTGGTGATTCACGGTTAATTTGCCAGAATCTCCATACAAAGTATGTCAAATAAAGCTAAATCGGCCGATTAGAAATTAATTATAGACGATAATTTTATAATAGAAGTAAGTTAAGTACTTTAAATTATCAGGGCAGAGACGTACAATACTACTGTTACAAATTTGAGTTTTAATAATTCAATTTCTTCGATAATTAGGAATAAAATTATATTGGCTATTTTATAACATGTATTCATGCATTTCTTTGAGGGAGTCCCAATTTACTCTTTCACTAACAATAAGCTATAACTAATATTAAGTAACATCTGAACGCTACTATCGGATTTTGCTTTTAATATTGTTTGGTTGCAAAATGAATGTGGGTTTTACTAAAGGAAAAGCTATGTATGCTATCACTTGCATGTTTTTTTAAAGTTGAAAAAGTTTTCCATTTTTATTACTAAGGATTATGGAGGCTTGTTTTTTAGGGTCTTGAATAAAATATTGTAGTCCGCT
The DNA here is from genome assembly GCA_949316185.1 of Pyrausta nigrata. Taxonomy (NCBI): domain Eukaryota; kingdom Metazoa; phylum Arthropoda; class Insecta; order Lepidoptera; family Crambidae; genus Pyrausta; species Pyrausta nigrata. Next base: position 5,590,098 of record OX438936.1, read on the forward strand.
GTAAGCATGATTTCATTTTAATAACTTAATTGTCTATTTCAAACTTACTATTTCAATGTTCATATCTTTTGATACCTTTATTATGTCTGTGTGTGAATTACTTAAAATTAATGTGAACCGACTGATGGTAAAATGTTTGCCTTTTTTGTGAATTAAAGATTTACTAGTTGTATAATAACATTCACTTTCTATTCACTTATACACACTCACCACAAATCTTATACAATTTAAGATAGTGTACGAGTATAGTATTCTAATTTTTTGTCATGAATCTGACCTTCTATTGAAGTTTAAATTGTAGTTTGTCCTTTTCTTTTTTTTTTCGTATAAAAGAGTTGAACTAAAATTAAAGTTAGATTTAGAAGGAACACTCGTAGGTGCTCAGAGACATTACTTAAAATTATTGATTTTTTTTTTAAGTGATAAGCATTCACTATGCAATCTAAATATATTATTGCACTTGAAAAAAACGACCTTGAAATATTTCGACAGGCTCTGCCAACGCCAGGGTGGCCGAGAGGTTAGGCAATCGCCCGGTATGCGAGGAACGCGGGTTCGATTCCCGCCTCTGGTGGTCGTTTTTTTCAAGTGCAATAATATATTTAGATTGCATAGTGAATGCTTATCACTTAAAAAAAAAAACAATAATTATCTTATTTGCAAGCTTCATCTTTCGATTGTTAAATACTTGCAATAGTATTTCTTTCGAGTGTTGAGGGTACAATCCCAATAACATTGATGAAAGCAACGCGGCATTACAGCGTTAAGAAGCACTTGAATATTTCGACAGGCTCTGCCAACGCCCTGGTGGCCGAGAGGTTAGGCAATCGCCCGGTATGCGAGGAACGCGGGTTCGATTCCCGCCTCTGGTGGTCGTTTTTTTCAAGTGCAATAATATATTACTTAAAATTTTTCTTTTACTAAGTTTCAAGCAGTCCTCTTCTATTTCATTTGACAAAGAAAGTAACAGAATGAGACTTACTGCCGCACTCAAGATACGTCAATTTAATTTAATCTATAATCAACTCTCGTTCTGCCGCTTTCTTTCTCAAAGAAAAAGAAAAGGACTGCATGAGATTTAATGGAGGATTAACTTTAATTGACGTCTCTGAGTGCAGCAGTTAGAGAATAAAAATTGACGATTTTAAGTGTGGCATCTAGGCCCTTCGTACAAGGCTACGCAAATCTTTAATACCCGACGAATTTGGTCATAATAGTTTGTACGACGCGTGCCTTTGTATGAAGCTTTGTGTACGAAGGCCCTTGGTTTTAGGAAGTATCCTAAAACTAAGGGCCATCGTACAATTCGGGTTATTCTATCAAGGCAGTGAGGAGTTTCATTCAATTGACACTCGAAGCGGGATCGAGTCGAGTGGAACTGTTTGTGTCAAATGTGACACTGCACATCTCTCGTCCTCTCCGCTTTGGTGGCAACCTAAAGCCCCAGTGTTCTTGATTCTGGACATACAGAATATTAACATTGTCTAATGTTGCAGAGGTGCGGCAAGAGGCGGTGCAGCAGGCACTCGCTGAGATGCAGAACAGACCAAAGCCCTCGCTGCCCATGCCTTCCAAGAGGACCTCCATGATGGCCAAGAGCCCTGACAGGGAAAGGCATGACCTATGTAAGTACTGTACGGTACATCGACTTACACAAATCTAACAAAATACCTGTAACTGACGACCAGGGAGGGTCGTCAGGTCGTAGGTTTTGCACTGATGCAATTTGGAATTTAAAAAATATATGTGAATCTGATATTGTTGAGCTTTCCATGGTAAAAGATTTTTTTAAATGGATACAGTAGTTCCAGATTACTTACAATAATACTCACAAACTTAGCCTCTTTATAAAATTAGCATCAATGATAATGAACTCTCTGATCAACTCGGTTGAAAAATTTTGCTGCGGAAACAAAGACATGGGTTAGTTGATGTAAATGTAAAAAGGTTTATCGAAAGTCTAAAATGGTATGTCCACGAACCTTGTTAGGAGATTGACTAACCCTTTAAACTAATGAACTAGTTTTAAATGTTTTTTTAGGTAACTGTCATGTTTGCTACGCGCATATGGGCCACCGACCACTGCCACCAGTAGCTGTCGCGCGCCACGTCCTTTGGTCGCTCGAAAGAAAGTGGTCGGTTGCCGGCCGCTGCGATTGCACTTATCTGTTGAACCTATTGACAGATGTTTTAACATAATGGCGAGTTCGCCACCGGTGGCGTGTCGCGAACACTGAGTCGCTGTAGCCGCCACTCGCTTCACGTGTGCGGCGACGTATTAAAAATATTGTAAAACGCTAGTCGCCAGCCACCGGTGGCTGTGGTCGGTGGCCTATCTGCGCGTAACCTTAGTCTTGTTCTATACTTGGTCATAATCATTATAATAATTGGTCAGTGTTTCCAACGGATTACAACCCAAAGACCTTCAAACTCAGAGTAAAAAGGCTTCTTCTGGGTAGGGAATTCAATCCCGCATAAATATCGCAATCCCGCAAGCATGCGGGATCAAGGTCATCAATCCCGCGGATCCCGCGGTATCTGCGGGATTGCTTTTGTTTATTATTATTTTTGTTTTGTGTAGTTAAATAAAAGAAAAAAAGACAAGTATTTTTTATTATTATTATCAATATGAAGCACAGTTATTACTCATATTATAAATTGAATATAATGATGTTTAAGAAGCATAAACAATCAACTTCTTTTAAGAAACGATATAATACAAAATTTAGCGTTTCATATTTAAATTTGTATTGAAAATAAAACATATTCATTGGTTTTAGAGGCATAAAGAGGTGAATTAAGTAAACGCCGGGTAAAAAGTTAGCTTATTTTTTTCTGAAAATGCTTTCGAAGAAACTATTTTATTTTCCTAAATTATTTTCCATACAAATTCTATATAAAAGTCACGAGTTCTATAGGAAAGTTGTTAAATCACTTATTAATGAGCTGTGCTGAGGTGTCTTATAAATAATTAGATAGTCGCCTGAGCCCATTTTTCTTAAAAATATATATATTTTCAATCCCGCAAACCTGTGGGATCCCGCGTTTGCGGGATTGGATTCTCTACTTCTGGGTGAGCTCGCTCCACCATCGACTCTGTCTGCGCCACGTCTGGCTTAGTCTAGAGTCAAGAGTAAACCCATGTCGAAGAATAAAAATAGTAATGTTACTCTTACTCATGCAGCATCAAGCTCTGACGACGACTCGTGCGCGGGCGACGGCGAGCTGCCCCCACCGCCAGAACTGGGCTCGCCCCCCGCGCGCCGCCCCGCCGCACCGCACCCCCGCCCTCACCCGCACCCCCTGCCCCAGTTGCACCACTCGCGTGAGCAGAGGGAGCGAGAGAGGGAGAGAGACAGAGAGAAGAAGCACACGCCTAGGGAGAGAACAGAGATAGACCTGTCAGAGATCACCACACATTTGCCGGCGTGTAAGTACATTGCGTCGGTTAATGTGTCAAGCCTAGTAACTCATCATTTTTGTAATTACTTTTATATACAACTTTATTACTAATTTACCCATCTAGTTTTTTGTGCCCCCTGTTAAATTTGATCTGATGAAGTTACGATTTCTGACACTAGGCCTTGTATTTTAGAAATATTTCTCTCCAGATTCAGTTACAGACTGATTCTGTCACTTAGCGATATAAATGTAAACTTAAACCGCTTTAACTCGAAAGATTAGTAGGTTCACTCTTATGGATCCATCCATTTAACCTATTTATTGCATGTCTTTTATAACAAAATGACGTCAAAGTTTCAAAAATTAAAAGAATAACCAACTTTAAAAATAGGAGTCAAGCTTTAGTAAGCAAAAGGTACGTAGCGACTGCCTGCCCTGTTTCCTTTTATCAACAAAACAACATTGAATAAAAGCGCTTGGAGTTCCTCAACAGGGTTTTCCAACGCACCAAATTTTATTTTCTGCCCTTTCAATGTCGGTTAATCAAATTGGTACATGGTACGGTCTGCAAAACAGGGTAAACGTTTACCCATTTGCAGCCACGGGTCTGTTAACGCAAACAAAGCTCCCGGGCCAGATTTAAACACCAACCACAAAGTGAAACGGCCAACATTGACACCAAAAATAACTTTTTTTTTACATTTTCTATTCGATTTCTTTCATTATTATGTCAAAAAACACTAAACAGCAGGCCGCCCTCCATCCCTCTCTTGGTGTTTTGTTTCTAAAAAACGCAATATGACTAACCTAGTTACGTAAAACTTTCCTTCCTCGGTTCCTCGAAACTTAAATAATAATAATAAAACGTTTATTTCAGACCAAATCAAATATAGCTACAGATAGTTGTAAGTAACATATAACTTAAAATTATTGTTAGTACTTACTTAAAAATAAAAACTTAAAGCTACCACATACAAAATAAAACAACGAAGTGCTCAGTCAAAAAACCGATTCCTAAATCCCTGCACATGTATTTGTATCCAGTGCCTAAAGATGGAACATGATGGCCTATCTCTAGTAACCATCAGAATGCTGTTAAAAGGAGATTCCTAACTCCTGTAATGTTTATTCGTATAAATAAAGAAATTTTGATTTAAAGAAATTTTAATTTGATTGATATGAGATATCTTTTTAAAATATCTACTAATTTTCTAAGAAGCAAAGCAAAAGAGGTCGTAGAAATCACTCACTAAAGTTGGTTGGTACAATCGAATCGGGGCCACAGCCACTGTATTTTACGATGCCAGTTTGTAGTATCAGCAGTAAATAAGACCATAAACTTTGCTAGGTTAGCTTGTAAAACGATTAAATAACAGAGATCGCAAAGTAGATTAACTCTACAATGTAAAATAGTGGTCCTTAATTATTGTTGTACCAAATACTACCATATATTTTTTGCTTGCTAACAAAGACTACCAAGGTGATGTACACCCTGCAATAAATGATTTATAGTTACTATCTTTTTGTCATCTATCTATATATGTGACTTTAGAGATGACTGTCATCTTTTTTTTTTCTTGAAGATGTGTTACGTCAATATTATTATAATATCTTTGGCTACTCAGAAGCTTTTCAGAAGTCCAAACTAAAGCATTATAGCGCCACCCAGGACTTTTCAATTAGAACCATGTTAGGTACTAAGTAAAAGTCATGTCACAAAATATTCGATATTAAATCCAAACCTAGAGGGCCAGGTTAACTGAGACCGATCATGTCGCCTCAAACAAGATGAGCTGATAAGTCAGTTTGAGCATGACCAAGGAAATTGGTTTAGCCCTCAACTGCGGTATTACTGAACTGAGTCTCAGTACGATATCCAGGAATTTACACTGAAGGAAAATTTAATATTTGTACCTACTAATGCCTGGTATCTAAATCTACGCTAATACTCCATGTACGTCTTTTAAACTCTGATGTGATAATTTTATATTAAGCAATTTAGAACAGGTCTTTACATCCTTTTCTTTATTGATGAGTGCAATTTGGCGTGGCACCTAGTTTCCAAAAATACGTTAACAACAACCCATAACATATTTAAAAACATAAAACAATTTCCATAATATTAACAAAACGATCTCGTATACACTGGGCATCTCTTTTGTTAATGATATCATAAATAAATCATAGCACGCAAAATAAATTACAATCAAAAACAAGCATTAATTAATAACATATTACACATAGGACAGATCTAAATCATAATCACAAAATACTTATTCTGTGTCATAATCCGAAAATATGTATGCTTAAAAGTATACTATCGATGCAATTTTGAATTTGTCTTGCAAAGCAATCGAGCCTTTGCATATTAAGGGATTAGCACCAGACCAGACCAGTCAAGCAGAGGTGGAACATTCAATCAGACCTGTCAAACATTTTCGCCGTCGGTGCAACCGGATTGGTGTCCACTGATGCGCTATCTGTTAACTTGATTTCCGACGAATCCGAAATGTCGGACCGAACCCTTAGGCTTACAGTGATCGATGTCTATACACAGTGAATTTTCAGTGAGGTGCCAAATTTTAATAAGATCTAGGGAACAATATAAAGAAACGACTTTATCGCAATTATTTTTAATCGTCGTTATTCGAATAACATCACCTTTTATCCGGTAGAGAGGCAACGTAACGTTCGCGCGCCATACCTTATATCTATTAAATTGCACTTTTCAGTTGATCGTTACGCAAATCGTGCGTGCGTATTTTTTCTACGAATTACTGGAATTATCCGCTCCTTCGACAGGCCTGTGTATCTTCCCGCATAGGTAGCAAAAACGTACCTACGCGCGGCGACCCCTAGGTAAGGGCCTAAACAAGTTGGGTTTCGCTAGCCGGCAGCGACACGCTCCCGCGTTGCGGTGCGCGACACTAGGTTGCTGGTTGGACGAGCGTGAATAAAGTCCTAGAAAGATGCGCTAGATGGCGTAAGTAGCTTCTTGTGGCAGTCAACCCTATCGCGTTGCGTGATAGTACGTCACTGAATAGGTTTAGTGTATTATGAATCATATTCCAGAGTTATAAGAATAAAATTATCTTGCAATGTATTTTTGTAGGTGTCTACACGAAAATGTGCTTGAGTCTGAGGCGAACTGAATTACACCATATCGTTGACAACATTGAGTAGATATTTCTTTGAATTTCATTGCAAAGTCATACTTCTGTACGGAGCACTAGTACTTATTCTGTGCCTTCGATATTTCAACAGTGGATAGGAATAATTAAATGTGAATAAAGAAAATCTTTAAGTAGATCGATGATATTGCTGTAAGCCGAAACTTCTGAAAATGTCGTCGTTTGCTTGACACGAGGTTTCATTGTAAATGACAACTTACCTGCATATTAATTTGAAGTCTTTAATTGTAGGGTTGATTTGCCATATTAGAAGTCGTACAATTAAACAAATAATAATTGACAAAAAAAATAACAAATCAGTTTTACATGACAACAGTGATATGATGCGGTAACATAGAAATGTAAACAACTTACAAAAATATGGCGATTTCAGATTCATCGCTGTATGTACAGCGGGTTAGGATCTTTAAGACTTCGGTTTTCGTATATAAGGCAAGGCAACGGAAATACTCAAAATGAAATACTCATGAGCCTCAGGCATGGGCTTTCAAAGTTTAGTTTAAATTTAGTATATTGTTCTTTCTCAATTTTGTAGCTTTTATTTAATAGATAATATTATAGTATATTAATATGACACATATATATTATATTAATATTACACCACGCACGGGATCAAAATTGTTTCTTATTAAGTAGTCTTTATTATGTTAATTATCTTACCATTACTTACAGTTATTTTAAGGGAAACCTGTAATTAGCTTTACTTACCTTTACAATACTACTTAAGAAAACACAATGTATTACGCTGTTGGTTTTCTAAATAAATAATTAAAAAAAAATGCATCTTTAACAGTTTCACAAAAGTAAACGGTAACCTTTTTCGTAATTCAAATGTCCACAGACGACAGTACTATAAGTTTTGACTGTCATCTTTCTCGTCGCTACTCCACAAACTTCTGTAGTTCACGTCCCATTGGTATGATTGACGGGCAATGTGGACAAATGACCTTAGCCACAACCTGATCTCCGGCCCGTAATCCGGTCACTCACGATGTTATCCTGGCAGGTAACTCAATATTGAATATCTCACCTCCGATCCCGAGTCTCCTGTGATCCGACCGCGTAATTCAGACCCCTTAAGCTATAAATTTGTTGCCGACCCCACGAGGCAGCAGCAGACGACATGTCGCCGCGACACTACTGGTTTACTAAACTCGCAGCTAGCGATACGAAGCTTGCATTGAATTCGAATACATAGAAAGTGTACAATAACTTATATAATAAATTCGGTTTCTGTAACTCGAATGAATGGAATTTCATATTATTATAGTGTCGCGGCTACACTTATGTTCAATGTACAAGTTTCTTTATTGTAAAACACAAAAACACTTTGTAAAATTTTAAATAACTTCTTTAAACCTCTCGAGGTTCTAGACCCCTAAACCACCCTCCCACCTTCACAAAATTCCCGTATAATAAAGACTAATGATATCAAGTACAAAGACTTTTTAATGCGTCATAATCCGACGCAAACTGTTGATCAATTCAGTAAAAGTTTTACCTCTGAAGAATTTGAGCTTTGAGCTCTTGCTTCGCAATTCCCGAAGCTCAATAAAATATTTTTCCTATATTGCTTTGAACTGGAATGAAATTTAATTAGAATTGTTGTCGTTCTTGGAAACGTGGGACGGAATTTTAAAGGATGATTTTTCAAAACTTTTATATTTATGAATTTTGTTTTGTGAAACTAAAGACGTTTTTCCTTGACATTACTGAATAAAAACGTCGAATAAAATATTCATATTAAGTGTCAAAGGCACTTCAAGTGTCGGAGTAAAGAATTTTTTGAAATATTTAGAAACACTTTTCTACTCGATCGAAATGTATCTCATTCTTAGGCTGAGTTGCACAACTTTAATTTAACCGTACCGTTACTACTAACTGTAACAATAACTTGTGTGTGTCGTATGTAATTTTACAGATTTTTGAAGTTTGTTATAAAAGAAACCTTCATACCATAAATTATTGTTTTTAAATGATAAGCACTCACCTTGCAGTCTAAATATTAGACATTGCACGAGAAAAAATGACCATCAGAGGCGGGAACTCTTCGGCAATCGCCCGGTATGCAAGAAGCGGGTTCAGGGGGCTGATTACGTAAATCTGTTGCTAACAATTATGGATTTAAATCGTTTGAAAATGTTCTATTTGACAGTTTCAGTTACTCTGTTAGGCTGGCCATTCACGGTCAGTAAAAATGATGACTCCACTCACTCGCTTAAAATAAATCTCTAAACTGGCGAAATTCAGTGTTCCATGAAAGAGCAGTTTCCAACGACATGGGGACTTTTAGATTTTTTTTTGGAAAAACCTTTCGTTTTAGACCCGGTTAAATACACGTGATTTTGGAAAAATATGATAGCGTTTAGTTATTATTTTAGTTCTTTACCCGCGGCCAAGATTTTAGTTCTGATATTTAAAACATCAAATTATGGACGTACGTACGTCAGTCCGACTGATTAGATTTTAACTGACCATACTTGTGTTCTGTTTTCTTTAGCAACACAACATTGATTGACATAATTTCATTCAAAGTCACATAATCCGCTACTAGCTTCCGCTTCTAGGAGTATTTTTTTCAAGTGCAATAACCTTCATATCATATTTAACGAGCCGTTATCCCGCAGACATCCAGCCAGACGTGACGCACACGTCCTCTGGCGCGCGGCGTGGAGGCGCGCTGATCGCTGACCGCGTGCAGTGCTACGCGCAGCCCGAGGACACCGGCACCGGCACCGGCAGGTGGAAGGTGAGCCATATAGCTAGGATAACTTATCTTATCTTCGTAGGGGCCATGGGCATTGACCCAGGAGCACCTCGACCCACTAGGAGCTTTTGTGACGCCCTACCTTTACTCTTCAGTGTTCCTTTTCTGTATAAATTTTACTATGTCTTTAGGTGGGAAGAGCCTATAGTCTTCCGAGTCTGGATAAGCCACTCCAAAAAAACCTATTCAGGTTCCAGCTAGTGCATCGGCATGACACATGAAGTGCTTCATGTCTTCTGGCTCTTCCCCACAGGCTCTGCAGCTGCCGGTCTGAGTTAGTTCACTTCTGAGAAGCTAGGGTAACCAGATACTAATACTCCTCTGGCGCAGCAACCCAAAGTGTGTCTTGGCCGCCGACACAAAAGAACGTCATCTTATCCTTTCCTGTGCCACCCCTTGCCATTCCAAGGTTACCAGATGGAAATACTAAATATTGGGCAAAATTTTAAGATGCCAGTCTTTGGATTATAATCGGGACAAATAAGTATTACGAAATAAAAGTTATTTTTTAGTTAAAATAATCTCTAAAAATAACTTTTTGCCAAATTATGAGATTAATCCATTATTTAAATATAAGTACATCTCTAGTAATATACACTCGATATATAGTCAAAAACGCTCACACAGTGCTATCCATACTAATATTATAAATACGAAAGTGTGTCTGTCTGTCTGTCTGTTACCTCTTGACGCTTAAACCACTGAACTGATTGAGATGAAATTTTGTGTGGAGGCAGTTCGAGACCCTGGAAAGGACATGGGCTACAAAAACATTAAGGGGGTAAAATGGGGGATGAAAGTTTATAAAATCCATTCTTGCGGGCGAAGTCGCGGGGAACCACTAGTTCTCCATAAAATATACTGTGCTTATCGAGTACATAAATGCCCAATGACTCTGCTGAACTGTCATAGCTTCGCTCATAGTCTATGACTGGCTTTTGATCTCTGTGTCATTTCAATTTTAGCCACGCCCGTTTGTGACCATCTGCGCCTAAGCAAAAAAATGAGTTTCGGCACCAGAACTGTATGTGTAATAACGGCACGATTTAGCATGAGCCAGTGGATGAATCACCGTCCCAATAAAGTACCAGTTTGTTTGTATGCGACCACTATCAAGCAAAGGGTCGTTGAGTTGAATCAGTGTGAAGTGCCCGCAGTCGCGAGTGTGCGGGTTTAGTATAGAATGGCGAAATTACTTATTCAAAATTAATTATAGTCCTTAATAGTGTCTGCTAACAAGCTTTGAATATCGAGATTGCGGTATGTGAATTTAATTAATTTTGTGTTAAACTACGTGTATAGGTTCGTATAATTACATTTTGTAATACGAAAATTTTGATTTGATTAGGCAATATGTAATTAATTAATTGTAGGACACTTGAATCCCATTTTAACTGAATAAAATGGTTTGTTCCAATTAATTAAAAACGGTTCAATTTGTTTTTATTATAGTTATTTTGAATCATAAAAAAGGTCATTACAAAGGTAAAGTTCCCATCGTAATGAAACATATTATGATTCCCGACTCACCTGTTTTTTTATAACTAACTAGTGGTTCCCCGCGACTTCGCCCGCAAGAGTTGGATTTGCCATATAAACTTTCATCCCTCATTTCACCCCCTTAATGTTTTTATACCACTACAAAATGTAGCCTATGTCCTTTCCAGCGTCTCGAACTGTCTCCATACTAAATGTCATCTCAATCGGTTTAGTGGTTTAAGCGTCAAGAGCTGACAGACAGACAGACAAACACACTTTCGCATTTATAATATTAGTATGGATAACTATAAATTAATGTATGTCTGTTAAGCGTTGCGAATTGCGATTAAATCTTGTCACTTTAAACGACTAAGAATCTGAATTGAATACACTATCATTGTTTTTGAATTTAAGATAATTATTGATATCGCTAATCTCGTATCATAATGACGTGTTTATAGGTAATTGCGCTGGAGCGAAGCTTGCCTGCCTGTTAAATATATTTACATATTGGCAATATCAGTGTCGGCACGTTCACCCTTTAAATCGATCATAGTAATTTTGCTTCACGTAATAGGAATATTGCGTCGAAATTATTTCATTAATTATCATTTTCACTATTGAACCGCAATTTTCCGAATAATCAATTCATACACATTGTGCAACAGAAATTCTTTCTGATCTAAAATTGTGATTCTGTTGCAACAACTTTTTGAATGAAATCAACAGGAATATTTAAAAGAAACATAATTGTGACAAATAATCGCTAATTTAGTATGGGGAAGTAAATTTAGCTTTGAGAATCCGATATTTCCATTTCCACCGTAATTCGAGAAATTTTCATCGTAATAAAACCCTGCATTTTTCTATTTCTCACTCACCTCATTGTATTGTTACGTAAATGTGTGTGCGTCTGTTAAGCGTTGCGAATTGCTATTAAATTTTGTCACTTCAAACGCCAACATCCTGAATTGAAATTTTAAATGGAATGTAAAATAAATAAGAGAGGAGGGATAAGGAGAATTAAAACGGGACCTTATTATTAAGACTCCGCTGTCCGTCTGTCTGTCTGCCTGTGTGCCTGCCAGTCTTTCTGTCACCAAACTGTAAATCATAAACCGTAAAATCTAGACAGTAGACATTTTTACAAATGATGTAATTCTGTTGCTGCTATAACAAAATATACTAAAAGCAGAATAAAATAAGAAAAAGTTATTATAGTGTCTAATATAGATGATGGACGGAACCCTTCGTGCGCGAGTCCTACTCGCACTTCTTACATTCAGTATACGACGCTGTAAGTGTCGTACAAAATGCGTAATACTAAATATAAATAAGGAAAAATATGACGCCCTTAAATCATTCAATTCTGTTTTTTCCCGCTTCTGCCAGCTTATAGGTATTGGTACGAGTACCAGTCCTGTCATCATTGTATTATAGGAGAACGCAATGTTAGTCCACTATTTTAAGTTATAAGTGCATTAGTCATTTAGGTGTCTTCTAGTTATTATGTTTTAGGTTGTTTTGTGGTTATTATTCACTAAGTTTGGCAACACATATTATGTCTTAAAAGCCAGTTGTTATTCACGATCGATATCAGTAAAATGAAGCAAAGAACCATGGACAGTTCTTAAGTAAAAGTCTTAAAACCTGTACACAATAGGGATGGGTCTAACCTTCTAACAGTTTGCTCAAAGTCTGATCTCTACTGAGGCGTATCACAGATGCGATTACCTAATTAAAACCTTGGGTTTAATGGGACGTGTGATAACCTAACTTTTACTTCCAGGTTTCAGCCAAGATTCAGCAACTTCTGAACACACTAAAGAGGCCGAAGCGCCGCCCCCTACCAGAGTTTTACGAGGACGACGACATCGAACTGGAGATCGCGGCGAATCCCAAAGACCCCAATGCCCCCAAACCTGAAGGGGGCACCATGACCCCGGCGGTGGGCGAACAGCTGGTGGTCCCAGCTGGGTTGCCGAGGAACCTGGAAGCGGCCCTGCAAAGATACGGAACGGCTTCCTTTAAGGCTAACGTGGCGACTGTTCTGGACCCCAATGGGAAGCTAAGCAACTCGCTTACTTATGGTGAGTTGGTTTCGTCGGCCCTAAGACATTTTTGTTTCTTGGGACTACCTACCTACTAAACTTCACTGGTTAGAGTTATCATTGAGGTTAAGATGTAGACTGGCTGAACAGGAGTTGCAGAGATATTGTGAGCTTGAAGACTTTTCTGGTCCGTGGTATCGATTTACTCGAGGACTTCTTGAATCCATTTTCTAAACATTTGGTCTCATAACGAAATCAGTTTTATATACTATATGGGTGGAGCTAAATTCTGAGTATTTTCCAATTTTCCCGACAGTTGGACATATTCCGGATTTTGTCCCAGCAAATTTGAATAAACCCAACAGTTGGAAATAATCCCGGGAATAAACCTAACCCTAGTTCATATCATAACTTCTATTTATAAACTGTAAGCTCCCGATAGCACAATTGTAAACCTCAGTCGCTTTCATCCAAGTTGTTATTAGTAAGGTAGTTGTAAAAAACAGCATTGTTTCAAATCTGTCAACACGATTTTTATGTCACCATTCTTGGCCACAGGCAAACTCCTAAGCCGCTCTCTCAAGATCGCTCACGCAATCCTGAACAAAACCTTCACGTCGAAAAGCAGCAGCGGCGGACCCCTAACGGGGGACAACTCCATCAAACCGGGGGACAGAGTGGCCCTGGTGTACCCCAACAATGACCCCATTAACTTCATGTGTGCGTTCTACGGGTGTCTGCAAGCTGGGGCGGTGCCGGTGCCCATAGAAGTCCCGTTGACAAGAAGAGATGCTGGTCTGCAGCAGGTCGGATTCCTCTTGGGATCCTGCGGCATACAGTATGCGCTCACTTCTGACGCTTGTTTGAAGGGTGAGTAAATGTACTTAGTAAAAAAGGATTTAACAAGTGGTTGCCCTGTTTGGATGTTAGATAGCACATCACACTGCGATATGTTATGCTGTTGCAAAAGGAGCCGTTGTCCAATAATGTTCAGTCGGATGTGCTGGTCACTGTACTCTGACAGTAGTTTGTAAATTCGATGAGCATATAAATGCTTACCGCGCTGTCAAAAAAAAGGCGGTCAAGAATATCACGCAATAATGAATAGGTACACCATTAAGCTTCAGCTTGAACTGCCAATGCAACAAAACTTCGAAAAGACATAGAATATTCAGTCTTGATTCTTCTTTCTATATTGAGATTTAATCAAACTACCATATACTTATTCATAAAAAAGACACTTTTTACTTACGTACTTCAAAAAAAGCGACTGGTCAGCGTTAGGTGAGTTGCGGATTCTGCAAGAAGAGGGCATTCGAACTTGAAGTCAGTCATTTCCAGTCTAAGCCAGTTTCCAGTAGATATGTGCGAGGATGCGTAGCGAGGAATGTGGTGGTAAGAACCAACGAAATCTCTTAATTTACCTATGCTCGCTTAGCGGAGCGATAATAGGTACATAAAGCGATTCCATTAACTCAAACAAACATCCCTCGCTACGCATCCAAGCTTTGCTTAGCACTAGGGTAAAATCTATAGAGCTTACTCACAAGTAACTTTGACTTTACTTATGTCGAACTTGGCTAACTAAAACCCTAAGTAACAAGTTTTGATTTCGGATTGATAGTCATACAAAAGTTGAGAGCTGTGCTGAGCTTACTCTAGGGAAACTGTTCCCTTTCAAGCATAATTGTTCTATAAAGTTAATGAAACTAAAATGATTTGAAAAGCACTTTCAAGTGTTTATTTTTTATTTAAATAACAGTTGTAAATAACAATATTTTGATAATCTTAATTAAAATATTTAGTCGCTGTTGGGTAACATATTGATTGAAACGGAACGCGCTGGCCACAGTGCACAATCACAGTGACAACTGATGTCTGTCAAAAATATATGTTATGTTCGGTAAATATCTGGAGCTTTTCGCCAATTTCAGTGACTAAGACCCGAGTTCACCAATCCTTAAACAACCGGTGAACTTTGATTGACGGTTAATTTGACAGAAATTCCACACAAAAAATGTCAAATAGTTCTAAACGGGCTGATAAAAAAATTGTTGGTGTGAAGCACAGGCTTAGTCCGTACAAAGTCAGTGCTGAGACAGGATCGAATCGTGATTACAAATTCCAATTTTGTCTTAGCTCGCTAGATAAGTCTTAGTTAAGTATAAGTACGCTCTAGATCTTACCCTAAGGCCTACTTTTACGAAACTCGATAAATAAGTGTACTCGCGCTAAGTGTAGCGCTAAACATATTTAAAAAATCATTCTGTCTTTGTCAGTCATTCGTCGTTGGCAGAAACGGGATGATATTTTAAACATAATTACCGTTAAACGTATTTAACGAGTTTCGTAAAAGTGGGCCTAAGTATCGGTATCGTTAAGTGCGATATAAACTAGCAATAAAACTTTCAGAAGTTGACTAAATAGTAGACTATTTGTTACCACTGTGTAAACACGTTTGGCAACTTCTGCAACCTACATACACGTGTATGTACTAATTGTGTGCTTCCGGAACTTGCTACAAACATGTGTATTAAAATTACAAACATTGCACGTAATGTAAACGGACCAGCAAGCCCTTGATCAAAAAAATCCAGGAGGAATTTACTAATCTACCTCCGTAGCAGAGTCTAAAGTCAAAAATAATATTTTATTCTATTTAGGACAGAAAATGCCACTTATGAAGGTCAAAAGTTTAAAAATCAGTAATATTGGCCCTTAGGCTCGCACAAGTAGTTTTTTTAATAAGATTTTACGTATTAAAAAGCTTTTTTTTTTATTAAATAATAGTAACCGCGCAAAGTTAGGTCGCCCAGGTACTTTATATTTATCAAATCTTTGCTTAAACATTATCTACCAGGTCTACCAAAAACCTCCTCGGGCGACGTGGTCTCCTTCCGAGGCTGGCCGTCCCTCCAGTGGGTGTCCACGGAGAAGCTTCCCCGGCCCCCGCGCGACTGGATCCCTCCCCCCCGCCCCGCGGACGATAGCCCCGCTCACATTGAACACACTTCTGCTGCCGACGGGTCTGCCATGGGTGTTATAGTTACCAGGTCAGTGTAATGATGTCTTCCTCTCATAGGTCTAAAGCTCCGCGCAAGTGGGCCACCGACCACTACCAAAAGCTGATTACATTATTTTTAATACGTTTTGTGTCTCAATGTCACGACACGCCACCGATGGCGGCCAATCGCCATTTTGACAAAACATCTTTCAAATAATCAAGTGTCAGGTTTGAACGTCCACCAAAGGGCGACAGGCGACGGGTCTGTCATGGGTGTTATAGTTACCAGGTCAGTGTGATATTATTGTCTCTTTGGTCAAGTGGTCTGCACGCTGGGTACTATCCACGAAGTCTTGGGTTCGAATCTGGTCAGCAAGATACTGGTCTGTTTTGAAATAACTCAGACACAGCTCCGGAATCAGGAAGTTGGTGGTGTTAATACCCCCTTGCCTTGGAAAGCACGTTAAGCCTTTGGTCCTGCGGCTAATCTCTCCCCAGTCACGTCAGACTGCCGTCTCACCGAACTGTGAGAGTAAAGGAACGGAGATTGCACCTGTGTATTGCGCACGCACTTGTGCACTATAATATCTCCCGCGCATCAGTTGGCTAATATCTGTAGTCAAAAGGCTTGGATTGTTTCTTAAAAATGCCTCTCTTTGTTCTATTGGTAGTAAGGCTGGTTTTCAGTCAATAATGCGGAGCTGACAGGAGACGTACGAATGACAGCGCATCAGTCAGGGCAAACACTGCTGTGCTGATGTAAGAGTGTTTCTGCATTTATACGCGTATTCCTTTGTTGAATTAACCACTGAATATAAAACGGACTGGATAATGTATGGGATAATCATCGAACAACTATTGATGGCGGAGGGTGTCGTCTATTTCATAGAAATGACATTAAATTTTCCAAGGCTCGGTTAGATAGTATTTACTTGCAGTTCATATTTTACAGGAATAATATAATCGTCCTTCTAAATCAGAAAGACCACTTTCACACTCTTTGGTTATTTTTTTCTATTCCAGAAACGAACACAAACATTAATGAAAATATGTGGTTCCATGCGACTTCGCCCGCAAGAGTTGGATTTTCCATATAAACTTTCATCCTCCATTTCACCCCCTTAATGTTTTTATATCGAACTCGAACTGTCTCCATACCAAATTTCATCTCAATCGATTTAGTGGTTTAAGCGTCAAGAGGTAACAGACAGACAGACAGAGACACTTTCGCATTTATAATATTAGTATGGATATGTAATATTTTAATTGTATAGAATATCTTGCAGTTCTGCATGCCAATATCGATGTTAGGCCTATGTCCGAAGGCCCTTAAGATTCAAATGTCTCCCCAATGTTGAAAAACAGATGGTATCCACCTGTTATCATCGACTCAGCCCTAACCGCAAGAGATAGCTCAATCGGCATGTGTTGTGTTGGCCCTGTCAAGGGTACTTTCCTTTAATACAATACAAAGACTTCAGATTATAGAAAGAAGATAAATGTTAATGCATCGATAATCCCTCGCGACGTGTGTCGCTCAATTTACTTATGTGTACGCTACAACTACTAGAATCTTCTTGTCATCATAAGGAACTCAGTAATTCATTCATTCATTCTCTCATTGCCGCACACAAACGACTGTGAAATATAACCAATCTGCTGCGAAGTTCACTTTGACCATCGTGCGTGTCACGCCCCTATTTCATATCTCATCTTTCCATCATCTAAGGAGTCATGACTAGTCCTTCTGGGCAACCAATGTTGTTTGACAACGTTTTATCCGTGGGTATAGCCCAAAATACTACTTAAATAACTTACCGAGATGCACAGACCGCCGGATTAAACGCAGCCTAAACAGCTGACGATAAACTAAAAAAATGCCTAGTGCGTGTCAGCCCAAATGAAGGGTTTCGTAGTTGCCGTGTAAGCTGTATTTTATTACGATTAAGTTGGTTGACATCAAGTAGTAAAGCCTTTATAGCCATAATAATTTTCCTTTGAAATTAATTATACAGGGTGGTCCAAACAGTGACGTCCAAATGTTTTTTTGATTCTTTATATCCAAATATACGAGGGCCTTTCAATAAATACTTAGCCTACAAAAGAAAAAAGAAAATTTTGAGAAAGTAGAGATTTATTTTCATCATAGTCTCCTTTCAATTCAACACACTTGGCCCAGCGATACTCCAACTTTTTCAACCCGTCCAAAAAATACGATTTCCCGAGGTCTTCAAAATAGGCGTCTGTGGCGGCGATGACCTCATCATTCGACCCAAATCTTTTGCCGGCCAGTGACTTTTTCAGATTTGGGAACAAGAAGAAGTCACAGGGAGCCAAATCTGGAGAATACGGTGGATGGGGCAGCAATTCGTACCGCAATACGATTTGAAACGATTTGGCCATGACGACGGCGGAGGTGTGAGCCGGCGCGTTGTCGTGGTGGAACAGCACTTTTTTCTTTGCCAAATGGGGCCGTTTTTTTTCAATTCGGCATCGAATCGGCCCAATAAGTCAGAATAGTAGAGCCCATCACACCTTGCGAGTCCCAAAAAACACTGGCCATCACCTTTCCGGCCAATTGAACAGTCTTCGCCTTCTTTGGAGCACGTTCGCCGGGTAAAGTCCACTGTTTCGACTGTTCCTTGGTCTCTGGTGTGTACCAGTGAACCCATGTTTCGTCGACGGTCACAAAACGACGCAAAAACTCTGCTGGATTGCGTTGAAACAGTGCCAAACATGTCGCCGATGTGGTCTCACGGTTGCGCTTGTTGTCTGGTGTGAGCAAACGCGGCACCCATCGCGCCGATAACTTTTTCATACCCAGTTCTTCGTCAGCATCAAGATGGCGGGATCAAGCTTCCGATTCAAAATGTTCCATATCAGGGTATAAGTGCATCATATGTACCATTTGTACCCTGACCTAGACGTTTGTACATCTGAAGACAAAAACGGCACATCGTCATTTTTCTGGTCCCGCCATTATGACGTCAAAGTGGCGGGACCAACTTGAAGCGCTGCACACACAACCTTAATTAATTGAACTCGATTAGTACTGCATTTGTTCTTCCTATATACTGTACTGTTTTCTTGGTAGCAATAACTGGATTAAAGTAATGAAATCAAAACGCTGATCCCGCCATTTTTACGTATCTGTAAATTGGTGCATTCATATCGAAGTCGCTAAATCACACAAAAAAACACATAACAAGACTTTGTACTCGCTGAGTACATGATCGTGATGTTTGTCTCAGATTTGTAAGCCTTGTAGGAAAAAAGTTATCATCAATTTGTTGCTCCATAATCCGTTTGGCATGTAAATAGGGGAAGGGGGCCTAAAGCAGTTTACTTATGTTTATTTTAATGACCTCTTCAGATCCTCG
Source organism: Pyrausta nigrata (assembly GCA_949316185.1). NCBI lineage: Eukaryota > Metazoa > Arthropoda > Insecta > Lepidoptera > Crambidae > Pyrausta > Pyrausta nigrata. The sequence goes on from OX438936.1 coordinate 5,609,372, forward strand.
ATGAGAAGTCTCGCCAAGTGCTATATATTGATTACTAGTAACAACACTATGTGGCAGGCGCAGCACTATGAAAGAGAAATTATTGTCAATGTTTTATTTAAACACTCAATGATTGTTCACTTCTTTTATTGGATAATAACACAAAATAATACAGTCACATTTAGGTGTGGTACAAGCCGCCATTACAATAATTTCTCTTTCATAGTGCTGCGCCTGCCTCATAGTGTTGTTACTAGTAATCTATACATAACACCAAGATTTCTCGCACAACACTGGTGTCTGTTCACACTTAAGATATTTCGCACTTGCTGTTCTGCTCGCTACTAAAGTAGTAGTATGGACGACTTTGACAGTGCACCTCTCGCACATCTGGCGACCGCATTAGGGTCCGGCACGAAATTGTGTGTGTTCTTCGATCGGTGTCGGTATTTTTCCCGAACATTATTACATTCTTGTCTGTGTTCTCAGTGTAACGAAACGAAATAAATATAGCTATTTTTGCAATGCCGTTGATTTAATTTATGTTGCGGCGCACTGTCAAAGTCGTCCACACTACTACTTAAGTAGCGAGGAGAACAGCAAGTGAGATATATCGTAAGTGTGAACAGACACCAGTGTTGTGCGAAAAATCTTAGCGAGCCTTCTTGCGAGACTTCTCATGGAGAATCTGAAGAGGTCATTAAAATAAACATTAGTGACCTGCTTTGGGCCCCTTTCCCCTATTTACATTCCAAACGGATTATGAAGCAACAAATTGATGATAACTTTTTCCCTACAAGGCTTACAAATCTGAGACAAACATCACGATCATGTACTCAGCTAGTACAAAGTTTTATTATGTGTATTTTTGTGTGATTTAGCGACTTTGATATGAATGCACCAATTTACAGATACGTAAAAATGGCGGGATCAGCGTTTTGATTTCATTACTTTAATCCAGTTATTGCTACCAAGAAAACAGTACAGTATATAGGAAGTACAAACGCAGTACTAATCGAGTTCAATTAATTATGGTTGTGTGTGCAGCGCTTCAAGTTGGTCCCGCCACTTTGACGTCATAATGGCGGGACCAGAAAAATGTCGATGTGCCGTTTTTGTCTTCAGATGTACAAACGTCTAGGTCAGGGTACAAATGGTACAAATGATGCACTTATACCCTGATATGAAATATTTTGAATCGGAAGCTTGGTCCCGCCATCTTGATGCTGACAGTTCTTCGTGCAGAATATGATGCACTGTCCCTTCTGCGAAGCCTACAGTCTCAGCTATCTCGCGAATCTTCAATCGCCGGTCTGTCAACACAAGATCGTGGATTTTTTTACGTTAACCTCCGTAGTAGCCGTTTTTGGTGCACCTGGGCGTGGCTCATCAAAAACCGACGTGCGGCCACGAGCAAACTCGTTAAACCAATTTTTGACGGTCGCCATCGAAGGAGAAGAGTCACCGTACACAGCATCCAACCGCTCTTTAATTTCGCTGCGCGTTTTACCTTCCAAAAACAAGAATCTTATCACTGAACGATACTGTTCTTTTTCCATTTTTGTCAAACCGACCGACACGCTCGCTTCCAAAGGCTGTCAAAACAAAACAAATGAAGGGAAAAGACTCTAAACTACATAGTAGACTTCAAAAAGTATTTACTGCACGATAGTAAAACTCTTTTGTAACGACAGCGCCATCGGGCGTCGAGGCTAAGTAATTATTGAGTGTCCCTCGTATATTATGTAAGCCGAATTTTCGTAGTTTTCAAGATGTTAATTTTTTCGTAAAATGTGTAAATTTTCGATCTAATTCGTTTTTAAAAATAATACCTCCACTTTATATGATGTTATGTCGGACATTTCTGCAATATGATCCCTTAAATTAAACTAAATTAGATAAAATTTGCAGGTAGCTAAGACTAACAAAAGTTTCGAAAAAAATGATCTAAGGTTAATAGTTTACGTTCAAGCTAGTCAAAGCGAACCTACAACATTTTTAAAAGGCCTTGAAACGATTCACGTAAAAAAGATACACGATAAAAATAAAATTAATACCCACTTTACCTGAAAGCTCCAAAGAGTAGAAGATGAAAGTTCGTACTGTAATAATCCTTTTTACATTTATTTGCTCGAATGAAATAACGAGATACATTTTCTTGTTAGATTGTAACTTGAAATATACAAACTTCTCTCATCTCTGAGTGCGAATCATATTATTATGCTTAGTACGCTCGTCTTAGTTAACTTTGTTAAAAGTTATAGTTACGTGGATTGCTGCGAACATCAGTAAAGTCTGCGTAGTTTGTAACAACTTCAACGTAGTCAACTAAGGCTGGTTCTACATTTGTAGATTTGTCGTAACTAATAATCATGAGACGTCTGTCTATTATAATGGGTGTCCAGTGGCAGATTTACGTTTTTGAAAGAGAAACTTCTACACGAGATATACAGAAATAGTGCGGATTTGTCTTTTAAACAATGATTTCATCCACAATACAGAATCTTTATGAATTCATTGTAAAAAAGACAAATCCGCACAATATAATAATATATAATTAATACTTGCAATAGTATTTATTTCGAGTGTTGAGGGTGTAATCCTAATAACATTGATGAAAGCAACGTGGCATTACAGCGTTAAGAAGCACTTGAAAATTTCGACAGGCTCTGCCAACGCCAGGGTGGCCGAGAGGTTAGGCAATCGCCCGGCATGCGAGGAACGCGGGTTCGATTCCCGCCTCTGGCGGTCATTTTTTCAAGTGCAATAATATATTTAGAGTTTAGTGTGTACCGTGTAATCCGGCCCCTAACTTGTACTTCAACGCTGTGAGCGTTTAAAGTCACAGATTAAACTCTGTACAGAACTTCGTGTAAACCATGCCTAACATATACCAACTCTAAGATTGAACCCGTAAAAGTTTCCGATCGCTACGTCTCGGTGTCTTGCAGCGTTCCGATAAACTTTGGCGGCATTCACCAACTTCTGGTGGGGACTCTGGAGGCTGATAGCGCCATCTATCGAACCGGCAATCGGCTTACTCCTAAGGGGCGTTCCGATAGGATACAGCTCGCAGAGAGACCTAAATGGAAACATGTTAGTATCAAAAAGGGAATGGAGATGTCGTTTTATGATAACATGTTTCTTAAATTAAATTTTGCTGAGTGTACAAAAATATTTCTGAGATCAAATAAAATATCAAGCAGTCTTATCTTTAAGGCGTAAAAGGTGCAAGATATTTAGACATCAGTTTAGGACCAAATGATACAAGTGTCTTCGACTTACAAGGCAAGCTATTGTAGTGTTGCTAGTACAAGCTATTTTTGACAGTGTGTGTTCTTTAAAAAGCATACCGATAGAAGATAGATGGCAGGCAACTATCTCCTTGCCCTTTAGTATATTGGGTTTATTTGTGCGCTGGTAATGGTTCATATGAAAGGCCATACTACTAACTAAGGAGCATTCCTACAATCGTCATTTTTACTTGATTGTCAAATAGTATTAAAGAACATTACCCTACTAACAAATGTTCTTTTAAATTTGCTAAATATTTTTGTACTTAAGTTATACCTTTCGCTAAAGAACGTCATCTATGTGTGCTCTATGGAGGTCTCATTTAAATAATATACATTAACCACAGGTGGCGCAAAGCGTTTGACCTGTAGGCTGTGAGTAAAAAATATTTTACGTAGGGTAACCAACAATTGTACAGGTACAACAATACAATACCTACAGATTTATTTTTCTATACCTTTACAACGCTACTTATAATGATCGGTTAGTCGCCGAGTATTGGTCCTCAAAAATAAAATGCCGATAGAATAAGGAACAAGGAACATTATAGACTTTATTAATGACGTTTGACCTCATCACATCTTCCGCAGATCGTCGATGCTGGCCCAATGCAGGATGCTGTCGGTGGCCTGCAACTACACGGAAGGCGAGCACATGGTATGTGTCCTGGACTTCAAGCGGGAGACGGGCCTGTGGCACGCGGTGTTGGCGAGCGTGCTTAACGGGATGCACGTGATCTTCATTCCCTACGCGCTGATGAAGGTCAGCCCCGCCTCGTGGATGCACATGATCACTAAGTACAGGTTAGTAGCTTATACCGTCTTTTGCCTGTTATGTTATGCCAAGACTGCCTTTTGTTCACGACTCCCTTAATTTTTTTATAGCTTGATGCTAATTTGACAAGCTAAATCCTAAAAGCTACATTTTTTGTAGATTGAAAACTATCATGTTAAGTGGTAGGTCTGTGGGCTTGTTATGTTAAAACTAATCTAATAACTGTAACCTTTGACACAAGAAACCCTCTTAGTAATAGAGAAGTGGATCGAACTTTCTACCTACGACCTCATACCAGATCTTGTCAGACTATATATATAAATCTTATCTTAATAAAATCTTATACTTACTTATCTTCAGCGGTGGTAGGCTCCGTTAGGTGCCAGAACCTTTTGGGTATGCACGTTCCACCTTCGACTCTGTCCGTAGACAGAGCCAAGCCACGTCTGGCTTAGTCTCGCATCCATTTATATTATGTCTTATGTCCATGTACTAAATATCCAACAGTTCACACTTCAAGAATACGGAACATAAAATTTTTGTAATATCCGATGTGTAAGAGTTAAAAGCGTTTAAAAAAAAAGGACTATAAACCCATCCTTGTCTTCCACAGAGCATCAGTGGCGATAGTGAAGTCGCGTGACCTACACTGGGGGCTGCTGGCTACTCGCGACCACAAAGAGATCTCACTGGGCTCGCTGAGGCTACTGCTGGTCGCCGACGGCGCCAACCCCTGGTCTCTGTCGTCCTGCGACCAGTTTCTATCAGTGTTCCAAAGCAAAGGTACGGTGGCATTGAGATTGTTAATTTATTTATCGTAAAATCACCACTATTAGAACTGCATAAGACTGCAAAGAGATCTTATTGGGCTCGCTGATGCTACTGCCGCTAGCTGATTATCCGCTCGTTTGGCCATGGCGACTAGACTAAATAATGTAAATAAAAGTTCCCTGAAACCCGACACTTAATAGCCGACGCGGGGCCACATAAGTAGGTAAGTACAGAGGCAAACCTTCCTAAAAGCGTTCGAAATCGTTACGTATTTGGTAAGGGTTGTCACAAATGGTTACGATAAATTAAACGAAACATTTGCTAATGAGCTTTATTATTTCTATGTACATAGCTGTTTAGAACTATTCTAAAACATATTCAATGGTTTACGTATCGTAGCCTTGTAGTTTTTTTCACCAAAAACCTAACTTTTGTAATAATACAGGTATTTGTGGTGATATATTCAGTGGTTTCCTAAACGTTAGTTTTGCGCGGGAAGCGAGAAGAAAAAGATTCTTATTTTTTGGAACAAAATGTGCGGCCATTATTGTGATTGTATGGTGCAATTAAGTAACTGACAGTAAGGTTTGTCACTGGCCTTACAGACACCCATCTGCACTGAGCCCGCGTGGTGGAGTATGGCTCGTACCTCATCATAGTTGAGGTAGAGGCCTTTTCCCAGCAGTGGGATCTGTATAGGCTGACTTTTATGGTGCAATTATCATAGATAGATAAATAACTATTTATTGCACAACACAATTACTTACACCTAGTGTATGGTGGTGTATACGTGTATATGTGGTCATACTTCTGGTATCGATATAGATGATAACCGTAATCTTAATTTTGCTTTAAGATTCCTTGGATCGCGTAAACTACCGGTTCACATTGGAAAGTTTAGCTCTTACCTTTTCACCCTCTCTTCATATATTAGGACCATTCAACATTTGTAAATCAAATATTTACTTACCTACCGTAATCCTTAGGATAGTTAAAATATGACATGTTTTTATTTTTTCTGGTATTAATAATGAACGCAGTACAATAAACAACCATATTTATCAACGAAATATCATTTTCTAAGTCAAATATTAACTACCAAAACTTGATAACGTCGTAGGGAACAATGACGTGCACGCGCTAACCTTGTGATTGTCCACTGGCGTGCTGTCATAAGCCGTGTACGTGACACGTACACGGCTTATGACACGCACACATGCCCCCGCAGGCTTGTAGTAGTGCAATCATTCGCGCGCATGTATGAAGCTTTGCCTCTGTACTTACCTACTCATGTGGCGGGGCCGCCCGTGTCAGCAAAATAATTATGACGTCGTAGTTCTGAGAATGTATACTATGATGGTTAATAATTTTGAAATGATCTTTATTTCACTTGATACGCGATAGTTACCTTCCAAATGAATCATTTTCATAATTTTTATGATATCAGATCCATAGAAATTTAATTAAAATGACTGCCATTTCAAGAGGGTACGAGTTAGAACCCAAAATGAGGGTTTTTTGTCAATAACATTTGATGATCTAATAGTCCATAAATTATCGCTCGTCGAAACCCGGACACACATATAGATTTTTATGTGAATACAGAATTACCATACTACATGTACATGTCCAACAGGCGTCCGAGGCGACGCGATATGCCCGTGCGCGTGCAGCAGCGAATCGCTGACGGTCTGTGTGAGGCGCGCGGGTCGCGGGGGGTCTTCCGCGGGGCGGGGGGTGTTGTCCATGTCGGGCCTGTCGTACGGCGTGGTGCGAGTCGACGCTGAGAACTCGCTGACGTCGCTAACGTTGCAGGACTGCGGGCAGGTGATGCCGTCCTGTGAGTATGTGTGTCTAATAGATAACATTGACAGTAATCAATGTTAAAAGTAAAATTGACTATCCTGATTTACTAAGAAAATTAAAACCCACTTGCGTGAGTCCGGATTAACTAATCCAAATTTCTTCAAGGCCTTTTATCTGAAATAAAACTCACTTGCGTAAGTCTGAAGTAGCTAATTCGATAGTGTCTGAGTTGAAAGACCATTTGCAAAAATCCGGATTAGCTAATCCGCACTGTCGCAAGTGGGCCTAAGAGTCGTTCTGCATTTCAACTGTCACGTTTATTTAACCTGTCGATTAATTCTAAACCTTGTGGGTGAAAAAAACTTATTTACTAAGGGAAGGCCAACCTTCCTTTATAATTCTGGTAAAAAAAAAACTTATCTTTGACAGTTTTTTTTTTAATTTTTCATTTGTTTCAGCTCTAAATGATTAATTAAAAACAATATTTATGGTTTTTCCTTCAAGTGGTCTATGCTATCCTAATAATAGAGCCGAAACGCTTGGAATTGACCCCACTATTCGTCTGTCCATACTTACAAGGACAATCTGTATATTTATTGACATTCACGCAAAATTGAAAATTAAATTGTGAAAAATATTACCTTTTTTGCACCATCTGAAAATATTATAAAGAGTTTGTTTGTATTGAATAGGCTCCGAAACTACTGGACCGATTCAAATGAAGTTTGATACTACAGCTATAGTTTGGAACCCTGCGAAGGACATAAGCTCCTTTTTGTCGCAACATAAATCTTCAGGGGGGTGAAATGGATATGAAAGTTTGTATGAAAAATACGACAATTGGCGCGGGTGAAGTCGCGAGGACCTGCCAGTACGAGGGGAACTCAATAATTACTTAGCCTCGCCGCCCGATGGCGCTGTTGTTACAAAAGAGTTTTACTATCGTGCAGTAAATACTTTTTGAAGTCTACTATGTAGTTTTCAGTCTTTTCCCTTCATTTGTTTTGTTTTGACAGCCTTTGAAAGCGAGCCTGTCGGTCGGTTTGACAAAAATGGAAAAAGAACAATATCGTTCGTTGTTTTTGGAAGGGAAAATGCGCAGCGAAATCAAAGAGCGGTTGAATGCTGTGTACGGTGACTCTTCTCATTCGATAGCGACCGTCAAAAATTGGTTTAACGAGTTTGCTCGTGGCCGCACGTCGGTTTTTGATGAGCCACGCCCAGGTGCACCATAAACGGCTACTACGGAGGTTAACGTAAAAAAAATCCACGATCTCGTGTTGACAGACCGGCGATTGAAGATTCGCGAGATAGCTGAGACTGTACGCATCGCAGAAGGGACAGTGCATCATATTCTGCACAAAGAACTGGGTATGAAAAAGTTATCAGCGCGATGGGTGACGCGTTTTCTCACACCAGACAACAAGCGCAACCGTGAGACCACATCGGCGACATGTTTGGCACTGTTTCAACGCAATCCAGCAGAGTTTTTGCGTCGTTTTGTGACCGTCGACGAAACATGTGTTCACTGGTACACACCAGAGACCAAGGAACAGTCGAAACAGTGGACTTTACCCGGCGAACGTGCTCCAAAGAAGGCGAAGACTGTTCAATCGGCCGGAAAGGTGATGGCCAGTGTTTTTTGGGACTCGCAAGGTGTGATCTACATCGATTACCTTGAGAAGGGTAAAACAATCACGGGGCTCTACTATTCTGACTTATTGGGCCGATTCGATGCCGAATTGAAAAAATGGCCAAATTGGTCGAATTGCGCTACGAATTGCTGCCCCATCCACCGTATTCTCCAGATTTGGCTCCCTGTGACTTCTTCTTGTTCCCAAATCTGAAAAAGTCACTGGCCGGCAAAAGATTTGGGTCGAATGATGAGGTCATCGCCGCCACAGAGGCCTATTTTGAAGACCTTGGGAAATCGTATTTTTTGGACGGGTTGAAAAAGTTGGAGTATCGCTGGGCCAAGTGTGTTGAATTGAAATAAGACTATGTTGAAAAATAAAACTCTACTTTCTCAAAATTTTCTCTTTTCTTTTGTAGGCTAAGTATTTATTGAATGGCCCTCGTATTTTATAAATAAGCTCTATAAACGATGCCTAAAAAAATTGGATAGCGATTAAAAACTCATGGCTTCTTTGTCACCACAGGCGTGATAGTGGTCGTAAAGATGGAGGGACCAGCGTTCCTCTGCAAGACAGACGAAGTGGGGGAGATCTGCGTGCTATCCGGGGCAACAGGGTCTGGCTACTGGGGCCTGCCCGGACTGACCAACACGGTGTTCAGAGTCCGCCCACTGGACGCAGATGGCGACCCGATCGGAGAGGAACACTACGTGAGGAGTGGACTGCTGGGATTCCTTGGGCCTGGTGGTGAGTTGTCGGTCTTATAATCGGCATACAATTGGGTACTTGACACAATCCACAAATAATTCCGTAACCGTTTTTCCTAAAATAATAGCATATTTAAAAACACGTTTATTTTTATTTTTTTACTTGATTTTTAAGTAAGCTAAACTCGATACATAGTTGAGTATAGTGAAATGTGACGTCATACTTTACTATTCTCATACAAAATCTATGGAAGAAGAGCGTTTTGACAGTTCATTAAAAGTACGTCAATGACTGGCGGTGTCAAATAGCCAATTGTCGTTCTTAAATTTATCTAAAACAAAGTTGGGTTTGTTCGAGCATTTATAGGTAACTCAAGAACGAGTGGACCGATTTAGATGATTGTTTTGTTTTTTTTTTCAAATTTAAAACGCAAGGAAATTTCGTGTATTTATTGCAATTCCTCTACTTACTCGATTAATTACTTCATAATTGACAAACATTATAAGCCGCCCGCGATAAAGTAGGGCAGTTGTAATTTTTAAAATTTACCCCTTTTGTTAAATAAATTATTTTGAATTTGTATAAAAATGGTAGTACGATGCAAGAAAAAAGGTTACTAATATGCGTAGGCATCCACATAATTTTCGGACGTGAACATTTCTATTAAAATCTGTGCTATGTCGCATGACAAATATTGTTAATAATCTTGACATTATTTTTATCGAAATCATTTCAAAATTAGATAAACACAAAAATTACCACCCACTATGTTAATTTATCATCAGACACAAAACTGTCATATCTATCGGTTAATTAATTATGTTCATTGTATTTTATAAGTGTTTTTTTTTAAATTAATAGGCAGTCATTTAAACGCAATGTCTCATCTATCATTAAAAGTTTGCCTACAATATTCGCCAAGCAAATAAAAACGGACTTTATTCCAGGGTTGGTCTTCGTATGCGGCTCCCGCGACGGCCTCATGACGGTCACCGGTCGGAAACACAACATGGACGACATCATAGCGACAGTACTGGCGGTCGAACCGATGAAATTCATATACAGGGGACGCATCGCCGTGTTTTCCGTGCGGGTGTTGCGCGACGAACGCATCTGTATCGTGGCTGAGCAGCGCCCCGACTGCGGGGAAGAGGAGGTAACCGGTTTGATGCTCTGTACAACACCGAGCCTGGGTTTCACCATTTTGCTTAACCGTAACAAATGTCTGCCAAACTTTGTACGAACGACAGTTTACTCAATCGATAATAAGTAGGATGGTGAAACTCGGCTGGAGTCAGTTTTTGAGTGTCGTAATTGTAACTGTGGCCAACTGTCATTTGTTTTCTTTTGGAGGAAAGATGGTGAAAAATTTGTAGCAGAACCTGTGATTTGCCTTTTTTATGTTGGTTTGCCAACTGGTATGGTTATTACAATGTTGTCACATAAAGAGGATTCCAAGCGCCCTTAATTCAGGTCAAATATATTTTTGGCCAGGCTATATTATAATCAACACCAGGACCCTCTTTCCGCTAACAAAATTTTAACAGAAATGTGAATGAATACTAAGATTTTGACAGCTTCACCATCCATATTCATATTATGCAAAAGAGTCTGCCTTTAACTTTTAACGCTTAAACGGCTGAACCAATTTAGATGATTTTTTAGAGTTAATTTAGGAACCTGGGAAGGTCATAAGGTTACATTTTGTTGCGATGTAAAATCATTAACGAGGTGAAATTGGGGTTGTAAGTTTACATGAAAAATCCAACTTTCACGCGGGTGAAATTACGGAAAACTTCTAGTGAGCTATAAAAATAAAAAAAACAAAAACCAGCTATTCAATTACAATTCTGCAATCTGTCTCTTTTGCTACCGGAATTAGGGCAATACATCCAATGCTGATCATAGACGCTGGTGCTGATCACACTACTCAATAATAAATAATGTACATTTATCTCTTTCAGTCATTCCAATGGATGTCGCGTGTTCTCCAAGCGGTGGATTCAATCCACCAAGTGGGCATCTACTGCCTGGCGTTAGTTCAGCCGAACTATTTACCAAAGACGCCGCTAGGGGGCATACACTTGAGCGAGTGCAAGAGACGGTTCCTGGAGGGTACACTTCACCCGGCGAATGTCCTGATGTGCCCGCATACTTGCGTTACTAACCTGCCTAAACCGAGGGAGATACATTCAGGTATACACACAAGCTCTTTTATAGTCCGACAAGTGAATGGGTGACCCCCTTCCAAACTTGTCAGCTTATAATCGAAATTATTAATGTAAAAAGTAATAACAACCTACTATGATATAATTTATCATCTAACACATTAACCTTTTTTTTTCATTGTGGTATTTTAAAATTAATAAAAGGATCGTTTATAATGTTTGCCAACCAAATTAAAATAGAATTTACTGACACTTTTATTACAGAATCATTTCAAAGATACTCCATTCCATTGCCACCAATAAAACAAGCTTAATATTTAATTATTTTATAAATGTTTGTTTCTTCATTTTTTAGACGTTGGTCCTGCATCAGTGATCGTTGGCAACTTGGTGCAAGGTAACCGTCTGGCCTCGGCTCAGGGTCGCGACATGGGGTATACCGACGACTCAGACGCTGCTAGAAAGGTAAAAACATAATAATATACTGGACTGGAATTAAGTTTTTTCATCTCACTTGTTTGGAAAGTTAAACTTTCACGTGTAGATAGCCGGGTGGGAAATGGCTTTTCCCTCCTACTTTATACTCTTACTATTGAATAAAAGGCCACTATCGAGAGTATCGATAGTTATTGCAATAGTCAGAGCTGTATCAGCTATCGATAGTGATTTTAATATTAAACTTTGTGTCGATAGTATAGTATATATTAACAAAGCTATATATATTAGGATTTATATTAACGATATTCTATCGATACTATCGATATTTTATCGATACTTTTGCTTTTGCCTTAACTATCAATAGTCTATCGATATTCTATCAATACTATTGCTTTTGCCTAGGCTATCGATATCGAAAAACTATCGATAGTGGACTATCGAGCGGCAACGCTAACCACTGGCGCCTCTCGCGGACCAAGTGAAACGCCAAAAGGTACCGGTCAGGCGCTTCGCGGATATGAATGGAAAGCACCTTCGGTTGCACCACATAAAAAAAGAAATGCACTATGGAAAGCAATAGTGCATTTCTCACAGTCGAAATGAAAAATAGTATGTTTAACTCGGTTAAAAGAACCCATTCCTCTCTTGAGCTATCTAAATTCTCGAGTGGAATGGTCACATTCGTCACTTGTATAACAATCTACTATTTTTTTTAAATAAATTGTTTCAACAAACACCAATTACCTAGCCCCAAACTAAACGTTATCTTGTGCTGTGGTGGCTAGGATTATTAGGAGTTTATTCTCTCTTTCTCTGGCGAAGAAACAAAAAGAGAGGCTACATTAATTTAAAAACGTCAAAGTAAACAGCTGTCAGTTGGTAAGGAAATTACAGAATCCATAGGCAATTTAGTAGGGGACGTCATTCGATGACAAGAAAAGTTTAACGAAAACACGCGAAAACTTGTAAAGAATACGTAAGCATCGCGTCGTTTCTAGATAATTATAGTATGTTTATTTCGTTCCTTCACCAGAGAAAGATAGAGAATGAACTCAAATTTAGTCTTAGACAGGGCACCTCGGAGTCGAGCCCATTGGCGGTTTTTCTCTTTCGGGTTGCTATTTTAAAATGTTTTTAGTGTACCATTCATTCTAAAACTTTACGGTCATCATCTTTACGCCATTAGTTATTTAACACCTAACCAGAAGCCTTACTCCGTAGACGATGTTCGTATTTTCGCGTCTAGCCATCACACTCGTTTGCGCTGTCATACATGTATGAGCGACAAGGACGGTTACAGCCATAAATTGCTAAGGAATAAGGTGTCAGGCGTTGCAGTTTTCGAATTATGAGAATCGAAGCTTTTTGAGTTAGATTAATAATTTTTAAACAGTCGGTAAACAAAATATTTTAAACAATGCTAAACCGGCCGAATAAAAATTAAACATGTGTAAACTCCAGGATGAGTGATTTATATTTCTAACATTAATTTTATCGTCTTTTCAGTACCAGTTCATATCACAAATCCTCCGGTGGCGCGCTCAGAGCACGTCCGACCACGTGATATTCACGCTTCTCAACTCCAAAGGGGCCGTGGCCAAAGTTCTCACCTGCGCTGAACTGCACAAGAAAGCCGAGAGGATCGGCAACCTCCTGCTTGAGAAGGGGCGAGTCAACACCGGAGACCATGTCGCCCTAATTTTCCCGCCCGGTCTAGACCTCATATGCGCCTTCTACGGATGCCTCTACGTCGGCGCAGTACCCGTCACCATCAGGCCACCGCACCCTCAAAACCTCCACACGACTCTACCAACGGTCCGAATGATCGTCGACGTCAGCAAAGCAACTCTAGTCCTCTCCAACCAATCTGTGATAAAACTACTACGCTCTAAAGAAGCCAGCAACGTGCTCGACAGCAAAGCGTGGCCGATTACGCTCGACACCGACGACATGCCCAAAAAGAAACTTCCAATTTTGTACCGAGCACCAACAGCGGAAATGCTCGCGTATTTAGACTTCAGCGTGTCCACGACAGGCATGCTAGCAGGAATCAAAATGTCGCATGCCGCTGTGACGTCATTATGCCGGTCAATGAAAATCGCGTGCGAACTGTACCCATCGAGACACATAGCGCTCTGCTTGGACCCGTATTGCGGCCTCGGATTCGCTCTGTGGTGCCTCAGTAGCATCTATTCAGGACACCACTCCATCCTCATACCACCTTCCGAAGTGGAAATCAACCCAGGGCTCTGGTTGAGCGCCGTCTCACAATACAAAGTCCGCGACACTTTCTGCTCGTACGGAGTGATGGAGCTCTGCACCAAAGGTCTAGGGAGCTCAGTAAACCAGTTGAAGTCCAAAGGAATCAACTTGGCTTGTGTGAGAACGTGTGTGGTCGTCGCAGAGGAGCGGCCGCGAATCAACTTGACGAACTCGTTCTCAAAACTATTCTCGGCGTTGGGATTGAGTCCGCGAGCGGTTTCGACTTCATTCGGATGTCGGGTGAACATCGCCATATGTCTTCAAGGAGCGTCCAGTCCCGAACCGTCAACGGTGTACGTAGATCTGCGAGCTTTGAGGAACGATCGCGTATCTCTCGTCGAACGCGGGAGTCCGCATTCCCTTTGCCTCATGGAGTCCGGCAAACTCCTTCCTGGAGTGAAAGTGATCACTGCAAACCCTGAAACCAAAGGGCAGTGTGGCGATTCCCATTTGGGAGAGATCTGGGTGCAGTCGCCGCACAACGCGAGTGGTTACTTCACGATTTACGGCGACGAGAGCGACTACGCCGACCACTTTAGCGCTCAGTTGGTGACGGGCAATACTGGGGAGGTGTACGCCCGGACGGGATACTTGGGTTTCTTGAGGCGAACGGAGATAGCTGTAAGCACTGGTGGGGACGATTCTTCGTTGCTTCGGGATAGTGATACGGAGTCGTTGGCGTCCGCGTGTGGTAGCATGGGTGGGCTTGGTCCTTCAGACGGCCACGACACACATGATGCGGTTTTCGTGGTGGGTGCGCTCGACGAGACCATAATGCTGAGAGGGATGCGATACCATCCCATTGATATTGAGAACTCTGTGATGAGGTGCCACAAGAAGATCGCTGAATGGTGAGTTGCACCGCACTTGTTTGTCAATATACTTTTTTGACAGTTAAAGTAAAGTTAGCCCAGTCATAGGTCGAGGCCATAAATGGCCATAGCGTTCGCTTTGCTGGCGCTGTGTAACCTTATTTCAACCCCAATATCGTGTGTTATTGCTAACTTTACTCGCGTTAAAGTACCTTGTGTATCTTTGAAACTTAGCTCGCTTCGCACGCGTTTTGTAACCTTGTTACGACCCCTATATCAACTCCCATGCCGTGTGTACCTCAAATATTTCTGCGCTCGTGTTTTCTTTTTTTTTTCTTTTTTCAACCCCCATATCGTGCGGGAAAGAAGGATTTCTTACGAAAGTTTCATGCGATCGACGCTTCCGCCCCCCGCACGTCTTTCGCTCCGCAGGAATGTCGCGCACGAACTTATCGGACTATAATTAAGGTTCATGCTGTCTCTTTGCTAAATAACTGAAAATAGACTACAATATTTAGAAATGTTAAACTAAACAGCTATCAGTTCAGTTATCAGCTAAGGAATGCATAAAAAACTATAGTTATCAGGTATAGAGACAATTTAGTAGGGATAAACATTAACGACTAAAGTTAGGCAAACGCACCCGAAAAATTTTAAAATATGTAAGAAATCATCACTTATTAGACGTTTCTAAATAATTGTAGTCATACTCTTTTCGTTTGTTAGCTAAATCTCTCTTTTTCTCTGCCAAACAAACGAAAAGAGACAGACTATATTTATTTAGAAACGGCTGAACAGCTGTCAGTTTATGAGAAAATTAGAATATCCATAGACAATTTAGTAGGGCTGTCATTCGATGACGACTAAAGATAGACGAAAACATGCAAAAATACATACGAAATCGCATCACTTAATTGGACGCTCCTTAATTATTATAATCTGTCTATTCATTTATTTAGCAGAGAAAGAGACTGAACTTTAATTTAATCTTAGGCAGATCACATCGGAATCGAGTCCAGAATTTGTCTTAGAGAAGACACCTTGCCTGTGCCTCTCACCATTACGATATGCCATGTCCTGCTAACGCTGTCTCTTTCCCCCACAGCGCTGTCTTCACCTGGACAAACCTTCTTGTCGTGGTCGTCGAGCTGGACGGCAACGATAGCGAAGCCCTAAACCTGGTGCCGCTAGTCACCAACACGGTCCTTGAAGAACACCACCTAATAGTAGGAGTGGTGGTGGTAGTCGACCCTGGGGTGGTGCCCATCAACTCGCGTGGCGAGAAGCAACGCATGCACCTGAGAGACGGATTCCTATCGGACCAGATCGACGCCATCTACATAGCGTATAATATGTAAACGGGCAGGCCTAACTTAGTGGGAAGGGTGGAGTGACTGACAGATCTTTGGTGAGTGGAGTTTGTTAATTTGTTTTCAGTCTCGGGGTGCTCATTGGTCTTTAAATACCGTTAAATTACAACGAAAATGATTGAAGACATGTATCATTCTGAACAAAATTCGTACTAATATCAAATTAAAATTGGAACTTCATACTTATGTTGGAAATGCAGGATATTTCACATTTGAAACGGTCCACGGTATTTGGCACAATGTGAAAGATATGTTTACATTGTGCTTAATAAAAAAATATTGTTTCAAATAAATTTCATGTCCCAAGCCATTGTATGGGAATAGCTATAGACATTTAAATCAAGTCTAACTTATCATTGCGCAACGATTGTGCTATGTTACTCCACCTCCAGAAGCCAGACTGTCACTCAACCCCAGCGTATTTCCCACACGGTGGCATTTTCTATCGTAGGATCAGTGTATATATTTCGACTGTCTTTTAGAGTTTTGATGATATTTTATCTGCACAATTTGTACTTCGAATTTTCTCCAATCAACAAAAAAGCGACTAAAACGAAAGCCAATGTTTTCGACGAATCGAAAGAACAATTTAAGACTGTACGCTAATTATACCTAATTTAGGCTTGTTTTAATGTTGACGTCGGTATGTCCCAGCTAGTTTTGTGCTGGGCTAAGACTGATCTAAGTCTGAACTAGCGTTGATCGTTACCTTAGATGTTCCGGTTGCTCTGACCAAATGTCAGGGACCAGACTTCCAATCCTTGTGACTTGACTATATCTATGGAAAATTGACCGAATGGAAACAAAAATCCATTCACTCTTCCATAAGAGATTAAACTAGAAATCTAAACACACTCTTTGAACGCAAAGTTCAGCTCATGATCTCATTTGAAATACGATTGCAGTTTTTGACGCTTGAAGATGTCAAAGACAATGACAAAACACGATTCGTTGTGATTAAATTAAAGGGAAGAGATAAAAAAGACCGACTGTAGTCACGAGCATTGGATGTCTGGTCAAGCGTGATATGTCTAGTCCAATGTGACCAGTGACACGCTTCATCGAGCTAGCGCGAACTATTAATTTTGACTGAACACTTGTTTCGAAGCCAACCGCAGACAATTTATTATTTGATATGTATCTATTAACATACTCCAGTTCGGATTAGGTTAAGTAAAGCAGATTTTTTTTTGTACCAATAGCTCAATTTTAATTCGCGACTACATAAGTTTTCTCAAGTATTAATCTTGTTACGGATGTGTCAGCCATTTGCCTTTGCCCAAGTCAAAAGTCAGAAGGCCGGTAGACTCTGCAATAAGTCCGTTTTTTGTTGAAATAAATGTTATTTATAACTATAGAATCAAATATTTAATTTGACAGTGTATGACCAGAAAATCGATCTCATGTTTTTCTTGTCTGTGGTTGCCTTCGGATTCGAATGATCTTGTTCTACTGCGTATGATTCGCGCTTTAATTAACTTAAATGATTGAATAAGCTCAAAATACGAGTAAGTATAACCGACTAAACTAACGAGCAGCTTGCAACGTTTTATTATACACAATCATATTGTTGTGATTATTATGAATCAAGTAATTTCTAATGCTAGTGCGTATGTAAATCTATTGTATTACAACCTGGTAATATTAAACATAGTGTTAGTTATCTTATTAAAGCATATTGCATTTAATGGTTGAACGATGACGTTAGTTTCTTCAATTTAATTTTTATCTTTGACAATAAAAATTCAGATTCTGATGTTTACTAAATATGACTGTTAGTGTGTTTGGTGTCAGACATTAAAGTGTTTCGATCAATATGTAGAATAGGTGAATTTTAAAAGATATCACAGCGTGTTGTCACATTTTTCCGATATTAATGTCTTAATGTTGTAACATTGCGAAAGGATGAGTTGATAAGTTTAATTATTTGACAAGTTCATTTGTATGTCTGGATTTGCACAGTCACTCGATAGTGTTTAGGCAAATTCTAGTTTCATTGTCATATCAGAGGCATTCTTTTAACAGGATGTAGGTATTACATAAACTATTAGATCATTTTCTGCTTAGTCCGATACACTTGGTGTTAGGCTCTGTAGGTTATTCTTAATTGTAAGCGACGTTCAGTTCGTTCTAGTTTATTGAGCACATTCGCGTAGTGCAAGTGTTTGACGAAGTGTGGTATCAGGATACTTTTGTTCAATCAATTCAATCTAGACTCCTGATTCAGAAACAGTCAATAACGAATTGGGAATCTGTTTGCCACGTGACATTTAAGTTTTAATTCATAGTCAAAATCGAATTCATATAAGGACAGAAAATGCCACATATCAATAGTAACAATCAATATTTGAATAGGCCAGTATACATTGGGCCGTAACATGTCTCCTTATTGTTTGGGCCCTACTAGCTCAGTGTAGTGTCACGTGATCTGTCGTTGAATGATTATCGGCCGGGAATAATAATTCTGCTGC
The DNA here is from genome assembly GCA_949316185.1 of Pyrausta nigrata. Taxonomy (NCBI): domain Eukaryota; kingdom Metazoa; phylum Arthropoda; class Insecta; order Lepidoptera; family Crambidae; genus Pyrausta; species Pyrausta nigrata. The sequence continues at coordinate 5,627,859 of OX438936.1, forward strand.
TCAAATAAGTATAGCTAAAACGTGAACGATATTGTAATCTTATCAGCGACCATGTTAAAAGTATTAAATATTGAGCTGGTCGCTTTAAACCCGTTTAGAAAGTTATAGTATACCAGTAGTCAAATACTACACTATTTGAGTGGCAAAGTAAATGAGATTTTGATTTATTCAACAATTGGTGTATTAAAAATATTTAACGGATCGTTTATTAATTTTTATACTCAAAAAAGAACCTACCACACTTCAACAGTACGATGCAAGGTATTTGTAAGCGTCTAAATAATACATGGGCTCTTACGGTGTTATTACAAAAAAATAAACCAGGTTTAAAATGGGTCTAAATATTAGCCGACAACAGAGGAATGAATGACATATTCGTGACATCACCGAATAGAAAAGCGCTTTTCTAATTGGCTAGCTAATAGCTCAGTCCTGTCTTAAACCCGGTACTAAGTTTTTGGAATAACGGGGTTCAAGTTCTAGCTATCAGTGAGTAAGGACCAAAAAAAATTAAAGAGCATTGAAATAGAGGAAAATAGGTGGGCGCTAGGAAAAAAAATTCTTATAGTGCGCGGTGAATAAAGATAGAGAATCAATGGTCTAATAAAATACGGTACGTTTGCTCATGCAATAACTGCAAAGATTTGATCTTGTCTAGTGCCAAATATACAGGGTCTAACTTTTCTGAATTCTTTTTAGGGGTGACGCTTTTTCGGTAAAGACAAATTTTTATCACAAAAAAAATTAACGGGTTTCACTCGAAAATCGTCAGTGATTCGACGTTAGACATATAATAAAGGTTGATGCAGTTAATTGCACTGTTACCTTTAACAAAAAATCAGCAAAAATATCTGTTATACTTTCTGTGATTTTTTTAATTCGTTTTCGATCTCTTAGTGAAAGTTGTTTTTATTAGAGTAGTAGTAATGATCCCCTAAAAAGAAGGCCATACATTAGACGCCATAAAACTAGTGATGGATCTTAAAGAAAGTGTACTATCAAATAACAATACGGTGATGTAGAATGGATCATAGAATTTAGGAAAGTAAAAAATGCGATTTGGATTGTTGATCTTTAGCCCATAAAAGGGTGATGGGAAAGATTAAAATAACTTTATTTTTTTCTTCCACAAAAAACAAACTAGGTATGTATGGCATTGCGGAAAACTATTCCACGCGATTACTAACTGCGGCAAGCGAGAGGTCACAAACCACTGGCGACACATTGACACGCACTTTACACCAAATTTCGCTTCTCCTTTATTGGTGTATGACAAAATACAAATCTGCATGAATTTTGTTTATCTAGTTGATTTTTTATTTCGTTTTTTTCTGTACTCTACGTTCGATTCTACGTCAACCCTGAAAATTTTGTTAACCCTCTTTTTACATCCTGTTGTTAACCAAGGAAGAGTGAACAGTAAATTAATAGCCATGTAGTACCAGTTATAATTTTAAGTGAAACTGTACGTATGCATAAGTCCGTTTTTCTTTGCTTTGCAATCATTGTAAACAATCTTATCATGACTTATTAAAAGTGAAAAAATCTTAACTAATAGATATAAAGAATTGTTGTATGTATTAAATGATAAATCACCATTGCACGTTGTTATTTTTGTGTTTTGTTATTTTTGAATTAATAATTTCGTTATAGGGATTGTCAAGATTGTTTAGAATGTTTGCTAAAAAGAAAAACGGACTTTACAATGTTCTCTCCGTGTAACATTACCCTTATTCTGTACATCATGATTACGATAATATTTTTTATATTGTTTCAATAAATGACAAGAAAAGTTGTTATAATTTTGTAACTGCGAGTATTTAATCTAACTCAAGTCTTGCTTTGTATACGTAAGAATGGTGTTGGCACAAAATTAGGTAGGCTGCCTAATTGAGTCAGTTCGTTATTATTATATATCAATTTATGTAACAATTATTTTATGTGATTTATTATTGTTAATATAAAAAAATCTATTTGGAGCCTGACCAGAAATATATGGGACCTGATTTAAGGACGCTATAAATCCCCTTTATATGACAACACTTGGTATAATCATACCAGCGTAGATTGGCTACGGAACATTGAAAAAATAATCATTTTATATGTTCACATTTATGTTGCATTTCTAAGTCTCATCATAACAGATTCTACGATAAGTACCTACTTATTAAATTCAGTGGCTCTTTGTAATATTAGCCTTGAAATTCCTTGATATTATTTTTGCTAAACCACTGTCGGATAAAATAACCTGTTGTTCTTGTAAATGATATTATTTAAAATGGTATTAGACTATTGCAAATATCGTATATGATTTTTTTGAATCTTCTACGAACTATTTCAGTAAAATATCTAAGTAGGGTTGAAATAAAGAAAAAAAAAATCTCAAAATCAGTATAAATAATTGTTATTTTTCAAAATCGTTATTTAAATATTCTCCGTTACCATCAATAGCCAATTCTCACAGTTCGCACTATATGACATATCAAAAATTGTGATATGACAACTAAATCAGTAATTCATTTGAAGACATTATGTTATTTATACAGATTTTCTTGTCGAATATGACTGTAACACATGTTAAACCACTTTTTTATTACGACAGCGAATAGTTTTCGGCGTTTTTAACACATAATAATATCACATACTTGAAAATAAGATCACGCTTCCTCTTTGACACAAATCATTATGACAAATAATGACATGACAATGACGATTTGTGGTTTCTGTTGCCAGTAAAAGAAATTAGTTCCTGTTGTTTTCCGCAATATGGCGAGGTCCCATATATTTTTGGTCAGGCTATAACTACATTTCTATATGTAGAAAAACTGGGTAACATCGAGCTCTATTCACTCAATTCTCGATGCAGTTCGTTCGTTCTGTCTCTGTCAAAGGTGCTAACACGAGAACGAGACGGAAATATCATTTTTGACATCTTTGGCAATTGATAGAGTAGTACATGACTTTATTTTTCGTTATAAACAATGATAGTGCAAAAATAGGGGTAAATATGTCACTACGTCACTAGAATGAGGGAACTGCTTCGCTCATATAGAGACAATTGGCTCAATGTAATTCTTCTTTTATTTTTCTTTAATTCTCAATCTCTCGCATTCAATTTTCGTACACACTCGACATTTTACACATAAACACAAAAGCATGCATGTGTATTCGGCGCATCAAATGAAAAAAATATGATAGATGACATATCTACCTCTGTTTAAATACACTATCATTGGATAAGAATATATGCACACGCTTCTTTTTCATTTCTATACGCATATTGTAATGAGAATAGAATAAGCCCACCATTCAGAAACGATGTAATCATTATTAATGCACAAGATAATAAAGAAAACATTGCATTTAAGCCTAATGATACAATCAAAGTTATTGTAGTGTAATTAATTATTTAAATACGTAATATGTTATTTATTATACTTATTCAAAACTTTTGACACTATATTTTCATTCCACCCATTTTCAAAATAATAATGATTAAAACGTTTTTATATGTCGATTTGAGTTTATTATTATCACCATATTAGATTCCATTATTTACTATTCTTTTATTTTTGGTATTATTTATTGCTAAATTGTACATATATTTTTGTTATTTAATTTTACGTTGAATGATTCTGTATTAGCTTTATAATGTTGTTTTGACGAAGCTGTATCGATAAGTAATGTTAAGATATACTGTGTATCGTTTAGCTGATTTCATATTAAATCGATGTATCATTTAGTTCCATAAATATTAATTTCTATGGTTATTTCAAAATGTAGTCATCTTACTGGATAAGTATATAAGTAGTGAAATAAACTCAGTTTTCTGAACAAATATTGTCTTATTTGCAATGTAATATAATAATGCCCTCCTAACCGAATTCTACTAAGGCGAATCTCAACAGAGATTAGCCAACTGCGCGGGACATATTATAGTGCAGAAGTGTGTGCGCAATACACAGGTGCACTCTCTGTTCCTTCTCTCTCATAGTTCGGTGAGACGGCAATGCGACATGGTCATGTTCCTTTATGGTCATAAAGATCAGGCGCAGGACCAGGACCAACGGCTAAACGTGCTTTCCGCGGCACTGGGGTGTTCCACCACCAACTTCTTGACTTAAGAGCTATGTTGTATGAGTTATTTCAAGGTAGAAAACCCCATCGACTCGACTCGGGATTCGAACCCGGAACTTTGTAGATAGTATGTACCCACTAGAAGACCAACCAGTCATTGGGGAGCTTAGGTGCTCACTGACATGTAGGCTTAACTACTAAATGCTGGAATAAAATAATAAATAGATGTAATTTTTTCTTCACATTTATTTTCCATTAAATACATTTATAGTTTTAAACAACAGGTCTACTTGAATAAATACGCATCTAATGCGATGTTTATCCTACAATTAGCTACATTTAGGGATAGGGGCACCATTAAGACCTCAGTTCACTTATTTTTAAACAGTCGTTAATTCTAAATCGACGGCATTTGACACATTTCGCATACAATTATGTTAAGTAATATTATAACGGCTGTTTAAAAATTAAGCATGTGTTGGTGAACTCGACCCTTAAGCACATACAAACAGTCTTTCTTATACAGACGGGTTTCATCATCAATTTAAAGCTTAGCTCCTGTGACTTCCATCTTTCTCAGACTCTGCTTTCCTTACGACATTTATGTTCCTACTATGTCGTGAAGAAGAATTTTTTGTTGGACGACTGTCTCTAGCAAAAGTCGTGGACGACAGTCTAATCTTGTCGTCTTATAGGTGAACAACTCCATTAAATTTTAAAAATTGAAGTGCCACTGAAGCACAATAGACAGATTTGTTTTTTTCTGTCTTGTTTGTGTCAATTCGGGCACTCTAGTATGAAGACAAAGTACTGTACATCTATATACCGTGACCGAAGGCTCCGACAGTTGTTTACACTACTGTAACAGCAATAGATAGATGGGATTGTGCCTTAGACTATCATCCAAGGTTGAAACCGCTTTTAATTACAGGATATTCATGTCATCACGACACAGTGGGAACGCGCCCTAGGGGATTCTTATTACTAATAAAAACACGTTCAGAAAGTTACATCGATATTCATTAACTCTAATTATAACTAAGTAGGACCCGATCAATCACAATCATTCACTTTTGGGTTACCTACAAAAAGTCAAACAAGCTAAGTTAAATTTGCGACTCTTGTACCCAGATTCCAATTTGTATGAAATAAAGTTCATAGTAAGGTACTAGACTCTTTTTAAACTGTACCTTCATTTATACTTAAAAATACTTACTTTGGTAAGTAAGTAAGTAAGTAGTACCAAGCCAACTAGACAACTGTCTAACAACTTTTGACGACGAATAAAACGATAATACCAATGGAAAGGAAAAAGCATGGTGTTAATAAACCTAGGCAATGCATCTAAATTGTAAGCAAATTGTTTTAATTACATTGGGTAATTTCGTTGTATTCGTACGTACGTACAATAATTCATTTGGCAAAGGCATGCGTAAAGTTCAAACCGATTTGGAGCAAACAGAACCGAGGGCTAAGTACATGAGAACGCTGTAAGTAAAATATTTTTTGACAAATACCCTCTTTTTGAGGGCTATTTAAAATATTTTGTTGCCTTTTAATATTGACATTTGAGATTCCATTTATTTGCCTTTTTGTAGCCAACCCTTAACCTACAATCACAGCATCACAACTGACAGCCATACGTTACAATGTAACATTTAAGAGAATAAAATTTCATTTTAATTAACTTATTCTATGTATGACTTGTATAACCAGTTAGGTTATTATTCTTATATAATAATAATGTGTATTACATAAATTTATGTAGATAAGCTACAACAACAACATTTAATTCTCCTTAGTGGGTATTCTTACTCGTAGTCAACATTCATAAATTTTAACAATCATTCTCTCAAAATAAATATTATATTCAGCTTTCAGCTATTCGTTGATAAGTAATTGATAGTCTAATATATATTTTTTAACGCGATATATTATATCCAAGTTAATGATATACTATATAAGTAAAATAAAACCAATAGCCAGTATATTTTAATGCTACATGCATTTTTTTAATGAAGAAGAAGGATTTGTCAATATAAGTATATAGATAGGTACATATATAATAATAACAATAAGCATTCTTTCATAAAATATTTGGAGATTAATTATTGGACAGTAAAATATTAACTACCTACTTTGTAAGTAATAAACAACACCGAATACTTAGATACATTTCACTTGATTCAAAAGCTCTATTTAACAATCAAAAATTGAAATCTTATTTAAAATAGATATGTTTTAACCTCTGTTTATACTTTTTATCCAACTTTGCGCAGGTATTTATTTATCTATTTACATTTTACACTCCCTGTTTGGTTTTCCTTTGTTAAAGTTAAAAGTATGTTATCGTATTTTTGGTATCTAGAACATTGGTATTTAATTTTTTCTCAAATATGTAGTCTATTAAGTATAAGCTAGTTATTAAATAAATGAAACGTTCATGTAAATTGTTTGGTCGATTTTTTTGGTTCTTTTTCCTTAAAGTTTATCAAAAGGGTCCCAAGTGGGTATTTAGGTAAATTATTATTTTTTGCCATGCAATATCCCAATTCATCAAAATACTTACGATCTCAATGCATAGTTAATATTTGTGTCTTCTGAAACTAAACTTAGCTCTACCGTAGGTAGATACTTAAAGCTCTCAGGGGTATTCAAAGCTCACAGGGTAAAACAAAGGGATATTTGATCTTCGTAAAGTAGCTAGGTACCTACATAAATGAATCTCTTAAACTTTCGCTATAATAACTTGGTTCCAACTTAGTTCACTTGGTCAAAATCTTATAAAAAATGGTCTTGAAAACGTAGGTACATAAATGAATCTCTTAAACTTTCGCTATAATTACTTGGTTCCAACTTAGTTCACTTGGTCGAAATCTTATAAAAATGGTCTTGAAAACGTAACTTAGTTAGATATTTAGGTAAGTAGGTACATACTTATCGTTATTCTAATAGGTTAGGCGGATATATTAACATGTACGGGAATGAGTTAATAAGAGTAGGTAGGTACATATCCTATTTGTAGTAAAGGTAATTTAATTAGGTACATGGTCGCAAAAACCTCAATTTAAAGAGCCTTCTAAGAGCCTTCTAAAATTTTAGGCGGTAAATCTATTCGTCTTCATATTTTTAAATTTTATAATTCATGTTTACTTTTTAAGAACTTAACTTTAGTTTTTATTCTTTTTCAACGATTTGTTTTTCATTTTTGTCAGCAATTGCACAGATATGCTGTTTTCCATATCAATAAAAATTAGCACAGCAGTAGGTAACACAAGTTTTTGAAAAAAAAAACTTTTAATAATGTTTCCTAAAAATGTGTGATTGTGTTACTTTTGAGGTCTTGGCTTGAGAGGCGTGCCCGCGTCCCCGCCCCCTACGCGCTCCTCCCACATCTAAGTGTGCCGCTGGCCACTCAAGCAGCGATCCTTGTTTGAGAACAAAGTTACCAAAAGTGAGTAGTGCTATTCAAAATTAAACTTATTTAAGTTACGTAATTGATATAATGACAAATCGCGCATACACAGCGACGGCTAACAGGCGCATAGTACTTTCTATAGTAAGATTCCATTATAAACTATAGAGCAATCGAAGCGAATCGTAGCAAGTATACTAAAATGACGGACGTTCTTGGCTCAGTTAGAAGAGCATTCGCCCGGGGTAGCGAGGGAGGGGTCGTGGCCCTTGTGGGTTCGATTCTAGTTCAACTTGAACGGTCACTGATTTTAAGTGATTGAGGAATCTTTTGGAGCAGCATAAAACTCCCCTGAGTCATGACAATATAGACCTGTTGATAAGCTAAGGACAATTCATATTATAAAATTTGTAGGTACGTTTTACTTTGTGTAAAGTTATAACTAAAGTTCGATCAAGTTTACGGTTCCTAATTGGAATGAACCAAATAATTTGAAGTGGGTTGGTCCGTGATGATGGCAAGAGACCTGATGGCCTCACGCTCATTCCCTGGGAGCGGGGACGGGCCTTGGTATGGGACGCAACTTGTGTTAATACTTTGGCCCCTTCTCATCTCAGGGTTTTAAAGCTGGGTCTGCCGCTGAGTCGGCAGAAAACGCCAAGCGGCGCGAATACGAGTCTCTTGCAGGTGATTATGTGTTTGCACCGTTTGGCGTTGAAACTTTTGGACCGTGGGGACCTAACGCCAAATTACTTTTTAGAAAAATAGCCCCTAAATTAAATACAATTCTGGAAAACAAAAAAGCTGGCTCGTTTCTCGCTCAGAGGCTAAGTATGGCTATCCAACGCGGAAACGCAGCCAGCATTCTCGCTTCCTTGCCTCATGGACACGGTTACATTTTTGAATAAGTAGATTTTAAAGTTTTTTTTTAAGTGTACATATTTAGTTAACTGATTATTTTTATGTGATTTAATAAATAGTATTAGAGCCCTCAAAACAAAATGCAGTATATTTGAAGTTTATTCATTGTTATTTTATTTTGGTGGGTAGTTTTTTGAATATTTTTTTCGATTATTTCCAAATAATGACACGAATACAGTGTACCTACTAAATATACATACCCAGGCATTTTTGTAAAAATCTTAAATTAAGCAGAATGTACAGAAATATTTTAAATTAATTTAATAGAAATCTATTGTCACTCTAAAGCCAGGAAAATGCTGCTAAAGCCTAATTGTTGGCATGCTTACATTATCGTTGTCAAAATGACACTGTACTTAAAAAGCACCCTTAGACTTAAACAGCTTTGGTTCAATGTTAGAAATACTTGTAGGAAAATATAATCTAATTTTACATTAAGTACTTAGGTACCGTCTCATAGTCTAAAACCCTGACTTCCTTAAGTGAGAAAGGAAAGTAACCAAATAATACAATTTTAATTTTGTGAAATTACATAGCCACTTAAGTAAAACTGTCGAAAGTCGGATTATGTAAGTACATTGATTTAAAAAAATCCCCCAGGCTTTAGTTTAGGTCAGTGGAATACAAAAATGTAGTTGATAAAAGTTTTGTCTGTAGTAGATACTATTTTGTTCCTATCGGACTCAAAATCTGCTAAACACTAAAATAAAAATAATAACTCTTTTCCCAAAAACTAAACGCATTTGGTTACTTTCCCCTAACGGTAAAAACGAGTTATCCTTTAGTATATGTAGTAAAGGTAAAAAGGATTTCAAAGATTAACTTTATACATTAAAAATTTCATTTTCTAAAACAAATCATTTTTGAGATCTTAGCGATAAGAAATTTTGGTTGCCAAATTTTTTTTTTAAATAAATAAATGTGGACAACATCACATACATTGTTCTGATCCCAAAGTAAGTAGCTAAAGCACTTGTGTTATGGTAATCAGAAACAACGAAGGTACCACAAACACCCAGACCCAAGACAATATAGAAAAATATTTTTCTACATTGACCTGACCGGGAATCGAACCCGGGACCTCAGAGCTGGCGACACCATGAAAACCGGTGTGTACACCACTCGACCACGGAGGTCGTCTAATTGACCACATAAGAAGTGTGAATACGCCCAAAATCTCAAAAACAAGGTAATTTGAGTATTATTTAAGTAAGTCATCGACAAATATATTAGAAGTAACAAAATACTTACAAAATAACTGTTATTTATGATATTGTAAAGTGTATTATCTTCGTTTTTACATTTCATGTAGGAACGAGGAAGTAGTTATGAGCATTTTTGTACCACACTCACACTTAAATTGCCAAATATTAAAATAAATGGTACATAGGTAGGATGTTTACTGAGGTTATACGAGAGCAATCAATCTCCTCCAATATATAAATATTTTTCATTTCATTTCATTTTTCATAGTAAATCCGTCTATATTTCATGTGTTAAAAGTAACAAGTAACTTGTTACTTAAAAACAAAAAAAACTTCATGGAATCGAAACTGAGGAAATTAGTGAAAATTTTAAGGAATCTTACCTATCTAGGTGTAGCAATGTTAAAACCAAGCCTTCAATGTCCATTCAAATATTAATATATTACCAAGTTCTCTTAATTATCATCCAAATATTTTTAAACACATCAAAACAGTTCGTGATCATTGCAAAGATACTACTTATATCTTTAGAACTTAACTTCAGCAAGAAAGTATATATTCTAATCGTAAGTTCCAAAATAACAGAATAAGGAAAGAAAAATAAATTAGAATTGAATCCTACCGTAACAAAAAATATTTAAATTTTGCTGCTAGCAAACTTTTTTTGAGTAACTACTTATACGTATTCCGTTTACCCTACAGCACAACAGTACTTACTTATACGCTTATTCACAAAAGATATTAAATCACGCTCGCTTTACTCTGCCACTAATACACAAATTGAACATTTAAAATATTATTTGTCATTTTGACTGTTTCAAGTTTTATCCAAAAAGTGCGCTTACACATCCTTTGTTCGTTTGTTTGTTTTCGTGTGTTATGTTATGTCCATTCATTAATAAATGTATTTTCTTTCTTTCTTTACATCCAGTTTTAATCGTTTGATTTTAACGCGGACGTTTCGTCCATGATTTTAATCACTCTTTAACATAATCGTTGGTTAGGATCCAATAGAAGAAGACAGACCCACTATTTTTGCTAAATTGAGCCTGGCTAAAATGTCTTTAGCTTATATGAAGTTGAGAACACTTAAATAATCTTGCAGTAGACGACTTAAATAATCTTGCAGTAGACGACTTAAATAATCTTGCAGTGCCTTTGACCTTCCTTCTACACACGCGAACATCTCTTGTTGTATATACCAAGGCTTATACACAACCTTTAGCCATTCAGACTCGACAGAGTCATCCACTTCGCCTGAAATAAAAGACAAAACAGATGGTAAAGTGGAGGAAAATCTCGAAGCCTCAACCAGCCTTAAAGATATAACATATAATGTACTGGCTATAACATTTTAGCACAATTTAATAACATAATAGAAGAATACTTTGCTATGATTTAAGGATAGATATTTACCATTGGACACAACAGTAGGTACTTAGTGCTTCTTGCAGCACAGCCAGGACCAACAGTATTGTGATTTGGTCATCCCGTGTATCTCACGCAACGCTTGCTCCATATCAACTACGGTGACATGAATCCTTTGCGGCTGAGAGAACAGCAAGTCTTCCAGACCCAGCTTGGCCCGCAAACTTTGGTCGTCTGTAGCATAGGCCACGTAAACAAAATCTTCGTTGGGAGTCGCACATATGCCGCGGTAGCCCTTGTATCTGCAGAAGATGAACATAACCATTACTTTTATGTTGGTCATCGGGAATATTTCAAAAAAATATCAAAGAACAAGCTTACTGCGAGAATAAGTGCACCAGCAGGGTCCTGCTTGGCTGCGCGTGCACGCGCAGACAGATGCGCGCCGTAATCGCTTGGTCCGCCGCACACCAGCCCGGCTGGCACATCGGGACCCTCTCAACTGCTTCTGCCACCTCGCGGCTCATCCTGTCCGGTGAACCGATGTTAAACGCAGTACTCACTTCGTACAAGTCGCGAACAATCTTGCAACTGCGCGTATGCACCCATGGAATCGGTTCGTTCTCTTCACCTAAGAATGGATGTTCACTCCGGCAGGTGCAGTGAGACTCCAGTGCGGCGATCTTAGGCCGCACGAACTCTTCAGAGTTCACCAGCCTGTCTATGCACTGAACCGGAGGCGGTGGTGTAGGGGGCAACGAATATTGTCGCTCATTACGCATATCTATCAATTGCTCTTCGAGAGCGGTGATTGAGGCTAAAACATTATTTATATCCATGGTTGAGTTGCTGCGTTCCACCATCGAAATGTTCTCGACGTCAGAAGATAAATCGTTGCAGTCATAGACAGGACTACGAAATTCGTAGGTAGAAACGATTACTTCAGGGCTCTTTGGCACCGGTGAGAGATTAGTAGGCGTCACAGTTGCCGGTTTGAAATCCAGCGATGAATTTTGACTGGAGTCGGCAATAATACTTCCAATGCTCATCGTATCTGCTGGCACTTGTAGCTGGTTAAGACTGGTATCGCTGCGATAGCAGGAGCCGTTGATGGAGCTTTTTGTTGGGGACAGCACGAGTTCACCACTTGAGCTCCGGCTATCTATCGTGAGAGGAGTGGGCAGCACAGGTGATCTGACGGGGGTGAGACGTGGGCTCAGACGTCTGGTGGGAAGTATGGGACGAGGGCTTACCACCCTAATTTCTGGTACCAGTGGCAACGGCGGAGGAGGGCTCTTGTTCTCACTCTCCGCGGCCTCTGAATGGGAGTGAAAGGTGGAGCAAGAGGGTGGCTCAACTTGAGACCTGTCGCTTGAGGAGCAGACGAGACATTGGAAGCACTCCTGCGGGGACGGGCAGGACTCGGTCCAGCAGGGGCCGCCAAACACCTCGTCGAAAACGTCGTCGCGAGTCGGTGACAGGTTTTTCTCATCGAGGACATCGGCGGACTTCTCAGAATCATTTTCCGCCATTTTGATATCCGCCAAGAACTTCTGTAACAAGAAATTTATTTATGTACTTTAATCTACTAAGCTATTTATCTACCTATTTTACGAATTCAGTAGATGTGGTCGGTGAAAATAAGTTTGGCCGGGATTCGAGAAAATTGATATTACCTAACTGTAGCTTTAGTATGAGAGGAGGCGGGATTTTTCGTTCTCTAACGCTATTATTAGTTTCATTTCTATGAATTGAGGACGACAAGAATCCAAAAAACAAGGCTCGATTCCAAACTTCAATATCAAGTGAAGGGATCTTTGCCGTAGTTTGATGTCATATTAGAGAATAAATTGAATAAATACATTGTTTCAAACACCCCAATTACCAAGCCCTAACAGCTTAACAGTGGTAGTATGCTACGTAAGGTGCCGCCTGGTAGCTACCACCCTCCCACTGGAGCCCGGCGCCATGCAGCTTGCTGTGTTTCGCGGTGAGTAGAAATGCCAGAAACTTCTAGGTGAGTTCGCTCTACCGTCCGCTCTGTGTACCTACCTACGCCTCGTCTGGTTTAGTCTAGATTGAACAGCAAACGCATTCCAAATAAATAGGCCCCAAACTAAGCACTAAACTAATACTTGATGTGTGGGATTAATTAAAATGACAGATTAATCTATTTTTTCATAGGAGAACCTACATAATCAATGTATATGATCCTAGCGAGCGAGTCGAAAAACTACTGACCGCGAGGGCGCGATTATCCCCATTTGTAATTAACATTTTTAGACGTGTTGTGAGGTTTTCTTTTAAAAAACTTTAATATTATTTGAAGAAAACATTTTTTTGGAATTGGAATAACTAATACCACCATCCCTGAATCGAGTCGGGGAGCGCTGACCAAAACAACTTCGTGTATGACTTTATATCCCAAAGATGCATTGAAAACGCCTAGTCAGACCGACATTTTTACATCTCGAGTACGTATCACCCTATAATAATAATAATAAATAATAAATTGTTTCAACAAACACACCAATTACCTAGCCCCAAACTAAGTGTAAGCTTGTGCTATGGTGACTAGGATAACGGATATAAATACTTAAATACATATAAACATCCATGACTTAGGTACAAATGCTCGTGCTTATCACACAAACATTTGCCCCTTGCGGAATTCGAACCCGCAACCGCCTGGTGTAGAAGTCCGCTGCGCGAACGACAACACCAACGACAAGTAAGCAAGTAGAAACTTCTGTTCCATCGTATCTATCAATCAGCGGTCAATCTCAACAGAGATCGGTCAACGCGCGGCAGGTATTATAGTGCACAAGTGTGTGCACAATACACAAGTGCACTTTCTGTTCCTTCATTAATACAGTTCGGTGAGACGGCAATCCGACATGACCGTAGAGAGATCAGGCGCAGGGCCGACGGCTTAACGTGCTTTCCGAGGCACGGGGGTGTTAACTCAAACCACACTTTCTGACTTCGGAGCTGTTCGGAGTTATTTTTAAACAAAAACCCCATAAACGAATATCGGCCCGATGGATCGTAACCGACGTGCTCAACGCTAGACAAACGAGGCAGTCTTATTCGTCTTTACTATAAACTCTAGGTAAGTACTTTCCTTTTCTAAAAACCAATTTCAATAGTAGATAATAACCCCGAACCCCGTGCACTGTTTAATACGTTATACACAAGCATTATTATGAAAGATTTACCAGTTCGATTAGCAGATAAGTATAAAATCCATAATTTCGCTCAGGCAACATAGAACCCTTGTAGTTTTGCCATGTCCACATTTCTCCCTGTCTGCGGCCTAGCTCTAAGACATTTAGTACTAGACATTTTAATTTTAATACTAAGTGAAATACTACTACTACGCCAAATACAACAGATTAAAACCACTTGGCACTTGATACGCACTTGGACAATTTTTTATGTTTACAGCTCAACAGGTCAACATAGCAAATGTGTTATGGCAACTTCGCTGGTTATACGTAACACTACAGAATTTAATAGTATCACACATTAATTAACGCGCAGCAAAACCATTATCTTCAAAAACATTTAGGAACAAACAATATGAATGGCCTTACCTTATTTTAATGAGACACTGAACTTGTAATTCATAAAATACCTTACAACAACGTGCCACAACCACCTAAGAAATATTTTACATGAAATATCACGCACACGCGTGACGCACACTGTTTGGAGACGGACCTATATGTAACACTTTTTCAGTTTTTCTGGGTTCTATTTTGAATAGTCTCTGTTATTTTATGATGTCTTGTGATAAAACGAAGTTAATTAAAATATGATTATTCTAGTAAAACAACCACTCACAAATCACCACAAATTACACGAGTAAACGAAAGTAAATGATCACTTCACTGTAGCTTGATTTTTTTATTTTGAGCTGACACTTACTACACAAAGAATTTTACACAACACCATTAATAAATTTAAATATCGTTTACATACTTAAATAAAACTTTAAAGGTTCACTACACTGAAAAAAGCTTGAAATCGTTTTCATCGCCCACTTCAGTTTTGAGTTCACCAAATCCCATGTCACGCGTTGGGAAAAGTTCATTTTCACTTGTGAAACCGACTGATTGAGCTAAAAAATCATCAGAACGAAACTCTTCTAGAAGATTTTTCACATTACGGATTTATTTTGGCAGAAAATGTAATTGTATTACACGGTTTAAAAAGTTAAGCTCGCCGCGAGCGAAAAAGTTTACGGGTTGCTTTGTAACAGGCCAGCATCGATTTTTGGCGCGGAAATCGTGACAGAATATTTTGACAGAGAGTTTTTTTTTACTAACAAATTTTGTACCTACTTCTCTCCCGAAATGAGTTCCGATGCGAGTCGCGAGGATACTACCGAGCCGCGTCTAGTACGTGAACGCTCCACGACAGTCTCGGCGAGGATAGTGGATGGCGGGGAGAAAAGCGAAGAGATCCTCGCACATGCGCCTTGCTTCACCTGTTGATGTGTGCAGGGTAGGGGTACCAACAAACCCCGCACCCTTCGCTATCCCCGGAATGCATCCGTGAATGTAATGCGTAGTAACAAAATTGAACTTGACCCATTTTGTACGTGAAACATAAAAGTAATTTGCTACAGTATTTTTTATAAATAAGAATGAATTGCAGCTATTATAGCCGGTATTTTGTAAGAAACTCAGCCTTAAAATTTTTTTTACCAACCATCACACCAAAACCTGGTTCATATACCCAAACTATGTTTTTTATATACCCAGCTTATAGTATGGCGACTAGGATAACGGGTAGATATACATGATACGATTGTGAACATCAAACATCCATGCGTCACATATGATTTAGGTGAACAAATCGTGCTCATTACACAAACATTTGCGGGATTCGAACACGCAACCCCTGGTTTAGTGGTCGCGCACCACTACCAAGACGATAGTCGTCAGATTGCCTCGAATTACTAACCTCAATGGAATATGTAAAATGGTAGGCTAATTAAAAAAAAAAAACAGGCAAGTGCGAGTCCTTGAGCTCACTCGCGCTGAGGGTTCCAAGTTGGACTTTCATTTTGCATCTTTTTATTCTGGAGGAAATCAACAGCGTCCTGCAATTTTTAAATGTAGGTATAATGTGCATTTAAATAACTAAGGAATTCCACCACACCATGTGTTTCAGCTCTTGGCCGCTGAAGGCTTCAGGAGGATGCCACAATCCGCGCGCGATCAAAGCCTCCGCGGGCAAACGCAAATTTATTCTTCTTATTTTAGGGTTCCGTACCGAACGGTAAAAACGGGACCCGGTTCGCTTACAAAGACAGACATTCAAAATGCAGTTAGATGTTATTGAAGAAACAAGTAGGTTTTATATGGTTTTATGAGACGTATGAAAAAGGCCAAAGCTAAATGAAAGCTTTAACCACACTCAGTGAATAATCTGTAGTGAAATGTCATTACATCATTTTGCATTTTTTATACACATAGAATTTAAATATTTTATTTTCAGGCTCAGTGATGTGTACGAGCAAACTCGTAAATTGTACCTCGTCACATTGAACTGGAAAGTGTCAAAATGGGCCCGTTTTTCTAAGACTCCACTGTCCGTCTGTCTGTCTGTCACCAGACTGTATCTCATGAACCGCAATAGCTAGACAGTTGAAACTTTCACATTAGGTACATATTTGAACTATGAAAACAGCTTATGTTGCGTAGGTAGGATAAAGAAGTGGTCTTAATGTTAAATCGGGGTTCTGACATACTGTCATGATAATAGACAATACATTTATTATTATATTTGTTAAATAATCTTTTATTAAAATGTGTAATTCCTAAACCTAAAACAATACACATAGATAGTACAATAAATATCTATTTTTTACTTTTTGTGTACAACCCTAGCGCTCCGTCCATCCGTAGGTTTATGTTTGATCTTGCCACTACCCTATTGTTTGTCAGTCAAATGACAGAATATGGATGGCAATTAAAATTTACAAAAGAAGGCTGTTTATAAAAATGACAAATAACCAGCTTAGCGCCTAGGGTCACGGAGGTCCACAGGAGGAGATGGCAGTCGCTCCACTGTAATTACCTGACCCTGGGCCCTCGCGTGCGAGTGCACAACCGGGATAACGCTAGGAGGATGATGATGATGAACCAGCTTAGCGCCATTGACAGTCTAAAAGGTCTGGAAAACAATACCTGAAAAAAACATTACTAACCGATGATATTTTTGATACACTATCAATGCTATTAATACAAGTGCCATTTCATAAAAAATAGATCGCAGTAGAGCCCGCGTCGTTTACTCAAAGCTTTTAGTTTTAAAATAGGATTGTAAAGACTTGATTTCATCTGATGCAAGATAATGGCATCTCCAGCAAAAGTCCATTCTAAAACAAAAAAACATTATTAATGATTTCTACGAGAATCCAAAAACGCATTTATCAGTTGAATTCTAGTGTTCCTTTCTTTTAAAGATAAGTTTCTTGAGTAATGTATAAGTGGATTTTTTATTTATCACTGAGAAAGGACTAAATACTCGTATAGCCCGTGATTTCGTCGGCGTAGACTGTGATACAAAATGACTCATACTCAGTGAACGCATGAATAACGTCTTTCTTTACCTATGAAATTGTAGATCTGTACAAATATTTTAAAACATTGTTTTTTTGTTTATTTAAGTAAAAGTACTGGTTTGGCCCGAATAATCTATACAAAATCGCCATATAGGTATGGCAGTTTGTTCAGATACCTATCTCTTGTCTGTAGAAGTCTGCCGAACGGGAGCCGATGAATTAAGCGAAAGTGTGCTCTTCGGGTGTTGGTTTTGTTACCACTTAAATAATTGTCTTAATTTAAAACAAAGGAGAAATCTGTTGGGGAAAGGTCCAGGAGCTCTATTTTTGAATCACTCGCGTGACATTCTTATGGCGAATGCGGCTTATTTTTCATTTAATACAGTCATTTTAGCGTTTATTCTATCGTTCGCCTTCTGTGACGAGTGGGTAGAGGTACTTGTTGCGGTTTCGAGCAAACGAGTGCAAGCGATCGAGTGTTTTAAAGATGCGGAGTTTTAGATGACGAACGAAAATCAGTAGACATGCACAGACAGTAGCTCGCGAGTGATTCAAAAATAGAGCTCCAGAGAGTACGGTGACTACGATAACGGATGGACATACTTATAATACGTTTATAAACGTCCGTGACTTAGGTAAAAATGCTCGTGCTGCACTAAGACGGTCGTCATATAATTATAATGGTAACGATATAACCAATAATGAAACGTGTTTATGCAGGCAGTGCAGTGTTGGGCCCGTACCTACACGTGGCATTTCTAGGAACTCATATTCGAAAATTTTCTGATTATCCATGGCACTAAAACTACCATAATTTTACGAATACAAAACACAGCCTTAAAACAAAGGACTGGATTTGTAGTTAGAATAACGCGGCTTTCGAATAAATTTCATTTGAACTTCGAATTTTGTGGCAATCAATGATAGTGCATTTTAAAAGTGGCAGATGAGTCATTAGCGCGCGGGAATTTATTGCCTCATATTGTGTAATTCGCTCAATTTTGCATTCAATAAGACATTTGACACGTATAAGAACCTGTGCTCAGTACCGTTATCATGACTTTACGGTGGTTTTACTCGCTAGCGACGACGTAAAAATAGTGTATAGCAAATTTTAGTTCTCCAAGTAACCGCTAGAGGCGCTGTGCAATTTTCCATAAAAAAAGTGTATGGAAAATTGCACAGCGCCTCTAGCGGTTACTTGGAGAACAAAAATTTGCTATACACTATTTTCCAGTCCTTTGTTTTAAGGCTGTGTTTTGTATTCGTAAAATTATGGTAGTTTTAGTGCCATGGATAATCAGAAAATTTTCGAATATGAGTTCCTAGAAATGCCACGTGTAGGTACGGGCCCAACACTGCACTGCCTGCATAAACACGTTTCATTATTGGTTAAATCGTTTTATCTTGAAATGTTGCCTGTTACCATTATAATTATATGACGACCGTCTTAGTGCAGCACGAGCATTTTTACCTAAGTCACGGACGTTTATAAACGTATTATAAGTATGTCCATCCGTTATCGTAGTCACCGTACTCTCTGGAGCTCTATTTTTGAATCACTCGCGAGCTACTGTCTGTGCATGTCTACTGATTTTCGTTCGTCATCTAAAACTCCGCATCTTTAAAACACTCGATCGCTTGCACTCGATCGCTCGAAACCGCAACGAGTGCCTCTACCCACTCGTCACAGAAGGCGAACGATAGAATAAACGCTAAAATGACTGTATTAAATGAAAAATAAGTCGCATTCGCCATAAGAATGTCACGCGAGTGATTCAAAAATAGAGCCCCTGGACCTTTCCCCAACAGATTTCTCCTTCATTTTAAATTAAGACAATTATTTAAGTGGTAACAAAACCAACACCCGAAGAGCACACTTTCGCTTAATTCATCGGCTCCCGTTCGGCAGACTTCTACAGACAAGAGATAGGTATCTAAACAAACTGCCATACCTATATGGCGATTTTGTATAGATTATTCGGGCCAAACCAGTACTTTTACTTAAATAAACAAAAAAACAATGTTTTAAAATATTTGTACAGATCTACAATTTCATAGGTAAAGAAAGACGTTATTCATGCGTTCACTGAGTATAAGTCATTTTGTATCACAGTCTACGCCGACGAAATCACGGGCTATACGAGTATTTAGTCCTTTCTCAGTGATAAATAAAAAATCCACTTATACATTACTCAAGAAACTTATCTTTAAAAGAAAGGAACACTAGAATTCAACTGATAAATGCGTTTTTGGATTCTCGTAGAAATCATTAATAATGTTTTTTTGTTTTAGAATGGACTTTTGCTGGAGATGCCATTATCTTGCATCAGATGAAATCAAGTCTTTACAATCCTATTTTAAAACTAAAAGCTTTGAGTAAACGACGCGGGCTCTACTGCGATCTATTTTTTATGAAATGGCACTTGTATTAATAGCATTGATAGTGTATCAAAAATATCAATCATTAATGTCGAGTCTAGAATACAGGGAAGAAAAAAAAAATCTTGTTTTTTTTGCACCGGATGAAGAAACACATTTTATATTGAAGACCTTTGATTTAATCTTTTAACATTTTTAGTACTGTATTTTGACGATCCTATGCTCGTAAAGTACGAAGGGCCGTTACGAAGTTATGTACTTACCTACAAGACTAAACTGAGGATATTCACCCGTACGGGCTGCGTTAGGAGGAGCTAGCGGTGCGCGCGACTACGAGTTTAGATTGATGATTTTGATGGGGTTTTTCTGAATTGTTTTAATTATTATTACAATAACTAGCGGTTGCCCGCGACTTCGTACGCGTGGACTCGATAATACAAAATATTTTACTCCCGTCGTCATCCAGCTATCGTGTTCTCTTAGTCTACCATGTCGTAAAGAGAGGAATGAAAAATCAAGGTCAATAGGCTCTCTTTTTTAGATAGGTTATTATCACCTCGCCATTCTCCTCTGGTAAGAAAATGTCGCATGGCAGGGACACCGACTTCAAAACTAAATTTTGTAACTGAAGTGTAAAGGATTTTTTTTAACTTTTTAGTTTACTTTATTGAAGCCAGTTTTATTCGTTTGTAAAAAAACTGAAAGTTACTACTATCGTAAAGTTATTATTATTATTAGGAGCCTGTCGTGTCCCAATGCAGGGCAAAGGCCTCCCTACCCTTTCTCCTATATCGTAAAGTAGGTAGGTAAGTCTATTCTTATACTCGTAGTTCAATTTCCGTTAGTTAGTGATAAGTAGTATAAAAAATTGTGCTAATTGACTTGTGACAACAAATTTTTGACCAACTGCCTGTGGTAAAAATATCCACGAACTACTTAGCGTTAAGGTCAGCACCATAAAATTAGGGCTCCTGAATGTAAACGCTTAAATACCTAAATTAATGCTGTAACATATATGATAAACATGCCTATAAAATCTGAAGGATCCTCTCGATTTCTCCACGTTTCCGTCATCAGATCGTAACATGGAGACAGTAGGATTACCTTGGGAGTTCAAAAATTTGTCTAAAGTAATTTGTAAGTGTAAGTCAAAAGAAAATGCTCATAACGATGAACGATGTTCCCTAAGGCACTCTATTCATACCTCTTTGAGTTGAGCTAAGCTGCTAGGGTTCTAGATCAGTTGCTCCAGACCTTCAATTTGTGTACGTCAATAGAAAATGCTCATCATGCTGAACAATGTTCTCTAAGGTGCTTTATTCATATCTCTTATAGTTGAGCTGAGCTGCTAGGGTTCCATATCAGTTGCTCCAGATCTTCAATTTGTGTACGTCAATAGAAAATGCTCATCACGCAGAACAATGTTCCCTAAGGTGTTTTATTCATATCTCTTATAATTGACCTGAGCTGCTAGGGTTCTAAATCAGTTGCTCCAGACCTTCAATTTGTGTACGTCAATAGGAAGTGCTCATCATGCTGAACAATGTTCCCTAAGGCGCTCTATTCATATCTCTTATAGTTGAGCTGAGCTGCTAGGGTTCCATATCAGTTGCTCCAGATCTTCAATTTGTGTACGTCAATAGAAAATGCTCATCACGCTGAATAACTTTTCTTAAGGCGCTACTTTCATATCTCTCTTAGTTTAAGTGTACTGCTAAGGTTCCACTTCACGTACTTCGATCTTCAAAATAAGTTATAGCCTAGTATTTGCCCAGACCTAATAGCTACACAATAAAAAAAGTTTCTTTTAAATCCATCCAGTGGTTGCGGGGATTAGCGTGTACAAACAGACAAAACAATTAAAAATTGTAAATTCCTATTGTGTTACTATTTTAACATCACCCTCAATTAGTTTTTGGTAAAAATACTCAATGTACAGACACATTGGTTTTACTGTTTTATTATATGTATATACATTACTATGGATGGACAGTTGACTTTTCTGTACAGTAAATAATCGACTAATTTAAAGGTTTTTTTTACAATTTTCTTAAAACTTTTTTTTTTCTATTTTTCCTTTATAATAGACTCGACTGACAACCAATCCAGTACTTATCTGCTTCCTCGTGATTACAAGGTTCCAGTTTTTGCTGTGATTTTGAGAGATATTGCTGATCCAATAGTAAATTTCGCACACAAAAAATCATCGTCAGTTTTCTGGTGGGAATCGAACCCACAAACCCTCGCTATCCGGGGGATTGCTCTATCAACTGAACGACAGAGGAGACTTGTGGGTACATTTTCCAAAGAATTGAGGAAATCAAACGCCGGCTCTACCGCAGCGAGCACTTGCCTATTCATTTCTAAGTTTAGACGTCACTTTATTCTTATACGCATTTTGAAGAAAATTGTCTGCAGTTGGTTGATCAATCAAACCCTCGCCCCAGAGGGGGTCCTTTGGTTTTTTTTTTAACTTTTGCACACTGTTTATTGTACGAATGGCTGACTTAACGCTAAAAGCATTCTCTACCAGTCAACCATAGATCCAAGCAGAGAAATACAGGCGTTGCAAGATATCGCAAATAAGGAAAAAGATGAAACCGAGAAAACCAATGCAAAATAAGCATAGCAATGAAGAAAAATGAACATAGCAATAGACATACATACTACATACATAAATAAAATAGATGATATACATATTGATACATAAACATACACATGACACACATACATAATAGAACACATTTCTTCTATTAAGACAGAACAGAGAGTTCTTGCTGGTAATGAATTCTCAAAGCCTTTTTGAAGGAAAATTTTGAGGTAGATTCCTGGATATTTGTGGGGAGCCTGTTCCAGAGACGAGTGGCCGTAAATGTGAAAGAATTGGACATCAAGCCAGAAGTATGATGCGGGGTGAGAAGTCGGTTTTCTAAAGGTATGTCTGCTAAGTGCCCTACTACTTACTTCTATCTACTATAGTAACCTCATATGTTTTGGTATCACCAAGTCTACGCACTACGCAGTCAAAGTCGAACAGCTATCTTAGTACCAATAAATAATAAATAACTAATGGCTTTAAGAAAGCTGAGATAGATAAGTTAAACAAACTTAAACACCTTTTATAATATTATGGCTTCGTTTCGTTTTAAATTTTGGGAACTCATAATTTAGCCGCTCTTAATAAATACCTATTGAAAAACTTGAAATTCATAAACAAAACAACTTTAAAATTGAAATTATACTCCTTTTAAATATTACCATACAAGCATGCTCCTAATTAACAAGACAACCCTCTCAAAGTAATTATAGCAATAATGAAATTTTGAGACGTGGTTAGTTTATATTACTAATTGCTTTCAACGCAACGTATTCTTCCAATTAAAAGATTTTCTATACCTCAAAGTATTACTTCCATCAGCGAAGTTTCATTGCTCGATATTTTCTGTATCGTCGGTTAAACAAGTTGTGAACATCAGAATAGCGCGCGCAGGATGACAGGAGCCGGAATGAATAATTGATATTATATATTTAAGACTGTACTAATTATGCCCTACTTAACCTCCAAATTAGTAGGTATTTTACGGTTTGTTCACCTCACCTCACCAAAGTTAAGTACGCAGTTATTTTGAAGTGAGCCAGAGTGAACCGTCACTGCTTACGAGAGGCGGGTAAAATACTTACATCTAGTAAAAAACTTCACCTGTTGACTGAAGACCAAAAACAAATACAAAAACCGGCAAAGCGCGAGACGGACTCGCGCATGAAGGGTGCCGTACCTACTTAGCATAACATTAGACACTGCATTAAAACCTATATTTATTTTTACTTTACGTAAGTACACGTTAATTATTTACGTACCTATACTTACATTTAAAAACGAAAAAAGTATGGGAGTACCTTTTAAGTAATTAATAGTTTTTAATGGTAAAATTGTAAATATATTTCAAGCGTGTGCCTGTTGCCTGGTTGCCGTGTGGGAGCCTCCTTTAAATATTTATTTTATTCTGATTTAAGTATTTGTTTTATAGCGGCAACAGAAATGCATTACGGTTCACGAGATACAGCCTGGTAAAAACGGAGGCTGAGTCCCGTTTTTAGGGTTCCGTAGTACTGGCATATGGTTTCGTCATGTCCAAGGTTTTGCTAATAGATCATTAGTACTAAAAACTGTAATTTTGTAGGTGTATGTATACCAATAACACCGTCAAAGTGGTGGAATAACATTTTGGAAAATTCATTTTTAGGGTAGCTACTCTAAATGTAAATTGGAGATGATTTTTTTGCGTCACCTACCACTTACCCCAACATGTGGGGTGTCGTTAAGTAGATCTTTTAATATTAGTCAGGGGTTTCTTATACTATTTTACGATTTAATGCTCCATTTATGAAATATTAAATTTTAAAGTGCACTTTTTTACAATAGCGCATCCCCCACCCTCCTTAAAAGCCCACTAGCTTCAAAGTCGGAAGAAATTCTTGATGGTAGTGCATTTCATACACTTTAAAGGAAAACTGAAGCGGTTTATATAAGTTTATTAGTTTAGCAGTAATGGTCGTTGAACTTTGGGGTGTGATAATTTCTTACCAAATAATACATTTTTTGAAGAGGCTAAGATGAAGTAGTTGCTCGTTAAAACTTAAAAACGGTCATAATATGAGCCAAATGTTGTAATAGATAATGGTACGAAACCCTTCGTGAGCGAATCCGACTTGCGTTTGGGCGATTTTTACCCCTTGGGTACGGAACTCTAATAAAATACGTCGCAATGCTATCATGACATTCAATGTTATTCCTTCCCAAAACAGTAGTTAATATTGATAACGAGTACATCGGGTAATTTACCAATACTATTATTTATTCTGTACCACAGTATTAGCACATTCGACTCTGTCGACCCAAAACACTTGCCCTTGACACAATATTTTTCCAATAATTTGGCCTCGAACTTGACCCTTACTCAATTTAGTGTCAATTTTCCTCATTGATATGTTTCAGTTCAATCCCTACTTTAAAAGGGTAACTTTTTTGTGGATATGCTTCACGCTGCATGATGCCGGGGCCCGGGCAGTGTAAAATAAGAACTCCAAGAACTATAATATTCCAAGAAATATCTGCTCAATGTCGTCGACGATATGGTGTAATTTACATCGGCTCCAGAGACAAGCACATTTTTGTTAAGACACATACAGAAATCCATCGCAAGATAATTTAATTCTTATAACTCTGGAATATGACTATCGATATGTACTATCATGCGACGCGATTGGGTTGACTGCTACAATGAATGATTATGAATGAGTGAATGATTATTTATTTGCATTAAAACATGGTAAGTATATATATCAGGTCTTTATATTAATAAAGTGAACAATCATGTTTCATCGATGTAACGATAGGCAAACATTTCGTCGTCATGCAATATTAACTAATAAGCAACAATACGGTAACGAAAATATTTATATCCAGGATTGAGATTGGTTAAATTTAGATAATCAATAAAATTAAAATATAAATAATAACGTAAATGTCATAAAATAACAGGTATGATGTCAAGTTGTCAAAAATAAACAGAAATATATAACATGTCAGGTATTAGGTGATAACAATTCGTTTAAGATGGCCATCACGACAGAATTTTGTGAACTCATCTATGTCATAGAAACAGTTCTCAACCAGCACTTTAAAAATAATTCTTTTAAAAATATTAAATGACAATCTTTGAATGTGGTTCGGTAGCAAATTAAATAGACGGACGCACATACTGTGGCTGTTTCTGGCAAGACATACTGTATCTGCTAAAGGGACAAATAACTTCCACGGGTATCTTCTTGAACCACCTCGACTACAATCGTCCCGTGTTTTTGTAAAGAGATGGGTATTTTTCTTCGTAAATAATAAAACTTCGAATATATACAGGGATGGCAATGTTAAAATTCTTAATTTTTTAAAGAGAGGCCTACATGATTCCATCAATCCGACATCACAAATAGATCTAATACACCTCTTCTGTAAAATAAAGACACGCGTAAGGGATGTTGAGTTTCCCCATAGAATAAGCCCATACCTCAGAATGGAGCCAACATAACCATGGTATGCCATCAAAGCTGTTTGGATATTAGACAATTTTGTCAGATGATAAAGCGCGTACACAAATCTATGTATTCTCTGACTAACCGCATCAATATGGTTCGTCCAAGTGAACTCGGAATCAATAACGATACCTAGAAAAGTGGCTGATGTAGTCATGGCAATTAGATCATCGCAATGCTTAACCGTTAGGTTTTGGGGTTTCCCGTTTTTATTGTGGAATTGTATATATTTTGTTTTATTTGTATTAATTTTCAAATTATTATCATGTAGCCAATTCGTAATATTTTTAATTTTATTGTTTATTTCATTATTGTAGTCAATTTTAGGTTTCTTGTGTATTGTCAAAGAAATATCGTCAGCAAAGAGTGTGACTGGATATTGCGTACATTTTGGGAGGTCATTTATATAAACAATAAAGAGTAGTGGTCCCAGTATACTACCCTGTGGGACACCAGAGCTATTTTGCCTATTTTGTGACTTGCATGTTACGCTAACTGACTCATCATCCAGCTTCGGTATTTCCACAAACTGTGTTCTTTTGCTGAGATAGCTTTCAACCCAATTATAAGCTTGTCCTCGGACACCATAACGTTCCAGTTTTGCCAGAAGTGTTTTATGGTTGACAAAGTCAAAAGCCTTACTCATGTCAAAAAGAACAGCAGAAACGGGAACTCTTTTGCCCATGTAAGTTGCTATTTGATTTATAAGAGTGTAGCAGGCCAATGCTGTTGACCTTCCCTTGCGAAATCCAAATTGTTCGCCACTAATTATAGAGTGTTTTGTAAAAAAAGATATTAATCTGACTTGCATGACCTTTTCAAATATCTTTGATAGAACAGGAATAAGGGCTATTGGTCTATAGTTTTTTATATTATGCTTATCGCCGCGTTTAAATAGAGGTTTGACTATAGATATTTTAAGACTGCTAGGGAACTTTCCCTCTTCAAAGAAGCGGTTTGCAAAATGTGTGATTAAAGATGCTAATTACCCTGCACAAGCTTATAGAATTCTGGTATTTATTGCATCGTAACCTGTTGAGTTAGTGTTGTTAAGGGAGCTTATGATTTTAATTATTTCATTTTCATCAGTAGGTCTTAAAAACATGGATGCGTAATTGTTGTCAATGAATTTCAGTTTACTTGAGTAATTTTCTTGATTATTACAGGGTACTTCAGTTGAGTCTATAAAGTGGTCATTAAATGAATTTGCTATGTCTGTGGGGTTATTTATTATTTTGTCATTTATTTTTAGGTATTCAATATTATGTTTGTCATTTAGATTATCTTTGTTTTTTATTATGTTCCATGTAGCCTTGCACTTATTTTTCGCTGTTTTAATATATTTTTCATTTATAAGTTTTTGGGATAATTGTAAACATTTCTTAAGTAATTTAGAATACTTCTGATATTTATTTTTAGTATTATAAGTTTTATTTTTATAGTAAGGTAAGCGTAAAATTCTTTTGGTTTTGCATGATTTTTTAAGGCCTTTGGTTAACCATTTTGATTTTAAGTTACTTTTATTATAGCATTTAACTTTATATTTTGGAAAACACAATTCGTACAAGAGAATTAATTCATTATGAAATTGTGTGAAATCATCATCTGCATCTTGGAAGTCAAACAGATTTTTCCACGGGTATTCCGTCAAAAAATGTCTAAATTTCTTTAGATTGTCTATATTATAATCATGTCTTATTTCAAACCAACATTCAAGCGGTGCTTTGCGGGACTCCACTGGCACAGTCAATAATTGAGCTGTATCGTGGTCAAATAAGCCCACTGCTTTAGTATAGCCGATTGCTTCCTTTATATTGCTTGCAAAATGATCTATACAAGACTTTTGTCGGGTAGGTGTTTTTATATGCAAGTCTAGATTGTACCGTAAAAGCGTTGCCTTTAATTTGTCCGATAAATTGTCTGTCTTTATGATGTCAATGTTCCAGTCTCCCGTGATAATTATGCGTGTTTTAAATGATTTTAGTTTTTCCAGAAGAAGATTTAGTTTATCAAAAAATATTTTAATGTTCGCTTTTGGAATACGATAAATGCACACAAGGATTATCTTATACTCTACAACTTCCAATCCACAGCACTCGAAAGTACGCTCTGCCGCCAGTTCTTTCAGGAAGGGCAGTTCCTTAGTCGTGACTGATTTGTTGTGCAAAATACAAGACCCACCGCGTCTTTTCTTCAATCTACAAAATGAAGCGCCCAACTTATAACCTTTGAGATTTATGTTTGACTTACAGTGCTTTTTGATAAACGTTTCAGTCAAACAAATAAGAAAAATCAAGAAGCTACTAACGCCATCTAGGGTACCTTTCTAGCAATATATTGATGCCTGTCCAGCCAGCAACGTAGTGCCGCGTGCCGCCGGTGAATAAAATGCTCGAGGGGCGTGTCGCTGCTCGTTGGCGATATCCAAGTGGATTACCCCACCACGGTGGTACACTGCGCGTAGGTACGTTTTTGCTACCTACGCGGGGAGTTGAAAACCGCCTTAGGTGGCCAGGCCTGCTGGGATTTTTCCACATTACTTGGGGGTGGGCTCCCTCATGCTTTTTCATCCCTACATTCGTTTCGGATTACAGTTCACAGAGCTTGTCGGGCCTGGATCTTAAAAGCACCCAATTACCAATCAAAGCATGATATTTTTTTAGTTAAAAGTAATTGTAACTAACTACCTAATATCCTTTGTAAAAATACTTAAGTAATACTAGTGCAAATCTGAAATTAGATATTAATAAACTATCATTTCATACTTGGACCACCAAATCTTACAAAAAACGACTCATGTTTAGAGTGTTCAAAAAACTTCGGTCGAAACCACCTTTTCCTGATTTTTGTAATCAAAATAGTTTTGTCTGGCTATTAGTTTTGAATGTAACATATCTAATGTAAATTAGGGTGTTCAGTTAAAACAAATCTATCTATTGTGGTTAAACTTATTAGGAAGTATTTTTTTAATATGCACACTTACTTAGACATGTACCTACCTCTACATAAATGTAGACGCATAATGCTAAAGCATTGACGCCACATTATCAGGACTTAACATCGAAGGCTTAAGTATGTCTAGCAGTCAATACGTTTCCAATTTGACAGGCTGTAGGCGTCTAGCGTTATAGAAAGGTAACATAATGGCGAGTAATAAAAGCTATGGCACAAATATTTTTCTTGCTAATAGCCTCTTATTATCTTGCCTTTAACCTTACATACCTACCTTCAAAGTGACGACTTAACAACAATGCTGTCGAGACATGCATTATCTATCATCAAAGTAGCACTTTGTTATTCGTACGTATTTATATGATAATAGAGATTTTACTTTAACTAGTGCCCGGTGCGACTTGATGATACCAAAAATATTGAATATGTAGATAATAAATGCTTTGTGGCAGCTTAAAAGTGTGGCAGTATTGTCACCGGTTCGGTAAGGACCGTAAAGTAAATATTCCTAACGGTATATTAACTTTATGGTAAAGACTCTATCTGAATCTTCTACATAATTTTATCGCAAAAATGTATCACTACAATGTTATTAAATTTTCACGATTCCGTAGTCCGACAAGGAACCCCTATAAGATCGTTCAGTCCGCCCGTCCTAGTCTGTCACAGCAGAATATCTTCTACTTTTATGGACTGATTTGCATGTAACTTGGTTCGAGGATACTTCACATATAGATCTCATTTTTAAAAATACAAATAATTAAAATTTTAAGGGTACCTCCCCTTACATGTAAAGGGGGGGTGAATTTTTTTTTGAGTGCTTCCCCTTGTGTGGGGTATCGTTGACAAGGACTATGAAAATAAGGTAGGGTTTCCATACAACACTTTTTTATCAGCTTTACCATTTGCGAGATATAGTCCGCCAAAGTCGTTTACACGGTGTCGTCCCCCCCCCTGTAATTTCTAAAGTCTTGGACTTATAAACTTCAAATCACTCACGTAAAGAAACAGGCGCGGAAACTCTTATTTAAAATTGTTTCGGATATCCTGTGATGAATACTTTTGAAATTATAAATAAAATAAAAATATATACTTTTTTCCAAAAGAACAGTATAAACTTAAAATGTTTTTGTGCCTATACTGTCTAATGTTGTAAGTTAATGGTACGGAACCCTTCGTGCTCGAGTCCGACTCGCACTTGACCAGTTCTTTTTAATTATTTATTTTCTAAATGAAATACAACATAATATTCTGTGAATATTTTAAGCGTCTACCTGTTGCCATTATAAAATCGAGCAAAAATGGCAAAAAGTTCACGTTTATTTGTATGGGAGCCCCCCTTAAATATTATTGTTATTATTATTTAAATATTTGCTTAACCTGCTGTTAGCGAGCAAAAAACGCTAAAAAAATCACGTTTGTTGTATGGGAGCCCCCCTCAAATATTTATTTCATTGTGTTTTTAGTATCTGTTGTTATAGCGATCACAGAAATTTCAACTGGTCTAGCTATCACGGTTCATGAGATACAGCCTGGTGACAGACAGACAGATAGACAGCGGAGACTTAATAATATGGTCCCGTTTTTACCCTTCGGGTACGGAACCCTATAAATGATAAAATATAAACTGATAGAATTGTACTTTACGTAAATAAATAGTTACAAATTTGTCCTTGGTATGCATACTTGCATAAAAGTGTACGGGAGCGTTAAATGTAGCGACACAGTTATCATCCATACTAATATTATAAATGCGAAAGAGTGTCTGTCTGTCTGGTCTGTCTGTTACCTCTTGACGCTTAAACCACTGACCCGATTAAGATGAAATTTAGTATGAAACCAGTTCGAGACCCTGGAAAGGACATAGGCTACATTTTGTCGCGATTTAAAAA
The DNA here is from genome assembly GCA_949316185.1 of Pyrausta nigrata. Taxonomy (NCBI): domain Eukaryota; kingdom Metazoa; phylum Arthropoda; class Insecta; order Lepidoptera; family Crambidae; genus Pyrausta; species Pyrausta nigrata. The sequence goes on from OX438936.1 coordinate 5,658,738, forward strand.
CATTAACAGGGTGAAATGGGGGATGAAAGTTTATATGGAAAATCTAACTCTTGCGGGCGAAGTCGCGGGGAACCACTAGTAATATATACAAGTGTGAAAACTATAGGCTGAATGTTCATTGTTTTGTAACTATATTGAATTGTCGAAAGCTGTTTGTTTTCCTAAAAAATTAAATAAAATTAATAAAGTATATGCCCGGTGTGCTGCCTGCCTTATTTAATTTGTCTAGGGATGACACCAAAACCTGTTGATTTATTTCCATGCATGTCTTATGCATGGAAATTTTGATGAGACCCTCCTCTAATAACGTTTTTATTGAGAATAATAAAATATATATAAATAAATCACTTACCTTTGACTTTCATTCAAATTACCTATAGTTAGATTTCAATTTTCAACGCTGCTTGTAGTGAGTTCGTAAACAAGAATTAATTATTTTCGTGATTTGGATTTCAATAACGAAAGCTTATTTGGATGAATGTCGCTTATTTTGGTATTATAGTAGGGGAGCCCAAGAGGGGATTTGGGGATTCACTAAAGCGCGGCAGATTAACATACAGGGAGGAACCTAGTACCCCATTAAATACCTCCACCAAGTATTAGCCCCGTATATGTGGCCGCGCGTCAAGGATTAAGGATCAGATTAGTAAAAAAAATTGATCATCTGAAATTCTCGAGCGCGTCAGATTAAGGTAAGGTAAGTTAGTTATATGCTAAAAAGTGTATATTCCACTAATCTGACAATTTTCGATTGACGATAAGAAGTAGGTGGGTTACAAACTTGTAAAAAAAAACGTCATCTCGACTTTCTCGAGCGTGGCTATTTTTATTTTAAAGGTAATAATTCAACGTTTACAAATAATATATAATCTGACGATTTCCGTAAGCCGAAGTAAGGAAAAATAATCGATAAAGTTTAACCCGTGACACGATTTTGACCTTGAATTCAAAAATGGCGGCTTGTGATGGCTTCTTGTCAGATCGACCCAGTCTTGAATCGCCCCACCGAAGAAATGATTTATACGGTCGATACGGTCTTTTGATGTGTCATGAAATATATATCACCGCCACAGAACAGAAAAAACGAGTTGAAATAGCATCCTCGCCTATTAGTATGAAAACCAGTGTAACCAAACTAACACATTTGTAAGAATATCACATTATGATCCACACAAAAAATATTGAGTTGTAATTGGTCACTTTTAGCGATGACGAAAGAGCTTAAAACACAAATTCGATTAAAGTCCCATCTTTATTACTAAGCCAATAAGATCCTAAGTTGTACTTTCCTGATTCTAATATGCATTTATATTTTGTTATTCTACTAGATGTCACTTTCTTATAACCACTCCAAAAGTTTTTTTTATAAACAAAGCAGCAAAAAATAACACGTGCGCATTACGCGGGCGCTATCCCGACTAAAAAAAGTACTGTTGACAGAAAAATCGTAAGGTCAAATAATATTTTCTTTGTGTTTTGTTTATTTGTTTAAGTAAATTTTGACACTAATCTAAAACTAAGAAATTATAACCACATCGTGTTTTAGAGTAAATGAAATATGTGATATAAAAATGAATATTTTTTATACTTATTTTCTCAAAAGTTTTGTACTTAAAAGAATACTGTTTTATTTGCATGCTATTATTTCAGCTTTTTAATTTATTAAGTTAAAAGATTTGAAAAAATACAAAAAAAATCTTTCCATTGTCAGGTTAGGCGAATCCCTCCAGATATTCGTCAGATTATGAGACAGCACGTTTAGGGTATATAAATGAACCATATATATCTTAATCTGACGCGCTCGAGTATTTCAAAATGGCGATTTTTTTTGCACATTCTAATAATGGCCGCGAGTTTAGGTCACAACCAAATCGTCAGATTATTACATAAGAGCCTTCTTTTATGTTCACTTAACATCCCCCTTAAAAATCTGACGCGTTTGATTAAATTATTATTTTTTCCGTTTTCAACCCTCACGCGCGACCACCCCCATCATGGGAACAATCAGATTAACATACGTATGTTTTCAAAAAAACGTAGGACATGGATGCTATTAATATCTGACGCGCTCGAGTATGTCCATGCAACTGTTTTTTTTTACATTTTTGAAAATTTATAGCTGCTCCCCCCACCGATGAAATTGTATATATTATATGACATTTTTTTCTTCTTATCATCTAAGCTTCGCAATCCAATAGGTCTCTTCGACGCTCGAATAAATCCCGATTTAGCATCCTGGGCTCCCCTACTATTATTTACATTAAGCAAGAACGTTGTCGTTTCTTCATTTTCGAAAGTACTGTGGAGGTTTAATTCATAGCAATCCCCCCTGGTTTTTTGCTATAAATAAAACCTCTACGTCTAACTCGTTCGAAGCTCCAATAACGAACTTCAAATAGTGATTGATTAGGAATTGGTTTTGATTTTTCCACTTGACGCAGTCAGTTGTATTTTCCGAATCAAGTTGAGAGTGGTGTATTTTTATAATTTAATAGTGCTTCGTGATTGAATAAACCAACCAAGAAAATTAAGTATTGTATCATTTTATCTCACATACTAAGACGTTTAAATATTTTGCATTCACAGCGAAGAACCGACGTCCTAGACGTCTAAATATTTTGGATCCACAGCGAAGAACCGACGTTATAGTCTAGGTAGACGCTATAGTACCTAGGTAGGTAGGTTCAAATAAAGAAATTATTTTTTTTACTAGTTATTTTTCCTAAGTATTTATTGCTTATTTTTGCATTTCTAAAGAAAAAGAAAGAGAAAGGGCTAGAAGAACATACACACTGCACTTGAAGGAAAAATCTGATGTCATGACAAGGTGCTCGCAAAAGAAAAGAGGAAATTGCTCCAAAGACAAGAGCGCCGCTCTTAAGTTATGAATGAAAGCAAAAACTGAATGAAAAGGGGACGTCGAACCCATACACAGCGCCCTTTCATTGCCAAGGCCTATCGGCGCCGCGGCGTTTTCAAACGAAATGCATATATATGTACCTACTTTGTCAACAGTTTGGTTCTCAGAAGTCCTTTAAGGACTTAAATTCCTAGAAAAATCTCCTCGATACCTAGAAATGGTATTATGAATGAACCATAAGTCTTCGTGACTTCACATTTCATTGATAGCATCTGACTCATTCATTTTTCAAGTACCTATTGATGCCGTGTGACCTTTTCTGTGTTGTTTACGTAGGAACTACGTCGTAAGTAATAAATATCGTTCGTCAATAGGGTTGTCCCTATAGTGATGGGTATTTTTGTAGTTGAAAAGAAATCTGCAGCACTTAATGATGCCATCAGAAGGGCTCTTGCCAGCATCACGTTTCTTTCATGTTAGTATCTCGTGGATTGGTCCGTGATGCCTGATGGCGTCATTGAGTGCTGCAAATGGTTTCGTTTTTTTTTTACATTGGAACCTTGGACTGGATAGTCGAACGATTTCAAACGATGCAGTTCTTTGTGAAGACCATTTTACAAACAGTGAAGCGTCAGTGGCGTAGTGGCTAGAGGGTTGCGGGAGGATTGGGTTCGATTTCACGTGCCGTCATGTACCAATGACTTTTTCTGATTTATGTACATTAGTTGTTTTAATAACCGATGCTCTTACGGTTGCGGCACACACCCCAGCGCTGTGTAGAATGCCGGGCGGCTCCAGACACGCCACATCGCCACTCAAGTCACTCAGGATTACTCCTTCAGGGAGGAGCGTGGCTGAGTGACGACAGTCCGGATCCCCGGCCCGGGCAAATGCCCCGACGGTGTGGTAAACCGAAACATGTACCCATGCGACGAATCTTTTGCGAGCAGCCAGCAAAGGCTTGGAGGACGGTTGTCCAGGGTTAACTAGGATAGTTACTCGAAGTCTAAAGGATTACCAACAGTCTAGCCTTACGCGGAAGTAGCTCAGAATGTAACCTCTCGCCACTCGATCCTAAAGCAAGCTTGAAACGTGTTTTAATTCTAACCACTGATAACAATAATCAAGCGCACAGTTTTCTTAGGGATAGGTACTAGGTGAGTATAGTTCTAGTGCTCAAATAATTACAACTAGCTTTTGCCTTTTGCAGAGAACCAACACTGAAAGGTCAAAATAGAAATTCACAAGATCCCTGATGATGGTAAACTAGTTCTGCTAGAATTCTAGAAAAATCGGATTTTGTATGGTTTTTTACCCAATACCCAGTAATTCCGCCGACTATGGACAGATTTTGAATGGTTTTTTTTCTTCTATCTACTTCTAAGATGGTCCCAAATTTCTTCAAGTCAGTTCTATATCTGATGACGAACTCTTTAAATATTACAGTCAACTGATTTCGGCGGTTTTCATGTAACTTGTGTATTTGCACATTGGGGTCCGATTACTTTGCATATGGTTTATGGAGCTGTTGGTAAATCACCAGGAGAACTCCTCAAGAACTAACGTCCCAGCATAGGGAAAAGCATTGTTTTGTAAAGGAAAATGAGCGTTGATCCTAAGGCTGTTGTAACTTATCTACAAACCGACCCTTGAGTTGGGTTGGGAGTAGAGATAACCCAGATAACATTTCCAAACATACTCGTAATAATATGACGTTTTCGGTCGCCCTCTTTGACGGCGACGTGTGGTTTCTTGCGTTCTCGCAAAAAAAAACTGAATTTATTTTTTTACCAAAAATAAATACCGCCTCCAGACGGAACTACACAACACTTCATTCTCGTCTTGTAAGATTTTTCTCAGAAGTCTGTGTGACCGACTCCAAAAAAAAATTATGTCGTATCTTTGTTCATGTTATCTTTTACTTTATAGTGCAGCCTTCTTTTGTCGCGGTATTTTTTTCTGGTTTGAAGTAAGCGACCAAATAATTCCTTGTAATGTTGTAATGCAGATATATTACTATCCATGTACGGCACTACGTACCTACTTAGTATTATTTAAAATGAACTTCGGTGTGAAGGAAGGCTAAAGTTCGGTGCCTATTAAAACTTTTACCCTCAATCACTAACTTTTTCAACGTGCACGTAGTAAGTATGATTTGCATCGTGCACTTTGAATAATGAATCCCGGGTAGGGTTATTAAAATTCGCAGTATCGACGTCGACAGTCTTCATTTTAAATTTTATCGTGTTTTCTCTCTTTTGGGGAGTAAAATTATGTCCTCCTATCTAGCCGAATTGCAACTACCTACAGAGCGGCCAATTTCAACAGAGATTATAAAATGCTTAACCGTCTTTCTTTCGGGAAGTAAAATAATGTCCTCCTAACCGAATTTCGATTACAGCGGCCAATTTCAACAAAGATTAAAGAAAGAAAGAAAGAAGCATTTATTAATTTGGGACATCACAAATAAACATCGTACAGAATTAAAAAAAATACAAAATTACAAAGATCACAAAATAATAATAAATGCAATACAAAATAAAAACCACACAAACAAATCAGTCAGTAACAGTCAACGCTAGCCAAACAGTGCCTTTGTGTGTCTGTGATGTCCAAATCACGGGGGCCTGACTCAGCTTAAGCCAGGTCCCCAGAAGGCAGATTATAAAATGCCTAAGCGTTAATACATTTTTTACGATACACCATGGAAAAATACATAGTATCAACATATTCTATTTATATTTGTTTTTATAATTCAAGTAATTTCTTTGCAAGTTGCAGTGTTAGTTAGTACCTACTACTTAGACCCATGTTCACCAATTTTAAAACAGCTGTAAAAACGTCGATTGACGGTTAATTTGAAAGAATTCCTATCCAAAATATGTCCAATAATGCTAAATCTCCAGCTCAGAAAGTATTGCGAAAAAAAGAGTTTATGTATGGGAAACTGGCTGGTTAGAATCTTTTTCGAAAATATGATTATCTATACATATAATAAAACTGTAAAATCAATGTGTCTGTACATTGAGTATTTTTACGAAAAACTAATTGAGGGTGATGTTAAAATACTTAGTAACAGAATAGGAATCTACAACTTTTAATTTTTTTGTCTGTTTGTCTGTTTGTACACGCTAATCTCCGGAACTACTGAACGGATTTGAATGAACTTTTTTTTATTGTGTAGCTATTGAGTCTGGGCAAATACTATGCTATAATTTATTTTGAAGAACGAAGTACCTGACGTGGAACCTTAGCAGTATACTTAAACTAAGATAGATATCAAAATAGCGCTTTAAGAAAGGTTATTAAGCGTGATGAGCATTTTCTATTGACGTACACAAACTGAAGATCTGGAGTAATTGATATGGAATCCTAACAGTCCAGCTCAACTATAAGAGATATGAATAGAGCGCCTTAGAAAACATTGTTCAGCGTAATGAGCATTTTTTACTGACTTACACAAATTGAAGGTCTGAAGCAACTAAAATGGAACAATAGCAGGTTCGCTAAATAACTTTAGGCGGATTTTTCAATCCTCTCTTCTCCTTACGATATAATAGACTAAGAAATCATGTGTCGGGAGTATAAAACATTTTGTATCATCAAGTCGACGCGGACGAAGTCGCGGGAAACAACTAGTTTATAATAAAAGTAAAAATAGGTGTGTTCCATTTCAAAATTTCCCTCCACATTTTTTGCGAGTCAATTCAAAGTATCGTGTCCGACTGAAAAACGAACATCTGCGCCGGGAACATTTTAGAGCTATGATTTTTTACGACTTCAAGTGTCGCTTGAAGCCGGAAGAATCGTTCGATAGACTTCAAATGGCATTTATGGGTGAAGGCCCCTCCTCCAAGGCCACCGTGTATCGTTGGTATAACAAATTCAAGCGCGGTCGACAACCTTGGGGTATGAAGAACGTAGCGGTCGCCCTTTGACTAGTGATGTACAAGACTCGAGGCTTCAAGTCCTATTTTTGAAGCCTCGAGGCGGAATGGCAAGGCTCAGTGAGCTTGGTAGGCTTAGTGCCCCAAGCTTAGCCAAGCTGCGAGCTCTCTGAGCCATGCCTCGAGGCTTTAAAAGAGCTCGAGCCTTCAAAAGAGCTCGAACCTTCAAAAGAACTCGAGCCTTTAAAAGAGCTTGAGCCTTAAAAAGAGCCGTAAAACAAGGTCAAGTCCTAAAATAAACGCAATCCTTCAATAAAAGCTCAAGATTATGTTGATGACTTTAATATCTCCGTAACGAAGCAATAATGCGCGGTCGCAGTGCGGTGTCCATGAGCATCGGTGCTTTTGGGGATATGTTTGACAATTTATATTTCATACAATTGTTGCTTTTTTTTAATTAAATCTCTAGCTTAACATCATGTAACTAGATCATTTAAAAATAGTGCGCTAAAAATGCTTCGAGGATCGATCGAATGCTCAAAAGGCCTTGAGTCTTCATAAGAACTCGAGCCTTCATAAGATCTCGAGCCGTCAAAAGAGCTCGAGTCTTCAAAAGAGCTCGAGCCTTCAAAAAGGGCTCAAGCCTTCAAAGAAGCTCGAGCTCTGAAAAAGACTCCCGAGTCGTCGGGCGCCATACAAACGAGGCGAGCCCTGTAAACGAAACCGAGCTCTAGGCGAAAGGGCTCGGACGCCTCGAGCCTTGTACATCACAACCTTTGACGGCTATTACGGAAGAAAACGTGCTAGTAGTGAAAAATTTATTCCAAGATAATAGGCGAATTACATATAAAGAGATTCGGCACATATTGAAGATTAGATCGCGAAGCGTTCACGAGATTCTACACGGGCATCTTCGCTGGAGGAGGATATATAGTATCACGCTGGGTGCCGCACTACCTCACCTACGCTCAGAAGCAGGCCCAGGTGGAATGGTGCCGTAATATGCTGAACAAGTTTCAAGCAAGCTCGTCTCGGCGTGTTTACGACATCGTTACAGGTAATGAATCCTGGATTTATTATTGCGATCCAGAAACCAAGCGCATGTCGACAGTTTAGGTGTTTCAAAATAAACCAACGCCTACCAAAGTAAAGCGATCTCGGAGCGGGGGGATGATTTTGATCGCCAGCTTTTTTTATTTGACTGGCCACTCGGTGTCGATTCCCCTACGAGATCAAAGAAGCATCAACGCCGAATGATATACTACCACATTTTTACCAGAAGTTTTCTCTGTTGTGAGCAACAAGCGACCAAACACGGGGCTCCGCGGACTACTGCTCCACCACGACAATGCGCCTGCACACATCGCGCTCACAACGAGGGACTTCCTAGACAGCACGCCACTCAAACTCCTGGTTCCCACTCCTTACAGCCCTGATCTAGCACCGTGTGACTTCTTTTTGTTTCCAAAAATAAAAAATCAGCTCAAAGGGATACAATTTTCGTCGCCGAAAGATGGGCTGGCTGCGTTCGAGCAGGCTGTAAACGAGGTGTCTGGGCGGACTGGAAAAAGTGTTTTGAAAACTGGTTCAGACGCATGAATCTTTGTATAGAGGTTGGTGAAGAGTACTTTTAAAAGATTTAATAAAAATATTTGTACCGGTAGAACTATTTTTTTAGTGTCGCACAACTTTCTGAGTGTCCCACGTATGTGATATACATCGGGCTATGTTTTGGTCGGTCGGCAGGGAAGTAAAATATCTAACATAACACTGCATAAGTTCAACACAGTATTGATCTGAGGGTAGTACGATGTGTAAAAAATATTGTATGCACGTAGGTATGTGTTACTTACTTATAAGACCGCCCGTTCTCAGTTATTAAATATGAATAAACCTAACGTAAAAATGAATGCATTAAAACAAAGAAAGTACATAGTACCTATGTACCAATCGCGATTATTTAAAAAATACACACTAATTTTATGACGGTTCTAAATGATCTATAATCAAATGATAATTATTTTTTTATAACTTAAGCAATTATTTTGCAAGTTTTTACGAAATCAAATTGAATTTCGCTTACAAAAATTGATCGACTGTGTTATCCGCTGGGACAAAGTCGATCAATTTTTGTAAGCGGAATTCAAATTGATTTCGTAAAAACTTGCAAAATAATTGCTTAAGTTATAAAAAAATAATTATAAGTTAAGCTGACTTCATCTTAGGTTCAATAAAGGTTTAGGTCCAATCTTTGGTTAAATATTTGTAAAAATATTTCCATGGGATACATGCGGGTACATTCCCCAAGTATTGATGAAATCGAACGCCGGCTCACTGGCGTAGCAAGCATTTGCAAAAATTCGTCGGCTGACTAACGTCCTCCGAAGCTTAGTTGGTAAAGAGCACTCGCCCGGATAGCGAAGGGACGTGGGTTCGTGTCCCACCGGATGACACAGTCGATCAATTTTTGTAAGCGAAATTCAATTTGATTTTATAATCAAATGAGCATAATATTACATAAGTAACATTGTTCGTAATTGATTGAAGGTAGGTACCTACCTAAATAAATTGATACAATTCACAGCGCGTGACAATGATGGACCACTTGGCCCTAAGCAAGTATTTCCATGTACTTAAGTGTGGACCAAAGTCAAATGCTAACTATTCAATTTGCAATTACAGGTTCTATATTAGATTATGTTGCCTAGGTCAAACTATTGAAATTTGCGCGATTTTTTTTGCTATGTGGTAACTTTTAGAATACCCTGCTGTTTAAAGTTACGAAAACAAAAGTTGCCCTAGTTTCCACGCGTCCACCCAGATATCCTGACCTTGGACTTAGTAAAATGGGTTAGCATGTGTAGGTCAGGTCAATGTGTCAGAGTCTACCACGGCAGTTCCTGGAGCGACATGACATTTGCCGCTGATTCTGGGGCGCTAAGGTCAATGTCGACTGCAGGGGGGCGGGGCCGGGGCGTTGACGGGACCCCCGCCTCGCCTCAGCGAACCCCTCCCCTTGCTTCGGACCCCTCCCCTCGCATCTGGTATTGACGTCAATGGGTCCTGGTACGGACCATGCGTTGAGGCTGGGCCGCAGTATCGATCTGGTGCGGGCTGCGAAGGCCACTCGTTGCACCTGCGTGGTGCAGTCCGGTGGTGGAGCTTGAAGGCCACAGGCGACTGCTGTACCTGAAGGTCATGTGGGAACGGGTATGTACACGTGCCAACGTTATTTAGTTAATGTAATCTTTGTCAGCTTTTTGTTCGATGATTTCAATTCGTCATTCGTCAAATTCGTCGTTGAATAATTTGTCATGCACCATTATTGTAGTAATTACTAGCAGTTCCCCGCTACTTCGCCCGCAGCAAAAGTCGGATTTCCATACAAACTTTTATCGACCTTTTCACCCCCTTGATGGTTTTATATCGCAACAAAGTAGCCAATGTCTTTCCCAGGGTCTCAAACTATCTCTGTACCAAATTCCATTTAAATCGGTCCAGTAGTTTTGGAGTCTATTCAATACACACAATCAAATCTTTCCTCTCTATAATATGAAAGTAAATTAGATTAGTGTAATTACATTCAGCTATCCACTATATTAGAGTGACCTAGAAGAAATCGCGTACCGATAAGACGGCACGATTGTGCATTACCTTCTTAAATAGGTACTCCTGTTTGTCATTAATTTTTGTAAGAATTAACCTACCTGCTAATGCAACAAAATGTATGTGCACATCTGTATGCGTACACCATCAATTGTTATTTGTAGTAAATAATTAAATTATCGGTCTAAGATCGGTGAAGTTCTCTTTTAACTAATTCGTATCTCCAACGATAATTGGTGCCTAACGTTATTTTCCCAGTCACCTATTTATCAAGACCTTATGGTCTCACAAATTTTCCGGTCACCAATTACTAAGAAAATTACTAATAAGCAACATTTACCTAATAACATCGGAATTATACTGTATCATTTAAGTGATACTAAGTAGGGTAAAACCGGGATTGACGCCAGTGGTATAGATGGCCCGATTGTAATTACTCTAATTTCGCAAATACATAGGTTGTTATTTTATTTATCTATCGAGAGAATTTCCAACTACCACCAAATGGATCGTGTCTTATGTTTCTGACCTCTGTGCTATTGCATGGGACGGCTAGGTGCGATCAAAGTTTTTTCAGGATAGATGGCCTATTTCTCAGCGGGTCGTCTATCCTTAACGTTAGTCCATATAAAGGACTTGGCAATGATAATGATGATTTCTCAAAATTTAGAGGTCCGTAATAATCGGTAATACTCTGGAAATGTCAAAGGTAATACTTTTTTCCTTTCATAAATTCTTAGATAAAATACCAAATTACTTGCCAGTTGTACAAATAAAAGAATGAAATAATTGTACTGGTAGATATGACATATTTTCAAAAAGTGTGGCATCTATCCCGGGTTAAACCCTACTTTGTTTTAGTCAGGCTTATGTTTTTGCCCCTATACCACGCCTATACAAAGCTCTCTCACAACTTGTCGCATTCATTTCAACAAAAACAATTTGAATAGGGTTTGCAACGAAGACTTCAAGAAATACAAAATCATCTATTTTTTTTATAATTGAAGACTAAAGTGTCACAATTTGGGCTTCATTATATATTTTTCTATCTTACATAGGTAGGTACTTAGGTAGGTTTGATCAGTAAAGAAAATGCTTTCAGCAGTCACATTTCACCATGTACACTCAAGTTTTAGCGTTCAAGTTTCATTGTTCCATTTTACACATCCTCTCAGCCCTTTATTATTTATACTTTTCTGCTCAAATGAAAAACAATGTACGAATGGCGGACTTAATGCCAAAAGCATTCTCTTCCAGTCAACCTCTGCCTCTCAGTCCTTTCATATTCAGATACAACTAGCTACTTAGGTATATATTTATAGGTTATTTACGCCGTAGCCGTAAAATATACCCATAATTTTTGTGTAATAATTACCCATCAATTACTGACGGAGAAATCGGTGAACATACATAAAAATACATTACAGTCATAACACAAACCCCTACTTCTATTTTGAAATCTTTAAATTGTGCAATCTCACAACATAGGTGCTTTGCTGATTTGTTGAATATTACATTTCGATTGCTTTATGGTGTAGTAATAGTGCCCACACTATTAACCCAGTTAGGTGGGTAGTCGCAGATTCGATATTTATTATTTTGATACAAAACACACAAGAGAATACAACTACACAAAGTTCAATAAATTTATAATAATATGTCAATTTTTTTAATGATCTAGATTGGTTCCAGTACAATCTGTTTACAATGAATATTTCTAAAACAAATTTCATTATTTTAAAGCTAAATAAACAAAGTTGACGATTATCGACCCCTAACTATAAACAAACAAAAAATGTTTATGTCTGATTGTGAAAAATACCTTGGGTTAGGTACTTCTTGATGATAAACTTACATGGAAACCCCACATAGAAAAAATCAAATCCAAACTGTCATTCATTACAGGTACTCTCCGAAGTGGGTCTCGATGTATCCCGCATAGGATACGATACCTTTTTATATAACAACTCTCTTGTTAAATCCCAAATCGATTATCTGGTTGAAATATGGGGTTCTGCGTCCAAAGTTCTAGATCCAATACAACGTGCTCAAAATAAAAGCTTAGGTTCTTTTTAACTAGTAGGTAGGTATAGCTTTTTCAAACCAATTTAATAGGTTTATAAAGAGACAAAACTGTTAAATATACAACAATCGTTAACTTTACATGAGTTTTCTTTCTAAAAATATAAACTAAGGATAATCATACATAGATAAACTTAACTTATACGCAAAGCAATATTATGAATGCAAAGACACTTTGGGACAGTGGTTAAAATCTTTAAACTACTCGTATGAACAGACAGAAAGGTTTTTAGAATAACACACATACGCAGATAACACAAACACACAAACACATACGAGCATACACACGCCTACACAAGCACACATACGCACACAGCCACAAACACTCACCTTACCCACCCAAACACAAACACAAACAAACACACACATACACAAACACACACGCACACAAGCTATTTCTAATGATACCTATTTTTAGGGTTCCGTACCTCAAAAGGAAAAAAGGAACCCTTATAGGATCACTTTGTTGTCCGTCTGTCCGTCTGTCTGTCAAGACACTTTTTCTCAGGAACGTGTGGAGGTATAAGGTTGAAATTAATATCAAATACTTATGTCTATGGTCCCTTAAAACTGTGAAAGAATCAAGCTTTTAAGTTAACGCAAACAAAAGATACGACTAATTAAGTCCTATTTTCTAACATTTTTCCCCATTTCTCAGTGGAATCAAAACCTATAGGGTACTTCCCATAGACCTAGAACCATGAAATTTGGCAAGAAGGAAGGACTTACATCAGTAGTTAAGAAAAATGGCCGAAAATCCTTTATTTGTCGTTAAATCAAATACAAAAAGTACTTTTTGCGAAGTTATCGCGAAGAACAAACAATTCTGGTTCAAAAAAATTTTAATAGATGGCGTTGTTGGGTTTTAAGTCGCGGATGCGATATTTCTGAAATAGGTAAATCAAGCAGCAAGTTAAAATCAGCGGCATTAAATACGTACGACTGGTAAATTAAGTATTCTGGTCGTTTTCGTTGATATCTTCGAGAATTATATTTCTTTACTGACACGCTTTTATTTTTTTATAAATAAGGTCGAATTGTAGTCCTGTACGTAACTTAACTATATAATGGAATCTAATTTAACCATCTTCCAAGGATCGTAGCGTCATGAAAAATGGCAGCTGTATGTATTTCTGATGCTGACTAATGATGGAGCCGGAAGATATGAACTAAAACTTCATGAAGGAAAGTGATGCACTTTGACCACGATTAAGTTTTAAGGTCAGATGATGAAGCCGGAAGATAGGCACTGGTATTCCATGATAGAATGCCGTACATAGCCTTGTTTGGAATTGTTAGAAAGGTCTTGTGGTGCACTTTGACCACGATTAAGTTTCAAGGTCTATTGTAGCCGGAAGATAGGCACTGGCACTCTATGATGGAATATCGTATCATAGCCGTATTTGCACTTATGAGTAGTTCTGATGACATTACAATAATATGTTACTGTCGAACTGATCTGTTGATGGAGCCGAAAGATATGAACTTTAACTTCATGATGGATGGAACAGCGTATCCTAGCTGTGTTTGAATTTGTTAGAAAAGTCTTGTAATGAACTCTGACCACTATTAGGTTTTTAAGGGCTTATAATGAAGCCGGAAGTAGGCACTGGTATTCCATGATAGAATATCGTATCATAGCCGTATTTGAGCTTGTTAGAAAGGTCTTGAAATAAACAATAAATTTTTATTATTCATACTTCTACTAGCTGACCTGGCGAACGTTGTTTTACCTTTACTTGCAGTGGATACTTATCACTTGAGCGCTTTTACATTTAGACGACTTCAGCAGCGCGTCTGACGGGCTGCTGATACTCGTAATTTCATACTATAAACGGAGCGCTACAGCCACGCGGTATAGCTGCGCGACATTCGCATGTGCTATCTGCATTCAATCAAGGCGCTGAGCTAGTGTTGTTTTATTATAGGACAATAACAACATTGGATTTTAGGACAAGATAGGATAGGACAAGGTTATAGGACAGAAATAACCATTTTGGAGGCACTTTTAAAAAGCTTCGACAGCGCGACTGTATACGCTATAGTCGCGTTGCTAAAGTCGCCTAAATGTAAAAGCGTTTTAAGTAATAAGGGTGTAGCCACCCTACGGAATACGGAACCCTTCGTGCGCGAGTCCGACTTGCACCTGGCCGGTTTTTTTTTAACATAAACCCAGTATACCGGCCATTACACCACTAGAAGATAAGGCCATTTTTGCTTATTTTCAAATATATTACTAGGACTCATAATCAATCATTCATGCCCCAATCAGCTACTTCACATCACGAGAATTTCAGTAGTGTATGTAGGTAGCTAGACTCGGCGGGATTCTTCTGGGCTGCGCGCAGGTGTGTATGCGGCTTTATTGTGTGATGTTGTTCATGCTAACATCGTAGAATAAAGTGTTATATAACCTATGCCAGCATTAGTTTCCGTAGGGTAAAAGAAGGCAAGACAAACGGACGACTTAAGAAATTTTTAGTTAAAAAATCTTCTTTTCATGAACCCCTTGAGGGTCTAATAATTGATTTTATATTGTGTCTGACTGGAAACATGATCTCTGAAGTAGGTACCGAATAAAGTTGTTTAGCAAAAAAAAATGTTAACTCTTTATTATGTACAATTAAGACTTTAATAAAATCCCAGATAATGATGATTGTAACGTGTTTATAAAAGGTACTAAGTAAGTAAGTTTAGTGTAGAAATACCTACTAACTTATACCTATTCTCTTGTATTGAGAAGCGAGGAAGATAGAGAAATAATTAAATATTAGGGACAACATGTGACTTCTAAGACTGACACAATACAACGCCAATTCACGGAATTCCGTCACCAATTTATGGGAGGAAGTACGGCAATCATCCTCCACAGCACCAGACAGTAGGTATCTACTGACGGTACACCTACGCAGCGTGAGGCACCTACAGGGCCCTTACTCTCTTCGTCGATTTTCGTGTTTTCGATTATTACGATCATACTTACTCAAACCTGCATCTCAACCAAACGGAATTAAAAAGATAGATTCGAAAATACAGAATGTGTTCGTACAGAGTAGGGCGTCGGGCACGTAGGTACGTCTGCTTATTGTTTGAGTTTATTAACACGAGTTTATTTATCTTTAGGATTGCAACGAATAAGTAGAATATTTGGCCTTACACCGAATACTGAAGATTTGGTGACCCTTCCGGCCGAAAAGCTGTGTATTATTAGGAAAAAGTATTCGGTGGGGTTGTGTGGTGCCAAAACTTAAATTACAAACTTTTGGATTTTGCTCAAATAACTAGCTAAGTATCAAGGTATCAATTTTATCAAGGCCGCATCATCACATTTTTAGTTTTCAAAATTAAATTAGATAAATTGAAACTGTGTGAAACGCCTTTGATATTATATCACATACGATATTTATCTAAAAAACGGATATCACAAAATATTGATGCTACGTATTTTCCAAGTATGAAAATGTGGGCTATTTATCAAGTTTTGTGATATCCGCCATGTTTTTTCGACAAATATCGTAAGTGATATAATATCGAAGGCGCGGGAATTGGGCCCCAGCTCTGCAACAATGCAATCTTTGAGAGTCAGTAAACTAAATCATATCACCTGCGGGATACAAAACTTTAAAATTGTACAGAACTAATCATTCATCTTGTTATTTATTTTCACACTAACTTCGCAACCTATGAAAGCCGGCAGATAACTCGTTTCCCGTAGGTATAAAGACACCACACCACTATTACAGTGTACAAAAACTGAACATTTTAGTGATCGATTTTTACGCAACGATAAAGCCTCTTACGACTTTTATCTCATTGCAATGCAATAACTAAGAGCAGGCAGACCAACAATTATTAGGGTAAACTCACCTAATTCTGTGACTCACCTAATTCGATGATATTTGGTTTGAGGGCTATCAGAGAGCTGTGCGAGTGAAACCAAGAAATTAAAATACAACCTTACGCATCCGTAATACAGTTCCAATTCGTCTGCAAAGTTTAGGTTCGCTGGAATGAGTGAGATAACAACCAACAATCAACGGTTTTGTCAACTCGCGCGCAAATCGCGCCCGTTTCGGCAGTGGTCGCGATTTTTGCTGTATTTAAGTAAGTATTTAACCAATTTCTTAGCTTCTTTCTATTAAAGTGAAATCTATATAATATTTCCTTGATGTCGCTGTAAAAAAAATCAGAGCTCTTAATTTAAATATAAGAGCTTATTTTGTTCGTCATAAATTTTAGTGTTTTAGTGATTGAGAGGTTTCTGTGCTATCACAGAATTATGGTAGTTATTGAAGTTTTAACTAAAAAATTGGCATACTTTGAGTTTGGTAGGCAAGATTAATGTCATGTAGTAGTTTTATCTTTCTATATTTCGAATGACGACTTTAAGCTTACATAGGTAAATTATTAATTATTTTGCTATCACGGATTTAAGTGACACTTTAGGAATTGACACGTAATTAACAGTAGTAGTTGAGTAGTTTTGGTACTCAGAAGATGCAGCTTCGAAAAATTGAGCATACTGGATTTGTTGTTCCTACTGCTTGAATACTTACCACGTATATTGCCCAAGGCAAACACTTGAGGATGTTACGATTTAAAGTGTGATATGTGTTACGCCGATGATTAATACTAGAAGATATTACTGCAATGCTTAAATATTTTTTTATGTTTGTGTTATCTTTATAATAGTAATTTTGTACAACTTAAATCACGTTAACTTGTCTAATTCTGTTACATCAAAATTCAAGTAGTGCCTATCACGGACTTAAAGAGGTCACCACGGAATTAGGCATGTTGACTAGCTTTAGTAAATTTGTTATATCTTTTACGTATTTAAGAAAACAAGTGATTGGTTGTTCCTATATTTCTCATAAAAGACTGTTTAAAACTCATGCAAGATATGAATAAAAATAATAAATTATTTATTGGTATTTTATAACTCGAATGCCTTTGTCACGAAGTTAGATGAGTTCACCACCCTATATCACGGGATGGCTTTACAACCCATGGAAACAAAATTACTACTATTTTCATGATAGTTACGAAAAATCTTGATACCTCTTACCTACACCACAGATTATAAAACAGTAGTTTCTGTCGAATAAGTACCTATGTAGATATTCGATATTCGGACAAATAGTACAAAAGCAGCCGAATAGTAACCGACTACCTATCGTAGCATCAGTGGTGGTTTGTTATATGTCCAAATCTACCGAAAATGAACTTTAAAAGCAGTTTTGTTAAGATTTAAGGTAGGTAAAGTAAAGAAATATTTACAACTTTTTATATAATGAAAAAGTTATTTTAAATCTGAGGTATTTAATGTTACATCTGGTGTACCACAGGGCTCCATTCTGGGCCCATTCCTCTTTGTAATTTACATTAACGATATTAGTGACTGTATCAAACATTAATATTTTGAACTTTACGCAGATGACCTCAAAATCTATAGAATCATTCGCACTGTCGATGACTGCTTTCTTATGCAAGAGGATTTGACATCGCTTCATAACTACTGCATTGAAAACAAACTTCAACTAAACCTTGGTAAATGTAAAATTATGACCTTCACACGAAAAAAACATCCTGTGAAATACCCATTTACTATAAACGGCACTAATCTCGAAAGGGTAGAAAGCATCAGGGATCTTGGTGTTACTCTGGATTCAAAGCTAGCATTCAATTTGCATGTGGAAACAATTAAGTGCAAAGCATATCAAATGTTTGGTTTTGTTTCTAGAAACTCCTTAGTATTTTCAAGGCCCAATACGTATTTACATCTGTATCAAACATTAATAAGACCCATTCTAGAATACGTGATCATATGAGACCCATTTTACAAGGTTTATGAGTCAGAAATTGAAAAAATCCAGAAGAAATTTTAAAAATGATTAGTTATAGATGTTTCTGCCACTATGATAGTTATGACAACCTACTGAAAAAGTTTGATCTTCTTAGCTTGCGTCAGAGACGTATCCAGTTGGAGGCAGTTTTTCTGTATAAAATTCTCAATAACCACATGGATTGCCCAAAATTACTCAATGAAGTTTACTACAGCGTCCCCTCTCGCCGAACTAGAAATAATAGCAAAGCCCTATTTTCCATACCTACCTGTCGTACTAATGCAGGAAAACGCTCGCCATTGTATCGTATGCTAAAACGCTATAATGAACTGTTTGCGCACGAGGTAGACCCTTTTCAATATAACGCTCATAAATATAAGGACCATGTTATAAATATTCTTAAGAATATTGATAAGGCAATTAGTCACTGACCATGTAGTTTTATTTTTTTTGTATTTTCGTGTACTTTTTTTTTATTGTATTAACTACATACTAGATATCGCTGCTCTGTTTAATATATCTTACCAACACTTAGTCACGAAAAAAGATTTATTATGTTAGGGTAGGACGTAATTCGATTGAATAATTTACTAATACTATTATTGTTTCTAATGAACAAATTTAATAACTGTGCCAGTAGCCTTACACTTTTTATACATCTGTGGAACATGTTGTTGGTGTGTACTATAGTACCTATAGAATATTCTGCCTGTAAACCACTTTGTACATTACCGTTTGTGTCCCTACAATAAATAAAAATAAAATAAAAAATAAAAATAAAATTTTATTTGTGTCTTGACACCGCAAGGAAAGTTTAGTGCTTGTTTGTTATATGTCCACTAAAGTAATTCCACTAAAAAAAATGATTGTTTGATTTATCATTGTGCCAGATGTTATCACGGGAATCACATAAAAAACATATAACTAATTCTAGAATTACTTCTGACAAGTCAATAATTATGTCTGCAGCTTGTCACAAAATTGAATACAAAAAATACCGACGACAAACTGACCAATAAGTGCTTTTGGGTGTTGTTTTTAATGACCTTTAAATTCTAAGCTAAGCTCAAGTCAAGGGAAAAACTAAAACAATCTGTCATCGCAGAAGAATAGAATTTGTTTGGTTATAAAATTATAGCTAATCGTTATAGTATCGATTCTAGTTTATACTGAATATTAATAGTTTCTACTGACTATCGATATTTACTAGTAAATACACGTAGTTTCTAGTGACTATCGACAGTTTCTAGTAACTATTGATAGTTTCTTATGACTTTCGATATTTTTTACTGATCATCGATACTGTTTGTGTCTATCGATTGTTTCTTTAGACAATCAAAACTTTGAAAAGGCTATCGATACTTTCTGCTATCGATAGTATCTAGTGACTGACGATAGTTTATTAAGACTATCGATTGTTTCTAATGAATACCGATTGTTTCTACTGGCTATCGATGTTTTTAGTGTCTATCGATAGTTTCTTTAAACAATTTATAGTTACTAGTGACTATGGATTGTTTCTGGTGACTATCGATTGTTACTAGTGACTATCGATAGTTTTAGTGAATGCCGATAGTTTCTATTGAATTTCGATAGTTTTTACTGACTATCGATACTTTTAACGTCGTAAAATCGTTAAGTCACTTAGTTATATCTCCAAATTCTCCAGTGTGAATTTCGGATGTGGTGTGGTGCATGTGTGTGTGGAATCCACATCCAAATTTTTTCCGTGCAAGTTTGTTACATCTCCAAATTAAAACTGTACATTATGTAACTCGTGCATTATGAAAGGCTTTCATGTTCTAAAACTTTAGCTTTTTTTTTAAATAAACATAAAAACTCGTTGAGATGTAACAAACAAGCGTTGAGGCACAGATTATATAATAGTTGTTGACGCGATGCTATGGATTACTATTATTAATTCTGCTCTTTTAAAGAAAGTCTTAAGATGAAAGTAAAAATACTTTAAAAGATGCACTGAATAAATCCGTTTTTTTGCTCATAAACCCCAAATTTTTTATAGCAACATTAGCAACACAGGATTATTATCCTGTGTCCTGCACTGCCAGAATAAAATGATAGATTCTGTTATTAAATAAACATTAACTACTTCATGCAACAAACATTTTATGTAACTGAAAAAATGAGTATGATTTAAGCTGTCACCAATTAAAGTCGTTTTCTGTTTCCTTAATAATAGAGTTTGCCCCCAAGATAATAGATTTGTCACCAAAATCTAGTCACCAAACAATATAAATCTGTTCCACAAAAAATCACCTAAAATCATGGACATATAGGGTCTAGTATCAAATTAATATTTTTGAATGTATTTTAATAGGTTTGTCCTAATAAGTATTGAAGCCAATTAATTTAAAGTGATCACCAATAAATTTCAAAACGTTTCAAAAAAATTAGGAGTTATCATGATCATCGTTTCAACGAAAACAGTCTACCTACTACTTTACAGGACATATGCGTCCCCCAAGGATCTTAATTCCCACAGGCAAAAGCAGTATTTAGATTAAATTTCTAGTGGTCTAATAAATAAAACACATAGTTTACGTGAAATAATCAACATTTGTTATTTAATAAAACAATATTATATTTAATAGTACATATTACTGAATAATTTAACTGGCTGGTTTGGACTTTGCAGGGCGCCCCCTTTTTCTTTTTTGGCCGATAAGCACATTTTTGGCTTCTAGTGGGGGGTGAGCCAGCATCAAAGTATTGCTAATCCGACAATTACTTACGACCTATCGCTGCGGTCTGATTGGTCAATTTTTAAAGCGCGCCAATTTGGCTCTGCCTATTTGAACTTTTTTTCATTCAAACTGATAATTGTAAATTAAATTTAAATTGAAAATAATTGTTGTATTAAATAGGTAACGAACAATATTATTTTGATAACTCAATGAAATAAAATGTTACCACTGTATTGGTGACAGAATAACAAATTAATGGGAATCGCAGTCTGGGATCGAAAATCGATTTATTTGGTGACAGATCTACCATTTTGAGGACAAACCTATTATTTAAGTAACAAAACTAATATTATGAGAACGAAGGTTATATTCAATCAATGCACTACAATTTCTTTGGTAATCCATCTTTTATTTTTAACATAAGTAAAGATACCGGTTATCGGCCAGTTAAGCGACTTGCTGACTTCAGAGTTAATTTCTATCATGTTGCTGTACGTCAAGCCTTTTTCAAAAATAAGTCATTTGAACTTAAAATAGTCTAGTTACATAAAACCTAACGTTTATAGGCGTAGGAGTGATACATAATTTTTAAAATAATGATTTTCGTAAAAATAGCCATTATACCGGTTATCGGCCTCGTTAACCAGTTATCGTCCATCAGTTTACTGGTTATCGGCCACCTAATTCAAGGTAAAAAAACGAAACTTATTTGATAGGTCATAAGGTTTAAAATAGTATGACAGTAAAACAATTAACACTTTATAAGGAGTGGTATAGTTTTACTCTCTTTTGCGACTAAAAACACAATTAGGTAACAGATTAAAATCTCAAGTCCAAACAAATAGCTACTTTTGCCGTTGGACGAAAGTTTAGTGGCCGATAACTAGTAAAAACAAAACCTATTTCTGGCCGTCAAAAATAACAATAACTTCATGCTAAGTTTGAATTCAATTTTTATACGATTGTGTTATGAGAAGTTCATTGATTGAATATCGCCTAAAACAATCATACAAAACAAAACACCGTGAAATTACAACTATTTAGACGGCCGGAAATAGGTTTAGTTTTTACTGGTTATCGGCCGCTAAACTTTCGGTATTTTGGAAGGTCATATCTCAGAATCTATAATATAATTGACAACTAGATTCCGGCCGCCAGTATACCTCATACTGGCGGCCGGAATCTAGTTGTCAATTCACAAAATTCTAGCTGTTTACTAATATAATGGAATCAATGTTGGTGAATTTAAGGTTTCCGCAATGTAGGCAAACAGAAATGACGTCATTAAACCGGTTTGCGACCACCCGGCCTAAAAGTGGTTTTTGAAACAAATCGAAACCTATTGTCCGACCACGAAAAATATTACAGATTATGAAACGTTTATCGAGTTTGGGCATTGTAATATTTAAATTTAATATGTCTTTAACACATAAACCATAAGCAATCACCAATAAATTAATATTAACACTTAAAAACTTAACTTTAAAAATCCATCCACCTGCTATTTTTTTTGCTAAATCTGCCACGCATCCAGACACCAAATTTTGAAATGAAGACTGAAAACTTAATACGCAAATGACGAGGTCATGCTTGCGGATTATAAAGCGTAAAGTTTGTCCGGGTTGAGTGGCGTAAAATAAGAAAGAATCTGTCTATAAACCAACCTATTATTCAAAATAACGTGCAAAGTGGCCGAAAAGGGGTAGTGGCCGGCAAACCGGTATGTTTACACTATTAACATTAATTTGGTGATTCATACCTGGGAACACATTTATTTATCTGAGAACGAAAATATTTCGTGGCGATAGATCTAATTATTTAGGGATACAACTTGATGACAAATATAAATTTTGGTGACAGAAAATATAGTTCCCTGAAAAAATCTTCATTATTTTTACTTCAAAAAGGCCATGAACTTAAGCAACTATCTATCTATTATTAACTATAAAAATATTTAATAATAATGTCCTGCTAGCCGGATTTTCGATCACAGCAACCAATCAACGTGAACAGAGTGTAAAACTCGAGCATCAAACCTATTTTACCCGCGGACGTCACCAACCACTATCGCCACCCTCACCGTATAAACCGATAGGTTTAGGTAGCCAAAAATGGTTTGTTTTAAGCTTTTGAACAATCTACTATTTATTAATTACCTATTTCGAACCCTAATCTTACGTAGGTATCCTTAATATGATACAAACGTTCCACTTACGGACTGGCCAAACACCTTGTGTGCAAAGCGTAACAAATAAACTTAGATTAATTACAACTTGAACTGTCATAATACGTCGTCGGTCGGATTGCTGGCTGGCCAGTGTTTCCCGTAGAAACGTTTTTGTTTGTTAAAAATTATTACAACTCGTGTTTTGGTGATGAGAAATGCAATTTTACATGTGAAAATTATATGAATGGTTATACCGTTAAAGATGCTGCAGTATTAATTAGGTCACACATAGTTTAGACGCAGTGTCAGTGAGTCATTCTTACCATTTTGTTTGTGTAGTGATTTCTAAGCTTTAAACAATGTTATCTTAATTATAATAGTGTTTCAACGTTATTTAGCTAATTTGTGATGGATACGCCACCGGTTCCGAAGCCAAGGAGTGCGTTTCCGGCCCAAAGCGATCCAGACAAGCGTCCAGTGCCACTCCCGCGCACTAAAGTGCCAGTGAATAGCGAGAGAGTATCGGCCACCGATATTCTACGCTCTATTAGTTCAGTATCGAAACAAATTACAGAAGATGTCGCCCAAAAAGTCTCTAACTCGGCCAAAAGCGCCAACGAAAAAATAGAAAAGTCAATTCAAGACGGCTCCAAATTCGCTAAAGGTACGCTGGAAAAAACACTAACAACCTCCAAAGCATTACGGGACTCAGTCACAAAATCAGTCATTGAAGGCACTAGGTCAGCTGGTGTGAAATTGAGAAGACAAAAAAAACAGGATAGCATTGATGATGATTCACAAAGGTGTGTGTCTATGCCTGTTGTAGATGTGAGCCTCTTTGATAACATACAGTTCCACTCACCATTGTTAGAACAAAAGAGGTTCCACACAGACATCACTCAAAACAATGATGTGCCTTCTTTACATTTAAATGCATCCCACATGGATGACTTATCTCTGTTCTCCAACAACTCTGACTCCAACACAGACACTGTGAGCGACTTCTCAGATGGTAGAGAATCTGAAGTTAATACTTCAAGCTTGAATTTTAGCGAGCAAATGACCTATGACACTCCGCGGCCTTCTAGGGCGAACAGTATTGTAAGCACAATGTCCACACCTGAAGTACCGGAGCGAAGGAAAAAGAAGAGGGATAGTACAATGGATATCATGAGACAAAACTCTTTGTATGAAAACTGGACCTTGCCAAATTTTTCAAAATCAAACCCACCATCGGAACCTTCTACCCCCGTTGATGTTGCTAGACCTAGTAAAAGTACAATATATGAGTTTGATCCATTGAACACAAGTAGTACAGCACAGAGCTATGCAGGTATAAGCAATGAGCTTATACTACTAGAGTCCTTTTTGATTGGTGATACTTATGGTTCGATTATAACCTCTGACACTGTTGATGATGCATATGATTATCGAGACAGTGAGTACTTCAATCCACCGACACCTCCAGAGCGCTCTGATAGTCTTCTCACTACAGAAACGCAGCCAACAGTATCTACTGCCAAGGAAAACAAATCAATTTGGTTTGATGATGATTCTGATACTAAATCAACTACAGATGAGGTGAAGATATCAAATTCAATGATGCAGAAGTTTTCTCATATGTTGAAGTTGGACAATGTGTTGCATAAGTCGACCAAGCCAGTAGCTCTGAAAGTGGAGGTTGTTGAAAGACCACCACTTAACTCATTGACTGTCCCGTACTTTTGTGGAACATTGACTCGAATAGTGTCAGCCATGGGCGAAGATCTGTTTAAGAACTCTCAGACCCGCTACTGCGTTCTGTCTGACCAGAAGTTAATATGCTACTCTGACCCTACAAATGCTATATTAAAAGAAGCATACACATTGGATAGTGTGTATTCTTTGCAGATAGTGCTACCACTCTCATCAAGGTAAGATGTCCTTTTAACCTTAATAATATATTTTTGTTTTAACTTTAGTGTTTATTTATTACGTTCAGGTGAAGCCTTCTGTAATAGGAGAATACTACAGGTTTCACAATCTTATTTTATTTATTTTAGAAGTTTGTATTTGTTATTATTAAAACAGCTGTATTTCTTGTAGTACTTTTAAACATTTTCTCCTTATAATAAGTTTTGATTTAAATCACATGATATATTAAACACTTTAAAACGTTTCCATACAAGAACCATGCAATAATTTTTAAGTACCGAACAAAAGTCCCTACAGCCTACAAACTAATAAAAGTTTATTTGTGCAAAAGTTGTAGGTAAAATTGAAATGAAATCAATCCGTTTTTTAAAAGATTAGTTATAGGCGATAAGAAGTGGATCACCTACTATGATTATGGTCCAAAACGATCTTGGCCTAATGGCCTAATGATTGATTTTGCTGATACTCATATCTACTGTCAGCAATTAAAAATCTGAAACAAGCTCTTGAAGAAAAACACCCAGAATTATTGAATAGAAAAGGAATAATAACTAAGACTACTGTCTTCCACCAGGACAATGCTCAACCGCATACATCTTTGCTGACTAAACACAAATTGATAGACTTTGGTTCTGTCCAAACATAGCATCTTCAGATTATCATTTATTCAGCTCTTGACACAAAACTCTTTAAACCTTCACATATCATGTTTCACGACACAATAGAAAATTAATTGTTATCGACCCGCCCGTCGGTCTTAAGCGGTTTGAAGGGTGTAATAGAGTAAAATTACAAGGAAAGACTGTACAAATCATTTTAAATCAGCTTTTCGCTCATAAACCCCAAAACTTTTAAGTATAGCGACGGGATAATGGTGTTGCTTGAAAAATGGCG
Organism: Pyrausta nigrata; assembly: GCA_949316185.1. NCBI lineage: Eukaryota > Metazoa > Arthropoda > Insecta > Lepidoptera > Crambidae > Pyrausta > Pyrausta nigrata. The sequence goes on from OX438936.1 coordinate 5,684,699, forward strand.
AAAGATTGTCGAATTAATGAACATTACTTCCTTCTTGTTTTAATGCACTTAACTGAAAAAAATCTATTATTTTTACTACACTCGCGAACTTTTGACGAGGCCCGACACGTACTTGGCCACTTTTAGGGTTCCGTGTCCTGACAAAAAACCCTATAGTTGCGTCATGTCCGTCTGTATTTCTAAGAGACCGTTAGTAATTAAAAACTATCTTTGTAGGTATGTATATCAATTATGCTGACAAATTGAGAAAATATCTAAAAAAATGTAATGATGCGTTTAAAAAAACTATAGCGGTTAAGATTTATAACTTACTAGTAGTTCCCCGCGACTTCGTCCGCAAAAGTAAGATTTTCCATATAAACTTTCATCTCCCATTTCACCCCCTTAATGTTTTTATATTGCGACAAAATGTAGCCTAAGTCCTTTTCAGGGTCTCGAACTGTCTCCATACCAAATTTCATCTCAATCGGTTCTGTGGTTTAAGCGTCAAGAGGTAACAGACAGACAGACAGACACACTTTCGCATTTATAATATTAGTATGGAGTAGTTTAGCAGTAATATTCGTAGAATTGGGGTGTTAGATAATTTTGCACCAAACACAAAATCCTTAGAACAAATTTTCTTAAGTAACTAAGATGAAATATATAATGGTACGGAACCCTTCGTGCGCAAGTCCGTCTCGCACATGGCCGGCTTTTATTAAAATATTACATCTGTCGGCAGTTCGACCAGCAACTCGTACTGCTTCGAGCTGATGGTAGCCACAGCAAGGTCTCCTCGGAAGGTGCTGTTCAGTTGCGCCAGCGCAGCTGACAGGAGGAACTGGGCGCAGAAGATCGTTGAGCACCTCGTCTCCGGCTTCCCTACCAAGTACACAGCTGAGTACACGCGCTGCGGATGGTGCTATCTCAAGGTAAGATATATTATGAACTTGGCTGTGCAATTTTAACTTATAATTGATCGACTCGGCAGATTAAGCTGATAAATATGTTAAAACAGGTCCCCTAGGTCAACGACTTTAGCAAAAAAGAGGCTGGAGTTCGATGCCCAACTGGCCAGCTTTAGGAGGTTCCGACTTACTTTTTAAAACCCACGCTGCTATTTTTACCGTGAAGGTTAATTTGGTATTGTATTTCGTAAATATATAAGACGTTTTATAAACACACATCAACACTGTTTAGGGATATACAAAACATAGTATTATTATATCCAAAACAACCCTAGACAATATTAGCCCTCTCAATAATAATGAATTTATGAAAAAAATATCGATAATAGAAAAGACTGCTAAAAAGGATTGTAAATTGAAGCTTTATTTTTGTCCAGATTAAAGGTACTGCACTGCACGAGTGCTCCTGAGAAAACCGGCCAAGTGCGTGCCGGGCCACGCTCAGTGTAGGGTTTGGTAGTAGCCCGTTATCACAATATAGAATGATTCTCTTGTTCCGCCTACCGTGGACGCTTAGTACATTATTTTGCGCCCACAATGAATCATCAATGCACTACTCTCTCACTACTCCATCTTAGTCACTTTAAAGAATTTATTCTAATGATCAATTTTTTTTTAAAGAAATTCATGGTAATAAGCTTGTACCAAACTTATCCCACACCTAAGTTCTACGACAATTACCGCTAAACTAATAAAGTTATCTGAACCGCCATGATACAATAAATGAATAAGTTTATGAAATGCACTATTATCATGTTTTTTTTCAGATTTTTAAACTTCAGCTTTAAGATTAAGCCCTACTGGGACGAAAAATGACACTAAAAGTTTAATGTTTCGTAAATGGAACGTTAAATCGAAAAATAGTATAAAAAACTTCGAATTTATTTTAAAAGACCTATTTAACGATACCCTACACGCAGAGGTAGACGACGAAAAAAACATCCCCACTTCATAGGGGAGATACCCTAAAAATATTTTCTAAAATATTATTCTACCACTTTGTCGGCGTAATAGGTATATATACACCTACAAAATTACAGCTTCCTAGTAAAACTTCGGACAGACAGACGGACTTGACGAAACTATAAAGGTTCATTGTCCCTACTCCTAAGGAATATGGAATCCTAAAAATGCGTCACTTTGTTTAGATGGTGGGCACAGTAGTGAACTGGAATCTAAAAGTAGCTAAGAAGTAAAATCAAAACTAAGAGATTTTTTTTTGTATGTTTTCCATCGAAATGGGTTGGTGTAAACTCTTCACAGAGTAAATTCGTCACACGTTTTCCCAATCATAGAGATATGAGAACGTTTTTATACACATTGTATTAAATGAGCTATTCAACATAATGAAAATCGTAAATTAATCCTACCAAGCAAAGCAGGCAGAAATACAAAACAGAGGTTCAAAGTCAAATAAAACCTCAAGGTGGCCTTTTACCCTGCCTACATCCTTGCCTAAGAAATAATTTAGTTAAGCAGTAAAACTTGATAGGAAAACTTAAAAAATCAGTCTATGTTAGTTAATTTGGCTGTATATTAATTTGTAAAAGGTTACACTGGTAATTACGGACCCAATATTATTAGTCAAATATCTTCACAAAATATCTATTCAGTTGGGTTAGTATTTTTATAATTTATTATGTACGTACATGTCAAATTTTGTGACGTAGCTTAAGGGACTATCACAACCGGAGTGAAATAATATTTTTAAAGCCCATGTTTTAGTACTGAATCTTACATTTAAATCCCGAAAGTCGTGGGAATAAGCATAAAGGACAGATATATTCTTAATACTATTCTAAGCAGGTATTTGACCGTAGTCACACTGATCACACAAGATTGGTGCGAGGTGTTGATACGGTCTAGGGTTGATGGTATCAATGCCTGTTATAGATAATGAATGTAGTATGCTATATAATAAATTGAGATATTTATTACATTTTATTTAAGCCGCCTCTACATTACTTATATGAGTATACTACTCTACAATCCTCATTGTGAGTCAGCCAATTTGCACGACATATTTATAACGTATACACACAAAGTCGAACCTACCTCGTGAATCAGTCAGCCTGTTAGTGAAACAAGTATTCAAACCCTACACAATAGTTTCGAAAATAAAAAGGCACAGACACAGGACAGCCGTGGCGAGGGGTTTTTCAATTTCAATTGTAGATAATATTTTAACTAGGTACCGCCCCGGGATGTTGTTTTCGTAACTGTTGAATAAGCTATACGAATTTATCACTAGTTTGCTGTGTCGTGTAGAATGTTATATCTAGGGCATGTTATACCTGTGTTTTTCTCCGCGCAAATGTAGATAACCTTTCATCCCTCTTGTATATTACACTTGGATGATTTAACCACATTTTACATGCCTAATTTATCAAATCAGGCCAGCAGAAATTTTCAACTTTCTCCAGCGGTTCCATAAAAGATCAGATTATTTATTCAGCCTCCCAAGCATCTTCCATATTATATCTATAGACTATAGATATAGACTATAACTCAGACAAGCCTTATAATATGTGCCTATACGTTATGATGGACCAAATGTTTATTAGGACGTTAAGTATAATGCCCGGGCAGTTTGAAATGTGTCCATATGAGAGTAATGGATGACAACTATTAAAATAATCAAATTGGCCGGGCAGTTTTTATAACCTCTTTATCTTTTATTTAGATTTACTAACTATATATACAACTTATTAATAAAAATTAAGATAAATTACTTAATACAACACAAAAACAAAAATTATAAAAAGTGTCCTTGTGGTAAGGTTCCTAAGATGCTGGCAGCATTACCGCGCTGGATAGCGATGCTTATACGCTGAGCAAGGTAGCTGCCAGCTCTTAGGTCACCACTGATGTCAACTAGCCTCTTAGAAATCTCTTTGAAAAAAGAGATAGCGTTGGGACCCCACGAACCCAGTGTTTCGACTCCAAACGGTACAAAGTGGTACCGGGAGTCGATCTGCCTGTACTTGTTCTTTTTAAAGTTTTCGGCACTTGTCGCAGCCAAACCAGCATCACGGCTTGTCCCGGGCAGATGAGAGGCTGCAAGTGTGTCGACACAGGTAGCGTCCCACACAAGAGCCCGACCCATCCGCCAAGGAACAAGTGACATCCCGTCTGGTCTCTTGCCATCATCACGCGCGATACCGTTCGGCTCGAGTAAAGCCGGCACGTTGATAGAGGCAAGAGACCGACGGATGATGTCGTTGATGCTGGCATGACGCGAAAAGCGGCCTGCACTTTTAATACAGGAGAGTCCGTGATGTCCCAACGAGCCGACATCAGAACCACAAGGACATCTGTGTGGAAGGCAAACCTCAGCACCAACACGCAGACCTATCGTGACTCGTAGAGTTTCGTTATTACATTCTAGCTTTTGCCCGCAACTTCGTCCGCATGGTATAAGTTATTTGGGTAGCTTTTTTCATTCATAGTCAAAAAATATTTATAAATTTTGGACAGAAAATGCCACTTGTGAACCATAGCGCGATACTACAATAACCGTGCCAATATTAACATTCAATCCTTTTTCATAAACTTTCTTTCAATTCTAATAGTAAAAAATATTTTCACTTGAAAATAAATACTGTGTACCAATTGAAGTCAACAGGCCAATAAATGATCGGTAAACTTGAGATAAACTTTTATGTTTAAATACATCAAATGTATGAAAATCGCGCAATAATCCGTAAAATGGACTGAGTCTACTGAAAACTCTCTGCAGCTCTTTTATATATGTGATGCCTAATATCTAAATTCTGACGGGCCTGGGTGAGCATAAAAGTCTCTGCAGCTCTGCTACATGCGTGGCGCACAGTGTCTAAAACCTGACGGTCCTGGGTCAGCTTAAAAGGTCTTCTAGATGCGTAAAGCTCGACGGGTTTAGGTCAGTTAAAATGGCTCTGCGGGACCTAAGCGGTGTGAGCCTTGAGCGCTTGTGATTTGAAATTTGAATTTTGGTATTGGAACTCGCATTATTTTCAAAATTGCTGTTCTCGTCTAACCCCGCACCCCTGTATTCCGCAGGTGAGGTCTCAGATAAGCGGTCGGACTTTAACAATCTAAACTCTCCTCGCTGCGTCACACGCCACTCGTTGAATTTTAAATGAAGGATGTAAACTAATGTATAGAGAAATATTTGTGTTATGAAATTGTGTCTGTCTAATTGCGTTAACTGCGATATATCGATGCACCGCTATTTTTTCTTACCTATCGAAAGTATCGACTCATGACGATATTTTCGATAGTATTGATAGTGTCGCTTGCTTAAAACTGGTAAGTAGTACTATCGCGAAATACCAATAGTATCTATACTTCCCATAGCATTAGCACAAACACTATAGATAGTTTTTGTGTCGATAGTATCGAAAATGACGATACTATTGTCACGAAATCTATATAGATAGTTGAACATATTTCGATACTATTGCTTGCTCATAAAATGCAATATGGTGGTGATTACAAAGTTCTTCTATCACATCATTCACAATATTTTACATTGCAGTTCATTAATAAAGTTATTTCATTAAAGTCGCTATAATGGCTACTAAAGTAAAACTTTCGATACTATTAATAGATTTTATACCTCGGCATAGTTCAATCCGTCAGTTATTACTACATTCATAGGTACCAAAACCTACATCTACGTCTAGCGCAATTTGGGATGATTTTTAAACTGTTTACGGCTTACGGCTGGACACTTTTTCAACTTTTCCCCATGATAGTTCATAATTAAATTAAATTACATTGCTTAGGTACCTTTTTTTCTCATAACCTCTGTCCTCCATGGTTACAAATTCATTTCAATCTACACTAATATTATAAAGAGGAAAGATTTGATTGTTTGTTTGTTTATTTAGGATTTTGGAGGTGCTTGTGGCGCAGTGGCGGCAGCGCTTTGGTAGTGATACCAAAAGTTAAGCAACCCACGGCGCGGTTGTGATTGGATGGGTGACCATTCCGACCATTTAAGTGACGTCCATGACAAGCATCTCCGTGCTTCGGAAGGCACGTTAAGCAGTTGGTCCCGGCTAATATCTGTGGTATTAGTCGTTAAGCCTAGTCAGAGGCCCTAGGGCGGCTTGATAACTTCTGACAGTAAGGTTTGTCACTTGCCTTACATACACCCCTCCACCAAGCCGCACTGAGCCCGCGTGGTGAAGTATGGCTCATTCCTCCTCATAGTTGAGGTGAGGCCTTTTCCCAGCAGTGGGATCTAATAGGCTGACTTATATTATTATTGTTTATTTATTTGTATTGTATATGCACCGAAACTACTGTACAGATTCACATGAAATTTGGTGTTACACAGGTGTACAGATGTTGATGTTAAACGTATGCAATTTCTAAGCTTTGCGTTGTCCATTTTAACGAGTTCATTTCTTGTTAGATGTCGCATGAGTCTAATGAAATAGAAAACTTTATTCACTAACTAGCAGTTCACAGTTGACTGGACGTCGCCCGCGCCTAAAGTTGGATATTCTATTTCACTCGCCTGATAATTTTATGTCGTGACAAAGAGAGTGCCCTTGTCCTTTCCAGGGTGTCAAACTATCTCCATACTAAATTTCATGTTAATTAGTTCAGCGGTTTAGACGTCAGCAAGTAACAGATAGACAGACAGACACACTTTCGCATTTATAATATTAGTTTGGATGGGGAAATTCATTTAAAACCAGGTTTTATTGCTGTTATTTTAATTTCAAATGTAGGATCAGTATTTAAAAGCAAATAATATCCATTCATTTATAGACACCGCTGACATACGAGTATAATAATAGAATTTCCACATCATATTCCTATAATTAGTTAGGATTTAAAAAAAAAAGGTTTATTTAAATATAATTATAATATTATCAGTAAGCTACGCTTTTGTTGTATAATTATGTTCAAAATACTTGTTTATAATTATCTTAAATGGGACTATGTACGGATGACGGCAGCTTAGTTGTAATAGGGGCCATATTGCAACCAAAATATACAGTCAAATATGTTCGCGACTGTACACTAGTTATCGAGCACACACTAGTGGTGATAATGTTTGTTCTTGTCTGCCGGAAATCAAAAGTGTGCTGACTACTTAAGTTTTTAATTCTATCTCAAACTCTTTGACATCATAACCTAGTTTTTAATTGTGATTGTTGAACAGCAGCCCGCCTTGCTTGCTTATTATATTTTTCTAAGTGCGACTGTACGACCTACATTATTTTGCTGTTGTAGTTACATTTCAAATGCGAAAGTTTGTTGACTTGTCGAATTTTGATTGTTTGTGCGACTTTCAGTTTTCACCGATTGGGCGTTGGGACTCGTGTAGAGTCGAGGAACTAGTTATAAAGATCACAGGCCCGATTCTCACGCCTTCGAAATTATATCACATACGATATTTATCGAAAAAACTTATTCTAGAAGTATGAAAATGTCGGACATTTATGACATTTTGTGATATCCATCATGTTTTTTCGATAAATATCGTATGTGATATAATAATATATAAATTAATAAATTGTTTCAACAAACACACCAATTACCTAGCCCCAAACTAAGCGTGAGCTTGTGCTATGGTGACTAGGATAACGGATATATGTACATACTTATATAAATTTATAAACATCCATGACTTAGGTACAAATGCTCGTGCTCATTACACAAACATTTGCCCCTAGCGGGATTCGAACCCGCAACCGCCTGGTTTAGAAGTCCGGTGCTCGAACCACTACACCAAGACGGTCGTCAATATAATATCGAACGTGTGAGAGTTGGGCCCACATGCTTTTCTTTACTTACACTTGGCACTGGCATTGATTGCCTATAATAGTAAGTAAATCTTGCAATAAGGCTTCAGCGAAATGATAATATTAATACTCAGAAAAATATTTTGCTGGCTGAAATACTCGCATAATGATACGAAATGAGAGATAAGTGGTATTGTTACATTTTTGACAATAATTCGTTGTTGTACAACTGTTGTATGCCCGGTTGTTCAATTCCGGATGCCTGCAATAACAACCTAGGCAGGTTGCTAGCCTTTTGGGAAAACCTGAGGTGATTAGAATAAAGAAAAAACCGGCCAAGTGCGAGTCGGACTCGCGCGCGAAAGGTTCCGTACCATTTACTTAAAACATTGGATAGTATAGGCAAAAAAAGTAAAGTATATATTTTTATTTTATTTATAATTTTAAAAGTATTCATCACAGGATGCCCGAAACAATTTTAAATAAGAGTTTCCGCGGCTGTTTCTTTACGTGAGTGATTTGAAGTTTATAGGTCCAAGACTTTAGAAATTACAGGAGAGGAGGGCACCTTGTAAACGACTTTAACGGGCTATATCTCGCAAATGGTAAAGCTGATAAAAAAGTGTTGTATGGAAACCCTATTTTATTTTCATAGTCCTTTTTAACGATACCCCACACTAGGGGGTGCACTCAAAAAATAATTCACCCCTCCCCCTTTACATGTATGGGGAGGTACCCTTAAAAAGGGGTCATTTTAATTTTTTGTATTTTAAAATGAGATCTATATGTGAAGTATCCTCGAACCAAGTTACATGCAAATCAGTCTATAAACGTAGAAAATATTCTGCTGTGACAGACTAGGACGGACGGACTGAACGATCTTATAAGGGTTCCTTGTCGGACTACGGAACCCTAAAAAGGGACATACGCACAATGACCCACTCAAGAGGCTAAGTGCGGAAAATGCCCCAGCCAAATTAACTAACTATGCCCGGTAGTTCTTTTAACTTTAGTCGTCATGGAATGACCTTCCTACTAATTCATCATATCAGCCTATTGCAGTCCACTGCTGGACATAGGCCTCTCTAAGACGGCGCCAACTTTCACGGTCCTCCGCTTCTCGCATCCAACCACCACCGCCCACCTTCCTCAGGTCGTCGGTCCACCTAGCAGGGGGGCGTCCAACACTACGTTTCCCGAGATGTAGTCTACATTCGAGAACCTTTCTACTCCAACGCCCGTCGGTTCTGCGACATATATGAATACTAATACTTCCTACTAATTGATTCTGTAATATCCTTGGCAACTGACAGGTCTATGGATTCTGTGATATTCGTAGCAACTGACAGTTTAGTCTGACGTGCCTTCAGGGTGAGCTCGCTACACCGCCGACTCTATCTACGCTACGCCACGTCTGTCTGGCTTAGTGTAACTCAGAGACGTCAATTTTTAATCTTTTATTAAGTCTCGTTCTGTCGCTTTCTTTGTCAATTAAATAGAAAAGGGTGGCATGAGACTTAATGAAGGATTAACTTTAATTGACTCTGAGTACGGCAGCAAGGCCCCGAGTTCGCCAATCTTAATATAAAACCACAATGACGGTTAATTTGACAAAATATGTCGAATAATATGATAAATTATTGTTTTAAGTGATAAGCATTCACTTTGCAATCTAAATACACCAATTACATCAATCGTTTTTTCAAGTGCAATAATATATTAATGTCAAATAATCATTGATTTATTATATATAAGGATGCACTACGCCATACAAAATCAAAGCCCAAACATGGCACATGTTATTATTCACCTTATGAAGCTTCAACTGGCTAAGTTCATACATTGCCGCTTAAGCTTCAGCTATTTAAATTGTCATGTATAATTACGCAGCAATGGATGACGACACTACTTCATATGTCAAATATCATTCATTTGAAGATTCATAAGCCAATAATACGAACAAAGAAGTAGTGGAGTAGATTGTTTGTTCATGTTTTGTATGAAATTAAGTAACTGATGAAAGTCATGATTTATATTTTATTTACTACTTCTCATAAAATTAGGTATATTATGTGTATGAGAATACGAGTATTTTTTTAATGAAGACACTTTTATAATATCATATTTCTACATTTCTACTATACAGGTCTAAACTTGTCATACTGCAACCAATAATAATTATATTGACACAATTCACCAATTCTGGGTAGGTACACTACAACTACACGAATCTACAAACTAAACTAACCTAACCTAACTCATTGAAATGCGGGGATGGTTCACATTTCGATGCTCGACAATGACACAAACAGTAATGTACAAAATTGATTTTGAGGCAAAATATTCTATAGGTACTATAGTACACACACACCAACAACATGTTCCACAGATTTATAAGAAGCATAAGGCTACTGCCACAGGTATTATTTTAGTTAATTAATGAGTGTAATAGTATTATAATCGGATTCCTAAATTATTCTATTGAAAATGTATCTTATGCTTTGAACATTACGTTATTATTTCTCTGCAGCTGTTTTTATTGTTAGCACGGTTTAAAAGACAAGAGTTATAAAACACTTTTTTTCGTTTTTATTTTAGCTACAGTTATTAATTTTAGTGTGGTTTTATGAAAATACTTTGATTTACTGCTAAGGTAGCTAGAAGGTTCTCTTCTGAATAGTTGGCTAACTTAATTTAAAAATGAGGTGAATAAGGTATAGCCTGACCAGAAATATATGGGAACTGAATTAAGGGCGCTTCGAATGCACTTTATATGACAACACTTGGTATAATCATACCAGCGCAGATTGGCAACTGAACATAAAAAATACATTTTTTTAATATGTTTACATCCATTTTATTTTTTAAGCCCGCTGCCTAATGATAACAGATTCTACGATAAAATAACACGACAGAACACTCTCAAATTTAGTACTTACTAAATTCAGTAACTTTTTGTAATATTTGTCTTAAATTTTGGACTAAAACACGTATTATTTTTGCGAAACCACTAATGGGTAACAGAAACATTAATTCATTGTTTTTCCAAATGATATTATTTTCAATGTTAATCTTAAAAAACTCTACGAACTATTTTAGTTGTTATATTCAAGTAGGGTTGAAATAATTAAAATAAATTTTTAACCAAGTATTTATTATAACCATTTTTCAAAATCGTTATTAAAAGATTCTCAGTAGCCACCAGTAGCCAATTTTCACTATACGCACTATATGACGTACCAAAAATTCATGATGACAGCTATATCAGTAATTAATTTAAAGAAACCGTGGTGATCACATAGACTGTCTAGTCCAAAAATAGTACAACACATGCTAAACCACTTTTCTTTTACAAAAACGAATAGTTGTCGGTATTTTTATCACAAAAAAATTGCACTTGGTCGAAAATTAGATTACGCGTCCTCTTTGACACTAATCATTATGACAATTGATGACATGTCAGTGACAATTTGTGGTTTCTGTTGCCAGTAAAAGAAATTAGTTCCAGTTGTTTTCCGCAATATGGCGAGGTTCAGTCGGAAGTACGTCAAGGCATACATTTGAACTACAAAAACAGCGTTTATCATGTAAGGAGTAGAAGCGGTATCAAGGTCAACACGTGTAGTCTGACTTGCGGTGTATAAGTACACTCGGCTCACGTCAGACTACCCTACTTCCACTATAAGACCACCCCTATAAACTACGTAATAAAAGCTGTTTTAGAGCTCACATGTAACCTGACGTACTGCTGGCTGTACTAAAATTAAAAACCGTTTGTTTAGTCTAGGTACTCGTTATACCTAACTTCTACATTGGATTTTACCGATGGCTAAGATATATGACAGTTAAACAACAAGCAAGTGAAATACAACATAAAAACATAGGCTGGGTGCCCCGAATACTAGCCTATAGTCCGTGCCATTTAAACTTGCACAAAAGGTTATTGACCCCACCTGTACCAAAAAATGCCCAAACTTTACGACACGTGTCGCTCATCGTATAAAATAGCGATAATCCCGGCCTATCGCTGATTTCATAATACCACGGCTCGTCCGAGAACGAGACAACTCTAAAACATCAAAATTTAAGTAAAAGTTTCGCAATTTTGTAAATAAAACACAGATTTAGTTATTAAAATCAATTTTCTTTTAATTTGCGTATTGAAAGACTTTAAGCAGTTACTTGGTTTTAATTTAAAAACTCGGTTAATTGACATTACTTTTACCACAAATATAAACGCAATAATTAGAAATTACATTTTTTCCATAAAGAATTAACAGAAGTTGACCATTCATAGATATTTATCATTATATAATTTTGACTCCGAAAATGATAAATTATGACTTATTGCACTTAACCGTTAGTGGTTTGAAAGGTCAGGGGTGCTATACCTGTACGCTATTTTGTAATGGCTCACCCGGTGCGGCATAATTTTTTTTTTTAATTTACGAATTTCGGAAGTGTTCACGTGTTATTGTCAGTCGTTATTTTTTGATAAGTTTCTGTTATTGTTCTTTGTTACGTTTTTGTTTGTTTTATTTTGTTGCTGTTTTCTCCATTTTTTACTTATTAAAAGTGAAGATGGAACCTGAGAAGAATAAAAAGAGGCGTAAAAGAGTCCTCGAACCGCAAGCACGTTAGTTTGTATAATTTACCTTTACAATATGTTTTGCTATCATCGTAGGTAATTCCATTGGAACACAAGTTTGAACGATGTTTTTAAGTATAAAGTGATTGTTAGAGCTTTTACACACGAACAGCAGTTTGATGTCGACGTATGTAACTGCAGCCGACGTTAGAAGTTGGCGGCTAGTTGTCGACATGCCGTCGACGTGCTGTCGACGCATGTGCGGCTGCCGCCGGCTGATGTTGACAGCTAGCCGCGTCTGTCATTTGACCGTCGAATGCAGTTAGTCCAGGAGCTAGGAAATTGCGAAAAGCGAGTCGTTGCTCCGCTGAAATACTTTTTCGCATGATGGTATCTCAGCGAAATAGTGAGTTTTTTAAAATGGTCGTCAGCTCATCAAAGACGTCTTAGACGACTTACACAGCTAACTATGCATTGTCATCCAAGCTAAACCTGTATACAAAATTTCAGCTTATAGGTTTAAGATATCTGCTTTAAAATTGAGCTGCAATAAGTATTTGTGACATAACTTATAACCCGACTGGGTACAACACCTTGTCTTGGATGTTGAAGAATAGGAGAAATGCGCCGCGTAAGGCATAAGTTAGCTTCAAGCTAATTACTGTAACTACAAGCTAAGCCTTACGCAGCGTAAACACAATTCCAGTTTGATTTGAAGTTATCCTTCTCCTAGACAGACGAACCATGCTGCTGTTGCTGTTGACGCATATCTCACCAAAATGTAACTCGTCAAAGTTTACCTATCGATGCTTCAGACTCAAAACATTCAACCTCAATAATTATAATCGAGGACTCCAAGAAAACCCCTTTTCTTCACAGTCGTATACCTCATGACTGAGGGTCGTAATCATTATGTGGACTGAAACACGCACGACTCCTCCATCTCACACACTAGCCACTAGTGTGCAGGTTTTTCCTCACGGTGTTTTTCTTCACCGTTTTCACCGCATGGGTTTTAACACGCCTTTTTTTCACGCAAAAAAAAACCCAATACACCAAATTTCTAAACGGATCAGAGCAACGGAGCTAAACTTGCATGCTGATTCTCTGCAAGTCCTTTCGTTTGCTTCCCATATTGCAGGAAAGATAAAAAAACTTAGTCCGCCATCTTTAGGAGTCCGCCATCTTTAGAAGTTCACTATACTGGATTTGGAATTACGTCACTTTAATATCGAGTTACTCTTAGCAAACCCTTTCATTTCATATTCATACCCATATTGTAGAAATGCAATTTCAGCTCAATCGGTTAAAGATATCTGCTAAAAAATTGAATTTTTGAATCATACCTACCAACTGCTTCCGCGATAATAACGCTGGATATAGAAAAATACATTTGTTTTTTTATTAATAATGAATGATGCAACTATTTTTATTTCATTATTCATGTCCAGTTACATAAAATGTCGGCTGTCCCTCAGCATATTGCTTGTTTTGTAATGCAGTAGCCAAATGTCTGTAATACATGTCAATTTTTCGGGTAAAGGTCGTCTCGTACCAATAAACGTTTGTTTACACAGACTTCTATCGCTACGCCTTGTGTTTTGGTTCGCCGCGACCCCGTATCGGCGTGCAGTGGTACAGGGGTGTCTATGACCTTTTGTGCAAGTTTAAATGGCACGGACTATAATTGCAGCCTTTTTGCATCTACATCCCTTTACGTGTAGTGTAATCAGATTCAGAAAAAATATACGAACACACAACGCTATATTTTCCCTTCTCATAAAACTCATCGTCCTGGTTTATTGCGATAAATTTGCTTCATTTTCTTTACAAACATAATTTTGTGGAAACCTAAAATCAAGTATTTTGTTTAACAAAAAAAAAATCACTGGCGACTCCATCCTTAAAATTGACTTTGTTCCGATAACGTCACGTATTTTGTTTCATTTTAGCTTTGGGTGTGAAAGTGATAGAAGAATGGCAATATTTTACGTAAATCAATTAGAAAATAAAATATTAAAGCAGGTTTCAAGTATTATTTCGGTTTCAAACCTTATCAATAATATTTACCTACCGATGAAACGACATTCCATATTTTTTACGATTCATTGAGCTGTGATTTTTGCAATTTTTGACGACACACTTAGGCATGTTAATTGTTTGACGGACCACGCGTCATTAGATACTTAATCGGCCTAAAATGGCGATCCGGCCGATTAGAGCATGAGCCATAGCTGTCAGTGTGATGAGATATCCCTATATATATTAAATCAATGCAAATAATGCTAAACCGGCTGATTTAAAATCAATCACGTGTTGACTAACTCCAGGCTAACTCAAGAGCAAACCCATTTCAAATAAACAAAGAAATCCTTTCAAAATTTATATAAGTGTGTCTCTTTTCGTTTTTTCAGCCGAGGAAGAGAGTGAATTTAAAATTAATCTTAGAAGGCTCTTGGAAATCGGGCCCAATTTATGTTATTCGCACTGCCACAGGACGCTTGAATTCTTCATAGGCAAGTAACTCTAAAGATAAACCCTAACTAGCGTGTACATTAAAAAAAACGAAAGCAGGCAATGTATTAATTAGTTAAATACAGAGCACAACACACGACGTAAACATTGTAATAGGGGCGACTTTGCAACGAAAGTGTAGGCTAATGTGTTGGCCACTGTACACACACCGCACGTCGGACTACCCTACTTTGACCTTGAGACCGCCTCTATTCCCTACTAAATATAAGCTGTTTTCGTACTTTAAGTAGGTAACCTGACGTGCTGTCGACTGTACAAATTATTTCAACGGCAGACGTTAGTCTCCATAACAATACGCCAAACTACTTACGCAGCGGCAGGCCTGTGTATCTCCCCGCGTTGGTAGCAAAAACGTACCTACGCGCGGCGACCCTTACTTAGGGGCTAGAACAAGTTGCGTGTCGCTACCGGCCAGCGACACGCTCGCGCGTTTTATTCACCGGCGGCCAACGGCGGCTACGTTGCTGGCTGGACGAGAATGAATAAAGTACTAGAAAGAGGTGCTTGTGGCGCAGTGGCGGCAGCGCTTTGGTGTGTAGTGATACCAAAAGTTAAGCAACCCACGGCGCGGTCGTGATTGGATGGGTGACCATTCCGACCATTTAAGTGACGTCCATGACAAGCATCTCCGTGCTTCGGAAGGCACGTTAAGCAGTTGGTCCCGGCTAATATCTGTGGTATTAGTCGTTAAGCCTAGTCAGAGGCCCTAGGGCGGCTTCATAACTTCTGACAGTAAGGTTTGTCACTTGCCTTACATACACCCCTCCACCAATCCGCACTGAGCCCGCGTGGTGAAGTATGGCTCGTTCCTCCTCATAGTTGAGGTGAGGCCTTTTCCCAGCAGTGGGATCTAATAGGCTGACTTATATACTAGAAAGAGGCGCTAGATGGCGTTAGAAGCTTCTCGTAGCAGGCAACCCTATAGCGTCGCGTGATATTACGTCACTGAATAGGTTTAGTGTATTATGAATTATATTCCAGAGCAATAAGTATGAAATTATCTTGAAATGGATTTTTGTAGGTGTCTACACGAAAATTTGCTTGACTCTGAGGCAAACTAAATTACGCCATATTGTTGACGACATTGAGTAGACATTTCTTTGAATATAATTGCTAAGTCATACTTCTGTACGAAGTACTAGTACTTATTCTGTGGCAGCGGCGAGATTCATTTTCAATTTTCGATGAGTTCGCGACTATGACACGTGCAACATTTGATATTTTCAGTCGCGAACAATATTGGACGTTTTCAACTCTTTTGTCGATTTTCCTAGCCGATAAAAAAACCGGCTAAAAGTGTGTGCAGTGAATATTTTAAAACGCCGTTCGATATGAGTGTTCACAAATAAAGTGATGGCATTTTAATATCACCCGTGTTGTAGCATAATCGTCAGTTCCAGGAAACTGAAACCTCGTGAAAGCTACTAAGGATTGTGCTCATTAAGCAGTATTAAAAACGCACGCGTCGAATTTCTTGCTTATTTGTATTTGTACCTAAGCAACGGATGTTTATAATCGTATTAGTGGTTCTCCGCAAGTTGATACGCGCAAATGTCGAATTTTCCATACAGACTTATCCTCCTTTTTACTCCCTTTTAAGTTGAATAAAAAAAACCTGAAACGTCATTCTAAATTTCGAACAACTGACGGAGTTTTCAAACTTTCAAGTTTCTAATCTCATTAGTTTGGTCTGTGCGTTGATATGTCGGTCAGTCATTAAAGTCAATTTTTATTCTTATATAATACTAGTGGTTCCCCGCGACTTCGGCCGCAAGAGTTGGATTTTCCATATAAACTTTCATCCCCCATTTCACCCCCTTAATGTTTTTGTTATATTATATTACATCGCGACAATGTAGCCTATGTCCTTTCCAGGGTCTTGAACTGTCTTCATACCAAATTTCATCTCAATCGGTTCAGTCGTTTAAGCGTCAAGAGGTAACGGACAGACAGACAGACACACTTTCGCATTTATAATATTAGTATGGATAGATATAAGTATTTCTATCCGTTATCCTTGTCGCCAATTGCCACAGCGCAAGCAAAGGCTTAGTTTGGGACTTGTTATTTTGGTAATTGTCAAATAAATGTAATATAATAATAATAATAAATTCTTTATTTCCTTTAAAACTGTTTCTCTTATAAGGTAATGGCTTTTGCCTTCTTTTAAGCTTGATAAAGCCTGTGTCAGGAGGCACCGCTCTTCAATTACACATCCTTACATAGCATATTAAATGAACATAAGATAAATGTATGCTTTTAAAAAACAGGGATTATTACCTTTATAATTAGGTTAAACTAATTTACTAGTGTCAGCGCTTTGGTAGTGATACCAAAAGTTAAGCAACCCACGGCGCGGTCGTGATTGGATGGGTGACCATTCCGACCATTTAAGTGACGTCCATGACAAGCATCTCCGTGCTTCGGAAGGCACGTTAAGCAGTTGGTCCCGGCTAATATCTGTGGTATTAGTCGTTAAGCCTAGTCAGAGGCCCTAGGGCGGCTTCATAACTTCTGACAGTAAGGTTTGTCACTTGCCTTACATACACCCCTCCACCAATCCGCACTGAGCCCGCGTGGTGAAGTATGGCTCGTTCCTCCTCATGGTTGAGGTGAGGCCTTTTCCCAGCAGTGGGATCTAATAGGCTGACTTATTTACTAGTGTCAAACCATATGGGATAGGTTAGGTAGGCCTATTGTTTCTAATTGTAACACATTTTCAATAAGGAATTAAAATTTCGTGTCTCTTACGATTGTAATAGATCTTCTATTTGCTCATAATTTTTTGTTTGTAGCCAAATTAGTATTCTTTTCTTACATTCATAATAATGCTTATCATATGTATCCATTTCTTTTGTAATATTATTCTGTGTTTTTGCATTGCGTTCTCTATTTCACACATCAGCCGACTACCGCCAATGTGCATGTTTTTTGACCTTGATTTTTAAAGAAAGTCATAATACGAACAGCAGCACCTCGAGCTTAACATTGCGGCGCCTTATGCAGTTAAAATAGGGTTGATTTAGCAAAGGAAAAGTCTGACGTGCTGTCAACCGTACTTAAATAACTAAAACACTGTGCCACAGGAGTAGATAAATGGTAACTGTGCTGTAGTTTGTGATGACTGTGCAATCGTGGTGTTCTTTTTTTATTTACATTGTCAAGTATATTTCCAGAAAATAAATAAAAATAAATACATACATACCTCCTTAATAATAATGATTCCCGGGTCCCGACTGCTACAATTTTTAATATTGGTACCAATTTAACTCGCGTATGACCACTTACTTGTTTTAGGGTTTTTTAAATTTCAAATTACACAGAAACGCAGTCGGGTTTTTTATTTTTTTTAAATTACCGTTTTTTTATTTTACAATTCAAAACAAAACACCAGACTGAAAAAAATATTTTTGAAATGGTCCCTTAACTGGCTTTAAGGAAAAGCGTAAGGAAAATATCAATCCCCCTTTATTCCCATTTGCGGGCGCCATTTTAAAAATGTATATAGCCTATGCCACTCTCACAATTTTGTCAAATTCAACGACACCTAATATGTCAAAAACTGTCGAGCCGTTTGGGCTGTAGGGCTGTAGTACATACATACAAACATACACTCGAAAAACATAAAGGAGGGTCCTTCCGCAGTCGGGTAAATATGAGCTAATTTGAAATGTTTATCTTCTCTCATCTCATGTCACCTATGTGTCATTCATTCCAAATAGCCGTCTAATGTTTATACAAGTGCTATAGTAGCGACGTAGTACTAGTACTTATTATGTGGTAGCGGCAAATTCATTAGTAAGGGGGTAGGACTCGAGTTCACCAACACACGTTTAATTATTTCAACGGCTGTTTAAAAATTGGTGAACTCGTGTCTAAGTACGACGTAGTGGCCAGAAAATCAGACTAGATACATTTCGGTTGCAAAATCGTCCATATCACAACGTCATAAGATGATGCAGTGTGTAGCTGGAAGAGCTGTCGTCAGTCGTTTGTGCCCTTAGCGCTGTAAATATAAACCGTTTTGATAAACAGGTTTGTTACTACAAAATGGAAATACTGCTGCGTTTATTCGTGTTTTTTGTATTCATCTCACTGTTATCGCAACACTGTTATTAATTTCACTCTTATTTATTTGACATTGATATTGTTTCGGATCTTATATGTTGCTTTGTGTTTACTGTTAAGGCGGGCGTCCATCAGGCGAATCGAAGTGGATCGGGTCGGGTCGCATCGCATCGTGAAAATCCGCCTGCCTGTGCTTGTAAAAAACACAGGCAGGTTCACTAGCAGTTCCCCGCGACTTCGCCCGCGCCAGTAGTAGGATTTTCCATACAAAATTTATCCCCGATTTCACTCCCTGATGACTTTATATCGCGACAAAAAGTAGCCCATGTCCTTCCCAGGGTCTCTAACTATTTCTGTACCAAACTATTTCATTTCAATCGGTTTAGTAGTTTCGGAGCCTTTTCAATACAAACAAACAAACAATCAAATCTTTCCTTTTTATTATGTTAGTATTATTATGTTAGTGTAGACAAAACACAGACAGGTGGACTTTTTTGCGTTTTGTTGCGTTTTGCTTCTAGTTGACGCCAGCCTATACTATTAACTATTATGTAATGCTACTGTGTTAATTAGATCTTTGTTCATTATAGCGTTAAAAGCTTTGTTTTGTGTGTCATTTATTCGGCGAAATGTTAATACAAGAACTTCCACGTGTACCTACTTCTCAGAATAGTACAAAAATATTTTGCAAGATGAAATACGTTTATTTGTAGCAAATATGTTTATTACAAACATTCGTTGTAATGTAATTTATTTAATGAATGTTATAATGTATGGATCAACGTAATCTGAAATAAATAATCTTGAATTGAATTTGTTGTACTCGTACATACTAACTGTTGATTGCCCAGTAGTCGATGCACATTCTTAAGCTTATTTAGTCAACTATTTGGAATTCGTATCTATGCCTCTTTGTGCTGCAGTGTACTAAGCAAGCCATAATTCAGGTATTCTATTTTCATCGTTCCACTAAAAGGCAAAATGTTATTTTGGTTGTACGAGGGTCAAACTGAAAGTTCTTAGAACTGGCCACTTATAAACAATATAATAAAAAAAATATTCTAAAATTTGAAAATAGAACTCTTTGCCAATATTACTGAGTATATATTTCATTCATTTGTCATTTGTTTTACGACTTGGCGGCAAATTGAAAATTGTCTGTGTCACGTCAAAATGAATTTAACACGAGAAAATTTTCGTGCAATGATTTTTTATGACTTTCGATGTCATTTAAGTCAACAAGAAAGTTATGATAGACTACGATTGGCCTTTCACGATGAAGCCCCATCTCGTGCGACTGTTTACAACTGGTTTAATGAGTTTAAACGTGGTCGCACTAATCTCACTGATGATGTACGTGAGGGACGGCCTTCTACGGCGACGACTGAAAATAACATCTGTGTTGTGCGGCGTATGATAGAGACTGACAAAAGAGTGTGTTGGAAAATATGAACACAAACCAAACGCCTGATCCATTCACAATAGCAAAATCACATCCTTGTAAACTTTAACTACCCAAAAATGTTCCCTCTCTCTCTGCCATACATACGTCATACGCTCGCAATGTGCTCTGTAATTAATTAGCTTAATTATTAAAATAAATCAGTTTTCAGTCAATCTTGCATTTAATTCAACAGGTTATGGGCCCAGCGCCTCCTGTGAATTATAGGATTTGTAAAGTATAACGTAATAACAGTAAAATAGTAGTAACAAAAATAGATAACCTCAAAAGTCTTTTCCGGGCGCGAGTGATTTCTACTTTCAGCTATTTTCAGCTTGAAAATGGCAACGAATAATGCCATGGTATCTATTGAGAAGCTCGTTGGCCGAGATAATTGGGCAAGCTGGAGTTTTGCAGTAAAGGCCTACTTGCAACACGAGGAACTATGGGAGTGCATTGAAAATGAAGGTGAAATAAAAGACGCAAAAAAGGACTTAAAGGCAAAATCAAAGCTAATACTGTTAGTAGACCCTATAAATTACGTTCACATCCAAGATGCTACTTCAGCAAAAGAGGTATGGAAAAATCTTTCACAAGCATTTCAAGATTCTGGTTTACTTCGCAAGGTTGGCTTACTAAAAGACCTGATAAACACGACTTTAGAGACGAGCACAAGCGTTGAAGACTATGTTAACAAAATATTGTCCGCTGCTCATAAGTTACGGAATATATCATTTCAAGTTGATGATGAATGGCTCGGTACCTTGATGTTGGCTGGTTTGCCAGACGAGTACAAGCCGATGATTATGGGGATAGAGAGTTCCGGAGTTAAAATAAGTGCAGATTTAATTAAAACTAAACTTTTACAAGAAGTAAAACAATCTGTCACTACAGCATTTTACTCAAATTCCAAGAAAAATCCTTTAAAAAATAATCAGTCAAAGGCAAAAGGGCCTCGGTGTTTTCACTGTAACAAATATGGGCATATGAGCAAAAATTGCTGGCATAAAAAAAGGAAATCTGAGAGTAATACTAGTAGTGAAGAAAATAAAAATGGTTTTATTGCAGCTTTTTCAGCAATGAGGTTACATGACTGCACACACTGGTATGTAGATTCTGGTGCCTCAGCACACATGACTATGCACAGAGAATGGCTAGAAAATGAGACTGCTCCACCTGTACATAACATCAGGATTGCTGACAACAAGGTGTTGCGTGTTGAAAGTTGTGGTAATGTTACAATACAAGTACCTACCCAGGATGGATGTAGCAAAGCTATTCAGGTGAGAAATGTGCTTTATATCCCAGAACTATCAACTAATTTACTATCAGTTAGCAAAATTATAAAAAATGGTTGTAAAGTTGAATTTAATAATCAGGGCTGTGTGATATTTGATCCGAACGGGCAGAAGGTAGCCAGTGCAAATCTTATTAATGATACATACAGATTAAATGCCAGCAATAAAACTATACTTGCTATGACAGCAGCAGCAGAGACCGATACCTACTTATGGCATCAGCGCATGGGTCATTTAAATTTTACTGATGTCACTAAAATACCAAACTGTACTACCGGTGTAAAATTATCACCGCAGAAAGAAAGTTGTATTTGTATTTCATGTCTAGAAGGCAAGCAGACAAGGCAGCCATTTCCAAGCAATGGCTCCCGGGCAAATGAGTTGCTAGAGCTAATCCACACCGATGTTTGTGGTCCGATGCAAGTTGCTTCAATTGGTGGTGCCAGGTATTTTACAACTTTTATTGATGATTTTTCACGAAAAGTATTTGTGTATTTTATAAAAAGTAAAGCCGAGGTATTGGAGAAGTTCATTGAATTTAAAAATCGTGTAGAAAATGAACTAGATAAAAAGATAAAGACTATAAGAAGTGACAATGGGAAGGAATACATAAATAGAAACTTTGATTTATTTCTAAAGAAAAATGGAATTTTGCATCAAACTTCAAACCCTTACACACCCGAACAAAACGGCTTGAGCGAACGAATGAACCGCACACTGATTGAGCGCGCTAAATGCATGATATTGAATTCTGATGTACCAAAGGATTTCTGGGGTGAAGCTGTATCAACAGCAGCGTACATCATCAACCGCTCACCAACACGTGCTCTTGCTGACATCACACCTGAAGAAGTATGGACTGGTAAGCAACCAGATCTAAGTCATATGCGTGTGTTTGGGTGCAGTGCAATGGTACACATACCAAATGAGAAGAGACAAAAATTGGATGCAAAATCAAGTAAATTGATTTTTGTTGGTTACTCAGACTGTACAAAAGGATATAGATTTATTGATCCTAAAAGCAAAAAAGCTTTGATGAGTAGAGATGTAGTATTCCTTGAAGAGAGTGTAAAAAGAAATATGATAAATACTTCTTCTTCTACGCTGCACTCCGCTACCATTTCTCCATCTGAAACCAAAAGGGAAATAAATAAAAGAGAAAATGATATTATTGAAAATGAAAATAAAGTACACTTACCTGTCAGCAGCCACCAGCAGGAAGAACCTAGAAATGAAAATGATAATGTTCATGATAGTATTGTTATATCACCGAGAACTCCAATCAATCATTCTTCTAATAATTTAAGTTCAACTGGCATTGACCTTGATATTCATGATGATACATACATACCCGATGATAAGTTTGATACTCCTCCTGTTTTCAGTATGAATTTAAGACCACGTCGTCGTGAAGAAATAAATAAAGGAACCCCTACATCTTACTTATGTATGAATGCAGAATCTGCATCAAGTTTATTAAACAATGACCCTCAAAGTCTTGATGAAGCTCTGAAAAGCAATGAAGCAAATGAATGGATGGAAGCTATGAAGAATGAGTATAAGTCATTGATAGAAAACAATACTTGGTCCATGGTGGAATTGCCTGCTGATAAGAAAATTATACCTTGCAAATGGGTTTTCAAGACCAAATTAAATGAATATGGAGAAATCATGCGTTATAAAGCCCGCCTCGTCATTAAAGGCTTTCAACAAAAGAAAGGCATTGACTACAACGATGTATATGCACCTGTGGTAAGATACACATCCATTCGATACTTATTTGGATTAGCTACAAAATATCAACTACACATTCACCAGATGGATGCTGTCACTGCATTTCTTCAGGGTGATATAGATGAGGAAATTTATATGTCTCAACCACCATTCTTTGAGCAAGGAGAAGAAGTCTGCCGCCTGAATAAATCTATCTATGGCCTAAAACAAGCCAGTAGATTATGGAACCAAAAGCTGAACAATGCTCTTTTGGAAATAGGAATGTCTCGCTCAAAGATGGACCCCTGCATATATTTCAGGATTTTAAACAAGGATGACATTTTTTTTATCTCAGTCTATGTTGATGACATGCTCTGTTTTTTTAATAATAATAACACAGCTGAAATGATCAAGAACAAACTTAAAGAAAAATTTCATATGAAAGATATGGGCAAAGCAAAGCAGTGTATCGGTTTTCGTGTGGCAAAAGAAGGAGATAAAATATCCTTGGACCAATGTGTCTATATTCACAAACTCTTATCTCGATTTGAAATGAATGAATGCAAGCCTGTATGGACTCCGTGTGATGCTAATTTACAACTTAAAAAGGCTGAAAAACAAGAAGACATCGTAAAGAACATACCATACCAAGAAGCTGTTGGCTGTCTCCTTTATTTGTCCCAAGGAACAAGGCCTGACATTACTTATATAGTCAACATGCTTAGCCGTTTCAATAATCAGCCAACTGCACAGCATTGGTCAGCATTAAAAAGAGTTTTTAGATACCTAAAGGCCACAATAAATCATAAGCTATCTTATAGTCCAAATGAAGATAATATAGTCGGTTATTGTGATGCTGATTGGGCAAGCCACTCAGAAGATCGAAGATCCTGCACAGGATATATTTTTATTTTTCAAGGTGCTGCTATAAGTTGGTCCTGCAAAAAGCAGCAAACCATAGCACTTTCAAGCACCGAGGCAGAATACATGTCTTTGGCGGCATCTATCCAAGAAGCTCTCTGGCTAAAGCAATTAGAAGAAGAATTCTGGCCAGAGTTATCCAAAACGTCCATATTAATGTATTGTGATAATCAAAGCGCCATTAGTCTTTCAGGTGCTGAAGGTTATCGAGCAAGGAGCAAACACATTGATGTTCGCTACCACTTTATCCGAGAGAAGATTTCAGCCAATCAAGTGTCTGTGAAGTATGTGAAATCAGAGGATATGGTGGCTGATGCACTCACAAAGGCTCTACACCGTCCGAAACATGAAGCGTTTCTCAGGCCAATGGGTTTGTGTCCAGAAGAAGATGTTGGAAAATATGAACACAAACCAAACGCCTGATCCATTCACAATAGCAAAATCACATCCTTGTAAACTTTAACTACCCAAAAATGTTCCCTCTCTCTCTGCCATACATACGTCATACGCTCGCAATGTGCTCTGTAATTAATTAGCTTAATTATTAAAATAAATCAGTTTTCAGTCAATCTTGCATTTAATTCAACAGAGTGACCTATCAGCAGATTCGGACAAGCTTAGGCATCGGTATGAGTCAAGTGCACAAAATCCTCCACGAACATTTAGCGGTCAGGAAGCTTTGCGCCCGGTGGATACCTCATAATTTGACTAAGGCTCAAAAACTCCATCGTGTGGATTGGTGCCGTAAAATGATTGAAAGATTTAACGGAGGTGACTCAAATGCTGTGTTCGACATACTAACAGGTGACGAAAGCTGGATTTACTGTTATGATCCTGAAACCAAAAGACAATCTGCTCAGTGGGTGTTTCCTTTCGAGGAGTTGCCAACTAAAGTGAAGAGAGATCGAAGTGCGGGAAAAAAAATGGTGGCCTCGTTCTTTGGAAGGATAGGTCATTTCGCAACAATTGTGTTAGAGGATCAAAAAACAGTTTCTGCAGAATGGTACACTACCAATTGTTTGCCACTTGTCTTGGAAAAAGTTCGAGAGAAACGACCTCGCAGTAGGATCCTCCTTCACCACGACAACGCCTCGTCGCACACCGCCAAGCGAACGATCGACTATTTGGCGACATCAAACGTTGAATTACTGGGTCACCCGCCGTATAGCCCCGACCTCGCGCCTTGTGATTTTTATTTATTTCCAAAAATTAAAGAAAAACTTAAAGGAAAGCGGTTTATGAATGCTGAAGAAGCGGTGGCTGCGTATCGCGATGCCATTGAAGAGACCCCTAAGGACGAGTGGGCAAAGTGCTTTTCCCAGTGGTTCCATCGCATGCAGCGGTGTATTGACGTCAATGGACAATATTTTGAAAAGATATAATAAAACTAATAACTGGCTAATGTAATCAGTTTTTGATTTTCTAAGAACTTTCAGTTTGACCCTCGTATTTTGATAGAACGTTATACACATTTCCCGTTCACTCGCTCCCCTTTACTGTGCAAGCCGGCACAGAGGCCGTACTCCTGTTGACGTTCTCCGTATTTTCGAGTCTAGCCATCACGCTCGTTCGCGTTGTCATTCTGGCGTGAGTGACAGGGACAGCTACATTCAATAATTCGTCCGTATTATTGCAACCGTAGTAAGGCCTCTGGCGTCTGACGAGGCTTCACGTTCCCTCGAATCACAATAAGGTCCATTCAAACCTACAGTGTCCATACAAAACACCGCAAATTGAAATTTCTCCTAATCTACCACAGCAACACTGATTTTCTAGTACGACGAAAGATTAACACACTGTTCTGGGGCCTAGACAAGATGCAATCTATTCTACAGCGAATATTACGACGAAATGTCAAAATATGTATGTATGCAAAAGTCACATGCTTATGTCAGATTCATACATTTTGTTAGCGATAGCCAATGATAGTGTGTTATAAAAGAGGTATACAAGGTGTCCTACGGTTATGCCACATGAAGGGAAAGTATCTTAAATATTGCAGATAGAGAATTTTATTAAAATGAGACTTTGTTTTGATTTGAAAAACAATTTAAACTGCATTCAAAGATCATTGAATAATCGCCTGTCTGCACCGGGAATCAAACCCGCCAAATTTTAGAAAAGACATCCACAATCCGAATTTTACGGTGCCGATCAAAAGAATCAATCCGCATAAGCATCTTTAATAAAAGTAATCACATATGTTAGTATCACATATACTTAATATTCTTTTGAGGTAGGTACTGTCCTTTTATTTAATACTAACTTCCGAAGAAATCAAAGGACGCGTATAGTATGAATGACTGTTTCAAACTAGACGCTTATCAAGAGGAATTTCCCGGTACAAAACAAGAGACCTTTAATTGTTAAATAGTCGTTGATCAATTGACCGTTTATAGTTGCCCGAAAGACGGGGTTTTCTTTCAACTACATACGCCAAGGAAATAGAATAATATTAAGTGATCGACTCTTAGGATATACTTCCTTCACAGTTGTATACCTCAATGACGAGGGTCGTGATCATTACGTGGAATGAAACACACACAACGACTTTCTTGGCAATTTTGGTGGAGCTGTTTCCCATCCCATTGCCTTTTCCATTTCACACACTAGCCAAATGGTGTGCAGGTTACCTCACGATGTTTTCCGTCACCGTTAGGCGGCGTCATTTTTAATAAAGATTGTATTAAAGTTTTTATACAAACTCAGTGGTACAGGCAGGGATCGAACTCACGATCTCGGATGACAAGTGAAGTTTTCTCCGCTCGGCTATCGCGCCTAATATATATATTATATACTACGTCTTACATAATCAAACCTAAACATGCCACAACTTTCAACTACGAGTATTAGTTCAAGTGACAGTCTAGATACCCATTTCAGTCAGCAACAGATGATAAAATCATTCGCGCTTTAGAGACGAGGCTTACGCATGATTGGATTTAATGCCCCCGAATGTCCCACGAAAAATCTTTACAGCCACACTAGAATGTATATAGCACATTCTGCTGAAAATATTTTTCATGAGTGAGACTGAATCGTTGGCTAGCATATTTAGGTAAGTATACAGTAAATAAATTGTTTCAACAAACACACCAATTACCTAGCCCCAAACTAAGCGTGAGCTTGTGCTATGGTGACTAGGATAACGGATAGACGTACTTATATACATTTATAAAGATCCATGACTTAGGTACAAATGTTCGTGCTCATCACACAAACATTTGCCCCTATAAAGATCCATGACTTAGGTACAAATGTTCGTGCTCATCACACAAACATTTGCCCCTTGCGGGATTCGAACCCGTAACCACGGTTTAGAAGGCGCGAACCACTACACCAAGACGGTCGTCAATCAATACAGTGTGTCCGGGTTGGGACTAGCGATAATTTATGGGCTATTAGTCCATCAAATGTTATCGACAAAAACTTCTTACTAAGTTCACCCTATACTATACGACTATACGAGTTGGGTGTTATCTAAATAAAATCAATTCAATTTTGTAAATATTCCTCTTACGATAAAATATTCAACCCTCTTTTGATCTGAATCCTATAATAAACTTTTGAAGGTTTGTGATTAATATTCTCGGCTCTACTCCCACCGGGTAATCAAATACCCACGTGTTCGGATATGGATTGTTATTGACAATGCATAGGATCCCAACTATCGCGTGTGTGACATCTCTGCGAATCTCATGAATATTATTTGCAATGTGTGCAGTACTCTGGAAGATGACATCCGCATTTTTGACTCTCTTGTTTCTGTCACTCAAATAGCCTAGCATTACGAGCGAGCGAGATGCTAAAATACGGAAACGTGACCAAACGAACAAAAAGCCAGAGCTAGTAGAACAAGAGCAGTGGTTCTGTACGACGAAACGACCTTTGGTAATGAGCAAGAATGGAACTAAATTGCTCATTCGCCTGGTGTTTATAAAATGATTGCTCCGAGGCGCAAGTGCATTCAAAAACGAAGAACGCTGTTCGCACGCTCAAAAATCGTTTATTTGGTAGGAAGCGGGCGAACATTCTTAGAATATTCATGTAATCTTCTTGAACAAAAGTACAGTGACGAAATAACGCTCGATCTCTGATACACAAAGATGATACTGTAGAATTAGGATATTATAATGTGTTATCGCTCATTTGGTCTGAGCGCGCCTTTAGATTCAGAGTAGGACGCCAAACGCTCAAAGGGTTTATTACAGTTTGCTGGATTCAGTTTATTTGTGTCATCAAAAGACTAACTTTGTTTACTATTACTAACCAGTTAAATGCATTCTGTAAATAGTGTTTTATTCAACCAACTTAGTTTAAGTCTAGCGCAATTTGGTCATATTTATAAGTACATAACACAAAGTCCGGTTTTTACAACACAACTCCAGAGCTGCAGGATTTTGATGACCTCTGATTTGTTGGATTCGCCTTTTTATAAATGGGTCATGTATGTCTAGCTAGTAAAGTGGTGAAGTGGGGGATAACAATTTGTATAAAAAATCTGGCATTTTGCCCAATAATGTCTACAGTATTTTTTTTATGAACAGGTAGACATTCGACCGCAATCTCACCTGATGTTAAGTGACGATGCGGCCGAGCATGGGTCATGTATGGCTAGCTAGTATCAAACTCCTAAATTCTAAAAGACTGATTAAAGTTTCTGTGCCATTTTATTTTATAAATCATTGATTTATTTATAGAATTGATATGTACGAGTAAGACCGCTTCCTTCCTTCAATGTCGTTTAGAATATGTATGTGTATCGAACGAGTGTTTGCCAATATTGCCAGTTCTCTAAGTATGCATATTTTTCAAATAATTCCGTCTCTTATGCAAATGACTCACAAATTTACACTTTCAGACTATCACTAACGAAATGTAAGAAGCTTTGATCTATTCGATTCGAGATGATGATAAATATCTGTATCAAAAAGTTTCCATGCAGTATTGAACTGCGAACTGACACCCAAAATGAATTCAGAGAACCGTGCACTATCGTACACTATCCAGCATAAGCGGAGTAAAATTCTGGGAATCAAAGCCACTTTGTGGGGTTCCGTAGTCAACAGCATACCGTTATAGTTTCGTTTATATGTGTGTCTGTGTCTGCGGTCTAGAGCGGTAAATAGGTTTAGTTCTGCAAAGCAGTAATTTTGCACAAATACATTTTCCTGAATATGTCATCGTGCAAAGTTACTGCTTGTCTGCGTCCCTAAAAGAGCGTGCCAGACTAAAGATGATAGACTAATGGATGACCATCTGAACAAAAAAACAAAACTTTGGTAAAAGTACCACCTTTTAAAAGTAACCATTTTTTATTTATGCACTTTTGCCAATTTTTTCGTGGTTCTAAAACAGAAAAAATGCTTGAGTGGTAAGTAGCTGGCATTTATTTAAATTAAAAATTTTTTTTGAGTTGCTTGTAAAATTTTTTTTAAGAAGAATTAAATAAAGTACATTTTTTTTGCATAGTAATAACATAGATCGATTTTACGAAATAACATAGACAAAAATAATAACAAAAATCTGCTTATTTGTACACAGCATCCAGCCAAAAAAATATATTAATAAAATCGTAACTTTTCAATGGTGAAACTATACCAAAATATTTTTTTTGTCGAGATAACCATTATCTTTTTCCCTTAAGTTTGGCACGCTCTGAACAAGCTGAATCACATGATTCAGCTTGTTCAGAGCGTCGTATGACATCATAAAAACTACAGAATAAAATCGGGGATGAAATATTTTTTTCGTATCATATAGTTGGGGTATCGTTAAATAGGTCTTCTAAAACATCCGTTTGTCACGACTACTTCTCGATTCATAAATCCGTTTGCAAAAAATGAGGTAATAAATAAATAAATTGTTTCAATAAACACCAATTACCTATACCAAACTAAGCGTGAGCTTGTGCTATGGCGAGTAGGATAACGGATAGAAATACATATATACGTTTATAAACATCCATGACTTAGGTACAAATGCTCGGGCTCATCACACAAACATAGACAATTTATATTACTTAGTATTTAATGAAAGTGTAAATGTCACAGAGAGTACTCAAACCAGAAGTGTTTTCTTATTCGATCATCCTCAGCACCATATACTTCCAAATAGGAGAAGTGTATCTGTGAAGCTTTTAAATGCAAAATTTTGTTAAGAGTGCAGTGTCCCCACACCTACCAGACAAACGACTACTTATGGGTGCGTGAGATAAGTCACAAGAGTAGCACATAATATTAATTAAAAAGGATTGTGCGAGAAAATTTGGTAGTTAGTCGTTTACTCGTCGGCAGTGAGACTAAGCCTAAAGTGGAGAAAAGGGCTGGCTAAGTACGGACGTCAAGTCGTCAAAGTAAACATTGCGGTATCTTGTGCTGTTGTAATAGAGGCGGCTTTACCACATATAGTTATAGTCTGATGCGCCACTGTCATGGAGTTGATCAATCCATTTTTTTCAACCAATGCCCTGCCGTGACCTCCAGACACAATGCTTTCCGATTAATTAGCGCCCCTTCAATACAGAAAATAGAAATTTTAAAGTTGAGAATTGACAGCTCGATTTTCAGTCACATTCGACGCGGAAGCAGAACCGCAACAGTCTTAAGACATGGAAATTATAGAAGTATTAGCAAGTATTAACATGGAAATGTAGCAAATTTTCATGACGCGATTTGAGTTTGCGCTACCGCCGCGTCTACACGCGGCTTTTTGCGGATTCTACGAAGCTAGTTGCTAGGTAACGCCTACACACATCAGACGAACAACCTAAACGCAACCGCAAACTCGTGAGCTTAGAATTAGAGACCTTTTTATTTTCAGTGCAGGTTCTGATTTAGTTTAAAACTCTATTCAGAAATGCGTTCTGAAATGATTAAAAAACTTGCTAACAAAATTTTTCGCTGTTACAGTGTATTAATAATGCAACGCGAGGGTTTAAGAGTGATATTGAATTATGTATTTGTCAGTGTGATTAAATGCCTACATTATAATATGAAGTAAAAATTACGTGATATTATGCTAAAACGAGATATTGCTTACAATAGTTTGATAAAACAATCAACAGTTTATTTGCAAAGAAAATGAAACTGAATTATCTGCAAGTAGGTACGGTCGGCATCAAAAGTTGTTGAACATTTCACTACCCACAATAAATGTATATCTGAAAGTCTCATGGCTACATCGTCACGATAAAACCCTTACTTAGACAAAGAACTAAAATGTGCACTCACTTTTGTCGCTGGCCGTACGAATTGTTTACCTTTTCAGCGACCTGTAAATTGTAATTAAAAACAAGTTGACACTGAGATTCAAGTTAGACTCTTGGATGTAAAATCAATAAGGACAGGCGGGACGCACACAGTGAAATCGTTATTATAATATTCCAAGAAACTGTGTTTCCGCAGCTTGTGATGCTTCCTGATTTAATTTTAGTATATGGACCAGAAATTGACGAAGCCACGTTCCAATATTCGTGTGCTTTGTATAAACTATTGAATTTCCCTACTGCTCGATGTCAAAGCGGCGCAGTTATGAAGTTTGATGCAATGCATTGAGTGGTTATATTCTGTTTTAGAGATGTGCGTTTTATGATATAAGTAATTCATATATATTTTCATTAAATATCTGAGTTTAAATGATTCAGTAATCATTGTTATAAACTTAAGTAAGAGCTAGGCTCTTGTCGGTGGAGTAATCGCCATTCCTGTCTTTTATTTGTTTGTGTTTTGATTTTTTGATAACTACGGCTAGGGCTGCTAAATCTAAAATCTGGACAAAAACCCCGGATTTTGGAGCTTACAACCGGACATTTGAACAAAGTATTTTGTCTAAGTTACTCGTATAATAAAATATAGTTGTACTGGTTATAAATCCACTTTTTATTTACTTTCATACAATTTTTCATCTACTTTATTTGTGTCTTGAAATGAAATAAATGTTATTCTTTGTAGCTATAATATTAATTGTTAAAAAAACAATATCACATGGCTGTAATTTAGATATTATTAATTTGACATCCCCTGACACTTTAACAGGGAAGACAGGCCCAGTTTTAATGTTGTTCACCGAAATATTCAAGTATCAATTACAAATGTCATTCGTTTTTTTATGATTTAAATGTGCAAGTTGCGTGTGTGACAGAGCATAGGAATAGAAAATAAATTATTTAATAACACATCGACGATTACTCGTATAAAGTCAGTAGTTCGTTCATAAGAGGGACAGCTATAAGAGAAGGTCAATCAAACTTTTAAGAAATAAGTTAAATTGTAAAGGTCGCAGGAACATTGTATCACTCTCGATGGAACGACCTATTGAACTAGCGTATGCGAAACTGGATCAGTATATTATTATTAATGTGTGTAAAGAGATGTCTAGCCAATTTCTAAGGCTCTTTTCATCTTTTAATTTATCAAATCTTTTTATGGAACAGATCAGGGTGACTTCTACTAGTACGACAACTTGTTTGGATTATATTTTCTGTAATACCAACGCAATTGTAATCGATTAATGTATTACTTAATCTCAGCTCCGATTATTGAGGTCAAAAGGTCTCATAATTATATTTATAACTTAAGCAATTATTTTGCAAGTTTTTACGAATTTAAATCAAAATTCGCTCAAAAGGTTCGTCAAAAGGTCTCATTTCAACACAGTCATGCCTCAACTGTTGTGTAAAATGTTTATAGGCCTGTGACAGTAAATAGGTAATACAGATTCAGGCATACAGTTTTTGATAGTGTAAATTCAGCTACACCCAATATTAGCTATAGTGTAAATAAATTAAAAGAAACTTTCCACTGAAGAAAGTTGAGACAAATCGAACTAAATGTAAATGAGTGCTACTGCAAAGTCAAACCATATTCGTAGAATAGTTTCAGGTTCCAATAATAAATCTAAAGTTACATGGAACATAATAAACAAAGAAACTTGAAAAATAAAACAAGTGATAATTTCATTAATAGAATCAGGCGTTACTTTGCGGAAATCCATTCTTAGATGAGATGGGAAAAATAAAACCTACCTGACCCTACCAACTATCGTCCCATTTCAGTCACCTCCAAAAT
Source organism: Pyrausta nigrata (assembly GCA_949316185.1). NCBI lineage: Eukaryota > Metazoa > Arthropoda > Insecta > Lepidoptera > Crambidae > Pyrausta > Pyrausta nigrata. The sequence continues at coordinate 5,718,027 of OX438936.1, forward strand.
TATGGAGCGTGCAATAAACAATAAACTCCTGGCCCACCTTGAAGGTATCGATCTCCTCAGTGACCGGTAGTATGGATTTCGCCGCGGCCGGTCGACTGGGGACCTTCTTGTGTATGCCACATACTACTGGAGTGAGACCATAGAGAGGCATGGCGAAGCTATGGCTGTGTCTCTTGATATCTCCAAGGCCTTTGACAGGGTTTGGCACGCAAACCTCATAAGCAAGCTTCCCTCTTATGGCATTCCTGCTGGCCTCTGCGCATGGATTTCTGACTTCCTGAGCGAGCGATCAATGCAAGTAGTCCTAGAAGAATACTCGTCGGATATTCAGGACAGAATACTCGTCGGATATTCAGGACATTGATTCCGGGGTTCCTCAGGGGTCAGTGCTATCGGCAACCCTCTTCTTGTTGATCAATGATCTGCTTGTGCCTGGTATCGTTGGGTATGCAGACAATAGCACAGTTGTCGATAGATATTTCGCTAGAGCAAGTGCCAGCAGTGATGAGATCCGGTCTTGTCGAGAGTCCATGGTAGAACGTTTAAGCGACGCTCTCGAGTCAATGGGGTGATGCCAATCTAGTGACGTTTAATGCTACCAAAACGCAGGCATGTTTGTTCTCCACAAAACGGAGCCATTTTGATCTGGCTCCGACTTTCCGAGGTGTGCCTGTCTCCGTCACCGATAATTTACAGCTCCTAGGTATCCAGTTGTTATCCAATTTGAATTTTGGCCAGTACATCGAGTCCATAGCCCAAACTGCAGCTAGAAAGCTTGGAGTTCTCTCTAAGGTCAGGTGGTATTTTACATCGAAGCAGCTTCTACAACTATACCAAGCTCAAGTTAGATCTTGTATGGAGTACTGCTGCCACCTTAGGGATGGATCTGCCAAATACCAACTGGCTGCATTAGACTCAATGGAAAAAAGAGCAATACGAATTATTGGAGACACTGAACTTTGCGAAACTAAGCTGCAAAGCCTCGAACATAGGCGTAAGGTGGCGTGCCTTTCAGTGTTCTACAGGCTACATTTCGGCGAGTATGCGAAGGAGTTGCACGAATTGATTCCACCGGCCCCTTTCTACTATCGGGACATAAGACGCAGGCGGCGGTTCCACCCTTATGTTGTTGACATACCACTAATACGCACCAAACGTTTTAAATCTTCTTTCCTCTTGCGTACGGCTAGAGAGTGGAATTCAGCTGAAGTGTTCCCTAAACACTACGATTTGGATTCCTTTAAGAAAAGAGTGAATAGGCTGCTTCTAGACAGACATGTCCCATCATCGGCCGCATCGTCGCTTGCCATCAGGTGAGATTGCGGCCAAATTTCTGACTATTAAATTAAAAAAAAAACAGACGAAATGACTGTGTAAATAAAATTTACTAAAACTTCTTCTTTCTAGTGAATTAAAAAGAACCTATTAAAAAAATCCTCGTAACTGTACTTCTCATAAATAAGCTCATGTAAAGGTCTTGTGACAAGACCTTGACGGGACAACTTGTCCCGTGCGACACGTTCTGTTCTAGTGCGACACAGATGCCTGAATGATTCACATTTTGTATCCAATTATGTATACAATCTGGCGGCCCTGGATGTGTCCCTCATAGCGCCAAGAATTCATATAGTATAGCTATCGTGCGACCTATTGGGACACTTGTTACGGATAGTAGATACGGATAACTCTTTACTCCTTAGAGAATAGGACCTCTGGCTAGATGAGATCTATTCACAGATCCATTCAATGGGTAGGCCTGTGCTGCAGGCCTTGTAGTATATTAATATTTAGAACTAAGGTTGCCCGCGTCTTCGTCTGCGAAGACTCGATGTTACAAATTGACTCATATTCTAATCGCCGTCTAGTATTCATGACCTCTCATTTGTACTATATCGTATGGTGAAGGGCGGTCATTCTGTATCTATAAATGTACACACCCTATATTTTAATCTAGACTACATATTTTTCAAGAGTGGTAGGTAGCTCCAGATAACTTAGCAGATTTTGAGACTATAACATCAAACCCAAGAGTCAAACATACATGCTTTAGTATATACTAACATTCAGATAATAAAATTACATTTTTGTACCCTTTTGATCAAAACTAAGTTTTTTTTACAAATGTACAAAATTCGACCTTCTACAGTTTTATTTTATATAGATTCTGTAGAAGACTAGATAGTTTATTACATAAAGGAACCGCTATGTCGGATTTCACCGAGAGTTGATGAGACGGGCTGTTGCTATTTTCTGTAAAGCTCATTCAGGGGACAGGCAATTCATACTAGAATTGCTCATCATTTCTACTTTGTTGTGATTTTTAACCTTTTAATAATAAGCACCAATTTCTCGTGCGATGATAACGTGATTGCCATATGAAATGGACGTATGTGATCACAAAGAGGCCATCCGTAAATTCACTCCCCCGCCCTTGTGGCCAGATGGTCATATTTGTAAGATAACCTACAATCACTTTGGTGTGATGACACATGCGTCGTATATCTCTAACTAGTTAAAAAGCTTAAGTTGATACAGGAAACCACAGATGCCTGAATTATTCACATTAATTTTGTATCCAGTCATGTATACAATCTGGCAGCCCTGGATGTGTCCCTCATAGCGCGAATAATCTATACAGTAGCTATCGTGCGATCCATTATAGGACACTTGTTGATCCAACTTACAGGGATCACGTTAAGGTACATTGCATTTGAATTATAAAAACAGCTTTTGTTACGTATGGAATAGAGGCCATCTCAAAGTCAACTTGTGTAGTGTGATTTGCGGTCGTGTGTACGATTGTTTACGCGACTAAATGGTCGCCTGCTTGCGCGCCCGTTTGCTAATTAGAACGACCTGCAACTAGGGTTCCCTACTGTTGATGCAAGAATTCGTAAGGTCGGAGCATAGATGAAGTTATAAAAGTAAAAGTTATTTATTCATGCACGTAGGCCCAATGGGGGCACTAATACACGTCCCATAAAAGTTCAATGAATTAATAAAATTTTGTTTGATTGATATATTTTTTAAACCCTACTTTGAGATTTGAGTTTATAAATAGATGAATCAATTTAGAGGTATAAATTCACTACGCCCCATACAAAGACGAAGCGAAAACATGGCACATGTTTTGAATTCACGTTATGCATCTTCAACTGGCTCTATTCATAAAACTATATAAATTGACATCTAATAATATAATAATGGATAAGTGGCAGTAATGGGATGGCATTACTACTTCTTAATGTAATGACAGATCACAGATGTCACTCACGTGAAGTTCACAGGGTGATAATACGAACAAATGAGCAAGGGAGTAGAAACGGGATGCTAATTACGTTTTTTAACTGTCAAAAAAGATACATGAGATTTTGTTATTTTTCGTATTTAGCTTATGAGTCATACCATGACTCTACGTAACTAATTGAAACAATGATAATTGATTTCAATGCTTCTGAAAAAATGGAAGTAACAGTAACTAAACCTCGACAAAGATACTTTCACTTGGGTTTACAGTTTAAAATCGGGCCATGTCTTTTTTTATTGATTGATTAAGCTAATAGTTTCACCTTTGGAGACGCCGCTATTCTAATAGATACCAAAATCTCCATTTCAGTGATCGTTTTTATTACAATAAAGCCTCTTCTACGATCTTAGTCATCACTTCCCACCGGCTCACATTATATCAAACCTAACAGTTAAAATATTGTAAAGGCCAATTTACGACAAATAAATCAATACTTTGAAATTAAAAAAAAAAACGGTTTTCATACTAAAGTCGCAGAGGTAGGTTATGAAGTAAGCAAACGCAATTTTTGTAATACTGCTTCCATCAAAAGAAAATAGAAGGAATGTGTTGTCAGTCTGTCTGCCTATTTGTCAAGACCCAGTTACTCATAGTAGGAGCCCAATAGGAGATTTTGTTATTTACTAGAGCACGGCAGATTAATATTATAGGGCGGTACATTGTACCCTGTTGAATATCTCCATTAAGTATGCGCTCTTGGTATGGGAACCCACAGCAATGGCAGCCAATTTTATTTTGAAGAAGCCGCCATCTGCTTGCGTCATGCTCATGTCCGAATGTCAGCGTCTTTCAGGTTCATTTAACATGCCCTCTGAATATATGATGCGCTAAAATAAATTATTCTGTTTTTATATAAATTATTCTCTTACGTAGTTCTGTACAGCCACCCCTAACACGCAAACCGGCAGATTAACATATGTACCTCCAATATCAGAGATAAGTGGGAGTTACACTGTCAAAATCTGACGCACTCGAGAATTTCCATTTAAGATTTATTTTCTCACATTTTGCAAGGGAATCAAAACCAATAGCGTCAAAAGAGAATGTCTTACAGCACAATTATAGGAAGACATCCGAAAATCGTTAAAAAAAAAACACTTGCCCGGTGGAGTTACGAGTATTTTCTACTAGACCTGAGTTCAACAATTTTAAAACAGCCGGTATTAACATCAATTGAAGGTTAATTTGACTGAATTCCCATACAAAATGTATCAAATCATGCTAAACTGGCTGATTAAAAATTAAACCCGTGTGTTGGTAAACTCGAGGCAAAGTAATTCACGGAACATAATAAGTGTTTTTCGAAATAAAATATTTAATACTGTCACAAATTAATGTACTTACGTTCAAAACTTTTATTAATAAGCAAGTTCATTTTGAATTTTCAGGTGTAATGTGAGTGACGTTGTCACATATGGTGTCTTACTTGGAAATTCGTTAGCTGGAATTATTATAAAGGGTAAAATAACGTATAAGAATAATAAAGTAATTTATTCGTTATTTTATTAATTTATCTAGTATCGTTTGCACTGAGATTTTTGCCTATTACGTTTTAGGTACGTATACCATATCATTACCGTGTTGAGGGGTGGGGGGTGTCAAAATTGCAAAAATGTTGGCTATTTCAGAATTTGGTCATTTGCGAATTTGGCATTAGTATGCGAATTCGGCGTTTTGAGAATTTGACCTTTTAAAAGACAGTTGGTGTTTTGAGATTGTTGCTCTCTGCGATTAATCGATCAGGAGCTGGCAAGCAATATTCATTTCAAAATATGTTGGTGGCAATTTTTTGGGTATGAACGAAATAAATGGTAGGTTTAATAAAATTACCACTGGGGTTTACAGCGAAAAGGTATACTGGAAGGCCAATTACCATTTTTAGTCCAAATGTTAAAGAAACCTAGTTGTTTCGGCATGTTGTAAGGGAATAAGTAATAATGAATATTTTCCTACATGTTTTATGAGTACTATGCAATTGTATTATTGCAGCTATCGGTCTACCTTTCCGTGACTTTTTTATGCATAAAATATAAATAAATATAAATTGTTTCAACAAACACACCAATTACTTAGCCCCAAACTAAGCGTGAGCTTGTGCTATGGTGACTAGGATAACGGATAGACATTTATAAACATCCATGACTTAAGTACAAATGCTCGTGCTCATCACACAAATATTTTACCCCTTGCGGGATTCGAACCCGCAACCGCCTGGTTCAGAAGTCCGTGGCGTGAACCACTACACCAAGACGGTCGTCGATATTATTATATACCTACCTGTATAACCTTATGCATAAAGTCAGAATTAGATAATCTGGAAGGTCCACTTGCGCCCGTCTGGTTAAGCTAATCGCGACTAGCGGAAGCCTATGATCTGAGTAGATAGTCCATTTGCGGAAGTCCAGATTAACTAATCTTGGTTTGCGCAATTGGGCCTTAGTGTTTGCTTACCTGAGCTGACGACCGTCTTGGTGTAGTGGTCCGCGCTCCGGACCACAAAACCAGAGGTTGCGGGTTCGAATCCCGCAAGGGACAAATGTTTGTGTGACGAGCACGAGCATTTGTACCTAAGTCATGGATGTATAAACGTAGTATATGTATGTCTATCTGTTATCCTAGTCGCCATAGCACAAGCTCACGCTTAGTTTAAGGCTAGGTAATCGGTGTGTTTGTTGAAAACAATTTATTTATTTAGTGTTTAGACAACTCAAACTTTGATTGAAATTAAGGAGCTCTCTCACAATGTGGCTAGAGAGATAGAAAAAAACAATGTCCTCTTTTGTGATAACTTCGAGCCGATTGAAGGGATTTTAGTGACAGGGTTAGCTGTGAGGTTATCTGTCGTCAAACGATGACACGTTTGTATGAAATGTTGTACGGTTTGACTAGCGGTTTGGTCGCAGGGACAATAATCGTCTTCTGTTATTTTGAAGCGTTACACATGTTATATTATTTACTATCAATTTTAAATTAAAACATTGTGTGTACAAATACAACATTCATCAATGAAACGTATGAGGTGTACCAGAACAACCGTTTAGGACGCGTTTTTGTGCTATCATCATGCACCACAATTTAAAAGCCCAGATTCGGCCGATACGTAGCCCGTTTTCGATTAAAATTTGTGAATAAAAAAAATCCGTGAACCCAGTCAATCAAAGTTTTATTTGCTATATTTGTTACTAGAAAAAGTTGATTGCCTAGTTCCTGTATCACTCGTTGCATTTTCCCAGTAACAAAATATACCATGTAATTTGCACGTCGTGTGAAAAAAATGTATACTGATCCAATGATATAAATAAATAGTTTTTTACACTACCTACTCGGCAATGTTCAATTACGTTTCAAGTAAACCTGACTCAAAGTGAGTCATTGCATCCCGAGAGACGTAATGTTGTATGAAATTTCATTACGCCCATAGAGACGCAAAGTGATTTTAATTTCGAATAAGAATTCGTAGGCCGGTTCACACTAGCCCATCCCGCACCAAAGATAACATATTTGAAATTTGAACCAGGCAGCCAAGAATTGTAGCATGAATGGAATGACAAAAAAGCGCGCGCTTCCAAAAAAAGAAATAGATAAAAAAAACCTATGTATTTTAATAAATTACAAACAATGTTTTCGTAAAACAGTCAAGTGACGAAATTTATGACACCGGAGTCCATTAGATGTAAAGCTGCTGGTATTGTTAATAATAATAATTTACTGCCAGAAAAGTCAAAGGATATGTATACTTATAAATAAAATAAGGTTTTTGTAGTATATTTTTATTGCCTAGTAGAAAAGCAGAGTATTCTCCTCGGGAATAAAGATGTTTTCGTCTCGGGCGAGCTTAAATCCCTCGCTCCACTCAGGATTCTACTTTTAACTCCCTCGCTATGATCGGGAGTAAACACTAATCTCCCTCGCTGCGCTCGGGAGTTAACTCTCGCATCCTTCGTTACGAAATTACTACTACTATTAAGAAACACTAATCTTGTAAGGTTGGTTGGATAGAAGAGGCCTTACAGATACCCCTACATCAATCCACACTGAGCCCGCGTGGTGGAGTATGGCTCGTACCTCCTTGTAGTTAAGGTGAGGCCTTTGCCCAGCAGTGGGATAATAATAGTAATACAGTGATAAATCTATATTAAAGTTACGTCATTATTCTTATTTCCCCACAACATTGCTATACTGATATTACATTTTATATGGCATATTTTCGGTTTTTAAACATTATCAAATATAGCCCTATTTATCTACTTTCCTCAAATAATCTAACACGCAATATGGATATACCTCGAAGCTGAAAAAGAGCCGCGTATTAATATATAAAAACCCATAATAAAACCTTTATAATATTACCTGGATGTCAGTAGTGTAGTTACATCAACGACAGCTTAATCAAATCAAATCAAATTATTTATTTGTGATGCACAGGTAAATAGACGTTAAATGTATAAATACAGGGAAAAGATAGTGCGCTAAGTTTAGCCTCGTACAAATGTTGTAAAATAATAAATTATAAAAGAAGAAAAAATATACATGTAAATATTAACGATGAATGACTGAAGCAAACATAAAACAACATCCATAAAAACATACATATAAGTCTATGATAAAATCAAATTAAAATAAATATCACATGTTAATTAATTTAGTTACTGGGAGGCAGTCAAACGGATATGTAAAGCTTCATTTATTAGGTGATCGGATTTCTAGGAATTCCTTTACAGTGTAAAATTAGTGCATGTTCAGAAACATATTAAGTCTTTGTTTAAAGGTTACAAACTCATTGCATTTTTTTTAAATGTTAGGTATTTTATTATATATATACCCTTGGAGCCATAGCAAGAATGCTGTTTGTTGTTATAGAGGACTGTTTTATGTGTGGACGGATCGATAGCGTGTAAGAATGTTCAGTTGCGAGATTTATGAATGAACTATTTTAAATAAAGATGGATTTTGTCGAATGAAGAGAGACAGTTCAAAAATGTTGAGGCAGGGCACAGTCAATATTTGTAATTCTTTAAAATGAGATTTGCAGCTATCTGTTATTTAAACAACGCATAACACGGACGCTTGTTTTTTGTGAATAATAATGTTGATTTTAACTGCAGGTTGGTAAGTAACAACATGTAGGTATGAGCGATGGGCTTTATGTAACAGTGATGGAGGCAGGAGGGAACCCCCTCTGTGTCCAAATGGGGCGATCGTAATTCCATAAACCTGAGCTCTTTTCAGCCGTGACCTAGGAACTAACAGCTTCTGACATATGCGTATTTTTATTTCAATTCAAATCTACATTTGCACTAAGAATTTTTGTAACTACCGAAACTTGCCAATGTTTTTTTCCAACATTGGCAAGCTTCATTGTTCCTAAGGGTCATCTTTAAGCTACTTATATTTTATTCTGTATGTAAATTGCAACCGTGTAAAGCGGAGTAGGTGGCTAGTAAATAAATAATAGATACATTTTTTTAATTCAATCGAATAATCCAGAATTACATTTGAAGGCACTTTAAAGGGTTTACCATTAATTGTGGTTAGGGGCATTCTGGCACGGCCTAGGGTAATCAATAATTATTACAATAATAACAATCATATTAAACGGAATAGCTGAAACAATCAAAATCAAATAAATCATCGGAAAACAAATTAATTAACGGAGCTTGAAAATAAACTCAAAATTTATTAATTAGGCAGAGGATACATTTTGAAGCTGCGGTTGATTCCCGTTCGAGTTGCTATAACGAATACGGATGAATTAACTGAAAACCAAATATGTAGTTAATTTAACTTTCGAATTTCACGTGCGTTTTATATGAAACTAAAAGCCGTTATGTAGCTGTTACAACCATCACTACCGAGAATTCGTTGGTAGGTAGGTCCCATATTAATATTTAATATTATATTTTTCCTTTATTATTAGGTAATATACAGCCCACATGCCTTATTCAGAATCGTTTATTAGTAACAATGTAGCGGACGGAATAGCTATTGCGAAATCTAAAATACTACTACTGGCATCACCATCTCATAGCAACGATCTGTGATTTTAATTTATTAACGAAAATGTTTGTAGCTGTGCGATACCTTGCAAACCAATTTCTTGATACCTTCTCTACCTTCAAAGATCAATGGTATCCATCGGCTGTTTAGTCTGTAAAATTGAGTAACCGATTTTGCGACAAGAGTACCGTAATAGTTTTTGAAACTTATTATTCTATTGAGAATCTTCATAACTGAGCCTTTCCCGGAAAGTAAAAAGATTGGTCTAATCTTTAAAATGTATCGTAAGTCATCTTCATTGTGCACAGTCATAGGGCTGAATAATAAAAGCACAATAAAGCAACAGGGTTATGTGATTTTGAATCATGTCGACCCCGAGTTTGGGTAGCCAATTATTTAGCCACTACACCGTGAATCCGTTAGTATTTGTTGCTGGCGATACAATTCCTGTAAAGCTCAATTTTCAGTTGCACGTGCAGCTTTGAGACCGGTGTCCTCGGGGCAAATATCAGTCTGTCCTGTCAGTAACGCAGGGCAACCCGTATTGGATACGTTTTGATTAATCAGTGGCATTTGGTCGGACGGAGCTCTTGCAAACAAAGCCCGATACGCGCTTGTGTTATGATATTATGATGAACGTCACTATATTTTGTGTTAAAATCGACATTTCAATGTAGATACTTGTACGAAATTGTAATCATTCCGAATATATTAAGTGGCTTTTTATATTTCACCAATGAATCAAAATAATATTTCGGGTAATTACTCTCTGCCAGTGGTTGAGTCTTGCTGGCATTGAAAAGGTTTTAATCCTATCAAATAAAAAGGCGGTCTATACGAGTAACATTATAATCAAGTTTGAAATATACGGATTCACGGTTAATAAATAATATTACTGTTCAGACAAAACTGTAACGAGCTTTCGGTTTCGGGCTTACGTATTTTTATGAATATTTTGGTACCTAAAATATCTCATTTTAATAATAATGATTAATTATAATAATTAATTATTCGGCAGATATAGTTTATATATTTTATTAGAACCTAACTTTTAGGTAATCTCAGTAAGTGTATCCCAGAAATTAAATCTTATTTCTGTTATGTTTAGGTTGGGTAACGGTACTAAATGAATGTTATTTATTTTGGTGAGATTAAAGAAACTTCTTACTTATCTGACATATTAGCATGTAAAGTTTTTTTTACTCTGTGTGAGAGGTATACCTTTTATATATTTTAAAAATTAAGTAGGAGGTCTACCATATTATAAAAGGTTACAAAAACAAACTTGTTTATAAAAACAAATAGTGAATATGAAAACCGTTTGGCTTTACAGAGTTTTTAATGCATCTGTATTGACATTTATTTGGAGTTGATGTTCGATATTTATGTTGTTTGTCACCTGCAAAAAATATCAAATCCTAACAAAAAATATGAGCAGCAGTAATTCAACTATTAAAATTATGTACTTGAAAGGGTTTTTTAAAAATTTAGTTGTAATGTTACTTCTACATTTTTGGCTTGATTATTAACAATATCAATGAATGTTTTATAATTTTTCTTTCAATTTCTCTTACTAGCCAACTGTCTGTGTGTGGTTCACTCACGCCGTATTCTATAGACGGCAAAATTAAAATAAAATTGTTTAGACATTTGGTTCTTGTGCCATCCATTCTGTAATCTTTTATAGAACGGCCTCACGAATGAGTCCCTTCACCCTTAAAATTGTAGTTTCCTATGTTATTGCGACTTGTAAACGCTTGTGATTGTCAAGCAAAATTTGTTGAAGGTGTGTGTGTTGTATAGATAAATGGTACGTGCACGTGCGAGTCCGACTCTCGGCCGGTTTTTACCCGTCTGCGGAAGGAAGGTTATATTTTTCGAGAGTATGTGTGTATGTATAATTGTTTGAAACGCCCTACAGCCCAAACGGCTAGACAGTTTTTGACATATGAGGTGTCGTTGAATTTCTCAAAATTGTGAGAGTGACATAGACTATATAAATTTAAATTTTTTCGCCCGCAAATGGAAATATAGGGTGGAGGGGGATTGAATTTTCCCTTATCATAGCAATATATGGGTATCAAATGAAAGCCATTAAAAAGACCATTCCAAAAATATTATAATTGTTGCACTCGGGTGTTTTGTTTGTTCAATAATTATGTTTGCTTGTTCGAGAGCATTTCGAGAGATGTATGTATAATCATTTGACAGCCCAAACGGCTAGACAGTTTTTGACATATTATGAGGTGTCGTAAAATTTGTCAAAATTGTGAGAGTGACATAGGCTATATACATTTGAAAAATGGCGCCCGCAAATGGAAATAAAGGGGGGAGAGGGGATTGATTTTTTCCTTACCATAGCAATATGGGTATCAAATGAAAGCCAGTAAAAAGGCCATTTCAAAAACATAATAATTTTTGCAGTTGGGTGTTTTGTTTTTTCAATAATTATGTTTGCTTGTTACACTTTGTGTTGCTTTGGGAAACAATCGCACTTACTTTTTTTACTTTGTTGCCATAGCAGTCAGCAGGCGGCTTGGTGTAAATGAATCATGGTGTTTTCACTTCGATTGTATGTTCGTTACATGATTGATTGATATCGTAAAATCCAGATAGTTTTTATGCCTCCTGTTGTGCTATGATGATGTATGATGAAACAATGTGACATTGGTGGTTTGAAAGTTCCTTACGTTATTTGATTATAGCTTGATGTTTTTAATTGCTGATGGAGGATGTAGAGAAGGTACACGTTCAGTATTTCATCAGTCTAGACTTTATTAAAACTTGGAGACGGTAGACTGAACAGAACGTGAATTAGAATGCAGTACCGTTCAGCAGATCAATATTTTGTCAGTCAAAGAGTGGCAATCATATTCAAATATCACAGAACAGACCTGTGGCCCAAATTACGTAACTTAAATATATACCTGCACAAAATCTTTTCAAAGGTGTTGGAATTGAACATCAAGAACAGTAATAATTTCGATAGTTAAGTAAACTATTAACGGAAATAAAAACTCTAAAATACGGGGTTTTAAAACCTCGAATGCGTGAAACAAAAGTGTACCTATTTCGTGTTTTCAAAACTAACGTATTCCAAAAGATCTGGAATATTCCGACGTAAACACAAAAGATCATTGAACGGTAACAACAAAACAGCTGCAGCTGCAGTTCGAAACAGAACTGAATTTACCTACAAAATTTTAGATTTCAATACTTTGACAAAGCGAGTCGTGCAAACAATATACACTAATCTACTAAAGTAGATCGCGCATGGCCCCACATCAGACTACATACTTTGACCTTGAGACTGCCCTTATTCCCCACGTAATAAAAGCTGTTTCGTACTTTACATGGGTAACTGACGTGGCAGCACTGACCTACCACGCTTAAAAATTGCGATTATACTTAATTCTTCTGAACTACAGAAGTAAGAAATAATTTAACGGGATATTTGATCACCTTTCTAAGTAACTAGTGTTTATTATATAAAAGTAGTACTTTTTAGTGACGAATGTCTTGGTGTAGGTTCTCGGTTCTCGGACTTCTAAACCAGGCGGTTGCGGGTTCGAATCCCGCAAAGGGGCAAATGTTTATGTGATGAGCACGAGCATTTGTTCTTAAGTCATGGATGTTTATAAATGTATATAAGTATGTCTATCCGTTATCCTAGTCACCATAGCACAAGCTCACGCTTTGTTTGGGGCTAGGTAATTGGTGTGTTTGTTGAAACAATTTATTATTATTTATTATTATTATTAGTGTCTTATCATGAAAATATTAGTTTAGGTAAAAAAAAACATTTGACAGACTTCGTATAAGACAAGTTTGTCTCAAACGTTAATCCCGTTATTTCAAAAACTTAGTACCGGGTTTTGAAGACAGGACTAAGCTATTAGCTAGCCAATTAGAAAAGCGCTTCTCTATTAGGTTATGTCCCGAATGTGTCACTCATTCCTCTGTTGTCGGCTAGGGTTTAGACCCATTTTAAACCTGGTCTATTTTTTTGGGATAACACCGTAATGGTATAGCTAGCTTTCTATTTTTCCAAACACCCTGTATAAAAAGTTTTTAATGTTAATTTAATCATGCATGTTAAACGAAATAAATTTCGTGCCAAGTTGTATTTTTTAAATATCCGTTCATGTTTTGCTTGGAAACGTTGAGGCTGACCATCGAATTTTATTCCAAAATTATAGACTTAACTGTAATGTTTTGCTACAAAACCACTGCTATTCAATGAACATTCAACTCTCCCTGAAGAAATTGTAATGACAGATTCACTATTATATTATAGTCAATCTATTCGTTTCTGTTTCTTAACTGCGTATGAATAATAATGAATTTTGCAAAGCCGAATCTGCTGATCGAACGTCAAACATAATCAAGCATTCTCATTGTGATCAAGCAATGAAATGTGCAATTCATTTTATGGAATATTATTTTGGGATTTCAAGTCCGCTTAACGCGCAATAAGTTGATTATCGCGTCGTAGAAAGTTTGATTAAACAACTTAGAATATGGGGTATAAGAGAAATATTTGATAAATTGTTTTTCACCGAACAAGATCTTAGTAAACTGAAGAGAAGTGTGGCAGACTTGTCAGATTCCATTGATGTGGGGAGGGAACGTAAGGCGCTATGTATGCGCTTTAGTAGTAGCACTGACCTCTATGACGCTGGACTAAACATTATCTAAGAAATGACATATAATTTTTGTTTCGAATCAAAGCGCCCCCACCGAATGTCCAGGGAACTAAAATAGAGTAACTTGCATGTGTTTATATCAACTCTCATTAGTTCCGTGGACGGTCACCACACGCTCACTACAGCCGTCAGCGCCAAAAAGGCGATAATCAAATGGCTTCATCTATAGGTTGACAGTATGCAGTCCAGCGTACTTGTATTATAGAGGTCAGTGAGTAGTAGTAGTATGTCGGCTCGCAGACACTTGCAGATTTCACGGTGTAGTGAACAAGTCAAGCTGACGTTTTTCAAAGCTTACTGTCAACCATTCAATACGCAGTCTGAACTTTACGCAGCGGGCATATGGGGCACCTCATCAATACAATGTGCCCGGGTTTTGACCGGCGATAATTCAAGGGCCTTTTAGTAGGGTTCTACTTCTTCGGATGGATGTACAGACATGTAGTGGTAATATTGTACGTCAACAATTTTAAAATTCAATTAATAGAATCAGGCGTTACTTTGCGGAAATCCATTATTAGATGGGAAAAATAAAATACAATTATTTTCTTAGCGGAAATTTGAAGCAAAACAATTGTATTTTATTTTTCCCATTTTAAAATGCAATTAAAAGTAAGTTTTAAAATGCAGTTAAAAATAAAATAAAAAACCGCTTGATCATCGCTTAGTTGTAAAAAAAACTACCTGTTATTGTGAATGTAAAACATGCCAAACATAAACATTTTACCATGATATAGGCTAAACCAGCCTTTATCTGTTCAAACGCGATGGCGTTTTTAAGTCAGTTTTTAAGCACTGATTTTTGACACCAGGAAAGTCGGTCATTATACTGTATTTTTTGCGACTTATATACTACCTTGGCGACAAGTATATCAGTATCACTTTGTCCTAACAGGAAGGCGTGACGGGGGAATGGAAAGGCGCGTGGGTGATGCTGATCCGGCGAGTGCTCGTCTACCATAATGGCAGAGAAACCCCAAGCACCGTTGACCTGCGGAAGACAAGATGCGTGGGTGAGTCATAATTGTAATTTCGGAGCTTTTGAATGAGCGGGAACCACCCAAGACATAAATTTACGTTATCCCGGTTGTGCACTCGCACGCCAGGGCCCATGGTCCCCGCTAACCGTGATCCAGGATTTAGCAGATCAGGTAATTAACCCTAGGACTAATTAGAATAAGACCCAAGACATAAATTACAGACAGTCGATCGCAGGTCGTACATTTTAGACGAGCTAAGTCAATTTCAACATTTCTTTTACTTGATTGAGATTGATTAACTTTATTTTGAGTAACACACTTTTTTTAGATGATCATTTTGACTTCATAGTAAAAGTTGTTGGTATTGTTGATGTTCGTGTTCACCTTCTTTCATATGGCAAAGTACACCATTTATAAGAAAAATTTAATATGTCACATATTTTTACATGTTTAAATAAGAAACCAAAAATTCCACACGGGCTGGATTGATCCCACGACCTTTGGCAAACCAGGCCAACGCTCGTACCAGCTGAGCCACCGTGCAGTCCATACACTCGTGCGAAATTCTTGGTCTCTTTTGAATACGTCATTGCGTGCCGTTGTTTATATTTACCGATAGTTTATCAACTACCGCGAGAATTGAAAATTGACATCATTGAGCCTTCTTATTGCTAAGAAAACAACACTTTAAAACATTAGATAGATCCTATACCCGTTATTCCAAAAACTTATTTATTTATTTAATCAATATTGCACAACTAAAACTGTGTACAAAAGGCGGACTTAATGCCTAGTGGCATTCTCTACCAGTCATACCTTTGGGCTAAGCAGAAATGAAAAGTGGGCGGTGCGACAAAGGCATAAACAAAATTATTAAATTTATTTAAAGCAAAAAAAAACGAAAAAACTTACTTAGTACCAGGTTTAAGACTGGACTAAGCTAATAGCTAGCCAATTAAAAAAGCGCTTCTCTATTAGGTTATGTTACGAATGTGTCATTCATTTCTCTTTTGGCGGCTAATATTTAGACTCATTTTAAACCTGGTCAATTTTTTTTGTACTGCCTACGCCTGATTGACAATTTAGTTTTATATTGTGAACAACAAAAAAACAATCTCTTTTAATGCGATTTCACAAAGCCATATGAAGTGATTTCATAGGCAAAGTGATTTCGAGCGAGTTATCGAAATGTATCAATTAGTCAAAACGTTTTGAATCCTTCCGTCCAATTTATAAAGACATGCACTTCGTGATATTATAACCACAATCTCACTGTGCCCTGCCGCCGTAAACGTAACGATTCTTATTAGCAGAAAGCAATTTGAAATAATGGATTTATTTCGAACTAGTGGTTGCTCGTGACTTCGTCTGCGTAGATTCAATGATACAAAATGACTCATACTCCCATCGCCGTCCAGTAATCGTGACCTCTCATTTGTACTATGTCGTATGCTGAAGGGACCCTGTATCTCTGGCGATAAAACATTGCCTAGGTTGTGCGGTGGACTTTTAATTTCAAATTACATGTTCAAACTGTGGTATGAGAATCAAAATTAATTCGGCTGATTTCCAGTCTATAAAGCAAAATTCAGGAGCCTTCAAGGCAATATTTTTCTCTATTACAAGAACCTCGAAAACAGACCAAAAAATATCACCTTTCCATACAAATGTACCTAGCCGATTTACTAAATAGTATGGGGAAGTGAAAAAATAATTTGGGATTTCAAAGTTGATCCTAAGAAAGTGGTAGCAATTTTGGTTCTTAGTCACCACATGAAGGCCCCGACACCGGTGCCGGGACACATTGTATATTATACAGTACTTTTTATCAAGGATATTTTTTGCGATACACCTATTTAAGGACTTAAGATTTGGACTTAATATGTTTAGCTTTATAAAATTTAAATCCAATGTTGGCTGTATGATTAGTATTTAGGAAACATGTAAAACTGTATTTTTGAGAGCTGTGGATTTTGTTGTAATAATAAAATAAATAAATAAATTTGCAACTTACACAACCCCCATAGCAAACAGAAATAAAGTAAAGTCAAAGTTTCTTGTAAGTACACTCTATAGACTCACTTACTCACGGGGTTAGCTGGCACATTGTCTAACTGCAGGTGATTGCACCAAAAAGTCGCTTATTTTTCTTGGATAAATCCAGTGTAAACAAACAGATTGTTGTCTCGAATTTCGATAGACTAATTAGAAGAAGTTTACTTAAAATTGATTTATAGAATATCTTAGAAAAATATACTAAGAAATAAGTTTGTTAAAACAAACGTATTTTGACTTACGTTTGTAAAAACAAAAGTAAAGTCTAAGATCAGGTTATACAAAATATACCCTATACCTACTTGAATCTTTTTAGTTGATGTGTAATTCTGTTGATGATAAAGTTATGGAGTTTTTAGAAAAAAACCTAAAACCAGAATGAGGCATGACGAAAACATGACTACCGTCTAGGTGTAGAGGTGCGGCTCCGGATTACAAAACTAAAGGTAAAAAAAGGGTTCGATTCCTGCAAGAGCCAAAGTGATGAGCATATACCTATATATGTCCCGTAAATTAGAGGTAAGCGCGTCGAAATCTCAAAAATAATTTGACTTCTTCATACAAACTGCTTTCAGCCGATCGGCACTTATGTATGGGGAAGCCAAAAATTTTTTTGAGATTTCGATGTTGATCCCATAGAAAAAAGTTGTTGTATTTGAGCAATAGAATGACGTCACTCTCGCTTGACGCAAATTTACGGGACACCCTGTATATGAATGAACATAAACAACTAATTAACATCGATCGGCAATTAAGTCGTGGATATTTATTGATGTACGAGGGTCAAACTGAAAGTTCTTAGAAAATCAAAAACTGATTACATTAGCCAGTTATTAGTTTTATTATATCTTTTCAAAATATTGTCCATTGACGTCAATACACCGCTGCATGCGATGGAACCACTGGGAAAAGCACTTTGCCCACTCGTCCTTAGGGGTCTCTTCAATGGCATCGCGATACGCAGCCACCGCTTCTTCAGCATTCATAAACCGCTTTCCTTTAAGTTTTTCTTTAATTTTTGGAAATAAATAAAAATCACAAGGCGCGAGGTCGGGGCTATACGGCGGGTGACCCAGTAATTCAACGTTTGATGTCGCCAAATAGTCGATCGTTCGCTTGGCGGTGTGCGACGAGGCGTTGTCGTGGTGAAGGAGGATCCTACTGCGAGGTCGTTTCTCTCGAACTTTTTCCAAGACAAGTGGCAAACAATTGGTAGTGTACCATTCTGCAGAAACTGTTTTTTGATCCTCTAACACAATTGTTGCGAAATGACCTATCCTTCCAAAGAACGAGGCCACCATTTTTTTTCCCGCACTTCGATCTCTCTTCACTTTAGTTGGCAACTCCTCGAAAGGAAACACCCACTGAGCAGATTGTCTTTTGGTTTCAGGATCATAACAGTAAATCCAGCTTTCGTCACCTGTTAGTATGTCGAACACAGCATTTGAGTCACCTCCGTTAAATCTTTCAATCATTTTACGGCACCAATCCACACGATGGAGTTTTTGAGCCTTAGTCAAATTATGAGGTATCCACCGGGCGCAAAGCTTCCTGACCGCTAAATGTTCGTGGAGGATTTTGTGCACTTGACTCATACCGATGCCTAAGCTTGTCCGAATCTGCTGATAGGTCACTCTTTTGTCAGTCTCTATCATACGCCGCACAACACAGATGTTATTTTCAGTCGTCGCCGTAGAAGGCCGTCCCTCACGTACATCATCAGTGAGATTAGTGCGACCACGTTTAAACTCATTAAACCAGTTGTAAACAGTCGCACGAGATGGGGCTTCACCGTGAAAGGCCAATCGTAGTCTATCATAACTTTCTTGTTGACTTAAATGACATCGAAAGTCATAAAAAATCATTGCACGAAAATTTTCTCGTGTTAAATTCATTTTGACGTGACACAGACAATTTTCAATTTGCCGCCAAGTCGTAAAACAAATGACAAATGAATGAAATATATACTCAGTAATATTGGCAAAGAGTTCTATTTTCAAATTTTAGAATATTTTTTTTATTATATTGTTTATAAGTGGCCAGTTCTAAGAACTTTCAGTTTGACCCTCGTAATTAAGTATTCCTGTCTATCCGTTATCCTAGTCGCCATAGCACACGCTTATGCGTTGTTTGGGGTACGGGTATGTAGATAAATTTGTGTGATTGTTGGAACAATACATTATTATTTTATTATTCATTGAAAGATATTGCCAATACATGTACCACATTGCGTCATAACTACAATAACACCAAAAATAATGATAAATTTTTGTGATTAATTTGCCAATTTAACAGTTTTTTTAACCGTTTAAAAAAACATTACGTTACTGTCAACGTCGAACGACTGACAATGTCAATAATGTTTTTAAATATGTTTAATTGTATATTGTATTTAGCGAGTTTCGTGAAAGTCCTAAGAGTCCATGTTGAATTCTTTTAAACAGCCGTATTTGACATATTTTGTTTGGGAACTGTGTCATGTAAATCGTTAATTAAAAATTGGTGAACTCTGGCCTATAACGTAACTGACAAAGGAAAAACAAAGTTGGTTAATAAAAGCTTGTTAATCATCAACATGCTGACAGTCAGTCTATATTCACAAGTCACAAACATCCAATGTATGAAGCGACACTGATACTGAACAACAGGCGCAAATCCGAAAAAATCCCTATATTGCATTCCGACAGATTAACAAACTGTGAGCGAAAGCGAAATAGTCTCTTCTTCGCTAAAAGGGAAATTAAATTACTCCCTTTGAATCTACTTTTGTATGGAATCGAAAATTAAATTAACCATTTGATTGGCTGTTTTTGGGGCAGGGGTTTAGTCACTTTATCAGGGTCTTGCACTATTTTATTCTGAAAGTTTTTAGCTGAACTCAAACTATGCTTACTAAACTCACGAAATCGTTATAAGAGTGGAGTGGTTTATATACTAATGAAAGATAACAGATTCTTAATGATCTGCAGAATGGATCTCAGGCAATTGCAACAATTGTTTGCTTTGCTTAAGGTATTGGAGGTTAATTTTAGTTTTCGCTGAATAAGTTCCTTATTTACACACCGATGAGAAAAAATGGATAGTGCGCCTGCACACAGGGCAGCGAGAATACTATTTTTTGTACTGATCTGTTCTTTAGCTGGTGTCTCATGCTCCGTACGGTCCTGACCTAACTCCGTGCGCATTCTGTCTGTTCCCAACAGTGAAAAAATGCTTTTGGACACAGTTTGTAGAACTGGGACAAGGTTGCGAATGCATTCAGAGCGCATTTTTACGACATTCCGCAAAATGCATATTTAAAATGTTTTCAAATGATTTCGATAATGAAGGAGTGTATTGACATTAGTTTCTACAGCTCAAATCTTTTACAACAGTCCACCTTAGCGATGGGCGATTGTTCGAAAAAATAATAATCGAATGAATCGACAATCGACCATTCGAACTATCGAATGTCGATTTAGTAATTCGGAAAAAAAATAATCGAATAATAATCGACAATCGAATGATAATCTATACTCGGCCCTTCGATTGAATTGCCGCGACAGGACAGGCAGCGAACGAATGATTAATCGACGCGACGAATGACGATTCATTCGTTAGTAGTTAGTAATACGGCCTGCGCACCGCGTGCCCCGGTATTGCTCGCCGCATTATCGAATGATAATCGAATGACTGCGGTTGCTTATCGAATACATTCGATTACAGGGACTATTCGAATAATTCGATTAATTTAGTAATAATCGCCCATCGCTAGTCCACCTATGTAGGTATTGATTTATTGCAATTAATGCAACGCTCAGATATTGATTGTTTGCTTTGCAAGAGAGTGCAAGCTAGTGATAAGACTAAAATAAATCCTTTTATCTTTACACAGACAGCTAACCTTTTTACTGATATTGTTCGAGAAATCTTCTTCTTATATCTAAGTTTTTAAATCGATTGATGAGTATAATATTAAGCTGATAATCCGATTTTCATGGCAAGAAGCAAAAAAATAAATGTAGAAATAGTTTCTTGAAATATTAGCATGCAGTAATGAAGAAATTAAACGGATTTTTTATATTATGATACATTTTGCGTTTTTATTGCGAGTAGAAGTATTAGTATTCAATTTAGCTCAAAAAGACTACAAGTGGACCGTAATTTCCCAAATCCTTTTGAACTAAAGATTTATCTAAAACACCTTTGTCATAGCAGTATGATGTCGGAAAGTTATTGAACAAAACGTATTTGCGGTGCATTATTGCTACTCAAACTAAAATACACCTATAATCGCATCCTTTGAACAGTGAGGAAGTCATATTAAGTATAGCAAGAAAAATTTAATAATGCTCCATGGGACGCTTATTACAAATTTCTTTAAAACATAAAATGCCTTTTACACAGATGAGTTTTATACAGACTTTTGGTTCCATCAACGGAAAAGTAATACTCTTGTCTGAAGCCGGCGGATTCAATTTTGTACTTCCGGGAAAATATTTTTAATTTGCTTTCATATTTGTATTGCCTGTGTCGTGCTTAATGTGCAACGTATATTATTAAGTTTTTTATAAGGAAAATACGAAAGCGCACGGGGTATTTAAAAAGTGTTGGATGATACATTTTTATTAAAGGCAAGTTACCGAACTTTATTGAGGTTTCTAAATAACGCATTTTCTAACGGTGTTGTAAGGTGTATCTAATAAACTTTGGAAGTAACAGAAGCGCTTGTTTTGTTGTCATCTCAAACATTCCTCAATATCAAACAGTATAGCTTAATCCTGTGTGTAAACGAGAAATGGACTCTCAAACAAAATTTATGACTATGCATACTCAGCCTTACATACACATGTTACAATGTCAGTAATTCTCCTGTTACACGTGGCACACCAACTTACCCCGATCTAAGTGTCGGTCTTCCTGTACCCAAAGGTTGTCTGAAGAGATCGCTTTTAGCGATTAGACCGCCTTAT
Source organism: Pyrausta nigrata (assembly GCA_949316185.1). NCBI lineage: Eukaryota > Metazoa > Arthropoda > Insecta > Lepidoptera > Crambidae > Pyrausta > Pyrausta nigrata. The sequence continues at coordinate 5,740,024 of OX438936.1, forward strand.
TTGTACCTCTGTGTAAATGATGTCTCGATGCCCAGACGAAGAAAGCATTTAGAAAAGCTTGATTTGCAGTTTTACTTTTAAACCATCCAACCATTCCATTCTATAACCAAACCGGGCAATTGCGCTTTGATTGTTCACTACAAACTTGTTTGATTGCAAAAAAAATTTTTTTTATTTTTTTTCTTTACTCTTTTAGTGTTCAATATTGCCTTTCATGATTCTTGGTCTATGTACCCTATATAGGTTTTGATTCCCCTGCGAAGTTTTAGAAAATAAGACCTTTGGATTGCGCTGACCTACAAGCTTGATTTTTGCACAGCTTTAAGGGACCGCTGACATAAGTATTTTATATATTAACTTCAACTTGACCTCCACGCGTTGAGAAAAAGGTTCTTGACCGTCCGACAGACAGACGGATTCAATAAAGTGAAATAATGTTTCCACTCAGCAAAATATGTACAACTTGCTATTGGTGTTGTCGACTGCCTCGTAAGTGTAGTGGTTTGCACGCTGTCTTTTATCAGCGAGGTCCCGGGTTCGAATCCCGGGTCGGGCCAAAATACGCTTCTGGGTTTATCTGTCTTTAAATAGCTCAATAACAGCTCGAAGTCGGAAAATTGGTGATGTTAACCAATCTGTGCCTCGAAAAGCACGTTAAGCCGTTGGTCCTGCGCCTGATTTCTCTCCGGTCATGTCGGACTGCCATCTCACCGGACTATGAGAGTGAACGACTAGAGAGTGCACCTGTGTAGTGTCGTATAGCCGTAGGGAAGCGTATGTTGTCGGTCGGGAAGCAAATACTGGGGGCTCCTCTTCCTGTTATCGTTGCCAGGGCGACCGAGGCACGTTTGTGGGAGCTCACCTGTGGCACGTGGCCTATTTTGTTGCAATTATGCATCCCTTTGACCAATTACAAAGATATATGCGTACAATGTTGTAATAAGCGAAACTAAATAACCTTCTCTTTATAAAACGTTTTTTTTTAAATTTAATTTGTTTAAAATTACACGTGACTTTTCGTTTTCACGTGACGTAAATAGCTTCTTCAATGTAAGAAAAAAACTTACGATGGCTTTCGTCCCGTTCTGCGACCTATAACAACCACAGCAAAGTATGTCACATGTTGCACTTAAAATTCCGGTGAGACTCCAACCCACGACCCTGCGCTGTCCGAGCGAATGCTCTCCGAACTGAGATATCGAGGATGCTATTCACTCGACGAATTTTTTAAAGCGCTTGCGTGCTACGCCGTGAGCAACATACGCCAATGTTGTCATCAATACATACTTTTAATGTACACCATAACCACTCATTATACAGACAAAAATCCATGGGCTCTGTAACCAAACCAACACCTTAAATCCTTTAGTTAGATTGTTTCACTGAAAATAAACATTCCTTTATTTTTAAAAAACAAAACTGCATTCAAAGATATCTGAAATTCGCTTAATGGAAAAAAATCGATGGGCCCGGAAAGAGAACTACCTAAGATGCTTTATTTAGCTCATTTTACTGAAAGAAAGCATTCGTTTTTTTAAAAAGAAACAAAACAGCTTTCTTAGACGAAATAACAAAAAAATCTCGCTATTTTATCATACGAATTAGTAGATAATTTTATTATAAGGTTTGATTATTGTTGAGGATCGTCTAAAAACATTCAGTCTTTGCAATAAAAAATATGAAAACTAATTATGATTAAGAAATCTTGGAATACTGCTTTGTTTCTTTAAGAAAATAAAGGAATGATTCCTTTCAGTAAAATGAGTTAACTAAAGGATTTAAGTTAGTTCCTTTCCAGGGCTCTCTGTTTTTTTTCATCTTGTATAATAGTTACTATCCAGCCATAACGGAAATAAGAAGTACCTACTGTGAACTATAAGGTACTAGTGGTTCCCCGCGACTTCGCACGCAAGAGTTGGATTTTCCATATAAACTTTCATCCCTCATTTCACCCCCTTAATGTTTTTATATCGCTACAAAATGTAGCCTATGACCTTTCCGGGGTCCCGAACTGTCTCCACACCAAATTTCATCTTAATCGGTTCAGTGGTTTAAGCGTCAAGAGGTAACAGACAGACAGACACACTTTCGCATTTATAATATTAGTATGGATTAAGTACAAGGAACACTTTTACGTCCTTATGGATGGATTGAGTATCAAAATTATTTCAAAAAGTTTCTGTACTTTATTATTTGATTTCGGAACTTAAATAATCAAAAGATTTTTTTTTATTTGAAAGATAAATTCGATACTGAAGAAGAGATACTGACAGATAGTTTTATCGAGTAGTCAGTACTCGATAAAACTACCCGTCGTTTTTTATTCGTATTTTCGACTTTCGTATTACAAAGTAGAACCTCAGCGGTGACCCAGCCAGGAATGCGTACCCAATAAATGACAAAAGCACAGTGCAGTAGGTAGGTAGGTAGGTAGGGCTTTAAAAAGAGGTACAGTCTATACCCCGATTGGTTTCCGAACGTAAAAGGTTTATTTGTTTTTATCGGCAGCAAAAAACCGGCTACGTAGTTCAACTGCGAATGGTAACTAAAATCCGTTTTTCTTTGCTTGTCAAACATTGTAAAAAACCTTTTGATGACTTTTAAAAATAATTCTTGTGCAAAAAATACTAGGACAGCGTTTCCCATTTAATATGTTGTGAAAAAAACGTATACTTACCCCCCGTTATTCTTCAAACTTAGTACCGGGTTTAAGCCAGAACTAAGCTATTAGCTAGCCAATTAGAAAAGCGCTTCTCTATTAGGTTATGTCATGAATGTGTCATTCATTCCTCTGTTGTCGGCTAATAATTAGGCCTATTTTAAACCTGGTCTAACTTTTTTGTAATAGCACCGACCAAGTTTAAGTTTTAAACTTTTAGGTTGAGCATATCATCGTGCAATAAAAGGCGTGATTGCAGTAATGGGGATCCACACGCAAAGCTTGAATCAGATGGCGCAGCATAGATACGGCTATGTCAAACATTTTGCTATTGTTTATGTCGGGCTTTTTCGTATCTAATTTACAGTAATGATGATAATAATTATCTAATGTTATTTCATTATAATGAATTCGTCAATGAAGTTATCTGAACTAAAAGTCGAACTTCGGAAACTAGGGTCAAAAGTATCTGGTAAAAAAGCCGATCTTATTGCGAGGTAATCATTTGGGTGCCAATCCAGTTTTATTACTGTAAATGTTACATTTAATTAGTTGTTGAAATTGTTTTTGTTGTATTTGTGTTACAAATTAACTACATAACAAGGTTTTTAATAAATATAACTAAAATAATAAAACACGTACATGTTTGTTTTTTAGGTTAGAATTCTACGATCGGAACCGCGATGATACCGAGAATTTTGGTGTCGTAGCTTCACAATCTAGTTATACGATGAATGTTCCCGATCCAGAAGCTTATCATGATGTAAATAGTTCCAGTAAACTACCTAAAATTAAAAAAAAACTTATTATAGCCGTTTCCCACTTCTTTTTTAAAACTGTGTCTGTTGGAAATAAATGAACACCATTATTGTAACAACCTGGCACAGTATACACAAAAAAAAACTCAAAAATACACAACTTCTGTACTGGTATGACAGATAGCTTTGGCCGCATCAACAATGCGCCACTTACAGGGAGAATTTGGCAGTGTGGATCCCCATTGCGGTAAATTTTGCTCTTTTGATGTGTTGTCGCGCTGAGCTTTTGCTGTCAGCCGCCGGAGCCGATTTTGTGTAAAAAACAACATAGAAAGACTTTTACTAAAAAAAGTCACTATTCTTTTTAATAGTAAAAAAAACTGTCAGTTCTGAGAACCCTATTGTAATTTTCAGAAAATACAGGGTTCCCTATGTTTTTATTTTTTTCCAAAAAGTTGACAAACTTAACACCAATGACTCGGCGCGCGTGGTTTAGACACGTAGCTAAAGACCTCCTGAGTACGTGGGTAATGTGACGGCCAATCTGAACATCCCATGGCCCATACCCTGGGGCGACCAAAAACAAGATGGTCGGGTCGGCGTGGTCAAAAAACCTGAAACTTTGTAATGTCTCCGTAGACGATGCGTCCGATAGGGCAAAGTGGAAAATAAAACTGATGCAGACCCCACCATCAGATGGGATTAATAATGCCCAGGAGAGAGAGAGAGAGACTCAGCGCGATTTCATTTTAGAATGCTGCAAACCTGGATAAATCCTATCTAGGGGGAAACCAACAACATACCAAAACAGCAAGTTTACCGCAGTTATTGCAAAGTGTACTCGTTACATATGACTGACCCATTCATCGAAAGCGGCTTACCGTTAAAAATTGCAGGAACAATTACGTATTGTATCAATTCAAAAAGTGCGTATAAATAAAAAAAAAATTTAGCAGAGAGACAGGTTGAAGGGGCGTCGAAAACAAATCGATTCAATGACGTTCACTGGTAGCAGCAGCAAACGTAACATGCCACAATGTACTCGGAGAAGGTATGCTTACACTGAAAGAAATGAACTGTTAAAAATAACCAAAATTTTAAAATAAATTTAAATTGTTTATATTTAACAAAAATTGACTTACCTACAACGAAACCTTCAACTAACAAAACTAGTTTACAAGGTTTGAACTTTTACGAACTGCTTGAGACGGGCTTTTGTTTTTGTTCGAAAGAAACCTTTAGTTAACAGGCATTGCCTCAACCAAAACGTCTGGCTCTATCAAGAGGCAAACACAGGCGGATCGCCAGCAGCTTCTGCGCTAGACTGGGCAGACAGACAGTCCGCCGGACATGGTAGAACTAAAGGAAAATGGTTGATCCTTTTTTTCAGTGTAGAAGGTTGAACTACCTCGTGATCATACATAGCATTAAGGCATGTTCAGGTAGTTGAACATTTTATTTCAGCCGCTCTATAATTGCTCCTAATAATATTACAGTACAGACGAAAATCACAATGTTGTAGTTAAAAATAAAGTCATCGACATCGACAAGACGAATGATAAACGACAACTACGATGAAAATACCAATGGAAATTAAAAATTTTGTCTACATCAATATATTCATTTCAATATCATTGTAACCATTTTCATCGTCGTTGTTTGTCATTTGATATTCGTCTTGTTGGCTTGTTCGGCTAGTATGTATTTTAACTTGTCAAAATTAAAATACATACTAGCTAAATTAATGCTGTTATCAGCATTTAAAAAAAATACCAGTTTTCTTAGTTGTGTGATTATGCACACGTTGCTTCTTGACAATCGTACACCTCATAACTGAGGGCAGTGATTGTCATGTGGAATGGAACACACACATGGACTTTTATGGCAATTTTGCCATTTGCCATTTGTGTGAAGTTTTCCACAACAATTTACCATTTGTGTGAAGTTTTCCACACGTTGTTTTTATTCACTGCTAGGCAGCACCTTCGACAAACCCTGTTTTTACACAGATTAGTGGTGAAGTTTACCACTCGGCCATCGCGCCTTTACACATTGCAAGACCACGGTGTATTAACAAGTGAGGCTACTGACACTACATTCTTTGTAGTAGACGTCCGCACCAGTAGGCTAGTGTCAATAAAACGCCGCAGGAAAATAAAATCAGCAGAAGATATGTATGATTCAGGGTAGAGTTTACCAAGACACGTTTAATTTTTAAACATCGGTTATAATAGATACATTTTGACATATTTTGCACGGGAATTGTGTTAAATAAACCGCCAATATATGTTTACCGATCTTTTAAAAATTGGTGGTCTTGGGTCTCAAACTATTGTGAACTGGGGGCTAATTACGTAACTCTGTTGCTAACAATTCAGGATTGAAATTGCTTGAAAATGTCACATCTGACAACTTCAGTTACTCTGTTAAGCTGGCCATTCACGGTCAGTTCAAGAAATGACCCCACTCACTAACATAAAAATAATCTGAAAAGTGACTTTCATTCAGTGCTGCTAGAACGTGGACGCAAAGGGGACTTTTAGGTTTTTTTTTTATTTAGTGGGTAAAATGGGCGAGAAATATGGGCAATTGTGGAAAAAAATAATAAGGTTAAGTTACTTATGCCTATAGCCTAGATTTTTAGTACCGATATTGAAAACGTAAAATTTTGGTCGTACCTCAGACCGACTAATTAGTGTAACTGGCCGTAAATGGCCAACTTTAGCAACAAAATTTTGATTGAAATAATTTCATTCAAAGTTACATAATCCACTACCTGGCCTGTCAGACTATGTTTACGAAATAATAATCCAGGAACAACAGTTAGTTCAAATAGCCAGTAGGCGAAAGAAGACATATTTTTTTAAATCACGGTTCTGATCATTTACCGTATTGTGTTTTTTTTCCGACATATACCTTTCTATGTTCCATAATAACACAAAATTTGCTAAATTCGTTTTGATGCTGCCACAATTTGGACGTATGGTACGGATCCTAAGCCTTTATGATACGACATGGTACAAATACGGTGCTTTGATTACTAGACGGCGAATGGGAGTGTGTGACATTTTGTATCTCTGAGTATACAGACGAAGTCGACGGCAACAGCAAGTCAAAAATAAAGCGGATGTTCATTTAGGCGGATATCAGACTTCCGTCGAGCTTTGTTACTGTTAATTATATATAACATAACTAGAACAAATGGATAGGTGAAATCTCTGCCAGGAAATATTAATTAAACAAATAAGCTACTCCATGACAAAAACGAATCCTATACGAGTAACAAGCTTTATCATTGAGTCAAGAAAACGAAATACCTATAACATGAACCGATCCTGTTCAGAGTAATCAACTAGATTTGTAATCACACTGAAGACGTAGAAATACATTTTTTTTGCAAGAAAAAGTCTCAAGTCGTACAAGTTTGCGACAATTGACTTTGAGTTGAAGTTACATAAACTTTTCTCCGTCGCAAGCGAGTCTTAAAAATTAGTTAAAGTACCTACGGATGAATGATTAATCGATACTTGTGAGCTGAAAAAAGGCACTCTGACTGTATGACAATGTATCTTCCAGAGATATCAATTTGAGAAACAAACAATTCATTTGTTACGTTTGGCATTTTTCTCGTATATTATAGAGTAGTATTATAGAATATTTGTGAAATGTGAATTTTAAAAATGAAAGGTGGACTAAAATCTTTATACATAGTTTAAAGTTGGTTTTAAAATAATTGTTTTGTCATTATCTTATTACCAAACAATAGATATACACCGAAAATGATATATATGATATAGAACCGCATATAATATCGTAATATCTGGTCCTCAGTTACAACAACGTTTTGTTGTAACCAACATACTTGTTAAAGTTGTTTAAAAGCGGAAAAGTACTAACCCAAAATATTTTCTGGATTCTTTGTTTTATGAAACAAATGAAAAGTGGAATGTTGTTGTCTCATAAAAATAGATTATATGTACTTATCCACTAGCACTACAATCAAAGCTTTTTCCGAGCTAGCTGGATTGTAGGTACGCCATTTTTATTATCGTACTTATTAAAGCATAGATTACGTAATAACATAAATATATAAAAAATGGAAACTGACTACTAGGATCAGAAACTTGAAATTTTGCACCATGCTTCCTTAATTATTCATAGTCCTGCTAAAAATATTTATAGTGAAGCTGAATCACTTAGAAAAGAGTTTTGGCAATTCATCCCTTATGGGCTAATAGCAGTTCCCCGCGACTTCGCCCGCGCCAAAAGTCGTATTTTCTATGCAAACTTTCATCCCCTATTTTATCTCCTTGGGGGTAGAATTCTATTTTTCCTTCTATTATCGTTTTAATAAAATTGTCGTGTCGAATCAGGTGGCCCAACATTCGTCCCCTCCTACACTCTATTGTTTCCATCAATCTCCTTTTTTCCCTAACCATAGACAAAACTTCTTCATTTGTTTTCTTCTCCGTCCAACTTATACGCTCCATTCTCCTCCAGCACCACATCTCGAAGGCTTCCAGTCTCTCTCTGTCCCTCTTTGTCAATGTCCACGCTTCACATCCATAGAGTGCTATACTCCAAATGTACACTTTAACAAGTTTTTTGCGAACTTTGCTTGATATTCTGGCCTTGAGCAAGTGCTTTTTTGCATTATAAGCTTGTCTCGCCATCGCTATCCTTGCTTTTATATCTGGTGTACATCTGGAGTCACTAGTTATCAAGGAAGCGAGGAAGACCAAGAATAAGCTACATGCAGCAAATAAAAGAAAATATAAATGTCGGGTCGTATCAGGAGGTTAAGAGAAGGGCGGAAAGCAGAGAGGAATGGAAAAAACTCCACCGACAAGAGCCTAGCTCTTAAATTTGATGATGATGATGATGGGGGTAGAATTGATCAAAAACCTTTCTTAGCGGATGCCTACGTCATAACATCTACCTGCATGCCAAATTTCAGCCCGATCCGTCCAGTGGTTTGGGCTGTGCGTTGATAGATCACTATGTCAGTCAGACAGTCACCTTCGAGTTGTATATATTTAAATATATGGGGTAATAAATGGGGAATAAATTCGTATGAAACTTCGATAATTTTAAAGCTAAATTAATAAAAATTGTTATTTAGGTATTGAGTTAAAAGGATTTTTGAACATCCAAACTTGAAGGGTGTGAAAAGGGGTGTGGAATATTGTATAGGAGATTCGACATTCGCGCGGACAAAGTTGCGGGCTATCGGTTGTGTTATATAATCCCAGGCGGGTCGACCTTTGAATTAACCAGAACAAAAGTTCCATGTACAAGCAAATCGAGAGCGCAAAAGCAAACACTCTACTGCGTAAAAAGAGTAACAAGCGACCGTGGCTCAACTTGTTAGTGAGCTGTCGAACTCAGTGCGGATAAAATTTGCATTTTCAGGTTCAGCAAGCCCGCCCTTTACTGGACTATGACAGGTGGGACGAAGACTTTTCCGACGGTCATTGAGAAAATAACAATAAAAGCACGAATTTCGAAAAATGGACAATATTTGTGTTTGTGTCTGTCACGTGTAATGGTGACTTAAACTAAAGGCTACCGTCGGCAGTACTGTCGTCAGCATTTAGACCAGAAAGAGAGAAATTGAAAGAATTTAAAAAATATTTATTGGGCACAAAAATAATATAAAATAAATATATATAGATTAAAATAATACATTACAAAATTGCAATCATATTTATATTATCAATTTATCATTCAAGCTATTAAACAACACGTGTGTGCCAAAAAGGTCCCTGCTAAGCGTCACGACACAGATTTTCAGCAGAAATAATCATTTATTCACGAATTTTTGCCTAAACATTCTCAACCGCAGTTAAAACTTGGAAGTAGAGACTTCAATTTAAAAATGTAGAAAAAATTTTACTCGATGTGAATTGTATTTTTCCGCTTCAAAATATATCTAAAGTAGTATCCTGTAACAAAAAGATTTAGATTTTTGTTTTATTTTTTAAATGTCCTTATTTATGCTGATCCAAGTCTTCTAAATAATGTTCTAAGTAAACAAACTTGCTAAGTAACAGTGTTCTTGCAAAACATCGTCTATTTATTTGTCTTCACTTAGTCTTAAGATACAACAATTATTATTAAGATAAAAGAATTATTGTAAATCCATTTTGTGAAATTCATGCTGCCATAATTTTAAATGAAACATAGTTATTTTAGATATTATTAACTGAAAACGTCTTGACTTTTACACTCAGAGACAGATTAAAAGGAACGCTAAAAAGGACCAAGATTACAGCCCGTAGACAAGATTCAATCTATTCTAATGCGAAGTTCGTTATCGCTAACAAAATGTATGTAACATGAGCCATCAAAATAATATCACGTGAGTTTTACGTACAATTCGCTACCTTGGGGTAGAAAAGTCGTAAAAGCCATAGAAGGCTTTTACGACCTTTCTACCTCAAGGCGATTTCTAAATTTTGCTGGCGATAGATAGCGAAGTTCGTTATAAAAAGATTTCATCTTGTCTAAGGGCCCAGGTACCTACAAATCTCTGTTAATGTATAAGGGATGAGAATAGAATTCTGACAAGTGTATTTTTGTGGCTACAATCGGTTTTCAGTAGGTAGACCAGCGGTTAGTTGGCGCCACCAGAGGTCAGTGGTTGTTGTGTGTGGTCTACCAATAAAGTTAATATTCCTAACGGAATAGAGGAACAAACACGAGCTGTCAAACGAAACCGAAATTGGATGACATTTGTGTGTGTAAAATTGTTCATGAATGTGTATCAGTGATGTATGTCATGTCGCTTGTATGAAATTAATTAGTAAAATTAAATAGTAGGGCTTAATAAAACAAAAATAAGATGGGATGGGTTTTTCTATGGCTGAAACTATGCTTCTGAAGTAAAGTGAAACATTTAAGAAAAACTCTGAAGATAACGGTTGTTCCAAAAATATGTAATTAGTGAAATGAAAAATATGATACGAAACATGTTGTTGTTTAAATCGTTTATTTAAAAAAACTTATACAGTTACTTAGTGCATTTATATTAGGCATAAGCTTATTTTTCCTTGGCGTCAAATCTAGTTGGAGAGAGTTCGATGGTGTGGACTGTTGCAAAGAGACGGTGTCGATCTAGACTACGATGACGATGATTCCTCTGGTACGATGGTGCCTCTGGTATAATATCTTTGTAAACATAGGACAAAACTGTGCGTCTAGGCTTTATCTTGACCTGTGAAAAAGAATTATAGAACATATGATACAGTGGAAACTAAATATCGTTACATTGATACAGCCCTAGTGAAAACGAAAATTATTTCTTTACACAAAATATTCGTAAATTCTGCATTATGTGTATTGGATCTTTGCTTCTTACATTAATAAATGTTTAAAATAGAGATTATCACACTGAACACTTAAAATTCGAAATGCATTGGCAAAAATAAACCTAAAATAGGTGGTGTCCATTTTGAACAATTTACCTGTGAAATTATCTTTTTTCGGGGTCATTTCAATGTGTCGTACAACAATCAATTACTGAATAAGTCACCATGTGTCACCAAAAAATATTTCAAAAAAATTATTCACGATTTCATGTAATATTTGAAAAATTAAAAATAGCTGAAATTCTCAGCGTGCCGATAAGTGCCGACAAACTGTTTGACAGTTTCATAAATGGTTCTGTTACGTCGCATCACACATCTCTTTTTATCATACAGTGTTGCTGCTATAGACATCTCGCTCGCTCAGCCCTTTGTTCCTCTATTACGCTAGGTATATTAACTTTATGGGTCTTTTACAGTATGACGTGTAAACCGCGCTACGCAATCGCTACGCGTGATGTACGTTACGCATGTTTCAGGCTCGATGATTATGACGAAATATTTATATAACTTAGATGAATAGGTCTGTCAACATGAAATAATACGGAAATTGTGAGCTGTTACAAAATCCCTCATACCCAGAAACAAAAGGAGTTGCTACATTAAAAAAAAAAGTATTTTTTTTAAATTTATGACACATTGTCGACTACCAGTTTTTCACATAACATTCTAGAGATGTCCTCATAGTTATTTTACTGTAACTTAAGTAAATATAAATATTTTCGTTTTCATACTAGTATAATTGTAGAGGTAGCGCATAATAAAGTAGCATATTTTTAGAGATTTCAAAGTATGTCTGTCTAAAAGTAAAGTTGTAAATTAGCTTCTGAATAATGTTTCTAGTATAGTAACATGTCAACATGTGAAATTATAAAACTCATGATTTTATTCATTGTTGAAATATCAATTTGTGTTGTTTTCCAATTTGTTAAGGTTTGAATTGACCTGATTGTATCACAATGTGTTTGACCAATTTGTAATCAAATCCAATTCCGAGTCCCGAGGTTTACACTCGAACCGCTAAAAAGGGATAATTATGCATTGCTATTTATATTAAACTACTTGACGTTCCGATCCAACATGCAGATTATCTCATACAAATCCACTCCATTTGCTGCCCCACGTTTGTCAGTCGCTTCGTCAATGACGATCAATCAATGAACGCACATGTTCGATACATTCCTGCTTTGCGATTCTGTAAAACTCAAAACACGAGCACGCACTTCACTTCGATCCACGCACTCGATTCGATATGTCAGTTTGATTTGGCATTTGGCTGAGCGTGTTGCGACTAGAGACTACCCACTTAGCAAAATGCTAGTCGATTTTTATCGATTACAGGTTTTCGGTACAGTTGTTGATTGATTAATGGCTTCGAAATTTTAGAATTCAAGAAGTTTAGGCGTAAAAACCGGCCTAGTGCGAGTTGGACTCGCGCACTAAGGGTTTTTTTTAATTTAAGATCTCCAACTGTTGTTCAGGAGCCACCTCATGGCAAACTCGGCCTTAGCCACTAGGGCAAATTCGGTAGCATTTTCTTCTAATCCTAAGACATTATCAGTATTATAGTAATTTTATAAGATAAATGTTAAAACCAAATGCCATACATCGCATTATATGCAAGCTCTAAAAATTTTTTTTGGAATCTTTTACAAAACAATGATAAAAAACGTGGAAAGAAGTCTGTGCCAGCATAGACGTACACAAGTTTGCATAAAATGCGCTTTATTGTTCTACTTTTTGTTTGATATTCTTTGACTTTATAGAAAAATAATATTTTCACCTTTTTACGTTTTCTGTATTTATTAAGTATTTATTAATTTTTCGTCTTTGGTTTATATTAAAAATACCAGTGGCGGCCCTCCTTCTTCCTTCCCTGCACAGTTTTCTTAGTGCCTTCTCCTACGGAGGTAGAAAATGTTCAAAATCACCGAAGGAACAAAAATGACATAAGGCTTACAGCATACTTACATTTTAAAGGTCTTGTTATTACAGCTCCGCCCGCATTCGATCTCTTTCGGCTGAAGGCGTTGGATCTTTGTTTTCCTTCCGCCGTTAAGATGGTGGAGCAGTAACAACTGCCAACTGACGGGATGCTGTAAAAAGAATGTAACAGTTTTAATGTAAAATCGTTAAACATAAAGATATTTATGAATAAAAATAAACCGCTTAATGAGCAAAACTCTTTAGAAAAGTCCTGCCCTTCTGTACGGATTGAAATGCTGGGCCGTTTAGAAGATGGAGGAATAAAAATGGCTGCATGAGCGACAAGAATGGACAAGAAAAGGACTGAAAACCTGTTCCAAGGTATAGGTATATTTATTAAGCTGGCATAATAAATTTTAATATACTTAGATATTGATTGATGTTGCAAAATAACGAAACAAGACTAGCATTCATTCGTATCACATTTTATATAGTTTGTTTTGTGCAAGTTTCAGTTTTTAGTAAAAGACACGTCATACTTACGAAAAGTCCTACGCCAACATTTGTACGATAAAAACTTACAAATTTTTTTGCTAAAACTCTTTCACTATAATGGCTGTGTGTGATGGTGCATTATCATGGTGCAGCATCCATGAGTTGTGTTGCCAAAAATCTGATCATTTTCGGCGGATACTCTCACGCAAACGCTTCATGACGCCTAAATCATATTCTTAATTCACTGTTTCTTCCTCTGGAAGGAATTCGGATTGAACCACACCACGGTAGTCAAAAAAAACTGTCAGCATCACCTTGATTTTGGAGCGACTTGCCGCGGTTTTTTGGGTTTCGGCTCGTTTTCGAGACGCCATTCTGAAGACTGTTGGCTTGTTTGCATGTCGTACTCATAAACCCATGTCTCATCGCCAGTTATTATACGTTTCATAAAGGTCGGATCTCAATCATGTCTTCAGCGAGATGCTTTCGCTGCGCTTTTTGAACAAAATTAAGCTCTTTTGGAACTAGTCGAGCGGCGACGCGTTTCATGCCTAAAATGTCAATGATAATGTGGTCCGTCCTTAAAAGATATGTTCACCTCACTAGCCAACTCTCTCAGACTCATACGTCGATTTTCGAGCACTAGCTTCTTGATTCTGTCGATGTTTTCTTTGGTCGTAGCGGTTGAAGGTCTACCAGAACGAGGCAAGTCTACTACTACTTCTCGGCCTTCTTTATAAGCCTTATACCATTCATAAGCCCTTGTTTTCGATATACACGATTCGCCGTAGGTATTTTGCAACATTTTTAGTAATTTACCACATGAAATATCATTCGAAACACAAAATTTAAGGCACACTCTTTGTACAACAATATTTTCCATTGTAAAAATCGCCGAGGACTCAAAACTATGACCAACAAAAAGGGTAGTTTAAAACAAATTAAATGACAGATCCCGCTTAATCAGTACAGTGCTACCAACATGCAGTAAAAAAATTAGAACGACCTCTTTTACGCGGGTCTTTTTATTGACATATTCCCGATACTTTTTACACGGATTAGTATATATCCGTATTATCTTCTTCTATAGTATATGTATATAAAATAAAATCGTGTTAGTTACACCACTTACAACTCAAGAACGGCTGGACCAATTTTTAGAATAGAAATAATAGAATAGATAGTCCAGAATAGAATACCTAATAAGTATTAAAATATAATATTTATCAATAAAACAAATATTTATGGAAAGTGAAAAAAAAACTTAAAGTACCGGGGGGACCGAAGAATAATTTAGCTAGTCATTTGCATCTACGTGATTGAAGGTTAATGATGGAATGGCGGCCAGCATTTGACGCGTCAATTGAAGCTCGATCATTCGCACATTCTATTGAAACATCGTTTGGTCCATCAATAACGTAAAAATTTATAATCGCGATTGATCGTCTCGGGAGCACTTTAGGGTTTTTATTCACTTTCCATTAACATTTGTTTTATTGATAAATATTATATTTACCTATTCCTATAATACCTATTATCCTATTCCGGACGAAGACGAATTACAAAAACACAAATTATGGTCCAGCAATTTATACTAATTGGTCCAGCCATCCTTAAGTTCTTAAAAGTGGTGTAACTAACACAACTTTCTTTTAAGAATTGATCGTTTCATGGTATAAGATTAAAGTAGTATGCAAGCTCGATGATAAGGAGTATGGTACGTTTACCTTGCCCGTGAATTGGCGGGCTCGAACGCTAATGTCATCTCATACGAATGCTTATGTCATCTCAGACATTATTGTCAAAGTTGACAATAAATTTTACAGAATACCAAATCATAAGCCCGCCGTGAGAACCGCTGCCCGATTTTGACATTAGTTTTAGAGAATCGCACTGCTTGATGTCTGAGTGTCCTCTGGAATAGTTACGCTCGATGGTAACCCATATCCATACTAATATTATAAATGCGAAAGTGTGTCTGTCTGTCTGTCTGTTACCTCTTTACGCTTAAACTACTGAACCGATTGAGATGAAGTTTAGTATGGAGACAGTTCGGGACCCTGGAAAGGACATTGGCTACTATTTGTCGCGATATAAAAATATTTAAGGGGTGAAATGGGGGATGAAAGTTAATATGGAAAATCCAACTCTTGCGGGCGAAGTTGCGGGGAAGCACTAGTATGTTTATATAATTAAGGCTTCAAAGCTTTGCTCATAATATACTAGCCACCGCCCCGGCTTCGCATGTGCAGAAGTCAAAATTAGTATAGTAAGCTATCTTTTAAAAACTGGCCATGTGCGAGTCGGACTCGCGAATAGCCAGTTCACGCTCACGAATGGTTCCGTACCATAAACACATACAATACAATACACATACAATATTAGACAGTCTAGGCAAAAAAACACGTTTGTTGTATGGGAGCCCCCCTTAAATATTTATTTTATTCTTTTTTTTAGTACTTGTTGTTATAGCGGCAACAGAAATACATCATCTGTCAAAATTCATGAGATACAGCCTGCTGACAGACAGACAGACAGCGGAAGCTTAGTAATAGGGTCCCGTTTTTACCCTTTGGGTACGGAACCCTAAAAAGAAAATAAATATCCCACCTTTCGCAGGGTAGGCAGGGTAAATAAGTAAAAAAAAATGTTTTCCATGTCTGACTAGTACCTGCTTTTTCCCTCTTTTCTTAAACGAATCCAGATCATAGTGTTTAGGAAGCACTTCAACCGGCAACGAATTCCACTCTCTACCCGTACTCAAGAAGAACGTAAGTAGATTTAAAACGTTTGGTGCGTATTAGTGGTATGTCAACGACATAAGGGTGGAAACCCCGCCTGCGTTTTATGTCCCGATAGCAAAGATACACGCGATCCCGATAGTTTATTGTAGACTATTTTGTAAACCTTAAACAAATCAATTCCACTGCTCATTGTTATTACAACTCCAGATTGCTTAATTTTTCAGACATCTTCATAAAGCAGCAATTTAAACAAAACCAACAAATTATATACTTAAACTTTCGTTATGAATCACTCTGTCGATATGTGAAAACCACATGAAAAACCCTCTTCTGTAGTTCTTGAGATTATTGCGAACACATACCGACAGTCGCGGCGAGGGACTTTATAACAAAAAAATATTTGTAGGTAACGTAAAAAAAAACTTTATAATACTTTTTAACTTTAAGAAAAACATTATTTCTCTCGATTATTTTCAAAGAAGACTTACGAGTTCCGTGACCCCGAGAAGTTTTGTTTATTTAATTCGTATAAGTGTCGCTCAAATTGTTTACTGGTCTGAGATTTCCGTCTCATTGGTTCTAAAGTACGAGCAGGTTCTGACACCCACGCTTGATTATGCATTGGAATAAATTGGAGATAATGAAGATCACGTGAGATAAACATATTCTCCGGTGGCACTTGGGTTCCTGACATGCCTGTGACAGCGTTTAAACTTGCGTCATTCCTTTGTTACATCTTATAGCTCTTTGAATATTTTGATGACCCTAAAGATATGGTCTCCTATTCTACGCTATCTATACGTCAACGTTGCGATCGTCGCTTGTACGCAGCGCGGCGTCAGACGTCAGCGTGTAAAATAATAATACTTATAAGGATTCCATATAATGGGTAAGTAAATACAGTAGTGTTAGTATACAGCGTTTTTAATATTAATTTATTAGAGGAACCGCAACGGTAAATCTCTTTATGTAACCATTATGTGACGCTGCGAATGGCGTGACGCTGTATGCTGCCGACAGCATTGATAAGAGAGCATATAGCCACCATAGTCTACATTTTATTTTTCTTTACGAAAGATCCTTAGCTTTTTAAATTAAAATTAAAATTTGTGAAGGCGTGGTATACGCGTGTTTTATCCGAAGGACAGAAAGGGAAGTTTTGGAGATCCGAATGCCATGCTTAATGAGTATAGATGCACAAAATTTCATGATTATTTAAAAATCACTCAGACATTTTCGGCGTTAATAATGTAACTGCTCCGCTGCCGAATTTAAAATAAAATTTGCTTTATGCAGTCAATATTTTCAAGAAATATGACCAGATTTTATTTTAATGACCAGTAAAATTGGATTCATTAAAATACCAGTGTCAATTTATATTTAGTATTTTGCTGAAAACGTTTCCAGAATTCCTTTTGATGGTAAAATTATATGGAAGCACCACACTCAAATTATATGCACAAATATTGCAATACGCAAAATGCAGAATAAATTCTCTGGGAAAGCCGAAATTCAATCAAAAATGACTCTATTTGAATTGGCCGCCATAACTAGCAAACACAAACAATTTCCCGTGCTTGTTTGTAGTTCTAATATGTGTTGACAACCCTAACACAGCGGAAAACTAAATTAATGGTAGCTCGATTCCAATGTTCTAGGATTAAATTTAAGTTCAGTCTCACTTTCTCTGCCAAACAAACGAAAAGAAACAGTCAACAAAAATTTAGAAACGTCAAATTAATGCGATTTCTTAAGTATTTTTACAAGTTTTGTGTGTTTTCGTTAAATTTTAGCCGTCATTGAATGCCAACCATACTGAATTGTAGAGATGTGCCCAGCAGGTACTCACGTACTCGAATACATAAAATACGGTATTCGGATCCACATGATTCGAATTCAGGATTCGAATACTTACGGTATTCGAATCCTAAGTCGTGTACTTTAAAAGAAACCTTCTGCTTAACGCGTACAGTCGAATTTTGAATTCACTTTAAAGAGCATTGTGAAGTTAGTCACGCACGCCGCGTGACTCACTAATGGTTACATTTTCGTTGATTAAGCACTAAGAATTAATATTTTATCGAAGATTTATACGTTTACGTTTTGAGAAATTGTTCTTTTTTTTCTTAGAGTAGGTACATTTTCCATCGATCGAACCTTTATTTTTTATATAATTACAAAGTTTTTTTTAGTTATATAAACTTTAGTCACACTATGAAAACAAGTAATTTGTGATTTTATAACTATAGAGCTTATTAGATAATTATTAGATGCTAGCTTTTATATAATAATAATAACTCTTTATTTCAGATATCGAGATCCATAGTAAGTTAGTAGGTGTTGACTTATGTTAGATTAGATAAAAAAACAGCACAAATAATAATAAAAAGAACAGTGTATTACGACGACACAGTACTATGTCTATGCCGTGCCATACTTTGACGACCTCCGTAGCTGAGAGGCGAGCGTGCCGGACTTGGCATCGCTCCATCTCCGAGGTTCCGAGTTCGATCCCTGACTGGGTCAACGTAAGAAATAAAATTTTCGATATTGTCTTGGGTCTGGGTGGTTGTGGTACCTTCGTTGTCTCTGATTACCAAAACACGAGTGCTATAAGCTACTTACCATGGAATCAGGGCAATGTATATGATATTGTTGTTCCATAATTACCAAAGGCTGATTATATGATTAAATGACTAAGTATACAATAATCTGTTATTATTTAAATTACCTACTTTTCTATCGTTCTGAAATATTAGGATAAGTCGTCAAAGTTTGATTCAAAAGGTACTCGAGTCCACTAAAGTATTCGGATACTCGTGCCAGTACTCGAATACCTGTCCGAGTCTTCCGACTCGAGTCTTAATTCGAATCTTTTTTTAACGAATACCAAAATATTCGAATACTATAAATAGCCGACTCGGCATATCGCTACTGAATTGTGTATGGATTCTGTAATTTTTTTAGCAACGGACAGCTGTTTAGTCTGATATTTATACATTTTATAGTCTGTTTCTTTTCGTTTGTTTGGCAGAAAAAGAGGGGGGGGGGGGGGTGAACCTTAATCACGACAGACATGGCACAAATAGAGCCCAGTGACTGTTGCTGCCACAATGTTATCTGTGCAAGTCAACCGTCTATACTAAGCTAGTATTAGCTTGTAACTTAATGAATTTAACGTGAAAACTACTTAGCACAGCTTGTTAAACCCAGATAATGCACATTTATTTACTTGCCAGAACTTTTGGAAAAGGCCCAAAATTTGTGAAGCCTTGTCCGTTTATGCTATTTATATTTTTTTTACATAAAATGATTTAAAATAATTTATTGATTCTATTCAACTAGAAAATATGGGGAATTGAAACCGGGCGAATAAGTGATCCAATGATTATAGAGGTATATTATTTCATAAAATCCTGGTATGATGTTGAATATGACTCTGTAGCCGACTTTATGTACGTACAGTCGGCTGCACGTTGTTACCCGTGTCAGGCCTGGGTATCTTCCCGCGTAGGTAGCAAAAACGTACCTACGCACGGCGACCCTTAGGTAAGAGACTAAACAAGTTGGGTGTCGCTAGGCGGCAGCGACACGCTCCCGCGTTTTATTCACCGGCGGTGCGCGACACTAGATTGCTGGTTGGACGAGCGTGAATAAAGTCCTAGAAAGATGCGCTAGATGGCGTAAGTAGCTTCTTGTGGCAGTCAACCCTATCGCGTTGCGTGATAGTACGTCACTGAATAGGTTTAGTGTAAGTATTATGAATCATATTCCTGAGTTATAAGAATGAAATTATCTTGCAATGTATACTAGTCAAAACAAAATAGGGGCCACCACGTTTTTTTAGTTTTCCAATAAATGTATTGACTGCCTCGTTGGTCTAGTGGTCAGCACGCTGGGTACTATCCACGAGGTCCCGGGTTCGAATCCCGGGTCGGGCTGAGAGTGTTTGGGTTTTTCTGTCTTTAAATTACTCAGACACAGCTCCGGAGTCAGGAAGTAACACCCCCGTGCCTCGGAAAGCATGTTAAGCCGTTGGTCCTGCGCCTGATCTCTGTACGGTCATGTCGGTCTGCCGTCTCACCGAATTATGAGAGTGAAGGAACAGAGAGTGCACCTGTGTATTGCGCACACACTTGTGCACTATAATATGTCCCGCGCAGTTGGCTAATTTGACTTAATTTATTGATTAATTTTTAATGTTTTAACATTAAAATTAACGAAGATAAATTTGAAAATTTTCACATGTTAGATTTTTATGAAAAAAAGGAATTTTGGCTAAAACTACACTACATGAAAAAAAAAATTTTTGAAACAATCTTATTTTTTTCTAATTTATCCACTTTTTTAGTACCGTGTATGCCCTCCTCTTTTATGAATGCATTCTCAAAGCCTAGAGGGCATACTCTCTACCAAGTGGCGAACTGTTTCTTGTTCAATTTGTTCCTAGCTTGTTTTCAGCACATTAATGAGCTGTCTTTCGTTATGCATAGGTTGGTTTGTGTTCCGGCGACTTCGTTTAAATAAATCCCACATGTGCTCGATTGGGTTAAGGTCCGGACTGTTGGCGGGCCACGGTAAAACCTGTATACCAGCTTCCTCTAGGGCTTCTCGGGTGGCTCTTGCTGTATAAGCGCGAGCATTGTCGTGCATTAATTTAAATCCTGCACCAATTCTTTGTGCATATGGCACCACATGAGGTCTCATGACCTGTTCAAAGTATCGTTGAGCCGTTACCGTACCTTCATTGAGAACTGCGAGCTCGGTTCGACTGGATATCGAGATTCCGCCCCACACCATTACATTCGCACTACTAGTCTCCTAGATAATTGTTGGTCCTCGTGTAACCGATTCCTAATCGTTTGGTCGCTTGGTGCAAGCGATTTTGTATGGAGCGAGCGGTGACGAATCTCTCTCTGCGCGCAGTTAAGCGTATGTAGCGATCATCTTGTGTTGTGGTTGCTCGAATTCTTCCGGATCCCCGTCTTCTGGTTACACTTCCAGACCTAAAACTTCGTTTAAAAAGTTGGGTAAATTCAAGTGGTTGCAAAAAAAATTACAAACTGTCACCCACTTCAAAAAATATGCAAGCTGTAAACTCTCACGATGTTCGTTAACACTTAAGGTAACACCACAAAAAAGGTAGGTACTTAACATCAATTAGAATTTATTAAAATCGCTCCAGATGTCGAAATAAATAAGTGGCCCTTATTTTGTTTTGACTAGTATATTTCTGTAGGTGTCTACACGAAAATGTTCTTGAGTCAGAGGCGAACTGAATTACACCATATCGTTAACAACATTGAGTAGATATTTCTTTGAATTTCATTGCAAAGTCATACGTCTGTACGGAGTACTAGTACTTATTCTGTGCCCGTGTGAACTACGAAAACAGCTTTTATAACGTAAGGAATAGAGATGGTCTCAAGGTCAAAGTCTAGCCTATAAAGAAATACTACTGTAAGAATGGTCTCCACAACTAAGGAATTTTGAAGATTTTTTCTTTATTTTGTCAGGTGGGACTTGAACCCACGACCTATCCGGGTAAATGCTCTCCCAACTGTAGCTCAGTTCCCTACCGAGGACGTTAGTCATTTGTTGGGGTAGTTTAGGCATGAGCGTTAAATGGACTAGTTAAATTAACCGTCGACGTGCAATCAACGCTTCGAAGGTCTACCGTTCTCTGATCGATTAGTTAAATTCGTAAACGACTAATCGTGTAGTCCCCACGTTCTTATCAACGCGCTAACTAGACATTGGCAGTTCCTGAATGAATGACACAATTGAAGTACTTCACCTATCTAGTTCATATGTATTACTCACTTACTATAAACCAAAGCAGTTCATTTAGTTCAGTAACTCAGTGATATGAGAGTAAAACGTACGGATATATATTTGTTAATACTGCAAGAGCGAGATTGCAGTATTCTGCTACTGCACTGCAGTTTTCTATGTAACATTTTCGGTATTAATTAATACGTTTTTAATAGGTACGTAACGTACGTACATAAATAACACTTTACATCCTTTGTTAACACTATGTGTGAAATGCGTGTAACAATATCTTCGAAATTAATGAAATGTTTTTAATTCGTAAATCTAGACTGCCTAAATATTATAAATGTTAATTTTTAGTCATTCGAATAGTCTGTAGTACACGATACATTTAAAGTGAATGAAGTAGTGAGTGAGATTTTGATAATAGATCTGCTGATATAAATAACCTAATTGAACTACATATCTTCAGCTCCCACTGAACTATATCACTCATTTCACTTCAGTGAACGATTTTGCGCATGTCTAACGCTAACTCAAACGCAATAGGTACGTTATTATTACAAATCAACGGGTCGACGCGACGAGTCATTCGTGCCAGTTAAACAATCTAAAATAAACTTTAAACTAAGAGGAATAAGATCTTTATTATTAAAATATTTTCTAAACACTAAACTAACCGCAACTTGTCATCTTGTCTAAGTTAATCGTCAAGTCTAACGTTATAATAGCCGACGAGACGACAAGTTAACTAGTCGACGAATTTGACTAGTTGATCGACCAGTCCATAAACGAAATTTAACGGTATAGTTTCATCGACTATTAAAACGTCGACAACCCATCTCTTGTAGTTTGACGTACGGCATGTACCTACATCGTTGTTAAGTTTGACGTTCGTTTCAGTAACGCAAGAAGCAGACGACGAGACGAAGACCGTGTGCCCTACAGACGGGAGTGGCAACCTTCTGCTGGACTGTCCACACGCCACGCTGTATCTACGATTCCCGCACGAGAGAGAACTAAAGGTATTATTTTATGTTATACCTTTAAACGAGCAGTTCTTGTAAATTTATTTCTATATATATTGTGATCTCGGAAACGGTTCTTACGATTTCGCTGAAATGTTGTATGTGGCGAAAAATCGATCCAGATTAGTCTTTATGTTTGGGAAAACGCGTATTTTCAAGTTTTCATGCGTTTTTCTTTTGCATTGTGCGACGCAGAATCATCATCATCAAATTTAAGAGCTAGGCTCTTGTCGGTGGAGTTTTTTCCATTCCTCTCTGCTTTCCGCCCTTCGCTTAACCTCCTGATACGACCCGACATTTATCTTTTCTTTTATTTGCTGCATGTAGCTTATTCTTGGTCTTCCTCGCTTCCTTTTTTCTTCTATTCTTCCTTCTATTATCGTTTTAATAAAATTGTCGTGTCGAATTAGGTGGCCTAACATCCATAGACAAAACTTCTTCATTTGTTTTCTTCTTCGACGCAGAATACGGTCGCTAATTTCGCCCCGGCGTAGTGGCGCAGTGCATAAGATATAGGACTGAAGAAACCTAGAAGACGTGGGTTCAAATCTTGCTTGTTGGCGACATGTTACTTTTGTGTTTTTTTGTATTTTCGCAAGTTTATCGCTTAAAAGTATACCAAATCTCGGTCGCCCAGGTACTAATTATTATACTTACCAAATCTAATTCCAAATGAGATCAACCAGGCACGCAGGAGATGTTATTATGTTCTGTGGGCAATACACAGGGGCGCTCTCTGTTCCTTCACTTTCATCGTTCGGTGAGACGGCAATACGACATGACCGGTGAGAGGTCAGCGTACGATCCGAGACACGGGGGCGTTAACACCACCAGTTTCCTGACTCCGGGGCTGTTTCTGAGTTATTTTAAGACAGACAGAAAAACCCACTTCTTAACCGTTGGTCCGCGGACTACTGGTGGTCCCGGGAAGCGCCCGAAACCATCCCAAAATAAAAAATAAAAAGTACATAAAATTCATTTATTTTTAATTTCACTTTATTGTTTACTAGCGACGCGTTCCGACTTTGCATTAGTGCAATATGCATGTTATAATACTACATATAAACTTTTCTCTTGAATCACTCTATCTATTGCTGAAAACGTTGGCTGAAAACTGCATAAAAATCCGTTGCGTAGTTTAAAATATAAGCGAACAGACAGTGGGACCAACTTCATTTTATACTATGTCAAGATTACCTCCCAGGTTAATGGTCCATAAGTAGACAGAAATTTTGCTCACAGAATCATCGCTAAAAACTAAACTTGCACTAGACCAACAAGGCATCAAAGGTATGATATAAAATATAAATATGTAGTACCTTACACTGTCTAGACACGGTAGTTATGACTAGGCTACGATACGTCTGTGTCGGAATCGTAATGAGGCACCGTGTTGTTAGCTGAAATCAAAATGACGGTTACAAACCAGTATAATAAATCCGAAGAATTTGCATTATGTATTAGTTTATAATGTGGAATCTTGTTCTGAAATATTTTATAATTTATTGATAATGAATATAATATTAGATGATTGTTTATTTTAAAATTAGAATTTCCTTGTTTTCATTTACCCAAAGGTTGTTTGTAAGATCCGCGCGAATGCAAAAAATTCCATAAATGTCTAAGAGAATGTACCCCTGTCAAAAATATATATACACTGGCGATCAAACTCTCACGTACAGGGAGTGTCACCACTGTGCCCCTGTACAATTAGCCCTTAAAGCCTAGCATTCTAGCTATATACTGTTTCAAGAGCTAACTGCCAGGGAAAATACCTCAAAGCTATTTGATTAAAATAAATAAAATTACACCTGTTTTTTAAAAATGTAAATGTAACAGAAAGTACATAACTTATTCTCCTTTACAATTAATGCTCTTTGCATACTACCAAACCACGTATTAAACCAATAATTCCAAAAATAATTTATTAATGCTCATACCAAAATTCTCTTTTCTCGATCATTTCAGTTTGCCATTCGTAATTACCGCTCGTTATAGTAAAAAAGATCCGTTATTAAAAAAAAATATATAGTAAAAGTGTAGGTTTTTTCCGTGATGTGTTTCGGCATGTCTTTCTTGTACATACATATCGAAACCAATACTTTTCCATTACATAACATTACATAAGCTGTTAGGTGGCTAACTGTCGTTCTCAGAGACGTCCTTTTCTATTTCATTGACAAAGAAAGTGACAGAACGAGACTTAATTATAGATTAAATTTTATTGACGTCTCTTGATTGCGGGATAATGAATAGAGATAAAACTAAATTTATTAAAATAGTTATTTTATAATATGATTTTAGAGATCTGCGAACCTTTTGATTAATAGTGTGTCGTCACTTTTGACCGATGATCTGAGGAAGGTGGCCGGTGGTGGCTGGATGCGAGAAGCGGAAGACCGTGGAAGTTGGCGCAGTCTTGGAGAGGCCTATGTCCAGCAGTGGACTGCAATAGGCTGATATTAAAAGTGAGGAAAGGAGCCTTAAAAAAGGCTCGTCCGATGAATTTTATTCATGACTTACAGTTAAAACCGAAGCAGTAAGTTTCAAAACCCAACAATTATTAGTTTCTGTCAAAACATGAAAATCCATCCTTGAACCAGAATATATCGGATCAGTACGAGCACTAGACGAATGTCATTCCATAAATCTATGTGTCCTTGTAATAGTACTCGCATCATCACAGGCAGGTTATTCCCCGTCCGGTATACTGTCGATTGCAATATGTAAGACTTGACGGATGGTAGGACAATACCTCTGCCCGTAACATATCAACTATGAGGGCAATACGTTATGGATTTGGGCAGACAGACAGTCACTCTGTCATGGGGCTCACAGCGTACAAAATATCGCGTTGCGAAGATTGATCACCAGGCATCGCGTAATGCAATTCCTATGACGATCAAACGCATGATTATAATCGCGTTAAATGTGCCAACTTACAAAAATGCTTAAAAAATTTACACCTTACGCAAATTTAGGTAAAAAAAAAAGTTCAACTAGTTAAAAAGTTATATAATAAAAAAAACAAAAACCCCCAACGCAAAGAGCGAACATTTAAAAAGTCAAAAACAATACGACACCGTAAGGTTGAGCGCTATAATGTGGCTGGGTTCAGCCTTCATTAGGCATACTCTAACTAGCATTTTTTATGGTAATACAGAGAAAATAGTAAACTTAACTTAAAAAACTCATCATTTGTAAAGGTACAATTGAATATCGTTTAATTTGGTATATCTCATACACCTAAGAATAAAAAAGACCCGCTGGATCGAGATTTCATAAAAAAATGAAATTCTGCTTTTCGGTCAGCAATGCCTGAAAATCAATGAAAATATCTAAAGGTACGTATGATTGAGTATCCATTGCCACACTTTTTTTATTGTTTTGGTCTTAAAACAACAAATGACCCCGTTAGATCGAAAATTACTTTAGAAGCCATTTATGGCTAATCTATTGAGGTACCTCAGATTTTATTAAAATTCGCAAGGTACGTTGCAAAAGCTACCCTTTTTCATATATTTCTATATATCGCTCTAGCAACCGGGAGCCTGCTAGATCAGAAGACATTGTAAAAGGGGATTAATATTTTATTTTATTACGTTGGTAAGACTCGTTAAGTTACATCACTAAACATCGTACTAAATCCTGGATAGGAATCCGTAAAAATACGGTTACCTTTTTGAAATTGAAAATTGGTCCGTAAAACCGTACGTAGCTATAAAGTGTCATACAAAGTGCTGTTCATGCACCCTCTTTCTATTTATGAATTTGATTTTGGTATAATGTCCTCCTAGCCGAATTTCGACTACAATGGCCAATCTCAACAGAGATTAGCCGACTGCGCAAGTGATATTATAATGCACAAGTGTGTGCGCAATACACAGGTACACTCCCTCTTCCTTCGCTCTAATAATTCGGTGAGACGGCAGTCCGACATGACCGTAGAGATATCAGGCCCAGAACCAACGGCTTAACGTGCTTTCCGAGGCACGGGGGTGCTAACACCACCAACTTCCCGACTCCGGAGCTGTGTCAGAGTTATTTCAAGACAGAATAACCCAACACTTTCGGCCCGACCCGGCATTCGAACCCGGGACCTCGTGGATAGTACCCAGCGTGCTTACCACTAGAACCACAAGGCAATCAATTATGTTGCTATAACACTTGATTAAAAATTAATTAAATTATAATTAGGTTGGAATCAATAACAGATATGTGGCAGGACATAATGGAAATAAACATTTCAAATTAGCCGTCTCAGTTTCAATTGTTGCTCAGCAATTTCAAAATCATTAAAAATTAGTAAGGGGGCTTTTGGCACTCTGGAACGCATGTATTCCGTAATTTATTTTATTTTATTTGTATTACAAAATCCACAGCTCTTAATATGATAACATAAAATACAGACATGTAAGACTTACAGCTAATGACGGATTTACATTTTATATACTATATTTTAAGTAACGGTCATCAGATAACATTAGGTGTATAATTTCTCTCACTGTGTATGTGTGTATGTGTGTGTGTGTGTGTGTGTGTGTGTGTTTGTGTGTGTGCATGTTAGATATTACTTTCACCAATTATCCTAAGTACATCTTTTCGGAAGCCACTTTTTGTACAGTGAAATAAATCTGTCGAGTGGAATTTTTGGTTGTAGCTTCTGTGTAGTCTCGGAACGAGTGAGTTTTGTGCGTAATTTGTGAGTGTTTTAGTAACTGCAAATAACTTTGTATGCCTTGTGCGCTTTTTTGGACAACAGAAACTCAAAATTTTGGATGCAAGTACAGGGCAATCGATACTGCTGTTACAAACACCATGCAAGAAGGCCATATCTAAGAGCGCTCGCCTATTCTCGAGCGTTGTAAGATGGTGATGCAGACACGATTCTTTGTAGTCATGGTTTGCCCGGAACTCACGGAAGTCTAAATGTTTTATGAACTTCATTTGAATACGTTCAAGTTGTTGAGAATAGGTTACGTATTGCGGGTTCCAAATAACGCAGCAATACTCAAGTACGCTTCTAACTTATGAGTTGTAAAGGACTTTTAATTGCTCTTACTACGCTAATACGAGGGTCAAACTGAAATTTCTTAGAAAATCAAAAACTGATTACATTAGCCAGTTATTAGTTTTATTATATCTTTTCAAAATATTGTCCATTGACGTCAATACACCGCTGCATGCGATGGAACCACTGGGAAAAGCACTTTGCCCACTCGTCCTTAGGGGTCTCTTCAATGGCATCGCGATACGCAGCCACCGCTTCTTCAGCATTCATAAACCGCTTTCCTTTAAGTTTTTCTTTAATTTTTGGAAATAAATAAAAATCACAAGGCGCGAGGTCGGGGCTATACGGCGGGTGACCCAGTAATTCAACGTTTGATGTCGCCAAATAGTCGATCGTTCGCTTGGCGGTGTGCGACGAGGCGTTGTCGTGGTGAAGGAGGATCCTACTGCGAGGTCGTTTCTCTCGAACTTTTTCCAAGACAAGTGGCAAACAATTGGTAGTGTACCATTCTGCAGAAACTGTTTTTTGATCCTCTAACACAATTGTTGCGAAATGACCTATCCTTCCAAAGAACGAGGCCACCATTTTTTTTCCCGCACTTCGATCTCTCTTCACTTTAGTTGGCAACTCCTCGAAAGGAAACACCCACTGAGCAGATTGTCTTTTGGTTTCAGGATCATAACAGTAAATCCAGCTTTCGTCTCCTGTTAGTATGTCGAACACAGCATTTGAGTCACCTCCGTTAAATCTTTCAATCATTTTACGGCACCAATCCACACGATGGAGTTTTTGAGCCTTAGTCAAATTATGAGGTATCCACCGGGCGCAAAGCTTCCTGACCGCTAAATGTTCGTGGAGGATTTTGTGCACTTGACTCATACCGATGCCTAAGCTTGTCCGAATCTGCTGATAGGTCACTCTTTTGTCAGTCTCTATCATACGCCGCACAACACAGATGTTATTTTCAGTCGTCGCCGTAGAAGGCCGTCCCTCACGTACATCATCAGTGAGATTAGTGCGACCACGTTTAAACTCATTAAACCAGTTGTAAACAGTCGCACGAGATGGGGCTTCATCGTGAAAGGCCAATCGTAGTCTATCATAACTTTCTTGTTGACTTAAATGACATCGAAAGTCATAAAAAATCATTGCACGAAAATTTTCTCGTGTTAAATTCATTTTGACGTGACACAGACAATTTTCAATTTGCCGCCAAGTCATAAAACAAATGACAAATGAATCAAATATATACTCAGTAATATTGGCAAAGAGTACTATTTTCAAATTTTAGAATATTTTTTTTATTATATTGTTTATAAGTGGCCAGTTCTAAGAACTTTCAGTTTGACCCTCGTAATATGATAATCATGTCATAGTTTGTCAATTCCAGGGCTGGCGCTACATGATTCGTCTGGCAGCTTTCAACAACGGAGCCCAGATACACCACCAACAGCTGACGAAAGAAGACGTGCCAACCATAGTCGACAAATGCATAAGCTTCATCTATGCACATGGTAAGAACATTTAAAAAAATCAGTTTGTGTTACCTAGAAACTACACATAAAATTCACAAGTTTAGTGACCAATATTAAAATTAAAAGTGGTTTTCGCCATTTTGAACTAAAACTTTGTAGCATAATTGTTCAGATGCCCAGTTTAGTTTCTTTCAGAGAGCCTTCTCCCTAAAAGAAATTGCTCCCAGCTATAAGACCGAGTTCCGACCAAATTGTACCTATATAGTTATTATTTTTCTTCAAACCTACTGTTATTATCTGTCTTTTGCGATAAAGTATTTTACTGACTGTCTGAAGTTGAACTTGAAAAATAATCTATTAGAGAAAAATCCTTTGTAATATAATATCGTGAAAAAACTGAAAAGCCATCCCTGGCAATACACCTAGAGCCCTCTACTGAGTTTTTTCAAAAGGTGAAAAGGTTGACCTCAAAAAATTGCTTTCCCCGATGATGTAGTTGCGAAAACCCTCCTTCCATGCTTTTCCCGCCCTAAAAGCAGCACAGCGCCATCTGTATTCCTTTACAACTCAAAGCCTGAGTTGTAAAGTTAGCCGTATTTTCGACTATATCCATCGCTGTCACTCATGGCGGCTGGCCAGTGCGTGCGAACGCGACGGCCGGAACTGGGAATACGGACAACGTATTGCAGAGTGGTTCATCGGGTCGTTCCGAAGCGTGTTGAAGCGACATCTGTATCAAACTGGCAATAACATTCACCACATTATTGCAAAAACCTTAGTACCAGGTTAAACCAGGACTAAATATTAGCTGAAATTCAATGAATGACACTATAGAGACACGTTTTTCTGATTGGTCGGCTAATAATTAATTAAGCTAAGTAGTCCTGGTAACCTGGTTCTAAGTTTTTGTAATGTTGAGAGTTTTGTTTTATGTTGAGAGATGCCATTCATCAGAACATCCTTATAAATATTGCGTCACCATCTCAGATAGATGGTCGCAATCATTGAGCCTGAAACAATGACTAAATAAACTATAATTATTTATCAAAAACTATATATAAAACTGTTAGGCATCGTTCACACCAAACGTATTGTCAGCCGCCGATTAGAAAGATGCTCACTGTTAGCCATGACAATACACTATCAGCAGTAGGTGTATAGCGTATTATCGGTTTTGTGTGAACGAGTCGGCGGCGGACAATACGTTTGGTGTGAACGATGCCTTAAGTATATTGCAATACTATGAGTATAGATAGATACACATACAATATGTAAAAAAAAACCTGTCGACCCGTTATGTGTTATCAGGTATAGAGTCAAGATTCCATTTGTGTAATTATTATCATAAAATTTTTTAAAAAAAATTCCATGAAAAAAAATACTACACTAAAAAGACTTACATGGCAACTCGAAGGGCGGTGAAAGGGCGCGCGGGGGCGCGGCATAGAGCCGGCACTCGCAGGTAGCGAAGTCATGACCCCAGATGACCCCGACTCTTATTATTAGCCAGCTAATAATGTGTCAATCGTAAGAAACAGATACTTTTTGGTACCTCTGAAAAGAGCTTTTTTTATTTGATTTGTGTTTGGTGGACTCGTGGCCTGCCTGCGTCAAACCGCTTTCCCGACCCTGCATTGCCACGCGAACACGCGATTGTGCAAACGCTGAAACGCAAGTTCTGACGGCACTGTGATACCCAGCGGAACAGCAAAACGCACTTCATAGTCTCTGCGAGCTGCAGAATAATCACAGTCAGACACATGAACATATTAAAGTATTCTTGATTCGTATACGACATTTCGCGGATCAACGAAAGGCAACGACCACTCGGAAGTAATGTCATCGCGAAACTGACCTGTAATAATATCGGGATAGCCGCTGACACGTGCGCGTGGCAATGTCAAAGGCCGCCGCTACGTTTATTGCAGTACCGACAAAGCGAGTAAGCGGCGTCAATGGAGCCGCGCGCCCGTCGGGAGTGTTAACGTATTTTGAAAAATATCTTTCTTTATTCTATCTGAGCTATAAAACATCTTATTATTATTATTATTTGCAGGAAGCCTATCAGAAGGGATATACCGTCGCGCCGGCAGCAGCACGGTCCTATCAGAACTACTGGCCCGGTTCCGCCGCGACGCGTGGTCGGTCCAGCTGAGTCCGAGCCAGCACTCCGAGCACGACGTAGCCGGCGTCCTCAAGAGGTTCTTCAGAGACCTTCCGGAGTCGCTGGTGCCGCAGGATAAGCATCACGCACTGACCACGGCGCTAGGTAAAAAATAAAAATATAATTGTTTCTACAATCACATAAATTACCTAGCCCCTAACTAAGCGTGAGCTAGTGCTATGGCGACTAAGATAACGGATAGACATCCTTATATACGTTTGTTTATAAACATCCATAACTTGGATAAAAATGCCTCTTGTGGAATCTCAACCCGCAACCGCTGGTTTTGTTGTCCCGTGTGCAGACCACTACACCAAGATAGTGAGGGAGAATGTTTAGTTGCTTTGGTTACAATAACAGCTAAGTACCAACTAGCTGCACTTGACGCGGTGGAGCGCAGAGCAAGGAGGCTTATCGGTGACGAAGATCTATGCGCCAGACTCCACAGCCTGGCTCATCGCCGCAAAGTTGCCTGCTTGTCGGTCTTTTAAAGGCTATATTTCGGAGAGTGTGCTCAAGAGCTCCATGAACTCATTCCACCGGCCCCGTTCTACCACCGCACTTTTAGACGCACCGCGGGATACCACCCATATCGCGTTGATATTCCAACGATACGAACTAAGCGCTTCTTATCAACATTTATAATGCGCACAGCTAAGTTGTGGAACTCACTACCCGCTTTAGTGTTTCCAACGGATTACAACCCAAAGACCTTCAAACTCAGAGTGAACAGGCTTCTTCTGGGTGAGCTCGCTCCATCATCGACTCTGTCTGTGCCACGTCTGGCTTAGTCTAGAGTCAAGAGCAAACCCATTTCAAATTAAAAAAATTAAAAAAAATACAATCAAATAAAAATATGAATTTTAATATTGCTCGACCAGGGATCGAACCCGAGCACTCAGAGATGGTAACACCTAAAAACCGGTGTGCGATTTCTCGGCTACGAAGTTCGTTAAATTATGTTATAAACATGTTAAAAAAACAGCGCTTTATCGTTAACCACTTAGCCTCGTGTTCACCAACTTTTAAACAGTTGACAGGATTCCCATACAAAATATGTCAAATAATGCTAAATTGGCTGATTAAAAGGTACATGTTGTTGGTGACCAGCATCACTTACCATCCTTATGGATCCATCTTTTTCGGCTTTAATTATTCAAAATTATCAGCATTTTTCTAATCCGTCAAATCATTATTTTTTATACCAGTCAGAAAAATAAACTCCACGTTACAACATCAAAAGCCCTGATTTTACTTGTCTTCTATACATGTGTTGGTGAACTCCAGGCTCAGGTTAATCGCTTGAACACTTTCCATCTCTTTCTACTCCGCAGAGATAAAAGAAGACGCCGCGCGCCACGCTGAGTACAGGCGAGTGATGACGTCGCTGCCGCTCGTGGCGCGGAACACGGCGAGGAAGCTGTTCGCGCATTTGCACTTCTTGTCAACTATGGCGCACGCCAACAAGATGGGCGCTGAGAATCTCGCGTCGGTGTGGGCGCCGACGATCATGCCGGCTGCCGTTGTAAGTATAATAATATGTACCTATACCATATCAGCCTATTGCATTCCACTGCTCTCCGAGACTGCGCCAACTTTCACGATCGTCAGCTTTTTGCATCCAGCCACCACCGGCCACCTTCCTCAGGTCTTCGGTCCACCTAGAAATATGTACCTATTTAATAAAAAAAGTTTTTAATAAAATAACAAAAAGGCTGTAAACTTAAATAAATACAAAAAATAACAAAATGAAAAAAATGTCACCAAACGAGATTCGGACCCACGACTTCTATTCTGCACTCCTACGTCTTACGTACTGCGCCACAACGCTCATGCTTACCGGTGCGAAATTAGCGACCATATTCGTCGAACGATGCGAAAGAAAAACGCATGAAAACTTAAAACACGCCTTTTTTTTCAAACAAAAGGCTAATCTAGATCGATTTTACTCCCCCGATAACCCCCACATATTGAATTTCAGCGAAATTGTTTACGTATTAATTTTAATATATTAATATACAAGAATTGCTCTTTTAAAGGTGAAAGATATTGTCCTCCAGGACAGCTAACTGCGTAAGAGATATTATAGTGCACAATACACAAATGCACTCTCTGTTCCTTTACTCTCACAGTTCGGTAGGCGGCAGTCCGACATGACCGTAGAGAGATCAGACGCAGGACCAATGGCTTAACTGGCTTTTCAAGGAGTGCTAATACCACCAGCTCCCTGACTCCGTTGCTGCTGCTGTTTTTGAGTTATTTCAAGACAGAAAAGCCCAGAAGCAAATAAATTTTGGCCCGAAACGGAATTCGAGCACGGGACCTCAATTATTCATTTATTATTAAACTCATTTTAATTAATGAATATTATATTTTTTATCCGCAGACAAGCGACACGCTCCAAACGGCGTGGTCTACCAAAGAGGTGTTTGTAGTTCGAGACCTCATAGCGAACTTCGAGGCAATATGGGAGCCGACAGATGCGGAAAAGAGACGGGAAGCGGCAGTGCGTCGCGTTCTAATGACGGTGCTTGGGAACGCAGCGCCGATGCCCAAGAAGGCTGCTGGAGACTTGCGAGCCTGGATCTATGTGAAGGATAGGACCACGTGTCATCAAGTTACGGTAAGTTAACTTAAACTGGGGCGAAATTTTAGGCTAGAAATTATTCAATATTTTTTAGGGTTCCGTACCCAAGGCGTAAAAACGGGACCCTATTAGTTAGACTCCATTGTCCGTCTGTCTGTCACCAGGCTGTACCTCATGAACCAAAATGATTTTTGCCGTTTTTAAAACTAAAACCCTATTGTTACAAAAACTTAGTGCCGGGTTTAAGCCAGGACTAAGCTATTAGCTAGCCAATCAGAAAAGCGTTTCTCTATTAGGTTATGTCACGAATGTGTCATTCATTCCTTTATTGTCAGCAAATTTTTAGCCCTATTTTAAACCTGGTCTATTTTTTTTGTAATAACACCGAAAAGGTTATAATATAGTGCCTAATATTGTGTAGAAAATGGTACGAAAGCCTTCCTGCGCGAATCCGACTCGCACTTGTCAGGTTTTTTATTATAAATATTTGACAATATCGGGCAGGGCGTCCCACGCCTATGCTACATGGAGGAAAAGTAAGTCAAATATACATATAAACAGTTTTATTGTATGGAGACTTAATTAACAATCTATTTTAACTGCATTGAAAGATAGGTACTTAAATAAGCACCTGCTTGCACCGGTAATCGAACTCGCCAAATAGTAAAAAAAACCTTATTACGATAGATGAAAGGTGTAAAGACATTTTGAAACCAGTGAAAAGACATGAGATAGTTTTTATACCAGAAATCACCCAATTTAGGAAGGCAGTGGAAGTTTGTATAAAAATTCGACTTATGCACGAGCTAAGTCGCGGGTTCCTTAACAAATCAAATCCTTTATTTCGAAAATCAGGTTCCGTAGTTTTAGTAAAACAACGGTACTTATGCTGTGGTTAGTAAGAATATATTTATATTTTTCACAGCTGACACCAAATAAAACGTGCTCCGACGTTTGCATAGAGCTATGCGAGAAAGCAGGCATGGAGTCGCACCAACTCATGCTGGAGGAGGTGGTCTGCAACGGATCCATGAGGCGGATCGTCCACATCGACGAAGTGGTTTTTGATGTGGTCCTAAGGTTCGTAGAAACTCGTATTTATTCATTCATCATTCACTCACTCATTTGTTCACTCATTCATTCATCCACTCACTCATTCGTTCATTCACTCATTCATTCATTCAATTGACACTAGTTACGGTGGATGGAACTTGATACGTGGCCTCAAATGAGACAAATGTTGCTTCTTTATACAACAACGGAAACATCCATTTAACGAATAAAAGATGCTCTAATCAATAGGGGTTCAATGCAATATTGAGGACCTGGGGTTCGATGTTCTAAAAATTAAGGCCGAACGTAAAAAAAATTGGGTTTCAACAATCTAATGCCTTTTTCATGAAAGTCATCCCTCTGTGGCATACGGGCCCTATTTCCGTCCTAGCCCGAGTTGACTCTGTTAGGGATGCACAGACTTTATCGTAAAGCGTTATCTCTGTCGCACATTGTTTGGTTTAAAACAACAATAATACACTTAGTTCTGAATTCAAATTGCAATAAATATAATTGTTGATACCATATGATTCCTGTTCAATGTTTATCACCGAGGACTGCCCTAGCACAATCAATGGATTCGATTCTAATGTGTTTATGTTATGTTGTTATATGTTCAAGATTAAATAAAATTAAATAAGCTAAAAAAACAAAATAGGCAGGGTACAATAATTTTGAAAAGTTTAATTGAGTAATGTAATTTCTTACGTATTTTTTACAGTTTTTGCGTGTTTTCGTCTAACTTTAGTCGTCATCGAATTGCATTCCTGCTAAATTGTCTATGAATTCTCTAATTTCCTTAGCAAGTGACAGCTGTTACTGTACTCTGACGTGTCTAAATTAATATAGTTTGTCTCTTTTCGTTTGTTTGACAGAGATAGTAAGAGACTGAACTTAAATTTAATATTAGACATTGAAATCGTGTCCAATGTCTAATTAATTTGCATGTGTCATTCTAGGTGGGGCTATTGGGACGAAGAGGACAGAAAAGACAACTACCTTCTAGTGAAAGACAACAAAATACTCCACGAGATAGAGGCTCTAAGGCACTCCAACTCTCTGGTCTGCGGAGAACTCAAGCTGGCCACGGAGACTATGAAGAACTTCAAACTGCACATGTTTGAGGTTCAAAACAACAAGCTTTGCTATTTTAAGGACAAACAGGTTGGTGTTCAATATGTTTGTGGTATTTATACTGGGTGCTTGGTGCGACGTCTGCAAAATTAAATATCGTCCCCCGCCTTCCGGTGCTACTGCGGCGCTGGTGGCGCACCACTCGGCGACACTGTTTAGTCGCAAAATGCCATCTGACTTTCAAAAAGCCGAATTCTCAAAAAGTTAATATCTCAAAACACCGAATTCGTGTAAGGCCAAGTTTTTAAAAGACCGGATTCGCATAATGCCAAATTCTCAAAAGGACAAATTTTCAAGTGGCCAACAATTTTCAAAGACCGGTGGGACACACCTCTGCTGCGTCACTAGATGATGCTCCACATCGGATGAAATTTTCTGTTTTTAATATTATTTTCATGTTTTTTTCTACTAACTATAATGTATAAGTTTATTTTATCTTCTTTATTTATTAACAACTAAATGGAACCTGGCTTTCTGAAATAAACAGATTGAATTGAATTTGTAAAGGTATGTTAAGTTGAAGCTGAACCGAAATATACGGGGTCTAACATAATCAACTGTGTATCCTTCTAAGTTGTGATTATGTTGCTCCAGTTCAACAACTTTTACTGTGATACTAACATCAGCTGATCACTACTTCAGGGGATTTGTATGTAAATTCTCAGTATATCAATGCTGCTCCGCAAATAAAACTTGTTATTTAAAAAATATAAGCACATCCAAACACAAATCAGCGGAAAAGCTTGAACTTAATAGAAAGAAAGGAAGAAAATACATTTATTATACTCGACCCGGCGAACCTTGATCCCTATGACATTGACAGTTATTCCTACGACACAACATTGTAGTGGCGTCACCGTTACATTAGAATTGAATTGGAGGCTTCTAAAAATGACATTTATTAAGGTAAGGTAGATATATGCCATTACAATGATATTCCGTCGGAATTATAACAATTCTTAACATTTACAAGAAATTATCTCAATCAGACTTTACGTTTACGTCCTGCAAAAGTTACTTCGTTCGGAAGATATCGACTAGTGCGGAAAAATATCGATAAACAAATGTCGATAATGGAAACGAGTGTACATGATTTATAATCATTTAAGTTATAGGTGCTGAATGTTAAAAAGTTGCATGAAATTGTTTTTATTTCACTCAAATTTATAAAATATTTCTGGGGACACCAGGTTTTGTTTTATTTAAGATTAGATTTTATTAGTATCAGTTTTCATGTGTGGCATAATTAAGTGATAAATTATGAGTGTCATTACTTTTTCATACATAAGTATTAGTACATTCTCTATTGAATAGAACGGAGCGCGGCATACATGCACTCACGATTGTATACCCAAGAGAATTAAAAATTAACTGTAGGACAAAACCAAATAAAACAAAAGCTGTTCAGCGATCATTTATTTATATATTTTAATCTGAATCTGATAATGACATTAGGGTTTGTGTCACGAACTTGGAATCTGAACTGCAGCTGCTGTCGCCTACGTTTATCAAAAACGGCTCATCTACAATGCTGTCGTATCGCACGTCTCGATCCCAATCATCAAAACAAAGTTTTAAAGAATTAAATTGGCAGTGGTAGGGCGGTAGCCAAATCACTGCGTGACCTTTGGATTTTGCCATTTCATCCAAAAAATATGTCCGCTTTGTTTGCTGTTTCTGCAGGTTCAACAGTCTGACCAATTCTTTTTTGAACATTTGAATGTTAGCTGCCACAACATTGCGTTGCTGGTAAAGCTTTATTCACTTAAACGGAACGGTATGGGGCGTTGTCCATCAAAATATGGTGGGGCTCATTTAAATCATCCATCATTTATCATTATGTTTTTTCTTTCACACGTTTGGCTGCATAAAAAAATAAAAAGTCACGCCTTTGCCTATTAAAATTGTTTAAAAAAAACCGACTTCAAAACTGACTACAGTGCTAATTAAAACTTTTTTTTAAACCAATTTAAACTAAAAAAGTACAAAATAATATTTAAATGACCTAACTGTTCTATGGAATTGTACAAGAAACCTATTTCCAATTTATTATCTGTTATTTTTTGGAGTCAAAAAACATACAGTCGAATTGTTAACCTCCTCTTTTTTGAAGTCGGGTAAAAAAGTTAAGTTTCATCGACACGACCCATTACTAACATGAACTGTCAAAGGGATCAAGGTTCGCCGGGCCGGGTATAATGAATGGACATCACATAACACACGAAAACAGACAACGTAAAGGGCACGGGTATAAAACAAAAAACTCAGTAAAATTACAAATTATACTAGTAAATTAGTCGGACTGTGCAGTTGTGCGCCTGCGATGCCCATATTAAAAGGGCCCCACTCATCTTAAGTCGTGACCCGCTAGGGGTCGTGACGCTGGTTTTCAGTAGACCCTAGCTGAGTGAGCTCACGGACATCACCACCATGCTCTGCAGGACGTGCTCGTTATTCTGTTCTGGTAGCTGGTCGATCTCATGTTTGTAAGGATTGAAGAGTCAAATAAAACGTGTGTATTTATTAAATTTACTCAGACTGACTACTATGTTCTTATGTTAACAATTCGATCGCACTTATTTACTATCTAAATGATTTTGGAACGAAAAATAAATTGACCAAATGATTTGTAATGAAATATCTCGATTTTATTTATAGATTGAGGAGTCAGATTAAAAGTACTGTACATTCTTTTACTAAACATAGATTTTTGGTAGGCACTGTATACAGTTTCTACTAAATGTATAATATTTTCAAGAGTATTCCTTAAATACTCTTCGTGTTTCAGGGTGGCCTTTTAATTCAGAGTCACCTTTATGTTCTTATAACTTTTGAAGTATTATACTATAAAATTGAGGATCGATTGTACGAGGGTCAAACTGAAAGTTCTTAGAACTGGCCACTTATAAACAATATAATAAAAAAAATATTCTAAAATTTGAAAATAGAACTCTTTGCCAATATTACTGAGTATATATTTCATTCATTTGTCATTTGTTTTACGACTTGGCGGCAAATTGAAAATTGTCTGTGTCACGTCAAAATGAATTTAACACGAGAAAATTTTCGTGCAATGATTTTTTATGACTTTCGATGTCATTTAAGTCAACAAGAAAGTTATGATAGACTACGATTGGCCTTTCACGATGAAGCCCCATCTCGTGCGACTGTTTACAACTGGTTTAATGAGTTTAAACGTGGTCGCACTAATCTCACTGATGATGTACGTGAGGGACGGCCTTCTACGGCGACGACTGAAAATAACATCTGTGTTGTGCGGCGTATGATAGAGACTGACAAAAGAGTGACCTATCAGCAGATTCGGACAAGCTTAGGCATCGGTATGAGTCAAGTGCACAAAATCCTCCACGAACATTTAGCGGTCAGGAAGCTTTGCGCCCGGTGGATACCTCATAATTTGACTAAGGCTCAAAAACTCCATCGTGTGGATTGGTGCCGTAAAATGATTGAAAGATTTAACGGAGGTGACTCAAATGCTGTGTTCGACATACTAACAGGTGACGAAAGCTGGATTTACTGTTATGATCCTGAAACCAAAAGACAATCTGCTCAGTGGGTGTTTCCTTTCGAGGAGTTGCCAACTAAAGTGAAGAGAGATCGAAGTGCGGGAAAAAAAATGGTGGCCTCGTTCTTTGGAAGGATAGGTCATTTCGCAACAATTGTGTTAGAGGATCAAAAAACAGTTTCTGCAGAATGGTACACTACCAATTGTTTGCCACTTGTCTTGGAAAAAGTTCGAGAGAAACGACCTCGCAGTAGGATCCTCCTTCACCACGACAACGCCTCGTCGCACACCGCCAAGCGAACGATCGACTATTTGGCGACATCAAACGTTGAATTACTGGGTCACCCGCCGTATAGCCCCGACCTCGCGCCTTGTGATTTTTATTTATTTCCAAAAATTAAAGAAAAACTTAAAGGAAAGCGGTTTATGAATGCTGAAGAAGCGGTGGCTGCGTATCGCGATGCCATTGAAGAGACCCCTAAGGACGAGTGGGCAAAGTGCTTTTCCCAGTGGTTCCATCGCATGCAGCGGTGTATTGACGTCAATGGACAATATTTTGAAAAGATATAATAAAACTAATAACTGGCTAATGTAATCAGTTTTTGATTTTCTAAGAACTTTCAGTTTGACCCTCGTACATAATTTTTATGATTTAGTACCGTATGGATATATTAATTTCATTAAGATGCAAAAATTGGCTTCTCAATCCTTACGGACATTCGAACTCGAGTTCTGCGAGCATGGCCTCTTGGGAC
This sequence comes from Pyrausta nigrata, assembly GCA_949316185.1. Lineage (NCBI taxonomy): Eukaryota > Metazoa > Arthropoda > Insecta > Lepidoptera > Crambidae > Pyrausta > Pyrausta nigrata. The sequence continues at coordinate 5,780,481 of OX438936.1, forward strand.
ACGATTTTCATGCAGTGAAAAAAAGTTTACATTCGTAAAAATGTATGCGTTTTTACGAGTGTGACCTTTTTTCTACTGCATGAGAATCGTGTTTCAGATCTCGGTCGTTGCGCTCGAGCCTCGCCCGGCGCGGGTCCGCGGCGTCCAGCCTGTACTCGAGCGCGTCGATGCGCGCCCCGACGGCGACGGCGGCGCGCACCCGCTTTTCGACGGCGCGCACTCGCTCCTCGACGGCGCGCACTCGCTCCTCGACGGCGCGCACTCGCTCCTCGACGGCGCGCACTCGCTCCTCGACGGCGCGCACTCGCTCCTCGACGGCGCGCACTCGCTCCTCGACGGCGCGCACTCGCTCCTCGACGGCGCGCACTCGCTCCTCGACGGCGCGCACTCGCTCCTCGACGGCGCGCACTCGCTCCTCGACGGCGCGCACTCGCTCCTCGACGGCGCGCACTCGCTCCTCGACGGCGCGCACTCGCTCCTCGACGGCGCGCACTCGCTCCTCGACGGCGCGCACTCGCTCCTCGACGGCGCGCACTCGCTCCTCGACGGCGCGCACTCGCTCCTCGACGGCGCGCACTCGCTCCTCGACGGCGCGCACTCGCTCCTCGACGGCGCGCACTCGCTCCTCGACGGCGCGCACTCGCTCCTCGACGGCGCGCACTCGCTCCTCGACGGCGCGCACTCGCTCCTCGACGGCGCGCACTCGCTCCTCGACGGCGCGCACTCGCTCCTCGACGGCGCGCACTCGCTCCTCGACGGCGCGCACTCGCTCCTCGACGGCGCGCACTCGCTCCTCGACGGCGCGCACTCGCTCCTCGACGGCGCGCACTCGCTCCTCGACGGCGCGCACTCGCTCCTCGACGGCGCGCACTCGCTCCTCGACGGCGCGCACTCGCTCCTCGACGGCGCGCACTCGCTCCTCGACGGCGCGCACTCGCTCCTCGACGGCGCGCACTCGCTCCTCGACGGCGCGCACTCGCTCCTCGACGGCGCGCACTCGCTCCTCGACGGCGCGCACTCGCTCCTCGACGGCGCGCACTCGCTCCTCGACGGCGCCGAGGCGGCCCTCGCAACGCACGCTCCTGCCCGTCAGCTCCAGCACGTCGTTGCGGAGGAACTAGATTTAGAGCTTAGTAGGCTTAGTATTAGGGGTTTTTGAATCGCTCGCGTGCAGATTTCTACTGGTTCTCGTTCGTCATCTAAAACTCCGGAACATTGACACTAGACCGCTCGGAACCACCACGAATGCCCTTAACCACTCTTCACAGAAAGCGAACGGTAAAATAAACGTCAAAATATTATGTTTTGAGTAAAATTAAGTCGCATTCGCCGGCAAATATCGTAAAGTGATTTAAAAATAGGGACCCTGGGCTCGCGTCGCCTTCGTCTTGGACCACATCTCCTCCCTGATTTGACCCAGCCGAAAACCTGTTATAGTCTGAATAATTTAAGATCACTTTGACAGCTCAGAGTTATCACCAAACGTAACAGTGTACGCAAAAGGATTCCATAAACAACAAATAAAAGAATAAAAATAAAATGCTAATGATTTAAAAATAAATAAAAGATAATAGCACTCAGTTAAGCATGCAATACGACACATTTTAGTTAATATTTTTTAAATTAAAAATACAAAATAAATCAAATTCCATACTACTGACAGACATCTAAAAACAACCATGTTCTATTCTGATTTTTTCTTAATTTTAGTGTTGTCATCTTTTTAATCCTTACAAAGATACAGATTTGTCGATTCATTGGTTGGTATTGTATTTGTATAATTGTAGTTAGTATAATTTTTCTCCGAAACTTATTAATTTAACATATACACATCATCATAACACACAGACAAACATTTCAAAGCAACAAGTTTATACCTTGCCTTGACCTTAACCACACAATAAGTACCCTTAACTTAACTGAGCCTTACGATTTTTTTAAGTAGTAGATTTGGTGCCCCCTCTATTATTGGCACTGATACGAAAAGTGTCTATTTAAGCATATATTTTCAAATCGATATTATGAAATATGAGATTTTTTGGTTGTGATCGTATATTACAATATTAAAAACAGCACTTTTATTTTAAAATATAAAAAGAAATAAGTGAATTTCTTTAACAAAATTCGTTGAAGAAAAAACAGAGGTCTATTTTCCAAAGGATTTTGACGGAATTTTTCTGAAACAAAATTAATGACATTTCGCTTCTATAGGTTATGTGCTCCCGTGTACCCACTTTTTTTTTCACCAAGCTTCTAAGTCAACGCGTCAAAGATTAATTTTTCTTTTGTTTATAGGGTTCCCACAAAATCGAAGAATGGGACGTGAAAAACATCCTCTGGTACACCGGACACGAGCCTAAACGGAATCCACAGTCGCGGTGGGCTATCACCTTTATTCCGCGTAATAATAAGAAAAAGAGGTAAGTCAGAAAGAATTCAATTTAATAAAGAAAACAATTTGCTTCTTTTATTTAGTATCAATGCTTCGCATTTAATGAATAATTTTTAAAAGTGCGTCAACGATTGGTAGTGTCAGTCACATGACACTGTACCCCAATACAAAAGGTATGTAATGTCCTTTTTTCTTTGCTTGTCAAATATTGTAAACAATTATTCAATTAAAAATAAGATATAGACACCCTACATACTACTTTTTATAATAGGAATTATTTTTAAGTTATGAAAAAAATGTTTACAATGTAAAGAGAAACGGACTTTACACAAACCGCATGTCAAAGTACCCCTCTTTGAAATTGAGACCGCCTCTATTCTCTACGTAATAAAAGCCGTATCCGTAGTACACATGGGTAACTTGACGTGCTGCTACTGCACCTCGTATCTCGTGTTATATTTATCAAAAGAGTACATATATTTTGATACCGATTAATTATTAATGTTATTGTTACAGAAATAAAGACCGGCCATGGTTCGGTTGCATCATAGCCGGTGCAGTGACCGAGGATCAGCTCAAGTGGATGGCAGCCCTAATGTTCAGCGAGCATTCCGACATACTACCCACGCCCAGGCTTGTCATCACGTAATACTGTAAGATGGCGAAGCAATTTGGCATTTATGGGCATGCAAATAAGGTATGTTTCAATGTGAGCTTGTTAGGTGAAATATAGATACTATGTGCTCGAAAATTGGCTGTAACTACCTGTTTTTTGAGTGGACTGATTTGCAATCTTACTGGTTAACAAAGGTGAACTTTTATAGTCATGTTTATCGGAATTGGCGTTCTAGGGTGAGACTAGACCATGGTCATTGGATAAGATGCAATATATTCTACAGCGAATTTCGCTATCGCTAATATAATGTATGAAACCAACAGAAGCCATTAAAACATGTGACCATTGTTCGCTGTACAATTGCATTTTTTCTAGGGGCAAAAAGGGAAAGTATCATTATAATCCTAGCGCTATCCCGGTTGTGCACTCGCACGCGAGGGCTCAAAGTCCGCTTTGGACCATGATCCACAACATAGTAAATCAGGTAATTACAGTGGAGCGACTGCCATCTGAACTCCGTGACCCTGTTAACAGGGGAACCTGTCCAGTTCGGATCTTGGTTACACATTCACTCGCCTGCATGTGCTGGTTTCAGGAAAAGGAGGGGAAGTGTGTCATGGCATAAGCAACCAATATCCAATATTTACTGAAATGTAAACGTAACATCAAATCGGTTATTCAACACATTCCCTTCCCATTTTTTGTCCTCTTTGCTGGGGTCTTGCTCTAATACGCCAATACCAAGAGCAAATAAACTATAAAAATCCGTGATCACACAAATCGCTGGCTCTTGTGAACCTGCCTTACCATAAAATATACCATCATTGCCGGAATCATTTAGTCGAGTATAATATAGTGTTGTTGCCAGTATTGGTTAATTATTTTTGCCAAAATGTGACTGTAATCGAATGAATGAATTAAAAAATGTACTCGCCCGTAATATTTTTATGAATTTCAATTTAACATAAGAGTTTAAAACCGCCTTATAAGTGTGATGAGTTTTGACATTTATAAATCAAATAGAAAATGTTAACATGTAAATTCTTTATTACTAAGGTAATTATACAGGTCGTCCAATAAATGAGGAGTAATCCTTTTAACTACAGATCAATTACATTATGTCCTATGTGTAACTACAGATTGATAACATTATGTCCTATGCATTTTCAATGTACTGAAAGACTGACTGATAGTCTGAACATTTTCGAGATAGGTTAGGCACAGTCATTTAATTTTTGTATCATTATTTGTACAAATAATGTTTTTTTTAAATCTTTTTTTTAATTCAATACTCTTAAATATTCTAGATATTAAATCAATATTATCTTTTTGTTTGAAATTTTAATAGAGCTCCCAAAAACAATAACCACTGAAAATCCTAATCTTAAAAGTGGTAGAACTGTCATATGAAAAAAAAAACAAAGGTGTTATTACAAAAAAAAATAGACCAGGCTTAAACCAGGTCCAAAAATTAGCCGACAACAGAGGAATGAATAACACATTCGTGACATAACCTAATTGTGAAACGCTTTTTTAATTGGCTAGCTAATAGCTTAGTCCCGGCTTAAAACCGGTAACTAAGTTTTTGTAATAGCGGGGTAGATATTTCCCTACTGTTTTTTTTACGAATACGGTACGAATCTGTAGTTAAAGGACGATCATTTAAGGATTCCCTGTATAATATTATACCGTAAAAAAAGATGTTATAAAAATGCGTTGTATTCTGCGCGTCGTTCAGTGAACACGCTTTATTGGATTTTAAAATATAATTATGTGATATAATATGATAAATTATTGTTTTTAAGTGATAAGCATTCACTTTGCAATCTAAATATATTATTGCACTTGAAAATATAGTATTAATTTATATATTCAATAGTATTTCTTTCGAGTGTTAAGGGTGTAATCCCAATAACATTGATGAAAGCAACGCGGCATTACAGCGTTAAGAAGCACTTGAAAATTTCGACAGGCTCTGCCAACGCCAGGGTGGCCGAGAGGTTAGGCAATCGCCCGGCATGCGAGGAACGCGGGTTCGATTCCCGCCTCTGGCGGTCATTTTTTTTCAAGTGCAATAATATATTTAATTATGTGATATAGTTAAATGTATGTCTTAAGATTATTTACAAGGTGTTAGCGTGTAACAATTATACAGGACTTATGTGACAATTACTCTTGTAAAATATAACAGTACCAACGTTTTAAATTTTATTCTCGAATTTTCTACGATGTATTTACAAATAATATTCAAAAGTACATGACATATAGGTACAAATTTGATCATTCAAAGTCAATGTATTATAACACGTAAAAGTGTTAACTAATTATTGCAGTGAAAATCGTAATATCAGATATAATACATATTTTAAATATATGATAATAATTCACTCAAAAAATCATTTTTATAAACAAAATTCGTGTAGGTATTAAATAACAAATAATGTTAACGTAAGACACATAATATTTTGTAAAAATATAAATCAATAACTGTCTCCAAAACAATAATTCTTGCCCCAATATGTTGAACATAATAAAATAATCCAGTGATACAGGATAAAATATCTTCACCATACGATACGATGGTAAGCGATGGGAGAATGGGTCATTTTGTATCATATTAGTGAGATTGGAGTCATTTTGTATCATCGAAGTCAAGTCTTCGTAGATGCAATAATTTATAGAAGTCACCTCTATATTAGACTCCGCTGACTCTAAATCGGAAAGCGAAAAGGATATAGCATATAATCGTACAATGTATAAAATTAGTCTTGAATAAAAATGTAAAGGCCAAATTTATGTAACAATTATTACTTATGAACTTTGAATTGTCAGTTGCACAAAATATGTTTAGCTGGTTCTAATTATAGTTTTAACAATAATCGATCTAGATAATAACGTATACTACCTAAAAGTCTCAAGATGCGAAATACGTTAACTGGTTAGTACTACTCGACTAAGCCATCTTGACAAATGTCAGACTTACGACGACATATTAGCAATGGGCGATTATTACTATTCGATTAAGCGGCGAGCAATACCGGAGCGTGCGGTGCGCAGGCCGTACTACTAACTACTAACTAATGAATCGTCATTCGTCGCGTCGATTAATCATTCGTTCGCTGCCTGCTGTTCCTGTGCGCACAGTCGCGGCAATTCAATCGAATGCATCGAAGGGCCGAGTATTAGATTATCATTCGATTGTCGATTATTATTCGATTTTTTTTTTCCGAATTACTAAATCGACATTCGATAGTTGGAATGGCCGATTGTCGATTCATTCGAATATTTTTTTGAACAATCGCCCATCGCTACGACAAATACAACAAAATTAGCAACGGCAATTATAAAGCAATATTGTAAAATTAAGATGAGTTGCCTGTGTTTATATTAACACCATTGCTTTTTAATTTCCATCTGTATTTTAGTTGTATTCGTCGTCAAAAGTCGTTTGACATGTGTCTAGTTGGCTTGGTCGGGTAGTATTTTACTCAATATGGATGACGTAGTAGTTTAGTTAAAAAAAACTGTTGAACTGCTAACGGTGACGCGATTAAAAGTTAACCGCGACCAACTGATACGGTGAGATCGGCACTTGGTGTGCAAAATGGTATGAAAAGTCTGATATGGTGCTAATTCAATGGAAGTTTTACTAATTGGCACAATATGTAATCGTTCCTTTACTGTCTTCTGACAATCAAAAGCAATAATGTTTATTTTTAGATTACCTTGTAAATAACATTAGCGTTTAAGGATTTATAATATAAAATGTTTGGTAATATCAATTCGTTACCAGTTTATTTAGTAAATAATAATAATAAGTGACAATTTGATAAGAATAGACGCAATTGATTTCCAGTTTCAATGACTATATCTTTATATCGATAAAATTAATATGTTAAGATTTTTTTATTCATATAATATTTACTTTCCAAGTTGTATTACATGTTAAACCCGAAAACCCTAGCTTTAAATTCTTCAAGTATTGTGTTTCCGGTACACACAACAGGCAAACAATTTTACATAAGCTTACAAAATTTATGCAAAAATATGCAGATTAATATTATACAAATGCAAAGTTAAGCAATACATTCCATTACATTAATCATGAGAAACATTACTTGTAGGTATGCTAACAAAATATGTTATAGTGAATAATACTGACAAGCATGCGTAGAATACATTTTACAATTAACATTTTATCTTGAAGTCGTATGTTTTCTCCTTTAAAACAGAATGCTGCTAATGCAGCACTTTAAAGGCATATATGCGTCTTTACTGTATTTATCTATTCACTGCCTTCCAAAGCCAAAAAGGTTTTTTAAACATACGATCTTTAATCATTTGAAAAATGACAATTCAATTCATCATCTCGGAAACTTGACATAATATAACTATAAAAAAAATAAGTACCTACTTATATAAGCACAAATGAATCACGAATGCCTTTATATAGTGCCTTTAAATGTCGTTTGAATTTACTATTTAGCCAGGGCCAATTCATAAAGTCACATGCTTCATAGCTGCTACTACCAAAACTTTATTAAGTCCAAAGACTAGTCAAATGGGTTGGATTGGCCCCTTTTCATTTCTTACAAAATCGCATAGCATTTTTGACTCGTGTATACCTTATAAAGAATCGTATTGTGATATCTAACGTAGGTGTGGATTTAATACAAACGTATGTACAAGTTTAGGAAATATTTTTTATATGTATTGTATACGTAAGCTTGCCAAAACGTACACATTGTATTTACTTACACGGTATTTCAAAATGTTAGAATTTGTACTAACTATCTCGTTCATGATTTTGAGGACCAAAATTAATCGTTTATGTATATATTTTTTTCTAATTAACCGAATTAACTATAAAATTAATTATTATATTTTATAGTAGTTATGTGTTTTGTAAATTGAAAAGACCAATTTTATTTATCATTAATAATTAGCATATAATATGTCAAAGTGTTGTATAGGAAATGTATTATGTTATAATGTATCTTAACAGTTTGTTAAATCAATGTGCATTAGATTTTTTTTTATCAAAGTTAAATATTTTAAAAACTTATACGTATGAGATGTTATTGTCGACGCGTATACTTCAAAAACTCAGGCAAATAATGAAGTTTTATTTAAATAAGTATTTATAGTCGTGTATATGCGGAACACTGTATTACCAATATATTGTAATAATAAACGGATTATTGCCAAATACTTGAGAATTTTATTTAAGACTGTCTTAAGTTGCAGTTATTGGTGGGCAACACGTGATGTGAGCAAATATAAAATGGTATGTCAACTCAAAACCATCCTAATTGACAACATCAAATTTTTATAATGGTACTAAAATTCAAAAACCGTTTCGAGCTTTGGCGATGCTCAACACGTTAAAAATACATTTTTTTGCGCTATGAATTCAGAGATATTTAAAAAAAAACTGAAAGGTACTATGATACAGGAATTATAAGGGGACATGCCTTTGCTTGGTTATCTGGTCTGACTTAAAAAAGTATTTTACCATACATAGATGCTAGCTGTCATTTTGACATTGACATTTGACACTGACACTATGATGAGTGAGTGAGACAACAGATAATGGTAGTGTTGTTCTATAAAAGTGAAGTCCATTTATTTATCGATAGTTTTAGTATAGTATATTTAGGATAATTTATATACATACATTTAAATGTTTATCTAGTATGATGACGAAATCATAAAATTTCCTTTATTCATTTTATTGATGTTTCATTTGATTTTAAAAACCATAAAAATTTAAGTAAGGAAAGTTGCAACATAAGATTTTGTTAGTTAGGTTGTGTTTGGATAAAAATACTCACTAAGATGATTAATCTTCTTCATTTAGAAGTTTCTAATTTTGATATACGTGCTTACTGTCGATATCGATATTTTACTGCTACAAAATACAACACTTAGACGTCAGTTATTTTTTTTAATTTAAACTATGGCAAAGGCGTAAAGTTGTCACATCCTTACTCTTGTACTTACGCTCTTTTAGAATGGAAAGTTTTTTAATAGTTAAATTCAAGGGGAAATAATGAAAAGAAATGAAAAAGAAATACGTGTGTCTTGTTTTTTGACGTACTACAAGGAAAAAAATAAAAAAGTGCATATAATTTTTTTTAAATGTTGTCAATTGTGGGTGAATTTTGAAAGTGAGAAATCGATCAGTTTATTATGATAAATGCAAAAGAATTTATGGATTAAGTACATGCCGTGTACAAGTGCAAGTGCATGTGCATGCATACTTATTTTTTTACCCCCTTGTTAGTAATGATTATGACATTGCTATAACACTCGAATAAACATGAGACGGCTAAATTGATATGTTTGTGTCCACTATATCATGTCACCTATCGGATGCCTATTATATTTTTATAACTTAAGCAATTATTTTGCAAGGTTTTACGAAATTAAATCAAATTTCACTTACAAAAATTAATCGACTGTGTCATCCGGTAGGACTCGAACCCACGTCCCTTCGCTATCCGGGCGAGTGCTCTTACCAACTAAGCTACCTATCGGTCATTAATTCCAAACTAGCTGTTTGGGCTTCGGGTGTTGTGATAATAAAATGTGGACTGTAGTTATAGATGTAGGTAAAATAATATATCAGAAATAGTTAAGTAGGTACATAGATTAGAATAAGTTGAATGGAACGCGAGCGTGCGCGCCGCTCGGTGGTCAAGTGGGGCTTCGGTCCGAGCCCCCTGCGCCCCTCACCGCGCCGTCCGCTGCGTAGCCGGTTGCCCCCGCGCCGAGCGCGTGAGTGAACACTAGCCGTTACATATTTATACTCGTACAAGTGTTATAACATTGGCAAATTCATTATTAGTATGTTTTTGAGGTTTTGGATGTCTTTCTCACACCCAGTTTCTCGTAAACCCTTGGGTACATCAGGCAGCACGTCAGGTTACCCACTTGAGCTACGAAAACAGCTTTAATTGCGTAGGGAATAGAGGCGTTATTAAGGTCACAATGGGGGTAGTTTGACGTGCGGATGTGTGGACTATGATGACGTCAGATCATTAAGCTTAGTTTGTCTGTCGTGTATAATTAATTACAAGTCCACTGATGTAACATAGAAATCACTTTTTGGTTGGCGTTCGTGCGACTTGCTATCATCGAAGATCGTCTTTCCGTAGCGCTCCGGATCACAAATCAACGGGTACTGGGCCTGTAGACAAGATGCAATCAATTCCAAAGCAAAGTTCGCTATCGTTAACAAAATGTATGAAACTGACATAAGCCATCGAAACATCACGTGACTTTTGCATAAATATTTTGACATTTAGTTGGAGATAGCGAAGTTCGCTGTAGAAAGATTACATCTTGTATACGAGCCTTGGTTCGAATCCTGCATGGAGTGTTTTATGAACACTAACTGTCATGAATATTTATGGAAATGATGAACAAATGAGTATTAGCATACGAGCAAGTAAGTATTTTTAATAACTATTTCTATTTTTATTATAGTCGCCAAAAGACAAGCTAACGCTTAGGGTTAGGTACTCAATGTTGTTTGAACAATTTCTTTTGTTTTAGATGCTATAATCTGCTAGATTCTTGACCTTCAGACCCGCTAGCATCTACTTATTTTATCAGTTGTATCAAAACAGCGTACTTACATTGGAAACGGGTGACACCGAGATCGATGTCCCTGCGGCAGCCGGCGACGTCCCCGCCGCGCGTGACACCGCGCACATTCTATCCAAATTACTTCTACCATTAATAAACCATATCGCTCTAATTTACCTCGGCTATCTCCTTCTTTTAATAAACCTCAGGAAAAACCGTCCCTCGTTATGTGTATCAGTTGTTTTTTACCTCTGTTTGACATCGGTCTTTTTTTTATACCGCTCTGCAATTAACGTTATCGGCGAATCTTGTAATTGCCCGCATAATGGCTAAAGTGAATCAGCTGACAGAAGAGGACATTAGTAGGGTAAGTTGGTTAATCGATTTACTTTACAATCATGGTAGGGTATAGAATAGATAGGCTATTGAAGCTGTCGGATTTGCAACCCAATGTTGCTTGGTCGGTAGGCGGCGTGATAATGTCGTGTGTGCCTCGCACGCACTGCCTTGCCTACTCGTCAAAAGGAAGTTTTATTGCCCTCGATAGCAACGCTCGGGGCTTTATCCACCTGCGATGGTGTGCTATGGATATTAGTACAATAGGTATACTGTCGGTAGATTAACGGAATCGTATCAAGCTTTATAGCCGACTCAAAGTTTAGCACTTCAACCGCCGACCTGCAAGATTTTTACACGCTATGGATGAATTTATAATTTCGTGGTCAATAAAAAATATGAAGATGTAAAGCTAATAATATAGGCGGTCCCTAGATAAGAATAACATAACGAACCACGTGATCATAAATTGAAACATTATTTTAAGTTTATAAGTAAGTAGGTATCCAATCTTGTTCGGGAATAAGTTAAATACGAATTCATGAATACTTATAACAATAAAGAGGATGTAAACTAAGTAAATACCTACATTCGTCGTCCATCTTGTTTGGGGAGGAGTCAAATACTTAGAACAATACAAATTTATGAATATTACAATATAAAGTGAGGATGTAAACTAAATTACCTACATTCATCATCTGGATGAACATATTGCTCAATGGCATAAACGTTACTTGAATGCAAATCATGCAGATGAAGCAAGATACGATGAAGAAATGCCTGTGGTCTGTAAAGAGTTAACATCAAAAAGTAGACTTAGACCGTATAGTTTTTGTAGTTACTTTCTTACACTAAACACACACTCTGCATACACACTTGCAATCCATACTAATAATTTAAATGCGAAAGTGTGTCTGTCTGTCTGTCTGTTACCTCTTGACGCTTAAACCACTGAACCGATTGAGATGAAATTTGGTATGGAGACAGTTTGAGACCCTGGTGTAGTGTGTACGTCACACCTGGCCCCTCGTTAGTATATAAGCTTAGGCTAAGTGACATTATACGCTCTTAATAAATCTACAGTGCGCGCTAAACACTCGTTTCATTGCGTCTCCGTCGTCCAACATTACACTGGAAAGGACATAGGCTACATTTTGTCGCGATATAAAAATATTAAGGGGGTGAAATTGGGGATAAAAGTTTATATGGAAAATCCAACTCTTGCGGGCGAAGTCGCGGGGAACCACTAGTTTCTTATAAAGCGTAACCAGTAAAAGAGGCAGATTTTTACTTTATTGCTCAGAAATCCAGTTGCCTTTACTTATTATCTTACATAGTTTCCGTGACTGTGAGTTATGTAACCATGGGTAGAAGCCATGAACATGCACACTACACACATACAACCATGTGTGGAATGCATGTGCAAGTTATCTACAAACTTACTTTGCTACAAGACACAAGAAAATGCTTTGTAAGAATTTTAGTCATTGATGATCACTCGTGAATTGAAAACGCAAAATATTCTGATTCACAGCGACGAGGTAAGGTGGCCCAGTACCCTACTAGCCTCATGATCATCTTAGCGTTATCCCGGTTGTGCACTCGCAAGCAAGAGCCCAGGGTCCGCTTTGAACCATGATCAGATCAGTAGATCAGGCACAGGGAAGTGACTGCCACCTAACCTCGCTCGGTGACCCTTGTGAACAGGGGAACCTGACCAGTTTCGATCATGGTTACACATTCAGTCGCCTGAACGTGCAGGTTTCCTCGCGATGATTGTCCTCACCGTAAGAACATCGGAAAGTAAAACATCTAATGTACATAATTTAGAAACCAATGAATGGTATATATCGCACGAGAGGAAACCTGCTAGCTACTATTTACGCAACCGACGCTCTACCCTACCAGCCTACGTGATTAAATTAGATGCTTTATCGAACATTTCCCAATAGAAATCTACTTTTTGGCAAAGCCTAGATCCTATCGAAGGCCAACGACACCTCATAAGTCGAAAACTATCCAGCCGTTTGGGCTGTAGGGCGTGCCAAACAATTATACCTACATACATACTCTCGAACAACATAACCCTCCTTCCTTCCACAGTCGGGTAAAAGTTATGTCTGCGAGTAAGTTTCAATTTTATTGTTACGCGCTAGAATAGCTATTTGGTTTTATTAGTCCTTATAATACTACGATGTGATGTGCAAACGATTTTGGCCTTAACACTGGTAAGGCACACTTGTCCTCGATAGTACATAAAAATGAAACACACTTATGGTTACAGCGTTGTCAGCAACAGTAAAGAAATGGCACTAGGTAGGTACTTATACATATATTTAGACAGATACATTGAACAAGAACATTTGACACAGTGATATTGACCGAAAGTAAGAGTATATTTTACATTTGGGTGTAAATCTGTAACAGGCTCAGTTATTTTGTAAATCATTGTTATATTATTACAAACTTCTAAGAACATCCGTTGGTTTGCTTGTGAAGCAGCGTTGGTTTCATTAAAACCCTATTTATGTGAAGGTTAAGTAGGTACTCTACGGCGTGGTCCTGATGGACGGATTGGATGGGTGACCATTTAAGTGACGTCCATGACAAGCATCTCAGTGGGATCTATGTAGGCTAACTTTACTTTACTTATATTATTATGCATGCGTGCATAATAATATAACGCACTAGTGCGTTATAGAATTATCCCTATAAAGTTAAGTTAGTACCGTAAAATGGGGTGAATAGAAACGTTTTCAACTTTTGAAACCAATTTTAAATATGTTTTTAGCTTTATTAGATGATACAATTAGTTTTATATTATGAGTTAAATAGAAATTGACAGTTTTTAATCAAAGGATTACTTAAATTCTTTGTGATTCATGAAATTAAAGGAAACATATACTTATTTTCTATTTATCGTTGATATGGGTGAATGGAAATGAAAAGGGGGTGAATAGACAAAAATGCTAGGGTTGACAAAATTTACTACTGTAGCTACAATATTTACGTAATTAGGTGTAAATGAGAAAACATCCTCGAAATATATTCATAACTTTTTTATTTTTGCAAGAAAGTAAAACAACTTAAAATAAGTAGCTTCTTTCTAAAAACATCTATGAAATTTTCAAACTTAGTTTTTTAAACGTGTTTAACATTTTTTAGGCAAACACTATACACTACACAGGTATTATGAAATGCATACCTATTTTACGTACCTAATTGGTTTTCCCGACGTTTCGAATGCATTGCATAGGCCGTGGTCACAGGTCTCCACTGCCAAAGTGCCAATGTGTTGAAAAAGTTCGTATGAAACTCGTGAGCAACTTGCTCAATAGACACTCGGCTGATTTACGCCCTCGCCTACGGCTCAGGCTGCAACCCACAGCCTCGTGTATAATGAGTAACTTTACTCACTTGTTTCATAATTTGGGTGGTGGTTTCACATTAAGGTGGGCTCCCATACAACAAACGTGATTTATTGGCGGTTTTTGCTCTATATCAATAATGATAACAATGAATTTTTCACAGAATATTAATGTGAATGTAAACTTTAAAAATTAACAATTACCTAATAACACTTATAATTTTTAATGTATGGGGGTCAGCCGAGTGTCTATTGAGCAAGTTGCTCACGAGTTTCATACGAACTTTTTCAACACATTTGCGAGGAAAAAACAAACAAGCATTGCATAAATCGTTTAATTATTAAAACACTTAGTTAATGTAAAATTTTCAAAACGATATTTGGTTGATGGTTTTCACTAGATTAGGCTTTCGTTTGCATATTGTGCTGCATTCAGGAATTCTGGTGGGGTTGTCATTTTTACAATTATTATACAACACACAGCAACAAATGCGATAGCAAACAAATTAAGAAAATCATGGCAAATGGAGCCTAAGTTTTTTTTTTCACGTGCCATATGTACTTCAAAATTATACTTTTAGTGATAAAATTCAAATATTTTGTAACAAATTATTGCGAATTGTAAATAATTTGATAACAATAAATGTTTTTTTCTTAATTAGGGACACAATTATTTGTTCCGAAAATGTAAATGAATTTTCGGCGGTATAAAATCTCTTTGTTGTATTATATAATCTGTATTGTGTTACGATAAAAAAGGGAATTACTCGGATAAATTGAAAATGCTCTGTTTACTAACATATAATTTGCAGTTAGTTATCCGTAAAATGGGGAGAATAGAATTCAAGGGGGAAAAATAAAAAAAATACGTCTTTTTCTTCATCGCGTTATTGTGCCCACACTGTTGCGTGAAATTGGCAGTTTTGATGATTTTTAGATATTACAACACTGACAGAATTGTGGCAGCACTATTATTACAAAAGTTGCTCCTGAATGCCAAAATTTATGTGTCAAAGTGATCAACTCAACCGTTGAAAATTTGAGCTGTCGAAAAATTTAATTTTATCTGGTGTTGTCTTACTAAACGATTTGAAATACTTAGTTGCGTGAAGTGGAAGCAATCAATTAATTACGTAAACATACAGGTAAGTAAAACAAAACATGTTTTTTCATTGAAATTTGCCTGAAAGTTATTTTACTTAATTATTGATTTATCTTGGGGTGAATAGAAGACGCCTGCGGGGACAATAGAATCGAAGTATGGGGTAAATAGAAACGAGTAAAGGCAGTATAGAAATGCTTGAGGGGTGAAAAGTTATGCATATGGGGTCATTAAAAATGACATTGCTAGGGCTGCTAAACTACATTTTTTTTCATTTTGCTAACACAAAATATTTATTTTTTAATTTTTTTGTTATAGTTATTTGCAAGAAGCCCCGCGTGTATAAGCCAGAACCTGGAGGAAAGCGCAACAGAAGGTATGATGCAAATATTATTACACAAGCAGTGGAGGCCTGTGACCACGGCCTATGCAATGAGTTTGAAACGACGGGAAAACCAATTAGGTACGTAAAATAGGTATGCATTCCATAATACCTGTGTAGTGTATAGTGTTTGCCTAAAAAATGTTAAACACGTTTAAAAAACTAAGTTTGAAAATTTCATAGATGTTTTTGGAAAGTAGCTACTTATTTTAGCTTTGACGACCGTCTTGATGTAGTCGTTCGCACACCGGACTTCTTAACCAGGCGGTTGCGGGTTCGAATCCCGCATGGGGCAAATGTTTGTGTGATGAGCACGAGCATTTGTACCTAAGTGTATGGATGTTTATATGTATTTAAGTATTTCTATCCGTTATCCTAGTCACCATAGCACAAGCTCACGCTAAGTTTGGGGCTAGGTAATTGGTGTGTTTGTTGAAACAATTGATTGATTGATTGATTATTTTAAGTTGTTGTACTTTCTTGCAAAAATAAAAAAGTTATGAATATATTTCGAGGATGTTTTCTTATTTACACCTAATTACGTAAATATTGTAGCTACGGTAGTAAATTTTGTCAACCCTAGCATTTTTGTCTATTCACCCCCCTTTCATTCCATTCACCCATATCAAGGGTAAATAGAAAATAAGTATATTTTTCCTTTAATTTCATGAATCACAAAGAATTTAAGTAATACTTTGATTAAAAACTGACAATTTCTATTTAACTTATAATATAAAAATAATTGTATCATCTAATAAAGCTAAAAACATACTTAAAATTGGTTTTAAAAGTGGAAAACGTTTCTATTCACCCTATTTTACGGTAATAACCTATCTTTATAGGGATAATTCTATTACGCACTAGTGCATAATATTATTATGCACGCGTGCATAATAATATAAGTAAAGTAAAGTTAGCCTACATAGATCCCACTGAGATGCTTGTCATGGACGACGCTGTTACAGATTTACACCCAAATGTAAAATATACTCTTACTTTCGGTCAATATCACTGTGTCCAATATTCTTGTTCAATGTATCTGTCTAAATATATGTATAAGTACCTAAAAGTTTTCAAGGGAGGAGGTTCTTAATTTGACAAAATTTTCTTTTGTATCCCCAAAAAAGAGTTAACCTGCCTGGTGCAAAAGTATTTGTATTTTACTAAAAGGTATGCATTTTCTGAAAACTCTAAATTTTTGTTTGCTTTTATGTTGATAGATGGCGTTATTTATATAAGTTGTAAAAATGCGTCGTAATCATTGAGCATGAAACAAAAACAAATTATTGTGATATTATGTGTGGAAGACATGAGTGGAAGGATTTACGTTAAAAATGAGATGGTTGCAAATTGAAGTTAAAAACAAAATTTTATGGAAAAAAACGTCTTGACGATATGATCACTAATATGTTAAAAACCACCTGTTTGTACGCGTAAATCAAAAACATGCTAAACTTAAACCTTTTTCTATACTAATATTATTAAGAGGAAAGATTTGTTTGTTTATTTGCATCGAATAGGCTCCGAAACTACTGGACCGAATCAAATGAAATTTGGCACAGAGGTAGTTTGAGACACCGGGAAGGACATAGGACATCTTTGTCGCGATATAAAATCATCAGGGGGGTGAAATGGAGGATGAAAATTTGTATATAAAAACCGACTTTCGGCGCGGGCGAAGTCGCGGGGAACTGCTAGTCTTAAATAAAAATCTACCTGACTTAGTTTGGTCAACGCCATCTAGGATTTTAAGTACTTATTTTGTGACACTAGGAATATCACTTATTAGATAATAAACCGTTGTCATAAAAATACCGCTTGCCTTTGCCTATCAGTTTAAAACACTTTCCCTTCTAAACAGCTCATTGGTCGATATCGGATAATATTTAGTTTTTTATTGATAACTGCTTTGACTCTACATTAGTCCACTCAAATAAGCAAGTGTAGAGTGCGTGAGCTGGCACCTAAGCAATTTCTTCAGAAACCTCTTCAGGGTGCTCAGAGAGTAAACATACTAAAAGTCCCCGCCTGAAGAGGGGGCGCCGGAGTGGGGGGAGGGGGTTAAAGTTCCCACTTTTGAGTTTTTCGCTGATATCTTTAAAACGGTGCGTCGCAGAGAAGAAGTGTCTTTAACGAGATGAAGGCTAATAAAATTTCCTACAACTTTTATTCTATACCCTTTTTCGAAATCCTCATCAGTTTTCGAGCATAACGCTCCGAAATAGTGAAAATGAATATTTTTTAGCGTGACGGGCATTACCTGATGTTGGAAACTATAAATTAGGTATTTTATTGACAGCATAAGTTGGGAATACCTCCAAGCGGTGAAGGCGGTAACAGTTTGAGATCGCGTTTTCGACCAAAAGCGGGTAATGGAGCAAAAGCGGGTCACCAATTTTTTATCTTCGATACAGACACCACGGTCCCAGAAAACGCGATCTTGCTGGCTAAAACTCCCATTCCCAGTATCATCCATGCCTTCGGGCTTATGTAATCATCGTCTCTTATCTCATTTCGACTTGTTTGGTAGTAGCCTACCCGGTAACGTAGGGGAGCAGCCACAAGGCCATAAAAATTCTAAAGACTCTATAATCAATAAAAGTTATGAGTTACGAATTCGATTATCCACAATAAGTACTAATAAGTATCCTGTGTGTAACAAGGACGTCGTAAAAGGGAGTAAGGACGTCACTGAGATGAAAGCAAAGGGAATACTTGGCCTTATCAAACAATATTTTGCCGCTGCGCTAAGGATTGTGGTAGTGGCTCATGTAGATGTCAAAGCAATGCCCAAATGTTCTGCGGCATGCCTCCACCGCCAAGGGAAATGTCTCAACGGCGTATCTCTTGACGAAAAGGAAGTCGAAGACGTCACAGAGACCCTCCAACAAGAACCATCCACTGAAGATGAGGTAGCTTTTGAAGAAGAACCCTTGCCAGGACCTTCACAGCCTAAACGGTTGAGAATATAAGATAAAATATAAAAAGTAAAAAAAAGGAAATAAGTTTAGACAGCTCTATGGCTGAACCGATTTGTATGAAATTTGGTATGTAGATGTATAAGAAGCTGGATTAACATGCAGGCTATTTATTATTCCGAAATAATAAGAATAATCATTTATTTCAGGCAACAAATTTTTACACAAAATATTGGCTCATATAATAAATACCTTATAGACTAACATACATACAAATTAAAAACATAACAATGATTAATAACACGCGTCAGCGACTTGGTTGTAGGCAAATAAGACGATTGTAGTAGTAGGCAAGAGGAAGTATTTGAGTTGTTTTTTTTTTTCGCAAATTACATTTTTTCAGAACGTGTAGTTCAAAACGAAAAAATGTGTAGGACATATGTTGCAGAAAATTTTATTAGCTTTCATTACGTAGAAGACACCTTTTCTTTACGACGCACCGTTTTAAAGTTATCATAGCGGAGTCATTATACGCATTCAATGTATGGGAACCAATATTTTTCGGATCAAAGGATGAGCCTTGGCATACTTGTTCCTTAGGTAGACTAGTGTGGAAAACGCCCGGGAGTCAGCGGCTCACACCCCGCTGTGGGGCTGGGGGAGGGGGTGAAGTTCCCTTACTCCGCACGCACTGTTACTCGTCATAACTGCTAATTTATGCCTACTAGGGCAAGTTTGGTATCGTTTTCAGCTAAATCAAAGATGACCAATTGATTTTTGAAACAAAAACCAAGCATTTTCATACAAAAAAATTGAATAACGGCCAAAAATTAAATTATTTTTTTTGGTAACGGCCATAAACTTTAAACGTGTACCAATATCTGCTTTAAAAAAATATAGGTAAATAGCCGCATTCATACAGATTCCAAAAATATCATCTTTGTTAAAAATATTATTAATAAAAATGTTTAAAAAAATATTTAACTCCACGCGGCAGACACGAAAATTCTTAGAAAAATACAGGACACCCAAAAACAACTTTTATATGTTGCTAAGGACCTGTAACTAGTGAGAATAGAATATGGTGTTTATAAAATAGGGCGTAATTTTAATGCTATTTTAATAAAAATATATTGTATAAACCCTGTGTAATAATAATAATGTCCTCCTAGCCGAATTTCGACCACGGCGGCCTATCTCAACAGAGATTAGCCAACTGCGCGGGACATATTATAGTGCACAAGTGTGTGCGCAAAACACAGGTGCACTCTCTGTTCCTTCACTCTCATAATTCAGTGAGACGGCAGTCCGACATGACCGTAGAGAGATCAGGCGCAGGACCAACGGCTTAACGTGCTTTCCGAGGCACGGGGGTGTTAACACCACCAACTTCCTGACTCCGGAGCTGTGTCTGAGTTATTTCAAGACAGAAAAACCCAACACTCCCGGCCCGACCCGAGATTCAAACCCGGGACCTCGTGGATAGTACCCAGCGTGCTGACCACTAGACCAACGAGACAGTCAACCTGTGTATAGGTTTACCGTCGTATTATTGCCGTTGTATTGAGAATTTCAATACATACATACAATACATGCTTGGGCTACCACTGGCAAGTCTGTACATGTAGATTTCCAGCTGTCACTGATTTTGGTTCATCATTCCCAATTAGATGGATCTTTTTGTAAATACATGCTTTCATGCATCATTCACCGTAGAAAATAAACAAGACCTAAAGAAAAAAGTATTTACGATTATACACTAATGAGTGATTGGTTAATTACGTGATTTCATAGTGTAATACTCAATATCTACCTGTCATATAAAACGACAAAAATCTTTTCCATTATGGAAAATGCATCGCTGTTCCTGCTCACATATGCTGTCATAACACCTTATGTGGCATTGGGGAAAGCATTCAGTGTCCACCGCAATTTTTCACCTTCGTAATTGAAGCTAGAAACAGTATTACACGGTCACACACGCCCATGATGGCATGGAAGAACTTTTTCGCTTTGTGGTGCTGTAAAAAATCCATATTGCCTACCGAGACGTATTAATTAAGAGGAAAGTAAATATCCAGGTAATCGTAATAATTTTTACCAAGATTATTTGCTATCATGACATGGTGGTGTTCTACAGTACCTATGTGTACCCATCAGTACCCATAGCTCTTCTAGGCACTCGTTGCACAAAAGCGATAGCTAGCACCACGACTTCGGTCATCAGCGTCTACGGTTCGAAACCTGATTCGTTTACAGCCGTGGTTATTACTGCATCAAACATGTACCATCATTCTTATCTTCACTACTTCATAGTTACATGGAGCTCATCTTTGCGTATTCGGAGTGCGTTTAGATAGTAGGTATATCGGAGGAGTCTGTGTCATACACGTCCTTATTTAGGTCAAAATTGTATGAATAGCAAAAAGTAGAGAGCAAATGAAATTTCTTCGTTCGAAGTAAGTACCTGGGTTATATAAGCTATAGGTACCTACACGTAGATATTGGAAAACACCACCAGTACCAACCTTAATATGTGGTAGCAAATACTTTTAAATTTACACGTCCAGTAGTCAACAAAGATCTTTTCCTTTTTACAGAACAACAAAAAGTAAGTCCTTCCGCTATTCCATACCTTAATGGGGCAAATGTGATACTGCTTCCATCTTCAATTGTAAAGGTAAAAAAATGCGATGGACACTGAATGCTTTCCTCAATGTCACAGAAGGTGTTATGACAGCTTATATGAGCAGGAACAGCGCTGCATTTTCCATAATCGAAAAGATTGTGGTCGTTTTATATGACAGGAAGATATTGAGTATTAACACTATGAAATCACGTAATTAACCAATCACTCAATAGTGTATTCATATCAGACTATGGCAGTTCACTGCTGGACATAGGTCTCTCCAAGACTGCGCCAACTTTCATGGTCCTCCGCTTCTCGCAGCCAGCCACCACCGGCCACCTTCCTCAAGTCATCGGTCCACCTAGCAGGGAGGCGCCCAACACTACACTACGTTTTCCGAGACGTGGTCTCCATTCGAGAACCTTCCTACTCCAACGCCCGTCGGTTTGCGACAGACATGACCAGCCCACTGCCACTTCAGCTTACTGCACTTCTGAATGATATCTATGACTTTAGTCTTTTGGCGGATGATATCGTTATGGATTCTATTCCTTAGCGAGATCCCCAGCATAGACCGTTCCATAGCTCGCTGAGCGACATGAAGTGTTGGACCAGCTTGACTGTCAAGTTCCACGTCTTGGCCCCGTAGGTCATGACAGGTAGGATGCACTGGTTATACACCCTGCTCTTTAGGCATTGCGTCGCCACGACGAGAAGATGTGACGCAACTTCCCAAATGCTGCCCAAACTAGCTGCACCCTTTTGGCGATTACGCGCTCGAAGTTGTCTCTACCCAGTTGCAACACTTGCCCGAGGTAAACGTATTCCTGGACAACTTCGAGCGTCTCGCCGCTGACTGTTATCGGTTCCGGGAATAGTGTATTCGTAAATACTTTTTTCTTAAGCCTTGTTCATTTTCTACGGTGAACGATGCATAAAAGCATTTATTTACAAAAAATCCATCTAATTGCGAATGATGTACCAAAGTCGGTGACAGCTGGAAACCTACATGTACAGACTTGTCAGTGGCAGCCGAAGCATGTATTGTATGTATGTATTGAAATTCTCAGGTGCAGTTGCAAAATGAATTGTGTCGGCCACAGATGCAGTTGCTTACAGCGGCAACATAAGTGCACGGAGTTGAGCGATTCCAAGCGCAAATGTACATAAGAGACAGTATATAAATATATGTGGGCGTTTAAGCACATATCTATGTAGATCGATTAATTAAAGACCCGTCATTGGTCACCCGACATTGTCACTAAATCTAGCTGAGCAATAAGTTTTTAAATACGACGGTAAACCTATACACAGGCGTTCATACAATATATTTTTATCTAAATAGCATTAAAATTACGTCCTATTTTATAAACACCATATTCTATTCTCACTAGTTACAGGTCCTTAGCAACATATGAAAGTTGTTTTTTGCTGTCCTGTATTTTTCTAAGAATTTTCGTGTCTGCCGCGTGGAGTTAAATATTTTTTTAAACATTTTTATTAATAATATTTTTAACAAAGATTATATTTTTGGAATCTGTATGAATGCGGCTATTTACCTATATTTTTTTAAAGCAGATATTGGTACACGTTTAAAGTTTATGGCCATTACCAAAAAAAATATTGAATTTATTTTTTTATTTTTGGCCGTTATTCAATATTTTTGTATGAAAATGCTTGGTTTTTGTTTCAAAAATCAATTGGCCATCTTTGATTTAGCTGAAAACGATACCAAACTTGCCCTAGTAGGTATAAATTAGCAGTTATGACGAGTAACAGTGCGTGCGGAGTAAGGGAACTTCACCCCCTCCCCCAGCCCCCCAGCGGGGTGTGAGCCGCTGACTCTCGGGCGTTTTCCACACTAGTCTACCTAAGGAACAAGTATGCCAAGGCTCATCCTTCGATCCAAAAAATATTGGTGTTGGCGTATAACAACCCAACTATCAGTGAAAAACTCGAAAGTGGGAACTTTAACCCCCTCCCCCCACTCCGGCGCCCCCTCTACAGGCGGGGACTTTTAGTATGTTTACTCTTTAGCATCCTAAACAGATTTTTGAAGAAATTGCTTAGGTGCCAGCTCACGCACTCTACACCTGCTTTAGGATTACTTTTTGAGTGGACTACATAGCGATGGCAGGTTAAATATAAAAACATATATACCTAAAAACTTATCGTTTGGAGAGGCATATTTTGCCTTGACTCTTTTATAGCGATGGAAGGTTTAATATGTAGGGTTTAATTCTATGCACATAAATATTATACTATTCCATTCTTTTAAGAAATACTAATATTACTTTAGTATCGCACCGGAAAAATTGGTAGATAAGACTGAGATATAAAATACGAAAAGTAGAAACTTTCAAACACTTCGCTGTCGACCCAAATGCACTCCCCTAACTATACACATACGTACCTATGTGATCGGCCGATCGCGGTACCCATAACATTCTGTTTTGTCGATAAACTTAACACCTATTTCTATCACTAGTGGCGCAGAAACGCGTTACAGAGTGAGCTCCATTCTGCATAATTTATAAACTTTTTAAATATAAACTACTGGTTCAAAACTGCCACCTAGTTATAACTGAAGCTGGTTGTTGGCTGTAACATCTACGAGTGTAAAAAACGGGATGAATAATTTGACTAGACAAGAAAAGGCAGACGCTAGAAAAAAGTTTGAGAACCAGCTTCGGTGTGCATTTGTGAAATATGACAACCTGGACGATGAGGAAGACAACTCTGAGGTAAAGTAGTTTGAATTTTAAGTTGCAATATTTAGACTTTATTTTCTAATACCCAAGTACAAAGTTGCATCTTCCAAAGCCTTAGTGTGACAATATCATGTTTTGTGTTTTTTTTTTCATTACCATTTGCCATTATTTTGGCCCTGTACCTGACATGGGGTGGAACAAGTCAATTGTCTATATAAATTACTGATTTCTGTATATTACCATTAAGCGACTAATGGTTTAGTAGGTAGGTAATATTTAATCAAACAGAGCTTCAGTTTGTTTCACACCTACCTAATTTCCGAGTCATATTTATCGATTATATTATCCTCTATAATTTATACATCAGCCTTTGGGTTCGTCTCCGAACATAGGCCTTCTGTCCTCCATACTTCTGTCCCCGGCCTGCAGCCAGTTAATTCCAGCCTGTTGCCGGATGTCATCTGTCCATCATTTAGGTCGTCCTCTGCCGTGGATATCCTCTTTAATATTTTCATTTAATTTTAATAACTGTTTGTAGTACGTATTTTATTTATTCCATCTGCAGTATCAAGTGTAGAGGGTGCCATATCCAATATTAAAATATGAAAATTCGCTGGGCAAGTGTGCGAGTTAAATTCGCGTGGGGAGGGTCCCGTGCATTGAATAAATCTAAATTACATATTTCAGATTAAATCTAAGGTACATTGTATATTAATAATATTATTATTAGATACTTCTTCCTTTTAGGTTACGCAACTGTACGCCCAGCAAGTACCTTTAGTTATAAAAGTAAATGGCCAATTCGCACCTATTTTCTTTAATTATTATTAACGTCTTCTGGTGGTCCCACCAGAGAGCTTGATAAGTTTTTAGGTTCGTATATTCGTAAAACCTTTGTAACGAAAGTAATTACGTAAGTACTTAATACATTTAGCTTTCGATTAATGTTATTCTCTTTTCTCTATTAGTTTAGATAATTCTGGACGCTTGGCGCGAAGACCAAGCCCTTACAGTCATGTTACACAACACTCAACAAAAAGAAAGTCAATAATCACAATATATATGCACGCCAATTGCTCGCCGACCCTATATGCAGGGTGGATCGATCAACCCATTCCACTATCAGAACGAAAAACCTTTCATTACATTCACGCAACGTCCCTCAAGAAAATTACCCCTTGAGTTTATGTAAGGCATGCTATCGACATGTCATGACGTCGAAATGACACGATTCAGCTCAGTAGTCCGTCAAAAAAATCTTGGGTAAACGGCAACACGGAAAGATAGCTTAAAGGATAATGTTTTCTTCTAAGTTCAATTCAATTTTGAGACTCACGTGCTAGTGCTGTGACCTTGAGTTGGCGTTAAAGTTAACCCAGGAACATGGATGAAACCGTGATTCAAGTAAGTGCGTATTTGTTATTGGACTGGCTGGAGAAAAGATTTTGATGATAGTTCCTATCGAAGTCGTCTATCACATGCAACAAATAAAAACTTATTAATTTGCCTACTTAGATTAGATCTTATATGAATCAAAAAAACTCATATAAGACTGATAATTGACAATAGTTCAGTCTCACTTTTCAATATTTACTTTTATTTGGGTATCCACGTGTACTTATTCAATAGTTAGATAGAGATAATAATATTATATTTTTTTCGAGAACGATTCTATTCTATTCTATTTGAATAGAACGAGATAGAATACAATATCAATTTGTCTAATAAAAACAACGACAATCGCATATACAGCTAAAATGCATATTATTAGCTGTTTTCTTTAAGAATATGAAAATTCGAAAAATACAAGTATACTGCACTTGCATACGCTGACTTATTTAAAAATAATAAATATTGTAAAGCTATAAATTTATTAGGTACTTGAAAAAATTGTAGCAATTTTTTACACATCGTTTGTCTATGAGGTAGTATGTATTTTGATTAAAATTGTATTTGGATATCATTTTCCATAAATAAAATCCCCCAAATTTTATCAATGAAAGGAGGACTTGAAAATGTCCTACGGATGCCAATTTCATACAATAGTACATTGTACGTAAACCAAGTTACGTAGTGTATGCATATTGATGCGGGATCTGACTGATTAAGAAGAAAGATGAAACAGGTTCATTAACACAATGAGGGAGGGTAATCAATGGACTGGCGAACGAATGTAGACACGATGTGATACAAGCGCAAATACAAAAGTCCTAGAAGAAGGGACGTTAGTTTGGCTCCAGAAATCAACACGTTGTAACGGAATTCGTACGTCGGTATTAATTTGTAATTAGGTACTATTCATTTCGTAAAGCTTATTTTTAAAAGCAACTCTATAAAATCAAACGTCAGCTGAATACAACCATCATCCTCCTAGCGTTATCCCGGTTGTGCACACGCACGCGACGGCCCAAGGTCCGCTGACCATGATCCAGGATGTGGCAGATCAGGTAATTACAGTGGAGCGACTGCCATCTGACCTCCGTGACCCTGTTTCCAGGAACCTGACCATTTTGGATCAATAAAATGAAAATATAAATTCCTACTACGAAAACGTAGCACATTCCGTAGCAGCACAGCTACGGATAATGAGACTTATAATAATATAATCCGGCGGATATTAACATGAAAATTGCATAGCTTAATGCAGTGAGCACTTTAGATATGATGTTTAGACCAGAGTACTGCAAAGGTTTTGGCTTTTACTTTTACAGTCGGTCGCTTTCTGGACACACTTTCCACGGGAATGCTATTACTCGTATTGGTGGTTTTTCCTTTACCAAGAAGTTGCCCAAAAGGTGCTTGTCGGCATGCACCGGGCGATAGATAGATACTCTTTATTGCAACCAGAAAACACTTTGCAAATCTAAAATAAAAGAAAAATTATGTTGGTAGGTACAATGTAGGCGGTTTTATCGCTGGGAGCGATCTCTACCACACAACCTTTGGGTAAAAGAGATCAGTCTCCAAAGGCAAAATATACAAAACCGTGATCCAAGCTGCCTTACTGTGTGGTTCGGAATGCTGGGCAGTAAAGAAAACTGATGAAAAACGATTGCATATAGCGGAGATGAGAATGTTAAGATGAATGTGTAGAGTGTGAGGAACGAGTAAGGGGAAGTTGAAAAGTGGCGCCGGTGACGGAAAATAATGAATGAAATAAATAAATAGATAATGGGACACCGTTTGTCTTGGTACGGACATGTAATGAGGAGAGAGGAGGATCATGTGACGAAAAGAATGATGAGTATGCATGTTGATGGATGGAGTGGAAGAGGCAGACCTAGGAAGAGATGGATGGATTTGTATAAAACAAGATATGATAGTAAAAGGAGTGGACGATTTAGTGACGAATGATAGGATAGTATAGAAGATAAAAACATACTGCAACGACCCCAGATAAACCCTGTTGGGAACTGGGCAAGAAAATGATGTTTAGACTACAGGAGTTAAGGTAATCTAAAACCAAATTAGCAGCTTTTAAAGTCTTGTGCTTGCTGCTCTACAAGTGATTATGTGCGAAATTTTGGGACTTTATCGTCAAATGTTGCATTATTAGTTCTAAAAAGTAATTATGCGGTATAGTCTAAAAAAATACCAACAATGCAGACCTTCATAAATTTTTATGACTAGTCGTATTTGGTTCTTTATAGTATTACTAATGGTTCCACGCGACTTCGCCCGCAAGAGTTGAATTTTCCATGTAAACTTCCATCCCCCATTTCACCCCCTTAATGTTTTTTATATCGCGACAAAATGTAACCAATGTCCTTTGCAGGGTCTCGAACTGTCTTCATACCAAATTTTATCTTAATCGGTTCAGTGGTTTAAGCGTCAAGCGGTAACAGACAGACACACTTTCGCATTTATAATATTAAGTATGGATCCGTAGCTGTGCTGCTACGAAATGTAGGTACTACGAGATGCTTTCGTAGCAGGAATTAATATTTCATTGTAGTCAAGTTACAGTTTAGGCTCCGCGCAGATCAGCCACCGACCACAGCCACTGATAGCTAGAGACAAGCCATATATAGTGTCACTGACCATTATAGTCCAAGTAGGTATGCTGGACTAAACATGCTCTAAGAAATGACAGATAATTTTTGTGCCGAATCAAAGTGCCCCTGCCGACTGTACAGGGAACTAAAATAGTGTAACTTCCATATGTTTATGTCAATTCTCATTAGTTCCGTGGACGGTCACCACACGCTCACTACAGCCGTCCAGCGCAAAAATGGCGATAATCAAATGGCTTCATTGTTAGGTTGACAGTATGCAGTCCAGCGTACTTGTACTATAGAGGTCAGTGTATAGTGTTAATACGTTACGGAGTCGCCGCACACGTGAAGCAAGTGGCGATCTCAGTGTTCGCGACACGCTACTGGTGGCGGCCACTCACCATTTTGAAAAAACATCTGTCAACCAAAAGATCTAGCAGATGAGTATCTCATATTGTGGCGGTGGTCAGTGGCCCAACTGCGTGGAGTCTTACAGTCACTGATGTTTGATTTTATAAGGCTATATGTTTTACTTAATGAGTAACCACAACATAATTTTGCTCTGCAACAATTTAATCAATAAAATAGATTCTAGATACAATCACAAAGTTAAAACTGCCAGTGAATATAAAGTGTAGCACATACATTGTAGTTATAATAACACGTAGTCGTTCAGTGTGTTGTTTCTGCGCGAATATATACAAACTGTTCAATAACCTAAAATTTCTCACATTATAAAGTGCAGTGGCTGCATGCAAACAATTGACCACAGGCGTTTCTTAACATGCAGTCTTTGTAGTCAATACTATGACTTGGAGTGTGCAGGGGTATCCGAGCAGCGCTTTTTCAACACGTTGACAGGTGAACATAGGGCCGTGTGGAAGTGCGTGGCCTGTACTAGCCGGCAGCCTAGTAGTACCTAATAGGTACATGAAGTTCTGTTGAACATTAAATAGAGCACAAAATAAAATGGTGCAAAGAAAGCGAATGTCTTAAAACCATAAATAACTCCTTGGAGTATTACGGAATCGTGCATACGTTGGACACGCGACGTTATTTATTCAAACACACACCTAATATTGTCGAGTAAGGCTTAATACAAAAATTATTAGGTGATCTGTATATGGAATTATCGTCCTATTTAAAATACCTAATGTGAATCAAAAACTTTTGCTAAATTGAGCCTGCTTTGGTGTTAATTTTTACTAACCTACTACTAATTAATTGTTTGCAGTTATGTTACAACGTCAACGTGTTTTGGTTTACGTTTCTGATTGATCAAGAGTAGCACTAGCTATTTCGGCGTAGGTCAACGTGGAGCGCTGGTTTATATCTCAATAGACACAAACATTTAATATTCGTGTGAAATATTGTAGGAGCCAAATACGAACAAGTTGTAACCCGTCTTACGTATACACCAATGCTCATATATTTCACGTGTGCCGCTTAAGACACGACACGTACCGAAGTCGGCACACGAAGACTTATATTCTCAAAAATCATATTTATATGACTCCACATTCGTGCTAACTCCCAATATTTAACATTGTGACATTCCATATACATGTGAGCATAAAAATTCGAATTCGGGCTACCTAGAATCGTTCTATCACGGTTAGTCTCGCTATTTCTTTTGCACGCATGTAACGGTTTTTCCCCGGTATTGCGTTTTTTTTGTATTTTTATTGGTTGAGTGCCACCCGCGTCGCTTCGTCGGCAAACGCGTGTCCTTGGGCATAAGTGGTGCTTCATAGCGGCATAACGCAGTGCTCGTGTTTTGATGAGGTGTATCGGAAAGCGGTGAAAATGGATTTGACACTGCTGGGAAAAGTCATAAGTAACTTTGTGAGTTTACTTAAATTTTGTTAATTAATAATAATATTTGGTAAATGAATATGAAAATGCGTCATCAGTCAAACAAGTAGGTAGTACAAGGTTGATAAATAGTAGTCTATACTCTTCTTTTTCATCACTAACGTTCAAAATAATACAATACAAGCAAGATAGTTTTGACATGTGCAAAAGAATGTATGGGTGAGACGGTGGTTGACTTGTCTAAGGTGAGACGTCTAGGTGCAAAGGTAGGTTCTAAATTCTAATAGTGTAATCCGTTCTTCGCGGCCCGGCCTTAGCTTGACTTAATCCAAGTTATATGTGTTATCTAGATTAATATGTTCTTCTAGTAACTTCAGTTGTGGCCCGCCGAACCAAAATTCTACTTATTATTGTCAGCCCTTGAACCCGAAAAGGTCGGAGACCCTTGATGTAGTGCCTAGCAGTGATTTAAAAAACACCCGACTGCAAATATTTATATATTTTTTAAAAAGGTCTTTTTACTGTCTTTCATTTGATTAATACCGATATTGCTATGGTAAGGAAAACTTCAATCCTCCCTCCCCCCTTTATTTCCATATGCGGGCGCCATTTTTAAAATGTATATAGCCTATGTCACTCTCACAATTTTGGCAAATTTAACGACACCTCATATGTCAAAAACTGTCCAGCCGTTTGGGCTGTAGGGCGTACCATACATAAGTACATACTCTCGAAAACATAACCCTCCTTCCGCACTCGGGTAAAAAGCTGTTTAACATGCCAATAGCGAAACGATGCTAATAATAAGTAATCTACCATATACAGGGTCTAACATAATCAATTGTATTCCTTTTATGGGGTGATATTGTTGCTAAATACTATTTAATACAACTCATACTATGGGGATCGCTACTTTAGGGGTTTTGTAGGTAAACTACTATATTTAGATGTTGAACCCATGATAAAAGGTAATACATTTGATTAGTACAAGCATCTTCAAACACAAAATCAACGAAAAATACACCTTTTTATTATAGACCACTGACACAGCTGTTAAGTACATACTTTAATGCGAAATTCATCATTTGTTTGAGATTTCGATGGTCCCATAGTAGTAGTTGTTGTATTAGAGCAGCAGAAAAACCCCATATAAGGAATACAGTTGATAAAGTTAGACCCTATACCACAGAATAAGTACTAGTACTCCGCCCATACCTACTTACAGATTGAGATTTTAGATTTATCGCTGTATATGGTTACGGCGGGTTAGGATCTTGAAGACTTCGGTTTTTGTATAATATAAAATGCAACATCTAGGTAACAATTCACAAAGGCAAACGTAATTTTTTCGTAATTTAAATGTCCACGGGCGACAGTACGAGCCGGTCTTATTACCTAAAAAGTTATACTAGGTTTTGACTGCCTCGAAAAGATACAATATTAAAGTAAACAATTAAAATAAATTGTTTATTCTTTTAAATATAGATGAATTATAATAAATAAATAAATTGTTTCAACAAACACACCAATTACCTAGCCCCAAACTAAGCGTGAGCTTGTGCTATGGTGACTAGGATAACGGATAGAAATACTTATATACATTTAAACACCCATGACTTAGGTACAAATGCTCGTGCTCATCACACAAACATTTGCCCCTTGCGGGATTCGAACCCGCAACCGTCTGGTTTAGAAGTCCGGTGCGCGAACGACTACACCAAGACAGTCGTCAATTATGAAGATTGCCTAGGATATACTTACGCCTAACATACACAAAACCTACCTAAAAAAATATGATCATGGTCATGAACGAATTTCGTCCAGGCCATTCAACTGACACGTTTCTAGTTAGAGTCCATTACTGGTATTATACTAACCATTATTATTTGACGACCGTCTTGGTATGGTGGTCTGCGCTCCTGACTGCAAAACCAGAGGTTGCGGGTTCGAGTCCCGCAAAGGGAAAATGTTTGTGTGTGTGATGAGCATGAGCATTTGCACTCAAGTCAGGCCTGTGTATCTTTCCGCGTAGGTAGCAAAAACGTACTTACGCGCGGCGACCCTTAGGTAAGGGACTAAACAAGTTGGGTGTCGCTAGCCGGCAGCGACACGCTCCCGCGTTTTATTCACCGGCGGTGTGCGACACTAGGTTGCTGGTTGGACGAGCTTGAATAAAGTCCTAGAAATATGCGCTAGATGGCGTAAGTAGCTTCTTGTGGCAGTCAACCCTATCGCGTTGCGTGATAGTACGTCACTGTATAAGTTTAGCGTATTATGAATCTTATTCCAGAGTTATAAGAATGAAATTATCTTGCAATGTATTTCTGTAGGTGTCTACACGAAAATGTGCTTGAGTCAGAGTCGTTAACAACATTAAGTAGATATTTCTTTGAATTTCATTGCAAAGTCATACTTCTGTACGTAGTACTAGTACTTATTCTGTGCTCAAGTCATGAATGTTTAAACGTATACCTATAAGTATGTCTGTCCGTTATCCTAGTCGCCATAGCACCTTAGAGTTCTAAGCATAGCACAAGCTCACGTTTAGTTCTAAGAATTTGAGTGTTTGTTGAAACAATTTATTTATATTATAATAGTGATGATTTTTCATATAACATTGAAGTCGAACAACCTATTAAGTTGATGCAACGGAACCTCACATTGTTGCACACTGTGGTGTCTTATGCAGTTATAATAGGTGTGATTTTTATAGTGGGGTGATTGACATACCTAAATATATTAATAGATATGTACATTATTTATTCATTAAAAAAACAAAGAACCCGTTTGCAAAATTTTTGTATTTTTGAAATGGTCTTTTCTCTTGTTTTCATTTGATAAATAATAATAAAAAAACAATTCTACCCCCTCTTCTTTTTTATTTGCGAGCGCTAATTTGAATATATCCTTTCAATATACTTTAATGAACTAGGGTCGAGTTCACCAACCCTTAAACAGCCGATGAAATCCAATCGGACGGTTAATTTGACAGAATACCCATACAAAATATGTCGAATAACGCTAAACCGACTGATTAAAAATTAAACACTTGTTGGTGAACCCGAGGCTTAGTCTACTACAATTTTGGTTTCTGTGGCCAATAAAAGATATTAGTTACCCTTGTTTTTCGCAACATGGCGAAGTCCCATATATTTCTGGTCAGGCTATTACATACATACGCTCGTAAAACATTACCATCCTTCTGTCGCAGTCAGGTAATATAGGAAAAACTAACTTAGTGACTGACTGTCTGACAAATCAATGAACAGCCCAAACTAGGAGGATTAGAAACTTGAAAAGCTGCCTTTGTAGTGTAGATGAGCAGTAAAAACGGAATATGTACGTACAGTGGGTAATGTGAGTATGTACAGTGATTACATGCTTAACGGAATGTACTTATTGTACTAAACAATGTAAAAAATGTTTTGAAAGAACACTTACAAGATAATTCAGCAGAACAATAGCAAAGCTTGAAGCCCCGAAGGTTTGTGCAGCCAGATTGTGTTGCAAGTCACGATGACCAAATTAGAATATTTAATGCATTGAATACGGTAAGAGACAGCGTTTTTGATTACAGCAGTCAAGCGTGAGTTGCACGAATTATAACAGTTCAGTATACAATATTTAGAAGTAATCAGTTTAACTAATTTATAAACTAATTATTCGTAATAGTAATAAAATATATAAATAATAGTAATAGTCATCTGGTTATTGCACACCATAAAAGAAATAACAGCAATTTTACACAAATATGTAAGTAAAGTGTAGGCTTTATCGCTAAGAGCGATCTCTTGGTTTGGCCGAGTGACAATGGTTCTCACCAGAATAAGACAGGACTCGGTACCACCAATCGGTTACAAACTGTAACATTGAAATGTCTGGAATTCACCCGTTTTGGCTATAATTTATATAGATGTAGTAGATTATGATCTGCTACTATCATAATACAGCCTTACAACACGACAACTGACAGACGTGCATTGAATAGAACCAGTAGTCGCTCGATCCACAATTTATCATTTCTATTCCGCATGCAAATTAAATTCTATGCCTACTAATTTGACAGAGGAAGCTTTAACAATTTGTTGGATGTGAAGCAAAGATCAACACACCAATAAAAATAGACATTTTCATTGGCTTAATTTCTTTTTTTTTTCACCTCGCAATCAAATCGAAGCAGACAGCGTCTGCGCCAGCTTTATTATTCCATAATAAGAATAATTTGCACATCAACACAATAGCTATGACGCAAGTTATTTTCAGCCGACGCCTTTCGCCATTTATTAGACGGCGATCAATTTAAATCATTGCGTGAGGGCCCCGTATTACCGGCGGCAAGTGCGACGTTGGTACCACCCCCTTCCCTCGGAATGACACTACTTGTCCATTTAATTTGCATATTAAAACAAGACTAACTTACACAACCATTGTCGCTGAACCGCGCGGTCGAGCTGACAGCTCAGAAAGTTACCAAATTGTCGCAACAAAAAGAGGAGATGGCACGCTAGACGTTTTAAATTTACTGTCAGAGCGTGGGTTAGTCTGAGGCGGTCAACAATTAGTTTTATAATACATTCATAATTAAATGCGTATTTCGCTCAGTTCAACTATAGGCCCAAGACAAGGCAGGTTTCAGTACTCGTGTTACTTTTTAATTCGATACCATGTTCGTATGTGGAATCAAGCCAGGGTCTAGCGAGGAGGAAGAAGAAGAGGATGTCATGGATATTCTCCAGGTTCGGCTTCTGCCTTCCGACGCTGATCTCTAATTGCATGCTCGATTGTCTAATAAGTTCGATATTTAATTTTTGTGAATCGACACGAACGGTTTCCATTTCCCCTTGAAACAATTAATCACGTATTTAATATCGGAATGCATTTAATTTCCGTTTGTTAGTTCAACTTGAACCCGTTTTTGTGCAAGCAACATGGATGAAGACAAACTAGCGAAATTCGTAATTATTACTGTTTAAAATAGTTTATAATATCCTTTTAGTTTTACCGATATTTGATAGTACCTAGCTCCAAATTTTCAAATGATATTTACAGCAACAAGTGTCTTTTTTATTTAATTTTATTATAATGTGATATTAGTTGATACTTTTCCGTAAAAAAGCATGTGTGGTAAACAAGTGGAGAATCATTATAATAATACTGGAGTTCATGCAATGCTCCTATGAGCATTTTGCTTTACGTACTTTAGGTACGTTGAATAAATTCCCGTATTATTGTAATGATAGGCAATGCACAGAGAAAGTTTAAAAAGTTAAATGGAGTATGTTCTATGTCCTCGATGAATGGAGTGCAGTTCAGGAAGTCAAAATTCCACTTAACCAACCATTGATTTATTATATATTAAATCGATGAAACCAACGGATATATTCACTTGACTCAACTCCGTTAATGCCAAACAGTTCAACTATTCAATAAATCTATTTCACTATGACTTATTCTCTCATACTCGTACAACTGTCAACGTCAAAGCTTTCAGTCAAAAAATAGCTGGTCCAGATCCCGCCAAATTCCTGAATATATCCTTAATCAAAGGTGTCATGTACTTTTAGAAACGGCGGGAAGAATGCGAGCGCAAGGCGAGGAGGGGGGAGATGGACCCCAGGCTGGAGTTTACCTTCCAGCTGCTGATCGACGGCACGGGGCTCCCGAGACACGCCATTATGGACCATGTGTTCGAGGGGAATATGGTCAGTATGCGATTTACACTTCATCATCACAACAGTGAAAATAGTTTGCTACGGACTACGGAATTGCTACCAAAATATACCTTATTTTATGAGTTTCGAGTATTTCGGCACTGTTCTAAGAATTTCTTGGCAGTTCAGCGTTCTCATAGGGCAAGTTTAGGTCAAGCTGTAGACAGAAAATTGCAGCAGCTTGAGAGAATAGTTAATGGAGAGCACTAATCTTCGAGATCTACGCACATACCTTTAGTATCATGTGCTCTTAACGAAGATAATTTATGTCCAGCCATAGGCTTCTGATAGTGTTCAATCGTGCCAACTTGGCTTGTTCTTTGAACCTATGAAATAAATCAGGAAAACAGAAAATTAACACAATGACTCCTCAATTTCCTGTGCCCCACCCTGCACCTGGAAATCGAAACATACTCTCGAATAAAATATTCAAGTCCTTATTTTGTGTCCTGGAGTCTTGGTCTCTTTAGAGCTAACATTAGAACCTTCACTGAACGGCTCTCGATAGTATACCGATAGTTTTTCCAGAATGCGGACAGATAATATTTGCTGGATTATTATTTTAGCTGGATGATATCAACCAGCTGTTTCTCCCCCACATGAGGAACAAGCTTCTATGGTACTACCAAGATGTAGAAGAAGTAGAACAAAGGCCTCCAGGTGATGGTACGAAGCCGAGACAACAGGGTCAGGGCAAGCAGCCACCACCTCAAGTCACTTTGAAGAAAAAACTGTTCCTCTCCGATGGATGGGATGTGAGGTTCACTGGAATATGCATTTACATGTTCCGTATAAATGTCAGCAAGCAACTGCCTGAAGAGGGGTTTCACAAAGATCTGTAAGTATCGCTTTCGGTTTTGTTATGTTCTTGATTATATGCTGAGTAAGGTCCTCTTAATTTCGACATTACATAAACAAAAAGGCACCTTGTGCCTTGCATTGACTGTTAGTTACTGTCAATGCAAGGCAAAAGGTTACTGACTGTTAGTTGTATTTTTCAATGTTTTTTTTCTTTGATTTTCTATACATAAAATAAATAAATTGTTTCAACAAACACACTAATTACCTAGCCCAAAACTAAGCGTAAGCTTGTGCTATAGTGATTAGGATAACGGATAGAAATACTTAAATACATATAAACATCCATGACTTAGGTATAAATGCTCGTGCTCAACATTACTCAAACATTTCGCGGCATTCGAACTCGCAACCGCCTGGTTTAGAAGTCCAGTGCGCGAAAGACTACAACAAGACAGTCGTCATACATATTTTCTGATTACGACTAATTCAATTAAATTCGCTGTAGTCTGATAAGTTCGTGCGCAGCCATCCTGCGGTTGCCTGAGGTGCGGGGGTGAGTATGCTATGTTATCAGCGGGCACGGGTAGTGTAGCGGAGAACGGGATTTCTTATGACAGTCACTTGCGATTGGCTTCCTCTGAAGTCTTGCAGCGGCGTAAGAGGGATCACGCATAAACTTGTCAGGACTTATTCTATGCCTTAATTTCCGTACCTAAAGTCGTCTTTGGAATGTCCAGTTTCTGCGGAATACTAAACGCGGAGAAGGTGGGCCTGGTGACGGCGATCGAGCGGGTCATGGAGCACGTGTACATGAGTGCGCTTGCGCATCCTAGCACGGACGGAGACGAGGACGAGACCCGCTTCCCGATCGTGAAGAACCAGCTGCTGCCAGGGCTAAGGTCCTTCTGCAGCGCGCTGAAAGGTATATTACATTGACGACAGTGCAAGAACAATCGCCCAGATAGCGAAGGGTCGTAGGTTCGAGTCCCACCCGAAGATGGTCGATGAATTTTGTGAGCGAAAATTTCGTAAAACTTAGAAAAAAATTACTAAATAAAAAAAAATATATATTGATCTCGACATTAAATATTCTTGAGTAGGCGTGATTAAAGAATGAAAAGTGTAAAAATAAAAAACCGCCTTTGGACCTTTGGACCTTAAGTGTCGGTCCAAGCTACGCAAAAATTTTTATTTTAAACTTTACATTTCTAGAATCTTTTCTTGGGCCTTGCGTGTCTTGATTTCGCAATAACTTGAAAATATGATGGATCAAATTTCAGTGTCTTGGAATAGCTAAAAGATAACAGACTAGGGTTACATAGAGATAATTTAGAATTAAAAAAACCGATTGATGATGGCAATGATTTTTTGGAACAGTGTGCGAAGACGTGTGCAATCAGACTAACCTGTTCGACGACGGACAGGCCATCATGGCCAACGTCCAGGACCAGAGCCAACTCAAAGAGATGACCAAGAACATAACAACCATCACGATGCTGGAAGACCGAGTCACGGAGTGGGTCAAGAAAGTCATGGAGGTAGGCCCTGTGTTACTTGTCTTCTCTTGCTAGGCTAAATATTTTAACCGAGCATTCAGAAAAATAATTCCTGGGCCGTAGCCTGAGAATGGCAATCTTTCTGGAGCGAACTTCGCTATCGCCAACGAAATGTCAAAATATGTATGCAAAAGTCACGTGATGTTTATATCAGTTTCATACATTTTGTTAGCGATTACGAATTTAGCTTGAGAATAAATTGTCACTCGGTTACAGGCCCTATAGTTTTTTCTCAAGAAATCTGGCAAGTTTGTTTTTACTTTACCAAACAAAACAATAAATAAAATATGAACACTGTCCCGTATTTGACACATCACCTCTCACCATCGAGCACGTAACCTCCTCTCACACAAATTTCAGTCGATTCCCACAAATCTCTCGTTCCATTTGTAAGTTGTTTCTAATACTACTACGTTAAGATAAATACAGGATTTAAATCAAATTGAATTTCGCTTACAAAAATTAATCGACTGTGTCATCCGGTGGGATTCGAACCCACGTCCCTTCGCTATCCGGGCGAGTGCTCTTACCAACTAAGCTACGGAGGACGTTAGTCAGCCGACGAATTCTTGTAAGTGCTTGCTACGCCAGTGAGCCGGCGTTCGATTTCATCAATACTTGGGGAATGTACCCGCATGTATCCGATGGAAATATTTTTACAAATATTTAATCATCAGTTAAGAAGAAATCAGCTTAACTTATAATTATTTTTATAACTTAAGCAATTATTTTGCAAGTTTTAACGAAATCAAATTGAATTTCGCTTACAAAAATTAATCGACTGTGTCATCCAGAGCTGTGTCATCATAAGAGCACTCGCCCGGATAGCGAAGAGACGTGGGTTCGAATCCCACCGGATGACACAGTCGATTAATTTTTGTAAGCGAAATTCAATTTGATTTCGTAAAAACTTGCAAAATAATTGCTTAAGTTATAAAAATAATTACAGGATTTAAATATTACGTTTGTCTTTGTTTCTTTAAAACTGAACTGATCTGACATACAAAACATATGAACCGTTATGTATCAAAGCCCTGATCCAGAAATCAAAAAGTTGAGCACGATTAGTCCTCATGTATTCCATTTCTCACCAGATCCTTGCATTTTTATATCAAGGTCAAGGTCATCATCATCATTATCAGCCGTAGGACGTCCACTGCTAAACATAGGCCTCCCCCACGGTTTTCTACAGCGACCGGTTGCAAGCGGTCTGCATCCAGTGCGATTCTACAATCTTTACAAGGTCGTCTGACCATCTTGCCGGTGGACATCCCACGTTACGCGCTTGACCAAAGGGTATCCACTCTGGAACCTGTGAACAAGCTTTTTAGATCGATAAAGTAAGATACACTTTTAAGATTTTTTCCTTTTTTTCAGATACTAAGTGAGAGTGAGCAACTGCGCAGAGAAGTGGACTCGAGTGGCCCGCAAGATGAGTTGGAGTATTGGAAAAAGAGAGGAGCACAGTTCTCACAACTCGTGTCCTACTTGCAGGTATTATTATCGATGCAAAATATTATAAAACTAGCAGTTCCCCGCGACTACGCCCGCGTCAAAAGTCGGATTTTCCATACAAAACTTCATTTCTGGGTAACTAGGTCATAAGTTCACAAATTGTATTATATATTTTATCCTTATAATGTATACACCTAGTACGGAAATGTGTAAACCCTCATTCACCGTGGTGTCCCCCTGGTCATTTTACATTGCGACAGAAGCCTATGTCCTTTCCATGGTCCTAAACTATCTCTGTACTAAATTTCGTTTGAATCGGTCTAGTAGTTTCGGAGCCTATTCAATACAAGCAATCGAACGTTTCCTCTTTAAAATATTAGTGTAGATGTGAAGCTTTTAAAGTAAAACGTCTCTAATGGCCTAATAGGACAATGAAGTGCAGCTGACTCTGACCACCCTCCAGCTGGCAAATTCCAAAGTGATTCGCCTCTGGCGTGACACCGACCACAAGATCACGTTTTGCTACAACGAAGCAAAGGACAACGCAAAATTTATCCAGGCCATGGAAAAGTGTTGCCATTCCCTTTACTTGGATGATCCGGTGAAGATCAAAGATTCCATCCTGAGTCTGCTGCAGACTGTAAGATTGATACACAGCGTGTCGCAGTTCTATAACACTTCCGAGAGGATTTCTTCGCTCATGGTCAAGGTAATTCTAGTTTACTTGCTGTTATGTTATCGACAGCCTACTTTACCATCCTAGGTCACTATTTTAGTGAAATACTTTTGTTAAGCTGAGAAACAGCTGCATAACTACTGCGGTTTAAGATTGAGCCGGCAGCGAGTTGAGGCAGTCCCCCTTGATACAATGACACTACGTCAGCAAAACCGCCGCGAACTTCTGGCGGGTTGACCGAGGTTTTCTCAACTAAGCGCTGCAAAGCTTATACATGCTTACTTCTTCAGCAGTTGATAAACAGCTATCCCATTCCTTACAACTTTTACATTTCAGATTACAAACCAAATGATCGAGACGTGCAAACAGTACATCACATGCCGTTTCAAGGAAACCATCTGGTCCCAAGAGCGCTCCCTCGTTAGGGACAAACTCATCCATTGCATCAACCTGAACAAGACGTACAGGGAAACATACTTGTTTGTTAAGAACCAACCGTTCTTGCCAAATACTGAGCAGTTCAGCTTTTCAGAGAATTATGTGTTTGGAAAGTTCGATACGTTTTGCAAGAGGCTGAATAAGATTATCACGATGTTTGACCTCATGGATGATTATAATCATCTGTTTGCGAAGAGGATGGAAGGACTTCTTCTTGGTGAAGGTAAAATTCAGCTTATCAGCCTTCGATTTTATCTTAGATGAGGATATTAAAGAACAAATTACAATAGGAATAATCTCAGGCTTGAAAATAGTACCTAATTACATAATGTACTTATTTTGTTTTAGTATTAATTTGTGGAACATGTCTTTCGTTTTGTTAGCCATCTTCGAGCTGTGTGGCAGAATTGAAACCTAACCCTCACTGACAACTTATTATTCATTGCTTTATATTATTTATTGCTATTATTCAATAGTCGAACTCATTAAAATTCATACGAATTTTACGAACTTTCGTAGTTCTACTGTAGACATTTACGTGTATGCCTGTAAACTCTGCGTGAGTGATTGGTTAAGCAACGAAGTAAGAAAAAT
Organism: Pyrausta nigrata; assembly: GCA_949316185.1. Classification (NCBI taxonomy): domain Eukaryota; kingdom Metazoa; phylum Arthropoda; class Insecta; order Lepidoptera; family Crambidae; genus Pyrausta; species Pyrausta nigrata. The sequence continues at coordinate 5,821,568 of OX438936.1, forward strand.
AACTGAAAAGTAGCTAAGTTAACGTACTCTAGAAAGGACTTTTTGACTGACTGTATTGCGTCTGAACCCAACTCTACAATAGTCAGGAAAAATGGTGCAATCATCAAATAAATATTGTATATTTTTTTAACCGCACCAAGCCCATTCCAAACTTATTACATGTCCAACAAGATTTTTTAACTAGATTAGTAAAAAATTGCATTGTTTACTTAAATTAAAAATAATCAAACACCATACAGATTTGGAAGAAGCAGTCCATACTTTCGAAGAAGCCAAGAAAGTAGTGACAACATGTCAATACGACTATCTGGACTACCGTAACAACGAATTCGACAAGGATTACCAAGTGTTTGAAGGGAAAACTAACACGTTGAGGGAGTCCATAGGAAACACCATCGAAATCAACTTTTCAAGTGTATGGGAGACACCGCAAGGCATCAAGTTCCTCACGAGGTTTGAGAAGGTAGTAAATATTGGCATTTAAATTTCAAACTTTGTAAATATTCATTGATTAGTAGTGTAGGCGAGATACTTCCGTATAATGTGTCCTCCTAGCCTAATTTCGAATACAGAGAGATATTATAGTGCACAAGTGTGTGCGCAATACACGGATGGACTCTCTGTTTCTTCACTCTCATGATTCGGTAAATACGGCAGTCCTACATGACCGTAGAGAGATCAGGCGCAGGAGGCGCAACGGCTTAACGTGCTTACCGAGGCACGGGTATGTTAATACCAACAACTTCCTGACTTCGGAGTTGTGTCTGAGTTTTTTCAAGACACAAAAACACATTCAGCCTGATCCGGGCTGACCACTAGACCAACGAGGCACTTCCGTATAACGGAGTATTTTAAGGTAATTTCTTAAACGCTGTATGTACGCCGCATACAGCGTCACGCCGTATGCTGCGTCACAATAGTTACCGACAGACATTGGAGACAATAGCTTAAAATAAAATACAGTTCATGATTATACATATTGGCGATATGATACGATTCGTCTTGCGAGAGATGGTGGAGGATGCTTCGATGACAGTTGACCTTCAATATCAGCACATACAAGGTATACCAAAAAGAGAGTGCCAAATTGACACTGGAGATAGCTTAGCTTTGGCTCTAATAAAAGTTTCATGGTCTGGAATATAAAGCTATTTTTTTGTATTTTCCCTGTATGAAGAATACAAGTAAGCAAGGCATTATCTCCTAAACTCACTTTTACAAAAGTCGTGTTATTGTATTTAAAGACCTATGGCCAAACTATTTCCAGTGTAAGTCATGGGTACCATTTTTAGACAAAAAGTGGTATTATCTGCCAAACCAAAATACTTTTTTTAATTAATCTGAAAGGTTATGACTAAGTTATCTCCAGTGTTAGTTTGGCACGCTCTCTTTGGGACACCTGTGTACCAGGCTAGCAGTAGTTCTGAGGGTACCCTATAAACAATTTTCTGTCTGTAGGTTAGTCAGAAGATCCAAATAACGAAGCTAAGTGAGAAGTACGACCGCGTGCTCAAGTACTGCGAGAAAGAGGTAGACAAGATCACCAAGATGTTCAAGCGGCAGAGGGAAGACCCTCCTTTGCCGAGAAATTATTCACCGGTTGCAGGTACATGCCTGCCTACATGATCACTGCTTCTAATTCCTATGTAATAAAAGCTACGTTCGTACTACTGTCGACATTTACGTGTGGCTGCCTGTACACTCCGCGTGATGTGATAAGCAACGAAATAAGAAAAATACTTCCTTTCGGCTTATAGAGTAACTCAAAAGTAGCTAAGTTAACGCTCTCTAGAAAGGACTTAGGTCTGACTGTATTGGGATGACAAAAGTTGCATGCGCGTCTGAACCCAACTCTACAGTAGAGACAGTAAATATGGTGCAATCACCAAATAAATATTCAATATTTTTTCCCATTCCAAACTTATTACATGTCCAACAAGATTTTTAAATATTAGTTACATGCAATTACAAGGTATTGGAAAATTCATTTTACCTGTGCAAGTTTGGTGTTTGTGCATGATACCAGTCTGACTTTGAAGCCACTTCGACACACAGCTAAAAAGGCAAAAAGGTCTTGGAACTGGTAAAATATATAGGCGATTTTAGAAAAATATCATGGCGTTAAGTTGCTAATTTAGTATGTAATTTATTATACCCGCGGGCAATATTTTAGTTCCGATATTTGAAACATCAAATTATGGACGTACGTGACACCGACAAATCAGTTTTTAACTGAACGTAAATAGCCAACTTTAGGAACACAATATTTACTGAAATAATTTTATTCAAAGTCAATGATAGTGCATTTAAAAAGAAGTAGATGGTTCATTAGCGCTCAGAAATTGATTGCCTCAAGTTGTGTAATTTGCTCAATTTTGCATTCAAATACGACATTAATTAGACACATAAAAAGAACGTGTGCTCGGAGCATCAAATTTGAATCGCCGAGCTGTACAAGATGACAGATCTACGTCTTTTAAATAAATATACAGTGTTCAAAGTGATATAATTTGGGGGCAGGTCGCATCAAGTGGTCCCGCTGTCTCATGTTCAACATGCGCGAGACTGTGGAGAGCGTGTGCGCACATCCCGTGCTGCGCGCGCTGCCCGCCGCCGCCGACGTCACGCGCAAGTACTCCAACACCACCTCGCTAGTCTCCACGTACGAGGAGACCATGACTGCGATCTGGATGAACCAGAACGTAAGTCAACTCTGTTACTTAATACTTCAGAGATCATGTTTCCACACACAAAAGAAAATTTGATATGAAACCACCGGCGGTCTTATGATTCTCAAGGGGTTAAGGACTTAACGCCTCGATTATCGTAAAGACGCCGGCGTCCTGAAAACCATTGATTGCCTATTGTGTCAGGAATCATGATACTTAAAGGATCAAGGCCTAATTATTCTGTCGCTGCCTGATTTCCCACATGATAATGAGTAGGTAGGTATTTGACAATTTCGTGAATGACATTTAAAGAAACCTAGAATGTATACCCATTGTTTTCGTCTTTGTGTACTACCATGGGTACTACTGAGGAACAGAATAAAAGAGAAGTCTCTGAAATTTTAGTACCAGCAAACATAGGTATTAAACAATATTGAACATGCAAAAAGAACTAAATTAAACCAAACTTTAAGAGGATTTTCTATCGAACTAAAAATCCTCTAATGGTATTAAATTTCACTTACAAAAATTAATCGACTGTGTCTTACGGTGGGACACAGTCGATTAATTTTTGTGAGTGAAATTTGATTTAATTTCGTAAAAACTTGCAAAATAATTGCTTAAGTTATAAAAATATAATCCTCTAATGGTGTTTCGAAATCTATTTATCTTAACGATGTCCTGAAGTTTCTGGTAAGTAAAATAGATTTAAACTCTAAAGATCGATTTTCTATTGTAAAAATGAACTTTTTCAACGCCTTCCTTCATGACTGAGCTTCTCTTACATTTGCAAGGCATCTAGCATATTTCTTTTTCAGGTAGTTCGTAGGCGACATGACTACTGGTTTCTATAAATTTAAGTAAGGTTCATGTCGCTAGCTGCGAATGGTATTTCATATCGTTTGCTGGTGCCGCATGTGGTCCCTACGAACGTATACCTTTAATTATTACTTTGCTGGTGCAGCAACTCAATATTAGAATGGAAACCTTTGACTTTTATTCAGCTCTGGGACGTAGACGACAGCCTGAACAACACGTTACTGCGTATCGACGACTCCGGCCGCATCTGCGTGAATCTAGACCACACCATCCGACTGCTGATCCGGGAGTCCGACTGCTTGGTCAAGATGGGCGTAGACCTGCCTATAGTCTGCCACTCGCTGTATGCTAAGAAGAATTACTTTACGCTGGTCAACGACTCCTTGCAGGCAAGTCTTTTCATGTAGTGTGTTCTTTTTAATAAGTCATATATATTGATAGTTAAAAGTTAAATCAGGTTATTATACTCACCTACTTGGTGGCAACTTGAACCAAGCTCAGAGTTACATAATCCACTACCACTACTTGTTATTGGCTGGTTCGTCCAATCTGACTGGTTAAACGTTTTGCATCATGGTCTAATAGCTATAATGATAAATATGCACTTTAAACAAAATAACAATATTGAATGTATATGTCTAGGCTTAACTTTTTTAATTAAATCAACCTAACAAATAATTGAGACAAATAAATTCTGTGAATAACGCCTCTACCTATTTGAGAGCAGTTTCTATGTGAACACATGCATTCATATATTTTCATCTCTGCACCACATAGGTAAGCCGTTTTGCAAGTAAAATTGCAAAATCACTGCCGATGACGGTAACATAACCCAGTCAAAACAATATGTAGGTTACTCATTTTCATGGAGATCATTTGAATCAGCTTGGAGTATAGTCAGACAAGTTCGTGCGCCCTGCCTGACATGCGGGAGGCGAGGAAGCGTCAATCGCATGCATGCGGCTGTCGTAAGTAGGAAACCCCCTTCCCCGCAGCACCACCCGATATGTAGTATGCCTCGCCCCCCACACATTTAGCGCCCATCAGGAGGATCGCGCACGATTTTGTCGGACACGTAACATGATGTGAATTCGCAGTTCCTCCTCGAAGACTACATCTGCACGGTACGCCGCGTCAAGCTGGAGGTGCGGCCTCTGTTCCTCCCTCAAGTGGTTCGCCTCTCGTCCCTCCTCCTTCCTGGTCTTCGCTATGTGACCTGGACCAGCGGGGATTGGAAGGAGTTCATTGACCGCGCCAACGCAGCCATCAAATGTTTTGACGTTCTGGTCACGAGGGTCCATGATATCTACACCAACAGGATCATTTACGTACTGTTGGGAATGCAAGATGTCTCGTTGATCACTTTACCTGGTAAGCAAAAATGTGGCATTCAGAAGCCAGATTATCAAAATAATTTAACAGCTGATTACTTACTTGTCATGTATTTTATTAAAAAAACATTATGATGATGATAAAAGTTGATGCATTTGATAACCTGTAAAACAGAATCAAGGAAAATACACTTTTTGATTCTCTAGATCATAGATCTGCTGTTTCAGCAATTTTCTGCGAAAATCTCGTTTCTTTTTTGAGATTTAAAAGTTGGTCCTATAAAAAAAATATGACTGGAAGATTGGTGTTACTATTTACCAATAATGATATTCATGTCTTGTTAACAGAAGAGACACCATGGTCAGTGGAAGAGTTCACGGAAAATGTGGAAACTGGATGTCGGTAAGTAAATATTAGATATTATTATACTTGAAAAAATGACTAACAGAGGTAGGAATCGGCACCCTGACGTTGGCAAAGCCTGTACGTTGCTTTCTTCAATGCTACTGGGATTACACCCTTAACACTCGGAAGAAATACTATCGAAAGATAAAGCTTGCAAATACGATAAATTATTGTTTTTTAAATGATAACATAGCAGTCACTTTTTCAATCTACATATTAGATATAAAGTTTTATAAAGTAAGTAGTCAAATAGACTACTTACTTTATAAAACTAATACAAGTCCTACGCGCCAACGCGCTCCATCCTGACTGAGCTTCTCATACATTTTCAAGCACACTGCCTTGTTGGTCTAGTGAACCTGCACGCTGACTTTTATACACAAGGTCCTAGGTTTGAATCACAGGTGTAAGACCAACTTTGTTTCTGTGCTTTTATGTCTTGAAATAGCTCAGAAACAGCTCCGGAGTCAAGAAGTTGGTGGTGTTAACGGAAAGCACATCAGGCCGTTGGTCCTGCGTCTGATCTCTTTCCAGAATGCGTTACGGTCATGACGGATTGCCGTCTCGGCGAACTATGTTGTTGAGTGTGAGAACAGAGAGTGCACCTGTGTCTGACCTCTGTATTGCGCACATGATTGTGTAATATATTATCTCCCGCGTACTTGGTTGATCTCTATTGGGATCGGCTATGGCAGCTGATAAAAATCAGTAGTAGAATATTTTAGTATAAGTAACTTTGACATTTTATCAGTAATATTTCTATCTTCTCTGTAGCAATGCATGCGTGGAACTGAATCGCAAAAGCCTGATGGTGGAGGAAGCAGTGGAAGAGGTCCTAGACCTGGTGAAGAAAGCCGCTCAGCAGATCAAGCCGGCGGAGATCAACCCGGATTTCGAGTTCCTGATTGCTGATGGTAAGATATAGAGATATTTCACATTAAGGGGGTGAAATGGGAGATATCAGTTTGTATGGGAAATCTGGCATTTGCGCAGGGACCTGCTCGTATTTGTCTTCCCAAGCACTTCAGGCGTAGAATATTACCAGGGTCTTACTTATACAAGAACTGTGCTTCAAGTTTTTGTAAAAAATGTTACAGACCTATTTGAAATAATAACTGGGTAACCGCACATACTTAACAAGTAGGCAGTCACGAGCACCAATATGTATACATCTGCATTTGATTTGAGACATTATTACAATGTCATAATAACTTATTTGTATACATTTCATTGCTTGTGACTGTACACTCGGTATACCTTTGACAGATGACCCTCAAGCGAACAGCGGGCCCGCCTCCTCGGCCAACGAGTCCACATCCAGCGGGCAGCAGGACTGGTCGGCAGTCTGGGAGTGCTTCGAAAACCCGCACAGACTGCTGTCGTTGCCGGCCGGGGGACTGTCCAAAAGCATGCAGGTTAGTAGCGTTAGCCTGCGTTTCCACCACCGTCAGCGTCAGAGAGTGAGAAAATCAAAGTCACAGTCAAAAATTATTGATACAATTTAGGACACAAAATGCCGCTTATAAACGTCAATAAATAATATCAATCAATATTGGCCCGTATGGGGCCAAAACATGACTTCTTATCTTTTGGGCCCTACTAGATAGCGCTTCAAAAAACCACATAAGCCGCTGATGCTGCCAGCCGGGGGACTGTCTAAAAGCATGCAGGTTAGTAGCGTTAGCCTGCGTTTCCACCACCATCTAGCAAAAACCCACATAGGCTGCTGTCGTTGCTGGTTGGAGGACTCTCCAAAAGCATGCAAGTTGGTAGCTTTAGCCTGCATTCCACCTGAGATGTGTAAGTGATAAACGTCTTGTGGTTGCGGGTTCAAATGCTTCTTTGGCAAATGTTTGTGTGATGGGCACGAGCATTGATGTTTATAAATGTGTGTATGTATGTCAATCCTTTATCTTAGTCACCATAGCACATAAGGGCTATGTAGATAATTGGAAAGAATGTTGAAACAATTCATTTATTTATTATTTGTTAAGAACCAATAAAATCGCCTCGCTCTGCTACGCCCTATCTAATGAAGCTAAGTTGCGTTATAGTTCGACAAATTCGTACGCGACCCTACTGCAGTCGCCAGAGGTGCGGGGGGCGAAGCACGCCATATAGATCTACTGGGGTCACTTGAACACATCCCAAGGTATACTCTACTATGTGTTAAAAACTGTGATAGTTATTAGGGTTTCATACCTAAAAAAATAAATCAGAACCCGTATACGATCACTTTGGTGTCCGTCCGTCTGTCTGTCAACCACCTTCGACATTTTCCTAACGCCTTGAGTATCATAAAAAAATGTTTCAACAAACGCACCAATTACCTAACCCTAAACTAAACGTGAGCTTATGCTATGGTGACTAGGATAACGAATAATACAATAATAAACATCCATAACTTAGTTACAAATGCTCGTGCTCATCACACAAACATTTGCCCCTTGCGGGATTCGAACCCGCAACCGCCTGGTTTAGAAGTCCGGGGCGCGAACCACTACACCAAGACGGTCGTCATAAGGAAGGACACCGGCGTCCCTGTAACCATTGTTTGCCTATTGTGTCAAACACGATACTTCAAGGATTTGTAGTAAAGCTTTCGTAGTCCTGCTGATAAGCTGACCTGAGACCTGAGTATTATTATTTTTTTAGTTTAATAGACAGACATTTGACCGCAATCTTACCTGATGGTAAGCGACGATGCGGTCGATGATAAGACATGTCTGTGACATGTCGTTGACTCATTAAATTATTTTTATAACTTAAGCAATTTTGATTGCATGTTTTTACAAAATTAAATTAAATTTCGCTCACAAAATTGATCGACTGTGTAATCCGGTGGGACTCGAACCCACGACTCTTCGCTATCTGGGCGAATGCTCATACCAACTGAGCTACGGAAGACGTTAGTCAGGCAACGAATTTTTGTAAGTGCTTGCTACGCCAGTGAAAAGTTCGATTTCATCAATACTTGGGTTATCTACCCACATGTATCCAATGGAAGTATTTTTACAAATATTTGACCATCAGTTAAGATGAAATAACTTACATATTTTTTTATAACTTAAGCAATTTGTTTGCAAGTTTTTACGAAATTTAATTAAATTTCCTGACCGGAGTATCCCTTCAGGAAATGGTGAAGAACGCGGTGAACGAGATGCGGAGGTACTACAGCAGAAAGGTGGTAGATGTCCTCATCAAGGTCACTAGGAGGACCCTCGACCTCATCATCAAGAGGTTCTGTGCTGATCCTGCTATTACTGAAGGTCAGTGGATCTGGAATAATACTTTCGAAAGTCAGATGGTTAATACCATTAATGTTGATATGCTTTGTGTGGATCTGGCGAGAAACAGCGTATTAAGTAAATTTTATTTCATGTTAGTAACTTAACTAGCTAAATGAGTCGCTGCCAAATAGGTTTTTTATACCTTTGCCACTACTAATGAGCTGACTGCGCTAGTGTCTTTATTTTTCTCATTTAATGGATTTCTGCAAAGTAACGCCTGATTCCATTAATTATATAGCTAGCTATCTCGCTCACTCCCGGAGTGCGCAGGGTTCGAGCAGATCAAAGATAGCCGTGTAAACTCGAGTAACTTTGCTCTCTAACTATGCTCAGATTAAACCACATTTTTACAATACACTACCTACTATAGATATTCATTGACTTGTGTTTTTTATGTCAGGAACTCATGATGGGTACGGCTGAGAACCTTAGATTAATCAATATAAGTATTCTTACAAGTAAGTTATACCTGCCTTCTTCAGCATACCGAACAAACAGATGAATTATGATGATGACACATATGACATGACATACTTGTCACATGTAATGTTTATTGCAAGTTTTTGGTGCATTTACTTAAACCTAAGCAAACCCTCTAGATACAATAGAATGTGGTTCAACGTCTGTCAATTGTGCTCGAGTCAATTTGCCCTAAATGCATAGTGCGTGCGTGACGAATGCTGTATAGGTACCCCTATTGAATTTTTAATTGAGAACTAACAATTTTTTTATACCCTCAGCTAAGGGGTGCCATGTGCCTTATCAGCAAAATAACTTCTCATACCTTATGCGGTCCTGGCACTTAGTAGGCATTTACCCCGTTTTTTGCAGTTTGCACATGCGTACTTACGCCCAAACCACGTGTTGCCCATGCTTTATACCACAATTTACAACTCTAACTCCATTGCAATAGAGCTTCATTTAAATGACAAAATAAAACATCCTTGAGGTTTATGTGAGCCTGGTAGCAGAGCGGCAAGAATTTGCACTAGTATCGTCAAGTTTTGATACTAATATTTAGGATGCTCTAGGGAAGGTCCAGATTTCACCAGTCCAACCATCGACGACTACCCTACATCGATTTCTGCCCAAAAACTCCGATTAAAATCACAGCAGAAATGCAGAATACGTCAAATTCTTATTACACCCTCGTATCCTCAAGATAAGAGAATAAGTATACTCAAAATTCACATCGCTTAAGGCAGAATCAACATACACAAACAACTCACAACTCTGGCATAGTGATATTGTCTTAGTTGAATCAAATAAAGTCATTATCATTATATATTAATGTTTATTATGACAAGTGTGGCTATGTATAGCCACTTAAAACTTACCGTGGTATATATAGCCAGCTATAGAATGAATATAGACGTATTGCAGTATTCTGTTGTACGTAGGCTGTGTATTTTTTTATTACGACAAAATTTTGCTCTTAAATTACTCCGCGAGCTTATAGTGCCCTAGTGTTACCCCTTAGAATTTCCTTGTAGCCCTTAATATCGGAAAAATCTGCACATGCGCACTTAGACTTTGCTCTGAGGGGATGCAGGGGAGTGGCAAAGATATAATTTTGATTCGAAAGTGTACTTTACGCTTAATGGGATAAGGAATATTCAAAATGTAGATTAGAAAGAACTCTTTATAAATCGTGTTCTCCTAGTGGCATTGAGGGCAAAAAGCCGACACGTCAGTGGTAGTTTCTCCGAACTGATTCAAGGTTGATAAAATCTACCTGTTCAGCTCCATCTAGCGGATTTTTAACTACTGTGTTTTGACACTAGGAAAATCTCTCATTATGACGAAAAGACATATCAAATTAATTATAATTCACATTAAATTATTTGCATTTTACCACTAAAATCATATTTTTTCATCTCACCTGTTCGGATAGTTGAACTTTCATGTGTAGAGTAGATAGCCGGATGGGAAATAGCTTTTCCCTCCTACTTTATATTCCTACCATTGAATAAAAGGCTACTATCGAGAGTATCGATAGTTATTGCAAAAGTCAGAGCTGTATCAGCTATCGATAGAGATTTTAATATTGAACTTAGATACTATCGATAGTATTGCTATTTATCGATAGTATTTACATTATCGGAGCTATCAATGCTATAATTACTATCGATACTATCATTACTATCGGTAGACTATCGATATTCTTTAGATACTATTGCTTTTACCTCAATTATCGATAGTCTATCGATACTATCGATACTATTGCTTTTGCCTCAACTGTCGATAGTCTATCGATACTATCGATACTATTGCTTTTGCCTCAACTGTCGATAGTCTATCGATACTATCGATACTATTGCTTTTGCCTCAACTGTCGATAGTCTATCGATACTATCGATACTATTGCTTTTGCCTCAACTGTCGATAGTCTATCGATACTATCGATACTATTGCTTTTGCCTCAACTGTCGATAGTCTATCGATACTATCGATACTATTGCTTTTGCCTCAACTATCGAGTCAATCGATACACTATTTCTTTCCTCACAGTCAACTCGGTTGAAAGCACCCATTCCACTCTCGAGCTATTGACGCTCTCACTTCGTTCGAGCGCCAGAAACTTCTCGAGTGGAATGTTCACTTTCGTCCCTCGTATAACAACCTACTATTGAAGTAGGCTATGATATGGCTATAATTTAATTTAATCAACAATTTTATATTTGGCGCGTGAAAAAAAATAATTTTTACATAATGTTCATTATTTTGTTCGTATCACATGATAATGGTAATTATTTGTAAAAACGACAAGTTACATACATGTTAATTTTTTCCTAACAAGTGTGTTGAAAAGGTTCGTATGAAAGTCGTGAGCGGGGGCCAAAATCAGCCGAGTGTTTGGTGATTAAGTTGCTCACTAAACACTCGGCTGATTTACGCCTACTTCCTTTTTTTACCCGACTGCGTAAGGAGGGTTATATTTTTCGAAAGTATTTATGTATGTATAATTGTTTGGCACGCCCTACAACCCAAACGGCTGGACAGTTTTTGACATAACGTTGAATTTGTCAAAATTGTGATAGTGTGGCTATATACATTTTTAAAATGGCGCCCGTAAATGGAAATAAAGGGGGGAGGGGGATTGAATTTTTCCTCACCATAGCAATATGGGTATCAAATGAAAGCCAGTAAAAAGACCATTTCCAAAATGTATAGGTAAATTTTTGCAGTCAGGTGTTTTGTTTTTTCAAAAAATATGTTTACTTGTTTATGAGAAAAGTTTCTTTTACGAGAATTGACGTATTTGGGTACTGCTTGCCGCACGAAATCAATGTTTAAAGAAAAAGAAGCTCTACGCTCTAAGCAAAACAGCATAAACTGCACATAAAATTATAGTGCGGGAAAACAACCATTAAAATTTCAGCGTGTATAGGTTGAATTTTCGAAATATCTAAATGCACATCAAAATTGTACCACCTATCAATTTGTGTTTCAACCATGTATATTTTTATAAATACATACATGGTTCAATATATACATTATATATATATATATATATATAAGTTTTTCAAATAAAGTATTGCACTACCCATATTATAATACAATATGAAATTATACTAATTATAATAATTCCTAGTTTTCATCAGTATATCTTAGATACTTCAATTATTGTAGTTTTCTTTTGCATTAAAGTTTATTTTTTCAATTTAAATACACACATATAATATTGTCAAACTACATAGTTCTTTAAATAATTCGAAAGAATACATTTTTTTTCCTTAAATGCACTATAAAAAGATGTTTAATGTTCAAAGATATGATGGGTATCTGGATACATTTTTATGGCCGGTTTTTCACCTATAACAAATTACTGATACTGATGTAATAGTAGGGGAGCCCAGGATGCTTAATCGGGATTTACTCGAGCGTCGAAGAGACCTATTGGATTGCGAAGCTTAGATGATAAGAAGAAAAAAATGACATATAATATATACACTTTCATTGGTGGGGGGAGCGGCTATAAATTTTCAAAAATTAAAAAAAAACAGTTGCATGGACATACTCGAGCACGTCAGATATTAATAGCATCCATGTCCTACGTTTTTTTGAAAAAAAACGTATGTTATGTTAATCTGATTGTTTCCATGATGGGAGTGGTCGCGCGTAAGGACTGAAAACGGAAAAAAAAAATTTTTCGAGCGCGTCAGATTTTCAAAGGGGATGTTAAGTGAACCAAAAAGAAGGTTCTTATGTAATAATCTGACGGTTTGGATGTGACCTAAACTCGCGGCCATTATTAGAATGTGCAAAAAAAAATCGCCATTTTGAAATACTCGAGCGCGTCAGATTAAGATATATATGGTTCATTTATATACCCTAAACGTGCTCTCTCATAATCTGACGATTATCTGGAGGGATTCGCCTATTATGACAATTTTTTTTTGTCTCTTTTCAAATCTTTTAACTTAACAAATTAAAGAGCTGAAAAAATAGCATGCAAATAAAACAGTATATATTCTTTGAAGTACAAAACTTTTATTTTTCAGAAAATAAGTATGTACTATTAAGAAATTTAAGAGATTTACTATTTACTAAACAAATAAAGAAAATATTATTTAACCTTACGATTTTTCTGTCAACAGTACTTTTTTTAGTCGGGGTAGCGCCCGCGTAATGCGCACGTGTTATTTTTTGCTGCTTTGTTTATAAAAAACTTTTGGAGTGGTTATATCGTGTTTCAGTGATTGTGTAAACTTTGTTGTGGAAATGTTATTTGAGTGCTAGTGCATGGGCAATCAGTGAAAACATGTGACGGTATAAATCATTTTTTCGGTGGGGGAATTCGAGACTGGGTCGATCTGACAAGTAGCCATCACAAGCCGCCATTTTTGAATTCAAGGTCAAAATCGTGTCACGGGTTAAACTTTATCGATTATTTTTACTTACTTCTGCTTACTTCTGCTTTATATTATTTGTGAACGTTGAATTACTACCTTTAAAATAAAATAAAAATAGCCACGCCCGAGAAAGTCGAGATGACGTTTTTTTTACAAGTTTGCAACCCACCTACTTCTTATCGTCAATCAAAAATTGTCAGATTAGTGGAATATTCACTTTTCAGCATATAACTAACTTACCCTACCTTAATCTGACGCGCTCGAGAATTTCAGATGATCAGTTTTTTTTTACTAATCTGATCCTTTATTTTTAGTAAATCCCCAAATCCCCTCTTGGGCTCTCTACTGCAAATAACAACCAATCAATTTTTTTCTGAGGTTAAGCCGCGACAACAAGATGCTACGGACCGAAATATTAATGTTCGCATATTATTTTCCCTCCCATTCCTATGAAAAGCTTTTGAAAGCTGTCTCTTTAACGGCTATGCATCCCTGGTAGTTTGGGTTTCTAGGAACGCGTTCTGAAACATGTTTTGAAATGTTCAACAAGCTCTTGGTGTCACGTATCTCTTAACGTACAGTACAGTAAAACCAATGTGTCTGTACATTATGTATATTTATACAAACAAATATAATTATTTAAAAACCAAAACACCAGACTGATAAAAAAAATTAAAATGGTCTTTTCACTGGCTTTCATTTGATACCCTTATTGCTATGATAAGGAAAAAATCAACCTTCCTACCCTTTGTTTCCATTTTCGGGCGCCATTTTTTAAATGTATAATATAATGCCTCAAAAAACATATCCCTCCTTCCGCATTACGGTAAAAAGACAAGTAGAGGGCGATGTCTCGATGTAAAAAATTGTAAGATAATAGGAAATCCACAGTTATAATTTTTGTCTGTCTATTTGTACACTCTCTCCAGAACAGAACATACGGACGAATTTGAATGAAACTTTTTTATCCGACTGCGGATGTTTTTCGAGTGTGTGTATGTTTGTATGTATGTATAATTGTTTGGCATGGCCTATATGACCCATATCCCACACGGCCGGAAGACTTTTAGCACCATCTAGCGAATCAATAAGAACCTACTGAATGAAAACTCTTCATAGCGAACTCCTCTTTTATTCTGCGGCACTAGTACTACTTCGGCAAGCAAAATAAAATTCGGCCCGTACTGAGAAAGGGGAAAGTAGGAATGACTTTAATAGGAGGGCCCACAACCACAGATTATATAATAGTGAAAATAAAATTCGGCCCGTACTGAGAAAGGGGAAAGTAGGAATGACTTTAACCCATTAACAGCCAACGTGAAACTAATAACAATGCACTGAGACTCGAACTTAAAATTAAGACAGTAAACTTAACTTAATATGATAATTATTGTTTTTAAGTGATAAGCATTCACTTTGCAATCTGAATATATTATTGCTCACCGCCAGAGGCGGGAATCGGACAGAGAACTTAATTATAAAACAAAAAGATGTTTTTTATGAAATACTATATTTTTATACAAATTAGTATTTTATTAAAATACTGGCAATCATAGGGTGGAAAACAGTAATTACCCTTTATTTAGCTCTTGATATTCACATTTTTATCAAATTTCGAGATAATCTACCTACATTAATTATGAAATTTATAAAAAAATATGATTTTCAACACTGTACTCGCTTGAGTACAGCGGCTGCAAATGGGTTAATAGGAGGGCCCACAACCACAGATTATATAATAGTGCCACAACGTTGGATGACATTGAAAGGCCCATTAAAGGAGCGGTTTTCTTAGTGTCAAAAATCAGTACTTTAAAATCCGCTAGATGGCGTTGAACAACATGATTTTTATTTTAGCGTTGGTTGTTATAATGTTTAACGTTTTTTTTAGACTTACACGTACTGATAGCAAAAAAAATTACCATTTCGGAATCATCAAGACTTTTTTTTCATTTAATTTGATTTTTAACTGCATTTTGAAATGTCTAATTTTTGACGTAAGCACTTATTACCACAATATATCAGTACACGTAATGTTACAATATTTTTTATTGTTTTTAGCTCAATGATTTCGACGAAATATTTAAATAACTTTGATGAAAAGCACCATCTATCAACATAAAATAAAACTAACATTTTGAGCTGTCAGAAAATCCCTCATTTTCCATGAAGTTTAGGAGCCATACATACAACGTGTTCGCAGCTCAGGCAGGCTATGTTTTTGTGGGATTGTCTAATAGAGGATGAGGATGCAGGCATCCCATGTCGTCCCCGGACGCTACATGACGTTCCTTTCACGACTGTGGAACCAGGAGTGAAGCGTTCACATAGAGGTCTCTTCACTCGATATGCACAAGACGCGCGGCGCGCGCGTTGTACTCGCAACTAAAATGGTATAACTAAAATGCAAATTAGATTTATTTTGTTTTCGAAATAGGTATGTTTTCTTCTTAGTTTTGCCACAGGATACTTGTTATAAAATAGTATTATTTACTTTACGACACTTTTGCTAAGGTGCTATTAAACTACTTTGAAAAACTTACTTATTAAATCTTCTTTTACGTATGCTTACGCAATTAATAACGCATGCGTAGTTTAAAATTGTACGTATTTATTGTTATTTTTGTATCTTTCTCGTTCTACAGTGCTGCCGAGACTTGTTTATTGATTGCTTCTCCGAACTCTTTATACATTATGCGGTCCTAATACCTTCGTCGCTAGGGAAGCGTTCTGAAACTAACCTTTTATATGGCCGGTTTTCACCTATCTAACAAGATAATGCCTGATGTAAAGCAAGAGCAATATTTTATCTGTGGTCAAGCCGTGACAACAAGACGCAAGACGAACCACGTGCTACCCATAAATATGTCGGAGCGCGAGGCGATTGGCGGTGTTTTGTTTGATGTTTTGAGCTGTCAGAACGCGATGACAGACGTCATTCGATTTTGACGTTTAAACATCACATCATATGCTTACGTCAAACTGTAGCTATTTACCGAGTTTAGTCAGAAACGTCAAGTAGTTTACTTGGGCATGGTCGATACGGCGGTGGCAGCACTTGTTCCTGTCATTTTGACGTTTCGTTGGACGGGAACGTGAGAACCCCGTGGGATTGTTATGGCCGGAGTGTTGACATAAATGGTTGTGTGGTGTCGCGTCGCTTTCGGTTGCTCGTGTTTCGTCGTCACATTGGCCGTTTTTCTCATAACTTATTACTACTTTTACTAAGCATACATGCCATATTCATTATTTAATTCGCCATTCTCTTACAAATCATAGCTTACTATAATAACTTAGTGTAACTTAGAATTATGTATGAATTATGAAATAAAATAGGTTCTAAGTTATAAATAAGAATAGTAAATAGTTAGATTTGGTTTGATTACATTAGGTTAGGTTAGGTTAAAAGTGTTGACCACAATGCCGCGAGAGCCTAGCGAGCGAAGCGCGCGGTGCCGCGGCAGCGGCTGGCTATGCGCCAAAAGGTAGTTAGGTTAGGAACTTGGTAAATAAGAAATAGTTAGATTAAGTTTTATTACATTAGGTTAGGTTAAAAGTGTTGACCACAACGCCACGCGAGTCGAGCTAGCGAAGCGAGCGGTGCCGCGGCAGCGGCCGGCAAAGCGCCAAAAACTAATTTATTAACTTCCTACTAAAAAGTTTAAAAAAAGTCCCAGCTCCATACAGAACTCGATCGAAAAGTCGGCTATGTCTTGGCTTGGACCTTTGCTACATCAATCAAAACACATCTAATCGAAATATTACTATGGTAATTATATGTAATCATCCCTTAAGGTATTTTGTCGGTTATGCTTAATGAATGTATGCCTTTTGAATGTTGTCTTCGAAATATTATGGCAAACAAAAATTATGTTTTTTAATAGTTATGCTTATCGAAATTATGTCTTACTATGATTATGCCTTCCAGATCACGGCCATTTGATGGTATGCGTTATGAAGTTATGATATAGGCGTATGCCAAATGACTATTATGGCATTCAGGGATGTTATGGATATAAAATTTCGGATCTGGATACGGATATGGATATCAGAATAATATTATTACGGTTTCGGATACGGTTACGGATATGCAATTATTTCGGATTATCCGTTAGTTTCGGATAATTTCGGTTACGGATTATTTTTTTCCAGTAACAAAATATCTTCGTACTTAACACTGTGTTTTGATTTTAGATGTAGTTTCAGCGACGTAGTACCTCCTCCTATCCGCTAGAAGTATTTATCGCATTGTTTACATTTTGCAGAATCTGCATTCACTTCATCAAAAATTAAACTCAACTTAGGGCGCATTTTGTTTTGAAAAGTCAATTTGGTAGGTTACTAGGTAATACAATACAACACAACACAACACTTTTCTTTCACTTTTTCGAGTTAATTCTGCCTTTGTTCGTTAAATAAACAAACTTTGCAATACACTCGCGTCTCGCGCGAGCGGTGTGTCAGTTCGGCCGGAAAAAACAAAAACCTGTCAATATATGATTCATTTAGACTCGGCTCTTATCCGTAGTTATCCGAAACTTTTATATCGGATTCGGTTAGAGTACGGATAGCTTTTTACTTCGGATATCCGATAGTTTCGGTTACGGTTACAGAGCTCCATAACATCCCTGATTAATATTATGCATTGTCAGTTTATGACGAAAATTGTTATGCGTTTTGATAGGTAACCCTTTCACCCAGATTTTCAACTTGCCAAGATCCAAAATATTCACCGCTATAAATACTTTTCTTTTATGACAACACAGAAAAGTGGAAAGCGCATGCGTATTTCTAACCCAGAATCAGGTGGCTCCAGTGGTTGCTCCAGGCAACTAAAACTCTGTACTTGCTCTGTTGCTCTGGTCCTTTCGTCGCTAAGGACTCGTTCCAAAACAACTGTTAGGTTATTTTACCTAAGGCTACACTTATTAGGAGCATTTCCCAAAGTAAAAAGTAGGGTATCGATTGTAAGTGCAATCGAAAAAGAGTTAATACACATTAATAGTCCAGAAAAATGACGCGTACTGACTGGTAACTAAAAAATTACCTGTCAGTACGCGTCAATCAAAAACATGCTAAACAAAACATTTTAACGTGATCAATGTTAAAACCAGTTTTTTTCCTAAATAAAAAATTTCCTGACTTACGTTGTTCAACGCCATCTAGGGGAGTTTAAGTACTGATTTTTGTCACTAAGAACACATCTAATTTTATATTGAAGTTAGGGTTTCCATAAGCAGGTTTAGCATTCCCGGCTACAAAAATATTGTATAAAATACGGGAATTATACAATACAGCACATCGAGTCCATAGCACAAACTGCAGCTAGAAAGCTTGGAGTTATCTCTAAGGTCAGGCGGTATTTTACATCGAAGCAGCTTCTACAACTATACCAAGCTCAAGTTAGATCTTGTATGGAGTACTACTGCCACCTTTAGGATGGATCTGCCAAATACTAACTGGCTGCATTAAACTATATGGAAAAAAGAGCAATACGAATTATTGGAGACACTGAACTTTGTGAAACTAAGCTGCAAAGCTGGGAGTGGAATTCGTTGCCAGCTGAAGTGTTCTCTAAACACTACGATTTGGATTCCTTTAAGAAAAGAGTGAATAGGCTGCTTCTAGACAGACATGTCCCATCATCGGCCGCTTCGTCGCTTACCATCAGGTGAGATTGCGGTTAAATGTCTGCCTATTGATTTAAAAAAAAAAATTAAATATGACGCAACACGGGACAAATAACCAAATTCCGGGATATTCCTGGAAATCACAATACATATTTTATAAATAAACTAACTTTTTAGTTAAGATGTAAGTTTTATTTTTTTTCCCGACTGCGGAAAGAGGGTTATGTTTTTGTAGAGTATAGTTTAGCACGCCCTACAGCCCAATCGGCACGACAGTTTTTGACATATGAGGTGTCGTTTAGTTTGTTAAAATTGTAACAGTGACAGGCTGTATACAATTAAAAAATGGCGCCCGCAAATGGAAATACATATAGGGGGAAGAGGGATTGATTTTTACCTTACCATAGTAATATGGGTATCAAATGAAAACCAGTAAAAATATCATTTCAAAAATATAATATTTTTTGCAGTCGGGTGTTTTAGTTTTTCAATAATTAATTATGTTTGCTTGTACCCGATTGGGGAAGGAGGGTTATTTAAATTAATCGGTGGAATTATATTTCGTATCTTCTACTAAATAAATTGCAATCTTAAGTAAAAAAGAAATGAAAATAAAGGCTCTACGAACTGGACCAAGAGTGTTAAAACATTGACTGTATTTCATTAGTGGCTACGTACTTAGATCGTAAATTAATAAATATCTGATCTAAGTGTGGCAACAAAAAATAATATGGTCTTGCACATGCGCGAAATAAGGTTGCTTCGGTCAAGAAATTAAATATATGTTGACCCTTATCCTGTGGGCATAGCACCATCCGCTGTTTATTACCTGGGCTGTACATGGAAGAATAAATATTTTCTCAGGAATTCTACTCTCCTGGTAGTTTCGTTGTCAGGGACGTGTCAGCCGAAGGCCGCAAGCCGCAACGCTACGTGACTGACGTGACGCAACTCCGCAAAAGTTAGTCGTTTCTAACTTATTTGGTATGTCACTGAAAACCTACGTAACCGCTGTGATCATTTTACCTACCATCAACATCTCAGAATACTTAATTTACATCATTAATTCAAATAGGATGCTTCTTTGGAATTCGTTTTTACTGATTAGTACCACAGATAAGCACAGAATAAATAAAAGTACTTTTGAATTTGGGTCCTTTTTTACAGAAAAGTATTGCCCCTTCTTCACAGTTCAAGGTCGACAACAGACTAAAAAAGTTTTAATTAAAATCTTGGTAAAGACAGACTCATACAGAGTCCTGGGTCCGTACTATCAGCAGCTAATATACTCTTCTTCGGACTAGTAGGGACCGCTGGACTTAACGGTGCATTTTTAGGCTGTTTTGCACATGTTTTTTAAAAGACAGGTTTTCATCTATGACCGGGTGGTCACCACCCAAGTTCATCATGTCGGTAACCCTATCAATATTTTGGCAAAAGCAAGTTCCTACTAAGGTCACATTTTGAGTGCAGACGCAGTTTTTTAGTAAAAGTAGGTAACAATGGGTTGGTTTTGTAAAAACATAGTATTTTGTTTCACTAGCGTTTTTAAACCAATTAAGCCATCCCTTCTTCAGATTTTTAATTTAATCATTTATATTCAAACTAAATATTCTTAGAATATTTCAAGCTTCTAACTGGGCCATTTTAAGATGGCGTAGATACAATGTCTTGTAATAGAAGTGTGTAACCATAGTATAACACCAATTGTTACTATGGCTAAACACTCGTATTACCATGGCTTGTTGTACCCTTTCTGAAACATGGCCATCTTGCCGTTTTTAACCCCCGACTAAAGAGAAGAAGCTGTCAGTGTGATGAGATATCCCTATATATAATAAATCAATGATGGTGGTGGATGGTGAGTACGTGCAGCTGTCAAATAATAATGCAGAAACAAAACCTCACGTAAGAATATGACATGCGCAATACAGAGTTTTCCTGTTTTTTTTCGGTTAATGAGATCTCGAGGCGGGAATTTGTAAACTAGCCAATCCCGATTGATATATTTGTGCGGGAATACCCATTGAACTCCTGTAACCTTCTTTGCTCCTGGTTCACAGTCGTCTGCAAACAAACATACAGGAATTTAAAATAGGGTAGTTTCATCTATCAAAATTAAATTGCGAAAATCTGTTATTTATATAGTTTTCACCATAGGAAATACAACACTGTTTTGTTTAATAATTAAGCGGTGTATTTATAATTTTAAAAATAAAATCGTAGTTTTATTATCTGTGTATCACGTGACCGAAAACGCCAGCCGCCGTATTCGTCTCGAGACTGACGTCATAAGAGCAGAATCAATCACAGTTCTAGGAAGGAATTAATATCTCTTTATTGCGAACTTCTAGCTTGTTTTAGTTTTTTGCACATTTAATACATCATTTTACAATGAACGAAGGATTCGTAAAAGCGGACAGTACAAATCTGGCAAAAATAGAATCGCTTATGATAACAAAGTTCTTTGTGTGCAACACCGATTTCTTTTCTGCCGAATCCAGAAATGTTAAAACAGCCATGTAAGTATATTCTGTTCATTTTTTTAAACTACATCATTATCTTGGTTTTTTTATCCAACTATAAAGTTCAGGCACTACACACGTACATTTGACGTTTACTTGTTGCTGTTCTTATGACGTCACAAAATGGAGGCTGTTGTTTTGGCGCAAACATTTATCGTTTGAATTTAAAAAAATATTAAATTACATAAAGCGATATTATTTCCAGGAAATAAAAATACCAGTTGACTATTGAATCGATAAAAACATTTTAAAAAATATTAAAAAAAATGTAGAATAGCCTATACTGCCAGCAGACAATCTATAGACAAAACGTTGATATTATTAACCGACTTCAAAAAGGGAGGGGGATAGGCGATTCCTGTATGTTCACCAATTTTTCCGCCATTTGTGGACCGATTTTCATAATCTACTCTTGAGGTGATCCCACTGTCACAGAGTCAGGATTTAATTAAGGGATCCTGAAGAAATCGCGGATAATCTTCAGATTCTAAAGGCATGCCCATTGCCCTTATCGTTTTTGCTACATCATACCTTTTAAAGGATGAAACAAAAAAAATACTAAAAAACAACTACCCTTAAAAAAAAAGACGCCAAGTGAAATAAACTTGGAAAGGAAGTCGGTGATATAGACCACTCCTAGCTAGTTTATGCTGTTGTGCGTAGATATGTCTCTCAGTTAGTCATTATGTCTGTTTTCCTTTTATATATTTAGATAATGCAAAAAAACATTCTAACCAATAGCCAACCGCCTTTCTTGGCCACGCCTTCACACTTGTTGCTTGGCCTGGCCTAGCTAAGAGGGTTATTAGACTACGTGGAATTCAGTCTTACTAAGACTCAGCGTAGTGTAATAAGAGTTAGTCTGTAAGTCTGTCTGCCCCATCTCGCTCTTTCACGAGTTGAAAGAGCGAGATGGGGCTTAGACTGTCTTTATATCGCGTAGTCTAATGACCATGACTATTGAGGAGCTGGTCAGATACCTATTTATCGCTATACTAATGTCGCTGCAAGTAGTATATCCATTACCAAGGCAATGTAACTTAAAATTAGTTATTTGTAATTAGAAACCTAACCTTTCAAAAGTCCTAAGCTTCAAGTAACAATACCAAGTAAAGAAACCTTCGCTGTGGTTTAGTGCCTTAGTAATACTTAAATGCTCAAATAAGTATTTTTAACACAGCTACATTACTTTTGACAGTTTTAAATTTTATATGAAGTATAACTTTTTCTGACCATAGCTCTGAAATGCAACCACTGAGAGCCAGCATACCAACAAGTTGGTTTTTCTCTTAGTCACAGATTGTATAAACTAAAGGGTAGTGACATTATCACGTGAAGCTCGAAAATCACCAAAAATCACAAAGGCCTATTGAGTAATCGCGTGAAGTTCTTTTTATTTGTTTTTAGGCGCAATCTTGATGTCTGTCTTAATTATTTTTTTATGGAGCTTAATTTTACAGAAATATATGGAACCTGTATTAAGGGTGCTTCGAATCCACTTTATATGACAACACTCGATATAATCATACCAGCGTTGATTGGCAACTGAACAAAAAACATATTTTATATGTTTACATTCAAGTTGTTTTTTTAGCCTGCTGCCTAATGATAACAGATTCTACGATAAAATAACACGACAGAACACTCGCGAATTGAGTACTTATTAAATTCAGTAGCTCTTTGTAATATTGGCTTTGATCTTTGGACCAAAAGACAATTATTTTTGCAAAACCACTAACGGGTAAAGGAAACATTAATCCATTGTTCTTCTAAATGATATTATTTATAATGTTATCGTAATTTTAAATAATGTAGAGGAAATTTTGGATATCCAAGTATTGTTTTCTCGGTATTTTTATCACATAAAAATTGCACTTGGTCGAAAATTAGATTACGCTTTTACTTGGACACTAATCATTAAGACAATTGATGGCATGTCAATGACGGTTTGAGGTTTCTGTTGCCAGTAAAAGAAATTAGTTCCAGTTGTTTTCCGCAATATGGCGAGGTCCCATATATTCCTAATCAAGCTATAATATTTTATACTAATACGCTGAAAATGTTTAAGATAGGTACGTGATAAGTGCACTGCATAAATTATAAAATTACACGGCCCTTAATATAGCCGCTGATCACGGCGTTGAGCGTTGAATACTCGTATTATGTATTTTTCACAGGAAAGTAAAATGCGCATGCGTATATCTGACCAAGCCGCAGGTTGCTCCAGGCAACTGAAACTCTGTACTTGCTCTGTTGCTCTGGTCCCTTCACCGACCAAGATTCGTTCTGAAACCGGCAATTTAGTTGTTTTGTTTTCACCACACGTAATGTAGTAAGAACAGAGTAAAAATTATACAATAGAACGCGACGGTTAGAAAGTGCAATCGGAAAATAAGTATTCTGATATTAGAGGATATTAGAGAATAATATTATAAAAATGAAAAAATAATATAATGATAATAATATATAAGTATATTAATAATATAATAGTGGTAATCGGGCCGACAGTTCTGAGATATTGACATATTTTAATGTTGCAACTAGACTAAATCATGGGGATATAAGTGTATATACACAAAAATATAGTATTTGAGAAGCTAGGGAACCTCTCAGAACCATAGACTTAGCTGCAGGTTGCTCCAGGCAACTGAGACTCTTTAATTGCTCTATTGCTCTGGTATTTTCATCGCCAAAGATTCGTTCTGAAACCGTAAGATGATTTTCGTTGTTTGCGTCATGTTCTCACTAAATAAGTATAAACGAGAAAGTACATTAAAAATCACTTTTCAAAAAGTGGGAATATGGTCCTATGTTTAAGTTCTAGCGAGCGTCTGAAAGTTGAGGTTAAAATTGGGATGTTAGTTATTCTTAGTTTTTGAAGTCCCACATTTCTTTTGTAACTTATGGCAGGCCTGTGTATCTCCCCGCGGAGGTAGCAAAAACGTACCTACGCGCGGCGCACCTACGTAGGTGCTAAAACAAGTTGCGTGTCGCTACCGGCCAGAGCCACGCTCGCGCGTTTTATTCACCGGCGGCCGCGCGGCTACGTTGCTGGCTGGACGAGAATGAATAAAGTACTAGAAAGAGGCGCTAGATGGCGTTAGAAGCTTCTCGTAGCAGTCAACCCTATCGCGTCACGTGATGTTACGTCACTGAATAGGTTTAGTGTATTATGAATCATATTCTAGAGCAATAAGTATGAAATTATCTTGCAATGGATTTTCTACACGAAAATGTGCTTGACTCTGAGGCGAACTAAATTACGCCATATTGTTGACGACATTGAGTAGACATTTCTTTGAATACAATTGCTAAGTCATACTTCTGTACGAAGTACTAGTGTTCTGTGCTTATGGGCGGATTTTAATGAAGCTTTTTTAGTTATAAGTAACTATTTAAGTCTGGGCATGTCCTAGTACTATAATTTATTATAAACATCTGAATTTATGTAGCTTTTTGTAGAAGTGTAAAAATCGAACATCGGGAATACTTGATTTGAAAGCATAACAGACTAGCTAAACTAATATAAGAAAAATGGAAAAGACGCTATAAAAAAATATCCTCCTGACGAGCATTTTCGTTTCGCATGACATGATAGACATACAACTTAGGGTGAGGACATAAAGAGGCGGGTTCCTGGTGCAGACGAACCGGTACGATCCAGGTAAAATATTCCAATGTTATCATATGCGCTCACGCCTAAAGATAGTACGACGGTAGACTAAGTAAACAGGTAACATGTTTCTTTAGCATAACACTGGTATGTGGTTAACTATAGGATATGTAAAAGGCGCCATATAAAATTGCTCATCGTAAAAAACATTTTCTTTTAACATAATATTACGAGAACAAATTGCTACGATTTGTTCTATTATTGTTCTTATTTAAGACCATGATTGCTCTACTTTTTTCTCTCCTCCCTTTCGCTCTATCTCTTTTAAAGTCTTCTACCTCCCATAGCAGGATACTTTACTTGGATAACCTACCTACTCGCGGTAAATGCAAAAACATTAGGACAAATATTTAATAGCAACGGGGCCAACGGGCGGCAAATAGGAAGTAAGAAATACCGTTACCCTTCTTTTGTTGCAGTCGGGTGAAAAAATACGTTGTACAAGTTAATCCTGATGCAACTTTTTTCTTTACTGCTAAATTTTGTCTTTGAAAATTGGTCGTTGTTAAGTCGACGCAAACGAGGTCGCTGACTCCAGCTAGTTATAAATATGTCGGAGCATGAGGCGATTGGCGGTGTTTATTTTGAAGTTTCGAGCTGTCAGAACACGATGACAGACGTCATTCGGTTTTGACGTTTAAACATCACATCATATGCTTACGTCAAACTGTGGCTATTTATCGAGTTCAGTCGGAAACGTCAAGTAGTTTACTTGGGCATGGTCGATACGGCGGTGGCAGCACTTGTTTCTGTCATTTTGACGTTTCGTTGGACGGTAACGTGAGAACCCCGTGGGATTGTTATGGCCGGAGTGCTGACATAAATGGTTGTGTGGTTGTCTTGTTGAGTTTTGCGTCGCCGTATTGAACTTGCCGCGTTTCTTGACTATAATCCGAAGCCATCCTGTTCACTGTTTGTTATTTTGTGTTAAATTTATTGTGATACTGAAAATAGACGTCTGTAATAACTAACCGGACTAATATTTCGTGTACGCCACCATGTATGAGCCTTCTGATAACGATCCCACTTACGTCTACGTCGTTTTGCGTTATTGTAATGATTATATTTAATGGATATTATGTAATGCTTAAATATTTTTCCCGACTCAGAGGAAGTTGGTTGGTCTTTCCCCCACAGATTTTCAACTTTCAAAGAGCTAAAATATTCACCGCGATGAATACTTTTATGACAACACAGACAATTAGAAAGCGCATGCGTATTTCTAACCAAGAATCAGGTGGCTCCAGTGGTTGCTCCAAGCAACTGAAACTCTGTACTTGTTCTGTTGCTCTGGTCCTCTCGTCGCTAAGGACTCATTCCGAAACAACTGTTAGGTTATTCCCAATGGCTACTTATTAGGAGCATGTCTCGCCACTTTTTCCAAAGTAAAAAGTAGGATTGTGAGTGCAATCGAAAAAGATTTGATACACATAATATTCCGGAAAAAATAGATTGATGTTATTTATTCAAAATATTTTACAATAATTATGAAGACAATAGATTGGCGAAAAGCGAATAGCGCCAGAAACCGGAAACGAGTTGTCGCTCGGCTGCCTAATGGGCACCTTCCAGCGAGACTATGACTGCCAAATGAATGCTTGATGTTTCTGAGCCAATGAGGGATTTTTGACAGCTCAAATATTTAGTTTCATTTTATGTTGGTAGATGGTTCTATTCATCTTAGTTATAAAAATATTGCGTAGAAATCATTAAGCTTTATTTAAAAATATCTTTTCAGTTTAGATGTAAGTATCCGTTTTTTAAATAATCGAAGAAATTATATTTTATTGCTTCTACTAAATAAATTTCAGGCTTAAGTAAAAAAATAATGAAAATAAAGACACTACGAACTGAACCGAGAGCTATAAAACATTGACTGTATTTTAGTATCTTAACTGTGGCAACTTAGATCAAATAGTAACAGTAAATTATATGATCTACTAAGTGTGGCAACAATAAATAATACCTACATGCGCGAAATGAGATGGCATCAGATTGGCACATAAAGTTAATATACCTAGCGGAATAGAGGAACAAAGGGCTGAGCGAGCGAGATGTCTCTATCAGCAACACTGTATGATAAAAAGAGATGTGTGATGCGATGTAACAGAACCGTTTTTGAAACTGTCAAACAGTTTGTCGGCACTTATCGGCACGCTGAGAATTTCAGCTATTTTAATTTTTCAAATATTACATGAAATCGTGGATATTTTTTTGAAATATTTCTTGATGAAACATGGTGACTTGTTCAGTAAATAATTGTTATACGACACAGCGGAAAAACCCCGAAAAATTTTCATTTTACAGGTAAATTGTTCCAAATGGACACCACTTATTTTAGGTTTATTTTTGCCAATGCGTTTCGAATTTTAAGTGCTTAGTGTGATAATTCTCTTCTTTAAACATTTATTAATGTAAGAAGCAAAGATCCCATACACATAATGCAGAATTTACGAATATTTTGCGTAAAGAAATAATTTTCGTTTTACACTAGGGCTGTATCAAGTTATCGATAATTCGTTTCCACTCTCTATCACGTAATAAACGAATAATATGTATTACTGTTGTTTAGGTACCTATATGACGTTTAGATATAAATCAGCTGGGAATGTAATTACCTACTATTTAAGATATACTTAGCCGATCCATGCAGTTTTTACCTGTTAGAATAGTTACTAACATTAGTAATAAATGTATCTTTCAGATTTCCGAATAACTTAAATAAAAAAATACATGCCTAAAATTTGTAAATCGTCCAAACTGGGTTCCAAACAATAATTCAAGTATTAAAAATTCAAGTGCAGTAAGCACTTCAAGCAAAAATATTTTAAGACGCGGGAAGCAAAATAAAAATAATACTATTCTTCTGCTTATGTTTCATTGGATAGCAATGTCTACTTATGGTGATGTCTACATATTATATGGTTTGCTTAGTTTGGGACTAGCTAGATCATTTGTTCTATATTTCTTTTTCACAGGTCAACATAAAGCCTAGACGCACAGTTTCGTCCTATGTTTAGAAAGATATTGTACCCGAGGCATTCACATGTGAATCATCGTCATCGCAGTCTAGATCGACACTGCCGCTATTGCAACAGTCCACACCATCAACCTCTCTTCAACAAGAAGTTTGTTTTGTTGTTTCAAAAAATAAACGATTTAAACAACAACATTTTTCATTTTACTTATTACTTTTGAAACAACCGTATCTTCTAAGTTTTTTCCATATGTTTTGCTTTACTCTAGAAGCATAGTTTCAGCCATGCCAGCTCATCCTATCCTATTTTTTTTTAATTAATACCTACTATTAATGTTACTAATTAATTTTATCGATATCGATACTAATGTAACAAGCGACATGACATACATCACTCAGACACATTCATGAACAACTTTACGCACACAAATGTCATCCTATTTCGGTTTCGTTTGACAGGTCGTGTTTGTTCCTCTAATCCGTTAGGAATATTAACTTTATGGATTGGCATGCTTCGTCGGTCAAAGAATTAAAATATATTTTGACCCTTGTCCTGTACGTATAGCACCATCCGCTGTTTTTGCCTAGGCTGTACTACATGGAGGAATAAATATTTTCTTAGGGGTTCTGCTCTCCTGGTAGTTTCGTTGTCAGGGACGTGTCGGCCGAAGGCCGCAAGCCGCAACGCAACGTGACTGAATGACGTGACGCAACCCCGCAAAAGTAAAGATATAAAATAAGTTCGTAGCCGACCACACGTCGCAGCAGCAGACCTCGTGTCGACGCGACATGTGGCGTCGCAACCCTGCAAAAGTTAGTCGTTTCTAACTTATTTGTTATGTCACTGAAAACCTACCTAACCGCTGTGATCATTTTACCCTTAACATCTAAAAATTTAACCATTACTTAATTTACATCATTAATTTAAATAGGATGCTTCTTTAGAATTCGTTTTACTGAGTAGTATATAACCACAGATTTCTATCGAAATAACACAATAAATAAATGGATTTTTTAATTTGGCTTCTATTTACAAAAAAGTATTGCCAATTCTTCACATTTGAATGACCTTCAAATGTGAAGAATTGGCAATACTTACTACAAGATAATAAAAAAGTATTAATTTAAGTCTTGGTAAAGACTCTTACAGAGCCCGTACTACGAGTATCAGCAAAATAAATACTAATAACCCTACTAATAGCCTTTGGATTCTTTTTAGGACTTGCATTGAAGTAACTCGAAGAAGTCCAAGTCTGCAAAAAACCTGAGTAGTTACATCACGTAGATTCCGCATGCGAAAGGCGGTGATTTTTACATGTTTTTAAATGACAGGTTTTCTTCTATGACCGCTCCCAGCCAAGTATATTATGTCGGTAACCCTATCAATATTTTAGCAAAAGCAAGAAGGTCACATCTTGAGTGTAGACGCAGTTTTTTAGTAAAAGTAGGTACAATGGGTTAGTTTTGTACAAACATAGTATTTGGTTTCACTAGCGTTTTTAAACCAACTCATGAGAATAGCCATTCCTTCTTCAGCTTTTTAATTTAATCATTTATTTTAAAACTAAATATTCTGAGAATATTTCAAGCTTCTAACTGGGCCATTTTCAGAAAGCGTAGATACAAGGTCTTGTAATATAAGTGTGTAACCATAGTAACACCAATTGTTACTATAGCTACACACTTGTATTACCATGACTTGCACCCTTTCTGAAACATGGCCATCTTGCCCTTTTTAAACCCCCGACCATAGAAAATTATGTTCTTTTCCCCCGACGCAAAAAGAGGGGTGTTATAAGTTTAACGGGTCTGTCTGTGTATCTGTCTGTGGTATCGTAGCTCCCAAACGGATGAACCGATTTTCGTCTTATTTTTTTGTGTCATAGATAATTTCAAGTGTATTTTATCTTAGTCATGTTTCATGGAAATCAATTAATGAGATCTTGAGGCGGGAATTTGTAAACTAGCCAATCCCGATTGATATATTTGTGCGGGAATACCCATTGAACTCCTGTAACCTTCTTTGCTCCTGGTTCACAGTCGTCTGCAAACAATGTTAATAGTATAGATACACATACAATTTAAAATAGGGTAGTTTTATCTATCAAAATTATATTGCGAAAATCTGTTATTTATATAATTCTCACCATAGGAAATACAACACTGTTTTGTTTAATAATTAAGCGGTGTATTTATAATTTTAAAAATAATATCGTAGTTTTATTATCTGTGTATCACGTGACCGAAAACGCCAGCCGCCGTATTCGTCTCGAGAGTGACGTCATAAGAGCAGAATCAATCACAGTTCTAGGAAGGAATTAATATCTCTTTATTGCGAACTTCTAGCTTGTTTCAGTTTTTTGCACATTTAATACATCATTTTACAATGAACGAAGGATTCGTAAAAGCGGACAGTACAAATCTGGCAAAAATAGAACGCTTATGATAACAAAGTTCTTTGTGTGCAACACCGATTTCTTTTCTGCCGAATTCAGAAATGTTAAAACAGCCATGTAAGTATATTCTGTTCGTCTTTTTAAACTACATCATTATCTTGGTTTTTTTATCCAACTATAAAGTTCAGGCACTACACACGTACATTTGACGTTTACTTGTTGCTGTTCTTATGACGTCACAAAATGGAGGCTGTTGTTTTGGCGCAAACATTTATCGTTTGAATTTAAAAAAATATTTAATTACATAAAGCGATATTATTTCCAGGAAATAAAAATACCAGTTGACTATTGAATCGATACGAACATTTTAAAAAATATTAAAAAAAATGTAGAATAGCCTATACTGCCAGCAGACCATCTATAGACAAAACGTTGATATTATTAACCGACTTCAAAAAGGAAGGGGGAGAGGCGATTCCTGTATGTTCACGGATTTCTCCGCCATTTGTGGACCGATTTTCAAAATCTACTCTTGAGGTGATCCCATTGTCACAGAGTCAGGATTTAATTAAGAGATCCTAAAGAAATCGCGGTTAATCTTTAGATTCTGTAGGCATGCCCATTTGATTGTCCGTATCGTTTTTGCTACATCATCTTTACATATTCAAGCGTTTACATCCGGGAGTCATAATTTTATGTGTTGGGCTGATGATAAAAATCGTATGGAACTCCTCATCGTCATCAAATAGGAGTTCGCGAATAACGATTGCATTATTGTGTTAGTACTTAAGTACGGGCAATTACTTAGTATACGGTCGGCCAAGAAAGTGGTCTAACAGTTCATGTGTAAGTAAAATAGCGTTATGAGCACTCACTCATGAACTTTTTTACCTTTTAAAATATGAAAGAGATGCACATGATATATTATTAGTAGTAGCTGTCAGGATAATGTAGCATGGGAAAATCAAGCTTGTTGTTTTATGACGCGCGAATGATTTTCAACCTTATGTTGATATACCAACCACTCTTGGCCGACCGTACCAATCACAATTTTTTTTTTTTATTAAAAAACGCCCTTTAAAAAAAAGACGCACTAAAAAGACCTAATAATAACTTTTTTTATCGCCAAGTGAAATAAACTTGGAAAGGATTCGGTGATATAGACAAAGTAGTTTACGCACGTACGTTTAGTTTACAACAGTTGGGCTGTTGTGATATTGATATGTCAGTGTCAGTCAGTTAGTCATTATGTCTGTTTTTTTATATATTTAGATAATGCGAAAAATGATTCTAACCAATAGCCAACCACCTTTCTTGGCCACGCCTTCACACTTGTTGCTTGGCCTGGCCTAGCTAAGGGGGTTATTAGACTACGCGGTATTCAGACAGTCTTACCAAGACTCAGCGTAGTGTAATAAGAGTTAGCCTGTAAATCTGTCTTTCCTATATCGCTCTTTCACGGGTTGAAAGAGCAAGATGGGGCTTAGACTGTCTTAGTAAGACTGTCAGTACATCGCGTAGTCTAATAACCCCATGAGGAATTGGTCAGATACCTGTTTGTCTCTAAGCTAATGTCGTTGCAGGTAGTATATCCATAACCAAGGCAATGTTACTTAAAAAAAGGTAAAGGACTTGTCCTCTTTTTGTATGGAGGCTGGTTTTTTATTCCAAGATATCACCAACCACCAATAAACCTATATTTATCTTTAAGCTACAAAAATATGGAACACGTAACCATAGAAATCAGAATTTTTAACGCCTCCATTTTTGAGAAAAAATATGTTTTGTAACAGGCATCATTCATTGATCACTTACTTGTATTTTCTGGCTGTATGGCTATGTACCATTGCCTTTCCACTGGTGGATAAATACTACTAGGTACTACCACAGATTATATAATAGGTACTACTTTCAATGGAATGTCAATTTTGCTGTCAATTTTTTTTCATGCGTTAATTGATATAGGCAAAGGTGCGGTTTATGTACAGACAAAGGGAAAAATTAATTTCAATTTTTCTCTAAATCGGAGGCCTTAAAAAATATATTGATTATGCAGAAAGGCTAGTTTTAGTGAACTCTTTCGTATAACATTTAGTTTATTCTGGTTAGAAATATTGACGAATAAAAAACCATTAATGGACAAGTCCTTTGACTTTGTAATTCGTTATTTGAAATTAGAAACCTAACCTTGCAAAAATCCTAAGCATCAAGCAACAATACCAATACAAGTAAGGAAACCTTCGCCGTGTTGTGGTGCCTTAGTTATGCTATAACTAAATGCTCAAATAAGTCTTTTCAACACGGCTGCATCTTTAGTTTTGACAGTTTTCAATCTTATGTAAATTATTACAAACTATATCTAGCCATAGCTCTAAAATGCAACCACGGGGAGCCAGCAGAACAAGAAGTTGGCTTCGCTCTCAGAGTCTCACAGAGTATACAAACTAAGGGGTAGTCGAAAAAATCACAAATATTTTTGAGTGATATGCGCATGCGTATTTCTGACCAAGCCGCGCAAGTTGCTCTAGGCAACTGAAACTCTGTGCTTGCTCTGTTGCTCTGGTTCCTTCACCGATCAAGATTCGTTCTGAAACCGGCAAGTTTGTAATGCTTACCACAGTTACTGTAGTTAGAATTATATGGTTGAACAAGCAATCGCATAAAGATATTGCTAAAACATGATATGAAAGAAAAATATTATAATAATAAAAGATATTATGTTAATGCTATATAGAAAACAAAAACGTATAATATAAAATATTGTAAGACTTTTAAACCAACTTGTTTTTAAAATTGTGCTAATTGGATCGACAGTTCTGAACGTTCTAAAACATTGACATATTTTAATGTTGCAACTAGAATAAATCATAAGAATATACTTAAGTATGGCAACACAAAATGGCAATATTTGGACATGCGCAAAACAATGCTGGGCAACCACTCAGCATAATAGCTGTAGGTTGCTCCAGGCAACTGAAACTCTTTACTTGCTCTGTTGCTCTGGTCCTTTCATCGCCAAAGATTCGTTCTGAAACCGTGAGGTGATTTTTGTTATTTGCACAAATTAAGAATATTATGTACTATTGATTTATTTTATATATAATATACCAATGGAATATACGAAAGAACGTACAATATAAAATATATTGCTACAAAATTTTTGATTCTATACATGTCATATAAACAAACACAATATTGTAAGACTTTTTCAAATACTTACTGTACTGTACTGTACTGTTTCACCACAATAAAAAGATTTGTTTTCAGAACAGTAGTGTGACTCAGCCGTATTTTTGAAATTAGAACCTACGGATGGGCGGAGCGCTAGGGTTGGTACACAAAAAGATAAAAAATGACTAATTTTTATTCTTTATATGTGTATTGTTTTAGGTTTAGGTATGAGTCATATTTTTATTAAAGATTATTTATCATATCCACAGACAATGGACTCCTAGTAAAACGGGCCCGTTTTCACATTGTCAGTTCGATGAGACCAGGTACAATTTACGAGTTTGCTCCTACACATTATTAAGCCTTAAAAAATATATTTAAATCCTATGTGTATGAAAAATATAATTTTAAAATATAATATAATTTTGCTAGTGCGATCCCATTCGATAGCGGCGTAGTGGGCGGGTTATCCCGTAGCGTTCGTAAAAAGGCGGATGAAGTAATAATGTTTGTATATTTTTTTTACTTTTTGTTTTTTTCCATGTAGTGCCACATAACATGTACTTCCGCATCAAACTTTTCTGTGGATTGGTTTAAGTGTCATTTATATTTAATTTATTATCATCTCAACATGTGAGATGTTGTCATTAACAATAACTTATTCAAAATTAGACATACAAGCTGCTTATGTAATTATTTTTAGTATTTGGAAGAACAGTACAAATATGTCAGCACAGAATAATTGATTAGTAATAATACCAAAAATTTTGAATTTGGCTCCTTTTCTATACAGAAAAGTATTGACAAGACCTTCAAGGTTGCCAAGACAGAAAAACTGTTATCAAAACCTGGGATACACTCTTAGAGAGTTCTGTCGTCCTAGTGTCTAGTTTCTATTTGACTCGATGATGTGAATCCCGAGCTCCTACGACGTAGCTCAATCCTATCACTTTATTGTCGGAGAGCCGAGCAACAATTGGCTACCTCATAAGATACCTTAAGGTAGTTGTCTGACTGCCGGTTCATATAATATAAAACATTTTTTTATGATTTTTTTTAGTTACACCTACACTACATAAGACACCCAAATGAGCTCACTGGCAGCAGTTAACCATTGATTAAGTATGAAAAAAAAGGTCTGCCACTGAGCAGCCTGCCGGAAATACCTACTCGGCAGACCCAAAAAATATGGAGCATCAAAACACAAACGATAACATAAATGATTTTTTTGTACACATTCAAAGTTTGGTATAGTTACAGGCGATATGAGTTAGTTTGTTGACCCTCAGTGGTTGCATTTCAGAGCAATGGCCACACAAAGTTTTTTTTTTTCAAAAAAAATGTTATATGAAACTGAAAAAACTAATGATACGGCTAATGACGCTTGTTGAGAATAGAGACTTTGAGCAGTTGTTACTATGGCATCTAACCACGGCCAGGGTTCATTCACTATCTAGATAGTGAATGAACCATCTAGATAGTGAATGAACTATCTAGATAGTGAATGAACCCTGGCCGAAGATATCGAAGATCAAAAATCCAGCATTTCAAATTACAATACCAAGTTAAGGGTACTTTCCTTTCTTAATCTATGTTAACCTTTCTAAGTCTATGTTATTCGAGCTTAGTTTAGCATTATGTAGATTATACCCGTAGTTTTCAAAATTATTATGTGGAAGAACATTGTAACCAATACACCCCGCCCTTGATCGGACAGATTAGTTTTATTTAAAACATCTGTCTAAATATTGAATACAATTACTAAGAGCCAGTAGATCAACAATAACGCCTGCTGAGATATCATATTTTGAATTTGTACTAACACAAACCATTTGGCAAATTGCATCATTTTTCCAACACAACCACTGAAAGCCGGCGGACCAACTCGTTTCACCTTTGAAAACGGCATTCTTTGAGTCGGTCCTAAAACTGACCAATTTAATACATAAATCTTTTTCTTCTTTCGCAACAATTAACCTCTTTCTATTTATAGTGGTTGAAACTGTGGGTTATAATTTATAACCCACAGTTTCAACCACTGCGTAATATTTTTAAAATATTTAAAATAATATATTATGATTATGACACACAGGAAAACGGAAAGCGCATGCGTGTTTCTGACTAAGCCGTAGGTCGCTCGCAACTGAAACTCTGTACTTGCTCTGTTGCTCTGGTCCTTTCGTCGCTAAGGACTCGTTCTGAAACTGTGAGGTTAATTTGATATGTTTTCACCACTGCTTCGTAAATAACAAAGTCTAAAGACGTATGGTAGAACAAAACAATCGAAAAAAGATAATACTACCTAAACAATATTCAAGAAGGAAATTGAAATATGAAAAGACATTGATGCTATTTAAACAAAATCTTTTATATTTTAAATTATCGTAAAACTTCTTGAACATTATGTTGTTTTCAGAATACGAACTGAACGAACAGTTCTAAAACCTGGACATATTTTACTGTGGCAACTAGAAAGATTCACAGGGGTGGGACCTAAGAGTGGCAACACAAAATAATTTTGGCCATGCGCAAAACGAGATAGCATTGATTCCAGGCTAAGTGGACGAGGAAAGATATGCTGCCATAGCAGTATTCAAGCGGTTTCTATTCGTGTTGTTAATTTCGTTTGTTTGTAAGAAAGTGAAGCACGGACGGATGAAGTAAAGTACAACGCGTGTTTGTAATAATAACTTTTTACTTTTAAAAATGAAAAAGTTTGTTGTTTGTACTATTTTCCATATTATGTTGTGCCACAAAATGCCATAACAAACTTCCGTTGTTAGTTCAGTAATCTTTAAGTTTATTTTATAAACACCACAACATGTGTGAGTTCGACATTAAAATATGCAATATTAAGAATTCTTATTAAAATAATTAAATAAGCTGCTTCTTTTGTAATTAATTTTGTAGTTCGTTTTAATATTTAGATAATCTGATTATATAATAGCCCCAAAATAATTAGTAGAACTTTTGAATTTGCCTCCTTTTTGCATAAAAGTATTGTTACAACCTTCAGGGTTGCCAATATAGAAAAACCAATATTCAAAATTCTGAAAAACACTCTTACAAAGTTCTGTCGTCTTAGTCCCTAGTTCCTATTTGGCTCTATGAGAACCCCGAGCTAATAAAGAAAAAAAAATTCGACGAATTGAGAACTTCTTCCCTTTTTGCAGTTGGTTCATAAAGGTGGGCAGCATAAGTTTAATTTAGGGCAGTTTGATAACAGCTGAGTAATTCTTGGGCCACGCACCGCACTGATAGGGTGTCACTGAAGCGAGCTCAGAAACTACCTACTTCATTTTTGAAAAAAATGATTAAACTTTGGTGATAAGTTTTTGAATTTGGTCCTCAAAGAATCAAAATGCAAGTAGGTACACGACATGCGCAATACACAGTTTGAGAGCCAATCTTATGTCATCTCACGAGGCGGGAATTAGTGTACTAACCAATCCTGATCAATTGGCTAAGGCGGGAATACCAATTGAACTCCTGTAACCTTCTGTGGTTCTAGTCATAGTTCGTCTGCAATCAATGTGAACCCCGAAATGGAGACTCTTAAGATACCAAAGAAGGCAGAAGGAAACAAATCAGGAACATCCTGGTCATAACCATACAGAAGCATACATACAGGGTGTGGCGTAAATAGTGGTCCAAAGCAAAGGTGTGGATACACTGTACACTGAAGCACCACATACCAGTATTTAAAAAAAAATTATGTACAGGGTTTTCAGGGTTTTCAGGGTTTTTTTTATTAAATTCAGTTTGTAAAAAAAAAAACGAATGGAGTACTAAGTACAAGTGATCAGCAATAATAATAAAAAAAATGGATAAAAAATAACCGTCATTTTTGGAAATTATAACCAAATTTGTAAGGCAAGGTAACGATTTCTAAAAAAATTAAAAAAAATTTTTTTTTTTGAAAACCCTGTACATATTTTTTTTTTAAATACTGGTATGTGGTGCTTCAGTGTACAGTGTATCCACACCTTTGCTTTGGACCACACAGAAAAAAATTACAACCCTTGTAAACCCTTGAACTTCAAATAAATTGTTTTTCTGAATTGGGCTCCTTTTTGTTTCGAAAAGCAATAACTTTTTTCCTGTAAGTCGCAACACTTATTGTTGCACGATTTTAGAATCAGCAAAAGATGGGCATTTTTTTTAAACAATGGGCACTGACAGTGTGGTACATTTTTTTTGCACCAAAAGCATTGAAAGTCAAACGATTTGCTAGCAGTGAGTATTGAATTTTGAAAGAAACTTATTTTTTTTTATTAAATTCAGTTTGTAAAAAAAAAAACGAATGGAGTACTAAGTACAAGTGATCAGCAATAATAATAAAAAAAATGGATACAAAAAAAACCGTCATTTTTGGAAATTATAACCAAATTTGTAAGGCAAGGTAACGATTTCTAAATTTTTTTTTGAAAACCCTGTACATAATTTTTTTTAAATACTGGTATGTGGTGCTTCAGTGTACAGTGTATCCACACCTTTGCTTTGGATCACTATTTACGCCACACCCTGTATAAGTGGGAGAGCCGAGCGACAGTTCGATATGTAAAGTGGTTAAGGGTACTTATATTTTTTTTTTAAATTGAGTCTGTTTTAAGAATTTAATACAATGAAATTGGTAAAAAAAAAGTTTATGACTTTTTTAAATTTGTTATTTTTATTATTGTATGGCTGAAAAAATACAGATGTCTTTGCCACGGGCAGAATGACAACTTACTTGCACGCACCCATTATTACAGCCAATCGTTTGACGTTCCGGAGATTTGACCCGGAGTCATATACACACACCGTACCGTACCGAATTAGCTACCCATAAGATACCCCAATAGGCTAATCTTAAGATACGTCAACCGATACATAATCACGTAAAAAAATCAGCTCTATCAATGCCAGTCCTACCTGGTAAAGAGAAGTATACAGTTTTTTGGCGTAATTTGTTTGTGTAACCTACCTCACAACATACCCGAATAAGAGTACTGGCAGTAATAAGCCATTGATTAAGTATGTAACAAAAAGTCGGTCTGCCATTGCCTAGCCTGTGCCGGAAGTACTCGACAGACCCAAAAAATATAGGGCTTGAAAACACAAACGATAAGATTTTGGTACACAATAAATTATTGTTTTTAAGATTTACTTTTGCAATCTAAATATTAGCCTCTGGTACGAGGGTCAAACTGAAAGTTCTTAGAACTGGCCACTTATAAACAATATAAAAAAAAAATATTCTAAAATTTGAAAATAGAACTCTTTGCCAATATTACTGAGTATATATTTCATTCATTTGTCATTTGTTTTACGACTTGGCGGCAAATTGAAAATTGTCTGTGTCACGTCAAAATGAATTTAACACGAGAAAATTTTCGTGCAATGATTTTTTATGACTTTCGATGTCATTTAAGTCAACAAGAAAGTTATGATAGACTACGATTGGCCTTTCACGATGAAGCCCCATCTCGTGCGACTGTTTACAACTGGTTTAATGAGTTTAAACGTGGTCGCACTAATCTCACTGATGATGTACGTGAGGGACGGCCTTCTACGGCGACGACTGAAAATAACATCTGTGTTGTGCGGCGTATGATAGAGACTGACAAAAGAGTGACCTATCAGCAGATTCGGACAAGCTTAGGCATCGGTATGAGTCAAGTGCACAAAATCCTCCACGAACATTTAGCGGTCAGGAAGCTTTGCGCCCGGTGGATACCTCATAATTTGACTAAGGCTCAAAAACTCCATCGTGTGGATTGGTGCCGTAAAATGATTGAAAGATTTAACGGAGGTGACTCAAATGCTGTGTTCGACATACTAACAGGTGACGAAAGCTGGATTTACTGTTATGATCCTGAAACCAAAAGACAATCTGCTCAGTGGGTGTTTCCTTTCGAGGAGTTGCCAACTAAAGTGAAGAGAGATCGAAGTGCGAGGAAAAAAATGGTGGCCTCGTTCTTTGGAAGGATAGGTCATTTCGCAACAATTGTGTTAGAGGATCAAAAAACAGTTTCTGCAGAATGGTACACTACCAATTGTTTGCCACTTGTCTTGGAAAAAGTTCGAGAGAAACGACCTCGCAGTAGGATCCTCCTTCACCACGACAACGCCTCGTCGCACACCGCCAAGCGAACGATCGACTATTTGGCGACATCAAACGTTGAATTACTGGGTCACCCGCCGTATAGCCCCGACCTCGCGCCTTGTGATTTTTATTTATTTCCAAAAATTAAAGAAAAACTTAAAGGAAAGCGGTTTATGAATGCTGAAGAAGCGGTGGCTGCGTATCGCGATGCCATTGAAGAGACCCCTAAGGACGAGTGGGCAAAGTGCTTTTCCCAGTGGTTCCATCGCATGCAGCGGTGTATTGACGTCAATGGACAATATTTTGAAAAGATATAATAAAACTAATAACTGGCTAATGTAATCAGTTTTTGATTTTCTAAGAACTTTCAGTTTGACCCTCGTAGTATTGTTTTCAAGTGCAATTATATCTGATATTTTGTACACATTTAAAGTATGGTATTGCTGCAGGCGATATTAGCTGGTCTGCTAAATCTCTAAAAGGTCTAAAATGCAACCACTGAGAACTATCAGTGGTTGCATTTTAGAGCTATAGCTACACAAAGTTTAAATAAAATAAAACAAAATTAAAATGAAAAACTGAAACTTAAAAATCTAATGAAGCGCAGCCTAGTTTACAAAAGCTGCATACTGTAGAAGTACATATGTATCTTCTATTTCTTAGTAATATACCTCATGACAGGGTCGTGATCATTATGTGGAATCAAACATACACAACGGCATTCTTAGGCCCACTTGCGCCATGGCGCTAACCCCGGGTTAGCCCCTTAACCCTGTCATTTTTGTATGAACTATTCTCGGGTTAGGGATTAACCCGTGTTGGTGCAAGTCGGCCTTAGTAGTTTTTAATGGTGTGGTTTGCCATTGCCTTTTGTCTTCTTCATTTCATAAACTGGCCAACTAGTGTGCAGGTTTACCGTTAAGCTGCGATAGCTTTAAAAAAGACACTTAAGTTGTTATACAAACTCAGTGGTGCAGGCAGGGATCGTTCTCACGACCTCACGGATGAAAAGTTAAGTTTTCTCCGCTCAGTTATCGCGCCTCTCGGTTCTCGCAGTTTCTTAGCGCTATGTCACATGGTTAAAACCATTTAGAGTAAGCAGACTGACAATTTCAAATCACAGGATTGCCCTACAACCCGTAGAAAAGAAGCTAACGTTTTCACGATCGTTACGAAAATCTCATCGTGTTGATTAATAAAATTTATTTGGTACCTATGTCCCTATGAAATTTTTTACGACAACACAAGCAAATAAAAAGCGCATGCGTATTTCTGATCAATATGTAGGTTGCTCCAGGCAACTGAAACTCTGTGCTTGCTCTGTTGCTCTAGTTCTTTCGTCACTAAGGATTCGTTCTGAAACAGGTTATTTTTTATATGACCACTGTTCCATCAATGAAAATGTAGGGAAAAAAATACTTATATTGCTAACAAAACATAATATTTGAGAATAATATTAAAAAATGAAAGACATACATTATTTTCCTAAATCTTATGTTGTTTTCATAAGAATACGAACTGTAGCAAACAGTTCTAAAACCTTGACATATGTATTTTACTGTGGCAACTCGATTAGATCATAGGGTTCTAAGAGTGGCAAGACAAAATGATAGTGTTTGCACATGCGTAAAACGAGATAGCATCGAAGCATCTCCAGCTGCTGCTTGAGCTGCTTGCTCAAGGCAAAGTGGACTAGACAGTAATGCATTTTACCCTTAACCTGTATGCATAGCATCATCTGCTTTTTTGTTTACCTATTTTGAACATAATAAGATTGATTTTTCCTCAAAATCTAACCAACTTTTGCTGTGAGCTAGTTAAGTTGTTCTTTATGTTAATTCCATTACCAAGTCAAGATCTGAGATTTGTAATTAAAATAGTGCTATTACGTTTTTCAAATTGCTGGTATATGATGCTTAATTTTAAATTCGATTTACCAGTTAATATAACAAACGACAAAGTCCACAGCTTACCTAAAAGGACAGAATAAAATTTATGCTATTATTTCCTATCATGAAGAGCTTTAGGCTGCATAGTAGATCTACAAAAAGGAAATTTGCGGGCTGACTGCTGAGGATTTAATTTTGCCTTATGTGAAAAATATAATTCTATAGAAGTAAATCAGTCGCAATTTCGTGACATGCCAATAAATAAATAAAGATGCAATTATAACTACAATGCAGTTAAGTCAGCCTAAATATATCCCACTGCTGGGAAAAGGCCTCACCTCAACCATCAGGAGGTACGAGCCATACTCCACCACGCGGGCTCAGTGCGGATTGGTGGAGGGGTGGGTGTCTGTAAGGCAAGTAACAAACCTTACCGTCAAATGTTATCAAGCCGCCCTAGGGCCTCTGACTAGGCTTAACGACTAATACCAACAGATATTAGCCGGGACCAACCGCTTAACGTACCTTCCGAGTACGGAGATGCTTGTCATGGACGTCACTTAGATGGTCGGAATGGTCACCCATCAATACAACCGCGCCGTGGGTTGCTTAACTTTGCCACCGGATGCCATAAGGCGTCAGAAAAATACCTTAGTTTTCTACTGCAGTCATGAGCTAAAGCTTTAGCAATAGCTTAAGCTCTTATAGCACTCATGCCTAA
This sequence comes from Pyrausta nigrata, assembly GCA_949316185.1. Classification (NCBI taxonomy): domain Eukaryota; kingdom Metazoa; phylum Arthropoda; class Insecta; order Lepidoptera; family Crambidae; genus Pyrausta; species Pyrausta nigrata. Next base: position 5,864,009 of record OX438936.1, read on the forward strand.
TTCTGACTCCTTTTTGCCACCCCAATAGACATCGCAGCTATTTAAAAAGTTGCAATTTTTATTTGTGTGCTGGTTAGGAATAGTATTGTGGGCTAAATAGATTTATCTAAAATTAGCCAAATGCGAGTTGGATTAGCGCACAAAGGGTTACGTACCATTATCTATACAATATTGGAGACTATATTATGTAACTCGTAATACATTTTGAAAAAAAAAAAACAAGTTTGTTAAATGGGAGCCCCTCTTATTTTCTTTTTTCGTTTTTAGTAGGTATTTGTTGATGATGTACTTCTGTTGCCGCTATGCTATGAAAATTTTACCTTCTTCACGGTTCATGAAATACGGCCTGGTAACAGACAGCAGGCAGACAGCGGAGTTGGAGTTTTAGTAATAGGATTTTTTTAACCCTTTGGGTACGGAACCCTAAAGGCATCTAACTTTGGTGAGTAGTTTTTGAATTTAATATCAAGGCTTGTTGCGAGTTTTTCAACGCGCACACCGTTACCGTTTGTGTGACGAAAGTTCTAGCGGCCCGGTTCCGGCACGTAACCTGGTTTTGTCACTTTGGTGCACGTGCAGCTGTCAAATAAAAACTCAGAATCAAAACGTAAACAGGCATGCGCAATACAGAGTTCATAATGGGACGAATTGGAAACCTTTTCCTGAATTTTTTTTTCGGTTGATAAGATCTTGCGAGGCGGGAATTTATGAACTAGCCAATCCCGATTGATTGATTAATGCGGGAATAACTATTGAACTCTTGTAACCTTCTGTCCTCCGGGTAAACAATCGTCAGCAAGCAATGTGAATAGTATAGATACATAGACAGGAATATAACATACTGCCAAAACAGGGCCAATACCTGTGCCAATACTCTAAAACTAAACAGTACGTTGTTATTATCAACCAACTTCAAAATAAGAGGGCAAGAGGCCTACTTGTATGTTCACCGATTTCTCCGTCAAATGTGTACCGATTTTCAAAAAATATACTCTTGACATGATTCTATTGTCACCGAGTCAGGTTTAATTCCTTAATCAAATCCTGACTCGGTGGCAATCCAGGATCCCTTGATCCTGGAAAATTCCTACATTGTTTTTGTTACAGCATCTTTAGGCATAAAGTATGGTGATATATTCCAGTTTTAATCCTAGTAGTTTGAGCTGTCGTTGATTATGTCAGTCAGTCGGTCATTATGTCAGTTTTCCTTTTCTATTAAAAAAGATTAAGTGGAAAAACATTTTAACCAATGGCCAACCGCCTTTCTAAGCCACGCCTTGACACTTGTTGCTAGGTCTGGCGTAGCTAAGAAATGGTCACATATTTGTGTTGTCAATACTTATTTAAATATATTTTATTAACGTACAATTTTTATTGAAAACATTAACAACACATTGAAAACTTATTTATTTCAATGGACTGCAAGTAGGGTATAAGCACAAATGACCTTGTAATCAGTTATTTATAATAAAATAAAATTGTTTACTTAATATTTACTTTCAAAATAATTTTCAACCTACCCAAGAAACCTTTACCATGGTTTGATGCCGCAGTAACAATTTATCAGTTAAGCTTCAGATTTTAACAGTTTTCAATTTTCTAAAAAAAACTTTGTGTGCTGTATCTTTATATTGGAATCACCACTTTGGAGAGCCATCAGACAATCAAGTTGAATTCTCTTGATTGTACAGACTAAGGGGCGGTGTAAATATCACGTTAATCTCGAGGCATGAGGGGGTTCGGAAAAACCACTTTAATATGTATTAATTTATTGTTTTTTTTTGCTGTAATTTAACAATGTTATTTTTACCTTTGTCGTTTACTTTTCAAACTAAAGGTATAACTGGTAGAGAATGCGACTTGGCACCTAAGTCCGTCTTTTGTACAATTTTTTGTGCAATAAAGCTTAAATAAAGAAATAACATAATATCACAAAACTGTACCTACTGAGTGATCGCGTAAAGTTTTGCTGAAGGCGCAATGTTAATGTCTGTTTGAATGTGTTTGTCGTGGTGCCTACTTTAACAGAACTGAATTACATTTTAAACTAATACTCCAAAAATGTTTAAGTAAGGAATTTGTACCAACAAACTATGATGATGATTAGACTAGATTATAATGGTATTTATATTTATTGTTGACTATATATGTAGGTATTCTATATGTATGATAGTATTACTATTTAAATTACATATTATATGCAGAGTGCAGTAACAATATTATTTTTATCGTTTTTTTGCATAATAAATTTAATAGTTTTGTTAATGCCTTTGTCGCACCGCCCACTTTTCATTTCTGCTTAGACCAAAGGTATGACTGGTAGAGAATGCCACTAGGCATTAAGTCCGCCTTTTGTACACAGTTTTAGTTGTGCAATAAAGCTTAAATAAATAAAAGATTTTGGGTGGATTTGTCTAAAACCTCATTACCATTGTTATTTTTTTTTTAATATACGAACACGGCCCCTTTTATACAATAATCATCGCGTTGAATATTAAACATTTCTTATGACAGGAAAAAGTAATGCGCATGCGTATTTCCGACAAGGCAACTTAAGTTAAGCTCTGTACTTGTTCTGTTGCTCTGGTCCCTTCATCGACCAAGATTCGTTCTGAAACCGGTAATTTTTGATATTATGTTTTTAACACAGTCACTGAATTATACAATATACCGTGCGATCGCAAATTAAAGATACTGCTAAAAATGGTATATATATATGAATATAGTTCTCGTATTAATGCTATAAATACAAAACTTACATTTTACATTATTGTTAAACCTAAAATACTTGTTGTTGAAATAATGCTAATTGGAATACCAGTTCGGAAACATTGTCATAATGTTGCGACTAGACTAAATCATAAGGAATAAGTGTGGCAACACAACACTATAAAATTGCACATGCGCAAAACGAGATGGCAACGGTTGCTTTAGGCAACTCGGGCTATTATACTTAGCTGCAGGTTGCTCCAGCCAACTAAAACTCTTTACTTACTCTGTTGCTCTGGTCTTTTCATCGCCAAAGATTCGTTCTGAAACCGTAAGGTGACATATTTTTTTTTACATCTGTTCTACTCAAATAAAAAAACGTAAGAATATTCGTATTGTAATAGAACGTGTATTCAACACACCACCACAAAACATGACATTACAATAAAATACAAAATATTTTTTTTTTACAAAGATCAGCTTCAACTTATTTTGATTAGTATCTCCTTTTAAGCTTATTAAAGCCTGTGCCAGGAGTTACTGCTCTTCCTTAGCAGTTAATGCAGGCATTAAAATTTTATTACTGTTCCTGTAACTGGGCGTAAATCCGTGGTTAATTCCGTGAAAGTCGGTCTGCCTGCTCGAAGTGGTTGCAACTAAGAAATTATAGCGCTTATCGTTGCAAAATAAAGGTTCTAGACCAATTCGTTTAAGTGTTTGTGTCGTTCAAGGTTATGATGCGCAAGTTCGTGCGGAAAATACAATAAGATAATGATTCGTTTTTATATAAATATGGTATTACTGCAGGCGATATGTGTTGACGACTCTCAGTGGTTGTATTTCAGATTTATGGCCACATTTTTTTTTTAATTTTTATACAGAAATAAAATTGTAAACTGAAAATACAAATGATGCAGCTTAATTGAAAATAGCTATTTGAGCATTTATTACTACGGCACTTTATCACTGCGGAAGGTTTGTTTACTTGGTATTGTAGTTAGCGAACTTTGGATTTTTGAACTGCAATATCAAGTGAATAAACTTTCGCCATTTTTTGGTGCCATAGATTATTTATTTATTTATTAAAGTATATCAACAGCACAATGTACACATCGATTCCTTAAAAGTAGTTATGGTAATGTTCTTATACATTTGCTACTAAAACATACATAGCATTGGCCAATTAATAGTGAGAAGAAGAGTTATACTATTTAATTACGATTCTATTACAATTTCGCTAGTGTAATTTAGCAGACTTGGGTCTTTTTTATATCTAGGGAAATGCTTTTACGCATACCCACCAGGTGCAGGGGTGGCTGGGTGTTATTTGGGATTCAAAGCCACCCAGTGGGGGGCCCGACTACGCACTAGAAACCTGATGATGTTCCTCCGGGGCCATTCAGTTTACGGGTCGCGCGCGTTAGGCCTTCGGGTACTAGTATGCATCGCAATCCCATTATATAATATGTGGTCTTGCTTAATAGCAAGCGCCACCCGGTAGCGAGGAATAACATCTCTTCCGCAAGTCTCTTTCGTCATCTCATTCGCTTGACTAAGCAAAGCGGTGCGGGGAATTTGCACAGCGCTGTCACGGGCCCCCTTTAGCGGATAACAGACACCCCCGTGTCTGCTATCCGGGACTGGGACTCATTAGGAAGGGGCAGGTGAAAGAGGCTGTGCCTCTTTTCGATGCCCTGTGCGACGCTGGCGGTCGTCGGGACGACAGCTGCGGCTTTTTCTCCTTTTCCGGGGCTTCCTATTTGTGGATGACAGACTCGCCGAAGGTCAGCACCGCCTGACATTCCTCTCGGCTGGCGTGCATCCTTGTTGACCAACAGTTCTCAAAAATTTACATATTTTTCTGTGGCAATTAGTCTAGATCGACCAGATAGACAAAATCATGGGGATGTAAGTGTGGCAACACAAAATAATTACTTCATGCGCGTACTTTCGTCCATATTGTAATAAAAATTTGTATGGAAATTGGTCACCGCTCCTAGCGGCACGTTAGCGAAACCTGGTTTTTTCTATATACTTACATTTCTGTCACTCTGTCGATCGCGAGCGCGTGTGGCTATCAAATCGAAACTCGCACTTAATTCTTAGACAACCACCCAGGACCCTAGACTTAGGATTCGCTGATTATGGTCCTTATCCTGTGGACATAGCAAATTCCGCTGTTGAATTACTTAAGCTGTGCTGTACGTAGGGGAAGAACTATTTCCTCAAAGATTATGCTGATTTATGCTGTCATAAAAAGGGCGATTATAATCATGAGTTGACTTTGAGATAGAAATATTGTATGAAGGTTGCGGCTTTGTTACCAAGGAACAATGATTGCTAACTTGGTATTTGCAATGATCACTTGTTTAAATTATGTTAGCCACTGTTATAGGTGATAGGTTAGACATCTCAGATGTTGAAACGGTATACTCGTAAATAAAGAACACTAGTCTATAGCAAAAGTTTGTTATATTGGTTATGGTATTCTCCGGCACGGCAAATATTTAAAGTAAAAAAAAACTTAATCACTTCATCCGACTTGTTGACGAACAAACGTACATCGGCGACGAAAATTGTATCCCTTTAAGCTGATTTTTTATTTTTGGAAATAAAAAGAAGCTTAAAAGGATACAATTTTCGTCGCCGGAAGATGCGCTGGCTGCGTTCGAGCAGGCTGTAAACGAGGTGTCTGCGGCGGACTGGAAAATAGTTTTTTGAAAACTGGTTCAGACGCATGAATCTCTATATAGAGGCTGGTGGAGAGTAAGAGTCGCAAAACATTGTGAGTGTCTTACGTACGTTTGTTCGGCAACAAGTCGGATGAAGTGATTAAGTTTTCTTTTTACTTTCAATATTTGAAAAAAAGACGTTTGACATATTTTTCATATAGTGCCGTGCCGCAGAATACCATAACAAACTTTCGCTATAGACTAGTGTTCTTCATTTATTACCGTCTCAACATCTGAGATGTCAACATTAAAAATAAACAATTTACACTTATTTGAAAATTTTCAAACAAGCTGCTTCTTTTACACTTATTTTTATGTACCTATGTAGGAGAACTATATTATAGCAATTCTGTGATATTAGCACAGAATAATTAATTTATGATAAACTAAAATCGAACTTTTGAATTTGGCTCCTTTTCAAAAGAAAAGTGTTGCCAAAACATTCAGGGTTGCCAAGACAGAAAATCTATTATCAAAACCTGGGAAACACTCTTAGAAAGTTCTGTCGTCAAGTTGACTCGATAATATGAACCCCGAGCTTCTTACGAAGTCCACGATAGTCGGAGAGCCGAGCGACAATTGAGGAGTGGGGTTTTAAGCTAACCACAACTAGTAGCTTCTCAAAGGAAAGCCATCACAACTTTAGGTGTTGTCTCTTAAGCGTACCTAAACTAGGAGACCCAGGCAGGATCGTTGTGTACATTAAGCATTATGGCTGTTACCAAGAATTGTATAACATTATGCTGTGTAAATAATGGACAATAAAATTCATTATCATTATAATGGATTGACCTGGTGGCACACCGCCCAGCTCGCGGTTCGCCCTGCCCTTTTTCGTTGAAAAGTTCGCGTATCAGTAGTTCCACTAACCAAGTAAAGAGATACGCGAACTTTTACTGTCGGTAATTTTAATTTTATTTTCCAGTTAATATACATTATATCATAATTAATTATTTTTGTTTCCCAAAATCAGAATGTAACCTATTGTGGGTTTGCGTCCTTGAATGTCTTAGGACGAGTTAGTTAATATAGCAGTTATTCTTAAGACATGATGCTTTTTTGTCCCCGGATTAGTCCGGGATAGATCCGCGTCTAATCTACTAATATGAGTCAGAAATATGTTTGGATCAGGCTGGTGATATCCAAGTTGTGCTCTTGAAATATTTATTCATTTCTTCTTTTGTTCGGTGGTTGACATTCTTGGCACAGTATGTGCGGACTCATTATTTTTCTAATAAGTCGAGTTTAATTTGTAAGTGTACATATTTAGTTTATTGTTTATTTTAGGTGTGTTTAACACGTTGAATGCCAGCTGGAAAAACTGATTTTTTGGAAATGGCCAAATTGTTATATTACTTTAAATTTTTATTTAGTGTGCTAAAATTCCTTTGTTTAGAGTTTCTTTAGTTTTAATTTTGTCTAGGTGGGTCTGACGTGACATAAAAATATATCACGCGATATCGCGTGATCGGCCATACATAACACAATTATTGCGCGCATGGCCACATGGACGCGATATCGCGTGATCGACCATACATTGTATTGTCGCCCATATTATGATATATATAGAGGTGAATAAATTATTTAGACTGATAAACACAGGAATACCGTGTAAATTATATTATTTATTTGCAGTCTTTCATATCATTATCACATTACTTACTTATACACTTAAAAATAAACAAACTCTATAAAGATTTACTAATAAAATCAACATTTTTAGGAACTAAAATAACATAACAGACGCTATAAAGTTCCAGAAACAACATCAACATTTCTAGGAGCTGAAGTAACATAATAAACTATAAAGTTTTACTAATAAAATGAGTGTTTTAGGAACATAAGTTACAAAGTTAACGCTATAAGGTTTTACCAATAAAATCAACATTTTTAGGGAAAAAAAATTAAGATTAAAAAATGTACGCTAGTTTAACAATAAACAACAAAAATCAAAAGAAACGACAATAAAAATTAAGCACACAACTACTTAAACGCCGGCTCGCCGCCGGTCGACTGCGGCCGGCTAGTGAGCAAAAACAATATGACGCACTGGCAGGCCACGCCCACTAATTCAAACGTCAGTTCTTTCCCTAGAGGCGGAATTAAGTTTCAGGAACCGTTGCGCTATGGCCGCTATTCCGCAGCTCATACAAAAATCTATTCGGTACGATCACGCGATATCGCGTGAACGGCCACTGGCTGGCGGGCCAGTTCACGCGATATCGCGTGATTGGCATTCAATGTGTTAAAAAAAACATTATACTTACATAAAATAAAACTAAAATTTTAACTGTCAGAAAACCCCTGATTATTGTAACGACTGGCAGGCAGCAGGCAGGCCGACCACTCATCGTGTTTATAATTTTAAAAATAATATGACTACACAGGAAAATGGAAAGCGCATGCGTGTTCCTGACAAAGCCTCAGGTTGCTACTGGTCGGTCCAGGCAACTTGAACTCTGTACATGTTCTGTTGCTCTGGTCCTTCTGTCGCTAAGGACTCGTTCTGAAACTTTAAGGTTAATTTTTGATATGTTTTCTTTACCACTGTTCCTCAAATAACCAAGTATAAGAGATAAACGATAGAACAAAACAATCGAAACAAAAGAGAATACTACCAAAACCAGTGAACGAAACATAGTTTTCATACATTTCTTTTTTCTTTCATTAAAACTTTCGAAATTTTATGTTGTTTTCAGAGAATACAAACTGTACCAACAGTTCTGAAACCTTCACATATTTCATTGTGGCAACTAGACATATCACAGGGAAAGGATCTAAGAGTGGCAACACAAAATAATAGTTTTTGGTCATGCGCAGAACGAGATATAATAGCATTGATTGCTCCAGGCTAAGTGGACGAATCGAGATAAAAATGCATTATGATTTTTATGATTAGGTAGGTAGGTACTAGTAATTAGACTTATTATGTTGGCAGAGCACCATTAAGGCGGTTTCTATCAGTGTCTTCAATTTTTGTCGTGTCGTTTGTTTATAAAAATGTGAAGTCAGGGTGGATGTAGAAAAATAATATTAAAAACATAACTCGTTTGTTAGTAATATTATTTTTTTACTTTCAAAAGTGAAAAATTTGTTTGTCCTATTTTAGATGTTGTGCTATGCCACAGAACACAATATGCAATATTAAGGACCTTATTTAAATTGATTTTTTTTTTGTAATTCCTTTTAATATTTAGAATAGCAGATTATTTTATAGCAGAGAAATAATAGTAGAACTTTTGAATTTCCCACCTGTTAGGCAGAATAGTACTGTCACAACCTTCAGGGCTGCCAAGACATAAAACTAATAATAAAAATCTTGGGAAACACTCTTTCAGATTTCTGTCATCCTAGTCCCTAGTTCCTATTTGACTCTATGAGAACCCCGAGATCCACGTACCTCTAAACGTGCCGAGACTGTTTGAAAATAGCTGCAACACTTTAAACAGACCTTGTTTTGACCACTTTATACAGTGCTTTTAAAACTGTTTTGAAAATTAGCTTGGGAACTTTAATAAGTAAAAAATAAATAGTTTATGCGATATTAAATGAAAATATAAAAAAATATATTCCCCAAATTGGCACTAAAATATTTAAAACAAGTTTTAGAATCGTTAAGTGACAAAACAGTGGAAGTAATACGATATTTTATTCATTCCTATAAACGTGTCTGTGTACGTCTTTGCTTGGCAATAAAAAAGTTACATCCCAAAAACTATTTTGCATTTATGCGGTTGGAATTTTGTTGAAAAAAAAAAATACCATTAAGGGGGTGCAGCGCGAAGCAAGTCGAGTAAGTCTAAAGGATCTTCAAACAGAATCAAACTTTAATATTGGTAATTAGATCCATTTGCTTTAAAGTTTTACTTGATAATTTAATTAGAACAACAGTTTTATTCTGCGCTATGCGCAAAACCATCAGACATTTGTGTTAAAAACTGAAAAATGTTCATATTTTTCTAATTTATATTTTATTTGTGTATATTAAAAAGATGGGGACCTGCGGAATATCAATACAATCATTTTCATGTACAAATTATTGTTTCATGCCTAAAAATCACCAAGTTTTCGAAAAAAATGCTCTTAGATATCATTAGCTACAAGTCATGTTTATTATAATTATCATAAAGAATTTGTTTCAAATTTCAACAAGACCAGGACCTAGTGCAATGATTAAGCTTACGTAAATAAGTTGTTTTAATGTATTTAACTAATTCAGCTCATCGAACAAGTGATTTAGAAATACGTTAATTTTCGCAATTTCAATTTCTTAAGAAAAGATTTCGATTAATTGGTAATCTCTTCGTTCCCGATTACGATCCCTTGTTACTGAAGCGCATGATGACCCAATAAATAACCTACTTTTTGTTAAAACGTGACCTGTCAGTAGAGTGAGAATCATATTATAGGTACAAAAACAGTCTAGCTAAAATAAATCTAATAATTACGGAAAAATAGATCTTTATTTATTTTAGCTCAGAATAAATAATAGTAGTTTTTGAATTTGGTTTCCAAAGTGTAAAAAAGTAAGTAGTACACGACATGCGCAACACAGTTTGAGAGACAAACTTATGTCATCTTACGAGGCGGGAATTTGTGAACTAGCCAATCCCAATTCATTGATTTACGCGGGAATACCCATTGAACTTCTATAATCTTCTGTGCTCCTGGTCATATTTCGTCTGCAATCAATGTGAACCCCGAAATGGAGACTCGTGCGTGAGATGCTTAATGGAGTAGAAATAAAATTAAATAGTAGAATGAGGTAGTAATATTTAACGTAATGTAACGAAATGAAAACAAATCGTGAGGAAATCTGCTCATTCAGGCGACTGAATGTGTAACCATGATCCAAACCACTCAGGTTCCCCTGGTAACAGGGTCACGGAAGTCAGATGGCAGTCGCTCCACTGTAATTACCTATTCTTAATTATATGGATCATGCATGATCATGGTCTAAAGCGGACTCTGAGCTCTTGCGTGCGAGTGAACAAACGGGATAGCACTAGGATGAGGAGAAACGTAACGAAAACGGCAAGTTTTGTTTCTATGAGTTGAAAAGCAACACCGTAATATGGAAAACATCAGTCTACTTGCTGTTCTCTCGTTGGTTGCAAGTTGCAACTATGAGATATAGCACTTAGGAGGCTTTATCGTGGCGATAAAAAAGCAACCACCAAAATGGTCAATTTTGTACCTATTTAAATAGTGTTGTCTCCGAAATGAAACGAGTTTGTCTACTGGCTCTCAGCGATTGATTTAAAAAGTAAAATGAAGCACCTAAATAAGTGCGGAAAAAAGGTGTATTATTAGTTTTTGTACAAATCCTTAGTATGGTATTTCCGCAGACGATATGAGTTAATATGCTGACTCTCTAAGGTTGTAATCCAAAGCTGTGGGCACAAAAACTTTATAATATTTCATACTTTGAAATTGATAACTGAAAAAACGAATGATTTGCAGCTTTATTGAGAATAGCTATTTAAGCACTATATTAATGACACCAAACCACTGCGAATGTTCATTTGCAAATGTTTATTGTAATTTGGAATTAGGAACTTCAATATCATAATCAAATGAACTCTCTCCTTGTATCGTAGTAGTACCTCAAGTAGTTATTTTAAACAAGGTTGCATCATACGTTTTTAAAGCTTTTAATTTCAATCACAATTACAACGTTACAAATTTTTGTATGAAAAATTTAAAACGTTTTACGGCCATAACTCTGAAATGCAACCACTGAGAGTCAGCTAAACGTTCGCCTGCGGAGACACCACTCTTTAAATCTGTAAATAACAAATAAATTATCTTATTGTTTTTCTCCTGTATCAACGTGTGTTCATTACTTTCAAACGCAACCATTGAGACGTTTGGAGACGCCACGAAACATTTGGACACGCCACGACTGGCGGAAATAAGAAATGGAAATGAAATATAATGAAAATAAGAAATGATGAAATGGTCAATTTTTGTACCGACTCGACAGTCGGTACAAAAATTGTCCATTTCAGTGATCGTTTCGTTTGGAAGAACCCGTAGAAATGAAAGTTAACGTTTTCACGATCGTTTGAAAATACTCTCCGCGTTGACTAATTTGATAATGTATGTTTTTTATGACAACACAAGAAATTGAAAAGCGCATGAGTATTTCTGATCAAGCTGCAGGTGACTCCAAGCGATTGAAACTCTGTACTTGCCTGATGCTCTGGTCCTTTCGTTGCTAAGGATTCGTTCTAAACCCATACATGAACAAGTTGGATAAACTAATAGAATTGAAAATGAAATCGAAAGACTGCTAATGCTAACAAAACATAATATTCGAGAAGAAAATTATAAAATTTAAATGACAGGTACATTAACATACATTATTGTAAGTCTTTTCTAGATCTTACGTTGTTTTTATATGAATACGAACTGTAACTAACAGTATAAAACCTTTACATATTTTTTTGTTGCAACTCGACTAGTTCATTGAGTTCAAAGACAAGGGTGTGGCAACACAAAATGATATCGTTTGCACATGCGTACAACAAGATAGCATTAAAAAAATCTCCAGCTTTGTGCTCCAGGCAAAGTAGTCCACTTTGCCAAAATAAAAATGCATTTTGACCCCAATCCTGTGGGCATAGCACCATCTGCAATTTTGCTGCAAGCTGTGAGATCATAGGGAAATGACTTTTTCCTCAAACTCTAACAAACTTTCGGCTTGGGTGTTCTTTAAGTTTATTTTATTACCGCGTCAAAATCTGAGATGTCTTATTAAAATAGTGCTATTTCGTTTTTAAAATTAGTGTTAATATATGTTTCATTTGTAATTCGAACGACAAAGTCCACAGCTTACCCCTAAGGACAGGATAAATATTAGTACAGATCACTTTGAATTTGGCTCCTTTTTGTAAGTATTGCCTCAAGGCATTACCTTCAGGGTTGCCAAAACAGAAAAATTATTAATGAAAATCCCGGGAAACACTCTTACAGAGTTCTGTCGTCTTAGTCCCTAGTTCCTATTTGTCTTTATGTGAACCCCGAGCTCCCACGTGGTCTAGTTTGACAGCAGTTGCTGTGAGCAGCCGCATATAACCATAGACTTGTTGTTAATCAAGTCAAAGCTTTAAAATCAGCTTGAGCATACTGGTCTTATCAACAAGCTTTCATCGTGAGTTTTGTCAGTTTGAGATTTTGTTTGTTTTTTTTTCTTTTTGTGGCCGCAATCAATGAATGCAACCGTTGATAGTTTTCACATCCTATAAGACTAATTAATCCGACTTCAATGATTCGTGAGTAATAAAATTTAATTAGGAAAAAAGGATGAATCGAATCGGCTCGCATTTGTTTTATAAGTATGATGTAAAATTAAAGTGAATGTTTGCCTGTTCCTTGGTCTATTGGTCAGCACGCTGGGTTTTATCCACGACGTCAGGTTCGAATCTTGGGTCAGGCTCAGCTCCGGTCGAGGTCAGGAATTTCGTGGTACTAACACCCCCGTGCATCGGAAAGCACATTAGGCCGTTGATCCTGCGCCTGATCTCTCTCCGATTATAACAGATTGCTACCGAACTATGAGACTAAAGGAACAGAAATTTCAACGGTGAATTGCGCACACACTTATCTTCCGCGCAGTTAGATAATCTCTGTTGAGATGACGAACGTGTTGGTGTAGTGGTTCGCGCCACGGACTTCTAAACCAGGCGGTTGCGGGTTCGAATCCCGCAAGGGGCAAATGTTTGTGTGATGAGCACGAGCATTTGTACCTAAGTCATGGATGTTTATAAATGTATATAAGTATGTCTACCCGTTATCCTAGTCACCATAGCACAAGCTCACGCTTAGTTTGGGCCTAGGTAATTGGTGTGTTTGTTGAAACAATTTATTTATTTAATTTATTATTATTTATTGGCTACTGTAAAATAAATAAATTCGGCTAAGAGGACACATTATGATGTCAAAAACGATAACCACAAATGTCATCCCTTAAACATAGAATTTCTTCCCCCTTAAGCTAATGAGCCCCGATTTCCGAGTTCCTTCCGGGAACTTCTCCGAAAAAGTGGGAAGCGAACGCGTATTTCCTACCAAGCTTCAGGTTGCTCCAGGCAACTGAAACTCTGTTCTTGTTCTGTTGCTCTAGTCCTTTCATCGCTAAAGATTCGTTCTGAAACCGAAAGGTAAATGAAATGTCTGTTCCCTAAATTGAAAATACGATTAAACGATAGATCGTGTAATAAAAAAAAAGTTAATGCTACTTAAGCCACAGAATAAATATACATAATATTGGAGTATTATAGAAAGACACATTTATGCTGTCTAATCCAAATACTTATATATTTAAAAATGTTGTTTGACTTTTCCAAATGTGTTGTTCCAAAACAGTTCTGAAAAACGACATATTTAACTGTGGCAATCAGACTAGATCATAAGGTTTTAAGTCTGGCAACACGATATGATAGATAGTGTTTGTACATGCGCAAAATGAGATGGCACAGATGGATGGCTCCAGACAACACATAGCTAGCTTCCTCCGCTATTCTCGATAGTTTCGTCGTCAGGGAGACGATGGGGGCACCAACACAACCATGCGACGACCGTAACTGCAATAACCCGCGATCTCATTCGGTCGCAAGTAGGTTCCACCCGTTTCGAATATTATTGAAGCAATTTAGTTTCAGAATTGTTTTTTTGTCATTTTGCACTATTCTATGTTGTGTTTTTCTACAGAATACTCACATTCTTTGGTGTGAGCTAGTATGTATTCATAAGTTTTTCGTCAGAAAAAAATATATGTTAACCTATTAAAAATAATAAGCAGCTTCTTTCTTAATGTTCTAGTGAACCTTTATCTAGTCTAGAGTTTCCAAATAAAAAAATAACTCCAAAAGCTATTAATTATTCTTGAGTCTATTTAGGGAATCTGATATTCTAATAGCACAAAATAAATACTTACCTAACAATGAATTTGGCTCCTTTTTTACAGGAAGAAAAGTATTGCCATCATCTTCAGGGTTGCTAAGACAGAAAAACGATTTAATCAAATTCCTGGGAAACCTATTACAGAGTTCTGTCGTCCTAGTCCCTAGTTCGTACTTGCTCGATGTGAACCCCGAGCTCCTTCGTGTCCCGCTTCTACGAGCCCCAAAATTGTTTGACAGCCAGCAGCATAGACAAAACCACAAAGCTTTTGATATTGTCACCTTAGGATTGAGCCTAGGGCCCTAGGCATATTTTTTATTGCACACTGTAGAATGACTAAATATTTATTTACTACAATTATAATAATTTCCTATATATAGACTATGAATATGTACATATTACAATACAAAACAAAAAAAGGTATATACAAAAATAATTACAAATAAAATACATGGCCCAAATCGCCGTCCAAGGACCGAGACATCGTCCCCAGAAGGCTGGCTGCATTTTTTTTAATTTTTTTATTTATTTATAAAATTCACAGCTCTTTCTTAATATTAAACTAGACTTACAGCCAAAAATGAATTTACATTTTGTAAAATTGAATGTAATAGTGACACTTAGGTTACGAAAAATTTGTAAGTGCGTGTGTGCGCGAAATATAAACTAATCTAAACAGTTTTTACTACTTAACTAAAACAATAAATAAAATAAGAAGAAGAAACAAAGTCAGCGCATCAAAACACCAAGACAATGGGTCATTTTGAAGACCAGACAATGGCTCAAGAACGCTTAAAATACCCTTTTTGAAAGCTTCTTTAGACAGATGGAACATGTCAACTGATGAGAAGGTTTTATTATATGAACTAAGTGTTCTGATCACTATAGAATTCCTTGCATAATTTGTTCGTGTGTGCGGTGTGTGAAATAGAGATGCAGTTGTGTGCCTAGTTCGGGTGGCCGGTGTAAGGAACTTCAAGAATGTATTGGACAGCTCCACGGAGTCAATGTTACCACTACAGATATTAAATAAGAATGACATATCCATAAGAGTCCGTCTATTCTCAAGGGTTGAGACTCTGTGAAACCTACAAGCATCAATATAGTTTTCAAATGACCTAAATGAGTGGTAATTTAGATGTTTTATAAACAACTCTTGATTTTTTTCTAAATTATGTTTATACGTCAAATATTGCGGAGACCATACATTACTACAATATTCAAGAATGCTACGCACATAAGAATAGTATAATATTTTAACACAATGTACATCGGAGAAAGGTTGAGTAACACGTAGTATAAAGCCTAAATTTTTATAAGCTTTATTTATTATAGCTGAGATGTGGTCAGTAAACATTAATTTTGAATCTAAAAAAACACCCAAATCTCTGATTTTCTTTTCACGTTGTCCTTTCATTCAGCTGGTATTTAAAACAAATGCCGTTTAACTTACGCGTGAAACTAATAATAGAGCATTTTCCGACATTCACTCCAATACGATTTAGTGAAATAGTAATGAAGTAAGGGAGTTCAGATCCTCTTGTAGTTTCAGGCAGTCAAAGGAGTTCTTGATGGGCATATAAATCTTTGTGTCATCTGCGTACATTAAGAATTTGGAATGTCGAAGGCAATTACCAATGTCGTACAGATATATGACGTATATAAGCGGCCCAAGAATAGACCCTTGGGGAACTCCGGATGTTATTTTTATAAAGTCAGACCTGTGACTGCCAAGGACTACAGCTTGACTCCTATTACGAAGATATGATTCCAACCATCTCAATAGGCTTCCACAAATGCCCAACTCCTGGAGTTTCAGCAACAAGATAACATGGTCTACCCGGTCAAATGCCTTCTCAAAGTCTGTATATATGACGTCTACTTGACCACCACCATCTACGGCCCTGAACACATCATCAGTAAATACTGCCAGGTTCGTATTAGTAGAGCGCCCTTTCACAAAACCATGCTGTTGTGTCGGGATCGAGCGCTGTATTGCCGGGTACATTTGACTATGCACTACTCTTTCTAAAAGTTTACCAAGGGTGTTAAGAATCGAGATTGGTCTATAGTTGCTAACCTGCGTCCTAATATCCTTTTTTGGAACTGGTACTATAAGACCTCTCTTCCATATATCAGGGCAATGTCCGGTTTGCAAACATTAATCAAATATATGTGTAATAGGTGCAGCCAAAGATATAGCACAACTTCTGAAAAAGAGAGGTGGGATTCCATCGCACCCCGGTCCCTTTGTAACATCTAGCCCCTTCAGCAACTTCAATATATAGTCCTGAGAAACTTCAACACATTGCAGGGCATCATTAAAGAGTTGAATATCGTTCCTTTGAGCATACTGCGCTGAGTAATTGTTAGCAGGCTCACTAAAATTATCTAAAAAAAACTCATTAAATGTATAAGGCGATATGTATATCGCCTTTTCGTTGTCTAATAAATCTTCCTTATAATGCATTATCCTTGGGTATACCGATTGAGATTTTCTTTTAGATTTTATGTAATTCCAAAAAAGTTTAGGTGATTTTTTAATATTATCTTGTGAATTAGCTATAAAGAAGTCATAAATGTTTTTTGCAATTCTTTCTGTCGTTTTCTCAGAATCGAAAAGATAAGTAATCTATTGGATTTTTATGTTTTTTCCAGGCTTTATGTGTTTTGACTTTTTCCTTGATAACATTAATTAATGCACGACTGTACCAAATAGGATAGCGGCGATTAGATACGCAAGGGACGTATTTTTCTATTAAAGAGTTTAAAACAGTATAAAATTTGTCCACCGTATCTTCAACATCTAAGCAGTTAAAGGTCTCAGCCCAGTTTCTAGAAGAAAGCTCCATGTTAATAGCTAGGTAGTCAGCCTTTCTAAAGTTTTTTCTTTTGTTTATTGGCATCCTAAGCGGTGGAATCATAATATCACAAGCATCTATAGTAAAGACTGGGTGAAGTTTATCTACTTTAACCATTGAGAAACTACAAGGGCGTAAATTTATTGGAAAATTAGTAAATATTAAATCTAACGTGTTATTGTGTGAGTTTAATAAAGTGTTATATTGCTTAAAATTTTGATAAAATAACTATTGAACGAGATCTCTAGCCAAGGCCTGCAACTCTACGCTTTTTAAGTAGATGGCCTCGCCACTAGCCCAGTTTATACAGGGTAAGTTAAAGTCTCCACTGAGCAGTATGTGATCATTGGGACAAGAGCTTATGACGTGAGAGACCATCTCCAAGTATCCCACAATATTATGTCGATCAGGTGGCATATATACAATAGACAGATGTAAGTTGTGTTTTATTCTGAGAGCGCCTGCGGGCACTGTAAGCCACAAACACTCGAGGTCATCCCGTTCCCACTCAGCACGGCGCCGCGCCTGCAGGCCGGTTGTGCAGAGCGCAAGAACACCTCCCCCTAGTGACCCTCGGTCTCTGCGGAACAGACTGGGCATCACATAGTTCTGTGTCAAGTATTTCTTCACAAAGCCATGACTACGTTAATAAACCTATGTCAAAATCTGCCAACAGTGTGTTGTTGTGAAAGATGTTATTTTTTGTACGAAGGCCGCGCAGGTTCTGATAATATAAAACAAGTCTCTTTGTACTAGCCATGGTCAAAGCAATCCGAGCAACCAAATTGATAAGATCGTGTCATATAGTGAGCGTAAGAGCCCGTCTCATCATTAATAACATTAATTGTACATGTAGGCATATATTTTTTGCATTCTAAGTCTTGGCATTTTATATCGCTGATGTGATTTTGTTCAGGCACATTATAAATTGCATTACACAGCACGGCGCACAATAGTTTCATAAGAGATATACAGTATAAAATAATAAAACTTATTTTTAAACAATCTTCGCTATGTCTGAGTGTGAATTTATGGGAATTGGAGGGGAAGTTTCGTTTCTTCGCACAAAAATACGGCAGTTTTTTGTCCACAAAAACTTAAAGTTAGCTTCTTTTACCTTTTGCTTACAGGAAGTAAATAACATTTTGTTCTCTTTGGTCAGGTGCTCATTTATAAAGACTCTATCGGTTTCTCCGCCAATTCCCACATCCCTAGCAGTTACAGTTCGCCTTTTACGTGCTGCTGCGAGAATCGCATCCTTATGGGAACGTTGCCGAAGGCGCGCAACGATAGGGCGCGCGCGAGCCGCTTGAGAGCACTGAGCACTGCTGCTGCTTGAGATTTTCCTCCTCTAATTTCCTTACGCGATCAGTACAAGAGGCTAGGCTCTCTTTAAGGGACATGTTTTCCTCTTTAACGGATTTTAGGTCAGCACTGGTAGTCCCAAGAAGCTTCTTCAGCTCCATCATTTCCCTCCTGAGATCATCGTACTGCATACTAACATAAGCAATAGACTCCTCAACGCCAGAGCATTTCCTCGTTGAATGGCCAAACTTATACGTAGGCCAAGAAATGCGCCAGCCCTGCGATCGCCCGTACAGTCAATCAGCCTCTTGGCCAAATCACTATACAGGCGATGTGCACTTCCCTCAAGCGGCGCAAATATGCAGGCATCAGTAGTGCCTACATGTTTGAGCCGTTTGGGGTAGAGACTCTTGGACCGTGGGGACCAAGTGCACATCGCCTGTATATTGCACACTGTTAAAAATTTACCTGACAGGTAAATTTACGTACGCTTAAACCAGCCTTTTATAATAAAAATCTACCTAAGTTATGTTGTTCAACGCTATCTAGCGAATTTTTAAGTACTGATTTTGGACATTAGGAAATTCGTTCATAACAAAAAAAAAATTGTTAAATAATATTATTATTTTTATTTTTATTAGTTTTTATTATTTAGTTTATATATATTATATATATATATATATATTTATTATATATATGTATATATATATATATATATATATATATATATATATATATATATATATATATCTCCTGCACCTGCATTGATTAAGACTAAAATTAAATGCCGTTGATCACCTTGAACATTTTTTGCATGACAACACAGGAAAGTGAAGCGTTTGCGTAATTCTGACCAAGTTGAAGGTTGCTCTTAGCAACTGAATCTCTATACTTGTTCTGTTGCTCTAGTCATTTCATCGCAAAGGAAACGTTCTGAAACTGCAAAATGCTTGTTATTTTCACAAAACTGAGTGTTGAACTTAGAAGAGTGCCTGATTTTATTTGACAGTTGCACGCGCTTACCTTCGATTGAGTTACGAAAATTAAACACAACAAAAAACAGATTTACGAACTGCTAGGCCGTGTAATTTATTTCGAAATTAAATTTAATTTCGCACACGAAAATAGATTGACTATCCTACCAAATGACACCGCTCAATGGATTTTTTTAATTTCGTTAAAACTGGCAAACCTAATGCTCAGGCTCGGATAGCGAATGGGTCCCACTGGATGACACGGTCGATAAATTTTTGTGTGCGTTTAATCACCACTCAGACTAAATCATAAATGATTACTTTACATAGTTAATAATAATGACTGGCGGTGCCTGGTAGGTTTGTGTTGTTTATTTGTTTTGTATAAGTGATAAAATGTATTAAGATAGCGATGACCACATACCTTCGTAACATGAAAATACAATTGGACGAGGACTACTGCCGACAAACTGCTTAGCAATTCCCGGACATGTATTTTAATAAATACATGTCCGCGAATTGCTAAGCATTAAAAGTGTATTTTTAGTAAGGAAATTTCGGGAAAACTTAAACAAATTGCTTAAATAATAATATTTTATTCAAATTAATGATACAAACTGCTTCTTTTGTAATTCGTTTTACTATTTAGAGTAGCAGATTATCTAATAGCACAGAATAAAAAGATAACTTTTGAATTTGGCTCTTTTTTACGGAAAAGTATTGCCATTACCTTCAGGGCTGCCAAGTCAGAAAATCTATAGAATTAAGTAGGAAACACTCTCACAAAGTTCTGCCGTCCTAGTCCCTAGTTCTTTTTGAGTCGATGGAACGTCGTGCAAATTCACGTGCCTTTTAGAAGCAAGATTTTTCGTAACGATAACGAAAACGTTATGGTTTATTTCTGGGCAGTCGTGATGTGAGAAATGTCTATGTACTTTAGTGGTTGCAATTATGGTATATAGCGCTTAGAATAGGTGTTATAGTTGCGAAATATAACGATTTCCAAAATGGACAGTTTTGGTACCGATTTAAGAGTGGCGTCTCTAAGCCCGACTTGCACCAACTCGGGTTAATCCCTAATCCGAGAATAGTTCATACAAAAATGACAGGGTTAAGGAGTTAAGCCGGGGTTAGTGACATGGCGCAAGTGGGCCTTAACGTGAAACGAGTGAGTCTGCCGGCTCTCAGTTGTTGCGTTTGAAAGTTAAGATGCACGCAAGTTGGTACGGAAAAATAATCATGGTATCACCGAACCACTGAGAGTCAACGTCAAGTAGACTTGGGCACTAATGGGCACATTTTTTTTTAATCGCAGACCTTCTTCTTTAGAGGTTCTTTTGTCGTAGAGCTGGGCGGGGTGAAGTGGAGCGGACCATGAATTGGCCAATCTTGGTGCCTTTCCATTAACGCGATCATTACTTCGAACGATTTGATTACTATGACTAGTAATATTACTATTGATTTCATCATTTTACAGTTCATACACCCATAATTTTAAACAGTATTATGTGGAAGAACATTTCAACCAATAGCCAACCGCCTTTCGAGGCCACGCCCCAACACTTGTTGCTTGGCCTGACTTGGCTAAGAAGTTGGTGATATTTTTTGTCTTTGTTTTGGTGATATCTTTAAATACCTTACTTTCCTTATTTGAACCAGATTCTTTACGTAATGATCAGAGTCAATGAAATCATTTCAGATGTAAGTACTAGTTTAGCTAAAGAAAAATGACTTTTACATCGTTAACTGAAAGTGTGGCCTTATAGTCAATTCACGACGAGACACCCTTAGCACAAAAGTACACTGTAATAATGCCATATGTTCAGTAATTCACTGAAAATACCTACAGTCGCATCATGCACTGCTAATGCCATTTTATATCAGTCCACTGCTGGGCATAGGCCTCTCCAAGACTGCACCAACAGTCACGGTCCTCCGCTTCTCGCATCCAGCCACCACCGGCCACCTTCCTCAGGTAATCGGTCCACCTAGCAAGGGGGCGTCCAACAGTACGTTTCCTGAGACGTGGTCTCCATTCGAGAACCTTCCTACTCCAACGCCCGTCGGTTCTGCGACAGACATGACCACTGCCACTTCAGCTTATATCATGAATTTCATATCGGAAACGAGTATTAAAGTTATAGCTGTGTTGTGAAGGTCCAGAAATCGTAACGAAAAAAAAAACATTAATGTTTTCCATATTTGCTTATATGGTATCTTTTCCTTTTACATATTGATAAATAAAGAACATCTTACTTAAGCATCCGGCTTTTCCAAAGCTTTCGAATTATTATGTGTGGTAGAAAATAATCATTATTTTATTTCCATCTCCACTAAAAGATATTTTCAGAATTATATGTAGCAGGCAACACAAGACAGCGCATGCGAATTAAATAATGACTAACACAGGACCAAAAGTGGATGTATGAGTTGTTTGCGGGAATATCAAACCGACCAATCTCTGTTTGCTACATTGTTGCCAATACAAGATTAATGTACCAATTCATGGCTGCCAACACAAACATTCTAGCCAGTTGATCGATCTCCACTGAATCCTGTGTTCCTGGTATTCACCAAGGCCTCTTAAACTGCGAGAACCTTGTTGACCTTATCTTTTTGAAAGCTGACCAAAGAGCAGCAGCAAATTTGAAAATTACTGCAATATTTTAGATTTTCTCTGGCTTTAAATAACATTTAAATCTTGAATAATACCTACCTTATAAGTTAAATCTGTATCAATAATATGAAAAAAATACCGTCGAAGTGCGAGCTGCACTCGCACACGAACTATTCCGTATCATAATGACTGATGAATGAATTTGATTGCTAAAGAAAATAATTGACTTTTAAAAGGTTAACAAAAGTTATTTCAATATAAAAACTTTTTTTTTATTTAGCCTGGAGTTCACCAACACAATGAAAACCTTTATTTTATTTACCATGGAGTTCACCAACACATTTTTATTTTTTATTAGCGGTTTTAGCATTATTTGACATATTTTGTATGGGAATTATGTCAAATTAACCGTCAGTTGAGGTTTAACAGCTGTTTAAAATTGGTGAAGTTGGGTCTTAATTCAATTGAAGTTCCAACATGAATTTATTTCAGTTGTTGGTTGAAGTACGCATTCTGCCTGCTCATTTCAGTTCGAGATCCAGAGAGTCTCATTTTATGGAATCGAGATTTCAAATTCTAAACCCGTTTTTTACTCAACATACCTATATTTTATAAGAAAAGCTTCGTCTCCCCCATAGGTTACTTGAAGAAACCGATATTCCTGCTGCAAGCGACCCTGATGATTCCCAACGTGTCAGTGAAGCCGACCCTGGATGAGATCCAGGAGGTGCTCACCATCGCTGGGAAACATATCACTGGACTTTCCAAGGGCGTTGCTCAGTGGTCAGGGGGAAAGGTGCCGGGGGTAAGTAACAAAATGCTAGATACCCATAAGTGGACTTACGTATGTAAGATTTAAATGATAGTCTAGTCTACTTTACACTATTTATTGAAATAACACAAAGTATTACACAATACGTATAGGCAAGTGTATTGTGAATCATATTCTAGAGTTAAAGAATTAAATTATCATGCAATGTATTTTTGTAGGTGTTCAAACGAAAATTAGC
The DNA here is from genome assembly GCA_949316185.1 of Pyrausta nigrata. Taxonomy (NCBI): domain Eukaryota; kingdom Metazoa; phylum Arthropoda; class Insecta; order Lepidoptera; family Crambidae; genus Pyrausta; species Pyrausta nigrata. The sequence continues at coordinate 5,887,124 of OX438936.1, forward strand.
TTGACTCTGAGGCGAACTAAATTACACCATATCGTTGACGACATTGAGTAGATATTTCTTTGAATTTCATTGCAAAGTAAAATTTCTGTACGTAGTACTAGAACTTATCCTGGTATAGGTAGGACAACTTATTCGTTTGTTAGGACGCGCTACGTTTGTAAGGGAACTTTGTGAAAAATGAAAGTTGATTTCTGATATATTAATTTCATTCACAAGTTTAAAACTAATTTTCTTAGATATAAAGAAATGTTTTCATAAGGAAAGTTTTATTAATCAACATACCTATATTTATAATTTCAATCAATATATTATACATGTTTCCAAACTTGTTTCGTGCACTTTCTACGATCAATATTCATAGTCATCGACATCCATTAATTATTCATGTTACATAATATGTAAATTCATTTCATTTCAGTCCACTTTCATGCTAACACAAGACTGTAAATCTAAATTTAACTGAAATGTAAATAAAATCTCTAAACAATGCTGTAAATATCTAAATGGTCTCAAATAAATAATTTTAATGTATAAATTTTAACATAAACTTTTTTTCTTTTTACCTTCTCACCCACCTAATGTTAACTGTATTGTGTATTGTGAAATGTTGATTATTTGGCACCTGTGGCGACGACTGTGTTCCCCCAACGCGTTCACCTTTTACCATTTCTTTGCGAACCACTCGATGTGCTTCTTACCATCGGATCCCCCGCTTCACCCCTCGTGCGTCCCGAATCCTAAACCAGGTTAATTGGAAGAAGATCGCAGGCCGCCCGTCCAATCATCTTCTAGAAGTAGTCACGAAGCTTGACGAACAGGTGCAATCAGGGTCCGCGCAAAACGCAATGCAGCAAAAGGGACTGAAGGTGATGGAAGCAACGAAAGTGAGACGGAAGAGGCATTACCGACTGGAGTCGGAAGAGAAGCCCTCGTTCCCGTTCCAGCAGAAAAACTTTTACAATCATGTGATGGAAAATAAGGAAGTGGCGAAGACGCTGTCTCAGATATCGAGCTGTACGCAGAATATTAAAACGGTAAAATGTTTTGATTTATTCTCCATGTAAAATAAAACTTCAAGAGTTTTTTTTTTTAAGTTTAACTTAAATTACGACCCTTTTGTATAGTTTTCACCCGGTTGCGCCAGATGAAGGGTAATGTTTTTTGAGCGTATGTATGTATGTATGTCCATTTCTTTGGCACGCCCTACAGCCTAAACAGCTGGACATAATGAGGTTTCAACATAATGAGGTGTCGTTGAATTCAGAATTTAGTGACTAGGGTACAAAGGTACTATAAGAAAATTGTGCCTGCAAATAAAAATATTGGGGTTGGGGTTGTTTTTTTTTAACATAGCAATGAGTATCAAATGAAAGATAGTGAAAATACCATTTTAAATATATTATAATTTTTCCAGTTGGGTTTCTGGTGTTTTAATTTGTTGATAAAGTTTAACATACAACACGTGGGCATATACAAAGCCATGGATAATTCACTATAACTCTCACTCTCTACATCACAAAAACCGATCCCTATCACTTTCTATATCAATATGGTTAAAATTCGAACTTCCAGCAAATGTGAATGTATAATTTGAAACTCCAGGAGCTAAACAACCTGGTGAAGCGTTGGCGTCCATACCACTACCTCTGGAAATGTGAGAAAACCCTTCGCCAGCTGCTTTCATGGAACCTGAACGACTTCGAGTTGGCCCTGAAGAAGCATAGCGAGCTGGACGCCAAGTTGGCCACCGAGCCTGACGTGCTGGTGATAGGGAACTGCCTTGCTGTTTCTACGGAGAAGCTGAAGCTTGGACTTATTACTGAGCTGAAAAGTGAGTGAGTGTACACTTACACCAATAATTTTGACATGCTATTAATTTTTTTCTAACTGGACTTTTTTGCTTTGGTTGTGATATGGCATCACAATACTGAAACTATTGACTTTTTTAATTATTGTTGACAGTGTTCTAAGCTTATGCCGTAATTTTCAAATACCTTTGGTTTTCGTCAACACTTTTAAGGGTTCCGTACCTAAAGAGTAAAAACGGGACCCTATTACTAAGCCTGCGCTGTCTGTCTGTAGACAGAGGTCTATAACCAAGCTGCATCTCATGAACCGTGGTAGCTAGACAGTTGAAATTTTCACAGATGATGTATATATTGCGTTTTTAGCTCGACATTAATAACAGCAACAGGTAGACGATTAAAATATTCACTTTAAAAATAATTTATTAAACTAAAATAATAAAAATATATAAGGGGCCCGATATAGCTCCCATCTCAATCGATTAAGCGATTTAAGCGTGAACAGGTAACTTAAAGACAAAGACAAGACAAAAATATAGTACGGATTATTTTACTTCTTACGATACACTTTAATACAGATGGAACGCATAGAATAAGTCAAGCAATGCGCAAAAAGTACAAACGGGAGATGGACTACGTATACGCTATTATGAACGACCTGGAACGCAAGCTGGAGAGACCCATCAGAGACCTGGATGACGTCAGGACTGTCATGGAGACGCTGAAGAAGATCAGAGAACAAGAAGTCGACATGGAGCTCAAAATCGACCCTGTCGAGGTAAAATTTCATGATCGTTATCTATGTGCTGCGAAATACGGGGGTACCACCAATTTTCTGACAGCTGTTTCTGAGTAATTGACAGAAATACATATATTGAAAAAAATATGACAGAAACCCCCAGAAATCTATTTCCGCCCGTCCTGGGACTGGAACCCGGGATCTCTTGGACGAAAGCTAGCCTGCTGATCACTAGAGCAAAAAGTAAAAATAAATATTGTTAATATCACACATACCTTTATGAGTTCGTCTAGGAGCACGCATCAGTCCATCACCACATAAATCGTACCGTCAATTTAGGTTTATTTATGGCATTGGAATATCATAAATATGTGCAAATTAAAAATAATTCCTTTCATACTCCAGGAAGCCTTTAACATCATCACTCGCTACGAACTACCCGTAAGCAAGGAAGACTTGGAACAAGTGGACAACCTCCGGTACACTTGGCAACAGCTGCAAGCCCAGGCTTTGGCAACCCACTTCCAGCTTCTGAAGATGCAGCCGAACTTCTCGGACGATCTGAGGAATAATCTGGACAAGTTTAGAGAGGATAACACGGAGTACTGTCACGAGTATCGGCACGCTGGTCCAATGCAGCCCGGTTTGAGTCCTCGGGAGGCGTCAGATAAACTGATTCTTTTCCAGGTATTTGTTGCTCAATTCTAGTTGAAAATTAAAGTCATGTCTAAGACTAAATTAAGGTTTAGTCTCTCTCTTTTTCTGTCAAACAAATGAAAAGACACAGACTACCATAATTTAGAAACGTCAAATTAAGTGATGCGATTTCTTACGTATTTTTACATGTTTTTACGTGTTATCGTTGAACTTTAGTCATGATCACTACTAATTTATCTATGGATTATCTAATTTCCTTAACTACGGACAGCTGTTTAGTTTGACGTTTCTTAATAATTATGTCTGTCTCTTTTCATTTGTTTGGCAAAGAAAGAGAGAGACTAAACCTAAATTTAATCTTAGACCAATAAATTTGTGAATGCATCTTAAAGACTTAAGATGGTTTCTTCTTCAGAACCGCTTCGATGGCATGTGGCGTAAGCTGCAAACGTACCAAAACGGCGAGGAGCTGTTCGGCCTCCCTCACACGGAATACCCCGAGCTGGCACAGATCAGGAAAGAGCTCAACCTGCTGCAGAAGCTGTACAAGCTGTACAACGACGTCATAGACCGCGTCAGCAGCTACTACGACATACCTTGGGGAGAGGTGAACATTGAAGAGATTAATAATGAGCTGATGGAGTTCCAGAATAGGTGTCGAAAGCTGCCCAAAGGGTAAGAAATAAAGAATACATAACTTTTTATACTTTCTTGTTGTATTTTTATCACTATCACTATAATAATATGGGAGTTTATGCAATGTACCAAAAGCAAAATGAATAGGTACGTTAAATGAATTCCCACTGTGTGAATATTTTACACCTACGATATAACACAGGCATAATATGGGCTCTTAGGTACGCAGGAAATATCATAGTGCACAGGTGTGTGCGCAATACACAGATGCACTTCATTTTCCTTCCCTCTCAATCAAGAGTAACTATTTATTGCACACCGTAAGAGAAACAACAACACAGTCCACACATAAATATGTACAGCTAGGCGGTCTAATCGCTAAGACCGATCTCTTCTAGACAACCTATGAGTACAGAAAATTCGTAATATCGGAGGGGTAGTTTCTTCGTGCAGTGAAACGGCAATCTGACATGACCGGAGAGAGATTAGGACCTAGGCTTATCGTGCTATAGCACCACTAATTTCCTGACTGTGTCTGAGTTATTTCAAAACAGAAAACACCAACAGGTCACATACAAACATTGACGAGAACACTTAATCTAAGTCAAGTTGCATCTGGTATGCAACCACCCCATTCGAGCACTCAGACCTTAAGGCCGCGTCTATTCCCTACGTTTTAAAAGCTGTCTTTGTATCTTCCTCCTTTCCTTTCATAATGTTGAATTCTCATCACAGACTCAAAGAGTGGCCAGCGTTCTTCGCGCTCAAAAAGACCATAGATGATTTCAACGACATGTGCCCTCTCCTGGAGCTGATGGCCAACAAAGCCATGAAAGCTCGCCACTGGCAGCGCATCATGGAGGTCACTAAGTACATCTTTGAGTTGGACAACGAGGACTTCTGCCTGAAGAATATTCTGGAAGCACCCTTATTGCAGAATAAAGAGGACATTGAGGTTAGTTAGAATTAAAAGACGCCAACCCGCTATGAGCGGAATCTTTAGGTGGCAAGCGGAAAAAAACAATGTACAGTTGGCAGCACGTCAGGTTACCCATTTGTACTGCTAAAACAAAAGCTTTTATTAAATAGGAAATAGAGGACGTCTCAAAGTGAACGTGGGGTAGTCTGACGTGCGGCCGTATGTATGTACTACTCGACCAAGCCAACAACGAATGTCAAACGACATACGACTTTACGGCAAAAATACCGAAGGCAATAAAAAAGAAAAAAAAGTAATATTGTTAAAATTTTGGTGAAATACCTAAGTTTATTTTAACACCATTGCTTTTTCATTTCCATCGGTATTTTCGTTGTATTCGTCATCGTATGTAGTTTGACATTCGTCTAATTGGCTTGGAAGTACTAAAATGTTGAATCACGCGGATCACGCCACGAGCGCTCCGCTCGCTGCCCTGCGTTTATACTCCGCTGATAGAGGTAAGGTCGTGCCAAGCCATAAAACGGGAAAAGACACGACAGAATTGGTCTTGTGACCGTGATTCATTAAAATTACAACGAACAAATTAAAGTAGGTAACTATTTAGAATGACAAGTGAACCTACTTAACGTATGTACTTTAACACAAAGTTAGTCTAATATAAGTGCGGTCCCCCGACGCGACAACATTCGTATTAAAATTTGTATACCTACGTACTTACGTACGGTCAAAATTTCAGATTAATTTTTTGCTTTTTATAGGGTTTCCATTTAACCAATTGTATTGTATCTAGCTATAATTCCATAGTTATTAAAACTTGTTTTAGTATTTTTATGTGCATCTTTTTTGTAATGTTTTACTTCCCGTCAGTTTTATTAATTTTATCAATTTTATTATACTTGTAATACACATTGCTTGACCGGCAATATAGTCAATTCAGCCAGTAATCGAGGAACACACAATATTTCGACGACTTGAGAACTTTTTTAAATCGGTTACTCAAGATTACAGAAATAACAATAAACTAATTACCCACATAAATACTTATAAAATTATAAATAAAACTTAAGCCATCTTTCTAACAAACAACGTTCATTTTAATGTATGCGTACCAGGCTTTCATAAAAAGGAGTATTTTTAAACAGTAAACAGGATCAGATTGTGTGACAAAGATAAAATATCACATTATGAATGAAATATTATTGCCATCACATTTCACTCCACACAATAATTTGCAGTCAATGAATCCACTCACACATCCACCCGATCCGATACAAATACGATACACGACAACCCACTCAACTTACGTTACCTACTTACTACTAATGCACACTATCACAGGTAATACTTCATTTCTTTCTTCCCCATATTGTTTAAAAGAGAAAACACCTTTGTTTACTCTATACGGTTCGAAAGGGAGCCGTGGTATTATAAAACGGTTTCAGTGTACTGCTCACTCCAGCTCAAGCGTGCTTGTGTTGAAAAGGAACAGAATCGCCATCCCTTTCGTCTCATGGAGCAAGTCGTTGAAGGGCGTGTTGAGTTCTGTATCTATTACGTGTCACAAAAGCGACCACAGCCTGTTAACTTTCAAACTTTTCCGGGCTGTTGTCATCACGCTGTACGTCGGTCTCTATCGCGCGTGGGTAATTGTTCCTTGGTTGTTTTGGGTAAGCTCCTCTCGAGGTATGGGGCCCTGGTACTTTTTGCCTGTTGCCGGCTCGTCCGCGCGCGGCGTTGCGACACCGGCTTTTGTGATCTTTCGGCATGCATAGTTATTTATATTTTGGCGACGTTGCCACCTTGCAGTGTTGATAAAAGAATTGGTGGGTGTGGCAGTGAAGATAATATTTTGAGATTTGAAGGCACAGATATATTCTGTGGCACAGACAAATTAATATAGCGTCTACATAAGTCGTACTTCGTAGCTATGGTTTGCTACGACTACGGCTACAACTATGAATGTGTACTTGTCTCGTAGTCACGTAGTGCTTGCTACGCAGAAATAAAGACTTTCAAAGGTTTATGTCACTATATGAGTATACTTAAGGTAAAGTTTTTTTTGTATAAAATACTAGACTTCGCCCGCGCCTAAAGTCTGATTTTCCATACAAATTTTCAACCCCCATTTCAACCCCCTGATGATTTTATATCGCGACAAAGTAGCCTATGTCCTTCCCAGTGTCTCGAACTATCTCTGTGTCAAATTTCATTTGATTCGGTCCAGTAGTTTCGGAGCCTATTCGATGCAAATAAACAAACAAACGAATCTTTCCTCTTTATAATATTAGTATAGATGATTATAATATCTTCGTGAGGGAAAGAGTTAATAAGTTACAGCATAGACGGCTGGACGAAAAATGCATGTATTAATAGGAAAATCAGAAATGGTTTACGTCCTTATTACCGAATTTTTCAAGGAAGTAATGGATAAAACCAGGTTGATTTGTCTACCAATGACATGAAATTAAAACTCACTTCTTTAAGTTTGCAGATTTCAGCCTCCTGAAGGCCATGGTATTGTCAAGTCGTTGTCAGCACAAGTCAAAAGATGGCGCTAGGTATATGTAAGTTTTTAAAAAAATATTAGCTTAAAATAGTGTGAACTATTATACTATACTATTTCAAATATTAAAAAAAACTTATAAACAATAAAAAATATTAAATGTAGGTACCCAGCGCCATCTTTTGACTTTTGCTGACAACGCCTTGAATTGTCAAGGCGTTGAGGTATTGTACCTCGGCTTTCAGGAGACTTAAATATTCAAACTTGAAAAAGGTATTAATTGAATATCAGTGGTAGGTGGTAGCAATATAAATCTGGTTTTATCAAGTATTCCCTAAAACAATCATTTTTGAAAGCCCACATGTCTGGATTAGCTAATCCAAGAGGTTCACTTACGCGCTTCCAGATTAGCTAAACTCATCTAGACTGGCGCTAGTGGGCTTTCAAATCAGATTGGTTGGGCACCTAAGTGACCCAAATTAATTTTTAAAATATTTATTTTTACTAAACCTAAAGTAATAGGTAATTTCTTTAATAATAATTTGTTATTTTTAAATGGTTTCTATAAGTTAGTATCTGAAGCTATTTGGTTCACCCGCCATAAGGATCGCGCTCTTGGAGTCGCTGAACCTGGCGACACCTGAGCTCGGCTCTGTACTACACCGAGCGCCCGCCATTGTGTGCATTCCTTACTTTTTCAACATCACAGGCGCGTCTTTTAACGTGATTTTGGTTAGGAGTTCGTTTTTTCTTCGTGATGGACAGCTGAAAGTTGCAAGAAACTCGTTACAAATACCCAGCAGTGATTTGACAATCTGTTTCGTAAAAGTGCTTCACGGTGTGAGCTGCAGAGAGAGGAGTCGGTGAGGCGTTCCCTGAGCTGGTCTGCACGTTAGTGGGCCAATAGTTTTCAGTGCTGACGTTGAAACCATTTCTCTTTCTTCAATTTGCAGGGTGGATTTCATAGGAATCAATTTAATTAATCTACAAACATAATCTTTCATTATTGCGCTCCCCGCGTGTTGTCGGCTATTTACACGCCGCTTCGTCACAGATAATACGCCTTGAACAAATCCATATTATAGATATAGCTTATGCAGACGTGCGCAAGTGGACCTTAGTCACAAACTTTGCAGATATAAAAGATAAAATAATTCAAAGTGTTCTTATTGGGGGGTCGTAATCCGTAAGTATTTAATTTGTTTCGTTTGACTGCCTCGTTGGTCTAGTGGTCAGCACGCTGGGTACTATCCAGGAGGTCCCGGGTTCGAACCCCGGGTCGGGCCGAGAGTGTTTGGGTTTTTCTGTCTTGAAATTACTCAGACACAGCTCCGGAGTCAAGAAGTTGGTGGTGTTAACAACCCCTTGCCTCGGAAAGCACGTTAAGCCGTGGCGACTTCAGGTGAAGTATCCATAGAATATTGATAGAACCTCACCTTAATGTTAAGAATAAGTAATGTTTGTTGCAAAACCAAAGATATCAATCACTTTTTCAAAAATTAAATCCAAGTAAACCAATAAAACCAAGTTTTCTTAGTATTCCATTGTTTGATATCAACAAACAGGCTCCAAATTGTCTTTTGTTTCTTTATATTCTGTGTTCGAAATTCAAAAAAAGACTATTGAATGAAATTGTGAATTCGCCAGGTTCAAAACTGCATAAAAACTTTTTGCTCGACCTAATATAAAAGGACTTGTCCTCTTTTTGTATGGAGGCTGGTTTTTTATTCCAAGATATCACCAACCACCCATAACCTATATTAATCTTTAAGCTACAAAAATACGAAACACGTTATCATAGAAATCAGAATTTTAAACGCCTCCATTTTTGAGAAAAATATGTTTTGTAACAGACATCATCCATTGATCTCTTACTTGTATTTCCTGGCTGTATGGCTATGTACCATTGCCTTTCCACTGGTGGATAAATACTACTAGGTACTACCACAGATTTATAATAGGTACTACTGTCAATGGAATGTCAATTGTGCTGGCAATTTTTTTTTCATGCATGCCTATATCAAAGGCGAAGGTGCGGTTTATGTACAGACAAAGATAAAAATTAATTTCAATTTTTCTTTAAATCGGAGGCCTTAGGAAATATATGAATTATGCAGAAAGGCTAGTTTTTGTGAACTCTTTCATAAAATATTTAGTTTATTCTGGTTAGAAATATTGACGAATAAAAAACCATAAATGGACAAGTCCTTTTAGCTAGGACCAAACGAAACTGAAAATACAAGGTGGGCCAATAGATGTGTCCAGAAGTGTATGTATGTACACATTTTTTCTAGGAATCAGCAACGGAACATCTATCTGCTTTTTGTTCCATAGAAGCACCACTAAGCAGTAAAAGTGAAGAAGTTAATGATTTAAAATATTAAAACAAATTATCAAGACAATACATAATACATCGATATCGATTATTCCAACAATGGCGTATCGATATAATTATCGACTATCAAGCATCACTATACGTATACGTATTTGTTTCGACATTCCCCACCCCCCAAACCTTTTCTCTTAAATCAAGAAAGGGACAAATGCAGCTTAGACCAAAATTCGCTTCAAAAAACTGACTAAAACAGCATTTCGTAGTCCCCTGTTTTCTGGACGAAAACTTTACCAATGATAATTTTATTTTCAAAAATAATTTAAAAAAGGATGGGACTATGCTCCTATGTTTTATTTTTTGTGTTAATTTTTTTGGCGAGTGTCTAAAGTTTGAGATTAAAATTTCGCAATTTTCTTAATGTTTGAAGACCCATATTTTCTATGTTAATTCGAATATGGAAAAAAACGAAACATAGGAGCATAGCCGTAGTAAATGCAGATATTAAAGCAAAAAAATGTTTGGACCTTAGTCTATATCCTGGGAGGAAACAGGGGACTACGTTTGTATGGAGAAATGGCGCTATTCTTTCGTCTTAATAAATCCCGTTGTTCTATAGGAGTACCCTTAAATGTTTTTATTATTTTAATTAAATTATTTATTTTCAAATTATTACAAAACTAAATATTCTGTGAATTTTTTAAGCGTCTACCTGTTGCCGCTATTAATATCGAGCATAAAACACATTTATTGTACATATGAGAGCCCCGCCCAAATATTTATTTTGTTCTGTTTTAGTATTACCTAGTTGTTAGCGCATACGCTTACACGTAGCGGCAACAGAAACACATCATATTGAAAATGCCTACTTTATTAAAAAATTTATACCTAGTATCACGGTTCATGACGTCATACAGCCTGGTTGATGACAGACGGAAAGTGGAGTCTTAGTAGTAGGGCCCCGTTTTCATCCTTTGGGTACAGAAAACTAAAAATCCCGCAGCATAACTACAGATCAGTGAAGTTACAAAAAGATATTTATCTTTTTTCTCTACAGGATAGTATTATTTGTACTGGGTACAGCTTATATAGTCAAAAATAAAATATGTAAAGGATCTTGACCAAACTCTATAGAAATTCGACCCACTTTGCGGCAGCGTCAACATTTTGTAAAGACGCATGTCTTTACAAAATGTTTGGATAAAAATATATATATTTGAATTGTGTGTATTATTCTACACACTAAAAAATATTTTTGAAAAATAATTAGGGGTTAATGAGGAATTCAATGGCAGACTAGGCATTTTGAGGTTATAAAATATGGAAAGGATCTTGACCAAACTCTATAGAAATACGGCCCACTTTGTGTCAGCATGCTTCTTTACAAAATGTTCGGATAAAAAAATACATAGTCAGGTCATAAGTTCTGTCACATGTGTAATATGAAATAATTTAGACATGTTTATTATTTATTAACCATTTATATAGCAAAATGAACTCAATAAAACATACGGTAATAAAGTTTACTTTATTTTTGTTTTGTCCGCTGCATGAGTCACAGTACAAAATAAATATTTAATCCCTCTGCTTCAACTTTTTCTTAATATTTATTGCCATCAGCTTCCCCCCATGTATAACAGTAACCATTTTGGGTTCTAGATTCGTACACTGTAAAGTTGTACATGGTGTATTTTCGTCTATAGTATAAAATCATACTATCTCCATGTGGTGTGTTGAGTACTTTTTGAAATCAAAACTATACTCCTCTAATACTCCTCTTTATCTTTCAACGTTTTATCCTCTATATTCTCATATTTTGTGCAAAATTGTTTTTTTTTTATTTGAATATTTTTATCTTTTTTAGGAATATGGAATGTTATGTTATATTCACTCCGAAATAGATTAGTGAATAATCGTTCACTTAAAATATTATCTTTTTTATTGTTTTCACAATGTTTTTTGTAGAGTCTATACAAGTTTGACAGGTTTTTAAATTCTTGTGGTAGGTATAATCTGGCAGAGTTTTTTCGATTGTAATGTGATGGTAAAACAGGTAAGGTTTCTATGTTGTCTTAAGCATTTTTTTGTAGTCTCATCATATTTATTAACTGCATTATGTCTACTTTGATCTTGTTGAGATATTCCTTCTTGAGTTTATAGCAGCGTTATATAATAAATACTAGACATGGGGCGGGTACCCGGCATGGATCCGGTACCCGGCGGATCCGGCCGGATACCGGGTAATGGTCTGGGTACCCGGCACTGCCAGGTAATTGAAAAAAAAAGTATTATAATAATCATTTATTGGAACACAAATGGTAATCTTATAAATAAGTAATAAAAGGCTGTAATGGACAATTTTTTACGAAAACACGATATTTTTTAGTACTGATATTTCAATATTGGTAAATTATGATGCAAAAACGCCAACTTTTCAGCGCGATCAGCATTTAAGCGTAATGAAAAAAAAACAGTCCCCGCACCCCGCGGAATACGCAACGCAAGTGCCGGCCAGCGCGGCGCCTTTTAGTTGCGTTGCGCTCGAGCGGGCAAGCGAGACGCACCTCACACAACCTGTAAGCGCTACCGGGTACCCGGCAAAAATTGTGCAGGGTACCCGTCAGGCGGGTACCATGTCTAATAAATACGTCTGTGAAATATCTAAACTGTAAGGTTAACATTTTTGGCAGACTTGTCTTTTGCCTTCGCCTTCATTTACATAGTACGAGTATTCATAAGTTTGGCTGCGGCGGCTAATACCAGCGTCAGTTTTTTTCCTTTTTATTGCCTTACGTCTCGAGCAACAACAATAAATTCTTTTTCACACTACCTACTCGACAATGTTCAATTACACATCAAGTAAACCTGACTCAAAGTGAGTCATTGCATGCATAATGTTGTATGAAATTTCATTACGCCCCTAGGGAGGCAAAGTGATTTTAATTTCGAATAACAGTTCGTAGGCATGATCACACTAGCCCGTCCCGCACCAAAGAGAACATATTTGAAATTTGAACCTGGCAGCCAAGAATTTTAGCACGATTGAAATAAAAACAAAAAAGCGCGCGCTTCTTAAAAAGAAATAAATATAGAAAAAAAAACCTATGTATTTTATGAAATTACAAACAATGTTTTCGTAAAACTGTCGAATGACGAAATTTATTTGACAACTGTGTCCATTAGGTGTAAAGCCGCTGGTATTGTTAATAATAATAATTTACTTCCAGAAAAGTCAAAGGTTATAGGTACATAGATAAAATAAGTTTTTTGTAGTACATTTTTTATTGCCTCGTAGGAAGTGTGAAAAGCAGAGTATTCTCCTCGGGGATAAAGATGTCTTCGTCTTGGGCGAGATTAAATCCCTCTCTACACTCTGGATTCTACTTTTAACTCCCTTGCTATGCTCGGGAGTATACACTAAACTCCCTCGCTGCGCTCGAGAGTTAATTTTCGAATCGTTCGTTACGCTCGAGATTCAATATGACGCCCGTGACGTAAGACATCACTTTACCCCCTTGGTGAATAATCTACTATTTTTTGTTGGTCGTTTAAACTCCAAAAGTAATTAAATAAACATTGTTTCCTTTCTTCCGGGAATTCAAAACATTTTTTTTAACATTTGTCTTCCTTGCAAGGATTTTCTTTATTCTTCTTGGTTCTTTAATTTTCCCTGATGAAGTTTCGTAAGTCAAGCCTTTTCCTTTTAACTCTTTCCTTTTTTTAAACTATTGTTCTAGGAGCAGATGTTTTCAAATAAGTAATGTAAGCATCATTTACTGAATAGAAATAATAGTAAACTTAAAGTAAGGGCCCAGGTGACTATTTTGCTTCTCTAAAATATTTAATGTAAAGGACAAAAATAGTTATAATTTATCGTTGCTGTAAAGGGTACATTTTATTTGAATATCGAAAAAAGTTCAGCGTAATGGACTTTTTTTTATCATAAGCCTGTCGACATTAACATCAACTGTTTATTTTTAGTTTCTTTAAAATACTTCAGTATTTAACGTATTTTATAAGAGACAAAGTTGAGTTCAAAGCATGAGAAGAATAATGTAATCGGACATTTGCTTTTCAACAATCTACTTTCTCGGACTTTTGTGGGTATATTTTTTTTATGACAGTTAGGTTAGTAGACACTTGATCACCTGATGGTAAGCAAAGCTGTAGTCTTAGATGGAGCGCGCTAGCCTAAAAGGAACGTATTCACTCTTGACTTGAAGGCGCCCAGATTATATTTGTCAGGAAACGGAGAGTTCACGGAATATCTACCATGTAGCGGTAGCGCTTATTTAAAATATAATTCAAGAAATGTTTGTAACGTACACTACTACGGGAGTTGAGGAACTTATTTTAATGTATAGGACTCCTAGCAACACCAGATTCCTTTACATTAATTTGTTGAAAAAATAAACGTTAAAATTTATTTATGAGATTAATGTAAGGAACAGTTTGGTATTAGGATGGCGATCTGAGATCGATTAATCGAAGAATCGATTTTTGTAGCCAAAAAGATCGATTTTTTAAATCGATATGTAGTACTGTATCGATTCAGTGAATCGATATTTTACCCATGAAAATCGACATTCGATTTTATTTTATTTTTCGGTATAAACCAAAAAAGTATTTACAATTAATTGAATATTCCCGTATTATAAGAGTGCTGCCGGCTGCCGGTTAAAGAGTTAATTATTCAAAAACTCGCGAGATGGCTGTATGTTTAGATTCTTTCACCTCTCATTAATAAAAAAAAGTTACGTTTATATATTTTTTATCATCGAATTACCTGATTTTTACTGATGAGAGATCGTTAAATTATAATATGTATCTTGTTTTTTAAAAAAAATAGATTTATATTAAATTATAAACAAAAACATGAGAAAAAGATCGATTTTTTAGAAATCGATCTTATTGGCCTCGATTTTTTTGTGAATCGATTTTTTAGGTCACGATTCGAATCGATTTAAAAATCGATGTTTTTCGAAAAGAATCGCCATCCCTAGTTTGGTAGAAGTTCAGTAGCTTAGCTAATGTAAAATACAAATTTACTATGTTAGTGTGTTTACAGTAAAAAGCTACAAAATAAATACTAAGTTACGTGAATCAAGAATTCTACACAGTTCTTACACGTATTATGCATTACTTTTTAAGGTTATTTTTTACCAAATCAGTTGATTTAAAGGACATCATTTTTAAAGATACCCAAATTCTAAATATATACCATTGGATAGAGCGGAAAATTTGCAATCGAACTGTATATAAAACTCAATTTCGACAAATTGTTCTTAACATTAATTCATATTTCCGGTGAATAACTATTAAAAGTCGGGTGTCCATCATTTTACTAAGAAATTTAAGTTCACCAAAACTGTGCAACGGCATACATTTGAAAGTCATATCACTTCAGAGGAACGTGATAGAACCGCAAATATTAGGATGTGTTGCAGGTGGTCGTGTTTTGCACTTAGATAACGGTTATTATACCAAACAGCTATCCGTTCCGGTTTAAATGTGTGCAAATTCCAATGAGTGTGAGTTTCTGCATGACCATCGACAAAGCTCAGGAGCAGACTATGAGTTATTTAATTTTAACCTGTGCTATGAGTCGTGTTGGTGAGGACCTACGGAAGCCCTGCCTTTCTCACGGCCAGCTTGATGTAGCTTTGTCACTAGTGAGCAGTGCGCAACGCCTGTTTATGCTCGCTGATAAACTTGACAAAACTTCTTACATAGTTTACGAAGAGCATGGCGAAAAAAAACCGCTGTTTCATACATTTTGGTCCAGTATTCATTAAACATGCCTATGGTACAACAATACGTGTTTACGCTTCGGACTCTGTATAAGTACAATAGGTATAAAAACTTACGTAAACCCATAATGCTCGCACAGCTAGTTTAATAACAATAATACCCTCCTAGCGGAATTTCGACTATAGTAGCGGCCAATCTCAACAGAGATTAGCCAACTGCGCAAGTGTGTGCGCAGTACTCAGGTGCACTCTCTGTTCCTCCACCGTCAAAGTTCGGTGAGATGGCAGTCCGACATGACCCGAGAGAAAAGACCAACGGCTTAACGTGTGTTGTTCGAGGCACGACGGTTTTAGCACAACCAACTTCCTTACCCCGGAGCCCATTTCTGAGTTATTTTAAGACCGAAAAATCGAAAAACAAACAGCCCAACCCGGGATGCGAACCCGGGAGTGGACAGTAAGTACCCAGCGTGCTGACTACTAGACTAACGAGGCAGTCAAATCAAATTTTATACGCCCGCATAAAATGTACACTGTATAAAGAAAGTGTGGAATCAAATCATGAGCCCAGAAAATTGCGGGGGCTGAATACCAGTCAGACTTACTAAGGAATAATGAAGCACAGGAGATGTTTCGATCAACACGCAAGCACGGACTCATTCATAGTTCACCTCAATGGTTCGTAGTAGAAAACTACCAGCCCACAAAGATATATACAATTCTCGGATGCGGCTCACCAACTATCGTTTGAGAGGAAATACGTACGTACGTAGGTGACGAAATGACTGGCTCAATGTCTATTTCTATTGTATTGCTTAGATACTTTGTTACCATTCTGTGTGTGTGCCAGCAGTTAAACATCCATGGTAAAAATTGCAAGTTTATTATCAATGCCTCCAGTTCAGGTAGCGTATACGTAATTTTTCTTGGTAAGATGTTTTTTTAAAGTAAGTTTTGAAGTTTTCCCCATAGTGTTTTTGTGGTCTACTAAAAAGTGGTAAAAATTAAAACATCTGTTACTTTTATAAAAAGAGTTACACCAGATCTTGTATTAGATATCTTGTTATATAGAGTTGTCCAAATGCTTTTTTGGAATCCTTAAATCCAGGGCTTCCTAAACATACCTTATGTATGTCCCCCGATTTTAAGTAGTTTTAGGATATATATTTTTTCAAATTTGTGTATTTTTGGTTAATTTTTACTTCTAAATATGTTACGTCGGAGTTTTTTCTAGCAAATAATCCTCATGCAATACACTGAGCTTACTTAAATAAAATAGCTACCTAGAGCTAAAAGAGTTTGCAAGAAAATTGATCGAAATCGACAGTTTAAGTTCAAGCTGGACAAAGTTTTGCATTAAAAGTACTTTGACAATTCTTTAATCATTTTAAAAACATCAGGTAATCTTGGCTTTTATAGTAACACAAAAAATACTTTTACTTAACAGGCGAACATATTCTGCGAACTCTGCCTTCAAAGTAATTTTATTGATTAAGGATTATTTGCTAGAAATACGTACATACAACAATACGCAGCATAATGAGAAGTGGGAAAATATTTTTTCAAGATAGATAGACCAATCAAAACTTTCTGTTAATACTTATATGTTTGGAACTCTCCCGACCAGAGATATCTAGGACAAAAACTACTTCAACGTGCTCCTTGCTGACTGCGCTTCTTGCCATACATTTGCGAGGAACCAAGCATAATATGTCGTCTTAAGTAAGCAGGATCATAATTTTAACTGTCCGTGAATGCTTAACAGAAAAGCTCAAACTGATTTTTGTCGTGTACCATTTGGCACATTTTAAAAGTGCAATCTAGATTGATAGCAACAGAAATACGTTGTTAGCCCAAGATTATTCATATTTTTTGAACGTCTGAAATCAAGAGGCTGAAAGTTGCGTGGGCTGAAAAAGTAAAAGGATCACTAAGGAATAATGAAGGAAAGAAGGTGTTTCAATCAATACGTACGTACTCATCATTCATAGGAAACACATCAATGAATCGTAACGTAGCTGATCTCAACAACTGAGTTTCCATTTCAATATGTTCTTGAATTGTCAAATAGTCTTGTATAAGTCAGTACTTTTGAAGCTCTTTAGTTAAGGTGTCCATATTTTGAGAATTTCTAACGAATATTGACGTGGTTAATGATCGAATTTCAAGAATTTGTTTTTTCGCCTGAATTCGCCTCACTCACGCCTAGACTTACGAGTACACACGTATTCTAAGATGTTTCCTCCAGATTTCCTCCAGATTTCCTCCATTCCACTTTTAACCTCTATAAAGGATTTTAGTATTTTTAGTTGACATATCCGGCCTCGACTTCCCTTAGAGCTCGTTCACACGAGGACGAATCGTGATTTTTGACAATTCGTCTTTTTTCGTTCTTTTTTTGACGGCGGCAATACTTTTTGAATGCCTATGACGATCACGATTGATATCACGATTTGTGATGCCTTCACACGGATCACGAATCGTGAAAAATGACGATACGTTTTAAATCACGAATCGTCAAAATACACGAATCGTAAATTTATTGAGACAGATCCGCTGATTCGGATATTTTGACGAATCGTGAAAAAACACGATTCCGTATGCAATGTGAACGTCCATCCATCATGACGTATCCTGTATTTTGACGATCTTCAATGACGGATCCCGTGTAAATGAGCCCTTACTGTAAAACAACGGACAACGGAGTATGAGTCGAACTGTCAAAATTAAGTTACGACGCGATCTATATTAAGAGAGAGAAGAGCTATCTTAGGATCTTTCTCAACGCCATAAATCGATATTTGTGACGCTACTTTCTACACAAATTATAGTTTATAAATTCTAAGACTATATAATTATGACAACCCTTACGATATCCGCGCACGGAATATTTAAGCAATTTCTATTTAAAAACTAGTCATAGCTAAATCAATTAAATACTAGATGGTAAGTTCATGGCACAGCTGTGAAAAATTAATAATCTTCATTCGATTCGATTCGTATTGCGAATCTCTATCTAGTATTTAAATGATCTAAGATGTCATACTTCAAACTTAACTTGTCATCTTGAGTTGAGGAAGAAGTAACCACTGTAAATACCAATCTCAAAATGGTTTCGAGGACTTCCTTGGGGTTACCTTAGTTGAGTGTTTTCTGAATTTCTAGTTCTATTTTACTTGACTTGTTAAGAATGTTATTGGAAATACTTTTGAAGCTGTACCAAGGTGTCCATATTTTGGGCATTTCTATCTTACACATATTGACGTGTTTTATTATGATCGAATTTCAAGAATTTATTTTGACTTAGCGGGGTGGAGTTTTTCCTAATTACGCCGGGATTTTAAGTCAGACAGTGTTGGCATCCTAATATAATCTATCAAATTTTTAGGCGGATTGCACTAAATGTGCGTTTTGACTGACATGGAGCTGGACGTTCCGGCAACACTGAATAGAAGCTAGTCTTAAGATTGGTTTTAAGCTAGTGAGTGTAATCGCTATTTCTACTGTCCGTG
This sequence comes from Pyrausta nigrata, assembly GCA_949316185.1. NCBI lineage: Eukaryota > Metazoa > Arthropoda > Insecta > Lepidoptera > Crambidae > Pyrausta > Pyrausta nigrata. The sequence goes on from OX438936.1 coordinate 5,905,998, forward strand.
AATGGCCAACTTTACATACAAAATGAAACTGTCAAATGGTACATTTTAAAACGATTTCAATCTAGAATTGTTTTATGGATACCCTGTATATAAATCATGAGTCTGAATGTTGCGTGGGCTGAAAAAATGAAACAATCACTAAGTAGTTATCAAGGAAAGAAGATGTTTCAATCAATACGCTTGCGCGTACTCATTGATAGTACACAATAATGGATCGTAGTCATAGTAGCAAATCCTTAAATAAAATGGCCCTCTGAATGTCCCAGTATCCAGTTATATTTTTATTTGGTTTTTAAGTGAGTATGACACCCTTACTTTTGAAGTAAGGGTGTCTATATTTTGGGCATCTTACACATTCTGATTTGATTAATGATCGAATCCGAAGAATATGTTTTGACTTAGCGCGGTTACCGTCTTGGTGTAGTCGTCCGCGCACCGGACTTCTAAACCAGGCGGTTGCGGGTTCGAATCCCGCAAGGGGCAAATGTTTGTGTGATGAGCACGAGAATTTGTACCTAAGTCATGGATGTTTATATGTATTTAAGTATTTCTATCCGTTATCCTACTCACCATAGCACAAGCTCATGCTTAGTTTCGGGCTAGGTAATTGGTGTGTTTGTTGACCAATTTATTTATTATTATTATTATTGTTGAGTTCGCTTTAATCACGCCAGGACTTAAAATCAGACTGTGTCGGCATCCTAATCCAGGGTTAGTAGGCGGAATGGACTAAAGGTGCGTTTCGACTAACACGAAGCTAGACGTTCCGGTAACACTAAATAGATGCCAGTTTTAAGATTGGTTTTTAGCCAGTGAGTGCGGTAATCATGTCATCTGTGCGTAAATGGCAAGCATAACAGAAAAACTGTAACTATCACTTGGTAAATTTCAAAACGATTTTAACCTAAAATTGATACCAATGGTTTTGCCTTATCGGTTACAGGATTATTTTCATTTTTCATGGATACCCTGTATATGCGAGTATGGCTGAATGTTGCGTGGGCTGAAAAATTGAACACAGCACTAAGGAGTAATAAAAGTAAGAAGGTGTTTCAATCAATACGCCTGCGCGTACTCATTCATAGTAAACCAGTCAATGGACGTAAGTCGTAGTAGAAAATTATTCAATATTTAACATAGCCCTCCAAATGTCATAGTTTTTAGTTCTACTTTTAGACAAAAAGCTCATGAAGGTACTTTTGAAGCTCAATCTTTGTCCATATTTTTGACTTAGCGGGGTAGAGTTCGTTTACTTCCATTGAGACTTTTAGTCAGACTGCGTCCGCAACCTGATTCGGCGTCCATAGGAGGACTGGACTAAAGGCGTGTTCCCACTGACACGGAGGTGGACGTTCTGTTCTGGCAACAATGGCTTTCCGAATAGAAGCCAGTTTTAAAATTGGTTTTGTGACTGGTGATTGGTGACCGGGGACATCATTTAACTGTCCGTGAATAAAGCCAGCTTAGGTAAAAAAATATATATTGTCAAATGGTACATTTTATAACGATTTCAATCTAGAACACATAGCAACGGAGTCACATTATCAGCCGCCTGAAATATATCCCACTAATATTATAAAAGCGAAAGTTTGTGTTTGAGAGTGTATGTTTGTTACTTCTTCACGCAAAAACTACTGAATAGATTTCGATGAAACTTTACACAAATTTAGCTTATACATTGGAATAACACATAGACTATATTTCATAAAGATACGTATTTAAATACCGAAGTTATGATGATAAGTGTTAATGAAGCCGGAAAAAAAACTGTAATTTTCGAGCTATTTTCGCGTACGCTGCAAAAATTGTAAGAGTTACACCAATATAATGCACGGCAGAAATATTTGCCTTAAATAGTTCTACAGAAAAGTGCGCAAGAGTATATATCTATCTCTTAAGGTTTGCTCACTATAACCTTTTTTATGGTAATAATAAATGTTTTACATTAGTGCATTACTTAACAAGGTAATTTCATAAGAACTGTATTAGTATTTGTCCAAATCAATACTTTATTATTCACAAGCATTTAATCCCACTAATATTGTAAATGCAAAAGTTTGTGAGTGTGTGAGTGTGTATGTTGGTTACTTCTTAACGCAAAAACTACTGAATAGATTTCGATGAAACGAAAAAATTGTACATATTAAATCCACCGACACTCGCCACGGGCCGTCCAGCGCGTCCCTCGTGGCGCCGTCATAAGCGTATGGTATTTCAAAGATACGTACAATACCATTCAATTTAAATAATTATCTTAGGAGATCTCATAGTTTTAATATACCATACGCTTATGACGGCGCCACGCGCGACGCGCTGGCCGGCCCGTGGCGAGTCTCGGTGGATTTAATGTGTACAACTTTTTCGTCGTATTGAATTATAAAACCGCCCTTATCACCATAAGTCCACCATCTGCTTAGACTACATAACAAGGGAAATGCATGAACCCGCCCCTGGCAGCATGCTTTACACCGACGATGTTGCATTACTGAGCTGAAAATATAATATTCACGAATCACAGGAGGTTTGTTAGAAATGGGCATGTGAGGAGGAGGCGGCAGACGAGATAAATGCATTTGAGGCATGCATTTATCTCGTCTGCTTCGTCGTTGTGGTCTAAAGTAGAGCGCTTACAGCTGATTACTAACATGAGGGTCTAGCTCTTCAATGATCAGGAGTCTGGACTTTTCGCACAACCGCTTCTCGAGGTCGGCGAAGGTCGCATGCCGACGGATGCTAACGGCCAAATAACCTTTGATAGACTATTTAGCAATGTTGTTAGCTCGGAAGATAACCTTATTAATGAGGTATTTCCGAGTTTACAAGAAAACCTGGCTAACGAGGAGTGGTTGTGCGAAAGAGCTATCATGGCGCTCAAAAACGAATTGGTAGAAAAAAATAATAAAAGAATATTAGAGCAAGTTCCAGGTGATGTGAGGACCTACGTGTCAATAGACACGGTGATGACAACTGATGACGCAACTGTATACCCAGTAGAGTTCTTAAATTCCCTCGACCTGTCAGTGTGCCTGTCATACTGATGCGTAACCTGGGCGCGCCCAGACTGTGCAACGCAAGTGTGCAACTAGGTTACGCATCACAGAGCTGAGAAGGCACATTGTCCAGGCCAACATTCTTACTAGAGGGGCCAAAGGAGAGACGGTATTGATACCCAGAATCCCTATAATACCCACAAACTTACCTTTCTCTATCAAGATAAATAAAAGTCAAGGACAAACTCTAAAAGTAGCCGGCATTCACCTGGGCACCCCCTGCTTCTCCCACGGACAACTGTACGTAAAAATAATAATAATTTATTGCTGTATAAAACTTAGGCTAAATACATAAAACTTAAATTAAGCTAATACGATAGTGATTAAAGTACGTGATTTATTTATGTACCTAAACTAAGCAAACTGTTTTGCCTGTGTTTTAGGTATCTATTCTTATTAAGTAGGTTAGAGCTTATTTGACAATTATATATTTACATAGAAACAATGACTAATTACGAGTATGACAAAAAGTGAAAGTTTATAGTTTTATTACATTAAATCAATTTGCTGAGCCGCGTGGTAAAGTATGGCTCGTTCCTCCTCATAGTTGAGGTGAGGCCTTTTCCCAGCAGTGGGATCTAATAGGCTGACTTAGGGCCTTATCATACTAGCGGCTTGCGAGCGTCCTCTCAGCGGAGCGGGGGCGTAGCGAATACGTTGCGGTCGCGCAACGAACCCGCCGCGCATGCGCAGCGAACACGTCGCGGACGCGCAACGAATTCGCTGCGAAAAGAAGCGTCGACGCCATTTTGTACACTCTCGCACAAACGCCATCCCCTCTCCTCGCCTCACCTCAGTCCGTAACAAGAGACGAATGTGAGTGGACGTATCATCATGGCATCGTCGAGATCGGCAGACGATATTGATACAGAGTTATTTATAAGCGAAATTCAAAGTCGTTACGTTATATGGGATCAAAAGAGAAGAGAATTTAGTGATCGTAATTTGAAAAAAAAGGCATGGGAAGAGGTTTGCAACATATTTATTCCAAGCTTTGCGGAAAAAACTAGCAAGGAGAAAAATGAAGCAGGTAAGAGAAATAACAATATTTATATCACATTTATATGTACTTATGCTGCCATGGTAATTCCCCTTCATTTGATATAAAATAGTCGGCAAATTTATCCCTTATCGCAATACCTGAGAGTCCACAATGATTTTGATTTACGTTTGGGTTGTCATAAAGTCCAAATATGCGTGGTACTTTCTTACGACGTCTTATTACCTTTACTTTAGATCGAACAAAATTATGCAGTATGCAACAAGTTTTTACTATTTCTTCGGCAAAGTCTATTCCAACATTTAATGGTCGGTGGAATATACGCCATTTATTAGTCATTATTCCAAAAGTGCATTCTATATATCTTCGTGCTCGACTTAATCTGTAATTATATATTCTTTTTTTTGGCGTCAAAAAGTTGCCGGCATACGGTCTTTGCATATACTTTGACAAGGGAAATGCTTCGTCACCAATAAAAGTAAAGGGCAACGCTATTCCATTGTTTGTTATTTGTTTTGGCTGCGGAATATTTAAACTATTTCCTTCTATATCACTTCTCAATTGGCTTCTGTCAAATATAGTTGAATCTGAACTTTTTCCATAGGATCCAACATCAACAAATATAAATTTGTAGTTGGAGTCACATACGGCTAGCAAATTCATCGAGAAATACTTTTTGTAATTAAAATATAGCGAGCCGCTGTGGCACGGCTTTATAATCCTAATGTGTTTGCCGTCCACTGCACCTATGCAGTTAGGAAAATCAGCATTTTCTAAAAAGCCTTTACTAATGTTTTCCCAATCTTTTGTTTGTTTGGGTGGCATACAAATATAAAATAAGTTTTTAATAATAGCTTGGCATGTTTCGCGAACAATTTTTTGTATTGTTGAAAATCCTCTTCTGAATGAAAAATGCAGGTCCATTAAAGAGCACCCAGTTGCCAGATACCTGAAATATTAATAAAAATATTATATTTATTGTTACAGTTGTGAAATTGCAAAAAAGATGGAAGGGAATCCGCGACGCCTACGTCAAGGATAGGAACAAAAAAAGCAAGAGTGGCTCCGGTGCATCTTCTTCTAAAGAATATTTGTATTCACCTTTGCTATCATTTTTGAATACTAGTACTCAAATTCGTCCTTTGAAAACTCCGCCACCAACAATATCAGATGATGAGAATACAATAAACATAGACGATGATAATACAACTAATCTTACAAAAAGGAAGAAAAAATCTAATGAAGCTGAGGATAAAATGATTACAAAATTAATGCAAAGGATGGACGAGAGGATGAATAGAGACAGAAGAAGTGGTGAAAGTGAACCCGAATATAACTTTGCATTGTCTCTAGTAGAAGATTTAAAATCAATTCATCCTGACTATAAAATGGATGCGAAAATGGAGATTATGGGAGTTTTAAAAAAGTATAAGCACATGTCTAACAGCTATCCTCCAAACTATCAAGGATATTATACAAGTCCAGAGCCACCCCGAAATAATTCATTGCAAGCAATTAATTCTCCACCAAGTGTTTTTGGTGAAAACAGTACTGAAGATACAATTTATAGTGATTTATTTTCAGAATAAGAATTTTCGTAAATCTTGGTTAGCTGCCTCCTTTTATTGTGAAATAGGTATAGGTAAATAGATATTGATAATGTAAAACCACCGTAACATTGTTAATGTAACTAATAAATAATTAACAGATGTAGCGTTATTTATTTTAAAAGTACTAAAAAACCTAATTTATAAAAGAATAACTTAAATCTATTTAATTTAGCACTAAAATCTATATTTACAAATCTACATTAAAATACTAATAAAAAGAAACTAAATAACTAATAATAACTTCATAAATTTACAAAATTGAAATAAACTGTTATGTCGATAATTTCCGTAAACCAACTTTTCCGTAAAACAACGTTTAGGTCCAACCCAACCCACCTTGTATCTATTCTTTAATTAATTATAATTATACGTGTGTGTTATATGTAAGTACGTGGTCTTATTTCTCTCATTAAAATAACGGTCGCGTCACAGATTTACATAATTATAGAAGTATTGGTAATTATTTCCTATTTATTAAATATAAAAAACATACCTTATAGTAATTACGAGCCTTTCTTCAGGTGATACTGATAATCTCAAATGCGTATCTTCATGTTTTAAGTCAGCTTGCACCAGATGCAACAACTCATAAAATGTAGGTTTTGACATTCGGAGGTACTCGCGAAATTTTTTTGGATTATTTTTTATTCGTTTGCTAAACAACACAAAGTAGTCGCTCTCTTGCAGTCGATTAATTGATAATGGGTCCTCCCAAATACGTCGATGCTTTCGTTTCCGTCTCCGGCGTCTTCGTAGTAACAAAAGCAACAGCAGTGTTTCCTCGTCGGAATCCATTTTGCAACTAAGTGTACTTTACGTCGTAAACCCGCTGCAAACACGCCACGAAAACGTTGCGTATTCGCGACGTTTTCGTGGCGTCTACGCTTTGCAGCCGTGGCGTGTTCGCGGCGTTTTCGCTGCGTGCCCGCTCCGCCCCCAATTCGCTCGCAAACCGCTAGTATGATATGGCTCTTATAAATCAATTTGCTGATCTGCTTATTTCTAGTGAGGTATAATTAGGTAATTACTTTTAACAGGTTTTCTGTGTCATCGTATGTTTTCCCTTTGAGCCATTCTTGCAATGTTTGTTTGCACGTATTTTTATTAAGGGGATAAATACAAAGATACTTATTTATCCTATTGTACAGGAAACTTTTTTTCAGGAGAAAAAAAAAAGAATTTGTGCGTGTGTTCCCTATTGAATAGTTCAGAAGGACATACGATGACTGCGCGTCTTTTGCCGGCTAGGAGGTCAGGGTTAAAGGTAGTTAGTGAGTGCTTTTTAATGATGGTTAGTAGAATGAACAGCTGACATCGCAGTGAGTAAGGAGCTCTATTGTGGGGAATCGGGTTGGTAGGAATGTGCTCACTTTCAGAACAGCTCTTTGAGCTATTTCCAAACTGAGTAGTGTGGTTTTGTGTGTGCCGCCCCATGACGTTATACAGTAAGCAATTAACGACTGGCATAGCGTAAGATAAACATTTTTAAGAAGAGGACCGTTAGCGACATGTCTAAGATTTTTAAAAACAAAGATCCATAATCTAATTCTAGATGTAAGGGCTTCAACATGAGCTTTGAAGTTCAGATGTTTATCAATAATTAACCCCAGATATTTAATATCGTTAGTACTACCTATATTAGGGCACACACATAATGGTAGTGAATTTGAGCAGGAGTGGGCTTTAATTGTATTAAGATTGGAGGACGCTGCGAAAGTGAATTATAAGAGAATGTTATGAACTTATTTTTGTCTACATTTAGGGTTAGTAAATTATTATTGAGCCATTGATTGACCGAGTCGAAACCAAATTGAGCTTGTTCGAAGGCGCTACTCCAGGTACTTGCACTAAACAGTAAGGCTGTATCATCGGCGTACGATACTATTTTACCGTTGTTGGGAAGTGGGAGGAGACACAGGTCATTGATGTACGTGAGAAATAATAATGGCCCGATTATACTTCCTTGAGGGACACCATATTCGACTGTCAACTCCTCACTCATTGTATCATCTATCACAACCCGTTGAGTCCTGTCAGTAAGGTAATCCTTGATGAAATTGTGTGGAATTCCTCTTATTCCGAGGTCATATAATTTGTCTAAAAGCATTGATATGGATATTGTATCAAAAGCTTTAGCTAGATCAAGGAAGATAGCTAAGCACTTTTTACTTGAGTCTAGTTGCCTTACGATGTAATCAGTGAGCTCATGAACTGCATCGTCAGTCGACCTACTTGATCTGAATCCGTACTGAGTAGCTGCTAAGAGTTTAATTTTTTCTAAGTAATTTACAAGTCTATTATAAATAAGTCTTTCCAAGATCTTTGAAATTGATGGCAGTAAAGCTATAGGGTTTAATTATTCATACAGGTTTTATCTCCTTTTTTATGTATAGGTCGTACTATGGCTTTCTTCAACACAATGGGAAAAAATCCTTTCGACATGCGCTGATTGAAAAGATGAGTGAGCGGGGGTATTAGGTGTTTTTTAAAATGTTTGATGAAAGAGCAAGAGATTTTATCAATTCCCGTAGCACAGTCGTTTCTCAGAGTCAATTATTTGCTCAACTTCGACTTCATCAGTGTCAAATAAGGCGAAAGAATGTAACAACGTGGGTTGCTCGCGTGTGTTGAGGGCAAGAAATCTTTTTATTTATGCAGATAACAATAAGTCCCGCAATGTTGTTTACCGCGATGTGCTGCAGTAAAATGATTTCTAGCTCTCTACGACCCGAGACAAAAAAAACAATTCTTAAGGCAGTATAATCTACTCTCCCGTTCTGTCATTCATCAATTGATCTTTCCGATGCTCAAATTTAAATTGTTTTGCTTCTAAAAATGTAAATAGTTATAGTTACGCAATTTATTTTTCCTAATAAGCCGCGGGTAACACTGCGGGGCACAGCTAGTATATTATAATGACAACAACCGGAGGCTTAAAATATTCTCAGAATAATATGTTGTATTTCACTTTAAAAATAAATAATTAAATTTAAATTTAAAAAATTATGTATCTTTCCATAGGAACGTTTTTTGTCTCTACTGTCTAATATTGTAATTTAATGGTACGGACAGTCCGACTCGCACTTGGCCAGTTTGTACAGAAGGTTTTTGGAATGCCATTTGCTAAACATAATCTGCATCTGCGTAAGAAATTTCTTCGCAGCCTATTAATTTATAAATTCACAATAGAAAAAAGATAAATTATCTTGGCTCGCAGGCTAAAATTTTACTTCATAATTTTTTTTTGCTATGTAAATACAGATTTGCAGCCATTTTACCCCTGTAGAAAAACTGAAACAAAAATATACTACTTCAATCTAGAATCATTTCATGGTCAACCTTTATATATTTATATATAAGCATGAGGCTCAGTGTTGCGTGGGCTAGATAACAAACCAATCACTAAGAAATTATAAAGGGAAGAAGGTGTTCTAATAAATACGCTTGCGCGTATTCATTCATAGTAAACGCGTCAATAGAGCGTAGAAGAAAATTTTTGGCCCTTTCAATGTCTGAATTTCCAGTTCTATTTTTACTGGACCTGACAAGCAGCTTAATGTGTTTTTGAAGCTCAACTCTTAGTAAATATGTCCATATTTTGAGCATTCCGAACACATTTTAACAAGATATTTGATCAAATTTTAAGAATTTTTTTTCACTTAAAGGGGTGGTTCGTCTTTTTTTTGTCGGGCCTTTTTGTCAGACTGTATCAGCATCCTTATATTCGGGGACATTGGGCTGATTGGATTGAAAGTTGCTTTTCCACTGACACGGAGCTAGGCATTTTGGCAACACTGAATAGAAGCTAGTTTTAAGATTGGATTGTAGCCAGTAAGTGAGATCGTTATTTTAGCTGTCCTTGAATGGCCTACTTTACAAAAAGTCTTAAACAATTTGACAAAATTGTATATTTTAAGAATAATCATTTTGAATTAATTGCAACAAAGTAACCTGATAATTAATGGAATCAGGCGTTACTTTGCGGAAATCCATTACTACTTCGGAAAAATAAGATAAAATTAAAAATTATTTTGCTTTAAATTTCCGCTAGAGACGCTAGAGCAGGCACCAAAATCACACCAACCGCAACCGCGTTGAGTATATTAGCACGGACGACTCGTCCGTGCTCAGCCGAGGCGACGACATCTTCTGAGGATGCCGCGTAGAGGGGCGAAACGCGCCGAGGTTTTTTGCACGTTGGTGTTGGTAATTAACAACTGCATTAGCTGTAATGCATGCGTATTGAGGGAGGGAGGGCGGTTCATTCTGCATTTGCCTGAACTAATACTCAACGCGGTGGCGGTTGGTGTGGTTTTGGTGCCTGCGCTAGCGTCCCTTAGCGGAAATTTAAAGCGAAATAATTTTATCTTATTTTTCCCATCTACAAAGTAACCTTATCAGATCTTGGCCCCTAGCCTATCCGCAGTTAGATATGTTTTTTTTAAATAGACAACCATTATATGTATCGAACCATACGGCAGAATGTTGCGTGGGCTGATAAAACGAAATGATTACTAAGGAATCATAAAGGATAAAAGGTGTTTCAATAAATACGCTTGCGCGTACTCATTCATAGAAAACACGTCAATAAATCGTAGTAGAAGATTATCTTAGCCCTCTCAGTTTCTGCATTTCTATTTCTATTTTTACTTGTCAAGTGGGTTATTGTAAGTGCTTTGAAAGCTTTACCCAGGGTGTCCATATTTTTGGCGTTTGTATCTAACATATATTGACGTGTTCAATGATCAAATTACAAGAATTTATTTTTAATTAACAAAATTGAGTTTGGCGAACTCAACGCTGGACTTAAAGTCAGACTGTGTCAGCATCCTTATCTAGAGTCAGTAGGCAGATGTGACAAAAGCTGCTTTTGACTGACACGGAACTGGGAGTTACGGCGACACTGAATAGAAGCCAGTTTCAAATTTGGTTTTAAGCCGCTGACTGGGATCATCATTTCAAATATCTGTGAATGACCACCTTAAAAGAAAACTGAAACTGTCAATTGGTACATTTTGAAACTATTTCAATCGTAAATTGTTAGCAACAGTTACGTTACCAGCACCTTGACGTATCCGCAGTGACAGAATTTATTCTTATTTTCATGGACATGTGTAAATCATGAAACAGAATGTTGCGTGGGCTGAAAAAATGGAACGACCACTAAGGAGTTATGAAAGAAAGGTGTTTCAATCAATATGCTTGCACGTACTCATTCATAATACACAACAATGGATCGTATTTGTAGTAAAAAATCCTTTAACAAAATGACCCTTTTAATGTCCCAGTTTCTCGTTCTATTTTTACTTGAATTGTCAAGTTTGTTATTTTTAAAGCTTTAAGGGTGTCTATACATATTTTGTCAATATCTATCTTGCACATTTCGACCTAATTAATGATCAAATTTCAAGAATGTCTCTGACTTAGCGGGATGGTGTTCGGTTTTACAGCTGTTTTAAAGTCAGACTGTGTCGTCATCCTAATCCGGGGTCAGTGCGTAAAGGACTAAGGGTGTGTTTTCAATACACGGAGCTGGGCGTTTCGGCAACACTAAATAGAAGCCAGTTGTATTATTGTTTTTTTGCCGGTGAGTGCGGCCATCATTTCAACTGTCTCTAAATGGCCAACTTAACATAAAAACTAAAACTTTTAATTAGTACATTTCAAAACAATTTCTATCTAAAATTGTCAGCAACAATGTTCCTTACTCAGCTCTTTAACCTACTCGCAGTTTCAGGATTATTCTTATTTTTCATAGACACCATGTATGTATATATGTATCTATTCATAAGGCTAAATGTTGCGTGGGCTGAAAAAATGTAAATAGCAGTAAGGAATAATAAAGGCAAGATGGTCTTTCAATCGATACGCTTACGCGTTCTCATTCATAGGAAACCAGTCAATGGATCGTACACGTAGAAGAGTATTATTCAATATGAGTACAACATAGCTGTCACAATATTTGAGTTTCCAGTACTATTAAATCTTGACCTGACAAGAAGCTTAATTTAAGTACGTTTGAAGCTTGATCTTTAGTAAGGATGTCCATGTTTCGGGCATTCTTGACACATATTGCCGTGATTAAAGATCGAATTTCTTGAATTTCTTTTGAGTTACCGGGGTGGAGTTCGCCTTACGTAAGTAAGGCGAACTGCGCCGGGTCTTCAAGTCAGACTGTTATAGCACCACGATTCGCATAGGCGGTTTGGACAAAAGGTGCGTTTCCACTGACACAGAGCTTAGCGTTCCGGCAATACTGTATAGAAGATTGGTTTTAAGCCATTGAGTGGGGTCACCATTTTAACTGTCCGTAAATAACTAGCTTTATAGAAAAACTGAAACTGAAATAAACCATAAATGTTAATACAATTTTAATGTAGAATTATTTCATGGACACCTTGTATATGTACCAAACCATTGGGCTGAATAATGCGTGGGCTGGAAAAATGGACCGATCACTAAGGAATTATGAAGAAAAGAAGGTGTTTCAATCAATACGCTTGCGCGTACTCATTCATAGTGCACAACAATGGATCGTAGACGCGTAGTAGAAAATTGTTCGCCCTCTCAATGACTGAATTTACAATTTTATTTTACTTGACTTGTCAAATAGGTTATTGAAAGTTCATTTGAAGCTTTCAGTAGCTTTAGCTTTTGGGGTCCATATATTTGGCACTTCTATCAAACAAATATTGACGTGTTTTATTATGATCGAATTTCAAGAACTTCTTTTGACTTAGCAGGGTGGGGTTCTTCTTAATTACGCCGGGACTTAAACTCAGACTTAGTCGGCATCCTAATTCGGGGTCAGTAGGCGGATTAGACTAAAGGTGCGCTTCCACTTACATGAAGCTGGGTGTACCGGCAACACTCAATAGGATGCTAGTTTTATTATTAGTTTTTTTGCCGGTGAGTACGATGATCATTTAAACTGTCCCTGAATAGCCAGCCTAACAGAAAAACTGGAACTGTCAATTGGTTTCAAAACGATTTCAATCAAAAATTATCAGCAACAGTGTTGCTTCATCAGCTCCTTAACCTACTCGAAGTAACAGGATTATTTTATATTTTCATGTACACTCTGTATCAAATCGTGAGGCTGGATATTGCGTGGGCTGAAAAAACTGAACTATGACAGAGCAAGCCAAGAAGGCGTTTCAGTAAATACGCTTGCGCGTACTCATTCATAGTGCACAACAATAAATCGTAGTCGTAGTAGCAAATCCTTAAATAACATACCCCTAATCAAATTAAAATTTGATTTCGTTCGGAAATTCTGTATAAGTATCAGGTTGAGTGTTGCGTGGGCTGAAAAAATTAAACAATCACTAAGGAAGGAATTATGAAGTGGAGAAGGTGTTTCAATCAATACGCCTGAGCATGCTCATTCATAGTACACAATAATGGATCGTTGACATAGTAAATAATCCTTAAAAACCATGACCCCCTCAATGTCCCGGTTTCCAGTTCTATTTTTGATTAATCTGTCAAGTATGTTATTGTAAATACTTTTGAAGCTCTACTAAGGGTGTCCATATTGTTGGCATTTCTATCTTATACATTGCGACCATATTAATGATCGAATTTCTAGAATATCTTTTGACTTAGCGGAATGGAGTTCGACTTTCTACGCCACGTCTTATAGTCACATTGTGTCGACATCCTAATCCAGGTTCAGTAGGCGGGTTGGACTAAACGTGCGTTTCCACTGATATGGAGCTGGGCGTTCCTAGATACCAGTTTTAAGATGTATTCTGTTAAGCTGGGCCAGCTTAACAGAAAAATTAAAACTGTCAATGGGTACATTTCAAATCGATTCCAATCTAAAATTGATAGCAACACTATTGTTTTATCAGCTCCCTATTCTACTTCCAGTTTTAGGATTATTCCTTTTTTTCATGGACACCCTGCATATATAAGGTCGCTTTTTAAAAAGTGGTGAAATTTAAAGGGCAATTACAAAAACATAAATGAAACATTTTTGTTTAAAAAAACGAATTTCTTTAACGCTAATTTTCGAGAAAATCGCAAAAAACTATTTTGATTTAAACGTAAAATAAAACACTCCGTGCAACTTGCGTAGTAGTACGTTCGGTGCGCAGGTTCGATGTGTCAATGAATCCGATAAGGACGCCACTATGCTCTTTCGCACTCCCACCTTACACGTGCGACTGGCCGGCGGTTCGCCTCACTCGCGGTCTGTCGGCGTAGTCAAACGCGCCGACAGAGGGGTGCCGCCATGCCGACACACGGAAACACGCGCCGCGGCGAACACGTGCCGAGCCTCGCGCCCACCCCGCTCCCGCTCACTGCTACCCCCGCCGCAGAGCGCACGCAGCGCCGAGAGTTCAGTCCGCATAAAATAATTCACTGGGTTGTGCGCACGCGCTACGTGCGGAACATTTCATCATGGCGTATCGGTATAACGCCCAGGAATACCTGAATATGGCATTGTGCTATGAAGAAGCGGGAGAAGTTTTGTTGCGCGTGCGGCAGCTGTACGTCGAGCGGTACGGCTCCATTGTACACACACGCACAATACTCGGAGCTGTGCAGCGTTTTCGGGAGAGTGGCAGCTTCGAGCCACGCCTCGACCTCGTGCGTCGGCAACGACACCCGGCTCGGCTTGAAGAAGAAGTGATTAATTTCTTTCATCGGCACCCATTGGCGAGCATCGCGGACGCCGCTCGTGTGTTTGGCGTGAGCAGATACTACGTGGGGCGGCTTTTGCGCGGACCTACAACGTGCTTTGGACCGAAGAGTGCACATTTACGTGTCAATGACTTTTTAATGTGCACAATGCGCATTATTGGTGCGAGTACAACCCGCGTGTGACTCGTCCGGACCATTTCCAGCATCGCTTCAGTGTGAACGTGTCGGCAGGAGTGATAAACGGAACGTTGCTGGGGCCCGTGTTTCTGGAGAGACTCAATACGGAAACGTATTTAGAGTTTCTCCAAAATGACCTCCCTGAACTGCTGCTGGATGTGCCTGCGTGGAGCCGGAGGTATCTGTACTTCGAGCACGACGGCGCGCCTGCGCACTTCAGCCTGCGGGTACGCGCCTACCTGGACGAGGCGTTCCAGGGCCGCTGGATCGGGCGCGGCAGCGTTATCCCCTGGCCGCCGCGATCACCTGATCTGACGCCAATGGATTTCCACGTGTGGGGTAGGGCCAAGGACCTGGTTTACGGGAACGACGGTCATACCATCCGTTCAGTGGAACAATTGTGTGCGCGAATAATTAATTCGTTTGATGTGATGGCCAGTGAGCCCGATGTGCTCGCTTCAGTTCAGAGGCATTGCCTCGATCGGGCTAGGAAGTGTGTACAAGAACAAGGGCGTCACATCCAGCATTTAATGTAAATTTTATTGTGTAAATAGGAACTTGTAAATATGACTGTAAATATCAATGAATTCTGACTTTTAAACATGCCAAGTTAATACAAAAATAATAGCGCCCTATTTTTGGTACAATTAAATTTAATACAAGGTGGTAAGATCATTATTAACGGTTTTATTGTCAGTTCAACGCCTGAAAAAGTGTGATGGAAGGTCATGGTTCGTCATTGTACGTTTAAACAAAAAAAATATGTACCTAATAAACTGAACTTTAACGAAAACTGCCTTTTAATCAAAACACTAACACAAATCCCATATTAGGGAGCATCCATTGAATCGAAGCGAAGCAGTGTTAATTTGGTATAACATGTAATAACGTTAGGTTTTATGAGGGTAAGAATGCAGTCGGGTTGTTTTGAAATTAAAATTGATATTTTTAAAATATTTACTTTGATTTGAGCAAATTTACTTTGATTCTATGGAAATATTATCCTAGCTATTGAACAAGCTAAAGACGCTTAATTTATCTGCATTAGGTAGATTTTCTGTCTCAGCAGAGAAGGTACCTATGCAGGTATCATGCGCAGCTAGTGAGTGAGTGGTGCGCAGCCGAGGTCCCCCTGCGCACCGCGCAACATGAATGAAATGAGGGAAGAGACGGGCACGATTGAAATAAGAGAGAGCGGCGATGACATGTAGGGATGTTTCAGAGTAGACAGATGCTCTTAATTTTTTTTTTTTTTGTTAGGAAAAATAAAAATGAAAACTAGCACGTTTTTAAATATAAATCATAGGGCCTGGTTTATCTAAAATATTTAGAAGTTCTGTTCAAGTTTCACCACTTTATAAAAGGCGACCTTTATATACGTATCTTATCATAAGGCTGAATGTTGCGTGGGCTGAAAAAACGAAAAGAGCACTAAGGAATTATAAAGGAAAGAAGGTGTTTTTATCAATACGCTTGCGCGTTCTCATTCATAGTAAACCAGTCAATGGATCGTATTTTATTATTCAATTTTTAACATAGCCGTTTCAATGTCAGGGTTTCCAGTTCTATTTTTACTTGACCTGACAAGCAGCTTAATGAAACTACTTCTTCAGCTCAATCTTTGGTAAGGGTATCCATGTTTTGGGCATTCTGGACACATATTGCTGTGATTAAATGTCAAATCTCTTGAATTTCTTTTGAGTTAGCAGTGTGGAGTTCACCGTACTTACGCTGCGCCGGGACTTCGAGTCAAACTGTTTTAGCATTCTTATTCGGGGTGCATAGGCAGTTTGGACTAAAGATGCGTTTCCACTTACACGAAGCTAAATAACATAGCCCTCTCAATGTCCCGTATCCAGTTCTTTATTTAGTTTAATGTAATTACTTTTAAAGCTCATATTTTAGTTAGGGTGTCCATATTTTAGGCAATTCTATCTAACACATATATTATGATCAAAATTTAAGAATTTCTTTTGAATTAGCGGGGTTGAGTTGCGTGGGCTGAAAAATGAATCGATCACTAAGGAATAATAAAGAAAAGAAGGTGTTTCAGTCAATACGCTTGCGGGTACTCTTTCATAGTACACAACAATAATTGATCATAGTCGTAGTAGCAAATCCTTAAATAACATGGCCCTCTCAATGCCCCATTTTCCAGTTCTATTTTTACTTGATTTTTCAAGAATGTTATTTGCAGTACTTTTGAAGCTTTTGAAGAGTGTCTTTATTTTGAGCATCTTACACATTCTGACTTGATTGATGATCGAATTTCAAGAATATGTTTTGACTTAGCGCGGTTGAGATCGCTTTAATTACGCCCGTACTTAAAGTCAGACTGTGTCGGCATCCTAAGCCGGGGTTAGTGGGCGGAATGAACTAAAGGTGCGTTTCGACTGACACGGAGCTGGGTGTTCTGGTAACACTTAACAGATGTCAGATTTAAGATTGGTTTGTAGCCAGTGGGTGCGGTTATCATTTCAACTGTGCGTGATATATGCATATTTAGTAAGGATGTCCATATTTTGGGCATTCCTAACACATATTAACGAGATTATTGCTCGAGTTTTAAGAATTTATTTTGACTTAGCGGGCCGGAATTCGTCTTACTTCCGCCAGGACCTATATGTCCTCCTAGCCGATTTTGACTACGGCGGCCTGTCTCAACAGAGATGAGCCAACTGCACAGGACATATTATAGTGTACAAGTATGTGCGCAGTACACAGGTGCACTCTCTTTCCTTCACTCTCATAATTCGGTGAGACGGCAGTCCGACATGACCGTAGAAAGATCAGGCGCAGGACCAACGGCTTAACGTGCTTTCCGAGCACGGTGGTATTATCACCACCAACTTTCTGACTCCGGAGCTGTGTCTGAGTAATTTCAAGACAGAAAAACCCAAACTCTCTCGGCCCGACCCGGGATTCGAAGCCGGGACCTCGCGGATAGTACCCAGCGTGCTGACCACTAGACCAACGAAGCAGTCAACCTATACTCAGACCTATATTCAGACTGCATCAGCATTCTTATTTCGGGTAAGTAGGCGGATTGGACTAAAAGTGCGTTCCTACTGACACGGAGCTGGGCGTATAGGCAACTCAGAATCGAAACCTGCTTTAAGATTGGTTTTCAGCCGGCGAGTGAAGTCAACATTTTAAGAGTTCATGAATGGTCAGCATATCAAAAATAAATGGAAATGTCTAATTGACCGGAAATTTAAAACGATTTCAATCTAGAATATTTTATTTTATTTTATTTGGAAAACACTACAGTATCAAAAGCTTAATTAATTGCTAACTACAAAAATAATAACCATTTACGTGTTTCCACATATAGATAGCTATGGCTTGTTCAAAAGATAAACAGTAAATCCTGAATAAATAAACAACAGTAGATTTTTTTGGATTCAAATGGAATTGAGCTAAAGTTAAACCGAATAGAAACTAACAGCTTAAAAAAAAAAGAAATTAACAGTCAGTCAGTGCACATCAAACCAGTCCTGAGATAAACGCCTTTTAATACTATTTATGCTTGAATAAAATAAGTCTATTTCGGAATCGCCAGCCAATATATTGAACGCGTTAGCAGATCGAATGAAGTATGAATTATGCCTGTACTTAGTATAACTATGTGGAACGAAAAGAAGCGCAGTTCTTTTTAAGGTCCTATTCGAAACTCTCAGATGGATTAGTGACAGTAGATGCGGGGAATCAATTTTTGACTGGGCAATTTTCAACAAGAATAATATGTCTGCAATGTTGCGCCTTTCTTGTAGTGGTAGAGTGTGATGTTTGCTGCACCTCGCCTCATAATCTTCGAGGTAATTTCTGCTCTTATACTGCAAAAACCTCATAAATTTACGCTGTATGCACTCAATCCTATTAATGTAAACATCGTACTGTGGATTCCAAACCTGTTAGCAATACTCGAGGCTGCGGACATATACGCAATATAAGAGATTCGCAACTTTTACACTCTGAAACTGAGAGCAAGAACGCATAATAAAACCCAAGGTCTTTGTGGCTTTCTTAACTATATAACCAACGTGATTCTCATATGTCAATTTTGTGTCATGTGTTATACCTAAGTCCCGAATCTCATCAACTTTTTTTAATCCTATACCTTTAAGCGAGTATGTATAAACTGTTACATTAATTTTGCAGCTAAAACATATACTATAACATTTAGAAATATTCAACTCCAGTTTATTTAGGTGACAATACTCCTCAAATCTGTCGAGATCGTCCTGAAGTAAATGGCAGTCGTTTAAATTATTTATTTGTTTAAAAATCTTCATATCGTCCGCGTATAGTAAAAAAATTGAGTAGAGGAAGCAACTGGACACATTATTAATAAAAATGTTGAATAATATAGCAATAACATTACTTTGTCAGCCCCCTGATCTATCCGCAGTTACAGGATTATTTCTGTTTTTCATGGACACCCTGAATCAAATCGTGAGGATGAATATTGTGTGGGTTAGAAAAATGGAACGATCACTAAAGAGTTATGAAGCAAAGAAGATGTTTCAATAAATACGCTTGTGCGTACTCATTCATTGTAAACCAGTAAATGGATCGCGTCGTAATAAAAAAATGTTCAATATTTAACATAGCCCTCTCAATGTCTGAGTTTCCAGTTCTACTTTTTTACTTGACCATAAAATGGTAAAAATAGCAATAATATAAGTATGTTAATTTTGAAGCTTTAGAAAGGGTGCCCATATTTTGAGCATTTCTGTCTTACACATTTCGACCTGATTAATTAATAATATCTGATTAATATCTTTGACTAAGCGGGAAGGAGTTGGGCTTTACTACGCCAGGTTTTAAAGTCAGACTGTCGTCCGTCGTCCTGATCCGGGGTCAGTAGGCCTATTGGACTTAAGGTCCGTTTCTACTGACACGGAGCTGGGCGTTTCGGCAACACTGAATAGAAGCCGGTTTTTTTATTGTTTTTTTTCTGTGAGTGCGGTCAGCATTTTAACTGACCTTGAATGACCAGCTTAACAGAAAAACTGAACTATCAGTTAGTACATTTCAAAACGATTTTATCTAAAATTGTCAGATACGATGTTGCTTAATCGGCTCCTTAATCTACTCGTAGTTTCAGGATTATTCCTATTTGTCATGGACACCCTGTATGTATATAATGTATCCAATCATAAGGCCGAATGTTGCGTGGGCTGAAAAAACGTAAGGAGCACTAAGGAATAATAAAGGCAAGAAGGTGTTCCAATCAATACGCTTGCGCGTACTCATTCATAGTGAACCAGTCAATGGATCGTATACGTAAAAGAATCTTATTCAATATTTAATATAGCCCTTTCAATGTCTGAGTTTCCAGTTCTATTTTTATTAGACCTGACAAGAAGCTTAATGTAAGTACTTTTGAAGCTCAACCTTTAGTAAGGGTGTCCATATTTAGGGCATGCCTGACATATACTAATCAACACTGTATAGGGATATTTTAGATTTACTCAATTTACTAAAAACTTATTAAAATATACAAAACTATATAAACTTATTAAGTAAATCCAAAATGTCCTTAGACAGTGTTGATGTGTGTATATTAACGATATCATTGATCGAATTTCAAGAATTTCTTTTGACTTAGTGGGGTTGAGTTCTTCTTAATTACGCCGGGACTTAAAGTCAGACTGTGTGATCATTCTAATTCAGTAGGCGGATTAGACTAAAGGTGCTTTTCGACTTACATGTACCTGAGATTTCCGGCAGCATTGAATTGTTGCTATTTTTAATGGACTTCCTGTATATGTATCAAATCATGAGTCTGAATGTTGCGTGGGCAGAAAAAATGAAACGATCACTAAGAAATTATGAAGAAAAGTAGTTGTTTCAATCAATACGCTTGCGCGTACTCATTCATTGTCCACAACAATGGATAGTTGTCGTAGTAGCAAATCCTTAAATAACATGGCCTTCTGATAGTCTTAGTTTCCAGTTCTATTTTTACTTGATTTGTCAAGTATGTTACTAGCAATACTTTTGAAGCTTTAGTAAGGGAGCCCGTATTTTGGGCATCTTACACATTCTGACTTGATAAATGATCGAATTTCAAGTAATTCGCCTTAATTACGCCGGAACTTCAAGTCAGACTGTGTCGGCAACTAAAGGCGTGTTTCGACTGACATGAAGCTGGGCGTTCCGGCAACACCGAATAGATGCCAGTTTTAAGATTGGTTCTTAGCCAGTGAGTGCGGTCATCATTTTAACTGTGCTTAAATGGCCAGCATATAAAAAAAACTGGAACTGTCCAATTTGACGGACATTTTAAAACGATTTTAATCTAGAATATAGCAACAGTTACGTTATCAGCCTCCTGATTTAACCGCAGTTACAGGATTTTCTCGATTTTTCATGGACCCTGTGATCGTGAGGCTGGATATTGCGTGGGTTGAAAAAATGGAACGATCACTAAGGAATCATGAAGCAAAGAAGGTGATTCAGTAAATACGCTTGCGCGTACTCATTTATAGTAAACGGATCGTAATACAAAATTCATTGCCCTCTCAATGTGTAAATTTCCAGTTCTATTTTTACTAGACTTCTTAAGTAGGTACTTACAATAAGTACTTTTGAAGCTTTACCAAGGGTGCTGATATTTTAGGCATTTTATCTAACGTGTTTAATGATCGAATTTCAAGAACTTCTTTTGACTTAGCGAGGTTGTGTTCACATTGACTACGCTAAAGTCAGACTGTGTTGGCATCCTAATCCGTGGTCAGTAGGCGGATTGGACTTAAGTTGCGTTTTGACTAACACGCAAAGGAGGTACCCTGGGTATGTATTAAATCATGAGGCAGCATGTTGCGTGGGCTGAAAAAAATGATATGATCACAAAGGGATTATAAAGGAAAGAAGGTCTTTCAATCGATACGCTTGTACTCACTTATTCGCAGTAAACCAGTCAATGAATCGCGTCGTAGTAGAATTTTTTTAAATATATAACATAGCCCTATCAATGTCTGAGTTTCTATTTCTGTTTTTACTAGAACTGTCAAGTACCTTGATAAAGAAGTACTTTTGAAGCTTAATCTTTAGTGAGGGTGTCCATATTTTGGGCATTCCAATTACGAGATTATTGATCGAATTTTAAGAATTTCTTTTTACACCACGGAATGAAGTTCGCCTTATTTTCTATCGGGACTTATAGTCAGACTGTGACAACATCCTGATTCGGGGTCCGTGGACAGGTTGAACTAAAGTTGCATTTTACCACTGACTCGGAGATAGGCGTTCCGGCAACATATAATAATAGTTTTAAGATTGGTTTTAAGCCGATAAGGGCGGGCATCTATCCGCGAATGGCCAGCTTAACAGAAAAACTGAAACTAGAAAATGATACATTTTGAAATTTCAATCTACAACATACAACAAAAGTAACGTTATCAGCCCCTTGGCCTCTGACCAATCCCCAGTTACATGGTTTTTCCTGTTTTTAATGGACATTCTGTATAAGTATCAGATTGAGTGTTGCGTGGGCTGAAAAAATGAGACCATCACTAAGGAATTATGAAGGAGAGAAGGTGTTTCAATCAATACGCCTGAGCATACTCATTCATAGTACACAATAATGGGTCGTTGTCATAGTAAATTATCCTTAAAAACCATGACCCTCTCAATGTCCCGGTTTCCAAGTTCTATTTTTGCTTAATCTGTCAAGTATGTTATTATAAATACTTTTGAAGCTCTAGTAAGGGTGTCCATATTGTTGGCATTTCTATCTTATACGTTGCCACCTTATTAATGACCGAATTTCTAGAATATCTTTTGACTTCGCGGGATGGAGTTTGACTTTACTACGGCACGTCTTAAAGTCACACTGTGTCGACATCCTAATCCAGGTTCAGTAGGCGGGTTGGACTAAACGTGCGTTTCCACTGACATGAAGCTGGGCGTTTCTAGATACCAGTTTTAAGATTTATTTTCAGCTGGGCCAGCTTAACAGAAAAATTAAAACTGTCAATGGGTACATTTCAAATTGATTCCAATCTAAAATTGATAGCAACACTATTGTTTTATCAGCTCCCTATTCTACTCCCAGTTTCAGGATTATTCCTTTTTTCATGGACACCCTGCATATATACATATCTTATCATAAGGCTGAATGTTGCGTGGGCTGAAAAAACGAAAAGAGCACTAAGGAATTATAAAGGAAAGAAGGTGTTTTCATCAATACGCTTGCGCGTACTCATACTCGTACATAGTAAACCAGTCAATGGATCGTATTCGTAGTAGACAATTATTCAATATTTAACATAGCCCTCTCAATGTCTGAGTTTCCAGTTCTATTTTTACTTGGCCAGACAAGCAGCTTAATGTAAGTACTTTCGAAATTAATCTTTAGTAAGGGTGTCCATGTTTTGGGTATTTTTAACACCATTGACGTGATTAATGATCAAATTTATTTTAACATAGCGGCGTGGAGTTCGCCTTACTTACACCTAGACTTGAAGTCAGTCTGTGTCAGCATCCTAATTCGGGGTCAGTAAGCGGATTGGACTAAAGGTGCGTTTCGTCACGGAGCTGGGCGAAATGGAGCGGATCTTGAATTAGCCTGTGGCTGTCGTTATAGCCGTACTTAGTGTAGCCGTACTTTGAGAGTGATGGAACAGAGAGTGCACCTGTTTCTCACATACTTGCACTATGATATCTCCTGCGCTGTTGGTTAATCCCGGTTGAGATTGGCCTGGGTCGAAATTCGGATGGAATATTGTTAGCACCTTGAGTCTCATAAGGACGCCGGCGAATCGATAACAATTAATGGCCTATTTTGTCATGGAACACGATATTTTAAAAATTGAAGATAGTCTTGGGTGATATAGGTATTTTATGGTATTTATCTTTGGAGGCTACAGACAGTTCTGATTTTGATAATCTTTGCTAGTCCGATCAGCCATGGTTACGTCCGCTGCTTTACTGAAAATATGTCCTGGTTTTCGTCCTCGTTCGTCTGGTCGCCGGCAACGGCTTTTTAAGAAATCTATTATTAGAAAATCTTTTTATCGCACAACAAAGGTGAATGTCGGAGGTGTATAAATCTCGCGCTCAATCGTATATCATGAATAACAGATAAATTTTGTATATTTGCTTTGGAACAGAAGAATAAATATATACCTTGTACACTGTACAGCCAATAAAAATAAATTTGAATTCCGTAGTTTTATTTTATTTAAAACTTAAATCTGTTGTCGTTTTGAGCTGCACATAATTTTTCATTATTATTGACCATTTCTAGCGCCATAATGCAAAACGTTCAGAAATCGAATTGAAAAATATTTTATCAATGGAAACCTAGTTTTATTATCTTTTATTTGAAACGTTAAATTAAGAACTATGTTATCAATATTCATTTTGCATATAATTTCATCAAAACCATCATTATTTTTTCATTGCTTCAGTTACAGGATATAGGATAGCAGATCTTATTGTTAGCTTACATTAAGGACCGCTATAACTTGACCATTATTCAAAGTACCTACCGAAGTTTTCGTCAACCATAAAAAAATTGATTTGCGCTATATAGTATTTCTCAAAAGTAAGTAATAATATTAGTGTATTAGTATCTTGACAGATTTTTTATAAGAGATCGAAAGTGATGTGCCCTTAATAATTTATTATGGCTACATCACTTTCAATCTCTTATAAACAGAGGTCGGAATTAGGTAGAGTTATTTATGTACTTGCATCGAAATGTTGATATCAATGTGGACCTTCCCGACACCCGGACAATCCCGTGTTGCCAACAATATTACAAATAAATAATAATAAAAACCTCAGAGATAGACAAATAAAACAAAGATAATTAACATACAATTTGTATTAGTTTACATTATTTCACAATACAAACACACATCCGATTTCATTGATGTAAGTTTGGCAACGTCGCGCGTGCGAGTTTAATGTGTAAAAGTAAATAACTTTTTATTTAAAAAATCAAAGGATTTTTTCTGCTCTTTAAAATTAATCTCGGGATTTGAGGCATATCCAATTTATTCTTTCGCTGTATGAAATCAGTGTAAGTACATGAATAACTCTACCTAATTCCGACCTCTGCTTATGTTGTTACTAACAAATATGGATCACGTTGTCCGAAATAAACATTAATTATTATTATTATTATAAACGAAGATATTATCTTTGAAGTATTCTTCTAGAGAATGACAAAATATTTCCCACAGGTATTTTTATGTGCGCTTGAAACCAGTTAAAATTAAGTTATTTAATGAGTCTGGTAGATGAATGCATATTTTTCGTGTTATTGTTTATACTGGCTGTTAGATAAAAAAGGGTATTTCCTTTTGAATTACCTACGGAACCCTAAAAAACCCGCCAAGTGCGAGTCTGACTCGCGCACGAAGGGTTCCGTACCATTAACTTATTAGACAGTATAGGCAAAAAAACATTTCAATATTAGTTTATTTCAATTTAATTTTTATTTTTAAAGTGAAAACATAATATTCTGTGAATATTTAAGCGTCTGCCTGTTGCAATTATAAATATCGAGGAAATATGGCAAAAAAAATCATGTTTGTTGTATGGGAGCGCCCCCTTGAAATATTTATTTCATTCTGTTATTAGTAATTTTTGTTATAGCGGCAACAGAAATACATCATCTTTGAAAATTTCAAATGTCTAGCTATCACGGTTCATGAGATACAGCCTGGTGACAGACGGACAGAGAGACGGGCAGAGAGCGGAGGCTTAGTAATAGGGTCTCGTTTTTACCCTTCGGGTACGGAACCCTAAAAAACCGGCTGCGGCTGCAGTCCTTAGCCGAGGTACCAACCAGCCTTCATGTCCGGTTTCTGCCTGGTCCGGCATCGGGCGCATCCCCCGGTTGGTGGATAGGGGCACGCTTCCTAAACTGACCTAAACAGAGTTGGCCTTAACTGACTGTCGCCGCGGATGTCGTAGAAGAAACCTTACGGGTACCCATGGCTCCGTCGGACGAGTTCCACACACTGCACAGCCGGCAGCTGCCCCCCGCGGTTGTACTCCTACACTTAACTGAATTTAGGTGGTTACCTAAAAAAAGGTGGGTACCAACCAGCCTTACTGTCAACAGCCGCGCATACTACACTTTGCATATTGTAATCGGCCTTCGAATGTACCTGTCTGGGCCGCCGCATCTCATATTGGATGTGCATGTGTTTCACGGATCATTATCATACTTATTCACTTATGCGCATCGAAACCCTCTGGCAAGTTATGAGGCCTTAGTAACATGGCCCTGGCTTGGCAAGTTGCCAAACTTTTGTTAAATAACTTTAAATAATATTACTGTTTAAAATATAATAGTAGTTCGATAAAATTCAGTAGGTATGGTTTTATGGAGGTCGAGATTCTTTGCGTCGCATCAAGCGCAAATCAAACTCGAACTCAAACACTGACACTATGACATATGTAGGTACACTATTAATTTGTGTTATATCATTGATTAATCTACGCACTCGAGGTCGCGTACTATAATGATTGAATTACAAATGATACATAATATACTAATCAACACTGTCTAGGGATATTTTGGATTGACTCAATTTACTAAAAAAGTATTAAATATACACATGTATGTGGTTTTGAATAAATTTTAAGTAAATTGAGTAAATCCATAATATCCACAGACAGCGTTGATGTGTTTTATTTAAAAAAATCACTAATAGTGCTTACTTACGACTTCGCCAAATAATGTATTTTCCATAAGTAATTTGAAATTTCATTCCCCTTTACGCTCCTTGAATGCGTTATTTATGTATGTTATAAAAAAAGAACTATTCTTCGCCCTGTTTAGATTCTTAAACTAACTTTGTATCAAACATTTGAATCGGTTATGAGTTAAGCGTTCCATACTTACTTTTTAAACACACATTTAAACCCTTTGATTTCCTAGGACATCTGCATCTCAGCCATGAAGGAGAAAGACATTGAAGCAAAGCTTCGGCAGGTGACCAACGAGTGGTCGGTGCACGAGCTCACCTTTCAGACCTTCAACAACAGAGGGGAGCTCCTCCTCAGGGGGGACACCACTGCGGAGACGATAGGCCAGCTAGAAGACAGTCTGATGATTCTCGGATCATTGTTATCCAATCGGTACGAACGTCTGTGATAATTGCTGCTAGTAAAATAAAATGGAACTGACTTTCCAGCACAAATTTTAGCCGCAGTCAAAAGTAGCAACACTTTATTAATCAAGTTCAGTCAGAATCAGGTTTAAATCACGTAATGTCATATTTCCAGATATAACGCTCCATTCAGAAAGCAAATCCAGCAATGGCTGTATGACCTGCAAAGCACCAACGAGATCTTAGAACGATGGTTACTGGTGCAAAACATGTGGGTATACCTTGAAGCAGTGTTCGTCGGAGGTGATATTGCCAAGCAGCTGCCGAAGGAAGCTAAACGATTCTCTAAAATCGACAAGTCGTGGCAGAAGATTATGCAAAGAGCTCACGAGACTCCTGGAGTTGTTTCCTGCTGCGTTGGAGATGATTTGCTACGGCAGCTTCTACCACATCTGCAAGAGCAACTAGAGCTTTGTCAGAAGAGTCTTAGCGGATATTTGGAAAAAAAGCGGACAATGTTCCCCAGATTCTTCTTTGTCTCGGATCCAGCTTTACTAGAAATTCTTGGGCAAGCTTCAGACTCTCATACTATCCAGAATCATTTACTTTCCATATTTGACAACATTCGTTACGTCAAGTTTCATGATATTGGTAAGTTAGCTGATTAGGATAGGACAAACCACCTACCACCACCACTACGACTTTGGTCACACAAAGATCTCGCTGGTGGTGATTTAACCATTATTCTTAACATGATTTTGTTACTTAGTTATTATTCAGTATTTTCTGTCTCAAGTCCTAATTGTTGTTAATTTTGCATCGGACCAATACTTGTTCTAATATTCTAGAGTACAACAAGATGATTGCGATCGTATCATCAGAAGGTGAAGAGATCAAACTAGAGCGACCAGTGAGAGCCGAGGGTTCTGTGGAAACATGGTTGACGTCCCTATTGCAGTCAGCACAGGGCAGCTTGCACTCCATCATAAGAAACGCGGTGTCCATACTCAACGACCCCGCATTCAATATGCTGATGTTTCTCGACAAGATGCCAGCACAGGTTTGATTTTAAAATACATAATAAGCAGGCTCTAACCTACGCATAGGCTTTTTGTGAGCGCAAGTGAACTTTAGCCATCTTTCTATTTCTTGCTTGAGTAGAATTTTCAGTACTGTTACAGGCGTAGAACAAAGCACAGCATTGAGAAGGAAAGTATGACCTTACTACAGAGTGAAAGCCATACAGCTAGATACACTCAATACTCATGTTTGTTTGACAGGTTGGACTACTCGGCATCCAAATAATATGGACCAGAGATGCAGAACTAGCATTGATGCAAGCCCGCCAAGATAAGAAGATTATGATGGAGACCAACAACAAATTTCTGGAACTTCTAAACACCCTCATCGATCAGACTACCAGGGATTTGCTAAAGATCGAGAGGATAAAGTTCGAGACGCTTATTACCATCCATGTCCATCAACGAGATATTTTTGATGTACTGGTATGCTAATAAGATTTTTTAATCTTTATCCAGCTTACCAAGATGTTCTAACGATGAGTTGTTACATGGATATTATTTTGGTTTTAGTGATTTTGAGTATATTAACCGACAGAACCGACTGACCTGCTGTAATAAAATCATTTTTATAATGTTCTCAGTGCCGCTTGAATGTCCGGTCAGCTACTGACTTCGAATGGCTGAAACAGTGCCGGTTCTACTTCAAAGACGATGCAGACAAAACCTGGATATCGGTGACTGACGTCGTGTTTACGTATCAGAACGAGTACCTTGGGTGCACTGATCGTCTCGTCATTACTCCTCTTACTGACAGGTTTGAAAAAACTTTTAATTGGTGTATCATACTGCAGATGCTGGGAACTTTAAATGTTCTCTTCATCTTATTTATCTTACGGCACGGTAGTGCACCCAACAAGTTGAGCAAAAAAGCTTGTTATGTTATATGGGTTAATATTCCATTCTGTTGCAAACTAGGTAAACTCTTTATTTTAATATTTTAAATATTTTTACCATTTTTGCTGTCCAAATATAAAGGTGGTATTTATTAATATATTTACAACAAAGATGCTTTTGTAAAGATGCAGCTGTAACTCTGGTGTCCATACATATTTCTTTCTTCTGGATTCCTTCTATGCCATTCAACATATTTCCGACTAAGAGTGAATTTGGTTTCTCAGATGCTACATAACCCTAGCCCAGGCCCTGGCAATGAGTATGGGCGGTGCACCCTGTGGACCAGCCGGGACCGGCAAGACGGAGACTGTGAAGGACATGGGCAAGACCTTAGCGAAGTACGTCGTGGTCTTCAACTGCTCGGATCAGATGGACTACAGGTGGGTTTTGTGAAACCGTACATACAAATAGGAAGGGCAACCTTTTAGAACTACTAGGTAACCCTTTAAAACTTTCGCCTTTCTACGTTAAGTAAGTGTTCCTGGGTCTTTTCTTTTAATAGGATACACAATATAATCTTATTTCCATCGAGAGATATACAGCGATACAGTGTGCGATAGCACAAGTATGTTATGCACGCAGATGTTAATTTAATACCAACTTCCTGAATTCGTGCTGCTTCTGAGCTTTTAAGACAGACAACTCCAGAAAAGAATTCCAGCCGATGTAGAATTTGAACTCAGTACCTCTTAGAAATAAGCAAGCGTTTGAACCACTAGACTAATAAAGCAGTCAGTCTGCCGCAAGGTAGCAAATCTCGGTTAAGATACGCCGCGTGGTCATAAATTGGTTAGGTTAGGGAGGTTAGGAGAACATTCACTTGTTTCGTTACTTTACGAAAATCACCATGTTGACCGCACTAATTTTCCTTACAGAGGTCTCGGCCGTATCTATAAAGGGCTAGCGCAGTCAGGGTCCTGGGGCTGTTTTGACGAGTTCAACCGAATAGAGCTACCTGTACTATCAGTAGCTGCCCAGCAGGTAGCCGTGGTGCTGGCTGCAAAGAAAGAAAAGAAAAAGACCTTTATCTTCACTGATGGAGACGTCTCCGAAATGTGTCCGGAGTTTGGCATCTTTATTACTATGGTACGTTTAGTCTATAAATGCTGGTGAAGAATCCTACATACTTTTCGGTTCCAACAACAAAACTTTTTTTTTTTTGTTTTTTTTTTACTCTTCTAAAATACGGTCCTCGACTAGTGATGACTTACTAAATTACTTGTCTTTGACAGAATCCTGGATACGCTGGGCGCAAGGAGTTACCCGAAAACTTAAAAATCCAGTTTCGCACAGTAGCTATGATGGTGCCTGATCGGCAGATCATTATCAGAGTCAAACTAGCCTCTTGTGGTTTCCTAGAGAACATCACTCTCGCTCGAAAATTTTACACTCTGTATAAGCTGTGTGAAGAGCAGCTGACGAAACAGGTAAGATAGTTAGAGTAATGAATGATGTAGTAGTTATTTTTACCTAGGGATACAAGACCAAAATAAAAAACTCTCTTCAGGTCCACTACGATTTTGGTCTCCGAAACATTCTTTCTGTTCTCCGTACGCTCGGCGCAGTAAAGCGCGTGAACTCCAAAGACAATGAAAGCACCATCGTCATGAGAGTTCTCCGAGACATGAACCTCTCTAAACTGATAGATGAGGACGAGCCCCTCTTCATCTCGCTGGTGGCTGATCTGTTCCCGAATCAAGCGCTGGACAAAACTACGTACGACGATTTAGAAGAAGCTATTCGAAAGCAGGTGGAGAGTTCGAATCTAATCTACCACCCACCGTGGGTACTGAAGGTTATACAGGTAAATAAAAAAACTATATAAGCACTTGTTTATGCTGATACTCATTGTTCTATTCCTTACACAACCAGGTGATGATATCTGTGTGTCTTGGTTTGTGTAAATGACTAATACAAAATTAAATGTCGTTGCTATGAATTACTCAAATTGTGTGCCTTTCCCCTTTGCTGGTTATCCCATTCGAATGCATACTGTTAGGTTATGTAGGGAAGGCAGGTCTATAATGTTTTCTTAAATTCGGTATGTGAAGTAAATTTTAAGGACAAAATGTTTTTTTTTTCTTGAAGTCAAGAAAAAAAAAGACTAAATTAAGAAAGTAATTTGAGTATTTTGACTTTTTATTCAGTAGTTATTTTGTGATTAATTATTGAAAACCTAAACTATTGAAGTCATAAGCAGGCCTATGAAAACTTTCTCCAATATTAATAGGGTTGTGTTTGAAACAAACTTTTTTCTCATGTAGTAAGTAACTGTATTGTGATCATGGGTATGAAATCTCAATCAAAATGGTTTTAAAATTACATAACATTTGAATCTAAATTCAAATGTTATGTAATTTTAAAACCATTAGTAGGTAGTAGGACTAATTCTGATGAAATTTCACTCGCACTCCTCGAGACACCAGCTTGCGATTAAATCTTGAGGATATTTTTTTCCGATGCCGGTTTCGTTCAAAACGTTCTTATTATTATGAGCACCATGATGTTTACAGCTCTACGAAACTCAACGTGTGCGTCACGGAATAATGACCTTAGGCCCACCTGGAGCTGGTAAAACGACATGCATTCATACACTCATGAACGCTTTGACTGAAGTTGAAAATCCTCATAGGTAACATAATGGCTTGCATGCAAAACGAATGCTTTGCGTTTAGTTAGGACAAGGACTTAGGGTGGTGGCATATGCATGTATTTTGCCTTTAGTTAGGACAAGGTTTATTTTTAGGCTGGTTGTGTTATGATTTACTCTTATTTTTGTAGGTAGTAAAATATTTTTATTTCTGTCTTGGTTTTAAATTACTGTAGGTATATATGTACAAGGCCTAACATTATTAACTGTATAAGGAATACAGTACAGAGATTCTTCTGTTCTGATATAACAACCTTGCGACCAACATCGAAATCTCAAAAAAATATGTTTTTTTAGCATTTTGCCTCTTAGGCGAATAGTAATAAACAGTTCTCTCCAACAGCTGAACAGTGGTATAGAATAAAAAAATGTATTTATCACTGATTTTGTGTTTAGGGATGTACTCATCAAATCCACGAACTTTTATTATGGATATAACATCGAAATTCTGAAAACGTTACCTACAAAACCAGAGAGAGAGAAGTGATCGCGATCAGCTGATCAATTTATCTAATTGATTTCGATGTTGGTCCCATAATGAAAGTTAATGTATTAGAGCAGCAGATTCACCCCCTGAAAAAAATACAGTTGATCTTGTTAGACCCTGTATAGAATAACAAACACCCACACGATTTTTATTTCGATAAACCATAGAAACCTAATTTGTTGTAACTATTTCCAAAGCAAAGATATCTCGAGGCAATGTTATACTTCTAAACAAACTTTAAACAATTATTTTAGGGAGATGCGCATGAACCCGAAGTCCATAACAGCAGCGCAAATGTTTGGTCGCCTTGATGTTGCCACCAACGATTGGACAGATGGAATATTCTCAGCTCTTTGGAGAAAAACTCTGAAAATCAAGACAGGAGAGTACATTTGGCTTGTACTCGATGGACCAGTTGACAGCATTTGGATTGAGAATTTGAACTCTGTGCTTGATGATAACAAGACATTGACACTTGCCAATGGTGATCGTCTGACCATGTCTCCCACTTCAAAAATTATATTCGAACCTGAGAATATTGACAATGCTTCCCCAGCTACTGTGTCAAGAAATGGAATGGTATACATGAGTTCATCTGGATTAGATTGGGATCCAGGTTGGCAACTTTTTCTTTCAAGTTTTCTATTAATATGACCATGGGCGAATATCCCACTATCCCACTAATATTATAAATGCGAAAGTTTGTGTGTGAGTGTGTATGTTTGTTACTTCTTCACACAAAAACTACTGAATAGATTTCGATGAAACTTTACCCAAATTTAGCTTATACATTGGAATAACACATAGACTATGTTTCATAAAGATACGTATTTAAATACCGAAGTTATGACGATAAGTGTTAATGAAGCCGAAAAAAAAACTGTAATTTTCGAGCTATTTTCGCGTACGCTGCAAAAATTTTAAGAGTTACACCAATATAATGTATGGCAGAAATGTTTGCCTTTAATAGTTCTACAGAAAAGTGCGCAAGAGTGCGCTTATATCTATCTCTTAAGGTTTGCTCACTATAACCTTTTTTATGGTAATAATAAATGTTTTACAGTAGTGCATTACTTAACAAGGTAATTTCATAGGAACTTTATTAGTATTTGTCCAAATCAATACTTTATTATTCACAAGCATTTAATTTAGATCATAATTGCCTTTTATACCATTCAATTTAAATAATTGTCGTAGGAGATCTCATAGTTTTAAAATACCATACGCTTATGACGGCGCCACGAGGGACGCGCTGGACGGCCCGTGGCGAGTGTCGGTGGATTTTTTGTGTACAATCATAATGTGTACAATTTTTTCGTGGTGATAATTGGGCGGTTTTATAATTCAAAAATTATAAAACCGCCCAATTATCACCAAGTCCACCATCTGCTTAGACTACATAACAAGGGAAATGCATGAACCCGCCCCTGGCAGCTTGCTTTACACCGACGATGTTGCATTACTGAGCGCTTCCGAGTGAAGAAACGCCGATAACATCAGCAAAAGTAGTATTCGCGGTGCTCTATTGTAATGGTGCAAATTGATCGTGTGGGACGGATGCACAATGTCGCACAAGCAAGCGATTGAAGCACTGGATCGCAGCATGCAAGACATTCCGGGCAATCGAATCTTGATGGGTGGAGTGGTCGTCTTGCTGGCAGGTGATTTCCGGCAGACGTTGCCGGCTATCGAGGGAGGTACCGCAGCAGACGAGATAAATGCATGCCTCAAGGCTTCTTCGTTGTGGGCTAAAGTAGAGCGCTTACAGCTGATTACTAACATGAGTGTCCATCAGGTCTGATCAGGAGTCTGGACTTTTGGCACAAACGCTTCTCGAGGTCGGCGAAGGTTGCATGCAGACGGGTGCTAACGACCAAATAACCCTTGACAGCCTATTTAGCAATGTTGTTAGCTCGAAAGATAACCTTATTAATGAGGTTTTTACGAGTTAGCAAGAAAACCTGGCTAACGAGGAGTGGTTGTGCGAAAGAGCTATGACGCCCAAAAACGAATTGGTAGAAAAAATAAATAAAAGAATATTAGAGCAAGTTCCAGGTGATGTGAGGACCTACGTGTCAATAGACACGGTGATGACAACTGACGACGCAACTGTATACCCAGTAGAGTTCTTAAATTCCCTCGACCTGTCAGGGACCTCCCACAAGTTAGAACTCAAAGTTGGTGTGCCTGTCATACTGATCCGTAAACTGGACGCGCCCAGACTGTGCAACGGCACTATGTTACGCATCACAGAGCTGAGAAGGCACATCGTCCAGGCCACCATTCTTACTGAAGGGGCCAAAGGAGAGACGGTATTGGTACCCAGAATCCCTATAATACCCACAAACTTACCCTTCCAGTTCAAACGCCTACAATTTCATTTAAAAGTGACTTTCTCTATCATGATAAATAAAAGTCAAGGACAAACTCTAAAAGTAGCCAGCATTCACCTGGGCACCCCCTGATCTCCCACGTACAACTGTACGTGGGTTGCTCGCGTGTGTCAGAAATCTTTTTATTAATGCAAAAAAACAATAAGTCCTGCAATGTTGTTTACCGCGATGTGCTGCAGTAAAATAATTTCTAGCTCTCTACGACCCGAGACCCGAGATTCTGTCACTCATCAAATTTTGTAAATTGATCTTTCCGATGCTCAAATTTAAATTGTTTTGCTTCTAAAATTGTAAATAGTTATAGCTACGCAATTCATTTTCCCTAATAAGCCGCGGGTAACACCGCGGGGCACAGCTAGTACCTCTATAATTCGTCCATAATTTGACTAAACTCTTACATTTGTGTAAATCAAAGTAGCTTGCAATAAATAAATCTAAATCTGATTCAATTACTTTGATTTTCAGTTGTACGTGCTTGGTTGAAGACAAGATCGCCGAGAGAAGTGGAAGTATTCGGAGTCCTTTTTGATCAAACTTTTGCAAACATCAACACATGGTGCACTCAAAATCTAACTTTCAGCATGAAAGTTCTACAAAGTAACATCGTGCTTCAAATGTTGAGCCTTTTGGAAGGTCTTGTACCTCCGCAGAATGAAGAGCCAGTGGAAGATCAGTCTGGAAGCAAATCAGTAAATGGCGATATCGATGAAGAGGAAGAAAAAGAAAAAGAGGAAGTATTTGTGCTGTACACGCATGAGCATTTGCAGAAAATTTACGTGTTTGCATTGGTTTGGGGTTTTGGGTCACTTTTAGAAACTAATGACAGGCTTCGTTTCGATTCATATATTAAAAAGAACTTTGCTGAAATTCTAGATATCCCGAAACATCCAAACAATAAACCTAGTAATCTTTTCGATTTCTTCGTGAAAAATTTAGGCAAATGGGAATTGTGGGACGACCTTGTAACACCATATGTGTACCCAGACACTGCTTCTCCAGATTATGCCAGCATTCTTGTACCTATAACAGACAATGTGAGAATCAACTACTTGATCAATTGCATTGCTAAACAAGGGAAGGCCGTCTTACTTTTGGGTGAACAGGGTTCTGCAAAGACTGTTATGATGAAAACGTACATGAAAAATGCAAATCCAGAACAGTTTATGAGTAGGTCATTCAATTTTTCGTCGGCCACTAGTCCGTATCAATTTCAGAAAACTATAGAAAGCTACGTTGAAAAACGAAGTGGTATGACTTTTGGTCCTCCTGGTGGTAAGAAAATGCTAGTTTTCATTGATGATATAAACTTGCCCCAAATCAATGAATGGGGCGATCAAATAACTAATGAGATCGTTAGGCAGACGATGAGCATGGGGGGATTTTACAGTTTAGAAAAACCTGGTGACTTTACGACGATTGTGGATATTCAGTTTTTGGGTGCCATGGGTCAACCAGGTAACTAATTATGAGTATAATGTGTAGATTCGACAAGAAGGACATTTTTTTACTATTTTATGATTTTAGGTGGTGGCAGAAATGATATTCCAGCCAGACTGAAGCGCCAATTCGCGATTTTCAACTGTCCATTGCCAAACAATGAGTCTATAGATAAAATTTTCAAAGTAATTGGCGAGGGTCATTACAACGCTCGTAGAGGCTTCACTGCAGATGTCAGGTCATTGATCAAGAAGGTCATACCTTTGACGAGAGAACTTTGGATGAGGACTAGGCTGAATTTGCTACCTACCCCAGCAAAATTCCACTACGTATTTTCTTTGAGAGATTTATCAAGAGTTTGGCAGGGTATGGTTGGAACTTTGCCAACTGTGATCGAGTCTGAAAAATGCTTAATGCTCCTGTGGAAACATGAATGTTCCAGGGTCTTTTCGGACCGTTTCACACATCAGGCTGATAAGGATTGGTTTAATAAGGCACTGTATGATATAGCAGAGGAAGTGTTAGGCGTTGAATACAGAAAAATGATGGACAAAGAACCAGTTTTCGTAGATTTTATGAGGTATGACATGAAACTGTTTGCAGTGTTATTACACGATACTCAATATGTACGCACTTGTGCAGTATAATATCTCCCGCGCAGTTTGCAGACGACATTATTTTGACACGAAAATAAAAAAATGGTAAATAACAAAGATATTGTATTACAGAGATGCTCCTGAACCAACTGGAGAGGAGGGTGAAGATGCTGATATGGAGTTACCCAAAGTATACGAGCCGGTCTTTGATTATAGTGAACTTAGAGAACGTTTAGACATGTTCTTGGCACAGTTCAATGAAATGGTCCGTGGTTCTGGCATGGATCTTGTATTCTTCCCTGATGCAATGTTGCATCTGGTCAAAATATCACGAGTCATTCGTCATCCTAGAGGAAACGTTATGTTGGTTGGTGTCGGCGGATCTGGAAAGCAATCGCTCACTAAGCTGTCTACTTTTATTGCGGGATATCGGTCATTTCAAATTGCTTTGACAAGATCCTACAACGTCGGTAACTTCCTTGAAGATCTAAAACTTTTGTACCGTTCATGTGGTGTTCAAGGAAAAGGCACTACGTTCCTATTTACCGACTTAGATATCAAAGAGGAGGGTTTCTTGGAATACTTGAACAATATCTTATCATCAGGTGTGATATCAAATTTGTTCACCAAAGATGAGCAACAAGAAATAATTTCTGAGCTAACGCCAATAATGAAGCGTGAAAACCAGAAGCGAACATTGAACAACGAACTTGTTATGGAGTATTTCCTAAATAGGACCTGTCAGAACTTACATGTAGTCCTATGCTTTTCTCCTGTGAGTTACACTTTATAATCAGCGATCAAATAAATCTTAACGATGATACTATATTCTGAAACTCTGATGTATTTATTTCAGGTGAGCGAAGCATTTAGATACCGCGCGCTACGGTTCCCTGCACTAATATCCGGATGTACGATTGACTGGTTCCAGCCGTGGCCCAAAGATGCTTTGGTTTCTGTGGCTGATCATTTTCTTGCTGAATTTGAAATTGAATGTACCAAAGAGGTCAAAAAAGAATTGGTTACTGTGTTAGGGACCATACAAGATGTTGTGTCTAAAGTTTCCACCGAATACTTTCAACGATTCCGTCGATCGTCTCACGTTACACCAAAGTCTTATTTGAATTTCATTGGTGGGTACAAAACAATTTATCATATGAAGCAAAAAGAGTTAGGCGATGGTGCTATAAGAATGGATACAGGGTTAGAAAAACTTCGAGAAGCGGCCATCTCAGTAGAGTTGTTAAAGAAAGATTTGGCTGTTATGGAACAAGATTTAGCGCTGGCTTCTGAAAAAGCTGACCTTGTGCTGACTCAAGTCACAGAAAGGGCGATGCAAGCTGAAATAGTAAAAAATCAAGTACAAATTGTGAAAGAAAAAGCAGAGGCGTTAGTGGCTTACATTGCAGAAGAAAAGTCAAAAGCGGAATTGAAGTTAGAAGCTGCTAAACCAGCTTTAGAAGAAGCTGAAGCAGCATTGAACACAATCAAGCCAGCCCACATAGCAACAGTCAGAAAATTGGGCAGACCACCCCATCTTATAATGAGAATTATGGACTGTGTACTAATATTATTCCAAAGGAGATTACATCCGCTTATTCCTGATACAGCTGCACCGTGTCCTAAGCCTTCTTGGGCAGAATCTCTAAAGGTAATATTTTGTATTTTTACGAGCTGGAGTTATTCTACCCACATATTTATACTGAACGTAACTCGAATAATTGCAGATGATGGCCAGTACAACGTTTTTGCTGCAACTCCAAAACTATCCAAAAGACATAATCAACAACGAGATGGTAGAGCACCTGTTTCCGTACTTTGAGATGGAAGATTACAACATGGACACTGCTAAACGGGTGTGCGGTGATGTAGCCGGACTTTTGTCTTGGACAAAAGCTATGGCCTTCTTTCACAGTGTCAACAAGGAGGTGCTGCCTTTGAAAGCCAATTTGTTACTACAAGAAGCTAGACTGAAGGTAATGTTTAAGTTCAAAGAATATGTAATTATAGTAGATATTTGTCTTGTCTTAGCAACGTTGTCATAAAATGTTTATTACCCATTTTCTGCAGGTTGCTATGGAAGACCTGGCATCAGCAGAACGTCAGCTAGAAGAACGTGAAATGTCCCTCCGCAAAGTCAAAGAACAGTACGAATCAGCTGTGTCAGAGAAACAGCAGTTGACAGATGCTGCCAACGTATGTCTGAGGAAGATGACGGCAGCAACAGCTCTCATCAATGGACTTGGAGGAGAAAAGATCAGGTGGACTCAACAGAGCAAAGATTTCAAAGAGCAACTTGGGCGGTTAGTTGGCGACGTTGTTCTTGCAACTGGCTTCCTTTCTTACTGCGGGCCGTACAATCAAGAGTTTAGAAACAGCCTCCTTGATACTTGGATGGGAATACTGAAAACGAAACAAATACCAGTCACAGATAACTTGAACATAACAAACATGCTGGTGGAAAACGCAACTATATCCGAATGGACTTTACAAGGATTACCTAACGATGAGCTTTCTGTGCAAAATGCATTAATTGTTACAAAATCAAGTTCGTATCCACTGTTAGTTGATCCACAGAGTCAAGGAAAGAACTGGATAAAAAATAAAGAAAGTACTAACGAACTCCAAATTACATCATTAAATCACAAGTACTTCCGCACTCATCTTGAAGACAGTTTATCTCTTGGGCGACCACTGCTTATTGAAGACGTCGGTGTGGATCTAGATCCTGTAATAGATAATGTGCTGGAAAAGAACTTTATCAAATCAGGTTCCATAGAAAAAGTAATAGTAGGTGATAAAGAATGCGACGTTATGCCTGGTTTCATGCTTTACATTACCACTAAGCTTCCTAATCCTCCATACTCTCCTGAAATAAGCGCTAAGACCTCAATTATTGACTTCACTGTAACTATGCAAGGATTGGAAGACCAATTGCTGGGTCGAGTGATATTAATGGAGAAATCAGATTTGGAGGAAGAACGAGTGGCCTTGTTTGAATCAGTCATGAAAAATCAAAGAAGTATGAAAGAACTTGAAAGCAATCTGCTTTGCCGTTTGACATCATCCGTGGGGTCGTTAGTTGACGACGAGGCCTTGATTCAAGTACTACAGATAACTAAAACAACTGCTGAAGAAGTAAATGAAAAGTTAAAAGTTGCAGAGGTTACAGAAAAGAAAATTATTAAAGCCCGTGAAGAGTTTAGAGCAGTAGCTGGAAGAGGATCTATTCTTTACTTCTTGATTGTTGAAATGAGCGACGTGAACATAATGTACCAGAACTCTTTGAAGCAGTTTCTGAATATATTCGACAATTCAATAACGAAGTCGACCAAAAGTAATGATACGGAAGAGAGAATAAATATTATTCTCAAGTATTTGACGTATGAGGTGTGGGCGTTTACGTTGCGTAGTTTGTATGAACGGCACAAGGCTCTGTTCACGCTGATGTTGGCAATGAAAATTGATTGCCACAGAGGGACGATATCACACGACGAGTTCATGGCTTTCGTGAAAGGTGGTGCATCGTTGGATCTGAATGCTGTCACGCCAAAACCATTTAGATGGATTTTGGACATCACTTGGCTAAACTTGGTTGAGATTAGCAAATTGAAAATTTTTAGTGACGTCCTTAGCAGGGTACGTTTTTAGGAAAGAACTTATTTAATTAAATTATTGAGATATGGACTGATTAAGTTTTGTTTACGTCCCCAGATATCTTCAAATGAAAAAGAATGGCGAGTGTGGTATGAAAAAGCAAAACCAGAAGAGGAGGTTTTGCCGAGTGGCTACAATGACAGCTTGGACGTGTTTAGGAAACTCTTACTAGTTAGGTCATGGAGTCCTGACCGTACTCTTTCACAAGCTAGGAAATACATTGTTGGTGGGTTTTTGACATTTGATGTACAAAAAAAAAACACAAACCGGAAAACAAAGTCGATAATGCTTACTAATATATTTTTTTTCAGATTCTCTGGGTCCAGAATATGGTGAAGGTTGTATTTTGAACCTTGAAACGACATGGGAGGAATCGGAACCACGTACTCCCCTCATTTGTATTCTATCTATAGGTTCAGATCCTTCCGCGCAGATTTCTTCGCTAGCAAAAGCTAAAGAAATAGGTAAGTTTAAAGGGGTAAAATAATAGAAGACAATAGTTTTTTGCTTTCTCCTTCTAATTTTTTTTCATGCATTAACAGTTTTAAAAGCCGTATCAATGGGCCAAGGACAGGAAATAGTAGCCCGTAAAATGATTTCCGATTCCATGGCCGAAGGTGGCTGGGTGTTATTGCAAAATATTCACTTGTCTTTGCCTTTCTGTGTCGAAGCAATGGACGCACTCATTGAAACCGAACACATTGATGATTCCTTCCGCCTCTGGTTAACCACAGAGGTCCATACGGAATTCCCTATAGGACTTCTGCAAATGGCTATCAAGTTCACAAACGAACCTCCCCAAGGAATAAGGGCCAGTATGAAGCGCACCTACCAAAACATCACTCAAGACACTTTAGACTATTCATCGTTATCGCAATGGCCACCCTTGCTCTATGCTGTAGCATTCTTGCATACAATAGTCCAGGAACGGCGTAAATTCGGACCTCTAGGCTGGAATATTCCATACGAGTTCAATCAAGCAGATTACGCTGCTAGCGTCCAATTCGTCCAGAACCATCTCGATGAAATAGACCCCAAGAAAGGAATATCGTGGCCTACAATATGCTACATGCTAGGAGAGGTCCAGTACGGTGGTCGCGTTACCGATGATTTTGACAAACGCTTGCTAACCACATTTACGAATGTTTGGTTTTGTGATGTGCTACTTCGACCAGGCTTCGAGTTTTATAAGGGCTATAAAGTTCCACAAACAAGAAACCTGCAAGGATATGTGGATTATATTAACCAACTTCCTTTACAAGATACTCCTGAAGTATTTGGGCTACACGGGAATGCAGATATAACATACCAGATCAATAGTGCTAAGGATATTTTGGACACTATCCTTAGTGTGCAGCCAAAGGAAGGTGGAAGTCAAGGTGGGGAGACCAGGGAAAGTATTGTGTATCGTCTGGCCGAAGATATGTTGGATAAGCTACCCAAGCAGTACATCAGTTTTGAGGTCAAAGAAGCTCTACAGAAAATGGGTGCCTTCTTACCTATGAACATCTTTTTAAGGTAAAATGATTCTCATGAACCTTATTTTTTATAAAAAGCCCCGTTACATTCTTTACTTTGTTTTAGGCAAGAAATTGACAGGATACAGAAGGTGATAAAGACAGTGCAGTCGACGCTATGTGATTTAAAACTGGCAATCGATGGTACTATTGTAATGAGTCAAGGTTTGCGTGAGTCACTCGATGCCATGTACGATGCCAGAATTCCACAGAAATGGCTCAAGGTAAGTTTATTCATAATGTCAGAAACAGTTTATCGACAAAGAAAGACAGAAGACAAAAGTAGTAAAACTAAATAGGTATAATGTTCGAATGTGACAAAGTTTCTACGGAAACACGATTAATGAAAGGTCACTTTGTGCCAAAAACTTTAGACAGCAGAAAAGTT
The DNA here is from genome assembly GCA_949316185.1 of Pyrausta nigrata. Lineage (NCBI taxonomy): Eukaryota > Metazoa > Arthropoda > Insecta > Lepidoptera > Crambidae > Pyrausta > Pyrausta nigrata. The sequence continues at coordinate 5,947,671 of OX438936.1, forward strand.
GGTTGCGTCAGACAACCCTGACGGTGTATGCTGGTTATTGCCAATACGAAGAAGTATTCGCCTAGCGTTGATTTCACCTGCGTTTTTTCCAGGTATCCTGGGAGTCAGCTACCCTGGGCTTCTGGTACACAGAGCTGCTGGAGCGCGAGCAGCAGTACCGAGTGTGGCTGCGCACTGGCCGGCCCCATACTTTCTGGATGACTGGCTTCTTTAACCCCCAGGGATTCCTTACCGCCATGAGACAGGTTAATGTGACTGTTAATCTATTGTTCGAGGATAATGTATACTTAAACATCAGAGCCCTTGTGTAAATGTCTTCAATCGGCTAATCTATTATTAAGTTTAGTTCAGTTAAAACAAAGAACCCAACGATTATAAAACCTTCTTTGAGTGACGCTTGAGTAGGATTCTGGGATTTGCTTTTTTATTTTAGTGTGGCTCACAGCAATCATTAATGTCATTAATTTTGTTTAAGAAAAATTCCGTCAATATTCCTTGGAAATTAATGCCTTTGTTTTTTCTTCAAAGCATTTTGTTAAAGAAATTTACTTGTTTCTTTACATATTTTAAAATAAAGGTGCTGTTTAAAAGCTAGCAATGTTTTAAACAGCACTTTTATTTTACACGATCATAATCGAAATATCTCATCATACACGATCACAATCGAAATATCTCATATTTCATAATATCCATTTCAAAATAAACCTGGACTGTTCTGGAATCCTTGCAGCGATGCCAAGTCGACCGGCGGTATGTGGAGGTGCTGAAAGGCCTGTATGATATGGCAACGATGTCTGTCCAAGTCCAAGGTCACAAGACAAGACCCGTCCAGCTGCTCAGAAGAGTGAGACAGGGGGACGTTATTTCCCCTAAACTGTTCTCAAGTGCACTGGAGGATGTCTTCAAGACTTTTGACAATGTCAACGGCGAATGTCTCACGCACCTCCGCTTTGCCGACGACATAGTGCTAATGGCAGAATCGCCACAGGATCTGCAAAAAAATGCTGCATAGCCTAGACTCTGCGTCGCGATGCGTTGGTCTCCGGATGAACTTGGACAAGACTAAGGTCATGTTCAACGAACATATTGTCCCGGAACCGATAGCAGTCAGTGACGAGACGCTCGAAGTTGTCCAGGAATACGTCTACCTCGGGCAAGTGTTGCAACTGGGTAAAGACAACTTCGACCGCGAAATCGCCAGAAGGGTGCAGCTAAGTTGGGCAGCATTTGGGAAGTTGCGTCACATCTTCTCGTCGCCACTACCGCAATGCCTGAAGAGCAGGGTATTATAACCAGTGCGTCCTACCTACCATGACCTACGGGACCGAGACGTGGAACTTGACAGTCAAACTGGCCCACCGACTGCATGTCGCTCAGCGAGCTATGGAACGGTCTATGCTGGGGATCTCGCTAAGGGCAGGCCTGTGTATCTCCCCGCGGAGGTAGTAAAAACGTACCTACGCGCGGCGCACCTACGTAGGTGCTAAAACAAGTTGTGTGTCGCTACCGGCCAGAGCCACGCTCGCGCGTTTTATTCACCGGCGGCCGCGCGGCTACGTTGCTGGCTGGACGAGAATGAATAAAGTACTAGAAAGAGGCGCTAGATGGCGTTAGAAGCTTCTCGTAGCAGTCAACCCTATCGCGTCGCGTGATATTACGTCACTGAATAGGTTTAGTGTATTATGAATCATATTCTAGAGCAATAAGTATGAAATTATCTTGCAATGGATTATTGTAGGTGTCTACACGAAAATGTGCTTGACTCTGAGGCGAACTAAATTACGCCATATTGTTGATAACATTGAGTAGACATTTCTTTGAATACAATTGCTAAGTCATACTTCTGTACGAAGTACTAGTATTCTGTGCTAAGGGATAGAATCCGAAACGAGATCATCCGACAAAAGACGAAGGTCATAGATATCGTTCAGAGGTGCAGTAAGCTGAAGTGGCAGTGGGTTGGTCATGTCTGCCGCAGAACCGACGGGCGTTGGAGTAGGAAGGTTCTCGAATGGAGACCACGTCTCGGGAAACGTAGTGTTGGACGCCCGCCTGCTAGATGGACCGATGACCTGAGGAAGGTGGCCGGTGGTGGCTGGATGTGAGAAGCGGAGGACCGTGAAAGTTGGCGCCGTAGTAGTCTTGGAGAGACCTATGTCCAGCAGTGGACTGCAATAGGCTGATATGATGATTTGAAAATATATGCTTAAATTGTCACTTTTCGTTTTAGTGCCAAGTACTGATAAGTTTCGGAGAAAAATCGCGCTTACTTCGCCTCTATAGGTTATGTGCTCGATGTCCCTAGCACTCTCCCTAGCTGGACTAATAATATATAATATTATTTATTTATTTCAATCTACTAAGGATCATTCATTAATTTCAATTCAAATGTTAATGTCATAAAAATAAATTCAAAGTTAAATTAAATAAAAATTTTCACACATTTAACAATTTCACACAATTAAAATAATATTTTGACAGAAGCACAGAATACTAGTACTTCGTACAGAAGTATGACTTAGCAATTGTATTCAAAGAAGTGTCTACTCAATGTCGTCAACAATATGGCGTAATTTAGTTCGCCTCAGAGTCAAGCACATTTTCGTGTAGACACCTACAAAAATCCATTGCAAGATAATTTCATACTTTTGCTCTGGAATATGATACATAATACACTAAACCTATTCAGTGACGTAATATCACGCGACGCGATAGGGTTGACTGCTACGAGAAGCTTCTAACGCCATCTAGCGCCTCTTTCTAGTACTTTATTCATTCTCGTCCAGCCAGCAACGTAGCCGCGCGGCCGCCGGTGAATAAAACGCGCGAGCGTGTCTCTGGCCGGTAGCGACACGCAACTTGTTTTAGCACCTACGTAGGTGCGCCGCGCGTAGGTACGTTTTTGCTACCTCCGCGGGGAGATACACAGGCCTGACAGAAGTCAGATGAACCATACTACAGTGGTTCAGTTACTGACAGTCAAACCGCTCTGCGAATGCCTTCAGTACGCTATTCCGACTGGCCCGCACCCTGCGCACCGGGGATGTGGTGCACCGCTTGCGCATTGTTGCATAGGAGCAATCCACTCGGGCCTCGGCGAACATCCCTGACGCGCTACAGAAGCGGGGCAGCCCCAACAGCGCCCTGAAGGCATTGTTGTACTGGATACGTAGGGCATTGTACTGCTTCAGCGTATAGCTCACCCACAGACTGCTCGTGTAGAAGGACGTACAAAACGCTCTAAACAGAGTAATTTTGACGCCTCTTGAACAACGATCAAATAATGTTCTATCTATAAACAACATTTAAAAAAAAATTGAAAAAAAATGGGTCATTCTGGGACACCCTATATGTTTCTCGAGTGTCCTGTTTTTTTTTATTTTCAACTGTAAACAAACATTTGTTTTAGGAGGTGACCCGCAGCCACAAGGGCTGGGCGCTGGACTCCGTGGTGCTGCAGAACCACATCACCAAGCTGAATAGAGAGGACGTACATGAGGGACCAGCTGAGGGTGTCTACGTCTATGGTCTTTTCCTTGAAGGTGTGTGAGACATGAGATAGATGAAATAGAGATACGCAACAAATCCCTATGAAAAATCATCTCTGGTTATCTGAAATTGTGATGGTAGTTTCGATGGTAGATCGTAAAAACGCGTCTCCACTCTGTTAAGCCGCACAGTCAACTACAGAAGACCAGCAACGACGGGCGATAAAGGTTAAGGTGTAAGCACACGTACGTCCGAGTTAGTCGCTCGAGTGGTTCTGTCCGCCAAGCAACGGCCGACAAAATCAGTTTTGGTGTTACGCTTAGCATAAGCCCTATGTGCTTTTACCTTCATCACGGCACTGACAGTGTATTTATTTAAAAAAGAGGTAGACCTGCCATCTCGTACCGCGCGGCGATTCGAATTTGATGCTCCAAGCACAGTACGCATTTGAATTCAAATATGACATTTGTACGTCTCAAATGTCATATTTGAATGCAAAATTGAGCAAATTACACAATTCAATCAATTTCGGTGCGCTAATGACCCGTCTACCACTTTTTAAATGCACGATCATTGGTTATCAGTATGATTTTTCCATTAACGTGATTCACTTATGCACGTCTATTCGCACTTCCAGGAGCATCACTTGACAGGAAAACAGGGAAACTGATCGAGTCCAAGCCGAAGGTCCTTTACGAGCAGATGCCTGTCATCTACATCTTCGCGATCAACACGACGGCTGGGAAGGACCCTCGCCTGTACGAGTGCCCCATCTACCGCAAGCCACAGAGGACCGACGCGAAGTACGTGGGCTCCATAGACTTCGAGACGGACAGCAACCCGCGCCATTGGACCCTGAGGGGAGTGGCTCTGTTGTGCGACATCAAGTAGAGCTGGAAGATTGACTTCTAAGTTGTAGACGAATCCCTATTTTTAGAATATCTAGTCAGAGTAGGTACTTATGTTGCTTTAAAAATCTATGCTATTCGAGTCTGTGATTAAAATGTTACCATCCATCTCTAACGTAACTTTTATTGCCTCAATCCACTGACAGTGAATTTGTTTAAAAAACCTGTCATTTCGTTCTGCACGGCGATTCGAATTTGATGCTCCGAGCATACGTTCTCTTACGTGTCAAATGTCATATTTGAATGCAAAATTGTGCAAATTACACAATTTCAATTTGACCCATCTACCTCTTTTTAAGCACTATCGTTGCCTCCAATCTGTTTTATGTAGAGAAAACACTAGTACTGTAAAACTTTATATATTTTATGAAATGTGACAAAAAGGCCTAGACCTTACAAAGTACATCGTAAAAGACATCATTCACCATATAAAAATTTCAATCACTAAGCTGTGTATACCACCGCGACTGGCTACTAGCCCGGGACCGACTCAAAAACTTAGCGATAAAGGGCTGCTCAAACGTGGACCCTTTGTTGCCGACACGGCACACCACCACACGAAACAGAATTGCTGTGTCCGGTACATTGACAACTCGAGTTACTAGGCGCCTTATTGGCCGCTCGATTGGTCAAATTAGCCAAGATTATTTACGTTCCAAACTTACACGCTTTGATAACTATTGTGACCCAAGTAATACACAATTTTATGTAAATAATTAATGGTGCTTGTTTCGTCTACTGACAACTTTTAGATTCTGGTTACCGACACTAGACACTTTGACAAGGAAGTGAAAGCAACTCGCCACGAAAACTGTCTAGGTCTGGCTGATTTCATGTTGAATATAGAATATCGATGGTGGCTTGTGTACGTCACAACAGTGTCCACGTTTGTGCAGCCTCCAAGTCTAAACCCCAATCTCGGTTTCTAGAGGAGATTCTTGATTTCGTCGTATAGAACAAGCACGAAGGCGCCTCCTGTGCCTCTGAGAATGTTGGAGAAAGCACCCTTGAAGAAGGCGCCGGGGCCCTCGGTCTTGAGGATGACGGCCCAGCAGTGGGCAGTGTTCTTGTACAGCCGCTCGTTGACCGGCCGGCCGGACTGCATCATCATGCGCCGGCGCACCGTGTCCAGGGGGTACGAGCAAATACCCGCGAATGTTGTCACTGACTGCAAACATATCAAATGTATAGTCGATATTTTTTTAATAAGCTACCTAAGCAAGACGTATAAGTATTCACAATACATATTAGAGTTTAAGCTACCTAAGCAAGACGGATAAGTATTCACAACACATACTAGAGTTTACATACTTAGGCCTTGGGTAAGACATATTTAGACTTCGCAAATAAACCCAAATGCTTGATTGTGTTGTTGAAAAAATCGTGGGATTATATATAATATGTGAAGAGGTACCAAGATCAATAGCTAGCCTTTTATGAAAAAAATAAAAGCATAACAGGAGTTCCGAACAAATGACTTACGTATCATCGCCAACCGAGTTAGTTATTTATACACGGATGGCTTGTTGCAGCTAAAGAAGCTGGACGTATGTAGTGATAGGAAAAATGTTAGAAAGCATCAATTTTACCTGCGCAATTAGCCATGTGATAAACAGCGACGTGTTCTTTGGATCTGGCAGCATGCCGCGGGCTGTGTCGTAACATCCGAAGTATGTGGCTCGGTAAATGATGATGCCCTGCACAGAGACGATGAAGCCCCGGTACAGACCGATCGGGCCGTCTGATTTTAACGTCTTCAGCATGCAGTCCACCAGCCCGTTGAACTCTTTCGCTTTGCCTTTACCGACGTCAGCAGCTAACCTGGAGTGTAATATTTTGCGTTACTTATTCCTATTGTCAGGTGTGTCGCAAGTAATAGATTCATTGCATCGCATATAACTAGAACAATGACGGCACACCACCAATAGAAGACTTTCAGGTCTCCCGGGTAAAAGACACGAGCTGATAGAGCTATTAATTGCGCTATCGAGCTTAGCAGTTCCCAGGGTACGGTTAAAAGGTCCGACTGGTCGTTTGGCAATAGCAAGGTAAGATGTGGATGAAAATAGTTGGTAACAAACCTAGTTCGAACATAATCCAGAGGGTATACGAAGCAGAGGGATGTTGCGCCGGCGGCACCTCCCGAAGCCAGGTTGCCGGCGAAATATCGCCAGAACTGTGTCTTCTGGTTCACACCAGCAAGGAACATGCCCTTGTAAACGTCTTTAAACGCGAAATTTAGCGCTTGCGTCGGGAAGTATCTGATCACGTTCGCCAGGTTCCCTCGCCACAGCGACCCGATGCCCTGCTCCTTCGATATGCGGACAAATGCATCGACAATACCTGAAAACGGGTAATAATATAGTAGGATCATAAGATCATAGTTCTTAAAAGCTACGGCAATGGAACCGCCTTTAGTTTCAGAAGACAATGGATCGACATTTTCATAAATTTAATCTTCATGACTGATAGAATGCAGTAGCTTATCAAAAGGCTGCTGAGCTACTAAGTATTGGTGAACTAATCGATCACGCTGCTAAAAGAGAAAACTGTCAACTCGGCGAAGACAAAATTCACACTGCAATGGCAGCAACGCGGCGAGCAGCTGTCGTGTCAAAGCATTATACAAATCAAGTTTATCATAGCACGCATTGCTGCATTACAGTGTGATGGCAGTTTTAGAAAAGTTGTCTTAGAAAATCACCTTTGTATCTTTTGTCCTCTGGAATCTGTTTGGAGACATGCTGGACTTGTAATATAAGCTTTACTCTCTCAATAGGAGCTACTGCGGTTTTGGAGACAGCAGCGGAGATTCCGCCAGCTAGGAAATCCTTAAGGAACCCAGCTTTGTCGCCTCCTTTCTTGTCGTCTTTTTTTTTGTCTTTATCAGACATATCGTGTTTAGTTCAATTTATATGTCCCGTTCAATACTGCAAAACATAAGTTCGTTACGCCCTTTGCCATTGAGGTCCATATGCCAGGCCCAAGTCTGCTAAATAACATGTTTGCAAAATTCTAACAGAATCGCAATTAAAGAATTGAATAGAAAGATTTTGACAGTTCTAGTATGGGACATATGTCAAAATCATGCTATTCAATTACGATCCTTTTAGAATGCTGCAGTAAATTAGCAGACTTGAATTAGTAACAGCTGTCATATTTAGTGACTATATGCAGATTCCAATGTACAGTCGGCAGCACGTCTGGTTATTCAAGTGAACTACGAAAATAGCTTTTATTGCGTAGGGCATAGATGCGGTTTCAAAGTATGAGTGGGGTAGTCTGATGTGCGGCCGTGAGAAATAAAGATCTTGAAAAGCATTAAAACTAAGGAAACACGTTATAGCGTAACTGTGGATATCAGTCGATAGGTTAAGTTGTGTAGGCACGTGTCATGGCCACCGTGAAACAACTTCAGGGCATGAATTAAGGTCTGCAAAACTTGCTCCAATGTAACAAGAGACAGATGTCAGTACTAGGTACACAAGAAACCTGCAGTTCCCCGCTGAGCTAGATTTAGAAATAAGTATATGGGCGAACATAACAATCATTTGAAGAATATATTCACAATACGATCACCAACCTGAATACTTAAATCCTAAGCGCACACTAACACTGATTCCTCACAAAATAAGTTCATTTCGGTCACAGAACCACTAAACAACAGTAAAACGACGGGAATTTCATGCAGAACTCCACAAAATAACGAATTAATTTTGGTAAATGTTTCTTCTATAATATCTTACTTTCACTTTTGACAGATTTGACTTATGATACAAAATACGTCCGATAATGTTTTCGAATTAGGAACATAAAGTGTAGCAGGCACATGACAGCGAGTTGTGATGTAAGAAGAATATGCTGCACTTCTCTTTCGTCTATGCTAAAGATGAAATAATCTCAAAAAACAGCATATGCACACTCGCCGCGTTATGTATGTCCCCATATGTCGCAGCCATCTGGTTGAATAAGCCAGCAATTTTATATACATATTCGTAATAAAAATAAACGCTTTGACAATCCTGAATGGAATCACATGTCGTAGTTTTTACTTGTTTCGCGTTTGTCGTTTTGCTTTCATGTAATATTTACTGTCTACCACTGAGCTTATAATCACTACGTTTTCTACTGGAAGGTTTCCCGCGACTTTTCCTGCACAAAATATTAACTTTCCCATACAAATTTCCAACATCTTTTCAAAATCCTAAATCACGTCATTCTTGACTTTAAACAGCTTCATCAATGATGTTATAACAATCTGGCTTCAAAACAGAAGGAGCTTTCGTATAAACTTACCCCACTTTTTTACTCTCATAATGTGTGGATTTCTTAAATTCCTTTCTTAGCGGTTGCTTAAATATAACATTTTTATCAGTTTAGCTTCATTGACAGATTTTTAAACTAACTTATCCTCCTTCCTCTAGCTTCCCTATTATTCTATCTATTCCCTATATTGAATCTCCATTTCACAAAAACATCAAATCAATTTAGCGTTTCTAAGAAAAGTAAAAAAAAAACACCGCGCAGATGAGTCACTGAGAGTAGATACTCGTAGTAACAAGCAACAACAACAACGTGATGCTTTCACTTCCAAGGTCGATTAATAAATGATCTAAATGAGATTTTACCTGTGTTTAAAATTATATTCTGAAAGTGTTTGAGATGTACTAACCTACTTTATACAAATTAAAAACACGCCAAAGAAATGGACATACAACATACGCTCGAAGAACATTACCTTCCTTCTGACGAAGACGGGTAGAAATCAGTAGTGCTGTATTATATTCCATAAATATATTTTGACTAAAAAAAGTCACAGTTAGAAAAAAATGTCACAATGCAGCAATGATATTTGAAAGAATATTTACTTTGTTCCTTCTACCATCTTATTTAGATGACACTTAATTACATGAATGTGTTTTTCTATATATTTTTGTAATTTTTGTTGTATTTTTTTTTCTTTTATTCTGTCTTGTATGGGGTGTCAACTAAATGTTTCTTATTCTTAAAATGTTTTAAATTTAGTGGAAAACTCCTGTTTGTGCGTAACAGAAGGCAGCGATTATTACAATAACATATAATTATTATGCAAAGTGTTACAAAACTACCCGATACAAGTCAAGACGCTCCTACCACGGTATATAGATGTTAACAAAAAGAAAACAAATCTGTCTATTGTGCTCCTACCCAGAATCGGTAACTAAACAACTTTCTAGAAACGGGTCAAAAACGACAAAAAGTTTTTAAATTCCTATACTTCACGGTCACGTGATCCGTCTGATTTCAATAAAGAGTCGAAGTAATTTTGTCATATTTCGACCCATGTGTCTAGGAGAAAGTTGTTTAGTTACTAATTATGTAACACCTTGTATTAATAATTTCATCTCTAACGGTAATCGTAGCTCAAATGCCACGGTATAATAGCTATGTAGTTGCTACGAATTGTATATTTTCGACGAGGTATACTCATATAATGAGAGCGCTTCTCGTCCTTTAATAATTTTAGAAGCGGTACTATTGAACAATAAGTTGGTTTAATTTTCATTTTACTGGTATATTCAAAGTGAAAGTCAAAAATCATTTATTCAATTTAGGACAGAAAATGTCACTTCTCAACGTCAAAATTTAAAAATCAGTAATATTGTCACTTAGGGGACCCGAACATGTCTCCTTATCTTTTATTCATTTATTTTATTTTATTTAACAGTTTTCGGGGATCTTACAGCTAGGAATTGAATATTTAATACAGTAGAACAGTAAGGCCATTTACAAGTTTCCACTTATAGTTAATGTGTTAGTAATTATGTCACATCACTACTGTGCACAACATTCATTTACCTACACCCAAAGAAGACATCGCTCAAAGCTTTTTTAAGCCTTTTTTTGGCCCTACTAGTGCTTCGAGACAAGACACAGACAATCGGGCAAGTGCTGAAAAGAAGCACCGGAACAAACTCAGTCCACAAGCTGCCATAAAAAAGTGAAAAAAGTTACAATAAAAAGGTAGGTACATCAGTTTGGTGCAGGCTAGACTGCCTATACATTCTCGTCGTCAAGATTGTCTTGAATCCCATTACTAATAATGAATTTGCCACTGATATATCACTTTTAAAAATATGAAACGGCTAGTTTGGAATTGATGACACATAAGTGACATGACATAGTGTCCACAACCATTTAAAATAAGCCGTCTCAAATCAGTGATCTCAAATAGAATCAAATCATATAGTGTTTTTTATATCGCGACAAAATGTTTCCAGGGTCTCGAACTGTCTCCATACCAAATTTCATCTCAACGGGTCAGTGGTTTAAGCGCCAAGGGGTAACAGACAGACAGACAGACACACTTTCGCATTTATAATATTAGTATGGATAAGTAACATATAAGCTTCACTTCTCTTTAGGTCGGCAACCCTTAAAAAAGAATGGAATCGGTAACATTCGAACTGAACACGACACAGATGGCGCTGTACGTATTTGAATCGCGGTTTATTTGCGGTTCGCCGGGAAAACTTCTCATCAGGTAACGTAAATTTTTGAAGGGTTTCGCTAGCAAATATATAGCAGCGATGCAGACTTATAGTCGCGGTATCGCCCCATATAAAAGGGCAAAAAAAACTTTCCTCCCAGGTAGAACTTTTCACCTTTCAGATGTGGAGAGAAGTTAGGTTCGATTCAGGGGGTGAAGAGGTGAACCCTTAAAGAGACACCTCGATCATATTTCTTTGCTGATCAGTCATTTCTACAAGAGATAGTGTGATGTTTTCGCATAAAACAGACACTAGGAATTCAATAATTTGTGCTATACAATAGAGCGATTTGACTAAAATTAGAAAGAAAAAAATCTATTTTTTTAAATTTAAATCGCCATATCTTTCTACATTTATAACTAATTGAAACTAAAAAAATAATGTATGGAATCTAATTTTATCTAGTTTATAAAAATAAAAACGTATTGGGTACTTGCCGTACAACAACGCGATATGGTACCACACAAGCCAGCTAATGGGCCCAAACTTTAGCGAGCCCACCGAACAGCGCGCCTTCATTTCGCACGCAGTCATTTAAATTGGACACAGCAAGATTGGAGCCGTGTACTCTTTTCTGATGAGTCTAAAATTGTGTTACATGGCAATGATGGAAAGAAGAAGGTCTACCGACGTAAGGGAGAGCGTTTCGCAAAATGCTGCTTTGAAGAGAGGGTTGCTTATGGCGGTGGCTCATGGACTGTCTGGGGCGGTATATCCGCGAGCGGCAAAACTCAACTTGAGGTTGTTACAGGACCACGGCTGCCAACATTAAATGCTGAAAGGTACATTCGAGAGTGCTTAGAACCTCACGTGATACTATACGCGGACTATGTGGGCCCAAATTTCCTTTTTATGCATGATAATGCAAGAGCCCATGCGGCCGGCATCGTCAGGGTAGATCTGATTTTAAATATCCAGGGACGAGACGTATCGTATTCGTAAATAAGCTAGACGTGTCGCAAACAAACATAAAAACCTAGGAATCATTATTAGGTTTCTCAACTGTGTTTTATTTATTAACATGCAGCTTAATTTCATAGAAGGTGACCCAAATATAATAACTCAGTATTGTTTTAAAAAACCTTTTTATTAGGTAATATAAGAAAAAATATTTTGAGTGATGCCGGGAATATTATGTAATGGGGTTACATACTGTTATCATTTTTCGACCAAAGTGGCCGCTGCCAGAATCGATTATTACAGATTCCCATGTACATTTTTTGATCACTGTTACCAGAACCAACTTACGCATTCCAGAATTTCCTGGCTGATATCTCTAAGCTTGAAGAGTCTGAGGCTTTTTGACATAGACTCGTGCATGACTTTAATAAACACCACAAAAAGAAGTTTGGAACGGCGAAATCGGGCAATCTTGCCGACCAGCGCAATTAGCCAAAACAAAATTGTTTATTGTTTTTTTTTGTAACTGTTAATCTGTTTACTTCACAAATATCAAAGATATATCAACGTTTGCAAACATTTGAATATCTTCCAATATAGGCTGATAAATTTAAGATAAATGTATGTAAGCTTAATGGTACTTTTTCCGACCAGAGGGAGCCAGCCACACTCGAAGTTCGCACAACCCCCTAGGGGATCGGGAAAACCGTTCGGGGCGACGGCCCCCTTCGGTGGGTTCAATCGCTGTCCGTGGCTACGGACAGGTCATTTGGTTGGGGGAGACGTTGCCGTCTCACGTCCTTGGTTGGGTTGGCGCTGGCGAGCTTTTCAGCTACGAGCCAGGGTCGAGGTCAGTTTGGGTGGTGTCATGTCCGGTGGTCATCAACTATCAGCGAGGCTTGCGCCTGCAAGCTGATAGTCGGGTCAGTCCTGTTGCTGCTGTCCTCGTCACCATCACTGGTGGTGAGGAGGTCTCGCGGGAAAGCTCGGAGTCGAGTCGAGCTGTGGTCTGGTGGCCTCGAGTGGTACGGAGCGATGTTCCTCAAATGCGGATGCCGAGATCCCTCCGCTCTTCGGAACATACGCTCGGCGAGGTGTCCGACGAAGTCTTCCACAGTCTCGATCTTGAGGTCTCTTCGCAAGACGTCATTTCTGACGTAGCGGGGGGCAGCAGCAACGGTCCTCAGAGTCAGCGACTGCTGGGCTTCTATTTTCCCACGTAAGCGCCGGTTAGTCAGCGCGTACCACGCTGGTGCAGCGTAGGTAAGGCGGGTTCGTACGTAGGCTTTATAGACGGGCGTCTAAATATAGCTTCGCTCTCATGGGGAGGTTGGACGACAAAATGGGTCTCAGCTTGGCTCTCGTTACCCTCGTGGTGTTGATGAGAGCCTTGACGTGTGGAGTCATCTTGAGCTGGCGGTCAATGGTCACCCCCAGGTATTTCACCGTGGGGGTCCATGGTATGGACTCGCCTCGGAGTGTCAGCTGTGGCGGCATGGTTCTCCTGTTGCTGATAAGGATGGCTTGGGTCTTCTTGGGGTTAGCTGAGAGCTTCCAGTCGTCCAACCATTGCGGCAGTAAATCCAGGGTGCGCTGGATTTTGATCGCCGCGTGGTAAGGCTTTATCGAGGAGGCCACGTATGCCGCATCGTCAGCGTACAACGCAAGCGTGGCCTCTTCCCCTACAGGGATGTCGTCCGTGTACTTGGAGTAGCACACGGGCGAGAGACAGCTTCCCTGTGGGACTCCTGCTAGGATCGGTCGTTCTGTAGAAATGGCGTCTTCCACTGCCACTTGGAAGCGCCGGTCTTGGAGGAACGACCGAACCAGCCTTACGACTCGTCGGGGCGCAGAGGTAGAAGCAATTTTGTACAGCAGTCCTTCATGCCAGACGCGGTCGAACGCCTTTTCCATATCTAGGAACACTCCGACGGAATGCTCCTTTCGGTTCTGGGCGGCCGCTAGTTGGTGAAGGACGCGGGCTAGCTGTTGGGTGGTGGAATGCTCGGCTCTGAAGCCGTATTGCTCTACTCTGGGTTCAATATGCGGTAGGAGATGAGGAAGCAGCAGTTTCTCGAGCACCTTTGAAACTGTGGGCAGCAGCGTTATGGGCCGATAGCTATCGGCTCGCAGAACATCTTTTCCTGGCTTAGGAATCATGATGACTCGTCCCAGTTTCCAGCTCTGTGGGAAGTGGCCAAACCTCAGGGTTCCGTTGAAGACTCTAGTCAGCGTCGCGACGGAGCGCGGGGGAAGGTGACGTAGAGCCTCGTTGGGGATGCGATCTGGGCCTGGGGCTTTTCTCAGCGGCGTCCTCAGCAGTGCCTTGCGGATTTGTCCCGGTGTTAGGACAATGGGGTCTTCGTTACTTTGGACGTCATGACCAAAGTAGTCCTGCAAGTAATCCAACACCATCTCCTCGTGGCAGGTGTTTGCTGTTGGGTTTGGCTTTAACTGGGTTTCGAGATGGTCTGCGAATATCTCGGCTCTATCTGCGGCCGCGAACTTCTTAGTCCCATTCGAGTCATTGAGGGGGCGCGTAGGCGGGCGGCTGCCCGTGAATCGCCGACAAAGTCTGTGGACTTTGTTCCAGTCCTCACTGGCGTCATCAACCTCTCGCAGCCAGGTGTTCTCAGTCCTCGTCACAAGGAGCTGGCACACCTCGTCGGCTATGCGGTTGAGGCGAGACTTCAGGACGGGACAGCGGGATCTCATCCATGCTCTTCTGAGCCTCCTTTTTTCCTCTATCTTCTTCTTGATAGAGGATGGGATGTTCGCGGAGTTCGCTCTGCCGTTGGCTGCTTCCTCTGCTGCGGCTAGCGCGTTCGCGGCGCACGCGGTGAACTGCTCTGCGAGGAGATCAACTTCCTCCGCACTGGTAACGGGGAAGGATGGAGAGTGTTCTGCCATGTGCGCGGCGAAGGTCTGCCAGTTGTATCTCCTACGGTCCGGCGGGGTAGTCCGGGTCGGATCAGGAGAGTATTTAATGAGCAGCGGCTGATGATCTGAGATAAGGTGGTAGTCCAGGACTTCTACCGTCATGGTGTTGGTCAGTCCTTGGGTTACCACTAGATCTATGACATCCGGTAGTGCATTGGCTTGGTAGGGGTAGTGTGTGGGCGTCTCTGGCCTGACTACACTGTAGCCTCGTCTCTCGGCGTCGTCAAACAGCCGGGTCCCGTCGGGACAGTTCCTTGTCGAGTTCCATGACAGGTGTTTACAATTAAAGTCGCCAGCGATGATGGCGGGTGTACTGCCCAGTGGCGTGAACGTAGAGGGAGCCAGCGCTATTAGGTATTATACGGCATTTCCCAGATGATTTTGGGTGTTAGTGCGAGTCAAAAGCGTTCAGCGCCATCTATGTATGAGCAGACAAAAATATAAAATAGGAAACCTCTAACAACAGAATAATAATAATAGTGTTAAAACTGACTGGAATGCCTGTGTGATGTATCAATGTAGTGAATTGTCAATCAATTATACTTAGAAATAATCTAGAAAACATTGATGAAAGCAACGCGGCATTACAGCGTTAAGAAGCACTTGAAAATTTCGACAGGCTCTGCCAACGCCAGGGTGGCCGAGAGGTTAGGCAATCGCCCGGCATGCGAGGAACGCGGGTTCGATTCCCGCCTCTGGCGGTCAATTTTTTCAAGTGCAATAATATATTTATATTGCAAAGTGAATGCTTATCACTTAAAAAACAATAATTTAAAGGTTTCATTTTCATTGAACATAACTATTTTAAACTATGTGACCACTTTGTAAAGTTTTCGTTTTCGTTAGCTCAAAGTCGATTCATTCGTATTCTACTATGTAATCGTTGGTCAATTATGATTTTGATTTTACAGACGGCTTTGTTTTTCAATTAAACCCTAATTGGTTCTACATATCTAAAGAAAAATAGACAAACTTAATAGTAATTACCCAAAACGACCGAGATCGATCAAATTCAGAAAAGTTTTAATCAAAATTATACCCGTGTCCTTGAGGCAAGGAGGCGAGGATGCTGGCTGCGTTCCCGCGTTGGATAGCTATACTAAGTGGGTTTTAAGGTTATTTATTTTATTTTTATGCGTGTCTTTGTTTTTCTTTTCTTTTATTGAATAAAGTGTTATTGATGAAAAGTTGTTATTTTTTTTAACACTGACAGTGTTCTTACTTATTTATATAAAGTTAAATAAGAAACCAAAAATTTGCACACTCTATCTTGCGCAGGGGCCATGAAAGGATGACACGCAAAATCGTGAAGCGTTCCACATTTTTTGCCAAAGGACGTGGGTTCGAATCCTAACCGTGTGCGAATTTTTGGTTTCTTTAAACTTATATTCATTCGACGATTTATTATTATTATTTAGTATAGTTAAGTTTTATAGGAAACTTTCTTCATATCTTTTTCCTGAATCTGATATGTATTTTACGTAGACGATTAGAGGATTGTGGAATTCCGCAAATACAAATAATGGTTTCTTTAGTTGTTGCACCTTTTAGATCGTAGAAGAGGCTTTATTGCATCAAAAAATCACCGACTGGTACCGATTCGAATAGTCAAATCTCCAAAGGTGAACCGAGTTGGTTTAACAGCTCTGAGTGTCGATAAATACGCGGCAATGTATGAACAGAGCCAGTTAAAGCAGCATAAGGTAAATTAAAAACAAAAGCCATGTTTTTGTTTTTTATATATATATATATATATTTTTTTAAAGTGTCGTTATCTCACCAAACACGCACATACTACATATTATACCAAAATTCGTTCACATCGAATTCGCTGCACAAAACTCATGATGATGAATGACGTAAACAACAGAGACATCAAAAAATGATTTTAGTTTATAGTCAAAAGTTTTTTCTGATTGACACTAGTTTATAAAACATGACATGATAATGTTCGGAGTGCGAACCCGAGATCTTCCGTCAGTACGTCGGCCATGAACTAAGGCCAAATGCTTTTTTTTCATTCGGAGTGCCACGGTCTTGTCCGAGACGTAAAACCTAAAATACCGTTTGCCGCTGCATTCTCGAACAGCTAACGATCGCTAGCGTCGATACACGATTTAAGGCCGTAATTTTACGCAGAGCGTGTCAAGCTGTCAAATTAGCGACGTGGAACCTTAGCAGTAAAGTTAATCATATACGAAAATAACACATAAGAAAAGTTATTCAGCGTGATGAGCATTTTCTATAGACTTCGGAAAATTTAATGTAAGCAGGCGACTGATGTGGAACCTTAGCAGCTTAGTATATGATATGAGAAGCTTTCGGGAAGTTTGATCAGGGTGATGATGACCTTTTGTAGATTTATAAAAATCGAAGATCTGTAATACTTGATGTGGAAACAGAACAGACCAACTAAACTATAAAATATAAAGGAAAGGTTAAGGCAAAATATTTATTTTCGTTATGGTATAAACAAAATCTGTAAATATATATTATTTTAATCTAATTATAATAGATGAACTCTCATATTGTTCTGACGCTATCTCGACTTGCTAGCTCGATACTTACTTCGGCAAGGCAGTTGTCCGACCAGCAAACGATGGGTGAAAAGCGAGTAAAGCCAGAAATTAGAAACTAGTTGGTGAGTTGTCGCTCGGCTATTATAGGGACTAGTGTTCTTGGGCGACCGGTGATTTGAATTTGGAATAGAATTGACTGCTAAGTAGTTGTTTTCCGGTGCGAGAATAGCGGAACCCGTGTCATCTTTAATAGCTTTGTGGCTCAGCTACAAACTAGTAAAGCGAGTTCTCGCCGGCCAGTGTAAACAGTCAGCGACATAACTATTTATGTATGCTTATCTTTTGTTGACACGGACGGGGTAGTAATGGATCTACCTCCTAGTGATCCACCCCGGGCAACGGCGCATAACGAACTCCAGTTGGTGATGGCGGCTGACCGATCCTATCAGCGGTGGTAGGCTCCGTTACGTGCCGCCTGGTAGCAACCACCCTCCCACCGAAGCCCGGCGCCAAGCAGCTTGCTGTGTTCCGTCGGTGAGTAAGAGTGCCAGAACCTTCTAGGTGAGGCTCGCTCTGCCGTCGACTCTGTCTACGCCACATCTGGCTTAGTCTAGAGTAAATAATTATCTAAATCTTAAAATACTCGTAGTTGTTGATTTTAGCATAAAGGCTAATCAGTGATCTAGAGTAAAAATTTGTACTTTTCGCTTATAATTATCAAATGCAACAATTTTTACTGTGGGTCCAAATTAAAATACTGATAATAAGCCCCTGAGAGTGATAAGTGATCTTTTTTTATAGGATTTCGGTGTTGGCCCATAGTAAAATTAGTTGCGTTAGAATAGCAGAATCGCACCCTAAGACCCACTTGCCCAAGTCCAGATTGGCTAATCCGGACTTGTTCAAGGTCAACTATCAGAGTTAAAAGCCCATTTGCGCAAGTCCGGAATAGCTAATCTGGACTTGCGCAAGTGGACTTAAATTGATACATATTTTTTTTTAATGAGGAAATCTTGTTTCTTATAATTTATATCTGGTTTACTCGTCAGCAGTCAGACAACTGCCTTAGCCAGTGTACGGCCTTCCCACGCTGATCGCCGTTGGGGCTGGCTGGCGGCCAGCGGTGGACAGCTGTGCATCGTGATCAGTGACCGGTCACTTTCGTAGTGCCACCACGATATACCTAGGCCTTGCGATAGACCGTATTAGCTAATCCGGTCTGGCGCAAGTGGACCTTCCGGATTAGCAAATCCAGACTTGCGCAGGTGGGATTTCAACTCACATAACAGGCCTTAGTGTGCGATTATGCTGTTCTAACACAACAACTTTTACTCTGGGCCCAACATTGAAATCCCAAAAAAATTATCACTGATCGATCAGTTAAAAGTTAAGTCAGCCTATATAGATCCCACTGCTGAGAAAAGGCCTCACCTTAACTATGAGGAGGCATACGAGCCATACTTCACCACGCGGGCTCAGTGCGGATTGGTGGAGAGGTGTCTGTAAGGCAAGTGACAAACCTTACTGTCAGATGTTATCAAGCCCCCCTTGGGCCTCTGACTAGGCTTAGCGACTAACAGATATTAGCCGGGACCAACTGCTTAAAGTGCCTTCCCCAGCGCGGAGATGCTTGTCATGGACGTCACTTAAATGGTCGGAATGGTCACCCATCCAATCACGACCGCGCCGTGGGTTGCTTAACTTTGGTATCACTACCAAAGCGCTGCCGCCACTACGCCACGAACACCTCAATCGATCAGCCTCAGCTTTATATGTATATTCTTGACCACTGATTAGCTGTTACAATCTTTATGCAAAAATCAACAATTATTTTAAGATTTAGATATTGGTCCCAGCTTCCTCCTAGCTTTATCCCGGTTGTGCACTCGCACGCGAAGGCCCGGGGTCCGCTGACCATGATCTAGGATGTGGCAGATCAGGTAATTACAGTGGAGCGACTGCCATCTGACCTCCGTGACCCTGTTACCAGGGGAACCTGACCAGTTTTGGATCATAGTTACACCTGCAGTCGCCTGAATGTGCAGGTTTCCTCACGATGTTTTCCCTCACCGTAAGAGCATCGGTTAGTGAAACAACTAATGTAACATAATTCAGAACAAGTCATTGGTATATGGCATGGCATGTGGGATCGAACCGGTGCCTCCCGCATGAGAGGCAACCCGCTAGCCACTGCGCCACCGACGCTCTTTTTAAGTTATTGTATTAGGGCAAATGAAGCTTTGATCTACGCCTAATTAACCATTTTATAATTCAATCGCCACTCTTTAAGAGTACCTACCTACATTATTATTTTGTCCAACTTGCTTCCTTCAAATAATGAACATAATTTTAATATTAATAAATACATTAAATGTTAATAATCCATGATAAATTTGATGACCGTCTTGGTGTAGTAGTTTGCGCCACGGACTTCTAAACCACGCTGTTGCGGGTTCGAATCCCGCAAGGGGCAAAAGTTTGTGTGATGAGCACGAGCATTTGTACCTAAGTCATGGATGTTTATAAAAGTATTTAAGTATGTCTATCCGTTATCCTAGTCACCATAGCACAAGCTCTCGTTTAGTATGAGGCTAAGTAATTGGTATGTTTGTTGGAACAATTTATTTAATATTAGTAAATATATCACGTACATATTGCTCTGATCCCAACCAAAGTAAGCAACTAGAGCGCTTGTGTTAATGCAATCAGATACAATGCTGGTATTAATACATCCAGACCCGAGACTATATAGAATATCGGGATTATACATGTCGTAGGATTATTTGATATACCAAATTATCGCGAATATTCTAGGAATTTTGCGAAAACACGCATAATCAGACAATTATATCAGCTGGTATATATTAGACAATGGTGATCATATTTTTCAATCTTGCTAAAAAAAGTTAGGTTTTTTGCAAAGACGCGAGTCGCCTTAGTACCACAGAAAATTGTTAACGCTTGGCTATTGGCTTGATTTTTGCTTGTTGTCAACTCTTATTCTGATTGGTTCCTATCTTTTCCCATGTAGTTTTGATGTATTATTATAGAGTTATAAAAGGTAAGAAATGACAATCCACATTACTTTTTGCACTATTTTTCAACTCCAAACCCAACCTCAAACACATTGAATATTTAAAAAAACTGCTGGCTTGCTTACAAATCACAACCACAAACAAAACAACATCCGACTATAAACTGACATTTAAAACATCAAGTATTTAGTGAACCAATCAGAGAAGATGTTTTTGTGGGGCGCTCAAAACGGCCAATCAGTGTTCTATTTTCATAATAACCAACGATTCTCATCGCAATCATACTAAGGCGACTCGCATTTTTGCAAAAAAAACTTGTTTTTTTAGTAAGGTTGAAAAATTTTATCACCATTGTCTTCGCAAAATCTCTAGATAATTCGAGATAATTCTAACTATCAAATCATCCTACGAAATAAATACACTTGGCGACAGAAAAATTAGCCCATCGAATAATTTTCAGACAAACATGCTTACTACACAGGGTCACAAATATAAAGGTACTTGTACAACTGAAATGATGTTTGAGTCAGTAGATGGTGAAAATATTTATTTCTTAATAGAGCTATCCAATCAGCTACACAACATTATCTATGTCTTCAAAAATGCAATGGAATAACTCACTTTGTACCTTTCATATAACTTTGTACGGAACGCGCAGACAGAGTTACCCTTTTTTGTTTTTAAAGTAATTTTTGCGGGCAATCAAAAAACGTTGTTGAAAGACGAACATTAATCCAATCGATTAACCTAAACATCATTACAGTTGAACAAGTACTTTTTTAATAGCGAACCTGAGAAGTACTATGTATGTATGAAAATTATTCGATGGGCCGATTTTCTGCCGCTGAGTGTACATAATGACTAGACCGGGGACCGAACCCGGGACCTCAGAGGCGCGAAACCTTGAAAACCAGTGTGTGAGCCACGGCCAGGGCGTCAAATTTAACTCTACTTTTCGAAAGTAGGTAAACACTGAAACATTTCGCTCTCTATTCTCATATTTTAACGCTCTGACGTCGTAAAAATGCCATAATGCACGCTCTAGCCCGCTGAGATGTGTCGTCGGTCGTCAGTTATGTGCGCGTACGCATCTCCGCTGTTATCTTTTCCGTGGCTGTGATGTCAGACATGCGCGCAGCTGGATTGCGAATAGTGTTGCGTATCGATAGTTGACGACATCAAATAAATAATATCTATAGTGTATAATTTTAATTTAACCCAATATTTGGAATATCATAGAATAAGTAGGTTTTTCAAAAATAAAGTGTTTATGACCACTGCTTGATTCTGAGATATCTGTATGTGAAGCTTTAAAGGTTGAACGTTTGAGTCAAGGGTCCCTTCCCTTTACCTGAAATGACCTGACAGACGGCTATATTTTATAAATGAAAAAAATGAAAAATGATGCTTATCTTTTATGTATAGAAAACTAGTGGTTCCCCGCGACTTCGCCCACAAGAGTTGGATTTTCCATATAAACTTCCATCCCCCATTTCACTCGCTTAATGCTTTTATATCGCGTCAAAATGTAGCCTATGTCCTTTCCAGGGTCTCGAACTGTCTCCATACCAAATTTCATCTTAATCGTTTAAGTTTTTTAAACGTCAAGACAGAGAGACAGACACACTTTTGCATTTATAATATTAGTATGGATTGATGTCAATGAATAACATTTGACCTAGTAAACTCAAATATGAAGCTGGAGAAAAGAATTTTCGTATAGCTCCATTGAAATCATACTGTATCAATAACTTACCAGAAAAACGTCGATACCTAAGTTTTTGTGTGCAAACTTTTGTATTAATAACTTTGTTAGTGTATTTTAGGTTAGGATTGTATCTTATCCGTATTAATATATACGGATAAGATACAATCCTTTCAGCCTATAGATATCGACAAATTAAGTCTAATTTGTCGATATCTATAACAATACTAGCGGGCTGGCGTTTGGCTTGTCGCCACGGGTCGCCAGAAAACGACGACATATCGTAAGCAAGTGTTTACCAATGTTGGCCATTTTATTTAATATTATCTTTTTTAGCTTATTAAAATCAATATTTCTGACGACATGTTTCTTATGTGTTAATAAAAGCTTGATGACTATGACTGTTTGTAACACGGACTTTGTCGTACTAATATTTACTAGTAACGAGTACTACTTTGTACTAGGTACTAAACTTTTAAGCCGCAAGAAATTCTATAAATACAAAATAGGTGCTCTACTATGCATGCTATCACTGGGAGATTGGTAACAGTTATAGATTAAAATTTCACCTAATTTGGATTACGAATTTATGAGATTGACACTCTTTACTAGCATTCGCATTTTACTAAGTGAAAACATTATTTGTTCACAATTTTCGTATAAAGTTTCTGGCTTTGGACCATAATAATTGTCTATCGTCTTTATACTTAAAGGAAGCTGACAGACGCGACTTCTTCAAGTCTCCCTTTGACAAGATGTGGTGGACTTTTAATTCAATGATAGTCCAAGTATACATTGTCGCTAAAACTTCATTCAATGTTATAAATTAAAATAATTATATTTTTATAACTTAAGCAATTATTTTGCAAGTTTTTACGAAATCAAATCAAATTTCACTTACAAAAATTAATCGACTGTGTCATCCGGTGGGACTCGAACCCACGTAATTTTCGTAAGTGAAATTTGATTTAATTTCGTAAAAACTTGCAAAATAATTGCGTAAGTTATAAAAATATAAAAAGTTAAAGCTGATTTCATCTTAACTGATGGTTAAATATTTGTAAAAATATTTCCATTGGATACATGCGGGTACATTCCCAAAGAATTGATGAAATTGAACGCCGGCTCACTGGCGTAGCAAGCACTTGCAAAAATTCGTCGACTGACAAACGTCCTCCGTAGCTTAGTTGGTAAGAGCACTCGACCGGATAGCGAAAGGATGTGGGTTCGAGTCCCACCGGATGACACAGTCGATTAATTTTTGTAAGTGAAATTTGATTTAAATTAAAATAAATAAATAAATTATTATGTGTTGGTAAATAACTTCACTTGGAAGTGAATTTATTACATTCATGACTTGTATTTGACTGCCTCGTTGGTGTAGTGGTCAGCACATCCACGAGGTCCCGGGTTCGAATCCCAGGTTGGGCTGAAAAGTGTTGGTTTTATCTATCTTGAAATAACTCAGACACAGCTCCGGAGTCAGGAAGTCGAATTATGAGAGTAAAGGAACACAGAGTGCACCCGTGTATTGCGCACACGCTTGTGCCCTATAATATCTCCCGCGCAGTCGGCTAATGTCTGTTAAGATTGGCCACTGTAGTCCAAATTCAGCTAGGAGGACATTATTTGAAAGATCTATGCTAAGCTATATCCAGTGTCAGTCTGGCGTACCATTTTTGGGACAACCCGTATACATCTAAGCCTACAATAAAAGATGAGGACTTTTACGCGAATAAACATAACAATTTACTGCCATACAAAACTTTGCCTAAATACATAAATGCTTTATATCAAAATATTATCAAATTCAAACGAATCTTTTAAGAATATTGAGGCATGATTAATTTTTCTCTCATTTCAGTATATTTTATGCGTGTTTCCGACACAATACCAGATTTCCAATCGGGTTGAAACTCTGCTATCGACTATGTCATGCAATCACCAGAACTTGGCTCCAACAACGACGTGCGCTCGTGTAAAACGCCGCGACTCTGATCTTGGGCAGATCTTGACCCATTAACACGCCCGTGTATTTTCGGCGCACTCCTGCGCAGCGAGTCGCGCCATGCCCGCGGCATGATGACCACGCGCGGCATCAGGCGGAAGAAGTCTTCCTTGACAGAAGTCAAAGTGTCTGTTATCGGTGCACCCTCGGTCGGCAAGAGTGGTACGTCTTTCTAAGTGTCAGTGGAAGTGTCAAAATAGTTCAGTGTTCTGTTTAAGCAGTGTTTTCTTTTTGAAGTTCCGTCATTTGGGGGTTACTGCTCTGCATGACCAAGGCAAATTTTTTTCGTTTATTCGTCGTACATACATAATTATGAAAAAATTGGTATTTTGTTGTACATAAAGCCCTTATAATTTTACTGTATCTGCATAACAATCAAAAGTAATTTTACTATATTACAAAAGAATGTTTCCATTCTGTAAACATACAAAAATGCAACCTGACTACTGGCGGAAAGGTCCTATTGTAATAAAATTACCTTAGATTAGTATCTTAAAAACACTGTTTCAATTCCCCAGTATGAAAGAGTAACTTAATTTTCTTTAATTTGTTTTTACATTTTTGGTTTTTAGGTATTCCTATTATCTACTAGGTTTCTAGCAAGGTACTTCCTATCAGGTCCACAAAATCTATGGTTAAACTTCTGAGCTATAAGGGTCTGACATTAAGCTTTCGGGTACAAAAGGTACCTATATCATGATTTCGTACCTCAAATAAATGAAAGAATACCTTGGTGGTGCGGTGTAACTAGTAAGACACCCTTTGGGCAGGAAAATGTGTTGTGTTCAATTTGTTTCTTGTAATCACTAAACATAAAGTTCACAATATGAGTTGCGAGAAAATGATTATTTCCTAATAGTCAATAGGTAAGGTGTCATAGATAATCAGCAAATTAAAGCGCCAAACTTACATTACCGAAGTTTGATATACTGAAACCACTTATGAGGTTAAAAATACGTCAACAGCTGTCTCGTAAGTTGTGAGTGTTTATTTACTGTAAGGCCACAGACACATGAGGATGATTCGTGTTTTTTGACGAATCGACTTTTTTGTTTTTTCTTCTTGACGGCAATTATGCTTTTTGAATGCCCGTGTTTCACACACGTGACGAATCTTAAAAAAAGACGATTCGTCAAAAATACGTCTGTTTAATATCGAATTCGTTAAAAACATCGTGAAAAGTCGTAAAATGGTGACGGGTCCACATTTTCGTGTCTAAGGTTCATTCAAGCATCACACACAAGAGTCACACAGCGAATGTGAATATTATTCGGATATTTTTTATCGGATTCGGATTTAATTCTAATATTAAATAAACATTTGTCGATTGACGAAAATAATTGACGAAACGTGAAAAATTACTATTCCGTATGGCGTACAGTGTTTTGACGATTGGTCAGTGACGGATCCCGTGTGAATGAGCCTTAACACTTTCCATTTTTACACACAGCAAGTTTGCTGCTCGTGTCGCAAAATTCCAACAGTGGGCCCGATTCTAGCCCTCAGTACCGCTAAAATAAATTCTAGACTACGATAAAATAACAGTTGTCAATTGCTAAGTAAATCATATAACCCATAAGTAGACAATTTAGTGGGGATATAATGTTTCTAACATATTGTAGTCTGTTTTATTTTGGTTTTTTAGCAGAATTGATGATAGTTTAAATGACAGGTTGTCTTACCCCCTTACTAATAATGAATTTGCCACTACTATATAACACTTGTATTAATATGCGACGGCGTAATTGGAATGAATGATAGATAGGTGACATGACAGTGGAGATAAACATTTCATATAACATAGCTATGTTAATAGATAGCTATCTAAATGTGAAAACACGTAAATGGTTATTATTTTTGAAGTTATCAATTAATCAAACTTTTGATACTATAGTGTTATTTGAATAAAATAAAATAAATAAGCAGTCTTATATTTAAAAGTGTTTTACCAATGGATATTATGACAAATAATCATAATTAAGCCCATTGTCAGCTGTATCAAATATGTGTCGAACTGATGAGTCAACAATCGGACGGACTTACCAAAATACATCTGATGAAAAGTTGTTTCAAGGACCGAATATTTCGTGCGTAACCCCATAAATGCTGGTTATATCAACGTTGAAATTGTGGATTCAAATTGAATGATCAGAACAGTTTCGCGGCGGGCTTGTGTATATTATCCCTTTATACTTACGTAAACATTTGTGTGACTGACTGATAAATAAGACAGAATATGAGCTACAGTAATGGAAATTAATTTCGCTTACAAAAATTAATCGACTGTGTCATCCGGTGGGACACGAACCCACTACCCTTCGCTGTCCGAGCGAGTACCAACTGAGCTACGGAGGACGTTAGTCAGCCGCCGAATTTTTGTAAGCGAAATTAATTTCGATTTCGCAAAAACTTGCAAAATATATTTTTAAGAAGTTATAAGAATAATTATGAGCTACAGTTTTCATGTGAATTTTACTAATTCTCAAAATGCGGCATTTTAGTCCCTATTTACTGACGTAATGTGTAATGTATATATATATTTATATCTAAACCCAGCCTCAAATGCCCTTCGCCTTATATTTGCTAATCAAATCATGATGTTTGAGGTTTTAAACACAAGTACTTATTGAAGTCATGATCCTCCTACCGTTAACCCGGTTTGTGCACTCGCACACGAGGGCCCGGGTCCGCTGATCATGATTCAGGATGTGGCAGGTCAGGTAATTACAGTGGAGCGACTGCCATCTGACCTCCGTGACCCTGTTACCAAGGGAACCTGACCAGTTTTGGATTATGGTTACACATGCAGTCGCCTGAATGTGCAGGTTTCCTCACGATGTTTTCCGTCACCGTAAGAGCATCGGCTAGTGAAACAACTAATGTACATAACTCAGAAAAAGTCATTGGTACATGGCGACATGTCGGATCGAACCGGCACCTCCCGCATGAGAAGCAACCCGCTAGCCACTGCGCCACCGACGCTCTTATTGAAGTACATGTTAAAATACATGACTTCAACGAATACTAAGGCTGCGTCACAGAATAAGTACTAGTACTCCGTACAGAAGTACGACTTTGCAATGAAATTGAAAGAAATATCTACTCCATGCTGTCAACGATATGGTGTAATTCAGTTCGCCTCAGACTCAAGCACATTTTTGTGTAGACACCTACACAAAAACATTGCAAGATAATTTTATTCTTATAACTCTGAATTATGATTCAAAATACACTAAACCTATTCAGTGACGTACTATCACGCAACGCGATAGAGTTGATTGCCACAAGAAACTACTTACGCCATCTAGCGCATCTTTCTAGGACTTTATTCACGCTCGTCTAACCAGCAACCTAGTGTCGCGTACCGCCGGTGAATAAAACGCGGGAGCGTGTCGCTGCCGGCTAGCGACACCTAACTTGTTTTTGATTTCGGATTCCATACCAAGTAAAAGTAAAGTTAGCCTATTAGATCCCACTGCTGGGCAATGGCCTCACCTTAGTTATGAGTAGGTAAACACACCTAAATAATACATAAAGTTCATGGCCCCTAACATAATAAAAAATAACACTAATATTCGATCATGCAGCAAGCAGCGAATGGCTTACTTTCCATTTCAACTAGATAAAGCTAGTATTAACAATCACAGGGAAAATCGGAGCTCCGGAAATAATAATTAATTTCTCAACACAAACAGAAATTATACTTTGTGGATTAGCTTACATAGGTATATTATTATGGGTTATCCGCCTTGTACGGCCCAGTCGCACATAATTATTTTTAACCCCGACGCAAAAACGACGGGGTGTTATAAGTTTGATGTGTCTGTGTGTGTCTGTGTGTCTGTCTGTCTGTGGCATCGTATACCTCATTCACCGGGCCAAGTCCAACAATGTAAACAAACCATTGACCAACCTATTAATCCTATTATCTGAAGATTCTCGGCACATACACAAGTGAATTTCTTCACAGAACTCACAAACACCTTCACCAATTACGCCGTAACAATATAAATACGATTATTGCATACAAACACACATAATTACACTCAAAAACGTAAATGATACGAAAAATTTCATCATTTTGACAAAGACAAGAAGAGGACGGCAAACTTTATATTTTTTAATGTAGTGTTGGGAAACCAATTTTGTTCAATTGATCGATTCAATTGGTCATTCGAAACTCGCATGCTTAGTAATGTTTACCCTAAAAGGAATGATATCAAAATTATGTTGTTTTACTGTAGCATTTATTTGAAAGGTTACTGTTCATGATATGGTGTTAAAGATAAAAAGTACATTGTTTTTTTTTTAAATATAAAAACATACTTAAAATTGGATTTATAATTTTAAAACTCTGCCTAAAATAAACCTTTCTAAGAATGAATATCCGCGATTATCTCGCATGTGAATGAATGTTTCAGTAAAGTATTCTGACTTCGAAAAATCTCACCAAAAGGACTAAAATATCACTTTTAGCTTCTAATTAGTTGAGACCAATTAATTTGAAGTCAGTGCATGATTTAGTTTTACCTTTTAAAATTACTTAATGCAATCAGTCGTCATCCATACAAACATTTTATTAAATTATATTTAACTCTTATAAACAAATAGAATAAATATTAATACATAAATTAAATGCACAACCAACCCGCTTGATACCCGTAGTATGCGGTAACTATACCTAAGCCCGCACTGATCGGACGGAAATGTTCGGTGCGCGGGCGACGAACGCTCGCCAGTCGAGAGAACGCCGCCTGCAGCGTAACCTGTGTGTACCTACCGCGTGTGCAAAGGTTTTCAAGTTAAATGATGTCATCCTATTGACTATTTTTGGTGTTTATTCATTTAACTATAATTTCTTAATTTTTCATGTGTGTGACCGTTGCTTTTTTTCTTTGTGTGGTTGTAAATCTTGTGTATAAACGTAAGATAATTATATTTACGAACATTCAATCTTAAAATCGTCTTCAAGACGAAAGTATCTTTAAATTCACTACTATGTTTCCTACGTTCAATTTTCAGGTAAGACCGATAGTAAATATCTTTCAGTTTGTAACCCCTTTTTTCCTAAATCGTTTTGGTCAAGTAAAGTTAAATCATTTCACTCGTCTTTTTTTCATTTATTGCATTCGATTGTATATTGTTCAATTGACTAAATTTCTCTACTTTTTCCCAGCACTAAATATTGTCTATGGTATTCGAGCCGCCATGTTTGTGTTCTTAGCTATGTTTGATGAAAATCGGTCCAAGATGGCCGCCGTAACAAAATGGCGGATAACATAATATTTTTTAAACTCCTTCAATATGGGTATCAAATGAAAGGGCTTGACTAGTAAAATACTATACGCTATGACAAATTTCAAATCAAAGATGGCCGCCGTAACAAAATGGCGGATACATCTTTTTTTAAACTCCCTTAATATGGGTATCCAATGAAAAGGCAATTTCAAATCCAAGATGGTTGCTATCACAAAATTGCGAATTGCATTTTATTTCAAAGTTTACCTACTTACTTTTCCTCAACTATTTTACAATAATAAGAATTATTTATTAATAATTAAAAACCTGATGAAAAATCACATTACTTAGAATTTTAAAACGCAAGAAAATAATTAAAATGAAATTTAAAAAAAAATGAAGTCCCCTACAAAAAGCATGAAATAAAAAATAAATTAAAAATTTATAAACCCCCGACACAAAATAATAGATGCACATAAAAATCCTAAAACAAGGTTTTATAACTATGGAATTATAGCTAAATACAATACAGTTGGTTTAAATGGAAACCCTATAAAAAGCAAAAAAATAAAACTGAAATTTTGACCCTACGTAAGTACACAATTTTCTAAGTATTAAGTTGACCTAAATCGATCGTTTAGCTAGCTCTGCATTTACGTCATACGCCTTTAATTAGACATAATTATTCGGTGGAACAATAAATTCGTGTACGATCAACACCTGTCAGGTTCGGTTATTTACCTCTCTTTGGAGTTCCGCCCTTCAGCGTTACTAGCATCCCCTTACCTAGCTTCTCCACCTTCTTCTACCACGCGGGCTCAGTGCGGATTGCATGGCGCAGTAGTGATTGGATGGGTGACCATTGCGACTATTTAAGTGACATCCATGACAAGCATCTCCGTGCTTCGAAAGGCACGTTAAGCAGTTGATCCCGGCTAATATCGATTGATATTAGTCGTTAAGCCTAGTCAGAAGCCCTAGGGCGGCTTGATAACATCTGGCAATAAGGTTGGTCAGGAAAAATATCTAAAAATTCCAATTAAATTTTATGGGGAGTAACAGTTTGTATGGAAAATCTGTCGTCATCTCAGCACAGAAAATCGCGGGAATCTGCTGTTTAATCAATTGAAATCGCTTCGCATTACCTACTATTTAGATTTGAATCACGTGTATTGTGAAATATAGCACTGGCCAGCCGATTCCTCGTATTTTATGTCAATCACAATTTTAATTTGCTCACATGGAAATTCCATCTCTATTGGCCCAAACATGAAATTTTCCAATGATTTTATTGAATCCCAATCTCTAAATTTAATCCTTTCAAACAAATTCATATTCCAACATGAGGTATTGACTTCTGACATTATCGACGAAATACCGAATTGTTCAACTCGCTATTAGGTGCGGACCTCTATAATACAAGAACGCTGGACTGCATCTGTCAATCAAAAAATTAAGCCATTTTGGCGCTAAAGGCATATGCAACTCTAGGTGGGGGCGCTTTGATTTAATGTTTAGTACAGCGTACTTGTACTCGTATTATAGAGGTCAGTGGGTGGGGTCGCGTGGAACCACTAGTAGTATTAATAAAAGAACAAAATCTGCCAAAACTAAACTACGGTTATGAAGTAAACAATTGCCAAGATCTATTACGGCTAATAAAATTTCATATCAGAGGAAGTCGAACGACGAATTTGTCGAAGTGATAGTTTATATTTATGTTTAAATATTGATGTGTTATCTCTACCGCTCAAGGATCGGTCATCGATTCAAATTTGCTATAAAGTATTCGTGTGATAACCAAAATAGAATACACGTAAGTATCCAAAGATTCTTGCGCGTATTCGAATCCCAATATTGTTACACTTCTATCAAATATTTGGGTCAATCGCTACGGTATTGATAAATATTACGATACCTACCACGTAAAGATTGTTTGTTAATCTAAAAAACATGGCCAAGTGCGCGCCCCATCCACGTGTAGGGTTCCGTAGTTGCGTCACTAATATCCTTTAGAAATATTACAAAGTCGATTGATTGAAGCAATTTTGTATCTACGGAGATAATACAAATTTTCCCCTTCTCAAGCTATTTTCTCAAGTTAAGTCTTAAGTAAGCCTACCTGGAATAGTTTTCCTTTTACAGTTAATATGTATATGTGCTAATCTCATGGTTTTTTTCAAGTACACAAAAGTAGCCGTTTGTCTGGATTTGCAATTTAATAGACGAAAATCGTTTTTTTAGCCTCCCACCTGTTATTTCACCTTACTGTTACTGGTACTGGTATTTGTGATAGCACGGACAGACAGACATACGAACATGGCGAAACTATAAGGTTAACTTGTTGACCACGGAATCCAAAAGCGATAGGCTTAGGCACATCAATTTCCCCGTCTTGCACTGTGAAAGCAAAATTGGTAGTTATATTTTTATAACTTAAGCAATTATTTTGCAAGTTTTTACGAAATTAAATCAAATTTCACTTACAAAAATTAATCGACTGTGTCATCAGCTGACTGAATAACGTCCTCCGTAGCTTAGTTGGTAAGAGCACTCGCCCGGATAGCGAAGGGACGTGGGTTCGAGTCCCACCGGATGACACAGTCAATTAATTTTTGTAAGTGAAATTTGATTTAATTTCGTAAAAACTTGCAAAATAATTGCTTAAGTTATAAAAATATAATAAGTTAAGCTGATTTCATCTTAACTGATGGTTAAATATTTGTAAAAATATTTCCATTGGATACATGCGGTTACATTCCCCAAGTATTGATGAAATCGAACGCCGGCTCACTGGCGTAGCAAGCACTTGCAAAAATTCGTCGACTGAATAACGTCCTCCGTAGCTTAGTTGGTAAGAGCACTCGCCCGGATAGCGAAGGGACGTGGGTTCGAGTCCCACCGGATGACACAGTCGATTAATTTTTGTAAGTGAAATTTGATTTAATTTCAAAATTGGTAGGAAATAGATGAGCGGAATGCAGTACATAGTTTCTTCTTCGATTGACCAAGAGTTTTGTACTATAAACTCTTAATAACAATTTTTACTCGTTGAGTCCGCTCCGTAAGCTTTTACATAAGCTGAAACCGTAAAGTTAATATACAGGAATATTAACTGTATAGGTGAAACCGAGACAGATGCCTCGGAAAAAAATTATCAACCAAACTAGTTTTGTTAGTTTAAGGTTTCGTTGTAGGGAAGTAAATTTTTGCTAAATATAAACAACTAGTGGTTACCCGCGACTTCGCCCGCAAGAGTTGGTTTTTCCATGTAAACTTTCATCCCCTATTTCACCCCCTCAATTTTTTTATATCGCAACAAAATGTAGTCATGTCCTTTCTAGGGTCTCAAACTGTCTCCATACCAAATTTCATCACAATCGAATCAGTGGTTTAAGCGTCAAGAGGTAACAGATAGACAGACAGACACACTTTCGTATTTATAATATTAGTATAAATAAATAAGTATGGATCTTCTGGTTATCAGCAACAAAACTAGTTTGTTACTGATAACCAGAAGTTCGCAAGTCACTAGATTACGGCCTACTAGTAGCCAAATTTTGGTTACTGTTAACCAATTTTTTTTTCAGTGTACTAGCTTACGGGTTAAAATCCCGGAAGGGACATAACATTTATGTGGTGTTTGCGAGCATTTTTTGTAATTTAAGTCATGGTTGTTTATAAACTCTATTATCCCAGTCACCATAGCACAAGCTCATGCTTAATTTGGGACTAATAGGTGTAATTGATAAAACCTTTATTTATTTATAAGGGATCTTGACCAAAACTCTATAGAAACTGGGTCCACTTTGCGTAAACATGCGTCTTCACAAAATGTTCGGATAAAATATATAAATATTTAAAAGAAAACACACAGAAAATATTTTTGAAAAATAATCAGGGGTTTACGAGGAATTCAATGGCATATTAGGCATTTCGAGGTTATGTTTTGTGATTGCAGAATCAATTATGTGATTTTCTAATTAAGTGTTACATTTAAACCCCTATTTGTTAAATTATTTCAAAAATACCAGTGCAATTATAATTTAAAACAAGATTTTTGAAATATAAACTAGAAAGACGCAATCTGGGCCCGGCTTTGGTCAATATCCTTTAAGATACCTAATTTAAGTAAGAAAATTCAGATAGGAAAAAAATAACACCTTTTATGGAGAATTTTTATTTAGATTACAAATTCTTACCAGCATTATTTTTTCCTACAACGAACTGATAAACAAAATAGATAATTTTAGAAGACTAATCAGCTTTATAATTTTAGCCGGATAAAGACTAAATGGAGATTATCAGAAAATCCTTTCTAACAAAAAATGAACGAAATTCTTTGAAGCAAAAGACCATAATAAACAAATTATTCGAAGTTGTCTTGGTTCTTAGGGACTTTCTCAACTTTTGAAGCAACGTGTATTTTCAAGGAGTACCTACGTTAAGGTATATACCGAGGTATCTTATGCCATTGAAAATAGGGCTGGTTTTGCAACAAAAAATTATAATCTCTTTTGCTAGCCATTGGTCATAAAGACATATTAGATCAGCGGTCGTCAAACTTTTTTAGCTAAGGGCCACATAAGATAACGTAGGTACTAACTAAGGTAGTATGTCTACTTGGTGAGAGTCCGGGAGACTTAAACGGGATCCATACAAATTCAATTTTAGTGGTAATGTTTTGTCAACCACTTTTTAATTTAAGCGAGTAACAAATGAAAGTTCGCACTAGGCTCTCATGTCTCTTGCTTGTTTATCTTTATTTTTTATATCGTAATACCGTAATATTTTATTTTTTGTGTAATGTACATAGGAATTTACCCCAGGCATCCGCTGAAAATCAGTTTCGTGGTTTGCCCTCGGTTGACACGACTAATGCCGAGTCGGATGCCTTTTCGGTAGATCATTTCATATATATATCAGCCTATTGCAGTCCACTGCTGGACATAGGCCTCTCCAAGACGGCGCCAACTTTCACGGTCCTTCTCGCATCCAGCCACCACCGGCCACCTTCCTCAGGTCATCGGTCCACCTAGCAGGGCGTCCAACACTACGTTTCCCGAGACGTGGTCTCCATTCGAGAACCTTCCTACTCCAACGCCCGTCGGTTCTGCGACAGACATGACCAGCCCACTGCCACTTCAGCTTACTGCACCTCTGAACGATATCTATGACTTTCGTCTTTTGGCGTCATTTCATAATATTTTGTAAACTGTTCCATTGCTCACCGATTTCCAAATAAATGCTTTTTCTTTCTTTTTTCTTTCAATGGGTAACACAAATTGAAATAAATTGCCTTTTCTATGCTACTAATGATCGATGTTAACTAATATAGATTACGACGACATCAAAGAATACACAGGACATTTGAATTTTATTTATACGAGTTTCAAAGAGTCGACTCTTTCACCTATTGTCTCCCGGGCCGCTATTGTACGGCCGCGTTCGTTTAATCTGTCCATTTATTTATCAGCTACGGAAAAGTATGTTTTAGGTACGAATTTACTTCCAAAATGGATTTTACATCATGCGTGATGTGTACGCGACCTTACCTGCCCACGCGCACCATTTTCGTACCGTTTATCTATTTTAATGTCAGCTTAATATGTAACATTCTGTATCACATTTTACTAACACATCATTCTTCTTTGAAGGCGTGTTTGAAAACGTTTATGAAGTCGTGTACAGTTACTACATTCTTATTGCTTTTGTTTTGGTTGGTTGGGAATTGGACGCTTTCTGTATTTTTGCATTGTCTCGGTTGACCAAGAAATTTATCCGGGGCGGCTGGTTTGTCCTCGGGTATAAATAGTAGTGGCCGACCGATGTGCCGGTTTCGGCTATTGTCGGCCAATTTTTGATTTCCCCAAAAACTTTGCAGAACTTGGCTTCGCACGCGCTTGCGCTTAATTCTTCCCTTACTTATTTTCCCCCTTATGTTGCAAGAAATCAATTAAAAATTAAAAAAAGGAAGGGAGTTTCGGTATCGGCTGGAAACGTGTTCGGATACTTACAACGTAGAGGAAATGAATACTACGTACGACTTATAAATAGTTCATTCGGATACTGACCTAGTACGTAACCTTGGTTCATCAGATCTACGGTAAAATCGGCAATGTCAAACGGCCCATTTGCTACTTTGTCTACTAAATACTCGTACATAATCCGGGCGGTAGTACCATGATAATTAATACACTCTTTTTTAGGGTTCCGTAGTCCTGACAATAAACAATTATAGTTTCGTCATGTCCGTCTGTCTGTCCGAGGTTTTGCTAAGAGACCGTTAGTATAAAGAAACTTTATACCTTTATAGGTTTTTTTATACTAATGTATGTACCAATTACGCCGACAAAGTCGTAGAATAAAATTTTGGAAAAAATTTTTTTTAGGGTAGCTACCCTACATGTGAATTTTTCTCGATTTCTACCACATCGAGCATTGTACATCTAGATCTAAATATCAAGAGTATTGTAGAGTAGGTCTTTGAAAAAAAATAACTTAAGGGTGTTTAAAACAATTTTTCGATTTATTTCTCCATTTACGGAATATTAAACTATAAAGTGCCAGTTTTTGGTGCAGTAGGGCGTCCCCATCATCGTCCCCCATCTCAAAACATGATGATAGTGCATTTCATTTACTTTAGATAATTTTATTAGTTATGCAGATTCGTTGAACTTGGGTGTTCGATAATTTTGTACTCAAATACAAAATCATTAGAATAAATTATTTTAAGTGACTAAGATGAAGTAGATAACGGTACGGAACCCTTCATGTGCGAGTCAGACTCGCACTCGGTCGGTTTTTTTTTATGGGTTTACTCTCATCTCTAGACTCAACCAGACTTGGCTTAGGCAGAGTTGACGGCGGATTGAGCTTACCCAGAAGGTTCTGGCACTCCCACTAACCGACGGACCACAGCAAGCTGCTTGGCGCCGGGCTCCGGTGGTAGTATCGTTCAGCCGCCATCACAAACTAAAGTTTGTGGGTATTTGTAGGTGTGTCACTAGGAGGTAGTAGATAAAGCCAATTTTTCCTAACTGCCGTGTGCTCGAGTCGCTACTTTTTAATCTTTAATAATTGAGTCTTGTTCTGTCACTTTATTTTTCAATTAAATAAAAAAGGACTGCAGAAAGATTTATTTTGAGTGGCGTGTTTAGACACGGCAGATTTTGGTAGATACTTACGGCATATTAACATTACAAAGAGGTCGTTGTTATTTCAGCCAAAAATACAAAAGTTATGTCTCGGCGACAAAGGTTAAACCTGTATAATGTAGAAATGTACACAATATGATCTAAATTTTTTTTCGGAGCTCATGAACATCTTGCGAAATACAATGTGCTTTCTTTCGAATCGGAAGATAAATCGAATCTTTGTTTTTCTAAGCTAATGGCGCAAAGTGCGCCAGCAGTTACATAGTTTTGGCTACAAGGCTAGAAATGTATTTCTGACACAGTGAATGAGCGATTCCAATGATGAAGTATAAACATATGACTTATTTCCAGTACCATAATATATTTGCCTGTCTTTTATTCGTATGGAAATACTAAGTGATTTCGAGCTAATAATAGACAACAATAATATTTGAAGGGACTTTACGAGACGTATTATGTAGT
Organism: Pyrausta nigrata; assembly: GCA_949316185.1. NCBI lineage: Eukaryota > Metazoa > Arthropoda > Insecta > Lepidoptera > Crambidae > Pyrausta > Pyrausta nigrata. The sequence goes on from OX438936.1 coordinate 5,984,562, forward strand.
ATTATCCCGAAAACGGAGTAGGATCTTGATTTATTCAAACTATCAGCGTATGACCGATCGCCTTGGCTTCAAGACTAATGCATTTATAGTAACGTCGTTTCAGCGCAGGATGTTTAGAATTGGTGCACGGAACTATGCAATAAAATGCAATATGGGAATGCAGTACGAGTATTATCGTAGAACAACGCTGGGTAATATTTGTAAAAAGAATACATTGTAGAAGGGTCTTATATAGGAAGGTACTTGATAGTGTCTCAGATGGTAGCTAGCTGCGTCACACGAAAGGAAATACTCCTATAGAACTATTGTAAGTGGTACACATGGCCGCACGTCAGACTACCCCACTTTTACCTAGAGACCTACTCTATTCGCTACGTAATAAAAGCTGGTTTCATAGTTCACATGGGTAACGTGACGTGCTGCCGACTGTAGTAATCTACATCCCTACTTCCTACGACGAAAGTTTGTGATTAATGAGGAATTTTCCGACAGCTCAAAATCTTAGTTTTATTTTATATTGATAGATGGCGATGTTCATCTAAGTCATACAAATAATGCTTCGAAGTCATTGAGCATAAAACAATAACAAATTATTGTAATATTATGTATACAGGCAGGACTGTGTATCTCCCCGCGTAGGTAGCAAAAACGTACCTACGCGCGGCGACCCTTTGTAAGAGGCTAAAACAAGTTGCGTGTCGCTACCGGCCAGAGACACGCTCGCGCGCTTTATTCACCCGCCGGCGAGCGGCTACGTTGCTGGCTGGACGAGCATGAATAAAGTCCTAAAAAGAGGCGCTAGATGGCGTAAGTAGCTTCTTGTGGCAGTAGTGATGGGTTTTTATCCGGATAAATACTTAAAATGGATAAATACTCATAAATATCCATTTTTACCTGAGTATTTATCCAAAAAGACGGATAAATATTTTATGAACATGTTTTTTTGCCATAACACGCAAATTTATGATTATTATAATAGTAAGTTAGTAGTTTAAACCAAAAAAAGTGCTAAAGAGTTTTTGAATCTAAATAATATATAATAAATATAACTCAACGGCGACTGAATGACTTACGTAGTGATCTATCAACGCATAGCCCAAACCACTGGATGGATCGGGCTGAAATTTGGCATGTAGATCTACATCAACGTCATAACATCTACATGTTATGACGTAGGCATCCGCTAAGAAAGGATTTTGATCAGTTCCGCCCCCAAGGGGATAAAATAGGGGATGAAAGTTTGTATGAAACTTTGTCAATTTAAAACTGATCAGGCTGAGACTTTGCATGCATAAAGCTACTATGACGTAGGCATCCCGTAATAAAAGATTTTGGTAAATTCCACGCCTAAGGGGATAAAATAGGGGATGAATGTTTGTATAGTGAAAAAACACGATTCCGTATGCAATGTGAACGTCCATCCATCATGACGTTATCCTGTATTTTGACGAATCGTCAATGACGGATCCCGTGTGAATGAGCCCTAACCTATCCAAAAAGAGTGCCAATTGACTTCGATTTTTCATTCCTCTCTTCTCCATACGACAAAGTAGACTAAGAGATCATGATAGCTGGATGGCGCGACGGGAGTATAAAATATTTTGTATCATCGAGTCTACGCGGACAAAGTCGCAGGCAACAGCTAGTTCCATATAATTAGCTATAAACAAAAATAATCGATCTTAATTATTAAATGACCAAGATTTCGGTTTCTACTGAGAATCATGTTGATGCTGCCGTAGGGTGTCCACTGCTGAACATAGGACTACCCCATGGTTTTCCACAACGGCCGATTGCAAGCGGCCTGCATTCAGTTAAGTTTCATTCAATCTTTACAAGGTCGTCTGTACATCTTGCTGTAGGAAGTCCGTCCTACGCTGCGACTTTGATCAAAGGATCTCCAATCTAGAACTTTTCTGCCCCAACGGCTATCAGTTCTTCGCGCTATGTGCCCTGTCCATTGCCACTTGAGCTTACTGATTCGCAGGGCTGTGTGCTTTATCTTAGTTCTTCTACATATTTCCTCATTTCTGATTCGATCTCGTAGAGAAACACCGAGCATAGCCCTCGCCATTGCATGAACTTAAGTTTTTTTATGAGGCCAATAGTAGAGATCATGATTCAGATCCGTATGTAATCACTGGCAGCACACATTAATTAAAGACTTTCGTCTTAAGGCACTGAGGTACTTGAGACGAGAAGGTGCTCTTGCGTAGTTTCCCAAACGCTGCCCAGCCAAATCAGATTCGTCGACAGACCTCTTTTCTCGAAGTTGGACCTACCTAATGGTCCAACTACTACCTAGTTGGACCACATCCAACTACTACTTAGTTGGACCACAACGTACCAATGCAAGTAACTACTTATCTCAGGTAGACGTACTTGTCAACAACTTTGAGAGTTGACTTCTCAACAGATACTGGAGTGGGTACCACTCTGGAGCTAGACATTACTATCGTCTTGTCCATGTTCATTGTAAGACCTTGTTGGGAGATTCGGTTGAGGTCTTCGAGCATAGTTAATAGCAAGCCGGAGGTATGTGATATATTCGACGTTGACATTGATTCAAATCCATTCGGGAAGCTTGAAGGTGTCTTCTAATGTCACTGTAAACAGTTTAAAAGATATTCGTCTCCGCAGTGGAATGGCCTTCGAGCTCTGCTTCTGTTCACGGACCGACGTGGTGGCATCGTTGTACAGATACTCTAACACCTCTATATATCTATAGCCTATGTGACACCTCGGAAGAGACTGTAGCACCGCTCACGTATCGATCGAATCAAAGGCCTTCTAATAATCCACAAACGCTAATCATAGAGGCATATTGTACTCCTCAGACTTCTGTATAACTTTCCTTAGCGTATGGATATGGTCTATTGTACTGAAGCCTTTTCGAAAGCCAACTGGTTCAGGAGGTTGGAAGGCATCAAAACAACGTACGAGACAATACGCGATGACCCCTGAAAACAGTTGGTGGCTCAGGAGTGATATAGATCTAGTTTTTTTAATAAGGTTTTGTCTTTTGTCAAAGGAACTACCTTTCAAACTTGTTAGTACACTAAAACTAAAAATAATAATTATATTCTGCTATATAGCCGAATTAAAAATACGGTAACCAATCAACAGAGATGCGCTGGAGATATTATAGTGTACAAGTGTGTGCACAATTCATAAGTTTAGTGCAGTTATCTGATCCTTCACTCTCATAGTTCGATGAGATGGGATAGATAACCAATTTCCTGACTTCTAGCTGTTTCTGAGTTATTTTAAAACAGTAAAACCCAGATATCGGCTCGAACCGGGTTTGAACCCGGGGCCTCTTGGATAGAAGCCAGCGTGCTGAAAACTAAATCAACAGGCAGTCTCAGTACACTAGAATGTTTAAAAAGGCGCAAACGGAGCAAGCGCGAACATTTATTTTCTCTGGGTTTCAGCATTAGATCCTGACTTGGTGACACTGAGATAACCTTAAAAGTATGCTCCTTAAATGAGAAAAACAATAAAGTATGAAAATAAGTCCACAACAAACGAAGATATCTGTAAACGTAGATAAAACAAAACGAAAAAAAATACATATGGTGGAATATAGAACTTCCTTTCTTTTTGAAATCAGTTAAAAACTTAAATGACAGGTATCGCACCTGTCGCGCTTGGTAAAGTAGGGCCCAAGCCCAATTAATTATTTTTATCCGCCATTTCGAGTAAATATCCGATAAAAATGGATAAAAACGAGTATTTATCCATTTTGGATAAATATCCGAGTATTTACTCTTTGAGTATTTATCCACTGCCCATCACTATGTGGCAGTCAACCCTATCGCGTTGCGTGATAGTACGTCACTAAATAAACCTATTCAGTGACGTACCTAGTGTATTATGAATCATATTCCAGAATTATAAGAATGAAATTATATTGCAATGTATTTCTGTAAGTGTCTACACGAAAATGTGATTGAGTCGTCTTGATGATCAATGAATCGTTAAAAAAATACCTGGTAGTACGCGTGAATCTAAACATGCTAAACGTAAACATTAAAACAGAATAATAGCTAAAACCAACCTTTTTCTTAAATAAAAATCAACCTGACTTAGGTTGTTCAGCGCCCTCTAGCGGATTTTTAAGTACTGATTTTTGGCACTGGGAAAATCCCTCATTGCATTTGTCTAATCTATATATATAAAAGAAAGTCGTGTTAGTTACTTCACTTATAACTCAAGAACGGCTGAACCGATTTAGCTGAAAATTGGCAGGGAGGTAGTTTAGAGCCAGGAGAAGGACATAGGATACTTTTTATCCCGTTCGACATCATTCCCGTGTGACTTGACATGTAACGTCAGTCACTATAAAACGTGGTATAACAAAAAAGAATCAGACTTGGAATAACAAAATTGACGTATAATGACAGCTATGTAATGACGTATGGATGACTATTTGATATTTGTAAGAAATCAATAATATAACTATTTCTATTAAATAAATAATTAACATTATTGCCCAATTGCCCATTCGTATAAACAGTGAAGTGAACTATAAAACTCGGTATGGTTAAAAATTTAAGTTTTTAGGTGAAGTGAAGTTTAATTAATAATGCCGCGACCAAGACGATCGAATCTTTCCCGACAAAGCCGTGATGCAAGAAGAATACGAAATACTGCAAATGAAAGGACTGAAGAAGAACAAGAAATTGCACGTGAACAGCGCCGCGATAGTATGGCTCGACTTCGTGCTTCTCAATCACGAGAGCAAAGTGAAGCAGCCCGTGAAACAGCTCGGTTGGCAATGCAGAATCGTCGAGCGAACAACAGAGGTCAACAAATAGATAATTTGCGACGCAGAACAAGATATTTATCAAGTGCTGATTTGAATCGAGCAGCGTTTCAATACGATTGCAGCAATGATTACAGCTTGCATCCTAGCGTTTGCATTGGGCAAATGGACGTAGTTTGCGAGTATTGTGGTGCATTAAAGTTTTCCGGAGAAACGCCTGGATTATGCTGCCTTAATGGTAAAGTGAAATTGCCATTGTTGACTCCGCCACCTGAGCCATTGTATTCATTGCTTTGTGGCGAAACACAAGAATCACGCCACTTTCTTGCAAATACTCAAAAATACAATGGTTGTTTCCAGATGACGTCATTTGGGGCAGATATTATCGAAGAACGGGGATTTAATCCGACATTTAAGGTATTTATTTTTGTACTTATATAGAATGTAGTTAAAGAATAACTTACTTTATCTATTGGTACCTATGTAGTATATTTGCTAATTCTGAACTCTACTCTCCCACCGAAAAAAGTGTTTATAACCCAGTTAATACTGTCTGGTTTTTATTTTGTAGATACAAGGACAGATTCATCATCGAATTGGATCATTACTACCTTTCGAAGATACACAGAATAAATTTTTACAAATATATTTCATGGGCAACATGGAAGAACAACTTGATCGACGCCTAGAGATCAATGCAGGAATGAAGCGAGCAATTCTTCAAGACTTGCAGTGTCTGCTTCATGAACATCATGCGTTGGTCAGGTTGTTTAAGAGTGCTTTAGAGCGCATGCCAAGTGATGACTATAAAGTTGTTATCAAAGCAGATAAACGACCATCTGGAACACACGAAAGGACATTTAATGCTCCAACAGTAGACGAAGTTGCCATCCTGATTGTTGGTGAACAATTGGAAAAACGCGATATTGTGCTTACACGTCGCGATACTGGGCAACTGCAACAAATATCTGAAACTCATCGATCATATGACACATTGCAATACCCGCTGATGTTTTGGCAAGGAGAAGATGGATATTATTTTAATATTAAAATGAAAAATCCATTGAATGGTGAGTATCAGTATCATAATTTATTTCATTTATTTGTGAAAGACACTGATTTAAAATAATGCTTATTAAAAAAATGGTTAATGTCTGTATTGTTTGCCTTTAAAATTTGCCTTTGAAATGGTTAATTATCAAATTTTTAATTTCAGGTGAAGAAACTACAAAGAAAGTTAGCTCAATGAATTATTACGCATATCGTTTGATGATTCGTCAAAATGCTGACAACTATTTGCTGCGGTTTCGTCGATTGTTTCAGCAGTATTGCGTTGACATGTATGTAAAAATAGAAACGGAACGTTTAACATTCATTAGGTTGAACCAAGCCAAACTGCGTTCTGAGGAGTACATCCATTTACGTGATGCAGTTAATACTGAAGGAAATGCAGCTAATATTGGTCGATTAACTATTCTGCCGGCGACATACATTGGTAGTCCACGTCATATGCATGAATATGCACAAGATGCAATGACATATGTTCGTCATTACGGTCGGCCCGATCTCTTTATTACTTTTACCTGTAATCCAAAATGGATAGAAATTACTCAATTGCTGCTTCCCGGACAAACATCAAGTGATAGACACGACATCACAGCACGTATATTCAGGCAAAAAATTCGGTCCCTGATGAACTTTATTGTTAAACAACGCGTCTTTGGAGATACTCGATGCTGGATGTATTCAATCGAATGGCAAAAGCGAGGCCTGCCGCACGCACACATTCTTATTTGGTTAGTGGAAAGAATTCAGCCTGACCAAATAGATGATATCATATGTGCTGAGATTCCTGATTATGAAGTCGATCCAGACCTACATGATGTTGTTACTACTAATATGATTCATGGACCGTGTGGTGCCATCAATCCCCAATCACCTTGCATGGTCGATGGAAAGTGCTCTAAACGATATCCACGGAAATTAACGGCGGAGACTGTCACTGGCAATGATGGTTATCCGCTGTATCGGCGTCGATCACCAGATGACAACGGTCGAACTGTCACAACGAAAGTGAAAAGAATGGATTTCGTTGTCGACAACAGTTGGATTGTTCCATATTCGCCACTTATTTCTAAATCGTTCAAGACACATTGCAACGTTGAATACTGCAATTCAGTTAAGTCCATAAAATATATTTGCAAATATGTCACGAAAGGCAGTGATATGGCGGTTTTTGGATTGCAATCCTCGAATACCAACGATGAAATTTCACGCTATCAAGTTGGTCGTTATGTGAACTGTAATGAAGCGATTTGGCGTATATTCGCATTTCCCATTCACGAACGTCATCCTACTGTTACGCATTTGGCGGTGCATCTGGAGAATGGTCAACGAGTATATTTCACGGCTTCGAATGCTACGCAACGTGCTGAAACACCTCCAGCAACTACATTGACCAGTTTTTTTGCAATCTGCCAAAGCGATCAGTTTGCACGAACTTTGCTTTACTCGGAGATGCCACGTTATTATACTTGGAATGCTTCATCGAAGAATTTTCAAAGACGGAAGCAAGGCGATGCGGTTCCTGGGTATCCAGATGTGCGTTCTACTGATGCTCTTGGTCGTATGTATACAGTTCATCCAAAGAATAATGAATGTTTCTATTTGCGGTTGTTGCTGGTAAATGTGCGTGGGCCAACGTCATTTGAGTCACTACGAACTGTTAATGGTGTAATATTCCCAACATATCGTGCTGCATGTGAAGAATTGAAGTTATTAGAAAACGATAGTCATTGGGATACGACAATCGCTGAAGCCATTATCTGTGCATCTCCAAGTCAGATACGCACATTATTCGCTATCATAATTTCGACATGTTTTCCATCAAACCCATGTAACCTGTGGCACAAATACAAGGATAATATGTCAGAAGATATTTTACATCAAATTCGTGTCAGTTCCAGAAATCACGATATTGAGATGAATGAGGAGATACATAATCGTGCTTTACTCTTGATCGAAGATATGTGTTACCTCATGTGCGGTAATTTATTAATCAGGTTAGGAATGCCAGCACCATATCGTGAAATGAATGACGCATTTAATCGAGAATTGGAACGGGAACGTGAATATGATCACCAGGAATTAGATTTAGTAGTTCAAACGAATGTACCCCTGTTGAATTACCAACAAAAGAAAGTTTATGATACTTTAATGAAGGCAATCGATGATGAAAATGGTGGTTTATATTTCCTAGATGCCCCTGGTGGAACTGGCAAGACATTCCTCATGTCATTAGTTTTAGCAACTGTTCGGGCGAGATCTAACATAGCGGTTGCAGTTGCTTCTTCTGGAATAGCAGCCACATTGTTAGAAGGATGCCGTACGGCTCATTCAGCATTCAAATTACCGTTAAATCTTCAAACTATTGAAGAACCAACGTGTAATATTGCAAAACACTCAGCAATGGCCAAAGTTTTAGCGGTATCGAAAATCATCATCTGGGACGAATGCACAATGGCGCATAAACGTGCATTAGAAGCACTTAACCGAACATTAAAAGATTTACGCAATGACTCGAGATGTTTTGGAGGAGCAATGATTTTACTTTCTGGTGATTTCCGCCAAATACTGCCAGTAATTCCAAGATCTACGGCTGCCGACGAAATAAACGCTTGCCTCAAATCGTCAAATCTATGGCGCCATGTGAAGAAACTGCAACTGACAACAAACATGAGAGTTGCATTGCTTAATGATACATCTGCTGAAGATTTCTCGGAGCAATTGCTGACTATCGGTAATGGTCAAGTACCTGTCGATGAATCGAGCGGATTAATATCATTTCCAAATAATTTCTGTAATTTTGTCTCATCAAAAGACGAACTTATCAACAATGTATTTCCAGAAATTATTTCTAACTACAAAAATTATGAATGGATGAGTGAGCGAGCAATTTTAGCGGCTAAGAATAAAGATGTAGATGACCTAAACAACATAATTCAAAATAAGATCATTGGAACAATGCATTCATTCAAATCTATTGACTGCGTCACAAATGAAGATGAAGCCACCAACTATCCAATTGAATTTTTAAACTCTTTGGACGTGCCTGGCTTACCACCGCACAATTTACGCCTAAAGGTTGGCTCCGTAGTAATCATGCTTCGAAACATAAACCAACCAAAACTGTGCAACGGTACGCGTTTGGTGGTTAGAAAATTGATGAACAATGTAATTTACGCTACGATAATGATAGGAAAATTCAAAGGTGAGCAAGTTCTCATTCCGAGGATACCGATGATCCCAACCGATATGCCGTTTGAATTTAAAAGACTTCAATTTCCGATACGTCTTGCATTTGCCATGACCATCAACAAATCACAAGGCCAATCCTTAAAAGTTTGTGGTTTAAATCTAGAACATTCATGTTTTTCCCATGGTCAATTATACGTGGCATGTTCACGGGTCGGAAGACCATCTGCGTTGTTTGTTTTTGCGCCTGATAATAAAACAAAAAATGTCGTGTATCACAAGGTACTTAAATGAAGAGCAACCTATGTACTAAAATACAGAAATAATTATGAATGATTGATGTAGAAATTTAATTTTTTTTGTATTTTTTCCAATAAAAAAAAAAATTGCTTATTTATTGACATTAAGGCGGAACAAAGTTCGCCGGGTCAGCTAGTCATATTATACAAAATACAATCAAGTGCCAAATAAAAAGTTTTGAAGTACGTAACTCACTTTTTAGACAATACAATACACAATCTGTCTCCACCTGTTTCTTGTGTATATGTAAAGTTGCCAGCACATTCAATAGATTAAATAAAAATACGCGTTGCAAAGTCACACATATATCATCATCATACGAACATTTTCTTGAAGAGCACTGCAGAGTGAGGCTTATGATGTCAGTAAAGCTTGATGCGCACTGACCTCTATAATACAAGTACGCTGGACTAAACGATCTCTAATAAATGACAGATAATTTTTGTGCCGGATCACAGCGCCCCCACCGAGGGAACTAATAGAGTAGGTAACTTGCATATGAGTATGTCAACTCTCATTAGTTCCGTGGACGTTCACCACACGCTCACTACAGCCGTCAGCGCCACAATGGCGATAATCAAATGGCTTCATTTTTAGGTTGACAGTATGCAGTCCAGCGTACTTGTATTATAGAGGTCAGTGTTGATTCGGCGCCATCGTAAGTCCGAAAAATCTCTTTTAAGAAAAGTAGTGCTTCTACTCAATCTCTATGGTCTATGGTTCAATTACCTCTGCGCACGTGCGATTGCTCTATTGCTATTACCTCTCGACAACTCGCGGCCAAAATACGCGTCTATATAGGCACCGGCCACTAATGAGCCGCAACTCGCACTAAACAACCGCTTATAGACCAGGGGCAGCCGTAATAGCCGTGATGTCTTATCGCAATCTTACTCTAATGCAGGGTGTTAGTGGGAACAGTATAATTATAATACTTTAAGGGGTGAACACTCTAAAAAGCTCATACAAGGGTATAACAACAAAGTATCTGAAGAACTGCGAAAGCTCAAAAGATACAAAACATGTAGACGCAATGTGCCGATTCTGCCACTCAGCAGAAGAAACGGCTGTGCACATACTCTGTCCGTGCTGACCGCTTATAATAAAAAGAAGTATCCATTTAGGGCAGCATATAATGCAACAGAGAAGATAACAGAATTGACTCCCCGAAAATTCTGGCGCTTCCTGGATTCAACGGGTATAAGTAGTGAGCTATAATCAAAAGGGCTGCCAGAATATACCAATCGATCGAATGGTCGAGCTGGCTTGCACTTGACCCAAATTTCCAATAATAATAATAATAAAAGGGGTGAATATGGCCATCATCACCTACAAGTCTTAGTATGGAGATATTAAATGACAGAGATTTTTAAATAAAGAGGTAGACATGTCATGTCAATTTTGCATTTAAGTTTCTTACAAATAAATAAGGCATACGACACGAAAACTAACGTTTCCTCGTCTCATCAAATTCGAATCGCCGCGCAGTAGAAAGATGACTTATCTACCTCTATTTTAATGCGTTATCATTGGAAGACATCACCGAAATAATAATAAAAATTAATAGAAAAACTTTTTTGAAAACAAGCTTTTATACACGCTAAAAAGAATAAAATAAAATTTCCCTTAAAACGTTTACGATCTACACTTGACATCATTACACAATTTATATTATTATGATATAAAAGCTATAAAAGCGAGATTTAAGTAGGTAGGTACTCACTAGGAGTATTTAGTAGTTTATTTTTAAACATTAAAGAGTGATTCTCCGAGGGCCGGTTTTTGGCGGTCACACATTCATAATTCCCAACCCATTCGATAAACAGCTTTGGAATTAACTATAAATGATTCTTTGTTTATTCGTCTACACAAACGTAGTTTTAAATATAAAATAGGGCTTACAGTTATTTTTTAAATAATATTTGACCGCCAAAAACGGGAGCAAAACCGGTGTTCTCCGCGCGTCCCAACGACCTCGCGCTTAGTTTAACCCCTAATATCTTTATTGTTTGTTATGTTATGTACACATACTATATGTCAAAAAATTTGTTAATAAGTCAAGATTACCCATTCAAAAAAAAAGAATTGATATCGTTAATACAGAAAGAGTAAGAAAATATTTTGTCTTGGTCACACGATTGTGGTAGATTCATAAACGCGATATAAAAAGGCCCATAGCTTCAAAGAGCGTCAACGTTCCGACACGCTTAATGGCCCTAAGGAAACTTTAGTTCCATTACAGCATCATTTTAGGACAAATGCCTTTCTTATCGCTTTGATACAGAAAATACAGGCACATGAATTCATCAACTTTTTTCTGGCAACCTTTTCAAGAAACCCTTCATGGTAAAATTTTAAAGATAATATAATGATTTAGATGTTTGTGTTGAATATTCAGTATAAAACCCCTTTTCAATTTCTTAGTTCGCTATTTAGTTGTTATATTTGTCAAGAAACAACTAGTAAATTTTTGAAAATGTAAAATTTTCGTAACTTTCGTGACATGGTTTTCGTGGACATTTGACCACGAAAGTTATCTTTCACTCCACGTAAGGTTACGAAGGTCTATTTATGCAATTTTAATTTACTTCTCTATCGGTCTGTAGATGTTTTTAAATAATCATGTTAATGTTTTCTCCCAAAATTATTAACAAACGATAATTTGAGTAGGTATTAGCATGAGTTTTTCTCGTAATTATCTATTTTAGTCAAATATGGTTGATATTTCTAATTGATTGAACCCTGATGTTACTTACTAAATTAAAGGTTGGTCAATTCATCGACGCAAATAAGGAAAGTTCTGCATATTTTTATTTTATTTAGTAAGGAACATAAAACATAATAACACCATTAAAAATACATTTTACACTTAGCTATAAGATTAAGACTAGACGCTATTCCAAAACACATGTATCCACAGCTTGGTTAGTTAAAATAATTACAAGTATACCTTATTACTAAACAATCGACAAAACTAAATGTACCTCTAATTTATTAGTAATTTATTAGTATATATCTAGTATTGCCCGTCTGAAACGGGGCAAGTTATGGTTGAATATGTCTATGTTCATGTGATTTTGTGTTAGTAGTTCATTGTATAAGCGACACATCCTACTCACTACCCGCTTCAGTGTTTCCAACGGATTACAACCCAAAGACCTTCAAACTTTGAGTGAACAGGCTTCTTCTGGGTGAGCTCGCTCCATCATCGACTCTGTCTGTGCCACGTCTGGTTTAGTCTAGAGTCAAGAGCAAACCCATTTCAAATAGAAAAATAATTAAAAAAAACATCCTGATAATTGGTCTATAGAAAGATATGTTGTTTTGGCAGACTTGTAGTGTGAAAGTTTTAAGAAAAGGCTCACGATTCCTCTAGGGTAATATTGATGTCGACGTAGAAAAGGAGATAAGGCGAATCTACGAATGAATGAAAAAGTTTGAATAAGAGGGCTAGGTCGAGATATTTACGCCTCGTCACGAGAGCAACAACGTTAAATTTTGTAAGTTTTTTAGAATAAAGTGGTAGACTTCGGCTCAGGCCGAATCTGAAACAAGGTTTTTTTTTGGATTTTCTCTATTCGATTTTTATGACAAGCGTAAAATGGAGACCATACGGGTGAGTTATATTCCAAAATACTGCGCACCAGGGAATTAAAAAAATACAAAAGGCTATTGGGGCTACTGAAATCCTTGGCGATTCTGAATATGAAGCCAAGTAGTTTAAAACATCTAGACGTTATATCCTCGTAGTGAGCGTGAAACGAGAGTTTCTCATCAAAAACTACCCCGAGGTCTCAGGAGTCTCAGGAGCTTCAGTCCTCCTTTGTAGAACATGTCCGTTTAGATGGTAATCATATAGAATTTTAACCTATAGCATAGAATTCATATATGGATAACTTGATCAAACCTTGATTGATTGTACGCGCATGTGGAATAAAAAGGATTTGGCATAGCCAATACATCACATTTTGATTAATAGCATCACACACACAGAGCAAAGAAGCTGGAGGGTCTTGGCTTATGCTTGCCTTCCAACAAGTGAGCCTTAAAATTAACTTGGCCAGACGAATTTTAGTCGAATTTCCGTCCGTCCAATAACCGTCCGTCCGTCCGTGTCCAAGTGGCACCCCCTCCTGTATCTACTGGAAATGGAAACTATGATCTACGGTTTAAGACTACAGAAGTACGTTTACCTGGGACAAGTGATTTAATAAGGTACTCGTAGGTTCACCTTGGCTGGACAGAGTCCGAAAAACTACGCAAGGGCATCATTTTGACCCCAATAGTTCGGTGCTTAAAAACGAACGTCTACAACCAACCCGAAACATGGTCTCTTACTATGGGCGTTATAAAAAATTTAAGGACACACAACGAGCCATGTTCGGTGTTTCTCCACGGGATTGAATTGAAGAGATACGTAGAAGAACTAAGGTAACAGACATAGCCCTGTAGATCACTAAGCTTAAATTCCAGTGGGCAGGGCACAGTGCAGAAAGGTTCTTGATTGGAAACCATTTGGTCAAGAGCGTAGCGTGGGAAGGGCGTCCACCAGCAAGATTACCAGATGAACCTGCAAAGGTCGCATGATCGCACTGGATACAGGCCGTTTGTGAGCGGTCACGTTGGAAGTCTTTGGGAAAGGCCCATATTTATCAGCGGACGTCCTGCGTTTGATTATGTTGTTGATATGCATGTTTGCATTTAGTACATAAGCTAACAAAAATAAACCTTATTTTTTGTTCTGGACTAAAGAAACTTTAGTTTCTATCTACTACTTTGTTCTGATTATTAAAATATTGCATCTTTTATGCCGTACTGTTCTAAAGCTGGGCAAGGCCTCCCCTAAGTGTGTCAATTTGTCTCTATTGTTTTTGTAGGAAAATCCGCAGAATGAAATAAATATATAAACAATGAATTGTTTTGAATTCATGTAAAGACCATAATGACTAACGAAACTAGTTAGCGTACAGCGCATAAGTTAAAATAAGAATCTCTATCTTAGTGTAAATATAGTGGCTTTTTATATCTCATATTAAATTAAGATGTACCATCATATACCCCTATGATAATATAAGAATAAATAAGATTTAGGTGCTGTAGTGAACATTAAAAGTGATCTGACTTGTTAAAGTACATTACGAGTGAACCACTCTTTTTCAAAATGGTTCCTGTTGCAAAAAAGATGGTTCAAAGCTAACTGAGGTAGTTTGAGCATATGTAACGAAGAAATGAAAAAAAAAGCCGTTAGTAAAAAGAAATACTTTTCTAGACAATAAAAAAAAACTACATGTATGGTAAACAATCATTGACAAAGTCATGTAACAGGAACAGCCGACCCAATGAACAAGACAAACTGTTAACGGATCCTACAGTGAAACAAAATTAGCAGATATTATACTAACAGTCATTTGCCTGCTGCATGACATTAATCTTATGTTTTATATTGTTTTATGTTTATATTAACTTTTGCTATAGTTACCTACTAACAAAACCTTTCTTTCTACTTCGTTGTTAAATCAGAACCTTTTACTATAAGTATAAAAGGTTCAGAGATTTATTAATTTATGCTTTCTACTACAAAAAACTATATTTTTTTTGTTATAAGCGGGTATAACTTTAGTTATTACGGTTTTATTTGAAATATGTTTATGTAATAAAATAGAACGTCACTATGAAAAATACGCTTCGTAACTTTCGTGAAATCATAAATAACTTTCGTGGGTACCGAAATTTCAAAATTAAATATCGGAGGGAATAACAAACCGATTTGTTTGATTCCAACAGAATTCATTATAATTTTAGGCCTTCTTTAGAGTAGTATTTTTTCTTGTCAAAAAAACTTAAACTAAAAATCGCCACGAAGGTGACGCGGAGAATGCTTTCCGGAGAATCACTCTAAAGTCAATCATATAAAGTTACGTTTTTAATTTACTTGTTTATCTACACAGGTAAAATCTCGCGACAAGCTTTTATATCATATAAATTGTGTAATGATGTGCACTAAACGTGTATACAAATTTTCAGCTTATTTGGCTGAAGATATCTGCTTCAAAATTGAGTTGCAAGATTCCGCCTGAACAAACATAGTTACATTGCAAGTTAAATAAAAGCTTGTAAAAAACGCTCTTAATACGATGTCAGCAGAGTTTGCAGCAGAATTATTGTATGGAGATATATTATTGCACTTGAAAAAAAAAACGCCAGGGTGGCCTAGAGGTTAGGCAATCGCCCGGTATGCGAGGAACGCGGGTTCGATTCCCGCCTCTTGTGGTCGTTTTTTTCAAGTGCAATAATATATTTAGATTGCATAGTGAATGCTTTTCACTTAAAAACAATAATTATTGTATGGAGAGTTTATTTACGATTTTTTTTTACTATTTCAGCGAACTTTAAATGAAAATGAAATTTATTATAGAATTAGTTTGTAACTGACCGAAGGATAGACTACTTTTTGTTGCGATATAAAAACATTAAGGAGGTGAAATGGGAAATGAAAGTTTATATGGAAAAAATCGACTTTTGGCGCGGATGTATTCGTGGGAAACCGATAGTTATAAAAAGAAAGGACTTATTTTATTTACTTTTTTATTTTTTTTATTGTTCCAGCACTGACGGTTCGATTTCTCACTAGGCGATACATTGGTGAATACGACCATCAACAAGGTACGAAAATACACACTCAAATATACACACTTACATACCTATAGAGGTTGTTATATAAAAAAAAATATTTCAGTTCAGGCACGTACATTACATATATATAGGGTCTAACAAAATTAGTTATCAACCGGCAAAGGGGGATATCTATTCATAACACTGATAAGCTCACCAAATTTGGGCCAAAAATTCAGACTAGATACCGAGATATTCGCAATTCTCATCTGTGAAAAAACACACTATTTACAGCTGTGTGTGTGTGATTTTCGTACAATGCGTTTTGAATTGTGTTTGTGTAACTGCACTATCTGTGAATTGATGCAATTGTATGCGTAAAGTAATGATACAGCGTGCTTAATCGTTTGCAGTATTTTAATTGAATTATTTTGTTAGAAAACATAACTTTGAAAAATGACTATAAAACTATGGTTCATATTTTGCCATCGTATTATGATACAGTATGATGTATAGATACCCCCCTTTGTCGGTTGATAACTAATTTCGTTAGACCCTGTATACAAAACGATTACCATTTTATGGTAAATTTATATTTAGATTAGATAGAAAATATTAAACGTTTATATGTGTTCAATGTTAATAAAACATATGCAATTCTTTAATGTCATTAACAGGATATTAGTTTGTAGAGTCTTGTCCTTTAAAGGGGTGAATATATGGCCATCAATACTTGCAACTTTTGTTGTAGAGTCCTGATCAAACTCTTTCAAAAATCTGCTTTCATACAAATAATTCTGCTACACGATATTATACGATGACAATGTATGATGACAAAATTTGCCAAATTTTTTCACGATTTCGGTAATGTTTTTACAGTAAAAGTTGTAGATATAATGGTTATATTCACTTCCTTAAAATGGTAAGACTGTTAAGCTGTTTAGACTAAAACCCTGTATAAGGATCCCTTAGTGATCTCATGAAACTTTAAATAAAGGCAATGCGAATGTGCTCTTTTACATTATCATTTTTCACTGAGTTTTGAGCAAAGCGAAAGCAACTTTAAACTGAGCTATTCTACTGTAAGCTTGTTAGAAATGCTTTGCGAATGTTGTCTCAGAATGTAAAATTGAATAGTCATCCCTCATACATAGTAAATAACAAAAAGACCGTGCCAGACTGACGCCGGAATTAGCCAAAGACCTTTCAGATAAACTCTGAAAAAAGTATTTTTGTTTTGGGGGTAGTGCCACTTTTTGATCAAAAATGGCACGCCAGCCAGACTGAAACTGGATAGCTGAGCCATAGACTTTCTATATAAAAATAATATGACTCTCATATAAAACTGTCATGGTTTAGGAAATAATGCCACTTTCTTGTGTTCTTCATACAAGACAAATACAAAAAAAGTGGCATTATCTAAATATAAATATACAATGAAAAAGGTTGGTCTCCCAAACTATGAGATAGTTTGGGAGACCAACCTTTTTCATTTTAACCAGTTATTTTTATTTGAAAGGTCTATGGCTCAGCTATCCAGTTTCAGTCTGGCACGCTCTTTTTGGGATGACCTGTATATTGCAAATATTCTGCAACTACATAAGCTTTGACTACGTGAGCTTTGTGTAGGAATATTAGCTGAGCGAAGTATTTTTACTGAGTCCATGTTATATCTCAAAAAAAAAGAAAGGGGGCCCCTTCATTTTAAAAACAGGATTAAAAGCTAGTACTTACTAAATTTGCCTACAACCTACATTTATTTATTAGTCTAATTTTACCGAAGCGTCATTTCATTTATTGGAAGCAGTGAACGCATATGATTGCAAGTTATTCCCAGAAAACACCTTAAGCCGTTGGTCCTGTGGTACGGTCATGCCGGATTGCAGTGTCACCGAACTTCGAAAGTGCACCTGTGACCATTGCCTATGCTATTGCGCACATGTTTGTGCACCAACTTGAAATGGGGCATTGTGGTTGAATTTCGGCTAGAGGGACATTATTATTGTATGGTGTTGATAGATATCTAACCAATTGTTTTTGTTTCAGACAGCAAATACAAGCACGAAGTTTTATTAGATGGCGAACCAATTTTATTTGAGATTTTAGATACATGTCCAAAGGTAAGATATGTCTGATTTTAACGCTAATGACTTTTTCTTTAGAAAAACAGAAGCGACTCGTCAAAACATCCTTTATTTCATTACTTTAAAAAGTGACATATTTGAACATTTTCGCGTCATTATCATTGACTTGAACGGGTATCATCGAACAAATACCTAAATTCAAATAATCTATCTCTCTTGCACACATTCTTCAATAAAGTCTCTCAACCGAAGAAAATCCGTCTGCTGGGCTTCAGCTTTACAATATTTTTGGGACAACCTGTATTTTAACAATATTTAAAACGAGGAAGTACGGACGATATGATAATACTTCAACGTAAACACTGCTACATCTTATGCAGTTCTTTGTGATATAGTCTGACAACTTCGTACACGACTTTCCTGCGGTTGCCGGAAGAGGTGCGGCAGGCTAAGCTACGCAGGTTGATTTAGTACGTGCCAGATAAACGTGCAAGGTCGTTCACCTTGACAGCTAAAACCTTGTGACAGCTATTATTACTTTTGATTTTTGGGTCGACCCGTACCGAGGGTTATTTGTTAGACAGATTCCTATCGCTACGGCTTATAGTTAGGGTCGCCGCGCTTCGTATACTGGCATGCAGTGGTACACGGGTGACGGTCTGCAGTGGTGACGGGTCAGTGACTTTTTATGCACCGTTAAATGGCACGGACTTATATCAGAGGGGAAGGGTTGTGTTGCGGGGAAGGGGATTTCCTATGAGAGTGGGGTGCATTTGGTGCTTCCTCACTCCTCGCACTTCTTGCGGAGTTCTTCTTGGAACCTTCTTGAGAAGTGTCGCGCTTGGACTAGACAGACTATAGGCCCCTATAGTCTGTCTGTCTGACCGATTTTGCAATGAAAAAGAGACATGGCATTTCTCGTTGAAAAAGAAAAGTGAGCGGCCATTTCAGAATCTAATTTTAAATTAAAGCTATGTTATTTTATTACAGCATATCTTTCAGATGTGCATAGTTTTCGTAACTATATGTTCATTTTATATCTATACTAATATTATTAAGAGGTAAGATTTGATTGTTTGTATTGAAACTACTGGACTGATTCAAATGAAATTTGGTACAGAGATAATTTGAGACCCTGGTAAGGACATAGGCTTTTTGTCGCGTTATAAAATCATCTGGGGGGGGGGTGAAAATTCTGACTATTGGCGCGGGCGAAGTCGCGGGAAGCTGCTATTTTCAAAATCAAAATAAGTTAATGATAAGATTGATTAGTAACAAAGCGCCACCGCAACTTCATTCAAGTGGCCGAAATGATGCGTCGGTGGATGTGCGGGGTGACAAGACCAAACTCCATACTATTTTGCCCACTCTCCTTTTTAGTTTGGTGTTCAGGACGCTACGTGTAAAATGTGTTTATCATCAACTCCAGAGCATCGACGACCTGCCCTGCAACGAGGTGGCGCAGTGGGCTGACTGCCTGTGCCTGGTGTACTCCATCACTGACCGCGAGTCGTTCAACTTCGTGCGGCGCGCCAAGCAGCAGCTGCAGCCCGACGTGCCACTCGCGCTGGTCGGGAACAAAGCAGACATGGTTCACCTGAGGCAGGTGGGCACTGAAGAAAGTACTTACATTCTAAATATAGCCTAGCACAGCCGAGCAAGACCAGACCGGGGTATGGGGAATGGGATAGGTGTGGACAGCAGGCGCATTATTTCCAAAATTCAAATCACGCTACTTACGCCTCCCGCACCTTTCCTAGTTTCTGGCACCCAAGTCTGCTAAATAACACTAGTAGAATTGTGATTGGATAGCACGATTTTTATATTTGGCCCATACTAGAACTGTCAGAAGATGGCTATTCTATTACAAAGCTTAAAGTAATCTTGCGGACTTGGGCCCCTGTTCTCGTTCTACCTCTGCGCTCCTCTACCCCGTAGACCAGGACACAATTAAGCGCAAGCAAGACCAAGGCGTGAATTCAGAGGCGCGGACAGTGGGCTTATTCTTATTCAATTTCAAATCACGCTTCAAACCCACCACCTGCACCTTTTCCAGTTTCCGTTCTCATCCTACTTCCGCGTCCTTGTACCCCGTAGACCAGGACAAAATTAAGTTTACCTTAAACCACTTTCTGGAGCACTTCATCTCCTGGAACGTGGTAAGCAGCGTCTGCAGCCCGACGTGGCACTTGCGCTGGTCTGAAACAAAGCTGACATGGTT
Source organism: Pyrausta nigrata (assembly GCA_949316185.1). Taxonomy (NCBI): domain Eukaryota; kingdom Metazoa; phylum Arthropoda; class Insecta; order Lepidoptera; family Crambidae; genus Pyrausta; species Pyrausta nigrata. Next base: position 6,004,801 of record OX438936.1, read on the forward strand.
CACCTGAGGCAGGTGGGCACTGAATACTCGTCTTCTTACCCCCACCACTGTATCCCGCGGGCCAGGACTCAATTAGGCGGTGTACCTATAAGTACATTATGTAGGTTTTTGCCCTTGAATACCCCAGTAACCGTGGAAACCCATCTAAAAAGTATTCTTCTCAATTCCAGGTTAGCCCAGAAGAAGGCGAAATCCTTGCCAAGGACTTCGAGTGCAGTTTCGCTGAAGTGGCAGCGGCGGAGCAGGTTAACCAAGTGGGGGAAGTTTTCCACGACCTTTGCCGAGAGGTCCTGGCTTTGAGGAGGAGGGCTAAGCACAGCCTGCTCGACAGGATGCTGGGGTCAAAGACTGCGTACCGGGTATACTCGCGGGGGAAGAGTGACAGCGCTCTACCCAAGGATTAGGAGAACATGAAAGACAGGCTTAAAAGCATACACTTGACAAATGTAGAACTAATTTCAGCGAGCAAGCTCTTTTTCGTCAAATTAGAAAGATCATTACGAAAGATATGACTTGCAATGTCAAGGTACCGCTTTTTCGTATGTTTTTGTAAGTGTGTTCAAATTATGAGTATAAACTTTTAGTAATAAAGTATATTTGAATTGTATATCCCAAATTGATAAATAGAACGATTCTATTTATCAAGTTGGGAAGTGTTGATATGTCAACCGCACCAGCTATACCTACTTTAGGATGTGACGATGATGCAGATGATGATACGTGTATAATTTTTATTGTTTTCATAAAATCATGGTCTTCATAATATGTCACAAAATAAATCTATGTTAATTATGTACATTGCGCCCCACATTAACCTACCCTGGTCTGTCAAATTTTCGTAAACATATTTCAACCTTATTTTGATCACATAGAGTTCAATATAATTTGAGATATTTTGGCAGATTTGGGAGGGTTGATGCGAGGCCCACTGTACATATATTATTAGCTATTTATTACGCAGGAAAACTAAATATCAGCACATGGATCTCTTTACTGCCCGTTTGCGGCGAAGTCCAAAAGGAAGGTTATGTTATTTTTTATCCCATACCTACATAATGTATGTACCTATGTCCGTTTTTTGTTTTCTTCCGTTCTGACATATTTTGATTAATAACGACGTATTTAATAAATATCAAAACCTATAACACCTAAATTGTGGTCTGTTTTCCTTACTTTAGTTATACTTAAGTAGGTAAGGCTACAATCCAGAAAAGCACACTTTGATTTGTAGTAAATATTTTGAAATGTGTGGTTTCTTGCAAATATTTGTTTAGGTAGTTAAATTAGAAATATTTAATTACATTATTTATTGTCGTTAACTATAGTAAAGACAGATTTGTTTTAGGTTAGGTATGTCATAAGTTTTGTAACACTTTTCAAAGTTGATTAATTATAATTACCAACACTTTTTCGACTTCTGTATATCACTCACGTTAAAATAGAAGCAAAGTAAGGCCAAAAACCAAAACCGAAAGTATTTTAGTGTTTTAAAAGCTATAATTTCAACCTTATGTTGAGTATCTCAAGAGACTTTCACATAAAAAATTCATTAAGACTCGATTTTGAACTTTTTATTCGGTCTATTGAAACTTTACTCAACACATTAATTGTGACTTTTATTCTATCACTCGCCTTCTGTGTCGAGTGGGTTGGGCACGTTGCGGTTTGGAGCGGTCGAGTGCAGTTGATCGAGTTTAAAGATGCGGAATGCCGAACGAAAATCAGTTGAAACGCGAGTAATTCAAAAATCGTGATTCAAAATTAGAGCTTGAGTCAAAAAAGTGTTCGGTTCAACTACACACTATTTTGGAAAAACCTCCCCCAGCGCCACTTGATAATATAGTTAAATTCCGTAGCGTGCGGACTTCGCGAGACAGGTGTCGCTATCAATTAGCATACGTACCCGATGTTACATATGTCGTATTTTAAACATTCAAACGAATGCAAATGCGAATATTCAATGTGCGAATGCGGATGCGAATGCGAATATTCAGGTACGCGATTAATTAACCAAATAAAATGTGACTTCTCGTGCACTACCACCACAGTTAAGCCTATACACTCAAGCATCAATACTATAATCAACATATTTTTTCTGTTTTTAAAACGTTTTATTATTAATTATCACATTTTAAGAGTCGAATTGTAAATGATGAACAGCATACAAGTGGAATTTTACTTTGACATATTTTGAGTTAGTTTTCCACCAGTTGCACACGGACTTGCTCAGAGATTTGCACTCGCATGCGCATGCGTAAATGCAAATGCTTAAAATAATTATATACAGGGTGGCTTTTGTATCAGTATCCAATTTTTCACAGACATAAGTTATCGTTTATAGATGCTATTTTTGTAAAAAAAATAGGTTGGTCAAGGTTAATAAAACCTTTTTTTTTAATGTGGTTACCCGTACCTACGCATGAGTTAGATGGATGCGGCGCGTAGGCATTGGCGCGGGGTTGCTATTACTATGATGACCTTGTGCGGGAAGAATTGGCCTTGAGCTGTGTCCACCATATTAGTGGTTTTTCGGACGGTTTCTTAGTGCTTTATCACGATGATTTTGTACTGGAAGACCAAAATAAAAATACGTGTTTTGTTTTTTGATTATAAAAATAAAATTTGGATACTGATACAAAAATTACCTTGTATTCGTAATTCGTAAAATCCCCAGTACGTACAAACATACAGTTACATACATGGAACTACTCTTTTGGTAGACGAATACCCAATTGGGTTTTTATAAATAATAGCGTTTAGTTTTTTAAGAGGTTTTATAATTATTTGGTGAGGTCGTTCCAATAATGAAAAGTTGTAAATTTTTTGTACCATGAAACATAAGCTAATATTATTTATGTGTCAATCATTAACGGAAAACATATATTGTTAATGCATTTTTTGTAACTTTTTCTTATAACTTTCATTAAATGCACTGTCGATAAATTATGTTGTATTTTTTTGCAATACTTAGTCCCAAGGTCTTTCCTGTAAAATACAATACCTTTTAAATGAAGGGAGAGTGTCTGTAGTTCAATCAAATACATTCAGAAGATCCCCTGAAGTGTGGACCACAGTTTTACTCGTAACACGACAAATAAGCAGGTATTATTTAGTAGGTAGTAGTAGTTAGAAGTAGTTATATTAATAAAAGTTGTTTTGACTTACCTTCCTATAATATTATTAGAACAGAACACAATATAAACTTGTATAACAGAAATAAGAATGCACCCAATATACTTCCTTGCGAAACCCTAAGGTCCAGGCTATTATTGTAAAAGGTGAGTGTGTAAATTTCAAGTTATAAGATTAATTTATTACATATAAGTACAATTATTTTATTTCAAACAAGACTATCTTCTTCGATCTTATTAGATGAATTGAGTCTTATTGGAAACCACTGTTATTACCTACGTGTCAAAATGGAAATATTGTATGTTCCTTTCAAAATCAATGTGCTAGGTAGGATTTTTAAAGATTGTAGACGATAGAACACCCACATTGTATTAAGACTACTGTAAACAAGGTCAAAGAAGAGCTTAATCAATATAAACACTTATTATAAAAAATACCAATATTTGGTAATATGGAACATAATTTATTTCAAGAGAAGATTAAGAACGACGGGTTAAACATAGTAAAAATATTATTTTATAAACATGTACCTACTGACAACGAGAAATAATGCTATAATATTTAAAATCATCATAACCAATTATTTTCGTGTTTGTAGACTGATTAACTCCTAATCCTAATCCTCCAGAGTCCAGCCCTCTATTTTCTTAGTAAGTAAGTAAGTAGGTAGCTACCTAGCTACTTATCTAGATAGGTATAGGATTAAAAATGTCTATCTGAAACATTTAGAAATATTTCTCAGTATAATATGTTATGTTGTTATCTATCAAAATTATAATAATATTATGAGAGCAATATGGTAGACACTATTTTTTACCTTAAGAAATACATATTTGATACTATTTGGTCATAAAAACGTGAGATTTATTTGTAGCTGAAATGAACATAGCTAATTTCATCAAATCTTAATGGGCTCACACTCAGTATTTATAAATACTATCAAGCTCCCTACCGTATATAATAAGAAGAGCATGATAAACTTGAAACGCATAAATCGATCATCATAAATTGTAGTTAAAAGACAAAAAAAATTGCAGACGAAAATACTGCATCAAAATCATTCTATTCGTTTAGGAGTTACGATGCCACAGACAGATACGTCAAACCTTTTCCTATTTTATTAACCCTCGCTCCGGAGTCAGGAAGTTGGTGGTGTTACACCCCCGTGCCTCGTAAAGCACGTTAAGCCGTTGGTCCTGCGCCTGATCTCTCTACGGTCATGTCGGACTGCCGTCTCACCGAATTATGAGAGTGAAGGAACAGAGAGTGCACCTGTGTATTGCGCGCACACTTGTGCACTATAGGTAATATGTCCTGCGCAGTCGGCTAATCTCTGTTGAGATAGGCCGCCGTGGTCGAAATTCGGCTAGGAGGACACATTTCAACCCTCGCTATAAGCAAACTTATCGTTCAAAGCTTCGTTAGCAAGTTCGTTAGCAATTATTTAATTATTAGAGAATAGGTTATTTTAGTAATATTAGGTACCCAAATATAAACATATATATATATATATATATATATATATATATATATATATATATATATATATATATGAACTTTTAACCAAAGGCGACTAAATTAATTAATTAAATTCACATATCATACTAGCATGGAGGTGCCTGTGGCGCAGTGGCGGCAGCGCTTTGGTAGTGATACCAAAAGTTAAGCAACCCACGGCGCGGTCGTGATTGGATGGGTGACCATTCCGACCATTTAAGTGACGTCCATGACAAGCATCTCCGTGCTTCGGAAGGCACGTTAAGCAGTTGGTCCCGGCTAATATCTGTGGTATTAGTCGTTAAGCCTAGTCAGAGGCCCTAGGGCGGCTTGATAACTTCTGACAGTAAGGTTTGTCACTTGCCTTACATACACCCCTCCACCAATCCGCACTGAGCCCGCGTGGTGAAGTATGGCTCGTTCCTCCTCATAGTTGAGGTGAGGCCTTTTCCCAGCAGTGGGATCTAATAGGCTGACTTATATCATACTAGCCTACTTTCTGAGGAGTACCTATTATAAAATTGAAGACGACCTTGATGACGATAATGTATCTCTATAGTCCAGACTGTACAAAATAAACCATTTTGATATGCTCTGAAGTTTTTTGATAAGCTCTCTGAATGTAGTAGATTCGCTTGTATTCTGTTCTAAATGTAGACTTATAACAATTCAAATCAGAAAAATACGTTATGAAGATCTTTTTAATACCTCTCTGAGTACCTACATACCTATTTAATTTTGCTTCCACGAATAAGTGGTGCATTTCTTTTAAAATTCAGAATCTCACATAATTGCACCGGGCTTAATTTTCAATTCAATGTTAATCATATTGGGTTGTCTTCACAACTTCTGGCCAATCAGAGCATCGCAACTTCAAATGATGACACACATTTAACGTGGGACTCAAATCGAATAGCTTATTATTGTCTCTCCCCTATCAACACCGACATGACAGAAAGTAGGAAAATCTAACTTATCACCGTAGAAATTAAGTTCAGTTTTTGTTCTATAAGTAGGTAGTAGTATACATAACGTTATGATTTTTTTTGTGACGTTTAGGGTTCCGTAGCCCTGACAAGAAACCCTTATAACTATAAGGGTTTCTTGTCAGGGCTACGTCACTTGTCATGTCCGTCTATCTGGTTCGAGGTTTTGCTAAGAAACCGTAAGTACTAGACCAATTACGCCGACAAAGTGGTAGAATAAAATTTTGAAAAATATTTTTTTAGGGTAACTTGTGAAGTGGGGAAGTTTTTTTTTGTTCGTCTATCCCATGTGTGTGGGGTACAGTTCAGTAGGTCTTTATAATGACTTAGGGTTTCTTATTTTTTTTTTATATAACAAGTTAAAGAACAAGGAATATTAACAAGTTTGTGTCTGACCTTTGGTTGACTGGTAGAGAATGCTTTTGGTATTAAGTTAGCCATTTATACAATTTTCAATTTGTGCAGAAAGTATAAATAAATACAATCAATAAATAACAACTGCGTAAGATGCGGCAGTGTTTATTTCGATTCCTGCCGTCCATAGGTTTCATGAAGCCAATACTACTACTTTTTTGTAAGACATGCTTTAACCCTAGGATCAGGTTTAGTAAGCAACTTTCAGAGTCTCGTCGTATTTTCTGTAAGCGTTTTACTAATAAACTTTGCTTGGTTAATGCCATTCCTCAATACCAACCCCTACGAGATTTTAATGCTTTCCCTCGATTACATAAGCGCATACGTTTCCAACATTTGCTTGCATTAGTTTGGCTGTTTAATTATCTGCTAACTAACTACTACGCTTTTAATAAACATGTTTTTGATCAGGTTTGAAAAAACAATCTATTACTCGAACATCAAACAATATTCGACGTAAAATAATTAAAACGATGTTTCATTTCAAGAACTCGCAACAGTGATAAAAAATACAAAAGTATTTGCGAAACTGTGCGAAAATCTTTTTTTCCAGGAATTGAAAAAACTCGCCCCTCCCTCCGAATCACACCCCCGGACCCCACCCTTGCGCCAGCGTCACCGCACTATCCTATCAGCCGTACCTCGGTTCAACAGTGCGGCCGGTTTTCCCGCGCGCCGAATTTCAAATTCCGAATGCCTAATTCATAGACAATAATCGCGTGTGTTAGTGGCCAGTGTTAACCCTGAATCGGACCTTTTTCGTAAGTCTTTTTTTTTCTCTTCTTTTTTTTTAATGTGTCAACGTAAATTCAGCGTGTGAAAAATGGGGATGATGATTTGGGTGAAAGAAAAGTATTATATGTGCTACAGCGAATGTTTTGTTAATTCATTGTTGTATCTGTTTGGTTTATCTAATTTTATTCAAATTATGTAGTACTAGTTTCTGCTTTTACAAAGGATTTCCACTTTAAAAACGCCAACTTTTTAAATGGGTTTTAACTTTCGATTTTCTTACTAAAAACTGTTATTGGTGCTCTACTAACGTCATGTGCTAGCGAATTGAGCAATAGTATAGTTTTTAATTTGTGTATCGTGCAGCTGTGCTATAGATAACCAGTAAACCTACCAACCCTAAAACTTGACTTACCTCAATGAGACACAAAACTGAACTAAGTAAGTAATTATTTAAAAAAAAAACCGACTTCAAAACTGACTACAGTGCTAATTAAAACTTAAAATTTTATAAACAAATTTAAACTAAAAAGTACAAAATAATATTTAAATTACCTAACTGTTCTACGAAATTATACTAGAAACCTATTTCCAATCTGTTATTTTTTGGAGTCGGTGCCAACCAAGCTAGATATTCTATCTACTCTAAGCAGCCAAGAGATAGTTTCATCCTGTCCTTACTTGCAAAAAAACATTAGAATTAGAATTACTGACCGACTCCAAAAAATAACAGATAATAAATTGGAAATAGGTTTCTTGTATAATTTCGTAGAACAGGTAATTTAAATATTATTTTGTACTTTTTAGTTTAAATTTGTTTATAAAATTTTAGGTTTTAATTGGCACTGTAGTCAGTTTTGAAGTCGGTTTTTGTTTTTTTTAAAAATAATTTTATTTTTCTATTTTTAGTTGAAAGGGGAGGGGTGGAGGGGGGGGGGAGGGAAAGAGGAGGGAGCTGCGCCTTCGACTTTGTTTTGTTAGCATCATATACAGTACCTGACAAAACATCTGGTGTTTTAATTACTAAACTCCTAATTTTTAAGGAGTCCCACCATCAGCTCAGCTCCACATAATGACTATCAGACGTAACAACATGTCCACATTATGATACTAGTACGAAAACACTATACGTGCCTTCAAAATTTGAGGGTTTCCCTCGATTACACCAAGATCCCATCATCAGATCTCGACCGGGTCAAAATGGGACCAACTAGAAGGTATAGCCTCTAGAAAAACATATTTTTTTTTCAAATCGGTCCGCAACTGACTGAGATATGCGGTAACATAGCCACAAAAAAAAAAAAACATTCAGTCGATATGATAACATCCGCCTTTTTTGAAGTCGGTTAAAAAAAACATACAGTCGAATTGATAACCTCCTCCTTTTTTGAAGTCGGTTAATAAGAAATAGGCTAGGATAAATTGTACGCTCATGGAGATATTCTATCTAAGATTCATCAAGATTAATATGACTTCAGGCCATTGCTTCAGGCAATAAATACATTAGTGCATAATAACACAGGGATATTAAGGTTACCACACACTAGAGCGGTTAGACAGACAACAATTATATCGATTTCGTGATACAAAACAATTTTACACTACTTAATTTCAAACTCTTGCCTTACTTTCTATTGCGAATGTGATTTTTTTTTATTTATCAGACTATTATAACCTAACAAGCTGAAACTTTAATTTTCTTATGTTAAGTAGGTATCCCCGTGATTTCGCTCCCGCAAATGTCGTATTTGCCATACATAACAAAACTTTATACCCCGTTTCACCCTCCGAAGCGTAATATTTACTTAAATATTTTATAGTTTTTCGACGAATCTAACAAATCATGAAAAACAGTCTATCAGTTATCGAGTTATACTAAGTGTTGGATGCAACAAACCGGACTTTGTTTAATTTAATATATCGCGTTTAAACATGATGCTTAGATGTAGGTACTTTAAAATTGCTTACATATATTTTTTTAATTATGTTTTTTGATAATATTTTGTTATGAGTTTCCTTTTTGGAGTTGATTGTGTCAAACCATACGTATCTAGATACGTTCGGAAAAAGAAAAAGTTTCAAAACCCTGAGAAAGCTTTTTTATTTCAGTCCACAACATTTCACATATATTTGAATTTTAAATTTTTTATTCAGTATAAGTTACAAGTTTATAGCTTATAATTAAACTCATACTAAAACAAAAGGATAGGTACATTTTTACTGTTGAGTGCCTTGGTATCCAAAATAGGTAATGAATACATGCGGGGTTGTTAGGTCGTAATAAGTATATAGGTAGTATACAATTATACATGTGTCGCCCAGCAAAAGCATAGCAAATACTGTAGATAGAATTAACTTTTTTCATTTGTTTGTGTTGAACATTATCAACAACACTGGTCAATTTATCATTTCGAAGTCGAATTGAAATAAAAGTACCTATTCTTGTTGAATTTTATTTTATTCATTTATTTTTTTTTGTATAGCCCATCGCAATACAATTTATACTGTCACATTAATTTACTGAAACAACTATACATATGAAATCGAAATTAATTTGATTAATAAAATGTTGCTCAATTTAGTTTGATCCAATTTAGTCCTACTCAATATCGCATGTAATTTCAGTATGATCATTAAAGAATTCCATTAAATCGAAGTGGCATTTATTTAACCAAAATACTTTTAGCCGCCCATTAAAACTTTTAAGCTTCTCAATATCAGTAATGTGGGTGGGGGTGGTGTGTTTATTTCAATTAGAATGGCAGGGAGACTCGGTAAAACCATTCAGTTCTATGAAATACGATAAAACCTTAAACAATACATATACAATAAAAAACATCTAGTTTTCTACAACCCTTTTCGATCATCCCTTGTTGAGTACGAAAAACAATTATTTCTTTAGAAATCTCTTATTTTTCAACTTCAGTTCACCTAAGTTAAGTGTACTAAAGTTATATATATAAGGGATTCGGAGCTCCACTACAACATTATATTTCTCAACAGTTCACTATGTCTATATCTAGATTCTGATAACAAACCTCACGCAAAAATGATATTGATGTACTTACTCTATCAATCACACATTGACAGGCCGATATACGAGGGTCAAACTGAAAGTTCTTAGAACTGGCCACTTATAAACAATATATTAAAAAAAATATTCTAAAATTTGAAAATAGAACTCTTTGCCAATATTACTGAGTATATATTTCATTCATTTGTCATTTGTTTTACGACTTGGCGGCAAATTGAAAATTGTCTGTGTCACGTCAAAATGAATTTAACACGAGAAAATTTTCGTGCAATGATTTTTTATGACTTTCGATGTCATTTAAGTCAACAAGAAAGTTATGATAGACTACGATTGGCCTTTCACGATGAAGCCCCATCTCGTGCGACTGTTTACAACTGGTTTAATGAGTTTAAACGTGGTCGCACTAATCTCACTGATGATGTACGTGAGGGACGGCATTCTACGGCGACGACTGAAAATAACATCTGTGTTGTGCGGCGTATGATAGAGACTGACAAAAGAGTGACCTATCAGCAGATTCGGACAAGCTTAGGCATCGGTATGAGTCAAGTGCACAAAATCCTCCACGAACATTTAGCGGTCAGGAAGCTTTGCGCCCGGTGGATACCTCATAATTTGACTAAGGCTCAAAAACTCCATCGTGTGGATTGGTGCCGTAAAATGATTGAAAGATTTAACGGAGGTGACTCAAATGCTGTGTTCGACATACTAACAGGTGACGAAAGCTGGATTTACTGTTATGATCCTGAAACCAAAAGACAATCTGCTCAGTGGGTGTTTCCTTTCGAGGAGTTGCCAACTAAAGTGAAGAGAGATCGAAGTGCGGGAAAAAAAATGGTGGCCTCGTTCTTTGGAAGGATAGGTCATTTCGCAACAATTGTGTTAGAGGATCAAAAAACAGTTTCTGCAGAATGGTACACTACCAATTGTTTGCCACTTGTCTTGGAAAAAGTTCGAGAGAAACGACCTCGCAGTAGGATCCTCCTTCACCACGACAACGCCTCGTCGCACACCGCCAAGCGAACGATCGACTATTTGGCGACATCAAACGTTGAATTACTGGGTCACCCGCCGTATAGCCCCGACCTCGCGCCTTGTGATTTTTATTTATTTCCAAAAATTAAAGAAAAACTTAAAGGAAAGCGGTTTATGAATGCTGAAGAAGCGGTGGCTGCGTATCGCGATGCCATTGAAGAGACCCCTAAGGACGAGTGGGCAAAGTGCTTTTCCCAGTGGTTCCATCGCATGCAGCGGTGTATTGACGTCAATGGACAATATTTTGAAAAGATATAATAAAACTAATAACTGGCTAATGTAATCAGTTTTTGATTTTCTAAGAACTTTCAGTTTGACCCTCGTATCATCGAAGTATGCCTTGGTTTTGTCCATTTCCTTTTGAAAGCTTTGGAAGTTTTAAAAGCTATGTTTTTAAATTAAAACTACCTCATCCAGACAGTTTAAAGAGTACTTATGGTCAAACCAAGAAATCTACAATAACCTAAATCTAAATACTAATTAAACTAGTGGTTACCCGCGACTTCACCCGCAAGAGTTGCATTTTCCATATAAACTTTCATCCCCCATTTCACCCCCTTAACGTTTTTATATCGCGACAAAATGTAGCCTATGTCCTTTCCAGGGTCTCAAACTGCCTCCATGCCAAATTTCATCACAATCGGTTCAGTGGTTTAAGCGTCAAGAGGTAACAGACAGACAGACACAATTTCGCATTTATAATATTAGTATGAATACTACAATATACAGGGTGCACCACGACTACCTACGTAAAGTCCGTTTTTCTTTGCGTGTAAAAAAAAAACGATAAACTACCATTTTAGGATGTAATTTTTGTGTCTATCTTATTTTTAAATGAATAATTTCGTTAAAAAGGAATGTCAAGATTGTTTACAATGTTGGACAAGCAATGAAAAACGGAATTTAGGTAAAATTCTAGTAAAGCGAATTACAAATAGTGTTTTTTTTTTAAATATCTTAACCAGCAAAAAATTTGCATGCGTATTCAGACAGAATATTGTTCAGGGTCTCATTTCTAATAGCTTATAAGCTTTTGCATTCAGACTCAGTCAACCTGGAAAAGACGTACTTAAATAGATTCCTGGTAAACATATTTTAAGGAGGTGAAAAGGGGAGTGGAAGTTTGTAAAGATCGTTAAGCCAATTAAATGAAATTTGGTACTTTAGTTTTGGTACTTATTGAGTCTTGAAATTTATTTGGTCCTCTATATAAATTCTACGGAAATTGGAAATCTGCAAGCAGAGTTTTTTTAATTTTTTATGTAGGTGTATTTGTTAGAGTTATATGCTTTGTGTACCTTATTAAATTACCGTTTATTATTTAGTTCCTCTACCTACACAAGGGATTTGCTAATTCTAAATGTAAGATGTGATTGAGAATTACTTATTTACCTATCCATAATTCTGTTTTAATTTCTCCTCTCCCATGGAAAGTTGTTTGTTTCGTATAAACTTTTTTAGACCCTAACTCAACTCATTAAGGAAACGTAGTGTTGGACGCCCCCTGCTAGGTGGACCGATGACCTCAGGAAGGTGGCCGGTGGTGGCTGGATGCGAGAAGCGAAGGACCGTGGAAGTTGGCGCAGTCTTAGAGAGGCCTATGTCCAGAAGTGGAGTGCAATAGGCTGATATGATGACATTACTTTAAATCTTTTTTGGGCCATTTTACTTCATGTAAGATATAGTTGTTAAATAATCAAGTATAGTTATTACCTACTGTTCCCGACCACCTGCTCGCGTGAGGACTTACTTGTCAGTAACCAGAGGGCTACCACGGTAGCCGCCTTCTGGGCAAGTAAGATTTAGCCCGTGTTCTTGCCGACACGAAAGAAGAAGAAGACCTACTGTTCTCGATCCCCAGCGCAAGCTTACTAAAGAAACCGGCCAAATGCAAATTGGACTCGCGCACGAAGGGTTCCGTACTCAGGTCCGTCATTAGACACTATATGACCTTCTTTAGTTTTAACAAGCAACTACTTTATCTTAGTCATTTTGAAGAATTTATGCTAAGGATTTTGTATTTGGTACAAAATTATCCAACGCCCAAGTTCAACGAATATTACTGCTAAACTAATAAAGCTATCTTAACCGCTATAGTTTTCCTTTAAAGTTTATGAAATGCACTATTTTCATGATTTTTTCGGATTTTTCAACATCACATTTCGACATCCTACTGGAACAAAAAATGTACTTTGAAGTTTCATATTTCGTAAATAGGGCATAAAACCCAAAAAATGGAGAACAATTAGAAAACTCTAAGTCATTTTAAAATACCTACTCAACGATAGAGTAGACCACGAAAAAAATCATCAAAATCAAATTCACATGTTGAGGAGCTAAATAAATAGGACCCTAAAATAAATATTTTTTCCAAAACTTTGTTCTACCACTTTGTCGGCGTAATTGGTATATACACATAAAAATTTACAGCTTTCTAGTACTAAAGGTCTTTTAGCAAAACCTTGGACAGACAGACGGATATGACGAAAGTATAAGGTTTCCTTGATAGGACTGCGGAACCTTAATAAAAACCAACCCTACCTATTAAGTACATATATATAGATTAGGTAAAGGTTAGGTATAGTACAGCCACAAACATTGCCATTACAATAAACAAAGAACTCACACGACTGGTTCGGTACCTGGAAAACCACACGTTTACACATTTCGAACTAATTCACAAAGGAAGTTACGAGTAGGGGATAAAAGGTGTTCTAAGTATTTTTATTTTTAGAAAGATATGAGCTTTTTCACAGAAAAATCTTTTATATCATGTTTTATTTAATTTTAAAACATTGATTAAAAGTAAAACAGGTAGGTACTACATTAATCCATTTCCGTTTTCCACCTCTTTGTAAGTTGTTTTTATTTTAAAACTCGAAGCCACAAAAAGAATCGAATAACTACCCACTAAGTTCTAATCATAAGAGGAAAACCTTTTTGGGTTACGTAGTCCATAAGTAACCCTTAAATTTGTTGCGCCATGTCCGTTTGTTTGATTGCCTATGGCTTAACGAATTGGCCCTTTTAGTATTATCGTTTATAAAGGAGATGAACATATTATGGCCATCAATACCTACTACTTTTACTATGAGGTAACGGTCAAAAATTAAAATTAAAAAAACAGGCGCCTCACGCCATAATTCTGCTATGTGGATGACTGATGACTGTGAATGTATGGAAAGTCAATTAAACTGTTTACATTAATATAATAATAATAATATTTTATTTCAGACCAAGTCCAAAAGTAGGGTTAGTGACAATTTACTTAAACGCTAAGGTTAGTAACAGTGGACATTTGTATTGTATTAATTAATTCAATTATGAAATTAAAACACAAATCAAATTAAATTAAATATTGAAGCAACTTATTTATTATTATAACCTATATGAAGGTGTACCCATCTCCGGAGTAGCGGAGAGTCCCTCCGAATTTAAATTGAAATGAATACCTGTATATGTAGAGGTTTTTATTTTTTCAGTTTACAAACCTGAAAATGTGGAAATTTAATTATTAAATAGAGTTGTTCCCTGCCCGAATAACTATAAAAACATCAAAAAGTTTACATCGAGGGTGAAGTGGGGCATAGAAGTTTGTATCGAAAATACGACAAAAGCGCGACCGAACCCGCCAGTTATTGAATAAAAACTCCCGACTGCAAAAAATATAATAATTTTGAAATGTTTTTTACTGGCTTCCATTTGATACGCATATTGCTATGGTAAAAAAATCAACCCCCTTTCCCCTTTTATTTTCATTTGCGGGCGCCATTTTTATATATAGTCTGGTCCATGTTAATTTTAAGGCTCACTTGTTGGGAGACAAGCATAGTGCCAAGACCCTGCAGCTTTTTTGCCCGAACTATGTGTGTGATGCTATTAATCAAAGGTTTGTGATGTATTGGTTATGCCAAATCCTTTTTATTCCATATGTGCACACATTCAATCAAGGGCAGTGTTTTATCAAGTTATTCGTATATGAATTCTATGGAGAACTTTCCTTATTGACTTCGATATATTAATAAGCCAACCATTTATTTAGTTAGTAGAATAGGGTTCAATCAAATAGGCATATCTACCATATTTGACTAAAATAGATAAATACAAGAAAAACTCATGCTTCTACCTACACAAACTATCGTTTGCTAATACCTTTGGGAGAAAACGATAACACGGTTATTTAAAAACATCTACAGACTGATAGAGAAGTAAATTAAGATTGCATAAATAGACCTTCGTAACCTTACGTGGAGTGAAAGATAACCTTCGTGGTCAAATGTCCACGAAAACCATGTCACGAAAGTAACGAAATTTTACGTTTTCAAAAATTTACAAGTTGTTTCTTGATAAATATAAAAACTAAATAGCGGACGAAGAAATTGAAAAGGGGTTTTATACTGAATATTCAAAACACTTACATCTAAACCATTCTATTATCTTTAAAATTTTACCATGAAGGGTTTCTTCAAAAGGTTGCCAGAAAAAAGTTGATGAATTTATGAACGTGTATTTTCTGTATCAAAGCGATAAGAAAGGCATTTCTCCTTCAATGATGCTGTAATGAAACTAAAGTTTCCGTAGGGCCATTAAGCTTGTCAGAAAGTTGAGGCTCTTTGATGCTATGAGGCTTTATACGAGTATGTCGCGTTCACGAATCTACCACAATCGTGTGACCGAGGCAAAATATTTTCTAACTCTTTCTGTTTGAATGATATGATTATTGTTTTTAAAATTAATTAATCTTGACCTAATAAAAAAAATTTGACATATAGTATGTGTACATAACACAACAAACCACAAAGATAATAGTGGTGGAACTGAGCACGACGTCGTGCGGACGCGCCGAGAACACCGGTTTTGCTCCCGTTTTTGGCGGTTAAGTATTATTTAAAAAATAACTGTAAGCCCTATTTTATATTTAAAACTATGTTCGTATAGATGAAGAAACAGAGAATCATTTTAAATTGATTCCGAAGCTGTTTATTTAATAGATTGGGAATTAAGAACGCGTGACCACCAAAAACCAGCCCTCGGAGAATCACTCACCTCACATATCAAAAACTGTCCAACTGGCTGTAGGGCGTGCTAAACAATTATACAGTGCTTCCGCAGTCGGGTAAAAAGTGAATTTATTCTATCAGTGATATGTGATAAGTTATCACAAAAAGATAGCTTTGAGTAGATGAGTGAAAAGGTGAGTTCAAAGGTTGTCTAGAAGTGATCGCTCTTAGCGATGCGACCGCCTTATTCGTACATCTTTCTGTGTAAATGCAAGTCTTTACTTTCAAGATGTGCAATAGTTATCTATCTTTGAGTGTAATTTAATCCAAGCCCTCAGCTCTCGCCCAGTACCCGCATATTGCGACCTACCACAGTCACTCCGAGGAGGTCCTCTGATGCAACTCGCTCTTTATAAGCCACAAAATCTAAACGCCACCTCACTCCCCTTGATCCAGGTTTCACCAGTTTTGACGTTCACCAATTTAATCTTATATACTTTTAAACAGTTCTTGTATATTTATTAGGTATATTAAATCACAAATACATGTATTTGTGATCTAATAATATATTAAATCACAAATACATGTATTTGTGATCTAATATTGTCCATTGCTTTGTTCCTTTTTCTTCATTGCTACGATTCTTTTGCATTGGTTTTCTCAGTACCATCTTTTTCCCAATTTACGATATCTTGCACCGCCTGTATTTCTCTGTTTGAACCGAACGCGAACCTAGAATGCGTTTAGCATTAAGTCAGCCTTTAGTAAGTACAATAAACTGTGTGCAAAAGGTTTAAATAAATCAGCCCCCAAGAGGTACTTAAAGCATAAACAAAAAATAACCTAGTATACGTTACGAATGTGATATGTTAAGAAGTACTAATATTGTACAAACTTAAAAGCTAATTTATTACAACTTTTATTATATTTATTATTACTTTAAAAACGCGTTTACATACTATTAGGTATCGGTACCTCTTTAACTTTAGTATGAAACTGCTATCCAGGAGGATATCAGAAACCGGAACAATAGTTTTGAGAGAGGTGGTTTTTGTTGATTTTTGAGAATCTCTATGGTCGGGTGCCGTGTTTGCGTCCGCTTTCATGGTAGCGCCGTCTATAACCTCCCGATTTCGATCCCCGGTCTGATCAATATGGTAACAATGTCAATATAACCCATGTTTTCCTTATTTTCTCAGGTCTGGGTGTAGAGGTACCACCTCACTTAGGGTTAGCATCTCACTTAGGGGTCAGAGCAATAATGATTTGTCTAATATTTATTTATTTAACTCTTTTTCCAATGCTATGTAAGAAAGCAGATTTGTGGAGATAATCGTTATGATAACTTAAACTCATTTACTTTTAATGAAAACCCTACCTTTTCTTTAATGTCTTAAGCTAATTATAATCTAAGTGCTTGAGTTAAATGGACGTTAAAATTAAAAATTAAACGGAATGAATTCTCACTCACTTGTTAAGTCGTAAAAGTCCACCATATTAATGTGTTACGGACACGGCAATTGCAACTTAATTTTACCAGTTTATTTCTTGTTGCACACCTAATACCAAAAGTCGTGTAGCTGCTGGTAAGGTACGAACTACATGTTAGACAAAATTAATGAAAAAAATAAGGACTTCAAAATGGAACTTCCTTAGCCATATTTTTGACCGCTAGCAGGTTTCTCGTTTTTTTGCATCAGTAACTTCACACCAATCATTAAATTTTGCATCAGATTGATTTTTGCCTGAATTTTGATTTCATTTTATAACACCGTCGACAGCCGTCTTGGTGTAGTAGTTCGCGCTCCGAACTTCAACACAAGACTTCAGTGGTTGAGGGTTCAAACCCCACAAGGGGCAAATGTTTATGTGATGAGCTAGCATTTGTGCCTGAGTCATGGGTGTTTATATAACGTATTTAAGTATATCCATCCGTTATCCTAGTCACCAAAGCACAAGCTCACGCTTAGTTTGAGGCTAGGTAGGTAATTGGTGTTTGTTAAAACAATTTATGAAAAAAAAATATGTCTATTTTTCGGATCTCGTTTTTTTTATCTTGTTACAATTTAACAAAACTTGTACCTCCTTACTCTTGCTTAAGACAAGACTGACTGACAAGATGACTTAGGACATCTTTAAAAATTACTTAAATATTCTACAGGAGTCAACTTTATACAATAATATGAGCGGAAGCTTACTTTAAAATTTCAAAGCTATTCGTTCAAAGGAAATATGATCAACTCACATATTGAATCGTCAGCAACTAAATAGGCACCGTCAGAAGCGAGCTTGTAAAAAACCTGCCTTCTTGGCTTTCATGCTTGCGTACAACAGTTTTTAGGCTGCGTGCAAAAGAGCTTAGGACTTTGAAGTCGCTTTTGTTGTTAACCCTCCGATGAACACCGGCTCTATTCGGCTCATCCTGCGCATTGTCCGTCTATTCTTACCTGGCTTATCCCTGTCTAATTACCTGCTTTGCGAAACCATAATAATTACTTGCCCAAAAAATTCGACAATTGACCGACAAACACAATGAACTTGGCTACCGAAATTTTGTTATTTGCTCTTGTTGTTGGCGCAAACAGATCGTAACTGGGTGGCTTTTTTGTAAGTACCACCAAAAACAAATGATCTTATAAACGTTGACGGCACCTTTTGTTAAGAATGAACGAAGAAAAAAAAGTAATTGCATGATTAAAACTATTTTTATTAAAAAATGGTTTAGGCTTACCGATGCGTTGATGCCTATAAAATTTATTTTGGAAATGTAACATTAGCTAAATAAAAGTCAGCATAGATTTTATATTGCCGGGGGATCATATGTAGAGGAGGATGGGAATAACCCAAATTTTCCACTTACATAATATGCACCATTAACTAACTGTATACCAATAATGTGAACTAAATTGCCGTGTTATATTGAATTTTTACGTAAGGCTAGGTGTTCAGACATATTTTTATCGTACCTATACCATACACGAGATTTTATCGATTAAAGAAGTGTCAGTAGATAATAATAATATTCAACAATTGAAAAGGGGACACAGCGTCTATGCGAAAAAAAATTAAGATACGTAAAAAAACCTTTATTAACGTTAAAAAATATATTTGAACGCCGTCTGAACCTAGCCTAATTGTTTTTAATTTGCTGTTATTTATCTTTGTATTTTTAAACTAACTTCACATCGGGTTTAGTACTCCTAGTCAAGTTCATAATTTTATTTTAATGAAAACCAAATAGCTATTTGTTCTTGGCCACAAAATTTCGTATTTACAATTATCACAGCCACAACTCAAAAGCGCTTTTGATCGATTTAATTTCAATAGTCGATAGCACTCTAGCTCAGTGGCCGTTTAACTGAACGACTGTAGAACAATGCGAATAATGAACACATACGAGTATGAATGGCACTCAGTGTTGTGCGAAAAAGATGTCAGCCACCAAGCTTTTTAACAGTTCTGCATTATTTTCTTACATTTGTTGCAATTATTCTCCTTCGATTATAAGTTCCTTTCTCTTTAATGTTAGTTTGAAGAGCTCTTCAACAACCGCAAGATTTCGCGGTTCGGTTTTTTCACACGACTGTGACGGTGTGAATTAATATTATTTTTATTCCCTATTTTTATTTTGTTATTTTTGTTTTAGACACGATGATAGTTTGAATGCGCACCGGTCATCATGGATATGTCAATTTTGCCTGCTTCGTCGTCAAGTAAGTTATGATTTTTGTATGATTCTTTTTTATTGTTTTACTGCTTTATTATTTTATTAATAAGCTGTTTGCAGAGTTTTCATCTGTGAAAACTTGATGTTTAGAAAATACTCCCCTCATGAGTCCCGGGTCCCGGGTTTTAAGTCATTAGGGAACATTCTTTTGTACAGTCGACAGCACATCACACTTTACCTAAATTTTAGTAGCAAAATATTAGATTTTTGCTATTATAACCATATAAGGTGCCGCAGTGTTACTCTGGAATTGCTGTCATCTGTAGGAACATACAATGTACATTCTAGTCGGCAGCACTTCAGGTCATCCATTAGAACTTTTATCACGTAGGGAAGACAAGCGGTATCAAGGTCAAGGTAGGGTAGTTTGACGTGCGGTCATGTGTACAACATTTAACACTGCACATTTATTATAACGCACATTCTAGTTCTGCAACCAAAGTTGTTAATTTATTTAGGGTTCCGTACCCGACGGGTAAAAACGGGACCCTATTACTAAGCCTCCGCTGTCTTTCTGTCTGTCTCATGAACCGTGATAGCTAGACAGTTGAAAAATTCACTGATGATGTATTTCTGTTGCCGCTATAACAAGAAATACTAAAAACAGAATAAATATTTAAGGGGGCTCCTTTACCACAAAAGTGATTATTTTAACGTTTTTTGCTGCTCGCTATTAATAACGGCAAATAAATAATTAAATTAAAATAATAATAATATTTAAGGCAAAATAAATCACGTTTGTTGTATGGGAGCCCCCCATACAACAAACGTGATTTACTTTGCCATTTTTGCTCGGTATTTATAATGGCAACAGGCAGACGTTTAAAATATTGACAGAATATTATTTCGTAAGTATTTCACTTTAAAAATTAAAAAATTAATTAAAATTCAAAAAAACATTTTAAGGGGGGCTCCCATATAAACGTGTTTTTTTGCCTATACTGTCTAATGTCATAAGTTAATGGTACGGAACCCTTCGTGCGCGAGTACGACTCGCACTTGGCCGGTTTTTTTTTGTCGCTTGACCGATACTCTAACACAAATTTTATTGGCTTATTAGTCATACTCGATCATCGTTTGCCCTTGTTTCTCACGTAACCTTAATGACAGCATGCGTATCTAGTAAATTGTGATCGGATCACAAATTGGGGTGGTAGCTCCACGCTAATTGCCGGTGCGAGATGTCGCGACGCGCAGCCGATGCGCTTTCCCACGGAGGGCTGCGCGGGCGCATCGCGGTTGTACCACAGAATAAATAATTAAAAATATTATATTTAAAAAAAAAACACCCGACTGCAAAAAATATTATATTTTTGATATGGTCTTATGGCTTTCATTTGATACCCATATTAGTATGGTAAGGAAAAAATCAATCCCCCCTCCCCCCTTTATTTCCATTTGCGGGTGCCATTTTTTAAATGTACATGTATATAACCTATGTCACTCTCACAATTTTGACAAATTCAACGACACCTCATATGACCGAAACTGTCCAGCCGTTTGGGCTGTAGGGCTTGCCAAACAATTACATATATACTCTCGAAAAACATAGCTCTCCTTCCGCAGTCGGGTAAGTACAAAAGGGCCAATCCGCCATACGCGTAAAGTGATTTTAAAGCGATGTGGCCGGCTTGTGGCATCCATGACAAGCAAACGCCGACCGGTCGATCCGTGCGTACTTACGTCTTACTTGTAGCGTGAGTGAACTAGGCCTGAACCACGGAATAAATACTAAGTACTAGTACTGGCACAGATTATATAATAGTACTGGTTGTACCGAATGTGCTTTTGGGGCTGATGAAATATTGTCACTGCCTCGTTGGTCTTGTGGTCAGCACGCTAGGTACTATCCACGAGGTCCCGGGTTCGAATCCCGGGTCGGTCCGGAATTGTTTGGGTTTTTCTGTCTTGCAATTACTCCGGCACAGCTCCGGAGTCAGGAAGTTGGTGGTGTTAACACCCCCGTGCCTCGGAAAGCACGTTAAGCCGTTGGTCCTGCGCCTGATCTCTCTACGGTCATGTCGGACTGCCGTCTCACCGAATTATGAGAGTGAAGGAACAGAGAGCGCACCCGTGTATTGCGCACACACTTGTGCACTATAATATGTCCTGCGCAGTTGGCTAATCTCTGTTGAGATAGGCTGCCGTAGTCGAAATCGGCTAGGAAGACATTATTAATAAATATTGTGCTTGTTTTACAGCCAAGTTTCAGATTTGCGTGCGTGTCCATTCTTGGATTATTTAGTTGCGAAAGACGCACACTGATTTGTTTCGTTTTGCCTATTGATTTCGTAGTCCGTGATAAGACAATAACTTCTAAGTACATAAATAAATACAACAAGATATCTATTAATAACTATTATTTTTTACAAACAACAAAATTAAAGGTTCGGCGGATTGATTATTAATTGTAAAAGTAAAATTATAAATAATAAAAAAAATACAATAATCTTAGCCAAATTAACTACGTAACTATTCTGATATCGATACAACAATATCCAATGTGCCAATTATGTGACTTTTATTGTTTGACTTTAAAAAATGACACGAATATTTCGTTACGCTACCCTTTTAACGTATTACCATCACTATATCAACTTCTAACTAGTCGGCACTCAACACGTAATTGCCATTCTCTCCTAATTCATTATCAATTACAAACACAAAAATAACGATAAATTCGGGTGGGAAAGCAGTAACGTCCCAACTTCATCTGCTGCATCCCACCGTTGGGCTAGTTAATAAGCCGGGTCGCCCCTCGCGATCGCACGCAAGCGGGAATGCAGGTGAGAGTTCGCATGGTGATGTCACCTTTTGTTTATATTTTTATTAAATGCTTTTAGGGCTCCGTACTTACCTCGAAATGAAATCTAATCATCACACCACATCACTTTGTTGTCCGTCTGTCTGTCTGTCAAGACCTATTTTGGGAACGCGTTAAAATTAACATTAAATGTCCCTTGAAGCTTTAAAAAATCAAGATTCGTCTTGAGTGACTTGAATTTTATTTTCTAATACTTCGCAGTGGAATTAAAACTTATAGGGTACTTCCCATGGATCTAGAATCATGAAACTCCTCAAAATCAAAGTCTAAAATAATTTATTCAATTTAGGAAAGAAAATGCCACATTTAAGGGTTCCGCAGCTGAATGGCAAAAAACGGAACCCTTATAGTTTCGTCAAGTCTGTCTGTCTGTCTGTCCGTCTGTCCGTATGTCACAGCCACTTTATGCTGAAACTATTAGCATTATACAGTTGAAACATGGTAGGTAGATGTATCCTGTTAACCGCTTTACGATTCTCATACAAAAAATAAAATATATGTTTAAGGGTCTCATACATGAAACTAACACCAAAAAAATATTTTTAAGTCAAACCGTTTGCGTATAGGGTGTCTATAGATAGGTCGTTAAAAATAGCGTCAAGGTTCCTAAAACCATTTTCTCTAAAAGTCTAACGTTTGAGAGATAGACGCTTCCAAAGTGGTAAAATGAGCGTCCTCCCCCATCTAACTTTTGAACTAAGCAAGTGTAAATATAAAAAAAAATACATCATGTAGATCTTAACAAATTCTTTTAACAAAAATTAGTTTCAACGAGATCGAATTAGTCGTTTTTGAGATATAGCACATTTTCAACAACTGGAAACATAACTTTGTTCTTCATAAAAACACTATAAAAAAGAAAGTTATATATTTGCTGTCAACAAAATATTGTGATATTTTGGCTAAGTGGAAGTAAGTGGATCCTAATTCAGTTAAAGTTGGCACGGAACCCTTTGTGCGCGAGTCCGACTCGCACTTGGCCGGCTTTTTATTATTTTTTGTGATACGAGTAGAACAACACTGCCACCAACTGCCACGCACCACGCAGGAGAATACAAAGAATTTTACCTTACTCTGCGTGATGCGTGGCATCGGTCAATCGCCTTATTGCCCATGTGCTATATTTACCGACATACTAACTGTAGCCTATCTCTTTTCGTTTATTTAATAGAGAAAGAAATAGAATGAACCTTACAAAGTGACTTTGTCCGCCACTGATTATCTCATTGCATTTTCATGCCTTTACTAATTCGTCCCAGTAGATTTTCCCAAAACCATTTGCATTGTGCTACATTTGCAGAAATGTTTTGGTTATTCTGAAAATAGTTTGATCAACAGAGCAAAAACGAATAACAGTAACAGAATTAATACAAACCCTTTTATTCTGTTCCATTTCCAAGTATTCCAAAATAAGCCAAAAATTAATGATTTCCCGGCAATGTCAATTTCGCTTTTTGACATAATATAATCATTTCGGGCATAACACTGTCGAGTCTAGACCATACTACGAGTACCTACTACTAAATTAGGTAGGTACTTGTCAAAACTACCCTAATGTCTGCTCCTAGCCCACACCTAAGGTAACAAGCTCGAGACAGAATATATGGACAGGCAAAAAAATCGAATGCACTTTCTTCTTCTTCTTATTCATTTTAAATTGCAGTAATTCTGAGTTTGTTGCGGCGTTTTTTCTTATCACTCGCCTAAACGATTGTTTGTATTTTTCTAACTGGCTAAGCCCAAAAAAACAGGCATGTCCCACTGAGCATCCACATGTGTTTGTATTTGTGTCTTACTTAGATTGAATAAATTAAAATTTTATTTAATTCAAATTACACGCAAGTTTTAGGCATTTTTGAATTACTTTTTCTATAGGAGTAACCAAAATACACAGAAACGATACTCGGTTTTACGTCAAGTTCTATTCGTAAAAAAGGCTGGTTTGAATAACACTATATCGAATCATCGTGTCATAGCGTGTGCGTCGGCTCTGTATATTACTATTAAAAATTATTATTAGTGACAGACACAAATAAAAAAAAAACCAGCCAAGTACCATTAACTTAAAACATTAGACAGTATAGGCAAAAAAAAGTTTATATTTTTATTTTATATATAATTTCAAAAGTATTCACCACAGGATACCCGAAACAATTTCACATAAGAATTTTCGCGCCTGTTTCTTTACATGAGTGATTTGAAGTTTATAAATCCAAGACTTTAGAAATTACAGGGGGGGGGACACCGTGTAAACGACTTTGGCGGGCTATATCTCGCAAATGGTAAAGCTGATAAAAAGTGTTGTGTGGAAACCCTACCTTATTTTCATAGTCCTTTTCAACGATACCCCACACAAGGGGGTGCACTCAAAAAAATAATTCACCCCTCCTTTTACATGTATGGGGAGGTAGGTACCCTTAAAAAAGGGTAATTTTAATTTTTCGTATTTTTAAAAATGAGATCTATATGTATGAGAAGTATCCTCGAACCAAGTTACATGCAAATCAGTCCATAAACGTAGAAGATATTCCGCTGTGACAGACTAGGACGATCTTATAAGGGTTCCTTGTCAGATTACGGAACCCTAAAAACGATTTGAATAAAGAAATAGAATCAAGCTACTTTGGTTAACTAATAAGTTAGAACACATCATTTAGATTTTTCCAGTCGGTAAAAAGTACGTACATAATTCTTAAGTAGGTACTTACTTACTTTAATACATACAAACTAATACGCTAAAGATGTGAATCTGTAGGTAAAAGGATGCCGGTGGGCTAATATTTAGCAGGTAAATTTATGAGCGAAATCAACTAGATTATATGAGAATGGTCAGTCTGACCGAGGTTTGCGGAACGATAATGACGTCACGCGCGCGCTTCTTTTTCTGTGGATATCGTTGCGTTTCCTTCTATCTTAAAAAAAGTAAGTACATACGTTTATAGCACACTTGCATGTATGTAACGTCTTTTGTATGATGATATCTCATTACTTACGACATTTACTAATCTGTTAAACACTACTTTCAACGGAAAAAATAAATCTGCTCTCCAAAAAATTTTGAGACGCCCCGTACTAGGTATTATAACGATTTCACTTAATTTTTAATTTTGTTCATAATTATAATATTATCATGTATTATAACATTTTTTTAGGATAAGGTGTAAAATGAAAACAATAATGATGAAAACATAAAAAAATAATAGTTAATATAGTTTGTTTTTGTGATTTTTTGACCGCACTATATTATTAGTTCCATATACATAGGTATATAATATAGACCATATTGGTTCCATATAAAAAGTTGTTGCATTTAAGCAGAAGAACAAATGTCATAAGTTGACCTTTTAGAAGGACCGATACTTTTTGCCGCGAAAGTGTTGAAGAGCTGAAATGAAAAGTGAAAGTTTTTATGAGAAATTTGCCACTAGAGCCGGAAACTTAAGACTTTTCTCATTCAAACAGATCTACGGATTGAGAAGTCCGTCTTACCTCTTAGTATCAAACCTTCTTTCAGTTTAATATTTTTAAGCAAAGTATCTAGGTAGTAACCATCGATGAATTTCGATCATGCTCTACCTAAGTTTACAAATCTTTTAATAAATATAACTCTTGTATTTAATAATAAGTAGATTCAATTCGTGTTGTAATAAACTAAAGTGTTCCTTTTTAACGGACTTGAAAAAAGAAGGTTCTATGTTCGACTATATAATATTTATTTAACAGATTTTTAAGAAGAAAATATTTCATGTAATTGAATTTTAATATACCACACTCCTGGGGTGATTCCATTGTCATCAAGTCAGAATCTGACGATGGGATCCTGGAGAAATCGAGTTATCTCTTCAGATTTTATATGCATACCATATTTGCTACAGTAAGTTTTGGTATTCGAAAAATCCGGAAGTCATCATTTGATGGTGCTGAGCTGATGATGAAAGTCGTATCAAACTGCTCATCAAATAGAAGTTAGCAAATTGCTATTACGGTTTGTATTTTTTATAAGTAATGAGTTGAGAACTTTTGATCTTCATCTTAGATAAGGTCTACGGTAGAGCGAGCTTGCCCAGGAGAACCCTATAGAAAGTACGGTCAATTATGGATACCAACCGGTCACTGAAAACGGTAAAAAATCTTTAAGTCAGGTTGTAGTTGTAGAATAAACTTTACTCACGACTCAACACTCACGTAACTGATAATTTTATTGATTATTTACGTCTTATTTTAAACTGATTATTTATCTCCGCAGAATGGCTGGTGGTGCCTATGGCATTTGGCTGTGGGAGTTGAATCAACAATTGCTACATACTTGCTTATTTTTGCTTCATGTATTAAATAATTCTGTTTAAAGAGCTACATAAGATATTGTTTTAGAAACCCGCAATTTTTTTACCCACTTTTACTAATTTGACTTCAGGTTGCCTGGTCACTTTCTAGTTCAGCGTTTTTTTTAAAGTGTTTAGCGGCAATAATTGCTTAATACTCGTAGTTACTTCATTTATATAAATGAAGTAACTACGAGTATTTCAGTATCATTAGTAAAATTTCAGTATCATTTTCTTACAAGACACAGTTAAATACCTACTAACAAAAGTCGTTCTACCAGCAGCTGTCATCAGTCATAAGAAATCAATCGTAACAAAACGACGGATGAGCGTACTCATATGTAGACCTGTCGTTATCCAGAGCAGACCCCACCATATTTACGTTCATTCGCTCTTCTTTGTAATTTTTTTTAATCTTCATTCGACACCGAGCTTCCTGCTCACAAGTGAATGCGCCTATTGAAAGGGACTTCAGCTTTGTGCCTTATTGACTACGCCGTGTTTGGGTATTTAATAAAGCTGTATTATCTTTTAAGATACTCAACTGCTCCGTCCGTGGGATTCTTGGACGGTGCAAAAACCCGCATAGAATCAGATCGGTACGTGATGCTAAGTTGTTTTTTGTGAGGTCTTTTGTGCGGCTATCATTATTGTGATTCGAATTGGGCCCATTTTAATTGACGAGTGCGTCAGTGTGAGCCCGATGAGGAAAATTAGGCAAGTACGGATAATATTAAAATAAAACGCAAACTATATTAATTTAATAGCTTTCTATCTCATTTTAAATAGTTTTTCAATTCAATTTATTGCTAATTAAGTGTTGTACATTGATCTTAAATAATGTGTGGGTGTGTGAACTTACTACTTAATACCCTTTCAGGGTATTGCAATTCTAGTACACTTTTAAACTACTTAGTTAAAAGCAATGTATTAGATAGGTACACTATAATTTAGAATTATTAATCATTTTAAGTTTCAAAGGTCGCAGAAATTGTTAGACCCACTTAGTCGTCAATAATTGCCTTTTCTTATTAGCCAAGGGTATCTATGTACTCAGGGCTTAAATAGATAGAAGAACGTATTTAAGCTGATGCTGATGCTTATAAGTAGAATCATAAAAAAATCTTGTTTTTATTTATCTCATAAAACGTGAAGTGGCTACTTTATTTGCGCAAGTTTTGTGAGTTTATTACCAAAATAAATGAAAGTTATGTAATTTAAAATGATTTTACATTTACCTAATTAAATGTCCCAAGTAATCAGATTTTTTAAATTGATCTAGTTTAAGAGTGACCTGAATAAAATCATTAGTGGCACTATTTATAGCCTTACCCTACGCTATAAGCCTAAGTTATGACTTAAGTTGTTTGTTGTCGCAGTTAAGTTGCAGTTGCAGAATATATTGAAAAACTTTCCGTTTGAAAAACAGATATTATGTCACATAAGTAGATATGTACATACTTACTTATTTATAAACTAATTTTCGGGTTACATAATTCATTCCCACACTGTTGTCATTCGCTCTTTAGTTTTGGCCACCTAAATCAAAGCTAATTAATACTACTCCCCAATTATGATTAAGCTTTGTAGGGTGGAAATCATTAGCCAAGCCTTACCCGCACACATTTCAATCGCACATTTAGTACATTTAGTTTAGTGGGCCTGATTCCCAAAGGCACTCTGTAAGACTAATTTCTAGTTAGCATTATAATAATACGCAATTAAATACCTTTTTATTTTTTTGCATTACCTACTTAAACTGCCAGTGACCACGGTTCATAATATTGGTCGGCCCAAACGTCGGCAGTAAAAACAAAATACTTAATACTTAGGTACGCTGCACGCTGCCACAGAATACTAGTACTTCGTGCAGAAGTATGACTTAGCAATTGTATTCAAAGAAATGTCTACTCAATGTTGTCAACAATATGGCGTAATTTAGTTCGCCTGAGAGTCAAGCACATTTTCGTGTAGACACCTACAAAAATCCATTGCAAAATAATTTCATACTTATTGCTCTGGAAGATGATTCTTAATACACTAAACCTATTCAGTGACGTAATATCACGCGACGCGATAGGGTTGACTGCTACGAGAAGCTTCTAACGCCATCTAGCGCCTCTTTCTAGTTCTTTATTCATTCTCGTCCAGCCAGCAACGTAGCCGCGTAGGTACGTTTTTGCTACCTCCGCGGGGAGATACACAGGCCTGACGCTGCTGAATTCCCGTATTACTATTATAATGTTCGTGATAAACAATGCATTAAGAAAGTTTTAAAAGTAAAAAAAATGTAGTACAATAATTAATTTACAAGAGTCAAATTAATTAATACCATTTCTGATGGCTTTATTTTACTTAAGTTTTCGGGTGTATTTCGTAAAAAAATTGTCGGGATCGTTAGATATTTCTACCAAATTGTCTATCGATTCTGTGATTTTCCGAGCCACCGATAGCTTTTAGTTTTACGTTTTGTTCTTTAAACATTGTAATCAGTCTCTTTACGTCACTCAGAAAAAAAACAGAATGCACTTTAAATAAGTCTTAGAGAGTGATCGGGAATAAGGTCCAGTATTTTGCTAACTTAATGGAGTAATGTGTGCAGCTAGCTATATATTGTTATGCCCCTGCTGCGAGCCCGCAAATGCTATTTTGGCAGTCGTTTGTTGTAAATAGGGGTACCAACTGTCAGAAGCTAATTAATTTTGAGTTTTACATATCGTTGGCATACTTCTGAATCTTGCTAGATGTTTTAAAGCATTAACACAGTTAGGTTCTACAAGAAAACATACAAATGTATCTACCGTGGGTTATTTTTTCCGGGCCTAAGTTATTAGCAACAAACATAGTTTATCTAATTATACAAAAATATATGGGTAATTGCATAAAACTTATTGACACTACAGTAATTATGAAAACTCTATTTCTAACAACCATTGATTTTGTATGCAGTAACGGAAAGCGTGACGTCTTGGATTGAACAAACAATGACTAGAATAAAAAAAACAATGAATTAACTCGCTCTCAATATTGACAACCCTATGTGTGACTGCCGGGCGGAGTAACAAGGGGCGGGGCGGGGCCCCCTTGCCTTGGTGTCAAGACGTCTAATTTATGACTTTTGCCAGTCGCCGACTAGTCCCCGACCGACCAATAGTGACTTGACTTCTTTAAATAGGGTGTTTCTTTTTTAAACTGGTTGTAAAATTACGTATCATTTCTTCAATAAAGATTCAGACGATGATTTTGCTACTGTGTCTGGGTTGATACGTATAGCATGTAAAATACTGCGCTTTTTTGTATGAATTTGGAAAACTGCAGGGCTTTTTTAGATCATGTGGATTAGCTCACCCAGGCAGGATTAAGAATTGAGATATGTAATAATCTGTAAAGGTACACTTCCGAGCAATGCGGCTTGCGGCTCAGGCTCGCCGCATGCGGCTCCAAAGAGCTGCGCGGCTATCATGGAACTATGGGAGTGTATGGAACGATGCGAGCGATACGTCATGGCCGCATGTGGCCATTCCATACACTTCCGTAGTTCCATCAGCCGCGCGGCACTATCGCGGGTGCTACGCATCACAGATTAAGTATAGGTATCACAATCCCGAATGCGCGAGCTAATCCACGTGATTCTAAAAACGCCCTAAGATTTTTAAAAAACTTTATTAGCCATGAATCAGGTAAATACGTCTGGTGTGCGAGACACTACTTCTCTTATTTAAACTATCCGAGTTACCTGATTCAAGACTAACGTTTTCCACACCCTCATGTCCATTTGCAACGGTACTGATATACCTACACAACAAAGTTACGTAAATTACCTACTTATGAATACGTAAATAATATATTAATTGTTAAATTTAAAGCATTTAATAAAAAGCTTTTAAGATGCGCTTTTCGGTTGTGAACGCGTCATTATTTTCGAGAAACACTTAATTGAATGTATGAGGGCCCTTTGATGGCGGTTGAATTTTAGGGTTGCGTACCCAAAAGGTAAAAACGAGACCCTTTTACCTTAGTTATAGGTTTTTTTCGTTTTTATTTCACCATGCTTTAATTTTAAATGCAGTTGCAATGCTTACAGATGAATGTATTACAGTGGGGTTTCCATAAAACAAACTCAATTTTTTGCCGTTAAAAAAGGGTCTAATGTTGTATAGATAATGGTACGGAACCCTTCGTGTGTGAGTCAGACTCGCTCTTGGCTGCTTATCGTAATTGCTGGGTGGGCTGAACTAGGCTGCGCCCCGTGCTGGGTCCGGGGTCCACCCCTTGTTCATCGCTTTAGGACCACCTGTCTTAGAACAATCATTAGTTTGTGATAGCCCTTGAAAATTAGGGGTGTGAGAAGCTTATATATTTATCTTTTTTAGCGAGAAAAAATTGCTATCTTTAACGTGTACTTACCTACCTAACTAAGGAAAAAATTAGCTATACAATGGCATTTAAGTTAGTTTTTAAATTAGAAACGTTAGGTTGGGACTCCATTCAAGTAAGTCGTGAGTGGGAGTGCCAGAACCTTCTGGGTGAGCTCGCTCCACCGTCGACTATGTCTACGCCACGTCTGGTTTAGTCTAGAGTCAAGAGCAAACCCATTCTAAAAAAAGATCGGATAGCTGATAGCAAAACACAAATTTTATTAGTTACCGAAGCGTACTCGTATATAAAATAGGTATGGTTACCACAATATTCCTGTATCGTTTACGCTTTCGTGGAGACTTGCCATCCCTCAATGGTTTGAATGTTGAGCGACGCGTACCTAAGTATTTAAAGTAACTGTCTAAGTAGGTACGTAAGTATTTAAAGGAAGGTGGTTGGAAACTGTAAGCTATCAAGTCGTTGACGGCAGAGAACTACAATATGAAAGTTTAGTACAAATAAGTAAAACGCGTAACAAACTTTGCATCAGAAAGAAACTAACCATTCATTGTTTTGGTTCTTTTACTGTTAGTTTTTACGCTTCACAACTACAAGAATACTCGTCAAGTGTAAGAATACTTATCGACTCGTCGACGACGACTGTAGCAGAGTGGCTAGCACATCGGCCTACAAGGTGTCGCCATCTCTGATGAGGTCTCGGGTGCGATCCCCAGTCTAACCCGACTAAACCGAATATAGAAATTCATATTTTCTATATTGTTTACCAAGCGAAAATAAATGGTGTCACTGACCAGTGGTAATAGAATCCTCCCCACCCCTTTTTATTAACTAACTCAAATAACAATCGGTTGTTTTTTTCTCCTAGATCGAATCCTGTACGACGTCCCATGCGCGGTCTGCCGCGACCACTCGTCAGGCAAGCACTACGGAGTGTTCGCGTGCGACGGCTGCGCAGGATTCTTCAAACGGTCGGTCCGAAGGGACCGTCAGTACGCGTGCAAGGCGCGCACCCCTGGCGCCTGTCTCGTGGACAAGGCCCATAGGAACCAGTGCCGGGCCTGCCGGCTGGCGAAGTGCTTGAGCGCTGGCATGAACAGGGACGGTGAGGTTCTTTTTTTTCTCTTCCTAGCACTGGGATCACCCCTGGCGCCTACCACGTTGACAAGACTCACGTGCTTAGACTAGAAAACGAAAAGCAAAACAAAGAAAAACACATTTGGTGTAATTTAACATCAGATGTGTAAAAAATTTGTAAGACGAGTTTTTGTCGACACTTAGTAATAACGTTCTTGCACCAGATGTGCGATAATTGCTGATTAGACTGTGTGCACAAGTCGTGTATAATTATCTATGTCTCAGCTTGTAACTGTACTGAACAACTTTTTGATCTTTGTTTCAGCTGTTCAACACGAAAGAGGACCACGGAACTCCACCATTCGACGACAAATGGCGATGCTATTCAAAGACCCCAGCCCTCCCAACGAGCCCATTCGGCCCATGCCCACGGCTTTGGACCTCGCTATGCCGAAGCCCAACCTGCTCTCCCTCCTCCCCGTCCCATACATCCCTAGTGTCTACACCTTGAACCGATTAAAGTATCCCGAACCACTAGTCCCTCCCCGGGTGGGGTCGCCAACCGTAATGACTTCGCCCTTCGTGACTCATGTGGACCAGGAAGCCATCTGTGAATCCGCTGCTAGAGTCCTCTTCATGAACGTGAAGTGGGTCAAGAACGTGCCAGCCTTCCAAACGCTGTCATTCCCCGACAGACTGCTGCTGCTCGAAGAGTCTTGGAAGGAGCTGTTCGTGTTGGGCACCGCTCAGTTTCTGTACCCAGTATCTCTACGGCGTCTGCTTAACCCGCTGAGCTCAAGGCTAGAGCTGAGGGACCTGGAGGCCTTTGAGACGGCCCTGGGTGAGCTGGCGAGGGTTAGGCCTGACACGAACGAGTACGCGTGCCTGAGGGGGATGGCGTTGTTCAAGACTGCTTTCTTGCCCGATCAGGCTCCGCTGCTTCCTGACCAAGTGCCGAAGATTAAGAGGCTCCAAGACCTCCCGACTGTGGCCGCCCTTCAAGAACAATCGCGCTTTGTGCTCAATGAGGTAACTTGAATTTTTGTTTGTTAAAATGTTATTATTTAGTAGCTGTTACCAACGACTTTGTCTGCGTAAACTTGATGAGACAAAATGACTCGTTTGTCTCATTGCCGTCCAGTAATCATCGTATGGTGAGACCCTGTATCCCATCTATTGGATGTGCATACCTTTTTCTTTTAAAAACAAACTCGAAAAAATTTATTATTCAGTTTCGTGCAGTCGTACGAAAGATATGTGCACACTATATTTCGGCGATTCATTTTTATTTATACAGTGTGTATGACGATATTTTAGGGGTCTTTCTTAGACTCTTAAAATAATCAATTATTCATCAAATTTTATAAATATCATCGACGAAATCCCCCATTTAACCCTCACCCATGTAGTCTAACCCTGTCTTGAAATATTTTGTAAATAGGTACCTAATACTATTTCTCGGACCTCCATCCTAAAAATTATGAGAGATTCATTAAAAAGGTAATGATATCACATATCAAGTAGACAAATATCAAATAAGAAGTTATTGTTTAGTGTCAGCTGTCATAGAGAAAAAAAATAAGTCATATGTTAAAATTTTCTAAAACCACTTTTTTTAACGGTCGAAGCCCACTGTCACACACACACTGTAAGGAAGTATAGATTATTATGAGAGCAGTCAGTTTAGATGAACTCTTCACCGACGAAGATCCACACTACTAATTGCACCTTTGTCCGCAGTACATCACCCAATCGTACCCGCGGGAAGTGGCTCGAATGAGCCAACTCTGCGAGATCCTGGACCTGGTGCGAACTGTCCCCGGCTACGTGATCGAAGAGCTGTTCTTCCGAGCCACCATCGGCGCCATCTCGATTGAGAAGATCATTAGTGACATGTACCGGTCGAACAAGGAGATAGTCTAGCATCTACCCCTCCGTGTGTTCGGCTGCGATTGCACGTATTGGCTGGACCGACATTAATGAATCAAATGTACCGTACAAGGCGGTACGGTGGTACTTTTTCGATTCCAACTTTCATTGCTACTTCTTCGGTGTTTAGCGAGCTTTTATAAAATACGTGTAGTCGCTGTCTATATGTGTAAGAAGAAATTTATATAAAAAAGTTTACTTTATACATACATTGCAATATTTTTGATCAATTCTCGACCGAGACCTTAAAAAAAGGTAGCTATTAGGATCCATATTTTTTGCAGTAACTAGTTCATCCTGCTTTTTTAAACGAATCATTAGAAAAGTAAGAATATTTTATCTGACTTACCACTTAGGTACTATTATACCGACATAATTGTAATCTAGCTAGGTTATGTAAGTAGGTAGAACTTTATGTTGTTGTATGGATTGCATTGGAATTTAAAAAAAAACAACTAAACTTATTTTCATAGGTTACCTACCGCTTTGTATGTTACTTTGAGGTTTTCATATCTAGTCAAGTACCTAATTTCATTTTATATTAGCATTCCTTGGTTATGTTAATAATTATACATACTATTTACTTTGACGTACCTACTTACTTACGAGTAGGTACTACCAGAGAATATAGAAATACAAACATTAAAACTTGTGTACCTAGGACAATATTTAAATAATACTTAGCAGTATCCTTGTAAACGTTAGTTACATTAGAAAGCTTTGTATGTAAAAATTTTAATATCATTCGTAAATGTTCCATCTACATAGATATAATATAATCAATAGGGGAAGACGGCGCAAGCACACTATATTTAACCCAATCAAAGTTGGTCCAAACTTACAATTTCGATGTATTCACTATTAGTTGCTATTAGTTCATGAAGTTTGCCATTATATGGATGGGTTGCTAAGCAAGGCGTAGGTGCAAATTGGTGCAAATCCTAGAATTTGACATTTGTTCCGTAAGGATTTCTAGTTCAACAGTGCTAAGCTAAGCTAATATAATCAGCTGGCTGACTTAAGATGCGATTTTACCAACGTCAGATAAGACTTATCCGATGAAATAAGTATAAAACGAACGATTTTAAAATGACATTTACTTAAATGATTGCTGACAAATAGGTGACGTTTTCAAATTAGGCGTTCTTTATTCTCGGTAAAATCGACTCTTAAGTAAACTAAGTGACTCTTATTTAATCTGTCCATTCGCCTGATCCCGATGATGTTATTCCGGACATCCTAGAGCATACTTAATTAATTTACTGCAATATTGATTCATAAATTCATATAACGTATATATGTAAGGTATTTTAAGCTATTCCTTCGAATATAAATGTGATAAGTGTTCGTAGAAGTTTAGTAATAAAGCTATAGTAGTTATTAATTCCATTTATAGGTGCTTATATAATTATAATTTAAAGCACGTATTGAGCTTCAATACTTTATGTAATAATATATTGCGAGTTCGTAATGTTATGCAAACTCTTATTTGTAAATATTGATGTATTTTCATCTTTATATTCCATGTACTATAACTTAATGTTCAAATAAAGTTATTAAACAAATCAGTGTGCAATTTTATACATAGCACTAGTCTGCTAGCGCTTACCCTACAAGCATGCACTATACAAATACTAATCTTATAAGTGCATCGAATGCGAGAGTTTCAATCAAAATCCAGGATTACCTGCTACCATGTTAGTGATGTACACACGGCTGCAAGTCAGACTATACATGCCTATTCCCTACGCAATAAAAGCTGTTTTCGCAGCTTAAACGTATACCCGACGTGCTGCCCACTGTACTACCGCTCGCGCTCTCTCATTCATCTAATGGTTTGGGAATTATGGTCTTCCTTTAATGTTTCCGATATACGGAGGGCACGTAAATTCCGTTGAATTTAATGTAAGCGGCAGTGCTAGCCCAGATTATGTCCCGGCTCTTGATAGAACCAGCAGTTCTACCTAACACCGCATATCGTGACATGACCAAGGTAAGTAATTTGTCGTCGAGTGGAGTAGAGATAATCAAAATACTTAGGAATTGTAAGGCACCAGAAAATAACAAAATGAAATAAATCGTAATTTGAAAAGGTCACCTATCAAAATACTAGTCAAAGTGCCGAGCTGGATGCTCTAAACTTACTGAACACTGTGACATTGATATGAAAAGCTTTGAAATAAATTACAAGCACTGTTTAGGTCAGGTCGGGTGTCAGATATCTGGAGCATGGATGGAGAATACGGATGGACCATCCATGCTCCATATTATATATATGATATCAGACTTGACCAGGGGCCCAAGTCTGAAAAAATTACACTAGCAAAATTGTAATAGAATCGTAATTTAAAAGCATGATTTTGAAATATTATAGCCCATACTAGAACTGTCAAAGGCTTGCAATAAATTACGTGTCTATTTCAATTTTGCTAGTGTAAGTTTTCTTCAGACTTAGGCCCCAGATAACTCTCCCAAAACATTCCTTGACGGAGAGCCAGGACTCCGAAATGCTGTGTGACTGGGACGAACGGCAGATTACATTATCCCCCGACTTATAAACAACCTAACCCGGAATTGCGTGATAATAACTTGAATAAAACAAAACGAAAACCTCATACGTACTTTTTGGAAAATACGAGTAAGCACTACCAATGTAACGGGCCATTGTAACTTGCCAGATGTGGACAAGCGTTTTCACTCAGGTCCTATTAGTGTCGTATACCATAATATTGTTTTTTAATGTTTTAAAAATATCACGTCGACTCAGATCTTGTGATTTTGTGTAATGTTAGAATTTTGATAAAATGGTAAATAAAAAAAACATGTGAGTTGTGGATGTAATGATACAAATCGGCCGACCGACGCGGATGGTTGCTTGGATCTGTTTGCCTTTCTCGACAAAAACGTTTGACCGATTTGTCGAGTTCATTATTTGCGAATCATCATTGAAAGTCAGGGATGCTACCCTCGCCTGGCGAAACGTCACCGACAAACAATCCACAGCGAGCTCGACCGACATGTGTGCGCGCGTATATTGTGTCCAAATCCCCGATTAATCTCCAACTTTTATGAGCTTTTGTTCACTCCCTTTCCAATTTTTTGTGTCAGCCCTATTCATACACCAATAACAATCCAATTTGAATCGTTCATTAGAAGCAATACGACAGAAACTCCTCTAACTTACAATCCCCAAAAAAATACACGACTTTCGTTCCTATTCGCTTTCATAATAAAGCCCTCTTTGCAACAAAGGCAAAGTCGGCAAAGGTTACTCGTATTAACTTCTAGAGTTTATAGTCTTTCGGTCGCGTCAATTTGTGTATTGTCATTTGGACATAATAGCGGTGCCATCCCCACGGTTTATTGGTTGAAACCCGATGACAGTTACCTCGAGTTTTTGACAAAAGTCCTTCTCTTTCGTTTACTTACAATAGAAAGAGACGGAGACTGGATTTGGGCTCAATGAAAGGCCTACTTAGCGAAATATGGCTCTGTTATTGAGTGATTCTAATGGGGTATAATAGGGTGACAGTCTATTATGTTGATGTCACATCGTGATGCTCGGAAACGTGATAATATTCCCAAATGTGACTTTATTGTAGAGGGATAAATAAGTATTATTAGTATAGGTAAGTTGGAAGTCGGTACCGAAAAAGTAGACAAGAATCTGCGTGTATTATCACCTACCTACACCTAAATGTCATGCTAGTGGTGTGCTGTAGGATGGCTGTAGGTAAGCATTGATTTTTTTCTTTTCTTTATTGATTGAAGGAGGCTTTTGTCGCACAAAGTCAGCCTTATATTGTTACAGTACTGATTAATTATTGTCTAGAAATTAGTAACTTGTTAATAATTTTAACTAAACTATTTGACATGTCGGATTTGCCAGTATAATATTACAAGAGCCAATGTCCCGAAATCGTATTCCAGTCTCTAACTGTAGCTGCCGACGATCGTCTTCGACCCGTGCACATTCTACCAATGTGTGGTAGACATCCTCCCGCATATTGCACCTTGTACAATTTGGCGATACTACTACCTTTATAAGATAAGCGAACGCATTCAGTGGAATATGACCGCTACGCAGCCGCATCATTGTAACCAACGTTTGTCGGTTCAACCTTGCAAACCACGGTCTCTTAGGTGGTTCAGCTTGTAAATACCTTTGTCCACTGACCTCTCGTCGAAATATTCTTTCCAAAATTTTATAACAGTCTCTTTTATAGTCTCTTAGTAAGTCCGTGAAGAAAGGTGAAGTCCTTCAACGATCGCGGCTCTTGCTACGTTATCCGCTCTCGTTACCTACCAAGTTCACATGTCATGGAATCCACTTAAAACTTAACTTAAAAGGTACGACAGACACTCTGAGATAGCATACAGTTCTGCCTCCATCACCGATATTTTACTGTAAAGTTTAAAGCCAGCTGTTAAATCACATTGCGGATCATAAAATTAAGCATTGATGATCTAAAGTGACGCCTGTTTTTGTTAGTGGTTCGTGCTCCGGGCTAAAAAACCAGAAGTTGCGGGTTTGAATCCCGCAAGGGGCAAAAGTTTGGGTGATTGTGTTCATCGCCCAAACGTTTGCCCCTTGCGGCATTTGTAACTAAGTGATGGATGTTTATAAACGTATATAAGTATGTCTATCCGTTATCCTAGTCACCATAGCACAAGCTAACGCTTAGTTTGGGGCTAAGTAATTAGTGTGTTTGTTGAAACTATTTATTTATTTAAAGGCACAAGGCGGAACTGCTCCGCAGCGGCTGAGCGAAACGAGAGACGCGTCAAATAACATTCTTTAAAATGATCTTCTTCTTCTTCTTTTGTTTATGGCGACATATTAGTGCATAGCTAAGCTACAATATGGGCCGCCGCTACTAAATTCCGCCAATGACACGTGAGTAGCATTTACACGGATTAAATATTTTTTTTAAAATCGAGTAAAAAAAAAAAGCCGAGGTCTAAGCAGACTTATCTATGTATAAGAAAAACAGACAACAATGACAATGATTAGACAAAACATAAAGCGATACGAACAATTATTTACAGAATGTATTATATAAACATATAGTACAAGGTAAAAGTAAATAAAATAAAGGAGTGAAAGTAGCAAGAGCGGGTAAAATGAAAAAAGTTTTTAAAGGTTAATTTTGTTAATGTTAATAAATTTTGACAGAGATTTCAGAACGGGGGTATTAATAGAATTTAAGATGCATTTGATGTTAGAAGGGCGGGGGAATTTTTTAGGGAGGTAATCAAATAGAGAAGTACCGATTGATGGGCAGTTGAAAAATATATGATCGGTAGTTCCTTCATCGAGGCCACATTCACAAACGGAGCTGTCTTTTATCCGCAACTTCGCTAGGTGAACAGGGGTGCATGCATGTCCTATTCGAAGCCGACAAATAGTGGAAACGATAGTTTTTGGCAAGTTAGGGTGCTTAAAAAACCAAGGTCTAGCTGGGATGAATTGTTGAACATCTGCCTAGTACCTACCTGCACTTTGTTTTGAGTTGTCCCAATGTGTGTTCCACGATTTGATCAAGTGTGTACGAGGAAGGGTGGAAACATCGTGTGAGAAAAGTGTGTTGTGATCGGAGGCTCCTATGGAGACGGCATTTTTGGCACAAGAATCGGCTGTTTCATTACCAGGTATTCCGTTGTGGCTAGGGATCCAAGCCAACACGATGTTTAAACCTAGTTCCTTGCAGTCGAAGAGGGTTTCACGGATTTTAAGAATAATGGGGAATTTACCTTTGGACTTGAAAGGATTGGCCATAATGGCTTGGAGGCAACTTAAAGAATCCGAGAGAATTAAGGTGTTATTTAGGTTATGGGATTTTGCATACAGAACTGCTTCTAGTACCGCAATAGCTTCACCGGTGAAAATGGAAGTTACTGGGGGGCATTTAAAACTTAATACAATTTTGTATGCAGGTATCCAAACGGCTGCTCCCACGGAGCCGCCCTCAGTCAATTTAGAGGCATCAGTGAACATCGTTAGCCATCCTTGCCAATGATCCATGATAATATTTTTGAATTGTTGAGGAGCCGCGCAGGAGTCTTTAGGGATACCAAAGTCTAGGATGACAGGTGGGTGAAAAACTAACGATTCATAACTGTTTAAAAAGAGGGGGTTCAAAGGACTTTTATGTATGGGGGAAGGGAGAAGGCTAAATTTTTGATAACTATGGAGAATGCATGGAGTTTTTTTGGTAGTATCTGTCGGAGGGATCAGACGGGAAAGAGAATTTAATTTATCTAGCAAAGAATGCGAGGAGTTTTGAGCGACTTTAACGTAGAACCGATCACTGAGATACTGTCTACGGAGGTAAAGAGGAGGTTCCACGCATTCGATTTGAAGGGCATTTATTGGGGAAGAATTCATTGCTCCCAAAATTACGCGAAGACACTTCGACTGCAACTTCGTCAGCTTGTCTAGGGCAGTTTTATTACACGGATCTAGGAGGAAAGATGCGTAATCAAAATGACTTCGAACGATAGCATTATAAAGAATTTTTTGCGAGTAAGGGTGAGCACCCCACCAAGTACCCGAAAGTGCTCGGAGGATATTCAGCCCCTTCTCAGCCTTTTTCAAAATATAGTCAAAATGCGGAACTCCTGATAATTTTGAATCTAGTATTAAACCCAAAAACTTTACTTGATTGTTACACGGGATGGAAGTGCCGTCAATTTTTATATCGACAGTCGGGACAAGGCGTTTTTTGGTAAAAATTACGCAGTTACATTTTGTAGGAGACATGGAAAGACCGTGAGTTGCCATCCAATCTACAAGATACTCGAGAGCTAAATTCAGACGAGAGGTAGCCAGCGACAAAGATTTTGACAAAGAGTATAAAGCAATATCATCTGCATATTGAAGAATATTGCAGAAGGAGTCAACCGTTCTATCCAATTCGTAAGTGTACATACTATAGAGTAGAGGGCTGAGCACAGAACCTTGTGGGAGGCCTTTCCAGATAACGCGGGAGGGAATGTTAGAGTTTTGGTATCTTAGTGTTATGGTTCTGGACATTAACATGCTACATATGAAATTCACCAGCTTCTCCGAGACACTCAGCTAAAGCATTTTCTGCCTGAGCACTGGAAGCAAGACATTGTCATACGCGGAGGAAAACACTCCAACTAAATATTCCTTTTGTTGGAATGCTAGCCTAATATCTGTAGTCAGTATGCTTAAACTATCTAGAGTGCTGAGACCTTTGCGGAAACCAAATTGAGAGTTAGGTAAAAGGTTATTAGATTCCAAGAACCATTCGAGGCGGTTCTTGATCATATGCTCAGCAATTTTGAGGAGGACAGAAGAAAGAGCTATTGGGCGGTAGGAATTTTGATCAGAAGGATCTTTTCCAGGTTTGGGAATGGGAATGACAATCTGTTCTTTCCAAGAAGTGGGTAAAATACCGTGTTCAAAGAAAGAATTCACTAAATTTAGGAAATATAATTTAGCCTGGGTAGAGGATTTAATTAGGAAGGAGTAGGGGATACCATCCGTACCAGGGGATGAATCAACTAGACCACTAATGGATGAGAGGAGTTCCACGATAGAGAAGGGGGAATCTAATCTACTCGATGTGGGGATATCTGCCTTGAGTGAAGAAGGAAAGCAATCTATGAACGGGACAAAAGAAGGGGCCAATTTGTCTGCAAAAGAGTTGAGCCAAATTTCAGGGTTGTTTGCAGTTGGGTTTGATGAGATAACCAACTGACGAAATCTTCTTATTTGTTTCCAAACTATAGTTGACGGCGTGCGTGGTGACATACTTTCGCAAAAATTTTTCCAGCCTTCCTTTTTCTTCTTGGAAAAGAGTCGTCTTGCTTGAGCGGCCGTCTTTTGGTAGAAGACGTAATTCTCCATGGACATATTTCCATTGCATCTTTTCTCTGACTCTTTGCGCTTTAGAACAGCGGCAGTACACTCAGCATCCCACCAAGGAGGGGAAATTTTGCGTGAAGGATTTTTTTTGGGAATACTGGAGTCTGCTGATGAATTTAAAACATCAACGAAATGGGTGTAAGCACAGAGCGAATTTGAGCTATTAATGTTTGGTAGTGAGTTTAACTTGTCATCAAAAGAAGAAGAAAATTTTGCCCAATCAGCTTTATTTAATGAATATTTCAGAAGTGGTGGGGTACGAGAGTCAGGACAGGATGGATCTGGTGAAGTTAACAAAATAGGGAAATGGTCACTACCAAATGTACTTTCAAGAGTCTTCCAAGAAAGCAGGGACATTAAATTTGGGGAGCAAAGGGAAAGGTCGACGGCAGAAGCTGGGTTTTGAGAGGGAGAACACCTTCTCGTTGGACTGCCATTGTTCAAAAGGCACAAATTCAACTCATCCAAAAGGTTCAACAGAATCAAGCCAGGAGAATCCGTAAAGTGGCAACCCCAATAAGTATGGTGTGTGTTCAAGTCACCCAACACATGGACAGGAGGGGGAA
The DNA here is from genome assembly GCA_949316185.1 of Pyrausta nigrata. Lineage (NCBI taxonomy): Eukaryota > Metazoa > Arthropoda > Insecta > Lepidoptera > Crambidae > Pyrausta > Pyrausta nigrata. The sequence goes on from OX438936.1 coordinate 6,047,350, forward strand.
CAGACAAAATTGCTGAACGTAATTTGTTTAGAAAGGAAGTTGAAGGGTGGGGAATATATACAGACAAGATAGAAATGTTAAGAGTTCTCACAGCCACGATATTAATATCCTGGCTGTGGTCAGGGAGAGGAAGCTGAGAATAAGGGAGGTAGCGCCTTATTAGTAAGGCGTGGAATTTCGTCTTAGTGTATCATATTTTATCAAAGTTAAATACTGAATTGCGTCGCAGTTTTGAAGAAAACATTCCGATATCGAGTTTCCAACTTATCATCAGTTGAAACTATTCTTACAATCTAAATGTGAAGCTTTAATGCGTGATACGCACTTCTCAGATGTAGTGAAACCAAACAAACCGTTTCAAAGCTCAGTCACAGGTAAACGCGCTAGTGTGTCGCATACCTTAGTCGCTGCAAGTAATCAATCGTCATCGACTACATCTAAAATCGAAAAGACTGTTTATACGAAAAGGTGTTCTTACTGTAATGAACCGCACTCAATCTCATCATGTTCCGAGTTCCTTAAAAAATCAATAGACGAACGTATAAAAGTAGCCGAAGATAAAAAATGGTGTTACAATTGCTTAAAACCATCACATCAATTAAAGAATTGTACTAGTTTCTTTACCTGTCGGAATTGTAAACGTAAACATCACAGCTTGTTGCATCGTGATCTGCCACAACAGAGTGTGAACGCAGCAGCGCTGTTTACTCAAACACAACCGCGGTGTACTGTATTACTTGCTACGGCTTTAGTACAGGTTCAAGATGCTCATGGTACTATGCAATCTTTTCGAGCCATTTTCGATACCGGTAGCCAGAGTAATTTCATTACGGAATCGGCAGTAAATCGGTTGCATTTAACACCTACTCCAACTTCGACTAGCGTAAGCGGACTCGGAGAAGCTTCTGCTTCCATTTGCGGTGACGTTGTTTGTTGCGTAGGCACACAAAACAAAGTTATCTATAAATTGAACATGCACGTCATTCCTAAAATATGTAGTGACCAACCTATAGCTAAATTAAATTCGTCTCAATGGTCACACGTAAAATCTTTACCGTTAGCTGATCCCAGCTTCGATATTCCCGGACCGGTTGATATACTGTTTGCTGCTGATGTTTTCGCCGATTCGTTGTTAGATCAGAAACTCAAGGGTAGCCAAAATCAACCTACTGCTTTTAATTCGATATTCGGTTGGCTTCTCCTGGGTAAAACTTACTTAAATTCTAGTGCGGCGTTACTCACATCTTCTATAACGTCCAGTATAGATACCGATCTAAATTCGCTGGTCACTCGTTTCTGGGAATTAGATACTGTACCGAAAGCGACTTTATTGACCCCGGAGGAACAACTTTGTGAACAAAAATTTGTTGCAGAACATTATCGCGATACTTCTGGTAGATATGTTGTGAAATATCCGTTTAAAGACGATTCTGAACCTACCTTTTACGACTCGCCCGAGGTAGCACTCTCGTCGGTTTCATGCGATTGAACGTAGACTAGCACAAGACAATGAATTATCCACTCAGTATTGCGAATTCATGTCCGATTACATCGAATCTGATCACATGTCGCTTGTGCCCCTCGATCAAATGGGTATGGGTAAATATTATATCCCACATCATTGTGTTTTACGTCCTGATTCCACAACGACTCGTCTTCGCGTTGTGTTCGATGCATCGGCTATGGATCTTAACGCTAATTCATTGAACGGTTCTCAATTAATCGGTCCTAAATTGCAGCCTGACATTTTTAAAATTCTTTTAAATTTTCGCGAGCATGAAATCGTTTTTATGGCAGATGTGCGTCAAATGTACAGGCAGATTTTAGTTTCGCCTGAACACCGCGAGTATCAACGTATTCTCTGGCGACCCTCGCCTCGCGATGCCATCAGAGAGTATCGTTTAAATACGGTTACCTATGGTGTAGCTTCGTCTCCCTTTCTCGCTTGCCGTACGTTGCGACAGCTTGCTGATGACGAGGGGGATGCATATCCGCTGGCGAAACAAGTCATATTGTCTGACGTATATGTCGATGACGTGGTCTGTGGTTTTAATGATTTTAACGTTGCCCAAGAGGCTAAATCTCAACTCGTGAAACTTTTTAATTTAGGACGTTTCGAACTCAGAAAATGGGTCAGCAATGATCCACAACTTCTATCGGATTTACCCATCGACCAACGTCTACAAGGTTCAGTATCACTTGACAACACCGAGCCTTTACCTCTGAAGGTTCTCGGTCTCAAATGGGACCCCTCATCGGATTCATTTCTCTTTGCAGTTAAGCCTTCAAACCAAACGAGCACAAAACGCTCGATCCTCAGCGAACTTGCTCGGATTTTTGATCCATTAGGCTTTCTTTCGCCAATCACAATCCAAGCTAAATGCTTGCTCCAGAAACTGGATTCTCGGTGTGAATTAGGATGAAACGCCGCCCATCGAAGTCGTCCAAACATGGACTTCTTATTCGGATCAACTACCTCAGTTGGCTGAACTTCGAATTCCTCGTAAACTTACCTGTCTTAATTCAAACTACGAATTACACGGGTTCTGTGACAGTTCTGAAACTGCGTACGGTGCTGTGATATATTTACGCGCTATCGATGATGCTGGTAACATTCAAGTTTTCTTCGTTTGTTCTAAGGCTCGAGTTGTTCCGTTAAAACGTATTTCGCTGCCGAGGCTAGAGCTATGCGCTGCAGTCCTCTTGGCTGATCTATACACGTATGTTCGTGAAACTTACCTAACACACATTCCAATCGATTCTGTTTTCCTATGGTCAGATGCTACCATCGTTCTCTCTTGGTTACGATCGCACTCGTCACCTTGGACTACCTTTGTAGCAAACCGCGTAAGTCATATCCAAGAAATTACAAATCCTGAAAGTTGGCATCATGTCTCTTCTGCAGATAACCCAGCTGACATTTGCTCTCGCGGGCTCTTTCCCAGTGAAATCGTGAATAACACTCTATGGTGGGCGGGACCCCGTTGGCTTTCCCATAGCAAGGATTCATGGCCATCGCATCCCATGGTCATATCACAGGAGGATCGTAAACTTGTAGAAGCTGAGGCCCGCAAGTCAGTTGTTTTGGTAACGGAGCAAAATCATAATAACGAAAATTCTAACATTTTAACCAGTCTGATACATCGGTTTTCGTCTTTAACAAAGCCTTTAAACGTTTTATCGTATATTAACCGTTTTATCAATTCGCTTCGAAAACGTACAATAAGTAGCACCATTTTTATAAACAACGTAGAACGTCATAACGCATTGATGCAGTTAGTAAAATACGTGCAAAGTGAAACATTTTCTGCTGAGATCTTGAACTTACAAACTAAAAAACCGTTGGTAAGACCCTTTCGTAAACTCAATCCGTTTATCGACCCTAGCGGTGTCCTTAGGGTGGGCGGCAGGCTTTCTCGCTCAGGGCTGGAGTTTGAGCACAAGCATCCTGCTCTGTTGCCATCTGATCATCCGTTAACTTATCTAACAATCGAATTTATACATCAAAGCTACTGCCACACCGGCGTAAATACAACAAATTACTTGCTATTGCAGCAATTTTGGGTTGTTTCCACAAAACGGACAGTTCGGCGCGTTCTGTCAAAATGCATAAAGTGTTTTCGTTTGCATCCTTAACCATTGCAACCGTTCATGAGCGATCTACCTGCGTATCGTGTAAACCAGGTTAAACCTTTTTCTGTGGTGGGTGTGGATTTCGGTGGACCGTTCCGCATAAAACTGGGCCCACATCGTGGCGCTAAAATCGACAAAGCATACCTATGTTTGTTTGTTTGCCTCGCTACGAGGGCAGTTCATTTGGAAGTTGTTTCCACACTTTCAACTGACGGATTCATCGCTGCTCTTTGGCGTTTCGTTGCTCGACGCGGTCGCTGCAATACGATTCACGCGGATTGCGGAACCAATTTTGTTGGTGCTCGTAATCAACTTTCTTCCCTTATGGAAAACGCATCATTTGCAGAGAAGATTGAATTCAAATTCAATCCTCCGTCAGGGGCTCACTTCGGGGGCGTCTGGGAGATTCAGATAAAGGTGGCAAAAAATCACTTGTATCGCGTTGTTGGTGATCAGGTGTTAACTTTTGAAGAGCTGACGACGCTATTCGCTCAAATCGAAGCTGTCTTAAATTCGCGACCACTGTGTCCCGTGAGTGCTGACCCTAACGATTTATCAGCACTAACTCCAGGTCATTTTTTGACTTTAGAACCGTTGACGGCTGCCCCAAATGAGGATCTATCTTCTATCAATATTAATCGGCTTCATCGATGGCAGCTGTTACAAGCATTTCATCAGAATTTTTGGTCCAGATGGAAACACGAATATCTAAATTCATTAACGCAACGCGCCAAATGGATCAAGGACTCGAAACCATTATCCATAGGATCAATGGTCATCATTAAAGATGATAACCGTGCTCCATTACATTGGACCCTTGGCAGGGTACAAAACCTAATCGCTGGAGCTGACGGAATTGTCCGAATCGCCGTGGTTAAAACTGCAACCAATAACGTAATTTAACGGCCTTTGGTTAAGCTATGTCCTTTGCCAATCGAGGACTAGCTTCCACTGGAACAATCGCATAGTTTAACCATATCCTTTGTTAATTTAAGTAGTGTTTAGTTCGTAATTCTTTAGTTTTATAAATCGCACCGTTCTTCGCTATTTAATCGTAAGTTAACCAGAAAATACCATAGCTATTTTGGTGGGCGGGATGTTCCGTCTTCGTATTTTATCGTAACTTTATTGTAATCTAATTAAACGCAATATATCGGTGTTCTGTATGGTTGGTCCATGCAGTAACAAAACGCAACCCTAAAACGGTTGCTATGCGCTCACTGCTCGAGAGTTGATTTTTTATTTTGACACTTGAGTTGAGGGCAGTTGCAATTAGCACGCCGAGCTGACCGCGCGCGAACCCCTAACCTCTGAAATCGCCACCGCGTGCTCGTGAACCATCATCAGCTACTATCTTGAGAAGGACTTGAAGTGATGTGCTAGAACCAGCTGGTTTGCCAAATCGAAGGTGCCGGTCATCGATCTTCTTAAAGGTACGTAAGTGCATTATATTTTGTTTCCGCGTGCCTATCGTATCTGAACATCGATATCTTGTTGGCGGATTTTTTAATCTGATCCAGGTGTAGCAGAAAGCCATCAATCGTATTTTTCTTGTGTGTGATGCGTTTGCTACAATTGTGTTATAATGTTCATGTTTAGCATTTTTTAGATTCACGCGCTACGATTATTATGATTTCGACGCAATATTTAAATATTTATATAACTTACATGATTGCCATCGCCATCGACATAAAATAAAACTAAAATTTTGAGCTGTCAGAAAATCCCTCATTGTTTGAGAGAAGATGCATTGCGGCAGCAGCACTACACCGCAGCAGAACTGCGCGGCAACAATTTTATGAAGAAAATTTTGACGCGTCGTGTCGCTCAGTCACAAATTGTGACTGACAACAGATTAATAAATAACGTGGCTCAGTTCCGCCTATAGTCCGTGCCATTTAAACTTGCACAAAAGGTCATTGCCGCCACTGTACCACTGCACGCCGATACGGGATCGCGGCGAACCAAAACACAAGGCGTAGCGATTGAAGTCTGTGTAAACAAACGTTTATTGGTACGAGTCGACATTGACCCGAAAAATTGTCATGTATTACAAACATTTGGCTACTGCATTACAAATTTACAAGCAATATGCTGAGGGACAGCCGACATTTTATGTAACTGGACATGAATAATGAAAATGTATTTTTCTATATCCAGCGTTATTATCGCGGGAGCAGTTGGTAGGTATTATTAAAAGATTCAAGTTTTTATTGGTAAAATTGTAGAATAAGAATTAATTCAGAAAACTGTACATAGACTCGTGTTGCATACATGCATAAACTAAAATCGATCTAATAAGTTGTAAAAATAAAACACACGTATTGAAATAATTCCTTTTATTTTTACCAGCTTTTATTTAGTTTGCAATGTAACTAACTCATTAACTATGTTTGTTCAGGTGGAATCTTGCAACTCAATTTTGAAGCAGATATCTTAAACCGATTGAGCTGAAATTTTGCATACACGTTTAGTTTGGATGACAATGCATGGTAAGATATGTGACGTCATTCTTAATTCAACATGGCGGAGCATCCAAGATAGCGGACTCGTTATCTTCAATGCATTTCTACAATATGGGTATGAAATGAAAGGGCTTGCTAAGAGTAACTTAAAAAATTAAGTGACGTTACTAAAAACAATATAGTCGACTTCTAAATGCACTCCTACAATATTGGTATCAAATTAAAGGGCTTGCTAGAAGTAACTCAATAAATAGGGTGACGTCATTCCAAATCCAATATGGTGGACTCCTAAAGATGGCGGACTAAGTTTTTTTTAGCTTTCCTGCAAAATGGGAAGTAAACGAAAGGACTTGCAAAGAATAAGCATGCGAGTTTAACTCCGTTGCTCCGATCCGTTTAAAAATTTGGTGTATTGGGTTTTCTTTGCGTGAAAAAAAGGCGTGATAGCCGAGCGGTGAAAACGGTGAAGGAAAACACCGTGAGGAAAAACCTACACACTAGTGGCTAGTGTGTGAGATAGAGAAGGCAATGGCAAACCATTCTAATAAATATTGCCAAGAAAGTCGTATGTGTTTCTTTCCACATAATGATTACGACCCTCAGTCATGAGTTATACGACTGTGAAGAAAAGGGGTTTTCTTGGAGTCCTCGATTATAATTATTGAGGTTGAATGTTTTGAGTCTGAAGCATCGATAGGTAAACTTTGACGAGTTAAATTTTGGTGAGATATGCGTCAACAGCATTGGTTTGCCTGTCCAGAAGAATAATAACTTCAAATCAAACTGGAATTGTGTTGACGCTGCGTATGGCTTAGCTTGAAGTTACAGTAATTAGCTTGAAACTTATGCCTCACGTGGTGCATTCCTCCTACCACCCAAGACAAGGTGTTGTAACCAGTCGGGTTATGAGTTATGTCACAAATACTCATTGCAGGTCAATTTTAAAGCAGATATCTTAAACCGATGAGCTGAAATTTTGTATACAGGTTTAGCTTGGATGACAATGCATAGTTAGCTGTGTAAGTCGTCTAAGACGTCTTTGATGATCTGACGACCATTTTAAAAAACTCACTATCTCGCCGAGATACCATTATGCGAAAAAGTATTTCAGCGGAGCAACGACTCGCTTTTCTGAAAGCACTAATAAGCATTTCAGAATCATTTTTTTCTATTAGGGTCATTTTGTGCACGTCCTAGCTCCTGGACTAACTGCATCCGACAGTCAAATGACAGACGCGGCTAGGTGTCAACATCAGCCGGCGGCAGCCGCCAGTGCGTCGACAGCACGTCGACGGTATGTCGACAACTAGCCGCCGACTTCTAACGTCGGCTGCAGTTACATATGTCGACAGCAAACTGCTGTTCGTGTGTAAGAGCTCTAACATCACTTTATACTTAAAAACATCGTTCAAACTTGTGTTCAAATAAAATTACGATGATAGCAAAACATATTGTAAAGGTAAATTATACAAGCTAACCTGCTTCGAGGATTCTTTTACGCCTCTTTTTATTCTTCTCAGGTTCCATCTTCACTTATAATAAGTAAAGAATGGAGAAAACAGCAACAAAATAAAACAAACACAAACGTAACAAAGAACAATAACAGAAACTTATCAAAAAATAACGACTGATAATAACACGTGAACACTTCCGAAATTCTTAAATTAAAAAAAAAAAGAATTATGCCGCACCGGGTGAGCCATTACAAAATAGCGTACAGGTATAGCACCCCTGACGACAAACTACTAACGGCTAAGTGCAATAAGTCATAATTTATCATTTTCGGAGTCAAAATTATATAATGATAAATATCTATGAATGGTTAACTACTGTTAATTCTTTATGGAAAAAATGTAATTTCTAATTATTGTGTTTATATTTGTGGTAAAAGTCATGTCAATTAACCGAGTTTTTAAATTAAAACCAAGTAACTGCTTAAAGACATTCAAAACGTAAATTAAAAAAAAAAATATTTTAAGAACTAAATCTGTGTTTTATTTACAAAATTGCGAAACTATTACTTACATTTTGTTGTTTTAGAGTTGTCTCTGGTATTATGAAATCAGCGGATAGGTTGGGATTATCGCTATTTTATACGATGAGCGACACGTGTCGTAAAGTTTGGAATTTTTTTGGTACAGGTGGGGTCAATACCCTTTTATGCAAGTTTAAATGGCACGGACTAAAGTGCGGTTCTACCTTAAGTATAAATAAATCATCTTAGGGCTGCAACCTGTTAGGTACACCTACCTAAGTATTCCTTTGAAAAATAAATGTAGAAATATTTTGTTTCATAAGTGCTTTACAAATTCAACACCAATCCCCGTTATGTAACATTTATTGCTGTCTTTTTACGTGTTACATGGTTGTATTAAACCAGTATATCACCTAATAAATATTAATCCTTAGTAAGGGTTTTAAAGTAAATTACATTTATTAATTTGGAATATGTATTTATTATATTTAAGTGTCAACAACAGACAAATATTTGTTAATATTACCTACAATATTGAAATATTTCAACAAAATACAATTTACGCCTTATTAATTGCATAAGCTTAATAAAATACACGATAGTAATAAATCTAATGAGTAAGTTTGTTTGTAGGTAAGGCATCGTTAGATTAAGGTAATATACAAACTCCGACTGACTGACAGCTACCTCCTTGTTTTATCAATACTACCGGACCAAGCCAACAAGTAGACGATTTTCAGAAAATTACGTTTTTATTCATTCATTACCATAGAGAATAATATACTTGATGTTTTATTCCCATCCTACTGCCTGACCAAGCCAACCAGACGTATGTCAAACAACGACAATTATCTACGCCTATATAAATCAATGTCTACACAGAAACTACTCAAATACAACTTTAAGAAAAAAATATTGTTTGCTCCACTGGCTAGCTATCAGGCAGGATCAGCAGGGTAGTACTCTTCAATGAATTAGTTTATTAAACAGAAAGACTACGTTTATTTTTTGTTACAAAGCGAATTTAAAATTTACAAAGCAGCGAATAGAATGACTCTCTAAAATGAATCGTCACAGCGTTATATAGGGAGACGGCAGCGCCACCTCTCGGAGAACTGAAGAACTGCGTGATGACTGGTCAATAAATCCCCGAAGAGCGACGCACGTAGTTCTTTTCAATCGACGTTTGAAGTTGGTAGTTCGTTTATTAGCCGCTGGATGGCGCGAACATGCCCCCGGCCTTGGAAGGATCACTTCCAAAATGTGTAGAAGGTTTAGGATCATTTTTCAGTCTCCATGGAGCCCACAGGTAGTGGGCAGATCTTGCAACAGGCTCGTTGGATCACGCCTGCCGCTGTGCGTATGTCAGCTACACGTGAGAATCCATCTCTTCCTGTGTTCAGACGTACAACTCTTCCTAACCTCCATTTTAAAGGTGGAAGGTTATCCTCCTTGATGAGAACAAGTCCATGAAGCTTGATGGCCCCGCATGTTTTTTCCACTTTGTCCTCAACTGGAGCTCGGAAATGTACTCGGTCGCCCAGCGCTTCCAGAAATGCTGTCGTATTTGCTCGACCCGATGATAACGTGTCAGGCTGCTAGTCCTCTCGTCTGTGATGTCTGCCGAAGCCGTCGAGGTCAGCGGTCGTCCGATGAGGAAATGTGCCGGTGTTAACGGTAAAAGGTCGTTTGGATCTGAAGACAGTGGAGAAATGAGACGGGAGTTCAGGACGGCCTCTATTTGTGTCAAAACCGTGCTAAACTCCTCGCAATTCAAATTAGCGTTACCTACAACACGTTTTAAGTGAAATTTGCAGGACTTCACTCCCGATTCCCACAATCCACCAAAATCACTGGCATAAATTGGAATTCTATGGAATTTGATACCATTTTGAGTGGAAAATTCAGTTATATGTTCATGATTATCGTTTAAAAATAAGTTGAGTTCTTTTTCAGCACCTACGAAATTTTTCCCATTGTCGGAAAACATTTCTGCCGGTTTTCCGCGTCGAGATATAAAGCGTTTGAAAGCCATTATGTAATCATTAGTGGAAAGACTACCAACTAGCTCTAAATGTATAGCACGGGTTACAAAACATATAAAAAGACAAATATAACCTTTAACGAGTCTAGCCCCTCTTCCTTTTCTGTTTAAATCATCACTGGCCCGGCAAAATCTACCCCACAACGGATAAACGGGTATCCGGGATCTACACGGGCGCTTGGTAAACTTCCCATAATAGATGTTAAAGTTTTACCTTTCATTCTGGTGCAGACCACGCATTCTCTGACAATTTTCCTTGCCAAGTCCCTTGCCTTCAATGGCCACCATGATTCACGCATATGAGACATTAGAAGAAGTGGCCCACCGTGCATTAATCGTTTATGTTCGTACCTAAAAAGTAACACGGTGTAACGATGATTACTACACAATAGAATCGGATGTTTCTTATTGAAATCAAAAGTCAAAGAATTACCTAATCTGCCGCCTATTCGTATCAATCCGTATTCATCGAGGAATACATTTAGTCCCACAACACGATTAGTTTCCTTTTTGTTACACTGTTCCAAAGGCACTTTATTGAGTAGACACTCATAAATATACGGAAATGACTGCATTTGTGCGAATTTACTGACCACACGTTGTGATCGTTCTAGTTCGTCCACCGATAATGAACCTGTTTTTCGATCGCGTCGCTCACTCGCCTGCAAGCGCGTATTGTTTATAAAGCGGAGTACATACGCAACGGTTCTTATCAATTTCGGAACCGAAGAAAATCATTCGAAATCTATTAAGTCTAGCTCACTGTACTACTCGTAGCAACACAGGTTACTTTTTCAGATTCATTTCAGGTAAATCAGTGTTATCAATTAATTTTCTCGTATAGTCTGACATATTCGAATCCATGTAATCTTGGTTACTCAAAAATTTAGGCCCGTTCCACCATAATTTCGAATCTTTAAGTAAGTTCAAGTTAAGACCCCTTGACACTAGATCTGCCGGGTTCTCTTGGCCGTTTACATGTAACCACTGTGTACTGCCAGTCAACTCGTTTATTTCAGTGACACGGTTTTGGACAAACGTTTTAAGTAAGTGAGGAGACATATTAAGCCAACCTAAAACTATCGTGGAATCTGTCCAGAAAATAACTTTATCAAAATGTAACGAGAGTGATTCCATAATTTTTTCGTATAATTTCGCGCCTAATAATGCTCCACAAAGTTCAAGTTTAGGTATGCTAAGAACCTTTAAAGGTGCGACTTTAGTTTTTGCACAAAGTAGTTTTACAACAACGTTAGAACCGTGAGATGTCCGTACATAAGCACACGCCCCGTACGCTTCTTGAGATGCATCCGAGAAAATGTGAAGTTCGGTGCGTTCAGTGTAAACACTCCTTACGAATCGTGGAATGCGTAGTTCACAAAGATACTGCAGAGCGTCTATGAAAGTTAACCATGTACGGATTACGTCATTAGGCACGAACTCGTCCCAGTCTATTTTTAGTAGCCACAACCTTTGCAACAATATTTTAGCAATAATAATAGTTGGAGCCAATAAGCCTAACGGATCGTATATTTGAGCGATAGTGGCTAACATGCCGCGTTTAGTTAGCAATATATTATTCGTATCGATTCTTGTCGCAAAATATAACTCGTCAGTAGAATTATACCATCCTAATCCTAGCGTTTTACTTTGAGTAAGTTGACCGATTGAGAGCTCTTTTAAAATATTTTGCGTTACGTCACAACTGAAAGTCCATTTTCTAAGTGGAAAACAACCCGATTGTAATACCTTTGATGTTTTTTCGCAAATCGATATTAATATTTCGGGATCATCGTGACCAGTGATCAAATCGTCAACAAAAAAATCTTCTTTTATGACACGAGCAACTTCCTTATCGTCACATTCTGACGAAAGTTGTTGTAAACAACGCATACTTAGGTATGGTGCGGATGCTGTACCGTAAGTTACAGTGTTTAACTGATAAACGTTTATTGTATCAGAAGGATTCTCACGCCAAAGAATTAATTGATATTGCCGCATATCTTCTTGAATGTTTACCTGCCTAAACATTTTCTCGACATCAGCGCATGCTACATGCTTATGCTGCCTAAATCTCAATAATATTGAAAATATATCGTTTTGAAGAGGCGGACCAGAATGTTGAATGTCATTAAGTGACTTATTGGATGTTGTAATAGCACTAGCATCGAATACTACGCGTAATTTTGTTGTTAGGCTGCCCTCGCGGTAAACTCCGTGGTGAGGAAGAAAATAGTTAGGTGTGCTATAAATTGGGATACGCGTCATATGACCCAATTTCTCGTATTCACGCATAAAGTCGCAATACATGCTTTTGTATTCCGGCAGACGATTTAATTTACGCTCCAAAGATAAAAACCTATTGTGAGCCATCGTATAAGAGTCACCGAGACTATCTGTCGATTCTTTGAACGGTATGCGAACCGAAAAACGACCATCTTGTTCACGTATAGTTGTTTTTTCGAATAAGTTCTCACAGTAGATTTCATCCTTGGTGAGAACACGACTCGGCTTTGGGATTGTTTCGATTTCCCAGAATTTACGTATTTCCGTATCTAAATTTTGTGAAAAATTACAAACCACCTGATTATTAATGCGCAGGCTATCTGTATACAACGGACCCGAAACAAGCCATCCTAACTTGGTGTTTTGTAAGAACGGACCGTTAGGTAATCGAATTTTGTTATCGTATAATAACTCCCAAAATTTATCGGCACCTATCAAAAGCTCGATTTTTGAAGGAACGTTAAAAGTGGGATCAGCGAGTGAAATGTTATCAGGCATTCGTATGGAATCACAATCGAACTGATCAGCAGGGTAGTACTCTTCAATGAATTTTGTTACAAAGCGAATTTAAAATTTACAAAGCAGCGAATAGAATGACTCTCTAAAATGAATCGTCACAGCGTTATATAGGGAGACGGCAGCGCCACCTCTCGGAGAACTGAAGATCTGCGTGATGACTGGTCAATAAATCCCCGAAGAGCGACGCACGTAGTTCTTTTCACTCGACGTTTGAAGTTGGTAGTTCGTTTATTAGCCGCTGGATGGCGCGAACAAATATAAAACATGCAACTTAATTTACTATTACATTATTTTCGTTTTATTTGTTGTCGTTTGACATTTGTCTGGTTAGTTTGGTCGGGTATTTGTCATCGAGGACCTAGGTATATGCTTACTCAATGGTAATAAATAAATAAAAATATTATCTTAATGTGACTTAAAGTAGGTATACAATAGAATGGTGACATTAGGGCGAGACTCCATCAATCAAAGCGAACAAGAAGCGAAAGGAGTTTCAAAAACTAACGGCTTTGAAGCTTATCAGACCGATTTACTTCGTCAATTCTTACCCATTGATTTCGCTTTAGTTCTGGTCTTACTAAACGGTCTTATTTCTATTTCCTAAAACATATAAACAAAAATCTACTCGTATCTACTATTGCTTATCGTAGCTTTATTCCAAGCGGTTGATGATATGCCAATACAACAATACAAATAACACATAATTAATAACAAGAATTAATTCATAATAAATAAATAAATCACTGTGCTTTATTGCTTCTAACATTCAATTCAAGACACTTTGTTAATATCTCACTTTTACCAGATAATCATTAATTACGGGACCTAACCACATTAGTTATTTACGGCCTTACTAATAATAATTATACCAATGTTAAATAAACTTTAACAATAAATACACACACAATATATGAGAAGGCTGACTTGGAATTAATGGCAGATAGATGATATGACCATAGATATGGCTTAACAAGTTAGTATTCTCATATTTACTCCAGTGATAACAGATATAATTATTAATGGTAAGCTAAGTAGTCAGGCGATAAGTGACAAGAAATTACGACAGTATTATGCAGCTTTAAGTCTTAGTTAGCGTAAGAGGTATGCACAATAGATGTCATTATACGTTATACGATACATTTATCAAACGACTGAGGCCAAAAAGCTATTATATTAGCGTATTTTTACATAAACGACAACAAAGTAGATGCTAATGGGCATAGATTTGATTAGGCACGCTTAGGTTCTAAAAATTTAAATAAATACTTACTAAGCTTCATTCAACTGGCAGACGCAAAACTCTTTATCTTCTAATGGCAGTTTTAGTAAATACAGTATGACGAATATAATAATATGTAAATGGCAGATAATGTATAGATATCTACCCAATTACCTATAAATTTTCTAAATTAGCGCTCCTCAGTTGACTTGACAGTAACCAAATAGTAATTCACTCAAAAATTATATATGAGGGAAACTATGCTTTATTTTATCGGTAGAAAAATCCTTAAGTTTTTCCAAATAGGGCATATTTTTTAGTTCTGTGAATGTAAGCAAAGTTAGCGTATACCAAGAATTAGTCTAGGTTTTTTTGCAAATATCAATTCATTTTATGAATTACAATAATTGTTATTTCCCAACAAGACGCCCTTTTTACCTACGTACGTTTTATATTGCTTTACGTTACTCTACATCATCAGGTTAAAATATATTATTACGTTTTTAATTCATTCACAACATTTCCTATCAACTGGTAAAAAGACGCGCCATTTATTTCTCTCTTAAGTACTTTGTTATTTGTGGTGAAATTAAGTAGTACAAAAGAGTTAAAATAATAAGTAGGTATGTAATTTTCAAAACATAGAAGTCTTTGATCATATCACATAATTAAATTAATTTTCGGTCACAAAAATTGATCGGCTGTGTCATCCGGTGGGATACAGCCGATACATTTTTGTGACCGAAATTTTGTTTGCAAGTTAACGAAATTAAATTAATTTTGTTTACTTGCAAACAAATTGCATACCTATTCAAAAATAATTATAATATAACACATATTTAGTTGGATTAAATTAAAAATAGGTTAAATAAAAAATAAGAAAAAAAAATTTTGACGGGGGTCACAGAATTACACGAATGCCATTTTTAAATGTTTTTTCTATAGATAAAATTAAGCATACCTAGTTTCTTTTATGCCAACTTATGAACTGTATTAGGAATCACACCGTAATACTATTATATTGTCCACCTGTTATTTTTCCAAACGTATGTGTCGCAGTATGATAGATAAAGTTGTAATATAGTTATATCCCTAGCGATATAATTATATACCGTAACATGGCTATACGAAAGCGATTCAGCTAACTAAGTATCACATACTGCGACATAATATGAACTCTAAGACATGGACGTTTGCTGAGGTTGATTGACACGAACATAAAAAAATACTGTTTAATTTGTTTAAAAGACTAAAAGATCATTAAGTGAGGCGTAAAGAGTTCTCCTTAAAAACTCCGGCCGGTTTTATTTGGTGTTCTGAGACTCGTCTTGTCGTACTCTTACTCTTAACAATATTGTAAAACTTGAAACACCTAGCAACACTACTAAAAAACTGCACGACACATAATAATTTGTTCACTATCTAATTTTTTTACCTATCAATTTAAATTTCACATCTAAACACAAATCAAAGGGATAGCAAAGCCATTAAATAACACCTTACAATACATGCACGCTAGATGTAAATGCTACGAGGGTCAAACTGAAAGTTCTTAGAACTGGCCACTTATAAACAATATAATAAAAAAAATATTCTAAAATTTGAAAATAGAACTCTTTGCCAATATTACTGAGTATATATTTCATTCATTTGTCATTTGTTTTACGACTTGGTGGCAAATTGAAAATTGTCTGTGTCACGTCAAAATGAATTTAACACGAGAAAATTTTCGTGCAATGATTTTTTATGACTTTCGATGTCATTTAAGTCAACAAGAAAGTTATGATAGACTACGATTGGCCTTTCACGATGAAGCCCCATCTCGTGCGACTGTTTACAACTGGTTTAATGAGTTTAAACGTGGTCGCACTAATCTCACTGATGATGTACGTGAGGGACGGCCTTCTACGGCGACGACTGAAAATAACATCTGTGTTGTGCGGCGTATGATAGAGACTGACAAAAGAGTGACCTATCAGCAGATTCGGACAAGCTTAGGCATCGGTATGAGTCAAGTGCACAAAATCCTCCACGAACATTTAGCGGTCAGGAAGCTTTGCGCCCGGTGGATACCTCATAATTTGACTAAGGCTCAAAAACTCCATCGTGTGGATTGGTGCCGTAAAATGATTGAAAGATTTAACGGAGGTGACTCAAATGCTGTGTTCGACATACTAACAGGTGACGAAAGCTGGATTTACTGTTATGATCCTGAAACCAAAAGACAATCTGCTCAGTGGGTGTTTCCTTTCGAGGAGTTGCCAACTAAAGTGAAGAGAGATCGAAGTGCGGGAAAAAAAATGGTGGCCTCGTTCTTTGGAAGGATAGGTCATTTCGCAACAATTGTGTTAGAGGATCAAAAAACAGTTTCTGCAGAATGGTACACTACCAATTGTTTGCCACTTGTCTTGGAAAAAGTTCGAGAGAAACGACCTCGCAGTAGGATCCTCCTTCACCACGACAACGCCTCGTCGCACACCGCCAAGCGAACGATCGACTATTTGGCGACATCAAACGTTGAATTACTGGGTCACCCGCTGTATAGCCCCGACCTCGCGCCTTGTGATTTTTATTTATTTCCAAAAATTAAAGAAAAACTTAAAGGAAAGCGGTTTATGAATGCTGAAGAAGCGGTGGCTGCGTATCGCGATGCCATTGAAGAGACCCCTAAGGACGAGTGGGCAATGTGCTTTTCCCAGTGGTTCCATCGCATGCAGCGGTGTATTGACGTCAATGGACAATATTTTGAAAAGATATAATAAAACTAATAACTGGCTAATGTAATCAGTTTTTGATTTTCTAAGAACTTTCAGTTTGACCCTCGTATGAGCATATAATTTGGTGTAAACCGGCCTGTTCTATATTGTTGTTTCCGACTAAACCCTTCCGTTCATATCACAGCCTTGTTTGCCATAAGAAACATTCCTAACCATTTGCTGTCGACATTCAGTATCCTTTATCGCCTGGATTCTACCAATAGTTGGGCTGTTAGGTGTATAGCCTTCCGATAGAAGACTAAGTTATCAATAACTATTATTGATCCTATTGAGTGGTTGGTACTGGACTCGATTCCAATGTGCCCTATCTAAGATTGAATTTTAATTCAGTCGGTCTCCTTTTCTGCTAGACAAACGAAACCAACTACAATAATCACATCACTTAATTTGACGTTCCTTAACTATTTTAAGTCTGTTACTTTTCATTTCTTCAGCAGAGAAAAAGAGAGAATTACATTAATGACAGGGCACACCGGCATCGAGACCACTGCTACTTCTGTTTAGCCAGGATGTACCAGAGTTACGTGGCCCTTGCAGGTACAGCGTAACTTTCACTGCCTCTTGCTGCGGAGTACGGACATTAAGACCTTTAGTCGACGAGACTTTTAACCCGTTGAACAAAATAACCCCTGCTGCCAGATAATGCCGCAGACAATTTCGACGCGAACTCAACGCACAGGACGTTCAGTGTCCATGAATTTCTAGTGTGGATAGTTATAGTTCCATGCGCGCGCAGCAAGCCGTAACCGTCCGCCGTCTGCGATATGGGGGCCCCGAGACGATCAATTGCGACTGTCCATATTTACGTTATTGGTCGGCCGAATGATCGTCTACCGAAACACTGAAGCGATTGTCATTCGCAACTATGTGACTGAAGGCGAATGATGGAAATTTTGATTGAATCCCATTGACAATCGCGAATCATGCAGCCATTGATCGTCTCTCTGTGCATTTGACGATCGCTCGGTCAAAATTCGATATCGTCATTGGTCGCCGGAAACCAAAATGGCGGCGAGCAATTGACGCGTCGGTTGAAGGTCCATCATTCGCGTCAATTCAATAAAGAAAATATTTAAAAACCCCAATTGATCGTCTCGGGGCCACTTTAGAATTGCAGACGAAGTCCAACCTTTAGTCCGCGGCAAAACTGCAGTGGACTCAACCAACGCATGGTGTGCGATCATTTGATGTCCGGTACTGAATCTCAAGTAAAGGTAGGCTCTCACCTTCAGTTAAACTAAGCAGTCGGACTGAGTACGTCCAAAACTTGACTGTGAATGCGAAATCATCAGTTAAAATTTATGGTACAATAACTGGCTTCAGTTCATTAGTTTTATGAAAAGCCGATAGGGTTGCCAGTCGTTTTGAAAAATGGTGGGTAAGTAAAAGTTTTATTTCCTGAAAGCTACAAAATCTTACGTTATAAAAGTTTTTGTTTTATTATTTTAAATTAATTCATATTTTTTTCAAAATTGCCCTTAATTTACGGTTCCTACGACCTCTCTGCCCTTTTTGCCATTGTGTAAAGATAACCTGAAATACCCTATGGCGTGACTATTATATAATCTGTGGCGTGGGTGATCGTTCACGGTCTGGTAACACTGGAACTGAACTGAAAGCTAGTTTTAGGCGTGGTTTTAAGCCAGTGAGTGGGGTCATCAGTGCGACTGATGACTACTCCATCGTATGTTTTTGGACGTACGCCAGTCGGACTGATGCGATTAACTGATGGTGAATGGCGACCTTTATAGCGACAATATTCTGAGATTTTGTTGTGTTTAAGTCTTGCTCCGTTCGTGTATTTCGAATCGATCATTGATCGATTCATCGTCTCCTTAAGGTCTAAGGCATTTGCCTTAATGTTAGATTCAGGTTATTCCGTAGATTGAATGGACCACTGGTATTTTCAGGCACGACCATTAACCAATATTTAACATGTTATCCATTTTTAAACCCACTTAATTCTATTATTTGCGAATTCGAAAACTATCTATCTACAACGTCAACTATGATAAGGAAATTTCAAATACTATCTACGGCTACATACGAACATCGACAAAGGCAAGAAGTTTCAAAAACCTACCTAGTTTATAATTAGTTTATTACTATAAGTTGCAATATTTAACGTGTGGAATGTACGTAGGAATGCAGATTTTGCTTATTTACCGTTTGAACACTGTTAATCTGATCGAATTCAGACAGCCACTACCTTAGACTCATGAGTCTTCTTATTCGCTTACGAGTTCGACTATTTCAGAAACGTCAAATTATTTCACTTAGCGGATTTCTTATCTTCCCCATGTTGTCGACTTTTATTCGATATTTTGATATCTTTCCTAAATTGTTTATGAATCCAGTAATTTCTTTGTTAGTGAAAGGGTGTCCACTGTGTAACTGCAATAAATATAGCAGCAAAAGATAAGGTATTCAATATTTGATCGACACTGAACCGACCATTAAATAAAGTGCATACCGAAAATCAAAAACGTTTGTACTATCAATCAATAGCGTGTATAATCATAAAAAATCTAAAGATCTAATCGATTAATTCACGGCTGAACTAATTATCTATGGTATTGTTTTCTCTCGGCAGTGGTCCTGCGACAACCACATAACATTCGTGATTCTGCTTCAAATGGACCAGTCCAATAGAATTACTAAGGGGAAGGCTACTCTCATCTTAATAAGGGCCATGGGCTTTCTAGCCCATGGAGCACATCGACCCAAATGGATATATTGCGAATCCACAAACCTTTACTCTTTAACTTCTTCTAAAACAAATTTGGTATATAGTTCGAGACTCTCGCAAGGTCATAGGCTACTTTTTGTCGCGATATAAAAATAGTAAAGGGGTCAGTCAAATGGGGGATTATAGTTTATATGGAAAATCCTACTATTGCGCGGGCGATGTCGCAGGCGATGTCGCGGGGAACGGTTAGCATTATATAATTTGATGTTTCTGGCGTCGATAGTCGATGTGTTTGAATTCGAGCAGAATAACTACACGTGTATTAACTTGGCAGGAATGATACCTATTAATATTAATAAATTGCATATTGCTTACCGTTATCGTTGTTTTCTAGATGTTGTGTAGAACAATGTAATCATACATTCCCTGTGTACGTTCATTCCCACTAATCACTTTGCTTTGTTAATATAATATACTCTCAATAGAATAGAAATAAACCATAAGAAGCGAAAAACCAAGGATTTGCAAATAAAAAGAAAAACTAAAAAAATTACATAATTTATTATAATCACAGATGCTGCCGTGCATTTAGCAGGCGTGTCACATATTTTTGACCAACGCAAATTCTCAAGATCACAATAATTATCAATTTTCAAAATGCAATCATCGATACATAACCAACACAAGTATAAGGCTTAATAACTTACAGCGGACGAGGTTTGTTAAATTAATGGAATAATTCACGAATAAATAATAAGACTTAACACGAGAGCTATGTACAATCAAATGCAAGATTTGCTAATATGCTTAACATAGAATGTGATGCGAGCACAGGCGTAACTAGATGCATAGAGCCCGCGGTATCGTTTCCCCCAAAAAAAAACTGGCCCACACAATATTTGTTCATGTATGACACTGAGGCAGTTGGTTTCAAGCAAGTCGCCTTAATGTTCCGAGACCAGTTTGGCGACGAATTCGTCCGGCAATATTATTCGGACTAATACAAAAAAAACGTGTAATTTAAGGTAATTTTTCTATTAGCGTGTGAGGGGGTAGCGATACGTTTGCTAGTTACGCCAATGTTAGATTCGTTCTAAGCGCGAGGCGCGGAGTGCTGGCATATCACGTCATGTTCACGCCCAACGAACGACTGGCGTATTCGTACACGACATACGAGATTGAGACGGCTGGTATCACCTTGATGAAGTTGGGCGTGATCCCGCGGTACAGGCCGGAGAAACCCTCGCGTTGGACGATCGCTTTGAACACGCCACGCATAGTTCCTTCGGACACTTTGGCTGCTGTTTCTGGAAAGGAAGAAAAAATACGGTAAATTTCTGTTTTAAGTGATTAGCATTCACTTTGCTGTATATAAATAAGTTTAAAAAATTTAAGCACTTGCAAAAATGACCACCAGAAGGCGGGTTTTGAACCCACGTTCCTCGTATACCGGGCGATTGCCTAAACAATCGGCCACCTAGCGTTGGATAATATGGAAATAAATATATAGACTATAATACGCCTAGTATGGAATTCATGACAAGTAGGTGACATGGCATAGTGGAGACAAGCTTTTCCAATTGGCCGTCCCTTTATTCAAGTGTCATTATTGGTAAAGAAGTTAAACTATAGACCTGCTAGCTCATGCGCGGCCCTCCTACCCGAACGTCTTGCGCGGAGCATGGAAGCGCTAATCTCACGCTACTGTAATTGGAAAACGCCTGCATGCCTCGCCCGTACGAGAGGCGAGGCGACTGCAGGAAGGTCGCACACGATTTTGTCGGACTATAAAACAATAGTGTGCTTTAATGGTCTCATCCTAAGTCGTGGATTGTCACGACACTGATTATTATCAGCATTAAAGCTTTTAATTAAGCGTAATAGGGGTGACGGTTCACCCATAATATTACGAAAAGGGTGGATGATTTAGTTTTTTTTTAAATTGTTCCAGCGTTCACTTCAATTATTTAGCCCTAAAGCATGAGCTTGTGCTATGGCGACTAGAAGTACACATACAAATATAAATAAAATTAATAATAAAAAAATTCAACAATCAGTCAGTGTAACCCGATGAATGTCATAAGTCATGAATATTTCGTCATCACGAATGACGCAACACTCGTAATATCGTTAGTGTTACTAATTAATATTTCAGTAGAAATGTACTAATTGTAATGTAATGTATGTAGTAGTATTACGTAAGATTCTCCGATGACTAATATGCATTAGCCAAGGTTTCCACTGCTTTTACTTCATAAAACATTGGAACAAGATATGCATTACGTACCTACTTAATAAATAAATTATAATTTTCACATAAATTTTATTCAATATTTTCACTAAATTCATGTGACTAAACACTGTGTGTAAAGTTGAACCGTTACATAATTAGAAAGTCGCTTTTAAAAAGTTAAAGCAATATTATAAGGTTATACATTCTTAGATCAACCATAGTAGTTATTGAATGGAACTGACAGACTGACTGACTTTATGCCAAAATACTTTACATTGTTTGCAACAAAATCAAAACGATCATGAACTTTGGCTATGATGAAGCAAGGTCTTATGGCATAAATTCAGGAATGTCTGAAAACTGCAAAGTGGTAACATCATAGAAATAATCGTTTTTAATATTTTTTGACACTTACAGTGTCCTTTCTTATTTATATAAGTTTAAATAAGAAACCAAAAATTCGCACAGTTAGGATTTGAACCTACCTTTGGCTAACCGGGCCAACGCTCTTACCGACTGAGCTACTGTGCAGTTCATCTAACCGTGTGAAAAGGTCGTAGGTGCAAATCCTACCTGTGTGCGAATTTTTGGTTTCTTATTTAAACTCATAGAAATAACCTTTTATTGCAATTACAAAATTTTGTAGGGAACCATCGATGCGTCATGTTACCACTTGCCCAATATTTTTTGCAGTAAAAGCTCTCAATCTCAACAAAAGCAGAGGTTCAAATCCTGCGAGGGATTTCCCCGTTTGTGTGGTGAGAATGAGCATTTGTACCTTATAAACGTATAAGTATGTATGTATGTACTGTTATCATAGTTGCCATAGCACAAGCTCATGCTTAGTTTGGGGCTGAGTAATTAATTTGTTAAAACAATTTATTATGATTTATCTAGCATGCCTCGCCTCGAGGCCTCCGAGTCCTTTTGGCTAAAGCTCGGTGTCGTTTACAGGGCTCGCCTCTTTTGTATGAAGCTTGACGACTCGAAAGGATTTTTAAGAGCTCGAACCTTTTTGAGAGATCGATCGAACCCGAGGCTTTTTCAAGGCTCGAGGCTTTTTTTTAGCGCTTTGAGGCTTTTTCAGGGCACTATTGTTTACTGCGCTCTAGTTTTTCTGCTCTCTGGTTTAATGAATAAGGATAAGTTGAGGTATAGCACAGTACATTAAACAGATAGGGTGCTTTTTATGGGACAAGACATTTTTATATTTTTGAGTTCTGATTTCGGAGATTCGAGTCAGATTTGCAGGGCTCTGTGAGCTTGAAAGGCTCGAATTTTATCAAAGTTTTATTCATACACAATAAAGAGTTAATATTGTACATTACTTTTAATGTAGAAACGAATAGATTTTTTTCATAAGTGGTCCGTTTTACCTTTGTTTCGTCTAATTGCGGAGATTATAATGAACATAAACTTAAGTTTTTATTGAAGGCTTGCGTTCATTTTAAGACTGGAGCTCTTTTAAAGGTTCGAGTTTTTTTGATAGGTTCGAGTTTTTTTGATAGGTTCGGGCTCTTTTGAAGGCTCAAACTCTTTTGAAGCCTCAAAGCGTGGTTCAGAGAGGTTGCGTCTCGGCGAAGTTCGGGTATACGAGCCTACCGAGCTCACCGAGTCCTGCCAATCCGCCTCAAGGCTTCAAAAGAACTCAACGCCTTGAGGTTTGTACATCACTAGCCTCGCCCCCCGCAGGTCTAGGGAGCGTATGACTTTGGACTGTAGTGGAACATTGAAGTAATAGTTACCTTGCGCTTGCAGCCTCGTTCGCACCAACGC
Organism: Pyrausta nigrata; assembly: GCA_949316185.1. Taxonomy (NCBI): domain Eukaryota; kingdom Metazoa; phylum Arthropoda; class Insecta; order Lepidoptera; family Crambidae; genus Pyrausta; species Pyrausta nigrata. The sequence continues at coordinate 6,070,966 of OX438936.1, forward strand.
CAGCGGGTACGAGCACACTTGCCCGAGCGTACACGAGGCACTCCCGCACGCCAGCAGCAGCAGTATCCCCGGCTGCTCATTGTTCGCCTGGTACCTATTTATGTACTTCTTCTTCAGCGTTTCGTACACCGCCAGATCGATGCCCGCGTACGGAACGATCCCCAGTATGTTTGGAATGTAACCCTTATAGAAGCACTTCAGCCCCTCCCGCGCGTATATCTTCCGCGCCGCGTCCATTATACCGCTATACTGCCCGGTTTTTCTTAAAGCTAATCTTGTTTTTAGCACCTCTAGTGGGTAGATCACAGTCTGGCTGATCGCGCCGGCGGTCGCGCCCGCCACGAAACGCTCGTGTATTTCTAGGGGCTGGTTCTTCCCGCCTTTTATGAGACGCTTCACTTGCTCGTACGCGGCGAACTTTAGTGCGGACTCGGGGGCTATTTTGATCACGTTTATGCCGTTCCCTCGCCACAGGCCGCCTATGCCACCTTCGCTAATCATTTTTCCTAAGCATTTACTCATGTTCTCTCTTGTTGGATTCACCTGAAAGAAAAAGGAACTTGGTGAGAATACTTTTAGTTGGGAGTTCACCAACACGTGTTTAATTTATAATCAGCCGGTTTTGCTTTATTTGATATATGTATTTTGAATGGGCTTTTTTGTCAGAAGATGTTTACCGACTGTTTGAAAATTGGTAAATACGGACTTAGTGCTTGTTCAGTAATATGATTTATGTATTAAATATGATGACTAGATCGAAAAAAAAATCTATGATTTATATTCATTTCATAACTGAACCTTACATAAATAAGGTTAGGTACAAACGAAAAGAAACTTTAAGTGCCATAATTATGATGTGAATCACATTTTCAATAGTCATAAGTTGTCAGTTATCAATAAACTAGGGCAATGTTCGGCCTAGTAACCCAGTAATCATGTCAAAGAAATGTACTCACAGTAGAACTGACCTATATTTTAATCGTAGCTAATACAGTTGTCTAGCGACTAAGTATTTAATGTCGATCCAGTCTGCAATACTAGAAATACAGAACCAAGAAGTATAGAAGTAATGAAGGAAGTCAGCCCTACTGACTTTACCGTAGTACTTAGTAATAGTACCGTACTACACACTGTATATGATCTAGGCATTTCGGCGAGGAGATGACGCACCCGTCCTCTCCTCGAACTTTCCAGAATGCAGCTCACTGTGTGTTCCCAAGTCTTCCAAGTTCCAAGACTTTGAAGAAACGAGAGATATTTTAAATGACAAGTACCTACTTTACATGTAATAACACTCTAAGACCGTCCAAGGGAGCAATACAGGAACAGGTGACATCGCCACTGAGTCTAATCTAGTTGTTCGACTTTATGAAGTCAGGACTGATAGGGCTACGCATAGAAAGAGAGGCAAATATCTAGGTGAATATAACGCGGGGCAAAGGCGCGCTGCAACCTAAATTGAACCAAATTGTGTCGTAGTTAGAGTTGATACTTATTTATATAGTTTTGCACAGTAAACTTGCTTGTGAAACATTGACAGAAAATCCAGCCACAGCAAGGTAGTGCATTACAGGTAACTTTGTTGATACGATCCAGCAGATAAATAAATAAACAATAAATATTAGACATCAGAAACAACAAACGTACAACTATATTAACCTGACCGGGACGGCAAGAGATGGCGACATCTTGAAAACCGCTGTGCCACACGACCACGGGAAGTTAGAGATTTTTTAAAGTACAAACTATTACCCACCAACTTAAAGTCCCACCGGACGACTCGATTAATACATTTTTGTGTATAAAAAAACTGTAAAAAAAGCTTATTACCTGTAGGAACACTTTGAGACGATCCAGCGGAGCGGTGCAGGTCCGACTGACCGCGCCAGCGATGCCCCCAGCGAGGAGATGACGCCACCACTTCCCAGTCTGCAATTCGCTCTGGGTGAAGTCATCGGGGACGTTCATGTCCTCGCCAATGTCCAGGTACTGGAATTGTGGAGAAAATAAACGTTATGGCGTGTCGACAACATTGTAAACAACATTAGTAAGGATGTAGGCTGATAAGATTATGCACGAGCACGATCCTCCTGCTGAGGGGGCGAGGCATGCTAGATGTCAGCTGGGACGGGTGGTGTTGCGGTGAAGGGGATTGCCTATATATTCCATGCGAGATGCAGGAGAGTCGCGAACGAACTTGTCGAACTATAGTCACCGACACTCAGGAGCTTTACTCGGGATGAAGATGTTCGTATTTTAGATTGTGGCTATAACTGTCGCTCAAGCCTACATGACAGCGCGAACGAGCGAGACGGCTAGACTTGAAAATACGAACACCGAAGTAAGATAACACGTCGCATTGCATGTTTACAGACAAAAAATCGATTTTTAAAATTCTATTCAATTTTATTTATTTATCCATCACACAGACAAAAAGTTACAAACTAGCAAAAGATAATATTTATGAGAGCTTCTAAATTATTTTAACGAAGTGACAATGTGTCTGTCGTATCTACAAGGATTGAAATAGAGTAAAATTAATGCCAAAAAACTGACTCGTGTGTAAGTATTTTTGTTCTATACACACACTACACAACACAGTACAATGTAATCTTTTTATACATTAAAATCTACTTTTAACCATGAGGGGACTTTCAAGAGCTACGATAACTAAACGATACTAAGCTAGATAAGCCTGTGATGGACGATTCGCTTCAACGGATACTTTAATTAACTTATAGTTTAATTAATATGCTGTATTTTGCAGTCGATATTAGTGCAAGCGCACCGTTTGAAGGCAGCCGTAGAGTTGGACTTCTAGATTTGGGCCAAATTCTAGCCCTGAAAACCGCCAATTACTTGACTGTATTACAAACTGCATAGGAAGACAAAACAAGACAGTTTTTAATTAACAAATATACTGAATTCGCGTCTGGAGAGATGGTCCAGATGGACCTTTAGACAGGTCTAGAACAGTGTTTTAAAGATGTTGACAGAGTGTTCCAAATTGCACACGAATGTGATGAGTGAAATAAAGGTGTACGTTGGTGTGATCATTCATCTGATCAATCACTATTCCTGCACCCTGATTCACAAACACTCGGAAAGTTTCCGTGTCGGATCCATTTCCGAATTCGAATGTCAAACAAAACCTTTCCGAACGGATTCGAAAACCCTATTCACAAACGCTGTCGGTGGGATCGGATACGATTTGACATTCGAATTCGGAAAGGATCCGACACTAAAACTTTCCGAATATTTGTGAATCAGGGTGCTGAACTTCTGGTATGTGACAAGTTAACTAACGCACGAAATTAATAACCGATCCGTAATCGAATTTAAGTTGATCTTAGTTTTTTGTATCCTTTGAACACTTGTTTCGATACTGGCAGCCGAGGCTACCGTAGACTGTTGGATAAGCAAATAACCGATTGTTTTGAATCTTGGATTACAGAGTGGTCATCAATTTCTGACGCAAACAACAAACGGTACGCTGGCACTTAAATAAATAAGAGTTAGCCACGGTATTACACTGTCCCACAAGCGTCATCATGATATTCTTCTTCAGTGGGGCTTGGGCATGTCTTTATCTTCTTAATTTTCGATATCCATATCTTAGTTTTATACGTAAACTGGTCGGCCTGAAGCGAAAAGTGCACTGGAATTAGGTACTCCATCAGAATTAACTTAGGATATTAATACCACTTATTTGAGAGTCACTTGATGTCGTTAGGCTTACATTTTAAGCTACTTTGATATTGGACTTCCCCTGACGAAGCTCTGTGGTATAATGTGACCGTTTCCACTAGGTAGTAGTTTAAAACAATACAAAGATCTGCTAATACAATACAAGATAAAATAGCTACGATTACCGTCGCATCCTTGAAGTGGTTCATAATACTGTCTTTCCAGTCCAAATTCATAGCAACAAATGCGACATAGAATTTCCAATACATTGAGTGTTTCTTAAACAGTCCTGCGTAAACGAGAAAATTTATCATGAACAGGGCAGCACTACTCATCGTGTATTTTAAGTAAAATCTGTAAAAAAGTGTACGATCATTTTGATGTGACGGTCGATTAATGACAGCTGACGTGTCATGACTGTGTCACATCTTTGGTTTTTTGAAGGCTGCATTAAAAAGTTTAAGTGTAATTGAGGTTTGATATGTCCAACCATAGACTATGATGAGCAAATAAACGCCAACCGCATGTATAGCTTTTAAAGTGCAGTATACCAGCATTCAGGAAAGCAATAATAGCCTTCAAACTGACGTCTGCTAAGCAGTTACAGTTTTCGAAGTAATGAGAAAATAACGGTTTTTGTGTCATTGCTTTGTATTGCAATCATAAACGCGATAGGCGGTACGCCTTCTGATTTGCAATGTAAGACTTGGGAAGATAATAGTCTTCAAACTGTGTTAAGCAATGATAATTTCGAGTTGGATTGTCGGAGCCTTCATGTGGGGACTAAGAAGCAAAATTACTGCCACTTTCCTTTGGGTTAATAGGATCAACTTTGAAATCCCAAATTATTTTTTCACTTACCCATACTATTTAGTAAATTGGTTAGGTATATTTGTATGGAAAGGTGATATTTTTGGTCTGTTTTCGAGTTTCTTGTAATAGAGAAAAATGTTGCAGGGGAACTCATCTATCACCTCTTGAAGGCTCATGCCTTCCGATTTGCAATGTAAGGCTTGAGAAGAATCGCGCAAGGCCGCAATCATAAAATTTCTTTCTTTGTGCACAAAGGCCGCAAAGAAAACGCGCATCCCAACATAGACCATTGCGCTCGCGCATGCGCAATTTATAGCGCTTGTTTCACATTTTAATTTTACTATACACGGTGTTTGGTGCATCGTTTGCCAAATTGAAATGGGAAAAAAAAAATCAAGGCCTTACAGAATTTCTTTTTTTTTTAATCCCAGAAACGGCGAGATATGCATAACGTTTTTTTTAAATTGAATTTAAGTAATGGATTCTGGTGTTTAAAAAGATAAAAATATATTTAAAAATTCTGTAAAGCGTGGAATTTTTTGAAGCTGAGATGGTAGCAAATGACCGCCATTATCCGCCATTTCAATTTGGCAAACGATGCACCAAAGATCCTGTATAAGTCATCTGATTAAGTTGTATTGACCTAATATTTAGCGCAATGTTTGAACGTGCCTTTTTAAGTCAGAAAGAAGACTGGTTGAGATTTAGTTGTAGACATATCGGTGCCAAGGTGAGAAGCCGTAGTGTAGGCGTTTACCAATTGTCGAGGTTAGTGGTTTTGACCTTTAGATTTGGTCAAGCTAGTTCAAGTTGGACCTTGTGTGGTTTAGAGCAGTTTGTTTCAAGTCCTAGTTTAGATAATAAACAGTGTCGTCCAGTAATTGTGAGATAATCTTTTAACCACAGATTAATCTTATTTTGCCGCGCGTACTAAATGTCACTTTGTAAATGAAAGTCATACCATTTTCGAGATTTTAAAAATGAATTTTAATAACTAAAATCACTTATGAGTTATTCTAAACCATAAAATGTATACTTTAAATATAATATAGATTTAAATCTATAACTCATAATCTCCTTTTTTTTTGAATACTTGCTACATAGATACTTTACTCGTGCCATACACGTTCGTTCACACAATATACTCCATGAAACTATAATATTAGCGATAAGGCTTACATCCCTTCGCTTAAAAAAATGACTTCTCCAAATTCAGTAGGTGGTACCTACCGAGTCAGCTCAGATATTTATAAACCCTTCCATGAACATTTATACTTGAGGTCTTCGAAATGCTCTGAACTCGACTGCACAACTACGATACCTACGCAGCTAGGTAAGTATTAATAAACATGCATACATACTTATGCAGCGCATCGATCAAGAGTTATCTAAAGAAGCTTGTCAATGTGTTACGTATTGATGGGCATAAACTCCAAAATAAATACTTCTATTGTAATCTATAACAACTATCACGTTATTCCAGTAAACGGGTTTTCCCGTGTTTAATTTGTCTACGTCAGAGGTAAATAGGTATATTTGTGTCCTACAAACGATATGATGCAATATAAATGCTACACAGAGGTATATCACCATAATACGTGTCACACGGTTAAATAAATTTAGATTTGAATTCAGTACCTAAAAGCATTTGAAAGGCGAATATACAAGGTGACCTAAAATGGTTGAAACCTTAACATGGGTCCACCATAATGATTATGATTTATGATGGCTTTATCGCAGTTATCGGAAAAATGAGGTACTTTTGTGGAAGCGAAACCCCTTTTCCTTGTTTGTTTGCTTATACCGACAAATTGGCTTCGATTTCAATTATGTGCCCAGTGAGGACTTGTTTTGTTAAAATATCCACATTTTCTAATGCACTAATACTGCAAGACGTCATAGAATTCCTCATAAACCCGTCTCGAAACAACTTTCTTATAGCAATAGTAAAATGATTGTTTGGTTAAAGTCAATATTCGTTTAATCTGAAAAGTCAGTTCAAAGTCCATCGTCTACAGATATCGGTTTGCCACAAACCATTTATGCGTAACCACACCATTAACCATCTTAAGACCAGCCAGTCGTTACGAGTGAAAACCCACGTGTCGTTGTATTGATTCTGTTATTAAATACAAATTAGGAACATACCGTTAACATGTTATTCAAATATGTTAGCAATCATTTAGAGGCCAATTTAGACGTGTACCTACTAGTTATGTCATTATTTGTAAACTACTACGTAACGATATTTTTTTTATGTTGGCAACTGTAAGTTACCGTTACTGTAATACAAGATACGGTTTAAAAATTGATAACGACTGTTTCTTCGTTGTACCTACGTAGGGTACAAAGTGCAATGTTACACACATTACTCATAGCGACTTGTAGTACAGTCCGAGTCTAATCAAATGTAAGTAGTAACAGCAAATAAAGACTAACAAAACATATAAATTATTTAGATAGGGTTCTATAGTTTTTTAGTCAGTTTTTGAACGTAGAAACGGAGCGATTCAATTCTCGGTCTACTTTTCTTTCGGTGTTTACATATTAGTACCCTAAAATAAAGCCATTGTTTGGTATCTCGTGTTTGAAGTTTTTTAATTTAAAGGTACTATTGATATTGTTAAACAGTATTGTTTACAGCATATAAAAAAAAATACGAGTATTTCGAATAATGCAAATTAAATTATTAATATTAATTAATTGACTTTCGATAGCACGTTAGCTAACAAGTTAGTGTAACCTTCCTTCCAGCGCTCACTTCAGGCCAGAAGGTTCGGGTAATACGGTCAATGTCATCATTACAAAACTATTCAATTAAGTATTGTTTAAATGTGTCTGATAATATAGTACCCAAATGTGTACGCTCTTTGTACTCTCATAGTTCTGCTAAAAAAGGCTGCTTTCCGAGACATACCTAATAAATAATAATAAATAAATTGTTTCAACAAACACACCAATTACCTAGTCTCAAACTAAGCGTGAGCTTGTGCTATGGCGATACGACGAAGATAACGGATAGACATACTTATATACGTTTATACATCCATGACTTAGGTACAAATGCTCGTGCTCGTCACACAAACATTTGCCCCTTGCGGGATTCGAACCCGCAACCTCTGGTTTTGTAGTCTGGAGCGCGAACAACTACACCAAGACGTCGTCGAATTACCACAACACCAACCACGACACAAAGACACGGAACACAGAGCGAAAAATACATTAATTATTAAAACATATTATTACCTGACAAACTGACATGTTTCCTTTCAGATTTCATTTATCCATCTACTTGTTTAACGTAGGAATAAAATACCGATCCGCCTAAATAACTTAGGGACTAACTGAGTCCCAGTATTAGAGTACTCCGAACAATATGAGTGAGCGATAATTTTATGCCTATAGATACATATCTGGGAATAGAATAAAATTAAATTACATAAAAAATTTGCCCCGAATATGATCTCGTCTCTACCTTGACATTGAAATAATATAGATCTGCGTTTTGCAATAAGATATCAGGTATTTCCAAATAACACGCTTCGGTCACGCGCTGCAATGATATGGTTCTTGCAATAGCGTGATAGCGGGTTAGATCAAATTAAAAAAACTTTTAGTATGATCAGATAATAAAAGGCGTATACAAATTAACAATTTTGGTGTCCCAAGACACAATAGACAGATTTGCCCAAGACGAGATACAAAATTGTTTTTGATGGTATAGTATGATGGTAGATAAAATAATAGAACCAACATTTCAAATCGTAGTATAATTGTTGTTATAACACTTCAAAACGAAGTATCATTGTTGTGATTACACTCAGTGGTGACAAGAGATTTTATGATCCTCGCTTATCAATTCCACGTGACAATAACCACTTTGTCGTTTTATAGTGGCCAGCATATCTGACTAAATATTTTAGTTACAAAATCGGCTCATTATACCAGCATAAGATACCGCAGTGTCTAGCTTGATGTGCTGTCGTCGTCCGTACAGTCGGCAGTACGTCAGGTTAACTATTTAAATTACGAAAACAGCTTTTATTGGGTAGATGATAAAGGCGGTCTGAAGGTCAAAGTAAGGTAGTCTGTCATGCAAACGTGGTATAGCATCACGTTTTCAGTATTTACCAAAGTCATCGCCGGTATATGTAATGGTATCAAATAATAATTAAAAATCAATATACCTTATAAATACTCCAATGATTAATGTTAAACAAACTTAATTAGATTCTGCTAAAAAACTTGGCAGACAGGTTGTATAACAAAGGTGACAATACCAGTCACATTCAACGAACTGGTAACATTTAAAAGTCATAGAATAAAGAAATTAAAACTTGACTTTTTACCACATATTATGTACTCTATTTTATTGATTATTACCAGTTACAGTGTTTTGTAAAGAGGTAGCTCTTTTCAAAGGTTTATTTAAACATACTGATATAAATGAGTAAGTCTGTGCTTTTGGTAGTAGGTACTATATACTACCTAGGTAGATATCTAAGGAACTTTTATAAGTTTATTATTAGTACTACTACTAGTAATATCATTATGCATCCCATGTGGTGTATGTATTATAACTATTTTTTTATAAGGGTGTTTACGCCTGAATTTACTGAAACTAACTGCTTAAAAACATTGCCATCAACGACGCAATATTTTAACTGTTTTAAAATTACATAATATTTATTGCGTAGTATTGTACTAATGGTTTTGACTGATATATAGGTCTACATGAGTACGCAATAGAGAGGCACGTGTCACTTGCGTTGCTTATCTTCTAGTTATGTAGGAGTTACTAGGGCTACTACTCGTGAAAATTATTGCATTTCGATTGGCAATTAGCTCAAGTAACCAGGGACATGTGCAAGTTGAATTTATCGCGATTCTGACACTATTGATATTTTTACATTAGTACTTTTTACATAATTATCACCATCCCAGCGATATTCCGGTTGTGCACACGCACGCGAGAGCCCAGGGTCTGCTTTGGACCATCCAGGATGTGGCAAATCAGGTAACTTTTACATAATACATTTTTTAAATTACTTAAGTATTTTTCGGGGAATTATCTGAATTTTGATAAAAAATAGTTTCTTTAATATTCGTCCGATATTTACTAGTTTGCATACATAAAAAGACATTCAATTAAAATCAAAATTAAAAGATTTTTCTAATAAATACTATTTACATCGATAAGTGATGATGATAATAGAGTAAAACCGACAAATCGAAATTGTGTTTTTAAAGTTCCCGTGTCCTACAAAGGAATGTGGTAAACGTGCCTTTCATTTCAAATTGGGTATCTAATAATTTAACCATGCTAATTATTTTGGTAGCAATATGGTTAGATTCCGCTTATTTTCACATGTAGACAACCCTATTGGTATCAGAACCTCGAGTAGTCGGAATTTACCTGAATGTCTGCGACCTGCTATCACTCGGCGACGGAAACAACCTAAGATATTGATGGTCGTATCATAATAATTAGTAATCGAAAACGTACTTACTAATACGTACTGACTAGCGCGTTCCTCGCCTTTTCATCCGCACCTATGTCGGATTTACCATACAAACTTTCACCGTTTTTTTCACCCCTTTAATGAATGCTTTCTGAGATAAAAACTACCATAAGTCCTTTCGCGGTACTCAAACTATATCTGTATAAAATTTAATATAAACCAGTGACAAGAGGTAACAGCTTTCGCATTCATAATATTTGTATGGATTATTCTTAGAATCTGTGACATTGATTGGAGAGTGGGATTGAAAATATTTACAAATAATAATTTGTAGACAGCGACTTGGATATCAGAAATTTGTACTAAAAAATATAGTTGCACACTGAAATAACCATCAAGCATTACCTACAAGGAAATAATTAAGTCTACCTTTTGAGTATAAAATTACATAGTTAGAAGTCCTATTTGATTACCTACAGACGTCTTATATTTGGAGAAGAGAAGTAAGAACGGAAGTTCAGGCCCAAATTTATGCTAATACGAATTTGTAGAGTGAAAAAGAAATGTAGGAACAAACATTAGACATACTAATATACATAATTTTACTGGTTTTCCTTAAAGTACAGTCGCCTTACGTAGCATATCAAAAATATATTTAAAATAAATTTTCCAAAATCGCTCCTATTACAACAACTGCAAGATGCCTTCTGTATAGGGAAAGTAAACGTGTACTGAAATTAAAACTGGCAATGGGAAGCATATTATATTATGTCAAATAATAAAGTTCATCAGCTAGATATTTCTAATCCTCATCTTTGTTGTACTGAGTAATGATAATGCTAATAAGAGAAACCGATTTCCTCTTGAATTAGTTCCTCACAAGTACACGCGGCCGCCCGTCGGACTATACATGTTGACCTCAAGACCGCCTCTATTCCATACTTAATAAAAACTGTTTTCGTAATTCAAATGTGTAACGACATGCTCACGACTGTACATCATCAATGGCTGCTTACGTCGGTATTCAAACTGATAAGAATTCCGGCATTGTACTCAGTTTGCTTACATCAAGCAATCCTTGTAGTAAATCTACATCCTGCCTGGGGCTCTACTCTGTATGGCTGTCATTATTATTAAGTCCAGTCGTCTCTTTCACTCATACCCGCATGAGACAGTGCGAGTGAGACTTACTAGCAGAGGACCGGCGACTTCGCTTGCGCAAAAAGTCCGATTTTCCATAATATACTAATCAACACTGTCTAGGGATATTTTGGATATAATAATACTATGTTTTGTATATCCCTAGACAGTGTTGATGTGTGTATTAATTCTAATCCACTATTTAACTTATTTAACATCGAGATACAAAGTAGCCTATGTCATACTTAGGGTTTCAAACTATCTATTTACTAAATTTCATTTAAATCTTTTCAGCGGTTTAAGTGTCAAGTGGTAACAGAAAGACACACTTTCGCATTCAAAATATTAGCATGGATACGTACAGAGTAACCCCATACCGAACTGTCGTACAAATTCCACGAATATCCGATATACCTCAACTTTTGCGTACGCGCACGTCATTTGAAGGTATCACCGTTACGTTTCGTTTTGCGAATTTGAACTTTACTGCTACTTTAAAAAGAATTTTTTGGAAGTATCCTTTTACTAGAGGTATAAATGCATTGGTTTTTCTACGTTGATTCTGCTTAGTCACGAGTATTTTTGTTGGTAATCTAATTCATAGAACAAATGAAAATGTTCTGTAACCACGTAAAAACCAATAAATTATTTTTGTTACTTGAGAGTACTAAAAAGGAAAAATCCTGAAATAAAATAGTCACTGCTAATTATTACAGAAAGAAATAAATATTATAAATCTGGACAGAAAACTGATTTATATATAAAAGGTCTATTAGTACCTAAATGAACAGTAATCGATCACTGGAGTCCGACACCGTTTGGTTAGTCTAACCCACAAACCACCGTACAATCTGGGTCATTCCATATCCTGCTGCCGACGGGTTTATCAGCACCAAGCAGCATTTAACAGTTAACATTTAGCGAGCAATAACAGGAGTACAGACGCAATTTATCCAAAGTGTTTCGAACAAGTTGTTATAAATAATCACGATGATGATAGGTTGAAATTCATAATCTATGGCGTCGCAATGTATGAACGAAATGCAGATAGTATAAAATTTTTTAAATCCTGACAATATTAACAGAGGTCATAATTTGTATGTTCTACTTAGATTATTTTTTTAAATACTATATATAAAAATGACGGATATAAGACAAAAAATAGGGTGTGTGTGTGTTTTACTAATGATCTTAAGGATTTCTCATAAACAAAAATTGGAGAAAATGTTATTTAATGTATCTTTTTACTTAAAATACATACTTAGTGAAAATTCTAATACATCTACTTCAACTGTGGGGTATTAAATGTTGTGATTTTTAAGATGTATTTAAAATCTATGTGATTTTCAGATATGACGATGGAGCAAAACTTAAACTTAATGTAAGTACTTTTACTCACATTAAACATAAGAAATTGAAACAAAAAAACGGAACGTTGCTGTCCTTAGTGTAATTAAAGTAAAGTTAAAAAATTAAACATAAAAATCGCATAAATGCATAAAAATAATAAAAAATATCAATATCAAGCCGTAAACTAAAAGAAAAGGAAAAAGACCGAATATCGTCTGAACTAAAATACTATATTAGCTTAGTAATTAAGTACAGTCACTTGTATTAGTCGTAATTAAGGCTGAAATCGAATGGATCTGTACAAGCTTGTGACTGCGAATAGTTCTTCAACGCGTGATAAAAAAATATTTCCCCTTTTGTCGATGAGTATAAACAATGTTTATTATTTCATTTAATAGGTAATTTCATAACGAAAATACCTAGTTGCATGCAGAATCTAATAAGGTTAAATCCATCGCGGTATGTTTAGTTCTACGGCTTGAACGAAAGCAGTGACACTTAATGAGGTAACTCACACAAATGTGAGGAATGTGAAAGTACTGGCGAAATTAGGAAAGTTGATCAAAGTTCGCAATTTCGCAAAGCTGATTCTCCAATGATTTAATTGAGTGGAGACTTTAACAAATATGTAAAGGCTGTTTGGAGTGTCGTGTGCCAAATAAAATATAATGCAGAAAGGTCCTTCGTAGGAATCGTTTTCACCCTTAAAATACACATTTATGGGTTTTCATAAATTTATTTTTATTACATAATTATAAGAAAAATCCTTTCAATTCGGTTTGGTTTAACTGGTAAAAAACATAGAAATAAGATTGTGTTGTTGTAGTGAGATGATCACTACTATGATTTATAACTGTTTTTTTTTAACTAAAGCCGAATTATATAGGAATTTTCTAATTATACAAAATTCTACCAATCAGCCATGCCATCAGTCAGTATATGTAATTTGGCACACGATGCATCAAACCCCCTTTTAACGCAACTGAAGTCATGCTCATAGCGAAATGACACGCCATTAAACATTTAATAATAATACGACGAAAGATTTCTAAAAAACCCAAATGAAATGATTTTTATAAATACCATTTCTGATAATAGAGCTACAGATAAAATTATTATCAATGTAATTTTGTACTACGACACAACAAGTTTGCGAAACTTGGGTCATCCGGGCTTCAGTTTATTAACAGAATACCTACTTAGAGCTCGGAACTAGCAAATTACTGAAATAATATAGTAAGTCACAAACCCAAACTTAAATAACAAATAAACCCTGGCTTGAAGGTATTTTTTAGAAAAATCTAATTCTAACTTACCAAGGATGAAAAAATGCTTTGGAGATATTTCAATAGCGCAAAATAAAATATCTACATTTCATGTTATGTTCATGTATCAGCTATCAGCATGACTTTGTAACTTTAACATTTGTGAAGATTTAAGAGGATTATCTAAATGGAAGTTTCTAGGTTTCGCTCAGCTCAGATGTGTATACAATTTATCGCTGTGCATAAATAAATACATAATAAGCTACATTATTAAACAAAAAATGCCTCACAACCAACACGGTCGGATAAAGATAAACGCGGCAAAAGACTCATAGCATAGCAACAGGAAACCACGTGGATTTAGCTCGGCATGCCACATTCCTTTCGTTGACTACCTGCCCATCATGGCAAAAAGAGACAGACAACTTGACATTAAACTGGCGGAAAAGACAACTGACGAAAACTTTTCTTGACCTTGTCAAAATAAATAAATCATTTATTAATGCAGCGGATTCCTATCTTGAAAACTTTCCAAAATTAAAAGTGTGAAAGTAAAACTAGGTAGCTCAAGGTTACAACGTGGGTGTAAGTGTGTAGGTAAAATTTTAATAAAAAGGCTCGATTGAAGCAGTCTACTTGCACTAGACTTCGTATTAATAAATACGTAATTAATTACCTTTACTATCCAGTCCCAGGCGTCAGCAAAAGAGTCCATGTCCATATTTGATTGGTATTTTAAACGCGAGCAATTAATAGATACGTTTTCGTCGGTGCCCACTAAATCACTGGCAGACTGGTCACATTCAGCATTTGCCCTAGCTAAACCAAATTTAGATTGCGTTAACCTACCTTTGCCAAACATCTCCGAAAGATGATCAGGAAATCTTCAAACACGTCGCCGGTAGTTCCCGTAATATCTTCTAACTCCAGAGACATTTTGTCAAATTTACTATACGTAAATATGAAAAATAAATATTTATAAATAACACAGACGAATTACAAATCTTTGGAACTAAAAACTATCAGATCGAGCAGGTAATACTTTAAATAGTCGAGAGTGCCGCGTGGCGAGCCGCGTTTCGCGTCCTATCGCGCCAAAGAGCATTCTCAAACTAATCGAATGAATAGCTCATTCTGTCATACTATTTCGTCATTATAGCGAGTTCGGCAAACCGCGTAGCTCCGGTTATATGTGGCGACAAGCGGAGCCCGTACTATGAAACTCTAATCGCTTGGGAAATGCGAACGTTGCGACCGAAAAATGAACGTGGGTGTCGTTCAACTATCGCTCGAATGGAGTACATTGGTAGAGGTTGAATAACAGCTGATAGCAGCCGGGTCGAAACCCAAGTTCATTGGGGGCTCGCCCCATACGTTTCAAGATATGTGGCCAGGCGTTACTTAGCAACACAGCACGCTGTAGTTTTGAGTTCGATACTGTAGCGAAGGTGAAAGTCTGTGAGGCTAGAATAATCAAACAGGCCAGCAAACGATTAGTAGCAACTATGGATAAACAAACAGCGGAAATAACATAACACAAGAAAAGTAATCGTAAACGTCAAAAAGAGTGGTAAATGTCCACCGAATTGCGTTTTTCCAAATGTTACAAAGTACAATACCCACCCGAATAGCAAATGACTGACGTATCAAGTATGAAATGACGTCAATAAGACGAGCCCACAAATGAACGAAAGTTAATTGGTTTACGAGTATGTGAATTATCTGTGTAAAGTAGCAGTTTCCATCCAATGACCAAATGTTTTAAGTTTTTATCTTCTTAGATCTTCTTCTCACTCAAACAATATGCTATTTATCTGAATGTTGCAAAATAGTGACTATAGGTATAGTCAGGCTAGACTAATGAACCACGAGTCGCCTTAGAATCATTGCAATGATAAGAAAATTACGGATTGTAAACCTTCACCATTTTTTAAATACAGTTAAAAATGCAATTTTTATACAGTGAATGTCGCTTAAGCCGTTTAGTTTAGTGTTGTTTAATCTGGTACTTCTGGTCACCAGAAATAGGTCCTACCACCAGCAACGGTTGGTACAACTCTTGCCTCTTTCACTGTACAGTACATTGAATTGGGAACCTTCACCATATTTAATACGGTTAAAAATGCAATTTTGATACAGTGAACTTCGTCCGAGCCATTTAGTTTAGTCTAGTTCTTCTTGCCAGCAGAAATTGGTCTGGTTGCCCCTTTCACTGTACAATATAAGCGTGACGCAGGTGACCTAGCAGCCACATAGTAAAAGCATAGGCATAGTCAAGTGACGTACAGCACACGCATGACGTCGATCTTCGCTGGCAACACGTGAGCGATTGGATTCAATGATAGTCCTTTTAAATCGATTGATGTAGGAAAAAGAAGTTCTTGGTACTTTTGTGTAATTGTTATCATTTTTTAAGAACCCGCGGTTAAAAACCAAAACTGAATTAGGCATTCATTTTACATCAGCTTTTTACTAAGGAATATATGGAACAACTGATGGAGTTAATAGGAAACGCCCAATCTGATGGAGTGAATGCAGAATAACTGTTTGATTGACTGACAACTATACCGTGACTATACGTTAGGCTTAAGAATAATGTCATTTATTTTTGTGCTTCGTTATTAGTGAATTGCAAAAAATTGAAATCGGGACTTACCAAACCGCGTTTTGTGGATTAATATATATATTGGGCGTTGCATTCATGTCATAACGCATCGGCTATTGTGAGGCTTGATGACTCTGAAACTCAATCTTCTAAAGCTAAAGATAACATGCAGCACGACAATCAGCCGACAATATACAATCTAATGTCATTTTGGTATCGTTGTATAATCTAATCTCAGTGCGATGCCATTTTAAATCAGCAGTTGTATGGCTTCTTGCACGTCAGACGGATTTTCGTGTTCTCAAGTACATAAAATAGGTACCAACTCCACTTCGCCGAAAGGTAAATCTATTAATCTGCTTACATTGGCTCACCTTTCAAAGAGTAAAGATGAGACAAATGGAATGATATACAACGCGGCAGAAAGGTTCTAAAAAACAACAAGGCAAGTAGGTACCAGAAAATACCACGGGGAAAAATATCGATTATAGATACTGGCAGGCATATGTAATGGAAAAACAAACAATACTTTGCAAAGGCTTTGGATCGTTGACTTTAGACAATCAATAGACTGTGTTAACCCTTGGAAGTCGAGAACTCGAGCCTGAAGAACATCTCAAAACATGAACACAAGATTTGACACTCTTTTTGGCCGCATTTTCTGACTATCATTAATTGTAGTCAGTCGTCTAACCCCCAAAATCATCCCTAAATAACCCTAAATAACTTACTTTCCGATTTTTATTGGACCCATGCCGTTTTTGAAATATCGAAGCAGTTTCCATTAACGGTGGATTCAACAGGGTTTTAAAAACTACACCTTTCTATATTTGGCTACTAGGTGAATAGGAACAATTATTCATAGCGCGACACTCAATACACGAGCAGTAAGTGCATGCAGGAAATCTAATAATTTGGCAACAACGCAAATTTCTCACGGACGGCCTGTGTCTCCATGTCGACATTAGTCAGTGACGTCATTGTTTTCTTTTTATAGTTACATAATTTGCAGTGTATTCAATGATAGTGTATTAACCCAACGGAAATGGGACATTGTTAACAATGTTTCTCGTCTAACACAAAAAAACAATACTGCTGTAGGTAATCGTAAAATGTTTGAATAAAACAATTTTGAGAAACTGAACTTCTAACCACATTCAAACTTAAGTTCCTCCTTCTGTTTTACGAGGGTCAAACTGAAAGTTCTTAGAAAATCAAAAACTGATTACATTAGCCAGTTATTAGTTTTATTATATCTTTTCAAAATATTGTCCATTGACGTCAATACACCGCTGCATGCGATGGAACCACTGGGAAAAGCACTTTGCCCACTCGTCCTTAGGGGTCTCTTCAATGGCATCGCGATACGCAGCCACCGCTTCTTCAGCATTCATAAACCGCTTTCCTTTAAGTTTTTCTTTAATTTTTGGAAATAAATAAAAATCACAAGGCGCGAGGTCGGGGCTATACGGCGGGTGACCCAGTAATTCAACGTTTGATGTCGCCAAATAGTCGATAGTTCGCTTGGCGGTGTGCGACGAGGCGTTGTCGTGGTGAAGGAGGATCCTACTGCGAGGTCGTTTCTCTCGAACTTTTTCCAAGACAAGTGGCAAACAATTGGTAGTGTACCATTCTGCAGAAACTGTTTTTTGATCCTCTAACACAATTGTTGCGAAATGACCTATCCTTCCAAAGAACGAGGCCACCATTTTTTTTCCCGCACTTCGATCTCTCTTCACTTTAGTTGGCAACTCCTCGAAAGGAAACACCCACTGAGCAGATTGTCTTTTGGTTTCAGGATCATAACAGTAAATCCAGCTTTCGTCACCTGTTAGTATGTCGAACACAGCATTTGAGTCACCTCCGTTAAATCTTTCAATCATTTTACGGCACCAATCCACACGATGGAGTTTTTGAGCCTTAGTCAAATTATGAGGTATCCACCGGGCGCAAAGCTTCCTGACCGCTAAATGTTCGTGGAGGATTTTGTGCACTTGACTCATACCGATGCCTAAGCTTGTCCGAATCTGCTGATAGGTCACTCTTTTGTCAGTCTCTATCATACGCCGCACAACACAGATGTTATTTTCAGTCGTCGCCGTAGAAGGCCGTCCCTCACGTACATCATCAGTGAGATTAGTGCGACCACGTTTAAACTCATTAAACCAGTTGTAAACAGTCGCACGAGATGGGGCTTCATCGTGAAAGGCCAATCGTAGTCTATCATAACTTTCTTGTTGACTTAAATGACATCGAAAGTCATAAAAAATCATTGCACGAAAATTTTCTCGTGTTAAATTCATTTTGACGTGACACAGACAATTTTCAATTTGCCGCCAAGTCGTAAAACAAATGACAAATGAATGAAATATATACTCAGTAATATTGGCAAAGAGTTCTATTTTCAAATTTTAGAATATTTTTTTTATTATATTGTTTATAAGTGGCCAGTTCTAAGAACTTTCAGTTTGACCCTCGTATTATCAAACGATATTGTTGAATCAAAATATTGGTCATGAGATGGACTTACGAAATTACAAATAACAGAATTAAGGTTTCTTTCAGAATGGCATTTTGCCTTACTTATGACAATTACGGCTTAAATACAATCAAGAACTTTACTGCGCGATTCTTAATATGTTTCAGACTCGAAACTTTAAACAAGTTAATTACGAGGAATCGATTAAGCAAATCGGTAGTAGGTATAGCCACTACAACTGCTCATTCAACAAACTATACGAGGAATCCATTTCATATTTTCTGTTAAAAGAGCGTATATATCAGGGCAGGGACGAAATAGGTACAAGCGAATGTATCGAATAATTTGTTTTTTACACTAGTTGGTGGGACCGTTAGGAAATTGGTAGTTTAAATTGAAAGATAAATTGCCAATTTTATCTGACTGCGGCAGAAGGAGGGTAATGTTTATGCCATAATGTAATTCAAGTGCTCTAACACGAGCTTGTCCTGATTAAATTACACTGTATTTAGGTTAAATCTTAAAAAACTCGTTCTTGTTTTTTCCCTAAAGGTCTTTTTTAACCCCCGACGCAAAAACGACGGGGTGTTATAAGTTTGACGTGTCTGTGTGTGTGTGTGTGTGTGTGTGTGTGTGTGTGTGTGTGTGTGTGTGTGTGTGTGTGTGTGTGTGTGTGTGTGTGTGTGTGTGTGTGTGTGTGTGTCTGTGGCATCGTAGCTCCCGAACGGATGAACCGATTTTGATTTAGTTTTTTTTGTTTGAATGATTAATTAGTCGGGAGTGTTTTTAGCTATGTTTGATGAAAATCGGTCCAAGATGGCCGCCGTAACAAAATGGCGGATAACATATTTTTTTACAACTCCTTCAATATGGGTATCAAATGAAAGGGCTTGACTAAAAGAATACTATAAACTATGACAAATTTCAAATCCAAGATGGCCGCCGCAACAAAATGGCGGATTAGGTACATATTTTGTTTAACGCCTTCAATATGGGTAACAAATGAAAGGGCTTGACTAATAGAATACTATACACTATGACAAATTTCAAATCCAAGATGGCCGCCGCAACAAAATGGCGGATTATGTACATATTTTTTTTAACTCCTTCAATATGGGTATCAAATGAAAGGGCTTCACTAGTAGAATACTATACACTATGACAAATTTCAAATTCAAGATGGCCGCCGTAACAAAATGGCGAATTACATATTTTTTTAAACTCCTTCAATATGGGTATCCAATGAAAGGGCTGACTTGTAGAATACTATAATACACTATGCTAAATTTCAAATCCAAGATGGTCGCTATCACAAAATTGCGAATTGCATTTTATTTCAAAGTTTCTACTTACGTTTCCTCAACTATTTTATAATAATTAAAATTATTTATTATTGATTGAAAAACCTGATGAAACACCAAATTACTTAGAATCTTAAAAATAATTAAAATGAAATAAAATAAATAAGAAGTCCCCTACAAAAAGCATGAAATAAAAATAAAAATTAAAAATTTAAAAACCCCCCACACAAAATAATAGATGTACATAAAAATCCCAAAACAAGGTTTTATAACTATGGAATTATAGCTAGATACAATACAGTTGGTTAAAATGGAAACCCTATAAAAAGTAAAAAAAATAACTGAAATTGTGACCCTACGTAAGTACGTAGGTATACAATTTTCAATACTAATGTTGCTGCGTCGGGGGACCGCACTAATAAGTCTTTTTTTTTTCATCATAATAAACAAGAGATACTCTGATATTAGTGGAGTTTTTTCCATTTACCAATACCATCCGCCATTCTCTTGACTCCCGAAAAGACACGAGCGCCCAGCTTTTCCTTCACTTGGCTTATAGAGGACATTCTCTGCCTTTTCCAGTAAGTCCTTGGACAGTAAGAAGCGTTCGACATGTGGTGTTGGAGGCGAATGGAGACAAAGAGCAGGACTTAAAAGAACACCAATGAGGAGGTTTTGAGGATCGTTGGAGCTGAGCGAAGTGTTCTAAATTTAAGAACATGAAAGAAATAAAAATATTTACATGCAGACTTTTATAGTAAGTTTTCAAAACAAATCAGGAACAATGGCATCACGACCAACTCAAAAGCCTTTAAAGCGTAGGTTAGTAACTGAAAAGAACAATACAGCAAAAATTGTACTTTCCCTATTCCGGCTCTGGTCATTGTATACAGTTACACAAGAACAATGTTAGAGCGGTTTTGCTAACGAAAATTAACACGCGCCTTTTTTTGACACTTAATGTAAACTTGAAACGCAGTACAAGTGCTAACTTTCAATTGACCTATAAATTCAATAAAACTATACAACGTCCTTAACGACTTTACATACAATATCGATTCTGACTTCCTTATTCCCGATTAATTTTGAATTGCGGGCTCCAAGCACGACAGCTTTTTTGTCTCCTGGAGGTCCTAGTCTACGCTGGTTACTACACAAGGCAGTGTATAGTAATATTTTATGCTATTACATCCAACATGCAAACTAGAACTCAAACATTATCAAGTAAATGTCCTATCTATGATTTGCTCATCTAAATTGGTACAATTCGAATGCAAACGAATGCATTATTTAAATTTATAACGAAGTCAAATGCATCATCGCATGACAGTAAGAAGTAAGTTCCTTCTTAGCAGACAGCATAATGTAGATAAAAAAATTGTTTACTGATTTACTCCAACTAAAATGTTTAGGATGCCAAAATTTGTGGGCAATAATTGCTCATGGAGTTGTCAAAAGTTACGGTCAGTTTTATAACCACCGAGTTAATACTTACGTAAAATCCTTTCTTTAACTGACGTTCAGTTTCATATTTACCCAGCCGGGTTCATATGTACAACATTGTCATCACGTGTTACGCATGTGTTACCATGCTGTTATAGCCAAGGAGGATCTTGGGTATGGTATTCTGTAATATTTCCAGGACAGGACCAAATTCAACCAATATAATGACAATAGAATGCCTCAAATCAGTACGGGCCAATGTCATGGTGGCCCATATGTAGGTACAGAAACTGTTAAATCCTGTCAATGTAACGGTTGCCCAACAGAGATTGGGCAACCATTATATTGACACATCAGCAAAGGGGTAGGCTTGATCCGTCGCTATCTTGTGACTAACCCTGTTAGTCACAAGATAGCCATAAATCTGCGCGCGCGCACCACGTGACGTCACATGCACACACGTCAGCCGGCCAACTCGGCTGTGCTAACCAGTTACGTTCCGATTCACTAAATACTGTCTTTTTCTAAATATAATTTGCGTACAAATCGTGGGTGGCAACCATGTGTCATGACAGTTTGTAGTTACAAGCTGAAAAATCTCCACGATTCGACTACTCGTAATATTACGCGTTTTTTACGTAATCAGACTACGCTACTCAGAAAGATGGCACATAAAACTCTCTAGTCTCTATTTAGGTACAAGAAAATATGTTTGTAAGTCACTCTGGGTGGGTGGTGTCGCTAGCCAGTAAGTGAAATGGAGAAGACAGTATCAAGATAACTGTGATTTGAGTGCATATAACTGCAGCAGTCCGCACTCAACCAACATTGAAACACAAAATTCATTCGAGAATGATAATCAATTCAGTTTTCTGAAATTCAGGGCAACAATGATGTTATTTTCCAGTTCATTGCACGCAAATAGAAACCGATTGACGTGGAACAGACTCCAACAAGACAATAGAATTCGGTAGTAACGGCTGGCTAAACGCGTAAGGCCATCATCAGTGACGCAGAGTAGGCATGCGGCATTTAAAGTGCTAATGTCAAGCCCAGACTGAAAACGGAGGTAAAACTAGTTTTGAATTGGTATTCAGGACGTTCAATTTTCTTTATTAGAAAACATTTATATGCTAAATATTCGTTACTAAACAAGAAACCGGAGAATATGTCGTATTGAGCATCCGAAAAAGTTCCCTTCACGTCCTCCCTTCCCTCCCTTCTGTTTTCTTTTTCGCAAATGTTGCGTAAGTGCTAAGGTATTCAACAGGTGCCGCGGATTTCAATGACCTTAAACTTATAACGAAGATTTCAGCTGTTTCTTGTTAATAAACATGTAGCAAAACCTTTATTTTTGTAAACGTCATGAAATAATCCATCAGGTGTTTACTTTTTACTTCATAAAACTTTATAAATTTGAATACTAAGGCTTGACAGGGCTTAGCGTATAAAAATCTTTTTTTTTTCATAAAATACTATAGTAAAACATTTAACTTATTAATATATCATGCATAGACTAGGTTTATATAGGGCTTACGACCAGGTTTTTTTTATATTGTGACCGCATAGTATGGAAGAATCTTAATTTAAAATATAAACCTTACGTTAAGTTACCTCACTTTTAATTTAACGTTCCACGAGTTCTTCAAAGTGCACTTTCACCCCTTTTGAAATCTCTAACGTCACCAAATCCGACATAATTTTCAATGATACAGAGTATGTGCAAGAAATCTCTGCTTCCTCTGAGTGTGTGCTACTTGAAGAAGACAATATGTATGCGCAAGACATTGGGAAATCCTAGAAAGCCTTCAGTTTCATTCACTCAGGGCAGTTTGAATACAATCACTTAGAATCAATCCTATTTCGCATCACAGTGGACGCCATAGCATTGCATACTTTTCCGCCCCTTTCACTTAAGGGGTATGTACACACTGATAAGCACCTCCTCTTCTCAAAAAGATTTCAAATCTTTTGTTTGCGTTTCTGCATTTACTATTCACGTGCCACTGCACGAAGTTATATCCTGTTACACTTAACAGGATATAACTTCGCTATCAGTATAAGTTACTCCTTACTGTAAATGAGTTGAGATCTCAAACTTACTATGACTAGTGGAGATTTTGGTAATTAGACATTTTCTGGACTTAAAGGTAGGTAAATGCACAACTTGGGAAACACACAAGTTAAGAAGTGGATGAGTTATGAATCTGGACAAGCTGGTAATAAAGATGAGTGATTAAGTTAGGTATTTGTATGTGGACGACATAGGGATATGGACAAGTTAGGAAGTAGACGATTTGGCAAAGTAGACGAAGTTATCCGAAAGGGATTTGTGTACTCTCAGAGTCATTATAACTGGCACAAGGATAAAATTCGAAGAACCTTCACTCAAGTCTAAGTGAAAACACTCGAAGGAGCCTTAAGTCTGCGTGGAAAGATCCGCCGCAATCAACTATTGAGGGTCGTGGCATGGAGCAGAAAATTCCATTGTAAACATTTCCTTGTCACCTATCAAACGCTCAACCAATAGAATTGGCCGTAATTTGATACACCCATATTTTAGTGTCGACCAAAGTTCGCTGATTTACATACAAATGTAATAATTAACTAACGTATCAATAAGATAATGGTGCCCGTTCAGTGTAGCAGCTGATAACAAGAAAATGCGGAATTAATTTGCGTTGAATTTAAGTGTCCCAATCGCATTTACTTAGATAAGTATTACATTTAACGCATAAAATCCGTTTCTTTGTATTTGGTGCCAAAACTTTAATTTCGTATTGAACCACAAAATCAAGCGGACAAAAAAAGCCATAATTATGTGAATTTTTCTCGCAATATACATAAAACCAAATGATGACGATATGAATAATTTCGTGATAGATATAACACGAAAGATGATGCACAAAGTTGACATTGCATAAAAACTATTTTTTAGTGTTTGTTTCGAAATCCGAGGTGATTTTTATTTATCAGGACATAAAATGAGCTCTTCGAACATGAGCTTAATCCTGAAATATCAATGTTCACAAAACCGACCAAATCGAGACTCAAATGAGTCGCAAAAAGCTGCAGATAAACAAATTAGTTAACTTGGGCGTGTATACTATTTGATAACCCCCACAACTGAGCTTGTGACCAAATTGAATAATCTATCTGCTAGTGATTGATTGACTCAAGTGGGGGTCGCGTTGAACTGGGCTCTTATTTGTTGTGATTTTAGGTAACGGAGTGAACAAAAAAAACAACATGTTTTTTAGAGTATCAAAGACATTGACAATCGCACTGTCAATAAAAATACTGAAATCCAAATGATATCGAGCGAGTGAAAGAACGTCTATATCAAGCACATTATTACCTTATGCCTTAGCCTTAGTGTGATTATTGAAGTAAAGCAATATTCTGCTTGTTATAATCAAAAACGGATATTCATTATGATGTACTGATATCATAGCGACGAGAATACCATAATTTGTTGGAATTGAATTTGTTAATTTCATTTAATGAAAAAAAAATACTGACGAAAAATAATAGAAAAGGGAGCTCAATTTTGACTACAAGGTACCTATATTTCAAGGGCGGCTTGCGGGAGGGTAGCAGGTAAATATATATTATAGCTTTAGTCAAAACGGTTCCATAAGGCACTATAGTGAGCAATATCCGAGATAAAATACATTCCGAAGTGATTTTCATATTGCCAAAAAAAACTGCAGACATGAAATACCTAATCTACACCTAGGTATCAGGCAGGCATTATTAATAGGCAGAGGACCTACCACGATACGTATAGACCTGATTTCCGTTCCGTCATTCTTTCCCTCAAATGTTGTCACATACATTTATTAGTAATTATTTAAAGAATATTAGAACTAGTTGATGATTCTATAAAACATATTTTATCTACGAAAAAACGTATATTAGGAGATATGGGTGTTTTGGAAGCCACGCGCCACGGTTCAAAGGTGGTGAATGCCAAATAAGATAAGCAAATTCTATTTGCGAGTTGTTCTAAGAATATTGCGCAAGCTGCAGTGAATATTGCTTATATTTACATACACTATTTACCTTACCATATTATTTTACTAAATCCACTGTGTATCTAATGTTGGCGACCGTCTTGGTGTAGTGGTTTGCGTTTCGGGCTATAAAACCAATCGCGGGGTCGCGGTTTCAAATGCCGCAAAGGGTAAAAGTTTGTGTGATGATCACTAGCATTTGTGCCAAGTCATGGTTGTTTTTATACGTTATCCTATTAGTAAAAAGATTGTGCTAGATGGAGAATCCATCTAGCACAAGCTCACGCTTAGTTTAGGGCTAAGTAATTGGTATGTTCGTTGAAAAAATATGTGTGTAACTCCATGTTCCAACCACTTAAATAGTGCAATAACCAAAGCTTTTCTCTTGTGTAAATTACGTAGAAAAATGTAAGTAAAAAGTTTTATTTTTGAAAAAGTGCATCTTAACGTTTTGGTTAGTGTTTATATTTATTTAGGTTATTGTTTGTTTTATTTGTGAAAAAATAAACTTTCAGTTAATGATCCAGTTACTTTTTCACTCTTGACGAAGTGACGTAACTGACATACTTCAGTTTAGATCAGTCTTCAGAAAACATTGCCCTACTTTTGAGGCAGTCGGGTAAAATATGACTGTGCCGGGCCTAATGTATCATATTTCCCGTTTTCTAACACTATTTCTTATCTTTCCTATTTTTTCTTGTAATTTGCATGGCTAAGACGTGTAGGCTAAAATAGACAACATAATATTCATATTATGAATGCTTAGTATGAATGTTACGAATATAATATTAACTGAAGGAGTAATCACTGAAAGACTGAAGTGGAAAGCTGCGTTATTTTCTAGTTTTTATTATATTTTTACATAGATTAGTAGTGTCTGTAGTAAAAGTACCATTTCCGCTGTACCATTTTTAATAACTTAAAGAGCCAGGTGATATTACTGGAGAAGTGGAGACAATGTTGAACACCTGATTGATTAAATCATCTAAGGATTGATCCCATCAATCCTCCATTTATCCAACTCAGAGAGGTAAATCCCTCTTTTCTGTTTGATTTAGATGGGTTATCATCACCTTATATCCAGCCTTGTATTCAATTTGGATAGTCGACAGTCAGTATCAACTATTCAGTCGACCCAAACAAATACTGACGTATTTGTTTTTCCAAAACAATCGCAGTGTTGACATGTCGTGCTGCAATGTAAACATTAGCGATACTACGTCACCGGAGGCACTAAACACAAACTAGAAGACTACTAAAGTAGTAGTAGTAACTCAGAAAAACATGTTTTGAAAGCAAAATATGTACATACTTTTATGTACATATTTTGCCGTTTGCAATTTTACCTGCACTACTTGTAGTATATAAATGATATCTTAGATCCAATGATAGTACAAACTATTAGTTATCCGCATACAAAAGTCGCCGTTGCCAGATACAGCATGGAGGACATGATGGTGATGGTGGTAGGTTTTGGTCTCCTATTCAGGAGGTGCCTGTGGCGCAGTGGTGGCAGCGCTTTGGTAGTGATACCAAAAGTTAAGCAACCCACGGCGCGGTCGTGATTGGATGGGTGACCATTCCGACCATTTAAGTGACGTCCATGACAAGCATCTCCGTGCTTCGGAAGGCACGTTAAGCAGTTGGTCCCGGCTAATATCTGTGGTATTAGTCGTTAAGCCTAGTCAGAGGCCCTAGGGCGGCTTGATAACTTCTGACAGTAAGGTTTGTCACTTGCCTTACATACACCCCTCCACCAATCCGCACTGAGCCCGCGTGGTGAAGTATGGCTCGTTCCTCCTCATAGTTGAGGTGAGGCCTTTTCCCAGCAGTGGGATCTAATAGGCTGACTTATTATTTAATTAATTGATTATTTTTATTGAAATAGAAAACTTTTAAACATTTGTAACAATTATAGTAGGTTAATTAAATTAATAACAAAGATACATACCTAAACATTTGATTTATCAAAGCCAAAACATATGATGCTGGATACAACACTTAATCAGAGCTTGACTTCTCCTCTTGCAGCCTATCTTGATTTGAAAAAGTGGGGTTTTTCTAAGGGTTTTTCACACAGGTGTGGTTTGGAGTCAATTGGGTTTTAAGGTCGAAAGTATCTACGGACATTATGACCTCAGTTTTGCTTCGAATAGAATCGACTGTTGGTATTTTCATTAGAGCCTTCTCAAAGTTACAACGCACATGTCGCGGCGTCGTTTGTGACGTCGTAAATGGAGTTAGCCACGCCTGCTTCGTGATCGATCATTCATTTAGCTGCGTCGGCGCAGGTCGACGCATCTAGCAAGGGTTGCCAACGAGAACAAAGGTTTATAACAAGTTCCTGGGCGACCGAGCTTTGCACGGTTACTACTATTTATATTTCGTAAATCTTATTAAAAAAAATAAAGCCATGAACTTGAATAAATACAAAACAAAAGGAAAAAAATCTCAGTCACCGAGCGAGATTCGAACCCATGTCTTCTTAAGTTAATCCATTTCTTCAGTCGACATCTTATGCACTCCGCCACGACGCTCATGCTTACCGGTACGAAATAACGCATGAATACTTGCAAATGAAAACACGCGTTTTCCTAAACTTAAGACTAATCTAGATCGATTTAATAACCCCTACATACTCAATTTCATCGAAATTGTTAGAGCCGTTTCCAAAATAACAAATATATAAATAAATAAACAAGAATTGCTCATTTAAAGGTATGTTTAAGATTTAACACAGAGGAAAACCATACATACATATTTCTTTAATAAGCCACAATTTATGCAAATGACCGAAAAAATACATAGTCTTGAATTAATAATGCAAACTAATCGTCACGAAAAAAACATCAAAACTAGTTCTTTTAAGAATAAGAAACTGCATCTAAATCTAAAAGTAGGTACGTGGGTATTGGTATTTTGGCAACAAAAACCGGATGCATGTGCCGGTGAAGTTCTTGTATTTTGTTAGTGTTCATCCAAAGAGCCGAGTATTTTACTTTTTAAACGTGCAGAATATTGTATTCTTATAATCAATCGAACTTTAATCACAAGTTCGTTTAATATCTAATTATATACTTTTTCTGCCATAATTGTGATTATTTCAGTTATTGATTTGCAAGTACAGCCAGCACAGTAGACTGCACATTTTCATAGCAAAAAATCTGCCGTTGTATTTAGCTTAATACTCATAGTTATGTAGTTAGTTTATTGAAAAGGTTTCTCAAGTATTAAGGTACTTTAGCTTTTCAACTCAAGAACCCTAATATGCTGATATTCAATAATCGATTCGATATGGTATTTTATTGCAACCACTCACGTATCAAAATAGTGTGGATACGCAAACACAGGAAATAAGTCATCAAAATCATCACGATATGCGCCTTGTCTCGAGTTGAGTTCATACGTCGCAAACACACCCTCGAAAGACAATTGCACAAACAAACAAATTGGGAACAAATCTCAGGAGTCAGTAATCTTCGTATTACGCAACAGAACGTAATCGGATTTGAGAAGAGTTTAGACCGCCCCCATAATCTTTAGTAATTTTTGTTTTTATTCGTGTTAGGTCTTGTGCGAATACATTATGATAATATTCACCTTCCAACTTTTTGGCTACGGTGGCCAATCTCTAACAGAGAATCAATCTCGGCCAATCTCTAACAGCACAGAGATCATGATCTCTGTGCTGATTCTGATCTCTGAGAGAGATTGGCGTTTACAAACGCATGAGATATAATAGTGCACAATTGTATGCGCAATGTACACAGATTGGACTATTCCTTCACACCATTAATGACTGTTTTTGAGTCATTTTAAGACAGAAAAAAATTTGGCCCACCGAATACGGGGCAGTATGGAGACAGCTGCTGCCTAAAATTACGTTTCAGACTCGGTTAGAATAAAGAAAAACCTTTAGTAACGAAGAATTATATTTGAAAATAAAACTGTACTCGTCTTTCCTAGTTCAGTCATATTTGCTTAATTAGAGCATGTGATCTAATTTCTGTAATTAGCATATTTTCACATATTAAAACGAAGGTATCTTCAAATGTTATGTATTATTGAGGAAGACAAATTGCTGCCGAGATAAGGGGGTTATTTCGCCAAGTTTAATACTTACATGTTTTTATCATCTTGAACGATAAAACTTATAAGTATTCTCTATTCGTATATCTCTCTGTATTTTTGTTCGTCGTAGCAATTATCTACCATCTACCTAATATTCAAACAATAGGTATAAGAATAGGATTGAATGGTCTCTTTATACATACAATACATATAGTTTATTTGTGGTTAAAATATTACTTACGTTTATATTAGCCTTGAGATGTCTTTATTATCAGTGATGATAAGCAACGCGATCGTGACGAAATCATTATTTTAATAAAAGGTGTTATTTTCCCCATATTTCTTTTACATTACTTACTTACCAAGTTACTGCCCAGTTGCAGGAATGAACATTGAATTTGAATGCCTCCATCAGCTACTATGTGGCATTAATTTGACAGTTTTGGAGGGAAAACTGACAAATGAATGCTACATTAGTAGCAAACGGAAGCATTATGACTGTTCCTGCAACTACGCGATTGTCGATCTAAGATAGTATTCGTCCATTATCTAAGTGGCCATTTTATTTTTTGACTTGTCGAAAAACATTCCACATCGGATGCAATCATTTCATTTCCGAATACAAATTTGCATGGCCATCAGTTTAAGTCAGAATGTAATAAATTCATAACGAAATATGTACTTTAGTTGTTTTCAAAAAAACAAATGCTATGGTAGTGTGGTAACGCTCTACGAAGCCGGCCCATGTCTCTTTCGTAATGTTTTAGGCAAAGCACATTATAACTTCGTAACTAATCACATTATATAATCTAGTATTCCAATGTTTGATGCAATAATGACTACAACGTGTTTAGAAATATTTATGGTAAACCGTAATTATAAATTCTACGACAGTACCTGGGCGACCAAGCTTTGCTGGTTACTACTATTTTAATTAAAAAAAGCTTTATTATTCGTAAAAGTTATTTAAAAAAACTAAAGAAAGGCTACAAACTTTAATAATAACAAAAGTAAAAAATGATTGATATTTGAATCCTAGCCACATAGATCTAACAGTCTGCTAACTAACTACGTCTTATGCATAAACTGCGTCATATTTCATGTATCCCCATTACAAGATCGGCTACGAGGCTCATGCTTACCGGTGCAAAATCAGCGACCATATTCTGCGTCGAACAATGCAAAAGAAAAACGCATAAAAATTCGAAAATACGCGTTTTCCCAAGACTAATCTGGATCGATTTTTTACCCCCGATTACTTCCCACATACCAAATTTCACCGAAATCGTTAAAGTCGTTTCAAAATCGTTAAAATATTTATATAAATAAAACTAGAAGTGCTTGTTTAAAGGTATAAGATAAGATATGCTGGATTTAAATCGGAAAAGTGATATTGGATGTTATGAATGTAAAAAAAAAACGATAATCCAATTGCTTCAGCGCAGTCAACGAGGAATCCTTACAAGGGTCTTTCAGCCGGAGTATATACGGATACTATGCTTGTCAAGCGATACATTCCCACTTTATGTTGAGCTGTCAATGTATAGACAGTTCCTTTATTGACAGGACAAATAATAATGGCACGAATGTTCTTGGAGTAACATTAACATTGACCTCAGCTGCTGCGCGTAGAAGGCCAATGGTGCGAACTCAGTAATGACCGACTGGCATTGAATGAAACGTACTATCGAACTGTATCATACTGTCTATCAAACTGATTACATTTATGAAATTGATCGACGATGTGTCTGGGATTTGTAATCGAAATGCATTCTTTATGTTTTCGGCTGATATTTTACGAAGCACGCAACGGAATTTGTTATTTGTTGTACATAGTGATGGGTCGAGGGCAAAAACAAATATGGACAAAATGGGCATAAACTTGGCATATTGGGCATAAATGAGTTTACGCCTAAATAAATGAAGGATCACTAGGCAGAAAAACCAATAACTTTGTTTTAGCGAAATATTACCTTAAAATATAACATAGTGTAATTTTTTTAGAAAAAACATTTAATGAAATATAAACAGTCATAAAATAATCACAGTTTTGTTAAATAACAATTGATTATTCGAATTCTTTGAATCTTAAGTTATTATAAAACTACAGTTTTTAGTCTCGTAAATATAGCTCAATATTGACGATACTTAGTCATCGTAGTCTTAATTATTATTTTTTTGGTGTATATCACGTAAAAAATCAAATAATACAATATAGCTAGACATCTTCAATTACCATCATCATCACTCGGGTTCATATCAGATTTAGGTTGGGATTCATCAGGCGTATTAACTTGAATCGAGTTACAATGATCTTGATTTTCATAATCATTGTGGCGACATCTTATCACTGTCGCCCACACTAGAAAGCAACTTCCAGACGCGACGCCCTGACTCGGCTCCTACGGGCTAGATGGCGCTGTTAGCCCGCTCCAGCCAACACAAACCGCGATATTGTAAGATTTAGCATGTACATCCCGACTCATCGTGTGGACATCGCGCATTCATCCCGACTCATCGTAGACATCGGGATACCGGCTCGCCGTGGACATTACGTATGCCCATCCCGACTCACCGTGGACATCGCGCATGCACATCTCGGCATATCGTGAACTCAACAAGCACTGGCACTTGCAAGCTCACTACGCACAGACTGCTAAGCTCTCAACCATCCTGGCTCAAACCTCTGGTTCTTCGGAGGGAGTGGTGTGGCGACATCTTACCACTGTCACCCACACTAGCAAGCAACATCCAGACGCGACGCCTTGACTCGGCTCCATACAACATAAACCGTGATATGTAAGATTTAGCACAAGCTTGACTTCCTATAGCTAAACCAAGACGATGACCATTGGACCTTGGTCCCCGACCATAACAACCGGTCGTTAGGAAGCGCTTCCATTTACAATCCTAACCCAGTTGCGCCAAATCATCACTTAAAAAACCGTCGGTATTGATCGATTGATCATTAACATTGGACAATGTATATTTTTGGATGGATCATTAGTTTCCCTTAATTGCAATTGTACGCCAAAGATTTATTTATTTATTTATTTTAGGAAGATTTACAGTTTCAATTATTCACTAAACAACAACAGTATTCTGTAGTTCTATACTAATAACAAATCTTCACATATAGGTAATCAGATAAATAAGGATAAATCGAACTGTGGTAACTACGAGTACAAACAACATAATCTGAGGTAATACAAAGGTTGTATAATAGGCTATCGTCAAAGTTCAAGAATCTCAAAATATGATTTAGTCATTTGTCGTTTTATTGAGGAAATGCTAGTAAAGAATAGGTCAATATCAATAGATAGTTTGAAAAAACTACGACAACTACGAATTATAAAGGCATTCTGTCTGTAGTTGGTATTTGTAGAATGTACATTTAAAACAGGGCGTGATCGAAACCTAAGTAGGTTAGTGTTTAATTTGCACCGATGATGATGTGATTATTTTGCACCGTGTATGAAACCATGGATGCTAAACGACCGTTCAGTAGCAGCAAATGTGCATGGTGAGGTTAGGATTCGTAGTGCTACTTTACTTAACGGCGAGGCACCACAAATTCCATTCTACCAAAATACAGCATCCACAGTCTTTGCAGCTTTCCAAGTCAATTTTTTCCCCAAATACCATTTCTCACTTAGGTGGAGCAATACTCTATAAACTAAACTGCACTACGCTGCACATATACTGAACAGTAAAACCGAAGGCCATAAACTCTCTGAGAATCAGAAGCAATGGAATTTATTTACTACCTGGCGAATTTTTTATGTTTAGATTATGTGGTTGGTTTGCTCCACATCATAAATTAAAAAAGTATTTTAATTTATGATGTGGAGCAAAAAAGTATTTTAATTAAAAAAATTAAAAAGTATTTTAATTTATGATGTGGAGCAAACCAACCACATAATCTAAACATAAAAAATTCGCCAGGTAGTAAATAAATTCCATTGCTTCTGATTCTCAGAGAGTTTATGGCCTTCGGTTTTACTGTTCAGTGTATGTGCAGCGTAGTGCAGTTCAGTTTATAGAGTATTGAGAACTTGCGTAACACTATGTTCTACTGCAGTCTTTAAACGGTCTATATCGGAAGTTTCCAGAATAGTTAAGGTAATAGTTGAGGTGTAAGCCAATAGAAATTTCGATAAAATATTCTTGCTCGTATAATCCGTCCTTAGCCAGTTTCTGTTTAGCGTAATATTAGTCGTCATGTCAGACTTCAGGGACACTCATGAGCAACCTCCGTGGCTGCTCATGTATTCTGACGATGTTACGCTGGCGGATGCGGACAGAGAACGACTGATAAGACGTGTGAAGGTGAGGCGGTCCTAAACTAAATGTGGCGAAGACTGGATGCATGGCCTGATGATACTAGATTCCACATCCGTCCGCATAGGCGAAGGGCAAGGTCGAGCGCACGGACTAGTTTAAATACTTGGGATCTGTACTTCACGCGTCTGGTGACATCTGGCGTGAGGTGAATGGTGCCGATTAAACTAAAACGACAGGTCTAAAAATCCATCATTAGACCCGCCTTATTACATGGCAGTGAAGCATGGCCTGTACTTGAACGACACAAGCTAGAACTGCGGGCCACGGGCTTGAAGTCCATTCGGACATTAAGGATGCAGAAGACCGCCCGGAGTGGAGGCATAAGAGTAGGAAAGCGGACCGCGGGCTCCAAAAGGACGCAGCCGGGACAACGCTCGGATGATGATGATGATTCTTGTAGGTCATATAAACTTTGCTCATATTATAATACTTACCAACTTTTATCAAATAGCCAACAAACCAAAAAAAAATCGTCGTGGGCACAATGTAAGCGGCGCAGTGGTTTGCGTCCCCGGTGCGTGTGCCCGCTTAGACTGGATCGGAGAACCGAAATACCTACTTACTCACTATTTTAACTAGTGACATGAACATACCATTCACTTAACATATCAATTTCTTCAAGTAATATATTAGCTATAGTCCAATATATTTTTGTGAAGAACACTTTTCTCTCTTAAATATTACTATTTGAATGTTTATTTTTTTATAAAACTTCTATTAAAGTTATTCGGCGTTTACGGGCATTTATTCGGCGTTTATTCAATGCGCCCAATATGTCAGGGCATAAACCCATCTCTAGTTGTACACAATAATAATTACAGACAAAGTCACAGTTCAAGATGTGCTATTGAAACTAGACAAAATAAAGCTGGCGAATGTAATTCGTTGATCTACGGTTTTTTCTGCGTGAATATTTCTCCAATTTTCGCTTAGTGTTTTTGTGCCTCTATCCTCCAAGTACTGCCTTACATACTCGTATTAGCGGAAAATCGAATTGCGACAACTTCGAAATCTACGTGTATCAAATGTTATTCAACTCTATCTTAGGTGAATTAAGACTAGATTATAGGTAAAATTCACCTTATAAAATTAAAACTTAAGCATGGCACATCGTTCACTTGACATCTCAAGTGACAGTTATTCATTACTGATTTCCAACAGATGATACAGTAGGTATCAAAAGTAGTATTAGCTAATGCCCGCGTCTTCGTGGAGTCAATTATAAAAAAAAAGTTTAAAAAATTTCGAGGTGGCCCACCCTTACCATTTAGGAAGTACTAAACAATTTACGTCTTATTCTCAGACCTACTGAATACACACACAACATAAAAATCTGTCAAGCCGTTTTGGAAGAGTTTCGTTACAAACACTCTGATACGAGAATTCATATATTAGAAATAAAATTTAAGTTTTAGCGACAATATCTACGCATAATTGGATCAAAGTTCTCCAAAGGTGACTTTGAAATCTCCCACGGATGTCAGTTTCATTTATCTTCATTCCAAGATCTCCATACTTATATTAAAACTGGTGTCGTTGATAAAAAAAGCTCAAAAAAAACAACAACAAGACGCTGACAATCTCAGAAAAAAGGCAAAACACTCACCGTAGAATGTCTCCAGAAGTGTATGAGGGCGTGGATGTCCGTGGAAGGAGCCAGAAGCAAGTAGTCCCTCCACTCATCGTAGCTGATGTTCAAGCTGCCGTCCTGGTCCATCCTGCGAACAAGCTTCAACTCAGCACATAGCGTGGTACGTTTAGAACATTTGCAAAAGCCGTACTGTGTTAGAAGTTGTCAGATTCTTTGATTTTGTCTTGTGCCCTTCTGTAGCGCTTTAACGCCAATATGCTCGATGCAAATGTATGAAAAGCCCAGTCAGGAAGGAGCGCGTTGACAAAGTTAATTTTTTTGATAAACATGTTTATGTTAAGTATGTTTTAGATTCACGCGTACTGACAGGTGACTTTTTAACAATTTCGTGATCAAAAAGACGTTTTTTTTTCATTAAATTTTATTGTTAACTGCATGTTGAAAGTTGCTAATTTTTAACGTAAGTAATATCACTAATGTCAACAACACATAATAATACAATAAACTGTTTTTGTTTTATGCTCAATGATTTCGATGCAATATTTATATAACTTAGATCAATAGCGCCATCTTTCAACATAATATAAAACTAAAATTTTAAGCTGTCAAAAAATCCCTCATTGGAATCGAAAATATTGAAGTCGCCTTGTACCATGTCAAACAGTATCCGTATTTTCAACTCTACCACTAATGTTAACTCAATCCATTTCTCAGCGCGAGTGAAATAGAAGGTATTTAAAAAAGGACAACGTCTAACAGAATGCGACCTGACTCAAGCATTTAACGAAACTATCAATGGCTATCTGTACTGAGCTGTGGATATTTATTTTATAATCCGTATCGTTAGTATAGTATTTAGTAACACATGAAAAAAGCAGTTCTCGCAATTGAAACTAATAAACACAGAATAAAAATTTCATTTTTAGGTTATAGAAATGACTTCTGTTCGAACAATGTAATAAGATTAATTCAATAACTCGCAGAACGCATACTATCTAGATTCTGGATCAAGATTATTGAAAAACATTTATTTCAGAAACAGTTTCCATACATTCTTAACCTAATACTAACTATAGGGAGACAATATAAAATAAAATACTTAAACTACTGAAACAGTCCGATCCGATCCCAACTTCAAGCTCTAATAGAACTTAAAGCTAGAATTGGACGTGAATGGATGCCCAGTAAACATTGATAGGACAGAATATCCTCTCTGCAATACAAGAATAAAACACAAGCCATGATAGTTCGTTTGGTGCTTAAGATTTTAGCAAACATTATGGTTTATAAACATAGGCTGATGTCAAAAGCTATGATCGTTTATGATACAATGAGATAGTACTGACATGGTATTATACAAGCTTCGTATACTAATGAGAACACTTACATAGTTACAACAGGTATGTTGTTAATATACAATGTGGGTCTACAGTTACTCAACGATCATCGCTCTAACGTTGCTACCTCTAAAGATTTGGTTCCATTCCTAACTAGAACTATCAGTATAAAGATACTACTACGCAGTATACTCGCAGTCAATAGTTCGCTTATATTCGTATTTATCTTGACAGTTTTTATACATAACCTTAACAGAGATCAAGTTGGATATTAATTCTCAGATCCACTTGCAGATACTGCATGCAACGTTTGGGGAATGTTTTAATCCAATTATTAACCATTAATGGTCAGCTAACTTTGACTTCCAAGTGTCAATTGACTGTTGGTCAAGTTTAGGTTTTGATTTTGTGAGATGGTGTTTATCCTAGTATTCCGTCCCGTAATGTTTTATACTAGGCTCTTTTTTTTCTTTGTCTCTCTTGGCAAACGAATGGGGGGGAGGAAGCGTCAGCCGCTTGCGACTACTATTTAAAGGGATTCCTTTCCGCGCAACACAGCCCGTCCCCGCTGACATGTCTCGCCCCCCGCACGTATTTCGCGGTCAGGTCAGGAAGGTCGCGGAACCTTTTCGGACTATATTATGACACTGTACGAGTTAATAACGAAAAAGCAGGTTTGCTATAAAAGCTCAGTTAAGGCACTGATGGCTTGTATAATATTTTTTCAGTTAACGACCGATTACACCTGCATTTTCATAAACTAGTTTTAAATAGGTACGGAACCAAATCAATGAGGACCTTGCCATTAACACATTGGCGTATGTATGTTTAGCGGAGAAGCGTCTAGATGTGCGCGACTCCACTTACCACCAGAACTTAGGGCAACCAGGGTTTCTGAAACATTTTAGGACAACGCCTTAAGATTTGAGCATGCATCACCGTGTTTGATAACGGATTAGTCTAAGTTTCGAACTCCACCAAAGCGGAGACGAGACGATGTTTTTTACTCCACCATTATAATTAATTACGACATGTCGTTCCATCCAGACCACTAGGGTTCGAAAGGATAATGTTAAATTATCTTTAATATAAATAAATTAAATTCCATCGTTAATAATTAATTTTGCGTTTTATACAAAGTATAGTAATCAACAGTGTCTAGGGATATTTTGGATATAATAAATAATACTATGTTTTGTATATCCCTAGACAGTGTGTGTGATGTGTGTATTTATTTTGAAGTGTTTAAAACGGACGTATTAAATACTTATCATAAATATTTTCTTTACAGATCGTGACAATTAAATAATAATACAACAAATTAAGAAATTAATGCGGATAATTATATAATTATCAAGTCATTAATATTAATGACTTGAGCATCTCGAACCCAATGCGCGGATACAGGCGGATACCAATGCGCGGAGACGTATATATATTGTATGGTGTATCGCCGGCACACATCTCCGCTCTAGTCTAGCCAGGGCCCTCAGACAAGATGCAATCATTCTACAGCGAACTTCGCTATCGCCATTGCTATGTCAAAATATGAATGCAAGTTGTGTCAATTTTATACATTTTGTCTACGGGCCCAGTTTACATGTTCGCACAGCTTCGGTGGATACACCCTAGGTCAAAAACATCTCGTTTCGTCTTCGCTTAATAAATCTTACTCATATGGAGGCCTCAGAGCACCGTAATTCAATTAAAGCCAACCAGCATTTTGTCATTGTTCCATGATAAGAGATCGCTTAAACGGAGGCAAAATTTACCTTAACCTGTGTCTTCTTTACAACTAATCACCGAAGAGTACGTGGGAAATTTCTAACGCGCCTAAACAAGTGCGTTTAAGTGCGCACCCGAATTCCAGGTATAAAGTACCTACAGAAGTTTAGGTTAATATATAATAGCCCATCTCTAGCCATGACTATAGAGTTAAAGGTTTTGTCGCCATCAGTAAAAACAATGCAATAATTCATATTGAACACGTGTTCAGCATCACACAATGGAGTTGCTTCTCACAACACATGATGGGCACAGGTACTACGAGTTATACTCAAAACAATACAAAAATGTCATAGTACAGATTCTTGCATGAAATAAAAAGAAAATGAAAAAATCTTTATTACGTATCTTTAAAAAATGAATAGAAAAAAACTAGTCTATAAATAAAATAGTCACGCATTTTTATAATCTTATTATTTTGTGAAAAGGTTATAACAGTATCACAAAATAAATAGGATTATGGCTACTGTTTCAATCTACAATAATATATCATCCAAGAAATGCTTGTACGAAGAATCGACTTGATTTCATATCAAATCGTCCCCTAATAAGTAGCTATTGCCACTCTAGCTACACCCATAGCTTTAGCGAACCGCGTTACGCAGACAGAAGAAAACGTT
Organism: Pyrausta nigrata; assembly: GCA_949316185.1. Lineage (NCBI taxonomy): Eukaryota > Metazoa > Arthropoda > Insecta > Lepidoptera > Crambidae > Pyrausta > Pyrausta nigrata. The sequence continues at coordinate 6,110,275 of OX438936.1, forward strand.
CGGTCATGTTAATTATCAAGAACCAATGCAAGGCACGAATTTTATTCACTATTGTTGAATAAGATACGCAAATAACCAATGGGTATCTTGCTGCAATCAATGGATTATATATAACATACGAGTAAGCGTACCAACTCATATTATATGCGTATAAAACAATACGTCTTGCATGCAAACCGTATAACTATGCGTGACAACATGTGGTCTGGATTTCGTCGCGCCTATTTTAGGAACTCCACCGGTCGGCCTAGCTAGACTGAGTACAATGTTCTGTACTTCGATTATTCCGCCGATTAAGTCCGCCTTGTACTTTCTTTTCTTGGTGCAATAAAGTTTAATTATACAAATAAATTTCGACTGTTGTTAGACGAACTCTTGGAGATGTGACCTATTAGCCAAACAATTTAGAACAGCCTAGAATATGAATATAATAGCTCTAGAAGTTGGCTATGTATAAAAGTGAAGAACCCATATCATCCATTTACTTAATATATATAAAAATATCACCAACTTGACATTACATTTATCAATAAACTGATCCCCAAACAGTACGTAATATTATGACGTTGAGTGTACGTCGGGCTAATTTTATTTAGTTCTAAACAGTTTAAAACTGCCTAGAATATCTAGAAGTTGGCTATGTATAATAGTATTCAACCCATATCTTCCATTTACTTTATATGTAGAACTGATCCCCAAACAGTGCGTAATATTATGACGTTGACACATGTACATTTGGGCTATTTTCATTTAGTTCAGTATTTTCCTTTCCCTCGATATTTTTGGCGTACACAAGCTTTCTCTACTGAGTCATATTCATTTTCCCCAACCCAACCAATTTACATTGAATGTAAACACGATCATCACTCGCAATGCAAAAAACAAAAACGGAAATTATCTAGATTATAAAAATAAAATATACATTCGCGTTGCCAAGTCTCGTGGTCCTGACAGTATTTAAAATAATGTATTATATTATTTACCGTTTTAATAGATTGGTGGCTTCATTTCTGCCTATTGCTATGCCCAAATCAGCAAACGCTGACTGAAGTTCTTCCAGATCAACTTTCCCTGAAAAAGAAAAAAGATTCACTTTAGCAAAAAAAATATGACAAGTTTCACATGCGTTATTTCAAAACGTGCATGCTGAGACAGAATGTTTAAACACAGTTTTCACTCTCATAGTTCAGTGAAACAGCAATGCGACAAGAAAGCGAGATCAGGCGCAGCTGCGCAGGGCCAACGGCTTATCGTGCTTTCCGAGGCGCGGGGGACGGGGGTGTAGAACCAGCAGCTTCCCAACTCCGCAACTGTTCCTGAGTAATTTCAAGGTAGAAAAACTCACAAATGAATTTCGATCCGCCCCGGGATTCGAACCCGGGACGTTTTGGGTATAAGCCAGCGTGCCGACCTCTAGACCAACGAGGCAGACGAAATTAATAACCGACCTGAGACCGAAGATTTAAGCCAATCTCGGTTTTAGGGTACCCTACCCAAAGAGTAAAAACGGGACCCTCTATGCCTCCGCTGCCTGTCTGTCTATCTGTCACCGGGCTGTCTATACTAATATTATAAAGAGGAAAGATTTGTTTGTTTGTTTGTTTATTTGCATTGAATAGGCTCCGTAACTACTGGACCGAATCAAATGAAATTTAGCACAGAGATAGTTTGAGACACTGAGAAGGACATAGGCTACTTTTTGTCGTGATATAAAATCATCAGGGGGGTGAAATGGAGGATGAAAATTTGTATGGAAAATCCGACTTTGGGCGCGGGCCAAGTCGCGGGGAACTGGTAGTATTTCATAAACCGTGATAGCTAGATAGTTGAAATTTTCACAGATGATGTATTTTTATTGCCTTATCTATTTCTATTTCACAGATGATGTATTTATATATGCTATAACAACAAATAAAATAAAAACAGAATAAAAGAAATACAACAAACGTGTTTTTTGCTCTAAATTAATAACGGCAAAAGGTAGACGCTTGAAATAATCACAATATTAAGTTGTATATAAACTTTTAAAATAAATCATAAAATTAAAATATTTAAGGGGGGCTCCAATACAACAGATGTGATTTTTTCGCTTTTAATATTCACAGAATATTTTGTTGTGTACTACTTCAAAAATATAAATTAAATTAAATAAATGATAATAAAAAATGTATATTTAAAGCGGGCTCCACAATACAAACGTGTTTTATAGTCATAATATAGTCTTCTGTCTACCAAGCTTTCGTGCGCGAGTCCTACTCGCACTTAGCCGGTTTTTTTTTGTGTATCCACCGTGGACTGTTCGATGGACGCCAATAGACGGGATTAAATTAATACGTGGATTACGAATAGGTTTAGAATTTCGGGCGTTAGAGGTCATCATATCCCATGGACATAAAAGGGAACTTATTTCCTTCAACTGACGATATTAACTTAGAGTAATTATGGTAATGGTATAGAACCGTATCAATGGTAAAGTCATCCAATTAACTAGTTATAAAATAAGTAAATGAGATTGTCTTTTGTCTATTTGTTTGTCGTTTCATTTGCCTTGTGATTGTGACTAGAATACGGGTAAAATACTAACTACCCAGTTGCTAAACCTATTTTGTTGATATATTTCGTAAACAGGGGCCCAATTCTCGCGCCTTCGATATTATATCACATACGATATTTATCGAAAAAACATGGCGGATGTCACAAAATGTGATAAATATCCGACTTTTTCATACTTCGAGAATACGCAACATCTAATTTTTGTAATATCCGCCATGTTTTTTCGATAAATATCGTATTTGATATAATATCGAAGGCGCGAGAATTGGGCCCCAGGTCAATTGAACGAAATGGACTTTGGATAAAATCATTATTTTTCACTGCCCTAAGTTTTGAATGGGTTTCAATGCGGCGCAAGTTGAACCCGCAATGAACGAGGCAACTCTAGCAAACTGATTCGCGAGGAACTTTAGTATTTAGTAATATACATAACAGCCAGAGACGTCAAAATAGTAATCAAGGCAAAAAATAACAATAAATAAATACAAATAATACGAACGCCCCATGTCATGTTATGTCTAGTTATCTTGTTATAAAAAGTCACTAAGCACTGATTTCGCGACATTATCTGCTTGTCAATAATGTAGACTCATGTAGTCAAGATTAAGTGGATTAAAAGGATTCTAAAACTGACGTTGAACTCGACACAAGTCTAGTTCTACACCGATATGTTTTCTTTTATTAGTCTTACGCATAATTATTAGGCGTTTATGTTTAAAAAATAATCATGTACTTAGTCTATATGGTACTCACGCATAAGCTAAATTTGAATAAGGTACATTTCCACGCTGCAGTAGCAAGATACGACTTCATCTCATGCATAATGCGCCGATGAGTCACATATAAGGCTTCTTTAGGTAGGAGTAGGCAATACATACAAAGTCATGGACTCTTCATTTCCTTTATCAGACCTTGAAACCTCTGGCTAATTTATAAGAAAGATAAGAAAGTCAACGAAGATCTTAATTCGTAAAAAAAATAGATTCTTAACAATGACGAAGAATTAGAATGACATCATTTGTCTACTAAATGATAATGACTCATTATATTGCTGTCATTAGCCAGTTTTTATATCATTCACCGTTTTACTAGCAATAGCTGATCTGTCTTTGTTTCTTCCTAAACCATGTCACATCGTGGTTATTACATCACATCGTGGTTATTACATAACGAATTGTTCAAAATCTTATGGAATAGGCGAAAAATCACAAGGACTCAGCTGAATATTCCGTACTAAAACATTTACTAAGATTCACGGAAATAGCTCGCGCTCATTATTATAGGTACCTTTTTGCCACTTTGAAATGTAAACGAAGTAAGAATATTTTTTGCGCTTTTTTTTCCAGAATGCCCCAAAATGAAATGCTGGATTCACACCTATACGGAACAAGCGCACTAGAAATCAAGAACAGGTATCAGGCACTAGTTTCGGACTTTGTCAGGGTATACCTTCCAACGTGGGATGGGTAGAACTCCTGAACATAAAAGCCGAAGTGCTAGTGGTAGGTACAGCAAAAGCGTCAATTAAATAATCAAACAGCTATCTTAAAAGGATGTCAGCATAAAAATATAGAGAAATTTTGCAACACAATTTCTCGCTGCCTGAATCAAGTTGGCGCGTCTACTTGGACACTAGCCAGAGGCCTTACTCCAGTTGACGATGTCCGGAATTTCTAGTCTAGCCATCTTGCTCATTTGCTACGTCATACTGGTATGAGTGACAGGGACGGCTAGTCGAAAATACGAACATCGTCCACCGCAGTAAGGCCCCTGGCTTTGGGTTTGACCAACATAAAATTGGGGTGTCTGCTTGAAACAAAAATGTGTGCTAGCTAAGCTGCTAACCGAACATGAAAGTTGCCAAAAATAGTAATCCTCCATGAAATAAATTGTATCCTGAAGCAAAAAAAACTTTTTGCCGAGCTGGCCGAGCGGCTGGTCACCGTAACTGGTGACAAGAAAGCTGGTTGTTACCTCGGTCAACGTTTAAGTTTGGCCTTTCAGAGGGGTAACGATGCCAGCCTTCTTGGCACCAGCAACTTGGTGGAGAGGTTACATGATTTAGGCGTTTTTATAGAATCTTTTTTCTTTACATAATAATACTATAATAATAAATTAAATTTTTAATGATAAATTGCATTAGGCGTTTTACGAAATCCTTTCAGATTTGAAGACTTGTTACAAGGACTTTTTTATCAAAAAATCATCCCAATAATCTCGAATGTTTGATATTCCCGTAAAACATAAACCGTGATTTAATTTTGCAGATACCATGAATGAATCTGTTTTTTTAAACTTGTCTCGTAGATTATAGTTCAAAATCAAGAGTAGCTGGTGAAAACAGAGCCACTTCTCCATAAGGCGTTGTACACATCACACTCACATGCTGTTCTGCTAGCATGTCAGGAACCACTAAGTTACGGATAACGTCTTTTATTTTTGAATAGACAGACATTTAACCGCAATCCCACTCACCTGATGGTAAGCGACGGTGCGGTCGAGGATGGGACATACTGTCTAGAAACATCCTATTCACTCTTTTCTTTAAGAATTTCAGTGTAGCAGAATAGGGCCTGGGGTAGACCAAGTAAATACAGATATCTTACCATCCTTGTTCTTATCAAGGTGCGAGAACTGCAATCGCAGATTCTTCTCGTGCTCACGAACGTAGTGGATGAACTCGGAGAGAGTGACATCGCTTGCGTCTTTCCCTCCGGACTTGGCAAGGAATTTCTGTAAAATTTAAAAATAATCGTCATAATTCGTATTTATCATTATCATTTTATAAGTCCGAATGTAACTCTGACTTTCACCTATAACCGCCTAACCGATTTTGTTAAAAGTTATGTACTAAGATTAACGACCTCTAATACATATAAGTCTATGACTTAGATGACTGTTACCTACTTATTATTCTGGCATAAAAAATACCCATGGAAATCAGATATTGTCGCATACGAAGTCGCGGGGGACCGCTAATCCAAAAAACAGCTGGAACGATGATATTCTAAAGGTGGTACTTAAATGATTCGCTATTTTGTCCTTGCACGCCCACACAAACCTGTATTAGAATTTCAACTTAAAACCACCTCGGCCAATAAGTGTAAATTGCCTTAACATTAAATTGAACAAAGTTTTATGAGGCAACTAAGTGGGTCAGCGATCACAACTCAATTACCAGATATTAACTGTTGGAACTAGTTCCCTCTTGATGGACGACCAGCCGGGAAACACTAATTGAATAGTTTATGGAGTGCAAGCATTGTGCTTCACATCAATTTATATGTGTGCTAAATTGATATTGTTATGAATTAAATTGTCATCCGACATAAAGTCATTACTGATAAGTGTAGAATTTTTTAAACATGTGCATATCATGTTGTATAATACGTTTTTCTGTCTACACATAATGAAAACTCTTTAAAAAAGGTATAATATGCAGCATCCACCAGGGATATATTTTATTTAGAATAATACGATAAGAAAACAAAGACAACATAATAATAATCAAATTAAGAAAATATCAATCTTAGTTTCAGACCCATTTAAAAATACTGCCTGCTATCCAGGTAGTCCAAATTGTTTTTATTCATAACTGACTTCAAACAAGACATATGATTTATATGTGTAAAGTATAATAATGACATCAAACAGAATGTACTATTCATATGAATTATGAAATTCTATTCACATTACAATTACAGAACATCTGCTATTATAAGGCATATTTTGCCTGTATAAATTGACATCCTGTTGTACCATTCAAAAAAGTAGCCAGTTTAAATGAATTATTCAATTTTAAGTCTTGCACTCCTTGCATCCATTCAACACACCCATACTCATTATAAGTCAGAAAATTTGAAAACTGCATCTCATTGATTGTCTATTTTCGTACACAAAGAAAATGCATAATGGAATTGAGTTTACTATACAATCTATATACTACGTACTGGCATATAAATTATCTAGATATAGTTACCGACCATATAAATCATATGCGACAGAAATTCAGATGAATAGCATAATTAAAAAAAAAAACGACTTCAAAACTGCCTACCGTGCTTGGCTGGCACCAACTCCAAAAACTAACAGATAATAAATTGGAAATTGGTTTCTTGTATAATTTCATAGAACAATTAGGTAATTTAAATATTATTTTGTACTTTTTAGTTTAAATTTGTTAACAAAATTTTTAGTTTTAATTAGCACTGTAGGTAGTTTTAAAGTCGGTTCTTGTTTTTGAAATTGGTGCAACAGTGCTGTTCAAATGCGACAGCGTCATTTGGAAAAAAGCAGTAACTAGAAGGAAGACCGTTTAAAGAAGAACAGGGAAAGATTTGCCAATAGCATTTTTAATGTAGTTTGTAGGGGAGAGAGGAGGGAGCTGCACCTTTGACTTTTTTTGTTAGCATCCTATATAGTACCTGACAAAACATCTGGTGTTTTAATTACTAAACTTCAAATTTTTAAGGAGTTCCACCATCAGTTCAGCTTCACATAATGTGAATCAGACGTAACAACATGTTAACATTAAGATACTAGAACGAAAACACTATACATGCCTTTAAAATTTGAGGGTTTCCCTCAATAACAACAAGATCCCAACATCAGATCTCGACTGGGCCACAATGGGACCAACTAGAAGGTATAGGTAATTTTTTTTTTCAAATCGGTCCATTTTGTCCAATTCGGTCCAATTTGAATAATGATAACCTCCTCCTTTTTTGAAGTCAGTTAAAAAAGAGTTAATAATTTTGAAAAGTATGACCGAACAGCAATTCATTGCATTGACCTTGAGTTTTTACTTTGATTGAACTATCACGATTAGATTTGTATGTGGTATGAAAAAAAATTGGCAATTAACTAACAACACTCATTTCAATGGGCAGTTTCGGACCGACACTAACTGCCAGCAAAATTTATGTCCATATGAAGACTGTATTGTAGTACAGTTTGACGGAATTTTTTACTGTTTGGAGTAAACTTGATCTCTTTAAAAGAATACAGATTACCTTAACAGAATATGGCACTTAGAAATTTGCAAATGAAGTACCTATCTGCCTCTTATTTAAATTCATTATGATTTTTATCAAACATTTCTTTAGTGGCCAAAAAACATTTGGCATAGTGCCTCAATCTCAATTATTCAGATTATAAATTTCAGGTTCAAGGCACCAAACTGAGTTAGTTATCTCATGAAAATATTCATCACAGAGGTGCACTTAGTTGCAAATAAATAGTGATATTGCTTCACATTGTAAGTCAATGTGCTAGAACCTCATGGATGTTTAAAGGATCTTAAAAGTCGGACAAAGAGCGTACTATAGTTTCTAATTTAAAGAAAACAATAAATGCAACATAATGCATTTGTTTTCAAATTATTTTGGCGTATGAACGTAATAATGTCAACATTCATTTTTTAAACGATGGTTTCACTACTTGTACTTGTATTTAGCGGCCAGCATTTGTAATGATGAGCACACGTGTGTCGTAACCCGGATTGCTAGAAAGCGAAACCACCGTTAGCTAGGCGATTGGAAATGCACATTCTAACCTCAGCATAACTCCGGTTGATGTGTGGAGCAAGTTCCTTGAGCGCCACTGATAAGTCATGGATGTCGATCTTCCCATTTCCATCATTATCTAATTTAGAAAACAGTTTTTCTAGCCTTTCTTCGTCTTCTTTTGGCAATTCCTCTAATTCCAACGGCGGACGACACTGCACCATGGTGTCTTTCATCAGTGTAAGTACTACTTGTTATACAACAAGATAAAATATCTGCATACGGACACGTATTGGCATACATAACTCTTGTATCAATTAAGTCTTGAAAATCATTTCTGAAAGATCCGCACTCACTTTCCTAGCCAAGAAAGATTTTTGACAGCTACCTACTACCCAACCTACTTACTACACCACTCCACTTTAGCGCACTCTCTCCTCCACTGCACGCACGCACACACATACAAACAAAGCACACAAAAAAAACTACGAACGTCGTTCATACTGACGAGAGGGGAAAAGGGGAGGAACTCGGATTCGTCGTTGTGTGGGTCTGCGTGTTGGTTTCGTTCCCCCCGCAATGCCCCGCACTCGTTCACTCACGATTCACGGGTTCATCTTCTTCTTCATCTACGTTAAGGCATACTCTTTATAATTTGTGTCTTCTACCACATATGATGTGCATCTACTACGGGTTCGCAATTCGCATTGCATTTTGCGATTTTGGCATAATAATCTTTTTCCGGAAGAGGGCGCTGTCGACTGTATCTCCATCCATAATGTACCTACCTCCTTCCCTTCCTTTAATACCTAACTAGATATTTTATTCGTTGACTTAATTTTTATGTGATTGAGTATAATAATCAAAAATGCATCCGAGGAGTTAAAGGCATAAACTACAACCTACAACCAAACTATTACCACATTAGTAGATAATTACTCCAGAATTTTTAAACTTTTCACGCTTAAACCTTAGAATAATAACTTGCACCCCTCAACCAATTTAGATTGAGACCCTGGTATGACATATTAAATACCTACTTTGGTATGGTAAATCCGACATTTGCGAGTGCGCAGTTGCTAGGCCTTTAGTTTCCTACAAGAAATTGTTTGCTATACTATTACCTATGACATAGCACCGTGCAATGACTGGCAGAATTTTTAATTTTTAAGCTAATTCAAAATCGAATAAATACTTAACTATTAGAATGCCTATTTAATGAGAGGGAACTTTATAATACAAATGTACTCTGTGGAGGGAACGACTCCGAATATCCCCGGGTAGATATAATTAATATATGACTCCCTCCACAAATACCTACTATACGCGGTAAATATCCACAAAATAGGTACCTACCTAAAGTCAGCCTAAAGTGGAAAAACGTGTTATATTCCCGGGAAAGATGTAATCATTGAGTGATTTTCCTAGTGTCAAAAATCATTACCTACTTCAAAATCCTCTAGATGTCGTTGAACAATGTAAATCAGGAAGATTTTTATTAATGCAAAAGGCTGATTTAGCACTGATATACTACACGTTCAGTTCAAGTTCGCCGCAACTTCCCCTCCCACTTCTTTCCTTCCCCTTCTCTAATATATATAAAATACCTAGTAAAATTTATTTACCCGCCACCCTATCTCTACGCATTAACTGGCTAATATAAAATCTGTGCTTGCGTCTTTAGCTATGCAGAGGCGCATCACAGAGGGCTTAGTGGGAGTTTTTTTATGCTCTCTCTCATGCTCTCACCTTCGTCCGCGTGACGAAAATTTGTATGGAAAGGTCAACGTCTGACGTCTGCTCACGTCATTGATTATAGATTATATCAATGCCTTAGAATTAGAATGCATTATCAATGGCTCACGTATGCGAAACCTGTATTTTTCTAAGACACTCTGACGATCGTGAGCGCGTGTGACTGACCAATGAAAACTCGCACTAGGCACCCAGAGCCTTTGAGTAGTTAGAATGGAGGAAGCATAGACGGCCTTCCCCTGTAGCCAAAAATGTTGCCCATAATAGTTTGAAGACTTAACTGTAAAAAAAAAACCTGTTAGTATAGGTTGACCAGGAATATATAGGACCTCGCCATGTTGCGGAAAACAACTGGAACTAATTTCTTTTACTTGCAACAGAAACCACAAATTGTCATTGTCATGTCATTAATTGTCATAATGATAAGTGTCAAAGTGGAAGCGTGATCTAATATTCGAGTATGTGATATTTTTTGATAAAACTAATTTATCTATTAGAAAATAAACTCGTAGATTAGTAAAAGTATTCATTTTATTATGACAGTCAACAGAACAGTTGCTAGGACACAAGTTATAAAAGGTTTTCAAAAAATGTAAAGAGAATTAATAACAAAGAGTCTTAACACCCTCCCTTTTTGACAACCCTTAACGGACCATACCAATATTCTTCAGTATTGATTAAATCCGTGGCTTGTGTAACGCCTTGGTCAGGAAATCTGCTAGCTGGAACTCGCTAGGAATATATTCCACACATATTTCTCCATCAGCCACAAGTTCTCTGACATAGAAATGTCTGATAGATATGTTTTGTTCTTCGATGGAGTTCTGGGTTATGTGAGATCTTAATCACAGCATCGTGATCGATTTTGAGTTTCGGTATCTCCTTTAGCTTAGAAATTTCTCCAAATAGTCGTTTGATCCAGACAATCTCTCTGGATGCTTCACTAGCAGCTACCAGTTCGGCTTCAGTACTAGATATGGCTACACATGTCTGTCGTCGACTCGCCCAAGATATTGCTCCTACAGAATATATACACAAAATACCCGATGTCGAGCGTCTGGTGCTTTGTTCTCCACCATGATCGGAGTCACTGTAGCAATCCAGAATACCGGTGTTACAGTTCTTTTTAAAAACGATCCCATAATCTAAAGTCCCCTTGATGTATCGTAGTATACGTTTCAACTTTACAATATCATCTTTTGAGGGATTTTCAAGTGATCGGGACACTATACTTACAGCATATGCTAAGTCTGGTCTAGTTCCAACTGTCAAATAGGCAAGTGCTCCTACAGCTTCTCTATATGGAAATGAAGTAGGCTCTGTCACCTCTTTATCCATATTTGATAATTCATCTTTTAGTATTGGAGTTGTGACAGATTTGCAATCGCTCATGCCAAATCGATCTAGAACTTTGTGAGCATAGTGTTTCTGTGACACTTTTATATCACCATTTTGTTCTTCTATTTCCAATCCAAGAAAATAAGAAGCGTCTTTTATAGTAATCTTGAATTTTCTTTTCAACTCTCTCATAAACATTTCAGAATCTTCCTGATTAGTTGCAGCAATCAGACCGTCGTCTACGTAGAGAGCCAAAATTATTTTTCCACCTTTACGGTTACGGATAAATAGGCAGGGATCAGTTGTTGGAATCCAATAGCTTTCAAATAATCCACCATACACTTGTTCCAGCACCTTGCCTCAGTGCCTTTTTACTGTGTATAACCCCCAGCAACTAGTCTTGCCTTGAATTTATCTAGAGTGCCATCTGCATTGGTTTTCATCTTGTAAACCCATTTACAAGATATAAGCTTTCTATCTTTTGGAAGATCAACCAATATCCAGGTTTTGTTTTCCTTTAAAGACTTGACCTCATTTTCCATTGCCCTGACCTCATTTTCCATTGCCTTGACCCGATCATCTTTATGTGGACTAGTTATTGCTTCTTTGTAATTTTTCGGTTCATTAATCTCATTTACAATATCAGTTGACATCATGACATAATCTCCAAAACGATTAGGTGGTCGAATCTGTCTTCTATCTCACAGAGTGGTTCTTGTAGCGATCTCAGCTATGTCATCTATATTTATTGGTGCCTCAGTATCACCTCCACCAACATCATCTTGTTCATCATCATCACTAAGAGCATTTTCATAAAGAGGTGACCCTGGCAGTGATGCTTCAAGAGACGGTTGGAGTGGTTCATTTTATACTTCCTGACTCGTAACACGATCCGGCGATGTGTTAGGCATAATCGAAATAGGCTCATCAGTGCTTATTGCAGTCTCATCAGAGCTATTTTCGGTGCGATCATCCTCCCTTGCATCACACGTCGATGGTTCTTGAAGTGGAAAATAGATTTCAGCTGAGCTCTGTTCTTCAGAATCATCTGGTCCTATCGGCATAAGTACCGACTCATTAAATACAACGTCTCTTGACCTTATGAGTTTTCCACTCTTACTTAGTAAGCGGTAGCCTTCGTCGCCATCATAACCAATGAGAATGCATTTCTCAGCCTTTTTAGACAGCTTTACCCTCTTTTGTTGAGGTATATGAGCGTAACATTCACATCTAATTACTTTTAGGTGACTAATTGCTGGCTTTTTCTCTTTCTAAACCATAATTCAAATGGTGATTTACCAATAACTGGAGTTGGTCCAGTTCTGTTCAGAACGTATGCAGCAGTGTTTATCAGTTCTGCCCATGTCGCGAGTGGTAATTCTTCGTGAGCGTGCATCATTGTGCGAGCAGCTTTGACTAAGGTTCTGTTTTCGCGTTTGCTAAGCCCATTTTGCTGTGGCGTATACGGCATCGTAAGCCTTTGTCTTATACCAGCTTTTCGTAGAATGCACCTTACATTGTCATTATCAAATTCATCTCCATTATCACTCAGGAACTCTTTTACAGATAGTCCAGCCACCTTGCATTCTTGTAACATCTGTCGCAGCTTTAAGTGAACTTCCGACTTCTGTCGCATAAAATAAACGTGACGGAATTTGCTGAAGTCGTCTTTGAACAGAACAAAATAACGAAATTTATTGAAGGAAGGAGGGAATGGGCCACACACATCAGCGTGTAAGATTTCAGCAGGCTCTTTTGCTCGTTCTCTTGTTCCGAATTTTTGTCGGTGTGTCTTACCGTAAATACATCCGGTACACAATTCAGAGTCTAGACGAACTTTGATTCCAAGTTCCCGTTCAATAACACCTTTGACATGTTTCTTATTCTGGTGAGCTAACCGTTCGTGATAAAGTTGTAGAGTATTATCTGCTGACAAGACGTTCAGATCAGGAGTCGAATTTATAATAGTCTCTACATTAAGCTTATATAAACCTCCGTTCTTAGCTCTTCTGCCAGTTAATACTAACATTCCATCAACTTTCAGCGAGCAGTGTTCTCTTTCAGACATGAAAACACTATCGGTCAGTCTGTCTTGAGTGGCCAGTACAGAAAATAGGTTACGCATAATATCGGGTACATACCAGACATCACAGAGTCTTAATCTGGATTTTTTGCCATTAATGATCGTTTTCCAATCAACTGTACCTTTTCCGACAACTTTAACAGTAGCTCCATTTGCAGTTGTCACTGTACGAGTATCCCTGAAGTACTCGAATGTAGAGAAAAACTCTTTTCTGCAAGTCACGTGACTCGTTGCCCCATTATCGACAAACCAATTTTCTGTATCGTAGTTCGTGAGCATAGAGTTTACGTCCGTAGTGACAGTTAGAAGCATTAAGTTCAAATTGCTTGGACTACTATCTGGCTTCGCTGGTTTCCCGTCAGCTTTCCATTTATTACATTGTCTGACCTTATGACCGACTTTGCCACAGTATCCACATTTCTTCTTAGCTTTATTGCTATTCTGTAGAGCTAGAGCTTCTGCAGGTTCTTCATTTTTAAATGACATAGAACGCACAAAGTTGTGTGGTCAGGTTTTCTACAGTTTTATCTGTCTTCGACATCATCATCCAACTTGATTTAAAAGAAAAGTAAGCTTCAGGTAGAGTATCAAGAATTTTGCAGATTAACAGGATATCTGGTAATTCGGATTTGTCTATCTTCATAAGCTCGGCTTTCAAATCTGTCCAAATTGTTTTTATTTTTGAGACATGAGTCGTAATGTCATGTGACGGATCTTTACTATAGCCGAAAAACTCCATACAAAGTGCGTAACTCTTATCTTCAGATGTGCCGTCGAATAATCGATGTAATTCGTCCCAAACTTCTTTAGACGAGTTAAAGCGCATTATTTTTTGAAGAGTTTCATCTGACATATTTGCAGTAAGCAGTAGTAATGCGGAACTGTCAACTTTGTTGTAATAATCGAGAGCAGTATTGTACTTGGAGATTTCATCGACTTTGGTAGGTTTTTCGGGTTTTTGGAGAGTACCGTTTACCGCATCCAATCCACCGGACATACCTCGTAGAAGTAACGTTGCCTTAAACTTCCAAGTAGACCAGTTCTTTGCACCTTCCAGGTGACCGATATCAACTTTGCAACTAGGTGATTGCATTATGAATCTTCGTCTTCCCGGATTGTATCAAAACTTGTTACATTACTCACTCGATTTATTTATTTTACTTTCACTCGATTTGAGCTCTGCTACCATGATAAAACTAATTTATTAATTAGAAAATAAACTCGTAGATTAGTAAAAGTATTCATTTTATTATGACAGTCAACAGAACAGTTGCTAGGAAACAAGTTATAAAAGGTTTTCAAAAAATGTAAAGAGAATTAATAACAAAGAGTCTTATCATTTTTATGTGTTAAAAACGCCGAAAACTATTACCGCTGTCGTAAAAGAAAAGTGGTTTAATATGTGTAATTTTTTTTGACAAGAAAATCTTTGTTATTAACATCATTTCTTTAAATGAATTACCTTTTTAGTTGTCATATATGACGTACCAAAAATTGTGTTTGATACGTCATATAGGGCGAACAATGAGAATTGGCTACTGATGCCAACGGATAATATTGTAATAACGATTTTGAAAATTATAATTATTTATACTTGTTTTGAAAATTTTATTTTATTTGTTTTAACCCTGCTAAAATATTTTACTGAAACAGTTCGTAGAAATTTCAAAAATTTTACATACTTTGAAATGATAAATAAATCGAATTTAAAAGAACATAAAGCGCATTTTACTTCTTCTACCCGACTGTGGTTTAGCAAAATAAAATCCAGTTTTTCCAAATTTTCAGGCCAATATTACAAAGAGTCGCTGACTTTAACAAGTACCTACTTAATTTGCGAGTGTTTTTTCTTGTTCTTGTATCGTATAATCTGTTATCAAACTTAGAAATGTAACTTATATAATAACATAATATAAAATGTATATTTTTTTAATGCTCAGTTTCCAATCTACGCTGGTAAGATTATATCAAGTGTTGTCATATAAAGAGGATTTGTAGCACCCCTGATTCAGGTCCCATATATTTCCGGTCAAGTGTTAATAACGCGAAAACCAGCCTTTTTCTTAAATATAGCCGATCAGAAATATATGAGACCTGAATGTATGGATGGATGGATATGTCACTGGCGATCGAACTCTTACGTACAGGGAGTGCCACCCACCACTGTGACTATAGCCAACTCTCACTGTTCGGACTATATGACGTGCCAAAAATTGCCATATGACAGCTTTAATTTAAAGAAATTATGTTGATTAAACAGATTTCCTTGTTGAAAATGACTAAAATTTTTCTCTTACGACAGCGAATAGTTGTCGGCGTTTTTAACACATATTAATATCACATACTCGAAAATTAGATCACGCTTCCTCTTTGACACAAATAATATAATGACATGACAATGATGATTTATGGTTTCTGTTGCCACCTGTGCATATCACTGACCTCCATCACCAGATATAATACTGCCTCCATAATGCAAGTACGTTGGATTGGACCCATGGTTGGACTAAACATTCTCTAAGAAATGACAGATAATTTTTGTGCCGAATGTCTAGGGAACTAAAATAGAGTAACTTGCATAAGTTTATGTCAACTCTCATTAGTTCCGTGGACGGTCACCACCACACGCTCACTACAGTCGTCAGTGCCAAAATGGCATGGCAAAATGGCGATAGTCAAATGGCTTCATTTTTAGGTTGACAGGATGCAGTCCAGCGTACTTGTATTGCTTATCGAGGTCAGTATCCCATATTTATTGTAGTCAGGCTATAAAAATCTATTTGACTTAGCTTGTTCAACGCAATCTAGCGGATTTTAAAGTACTGATTTTTGATACTAGAAAAATTGCTCTGCACCGAGTAGTATGTGAACGACACTGGCGCCTCCATTTATATTCTGCTGTTTTTGTTGCACTGCACTTGTTGCACTGAAGAATCATCGTATTATATGCTACTGCTAGAGACAAGAAATCCGACGTAAGTATTATAATACAAAGTGTATGAAGAACAAATGAAGTGAAATCTGAAAGGCTGTATGGACCATGTCCAAGGCGGTAAAGCTTATGTTTAAAAAAATGGCAATATTTTCCATCTCTTTCACTCACTAATTTGTCTTCTTTCTTTTCAAAAGCAGCACGTGTAGACGCGGACGACTTGCTAACATCGATTTTAATTATTTAGGTAAAACCATTTAGCTGTTATCCAATTCGTGTTGCAAGAGAAAGCTCAAACGCGAGTTGCTCACCGCATCTAGTACAATTTCGAGATTTATAACAAGTTTAGTGCACAGTCTAAAATTGTATTGCATTGAGGTGCAGTTCGTGTCTACCGATTTCGCAGTGATTCGCGGAATAAATTCTCGTGGTATTGTTTGTTGCAGTTTAATTAGCCAATAATGCCTTCAGACGCGAAGAAGAGAGCACAACAGAAGAAAAAAGAGCAGGCTACTAATAGGAACAAAAAACCCGTTGCAAGAGTGACTAATTCGGAAGAAAATGGATCAGCTACTAACGGCATGGGGAAGGAGGAAAGAGAGCTCACGGCTGAAGGTATGTACAACTAGTTTCATGGTCGAATGACCTCTTACTGCCGTCACTTGAAATTATAACCTACAACATTCAAATCTTTAGGTATGTCATGGTGAATTTTTGTGCAAGTGATCTATAATTCACAAAGGCTTGTGTATTCAGTTGAACTATACGAGTATAGTATGTTACTTTTAAAAATATTGCTTGCATAGTTGGAGTTAACAGACTTATCATAATGTTTTCATATCTTTTGATATATTATTAGGTACAAAATAAAAAAAGTTGTTGAATAGAATTGTCTATCATCCTAGTGACTAGCATTACCTACAAATATGTACTTGATCATAGCATCAAATGTTATCACATTAAAATTTCAGAGGCCCTTTGTCTTAAATTGGAGGCTGAGGCCAAGATGAACTCAGAAGCAAGGTCATGCACGGGATCCCTGGCAGTGCATCCCCGTTCCAGAGACATTAAGATCGCAAACTTCTCAATCACGTTCTATGGAAGCGAACTCCTTCAAGACACGCTGCTTGAGCTCAACTGTGGCCGAAGATACGGCCTCGTTGGACTCAATGGATGTGGTGTGTACCAATCTGTATTTTTTGTCTTAACGCATACATTACATACATTACATATCATGCTAAGTGATAAAGCCAAAAATGTTTTTTAATTATTTAGGTAATTCTCAAATATTCTCTCAATTTGCTGAGAAATGGAATCTGATCTGGAGATCAGATTCCATTTCTCGGCAAATTGATCATGTACTAACATTAAAGTAGAGAAAACATATTTCTATGCTTTATGATAGGTAATATAAGACTATTTGGATTAGGTATCAGGTAATAAATGGCAGCAACATTCGCAATGAATAACTCAACTCACTAGAAAAGATCCGCAATGATCTCTGGTTATTTTAGCGTCTTATTTTCTACAACACAATTTCTTATGAAACCATATGACAAATTTCTTAAACTGGTGATAGTTATCCTATATTTATCCGATAATTATCACGAAGCGTAATTATCTGGGTAATTTTAAACTGTGGCATTAACTAACTAGTAACTACCATTCTCAGTTCTGCTGGAGTAATTGTCATTTACATGTATTATTTTGTACCAACTGGCGTTCAGTCGAACATATTATGAACACCTTTCGAACCTTTTGTTTTTTGTGGTCATGGATTTAAAATTGCATCTTTGTATTATCGGTCGGACTTAGTCCATAGTTCAGACTGGCGTGGAGTGGCTTTCGTGCGTTTGAGTCCCACCGGATGACACAGTCAATCGATTTTCGAAAAACTTGCAAAGAAATTGATTAAGTAATTATAAGTTATTATTATTATTTATAAGTTAAGCATATTTAATCTTAACTGAAGGTCAAATATTTGTAAAAATATATTGCCGTTGTATATAATAATATGTGGGTACAACCTACATTCCCTGTTGCTTACAAAAATTCGTCAACTGAATATCATCCTCCGTAGCTCAGTTGGTAAAAGCATTCGCCCGGATAGCAAAGGGTCGTGGGTTTGAGTTCCACCAGATGACACCAGTTAATCAATTTTTTGGAACGAAATTTAATTAAATTGGCTTTCAACAGTTCAACTACTTTGTTCTTGATTGCAGCCATTCGAATCACATATGCTAGCTTGACAGCGCGACTGAACGTGATAACTGAGATTCGAAAATATCGTCGTCGTAATTTAAAGTAAAGCCTGTAGAAGTGTAGAGGCTGTCGGCGGTGTAATATCTTGTTTTCAGTTTCGCTTTACGTTGCGCAACTAAGTCACGGGCCGTGGCACAAAAAGAAGTCGCTCTAAAATTCTTTCCAAGTTCCCTTTGTTTTTTTGTTGCGTTTGTTTGATTCTTGTAAAAAAAGCGTTACTACACGTGTCAATTTTATTTTCGTTTCGTTATTACGAAATAATATTTTCCTCCAAACCAAGGGGTTTGGAGGAAAATATTATATTTTAAAGAAACCTGGCGAATTTAAAGACGACCTTTCTTAGTTTTTATACTTTCAGTTGTAATTTAGGTACCCCATAACTTGGGTAACAAACATAAAACTAAATTTGCTTGATTTCCCGTCTTCTTATAATGTTGCTTATATACCCTTATGTCACAGAATAAGTACTACTACTATGCTTATGTGAAGACAAATTTTATATAAATTAGTGTTCCGTCATTTTACTAATAATTCAAACGATGTATCATTCATCCATCACATCAGGTAGCACAACTACAAAGCTATACAATGGATCAGATTATTAAATAAACAGAGCATTGATTTATCGTCGACGATTCAGAGGCGTAACAGAACTAACAAAAATACTTTTATCAATCTAAGATTTTCTACACCTGACTTATACCTTAATAGCAGTTCCCCGCGACTTCGCCCGCGCCAAAAGTCGGATTTTCCATACAAATTTTCATCCTCCACTTTACCCCCCTGATGATTTTATATCGCGACAAAAAGTATGTCCTTTCCAGTGTCTCAAACTATCTCTGTGCCAAATTTCATTTGATTTGCTCCAGTAGTTTCGGAGCCTATTCGATGCAAATAAACAAACAAACAAACAAAACTTTCCTCTTTATAATATTAGTATAGATAGCAAGAGAGGCAGTACAAAATATTCAAATAAAAGACTCTTGCTTTTTCAAATAATTACAAGTTAATCCAAACGTAACTGAAATCAGTTGCATTATATGAAAAAAAGAAATTATTTGTCTATTAATAAGAATAATTTCTTAATGACTGGGTTATAAGACTACGCGGTATTCAGAGAGTCTTACTAAGACTCAGCGTAGTGTAAGAAGAGTTAGCCTGTAAGCCCCATCTCTCTCTTTCTCAATATGAAAGAGTGAGATGGGGGATAGACTGTCTTAGTAAGACTGTCTGAATATCGCGTAGCCTGATAACCAACTAATATAATTGTGCTGAATGCCTAGTTTCGGCCTTAGTTATGATAAAAATTTACCTACCCTGTTTATTTAATTTTGATAAAAATATCTAGTATTTTAAATTTTAAATAAAATATAATTAATGCACTTACGGATGCTTACAATTTACCGAAATTCGGACATAAATTTAACGGCAACTATCAGAAAGTAATAAATTGCTTTCCATGGTTGCCGCCATAGCATCGATGCATTTCACACGACCTTGATTACGTATCTGCTATCGCTGCCGCGCCGGTGTGTTTTGTTCTTTTGTACTAGCGCAATATCAATAGCACCAAAAAGACAAGTTGATCTTTTTGCTATTCTATAGCTTGGTAAAAGTGGGTTGGCGTTTTAGCATGACGAATATCGACAACCAAAGTAGGCACATTATGTTCTCTAAGTTAATCTGTTGTTATTCGATTGCAATTTAAAACCTGTATGTAAGGTTAATCTGAAGGTCAAAAATAAACATAATAAAGAACCTCATTCACGAGAAGCCCAGCATGGTTTGATGCTGTTTCTTTTTTCTTTATCAATAACTAATAATAAATTGTTTCAACAAACACACCAATTACCTGGCCCCAAACTTGGCGTGAGCTTGTGCTATGGTGACTAGGATAACGGATAGGTACTTCTATACGTGCATATAAACATCCATGACTTAGGTTCAAATGCACGTGCTCATCACACAATCATTTGCCCCTTGCGGGATTCGAACCCACAACCTCTGGTTTTGTATTACGGAGCGCGAACCTCTACACCAAGACGGTCGTCAAAACCAATTGTCTTGAAGATGATTAATATTATTAACCAGGCATTTTCCTGTCCTTTTATGCGTTTGCTTGGCGAATTTCTGACGTTTGTTCTGTAGTTAGTTGTTAACTTAGCCATAAAAGCATGTTATTTGTGGGTGGTTCGATTCCTTGCTCCAAAGGATATAGTGTAATAATAACCAGTGGAACCAATTTGGTGTTCTGTGAATGAGTTTAGATGAAGGGAAGTAGCAAGCAGCACCTTGTTTATGCAAAGCGAAGTGCAAACTGTATTGAGTTGTTGAATGTTATGTTGTACAATATAAACACATGAACTAATACGGCCTTGCGAAATATAATTAAATTATACGATATTTGATTTAAATTAAAACATTATTACTACTGAACAAAGAACTGTAACTATTGTATCACCAACTCTTTCAAATCCTGGGCTAAAGTTTTTATTAATTTTTTGTTTCCAAATCTGTTGCCTTTTGTTTTCTGTTGATAAAAGACACTTTTATTCTGATTTTTCTGATTTTGATTCAGGCCTGCATTTTTAAAATGTCAATGCACGCTAGGCTCTTTACATAACTGCCAATGCGAAATATGAATAAAACCTTTATTCATCTTCATTTCACCATTTTGTGTTTTCCTATTATATATCTGATGCTGTACTTGATTGTATGTTCTTAATGTTTTCCATTACGTCAATAAATGCAAAATAAATGTGCAAGAACTAAAATACTGATTATTTTTGTGCATAACGACTATAATTTCCGCCATGTTTAATATTATAGATACTGTGTATGTACAGTGCCCTAACATCAGATAATCATTGTATTCTCACTGTTCGCGGAGCCGAAATAACTTTCTCCCATATGAGTGATATAAAATTCTGACTGCCTCGTTGGTCTAGTGGTCAGCACCCTGGGTACTATCCACGATGTCCCGGGTCGGGCCGAGAGTGTTGGGTTTTTCTGTCTTGAAAGAACTCCGACGCAGCTCCGGAGTCAGTAAGTTGGTGGTGTTAACACTCTGGTGCCTCGGAAAGCACGTTAAGCCGTTGATCCTGCGGTCTCTCTACGGCCAAGTCGGAATGCCGTCTCACCGAATTATGAGAGTGAAGGAACAGAGTGCTCCTGTGTATTGCGCACCCAACTTGACTATGATATCTCCCGCGCAGTTGCTTATCTCTGTTGAGATAGTCCGCTGTAATCGAAATTCGGCTAGGAAGACATCATAAAATTCATTCGATCATTATAACCGTATGTTCATCTGAACACAGGCAAGTCGTCATTACTAGCGGCGCTGGGCCGACGTGAGGTCCCCATACCGGATCACATAGACATATTCCACCTGACGCGAGAGATGCCCGCGTCCGACAAGACCGCGCTGCAGTGCGTCATGGAGGTGGACGAGGAAAGGGTCAAGCTTGAGAAGCTTGCTGAGGAGCTGGCTCAGTGCGATGATGATGGTAAGTTGGTATAAGTCTAGGTAGAATTCCGAGACGGGACCGTAGACCGGAAACTGCAAGCGTATTTGAATCTATAAAGTCGAACTAACATTACGAAATATGAAACTTATTTTGTAGTTGTTTAAGGTTATTTTTGCTTAGTTTAAATTAATTTCATGGCATTTTTTCAATACCGGTAAAACTAGTGTCATAATAAATAATAGTGTTGTAAAATCCGCAGAATATATGTGTTCATGACTCCGACAATATCAACATACCTTATTTTAACGAAAAACTACAAAAAGTTTTCGACTTACTATACTAAATCGGTCACGTGACTCGTCTGATTTGTATGGAGAGTCTAATTTTTTGGCATAATTCCACGTTTCTAGACGTTTCTAGAACAAAGTCTTTTTAGTTACTGATTCTGAGTAGCTCCCATCACGTATACCGTTGATTCGTCTACTCCCACCCTCAATTTATTAACAAACCTCGTAATAACAAGTGTCACTTAACAGATTGTGTTGTTACCTAAAATTATTATGTAAGTTCTTTCTAGAAACTCCCTTTCTCTAGAATAGTATTGTTTTCTCTGTGTAACTCTAAGCAAATATTAATGATTTATGTACAGTCGACCAAATTGAATCATGACCCACCTTATGGTCATTTTTCTACTGTCATTCTATACAAGTAAGTTGAAATTCGCTTGAACATACATTTCCTAGAAACGAACGTGTCATCATTTTATTAGACACTGACAGTCACTGACAAGGCAATGGTCGCTATCTGTACGAATAAGTTTGTATGAAAATCGGCGAGAACTTCATTTCATGTGGGTAAGGGTTGCAATGCAACACACAAGTAAGTAGGTAGATATTTGGGATTCGGCACGGCCGGGCGCCAAGTCTGTATTGGGAACCAGTTTCTTTTATAAAAGTTCCACTGGAACTTGTGTTTGCCATGATGAAATATAACAGTATACTTAGTTAAAGAAAATAATATTTATTTTAAGTATATATTTAACAAGTGGCATTAAATTGGTAAAGTGAAAAGTAACCCGATTAGACGACAAATGTCACTTCCCCAATCCAAACACCACAAATTTTTATCTGGGGACCTAGACGGCCATGGAATAAGAGTGAATGCATCTTCATGCTAGGTAAACCAATTCGAGACAATTCTGGCAGTATGCACTGGACAGTTATCATGAACAAAGGAGACTACTGGCACTTCTTCACGCAAGTAAACTGTTCGCAAAGTCGGTAACATTGATTCTTCCATTAAATTGACATAGTTTATAGCGTTATGACGAGGAGAAATTTGAACAAGTTTTCCGACACTTCCGGCATCCATCCAGGCACACATGTTAGCTGAAATTCAGCTGGATAATTGGTTGGGCACAACGTGATCCTCTGTGTATCGCGTGTTATCGTAACGCCACGAAGTTAAGCGACCATGTTGAGACGAGCGAAATGATTTCTCGTCTGTAAATATGTTATCCGTAATAGTGTTGCATTTCCGTTCTCTTCCGTTCCGTTCTTGATTCGACGAACGCCATGATTATGTCGTCGTCTGTCTTCGAGGGTACCCTCTCTAGCATGCCGGCTGATCCAGGTTCTGACTGTGTTCCGACTTATTCTTAGCTGTTTGTTCTGCCAAATTGGCCATTATAAGATTTGTTTGTAGATATTGACTTAGGTTTTTATAAAATTTCTGGCTTACTAGTAGGTATACTTGACATTTGACACACGACGTTTTTTATTTTTTAAATTATAATACATTTTTCTTCGTAGTGAAAAGAGTTTGGATTATGGACTTATTTTAAATTCATATTAAGACTGGTTTATCTAAAACATGTCTAGTGCAGTGATAATAAAGGTTAAACGTGCATAAATCTCTGACCCGTTATGACGCATTTTTATTTATATTTAAAACGTACTATGTGCAACATGCATGACAGCGAAGAAAATCTTACTACATTTATAAATGCAAAGAAATAATCGGCAAAGTGGGTCATGATTCAATTTGCTCGACTGTACATATGAAATTTAGAAAATGATTTATTTCTTGCATAGATGCGCAAGAGCAGCTGATGGACGTATACGATCGTCTTGACGATCTCAGCGCCGACACCGCGGAAGCGCGCGCCGCCCACATACTGCACGGTCTCGGGTTTACCACCGCCATGCAGCAGAAGGCCACCAAGGACTTCTCGGGAGGTAATGTTTTGTTTTAATTTGGAATCGGTTTGTTCTTGACTCTAGTCTTAACTGGACGTGGCGTAGATGACGGTGTAGCGAGCTCACCCAGAAGGTTCTGGCACTACCACTCACTGACAGAACACAGCAAGCTACTTGGCACCGGACTCCGGTGGGAGGGATCAGAGTCAGTGGCGTAGTGTCAAGCGGTTTGCCTCTCATGCGGGAGGTACCGGTTCGATCCCACGTGCCGCCATGTAGGCCTTGTAGCAACGACTTTTTCTGAGTTATGTACATTCGTTATTTTACTAATCAATGCTCTTACAGTGAGGGAAAGTATCGTGAGGAATCCTGCACATTTAGGCGACTGAATGTCTAACCGTGATCCAAACTGGTCAGGTTCCTCTGTTAACAGGGTCGCGGAGGTCAGACGGCAGTAAATGCTCCAATGTTATTACCTGATCTGCCATATCCTAATCACGGTCTAAAGTGGACCTTAGGCGCGCATAACCGAGATAAAGTTGTGACTAGGGTGATGATGATAATGAGAGAATTTTACTGAAAAGATACTTTATTTTCATTTAAAAACTACATTCAAAATTTCTTGATTCATTGCCTGTCTGCACTGGGAACCAAACATGCCACGTGGTAGAAAATGACATCCTTTATTTTGGCTATAGGTTGCTCTCTTGGTGAATAATCTGTTACCGGTTTTCACACCTATTGGCAGGCCTGTGTATCTCCCCGCGGAGGTAGCAAAAACGTACCTACGCGCGGCGCACCTACGTAGGTGCTTAAACAAGTTGCGTGTCGCTACCGGCCAGAGCCACGCTCGCGCGTTTTATTCACCGGCGGCCGCGCGGCTACGTTGCTGGCTGGACGAGAATGAATAAAGTACTAGAAAGAGGCGCTAGATGGCGTTAGAAGCTTCTCGTAGCAGTCAACCCTATCGCGTCGCGTGATATTACGTCACTGAATAGGTTTAGTGTATTACGAATCATATTCCAGAGCAATAAGTATGAAATTATCTTGCAATGGATTTTTGTAGGTGTCTACACGAAAATGTGCTTGACTCTGAGGCGAACTAAATTACGCCATATTGTTGACGACATTGAATAGACATTTCTTTGAATACAATTGCTAAGTCATACTTCTGTACGAAGTACTAGTATTCTGTGCTATTGGTTTGTCTTGTATCTGACCCACACTGCTTGTTTCAGGTTGGCGCATGCGTATCGCATTGGCGCGAGCGCTGTACGTGAAGCCTCACCTGCTGCTGCTGGATGAGCCGACCAACCATCTCGATCTCGACGCCTGCGTCTGGCTGGAGGAGGAACTAAAACAGTAAGCACTTTTTTCAACCAAAGCGGAGACAAGCGCAAAGATGCCACGGTAGTTGTTTGTCCATACGCAAAAGTTGACAGCCCTAGCGCGAGCGCCGAGTGTAGGTATGAAAAGTAAAGTACATACAGGTGTTCGTACCAATCCACGCGCATATTCCACTACTTATAACTGCTTATGATGAAAATCTGTCTGACATTTTGCATTTAATCATGAGGAACGTTAGCGATGTCAACATTATGTAGGCACGAAGTTTTTAATTCTGCTTGAAAACGACCAATTACATGTAATACTTGACCATTGCCTAAGCCAGCTGTGACATTCGCCCTTCTTACAACAACCAATGAGAGCTGAACATTCCGTCCGCGTCATTCCAATGGCTTAAACTGTTTAGTCTGACCTTTCCAAAATTATATAGTCTGTCCCTTTTTGTTTGTTTAGCAGAGAAATAGAGAGACTATTTCTCAATCGTAGACAGGGCGCCAGTAAAACTCTTACTAACCTGTGCACCGTCCCACAGCTACAAACGCATCCTGGTGCTGATATCGCACTCGCAGGACTTCCTGAACGGCGTGTGCACCAACATCGTACACATGAGCAAGCGGCGACTGAAATACTACACGGGCAACTACGAGGCGTTCGTCCGAACGCGCATGGAGCTGCTCGAGAACCAGATGAAGCAGTACAACTGGGAGCAGGACCAGATCGCGCATATGAAGGTAACTAACTAGCGGTTGACAGCGATTTCGACCGCTGCACGCTGTGTCAATTTCCCATACAAACTTCCACACCCCCTATATTAGTTTAAATAAGACACAAAAATTGGCTCGTGAGTTCAAATCCTACCCGTGTGCTAATTTTGGTTTCTTATTTAAACTTAAATAAATAAGTAAGAACACTGTGAGTGTCAAAAATAAAAAATAATAACTATTCCACACCCCTTTTCACCCTCTTAGAGGTTGACTAGATATATTGATGTATTCTTGACATTTAAAAAACTGTATGAGTGTACTATTTGGTGTCCTCTAATATTTTGGATGTACTCATTATACAGGGTTGTCCAAAAGGTGACATCCAAAAAAATATTTTGCAATCCATAAAGATTTTTTTTACGTGAATGAAAGTAAATACTTTTTGTTCAAGCTAGCCAAAGTTTAACTATTAATTTCAATTTAAAAAATCAAAAGTAGTTCCACAGTTTCCTAAAATATTTTTCAACACATTAAAATAAGTTAAGTTAGTTGTCTATCTTGAACGTAAACTGTGATTTCGATCAATTTTGCTGCAAACTTCTTTACCCTTATTAGGTAGCTAGTAATTTTATCTAAGTAAGCTCAATACATGAGGATTATTTGCTAAAAAAACTCTGACGTAACATAATGAGAAGTGGGAATAATGTTTTTTCATCTTAATTAAACCGAAAATTCTCAAAATTTCATAAATAAATTATATCTCGTAACTTCTCAAATTCGCGGAACATGGGTATATTTGTATAGCCCTGAAAGTAATATAAGAATAACACTGAGTACTTTACCTAAGCTAAGGCACATTGTGCTAATCGACTGTATATTCTACAATGTGCTAAATTACTCTACAGAACTACATTGCCCGGTTCGGTCACGGCTCGGCCAAGCTCGCGCGGCAGGCGCAGTCCAAAGAGAAGACGCTAGCCAAGATGGTCGCCCAGGGCCTGACCGAGAAGGTCATCGACGACAAAACGCTCAACTTCTACTTCCCCTCGTGCGGGAAGGTGCCGCCGCCAGTCATTATGGTTCAGGTGAGGTCATACACGTAGTTCTGCATCTGTTTTCTACAGAAATCAATTATAAAGGGTGTAAAAAAAGTAAGTGCCAAATTCAAGAGGGTGGTTGTCAGTCGAGTCTAGAATACAGGAAAAACATAAAGAAACCTAGTGGTTCCCCGCGACTTCGCCCGCAAGAGTTGGATTTTCCATATAAACTTTTATAACCCATTTTACCCCCTTAATGTTTTCATATCGCGATAAAATGTCCTTTCCGGGGTCTCGGACTGTCTCTATACCAAATTTCATCTCAATCGGTTCAGTGGTTAAGCGTCAAGAGGTAACAGACAGACAGACACACTTTCGCATTTATAATATTAGTATGGATAGTTTCAAGAAAAGTATATTAAACACTCTTATTGCCAATACGTGAGTATATTATTTACTATACAGAAAAAATCACTGTCCATCCATAATAATTAGTGTAGTAATAATTTAAAACAGTAATTAACAAAACTCCCATCTAAAGAGTCATGTTATTTATGTTTATAAATTATCAGCTAATAAAAGGACAATGTTAATTGTATTATGGAGATCCGTACCAGCTCTCGTCCAAACAAATTTACTCTCAAGAGTCTAGCTTTTATTCAGCTTTTCACGACCAAAAAAATTTATCATTGTTTAACCACATTTTGGAAAAATCACCAACAATTTAAAATATACCTGTTAAATTTTGAACCTACTGTTGTGGGTTGTTGTAACTATATAGTATACATCAAAATTAGTTCTCGGATCGCGCCGAGACACTTACAGATGGCGTTTCAAATAGGCACACAAAATTAGCTGTCATTTGTGTGGGACAGCCAGTCTAGTGGTAATAAATAGGTCAGTGTATACAATGCTATAACCAAATTGACATTGACAAGTGACAATTGCAAATCAGAGTTCCGAAACTCCTAGGACAGTGCTTTGAATTTCTAAAATATTTATTTCATAAAAGGTAAAAATGAAATAAAATGATCCAAATTTCGTTTTTTTAAGAATTTTAATCTTGCTTAGCTAAGAAATAATATTTGTATAATAACTTTAGTCTATTTACGTAAATAATTGACATCTGTATTCGGAATGATACAGTTTAAGGAAATAAACTTTTGTTTATGGATATGCAGATATGCAGATATATCCTACAGACAAACTGTGTAAATAGTTTTGTAGGACTTTGTTTATAAAAATGTACTATGTTGTTTTCTTAATAAATAAAATAATAATAAATGCTACTTTTTGCGGAAGTAGGTAATTGTTAATCCTTTTAATCCTTTTTTGATATTTTTTAATGTGGTAAAAAAGTTGCAAATGATACACAAAAATAAAACATTATTTTTAGTGTTAACGTACTTATGAAGCAATATGGTACGGGTTTAAACAAATCTATGTTTGCAATAAAAAATGATTTTCAAGAACCTATTTTTATATTTTTCCTGTATTCTAGACTCTATTCCTAAAAAAAGTACGTGGAGTGGCCCTTGAATTTGGCACGTACTTTTTTTTACATACAGTGTGTAAAAAAAAGCACGCTGCCGTGAAAAAAAAGAACGAATCGTCAAAAATCCCGAATCGTCCTTGTGTGAACGAGCTCTACGAGTGTTTGTGAATAAGGGTGCAAGTAGCGGGCGAGATTCGGTGATACCAAAATTTTTTTTTCTTCTACTTATTTGATAAATAAAACTGAGTCCAATGCTGTACTTACAGTATTTTGTACTTCATACAAGAAAAATACAAAATAGTGGCATTATCTCCCAAACCATGAGACTTATTAGAGTCATGGTATATTTACTATTTTTACTTGCATGGTCTATGGCTAAACAACCTTCAGAGTCATTCTGGCACGCTCTTTTTGGGACATAATCGTATATCGGATATACAATTATAAACACCCATGACTTAGTACAAATGCTCGTGCTCATCACACAAACATTTGCACCTTCTGGGATTTAAACCCTTAACCACTGGCTTTGTAGTCCGGAGCGCAAACCGCTTTTTTTCTCTTTTTGTTTTCATTGTGTTTCTATTTCTATAATAATATAATTTCCCGCAGAACGTATCATTCCGGTACACTGACACGGGGCCGTGGATCTACAAAAACTTGGAGTTCGGTATCGATCTCGACACCCGGCTCGCTCTGGTGGGGCCCAACGGTGCGGGCAAATCTACGCTGCTCAAACTGCTGTACGGCGATGTAAGTATCACTTTGGCTTGTTGGGGTAAAAACGGGGTATAGCGTAAAAGGGGGAATAGGTTTTTTTTTCATTTCAAGATATAACTAACCACACGACACCAAATAAATTATAATTTTAAACGCGTCCACTTTTGTGAAAAAAGAAGATTTGTAATTTGTAGGTCTAGAAGCATATTGTGTAAATTAAAAAATAAAATCTACATACCTACACTGGCTAGGAAAACCGAAAAAACGTTACCTATCTGTCACAATCTTTGTGTTATCTGTGTAACATAACTTCACAAAGTTGTGCAAGGTCGAGACAAAAAATTGCACAACTACTGTCAATGACAGTTTTGTAGACAAATTACGTTTTTTTCGTGCCTTTTTATAGTCGTAAGTGCAGTTTATGTCTAGTTAAACAGTAAAATTAATTATAAATTTTCTCTAAATTGAAGGCCTTAAAAATATTATTTATACAGAAAGTTTTTGGGAACTCGTCCAATATGGGAACATTATATTTATTCTGGTTAGAATTGTTGACGAATAAAAACTACTTTTTGATAAATCCTTTACATTATTGCATAATAATATTAATCGTTTAATTCAGGCAACAAATTTTTACACAAAATTTTGACCTATATAATAAATAACTTATAGACTAACATACATACAAAATATAAACCCATATTAAAATATAAACAAAACGAAACAATGAACTACACGCGTCAGCGATATGTAACGATGCGCGCGGTGTCGGTTGGCAGCCGTCCTCGGAACTTCCGAAACACGACTCCCAGAAGTCCTCCTTCATGAAGGTCGCAAGATGAGGGGTCGGTAATCTCACCACAAATGAACTAAAATTCACTTTGTGACGAGATTCCAACCGTTCGACCCTCAGGGTGAAGTTGGACTTTTTTCGAACATGGTCTACGACGTCCTCGACTTTCGTAGACCAGTGCAGGCGGGACACATACAACTGCGTCGTGCGTACTTCGGGACGCAGCGGATGTTCAGGTCCGGTCGGTGCGGTGCCACGGTGGTTACGGCTGGCGGGCTTCCTCCTTCTTCTTTTAACTTTTGTAAAACCCTGCTCGTCGCATCTTTCCTTCGGTTGACACGGTGTCGGTAACAACTTCTTTGGTTTAGGTTTTCCCGATGTGTTAGGCTTCCGAGGTGGCATGGCAGCGGCGGCGGCGTAGGCACGGGTAGGGGGGCTCGTGTCAGCGACAGTCGGCTGTGACTCAATATTGCTGACCGATGCGTTTTGCGCACCTTGAATACGCGCGTTGACGGTAGAGGCCACGGGCGACTTACTTACCGAATCACTAAGTTTTAAAAATAGTAATTTGTTACGCAGGTCGCAGATGATAGATGCCGAGGCCTCTACCTTCAGCTTCATCTCGGCCAGGCTCGCTTTCAGGGTTCTTATGTCCTTCAGAAGCCTGGTGACGTCGACGTGGTCGTAAGTGACAAGGGGCAGCTTATGCAAGTCCCTCGCCACGAACGCAGGCACGTCGTCCGGGTCGATGTCCTTCAGCAGTGAGATGACGTCTTGGAGACTCCTCTCGCCTTTTTCATCTCTCCTGCGGGTCGGCATGCGGTCGGCCATGCCGAGCGACTGGCAGTGCAGCACCTTGCCACTGCGAATCTCCTCTTCATTGAAGTTAGACTTGCAGATCTGCATGATGCTGACCTCGTCCATGGTGTCTATGGCGTGTTGAATAAACGCCAAAAAACTCGTTGGCTATGAGTTGCTCGGAACTCATTACGGCGGTAGCGGGCAGCGGCTGAGCCGCTAAAATCGATAAATTAATAATTAATTCGTGTCAGGTGCTAAGTTGCGGACGCGACCATTTCTGAGCTCGCATCGCACTGCTTTTGATAATAGTTGAACGTGTTTGACAGTAGCTAAAAATGCTGTAGGCTCTTAAACAACACTGGCAGTAATTAACGCGTCCTAAAGCCGAGTGTCTAAATACTCTAATAGTTAAGTGTAACCTAGTCTCTGCGAGACAAGCATAGCTTAGTGCAGTGATTACAAGATTTTGATGTATTTTGACATTAAATAAATACTTATTATTATTATTACCTATTTGACCAGGGTCCCATTTTTCACGCCTTTATGTCACATACGATATTTATCAAAAAACATGGCGAATATCAAAAACTTTAGATGTTACGTATTGTCGAAGTATGAATAAATCGGATATATAGGGTCTAACGAAATTAGTTATCAACCGGCAAAGGGGGATATATATACATCACACTGATCAAGCTCACCAAATTTGGGCCAAAAAATCAGACTAGTTACCGAGATATTCGCAATTCTCAGTTGTGAAAAAACACACTATTTACAGCTGTGTGTGTGTGATTTTCGTACAATGCGTTGTGAATTGTGTTCATTTAACTACACTATTTGTGAATTGATGCAATTGTATGCGTAAAGTAAAGATACAGCGTGCTTAATCATTTGCAGTATTTAAATTGAATTATTTTGTTAGAAAACATAACTTTGAAAAATGACTATAAAACTATGGTTCATTTTTTGCCATCGTATTCAGTATGATGTATAGATACCCCCCTTTGTCGGTTGATAGCTAATTTCGTTAGACCCTGTATATCACATTTTGTGATGAAAATGTATGAAACTGACACAAGCCATCAAATCATCATTTGACTTGCATACATATTATTTTGAAATTTCGTTGGCGATAGTGAAGTTCGCTGTAGAAAGATTGCATCTTGTCTAAAGGCTAGGTATTTTCTCGACTCTGTCTACGCCACGTCTGGCTTAGTCTAGAGTCGAAAGCAAACCCATTTCATGTATAAAAAAGCTAAGGCAACATCAAAAACTATCACGTTTCACACCTGTAACATTCCAGCTGGTGCCGTCAACGGGTATGATCCGCAAGAACTCCCACCTGCGCATCGGCCGCTACCACCAGCACTTGCACGAGTTGCTGGACCTGGATTTGTCTCCGCTCGAGTACATGATGAAGGAATTCCCCGAGGTGCGCGAGCGGGAGGAGATGAGGAAGATTATCGGACGGTACGGACTCACGGGCAGGCAACAGGTACGTCTACATCTTATAATCCGACAAGTTCTTGCACGACCTTCCGGCGGTCGCGAGAGATGCGGGGAGCGATAAATTGTAAATGTGTAAATTGTAAAAAAACAAACACGCAAATCACCTATCCCCAAACTAAACGTGAGCTTGTGCTATGACGACTAGAATAACAGATAGACATATGATACTTATACACATTTTTTAATATCCATGACTTAGGTACAAATGTTCGTGCTCATCACACAAACATTTGCCCCTTGCGGGATTTTAACCTGCTACTTCTGGTTTTGTAGTCCGGAGCGCGAACCAATACACCAAGACGGTCGTCGCTAGGCTAGTATACTCGTAGCTAGGCCATTCCCGTACTTAGCCACTTATTTGGGCAATGAGACGAGTTTCTGGACCTACATTTTGTCTCCACTCAAGTACATGGAGTTCCTCGAAGTGCGCGAGTGGAAGGAGATGAGGAAATCATCGGACGGTACGGGCTCACAGGCAGCAATAGATACGTGATTTCTGTGGTCTATTCTTCAGGCTACATTTCGTCGAGTCCTATTCTACTATGGAGACATAAATGGTGTTATTCCAAAAAAAATAGACTAGGTTTAAAATAGGTTAAATATTAGCCGACAAAAGAGGAATGAATGACACATTTGTGACATAACCTAATAGAGAAACGCTTTTCTAATTGGCTAGCTAATAGCTTAGTCCTGGCTTAAACCCGGTACTAAGTTTTTGTAATAATACCGAAAAAGGCGGGGCTTTTACCCTTTATGTCGTTGACGTACCACGAATGCGCACCAAACGTTTTAAATCTACGTTCCTCTTGCCTACGGCTATAGAGTGGAATTCAGTGCCGGCTGAAGTGATCCCTAAACACTATGATTTGGATTCCTTTAAGAAAAGAGTGAATGAGCTATTTCTAGACAGACATCTCATCTTCGGCCGCATCGTCACTTAACATCTGGTGAGATTGCAGTCAAATGTCTGCCTCTTAATTTAAAGTAAAATTTATACAATCTTTTTATGGCTTTTAAAAATAATATTATATAAAAAATTACAATCGTTGGTTGTTATTTTCGAATGGATAATTTCGTTAAAAAGGAATGTCAAGATTGTTTACAATGTTTTCCAAGCAAAAAAAACGGATTTTACCAAACGATTTCTGTTCTCACCATCCTCCCTATGTGTGCCTCATGCACCAGTTGTCGGACGGAGAGCATTGACATGTTCCGTAACAATAAGGCGCTTTGCAGACGGCGGGGCTAGCCAGTCTTTTTGACTACGAAGTAATAAAGACCGCGTCTGTCCGTCGATGCCCACGACTGCCCTCACCGCGAACACAAAGCACATGAGGGACGGAGGCACGTTCGCTAAGCTAGCCGCCCCGCGCCGCCGTTTGCGTTACTTCATCCATGACGGGTAGTCACTGACGTGCGTTTTAGCCCTTCATGTTCGTTGGTAGCATAGGATGCCCTTTGCGCTATCGTTCGCGGTGAAATTGACTGGCCCGGCCCGCTCCGCTGTCTGCAAAGCGCCTAATTGTACCAAACGATGTCTGTACCCCGCCATCCTCCGCAGGTGTGCCCCATGCGCCAGCTGTCGGACGGGCAGCGCTGCCGCGTGGTGTTCGCGTGGCTGGCGTGGCAGACCCCCCACCTGCTGCTGCTGGACGAGCCGACCAACCACTTGGACATGGAGACCATCGACGCGCTCGCCGACGCCATCAACGACTTCGACGGCGGGATGGTGCTCGTCAGCCACGACTTCAGGCTCATCAACCAGGTAAACTGCTTAAACCAAAGTTAAACATTTTTTGAACAGCCGGTAAACTTCGATTAGCGGTTTATTTGACACAATTCCCATGCGAATGTCAAATAATGCTAAATCAGCTGATTAAAAATTAAACATGTGTTGGTGAGCACCAGGCTAATAAGAGTAACCCAAAGAGTAAAAACGGGACTGTCTTACTAAGACTCCACTGTCCGTCTGTCCGCTTGTCACAAGGATGTATCTCATGAATCGAGATAGGCAAACATTGGATTTTTTACAGATGATGTATTTTTTTGCGCCGCTTAATAAACAATAAAATAACTATTTTAGTCGGGCTCTCATACAACATACGTGATTTTTTGTCCAAAAATACCATAGGTATATTGTATCATGATAAACTTAGCAATAGCTTCTTGACGGTGAATCAGTAGTGAAATAATTTTATAATTGTGACTTAGCACACTAACGCCTGTTTTGTCAACCTAACTAAACTCCATAACCTGTGAAATAATATAAAGAAGTTTTATTTATTTATTTAGGCTTTATTGAACAACTGAATCTTTGTACATATGGAGGACTGTGGCGAATGAACTTGTGACCCAACTTCATCTAAAGCGGTCCATTGTGGACTGCTTAAATATTTCACCAAACTTTTTTATCAATTCTTGAAACACTTTTTGTGATTTTGATTTTAATTACTATTTTTTTGTTTTATAGGTAGCCGAAGAAATCTGGATATGCGAGAACGAGAGAGTCACAAAATGGGAGGGTGGTATCCTGAAGTACAAGGACCACCTCAAGTCGAAGATCCTGAAGGACAACGCGGACAACGCCGCCAAGATACGCAAATAGTCGAAGAACTCCGTTACTTTAGACATAATGATACTGAGCGACCGTCTCCGAGGCCGGTCCGGCCTAAACCGAGCCTGAACTATCGACAAATCAAAATAAATTATATTACAACAGAATACAAGTTTTTCTAAAAACGCGCGTAAAATATAACAGCTTCTCCTCTCCTGTTGCCAGTGCAATCTAGTAGGATAGTGCCAATACAAAACGTGTCTCAAAACTCACAATGCTAACCCGGTCGGTAGTAATTTCGTTTGCCATTATCGAAGACTAGAAACCCTTACTCCGATGGCTCAACCACCCAAAGTGTGTATTATGTGTGAAGACTTTGAAGTCTTATTCATAAAAGTCCAACAACATCGGATTTGACACTAAAGTTCGTATTTCTTTGTTTGTTATATTTGACATTTGTTTCGTCAGAATGGGACAATAAGTCTGATAAGTTTTATGAAAAAGTCTAGTGTCTATATGTAGTCAATTTTTGCGCACCGTAACTTATTATAATCCACGTAACGATGCAAGTTTCGTACTGCAACTAACAACAGACGTGGACCTAAACCGTTTATGTAATAAATAGCTTGTTATGAAGTACTTTTCCTACGCGCGTTTCATAGTAACTAGGAATAAACTAATTAATAACCCTGCTGGCAGGGTCTCGAAAAACGCGTTATTATACAAACTACATTAGAACTCATAATTTCCCTCAACAAGACAATCAGACCTTACATAACTGCATTAACTTGGAAGTTTTTAATACCCTGCCAAATCACAGCTGTATCCGTGAAGCCACATAGACACTATCAGCTATCCTACGTATGAGATATACTTTCCTGATTAATTTTCTTGGTGCTATTAGTGCGTTTTGATGTTAAAATAACAAAGTTCCGCTTGGCTAAAGTTACTAAATCATAAGTCAATCACAGTAAATGCAATAGACAATATTTGCAGCAATTATCTCAACGATTTTTTTAAGTAATCCTGTGTAAAGATCACTCACATATAGTCCGTGCCATTTAACGGTGCATAAAAAGTAATTGACCCGTCACCCCTGCAGGCCGTCACCCGTGTACCACTAAACGCCAGTATGTGAAGCGCGGCGACCCTAACTATAAGCCGTAGCGAAACTAATCTGTCTAACAAATGAACCTCGGTACGGGTCGACCTTGAACCCCAAAATTGGCATGTGTCACCACCATTTTTTAGTAGCTGTTAGTAAGACAAATGATACGATTCACAAGGTTTTAGTGGTAAGGGTGAACGACCTTTTATGCACGTTTATCTTGCACGTACTATAGAGTGATTTCGAAATAGGATTGTGGTGGTCGGGGACGGTTGCCAAGGCCGTTTGTGATGGACAATTGGGATTGTGATTCCTTAAGCTGCCTATTTTGAGGTTTTTGGAGATATTACATACTTGTATTATTAAGTCGCCGTTTGCAGGCAGTCTGTTCAGAACAATTCAGTTGAGGGAAAATTAAAAAGACGAGTATTGCTTATTTCGTTTATGTATTACCAACGAAATCTTATAATTAATCTATAATTCGTTGTTGAGATTGTTATATATGCTAATATTACGTGCAATACGTTTTTTAATATTGTTGATAGAGCGCTAAACAGAAGTTATACTGTTTTGCACATCTTTTACTAAATGAAGTTTCCTAATTGAAATAAAAATCCTGATGCTTTACTGTAATATATAAATCGGTAAAATAATTTCAAATATTTAAGAAATGCACACATATGTGAGTTTTTTTTTTGCTACGTATAATCGATAGATTAATTTTGATCGTATTTTGTATCAGTTTTTATGACAAATAAAATAACGCTATGTATGAACTGCATCTGTAAATAGGAAGATCCTAAGATCTATTTTATAATAAGCGTTTGGTTGGCACCTTGCTACCAATAGATAACATGGTATCTTTATTTCAATTTCTTTGTGAATGTTTCTGAAACAGATTGCCAGTAAACGTGACGAACTAGCAAATCCCTTATTGTAATGTATTGTATTACGTATCATTCGCTAAACACTAGCCGCCTTACTAATTAATAATATATATAAACTATAAAAGGTAATTACTCCATTGATATAACAGTTGAATAAATGAAAAACTACTTAGTTGGAATAAACGACATGGCATGGAGATAGGGTAGCCAGGCGTCCGGATAAGCCGGACACAAGTAGGCTTCTTGATTGCGTGTCCGACCGAAATAAACGGTGTCCGGCCTGTCCGGATCTTGTGAGGTTTTTTTACATTTAGTAAACGAGCAAGCGCCGAGTGTAGTGTGGCATTTTTCGTACCTATTAAACTGAGACAAAATCCTCAATAATGTAGGGTAGGGTGAACCGGCTAAACTGGCTGGTCTGTCCGGCTATTAGTTTTGGCGACCTGGCAACCCTACATGGAGACAAACATTTCAAATTAGGCATCACATTTAATCAACTGTTATAATTAGTAGGGCGGCAAGTGTAATTTATAAAATAGAACCAGTTGAAATAGGTAGCGTAACTATAAATGCCTTTTAAAATAGTTGTTGATCGCATATAATAATTTATTGTGAACATGTTAACAACATCGCCTCCGATATTTATTAACCTATATTTAATCGTATTGGTTAGCAGTTTCACATTTGAATGTTCTTCATCTATGATAAATACTGTTAGCCAGTTAATGATTTATATTATACTAAATTTAATATACATATAACACCAATGCAGCCTCAATTTAGAAGTTATAAGCAGCCGATATGTATACAATATACACAAATAAATTAATTTTAACTTTTATGTGTCTTGTTTTACACTATATTATACAATTTTAAATAGTTCACAAGCCGATTAGTAGTAGTATTAATACACATTTAAGATGCCTATTACACAGTTACCTTAGGGCAAAAGTTACTTCGACTGAACTCGAAATCTTAAATAATTTCATAGAAAATAGAATTGTCTGAAATATTCAAATAAGATGAAACTTATAAAGATTATCGTTACATAGAAATAGTCTTCAAGCCAATGCTCTTAGATTTTAATATCAAATCCTTTCATTGAGTATGCCTGGAGTTCACCAACACTCATGTTTAATTTTTTATCAGCTGGTTAAGCATTTTTTGACATATTTTGTATGGAAATTCTGTCCAATTAACCGTCAATCGACGTTTACCAGCTCTTTAAAAATTGGCGAACTTGGGTATAAGTCTAGAGTTCACCAAACACGTTTAATTTCCATCAGCTGGTTTAGCATTATTTGACATATTTTGTATAGAATTTCTGTCAAATTAACCGTCAATCGAGGATTACCGGCTGTAAAAAAGTTGGTGAACGCGGTTAGAAGCCTGGAGTTCACCAACATATATTTAATTTTTAAAAAGCCGTTTTAGCATCATTTGACATATTTTGTATAGGACACTGTATAGCAGGGGTGGCCAACCGGTCGATCGCGACTATTTGTCCAGTCGATCGTGGCAAGGCAAAAATATAAATACGTAGATACTGCGCAACGTTCCTAATCAAGTATGTAGTTGGTAGATCGCACAGGGTGTCGTCAGTGAACAGTAGATCTTGGGTCTAACCAAGTTGGCCACCCCTGCTGTATAGGAATTCTGTCAAATTGACGCTTACCGGCTGTTTAAACATTGGTGAACTAGGGTCTTAGTATGCAAAAAGAAAACTATAAAAAAAGTTTTGTCTTAAATAATACCTTTAGGTTAATCAAAGAAATCAAAAATAAAACCCCCAATTGAATGTTTCAATTGCTATCAAAAAATGGGAGTTCGGATATTATTAACAATGCTAGCATATCTCATCTGTGGCTAGCATTGTATAAGGAGCCAACAATCAAAATCCGATAAATAATAAAGGCTCCACATGGAAGTTTTCCATCTGAAGCATACGACCACCCCTCCGTCTCCTCCGTTGTTATTTGCTTCTCTCGAATCGAGTGACAGAACTGACATAGTGAACTGACCCACGGTCCCCATGGAGAGACAATGCGACATGGATATTCATACTTGCTCCTCTTAAACAACTCCTCTTAACAGTTTAAATAGTCAGTTTGCCAATTATCTTGTCCAAAGTATAACTTACTTTTTCTCAAAGTAAAGGTTCAAAACTACGTGTATTCCAATGACTAAGCAATAATTACATCGATACTCATACGGTTCTATTGGTATCTGTAACTACACAACAATCATTACATATTATACATTGCATATAGGTACATTTTTATAATTTGGTTCGGATTTGGTATACACATTCAGATTTGGTATCATACGTGTATATGTGTAGTGTACACATTTTGTTCTATAAACAACGGCAACTTCCAAGATCGTCTCTTCATATTGTCATGTAGTATTATTCAGATCCTGTGTGATAAAATGTTGCTATTATATGACACTCGTGGCCTGCTTTTGATTTTTATTGTACTACTGCACCTGAATTCCTTCTCCCTGATCACATTGTTTTTAAGTAAACTGATATATCTAAAGCTAAATAGAATAAAATAAAAGTCATTGATTAGCTTAAACTCTATTTATTGTACACATATATACAGTTTCAAACAAAGTGGACACGAAATTATTTAAAGTTATAAATTCTCACTCAAAACATTGAACAAAACCAAAATCTGCACATGACAGCATCACAGTAATAATAATCTTTATCGATATCACCAAGACCAAACAGGTTGTAAATGTTAAATTGTAGTAAAGCCAAGATACACTTGCGAGCACAAGATTGCTATCCTGGGGCCCAATTCTCACGTCTTCGATATTATATCACATACGATATTTATCGAAAAAACATGACGAATATCACAAAATTTAAATGTTGCGTATTATCAAGTATATTAATGTCGAATATTTATCACATAATGTAATATCCGCAATGTGTTGTTTTTTTTCGATAAATATCGTAGATGTGATATAATATTGAAGGCGTGAGAATTGGGTCCCTGGCTTGAGAATCTAGCCTCGTGTATTTTGGGCTTTAGTAACAACGTACCAGTTTCATTCATAAAATCAATTTCAAAATAATAACATGATGCTGTCTGTACGAATTTAAAGAGCAACATACAATAACCCCTTTGGGCTTCGCCGGAGCTTGGTAGAAAGGCTCTGAAGTTTACAAATAACAACATTGCAAAATTTGTCGCCTTATTTGTAGGTAATGTTTTATTACATGTTACCTATAAATCCAGTTTAATATCTATCGTAAATAATAATTATTAGGATGCAAATACACAAGGTTTACAAAACAGCCTTCGAATGATATAATCTTAGATAATATAAGTGTACCAATTTATATGGATGCCATTATAAAAAATTGCTTCTTACTACAGTAGTTTACTTACGTTTACCACCAAGTTATAATTCAATTGCTAAGTACATTTTGTATTGTCATTAATTTACTATAAAGGGCTATAATTTTATTTCTAAACTGTATTTACAAGGACTTCCATAGTGTCTGAGAGTACGAAATATATTATTATAATCCACAATTTGATACCTCTGAACAATTGACATTTTCTTAGATTTTTATGTAAATAGTCAAATGGCTTTTACAATTTCACCAATCGATGAATCTACTAACAATCTATTTGAAGTGATAAAAATGTGTGAAACTCGTACCTAAGTGCAAATTAACTTAATTTAAAGAATAGCAATGATGGGTAAACAATTCGCTGTTGCGACTTCAAGTCCTCTTGTGTAATTTTTGCCAAAATCGCGTTTTATAATCTATTTCCAAAAGTTCTATTAAATGCAAAAACACGCTGACCGAAATATGTAACTCATTATCATTACAACTGGCAATACCCAAGTAAAAAGCAGGACGTTAAACATTAAATCGTTACATTTGCAGCTTATTTCCTGCGATTTTTTCATTAAAAGGTTTAATAATTTATCAACTTTCGCGAAAAGGTCATATATACACAAGGAACGTCAATTCGCAATGACGACTTTCAAAAAAGTGCTAAGAACTAAGGTATCAAAAGGAATCAATAATGAAATAAGTGACCAAATATTGAGGTAATTTACTTTTGCCTTATTATTGTAGTCTTTTAAGAATTATTCAAAATGTATTCACTTGTACCTTCTAATTACGTTATCACTTCTATTTTTTTGGGTGCAGCTACTCGTTCGCTACACGTGTGCGGCGATTCCTTACCAAACGTATTAAAAATCATTTAGATCAGCTTGCCACCGGTGGCTGTGATCCTTGACCCGGTTGCGCGGAGCCTTAAGGTCATGACACACTATACCCGCACCGCAACAGCACGGCGTCGGCGTCAAATATACAAAATATATTGTACGACTCACAACTTAATGCTCTAATTTGAATGGCAAGTTATTGCTGGGTTGAGGCGGTGCCGGTATAGTGTGCCATGACCTTAAATTTGAGTTACAGTGGCATTATTAAAAAAATTAGCACCGATGTTGTATTCCAGATTATGACGCAATAAACCAAGATTTCCAATAGGTTCACAACATTATCTTGACGACATCTTAATAAACTGTCTCGTAAACAGAAGCCTTATTATTAGGCTTTTTATTAACTCTGCAACTCAATAGTGGGCAGAGATTTATTGCTATTTCATAACAGTCGGGACCATAAATTACATTCTTTAATTATTATTAAAAGTCTGTCTTCATTGTTCAGACAAGACTTAAAAGTTTTTCTACACTAGCCTAGCTAGGTAGACCGTGAAACAATTTCTAAAATAGACACTATTTTGAAGATGATAATAATAAGAATTATCAGAATAAGATTAGTCAGAGCGTCTGCCACTAAGCTAAGAAATTATTATTGTATATAAATTTTCAATTGGACGGGTTTTCTATGTTTTTAATGGAACTCCCATAACTTGGTCAAAAAAGCGCTAAGGGTAGCACAGAAGGAAAATACTAGCTGTAGTGATTTTATGCACGCACACTGGCGAATACAAAAAAAATAGTTAAAAGATGTGGGAATCCTTTGAAAAAACTTATTTTAATAAATAGAAATGTACATATATTAACAGTCCACAAGCCTGATGAATCTTTATCTGCATAAATAAATAACTTCAGAAATTGTTTCACTTATATTTTATTCAAGTAAAAAGCATATAAAAAGCCAATAAGCTGTATGCTAGTGGCGATGGTACAAGTGAATGGGAAGGGTTAAGCCGTGGTTACTCTGGGGGGAAGTGTTGAGTTATCATGTGGTTCCCTTCCTACGGTCGCCAGAGGTGCAGGGGGAGAGGCACGCTAGACGTCAGCAGGTGATTGGTGATGTTGCGGGGAATCGCTTTGACAGTCGCGTGTGATTGGCACTTCCTCGCCCCCCCGCAGGTCGCGCTAAAGCTTCTCGGAATATAGTTAGGCGTCAGGACTGCGGAAT
This sequence comes from Pyrausta nigrata, assembly GCA_949316185.1. NCBI lineage: Eukaryota > Metazoa > Arthropoda > Insecta > Lepidoptera > Crambidae > Pyrausta > Pyrausta nigrata. The sequence continues at coordinate 6,152,753 of OX438936.1, forward strand.
TTATCCTCCAGTGTAACCGAAGCTTTGATAAAAATTACAGCTACTTAGTCAGAGTTGTAGCCGGTCTCCTGCATGAGTGGCTGCAGGTCTTCCCGTCGCTTCTCGCCTCTGTTCGATATTCGCGTCACGCCTTCTAATACGCCTATTTCTGATAGCCTGAAAAGTTATAATGGATATAGATGTAGTCTGGACTCAGGACTAAAAATTTCAAAATTAACGGTCACTGCTTTCGTGACTTAGTGCCTCGCACGTTTCATCGAAAACATTGCGACCCAAGTTGAGAAATAGTGGCCTAAAAAGTTGAAAGTTCGATATTGGATTCATACAAAATAGTAGATTGTTATACAAGGGCCGAAAATAAACATTCCACTCGAGAAGTTTCTGGAGCTCGAGAGTGGAATGGGTGCTTTCAACCGAGTTAAACATACTATTTTTCATTTCGACTGTGAGGAAAGAAATAGTGTATCGTTGGACTCGATAGTTGAGGCAAAAACAGTAGTATCGATAGACTATCGATAGTTGAGGCAAAAGCAATAGTATCGATATACTATCGATAGTATCGACAGACTATCGATAGTTGAGGCAAAAGCAATAGTATCGATAGACTATCGATAGTATCGATAGACTATCCATAGTTGAGGCAAAAGCAATAGTATCGATAAAATATCGATAGACTATCGATGGTTGAGACAAAAGCAATAGTATCGATAAAATATCGATAGTATCGATAGACTATCGATGGTTGATACAAAAGCAATATTATCGATAAAATATCGATGATGTCGATAGACCATTGATAGTTGAGGCAAAAGCAAAAGTATCGATAGTATCGAGAGACTATCGATAGTTGAGGCATAAGCAATAGTATCGATAAAAAATCGATAGTATCTATAGACTATCGATAGCCAAGGCAAAAGCAATAGTATCGATAGACTATCGATAGTTGAGGTAAAAGCAATAGTATCGATAGTCTACCTATAGTAATGATAGTATCGATAGCTCCGTTAATATAAATACAATATAAAGTTCAATATTAAAATCGCTGTCGATAGCTAATATAGCTCTGACTAGGGAATCCAATCCCGCATAAAAATCGCAATCCCGCAAGCATGCGGGATCAAGGTCATCAATCCCGCGGATGCCGCGGGATTTGCGGGATTGCTTTTGTTTATTATTATTTTTGTTTTGTGTAGTTAAATGAAAGAAATAAAGACAAGGTTTTTTTATGATTTTTATCAATATGAAGCAAAGTTATTACTCATATTATAAATTAACACTTATCCGCGCGCGAAGGTAAATCCCCGTGCACCGTAGGGGAATTTCTAGTCATAGAGTATTTGAATTGAACTGACATTGATTACGTTCCGTTCCGATACAGGATTCATGCGACACAAAATAGAAATTTAAAACTTATTTAGTTCTGTCAGAGTCAAAATTACTGAACTGAATCAAAATTATTTTCCATACAAATCCTATATAAAAGTCACGAGTTCTATGGGAAAGTTGATAAATCACTTATTAATGAGCTGTGCTGAGGTGTCATATAAATAATTAGATAGTCGCCTGAGCCCATTTTTCTTAAATATATATTTTTTTTCAATCCCACAAACCTGCGGGATCCCGCGGGTGTAATCCCGCATTTCTGATCCCGCAAAAAAGGTGCGGGATCCCGCATTTGCGGGATTGGATTCCCTAGCTCTGACTATTGCAATAACTAAAGGCCACTAGTTGTGGCCTTTTATTCAATAGTAGGAGTATAAAGTAGGAGGGAAAAACTATTTCCCACCCGGCTATCTACACATGAAAGTTCAACTATCCGAACAGGTGAGATGAAAAAACCTTTCCGATTAGGGTAATACCATACTGTACTGGTGCTCAATGGAAGATTAATTGTTTGTTATACAAGGGAAGAAAATGACCCATTTCATTTAAGAAGTTTATGGCTAATTAAAGATACCATTTTTCATTTCGACTGTGAGAAAAGAAATAGAGCATTTTTTTGTGGTGCAATCGAAGGTGCGTTCCATTAGATATCCGCCACGCGCGCCCAACCGGTGGGTTTAGTAGATATTGGACCTATTCGCAAAATGGCTTACGCCAAAAAAACGACCTTTTCGCATAATACCTCATTCTGCAAAAGACTCGTTCCTACAATGCCTTATTCGTGAAATGACCTATTCATAAAAGGACTGACTTTTTTTAAATTCCTATTAGCTTCAAGTTCAACAGCAATTAATTAGTAACTATAAGGTAATAAATGATTTATAAGCATTTTTTATGTTTTCGGCATAAAACTATAATTAGGATTTGAGTTTTGAATTCATAGACTTTTCATATCATGTTAATGTTATGACGATAAATTAATTTATCAATAGTCGAATTCTTTGACTTTGCCGGTTGGTTGTTTATTGACTGAATCACAAGTTAGTTCCATGATTTTAGTACAGATGTTGTTGATGTCACAACTGCCTTATTTTATTAAATATTGAAATTGTAATGCAGATTTAATATATATTTTTTAAATACAAATTAATAATTACGTTACATTACATGCGCGTATCATTATTGTTTTTATTTTTCCTCATACTTATTAAAATTATATACATATTTTATAATTATAATAATTGAATAAATACATAAAATTTATTAAATACATATTTTTACCATAAGCGAACACTTTCATAAATATAGGCCATTTCAAGAATATGTCCTTTTAAGAATAAGTCTTTCAGCGAAAGAGTCCAAAGTATAATAAGGTATTTTGCGAATACGGCATTTTTAGAATGAGGGATTGCGCGAATAAGCCCAAAAACGACTGCAGGTCATTTTGCGAATAGGTTCAATATCTACTAAACCCCCAAAAACGACTGCAGGTCATTTTGCGAATAGGTTCAATATCTACTAAACCGATAGTGGTTTTTTTCGATAGTATCGATAGGTCCGTTAATATAAATACTATTGACACACAACAACAGGGTCGCTTTCTCCCCTTGTATACCAATCTACTATTCTACAAAGGTATAATCAAAAAGCCTAAAAACGAGCGCGAACTCACACTTCAGGCGGCTCGTCGTCCTCTTGGCTGGGCGTGAAGTAGGGGTTGGCGGCGGCCGGCCGGAACTTGTAGCCGGTCATCACGAAGAACACGAACGTCGCCGTCTCGCGGAACATCTCGTCGATCCACGAGTATTGGAAAGGGACGGTGATCTGTGTACAATGGAATACTATTTTTTTAGGGTTCCGTACCCAAAGAGTAAAAGCGGGACCCTATTACTACGCCTCCGCTGTCTGTCTGTCACCAGGCTGTATCTCATGAACCGTGATAGCTAGACAGTTGACATTTTCACAGATAATCCCACTAATATTATAAATGCGAAAGTTTGTGTGTGTGTATGCTTGTTACTTCTTCACGCACGCAAAAACTACTAAATAGATTTCGATGAAACTTTACACAAATTTATCTTATACATTGGAATAACACATAGACTATATTTCAGAAAGATACGTATTTAAATACCGAAGTTATGACGATAAGTGTTAATGAAGCCGAAAAAAAAACTGTAATTTTCGAGCTAGTTTCGCGTACGCTGCAAAAATTGTAAGAGTTACACCAATATAATGTATGGCAGAAATATTAGCCTTAAATAGTTCTACAGAAAAGTGCGCAAGAGTATATATCTATCTCTTAAGGTTTGCTTACTATAACCTTTTTTATGGTAATAATAAATGTTATACAGTAGTGCATTACTTAACAAGGTAATTTCTTTATTTTATTTTATTTATTTAAGTTCTCCAGCAGTTGTATTACATTACAATCATTTTAAACATTCTCATGTTGCTATGGCTACGTAAACAACTATATTAAGGTGAACATCACTTTATCAAACTTATAAATTATATTATTAAGTATCTACCAGGTTTTAGCTAATACCAGGCCTGTGTATCTCCCCGCGGAGGTGGCAAAAACGTACCTACGCGCGGCGCACATACGTAGGTGCTAAAACAAGTTGCGTGTCGCTACCGGCCAGCGACACGCTCGCGCGTTTTATTCACCGGCGGCCGCGCGGCTACGTTGCTGGCTGGACGAGAATGAATAAAGTACTAGAAAGAGGCGCTAGATGGCGTTAGAAGCTTCTCGTAGCAGTCAACCCTATCGCGTCGCGTGATATTACGTCACTGAATAGGTTTAGTGTATTATGAATCATATTCCAGAGCAATAAGTATGAAATTATCTTGTAATGGATTTTTGTAGGTGTCTACACGAAAATGTGCTTGACTCTGAGGCGAACTAAATTACGCCATATTGTTGACGACATTGAGTAGACATTTCTTTGAATACAATTGCTAAGTCATACTTCTGTACGAAGTACTAGTATTCTGTGCTAATACTAACAATGTAAGTACCTATATTAGAAACGATTAGACACTGACAATTTGAACTATTGGAACGAAAAAACGTAAAGTAAAGGCACAAAGTGAGGTGTCTCATACATTTTGCATAAAAATATTTCATAATAAAAACGAAAGTGTAAAATAAAAAAAAAATGTATCAACAATACAATACTGAACAATAACTTTTTAAATTTTCTCATTGCCTTGTTTATCAACAGTCCTACAATAACACGGCAATTCATGCAACTGGACTAAAACGACGGGAAAAGACGACAGAGACAAAATGCTTAGATACGTTGCATGCATTCCCGTGCCACCACAATGCTAATACTAAACAAGTAGGTATTGGATATAAAATAACTACAGTTTTTCTAAGCGGTGGGCTAAATGCCACAATACTGCCTCTCGGAAGACGTGATGAAGCCTTGAAATTGATCCTGGACAATAGCTGGGGGCAGTCAATAACGTTTCTTATAAGTTTAAAAAGAAATGACATATCCAACCAAATTCGTCGGTCCTGCAAAGACTCGATTCTGAAAAATTTAAGCCTATCTTTATAAGATTTAATACTTTAGTTTCTGCACCCGTTCCAATCTGAGGGTATGTGTGGCATAATGAGACCGCCAAACTACACTGCAGTACTATAAGATGCTTCTTACTAACGAACAGTATAGCGCTAATTTCGTATTGGTAGTCCTAAAAACCTTGGTACTTCTGATCACAAACCCCATCATCTTGGAAGCCTTTGCAACAACTGACTCAATATGTGGAACGAATGTCAACTTTTTGTCCAGGATCACGCCTAAGTCACGGATCATCTGCAATTCTTGCAATGGCTCGTTAGCTATGAAGTAGGCAGTCGCTATCACATTGATATTGCGTGTGAACTTAATGTGATAACACTTCTTAAAATTCAGCATCATTTTATTAGCTTCACACCAAGACACTAACCCGCTTTGCAAGAGATCCTTATCCAAATCTGAGGAGATCTTCCTAGCAAATTTAAGATCGTCAGCGTACACAAATGGCGTCGAAAAGTTAAAACAGTCGAAAATATCATTGACAAAGATTGTGAAAAGCACTGGGCCCAAATGAGAGCCTTGTGGGACCCCTGAAGTGCAGCTACATAGAATGGATTTATAGCCGTTAGCCACCACGTAAAATTTTCGATCAGCGAGATATGATGCCAACCAAGACACCGCTGCCACCGAGAATCCATACATTTCTAACTTTTGGAGCAGTACTTTACCTGACACCCTATCAAATGCCTTGCTGAAATCCGTGTAAATGGCGTCTATTTGCTTATGTGAGTCTATATTTTCAGCAAGGAACTCAAAGAAGGAAACCAAATTAGTACTTGTGGACCTAGCATGTACAAAGCCGTGTTGATGAGGTGATAAAAATCTGGCAAAATATTTCTGGATATGTGGGACCACGAGCGATTCTAGTACCTTGGCAAAGATACATAGTATGGATATTGGTCTATAATTTTGTACCTTGCTAGCATCTCCACCTTTAAAAATCGGGACCACTTTTGCAGTTTTCCATTGACTTGGAAAAGTGCTTGTGGCTAGTGACTTTGAATATAATAAATAGAGTGGCGTACTCAGGGGCTCGGCACAAGCGACAGTAAATTTAGGTGGGATCCCATCCGGTCCACATCCCTTCGATATGTCAAGATTTTTAAATCTTAAAGAAACCTCCTCCGGACTGAACTTGGGAAGTTCAAAAAAATTATGGCCAAAACGAATAGCTCCGAAGTGTAAATCTATATAAGAAGCAGCGAGGGGTGAGCTTGTGTCCACATCGTACACTGACTCAAAATATTGGGCGAAGAGATTACAAACTTCAACTCCTTCCGACCGTACTGTATCCCCATCAGTTACTTCCTTAGGGTACTGACTGGCGCTGTTACGTTTCATTTTTAAGTATGTCCAAAAGAACTTTGGATTATCGGTGATAGCATCCTCTACACGCGAGTGGTACTCTTTGTATTTCTTGGCAGCCAGTTCCTGCACCCGCCGCGATAAAATGTCTAGAGCTATTTTATCCATTGGATTTTTGTATTTTTTGTAGCGTTCAAATAGTTTGCGCTTTTCTTTATGTCTCCTAATAAATTCACGATCTAACCATGGCGGGTATTTATTATTTTGATAGGGCTTAGAAACCGGGACAAATTTTTGAATAGCATTCCTTATAAATCTATACAAGGTGGAAACCATTTCATCAACGTGTGTCGCGTGTGCAAACTCTGAAGACCAATCGATACTCGAAAGATAGTCGCTAATAGAAGTGAAATCAGCCTTATGAAAGTTATGTCTGGTGTTGCTAGGGTTTTGGGACATTGTGTTTTTTAATACTTCTGGAATGGTTATAGTTAACGGTGGGTGCAGTGGATCCACAACACTTAGAATATCGCCAGCCAAGTTTACTTCACAAGGGAGTTGGTCGTCAACTAATACAAGGTCCAAAATCCTTCCCATGCTATTGACAAAAATATTACATTGCTTAAAATTATTAGCGTTGGCGAAATCGATCACAGATTGACCTACCGAGTTAGCACAGGATGGATCTGGACTCCAGATAACATTATATTTACCCAGATTAAAATCGCCGGCTATACAAGTATACATATCGTGCAGATCAGATACCCGATTACAGTTTGCCAGAAATATATCGAGTGTCTTTTTATTTAACGGAGATGGTAGGAATACGGAGCAGATTGCTAGCTGGGCGGGAGAACCATTTTTAACAATATCGACGGTTACCCAAATGTCTTCACACTCACACTCCCAGTAGTCCATGCGTCGTGGATTAAGTTCTGATAAAACAGCTATTAAAACCCCACCACCGTCTTTTTATCAGTGCCATTTGAAAGATCCCGATCCCTTCTAAATACCAAATATTTGTTACCAAATAGTTCTCCACTGAATATATCATCATTTAACCATGATTCAGTAAGTACAATTATTTCATAATTTGCATAAGACATGTTGCGAAAAAAGTTATGAGTTTTTGTTTTTAAGCCACGTGTGTTTTGATAGTATATTTTTAACATTGAACCCAAATTGAAAGAAGAAAGAAAGAAAGAAGAAAGCAAATTCACTTAATATTATTAAAACTGTCCATATTCTTTATAAATATTGGATCTGCACCCTCATTTTTACGCACAAATACTCTTCCTTTACGCACCCAGACAAAGTCGTAGTTCATTTCCTTAGCCTTGATTCTTACTGCAGCGTGTAAGGCTTAATTGGCTGGTGAAAGATGCTCAACTATAAAGATTGCTCTTCTCTCTCCTGGGATACCCATGTGACTAGAGTTGAGTTTGTTGGTGGGATTCTTCTTATTGAAAGCAATGCTTGCTGCAAGAAAAGTGTCACAATTCCGGGCAGTATCGAATTCAACAATAACTGACCTGGGTCTAGGGTTTTTGTGGTCAAGTTTGGCAATACGGTTGATATGTGTTATATTGTCAGTCTTTAGCTTGCAGTCAATTACTTCACTTATCTGGGAGACTATCTTTAATAGATTTTCGTGCTTGTTTTCGGGAATACATTGTATTTCGACGTTGCACATTCTCGCACGTTGTTCTATTTGAGACAAACGTCCTTGCAAGTTAGTCATAGTAGCGTTCATATCATTGTTTTTATTTTCTAGGGATTTTATCATTTTTACACTTGCAGCGTGCTCCTTCTTGAGATCCTTATATTCTTTACCCATAAAATTCAACGATTCCTTCACTTCATGCACATCATCCCGAATCGATTTTAGTTTCTTATGTATTGATAATGTAATCGATTTTGTTATCTGTACCGCCAAGTGTCTAATTTCCTCCCTGAAAGTCTCAGTAACAATGCGCCGAACTTCTTCCGGAGTTACTGCATGCGACCAGGGCTGATCTCGAATGATGTAGACAACGCCTGTCGCTTGGCTCCTCTGCTCGTAATATTTGGATGGGTCTTAGTGGATAGCGGCGAACCAAGTCCACCCACAGGGGTATCGTCGCTATTGGATCCCTTCGACTTGGTTTGCCTGCAAACTGGACAGCTCCAATTTTTTCCGGTTTCATCCATAAAACTAGTGCGATCGGTTGTAGGCAAGCATTCAATATGAAAGGCATGCCGGCATTTGACACATTCCATAAAGTCATCTGTGTCTTGCTCTAGTGTGCAACAGCCCCAAGGTATTTTTTCCATGTTTTATTTCGTTTAAAATATTAAAAAAGAGCAAATTAAACAGTCCAGTTCAAAAAAAGATTGGGCGAACAAAAAGAAAAAAAAATACGATACGAGGATTCGAACCGGGTGATTAGCGAATGCGGTAGGTACTCAGTACGGACGCTGAAGTCCGTCGTTAGCGCGATTGCGCCAATATTGCGATACGAGGGATGACGAAATCAACTGTGTAGTACTCGACATATACCTAGTTGTTTTTCTTGAGGGTGGGTTGACTACTACTATTTTCTGAACACCAACACTTTTGTCACAGTACTATTACACAAGACTATTCAACGGGTCATAACTTTGCTATTTTCACTCACTGGTAGGCTAGTTCCAATAAAGCAAACGAGTTTTTTCCATTGTCCGTACCAGTGTAACACCTTTAAACTGTAATAACAGGAACACAATACGTTTCTTCCACTTCTTTTGCAATTTATTTCGTTGAGCAAACAATACACGTCCTAATTAGTATAGCGCCCCCTGGTGATTTCATAAGAACTGTATTAGTATTTGTCCAAATCAATACTTTATTATTCACAAGCATTTAATTTAGATCATAATTGCCTTTTTACCATTCAATTTAAACAATTGTCTTAGAAGATCTCATAGTTTTAAAATACCATACGCTTATGACGGCGCCACGAGGGACGCGCTGGATGGCCCGTGGCGAGTGTCGGTGGATTTAATGTGTACAATTTTTTCGTGGTTTTGAATTATAAAACCACCCTTATCACCATAAGTCCACCATCTGCTTAGACTACATAACAAGGGAAATGCATGAACCCGCCCCTGGCAGCATGCTTTACACCGACGATGTTGCATTACTGAGCGCTTCCGAGTGAAGAAACGCCGATAACATCAGCAAAAGTAGTATTCGCGGTGCTCTATTGCAATGGTGCAAATTGATCGTGTGGGACGAATGTGCAATGTCGCACAAGCGAGCGATTGAAGCACTGGATCGCAGCATGCAAGACATTCGGGGCAATCGAATCTTGATGGGTGGAGTGGTCGTCTTGCTGACAGGTGATTTCCGGCAGACGTTGCCGGTTATCGAGGGAGGTACCGCAGCAGACGAAATAAATGCATGCCTCAAGAGTTCTTCGTTGTGGGCTAAAGTAGAGCGCTTACAGCTGATTACTAACATGAGTGTCCAGCTCTTCAATGATCAGGAGTCTGGACTTTTGCCACAAACGCTTCTCGAGGTCGGCGAAGGTCGCATGCCGTCGGATGCTAACGACCAAATAACCTTTGACAGCCTGTTTAGCAATGTTGTTAGCTCGAAAGATAACCTTATTAATGAGGTTTTTACGAGTTTAAAGAGCTATGGCGCCCAAAAACAAATTGGTAGAAAAAAATAATAAAAGAATATTAGAGCAAGTTCCAGGTGACGTGAGGACCTACGTGTCAATAGACACGGTGATGACAACTGACGACGCAACTGTATACCCAGTAGAGTTCTTAAATTCCCTCGACCTGTCAGAGACCTCCCACAAGTTGGAACTCAAAGTTGGTGTGCCTGTCATACTGATCCGTAACCTGGACGCGCCCAGACTGTGCAACGGCACTACGTTACGCATCACAGAGCTGAAAAGGCACATCGTCCAGGCCACCATTCTTACTGAAGGGGCCAAAGAACAGACGGTATTGATACCCAGAATCCCTATAATACCCACAAACTTACCCTTCCAGTTCAAACGCCTACAATTTCATTTAAAAGTGACTTTCTCTATCATGATAAATAAAAGTCAAGGACCGGCATTCACCTGGGCACCCCCTGCTTCTCCCACGTACAACTGTACGTGGTGGTTGCTCGCGTGTGTTAGAAATCTTCTTATTTATGCAGAAAACAATAAGTCCCGCTATGTTGTTTACCGCGATGTGCTGCAGTAAAATGATTTCTAGCTCTCTACGACCCGAGACCCGAGATTTTGTCACTCATAAAATTTTGTAAATTGATCTTTCCGATGCTCAAATTTAAATTGTTTTGCTTCTAAAATTGTAAATAGTTATAGTTACGCAATTTATTTTCCCTAATAAGCCGCGGGTAACACCGCGGGGCACAGCTAGTGTATTTATATTGCCGTTTTAACAACAAATACTAAAAAAAGAATAAAATAAATTTTTAGAGGTGCTCCGATACAACAGCCGTGTTTTTTGCTAGATTATAATAACGGCAACAGGCAGACGCTTGAAATATTCACAGAATATTAAGTTACATATTCACTTAAAATAAATAATTTAATGATATTAAAAATAAAATTAAGGGGGGCTCATGCCTCGCGCTATTTATTCAGCGTCAAGCGTCCACCCAAACGCTTCTTTAAATCATAATAGCGTAGCGATAGTGGTACGGAACCATTCGTGCACAAGAATGACTTGCACTTGGCCGTTTTTTAATGGGTTAGCTCTCGATTCTAGCTAGACTAAGCCAGACGGAGCTAGGTAAATTTAGCGACATTTTTGGTTCTTAAGACAGTTGTCCGACCGACAACGATAAGCGAGTAGAGCCAGAGACAAGTTGACGAGTTGTCGCTCGGCTATTAAAGCGATTGTTCTTGGGCGAGTGGCGATTTGAATTTGGAATAGAATTTGATCGCTAGTTGATCGCCAAGCAAGTATCATCCTAATAGCGTCGCTCAGCGACAAACTAGTAAAGCGATTTCTCGCTGGCAGTGTGAAAGGTCAGCGATCAACTAATAATGTATGCATGTATTTTGTTTACACGGAATGTATATATTGTATGTTTCTGTGAAAATCACCGATAGTTACTCATTTACTCGTCGATAGTGAGACAACTGCCTTACAAACACATCCCTCGTCACGCATCCTTTCCTATCTTTGGTGGGATCGGGCGTAAACCGCGGATGTCAAACATCGCTTGTCTTCGTGCGGCGTTCACTAACCTTGAGCAAGGATATGATGATCCTAGTGAAGTATATGTAGCAGACGACCATGATGTAGAAGTGGCGGAACAGCTTCAGCTTGCGCAGGTTGATGGCCGCCTTGCCGTCCGTGCTGGACGCGTCTTGCAAGTGACGGATAGACCTGTATACATAAAGTAAAAGTAAAGTTAGCCTACATTAGCCCAGCCGTGGGATCTCCCACTGCTGGGCAAAGGCCTCACCTCAACTATGAGGAGATACGAGCTATACTCCACTACGCGGGCTCAGTGATTGGTGGAGGGGTGTGTGTAAAACAAGTGACAAACCTTACTGTCAGATGTTATTAAGCCGCCCTCTGACTATAGTCCGTGCCATTTAAATGGTTATTGACCCCACCTGTACCAAAAAAAATTCCAAACTTTACGACACGTGTCGCTCATCTTATAAAATAGCGATAATCCCGACCTATCGCTGATTTCATAATACCACGGCCCGTCCGAGAACGAGACAACTCTAAAACATCAAAATTTAAGTAATAGTTTCGCAATTTTGTAAATAAAACACAGATAAGTTATTAAAATAAAATTTCTTTTAATTTACGTTTTGAAAGTCTTTAAGCAGTTACTTGGTTTTAATTTAAAAACTCGGTTAATTGTCATTACTTTTACCACAAATATAAACACAATAATTAGAAATTTCATTTTTTTCCATAAAGAGTTAACAGTGGTTGACCATTCATAGATATTTATCATTATAAAATTTTGACTCCGAAAATGATAAATTATGACTTATTGCACTTAGCCGTCAGTGGTTTGAGACGTCAGGGGTGCTATACCTGTACGCTATTTTGTAATGGCTCACCCGGTGCGGCATAATTAGATTTTTTAATTTACGAATTTCGGAAGTGTTCACATGTTATTACCAGTTTTGATAAGTTTCTGTTATTTTTATCTGTTACGTTTGTGTTTGTTTTATTTTGTTGCCGTTTTCTTCATTCTTTACTTATTATAACTGAAGATGAAACCTGAGAAGAATAAAAAGAGGCGTAAAAGAATCCTCGAACCGCAAGCAGGTTAGTTTGTATAATTTACCTTTACAATATGTTTTGCTATCATCGTAATTCCATTTAAACACAAGTTTGAACGATGTTTTAAGTATAAAGTTATTGTAGAGTGTGTAAGACACACGAACAGTAGTTTGCTGTCGACGTATGTAACTGCAGCCGACGTTAGAAGTCGGCGGCTAGTTGTCGACATGCCCTCGACGTGCTATCGACGCATTGGCGGCTGCCGCCGGCTGATGTTGACAGCTAGCCGCGTCTGTCATTTGACCGTCGAATGCAGTTAGTCCAGGAGCTAGGACGTGCACAAAATGAGCCTAATAAAAGAAATTGATTCTGAAATGCTTATTAGTGCTTTCAGAAAAGCGAGTCGTTGCTCCGCTGAAATACTTTTTCGCATGATGGTATCTCGGCGAGAAAGTAAGTTTTTTAAAATGGTCGTCAGCTCATCAAAGACGTCTTAGACGACTTACACAGCTAACTATGCATTGTCATCCAAGCTAAACCTGTATACAAAATTTCAGCTCATCGGTTTAAGATATCTGCTTTAAAATTGATCTGCAATAAGTATTTGTGACATAACTCATAACCCGACTGGGTACAACACCTTGTCTTGGGTGTTAGGAGGAATGCGCCGCATAAGGCATAAGTTAGCTTCAAGCTAATTACTGTAACTTCAAGCTAAGCCATACGCAGCGTAAACACAATTCCAGTTTGATTTGAAGTTATCCTTCTCCTAGACAGGCAAACCAATGCTGTTGACGCATATCTCACCAAAATTTAACTCGTCAAAGTTTACCTATCGATGCTTCAGACTCAAAACATTCAACCTCAATATTTATAATAGAGGACTCCAAGAAAACCCCTTTTATTCACAGTCGTATACCTCATGACTGAGGGTCGTTATGTGGAATGAAACACACACAACGACTTTCTTGGCAATATTTATTGGAATGGTTAGCCATTGCCTTCTCCATCTCACACACTAGCTAGTGTGCAGGTTTTTCCTCACGGTGTTTTCCTTCACCGTTTTCACCGCTCGGCTATCACGCCTTTTTTTTCACGCAAAGAAAACCCAATACACCAAATTTCTAAACGGATCGGAGCAACGGAGTTAAACTCGCATGCTTATTCTCTGCAAATCCTTTCGTTTGCTTCCCATATTGCAGGAAAGCTAAAAAAAAACTTAGTCCGCCATCTTTAGGAGACCGATATATTGGATTTGGAATGACGTTACCCTATTTATTGAGTTACTTTTAGCAAGCCCTTTCATTTGATACCAATATTGTAGGAGTACATTTAGAAGTCGTCCATATTGTTTTTTAGTAACGTCACTTTATTTTTTAGTTACTCTCAGCAAGCCCTTTCATTTCATACCCATATTGTAGAAATGCATTGAAAATAACGAGTCCGCCATCTTGGATGCTCCGCCATGTTGAATTAAGAGTGACGTCACATATCTTACCATGCATTGTCATCCAAACTAAACGTGTATGCAAAATTTCAGCTCAATCGGTTTAAGATATCTGCTTCAAAATTGAGTTGCAAGATTCCACCCGAACTAACATTGTTAATCAGTTGCAATGTAACTAACATTGCAAACTAAATAAAAGCTTGTAAAAATAAAAGGAATTATTTCAATACGTCTGTTTTATTTTTACAACTTATTAGATCGTTCTCAGTTTATGCATGTATGCAACACGAGTCAATGTTACAGCTTTCTGAATTAATTCTTATTCTACAATTTTACAAATAAAAAAATGAATTTTTGAATAATACCTACCAACTGCTCCCGCGATAATAACGCTGGATATAGAAAAATACATTTTCATTATTCATGTCCAGTTAGCCTATGTCCTTCTAAGAGTCTCGAACTATCCGGTCTCGGTCTCCATACAGATTAATTACGGCGATTATGTTGAGCCGGCATTAAAAAAAAATACCAAGTAGTAATTTAACTAATCAAGTTAATTAATATTTATAAATAAACTAACTGTATTTCAAATTTTGTTTATTATTACTAGCCCCCGGAACTTCGACTGCGCAAATGCCAGATTTCCATACAAACTTATCACCCATTTCACCCTCATAATAATAAATCTCGTTTTTTTTTTGCTATTCTGCTATTCTAAGAGTAGACAAATTTAACAAATAAGAGATCATCAAAACCGGCCCAGCCGTTCTCGAGTTAAAAGAATTCGACAAACCCGGCTTTATAATAATAATAAATTGTTTCAACAAACACACCAATTACAGCTCCAAACGACGATGGCGACTGAATAACGAATAGACATACTTATATACGTTTATATACATCCATGACTTAGGTGCGAATGCTCGTGCTCATCACACATACATGTGCCCCTTACGGGATTCAAAACCGCAACCTCTGGTTTTGTAGTCCGGAGCACTAACCACTACACCAAGAGGTCGTAAAAGGCGTCAGAGTTTTAATATATTAAAAGATTATTTATTAGTCATACCAGACGACAGGGAACAGTATGGCGCCGCAGCATAGCAGGTCCACCAGTATGAAGATGTCGCGCCACGCGTTGTGTTCCGCCGCGCCCTCCTCGCTCTCCGCTATTATTATTTCGGCCACGTTTGCTACCACCTGAAAACCAGACAAAGTATTAATAGTGTCCTCCTGCATTCGACTACTGCTAATCTCAACAGAGATTAGCCGACTGCGCGCGAGATATTATAGTGCACAAGTGTATGCGCAATACACAGGTGCACTCTCTGTTCCTTCACTCTTATAATTCGGTGAGACGGCAGTCATCATCAGTAGAGAGATCTAGCCCAGGACCAACGGCTTAACGTGCTTTCCGAGGCACGGGGGTGTTAACATAACCAACTTCCCAAATCCGGAGCCGTGTCGGAGTTATTTCAAGACAGAAAAACCCACACACAGTATTAAAGTCTAAAAAAAGCACTAGACAATAGGGAATACAAAGGATGTCCCACAAATGACTTACCAATACAATAAATTAATAAATAAAATAAACATACTCATTAAAAAAACAAAACACCCGACGACGCACAGTGGTTCCAAATAAATAAAAAATGGACATTGATGCTAGAAGCTTGAAAATTTTTCTGATGGTTTACACTAAGTCAACTAATATGACAAAAAAATATATCAGCCTAAATTTAATTATCTTATTCGATGCTGTCCTATTTGGAAATTCCAAAATTTGACTAATAATTTAGACAATCTTGTTAAAACACATTTGGAAAAGATTCTGAACATTCGTCTTTTGGAACGGTCTTGGGATCAAGCGTCCCTTCCTATCCGTTTTGGTGGGATTGGGACACGCAAAATTTCCACTGTCTCCTTACCTGCCTTTCTATCCTCATCTTACAGCACGTCCACTCTCGTTGCAAGTATCCTGCAGCCTTCTACTGCAAACTTCGAAGTGGCGTGCCTGGACGAGGCTAGAAATGCTTGGGATATAGCATATGCGAATAAATTCCCTTCAGATTTTAAAATTCAAAGGAGTTGGGACCAAATTTCTTGTGAGTCTATTTTGAAAAGTCTTATTGACAGTAGCACTGACAACGCGGATCTAGCCAGACTAAAAGCAGTTTCCACCAAGGAAGCAGGATACTGGCTTCAGGCCTATCTTTCGGCCAACGTGGGAACCCTTTTGGACTCAGAAACTCTACGAGTCGCGATAGGTCTGCGTGTTGGTCCTGAGGTTTGCCTTCCACACAGATGTCCTTGTGGTTCTGATGTCAGCTCGTTGGGACATCACGGACTCTCCTGTATTAAAAGTGCAGGCCGCTTTTTGCGTCATGCCAGCATCAACGACATCATCCGTCGGTCTCTTGCCTCTATCAAAGTGCCGGCTTTAGTCGAGCCGAACGGTATCGCGCGTGATGATGGCAAGAGACCAGACGGGATGTCACTTGTTCCTTGGCGGATGGGTCGGGCTCTTGTGTGGGACGCTACCTGTGTCGACACACTTGCAGCCTCTCATCTGCCCGGGACAAGCCGTGATGCTGGTTTGGCTGCGAGAAGTGCCGAAAACTTTAAAAAGAACAAGTACAGGCAGATCGACTCCCGGTACCACTTTGTACCGTTTGGAGTCGAAGAACTGGGTTCGTGGGGTCCCAACGCTATCTCTTTTTTCAAAGAGATTTCCAAGAGGCTAGTTGACATCAGTGGTGACCTAAGAGCTGGCAGCTACCTTGCTCAGCGTATAAGCATCGCTATCCAGCGCGGTAATGCTGCCAGCATCCTAGGAACCTTACCACAAGGTTCCTAGGATGCTGCAAGGTTTTTGTGTTGTATTAAGTAATTTATCTTAATTTTTATTAATAAGTTGTATATATAGTTAATTACGCTTTAATAAATAATATGTTTTTCATCCTACCACGACTATATCGTAGTAAAAAAAAAAAGTATATATTTTTTTTGTATGGAAGAAATCATATTTCTGTTTATTTCTCGAAACACTTAAAAGCTGTCAAGATGACGATCATATATGTAAGAAAACAAGTGATTCTGAGTATTTCATGCAAAGATACTTTGTACTTATCTCTGCGTACTTTTGAGTTATTAAGGGTTGAACAATTTTTTTTTCCTAAACCTATTGCTTAAACCATTTAATTAAATAATAAAATAAGATTAAAAATGGGCTGCATAATATATAAATAACATTAACATAATATTGTTTATAATTAAACACAAGTATGTACGTACAAATAAAATATACGCATATTAAAAAAAACTGTTTTTAGGGAAATAATTCAAAAATATGTATTGTTTGGTGCGCTGGCCAGCAAAAAGTAGCTCCGATGCGAGTTTGCCAGAATAACAATAAAGCAATTGATGACTCATTACGACATGTACGTTCACGCACTGCGCGTGCGCACTCGTATGCATCAGTGTTCAGCTAGGTTGTGATAAAACGTGTTACTACTTTTTCTGTACGCTTTCATTAAATATTTCGTTGTTGTCTTTTTTTGTTATTGTGACGTTTTTTTATTATTGTTACGTTTTTTGTTTTCGTTCTTTTTTCTTTTTAAAGTCCAGTCCAGCCAAGTTTTGGTTCGTTTCTTGCTCTCGTAAAATTTTCTTATTCATTAAATTCGAATTTATTTGTTTTTCTCGAATCGTAATCGTATTCGAGTTGTTTTTCATTTTGTTATTGTCCATATTCTTTGAACATCATATAATATCTCAGTATTTGTCACAAATTTAGATTTGTACTGCGCCCTTAAATCAGGTGGTGGTATAAAAAATACTGATTTTTTATACAAAATTATTGTCGAACGTATTGGCATCGAATTGTCCTCCGGAGATTTGAATATTATCAAATCATTTTGTCGCAATTTTACAAGCAATGTATTAAAGAGATGGTCTGCTGCTAGCAGAGCCCAAAAGACATTTTTGCACCTAAGTTCAAATTGGTTACAGTCCGGATTGTGTGGCCGAAATGTCAAAATATAGATTTAAACAGTGTTTTTAATATTAATACCGCGGATGACGTTCGAATTATTGGGACCGCGGAAGATGTTTCAATTATTGAGACCACGGAAGTAGATGTACATCAACCGAGTTCCAGTATAAATAAAAGACCTTTCACGGATTTATCCGATAAGCAGAAAAAAAGGCGCTCTCTCACACTTTTGGATCATTCTGAGGAAGAACTTGTTTATGCTTTATGTGCTAAACTGAAAAAGTCTAACAAAACCAAATTAGCGGCTATAATCAAAGAATTATTCCAAAACGAAGAAAAATGCCAAACAGTAGACAAGCTTTTGTTTACAAAAAAAAAACTGAAAAACCGTGCCTCCCTGAAGATAAAACGTTAGCGCTAGTTACATCATCAAATTTTTCGAAATGGCAATATCGCAATTTAAAAGCCATTATCGATTCAGAAAATATTTTTGGACTTCCGTCCTATAAAAAGCTTCTGGAAATAAAAAAAAAATGTTATCCTTCAGGAGCAGATATAACTGTAACCGAATCTGGAGTTAAAATACGACTGCAATCGCTATTGGATTTGACTGTTCATAGAATCTTAAAAGTTATTCAGTTTCATATGGCAGACACAAAGTCACTAAAATTTATATGAAAATGGGGATGTGATGGGTCAACTTCTCAAAGTAACTATAAACAAAAGTCAAAGTCCGACTTATACATTGACGATTCTTCAGTTTTCATGATCAGTTTGGTTCCGCTTCGTTTGGTAGAAGATAGTGGTACTATCGTTTGGCAGAATCCTCCATCTTCAACAAATTACTGTCGACCAATTGGTTTTCAATTTACCAAAGAAACGAGTGATTTGATCAAAAAGGAAATTGCTTCTATAAATGAAGAAATCTCCACTCTTGTCCCGACAATTGTAGAAAACCTTCAGATACATCATGATTTGCATATGACTATGATTGATGGGAAAATTTCCACGGTGGTTTCTAATACATCTTCTGCAGCAGTATGTAATATATGTGGTACTCCACCAAGTAAAATGAATGACTTGGACTTTGTGTCAAAACAACCTATCAGAGATGACATTTACCAATACGGTTTATCCTCGCTGCATATGTGGATAAGATGTATGGAATGTATATTACATATTTCCTACACTTTAGATTTTAAGAAGTGGGCAGCCCGAAATGATGACAAATTGTTAAAAGAAACCAAAAAAAAATTGACCCAAGAAGAATTCCGGGAAAAACTGGTTTGTTAATTGACATAGTTAAACAGGGATTTGGCACCACTAACGATGGTATTACAGCACGTAGGTTTTTCAAAAATTTTGAACTGTCTGCTGAAATAACAGGTATTCACCCTGATTTAATCAAAAGATTTGCAGTTATTCTTCAAGTGATTTCATCTGGGCAACATATTAATACTAGCCTTTTTTAGGAAATATTGCAAAGAAACAGCAATACTGTATACTAACCTATACCCATGGTATTACATGCCTTCTAGTGTACATAAGCTGTTGATTCATGGCGCTGATATTTGTGAAAGTTTTTCATTTATACCTATAGGCATGCTTTCCGAAGAAGCATCCGAAGCACGAAATAAAGATTTCCGAAACGTTAGACGGGCCCACACAAGAAAAATCGGCAGAATTGAAACTAATTTGGACATAATCCACAACTTCCTTATTAGCTCGGATCCTTACATCACTCATATTAAGCCAAAATTTGTTCGATCCCATAAACAATTATTTCCAGAGGCCAGCGCATTAATCTTACACAGGGAATTATTTTCAGAGGAAACAGAGATTTCTCAAGAAAACGTTGACCCAAATATTCAGTGATTTTTGTTTTATATAGTTGCAGTCCATATTAGTTTAGTGACTACTAATCAAATGAGTTTATATTTCTTCGATTCAATCTTATAAACATTAATTTTAATATACAAAATTACGTTTTTTCAACCCTTAATAACTCAAAAGTACGCAGAGATAAGTACAAAGTATCTTTGCATGAAATACTCAGAATCACTTGTTTTCTTACATATAAGATCGTCATCTTGACAGCTTTTAAGTGTTTCGAGAAATAAACAGAAATATGATTTCTTCAATACAAAAAAATATATACTTACTTTTTTACTACGATGTAGTCGTGGTAGGATGATATTTTTTTTTTGTCATATTAGTTGACTTAGTGTAAACCATTAGAAAAAAATCCAAGCTTCTAGCACCAATGTCCATTTTTTATTTATTTGGAACCACTGTGCGACGGTCCTTAAGAGGAAACGCGGTCTAAGTGACATTTGAAAAATGTGTTTTTGAATAAAATGTTGCTGTCTCGATGCATGCTCTGGCGGCCGCCCCCGCACCCCGCACTGCTCTATCCATGTGTGAGTAGCGTAAGTCTGTGTGTGTGCGCACTGGACCTCGCGCAAAACTCGTTAATATAAAATATTTTCAAGAAACATGATGTACTCTTTGATAAACTATAACCAAAGATACAGTACACAATACAAAATAAAGCCTATGTATACACAATTCTTTTTGGTGGAAAGTTTCTTAAAACTATAAAAACAAAGAAGAAAAAATTATTCAAATTCAGGTTATTGTAGAGTCAATATTGAATAAAATTCGTGTTTTGATTCCAATATTTACGTTATTATATCTTTATAACAGGGCATCATGCAAGATGTAGTTACGTTGCTATTTATATAGGAGCTTGAACATGATACATCATTAAATTAAAAGAAATAATAATAATGTTAATGAGTGCCGTGGCTGTGTATCATGATTATATCCTTTTATATAGTTTATCAAAGATATACCTAGAAACATGAAGGAGAGGTGACAGATGAAATTTTCCGGTTCACTCATACTACGAGTACGTAGCTAAATTAATATTTTACAAAAATAATAATTTACATATTTTTTTTATATCTTTACAAACATACTAGTAAGATACGACACGACAATCCACTTTAACAGCAAGACTGATTTTGCAAAAGCTTAATATTTATGAAATTATAGTCTTTTTTTTTTCTTCATACACGGTATGAAGAAAAAAAAAAGACTATAATTTTTACTTATGGAGATTGATTGACAACAATGACAACACCTTTCAACAAGACATTATCTAATTGTGCAACAATAACAAGTTGAAATCCACTATATTTTAAAGAAAATGAAGTAATGTCGTTTATTTATGACAGCTAAACGGAAGAACATCATTTTCGTATAAAATGCAGGATTCATGAATACTTCATGAAATGTTTCATATGCCCGACACAAATAAGTCAACCTGCACAAGCATCATGTGCTTTACACGAAGCAATCGCAACAAGAGAAGAGGCTAATTATTCTAAATGTTGGCGTGGACGGAAAACGACGGAATTCCTTCAATAACAGTGGTTGGAGATGGATCTTGAGCGAAGAGAACCGACAAAAGTGGATACAATACCCTGGAACAATTTCATATCTGGTGCAGGATTATGCTGCGTGTGAAGCACCTATAACAACGGATTCACTCTGCTTGGACTTTTTCGTTACTGTAGCGCATCTGCGATGTTTGCGAAAATTAGAACTGATGATCTTTACTCAATCATTCGCAAGAAGACGGGCTCAGTCTGACCAGAATGTTGTTGTTACAGTCTTAATGTGTTCGTGTAACGACATTTATAGTTGTTATAATAAAATCGTTTTTCTTTCTTTGTTACTTACCTTAGTTTTAAAGATGATAGTAAATATCTACTAACAAGTGGTTCGCAATTGGCGCAATAAAAACTGTATTATGAAACAATTTGTTTAATTGGTTCGAAGCTGGCACAAGTGTGTCCCTCCTTTAGAAAGTAAAAATAGGTATTTTTCTTATTAGATTTAGTGATCTGCATCTGCAGATTGTCGACAGTGTGCTTATAAACCATACAATAGATAATGTAATTTATTAGACGTCTTGGTGGATATTCCAACAAGCCTTCACTCACCTTATCTTCTAAATATGTATATAAAAATGAAAACTGACTTAATGACTGACTGAAAATCAACCCACAGCCCAAACTGCTGGGTCTAGAGACACTGAGGAGTAGGAGTAGTTGACCTTTAAAAGCCAAAGTGATGAAAGCTAATGATAAAAAATATTAATACAAATTATCAAGACATCGATGTCGATTAGGCCAACAATGGCATATCGATATAATTATCGACTATAAAGCATCACTGTACGTATACGTATATGTTATGACATTACCCACCCCCCCAAACCTCTCCTCTTAAAGCAAGAAAGGGACAAATGCAACTCAGACCAAAATTCGCTTCATAAAACTGACCAAAACAGCATTTCGTAATCCCCTGTTTTCTCGACGAAAGCTTTAGTTTACAAAAATAATTAAACCAAGGATGGGACTATGCTCCTATGTTTTAGTTTTTGTCTTAAAGTGCGTAGATTTTATTTAGCGAGCGTCTAAAGTTTGAGGTTGAAATTTGGCAATTTTCTTAGTGTTTGAAGGCCCATATTTCCTGTGTTAATTCGAATATCGGAAAAAACGAAACATAGGAGCATAGCCGTAGTAAATGCAGATATTATAGCAAAAAAAAATGTCATATGCCTTTTGAGCACATCCTTGTACTTGTAAATGTAGGTGCATAATGTTGACCAATATTTAATTTAGTATCAAACAATAAGAAGGTACAGTCACAAGCAATGAAATGTATACAAAATATGTTTATATGTCATTGTAATAAAGTATCAAATCGAATGCAGACGTATACATATTGATGCTCGTGACTGTACACGCAACAATCATTCACAATATATATATATATATATATATATATATATATATTGCAATTGTGCCAGTTTACCTGCAGCGGTATAACGATCATGAACAGCTTCTTGTCGCGGTCAGCCAGGATGTGCTTGATGAAGTTCCAACCAGTGCCCACCAGCACGATCGTCACGAACAGTACCGCGCCTTTGAGCCTACAACAAGATTCATACCGTAGTATATAATATACAGACAGATATTCGCTTTGTGCTAAGTGGGTGGTGGGACCGTAAAAGCGATGGCAGCGCGCGATGTGGCAGAAATGTGCATTAACTATGTCTTGTCATATGTCAAATTGCTATATTATCATAGAATTCCATACAAACGTATTTTTAAGCAAAAAGGTTAAAATTTACACGTTAAAATTCACATTTAATTGTCACAGTATTTTATAAAGTGTAAAAAAAAAACAATAAAAATTCACTAAATGCAAGTTTTCCAACATCAAAAAAGAAATTTGAGCAAAGAAAATAATAGTTGTAGTCACTAGGGGCGCTGTCATCGTGCACACAGCAAATAGTGACTGCCTCGTAGGTCTAGTGGTCAGCACGTTGAGTACTATCCACGAGGTTCGAACCCGGGTCGAATCCCAGGTCGGGCCGAAAGTGTTGGGATTTTCTGGCTTTAAATAACTCAGACAGCACCGGAGTCAGGAAGTTGGTGGTGTTAACGCCCCCATGCCCCGGAATGCACATTGAGCCGTTGGTCCTGCGCCCAATTTCTCTATGGTTATGTCGGACTGCCATCTCAACGAATTATGAAAGTAAGTAACACAGAGTGCACATGTGTATTGCACACACACTTATGCAATATAATATTTCCCGCGCAGTTTGCTAATCTCTGTTAAAACTAGCTAGGAGGAAATTATTACTAACTAGCTGTGCCCCGCGGTATTACCCGCGGCTTATTAGGTAAAATAAATTGCGTAACTATAACTATTTACAATTTTAGAAGCAAAACAATTTAAATTTGAGCATCGGAAAGATCAATTTACAAAATTTTATGAGTGACAGAATCTCGGGTCTCGGGTCGTAGAGAGCTAGAAATCATTTTACTGCAGCACATCGCGGTAAACAACATTGCGGGACTTATTGTTTTCTGCACAAATAAGAAGATTTCTGACACACGCGAGCAACCACCACGTACAGTTGTACGTGGGAGAAGCAGAGGGTGCCCAGGTGAATGCCGGCTACTTTTAGAGTTTGTCCTTGACTTTTATTTATCATGATAGAGAAAGTCACTTTTAAATGAAATTGTAGGCGTTTGAACTGGAAGGGTAAGTCTGTGGGTATTATAGGGATTCTGGGTATCAATACCGTCTCTCCTTTGGCCCCTTCAGTAAGAATGGTGGCCTGGACGATGTGCCTTCTCAGCTCTGTAATGCGTAACGTAGTGCCGTTGCACAGTCTGGGCGCGTCCAGGTTACGGATCAGTATGACAGGCACATCAACTTTGAGTTCCAACTTGTGGGTGGTCTCTGACAGGTCGTGGGAATTTTAAGAACCCTACTGGGTATACAGTTGCGTCGTCAGTTGTCATCACCGTGTCTATTGACATGTAGGTCCTCACATCACCTGGAACTTGCTCTAATATTCTTTTATTATTTTTTTCTACCAATTTGTTTTTGGGCGCCATAGCTCTTTAAACTCGTAAAAACCTCATTAATAAGGTTATCTTTCGGGCTAACAACATTGCTAAACAGGCTGTCAAAGGTTATTTGGTCGTTAGCATCCGACGGCATGCGACCTTCGCCGACCTCGAGAAGCGCTTGTGCCAAAAGTCCAGACTCCTGATCATTGAAGAGCTGGACACTCTTGTTAGTAATCAGCTGTAAGCGCTCTTCTTTAGCCCACAACGAAAAAGCCTTGAGGCATGCATTTATCTCGTCTGCTGCGGTACCTCCCTCGATAACCGGCAACGTCTGCCGGAAATCACCTGCCAGCAAGACGACCACTCCACCCATCAAGATTCGATTGCCCCGAATGTCTTGCATGCTGCGATCCAGTGCTTCAATCGCTCGCTTGTGCGACATTGCACATTCGTCCCACACGATCAATTTGCACCATTGCAATAGAGCACCGCGAATACTACTTTTGCTGATGTTATCGGCGTTTCTTCACTCGGAAGCGCTCAGTAATGCAACATCGTCGGTGTAAAGCATGCTGCCAGGGGCGGGTTCATGCATTTCCCTTGTTATGTAGTCTAAGCAGATGGTGGACTTATGGTGATAAGAGTGGTTTTATAATTCAAAACCACGAAAGAATTGTACACATTAAATCCACCGACACTCGCCACGGGCCGTCCAGCGCATCCCTCGTGGCGCCGTCAAAAGCGTATGGTATTTTAAAACTATGAGATCTCCTAAGACAATTATTTAAATTGAATGGTATAAAAGGCAATTATGATCTAAATTAAATGCTTGTGAATAATAAAGTATTGATTTGGACAAATACTAATACAGATCTTATGAAATTACCTTGTTAAGTAATGCACTAATGTAAAACATTTATTATTACCATAAAAAAGGTTAAAGTGAGCAAACCTTAAGAGATAGATTCGCACTTTTCTGTAGAACTATTTAAGGCTAATATTTCTGCCATACATTATATTGGTGTAACTCTTACAATTTTTGCAGCGTACGCGAAAATAGCTCAAAAATTACAGTTTTTTTCCGGCTTCATTAACACTTATCGTCATAACTTCGGTATTTTAATACGTATCTTTATGAAATATAGTCTATGTGTTATTCCAATGTCTAAGCTAAATTTGTGTAAAGTTTCATCGAAATCTATTCAGTAGTTTTTACGTGAAGAAGTACTAAACATACACACTCACACACTTACAAACTTTCGCATTTATAATATTTGTGGGATAAAATATACAGAGCAATGATGCTAAGTTGAGAGGTCGGAGAGGTTCCCGGGTGCATAAGCAATGTTGCTTGTTGCATGTCCACATTAAGTTACGGGTATCAAAAGAAGCAAGTCGTATACATGTCGATACGGAGGTTTTTCTTGCAGATAATATTTTTTCAGTCAATACTTACTACAGATCAATAAATACTTACAAATGTGTAATATAAAACAATATCGCCCACGTCGTGACATGTTCTCCTCTTATTTGTATGAAGTGATAATTGATCCCGTGGAAGGCAAGAGACAACGCCTTCAGATACACCAACACACACATGATTATGTGTATTCTGTATACAGGGTGTCTGCTAGTGCGCAAGATGAATGTCCAGAAACCGGCACTCAGGAAGAATATTAGCGACATCATGCTGTATAAAGCGGGGAGGGGCATTTCACCAGCTGACAAAAAGTTGTCACCGCTATTGCTTTCATATATTTCGATCTGAAACAAAAATTTTTGTGCTATTGCTAAATACAATTAAATCACAGCACGCGCATCAGAATCAAAAATATATGTTAAGGAGTTGTCCAAAAGTGTTGTAAGATTTAAGAGTTCCGTACCTCAAATGGAAAAAAATTGCTTTTACTTTTTTTCTTTTTAAGATAACTTTGTCGTCTGTTTGTCTGTCTTTTTCTCAAAAACGAGTAGATGTATCAAGTTAAAATTAACGTCTAAAATTTGTGGCAGTGGTCCCTTGAAGCTGTGAAAATCAAACTTCTTAGTTACCGCAATTCAAAGATATGGTCATTTGAGCCTTATTATCACATTGCGCAGAAAAATCAAAAACTATTAGGTACTTACCATAGACCTAAAATAATGAAAGCCAAGACGGAAGGTATTACAGCAAAAGAAAGGAACAATCCCAAATCCGCAAAATGTATGATTACATCGTAGAATTTTTTTATTATTTTTATAACTTAAGCAATTTGTTTGCAAGTTTAATTATTTAATAATTCAATTTATTTTGACAAAAACCTTTATTGGTACGGAACCCTCAATCCACGAGTCCGACCCGCGTTTGCCTGGTCTTTTATAGAACAAAAAAATCTTACCACTGTGTTCATAGGGGTCACAGCGCCATTCCTGCTATGAGGACAGTTGTGGAAGTACAAGTTGTACAAACCCTCTTCTCTCTGCGAGGCCACGAGCATGGCGAACTGTTGAAAGGGGTCCTCATCATTAAATGTCGGATATTAATTTATACAGATACATATACAAAATAGGAGAAACAAAGTACAATCTTTGGGTACCTACAGAAATCCTTAGCTGTGATTAAGAATACCACGGGAGAGTTTAGTATAAAAGGCATAAAATAAGTACAACTAAGTAAAATATACATAATATCAAATTTTATTTTACGAAACGGTATTGTGATGCTGTCCAAGATTTATATGAGCACCTGCGCGCGTGGCAAGAATGTGCAACGCTGAATTATATTCTTTAAGAATATACTCAGAAATCCCTCTACTTCAATCCAGATTATTCTAGCAGTAGATTACATAGATCTACATTTTACATCTTTCTGTGTAAAGTACTTTTTTATTATATGGTGTGCAATAACGAGTCATCTATCTATGTAGTGCTATTATAGTTTTAGAAAACTGTAGGTAATGCATCTGAGTACCCGACTCGTATAATTATTTTTATAACTTAAGCAATTATTTTGCAAGTTCAAATTGAATTTAGCTCACAAAAATTAATCGACTCTACCAACTAAGCTACGGAAGACGTTAGTCAGCCGACGAATTTTTGTAAGTACATACTTGCTACGCCAGTGAGCCGGCGTTCGATTTCATCTATACTTGGGGAATGTACCCGCATGTATCCGATGTAAATATTTTTACAAATATTTAACCATCAGTTAAGATGACATTAGTTGGTAAGAGCACTCGCCCGGATAGCGAAGGGACGTGGGTTAGAGTCCCACCGGATGACACAGTCGATTAATTTTTGTGAGCGAAATTCAACCCGACTCATAGTTATCATTTTTGTGTTTTTATAATTTCTAAACGCTTAAATCTATTTCAAGTGAAAAACGCAAGATTTTAAACATTGACTCAGCTGGCAAGATTCCTTAATGATAAGGCTGCTGTTTGGACAAGTGTGATGTCACTTACGCTCGTGTTGTAATAGTCGACCCCATTCCGCGTCTCTTTTGTTATAGGCAGGTTCGCGAACGAGCATTGCGGTACTGATTTACCGACGGAGTTTATATCTGAAACAAAATCATATTTTTCTATAAAAAGTTTTGAAAAAAAAATCCCAGGGTTCTAAGGCTGTATAATTCAGTAGCACTATTTCGTTTACGGCTTAAGGCCACGGTATAAATAAATCGGACCTTTTAGCATGAAAATTGACTAAAACAGTAAACTTGGCTCAGTATGCAAGAGTATTACAAGTTCCTTTTACAGTTAAGTTAAATGAATATAGAGCAATTACCCTCTGATTTTTTTAGTATCTAATATCAATTGTAAATATATTTATTTATCTAGTATTTAGATTTGTTTATAAAACGAAACAAATATTAATACATTTGGTAAAATGAAACGAAAATTAAAAAAATATATATTTGGTAGTTACAATACAGAGGCCCTACTTCTACGTCCGTATTTTCGAATCTAGCCATCACGCTCGTTCGCGATAAAATTCTGGCGTGAGTGACAGGGACGGCTACATTCGAAAATACGGCAACCTTCAACCGGAGTACGGCCTCTGGATAGCATTATAAGTGTGTGCCAAAAAGGTCCCTGCTCAGCATTAATCGTGACAGCGCGTAGCATGGGGCTTATATTTTTTAAAAAAGGTTATACCATTAACAGCTCGTTTCCTTCTATGAACGAACATATACTGGGATTGCCTCTTCGCCCTGTCGATGGGTATCATAGAGCGGTTCTGGTACAGGTGTAGCGCGTCCACCTCTCCGTTGCAAGTGATGTTTAATCTGTAAATAGTTTGAGAATTGCATATGGGATATAAAATTTTAGGAATTGTTAAGAATGTGCTTGGAATCTGGTTCAAAATCAAGGTTATAATTAACGTTGCAAGGTGTCCGGATAAAGCCGGACATAGGTAGGCTGTTTAATTGCGTGTCCGGCCAAAATAAACGGTGTCTGGTTTGTCCGGCTTTTGCTAGGGTTTTTATATTTCGCAAACGAGCAAGCGCCGAGCGTGGCAATTTTTTTGTCGTACCTATTAAAATACTGAGACAAAATCCTCAATAATGAAGGGTGTCCGGCCAAACTGGCTGGTCTGTCCGGCTATTAGGTTTGGCGTCCTGGCAACCCAGTTAGGATTTTCATAAAAGACCGGAAATGTTAAATAGGGGATTGTTTTAAATTAAAATACTATATCAGTAACCTAAATCTATGAATACATATCAGAAACGTATTATTATGAAGTGAATAAATGAAAATGAATATGAACATTTCATCGAATATTGTACGTTTGTATGAAACTACACCAGAGTTGAAGCCAAATCGATGACAATTGGTATTAAAAATAAAGAATGACGTAGGTATTTCAAGATTTTAAAAATTCAACCTTTAAGGGGGTAAAAAGAGGGTGGAAATTTGTATAAGTAATTCGACATTTGCGCGGACGAAGTCGCGGGCAACGACTTGGACTAGTCCAAGATACAGTTGGCTAAGTACGTGTTAACAACATTTGTGGAATGCAGATAATGTTTGCTACAAAATAAAATTCGCTTCGCATTTGTAGAAACAACATGTGGTGACAATGCAAGGATAAATTTTCTATTCATATACATAAACGCTTATCTCGCTGATATTACAACGTACACACAGCCGCAAGTAAAACTACACAACATGTTGACCTTGAGACCATCTCTATTCCCTACGTAAAAAAAAACTATTTTCGTAGTTCAAACGTATACCTTGACGTGCTGCCTTGATAGCATTAGGCCGGCCTTTTTCTGTTACTTTTTGATGATTTTTTTCCTGTACCTTTGCTATGATCGATTTTACATCACTAGGGTCACGATAGTCCTTTCTTTTACAAAACGCAGTATATGGAAGAGATGACATTTGAAAATCTATAGTTGTTTAAGACATACCTATTCTCCTCTCTTATTTAAATCTGCCTAACCGAACGCGCCTACTGCACTGCACTGAACTCGTACCACGCATCGATATAAAAGACGCAAGGCGCGCGTAGAGTCATCATTTTACTCAAATGCAGGTAGTGCGGTGCGAATTGGTAGTTGTATACAATTTCATACAAAGATTTATAAGCTGCGATGCCCACAGCGCATACAAGTGCACGTTCAGCCTTAGCTAGTATATTAAGACATACCTTAAATTAGTGAAGTCCATCTTCAGAAAGACTATAGCAGGGTGTTGTGGAGTGACTCCAATGTTTTCGATGTCCTTTAAGAAGCATGTGTCTGAATGCGACTCAAGATATGGACTGATCGCATCGTTTACTGTTCTGTCTAAAGTGAATCCATACTGGAAACGGGAAAGAGTTACTAATTAATTTAATTGAAACTATATCAATTGATATATAAAATGTGCAAGACTATGCAAAATGTACTTACACACACACACATGCAATATTACTGGACTATTCGTCTTGTAGAAGATCTTTGAAGAAGATCCGCAAAAGTTAGAAAGAATGCTACAAGACCTTAGCTAGGAAAGTAGTAGAATAGGCCTATTGCTGAACCCAGATAAAACAAAATTATTAACAAATGCCAGGCCATGGGAAATATTGATAAACAACCAACCTTTGGAGTACATAGAAGAGTACACCTATCTGCGACAGATTATCTCTCACCAGGACCAGACCAACAAAGAAATAAATAGAAGAATAACAAGTGGCTGGAAAAGATATTGGTCTCTAAAGGAAATACTAAAATCGACAGATCTCAGCATAGGCATCAAAAGGAAAGTCTTTAATACGTGCATCCTCCCATGCATCACATACGGTTGCGAGACATGGTCCTTGTCAAAGAGCCAAAGAGATAAGTTAGCACACTGTCAAAGAGCCATGGAAAGAAGTATGTTGGGCTTCAAAAAACAAGACAGAAAGCGGAACATCTTTATCCGAGCAACGACTTAAGTCACAGATGTATTAACAAAGATAGACCAACTTAAATGGCGATGGACGGGTCACATGATGCGCTGGCCACTTGACAAATGGAGCAAGATAGTCACTGAATGGTACCCCAGGGATGGAAAGAGAAACATAGGCAGACCGCCAAATAGATGGGAGGACGAAATAAAACGCACTGCAGGTCCCAACTGGAGGAGAGTTGCCAGAGACAGAGTGCAATGGAAGGAGTTAGAGGAGGCCTTTGCCATGAGGCACACTGAACTAAGAGATATATTATAAAACTAACTAAAATTGTAACAGAAAAAGTTCAGGATAAAAGGCTATTGATTGATTGATTGATTGATTCGTCTTGTGGAGTGAATAATTGAGATTCAAGTATTTTTTATACTTAATAGATAAGACTTAATTATTATGCACATTAAATCTACATTAATATTTGCTCCGTTGAAAATAGTAAGAAAATACAGTACTGCAAATACTTTTATATAATTTAATATTATAGAATAAGAGGTAAAGTAGCAAAATTTCTCATTACTATCTTAAAAATGTCATGTTTTGTTTCTGTTGGCAGGACATTCCCGATCCTGATATGTGAAAAACTTTGGTCTGCTTGCACCCAGTGGTTGAAACTATGGGATATAGTGCTTAGAAGAGGCTTAATCGTTGCGGGGAATAAACGATCACCAAAATGGTCACTTTTTGACTTGAAGAGTGGCATTTCCAAAAGTGAAACGAGTGATTCTGCTGGCTCACAATGGTTATGGTAAAAGTTATGATACATGCAATTGAAAAAAAAGAAAAAGACAAATGAATAATTTTGATAATCATTCAAAGTATGATATTTCCACAGACAATATGAGTTGGTCTACTGGATGAACTACCAGAAAACTTTTACTCCTTTTTATACCAACCTCCCCAAAAACAGGCCCTGAAGGTAGCATGAAGTTAACCATCTTGACGTCCAAGACTCCTCCTTGGAAGAAGCCAAATGTGGTGAGTTCCACATAGTGACGCTCATCATCCTGCAACAATCAAGATATATGTTGATTTACCATCAGCATATTTATACAAAATGAAAGACACACCTTCTTTCTAAATGAATAGGTTAACTGGTAATTTTTTTTTTTTACATATTTACTTAAATCAATTCACTGCTTTTCTTATTGCATGCCTGCAAGATTAATTAATTTCATCAGCTTGATTGCAATAAAATATCCAGTTAAGTATCTATATTTATTTCATGCAGGCCAATATTATCTGGCCTCCTCCACTAACATAGTGATGTCAGTACAAAAATTGAAGTGTACATGCCCATTTTGTTAGACATTTCAGTGTTTGTTTACAAACTTGACAAAGAATTTTGACCAAAAGCGTAAACAACTGAGTGAATCTCAATAATTTTTTAAAGTTAGTAGACAGATAGATGTAACATTGTAGCAATAAACTGTCATTTTATTAATGGATCAGTGATGAAAGTGGTATAACCTTGAAAGCAACCAAAAATTTTGCATCATCTACTTAGGTACTCAGTAAATGCTAATCTGAGAAATACATGTACATCAAGCATGTATTTGTAAAATTAAGATAAATATGTTATGAAAGACTAAGATTCAAATAGATTATCTACCATTTCTATGCTCCATTTCTCTAAAGTGGAATGGTACAATAAATACAACCTACAAATTATCTGAATGTACCTACTTACTGTAATCCAAATTTGCAAACAAACTTAATTTGTCAGTACATTTAGTAGTAGACAAAATACTCCAAGGAGAATCAGTCGCAGAAGTAAAAGATTAATTACAATTTAAATTTCAAAACGCAACCACCTTCTCTGTGTTATTCTCGACTTGGTGTCTCAGTCGGGTGATCCATGAATTTGTAAGCATATGCTCTAATATATATATTGGTGTAAAGAAATAATACAGGAAATCAATCGCTTGTTGCAGTCAGGTACTTTATAATTATATTACTTACCGACAAAAGCAACTTGTGTATCCTTCCTGTGACAACAGTTAAAATTGAACACATCAGCAAAGTTTTCCGCACTATGTAAAACATGGTTCATGACTATTATACGACCGCATAAATTGCAAAAATACACGGGAAGTCCTGAATAAATATTGTAAATTTTGTTCATCAATCAGTCATCACCACCAAGCAAGCTTCTTTCTCTGTCAGCTGTCACCAAACCAACGCCAAAAATCCGGCCAAAAAATGCAATTTGACAGCACCATAGACTGTTACTTATTTTTTCATTTATCTATTCTGGGTTGGCAAAGGAACACAGTTTATAGACAAGTTTGCAGTATACAGTATGTCCGGGTTTGGACTATTATAGCATAATATAAGGGTTTTTAAATCATCAAATGT
This sequence comes from Pyrausta nigrata, assembly GCA_949316185.1. Taxonomy (NCBI): domain Eukaryota; kingdom Metazoa; phylum Arthropoda; class Insecta; order Lepidoptera; family Crambidae; genus Pyrausta; species Pyrausta nigrata. Next base: position 6,185,927 of record OX438936.1, read on the forward strand.
TATCTAATAATACTAACTTTTTATGTTTTGTGAAATACATGTACATTAAGTCCACCGAATAGCTATTTGTACAAAAGATTCGGCGGAATTCAATGGGGAGGTGTATAACCGATGATCCGTGATCAGTCAGCCATAAATTGAAATAAGAAGTTGGAGTTGGATGGAAGTTGGAAGAAGTCAAAAGTCAAATCAATACGTCAGCATCAGCTTATTTCCTACTTTCCAAATACTATTAAATTTCATTTATTAAAGACTTTTGATTGCGTGCGCTTCTGTAAATAGTATGACTGGGATTCATTCATTTTATAGAAATTTTGATCTTGACATATCTCCCATGCCAAACAGTACTGCGCTATAAATAAATCATCGGTAAACCCGGAGGTGGACACTTGTTTTGTTTTCGTTGAAATCCTCAATCAATACGGGACTATTAAGGTCGTCCCACTCCAGATTCTCTAGTGCATTCAGCAAGATGAGTCTAGCTTGGAAGTGCATGTTTACTCCGCGCTTATACAAGATCTACAGAGATGGTCCGAAAGATGTAAGTTTAATCAAATCTAATTAAGTAATTTCAGAAGAACATACTTTCATATTCTTATATTTTATATATCGGATAAATTTTCTTATTAAAAATAGGGTGTGGCATTTTAAGTAAATCATTTATGGTACTTTCTAATAATATTGATTGTAATTTCATTCCTTTTTACAATATAACCATACAAATTACATACTTTCTTCAGACATTTAACAGGTATATTTTTTGCCATGTGTTATGGTATAAATGATTACGCATGTTAAAACGCTGCATCTAAGGATACTCTCCAATCAAAATAAGAGAAAAGTTTTTAGAGATTTAAATACAAGCAAAAGGCAGCCTCACCAGCATTCTGACTGACGCAAAGCCCTAAATAGAGTAAGAGATCTTAAGATCTTCTGCGTGCAAGCATATTGCTTAAAAATCGCTATTGAAATTCAGTATAAAATAAAAATTAAATAATTAACATAATTTTCACAATATTGCTTGTTTTACAACAGTTTTTTTGCTGTCTGAACATTTATCTGATTAGCTTGGTCGGTTAGTTCAGACTGGAATTGGGCAAGCAAAGTTGGCAGGCACTGTATTAGAACGGATCTGATAGCAGAAAGTGAGATCTTAAAATAACATTCCTTTCTATTTTGATTTCTTACCTGCAGAAGCAAAATGTTTATTACAGAGATTTAATGAAGCCTTTATGTTATTGCTGAGTGTCAAAGAAAAGTTATCAGCAAGAAAAGACAAAAATCTGATAAATGTTTAGAAAATGGGCATTATTTTCACAATTGTAATTTACATTAATTACAATTATCCTCTGTTAACATTTAACTGATTAATCATAAAAATACTTACAAAATAAGAACACCATTCATAAAATCAATCATGATTAAGTATTATGAATTCAATCTCACATTGACTGCTGTCACTTTTATCCCTTAAGCTCTGTACCCTCTGCACCATTTATACCATGGTACAGTGGGAAATAATAAAAATAAAATAAATTGTTTCAACCAACACACCAATCACCTATTAGCCCCAAACTAAGCGTGAGCATGCTCTGTGGCAACTAGGATAATGGATATACATCCTTTAATACAAGTTTATAAACATTCATGACTCAGGAACAAATGCTCATGAGCACGACCATACCAACATTTGCCCCATCCCATCCGAAGATGGTTGTCAAAATATAAAATACACATAAGAACAATAAAAAAACATATATCTGAGGTGTCACTCTCAACTTCAAATCTTGTCCACTTCATCTTTATAGTAATAAAACATAACACTTTATTTTGTCAAGTTACAGTCTCGTCCTTAATGAATTATGTAGAAAGAAAAGATATTAAAAACATATTCTCGACTGCATTAATCAGCGAGCGCAAATATATAAATGAGTCGTGTACTGGTCTCTTGCTTGGTTTCTTTTTTCACTTAAGTGTTTGTACACATGTATAGGTGTTGTAATCTAGAACTCTCGTGTAATAACTAATACTTAAGTAGGTACTTGAATGATTTTATTATGTTACTAAAGTTTTAATTTATCAAAGGTACTGAACAACACACAAAACTAATAAATTAATAAGATCAGTCAGACTCAAAATTTTCGAAACAAGATGCAGCTCATATAGCAGCTGCATCTTGTGTGATAATAACTCACTGTTATAATTATTTTTTTGATTTGGTTTTTTGTCCAGAGCCAATATCAACCACAAGGACTAGAAAAATGGAGCGACAAATTTATATCAACGGTAAAGATAACTATTTATTTAAATATATATTGTTTATAAATGAAATGACTAAATATGACTAATTTATAGTCTAATTTATTCATTAAACTGAAAAGGTCTATTCTCAACAAACATCTGATTTCAGGCTAACACCCTATTTGCCATAGGGATGTACACATCACCTTTCATCATCATGTATGTTTGGCGCCGTGGTTTCTTGTCATCTGAAGAGACAAAGTTCATGGTTCAATGCTTTGGTGGCATCAGCTGCATGCTGGTCATCTCTCTGGCATTGAGAGGAGTCGGGCGAGCTATGAACCCGAAGTATGTAGCCTTCGTCAACGCGTTGTCCCACCCAGATACCATGTTAGGGGAAATCCGGAAATATGACTTCGAGTTCCATGCCTGGCCTGTCACCTTTAGAGTACCACAGCGTGCCAAGTAAGTGCTATTACATTTGGTTTGCGTTTTTTGAAAATCCACTTAATATTGAATACAGATTAATAAATTAAGATTTCCTACGTAGAAGTATACTTAACTATTATTCAATGGGTAGGTATGTTAATTGTTTATTTAGCACTGACTGAACAAATGTGATCTTTGACACTACCTACTACTACACTAGACTGATATGTACATTATAATTTATAATGATTCAATAATTACACAAAAGCATTCTCTCCAAGGCGAAATAGCAGCCACAAAACACAAAGAATAAAACAGTAATTATGTATTATATAAATAGTCTAAATAGCAAATAAAGTAGATAATAGTTTAGTTTTATTGATTGCCACAGTTGCATGATTTACGCCACGAAGGTACAATACTTTATTAATGGCGGTGGAAGGCATAATAATGTATCTTTAGTACAGTCTTTTTTATTTGATTTGCGACAGGTTGTGTTAAACAAACTGCCCCGCTGATTCCAGGGTCATTATACGAATTAATAGAACCTGTAAAATTTTTAATGCAAATGCAGACATTTGCATTAGAAATTTAGATTAGTTTATAGGCAGACCTATAAATTAAAAGAAAACTACCCCGTTTGTAGCACACCCTGGTTCGACAACCCGTTCAACCGCTGCGCCAACCCTGAGCTGCCGCCGTACAAGCGGGCGCTAGTGCAGACCCTCGCGTACCTCGCCACGCACGTGTTCGGGCTGCGGCTCATCTACCCGGGCTCCGTCTCCGTGATCAACCATGTTCTGTGTGAGTCTTCTTATAAAACCCGACGCTAAAAGAGAGGGGTGTTATTATTTGTGTTATAGTATTATGTATTATAGTTCGACAAGTTCGTGCCCGACGTGATTGCCGTGCGCCAGACGTGCGGGAGGCGAGGTATGCTAGATGTACGAGAAAGGTGGGTGTTGCGGGTAGGGGATTTCTTAAGACAGTCGCGTGCGATTGGCGCTTCTGTGCCCCTCCGCAAAGTTCACCGGTGGTCAATATATTTTTTTTCAATATAGGAATTTTCAGAAATCTAGTATTTACGTAGGTAAATGACATTTGACAACAATGAAAAATGACATCAGATTTCATCAAACTCCTAAGGCTTACTGTCCACGTAAATCGCTCTTCATTTGACGTTTTGCTTGAATCTAGCGTAGCAACTAACCAAACTCCATTAAACGGCCTCGTCGCGTTTGACTATCACATCGCAGCTCGCGTCAAATGAGGCCGCCGTGCCAGTGGACAGTAGACCTATACTCCGACAACTTCTTGTGCGGCACTCTTTACACCCCACAAGACGCGATTGTTAAAGCAAATCCATTCCCCGCAACGTTACCCGCTAACGTCTAGCGTTCCTCTTTCCGCACCTTTGGCGACACAGGAAGGTCGCGCACGCACTCGGACTATAACATCCACATTTTCATAAGCACTGGCAAAGTATCAAAGTGTAACCTTCCTACCAGGGACGCCTGTATTCCAAGGACGAACTCACTTAGTGGAAAACTATGACGGTCAACGGGCTAAGATTCGCACAGCCGATATGAACCACATCGACACTATGTTCGTGGAAAACCGTCCCCACTCGGCCAAGGGGCGCTATCTCGTGGTGTGCTGCGAGGGGAACTCCGGCTTCTACGAGGTCGGCATCATGACGACACCAGCGAAAGCCGGCTACTCTGTACTGGGATGGAACCATCCAGGATTTGGCGGGAGCACGGTGAGTTTGACTTTTTTTTTAAGTCTGGTTACTTAAGGCACAGATTATATCTTAAAGTAGTACTTGTACAAAAAATATACAAATTGAGTTTAATAAAACAGGATTCCGTTAAGTTTTGCCCGACCGCTTAACTGCCGGAGGCGGTAACAAAAGCCGTCCAGTAGGTATATTAACATTGTTCTACTCAAGAAAATAATGCTTCTATAATGATTCGTGAGGCGCGATACAAGGGTTATAGTGATATGTCCTTTGCTCACCTATGCACAAACACAGCCGTCAAATGTATACAGGAATTGTATTTTAGGCTTTGTTCCAATGTCATAAATATGTGTTTATTTTTCATAATCACGAGTCAGTACTGAACACACTATTTTAATTTAACCCTTTCTTGTCACGTCTGGTCCATTAGCAGCCTTTAAGCGCAAATCTCCTGCCTGACATCAATGGCTCTATATTGGCTCGTTTGATTGACACTAGTTATTTTTATTTAGTCCATAATATATTTTTCAAGAAAATTACACAATGCACTAAAAAATAATTGACATGCTTTGTTTGTTGTGTAAATAGATTTGACACGTAAAAGGAACATTGTCGGGGCAGTATGTTTACCTTAATGAATACCATTATATCTGAGATAAATAACACTAGGATTTTCCTATTGAAATCATCATCTCTTGCTTGTATTTTTTTTAATTGTTTATCGTGTAATTGTATTGAATTTACCTTAGGCATCCGCTGAAAATCAGTGTCGTGGTGTACTCATCTAACACGACTAATGCTGAGTCGGATGCCTTTTCGGTTGATCGTTCTTATAATTTGTAAATTGTTTATTTTGTTCTCCGATCAACCAATTTTCGAATAAATGCTTTTTCTTTCTTCTTTCTTCAAATCAAAACCTAAACAAAAATGACACAACATTCAAGGCCAAGTTAATTATTAATTACTGGTTAGCAACAGAGTATGTTAATTTATAACATTGAAATTCTAGCAAATATGTCTTAGTAAAATTGCTAAAAGCCTCTGAAATTTTATAATAGCCGATCTATTGAGTTGTATTATATTGGGTAAAACTTGATGCCAAAATGGGGCTTTTTTTCATTTAAGCTGCATCACTTACTGCCGTAAACGTCAATTAAAGTTAATCATTTATTAAGTCTCATACTGTCATTTTCTTTTTTATTGACAAAGAAAGTAACAGAACGACTTGATTAATTAAAATTAATTGAGGATTCTTGAGTGCGGCAGCTAGTCCAATTATATTTTTATTAAGATGATGGCGGCTTAAGTTCTTGGCGAAATATGTTTGTCTATTAATCTTAAATATCTACAAGTTTAAATAAGAAATTAAAAATTGTCTTTGTCCTTGGCTAACGCTCCTACCATCCGAGCTATCGTGTAGTTAAAAGAGACAAAGAATTTCGCAAGAGTGGATAATTCCTCCGGAATTCTTATAATGAATGACATATACATAAAATAACATTTTGAGTGTTAAAAATATTCAAATACTCTTGAATGTTTATTCCTCTCATATCTGTAAGGCGTATAAAATAATTCTTACCACAGGGCCAACCGTACCCGCCTCAAGAGCACAACGCGATGGACGCAGTGATCCAGTACGCTATCAACGAGTTGGGCTTCCAGCCTGAAAACATGATCATGTACGGATGGAGTATTGGAGGGTACACCGCTGCGTGGGCGGCTGCCCACTACCCTGTCAGGGGGCTGGTGAGTGACGACACTTGTAGCTTTTACCCTAATGGCGAAGCAGAACAGAAAAACGTTAACTTCCCTGTTATGCTCCGCGCTGATGGGCCAGTGCTACAGTTGGCTAGCGCCAAGTTGTTTACATTGTTTTTAAACCCCGACGCAAATAGAGGGGTGGAGGGATGAACCCATTTTCTCTGTCTCGATCTGTCTAGAAGCAGCCTATTCTCTCTTATCTTAAAGGAATCCCAAACGTAGTGTTTAGGGAACACTTCAGCCGGCAACGAATTTCACTCTCTAGCCGTACGCAAGAGGAACGAAGATTTAAAACGTTTGGTGCGTAGGTAACTTATTTATTTGATTCCCTTCCAGATCTTAGACGCAACATTCGACGACCTGCTCCCTCTAGCCGAAGCCCAGATGCCCTCGTCGTGGTCCCTGCTAGTCAAGGAGGTGGTTCGCTCGCACGTGAACCTCAACGTGGCCGAGCTGGTGACGAAGTACAACGGACCGGTGCAGATTGTGCGGCGCACTGATGACGAGATCATTTGCTTGCGGTGAGAAAAATCACCTTATACGAGCATTTGTTGTACCTAAGTCATGGATGTTTATAAATGTATATAAGTATGTACTTATATACATCCGTTAACCTAGTCAACATAGCACAAGCTCACGCTTAGTTTGGGGCTAGGTAATTGGTGTGTTTGTTGTTACAATTTATTATTATTATTTTCGGAGTGCCGTTTGTTCCGGATGAAAATTAAAAAACAACGGTCATAGGATCCCTTTGTTATCTGTCCGTACGTAAAAATACTAACGTATTCATACAAAAAACCTTGAAGTACGAATCGGACTCGCGCACTGAGGGCTTCGTACTTACAAAGTTTTTTTATCTGCGATGTACTTTACTTACCTTTTTGCCAAATTTATGATTCTAGCTCTAAAGAAAAATGATCAAATGATTGTTGATTTAGAAGCTTCATATACATTAATGTCAACTTGAACCTCCACGTAAAAAGGGTCTTGACAGAGAGATGGACAACAAAGTGATCCTATAAAGATTCCTTTTAACTTAACGGAGTTTCGGAGACTTTTTATAGTGCTTCGAGACAAGGCATACATAATCTGGCAAGTACTGTGAAGAAGCAATTGAACAGCCTCTATCAATTATTCGTCCTCCACAGCCAAGGCCACCTAGCGACCAACCGCGGCAACAACCTGGTCATCCGTCTGATCGAGAGCCGCCACCCCAACGTGCACTCCAACACCCGGGACTGCCTTCGGCGGTTGGTCGCGCTGAACGACTCGCAGCGCGCAGCCATCAACTACACAACTTCCAACGAATACGAGCAACGGGCTATTCGATTGGTAAGCCGACAACACGTACACCAAGATCTGTCAATGAAATATTGAGGATGTAATATTATTATTATTTTAGGCAAACAGGCAGTTGAAACAACTGATACAGTCCGCATCTCGCTATCATAGCTTAGCCTTTCTTTCCTGTACTCGTATATGTTTCTGAAGTCTGTTTTTAAATAGGTTCCTAGTATTCGCTGCTACCACTTCTAAAAATAAATAAATATAGAGAGAAATAGAGTGACTTTGGCTGGCACTAGTCAGACATGAGCCATCCCCGGCCGCATCAACTATCACAATTTTTTTGAAATTTCAGTTATTATATTTTCTACAGTGGTTTTACTTGTTCTTTATTTTCTTTTTGACTTGACTTCTTTTTGAATTGACTGCCTCGTTGGTCTAGTGGTCAGCACGCTAGGTACTATCCACGAGGTCCCGGGTTCGAATCCCGGGTCGGGCCGAGAGTGTTTGGGTTTTTCTGTCTTGAAATTCGGAGTCAGGAAGTTGGTGGTGTTAACACCCCCGTGCCTCGGAAAGCACGTTAAGCCGTTGGTCCTGCGCCTGATCTCTCTACGGTCGTGTCGGACTGCCGTCTCACCGAATTATGAGAGTACAGAGAGTGCACCTGTGTATTGCGCACAATCTTGTGCACTATAATATGTCCTGCGCAGTTGGCTAATCTCTGTTGAGACAGGCCGCCGTAGTCGAAATCGGCTAGGAGGACATTAAATAGATTCCTAGTATTCGCTGCTACCACTTCTAAAAATAAATAAATATGGAGAGAAATAGAGTGACTTTGGCTGGCACTAGTCAGACATGAGCCATCCTCGGCCGCATCAACCATCAACAAATCTTTTTTTAAATTTCATTTATTGTATTTTCTACAATGGTTTTACTTATTCTATATTTTTCTTTAAACGCCAACTCACGAATTACAATTAAGATATTCATACCCTTATAGGTTGAATTGTCAATAGTCCTGTTATACGTCATTCTTAATTTCTAACATCAATTTAGCTACGAAACTGGCGGAGTTTCATTCAAACTTACCCCCCTTTTTTACCCTTTTAAAAATGTTTGTGAAATTGTGACAAATCTGCAAAGTAAATACTGCAGAGACAGATTATTCATTTCGGCCATGTTGCGATCGCGCGGTTCACGCCCCCTCTCATGTTTCTCTTCTTGGTATGATCTAAGACCGTATTAATTTTGCACTCCAAGTCCCACAGATGAATCTAATAATTTGTCCGCAAATAAATAATATCCCTTTTCTTTTACAGGTCGGTACCTACATGCGCGATATCAAATCCACTCACTGCGCGCCGATATCGGAACAACAGTTTGAATCCGTCATCGACACTCTCCTCAATATGCGGCGGGCCGCATAATGGCAACTCGAGGGTGGCTCACCCCCCCAACTACACAATGTACGCATAATATACGCGCGTTTTGTTCATCTGTGTAGGGAACCCAAAACAGAACCACGCCCGGCAGATGTTGTGGTGACAAGGCCCGACGATTCGATTATATAAAGTTTAGATTCTAAACCACAGATGTCAATGCAGTTTATAGTGTAGAAACTAGCCACACGGCATAGAAATACCGTGTGGCTGGTTTTTGCGTCGTCAACATTAGCTGTCTATCTTTTAATGGATTATTTATTTAATACGTGAGGGAATGAGAGGGAAATATATAATGCAGAAAAATGACTTTTCCATTGAATATGGGATTTTTATTCATCAATGGCCACGCTTTTATAAAAAATGTGTAAAATAATAATCATTAAAAATTATATCGCTATGTAATATTCATAACTTGGTTGCAAAATCGAATTGCTTTTCACTTCTGGCAATACTCTGCAAAATACATGCATCTTTGTACTTACTTCGTCGTCAGTAAAAAATATTGATGTGTAGTAATCATCAGTGATATTGGTATGCGATAATGTTTCTTCTCGTTTCGCACTAACCGAAGATTCTAAATAATAAAAAAAAGTATGTTCATTAGTCACAGAATGTAATTGCAATAAATGTTTTATGAAACTCACAATAATAAATCTGTGTGTACTAGTGTATGTAATTTTAGTGTTTCATTGCTATCTAGGGTCACGTGGTTTGTGTCAAAGACACGAACTGTCGAGGGAAGTATTTGTCTATTTACGGACGCTATAAAACGGGTAGATGGGTATTTAACGTAGAAAAATTCATAAAATCTTATGTAATTAAGTGATGTTTGAACCAGCCAAACTCAGTGTATTGCAATTATTTGCAAATCAGAAGATTGATTGATTGGTGTAGGAAAATTATAATATTAGGAAAGTTCATATAATAATTACGACAATGAAATCATGTGTGATTTTTGTACGTAACGAACATCAACGATATGAATTATTTATGCATTTATAACCCCAATTTTAATTTATGATACGATGCCGTTCATGTAATGTATTTTTGACAGATACTGTAGTGACGACACAGATCGATTCGTTCGTCAATTTATGCTCAAGTCACGTCAAAATAATAAACTTCATTGTGTTTTTTGGGTAATAAAAACTAAATGTTGTAAAGTAAAATATATTGTAAAGTATTATTGGGTGGAGTTCTTATTGGAAAACATATTGAGCGGGAAGGTATAGAAAACAGCAACTTGGTACATAATTTATTGATGTTAGTATTAAAGGAGCTTATTTATCCTCGGTGTTACAATATAAAAAATATATATAAGAAAGACCTTGTTTATGAAAATATGACCGAGACAGAAGACAGGTACATGTGTAACATTCTTAAAGTGATAGATTACTAATAATTAGGGTTAATTATTTATTTACCGTTCGGAGAATGTAGTGGGAGGTTTTTGATAATCACACTTTAGGTCTTATGTCCATAAACAAAGTCAATATTAATAAATAAGTACATAATGTAAGGTATTGGTGTCACGAAAGTATTCTTAATAAAATGAAAATAATGTCGATTTCTATCACTGACCTATCAACTTTATAAGTTTATTTCAAAGTTCAAACAATGCCTTCAGACTTTTTGCTCATATTCCTAATCGAATAAGAACTTCTATCTTTAGTAATGACAAAAAGTCAATTTATTTTTGTAACTGCTCTAAAATTATAATAATTACATTACAGGTATTATATATTTCCATAAAAATAATCAGTTAATTAAATATGTACACTTAACAAAACTTAAAAATCTACTTATTCGAAAAAGTAACCGTGTCCATGAGGCAAGGAAGCGAGAATGCTAGCTGCGTTTCCGCGTTGGATAGCCAAACTTAGCCTCTGAGCGAGAAATGAGCCAGCTTTTTTGTTTTCCAGAATTGTATTTAATTTAGGGGCTATTTTTCTAAAAAGTAATTTGCCGTTAGGTCCCCATGGTCCAAAAGTTTCAACGCCAAACGGTGCAAACACATAATCACCTGCAAGAGACTCGTATTTGCGCCGCTTGGCGTTTGACTGCCCCGCACTTTGCTGGCAACAAAGACTATGAAGACCTAATTTGTCAACCTCCTTGCCACAGGGACACGTAAATGGTTCACAAACCGGGGCCCCGATTCGCAAACCCACACACACCCGGAATGTCTCGCTGTCAAAAAGTGTAATATTAATATTACATTACATAATTAAATTGGTATTGTTAATAGTATACATCTTATAATCTTTGTCTAAACAATGAATAAAATGTTAAGTTTCAAGTCAAGATAGGTCTTAATCTGACCGTAGTCTGAAGTCCGAACAGAAAAAAAATATTTAAGCTCTTGTGTATGTTAGGTAGCTGTCATTATTTTTATACATAATTATTTGTGTTTGCTTACATTTGGTTGGTATGTATATTTTTGAAGCATGCCTTCACAACTGATGCAATTAAATTTTTGTCATCTTATTTTATAAGGTACCTTTTTATTTATGTTAATAGAAATAAAATGCAACGTAATAAAACAAAGAAAATATCTCAGTATTTTATTTTTATTATATCAAGAGTGATCAAGAGATAATTAAGTGCCTCTCCTACCTAGGAAACATGATAAGGAAAGGAAGATGCGAGTTTTATGATTTGGTAACGTGAATTAAATGCATTGAGTTGTATACAGTGTAGGGCAGAAGGACAGAGGGCCTAGTGCGAGTTTTCATTTGTTACACGCGCTCACGATCACGATCATCACGCACGCGATTGACCTTATAGTAGATATTCTAAAGTACCTATTACACTACGCAGTAGGCAGTCAGCCCCCAATCTCGCTCTCTCTCTCAGGTGAAAGAGCGAGATTGGGGATAGGTTCAGCCAGTTAGCCTGGCTGAATACCGCGTAGTGTAATAGGTGCCTAAGCGATAGACCTTAAATTAAGCGATTGACTGAATACTGAATGTCATAGAAAAAAACAGGTTTCGCTAACGTGCCGCTAGGGGCGCTGAATTTCCATACAAATTTTCGTCACTCGGACGAAGGTGAGAGCATGAAAAACTCGCTCTAAGCGCTAAGCCCTCGCTGTGGCTGCCTTAAAGTAGATAGAATTCAGGGAGCACGTGTCAAATAAAATCCCGATGCAAAAAATTTCGCCACTATTGGCGGGGGCGAGGAAGCACACAGAAGCACATGTACAGCATACTACAAACATTTTGAAGTTTATCGCCACTCCCATTTTCCTATTACTATGCATGCACACTTTTACAAATAAGTCACACACACCAGGCCTGTGTATCTCCCCGCATAGGTAGCAAAAACGTGCCTACGCGCGGCGACCCTTACATAGGGGCTAAAACAAGTTGCGTGTCGCTACCGGCCAGCGACACGCTCGCGCGTTTTATTCACCGGGGGCCGCGCGGCTACGTTGCTGGCTGGACGGGAATGAATAAAGTACTAGAAAGAGGCGCTAGGTGACGTTAAAAGCTTCTCGTAGCAGTCAACCCTATCGCGTCGCGCGATATTACGTCACTGAATAGGTTTAGTGTATTATGATCATATTCCAGAGCAATAAGTATGAAATTATCTTGCAATGGATTTTTGTAGGTGTCTACACAAAAATGTGCTTGACTCGACTAGACATTTCTTTGAATACAATTGCTAAGTCATACTTCTGTACGAAGTACTAGTACTTATTCTGTGGTCACACATACCCAATACATACACACATTCAAATTTTTCCGTGTAAATACGATATGCTTGCCTGTACGTCAACATACACAAAACTTTATAGGGACGGGACATAGCTAACAAATTCTTTAGCTTACTAACTGACTGAGTCCACTTATCCTGTGCTAGTAATATTATGGTTGTTTCAACTTTCTGATGATGAATTTTATTAATGTTTGATGCCCTTTCATACAAATACCAATAGATTTTGACAAAACTTCACAATAATATGACTCATACAATTTGATGTAGGTATACTGGCATAGGCATTTAAGGATTTAAGTATAAATACTGACGTAGTCAAATCTAGTGTTTATTTTTATTTATTATCATTTAAGTACAAATGCTCGTGCTCATCACACAATCATTTGCCCCTTGAGGGATTCGAACCCGCAACCGCCTGGTTTAGAAGTCCGGGACGCGAACCACTACACCTAGACGGTCGTATTAAATGGTGCAACTGACGAACAAAGGTTTTTTGGTGAAATTAATGTGAACTTAGCTCCTAAAGATTGTTCGTCCTCCGGATAGAAGGTTTAATTGCCAAATACAGTTTTTAGGACATCTATATATTTTTCTATAATCACTTTTGCTAATTAATGAATGATCTCTCTCTCTCAGATATAATCTATTTTTGAAGTGAATATACAACTTAATATTCTGCGAGTATTTTAAGCGTCTACCTGTTGCCGTTTTTATTATCGAGCAAAAAACTCAAGTCTAGCAATCACGGTTTGTTTTTGAGATACAGCCTGGTGACAGACAGACGGACGTTGGAGTCTTAATTCTTTCTTAAAAGGTTTCTTACGGGTAAAACGGGACTTCCGTTTTACCCGTAAGAAACCTTAAAAACTACACACTTGGCTATGAAGTTTCAAAGTACCTAGGCACTGCTGCTGCTGCACGGACAAAATATTTTTTCTGTCGGAACATTCTCGGAAACATCTTGACTCAATCACACTTGTGTGAGAAGAAAGCCAGTATTTTTGACCACAAACCATTCTTCATTCCTTTCTCCTTTCACCTCTAAGGGATCTATCGGAAATTAAAAAAAATCTTAGGTACTTTTATCAATATCTATGGTATGTTTAAATATTTAGATAACATACACTTTATTATTTATAATTGTGGCGATAAGCTAATTACTAACTAAGTTACCATTGTTGTCCCCACACTATGAAGCTACTAGCCTAACTCAACGTATGTATCGCTAACTTGTCGAAATAACCTCAAAGTAAAGAACGATGATTTTCGAAATACTGTTGTAAATAAAAGTATTTGTAGTCAAAAATGGTAAGTCACGCCATGAAACCGAAAATTTACTAATGATGAGCGGTTTTTGGGTCCGAAAACGGCACAATTTACCATTTTCAATCCTCTAAACGGAGGTATTTGTTGCGACAATTCGCGATAGATTCTGTCAAACGGTCACGCACGACCAAGTAGTTTTATATATTAAGCACTCAAACTATATGGCCAACATTTTTGGCTAGATGGGAACGCCGTCTATGCTCTCTCCACCTCAATGGCGAAACCTGTTTTTGTTTCTATTACACTCATTCGATCGTGAGCGAGTGTGAAACAACACAAATGAAAACTATGCCTAGGCCCTCGGCTCTCATCAAATAGAATGTTAAGTGTGTGCTGTCACAGAAAACTAGTAGCTGTGAGTGTGCTGTGCTCTCTCATCTGCTCTGATGGTGGCACAGAACAGAAATTTTTCTGTTCTGTGGATGGTGGTCAGTCAGCTGTGTTTGACATGATTTTTGACAGTTTCATAAAAGTCGGGCACAGTTGGACAATATCGCAAATAAATAGAATCGGATAGTTTTTATTTTATAAATAACAAAGTAGACTTTTATCACTAAACAAGTGTTTATATGTTAGGCTTAAACTGCTGCTATTTTTTTGTCGTAAAAGCCTAACAGGAAAACTAACCTAAAAAGTAAGTTTATGTTGCATTGTTAGTATAATTTTTTGGCAAAGTAAATGCAATGTTATTATTTTCACTGTATTTATAGCATGTTGACCTTATGTAATTGTAGGATATGATCTAGTTCTAGCAAAACATTTGTAATGTAACATGTTTACCTTGTAATGTTATGCAATAACTCCATGAAGAGGAACATGTAGAAGTTTTTCTTAGTAGTAGCTGACGCCTACTTAAGCGCCTACACTGTAAACCACCCACTGAACGACATTATTATTTTCTTGGTCAAGCCATTTTGTCATTTTAGAGCACAAAGACGCTTCCGACAAACACGAAATTTGGTTCAAACTGGGTTCTAGCAATATTTGGATATTTTATAAGTATGGTTAATATTCAATGGTTGTGCACTACATAATACTTATGCAGATTGCAGCTTAACTTCTTATAACTGCTTGCTTAAGTATATGTATGTAATATACTCACATGCAAGTAACATTTAACAAACTAATATATGTATTTCAGGCCATGTCGCACATTAACGATCTGATAGGGGTGATGCGTGGGCTACGGCAAGTGGTTGAGGCAGGTGTAAAAGTACAGACGGAAAGTTCAAAAGTAATATGGAATAACTCAAGTATTAAGACACTTATTCAGAACTGCTCACCTAACAAACTTACCGCTTATAACCCTAAGCCTGAGGACGCCAAAGACTTGCTAGAGCGAGCTCTGGTTGTCGCTCATGGCTTCAGACAATATGCTGTCATGCACGTTCCTAACTTCAATGAACCAGAGAAAGTGACCGAAATGGATAAAGAGCTAAGAGAAGAAATTGATGAACTGAACAGAGAGTTCAACAAGACATTTGAGACTTTGAAGAAGTCGCAAGATGTGAAGGCCAGTGTACTTCCAAAGGAAATTAAAGTCGATGAAGAGTATGTAGCACCACTTGAGAAGTTGCAACCGTCTAGCACTGTACAGCAACCAATTCCTCCACCTGTAGTTCCGATTCCGAAACCAGTGGAAAGTGTAAGCAGCTCAACACCACCAGGAGTGCCTAAGCCAGTTGCTAAAAAGAAAATCAGGGTCTCGGTGAGTAACAAGTTTAGTTGCATATTTTCCTTACTTTATTTAATTTCTCTGGATCCTAATTTTGTGTCATAATAATATTAATTGACACCACGAAAGTCATAAGATTGTGGGCAGACTGATAACAATAGATTTTCTATTGTGTCTGGAAACATGATACATGAAGAATTAAGGACCTGTAACACTGGATGCTTTCTGCGTTCTACAGTCCAGTCATAGTGAATGTGGCCTGCAAAATGTATGAACATCATTCAAGGGTTGATAAGACAATCACCAGTCCACTGCATACCTTATGTTCTTTTGCCTGTGTGCTCGGACCGTCAGACATATTAAGACAAAATATGATTATGAACTGACAATGGTGTGTGTTTAACCATGTTGCTGGTTGACCCTCACTTGACTGGATGAAAGGACATAACACATCCAAGTGGCAAGTCCTCTATTGTGCATAAGCCTCAGTTTTTTTTAAATTTTGATGTAAATAATGTTTTTAAAGGTTTGTGCAGTCTTACATGTGTATGTAAAACAGTTTTATTCTTTGCTTTGATGCCATAGTAAAAGTTATGTAAAGTCATAGCAGAGGATCATTATTAGGTTTTAATCATTTTACTTAACACATTGAGCACCTTGGTGGTCACCAGTAACCCCCTAACAATATAATTTCTATTGTGTCTAGTTTCATAGCAGTTAAAGACTTTTTATGTAAGTAACCTATTTTGTTATATTTCACAGCTAAGCGAGAACTCGAAGGCACGTGTCGTGCCATCCTCGCGTATCGGGCGTATGATATCGTTTGGGTCCCTTGCTGCGGGCCTCGGAGTGGGCACCGTGGCTCAGTACGCCAGGAACACCATACAGTCAGTAACGGGGAAGGTGGACGAGTCTGCTAACGCTTTCATGTCGCCGGCCAATGCTGAGAGGATCGTTGACACGCTTTGTAAAGTTAGAGGTAAGTTGAATTTTTATAGCATATTGTCCAGTCTGCCAGTGACCATGTTCTGTGCAACCCGTGAGAAACGTCACGCAAATGATGTTTAATCGCTTACCAAAGCTGATTCCCGTCTTCAGACATAGTTACTACAGCGCGCTACAGCTCAAAATAGATAAACGAACAAACTCTCATATTGATATTAACCTTTCATGCCTCGTTTAGGTTACTAACCTACTTTATCCCTGGACTCCAGTCAGTTTCTTCCCAATTTTATCCGTAACAATTGTCATATACACCATGCTTTTTTTAACCGTCTTGAAGCCGAAGGCCACTTAAAGTATCCAAAAACTACTTTTCATTCGTATAATAAAACTTGGTTATCATTAAGATTTCAAAGCCTAAGAAATAAAAAAAATATTAGCACAATTTAGTACGAAACATCCTGTAACGAGCACGCCGCGCGGGTCATTTACTCGGCTGTCTTACACTACTGACCTAGATTAGAGAAAGGGGTGAGGGGAAGGGGGTGGTGGGCGTCACAAAGGATTGCGCTAGCACATTATTGGGTAAAGGTCCACGTCGACTATCTTAGATTGGCTAACGGTGCGGCACGCGTGGAGGCGGCAAGGTCAAGGAATGCATTGTTGAAAACGTAAACATTATAAACAGGAAGATACATTACGTAACATTACTATCTTGAATTATTATAGATATTTTTTACACAAAGTTATATGGAGTGTCAAAAAAGATAACATGTCCCAGAGGTTTATTAAGATGGTTACATAAAGTGGGTTTCGGCTTTAAGACGGTTAAAAAAGCACGGTGTATACCCTGGACTCCAGTCAGATCCGACCCAATTTTCTCCGAGACAAATATCGTGTTCCAGGCGCTGCCCTCAAACTTGGCCAGTTGCTAAGCCTGCAGGACGAGTCAATGATATCTCCAGAGCTCCAGCGCATATTCGAGCGAGTGAGGCAGTCGGCCGACTTCATGCCGACATGGCAAGTGGAGAAGGTCATGAGCTCCCAGCTGGGTGCTGACTGGCGATCCAGGATGCAACACTTCGAGGAGAAACCGTTCGCAGCTGCTTCTATTGGTACGGAAAGATATTATTTATTATAATGCCTATATCAACAGAGATTAGCCAACCGCGCGGGAGATATTATTGTGCACGTATCGTATCGTAGGACTGATTGAGTTGTAATTTGGTGCCTATGTGTGTAAGTCGATGACTCAAAAACTGTCCAGTCTCAATATAATATTTTTTGCAGTCTGGTGTTTTATTTTGTCAATATTGCTTGTTTTTTATCAGGTCAAGTGCACTTAGCGGTATTGCACAGCGGTCAGGAAGTGGCGATGAAGGTTCAGTACCCCGGAGTGGCCAAAGGCATCAACAGTGACATTGACAACCTTGTTGGCGTCATGAAGGTGAGTAGTATTTTGTGAGATGTTACTGCTGTAGGTAAACCGCTTTGACGGGTACTGGCCGGCGGGACGTCGGGGGCGGTGGTAGGAAGATAGTGTCAGAGGATCGGGGCGTAAGGCGCATTCTTGTCAAAATTCAAATTACTTAATCACAAGCGCCCGCTTCCCGCACCCCTCATGTTTATTTTACGTGATAGAGCCGCAACGGCGCCGAAACGCATGTTTGTGTATAAAATTGTCAATCACGCCTGCACCGTGCCAAAACCGTGTGTTGATACCGAGGAGTTCAGCAACAATCATCGTTAGTATATTATGGCCCACTTTTACGAAACTCGTTAAATACGTTTGACGGTAATTATCTTTAAAATATCATCCCGTTTCTGCCAACGTCTAATGACTGACAAAGACAGAATGATGTTTTTAAATATGTTTAGCGCTAAGTGTATTTATCGAGTTTCGTAAAAGTGGGCCTTAGTCCGCGTTTTGAACATCGCGTCCTTATGAGTATGTGTGTTAGTGGATTATTGGTATAGCTCGCGCATGAAAAACTTCCTATTACTTATCCCTTTTTCGAACGTACAGTTAGAGCGTGAGCGGTGTAGAAGTATGGCGTTCGAAGGAGTGCATCCTAATTGCATAAAGTTGTGACTTGCGTGGTGGATTTCGTGTCTACAAACGCTCCCACACTCGCACTCATGACTTTCTTCTATGATAAAGAATCCGTGACCGCTGGTACGTTCACGCATTTCGGACTATTTGATATTTGCCAGAAAGTATTCGCAAGCGCAGGACGTGATGCTACGGCCCGTCTGAACCGAATTTGATGCAACTGCAGGCCATAATTAAATTGCATAAAAGCTGTCCCCTGCGTATTTAAATTAAAAAAAAAACAGATTATATGTTAAATTTAGTTTTGATATTCCCATCTCTCGTACCAAGCGCTTTTAGTCATCATTTTTAATGCGAGTGGAACATCCTGAAAAAAAAAACCTTGTTGAACACAGTCTGTAAGAATAGCTGTGCCATTAATTAAATAGTAATCCCGCCATCGGTCGGTCACCAGAGCCTCATCTGTCCATAACATGACGCACCACGTAAAGGTCACCAGTACTTGATAAAATAAACTTATGAATCGATTACAGGTATGGAACATATTCCCCAAAGGTATGTTCATCGACAACATAGTGGAAGTAGCAAAGAAGGAGCTGGCCTGGGAAGTGGATTACATCCGAGAGGCCGAGTGCACTAGAAAGTTCAAAACGCTGCTGGCGCCCTATCCGGAGTACTTTGTACCTGATGTCATAGGTATGGAAATTTTATTCTGGTATTTTTCTTGTCGTGTCGACTCTGGGGCCCAATTCTCACGCCTTCGATGTTATGTCACATACGATATTTATCGACATAAGACACCTGTCATTATGAACAAAGGACTATCTTAATTTTACTTCTGCCAATATAGCTTAATTCATTCTTTGGCAGATGCAGGCTTACCCATACATATACATATTTATGAGAAATCTATCAAATTAAAATTATGAACATATTAAAGATAGGGTAAAACAACAATTTCTAATTGTCAGAATATTATTTAGTCTCGGTAGAAATTAAACTACGTGCTTATATTTGTGTGATGTTGCGGGGGAGGGGATTTACTATGTCAGTCGCGATTGGCGCTTCCTACCGACCTCTTTCGATTACACGTTTTCCTTCTGTAGACGACCTCTGCTTCTTTGAGGTGATACTTACCTTACAGCTTTGATGTCATTATGTTAGCTTTAATTTTCACTTTGTACAAATACGAGTAAGAGTGTTTTCAGATTATCCGATTCAATATCGGTGTCGGGTGTCGATCTGATATCGGAGAAAATAAAATGTATGATATATGTAGCAGTCTTTCATATTGTCGACACCGATGTGTTGGCGGCTCCATCAGATGCCCGTGAGCCGTCCGACGATATTGTTATACGTATACGTGTACATTAATTGTTTGTGTGTGCAGCGATACGTGACGGCCATTTTGAGGTTGTTTTGGGAATCGAATGTAATCCATTCATACTAGATCATCAAGAAATTAAAAAAAAATCTATGTGCATTTTGTAGCTTGCTAAAAAGAGTATAAAATGCTCTGAATATCTAGCTTCGACTGCAGGATGTATCCAATACTATTTTGGACAGATCTTTTTTGCGTCTCTTTAATAGTTAAGCAAATAAAGTTTTCTATTATGGTTTGACGTGATGACCAGCCCGCATGAAGCTATCGAGCAAATGGACAAATCGGAACGATTTTTTCGGAAATATGTGAAAACAGCACGTTGTGTCGGCTATCGTCGTCCGAGGCCGG
The DNA here is from genome assembly GCA_949316185.1 of Pyrausta nigrata. Lineage (NCBI taxonomy): Eukaryota > Metazoa > Arthropoda > Insecta > Lepidoptera > Crambidae > Pyrausta > Pyrausta nigrata. Next base: position 6,206,273 of record OX438936.1, read on the forward strand.
ATGATCGGATCGAATAATCTGTAAACGCTTTAAATCATTTTTACTTCAAGTTACAAAGACTCATATTTTAACATTTACATTTGCATTAGTCACTTTACATCAAATTAATTAATTTAAACATTAATTTAATCTAGAACATACTTGAGTCATTTACACAATTTTTTTATGTTATTCATCATATCAGCCTATTGAAGTCCACTGCTGGCACATAGGCCTCTCCAAGACTATGTCATTATTATAATTAAATTAAAATATATATGTAAGTAAGTAATTATTTATTATTATTTTTTAAAATTTAATTTACAATGTCTCTAGCTATGAGGCCGGAATGATGTGTGCGATGTGCAAGTTGCAGCAGTGGTTGATGTAGGGGCAGTCGAGCCTCTTCGCAAGCGCGGCCTGTTTAAATATTATTGTATTCTATTCTATTCTAAAGTCTGGTACTTTTTTGTAGACAATCTGTGCTCCGCTGAGGTGATAACGACGGAGCTGATCGACGGCGTGCCGCTAGATAAGCTGTTCGACGCACCATACGACACGCGGCTCGACGTAGCCGCCAAGATCATGCGCCTCTGCCTGCGCGAGATGTTCGTGTTGCGGTGCATGCAGACCGATCCTAACTGGGCGAATTTCTTCTACAATCCTACTACTAAACAGGTAACGACATGGTGGATTCGATTTCGATGTGCCTAAGATTACATTTAAGCACAGTCTCTCTGCTCACTGCGAACAAACGAAAAGTGGTAGACAGACTACAATAATTTAGAAACGACAAATTAAATGATCCGGTTCCTTACATATCTTTACAAGTTTTTTTCGGGTTTTCGTCTAACTTTAGCCGTCATCGAATGACATGCCTACTAATAATTGTCTATGGATTCTAGCAACTGACACCTGTTTAGTTTCAAAATTAATATATTCTGTCCCTTTTCGTTTGTTTGGCAGAGAAAGAGGAAGACAGAACTAAAATTGAATTGTAGACATGTCAAATAAGATTAGATTCTTGTTTTTTCTTGTGACAAGGCAATGATTAATTATACAGAAAACTGCCTTGTTTGGCCGAAACTTTGTCCGTTACGGAATATGGCTCTCATCCTATTTATATCCTTACTTAACACGAAATATGCTCGGTCCTTGCAAATATCGAAGATTTTTTTAAAGGAATTCCATCGTGAGAGTTTCGAACCAATATTACGAGAAATTTTTGGACGTCGTCAAGATAATTATGGATCTCGAAACACGATTAGAGGAGTTTGATTCAATAGAAAATCGGCCTGAAGTTTTTTTGAATGTTTCATATTGTTTTATTGCGGGTGTTAAAATTTCGGAACCGTCGCTATGCTCAGTACACAAAGACAAAACTATGGGAATACATTTTTGATTTGTTTATTATTTATCATTTTCATGTGCGAAATCTGCGCAACGACGACGCAATGGAACAGTCTTAATCTTTCCACCGTCTTTGTAAACCGCCAATCATAATCCATGCTAATTTAGAATAATATTTTATGAACATTTGCAATTACTAACATAGACATTAAGTACACTGTTTCTATCTAACCACAAATAGACCCATGTTATCTTTCAACAAATTAATTAATTTTAATTTAATTAAACAAGTTAAGACAGCAAATTTAACCAAATCCAACCGAACGATAAAAGGTTTTCTAAATCTTCAATCTGATTTAAACATTTGTACTAGACTAAATGGTCACAGTTTGAGTTATTTCTTTTTATGCAGGTGATTCTCCTGGACTTCGGAGCGACTCGCGAGTACTCCAAAGAGTTCATGGACCAGTACATTGAGATCATAAAGGCGGCGTCGGAGGGCGACCGCGGCGCCATCTTGCGGATGTCAAAAGAAATGAAGTTCCTTACCGGATACGAGTCGAAGGTAATGTAGAAAGTACTGGGAGTTATTAGAAATGGGTTTGCTCTTGAATCTGGACTAAGCCAGGCGTTGCTTACACAGTGGAGCGGCGGACTGAGCCACAGAATAAGTCCTAGTACTTCGTACAGAAGTTTGACTTTGCAATAAAATTCAAAGAAATATCTACTCAATGTCGTCAACCATATAGTATTATTTAGTTCGCCTCAGAGTCAAGCACATTTTCGTTTTGACATCTACAGAAATCCATTACGAGTAGCTCTGGAATATGATTCATAATACACTAAACCTATTCAGTGACGTACTATCATGCGACGCGATACAGTTGACTGCTACAAGAAGCTACTAACGCCATCTAGCGCACCTTTCTAGCACTTCATACATGTTTGTCCAATCAGCAAAGTAGTGCCGCTTACCGCCGCTGAATAAAACGCGCGAACGTGTCGCTGCTAGCCCGCGACACCCAAGTTAATTAGCTCACCACGGTGGGTCGCCGCGCGTAGGTACGTTTTTGCTACCCACGCGGAGAGTTATACAGGCCTGACCGAGCTCACCCAGACGGTTCTGGCACTACCACTCTCCGAAGGAATACAGCAAGCTGCAATAGTATTCCTTACATGGTAGCATTATTAATTAATCAATTCTGGCTCACAGCAGAGGAAAGCTCCTAAAACACAACAGAAAAGGCCAGCTAGAGGTCGAGAAATTCTCCTGGATTTAAACAATGCGGTCTCTATTCCCATTTATTGCAGTTTCAATATTTATATGTAACTGTAATGGTCAGTAATTCGGCATCCTTGAAGGTTTTCTTGGCGCTTATCTTGTATGAAGTTTGTGGTTAACACGAAAACGCTTAAATCGCTGATCCTGCGCCTGATCTCTCTCCGGACTGCCGTTTATACCGCACTTCTTCACTTTGAGAGGAAAGGAACAACGAGTGCATTTCTGTCTATAATATCTCCCGCGCAGTTCGCTAATAGATTGGTTGCCGTAGTCGAAATTCGGCTTTGAGGACATTATTATTATCTTCATTCACCATTAAATCCTTCCACAGATAATGGAAGAGACCCACGTCGACACAGTAATGATAATGGGCGAAGTGTTCACAAGTGAAGGTGACGGTGAATTCGACTTCGGGGCCCAAAAGACCACCCGGCGAATCCAAGCCCTGGTCCCCACGATCCTGACGCACAGACTCTGCCCTCCACCCGAAGAGATATACTCCTTACACAGAAAACTGTCGGGAGTATTCCTACTGTGCTCCAAAATGAAGATCAAAATGAACTGCAGGGACATGTTCAACGAAATATACGACCAGTACAAGAGCAATGAGTTCAGGTAAACTTTTAAGTTGTTACGCAAAATAAACTATTGTGAATAAGGATATTGAGGACTATATTGGATCAGTATTTCTATTTTAAAGGCCCGTTCTCATAGGCCTTCTTTGCGATTCAAGACAGTTATTTTGTGAATAAAATAATTATGATTAGTAAAATTTTATTAATTTTAATTTAAAAGGTTAACAAATTTTAGAAACGTTGAAGTAAATGAACAATTGCTTAGTGGCGATAGTCTGTAATATATCATGAACAAGAACAACATACCTTTGTAAGTTTGTCCAGAAATTTTCAGATACTGTACTTCCTAAGATAATAAATCACTCTGCATAACAAATCGAATAAAATATATTTTAACCTCAAATCATTTTTAATGCTTGTCTATAAAATGCACAAAATAAGTTAATTTATTTTATTTACATACGAGTAGGAGCTAACTTTTACCGAAAAATATTTTATTTTATGGTTTGGTCTTCACATTAAGAAAGAAAATAAATAACAACATTCCGGTTGTTAAAATACTAATTTAATATTCCTAATAACTTTATTAATGCAATAATGGTATGTGTATATGTTTACATTAGAAGATATTGTCTTTTATACATCAAGAGTGAAGACAGTATGTATTTGTACTTATAAAGCTTAGAAAACAGTAACGCAACTACCTCTTACGTAAATAACTTAGTATTTAATTGCGTTCTTGGCTAAGCGGTTCGGTCAGGGTATTTTTGATGTAAAAGCGGTTAAGTTTGAATGGTTATATTTGTAGTATAATTAACTTATTAATTTGTGCAATAAATATTGCTTTTTAACATGCATTTTATTTGATTTTTAAGTATCTATGCTTAAGCATACTCATATACTAAGCTTAAGATATATCCTTTTCCGAAAAACCATAATAAAACATTTAATTTGACCGCCGATAAAGTTTGTTTCCCTCCGCACTCCGTCGGACGCTGTCGTGAATATTATAGCCGTCTCTTTAATTAAGGTCATATCAACACATATCAACTCGGAAATGGAACGAGAACGACCTTTAGTCGCCCGAACAGAAATAAGAGTCACCATAAATATCTAACCTTGGCACAGGTCTCGGCGGAACATTGATCTACCGGGTGAAGGCGATTTTGTTACTTTACACAGATATTGAAATTATGTTGCCTAAGAATTAAAAATAAAACGACGAATATCCAAAATTTTGACATTAATTCAGGCAAAATCATTCCTAAATTGATTAATAATATGTCTACATTGTGTCTAGTCTCGGCTCCAATTTTTTCCAATTCGTAATAATACCGCCAATATCCTTTTTGGCAACTCAAAGTTTTGATAATGTTAGTGCATATTATTCATTGTCTATGAAAACACAAATACGCTATCTCATAGGTCATAGTAGCGATGGGCGATTGTTCGAAAAAATTAATCGAATGAATCGATTATCGACCATTCGAACTATCGAATGTCGATTTAGTAATTCGAAAAAAATAATCGAATAATAATCGACAATCGAATGATAATCTATACTGGGCCTTTCGATGCATTCGATCCAATTGCCGCGACTGTGCGCACAGGACAGGTAGCGACCGAATGAATAATAGACGCGACGAATGACGATTCATTCGTTAGTAGTACGGCCTGCACACCGCGCGCTCCGGTATTACTCGCCGCATAATCGAAGAATAATCGAATGACGGTTGCTTATCGAATACATTCGATTACAGAGACCATTCGAATAATTCGATTAATTTAGTAATAATCGCCCATCGCTAGGTCATAGGTACTTTAAACATTAACTAATGGGGGAACGGTAACTTGCTGCACTATTAAAAGACAAGTTTTACTTCGAAATGTTTATTGCAGGTCAAAAAGGCATGGGGAACTTTAAAGCAACGATACATCAGACCAGCGATCTGGTGGTAACGCGACACTACCTCTTACATTTACCAACAGTTCCGTTTGCAAATGGCTTACTTTCGAATGCATTTTATATATTTTTTTTAGTAACCACCCTGATAATAAAATATGCGCTAATTTTGTACTATATCCAGACATTTGAAATTGTATCGTTTTCACATCTTTGATAGTGGAAAGAGCATACGGATTGTGTTCAGTTTTTTGCAAAAATATGCACGAACGTTCAGTTTTCACTTTTGACGTGTCACATTTCAGCAGGTACGCACGCGGCTACCAGTTCTCAGTAACTGCAAAAATGACCGACACTGTTTTTACCGCAATCGGGTTTACCCCGTAAAAATTTGAATACGTGCAAATGTTTTCATTTGCCTTGCCACTGGGAACAGCATTCAACTGGGAAAACATAACAGTAAAACCGCAAGGTGTGAATTCGATGGTACTGATTAATATTCCATGAGAACGATTTGCCAGACGGCTCTAATAATCGTTGGTAAACACGATTCGTATGGATTCACTGTAATTCCTTGACTGAAGCATAATTTGCCAACCTTGAGAGATGATTGTACGACTTCAAACTTTAAAGCTTTTACCTTTCTAGCGTTTCTAGCTGATTACAGAGCATCTAAAAAACAGTAATGAGGTGGTTTTTAGTGCTACTGGGCTAATTTTTTTTTGTGTATTTCACTAGTCATTACTATTCTTCATTTTAAGAGTCAAACAAGTGCAAATACACAAGTACCTACATACGTAATTGTTTTTGAGTGATAGTACTCGTATTGCCCTCGTCCCTTTTTGTTCTTTCTTTTGAGTACTAGCATTTGCTATACGTTTAGGTAATTGCATTCCGATTTTCAGTCAAAGATAAAAATTAGCATTGACTGACATAAAAGTACCTATACCTTACTTTTCACCTACCTATCCCTTTTAGTTTAGGCAGGCCTGTGTATCTCCCCGCGGAGGTAGCAAAAACGTACCTACGCGCGGCGCACCTACGTAGGTGCTAAAACAAGTTGCGTGTCGCTACCGGCCAGAGCCACGCTCGCGCGTTTTATTCACCGGCGGCCGCGCGGCTACGTTGCTGGCTGGACGAGAATGAATAAAGTACTAGAAAGAGGCGCTAGATGGCGTTAGAAGCTTCTCGTAGCAGTCAACCCTATCGCGTCGCGTGATATTACGTCACTGAATAGGTTTAGTGTATTATGAATCATATTCCAGAGCAATACGTATGAAATTATCTTGCAATGGATTTTTGTAGGTGTCTACACGAAAATGTGCTTGACTCTCAGGCGAACTAAATTACGCCATATTGTTGACGACATTGAGTAGACATTTCTTTGAATACAATTGCTAAGTCATACTTCTGTACGAAGTACTAGTATTCTGTGGTTTAGGTAGGGTTTATGGTACTATCTATGGTACCTTTTACTATGGTACATTGAACCCTCCCCCCTCATTACAAAAACATAGTGTTAGGTTCAAAACAGGACTAAGTATTAGCTGGCCAATTAGAATAGCTTTTCTCTTTTAGGTTATGCCACTCATTTCTAATTTGTCGGCTAACATGTGGTCCTGGTTTAAACCGAGGAATTTTTTTTTGGAATAACGTAGATTATGTCCTGTACTCAAACCTTAAGCTACGGCGTAGTCTTTCGTAGCTAGACTCTGTCGTGATAATATTGTTACTTTTTTAAATACTACGAAGCCAGACAACGGCGTAGCATTTCGTAGCATTCGTAGACGCTTTCGTAAGAATAATATTACTATAAAGATCTGTGACTATTTCACCGTACCATACCCTGACCGTGGTAGGACCATACCGTACTATAAAAAGTACACATTTGATTTTCCACGTTAGCGTAGTTAAAGTTAAAAATGTTTAAGCTCAGTGTTCGTCAATTAACCGTTCTGGCATTGTAACAACGAACACCGCGCTTATATATTTTAAACTTTAACTCCTATGTTCAGAGTTGAAAATCAAGCACGGTCTGTCTGGTAATGACTATGCTGCTCTCTGGCAGAAAACTTAAGTTATGCTTTGTGCTACGTACGAGTAGTAAATCCTATAAACCTAGATAAAAATGTGTATTAGGTAGGTAAGTAATATGCTTAAGGAAGACGGGATTTTGTTTGTGATGTTATGTATAGCACGACGAAATCTAAGCAAGCTCGAAGCAGTCAGATTACTTGTATGCAAAATTTTGAAAATCATTTTTAAACGTATCGTAAAAGCATACAGTTCAAATTACTCTGGCATTAAATCCGCCACTACGGGTGAAAGAGAAGGTAAGAAATTAAATACTTACGATTGTTGTGTAGTACTTGTACGGCATTATGCACTCTAACTTTCCTGACATTCGCTAATTAGCTTCAGTATAGTATTCAAGCCTCTTTGCACACGGAACTGTTCGCTACTCATACCATTAGTTACATCCTTAACGTTAATTGTATAAACATCAGAATACTATTTCATCTATTCCTAGAAACGCTGAGATTAGGCAAAATAAACGACAAAATTCATCATCATAGATAATTTTGCTAGGCACGTTTCGCACAATAAATCGAGCCACCAACATATAATCGAGTTTTCGTATATTCATGGTTATTTTTGGTTCTACGTATTTAAACCCATTAAATATAATGGGAACAGGGCAAGCGAATGATGACTACTCAAACTGTTATTTATAGTAATCTAAATTTTTAATCCATGTAGAGGTGTTTGGCATAATTATTATGTCGCGTGTAAATTTCATACGGGCCCATAATTTATCTAAATATAGGTACCTAGTTACTGACCGTAAAAATTATATGATCAGTAGAAAAATAGCTTAATAATTGAAGTTGATATTTTTTAAAAGTATGCACGACCGAGCAGCAGCAATGATTGCATCCAACTTGATTTTTGACTTCTTTATTTAACACTGTCATAATCTAAAGTCTGAATTAATATATTGCGTGCTCATTCAATTTGTATGAAAGATAAAAATAATAAATTAATGTTAATGAGTTGTTTAGGACCGATATAATACCATTAAAATATACGCCCGTATGAAATATACACACTGTTGACTGAAGTCATGAAATATTAAATACGCAGGTGGCTCGATTTCTTTGCTCTCTAGTGTAGTACATTTTAGAAATTAAAAAAAATATTGTTCAATCTATTTTAGTAATGCACTTTCATTTGATACCAAGGCTAATTATAAACAAAAGGGTTACAATAATTTGACACATTAACAGGTACATACTTACAGAACACAAGACATCGAAATGAAACATTGATTTAGTAGTGTTATATTTGCATATATTTTTATTCAGCGTAATCCCAGCACACATTCTAATGTGTACTAATAATAATTGTCTGTTTTCATTCTATAGAAAAACAACACATAGGTGCTGTGAAACATCGGTTTATATCAAAGACATGTTTTTGATTTTATTGTAATCGGCGGTAGCGGATTCAGATAGATTATTTTAATGTTTTTTTGTATGTGTCACCATTCTTTGTTATTACATTCGCCGAGTAACGCGGACATGTGCTCAAATATAAACAGAGGCTTTCGAGAGTAATAACGTATATCCCAAACAGTAGTTAGATGTCGTATAATATAGTACAGTAAGAGTAACAGTCATCTTAGTCTGTGCATACTTTGATGCAGTGGTATTTACTACAGAGTGCTACGAACCTCTCCGGTATATTTTAATAATTTCTATATTAGACACATATAACTCGTAAAACTGATTTAAACATTCTAATTAATTAAACATTTTATTCACTGATAGTATATTCGTTTATGTAAGTAATTAAAGATTATTACTAATTTCTAAAACATTTACGTTTTGTATCTAAGATAGTGCCTAACATCGAGATGCTAGAACGAATAACCTTTGTAGTAGTAAATGATATATCAGAAAATGATAGTATTTTAAGTCTGTAGGTATTTAAAGTAGCCGAGAAGGTGGTAACACCCTGTATACGTTCCTAAGCCTACGTTCCATCACTGGACTTTTTATGGTATGCCTGATTATCCCTTCAGTCCAAAGTCCAATCATAGAGTATTGTTACAACGCTATCGCTTGCATGTTGGCCTTATAAGTACTAATCAAATGCGATTTCTGCATTTAACAAACGAATCGCTCTGCTAACCGGTTGTCAAACAACCCACGTACAAAGGATTTAACTATGTCGCATTTTTATAGCATACAAGGTGGAATTTTTCCTGACAGTTGATAAAATTTTCTTAACGATTCGCTAGCAAAATATTCGTTTGTTGAACATAGGAACGGAGATATTAGTGTAGCAGTACAATTATTAAAAAAATCTTATTATTCGCATAGCATAACACTAGGTTTACATACATTAGTAAATAATATCAGGACAACGTGTTTTACTTTACTTTATATGATACTGGCACGCATTTTTAATAGGCCCAACATTTTATACTCAAAATGGGTTAAGTAAAAAGGTTACATGGTCATAAAATAGATATATAAGACTGATCGGCCAACATTTCGCGATACCTAACATTCTATCATACCTTCTAGTCAGCAGGTACTAGGTCGTGCCAATAATTCACTAGTAATACGTTTATTAGCTAGTTATATACAATTCTACATCGTTTTGTGACCGTTTCTCGCCTCGTAGACTTAGGTTAGGCCGATCGCACCGAGGCGACGCGGTGAGGTCATGCCGGTGCGTGCAATTATAATGAGCCTATATTATTTACCCACGTTCATTCACTTTTAGGTTGACACCACATTGCAACGCCACGTGAGTTCGCATCTTGCAGAAAGCGCACACGCCGGGCTTAAGCTGAGCTCATGTGGCGTTGCAATGTGGTGTCAGCCTTACATAGTATATCCTTGCCTGTTATCTTGATGTCAGACATGACAGCTTACCTATCAATCAGATAGAGCAAAGCTACACTGTCCATAATTGCCCCAATCATTATTTTGCCCCGAAGCGTTCGATTAATAGAAAATGATGTTATAAAAATCATTTTTATGAAGTGACGTGAATTGATTACTGTAGGTAAGAAAAACCGCGTCGCCCGACTAGTCCAAGCGCACCATTAAGACAAGGTTTACACTAATAGTAAAGAAATACTGGAGTAGGCACCAATTCCTAACACTACGAGGGCACCTACCAGCAGCCATGACACGATAGATAGGTATATTCTCTAGACAATAGGTAACAAAGTATTAAAAGTTAACATTAATTCTAACATCAATATTCCTAACAAAATTCCAATATCAATATTTGTCTAAATGGTCAAAATGGGTTTGGTAATTCACTAGATAGTATAGTTTGGTTTACATCTAAGTTTGCTATATTATTTTAAGTGACGGTGCTGAAGTGAATTAAAACGACTCGCATATCTGTTGTTGAAACAGAATTATCCGTCGAGAACCTTGCAAAAGTTGTAAGAAACCATACTTAGATCCGTATCAACACAAACTCGCACAACGCAGATCAAAGTTAAACAAATGTCGCTAAGCAGAGAAACGGTCATCGATAGACGATCAGCGAGATGGACCTGGGTCATTAGACAAGATGCCATCTTTTTACAGCAAACTTCGGTATCGCCAACTAAATGTCAATATATGTATGCAAAAGTCACGTTGAAAAACAGATTGCATCTTGTCTATGGGCCCTGATCGCCCATTCAAAGGTGACCTGACGCGACGTTTTCAGGGGAAAACGAAGGTTAGGGTGCGCCTAAGCGTTGGATTCCTTGAGGTCGGTGAGCCTCGCGAGTTGCGCCGGCTCGAGCTCGTCGGGGATGGAGGCTCGCCCGCCGCGAGGCGCCGCGGGAGGGGACTGCGGCGCGGTGGGGGGCCCGGAGGCCACGGACGCGCCGGTGGACTCGCCTTCGGAGCCGGTGGAGCTGGAGACCGGGTGCGGCGCCGAGTCCGCGGGGCCCTCGTCCGAGTCGCGCAGGCACACGGCGGTCTGCTCGGACAGCGAGGACTCCTCGTCGTCGCCGTCCTCCAGCCGCTCCGGCTCCTCGGCCTCCGGCTCTGGCGGCGGGAACGGCTGTTCCGGCTCCTCCACCATGGGCGTGGCGGCAGTGATGACGATCTGAGCCACGCCCAGCCCGCAGTCGTCTGCTGGCAGCTCAACTTTGGGCGGCGCAGGCTTGCTCGGCGGCGGCGCTTGCGGCTCTTCGTCCTATAACAGAACACACTTCAATACCCGCTCGCCTTCCATATACACCACACAAGTCACAGAAACACGGGTGGGTGCTACTCTTCTCAAACTGGGTCTTGTAATTGGGAAGTACGAGGGTTTAACCTGTTGAACCTATCCTATCATGCATTTCGACAAGCGGCATGCTTATGATGATGTGAACTAATAATGCTGAACGAAACATAATAGGGAGTCATCGGGCTTCGGGGTTAGTGTTGCCACTTAATACCTACGTGTCTATGGATTATTGTTCTTTTCGTTTTCTTCTATCACCTTTAAGGGAAATTTAACATCCATAACTTTATTCTGCGGTTGTGTTAGTCCTGTAATTCTAAAGCACCCTTAAAGCATGTAAATCAAAGAACAGCAACAAGCGTATATATAATATCTATTTACAAAAGCGACAACAAGCACGCCTACTGTACAGAAACAACATAGAGTTAGTAATTTTGTGTAAAGAACCAAACCTCGTCTGATAAATTTTCACCGACAACCTCGTCGACTGATGCATGGAAAAGAATTCAAAATGGATTAACACGACATTGTTATTGTGCCTTAGAACACAGCCAGAAAAACGTCTCAATAATTTACAGCTCAAGTTTAAATTGTGTAATCTTAAAATTATTACAAGTTTCATTATTATTACCGAATTTATTTCCACGAGTGTTTCATTAATTACCCTGTGAACGTACCAAGTTGAAGAAATCTAATTCATTAGTCTTAACCAATCCCAGGTATTTAGTTAATTGACGTTTTTCCAGCTTTATACCACAGTGAAAACATTAATTGTTTGATATTTCGTTGAAGTGGTTTTCAAATACGACGTTTACTACGCTTGCGTTGCGTTCAATATTTGAAAACCACAGCAAGCACGTCGTTGTAACACCAACTGAATGACTTAATTTTGTGGTGTGGTGACCAATCAAAATACATTGCACAAACATTGTAATGGAGAGAACTATAGTTAATCCAAGCCACATATCGTTGTATCATTCAGCCACTTCTATTTGCACGTTTCAAATATTGCACTGTGTCTAGTGGGGTGACATTGTGGCTGATCAAGTTTCCACATTCCATATTCTATTAATCTCACTTTCCATGTTCTATATGACAATAACACAAGTTTAATTGGAACTTACTCGTACGTACAATATTGTATTGAATAACAAACTATTGTATTAAAAAGGTTCTCTCTGATAACTTAGTAAGGCAGACTTAAGGTAGCCTACGATGGAAGAATTACTTTGCGGCAACTTCCAGACCTCTTCTGATCAAATCTCTCTTCTGATAATTTTTCACAGCTCTCAGTTGTATTATACGATAGGTATTTGGATATGTCAAACGCCAAATAAAAACCAAGGTAATTCAAACAACTTCAGTTGATATTTTCTCGTTTTACTTGAGACTTTACAAATCACGACATCTTTTAAACACGGCTGATGTTAATTACAATGTCAGCAAAACAAAAAGTCCCTTACTCCAACAGTCATTTGTTGCGTACTAAGGATTTGACGTAAATTATTATTGTCCTATAGCCTTATCTTTAGAATTCACTAAACTTTTAAATCTCCTTACTTACCAACAATAGTAACGGACGGCGCGATGGCCGTCGGCGGCTCGGCCTGTGAGAACTGCATGCCGTACTGTTCGTGCTGGTTTCTAGTGAGCGCTAAATTAAAGCTGAACTCCGCAAACTCCTCTTGGTGGGAGCCAGCCACGTCGGCCGGCGGCGGCGGTGGCGGGTCCGCGGGGGGCGCGGCCACTTTAGTGTTGTTGTTTTCGCCCACGACCACTGTACATTAACCCAACCGGACAACACACATTAACCCACGCCGTACTGGTACACGGCGCAGATTTCAATTATGTTGAATCGAATCAAATAATCAACAAAGGTAATGCTTAAAGAACAATTAAGGCTCTTTCAGCCAGCGTTACTTACTGGTCCATTGGATATTCTTTTGCCGTAGTTTTATAGTAAAGTTATTACGAGTAAGTGTAGACTTAAATTATCACTCTATTTCATATTTAAGACAACTGATTCCAACCTTAAGCCTGTTCAAGTAATTAAAATACGTTCTGCATTCTAAGATTCAATAACATGTTAATCTTGCTTCTGTTAATTGGTGTACCGACCGACCGACCGACTAACCTATATGCAAGCGAGCTCCTTTACCTATATGCGAGCGAAGCTAATGTAGCGTATTGACCTACTACCCACTCAATGTATAGAAGTACCTATACTAAATGCAAGAGATCCATTTAGGTTGCCAATGAAATGAACAGTTACTGATCTTATTGGGATGTAAATTATTATACTACTTACCTACCTACGTTAAGATGTAAAGATATACGAGTAAGTACACGACGTATATCAACTAAGACGACTTGATTGTAGATTTGTTTAAATCCTACTTTATATCCTTTTATCAAGGCCGACGTCTTGGGATTCGTCTTAATAATATATGGGTCACCGATTGCGTAGGTGTTTGTAGAACCCCCGGGATGTAGCGACGAGAAATCTAATTTAAGACAAGCCCTGGGGATAATTATTTTATCACAGAACCCGTTTCGCATCGTTATCGAGAAATGTCGAGAAACTTGTCACTACATACCTAGGTATTCGAAGTTCTAAATTCTAGAAAAAATATTAATACTACGAGCCAATTTAAAAACAGACTTGACAAACATGTACAGGAAAGAAAGACTAAGCTATGATAGCCTACAGCCTATGACAGAAGACAAGCAGTAGATATTTCAACTGCCTGTCTGCCTAAAATAATAATAATAAATATTTGGCTAGAATGACACATTCATTACATATACCTGGGTAATCGCGCCGAAGCTGTTCCTGTCTTTGCTAATGAGATGTCTCGATGTCTCTTAGGTAGGCCTTTCGATATCAAATTGAACGTAATATATTCCAGTTTAATGCGAAACTAGCAAACTGACGTTGCAGTGCTTAGTCATCGGTCATCGCATCACCTATAGGTACTATAGGTACTGCAGGGTTAATTGAAGCCTGTATTGTTCATTGGCTTGGGTTATTGTTAGTCAAGGTTCGTGCGATAGTAGATACCAATTTATCCATTAAATGGAAATGAGATTCCTTGTATTTGTAGGTAAGGACCAAGGTTTCAGTAAGTTAGTGTTGGTTGGTGTTAGGTAGTGCTTCATATTTGTTTTCAATGTTAGATTATTAAGGTAGTTCTTATCTAAGGCAAAGTAATGAGAACCCTTACTTCCGATAAAAACGGTTCATTTTATAAATACCGGACAACTTTGCACGTAATTTTTATAAAGTTGAAATCTTTTTTTGACTTGTAAGTCTTCTAGACTTACTTTAGTAAACAGTGAAATATTATTTTTTATTGCATTTAAATCTTGTATTTCGTGTGTGCTTATGATATGATATAAATGAGGCCTAATTAGCCGTTACTTCAATACTGGAAGCCACACGTCAACCTTTGTTTGCCAAAAAGCAAAGCGGCCGCTCCCAACCTAAGCTACCCCAACCTAGCTTAATTGACACTTGATCCAACATAGTTGACATTGCGCACGTGTACCTTCATTCATCAATCGCTTGCTGGTATGACACCACAAAAATTTGCACATCAAAAAACGAACAATTTGTTATCGGAACACACATCAAGGAAGGTAAACAAATCTTAAAACGTAGAGGCACATCATAGTCGCCGTGTGAACATAGACATTTGTGTTGAAATAGAAACTGAGCCGTGCGTAAGATACATATAACAAAACACATTGCATTTAAACACAGTACATTTTCATACACACATAAATAGATGTAATTAACCCTTTGTAGACGTCATAAAAAACTTAGGATATAAAATGACACAGACAAAGATACACAACGAAGATGAAAATATGACCTGATACTGGGTAAACGATATCAATGAACATACTCGTATCTCGAGTATTTACCTGTTATTTGGTCATATTTTTGCCTTCGGGGACTTCAATTTTGGCACACTCACACATGTTAGGTTGTCTTACCCACACGTTCAACAGCAAATGAATTTCGAGTGTAACAAAATCGAGGTTCGAGGAGGAAATTTGAATGACTGCGGTATTCTTTAGTTTTTCTATTCAAACGTATTCGTGCAAAAGGTCATGCATAAGTTTAACGTGAAATGGTCCTACACCTAGCCGTACTCTAGCGAGATACTTGTAAAGTGCCATTCTCTTCTGCAATACCATGCCAATTGGGGGGAACCACAACATTTTACCCAATCAGCCAAGAAGCTAACTATGACGCGTGATGTGAGACAACCGCACATATTTCACTATCTCGCTCGCTCAAACCAAAATGTCACTTTATTTATTCTTTGATTCAAATTTATTTTTACCGACAAGAATGGAATGTAATGGCTATCCTGTTTATTTTACTAAATTTGTTTTAAGTTGGACTTGTTACTCATCTTTTAGGATTCCGTAGGTACCTCAAAAGGGAAAAAGGAGCCCTCTGAAGACCGTTTTATACAGAAACGCGTAGAGGTCTAAAATTGAAATTAAGGTCAAATAATTATGTCTGCGGTCCCTTGAAGTTATAATAGAAAAATCAAGCTTCTAAGTCAACGCAGTCTAAAGATACGGCCATTTAAGTCTTATTTTCTAACATTACGCAGGGGAATAAAAACCTACACGGTACTTTCCATAGAATTTTGATTCATAAAATTTGGCAAGAAGGAATGTCTTAAAGCACAAGTAAAAGAAAAATCCCGATTTTTGTACAGTGATATAGTCGTAGATAAAAACTTTTGTATGTACGGAACCCTGCGGGAGTCCAACACGCACTTGCCCGGTTTTTAACGGTACTACTATTCTCCCAACCTACGACCACGCTAGGACCGAAAAGACGCTTTGGTTTGACTGAACGACGGATACATTACAAATACAGAAAGACAGTGGCAAGACATAAGTAAGTAAGTACATAAAGTAAGTCGCAGAGGCGGACTGTTTTGGTTGTTATGGATGATAAAAATTGGCTTTTAAAATATAACAAATAAGATGATTTTTCACTGCGCCTTTGTGCGCTTTTATTAAACACTCACATTATAAAATAGGCCAGTAAAATAACGTCAGAAGTCAATGAAGTTTTTGAAAGCGGAATTTATGTCGTAATAACTTGAAAACAAATTGCTTAAACTGTAAAAACTTATATCAGTAATTTCTATCCTATTAGGTAAATGAAATCAACAAATCGATCTGTGTTTTGGCTAGTGTAATTTTTGTGCTCGGCCTGCACGAATTCTATCTGTCACGAATAATTATTTTAGAGTCTATTAGATAAAAATTAGACTGACTGTGCTGCATCATGCATGATCAATCGTTGCATTCCCTATGCATGCCATTAACGGAACAAATAGACTAGACATCAAATCGACCACAGATAGGTATCCTATCCTATGTTAGTATGCTGGACATCTCTGTTTGCGACGTGTCCATTAGTCAATGTCGCTGACATTTTGTCATCGAATGATAATACTGTAGGTAGGATCCTGGTTTTCGGCATTTTTCTCGTAAAACTGTTAGGATACAGGAATAACGTTAAGGACTAATTAGCTACGCAATTTTACTTGAAATGTATTTTACTTTGTAGGTATAGAAGATAAAGAGTTACGAGCTCCGGTCGCATTAAAAAAGTGGACACTTTTGTAAAACCAATAATTACATATCTCTAAAATATGAAGCAATTAAGAAATTGTCGTATCTACAGCCCAGCTTTGGGTATTTT
The DNA here is from genome assembly GCA_949316185.1 of Pyrausta nigrata. NCBI lineage: Eukaryota > Metazoa > Arthropoda > Insecta > Lepidoptera > Crambidae > Pyrausta > Pyrausta nigrata. The sequence goes on from OX438936.1 coordinate 6,223,354, forward strand.
ATCTGTTTAAAGACACGAAAAACTGAGTGGGCCGATTGCCAAAGGTTGCTTAAAAAGTGCACGAAGTAACTAAGGGTCGATGACCACTTGATGCACGCGATCTTTAATTTTGACAAGTTTGTATGCAGTTCGGCTTCAACGATCACGAACATTTCCTATTTTCGTGCAAATGATATCGCATTGTTTTGCAATTTTAAATCGTGAAGATGCATCGGATGCTTCCCCCCGAAATTACTTGAAACTCTAAAGCGATAAAATGTATTTAGGTATACCTACTTACTTCAGATAATATTTTTGATTTAATATTTTCTTTACTCTTTGGTGCATTAGGTACTATCACTTTGTATATGAGTGTATTGACGGGTATTAAACAGCCTTAATGTAAGTGTGTATGCGGGATGCCTTGAGCCGGTCATACTTTTATTTTATGTTCAATACATTTTGAAATCCAATGACCAAAATCATAAAGGAAGAATGTAGCAACCATAGCAGTCCGTGACAGTCAGTGACAGGGTGCCGTAGAGTTAAAGAGAAAGAGAGCAAATTTTGCGGATACTCACGTTCCTCGTCGAACCCAGCGTTCGGCGGAGACCCCGGGGGGGACGAGAACACAGGCGGGGCGGACCCCGGCGGGGTCCAGTCGTCACCGCCGCTGAGAGGCTCGCCGTTCTACAAGGATACAACCCGTTAACGCACAGAGACTAAACGGCAGTCAGGCTACCACAAAATATCTTCGTATGAGAACAACTCTTGAGTGGAAAAAAGATGAAAATTGCTTGAGATTTGATTCTAAGTTTAGTCATTTCTTACAAAATAATACAGTGGTAACCGTTGCTTACAGAATCCGCTGAAAACCAGGTTCGTGGCATGCTGCTTGCTCGATTGCCACAAATAATGCTTTCTCACAAAATTAAAAAATATATATACGCGTATGTATTTTCCCTCTCTTTCTGTTGCGTGAATCGTCGATCTTACGTGTGATCCAGGGCTTAATTCCGCTAAATTACATTAGTTAAATTGTAACAGAATCGTAATTAAATAGCAAGCTTTAGACAGTTCTAGTGTGGGCCAAATGTCAAAAAATCATTTAATTACGATTCTATTACAATTTTGCTAGGTAATTTAGCAGACTCGAGCCCCCGGCTGGTAGTACCAGCTGTACCAACCGGTCGACTCGCGGAAGTGCTTGTAGCTTCATGTCTAAATCACTCTGAATCTCAGAGTGAGCTTGGTCTGTTAGAGTGCAAACTTATCGAAACGAGTCATGAGCAGTTAACAGACTACAAGTCAGGACGAATCTAACTTACCTCCGGGGTTTAGTTGTAATGTTCCTGTGAACGAAAGAAGAAGACGAAAGACGTACCTCATCACACTCTTCAACGATGAGCGAGGGAAAGTTCCCGACCACTCCGTTGGCCTCGCCGCGCCACCAGCCGTCGTCCACGCCATGCGCGTCACGGGATGTTATGCGGATTATCTGCATGCAACGAATTTGATGTTACTGTCCATACATATTAAACAGGAGCAAGATGATATACGCTATACGAACGGCTCAACCTGGTCCGATCTACCACTAGGACCTCATTTGCAGCTGCAACAACTGGGAGGCATTGCGCGAGTTCGCGCACTCTTGACACAAGATTAAACGTACATTCGAAGAGGGATTTTCAGGTAAAACAACAAGAAGAGCAGCACGACGAGAAGTCACGTTTACTGTGGTGTCACGCCCCAAAAGGGTGAGGGGATATTGTAGTAGGACGGATATATAATTTGTAGGGAGCATCAAGAAACGCGACTCGGGAAAGATCCCTAAGCAAGTACCGGGCGCGTCTTCCACGATTCGGTCTGTAGCCGCAAGGCGGGTAAGACCATGAGGTGGGATTGTCCCTAAATATTACATATTATGACTTGAAAAAATGACCGCCAGAGGCGGGAATCGAACCCGCGTTGCTCGCATACCGGGCGATTGCTTAACCCCTCGGCCACCCTGATATTGGCTTGGCAGAGCCTGTCGAAATTTTCAAATTCTTTATACTGTAATGCCGCGTAGCTTTCACCAATGTTATTTGGATTACACCCTCAACACTCGAAAGAAATACTATTGCAAGTATTTAACAACCGATCTAATATTTAGATTGCAAAAGTGAATTCTTCTCACTTAAAAACAATAATTTATCGTTACCATCTTTAGTTTTCGTTTAAAGGGTTAAATATTCTGTCCATGATTAGAAGGCCTATACAGTCACATTACAATAACACTTCATCATTTTCATCAATATCAGCCACAGGAGGTCCACTGCTAAACATAGGTCTCCCTCATAGACTTCCAAAGTGACCTGTTCTTGGGACCTGTTACAAGCGGCCTGTATCCAGTGCGATCTTGCGAGATAAATAAAGGTCGCAAGTTATCCAGTACCTATTTTACATACACAATTTTTAATTGGACTAAACTCGAAAAAAGTTAATTAGTTAACTACCGTACTCAGAGACGTCAATTAAAGTTAATCCTTCATTAAGTCTCAAGCCGTCCTTTTCTATTACATTGACAAATTAAGTGTCAGAACGAGACGTAAATGTGTTAAACTTTATTTATTGTATGAGTAAATTCAATTGACGTCTCTGAGTGGCCGCATTCAGAAATATCTCTATACTTACTGCTGAGTAAGTATAGCAAAATGTGTCGTCACAGTTTATTAATAAAAGCTATTTGATGACTACTTCCTATTGTTAGTTTTAGTATAATTATTTATTTGCCTATATTTAGTTGTAGTTGCATAGATATGTATCATCCATCATACCCAATTATAGGTATACTATAATAATACCTACCTAATAAATAGCTATTAACTAGTTTATAAGTACTAGAATTGCAATACCCTGAAAGGGTAATTAAGTTGAAAGTTCACTGTTATTATTTAATAAGACCAATGTAACACTTAATTTGCAATAAATTGATTTGATTTGATTTGATTACTATTCACATACAAAATATATATCCGTAAAGCCTTTTGACAGTTCATTAAAAGAACGTCAACGATTGGTGGTTACCTGTCCTTCTTCAAGGTTGAGCTCATCAGTGCCCTCAGCGTCATAATCGTACAGAGCAAAGCAGTATCCCAGGGTTGGAAGTTGTTCAGCGTTGGTTGCCTCGGCCTTAGGCTCCTCGGCCTTGGGTTCGTCTTGCTTGGCCACAGGGGCCGAGATCACGGAGATCTGATCCGGAGACTGCACCACGTCTGCGTCTTCGCCTTCTACTGTGTAGTCCACTGATGAGAAGGATATTTGGGAGACCAGGCCTGGTGCGCTTGAAGCCTACGAAACAATATCGTAAGATAAAAGTAAATATGTTTTTATATTACAGACGACTAGGATCGATCGACTATGGATGTTAATATATACAATGTGATTTGTAACAAAGTTTTAATATCTATAAAAAATGTCTTTGTATGATGCTATTTTATGTAAATTCGTAGATGTATGAAATCGAGTTTTTTTAGGATTTCGAAGAATGTTTATTAAAGTTGTAAAATCTCTATCAAATACGTTCCTAGGGTTAATTACGTAACTCTGTTGCTAACAATTCAGGATTGAAATCGCTTGAAAATGTCACATTTGACAACTTCAGTTACTCTGTTAAGCTGGCTATTCACGGTCAGTTCAAAAAATGACTCGGCTCACTAACATAAAAATAATCTGAAAACTTACTTTCGTTCAGTGCTGCTAGAACGTGGGTTATTCCCCACGCAAAGGGGACTTTTAGTTTTTTATTTTGTGGGTAATATGGGCGAGAAGGTCTTAGAACCGATAAAATATGGGCAATCGTGGAAAAATAATAACGTTAAGTTACTTTTTTAGTACTTATGCCTATAGCCTCGACTTTTATTATCGGTAATAATTGAAAACGTAAAATTTTGGTCGTACCTCAGACCGACTAATTTGTGTAACTGGGCGTGAATGGCCAACTTTAGCAACAAAACTTTGATTGAAATAATTTTATTCAAAGTTACATAATCCACTACCCTACCATCTCTGTTTGTTTCGATTGAGGTTTTTAATGTAGTGTGCGGAGTTGTAGACTTGTAGACTTTTTTGATGAGTGCTATGCTTTATGAGCATGACAAATATCCCTTTATTGATTGAAAATATTTAAATTGATGATGATTGATTTAAATTGATGACTCCACACTCCGGAGGTTAGTTTACGGCAGTTCCAAGTTTAGTCGCGATAAGTCAGGTTTTAAAGACCGAATAATATATCTTCGGAGAATTCGGATTCTGAGGACGTGTTCTGGAACCGAGCAGTCAGTTTCAGATTATCAAACATAATATCATTATGTCTCAATAGAACTGTATGTACATGTACTTCTCACAACTCAAAATCAATATTTGATGATGATGCATGTAAGTTAAAGTTCTCAAATTAATTGAGTAGTTGATGATGACTCTAAGAAGAGATTTATATTAACTTGTTTTAATTTAAAGTAATATACAGAACAAGCAAAATGAGAAGAAACTTCAACACCACAGATTCCTAGATTGCATTATACTAAATTACCTGTACCGGTACCCTGACATATAATTACATGTTTATGTAAATAAATCATATATAGCTACGAAAGTCCTGGTATTGGCAGCAATCCATGCTATGATGTAGCAATGATGCACTACGCCCACAGAACTATGTTTTTTTTATATACAATATATATAAAAAAACGTAAGGGCCAGTAGGCAGTAGGTAATTTGCTCAGAATAAACTAACATGAGAAATCCATATAAATAGACACTGACGTCCGGTGTTCTAATAGTTACGTAGTAAGCTTGTTGCGTCTCCCAAGTTATTTCCTGAGCGGATCTCCGGCACTACACGCTTTACTCTGCATAGTCTAGGCACAGACAAGAGCACATCAAGCTAAACACGGGATCTTATGCGTTTGTGATAAGAGCGATTTTGGGCGAAGCTGGCGACTGTACAACAATGTTATTATTTTGTGAGATTTGAGAATAGAGTCAGTAATATCATCGTAAAAATTATTTCCTAAGCCTTAGAGAAAGATCAAAGGTACTCGTACTTAGTCGCTCTTGACCTAATTAAATTCGATTGTCTCTATCTCCATAATGAACTTAATTAATACCAGACACATGCGAACAGAATCTTTATAATATTTTAAGTACAAATAATTACGAACGTACGACCAAAAAATAGGCGACACTAGGGTTATCAATTTTAATTTATATTTGATATAGTATAGCTGGTCATTGTGAATTCTGACGTAAATATGTTAGGTATACGAGTAATATACATTATCTATTGCGTCACCTTGCACAATGCATGTAGTCCGTAGAAAAGTCATTTGTATATGGAAGACCCACAGGGGACACCTAATAATATGCTGATTGCGGGTTGCTGTCTCACCGAACTATAGCGTGAACGAACAGAGAGTGCAAATGTGCATTGCGTACACACTCGCTCACTATAAAACCTCCTGCGTAGGTAGGTACGGACTAGTCATGTGGCGTATCTTTTGTGATTGGCTTCCATAGCTGAAATTCGAATACCATGTAATTAATTGTACGACAAAATGCGGATCGAAAGCCGTGTGGGGGGCGAAAACAGGAAATCGTCTTCCCCGCAACATAACCCATCGCTCATTAGGGCCCTTCCGTATAAGGGAGTACTCGAAACATATTATTTCTCGGAATGGGTGTATTGCTGAAAAGTAATTATGTTACAGTAGTCCTATAGAAATATCATATCCCGTGTATAAGCATTGAGTCGCTATGAGCTTTCGTTTCTCCAGTGCACGAGCTCTTTGACTCAGTGTGCTGAAAATTAATTATTCGCTAACTTACCTGATAAAATATTTATTTTAGAAATTTCACTTTAAATAAAAACAAACTGTTTCATGTCCGTGACTAAGCAGGGTTTGTTGTATCGTACACAGTTTTATCCATACTAATATTATAAATGCGAAAGTGTGTCTGTCTGTTAGCTCTTGACGCTTAAACTTTGGTATGAAGACAGTTCGAGACCCTGGAAAGGACATAGGCTACATTTTGTCATGATATAAAAACATTAAGGGGGTGGAATGGATGAAAGTTTATATGGATAATCCAACTCTTGCGGGCGAAATCGCGGGAAACCACTAGTATATATATGATTCATTGGTTTATGATATAAAGCTGGTAATTTGTAGCAGTTTTAAGGGGGTGCTGCGCGAACGAAGAACTTCGAGTTCGAGTAAGTCTAAATGAACTTTCAACAGAATCGATCTTATTAATATAAGTAATTATATTTAATTTGCTTTGAAGTTTTAGATTTAGTAATTTAATTTGAACAATGGTTTTGTTCTGAGCAATACGCCAAAACCATCAGGCGTTTGTGTTAAATATTTAAAAGTGTTAGTATTTTCAGATTTATATATTTTTACTGAATATTAAGAAGGGGGGATCTGCGGAATATAAATACAACGTTTTCACTTAGGAATTATTGTTTCATGCGTAAATATCAATAAGTTTTCGAAAAAAAATGTTTTTAGATATCGATAAATAGCTTAACCATTTTTGGTGAAGTATGCGTCTAGCTTCGCAGCAAAATCGCGCACGAACCTGTCAGTGTATAGTGCGGTACATACCTGCTCTTCCCTGTCGACGTCGAGATAGTTGTGCGGCACGTATCCCTCCTCGCCGCGGTAGTTGCGCGCACGCAGCCAGCCGTCGCCGTCGCCCTCCCCCACCACCTCTAGCTGTTCGTTCTCGATTATCGACAGCTCGTCCGGGTTTTGCGCCTGCCAGATTAAGCACAACATTAATACTCCATTTTCAGCAACCGGTGTTTGGTTTCTGCCACATCCTGGATCATGGTCCAAAGCGGACCCTGGGCACTCGCGTGCGAGTGCACAACCGAGATAACGCCAGGATAATGATGATTTCAGCAACCGGTTATTACAACTATTGCACTACTAGGTAGGTATGTCATTCAGCGAGACGGAATCATAAAATAAAACAACACCGAGAGTCACCTAAATGGTTTTATTTGATTACATATTCAAAACAAATTAATTAATACAAAATGAAATATATAGCGTCATATCGCATGGATTTTTTGCTACGCAAAATTGAACTTTGTAGAGCAAGCATTATTTTAAAACCATATTTCTGCTTAAATGGTTTTCTACTGATTGACCTGCTTCTATTTTTAGCCCCACTGCATTTTTTCTACTGTAAGGTAAGAATTCGAGCAATGAACTTCTATTTATAGACGGCCGTGCAATATAAAAGATCAATGCACTGGCATTTCAAGGCTTGCCGATCAACCAGTGCGCAATTTTACTTATATATCGTGGTGATGCGGCCAGATCCGGAATTGTGGGGCTTTATCGCTGTAACTTGGCATAGTAGCATTGACTTTAAACCTTAATTCATCCAAGCTTTAAATTGATATTTCTACTATTTTCGTCGACATTTCCTACGAACGGAACGTTGTTTTAATATACCTCAACTTGCGTTTTATTCCTGACTGACCTGTTTGTATTAAGTCAGGCATCTAAAGTTTTTAAGCGTATGTTTAACAGTGATTTTATTGCTTTTTATCTAGTGCTTCATTCAATCATGCTGATATAAAAAGAGGTCGATGTGACATTAGCGCGCGAAAATTGCTTCCAATTGAGCAGTGCTCAATTCTGCACTCAAATTTCGTACACATATCACATTCGACACGTAAACGCACGTGTGCTCGGCGCATCAAATTCTAATTGCCGCGCAGCTATATGAAGAACCTAGTCACCACTCACCCTGTAAGAGTAAAGAGCGGAGGCCCTATTTTTTAATCACTCGCGTGCAGATTTCACTGATTTTCGTTCGCCATTTAAAACTCCTTATTTTTCAATCGCTCGAAAAGGCAAGCGATAAATAAAATAGATGAACGTCAAAATTTAAGTGTTGTTGTGTCACTTTTTCTGTCTGTCATAAAACGAAATGCGTTCTTACGTTCCTTTTTGGTTGCGGTATCAACCGGTTTTCTCAAATCTGTGGTGAATAGTCATTATTTTGATAATGATAATAATAATCTTTATTTCAGGCATAATACACCCATATAAAATTACAGAATATTAATTTAAAGTTACGCACAAAAACGCGACAAAATTTTGTAAAAATAAATTAAAATATTATAAAGTAAATAAAATAAAATAAAATCTGGCACATGTATAGTTTTTATATTAAGATGAAAGTTTTTTAAAAGCATTGTTAAGAATTATGAAAAATAAAAGTTTGAATATTATATTTGGGTACCTAATCGTTATTTCTTGTTCGCGCTCTGGTGCATAGATAACCAATAGGTGAGAAACTTGTTTTTATAAAGGTCATCGTTAACCACAGCTAGCAATTCGTTGGGTGAGTCACGTGCCCGCTGGCAAAACGATGCTATGCCGACGATAAGCCTGCAGCGTCGAAGACGAACGATTCAATAATACGGGAATTCAGAATCATGCAACTTGGCAGACGAGTAAAAATTATGTCGCATCCTCCAATCCAATGTCATACGAGTAATTCAAAAATAGAGTCGTCCCAGCCCACCTGTGTCGGCTCATCCCAGCTCACCTGCGTCGGCTCGTCCCAGCCCACCTGCGTCGGCTCGTCCCAGCCCACCTGAGTCGGCTCGTCCAAGCCCACCTGCATCGACTCGTCCCAGCCCACCTATGTCGGCTCGTCCCAGCCCACCGCTGTCGGCTCGTCCCAGCCCACCTGCGTCGGTTCGTCCCAGCCCACCTACGTCGGCTCATCCTTGCCTACCTGGGTCGGCTCGTCCCAGCCTGCCTGCGTCGGCTCGCCCCAGTCCACCTGCGTCCATTTCAGGTACCACTCACCGTGTAAGAGTAGAGAGCTGTGCACTTGTAGAGCGGCGCGGCCGGCGGCTCCACGGGCTCCGCAGGCGCGGCGGCGTCGGGCTCTGACTCGTCCCAGTCCACGTGGGTCGGGTCGTCCCAGCCCACCGTCAGCTGCTCAATGCGCTTGCGCTCCTCCTCCAGGTCAGCTAGAAAGAGATTTGCAGAATAGAACAAGTTCGAAAATCATAATCGTTTTTTTGTTATGCAATGAGATAATGTTTATGTTAGTTTATGCGAGAAGCGAAGGAACGTGAAAGTTAGAGAGGCCTATGTCCAGCAGTGGACTGCAATAGGCTGATATGAATGAGATAATTTCCAAGTTTTAAAAATCAGTATCCATAAACAAAACAAAATACCCGACTGCATTTATTATATTTTTAAAATTATCTTTTCATTAGCTTTCGTAGTAGTTGGTAACTTTCATCTCATGAGTCTCTCTTGACCTAACTCAACGTGTTGATCTGTACGTGGATATTGTTCAATTTAAATGTCGTAAAGAAAGCAACGAACCGAAAGTTTTTTATAAACAAAGTAACAAATGTATTTCTAAAAATACACTCTGGGCTTTGATGTTAAGTCCCAAGGTTTCATTAGACGAACAGGTTAGGTCTGGATGGAAATAGCTTCAATCTATCAATAGGTGACGGTCGAAGCCATACTGTCATAACGTTATCGTTGCCTTGAACAGTTGTGTTTTCAATCTTTGGAACTTGAAGCCCACTCACTGAAATCACGGGAAGCTTATCAAAGTTTTAAAGTCACTGAATGGAATCTTTCTTATCGTCATTTTTGTTTGAGAGGTTTCCTTTTAATTAGTATAAAAGAAAATCGGTCTAATAGGGACAAATGAGTACAGGTGCAATTCACGGTGCTTCTTCCCAGCACTTGCCAGATTGTCTGTGTCTCGAAGCCCTAGCAGGGCCCAAAATAAGGAAACATGTTCGGGTTGGTATGGACCAATGCTATTGTTTTTTAATATTGACATTTGTAAGTGGCATTTTCCTTCCTAAATTGAATAAATGATTTGATACGAGTAACCCTTAATTTTTCTTTGTTCTGTAACAAAACGACTGGCAGAAACTTGGTGCCTCTTGTAGTTAAGTTGACGCGACCTTTTGCCAGGCAACAAGACAAGTTCGTTGTCACGGGAAAGTTGGGAAACTGCACCAAGTCATATTGCACCTCAAGTGAACTTCAGCATGGTTAGTTCAGAACTATAGTATTAAGTTTTGAGTGAAAATTGTAACATTCTACAATCACTTCTCTTTATACTTTTGCGCTTAAACTTTATCTTGAAAAAATATTTTATCCACCGCCACATTTATTTGTTACTCTGGTTTTTCTTCAAATTGTCGAAAATATGAAGTCGGATTTTCTTAAAGGAGCTGTTGTCTGTAGTGGAAACAACAATATTAGGACCGGTCTAAAGTCTTCACTATCATCAATTACAGCAGCAAACTATACCCGATCATGGCTTTGGGACTTTTCCCCCAATGCCACTACTGTAGACAGGATCTTCCTCTACAGCTTGATCGCAATGTAAACTCCAGCCAATGAAGGCTAGATTCGAGTGCCTCTAGCCTCCGCAACTAAATTAGTCAGAAAATAAATAGGAGTTTCGAATAAATAAGTTAAATGGACCTGTTACGTGACTTGGTTCCGTAATCTACCATCTCGTTACAAGATACTATATTCAGAGGTAGTAAAAATATTATTTTCCATACACCAACCTGCTAACCTGCTAGATCTAGTACAAACGACAGCACGACAAGGTAAAAACGTGTAGTCGGCTTATATGGCTTATAGCCAAAGGTCGTAGTTCCAAATCCTGCCCGTGTGCGAATGTTTGGTTTCTTATTTAAACTTAAATAAATAAGAAAGAACACTGTAAGAGTTAAAATAAATTACAAGTAAAAAATCCTTTTTAAAAACAAGCTTTTATGTCAATGCGCTAAAAAGTATAAAATAAATTTTTCTTTAAAACTTTTATGATCAAATAATACCAACATTACACAATTTATATTATATAAAAAGCTATTCTTAGCAAGTCCTTTCATTTGATACCCATATTATAGGAAAGCATCTAAAACTTAGTCCGCCATCCCGCAAGCCCGCTATATTGGATTTACAGTGAAGTCACTTTTTTATCCAATTATTCTCAGCAAGCACTTTGATTTGATACCCATATTGTAGGAAAGCATAAAAAACTAAGGCCGCTAGGTTTAGAAGTCCGCCATATTGGATTAAGAGTGACGTCACATTCTATATCGAGTTATTCTCAGCAAGCTCTTTCATTTGATACCCATATTGTAAGAAAGCATAAGATCATAGTCCGCCATATTGGATTTGGAGTGACGTCACCTTATGTATGGATATGTTATCAGCAAGCCCTTTCATTTGATACCCATATTGTAGGAAAGCTTTAAAAACATGACTATATTTGTCCGTTATCTTTAAAAGTCCGCCATATTAGATTTAGAGTGACGTCACCTTATTTATCGAGTTATTCTCAGCAAGCCCGTTCAATATTGATACCCACATTGTAAGAAAGCAAAGAAAACTTAGTCTGCCATCTTTAGAAGTCCGCCATATTGAATTTGGAATAACGTCACCTTATTTATCGAGTTATTTTCAGCAAGCCCTTTAATTTGATACTAATATTGTAGAAGTGCATTGAAAATAACGAGTCCGCCATCTTAGATGGTCCGCCATGTTGAATTAAGAATGTCGTCATGCATCTTACCATGCATTGTCATCCAAACTAAAGGTGGATACCAAATTTCAGCTCAATCGGTTGAAGATATCTGCTTCAAAATTGAGTTGCAAGATTCCACCCGAACAAACATACTTAGTTAGTTAGTTAGTTACATTGCAAGCTAAATAAAAGCTTGTAAAAACATTAAAACTATTGTATAGTCTGATGTTCACGCTCCTTTACTTCAACAAACTTACCGTCAACGTCGTCCTCATGATCGTCATCTTGCTGCGAGGAGCCAGAGATGGTGCGCTGGTGGCCCCCGGCGGGCGGGGCGGGCCCAGCCGAGGGGGCAGCCTCGCCTTCGGTGTTGTCGCTGTCGTAGAAGGAATCCGAGCTTGGTTGGTCCTGTGGGGATAGTGGAATTGTATACAAAACTGAATAAGACAGGGGATGGGCAAGAAACATAAGGATTGAGATATATATTCGTGTTCCTATCAATAAATGTCTCAGTGCGATGTAAAGACAATATGTCTTGATTCCTTATAGCCATTCTTTGAGCCTTCTTTAAGGTACTGCTTTAAGCATATTCGCAAAGATGAGAACAATTAAAGAACAAAGCATATTATTAAACTTATGTTGCAGCAGTCGAAGAGATCCTAATGTTCGTCAGCTGCAGAATATCTCTTCCACACCGGTTTCCGGTAATCAGATGCTTGAACCTCTTTAGAGATTATCAGCAGATGCAAGAACATACTAAGAAATTGATCAGTTTTGATCCTCACCGCAGCTCCAGAAGCGTCAGTGCGCACGCTCAGCAGGCTGCTGCTCCTGGGCAGCGTGTCTTGCACAGCCAGCAGGTCCACCTCCTTGAGCCACTCGTCGACGGGCGCGCCACTCACGCGCAGGCACTCCAGCCGCGCCTCGTACTTCGCCTTGGAGGTCTCGGAGCGACGGATGTTGGCGCGGAGCTCGTCCATCCTCACTTCCAACTCGGGACCGTTCGGGTCGTTTGGATCCACCTGGCAATAACAGGGTTCGGTTTATTTTTTTCTACGTTATTCTTAAAGTGATTAGCCAAATATATTTGTGATCGTTGACTTAACTACACGCTAAACCCTGGCGTCTGATCAAATTGGAGCTATACCACGTCTGGCACTCTCGGCAGTTTAGATCCAATTGCTCTCTACAAATGTAATAAAAAGATAAGTTCATAAAAGTGTATAAGTGCTAATGCACTACACTTATCAAGGGAAGATGCTGTCTCTAGCCTCGGCAACAGGACAATACAGGACATACCTAAACTAGGAGACAGAGGATAATTGTTAAGCATTATACTGTTAACAAGGATTGTACTTTAACTTTATACTGTGTAAATGGACAATAAACTTTATTATTATTGATGACGAATTTCATTTTCCATAATAAAGGCAGAGATACCTAGTTTTTTTGCTATCAGTAGAACCTACATATATCATTCTTCAGAGTAGGCTATAGACACGCTTTAATCATATAAAATCGTTAACTTTGACAATGACCTAAACCCAATGCAATAAATTAGCATTAAATCTTAATCAGCCTAAGTCCATCGCAAGGCTTAGCTTAGTTTCAATGGCGCGCATACGGCGACATAAATTATGCACTTTTACAGTAAACTACGGCCATTTACTGACGGAGTGATAGTGAAAATAAAAAAAAACAGGGGTATTTCCAAATAGTCTATAAAAATATTATTGAGTCAACAGATTGCACTGTGAAGAATCTTAATTTGGTTTAGGAATCGTGCACAGTTTTTTTGTCAAGAAGAAGGTACCTACTGTGATTCGCGAATTTACTATCGATCAACTCATCGTTCTTTTTATAACTAAGTATAAATTAAATCTTTATTCTGGCATCACAAATAGCCACCAAATGCAGCTTAACATATTATCTAGCCAAGGCAAATCCATTATTCAACCAATGCACGACAAACAATCAAACATATCGCGCGTGCTCTTTCATACCATTACCATTTAACCATGCTAGCGTAGTAATTACTTTGAATAGAACTTTCGTATCAGTAACTTTCATTTTACCATTCTTATGGCGGTCCTCCACGAAATTGTGAAAATTAACGTATTTTTCAATCACTTGTACGATGAGCTGAATTAATTAAATACATTAAAACAACTTATTTACGTTAGCTTAATCAATGCACAAGGTCATGGTCTTGTTGAAATTTAAAAGAATTTTTTTGATATAATAAACATGATTTGTAGCTAATGATATCTAAGAGCATTTTTTTTTCGAAAACTTGGTGATTTTAACTAATGAAACAGTAATTTGCACATAAAAATGATTTTATTGATATTCCGCAGGTCCCCTCCTTTTTAATATACACGTATAATATATAAATAAGAAAATATTAACACTTTTCAGTTTTAAACACAAATTGTGTGTGTCTGATGGTTTTGCGCATTGCGCAGAATAAAACTATTGTTCTAATTAAATCATCTAATCTAAAACTTTAGAGCAAGTGGATCTAATTATTGATTCTGTTCGAAGATCGTTTAGACTTACTCGACTTGCTTCTCGCTGCACCCCCTTAAAATGCAGTAGTACTGGACCCTTATTTACAAACGTCGGAAACTACAGATTTTGAACCCGAAAGGCAGGTTTCCCAAGACGTCAAAAAATGCAATTCTCAAACGTCGGAATTGAAAACTTTGAAGTTTCCAATTAGGCACAAATGACATTAGACCTTTCCATTAGGCACAAATGCAAAATTATATTAGCTTTCGAAAACTCCGTTCAGAAAGAATATTTGACATTCGAATTCGGAAAGGATCCGACACGGAAACTTTCCGAGTGTTTGTGAATCAGGGTGCTGGTGATTTTATGGTTGTAAAGTCAGCCTATTAGATCCCACTGCTGGGAAAAGGCCTCACCTCAACTATGAGGAGGCACGAGCCATACTCCACTTGGTGATTGGTGGAGGGGTGTATGTAAGGCAAGTGACAAACCTCACTGCTAGAAATTATCAAGCCGCCCTAGGGCCTCTGACTAGGCTTAACGACTGATACCACAGATATTAGCCGGGATCAACTGCTTAACGTGCTTTCCGATCCAAAGCACGGAGATGCTTGTTATGGACGTCACTAAAATGGTCGGAATGGTCACCCATCCAATCACGACCGCGCCGTGGGTTGCTTAACTTTGGTATCACTACCAAAGCGCTGCCGCCACTGCGCCACGAGCACCTCACCTCTCTTTTATGGTTGCCTTAGCCTCTAATAGCATCGATTTCGATACTAATCTCAATCTCACATGACGTATACTATGATGAGTACTTCGGCAATCTCAATGACTACCCACATACTTGTAGGTGCAGATCGTCCTCATCGACTACCGTAAGTGTCATCATCATTGGAGGTCATCGCTGGTAGTGGGCACCGTTCAATAGTCGAGCATTCATGCCAAACTACCTCGCTTACCTTTAGCTATTAAGTATATTACTAACACTAGAAACTATGGATCATGGTCCGGATCCTGGGCTGTGCAAAACCGGGATAACGGTAGGATGATGATGATTATAAGTCAGCCTATTAGATCCCACTGCTGGGAAAAGGCCTCACCTCAACTATGAGGAGGAACGAGCCATACTTCACCACGCGGGCTCAGTGCGGATTGGTGGAGGGGTGTATGTAAGGCAAGTGACAAACCTTACTGTCAGAAGTTATCAAGCCGCCCTAGGGCCTCTGACTAGGCTTAACGACTAATACCACAGATATTAGCCGGGACCAACTGCTTAACGTGCCTTCCGAAGCACGGAGATGCTTGTCATGGACGTCACTTAAATGGTCGGAATGGTCACCCATCCAATCACGACCGCGCCGTGGGTTGCTTAACTTTTGGTATCACTACCAAAGCGCTGCCGCCACTGCGCCACAAGCTCCTCATGATGCTGATGATGATGATTAGTTATTGGTAACACTAAGCCAATCTATGTTGAGACGTGTATGAGTGCTGCTTGCGAGTCTTTGTACAGAAATAAATGTCTTTTTAATTTTTAGTAGGAATTAAGTACTAATACCCAAATTATTTAGAAAAAAAATATTTTCTATACCTTTTGTCCAGCATCCCTCATAGCTTGGTACAGGTGCAACTTGCGGGTCGCGTCTCGGACCAGTGCAGTCTCGCGCACGACTCTAGTGGCCCAGCGGCGGGCCTCCTGCGCCAGGGTCGTCACCACTGACTCCTGCTCCATAGTCACAGTCTCCACCGGGTCATTGTCGCACGCCTCAAACTCGTACTGGTAACAAAACAATATTTAATAAATAATTAGTTCCAAAAGTCACATTTATTACCTAGCCTCAAACTAAGAATGAGCTTGTGCTAGCTATGGCAGCTAATAACGGATAGACATATAAGTTTTTAAACATTCAGGACTTAGGTACAAATTCTCGTGCTCATCACACAAATATTTTCCCCTTGCGGGACTTGAACCAGCAACCGCTGGTTTTGTTGTCCAAAGAGCGAATCACTACGCCAAGACGGTCGTCGCAATATTTGCAAGAAAGTTTGTAACAAACAGCGTTGACGTGTTAAAACGTTGATCACATTTGCGAGAATAGAAACAGGTCACGAAGACTTTCCGTTAAGCATTAAAAACCGAAGGCTTTAAATCTTTATTTTTGCAAGACTTTGGTAAGACACTTTTAAAACATATAGTAGGACATGATGTTATTAATTGTCGTCCCTGTACTAGACACCTTGTATTACGAATATAATAATAATATTAAACAAAATCAAGACTAAACAAAAACATAAAGTTCGTAGATAGCTACGAAACGAAGCTGCCGTCGTAGTACGTCGTAGCTGCTACATCGTAGCTGGCTCATAGCGTGCTCGTAGTCTTAGTTTCGTAGCAGTGAAGTAAAACATAATACATTTTTAGCATCTAATGGCTTGAACTATTAGGTGTTATGTGCTAATGGCGAATTTTAATATACGTAATGTAAGACTGACTAAAATTTTATAACGGTTTGATAAAAGGAAATTTTCATCATATTTAATTACGTACAACCTGGATGTTGACACGTTGATTCACTTTACATTTTAAAGAACCTTATGCGTCGCAGTGAAAAATTTATTTTGTTGTCGTAACTTCTGTCTAATTTGTGACACTTGCCGCGTCACTTTTAATATTATTATTATAGCTACTACTATTACGTAGTGTTTAACTTCTCTATGCTATTGTTATTATAACACTTCAATCCATGAGACTGATTGTTTAAAATTAATGACACGTAGGTGACATGAGATGACATATTGTAGACAAACATTTCAAGTTAGCCGTCTATGTTATATTTAGAAGTGATAAAATAGTGCTATAACTTATTGTTGGTAAGGCGGCTTGAGTAGAAAGTTTTAAAAAGTACTTCAACTTCAGCGCTGTAATTTCGTGAATACTTACCGTCTTTTTTCACAATAAAAGTCTAAAGTTATCTTTTTTCCGACACAAACAGACTACAAACTTAATTGCACTCTAAAAGAATGTTAAGCTTTATTTATTTAAGGGTAACTTTTTATTAATCAAACAAGTTGTATTTCTTCTCGATTTAAAATAAACACATCAATTACCTAGCCCCAAACTAAGCGTGAGCTTGTGCTATGGTGACTAGGATAACGGATAGAAATACTTAAATACATATAAACATCCATGACTTAGGTACAAATGCTCATGCTCATCACACAAACATTTGCCCCTTGCGGGATTCGAACTCGCAACCGCCTGGTTTAGAAGTCCGGTACGCGAACGACTACACCAAGACGGTCGTCAAAAAAAAATGTTCTTACGAAAATTGTTTTTGGGTAGATATATAAAAAAATAAAGTATCGTATTTACACGTCTTTATATAGCAACCCGCTTCGGCTTCACACGATATGAAGTTAAAATTTATATAGCAAGCTATTCTTAAAAGATAGACGTATATAGAAGCCTTTTCTTCTTCCCAGCATACCATCATCGGTCACCCAAAAGCGGCAGTAGCCAAGCTAGAGCAACTTTTTTATAGTTTTTGATTTCACAAAATTCCTGTGATTTCCTGAATTCAAAGGTAGTCCGAAAGTAATCGCATTTATCGATAATACCGTCTACTTTGTACATACTTCTGTGTGCAGTAAATATTTATCTATCTACCTACCTGGATGTGTTGCTTCAGCACTGGATAGTACAGATAGAGGCATTGCAGGTTGTACTCCCGCGTCAGCTGCTGAGCCTGGTCCCTGATTTTCCCGAAGGAGTGCTGAGTGGCTGAGCATGTCAGCAGTTCCGTACGCCCCATGAGGGTCAGGAACTCCGACACCTTCTCGTATACCGAGGACTCCATGCTCTGCATGCAGGACTGCAGCTCCACCAGGAAGTAACGGTTCTAGAGACAAAACATGTTTATTGTAAACGACTTTTAAAACATACGGAATAGAGGCGGTCCTAAGATTAACATGTGTAAGCCGACGTGCGGCCTTTATTACAGGTAAAAGAAGGAACTAAAATATGTACATCAATGAATCTGTTTATAGTTAGTAAGTTTCATGAATGTAAACGTTATCTGCCTCCAATATATGCAATTTTTTCCTGTGTTACGACGTATGTATGCACTAGTTGACATTGGGGTAAGTTACGCGAACTTTAGCATAAGGTCGCATTTTCAGTAGGGATGAGATAAGCTGCATAGCGAAGGATGTTTATTATACAGGTCCAAAAGGTAACGTAAAAAGTGTTTTTTGGAAACCTTACATCTAGGGCTATCCAAACATAGCATATGTATGTTCCTAGATTTTAAGTTTTTTCGAAGTAATATTTTTAAATAAATATAGATAATTTTTGGACTAAAAAATATTATCCTACTTTTCGCCAAAACAAACATTATTGGTGTATATTTAAAGCAGGTATAGATATTGCGAGGCTGGCTCGCGAGGCATGCTTCGTCATGAACCTCGTGGTGTGGAGACGCGCCTCGAAAGCCAGGCTTGCCTTCTTAATGCTCAAACGAGAAAACTTGCGAGATGCCTCACAATATCTATACCCGCTTTTATGACAACACAATGCCAACAGCTGACCTGGTGAGCGTTAGCAGCAGCGATGCTGAGGAGGTAGTCATTCCTGGCCCCGGTGGACTTCTCTTCGAGCTGGTCGCGGCGAGAAGACACCTTGGCGCTATTCTTCTGCAGCGACGTAATGGACTGGAAGAACGAGCCTTTCTTCTTCTTCAGCCTGGGTGAGAAAAAAGAGTGAATAGGCTGTTACGAGTCAGACATGACCCATTTTCGGCCGCATGGTCACCATTAGGTGAGATTGCGACCGGTGCGTGCCTTTTAAACGAAAAAACAAGTACCTACGATAGCCACACGCGGCTGTGGTCAATATTAGGAGAGTTGACGGAAGACATTTCTTAGATAGACACGAGAAAAAAATGTACTCCATTGTGATAAAACTTCCCTAAAAACCCAAGGCAAATTTCATCGCAGCAACATCACGACTTCAACACAACATTCATCTTCTCGCAACGATTAGTAAATATTTTCAAGGGCTCTGTAACAAGTTTGCATTGAGTCTTTGACCAAATAACAAAAAAAACAATACTTACCTAACTGTATCTATCTACTTTTTATGATGCGAGGATTACTTACTGCGTCAATCAAGAAACCATTTAGTAGATATTAGGTAAAAAAAGGAAAAGGTGCCCGTTTCTCACGTTATGATACGAGACAGATTGAACATCGATTTTCCTGTGACTAAATAAATGCTATAAATAGAAATCGAGCCGCCATTTTACGATCAAAAGTATTTTTGCCTCTTGAAACATTTCATTAATTGGAATTACGATAGTCTTTTATTTTAACCGACGCATTTTGTATCATCGGAATTGCGCATCCAAAATACTTGGTTTAAAATAATACTTATTTAGGTCAATTTGCCCGATGAAAAGTTATTAATCCAACAATTATTCGACAATATCAGTGGCTCACCGCAGGGGGCAGGGGGAGGGAAGGGTGTTCGTAAATGGGCGGACTAATTAGTTTTCCAACATTTGGCAGTTGACGTGATAATTAAATTAAAAACCGGACGCTCATTTAGTTGAACAGAATGATTTCATAATTGTACCTACGCATCATTATTTTACTTTGTCAGCGTCGATCTAAATCGCGTGATTCTCAGTTGATTAAATGAAAAGTTAACTTAACCTATTTGAGGATACCTATATTATAAGTAAAACGTGCAACAAAATATAAAGTAAGTTACTATTTGAACACTTAAATCACCTCTAATAATGTTTAAATGTAACAGACACTGAAAGGTAAAGGTTATTCAAAAAATATTACATATGTACTTATCTTCTCACCTCAAACATGTAGTTGACATCTTCAGTCATCCTCTGTTTTTCATTCAATCCACTAGGCTAACAAATTCTTACGGTAGGAGCTAGGCTAGTTACTACCATACTTTTTCCATGTACGAATACTTACTAACCAAGCTATGAAACTCTGTTATTGGCTTAAGTGACATCATACTTATTAAGTACACAAGAAATGTAGAATGTAAAAAAGCTGTTGAGTTTCTCAATAAATAAATAAAAAATATATATATTTTTTCACACTGATTTGCCTTCAGCCTACCCCACTGCCTACCCATTTGTTTGTCAGTTCACCAATGCAGAAGTATCGAGGCTTTATGTATGTATGTAACATGTTTAATATTAGATACAATAAATAGTGCCAATAATTAGTGCCTCGTCTAAACCTATTCGCGTAATGATTGGAGAGACTAATTAATAAAAGCAACTAGCTAAATAATGATAGACAATACTGTACATTGTTGGCGAGTGAAGCACAAATGACAAGACAATGCGTCGAAGGAACAAAGCTACTCAACGGGTGTCCATTAGCCAAAATGACGCCGTACCTAGGTCTAGGTACGCGCCATCTAGTTAGGTAGGTGTCTAGTGTTAAAATATACTCAATAAAAATGTACTTCTAATAATTACTATTTACTTGCAGTTTTAATTAATTATAACTGCAAATATAACATTGTCAATTAATGAACTATTTGTTGGAACATGTTAAAGTAGAGTGTCAATAGGAGTTAAAGGTAGTCATTAATTTGAGTGATAGAATTTTAATTAAAGATTAATTTCGGAGAGTAGGTATTTTAATTAACCATGTTAAGGCAGGTTCACCAGCAAGCGTCCACCCAATTTTAGCTAAATCAAACTTTAGCTGGTTGTCAAAGATAAACCTAAATGTAGCCGACTATTCTTAAGTCCACATTTACCTTTAGCCGTAGCAGATACAAGTACAGAAGGATCACTCTGCAAAAATCTAAATACGTATTCAAATAAAAAGCGGCTTTTGCTAAGACACAATAAAGTGCCAATTCAGATCGGATACGCTAACCACCTAGCCTACCTTTCTACATATATAACCTCTCTTTCTATCGCCTAACCTTATCTCACCTGACCGCGTAGGGTTGAACGACGCGACGCAGAACGCACGCGTGACTCGTCAAGCTATCGTGCGATCCGGCCAGCGTGTGACAGTTCTACCGACCGGTCGAAATCGCGCATGTACTGGTAGCTTCATACAACTCCATGACCTAAGGCCCCTAGACAGGATGCAATCTATTCTATAGAGAACTTCGCTATCGCCAAAGAAAAGTCAAAATATGTATGCAAGATCACGTGATGATTTTCGATGGCTTATGTCAGTTTCATACATTTTGATTATAGATTACATCTTGTCTACGGGCCCAGGCGCGCGTTCTGTGTCGCGTCGATCAAAGTTACGCAATCAAGAATCTCTCTTTCTGGCGCAGATAATATTTTATAATGGTAGGTGATTTGCGTTCCCTGATCTGAATTTATTGCGTTTTATTGTGTCGTAGTCATTCCCGGTCTACTCAATTAATTAGACTGCCAATGCCAACGTGCCTCGGAAAGCATGTTAAGCATCGGCTTAACATGCTTTCCTGCCTCCTGCGCCTGAGCCCTTACTCCGGTTGACGATGTCCGTATTTTCGAATGTAGCCGTCCCTTTCACTCACGACAGAATGACAATGCTAACGAGCGTGATAGCTAGACTCGAAAATACGGACATCGTCAACAGCAGTAGGGCTTCTGATCTCTCTACTGTCATGTCGAACTGCCGTCTCACCGATTATTAAAATGAAGGAACAGAGAGAGCGCCTGTGTATTTCGAACACACTCGTGCACGATAATATCTCCCACGTAGCTAATCTCAAAATAGACAAAGCTTGAAACTTTTTTGTAGAAGGGATATTTTTACAAGTTTTTGCGGAGTGAATCTTCTGTACCTACTTTATTCTACGGAAGAATTTTAAGGGCCAACGGATCAAGTTTACGAAACAAACTTACAGCTTTATAAGAGAGGTACTTAGTGCCCAAAACTGTAACTAATATAATTAAAATATCCTCCTACCCGATTAGACCAATCGGCCAATCTCAACCGAGATTAGCCAATTGCACGTCAGATATTAAGTGCACAATTAGGTATACATGTGCGCCACTATACACAGGTGCACTCTGTGTTCCTACACTCTCATAGTTTGGTGAGACGGCGATCCGACAAGGCGGACGGGGCGCGGGGGTAGTAACACCACCAACTCCTTGACTTTGAGCTATTTCTGAGGTATTTGAATACAGAAAAACCCAAAAAAATTCGCTCCAACCCGGGATTCGAACCTGAGACCTCTTGGAATTGTAAGCCAGCGTGCTAACTACTAGATAAACGAGCAGTCTAGTTAATAAGTCTAATGGGAACGAATGAGTTTTTCCCTTGTTAATGTGTCGTCGTGTCAAATTCATATGTAAACATAACATAAGTGCAATGAAATAGGTATGTTTCTTGTAAGTTTCCTTTTTAATTTCCTGGTAGATTTCCAAAAACACTGCAGTAGTTCCTGGAGTTGCAGTAATTTTTCTACCGGGGCGGTGAACTGCCGACCTTGTTATTGTAACCTAGAAACGCGACCTTTCTCATTGTGGAGTGAAAACATTTATTATCGTGTTCGTGTGATGTATTTGGGGGATCAGTTTCATTTGTGTGGCTTTTTACTACCTACGTAAGTAGTATGTAAGTGATCCGATTGTAACTACACGTTTTAAGCGAAGATTGTTATCGGAAATGTAATTTAGGTTACCAGTGGAGCAACAATACCTAACACTAATTTTAATGAATTTTTAAACGCAGATTGTTTGATAAACTGGTGTCTATTATTTAAGTGAATTTGGTTTCATGTACCTCTAATGGGAGATTAATAGATAAGTTCTTAGATAAAATAACTACGAGTATAATAATGGATAGATATTTTTTTGATATTATATTTTTAACCTATATGACTTTAAGAGCAATTAGTTTTATTTTCAAAAATATTAAACTTAGTATGGGAACTGATAAACGAGTTCGTTAGTAAGTTCTACTGGTCAAATCAATGGTCCCCAAGGTTTTCAACCAATCAATTAGTTGCGTTATACAAGTAATAGGTCGCAATGTCTTTCTTTAGTCTTATTTATGGCGGACGTCGTGTGCGGTGTACTTTTCAGTCAGAAGTCAAGCTTCTTGTTCATTTAATTGCAGACTTTCTTGCCAAGTTAATAAGACTTACTTCGCCTCGTTGTCTTTAGCCTTATCGCGTACGTCATGTGCGGTGTGCTCTTCATTGAAGTACAGCTTCTTGGTCTCATCCGCGTTAATTTAATACAGACCTTCTTGCTAAGTTAATAAGACTTACTTCTTCTCGATGTCTTTAGCCTTATCGCGTACGTCATGTGCAGTGTGCTCTTCGTCGAAGTACAGCTTCTTGGTATCAGCCACGTTTATTTAATACAGACCTTCTTGCTAAGTTAATAAGGCTTACTTCTCGATGTCTTTAGCCTTATCGCGGACGTCGTGTGCGGTATACTCTTCGTCGAAGTACAGCTTCTTGGTCTCATCCGCGTTCATTTAATTACAGACCTTCTTGCTAAGTTAATAAGACTTACTTCTCCTCGATGTCTTTAGCCTTATCGCGTACGTCGTGTGCGGTATGCTCTTCGTCGAAGTACAGTTTCTTGGTCTTGTCCACGTCGGAGACGGTTAGCTGCAGCTCCTTGTGCGCCTGCGCGAGGGAGTCCGTGCACTGGGGACAATATTTGAGCATTAGAGCGCTATCTGCGACGCCACGGCCACGTCGCCGTCTACCGTATCCAAACAACGAGGGATTTTCTTAGTGTCAAAAATCAGTAGATACTTCACGAAGTTGTTTATTTAAGAAAAAGGTTGGTTTTAGCGTTGATCGTGTTATAATAATGTTTAATATACCGCAGATAGTAAAAAAATATCAATGAAAGTGTGTGTGAGTGAAATTTTCAAGAAATTGGTTTTCTGAATTACTTGTGGATAGTGTCAAGTACCCAATTGATTGGATACTTACGTGGCCGGCGACGAGGCCGTGGCATCCACTGGGATGTCGAACGCACGAACTTGTTGGATTGAAACAAGAGCTATAACACACTGGAGTTATAGCTCTTATGATCCGACAAGAGCTATAACTCACTGGAGTTATAGCTCGTATGATCCGACAAGAGCTATAACTGACTGGAGTTATAGCACTTATGATCCGACAAGAGCTATAACTCACTGGAGCTATAGCTCGTATGATTCGACAAGAGCTATAACTGACTGGAGTTATAGAACTTATGATCCGACAAGTTCGTGCGCGGCCTTCCTGCGGTCGCCAGAGGTGTGGAGGGCCCGGCATGCTAAACATCAGCGGATGAGTTGTGTTGCGGAAGGGGATTTCCTATGACACTCGAGTGCGAATGGCGCTTTCTCATTTCCCGCACGTTTTGTGGAGACATTGGAATAAACTTGTCGAACTACGTACAATTTTTGGGCTACAGGCAAGTGCGAGTCGCACTCGCACACGGAAGGTTACGCATAAACAATGGTTACAAAAACAAATATTTGCGGTTTTAGATTTTTTCCTTAACTTATGCTGTAAGAGATTTCTTCTTGCCGTTCATGATTTTAAGTCTAAACCCTTCAGGTTTTGATACCCTGCGAAATATTAAAAAAAAGTCTCAAATGGCCGTGACTTAAGATTGCTTTGACATCGAAGCTTGATGTTTTTTTACAGTTTCAATGCCTGCTTGACATGTCTGCTTTGTATGTGATGTTATTTTTAATTTAATCCCTACGCATTCTGTTGGAAAGGGGTCGTTAGAGACAGACAGGCAGAAACACGGACAACTGAGTGATCCTAAAATGATTCCCTTTGAGGTACGGAATCCTAAATATGTATAAAATTACAACATGGCACTGATTTTAATATAGTGAAATAGTTCCCCGCCCCAAACTTTTCACTTTAGATTCTGGTTTGAACTTTCACCGTACGAGTACAACATTGGCGTACTTACGATGCATATCCAGCGTATAAGCCGCTAAGATCAACTTGCAAGCCGGGCCGAACTTGTAATACCTCGAATAATAACTTTAAATTAATTTGAAATTGCAATGTACACCAAGAATTTTAAACACATTAGGTAATTGTAGGTTCGTTTTATGAATGTGAACTATAATGGTATTTTTATAACCTACTTCGATAATAATCCCTTTGACATTACTATTACACTTGATTATATGAGACCTATCTATTATTAATTCAAAACTAGCTGTCTCTTACATAATCAGATCTTATAGCAGTGGCACAGAATAAGTACTAGTACTCCGTACAGAAGTATAACTTTGCAATGAAATTCAAAGAAATATCTACTCAATGTTGTTAGTGATATGGTGTAATTCAGTTCACCTCTAACTCAAGCACATTTTCGTGTAGACACCTACAGAAATACATTGCAAGATAATTTCATTCTTATATCTCTGGAATATGATTCATAATACACTAAACCTATTCAGTGACGTACTATCACGCAACGCCATAGGGTTGACTGCCACAAGAAGCTACTTACGCCATCTAGCGCATCTTTCTAGGACTTTATTCACGCTCGTCCAACCAGCAACCTAGTGTCGCGCACCGGCGATAAAACGCGGGTGCGTGTCGCTGCTGGCTAGCGACACTCAACTTGTTTAGTCCCTTACCAAGGGGTCGCCGCGCGTAGTGTACGTTTTTGCTACCTACGCGGGAAGATACACAGGCCTGGCAGTGGCAAATTCATTATTAGTAGGAGGGTAGTAATTTAATCAGGCCACCGTACTCCACAGTAAATAAGTTATGTATGTAGTTAGGTATAATAGGTGGCCCTGCACGCCAGACTACCTCTTTTTGACCTAGTAACGGCCTTTATGCCCTAAATAATAATGGGTAACTTGACGTGCTGCCAACTGTACATTTTTAATTTGATTGTTTAAAAAGCCAAATGATACTCCTTAATAGCAAAACAAATTGAAAACTCAAAGCAGCCTTGAAAAGTCTTTGGATAAGTTTGGAAAAGTTTCACCTTTTTCCTAATTTTAATTTGACTTCATCAGCTTCACTTGGATAATCTCGATTGTGGACAGTTTGCGAATTGGCTACAACAATAACTTTTTAGCGACATTCAGCATATTCCAGCTGGCCTTGTCAGTGACTCCTTTACTGGGTTAATGAGCCAGATTTTCATTTGGCTACTCAGCCACGAATAACTTAGGTTTTTTAGCGACGTTGGGCTTGTGCTGTCTTAAAAACTCGATTTTATCAGCGATCTGCTGTGCAAGTGAGCCAGTCTTTCATTTGGCTACTTGGCCACAAACAACTCAGATACCTTTTTAGCAAGGTTCAGTTTACGCTAGTGTAAGAACTTGGCTGTGTCAATAATCACCTGTGCCAGTGTGCCAGACTTTCTTTTGGCTACTTGTCCACATATAAAGTACCTTTTTAACGACGTTCAGCTTCAACTAGCGCAAACACTTGGCCTTGTCAGTGATCTCCTATGCCAGTGAGGCAGACTTTAATTTGGCTACTTGGCCACAAACAACTTAGGTTTCTTTTTAACGATGTTGAATTAGACTTTGTTAGCCCTCTGCTGTGCCAGTGAGCCAGACTTTCGTTTGGCTACTTGGCCACAAATAACTTACCTTTTTAACGACGTTCAGCTTAGACTAGCGCAACAACTTGGCCTTTTCGATAATCTCCTGTAATACTAGGAGGACTCCTCGAGGAATTTCGACTACGGCGACCTATCTCATCAGAGATTAGCCAACTGCGCGGGACATATTATAGTGCACAAGTGTGTGCGCAATACACAGGAGCACTCTCTATTCCTTCACTCTCATAATTCAGTGAGACAGCAGTCCGACATGACCGTAGAGAGATCAGGCGCAGGACCAACGGCTTTACGTGCTATCGAGGCACGGGGGTGTTAACACCACCAACTTCCTGACTCCGGAGCTGTGGCTGAGTTATTTCAAGACAGAAAAACCCAACAATCTCGGCCCGACCCGGGATTCAAACCCGGGACCTCGTGGATGGTACCCAGCGTGCTGACCACTAGACCAACCAGACAGTCAATCTCCTGTACCAGTAAGCCATACATTAATTTGGCTACTTGGCTAAAAATAACTTACCTTTTCAACTCAACTGGCCCCAAACAACTTGGATACCTTTGCAGCGATATTCTGCTTATGCTAGTGCAAAATGGCTCACTAGCACAGAAGAGTACGACTACGTCTACAAACAACTGACCTTTTTAGCGATGTTCGGCTTGTGTTGGCGCAAGAACTTGGCTTCGTCAGCGATCTGCTGTGCCAGTGAACCAGACTTTAATTTGGCTACTTGGCCACAAACAACTTAGGTACCTTTTTATCGACGACTTCTATATTGTCTCGGGTCTGGGTGTTATGATACGACCGTTGTTTCTGATTTCCATAACAAGAGTGCTAAAGCTATTTACTTTGAGATAGGAGCAACGTATGTGATGTTGTAAAATTTTTTTTATTGCTTTTGGCTACTTGGCCACAAACAACTTAGGTACCTTTTTAGCGACGTTGAGCTTGTGCTGGCGCAAGAACTTGGCTTCGTCAGCGATCTGCTGCTGGAACACCTCGACGGCGGCCAGGCGAGCCCTGGCCAGCTTCTCGTTCTCTTCCAGCACTGTACGCCACACGTTCCACATGTTCCTGCCAAGGAAGCAAGAGTTTAGCCATCAGCTCAAGCAGGACACATGTCACATCAACTAACCTAGATTTATATAAGTTTTTAAATAAGAAACCAAAAAATCGCACACGGGCAGGATTTGAACCCACGACCTTTGGCTTACCGGTCCAACGCTCTTAACAACTGAGCTACTGTGCAGTCCATCCACACGTGCGAAATTCTTGGTCTCTTGAATACGTCATTGCGTGACGTCAGCGACGTTAACCTAGATCTGTCTTTCCGCATCGAATTTTAAACTTATGTTGGTCACATAGAGCATGCATAGAGCCCAATATCATTTGGGATATTTTTACACATTTGCGTGTAAAGTAAGAAACGTCAATTATTTCTAAAGAAATTATAGTCCTAAAAGAATAAAATTAGCTGAGAATTTTATTTATCAGACTAGGGTAGGTTGGTATTGGTATCGCCAAGAGAGTGAGACATATTATTCACACAAAAACAGTTAAAAATGCTTTAATAATCTATAGATTTATGGAAAAGTTCAAGCAAAATCAGATCCTTAATAAGATGCGCAAAGCTATTTCAGATGGCTTATTATGAGTTGTAAGTCTAATTATAGAGTAGCATGGATAGTAGCATAATATAATTATAAGCACGATACGAGTATGCAGTAATTTCAATTTACCGACACACGCCTCGGCTTCGCTCGGGTAGAAGTTAAACGCATATATACTATTCGCTATATCCATGCTTATAATTATATCGTATGCTTAGTGGGCTATCTACAAAATAGACATTGCCATAAGCCACACTCTTTTCATAACTGAAAATTCGTTTAGTAGTGGTTGAGACACGACGCGGCGGGGACTTTATTTTCTATATTAATATAATATGTTAGCTTGATTATAGTGCATAACATTTTAAGATGCTTCGCTTTGGCCATAACAAAACGACTGTCTTGAAAATGTTTGTATCAACTGTCAAAGATGGCAAAAGTGCTAGGTATACTCTTTCGTTCTTATAATGGCATTGGTGATAAAGTTATATCCGGTACAGTACTCATCCGCTTAAAAAAAATATTTCTCCACTAGAAGGCTACATTATTTCTGAGTGATATGCGCTATATTTTTAATTAACTTGCAACCGTGCAAAGCCGAAGCAGGTTGCTAATTAAAAATAATCCATATAAGTATTAAGTTTCGTTTCTTATAAAGAGGATATATCGAATTATATTAACAACAAACATTAAAAAGTAGCACTCAGGTAACCACGATGTAACTTGACTGTTATAATAATTCTAGGCGTATTGTTAAGAAAATTATGACGGATATGTAAGAAAAAGAACTGTCGAGAGAAGAGGAAGCATTGTATTAAAAATAATAACGAAATAATAAAAAGAGAATACTCGCTAAGCACATACATACGGGTGTTTTTATAAAACAGTGACAGCAACACATTATCTAATTCAGTATCATTTAATCAGTATTCAGTATGTAACAAAACTTCATAAAATATTCGTTCGCTTTGCTAAAACAGAAAATGTGCGACTTAAACAATTTTCGTCTTGCGTCAGAAATTTATATGATAAAGCCCGGTTTTGAAGAGTTTATTTACGATTTAGCTATTTATAGGTACTAAATAAAAAGAAAATGCCGATCTAGAGAAATGAACTGTTTGAAACACGACATAATTGTGATTGATGATTCTACATATAACGGATTGTACGGAAGAGAAAAATACTGCGCATAAATGTACTTGGCATAGGGAAACCAAATGATAACTGACTGAATAGATAAATGAAGCGCGGTTAGAGTGCTTTCAAAATCAAGCACTGTGGCCTCGGCACAAAATAGGGCTCATTCACACGGGATCCGTCCTTGACGATTCGTCAAAATACAGGATACGTCATGGAATCCATCCATGACGTATCCTGTATTTTGACGAATCGTCAATGCATACGGAATACGGTTCACATTGCATACGGAATCGTGTTTTTTCACGATTCGTCAAAATATCCTAATTGATTTGGTCAAAAATCCTTGTATTTTGACGAACGTGATTTTTAAAAACACGTTACTAGATTTAAGACGTATTCGTCATATTTTACGATTCGTCATCCGTGTGAACACATGGGCCTTTAAAAAAGCATTGCCGCCGTTAAAAAAAAACGAATTGTAAAAAAAGTAAAAACACATTCGTGTCCTCGTGTGAATGAGATCTTAGTCGACCTCACACTACCGTCGTAAAAATAGGTCTGTTGAGCTAAAGCATTAAATTATTTCTCAAATTAAAGTATTCAATTGGTTATATTTGCGGTAGAACTTCGATTGGATCGGTTATTTTCTACAAAATAAGAAATGCATTTGACATTTAAGTCCCTCAGCAGCTGACCCGAAAGTGGCCTGAAACCGTCGCAGAACACTTTGGAAGATTGAAGCAGGGAAACTTCTTATTATCTACGAGTTACACTCAACATGTTATAAGTTTTTGCTACTAACAAATAATAATTTGCCAATGAATACCTACATACAGATTGTCTAGAGATCTCCAGAGGCGCCTGGTTTTAGAGGCATAAATATTAAAATATATATAAATATATTATACAGATTGAAATTTAAATATGTTGAAAAAAAAAGAACAATCCGACCAATTTTGGCCATTTGACCACTTCGACTCCTATGACTCCTAAAAATAAGTTTTCTTTCTATATTCTTCAAACTTAGTAGGTAGTTAGAGCGTCATAAGTATAAAAATGTGCGTTCTCTAACGAAAAGTATCTACATTTTGTTATACACGTGTGTGACATTATATCGAAGCGAAGGCGTGAGAATTAGGACCCAGATTTAGTATATGGCAGCTAGTGTACATTAGAGGGTCTGGTGCGGGGAGAAAATAAACAAGGAGGGTACACAAATAAGTCGACCCGATGTTTGCACTGCACCGGTCTGCTTGCCGACCAGCACACAGAAAACTATTGTAATGGTACTACGTACTACCACAGAATAAATATAGTACTTTTGTACTATTCACACTGTGTTTGTAACCTACGCCCCCCGTGGGTGTCCGATTTTCGACTCTGGCATGCACTGCGAATGCACTAGATAATACGGGCCTCGTGTACTAAAGACCCAATCGGGTTACTACTACTTGTATGTATGTATGACTGCCTCGTTGGTCAGCACGCTGGGTCAAATCCCGGGTCGGGCCGAAAGTTGAGTTTTATGGGGTTCGGAAGTTGGTGGTGTTAACACCCCTGTGCCTCGGAAAGCACGTTAAGCCGTTGGTCCTGCGCCTGATCTCTCTACGGCCATGTCAAACTGCCGTCTTACTGAATTATGACACTGAAAGAGCAGAGAGTGTACCTGTGTATTGCGCACACACTTGTGCACTATAATATTTCCCGCGCGGTCGTCTAATCTCTTTAGTTACTCTCTGACTCTCTAATTCTCTTTGATCTAAGTAATTGAGATTGGCCACTGTAGTCAAAATTCGGCTAGGAGGACATTATGTATGTATGAAAACGAATGATATTTTTAATTTTGTATTTAATTAGGTACATTATCGCAATTCTTGCTTTGCCCGTTATCTATTCTTGCTTTGCCCATTATTTATATTCAAACAAAAAATCTTTTTGATTTGTGTGAGGTAGGCACTGTTTAAAACTGCCCTTATGGAATGCGTGGCCCGGCTCGGGTCTGGTTGTTGCGTTAATGGAATTTACTAGACAGTGCGCTTTTCAGTAAATTGAAAAGCGCACTGTCTAGTTAATTCCATCATCATCAGTTTATAATCTCACTATATGAGAAAATGGATACATGACATCAAAGACTGGACCAAACTATGTTATTATGACCAGCTAAAACGAGCGTCTCAAGACCGCAACGGTTTCTACATGATGACCTCCAAACTTCAATTTGAAGATAGCACCCCATGATGATGATGATAATCTCACTGGTTATATAAAAAACAAATGGATTTTACAGCGATATCTACCTAATAAGCACCAATCATAAAATTACCTCGCTGTGCTTCGCACCACCCAAATACTTACGTTATGAGAGTCTATTCACATAACCAAAACACGGTCAAATTGATAACGACGGAAGACAGAACTTTACGTTGTAGTTATAGGTAATAGGTGTGTTTTTTGAAAGAATTTATTTATTATAAGTATCAAAATATTATGTCTATTGAAAATATGCTTATTGTATATTGGTATTAGTGGTTCCTCGCGACATCGCCCGCAAGAGTTGGATTTTCCATATAAACTTTCATCCCCCATTTCACCCTTTTAATGTTTTTATATCGCGACAAAATGTAGCCTATGTCCTTTCCAGGGCCTCAAACTGTCTCCATACCAAATTTCATCATAATCGGTTCAGTGGTTTAAGCGTCAAGAGGTAACAGACAGACAGACAGACACACTTTCGCATTTATAATATTAAATATATTAGTATGGATATTATATTTAAATTGCAAAAACAGTATTACGTTAGTAAAGATAGAGGCAGACGTCGAAACTGCAATTATATCGAGAGTTGAAAAGTGTGAAATAAAATACGGGAACACAGTCAAGTCAATACTGTCTGTATGATACAATTTATAAGTCACTTGCGATCGGCCGCGCGCGGGATTACGATGTGGCAGTAATGGGTTACGGCACCGCCCTCGGGAACTCTGTGTTTTCCTGTGACAACAAGTAATCCCTCAATCTAGGTCACGATGTAGGGCTAAATATTTCTCTTATTTTACTTCACTCAATTTTCGATATGTCATTGCTCGTCGTTGCTCATTGACGTTCTCTCTCTGTCTTTACTACCGCGTGAATGAGAGGAGCATTATACCATTGTTGGCACCTTTCATATTTGATACTTCAATTTGCCGGTGTTTGTAGGTACGGGAATCAGAACTCTGTTTAAGGTCGAGTTTTAAATAATATGTAAGTAGCTACCCTACTCAATTGTTTTAAAAATGTAGTCATTGAATATTTTTAACAAACCTACTGGCAATTTTTTTGTAATCTATCTATTAACACTACTACTCGTAAGAAATAAAATAACACCACTTCCCGAATCGAATCGTCAATGTCAGACTGATTGTGTTGTTTTAAACTCGTCACAGAGTAAATAAAAGTTAAGATATATAGTGAAGTACAAAAAGTAGCTTCTTTTTACTCCATTAGAAATTATTGACCTTTTATGTAGGTAAGCGTATGAAACCGAAATCTGCTGAATTAATTTAGATGCGAACACTATAGTTCGAACATGTACGTACAGTGCATCACACAGAGTACGTTCCATATAAGTATGTATATATATATATATATATATATATATATATATGTATAATAAGTAGGTACTTCTAGAGATACAGGGCAATCTCGGTTCACCATACAACATGACTTAAATAAAAAATCAAGATTACTGGGCGACGATAAGAGTAGCTATTTTTTTATTAATTCTACGCAGATTAACAGATAGCAAGTAATAAAATATCAGAGCCGAGTAAGATAAAATAAAAGCAATTAATGTTGTAATGTGTCCGATCAAGCTATTAAATACCATCGGCTAGTGATTGAATATCCAATAAAAAGGAAGGGTATTATTTATTTCAGTCGGCAGTCTATATAAGATTCACCTTTTGATGGCAAGGACACGCGATAGTCGCGCTCCCATGATGGGCAATGTTATAATGTATCGCGTGACTCGTCTTTATATTAGAAGTAGCTATTTCTACTAGCAATTAGTATGAAATATCTAAACCACAATTTCAACCTTCACAGATATTTACGTTTTCAGGCGTCAATTGTGAGAAAATCTCGTAGGAATTTAGGAATCTTCTGGTAAGTTATTCTGAGCAAACTACAATGAAAAATACGAAAACCTTGGCTGATAGCACAACTTGCACCGGCATAGCAGCACAGATAAAAAAAAAGAAAAAGAAGAACGGCGAAGTATTTTTAGAATATCGACTAGACACACATGCGTGTTCATCAATGAAATCCAGCTACATCTTAGCACAACAAAATTATGATCATGCGACTCAAGCAAGTGTATCCTCAAAAAGTTAGGATACAAGAGATAATTGTACGAATTGCACATTACAATAGTTTTTACTTTAAAGCAATTTTTGATTATATGTAGGTTATATTGCAACGTACAACAAACAGAACGTTGTGCGTTTTGTTTTTGATGTTTGGTTTTTCTGAATATATTTTAATTTTTGCTACACTGCTTTTAAAATTCCTATAAATAATAATACATTGTTTCAACAAATACATTAATTACTTACCTACCTAAATAAATATTTTAAAGGCCCGCCAATCAAATTATTTATATTTCATTGTCTCAATAATTAGTTTCTTGGATACCTTCTTTCATACCCCCAGCCAAAGTGCGCCGAGAAGGCTTTCGTCAATTGTATTTTTTTTGCATTTAGTCAATCACCGCCACCGTTTTTCACTTTCCCCAACCAACTAAAACATAAGAAATCGCAACACCACTTACTTGTCGTAAGGATAATCCAATAAATCGGATCCCTTTTGAGTATGAGTGTGAGGTTAGGCGACGTTGACCGCCGAAAACAACAGGGTCAATAGTCCTCGGGGAAATTAATCAAAAGTAAGAAGTATTTGAGTTTAATATTGACTTCCCTTCAGGCAGCGTAAAGTTGGATGTCTCCAACTTTTTCTCAACTCTGCTGAGTACTGTATAACCTGTGGTACCATCTATACACTGATGACAAATGTAATTACCTTGCCAGGTACAAAACTTGTTCCTTGGAATCATTAAGTAATTATTAAGCTGCCGGTTCCGTGCGACATCAATTATCTATGATTCCAATATTATATATTATTATATCGACTACTTGGCGCGTAACTTTTTTTGCGAATTTAGTATTACATAACCGATAAATCGGATCGTAGCCGAGAACAATAGGACTTTCCTTACACGTGCAACTATTTAGAAGATGCGTAGGTCGGCTTTATTGACCGCCGAAAACGACAGGGTCAATAGTCCTTGGCAAAATTAATAAAAAGTAAGAATTTAGTACTTATTTGAGTTTAATATTGACTACCCTTCAGCTAGCGTAGTTGGATGTCTCCAACTTTTTCTCAACTCTGTTGAGTACTTATATATAATATGTGGTACCATTTAGAGTAACAAACAAATAAAGGAGGAGGAATAAATGTAACTTGCTAGGTACAAAACTTGTATGTACCTTGGAATCATTAAGTTAATACTTGGAAGGGAACGGAATTACTTAGCTGCCGATAATGCTTTGTTAGTTGCCGAGTATTGGTACTCAAAAATATAACGCCAGAG
Source organism: Pyrausta nigrata (assembly GCA_949316185.1). Taxonomy (NCBI): domain Eukaryota; kingdom Metazoa; phylum Arthropoda; class Insecta; order Lepidoptera; family Crambidae; genus Pyrausta; species Pyrausta nigrata. Next base: position 6,258,391 of record OX438936.1, read on the forward strand.
TTGACACGAAACGAAGAAGCTGCCGGTTCGTTGCGACATTATCCATTAATTTCAACATTTTAACGGCTTTTACCAACTTGGTGGGTATCTTTTTTTGAGTTTATATTTTAATAAATATTTAGTAAATTGAGTAGGTAAGTCTAAAATATCCCTTAGAAAAAGTTGATTAGTAATATATTTCGCGTGTTAATTTTTTAGTCATTTGTAAGGCATCTTTGTAGATGCTTTTCTTGTCTTTTGTACATCTAAAAATTTTTGTTCTACGAGATAATAAATAGGAGAAAGAACACGTGTTTCTTTTTTTTCCTCATATAAAATTAAGATGGTGAATAAAAATTCATCCAATGCAATTAATGTCCTCCTAGCCGAATTTCGACTACGGCGGCCTATCTCAACAGAGATTAGCCAACTGCGCGGGACATATTATAGCGCACAAGTGTGTGCGCAATACACAGGTGCACTCTCTGTTCCTTCACTCTCATAATTCGGTGAGACGGCAGTCCGACATGACCGTAGAGAGATCAGGCGCAGGACCAACGGCTTAACATGCTTTCCGAGGCACGGGGGTGTTAACACCACCAACTTCCTGACTCCGGAGCTGTGTCTGAGTAATTTTAAGACAGAAAAACCCAAACACTCTCGGCCCGACCCGGGATTTGAACCCGGGACCTCGTGGATAGTACCCAGCGTGCTGACCAACGAGGCAGTCAATCCAACACTAATAGCCACCGGTTCGGTGCGAGATGAATTTATAGTATAACATCTTTTACCTACTTGGTGCATTGTTTTTTGCGTACACGTACAATTTTCGTGCAAATCGCGGTGCTATTTTGGTAGTAAACTAAATTCTGTTATCAACAACATTATAATTTACATCGAATCTGTCTACGCCACGTCTTGTTTACTCTAGTGTCACCATTCCAAATAAAAAAGTATCTAAACCTATAGATACAATTACACACAAAATATTACCCATTCGGTCCAACTATATCTATGCATTTTATGGACAGGTATTTGCATCAAATTACAGACGGGCGTCACTCGGAAACCCGACCGTTGAGCTTCCGATGAGCTGAGCCGGTAGGTTATCTTCCTGGCTCAGGATATTGAAACTTCAGCTCAGTACACGTGTAAAAACGGAACGTTTGTGTAAAGGAGGTACTTATGCAGGATGTTAAACAATCGTGAACCATGTCGCTTCCTGGCAAGATAAATGTCACAACACGTATTGGGTACAAAATGATTTTTAGCTGTTAAATAAAATATAAATAAGCTTTTTACTCAAAACTACTCAGTTATCTAACTATTTTAGTTTTTAGTTATTGACGATTAAATGAACACAAAATGATTAAAGTAAAATTTTCTCGAAACAGCTATTTCTTTTGTATTGTGACTCTTTTCTTGCCGGGAAGCGATTGTGTTTTGCAAATGATACTTATTATATTTCATAAGTCAAGACCAATCATATGTTTAACCAACCAATTTAAACTTAGTTCAAGTTATGTTGCACTTATGACCTTTTAAAACTATACGAAAGGTCACGAAATTTACACTTTATTATCATAGGTTTTAGATAAATATTCTAAAATGTATGATGGCTAGTCCAGTGCATGTATGCGATTTATGACATTTACATAGCAGTTACCTACTATTATTCAAATAGTTTGTGTTTTTTTATTATTAGTTATAATAACAGTAATTACTTTTTTTAACTATAGCTCTCATTGATTTATTATATATAATAAATTAATGATAGCTCTGCTTATTATATTCTTTTTGACTTGCAAGGCGTACCTAACAAAAAAATATAATGTTCTAGAATATAATGGTTTGCCAAAAATGTAATGGAAACTCTTTCGATTTCTTGCATTTATGAAAAAGTTGGGTGTTTGCGTTACTTTAACTAGGATAGAGGTAGTTAAGTTATGTCAGTTGCTCTGCTGTCAAGAAAATAAAGGTAGCTAAGTAAAACGTGCTTTGACAGTAAAGAAAATGTCAGGATTCTACTTGATTTTTAAATGAAACTTAATTTTTAAAATCCATGTAACTAAATGAACTTCATTTAATTATTTTTAAATGTGCCAGTGCCACTTGTTTATTGGAGCAAATGTCCTAATTTCCGAATCATTAACATAATAGCTAAGTATCTTTGATCCATATTCCCCTGGTATAGGATTATATGTGATTATAATATTATGCTGCCATGACAGACAATCTAGAACAAGGGCCTAATAAGCCCTAGCGAATAAGTAGGTACCTAAGTACCTATCAGTTTTGTTTCGTGTGCCATTCTACTTAGTAATTTAAATCTCTATTAATCGTGCTATTAATATAATACATAGTTAGCGTCATTATTAATCTGAAAACAAGGGGAGTTGTATTGTAGTTTATTCGCATAAATAATGCGGAAAAACTTCGATAACCTAAAATGAATATCACCTCAAGCGCAATTGTTCGTGTCCAATCACTAAGTAGTATACGTTTTTTTTTAATTACAAACATGAATCGAATATGTAGTTATCTCAAACTAACTGTAAAGCCTTAGTATAAGGCAATAAATAGTTTCTTAAACATTTTTAGAACCTACTGAAAAAAAATCTAGGAAGCCAGAATTCTGACAACAGTGGATTGTCTCGAGCTGTACTCAGTAACAAATTTCCTATTTCACCAAATCACAGATAATTTACACACCAAACCGAATATATTTATATGTATTTCAATAATTTGGCATCGGTTACAAACGCAACGTCAAGATATTCGCGTGTTTGGGTCTGGAACTTGAATTTGGTGTTTTTTTATTGAGAATCATGCTCTTTACTCTGTATAATTATTTTAAAAGTATCCCAATGGCCTTAAACTAATCTTTATTAGTTCTATGGGTGGAAAATGCTGGTAGATGATTCTTGCCGATTTCTAAGTTTAATATGTTTTAAGTAAGTAATTATTTAGATTAGGTCCAGGTGAGTTTCTGGTGTGAGTGGACGCTACTATTTATTTTTGTGGTGGTCCGGTTTATTGTATATTTAGTCGTCTAAAGTCTTTTTTTTTTAAACAGGTAATGTCCAAGATCACATATCACGAAGATAATGTATCTGCATCTGGTGCATTTTGACTGAATCTTATGTCCGCCTACTTCTGAAGTCAACCTTTTCGATCTTAATAGGGTAGTAGGGGATGAAATAATTTATGACTCTCGCTCGTACAATGTTTTCTTATTTCAGTGTATGCTGAACTCGGAGACTTGATTTTATAAAAGTTTAAGCTTTGAGAATTAAGTTGTCGATTAAATTAATATTTAAAATAATAGTATTCTACCACTACACTATTCATTACATTGATTAACCCGCAACGTCGAAAACAATTACAGTCAAAATCACAAGATTGAGGTGCTTTTATAGCGGTCAAATTGCAAATCTATTAAATTATACGGTGGATCTAAATTGCAGCTCACATGATGATAATTGAAGGTGTCAAGATTTACTATTTAATAATTTAATAACATAATATTTTATTTCTTTTGTGCATAATGGAACTTTAAATAATCTTCAGATCGTTACACATTTAAACTCACTTTAACTGAACAGGATTTTTTTTCAAAACTAAATATAGACTGCCTGTAGCAGGCTCCGTGGCAATCGATACTTTTTCAAGACTACTAGTTGCCCGCGACTTCGTCTGCGTAGCCCATATCCTTGATGGTACTAAATTCCAATAACCATGACTGAACGGTCTGTTCAAGAAAAGACTCAGGTCAAGCAGGCAGTTTATTTAAAACGAAATATCTACAATAACAGTAAAAGCAATGTCTTGTCGTCCCTGTCAGTCCAATCTAAAAAACAAAAGTCCTCTCCTGTCTGTCTGCCTGTCATGTTCGTGCCAGTCTTACCATGAAGGCTGGACGCCGCGACAATGACCTCTTATTAAAATTTGTGCCTACTACGTCAAATGGTGAAGAGATGTCACCCTGTATATCTTTAGATGCCCTTTAAATCCTATTTAGGATGCAAAATAGCCTAGGTTGTGCACTGTATGTATGTAAAGACATGTCAAATCCTTTTAAAATTAAATCAAGAGATTTTAGGTCTATCACAGGAACAAACATACATACACCTAAATATAGACATTTTCAACAATTACATTTTTGTAAGTACTCCACTGACTGAAGCTAGGGCCGGTAAGGGTAGTTGGTTTTTTTAAAAGTAATTGTACAGAATTCGATTTTCTTCAGTTTTAAAAATGATGCTACTTATTTATACGCCAACCAGCGAACTTAATAATTCATCTAAGTAATTGTGCTGACATCACACACACCCACGCACGTAATGCGAGGGGCAAAATGTCTTCCTTATGATGCTAACACTAAAGGCCTGTTGCACCAAAATTGCTGCTATAAGTCCGTGCCATTTAAACTTGCACAAAAGGTTATTGACCCCACCTGTACCAAAAAATGCCTAAACTTTACGACACGTGTCGCTCATCGTATAAAATAGCGATAATCCCGACCTATCGCTGATTTCATAATACCACGGCCGGTCCGAAAACGACACAAATCTAAAACATCAAAATTTAAGTATTAGTTTCGCAATTTTGTAAATAAAACACAGATTTAGTTATTAAAATAAATTTTCTTTTAATTTACGTATTGAAAGTCTTTAAGCTCTTTAAACATTACTTTTACCACAAATATAAACAGAATAATTAGAAATTAAATTTTTCCATAAAGAATTAACAGTAGTTGACCATTCATAGATATTTATCATTATATAATTTTGACTCCGAAAATGATAAATTATGACTTATTGCACTTAACCGTTAGTGGTTTGAAAGGTCAGGGGTGCTATACCTGTACGCTATTTTGTAATGGCTCACCCGGTGCGGCATAATTAGATTTTTTTAATTTACGAATTTCGGAAGTGTTCACGTGTTATTATCAGCCGTTCTTTTTTGATAAGTTTCTGTTATTGTCCTTTGTTACGTTTGTGTTTGTTTTATTTTGTTGCTGTTTTCTCCTTTCTTTACTTATCATAAGTGAAGATGGAACCTGAGAAGAATAAATAAGGCGTAAAAGAATCCTCGAAACGCAAGCAGGTTAGTTTGTATAATTTACCTTTACAATATGTTTTGCTATCATCGTAGGTAATTCCATTTGAACACAAGTTTGAACGATGTTTTTAAGTATAAAGTGATTGTTAGAGCTATTACGCACGAACAGCAGTTTGCTGTCTACGTATGTAACTGCAGCCGACGTTAGAAATCGGCGGCTAGTTGTCGACATGCTGTCGACGTGCTGTCGACGCATTGGCGGCTGCCGCCGGCTGATTTTGACAGCTGTCATTTGACCGTCGAATGCAGTTAGTCCAGGAGCTAGGACGTGCACAAAATGAGCCAAATAGAAGAAATTGCGAAAAGCGAGTCGTTGCTCCGCTGAAACTCACTATCTCGCCGAAATACCATCATGCGAACATGATGGTATTTCGGCGAGATAGTGAGTTTAAAAAAATGGTCGTCAGCTCATCAAAGACGTCTTAGACGACTTACACAGCTAACTATGCATTGCCATCCAAGCTAAACCTGTATACAAAATTTCAGCTCATCGGTTTAAGATATCTGCTTTAAAATTGAGCTGCAATAAGTATTTGTGACATAACTTATCACCCGTCTGGGTACAACACCTTGTCTTGGGTGTTGAAGAATAGGAGGAATGCGCCGCGTATGGCATAAGTTAGCTTCAAGCTAATTACTGTAACTTCAAGCTAAGCCTTACGCAGCGTAAACACAATTCCAGTTTGATTTGAAGTTATCCTTCTCCTAGACAGGCAAACCAATGCTGTTGACGCATATCTCACCAAAATGTAACTCGTCAAAGTTTACCTATCGATGCTTCAGACTCAAAACATTCAACCTCAATAATTATAATCGAGGGCTCCAAGAAAACCCCTTTTCTTCACAGTCGTATACCTCATGACTGAGGGTCGTAATCATTATGTGGAATGAAACACACACGACTTTCTTGGCAATCTTTATTGGAATGGTTTGCGATTGCCTTCTCCATCTCACACACTGGCCACTAGTGTGCAGGTTTTTACTCACGGTGTTTTCCTTCACCGTTTTCACCGCATGGGTTTTAACACGCCTTTTTTTCACGCAAAGAAAACCCAATACACCAAATTTCTAAACGGATCGGAGCAACGGAGTTAAACTTGCATGCTTATTCTCTGCAAGTCCTTTCGTTTGCTTCCCATATTGCAGGAAAGATAAAAAAACTTGGTCCGCCATCTTTAGGAGTCCGCCTTATTGGATCTGGAATGACGTCACCCTAGTTATTGAGTTATTCTCAGCAAGCCTTTTCAATTGATACCCACATTGTACAAAAGAAAAAAAAACTTAGTCCACCATCTTTAGAAGTCCACCATATTGGATTTGGAATTACGTCACCTTATTTATCGAGTTACTCTTAGCAAGCCCTTTCATTTGATACCAATATTGTAGGAGTACATTAAGAAGTCGACCATATTGTTTTTTAGTAACGTCACTTTATTTTTTAAGTTACTCTCAGCAAGTCCTTTCATTTCATATTCATACCCATATTGTAGAAATGCATTGAAAATAACAAGCCAACATGGCCGAGCATCTAAGATGGCGATCTTAGATGCTCGGCCATGTTGAATTAAGAATGACGTCACACATCTTACCATGCATTGTCATCCAAACTTAAACGTGTATGCAAAATTTCAGCTCAATCGGTAAAAGAAATCTGCAAAAAATTTGCATTTTTGAATAATACCTACCAACTGCTCCCGCGATAATAACGCTGGATATAGAAAAATACGTTTTTTTTATTAATAATGAATGATGCAACTATTTTTATTTCATTATTCATGTCCAGTTACATAAAATGTCGGCTGTCCCTCAGCATATTGCTTGTTTTGTAATGCAGTAGCCAAATGTTTGTAATACATGTCAATTTTTCGGGTCAAGGTCGTCTCGTACCAATAAACGTTTGTTTATAAGATACAGACTTCTATTGCTACGCCTTGTTTTTTGGTTCGCCGCGATCCCGTATCGGCGTGCAGTGGTACAGGGGTGTCAATGACCTTTTGTGCAAGTTTAAATGGCACAGACTATATTGCTGAAGCTATGGTTACCCTTATTACATAACCACAACCAATAATATCTAGGAAACCAAATTTTTGACAAATTAGTGCAACGTCATTTTAAACCAGAGATTCCCAAACTTACTTCGTCTACCGCCCACTTTGAACATCAGTTATTAAGTAGCGCCCCCCATTTTATTTTTACCTTAAAAACCTCAATAAGATATTATTAGTCTCACCAGGACTAAAATAAACTTACTTTTTAAACAAGGCTTTTCTTACCAAAGAGCAATAATAATGTAACTTTTCAATATTAAATCACATCAGTATCCCCAATTTTGTCTGGGCCTTTTACCTTCCCCTTTTAGGCCTCCAACGCCCACAGGGGGCATTATCGCCCACTTTGGGAAAGTCTGTTTTAAACGTAACGATATACTAAGTAAGTTAAGCCAGAGCAGAAATCCTTGTGCAACCGAGACAGTTTTAGATACAGTATTCTATTGTATTTGGTTTTTCAATGTCATTAAAAAAACGATTCTATAAGCCTTTGCTTAGTTTTTTAAATTTATTATCTATTTTACATAAAGTGACAAGAGGCAAGAGTGAATAGGTATTTTCTCCACAGATTATAAATCGAATGCCCGATTTCCCGATAGCTTAAAATCGCCTTTTTTTGTACATTAATGTCCGCTTTGTTGAGGCCAAAGAAGGTCAGCAGGCAAAATACGTAGCGAGGAAATATATTTTCCATTACTTTGGGATTAATTATATAACACCGGTTGGTTCAGCGGGTTGCGCAAGGTTTAAATCCGGGAAAAGTTTTTTCATTACTGATTCTGATTGGAGTTTGGTCTTTATAGATTATTATAAATCCATTTTAGTACTTCATTGTGTATATTATGGTAGCATGTAACATTAATAAGCCATATTTTAACACCTCCTTAAAACTGACAGATTAATGTGACATTAGTAGCTAATGGAGGCATTAAAATGTAATGCCCGTTACTGCAACTGGGCGTTAATGCATAGCTTTTAATTTGACAGCTGTAGTGCTATTAAGATATTAGATACGAAAGGAATCACCAGGTTTAGTCTTTGGAGTTCAGTACTTTTTCTATGCTAAACCATCAAAAAAAGAGACATACCTACTACAATAATTAAGAAACGTAAAATTGAGTGGGGGCTCTCAGAAATCAGGCCTATTGGGTGTACCATAATACCAGAGCATTCTCCTTCGTAATTGTAACTAAATACTGATCCCTTTGATACCACTTAGGATACAGCACGTCTATAAGAATAGAACCTCTGCATAACTTTCAAAAAGTATCGGTTTCAATCTACTACTACGCACTTTATTACACCACTGATAAATAATACTTTGTTATTCGCACAATTGAGAAATGCGAATGTTTTGTTGAATATCTGAATTTTTAGCCCTTTGGTGAGCGTGATCAGTGTGATGAAGATCCCTCTTTGCCGATTGATACCTAATTTTGTTAGACCGTGTAATTAGACCCTAATTGTAGTTTTACCTCGGCTAAGGGTACCACACTTTTAAAATGTCAATTACTTGTAAAATTTGTCGGGATTTTTAAAAATAAAAAGTAAGTATTAAAACACAATTTTATTTTTGATTTAATGAGTGATTCTCCGGAAAGCATTCTCCGCGTCACCTTCGTGGCGATTTTTAGTTAAAGTTTTTATGACAAGAACAAAATACTACACTAAAGAAGGCCTAAAATTATAATGAATCATGTTGGAATCAAACAAATCGGTTTGTTATTCCCTCCGATATTTAATTTTGAAATTTCGGTACCCACGAAAGTTATTTCTGATATCACGAAAGTTACCAAACGTATTTTTCATACCGAAGTTCTATTTTATTACATAAAAATATTTCAAATAAAACTTAAATAACTAATATTATACTTGCTTTTTTTAAAAAATATAGTTTTTTTTAATTAAAAAGCGTGAAAAGCATTATTAAATAAATCTCTTAACCTTTAATATAGTAAAAGGTTCCAATTTGACGATGAAGTAGAAATAAATGTTTTGTTAGCAGATAACTATAGCTAAAGTTAATACATAAAACAACTTCAAACATAAAATAAATTTCATGTATCAGCAGGCAAATGACTGATAATATAATATCCGCTAGCTGTTATTAACTGTGGGATCATTTTGTCTTTTGTTCATTTGGTCGGCTGTTCTTGTTACATGACTTTGTCAATGATTGTTCACCATGTAGCCAGCAGTCTTCTTTATTGTGTACAAAAGTCTTTCTTTTTACTAACTCATTTTTATTTAGCGTATTTTTCATTTTTTCGTTACACATGCCCAATCTATCTCAGTTAGCTTTGAACCATCTTTTTCACAACAGAAGCCACTTTGAAAAAGACTGGTTCACTCGTAACGTCATTTAACGAGTCAGATCACTTTTGCTGCTCACCGCAGCACCTCCATCTTAATTATTCTCGTATTATCTTATGGATGTTTCCTCTTAATTTGATATGAGATACAAAAACAATTGTATTTAAACTGAGATAGCGATTCTTGTTTCAACTTATGCGCTGACCGCTGACTAGTCATTATGGTCTTTACATTAATTTACAAAACAATTCATTGTTGAGATTTTTCATTTTGCTGCGGATTTTCCTAAAAACAACAAAAGAGACAAATGGACACACTTAGGGGAGGCCAATGCCTCGGTTATCGGACAGTAACGGCATAAAATGTGTAATATTTTAATAACAATTAGTAGATAGAAAGTAAAGTTTCTCTAGTCCAGTACAAAAATAAGGTTTATTTTTGTTAGCTTATGCACCAAATGCACACATGCATATCAATAACACAATCAGACGCAGGACGTCCACTGATGAATATAGGCCTACCCCAAAGACTTCCAACGTGACTGGTTACATGCGACCCGCATCCAGTGCGATCATGCGACCTTTGCAGGGTCATCTGTCAATCTTGCTGATGGACGCCCTACGCTACGCTCTTAACCAAATGGAATCAAATCAAGAACCTTCCCGCACTGCGCCCTGCTTACTGCCACTTGAGCTTGGTGATCTACAGGATAGCCCCGTAGATCATTTAGACATAGTTCTGTTACCTTAGTTCTTCTACGTATCTCTTCAATTCAATCCCGTGGAGAAACACCAAACATAGCTCGTTGGGTGTCCTTAAACTTTTTTATTACGCCCATAGAAAGAGACCATGTTTCGGATTAGTTGTAGACGTTCATTTTTAAGCACTGAAGTATTTGGGTCAAAATGATGCCCTCGCGTTGTTTTTCGGACTCTGTCCAGCCAAGGTGAACGTACGAGTACCTAATTAAACCACTTGTCCCAGGTAAACGTACTCCTGTCGTCTAAAACAGTAGATCACAGTTTTCGTTTCTAATAGATACAGGAGAGAGTGCCACTTGAACACGGGAATTCGACTAAAATTCGTCTGGCCCAATTTAATTTTTAAGGCTCACTTATTGGGAGACAAGCATAGTGCCAAGACCCTCCAGCTTTTTTGCCCTAACTGTGTGTGTGATGCTATTAATCAAAGGTGTGTGATGTATTGGTTTTGCCAATTCCATTTTATTCCGCATATGCACACATTCAATCAAGGGCATTGTTTTATCAAGTTTTTCGTATATGAAGTTTATGGAGACCTTTCCTTATTGACGTCGATAAATTAATAAGCCAACCATTTATTTAGTTAGTAGAACATCAGGGTTCAATCAAATAGGCATAACAACCATATTTGACTAAAATAGATAAATACAAAAAAACTCATGCTTCTACCTACTCAAACTATCGTTTGCTAATACCTTTGGGAAAAAACGATAACACGGTTATTTAAAAACATCTACAGACCGATAGAAAAGTAAATTAAGATTGCATAAAGAGACCTTCGTAACCTTACGTGGAGTGAAAGATAACCTTCGTGGTCAAATGTCCACGAAAACCATGTCACGAAAGTTACGAAAATTTTACATTTTCAAAAATTTACTAGTTGTTTCTTGATAAATATAAAAACTTAATAGCGGACGAAAAAATCGAAAAGGGGTTTTATACTGAATATTCAACACTTACATCTAAATCATTCTATTATCTTTAAAATTTTACCATGAAGGGTTTCTTCAAAAGGTTGGCAGAAAAAAGTTGATGAATTTATGTGCCTGTATTTTCTGTATCAAAGCGATAAGAAAGGCATTTCTCCTCCAATGATGCTGTAATGGAACTGAAGTTTCCGTAGGGTCATTAAGCTTGTCTGAAAGTTGAGGCTCTTTGATGCTATGAGGCTTTATATGTCGCGTTCACGAATCTACCACAATCGTGTGACCGAGACAAAATATTTTCTAACTCTTTCTGTTTAAACGATATCATTACTGTTTTTATAATTAATTAATCTTGACTTATTAACAATTTTTTTGACATATAGTATGTGTACATAACACAACAAACAATAAAGATATTGAACTGAACGCGAGGTCGTGCGGACGCGCGGAGAACACGGGTTTTGCTCCCGTTTTTGGTGGTTAAGTATTATTTAAAAAATAACTGTAAGCCCTATTTTATGTTTAAAACTATGTTCGTGTAGATGAATAAACAGAGAATCATTTAAAATTGATTCCGAAGATGTTTATTAAGTGGGTTGGGAATTAAGAACGTGTGACCACCAAAAACCGGCCCTCGGAGAATCACTCTAATCCTTTCTTAAAAGCTTAATTAACAAATTATGAATCCTTTTTAAGTTTCTGTCTTACTAATTGCTGTCGTGGTAGATATGTCAATCAAATCGACTCAAGCCTGTAATTAAGTACGAGCAGAATACTAGATAAGTTCGAGGAGGCTATAGATAGATACAAATTTAACTTATTATATGCCTACTGGTACAATATACATATTGGTTATATAACCGCATTAGTAATACTTGTGGGCCGCGTAGAACGCTCTCATAGTAAGCTTGTGACATCCGACCAAAATACAAATCATAGTTGAGGAAAAAAAATAGCCAACTATTTTAAGAAATACACTATGCTCTAATAGTTTTTACTATTATTTTGTTAAAAAACCACTTAAAACCGTGATAAAAAGACCTTTAAAGTTTAACCTCATTATGAGGCTTAAAAGAACGAAATTTTTTAAATATATTTTTTACCCCAAAAACCAGCTTTAGCACATTAATTATTATAATGATTTATGCACAAGGATGTGAATAAAACATCGAATATTTTATTTAGATATAAAATCAACCTATTTCGATATTATGAAGTAATTAAAAAGGGTATAAAAATATTGAATCAAAATAGCAATAAAGTCGAAATCCCAGAAAACCCCATGTCATTTAGGCACAAACTTGCAAGTAAACAATAGCTTGTCAGCTCCTTAAAACATAATAGAACAGCACTCATCCGCATTTTGAGTTTTTATTACTTTTTTTAATAATTGAAATTGCATAGATTGCCAACTGCTATCCTCCTCGTCAAATGTTCATAGCAACATTTTACTGAGGTTAATAATTGTATCTAGAACATGAAAGGGACAAAAGTTATATGTGTATTATATTTGTGGAAACTTGATTGACTTGAATAAAAACTTACAAACGTCCTTATGTATTGTACCTATATCAAATTAAATTCTGTTTCCAGAAGAAAAAAATTAAGAGACTTAAAATGAAAGTATGAGCAAAACAATCAAAATAAATTCAGGCGCTACAAGAAATTTTCTTATCTTTTATTTGTAATTTTTAGTTGACAAATTATGACTGATTCATGTAGTTTGCCAAATAAAATGATGAGTTATGATGTAAGAAACGAATACATGAATATTTAAGAACAATAAAGTATACTTGACTTTCAGATTTTTTATTATGTAAACCATGTACTCGTAGGAAGTTTTGTTTCATATGATAAGAAAGACATATCCTTTATTAAGCTACTGCAAAAAAATCATGGATTTCTATCGACGCGTTCTTCAGTTATTATGAAAATAGTCCCACATGCAGTGTTGTCCGGGCATTTGTATGACGTCGCTCCACCGTGGGCCGGTGTACTATTTAGCCACAATGCAAATAGCGTCATTGTACTTATGAAAAGTCTACCAAAACACGTGTTTGGTGATAATAAATTTGCCGTGTCTGTCATGACAGCTGCTTCATGCAATATTCACAGTTACCTAGTTATAGTTGATTAAAGGCGACAGCAGTAAAAAAATGTCAAGGATTGACCATTTTGTACGTAATTAAATTGCAGAAGTCTTGAACGTTATACTTTAATCGTTACGGCAATATTCGTAATTTTCGTAATTACACGTTGTCAATTAGTTATATATGAATTTTCAAATGGTTTAAACGTCAAGTTATCCTTGAATATTTGACCCACTTATTTTGCCGTAGGACAAGTAAGTCATCACGTAATTTATAAATACGAATGGCATGAACTATGAATTTTACATAAAGAAATTGTATAATAATATGGAAAACCGGCCAAGTGCGAGTCAAACCCGCGCACGAAGGGTTCCGTAACATTATCTACACACAACATTAGACACAATATTATGTCCTTTTTTCAGTTTTAACAAGCAACTACTTCATCTTAGTCACTTAAAAGTATTTATTCCAAGAATTTCGTATTTGGTACAAAATCATCCAACAACCAAATTCAACGACTGCTAAACTGATAAAGTTATCTAAACCGCTATAATCTTCCTTTTAAATTTATCAAATGCACTATCATCATGATTTTTTCAGAATTTTCAAGCCAGCAGTTAAGCTTTTAGAGGGGGGGACGCCCTACTGGACCAAAAAATTGCACTTTAAAGTTTAATATTTTGTAAATCGAAAAAAGCATTAAATCGAAAAATTGACTAAAAATCCCTTAAGTCATTTAAAAAAAGACATATTCAACAATACCCCAAATGGTCGGGTAGGCGACGAAAAAAAAACATCCCCACTTCACATGTAGGAGCTACCCTAAAAAATATTTATTTATTTTAGAAAGATTTACCAACATTGTAAGTGATATACATATACCTACAAAATTACAGCTTCCTAGTTCTAACGGCCTCTTAGCAAAACCTCGGACAGACAGACAGACTCACGAGACGAGTATTTTCAGGAGTACAATAGTTTTAATATTTGTGTATTTTCATATGCCGCAACAACAACAAATAATTTTATCATTTTGTAATTACAACTGTTTCCTATGTTCCTGTTGTACTAATTAGTCTATAATTCTTATGCACCAATTCTAATTGAAAGTTACCGTTAAAAATAGGTTTATTTTAAGTTAATCGTTACTAAACGTGTGTTCCGGGAGTCTCAAAAAGGCTTGCCCGCAACCTCACCCGACTAACAAGAGACAAGCTGCGCATAGCCGTAGGAACCATAACTGGTTACTTTCTTCTTAACAAACACCTATTCACCATATGTGTCACAGACAGCCCCCTATGCAGAGGATGCATGGAGGCAGAAGAAACACCACAACATGTGCTCATGGAGTGCGCAGGTGTGGCGGAACAACGGACAGGTATTCTTGAATCCCCGGCAATATTTCCGGAGGCCTGCAGTCACCTGGGCAGGCTGCTAGCCTTCTGGGAAAGCTTGAGATGGTTGAAAATAAAAAAGAGACATAGGTAGGCACAATGGCTCAATCAACAGGCTAAGTGCGGAAAACACCCCGGCCATACTAACTACTAAACGTGTGTTTACACGGAGTTTGACAGTTATTTATTAATTGTAATAGATAAAGGTGGTGCAACGTTATTTTCTCCTTATGTAAGTAACTCCACTCTAGCAATACCAGTGGTGTTACCAAGCTCACATAAGTGTAAGTCGCATAGCGCCGCGTCGCATCGCATTGCACTGGTCGCTTAGTACAACAATAGGTTACATTCGCGTAGGCGGATCCTAGAAAAAGGTAGCTGCTGAGGGTCTGTTCTGTTTGAAGTTGACAGTATTTTCGATTTCTCTTGCTTACACCGAGATGCCAGTGAGACGGCAGGTTTCGAATATACGGGCATCGTCTTACAGATACAGAGTACATACATTACACTGTACAGTCGGCAGCACGTCAGATTATCCATCTGAACTACAAAAACCGCTTTTATTACGTAAGGATAAGAATCATAGTGGTGTAGCTGATGTGCAGCTGTCTGTAAGTACATGCACACATTGATAGCTCAGTTTTAATAAATAACATGTACGCACCACTTCTCCTCAGCGCCGTCCACCTTTATGTCGGGGATGTTGGGGATCTTCTTGTTCAGGTAGGCCGACGAGATCTTGAGTAAGGCCTGGTAAAGAACACATGTGGTCAGATTAACTCGGCAATGGCTTTGATAACATTTGCTTTAATTTCATAAACGGCTAAAAGATCAATTTAAAAAAAAGAAAACGTTTGTTTGAAAGTTGAAAAGTTTTACAAAATGAATACCAATTATTGAATATTTTTGGTTAAATGTCTTAAGACTCCTGTTGTCAACTTTACTCTTAGTAACGTAAAAGTTCCAATAAACATAATTATTGAAAAAACAAAACACCCGACTGAAAAAAATATTATATTTTTGCAATGGTCTTTCTACTGGCTTTCATTCGATACCCATATTGCTATGGTAAGGGAAAAATCAACCACCCCTCCCCCTTTTCTCCCCATCTGCGGGTCCCATTTTTTAAATGTTTATAGCCAATGTCACTACCAATATTTAAACGACTTTAACGTCATATGTCAAAAGTGTCCAGCCGTAATTTTTTAATACACTTATTATTTCAGCCATCGTGCGTTTTAGCTAAGTGGTGCAACCGAGCCGTCACATGGTTTATCGGCTGTCAACTCTTTTACGTGGTACTAAATTAAGGGCTTTCCTGACAAACTAGTTTGGACTGACTCGGGTTGAGCCGATAATGTTGATAAAACTAGCACAATTATGAGGTGCTTGTGGCGCAGTGGCGGCAGCGCTTTGGTAGTGATACCAAAAGTTAAGCAACCCACGGCGCGGTCGTGATTGGATGGGTGACCATTCCGACCATTTAAATGACGTCCATGACAAGCATCTCCGTGCTTCGGAAGGCACGTTAAGCAGTTGGTCCCGGCTAATATCTGTGGTATTAGTCGTTAAGCCTAGTCAGAGGCCCTAGGGCGGCTTGATAACTTCTGACAGTAAGGTTTGTCACTTGCCTTACATACACCCCTCCACCAATCCGCACTGAGCCCGCGTGGTGAAGTATGGCTCGTTCCTCCTCATAGTTGAGGTGAGGCCTTTTCCCAGCAGTGGGATCTAATAGGCTGACTTATAATTATTAGAGCTAGATAAGTTAAGACGGAGTTAATTTGAAGATGGGTTACGTGCGTACATAATTTACCTACTATAATTCATTAAGTAGGTAACTAATAGTTGATAACTTCGTAACTCATCATGCATGCAACCTCACTGGCAACTCCTAGCAGCCAGGCGCCAGAAAAAAAATACTAGCCGTCCTGTGCCATAGACGCATCTCTTAGATGAATCAATATTCATAGACGCATCTTCATGAGACTTGCCCTGCGCCACGAAGGCGCTAGTCAATTGGTTTAGTTTATTAATAGTAAGCAGAAACCTCGTTGGCAGAAATTATTAACATTGTATTAAGTTTTAAATTATTAAGCTATCAAAAGTAAATGCGGCTGTGGCGATGTGATACGTGGGAAAGGTGAAGGTTCAAACGCGAAAACAATGTGTCTTGGCAACGATTCGGCAAAAGTGTGGTAAAACTTTGACCAAAAAGATTACTGGGAATTATTCCAACCACACATCTATAACCTAGTCTCAAAGTGTGCTTGTCTTGTGACTAGGATAACGTACACAATTAATAATTGTAAACAATTTATTCCTAACTTCGATTACATCTTCCGATTTGCTAATTAGAGTTTTGTTTAAACTCAGATCGTTGATCGAGGTTTACTCCCGGTAAACCTCGATCAACGGTTAATTTGACAAATTCCCATATAAAATTCGTCTAATAATGCTGAATCGGCTGATTAAATATGTGTCGGTGAACCCCAGGCTAATTGTTTCTGCTTTACGTACTGCCGTACTCAGAGCCGTCAATTATTAAAGTTATTCTTTCATTAATGAGACTTATGAAGTCCTTTTCTATTTCATTGTCAAAGAAAGTGACAGAAAGAGACTTAATGAAAGATTTAATTTAATTGACGACTCTGAGTGCGGCAATTAGTCAGTTAATTACTCGTACTTAATTACTAGAAATGCTAATCAAATAGGTATGATTAAACAAATATAGACTGAGTGCAAAACTGCAACGGTAAACGAATTAGAGTTACTTACCTACATACTAGCCCTATCCATATAGCTGCGATATTGTACACCTGCCGGCGGAGCTTATACAGCTTGTTATATCTGCCATATTACTATTATAGATAAGGGCTGGTAGCGACCACCACTCTTGAGGACTTTGTACGGCCCAGCCACCGCCGACATTGACCTGGTTTATCAAGTGTGTAAACTTGAATCTTTTCAAAACTTCTTCATTTTTTCTTTCTCAAAAAATTGTAATGTAGATCCGCACATCTCATAGAGGTTTTTTATGCCTACTAATGTGTGTTACGTGACTAATATTAAATACTAGTAGTTCCTCGTGATTTCGCCCGCGCCAAAAGTCGGATTTTTATTACCAACTTTCATCCCCAATTTCACTCCCACGATGATTTTATATCGCGACAAAAAGTAGCCTATGTTCGTCCTAGGATATCAAACTACTGAACATTTGAATCGGTCTAGTAGATCCGGAGCCTATTTAATACAAACAAACAAACAAACAGTCAAATCTTTCCTCTTTATAATAGGTATAAGTGGAGATTCGTCCATACTTTTTCAGAAAATGGTGTCATTATGAAGATCAGCATGGCGTTAAAACATTTTTGTGTTCAAGGTCGACTATTAATTAGATATGTAAGTAAGAATTTACATCATACATCATCATCAAAAACAGAATCTAGTACACCATCAAAGTTTTTAGTGATTTTTTCTGTAGTAAAATCCTTAAAGCTCTCTCAATATTTGCATTTTTTTTTTTCATTGGTAAGCCAGTCAATAAATCTATAACACAACGTTAACCTTCTTGGCAGCTCAGGCACTACTGCGAAAAGGAAATAAAACCTTAACAAGGCCGTGCCCGTAACTTCATCATTTTAAAAGCGGCATCCTACAGGATATTAACGTATTTTTGCGAGCACCGAAGAAAATATAAGGACAGGAAATTCAATGTACGGGCTCTGGGCTCAACCGGAAACTGCGCTGGGCTGCGAGACCTAATCTTTGAAGCTCTAGGCCATATCCGGCGTGTGCGGACGTTATCAATTTAATAATGTTCGTTGAGCACTAATATGATTACGAACGTGATCCTAGTAACAGGAAATCAGGGAAACATGGCATATACGAGTATCTATGTGTTACCAAGTACCTACTCGTAGCTACATACGTCAAACTTTACTAAACGTGTGAATACTGGAACATGGCTGATTGAGTCAAAATAATACAGAACTTATTTAGCACTCTAGCAGCCAATGTACTACAATTTAGCAACAGAATAAAATATGGGGGAAAACTTTAATTTTATAGGTAAAGACCTATTATTTCAAAAAAAATAATACCCCATACTTATTGGCTGCTAGAGTGCTAAATAAACTCTGTAGCACAGAATTAATTATGTTACAAGAATATTTTTTGTTACTTTCACTTTTATTGTTTTAATGGTTGTATAATGTATCTTTTATATTTAAAAAATGTTGTATAAGCAGTGCATACTATTTATATAGGGTTACATTGCAAAAGGGTGCGAATATTTTAGAAGTGACTCAGAATCAGTAACTTAATCGAACTGTGGGAAGAAAAAAACTATTTTTTTCCAAATTAATTATTTCTTTTCGTTGTTCAAAATGAACGTTTTTAACAAAACTTCGGAAACAAGACTTTGGCGCGAAAGGAGATTCCAGCGGGTAGTCCGGAGCGGATAAATGCGCGTTCACATCAGTTCACATTTCAAGTGACGTCACACACCAGAAAAAAACCTGTCTAGTGAGAGTCGGAATCGCCAAAAATGCATATTCATGTGCGAAATCTGCGCAGTGACGAAGCAAAGGGACTAGGGACCTAACATGGATAACTAAACTGATGCTAAACTGTTACGTTAAGTGTCAGTTAAATACAATTTTGCTATGTTTAGGTGTTGATATTAAAAGACGAGTGGGGTTTTTTCTTTTTTTAGAACGGTCAAATCGATTTCGAGCAGATTTATCACGTAACACGACTGTTACTTGTACGTGAAGTCATATGCTTGGACAAGGCTTAAACACGTATTGCAAACATCTACGAAAAGGGATGACCATTTCTACTAAAACATAAATGTAATCGCAGGTTCTATGACTAGATTCGTCCACCGCCTGAGCTCAAATAATGGTGTCTTTCTCGTTTACTTGGCCTAGTATATACTAATTTTCTCTGAACCATCCATCCACTAACCCCTGGGATTGTAAGTGCTACTATACTAAAAGGGTGTTATTCTCCAACCTTTGAGTAACACCTATGAACTATAGCCATATCATTACATAATACTCCCGTAATATTTAATGAACAAGAACCCAAGTTTCGTAGAATTGCCAACTAACACAAGAGACTGTAGAATTCACGTTCATCCCAAACCCTAATCCATCTCTAATACTTTGAAGAATTATCTATACCTAGCACTAATAATAATAATAATGTCCTCCTAGCCGAATTTCGACCACGGCGGCCTATCTCAACAGAGATTAGCCAACTGCGCGGGACATATTATAGTGCACAGGTGTGTGCGCAAAACACAGGTGCACTCTCTGTTCCTTAACTCTCATATTTCGGTGAGACGGCAGTCCGACATGACCGTACAGAGATCAGGCGCAGGACCAACGGCTTAACGTGCTTTCCGAGGCACGGGGGTGTTAACACCATCAACTTCCTGACTCCGGAGCTGTGTCTGAGTAATTTCAAGACAGAAAAGCTCAAACACTCTCGGCCCGACCCGGGATTCGAACCCGGGACCTCGTGGATAGTACCCAGCGTACTGACCACTAGCAACACCACGTACTGACATAAACATTAATATGTATTCAGGGCCTAACTTTATCAACTATATTCCTTTCAGGGCCTGATTTTGCTGATCCAAAAACATTATTTACTACGCGGGACCAACATCGAACATTGTCAGTATTTCATTGTAAACCAATAATAAAATTTGATGAGTACAAGCACAACATCAGCCAAAATATACCTTTTTATTTTAGACGACTGATCGATCAGTTGTTAGTGCAAACATCATATTTTTTTGAGATTTTATGTTGATCCTATAGTTAAAGTTGTTGTATGAGAAGCACCCCCCGAAAAGTATACAGGTAATAAGGATAGACCTTTTATAAAACTATTATACAGGGTTAATTGTAATTAGCTGGACACCTCTTGCAGGCAGCCTCTCACCATCAATCCGAACAACATTTGTTCTACGACTTTTTACAAATCTTGATAAATAACATAAAAAATGAAAAACAAAAAGAATTTTCCCTCTGTTATTTACTACTCTGTATGATGTACTTATACGAAGCGCCCCTACCTCGCCCCTCCTGCATTGATTCAACGTTTCGGTACTAAGTTAACATGTGCGTCGCCGCGCCGCTGCGTCACCCCGCCGCCCCGCGTCCCGCTGCACGTGGCGATTATTTTGTCTACGCAAGGTGCGTAAGCAGAGTAACGCAAGTTTAGAGTCAATAAATATTTTTTGTATGGGAAAAATTAAATTTTAAAAACTATTAATTTTGAAAAGTCGTAGAACAAATGTTGTTGAGATTGTTGTGGAGAAGCTGCCTGCAAGAGATGTCCAGCTAATTTAAATTAACCCTGTATATCTTTGATAATATTACGACGATCATCAGCTGATGTGATAGCTATCACTTATTATAAAATTGGGGTCAGTTGATAAGTCTATTCCGTACTACAGAATTAATATAAATACAATCAGTACTAAGAAACAACCTATAAGTAGAGCTTTGTCATCGCAGTATCGGCTTCGATGCGAATGACAAAGTTAGTCCAATATACAAGTAACACACTTAATAGTCTAATAGTTACCTCGAATACCTATTAGATGTTAAAAATGTATGACGAAGTTCGATTGATAATGTTGTCGACGAGCGCTATATCATCACTGACTTTGCCTTTGTAAATAAAATATCTGTTAACGACTTCTTTTGTACTTTTTAACCGACTTCATTAGATATGTTTTTTTTTCATTTTATCATGGCAAAATGGTAAAATGTGGTTATAATCATCTCAACTGTTTGATTGTCGCTACTTGATAAAAAATATGTGCATGTTTAAAGCGTTATAATATACTAGTTGTTCCATGCGACTTCGCCCGCAAGAGTTGGATTTTTTATATAAACTTTCATCCCCCATTTCACCCCCTTAATGTTTTTATATTGCGACAAAATGTAGCCTATGTCCTTTCCAGGGTCTCGAACTCTCTTCATACCAAATTTCATCTCGATCGGTTAAGTGGTTAAAACGTCAAGAGGAAACAGACAGACAGACACACTTTCGCATTTATAATATTAGTATGGATTTCTTATCTAAGTGAATACCTACATTCCACGCTGTTAGTGTTGAGGTACACATTTAAAGTCAACTGCGTCAAAGAGATAGACGAAACCTAATAAAGTGGTTAGCAAGCTCAAAAGCCTGTTTGTGGCTTGAACATTGACTTAATTACCTACGCGAGCACTAAGCTCATTTTACCAACTTAAGAACAATGTGTTCTTTAGTCAAACAAGTTTCGTTTGTTAGGGCTCGTTCACATGGGATCCATTTCTGACGATTCGTCAAAAAACACAGTCAGTAAGGACGTTCACATTGCATACAGGAACGTGATTTTTCACCTATTAGGTATGTTCGATAGTTGCATTCGATATGTTCACATTCATTTAGTGATTCAGTCTTGGATACGCACTTAAATTTCACCCATTCCTGTTGTATTATGAATCGTGAAAAAGATGATGCGAGAAAAAACAAGAATCGACCTCGTGTGAACACGCTCTTACAGAATTTAATAGGACGCGTCGTCTTACTCAAATGCCACAAAGTATTCTCGTCGTCACAGGTATGAATGAGGTTGTTGGAAATTAGATATTCTTCAAAGAATTGTTAATTCTTATTTAAAGAATGCGAGCTAGCTACGAGTAAACCTCACTACGTTAAAGTATCACAGAATAAATAACAGTGCAAGGTATCACTAAGGTTTTCATATTATTTACTTGTAAGTACTATTTTTCTCTATGTTATATACCTACCTACTACCTACTTGTATAAAACTAAAAGTGTAAAGTGGTAATTAGTTTCTGAAATATTATTATCCCAACATTTTAAGGGTCTGTCTATCTGCCCGACCGAGGTTTTGCTAAGAGACGGTTTGTACTTTAAGGCTGTAATTTTGTAGGTGTATGTTACCAATTACGCCGACAAAGTGATAGAATATAATATTGGAAAATATTTTTTTAGCGTAGATCTTTTAAATTACTTGGGGATTTTTAAAAAAATATGATTTATTTCTGTATTTACGAAGTATTAAACTTATAGGTAAGTACAATTTTTTGATCCAGTAGGGCGTAATTCATGATGATTGTACATTTCCTAAACTTTAAAGAAAAACTAAGTGTAGCGGTTATCATCATCATGGGGTGCCATCTTCAAATTGAAGTTTGGAGGTCAGCATGCAGAAACCTATACGGTCTTGAGCCGCTCTTTTTAGCTGGTCATAATAACGTAGTTTGGTCCAGTCTTAAACTACTTAATAGTTTACCAGTAATTTTCGATAAACATAGGTGTTAGATAATTTTGTACCAAATACAAAATCCTTAGAATACATTCTTTGAAGTGTCTAAGATGAAGCAAATAATGTTACGGAACCTTTCGCAAGCGACTCCGACTCGCACTTTTTTATTCATATTTTTACAAGCCTAGGTACTCTTTCTAATGCAATAAAAATTGGGTAATAATTGTTTGTCATCTTCAATCTTTATTTCGTTTTGATTTAAAACACACTACTTTTTTGGAAAACCGAAATTAACGCACACCGATTTAGATCGATGTTCCATCCACATTGTAGGTTATACCTTTACTAGGATGGTAGGAAAATAATAAAATAATTGATGATTTTTATTAAAGTTACCAGTATTTATATATATAATGTGCCAAATCACAGGTTCCTGTGCCACGGACAAATAAAGGACAAATATCTTTATTGGCAAAACTGTAAACAGAAAACACGGAGAGTTGACTTGCTACCAAAAAAAGGTACTGTAGGCCTTATAATTACGTTATGGTACATTTATTTTATTATAATTTCTTTTACCTTTTATAACCTAATACTGGGGTGGTGGAGGTATTTTTTTTTTAATTTGGGAAAAAACCACTTAATTTATATTTAAAATAAGACTTTTCCGATACATATTTTTAAATTCGTGACGATTTTTTTCATTATTTGAACCAAAAAAAATTGCAAAAATTTACGTAAATGTAAATTTCTCGACAACCCGAGAAAACCCGAGAAATTGGCCACGAGAATTCTTGAGACACGAGAAGTTGATTCTTCTTCTTCTCAGCCTTCGTCTACCATGTTCGTGGTGTAGGCCTCCTTTCTTTTATGCCAGTCTCTTCTCTCTTGAGCCACCTGTATCCACATCGATCGATTGATCGATCGATGTGGATACAGGAGAAATTGATAACTTCAAGAAATCATGAACCCTAGTTATACAGCTTGCGAAAAGCAAAGACACCTAATAAATAGGGGACAATTACAGATTTTGTGGTCACCCTGCACCTGTTTAGTTGAAAATTTGCAATTCAGACATTCTAATGGGTCCACATACAGACACTTTGTGAAGTCCTGCTTTGAAACTAAGCTTAATTAAAAACTACACAGACCAGTATAAATTAATATGTACATCTGGAAACTACACCAATTTAAAGTTTTCGTTGTGCAGCCAACATACCTGCGAATTAAGTTATTAATACGTATACACTCTATACCTATACCTACACGTGCTTACATATTAAATAGGCAGAAAATGCTACGAGAACCTTCGATTTTTTCGCGATTTTAATATGATATCCTACTCATACTTAGAGAGAGAGACTTTGGATTTTGCCACGTAGTCTACACTAAAGAGGAAAGATTTGATGTTTGTTTGTATTAAATAGGCTCCGAAACTGCTGGACTGATTTAATTGAAATTTGGTACAGTGATAGTTTGAGACCCTGAGAAGGACATAGTCCTTTGATCGTGATATAAAATCATTAGGGGGGTGAAATGGAGGATGAAAGTTTATATGGATAATCCTACTTTCGGCGCGGGCGAATTCGCGAGGAAAGTATTGTATATTTTTGTCCTGATAATATTTCTTGCACTTGTAGGTAATTATAGGCATGCACGCACTCTTGGCTTCACGCAGCCAGGTATTGATAAATATTTTTTTAACATTCCGTTAGCAACAAAATATTAAAAACCATTTATGAATAAAACTAGAGAGGAAAAAGCATTGATTGAAGATTTGTACAAATTGGGTCACTTAGACGTAGTATGGGTATGTTCTATGTTCCCTAAAAGCGCAAGCAAGTGTGATGGCACAGAATACGTAATAGTACAAGTGTTATACAGTGTGCCGGGTTTCGACTAGCGATAATTTAAGGGCCTTTCATTTATCAAATTTAATTTTTGTACTCAGATACGTCAATTAAAGTTAATTATGTCTCGTGCCGTCCTTTTCTATTTTATTCGCAAAGAAAGTGTCAGAACAAGACCTAATTATAGATTAAATTTAATTGATGTCCCTGAGTGCGGCAGTTGAGACATAATCCTAAAGAAAAAATATTTTTTCAAAAAAAAACCTTCCAAATGAATCATTTTCATAACTTTTACGACCTCCAAATCCATAGAACTAGTTTATAAAACAAAATTAAAATGGCTGCCATTTCAAGAGTTAGAACTGAACATGGGGGTTTTTTGTCGATAACATTTGATGATCTAATAGCCCATAAATCATCGCCAGTCGAAATCCGGACACAAATAAACATCGCATCCGGAGTAAACTGGCCACTCTTCCCTTGATGATGATGAGGGGAACGTACCTCAGAGTAGGACTTCTCTATGGCAGAGCGCTTGATGGTGTAGGAGCGCAGGTCCTCGAGCAGGTCGCACTCATGCTGGTTCTTGGCGTGGAGCTTCGCGATCTGCTCCGTATGCAAGTTCTTCAGGAACTTGGTGTAGTTGCTCTGAAAACAAAATTCAAGCTTAATAAAAATGGGACTAAAGCTGCCATAGCAAATTCTCATATGGAAAAGGTTATTTAAAAAAAATATTAGTCAAAGAAAATAATGTAAAATCAGTTTTTTTTCAATCGTAATTTTTTTTTTTTTAACATTAGTTTGAGAGGTAAGTTCCGACGTTTATGAGACGAGGCTATTAACACTATCCTCAAATAATAAAATAGTTACAAATACTTCATAGTAGATTATTCACCAAGGGGGTAAAGTGACGTCATACGTCACGGGTGTCATCTTTAATCTCGCGTAAGGAGTCGAGAGTTAACTCTCGTGCGCAGCGAGGGAGTTTATTGTTTACTCCCGAGCACAGCGAGGGAGTTAATAGTAGAATCCTGAGTGGAGCGAGGGATTTAAGCTCGCCCAAGACGAAGACATCTTTATCCCCGAGGAGAATACCCTGCTTTTCACACTTCCTACGAGGCAATAAAAAAAATTACTACAAAAAACTTATTTATATCCTTTGACTTTTCTGACAGTAAATTATTATTATTAACAATACCATCAGCTTTACATCTAATGGACTTCGGTGTCATAAACTTCGTCACTCGATAGTTTTACAAAAACATTGTTTGTAATTTCTTAAAATAGATAGGTTTTTTTCTTTATTTATTTCATTTTTTAGAAGCGCGCGCTTTTTTTCGTTTCATTCACGCTAAAATTCTTGGCTGCCAGGTTCAAATTGCAAATATGTTCTCTTTGGTGCGGAACGGGCTAGTGTGATCATGCCTACGAACTCTTATTCGAAATTCAAATCACTTTGCCGGGCGTAATGAAATTTCATACAACATTACGTCCCTAGGGATGCAATGACTCACTTTGAGTCAGGTTTACTTGATGTGTAATTGAACATTGCCGAGTAGGTAATGTGATTTTTTTTTTAAATGGCTGACTTGTAACTTTTTGCTGAGTTTAAGAAAACTGATATCCTCGGCGTCATTTGACGAATATTGCATGCATTGACATTTGCGGCAATGACATTAGTAAGCGATAGAAAAATATGCGGTGTAGACAGTTTTAGTTTCTATGCAAAACGCATAACCGTCAAACGACAATGGCGTAGACAATATAGTAAGCCTTAGTACACTAAATTATTAACGCATTTGGCTGTCTTTAGGGCTCCATACCCAGAGTGTAAAAACGGGACCGTACTATACTAAGACTCCACTGTCCGTCTGTCACCAGGCGGTATCTCATGAACCATGATAACTAGACAGTTGAAATTTCCTTTTTTTATTTATTTTACTTTTTGTTTTTATTTCATTCCAAAACCAGAATAAAATAATAATTGTCTAGTGTTGTACGAAATCCTTCGTGCGCAAGTCCGGTTCACACTTATTTTTATTAAGAATTTCTTTGAATTAATGCATCAGTCCTTTTATTTCGCAACTGTACTCCTATATTTACAGAGTCAGATGGGAGTTTCCTTTTGCTCAAAGAAACCGCTTTTACTCGCAATATTTTCAAGAAAGTAAAGGAACCGCTGCTACACTACAGATTTTATATAATTTCTTTCGGCGTGACTTAGATGATGGATAAACTTTATAGCGAATATTTTGTTATAAACGATGTTTCCACAAGTTCACTAGATTGCTACTAGAATTATGAAATTTAATAATATCCATCCAATAACATTCAGCGAGCAGTGTCATAATATTTAATTTTGTTTTTTTGTGAATGTAAGATTTTAAACTTTCGCATTGCATTAGCAACAACATGTTAATTTTTGTTAGCGATATTTCGAAAAAAAATGACAAGTAATTGATATGATTGAATGCCATAATTTTAAATCGTGATGCATTAATAACAATTTTATGTAAGTTATGTAGTTCCAAACGTAGGTACACGTAGTTGACCAATCTTAAACGTCGTTTGTCTCTATTGTCTACACATAACTCTAAAGCCTTAAGGCTACTTTCATAGATAAGTAATTAGCATCAAGATCGGCGTAGCACAGGAAACTTTCTAGGTATATTAATTAAATGGAAATTTTGTTAAAACAACGCGTAGGTACGAGTCAAAGCGGCAAGACACCACAAGTGGTTAATCCATCAAAGAGGCATCAGAGCTTGCTGCTCTCGGTGCGATAAAGCAAGCAAGCTTCTGAAAGTGAAAGCTTTTCCTTTCAGAAGCTTGCTTAGTCTTTATCGATTGGCTTTACACTTAGAAGATTTCAATATTAATGTCTCCGAAATTAAGTCTTAGTTCCATTGATTTATTATCCATACTAATATTATAAATGCGAAAGTGTGTCTGTCTCTCTGTTATCTCTTGGCGCCTAAACCACTGTAACTGATTGAGATAAAATTTGGTGTGGAGACAGTTCGAGACCCTGGAAAGGACATAGGCTACATTTTGTCGCGATAAAAACATTAAGTGAGTGAAATGGGGGATGAAAGTTTATATGGAAAAACCAACTCTGAACTAATAGTATATAATAAATCAATGCTTAGTTTGCTATGCAACTTAAAGTTGGAAGCATTTATTTACCCGATTTACTTTGTGCAATGTGAGTACCTAACATCTTGCCTTGCCTCTCCGGTACTACTACTTACTACTAAGTGCTTTCTATGAGAGGGAATGTCTAATGCATTGCTTAAATTAGTTGTACATATAAAATTAGACAGTGTTATTAATGCAGGCATTGATGCGATTATTTAATATCGTGCTTGAATTTTGAAATCACTTTCGGTTTATCTGCTCAATATCGCGGTTCACGGTGCAACGGATCGTAAATTATAATCCCAGCATTTTCAATTTTAGGCTTATAATAGGTAAACTTATAATTTCAAAAACATTAATTTGCGACGGTTTAAACATTTGTATCATTACTACGAGTATTACCAGAGATAAAAGCGACTGTACCTTTATTGGGTTCTCTAAATAACTGGTAGTAAAAAAAACTTAGGATCGAATTAAGAAAACCTAGAGCCTTATTTGGTTTGAATATTTTAAATATCAAGTAGATATCCTACACTGAAAAAAAATATTGGTAAACAGTAACCAAAATTTGGGTACTAGTAGGCCGTAATCTAGTGACTCGAAAACTTCTGGGTATCAGTAACAAACTAGTTTTGTTTCTGATAACCAGAAAATTGTTTATATTTAACAAAATTTGGCTTCCCTACAATGAAACCTTCAACTAACAAAACAAGTTTGTTTGATCCTTTTTTCAGTGTAATAACGCAATCAACATGACGTTTTCTGATTAACGTATAGAAAGCTCACGGATGGCAGGCAGCTCACCTTTGCCATTAAATTACCACATCAATTCACACCTACACCGTTAGGTACGTCTGGGATATTTGTGGAAATGTATTCCGGTTAACTCCTACTTGTTTCAAATGTCATAATTAAAGTTGTTTTCGAAATTTTGACCCATGGAAGTAGTAAAGCGTAGGTATAGGACCTACGCTTTAAACATAAGAAAAAATGCAGTTATTGGAATAAGGATTCGTAAAAAAATTGTCTCATACCTTAGTAACTTGAATAAACACCGTCAAGCTCTCACAATTTTTAAAAACGTTGGTAATGTAAAAAAACGAATAGTTTCAGAACCCATTTGTGTCGATAGGAGCGCAGAAAATCTCGTTATTTTCGTAGAAAGTAGAAACTTACCTACGCTTGCACCGCAGAACATACGCTATTGCTGTGTTTTATTTCCATTGCAGTATTAATATTTTTATTTTATCAATATAGAGAACGTAACCTATAAAGACTTTGTTTAAGAAAAATCGGTTAAAACTTCAAAGTCCAAAGGCACAGAATGCCTTCGTTACTCTCCAATCTCCAACACACGTATTTTGTCAAATACAAATCACTTAGCTTTTAACAAATTATTTAAAAAAAATGTAAGCACCTACTGCTTACAGACTGTAATTTACGATCATAATCAAAATATCTCATATTTGATATTACACAATCGATAAAAAATATACGCATAGTTTGACAATTTACTTAGAGAGACAATCACTGATAAGTTTCGGAGAAGAATCACCCTTACTTCGCTTCTATTAAATTCGACGGGTATATGGGCGGCTACTTACTACGGAATCCACCGGTCGAATATAAATAAGTAGTAGGGGAACATTCAAAACTGAATTCTGTAATCTTTCAAAAAGCTTAAAATGTAGCCGAATATCCTACTGCCTAATTTTAACAATTGACATTTTTAAATTCTACAGCGGAGAAGTAGGTACAATGGAAAATATTAAATTTTTTACCTCCAATTTTAAACGAAAAACAATACTTCTTTGACTGAATTCATATAAATACAAAGTGAAGTAAATGAATAAGAAACTAGAGCTAGGTGCAGTGTTTCCCTTGTTATTTGCGGTAAATAACGGAATATGAAGTTGCAGTGGTGGCAACACAAAACGGTGTCGTCAATAGGAAGCCTTTTTTGAGACCCGCCAGATACAGCCTTTGATTAGTATAATAACAAACGTATATCGTACTTACGTGGCTTGAGGTTTCATATCCACATCCCTCGTCCAGTGGTTTGCTGAATATTACTGAAAGGCGTAAAATTTCGCAAACTCTACAATGCGATGGTACCATGGCAATTCTACCTTCTTAAGTACCAACAAAAATAATATATTCTCTGAAAACGTTTTTTTTTCGAGTTGGTGTTATTTCATAAAATTAGTGCCCGATTTACTATTTTAATCGAATAACTCGATACGTTTATTTTGTCGTCTCAAGAATATCAACCGCAATCCTTGTTGTTGAGAATTGGACAATTCTGGTGATATATAATATTTTTAACTTTTAAATTGTTGTTTTAATTTTCACTTTATCAGCCCAAATGAGAGCAAAAATGTCACAATTCATATTTCACCGAGCCAAGAACTGGTTGAATTATTCAATTCATATCATGCACTTGTATAATGTGGCATACACCTACTGAATAAATGACACTAGCTAACAAAGATATGATGTACTTTTTGGATTCACTACTCAGCAGTAATATTTTATTCGATCGCGTTCTATGGCATGCTGGATTCTGTCCAAGGGGTCCCGGGTCGGGCCGAAATTTGTTCCTGTGTTAAAATTGAAGAAGCAGCTTGGTGATGCCTAGAGAAGCGCGTTACGTCGTTGGTCCCACGCCTAATCTCATTCCACCTAAGTCAAATTGCCGTCTCATCGAACAGAGAGTGAAGGAACAGAGTGCACATAATACCTACCACGTATTGCTCACATACTTGGAAGTACAATATCTTTCGTGCAGATGGCTAATCTCGATTGGAATGACCGATCGATAAAATTAATCTCAAATGTTCGAGTTTCAATGGGTCATTTCTCTCACTTGTCCAAGTCTCCTAGACCCTCCCTATGGTATGTATGAGTCATTCTTTATCATCAAGTCTACGCACACGAAGTCGCTAGCAACAGCTAGTGAATAATAAATCTAACTTTTGTTATAGTAAGTCAGATAATAATAATGATCATATTAATTAAACAATATTAAACACGCAAAGAGGGCAAATAAAGATCAAATTTCAGGGGGATTTTCTATCGAACTAAAGTTCTATAATCTTGTTCCGAGATTCATAACAATGTCCCGAAGTTTCTGGTAATATGGGTTTTAAACTCCCTGGATCATTATCATCATCCTTGATTCTTATCATAAGAATGAACCTTTTTAACGCGCTGCTTCACAGCCTCTCATGCAAGGCATCGAACATATAAGCATTTAGCATTTTATTTAGTTACGCCTAGATATTTAAACGAAGGACCTGTTTCACTACCTCTTAGCAAGTTCTGAGTAGCTTTCTATCAAGAAAGCTTTGTTTGACTAACTTAATACGGAAAATATACTACTACCTACTAAAATAATTGCTTAAGTTATAAAAATAGTTATGAATTGACCATAACTATTTTTATAACTTAAGCAATTATTTTAGTAGGGGTGCCCAGGATGCTAAATCGGGATTTACTCGAGCGTCGAAGAGACCTATTGGATTGCGAAGCTTAGATGATAAGAAGAAAAAAATGTCATATAATATATACACTTTCATCAGTGGGTGGAGCAGCTATAAATTTTCAAAAATGTAAAAACAAAACTGTTGCATGGACATACTCGTACTCGAGCGCGTCAGATATTAATAGCATCCATGTCCTATGTTTTTTGAAAACATATGTATGTTAATCTGATTGTCTCCATGATGGGGGTGGTCGCGCGTAAGGGTTGAAATCGGGAAAAAAAAATTAATCGAGCGCGTCAGATTTTCACAGGGGATGTTAAGTGAACCTAAAAGAAGGCTCTTATATAATAATCTGACGATTTGGATGCGGCCTAAACTCGCGGCCATTAATAGAATGTGCAAAAAAATCGCCATTTTGAAATACTCGAGCGCGTCAGAACCATATATATCTTAAGATATATATGGTTCATTTATATACCCTAAACGTGCTGTCTCATAATCTGACGATTATCTTGAGGGATTCGCCTAACCTGACAATGGAGAGTTTTTTTTTGTATTATTTTAAATCTTTTAACTTAACAAATTAAAGAGCTGAAAAAATAGCATGCAAATTAAACAGTATATATTCTTTGAAGTACAAAACTTTTATTTATGAGAAAATAAGTATAAAAAATATTTTTTTTTACCATTTTTATTTTAATCATCATCTTCGTAGGTAGAATTATCTTCCTCTTCTGGCTCGATTTCACCCGTGGATCAGTGTAAAAATGTGGTCAAAGTTAATGGATAGTGCAAAAATGCACCTTTCAAAATATTCATACCACGAATTCTCTTTCAAGTAAGTTTTTATTCGTGTATTAGATATTATTGTCGTATTGGAAATTTTGTGCAGATTGCGGTGATATATATTTCATGACACATCAAAAGACCGTATCGATGGTATAAATCATTTTTCCGGTAGGGGAATTCGAGACTGTGTCGATCTGACAAGTAGCCATCACAAGCCGCCATTTTTGAATTCAAGGTCAAAATCGTGTCACGGGTTAAACTTTATCGATTATTTTTCCTTGCTTCGGCTTACGGAAATCGTCAGATTATATATTATTTGTGAACGTTGAATTATAACCTTCAAAATAAATAAAAATTTAGCCACGCTCAAGAAAGTCGAGATGACGTTTTTTTTTTACAAGTTTGTAACCCACCTACTTCTTATTGTCAGATTAATGGAATATACACTTTTTAGACCCGGTTTCCACCAGAGCAGAGAGGAGAGGAGACGGGAGGAGATGTGCTGCAAAGCTGGCAGGTTATTGGGTGAAAAATTAATACAGGTGAAAATAACGAAATCTGATTGGTTTATTCAAATACATCTCCTCCCGTCTCCTCTCCTCTCTGCTTTGGTGGAAACCGGGCCTTAGCATATAACTAACTTACCCTACCTTAATCTGACGCGCTCGCGAATTTCAGATGATCATTTTTTTTTACTAATCTGATCCTTTATCCTTGACGCGCGGCCACATATACGGGGCTAATACTTGGTGTAGGTATTTAATAGGGTACTAGGTTCCTTCCTGTATGTTAATCTGCCGCGCTTTAGTAAATCCCCGAATCCCCTCTTGGGCTCCCCTACTATTTTGCAAGTTTTTACGAAATTGAATTGAATTTCGCTTACAAAAGTTAATCGACTGTGTCATCCGGTGGGACTCGAACCCGACGTACCCGAGCCATTGATGAAATCGAACGCCGGCTCACTGGCGTACCAAGCACTTGCGAAAATTCGTCGGCTGACTAACGTCCTCCGTAGCTCAGATGGTAAGAGCACTCGCCCGGATAGAGGAGGGGCGTGGGTTCGTGTCCCACCGGATGACACAGTCGATTAATTTTTGTAAGCGAAATTCAATTAAATTATGTCAATTCATCTTACAAGTAAGCTCAGAACTTAGGCACCTAGTTACTTAGGCGCCTAGTCATATCATTTAAAATTTTTAAATTTAAAAAACAAAGTCGGCCATTACACCATTATAATTAAAAGAAATTGGATTAGTTTCCGCCCCGAACAAAACATCACAAAACAAAAACATAAAAAAAAATCGTAAATTATTACAGGGATGAAAATTATTATATTAATATTCTATAGTTCGTTTTGACCATATTGCGTTCGCGCGGGTCACGTCCCCATTTTATTAACTTTTTTTTATGAGCGCCCGCCGCGCCGCACTTAAGAATCGTATACTTAATACGATATACCTGATATTGAAATTCAAGATTTATGTAAGCATGGACCCAGCTCGTTTTCAGTAAGTCCCATTCAATGTTTATTATGTAAGCAGTTTTCATTCAGTTTCATTCGTCTACGTAGGTACTCCTTTTTTCATTCATTCCAAGTAAGAAATATTCATTAAATTTTTTGTGTACTTTTTTCTTTATCATAGTTAGGTATAGATTACATTATAGAGCTTTAGGTTCATTTTCGGATATTGTAAAGACTATTGTATTTCACGCGCTAACAATTTGAAAGTCTGAATCTTTATGTGCCTTTGAAGTCAAACTGCTGGTGCCCTGGCTGACAGTGCAATATTTCTGGCAAAAGTTGCAATTTGTTCGTGTCGTATGTAATGTTTTCAGTCACTTTCTGAGATATATGTATTCCATTACTGTTGTAGATCCATTTAATATCTTAAAATATTATTGACCGCATCTACTTCTTTCGATTCAGTTGATTCTCATCAAGCCCTACTTGAAGACTAAATAATTAGTGCAATTAAACTGAATTAGTTTTTACAGAGACACATCATGCAATGCTAGAGATGCAGTGTTCAATGTTTCATGTAATAAGTTATTACATTTTTTACACATACAATTTATTTTAATTACGTATCTACCCCTGTCTGTCCATTGTGCTTGCTGCCCGAATGACATGTCTGTTCTTTGCGCTATAGTTAAGTTAGTCTTTAACTTATGGCTTTATTAGCGTATTAAGCACTTTATTCGTTTTTTAGGGTTCCGTACTTGAAGGGTAAAAACGAGACCCTATTACTAAGCCTCCGCTGTCTGTCTGTCTGTCGCCAGGCTGTATCTCATGAACCGTGATAGCTAGACAGTTGAAATTTTCACAGATGATGTATCAATTCTGTTGCCGCTATAACAAATACTAAATACAAAATAAAAATAATATTTAAGGGGGGTTCCTATAAAACAAACATGTTCTTTTGCCGTTTTTTGCTAGATATTAATAATGGTAACAGGTAGACGCTTGAAATGTTCACAGGATATTAATATGTATTTTCCCTTTAGAAATAAATGATTAAATTAAAATAAAAAAATAAGGGGGGCTCCTATACAAAATCGTTTTTTTGTATATTGGTACGGAACCCTTCGTGCGCGAGTCCGACTCGCACTTGGTCGGTTTTTATATTGAAAACTCGAATGAAACTGCCTGCAATTTATTTATTCGTTCATTGATCAGTCACCGCTAGGACTGCCAAGGCACTATGTAGGTGAATGTAATTATGCGAGTGCGTCACATGCATGCTTGACAAATAATAATTATACAGTAAGAAGGTGGCTGGAGGTACTTGCTGACACGTACTAGCTGATTATCACATTGCTAAGTCAGGTGAAAATAACATGTTAGTCGTTCGAGCGGTTAAAGCTAGCAAGTTGATTTTTTACCAAACGGACTGTAAAATTTTTGTGACAGTTGCTTTGGGAAAATGCCTGCGCAATATTTGACAAAAGCATAATGTGTACAAACAAATAATTCGCAGATAAAAGTTGACGATATTTTTATTGTAATTTAAAGATTTTTGATTTCCTTTTAAATATCAAAGTGTTTGCGTGTGCATTTCTTGCATTGTGTACCTTGAAGACGCGAGATGCTGTTTGGTAAAGAAATTAAAAACTCGCATTGAAAGAAGTAGTTACTTGCACCATAGCTTTGGCTAAGTATAGGTACAAATAAATAAATTTGTACCCTAAAAATCAGACAATTTTTTTTTCTGAGTTATCTTTTATTTATATGCATACTACGTGTTTGTCGGCGTTGTTCAAACGCACGCCTAGGCTTGTAAGCATCCCGCCACGGGTTGTCGGCGTCTCGCCGCCGTCGCGTGAAGGGCTCCCGCCGTCTCCCGGTCGTAGCGCTCCAGCATCACCGTTAGATGCCGCCCTATCTATTGCTCGGTAATCGCGCGCGCTTTTTTAAAGACTCCATAAGTATTCGAACCGTGTATGTGGAGATGCGAGTGCGAATCTCCAAACGGAGAGATCAGTGGCACTTGGCGTTCTGGGCTTGGCCTCCTATCTACGCCTGAGGACTAATCGCCATGTGACTTTTATTTTCTGGGCCCTATAAAGGGTAGTGTAGTTGTTACGGCGTTAACTAGTGTAGTGCTAATGTTCGCGAGTGGCGTCTGCCTTCTACGTAAGCTGACAAAACGAATACGTATGTACATACTGCATAAATTAAAGCAGTTGTCCTTGGACGTCGTGCTGAATTTGGTATGTCTTGGTTGTAATCTATGTGTAATTCTGTGTTTTTGTTGTATGTATGTGTTCGTGATGTCCCAAATCAATAAATGCTTTTTCTTTCTTTCTTTCATTTTATTTTGCCGTCAATAAACGTTTTTTGCACGACCTTTGTAATATTGGTTAGGCGTTTACCACTGCGTATTGCAATACTTCTCAGATAGCTCCAAGATGAAAAGGGATTTAATTACTGAATATTTTATTTTATGTCCTCCAAGACTGTCATCTCTATAGTCCCATAAAATATGGCGACTATTTAAAGGCAATAGGTAATTTACAATTATTAGAGGTATACAGATTGATGTAACACATCTAATATTTACTAACTTTGAAGTGACGTAAATTAGACCGGATTTCTTCAATTTAGGGACTGAAAGTAAAAAATACAGGAGTTGTACCACTTTTAAAGTCTTACGATTGATTTGCTACAAAAACGCTACGAGATCTACGTGCGTTCACATACATAATATAAACGAAATAAATTTGTAGGGACTAAAAGTGAAAAAATACAGAAGTTGTACTACCTAACTAGAATAATAGATACTGTTTTAAATAAAGATTTTGGATTTCCGAATTACTGAGAACAGGGAGCATGGTGAGACTGTGAAATAGAATAGTAGTAAGAAAATACGCTTTTACTAATAGACAAGATTATAAATTGTGAATAACTAGCAGTTTCCCGCCATTTTCGTGAATGTCGGATTTCCTACACAAACTTCCAACCCTCTTTTGATCCCTTTTAAGGATGATTTTTGAAATAAACTTTCATATGTTCTTTTTCGGGACTCAACGTCGATGTTAAATTTCATCTAAATCAGTTCAGCGATTTAAACGTGAAGAGGCAATTAACAGACAGACACAAACACAAAGGATAAATGTTTTAACAAAAATAAAATAAACATGGCCATAATTTTAATAATAGTAATTGTGAGGAGGTATCAGTTTCATTTATTTACTTTTAGGTAGGTAATTTACTCTTTTACTAATTTAATGGTAGTAAAGTGACTCAATTATAAGTTTTGTACTTTTTTACTTACGACGGCAAAATAAAACGAATGATTCGTACATATGCGGTTTTTATGGAAGTGTTATTGTTTTATTTATGCGCAAAGCAAACTCGGAACAATTCATAGCTTTCATCTAAAAAGTTAATTCTCATATAGCTTCGATACAAATGTACAAAATATTAGCGGCTTGCACTGGTTGGTGCAAGCCGCTAATATTTTGTACTCATCGATATAGTAGGTTTTTCAGAGTAACAATGAACATTTTATTCACAATTTCATTATCAATATCAGAAGGAATTTAGAATAGCACTTTTAAACGAATCCATCGCAAAGTCTAATATCATGCGATTGGTTTGCTACGAAAATGCTACGAAAACTCTACGAGATCTACGTACGCTCGGAAATTGGCGATTTTACTTTCAAGATTTTACACGAAAACATTATGGACACCACTGACATTTGTGTTAACGACATAACATTCAATCCGTACATTCTATTGTTATTGATTTCAATTGTCCTCAGTGTGTCATTCAGTATTCCTGACTAAAATCGGCTCGAGAGACGGGAGCAACGCAACATTACCTAATGCCCGACACACTCCTTATCGTATAGCGTTAATCAATTCGATTTCTGGCGAGGCCTACCGAAACCGCGGTGCCTCGGGACAACGTACACAACATTTACACACTTTAAGTTATATAATTCATGACATAAGACACGCAAGAGTATCATTTCAAAAGTAAAAACACCGTGTTTGCGTCACTTGCACGATCACATCACATAGTAGGGTAGTGTTGATGTGTGAACGGAGTGTCGTAGTTGAGCAGTCGAGTCGATAGTTGTGAATGGAGTTTGTGTTATTTCGCGTGTCGGTGGAGCGGTCGAGGGTCGGTGGTAGTCGACTCACCTTCCTAGGCGGGGGCTGCATGGTGAGCGGGGCCGCCGCGGCGAACGTCGGCTTGGCTGGTGCGAGGCGTACGCGGACGCGGGGGATCGATGGCTACGCACGCAAGCGTGGCCGCCCTCTGCCGTGGCTGCGGCATGCCGGACGCTTAACTAGACTACGCGCATGCGCCACGTCGCCGACCATAGACTAACTGACATTCGTATTCTACCCCAAAGAATGCCAAGGCGCCAAACCACATCTTGAAAAAAAAGTTAACGCAGCCGGATAGTATATACTAGAATTCCATCAATCAGGGGAAGACCGGATAGGCGAATATCTGGATAGGGGTTCCTTGGATGTAGCTGTACCGTCCTGTACCCTGCTGCAATTCAAACGAAACTACTTACACACACACTCTTTATACACCTTTGAATAACCTATGATTTCAAACACGTTGTACACACTTTTTTACAAATGAAATAATAATATTATGTATTTACAGTGTAGCCACAGGATCCACATCAACCTACCCTGATCTGTCAAATTTCTGCAACCCTATTTCAACCTTATGTTGATTACATAGAGTTCCATATTATTTGAGATATTTTGACAGATTTTGGTTGGTTGATACGAGGCCCACTGCACGTGTAATATAAATACTTTTTATACATATGCAATTGGGCACGAGTTTGCATTGAATGGATAGAGTATGCAACAGTTTATACTTAAATTAGTTTATAATTAGTTTATAATAGAACGACTATCTTCTTTGTGGTAGTGGTGCGCGCGGTCTACGAAACCAGAGGCGTTGTTTTTGTGATGTTCACGAGCATTTGTACAGAGGTCAGAGTTTTTTATCCAAAGTATATTGTTAGAACAATTTTTTGTTATTTATTTTTATATTTATCATCATTATTTTTAGCTAGGCTCTTTTCGGTCTAGTAAGCAACAATCCTATTTTTTTCCCTTAGTTTTTTTACATCGATAAGTTAAGAAAATACCCAAAAAGTAGTTACATAATCTTTGCTACAAAATGAGTTTGCAAACAGAACAACAATACTGCATAATTGAATTTAATTAGTTAAACTAATTTAAGTATTATAAATTATTGTTTTTAAGT
This sequence comes from Pyrausta nigrata, assembly GCA_949316185.1. NCBI lineage: Eukaryota > Metazoa > Arthropoda > Insecta > Lepidoptera > Crambidae > Pyrausta > Pyrausta nigrata. Next base: position 6,297,347 of record OX438936.1, read on the forward strand.
GATAAGCATTAACTTTGCAATCTAAATATATTATTGCACTTGAAAAAATGACCGCCAGAGGCGGGAATCGAACCCGCGTTCCTCGCATGCCGGGCGATTGCCTAACCTCTCGGCCACCCTGGCGTTGGCAGAGCCTGTCGAAATTTTCAGTGCTTCTTAACGCTGTAATGCCGCGTTGCTTTCATCAATGTTATTGGGATTACACCCTCAACATATAATTTAAGTATTGCAGCCCACAGAGCACAAAAGCTCAACAACTATTCGTCGAATTCGAAAAGTTAATTTACGAACACATATTAATTTATTTGACACCGCTAATTAAAATATTGTGAATTCCAATCAAAAAGAAGTTGATCTATGTTATTACAATTCCAATAAATCTCTTTTAATGAATTCTATAATATGAATATATATTTTTTACAACGAAATGTTACTTTACATCAATAAGTAAATGATAGCTAATTGAAAACTTGCGAACAGAATGTTTAAAAAATACGTTAGTTAAGTCGATATTTAAGCTTGGCTACTAACTGCCGCACTCGGAGTTAGGGATGTGCCGTTCCCAGTAACATTCCCAAGGTGGGGAATATTCCCGGTAGCGAAACCGGTATCGGTACCTTAACTAGGAACTTTGAGGAACGATATAAATTTGTTCTTTTTGTAATCTAAACTTATTAAAACATGGCGTTAAAATACTTTTTAAGAGCATCTTGGCAAAAATTTAAATTTCCGTATTTGATTTCGCACGAAGGGTTCCGTTCCATTATCTATACAATTTGGCACTATACAGGAAGTCGCGTTAATGAAGGATAATCCTTTAGGCACAGATTAATTACAACATATCCTATTATGCCAAATATATTTTCAAGTAAATGTGTTATCATTTTCGAGATACAAATATTTAATTGTTGTATGGCTACTTCTACAAAAAAATATTTTTTAAAAGTCTTTGTGTATTTTAATACTCTTGAATATTCCAAACACCAAAATCAATAGTAACTTTTTACTTAAAATGTTAGTAAGGTTCCCTAAAATAATAAAAACCCAAACCCGAAATAGACGGTCAGTGCAGTCTTACTTACTTACTAGGGTGACTCAGCGACCCAAGGTGAGTCTTGGCCTCCGACGCCAGATCACGCCATGCATCTCGGTCTTGCGATAGTTCTTGCCAGTCGCTATGGCCGAGGTTGAGCAGGTCTTGAGCTACCATGTCTTTCCAGCGGTACCTAAGACTTTGACGACCGTCTTGGTGTTCGCGCTCCGGACTTCTATACCAGGTGGTTGCGGGTTTAAATTCCGCAAGGGTCAAATGTTTGTGTGATGAGCACGAGCATTTGTACCTAAGTCTAATGTATAAAAGTATGTCTATCCGTATCCTAGTCACCATAGCACAAGCTCACGCTTAGTTTAGGGCTAGGATATTGGTGTGTTTGTTGAAACAATTTATTCTTATTATTATTTACGCTCCAGTTACGCTCTCTTTACGGCACAATCCTCTTCCATTCTCTCTAAGTGTCCGAGCCATCAAAGCCTAGCTGCTTTGGTCTCTCCAATAATGTTAGGTTCGGACACTAGGTCTTCAATCTGTTCGTGTTCTTCCTGACTCTCAACCTCCAATCTCCCAGTTTTTTCGGCCCCAGAATCTTTTTAAGGTCAGTGTCCATGCTTCGCATCCATACATTAAAATTGGTCTAATTACAGTTTTAAAGACATGAATTTTAGTTCTTCTGCGTATCAGCTTAGACACTAGAATCTTGTAAAGAACTGCCGTGCATCTGAGAGCGTTTTGGATACAGATATCAATCGCTTCCTCTCTGTAGTTAGTATATGTAACGGTACACCCCTTGTTTTTGTTGACACCTCGTCACACAATTTGTTGACACCTTGATAGGTGTAGCCGCTCACTTCTAGATCTTTTCTCTTTTCCCTTGTGTTCCTGTATCTCTTCATGTGAAAGTATTCTGTCTTTTCACGGCTGATTCTGAGACCAACTTTCTTTCCTTATTCTTCCAAGACCTCTGCCACAGCCCGCACTTCCAATTTGCTCTGTCCAAGGAGTGCCAAATCATCGGCATATCCAATGATTTTATGCATGTCATTCAACTCCACTCCGCCATTGACTTGGTTTACTTTTCGGATAACGTATTCGAGCACGAAGTTGAATAGCATCGGATATAACTCGTCGGAGTGGGAGGTTTTTACCACTTAGGTACGGAACCCTAAAAACTATTGATAAGGTTTTCTTTTTCGCTGTAAGCAGCTAGTCCGGCCAGAAAAAATCTTATAAATTGTATATTTTTAAGTGTAAATCAGTATTTGTCCCCTTAGCACCTTTAACGAAGTTCATCAAATATTTCAAGTAAGAAATAACTTAGACCTTATTTTAGGGTTCCGTAGTCCTGATAAGAAACCCTTATATAGTTACGTTATATCCGTCTGTCTGTCCGTCCGATGTTTTGCTAGGAGACTGATAGTACTAGAAATCATTTTTTAGGTATATGGTATCTCTCTCTCTCTCTCTCCTGGGCATTATTAATCCCATCTGATGGTGGGGTCTGCCTTCTCAATTTTTCTTTTCCACTTTGCCCTATCGGACGCATCGTCTACGGAGACATTGCAGAGTCTCAGGTCTATCTTGACCACATCTGCTCATCTTGTTTGTGGTCGCCCTCTGGGTCTGGGCCCTGGGATGGATTTTAGGTATATGGTGTATTAGAATACAATTTAAGTATATGTTTTTTTTAGGATAGCTCGCCTACATACTTCATGAAGTAGAGTGGTTTTTTGTCATCTTCCCCTATCCTGTGGGGTATCGTTAAGTAGGTCTTATAAAATTACTTAGGTTTTTAGTTCCCGTAGAGCGTCCCTTCCTTCTACAAGCTTAACCGCTTGCTTAAAAAAACTGAAAACATTCAAGATGATAGATGATGATGATGATGATAGTGTGTACTGTGTCGAATAACATTTTAAAAGAATTCCATGACGACAAAAAGGTATGTTTAAACACTGTTAAACCTACTAGTATACAAGTACAAAACAATGTACTAAAAGAGCATATTTTTTATAAATCTTTAAAATGTCCAAAAGTTCACCCTGCATACACCAGAGTATTTGCGAGAGAAAGGGCTCGGTTTTCCGCGCGCGGGCGTTGTAGAGAAAAGGCTCGGTGAGCCGCGCACAAATAATGTAGGTATCGATACCTACTACTGCGGCTTTTTAATGAATTGCCACCTGAGTTAGTGGAACTGGACACGTAGGTATTGAAAAAGTAATTCCTTGATGGGGTTTTGTAACACATTTTAATTGTATCATACCAGCTTAAACCTATAATATCTCGATCATAAATCTTCGTGGCTTTTAGAGTCTACCACCGCTGATAGGATCATTCGGCCACCATCACAAACTGAAATTTGTGACATCGTCGTTTTGCCCGGGGTAGATCACTAGGAGGTAGACTATCCTTTACTACCCTAATTTTTTCTAAGCCTTCTTAGTAAAAAGGTATCTCTGCGAGAAAGCAAGTACTGCAGAATGGTTTCCAATGGCCGCGATTAATTTTTTATTATGATAAATAATAAAAAATCTATATTTTCGTCTAAGTTAGGTACCGACAGACGCATTAATGGTACACGGATGAATATATCCTCTCTCTAAAATATTACATAGGTACATAGATAGGCTCCAATTCCTGTAGGTCCTCGCACGCAATATCAAGTAAGTAAAGCATCTGATGCAAGCAGAATCAGCGTCTATTGAAAATGGTGTGATGCGACAAAGAATGTCAATTCTTTCGCAATGCACTCATCCGATGGGACGTATCCGCGATCGGAAAATCGCATGTACACGCTGTCAATAAAGGCAGATATTCTAAAATTCAATTCCTACGAAAGAATCCCAGAAAGTTGCTCTATCCGCTGTAGCTATGATCTAAAAATATAAATTCTTCCTAAAGCTCCGCTGAATTCCTACGCAAGTATTTTATTTAAGCGCTACGATACTTTGGATTATTTTAAGGACTTACCTTTTTGTACTCGGTTAATAAAGTAAGGTACCTTTTAAATATCCTTTCTCCGAAATGCATAAAGCTTTACTTTAGGTAAATAAAAATAACGTTGTGTTTGTACCTCAAATTATATACTAACAAATGCCAACATAGAATACTGTCCACTTATTAATTGACTTTTACGTACCTAGGTAGGTAAGTCATATGTTTTTCTGTCAATAGAGAATTCTGTGTTGGTACAAAAATTGTGAAAATTTAAAAGTAAAGCACCAAAGTTTAATGGCTCAAAACTAAAAAAAGATTCCCTTACATAACTTTGTTATAATACTAAGTAATACTCGTACGATAACTTACTAAAACTCTCGGCGGCTTCCTACTTGTTCCGTATTTACGTTCGTAATAAGAAGTTCTGTTTGCCATCACATAATAATTACACAAATATTTCACCACACTTAAAAACACAAATAGTAAAAACTAAAATGCTTCTCATTGTTATAGTAGGCATACAAACAAACAATAACATGAACACTGACAATGATAATGATATAACACCTATAATATTTATGTGTAAGTATCTAAATTACATATTATGTACTATCTACTATCACAGACAAGTGCAGGCCATTTTGATTAACTTGTGTCAGAACATAATATACAAAATCGTTTCTTGTCGTATCTAATTTCGATTAATCAATGTAATAACAGTTATAATGATAAGCCGATGCTGAAACCTGAAGGCAACTCAAGTACCTAGTAAGTACTTGTGGATAAGTGATAGAGTCGATTGATAAAGTTGAAGATAAATATATCGTTACTCTGCTGTTTCCAGCCTCAAGGCAATTTGTTTAAATCTTAACAAACTGTAGGTATTATCAATGAAAGAGTTTAGTCCTTTTGGCCATTTCCATAAATTATGCCCGTCAGGTAATATAAATAAATAAATTGTTTCAACAATCACACAAATTACCTGCCTTATTGTGTACCTGCCTTTATAGGGTTATCGGTATTTCTTTTAACCAAAGTTCCATGTGTCTCTAGTTTAGATAGACCAGTCAAGGGTTGGCTCATAAAGGGTGAAGGTGAGCGCGAGAGCAAATCTAAGCGACCGACTCCTTCAAAAAGTGCTTCGGTTATGTCTATTAAAAGTCCTCGTCTAAGGAGGTGGGAGGTACACAATGTTTTAAATCTTGGCATACCTTTTGTTCTCAATATAGTATCCCGAGTTCCCGATTTTTTTTAAACGCTTTCGAGTTACGCTCCTGTAAATTAAAAATTAAAGCTATTTAATCATGGTCATTATGTTCTCGATAATTCCTACATTTAAATTTAATTAGAATTTCAATCATTTGTAAACCCCAAGCCGCTCACTTCCCCCATGGTAAACGAGGGTTTCATAAAATTATTGTAATATTGCCCCTGTAAATCGAAGATCAAACTAAACAGGGAGATAAAGAAGTTTATTCCGACAAAAATCCTTCTTCGGTATGACTTCGAATCGACTTTAAAAAAGTTAGGGTGGTAATTGGATTTTATTAATGTTAAGGGAATGAAACTTCAATAAAAAAGTAGTTTTACAACTGTAGATCACAAATTCCAGAGTAATGGCAACTTTGTTTTAAATTATATCAATTTAAAAAAAAAGTGCTAATATTGCAAAGTGACCATGTAGCAAAAAGGAAGCCTGTTTAATAACAATTAAAATGAGGTTTATCATAGCTATTTGAAGCTAATTTATTTAACAAAGATTAATTTATAGAAAAAAACTCCGACGTAACATAATGAGATTTAGAAATAAGATATCAGAAAATTATTTATTCCAGCAATTTGGCCCAAAAAATCTCATTTTTTTAGGGTTCCGTACCTCAAAAGGAAAAAAGGAACCCTTATAGGATCACTTTGTTGTCCGTCTGTCTGTCAAGACACTTTTTCTCAGGAACGCGTGGAAGTATAAGGTTGAAATTAATATCAAATGCTTATGTCTATGGTCCCTTAAAGCTGTAAAAGAATCAAGCTTTTAAGTTAACGCAAACAAAAAATACAGCCAATTAAGTCCTATTTTCTAACATTTTTCCCCATTTCTCAGGGGAAACAAAACCTATAGGGTACTTCCCATAGACCTTATACTTTAACTTCATGATGGATGGAACAGCGTATCCTAGCTGTGTTTGAACTTGTTAGAAAAGTCTTGTAATGAACTCTGACCACTATTAGGTTTTTAAGGGCTTATGATGAAGCCGGAAGATAGGCACTGGTATTTCATGATGGAATATCGTATCATAGCCGTATTTGGCCTTGTAAGAAAGGTCTTGAAATGAACAATTAATTTTTATTATTCATACTTCTACTAGCTGACCTGGCGCACGTTGTTTTACCTTTTTTTTTTGCAGTGGATACTTATCACTTAAGCGCTTTCATATAAAGACGACTTTAGCAGCGCGTCTGACGCGCTGCTGATAATTTCATACTATTAACGAAGCGCAACAGCCGCGCGGTATAGCTGCGCGACATTCGCATGCGCTCTCTGCATTCAATCAAGGTGCTGAGGTAGTGTTGTTTTATTATAGGACAATAAAAACATTGGATTATATGACAAGATAGGATAGGACATGGTTATAGGACAATAATAACCATTTTGAAGGCACTTTTAAAAAACTTCGACAGCGCGACTGTATACGCCGCTGCTAAAGTCGCCTATACCCGGCCCGGTGAACCTTGATCCCTATGACAGTTCATGTTAGTGATGGGTCGTGTCGATGTAACTTGATGTGATTTGACTACCGCCCTACCACTGCCAATGTAATGCTTTAAAACTTTGTTTTGATGATAGGGATCGAGACGTGCGATACGACAGCATTGTAGATGAGCCGTTTTTGATAAACGTAGGTGACAGCAGCTGCAGTTCAGATTCCGAGTTCGTGACACAAACCCTAATGTCATTATCAGATTCAGATTAAAATATATATATGATCGCTGAACAGCTTTTGTTTTATTTGGTTTTGCCCTACAGTCATTTTTTTAATTCTCTTGGGTTCTTAGATTCAATAGAGAATGTACTAATACTTAAGTATGAAAAAGTAATGACACTCATAATTTATCACTTAACTATGCCACACATGAAAACTGATACTAATAAAATCTAATCTTAAATAAAACAAAACCTGGTGTCCCCAGAAATATTTTATAAATTTGAGTGAAATAAAAACAATTTCATGCAACTTTTTAACATTCAGCACCTATAACTTCAATGATTATAAATCATGTACACTCGTTTCAATTATCGACATTTGTTTAACGATATTTTCCGCACTAATCGATATCTTCCGAACGAAGTAACTTTTGCAGGACGTAAACGTAAAGTCTGATTGAGATAATTTCTTGTAAATGTTAGGAATTGTTATAATTCCGACGGAATATCATTGTAATGGCATATATCTACCGAAATTTAATAAATGGCATTTACAGAAGCCTCCAATTCGATTCTAAAGTAACGGTGACGCCACTACAATGTTGTGTCGTAGGAATAACTGTCAATGTCATAGGGATCAAGGTTCGCCGGGCCGAGTATAAACATGAAAGCGTTTTAAGTGATAAGGGTCTAGCCACCCTACGGAATACGGAACCCTTCGTGCGCGAGTCCGACTCGCACTTGGCCGGTTTTTTAGGCAATTATAGGTTTGAAACTCTCACGATCGAATTCCTGGAATAAAAATGAACTTTTTCAACTCGCTCATACCCTACATTTCGTCTTAAGCCGGTGAATTCGGTCATTATTTTAACTGTCCGTTACATAAAATTCGGTATTAAAATTGATAGCATCAAAGTTACGTCACAGCTACTTATCTGACCTATTCGAGGTAGGTATGTATCAAATCATGAGGTTCTAAGTTGCGTGGGCTGGAAAAATAAAACGATCACTAAGGAATAATGAAAGAAAGAAGGTGTTTTAATCAATACGCGTGCGCGTACTCATTCATAGTAAAAAGTACATCAATGGATCGTAGCCGTAGTAGAAAATTGTTCAATAACATCCCTCTCAATGTCTGAGATTCTATATTTGTCAAGGAGCTTAATGTAAGGGACCCCGCACACTGGCGTTTTTTGGGCGTCTTACGAACGCGCGGCGTCGGGGTGGGCGGGCCCGGCGCGGCGTTGCGACGCAGCGTTATCGGCTGGCTGGTTCGGCGTGGCTGCCGTGGCTGCCAACAAGTACCTACAATGTATCGCAAATGGGTAAGAATTATGAAGAATATATATTATTAAAAATTCTTAATTCTTCAAAGTCTTAAAAGAGTATCAAGATGTTTTACTCGTATGTCGTTTTAAACCAATTGTAAAAGTTCTTCAAACTTGTTATCCTTTAGGTACACTTTTGCAATACTTACTGTAAAAATTATTATGTTTTTGAAATGGTATTTTTACTGGCTTTCATTTGATACCTATATTGCTAAGCTAAGGAAAAAATCAATCCCCCTCCCCCCTTTGTTTCCGTTTGCGGGCGCCACTTTTAAAATGTATATACCCTAAGTCGGTCTCACAATTTTGACAAATTCAACGACACCTCATGTGTCGAAAACTGTCCAGCCGTTTGGGCTGTAGTGCGTGCCAAACAATTATACATACATGCTCTCGAAATATAAAACTCCTTCCGCAGTCGGGTAAATATTTGCCTATGACACTCAGGAAAAGTGCAGCATTCTACTGATAATATTATGTATATATATATTTTTTTAATTCGGATTGGTGGTTGTTGAGTTTATGGGTTCTTTATGGGTTTATTCGTCACAAACATATGAATATGGAAAGTCTTTCCTGTTTATAGTCTTAAGTATGATTCTTTATATAGTAAATTCCAGTTCTTGCTATAAAAAGTTATAGGAATTAGTATAACTACTATTGTAATATTAACAAAATAGAATAACAAAATATTATGTACCTACATATCTTATATGTTTAACTTACTTTCTTATACTAGTAGGTACTGACCCTCGTGTCGCGATGAAACGTAGTGGATATGAGCTTTATGTTTGTTCTCGGGCCGCTAATTAGTTGATTTTTAATTAACTGATAGTTGAGTAGGTAGATATGATAAACAAGTGGCATTGAGTGCGCACGAGTGCAGTGATGTTGTACAATAATTAGTTTGCATAAGTATCTTGTCAAAAAGATGTTAAGTTCTTCTTTTTCCATTGTTTATTACACTCGGCAGCAGGTCAGACTATGCATGTAGGCCTTGAGACCGCCTCTATTCCATACATAAAAAAGGCTGTTTTTGTAGTTCGGATGTGTGACCTGGCGTGCTTCTGACTGTACTTATTGTATGCTGTTAACGTTTAACCTCACAACTTTATACAAAATGTTATGTTAAGGAAACCTAGTATTGGCCTACTAAATTAGCAGTACTTATAAAATAGCATAACTCATTGTAGCTGTTGGTTTCTTAAATAAATAAATAAATAAATACCATAAATTATAATCTCTTTCCTGCATTCGACAACTCCACAGAGGATACTCCAATATTGACGATGGTATTACAATAAGTATACGATTACATAATTGTCGTTTTAAAGCGTTCCTTCGTCGGAACCCATTTAAGTACTCCTAAGCGACGTCCCTTTCCAAGGCTAGAACGATGCGACGCCCGCGCTATGCAACGCTATAAATGCTGCGTATGGGGGGTCCCTAAGTACTTTTGAAGCTTAATCTTTAGTAGTTAAGACTTAGCAGGATGGAGTTCCCCTTACTTCCGCCGGGATTTATAGTCGGACTCTGTCACCATCCTTATTCGGGGTCTGTAGGCAGATTGGACTAAAGGTCCACTGACACGTAGCTGAGCATTCGGGCAACACTGAATAGAAGCCAGTTTTAAGATTGGTTTTGAGCCGGTGACTAGGGTCATCCTTAACTATCCGTGAATAGCTTAACACAAAAACTAAAACTGTCAATTGGTACATTTTAAAACTATTTTAATCAAGAATTGATAGCATAGAATTACTTCATCAGCCCCCTGCGCCCTGGCCAACCGCAGTTACATGATTATTTTTATTTTTATGGACACCCTGTATATGTATCAAAAAATGTTGCGTGGGCTGAAAAAAAGAGACGATCACTAGGGAATAATAAAGGAAAGAAGGTGTTTCGATCAATGCGCTTGCGCGTACTCATTCATAGTACCTACACCAGTCAATGGATCGTAGTAAAACATTCTTCGCCCTCAATGTCTGAATTTCCAGTTCTATTTTTACTAGACTTCTTAAGTAGATTATTGTAAGTACTTTGTACTTGAAGCTTTACTAAGGATGCCCATATTTTGGACATTCTTATCTAACGTGTTTAATGAATTTCAAGAATTTCTACTGACTTAGCGGGGTTCACTTCACATTAATTACGCTTAAGTCAGACTGTGTCTTCATCCTAATCCGAGGTCAGTAGGCGGATTGGACTAAAGGTGCGTTTCAACTGACACGGTGCTGGGAGTTCCGCCTACAGTGAATAGAAGACAGTTTTAAGATTGCTTTTAAGCCAGTAACTGGGGTCATTCATCATTTCAACTGTCCGTTGATGGCCAGTTTAACAGAAAAACTGAAACTGAAAACTGGTTCGTTCAAATTGATTTCAATCTAGAAGTGATAGGAACAGAGTTACTTTATCAGCCCCGTGCGCCCTGACCTACCCGCAGTTACAGGATTATTTTAATTTTTATGGACACCCTGTTTTTGTACCAAAGAATGTTGCGTGGGCTGAAAAAATGAAATGATCACTAGGGAATAATAGAGGGAAGAAGGTGTTTCAATCAATACGCTTGCGCGTACTCATTCATAAGTACCTAGTAAACACTAGTCGTAGTAGAAAATTCTTTACAACCGTGGCCCTTTCAATGTCTGATCTTCCAGTTCTATTTTTGCTTGACTTGTCAAGCAGCTAATGTAAGTATTTTTGAAGCTCAATCTTTAGTAAGGGTGTCCATATTTTGAGTATTCCTCACACATATTAACAAGAGTATTGATTAAATTTTAGGAATTTATTTTGACATAGCGGGGTGGAGTTCGCCTTGCTTCCGCCGGGACTTTTAATCAGACTTTTAGCACCCTAATCCGAGGTCAGAAAGCAGATTGGACAGAAGGTGCGTTTCCACTGACACGGAGCTAAGCGTTCGGGCAACACTGAATAGTTAAAGCCAGTTTTAAGATTGGTTTAAAGCCGGTGAGTATGGTCATCATTTTAACAGTCCGTGAATGGCCAGCTTAACAAAAAAACTGGAACTGTCAAACGGTACATTTAAAAACGACTTTAATCTAGAACATAGATAGCAACAGAGTTACGTTATCAGCCCCATGAAATATCCGCAGTTACAGAATTATTTCTATTTTTCATGGATACCCTGAATGAAATCATAAGGCTGAATGTTGCGTGGGCTGAAAAAATTGAATGGTCACTAAGGAATTATGAAGGAAAGAATGTGTTTCAACAAATACGCTTGCGCGTACTCATTCATAGTAAACCAGTCAATGGACTGTAGTAGAATATTCTTCGCCCTCACAATGTCTGATTTCCCAGTTCTATTTTTACTAGACTTGTTAAGTATGTTATTGTAAGTACTTTTGAAGCTTTACCAAGAGTGTACAAATATTGGCCATTTTTTATCTAACGTGTTTAATGATCGGATTTCAAGAATTTCTTTTGACTTAGCGGGATTCACTTCACATTAATTACGCTTAAGTCAGACTGTGTCTTCATCCTAATCCGAGGTCAGTAGGCGGATTGGACTAAAGGTGCGTTTCAACTGACACGGTGCTGGGAGTTCCGGCTACACTGAATAGAAGCCAGTTTTAAGATTGCTTTTAAGCCGGTGACTGGGGTCATCATTGCAACTGTTTATTGATAGGTAGCTTAACAAAAAACTGAAACTGACAACTGGTACGTTTAAATTGATTTCAATCTAGAATAGGTAGCAACAGTGTTACTTTATGCCGATAAAGCCTCTGCACCCTGAGCTAACCGCAGTTACAGGATTATTTTTATTTTTATGGACACCCTGTATATCTATCAAAAAATGTTGCGTGGGCTGAAAAATTAAACCATCACTAGAGAATAATGAAGGTACGAAGGTGTTTTGACCAATATGCTTGTGCGTACTCATTTATAAGTAGTAAACACTTATTTTAGCCCTCTCGATGTCTGAGTATCCAGTTCTATTTTTAGTTGACTAGTCAAGTAGCTTAATGTACTTTTGAAGCTCAATCTTTAGTAAGGGTGTCCATAAAGTATCTAAAGAACAGCTAAAGCTCAAAAGATACAAAACATTTGCTGTGACCAGAATATTGACGGGCCATTGCAAACTCAACAAACACATGGCAACCATGAAGTTGACCAAAGACGCAATGTGCCGATTCTGCCACTCAACAGAAGAAACTGCTATGCACATACACTGATCATGCGGACCGCTTATGAGCAAAAGAAGTATTAATTTGGGGCAGCATATAATGCACCTGGACGAGATAACAGAACTCATTTCCAAAAAAATCTGGCGATTTCTGTATTCAATGGGCATAGGTAGTGAGCTATAATCGAAAGGGCTGCCACAATAAACCAATCACTGGTCGAGCTGGCTTGTACTTGGCCCAAATTTTCAATAATAATAATAAAAGATGTCCATATTTTTGGCATTCCTCAAACATATTAAAAAGAGTATTGATAGAATTTAAACAATTAATGTTGACATATCTGGGTGGAGTTCGCTTTACTTCCGCCGGGACTTATAGTCAGACTGATCTGCCAACCGACCTCGAATTAGGATGCTGACATCCTAATTCGAGGTCGGTTGGCAGATTGGACAAAAGGTGCGTTTCCACTGACACGGAGCAAAGCGTTCGGGCCAGACTGAATAGTTGAAGCCAGTTTTAAGATTGGTTTCAAGCCAGTGAGTAGGGTCATCATTATAACTGTCCATGATTAGCTTAACAAAAAAACTGAAATTGACAATTGGTAAATTTTAAAACTATTTCAATCTAGAGTTCGTACTCAGCTCCCTGAAATATCCGCAGTTACAGGATTAATTCTATTTTATGATGGACACCCTGTATCAAATCATGGGGCTGAATGTTGCGTGGGCTGAAAAAATTGAACGATCACTAAGAAATTATGAGGGAAAGAAGGTATTTCAATTAATACGTTTAAGCGTACTCATTCATAGTAAACCAGTCAATGGATTTTTGATATATTACTAATTAGCTTCTTCTTTTACAATTTTTTTTAACTTCAGCTTGCACCGTAACCCCCCCTTCTCTTATCACTAGTGTTGTCCTTTACCCAAAGGTTGTCTGTAAGAGATCGCTCCCAGCGATAACACCGCCTACATTGTACCTACCAACATGGTTTTTATTTTACTATATGCTTGTAAAGTGTTTTTTGGTTGCAATAAAGAGTATCTATCTATGGATCGTATAAAATATTCTTCGCCCTCTCAATGTCTGAATTTCCAGTTCTATTTTTACTTGACCTGTTATGTAGGGTATTGAAGCTTTACCAAGGGTGTCCATATTTTGGGCATTTTTATTTAACACATATTAGGTAACGTGTTTAATGATCGACCTTTGAATTAGCGAGTTCACATTAATTACGCCGGGTATACGAGTATGTCAGACTGTGTCGGCATCCTAATCCGGGGTTAGTAGGCGAATTAGACTAATGGTGCGTTGGACTGACACGGAGCTGGGAGTTCTGACTACACTGAACAAAAGCCAGTTTTAAGATAGGTTTCAAGCCAGTGACTGCGGTCATCATTTCTTCAACTGTCCGTTGATGGCCAGCTTAACAGAAAAGCTGAAAATGTCAATTGGTTCATTTTAAAACGATTTCAATCTAGAATTGATAGCAACATAGTAACTTTAGGTACTTTATCAGCCTCCGTGCCCTGACCTACCCGCAGTAACAGGATTATTATCAGTTTCATGGACAGCCAGTAATGTATCAAAGAATGTTACGTGGGCTGAAAAAACGAAACGATCACTAGGGAATAATGAAGGCAAGAATAAGTTTCATTCAATCGAAGCTAAAGCAATTTTCAGTAATTAAAGTAAAGTAATTGTTCAAAAAAGCTAGTAAGAACTTAATTTGAATTTTTTACATGAAAAAATTTAAGTGTTTAAAAAAAATCAGAAAATCTTAGCTTTTTATGCTAACACAAAAAAACTTTTAGCCCATTAAGGGCTAATATTTTACGAACTCAGCCTTTAAGTAAGTGTGATATCTATACATATAATAAAACTGTAAAACCAATGTGTCTGTACATTGAGTATTTTTACAAAAAACTAATTGAGGGTGATGTTAAAATAGTAACAGAATAGGAATCTACAACTTTTTAATTTTTTGTCTGTTTATCTGTTTGTCTGTTTGTACACGCTAATCTCCAGTTCTACTGAACGGATTTGAATGAACTTTTTCTTATTGTGTAGCTATTGAGTCTGGGCAAATACTAGGCTATAACTTATTTTAAAGATCGAAGTACCTGACGTTGAACCTTAGCAGTACACTTAAACTAAGGGAGATATCAAAATAGCGCTTTAAGAAAGGTAATTCAGCGTGATGAGCATTTTCTATTGACGTACACAAATTGAAGATCGGGAGCAACTGATATGGAATCCTAACAGTCCAGCTAAACTCTAAGAGATATGAATAAAACGCCTTAGGGAACATTGTTCAGCGTGATGAGCGTTTTTTATTGACTTACACAAATTGAAGGTCTGGAGCAACTGATATGACACCCTAGCAGCTCAGCTCAACTATAAGAGGTATGAATAGAGCGCTTTAGAAAACATTGTTCAGCGTAATGAGAATTTTTTACTGAGTTACACAAATTAAAGGTTTGAAGCAACTGATATGGAACAATAGCAGGTTAGCTAAATTACTTTAGACTTATTTTTCATTCCTCTCTTCTCCTTACGACATAATAGACTAAGAAATCATAGCTGGATGGGGACGGGAGTATAAAACATTTTATATCATCAAGTCCACGCGGACGAAGTCGCAGAAAACCACTAGTTATGTAATAAGCCAGAGCTTATTAGATTATGCGTTAAGCATTGAGCTTATTAGTTATCACATTTACGGATTATAATGCAAGAAAAAACTACGAAGTAAAGTTATATTTTTAAGCTTATTATATACCTACCAAAAATTACGAAATTTAAATATCTCGAAATCTACTAAAAATGGGTAACATAATAGAGTATGTCGGGATAGCCCTGTAAGATTTGCAAAAAAAATTTTGGACATCACCTTTTGCTCTCCCTGCTTCGGAAGGCACGTTAAGCAGTTGGTCTCGGCTTGATGCGTTTTCAATACTAGTCAGAGGCAATAGGGCGCCTTGATAACATCAGACAATAAGGTTGATCATTTGCCTTACAGACGACACCCCTTAACCAATCCGCATTGAGCCCGCGTAGTGAAGTATGGCTCATACCTCCGCATAGTTGTGGTGTATACATTATAAGTGGATGAGGTGAAGCCTTTACCCAGAGTGTATATATATTCTTTGCCAGCAGTAAGATCTTATTACGCTAACTTTACTAAACTTTACCTTTTGGACCATCCTGTATGTGTGTGTCGTCTCGACAGGTGCACCAATTTTAATTTTAGTTTTTGTTTAAAAGGGTGACTTTATCGAGTTCTTAGCTATAATTTAAGAAATTCATTTGACCATTTGATATCTAGCGAGCTATGGTTCGAACAGACCGACACATTTGATTATTATAGAATAGGTAACTGAAATGAATATTAAGGAATGCTCAGACTGAATAATTGCAGGAATATATCTCGAAAGTGTTTAAAAGATCTAAAAATTTTATACCTAGGTACAAAGAGAGAGGTAGGTAGGTAGGTACCTATAGTTTTTCTATCATCGTGCTGGTTTTTAGTTACTAGTGTCCCTAGTGTCGCCATCTAGTATCCCCAACCATAGGTAAATATTACTTTGTCAACTTTTCTCGTGGAAGCTTTCACACAACGTCAAGACAGGACGGTTCCCCAGTACATCTGTACCGAATCCGATCCGTCTCCGTCAAAATGCTGCCCGACGAGGTTGTACTTAGTATTGTTTGCATTTGCAAATACAAGAGCTTACGCATTTACTATAGTCATTCTCGGTCCAGTTATCCATATTAAAAATCAAATGATATTTTGACGAAGACAGATTCAGATCGGATGTAGTGCGAAACCGTTCTCAAGGAGCAGTTTTCCTGTAGGTGTACCGTGTACCTACCCATTGTTAAGGCGTTGTCATCAAGAGTCAAGAGATTTCGCTAGGTATACTTGAGAAAATAATGGAAAACATGTTTTTTGGCATAGTGAGATGGCACTAAAACTTAGCACTTTTTTAGGTAGGATGTCCTACAGAGAAAAACAGTTTTATAAGCATTTCAGCGATGTTTGGCTATGCTAGAAAATATCAGACATGTCGCAAACGCAAAAAGAACCTACCTACGCTACGCTTGTGGTGTAAGGTGACTGCCATGGCAGTCTTTATAAAAGCACGCCTTTCAATAAAAATTAAGTAATTTCTATTATGTTCATTAAAAGAGTTAGAAGTCCGAAATGTTCGTGGAAGTCTTAAAAGTTCGTGCGCGACCCTCCGGCGAAGCGTAAGACGTGCGGGGGACGAGGAAGCGCAAATCGCATGCGACTGACAAAAGAAATCCCCTTACCCGCAACAACGCCCATCCCCACACGTCTTTACGCAGAAAGGTCACGCACGAACTTGGCAAACTATACACAAGCACTTTAAATGAAAATGGAGCAACATAGTGTAGATACATTCATACACACATACCCACCAACCTTCCTCCCTACCGAGTGAAGAACGATGAATAGTTATCCCCATTCGCTCTCTCGCAAAACTGTATGAATTTACACAGTTGTGATTCCAGACCTGACTAATAGATAATAATTTTAAATTGATGTCTACCTCCAAGCGTTTCTGAGAAAAGGGGGGTTTATACATTTAGGTTCAAAACCCTAAAAAGTGACTTCCTTCAAAAGAAAGTTCAGTTTTAATTAAGCATTTTAAGTTGAAAGTTAGGTTACCTAGTGATTTAGGTTTCGTTTTGCAATTGTTTTTCATCTAAATGTAAGGTTATTTTAGGTTTTTAATAGGCAGACATTTGACCGCGATCTTACCGGATGGTAAGCGACGATGCAGCCGAGGATGGGTCATCATGTCTAACTACTAAGCCTATTCATCTTGAAAATACCTAGGTATCCCGATCATAGTGTTAAGGGAACATACGTCTTGTGCCTGACTGTAAAAAGGAACCGGTGGAATCAATTCGAGCAATTTCATTGCACAGTTCTCGAAATTGTAGCCGGTAGAACACAAGCACACGCCACCTTACGCATATGATATATGCTTGAGGGTTTGCAGCTTAGTTTCTCAAAGTTCAGTGCCCTGAATAATTCTTCCTGGTCTTTTTTCCAACCAGTCTACTACTAGACTAGAGTCGATAATTTTAGAAACGAAAAAAAATAAAGTAGGATGAAACCTATTGGAAAAGGAAGGGAATACCACTAAAATGAAAGGAAAAATAAATTAGAGGTGATCTGAGGTTGGGAAGGGGTGGGTGAGTTTTTAAGGGTAAAAATCGGTAAATCTCGATTTCCGGCAAAACAAGTCCTATCGAAAAAAGTTAAATAGCAAAGTTGTAGATAATAGAAAGATCTACAACTTTTGTATCTATACTTTTTCTCCATAACCTCAAAATTCATGTGAAAAATCCAAAAAAACACATTTTTGATTTTTTATTTTTATCTTTTACAAAACCATTTTTTTTTCATGATATTTGGTGAAAACTTACCTCTTTATGTCCCAAACACACTGGAATTTTGAAGATTTAAAATATTAATTTTTTCACCCTATTTTGACTCGATATCGAAAAAGCACCCTAATTTTCAATCGAAAATTCTCACGTCAAAATATCTGATTTTTCAAAAAAGTCAGTGGGCTTTTTGTTCGTTGAAATTTCTATTTTCTGATGGTGTAAAAAAAATATACGTTACTATGGAAAAAAAATCAGAAAATGCAAAAAAACGAAAAATGCTAAAATTCGAAATTTGATGATGAGACGGAGATGCTACAATGGCGTTTTTTGTCCCCCGCGCCACCCCGCAAGCGGCTAACATAACCTAAAAATTACAATCGAATAATATTTTAGTATGCGATGGTTCTGAACAATGCACCAATGTGGAGAAAAAAATCTACGAGGAAGTTGATGATTCAGATGAAATTGCGGATGAAGAACCAATGCAGACCGAAAATAATGTTGGAGACGAAGACGGTGATGGTCTTGAAGATGTCGAAGATCTACTAGAATCAGAAAGGCCTGTCGAATCTAACGATCAAGAAATACCATCAAAAAGACAGAAACTGATGAATAAGTGATTCGAATTGAATACTATGTTTTCATAAATACAAAGATTGATGCTTTTAATAATAATAATATGTATAATGTAATTATTAAAAAATATCTCTACTCCATAGTACTATTTACGTGTATATTTCTATCTTATGAGATTTTCTAATACATAAATGTAATGAAAATTTAATAAATTAACTTTTATTACGGAAAAAAATAGCAGTAGTCACCTTTTTTTAGTAAAATCCCCTTTAAATCGTATTTTTAATAATTACAACAACTGTGTTTTTAGTAATATATATATACAACTTATTAATAAAAATTAAGATAAATTACTTAATACAACACAACAACAAAAATTATAAAAAGGGTCCTTGTGGTAAGGTTCCCAGGATGCTGGCAGCATTACCGCGTTGGATAGCGATGCTTATACGCTGAGCAAGGTAGCTGCCAGCTCTTAGGTCATCACTGATGTCAACTAGCCTCTTAGAAATCTCTTTGAAAAAAGAGATAGCGTTGGGACCCCACGAACTCAGTGTTTCGACTCCAAACGGTACAAAGTGGTACCGGGAGTCGATCTGCCTGTACTTGTTCTTTTTAAAGTTTTCGGCACTTGTCGCAGCCAAACCAGCATCATGGCTTGTCCCGGGCAGATGAGAGGCTGCAAGTGTGTCGACACAGGTAGCGTCCCGACCCATCCGCCAAGGAACAAGTGACATCCCGTCTGGTCTCTTGCCATCATCACGCGCGATACCGTTCGGCTTGAGTAAAGCCGGCACGATGATAGAGGCAAGAGACCGACGGATGATATCGTTGATACTGGCATGACGCGAAAAGCGGCCTGCACTTTTAATACAGGAGAGTCCGTGATGTCCCAACGAGCCGACATCAGTACCACAAGGACATCTGTGTGGAAGGCAAACCTCAGCACCAACACGCAGACCTATCGCGACTCGTAGAGTTTCTGAGTCCAAAAGGGTGCCCATGTTGGCCGAAGGATAGGCCTGAAGCCAGTATCCTGCTTCCTTGGTGGAAACTGCTTTTAGTCTGGCTAGATCCGCGTTGTCAGTGCTACTGTCAATAAGACTTTTCAAAATAGACTCACAAGAAATTTGGTCCCAACTCCTTTGAATTTTAAGATCTGAAGGGAATTTATTCGGATATGCTATATCCCAAGCATTTCTAGCCTCGTCCAGGCACGCCACTTCGAAGTTTGCAGTAGAAGGCTGCAGGATACTTGCAACGAGAATGGACGTGCTGTAAGATGAGGATAGAAAGGCAGGTAAGGAGACAGTGGAAATTTTGCGTGTCCCAATCCCACCAAAACGGATAGGAAGGGATGATTGATCCCAAGACCGTTCCAAAAGACGAATGTTCAGAATCTGTGTTTTTTGCGATATTTATGTTTAATTGTTTTGTAATTTTTTTGTTTATTGATATAACATGGAACCTAACGTTTTTCGAGTAATTAAAGTAAAAAATTTAATGATTACCTCAAAATTGTACCTACATAAAGATTAAAAAAAAACGAATTTTGGCATTTTTCGTTTTTTGGAATTTTCTGAAAAAAAAATCCATAGTAATGTACATTTTTTTTACACCATCAGAGAATAGAGATTCCAACGAACAAAAAGCCCACCGACTTTTTTTTTAAATCAGATATTTTGACGTGAGAATTTTCGATTGAAAATTAGGGTGCTTTTTCGATATCGAGTCAAAATAGGGTGAAAAAATTAATATTTTAAATCTTCAAAATTCCAGTGTGTTTGGGACATAAAGAGGTAAGTTTTCACCAAATATCATGAAAAAAAAATGGTTTTGTAAAAGATAAAAAGAAAAAATCAAAAATGCGGTTTTTTGGATTTTTCACATGCATTTTGAGGTTATGGAGAAAAAGTATAGATACAAAAGTTGTAGATCTTTCTATTATCTACAACTTTGCTATTTAACTTTTTTCGATAGGACTTGTTTTGCCGGAAATCGAGATTTACCGATTTTTACCCTTAAAAACTCACCCCCCACCCCTTCCCAACCTCAGATCACCTCTAATTTATTTTTCCTTTCATTTTAGTGGTATTCCCTTCCTTTTCCAATAGGTTTCATCCTACTTTATTTTTTTTTTGTTTTTAATTATTTTTGACGGCTTCGACACTGGTCTATACCTACAGCCAATTAGTATGCAGATCCATCCCAGAGGTGGCTGCAGTACTCCATACAATATCGAACCTGAGTTTGGTGGATTGGAGAAGCTTCCCCCTGACCTCAGAGGACTCCAAGCTTTTTAACTGTCGTTTGGGCCATGAACTCTATGTAAGAACTGCCCAAAATACAAGTTTTTTCCGCAATCTGCGAAAACACAGGCAAGATGACTGCCTGTTTAAGTATTTCTTCAACAGATCATGGTGTCTGCTTTCGAATTTAAAAGTATTTTAAGTAGATAATAATATCGATACTTTCACGTTATCAGCCATCAACCTTAGAGATTTCGTAAAACAATATATATTAATAGCTTTATTTAATAAGGGTGATAATATTAACTGTTATCATCATTAAAACCATATTTATATAAGATAGTCACATCTAATAATGACGATTGTCGAGTCAGGTGCCTATACTTAAGCACGGAAGGAGCACTGAATTTAAAACCACAGAAATATCAAAGAAAATAAAATCTGAACTGGAAGCTAGGGAGGGTGAACAGAGTGAAAATAAAGGGAAAGATTAATTGATCTAAAAAATTTATTATTGAATGAGGCGACTATGTGCACATTGAAAACACTTGTTATATTACAAGACAACTTGTACAGTATTTACAAACCCGCGTTACACTATCCGCCTGCCTTCGACATAGTATAGCTTCATCCGCTTAACCTAACAGCTGTACATAAATAGTTTGTACAAGTTACTCTTACATAACCACTAACAATCTAGTATTAAAAACAATGGAAATATTGATCGTAATACTTATACGGATAATGGTATAGAAGTTAATCTCTTACCTCTAATACTTAACTGATTATATCGGCTACAATATAAATAATTATAATGTCGAATTCTCTCTATCCTAATGACTGGTACGAAACGGTCAGCCATGACTTAACGTCTAACACTGATAACTTCCGCGAGTGGCACACTAGCAGTGCCGACAACACATACACGACGTACTCGGAGTTACATAAATACCACATAAATACCACAAACAAACACTGAGCTACCGAACTGATCTGAAGCACTACCGCTAGGTCTACTCGAACAGTATTTGTGGGATTCACGTAGCGCCGCACGGGAGCAACGCTATCAACGTCACCTATACCATATTAACTAAATTACAATTCCATACAACTCTCTTATAATAATTAACACTCGGTAAATGAAAATACTTCATATAAAACCAATGCGCTTAAAGCACGCTAAATAACATGTTTCTTTAAAGTACCAAAAATCATTACGCAAGTTTTGTTAAAATATCAAAAAGTACATACATCATTTATAAAAAAATATTTTATAAACACAAGAAACTCTTTTATAAAACATATGTACAATTTAAAGGATTTTTTAATTCCCCGAAATCGGAATCTCGAAAATTATCCTAAGTTCTAAACATACAGTAAAACAAATCACAGTAACAAGGTGAATGATCGACATAATTTTTGCAATGTGATGTTTTTCGGCCATTCGGTTGTGCGTCAAGTGTTGTCGTTCCTCAAACGAAACCTACGTGATCACAGAAGCGAACTAGTAATGAAACTGAATGTTGATGCTATACTAAAATTTTGCTATTGTGTGTTCCATTATAGTGATACTGTTTGAACCAATGCAATGTGATGATGACACAAATGGAGCCGATTCGCGTCGAGTTAGAAACCTAAGCCACGAGATCGGAGGTCACTCTACAAGACTTACATTTAAAATTGCTTCGATCTACGTATTTATTACGCCTATACTAATTTGCCTCGGAAGGTCTTTAGTCTCTATCTCAAAGCAAACCGGCACCCTACCTTCCGATATACACATCCCTGTCACCTACGCGTGCGTACAGTTATTGGAAACAAAAGTGCAAAATAATATTTTAGCAAACATTGACATACAACAGCTTCAATCACAAACATTCATTAACATCGATAGGAAGACTTGCTAAATGTGATTTTTGTTGTTTTCATATTACTTACATAATAATAAGCATTTACTGCGAACTTCCTCTTATGTGTCGAGCGAGTACCTTTGTTCGGCTAGTAACAGCGGTCGTCTGGTTGTACACTTACATCAATAAGAATCACAAGTTTATGCTTTCCTTTAGACACCAATTACGACTACTAACACTTGTGACGTGCGCCTATACTATGCTGGTTTATCATTACGAGTTATGAATTAAAATAAATTAATATTTACAATAAACACCTTTTTCATAGGTACCGAAAAAAACAATTATCAAAGTCATCATAATCATTGCATAAACCGAAATCACAAAATGGAAAACCTAAAAACTGGTACTCTAGCTTTTAATAGCGGACATTGAGATTGTTATATGTTATCATCCTTCTCATAAATCTACTTACTCATACATTGTCTATGATTAAACACTCAAACATCCTTATTTATTATACATCCATTTTATAGCTATTTTTTTACAAAAATTTTCAAAAAGTTAAACGTGTTAATTAAGCTCTAATTTGGGGTTTAGAAATTAGTAATTTAACCACAGACAAAGATGAAGCGACACGATAAACGATACTTTCTTGTCAACCAAATGAACATCAATGTAGTTTTGGAGGATTATTTTAATTTGAAAATAACGGTTTGGAAAAGTGTAATTAACAACGAATGGCGTTGAGGTAAAATGCTAAAATCGCCAACATTTAACTAAATAATCGTCAAGAATCAATTAGCCTATAACATGACATATGGTAGCCGCTCCGTTAAACACATTTCACTATCCTATCATAAATAAATATATACTTTTAATTTATGGTAACAAAAGTTGCAACACTATGCGTGATCAATGACTTGCTGAGAGAGTTTTAGGTGAATTCAGTTAAATGAAGCATTTTATATTACTTACAAGTAAGCAACTAGAAGCAAACAGAGTGCCGGTCTAGAATGGCGACATTGCGATTCAGAGCTAAAGAAAGAGAAGCTAATTTATTATTTCCTAACACGAGTCTATGAACGCAGTAAATTATTAGCCGAATTATATTTAATCTGTACAGGCTTAAACGTAACTGCACAGAGCACAAACACTATATTTAAATACATTTTAACGACAAAGAGCTCAATTAACCATTATATTGGACCAATGCAATGATAAAATTAAATTAAATATTATTCGTTTCTGTTGTCGGGTACAATATGGGGACACAACCTCAAAGGCGAAAAGCAACGCATACCTGTTGCTTTTATTTCACAGATTAACCGTGCATGAGCCGGGCGCAAAGCTGGTCGGTTCAGTCTGCAAATAACACTACCACACAACGTTTAACCCACATATTATTTATTTTAGTGAGTCTAAAAATCACTAAAAATTTAATATTACATTCGACTAATACTATTTTTGTGAAGTGTTGTTTCTATTTATTATTTAGCTAAATTAACATTGCTTGATTTATTACTTTTCCTTACAATTTAAGTCTATTCAGTTTGTCAGTGCAAAACAATACTGTCAATATTATAAATAAGCTATTTCAATAAAGGTGCGTCTAGGTTGGCCATCCATTAATAAATCTTAAAATCATCATATTCTTATCCTTATCCCGGTTGATCACTCGCGCGGGGGCCCAGGGTCAATTAACATGGAGTAATATAAATATCTCAAGTAATATACTCCAATTTAAATGCATAGCTTGGAACAATCGTCAAACTTGACGCTCTACGGCCGGTCTCGGAAACGTAAGCTACTGGCTACAATTTTCGTAATATAAAAAATACAAAAGTATAAAAACATAATATGCTAACTTTTTAATAAACATTTATTATAGCCGTACTAGACGCATGACGCAATATTCGACGCGAAAACAGAAACGGAAATTGATAAATAAATTAAATTAATGTCAGAGTTATTCCTAAGGCATTTGTCCCGCCGCCTGCGAGGAAGCGACTAACTATCGGATTTTCTCGCTCAAGAAACGTACAATAGATATACATTTTTTGTAAACAAACGAGATGCATATATTATTGGCAGGCGCAGGAGGATCGCGCTCCAACTTGTCGGACTGTAGTTTGACTCGGCGTGAGACCTTATCGAGCCTAAGCGATTTTTTATAGCTCTTGACGCTCAGCGACAAATTAGTGATTACCGATTAACCAATAATATATGCATCTCGTTTGTTTACACGGAATGTATATCTATTGTACGTTTCTTGAGCAAGAAAATAGCCGATAGTTAATGGCTTCCTCGCAGGCGGTGGGACAACTGCTTAAACCTACGGCTGTTTCGGTACAGACAGTATGAAAATATGGAATACGCTAGAAGATAGGGCCGGCTGACCCAAAAAGTCCAATAAACCCAAAGAATTAACCATTTTTTTGACAGTGCCCAAATGTCCGGATTGTTCTACGTATTATGTTGTACCATTGCGTTATTAATCATCTATACAGTGTGTATGTACATTAGAGATTGACCCTAATATTAGGATCGTATATTAACATTCAAATAGAGAATTTCGATTATTTTTGTACAACTAAAGAGGCGCTTATGACTTGGCTGACGCTGCAACTACATCTGTTAACTTTAGATGTTGCTTTTTCTGTCATGTAAAAAAACAAGAGCACGGGCAAGCCAAATCAGTAAGCGAGGACACTGCCCCCGCAGTGGTAATGCCGCTATTTACAAAGGAGACAAGTAAAGTTTGTGAAACGTTACTTATGAGCCTACACTTAACGAACATGCACTTAAAACTAACACACCCCGTGTATGTACGCCACACGATCTTGACTATGCGATGAGTATTGCCGAATATTGCACAAATTATGTGTAAACTATACTTTCAAGCCAAACAAACGTCCAAATCAGTCATAGTAATTTTTAGTTATTTTTCTTAACATTAATTTATTGTTGTCGAAATGATATGCAAGAGATAATAGAAAATAAGTTTTATATTTGATAAAACTGTAAATATTTGGTATGAGATGGAAAATAATTATCTGTTTAATTTTGTGTTGCAATTGAGAATAGTCCGTGATTGTCATTAAAACACACACTGACAGCATTAGCGGAAGGGAAATAGACAGAAATAGACCGAGTATAAAATAATGACATGTAGGTATATTGCAAGAATAACCAGACAAAGTGCATAAATATTAATTTAATTAATAACTTTAAAGTCGTTGTTAAGATGATATTTATATGTATTGCTTTGTTGCTTCATGTCTGAATATTATTATTTTCAACATACTTGCATTTTATTATTGAATTCATTTTTCTGTTCCGCTAATTCTGCCGATGTCTGTATAATCTTAAGCACTGGAATACAACAATATATCAGCAAGGTATAGGTACATATAAAGTTACTAATATAAATACTGCCCATACTTCACCAAAAAATATATTTCCTGCATAGTTTTTCATATGTCGTTTTATTGATAATATATCCAACGTTAGCTAGGTTTATAGCGCGTCAAGCTATATAAATGAACAAGAAGCCTGCTACTTGCTTGTTTGATTTTAATTTACCCACGGCCGTGACAGAAATATTATTTGAAGAAGATACAGAAAAAATTGTAATAATGCCCGTTCCAGAGTAACTTCAAATTCTATTCTTTGGCGAAATCCGAGCCTTAAAAATGTTGAACCTACATGAGAATATGTGCTGGTGTAATCACAATGAAAATAGATACATTTACAGCGGCAGTCCTATGATTTTCGGACAGTTTTATATCATAAGATAAAATTGCAAAATTCACAATGCATAAACAGAGAGAGCTCTCCTTATGCCGAAAGTACGGTTGCAACATACGCTGTCTATATGTTAGAGTAAGATAATGTGGAAATGGTGTCCAGCACTAGCATATTTCCTTATCTACTCATGAAAAATGCGATAAAAATCGTAAGTATCAAAATCAGCGTGCATTGAAAGTTTTTTTGTGAACCTCACTTCAGCAGGACGCAATTAGCGGGTTAATTTTAGCGGTATTAGTAGGGAGTTAAAATGTGATTAAGCTACAGTTCAATTGAGCATTAGAGCCCTAAAAATAAAAATCCAAATTTTGTGACATGAGCACATACATTGTGAGATTTTTTTTATTAACACGGTTGCCCAAGCTGACTGGCCTATGTGCTGTACTGTATCTAACTTCATTGTGATGTGTGTCTTTGTGTATAGTGAGTAGCGGCTGGCAGTGAAATTGGCTAAGCACTGACACTGTTTGCACTAACCGCACAATGCTTAAAAACTCAAGTGTAGTGCAACCGAGCGTCACTTTTACTATATTCATACAACCATACTTATATTATGTGCACAGGATGGCAAAGGCATAAAAATGGTTTCGTACCATAAAGAATGGAAATACCTAATTCAGTAATAACCATCACTCTTAGATTTTTTTGATAATCTACTACATATAGAAATATCAATTTCTTCTATCACAAAGATGTTAGTTCACTGTATCTTATAACACAGCGCTCATCTTACATTCGTGCTTATGTCAACTATACTCTTAACCTCTTTTATGCATATTTATTATTCCATAGTCACATTATAAATAAGTAAATTCATCATATCTACAAATTGAATAAATAATTGTAAGCTAGCAAAATATACATAAAACAAATCACACAAACACCATTCAGTCTAGAGGTTTTTATGATTCATGCTATTAATATAGTTAAAATAAATATGTAGTTAAAATCTAAAATATAATTTATTTTCCTCAAAAATATGATTTCGATGACATCGCATGTAACAGCTACCGTCAGTATTAAAATTATGGAAAAAAGGAATAGATTAAACTCTTGTTATGACTAACAACACGAGTAACAGGAGTGAAAAGTCAATCACAACCAGCCGAAATAGCGTGAAGAGTGTTTTAGATTGATGTGTGATTGATTTAGG
Source organism: Pyrausta nigrata (assembly GCA_949316185.1). Lineage (NCBI taxonomy): Eukaryota > Metazoa > Arthropoda > Insecta > Lepidoptera > Crambidae > Pyrausta > Pyrausta nigrata. The sequence continues at coordinate 6,324,796 of OX438936.1, forward strand.
TGGCTCGGCGGAGTACGTGCGCCGCCTGTGATGTCTGTTTGTTGTGATAATTGAGTGTCAAACAATATTACACTTTTCATCAATACACGACGAGTTCACGACAACATTAATGAGATTCCATATGAGGCACAAAGTAAAACAGTAACATTAACAAAAATATATATGCTATATTTAAATTTACTTGTGCATCACTCAATGCACAAACTATACATATATTTTAGAGTAACTTTAAGTTAATCATTGAGCTTTCAATTTATACAAATAAATAATATATTATACTACATCATTATGACGATAGTTATTACTTTAAAAATATACAGATAGACGATCTATAAATAAGTTTTATAACTACTAAACGTGAGATTGTACAGTGCACTCAGTTAGCATAGTTTATTTTGTGTCAGCGAACGCGCGTGTTGTATCACCTCACCTCGCAGTGCTTGCTGACGGCGAGCGCGAGGGGCGGGTCGGCCTCGCCCGGCTCCTTCATCACGTATCCGGAGCCCTGCGAGCTGCGCGCGAGTTTTAACCGAATCGGCGTCACTTTGGCTGTCCGAATCTTGCGCATCGCGGACGACTCCGAGTAGGAGGGCGGGTCGATGGCGAGCGGGTCGGGCGCGGTGGGGTCGTACTCGAACGGGTCCACGGGCGGCTCGGGCACCCCCGCCACCCCCGCACCCACCCCCGCACCGGCCGTCGACGGCTCCCCGCTCTCCTCCTCCTTCGACCGCTTTATCTTTATTATTAACTTCGTAGCACTTTCACTTTCACTATTCACCACCAAAAGTTTCTGCGCCTTCTTGCCTTTCTTCTTCTTCCGCTTCTCACTCTTATTCGGCTTGTGCTTCTTCACCTTCTCCGTCTCCTCGAACTCGGCGATCACCATCCGCCGGTACTTCATGCTCTCGCGGCGGAGGTCCTCCAAGCTGGGCTTCGGTATGCTCATCAACCGCTTTTTCGGCGGTCGGAACTGGAACACCGACGGCTCCTCGTTCACTTGTTGCACCACGTTAGAAGACCCGATCTTTATCTTCAGTTTGGGAGCGACCGGGGGCGAAGTGGGGTTCGATTTGTTAGGTTTAGCGGTGACGCGGCCGCGTTTCTTGTAGTTCTGACTCGCGTTGGAGAAATTGGACAGTTTGAGTTCGTCAGTCGGCTCGACGACGTCGTTCATGCTGACCTCCAAGTGCCTCAGTTCTCTGGATTGGCCGCTGGTGGTTTTCCGTTTTTTCTTTTCGACGGGTGCATCGCTAAACTTGTAGTCTTCTCGCGTGGGTATGCTGGTCATCGAGGCGACGGCTTTCGGTATCGTGATGACGGCTCGGGCGAGAGGCGGCGGCTGGGCGGGCGGCGGCGCGGCGCCCAGCGTGGTCGCGGTGGCCGGGTCGTCCATATTCATGTCCTGGGTCCAGTACTGGCGGAGCAGTTCCTTCTTGCGCATGCGCCGCAGGTTGGTGGAGCCAGCCATCGCAGAGGAGGCGGCGCCGACCGCACCGAACGCGCCGGCGGCGGCGTCCAGCGTTGGCGCCGGCGGCTGCGGCGCGACCGGCTGGACGGAACTCGCGGAATAGTTGGCGTCCAAGAACGGACCCTTGATTTTCACTTTCAACTGGTTTCGCGAATCGGATAGCGACACTTTAGGCAGTTGCGGGACGAACGTCTCTTTGGGAGGTTCTATAGGCTCGACGGGCGGAGGCGCGACGGGCTTGCTCGCCATCAGGGCGGTGTGGAGTTGTTTTTCGACTTCCTCATCGATCTCTCCGAGCTGCTGGCCGGCGGTGCCGCTGGCGAACTCGAGCAGGTGGCTGTGGTAGGCGTCAGCGGCGGGCGGCGCGGCGGTCTCGAACGGCTGGTAGGTGCGCATGTCGACGGGGCCCGGCAGCACGGGTTGCACCGACGAGAACCCGGGCCCCCGCTCCGGCACGGAGGACGACGAGTGCTCCGCCGGCGCCGGAGAGGGAGGTTTCGCATCTTTGATCTCGACGGTCGGCGTCCGCTTGCTCGCTTGCGGAGGACTCGCCACGCGCGGCGACGAAGACGCATCTTTGTACGAGTGCTCCGACTTTCTATCGTCTCTCACGTCTATAGACTTTCGCCTCTCTCGAAGCGCTTTCAGATCAACACCGTCGTTTGCGATCTCTTCGTCGAAGTCGTAGACGGTACCGACGAGTTTGTTTTGTATCGAGTTACCCATGTAGTCCATGGGCGGAAAACCGTGCGCGCCTTGTCCTCGACTCTTAGAACGACCTCGTCCTCTTTGGCTTCGGTTGTTTCTATTGCTGTTTCGTTTGGTGCCCTTAGGTTCGCTCTGTTTAGGTGATATACCGGGGCTGCTCTTGCCGGGCGATTTGCCGGGGAACTTGGGTGTCGTTTTAACCGGTTTAGGCGGTGACTTCACATCTTGAGGGATTATGCTCGAAACAGTCTCGTTACTGTCGTTGGACATTTTGGTCGGCGCTCTCGTGCTGCTGGAGTCGTTGTAGGAATCCACGCTGACACTGGGACTAGACACGACATGTATGGAAAACTTGTCGCTGCCATCGTCTCTGGGAACGTCCATATCGTCTCGTGGCGAGTCAGTGGGCTTAGGTGTGGGTGGAGCTATCATCTGGGTAGTGAGCGCAATATTTTGCGACGAAGTCGTGAAAGCTGCACACAGTGCGAACGGTTTCGGCGGCATTAGAGAAGTGGCCGTGAACGGTAGACCAGTGCCATACAGTCCCGGCCCGGGTGACGGCAACGGTAACTGGGCGAATGGAAGCGAATTCAGATAAGATGTTGCGTCTGTTGAATAGGTGCTGTACTGGTTCAACGGCATGGCCGGTTCCACCGCACACGAGTACGCCGGCAATGGGGGATAAGAATCAATTTCTGGCATCACATTACCTTGATGTGAATCACAACTGTTAATGTGAGATTTAGCATTGGTCTTTTGAGAACAAACGGATCCTTCAGAGTTTGTACTCGACGCAGACGATCTTCGAGTAGTTATCTTGCTTTCTCTCCATTTAGAATCTTGGCTGACATAAGGAGAAGAAATTGTAGCACAGTCTGAATGTATCACTGAGTTATTATTTTCATAATTGTGGTTATCTTGGGTCAGCTCCTGATCATTGCTATTGACTGAATGGTCCACAACGGACAATGGTTGAGAGTCGTCGCTTTGTTTTGACAAAGACACAGTATCCCCGACTTCAGAAACTGATTGGACATCCGATTGAACTGTGACAGGTTCTTTGATCTCGTCGGCGTATCGAGTGGTAACGTATTTTCTGTCATCGTGAGGATGGTCAAGTCTGTCGTGGACATCACTTCTAGGCAACTTGACAATTGGCCATTTTTCGTTACTGGTCATAGGAATGGGTTGATTGTAATCTTTATTTTCAATCATTGTCTCTCTTGGAGGTAATTCAGATGAAGAATATGTGTGTGGTATGTGGTTGACGGGAACATGATTATCTTTTGGAGTTGTTCTCTTTTCGGCCAAGTCGAGAGCTTCTTTGCTTTCAAGAGTATCATTAGATGGACCATTATTTTCATCTTCTCTGTCCTCCTTCTCATCAACTACTGGTATAGGGTCATCTTTTTCAGCTGGCACCTTCTTAGTACTTAGCTGCATTCGAAGTCTATCGACGAGATTCAATGTTTCCTGCACACCCTGTTCTTTTGAGTCTTCTTTGAAGAAGAAATCTGGATAAGAAGCAAAAGGCTTCATAATATCTTCATGATTAAACCCGTCGTCGGCGGCAAGCATATCCAATTCGAACAGCTCATTCTCTTTTTGATGCTGCGGTGAAAATATGGAACGATTTGTGAATTGATTTACAGCAGATGGTATTTTAGCACTCTTTGATATCTCCACTCCTTGACCGACATGGCTGGCATCCTGGGTTATGTACTTCTTTTCAGCATCCAATGTGGAGCGCTTTTTCCTAGCTATGGGATTATCTATATCAATATGATCCATGCATATCGTTCTTGCATCCATTGGTGTTTTAGGAGACTTGATCATAGTGTTTTCGTTCAGATTAGCCTGTATTTTAGATATCATAGCAATGCTACTCTTGTCAGCAGAATCTGAATCCATAGATTTGTCCTCAGTCATATATTTTTCTGGACCACCTGCTTTCTCCACTGGCGGCGGATCAATGTTAGGACTGGGAGCTTTTGGGAACCAATGCTTGTCATTATCAGAATATTCATCATGAATTTTTGGACTTTTCTTGTCAATCTTAATAGGAGGTCTCCGGAGGAACAAGGCCTTCTTGAGCGCCAACTGACTGTTCCTATCCTGTTTTGAAGCATTTAAATCCTCATGTCTGCTTGGCCTTCTTTCTTTCGTTTTTGGTCGAGACACAATCTGTTCCACTTCTTCCGGGGGATCTTTCACACTCATTCTTCTACTTGACGTACTCTTTTGCTTAACTTCGGCACTTTTTCTCGGGCTTGTTTTAGGTATCGCATCAACATCTATGATCTTTGACTTGCCTTTATCATCATGATATACACTTTGTCTTCGTGGTTTCAGATTTTTAGGTTTAACGTCAAGGTCAAGAATTTCTGGAATGACATCTTCTTTAATTTCTTTCTTTACCTCCTTGTCCGTTTGCCGCTCCGCAGGTGGAAGTTCACGGGGCTGGCTGCTCTCCTTGGCAATTTTAATGGGGCCAGAGGTAAATCCGGGGTCGTCTTTAGATGGTTTTCTCGATCCGGCATCAGACTTATTAGGCATATTTCCGCTTGTAGTAGTGCTTCTGGTCCGAGCACGCGTGGCAGCACGCGCATTGGGTCGGCTCGATTCCTCTCCTTCAGCAGTCGGTGATGGTACCCTACACTCGGACCCCCGTTCGGAAGTTTTAAGCTTCTTGTCAGGGGCCTTGCGTGGGGACGTATCTGTGGAGAGACTCTTCCCTTTGCGCCGTCGCCGAGGACGTTTCGGAGAGGGACTGTCTGAGCCGGAGCCTCGAGATTCTTTAGAACTGTCACCATCACTCGAGGCACTAGTAGACGACAGAGGTCTTGACACCTTGTCGAGAAAGGGCAAGTCCACAGTCGGCCTAGAGCCCGGCGAGAACATTGAAGGCTGTCTGACTGAAACTGGCTTGATTTCTCTAGCCTTAGCTGTTGGCTTGATACTTGGTTTCTCAGGCTCTTCTTCTTCATCGTCATCGTCGTCGTCCGAACTAGATGATGAGGAGCAGCTACTGCTGCTCGAAGATGAGGAGCTCGAACTCTCTTTGGGTTGAGGCTTCTTGACGTCTTCCTTTTTCGGTGATAATTTTATCACGTCAGACTTTTCACCATCTTTCTTTTTGTCGTTATCACTAACCTCCACAACAGGCAACTTGGTTCCCAATCCACTTTTTATATGGGCAGCTGCTTTCTTTGCAGCTTGCCTTTGTGGTACATAGGCAATTGTTTCTTTGCTGGCATCTTTAGAAGATTTCTTTTTCATCACTTTAGCAGGAGTATCAGTTGATGCACTTGTGGATTCTTTAACTTCCTTGCCCTTTGATTTGATCTTCGGTTTAGCTTTGGGATCCTCAGGAGAAGATTGTTTATCAGATATCTCTTCCTTCTTCACTACAGTAGTAGACCGCATGTTTTCTGAAGCTTTCTTGGCAGCCTGTCTTTGTGGTACAATCAAATCTGTAGGGTTATCTTTTTGCTTAGCAAATTTGATGTTTTCTTTGTTTTTCGCTTCATCGTCAGAATCTGCAATTTTGATTGGAGGCTTCTTATCTTTATTATCTTTATTAGATGGTTTCCTACCTCTCTTCTTAGGAGCAGGTTTCTCCTCTTTGATCTCAACTTCTTTCTTTTCAGGTTCTGGAATGAATTCTTTCATAGCTGCTTTAGTTCTAGGTAAAGGCTGTTGACAATCATTTACGCTCGGCGATCTCTCCGATTTAATTTTCTCAACTTTAATCTTTTCGGTTTTAATCTTATCTTTTGATTTTAGATCAGTCTTCGTAGAACCTGCATCCTCACTGCTATCTGAATAGATGTCAACTGGGAACTTACTATTCCTTGTCGCCCGTATAGGCATCAACTCATCACTATCTGTACCAGACTGGCCTAATGTGCCAGCAGCCGCCATTTCTTTTTCCATCTGTTGAAGAGTCTTGCTACGTGATCGATCCTTCTTCAATCTAGTATTTATAGCTTCATCTTCACTACTACTCTCAACCACTGCCTTCGACTTTGGAACTTTCTTCTTTCTTTCAGGCTTTTTGGGAGACCGTTTTGCTTTCGTTTTAGGAGACACCTTTTTCTTTGGTGAAATTGGTTTCTTTACATCGTCGTCAGTACTTGAAATGGCTCGTCCACGATATTTTCCAGAACGAGTAATTTCTGGGGCGCTTTCTTCGCTGGACAGTCCGCTAAACATACTGCCACTTCGACGAGCACCGTTGACGTAATGTTTCTTGTAAGGATTTGCCGATTTTGAACCTTTGAGTACTCCGTTTCGATCTTTCTTCTTTTCGTCTCCTGATTCTGTCGGAGCAATCCGAGCTAGAAGTTCTTCGAAGTCATTCTTATGGTCAGGCGCATCGGGATGCGAATAAAGTCTATCATAGATTGATGGGCCGTGATTTGCCTCTATTATAGCAGCAAGATCTTGACCCGATATCGAGGCATCAACTGATAATACAGCAACTTGTTTATGAAATGTTTGTTCTCTCATCCGGAAGAATGAGCGAGAGAGCTTTTCCCTCCTACTCACCATGTAACATAAATTACGCACCCGTTCGAGATCTTGTCTCAGTTGAACGAACATTTTCATTTTATCCAGATCAGCTTGTTCTTGGCGATGAGTCAGAAGTTCGCTGTCATCGGATTTAGGTGGCAGCAAGGGACGATTATGCCCTGCTCGTCTCTTCAATTTCCAGTAGTTGTAAATATAATGTATAGCATCTTGATCAACATCAAGGAGATGTGAACTAATATCCTTCAAACTAACATGTCGATCGAATTCTCTTTCGATTTCATGCAAGCGAGCAGCACGAGCTTGAGTCTTCTCCTCGGAAGTCATATCTTTTCGGCGCTTTCTCTTCACCTCCTCCTCCTCTGAACCTGAGCCCGAACATTTTTCTTTTTTTGAATTGACACTATGTTTTTGACAATAAGAGCGTAGTTTTACACCATCATCAGCGTTTTCATCTTCGATTATTGCACGCATTTCAAGTCCATGTTTAAATGCACACGTTACGTGGTAAGCAGTCTTACAAGTCTTTACTGAGCACTGTATGCACGCTCCTTTACGCTCGCGACACAATACACACACTAAGGACCAGCGCGATGCTGGGATAGATGATATTTTTGTTATAGGTTCCATTTTTTCGGCACAACCGATCGAAACTTCGGGGATCCATAGTACACAGCTGACGTGAGCCCACTTGTGTCCAGACGGGGTGCATTTCATAGCACCCCCGAGGTTGGGGCACAGCACGCATGTTGGCCTCACACCGTCACCGCAAGGTCTGCAGAGCCACTGCCCTGTAAAGGTAAAAGGATGTATTTTATTACGAGCTGTGTTGACTGCCTTCAGCACCTCTTCCGGTGCATTTAAACTCACCGTTACCATACATACCATCAGGAATGACAGTTATGCCATAACAGGCCTGGTGCACGCATATGTTGCACGAGTCACAAAAGACCATTTCGTTGCCATCTTCGGAGTCTGGAGATCGGCAAACATCGCATATGACATTTTCATCATATTCAATGCCCAGCCCCTCTTCGGATTTCATAATAGCCTGAATTTTGTCCCATGTTCGGACCTGCAACAATACAGACGATCGGTATTTAAGTCATTGATGTTGAAATATATATAAAATAACTTTTGTCATTTACTGAGTTCTTGGCGCGATACACCTGAAAATCTCATATAATCTAATGTACCGAGCATTTTAATTAATATCAAGCGACGGAGGGTCTATAATAGCATCGATAAATGCTCACAGGATTCAATAGTGACTCAAGACCAAATTGCGCCGTATTGAGTTTGGAACGTATGTATTTAGGAAAATGAAATACGAATCCGCGTGTCTGGACTTCTGCCATTAAATAGTCGCAGTTAAAACATGTTCTTACTTCAAGAAAAAAATATGAAAATTTTAAGAAGCAAGATAGTGATTAGGATTTTTGCGCATATATTATAACTATGAACGGTAGTAAAGTAGGCTGAGTTTTAAATTATCTAAGAATTGCACGAAAGAACGTCTCCGGAGCTACGCGTGCACATTACTCAAACGAAGAAAATTTAAAGAAGAAATATTTATTTTAAAATTTTTGTAGACTACTAATGAACAAGCCAAAACTCGATCGGTGAGTCTTGTTTAGTCAAGGAGGTCCAATGGCCACATTCAGACTACATCAACAAATCAGGTTCACAGTACCATATTATTGAATTGTTTGCGAAGATACGCCAGTAAACCACATTTGAGTCCAATCGAACGCCAGGAAGTTTTAATTTAACTTGCAAGATTTTACCAAAACTAAGATAGTAAGTTAAATAAAAGTATGTAAAAAGTTTAGATATGAAATCTTCGACACTAGAGAAAACAAGAAGGCGACAACAAGTATAAAATATAGATATAGTTGAATTACTGCTATTTTGAACGGTGCATTAATAAGAACGGCTTACGCAAGGAGGCAATATGTGTCACGGTCTGCTAAACTATACAATAAGATAAAGAAATTTTTAAATATCTATACCAATAACACATATACCTGCAAAAAGTCGATTACCGCATTTCTTAAATCTTGTAACTATGTGGAAACTGAGGCATTTCTAGAGGAAGTAAACTAACAACATCACACACACATACGCGCACACACATACACACACGGTCAGAAATACACTTATGCACCTTAATTATTATTTTTTAAATTGTAACAATCATTCTTAAAGTAAATTACATTCCTAAATTAATTTAATCTAATAAATGAAAAATTATCCAATTCAATCCATAATTAAAATACTTTTTTTTTCTTATATATTTTTTTTGTTGATAACTCTGATTGTATACTGTTAGTACAACATTATATTATATTATAATTACTATTTCTAAACATGTCAAATATTGTTAAATTAATGTGGAGAGCGGGGATATTCTACCACAAGTATTTATTTACTTAAAAGAAATCCTCGATCGTAACTAAGAAATGTAAAATCACCTGTTTATGAATAAAGATATTTATTATTATTATTATTATTATTAATAATGACTTTGCCATTGAAAAAATTGTTCTCATACCTCATAGTTACATCAACGTTAGGTCTCGATTTAGTTTACCAATGGGTTTAAGTACGAAGCTACAAGTACAAGGCAGGGTCGACGGGCCGGTTGATTCAGCGGGGCTGTCGCGCCACATGAGTACCCAGATAAACATGTGGTCGCGCGCCGGCAGAAGCACGTTGGCTTGACGATCGATACTAATTCGCGCGCCGAGTACATACTCAACGATTTTAACTCCTAGCCGAATTTCGATTACGGCGGCCAATCTTAACAGGGATTAGCCAACTGCGCGGGAGATATTATAGAGCACAAGTGTATGCACAGTACACAGGTGTACTCTCTGTTCCTTGTCCCTATTGCAGCTTTAAGGGACCCAGAAGTAGTTAATGGTAATTTCAACCTGATAGCTTTACGCGTTCCTCTTCCTTACTAAAAAGGGTCTTGTTAGACAGACAGACAGACAGACAGACGGACAAAAAAGGGATCTCAGAAGGGTTCCTTTTTCGTTTGGGATACGAAATCCTAAAAAAAAATTCCTTTTTACTGGTAACTAAAGCACAGCATTAATTAACTCCTGGCAATCCTGGCACTCAACAGGACGGGCGGATAGATATCACTCAACTCAAAGGATATTACCAGTTTTCAAAAACTTTTTACTCTAATTCAATATGAACGAACACCGTGTGCAGTCTATTAAATCGCCTGAGGCCGTCACGTATAAAGTAATAACGAGAGTGAGTTTTAACCCAGATGCGCGTAGTGAAAAAAAGGTAAACCTTTTAGTTTTAAGGTTACATTTTAGTAACGGATGAAACTTAGAGGGCCAAGGCAACAACATTTGTAAATAATGTTTGTGAAAAAACTTTTATTTTTATACGCTAAGTTTCGAGAAAAACGCCAAAAAACATTTGGATTTCCAAGTAAACAGTGTTGTGATTACTGTCTTGCTTACGTTTGGTACACAAGTTCGGTGTATTAGTAAATCAAAATGAGAGATACAAAGGCAAAAATATAGTTTAGACTAAACAGAATGATCTTAATAATATTAAATTTTTATGATGTAAAAATTAAAATATTGCCCGTTTTTTGGAAAATAATGTTCAGGTCCTATTTCTCTGACATTTCTTGCTAAAATGAAACCTTGTAAAATAAATGTCAGGTAGCTTTATAAAGTTGATGACTCTTTTTCATTTGGTTTCAATATTGTATTTGAAACTTAAAATAAACTTTTCTTTTAACTATCTAAACTATTTCAAATATATTTTTTTGCATATTAAGAAATTGTAGACAATATAGGTACCAACTATACAAATCAAATCACAGGTGAATTGAACAGTTAAGCAGAATTATTCAATCTCAGTTCCTTTGATACGTTTCAGTAGCCTCTAATTAAATCCACATCTAGAAGACCTCCTGAATGAACACATAAATAGATTAAAAAGTCGCAAAAAAACAGAAAATGAAATAAATTAGGTATGTACGAATGTTCTTATTTCCTTTCTACCACCTATTCAGTACACTTTTTTTTTCATGAATATGTACAAAAAAATAAGAAAGATCCGTGGTCATGCTAGGAATCATCACACCATAATAACTTCACAGATCAACATTACAATCATTGCTTTTAGGTATTCGACACATAAGCGCTTGAGCTATTATAATAGCTAGCGCTGAAAATATTATAAAGCTGAAAAGTTTGTTTGGTTGAACATGCCAATTTTAAGAACTACTAGTTCGAATTGAAATGTTTCTTTTGTGCTGGATAGTCCATTTATTGTAACGGTACGACCAATAGGCGCCGAGCATCATTTAAAAAGGTTGAAAAAACGGAAATTTATTCTTTTTGAGAGCTTCCGTTGCGTTTTAAGTTGCGCAAGTCACGTATGACAGAATTTATTCCCTTTATAAGTTTAAAAAAGTTCGCGACGTTATAAAACAGCATATCTGTCTTTCAAGCTTAAATAACTACAAGCTTTTTTATGGTAATACTAGTGGTTCCCCGCGACTTCGCCCGCAAGAGTTGGATTTCCCATATAAACTTTCATCGCCCATTTCACCGCCTTAATGTTTTTATATCACAACAAAATGTAGCCTATGTCCTTTCCAGGGTCTCGAACTGTCTCCATACCAAATTTCATCTCAATCGGTTCAGCGGTTTAAGCGCCAAGAGCTAACAGACAGACAGACAGACATACACACTTTCGCATTTATAATATTAAGTATGGATTATTTTTTGTTCTAAAATATATGTTTTTTTTATAAATCTTATATTTATCCTTTTTAAATGCCTTACATTACTCATCAAATATTCTATAGAATATAAATATATATTTGATTCCAATGAGTATCTTAACAAACAAATAATAACGAAATAGGAGTAACCACGCGCGCATATAATAATAATTAAATATATTTTTGGACAACATCACATACATTGCTCTGAGCCCAAAGTAAATAGCTAAAGCAGTTGTGTAACGGAAATCAGAAACCACGGTAGTACCACAACACCCAGACCCGAGAAAATATAGCAAATATGAATTTCAATACAGGTTGACTTTTTAGAAATATCCAAATTTAAATATGGTAATCTATGAGGAAAATAACAAAACACGTGTTTTTTTTTCTTTTGGTATCGCCCAGTAAAAAAAATTGAGATATAAGCATCTAGAAAATGTCTAAAAATACTAAGAAAACGAACAAGGCACGCAATTAACACTACCATACGCGCTAGCGGCCGACGTGATCCCCACTTACCCGCCCCCGTATTTAATTGATGTTTTAACGATCCTTAATTGTTGACTTTCGCTCTAAATTAAAAATTCAATTTGGGAAAAATATTATATGGTGACAACTGACCCACCTATTTTAATTTATTTGGGCTATACACGATACCTAACGCCTAGAAAAAAATGGATGGTGACTAAAAAGTCACCCTGTATTGACCCAACCGGGAGTCTCCATCTCTTAGGTCCCGGGTTATACAATACATACCGTATTACCCGGGACCTAAGAGATGGAGACTCCTTGGAAATCGGTGTGCGAGCCACTGGACCACGGATGTCGTCGTAAGAGCAGGCGTTAGCATCGCTTTTTCTTTTTTACATTTAGAAAGAGGGATTGATGTTAATTTTAGTATAATTTGATTATTTTCACAACACACACATCCAACCACGTAATCCACAAGTAGAATGCAATTATTATTTATAGCTTCAATATCAAGACTATTATATACATACTATTATTATATATGTAAAGGTGTACTATATGTACTGTATTTATTTATTTTTATTTAATTGCGACACTACGCAGAGCGTCTATAATAAAACTTTGGAAAAAGTCGAGACCATTGAAGTTCAGGTTGAAAATGGACAGTAGTCTATTCAAAGGAGCTCGCTTGCCTGCATTGGTTCTACATACACCCACACAGAAGGTCTTCTCCTCCCTGCGCGTGCTTCTCAGCACAGCACGTCTGGGGACGCTGTAGTGGATCAAGTTACAGAGGCTTATGCATTCGATTCTATTATTTATTAAATTATAGAGAAACATGGCTGACAACAGTAACCTTACTCTACCTTTCATATAACGTTGCACGGAACGCGCAGAGTTACCCTTTTTTTAAAGGTAACTAGGATTTTTGCGGGCAATTGATGTTAATTTTAGTATAATTTGATTATTTTCAGCTGCGATGTAACATCAGTCGTTGATAAAGACTAGTGACATACCAAAAACCACGCGGGAAAGTCGCGAGTGGAAGCTAGTGCATAGTATAATCAATTCATTGCAGTTCGATTCATAACATGTTACATGTATTATTTTCCCAAAAATATTACTCAGTTTTAGTTCTACATAGTACTGGTAGTAGACCAGTTATGTTTTTATATTATACAAGCGTTTTTTTTATATTCAAAAGACAAGTTTTTATTTTTAATACAACTACGCATTTCAAACTCATAAATCGGCAGCAAGAAAATTATAATGGCGTTAAGGTAATTTCGAACAAGAATTCAACGAAACGCGGTCAGTTCCAAACTGAACAGACGGTCACAGCCTATATGCATGTAAAATCATAATTCTCTTACCTAGCTCTTAGAGGCAGGCACTGATCACTAAATGCGAGAACATTATTAAAACTTATATATTTAAAATATAAAATTGGATGATAAATTGCGCGCGAGAATCGTTCACTTCGGGGAGATGTCGGGCTGTAAATATGACGCTAAGAGGGAATCGGTGGGACTGAAGGGCGGGCGCGCCGCCCACACTGCAAGGGCGGCGGCGAACGCGGCGGGCGCCGGGCGCAAGGCGGCTGCGAGCGATTCGGACACAGGACGTATTCCGCCACTACAAAAAAACCGTACTGCGAGTCGGACTCGCGCACTGAGGATTCCGTACAGCCAAAGTGGTGCTCCCTGGTGACATGTCCGCGATAAATTATTTTCAATAAATAGTTACACCATCCTTGCATTAACATTGATTCAACTTTTAGTGATTTGGGTGTACAGTCGAGCAAATTGAATCATGACTCACTTTGCCGATTATTCCTTTGCATTCATAAATGTAGTAAGGTTTTCTTCGCTGTCATGCATGTTGCACATGTACGTTTTAAATATGAATAAAAATGCGTCATAACGGGTCAGAGATCTATGCAAGTTTAACCTTTATTATCACTGCACTAGACATGTTTTAGATAAACCAGTCTTAATATGAATTTAAAATAAGTCCATAATCCAAACTCTTTTCACTACGAAGAAAAATGTATTATAATTTAAAAAATAAAAAACGTCGTGTCAAATGTCAAGTATACCTTTTAAGTCTGAAATTGTATAAAAACCTAATTCAATATCTACAAACAAATCGTATAATGGCAAATTTGGCAGAACAAACAGCTAAGAATAAGTCGGAACACAGTCAGAACATGGATCAGCCGGCATGCTAAAGAGGGTACCCTCGAAGACAGACGACGACATAATCATGGCGTTCGTCGAATTAAGAACGGAACGGAAGAGAACGGAAATGCAACACTATTACGGATAACATATTTACAGACAAGAAATCATTTCGCTCTTCTCAACATGGTCGCTTAACTTCGTGGCGTTACGATAACACGCGATACACAGAGGATCACGTTGTGCCCAACCAATTATCCAGCTGAATTTCAGCTAACATGTGTGCCTGGATGGATGCCGGAAGTGTCGGAAAACTTGTTCAAATTTCTCCTCGTCATACCACTATAAACTATGTCAATTTATTGGAAGAATCAATGTTACCGACTTTGCGAACAGTTTACTTGCGTGAAGAAGTGCCAGTATTCTCCTTTGTTCATGATAACTGTCCAGTGCATACTGCCAGAATTGTCTCGAATTGGTTTACCCAGCATGAAGATGCATTCACTCTTATTCCATGGCCGTCTAGGTCCCCAGATAAAAATTTGTGGTGTTTGGATTGGGGAAGTGACATTTGTCGTCTAATCGGGTTACTTTTCACTTTACCAATTTAATGCCACTTGTTAAATATATACTTAAAATAAATATTAATTTCTTCAACTAAGTATACTGTTTTATTTCATCATGGCAAACACAAGTTCCAGTGGAACTTTTATAAAAGAAACTGGTTCCCAATACAGACTTGGCGCCCGGCTGTGCCGAATCCCGAATATCTACCTACCTACTTGTGTGTTGCATTGCAACCCTTACCCACATGAAATGAAGTTCTCGCCGACTTTTATACAAACTTATTCGTACAGATAGCGACCATTGCCTTGTCAGTGACTGTCAGTGTCTAATAAAATGATAACACGTTCGTTTCTAGGAAATGTATGTTCAAGCGAATTTCAACTTACTTGTATAGAATGACAGTAGAAAAATGACCATAAGGTGGGTCATGATTCAATTTGGTCGACTGTACATAAAAAAGCTTGATCGTAAAGTGGTTTTGAACTACACTTCTGGACACATCTATTGGCCCACCTTAGAGTTTAGGTTTCGATGGCCCCTACCGAAATATGATTGCTAGATTGAACAAAAACTGTTGATGCAGTTTTAAACCTGATACATTTTATCATCTTTTTCGATCGTATTGTTTTAAATTTGAATTCAGAATCCCATACGACATGGAGCTACGCCTAACAAGTCGGATATGCGCCTTGTTAAAGGCAATTGATTTTTGAATAAAAAACATGTTTTATCAAATAAAGGTTTAATTTAATAACGCGTGTTGTCTCCATGGGCATCTACCACAGCTCTCATACGATTAGGCATAGAGTTTATCAACCGCTCTATGAAATTTTGAGGGATCATCTCCCATTCCTCTTCTATGGCAGTTTTCAACTCCTGAATCGTCTGGGCAACTGGCTGACGCGCCCTAACAGTCTTTTTAGCTCGTCCCACATGTGCTCAATGGGGTTCATGTCTGGGCTTCTGGCTGGCCAGTCCATAACTGTGATGTTCACATCCCGAAGATATTCTCTGACGATGCCGGCCGCATGGGCTCTTGCAACATCATGCATAAAAAGGAAATTTGGGCCCACATAGTCCGCGTATGGTATCACGTGAGGTTCTAAGCACTCACGAATGTACCTTTCAGCATTTAATGTTGGCAGCCGTGGTCCTGTAACAACCTCAAGTTGAGTTTTGCCGCTCGCGGATATACCGCCCCAGACAGTCCATTAGCCACCGCCATAAGCAACCCTCTCTTCAAAGCAGCATTGTGCGAAACGCTCTCCCTTACGTCGGTAGACCTTCTTCCTTCCATCATTGCCATTTAACACAATTTTAGACTCATCAGAAAAGAGTACACGGCTCCAATCTTGCTGTGTCCAATTTAAATGACTGCGTGCGAAATGAAGGCGCGCTGTTCGGTGGGCTCGCGTTAGTTTGGGCCCATTAGCTGGCTTGTGTGGTACCATATCGCGTTCTTTTAATCTTCTCCGAACAGTTCGAGCGCTCACAGATACTCCGTGGAAGTCGCAAAGTTGGTTTTGTATCTCAATGGAGGTAAGGTGACGATTTCTCAAGCTGGTCGTCACGATGAATCGATCCTGCCTTTCAGTTGTGACCCGAGATCGTGGCCTTGGCGTGGCGTCTTTAGGTACCTCCGATAAACATTTCGGACCGCAGATCGACTTAAATTAAGTTGAGCACTCACGTTTCTTTGGCTGTGTCCGGCCTGAATAAGTGCCACAGCTTGGGCGGCGACTTCAGGTGAAGTATCCATAGATTATTGATAGAACTTCACCTTAATGTTAAGAATAAGTAATGTTTGTTGCAAAACCAAAGATATCAATCACTTTTTCAAGAATTAAATCCAAGTAAACCAATAAAACTAAGTTTTCTAAGTATTCGATTGTTTGATATCAACAAACAGGCTCCAAATTGTCTTTTGTTTCTTAAAATTCTGTGTTCGAAATTCAAAAAAAGACTATTGAATGAAATTGTGAATGTGTCAGGTTCAAAACTGCATAAAATCTTTTTGCTCGACCTAATATAAAATTTTAGCTAGGACCAAACGAAACTGAAAATACAAGGTGGGCCAATAGATGTGTCCAGATGTGTACATTGACGATTTAATGGTTTGCCATGTATGTTACTTGCAGTATTTTTTTTATTAATTTCTTAATTATCTTAACATCCAAACAAAAACAAAACTACTAACAATAATGTTACTTGAAGATATAACGCAATCAACCTATCTAAAACTGCTGAAACATAGTAAACAAAGCAGGACTCGCGTCGCTCTACAATTCTCCGCTAAGTGAGGGCCACGGCTTGTTTGTCCTTTCGTCCTTAAAAGACACCTACGCGCTATCGGTACAGTATCAAATTTATTTTCACTACAACATTTTAAAATTATTATGAATAGTCTAAGGAGCTTACAACTTTCCAATAGTTGATTCCAATGTCATGACAAGTACATTTAACAATAGAAGAAGACGATTGATGTTCACAAAGAATCTGCTGAAGCGAAAATCTATATGGAAAATGTTTTAATATTGTTTAAAATTTAGTAGGCTGACGCATAGAGATATAAAATATTCATTATATTAGTCAATGTTTTACGAGTGTTTATAAGAATAAATTCGTTCTTATCAGCAATATTTGTGAGCCTATATAGCCTTGTGAGAAAATAATAATAGATAATAAATGGTTTTAACAAACACACCAATTACAAACTAAGCGTGAGCTTGTGCTTTGGTGACTGGGATAACGGATAGACATACATAAATATATTTATAAAAATCCATGACAAATGCTCGTGCTCATCACACAAACACATGCCAATTGTTTCAAAATTTCAACTCTGTAGCATTTTCCAGTTCAATGGCACCTGTATTCGCCTAAGCAGCACCTTTCATCTCAGTCCCTATACCGTTGACGTAAACACAATAAATCCCACGCATTTAATTATTTGACGGGCATTGTATCCCTAATGTACTTATGAATATAAGAAATAAAAGTGTATTATCCCATAGACAAACCATTATCCCTTTACACGCGCGCTCATTGTGATAACGACAAAAGAAAATGGGAAGTAAATGCACACTGAAAATGCCAGACGCTATACAACGTGAATGTTATTAAGTTCTAATATTTAAGAACATATTTAAAACTTAATTTACAACAACTTTTAAAAATAAATCGAAACCCTTCGAAATCCTAAAAAAATGTTTTTATACTAACGTCGTAGAGGTACTCCATATTTTAGTAAACGCGTTAATTGAGGATTTGGAAGACATCTATTAAAAAAGTAAATTCGCATTAAAATACGTTCCTTAAATATAAGAACTTCGTTACATGTCACATAGTATAAATAAATGTAGATAAATATAGCCATCAATACCAACAACATAAGGGTATGATACGATAATTTCTACAAAGTTGATAGTCTGAGAAGATATAGCTTAAGATGTAGGCTGAGGAGGATGGTCATAAAAACCAAAACATCGGTTAAACATGGGTAAATTACTAACAGGAGTATTACTATATATTTTTTTTAATGAATCTGCTATCTCGGTGGTAATTAGTAAAATCATATCATTTTTTCTAATTACGACATACTCAAAGTTTTTATTATTGATGGCCACAATCATCTCCTTTGATGTGCTACTGTCTAAAAGTACTATTAGAAATGCAACTCAACGTAATTGAAACGATAAATAACAAATAAATCACTTTTTACTGTTTATTGTATCTTTAAAAACTAGCAACTAAAAACAAGTAAAAGTATCAAAATAAAAGTCATAGACAAAGTATAAAATATTAATATAAAAAGGATTTAATAAATATCTATCGCCAACAACTACACATGTATAACTCAAGCATAACGTACGTATACATTTGCTGCGAGTTTATTTTACCCGTTCCGATTTACAGACGCCCCATAATACGGCCACGATAATCGCTTCTCGCTTATTAAGCACGGCCGCCAGGTCAGACTACTCCACATTGGGCAAAAGAATACCAATTTCTTTCCTACATCAATTTTAACATTAGCCTTAGGAGTCGCGAACCTTTCCTGAAAACTTTCACGCTACAAGTTTACAAAACAACACGTCTTATTTCAATCCCTTAGTTAGAATGTGTCGCCTATACAATGAGATGCTGGTGCGAAATGGTATGACAATAGACATATTTAGCGATAACTTGCCCAAGTTCAAGCGGGCAATAATGAGTGCCTTAGTTGAGGAGTACAATTGGGTGAACAATAATCGCAATAACTAGATAGTAAGTGGGTAGATAGTAAGTCCAATATGTATTAATTTTAATTATAATTTTAATTGTTTTGATTTGTTTACACTTCACTTTTCTTTTTATTTCTCATTTTAGTTTTTGTATTATTTAGTTTCTTATTTTTACTTTAGATACACTAATTAATAATCAAGCAGTGGACACATACTTTGGGATAATATCTAGCCTAAAATTTATGTAATCTTATATAGTGTATTTTGTGATGTTATTCCGTTTTGTGTTCCTAAATAAATAAATAAATTTAGATCTAATTAAGAACTAATTCTATGTATTATAACTTATTCACTGTGACCTGTAAGTGTTAAATACGGAATAAAAGCTGTTTCCGTAGTTCACATGGGTAACTTGACGTGCCGCCGTTAAAACACATTTTGGCATCGTAAGACTGGAGAATACAATCACATTAATAGGTCAAATTTTGTTTGGACAAGAGTAATTAAAAAAAAAACACAGTTACTTATTATATCTTGTAAGTAACATTAGTAAATTCCCGGGGGCGTTTATAAAGCCAAACAAAAGAGAAACTATCGTTTGTTGAAATATGCGACTTTTTTAAACGTTTTTGGTATTTACTGCTTTGATCGAATTTCAGAGCATAAGAGCTTTCTCTGCACATCAATCAGCTACTGACTAAATAAACGACGTGAATCGAGAAGCGCACTTGCATTCCCATGTTCATTCAATAGTTTTTAGTTTGTTTTTTCATAATTTTACAAAGCATTACAAAATTTTATTAAGTTGCGTTTTTAAACCAGGTTTGTGATAACGCGACCTGAGTCGACGCATCTCAAGTAATCGATGACCCTTCCCGGTAAAACGCCTAAGCCCGCAATGCATCGCAAATTCCACTATAGATGTGCCAGTATGGGTAGCAAGAATTTGTTTGTAATGCGCTGAGCAGGGCTACGTAAATGAAGCTATTATAGGCAGAAAACAAAATAACGTGTAGGCGTTATGGCTGTGCGCGATGTAGGGGAATTCGGAGGATAAATTATAAACTTTGGGTAATATTTGTAAGAAATCAATGTAATTCGTGTGAAGTAAAAGAAACAACTGGTAAAATAGTAAAAACGTCAAAAAGAGAAGGAAATTGAAACATTAAAAAAAAGTATAAAAACACAAAGAGTTCGGTTTGCCACAATGGCTTTTACAGAAAACAAGATTGACTATGTTTATTTTTATTTTACTTAATTGATACGTCTGTAATTAATTAACAACAGATAAAGTTTATTAATAGCTTTAAAGTCAATTTTCTCGTAACTTTAGTCTACTGTAGGACCGTAAGAATTCTCGATCTTGGCTTGATCATCTTGAGAGAGACTGTTAAAAAAAGATAGCGTTGGGTTCTTTTTAGTGCTTGTAGCACGTATACAACTCATACTTAACGACTCGCCACGAAACAAAAAAATGTATTGCCGGTAGGCATGCACAAACCCACACATCGCTACGCACCAGAGTCCAGAACCCTTGTTGATCTCGCAAACATCGCTTGTTTCACAATAAACATAATGCCGGAGGATATTGAGGGGGTTAAGGACCGATTATAAATAATAGATACTATTTATCTAATAATTATAATCGGTCTAATATTGGAAATCTAAAATAAACTATGTGTTAGTTTATACACAGCTATGCGACACGAGGGGAAAATACATAAAATATTGTATATAGGATATTTTGGGAATGAAAATATTATTACAAGTAAATAATACTGCATCAACTACTACTTAGATGCTAAAATATTTAGATAATACATAAATAATCATATTCTGGAAACCGAGATCATTTTAATTAAATTGTGGTTTTGATTCGAGCGCAATAAATATTTGGTTATTTAACTTCGTTTCAGCTACACAGTTGATTTTTGGGATAAAATTCTTAAAAAAAAATAAGTGTTGGCATTTAATACCAATCTTGTTGTTTTAAGATACATATAAATGCTGTTAAAAACAACCTTTTGAATTATAGCTTATTTGTGCGATACGTCTTCATGCAGTATTTCCAGTTAAGTTCATCTAGTTGTATTGCTGTTTGCTTATTATTAACTGCATCATTGACATTATCCATCATCGAATGACAATAACAAGACGCAATCTGGGTCTGAGCGAATCATAACGATGCCGGCCGCTAATCAGGAAGCTGACGATATGTAGTGGTGGAGTCTGAGTGCAGTACATAACAACAGTGCATTATGCACATTCAAATTATACAAGGTGACTGGTACACAAATAGAAGAGGTCATTGGATAAATATATGTTACTTTCCCCAGCTAAAGTTTTATAGTTTGGGAGATATGTCAATTTTTATACTTTACATATTTAAATGTTTAAGCTTAGTGTGCATTAATTACTTATTTTAAAAACCGGAGGTTAGGGCATCAAGAGCATGTCTTTTTTTTGTATTTGAAGTAGAGTATAAAATGTGATTAAAATTGTGAGTGACACCGTCCCCGAGTGCACGAGACGAGGAAAACTGGTAAAGCACATAACAACCGAGCCACGCCGGGCCGACGAAAATGAATTTGAGCTCTATTCGCCATCACTGATGGTACTGCATAGCATTATTATGACTTATAAACTATTAAGGTCCACTCTTCTCTACAAAACTTATTGCGTACGAAACAATAAATACCCATATTTTACAATTAAATATTAGAGATTGCCTACCATCGATAGGCGTTTGGGGATCGATGACATCGCATCGAAATATACAATGTTTATAAGTAGACAAACACTTGAGCAACAGGTATTACGAGGTTTGAGACATTGCACTGAGATTTAAGAGGAGTTTACCGTGTTTATTTACTAACTTTTCTACAACTATCATTACAGGAAATACCCAATAACTATAATGTATCTTAGGCCTACTAAAAATATTCTATGGTAACAACGATTTATTGTAACCTTTTCGAAATCACTCAGCGTATTATTAAATTAACATGATAAATCTCTGTATTGGGCCGAGTGCAGTTCATTCATTATGTGCGTGTAATGAATTATATAGGTAAGTGCAACATTTAAAGATCGATATTGACCACGCTTCGCCTATAGGCCGCTCGCGGTAAACAATGCAACTCTACGTTTTATTACCTATACCTACGTATTTCTGTCCCAGAATCGGTAATTTAGCACTATCCACAAAGAATTTTAAAACCCTATTTCTTGAATATATATTATATTTTAAACACACTTTCATTAATAATTTTTAACTATCTGCAGTATTTGATTTTTGATTAAGTTAAACTCGATAAAAAGTATGTTAGTTGATTACAGTGAAATGTGACTTTATACTTTACTATAACCATACAAAATTTATGGAAGAAGAGCGTTTTGACAGTTCATTAAAGTACGTCAACGATTCGTGTCAGATAGTCAATTAATATAATAATTATTATGCGGAACAGGCCTTATTTTGAGTACGTTCACAAAAAATATACTTAAAGTCCGTTTTTCTTTGCGTGTCAACATTGTAAACAATCTTTTTATGACTTTTAAAACTAATACTGTTGAAAAAAAAAATTTACTAATAGCTCTAAAAAGCTGCATATATTAAGGCGGTCCAGCACGAAATTGAGAACGTATTTCTAAATCACTTGTACGATGAGCTGAATTAGTTAAATATATTTAAAAAAACTTATTTACGTTAGCCTAATCATTGCACAAGGTCCTGGTCTTGTTGAAATTTGAAACAAATTCTTTATGATTTAATAAACATGACTTGACTAATGATATCTAAGAGCATTTTTTTTCGAAAACTTGGTGATTTTTACGCATGTCACAATAATTTATAAATGAAAATGATTGTCTTGATATTCCGCAGGTCTCCATCTTTTTAATACACACGAATAAAACATAAATAAGAAAATATGAACACTTTTCAGTTTTTAACACAAATGTCTGATGGTTTTGCGCATTGCGCCGAATAAAACTATTGTTCTAATTAAATCATCAAGTCTTAAAACTCTAAAGCGAATGGATCTAATTACTAATATTAATAATTTCGATTCTGTTTGAAGATCGTCTAGACTTTCTCGACTTGCTTCGCGCTGTACCCCCTTAAGGTTTGTGTCCACTACACCGTACCATACCTTGACCGTGCTAGGACCGTATAAAAAGTATACATTTGATCTTCAACCCTAAACAGAAGAGTTAAAGTTCAAAGTGTATAACCGCGGTGTTCGTTTTGACAGTTCCAGAACGGTGCAACGACGAACATCGAGCTTAAACATTTTGAACTTTAACGTTTCACACTAAGGTCGAAAATGAAATATGTACGTCTTATCCGGTCCTAGCACGGTCATGGTATGGTAAGGTGTAGTAGGCAAAGACCTTTAAACGATAAACTACCAAATTAGGATGTCATTTTTGTGTCTCTTCTTATCTTATTTTTAAATAAATAATTTCGTTAAAAAGGAATGTCAAGATTGTTTACAAAGTTGGACAAGCAATGAAAAACGGACTTTATGCGAATGTGTGCGTGATCAAACATAATGAGAAACTTAACGTAAAATAAATATTTATAACTAAGATATTTGAATCAGTGGTTTTATTTAACTTCGAAATTAATCAAATTGCTAATCAATTTAAATGAAATAAATAAGTAATGACATACTAACCTACCCTAACACTAAAAAATAAGATCGTCGAACTTTTCATAAGCAAATACTAATTCTACGCGATTTTCTAATCTGACCTAGGCATAAAAAACCCGAGTTGGCAACACTGACTCGCAGCTCGGACATCACGCGCGAACATGCATTGTGAGGAGAAAACTTTTGACTGAATGTCGTGATGTATTTTAGGGAATTTATGGACTGATTTTACAATAGTTACCTACGAAATATTCGTGGAATAAAAGTAAATACGTCAGATTTCTAAATTTCAACACATTTCTGAAATATTCACATTAAACTATATTATTAATAGGTCACTGTATAATTTATTATTCATTCTCAGTCACTTTTTCTTTAAGAACTACCCTTAAGGCATTTTTATGTTTTGGGGGTGTATCAGATAATGATAAGAGAAGAGGGTAAAGAAATAAATTTTGCTGACAAAAAATCATCACCGTCTTCTGGTGGGACTAGAACCTCCGACCTTTCGCTATCCTGGCGATTACTCTTTCAACTGAGCTATGAAAGACATTAATCACTCTACGAATGAATTTTTGTAACTGCTTGCTACGCCAGTGAGCCGGCGTTGATTTAATCACTATATGGGAATGTATCCGCAAAGTTTCCAATGGTATCCGACCTGATGGTATGGTTATAGCGAGGGGTCGCGGGTTCACGTACTACTAGACGGCGATCGATGAAGAAATTGTTGTTATTTATAATAATATAACTCGTAGTATGTACTGATAGGGACTAGTGTTAACATCTCGCAAAAAATGTCACTTTTTAAGCTTTTTCTATGCTATAAAATTGACACTTGCAATCAGGTTTAAAACCGTACTAGTTTTGTTTGAAGAAGTATGATTGTAAGTTTTAGATAGTACGAAACAGGATGAAGTGGGTATTTTCTGAACTATACCAACCTGCAAAGAACCGCGCACATACTTTATTTCTTTAATAGCATAGTATTGATTTGAAGGTACAGAACTTCGAATTAGAAAGGCTACCTGGTTTTCTAATGGCTTCGTAACTTCGTACTTGCAACAACGACCCTAGTCATTAAATCATTCAGCTTCTTGCATTAGTAAGCAGGGCAGAAAACATGGCTTGTTCTTACGAAAAAGTAAAAATAGAACAAAGTTGGCTAGTTGAAGGATATTGGGACCAATTCTTGGCAGCACTCTCCAGGACTAATTTAAAGTTCGGTCTGCCTATTTTCTGGTAAATGATCTAGATGAGACAGACTAATGATTTAAATACGTCAAATCAAACAGCTGTTAGCCGCTGTCAGGCCTGTGTATCTTCCCGCGTAGGTAGCAAAAACGTACCTACGCGCGGCGACCCCTACGTAAGGGACTAAACAAGTTGGGTGTCGCTAGCCGGCAGCGACACGCTCCCGCGTTTTATTCACCGGCAGTGCGCGACACTAGTTTGCTGGTAGGACGAGCGTGAATAAAGTCCTAGAAAGATGCGCTAGATGGCGTAAGTAGCTTCTTGTGGCAGTCAACCCTATCGCGTTGCGTGATAGTACGTCACTGAATAGGTTTAGTGTATTATGAATCATATTTCAGAGTTATAAGAATGAAATTATCTCGCAATGTATTTCTGTAGGTGTCTACACGAAAATGTGCTTGAGTCAGAGGCGAACTGAATTACACCATATCGTTAACAACATTGAGTAGATATTTCTTTAAATTTTTATTGTAAAGTCATACTTCTGTACGGAGTACTAGTACTTATTCTGTGCCCTTGGTAAGGGACTAAACAAGTTGGGTGTCGCTAGCCGGCAGCGACACGCTCCCGCGTTTTATTCACCGGCGGTGCGCGGCACTAAGTTGCTGGTTGGACGAGTGTGAATAAAGTCCTAGAAAGATGCGCTAGATGGCGTAAGTAGCTTAGTAGGCAGTCAACCCTATCGCGTTGCGTAATAGTACGTCACTGAATAGGTTTATTGTAATAAGTAAACTTGTAAAATGTTCCAAAATTATTGTAGACTATCTCTTTTCGTTTCCTCAGCAGAGAGAAAGAGACGATAAAGTAAAAATTAATTATAGAGAGTGCTGTCAAGATAAAGTACATTTTCTATTTTCATTCGTAGTTCTAGCTTGTCTACTTCTCCACGAAATTTTACTCCAAAACCAAGTATAGCACAAAATTGTGAAATCTTGAACTGAATATCTGTAGATCTAACCATAACCAGTACAACGTCACTTCGAACATACTGGAGCCTACTGAAAACCAACGGCAGGGGCTTCAGAGGGGCCAAGCTTATGCTTAGTGAGGTCCTTGATTTCGACATTACACACGGCACAGTGAGGGTGGCGTTGACGTTCTGTTTTTGGTTGCTTAGTTTCTGTGTGTTTTTTTAAATGTTCTTATCGTACCTTGTGCGTGTCTTCAGTCCCTGTTTGGCAATTCCCAAATTAAATATTTCCATCGGATACAAGTGGGTACATTGCCCAAGTATTGATAAAATCTAACGCTGGCTCACTGGCGTAGCAAGCACTTTCGTCGACTGACTAACGTCCTCTGTAGCTGTTGGTAAGAGCATTCGCCCGGAGAGCGAAGGGTCGTGGGTTCAAGTCCCACCGGATGACACGGCCGATCAATTTTTGTGCGCGAACTTTAATTTATTTCCCAAATAAATAAACGTTTCCTTCTTTCTAGTTTTTTGAACTCACCTCCAACTCCTCGATGACCCTCTCGAGCTGGTCCTCGTTGATCGGCATAGCGCCGGCCCTGGCGCGCTCGCAGTTCAGCAGTTTTAGCCACGCCATGTCGGTGGCGTCGAGGTCGTACGCACACGCCGCCTCCGCCAGGGCAGGGGTCGGGCTAAGGAAGTGCTTGTCCGGCTGGTAGTGCCCGTCGCGCGTCAAGTGGATGTACTTGTCCCGTGGCCTGTTGGAGAACACGCACTTTAGAACGCTATTGCCACACGAACGTCATTACCATCATCAGTGGACGTCCACTGAACATAACCAGGCCTGTGTCACTCCCCGTATTGGTATCAAAAACGTTCCTAAGGACGGCGTACTGCCGCGGCAGGATAATCCTTAGGGACTCGCGAGCGAGCAGTGACACACGCACGCGTTTTATGCACCAGCGGCCCGCGGCGCCACGTTGCTGGCTGGACAAACACGAGTGAAGTGCTCGTGAGATTCGCTAGATGGCGATAGTAGATTCTTGTAGCTGTCAACCCTACTGCGCCGCTGGTTACGACGTTCATGTAGAGGTTTAGTGTAATCATAAATCATTGGCCTGAGTTATAAGAATAAGTGTCTAAACGAAAAGGTACTGGACTCAGAGGCGAGCAAAATGACACCATATTTTTGACATTACAGTTGACATTACAGTGACATTTCTTTGAATAACATTGGAAAGCAATACTTCTGTACTAGTATTTATTCTGTGACATAGGCCTCCGCACAGTCTTCTACAACGACCGAGATCAAGCAGTCTGCATCCAGTGCGACTGCGATTTTTAAAAGGTCGGCTGTCCATCTTGCCGGTGGACGTCCTACGCTGCGCCTTTGATCAAAGGGTTTCCAATCTAGAACTTTTCACGAACTTTACATACTGTGACACGTCGAACAGATCATAGACAGAAGAGATACGTAGCTCAGTAGTCTATATCGAATCTGTGTCGTCTTATTTACGTTTCAAATACTATAACATTCTTTAAGGCACACAATAATTCAATTTACCATGCTCAAAAATGACTGAGATCGATAGTTCATTTTAACCATGTCGCCGTAGCGCGGGTCACGCTAATAATTAATATGAGCTTAGAAATTGTGAATGTGCGAGATTTCTAAGCACTACGTCGGTTGCACTAGTTGCTTCTTTTTAAAATCAATAAACCGGTTTTAGACAACTTGTGTAAAGTAAAGATACATAATGGCTCGCTTCAAATAACGACGCACTGCGCTGCTTTGCGATTCTTGCGTTGAAATTGACCGAAGTTTGGTGAGCTGAAGCCCTGAGTAAACGCTTTTTGCATAGCTTTATTTCAAGTGAATCAGTAAACGCGCGCTTTCAATCTTTTGCATTGTATAAAAATGTATCCATAGTATAGCGTAAAGGACTTCGAAATTTGCGTTGCGGGTGGAGAAAATATTTGTGTGATGGGCACACGAGCATTTAAGCATGGATGGATGTTTATATTAACGTATATATGTCTATCCGTTTTCCTAGTCGCCGTAGCACAAGCTCATGCTTCGTTCGTTTGGGGCTAGGTAATTGGTGTTTGTTGAACGCATCTCCTTTGCCTTGATGAGCCACGTGTATGGTGCAATAAACGGATGATGCATTTTCCCCGCGGGGAGTTTGAACGACCTTCAAAACAGATCACGTTCATTTGAAAGAACTCGTTTCAATATCACATCACATGCGACCATATCCTTAATGCATCGAGGTAAATCATTTATGGAGTAGGTACAAATTGATCACTCAATTTAGGGCAACAGTGCAGAGTAGGCTTCTACTAAGCAGATATTATGTATTATGTAAGTACCTACTATTATAGACCGCATTTAAGTACTTAACTTTACATCCGGCTGTGACTGCGTTGAATTTTATCTGCTTACTTTGTATAGAAAAAATGCATTTTCCAAGACTGATAGCAAAGATCTATAAGTTAATTTCGTCGTCAAAAAATATCTGGATAGATACGTAATGCAATACACGTGTAAATAAATTTTATTTGCGTTTGTATCGATGCAAATGTGTACAATCTGCTTTTTACGTACGTAGGGACGTAAGGCAACTCGACTTAGACCCTAGAGAAGCATCTCTAGTAGAGTTAGGAAGCCTACTTCACCGGCAGGCAGCAAGGTTTTTGATTGGAGACAATTTGATCAAAAGCGTTATGTAGGGCGTTTACCAGCAAGATAGACCACAACCTTATAAAGGTTTCAAGATTGCACTGGATGCGGGCCGCTGTAACATGTCACTTTGAAAATATGTGAGGGAGGCCTAGTTTCAGCCGAGAACGTCCTGTGATAATGATTATGCTAAAGGAGATATCTTGAAGAGGACACGTTCATCAAAAACACATATTTTCATATTTTTTAGTTTGATTGTAGCGCTCGAGTAGTTGTAGCAAATATTAACAAGTAGGTACATGATCAGTGTGACATACCAAAAAAAAATATGACACAGATGGCGTGCACCGTAACATTTTACTAAGAATTTATTACGATTTAGAATTTTAGTTTAGGTATTGATTCTAAAACACGCATTGTAAACGTTAGGTTCTGCAACTGTCCAAATAATGCGGTTTATCTTCAAAGCATAGTTCAATTCCTACGGATTAAGGAGCTTTCTAAAACGTGCCATAAGCTGTTTTGATGGCATCATGGCACGATCTCGGTGAAAATTATTACGATTATGTCGCATACTCTGCTAGTCTGCTTGAATTTCCATTGCGATCGTATAATATGAATGGGATATATTTTTTTTAAATGGCTAAATGCGTGTCAGCAGGTCACATTCAGCCGGTAGACCGATAAGACTGTAGAAAGTATGGAGATATGTATGTAGTTCGAAACCTTGGAAAGTACATAAGACAGTTTTTATTTTGGAACTCATCCCATTAGGGTGGTGAAAAGGGGGGGAGTTTATATGGCAATAGCTTAACACTGGATACACTATATCAATTTTCATGGAATTTTAAATAGCGACCATTTAAAACTTTGGGAAGGCATGTGCTTCCCAAAGTTTAAAACTAAAGTTTATTATTGTGGAAAAGTAAGTGAATTTATTGTGAAAATGGGTGGTGGAAGTTTGTATTGGCTTAGACTGATTTGGATGACAGGTATGGAGATAGTTTGAGAAATTGGGAAGTACTTCATAGGATAGTTACTTAGGAATTCATCCCTTAACCCTAATTCGACGCCGTGCAGTACACTTCACATTGAATGAAAAAAAATCTACATCACAAAATAGACCGTATGTCTAGAACTCAAGCTGCTATTATGCATCCTTAACTGTCTACCTACGCTGTCAAAAATCAGCAACGCGTGCACATCGACGGGAGTAGACATGTGTCGTTATCGGTTTTTGAAATCACGCAACTCCAACGTTATCCGTTTGTAAATAACGTTATAAAAACTGACTATTTTTGATAACTATCTATTTGCACAACGTCAACTATACCAACATAATAGCAAGTGTCAAGGTCAATAGTTCAAAATAATGGACATGAAATGAATCAATAATGGACTCTCGTACCTGCAAATAAGTAAAAAAATCAATCATGCAACGAGGAGGTCCGAGTCAATCCACCGAGTATACCTGTTTCATCCACACATATCCAAACGTTCTACAAGTTTTTCATTCGCAAACAAAACACATCGTTGCGACACGTTAAGATCATTATTGTACGCTCGCTTTACACTGCCGGTTACATTTTATGGAGTTAGAATTATACTGCAGAGCGAGCAATGTAAAGCGTCCTGCTAAAGAATGTCAGTAACGTATCTCAACGTTCGCTGTATTCGCCTGAATTTACATCGTTGTGGAAATAGATAGTTTTTTGACCGTTGGATAACTGGTGTAGCGTAGTACGTTGCGGGGCTTAAGAAGCGAGTCGAGTTATTCACGAGCGCGCAAGCGAATGTTGCGATAAGTTTTTGGTTGCTGATTGTTGTCAGGTTGTCCATTGCTAGTCTTACATAAAGCGTTGTGAAAAATAGATAGTTTTTATGACGCCGGTAAACGAGTGATCGTTGTGGAGCTAAATAGATAGTTTAATAAATATCTATGTTGAATAACGCCCACCTCTAGACGGGAGCCGAGCAGTCGCCGGCGAGATGGCAGGAAGGAAGGACGCGCTGCGCGGGCTTTCGGTAAGTTGAATTTTATTCATTTTTATATGGATTATTTCCTTGTAATATCAATAATAACCAAAGATGATATAGCTTTGTAGTCACTCATAATATTTTGATTGTCTTACTAGGTTTTGTTTAGTTTTTACGAAGCCCATAACTTGTATGTCCAGTATATTTCCCGTCGTCGAATTACTAGTAACGTAACTGCTAAGTACTATGTCCAGTATTCTACCCTTTGTCAAAGTTGTAGAAAACTTAATACAAATCTTATTTCTAATATTTTTTCCGTTGCCACATAATTAGAAAATTACCTTGTCTTGTTTCTTGTTATATTTTTTAGGGATTTGCAAATAAAATGTTTCACACCTTACTATTTTTTGTTTTTCAGAGCTTCAAGTCTAGAGGACATCGCTTAGTAGCATTGGTGCCGCCTGAAAATGCTCCTTCAGACGTAGATAGTGCTTCTGAACTTGAGAATGAAGAGGAAATTGCGGTTTATGGGACTGAAGAGCTATCCTCCTCACCCTGCCCTTCTATTGATTCGTGCTTAGAGCGCATGAATATATTGGACAGCTCCGAAAATGATACACAAGGCAATACTTCAATCGACAGTGAAGAGACTAACGTTAATGCTGATACAATAGTAAACGAAAATCTTCAATCAGACGACCGTCCTAGCGTCAGTGGCAGTGAGAACAACCCTGTGTTTGAAGTTAAAGACAACTTGAACCAAGAAGAGCCGCCTTTGACTCCTATTATCAACAACGTGCTACCGCCGACTGGTAAAGTAAATTACAATGCTTTACCAAGTTTGGCTTCATTATTGTCGATTCCATCATCTAATGCTTCGTCTGTCGCTAGCCCGTCAACACCAAAAATAACCAGGCGTAAGAGGAAACCACCAGTCCGAGCTGGGCCAAATGTCCGGGCAAAAAAGACCAAGAAAACTCTCGTTGTGACCTACAAATGGAAAAAAGGACATTTAAGACATAAGGCTGACATTGCATCAAACGAATTCGTGTTTGAGTTGCCAGACACTGACTCTCCGTTAGACTTTTTTCAGCTATTCTTCTCCCCAGATATACTTGCTGATATCGTTGAAAACACGAACTTGTACTCAACCCAAAGAACTGGAAAATGTATTCAATTGACTATCGAGGAGTTAAAAGACTTTCTCATGATTCTCCTTATAATGGGTATTGTAAAAATGCCATCTTATCTAGACTATTGGTCCTCAGAATTCAGATATGCCCAAGTAGCTGACGTCATGCCATTGAAAAGATTTGAGCAGATTCGACGCAATCTTCACTTTGTGGACAACGCTTATTCGGATGAGGACAGATATTACAAGATACGACCATTTATTGAAAAAATAAGAAGAAACTGCCTTGCAACGGAAGAAGAAACAAAGTTCAGCATAGATGAGATGACAATACCGTATAAAGGCACTAAAGCAGGAAACCGGAGACAGTACAACCCCATGAAACCTAACAAATGGGGATTTAAGAACGTAGTACGAGCTGGTGCTTCTGGGATCGTCTATGACTTTCTATTGTACGGCGGTGATGATACCTTCCGATATATCGACTTTAGCGAGGAGGAAAAGCAGATGACACTAGGTGCTAAATTGGTATTGGCCCTTTGCAAAACAATTCAGACTCCAGGATGTGCCGTATATTTTGACAATTATTTCACAACTCTTGATTTAATCTGGTATCTACGTGAACACTGGGGGATTTACAGTCTCGGAACCATACGGCAAAACAGACTGAAAGGTTGCAAGGGACTGTTAAGTGACAAAGAATTGAAGAAAAGAGGCAGAAGGTCATTCAGCCAAATTGTAGACAATGACAAAAAGATTGCCATTGTCAAATGGTACGACAATAAAGTTGTAACGTTGGCCTGCTCTTATGCAGATTCTTCAGAGGAGCCTGAAATACATAAGCCTGAAAAAGTTCAGACACTGGCCTGAATATACGACTTATGGACGTTGCAAGTTTTGCAAGAACAATAAAACGAACATACAATGCTCTAAATGCAAGCAGAGGTTGTGTTTGGTGACCAAAAGGAAATGCTTTTATAATTTTCACAATAAGTAGGTAGGCAGGCAACCAAAAAGCAAGTGACAGTGATAGAGATTTTTTAACATATATACTTTTTAAGAACTAAAAGGCTGATTGTTTTTAAAATATAAGCTAAACATTGTTGATAATTATGAAGATTCTATAGATACTTAAATGTTTGTCAATTTTGAAGTTCCTATTAGTATTTTAAGCGTAAGCCAATGTTACTATAAGACAATTTTTCTAAAATATATTGAATAGTTTTATTACGGAACCGCTTGTTTCTTTTGTTTTTTCTTTTTGGCAATGAGAAGGATACTGCACATGGTTGGGATGTATCAGTTTCTTATGCACTTGGTAATGTCCAGTATTATGGACGTAGGTTTTTCAGGAAGCTGAAATAGGTAGATTTTTTCTTATATTTTTTTCAGGGTCCCATACAAACAAAGAACCAAAATCAGTAACGTATTTACAAATTTATTTTAAAAAAAATCCATCGAATTAAGGGTTAAGGGGTCTCCCTTTTTAGGTTGGAGGAGTTTGTCTAAAACAAATCTCTTTTTTTTTCATTTCAACTCTCTCAAAACCTCATTGGAGCATTTCGGGACTACAAATTCAAAATTGACACCTCAGTGTCAAGTCTGAAAACTTGTGATTAGAATCACAATTTGTTTTACACTATTACCTACCTATTTCATGGCTGTTTTCATATAAAAAAAACTGTAATTACACAATTTCTATAGGTTTTTTTTGTGATTTCATTCAGTTTGGAGTAGACTTCACAGAAAGGGTAAGTCAATTTTTAGTTAATTGCAAAGGGGCTCATTTTTGTACTTACAATTTGAATTCTTGAAAGTCAGGCGGGCGAGGGTTGTCAATGATCTTGACCTTGGGCGCCGGAAGCGAGTCAGGGTTGACCGGCACTTGGACGCCGCGCTCCCAGTCCTGCTTCCATGTGTCCATGATTACCCAGTACTCAACGGGCGTCAGCGGCTCTGAGTCCGGCAGCTTCATCGCACTGATGAGATCTTTCCTGGAATCGTTAGGTTTGCACGGTGAGCTCTACATCCTAATAAAAACTCTCAGACCCTTCACCGATATCACACAAATCCATATCTCTTGTTGATGTAACATTTTTAAAACAAATCCAAGCCTAAACTTTTCACATATTATGTTGTTTATACTTTCGAGGTACATTTATGCTTGCTTGACTACTCTAACCACTTGGATATATGTACTAAAGACTAAACATGAATGAAATCTTTGTCGCAAAACTTCGATGTGTTCATCATTTCGGAGTCAATTTACTTTTCATAAGTATATAAATTACAAAAAATTACATCAGTGTGCAGAAGATGAACTAAAATAATTACGAAGTTGGAATAAATGTCCCTGTTGGATTAATTGGATTCAAAATCCTTAAAAGAAAAATATTAAGCAGCACACATCTTCATTGAATGTCTGATCAAACACATTTGATTATAAACTGTTTACCTGCAATATTTTAAATAAGACAGTTGAAGAAAATGTTACTTTAAAATTAAATAATGATTGTATTAGTGGATAGTAAGTACCCTCACAAGTATACCTTCAGTAATCTTTTACTTTGTTAATCACCAAAAAAATTTATTATTTTAAGTAGAAATTGATTCTTTGTTACAACATACTAAACAAATAGATGATAATAAACTTTTTCTTCAACCTTACCTTGCCTTAAATTAGTACATTCTACTAAATAAGTCACATAATGGTAACAATGTGTCAAACAAAATTCGCATAATAACAAGTTAGAAAATATAAATCAATTTACATTAATTCACATAGCTCTTACAGTATACTGTAATAATCTATTACATGTATCTATTTTTTTTTTATAACTGGCAATTATTCAATAGTAAGTTATTTATTCACAACTCCATTTTTTTTTATTATCTGATATAGGTACAAACTATTAACTACTACATAAATTAAACATGAATAATACAAATATTACAAGCAATACTATTTGCTTAGTTTAATTTTAAATAAAAAGGAACTAATTAAGCACAGCATAAGGCCAGGTGTTGGTGCAAAAAGGCCTTTTCACCCAACTGCATCAAAAGCAGGGTAATGTTTTGTCATCTATTAGAGACAGTCAAATATATGGTCCATTTATTCTTACTAAAAAAGCTCTTAGTTGAAATTTTTTATTTATCCTGATGCACTTTGAAATGCTTATTATCATGAATTTTCTCTCTGTCATGGGAACTCCAAAAATTATAAGTTGTATACATACTGCACCTTTAGATTATAAAGAGTAGATACAGCATACACACCTCAGAAAGTATGGTCAATGAAATTAACTGCAAACATTATCAAAGAGATTCGCCAAGCAATGTGGATTCGTTAACTCTATACTATTTTTTTGTAGATGCAATATGAGCATGCTGTATCTTCCCGCTTTGAAAACTAACTAAATACTGTGTGTAACATAACCATGTATTTTTATTCACCATTTCTTTATACTATGACAGCAACAGCTTTAATTAATTGAATCATGTACACATTTCTTGTCATGTTCGAGCATTTAATTTGTTTCTGAATATTTGATAATTAATTACAATCAGTATGCTATGTACTGTAAACTATTTATATATTTTGGCCCACAAGAATTAAGCAATCTTGTGATAAACACACAGAAGACTCAGTTATTAAAGAGAATAGGGAATACTATTTGCACAGCTTAAAAAGATTTTTCTTTAAATCCCCATAGTGGATTTAAGTTTATTAAGAGATAAATCAATAAAATTCAATACCTGCAGAAGCATCTTTGCAAAGTAACATTCGCACAGCTAATGACTTAAAATGTATATTTATATAATACTGTACACTAGTTTAGTACTAGTGTACAGTATTATATACTCACAGTAGTTTTTATTATTGAAAAACTTAAGTTTGAAATAAAGTTTTACTTTTGAAGGTTAAAACAGTAACTAACTAAATTTTGGCTTAGGTAAAGTTTTTATTTACTAATTAATGCTGCAAACTTTAGAATTAACCCTAACTATGAATATATGCACTAAACACGGCAAGCATTAGCAATTAGGTAAAACTTTTCGCTTTATGCATTAATATAGAATAACATGTAGCAAAATCACAATGATTTCTTTAATCAAGCAAACTTCTTAATACTAACTGTAGGATTTAAATTAAAACTAGTTTTATGAACATTGATAAAGTTTGTAACTTTAAAACCAATAGAGATAAATCACTTCAGCACCATACCAAATAGCACACAAACCTGAATAGTTCTGCTGGTGCCTCAGAGGCATTTCTGTTGTATATGGATGACATCTTGACGTCTGGTCGGAGCTGCCAGAGGGCGTCTTCAGGCTCTGTTCTGCGGCGCTTGGATGTGCCTGGTTCTTCACCACGCACCCCAGTTGCTCGCTTAGTGCCTCTCATAGACATCTCTCTTTGCTTATCCACAACCTACATGTTCACGATCCGACTACTGCTTTACACTTGGAACGCGGCAGCAGCATCGTGTAAAATGTCACATCATTCACTACATGATAGCACTTCAGTACGGTACGATGCAAATGGTGCAACCTGAAATGGAAATAGCACTAGTGTTACAATCACAGCAAGTACTATTAACTACTATCTACATGCATTAGGTAAAATCAACCAATACTGTGAGGCCTGCATCTTATGATTCCAAGTATATACTGTGTCAATTTTGACAGTACAAAAACACCATACACAAGTCAGACAACAACAAAACAGTGTGCCATGGCCTAAGTACAACACCGAAAACACTAGTAGCCACTTAATTTCAACAATATAAAGGCAGAATACTTGATAAAGGGCATTTTGACGTAAAGAACAATAATGTCAATTCACATTTCGACAATATTGTAATTACAAGTGCTAATTAAATCACATCGAAAATTTACCTCGCTTAAATCATAAATACACGTTATCGAAGCATATGCAACACATTTTAAATGATTATTAGTGAAAATAATTAGAATTCCCGTTTGACGTTTCACTTATTGCACGAGTAAAATGTATGGCGGGCCTGAGACTGCTGGGCAGCCAGAGTAAATAGCGGCTGGACGGACGCTCGTAATGCCCGAGCCGCGCCGCCATACCACTCATCACAATTAAACAAAATGCACTCACAGAATACTTTAACACTGCCAAATAATGCCATTTTTCATTACATATCCGTAAATATTTATCTGGTAGTCTCCATTAGAGACTACATAACAAAATTGACAACATAGATAGCAGCACTGTTTTGTTGCCAGATTGACATGAGCCCTACGCATCATTCCCGATATCTCTGGCTGTGAAAGTATGAATTATAGTAAAAGAGTATGTTGCACTTCCTCACAATAATGCATTCATTTTGAAATACCTCATATTTCACATACATTTTCTGTAACAGACATTTGGCGCCATTGATCCAAAACCCACTTAGGTCACGTGACTATGTACGAATCACCAACGCAAGCCAAGTAAAATGGCCAAAACGCACATCGAGTTCATCTAATGTCATTGGGTTTGAAAGGAACTTGCCGCATAACATATACATTGAGACGAGATTATTAATTATTTAAAGCCGAGAACAAATCAAACACGAGCACATAATCAATAAACATTGGGTTTGTCAGCAAGTAACACAAATTTATCTCGAAAAGTTACAACATGAACATAGAGCGAAAGATATCAATAAGAAGTTACGGAAATTGGCCACTAGTTGGCGCTGTCAAAAAAAGTTACACAGTGTTGCAATTAAAAAAAAAGGAAATTGTTTTGTTTTTATTAAAACTTAAATTAATTTTAATACTCATGAAACAATCACAAGTTTCCTTTGTTTAGTTTTATTATGTACATGACTAGCACTTTAATTTACTAGAAATAACATTCATAAGTGAAGCTGTCCTTCTTTAAATGCTATGTTGCCATGAATAAAAACAAATAAAGCAATGAATTTTTCTTGGAAATTTTGATGAATCATTATGCAGATTTATTATTTTCTTTCTAATCTATTAAAACTGGGCATTTATAACGAACTAAAATAAAGGGTTATTGTATTTATATTTATTTTATTGATTTAAATCACTATGTGCCTTACATTCATTTTATTTCTTATCTTTGAAATAAATAGGTCACATGAACGCGGTCATAACACGTTGTACTTTTCGGCGCCTTTCACTTCGCAGTGGTACTATGAGAAATAAAATGGTAGTACCTACTATGGTACCGTACTCGACTCGACTCGATGCTTTACGGTTTTAGATGGTCGATATATTATAATGTCAAGAATATTTGGCAAGAGATTACAATTATATTAGGAAAAAGGATAGGTAAAATAATAAATGAGGAGTGAATGAATGGGTGGATGGATGGGTGTTATTATATCCGTTTAACATTAGCGCTTAGCTTAGTTAGCAAGAAATGTAAGAACTAACTAATCCTCAGTGAGGATTAGTTAGTTCTTACATATTGATGGTGAGGATTCCTCACCATCATTATGTATGAAAAGCCTCACCTTCTTACCTTCCATCGCTGATTGTATTGATATGTAAGATGGGTGTTTCTCCTGGCGTCGAACAATCCATGTTCGTTCGGGGCCCGTTATCTCTGTTATGATGATGTCATTAGCCGTTAGTGAGGTATACCTTTCGGTAATTCTGGTAAAGCTTTTATTACGTAAGGAATAAAGGCGGTTTCAGGGTCAAAGTGGGGTAGTCTGACCTGCGGCTGTTTGTATGTGCCTGCTTTTGTATTTATCTATCCAATCAATGTCATATCTAAAATGCAGCCTGAGTTTGTATGAAAACAAATACTTATTACCTGAAAAATAGCGTTGCCTGCTTATCGCGGCCCATACCCTTAGAGTAGATACATTATATCTACTCTAAGCCTATACGTGACCCGCAGTCATTGCATTCATAAAATCTTTTTTAAAAAAATGTATGCAACGTGGTGCACATTTCAGTAAAAAATAAACTAGTAAAAAAGTTACCTTAACCGCTATAGTTTTGCTTTAGTTTTTGAAATGCATTATCATCATGATTTTTTCAGAATTATCGAGCCAGCAGTTAAGCTTTTAGAGGGCCGAGGGGGGGGGGGCGCCCTACTACACCAAAAAAAATGCACTTTAATATTTCGTAAACGGACATGACGAAACTATAACCCCGTTATTACAAAAACTTAGTACCGGGTTTAAGCCAGGACTAAGCTATCAGCTAGCCAATTAAAAGCGTTTCTCTATTAGGTTATGTCACGAATGTGTCATTCATTCTTCTGTTGTCGGCTAATATTTAGACCTATTTTAAACCTGGTCCAATTTTTTTGTAATAACACCGTAAGAGTTCCTAGTCAAGACTAACTCTAGCCCTAAACATGCTGATTCTCCTGCGGGCGCCGCATTATGGGCGTTATTCGTGATCACTAGGTAATAAACGAGTGACTTGCCTGAACAGTGATCACTCGTTATCCAACAAAATGAAAACTAGTTATTTTCTTAACGTCATTCAACGATCGAATCACAGGCATCTGCATTCAATAACTGCTTATTTCACAACGCTCTGAAATTAAGTAGAATTTCACTCTTAAATGCACGAGATACCTAATGTAGATATTTGGTTGAGTTCACTCACACAAAATCACTGCTTTCACGTTATTCGTTACGACATAATTGAGAACGACGTTTTACATTGACCGTCCTTACAGATAATTTCAATGACATAAAGGAGTAAAACGTTGTGTGCGTGTGCGAATGAAACAACTAGGTATAGAACGTTATCATAAGAGGGAATGAAATAGGTTAACGTTATTTATCACTTTTGCTTCAGAGCGTTGTGGAAATAACTAGTTATGAAAACAGTTATTGGCGATCCGATCACGGTTATGATGTTACGTTATCTCAAAAAACGCTAACGACACATCACTCATGTTCATGTCGTATTCCGTCAACGCGGGTTCGGTACGTGTGCGTACGATGCGTTCGGCGCGTGCGGCTTTCTGCGGCGTGTATGTGCTCGTTTATCTTTACCTGTCTCTATCGTCGCTTTTTATTTACGGCATAAGCTATCTCATCTGTGAATTACAGTCGGTCGATCAAGCCGGTTACCCATTTGAAGAAAAAAGCTTTTAATATGTAGGTAGGGAATATAGCAAGGTCAAAATGGGGCTGGGGCTCGTCTCTGGATCAGACAAACTACCTCTTCTAATATATATAATTTTATTTTTGGAAACGAATAAAACTTGCACGGACTGCTTTTCCTTTTGTTTCTACATTTTATAACGCAACACGTACTGCGACTTGTATCACAGATTTCAACGTTTTTCCTAATAAAATACCTACTAAGTAACGTTTGCATGGAGTTCTTAAATATAGCAATTTAACACATGACAATACAGAGTTAATGCATATTTCTGCCACATCGCGCGCTGCGTTCGATTTAACAGTCCGGTCCCCACCAATTTGCACATAGCGATTATATTCCAGGTCATTCAGTAGGACTCCTAAACGTTTTGACTCTAATAAGTATGGTAGCTAACGATAGATATGTACTCAATTATACTCAGTCAAAATCAGACTGCGTGATACTGTTCAGCCTAGGTTTCATAAAAATAATCATAAAATTGGTTGAATCAAGTTTTATTGACATTATTACATTTCTGTTAACAGATCATATATGAAAGATTTACTTAAATAAACAATTTTATCAATATATCTAAAAATAAAAAATACTTACTTAATATTTGATCAGATTACTTATTATCCGATCTCGCTTTTAGCTAATTTCGTTAATAACTGAATATTCTAGGGTTTTAATATATTACTCAAATATAAGGTACTCGATGAGTCAAAACAATGGACCCTACACACAAAGCTAATGTATTTGTCAGAAAAACTAAATATTTTTATAAGGTGTATCATGCCTTTCAATTGATTTCCAAATAAACGGCGCGGTCGCCTTTTTTGGCACATTATGTAATTTGTGACCAACTGTATATTCTCTCTTAATGTTACATGGTTTAGGCTGCTCTGAAAACAATCAAGAAAATCCTTAAGTCTATAAATTTTTCTTTAGTTTTCTGTGAACAGGAACTTTGTTAGACACTGATGCTTATACATATTAAAATAAAAAGAGGTGTTCTTATAATCTAGGATCCGTTGTTTGTACTCTTGCAGTAAAAACTAATTTACGCAAATACTTGTAAACGTAATAATTATTTCATAATGTTTTAAGCCTTCAGTAAACTACAGTTTGGACAAAAATAAGAAGAACAATAATTCAGTGCTGACTTATATAGGTAAAAATAGCAATACATTTAAAAAAAGGAATGATTCAAAGAAAGAGATTCGTAGTTTCAGTGATTGATGAAACTTATTTACTAGTTTGAACTGTGTTTGAAGAATTTGTACTACTAACTAACTTAAATATACGGAATCATCGCGGAAAACCAGATAGATTAATGAACAATATCTTGCGTAAAAAATAAATATTCTTAGAAATTACAGAAAAGTTTAAGAATTTATGTTCGAATAACTATCTGATATTTTATTATGGGTAGAATCAAAATAGGCCTTACTTGATAAGTATATTATTATATATATTTTTTTTTTAATTGCAAGTAGTCAGTCAGATAGTAATGGGTAAATATATAAGCAGAATTCATAGTTGATTGATCACTTTCAATAAAATATTTCGAAAAGTTATTATGAAGAATGCTTTTGCTTTCGTCAAATCATTGTGCTAAGTGCTTCCATGTCCGATCACGGATAGGTACATCCTTGTATGTGATATACATATTACCTAACTAATATAAAGAAGTGTTATTTATAGTTATTTATTATTACAAAATTATTATTGTGACCTTGGAAGTATCAAAATGGATAAATGGCACTCACATTTCGTACAAATTCAGATAGATAAATGATTGAAAATCTCATTCATGTTCTCATTTATTATCTATACATACATATATCAAAACTAACATCTTATTGTCCTAATATATAAAATAATAGATAAAATCTGTTAACAAGGGATCCCATACATTTTTAAAGTAAAAGTAATATTGTTTATTATATTTTGTGTTTGGTATGCTAATGGAAGAAAAGTAAACTGTGGGAAGTGAAAGAATTTTCATTCATATTTAAATAAATTCAAAAGCCCTGTTTTGTTTAAAGCAACCTGATAAGAAAAACAATTGAATATGATAAGAATAAAAAGAAATATAAATAGTTTATGAAGTAAACATCTACTTTTACCATAAAATTAACAAAACGCAATAAGATCCGTTAACTGCAACATTTTTATCGATACGTATATGTAAGTAACTATAACTATTTAAATCCGTGATTTATCAATTATATCTATTCTTTGTTATTTTTGGTATACATCCTTACTAGTCTAATTTTAATAAAAACCCCAGCGTACAAAATTAACATATAAACAACGTAACCTATTTAGTTTTTAATGATACTGTGAAAAGACTTAACTAATTTTTTATGTTTTGTAGTAGGCTCGAATTGATATTCAATGTACAAGTTATGGTAATACGTTACGTACTCATAATTATGCGATAATAATTCAGGTGGACTCAAGATTGCCCGAAATATGCATTTCTCATTCATTACATTTGAAAATCGTTGTCAAGTATTACGAGTTATTTATGTCGTCGATGAGCGTAAAAAACTCTGTTCTATCATATTGACTAAAATAATAGGTAAATAAAAAAACATACTCTCCTTTCAATGTGAATGACCGGACTTGTAGTCATGATTATTAAATAACTGATTTCTATAGAATATCAACTGATCTGGAAAGAACATACCAGTGAAAATAATGGCAATAAAAACTTGCGTCGTACATACGTGACATTCACTAACACCAATTTGTTACGATTTTGAAATTACAAGCAACAAAATTGCATTATAAGCAATAAAAAAAACAAAGTGAACATTTATCAGGGTTACATGTGCGGTCATTTGACGTGGAATGTTTGAAGTCAGTTTAGATGATGAAGATCGACTCCTGGTTTTCGAGGAGGAAGTCGGTGAACGCGTTGATGGGCGCGATCGCCTGCAGCGACATCTGGCCGTTGGGCGGCCAGGCCAGGTTGGGCCCGAACACGACCGCCAAGTTGCTGCTGGTCATCTTGTTCAGGCAGCTCCTGTCTTGGACCTGTGTTGATAAAATTATTTATTTATCTGAGTGTGTACGTGTGTCCTTATTTATTTTATTTTATTTCATTGGTAACAGAAACAGACAATAATTGTATTAGGAAAGTAAAAAAAATATTAAAAACTAAAAGAAACTGGACTAATGCCCTAAAATGTTACACCTTTGCGCCAAACTCAAGTTGCGTAGGTAAACAAAGCTAAAATTAAAACACAAAATGAAATACGGAATGAACAAAATGAATTAAAAAAAAAAATGTTTTGTGTGCGCCTTAGCTGAGGTCATCTGCGACAACTTTTACTGCAGCCTTGTACCGAGAAGAGCTTTCGTCATCGCTGTATCCTCCTACCGAATTTTAACTACAGAGGCCAAACGCAGGACATATTATAGTGCACAAGCATGTATGCACTGTTTGTTCTTACACATACAAAGCGTATCGCCGACACTTATATGATGCGAACAGCCAAGGACTGGAAGTCGTTGCCCGCTGATATCTTCCCTTAAGATTACGACCTGGGCACAGTATAAATACTAGTACGACGTACAGAAGTATTACTCTGCAATGGTATTCAAAGAAACGTCTACTCGATAACGTAGAAAATATGGTGTAATTTAGCTCGCCTCCGAGTCGAGCACCTTTTCGTTTAAACGCTTACCGAAATACGTTGCAAGCGAACTTCATTCTTATAGCTCTGGATAACGATTCATAATACACTAAACCTATTTAAGGACGTCAGAACATGCGGCACGATAGGGTTGACAGCTACACGAAGCTACTATCGCCATCTAGCGCACCTCAGCAGCACTTCACTCATGTTCGTCCAGCCAGCGGTAAATAAAACCCGAGCGTGTATCACTGCTTGTTTACGAGTCCCTACTGGATTATACTCATAAAGTTAATATTCCTAACGGAATAGAGGAACAAAGGGCTGAGCGAGCGAGATGTCTCCATCAGCAAAACTGTATGATAAAAAGAGATGTGTGATGCGATGTAACAGAACCGTTTTTGAAACTGTCAAACAGTTTGTCGGCACTTATCGGCACGCTGAGAATTTCAGCTATTTTAATTTTTCAAATATTACATGAAATAGAGGATTTTTTTGAAATATTTCTTGGTGAAACATGGTGACTTGTTCAGTAAATAATTGTTGTACGACACAGCGAAATAACCCCGAGAAATGTTCATTTCACAGGTAAATTGTTCCAAATGGACACCACCT
The DNA here is from genome assembly GCA_949316185.1 of Pyrausta nigrata. Taxonomy (NCBI): domain Eukaryota; kingdom Metazoa; phylum Arthropoda; class Insecta; order Lepidoptera; family Crambidae; genus Pyrausta; species Pyrausta nigrata. The sequence goes on from OX438936.1 coordinate 6,368,699, forward strand.
ATTTTAGGTTTATTTTTGCCAATGCGTATTGAATTTTAAGTGCTTAGTGTGATAATTCTCTTCTTTAAACATTTGTTAATGTAAGAAGCGAATATCCAGCACAGATAATGCAGAATTTACGATTTTTTTGTGTAAAGAAATAATTTTCGTTTTACACTAGGGCTGTATCAAGCTATCGATATTTCGTTTCCACTGTCTATCACGTTATAAACGAATAATAAGTATTACTTTTGTTTAAGTATCTAAGTTTAGATATGAACAAGCTGGGAATGTAATTACTATTTAAGATACTTAGCCGATCCATGCAGTTTTTACCTGTTAGAATAGTTACTAACATTAGTAATCAATTTATCTGTCAAATTTCCGAATAACTTGGATAAAAAAATGCATGCCTAAAATTTATAAATCGTCCAAACTGGGTTCCAAACAAAAAATTAAGTGCAGTAAGCACTTCGAACAAAAATATTTCAAGACGCGAGGAGCAAAATAAGAATAATACTATTCTTCTGCTGATGTTTCATTGGATAGCAATGTCTACTTATGGTTATGTCTACGTATTATGTGGTTTGCTTTGTTTGGGACTAGATGATATTCATTTTTTTTCACAGGTCAAGATAAAGCCTAGACGCACAGTTTCGTCCTATTTTTACAAAGATATTGTACCAGTATCACATGTGTTAAAGTTCACATGTGAATCATCGTTACCGCTATTGCAACAGTCCACACCATCGACCTCTCTCCAACTAGATTTGACGGCAAGGAAAAAGTAGTTTAATGTCTAATATAAATGCACTAAGTTGCATCTCTATAAGTTTGTTTTTTAAATAAACGATTTAAACAACAACATTTTGCATTTCATTTATTATTTTTGAAACAACCGTATCGTCTGAGTTTTTTTTAAATGTCTTCACTCCAGAAGCATAGTTTCAGCCATGAAACATTCGATCCCATCCTATTTTTGTTTTATTAATTTAATTAACCTATTAATGTTACAAATTATTTTATCGATATCGATACTATTGTAACAAGCCACATAACATACATCACTGACACACATTCATGAACAATTCTACACACACAAATGTCATCCTATTTCGGTTTCGTTTGACAGCTCGTTTTTTTTCCTCTATTCCGTTAGGAATATTAACTTTATGATTATACTGCCGCGGCAGGACGCCGCGCGTAGGTACGTTTTTGGTACTAACACGGGAAGTGAGACAGGCCTGACCTGGGTCTCTTTAAGGCAGGAGTGAATAGGTTTTTACTAAGCAGACGTGAACCACCCTAACCCGTGTCTGCACCTCGCACCAATCTTGTGTGATTACTTCGGTGTGTTCGGTGAGCAATCCGGAATAATCAAAAAGTGATCAGGCGCAGGACCAACAGCTTAGTGCTTTCAGAGACAATGGGGTACACCACCAACTTTCTGACCCCGAAGCTGTTCTGAGGTTATGTATGTTTTAAAAAAACACAGCAACAAATTTCGGCCCGACCCAGAAGTCGAACTAGGACCTCGTGGATAGACGCCAGCGTAAGACAGAAACGAACCTTCCATAAAAACTGTATGATGTATTTTAGGAGCTTGTAGTTGTCCAGAGGAAGTCGCTCCAGTATCAATATCTTGACCTGACGCGGCTTAGCTCGGAGCGACCAAGCTGAAAAAAAAACAACATTGTTAGCAATTACATACCTCATTAATTAGCACGTCTCTTTGATAATGAAAAAAACCGGCCAAGTCCAAGTTTGACTCGTGCATTAAGGGTGATTCCGTATCATATACAACATTGGACACTATATTATACCTTTTTTTACTTTAAAACGGCAAAAATCACGTTTGTATATGAGGAATTTTTTTTTGTTGTTTTAATTTAAATATTACCAAATATTCTGTAAATATTTCAAGCGTCTACCTGTTGCCATTATAGTAGGATTGCATGCTTTAATACTATTTAATTAGTATCTAAGTGATGTTATAACGCCATTGTGATGGATAAATAAACGGATTTTGATTTGATTTGATTATTAATATCGAGAAAAAACATGTTTGTTGTATGGGAGGCTTATATACTTATTTTATTCTGTTTCTAGTCTTTGTTGTTATAGCGGCAACAGAATTAAGGTACATCAACTGTGAAAACTTTAAGTGTCTAGCTATGACGGTTAATGAGATACAGCCTGGTGACGGACAGACAGACAAACAGCGGGGCTTAGTAATAGGGTCCCGTTTTTACTCTTTGGGTAAGAAACCCTAAAAAAACTTTACTTTTGAAAAAAAAACGATACCGTAAACATAAATAGTCCAGCATAATTGAACACTAAAATATTGTATTTACAAAAATTCGAAATTCGCATACTTTTCAAAATTCAAATTACCCAATCAAATCGAAACGCCGCACTGCTCATGCTCCCTGTTCTCGTCTAACCCCCGTACCCCTGTACCCCGCAGGCGAGGACTCAGTAAGGCGGACTATAGCGTGAAGTAATTTACAGAAATAAAAGACATTGCGGTGTTCTTCATCGATCGCTGTAGCTACACGGTTGCAGTATTGCTTATATCATACGTTGAATTTATCGTACGTAATAGTTCTAGTTAAATTTTAAACGTGCCGTGACGTCACCAGTCTCCACACTTCATATTCGTGCATAATTTACACAAAAGACATCTTCATCGATCTGCAGCTCTGATCTAAGGCTCTAGCTACACATCGCCATAAAATTAACTACCACCGTAGATTCGATCCAAATTGAATAAAAGTCAGTCAAATATTGAAAAAGTTTGGAGCTTATTGCACGGTGATAGGGAACCCTAACACCGTGCAATAAGCTCCAAACTTTTTCAATATTTGACTTTTATTCAATTTGGATTAATATCTGAAATATCTGACCTGGTACGAATTCAATGGGTTCCGATTCGTTCTGGCTTATGTTGGGTTGGGTTTAAAATATAAAACAAAATAATAAAGTGAGTGTTTACAGACTTGCACGTGTAGGTAACGATGAATTCGTTATCAATTCTTTTTTTTTAATATAAAAAGGGCCTATAGACTAAATTTTTAAAAAAAAATATATAAAATAGAAGGGGAAGGTAGTAGTGATGTACAAGGCTCGAGGCGTCCGAGCCCTTTTGCCTAGAGCTCGGTTTCGTTCACAGGGCTCGCCTCGTTTGTATGGCGCCCGACGACTCGGGAGTCTTTTTCAGAGCTCGAGCTTCTTTAAAGGCTTGAGCCCTTTTTGAAGGCTCGAGCTCTATTGAAGACTCGAGCTCTTTTGACGGCTCGAGATCTTATGAAGGCTCGAGTTCTTTTTAAGGCTCAAGGCCTTTTGAGCATTCGATCGATCTCGAAGCATTTTTAGCGCACTAATTTTAAATGGTTTAGTCACATGATGTTAAGCTAGAGATTTAATTTAAAAAAAACAACAATTGTATGAAATATAAATTGTCAAACATATCCCCAAAAGCACCGATGCTCATGGACACCGCACTGCGACCGCGCATTATTGCTTCGTTACGGAGATATTAAAGTCATCAACAAAATATTGAGCTTTTATTGAAGGATTGCGTTCATTATAGGACTTGACCTTGTTTTACGGCTCTTTTGAAGGCTCAAGCTCTTATGGTGGCTCGAGTTCTTTTGAAGGTTTGAGCTCTTTTGAAGGCTCGAGCTCTATTAAAGCCTCGAGGCATGGCTCAGAGAGCTCGCAGCTTGGCTAAGCCCGGGGCACCAAGCCTACCGAGCTCACTGAGCCTTGCCATTCCGCCTCGAGGCTTCAAAAATAGGACTCGAAGCCTCGAGTCTTGTACATCACTAAAAGGTAGGCTCGGCATGCTGTGCTACTTCATTACAGCTTTTCATGTTTTGTTTTTACATTTTTAGAATTTTGAGTATGCAAGTGCACACCAGCTCGATAGAATGGGTTGCTTGTTGTTTAATTTACTTTCCTTTGATAAACCGGCACGTTTTTAAGTGCATCAAACGAACAATTTAAATGTTATAAATTGTGTTCATTTGTACTGTCGTCAGTCGTAAGTAGTGCCATGTTGAGGTTTTGTTTTGTATGGCGTAAGAAAGGTCGCACTCTTGAACTTTCGCGCTGTATCTCAATTAAAACTCCGGGCATGTTGGATTTGCGCACTGATGGTTCCGAAACTTGTTTGCAACAAAATATGTTTACGATACGATAAGATACGATACGATACGATACGATGTGCTATTCAGCCAGGATCCAAGCCTGATCCGGTAAAACCGGCACACCAAATAGCACGATTTTTATAAGGAAAAACACGCTCTGGGATAGGAGAGGAAGACCGACTAGCCGGAGCCCATCGGCCACAACCAACAAGATATGCATCGAGCTTGGTATAGGAATATAGGTAGAGACGGGTATCGTTATAGGACTGAGCGTTGATGAGGTGGGCGGTCTGCCTTGGTGGATACACGTGGTGTTCTTCAAGAGCTTCTTAGTCCTTTCGGGTATTTCTACATTTCTTCGGTCCTGCTATTTGGTCGTTGTACTGCCTTCGGCTTTCGGAGTTTTCTGTGTTCTTGTTACCTATACATTTGGTTCAGTCGTTTTGACGTTGTAGAGCTGTGGTTTGATTCGCTTATCTGTTTCGTCTGGTTGGAATATTTCGTGTGCAGCTTTTCTCATCTTTTCGCTAGTTCGTTCCAATCTTTTCGGCAACGCTTGTAGTACCTAAAGTCTTGATCTAGAGGGTCCCGTGTATATCGGTCTGCTAATCTTCTTGCTTTGTATCCTTGTGCACTATGGAGGATGTAGGGGTGTGTGCAATGTAAAATGTGGCCATAGTAGAGTCTCATAAATTTGATCTACTTCCTTATAGTCATGCCCTGTAAAAGCTGATGAACTTTTTGGTTTCTTGGTGGATTCTTGCTATGACTCCGCACTCTTTTACAATGATCCTTTCATAATGAAATCCTTAACATTGGTCTGTTCGATTGCGTAATTGCAACCGCATTTAGCTCATAGTAGGTCCTATTATTATCATCATAATAATAAAGTTGTTATTCTCGTTAATTGGTGTGTGTTTTATGTTTTAGTGAGCGGTCTTAGCTAGAGTAATTTTGCTTTGTTCAGTTTTCTTTTTGCTATTAAAATAAGAAATCGGGATAGTTTTATGGTACACGTGTGCCGGTTTTTCGACTTCGGTTTGTTGTAATTTTAGGGTCGTTTTTAGGGACAGTGCTGTGTAATGGTTGTTGTTTTGTTACCTTTGTTTTATTGGTATCCAGCCGTTTAGAAAGTTTCTCGGGGTTTTTACAATTAGTTCTCTAAGGACTGTTGCTATTGTTTGGGATAGCGGTGTTTTATTTTATGATGGACAGCTTCAACTTCCAAACACGCGCAAGTTTTTTTTTTGTGCGAAGCGCTTAGGCTTACTATTGTATGGTTTTTATTTAGCTAAAATGAGTTTTGGCGGTAAAGATATTTGAGTGTTATGGTACACGGCCGTAGATTCCCAGTATTCGTGCTTTTTGTTACGTTTTTTCCTCGTTTACACTGTTAGGGACGGTATTATCAATCTTTAATGCCTGTTGAGTATCTACGTAGATTTGTGGGAATTCATCAAGTTCACGTTTCGCAATTTGCGTAGCTATGAGTTATTTTATGGTTTTCTAGATGTTTTATGCATGGGGAGATTTAGTTACCTATAATGGCAAGGTATTATAGTTGTATAATATTTTCAGGGTTCCTAATAGAATATTAGATTTTTCACTATTAAGATTAGTTGCTGTGATAGGTTTGGTGTTATTTTTTTTACTACTTGGTAATTCAAAGTGTTTGACTATTTTTGGCTAGGAATCATAATTTTCATTATGTTCTAGTTTTGTGTCCTAAGGGTCATGAGCGAAATAGGATGTAGGTGTCTGTGTTATGATATATGAATGTCGGGATCTTTGTTGATAATACTGTGTATTATTTTATATTTCAATATGGAAGGATCTCACCAAATTTGTATCTCTATAAGGTGGCTTAGCTGCGTGCTGGGCTTCGTGCGGGCTTTTGGACTGGACACTTCCTGATTGCAAGCACACACATGAGACTTTTAACATCATCACTCGCCGAAAATCACCGAATTAAATACACTCGCAACGATACTCGCACGGCGCACCGAGTTAAGCGCGATTTACTGCGACCCCTGTACCTAATAAAATGCGGTTTATTACCACACTCACACTGACATAAACGCGATTTGTTACGATATCTGCACCGGTTAGAATGTCGTTCACTGTGTAATACACTGACACTGAATTTGACACGATGCACTACAGCACCAGCACTGAATTAATTGCAATTCACTACGACGACACTTACTCTGCAACGAACGCGATTCACTACGATACCCGCCCAAAATTAAATAAGATTCAGTACGACTCCAGCACCAAATTAAATGCGATTTATTACGACACTCGCACTGAATTAAACGCGATTCACTACGACGTCCGCATCAAATTGAATGCAATTCATTACGACACCCGCACCGAACTTAACCGGCAAAATAGTATGGCATTAAAACGATACGACACTCAAAAAAAACTATTAGAATTTAAAATAAGATCATGAAAAATATTTAACTTGTTCACTTTAGGCCGGTTTTGTATTTATTTGTTTGGAAAGTTCCACACGATTTTTAGTTCGTAAGACAATAGCGCGCGCGTTTGAGGTCAAACAATAGATTTCTTGGGGTTCGGCCCGTTTTCAGAACACGTGTTGCGCCCGACCGCTCGCGACCGCTGACAGAACAAGACTCTTGCAACAAAATATGTTTTCAAACAAATTAATGTTTTTTTTTTCCTTTACTTATGTTTTGTAAGAACATGTTTTTTGGAATATTCTAGGTCTATGGGAAGTACCGTCTAGGCTTCGTTTCCCCTGAGAATTGTTACAAAATAAGGCTCAACTGGCCGTATATTTTGATTACATTGACTTAGAAGCTTATTTTTAAAGCTTCAAGGGACTGCAGACAAAACGGACATCAAAGAGATCCTATAAAGCAGGTAGCATGCAGGTATTTGATGTTACTATACAGTTGATACCTTCACGCTTTCCCGAGAAAAACTTGACAGACAGAACGGACAAGAAAGTGATCCTATAAAGATAGGGTTCCGTTTCATTTTGAATATGGAACCGTAAAAACTTACATTGGAACTTCAGAATCTCGTCATAGAGGTCGAAGGTCATCAGAGGCTCCTCCAGGTCCCTCAGGAAGGTCTTGAGCAGCACGGCCGCGTTGTGAGGATCGTTCCTGAAGGAGATCGGCTCGCCGCGGTTGCAGGACCTCTGCAACTCCTTTATGACCGATATGTTGGCGGAACGACGGAATATCCCTTCGGTCTCGAGCGCTGCAACAAAAGGATTCATTTTACCACTTTCCCGTTAACTATCTCGAATTCTAGCCTGTACTTTGAGAGCAGTAGATAAAATGATTAACAAGCAAACATAATTATTGAAAAAACAAAACAACAGTCGGCAAAAATTATTATATTTTTGAAATGGTCTGTTTACTGGCTTTTATTTGATGCCCATATTGCTGCGGTAAGAAAAATATCAAACCCCCCTCCCCCCTTTATTTCCATTTGCGGGCGTCATTTTTGAAATGTATATAGCCAATGTCACTCTCACAATTTTGACAAATTCAACGACACCTCATATGTCAAAAACTGTCCAGCCGTTTGGGCTGTATGGCATGCCAAATAATTATACATACATACATACATACTCTTGAAAAACATAACCCTCCTTCCGCAGTCGGGTAAAAATTACACGTCATTCATTTTGTTGTTTGTACATCGAAATTCATTGACATATTTAAAGTCAAGTACTAAATCAGTGTGCGTAGAATCCATGGAAAAATAAATTAATTAGCGCGTATTGTTGTATATGTTAATTGCACCCCCTCATTGATAATTTTTCCAGATATCCGCAAGCGAACGCACCGTTGATAATAATTCGCATTTTTAATAAATAGCACGCACAACTGGCTGGCTATACATTTTTGTTGCAAAATAGCACATATTAGAACTGAACAAGATGCCAAAGTGTTTAACTTGATGTGTGGTGTCCGTACATTCGAAAATTCATGATTTATTTTAGGCAATTTTACCTCAACTAAAAATAGCACATATTAAAACTAAATAAGATGCCAAAGTGTTTAACTTGATGTCTGTCCGTGCACATTAGAAAATTCACGATCCCCGTTACAAGTGGCGGGTTAATTACGCAGAAATACTACCCTATATTGCCTGTAGTTTACCAAGTCTTAAAGTTATAGTCATTTCCAGACTGCAAATAAAATCAACCACTACGTCACTGATGTGTAAGTAGAGTAAAATTAGCCTATCTATATAGATCCCACTGCTGAGCAAAGGCCTCACCTCAACTATGAGGGGGTACGAGCCATGCTCCACCACGCGGGCTCAGTGCGGATTGGTGGAGGGGTGTCTGTAAGGCAAGTGACCAACTTACTGTCAGATGTTATCAAGCCGCCTTAGGGCCTCTGACTAGGCTTAACGACTAATATCAACTGATATTAGCCGGGACCAACTGCTAAACGTGCCTTCCGAAGCACGCAGATGCTTGTCATGGACGTCACTTAAATGGTCAGAATGGTCACCCATCCATCTGCGACCGCGCCGTGGGTTGCCTAACTTTGGTATCACTACCAAAACCAAAGCGCTGCCAACACTGCGCCACAAGCACTGATGTGTAAAAGCATTAAATCAACTCATATGTAGCCTATCGAGATATTTAAGGCAATTTTACCTCAACTAAACATAGCACATATTAAAACTAAATAAGATGCAAAAGTGCCACTTGATATCTGTCCGTGCACATTACAAAATTCACGATCCTCGTCCACCCACCACTTGGTGGGTAAATTACGCAGAAATACTGCCCTATATTGCACGTAATTTAATTAGTCTTAAAGTTATAGGTATTTCCAGATTGAAAAAAAATCTGCTATTGCATCATTGATATGTAACAGCATTTATTCAACTCAAAAGTAGCCTATCGAAACCTTTTACGTAATTTTACTTTTACTCAAATAGACCGTCTATTGAATCTTCAGAAAATAATAAGGCAGTTGTTACTCTTTTGCTTAAATGTACGAGTAAAAAAATAGTTATTGAAATATTAGTATTAGTAAAAATAAAAAAATACCATATCAAATTAAAAGAAAAAAATAAAGTTTATATTGTAATGTGTAATAAATGTGTTATGTAATTTAAGTTTTCTTTCTTCGAATTTTACTTCGCATGTTATGTTTACCTATAAGTAACTGTGCATTTAATTTACAACCAATTTAGTGTTTTAAAAATAAGATTTAATGTAACAGTTGTTGGTAACCTGAATAAATAAATAATAAATAAAATAAATAATTGTTTTATCAATACTGCGGTAGTTACCGAATATACGTGTGTCAGCCTCAACTTTGAGGTCGCAGTGTTAACTTTTCGCTTCATCTAGTCTACTACCGGAACTGGCAGGCTCAAGAGAAAACAGGTCATACAAGTGCACCATCAGTGGACTCATTCCCACGCCAAACCTCTAACAACACATCGCCTAGAAAAGTCTAAAAGATCGCAGATAATGCCAAACAAAAAAAACTAGTCTACTCACCATCGGGTTGCGATAAGAACTCGACGCACTGCCGAACCACAGGCGGTATGGAGTCCACCATGTTCGCGTTGTTTTCCTTGATGAACTGGAGCGACACCCCGAACTGCTGCGTGGGCGGCGGCGACAGGCTCTCCTTGGGCGCCGCCTTCGAGCCGCCCTGGTCGGAAGGCTTCTGCATGCGGTCCCGCTGCGACTTCGCCGCCTCAGCAGCACGAGGGTTCTTAGACAACAACAGCTTGTCGAACCTGAAGGATTTCATTTCAAACAATTTAACTTTCTTCTTCGCACAACAATTTACCTTCTTACCACGGCGCCAGGCGGGCTCAAACTGTTATTTCCAATGATCGAATAATGAATTTATCTTACTAAAACACCTCCGCATTTATTTTAATTCCATACACGAGAAATAAACCATTTTTAGGGAGGGTGGTACTTATAATATTATTATTATAGAGACTAAAATCAAACGTAGGAGCTTCTTCGAGAGCAAGGAGGGCGAAGGATTAGTTCGAAATTTATATAATAAAATAGTTCGACTCAACAAGTCTGCATGGTTATTTTCGTCAGTTTTCAATTTTGATTTTGTAAATAGAAAATTAAATTTTGTGAAGCCATAGCTTTGAAATGCAATCACTGAGAGCCAGCAGCCAACGCATTTCACTTGCGGAGACACAAAACTTTCGATGTACAAAACTAATCAATTAACTTAGTTTTTATACGAAGAAACTAGTGCATCATAGGAGACGTCATTCTTTGAGAATGTACCAAATCTGATCATTTTGGTGATATTTTTTGCAACAATAAAGCCTCATAAAAACGCTATATCTCATAGTTGCAACCACTGAGGTGCGAGCAGGCAGAGTGACATTTTTCACATCACGGAATTGCCCTACAACCCATAGGATCGTTACGGAAAATTCCGTGCCCTATTTATAATAATACCTCTTATTTTTAAGCAACACTTTATCGTATTTTCTTATGAAAAAAATATAAGTAGGATTAAACAGTCTGCGAAAACAAAATAATATTCGAAATCGGCAACCAAAGATCTTAACTGCCTTAAGTCAGTACAGTACAAAAAACATTCTTATGTTACATACAAATCCGTAGAACCAAGAAGTTTGCTAGCCAGTTGACACGATTGGATAAGAGCGAGGCAGGTTGCTGCACCAGGTGGTGCAGCAACAAGTGAATTACAAAGATAGAATCCCCAGTAACCCCTATTGCGCTGGCCCAACACCTAACGGCAGACTTTCCACTCGCTAGTAGTAGTAGACTCAAAAGGAAAATACCTCAAAAACTAATATAGAAGGAAGAACTGGATGTGTCACTGGACATTTAATTACTATGCAAGACATATAAGCAGAATAACCGTTACAATTGCTGAATGTCCCAATGTGTGAAAGACTGCAATGCAAAAGACAAAAAATTGTGCACTCACTAAATCTTAGCAGTGCTGTGGAAATTATGTATCCTTTGATACACTCACCTTGCATAAATATTAACCGCATTAAAATTACGATAAGTCCTGCAGAAACATCTTAACTATGCTCATCACAAATAGGTACACTATGTTTCGTTGAAGACACAATACAATAACGACGTTTGAAATTGGACAACAAGGCCGTTGGAGAGCGTAATTTTTTAAAATTATAACAATCAAAACAAACCACTCTCATATTATGACCTTGATTAATAAGATACTAAGTTAATTCATCGTTTTCGTACTAACCGAAGTTTAAATAGGGTCATTTAAGCGAACATAAAAATACAGACATCCGATAAAATATTTTATAAAATTCATGGGGATAAGAGGTACTGTATGGGGCTAAAACGATAGCAAAAGAATCCTCTTGATGCTTAATTTAATTTGGGAATCTGTTTTATGTGTTGTAAGATAACTGTAATTTGTATATGTATACTTATTTCACATCAGTTCTTAAAAATAAGTATTAAATTGTAAGCTCGACTTTTTTCTTTAGGCACAGTATGAAAAAGTTGTTTTTTTCACCGCCCACTTGTAATACATACCCATTTTGATTAAGGCTTATACAGGGTACAAAAACGGCACACCAGACTAACACTGGACATAACTTAGCCATAGATCTTTCAAATAAAAAAAAACAACATGACTCTGATAAAAGTCTCATGATTTAGGAGAAAATGCAACTATTGTAATTTTTTTTCGTAAGAAATATACAGAAAAGCGGCAGTATCTATCTCCAGTATCAGTCTGGCGTGCCACTTTAGGGACACCCTGTGTAAGGGTTAGGTACTAGTAGGTAGTTCTGCGATAAAAGCAGAATAAAGAAAATATACTCGTATTGTATGTAAGTCACGACGGCTACTTTTTAGCGAGATTCTTAATTCCGACTAACAATTTATAAATATCTCTTAATAAGTTGTTAATCCCTATTAAAACATTTTCAATAAATATTCAGATATAACAAACAGTAGCGCTACAAAAATCACCTCTATGAACATCGCAATAAAAGCCAGTTCGGAGGAAAATAAGTCAAGTGCGTATTTGACTCAAGTACCAAGGGCTCTCAAAATATTCCCCCATTATTTTATTGTTACAAAGATACGTCACGGTCAATTCTTTAACAACACATTCAAATGTTTTTAGGGTTCCGTAGTCCAAAAAGGAACCCTAATACCTAAACCTTTGGTACAAGAAAACTGTAATCTGGCATGGATATGTTCCAATCATGCCATCAGAGGTAAAATCAGTTTTTGGGGTACCTACAAGTAAAGTAGGGAAGTTTTTTTTCTCTCGTCTAACTCATCATGAGGGGTGTCGTTGGATAGTCTTTTAAAATGGTTATGAGTGTATAAATATCATCTTTTGATTTGCCGACTTGTTCGTGAAATATGTAGTATTCAAGTGCAATTTTTTGTTAGAATCCAATGAACCGGCCGGTGAGTGGGGTTCACTGGTCCTCTGGTCGGTACGATGGTTGTTTGTGGAAACGTGAAAAAATTCACGGGAATAGCATATAAAGAAATTAAAAGAAAAATTAACACATCAAAGTAGGGATTGCTAATTACTGAATTATGGATCAACTTATAAAAAGGCAACTTAAAAAGGTACTTGGTGAAGGAAACATTTGTACATCTACGTACGACAGATAGGTAGTAACGGAAACAAAAACCACTTTTTAGTACTTGTGGCGTTCAAATACGGAACCCTACTTTGCGTGTGGCCCGACACGCACTTGACCGTATTTTTTTTGTGCTGCTGTCTAATTTCTTGCCTTTCATGATTATAGGTATAAGGGAAGTATATATAGGATTTTTTGCAATGAAGTTGAAATAAATAAAAAAAATATTTGAACAGAATATCTGGCAAATAATTGTAAGACGGGGCCTTTTTCACGAGTGCCCAAAAAAAGAGTGTATTGTTATAGGAGTATGTTTGAGTGAATCTCTAGATAGTTAGAGTTCACGATAGGACCTGCCGGGTCTGCTAGTTTGTATTTCTACCCGACTGCGGAAGGAAGGTTTTTTTTTTCGAGAGTATGTGTATGTATAGTTTGTTTGGCACGCCCTATTGCCCAAACAGGTGGACGGATTTTGACAGGTGAGGTGTCGTTGAATTTGGTAAAATTGTGATAGTGAGCTACGTAATTTTTTACAATGGCGTCTGCAATTGACAAAAACAATGGGGGTAGGGTCAGGTCATCGAGGACATATCCTAGTAGAGGCGAAGTAAAAACTATTTTACTCCGAAACTTTATCTGCTCTGACAACCGCAATAGAAGGTGTCAGTTCTGTCAAAACCGTATGACAAAAACCAATTGATCTGTGTGGTATGTCAACGTGAATACTTGAATTGTTACGAAAAAATGAGATTTGAGAAATAATTAACATAATGTCGTATTGTTCTATACTGTGTTGTAAGAAAAAAAGCAAAACATCAAATTTTAAAACGGATGTGATGTCATTTCATCGGTAAGTATTAGTAATTATGCAATTTTAAAAAGTTCATAAAATTTTCCTACGGCTCAAGATAAATCGGTCAAGCGTACTGACGTTTAAGTCTCATCTTGCTCCCACTACGTGGTTAGCACATAATGTCATCTCATTCTATTCGTTAACACTCGTTACTAGTGTTGCGCTGAATTGGTTATACGACTTATCGACATTTATGTGCACAGTTTACACAATAATTATTTTAGTACTTTGGCAGCACGGAGGTATAGTGATATAATCGATAACACAAATATTTACACTCGCGCACTAGAATCAATACCTATGCAAAAATAACATTAACCTACCTATACCGAGGAAGGTTTTGTTAGAATTATTGATTTTCTTGCAAATAACAAAACGCTGACACTTGACATGACGTTTAATAGTTTTCTTGGTTTAATGGATTATGAACAATGAGATGCGTAGTAAAAGCAAAGAGTATGAATGTTTGCGTGTGTAAATATATGTGTATCGATTCTATTACTGTAAGGTGTGTGACGATAATAAAGGTGATGAATGGATGTAATGAGAAGCGAATGAGGAAATGGAGCCTTCAAATAGATAGAAAATCTTTATAGCAAACCATACCAATAAAAAAAATAAGGCAATTTACACAGAAAGATGTATAATGTAGGTGGTTTTATAGTTCCAGACAAAATACCTACCGTATTTACCTACATTCTCATTCACTGAAAAACCTGAAGTGACTAAGTGACTATGAAGTAGATAATGGTATAATTTCGGGTGCGAGTTGGCACTCAGCCTGTTTTTTTTAAAAAAAAAAACCTTGTCCAGGCTTTAAAACTTTGAAAGTGAAGCCTCTGTTCTTAGGTAAATAGGTAGATATATATCGGAAAACATGATTTTAAGAAACTTGTTTCCTGTCGTATATAAAGTATGAGCCTTATTCTTAATTTATAGAAATTAGAAAACAATAAACGCATTTTAATAAAAATACTTACTGTATTTAGATTTCAATGTAATTTCTCTGTGCTTGGCTTTTAAATTCATGTTTTTATAATTTAAGCAATTTATTTGCAAGTTATTATGGAAGTTAATTTGTTTTACAAACAAAAGTTTATTTTTTATTATATACTAGCTGACCCGACAGACTTTGTCCTGTTATTTAGTTTTTTTAATCCTCTTTGACGATATCTGTCAATTTTATGTCGAACGCACTGACCTCTATAGTACAAGCACGCTGGACTAAACATTCTCTAAGAAATAACACATAATTTTGTGCCAAATCAAAGCGTCCCCACCGAGTGTACAGGAAACTAAGATAGAGTAACTACCATATGTTTATGTCAAATTAGTTCCGTGGATGGTCACCACACGCTCACTATAGCCGTCAGCGCCAAAATTGCGATAATTAAATGGCTTCATTGTTAGGTTGACAGTATGCAGTCCAGCGTATTTGTATTATAGAGGTCAGTGGTCGAACGTCATAAGGTTACATTCAAAATGTTTTAACGTCCAAAGCGCTAAGGTTTGATTAGAAATAATTTTATATGGTGGTTAAGTATTCCTGAATTTAATAATTTTCCGCGCAATTTTCTTATTTTTTTCTTTCATAAGAACCTTCTTCTGACAATAACAAACAACAAAAAAAGAATTAGTGAAATCGGTCCAGCCGTTCACGCGTGATGGCGTGACCAACGGAAATAGGGATAGATTGATAACAATTTTGATGATTCATACTTTAAATGGTTATTTTTGATGACTAACTTAAATTTCTCAGGAACAAGAATCAGATATTATATTTAGGATATTGCACATTAGTGAAAAGTTTAACCTTAGGTGTAATAAAATATTGTTCCCATTAAATTAAACAATAACATCGACTATCGATACTAATTTCTTATTGACCATCACTAATACGGTGTTTGACATTCAGTCGGTTCATTCGGAATCTTTCGGATTTGGCGGAATTTTTCTGGAACAAAATTAATGCCATTTCCCCTCTACAGGGTAAAAATAACAATATGGGTATCATATAAAAGCTAATGAACAGACCATTACTAAAATATAATGGGGATCCACACTGCCAAATTCTCCCTGTAGGTGGCGCATTGTTGATGCGGCCAAAGCTATCTGTCATTCCAGTACAGAAGTTGTGTTTTTTTGAGTATTTTTTTTTGTGTTTTCAATCTACGAAAGCATAATGCCGTTATGTGCTGTGCCAGGCTGGTACAATAATGGTGTTCAATTATTTCCAAAAGACCCAGTTTTAAAAAAGAAGTGGGAAACAGCAGAAAGAAGAAAATCAAATGTTTACCTCGCAATAAGATCGGCTTTTTTACCAGATACTTTTGATCCTAGTTTCGTTTTTTAGTTCAGATAACTTCATTGACGAATACATTATGATAAAATAACATTACGATAGTCACGAAAAACTTTAATTTAGATACGAAAAAGCCCGACATAAACAATAGCAAAATGTTTTACATAGCCGTATCTATACTAGCGCCATCTGCATCAAGCTTTGCGTGTGGATCCCCATTGATTTTGCAGTCGGGTATTTTATTTTTTAAATAATTAGGCGTCGCTTGTTGTGATATGTAGTGTAGTGATACTTACTCAAGCACAGGTTGCGGGATGCAGAGCTTCTCTAGATCCAGGTATTGCTGCAGTTCGTGGAGATAGTTGACGTACATCATCTTCCTGCCGAACTTGACGCTGATGGCCGGCCTCAGCATCTGCCAGACGATCCTGCCGAATACATACATAATATAATAATGTTGGTGTGTAGTACGATAAGACCGCGAGTTTCAGCGAGTCGCAGACCGCAAGCTATGCTAACTTAGCTTAGCTCACATATATGATGCAGTTTTTCATACTAGTGTGCAAACGGCATGATAACTTGAAATACATTGTCTGACTATCAAAATCGTTCCATAACCGTTGTCTTACAATGGATACTAGCTCATATAGGGATTTGGGAAACGAGGAAGCTGATCGTCTTGCCAAATTAGCTGTTACAGAAGGTATTGATATAGATGTAAAGCCATGTAGTTCAGAAGTTTTCATAAAATACAAAAGAAAAATTTACATTATGTGAAAAGAATATTTTAATAAGACGTCTTACGAAAAAGGAATTTGGTATAAAACAATACAACCAGAACCTCCTCGCATCCCTTGGTTTTTTTTATTCCAATTTTAGTTGACTACAAATTGTTACTGCCCATAGATTGCGTTCGGGTCACATGCCGTTAAATAAATTCAAGTATCTTATGAAATTAATAGAATCCCCGAACTGTACAGTGTGCGGAGTATTAGAAGATGTGCATCATTTATTAATGGAATGTGAGCGGAATCGCAATCTGAGAGACATTGTTTATAGAGTACTTAGTATTAATAAATTTGATATTGGTCCATTGACCAATTTATTAGCAGAGCCGACTTCGGAAGCCGCTAAAGTTGTAATTAATTTTACTATTTCTAGCCTTAAGTTGGAATAATGTATGTTTATGTTAAGATGGAGCTGTCATGATCGAATTGATCGATCAAAGCTTCTAAATAAAATTTTGAATAAAAAAAAACTTGAGACCTAAACTGCGGCTAGGGTGGAGGAAAGTTATATTTATTTTCAGTCGGCAACCAGCTTTATTAGACCCGAGTTTATGAACGTAGGTGATAACGCCCCCATCCTATGGTGGATATAAAGGGGCGGTATAAACCTGAGAGGGCATGTTATAATATTTAATTCGCCTAACATAAAACCGTGCAAGCCGATCGAACACAGAGGTCGTTTAAATGTAAACAATAAAATTATTTTTGTTGGTTATGTATTATTGTATTATTCTAAAGTTGCCCGCGAATTCGTCTGCGTGGACTCGATGATACAAATTGACTTGTACTCCTATCGCCGTCCAGTAATGGTGGTCTCTCAGTTGTACTACAATTTGTCCCGAAGCAGTGGTAGGGCTTCAAAAATAATATGTTGGGACGTGTATAAGTGCCCCCTGTGGGTCTACATACATAAATAAAATGACTTTTATGACCTTTTTTGACTTTATGTACTCTGTCGTACGGTGAAGGGAGTTCACCCTGTTTCTATCACTAAGTGTAAACTAAGTGTTTTCTTTGTACCACTAAGTGTAAACTAAGGCTTAGGACTCCTGGGAGGTTCTTTTTTAAATCCATGTACAGAATTAGACTTTCTACAGTTTTATCATATCAATAGATTGCCAGCTTTTACCCGCGACTTCGGCCCGTTCTCCTAGAATTCTGGGAAATCCTCTCTTAATACTTCCCCCACATAGATACCTAAATGCCAAATTAAAAATTTCTACGGATCAGCAGTTATGGCCTGTGCGTTTTCAGTCAGTTATGGGAGTTTTATATTGATCTCTGGCGGAGTTCTGGCCATAAGAAAAATGAAAGCAGTTTATCTAGTAGACTTTGATTTTTGTTAGAGTTCGATTTAAAAATTTTAACGAATTGTTTTGCTAACGTATGATCCAAAATCGCCACACCAAATTCTCCCTTGACAGAACAAAAAAGGGGAAAAAATTTACGACCACTTTGGGCGTTGTAACAATGCATTAATTACGGTTAAATATAGTTTGTTGGCAAAGGAGATTGCATAGGCTTACTAACCTGATAAAGTTGGTCGGATGTACTAGGTACAGAGCCTTCAGATTTTTCTTGTATTTCCTGTCGAAGGCCTTGTACGCCCTCCATAGCCAGGACAGAGGAGGCTTGTTCTTGCTAGTCAGACCGCAATGGAAGTACACCACGCTGTAGTCCTGCTCTACGTATTTGTCGAGCGTGAACATGAAGTATCTGAAAACAAACTGATGATGTAATTTATGTTGTTGACTCATGTTATGTTAATCACTTAAAATCAAGTGATTGATTGACAATTTGTATACATAATTCGGCAAGTTTATTGCGTGAACCTAGGAAGCGAAAAACGTACGAGTAAGCGCCAATAAATTGGCTATTTGACACGACCAATCGTTGACGTACTTTTAATGAACTGTCAAAACGCTCTTCTTCCCTAATTTTGTATGGGAATAGTAAACTATGACGTCACATTTTTAAGAGTTATTCCTGAATAGTGTAAGTAAGTACCCAATGAGGGAATTTCCGACAGCTCAAAATATTAGTTTTATTTTATGTTGATAGATGGCGCTGTTCGTCTAAGTTATATAAATATTGCGTCAAAATAATTGTGTTAAAACAAAAACTAAATATTGTAATATTACGTGTACAGACATGTGGAACTACTGAAGTAAAAAATTGCAAGTTTCAAAATAGTTAAAAATAAAAAACGTCTTATCGTTAGTACATCGTTAAAAAAATTAACATGCTAAACATAAACATTAAAACATGATCCTTTTTCTTAAATAAAAAAATATGAAACTTACGTTGTTCAACGCCATCTAGCGGATTTTTATTACTGATTTGTGATTGCATGCGACTGTCTTGGGAAATTCCCTCCCCATAACATCGCCCGTGCCCGCCGACATCTAGCATACCCTGCCCACCGCACGTCTTTCGGGTTTAATTGTTTTCAGGATTTCGTGTCTCAAAAGGAAAAAGGGAACCTTTATAGGATCACTTTGTTGTCCGTCTGTCTATCAAGACCGTTTTTCTCAGGAACGCGTAAAAGTATCAAGATGAAAATAACATCAAATAATTATGGCTGCGGTCCCTTCAAACTAATCCGAAGATAAATAAATAAATTGTTTTAACAAACACACCAATTAACTAGCCCCAAACTAAGCGTGAGCTTGTGCTATGGTGACTAGGATAACGGATAGAAATACTTAAATACATATAAACATCCATGACTTAGGTACAAATGCTCGTGCTCATCACACAAACATTTGCCCCTTGCGGGATTCGAACCCGCAACCGCCTGGTTTAGAAGTCCGGTGCGCGAACGACTGCACCAAGACGGTCGTCGGTTAAATCAAAACCTATAGAGTACATTCTTTCCATTGGCCTAAAACCTTTAAATTTGGCAAGAAAAAAGGTTTTACAGTACAAGTACAGGATAAAGTCCGAAAACCGCTTTATGGTCACATCATATAAAAACCTTTGTTTCTACGGGTCTCTCGGTGCGCGAGTCAGACTCGCACTCAACAGATTTCTTAAATATTTATAACTTGTGCCTGTTGTAATTAATTTTGTTATGTGTATGTGATGTCCCATAATAATAAACTCTCTTTGTTTTGTAGACGGAAAACGTATGATGGACATCTCTAGAACTGTCATGGGAGGACACTATAAATTATCCCGCGCAGATGGCTTTTACTATAATTTCTGTAATAAAACTAAGAAAATGGAGAGTATTGTTCAACAAAGTGTTATATTGTTTTATACACTGACCTCTATAATACAAGAACGCTGGACTAAAAATTCTCTGACCAAATTTCAGATCATTTATGTGCCGAATCAAAGCGCCCCCACCGAGCGTCTAGGGTACTAAAATAGAGTAACTTGCATATGTTTATGTCAACTCTCATTAGTTCGGTGGACGGTCACCACACGCTCACTACAGGCGCCAAAATGGCCATACTCAAATGGCTTCTTAGATGACATGTTTTGGTAGTCAGTATGCAGTCCAGCGTACTTGTATTATAGAAGTCAGTGACTCTAATAAAATTTTTACTTTAACAGTATATCGGGGTCCTTGCTTTGCGGCAGCCGGCAGGCGGACACGACGATGATGCGCCGGCCGATCTCGTCGTCCCCGACCACGTCGATGAGCCCGGCGCTGCTGAGCTCGGCGAAGCACTCGTCGTCCAACGAGGAGCCAGATATCTAGACAAACGGATTCTAAATTACCTCGAAGTCTTTGCAGACAAAAACTTCAACTTCAACAAGCAAACATAATTATTGAAAAAACAAAATACCTGACTGCTAAAATTATAATATTTTTGATACCCATGTTGCTATGGTATTGAAAAACTATCCACCTGCCCCCTTTATATCCATTTGCGGGCGCTATTTTAAAATGTATATAGCCTATGTCACAATTTTGGCAAATTCAACGACACCTCATATGTCAAAAACTGTTCAGCCGTTTGGGCTGTAGAAAATCATAGACCTCCTTCCACAGTTGGGTAAAAACTATGTAAGTAGGTACTCCAATACGGCCTGGGGTATTTTCTTCAAAATCAATGTAGGTACTAACATAATTCGATTTTCTGCAGGTTTATTAAATGTATAGTCCGACCGCTTATCTGAGACCTTACTTGTAGGGACAGGGGTGCGGCGGGGGTAGACGAGGACGGGGTTCCTGAGCGGTGCGGACGCTTGTGATTTGATTGGGTAATTTGAATTTAGAAATTCAAAATTCACATTCTTTTCAAAATTTAAATCCCTGTTATTGTCTACTCTCCGCACCGATGTATCGCGCAAACGAGGTCTTAGATAAGCGGACGGACTATAGATAGATGCCTGTACTGTCATCCGAATCAAGACAGCAATTGCATAGCCCTTTCCGGTATTATCTATTACATAATTATAATAAAACTGTAAAACCTATGCGTCTGTACATTGAGTATTTTTACCAAAAAACAATTGAGGGTGATGTTAAAATAGTAACAGGATAGGAATCTACAACTTTTGATTTTTTTGTCTGTTTGTCTGTATGTCTGTTTGTACACGCTAATCACCGGAACTACTGAACGGATTTGAATGCAACTTTTTTTATTGTGTAGCTATTGAGTCTGGGCAAATACTAGGCTCTAACTTATTTTGAAGATCGCAGTACCTGACGTGGAAACTTAGCAGTACACTTAAACTAAGAGAGATATGAAAGCAGCGCCTTAAGAAAAGTTAGTAAGCGTGATGAGCATTTTCTATTGACGTACACAAACTGAAGGTCTGAAGCAACTAATATGGAACCCTAGCAGCTCAGCTCAACTAAAAGAGATATGAATAGAGCGCCTTAGGGAACATTGTTAAGCGTGATGAGCACTTTCTTTTGACGTACAAAAAATTGAAAATCTAGAGCAACTGATATAGAACCTTAGCAGTTCAGTTCAACTATAAGAGATATAAGTAGAGCGCCTTAAGGAACATTGTTAAGCGTGATGAGCATTTTCTATTCACGTACACAAATTTAAGGTCTTGAGCGACTGATATAGAACCCTAGCAGTTCAGCTCAACTATAAGAGATATGAATAGAGCGCCTTAGGGAACATTGTTCCGCGTGATAAGCACTTTCTAATGACGCACACAAATTGAAGGTCTGGAGCAACTGATATAGAACCCTAGCAGCTCAGCTCAACTATAAGAGATGTGAATAGAGCGCCGTAGAAAACATTGTTCAGCGTAATGAGCATTTTCTATTGACTTACACAAATTGAAGGTCTGGAGCAATTGATATGCTAAATTACTTTAGACTGATTTTCAAACTCCCAAGGTAATACTACTGTCTCCAAATTACGATCTGGTGACGGAAACCTGGAGAAATCGAGAGAATCCTTCAGATTTTATAGGCATGTATACCATATATGCTACTTCATTAATTTAGGTATTAAAGCGTTTACAGTCAGGAGTCATAACTTGATGGTGCTGACCTAAACGCTAAGTAGTTAGCGGATACTTTCACCTCAAACAGTTCGTCGAAATTTTGTTAAATTACTGTATTATTAATGAAAGATCAAAGTCAATTGCCACTATTTTTTATACTACTTATCACTAACTAACGGAAATGGAACTACGAGTATAAGAATAGTTTAACTTTACGTTATAGGAGAAAGGGTAGGAAGGCCTTTGCCCTGCAGTGGGACACGACAGGCTTCTATACTCGGCCCGGCGAACCTTGATCCCTACGACATTGACAGTTATTCCTACGACATAACATTGTAGTGGCGTCACCGTTACATTAGAATTGAATTGGAGGCTTCTAAAATGCCATTTATTAAGGTAAGGTAGATATATGCCATTACAATGATATTCCGTCGGAATTATAACAATTCTTAACATTTACAAGAAATTATCTCAATCAGACTTTACGTTTACGTCCTGCAAAAGTTACTTCGTTCGGAAGATATCGACTAGTGCGGAAAAATATCGATAAACAAATGTCGATAATGGAAACGAGTGTACATGATTTTTAATCATTTAAGTTATAGGTGCTGAATGATAAAAAGTTGTATGAAATTGTTTTTATTTCACTCAAATTTATAAAATATTTCTGGGGACACCAGGTTTTGTTTTGTTTAAGATTAGATTTTATTAGTATCAGTTTTCATGTGTGGCATAATAAATTAAGAGATAAATTATGAGTGTCATTACTTTTTCATACTTAAGTATTAGTACATTCTCTATTGAATAGAACGGAGCGCGGCATACATGCACTTACGATTGTATACCCAAGAGAATTAAAAATTAACTGTAGGACAAAACCAAATAAAACAAAAGCTGTTTAGCGATCATTTATTTATATATTTTAATCTGAATCTGATAATGACATTAGGGTTTGTGTCACGAACTCGGAATCTAAACTGCAGCTGCTGTCGCCTACGTTTATCAAAAACGGCTCATCTATAATGCTGTCGTATCGCACGTCTCGATCCCTATCATCAAAACAAAGTTTTAAAGCATTATATTGGCAGTGGTAGGGCGGTAGCCTAATCACTGCGTGACCTTTGGATTTTGCCATTTCATCCAAAAAATATGTCCTCTTTGTTTGCTGTTTCTGCAGGTTCAACAGTCTGACCAATTCTTTTTTGAACAATTGAATGTTAGCTGCCACACCATTGCGTTGCAACCACTCTAGGATTTACCCTTTATTATTGTTGCTGGTAGAGCTTTATTTACTTGGACGGAATGGTATGGGGCGTTGTCCATCAAAATATGGTGGGGCTCATTTAAATTATCCATCATCTCTTCGTGATCATCGGTCGATTTAACTGATTTAAAGGCCCACAGGCAATTAGGCACAAAACCTTTGGCTGTACCAGCGTGGCAGATAATCAAACGCTGACCCTTGCCTTCTGGCGCTTTGGTACAGTATTTTGCTGTGTCGTCTGTCCATATTTTGGGGACTGTGTGATTGGCGTTGAGACACGTTTCGTCCAGGTAAACCACATTGTCCCAGTTCTCAATAGTCTTTATTTTTCGTAGAAAATCACATCTCTTCAGTGCTTTATCCTTCCGCTCCATTAACACTTTCCTTTTGTCACACTTTCCATACCGAAATCCACATTTTTTTATGACGACTCTGAGAGTAGTGATACCGCTTTTAAATAAATCAGCTGATTTCAGCGACGCCAATAACTTTTTGCTAGTCGGCAGTTCACCCCGAAAATAGTAGGCGTAAATATGGTTCCGTATCGCAGCCATGTCGAAGTCATCGGGATTGGTTACGGGATGTGCCCTATTATGTTTTTTCTTCTTTGGAGTTGAAAGTTTGTTCTCCTCCATCGACGATTCCCCTAACTTCTCCTTACTGGCAACAAAGGTCCACCATTTTGTTGTTTGCGAGCAAAATAATCTCGCAAGCGCACAACAAACTTCAGCGTTAGGAAGGGGGGGGGGGGGGGGGGGGGGGGAAGAGGAGGGAGCTGCGCCTTTGACTTTGTTTTCTTAGCATCCTATAGAGTACCTGACAAAACATCTGGTGTTTTAATTACTAAACTCTTAATTTTTAAGAAGTTCCACCATCAGCTCCACATAATGACTATCAGACGTAACAACATGTCAACATTAAGATACTAGTACGAAAACACTGTACGTGCCTTCAAAATTTGAGGGTTTCTCTCGATTACACCAAGATCCCATCATCAGATCTCGACTGGGCCAAAATGGGACCAACTAGAAGGTATAGCCTCTAGGTAAACATATTTTTTTTCAAATCGGTCCACAACTGACTGAGATATGCGGTAACATAGCCACAAAAAAAACATACAGTCGAATTGATAACCTCCTCCTTTTTTGAAGTCGGTTAATAAAAAAAACATACAGTCGAATTGATAACCTCCTCCTTTTGAAATCGGTTAAAAAAGTTAACTTTCATCGACACGACCCATCACTAACATGAGCTGTCATAGGGATCAAGGTTCGCCAGGCCGGGTATAATAATAATAATAACTTTACGCTAGTAGTAACTTACAAACCGACCTTTGAGTAGGCTAGGGACTCAATAAATAAATGCTAAACCGCATTAATCTATTGCGGTAGGGAGGTTTGAGTCTGACTTTTTTCTGAACACTAAAACTAAAGTTACCTTTATTTTTTTACAAACGAATAAAACTGCCTTCAATAAAGTAAACTAAAAAGTAAAAAATAAAAATCCTTTACACTTTTACTAAGAAATTTAGTTTTGGAGTCGGTGTCACTGCAATGCGAAATTTTCTTACCAGAGGAGGATGGCGAGGTGATAGTAACCTATCTAAAAAAGAGTGCCTGTTGACCTTGAATTTTTTAATCCTCTCTTCTCCTTACGACATGGTAGACTAAGAGATCATAACGGCTGGATGGCGACGGGAGTATTAAATATTTGGTGTCATCGAGTCCACGCGTACGAAGTCACGGGCAACAGCTAGTGGTCCATAAAATCTAAATACAAATGATTGCCGTATTGAGAGTAATTGGAGAATAGATGCGCTCCATGAAATTTTTCTAGCATAACATATTTGAATTGTACCTACTGATTGCGATTGAAAGTAATAATGTAATAAATTAATAGATGATTTTATTTAATAAATCAATTAACCTATTTATCGAACCAACGAACGAGTCTTGAATGTACGATTTCGAATATATTACATGTCGCAGATAAATACTCGTCTTTACTAACTCTTGCTAAGCTAATAAGGATATGCGACTATCGTAAATTATTTTGTAGATAAGTGTCTGACTTATCCATATTTTTAATAATTTTAAAATGGAAGTTTTTGTCAGAAGATTCTGTTTTCACTACTCCACAGTATTAGATCACCTGGTTAAACATGTCTGTGTAAAAAAGCAAAATATTTGGGAACCACACGATTTTGAGTGACAAAAACATGACTGCTTGAATAAAATAAAATCGATCCGTTTTTGCAAAGATTAGTAAAAGGCGATTAGAAGTGGATCACCTACGTACGATAAAAATATTTGAAAACAATCTTGGACTAAGCGAGATGAGCCATTGCAAATAGTCCCGAAGCCTGGGCTCACTCCAAACAAAGTCATGTTGTGTATATGGTGGAACTGGAGGCATTTGTATGTACTTATGAGCTTTTGTCACATGGCCTAACGATTAATTCTGATATCTAATGTCAGCAATTAGAACATCTGAAACAAGCATTTAAAGAAAAACGCCCATAATTAATGAATAGAAAATGTGTAGTCTTTCAGGACAACGCTCTAACGCATACATCTTTGTCGACTAAACACAAATTGATGGACTTTGGTTGGGAAGTTTTACTGCATTCTCCATACAGTCAGGAACTCAGGACTAGCACCTTCTGATTATCATTTATTCCGCTCTTTACAAAACTCTTTAAATGGAGTAAAATTGCAGTCAGGGGGAGCCTATAGATCATTTAAATTAGTTTTTCGCTCAAAAACCCAAAAACAATATTCGACGGTTCGCTAGAAAAATGGCGAAAGATTGTCGAATTAAATGGACATTACTTCATTCAATGACCATTTCGAGTACCAACTGTTTTTTAATAATTTTTCCTATAAAAAGGCAGCGAACTACTCTAACTACCTATTATTATAAACGCGAAAGTGTGTCTGTTCGTCTGTTACCCCTTGGCGCTTAAATCGCTGATTCAATTCAGATAAAATTTAGAATAAATATAAATAGTTTGAACCTGAGAAGTACATAGGCTACTTTTTGTTATATAAAAACAAAGGCGGTGAAAAAGGGGTTGGAAGTTTGGATAAGAAACCTGACAATCGCGGGCGAATTCGCAAGAAACAGCTGGTTATAAATATCGTACAAATAAAAGTGGTAGCAAGATTTTACGTAACGATAATGAAAACGGTAAGTTTTTTTTTCTATGCTATGGTTTGTACAACAATCCTGTGATGTAGAAAATGTCGGTATGCCTACTTTCAGTGGTTACAACTATGAGATACAGCGCTAAGAGGCTTTATCGTTGCGGAAAAAAAACGATCACCAAAATTGACAGTTCTTGTGCCAACTTAAAGAGTGGCTATTAAGTAAATGAACCCTCGGCGTTGTTTAGTGTCATAGTGATAACTGCTCAAATGGGTATTCTTAACAAAAAAAAATCGTTTTTAATTTTAATTTTGTATTAAAATTTGGTTTGCAACCACTGAAAGTCAGCAGACTAACTCATTAGTGGAGCTGTACACAGCAAGTAATGTTAGAAATCCGCAAATCGATGACAGCATAGAAATTTAGTACATGGACGGGTACTTTAGGTAACAATCCTTTTGACCGGTCGTTTTTCAAAATACTCACACGGAGAGAAATTACGACATAATTTTGTTGTTATAAGTATGGGATTTCGATTTATTTTTAACAAGCCACGATAGGTTTAGTATAAAATAAAAGGGCTTTAAGAGCCGGTTCTATTTCCGGTTTTACTACACCCATTACTTTCGGTCACATCATTTCTAAAAATCTATGAAATATGACAAATAACTCTTAGTATACCTACTCACATTAAAATATACTATCTAACCTCAAAAAGGCGTTTTCAAAAATATTTAAGTTTAATGTTTCTTTTCATTTTTTTTGCTGTTCGAAATCTTAAGCACATTGCTAAAAAAAATAACTATTTATCAGATACTTTGGAAAAAGGTTTACGTTCAATTACACTTTAATCACAGGAAATGAAACTTACAATTTTTACGATCGTTACGATCTTGCTACCTCTTATCCTAAAAGTACCTTTAACCTATATACCTATAATGGGCCCTTTCCCACGGCTGTCCAGTTCTACGGGATTCCTGCTTTACTGGATCCCGCAGAAAGCACTTGTGTGGTCTCACGGCAGTACCCCAATTTTGGCAGGTAGGTACAGTTTATTGTGTAGGTATTAAAAAAATAAATGCACGCAGGTCAATAAGCTGCTAACACCGCTATTAAACAATACTTGTAATCAATGCTTTATACTGGTCCAGTTTAATGCCAAAACCATGTAGAAAGTTCGAACGGATCCGGTTTATGCGGAGGGGGACATGCAATCGGGAAGTTCCGAGTGAATGTTAGTATAAAAAAAACGCAAACAACTAAACTAAACGGGATCTTGTAAAAAACAGGACCTGCAAAAAACAGAATGTCTCCCTGGGAAAGAGCCCTTGACGCTTCTTTTAAACAATAGCGGCATTAGGTTTAGGTACGCATGTTACAAACGGTGTTGTATATAAGTCAATACAACTACCGATCGCCGATGGAGCTAGCTTCTAATCAAGCAACGCAAAGCAACTTTAAAGGTGAACGCACATTTATTTGCGACACACGACTCGCAGCCGCAGGAGCTGCAGGAGTCGCCCGAGCCGTACGCACCGAAGCCATCGCAATTTATAAATCTTTTTGAAATGGTATGGAACTTCGCGCACATAGCTCGCCGCCCGCAATGCACTCTTTATGTCGGCATTTTACTGAAATGCGGCGAGTGCGGCGCAGATAGGTGCGCGTTCACTTTAAGGCTGCGTTTCCACCAAAGATTCCACCAAAGTGAGAGGATGCGTAGCGAGTATACGAGTACGTGTGACGGACCAACAGACTCTCTTCATGTACTTAGCGTGTCTCAAGGCAGTTGCTGTGGAAATTGCTTACTGGAGGGAGGCTAGGTAAATGAAGCCATTTTATTGGTTTTCAACAAACACATCACTCGCTCTTATCTGGTCAAAAGGCAAGTAGTTAGATTACAATGAACTTACCTCTGCGTAAACCTCAGGTGCCCTAGCAAGCTCCTCCTCAAAGTTCTCTTCTATCGTGCCATCACTCGCCGAGTGTTCCAGAAAGTCGTCAGGTATGTCTAGCAGCTCCGGGGGTAGCGGCGCTGCAAACAGTCCGAACTTGGTTAAGCACCCCCGACCATTTAAACGCAAAATAGGACATATGCTCACGCCAATAAATCCTGAACAAAGTGTCAACGACCCTTTCACCCATACTTTAAAAAAATCTTTAGACACCAAATCTGTTTCTTTGCCGGGAACAAAATATTCACAAATGGATGGAGACGATGTAACCACAATTTATAACCAACAACTAATTGAACTAAATGCGAATACCTGCCACTATTAAATCAAGATGCACTCCACGTCTTAATGCATTGAAGAATCGTAGCACCAGCATAGTGCCAGTTACGAAAATGCTTTTTAATATCTTTTCCTGGGTGTTGAAGTGTCGATTTGAATTGCAATTTTCTAATCGGCCCGATGGACTTGGCATTGGCGGCCAGGCGCATACTATCTAACTTCGCATTCTGATAGGCACAAAGATCAGTTTTGAATGCCGTGAGCTTGGACTGCACATACATGGAGCCACAACGTGAATTTACATTTAAACACGACTCTTCGCTAAAGCACTCCTGTCAAATCAATCAGAAAACATCTCAAGCTGACCTAGCTGCGTGGTTGCTACACTTATTTTTCGATTCCACAAACAAGCATAGGACCTTATCCCCGTATTAATATCATTGCAGACACTGCAGTCCTTTTAATTATGCCAAAAGCGCCTACGATAGTAAGAAATACTTATTTAAAATAAAAACATTTCCGTAAGATGAAACTTCAAAATAACGCCTTTTGTCTTAGATCATCCAAATACAAATATTAATCATTTATATTTGAACTAAGACCTAAGCAAGCCGTAAACTATGTTGTTTGTTGTGTGGCCTGACAAGGCCTAGTCCATTGCCATATCGGTCGTCTGCCCAATCAAGTTTTAATACAAAATATTATGGCATTATGATATTTCACATGTAAAGATCAGAAATATGGCTTGTGGGCGGTGAGTTAGCAGTGCGAAGCCTCAAATACTACCAATAAGTAAGAGAGGCAGTTTTAGAAGAGAAAAATGCATGAATAATAATTGCTTTTCTCGTAAATTGGGACGATGCCGGTTCAATAACGATTATGAATTACATGGTGCCCGGTCAATCTTCCTGTTATTCATAGGTATATCTACCTACATATAGTCGTAAAAATCGTCCCGCGATGGATAACAACTATAAAATCGACTGTTGCCTTCACTTTGTTAGATTATACATATTGCGGTGCGGAGAGGAAACACAAAACAAACTTATTTTTTAACTCTCGGCACGAGTGCTACTGCTACTATGCGCTATCATAACCATTATCAGCATGAATCACCAAATAAATACGAATGTTTACACAAAATTAAACATCGTGTTTACAAACCTGTAATGAAAATAAGATCTTATTATAGGTAACTTAAGTTATTATGACAGTAAGTAAAAATAGGTACCTACCTACTCCAAAACTCAAACATTTTTGTAAGAGCCTGATTAATTTGAAATGTATCTCTATATAAGAATATAAAATAATACAAGTGCAGTTTATTTACCTACTAGAGAAGAGGATGATAAATCATAAGTACAACAACTAGTACTTCTTCTGAGGTACAACTAGTAACTTTATACCAGAAAACACCAACAAACAAATTTGGAACCCTAAAATAAACGTTTACGGTTGATCAATTCAAAATGAGGAAACGCGATGTTTCCACTAAGTATACATGTAGCATTCTACTAAATGGTGCTTACTAATTTCACTAGAGACTAGGACTACCCCACGAAATTATTTATTTAAAAAAATACATCATCATCACATAATATAATCTTAGCATATATATAAGTAAAATATAATTTAAACGTTGGTTTAATATAAAAAAGTAAAAGATAGATAAATTATTTACAGACATTTTCTAGAAATTGGTTCTACAAACACACTAATTCTAGTAGTAGTACTAGTTCCAAATAAGGTATCAGTGCAAGGTATCATAACTTATATACCTAAACCAGTGAAGGATTGAATTATTTTAAAAACCGCCAGTGCGTGTCGGACTCGCGCACGAAGAGTTCCGTATCCGTACCATTATCTATACAACTTTTATCACAACCTATTAATTTAGTTTTAAAAATGGCAAAAAATCCCACTTACTGTAGAACCCTATTTGAAAAATCTTTTATTCTGTTTTTAGGATTTGTTGCTATAACGGCAAAAGAAATACATCATCTGAAAAAATATCAACTGTCTTGTTTCAACCATCAAAATGTTTTGATTTCTTTGTAAGGTCATCCTTAATCTGCATCTATGTCACTCGCACAATTTTGACAAATTCAACGACATCTCAGACGTCAAAAACTGCCCAGCCTTCTATGTATTTTGTGTGGTGATGTCACAGTCACACAACGTTGTGCTCAATTCACTCACTTTTTAAAGGTTTTGGCATATATATATATGATTAATTGATTTGATACCCATATTTACTATAGCAATATGGGTATCAAATAAAAGCCAGTAAAAAGACTATTTCAAAAATATAAAAAAAATTGCAATTTTTGTTTTTAAAAAATTATGTTTTTGGGACCAGTAGTGGACCCGCCGTAACACCTAAAACCACGGGAAAAAGTCAATGGTGGGGGCCAGAACTTGAACGGCTAAAGAAGGCTCTCAGGACACTGTTCAACCGAGCGAAAAACACCCGGACCACTGAAGACTGGGACAAATATAAAACAGCACAAAAACACTACAAGAAGCGCACCAGATTCCGGAAAACGGAAGCCTGGCACAATTTCTGTAGTAGCATAGACTCAACGAACCAAGCCGCGAGAGACCTCAACTTACTGGGTTCCCTTAAAAAAGAGGACGGTACACACACGATCACAGACCAAGAAACCAGCAAGGTACTGTTAGAAACTCACTTTCCAGGTTGTCAAATTGCGCCAAACTTAGAATGGCAAGACGAACACCATAAAGTACCAACAGCGCAGGAATGGAAAGTCGCAAACAAAATCGTAACAACCGCAAAGATCGATGGGCAATAAAAAGTTTCCTACCCTTCCAATCTTCGGGTCTAATTCTACAATAGAAATCACAGGAAATTATCACCCACCGACTACCTATACTTAGAGCATGTATAGCATTCAAATACATACCGAAGTTATGGAGAGAGGCAAAAATAGTCTTCTTGCCGAAGCTGGGAAAGGGGGACTATACACTGGCAAAATCGTTTAGACTGTTCAGCCTGACTTCATTTCTTCTAAAAACACTAGAAAGACTAGTGGACACATACCTAAGAGATGAGGTCCTAAAAAATATAGCACTTCATCCACAACAACACGCGTATAGAAAAGGCAGATCAACAGAATCTGCATTACACATGGTAGTACACAAAATAGAATCAGCCATAAACAACAAATCTTCTACACTTGCCGCCTTCATAGATATAGAGGGGGCATTCGACAAGACCATTCACAACAGCATTAACCACGCCCTACAAAAACTTAGAGTAGAACCAGTCATAACAAAATGGATAAATAAACTGGTCAGTAAGAGGGCAGTTCAAATAACCACAAATACCACCACACGTGCAACAGTAGTCAGAGGATGCCCACAAGGAGGCATTCTATTGCCACTTTTATGGAACATAGTAGTAGATAGCCTTCTGAAAAGTCTCAATGAAAGAGGATACACTACTATTGGATACGCAGATGACCTAGCAATACTGATAAACGGAAACGCAAAAAACCTCCTATGTGGAATAATGCGCTCGGCGCTCCTGATTGTAGAAAAATAGTGTGATGAGCATCAGCTATCAGTAAATCTGAAAAAGACGGAACTCATCCTTTTTACCAACAAAAGGAAGTTACCACACCTACAATTACCAAAATTATTTAACACTGAACTATCTCTCTCAACACAAGTGAAGTATCTAGGGATCACCCTTGATAGTAAACTGAACTGGGGGAGTCATATCGACGATAAAATAAAGAAGGCCTGCATAGCTTTCCATCTAGTTGGCAAGAAATGGGGCCTAAATCCAAAGATAACACTGTGGTTATACACATCAGTAATCAGGCCTTCTTTTACCTATGGATCAGTTGCGTGGCGGCCCAGAACACAACTGACCACAAGCAAATCAAAACTTCAAAGTTGACTTCAAACTAGCAACCGTGGCGGCCACAGAATGTATGAAAACCACTCAATCGGCCGCATTAGAGTTCCTCCTGAATCTGAGACCATTACACTTGGTCATACAGGAGGAAGCAAAGGCGGCTGCCCTAAGACTTCGAGCGAACGGATTATGGAAACAAAACACGGATACCACGCACTCAAAAATGCATGCACAAATGCATCGGAATCACCAGATCGGCGCAGGCGATAGCGGCTAGAGACATAAAAGACCTACATATAAAAATTGTCTCAGAGAGCACCTCAGTGCTTCAAGCTCTGCAAAACAAAAGCATAACATCTGTCCTTATACTGGAATGCCATAGTGCACTCCAATTCATAGCAAACACAAATTAAGTAACCCTGCAATGGATCAAAGGACACAGTAACTCACTAGGTAACGACGCAGCTGATAAACTAGTCTAGAGGGACTCAGCAACAGTACACAGACCAGAGCCATTACTGCCCACACCTCAGGCCCAAACAAAGACATGGCTGCATGCAGAAACTGAAGCAACTCACCTAGCAGAGTGGAGAAACAGTGAAGGTTGCAGGCAAACAAAAGATGCAATTCCGGAAGTCTCAAAAAGGCTCGCCTGCAACCTCACCCGACTAACAAGAGGCAAGCTGCGCATAGCCGTAGGAACCATAACTGGCCACTGTCTTCTAAACAAACACCTATTTAACATAGGTGTCACAGACAGCCCCTTTTGAAGAGGATGCATGGAGGCAGAAGAAACACCGCAACACATGCTCATGGAGTGCGCCAGCGTGGCGGAGCAGCGGGCAGACATTCTCAAATCCCCGGCAACATTTCCGGAGGCCTGTAGTAACTTGGGCAGGTTGCTAGCCTTTTGGGAAAACCTGAAGTGGTTCGAGTAAAGGGACATACACACAATCAAGAGACTAAGTGCGGAAAACACCCCAGCCAAACTAACTAACTGGACCAGTAGTTGTCTCTCTCAAACAGTATATAATGCAGCAGCAACATCTATGGACACTAAACTGGTAGTGGGTATGTAATGAAGGTATTACAGTGAAATAGCACTGGTTGTGTTTAAAATTAATTGGCAGTGACAAATTAATAAAAATGTACATTGTGCAAGTAGGTATAACATTTTGTAAAAGAGTTGATTATGTTTATGATACCTTACAAGAAATGGCACTGAATAGAGAGGAATGGAGAGGACTCCACCGACAAGAGCGTAGCTCTCAAATTATAGATAGATAGACAAGAATTTTAAATACTTACCAAGTCCTGCCGTTTGGATTAACTCTGAGTCATCAAACTCTAAGCTCGGCTCATAGTCGTGATACTCCGATAGACTAGTGTACGTTTCCTCGCAGTCTGCTGTGTTTCCATGGAGAGCTGCGTATGTAACAAAACTTTAGATATGACACGAAACAACAACACAAGTTTGTATTCAGTAAGATTTAAGTATAGGTACCTTGAAAAGCTCTAATCGGATTTAATTTCGGCTGGTGCTCAGACTCCATTGGAAGCACGTAGAATAGCTTATACAAGTCAAGCCCTGCTTATTATCACAGATTTCTCCGACAGTTGCAATTAAGACTGCACTGGATTCGATACAACGCTATGTGTAACCAATATGACTTATTGGCACATAAATTAGTAACATTTCAAGGTAGCGCTACGTAAATTTTAAAATTACAAATCAAATCAAGTGGGGTGAAGGAATAGAAGGTAGGTAGGATATTATTTTTCACTGTATAAATAAAAATAAATTGACACAATGTTGACAAGTCGATATAGGTAGGAAGACAACCACCAACCACCACAGATGAGAAAGATATTGTCTATTGACAACCACTCAAATGCTCAATGAAAGAAGCCTATTTTTATATAGGAGGTTATTAGACAACGAGGTTTCGGAAGTGCGAGATTTTTCGTAATCTCACCTTCGTCCATGTGATGACGATTTGTATGGAAATCTCAGCGCCCTTAGCGGCACGATTGCGAAAACAGTTTTTTTATAGACATTTCCGACTCGCGGTCGATCGTGAGCACGTTTGACTGATGAAAGAAAATTCGCACCACAGAATAGTACTAGTACTCCGTACAGAAGTATGACTTTGCAATGAAATTCAAAGAAATATCTAATCAATGTTGTCAACGATATGGTGTAATTTAGTTCGCCTCTGACTCAAGCACATTTTCGTGTAGACACCTACAGAAATACATTGCAAGATAATTTCATTCTTATAACTCTGAAATATGATTCATAATACACTAAACCTATTCAGTGACGTACTATTACGCAACGCGATAGGGTTGACTGCCACAAGAAGCTACTTACGCCATCTAGCACATCTTTCTAGGACTTTATTCACGCTCGTCCAACCAGCAACCTAGTGTCGCGCACTGCCGGTGAATAAAACGCGGGAGCGTGTCGCTGCCGGCTAGTGACACCCAACTTGTTTAGTCCCTTACGTAGGGGTCGCCACGCGTAGGTACGTTTTTGCTACCTACGCGGGAAGATACACAGGCCTGCTCGCCCACAAAGCCCGCAGACCACAAATTACCACTCAATGCAAAATACCGAGAGTATAGAAAACAAACACCTGTTTGTATTTCACTTTTCATACCTACAAGCTCGGCGCTCGCGCTAAGACTGTCAAATTTTGCTTATGCACAAAAAACAATCGTGGTAGTGGCGCTAGAGTAGATGCTTGTGTCTAGTTGTATGATTTATTTTTGAAAATTTAAAGATAATACAAAAAAAAAAAAAAGAGTTACGCCAAATTCCTCGGCGATTTGATTTTTAGGAATTAAGACAAGTAACGCCTTTTTCCCTTCGCCA
The DNA here is from genome assembly GCA_949316185.1 of Pyrausta nigrata. Classification (NCBI taxonomy): domain Eukaryota; kingdom Metazoa; phylum Arthropoda; class Insecta; order Lepidoptera; family Crambidae; genus Pyrausta; species Pyrausta nigrata. The sequence continues at coordinate 6,404,218 of OX438936.1, forward strand.
AGGCTTTTACTTCATTTATTTATGCGTTGAGAAGAAGTAGCCTTGTAGACAGACCTCCAGGATCCCTTTTGGAGCCACGTTGCGTGTCTTAAATGGGCTATTTTATTTGACAACCCAGTTGACAAGTCTCGCTTCAGTTGTCTAGGCAACCGAACGCAAGTGCGCAAGTCCGCATTCCTGAAGTGTTCTGAAGTCGACATCAGGCAAGGATTCGCTTCAGTTGCCAAGAAACCAGACCACCAGACCTGCGTGCGCATATCCTTTGTGTCTAGTTTTTGACTGAAGGTGTGCGCCAGTGTGCGCAAAGAAAGTACTGTCAGGCAACCGTCATCATTGTCTTAGTTATTATTATTCTTGTTTTTGAATGTTTATTTTATTCTTGTAAGGAATAATTTGGCAGGTTTATTTCTAAATTTATTTGTGTTTTGTGTAACTTGTTTATAGTTTTTATGAGTACATTTTCTGCATCACCAGGTACCCACTCACAGCCGCAGTTTCTTTACTGTCATATTTGTAATTCAAATAGGCTTTTTAAAGGTAAGAGGGGCCTTAATATTCATATTGCCCGGTGTCACAATAGTTCTAATTTACCCTCATCTCTCCCTCTTCCTTCTACTTTAATTCCTTCAATAGCTCCTACTCCATCTTTCGAATCTGCTATCACTCACCTCCACCAATCTACTCCAGTGGTCAAAAGAATCCCAAGGGGAGCGAGAATTGCGATCGCTAAATGCCTTTCTACATGCATACAAAATTGTCTCCTCAACACTGAAACTGCCTGGCAAAACCTTTTCACATTTTCATACTCATTTCTACATGTAAACTCACCGTCTAAATCTTTAACCCGTGCACTTTTAGATAATGTCTCAATTTCACGCAATCCATCCCTTTCATTCCGCTCATCACCTTTGGTTTCTTCGAAATCGAATATTTTTCGATCAGTTGAAAATAAGATAATGGAAGGCGACCTAAAGAACGCAGCTCGTATTTTGTTTTCCGACGACACGCTCGCTCCCCCTACTCAGGAAACTCTTGAGAGCCTTCGTTGTAAGCATCCCTCACGTCCAGATTCTCCTTCTTCCCCTGTTCCTTCTTCTCAAAATTTTAATCCATTTCAGATTCTTGATGACAGCGACACGTTTGCTGCCATAATGTCATTTCCGGCTGGTTCTGCCGGCGGCATCGACGGCATCACTCCCCAACACCTTAAGGATTTGGTTAGTGCTTCCGCTGCTGACGCCGGTAGAACTTTACTTTCAAATATTACTAAACTTTGTAACCTTCTCTTATCTGGCAAAGTTGTTGAAAGTTTCCTCCCATATTTATTTGGTGCAAGACTCTGTGCATTTCGAAAAAAAGATGGTGGCATTCGTCCGATTGCTATTGGATGCACCTTCCGGCGTCTTGCAGCCAAATTAGCCTGTCGGGAACTATCTTCACCATTGAAGGAAATTTTTCAACCTATTCAACTTGGTTTTGGCAGTAGAGGAGGTTGCGAAGCTGTGGTTCATTCCGCTCGTAATTTTCTCGCCTGTGATGACGAATCTGACGTTTTTTTAAAAGTTGACGTGAAGAATGCTTTCAACTCCCTTGATAGGATTGCCATGCTGAATGAAGTTCAAGCTCATACGTCTCAGATTTATCCTTTTGTATTTCAATGTTACAATACGCCATCAAATTTATTTTACAATGAACATTCGATTATTTCTGCAGTCGGCGTTCAGCAAGGTGATCCTTTAGGTCCAGCCCTTTTTAGTTTAGGTATCCACCCTGTCATTTCATCCTTAAATTCTAAATTCAATGCCTGGTATCTGGATGATGGCTCTCTCGGTGGCAAAGCAGATACTGTTTTTCAGGACCTCGTTCGGATTATAGACAGCTTCAAGAAAATAGGCCTAGAACTCAATCTTTCGAAATGTGAACTATTTATTAATGACCATGTTCCCTCTGGTTCCCGTCAGGATATCATTGATAAATTTAACTCACTTGCTCCAAACATCAAAATTCTAAATTCTGAGTCGCTTTGCCTTCTAGGTGCCCCTCTTCTGGATACCGGCATCGAACCTTTTCTTGACAAAAAAATGAATGATTTCACCCTTTTAGCCCCCAGATTGGAACATCTAAATTCTCACTCATTGCTTATACAATCCTAAAATCTTGTCTTTTTGTGCCTAAATTTACTTATTACCTTCGTGCTAGTCCAATCTGGAAAAAAACGGATTACTTAAAAATGTTTGTGCAAAGATTCAGGCCACTGGCTTCATGCTTTACCATCAAAAAATCTGGGCACCCTTTTTAATAGTGAGTCATTCCGGGTGTGTGTGGGTCTACGCCTTGGTACCCCTATTTGTGAAGTTTTTACGTGTCCTTGTGGCAAGGAGGTCGACAAATATGGTCTCCACTGTCTTTGTTGCCAGCAAAGTGCTGGGCGTCTCGCCCGCCACGCTACTCTTAATGACGCCATCAGGAGAGCTCTTGCCAGCATCAATGTTCCTTCCACGTTGGAACCACGTGGTTTGGTCCGTGATGATGGCAAGAGACCCGATGGCCTTACGCTCATTCCTTGGGAGCGGGGTCGGGCCTTAGTTTGGGACGCAACTTGCGTTGATACTTTGGCCCCATGTCATCTCAGGGAGTCATCGCTTAAAGCTGGAGCGGCGGCGGAGTTAGCTGAAAACGCCAAACTTCGCAAGTATGCATCACTTGCAAGTGATGATTACGTTATTATTCATCTGCAGCTGCGCGCGGTCACGCGACCTTGGCGTCAAACTAATAAAGTCAAGGGTGCCTCATTTCATTAAATCCAAGGTTTTTTTGGTAGCCTGGTATGAAAGACAAGAGTTCCAGCCAAAATGACTGGTTATTAAACACTTTCTTAGTCTTTATTTAAGCTGCAGTTCTGTAAAAAAGAACTGTATTATAGGTATTTAATAACATTAAACTGTAATGTTTTGAAAATACTTTGTTTTACTACTAAGGTAGCTAATAGATTCTTAGCTACTAAACTGTTGTCTAACTAAATTTTAAAATGAGATTAATGAGATAACCTACTTATGTACATGTGGAAGTACGTCAAGGTATACATTTGAACTACGAACAACAACTTTTATTATGTAGGGAATAGAAGCTGTATCAAGGTCAACAGGTGTAATATAACTTGCGGTGTGTAAGACACGAATACAGACTGCCTTACACTTTGACCTTAAGACCACCTCTATTAACTACATTATAATAGCTGTCTTTATAGTTCATATGTAACCTGACGTACTGCTGAATGTACTTAAACTAAAAAAAAGGGAAATACAACATAAAAATGTAATACTTAAATACCTGGTACCTACGTATTTCGCAAAAACTATTCTGAAGCAAATGTCTTACCAACTATAATATCCCACTCACCTTCCTTCAGTAACAGGTAGTTAGTGAGAATAAAAGTAAATGTATTTTGTCTCACTTCATAAATTTTGATGATTTACAACCACTAACTGCATTTAAATTACGAGTGTAGGTAAATAGCGCGCGCAAGTACATGGAGTGAAATAGGCCTGCTTAAGAGTCACTTCCTTTCGAGTACTGTATATATTCTTTGGCGTGGTGTAACAAGAGTAAGCCTGTAAGTCTGCTTGCCCAATCTCGATATACTGTCTTAGTAAGACTGTCTGAATATCGCGTAGCACTGACCTCTTTGTGTGCTTGTGGCGCAGTGGCGGCAGCGCTTTGGTAGTGATAACAAAAGTTAAGCAACCCACGGCGCAGTCGTGATTGGATGGGTGACCATTCCGACCATTAAAGTGACGACCATGACAAGCATCTCCGTGCTTCGGAAAGCACGTTAAGCAGTTGGTCCCGGCTAATATATGTTGGTATTAGTCGTTAAGCCTTTTGAGCTGAGGCCTTTTCCCAGCTGTGGGATCTAATAGGCTGACTTTACTGACCTCTTTAATACAAGTAGGTACGCCGGACTGCATACTGTCAAACTAAAAATGAAGCCATTTGATTATCGCCATTTTGGCGCTGACGGCTATACTTGTATTAGAGGTCAGTAGGGCCTAGTGCGAGTTTTCATTTGTAACTCACACGCGCTCACGATCGACTGAGTGTCATAGAAAAAAAACACAGGTTTCGCAAACGTGCCGCTAGGGACGCTGACTAATTTTCTATACAAATATTCGTCACACGGACGAAGGTGAGAGCACGAAAAAATTCGCACTTAGCCCTGAGTGTCGTGTAGTCTAATAAACCCCTTACAGTGTGACCAGATTTAGAAGCATGATTTGCTATGATTTTAGCAGATTTGACCACTAATTTAGGGCTAAGCATATTGTCATGGATTAAAAAAAGTTGTCAGTTTATCAGAATCTAATAAAACCTTAAGATAAATTTGTCACAATACAATATGTCTGATTTTTCTTGTTGTACTAGACACCTTTTAGTACTATATTTTTTTTTTAGTTGAGAACTCTACGGTCATATTTTTTTGTGAAATCGTATGGTAGACTGTGTATTTTCTTCATAGTCGTTTGTTAGTTAGTAGTCAGCTGTGGTGTTTGTGTTTATATACAAAATAAATTTTATCTAAATCGGATTAGTGGTTTTAATATCAAGAGGTTACGGGCAGAAAATGGACGTCATTTTTAAAGAGTTTGGACTTAAAATTAATTATACAAAAACGAAAACTTTGATAACTGCAAAAACTTCTTCAAAATATGATCCGATTAGGTTAAATGACACTACAATAGAACAAGTCAAATACTTCAAATATCTCAGCAGCATAGTGACGAATGACTCCAGATGTACATCAGATATAAAAGCAAGAATAACTATGGCAAAGAAAGCGTTTAATGCTAAGAGGCACCTGCTTAGAGCCCGAATATAAAGGCGAATTCGAAAAAGACTTGTAAAATTGTACATCTGGAGTATCGCCTTGTATGGCAGTGAGACGTGGACGATGACCCAACGCGACAGGGAGGAGAATAGAGGCTTTTGAGATGTGGTGTTGGCGCAGGATGGAGGGGATTAGTTGGGTGGAAAAGAAGACCAATGAGGAGGTTTTATAGATTGTTGGCGAGGAAAGACAAATACTGCAAACCATCGAGAATAGGAGGGGAAAAATGCTGGGACATTTGGTACGATACGATGAACTAATCAGAGTGATTATAGAGGGAAAAGTAGAAGGGAAAAGGAAAAGAGGAAGACCAAGAAGGTCCTACATAGACCAAATCAAGGAAAAGTAAGGGGTCGTGTCGTACCAGGAAGTCAAGGAAATGACACTGAATAGAGAGGAATGGAGAAGACTCCACCGACAAGAGCGTAGCTCTTAAATTATAAATAGATAGATAACGGGCAGACAGATAGGCACACTTTCGCATTTGATTATAGTAATAAAAACACTTTTATGTTTCTCGGTCTCAGAAATAAGCCTTAAGCCGAACTAAGTTTTTTTTTAGACAGCCCCAGACTAAGCGTGAGCTTGTGCTATGGTGACTAGAATAACTATTGAGAATAACGGATAGACATACTTATATACATTTTTATGAACATCCACGACTTAGGTACAAATGCTCGTGCTCATCACACAAACGCCCCTTGCGGGATTCGAACCCGCAACCGCCTGGTTTAGAAGTCCGGGGTGCGAACGACTACACCAAGACGGTCGTCAAGTATTTCATAAGTTCTCTATTTCTTTTGGCTCTATGTTATAGTATAGTATGAGTGACTCTATGTTATATAAAATATGAGTTCTTCTAACAGAATTTTAACATTTAGAAAATGTTAGCAGAGTTTAGCAGATTTCAACAAAGCTGGTAGCAAATGACTCATTTTAATCTGGTCACACTGCCCCCTTACGTCCCTTGTCCTCAGCCCAGAGCCGTAAAAACTTTTCAAAAAAAAAATACGTCCCTTGTCCCTGCCCCTTATGGCCCTTACTTTACTCTTTGCTCTTACTCTGTGGTCAGAAGCGTCAGAAGTCACAACAAAAATTGTTTGGGTGCTGTTGCTAATTCGGATGAAAATTCGGTTTTGGTGAATAAAATTGACTATTACAAGAACGATATTAAGATCATTCTGAACGAAAAGTTATTATAATTCTGTCAGTCAGTTCCAAAAAGTTTACTGCAGTAACATCATAACCTAAACTCTTAAGATGCTTGGTTATTCCAACGCTGGTGTCCCGGATAGATCTTGGCAACCACCAGTGGCTGTAATTGAGACGACGTGGGTAAAATTTTGCTAGTTACATGCTCATAGTAATTTGAATAATATTTTGTAACTTTAAAGATCAATGTTCGTTGGTTAGATTCGGCGTTTAGATTCTTGGACGCACCTGTACTATTGAAAATCCTAATTATATCGTATGTGGTGTTAATTTCAGAATGGGTACAATGATATTTGAAATGTATTGGAAACACACTCCCATCACATGCAGAAACTTCATGGAGCTGGTCCGAAGAGGCTATTATAACAACACCAAATTTCATCGTGTCATCAGGGATTTCATGATACAAGGTGGTGATCCAACAGGCACTGGCAAAGGTGGACAATCAATATATGGGCCCCAATTTGATGATGAGATTACTGCAGACCTAAAACATACTGGAGCTGGCATATTATCGATGGCCAATGCAGGTCCAAACACAAATGGATCTCAGTTTTTTATAACGCTAGCCCCCACACAGTGGCTTGATGGAAAACACACAATATTTGGTCGAGTTCAAAGTGGTATGACTGTTGTTAAAAGAATTGGACTAGTAGAATGTGACAAAAATGACTGCCCGGTAGATGATGTACGTATAGAAAGGGCTTATATCCCAAAATAAAGTTTAAATATATTTAATTTGTCATGGTTTTTTATTTGTGGTATCACTTCATTGTAAACCCTTGTTATGACAGAAGGCTGCCTACATTACAAAGAAATGAAATTGTGAATCAAATGACATGAACAGGGTTGCCAGACGAGTGCGACTGTGTGAGTGAGTCAATGATAGGGTCTCCAGATAAAACTGTTTTTTGGTAGCTCTATTTGTGGTAGTTTTCAATTAAGTCCCTAATGAGCCTGAGTTGTTTTTGTGTTTATGATTTTAAATTTGTAAGAAGAGAATTTTATACCTGCATCTAAAGATTAGGCTAGTCCGTTATCATCTTTAATACTGTAATGGGTGGTTGTTTGTTGTTTTGTTTGTCCTTTATGGGAGCTGGTTCTTCTCTGATCATAAAAAGTAAAAAGTCATTTATTTATGCGTAGACACACTGGGGGCACTTATACATGTCCCAACATATATTTTTACCTACCACTGCTTCGGGACAAATTCTGGGCTAGTGCTGAGAAGAAGCAGCGCAAGAGACTGAGTCACTTTTGTCAAAGATCCTTAGGTAAGTCACCAAATCTGTAAGTGTGACTAAGGTATATGCCCTCTGGGCGAGTTCAGGGCTAGGTATGCCGTTTCAGGTTTCTAATGAGTGGCACTTCCTGCCAGTCTGGGGGTTCCATCTCTTGGTTAGTGTGCGGTTTCTAGTTGTTTTATATATTTGTGGAGCATAAGAAAGGGTTGGTTGATAATTGCTTGTAGAAGAGCTATGATATCTACTGAATTGACTTTGATGGATGTCTAATGTTCTATATGTAGATATAATGGTACGGAACTTTCCGTGCGCAAGTCCGACTCGTATCATTTAAGTGATAAAGTGAAGCCTAATCTAAAAAACCCGGCCGGTTTTTTAGATTAGGCTTCATTTTATCACTTAAATGATAGCTGTTATCAAGCTGAAGTTAAGAATTTTACCATTGTAAATGATTGTGATATTAAAAATATACGAGGGCCATTCAATAAATACTTAGCCTACAGAAGAAAAAAGAAAATTTTGAGAAAGTAGAGATTTATTTTTCAACATAGTTTCCTTTCAATTCAACACACTTGGCCCAGCGATACTCCAACTTTTTCAACCTGTCTAAAAAAACGATTTCCCGAGGTCTTCAAAATAGGCCTCTGTGGCGGCGATGACCTCATAATTCGACCCAAATCTTTTGCCGGCCAGTGACTTTTTTAGATTTGGGAACAAGAAGAAGTCAAAGGGAGCCAAATCTGGAGAATACGGTGGATGGGGCAGCAATTCGTAGCGCCATTCGACCAATTTGGCCATGACGACGGCGGAGGTGTGAGCCAGCGCGTTGTCGTGGTGGAACAGCACTTTTTTATTTGCCAAATGGGGCTGTTTTTTTTCAATTCGGCATCGAATCGGCCCAATAAGTCAGAATAGTAGAGCCCCGTAATTGTTTTACCCTTCTCAAGGTAATCGATGTAGATCACACCTTGCGAGTCCCAAAAACACTGGCCATCACCTTTCCGGCCGATTGAACAATCTTTGCCTTCTTTGGAGCACGTTCGCCGGGTAAAGTCCACTGTTTCGACTGTTCCTTGGTCTCTTAGTGTGTACCAGTGAACCCATGTTTCGTCGACGGTCACAAAACGACGCAAAAACTCTGCTGGATTGCGTTGAAACAGTGCCAAACATGTCGCCGATGTGGTCTCACGGTTGCGCTTGTTGTCTGGTGTGAGCAAACGCGGCACCCATCGCGCCGATAACTTTTTCATACCCAGTTCTTCGTGCAGAATATGATGCACTGTCCCTTCTGCGATGCCTACAGTCTCAGCTATCTCGCGAATCTTCAATCGCCGGTCTGTCAACACGAGATCATGGTTTTTTTTACGTTAACCTCCGTAGTAGCCGTTTTTGGTGCACCTGGGCGTAACTCATCAAAAACCGACGAGCGGCCACGAGCAAACTCGTTAATTAAACCAATTTTTGACGGTCGCCATCGAAGGAGAAGAGTCACCGTACACAGCATCCAACCGCTCTTTATTTGATATTTCCGGAGTATATTACTTTACTCTATGATTTCGCTGCGCGTTCTCCCTTCCAAAAACAAGAATCTTTTTTTTTTTATAATTGGCAAACGTAGATTGCACTAATGCCATAGACTGTCTTATGAAAAACCTACGAAAAGGCGACCAATTTTGGGTCTTAATAGGACCTGAAAAAAAAGGCGAGCTAATGAAATTATCTACATGAAATAAGTCACAAGTTAAACTAAAAATAGTACCTACAACCTAATTTTATGAAGTAAAATAAATGAAGAGATAATATTAACAATGGGGATGGAAAGGTTAGCCAGTAAAAATGAGATATTAACAGGCAAATAAAAGAGGCTAGCTAACGATGAAAGGAATAATTACCTATATTATACAACGAACAGGAAAAGAAAATATGATCTAAAGTGCCCTCCCCAACGCCACATTCGCATAAGGACGAGTCCAAAATTTTTATCTTTTTTAGAAAAACAGGAGACGAGCAAAAACCCAACCTCATTCTACAAATAGCAGAAGAGATAGGCCTAGAGCATTTCGCGTAAAAGAACCAGGGTTTATTTGGAACAAAATTTTGAAGCAAAAAATACTTTAAATGTGCCCACTCTTCCTTCCACAGAGAATTCCACGAACAATGTAGAGACGTCTTCGGGATGGTAAGTAGGTCACCAGGCTGAAGAAAGAACGTGTCATAATCTCCAGACAGCACTGCCTCCTTAGCCAGCTCATCAGCTCTCTCGTTACCAGGAATACCACAGTGGCTAGGTATCCAGGCTAGCACAATCCTTAATCCATTTTGGGAACATTGAAAAAGAAGGTGTCTGATCTTGAAGACTAAACCGTTATTAATACGATAGGGGTTCGAACAAATAGCCTCTAAAGAGGAACGAGAATCAGAGAAAATCAGAACTTGGTTAAGACGAAAAAGAATAGAATATTCAATTGCTTGGATAATACCAATACACTCTCCAGAGAACACTGAGGAGTAAGGAGTGCGTTTCTTTTTGATTATTAATTTATACTCAGGATGGAAAACTCCAACCCCAACGCAGCCATTAGTAGAAAGCTTGGAGGCATCAGGAAAAATTGCCGAAAAACCGCACCAATTAGTGTTCAAAATATGGGTAAAATTCTTGGCTGCAAAAATGTCGGCTTTATCAATATCAAAATCAAGTAAAACCTCAGGGTAATAAATTAAAGCTTGAAGAGGGCACTCATACAAAGGCAAAAGAGGAGAGTGAGCTTTAGGAACTTTAATTTTGTGGAAAGCAGTTAGACTATTTAGAAGGTAAGGGGGCTGTTTTCTCCCCCAGAATTTACCAAAACGAACAAATTTATTAAGTTTTAATAGGTTGTTAATAAGGGGAGAGTAAGAATATTGCAAGCCGCAAAACAGGAATATGTCACTCAAATACTGCCTCCTAAGGTCCAAGGGGGGGTCGACACATTCTACCTGAATAGCAGCTCTAGGGCTATTTTTCATGGCACCCGTAATAATTTTGAGGGATTTAAACTGGATTAAATCCAGTTTCGACGATTCTTTTTTATTTATTGGATACAATAAGAAGGTTCCGTAGTCTAAAACACTTCTTATGAGCGCATTGTATATAAGTTTCAGACAAAAGGCATTAGCACCCCACCAACAGCCAGCTAGGCATTTAAGGATATTGAGTTGGCGCTCACACTTGCCAATAACGTAATCAACATGAAAAGAACCTGATAATTTAGAATCTAAAATAACTCCAAGAAATTTAAAATTGGAAGATACCGGGATGACATCATCTCTATAATTAAACGAAGGCACAGATAACATCTTAGACTTAGAAAAAATTACCACCGAACTTTTAGGAGCTGACAGGGACAGACCAAAAGCCTCCAAGTAAGATCCAAGTGACGAAATAGACATATTACCAGAAGAGGAGGCCACAGAAACATTATTATTTATGGAATAAAGAACAATATCATCTGCATATTGCAAAATTTTAGAGTCAGGATCTAGGGAAGTTCCAACATCATGAACATAGAGGTTAAAAAACAAAGGGCTAAGCACGGACCCTTGAGGCAACCCTTTATAAACATACCTAGACGCAACTATGTCAGGATTATCAGACTTGATAGAGATCAAACGCTCGGAGAGAATATTTTTGATAAAGAAAATAAATTTGGAAGTGGTGCCAATTTTTACAAGCTTTTGAACAAGAAAAGGAATTTGGCTATCGTAGGCTGAAGAAGTGTCCAGGAAAGCAGAGGGGTCAACCTTATTCATACTGAATGCAAGTCGAACATCAGTTATGAAACTCGCCAGGCTATTCAAAGTGCCTCTACCTTTGCGGAAGCCATTCTGGAAATCAGGCAAAATCTTATTAGATTCAACAAACCAATCAAGCCTATTTTTCAAGTGTTCACAAGTTTTAGTTAAACAAGACGATAAGGCAATAGGCCGGAAAGAATTAATAAGTTTGGGATCTTTACCAGGTTTCAAAAGAGGAATTATCAGCTGGGTTTTCCATGAATAAGGAACAATTCCAGAATTCAGCATACAGTTAACAAGTTTTAGGAAGTAAAGTTAAGCAGAGGTAGGGGCATTACGGAGAAAAGAATAAGGAATGCCATCCAAACCCGGAGCAGAATCCTTCGTGGCAGCCAATACATGTTTGAGCTCAGGTAAGGAAAAATCTACTTCTAGAGGCGACAAGGGAGACGGACACGGTGGAGGACAAAAGGATAGAAGCTCATCACGCGAAGGGCACACACTAGGAGCCAAAAATCCATAAACTCGTCAGCCCAATTCTGTTCGGGGACTGAGAGACGTTGACTGGAGACAAATGAGCCCCGGAACCTTCTTATATTTTTCCAGAGAAATGAAGGCGGGAAATCAGGCGAGAGTTTGGTACAGAAATCCTTCCAGCTCTCAGATTTATGGTGACGGAGAATTTGTCTGGTTTCTGCAGAAATCCTATTTAACTCCATGAAACTTTCCTCAGACATATTCACAGAAAAACCAAACTCAGCAGCTTTTCTTCTCTTGATTGCATTGGTGCAAGCACTGTTCCACCAAGGAGGGGAAGGGAGATAGGAAGCTGGAGTCTTTTTAACAGGAAAAGACTGATCAGCACAGCTTATGATACATTCTGAGAGAGCCAAAGCACACTCAGCGACGGACTCTGAAGAGATCTCCGGAAGGAACTGAACACTCGAGTCTAGATTACTTCTAAAGGTATTCCAAGCCTCTTCACTGACATTATTTAAATTATATTTTAGGCAAGGTAAAGGATTTACTTTAGGTAGCCTGACATTACAATTTTGAATTAAAATGGGAAAGTGTCTACTACCATAGGTAGAAGAAAGGGTAGACCATTCCAAGTCAGGAAAGAGAAAAGAGCTACAAAAAGAGAGATCCAGACAGCTGTTACGTTCTCCAGGCCTAGAACGAAAGGTGCAAGATCCATCATTAAGAACACAAAGGTTATAGTGGTCCAGGAGTTCTACTAAGGAATTACCAACACTATCACAATGTGAAGAGCCCCATAAGAAATGATGGCAGTTAAAATCACCAAGAAGCATTAGAGGAGGAGGAAGAACAGACAGGATTGTATTTAATTCTCAAATTACACTTAAAAAAGGAGAAGAAACATACAGAGATACAATAGAGATATTCTTAAGTCTAACACAGACTATTTGAAAGCCAGAACTATGAACAGGAATAGACAAGGTATTGTAAGAAATATTATTTTTAACAAGAATAGCCGTACCAGCGAAGCCATCAACTCTGTCATCTCTGACACAGGTAAAACCCGGCAATGAGAAATTCATGTCAGGCTTCAACCAAGTCTCAGAGATGACAAATATTGAAGCATGAAATTTATTTGATAGATATATTATCTCATGTTTTTTATTGTTGAGGCTCTGCGCGTTCCATTGCACTATTTTCAGAGGGAGATGATACACAGGAGCCATAATTGCTAATAAAGGAGAAGATAAAGTTTGTAATAAGGGGGGCAACGTGGTCTAATTTTAAGAATGAAAGGAGGGTTCCAATGACCTTTTCCAGATCTTTCTGGTTGTGAATTTCGGGGCTAGGTTGTAGAGCCACACCGTTACCAGAGGTGCTTGGTGGCTGCTGAACTAAACAGCTGTGGGCTTGCTTATCAAAACCAAGGCGGGGAGGAGCGGGGGGGGGGGGGGGGCGAAGTTTTTTCAGAACAGTCTTTTTATAGCTCTTGGCTATCTGAGCGTGAGAGGCTTTGGTGGAAGGTAACAAGGACGCCTTGGCATAACTGATAACTTTCTCAGCCATCAGGGCTTTTAGTTCTTTTTGTCGAGCAAGTTCTGGGCAAGAGATGTCGTTAGCAAAATGGCCCCCATTGCAGTTGATGCAAACAGCCTCTTCGGGGCCAATATTGCATGAACCTGCCAAATGGCCCTGGGCACACTTCAGACATCGCGGGCTTGACCTACATTTGGCCTGGGTGTGACCATATCTGCCACAAGAAAAACATAAAATTGTCCTATACTTGTAAATTTCCACAGGAAACGTGTTGAAGCAAGCATTTGGGCAAGACTTGCCCATCAAACGTTAGGACTACTGACCCTGACGGAGACCACTCATTAGAGTCAGCTTGCTTATAAAACAAGCGTCTCGCCTTAATAATTTTTCCCACACCTAGAGGCACTTCAAAACACTCCATAATTTCTTCCTCCGACCAATCCTTAGGGATTCTACTATTACATGCCTCTGACGAATCCTAGGCGGCAAACAGCGAAAGAGGGAATATACGCTTTGTACCCAGATTGCAACAACAAGTCACTGCTCAAAAATTTATTTGCAGCCGCTGTAGACCTAAAAGACACAGTCATCCGATTCCTTCCAATTTTCTTAATACTTCCAATGAGAATGTCCTGAACTTTATTTTTAAATAGAAACCTTCCAAGATATAGGGGATGAAGTGTAGTGCCAGACCGAAGATTCTCCTCAACATGAGCCGAAAAAGGGCCAACATCTGTTGGTAAATAAGACGTACGATGGGGTTGGATTGGCTTTTCTGCAGGGTTTTGATTGGAAAAAGACGCCGCAGTAGCTGACAGTGACGAGGGAACTTCCAATGGAGCAGAGCTATGGCAGTGAGACAAAGGCAAACCTTGGCCAAGAGGGATTTCCGAGGAAACAGTACCCTGACAGGATTGTCCTGAAATCCGAATAAAGGATACAGTCGAGATTTGGGACGAGATAGATGAAGTAGAAGGAGAAGGGGAGGTTCTTCTACGTTTATGCTTCCTTTGTTTTTTTGACATATCACGTCACTACCAACAGAATTATCTACATCTAGAATTTGGGATTCAACCTGGACAAATGCAGCAGGGGACGGGGCAGTCTGATGACTACTAGAAGCATCTTTCCACGAAAAATTTAACCCATCGGGGTCCTCCGGGGGAGGATCCCCCATGGTTGGGAAACGCACTCCTCCAGCTGAGATTAATACAAGCAAGTACTTACCTGAATAAAATCAGAATAAATAAAACTAAATTAATGAAAAACTGCACACACATATCCTATTAAATAATCAAATAATTATCCAAATTAACGACCGCACTACAAGACAGCCCGATGACATTCCTCAAACAAGAATCTTATCACTGAACGATATTGTTCTTTTTCCATTTCTGTCAAACCGACCGACACGCTCGCTTCCAAAGGCTGTCAAAACAAAACAAATGAAGGGAAAAGACTGAAAACTACATAGTAGACTTCAAAAAGTATTTACTGCACGATAGTAAAACTCTTTTGCGCTCAACAGCGCCATCGGGCGGCGAGGCTAAGTAATTATTGAGTACCCCTCGTATAATGATTCTTTAAAAGTAAGCCCCTAAGGATACACTGACCATAAAAACTGTTAGTAGTACTAGTACCGATACCGATAGCATTGCCTCATACCGGGTCCAATTGTATTTTCATTCATCCACCACCAGAAAGTGAACCACCAAAATATCTATATAACATTTCAAACCAAATGGGTTCAGCCGTTTAGACGTTATATGAAAAAGATAAGTACGGAACGGAAGGATAATTTCTTAGTACCTATTTTTCCGTAGGAATGAAGCCAAGGAATATATACTCACCTACGGAATAAAGCGCATCTTAAACACCATCTTATTTGTAACAGAACTAACTAGGGTCCTCCTAACACAGAGTACTTTTGCATATAGAGCCTCCTAACCAGGAAGGTAGCATCCTAAAATCCTAAGGCTGTTATTAGATTACGCGGTATTCAGACAGACTTACTGGCTAAATCTATCCTCCATTACGCTCTTTCACCTGTGTAGTCTAATAATAACTGTCTAACTAGGATAGAAAAGTAACGTCCTACAAGAAAACGCAGTGATTAGGTATAACATTGATTTCTTGTGTACATCCGGCCGTCTGAGTCAGAGTTCTAGAGAGATCTTGCATATCTAGGCTGATAACGAATCGTAGGTGACGGCAATATACCAAGGTTTCGTTTGTGACGCAATAGTTTCTTTGAAAATTAAAAAAAAACCTTGCTCAGGCAGCCAGAAATTCACCTTTTTGGTCACTCTTGATCTCAACTTCCAGGACCCTATTTCACAAAACTTATTAGACTAATTATATGAGTCCATGAACTAATATTTTTTACAAGTTTACTAGTGTGCGTTTCTCGAAGCTACGGTTGTAAAATATTAGTTACTAGTTACCAGCTAATAAATATTAGCAAAAAGAGTAAATTCAATTTGGTTTCTCGAAAAAAAAGTTTTTAAATACTCTTGTAAATAACACTAATAAAGCTATTAGTCTCAGAAGGCTTGTAAAATACATTAGTTCAAACTATTAGACTTAAATTTAACAGTGTATTTTTATAAAATATTGTCTTTTTAACCAGAAGCACTTACAAAATATATCATTTATAATCAGAGTCAGAATTATAATCACTGTCATTTGAAGAGAAAATATAGTGTTGTGTGTTCGTATATTTTTTCTGAATCTAATATTACACTACAACTGAATACAACTGATTCTGATACACAATACTCTACTTAATATGTAGATGCTTATATGGATTGGATTACAGAGACCATTCGAATAATTCGATTAATTTAGTAATAATCGCCCATCGCTAGTAAGCATTGTAATAAGAAGCGAAGAAGCCGTCACAGTCACAGTAAATCGTAATTGACCCTGAAAATGATACTGATTGTCGGTGTGTCAACACAGTATATGCTGAACACGGTAATGGTAGTAAAAGTTCTGAACAAACTTGTGATACAAACTTTTCCTTCTCGGCTCCTGTCACATCACATACATCACTTTCAGGTTCAAACTTTTCTCAAACCACGGTAGTTAGACACTTATATCAGGCTACTGATGTCGCCTATTATGTTGTCCACATCCAGAAAGAACTAGTTACTCCCGATCAGAATTGTACCCTTCATCCAGTAACAATTGGTTATTTTTTGTAAAAGAACTCAATAAGAGGTATTGTTGATGGCAGTCTGAAAAACATAGGCAGAAATAGAGTTTCAGTTTCATTCTCTAGGTTTGAAGATGCCAATGCATTTCTAGATAATGATATTCTGAAGTCAAACAATTACAAGACTTTCATACCAACATTCAATATCACTCGTATGGGTGTTATAAGGGGAGTCCCGGTGAAATGAAGTTGTGATGAAATTTTGAATAATTTAACAGTGCCTATAGGTTGTGGTAAAATACTTAAATTGAGACGACTAAAGAAAAAAAATATAGTAAACGGCAAACCTGAATTTGTTCCTATTGAGACCGTTGTTCTGACCTTCGATGGTCAGATACCAGCAAAGCGAATCTTTTTATGTTATATCTCCTTACCAGTCGATTTTTATATATACCCAACCATCCACGGAAATAGAGTCCTTGATTTTATAGATGATAACAATTTATGTATTTTAAATTCTGGTTCCCCTACGCGTCGCGCTCAACCGCATGAGTTGCAAAGCGCTCCTGACATTTCTATTTATATTGCCTCAACTCTATCATTTTCCACTCTCGCTTCAACATATGGAAGCGACCACTTTCCCATAATTATTACCTTCCCAAATAATATACTTAATCTGAATAGCGATCGCTCTTTCAGTCCTCCCCGACTTAAATATAATACTCAAAATGCTGACTGGAATTTGTACAAGGAAAAGGTGGACCAAAAATTAAATAATTTACCAAAGGTTCAAAATGATAACATAAATAATTGTGCTGAAGCGCTAGCATCCCTTCTATTAAATGTGGCAGATGAAGTATTTCCTATAAAATCTAATGTCAGAAATAAATTGCCTTCTCCCTTGGTGGGGTTCTAAATGCTCAGAAGCCATTAAGAGGCAAAAAAAGCAGAAAAAATATATATTTCCCACCCAACTTCTGAAAATTTTGAATCCCTCTCTAGTATTATAAATAACACAAAATTATTAAAACAAAAGAAATGGGAAGGATGGAGATCATTTTGTCAATCTATATCCCCTGATACCTCTCCATCGGTAGTGTGGGCTAACATAAGACGGTTTAGATCAGCATACAGAGAGTCGAATTTTTCACCCCTTCTTGAACCAACAGTTGAGCATTACTTGGACAAACTAGCTCCTTCTTTCGTTCCTCTTAATTTAACTACCTACAATGAATCACCCAATTCCCTGATTCCTGACCAAACAGGCTTAGGCGCCCCTTTTACTCTTACTGAACTTAAAGGTATTCTTTCTTACGTAAAAGATTCTGCTCCTGGCGGAGACGGAATTCCTTACTCGTGATTCGTCTTTGAAATATTATCTTTCCCTTATTAATTAGAATATGATTTCTGGCTTGATTCCCCCTTCATGGAAAGAACAAGAAGAAATCCCGATTTTAAAACCAAACAAATGTCCATCAGATGCTGCATCATACCGGCCTAAAGCTCTTTCATCAGTTCTTTTGAAAATAACTAAACATTTAATTAAAAACAGACTAGCTGTGCCCCGCGGTGTTACCCGCGGCTTATTAGGGAAAATAAATTGCGTAACTATAACTATTTACCATTTTAGAAGCAAAACAATTTAAATTTGAGCATCGGAAAGATCAATTTACAAAATTTGATGAGTGACAGAATCTCGGGTCTCGGGTCGTAGAGAGCTAGAAATCATTTTACTGCAGCACATCGCGGTAAACAACATTGCGGGACTTATTGTTTTCTGCAAACATAAAAAGATTTCTCACCCACGTACAGTTGTACGTGGGAGAAGCAGGGGGTGCCCTGGTGAATGCTGGCTACTTTTAGAGTTTGTCCTTGACTTTTATTTATCATGATAGAGAAAGTCTCTTTTAAATGAAATTTTAGGCGTTTGAACTGGAAGGGTAAGTTTGTGGGTATTATAGGGATTCTGGGTATCAATACCGTCTCTCCTTTGGCCCCTTCAGTAAGAATGGTGGCCTGGACGATGTGCCTTCTCAGCTCTGTGATGCGTAACGTAGTGCCGTTGCACAGTCTGGGCGCGTCCAGGTTACGGATCAGTATGACAGGCACACCAACTTTGAGTTCCAACTTGTGGGAGGTCCCTGACAGGTCGAGGGAATTTAAGAACTCTACTGGGTATACAGTTGCATCGTCATTTCTCATCACCGTGTCTATTGACACGTAGGTCCTCATATCACCTGGAACTTGCTCTAATATTCTTTTATTATTTTTTTCTACCAATTCGTTTTTGGGCGCCATAGCTCTTTCGCACAACCATTTCTCGTTAGCCAGGTTTTCTTGTAAACTCGTAAAAACCTCATTAATAAGGTTATCTTTCGAGCTAACAAAATGGCTAAATAGGCTGTCAAAGGTTATTTGGTCGTTAGCATCCGTCGGCATGCGACCTTCGCCGACCTCGAGAAGCGTTTGTGCCAAAAGTCTAGACTCCTGATCATTGAAGAGCTGGACACTCATGTTAGTAATCAGCTGTAAGCGCTCTACTTAAGCCCACAACGAAGAAGCCTTGAGGCATGCATTTATTTCGTCTGCTGCGGTACCTCCCTCGATAACCGGCAACGTCTGCCGGAAATCACCTGCCAGCAAGACGACCACTCCACCCATCAAGATTCGATTGCCCCGAATGTCTTGCATGCTGCGATCCAGTGCTTCAATCGCTCGCTTGTGCGACATTGCACATTCGTCCCACACGATCAATTTGCACCATTGCAATAGAGCACCGCGAATACTACTTTTGCTGATGTTATCGGCGTTTCTTCACTCGGAAGCGCTCAGTAATGCAACATCGTCGGTGTAAAGCATGCTGCCAGGGGCGGGTTCATGCATTTCCCTTGTTATGTAGTCTAAGCAGATGGTGGACTTATGGTGATAAGGTTTTATAATTCAAAACCACGAAAAAATTGTACACATTAAATCCACCGACACTCGCCACGGGCCGTCCAGCGCGTCCCTCGTGGCACCGTCATAAGCGTATGGTATTTTAAAACTATGAGATCTCCTAAGACAATTGTTTAAATTGAATGGTAAAAAAGGCAATTATGATCTTAATTAAATGCTTGTGAATAATAAAGTATTGATTTGGACAAATAATACTACAGTTCTTATGAAATTTCCTTGTTAAGTAATTCACTACTGTAAAACATTTATTATTACCATAAAAAAGGTTATAGTGAGCAAACCTTAAGAGATAGATATATTATCTTGCGCACTTTTCTGTAGAACTATTTAAGGCAAATATTTCTGCCATACAATATATTGGTGTAACTTTTACAATTTTTGCAGCGTACGCGCAAATAGCTCGAAAATTACAGTTTTTTTTTCCGGCTTCATTAACACTTATCGTCATAACTTCGGTATTTAAATAAGTATCTTTATGAAATATTCTATGTGTTATTACAATGTATAAGCTAAATTTGTGTAAAGTTTCATCGAAATCTATTCAGTAGTTTTTGCGTGAAGAAGTAACAAACATACACACTCACAAACTTTCGCATTTATAATATTAGTGGGATTAGAATGGTTTGTAGGAAGCAAAGGATTATTAAGTAATATCCAATTTGGTTTCAGAAAGGGGAGATCTACATCAGATAGTACAGCAATTTTTACCACAGACATAAGGTTAGCTTTTTGAAAAAATCAGCATTTATTAGCAGCTTTTTAGATATTTCTTCTGCCTACGACGGAGTAGTTCTTTCTATACTCCGTGATAAATTAGTAAAATTAAACACACCTATTATTTTAATAAACTTAATTGTAAATATTTTGACGGAACGAAGTATACATGTGATGTTTGAAGATTCCAAAAAATCTCATATTTTGTGGAATGGACTTCCTCAAGGTTCGGTTTCAAGTCCCCTTTTATTCAATATATATTCATTTGAATTAGGAAGTATTATTACTATTAATGTTACAGTACAGTATGCAGATGATCTTCTATTGTAATTTTCTGATCATAGTATAGCAAAACTTTGCACATCTCTTTCTTCTTCTCTTACTATGTTGAAATCTTGGCTTAATATAAATGGTTTAACTTTGTCAGTTGCTAAAAGCTCAGTTGTTCTTTTTTCCAGAATGCAACGTCTCCCTCCTATTTTAGTTCATTATGATAACTTTATTGTTCCTGTAAATAAAGAGGCAAAATTTTTAGGGGTAATTTTAGACGCTAAATTAACTGAGACTTCACACTTTTATCATAAAACTACTAGGTGCGAACGTCTTCTTAATATACTAAGATGTTTAGCTGGAGTCTGGTGGGGAGCTCACCCCTTTAATTTAAAATTAATTTATAATGCCCAATTTATATTTATATAATTTATAATTTAAAGATTACTGGACTATGGCACTCAATTTATAGAGCCTTGTCATATGGTAGGTATTAAAAAGCTTGATGTTATTCAGACAAAAGCTCTACGCATAGTTGTAGGCGCAATGAAGTCGAGCCTTAATAATGCTCTTCAAGTTGAGTGTGTAGAACCACCTTTAAAGCTTCGAAGGCAATACTTGTGCGATAAAGTCTTATTCCGAGCTTTTCAGCTTACGTCCCATCCTTTATTTCTAAAACTGGAAGCGCTTAATGAACAAATTGAAAATTCTCCCTATTGGTCACACAAATCCCCTCCATGTCTTAAAAAGTTTCCGCAAAATCCTATCTTTTCAAGCTCCTACTCATAAATCTATGTATCTCCCTATCTTCTGCTCTAACTTTGATTCTTTAATTCTGTCCCCAAATACTAACTTTGATATTGTTAATTCTAAAAATGACAGTCATGCAGGTATTAAATTTAATTTGATTTTAGAAAACGATTGGAATGGCTGGCATTACATATATTGTGATGCTTCAAAGCACTCTAGTAATGGTCATGTTGGGGTGGGTGTTTACCATTCCCCATTCAAAATACATCAGATGGTTAAACTTCCTCCCGAATCGTCTGTTTTCACTGAAGAATGTCTTGACATTTCAAATCGTTAGAATATGTGTTACTTATGAATTTGCAAAAAGCCGTTATCTTTTCCGATGCTAAAAGTGCTATAGAAGCGATAAAAAGATTTCCATTAAAATCAAAAACTTTCTTTCCTCTTATTTTTGATTGTAAAACTTTTACATAAATGCTCGATAAACGGTATTCCTGTATCTAAAGATACAGGATTTGGATTCCTGGACACACTAATATTTCTGATAATGTTTAAGCAGACAGCTTAGCTAATAGTGCAGTCAGTTCAGGTGACATAATATACCCTTACAAAAATTAGTGTCAAGACTTAGTTGCCCTTCCCAAAATTTATTTGCGTCAGAGATGGCAGGAAGAGTGGGACATCAGTAGTCAGATAAAAGGGAAATCTTACAAGCAAGTACAATCTCTTATTCCGGTAAAGCCTTGGTTCTTTAAAACTAGCTTAGATAAATTTTCTACAACAACTATTATTCGTATGAGACTGGGTCATGTTTGCACCCCAGTCCATCTTGCAAAATTGAATGTTATTGAAAGTGATGTGTGTGAATGTGGTGCTGCAGAAGGTAATTTAAATCACATCTTCTTCGCTTGTGAAAACCATGATCGCTCCTTTTTCATTTCCTTATTATTATCCCTCCGTGTCCCTTTCCCGACAACTATATCCTGTCTACTCTATCTGTTTAATAATGACATTTATAAATGTATTTATAAATAAATAGTCAAAAATAATATTAAGCTGTAATAGCAAATCCTTTCCGTCTCTTGAAATTTTGAAAAAAAAATATTGGTTGTAGTATGACAAGTTTGGACCATTGATTAGTTAGAATGGAGAGAGCATGGACGGCCTTCCCCTCTAGCCAGAAATGTTGGCCAAATAGTTTAAACTTTTATCATCCTATATGTCTATGGTGTGATTAAATATATTGATAACATACACTTTATTTTTTATAATTGTGGCGATACGCTAACGAACTAATAATTAGTAACTAAGTTAGTTACCTACTACACACACACTATACACACTACACACTATAAAGCTGCTAGCCTCTCTACTATGAAGAAAAAACTCAACGTATGTATTGCTAACTTTTCGAAATAACCTCAAAGTAAAGAACAATGATTTTGGAAGTACTGTTGTAAATAAAAGTATTTGTACTCAAAAATGGTAAGTCACGTCACGCCATGATACCGAAAATTTACTAATGATAAGCGGTTTTAGGGTCCGAAAACGGCACAATTTACCATTTTCAATCCTCTACACGGAGATGTTTGTCGCGACAATTCGCGATAGATTCTGTCAAACGGTCACGACCAAGTAGTTTAATATAAACACTCAAACTATATGGCCAACATTTCTGGCTAGAGGGGAAGGCCGTCCATGCTCTCTCCATTCTAACTACTCAATGAGTAAATATGCCTAGCGGAATCATAAGGTTAATATTCCGTTTAATTTTATGAGTGGATTTATTTTACAGGCAACACCTTCAGCCAGCCGTGTCGAAGTCTTATAATAGTCACGACGCACGGTGGATTCTGTACTATGGAGCGTTTGGCCAATATTATTTAGCTACATTTTTTGACTGAAACTAATTTGTTTAGATGTTTTATGGACAAATAAATCCATTTCAAGGACATTTAATTTGAAATAACAAATAAAATTAATTTGTATTTATACTTTGTTTTAATAATAATTACAACATGTGCAAACGGAATACGCGGATCGTTTATCCGGGTAAAATCATTGTTAAAACCTCACTTGGAAGAACAGCTTTATATTTTCTCACAACTCTTGAGCGGGAAATGACTGGGTCCGATGATATTAAAAACGAATTAAAAACGTCCGTAAGGGTGTTTTTTCTTGAGGTTTTGCGTACGTTGAATTCTCTAAACTTTTTAAAATCTTTATTCCTCGCCTCAAGAGCCTCTTCACTCAAATGACCTATAGGCATTATAGCATTGTATATTATAACAGGACTGTGTATCAACACTTAATAAACAGTTGTGGGCGTATTATACCAAGAGTACAGGCGGGCATACAAATAAACAATCTCAGTACAGTAACTATTAAATAATTACTCTCCTTTTTATTTGGTAGTCTGTTACTCCTAAGAAAGAATAAACAAAAAAATGAGGTATGGTTCAGTCAAAAGTTAATAATCAAAGTTAAATAATTATTAAAACTCAACACTGAAGTTTGTCTGGAAGAGATCGTTAATAACGACGAGACTGCCTAAATTGGGCAAATCACAATGTGTACAATAAAAAGTATCTATCTATCTATTCATTATGCATTAAATTGTGAAACCACTACCCCCTAACTTCTAAGCCCTGCCATTCACAATGGGGGATTTGGCACGAACTATTCAACTCATATCTCTATACTACAATACTATAAGAGTTACCAGATACCAACAACTGTTGTTGCCAAATCCCCCACGATTGTAAAAATAAACATAAACAAAATTGATTTTTCAAAACTGTGTCATTTTCATATATATTTTTTTGCCAAGTGAATAGTCACCTAAATGAGTTACATTTATGTGATTTAAATACTACATACCTTTATCAACACTCCTGATTTTTTTTAATTAACTTCGTATTTTTACTTTTAAAGATATACTGATTCAAATTCGGAACTAATTTTGGTTATCTGCAATAAATCAACAAGGAAAACAAAATAGGTTGATGTTTGACGGATCACAGAAGCAATACTAAACGACTAATACCACTTTGTTTATCAACAATTAATGTAATATACCTTCAAGTTATTAAATAAAAGAACAATAGTCATCTACCCTCAATTTTAATAAAATGATTATTGGCCAAACGCTTCATAGTACAGGATCCACCGTGCGACGTCTTAGTCTTAAAGCGAAATGTATGGAAATTTGGTCAGCGCCCCTAGCGGGCCATTAGCAAAAACCTGTTTTTTTTTCTATATAAATTTCCGATACTCGGTCGATCGTGAGCGCGTGTGACTGACAAATTAAAACTCACACTAAGCCCACAGTCCACAGTAGGTAATGATAGGTACACATCAGTAGGTAGGTACGTAATGAAATAAAATTACTAATCTGTGGAGGTAATGGCAACACCACCTTCCTGATTTTTCTTCTTGAGCAAATGGTCGATTTATTTTACTAAAAATTAAATTTGCCAGGCGGTACGTGTTAAATTGATTGTGTTAGGCGTGAGTATTTCAAGTATATTGTTATGTGACACTATTAAATTAAAAGAGTGCATCTAATTGGCTGCCATTTCCTTCAGGCACGCACGCACGCGTCGTGTAATTTACCTTGCAGTGGATTGTTCGTCGTACCCATGACAAAATGATCGAGTTTACTATAAAAACTTTGGATTCCGCCAACCATAGTTTTAGCGTCGAGGATGAGGTAAGAGCGCTGTACAAAATATGTAACATTAATTAACATTTAACCCCATAAAAACGGTGTAATAAACTACAAACTTCTATCTACCCACCCGCCTGCATTGATTGATTAGGCTCCTTTTATTTACTCTTAGTCAGGGATCCTAGTGCTTCAACACGTAAAATCAATTTTCGTACATCTGAATTTCCTGATGGGAAACATATTGATTGTTTTCCTTATAGATTCTGCTATAGCTTTGGCTATTTTACATATATGTTCTTCAAAACATTAGGTATGACACACCATGCAGGACAAAATTATTGTCTATAAAGGTCACACCTTGACCTTGTCTGTTAAAAAAATATTTTGACCAAGTAATAGTCAAATTTGACTAATGCTTGTAAAATATATCAAAATTTGGCTGCAATAAAAGCAAGTGGTTTTTCTTAGCTTAGCGAATTGATCATTATTCAGCACAAAGCGAAGATTGTATATTCATAAGATAATGTTTGATAATTACAATTTATTTTTGATAAGCTGAGATCAGAATTTGTTCCTCACCAATAAAATATCTATCTGTATTTATGCAATGATATCAAAAACTACTTAATGGATTTTTACTTATAAACACAGTAATTCCTAAAGGAAGGTTTGGAATATATTCATTAAACCAGATGTAACTACTGATTAACCTAATAAATTCCTCATATTAAATAAACAACACCTAATACCAATTCTCTAGCACCTTTTTAAATAAGGTTCTGAATAGCAAAGTAATACCAAACCAATGGACTACATCGACCATTACACTATTACACAAGTTAGTAAGAATAACATAACAACCTATAGACCTGTATATAAGCTTGTCCTTAAACATATAAAAGGTCTTAGCTAAAATAATACTTAGTAGAATAACTAAAATATTGGATGAAAGTCAACCAAGAGAGCAGGCAGGATTTAGAAGTGGATACTCAAACCATAGACCATATTAGCGTTATTAAACAATTACTAGAAAAAAGCAAGGAATTCAACTTTACTTTCTATTGCTGTTTTGTGGACTACAGTAAGGCTTTTGACACAATGTAACATGAAAAGATATGGCAAGAAGACTATGATAACAGCAAACCAAAATACAGATTAGAAAAAAGAAGGAAGGAAGATTAGAATAGAAAGAGGAGTGCACCAGGAGCATTCTAGCCATATCTGATTACAGCTATCTTAAAAGAAATTGCAGTGAGATTGGGCAAAAGAAAGGTCTGTCCATTAACAGAGAAAATCTATCAGTGAGATTGGGAAAAATATGGTCTGTCCATTAACAGAGAAAATCTATCTCACTTACGATTTGCGTATGATCACATTATTTGATCCACCTCCAACAAAGGCCTTCAGATCATGTCAAATGACATTGATAGAGAAAACCATAAGGTGGGTCTAGTCATGAACACACAAAAGACCAAAGTTACAACCAACAGGAAACAATAAATAACAACATAATTGACTATGTTGAGAAGTACATTTACTTGGGTCAAGTTAATTCTCCAATGAATCTAAGCACAAAGGAAATAGATAGACACATTAGTGTCTCGAAGCACTAGTAGGGCCCAAAAGATAAGGAGACATGTTCGGGCCCCCTAAGGGCCAATATTATACTGATTTTAAAATTTTTGACGTTCATAAGTGGCATTTTCTGTCCTAAATTGAATAAATTATTTATGACTTTGACTTTGACTTTGGAAATGCACGGAAGCAGTTCCGGACTCTAAAGGAAATTATGAAAAATAACAAAATGAGGACAAGTATCAAATATAAACTTTTGACACCTGCATAAATGGATAAAAATCACTACAAAAAGTTAGAAAACTGTCAGAACTCCATGGAGAGGAGTATGAGCGGCCAAAGATTATAATCATACAGAATAAAACATGTTTGGACTGGTTAAGGCTGTCCTTTGCTTTCTACATACAAGTGCTTGCCCCTGCAAGGAATATTATTCAATAACAAACTAGAACTTCTTTAGCATCATGTATTTTAATACATTCAGTAACTTCTCATGGACAGATTATTGGCTAGATAACTATAGTAAAATACAGCACATGAATAGCAACATTTGAAAAAAAACGCCAAGCAAAAGAGATCATTTTTCCTACAGCTTTGTCTGTAAGTTGGTGGCAAAGATCAGTGCTGCCAACTGCATCTTTTAAGAACAGGCTTGGCATCCTGACTTTTTGCCCCACTCACCACCACCTAGGAAGTAAACTAAAAAGACATTTGTTTAAAAAACAAGAAAACAAAATTCTAACTTTACATGTAGATATCAAAAAAGAATTAGGTACTGACATTATGCCCAACAAAACTTTAAATGGAAATTACTTTCCGATTACTATCTGAATCAGAAGAAATAAAAGCTGGTTTGGTGCCATCAATACTCACTTCTACACTTTTCCCAGATATTTCAATGGTGATGGTCTTATTATTACGGTTAAGAACTTTATAGGGCCCAGTATATGGTGGTTGTAAGGATTTACGAACTGAATCATCTCATAGAAAGTTATGACAGTTAGCTAGATCCCTAAAGACAAAAGATTTTGGATAGGAGTGGTGTAATGCTGGAGTATGGTGAAGATTTCCCATAACAGACAAAAGACCAGAGATGAGATTGTTGCAATTATTCGAAGATGTCGGATTAGGTACAAAAAATTCACATGGTAAACGGTTCCCAATATACGAGCTCGGCTGAAGAACATTTTAAGTCTTCTTTGACGGCTGACCTTATTCTGAGAAGAACTAGTGGCAACACACTGTACCTACCAAGAAACATGGTGGCACATAAGGGCGAACCGTTCCACCATACCATTTGCTTGGGGATGGTAGCTGATAGTTCGTTAACGTTTCAAAGCTTGTTGAACAAGGCTGACTCGAATTGCCGACATTGATCAGTTGTTACAGAAATTGGTACAATAAAAAGAAGTGGCCGATCGGCCGAAGTGGTTTTTAAATGGTTGGGCCAATTAAAAAACAAACGGCCACTTCTTCGGCGGTGATGCATGTCATGGGTATAACTTTTGGCAACCGCGAGAATTGATCAATGGCGGTAAGACAATGTGAGAAACCATTAGAAATCGGCAAAGGTCTGAAAATGTCTAAGTGAATGTGTCTAAATCTTGCTGTCGGAGTCTTGAATATTCCTAGTGGGGCTTTTACATGCCGGGCTACTTTACCCATGCACGGCAGTCTTTATTCATCCCAGACCAAACATACTTACAGATATAAGGCGCAATAAAGCAGTTGTGCCAGGGTGACTGCGGCCGTGGAGTTCATTGAAAACGTTTCGTCGGAAATGCTTAGTTAGAAAGACACAGGGCTTACCAGTAGATAGGCTTCAGTCTTTAGTGTTGTTTTAAAGCATGTCCGAATATGTCTATCTCTCTCTTTTGTAGTTAAATCAAATGGTGAACGGATTATTTCCAAATACATATTCATTGACATTATTAAACTACGGTGTTATTGATGTGAATAGGTGATATGTTCACTTTGCCTAATTTCTTTAAAGAAAAAAAAAGAAAGAATATTATGAAGTTGTCTCCTAATCTCAGATCCGACCAGTCAGTTTTTTTCATTGATAAGGATTCCATACTTCCTAAATGTCTACTGTGTGTGGTGTGTAGTAAAGATATTTTTGCTTTACTATTTACCTATCGAACTTTACTTTACCATCTAATTAACTTTAAATAAATAAATTGTTTTACCAAACACACCAATTACCTAGCCCCAAACTAAGCGTGAGCTTGTGCTATGGTGACTAGGATTACGGATAGACATCCATACTAATAATATAAATGCGAAAGTGTGTCTGTGTGTCTGTCTGTCACCACTTGACGCTTAAACCACTGAATCGATTGAGATGAAATTTGGTATGGAGACAGTTCGAGACCCTAGAAAGGACATAGGCTACATTTTGTCGCGATATAAAAACATTAAAGGTAGGACCGCACTAGGCGGAACTGAACTGCAGCGGAACTGAGCGACACGCCGCGTCAAAATATTCTTTATATGAAATTATATGAGATAACACGCATTTAGCGGCAACTGAACTACACTGCAACTGAACTGCGCGGCAAAGTTGATTTGCTGACCAAAAGTGTCGCGACTTGTCGCGACGTGTAGTTCCGTTGCCGCGCAGTGCGGTTTGACAAACTTCATTTTCGTAGTCAGTCAAACGAGATATTTGGTTGGAAGCGCTATAATCAGTTAAAATGTCCATAGACGAGGAAAAATTAATTGTAATTGTGAGCCAATATCCGGAGATATATGACGTCCAGCATGAAAATTATATGAACACTTCCAGAAAAAAACAACTTTGGAGAGAAATAGCTCAAGAAATGGGAGTAAGTGGTAAGTAAATTTTGAATGTTTTTCTTTTGCTCTGGATAAACGTCGGCCTCTCCAATGTATGAGTAATTGGTTTCATAGAGAAAATTGTTAAGCTTGTACTTTTTTATAAAAATAAAGCCTTTCTAATTAATCTTTAAAATCTTCAAAAATGGGTTGTATACATGATACCTACTACACAGAAAAATATGGCTGGTGTTTAAAAAGTCACCTGGTATAGGTAAACATCCAAGACCCAGGTCAAAGTTCATTTTCCATCATGACCTGACCGGGGATCGAACCCGGGAACTGTGGTGTGGCAGCCTAGCGTGTTGACTACTCGGCCACGGAGTTCGTCAGGTTTTTATTGTCATGTAGGTATACCTATAAAGCAAAATGTTAAAAAAAATCTTGTTTTTCATTAGTATAAAATGTTTTTATTAAAGTACGTAGGTTTACAATTTACGGATATTTTAAGTTCTATTTCCGTATTTCACTCTGATGTCAGCCCTTGTTCACTCTCTTAGCCAGGTTAAACTACCTTGAGAGGAATTGAAATAATCTTTGAAGGTATTTCGTACTTGGATAGCGTTGTTTACAAAATTACCTCCTATACGAGGAAGGTCTCGTAATTGGCATTGCTGGTTTTCAGCATCTTCATTATTAAATGATACTGTATCATATCTGAGAAAATTGTGCAGGACACAAGTGGCAAGTATCACATTATCTACGTGATCCGGGCTGAGGCAGATGTTACGATAGTAGATTCTGAATTTTTGGCACAATATGCCGAATGCATTTTCTGATACTCTTCGGGCTCTGCTATGCCTCTTATTATATATTCTGCATTGGTCGTTCAATTGTGCAGCAGGATATGGTCTCATCAAGTATGTTTTTAGAGGGAAAGCTTCGTCACCTACTATTACATGAGGTAGTCGAACTCTGGTTCCTGGTAGTGCTTTTGGCTCTGGTATATTTAGCGTATTTGCTTCCAATCTTGCTGCTAAATTTGATCGCGAATAGATTCCTGCGTCGCTATTCTTTCCTAGATCACCGACATTAACATATATAAATTTATAATTCGCATCCACTAAAGCGAGTAGCACTATAGAAAAGAATTTTTTGTAATTAAAATAAAGGGAGCCACTATTTGGTGGCGAGAAAATTTCTATATGCTTCCCATCTAATGCACCAATGCAGTTGGGATAGTTCCATTTCGCGGAAAAATCTTTTTCAATGTTCTGCCAGTCCTCTTTTTTTGGTAAAGGCATTACCATTTTAGATAAAACTTTCCACAATGCTGGACATGTAGTGTGTACGATTTCTTGTACGGTTGTATATCCCAAACGGAAAGATTGTGCTATTGTCTTGAATGAATCACCAGTAGCTAGGAATCTGAAACAATAAAAATAAATAATATAAAAATATATTTTTTTATTTCAGAAAATCTGTGCAAAGAAAAATGGAAATCCTTGCGAGACGGTTATCATAGATGCTTAAAAAACCGCAAAAGCAAGAGTGGAGATGGAGCTTCAAAAATTAAAAAATGGAAGTACGAGAACCAGATGGAGTTTTTACAACAATACCTTTATGAAAGAGAAACGAAGGGTAACTTTGGGGACGCTGGATCAATTACGAGTGATGAAAATGTAAATTCTCCTCACCATATTACACCGATCAGCCCCGAGCCAGCAAACTCACATTCTTCATCAGCAACATCAACGATGTTCAAAAAAATGTCAGCGAGGAAGAAAAAACCAACAAGTGAGCCATCAGTAGCTAGCGTTCTAAAACAATATATTGATTCACGGCCATCTACAATGACACCAACTATTGAGAACCCTATATTTTCCTTTTTCAAAGCCATGGCTGACTCCGTCATGACTTTGCCTCCAGACTTACAGTTGAAAGCAAAAAATCAAATTTATTTAACAGTGTCTAACTTGGAATATGAGAACTTACAAAGAAAATCAACAGCAGGACAAACTCAGAATATTCAAGTTCAGCAAGAAGAGCTTGATGATTCTACAAACACCTGCCTTGGCGAACAATTTGAAGGGCCAGGTTTCAATGCACCCCAAAATACACAAACAATTCGGACTCATCATGATTCCACAATCACCTGCCTTGGCGAACAATTTGAAGAACCAGGTTTTAATGAAGCCCAAAATACACCAACAGTACGGACTCAGACTATTCACATTCCGAAAGAACATACAGTCTCTCATACTGAATCTCAAAGTATTTTGGCACCAGCGAAATATATCTTAACTACAGATGGTCATCTACTTAACGTTAATTATGTCGCAAAATAAGAAGTGCCTACTTTTTGATACCGAAGAATACAAGAGCCACTGATAACAATTAACGTTATGAAAATGTTGCTGAAAGCCGTTATAAAGTTAATTTGCTGATCAGATCAATTATTAGCAGAAGGCAAACATATTTTATTGAATCTTCTCTTCCTACTATAATTCTATAGAGAATGTTGTTTGTTCACGAGCACTTGTATTGTATTGTATGTGGGATGACTTAATTTACATACTGGTAGTATGTAAATTAAAGGTCATCCCACATACAATAGGTGTTACCTATTTTAATAATTAAAAATATATTTTCTTACCTTATTGTCACCATGAGTTTTTCTTCCACTCCTATCGCGTTTCGGAATAGTGTGTCCATCCTTTGTATATGTGGCTGCATAATTTGTAATAACTCATTGAATTTGTATTGAGACATTCTAAAATAAGTATGGAATCTTATTGGATCCTTCTTAAGTCGTTGCAAAAGCGTATAATACTCGCCTTCTTCATATCGCGAGTTTGATATGTCATGAAGCCATATTCTTTGTTTTTTTCTTGCCTGTTCTTGCTCGATCCTTTCCTCTTCTTCGCACAATAAGGAAATAATAATCATATCCATTTCGTCGTTCATCTTGTTTGGAGCAAGGTTGCCTAGATACTGAATATATTTTTGTAGCGCCGCTGCAGTTCAAGTACGGTATACCCAAAAATGACGCGTCGTGTCGCTCAGTTCCGCTGCAGTTTAGTTCCGCCTAGTGCGGTCCTACCTTAAGGGGGTGAAATGGGGGATGAAAATTTATATGGAAAATCCAACTCTTGCGGGCGAAGTCGCGGAAAACCACTAGTACTTTTAAAAATTTATAAACATCCATGACTTAGTTATAAATACATGCTCGTGCTCATCACGCAAAAATTTGTCCCCTGCGTGATTCGAACCCGCAACCGCCTGGTTTAGAAGTCCGGGGCGCGAACCACTACACCAAGACGGTCGTCGTCCACTATCTATCTATCTAAGTCTCCTGATTTATGCCTCTTAGACCGCTGTAAAGGGTTTTTGTGCCACTAGGTTGTACTGACATACTCCTTTATCACCCCCGACGCAAAAAGAGAGGGTGTTTTAAATTTAACGGGTCTGTCAATGTATCTGTCTATGGTATCGTAGCTCCCGAACGGATGAACGGTTTTTTTTGTGTCATAGATAATTTTATCCCGAGTCTTCTTACTATGTTTCATAAAAATCTGTTCAGTCGTTTGAAGATCATCAGCTCTTTTTTAGATAAGTAGGAATCCTACCCGAATTTTTGGTTTAGCTTGTAGATCATTTACTTTAAGGTTTTTATGTAATCATACATTTTTGGCCAGTTTGTTTGTTCTTCTGTTCTTCAACTTATGCTCGAATTTAATTCACCTGTGCCAAACTGAAACAACATTTTTTATTCTAAACTAAGGTTTATTATTGGTAGAGCCGTCTAACAAAAAGCTACCGGTTATCGAAATGAGTGAATAACTCCAGATTGGAAAAGGTTATCAACGCTTTTGTTACACCGTTGGAAAGAGCATAAACTTCTGATGTTTTTGTGAAATTTGTATCAATCTAATGCTAATAGTTATTTAATGTAATACAAAATTTCCCTTTTTTTTCTCATTTAGTAATTCTACAATGTTTTTCCCTTATAACTTGCGCTAAATACCAATTTAATAAGAACACCTTGACACTGACCTGTTGGCTG
The DNA here is from genome assembly GCA_949316185.1 of Pyrausta nigrata. Lineage (NCBI taxonomy): Eukaryota > Metazoa > Arthropoda > Insecta > Lepidoptera > Crambidae > Pyrausta > Pyrausta nigrata. The sequence goes on from OX438936.1 coordinate 6,437,284, forward strand.
TTATAGGGTTAGCCTTCATTTTTTGGACATCCTGTATATATTCCTGGCTATAATCTAGGGTAGGTTTAATCTCGATAGTAATAGTACATTCAGAGATACAGGTTGGCCCCTCTGCGCCCTACTTCACGAGACAAACAAGAGATCATGATGACTGGACGGTTATAGCTGTACAATTGATTTCACTCGAAATAAGTGTCAGGTGGCGGTACAGCCATTCGTTTATTTTTTAACTATAAATCCACAATAAAATATAGGGTATGTACATTTAGTCATATACAGGGTGACCTTCCTTTACCAAACGACAGAGTACAAATGAGAGGCCACGATTACTGGACGGTGGTAGGTGTATGAGTCAATTTGTATCATCAAGTCCACGCAGACGAATTCGTGGGTAAATACTAGTACTAGTAAATAATATTAAAAAAAAATAAGCAAATTAAAGTATTTAAATGGGCAATATTTTTAAATTTTTGGTTTAATATTTAATTTTGGTAGTCTCCATTGTTGTTACATTACTATTGAGATCCAACGCAAGAAACCGATTTAATATCGAAAAACAGTTTTTTACCATTGAACTATACGATTTTATGACTAAATACTAATATCTTAAGTGGCAAGATTTTAGTAGATATTTCAGACAACTTGTAGAACGCCGGAATGAAGGTGTATACGAAAATTCAGCTTATTATTTCTCGTTCCAAAGTTGATTCCTTATTTTTTTGGGCTGTAAGTATAAACACGACTTTTAGAAGGTATTGTTTCGTCTTGATTTTGTATGTCTTCTTCAAGAAAAACTCCTTTTCATTTTGTAAGTTTTCTTTAAGGAAAACTCCTTTTGAAATTTCTTAGGAAAATTTCAACATTTCGTTTTTGTTGTTACCTGTTTTCAGAAGTCCAAACATCGTAAAGGGCGTCAAAAATGGCGAAAATACTATACTATTTATGTTAAGTGGCGGGTACCTTTATAAAGGGTTGCTTTAAGAAGTGTACTTAAGTTACCACATGGTCTACACATTCCAAATTAAATAAAATTAAAGTTAAGTACGATCCCTTTTTTTAAAAACGGTTAGATTCAAAGTTCACGTTACGTATTTCTGCTAGCTTACTTTTTGCCTGAAAAACCTTTAGCAGAAGATCCTTACAATTAATTAGTGAATGTATAAAAGATATTTCATTACAGTCTATATTTTCCACATTATTCACGAAAAACTGTTTTGTGACATACGCCGTTTCATTCTGAGCCTAACAGGCTTCAAGCAGGCTAAGCGATATTAAAACGTGTTGCTCCCCGCGCAGAGGTAAATGTCAAAATCAATCTTTAGGGAGCCGGCTCTTAAGAAGCGTGGATATAAATATTATGGTATAGTATCACTTGCACTTACCATAATTATATCCGTTTAAATCATTCTCTCCAAGACTTGGCTAGGGTCATATTAAGAGACGGCTGCAAGTTTTTTTATTTTGACTTTTAACCCCTCGCCAGGCGTGGAACACTCGCTTATAATAGGTAGAAGTTTTTCAGTTACATTAAATGTTTATTGAATGAAGTAATATCCATTTGATTCGACAATCTTTCGTAATGTTTCTGGCAGAACATTATATATATCCCCTTTAAAATTTTTGGAGTTTATGAGCGAAAAGTTTGGCATTGAGTTTTGTATATAACGGAATAAATGTTAATCCGAAGGTGCTATGTCTGAATTGTATGGAGAATGCAGTAAAACTTTCCAACCAAGGGCCATCAATTTGTGTTTAGGCGACAAAGATGTATGCGGTCGAGCATTGTCCTGGTGCAAGACTACTGCTATTCTGGGCGTTTTTCTTTAAGAGCTTGTTTCAGATTTCCTAATTGCTGACAGTAGATATCAGAATTAATCGTTTGGCCATGTGGCTAAAGCTACACAATGCATTTCCAGCCCCACCATAGACATTACATGACTTTGTTCGGAATGAGGCCAGGCTTTCGGGCTATTTGCGTTGGCTCACCTTGCTTACACCAAGATCGTTTTCGAACCTTACTATCGAATGGCTTCTCATCGCCTGGTACTAATGTTTTCAAAAACGAATCGATTTTTGAAATTTCGATAGACCAATGTTTCGCAGATAGAAATACTGTTCACCAAGTATCTGTCACTCCTAATTGTGTGCTACTCAAACATATAGATTTTTGACATCACTATTTTTATGAAATTGATCCAAAACTGTTGAGCGGTGAATGCCAAGCACTTCTCTGATTCGGTGACTGCTTATGTGTTGATCTTCATATTTTTTTTCAACGATAGTCACAACACTTCTAATAAAAATAAAGGTGATAAAAATTTGATTTCATTATTTTGGCGATGTTTTACTAAAATAAGGCATTTATTAAAAAACAAAATAGATCGGTGTCTTATTTATTACTTAAGCTCGATCAGTAATAAAAGGATGTAGAAGGGTGTTCTTGGTAGGTTACGATGACGACGTCAAGGTTCGACAAGCGAAGATAATAAAACACGAACTTGGCGATAGGCGTGTTTTATTTAACGTATAAGTATACACTCAAATGTACGCGGGTTAACTAATGTACAACCGGACAATAGGCACAATAGAGACACCCAAAGGTCGCAAGAATTGAGAGCCAGAGGGAGTGCTGCTACTGAGCGCTAGAGCTAGTGTGGACAGAGTTACCTTACAAATTGTGTCCAGTGTTCTTATTCTAAAATGCAAACGAAATGTCATCGCGGGTCAAATGGATACAGTGCCATCTAGTGAGGCGTAGTGGTAACATTGCCGGTCTTCTTATATTATGTGGCAAAGGAAATGCTGCCGCGAGTCAAATGGGTACAGCGCCATCTAGTAAGGAGTAGCTGTAACCTTGTTGTTGTTTTGATTATAATGATTCATTGTGTTACAAGGACAATATCTCTGAACAAAAGTTAAAATGAAAGCAGAAGACGTTCAAATTAGAATTCGGTAAAAGGTATTTTCTATTTATGGGTCCACCCACACTTATACAGTATAATCAATAGTCTGCTAGAAATAGCTCAACTTACTAGAGATAATTGTAAAAATGTTCTCAACAAGTGGCTTTCGAACCTAGACTATATGGATTTAGAAACTTGTATTTAATTTATCATGAATTCATGATACTAGAAATTAACACATACGCAAAGTTTAAAAAAATTGTATGTTCTTCTTATTAATTATTGTTAATTACTTTACCTTTACTACCGACTAAACGTTTATTTTATAAGTACTGACGAAACAGACTGATCCCGCAACACAGGAAATCCTAGTGCGGGAATCAGTTCTTTCGTCATTATCAGAGGTCGGAATTAGATAGAGTTATTTATGTACTTGCATCGAAATGTTGATATTGATGTGGACCTTCCCGGGATTTCTAAAGGACAATCCCGTGTTCCGTATTAAGTAGAGTCCAAAATCCAGTAAACAAGAAGGGTCAAACAGGATTCACCACAGAAAACACAATAGGAAACAAGGAGCGCATTCGACGAACCGAGGTAAGCGAATGAGCTGTGTGAATGAGTAAACCGATTTATTGCTAATAGATAGTTTGAATCTGGAAGAAAAAGACAAAATCTAGTACATTCCGTTAAGCGGGGAGTGCTCCGCATTTCCGCTATTGTATTATTTTGTTCTCACAAGCTATGTTGTGCGAACTAAAACTGTGGCAACATCGCGCGTATGGGAATTTTGCAACTTCGGATATCCGATGTCATTGATGTAAGTTTGGCAACGTCGCGGGTGCAGTAATTTAAATTGTGTAAAAGTAAATAACTTTTAATTTAAAAAATCACGGGATTTTTTCTGCTCTTTAAAATTAATCCTGGGTTAGAGGCATATCTACTTATTTCTTTCGCTGTATGAAATCAGTGTAAGTACATGAATAACTCTACCTAATTCCGACCTCTGGTCATTATAAATGTAAACTTTTCAGTTCAATAGATAAAATAAATAAGAACTACAAATAAGTCACATCATTCATGTCCTAAAATATTGTCTTTTTACAAGTAAAAGTCTTCCTATTTGCGAGACATAAATATAAAATGTTAGTATGACTATTTCTATAAATATATTTTTAAATCTAGTTTTATTTTTTATGACCATTATTCCAGACACCAGAGTGAATATTCTCCTTTTACCTAAAATGTTAACAAAGCAACCAAAATCATAAACACATTCTTCTTCTTCTTGTCGTGTCGACACTGGCGGTATATTTTTGACCAATACTCTGCGACTAACAAAGCATTATCAGTAGCATAGTACCGGTCCTCACGTGTGCAGGTGTAGAAAAACAATCAAAATAAGTAAGACTTTCAACTTTTAGGGTTCCGTTGTCCTGACAAGGGACCCTAATAGTTTCGTCATGTCCGTCTGTCTGTCCGAGGTGTTGCTAACAGACCGTTAGTACTAGAAAGCTGTAATTTTGTAGGTGTATGTATATACCAATTACACCGACAAAGTGGTAGGGAGTTTATTGTTTACGCCCGAGCATAGCGAGGGAGTTAAAAGTAGATTCCTGAGTGGAGCGAGGGATTTAAGCTCGCCCAAGACGAAAACATCTTTATCCCCGAGGAGAATACTCTACTTTTCACACTTCCTATATACGAGGCAATAAAAAAATGTACTACAAATACCTTATTTTGTCTATAAGTATATATCCTTTGACTTTTCTGGCAGTAAATTATTATTATTAACAATACCAGCAGCTTTACATCTAATGGACGCCGGTGCTATAAAATTCGTCACTCGACAGTTTTACGAAAACATTGTTTGTAATTTCTTAAAATACATAGGTTTTTTTTTTCTTTTTTTTATTTCTTTTTTAGAAGCGCGTGCTTTTTTTTCATTTCATTCATGCTAAAATTCTTGGCTGCCAGGTTCAAATTTTAAATATGTTCTCTTTGGTGTGATCATGCCTACGAACTCTGATTCGAAATTCAAATCACTTTGTAATAGTCGTTGAACTTGGGTGTTGGATAATTTTGTACCAATAGCAAAATCCTTAGAATATATTATTTAAAGTGACTAAGATGACGCAGTTGCTTGTTTAAATCGAGTAAAAAGTTGCAACGAACAACAGAATCGTTCTTTAATGTGATAACTAGCTACTACAGAACCCTACACTGTGCGTGGCCCGACACGCACTTGGCCGGTTTGTTGGCCTATATTTGGACATGATGTAGTTAGAGAATTATGCTTCTTTTACTGGACTCCCAGTATTTGTAAGTCTTCACCAATTTATTAAGAATTTACAATTATGAAATCAATTTCAGACGACCGTGGAACAACTCAAAGAAAAAATCAGAGAGCAAATTGGTATAGAGATTGGTTTACAACGGCTTATTTTTTGTGGAAGAGTACTTCAAGATGAAGCTAAATTGTCTGATTACGGTATGTATACCCGCTTTTTAGGACCTCATACATTTAGACTAATGAGCAATCTACACACATTTTTTAAATGTAATAGTGACAACAAAAAAAGCTTGCTGATTACTGCATTATTTTTATCAGAAAATTTGAGAGTAGTTTAGCAGTAAGATTGACTTAGTGAAACTGACCCACGGGTCGCTTTGATGTAAAGGTCGAAAACTCGAAGCTTATTTTGTAGAATCATATAGGCAGGCACTAACACTAGCTTGCTATCCTGGCTTGAAAAACTACCTTTGGACATTAGTCTAGAATTGAGTAGGTTCGTGCGACGTAAGTGACCTTTGATTTATTATTAATATGCATTATTTATTATGAATTGAAGTAATAAGTGTTTACAAAAAAGAAAAAAAAATTGTCATGATTTTGTAACACAATGAATATGATTTGGATACTTTTAAGAAAATATTGAACAGACTTACAAATCATCCAAGAGCCATTATTGGCCGCATCATTTACCGTCAGGTGAGATTGCGGCCCAATGTCTGCTGATTAAACTACAAGTAACGCCTACTTAAAAAAACAATATACTCGACTGCAACATGTATTTTATTATTGGAATGGTCTTTTCACTAGCTTATATAATATGATACCCATATTGGAATTCTTACCCTGTTTTATCTTACCCATCCCCCCATCGTGTCATTTGCGGACGCCATTTAAAAAAAATACTTAGCCTATGTCACTATCACAATAATTTTGACAAATTCAACGACATCTCACGTCAAAATCCGTCCAGCCTTTTGGCCTATAGAGCGTGCCAAAAAATTATACATATTCTCGAAAAACATAACCCTCATTCTGCAGACGGGTAAAAAATATCTGTCATGAAAGTATTTTTTTTTATGGCAGACGTCCATGGGAAGGTGGTGCACCTCGTTCAGCGAGCACCGCCGGGGGCAGAGTCCCGGAGTTCCTCCGCCACTCGGCACTCGGGCCGCAGCGGACGTCAGTCCCACAACAACTCCGGCGCAACCGGCCCGTCAGATGACGGCGAAACATTCCCATTCCATCAAGAAATGCGCAGATTGATGGTAAGACCTTTATCGTGACTTCACTTAAGCTACACATAACTAAAGGTAGAAACCTAAGTAGTGTGAATAGGATCCTAACTGCGACTACATCTTCAAGTAGGATCCTAGTTAGGATGCTTAAAATAGGATGGTGTAATAAGTGCTATACATGCGACGCCCTACTCCATGATGGCGAACCTATTGGCGCGCAAAAGAAAAATCTTGACACGCCAAAAAGTGTAGCCTTACTTGACTAGAAAAATCTGATTTAAAACTTCTTTTTGACCAGAAAAAACTTTTTTATTTCAATCACCTCCTAAATCAGTACTTTATTAATGGGTATTAATAATGGGTATAATAATGGGTAAACTTAGTACACATACCTTGGAGACAGGGTTGTCTCCAAGGTATGTTTACTAAGTTTCCTCTACCCATTTAGCATACTGACCGAATAGATAAATAACTGTTTAAACAGTACATATAAAATTGAAACATAAATCATATTTCTTTGATGGCACGTCTATCTGTAAAGGTTCGCCATCCCTGACCTTTCGCCATCCGTAAGGCGTAGTGCGTATATTTTTGGGACTAGTCATCACGGTCGCTCGTACTGTCTCTGTCATACTGGCACGATTGACAGAGATGGCTAAAAAATGTGGTTGTGGTCTTACAAACATGACCTCACAGGCCCCGTTCACGACGACGCGTCCGTATTATCTTTGCCTGTAGCAATTACACTCTTTCCCACTGTCATGCTGGAATAAAAGATAGTCTTAGGTCGCAAGACAAAGGATTTGACCCGTTATTTTTATTCCATGACATATCGTGCTTCTGTAATTTGATTTTTAACCTTTCTTACTATGCGATTTTGAATGGAGGTGGACTGGACATGATGAAAGAAAAACAAGAGAAGTGGAGCAGAACTATAATATATTGGTATCCCAGAAATAGCAAACGAAGCAGGGGAAAGCAACAAAGAAGATGGGATGACGAACTAACTGCGGGTCTTAAACTGGATGAGAGTTGCTCGCAACAGAGTACAATAGAAACAGCTGGAGGAGGCCTTTGGCCAGGAGGCACATTCTATAAACAACAAAGAAAAACTCAAGAAACAAATCAGGAGAAAGGGCTTATAATAATAATAATAATATGCGATTATGTTACATTCTAACAACTATGCTGAATAGGACAAAGGTATGCAAATGCTTATATTAAACCATTTTATTTCCAGAATCTCGCTCCTACTCCCGATTTCGTCTTGGAACACCACCAGCATATGTTTCTCTCACCGACGGCCGGTCGCATGGAAACCATTCGCCGTCTGATTGGCGAGATCAAGTCGGGCCTGGGCTGCCTACGAGCCCACCTAGCTGGCGAGGTACCCTTTCTACACCCTTATTGACTATAGTTGTCTGACAATTTATCGTGCTAGTTGCAACCAGCATTTGAACGAAACCTTATTGTTAACTGAAAGAATGTTTCAGATGTGTAGGAATAATGCAATATTGATGATCCCTTAGTTAGGTTGACTGTCACCCGTAGCCCCAGTTTCTCGTTCGCCGATAGGTCGACATCATTGTTGAAATACGCTAAAATTCATTATTTTATTTTATTTGTATTACATTATCCACAGCTCGTATATACAGCTTATATCGTTAAAAAAACAATACTTGCTATGTTCGTAAATACAACACAACACATTCATTCAAATATAACGCCAAAGAAGAAAACAAGAAAAACACATCCTTAGTTCTTACCAGTAGAAAAAGCACCTTAATTGTCTAATAATCGAATCTAATAAAAAAAAAATGACTGCTGTGATCCAACCCTTGTGCAGCAATTCATCACAATATTTGGTAACAGACGTGACGCATCAATCGCGAAATCAGTGTTTGATCAGCGTACGGGAAACTGGTTGTTACTGATAATTCCTATTTAATCAATGTACTATTAGTGCATATGCATAATTATATCTACTTCTCACTTAATACTTGTATGCATGCTATGCTTACAAACTTAATTTGTTGTCCTGTCCGTGTTGTAATGATCCAACTCAAAGTAATCGCTTGTTTAGTTGAATGTTTCTTTCCGTTTAGAACTATGAGTAGATGTTTATGTTGTTAATGTGCCTATGTAGGAAGTTTCTGGGGAAGCACCTAGCGGCGAAGCTCCTGTCGAACCAATGGATAGCGAACCGACGCCTAGGCCGGCGACAGAGGAGGTAACTCAACAACTAAAGAAAGCATGAATCTATTGGTAAAAACTAACAGGTTTGATACAGTGCTTTGACATGCAATCGACTTTTGATTTCGGATTGTGATATGTAACCGAAAGCGTTGTAATTTGAGAAGATTCATTTTTAATCAGACTATTAAAATGATCTTAAATATTTTTTACCAGATGTACACGTTTAGTGTTTACATAACACGATCTTGAATTAAAATCGACGTTGTTACTGAAAAGTTTCACAAGATCTTTAACATAATGAGGTGTCGACTTACAACTCATACAGGTGTAATTAAATAATGCGTGATTTACGTAGTAACTTGAAGCACCTTTCATTATTTATATCCTATTCTTTACATGTGGGATAATAATGAAAGTATGAAGAAGAGTATTTCAGGTTAACTAGAATAGTCATTTAGCTTAAGAGACCCCAAAAAAATTAGGCAGTCTATAATCACCGGAAATACTAAGCTAGAGTATCGTACAGTTTCCAGCACACAAACTTTATTTTAACGTTGCAAAATTGCACTAGTAAAATAAATAATGCCGCAGTGATAGTTTCATATGCTACGTTCGTACACACCAGAACATCGACCAGAAAGTTATTAATTACATTATTATAAATTGTTCAAGCAATTTACTACTTATCTAGCCTCAAATTAAGCGTGAGCTGTGCCATGGTGACTAGGCTAACGTAATTATTTAAATAGAAGAATCATTACATACGTTAGACGTTCAGTAATAATTTATGAAATCATATTTTAGTTGCGTATCACTGTTGACTCGGCGAACTTCGTACCGCCTTAGTATAACATTTCAATTTAGTTACTATTTTCCCTCACAATTGTTGCTCTATAAAAATCTTCTTCGGACAACAAATACTTATTTAAAAAGTATCATTTTTCGAATGAGTTCTGCCTTTCTTGAGTTTCTTCACATAGCGATTAACATTATTTATACTGGGTGACTCAAATACGTGACACCGAAATATGCGAGAAACTGCAACAGTATATTTAGATTAATCGAAAAAGGGGCACACACAAAACACGCGTAAAAATTCCCGGAAACGATCTAGTGAACGCACGATATCTGCTTTCGCACCAACTCGCTTCTAAATTCAAAATTCTAATGGGTATATATTTTTGAGTCACCCGGTATAGAATTTTAGGTCTATTAAAAAAAAAAGATATTACGATGATTCAGATTAGATTGCATGTGATCCCGTAGCATCATGGCCGAGTACCTGCCTCCTAACACTGCATGGGTTCTCTCGCGTGGTTCATGAGACGGAACTATATAATATGCCATACATTTTATTTTAATTTTCTAGAGGGAGCCCCAGTATGACGAGAGCGGTGAGGAGTTCACCGGCGATTACGCAACCAGGCCGCAGAGCGCTCGTCGCAGGTAAACTTTATTTTTATGAACAACATATCACCACTCGCACGATAGCCGAGCGGCGAAAACTTCACCGGTAACACTGAAGTTGAATAAAAATTTAAGTACAGTCTTTTTCAAAGATATCGGTTTGACACGTAAAGAAAAACAGACTTCACTTGCAGGTAGTCTACAAAAGCTAGCAGGGTCTAGTCTATTAGATAGCGAGAGCTCGGTAGCTCCTGTTTAGCGGTCACAACCAGGTCATTGTCAATTATCTATTCATATGACGTAAGGTAATCTTACAGAACGCATACAAACATTTTGTAAGGTAATCATCAAATTCGAATCGCCCGTATGAGATGACAGTTCTACCTCTTTCTTAAATAAATACCCTGTCAGTGCCTATACCTGTAGACCGACAAGTTCGTGCAATTGCCATCGGCACCTCGTTAGAGTTGTAGCAGTTTAAGATCATCAGATTTAATCGCACCTGACTGTTTTAGCAAATTCCCTTCCCCGCAACACCAACCGACCCCGCTGACATCTAGCATGGCACGCCCCCCACACGTCTCGTCGCTCATAAACTGGTCGGACTATAGCACTGACGTATATTTTGACTGCCTCGTTGGTCAGCACGCTGGGTACTATCCACGAGGTCCCGGGTTCGAATCCGACCCGTCGGGCCGAGAGTGTTGGGTTTTTCTGTCTTGAAATAACTCGGATGGTCAGGAATTTGGTGGTGTTAACTCACCCGTGCCTCGGAAGGCACGTTAAGCTGTTGGTCCTGTCGGTCGGCCTTCTCACCGAGTTATAACAGTGAAGGAAATTATTAGGCGGGGGTAATAATGGAAAACAAATGACTCATAACATAACAATGTCGCACTATCCTTTGTATACCGCACCCCGCCGTGTACCTGCCTTCGATGACTCATTTGTTTTTATCGATAACGGCGGTGCGCCCGCGCAACATACTCACCGCCCTAGCCGGGCTGAGGCCGAGCTATGATTTATGACCCAAACTGCACGGAGAAAATAATTCTACTACAGGAGGACATCATTATTACTCGTTCCATAATTTCGCCTTATTCGATCCAGGGTTGCTCGCTCGATGCGAGCTCGTCACAACCAGCCCCGCCACCTGGCGCAACTTATCGACGAACTGGACGATTTGAACGAACAGTTCGCTCCGCACCGGGCCAACTATACCCAGCTTCTGCGTTCTGCCAACGGGACTCGGGTATGTGGGGTTTTTGTGCTCAATTTTGATTATTACTATTCTGACATACTGATAATTGTCTGATTTAATTTAATTCTATTCATCGGATAATTTTAAGCTCATCAAATTATTACCTATTTTATTACCCTTTTTATTTTTTTATGAGATTTATATTGACATACTGATAATCATCTGATTGAATTTGAATTATTTAATCGAAAACATTGAACTTATAAAATTATTGTTTTCTCATTCCTATCAAATTATTACCAATTACATAGATACTTAACCATTCTATTTTAATGAGATCTATGCTGATGTTCTGATAGTCATTTTTGAATTTAATTTACCTGAATAAATATTTTTAAGCTCATGAAATTATAATGCCATCAAATAATAACCAAATACTCTTCTATCTTCAATCCAAACTATATTATCTGTGAAATTCAACTGATCAATTTAAAATCTACATAGCCTTTTATTCAAATGATCTTATTTGACCTACTCTTACTTTGATCTCACTTCTTTGACTATGTTTCTGGATGTTTCCAGCTGATATTTATTATAATACTCAAACCTTAGAAAAGTTTTAGGTAGGTTGTGTATTATAACTGTTAGGGGTTAGGTAGGGCCAAACAGTAGTTACCTTCCCAATCCCAATGTCTTTCTTCCCAATGCCAAACAGTAGTTACCTTCCCAATCCCAATCCCAATGTCTATCTTTGGATTAGCTCTGTATTATTATCGGTTGATAGAAACACAGGAATATTTCCTTAGAGATCTTTGGTTGTCTTTTCATGAAGTCAAGTAGAGTAATAAACTTTGCGCCATGTCACTTCAAAGGATCTTTTAAAACAAATCTATGTCTCGTTAGCTCAGTCCATCTTAACATATTGTCTACCGATTTGGGGAGGAGCAAATAAAACGAAACTCTTGGAATTAGAAAGGACTCAGAGGTCACTCATTAAAATTATGTTTTTTAAACCGTCTAGATTTCGCACTGAAAATTTATACCACATGTCTGAATCTATACTCTCACTCTCTTTCACATATTTCCACTTATACGCATACCCACACACACACACACACACACCCACACACACACACACACACACACACACACACACACACACACACACACAAACAAACATGTACGCGCGCACACACTTGTGCAGAAAAACAGTGCATATACACTGTAAAAATTGTATTATATAATAATTAAATAAATAAGTAATAAAAACTAAGTAATAAGTAAACAACATAAATTTATGTTACTTTGTATCAACTTAAAATGATGACATAATGCTAGTGCTACTACTATCTAATGTATACTGCCGTAAATTCTTGTTATGGAAGAGAAGATCCTCCTAACACAAGCATTTATATTGCTTAAAAGGAGTTTCTAAACCTTATGATGTATGTATTCTAAGTTGATGAAATAAACAATTTTTGTTTTTTTTTTTTAATTTTTGAATAAATCAAGGGATATTTATATTGGATATCTTTAAGTTCAGGTCTTCCTATATGCGCTCCTTCTCACGTTTTAAATAACGTGTTTCTGTAGGGCCATTCTGAGAGGTGACAGACGATTATTGGTTTATCGATGGTAAAACATGGTCACCATTTCCCGTTTGAGCGTATGGCTGGGGCTCTGCGGGCTCGCAATTGCGGGTTCTATTTTCCTTTTCCCTATGAAGCGCACACGCCCAGAAAACTTCTCGAGAAACTAACCTATAGGTAAACATCCACGTACCTCTAAAAGAATTCGGTTTACTACATAATTACACAACGTACGGTCCTACCATTTAACTAGACGATCACACTGCCAAAATTCACTGCCATTTGTTATTAAGATCTATATATCTGGTACAGTAAGAGTAAATAATCAATTTACATACGTTAGTACGTATTAGGTCTTGTAGGTTTTTTCGTACGACCTTAGGTATGTTACAAGTGGCGTCACCGGGATACGGACTTGTCAATCGCTATTATCGTGTTGAAGTATTTAATTAATGAGATTTATTTCGAGGTAATATTATTACATGGTTTGTGAAATATCCCTAACTAAGACTGAAAGAAATACAAAGGTTTCTATTCTGTAGTCCGTATTATCTAGACTAGGCATCTCCCTCACTCACGCTGAGACTTGAGTGAGTAAGAAGACGATCTAAGTGTCTGTTACAAACATCTCCGTTTCCAGCCACCGACGTACACGGACGACGAGCGGCAACATCACCAGCGCGCCGTCGACATGGTGACCGACCTAATGCACAGCTTCGCGCACGCGTACCACGCGATCAGCGATATAACTTTTACTGTCGGGAACCCGCGACTGACGGCCGATGCGGCCGTGACCAGGCACCTCATACCCATGCAGGTACTATAGCGTGATAAGTTCGTGAGAGCCCTGCCAAACGTGCCGGCGAGGAAGCACCAATTGCACGCGATTGTCCTCTTCCCCGCAACACCACCCGTCCCCACAGACAGCCGCGTACCACGCGATCAGCGATATTACTTTCAGCGTCGGGAACCCGCGACTGACGGCCGATGCGGCCGTGACCAGGCCAGGGAATGGAAAACCTATTCATAAAGATTAACCGTTTCAATCGGTTAACCTCTATTCTGTTACTAAATTGAAACGGTTACCGAAATCCTAGGTAAACCCAATCGTATCGGTATTGCTTTACACGGTATTATCTTATATCTATTAAGGTTAACCGAAATCGTTTTGGTATAACCCAAACTTATGGGTTACTAGTTGAAACTGTTAACAGAAATAAAACCATATTTTAGTTGTCAATAGAAAGGGACAGCGATAGCATTCGGAAAACAGTACGCGTGCGTAGGCCGCGCGTCCTGCCGCTCGGTCTTCCTAACGCTTAGTAATTATTAGTGCCTTGTTATCGTGTTGCGCGCAGCGCAGGGCTCGCTCAGGCGGAAAAAATACTTGAGCTTCGTGAAGATTGAGCATATAAGCAGCACTGATGTTTGTTTTTATTCAATAAAACGTTGTTTGCTTATATATCCTATTAGATACGTACATTGGTATTAGTTCGACATATTTTTGTAAATAATTATATTATTACACAATAGAATGGCAACACAACATAAGTTTTCTGATGAATCTGGTAAGTATTACCTCTTTAAAAGAATATTCGGTAATATTTAAACCAAAATGACACTTCAATTCATATCTTGATGAAAATTATAACTTTCATTTTAATTTGTAATACCTACCTATTCAATTATTTGAATTGATATTCGATAACGAAATATTTACCTTTTTTTACACACCCCACACGCATAGGTTTGACTTAATTTTTTTTGGTTTTAGTTCTAAGTATAAGAACCCCCCCTTAAATGTCATTATTTTTTTGTATAAGAATCGTAAAGAAGTAACAGGATACACCTACCTACAGTGACTGTTAATTCTTAGAGCTGGGTAAGACGGTAATTATCAAGATGTTCAAAAAATCAGAACCTACCAACTTGTAGTACAAAGTTCAACGATCTATACATTAAATCCGTATGTAGAAAATTTATTATACCTATTGCCCCTTAGATAAACGCGAGAACAAACTAGAGTGCGCATTCCGTAACTCTACCGAGCTAGCTTCGGTGTGCGCACTCTGCTATTAAGATTAAAAATTTTAATTTTTAAGGGTATTATTTTTTATGGATTTAGCTCATAGTGCTGAATGACCAATTTGAAGGTTAAGACTGTGTACGCACACTAACACCCGTTAATTAACTAACGGTCCCCCGCGACTTCGTCCGCGTGTTTTTTTAAGTTTGCTCCCTCCCCCCGTCGCAGCGTATTGTTTTATAGCCTAAATTTAGGCCCTAAAGCCTTCCTCGATAAATAAGCTCTCAACACATAAATATCTTGTTAAATCGGTCATGTAGTTCCTGAGATTATCGCGTTTAAAAAAACAAACAAACTTCTCAGCTTTATAAAAGTTAGTAATTCGTCAACAAATAGCTCGGAAATAAAATGATGTGAAATAGGTAGGTAGGTGAGTAGCGTTGGGTTTACTCCCCGCAATATATCCAACCGTTGGGTTTTTTCCCATTTTCAGGAAAAATATGCGGAATAATTCCAATTCGTCGGGAAAATAGGGAAAATACTCAAAAGTGCACGTAAATTAATAACATGCGAGAATTAAGCTATTTTGACAGTGGCTTTACGCCTGTAGCACACCTTCACATGAAACCATAACAGCAGGACCACCGAAATTGTATTGGTTGCAAAAAAATCATAAGACTTATACCCCGCTACGTCCCATTGTGAGTCAAATTGATACCCGAACCTACAGATTGGCTTGGCAACGGCATATGTGAAGGATTCCTACCATTTCATCAGCGAAATCAAGAACTTACAATTAGCAGATGATGAAACTATGGTTAATTTTGATGTACAGTCCCTTCACAGGTTTACCAGTACAGGACTGCATTGAAGTCACCAAAAGAAAGCTGGTTGAACTCTACATGCCAATAGAATATGCAGAACTATTGAAACATTGCTTTCCATCTGGCTATTTACTGTGGGATAATGAGTTCTATCTGCAAACCGATGGTGTAGCAATGGGCTCTTCGTTATCACCAGTTGTTGCTGATATATTCATGGATGATTTTGAGGATCGAGCTCTGAGCACATCACCTATATCACCAAGGTTTTATAAGCGGTACGTAGATGACACTTACAATTTTACCCACCAATAGTGATTCTGCTTTTCTTAATCATCTTAATTCAATATATCCAAAAATCAAATTCACTATGGAAATTGAGGCAGATAGTAAACAAGCTTTCTTAGATATTTTACTAACTAGGAATTCAGATCATACCCTTAGCCACACAGTCTTTAGAAAAGCCACCCATACCGATAAATATCTCAATGGTGCGTCTCACCATCATCCTTCACAGTAAGCTACCGTAAGCAAAACTTTGTTCAAAACAAGGGGCATCTGTGACGACCGACACCTGGCTGCTGAGCTTCAGCATGTAAGGAAGGTTCTTACTACGGGACAACTAGCTTCCAGTGCCACATCGTTGCAGACCCCGTGCCAAGCCTACGATAGGTTGAACGCCAACCTGCAGTACTACCGTACATGAAGGGAGTCACTGACAAGATTGGGAATATCTTGAAGCGTGCTTCAATCAAAACTTACTTCAAGCCGCAAAAGAAGATTAACCCATTCCTACCACCTGTCAAGTGCAACATACCTCTTTAAGATGCAGGGGTGTACAGACTGGAGAGTGACTGTGGTCTCTCCTACATCGGGCAAACAATGCGAAGTATAGGCGTGCGGATAAAAGAACACTGACGTTAAACATAGACGGAACACGAAATCTGCAGTGTGTGAACATGCCTTAGACAAACCCAACCACTTCATTCGTTTCGACCAACCAAAAATACTTGCTAAAGAACGGTGTATTATTCCTCGAATGCTACGTGAAGCCATTGAAATTAGAAAAAATCCAAATTTTAATAGAGAAGATGGTTGGAAAGTTCCACCGGCATGGGATCCTATTCTAGCAAAAACCAAAACAACACCTCGCAGTGCAAGATCTCAAGGCACGGTTAGCTCTTTCTGCGTAAATAGGAACGTAAATTAATATTAATGAGTGACGGTAGTTTAATTTTTCAAAACTTTGTAATTGACAAATAATACCTTAGACTACTATGACCACGAACGCTGTAAAGTGTTCGAAACGTCAGGTCGAGTTCTGGCTCGAGTTCTTTTAAAGGCTCGAGCTCTTTTAAAGACTCGAACTCTTTTGAAGGCTCGAGGCATGGCTTAAAGAGTTCGCGGCTCGGCTAGGCTCGGGATTTCGAGCCTCCCGAGCTCACTGAGTCTTGCCATTCCACCTCGAGGCTTCAAAAATAAACTAGACGCCTCGAGGCTTGTACATCACTAGGTATGCGTAATATTATGTATACTTAGGTCTTTAAAAAATGACATTGAGGTTTCTAAAACCATTTTTTCTCAATCTCAATCATGTGAAACCCCTAGCCACTTCCAAGACCAAGTTTTTGAGATATAGCACATTTAAAAAAATGGATTTTGACTAAGGTTAGTTTGTGGATAGTTTGTCTTACATAGAAACACTATGCAAAACAATGTTATTTTTTTCTGGCGAAAAAATATAGTAGTATTTTGGCTTGTAAGTAAGTGCGCGCTTAATTTAGTTTATAAGTTGGTGTCTATTATTGGTTATGACTGACTTTTGGCAATTGCACTTGTCAATATAACCACACTTCCATAGGCTTAAAATACAACTTGGAGAAGCCGGTCATAATTAGCTCTGAATTAACATCAATCCTGAGGACTGATTTGTGCCCCAAACGAACCAGTGATACCAAAAGTTAAGCAACCCACGGATGGGTGATTGGATGGGTGACCATTCTGACCATTTAAGTGACGTCCATGACAAGCATCTCCGTGCTTCAGAAGGCACGTTAACCAGTTGGTCCCGGCTAATATCTGTTGGTATTAGTCGTTAAGCCTAGTCAGAGGCCCTAGGGCGGCTTGATAACATCTGACAGTAAGGTTTGTCACTTGCCTTACACACATCCCTCCACCAATCCGCACTGAGCCCGCGCGGGGGAGTATGGCTTGTACCTCCTCACAGTTGAGGTGAGGCCTTTTTCCAGCAGTGTTATCTATATATGCTGACTTTTAATAACGTAGAAGTAACTTTGAAGATAAAATTTGGTTTTTGAGGTAAAATCAAAAAAAGGAACCTTCGCTGGCCTACCCCCTTCGCTCGGGGTCTTTTATTATGTTCATAAATTAGCTTAAAGATTGCGTATTGTGATCAAAACTACACGAATTATCAATTCTAATGGCATTGATAAAGAATCTTTTTTTAGAATTTTTTTAAAGGTCAAAGCAGTCCTGTTTTTTTTTACTTATGTTAAAATTCACGTACCGTAAAACAATCATGATTTATAAGGTGTAAAAGCATCTACGTGGGTTAGTTCTCAAGAATAAAGGGGTTTTAGTTTTTTCCCGCCGAATTGGAATATTTCCCAATCTCCGTTTTTTTCCATATTTTCCCGTATTTTTCTTTTCCATCCCAATTTTTTCTTTCCCTTGCCCATCGCTATAGGTGAGTTCTCACTTTTAATTTATTTCCTCACTAGCTGCTGCCTGCCACTTCGCACGCGTGGACTACATGATACAAAATATTTTATACTCCGCCATCCAGCTATCATGATCTCTTAGTTTACCATGTCGTAAGGAGATGAGAGGAATGAAAAATCAAGGTTAATGGGCACTTTCTTTTTGATAGGTTACTATCACCCCGCCATCCTCCTCCTCTGGTAAGAAAATTTCGCATGGCAATGACACCGACTCCAAAACTAAATTTTGTCGGATATCTTTTGTAGTAAAAGTGGAAAGGAAATGTTTTTACTTTTTCGTTTACTTTATTAAGGGCAGCTTTATTCGTTTGTAATAAAATATGTATATGTAAGTTTAGGTTTTAGTGTTCAGAAAAAGTCAAACTCAAACTTCCCTACCACAATAGATGGATGTGGTTTAGCATCTATTTTTTGTGTTCCTGTGGTGTCCCTAGCCTACTCAAGGGTCGGTTTGTAAGTTACTACTATCGTAAAGTGAGTAGGTAAGACTATTTAGAATTAGACAAACTGTCTGTGGTGAAACCGAACGAACTATCTACGAACTACTTAGCGTTAAGCTCAGCACCAGCAGCAGGGTTCTATATCAGTTGCTCAAGAACTGCAATTTGTGTACGTCAATAGAAAATGGTCATCACGCTGAACAATGTTCCTTAGGGCGCTCTATTTATAACTCTTATAGTTAAGCCGAGCTGCTAGGGATTCTATATCAGTTGCTTTAGACCTTTAATTTGTATACGTCAATAGAAAGTGCTCATCGCGCTGAACAATCTTCCCTAGGTACTCTATTCATATCTCTTATAGTTGAGCTGAGCTGCTAGGGTTCCATATCAGTTGCTCCGAACCTTCAATTTGTGTACGACAATAGAAGGTGCCCATCACGCTGAACAATGTTCCCTGAGGCGCTCTATTCATATCTCTTATAGTTGAGCAGTGAGCTGAGCTGCTAGGGTTCCATATCAGTTGCTCCGGACCTTCAATTTGTGTACGTCAATAGAAAATGCTCATCACGCCAAATAACTTTTCTTAAGGCGCTGCTTTCATATCTCTCTTAGTTTAAGTGTACTGCTAAAGTTCAACGTAAGGTACTCGATCTTCAAAATAAGTTATAGCCTAGTATTTGCCCAGACTTAATAGCTACATAATAAAAAAAGTTTCGTTCAAATCCGTTCTGTAGTTCCGGAGATTAGCGTGTACAAACAGGCAAACGGACAAACAGACAAAAAAAATTAAAGTTGTAGATTCCTATTCTGTTACTATTTTAACATCACCCTTAATTAGTTTTTTGTAAAAATACTCAATGTACAGATGCATCGGTTTTACAGTTTTATTATAGTATAGATTACTTCGTCAAAATCAAAATATCTATGAACAGCGATGTCCTGCGAGGCATCTTTACAAAGTCGCATAATCAATTCTATAATCTATTACCTTAACAGCACTGTTCCAACCGACTTCCGATCGGAAAGACAATTACCGCAGCAATACAAAATTTATCTGCATGATCAACAAATAATGCAAAATTTGTGGTGGCTACAGACGGTGACATATATCTATTTCTTTCTTATAAACTAGTCAGCTAATTCACTGAAAGAGACGTTGCACGGCGCTTTGCGTGTGTAAGATGAAAGACCGGGACGTCGCGCCACGCGCTGGCGACGTTTTATTTTGAACTTTAAGCACAAATACCCTTATTTTAAGGATTAGTATAACCGAAACGATTCAGTTAACAGAATTATTTCTGTTACACGATATAAAAGTGTTAAAAAAGGTTTTGCAAACTTCAATATCTGTGGATTCTGTTAACCGAAATAATTTCTTAACAGATAGTTTCGGTTAACCGAAATAATTACTAACAGATAGTTTCGGTTAACCGATATATTAACAGGTTAATAACAGATATATTGAAACTGTTAACCCTAACCGTCCGATCCCTGGACCAGGCACCTCATACCCATGCAGGTACTATAGTTTGATAAGTTTGTGTGAGCCTCCTGCGCCCTGCCAAACTTGCCGACGAGGAAGCACAAATCGGAAGCGATTGTTATAGGAAATCCTCTTCCCCGCAATACCAGCAGTCCCCACAGACAGCCGTGTACCACGCGATCAGCGATGTGTCTTTTACCGTCAGGAACCCGCGACTAACGGCCGATGCGGCCGTGACCTGGCACCTCATACCCATACAGGTACAATAGCTTGATAAGTTCGTGTGACGTTCGTGTGACCCTTCTGTGCCCAGTTCAATGACCGTAATATGTAAAATGAGGCCTATACCTATAGTCCGAAAAGTTCGTGCGCTCGCCTGCTGTGCCTCGTTAGACTTGTGGCGGGCGAGGAAGCAGGAATCGCACGCGATTGTCATAGGATATCCTCTTCCCCGCAACACCACCCGTCCCGACAGATAGCCGCGTACCTCGCAATCATTCAACGACTTTACAGTAATACACAACTTATATAGCTTGGCGATATACTTGCGCAGAAGATGAATTTATAAAACGCGGGGATTGCTGTTAGCGAATCAGCACGCTCGCGCCTTATTCCTGTTCCGCTATTGGTCAATAGTTGCCGCCATTTTAGTGCGTACCGCATCACATGTTAGTTAGTGACGTGGCACGCGTGAGTGAGACGGAACTAATACCTGCAGTGTACTACAGACCTTGAAAGTGTAATCTAAGGTTAATTGTAAATATTAAGCTTTTTCGTTAATCTTCGGAGACATACATTATTTTCTGTGTGAACGAAGATTCACGACGCACCTTAGCAAGTGAATACTTATGTACTTTTAGCGACGGGAACCTGCGGCCGGACCAGGCACCTCATACCCATGCAGGTACTATAGTTTGATAAGTTTGTGTGTAATCCTCTTCCCAGCAACACCAACCATCCCCGCAGATATTTAGCATGCCACTTCCTGAGTACGTCTTACGCGAGACAGGTAGGTTGACATGAGGCGGTCATGACCAAGCCAATGAATGTACTAGCCAGCACATAACGGGATACCGACATATTTCAAGGACCCTCGTCAACTGACAAACTAGGCTTGACCCTGGAAACCGTCAACCCCGCTTAAAGTGATGAATTGATGACTAAACGAGAAACAGCAGAGGATTAATCTTTTTGCAATGTGTATCTTACACAAAGCTCGAATAATTGTGTACAAGTATTTTCAACGTTGGGTTTCAAAACAGTGATAGTCCAACCAGGCCTGGTTAGTGAACCAATTGTATGTAATTGGGGAGTGCCCTAATTTAGGTATGAAGCTACAAGTACATGCGTGAATCGACCAGTCGACGTACAGTCGCACGTAAGATCGATGACTCGGGCGCTTTTGGCGTCGCGTCTGTCTAGAAAGAAACGTTATTTCACCCGACCATATAGGGATATGGTCGGGTGAAATAACGTTAAGCGATGCAACAGGCAATGGGTTTATATCCTGTAGATTAGGTTTGAATTGTATAGTGTAGTAGCAAGAGTCGCTATTAATTTTAATATAATTTCGAAATGAACCTTCTGTGTTCGTACTATTATTTATTCTGTGGTAATACTAAATGAATCTTTTGCAGGCTCACATCAACGTGATATCCGCGGCGCCGGTGACCCGCCGTGGTCAGGGCGCCAACTCTGCCACCGGCGGGGCCAACGGCGGCGGCGCCACCGCCACGCAAACCAGCGCCACCGTCAACGCCACCGCCACTTCCAACGCCAACGCCACCGCCAACGACGCCAACGCCACCCAGCCCAACCGCGGACTCGCGACCGGTAGGCACACCACACAACCGACTGTTAATATAAACATACAGCCTGACCCGGTCACTTACCAATTAGAAATAGAAACCAGAGTCCCCATCGCGGTGGCACCGTTCGATAACATCTTCCTTAGCGGGCTGAGTAACAACAGGAACCCCGGCCAGGATGCGCAGAATCAAAACCAAAATCAAAATACTCAGGAGAATCCAAGTGATCAGCGTAATCAGAGCGCTCAGCAGGGCCAGACGGGTCAGGCGAATCGGACCGCACAACAAAATCAGTCTGGCCAACAAGATCAAGCCAACCGACGCGGCCAAGTTCTTTGGGGTAAGATTTATTTCAATGGCACTAGGGTCTACTTTTAAACTTATTATGGACCCTAGACACGTTAAAATTTAACATTATGTATGTGACTTAATTATGGATGATAATAATTAATATGCGAAAATAATTATTTACCAGGAGACGAATATTAACTCTGATGGACAGAAGTAGATGGTATATTATTTACTAACTATGAATGCTATTTCTAGAGAGTTCTTGTTATGTCATGAATATAAAAAAGCTCATTCATGCATTCATTTTGTGTTGTTGCGACTGTTCATACTAAATTACCAAACTAAAATATATCTATCTAGTATTTGTCTATGTGTATGTGCATACCTAAAATTGTGTTTTTGTTAGTAATATGATCTTAAAATATAAAAATACAGGGGATCCCTGGAGGTATAGATCAAATAGAACAGGGACACAGCTTTTTTTTGGTTCTTTTAATAGTCCTATCGTAATAGTAAAAAGTTTTTTTCTTAATATCGCTTAAGTGAAGAATTGAACAATACTATGATTGGTTACAAACTTTTATGAGAAGACTTATACTCTTTCTAAACGCGGCCAAGTCCGACATGATCCGACATACAAAGCACAGGGGTGTCATACCGCCAACTTTTTGTCTCCGAGCTATTTCTGTTCAAATAAAAAAAACGTGGACACAATTTTCGACCCAGCTTGGGTTCGAACCCTGAACCTCTTAGATGCATGTCAGAATACTGACCAACAGACCAGCAGGTATATTAAAGCTTGTGTAGCCAACAGATAATCAGAAGTTGTCAATATATAGTGAACACTATGCGCCTGTTCAATTTGATCCATACTTCCAGGGACACTCAGATATTTGACCAAAGATTTTAAACAAAACGAGCAAGTGCTGGTTCAACTCGCATCGTTCCGTGTATTGACTATTTCAGTTCTACGTTACCTTAAATGCCATAGACTTATGTTTTCCTATAAATTATAGGTGATGTATACAAAATAGGTTTATTAAATTCGGAGATATACTGTATTATACTCGACTACATTGTACCACACTATGATAGTGTTATAAATAAGAATATCAAAAAATATTATTTGTATTTAAATGTATGATGATTACCACTAGATCGTTCCGTAACCACAATAACCGGCCATAGTTGAGTGTATCAAGTTGCTTTCCGTGCCGGTGGCCTTACGCTGACTAACGATGTTCGTATTGTCAAGTCTAGCCATCCAACACGCTCTTTCGCGCTTTCGTGCTGGCAGGAGTGACTAGGACGGCTATAGTTGAAAATACGGGCAGGCCTCTAATGCGTTTACATAGTAGATAGGGCATAGTGCAGTATAGTGGACACTCTGCATAGTCCCTTTGAGGCATTGCATAAGCCGAAAGTACCGCTGTGCTAAAGTTATATATTTTCGTTTGTTGTAGATCTTGAGAATTTATTTAGAGGGATGGGTCCGAGTGGTCTCGGCGGTGTGGAAGTAATTATGAGCATGGAGGAGATCCCGCCGGTCGCTCTTGGGAATATCGCTAACATCACCACGGCGAACAGTACCCTCAACAGCAACGCTCCTGCTGGTCAGCAAGCTCAAGATGGCGGAGGTAAAGACGGCAGTATAAAATCATGCGTAGCACTTCAGACAGTCACGCTCCATATCCATTTGTAGAAAAAATGATTATAATAGACTTCTTATGCGGTAACAGCATTCGTGGAACGACATTACTTTGCTATAATTCAGTGCAATTCGTTTCATAATGGTTGTTATGATACAACTGATAGTTTTGTTCAACAAAAAAAGTATGGCCTGACCAGAAATATACGGGACCTAAATTAAGGGTGCTTTAAGTCCTCTTGTGACAACACTCGGTATAATCATAACGGCGTAGATTGGCAAATTAAAAAAAAGAATTGTTTGTTTACATCAATACATTTTTAGCCTTAAATCTGCTTATATGACACAAGAACAAGACAGAACAAAATTGGGAAGGAACGTAAAGTTACTGGCTTTTTGTAATTTTAGTCTTAAAGCTTCGACTAAATTTAAATTTTTATAGTAATTTTAAGAAATCTTTCAAAATTTTGCGATCTATTTCAGTTAAAATATGCAGGCAGGGATGAATAAAGAAAATAAAACTCAAAACCAGTGTTCATCATTAAATCTGTTTAAAATCGGTACCTATTAAAATAGTTTCTGTAAGCATCAGTATCCAATTTTTACTGTTAACACGTGTAATGTTTTCCCAACAATTTATAATGACAAATAACTCCGTAATATATAGATATTATGATGATCACATAGCCTTCTCAGCGTTCTAAACAAATAAAAAAATCACATACAAAAAAAAATATCACGCTTCTTGACTTTGACACTAATCATTATGACAATTGATGACATGTTAATGACATTTTGAGGTTGCCAGTAAAATAAATTAGTTCCATTTGTTTTCCGAAACATGGCGAGGTCCCATATATTTCTGGTCAGGTTAATGTAGAATAAGGAGCACACTTGCAGCAAATTCAACATCATATTTTGTCTAAAAATAGGGTTTCCAAACAGTCATCTGTAACTATCATTCGTGTCTCTGAACTTGAAAGTTTGTGTTGGTTAATAAAAATCAGATGTAGTTTCAAATATGATTATTACGATAAAAATTTTACTGCAAGTGTGCCCTAAAATCGATGCTTTTGGCTAAAACTGATTACGTAATAATATAAAATGGCTGACTTTTTCCAATATCACCCTCGGCCGCATCGTCGCTTACCATCAGGTGAGATTGCGGCCAAATGGCTAATAATATAACATGTAAAGATAAATAATATATTTTATTTGATTTTTTCTTACTTGTGCGATTTGTGCAGTCTACTTCGCCCCGATGGCAGCGTTCGCGTCCGGTGGCCCGCCCGACGTCAACATGCTGCAAACCATCTTGCAGCACCTCATCCGCCAGGGTCTAGTGCCTGGCCTGACCGACAGAACCCAGATCCCGCAGCCATTCCACCAGTTCCTCAACATACCAACCCAACCCGAAAACACCAACCAAACGAGCCAATCCAACGCGGATGCCAACCCGCCCGCTAGCCCCGGTCCTCCGACGACCAACGCGGAAACACAAACCAATATGCAGGGCGTCGATAACGTTTTGATCGTACCAGCCGAAGTCCCACTCACTCCCCAACAAGAAGCGGAATTGGCTCTCTTCACACCCCTCGATCAAGTCGCGCAAACGTCGGGGCAAGGTCAAACTGGGTCAGGGCGTGTTTCAGGTCCAGGACATGTACTCGGGCAAGGGCTTGCACAAGGGCAAATGCTTGCTCAAAGTCACGTGCTAGATCAGGGACCGGTGCCCGGTCCGAGTGAATATGTCAGACGTATCCCAGGGCAACTTCCGCCAATGCAAGTGATCGGGAACACTCAGATATACGGCCCACCACGGGACCCATTCCCGCAGACTCAAGGGCCGCACGGACCCATCATTCCAAACCCAGCGCGAGTCTCAGCTCTAGCACGTGCCCAGGCTCAGGCGCAGGTTCAGGCCGTGGCCCAAGCCCAAGTTCAGGCCCGACAAGCCCAGGCCCAGGCACAATCCCAGGGATCGGGAGAGACCTCGTCCCCGGGGCAGGCGACAAATACGCAAAGCGCTGCCCAAACCCCCACTCAGAGCTCTGGTCAAGGCCAAACGCCAGCGTCCGGCCAGCAAGGACAAAATAACGACACGCAGAGGCCACGTAGGTTTATTATTTTTATTTTGCCCCATATTTTTTTAATTTCCAATGGTCTTTATTTTTCGCCACGTGGTTAGGACTCTGCGCCGGTTAACGGTGACAAGCTTTTGATGGACACTGAACCGATTTTTATGACGCCATATTGTCATTAATGTCGATTCAGTAGAACTTGATTTGCTGCTTGACCCTGTGTAGTATGGTTGCCCATAATAGACTGGGGCCAAGTGTGCAAGAAGGGGACATTAAAATCTGAATCGTACAAAAAAGTAAGAGTTTCACGATCAATGTTACATTTTTTTAATTATTCTTGAAAACGAAAACGCTGCATAACCTTATGATAACTCGACTTTGTGTATTTGCGAGTCCTGATCACGTTTGAAAAATCATTTGATTTTCGTTATTTTCTATCCGAGTGTTTTGATCGACGCTTTGCTATAACATTAACTTTATTACCGCGAATATTCGTCTAAAAAAATCGGTTAATTTTTAGAGTTTTATATCAAAATTACGCTGTCTGTCTGTCACCAGGCTGTATCTCGTAAACCTTGATAGCTTAAAGTGTCTGTTGAAATTTTTACAGATGATTCATTTCAGTTGCCGCAAAAAAAATATTTAAGAGGGAGTTTGAGAGCAAACAACAAACATGATTTTTTAGGCGTTTTTTGCTCGATATTAATAACGGCAACAGGTGTAGAGGCTTGAAATATTCATAGAATATTTATATTAACTTTAAAAATAAAATAAATATTTAAGGAGGGCCTCATAAAAACATATTTTTTCGTTTTTAAAATAAGAAAGTCATTACTTAGTGTCTAATGTTGTACAGATAAGGTACTGAACCCTACGTGCGCGAGTCCAACTCGCACCGGTTTTTTTTCGTCAGTCTCATCAAAATAACTTTATATCCTGTCGATCAGAACCCTAAGGGTAGAAGAGTGATCTCTGGCCTTACCAATCGTTTCGTTTGTGACTCCTAGCGTACCTGCACATGCGCCGGGCGACGATCGGCAACCGCAACCAGTCCCAGGCGTTGGCCACCATGTTCTACGACAGGTTCCTACAGTGCGACAGCGAACACGCTCGTCGGCGACTGCAGAGGCGCAGGTAACTAATACATCATCTAAACAGGTTTGCGTCGCAAAGAGTTGCCATTTTTTCAATAGGGACTCAGATGGCACATAATTAATCAAAATAAAAAAATAATGGGATATAATACGGCATTCACTAGACAAAGTTGAAAAATAGGGAACTATAACAGGCGCTGCGTAAACACTGATTAGGTGATTGGCAGGTTACATCTTTCAGATCAGAGGCCCTTATTACGCAAATAAAATAGAAGATTATTCACCAAGGGGGTAAAGTGATGTCTTACGTCACGGGCGTCATCTTGAATCTCGAGCGTAACGAAGGATTCGAGAGTTAACTCCCGAGCGGATCAAGGGAGTTCAGTGTTTACTCCCGAGCATAGCGAGGGAGTTAAAAGTAGAATCCTGAGTCGAGCGAAGGGTTTAAGCTCGCCCAAGACGAATACATCTTTATCCCCGAGGAGAATACTCAGCTTTTCACACTTACTACGAGGTAATAAAAAATGTACTACAAAAAACTTATTTTGTCTATTAGTATATATCCTTTGACTTTTCTGGCAGTAAATTATTATTATTAACAATACCAGCAGCTTTACATCTAATGGACTCCAATGTCATAAACTTCGACACTCGACAGTTTTACGAAAACATTGTTTGTAATTTCTTAAAATATAGCCTGATCAGGAAATTAGTTTCAGTAATTAATTAATTACTGAAACTAATTTCTTTTACTGGCAACAGAAGCCTCAAATCGTCATTGCCATGTTATCAATTGTCATAATGATTAGTGTCAAAGTGGACGCGTAATCTAATTTTCGACCAAGCGCAACTTTTATGTGATTAAAATACCGAGAACTATTCGTTTTCGTGAAAATAAAAGTGGTTTAACATGTGTTGTAGTATTTTTCGACTAGAAAGTCTATGTGATCACAACGGTTTCCCTTAATTAATTACTGATGTAGTTGTCATCACGAATTTTTAGTACGTCATATAGTGCGAATAGTGAAAATTGGCCACTGATGGCTATGCAGAATATTTTAATAGCGATTTAAAAAATAATTATAATAAAAACTTGTTTTGAGTTTTATTTTCTTTATTTCAACCCTACTTGGAAATTAAAACTAAAATAGGTCGTAGAGTTTTTCAACATTTCCTCTACATTATTCAAAATTATGATAACATTATAAATAATATCATTTAGAAAAACAATGGATTAATGTTTTTCTTATCCGTTAGTGGTTTTGCAAAAATAATTGTCTTTTGGTCCAAAATTCAAGGCCAATGTTATACCATTGATTGAGTATTGTCATATAAAGTGGATTCGAAGCGCCCTTAATTCAGGTCCCATATATTTCTGGTCAGGCTATACATAGGTTATTTTTCTTTATGTAATATTTTTTTTTAAAGCGTGCGCTTTGTTTTCATTCCATCATCATCATCAAATTTAAGAGCTAGGCTCTTGTCGGTGGAGTTTTTTTCCATTCCTCTCTGCTTTCCGCCCTTCTCTTAACCTCCTGATACGACCCGACATTTATCTTTTCTTTTATTTGCTGCATGTAGCTTATTCTTGGTCTTTCTCGCTTCCTTTTTCCTTCTATTCTTCCTTCTATTATCGTTTTAATAAAATTGTCGTGTCGAATCAGGTGGCCTAACATTCGTCCCCTCCTACACTCTATTGTTTCCATCAATCTCCTTTTTTCCCTAACCATAGACAAAACTTCTTCATTTGTTTTCTTCTCCGTCCAACTTATACAGAACAGAATAAGACCGTTAACAGAGTGCTTTTTGGGACCGGATCAATATGGGTTTCGGCAAGAGAAGGGAACCAGAGAAGCGATACTAGCTTTGAGATTGGTAATAGACAGGAGACTGGATTTTGACATGGACACACATATAGCTTTTATCGACTTAGAAAAGGCGTTCGATAAGGTCAATTGGAAAATAATGATGGAAGTACTCAAAGAAGCTGGATTGGATTATAGAGACAGAAGGATTATTTATGAATTATATAAAAACCAAGAAACGGTAATAGAAGTAGGAGAGGAAAACGGAAAGGCAAAAATAAGACAGGGAGTTAGGCAGGGATGTCCACTTTCACCGCTAATTTTTAATTTATTCATAGAATGTGCGATACGCAGAATAACGGAATAAAAAAAGGGGGGCGTCAAAATTAATGGGGACGTATTTAAATTCATTCGTTTTGCCGACGATATTGCAGCCATTGCAGAAAACAGATTGGAGTTGGAAGAACTGGTTACAGAAATGGACACTATTTTTAAAGAATTTGGTCTCAAAATTAACATAAATAAAACAAAAACACTAATTGCTTCTAAAAAGGAAAAATATAGCCCTATCTCAATAAATAACACAAAAATAGAACAGGTCAAAACCTTCAAATATCTTGGTAGCTTGATAACTAGTGACTCCAGATGTACACCAGATATAAAAGCAAGGATAGCGATGGCGAGACAAGCTTATAATGCAAAAAAGCACCTGCTTAAGGCCAGAATATCAAGCAAAGTTCGCAAAAAACTTGTTAAAGTGTACATTTGGAGTATGGCACTCTATGGATGTGAAGCGTGGACATTGACAAAGAGGGACAGAGAGAGACTGGAAGCCTTCGAGATGTTTTCATTCCATTCATGCTAAAATTCTTGGCTGCCAGGTTCAACTTTCAAATATGTTCTCTTTGGTGCGGGTCGGGCTAGTGTGATCATGCCTACGAACTCTTATTCGAAATTCAAATCACTTTGCGTCCCTAGGGGCGTAATAAAATTTCATACAACATCACGTCCCTAGGGATGTAATGTCTCACTTTGAACATTGCCGAGTAGGTAGTGTGAAAAATAAATTACGGTTACCTATTTAAATCGATAAAATACACTTACGCACAACAGTTTTTTTTAAATAAAGAAGAGCAAAAGATCCAATAAACATGAACATTCACATACTCGTACCTACTAACTTTTCAATAACATTGGATTTCGTAAAAAAAATGTTCACTTCAGATTGTCCCTTGTCTACTCGAGATGATGCTTACAGCTTTGCTCACTACTTGTATGTGTTCTCTAATTATGTTAATTTAAATAAGAAACCAAAAATACGCACACAGGTAGGATTTGAACCTACGACCTTTGGCTAACCGGGCCAACGCTCTTACCAACTAAGCTACTGTGCAGATCATCCAACCGTGTGAAATTGTTGGTCTCTTTGGTCTTACATGTCTCATCGTGTGACGGCAGCGACATCTACCCGAGCTGCATTGCAACAGCAGTGGGCCAAGTAGTTATTCTTTACAGAATAAATTCAAATTAAATGATGACGCTTTAGCTATTTAATAGTTTTTATTATTTTTTACACTCAACAGTGTTTTTCTTATTTATATAAGTTTAAATAAGAAACCAAAAATTCGCACACAGGTAGGATTTGAACCTACGACCTTTGGCTAACCGGGCCAACGCTCTTACCAACTGAACTGCTATCTGCACAGTAGCAGATCATCCATCAATAAATAAGAAAAACACTGTGAGTGTTAAAAATATTAAACACTATATAATTATGTTGTAAAATTTTTGTGTGAATCTAAGATCACTTGTCGTAGGACCCTACAACAGCAGCGCATCGAACAACGCGAACAAATCCGCAACGAGAGAGCGTCTCAACAGAACATCGAGAGTCTATGTCTCCGTCGCTCGCAAATTAGACCGGTATTTTTTTTATTTTTATTTAATATTAATAAAGTAATTTTCTTTACTTAAATTGTTCGTGAATATACCAACGACAGCACATGTATTCAACAGTAACTTTTTTCTTTCCAGACGCACATGTGCACAATCGTTACGCTCTTGAACGGCGAATGCTCTCCGCAAGCTTATCTGAACGCTTTCTTGACCGCTGTCGTAAGTATTGGAAATTCTTATACTCATTTTCTAGGGTGGTTCAAATGTTAGAATCAACTGTAACTGCTAGAAATATGTAACATTCATTGTTATAGCGTAACTTGAATGCGGAGTCGTAGGCACTGCATGATTGTGTTAAAAACCCTGTCAGATACAAAATGGCGTGATTTTATGTGCTCAAATAGAAAAAAAAGAATTGGACCAATGTCAGGCCTGTGTATCTTCCCGCGTAAGTAGCAAAAACGTACCTACGCGCGGCGACCCCTTGGTAAGGGACTAAACAAGTTGGGTGTCGCTAGCCGGCAGCGACACGCTCCCGCGTTTTATTCACCGGCGGTGCGCGACACTAGGTTGCTGGTTGGACGAGCGTGAATAAAGTCCTAGAAAGATGCGCTAGATGGCGTAAGTAGCTTCTTGTGGCAGTCAACCCTATCGCGTTGCGTGATAGTACGTCATTGAATAGGTTTAGTGTATTATGAATCATATTCCAGAGTTATAAGAATCAAATTATCTTGTAATGTATTTCTGTAGGTGTCTACACGAAAACGTGCTTTAGTCAGAGGCGAACTGAATTACACCATATCGTTAACAACACTGAGTAGATATTTCTTTGAATTTCATTGCAAAGTCATACTTCTGTACGGAGTACTAGTACTTATTCTGTGCCTATGTCCACATCTCAAATAAAAAATCACGTCTTTCATACCACCTACGAACTTACACAGTAGCAGTTTATATGGATATATTTTATTTTTTATCATGGGCCCATAGTTAGTCCCTCCATGGTAGACCTTGATCGACCGGCAACGATGAACGAGGTAGAGCTAGAAATTAGAAACGAGTTAGCAAGTTGTCGATAGGCTATAAGCGAGTGTTCTTGGGCGACCGGCGATTTGAATTTGAAATATAATTTGACCGCTAGTTGATCGCCAAGCGAGTATCGCCGAGCGAGTATTATCTTTGATAGCTCTGTCTAGTAAAGCAAGTACTCGCTGGCAATGTAAACTGTTAGCGATCAACTATTTATTTATGCATTTTTTGTTCACACGGAATAATGTATATCAATAGTATTGAGGATAAGTGCGCCTTACCAGTCTTAGGGCCACAATCGTTTGCACATCGCATCGCAGTATTCCAAGGACTAATAAAACCAAATAGCTATTCTAGCGACGTTACAGTAAAATTCTAACTCGTTTGCACACTGACATTATTTTTTTTGAAGTATACTGACCGGTGACACAGAATAAGTACTAGTACTCCGTACAGAAGTTAGACTTTGCAATGAAATTCAAAGAAATTTCTACTCAATGTTGTCAACGATATGGTGTAATTTAGTTCGCCTTAGACTCGAGCACATTTTCGTGTAGAAACCTACAGAAATACATTGAAAAATAATTTCATTCTTATAACTCTGGATATATGACTCTGGATCTTATGATTCATAATACACTAAACCTATTCAGTGACGTAACGCAATAGGGTTGACTGCTACAAAAAGCTACTAACGCCATCCAGCGCCTCTTTCTAAGACTTTATTCATGCTCGTCCAGCCAGCAACGTATCCGCGCGGCCGCCGGTGAATAAAACGCGCGAGCGTGTCGCTGGCCGCTAGCCACACGTTACTTGTTTTAGCCTCTCACAAAGGGTCGCCGCGCGTAGGTACGTTTTTGCTACCTACGCGGGGAGATACACAGGCCTGCCGGTGATTATAAATCGGCGGCCTGCCAAGCGAATCTCTCTGCAAGGTAGTAAGTCGTAAGTCCCGATAGTACGTTTCTTGAGCGAGCTAATCGCCAATACTTATTCGCTTACTCGAGATAGAACAACTGCCTTATGGCGACTGACTACAACCTCGAATCGCTTGTCCTCAGAGCCGTCAGCTTTTCATGAGCGACTTGCTGCACGCGTCCAACGGGATGCCAGCTCTAGTTCCGCACGAATTCCACTTGATTCGCATACTGGTTCGCAACTACGTGAACGATCTCATCACCGCCGCGGGCACCAGCGAGTCTGACAACGCGTTCCAGGGCGTCGCCGACTACCTAGTCGAACAGTACGCTGACTTCATTAACAACATGGTGAGTGGATCTAACTTAATTTGGATGATCGTATTTAAAAAAAAAGCAGTTTCTGATTTGTCCGTCAATTGTGGATTTTTGAGATATATTTTTTTAATTGAAAGGCACACTTTTGAAGTGGTCCCATGTCACCAAGCCAGGATCTGATAATGGAATCCTGGAGAAACCGAGGTGACTATGCAGATTTTATAGCGTTGGGGGTTGCAGTTGCCGCTACAAAAAATCCTAAAAGAATAATGTGTAGCTTTGAAAACGGTTATAATACACCGTGCTTTTTTAACCGTCTTAAAGCCGAAAGCCACTTAAAGTATCCAACAACTACTTTTCGTTCGTATATTAAAACTTGGTTATTATTAAGATTTCAAAGCCTAACATAAAAAAAAATATTAGCACAATTATTACGCAACATCCTGTAACGAGCACGCCGCGCGGGTCATTCACTCGGCTGTCTTACACTACCGACCTAGTTTAGAGAAAGGGGTGAGGGGAAGGGGGTGGTGGGCGTCACAAAAGATTGCGCTAGCGCATTATAGGGTAAAGGTCCACGTGAACTATCTTAGATTGGCTAACGGTGCGGCACGCGTGGAGGCGGCAAGGTCAAGGAATGCATTGTTGAAATCGTAAACATTATAAACAGGATGATAAATTACGTAACATTACTGTCTTGAATTATAGATATATTATACACAAAAAATATATGGAGTGTCTAAAAAGAAAACATGTCCTAGAGGTTTATTAAGATGGTTACATAACGTGGGTTTCGGCTTTAAGACGGTTAAAAAAGCACGGTGTATAGTGTTTAATGTTGTATAGATAATGGTACCGAACCCTTCGTGTGCGAGTCCGACTCGCACTTGGCACAATGTGACACTATAATTGCACACCGAACATTATCGACAGTATCTTTTGCAGAACAACATAACGACGCTGCACCCGAACATGGACGCCATGGAGACGATCCGCGCGTTCGTGCGCTCACGCTTGCCCACGTTCATCGCGTCCGTCATGTGCGAGTCCAACACCGACCTGTACGTCGCGCGTTTCTACTCGATGTTCCTGCGACTCTTCACCGACCTGATCGCGCTGGTGTACCACATGTGCGCCCAGGGCGAGGCTGGCCTGCGACGCGTCTTCAGGATGTTCCTGGTGAGTTACCAGTACTGGGATGGCAAGTCCAACACCGACCTGTACGTCGCGCGCTTTTACTCGATGTTCCTGCGATTCTTTACCGACCTGATTGCCCTGGTGTACCACACGTGCGCCTAGGGCGAGGCTGGCCTGCGACTGGTGAGTTAGCAGTACTGGGATTGCGAAACTTCGGGTAGACGTGCCATACTATACAGAAACAAAAAAAATCCACTCTTAAGTGGGTCAGTTTTGAAGCTACATTTATAAAAATAGGTATTTAGCTATTTGGCTAGATATGAGGAATACGTATTTCAGTTTTAAATTCACCTAAGGGGATGAAAAGAGGCGGTAAAGTTCTTAGTAAAAAAAGAGGCCATGATCAGTTTCACCCCTTTTAATTGCCTTAGAAGTTGAATTTAAAAAATCCTGAAGTACGTATTATTAATTTCAAACCGCACAAGCTAATTGATTACCAACATTCATCGATTTAATGAAATTTCGCACACAAAATAATTTGATTTCCTTAAAACATGCAAACAAATTGCTTAAATTACAGAAAAAATATTTTATTGATTTAGCTTCAAAACTGACTAAAGTTTCATACAAAGGACTTGTCCTCTTTTTGTATGGAGGTTGATTTTTTATTCCAAGATATCACCAACCACCAATAACCTATATTTATCTTTAAGCTACAAAAATATGAAACACGTAACCATAGAAATCAGAATTTTAAACGCCTCCATTTTTGAGAAAAAGTATGTTTTGTAACAGGCATCATCCATTGATCACTTACTTGTATTTCTGGCTGTATAGCTATGTACCATTGCCTTTCCACTGGTGGATAAATACTACTAGGTACTACCACAGATTATATAATAGGTACTACTGTCAATGGAATGTCAATTTTTTTTCATGCGTTAATTGATATAGGCGGAGGCCTTAAAAAATATATTAATTATGCAGAAAGGTTAGTTTTTGTGAACTTTTTCATATAATATTTAGTTTATTCTGGTTAGAAATATTGACGAATAAAAAACCATTAATGGACAAGTCCTTTGATTCTTTTCGACTTCGACTTTTCAACTCCTAAGAGGGTCTCTTAAGAGTCCAATTTCCTAAAGTCTTTCCTTAACGCTTACTTGCCCTATAAAATGCATGTTGCAAAATTGCAAGTTTCTAATCTTAGTGGATTGAGGGTATTCAATTTTCTTTAAAAAAATGAAAGTTTCACTTTTCCGCTCACGGTCCACTCTCGTCTACCCCCGCACCCCTGTACCCCGCAGGCGAGGACTCAGGCGGTCGGGCTATAGTTGTGTTAAACGTACTTTAATCGCTCCATTTCCACAATTACCCAGGACCACCTAGTGGAGAGCTTCGATGAGTACTCCAGCGCAGCGATCTTGACTTTGGGCATGGACAACTTGACCGGCGTTCTGCCGAACGTCTCCGACCATGTCGAGAACGTTACACAGTTCATTCGCCGGATGGACGGCGTCATGCCTGCCGTAAGTAGCGTTTTCATTTATCGCACAGTTATAGTCCGACAAGTTCGCGCTTCGCCAGACGCACGGGGGAGAGCAAGCGCCGATGGGTACATGCGTCAATCATTGACCTACTATTCAAACTATCAAAACGCTATTCTCCCATATATTTTGTATGGGAATACACAACGGTGACGTTACGCTTTTCGGTGCTCAACTCACGTACTTTTTAACGGTTTTACTGCTGCACTCAGAGACGTCAATTAAATTTAATCTATAATCAAATCTCGATCTGTCACTTTATTTGTCAATGAAATAGAAAAGAACGCCATGAAACTTAATTAAGGATTAACTTTAATTGACGTCTCTGAGTACGACATTTAGCGTAATTAAAAATTCAATATTACAGATAATAGAAAAGGATCAATGAACCTTTATCGGAATTAATAATATGTTGTTTCTATAAATAGGTTATTGGAATTATTAGCAGATTGTGGCATCATCCCTATTTCACGCGACTGTCACAGGGAATCCCTTCCCCGCAGTTATAATAATTATTATTTATTTACTTTTGCACACAGTTTACTGTACATATGGCGCACTTAATGTTTAAAGCATTCTCAACCAGTCAACCATATGATTACCATTACTATACATACCATTTGGCATCTATCATGCCCCACCCACCGCATGTCTAGTGCGATGCTGGAGGCGCGCGCAAGAACTTGTCGAACTATAGTAAGGCGGTTCGAGTTATAGACATTTTCTATTTACAATTTTGTTTGCAAGCCGAGGGCGTAGGCTTCTGGCTTATTTATTTATTGTATTAGCATCACCAGGTGCGATAGTTTTAGACAAGCATTGATGTAAAATAACGGGCAAGTGCTTGTCCGACTCGAGCACTGAGGGTTCCGTACTTACGAAATTCAACGCAAAGTAACTTGAGTATTTTTTTCTAGGGTGAATACGAAACGTAAAATAAAATGTATGGAAAAATCATCGACCAACTTTCGTAAAATTTTTGACAGTATAAACATTTAGTGCAATGTCAATAGTTGTCACTAAATTGACAAGTCCATCTCCCCCCGCCCCTCAAAAGTTGTGATGTTTTCATACATTTTCTTTTGTTTCATATCCTGTGGTTAATTTATCCAAGAAATAATCTTATGAGACTGGCCAGATACAATATTCTCCGACGTGAGGTTGCATCTTGACTTTGCTGCTTTTAATATGGATTACACTTACGTTTTTTCAGGTGTTATGACGATCGGTCAGGGAGTCTTGGTATCTGAGCCCTATTTATCTTAAGACCTTTAAATACCGTCTTCTGTATCAGATTTAGACAAATCTATACCATTTTTTGGGAGGCTATCATGACTACGTATGTATATGGTTTCCAACTGCAGCGTAAGAGTCGCTATCTCGTAATATGCTGAGGCATGTTGTAGTCGCATTGTATTTTTAATGAGCGTCTTTCAAGGTCTCACTGGCGATGTCGGTTAATATTTTTTTTCGTTTTTTTATCTTTGTGTTTTGGCGTTTAACCTCATCCAGGCCGTGTCGAAGTTGCCGTAGGTAGTTCCGTGTTTAAAAAACTACCATTAATTGGAGGAGATTGTTCATCTGCTGTAGCTGTCAGTTTGGCTTTTGCAGCGTGTGGCTTTCTTCTACCGCCAGACACCGTTCTCCCACTTATTCTACACGGAACTAACCAGAGATGATGGGTCAATCTTGGAAATTACAGAGGCACAAATGAGGCCGGATGATGAAGCCGACCTCGACTTGTTGTAGGTCAGTTACGTGTAGCCGTTATTAAAACTAAATGTTTTTGCTTATGTCTTCTTAATGCAACGATGTATGCGAAACTGTTTACACTACTGTATATACGGGTCTAACAAAATCAATTGTATTCCTTTTAATGGGTGGTTTTGCTGCTCTAATAGAACGACTTTTACTAAGGGAACAACATCTAATTTAAAAAAAAAAGATCACCTGATCACAACTTTAGGGGTTTTGTAGGAAAACTATCAGTATTTCGATGTTGAACCCTTAATATAGGTCATTGCATTTGATGTGTACAAGCATCTTCAGACACAAAATCAGCAAAAAATACACATTTTTATTCTAGATCACTGATCAGTTGTTACAGTCTTCATGCGAAACTCATCATTTTTTTTGATATCGATGTAAGTTTTATATTAAAAGTTTTTGTATTAAAGCAGCAGAACCACCCCCTAAAAAGAATACAGTTGATAAAGTTGGACCTTATATTGGTTTATGGACATTCGAACAATAGTAAATACTGTATGGATGTTGCACTTTTATCCTGTCAACTGAATTAAATTCGCGTGGCGGACCTTTGCTGACCGGCGTCGCGTCGTTAACTCTAGACTTATTTTTGAGGTACGGAACCCTAAAATCAATCCAAGCTGAATGGTTGTTACAGAATAGTGGCTATCTTAACAAATGGTTTTCTTGTTCAACACTTGAGAGCTTTTTCTCGGAAATAAAAACTCAGTCAAATAAGTTTCGTTGTTTGTAAGTTTTAGACATGACGGGTCTAAAGTAACACGAATTCCATGATCTGGGACACGATTTTCATGCAGTGAAAAAAAGTTCACACTCGTAAAAATGCATAAATTTTTACGAATGTGAACTTTTTTCCACTGCATGAGAACAGGGACACGATTCTCATGCAGTGAAAAAAGTTCACACTCGTAAAAACGCATACATTTTTACGAATGTGAACTTTTTTCCACTGCATGAGAATCGGGTCCCTGCTCGTGACTGCGGTCGATGCAATCCAGCCGAGCAGTGAGTATCAAATACTCTTAATCTAAATTCGTGTTCAGACCTCTCCGGCCTTATTACAAAAAACTCCGTACCAGTTTTAAGCCAAGACTTATATTAGCTGACAAATTACAAATGAATGACACATTCGTGACATTACCTAATACAGAAACGCTTTTCTGATTGGTCGCCTAATATTTGGTCCTGGTTTAAACCTGGTACTAAGTTTTTTGTATTAAGGCCGCTCATGTCTAAAAAATAATTATTGTAATGCAACGCGAAAGTTAATCATTTCTTTGTTTGTATTTTCACAAAATGGTATTCTCTCTCATTGTCTCGCTGGCGATTTTGTGATGATTGAAGGACAAAACGCAACTGTTGAGGAGTTTGTTGAAAACTGCAGTGCAATAATCAAAAGTTAAGTGAAATAAAATATGACATTAGACCTCTGAACTCTACTTCGGTTTCTATTAGCTGGACATTGCCTTTCACCAGTCAATCGGACTCACTTATACTCGTATTTACACTTTTTCCCGTTTGTCACGATTTTAGTGCCTTGTACCGGTAAATAAATAATGATAAATCATCCATAAAAATTGATAAACAGTTTGAAGTTTTTGATATAGTGGCGCGAGAGTAATGTCACAGTGTGTGTTGGCTAACATTTTGTGAAAAAAAGAATGGCATGTCTGCACAAAAAGTTATTTGACAGATGTTGCTCAATGACTGACCTCTATAATCTGTCATTTCTTTGAGAATGTTTAGTCCAGCGTACTTGTATTACAGAGGCCAGTGTGCTCAATAAGACCTGCCGGGACAGGCCGATCACAACACTATGGGAAACCCTATATAGGCTCTGCAAAAAAACGCGGTTCGCTCGCCACCACCAGGTAGCAACAGTAATCACCAGTGTAGGAGGCTTTACAACACACGAGTGGACAGGATGGCTCTGATGATAAGATCTATTGGCCAAGTGTAGTCGTCGCTGCTGCGATTTGAAGACTGGTATTTGGATGACGGTTCGACAGAATCTATAAGCTCTCTATATGGGACGTTACGTCGTACACACTACACAAAATAACAATTACACATTATAAAAATCTTGGCCAGTATTCAAGAAATTTTAAGATTTGCCCCTCGCGATTCAAAACTTGCAGCTCGTCATCACATTTATGATAGCAATTTTGCTACTGGAGTTTTGCAGACTTGGGCCCCAGGATTTTTGCGAGCCAATCCACAATCTACATTAACTATAATTTGACCGAAATACAGGTAGTCCCATGGCTATGTGACATAAAGGGGAAGTAGCTTAAATATTGTAGTTAGCATATTTTGCTGCAAGAGCACGTTGTTTTATTTTTCAATGTAAGTGACATAGCATTTAAATATTATCTATTAATTACGTACTGGGACTACGTCTGGGAATTGTTCACTCAAATCCGATGCCAATTTAATGAATGGACAAAAAACTCATTTTTTTTAAGGTACTTTCCTTTCACGTCTTGGGACGCTCTGTAAACTTTTTATCTTGGAAGAATTAATTTTGCATCATTTGTGAAAACAGATCCTTTATTTAATTTCTAAAGAAGTGATGCTGATTTACACTGTGACATTATATTTGTTCTCCCCCTCTACATTCTTTGAATAGAAGAATAGTCATGGACGATACAAAATTTAGCCAGACCTGACGCCACGCAAATGAAATATCACATATTTTTGTTCGACTTAGTTTCACACGAGAATGAAGACTTTTCAGTATCAAATAAGATGTAATTATTACTAAAAACACTAGAATTTCCCAAAAACCTCTTAAACTATTGGCAAGTCTATCCCGGACCAACTCAGTTGAGTACGAGAGAAAACATTTAGTGATCGTCACGCTGGCTTATATCCACGAGGCCCCGTGTTCGAATCCCGAGTCGGACCGAAATTGTTTCAGGGGTTTTCCGTCTTGAAATAGCAGGAAACTATACTAACTGGGTACAAACATTTCTTATCTTGTAACAAAGTGTGGTAGGTTTGATTTGTCGGGCTTGGGTTTCAGATGACTCTTTTCTTTGTTAGTCCTATCTGTGACATTTTAAAGGGGGCAATCCAGTAGTTAAAAGGTACAAAGTTATATTATAATTATATAGACGAAGAGACATATTAGATGGAATAGTAATAGGATAAAATCTTAAAGACAGACCCTCTTTTCGTTGTGTGTGTACCTTTCTTTGACGTTTGCCTTGTGATTTATTATCCTGACTTAGTAATTGCATTATTATTAAAACTACTGGCCTGAGTCACTCACCTTTGCGGTCGGTAAACTGCGAAAAGAAAGTACGAGTACAGTAATTAACCGGAATAGTGTTATACAACTGTATGTATAATTAAATTGATATTACCCGTGCTAAAACAGACTCGTTCCGCTAGTTGCACAAATAGTAGGTAAAATAGTGCTTGAATATTTCAGTAATGCGGCGGCAAATGATGTGTTTTCGTACGATTAAAAAACTTTTAAGAAATTGTTCGACTATGCATTTTACCATACCTTACGTGCTCTGCTTTTTCTGTTCGAAGCTCGCAGATTAGAGTTAAGGGACCACTTGTTAGTTTTCGGTCACACCGTGGGCACGACAATTAACGTGATTTGTCAAATATACGACAACGCCACAGTGTCGCGCCTTCCGCCACTATGTCGCAAAGGCGCGTTTCATGTGTTTGATAATTTGCGCGGCCTGCAAAGTGGCCGCACCCTTTTGCGAAATAAGTTTCACGTAGTTACACATTCAAAATAAATAAAATAACCACAAACATCCACGATGAAGTACGTAGTACGTAGTCTACGTTTATGTTGGCAGTAGGTTTTTCAGGAGCTTTATTGTTGAATTGCTCGGAGTGGTTCTACGCACTCGTCACAGGAGGCGTGCGATAAAATAAACTTGTTGAGTGAAAATTATGTCGCATTCGCCAACTGAAAGTCATACGAGTAAATTAAAAAATAGGACCCCGAGTACAATTAATAGCAAAAAAATTACCCTACTAACACCATGTTGTGGTCGTGTCGAAACAAAACTAATTTAAGTGTATCAACAAATTAAGTGTGACCAAATAGAACTTCGTGTAACGAGTGATCCCTTATCTCGCAGAATCGAGACCTGCACTAGCATGTTGCTGTTGTCTTATTATTTGCTTCCGTCCGGTCCGGTCCGGTCCGGTCTACGTGCAGCCAGCATGGACATGAAAAAAGCGAGCCGGCAATCATTGACATTCAGAAATAAGACAGATTCAATTCTAGCTGCCATCGGATGACGCGGCGACTCCGATGGAGGTGACGCCGGAGCCTTGCGAGGAGGCCGAGACTGCGGACCCCGTTGCCCCCGCGACCGCGCCTGTCGCCCCCATCGCCCCCGCGTCGGCCGTCCCATCGGCGCCGCTTGAACAGGCGCCAGCCTCAGAAGGGCGGCAACCGAGGCACATTAACAGTAGCAACCCTAGAAAAACATCAGCGCCCATATCGACGGGCAGCAGACCGGCGACCAGCTCGAGCTCGAGCGGCCAATCCGGTGGCTCTTCGCCTACTCCGCCGGCTACGAGGTTGGTTTCGTCAAACATTAGGTTTAAGAAGTCTGCCCTCTTAACCGTTAAACGTATACGCCGTGTAACGTGTCAGACAATAATAATAATGTCCACTGACTAACACCAGCCATATGAGGAGGTTTTTTCAGTAGTTCTTTTTGATTCGCTAGATTGGAGTCTTGGAAATTATGTACTAATTGTTATGATGTCATCCTAGCCGAATTGCGACTACAGTGGCAAATCTTAACAGTGATTAGCCAACTAACTTGGTAATTAAATAATTAGTTAGGAGCTACTACAGTGCACAAGTATGTGCGTAATACACCGGTGCACTCTCTGTTCCTTCACTCTCGTAGTTCGGTGAGATGGCAGTCCGACATAACCGTAGAGAGATCAGGCGCAGGGCCAACGGCTTAACATGCTTTCTCGAAGACGCCTAGCACCACCTTCAGACGCGTGCTGACAACGACTACACAGGAAAACTGTTCATTACGCGTATCGCATTGCTTCCGTGCCTGATACGCTTGCATTACGGCGCACGGTCGTGTCGTGGAATGCTACGGTATAGTGGGCGGACTCCTCTTAACCCCAAAACACTTTCCAGCCGTCAGAAGTCAGATTTATCTCTGCTGACCGCCTCGCTTGTTGTGCATTTCGTATTAATTATTTTTTATTCATGATAATAAATTGACTCAAATTTTGCTTTGTATTGTTGCAAGTGTGTGTGTGTCTTTTAGGTGAAATTGTATCGAGTTTTTCTTTCAGAGTCGTGCAACCCGATTCAGATAACAACACACGAGGATCGTCTAATTCGGATACCAACATAAGATTCGTACGTATATTTATTTTTAGGTACATTTCGATCCACCGAATATTTTAATATGGCTGTGTTAATATAGCTTTATGATACTTTAGTCTTACAAAAGGTTGTGTAATAGACATTTTTACTTTCAAAATCCACCAAAAAGTTACGTACAGACCTATATATTAATGAATGACATATGACTCTTGTCAATTTTTATAGTAATAATATTCTTATTACAGGAACCACTGGCTCGTTTACCGACTTATTACAAGTATAGCCATTTCCATTGTAACAATCTAATAAATAATAGTTATAATGATAAAAAAAAATATATAACTGATGATATGTGTGTAGTCAAAACGCAAATTAAATTATTTTAAGCTACTAGAAGTTTATGAGATTATATAGGTAAATTTAATAAATAAGTGTAAAAACAATAAATCCTTCATATGGCATGAGTCGTATACAGGGTGTCCTGTAAATAATGGTCCAGCGGAAAGGGAAAGAAAACTGAACGAATTTCCTACAACTAATTTGTATTGTTTTAAAAAACATTTTTTTCTCCGAAATTTCCATTCTGCCTGCATCGTGTTTTAATGCTTTCGTTGTAAATGAAATCATTTTTAAGATCTAATTTTTGTTAAATATTGCTGAATAGTTTACCTATGTATCCAGATAACAGATTTGTCACAAACTTTTATAAAGGAGATGGTCCAAGTTTTTTATGGAACTTTAGCCATCTCTTGTACATTACATCAAAAAATAGGCAAAAGGCTATGAAACCCCATTCTCACACTTATTTCCACAACTTCTTCGTTGTTTTCGTGCACCAATTAGTTTTTTTTACATTTTGAGCCAATACTATCTCACAATGACGGAACAGCGGAAGCGACTGTCACAAATAACAGGTGACAGCTACTTTTTTCACGCTTGGAACCAAATGTTTTGAGCTGCTAATCGTTCAGAAAACTTATTTGGGTTTGCATGTGAATTCAGATAAAATAACAGTTACATCATTCAAGTTGTCTTTCTTT
The DNA here is from genome assembly GCA_949316185.1 of Pyrausta nigrata. Lineage (NCBI taxonomy): Eukaryota > Metazoa > Arthropoda > Insecta > Lepidoptera > Crambidae > Pyrausta > Pyrausta nigrata. The sequence goes on from OX438936.1 coordinate 6,481,338, forward strand.
CTTAGTGAAATGAATATTGATAACATAGTTTTGTATTGGTTAAAGTAAAAGAGTAAAACTACGTTGATTTTTGAATCATTGTTAGAATATACTTAATTTTCGTTCTCAACGTTCTCAAATATGGCGATAGAAATTGCCATTATTTTTGAATGTGTAACTATGAAAAATATTTTTGTGCATCAGAAAACGGCAAGATTTATTTTTAAACGATTATTATACAGTATTCATCCGATTAGTACTATCATTAATCCTCTTTTTTGCCATAACTAAAAACTGACATGTACAATCAGGTGCCACCAGTGATGATACTACAGCATTGGGGCGAAGAATGGGTGCCAGTATTCACCCGCGACCAACAGGAGCAGAACTCACCGCAGCAACAGCGGCAGGTGGAGCCCTACAGCGACGCTTACTTGACCGGCATGCCGTCCCGCAAGCGGCGATGCGTGAGGCAAGCGCGCCCGCCAGCCACACTCGACGGGTTCATGAACGGTTGGTACCGTGTCCAGTATTACTAAGGTCCTCATAGCCAAATTTCGACTACAGCCAGGCCTGTTTATCTTCCCGCGTAGGTAGCAAAAACGTACCTACGCGCGGCGACCCCTTGGTAAGGGACTAAACAAGTTGGGTGTCGCTAGCCGGCAGCGACACGCTCCCGCGTTTTATTCACCGGCGGTGCGCGACACTAGGTTGCTGGTTGGACGAGCGTGAATAAAGTCCTAGAAAGATGCGCTAGATGGCGTAAGTAGCTTCTTGTGGCAGTCAACCCTATCGCGTTGCGTGATAGTACGTCACTGAATAGGTTTAGTGTATTATGAATCATATTCCAGAGTTATAAGAATGAAATTATCTTGCAATGTATTTCTGTAGGTGTCTACACGAAAATGTGCTTGAGTCAGAGGCGAACTGAATTACACCATATCGTTAACAACATTGAATATATATTTCTTTGAATTTCATTGCAAAGTCATACTTCTGTACGGAGTACTAGTACTTATTCATTTTTTGTTGTCAGTGAACCAAATAAATTACTTTTCTTTTTTTTGTTTATTCTGTGCTGTAGCGGCCAATCTGTACAGTGATTAGCCAACTGCGCGAAATTTATTATAGTGCACAAGTGTCTACGCAATACAAAGGTACAATCTCTTTTTCTTACACTGTCATAGTTCGGTGAGGTTTCGGCAATCCGATATGACCGGAGAGAGGTCAGGCGCAGGACCAACGGCTTAACGAGCTTTCCGAGCCACGGGGGTGTTAATACCACCGATTTCCTGACTCCAGAGCTGTGTCAGAATTATTTCAATACATACCAACCGAACACTTTCTGACAGACCCGGGATTCGATCCCGTGATCTCGTGAATAGTACCCAGCGTGCTGACCACTAGACCAACTTGACAGTCCTGTATTAATGTATGCAGCGGGCAGATGGAGCCACAGCGACAAGCGCGCCCGCCCGCTACACTCGACGGGTTCATGAAAGTTTGGTACCGTGTCCAGTATTAACAATGTCCTTAAAGCAAAATTTCGACTGCAGCGGCCAATCTTGACAGTAATTAGTCAGTTGGCCCTCGTGTGCAACTGCACATTTATCGTGAACAAGTGTGTACGCAGTACACAGGTACCCTCTCTGTTCTTAAACTCTCATAATTCGGTAAGACAACAGTCCGACATGATTATAGAGAGATCAATCGCAGGACTAACGGTTTAACGTGCTTCCGAGGCACGGCGGTGTTAACACCACAAACTTTCTGACTCTGAGGCTTTGACTTAGTTTTTGTCAAGACAAAAACCCAACTCTTTTGGCTCGGCTGACGGGATTCGAACCCAGGACCTCGGTTGATAGTATCTAGCGTGCTGACCACTAGACCAACTTGACAGTCCCGTGTTAATGTATGCAGCAACGCCACTTGATCGGCATGCTGAAAAAATGTGGTAAGTAGGTACACGTACAAATTATTACGAGGGGCATCGCAGCAATGGAGCGTGCGTAGGCGCGAACGCGCAGCGGCTGCTACGTAGCCATGTTCGACTGGCGCACCTTTAGCATTGATACATTTTGACAGTGTGTGCGTGCGCATTCGTACAGGTGCGAGCTTGGTGCGTATATATGAAGTTACCGTACCCCTTTGTTACCTGATTGCGACTGTCTTTCGAGAGTGTATGTATGTATAATTGTTTGGCACGCCCTACAGCCCAAACCGCTGGACAGTTTATGCCATATGAGGTGTTTTTTAATTTGTCAAAATTCAGATAGTGACATAGGGTATAATCATGTAGAAAATGGCGCCCTCAGAGGAAAATAAAGGGGGGATGGGGAATTCCTTACTATAGCAATGTGGGTATCAAATGAAAGCCAGTAAAAAGACCATGGGGATAATTACGCAACTCTGTAGCTAACAATTCAGGATTGAAATCGGTTGAAAATGTCACATTTGACAACTTCAGTTACTCTGTTAAGCTGGCCATTCACGGTCAGTTCGAAAAATGACTCTACTCACTACCATAAAAATAATCTGAAAACTGAATATCATTCAGTGAGGCCAGAACGTGGGCAATTCCCCACGCAAAGGGTACTTTTAGTTTTTTAATTTAGTGGGTAAAATGGGCGGGAAGGTCTCAGAACCGGTAAAATATGGGCAATTGCGGAAAAAAATGATAAGGTTAAATTACTTTTTCAGTACTTATGCCTATAGCCTAGATTGTAATCACCGATATTGAAAACTCATTAAAACACTATTTTACGGATTACTTCGCGATTTATTTACATTTTATTTAAAACCTGGCGTTTCGAACACTTTACAGCGTTCGTGGTCACAGGGAGACTAAGGTATTATTTGTCAATTACAAAGTTTTGAAAAATTAAACTACCGTCAATCATTAATATTAATTTACGTTCATATTTACGCAGAAAGAGCTAACCGTGTCTTGAGATCTTGCACTTTGAGGTGCTGTTTTGGTTTTTGCTAGAATAGGATCCCATGCCGGTGGAACTTTCCAACCATCTTCTCTATTGAAATTTGGATGTTTTCTAATTTCAATGGCTTAACGTAGCATTCGAGGAATAAAACCCCGTTTTTTAGCAAGTATTATACGGTTGGTCGAAACTAATTATGTGGTTGGGTTTGTCTAAGGCATGTTCACACACTGCAGATTTCGTTTTCCGTCTATGTTTAACGTCAGCTATATGGTATTTTATCCGCACGCCTATACTTCGCTTTGTTTGCCCGATGTAGGAGAGGCCACCGTCACACTCCAGTCTGTACACCCTGCATCTTGAAGAGGTATGTTGCACTTGACAGGTGGTAGGAATTGGTTAATCTCCTTTTGCGGCTTGAAGTAAGTTTTGATTGAAGCACGCTTTAAGATATTCCCAATCTTGTCAGTGACTCCCTTCATGTATGGTAGTACTGCAGGTTGGCGTTCAACTGTCGTAGGCTTGGCACGGGGTCTGCAACGACGTGGTACTGGAAGCTGGTTGTTCCGTAGTACCTTCCTTACATGCTGAAGCTCAGCAGCCAGGTGTCGGTCGTCACAGATGCCCCTCGCTCTCTGAAACATAGTTTTGCCCACGATAGCTAATTGTGAAGGATGATGGTGAGACGCACCATTGAGATATTTATCGGTATGGGTGGCTTTTCTAAAGACTATGTGGCTATGTATGATCCGAATTCCTAGTTAGTAAAATATCTAATCCGTAAAATCCGTAATAAAATAATCCGTAAAATTGTGTTTTATGAGTTCAACAATTCGCGTAAACGTAAGAAACAAATACGATATTGAAAACGTCAAATTTGGTCGTACCTTAGAATGACTAATTAGCTTGACTGGCCGTGAATGGCCAACTTTAGCAACAAAGCTTTGATTGAAATAATTTAATACTATAATAATAAGCACTAACCTACTTAATAAGAATATATACCTAAAACACAGGCAAAACAGTTTGTTTAGTTTAGGTACATAAATAAACCACGTACTTTAATCACTATCTTATTAGCTTAATTTAAGTTTTATGTATTTAGCCTAAGTTTTATACAGCAATAAATTATTATTATTATTATTAATTTCATTCAAAGTTACATAATCCACTACCATTTCAAATATAATCAAGTCTTGTTTCAATAACTATGTTTGCTTGCTTTTACTATGATTGAATAATATGTCGTGTTGATTGCAGAGAGCGTGACCGAGGCGACAGAGCGTACCGGCACCGACAACGGCGCGATCCGCGCGGCCTTCCGCGAGCACATGCGGGGTCTCGCCCGCGCGCGCGCCGCCGCCTCCGCCGACTACGACCCGCTGCGCTACGCGTCCGCCGCGCGCTTCCTGCAGCCACGGTGAGCCTTTGTACCCACCCGCGCTCTAGCGACCCGTGCGGCCGCCAATCCGTATCGAAAGAACTGTTTTACGACGCAGGGCAAAGCAGTCCTCGTCGCGACTAGTTCTACTCATATTGTTGAATGTGAATTTGTACTCCACGCCTATACAGTCGAGAATGCAATGGACGACTACTTGTCATGTCGACGTCTCGTCTTGTTCGAAACGCGCAACCATTTCACTCGAAAAAATGAACGACGACGAAGTTTAGTTTCGGCGCTAGTTGTCGTGCTCGTCGTCCGTTCCGGCCGTTTCCAAACCAGTTGCGGACGATAACCGTTTCGACAACTAGTTTCCGTTTTAGGAAAAACTGTTGCGTTTCGTTGTTAAAAAATTTGAGAACGACGCACCACCACTAGTACCGACAATTTCGGCGGCGGTTATCTACCGGAACCCCAAGAGCAGGATGTCTGCGCCCCCGCGCACTAGGAAACCGAAATATTTGAGCAGCAAGTTTCTCTTCCAATCAGGTTTGGAGGCCTGGGAGTTCGCCAAATTTCTAGTGTTGCTCTCTCTTAGCTTTTATGTCCTCGGCTCATGGCACCTCTGGGCTAGTTGCCAGGATCCTCAGTAAGACCCCTGGCAACCCGCCAATTGCTTTTCTGACCGAGGCTATCAATGCATGGAGAGAGTTAAGCTCCGAAGACCTGCCTCAGTCAGTGTCTTTGCAGCGGCGGTGGGACGAGCCTCTCTGCAGTCTAGTTCGGAATAATTTATTAAATACGTCTTCTAGTCTTGCAGACCGTGGTCGTCTCCTCGCCGTAGCGAAGTGGAAATCAGGCCTTTGGCTTCATTGTCTCCCTTCCAAAAATCTGGGTACTCTTCTAGATGACACGAGCTTTTCTTCATCAGTAGCCTTACGTTTGGGGGCACCTTGGAATGTCTCACATCGCGGATGGTGACATGGTGGATCCGCAGGGTCACCACGGCATTTCGTGCAGCAGAATCGCTGGAAGAATCTCCTATCACGCTAGCCTCAATGATAAAATCCGCAGGTCTTTTGCTAGCGCTTAGGTTCCAGCCATTCTTGAACCGAATGGTCTGGTTCGAAGCGATGGTAAGAGGCCTGATGGAATGACTTTGGTTCCGTGGAAGCTGGGAAGGCCCCTGGTGTGGGACGCATCTTCTACAGACTTCATCTGGGGCTAGCACTGCTGCTGCATCAGCAGAGTCCCTCAAGCGGCGCAAATATGCAGGCATCAGTAGTGCCTACATGTTTGAGCCGTTTGGGGTAGAGACTCTTGGACCGTGGGGACCCAGGGCACATCGCCTGTATAGTGATTTGGCCAAGAGGCTGATTGATTGTACAGGCGATCGCAGGGCTGGCGCATTTCTTGGCATTGGGTAAATTATAGTTACATTTAAGCAGCCAGTTATTACAGGAAATCGACGGCCATTTGTAATGCTTTTTTCGAGCGAAATGGCCGGGGAAGAATTTATAATTTGATTGTTTACCTATCTCGTAAAAAACGCAAAACAAAGACTTTAGATACATCCGATATCATGAAAATGTTGACAATATAGAGTAAGGTAGAGATGCGGAATTTACACGGCAGCTACAAAAGTACTATACTACTATACCAGTAGGCCATTGACATCACCAATTGTTGACGTACTTATAATGAACTGTCAAAAGCTCATCTGCAATATATTTTGTATGGAAATAATATAGCTGTTCTTAAATAACATACTTTTTCCGAAATCATCTAAATTAAAAATCAGATATTGCAGTTAATCAAAAAATATTAAAGAAAAAGTCTTAGAAATATGCTGTTATTTTGCAAGAAATACTGTAAAATAGTGTCAAGTACCCAATTGAGGGATAAATTTTACGGCGACTACGTTAGTTTATTGTTATTAGTAAATTTGTATTTCGCCCGTTTCTGTTAAAATATTCCCAAACTACACTGGGTACACTGTTGAAAAAAACATTTTATGATAATTTATGAGGGTCTCACCGATTCGGTCTCGTGGTCATTCATTATGTACGTACATATTTTGTTTCAGACCAAACAAAAATGACAAACCAGAAGGCAGCAACAAGGAAAACGGAGTCTGAATTTTCTACAACGGTATTGTCGATGGAACATAGAATATATTTTTAACCTTAGATTCACCTGCTACTTACAAACGCTTGGCTCATATTACAGGGCTATTTTAAATTATGTTGCAAGCAGTTTTTAATAATTCACGGTGTTATTCTGTTAACATGCCGTCAATGTTTTATTGATATGCATAAACAACAGTCGTATGTCGTAATCATTATAATCGTTTATTCGTCTACCTACTTAATCAACTTATTAAATGTTTAGCGAATTAGTCGATGTTTTAATGCAATTGATGTGAGTTAGTGACAATTAATCATCCTCTTTGACTTGTGTAGACGAATCTTATCATTTGCAGTCCGTATACGAGAGGGGAAGTATGTTTTTAGCGGCTATTAGAAAATTGCGATACACACTTGCATCATGTTCACGGGCGTTCAGCAAAAGGAGTTAATTTCACTGGATGAAACCTGGGTATCATCTACACAAACCTTAGGGATATTTATTTGTCAATTAAGACATAATCATAATTAAGTAGGACTATATTCTGTTTTCAATGGCACTGTGTTGTAAGAAGGAACAATAACATCAGTTTTTCTAACGATTGTACTTACTTACGTTGTTCATCCCATCGCTTACTTAAATCAGTTTCATAAGTGAAAATTCAGAAGGAACGCGTGCGACCGTGTTATTTTTTACTAACGTTTTAGACAGATTGTGACATGGAGCCATGTATTTTTTAAATAAATTATTAATTTATTGTTTTAATGAAATATGCGTGGACTACATAATAGTGTAGTTCGATTGCTTTTAAATAAATAATTAATGAAATTTGGATACGCGGGTGGTTTTGATGTGATGTGTCGAGGCGTAGGATGCTGAGATCCAGAATGGTTTGGTCGTAGGATGCTGAGATCTAGAATGGATGTATCGAGGCGTAGGATGCTGAGATCCAGTATGGTTTGGTCAAACGGCGTGTCTAGCGCGGCGCCGAATGGCACTCAGTTTGAAATGCTATGCTTTGCTTTTTTCAAGTGTTTGCGCTAGCCTCGTTCCGTTTGACCGAGCCCTTACGTAGTACGTCGTAGTCTAGTACGGGAATTTGTATGTATGTATATAATGAGATTAAGCAGTTATATTTTTATGTAACGGATATTATTTCACATACTGTTATTGTATATTTTTATTTCCTATTTATCTACTCATATTGTTTTTATCCCATATTGAAAATGAATGAAGTTCCTTCTTGCATTGTTTTATAAATTGACGAACATGTTCATTGCCGAATACCATTCCCTTTGACCATTAAATGTGGTTTGTTTATTTTTAGTCTTATCTCGTTTTAGTCAAAGATAAAATAAAATCACAATCAAGTATTGTATTTTTAATTTAAGTACACACGTTTTTTATCTTGCACGCTTTATTTATATAACATTTTTGATTATTGTAAATGAATTTGTACTATTCGGTGGCTAAGGGCGAGTCTTCACTAAAGCGGAGACAATAGAAGAAGAGAGGAGATGTGTTATATATTTCAAGCGACTTATTGACATATCCTTTTCGTAAATAATAATTGTATTGATTATAATGCAGAGGTATGCTTTATAATTAATACCATTTTTATTCCTCTTGTATAGTCTCCATTTTGGCCTTAGTGACTGGTCAGAGGGAATGATGATACGGATTTTAGCATTATAATTAATAGGTGTCAACGTAAATCGTTGTTTCTTGTTAAATGTATTACAATATCAATGTTTGTTATTGATTACTATACACATTTAGCAAAGAATTCTTAAAATAATTATAACAACTGTAGAGGATTTTAAGTGTACGAAATGCTGCAAATCAGCAAATTGTAGTAGATGTTTTGGGATAAATAAATAATAAAATGCATCTTTGTTTTGTTTTCTTTCACCAGACCAGAAACATTGGCTATGGCAACCCTTCAGCTTTTGTGTGATAATTAGTAAAATTAACAACCTATTGTAATTGGGTAGCTCACCAATCGAATCTCAAATACTTGACAGCCGATGTAACATGTCAATCTTGTAATCCGTGTTTAATTCCTATATCGGAAAGACTTCGTCCATTGTTCCAAATCGTCCACTTCCTAACACCTCCATATTCCCAGCCCAGGTCTACTACTTTCCAATCTCGTCCATGTTTCTAGATTGATCACTCTTTAACTCGTTCACTTTTTTAGATCGTCCACTTCCTATTACATCAACTATCCTTTTTCGTTTACTTTTCTAAGTGTAAGTTTCACAGCTGTCATACGAGCACTCCTACTATCATTTCTCGACTCTCGTAGAATCTAATCCTTTAGTGCAAATGGCCCAATCCCAAAAATGTCAATGGTTTCAAAAGGATACGAGGGTCAAACTGAAAGTTCTTAGAACTGGCCACTTATAAACAATATAATAAAAAAAATATTCTAAAATTTGAAAATAGAACTCTTTGCCAATATTACTGAGTATATATTTCATTCATTTGTCATTTGTTTTACGACTTGGCGGCAAATTGAAAATTGTCTGTGTCACGTCAAAATGAATTTAACACGAGAAAATTTTCGTGCAATGATTTTTTATGACTTTCGATGTCATTTAAGTCAACAAGAAAGTTATGATAGACTACGATTGGCCTTTCACGATGAAGCCCCATCTCGTGCGACTGTTTACAACTGGTTTAATGAGTTTAAACGTGGTCGCACTAATCTCACTGATGATGTACGTGAGGGACGGCCTTCTACGGCGACGACTGAAAATAACATCTGTGTTGTGCGGCGTATGATAGAGACTGACAAAAGAGTGACCTATCAGCAGATTCGGACAAGCTTAGGCATCGGTATGAGTCAAGTGCACAAAATCCTCCACGAACATTTAGCGGTCAGGAAGCTTTGCGCCCGGTGGATACCTCATAATTTGACTAAGGCTCAAAAACTCCATCGTGTGGATTGGTGCCGTAAAATGATTGAAAGATTTAACGGAGGTGACTCAAATGCTGTGTTCGAAATACTAACAGGTGACGAAAGCTGGATTTACTGTTATGATCCTGAAACCAAAAGACAATCTGCTCAGTGGGTGTTTCCTTTCGAGGAGTTGCCAACTAAAGTGAAGAGAGATCGAAGTGCGGGAAAAAAAATGGTGGCCTCGTTCTTTGGAAGGATAGGTCATTTCGCAACAATTGTGTTAGAGGATCAAAAAACAGTTTCTGCAGAATGGTACACTACCAATTGTTTGCCACTTGTCTTGGAAAAAGTTCGAGAGAAACGACCTCGCAGTAGGATCCTCCTTCACCACGACAACGCCTCGTCGCACACCGCCAAGCGAACGATCGACTATTTGGCGACATCAAACGTTGAATTACTGGGTCACCCGCCGTATAGCCCCGACCTCGCGCCTTGTGATTTTTATTTATTTCCAAAAATTAAAGAAAAACTTAAAGGAAAGCGGTTTATGAATGCTGAAGAAGCGGTGGCTGCGTATCGCGATGCCATTGAAGAGACCCCTAAGGACGAGTGGGCAAAGTGCTTTTCCCAGTGGTTCCATCGCATGCAGCGGTGTATTGACGTCAATGGACAATATTTTGAAAAGATATAATAAAACTAATAACTGGCTAATGTAATCAGTTTTTGATTTTCTAAGAACTTTCAGTTTGACCCTCGTATTGACCAAAGCCGGGCCCAAATTGCGTCTTTGTAGTTTATATTTTAAAAATCTTGTTTTGAATTGTAATTGCACTGGTATTTTTAAAGCATTCTAACGAATAGGGGTTTAAAAGTAACTCTTAAAAAATTTATCACATAATTAATTCTGCAATCACTAAATATGACCTCAAAATGCCTAATCTGCCATTGAATTCCTCGTCAACCCCTGATTATTTTTCAAAAATATATTTTGTGTGTTTTCTTTCAAATATATTTTATCCGAACAATTTGTAAAGACGCATGCTGACGCCAAGTGGGCTCAGTTTCTATAGAGTTTTGGTCAAGATCCTTTAACATTACCAAAATTTCTTATTCTCTATTATTCTTTCTTATTCTTATTATAAATGTACAATCTACGGCGGGTTAGTTCAATAAGTCCTCATAGACTTTCTTAAGATAAGATCGTAAGAAAATGTAAGATCAAGTAATATAATAACAAGATAATGTGTTAAGAAAAGATAAGGTAGGTGAGGTAAGTTAAAAATACTTACTTGGGTGGAATACACTTGTATGGTTGTCATCTCATGTTTTTGAAAAAAATATACTCTTATGAAAAATCCCGAACTGACTAATGTCCTCCGTAGCTCAGTTAGAAAGAGCATTTGCCTGGATAGCGAAGGTTCGTGGGTTCAAGTCCCACCGGACGACACGGTCTTTGAATTATGGGGTACAAAAATACTTTTGTAAAAACTTACAAACTGATTGCATAAGATTATAAAAATAATCATCTTTTCCTACCTTACCTTTTCTTTTTTATACTATCTTATCTCAAGTACCTTATCTTACTTAATTATAATTATTTAGACAAGATAATTAAGTATCTAGTACCTATTGTATCATTCTTGCCTCGTCTTATTTCACTTGCCATTCAACCAATCAGTGTCCAACTTCGCGTTCCTCGGATAATTTGACCTCGAGACACCGTAAATTGACCAACTACCAAAAATGTAAGCGTTAAATGGTACATTTCAACTGCCGTTTATGACTTTGCGATATTTTATCACTCGTCCATTATTAAAAAGTAGACTAGTTATGAATAAGGACGAGTTAAAAAGTAGCAAAGCTGGGATTGAGCACTAGTCAGGTAGTGGTCAAGCTAAGAATTGTACGTTGACTAACATAGTGATTGATGTAGATAATATAATAAATTAGTAGAACGCTACCAATGCTTTTATGTGTGTATAAGTGCTCCTTGCGAGCCTAAGGAGCACTTATACACGTCCCAACATAAAAGCAGTGGTAGGATTCTACCCTATATCACAGAATAAGTACTTACTAGTACTCCGCCTATATGTACAGAAATAAATGAAGTTTAATTTCAAAGTGAACTTAGTCGTTTCAAAAGGCGTATGGGGAACTAGCCGTAAATGAACTTTGCGATATGAAACGACATTATTTCTATGACTAAGGCAAAATATCAGGTGATTGATTATCAAATGAGGTTATAGAGCAAGATCCTAGGCCCGCCAGACACAACCTACTTATTTTCTTTGAAATCGAATGAATGGTGTAATGAGTGTATAATGAGTAGGAACATACCTAAGGAGTTTGAACCTACGCTTATCTCTGAACTTGACCGCTGGCAAAGAATATATACCGTTGGACCATTTAGCCGGTACCAAGTGCTTTAGCATAGCAGATAGGTAAAAACCACTTAGTTGTAAAAACAGTTCTAACTTTTCTTGAATTCACAGGTTTGCAATTACTTATAATGCAAAGAAACAATACTTTTTGACAAATTTAATTATTACTATCCGCTGTTAAAATAACTCATTCTTAAAAGTGAAATACATGTCATTATGGTGCGCGAAAATTGCGTTATGTCTCTATTTGCATCGTTTTAGAATATTTCTATACTATAATATTATAAAGAGGAAAGATTTGTTTGTTTGTTTATTTGCATCGAATAGGCTCCGAAACTACTGGACCGAATCAAATGAAATTTGGCACAGACATAGTTTGAGACACTGGGAAGGACATAGGCTACTTTTTGTCGCGATATAAAATCATCAGTGGGGTGAAATGGAGGATGAAAATTTGTATGGTAAATCCGACGAATAATAATAATAATAAAGATTATTTATTTTTCGCTCCACAATCTAAGGTACAGGATGAGAAACATATTACAGGTGACAGTTTTAGATTGGGAGAGACTGGCATCTGTACTAGGTAAAAACCTGTACTACAGAGCACCAGCACTCTCCTCTCCCAGTGTTACTCGGGGCACAATAAGGAAAATAGAAATAAAATAGCAAAATAGCAAGGGAACAAAAGAGCACGTATACAGTTGGATATTTGTTTCTGTGTGTGTGTGTGTGTGTGTGTGTGTGTGTGTGTGTGTGTGTGTGTGTGAGTGAATGGCGCGGGCGAAGTCGCGGGGAACTGCTAGTCAAATATAAAGCAGATGTTATTCGAAAAATACAATGATTATAAATAATTGCGATAAAATAGTTTCTTTAATCTTATTTTTAAATTTTGGCACCGCTTTGTAATGTAATCCTGTATTAATTATGGTACAGAGGACAGAGGATAATTACTAAAATGTTAAAGAAGACTTCTTCTTTAACATTTTAGTAAGGTAGTATAAGATAACACAAAAATATGACGAAACGAAAATAGCTTCTAAAGCGTTATGAATAGAGGCGATCTCAAGGTCAAACTGGGGTTCTTTGTACTTTGTAAATAATGAGGCATCAAAATATATTCACGCTTTTACAACCACATTGGTATTTATAATTACTTACTGACAAATTGACGAGCTAACCCTGTTCAGGGTTCCGTACCCAAAGGGTAAAAAGGTGACTCTATTAGGTACTATGCCTCCCCTGTCTGCCTGTCTGGCTTCAGCCTGTATCTCATGAACCGTGAGAGCTAGATTGTTGAAATTTTCACAGATAAGGTATAGCTGTTGCTGCGACAACAAATACTAAAAGCAGAATAAAATAAACATTTAAGGGGGGCTCCCATACAACAAACGTGTTATTTTTTGTTTTCTTGATATTAACAAATGTACTAGTACTATTAAAAAACCACGAATTTCTTTCCAGCCGTTCACCGTCCTGTATGTCCGGGCCATTGACCACCGTTGCACCAAAGCAGGCCTGTAACTTCCCGCGTAGGTAGCAAAAACGTACCAACGCGCAGCGACCCACTTTAATGGGCTTATCAACTTGGGTGTCGCTAGCAAGCAACGACATGCGCGCTCGTTTTATTTAGCGGCAGCGCGCGGCCCTACGTTACTGGCTGGACGAACATGAATAAAGTGCTAGACAGGGTCGTTAGATGGCTTTAGTAGCTTCTTGTAGCAGTCAATCCTATCGCGTCGCATGATAGTACGCCACTGAATAGGTTTAGTGTAATAAGAATCATATTGCAGAGTTATAATAATGGTTTTTTTCTTGCAATGGATTACTGTAGGTGTCTAAACACAAATGTGTTTGACTCTGAGACGAACTAAATTACACCATAGGTATCGTTCACGACATTGAATTTCATTGCAGAGTCAAACTTCCGTACGGAGTACTCAGAAGGAACTTACTTACTTATTCTGTGACTAAAGTCACGACAGATGACAGCAGATGTAACATGCTAAACTCGTAACTAATGATAAGTCAGCGTTGGAGAGTGAGTGCCGGGGATCGAGTCCCTGAATTTACTAACAAATAAATGAAACATCGATTAAAGTTATATCTTTATTATCTTTATTAATGCTCTACAATGCCCACGTATACATAAATAGAACGACAAAAAACAACATAATATTTTACGCATTATTTTAAAACCGACACTATGGTTATCAGAGTACATTAACAAATATGAAATATTCCAGTTTGGATTTTCAGCTATGACCAGTTTTATGCCTGAAAAGTGCTACGAAAACATTTAATGTTACTATAAAACACTCAATCTACTGAAATGTTTATCCTCAAAGGTTTTCCAAGTGAATGCGAGCGACACATCGTCTGTCTCATACAATTTATTGGGTACCTATTGTATAATAATTGTTAAAACTATGCAGTTAAAAGTGAAATATTTATTCACTTGACAATAACATTCACATGTAGAGTACACTGTAATTAGGTTACATAACATTGTTCTCATTAGTATGACAGGATTTTTGTCCTACGCTTAATTTTATAATGTTTGCACATCCATAAATTTTAATATGAAAAGTTCATAGGAAATGTAGTGACTCCGTGAGAGTGGAAGATGTCGAAGTGATATGTTACATCAATCGAAGTTAGGCTATTAGTTCTGTTTAAATAAGAGCTGACTGGAGATAAGAAGTCAGCCTAGGTCAGTTCAAAAGTTATCGAAACGTTAAATAAAAATAAAATTTAAGGCAACAATTACAATATTCAACAGGGGTAGAATGAGCAAAACAGTAACTATCTATAAAGTCGATCTGAATTTAAGCTCAACCACAATAGTCTAAAAGTCTTTTAGTGAAGAATTTCATACGCTTATGCGACAAGGATATAGAACGAGAAAGATCCTATAAAAGTATTGTCGAATATTTTCTTTCCTTATCGTAGAAAAGATAGAAGTCAAGTTAAGAGAAGTCCTAAGTTCACAGAATGATCACAAGATAGCACAATATTTGATAAAATGCTAATTTATATCTAGGTAGGTATACAGTAGGTAGGCGTAGTATATCATCATATATGTATCTTAGAATCACATCGAGTAAGTACTTTATAAGATTAAATTGATTACATGTATTAACATAGGGCACACATATTAACTAATTGAGATAAACCTAACAGTGAGCAAACGCCACAACCCTTAGAAGATTTATGTCGCGTTACCGTCGTAATTAATATCCATGCACCGTGTTAGCTTTTCGCGCACTTCAATACTCTTGTGCCTTACTACCCTCATCGCGCTGTGACAGGCGCAAAGATATTTCCGTTGGGTAACAGGTAGGTACTCTGAATGTATCCCCGAGTATGACTACAGGTGATATTGGAACATTACATTTGCAGTTTTATTTTTGATCAGAATAGCGGTAACAAAACAAAATAGAACCCAAGTAATTAGAAAGCATGCCCAGCTTGCTTGAATAGGCACACGACTTTTTCGACAGGTAGATACCATACTCATATAGATTGCATAACCGATAATATTATACCTTTCCAATGGTGGGTAGTTTCCTTAGCCATTATCGCAACATACCTTTTCACTATCCATCCGATTCACTATCCTAAATCACATTCACTTACGGTGTAATATTTCAGATTAAAAAAAAAGATAAATCAGGTTCATTTGTTCTCTTATAAATACATACATACAATAGAGTATAAAATATTGTGTACATTATATAAGATATTAAATATTAGCAACAATAAAGGCAATCAGGACAAGGTTTTTCAGGACAAAGTTCACAACATCGATATAATTTATACTTAATATAATATTATGACATTATAGATAATATAATAAATCATCTTATCTCAAGCTATTTAGCTTATTTCTATTTCTCACTTTCTGGACTTCCTTATTAGATAATATACATCTATGTTGCATACATGCCTTGCCATCCCAAAATGACACGATGTGAGTTCGGTATTAATTTGTAGAAAATACTGTAGGTCTCAACAATGATAAATACGTGCCAATTTTTCAGTAACGTGAACATATAAACTTGCGAAACAGTAATATTTCATCTTAATACCTATATGTAGTGTTAATTTGCAACGTTATTTAAATTATCTCCTTTTTGAAATAACAAACAGGTACACACGTTTCATGTTTTGTTTAACAATCTCTTTTGAATAATAAATGTAGGTCTTAGTTCGTGGAAAATGCATACGTGTACTCATAAGTAATCAGTATGTTAATATAGTTCAGGAGTTAAAAGGTAGGTAAGTGTTCATGCGAGTTCACTGGTGCATCGAATGAAATGGAATTCAACTGTTGCTGCTACAAAAGTCACATTTATTTCGTGCAATGTTCGAAAGTAATGAACATTATTTTCTATTTTTTTACGCTTCATATATAAATAAACGTAAACCAGGCTACCCTACAACATTTTTTGTCGTCCTTACTGATTTTTTAAGAAACTCTTTACGAGCCACCTTGTTTGTGTTCTGTTATTTTTATTTTTTGAACAATTGACACAAGCTCTTTAGTAGAGATCTGATCGGTTATTACTTTTTCTACTGATGCGTATCTATTTAATGATGTAACAGGGTAAAGGGTAAGCCTTTAATTATGGAAAATCGATAGACAGAAAAAAAATCATTCAACATTTCAACACCTCATGCTAAGTGTAGATTTAATAGTGTAAATAGTAGGTAACATAATTAAACTCTGTTTATTAATAACCTTTTAAAATCATAGTGGTTAAATATTTATTATACATTAACATACTATATTCTTTATAATTCTTTGTCTAAGTAATTGAACTTGTTCTTTGTTTTTGTAATTTGCAAGTTATTTACATTGATTATACTATTTTGTGAGTGTTGTTTACTGTAAATAATTGCTTAACATTATAAAATTGGTTTGCAATGTAGAAAGTAATTTACGAATCGAGCTTTATGATTAAAGTTTGCTGTTATTCTATGTCACTTGGCAATCGAGCTTACGACTTCGCAAATATTTTGTTAAAACATGTATAAGCGTCTTTGGAAAGAAATGTAATGGAAGGATTGCAGGTAAACGTGCTGCTGTGAAAAAAAACTTAAATCGTACCTACAGCCGAATTGAGAACCTCCTCCTTTTTAGAATCGGTTAAAAACAATAGGCACTTAGTTCCAGAGTAAAAATAATATCGTATTATCTAATCTCATTTATTATAAAAATAATGTAGTTTTCATTTAGTAATTTACGTTCTACGAAGTAATGATTTTAGTTTCATAAACCATTTATTAACTTTTTGGCTTCTTTTGGCAAGATCTTTAAGTACGTATTGACATTTGCCGTATAGTGCAGTACATATTTACATACCCAAAAATAGTTAAATTTTGTTCAAATTGTATAAATTAATTATGTATTATATTTTATCTTTATAAAAAAGTACAAATGACTTTTCATACAATGTTTAAAATATATGTTATGTCGCACAGTGTATGACGTACTTTAACGGGATAGCTCAAACTAGCTAACATTTTATTTAAAAGAGTTTTTAAATACGGATGACAAGTAGGTACGTGACGTGGATGAGTTTGTGAAATCAGTTACTTTTTGACTCACAAATGTTTTCATTTCAAAATACATGTCCACTATTTATTTTATAAACTAAATGCAAGTTCCAAACAGTTTAACGTTCACGCGTTACGAAAATCTACGAGCTTTAAGAGTTGCTACGGGCTACGGGTTGTTTATGCTACGCAGCTACGAGGGTAGCTATGCCGCATTTATCTGTAAAACATTGGCCCGTTGGTCTACAGATTTCGTGCTTGTAATGATATCCTTATTGGTTATAAGCCTTTTCATATCATGCCATGCTATTTCATGATTTCATGCCATGCCATGATGTTCGAAAGAATTTAAAAGTTACTTTAGATTGAAAATATAAAAAATACTATCTATGACGTTTGTGTCTAATTATTTTTATCTCGAGTGCATACGTTTCGATCCATCCTGTAATTAATTTCATTCGTATAAAGTATTTATAAAATATAAATTGTTTTTAGCAAAAATGATTCCCTCAAGATTTTCGACAAGTGTACCTAAAGTTTGTACGATTTAAAGAGTTCTCAATTAACAGAATATCACTTGTTTTGATCACCTAAGAGTAAGTTTTATTTTCTATTAGAGTAACCTCAAAACAGTTGTTCAAATTCTAGAGTAACATATAAAACTTAGTGCACACTAAGCGACATAAGTTTTGTGAAAGGGTGCATAATGAAGGTCATGAAATGACTTGATAATAAATTGTGGTGATATGTACTAAATATGCGCGTTACATTGTTATTAAATAATAGCTCAGTCACTGTATCCGCAAATACGCCAATATTTTCTAACTATACCCATTTATTGGTTAAGATAAGCGGAATGTAAGTAACTTCATTATCGAGTCATTTAATCAAACGATGGTGTAGCCCGAGGAATGGAGAGTAAACAGAACGTGGGTTGGGTTGAGGGTTAACATGCATTGCATTCATAGCAATCTCACATCTTCGAACTTTTAAGCTTGAAATTTCGGATCCTATCCTGACTCTTAGGCCGATGCATATACTAAAACTGGATCGCAATATAGGAATATTATTGCGTAGGGTATGATTTTGATTAAAAGTAGAAGCTCGTGTAAGAAGCGCGTGGCGTAGAGACGCGGACGGGCGATGCGCGGGCGCGGCGTGGCGGCGCGGCCGGTGAGTCGCGCGCTTCTCGCTCCGAATACGCAACAGGCTCTAACGTTAATCAAATTCTTTACGTACGCCCGGAAAACAGCTGGTACTGCAAGCAACCACAAACAAACGTGATTAAAACAAAGCGCGTCGAGCCAGAGGTCGCGGACGCCGACGCCGGCCGCGCGCCCCCGCCCGCTTACCGAAACGCGATACGAGAAGCTAAAACCTTCCTTGCGAAAGCAGTATTGCAGTATTTTATATCTGACTTGTACTGTGCCTTGAATAAAAACATCAATCAACAACACGTGAAAACAAAACGACAGTGGTGGCAGAGCGGACGCGATTCAACAATGCTTCTATTCAGATTGCACTGAAAACGAACGACGAAGTATTCTATAGTCTGCACACGCAAACTACCGAATTCTGATCACACTTTTGATCACAATTCTGATCACGTTCTTTCCAAGAAATAGGGCTTGAACTTTATTCGCATGATTGACGTTTCTAATAGCCATGTTCACCTGGCAGAAGTAGCTTCTCATAACGCGGAAGGTGCCTACCAAGCTCTAAGTACGATCTACGCTACTCTACAAGGATGGTTAAGGTTCTAACACACCATTTACCGAGCAACTATCTCGCAAGCTACTGACCAACATCGCTATTGGGAAAACTTCTACACTAAGTTAGAAGCGTCGCGTCAACGAATGATTGAGCCATGCGAGATCTAAGTGGAACAAACCAGTGACAAAGGCTACATTTAGGCGTGGATCTGTAGTACATATCTACTGTAGAAACACTTTTTTGCCTGTAACAAAGTCTATGGTATAAACCAAAGAAAACACAAACTGAGGATCGAATAGAATAAGTGGCCTCACTTTCCAGGAATCAGTATGGATCAGTCTGAATCACGACAGATGCTAGCCAGAACCCAATCAAAATGAAGCCTTCATGAATGGCGAAGATACCTTACATGGATCTTGCAGTTTAATTGTACCTATGTATACGTAGATTAGTTTCAATGGGCCATAGACGGTATGCGTTAACTATGGAAAATTGAACATTAATAAGATTGCACTCTGGCATTTCGGCATGCGAGTTATTCGGTGTTTCTCGTAAAAGAAGTTCTTTAGAATTGAAAATACATTCCATAAGTATATAAGTTTAATTCATATTTTGTTTGTGTCAATTTGTAAGCAGGTTATCTTATGGGTCTCAACATCACATATATTTTTAGATGTCTTTTGATTGTGTTTTAATTAGGTTAAAACAAGTGTTTGTTATTCAGAATACTGTACTGCTGGTTGACGAAGCGGCGTTCGATATTTTGAGATTTAATTTAGGTAAGTATATAATTTGCCAGAAAAATATTTAGCACTCAATTTGTAACAGTAACACAAAAACACCCCATCGAAGTCCCATTGAATTGACATCCCTTATAGGCTTATAGACCGATCGTCGAAAATTTTCGATATATAGTGGCCAAGCTTCAGTTATCAGGGGCCCTAGACAAGATACAATTTATCCTACAGCGAAGTTCGCCATCGCTACTAAAATGTATGAAACTCAACATCATGTGACTTTTGTTTTGTTTTGTTGAAATTTCGTTGGCGACAGCGAAGTTCTCTGTAGAATAAATTGCATGTTGTCTAGGGGCCCTAGTGCAGTCGGACTGGTTATGCGAACTTTAGCGCTGCCACACACTAGGCCATAGTCGCGAAAGGAATAGCTATGTAGCTTGATTTGACGATCGTTTTGAGTCAACACTAGGTTGTTATCAGTCGCTTAGTTTCTAGTGGTCATGTTTATTTTTGTTGCTGACAACTGATATCTCAAACAGTTGGTTGCTGCTGACCGGCTCAACAATTGCTAGATCGTTGGTTGTTTGATACTGATAGACATTTTTACTTAACCAGATAAGCCATTTAGACAGCGCTGTATACAATGAGGCCGCGGTAATTGATCATACTTAGTTAGGTGTCATTACAGTGTGATTATTACCGTAGTTAGCAGCCAATGTCTTGAGACAATACACCTGGGTGTAATGTGAGTATTAGAGAAGACTTAAAGACGCATTATTATATTTTTATTTCATGACCGTTTTAAGATACTTAGCTCATAGAATTTTGGCAGAAAAGCGTTTTTGAAAAATAGAAAACCTCGTTATTTATTTAAACATTGGAGGCCAGTATATCATAGAAAATTATCAACTTTGAACTTAGATGGTCATTACTGCAAAATGAACGTCATTCTAGAAATGTTCACCAGAGTGATAATCTAGTTTGGTGCACTGTTTTAAAATTAAGGCCCACTTTTACGAAACTCGTTAAATACGTTTAACAGTAATTATGTTTAAAATATCATCCGGTTTCTGCTAACGTCGAATGACTGACAATGACAGAATGATGTTTTTAAATATGTTTAGCGCTAAGCGTATTTATCGAGTTTTGTAAAAGTGGGCCTAAGTCTAGATTAGTCAGTTCATTGTTTAAATTCCGAGTAGGTTCAAAAATCCGCTTTTCTGTCACAATTCTGTGATAGTCACCTTGTAGTGTGTAGCAGCGTCACCTTGCGAGACAATACCAGCTATTTCACCAATATAAATGACGTTCAATCACAATCACAAGTACGTAATAAAATCTTGAAGGAACCAAACATCTAATACACTACATCGGTTTTATTAAACTAAATACTAACTAATACGTATAATGTAATGCTGGAAAATGCGATAAATTACTAGTAGTATATACGTAATGTAGGTGGGTATACCAACAATGATAGAAGTTGGAACATAATGAGAATATAATACATATATCAATCGTATAACATATTCATTAGTTGTTATTTTTACAGAAATGAGATTTTTTAAAAGTACACTATACCTACTTAATAAAACTATAAATATAAAATCGGAGGCCGCTTTGTCGTGGGTAGTAACTGACTAGTCCCAGACTAAGCAATAAGCCACTACTGTAAAGATCTAGCCAATTTTAAAAAAGTGCAACAAACTGGATTTATCACGTTGGTTGGTGCACTTTTCCAGTAGACGACGATAATTTAGAAGTAATGACCTATTTCTAAGTTTAGAACGAATAATTTCCTACAACACTCAGCGGCCTCCCATTTTTGATGGATTGTAAGGAAAGAGTACTTTTCAAAAAAATATTTTTTATTTTGACATTTTTGAAAGTTCTCCTATAACGTGTGATAACAATCTTTACCCCCTGCTATATCACTATTGCGTCTGCTTTATGCCTTTGACCATTGTTAATTGAATAAACAGTGTCCTTCGGGCATCATGTCGTTATTACGTATAGGTACTCCTTTAACCTAAAGGTAAAGGAGTTCAAAGGTCGTGGTAAAAATAATTAACAAGATAATTTATTTTACACGTTGGCACGTTACCTTTATTTATAGCCATTCAAACCGATGGCTTTTAAGTTAAAAGATAAATATTTATTAAACTTTGATAATATAATAACACAAGAAGTTATTTTCTAATATTATATTTTAAGTAGTCTATTCATATAACAATACCATTATCACAGCACCACTATACAACATCTCGCTGTATACTACCAATTGGTACTTATCATTCTTTATTGTTATTTTTTATCATTCAATAACTTTCAAAATTTTATTTGGTATATTTGGACATAGTTAATAACATTTTCCATGATCGACGATGAAGTGATATGTCCACAATACCGATTAAAGCTTTACAGTTTCCCTCTTTCATAAATTTGCTGGCATACTACCCGAAGTGATAGTTATTAAATAATATTTTGCAAGCGACATCAGTCTCGATAATAACATAATAAAATAACTATTTTACTAAAAACATATATAGTCGCAAATAAATCTAATATTGAATACAACATCGATAGTGGTAAAACTACTGAATATAGAGGGGCCGGTCGGACGGGGATTGTTACAAAGCGTTACGACCGGCGTCGGCGTGGGCGCTACTGAGGCGTCTAGCGCGTCAGTGTGATATTGAGCGAGGGGCACTTCCTGACTGCCATAGCGGTGTGCTGAAGCGCGCTGTAGCCGGCGGCGGTGGCGCCCTGGAGCGCGCTCCAGTGAGGAGAGTGGTGCTGGGCACTGCTATGGGAGCCGACCGGCAGATGCCTTACCATGCCGCTGCTGATCTGCTGCAGCAGGCCGGAGCCCTGCGAGTTGCTGAGGCAGGCGGACGGGCGCCGCGATCGGATCGACTGCATGGACGACGTCAGCAGGAACGGCACGCTCGACGATGTGTTTGGCATCGAACCGCCCTATACCGCGCATAAAAAAGAATATGTTAGTAACGATGATAAGGGCTAGTGGACTTTTCAGTGATTAGCAGCTTTCCCATTTTATAGATCCGGTCTTCATAGGTCAGGTCGGTCCGATTGAGCCATGTCGGACGCTTATGGCGACTCAAAAAGTCTGACAACAGAAGAAGTCGCTAAGAAGAAGAACAAGGTACTTAGTACAACCACGGTGTTAATTCATGCAGTTCGATCCAATCAAAATTTCATACCATTTGAGGTATGTATTTGTTTCGTAACTCCCTAAAATGGAAAAGATGACAGCATTATAATTTACAGTTCACGTTCCAATACCTTTCAAATAATGGAGAATACAATAAAAAGTTAAGTACTTCTTGCTCAACTTTTTTATCTTTAATACGCTCAAAGGTAGTCAGCGGTAGATACAAGAAGCTGCTAATACAAAAAAGCCCATCAATATTAGGAAACTGAAATATAAATCTGAAACTGTTATTCGGATACTATCACAAATCTCTCACAATATCGTTAAAGCTAATTTGTTACAGTGTCCAGTGTCTGTTGTTATTAGTAGCTTAACTACTGCATGCCTTAAACATAGGTACGTTTATCAGCATTAAAGCGTGTTGGGCATGTGAAAATTTCTCGTGATTTAGAAATACTTAGCTACACTACTGATGATTGTTATCACGGAGATGTTGCCGTCAATGAGAGATATTTTTTTTGGTTTTTGTTAAGTGTAAATGTTAGCAACAAGAATGCCAATCGTTTGTGGTTAGGCAACATCTTAGTGCAGCGATTCTAAACAGTTTGATGATGATGCAGCGAACAGTATTCGTACGCACTGAGCTGCGCGCGCGCTGCGACGCGAAAGAGGAACCATACTCACGATCATGCTCCGTGCAAGCTGCGTAGAAGAACAAATAGCAACAGTGAATGAGACAGCGTTTAACTTACGGCGCACCGCCATTGTGGGCACGAATGATCTTCTCACCTACTTCAGATTAAATGAACATTTAACGTTTAACTCTTACATTGAATACTACACCTAGCGAGCATTTCACGAATATCAAAGTTACATCAGTGGTGTTGAATTTCAATTGGGTCAATTTAGAATAGAATACATTCTATTTAAAATAATACTTTACCTATAGCTTATGCCAATCAAGGGAAACCAACGGTGTTTCATAGTAATAGCTAGTAGACAACACCGGTTAAAGGGACTCACCGCTGGTGCATACTCGCAGTTGGGACACAACAAGATAGCATTCAGGAGGGAGCGGGAGGCACTACTCTCCCAGTCCCTTGTACACATTTGCACATAGTTTCTCGACAAGGCAGTCATGCATCGCGGCAGGTACTCCACAAAACATTAATGAACATGCACCACTTCATTTCTCTTGAAGGTTATGCCGGTATCAGTCATCTCGCAGGAGTAGAAGTAATAGCGTTCAGTATGATGCAATGGAAAGGTCTAATGATTGGATAGAGACAGTTCGTTGCGATACAACTCCAACCAGGTTCGTGCAGATGTAGTACGTGTATGGTGATGGTGTGAACAATGAGACACTATCTCCCCCAGTCGGTGTGGGACAAGACAAGATGCGACCGCAGAAGAGTATAGACCACATCAATGTCAAGCCGTTCCAAGTCGACATTCAATAGAGGGTTCGGGGAGTCACGCAGCCAGGCTCTCGTGCTCGGTGCACATCACTTACGACGCATTGCGAAGTCGACGGCACGGACAGGCTCGAGCCTGAGCCGCCTCGTCCCCTGTACTGGTAGCCCTGCCAAAACAATCACTGTCACTACACCGTATAACACTAGAGTTTGCACACCACTGTCCACATGAGCACTGGTTTCATTGTCCACTTTGACAAGTCAGTTGGGCTCAGTTACAGTTTTTTATAACGGACGTTTGGCAATGTAAGTGTGTAAACTGTTCTAAGTATTAAAGCGTTAGGTTATAGGTGGAAAGGTGCAACTTACAGTCGGCGGTGAAAGATTGACCGCAGATCCACGGCGTTCCTGGGGACCGATGCTGGAGTGGCGGCGCGTGGGCAAGCCGGAGTTACCTCCCGGGGTTCCTCCGGGGGACGAGGCGCACGAGGGGGCGATGCGAATCTTGGGGGTCATAAGGGTGTTGTCCGAGAGACGGCGGTTCGGGAACGCGTTTGACACGCGCAGGAAGTTGTTATCGTTGGCGGAAGAATTGTTCGAACCGAAGAACCATTGGCCGATTCCGGTGCCTAAACAAGATAGAAGTTTCAATATAGAAAATCTGGTAGAAGATTGGCTTATTCAATAACATCAATACCCGTGTTAGTTTTTACTTTTTTGCAGCTTGTTTGGTATAAAGTCTACACTCTCGACGTCAATTGCTTGCGACAACGACCGTTACAAAATGGTCAGCACTGATATAAATGGCTATTATTGGAGTAAACCTTCAAGCGAGTCGAGCTCTGTTAGCAGATAGGTTAGTAGGACTCACTCTTGAATCCACCACCGACGCTGCCGCCGTGCGCAGCAGTGGGTGCAGTAGTGGCCGTGACGGAGTTCTTTCGGGCCATGTCCTCAGCGCTGGAGGTCTTGCGCTGCTCCACGCGTAGGTTGGGGATGTTGAATGGCGGCACCGTCATGTTGTCCGTGCTCATCTGGTGGCGCAGCGGCCGGTGGCGCTCCGGGCTTGGCAGCGACAGGCTGTCCAGCTTCAGTTTGTAGCGCTGGTTCTTGTCGATGTTGTCCAACATATCGTACAAGATCTGTATCAAAAAAATAAGAACGAACATCTCTACCACCCCACGAACTTCAAAACTCGACTAAAGAAAGATACAAATACACAAAACTATATCTACCTCCATCAGGTTAGTGAACTGATCAACGTTCAGTGCCGGGTTGACAGTCTGAGGAGCCAGCGATGGTATCATCTTTGTAGCCATAACGCTGGTTGTCAAGCCGAATTTTCTCTCCAGGAGCATCGACTTGTAAAGTTCTGCAATGAATGCCATGGCTGAAAGTCTCAAAGCAAATTTTAAAACAACCAAATGATCGATCAACATTGTGGAAATTCGCATAACCAGAACTAGAAACATTGAAGTTCGCAATGCAAAACATACAATAATCAAATAATCAGAAAGTCGCTGCATGTTGCTTTAAAACTAAAAGTTCGCGGTGACATGATTATAATGATGTTAATGAAGTGATGGAATTTTTTTTTACTCGTAAAATACTTACTGACAACGCGGTTTATAATGTCAGGGTCGCTGAGCCGCATGCTTAGCAGTGTTGGGATCACTTGCTCCAGAATGTCGTTTCTCTCTAAACGCAGTAGGATCTTTTCATAGAAGCCTAGGATGAGGCTTATGATTTTGACATCGCTCTGATTTTTCTCGAGCAAGACCTTCACTTTGCCAAGTACAATTCCGCGAAGCGCCCTTTCTTCGATGTAGTCCGATACATTTTGCATAGCAATCAGGGATGCAGTCTGTAAAAAAATTAAGAGAATAGCACCTTTCTGATTTTATTTTGTTTTTTAAAGACCTATTCGCCCTGTACCCTGTTAATACAAGGGTACTTAACAGATAGAAGGCCCGTAACGATGTCAATTAAAAAAAAACTGCATTATTTGCGGGATTCTATTTCTCATGTACCAAGTAAATAACAATTTACTCTGAAATGCTGGTAGAGAAATTCCCGTAAGAAACTATGTACGTAGTTTAACCAGAATTTCATATAGCAGAAGGATGATGGATTGTAATAAAGTGGTCACTGCAATGCAAGGGACTAAACGATACTCTCAAGGGGATTTCAGTAAGCCGTCCAATAGAGCCCGGGATGTCGCCAAGATATATCGCTCTATTTAGATAACATCGCTTTAGTTGCATTGTTATGAGAAAGTACAGCCAAAGTCAAAATGTACTGGATGACTTTACTGTCTCGAAATGAATAGACTGTTAGGTAAATGGTAGGTATCTTTCGCAGGTAGTTCTAACTTTTAATTAGTATAACTTTTTTTAAAATAAATTGCTACGACTACTCCGAGCTAAGTTTGAAAAGTATTACTTATAAAGAGCTATTTATTTAAAAAGTATACGAATGTAGGTAACTATGGTGGTAGTAGTTGTTACAAACTATCTATTACCTACTCTTTACCAGCATTGCCTTGATAAAGCGACAAATGACTAACTCATATTTTAAGATCCCTGAACTTTGACGGTAGCCTTATATATAAACTGTTGTTGTACCTTAGCTTATGTTGTTTTTTGTTACCTCAGTTCGACTTATCCTTATTTATCTGATAACCTATATGTGAAGATTTGTAATTGGTATAGAACAACATAACCTATACTATTATTGTTTAGTGAATAACTGAAACTGTAAATCGAGAAGAATATTGAGAACCCCAGAAGAAGCTCGACAAGATTTAAAGCCTGCAAGTTAGACTTTCGCAGTTTCGTCACAATATTTTACAAGCCCCAACACCCACCCTATTATACTAACTTAAGTAAAAACTAGCAGTGGTAATAGTAGGTAATACTTAGCTACAGCACGTGATAGCTGAGGGATTAATAGATACGTCGTAAAGGCCCGGAACCGCTAATTAGGTATTTTTTGACGACCGTCTTGGTGTAGTCGTTCGCGCACCGGACTTCTAAACCAGGCGGTTGCGGGTACGAATCCCGCAAGGGGCAAATGTTTGTATGATGAGCACGAGCATTTGTACCTAAGTCATGGATGTTTATATGTATTTAAGTATATCTATCCGTTATCCTAGTCACCATAGCACAAGCTCTCACGCTTAGTTTGGGGCTAGGTAATTGGTGTGTTTGTTGAAACAATTTATTATTTATTTATTTTAAACTTATTTCCACAAACTCTATCAATTCGATCAGCAAATCGCCACCTTACCCTAACAAAAGGCTAACCAAATGAATACAGTTAATTCAGGTAAACGGTTACCACATCCAAAAACCCTATCGAGACTTACCCTATCAATGTGTTTCGAAAATCGGTCAAGCAACATAAAACTCTACGCTCACTACATTTGACTTATTATTTCATTACCTTTTGTGTGTAGTTATAAGTTCGGATTTTGATAGAAAACACTAGAATTCGCGGAAAAGAGATAGACATTAATTATGGTAACCCTATTAGTTGGTAACTGCTTAAATGATGTAATCGATACCCTATTTGAATGGGTAACCATATCAATGAGTTAACCCTAATTCCTAAAAATAGGCTTTATCATAATACGGGTTTTCCAGTCCTTAGTCCTGGCCCGTAATACAATGTCCAGTACAGTTTATATTTTTTAATGTCAAGTACATGAAAGATAATTCTTTGACTATACTAATCATGCAAGCCTATGCCATTTTTATATGTAATTTTATTAAAATGATAATCCTAGCATTTTTGAGTGTTTATTATTTAAAAATTCGAACAGAAAAGTAGAAACTTTTGGCCCCTACGAAAAATGTGTTGTATTACAGAATAACGGACATGAACTGTCGCGCACTATACCTAATACTGCAGTATATAGATAGACAACAAATCTATTTTTTGTGCTACTGACTTACCCATGATACGTAGAAAGTGTTTTGTCGCTAAATCTAGAGCATTTCAAAATAAAGGCAAGTCTTCTGTCGTCAAAGATAAAATAATAAACACGAGGGACCTACTTGTATCTGATTAGTGTTGTTGTCCAGCGCGTTGTACAGCAACGGCATGATCTCATTGTCGACTTCATCCTTTTGACACTTCTTCAGTATGACGTGAAGGTTCTCCAGAATGGTCACTGAAGCCTGCACGCTTTTAGGGGAGTTCATTAGGTTCCTGAAAATTATACTAAATGAGATATTTTAGTGTTCAAATCACAAGCAAATTAAGCATGTTCAACTATTTATAAGGACAATAAAATTTCATAGCAAATATTTTAAGGGTGAATATATTTTCAAACTGGCTTTACACTATCCAACACGCACAGATAGTAGGGTATTTAATGACGTCAACCTTGCAGATCTTCAACAAAGGAAGCCGCTTGGCACAGACGTACCTGGTGGTCATCTGAACTGATTTAGCCCGTTACCCACGTGGCACCTCCCTGCAGGTAGGTGGGGGGAGGGGGGGAAAAGCCCATCTACCTTGCTGCACTCTCACGTCCATATCTCCAAAAGTTTAGCAAATAAGACGTGTTTGGTATCATTTCCGTATAATTCAATGACGAGGAATTCATTTCTTAAACAACATTTTCACTCGTCCATAGAGAAATAACGAGTATAGCGCAAAAATAAAAAATCTTGAAAATTTTTTTTTACAAAATCGATTCTTACAATTTAACTAAGAGTTTATGTTTCATAAAAAAAATTCGTTTGAATAGCCCTGTTTATCTTTAATATATAAACATAAACTTTATTAGCATTTTTGACTTATGAACGTGTCAAAAAAAAACATTTACGTCGCGCGGCGGAGCTGCGAGCGGCGGGAAAAGTTTGTAGTTTGGATAGGATTTGTCACATATTGTATAATTATAACACAAATTGATTAATAAAAGTTGTTTTATACCTCAAGGTGGTATTATTAAAGGAATACCTAGTGAATATTTGTACATAATTTCATAGAATAATTAATAATTATATAATATTATTTACTAGTAAATAATATTCGAACAAATGTTTTATTAATCACTGACAAGTACAACCATTATTCTATTTTGATCATTTTATTTAGTACAAATTGGTATATACTCGTAGTATTCGCATAATATAACTTCAAAAGAGAGTAGGTAACAAAGTACCTACCCTACTAAAAATAATAAATTGTACTAACAAACACACCAATTTACCTACCCAAATTTTTATTACAAAACTTCTCCTATTATAACAGCATACTACAAGGGCCATTTAATAAATACTTAGCCTACAAAAGAAAAAAGAAAATTTTGAGAAAGTAGAGATTTATTTTTCAACATAGTCTCCTTTCAATTCAACACACTTGGCCCAGCGATACTCCAACTTTTTCAACCCGTCCAAAAAATACGATTTCCCGAGGTCTTCAAAATAGGCCTCTGTGGCGGCGAAGACCTCATCATTCGACCCAAATCTTTTGCCGGCCAGTGACTTTCAGATTTGGGAACAAGAAGAAGTCACTGGCCATCACCTTTCCGGCCGATTGAAGTCTTCGCCTTCTTTGGAGCACGTTCGCCGGGTAAAGTCCACTGTTTCGACTGTTCCTTGGTCTCTGGTGTGTACCAGTGAACCCATGTTTCGTCGACGGTCACAAAACGACGCAAAAACTCTGCTGGATTGCGTTGAAACAGTGCCAAACATGTCGCCGATGTGGTCTCACGGTTGCGCTTGTTGTCTGGTTTGAGCAAACGCGGCACCCATCGCGCCGATAACTTTTTGATACCCAGTTCTTCGTGCAGAATATGATGCACTGTCCCTTCTGCGATGCCTACAGCCTCAGATCTCGCGAATCTTCAATCGCCGGTCTGTCAACACGAGATCGTGGATTTTTTTTACGTTAACCTCCGTAGTAGCCGTTTTTGGTGCACCTGGGCGTGGCTCATCAAAAACCGACGTGCGGCCACGAGCAAACTCGTTAAACCAATTTTTGACGGTCGCCATCGAAGGAGAAGAGTCACCGTACACAGCATTGAACCGCTCTTTGATTTCGCTGCGCGTTTTCCCTTACAAAAACAAGAATCTTATTACTGAACGATATTGTTATTTTTCCATTTTTGTCAAACCGACCGACACGCTCGATTCCAAAGGCTGTCAAAACAAATGAAGGGAAAAGACTGAAAACTACATAGTAGACTTCAAAAAGTATTTACTGCACTATAGTAAAACTCTTTTGTAACAACAGCGCCATCGGGCGGCAAGGGTAAGTAATTATTGAGTGCCCCTCGTATATTATTATAACATAACATATTACAATATTTTAACAAATACTGCAGTGTGAGCAGTGCAAAAGTGTTGTCGCCCGTACTGTGCCCGTACATCAATATCAAATTTTGTTACAATATCGGACGATTTTTATCCGCTGCAACTACACAATTTGGTACACCTTAAAAAAAGTAATATTACACCTTACGAAAAATTACGACTACTTTATCAGGTCATTATTATTTGTCTAAACGCAGTCAACAGAACATGGCAGGATAGTAGACATTGGTTAAGTTGACCGCATATAATGCTCTCAATACAATCGCTTGCAAAGTGTCTGCGGTTTCGCAGGGCGTTTTACTGGAGACAATTAACATCTCTAGGACCGCCGACATCTCCATCAGTCGAGAAGCTTCAACAAGAGGAAATCGTCTCTACTTACCAGACACTATCGTTTTGCTGCCCGCACCTGGCCACCCCCGTAACTTTAATGGCTGAACGATTCGTTTGGACTGGCACGAACAAAGATTGCCTCGTCTGCCAGCGCAGCAAGCTTCATAACGCTGCTCGGCAAGTTCTGGCGCATTATTAGGTGCGGTTAACCGCTGGGACGGCGAAGTGCATGCGAACAGCGATTTTTGGTCGTTCAGCACCCTGATTTACAAACACTCGAAGAGTTTCCGTGTCGGCTCCTTTCCGAACTCGAATGTCAAACCGTATCGGATACCACCGACAGCGTTTGTGAATAGGGTTTTTGAATCCGTTTAATAAGAAGGTTTTGAGATTCGAATACGGGAACAATCCGACACGGAAACTTTCTGAGTGTTTGTGAATAAGGGTGCCGATCTCCCTTCAGCAGCCTGTGTGAGAGAGTCTCCGCAGAGGTTTTAGAGGTACTTGGCCACTCGCCAAGATCCTACCTAAGTCCCCATTCATAGGGCCTATAAAAGGACAACAAGTGTGTTTCATACTTTTCTTCGGCGGTACTAATACTATGTTCTCCAGCTGTCTGACATTTTCCGTGTTCTAATAGTACTTGTTTAGACACCTATTCCTGTTTTTCAATCTTTATGCTAAATCTGAAACTTTCTGAGTGAGAAATATGTAACAAAATGTTGGATGATATTATGCATTCCAATAGTTACTTCACTTTAAATCATAGCATCAACTACCTACCTACTTACAAAGCATTTTATTTTTAATAGGTATTTAGTTATAACTTAAATTGTTATAACTTTCATAAGTTAGATGTTTTAGTATTAAGCTAACCTAACTTTTACCTCTTAAAAAAATTGGTACCTACCTTGGTACCAATTTTTACGCATAAAATAATTAAAATAAGCTAGAATTATAGTTGTCAGTGTCAGTGTTTGAATATTGTGTACAAATTATTATTAGATATTCCTTTAATAAAACCATCTTGAGGTATAAAATTACTTTTATTAATTAATCAGTGTCATAATTAAATAATATGTGACAAATCCTATCCAAACTACAATTTTTTCCCGCCGCTCGCAGCTCCACCGCGCGACGTAAATGATTTTTTGACACATTTATAAGTCAAAACTGTTAATAAAGTTTATGTTTATATGTTCTAGATAAACAGGGCTATTGAAACGATTTTTTTTTATGAAACATAAACTCTTAGTTTAATTGTAAGAATCGATTTTGTAAAAAAAAAAATTTTCAAGTTTTTTTATTTTCGCGCTATACTCGTTATTTTTCTATGAACGAGTGAAAATGATGTTCAAGAAATAAATTCCTCGTCCTTGAATTATACGGAAATGATACCAAACACGAACTATTTGCTATACTTTTGGAGATATGGACGTGAGAGTGCAGCAAGGTAGATGGGCTTTCCCCCCCCCTCCCCCCACCTACCTGCAGGGAGGTGCCACGTGGGTACCGGGCTAAATCAGCTTAGATGACCACCAGGTACGTCTGTGCCAAGCGGCTTCCTTTGTTGAAGATCTGCAAGGTTCTCCATACAAACCATGTCACTAAATACTCTACTACAGACCTTTTTCATTAACCCGATTGTTTAAAAATTGCAATAGTAATAGCCTTCAAAAAAGCAATACTAGCTTTGAAACTTATGTCAAGTTAATAATGCAAGTTTGCAAAAGAATGAAAAATTGCAATCGCTATAGAAATAGCTTTCAAGTCAGGTTGTAGGCCTGCCGAGAGACAAATAAAAGTACTTTGCATGGGTTCATGGTTCGAAACTTTCTACATACAAATATACCACGAATTAAGATTTGACGATATAGTTCGACAAGTTCGTGCGCGACCTGCCAGAGGTCGCCAAAGGAGCGGGGGGCGAGGCACGAAAGACGTCAGCGGGTGATGGGTGATGTTGATGATTGGTGTTTTCTTGCCCCCCGCCCGCACGTCTTGCGGGGTGCAAGGAGGTCACGCACGAACTTTGGACTATTTAGTTTACAACGAGAAGAAACAAGTTAGTAATTCACGCTCAGCATATCATAGCTACAGCTGTAGATGCAGTCTCAGTATTGCGGAGCCGAGTACACGATGGCAGTATAGTATATATCGAAAGCTTGCTTTAATACTTGCTTGCAACAAACACATCAAAGACTTCTCAATCATAATCTCATTCCATTTGTGGAATGGGACTAGTGAATGATTATGACCATGACCGTCAACAAATCAAAAGATCACGTTTGTTACCGCCATCGTGCGTTAACCTGAAGTTCTATCAAAAAGATATTATTGATATAATCTTATCAAAGAGATTAAATTTGTTTTAAAAAATGAGAAAACTTGATCTACCCATTAATACAAATAAACTAGCAGTCCCCCGCGACTTTGCCCGCATCAAAAGTCGAAATTCCCATACAAACTTTCATCCCCATTTCAACCCCCTGATAATTTTACTATATCGCCACAAAAATATCTTAAGTCCTTCCCATGGTGTCAGACTATCTTTATAACAAATTTCATTTTAATCGATCTAGTAGTTTCAGAATCAATTTAATACAAACAATAAAATCTTTCCTTTTTATAATATTAGTGTAGATAAATAAATTAATCGTTATGTAAATGTGGTGTTAAACGGAAACCTCGAGTCTGGACCAACTCAGCTAATAAAGAAGGAAGTCCAATAATGTTTTATGGAGAGAAAAATGGATTTGCGAGGAGAATTGTAAAAAAATTTAATATATCCTAAGGCAGTACAAATTTCACCGAGTTAGCTAGTTAATAAAATATTCAAATTCCTATTACACTTACAAAACTGATTGTAAATATGGCAAAAGAGTCGTGTTCGAATGGCTCACACACCGTTTTATAAGGAGCCGCCATCTATGAGGTTTTGGGTTCGATCCCGGGTCGGGTCAATATCCATATACTCTGTATTGTTACGGATCCGGATTTAGTGTACCTAGCAACTTACTATGCTAGCAACTTACATTGAGATCAGAGCTATGTATGTGATTATTTTTATAATTTCAAAAAATCTTTGCAGATTTTACGAAAGTAAAATTGCACGCAAAAATGTCTTTGATGTGATGTTTGACAATATAAAAAATATAGTGCAAGAGCCGCGACACTAAATAGGAACTTACTTCAAAGTCGGTAGCACGTAAATGGAGAACTCGTCTGTGGTGCACTCGTTGGTGAGCCAGATGATGGGCTGCAGCACTGCGGCCAGCACCTCCGCAGTCCGCACCTCGAGCTGCAGCGCCGGCCACACGTGCTGCCAGCGAAGTTTCTGCCACAGACGACATTTCACACAGTTGAAAGTTATGAATGTACTTTGTGCCATAATCCAAAACTAGTCGGGTTCCCCTTAACAGGGTCACGGAGGTCAGATGGCAGTCGCTCCATTGTACCTACCTGACGTGCCAAGTCCTGGATCATGGTCAGCGGACCCTAGGCCCTCGCGTGCGCTAACCGGGATAATGTTAGGGTGAAGAACAGATTACGGGATTGCTATAGTTAGACAAGTGCGTACGAGAGCCTTCTGCGCCCCGCCAGAAGTGTGGGGCACGAGGAAGCGTCAATCACTCGAAGCCACTGACCTCTATAATACGAGTACTCTGGACTGCATACTGTCAATCTAAAAATAAAGCTATGTGACAACCGCCATTTTGGCGCTGACGGCTGTAGTGAGCGTGTGGTGAGCGTCCACGGAACTATATTAGAGTTGGCATAAACAAGTAAGTTACTCTATTTTAGTTCCCTGGACACTCAGTGAGGGCGCTTTGATTAGGCATAAAAGTTATCTGTCATTTCTTAGAGAACCTTTAGTCCAGCGTAATTGTATTATAGAGGTCGGTACACGAGGCTGTCATAGGGAATTCCTTATGACAGCCTCGTGCACCGACCTCTATAATACAAGTAAGTACGCGTTGTGTTGCGGGGAAGGGAAGGGAATTCCCTTCCCTTCCCCGCAACACAACCCATTTAGCATGCCTTACATTTAGCATGCCTCGCCCCCCGCAAGTTTGGAGAGACGCATACTAACTTGTCGGATTATACTTTGTTTCTTTTTATTTAATTTTTTCGAATGTGAAATACCGCAAAATCTGTCATTTCGCGGCCGAATATCAATATCCATTGAAAAAATTAGTTGAAGTTAATATGTCCTAGTTATTTGCCCATCATTTTTATCAAGCCTATGCTTTTACGTAGTTTTAATACTTTTGTCAAAAAATACGCCGGAGAATTCATCTTTTATACTCTTACCTACTTATTTTATTTTAATAAGTACCAAATTGATACGAAAATGTTTCTACGTTAAATTAGATAGCCATGAAAATTGGTCTTGATATTAATATATTTATTGAAAATTGTTTTATTTTAACAGTGTCTAGCGTAATATTAATTAAAAATGCCGTTGTCTGAAGCTTAACGGATTATCCAAAAAGTAAGTGAAGATTATAATCGTTTATTATTCGCCTTTGCGAATTTTGGCTGCGTGGCCAATTATTCAAAAGAGATTAAGGCAATTATCATCCGTATAAGGCATTACTTCGTGTGCTCTATGTTCTATCACGCTCGTAGGTCGATGAGATGGCAATCTGAAGGACGGGGGTGTAACAATGGCTAGGCACCTTTTTTCATTTTGCTGATTCTTGTACTTATTTTTCATTTTTATTTTTAACCAGCTGTTGCCCATAACTTCGTGTGCATAGACTCGATAATAGCAATTAATAATAGCACTAAAAGGTTGGAAATAACTTATAGTCTATAGAAAAAGTCGGTGCGGGCAGACGTAGACATACATAGGTCACATACGTATGAATACTTATAACTGAAAGAAAGAAAGAAAAGTAATTTATTTGGTTCACTGACAACAAAAATGAACATAAAAATGAAAACATTATAACTGGCACCATCTTCGTTCCACGTTTCTTTCTCTTGGCGATAAACAGAAGTTATTTCCAACTTCTCAGTGGGAATTAAAAAAATCAAGTGCCTTAGTGTAGGTGGAATAGGTATTTAGTTTTTATTTTATTTTTGTCTGTTATGTACATACGGTGTGTGTGTGTATGTTTAGGACTCAAAATCTGTTGAATTATGGTCCCAGACTATTATTGATCTCAACAGGATATGTAGGATCCAAAGATACAGGGCGATCTCTCGTCTCTTCACCATACCACAGAATAAGTACTAGTGCTTCGTACAGAAGTATGACTTAGCAATTGTATTCAAAGAAATGTCTACTCAATGTCGTCAACAATATGGCGTAAGTTAGTTCGCCTCAGAGTCAAGCACATTTTCGTGTAGACACCTATAAAAATCCAGTGCAAGATAATTTCATACTTATTGCTCTGGAATATGATTCATAATACACTAAACCTATTTAGTGACGTAATATCACGCGACGCGATAGAGTTGACTGCTATGAGAAGCTTCTACCAGCGACACGCAACTCGTTTTAGCCCCTAAGCACAGATTATATAATAGTTACTATGTAACAGATAAATCACTCCAAGGAAAATCATCCATACCTACTCTTATAATAGCCTACAATTTTTTGTCGCACACCGCTGCGCCCGAAAATGTGCCTTAAGTTTCGAACATTACGTTATTATTTCTTTGCAGCTACGCGACCTTGGAGCAAAACTAATAAAGTCAGGGTTGCCTCTTTCGATACCAGGCTTATTTTATTTGTAGCTTTGTTTGAAATGTTTTACAATGATATAGTGTTTTACAGTTTAGATGTTGTTCTGTGCTAAATTCTTTTCAAAAATGTATTCATACATAGTTATAAAAAGCTTCTGTGTGAACTTTCAGTCTGCCGTAAAATTATGATGACTTATTAAAAGATTTAAAAAGTTCAAACGTTCGAGACTCTGATAAGTCCAGAATTTTATTTAAATCTGAGACTAATTCGGGACATATTATGCTGCTGGTTGCATTTGTATAGTAAATACCAGATGTATAAATCATATTACTTAATTAGTTTGCATAAAAACGAATCGACAGTAACACAAATAATTCAACATTGCGTACGCGCGCGCCCGTCTGTTGTTGGCAGCCTACTGATTTACGCACCGCCGTTGGTGCGCTCGAGAGTAGGCTATTAACGCGCGCAAGTACATTGAGTGAGAGATGCCTGCCCTAAGTAAGGGTCGCCGCGCGTAGGTACGTTTTTGCTACCTACGCGGGGAGATACACAGGCCTGACCATACGACATGGTAATAGTATAAGAGATCAAGATTATTGGACGGCGGTAAACGGCGGGGAGTATGAGTGTGAGCATAGTTTACTTATTACTAATGGTATGAATAATTTTGTATCAACGAGTCTAAGCAGACGAAATAGCGACCAACAGTTAGTTTTCAGTAGTATGATCACAGATTACTTATTACTATAGTATAAATAATTTTGTACCAATGAGTTTATAGACGAAGTCGCGACCAACAGCTAGCTTTTAAATATTTCTTCTTCGGCTTCTTTCTATTGTATCTTTATTTAAGTACAAAGAAGGCCCACTTGAATCTAGGTCCACATAACTTCTCAGACACGAAATGGCAGCGTAATTACTTAGATAGGTACCTAGTGATAGTTTATTGAAGCTCGGCAGCTGGGAGGTGACCGCGGTGTCAAAAAGAGTTGAGTCGACGACCTAAGTACGTGTAAGTCATGATCGTTAGTATGTACAGTCGACGAAATTGAATCATGACCCACCTTATGGTCATTTTTCTACTGTCATTCTATACAAGTAGGTTGAAATTAGCTTGAACATACATTTCCTAGAAACGAACTGTTATCATTTTATTAGACACTGACAGTTACTGACAAGGCTAGGATCGCTATCTGTACGAATAAGTTTGTATGAAAATCGGCGAGAACGTAGGTAAGGGTTGCAATGCAACACACAGGTAGGGAGGTAGATATTCGGCATTCGGCACAGCCGGGCGCCAAGTCTGTATCGGGAACCAGTTTCTTCATAAAAGTTCCACTGGAACTTGTGTTAGCCATGATGAAATAAAACAGTATACTTAGTTGAAGAATATAATATTTATTTTAGTTATATATTTAACAAGTGGCATTAAATTGGTAAAGTGAAAAGTGACCCGATTAGACGACTACAAATGTCACTTCCCCAATCCAAACCCCACAAATTTTCTATTGGATTAAGATCTGGAGACCTAGACGGCCATGGTATACGAGTGAATTCATCTTCATGCTGGGTAAACCAATTCGCGACAATTCTGGCAGTATGCACTGGACAGTTATCATGAACAAAGGAGAATACTGGCACTTCTTCACGCAAGTAAACTGTTCGCAAAGTCGGTAACATTGATTCTTCCTATAAATTGACATAGTTTATAGCGGTATGACGAGGAAAAATTTGAACAAGTTCTCCGACACTTCCGGCGTCCATCCAAGCACACATGTTAGCTGAAATTCAGCCGGATAATTGGTTGGGCACTACGTGATCCTCTGTGTATCGCGTGTTATCGTAACGCCACGAAGTTAAGCGACCATGTTGAGAAGAGCGAAATGATTTCTCGTCTGTAAAGATGTTATTCGTAATAGTGTTGCATTTCCGCTCTCTGTTGGTTCGTGATTCAACGAACGCCATGATTATGTCGTCGTTTGTCTTCGAGGGTACCCTCTTTAGCATGCCGTCTGATCCAGGTTCTGACTGTGTTCCGACTTATTCTTAGCTCTTTGTTCTGCCGAATTGGCCATTATACGATTTGTTTGTAGATATTGATTTAGATTTTTATAAAATTTCAGACTTACTAGATATACTTGACATCTGTTAAACGTACGTAAACGGTACGTGACACACGACGTTTTTTTTTTTAAATTATAATACATTTTTCTTCGTAGTGAAAAGAGTTTGAATTATGGACTTATTTTAAATTCATATTAAAACTGGTTTATCTAAAACATGTCTAGTGCAGTGATAATAAAGGTTAAACTTGCATAGATCTCTAACCCGTAATGACGCATTTTTATTCATATTTAAAACGTACTATGTGCAACATGCATGACAGCGAAGAAAACCTTACTACATTAATATAAATACAAAGGAATAATCGGCAAAGTGGGTCATGATTCAACTTTGTCGACTGTACCTGACTTTTAGCATTTGGAACTGAAAAATGTTTTAGGATTTATTCGCAGACTAACAAAATTCACACGTCGCCGACACTGTTAAATAAGTAGGCACATGCATACAACGTCAAATGATATGATAGGTATGACCATGAGACTTTGATTATATTCACTAATTGCTGCTGCCAGCTTTGTCTGCATAGTAGAGTGAAGATGGTAAAGAGAGGTGCATCACTGGATGTACTCTTTCTATTTAGTTTGAAGTTAAACATTGCGTAGGTATGTTATGTACCGATGTATGCGCATCAAAATAAATTCGGCGGACTTCGAGTCAATACATAATAGTACATACTGCACTAAAACAAAATGTATAAAACTACTACTTTATTCTACTAACTTAAAATAAGAGTTCAGGTATTTTTTTCAAAAAGAATGACTCATAAATAATTCGAATTGCTACTGTTTTATCAAATTGATTTTAAGTTTTTTTGATAGGTTATAAATTACGACCTTAATAAAATCACACGATTCCTATTATTGGAACATTGGATTGGATACATTATTAATTAGCATAG
This sequence comes from Pyrausta nigrata, assembly GCA_949316185.1. NCBI lineage: Eukaryota > Metazoa > Arthropoda > Insecta > Lepidoptera > Crambidae > Pyrausta > Pyrausta nigrata. The sequence goes on from OX438936.1 coordinate 6,521,031, forward strand.
CATACACCTAAATTATCTGCTGTGATTGGTGCAGGAAGGCAACTATATGTATTAACACCAGCTGAAACCAGATGTAACATTCTATCACGTAATTAGGAAAAGTACTGAAAACCTGCCGAAAATGCTTATTTTCTTCAGGTACATCTAATCTGTATTTTTATATAAGTAAATGTGTAAGTATATACAGACGAGAGCATAAAATATGTCGAGCCCGTTTCTCATATCGAGATGGGTGTAAGATTTCAATTGAACAGCTGTTTCCAAGACCGTGTCAAAATAAACTCAATCAATTCGATGTCGAGCAAAAAAAACATACACTCATGAGTTGAGCATCTTGAACCGACATATTTATGGAGCGAAAAAAGCTTTTTATCGATTTGCTGACTACAAATTTACGCCGAGAAAAGCTGACTTTAGTAAAAATTAATGTCCGTAAACAAATTGAATTGTTCGGGGTTAGCTTTACTCAGCCTTTACCTACTTTATTCAAACAAACCGAGAGTGATAGAACGAGGTTTTAACCCTGAGCTACGGTTACCCTGGATTGTGTTATAACAGCATAAGTTGATTAGATTTTTTTCAAAATAATAATAGGTAAGAAGTCGGAAAAGTTTGCGGCCTTTTTTGTAGTAAAAATAATAAAAAAAGAGTTAGGTACATGAAATGTTTATTGAATGTTCATTTTGTGCGACAATCGTTCGCTATTTATCTGGCAGAACCCGTCGCTATAAAATTTTTGGGGTTTATGATTATAAATACAGTCTTACCTTAAATGCAATGTACTCCATTTAAAGCGTTCGGGATTATTTGCTAGAAAAACCTCCAACGTAACATAAAGAGAAGTGGGAAAATAGAATTTTACTAGTGTCAAAAATTAAAAATCCGCTAGATGGCGTTGAACAACATAAGTCGGGATTTTTTTTTGTTTAAGAAAAAGGAAAAGTATTTAAAGCGTTGATCTTGTTAAATATTATTTTAGCATATTTTAGATTCACGCGTACTGACAGGTATTTTTTTAACAATTCAGTGATCATCGGAATGTTTTTTCCATTTAATTTTATTTTTAACGGCATTTTGAAAATTCTACATTTATTAAAGCTGAAAATAAATGTTATTTGTTGTCAAACATTAAATAAAAATGACAATGACTTCGAGTCGGTAAGAAACAAACATACCTACATTAGAACAGACAAAAACAGTCCCACAGTGATACAGTCGATCAATTTTTAAGGGGAAAAACATATATTTTCAACGAGAATTACCTTCGGTATGTAGGGAAGCGCATCCAGCAGGGTAGTGCGGTAGAAGTGGCTCTTCTGGTTGGGATCCTTCATGGTGATGACATCCAGGAACTGCATGGCATGGATGGCTGGCTCGCTCTGGCACCTGGTCGGAAGAAAAACTTATAAGCATACACACCGTGTCCGCATCACCGTTTTTTTCACAGTTGAGAATAAAGTGTTAACTGGAAATTTTAAAACAATGTTTCCTTAGTTTGTCGAACGCTATGCAAACGTTCGACGAATTCATTCCTAAAAACACATTCCAAAATCCTGGTTTAAACGGATTTCATTTGCAAACACAAAGTTCACACGAAAGGTTTTCACGGAACAAAACGATCACATGAAAAGTACACACGACTGCACGTCAGAATACCCCACTTTGACCTTGAGATCGCCTCTATTCCCTCCGTAATAAAATCTGTTTTCGTAGTTCATATGGGTAACCTGACATGCTGCCTACCAAACTTTGTAAAGATGTAATGTTAAAAAATTGACGAAGCTATTACCACATCATGGCGACAAATCCTTCTATGAAGGCGTTTATAACCTGTGGAGTTCATGGTTATCGAGATGATCGACGTTACAGTCATAGAGAAATTAATCACCAGTCACGATCTTTTACCAGCTTTTTCAGAATCACTGACTGACCGCTGCTGTGATTATTATCGAGCAGAAAATAAATAAATAAATTGTTTCAACAATCACACCAATTACCTAGCCCCACACTAAGCGTGAGCTTATGCTATGGTGACTAGGATAACGGGTAGAAATACTTAAATACATATAAAACACCAAAAATCACGTTTGTAGTATAGGAGCCCCCCTTATTTTTTTGTATTTGTTGTTATACTCGTAGCAGCAACAGAAATTATTGTCTGTGAAAATTTTAACTGTCTAGCTATCACGGTTCATGATATGCACTTTGGTGACGGTTCATGATATATAGCCTGGAGGCTTAGTAAAAGGGTCCTTTAGTAGCCTTTGGGTACGAAACCCTAAAAATAATAATGTTTAAAATTCGTCATGTTTTCTACACCACCGTTTAATTGCAACAGTCAGACAGTAGACTAAATACCTTTAGTGGTGAAGTCAGCACTAAAAGTTTCAAGGTTGTGAACGGGATGGTCCAAGGGACAGCTGGGCATAATGTTCGGGTTATAGTTTTACTTTGTACGAGAAAAGTTGTGGGTAATTTCAGTTGTACAACCTCAGGTTAAAAAGTTCTAACAAAATGGACAGTTCTTTTGAACTTTAAGCGAATCGTCCTTTTCTGTGCGGAATGCGATTGCCTTTTTACCGGTCAGAAGTAAAAAAGTCTGATGTAAAATATTTAGTACCTACTAAATATTAGTAATAGTAGGTACTAATATTACTAAATATTAGTATACTAGAAGTTTGGTCATTCGGTCAAAAATAACTGAAACTGTGACACTAAAAATGTCGTCTTCTCTCGATGATAAAGAACATGAACTTGCTCAAAGACCAATTAATCTGGTTTGTCCCTATTTCAGTCTGAAATTTTTGCCCTATGGATTTCATTATTAATATAACCTTTTGTTGCCACTTAGTGCGTGAGTCCAACTCGAACTTGACTGTGTTTTTTCAATGAATTGATTGATGTAACAGAGTAGTAACGCTGCGAACATTAATGATCACTTACAATATTTTTTTCCCATCTACAATTAGGAATCGATTTAAAACCTTAAGGGCGTATTGTTTCTACGCTAATACGACCGCAGCCGTAGCCGCGGGTATCCATTAGTAATTGTAATACCTATCTGAATAAGAATTTTTCGAACACCTGAAGAGGCAGCTAAGCGAAAATCTATAATAACGCTCCGGTATCACTTTGTAGGTTGTTTGCGGGCTGAGCGAAAAGCTCAAGCCTGGTTGCACTCTTCGTTTTAAGATATGCATGAAAATAACATCGGTTACATCTGTGACTATTACTGTACTTAAAGTAAATCCAATCCCTTCCAATTTTTCTACACTGACCCCAAACAGAAATTTCGAAAAAGTACTTCCACATACAAAATGACTATTAAGCGGTTACTTTGTTTTTTTGGGATTTCTTTCAAAGTTGGTTCTGGCTTTTTGAATAAAAAGCCATTTTTTGAGCACCAAATTTATCACATCACCTTTTGATAGAACAGGGTTTACTTTAACATAATGTATTTTATTATATAAAAATAAATATGTATGCACCTATATTAGAAAAAAATATGATAGTGCATTTTGCACACTTTAAAACTATAGCGGAAGATCGCTTTTCATTAGTTTAAAAGTAATATTCGTTGAACTTGGGTGTTGGATAGTTTTGTACTAAATACAAAATCCTTAGAATAAATTCTTTTAAGTGACTAAGATGAAGTAGTTGTTTGTTAAAACTAAAAAAGGTCATAAAATAGTGTCTAACATTGTATACAGATATTAATGAAACCGACTCGCACTTGGCCGGTTTTTAACAATCAACACGAGCATCAATATATATACATTTGCATTAGATTTGAGACCTTATTACTCTATAGTAATAGAATAACTTATTTTTATACATTTCATTCCTTGTGACGTACAGATAAGACTTTCTATGCTTTTATAATAATAAAAGCATAGAAAGTCTTATCTGTACTGTATATTTTATTACAATACATCCATCTTTACCAGGAAAAGTTTCAATATTTGAAATTATCATGGTCCATACCAAAATATGCTGACATAACGAAATTGCGTATACGCGGAATGTCGTATTAAATTGTTATTTACATGTTTGCTCTGTACGGGTATATCGTGGCGTAGGTATGTGTATCTACACGTTTCCCGTTTGAAAGAAAAATGTGTAGCCAAGCGGACCGAGGAACGAATAAGGCCCTGACTTCACCAAAGCGGTCAAGAGACGTGTTTTAATTAATATTTTGTATTTAAGTTTTACTTAACCCAGTATTAGTATTTGTCATTAATTCTAAAGCAATTCTTTACAACGTAAATTGTTATTTCAATCTATAATTGCTTACACAGTAACTGTATCGTTATTTTTGTAATGGCAACCCAGAAAGCTACCCCACCCTATCGCATTTTTAACTTGTGGAGTGGGCTGGAAGTGCGATGGATGGGCATAAAATAAGGATCCGTAGGTTTATGCTGGTCAATAGATTAATTTAGTCGTTATTGTAAGCGTCAGTATCAAATTGTACTAAGTATCTGAAGAATACATTGTTCTTCCCCTGAGTTATGGATTTTCTTTACACTATCAACCAATAGAATTACGTTATTCATATATATTTTCGTCTCCGCTCAGCCTCAGTGGAATAACCGTCAAGTGGACACGGATGACGCGTAAAAAAATAAGTTGGTTTAAATTTCCAAAGGCACCGGCAAAGGCACCAAACCATTTTTTTTTAAATATCATTCTTCTATTTGTCCTTTTCTCAGACATTTTGAATGTACAGAAAAAATCATAAGATTCTATCACGCCGTTTTGGAAGAGTTTTGTTACAAACACTGTGGCACAAATGTTTTTTAGATTAAAGGAGATATTTCTAGATTCACGATGGGATTATTAATACCCATTCTAACTTGTATATACCCTCGCGAAGCTTGGGCGGGACGCTAGCAAACAGCTAGCGACAGTAAAAGTAAATAAAATATGTGTATATAACAAAACTTCGTTGGATGCACCCACAGACCATAGACCTGTGCGAACCCGACATGGGCAAAATAACTAACGATCTTCGCAGCGGATTGGTCCAATTATACAGTAATTTGTTCGCGTGGAACGCGCGCCAATGAGCGCTGTGAATTAAAAATGTGCTCTTTAGGTATACTTACAAAAGTCTTACGTAAATAAAATTGGCAACACAAGTTTACAAAGGATTACTGAGTTAATCACACCTCTTATATTGCACTCTAGCTAAAAAATATGTCTCGTCTGCACTTATAACGATTACGCAAATTCCGCTTTGGTGGAGTCCTGGCCTAAGGGCACGATTTGTTTTGTTGGTTTAATAGCTTTCGTTTGGGGCGATCTCGAGAGCTACCAAGTAGTCCGAGGCGGGATGAAAGGAAACGTCTTTACTCAATCCAGCCCCGCAGCCGTTGTTATAGCGTATTTTCGTCTCACTAATTGACTATAGCCCTCTTGCAAGAGCCATTCGTTTGTGTCTCACTGAATGATCATTGATAAAGCAATTACTCGATATTATTCTCTGTTCCGTGTACACGTGCAACAGATTTGAAGCAAACAACAAAAGGAACACAATCTAATTGCATGAAATACTATATAACGATAGAGGCACTGCTTTTATGTAGAAGTGTAATGAATAAGTTACTATAGGCGGATATCTTGAAGTGTTTTAGGAAAAAGTTAAAAGCCACCAGCGGGAAAAATATCATTAACCTGAACCCTGATATATTCTTGTGAAAAGTAAGTAGGTTACAGTGGGCCACACCAACCTACCCTGATCTGTTACATTTTAACCTTATGTTGAACACATACGGTCACATTTGACGACCGTCTTGGTGTAGTCGTTCGCGCACCGGTCTTTTAAACCAGGCGGTTGCGGGTTCGAATCCCGCAAGGGGCATATGTTTGTGTGATGAGCACGAGCATTTGTACCTAGTAAGCCATGGATGTTTATATGTATTTAAGTATTGCTATCCGTTATCCTTGTCACCATAGCACAAGCTCACGCTTAGTTTGGGGCTAGGTAATTGGTGTGTTTGTTGAAACAATTTATTATTTATTTATACGGTGTTCTTACAAAAAAATTAGACCAGGTTTAAAATGGGTCTAAATATTAGCCGATAACAGAGGAATGAATGACACATTCGTGACATAACTTAATAAAGAAGCGCTTTTTTAATTGGCTAGCTAATAGTTTAGTTAGTCCTGTCTTAAACCCGGTACTAAGGTTTTGGAATAACGGGGATATATTTCATATCATTTGAGATATTTTGACTGATTTATGTAACGTGATGCGGGGCTCACTGTAGGTACTTATAACTTTCTCCAAATTCCAATAAAGTTAAAACTTTGTAGGTAAATATTTACAAAATACAATCCAAATACCATTAGTTAGTAGTTAATCAAAGTGTAGAACTATTTACCATTTCAGAAAAGTCCACTTAGCGAGGTACTTATTTACCTAAGTAATTTAACGGGGAAACATCTAATGCTTCCGGTGGGTCGTTCACTGAAACGAAATGCTGTAAACACGGATCTGTGGTTTTTATTAGGGTCACAGTACGGTGTGTAACAGAATTAACACACATGGCTATACGCTCTACACGACGTCTGACTTCAGCGTTAACGTTCCGATCGTCGTCTGAACGCATCGAGGACGTGTACGTCTTCGTTGTCTGAACGCTATGCACAGCGTCAACACAGCGGTACGTTCGCGGTGGACGACGAAGTTCAAGTGCGTGTGTAATTTTTGTAATGATGGTTGGTCGTTTTAACAATTTTGATAGTATTTTTAGTACTGGAAGAAGACATTATTTGTGTATTACCGTCACACCGTGTGACGCAATCGACTGTACCATGTGTGACTCACAAGTTGTTTATGCAACAGGTACAGTCGACAGCATGCCAGGTTAGTTTGAACTACGAAAACACATTTTATTACGTAGTGAGTAGAGGCGTTCTCAAGGTCAAAGTGATAGTTAAGCATGTGCTCTCGAACGTGTAAAGGGTTTCCAGTTTTCTCCAATCTTCTTAATATTAAGAAAAGTGTTTAGCCTCAAGTGCATGCATGATGCAACGGTCCCCGGACTCATTAATAAGCTTGTTAATCAATTGTATATTTTGACAATGAAGCGTACCTATTAACCCCAGTACAATTGACTCTACTCATTAATGTTCCGGGGTGGGGGGTTTCCTACTACCGAAGGGAAACCATCCGGTTTGGATCCTATACTTTACCATTTAATTCTAAGGTGAATTTATAATGCATAGTTCCTGTCTGCCCCTGATAGTCAATGAGTATTTCTAACAGTGATTCTATGACGAGGTGGGCATGCCTTAGCGTAACAGAATGACGAAAAAAATATCAAATCTGGCTCTCGAAACCATTACTTGGAGTGGGCTTACTAAATCCGGCCCAGTTGTGCTTACCTCGCCTCACGGATACTGGTTGTCCGGAGATCGGTTAAGTTTCGCAATAGCCGTACAACTTGAACGAATAAAACTAAGTTTACTGATTCACTTTCGTATCTACATCTCCGTAGTTCGGCGCTCAACCGCAAGGTAGTTTGATCTTGGATACGATACTGGTAACTGGTTATAGTTACAGTATTTTTGGCCATCCAGTTAGGGTGTTAGCCCTGTTTAGTATGATGCCCTCAATCTGTGCTGTCATGTGTACTATGCGGAATCGCCGAGGGTGTTCCTTGTCTTAAACGTAAGTCATAAATAGAAATCTGATAGGATGCATATGTATTTACCTAACAGTACCTACTCTGTGCCTAAAGTTGTATTCATAGTTCGGTGAGACGGCAATCCGACGGCAGAAAGATCAGGCGCAGGACGAACGGCTTAACGTGCTTTCCAAGGCACGTGGTTGTCACCACCAACTACTTTCGGCCTGTTTCCAAGTTTTAGTCAGAAAAATTCAGCACCACAGTCCGACCCGGGATACGAGCCCGGGACCTAGTGGATAGAAGCCGGCTTGCCAAAAACGAGGGAAATGAAGCAGTCAAGAAGACTGACTAGTGAAGCAACCAACTTTAAGTACTTGATCAGTGGCAGCAGCTGCGTGGTGGGGCGCGGGTGTGGGAAGCCAGCTTGTCGAACAAGAGGTCAACGAAGCAGTTAAGAAGACTGACTAGTGAAGCAACTAACTTGACTAGTGAAGCAACTAACTTGAAGTACTTGATCAGTGGCAGCAGCTGCGTGGTGGGGCGCGGGTGTGGATAGCAAGCTTGCCGACCACGAGGCCAACGAAGCAGTCAAGAGGACTGACTAGTGAAGCAACTAACTTGAAGTACTTGATCAGTGGCAGCAGCTGCGTGGTGGGGCGCGGGTGCGGGTCGCGTGATAGCAGCCGGCCCACCGCCTCCTGCAGCGCCGCCGGCACGCGGGGCAGCACTGCGTTCACTTGCTGTTCTAACTGTGAACACCGTAAGAGGTTAAATACCAACAAATAATGCTTCATTTGTGTTCAGGGCCCGTAGACAAGATGCAATCTATTCTAGGGCAAAGTTCGCTATCGCTAACAAAATTTATGTACCTATGTAGAATGAAAGTGACTGCCGTACTCAGAGCGTCAATTAAAGTTAATCATTTATTTAGTGTCATGCCGTCCTTTTCTATTTCATTGACAAAGAAAGTGACATTACGACACTTAATTAAATATTAAATTTAATTGACGTCTCTGAGTGCAGCAGTGAGTGATTGAAGGCTGTAAGATTGGAATGAATGAAGGATAAGGTTGTGGTTATGGGTTTGGCCAAGATGGCGGAAGACGGAAAAAGAGGTGGAAGAAGTGATATGTTTTAAGATAACGTGTTTTTTTAAAATTAAAACGTATTGCGCTATCATAATTTCGAACCCCGGTTCCATCAATCTATGAAACTGACATAAGCCATCGAAAGATCACGTGACTTTTGCATTAACATTTCGTTGGCGGTAGCGAAGTTTGTTGCAAAAAAATTGCATCTTGTCTTAGGTCCCTGGACCCCTGTTTCGATTTCGAAGGTTTATGTCAGTTATATTTTGTTAGCGATAGCGAATTTCGCTTTACAATAGATACATCTTGTTTACGGATCTTGATGCCTTAGTCCGAATGGTGATGTGCGTATTTTTAAGATCGTTATCGTTTCACGATTCGTCAAAGATACTTATTACTAATACTTAGTTTCGAGATGCGTGAACCCAGGCATATGAAAAGAAAAAAAAAAGAAAAAAATCGTGAAAAGTCGATACGACAAAAAACACGAACCGTCCTCGTGTATACCAGTGTAAACGAGATCAGGGGCACGATTAACATGCAGTGGAAAAAAGTTCACATTCGTAAAAATGTTTTGTTCTTTTCCACTGCACGAGAATCGTGCCCGAATGGTCTTTTGCTGAAACAATGACGAACTATATAAATGCCAACAAATACATAAACAGTAGCCTTGCACCACGATAAAGAGACAAATGGAAAAAGGCTTGGCTGCACGTGTCTCCGATGGAATCGTTTGATGTTGAAAGTAATAGAATAGTGGTTAAGTGGTTGTTTGTTCTATTTGAAATATAATAAATTACAGATGTTTTTTGACTTTAGCGCGGGATGCAGCCCGTGTAATATAAATTTAGAAAATACGAGTAACACAGACCGATAAAACCGAATGAGTCACGCTGTCATAGTGATTTATTTATCAGAGTTGATAGTTTATTTTTTATTTATTATAATTACAGGAAAACCAGGGTTTTTATACATGTAAGTAAAATGTAATAAATAGTTAATATCAAATAGCAATAATGTTAAAATAGAAATTACAAAATCGAACACAGCCAAAAACATCCAGATTTGTATAGTTAACAAAAAGTTTTGTGGGTGAAACCAGTGAAAACAAATAAACGTTTGATACTAAGTTAATGCAAATAAAACTCTAATGGTACTTTTGAAATATTTCTTTGCGTAACTAATTTAAATAAAGTGGACAAATGACGTAAATCCGAGTGTCCCTAACAGGTTAAGGACCGAGATTTTTTGTCGATTTTTGCCAAATTAAATTAAATGCATATGGATAAAGAAATACTCAAATATGCTATACCTATTTTTAGTTTTTTGATTATGCAATATTATTAACGAGCAGAAAGTTTTTTTTTATTGGCTGTCCATTGTACCGCTAGTTTCAAAGTTTGAAATTTAAGTCAAAAACAATGTTAGCGGTCCCGGTTCGGCATTCTACTCAATGCGGTTCGGCGGTCCTCGGTTAATGAATGAATGAATGCGGTTAATGAATAGGAACAACTTATCTTATTTTATAAAGATTCCATTTAAGTTTTGATACTTTTTTTGTTATAAAACGAATTATTTCTAATAAAACGTAATTTAAAACTAACTCGACTTTTATATTACTACTTTCAAAGTTTAAAAAATATATTTTTTTTTAATTTCCATGTCCCCTTTCAATATGTTATAGCTACTAGCCCAGATGAGCTAAAGCGGTCCGCGTTTCTTACATATTCAATAGACAACTGGCGGTCAGGGCTATTCTAGGCAGGTGAGTCGCGGCGGTCCCAAGGGACCGCTAATTCTGTTTTGGCAAAGTAATAGTATCCATCCACAGGGACCGCTCCGGTCCTTAACCTGCTAAATTGGATCATCCCTGATTTAACTAAAATAAACATAATATATAAAATAAAGTCCCCCAACGCGTCTGTCTGTAAGATGTATGTTCGTGATAATCTCGTTAACTACTGAACGGATTATCATGCGGTTTTTAACTCTAGGTAGTGGTTCGTGCTTATTACTACAAAATCAGCTGTTGCGGTTTCAAATTTCGCAAGAGGCGAATGTTTATGAGACGAGCATGTGGATTTTTGTTCCTAAGTCATCATGTTGATACCTCCTCACAGTTGAGGTGAGGCCTTTGCCTTAGATGAGTACTTGTTAGTTCTGAAAAGAACTACCTTTAAATCTTAAATGAGGAAGAACTACTTACCTTTATTACCTTTAAATCTCAAATGAGGAAGAACTACTTACCTTTGTTACCTTTAAATCTCAAATGAGGATAGGGATAACTTGAAACGATTTAAGAGTCAGTTGGTCTTTATATACCTTTTAAAATATAGTTAAAAAGCATTGGAAGCCCATCTGTGCTGATACAGGAATGCCACTCGCTGGATACCGAGCCCATTCCAACTTCCTTCCACCTTTCTTTCACTTGGCGATAATAAAGTTGATTCCATATTTCCTCATTCTACTTTTATTCAGAGTTATTTTTATATTTAATTGGTCAACTGGTACTCATGTTCCTAAAGGCTACTTAACTCTCTTACTCAGTTTTCCTCTTAAATTTAATATTAATATTATTTATTTATTAACTTCACGCACTCAGATCAAGAGTCAAATCTTGCACTCAACAATTTTCACTTTAATGTTTCAGCAATATTTCGAAACCAGATTTCTAATTTGAGAATTAGTCTTAAAATACCTACCTATCTAACAATATCCTACACGACGGGGGGGGGGGGGGGGTCGAATCATGTTATTTGTCAAATGCCAAATTACAGCGTTCGGAAATGGACGTAACTACCATTACCAACAAGCCTAATCTTTTATCAAAAACGATAAAAGTAATGTTACAAGTAAAACATATTATGCATGCACTCATGTTTGATATTTAAGTAAGACGTGGGTTGATACATTATTTATTTTTATCTGAGCTAGATTAGCTAAAAGGTATAAAGAGATCCTGTCAGGAATCATCTTTGAAGTAGTAACATAATACGCGTATATACGTTTGCTCCCGAGAAACAGTATAATGGCCCGAGGAACAATGCAAGGCACAAAAGGTTTTGTCTTGATCGTCAGCTAGACAATAGCTAACTAAACACTTATGTTTCTCTATCTTATTTTTCTTGACCTTAAAACTAAACTGAAAGGAGATTTTATTTTTATATTTAATATGAGTAATCCTTTAAGCTCATTGAGTTGAGTAATATGAGCGGCGACACATGCGGTGCCAAGTTTTTATACGAGTAGAGTGTGCTCGGGACGTGGAGGTATAAAATGTTAAAACGCCGTGAGTTTATTATTTATTTACCCTAATACTGACGTGTAATGAATAGTGCCTATTCAGGCTGCACTTTGAAAGATGTAAACAGCCTCGTTTTTACTACTACCAGGCCTGTGTATCTCCCCGCGGAGGTAGCAAAAACGTACCTACGCGCGGCGCACCTACGTAGGTGCTAAAACTAGTTGCGTGTCGCTACCGGCCAGAGCCACGCTCGCGCGTTTTATTCACCGGCGGCCGCGCGGCTACGTTGCTGGCTGGACGAGAATGAATAAAGTACTAGAAAGAGGCGCTAGATGGCGTTAGAAGCTACTCGTAGCAGTCAACCCTATCGCGTCGCGTGATATTACGTCACTGAATAGGTTTAGTGTATTATGAATCATATTCCAGAGCAATAAGTATGAAATTATCTTGCAATGGATTTTTGTAGGTGTCTACACGAAAATGTGCTTGACTCTGAGGCGAACTAAATTACGCCATATTGTTGACGACATTGAGTAGACATTTCTTTGAATACAATTGCTAAGTCATACTTCTGTACGAAGTACTAGTATTCTGTGCTACTACTGACTATAGGCGATTTGACGACCGTCTTGGTGTACTTAGTTGACTTCTAAACCAGGCGGTTGCGGGTTCGAATCCCGCAAGGGGCAAATGTTTGTGATGAGCACGAGCATTTGTACCTAAGTCATGGATGTTTATAATATATAAGTATGTCTATGCGTTATCCTAGTCACCATAGCACAAGCTCACGCTTAGTTTGGGGCTAGGTAATTGGTGTGTTTGTTGAAACAATTTATTTATATCTCTTTGCCGCTTGACCAAAAGTACCAATTCACCGAGCAGCACACGTACTTTTAAAAAAATGCATGGAACAAGAAGGTTACTCGTAGATTTTTAGGGTTTCACAGTAATTTAACGTTATAGGGTGAATAAAAATATGATTTGGGATAAGTTGATACTCTGCCGTTGATAATTATGGCCCGACTGAATAACTGTACCACAATATGATTATAAATTTAACACAACGACAAATAGTGAAAACAAAACCGTATGTTTCCTTTCCACGAAAAGCGGGAGTAATTCTAAAGGTTCTTAGCTGGATTCGATGTTAAATCCTCATACGTTTCGTGTGGCTGTAGCAAAAATATTTACATTCTAACGCTAAAATTAGGCCATTACAAATAAATGTTACACAATAAATTAGCTAGTTAGCAAGAAAATTAATTACAAATGGCATAAAGCGATTACGTTCTCCAAAATGTTGAGCAAGAAGGTGATGTTCAAATTAATATAAATCATTTTGAGTTGTAGATACTTAAGGGGTCGTCAATTAGAAGGAGTTTTTTACTTGTACGAAACTTTGTATTTTTATCCCGTATTTATAATTGTTTGTTTTACAATCTACATCCAGCGCGAACCTGTGTTCAACCGGTCACTTTGGTAATTTATAAGGGAAGGTTATTTTTTACAGTGAACGTCCTACAGCTATAGCAAAAAATATGAAAAATAAATAAATAATAAATTGTTTCAACAAACACACCAATTACCTAGCCCCAAACTAAGCGTGAGCTTGTGCTATGGTGACTAGGATAACGGATAGAAAATACTTAAATACATATAAACATCCATGACTTAGGTACAAATGCTCGTGCTCATCACACAAACATTTGCCCCTTGCGGGATTCGAACCCGCAACCACCTGGTTTAGAAGTCCGGTCCGGTGGTTTAGAAGACGGTCGTCTTGGTGTAAAAACATTGGTATTTTTTTTCAAATATTAGACAATAGCTCAAACATTGCTCTGATCCCAAAGTACCTAAGTAGCGTAAGCACTTGTGTTAAGGAAATCGGAAACAACGGTGGTACCATAAAAAAATATATTTTCAAGTGAAAGTTACCAAGAGCCGAAAATATAGACATCGCCGTTTATAGTAGGGGCTCAGAGCAGGCAGGGAATTTCATTACTTGCGTGTACGCAACACGAGGCACAGACGGCAGCACGTCAAGGTATACATTTGCAGTGCGAAAACGGCTTTTATTACATCTGGAATAGAGGTGGTCTCAAGGTCAACATTTGTAGTCTCACTTGCAGCCATGTGTACTCGCGGATTCCACGAAGGTAACGGGTAGCGGTATGAAGGAAAAAAACCGTGCGTTGGAAATATTCGGTATAAAGAACAGAAGTAGTTATGCCTGATATTCCTTTTAGCTGTGGTATTTTTTACGGTTTCGTATGTAGGTTTATTTTTCTCGAGTGCCCTTCGACTTTCGCAGGGTATGTATGGCTTTACATAAATACGCTTCTGGTGTCCGTCCGTTAGACTGGATCACATTAACTGTGATAGTTCGAGCGAGATAGTTGTTATTTTGACTGTTAAATTCTCTGGTCGCAAGAAAAAGAAGTACAAGGTGTAACATCTTGTACGGAACCCTTTTGGTTCGACTCATGCTTGACCAGTTTTTGCTTGATCATAAAAAAAAAGTCATTTTGGCGCTTATAAAGATTACGATAGGTACGTCCTGGTAAATCTTATGCAGAAGTAATAGGGGTGATATTGCAAAAAAAAGTAGTCTTGTCTTTGGGGTGGTGAAGGATCTGCCTCCTAGTGGTGCACTCTGGGCAACAACATCAAAAAGTCAGTTAGTGATGGCGGTTGATCGATAGTAGTACGGCTGAATGAGTAGGCTCCGTTAGGTGCCGCCTGGTAGCTACCACCCTCCGTCTTCCGTCGGTCAGTGGTGGGAGTGCCAGAACCTTCTAGGCTCGCTCCACCGTTGACTGTGTCTACGCCACGTCTAGTTTAGTCAAGCTAGAGTCAAGAGCAAACCCGTTTCAAATAAAATATCTATAGTATTGCACAGAAATTATGCAGTTTTATTTATGCTTCAAGCCGCGCTGCTCTATATATTATGTTCTGCTCTATATACATATATATGCTCTGTATATTAAAAATATTATGTATCTATTAGCTGTTGCCTTATCCTACAGATACTGTGTTTTTTTTCGGGATAAAAAGTAGCCTATATGTTATTCCAGGCTATAAAATATCTCTGTGCCAAATTTCACCCATATCCGTTCAGTAGTTTTTGCGTGAAGAAGTAACAAACATACACACTCACCAACTCATTGGAGCTTCTAAGACCGGAATGTAATCATAATGGCAATAAACGCATTTGAATTTGAATTTAAATTTGTTTTTTACTCCTCTCAGCCCGGTATTATTTTTATTTGTTTACGAATTGCTAGTCGATTTTCAAACTTTTATGGCGGTGAGTAGTATGAAATGAAGTCGGTTAGTAAATATTTAAAAAATACAGTGCTGTGGTAAAAAATGAGAGTAAGTTGAACTGTATATCAGACGACCAATGAGAAAATAATGACTTGTTGTTGACATGTATGTACCAGGTTTTCCTGTAAATGCGTGGATTTTTTAAATATATGTGTTAGTGGTATGTTGTTGACATGCCACTATTAAAGCACTAAAAGTTTTAAATCTATGTTCCCCTTGCGTACGGACAGAGAGTGGAATTCGTTGCCGGCAGAAGTGTTTTCGAAACATTATGATCTGGATTCCATTAAGAAAAGACGTAGTTGTGAATTCGTTGTAACTAGTCAGACATGACTCATTCTCGGCTGCATTGTTGCTTATCAGGTGAGATTGCGCTCAAATGTCAACGAATAATTAAAAAAAAAACATTTTATATCCCTACTGCTATGCTAAGTATTTTTTCAAGTTTACCATTTTATACATACATTATTTCTAATTTTAATTCAAATCTTTCAATGGTTAGAATGCTGTTAAAAACTTGTTATAAGAAGAGATTGAAGTTAATTTATATGGTGACTACGGCCAGCCCTATCCTGCACGCACAGTGGGGTTCAGAATTACCGAAGAGGCTGAGTCCCGGCCAAAACAGAAGTTGGGAAGAAAATGATACTATTGGTGGTACATCCCGCCTTCCGAATTTCCTTCTTTCATTTTAGAGAATGTAAACCAACACTTACATATTCGATCTGCTTCATGTACAGCATTGGGTTGTTGTTAGCCTGGATGAGCGGTTTCCCGTTGTTGAAGATGGCGCATATGACCAACCCCAGGGAAAACATGTCGGACAGAATGTTGCAGTGCCCGTTGGTCTGCACCTCCGGAGCTAAATGGGGAATAATTTTGTATTAGTATCCACAAACTTCGTATCGCCTTACGCAGATTTTCATTTGAAAATGGCATATTGTATGTATGTACGTATTATTCTAGCGATGGTGAACTCCAGTTTAGAATAGATTGCGTCTTGTCTATGATATGGGCCCTGTGCCCTAAAGTGGTACGTCTACCTATTATTTTACTTTTTTACTCACCCATAAAGTCCAGGTGGGGCTGTGATATCTTAGCCACCTTGATAGACCAGGGAGGCACGGACATCATCTCCGTAGGATCAGGGCCGATGATATTTTCTGTAAAAAAAGTTACTTTGAGTTATAGAACTAAATAGGCATTTAATTACGCGAGAGATCCTCTGAGAGAGAGACTTATAAACACACACACACACACATTGCTTTACACATATTACCTACTTCTAGTTTACCGCGTTGACGAGCGAGTCTCAAAAGAGTGACTCGTGGAATAAATGATATTTCTTTTTTTTCATGAGAAATATCTTAAACACAAGAGACAGTAATAAGTTTAGCCCGTGAAATGAAAATAAAGACCTTTATTCTTGCAAAAGAGCCCTTATACATGTAACAACAAGAATCTGTAAATACCAATGTAAGCCTACAGAATAACTGGATGGTTGAAAATATTTACGAATACTCACTCAGACTATGTGCGGCTAAATTCCCTGGAAGTGAGAGCGCTAAATGTTTTAGACTCAGCAAATAGACCTTTAGCTGTAGAGGTTATGCTTGATTGAGGCCATCCAGGAACTTAAAATGTATTTCATTTAAATGCCAATTTAATAATTGTAGAAAGTCGAGAATTGATTAAAAATCTGGGCTTAGTTCATTGCAGTACAAAAATATAGTGTTTGAAATTATTGTCTTTATGCATGTTTGTTCCTTTAAGACTCCAAATCTATATAATGAAGCTAAATCAATTTGAATGCGCCCACTATGGTTTGAGCATATGCAGTTAAGTGCACAATATAGAGGATCCTCTCAGGGGATACTCTTTTCAACATACGACTTAGTAGAACTTGAGGCATCTCTAGGCCGCGTGTTTAAGCATTAAAACTACATAAATACGAAGTCTCATATTTTCGTTTTAAACATGACTATTACACGGCTACTGCGGCTAGACAACCACCCATTAACGTGACC
Source organism: Pyrausta nigrata (assembly GCA_949316185.1). Taxonomy (NCBI): domain Eukaryota; kingdom Metazoa; phylum Arthropoda; class Insecta; order Lepidoptera; family Crambidae; genus Pyrausta; species Pyrausta nigrata. The sequence continues at coordinate 6,538,354 of OX438936.1, forward strand.
ACTATATTTTACGTGCCTCGTTGGTCTAGTGGTTAGCACGCTGGGTACTATCCACGAGATCCCAGGTTTGAATCCCGGGTCGGGCCGCGAGTGTTTGAGTTTTTCTGTCTTGAAATTACACAGACACAGCTCCGGAGTCAGGAAGTTGGTAGTGTTAACACCCCCTCTAACAGCCGTTGGTCCTGCGCCTGATCTCTCTACGGTCATGTCGGACTGCCGTCTCACCGAATTATGAGAGTGAAGGAACAGAGAGTGCACCTGTGTATTGCGCACACACTTGTGCACTATAATATGTCCCGCGCAGTTGGCTAATCTCAGTTGAGATAGGCCGCCGTGGTCGAAATTCGGCTAGGAGGATATTATTATATTTTACGTAGCTAGTGTGCTAGCGTGCCCAGAGGCTACATTTTTTTAATTTTGTTCATACAAATCTACCATTTCACAGGGTATACTCGTAATACCTCAACCTCTTACCCTTTCATTCGTATAATAATCTACCTCTTACCCTTTCATTCGTTTTTCCACGACGCCGTACAGTTTTAGTTAATTCAATGCCTATGACGCAATGAGAATCTAAATAACTAATATTCATAACTGTTATTTATACCCAAAACTGAGTTACGAAAAAATTCCTCGGCAACAAATAACCAAACTATTCCATCCAAACTCTAGTCGGAGTCTAACCCGATAGTTTTTGTAAGCAAAAATGTGTAGTTCTTTCAGAGACCACAATTCGCAAGTATTCACGATTCTCCACGGACTGACATGACACACTTTTGTTTCGTAGAGACAACATGATATACAAAATACGAATGTTACTCTTGTTTTAAAATGTCACATATTCAACATTTCTGTTCGTATTCTCTTTTGCGTTTTGCGCCCCTCTGATAAAAGTTGAGCATTTGTTACCTCGGAAGTTCAATGTCGGTCTTTGTTCGCGTAATGTGGAATTGTAAATATGTATAAAGGTGTTTTCCAGCTATGATAAAATAAAAACAAACTCTACGAAAAGCTACCTTCAATTCGAACAGAGGCTAGAATTGTATTTACATTTTTACATGTGTATAAAGTTAACAGAAGTACAAGTATCCAAGTTTCAGGGATATAGTGTAACTTTCAGTGAAATTTAAAATAAGTTTTAATTTTTGAAGTGAATTTAAAAGTTGAGTATTCGCAAACGCTATATTATAACTTTACATGGAAGACGGGCACATGGTAGATACATCAGGCGATAGCATATCAAGCTAATTGCGTACAAAAGGAATGTGAAGCAGTAGCAAAATCGTGGAGAGTGCAAAAAGGGTAGCAAGGTATTTTTTTTGCAGTGGGATACGATTTATGATGTCAGGCTATTAATAGTAATAATATACTATAACAATTTTAGTTTGTTCACAATATTCCTAACAACTACATTACTGACAAATTGATTTTGTAAAACCTACTATAAATCCGAAAGTAATTACTATCTGACGTTACCTACCTTTTTACTCGTTGATATGAGATAGCATGGGATCGGTTAATGGGAAGAATAACAAACGCTTCCTTTTGTGGTGAAAATAAAACATCAAAGGGGTGACTTACGGGATGAAAATTTTTGATTGACTTTCGACCTTTGCACGGACGAGTCTTTGGGATTTGATAACTCAGTGTTTAATATTTATTATTATATAGGATAAACAAATGCCTTTTTATTTATTTAGTAGTTTTTGCCCGCGACTTCGTCCTCGTAGAGCCGATGTTACACTATTGTAACATGAAATGCGATGGGAGTATGAGTCATGTCTATACATGTCAGTAATCGTGTCATATGGTGAAGAGAGGTCACCATGTTTCTCTGGATCAATTATATGTGCTCGCCACTGAACCCAAGTTACACAATTATTTTGAAATAGGAACTTGTTAGTGGTCTACAAACGTCACAGGAAGGAAACATCGACAGTTGAGCTGTACTGTGGCACAACTGCTAAAGTTACAATAGATGTGGAGAAACCAGCAGTAGTGTCAAAGTAGACCGTCGATCGGATTCGTAGACTTACGAGTACCACCAGTTTAAATGTCCTCATTTATCGATATACTCTAGTACAGCAGCAACACGGTTCAATATTGTTTAGGCAACTTGAACCTAGTTTGGCTCTGTTAAGATAGGCCGCTGTAGTCAAAATTCGGCTAGGAGGACATAATTATTAAAGTTACAATGGATGGGGTGCGAAGAAACCGGTAGTAGTCAGGGTCAGACCGATGATCGGATTCGTAGACTTACCACCAGTTTAAATGCATACTATTGCGTTCTAAAGGTAGTAATGTTAACCGTCGGTCGGGTCGGTCGAAATGCACCAGCAAACTTAATAGAACTTTGAATTAAAAGATCTTTTAACACTTTTAATCAATTACGTAGTAGTCTTGCTTAATTAATGAATAATACACCAATGTTGATGATAATATTGAAAATTTCACGAAAAATGACCAATAGAAAAAAATCTGTTTAAAAGTCTGTAGAAAAAGTAATATTAGAGTTGCCGATGTAATCATTAATTTTTATTTATTTAGTGAGTTACTTAGTTCAAGTTAGTAGGTTCTTCTGTGATGATTTGGTTGCTAAGCCAATATCTTTCATAAATAAATAAATTGTTTCAACAAACAAACCAATTACCTAGCCCCAAACTAAGCGTGAGCTTGTGCTATGGTGACTAGGATAACAGATAGACATACTTATATACGCTTATACATCCATGAATTAGGTACAAATGCTCGTGCTCATCACACAAACATTTGCCCCTTGCAGGATTCGAACCCGCAATCACCTGGTTTAGTAGTCCGGGGTGCGAACTACCACACCAAGACATACATTTAGTATGCTCATATATACGTATGAAATTGATTTGGGTTCCCATTTTAAGTATTCCTAAAGTCGGATCGAGCAGAATCTGAATGAGAAAATTGCGAAAAAACAAACAGCGCGCTATAATTGCTTTTCAGCTTTGAAAATTATTGCAAGCGTTTTCTCACTAGCCCCGACGGAATCGTATAGCCTTTGTATTGATTAAATAAGATAAATAGTGGTTTATTTATGGACATGAACAACAATGTTACTGTTATTTTATTATGTAAATAAAATAAATGATAAGTTACCTTACCTTTAAATGATGAACAAACGAAATACCTACTTGTATGGTCCGTCAACTTTATGTGAGTTACTCTTCAGTAAGTAAATATGGACTTTGTGAGCTTTAGCTAGTAATTTACAGTAATAAAGGTTGATTGCGCTCAAAATTTGACGGTTAAAATTATGGCATAGTTATATAATAGTTATAGTTTCGTCCGTAAGGACGGTTTAACTAACTATTATTTATTTTGTGGTTCAAGTGAGCTCAAGTAAAATAATAATATTTATACAATCATTCTCAGACAGAAAACTAAAAAAAATATCTCTCTGTGAATATTTGATTTCTTTTTAAGATTTTGTTTAAATGGGTTGGTTCTTTAGTGGCGTAGACAGAGTCGACGTTGAAGCGAGCTCACTCATAAGCTCTTACTTTTAAAAAGTAATAAAAGATTCTGAGTATTTCTCACTATAAAAAAACCTATTAAAATTGGGTAGCCTGCGGTACCCCTTATTATTTTGACGAACAAAGTCAAACAGATAAAGATGTAATAATTCCATAAAATGGAGTGATTGTTGGATTAAATAGCGGGGCTTCCTTTCATTCGCATTAATTGTGTAACGGGGCAAAGTTGCGGGGAGTTCATACGAAACAATTCATTGCGGGGGTTCGCAACTTTTGCAACGTTAGGCTAGGGTCACACGTTTTATTGGAGGATAACGTTATACTATTACTACTCAACACTGTCTAGGGATATTTTAGATATAATAATACTATGTTTTGTATATCCCTAGACAGTGTTGATGTGTGTAGAACACCATACTATCGTGGCCACTGACCTCTATAATACAAGTGCGCTGGACTACACGTTCTTTAAGAAATGACAGATAATTTTTGTGCGCCCCCACCGAGTATACATATAAGGAACTAAAATAGAGTAACTTGCATAGGTTTATGTCAACTCTCATTGAACTAATGAGAGTTGACATAAATGAGAATGGACGGTCACCACACGCTCACTACAGCCGTCAGCGCCAAAATGGCGATAATCAAATGGCTTCATTTTTAGGTAGGTCAGTGGTCGTGGCACTTACCGAACCGTACATCTATGTACACACGGCCGCACGGCAGACTACCCACCCCACTTTGACATTGAGACCGCCTCTATTTCTAAGGTAATAAAAACTGTTTTCGTAGTTCACATAGCGAACCTTACGTGCTGCCGTCTGTTCATAAATTTTGTAAACCCTTGCAAATAGGCAGACAATGATTACACATTATCGTCTCGAAAGAAGCAGTGATCTACGTTCAGACTGGTTCAAGTGCTCCTTGCTAGTCTATGTGTAGAAATAAATTAAACGCATAAATTTAACACGTGAATAATGTGAATTACTATAAAAAATGTTAAGGACAATGTGGTGTGAACCTAGCCTTGCCGTGCGCCGCGGCGCACTGACACGACATTACTGTAGTTTCACTTCATAATTACCAACATTTAGTTTATTAATAGCGTAGTTAGTCTTGAGTTAGTGCTCTGTTTTTTTTGTGCCCATTCCATAATTTTAAGGGCTAAGCGTGAACCTCTGTCATTGAGTCGGATTCGAGAGCTCTCCTTGCACCTTATTTTTATTCATGTGTGTGTTAGCAAAACAAAATATACAGCTTGGTAGATGTCGCTGCCGCGCTGCCGTCACGCAATGACGTAAGACAAAAAGAGACCAATAATTTCACACGGTTGGATGAACTGCACAAGTAGCTCAGTTGGTAAGAGCGTTGGCCCGGTTAGCCAAAGGTCGTGGGTTCAAATCCTGCCTGTGTGCGAATTTTTGATTTCTTATTTAAACATATAAAAAATAAAATATGTTTACTTATGATGAAATCGAACGCCGGCTCACTGGCGTAGCAAGCACTTGCAAAAATTCGTCGACTGACTAACGTCCTCCGTAGCTTAGTTGGTAAGAGCACTCGCCCGGATAGCGAAGGGACGTGGGTTCGAGTCCCACCGGATGACACAGTCGATTAATTTTTGTAAGTGAAATTTGATTTAATTTCGTAAAAAATTGCAAAATAATTGCTTATGTTATAAAAATATAATGTTTACTTACGGTTGCTCTCGACGTGTTCGACCGCGGTTCGCCCACGCAAACGTCAGATTTCCCATAAAAACTTTTCACCCCCTTGAAGGTTGATTTCTGGGATAAAAACTATCCTACATGCTTTTCTAGGACTCAGACTATCTCTGTACTTTTAGTCTAAACAGGCGATCGATTGCGTACTAGTTAATTAACAAACTTAGCGTTTGTTAATTTTGAATTACAGATTAATAATCCTTGTTTAATGAGCAGTGCTTTCACCAAAGAGACCATTATTTTATAGAGGATATGAATAAAGTCAACTAATTACTGATAATTTTTTAATTAAAAATAAGAGAATTACCGTGCTTTAAATATTTTTTCTCAGGTAAGTATGGATTATACCATAGTACAGGATTGTAATATTTTGCTTCCTACTAACTAAACGCCACGAATCACGTGATAGGTATTTGTTTGGAAAAATTATGTTTATTTGTGATTTGGTTGTTGATCCCATAGATAAAGTTAAGTATTTGAGCATCATAACCAGCCCCTATAAGGTTATTTATGTTTTTAAATTAAACCTGTCACGTCACAAGACTCAAAGCATCTTTGTGCTTCGGAAGGTACGCTGTTTTGGTCCTGGCCCATATCTAAATGTCAGTCGAGCCTAATCAGAGGCTCTGACAGTGATATTGATCAGCTGCCTTGCATAATACCTATAATATCCTGCTAGGCGAATTTTGACAACAGTGACCTATCTCATCAGCGATTAGCCGACTACGCGGGAGATGTTATATTGCACAATTGTGTGCGCAATACACAGGTGCACTCTCTTTTCCTTCACTCTCATAATTCGGTGAGACGGGAGTCCGACATGACCGTAGATCAGGCGCAGGACCAACGGTTTAGCGTGCTTTCCGAGGCACGGGGGTGTTAACACCACCAACTTCCTGACTCCGGAACTGTGTTTGAGTTATTTCAAGTCAGAAAACCCAAAACTTTCGGCGCGACCCGGGATTCGAACCCGGGACCTCGTGAATAGTAACCCAGCGTGCTGACCACTAGACCAACGAGGCAGTCAGTGCCTTGCATACAGTCCTTACAGACATCCCACCACCAATCTATACTGATCCCGCATGGCAGAGTAATGGCTCACACCACCTCAGAGGAGGTGAAACATGCTACAGTTTTCAGTAACTAACTTGATGGATTGTTTGACATCCATACTTTAATATTATAATGCAAGAGTGTTTAAACAAATTTTCAGAAAAGGACTCAGTTTGCTAAACACCGCTTCAGTAATAGCTTTTAAAAATATCATTCCAAAGGACTTGTCCATTAATGGTTTTTTATTCGTCAATATTTCTAACCAGACTAAACTAAATATTATATTAAAGAGTTCACAAAAACTAGCCTTTCTGCATAATTAATAATATTTTTTAAGGCCTCCGATTTCGAGAAAAATTGAAATTAATTTTTCGCTTTGTCTGTACAGAAACCGCACCTTCGCCTATATTAATTAACGCATGAAAAAAAAATTGACAGCAAAATTGACATTCCATTGACAGTAGTACTGTAGTACCTATTATATAACCTGTGGTAGTACCTTGTAGTATTTATCCACTAGTGGAAAGGCAATGGTACATAGCCATACAGCCAGGAAATACAAGTAAGTGATCAATGGATGATGCCTGTTACAAAAAAAAAAATTCTCAAAAATGGAGGCGTTTAAAATTCTGATTTCTATGGTTACGTGTTTCATATTTATGTAGCTTAAAGATTAATATAGGTTTATTAGTGGTTGGTGATATCTTAGAATAAAAAACCAGCCTCCATACAAAAAGAGGACAAGTCCTTTCAATTTACTTTATTTTAAAAACTTACGACAAGATTTAGTTAGGTTCTTAGCTATTAAACAATAGGTTTTCCATTTCTGTCCATAGATTCTGAGCAACTCGAATTTCATATTCAAAGCCTTTTTCATCTGCCAAGTTTGAAAGCACAAACAGACTAGAAAAGAAGGGATTATCCTTGGAAGTCTCTAAGGGCGAAATTCGATGATTTACGCAGTGGGAACTAAACAGGTGGATACACAAATTAGGGTTGGATTAGTAAAACTTGGGGATTCAAATTAGTGCCTCTAATTATGTCTAGATGAATTGGGCGATAATAGAGTTTGTCAAGTTTATAGTTTAGTTTAATAGGATTATTTCCTGTTGTTAAGATGCTCTCTGCAGATGACTCGTATCAACATCGCTTCTCCTCTTTCTGGGTTAGGATAACATAAACGATTATTTAATTTTCTAAACTTTATTTTGCATGAATTCCCGTGTAATATTTCAAAAAAACGATAGATCATAATAGCGCAGCCAAAAAACTTCGATTTGATAAGTGAACTTATAGCGAATTCTTCAGAGTTATGACGTGCGGGCATTATCAGTCAATGAAGTGAAGTGAGTGAACCTAAAACTTTGGTCGGAATCAGCTACAATTTTTGGGCTCTATAAAATCCTAAGAGCTGTCCTTTGGGCTCCTCTTGGACGACATTCTAACGTCTGTGCTTACTGTCTACTTTATAAATAAAAACAACAATGTCCTGGCCAATGTCCTAGCCATAACATGATATAAACATAACAAAACCAACCTTACCTTAATGGGTCGTCGAGCTGGAATCAAGTCGCAAAGTGAACTTCAATTCGTCTGTGATTAGAATTATGTCTGAGAAGATGGCTACCTTTTATATTTTTATAACTTAAGCAATTATTTTGCAAGTTTTAACGAAATTAAATCAAATTTCACTTACAAAAATTAATCGACTGTGTGGGACTCGAACCCACGTCCCTTCGCTATCCGGGCGAGTGCTCTTACCAATCAATATCAAGATGGCTACCTTAATGAAGAAAGAGTTTCGACTGAAGGCCATCGTTGTTGCGGAAGGCTACGCGATACCACGAGCAACACGTCGTCGTCCTTGTGTGTGAATTAATTAGTTGTTTAATTTTATAATATTTTGTATGTACAGGGTGTCCGGGTTTCGACTAGCGATAATTTAAAGGCCTTTTATATATTTATTTATTAAATTTTAGAGACATAATACTAATTAAAAAAAAATTAAAAAAAAATTTTTAAAAAAAAATTGAATTCTTGGGTTTAGTTTTGTAATAGGTTTAAAAAACTATGTAACTTTTTTTAGCAAAATTTCTTGAAAAAGTATTTTCCTCGATGACGGTTAATAATTTTGAATTGATCTTTATTTTACTTGATAGGCGATAGCGTTACCTTTCAAATGAATCATTTTCATAACTTTTAGGACCTACCTATCCATAGAAATGTTATTTAATAAATTATATATGTCTGCCATTTCAAGAGCCCCTCTCTTGAAATGGCAGTTAGAACCGAACATGGAAGTTTTTTATCAATGACATTTGATGATCTAATAGCCTATAAACGCCAGTCGAAACCCGCACACACTGTATGTTAGTCTTTTAGTTAAGTTTAAAATACTATGGGCCTGTGTTAAATCCGTGATCTGTAGCCTGAGATAAATAAATAAATAACAAGCAATTAGTTTTTTCCAACACTGCTCTTGCCGTAGATATAGCATTTTCGCATTTAGCTGTAAGCACATTTTGCTCTACTCCGTAACTAGCTCGGCTATATTTCAAGGAGAAAGTGACGATTAAGTTTATTTAGTGGAAGCAAGCTGAGGACCGCGAGGTAAAATATACTTATGTTCAAGCTGAGTGAAATTAATATAAGAAAATTTATCCCAGAACAAATTCTGTCTAAATGGCCGACGAAGTTAACATAATAAAAACTAAAAAGTTGGTTTATATTTATTTGACTTATTTAGGATAGAGCAAGAAGTGAAACATACTTAGAATCGTATCAGAAAAAAATCCGCAAAACAAACGTGATTGATTTACAACAGGTCAACCCATTTATTTATTTTAGACTTCTATTTACTACAAAATATATACAACTACACTATATGTATATACTGCTACAAAAATAAGTTAATATTATTTCTGTGAATCGTAAATTCGATCTTGCCTTTGTCCTACTATCAGATCAGAGAACTACTACTCTATTCGAACTCGATAATTATTTACATGTCGCTTTCTTCACTTCTAATGTTTATTTTAGTTTTAATGATCCTAATATAGAACAAACAGACAGACAGTGGAACAGCATAGAAAAGGTAAAAATAAGGGGGGACAGATTAAGTCACAAGTCGTTAAGTAGAAGTTTTATTTCCATTTGGGATTCTGAAAAATATAATTAAATATATTTTTTAATTTCCTTTCTTTATTCCTTAAACGTGTATGTTTGTGGCAGCTGAGGTCCATATGGTTTAATCGCTCGTAAATAGCACAGCAGTACGTATTTCCATGGAAAAAAAGTATCGACACGTGACGTGACCAAAAAAGCAGTCCAAAGAGCCGCAAAGCTCACAAAAAGAATATGCGAAAATAATGTACAATCTATAGCGCGACAGGTTTGTGCGACCCTCCTGTGCCACGCCAGGCTAGGATGCGCCAATCGCATGCGACTGTCAATAAGAGGTCCCCTGCCCCGCAACAGCACCCAACCTCGCAGATATCTTGCCAGATGTAGCTACCATGCCTAGCCTTGCACGTCTTTCTCGGCAGGAGGGTCGCGCTCTTACTTGCCGGATAGTGAACTCACCCACAAACTCCAGGCCGAAAAGCTTCCACGTGCCCCGTTTGGACACGATGATGACCTGCGGGCACACGTTGCGGTGCATCTGCCTGGCCGTGTAGTGCAGGTAATGGAGGGCCTCGATTATCTGGAAGAAGAAACGCTTTTAGACATTTCGGAATGCCATGTCTAGCCAATAACTTTTCCACGGCTGGCCCTTAGGCGGATTAGCTATTCCGGACTTATCCGAGGCCTATTATCTGAGTTGAAAGCCCACTTGCACAAGTCTGCATTAGCTAATTCGGAAGGTCCACTTGCGCCAATCTGGATTAGCTAATCTGGACTGGTATTAGTAGGCTTTCAACTTAGATAGTAGGCCTTGAACAAATCCAGATCAGCTAATCCGGACGTGCGCAAGTGGGCCTAAGGGTCTTGGAATTTGTGAACGTCAAAATGTAAACAATACTTAAATGACGCCCAGAGGATAATTTTGCCTCCTATATAGGAGTATGTGTATAAAACAGTGAGCATGAAACGTCAAACCACCTTTAGACATTAAGCTTACGGAAGACTACCTATACCACAGAATACTAGTACTTCGTACAGAAGTATGACTTAGCAATTGTATTCAAAGAAATGTCTACTCAATGTCGTCAACAATATGGCGTAATTTAGTTCGCCTCCGAGTCAAGCACATTTTCGTGTAGACACCTACAAAAATCCATTGCAAGATAATTTCATACTTATTGCTCTGGAATATGATTCATAATACACTAAACCTATTCAGTGACGTAATATCACGCGACGCCATAGGGTTGACTGCTACGAGAAGCTTCTAACGCCATCTAGCGCCTCTTTCTAGTACTTTATTCATTCTCGTCCAGCCAGCAACACGTAGCCGCGCGGCCGCCGGTGAATAAAACGCGCGAGCGTGGCTCTGGCCGGTAGCGACACTCAACTTGTTTTAGCACCTACGTCGGTGCGCCGCGCGTAGGTTTGTTTTTGCTACCTCCGCGGGGAGATACACAGGCCTGCCTATACTCTGATTGTCGCATAGACAAATATATGAAACACTAGCGATCACTTGCGAGTGCAATTATATTAAAATTTAAGTACTTAGGTATTGTCACTAGAGAATAATGCAGAATTCTCAAAATCGGGCATAAGAAGTTCGCGAGATTATTACTTATAATCTCGGGAACTTCTTATGGCCAATTTTGATTTTGACAAAGACAATAATAATAAACTTATAAACTTAACTCGTAACAAATATGAAAATGTTAGGTTAAGACTTGCCCTCCACAGTAGATGTTCCACTTATAAAGAAGCTTCTAATAAAATGTATTTGATTATGTTGTATTTCGCTTCTTTTGTTACTGGCCTGTTAACATTATTACTTCGAAGTTATTTAATTTTGAGCAAATTTCTTGGCGGATCGACTAATTCTAAACGATCAAGGTTCGTGGGTCAAACATTCGGACTATAAGCACCGAGATTGGTTATCATAACACCCGGCGACTTGATTAAAACTTGTTGCAAAAAGTTTGGAATCTTAAAGTTATCTTAGTAGATCGCTGCAGAACATGGGCAAACGGAATGTCTTAATCTATTATTAATGATATACAAGATCGATCACTACATAAAGTTAGCCTTTATAGATCCCATGCTGGGCAAAGGCCTCACCTCAACTATGAGGAGGCACGAGCCACACTCCACCAACGCCTCAGTGCGGATTGGTGGAGATGTGTCTGTAAGGCAAGTCACCAGCCTTGCTGTTAGATGTTATCAAGTCGCCCTAGGTATCACTACCAAAGCCCTGCCGCCACTGTGCCACAAGCACCCTACACTACATATTACAGAATAAAGCCCCCAACTGAACTGCAGAAAACGGCATAAAGAAAGAATTTTCATGCGTTTTTTTAACCTGACAACAAAGAGATTCTTTTTAATTAGAGTTAGGTGTTATTAATGAAGCTTTTCAATTAACATATGAGATGACGATAATTGTTGAAGATTAAGAATAAAATCAGTCGTTGTGAGTAGCCTAGGCGGGTCGCCTCATATACTCGTAAGTAGCTACAGCACTTGTGTTATGGAAAACACAAACAACGTAACATAAGTAGTACACTAACACGCAGACTCGAGACAATATATGCAAAAAATATCGATTTCAATATTGAAACGACTGGGGATCTTATTCGGGATCTTAGTTATGAAAAAAAAAACCCGGTCTGCAAGCTACACGACCATGGAGCTCAACAACTCCAACTATGGAGTTATTTATCAGTATCTTAAATCGCTCGTTAAGTATGCTCACCAGCCAATCACAGTATTTGGCAGCAATTGTAACATGCCAATCACATATAATCAGTATTTAATCAGCGTAAGGGAAACAGACTAATATACCACCATCAAACAAAAACACAGGGTTATACACAGGATTATTTGAAAAACATTTATCGGTTGCTCAAATACAGCACCTTTATTTACGGAACCAACAACGAAATCAAATTGAATTTCACTCACAAAAATTAATCGACTTTGTCATCCGGTGGGACTCGAACCCACGTCCCTTCGCTATCCGGGGGAATGCTCTTACTAGTCCCACCCAATTTGATTTCGTAAAAAACTTGCAAAATAATTGCTTAAGTTACAAAAATAATCATACAACATCGAAATATCAAAAAAAATTATATAAATGTTTTTATATAAATATCAAGTTACTTTTGGCGATTTTGTAAGCAAAAACTTTTTTCCTGATTTTGATGTTAGTCTCATAGAACACCAAAATCGGCCCTTATGAAGTTAAATGTTTTTCAAATAACCCTGTAATACCGAAGTGCGAAAACGCAACAGCTAGGCAAACATTACTTTGACCATAGTCGTAAATCTATATCGCGCCGTTCGAGGAACAAATGAAAGAGTCGGAAAATAAAAGAAAGAGAGAAATCATAAAAAAATTAAAAGTTTTCTATTGTTTCAGCAAAGGAACCTTTTAAACTTCCTCGCGCACCTTGATGATCATATTTAAGATAAAAAGTAATTGAGAGGAAAACTTTTAATGGAACTGTTTCAGGTACGTCGGGAAAAACAAAGCAGCTTTATCGGGGGTGAGGAGGTAGTCATGCATCTCATTTTGACGGCGTTTAGATCCGTCAAACTTTTATTAATTTCAATGACCTCAGGTCAAGGTCAAAAAACACAGCGTGCCCGCAAATTGAAAAGCTTCTGGCAGCATTTATCATGAACTACGAGTACCTATGTTTGTTGGCCTATAATATAGGCCTACTGCATAGTAGGCCTATATTATTATACTACTACTGTAGTAGGGTACTATGGTACTATTAAGCGCCGAGGTACTCAACACAGGTTTAATTTTTATTTAGCCGGTATGCATTATTTGACATATTTTTGATGGGAATTCTGTCCAATTATACATCAAATTGAGGTTCATCGGCTGTTTAAAAATGAGTGAATTCGGGTATAAATATATTAAAACGTAGACTAAGAATTCCATTTACATGTACCTAATAATTTTCACCTTTTAATTGAACTTTCGTATTTTCAACTTTTAATTACCTTCTAACTATAAACTTGTGGAAAAAATGATAATATATGATAGCAATACAATAGATATATATATATATATATAATAAATAGTACATAATATGAATGCCAGACACAGAGATATATTTCTTTTTGTAGTTTATTTTTCAAAAGTAACAATACATATCTTTTGACAATATTCTGCCAAACTGTGTAACAGTTTGTCGGCAGAGCTCTCGTGGACATCGTTACTTACATTATGTTACTTACATTATACTTATTTAATTATTATTTAGTTAAACTACAAGTTTAGGTTACAGTTTAAGGTTAGGCTTACAGGATTGTTTACTATATCTCCTATGTATATAGACTCGATGCAGCATTCCCTAATGGCCTGTTTCATAATGTCCCAATAAGTTCTGGTCAGCGTCATCCGTCCAAACATAATCAAAGTCAAAATTAAATTACTCATACGAAATGAAGTTTCATATTTAAATTGAGTTAGCGCTTATTTGTCGATAGTGACACAGGCCCTTACACTACTAACATTATTGGTAACAACAACAGTTTAGGAAAGGTAGGTTTACAATCTAAGTACACGAAAACAAAAGAATAACTTGTTGTTGTACAGCAATCCACAATAAGAAAAACACACCTATAATAGTATAATCGCTCGAACAGTGTGAGCACACAATTAAATACTGCCCGTTTACGCGATTTAATGGATTTTAACGACATAATTATCGTTCTCATGAAATAAATATCAGTAAGTAAAATAGTATATAATACGAACAGATATTGGATTTCTATCCGTTATCCTAGTCGCCATAGCACAAGCTAACGAGTTCACCAATTTTTAAACAGCTGGTAAACATAGATTGATGATTTAAATTTGACACAATTCCTATTCAAAATATATCAAATAATATAGTAAGTGTGTTAGTGAACAGTGCTTAGAGATTTTTTTAAACAATTTATTTATTTATTATTGTGGAACGAAAATAACGCTTTAGTTACAATAGATAACGAAATTAATAATGAAAAAAAATACATAGTGTAGTCTGATATTCTGGCCAGTGGCATTTTACTACATAATTTGTCAAATTCCGTTTACTGAGGCCCTTTTGAGTTTCCCTGTTTGGCTTCCGGCTGTGGTAATTAATATTTTGTTCCTAACGACTTTCCCGGACTCGATGTTTTCGTTCGACAGGTGTCGAATCGAAACCCTTTAATTAAAATAATTAATATACAAACTTCATTCACGTTAATTAAATGTCAACATTGGTCCATGTATTTAGTATGTATTGTGTAGTCCGACCGCCGTGCTTTCATTGCCGTGGTTTCCGTAGCCAAAAATCGATATCGAAATGAAAAAAAAGACACGGCCATAAAAAAAACCATTGCAATGCCTTGTAAAACAGTTAAGTTTAATTGCCGTGGCTAGTTGTTTCACTTCCGTGACCCTGTTTTCATCGCCGTGGTACGAGTATCTATGATTAGACAAAAAAATGTTTTTACCTGTTATACAGGTAGTACCGAAATGATTGAGTCTATCCGAATCCGAAATCTATCATTTCCGTAGCACAGTTCTTTTATTGCCGTGGACCCTTGTTCATCTTCAGCTTCATCAAAAAGTCCACGGAAAAGAAGATTTTAATGGACCTGTTGAAATTAACCTAAATGAACTTACCTATCCCGCCCCTTTCTGACTGAGCTCATACATTTGCAAGGCATCGGGCATAATATTTCGTCTTGAGGATGATAGATGACCTGACGGGATGGGCAGCTTGTGCGGACTACAGCACATCAGGGTAACTGTAGCATCTAACGCAGATGTAACAAGGACTATTTTGCAACAAAAATATGTAGTCTGTCTGATGTACTGGCCATGGCACCTATTGGAGCTCTATTTTTGATTTACTGGCGTGCAGATTTTTACTGATTTTCGTTTTTCATCTAAAACTCTGCACCTTTAAATCACTCGTTCATCTGTACTCGACCGCTTAAAACCGCAACAAGTGCAAAGTCCACTTGTCACAGTAGTGATGGAATAAACGTCAAAATTATTGAGTTGAATTATAAGTCGAATTCGCCAACAGAATGAATTACGAGTGATTAAAAAATGTATCCTAGACGTCGGAAAAGTTTCAGTGACGGATTCTTTCCGAATTAAAATGTCAAACATTATTTCCGAACGCAGTTTTCGAAAGCTAATGTCATTTGTGCATAGTGGAAACGTCAAAGTTTCCGATACCGACGTTTTCAAAATCTGAAGTTTCCGACGTTTGTGAATAAGGGTGATGGTGTGCTGGCAGTAGCGAGAGCACAGAATAAGTACTAGTACCTCGTACAGAAGTATGACTTAGCAATTGTATTCAAAGAAATGTCTACTCAATGTCGTCAACAATATGGCGTAATTTAGTTCGCCTCGCCAGTGACGTAATATCACGCGACGCGATAGGGTTGACAGCTACGAGAAGCTTCTAACGCCATCTAGCGCCTCTTTCTAGTACTTTATTCATTCTCGTCCAGCCAGCAACGTAGCCACGCGGCCGCCGGTGAATAAAACGCGCGAGCGTGTCGCTGGCCGGTAGCGACACGCAACTTGTTTTAGCCCCTAAGTAAGGGTCGCCGCGCGTAGGTACGGTTTTGCTACCTACGCGGGGAGATACACAGGCCTGGCGAGAGTAATGTGTTCTAACCACTCCGATGTATCATTTCAACGATGTTTGTCTGTTTCTTTACGACATGCTTACATACTACTTTAAAGTCCTGACCCGACACACAGTAGTTGTGGTTATGTGGCCGAGAGCGTGACGCCAGCATTTGAAAAGTATCGCAAATCACACAGTGTACGTGTGACGCCATGGCGTCACACCATGGTGTGACGTCTTTTAATCAACGTGTTACAGAAATAGAGCTGGGATAAAACTTTTCTTGTGAATAAGGGTGTAGGGCCGTGTTCAGAAAGGGTACAAGTCTTGTAATACAAGTCTGTAACCATAGTAACACTAAGAGTTATTTTAAGTATTACTATACTTGTATCCTTCCTGAAACAAGGCTTTGATCGACCTATAAACTGAAAAACTTTGACTGCCTGACTGACGGACATGTCAACGCACAGCCCAAACTACTAGAATAACGTACTTACTTGAAATTTTGCACCCTGCTTCCTTTTATTTATAGTTTAGGTGAGCACTAAGACCAAAATTTACCAATTTCTAAACCGCCGGTAAACGTTGTACGGGCTGCTTGCTGTACACCTTTAGGGTTGATAGTAGATTGATAGATAGCGGAATGAAAGTCCTTGATAGAGATTGATTGATATATTGATAGAACTGATCTTACGACTAAATGATATAATGATAGTGAGTACGCGCGGCGCGAGTAAATGGCAAACACGAACTGACTAAATGATTGAAGTCGAGTAAAAATGTTGATGTGACGCGAACCTACGAAATAATGCATATTAGGTAAAATGCTGATATGACAGTGTACGTGCTAGCTCGTACATCCTGCCGGGCCAGAAAGATGCGAGATGGAGTGATGAGATGATAATATGAGTAACAAGGTGATGGAACAATTTTTGCTTAAAATAGTTACAAGGTGATAGAACATTGTTTAACTTAAATACTACAGAGAACTAAACTCTCGTTCACGAATAGGCGACGTAGCCTTATCGAGTACACGCGCACTTGATACATTAGCTTTGGCACTTTTGATTTCATTTAGCTCAACTACGCACTGATTACCACTGATTGCACTACACTGATTCACAACACTTTCACTGATACACTGAACCGGGGTGTGTGCGGCGGCATCTTGGACGCCAGCTCGCGGCGCAGGCTGAGGCGCAGGCTCAGGCGCCCGCTGCGTTCGCCTGCGCAGGCGCCGCGCGACGACGACGACCAGCGCGGCCACGCCGCCGGCTGCCAGCACGTAGATTACCACGTAGTGGTGTACGTCGTGATATGATACACGATCTGCTAGAACTCCCTCGGATGCGCTTGTTTTCATGTCTTGTATGTGTCGACTGATTTCTTCTAGTTCTTTTTGATAGTCGACGGTCACAGGTGGAGTCTCGATAGCGGAAATTGGTACTGATAGATTGATTATGTTGTTGATAGGTGGGATATTGACCTTTAGGATATCAGCTCTTTGGTTCAAAACGTTTGATAGATGTTTGTGCGGGTAAACTGTAAACGTAGTCCCTTTGATAACGCACTCATCGCTTAATGTAATAATGCCAGCCATATTTAACTGCTCGGCTGTAACGTGATCTTCGCATATGACTCGTACAGTGCGTTGCCCGCAACAGAAAAATAGGTAAGTATTCATGTTACGTAACTCGGCCCATTTATTATTACAGACAGTAGTTACCGTTTCGCACTGATTTGATAAATGATTTTTGATACATAAGTTCTCGTCTGATTGCATTTGATATACTGGTTGCTTTAAGCGACAAAAGAAAGTGTCGATGTCGTATCGAACACAGTCTTGCATATCTCGGTCTTGCATAGGGACGTAGGAGTCCTTTCGTTTGTTCACGGCTACGTATTCTGATACAAGGATGATATTTATCATATTGTTGTTTATTTTCTGTGGGATAGGTATTAACTTGTAAACATCGAAATTGTCTCTGCTCACCAAAGGGATATTTACTTCGAAAATGATGAAGTTCTTCAATGCTCTTCGATAGGACTGAATATTTGACAACGGTAGTGTCAAGTCTTTAGTCCGGTTATGACATTTAGTTCGTATCTTAGTTGTTCCGGAGTGAGAAGGTGAAAGTTGAATTTTCGTTGATAGACGTTTGTGATAGAATCGACTAATGTTTCTTGAATGCTTTGCAGGTTTACTAACACGCCGTGGGCAATAACTGATGATAGTGTAAAGTCGTTGGCGTTTACTGCATTTTGGAGTTCACTTTTCTGACTGTTAATTTCTTGTTCTATTCTGTTTAGGTGTAAGTTAAAACTTTTATGTTGCTTGTTTATCGATGTCTCTACTCTTTTGATTAAATTAAATTCAGCTTCTACGATTGACGTTTGGTTTTTCCATAATGATGCCAAATGTTTCTGGTTTTCTCTCACCGTCTGTATATCTCTTTCATATTGTTCAGCGAAATTTTGATCGAGTACGCCGAACAGTGTGTTAGCGATAGAGCCGATCCCGTTAATAAGGCCGCGGCGCGTGCGCTCGCGCCGTGTGAGCTGCTGACCAAGCAAGATGCCATTGTAGTGCTCTAGCTCGGTGAACCCGTGGTGTAATTGTAGAAGGATGACGTCACATTGCGGTATCTTTTTACTTTTATGATTCGAACATGATCCGTCAAGGTGAGTTATATATTTACCGAGTAATTCTGTGCCTTGCCAATATGGTGCCATGTCGTAATAAATAACTAATGTCCATTGATCTCGCTCTAAGCGCATGTTTGCGATTTTGTAAAGACCATGGCTGTTGTTTAGTTTTGATACTTGATACGAAGAATACACAGGAGAGATGATCATAGTCAACCAAAAAACCATTAAATATAGGAAATTTATTTTACTTGATTTAAATGTCGACTTCTTACAATTGTTGCTGTCTGTTGTGGTTGTAGCCGTAAGCTTGTTTAGTTTCTGGGCGTCCTTTAGCGACTCTTGATATTCATCTCGTGATAAAAGTGATATTTTGCTTATAGGCCTCTTCATTAGACCGTTTTTTGTTTTAAGTGTGACTACACGTACATATCCGTCATTTCCGGGGTGCAGTTCCTCTATTCTTCCTAGTGACCATTTGCCTGAAGGTAAGTTGGCGTCGTTGATTATTACAATATCGTCAATTTTGAGGTTTTCTTTCGGCTGGCGCCATTTACTTCGGGCTGATAGTTGACTTAGATACTCATTTCGCCACCGTTGCCATGTAACGTCAAATATTTTCTGAGTTAATTGCCATCGTGTCCTGTGATCCCTTTCAGTTTCTACAATTCTTAATGTGGGGCCACTAGCCAAAAAGTGTGAGGGCGTTAAATAGTCCAAATCTTCACAATCTTCCGATAATGCGCACAGCGGCCGGGCGTTAAGACACGCTTCTAATTGAGCTAAGAGGGTGGAGTCTGGAGTATTCCTCGAAGGTCAGTGTTTGGTCTCCTACCACTCTTTTTAGATGATACTTGAGACTTTTAACGGCGCTTTCCTAAAGCCCACCGGCACTTGGCTTGGCATTGGATTTCCATATCAGTGATAGCTGCGAAAAATTGATCATCTAGCGTTGTTTGTAAATCTATGTATTCTTGATTGAGGACTCTGTTTGCACCCACGAAGTTTGTGCCGTTGTCGCTATAGATATAGCGCGGCGCTCCTCGTCTTGCCGAAAATCTTCGTAAAGCTGCTAAGAACGTTGACGAAGTGAGGTCTGATACTAACTCGAGATGCACGGCTTTGGTTGCCATGCACACGAAAACAGCGATATAGCCCTTTGTTGTTTTGATACCTCGGCCTTTACTGGATTTAACTTCCATGAATCCAGTTAGGTCGACGCCGGTGTGATTGAATGGCCTTGATCGTGTAGTGCGAGCTGCCGGTAAGTCACCCATGATTTTTTCGTGTCTTACAGGATCGTGACGTCGGCACGTGACGCATTTTCTTAGTTGTTTTTGATAGCTCTGTTTCCTCCTAAAATCCAATATTTTTGCCTAATAAATGCCGAAGTCAAACGGGCTCCGCCGTGGAAAACAAGCTTGTGTGATTGATCAATGATAAGTTCAGCTAGACGACAGTTGTTAGGGATGATAATAGGGTGTTTTCTTTCCAGATCCATTTGGGTGTTCCTCAGCCGTCCTCCGACTCTGACTATTCCTTCGTTGTCCAGAAATGGATTTAATTAGCATATTCTGCATTTCGTTGATATTAGATTGTTGGTTTTCAGGCTTGTTATTTCTTTGTTGAATTCTTGTTTTTGTACATATTTGATAATGATAGTTTTTGATTTAGTTAATTCTGATAGTGATAGGTAACTTTGCATGTTCGATTTTTTCTTTGTAGTGAATCTTTGAATCCATGATAGTATTCTAACGACTTTGATAAATGAACTATGTTTTGATAGCAATTGATAAATAATATCATTTTCTACATTATGCTCAGTGACAATGTTCACCTGTTTACATTGTTTCAATTCCTGATTAGTTGAATATGTAGGTCGGACTTTTTCTTCCTTGTAGCTTGGAAGCCAAGAGGGTCCATTCCACCACAAAGGATGATCTATTAACTGAGTAGTAGTTAGACCTCGGCTAGCGCAGTCCGCGGGGTTTTCCTCGGATTTTACGTAGCGCCAGCGTTCTGGAGGCATGACATCAGTTATCTGTTTAACTCTGTTTGAAACAAATGTCTTCCACCTAGCTGGGTCTCCATTTAGCCACCCAAGACATATCATGGAATCAAACCAACCATATAGTTTAATATTGTAGGTACTCAAACATTGCTTCACCTTTTGCATTAATTTTGATAGTAAAAGGACTCCGCTTAGTTCCAATTTTGGGAGTGATACTGTTGATTTAGTCACCAAGTTTAGGCACCAATCTTGATTTACCTACAAACAGTGAAACATCTGATTTCTCACCTCTCCTGATTTTACAATATATGACGCACGCGTACGCTTTTGCTGACGCGTCGCAAAAGCCGTGCAATTCAATAGCGTCACCTTGCTTTGGTTTTATCCACCTGTTAATTTTTTTTTATTAATATTTTTAAAATCGTCTTTGATCTTTGTCCATTCTGTTTGAATAACTTCTGATATAGGGTCATCCCACTTTATTTCAGATAACCAACACGTTTTGGAAAATTATCTTTAATTTGGTAGAGAGTGGTGATAAAAATCCCAGAGGGTCAAATAATTTCGAAATTGATGATAATAATGATCTTTTAGTATCCGATTTTGATGATTGGTCAAATTTGATATCAAATGAAAGGGTGTCTTCTTGTGGGTCCCAAGTGAGTCCGAGTGTTTTCGTTTGTTCTGATCGCTTGAAGTTAAAGTTCTCTTGATTGTTAAAAGCTGGGTCATTAAGCTCTGGAATATTTGATTTCCACTTTCTAAGGTTGAAACCACCGGCTTTTAATAAACGGATAAGGTCAATGCATAATTGCTGTGCCGATTTGATATTATGTTGACCATAAACAAGGTCGTCCATATAAAATGCTTGTTCTAAGACGTCTGCAGCGAGGCTGTTGTTAAAGTTTGGTCTTTCATCTAAAGCAAGCTGTTTCAGGGTCATCATCGCAAGAAACAGCGCAGCTTTGGTCCCATATATTACCGTAGCTAATTGATATTCTTTGATAGGTTCGTAGGTGGTATTACGCCAAATGATTTTTTGATATTTTTGATCTTCTAAATTCATACGAATCTGTCGAAATATTTTCTTAATGTCCGCAGTGAATGCAAATTGAAACTGTCTCCACTTTATGATTATTGATTGCAAGTCTTGCTGTAGGTTAGGTCCACTTGCCATGACGTCATTCAAGCTACATCCCGATGTTGTTTTCGCGGACGCGTTGAAGACGACCCTAAACTTTGTACTCGTGGATTCTGCGCGCTCTACACCGTGATGAGTAAGGTAGCATTCTGGTGTAGAGTTGTTGGTTGATGTGTTCATGTGACCTAGTGATTGATACTCTTCCATAAATGATTTATAGTCCTTTTCCATTACTTCGTTTTTTGAGAATTTTCTTTCTAATGATTTAAATTGTGCGATTGCTTTATTTTTTGATTTACCTAAGTTTTCTTCAAAATTATATTTCAAGGGCAGTCGAACTTCATATCGACCGTCTTCCCCTCGTTTGGTTGTCTCCTTGTAATATTTAATGCATTGCTGATCTTCTGTTGATAGGGTTGGCTCATCGATGATATCCTCTATTTCCCAAAATTTATGAATTTCTTCTAAATTAGTCAGTACTACATTACAATGAAGAGTTTTAACATTCCCGCATAAAATCCATCCGAGACGTGTATGTTGTGCTATAGGTGAGTTCTGATCGGATCTACAAATTCCTTCTAAAATAATTAGTGAATAAATATCGGCACCTAACCATAGGTCCACAGGGTTGCTAAGATTGAATTCAGGATCTGCTAATGATATGTTGTCTAAGTATGACCAACTTGGTCTGGTAAATGAGTTGGTTGGTAAATTCTTGATAAGATTTTGCATGATCAGGGTATCTGTTACGAATTCAAAAAGCTAATGAGTGATGAACACTTTAAGTGTATCGTTCCTTTACAGTTGCTTTCTTTTATACCTACTCCAGATATTACACCGTGGCAGCTCTGTCGAGGCAGCCCTAACAGTTGCACGGCATTTTCCGTAATGAGGGATGTTTGTGAACCCTGATCTATTAAGGCTCTAAGTTTTATGTTAGTACCATCTGCTTTTTGAACCTTGACCAATGCTGTTGCTAAAAGTATTTCTGGTACGTCACGTTGTAGTGACACGTGTGAACTTCGCATACCCTGAGCAGGCTCGGGTTTCAAAGCGCTTCGTGCGCCTGAGTTCTGCGCGCCGAAAGCGTGTACGGGCTTTTCGAATGCTCCGTGCAATAAAGTGTTATGTGCCTGATTACATTCGGGGCACTTTTTATCTGAAATACATGCTTTACCGTTATGGCAATAAAGGCAATTTTGGCACAACTTGTACTTAATAAAAGTGGCACGTTTTAATGATGGCGACATTTCAATAAATTGTTGACAGTGAAAAACTCCGTGATCGTCACTTTGGCAAATGGGACACTTAAAGAATTTGGTGACATAAACGTTTCTGTTAGGTATTGGTTGCGAAATTGCTTTTCCGGTTGCTTGAAATGGTTGTTTTGTCATAACTTGATTTGAATTATTCTGATATTTAGGTCTTGTATGATTGATTATTTTGATAGTTTTGGCTGTTGCGCGGGCTAAACTTGTGTAAATGCTGTTCTTGTTTACGACGAGATGATTCCATGGTCGCAAATTTACTTTCCAAAAATTATATAAATTCTTTTATATTGGGCACATCTCTCGGGTTCTTTACAGATGCGATATATTCCTTATGGGTGTCAGCATCCAATTTCTGACACATAAGATAAATAAGAAGCGGGTCCCACGAATCGACATCGATGCCTAGGTTTTTGATAGCGTTCAGGCTTTCTAGGATGGCGTCGTGGATCCTTTTGATATGATTGTATGATGGTTGCTGTGCTACAGAAATGTTGAGCATGATTTCAATAAGAGAATTCAAGATGAGTTTTTTATTATCAAATCTGTGGTTTAGTATATCCCAGCAGATCGAGTAGTTGTCTGATGCGATAGGTAGATGTTGTATAAGCCTTTCCGCCTCGCCCTTGACCTTCGACTTCAAGAACTGCATTTTTTGGGCGTTTGATAGTGATGGGTTGCTATGAATGGTTTCGGTAAATAAGTCCTTGAACGAGGTCCATTGATGATAGCTCCTGTTGAACGAGGGAATTTCTATTTGAGGGGTCGACATATCGCGATGAGAGATTGACCACATTTTTTGATTGATAGCGTTGTTATATGTTCGCTCGTGCCTAAAGAATGCAGCTTCGTAACTGGGGTCTCTGTCCCCCAGTGTGCTGTCCAGTTCCCAGTGAAGAGCGTCGATCGTTGACCAACGAGTATTGATAATGCGCAGCAAATGATCGAACTCCCATTTTTCTGATATATTGTCCAACACGATAGTTGAGATGGTATGCTCAAAGGCTTTAAAATTGCTGATTTGTTTTCTAAGCATCTCATCAGTTTTTCTAGGCGAGCCTTGATGAGACTTGTTAAGGGAAAAAGTAGGTTGTTGGTCATGTGATGGGCTCGGTGGCGGGATTGGAGGTACATCTAAAGGCGTTGGAGGTCTAAGAAGAGGTAAAGTCTCCTTTATTGGTGGCTCATAGTTTTGTATAGCTGATCTGATATTGAAACTCTTGCCAGTAGCCATCTAAAGTAGTCAATCGACGTTTGATATAATCCACCGTTTTCCTATCCGGACTATCCTTCTTAAAGTTGCTGTACACTTGTTCGATAGCCGAAGAGGTTTGATCTTGGTTTATTAAAAGATCTTCCATTTTTGTCATAATGATATAGTGGCAGAAGAGAGAAAGTAAATTGGAATGATCTTACTTGAACTCTCCGGTCGTTGATATATTGACTGCAAAGGTAGCTGCTTACAACCTCCTTTTCTTCTCCTTGATAGCCTTGATACTGCTGATAATGCACTGCAATCCTTGATAATAGTTTTTGATAGTTCACTTCACATGTATAACAGAGTCACGTTTTTCTATGATAGTCCACGTGTGCACTAAATCACACGCGAGTAGTGATCCGGCTCGAATAAATATGTACGGGCTGCTTGCTGTACACCTTTATAGTAGATTGATAGATAGCGGAATGAAAGTCCTTGATAGAGATTGATTGATATATTGATAGAACTGATCTTACGACTAAATGACATAATGATAGTGAGTACGCGCGGCGCGAGTAAATGGCAAACACGAACTGACTAAATGATTGAAGTCGAGTAAAAATGTTGATGTGACGCGAACCTACGAAATAATGCATATTACGTAAAATGCTGATATGACAGTGTACGTGCTAGCTCGTACACTTCAATTGGCAGGATTCCCATACGAAATATGTCAAATAATGCTAAACCGGCTGATTAAAAATTAAACATGATATGTATGTGTTCGTGAAGGCTAAGAATAGTAATGATGGCAATAATTCAATCGCAGTAGCGAAAGGGCAGATCTGGTAATACTGCGTACGTACGACGGACATCCGATCGCAAGCAATTCAGTATTATTGCAAATGATTACATGTACATAGATATTATACAGGAACCTATTGGTAGTCTAGGCGCAATTTACTGTTATTACGATGCGAGAGCACTAGTTGCATTGTATTGTTTAATAATTAACACAGGTTAACAATATAACATACATTAACATAGCATTTTATATATCTACTTACGAATGACAGCAAAATGTAAAAAACCGGAGAAGTGCGAGTCAGAAGACTAGCGGCAAGAAGGCTTTCGTACCATTATCTGTACATTAGACACGCATTATTTCGTTTTTAAAACGGCAAAAAAGCTAGTTTGTTCTATGGGAGCCAACCTTAAATATTTATTTATTTTTTAAGTGCATATACAACTAAATATTTTGGGAATATTTTAAGCTCTACCTGTTGTCTTTGTTACTATTTACTAACTTTATCATTATTTATTTTATTACTTTATTACTTGTTACTATTTACTAAGTTACCCACTTAAATATCTAATGTTTTTGTTGTTATAGCGGAAACATCAATACATCATCTGTGGAAGAGATCTGTGAAGATGCAGCCTGGTGACAGACAGACAGATAGACGGACAGTGGAGTATTAGTCATAGAGTCCTATTTTGACCCTTTAGGTAAGGAACCCTAAAAAATATATAGTAAAGCTGATAGCATTAAAAAGTTTGAGTGGAACCAACCGATGTAAATAAAATATTTTCATATTCACCTCACCTTGCTCCCGAGTGATAACTCGTTTTAAAACTGTTTCAAATATGAAGGCAACATGTGTATTCAGACACCTTGTTTTGTGAATGCCGAGTAAGCTTTGTCTTCCTGGCTTTGTGCTGTTGGTTCGTTAATAATTCGTCGGTAGGATAAGAACTTACAGTTACACTCGCGAGCAATAAAAATAATACAAACAAAAAGTAAAAAAGCAATTTAGAAAAAAAATGCTATAAAGCTATTCAGTATATATATATTCAGTCGTCAACCAAAATTTTAACTATGGTATGGGAAATGGTATCATCCATATTTGAAATGCGAAAGTATGCCTGTCTGTCAGTTACCCTTGACGCCAAACTGCTAAACTGATTTGGGTTGGTATAGAGATAGAGGCGCCGTAGGAGGATTCATGCCCTCCACCAGCCCCTCCTAGACGGGCCTCAGGCGAATGACACGGGGGTGTCGGCCGTGGTACCGGCCACACTGGGTTGGGAAGTCCCACATAACCCCCAGCGGCCCCCGCCGCCGGTGTGGTATGCGAAAAGCATTTTCCAGTCGTTAAAAAAGATTGTTAGAGGGTCAATTAAAATAAAGGTGAAGTGAAATAAAAGTTTATATGGCAAATCCGACATGGGCGCGGGCAAAGTCGCGGGAACCGCTAGTTAGGAAATAAACAAAACTGGAAATTGACTGCAACTTTAATTACGGGAGTTTCTATCTCGAATCCGAACCGTAGTTTACAGGTGTATACGATTTATTGCTGGCGGCTGTACAAAGCTCGACAGCTAAACGCGAATAAAGGCGACAGCTATCCAGGGCTACAGAGGAATGCTAAAATAACATTTTCTTAACGATTCGCCCGAGGGCCGGCAGATATCTTTGTCAGGCAGTTGCGTCTATTGTTCTCTTGAATAATCGTTAGGTTAACAATCAACGTCCAATACGAATAAAGGTACGCATTCCCAAACTAGCGGACAAACATTTGTCTCAGTTCTCAGGGTTAAACAGGCGCTGAGAATTCTCATAGCAAATCCAATTAAATGTAATCAATAATATCACTTGCCGGTATATAGTTTGAAACACAGATTGAATAGAACATTTTCATCTCGGAAATCACCACTCAACGGGGTGAAAAGGGAAAAAAGCACAGAAAATGTGTGTGCAATTACCTACTAAAAGTAATGAAATAAAACTGGCGCTCTCAAAAGAATAAGAAACTTACAATAATTTGCAATTTCGTACCTATGAAATTGAAATTGTATTCTCATTTTCTATTCTGATTTCATGTTTTTAACTTTTATGTATTGTTATAATTTTTCCTACTTCTACTACTAAGGTTTTCTATCTTTAAAGTTATAAAAAAAACTGTAACACATTATTTATGAGGAAGTAATTATAAACACATATTTCAACATGTCGTCGGTTTAATTACTTCAACTAGGTATATTTTTGTCATTCACTCTATTTTTGAGGAATTTAAATACTCAGTGGATAGCTTTTTTTCCATCTACCTGTGGTTAGCAATTTTATGGTATTAAAAACATTTAAAATAGTTTTTTTGGAAATATATTTTTTCTCAATTTTGTTTATACAAATCTCGAATAACAAAGGTCCTATTATTATTATCTAATGTATCGTTTATTAGGCTTTTTTGGTTTTTACGAAGCATTCGATGGCCAGCATAGACCGGTAACCGCGACCACTGGAGAAGTTTGGGGGAGGCCTTTGCCCAGCAGTGGGACAAAAAACGTCTCTTTAGCTTCATACGTAGATGTTTATTCCGTGGCAAAACACAGCCCTACGTAGGTAAAGCTCTACTCCGCGATTTATTGGCTAGGTCAACTTATTTTTAGCCGGTGTTGTGGTTATAAATAGGAAGGTACCTACGTCTTGTGACCGACCTTGGCGATTAGTGCTGTTTATGTTGTTGTCGTTGTAAAGTAAAGAATTGTCTATATTTACGAGTGCCAAAAATAAGGTAACATGTGCAGGCAGGCCCAATAAGGCAGTTGTCTTACTGCCGACGAGTAAACGAGTAACCGTCGGCGATTTTCAGGCTCAAGAAACGTACAATAGATATACATCCCAAGTAAACAAAATAAATGCATACATTAATGGTTGATCGCTGACTGTTCAATCTGCCGGCGAGAACTCGCTTCACTAGTTTGTCGCTTAGCGATAAAGCGATCGAACACAAAACTCGTTTGGCGTTCAACTAGAGGTTAATTTATATTCCAATTTCAAATCGCGGTCGCCCAAGAACACTCGGCCAGTCCTGTGTATCTCCCCGCGTATGTAGCAAAAACGTACCTACGCGCGGCGACCCTTACTTAGGGGCTAAAACAAGTTGCGTGTCGCTACCGGCCAGCGACACGCTCGCGCGTTTTATTCACCGGCGGCCGCGCGGCTACGTTGCTGGCTGGACGAGAATGAATAAAGTACTAGAAAGAGGCGCTAGATGGCGTTAGAAGCTTCTCGTAGCAGTCAACCCTATCGCGTCGCGTGATATTACGTCACTGAATAGGTTTAGTGTATTATGAATCATAGTCCAGAGCAAGAAGTATGAAATTATCTTGCAATGGATTTTTGTAGGTGTCTACACGAAAATGTGCTTGACTCTGAGGCGAACTAAATTACGCCATATTGTTGACGACATTGAGTAGACATTTCTTTGAATACAATTGCTAAGTCATACTTCTGTACGAAGTACTAGTACTTATTCTGTGGCTCGGCTTATAGACCAGCGACTCTACTCGCTTCTCGCTCATCGTTGTCGCTCGGAACTGCCTAAGGGTGCCTTTAAGTTGACATGTCATTTTTGTCCTAAACTTAATAAATTACAGTCGAAAGCATAATCTTAAGGTTACCTGGTTATCCTAAGGTCTCTTACCTGCAAGAGGCCGTATCGCAGCTCGATGTCCAAGAAGAAGTATTCCTTGGCGTGTGGCGGGCGTTGCGGAGGCGCAGTCGGCTGTTGCGTGCCTGACGGGCCCAGCGAGATGGGCAGCGGCATGATCGGCTGCTGTGCCCCTGGCACTATGGGCGATGACTCCTGGGACAAAAGAAAATATAATAAGAACAAGTGCAAAAAGACAACAAAAAAT
This sequence comes from Pyrausta nigrata, assembly GCA_949316185.1. Lineage (NCBI taxonomy): Eukaryota > Metazoa > Arthropoda > Insecta > Lepidoptera > Crambidae > Pyrausta > Pyrausta nigrata. Next base: position 6,567,357 of record OX438936.1, read on the forward strand.
TGGCAACTGATCAAACAAGCAAACATAATTATTAAAAAAACAAAACACCCGACTGCAAAAAATATTATATTATTGAAATGGTCTTTTTACTGGCTTTCATTTGATACCCATATAGCTATGTTAAGGAAAATAACAATTCCCCCTCTTACTTTATATCCATTTGTGGGCGCCATTCTTTAATGTATATAGCCTATGCCACTGTCACAATTTTGACAAATTCAACGACACTTCATATGTCAAAAACTGTCCAGCCGTTTCCAAACAATTATGTACATCCATACTCTCGAAAAACATAACCCTCCTTCCGCAGTCGAGTAAAAATAGGAATCATACTGTTAAACCGGATTTTGAACGAAACGTCGTACTGCCAAATAATGCGGCTTGTTGGCATATGTCAACCGCGGATTGACGTGAGCTGTCAATTGAAGAGACGCTGCGCGGATGGCGTACGCGCCTTTATTGTATTATTGTGTTAACCTCGTAATTGTAAGGAATATCGATTAGATTGTATTACTGTAAATCACCAAGATATGGATAAAGATGAGTATATTGATATAAATGTGTTTATTTTATCATCGACATCCTGACTGCCTTTTCATTTCAGAAGTGAGATGTGAACTTGCGTTACACCACTCGTAACATGTTCCTAGTGTTTCAGATGTGTTTGGCTTTTGTGAATCAACTGAAAACCATCGTCGCAGCCAGAATGAGTGGAATAGACGGTGCAACCTGTAGAGATGAAGCGCAAAAGAGGCTACGTCGCAAATGACGCCGAAACATTAATTGTTCATCGAGTGGCGCCAATAAGCCCAGCTATCCAAAGACGCCAAGTCTTCCTAACTGGTACATGTGAGTATTTGTGTGTGAGTTATTAAGAACCCTGGGTTGCATAGCATAGCATGAACGCCATAGAAAACAAACCCCGTAATAGAAAACTCGAACTTAAAATCAAACTAAAACCTAAAACAATAAGTAGGCGCGGTCGGTAAATAAAATGCTCATGCGAAAGCTGAATAAATATGCTTTGTTTCTGTGTGGCCTGTCTTTTGATAGGATGCTGTGTGGCCCCGTCTTTTGATGGGATTTGCGTGTGCAAATGCACTATATTGAGAGCAATGTGCTCCATAAACTTATTTACGTTGGCATGTCACATGTAAACCAACTGTGTGGGCATTATACAATGCAGAGCTGTGTGGGAACATGCCAGGACTGTGTGGCCCCTTAGGGAAATCATTGAAGTAGCTGTGTGCCTAGTCGCTAAAACAAACAACTAAAACCCTAAATAATAAACTCTCATCCATCAATCAAGATCAACATGTTATAAAATATAATAAAATGTATGTTTACTACAATATTTTGATTTGTTTGTGTACCCTATTGATACTACGCCGCGCACACTCACACGCATACCTGCCTTATTTTTATTTGTTTAAAACGTACCGTGAGAACCCCGGAGATCGAGTCGACATCGAGACGTTCCCTATGACACATGTACTAGACCGACCAGAGCGCTTTCGCCGCGTGTGTATTCTGTGAAGCTCCTTACAGACATTTCGATTGATTGTCGCCTGTGAAGTGATACCTAAACCCTGAAAGCGAGATGTGGCAAGTACCTAGCTATAAGTGCTCAGACCTGACTAATTTTCCACCTATCATTGTCGCCCTCCACGTGTAATCCACTGCCTAAACTCTCAAACATTCTGGTAGCAGAGCGTAATTTTTTATTAGGACCCCTTATTAGTAACGTAATTTGTTTAATTGAGAGTTATTTGTTTGCTACTTTCCTTTGTAATTTGAACAAAACGTCTCGTCATATACCTAACCTATTTACAGTAAATTCCTTAATACCATTCGAGTACAACCACTTTTACATATGTGTCGATTAAATCGATTAGCGCGTTAATTACCTACCCTTTGAGTGCAAGTGAGGTGCGCGAGCGCTTTGTTTCCCTATTGATCACGCCATTACCGCGTGACCGCGTGCGAGTTGTTTACGAGTTACGTTTGCTATACCCTGTGCATCTGTGTCGTCCCTTACTATTTGTTCCTTTACGCATTCTATTGGAATCTTTTGTGAGTTTAATTTACCTACCTTGTTTCCTGCGATTTAAAGTAAATAAAATGTCGGATACCGAAACCGGCAACGAGATCGTAAGGGCCGTACTTCACACGGATACAGCTGAATACCGTGAAGCTATAGGTGAACTCCGTTATACGAGGGTCAAACTGAAAGTTCTTAGAAAATCAAAAACTGATTACATTAGCCAGTTATTAGTTTTATTATATCTTTTCAAAATATTGTCCATTGACGTCAATACACCGCTGCATGCGATGGAACCACTGGGAAAAGCACTTTGCCCACTCGTCTCTTCAATGGCATCGCGATACGCAGCCACCGCTTCTTCAGCATTCATAAACCGCTTTCCTTTAAGTTTTTCTTTAATTTTTGGAAATAAATAAAAATCACAAGGCGCGAGGTCGGGGCTATACGGCGGGTGACCCAGTAATTCAACGTTTGATGTCGCCAAATAGTCGATCGTTCGCTTGGCGGTGTGCGACGAGGCGTTGTCGTGGTGAAGGAGGATCCTACTGCGAGGTCGTTTCTCTCGAACTTTTTCCAAGACAAGTGGCAAACAATTGGTAGTGTACCATTCTGCAGAAACTGTTTTTTGATCCTCTAACACAATTGTTGCGAAATGACCTATCCTTCCAAAGAACGAGGCCACCATTTTTTTTCCCGCACTTCGATCTCTCTTCACTTTAGTTGGCAACTCCTCGAAAGGAAACACCCACTGAGCAGATTGTCTTTTGGTTTCAGGATCATAACAGTAAATCCAGCTTTCGTCACCTGTTAGTATGTCGAACACAGCATTTGAGTCACCTCCGTTAAATCTTTCAATCATTTTACGGCACCAATCCACACGATGGAGTTTTTGAGCCTTAGTCAAATTATGAGGTATCCACCGGGCGCAAAGCTTCCTGACCGCTAAATGTTCGTGGAGGATTTTGTGCACTTGACTCATACCGATGCCTAAGCTTGTCCGAATCTGCTGATAGGTCACTCTTTTGTCAGTCTCTATCATACGCCGCACAACACAGATGTTATTTTCAGTCGTCGCCGTAGAAGGCCGTCCCTCACGTACATCATCAGTGAGATTAGTGCGACCACGTTTAAACTCATTAAACCAGTTGTAAACAGTCGCACGAGATGGGGCTTCATCGTGAAAGGCCAATCGTAGTCTATCATAACTTTCTTGTTGACTTAAATGACATCGAAAGTCATAAAAAATCATTGCACGAAAATTTTCTCGTGTTAAATTCATTTTGACGTGACACAGACAATTTTCAATTTGCCGCCAAGTCGTAAAACAAATGACAAATGAATGAAATATATACTCAGTAATATTGGCAAAGAGTTCTATTTTCAAATTTTAGAATATTTTTTTTATTATATTGTTTATAAGTGGCCAGTTCTAAGAACTTTCAGTTTGACCCTCGTATTAGTGACTGGGTTGATGATTCCCACCGAGTTCTTGAGACCTTTTCCTCCAATCGTATGCGAGCGCGTCTTTCCGACCTGCCACTTATGTGCGATAAGTTTTCTGCAGCTTGTTCCAAGCTGTTAGGTAATCTCGATCCTGCGATTTATGAACAAGAATATGTGCAAATTAAGAACGAGATGCGCGTAGTAAGGGACAAAGTAGACGACTTAAAAATTAAGTTAGACGAAATACGACCTCACCAATTTGAGACGTCCTGTACTAGCACCCCCTTCAAGGAGAATAAATCCCTGGCTATTGATAACCCGGCTAGTAAATTGCCTGACCTACCTATACCTAAGTTTGATGGCCGTCCCGATAGTTGGATCAGTTTTATAGACCAGTTTGATAGCGTGGTGGACAACCAGCCTAGCCTTACCCCGACTTTGAAGCTACACTATTTAGTGGGAGCCTTATCGGATGAACCTCATCGATTGATACAACACCTCAAGATTGAGGCGGGTAATTACACCGTGGCCCGTGACCTCCTAAAACGTAGGTACCATAACCTTCGTGTTTTAGCGGATACCCACATAGCTCAAATAATGATGCTCCCTATTATAACGCCTAAACTTTCCGGGTTACGTGTGTCGTTCCTGAACCCGCTGCTTTCGACTTATCGATGCTTAGAGAGATTGGAACTTCCTGTTAAACATTGGTCGTACCTATTAGTTCGCTTATGCCTTGCTAAACTGCCTTCAGAGTTAAAATCGTGATTTGAACGTCGTTATGGCGATAATCCTAATCACCTCCCTACTTTTGATCATCTTATTACCTTTCACGACAATGTAGGTAGTGCTTCTGTCGTTGACACTACTACCCCCCCTACTGTGAGCTCCCCTCGTTTGCCTAAACCTAACGCGCGTTCCCCACCTCCTCCAAGAGCCTTTGTTACCTGTGCGACGACATCTAAATGTCACCTTTGTAATAGTACTTCGCATTACTTACGCGAGTGTCCCGATTTTATTCGCCTTCCACGTCACACACGTCAACGTGTTACTTTTGTAAAAGAAGCCCGACTGTGCTATCGATGCCTGGATAAACACTCCATATCCCAATGCACGCGAAATTATCGCTGTCGCACGTGCCGCCGTTCCAGTCATCACACGTCACTGTGTTATGATGACTCCTCTCCTGTGAATTACGATCGCGAGCGCTCATACCGAGACGTCGCGGCCTTAGCTTCTAACCAACCGCGGCAATCTTCACAAAGTCACTTAACGGACCGTGTGTCACCCCCACGTACTGAATGGCACCGTGTTCGTACCCCGCCACCTTGTGATTCCCGTAGAGCATCACCTCCCCGTTCGGGCGGGCGATCCCCACCTGCACCCAACGGTAACCGTACTTATAATGCCCCTCTAGGTCAAAGAACCCAGGCTGAACGTGCATTTCATTATAAGTACAATGAGGCCCCACAATTCTGACTAGATAGCCCCCCTTCCATACCCGCTTTACATCTTTACCTCGCAATTCTCTCGTTCTTTTACCTACGGCCTTGATTCATGTTAAAACCTCGTCTGGATATTATGTGGAAGCGCGTGCCTTGTGTGACACTGGTGCTCAGGGCTGCCTTCTTACTACTGAGCTTGTTGTTGACCACATGAACTTACCTATCATTCCTTCTCCAGTTCCTGTTCGTGGAATAGGTAATGTTCAAGCAATTAATTCCCCGGGCATTGTATCCTTTTCATTTAAGCCAGTTAATTCTGCCTTTCCAGAAATCTCTACCAGTGCAATAGTTGTTGATATGATTGCTGGTACCCTCCCAGAGGTAGACTTACCTAAAAGTGTAATTACCTGTACTAAGCACTTCCCTCTTTCTGACCCTTTATTTTACAAGCCTGGTACTATAAGTGTACTTCTTGGAGCTGACGTCATTGGTCGCCTTTTAAGGTCCGAGTTGTTTGTGTCCCCTGATGGCCTTACTGCTATCTCGACGATATTTGATTTTGTCCTGTGTGGTCCTGTTTATGGAGGATTTACTGATTTGGAACCCCCCATGACTGGAGTCTCGCTGTCCTAAATAGTTGAAAAATTCTGGAAAATCGAAGAGGCCCCCCAATCTCCAGTTGCGAACCCCTTGGATATAGAGTGTGAAACCTTTTTTAAAGCAACTACCACTCGTGAAAGCGATGGTCGATTTATGGTTAGACTCCCTTTTCTTCATGATCGTCCACCTCTCGGTGATTCTAAAACAAATGCCTTACGGCGATTTCATAATCTTGAGAAGCGTTTGCAAGCCAATCCTAATTTTCGAGAGAAATATATTTCCTTTATGCGTGAGTACCTTGACCTAAACTATATGTACCTTTCATCATATGACTCGACCCGGGAACATTATTTTATCCCTCATCATGGAATTTTTAAGTCTGTTAGCGACAAAATACGTGTTGTGTTCGATGGTAGTAGTCCTACGTCCTCTAAAGTGTCCCTGAATCAATGTTTACATACAGGCCCTAAGCTTCAGCGAGATATTTCTCACATCCTCCTAAATTTCCGCAGGCACGAGGTAGTGTTTGTAACAGATATTTGTATGATGTTTCGCATGACTTGGGTACATCCTGATGATAGAAGGTACCAACTTGTGCTTTGGCGTGAGGATCCCTCTCAGCCACTTCTTGCCTATGAACTTAATACCAATACCTATAGTCTTCGTTCCAGTCCATTCATTGCAATTCGTGCCCTTCTTGAGCTCGCTGAACAAGAGAGACTTACCTTCCCTCGAGCCGCTGAAGTCCTTGAGAGAGATATTTATCTCGACGATTGTCTTACTGGTGCTGACACTATTGCGTCTGCCCGGGCTTTGAAAATCGAGCTAATAGGAATAATGGCCTCTGGTGGTTATGAACTTCGTAAGTGGATTAGTAACAGGCCCGAGCTCGTAGATGATATGCCCCCGGATCATTTGCAACTTCCTCATTCATTCTCAGACCCAGATAATCCTCAGACTGTCGCTATTTTAGGTGTGCAGTACAATCCTGTGAGTGACTCATGTACCTACAATATACCTGTGATACCCGTGATACAGTTATTACAAAACGCAAAGTTTTATCTTTGATTGCCCGTATGTATGACCCTTGTGGCTGGATATCTCCCGTCGTATTTAAGGCTAAGGAATTTATCCAACGCTTATGAATGTCAGGCTTATCCTGGGATGATCCTTTAAATGAACCCCTGTCTTTAGAGTGGACTGCATTTGTTCAGGACCTAGCGAAGGTTAGTGAAGTGGCCATTCCGCGACATATTCTTCCCAGAGGTTCCTCCTCCTTATCCCTACATGGGTTCTGTGATGCTTCTGAATTGGGATATGCTACCGCTGTTTATTTACGTGTGGAACTTCCGTCTGGTGTTTGCTCCGTCCATCTTGCTATGGCTAAATCTAAAGTTGCCCCTGTTCGGACCCGTTCAACAATTCCCATGTTGAAATTGTTGGGAGCTACCCTCCTCTCTAAATTACTTCATCACGTCGCTCTTTGTCTGCAAAGGTCGTCTGTGTTGACTTCAATCCATAGTTGGACGGATAGTAAAATCGTGTTGTGTTGGTTAAAAACCACTCCTCACCTTCTTCAGACTTTTGAGGCTAATCGTGTCTCCCAGATTAATAATAGTCCTACACCTAGTGAATGGAGGCACGTCCCAGGCTACATGAACCCTAGTGACTGTGCATCGAGAGGTATGTCAGGCACCCGACTGATCGACCACTCCCTTTGGTTTTCACCTTTGTGGTTGACGCAGTCTCCTGACAACTGGCCCGGTATTTCGGAACCTAACCCAAGTAGTGATCTCCCTGGACTACGTTGTTTAGTAGTCTCTGCCGATGTTCCTACCCCTGATCCCTCATTCTTATTAGAGCGGTATAGTTCTTTCAACAAGCTAATAAACGTGACTTGTTACCTAAGGCGGTTTTTATTTCCTAAATACGAAACTCCGATCTATCCTTTGATGCGCGCCATCCCCTTCTTCTACCTAAGAATGGTAGTTTCGTGAACATCCTTATTTCACATTACCATCGCGAGAATGCTCATGCAGGTGTTAATGCAATTCTTGCCATGTTAAATAGAGAGTTTTGGATCTTGTCGGCACGCAGAGCTATTCAGCATGTGATTTTTAAATGCCTTCCCTGTTATCGTCTCAAAGCGGCTGTATCTCAACCCTTCACGGGTGACCTATCTAAAGACCGCGTCACGGCTGCTAGACCGTTTGACGGTGTAGGTACAGGACCCTTTTTTACCAAAGTCCAGGCCTATAGGAACAAAAGGTTAGTGAAAAGTTACCTGTGTGTATTTGTCTGCCTTTCCACTAAAGCCGTTCACCTTGAGGTTGTGTCAGACCTAACTACTGAAGCCTTCATTGCGGCCTTTTCCCGATTCGTGTCGCGTCGTGGTGTACCTCGCTTAATCCGATCTGATTGCGGTCGAAATTACATTGGTTCTAACAATTACCTGAAGGAGTTAGAGTGTTTCCTGTCTCAAAACCAGGCGGCTATTGGTTCTGAACTTTCAGAGCGGAACATATCCTGGGTTTTCGATCCTCCTGTTTGCCCTCATTGGGGAGGTCTTTTTGAAGCTGCGGTTAAATCGGCGAAATCGCACCTAAAACGAGTAGCAGGCGATACCCCCCTTACATTTGAAGAGCTAACCACTGTTTTTGCTAAAATTGAAGCAGTTTTAAATTCACGCCCATTGTGCCCACTTTCTCCGGACCCTAATGATGTCGAAGTGTTAACTCCCGGCCATTTCTTAATTGGACAACCCTTAACTGCAATTCCGGAGTACCCTTATAAAGACGTAAAATTCCATCGCCTTACACGGTTTCAGCAAATCCAACAAATTACCTAGCACTTTTGGTCTCGCTGGCATTTAGAATACTTAAATACATTACAAATTAGAAATAAATGGACCTCTCCTTGTGATCCTCCTAAAGTAGGTGAGCTAGTTCTCATAAAGGATGACAACCTTCCCCCTTTGCAGTGACGTCGTGGACGCATTATTAATTTATACCCTGGCCAAGACCAAGTTGTTCGTGTGGTAGATGTTAAAACTCCTACCGGTAGCCTAAAGAGATCTTTGACGAAATTAGTTCGTCTTCCTGTCCAGTGAACTTCCTTTCCCTTGGCTTCCTAACCTTCTCGTAAACACTTGACGTGTTTAGGGCGGGCGATATGTTTACTACAATATTTTGATTTGTTTGTGTACCCTATTGATACTACGCCGCGCACACTCTCACGCATACCTGCCTTATTTTTATTTGTTTAAAACGTACCGTGAGAACCCCGGAGATCGAGTCGACATCGAGACGTTCCCTATGACACATGTACTAGACCGATCAGAGCGCTTTCGCCGCGTGTGTATTCTGTGAAGCTCCTTCAAGACATTTCGAGTGATTGTGGCCTGTGAAGTGATACCTAAACCCTGAAAGCGAGATGTGGCAAGTACCTAGCTATAAGTGCTCAGACTTGACTAATTTTCCACCGATCATTGTCGCCCTCCACGTGTAATCCACTGCCTAAACTCTCAAACAATGTATCTAAAATAACATAAACTAAAATAAAATAAAAAGTAAAAGGATAAACCAAAATATTCAATTCATTAATGAATGCTACTCTGCGGGTGAAGACTGCTACCTTGATGCCAGTGGACATTGGAAGATCTCCGGCAATTGGGTTAACTCGCAGTCAATTTCATACTTTCACTTCAATCATTTACTGTGTGTATAATACGAGGGTCAAACTGAAAGTTCTTAGAACTGGCCACTTATAAACAATATAATAAAAAAAATATTCTAAAATTTGAAAATAGAACTCTTTGCCAATATTACTGAGTATATATTTCATTCATTTGTCATTTGTTTTACGACTTGGCGGCAAATTGAAAATTGTCTGTGTCACGTCAAAATGAATTTAACACGAGAAAATTTTCGTGCAATGATTTTTTATGACTTTCGATGTCATTTAAGTCAACAAGAAAGTTATGATAGACTACGATTGGCCTTTTACGATGAAGCCCCATCTCGTGCGACTGTTTACAACTGGTTTAATGAGTTTAAACGTGGTCGCACTAATCTCACTGATGATGTACGTGAGGGACGGCCTTCTACGGCGACGACTGAAAATAACATCTGTGTTGTGCGGCGTATGATAGAGACTGACAAAAGAGTGACCTATCAGCAGATTCGGACAAGCTTAGGCATCGGTATGAGTCAAGTGCACAAAATCCTCCACGAACATTTAGCGGTCAGGAAGCTTTGCGCCCGGTGGATACCTCATAATTTGACTAAGGCTCAAAAACTCCATCGTGTGGATTGGTGCCGTAAAATGATTGAAAGATTTAACGGAGGTGACTCAAATGCTGTGTTCGACATACTAACAGGTGACGAAAGCTGGATTTACTGTTATGATCCTGAAACCAAAAGACAATCTGCTCAGTGGGTGTTTCCTTTCGAGGAGTTGCCAACTAAAGTGAAGAGAGATTGAAGTGCGGGAAAAAAAATGGTGGCCTCGTTCTTTGGAAGGATAGGTCATTTCGCAACAATTGTGTTAGAGGATCAAAAAACAGTTTCTGCAGAATGGTACACTACCAATTGTTTGCCACTTGTCTTGGAAAAAGTTCGAGAGAAACGACCTCGCAGTAGGATCCTCCTTCACCACGACAACGCCTCGTCGCACACCGCCAAGCGAACGATCGACTATTTGGCGACATCAAACGTTGAATTACTGGGTCACCCGCCGTATAGCCCCGACCTCGCGCCTTGTGATTTTTATTTATTTCAAAAATTAAAGAAAAACTTAAAGGAAAGCGGTTTATGAATGCTGAAGAAGCGGTGGCTGCGTATCGCGATGCCATTGAAGAGACCCCTAAGGACGAGTGGGCAAAGTGCTTTTCCCAGTGGTTCCATCGCATGCAGCGGTGTATTGACGTCAATGGACAATATTTTGAAAAGATATAATAAAACTAATAACTGGCTAATGTAATCAGTTTTTGATTTTCTAAGAACTTTCAGTTTGACCCTCGTAATATGCTGATTATCTGCAGTGCCCAATCATGTGTTAAATTGTTGTCATTGTCACTACTAGTTAACTTTTCTGTCTTAAAGTAATTTAGCAAGTATAATAATAATTTATAACATATGTTTGTGCTGCGGGTAAACTGAAAGTTATCTTTCAGTGGTCTTGGTCAGAGACCAATTATTTCTCTTCTATTTATTCTAAAGTAATGACAATGTTTACAAGGTGTGAACATATGGGCAACCTAAAATAAAATTAATGCTATGTTGTGTGTGTCTCCTAATACTTTTTCCACAGAATGAGTTGTCTGACAGAAGAGCAAGGTGAATTTGCTGAATGTTACAGCGGTGAATGAGTTCTCAAACAGAAAACGAAGGTGAAGCAGCGGAATGCCACAGTGGTGTACCATGTGTGATTGTAAGCTATGCTGTTGGTAAGGTAAAATTAAGTGTTGAGTCTTTGTTTGGAATTTTAGACTGACACAATTTATTTATTAATTTATTAAAAGTTTCAAGTGAGCTTACAGAATACTCCTAAGGTGCTCACATTGCCAATTTAATATTGGTTTAAGTATAGTTATCGAAATTACTGTCAACCTACCTCTAGTTTTGTCTTATGTTGCTTAAGTTATAAAAATATAATAGTTTTGTCTTATTATAATTTCTATTATCACAGCAAGTTGAGTCAGAACAGTATTCATACCTGGTTGGTCCTGGTATTTTGAGTCATCATATTCTGCATTTGTTCATTATATTGATTAGCTTGTTCACCAATGAATATCACAAATATTTAAGGTCATTAATCACAAATATATATTCTAGTGTTTTCTATACCACTTTAAGTGAACTTTCTTATAATCTAATGGTTAAACTGTACATGCAATTAATTATTATTACTAATATAACCTGATAGTTTAAATATCATGGAAGTAATTGGATTGTGAAACTACTATCTCAAAATTTCATGATTACACATAAATGTTTCTGCATTACGAAGTTATAGTCAGCTGTTTGATATTGCTTTTTGATTTAAGCCCCCATTTAAATAGATTATTTCAAATGCACAATTTAATCTTACAAAATAATTAATATAGGCATTTAGCAGTTGTACTTTATTAAACAGACTTGTAGCTGAAAGCAATCTCATCTAGTCAAACTCAAAGTAGAGGACTGCAAGCATAAGGTATTAAAAAAAAAAGGTGAAAATAATATTAACCATTTTACATACTTCTTTTGTGTGTTTAGTGGTTGGCACCAGTGAGTGCATATCACAGCACAGAGTAAAAAACACTATAGAGCCTGCGAGTGCTGCATAAATGCGACACATGGTTTTGATTAATTATTTTATTGGAGCATGAATACTTTCACTATGACTAAGTGGAGTATGCATAATTGTCCTTCTAGTTATATGTACGAGTATGAGCTACCTATATCTACAACTACTACTATAATTGGTGTCTGTATCACTAATGTGCAGACCTGTGCACACCTGACTTATGTATGCACTGAGCGAGAATTGAACTCCTGCCTATTGAGTGACTCATGTGTTAACATTAATTATCATAGTTTTAGATGTGATGTTTTTTGGGCTGTGCTGCTTGCATGCAGAAAATGAAAGTTTGCAGAGCTACAGCAGGGTGAGCTAAGACGGAATTGAAGAGGGAAGCTAAGTGAGTGATGTACAATTGTACAAATACTGAGAGTACATTCTTCTGATGTGGTGAGTTGTGTTGCACTATTTTATTGGGATTCACGCGTATGATTGATACTTTTACATAGGCTGCCAGCACAGTTATTGGTCAATCTCATTGCCAATATGCAGATAAATAATATGAGTTGTGGTAACTGAAAATAAAAACGTATAACTTCAGTAACATATTTTCGAAGACTAGCCTATACAATGGTTAGCGGACCGGTTTTCAGCAGACTGGTTATAAGGTGACATATATTTGACGTCCTGGGTTCGATTCCCGGTCAGGTCGATATAGAAACTCATATTTTCTATATTGTCTCGGGTCTGGGTGTTGTGGTACCATCATTGTTTCAGATTTTTATAACACAAGTTCTTTACATACTTCCTTTGGGATCCGAACAATTAGATGTTGTCCAATATTCATTATTATTAATGTACATTTTATTTTTGAAGAATTAAATTAATTAAGAAAAGGAATGAAATAGGTATTACACTAGTACTTATTCTGTGGTATTACTCGTTTACCAAGTTTCCTGAGAATTACTAATATATTTTATTCTATGCTCATCTTATGAGGGAAAAAGAGTACCTATTCTGTTTTTGATATTCTATCAATCTAGATGTGACACCTACGAGTAGTACTTCAATTAATAAACTGTATTAAACTGCATCAATAGTCATTTACTGATTACATAACTTTAAATTTGCATAACTTGCTTAGTCCATTAGTATGTCTGGTAGAGAATGCCACTTGACATTAAGTCCGCCTTTTGTACAAAATATCAGTTATTAAATTACATCTACAGTTATAGATTCAAGTATTATTTCATTTCTGCCAGATTTGACCACATGACTTCTTGAGTTGTCGCGGCGCCCCAAACTATGACAACGTGCTCTGCAGATTAACAGCCTTAATTGGTTTTACTGTGTTGAAACCTTAAGGCTGCGTGTAGCAATAATTTTCTGGGTTTGTGTAAAACCAAAGTGTGCTTGTGTGATAATATTGTAATATTTGCAGTTGCTGATGTTTTGTTGTTGCCGACTGCGCGGTAGCGGCGACTACAGTTCAACGTGATGCAGAGAGCTGAGTCACCGACTGCTTGGCAACGATCGCAGCTGAACGGGTCGACGAGACCCAGTACCGTCGTGTCAGCGAGCACCGACTGCTCGGCGCGGAGTCGCGCTGCTGACGAGTGCTACGTGTCAGGTCACGTTCGGTCGATGGTTTGTTGTTACTGTAGTAGAAGGCCCGTATAGCCTTTTGTTAATTTCAACATTATTTAAAGCTCAGGCGAGATTGTCATGAGTAAAATGTTCTTCAATGTAAAAAAAAGTCATTTGGCTACCTGCACATCGATATTTCGACAGCATTGCAAATAGTGTTATCCTCAATCTAATTTCTGCCATACGTAACCTGCTAAGTCATTTATAAAATTCCAATAACATATTAGATGGAAACATAAAACAAAGAGGGGATTTAAGCTTTAGTCAGGGTTTCCAAATTCAATTGGCCGTGCCAACATTATGTTCATCTAGCCATTTGACCATAAAGAAATTACACATTGCACTTGAATAATATTAATGCAATTATTTAACAATTAGTCAGCTTTACGCTTGACTTTTGTGACTTTGAGTCATTCAGTGTTTGATCAACCAAGCCTGCAACTAACATCCAACTTTTGTGAACATTAAGTCAATCACTGGTCAACTAACTGTCGTTACAGTCTGCAATAAATTTCCTTCCCAAGCCTGTGTATTTTTGCTGAAATCCCATAAATGTATCATATTTGCTGTTACACTAACTGTACGTCACTTATGCTTTCCCGGCCTCTTAACACCTGATATATGTGTGTCTCGCCTTGATAATAAGATGCTTTGTTCTGTGTGTTTCATGAGTTCCCCGTGTGTGACCGCGTTTTGTCCAGTCATGAGCAGGGGCAATGGTGGACAACAACGCACCGGTGTCGAAGTGGACACCAGCGAGAACTCCGGGGTCCTGCTCGGAGCTGCACCGTCGACGCGTTGCTTCGAGACCTTCGAGGGCGAAGGATTTTTGCAGGATGGCCGAACTGTTAAACCGGATTTTAAACGAAACGTCGTACGGCCAAATAATGCGGCTCGTTGGCATATGTCAACCGCGGATTGACGTGAGCTGTCAATTGAAGAGACGCTGCGCGGATGGCGTACGCGCCTTTATTGTATTATTGTGTAAACCTCGTAATTGTAAGGAATATCGATTAGATTGTATTACTGTAAATCACCAAGATATGGATAAAGATGAGTATATTGATATAAATGTGTTTATTTTATCATCGAAATCCTGACTGCCTTTTCAATACCAAACAACTGTAAATCTGTCTGCAAAAATGATTATATTTTTGAAATGCTCTTTGTTTAGCTTTTATTTCTTATTTTTCTTTTTTCTCTTGATACTCGTATAATATGATAATAAGTTCTACACTTTTTCTTGGGGACGCTTTCTCCCAATGTTCTTTGCGGTTTTCGAATTATTTATTTAGTGTAATTTTTTCTTTACTTGTGCTGTAAGACTCTCCTCCATGCCAAATTTTACGATTATTTTAGGTATCTACGAGACGGGAAGTCTATCAGTAGGCCTTAATTCCTTGTCAGAATGTTAGAATATGAGGTTCAAAAAGACCGCGGGCAAAAGTATATTTCAACCTCCACGCGTTTCTGAGGAAAAAGGTCTTGATAGACAGACAGACAACAAAGTGATTCTATAGGGGTTCCTTTCCTTTGGTCAGAATTAAGGTATTTTTATACCCGTGTTTCTACTTGATTTAACTTATATACGGTATCACGAAATGTCAATAATTGATTCACGTTTAAAAGCAACAAGTTGCTCTTTAGGTACTTTCGGCTGTATTCAAGTTAATATATTTTCACTAAAATCTTTTTGAATTTTTGATGCCTTGTAGGTGCTAAACGAATTTGGCTAAGTGGTAATGTAGTTAAAGCTGTCTTTATAACTACCCAAAGCTTTCGTAAATCGAAAAAAGACACATTTTATGATTGATAAACGATCCAAGGACTCCATGTGACTTCACACTGTACTGTAACTTATTATAAATATACACACTCATACACATATTATTACAAATTTTTTATTGAACCTGAAAAGGTGTTGTGTGGTGATAAAACAAAAGCATAAAACCGGATATAAGTTTTCATATTGAAAGATAATAAAGTTAAACTTCCGAGCGATGAGGCTTGCGATTCCAAGGAGCCGCGCGGCTATCATGGAACTATCAGAGTGTGTTAAACCCTTTCTGAGCAATGCGTCATGGCTGCATGCCATTCCATACGTTGACGACCGTTTTGGTGAAGTGGTTCGCGCTCCAGCAACCAGAGGTTGCGGGTTCGAATCTCGCAAGGGGCAAATGTTTGTGTGATGAGACGAGCATTAGTACCTAAGTCATGAATGTATAAACGTATGTATGTCTATCCGTTATCCTCGTTGCCATAGCACAAGCTCACGCTTAGTTTGGGGCTAGGTTATTGGTGTGTTTGTATAAACAATTTGATATTATAATAACAACTATTGAGCGGCTATCGTGGAACAATTGAGGGTATGGTATCCCATATAGTACCGCGCGGCTCGTCGAAACCGCTTGCGGCGAGCCGGTGCCGAAAGCCGCATTGCTCCGAAGTGTGCCTTTAATACTTACTCATTTACTCGTCCACAGTGGGGCAACTGCCTTATAAATGAAATGTTGAAGCACCTGCATTCATTGCACTACACAGAATAAAACTTTATGCATATAAAGGTATCACCTTATACAAATGCCGAGAACTCTTACCTAACCTACGACACGAACACGAAAGCGTACGTGAGATATTTCCGTGATGCGGAGCGTTCACCCTCCGCTCATAGAAGCGAATAGTTCATTCATTCATTTCAAAAGGAAAATGTGGTGGGTCGGCGTTAGTCACATCGCTAATTGGACGTATTTGAAGTTAAACCGCTCAAAAAGTTGGTAAACGCAGCGCGGCGCGCCGAGATCTACTCGAAGGGGTTTAGACGTCCATACTTTTATCTTTCCGTACACGGACGTATATTCAACATAACATGGATTCTTAAGAAAAGACATGTTCAAAGCTAATTTAGATCCGATTTTTTTTTTGGCATAAATAAGATTTTTAGGAGGTATTTATTTTGAAATATGTTCAATATCAAATTGAATTTCGCTCACAAAAATTAATCGACTGGGGACTGTCATCAAGGGACGTGGGTTCGAGTCCCACCGGATGACACAGTCGATTAATTTTTGTAAGCGAAATTCAATTTGATTTCGTAAAAACTTGCAAAATAATTGCTTAGGTTATAAAAATAATTATAAGTTAAGCTGATTTCATCTTAACTGATGGTTAAATATTTGTAAAAATATTTCCATCGGATACATGCGGGGTACATTCCCCAAGTATTGATGAAATCGAACGCCGGCTCACTGGCGTAGGAAGCACTTACAAAAATTCGTCGGCTAACTAACGTCCTCCGTAGCTTAGTTGGTAAGAGCACTCGCCCGGATAGCGAAGGGACGTGGGTTTGAGTCCCACCGGATGACACAGTCGATTAATATTTGTGAGCGAAATTCAATTTGATTTCGTAAAAACTTGCAAAATAATTGCTTAAGTTATAAAAATAATTATATGTTCAATAGTTTCAGACTGTCGATTTGGTATGACATTGAAGTATTTCATTTTAAACGACTAAACTCGTTATGATTTTACAAATCAAATAAACATTATTTCGATATTACTTGGACTTGGATTAAAACCGGGTGCAGGTACCTACATACTATGCACTACCAATAAACTATTCCCTAAGCTTAGTCGGCGCTGATGGAAGAATTCAGAAAATATTTCCAATCATCCCATTTAAGCTTAAAAAAGGCTATCAAAACGCTTAAAAGAATTCGGAAAATATTTTCAAGCGGGATGGTTGAAAGATTCGGATATTTTTTATTTTTATCTAGCACAGATGCAACAAAACGTATAGCGAATGAGGATGGGCAGATTAAGAAAACCGGCCAAGTGCGAGTCGGACTCGCGCACGAAAGGTTCCGTACCAATAACTTAGAACAATAGGCAGTATAGGCAAAACAACACGTTTGTTGTATGGGAGCCCCCCTTTATTATTATAATTTTAACTTAATTATTTATTTTTTAAAACAACTTAATATTCTGTGAATATTTCAAGCGTCTACCTGTTGCCGTTATTAATAGCGAGCAAAAAACGTTAAAAAAATACGATTGTCGAATGGGAGCCCCCCTTAAATATTTATTTTCTGTTTTTAGTATTTGTTGTTATAAGCTATCGGCAACAAAAATACATCATCTGTGAACATTTTAACCATCTAGCTACCACGGTTCATTAGATACAGCCTGGTGACAGACAGACAGACAGTGGAGGCTTAGGAATAGGGTCCCGTTTTTACCCTCTGGGTACGGAACCCTAAACAACATTGATACCGAGGAGGCTCGTTGCGTTTTTCTCCCGCTCGATGCGTGTACGGCCTTAGGGCTCGTGAAACATTTTAAAATCGAGTTTTAGGTCATCGACCACCGGGTGTACGATGTACTATTTCAGTTTACTCGTACTACACTACTATTTCCGTTTAAATACACACGCTAGTAAACCGATTAGTTCCAGCCTGAATGAGAGATCACGAACCCTTTGAGTTGGACTAGGGCTACACTTAACAGGATTAGTACCCAGACTTCAATGATAGCAATTGGTAAGCTGTTCTTGAAACTGGCATCACATGGGCTTGCCACGTAAAACGAAATTAGAGAATCCATTACGAATAATTGACTATCAAATTGAACATACAACTTTAATTTCTGTGCTATCATTGCAATACGTTTAATGATAAATGACTACATTGAAACAGTACAGAAAAAGCTGTGGTGAAAGTATTCACGAGCTTCTAGGCGTTAAAACGTATATAAGTATGTCTATCTGTTATCCTAGTCGCCATAAAACAAGCTCACGCTTAGTTTGGGGCTAGGTAATTGGTGTGTTTGTTGAAACAAGTTATTATTATAATTACTTATTTCTAATAGGTTTGATCGAACCTAAGGTAAAAACGGCTGCTATTCATGTTAACCTTGAGACCGCCTCCATTTCCTACGCAATACAATCTGTTTTTAGGGTTCCGTAGTCCGACAAGGAACCCTTATAAGATCGTTCAGTCCGTCCGTCCTAGTCTGTCCCAGCAGAATATCTTCTACTTTTGTTGACTGACTTGCATGTAACTTAGTTCGAGGATACTTCACATATAGATATCATTTTTTAAAATACAAAAAAAATAAATTACCCCTTTTTAAGGGTACCTTCCTATACATGTAAAGTGGGGGGTGAATAATTTTTTTGAGTGCACCTCCTTGTGTGGGGTATCGTTGTAAAGGACTATGAAAATAACGTAGGGTTTTGCGGAAACTCTTATTTAAAATTGTTTCGGGTATCCTGTGATGAATACTTTTGAAATTATAAATAAAATATATACTTTTTTTTGCCTATACTGTCTTATGTTTTAAGTTGGTACAGAACCCTTCGCGCGCGAGTCCGACTCGTACTTGGCCGGTTTTGTAGACTTGACGTGCTGCTGACTGCACCCAGACAATGTAAAAAAAACGATTTTTAATTTTACTTAAAAAAAATCTTTTCATTAACTAAGTGCCATTTTTGTCCTAAATTGTATAGATGTCTTTTGATTTTGAATTACTAGGTACCCGCTGCTACCAGCGGCAGCGATCATTTATCTACAGCCCTAGTACGGAACACAAGCAATCAGCATTGAGTGATCGCCTCCAATAAGCGAGTAAACTTACTTTTATTATTTTTTAATAGGATCACAAGAGTGCACTCGGTGTTATTAGCTATTTTTCAATGTCACAAGAATGCAAGCAACCACTGACCTTTATTTTGTTAATAGATAGAACTTTTTACCGCAAGCCGGACTTGCACCCCACCTTCTGTGGTTCTGTACAAGATACAACGCATATCGAATGTAGGGCGTACCATTTATGTGGTAAGAGTAGCGATGGGCGATTATTACTAAATTAATTTGAATGGTCCCTGTAATCGAATTCGATAAGCAACCGCAGTCATTCGATTATGCGGCGAGCAATACCGGAGCGTGCGGTGCGCAGGCCGTACTACTAACGAATGAATCGTCATTCGTCGCGTCGATTAATCATTCGTTCGCTGCCTGTCCTGTCGCGGCAATTCAATCGAATGCATCGAAGGGCCGAGTATAGATTATCATTCGATTGTCGATTATTGTTCGATTTTTTTTCCGAATTACTAAATCGACATTCGATAGTTCTAATGGTCGATTGACGATTCATTCGATTATTTTTTTTCGAACAATCGCCCATCGCTAGGTAAGAGTGTCCTTTATTATTACACATAGTAAGGTAGGTAAGAGTGCCCTTTATTTACAAAATTGGAAAAATAAACTAAAATAAAACTTCACTAATGGTGAGCGATATCCGAGACGAAACATATTTTTCGTAGTTAAAATTGAGCTTTACACTCATTAAACTGAGCTGTACCAGTGCTATTTTTTATTCTGTGGCTGTATGTACTTTTGACGTTGACCAAAATATCTAGTGACTTTTATTTAGAATCGAGTTATGTCCAAAGTATAATTTTTTGTAGGTAATATAATTATACCAGCAAATTCTACACATTGTGTAAAATTACATTCATCCAATTGAGATCCATGACATAGGTACAGCTGAAAGACAGACGGACAGATAGAGGAGGTTTGGTATTAAGGTCGATTACGAAACCCTAAATGTAATAAGATGAAACGAAAGAAGCCGTGGACGAAAATTGTAAAGACTAATATGTCTATAGAATTAGCCTTTACAATTTTCGTAATTAATTAAGAATGAAACGAAAAATCGGGCAAGAGCGACACTGAATGAAAAACGCGCGCACCGAGGAGGGTTCCATTCAAACAAAGGTTTTATCTACAAGCAATGAAATGTATACAAATAAGTTTTTACGCCATTGTAATAAGCTCTCGATTCGAATGCAGAAGTATACATATTGATGCTCGTGACGTACTTAGCGGTTTTATTTTTTCTTAACTTGTGTTGTAAGGCCTTCCTGCTTGCCATATTTTACCCGACTGCGACAGAAGGAGGTTAATGTTTTTCGAGCGTAAGGTCGTACGTATGTCCAACCTAAAAATGAAGCCATTTGACTATCGCCATTTTGGCGCTGATAGTTGTAGAGAGCGTGGTGAGCGTCCACGGAACTAAATTAGTGTTGTCATAAACTTATGCAAATCTATTTAAGTTTCCTCCTGGACACTCGCTTTAATTAGGCACAAAAATTGTCTCCCGTTTCTTAGAGAACCTTTAGTCCAGCGTACTTGTATAATAGAGGTCAGTGGTGCGAAATGAGTTTTATTTTTATTTTTTCAGTAATTATAAGTCTTTATGTAGTAAACAGGTTTTAATTCCCCCGCAAAATGTTAGAAAATAAGGCTCAAATGGCATTATCTTTGGCATGCATTGATTAAGTACATAGTTTGATTTTTTCACAACTTTAGGACCCCACAGACTTACCTAAGTATTTGATGTTGATTTCAACTATATAACTCCACACGTTCCTAAAAAAGGGTTCTTGAGGAACAAATAGATAAACAGATGGAAAATAAAGTAAATCAGAGTTCCTTTTTCCTCTACGGAACCCTTAAAATATAAAAACGAAAAGGTACTAAGAGTGTTTGTTGTGACTCCCACGCCATACCTTTGATAATGTTCGCATGGTAAATTGAATTCGAATTGAACTCGGGTCGCGTGTTAAAATTAAATACAAGTTTAATTATAATGTGACTTTGAAGTCAAATGTTTTAATTTGCAGTCCCGAAACGCAGTTGTTTACAAACTAGTAAAAGTAAGTAGTAAAACTAGTAAAGATTTATGTGAAGATGGGCTGGAGTATTTGTTGAAATTGTATTTAAAGCGAGATCTTATATACCGCTGCTCCACCCACGGTTGTCTTTATTAGATTATAAATACTTGTGTTTTTTTCTTTAAAGTATTTCAAAATTAGTTATACTTACCTGCTCTTTTATTTTGTTTTAGCTTACTTATTTTTTATCGTGTTAAAGCTAGAATTAGGTATACATAGTACAGTAAAATTGTACCACAGACACCACAGTTGATTGCGGTAATCTTCTGTTGGATCATAAAATTAACTATGTTCAGTTCAGCTCGCAAACTACCAAGAGGTAGGTACCTTAAAGCAATTGGTGCAGGTAGCAATATCGTAATTAAATAAAACATTTTAGGGTTCCGTAATTCAAAAAGAACCCTTATAGGATCACTTTGTCCTCCATCTGTCTGTCAAGATACTTTTCCCCAAGAACGTGTGACGGTGATTTTAATTTTGAAACTTTCAAGTATTGAGCCGATCTATTGGTTCTTACCAACACACTGTACAGAACAGTCTCTGAATAAACCTATCCTAGGGATCCCCATGTGGTGCTTGTGGCGCAGTGGCGGCAGCGCTTTGGTAGTGATACAAAAGTTAAGCAACCCACGGCGCGGTCGTGATTGGACGGGTGACCCATCCGACCATTTTAAATGACGTCCATGACAAGCATCTCCGTGTTCGGAAGGCACGTTAAGCAGTTGTTCCTGGCTAATATATATTTCTATTAATATTAGTCGTTCAACCTAGTCAGAGGAACTAGGGCGGCTTGATAACATCTGACAGTAAGGTTGGTCACTTGCTTTACAGACAACCATCCACCAAACCGCACTGAGCCCGCGTGCTGGAGTATGGCTCGAACCTCCTCATAGTTGAGGTGAGGCCTTTGCCCAGCAGTGGGATCTATATAGGCTGACTTTTACTTTTTTTTAGGGATCCCCAAAATAATAAAGTAAGCCGAAGTTAAAATTACGTCATTTAAATCCGCCAGGAACAGCTGATGTGAGAACATGAAGTCGTCATTGTTTTTAGTTTCGTTGGGTAGTTAAATATTAATTAAGCTGATGCCAGTACAATAGAGGTTGTTATTAAGCTGATAACACGGCTAGGCCCGATGGGAGCTAACCCATAATGAACTTTCATCACCATTATTGTGTTCTATTAGTGTATCCTCTAGTGTTTAATTTATTAATTTTAGTTAATTAATTCGTTATTTTCCTCTCAAAAAAGCAAGATGAAAAATAAACCGTAAGAAGTAAAGTATACTTAATTAGTTTCCATGCTGCGATTAAAATCTTGAGTAACGATACAATGTGTCGGTACCCTAAATAAAATATTGGCTCAATAATCTAGTACTCCATGACAAATGAGAGAAAATGAATGTTCTAAGTACCTAAGTACCATTGCCAAAAGGCAGATTTCATATTTTGTATTGCCTTAATTTACCTACGAATACTTTCCTAATGGCATAAACGCATTTGAATTTGACTAACAAAGTAATCCAGTCAATAAATCGCTCATTGATTACGTAGACTGCGTGAGCAGGGACATAAGCGATTCCTTTAGAAAGCTTAAATTTATTTATTTATACAGGGTGGCCCGTTTACAGTGGTCCAAAGATTTTTTTAGCTTTTTTTAGCTTAAGAGCATAAAGGAGCGATATTTTAAAACATATTTTAGTTAAGCGAAAACGTATGGTTTAGAAATGATGACTTTTAAAAAAAAACCGAAATTTCAATATTTTTGACGCAAAACCTCTCTATTATGAAAACTACTGGACCAAATCGAAAGAAATTTGGTATGGACATAGTGCAATCATCTACCTATTGCGCTTTAGCCTCATATTGTGTAAATTATTAGACTGTTTTTTTATGTACCGCCAAAGTTTTGCTAACACTGCTAAAAAGTATAATCTTAACATAGGGTTATTCTTTACACAAAAAATCATAGTAGTCCTTCGATTGCAACATCTTCAAAAACAACATCATGTACATGAAAATCGAAAAATTACGAAATTTACCATACTTAAATTTTAAACATTTGGCCTTTATTTTTCATTAAAAATCATTCCTTTCGTTAAAATCGCTACATACCTATCTGTATCCAAATGGCTAAATAATGAATGAAGTCAAAATTTTAACCTACCAGCCCAAATAACTTAACTTTATTATAGGTAGGTAGGTTAAAATTTTACTCATACAGGATGAGGAAGACCAAGGTTTCTAATCTGAAAGTAACTATACATAGCAATGAAAAAAAACCACTTATAGGTCATCACAAATAGGAAATTACTTATAATAGTAAGTTTACAAACATAACCCTGCTGTACTGTTGTTATATCGCGTAAATATTACGAGACTGCTAATTTGAAAGTAGTGACAGATAGGCACATAACATTATGGACAAAAACATTAAAATTATGCCAGTGGTATTTTTTTTAGAGAGGAATGGAAAAAACTCCACTGAAAAGAGAAAAGAGCCAAGCTCTTAAATTGGATGATGATTTATGTATCAGTAATGTGGTAAAAGGCGAAATCATGGTGCTAGTTATCGCAATGCAAAGATCCCGAAGTGGATGGCAGGCATGGAACAAAAGCCAATTAATTCCGAGGCATTTCGTTCAAGATTGTTACGCCTTCAGGATTATCTAGGGCACATACTAGTAAGTGGGTGTTAAGTGCTTTTGATGTGTTTTGCAGGAAACACGCTTGTCATCATCGCAAAATGTGTAAAGGCAACCTTTGATTATACTCGTAGAGCAACATGTTGTAGCATTGGTCGTTAGAATATCCGTACCGCACCGAACAACAAAATGAATTTGATATGATATCATTCCCCGTTTTTAGGGTTCCGTAGTCCGACAAGGAACCCTTATAAGATCGTTCAGTCCATCCGTCCTAGTCTGTCACAGCAGAATATCTTCTACGTTTATAGACTGATTTGCATGTAACTTGGTTCAAGGATACTTCACATATAGATCTCATTTTTAAAATACAAAAAATTAAAATACCCTTTTTTAAGGGTGCCTCCCCATACATGTAAAGGGGGGGGTGAATTATTTTTTTGAGTGCGCCCCCTTGTGTGCGGTATCGTTGAAAAGGACTATGAAAATAAGGTAGGGTTTCCATACAACACTTTCTTATCAGCTTTACTATTTGCAAGATATAGCCCGCCAAAGTCGATTACACGGTGTCCCCCTGTAATTTCTAGTCTTGGACCTATAAACTTCAAATCACTCACGTAAAGAATCAGGCGCGGAAAGTCTAATTTAAAATTGTTTCGGGTATCCTGTGATGAATACTTTTAAAATTATAAATAAAATAAATATATATATATTTTCCAAAAGAACACTATAAACTTAAAAAGTTTTTTTGCTTATACTGTCTAAAGTTGTAAGTTAATGATACGAAACCCTTCGTGCTCGAGTCCGACTCGCACTTGGCCGGTTTTTTATAGAGATGTTATTTTTGACATCCCGTAAATTTAGGGTTACCGAGAGAGAGCATGAAAAAATAAAATAGCCCACATATAAAAGATACGTTAAAATATTTTTTGTTAAATAACAACCGCCCACGTAAAATGTTTTTACAGGGATTTTTTAAACCGAGTTACGGACTCGGTTTTTGGCTAATTTAATTACGTTTACATTCTGATTGGTTGCTGGAATAAACGTAAACCATGCGCAGCAGTAGATTATTACAGCATGAACATTTGTTTCAATGACAAGATTAAGTTTAGGTTTAGTTTTGTGTTTTTTTTTAAATATTATGTTAGTTTACGGAGGTAACAAGCTAACATAATTATTTAAAGAACAAAACACCTGACTTCAAAAAATATTATATTTTGGAAATGGTATTTTTACTGGCTTTCATTTGAAAGCCATATTGCTATGGTAAGGAAAAAACAATATCCCTCCACCCTTTATTTCCATTTGTGAGCGCCATTTTTTTAAATGGATATAGCCTATATCACTATCACAATTTTGACAACTGTAACGACACCTCATACGTCAAAAACTGTCCAGGCGTTTGGGCTGTGTAGGGCGCGCCAGCCAAACAATTAAACATACATACATACTCTCGAATAACATAACCCTCCTTCCGCAGTTGGGTAAAAAGTAAAGCCTACCATGTAGGCTTTGGTCTAAAGCTGTAAGTAGGTTGAATAATATACGCTTTCCGATAAATATATATTTAGCTGTATAGCCTGACCAAAAATATATGGGATGAAAATATATATCACATAGAGTTCCATATCATATGAGATATTTTGACAGATTTGGGTAGGTTTGTGCGTGGCCCACTGTACTTTATTATCATAAATATAAATAAATAATAAATATTGGACAACATCACATACATTGCTCAGATCCCAAAGTAAGTAGCTTAAGTACTTGTGATAAGGAAATCTGAAACAACGGTGGTACTATAACTCCCAGACCCGACCGGGAATCGAACCTGGGACCTCAGAGATGGTGACACCTTGAAAATCAGTGTACGAACCACTCGGCTACGGTCAATCATAAATAATATCATCATTTACGCAAACTATGGGTATTTTAACATTTGCCCGGCTGTGGTTTAGCAAAAAAAGTTATATCGATTCGGTCCTCAAGGCCAATAATATAAAGAGCCAGTGACATAAGAAAGTATTTAATTTGCGAGGTTTTTTCCGTCTTATTCTTGTATCGGAGAATTTTAATCAGGATTACAATTTTTAAATAAATGAAATTAATATAAAACATTATTATTTTATGTTCAGTTGCCAATATACGCTGGTATGATTATACCATGTGTTGTCATATAAAGTGGATTTGAGGCGCCCTTAATTCAGATCCCATATATTTCTGGTCAGGCTATTGTTTTAAAATCGACGAAGTTGTACTTACGTGCCAAGCCAAGATGTTATGCAAACTGGCCAGCACCGGCTCAGAGGCGAAGGCGATGGTGTTATGCCCTTCCTCGATGGAGTGGATGATCTGCAGCATCTTTGGATGACGCATTTTTTCAAGCTGGCTTATGCAGCCCCTGATGCGGTCCAGCATGCTCTCCTTGCGCTTCGGCTTGTACAGCTTATCAGCTATGCGCTTGTCGAACACAAACACCGAACATTCCTGCAACAAAGTTAACCTTTATTAATAACTAGTGGTTCCCCGTGACTTCACCCGCAAGAGTATGATTTTCCATATAAACTTTCATACCCCTTTCAATATGTAGCCTATGTCCTTTCCAGGGTCTCGAACTGTCTCCACACCAAATTTCATCTTAATCGGTTCAGTGGTTTAAGCGTCAAGAGGTAACAGACAGACAGGCAGATAGACAGACACACTTTCGCATTTATAATATTAAGTATGGACTAGCTAAAGTTGCATGTGGCGCAGTGGCGGCAGCGCTTTGGTAGTGATTTCAAAGTCAAGCAACCCACGGCGCGGTCGTGTTTGCATGGGTGACCATTCCGACCAATTAAGTGACGTCCATGACAAGCAACTCCGTGCTTCGGAAGGCACGTTAAGCAGTTGGTCCCGGCCAATATCTGTTGGTATTAGTCGTTAAGCCTAGTCAGAGGCCCTAGGGCGGCTTGATGACATCTGACAGTAAACCTTACTGACAGATGCCTTACAGACATCCCTCCACCAATCCGCACTGAGTCCGCGTGGTAGACATACTCCACCACGCGGACTCAGTGCGGATTGGTACCTCCCCATAGTTGAGGAGAGCCCTTTCTCCAGCAGTGGGATCAATATAGGCTGACTTTAATAACTAGCAGTTCGCCGCGACTTCGCCGGCGCCAAAAGTAGGATTTTCCATACAAACTTTCATCCCTCATTTCACCTCCTGATAAGTTTATATCGCGACAAATAGCCTATGTCCTTCCCAGGGCCTCAAACTATCTCTGTATCAAATTTTAATTAAAATCGGTCCAGTAGCTTCGGAGCCTATTCAATACAAACTATCAAACAGTGAAATCTTTCCTCTTTATATTATTAGTGTAGATGTCCTGTGACCAATTTTCTACTAGCTATGACGAGATACGCAAGAGGTATTATAATGCATAAGTGTGTGCGTAAAACCATGGGTAAAACATAGGTACACTCTCTGTTCCTTCCTTATAGAAAGGTAGTTCAGCGAGACGTCAATTCGACATGCCTAGAGAGAGATCTGGTGCAGGACAACGTTCTTTCCTAGGCATGAGTGAGGCACCACCAACTTCCTAACTTCAGTTTTTTTAAAGTTATCGTGTAGTACAAGTATGGTGACCGCCATAATGCTGTGACAACGGATTTTGACAGCAGCGAATAATTAGCAATTATAAGACAATAGATTGAAGTGAATTGTGAAAGTAGAGATAAGAGTTGCAAGATCATAGTTATTTTTTTATTGTACGGTCCGAATGGTTTACCTAATTTGTAATTTTGTTTTTGCTGTATAGCTGTGCCTATTATGTTTTGTTTATTTACTTGTGTCAACATCACATAGTCCATTTATTATTGATATGTTTTCTATCTTTCTTTTTTCTTAACCGTAAACGACAACAAATTATTTAGGTAAGGATTTTGACAGATTTTTGACTATTGTTTTAAAGTTGGTAATACAGTACCTTTGCCTAGTGGTGGGATGTTTCGGGTTAAAAAAATATAGTGTAAGTATATATTTGATATATACTATACTACATAACAAGTTAAGTATGCCCGGAATAATTAAATTTGTATGCTTATCAATTTTATTCAATACTAGCTGTTGCCCGCGACTTCGTACGCGTGGACTTTATGATACAAAATATTTTATACTTCCGTCGCCATCCAGCTATCATGATCTCTCTACCATGTAGTGAGGAGAAGAGAGGAATGGAAAATCAAGGTAGATAGGCACTTTTTTTTTGAGATAGGTTATTATCACCTCGCATCCTCTTCTGGTAAGAAAATTTTGCATGGCAGTGACACCGACTCCGAAACTAAATTTTGTCGTATATTTTTCTTAGTAAAAGTGTAAAGGTTTTTTTTAAACTTTTTAGTTTACTTTATTAAAGGCAGTTTTATTCGTTTGTAAAAAAATATAGGTAATGTTAGTTTTAGTGTTAAGATAAAAGGACTCAAACCTCCCTACCGTAATAGATGAATGCAATTTATTTATTGTGTCCCTAGCCTACTCAAAGGTCGGTTTGTAAGTTACTACTATCTTAGGAGCCTGTCGTGTCCCACTGCAGGGCAAAGGCCTCCCTAACCTTTCTCCTATAACGTAAAGTAAGTAAGACTATTCTTATACTCGAATTTCAATTTACGTTAGTTATTGATAAGTAGTATAAAAATAGTGCAGTGCTTTTTATAAATAATGCAGTAATTCAACAAAATTTCGACAAACTATCTGTGGTGAAAGCATCCACGAACTACTTAGCGTTAAGGTCAGCACCATCAAATTTTGACTCCTGAATGTAAACGCTTAAATACCTAAATTAATGCTGTAGCATATATGGTATACTTGCCTATAAAATCTGAAGGATTCTCTCGATTTCTCCAGGTTTGCGTCACCAGATCGTAACTTGGAGACAGTAGGATTGCCTTGGGAGTTTAAAAATCAGTCTTAAGTAATTAAGCATATCAGTTGCTCCAGACCTTCTATTTGTATGCGTCAATAGAAAATGCTTATCACGCTGAACAATGTTCCCTAAGGCGCTCTATTTATATTTATTATAGTTGAGCCGAGCTGCTAGGGTTCTATATCAATTACTCCAGACCTTCAATTTGTGTGCGTCAATAGAAAGTGCTTATCACGCTGAACAATGTCCCCTAAGGCGCTCTATTCATATCTCTTATAGTTGAGCTGAGCTGCTAGTGTTCCATATCAGTTGCTCCAGACCTTCAATTTGTGTATGTCAATAGAAAATGCTCATCACGCTGAATAACTTTTCTTGAGGCGCAGCTTTCATATCTCTCTTAGTTTAAGTTTACTGCTAAGGTTCCACGTCAGGTACTCCGATCTTCAAAATAAGTTATAGCCTAGTATTTGCCCAGACTCAATAGCTACGCAATAAAATAAGTTTCATTCAAATCCGATAAGTAGTTCCGGAGATTAGCGTGTACAAACAGACAAACAGACAAAAAAATTAAAAGTTGTAGATTCCTATTCTGTTACTATTTTAACATCACCCTCAATTAGTTTTTGGTAAATATACTCAATGTACAGACGCATCGGTTTTACAGATTTATTATATGTATAGATAATTCAGATTGTTTGAACCTTATAAGTAGGTATTTAAAAATAAAACGAGAAATATCTTAATTTGACTAACACTCGCAAACATTTATTGCGAGAGTAGCAAGTACTCGTTGAACGGTTTTAGTTTCCTTATTCTAAGTTGTCTATTAGTACTCTTCTATTGATTGATTGATTGATACTAAAAAACTATTATTATGATATAATAATACTTTTTAAGTAGATATACATGTAGGTTGATTTTCTTACCACCTTAAATTATATACCTGACCTTTCACAATAGCGTTTAATGTCTAAAGGTATGATCGACAATTTCTGGTTAAATATACTATTACATATATGCTGTTATTTTTCAATGTTATTTACACAATACGGTTTTCTTTGCGGCGAAATGAAAGGGTTAATTAATTAGAAATAATTAATGGCCATGATATCCCTGAAATGGGTGGTATTAACCTAATTCATTTTAATAGCCCAATATCATATTATAAAATTATTAAGTAACTTTTCCAAAATAATGAGACAGGCAAAGCGAGCATGCCAAGGCTATAAAATATCAGAGTACCTAATAAGCAGGCCCATTTCAGTAACAACTTACATGTGTAAATGGATGAAATAAACCTAATTTATTCACAACAAAAGATATAGCTCAGTCAATAGAAGAATAAGGTATTAGATGCCTAACCAAAGGTGGAGTAGAAAAGCAATTTTGATGTCTTAAATATCATTCATTTCAAATTCTCCGTCTTATAAATATACAATGACTACTTATAGTCCGAGAGCCTGGGGTCGCCCAGACATTACTTAAGTTCTTAGTAATTAAATGTATGGTGTTACGGACACCCAATCAGTTACTTTATGTTTATATTTGAATGTTGTAATTAAGTATAAGATATTTGTGGATTCAATAAAGTTTAATTTTCTTATAGGGCTTAGCATAAGAAATAATGTAAATTAGCTCAGGGCTTGTTTTATTTAATAAAGATAGCAAACCGGTTAGGTGATTCCCACTTGTAAAAAGTTAGGCAGGTAGGAACTAATAATAAAATATAAAGTAGGTAGTTTGGTACAGGGGCGAAGGAGACCCTATCTGGTCGTCCCACTCAGGCAGTGTGGGACCGGTAAGACCAATAGTCTGTCCCTGTCCCCCATCTCGCACATTCCGAGGGTAGGTAGAAAAACCCGCAGAGGTAGAATGTTGCGAGTGGGAATTGTTAGGCTATCGGTAGGTAGTATGAAATATTGTAGAAAGAGATAGGAGATACGCATCGGTTGCCTCCCTCAGTATTTCGATGTTTTGAGGGTGGCTGTTGAACGCGTTGGAAAGAGTAACGTAGGTGCTATCTTTATCCTTTCGCCAGTAAGCACTAGAGTGCTTTAGTCACTAAGTAAGACCTATGTAATTAGCATAAGTATAGGGCCGTGAGCGCCGGATTTTGTTAGCTGCTCTCACGGTCATCGGTCTCCAATAAAGAAGAAAGAAACAAGAAGCGTTTTATTTGAAGAATACAGTCCATAACATCGGGGGAACGATCGTCTATATATTGGCTCGAGTGCGTAGCTAATATATGGTGTAATGTAGTATACGTACATAATAATGTAATAATGTCCTCCTAGCCGAATTTCGACCACGGCGGCCTATCTCAACAGAGTTAACCAACTGCGCGGGACAAATTATAGTGCACAAGTGTGTGCGCAATACACAGGTGCACTCTCTGTTCCTTCACTGTCATAATTCGGTGAGACGGCAGTCCGACATGAGCGTAGAGAGATCAGGCGCAGGTCCTACTGTTTAACGTGCTTTCCAAGGCACGGGGCTGTTAACACCACAAACTTCCTGACTCCGGAGCTGTGTCTGAGTAATTTTAACACAGAAAAAATCCAAACACTCTTGACCCGACCCGGATTCGAGCCCGGGACCTCGTGGATAGTACCCAGCGTGCTGACCACTAGACCAACGAGGCAGTCATACGTACATAAGTACTATAGATTGAACTTATGTAACCTGATACTTGACCGTTGGGGCCAGTTGGGCCATTTGGCCGGTAAATATTTATTAACTGTTACTAATTTCTCAGTGCTGATTTTTAAGTATGTTTCAGATAATAGTGTTAACAATCAGTAATCAATATTGTCAGACACTCATTAATTTAACAGACCCATGAAAACACTCAAAAATGTTTGAAACTTTACTTATTTCCTCAGTGTTAATTTTTAAAATAAGGTATAGGGGTACAAAAACGTAAGCAGGTAATGTCTGGTGAGCATGGGCTCTCGCTCTATCATACACTGCCCATTTTTTTATAATAACTTGTTTGTTTTCTTTTTACACATTCTCCTTTCCTTTTTTCGGTATAAACACTGTTTAAGCCAATTCGGTCTGTATGAATATTCCGATTTTTTGGAGCAAAATAACGTAATTATTAGGTTGTGTAAATAAAAATTGGTCATTTGCGAGGCTTTCCTTTGTTTGCATAATTTAGTTTTTGAAAGTCAATGAGGGTTTTCCTCACACTTGGATTCTTCTTTGTGTAAATTAGGTTGGTCCTTCGCCTACCCATTTCTATTTATATCTAGCTATAGTCTAGTCAGGAATTATTTTGCTGTAAGCGAGAAATACAAAGAGGAACAAAATTTTGCCATCAATAATTTTCGGAAGTTTTGGACGTTGCTGCTGCATAATTATTAAATTGGTAAATGCACCACGGATTTATCAAATGCTTTGCTTAGTGGTCAGAATCAACATTTCATGTTAATATTAGCCCAGTGGCTGCGGCTGGAGTGACAGTATTCGCTTCGTCTGCGGTTTAGATCGTCAATTAAAGCCAAGAGCATGCACGTATTGTTAGCCAATGCCACGCCACAAAGCGAGGGATACGTACAAAAGGAAATGTCAACCCCGGAAACCGCAAGATCGTGAACTGAAGTACAAACGTACGTATATTACAGTGGTTAGTTAGACCTTGGACTGATTGAGTTCTCGAGCAAGACTAGCGATCTGTCGAAGTACCTATGCAACGAATGGGAACGTTACAGCCTTTTATGCTTCGGCTACATTAGCGGGCGAATATTCGTATCGTGTTGGCGCGACAAAAACATCGTGTTCGGGTATAGGCGATGTTCTTGTCTACATTAAGGCGGGCGAAGATCCGTGTCGAGTTGACGTTATGCATCGTGCCGGATTAATACTCTCAGTTTCATAAAATTGAATAAATTCTAACACTTTTTCGTTACTCCACTCCATAGTGTAAAAAAATTAATGCACGTCCGTCTCGCTTCAAAGTCTGGACGACACTGAATTGATGTAGATGTAGCCACCTAAGCGAACATTGGCGCGACAAATCCCTTTGATTCGCGCCAGTTTACCGACACTTCCCCTATACTACATTATGTTCGCCTGAATACTACGCAATAGCCCGCTAATGTAGACGCAGCATTAGAAGATATTGATACCTTGTGGCGAAGGAAAACATCGCGAGGTGAGGTGCAGGTTTTACAAGCACAGTGGTTGGGAATTCCCAACCACTGTGCTTGCAAAACCGACAAAATAAAATAAAAAAATTGGAGAACATCACATACATTACTCAGACCCTAAAGTAAGTAGCTTAAGCCGGTGTGCGAGCCACTCGGCTACGGAAGTCGTTAATGTGAAATTGTGTGAATTTAAGAAAAAGTCGATGATGTGTTTAATTTTTATTTACGATCAGGGGCTCTATTTTTGAATCACTCGCGTGCAGATTTCTACTGAATATCGTTCGTCATCAAAAAAGTACTTTTGTATCGCTCGAACTGTATTTTTTTGTGTCTGTCAATCCATACTAGTAAATGCAAAAGTGTGTCTGTCTGTCTGTTACCTCTTGACGATCACTGATCCGATTGAGATGAAATTTGGTATGGAGATAGTTTGAGACCCTAGAAAGGACATAGGATACATTTTGTCGCGATATAAAAACATTAAGGAGGTGAAATGGGGGATGTAGGTTTCTATGGCAAATCCAACTCCTGCGGGCGAAGTCGCGGGGAACCACTAGTATGAAATAAGTCTAAGCTAGGTCATGTCACGTCATTATTATTCTTTGTACTCGCATTATTGTGTGTCCGTTATCTGACACACGGTTCTCTTTGGCCCAGAGGAAAACTCGCGATAATTAAGTAAATTGGGTTTCCTTTGACCTCATCACACGTACTAAGACTAGTCGTAGTTTCCGAGATGCATGATAAGGTCTTTAATGAAAACACTATGTTAGGAGTAATAAGTTCCAAGAAGTAACCTGCGTCTTACACAAAATTTTAACCTGCGTCTTACACAAAATTTCAAAACTAGCTGAGTCGTTGAACTTCGTACCGCCCTTAGGACAGAATTAATTTTTTATCCTGCTTGCAAAATTTTCTGTTTTTTCTCTCCATAACGAACCTTCCTCAGACTTTAACAAATATTTGGAAATAATTTTTGAATAAGTACAACTGATCTTGAATTTTTTAATTTGAATTTTTAATAAAATCTAAGATGTTTGGCAGTTGTCCGACCGGCGATGATGACAGAGAAGCGAGAAGAGCTAGAAAATAGATACATTTGGCGAGTTTATTGCTGGGGTTTAGGCGAGTGTTTTAGGGCGACCACGATTTGAATTTGGAATATAATTTGACCGCTAGTTGAGCGCCAAGCGAGCTTCACTGAGCGAGTCTTATTTTTGATATAGCTCTGTCGCTCAGCGACAAGCTAGTAAAGCGATTACTCCCGGGCAGTGAGTACAGTCAGCGATCAACTATTATTGTATGCATCTCTTTTGTGTACACGGAATGTATATATTGTGCGCTTATTGAACGAGAAAATTGCCGATAGGTACTCGTTTACTCATTGGCAGTGAGACAACTGCTTAATGAAGACGCAGCTTCTTACCCAACCTCGTTTTATAACCTTGCTCCTTTATTAGATAGGATTAATTAATGCAGGATCCGAACTAAAAATCTCGGACACACTTGTTAAACCGACGCATCAAAAATTAAGTCTCGAATAGACCAATGTGGAATATGTTTGGAATCACTAACCACACAAATTGTGTTCGAAACAAATCGTATAGAGTTCCAAAGATCTTTGGAAGAGAAAAGATTTCTAAATTGCGAACAAATAAGTGAGCCCATTAGACGGCTTTAACGATTAGTTTAACTTTTCAGACTCAATGAAAGCAAGCTGAAGTCTAATAATTAATATAGGCACGTGTATACCAGAGATGTGGTACACAATAAGTATGTACAGTCGGCAACGTCAAAGTATACCGTTGAACTACGAAAACAGCTTTTATTACGTAGATAATAGAGGCGGTTTACATGTGTGGCGGTGTGTACACGATTAAGCAAAGTTATCTCGTCTCGTATTTCGATATTTTAATTAAACGAATATAAATGTACGGTGTACGGTGTTGCTGTATATTTAAAATTAAAAGTTTAACACCGAACTCCCTTGGGTAGTTTTCAAAGTCCCTACTTCTACGGCTTGAATGAAACAAGCTTATAAAATGAAATAAATAATCAGGCGTAAAATCCTAGCGGTGCGGCAAGGTGCGTTTCCACTAAGGAAAGTTATAACTTTGAGCGCAACTGTTTTTGAAATTGTCCTATGCTACAGAGCTGAGCTCCTATGTCAACCATAGGCCTGACTCCGGTTGACAATGCCCGTATTTTGGAATGTAGCCGTCCCTTTTATTCACGAAAGAATGACAACGCGAACGAACGTGATGTCTAGACTCGAAAATACGAACAACAGGTAGGGCCCCTGACCCGCTCGATATGAGCGTTTGCACGACCCTGGTTGAAAGTGTTGAAACGCACCTTAAGATAAAAACTGGGAGGTGCCTTAGCTATAATAAAATGAATGGCACGAGTCTTGTCGTTAGGTAGTGAGAATTTCAACTTGTTTGAATTCTATAGCACATGTACTAAAATGATTCTGTTTTCCACTCTAAACTTTACCAGGTAAGGTTGTATATCGTTCAAATCAATTTATTTACTTCTCTTCTAGCGTTCATAGTAGACTGAACCGTTTCCCTGCTCGTAAAAAGTAAATTTATGAGTCTTTCAGGTCCCTCGAGGTAAAAGAACTTGATAAGAAATTACCCTTTGATAGTCTGTATTTCATCTAAGGGATTATAAAACATGGTAAGTGTAAGCAATCACAAAATGAAAACTTTTTGAAATGATTATTATATCATTCTAAATAAGCTATGAATTCGGTGATTATGATAGTAGGTAACAAGGTAAGCAATATAGGTTGACTGGTAGAGAATGCTTTTTGCATTAAGTCTGCCATTTGTACAATAAACTGTGTGCAAAAACTATAAATAAATAAC
This sequence comes from Pyrausta nigrata, assembly GCA_949316185.1. Lineage (NCBI taxonomy): Eukaryota > Metazoa > Arthropoda > Insecta > Lepidoptera > Crambidae > Pyrausta > Pyrausta nigrata. Next base: position 6,603,128 of record OX438936.1, read on the forward strand.
AAATGTTTGACTCAACAGTGGTGGGTTGAATAAATGAATTTTTTACCGTTCTGTTACTGTACTGCTCAAATACTTATAATTTTTTTTATGGGACCAACATTGAAGTTCAAAATAGCGAAATCATTTTTAGCTTCCCTTTACATCACCAACTACTAAATATCTGTTGTATCATGTCGACATTCGATGTTGGTCCCATATACAAAGTTGATGTACTTCGGCATCCAATTGGCACTTAATTAAATGGTTGTGTACCTTACAAATAAATAACCCTGTATTGGCTTGCACCATAACTTTATGTTCCACAGATATATGGAGTTTGCGATTTGATAAAATTAAGCTGGTGCCCCGAGCCTTAACAAAACATTCATGAATAACGTAAGGTACTAGTATCATGACACAAATGAAGCTACAAAGTGAATTTCTCAGGCAAAATGTAATTACGAGTACGTGTGCTCCCAAATAAAGATTTGTTCTACCGTGGCCATGAAACTGCGACTCGACCGTGAACCCTCGTGAATAAAGGAGACTGCACTCTATGCCGTACCCACCGGCTCCAGGCCAAGGCGGTCGAATTGGAAACATTACATATGTTTGTATGGAAACGTATGCCGAGACGAACGTTTCCCCAAATTCCCGATTCGTCTACCTCAGCTTGGCTCCGGAGTGGGACCAATTTCAACTGTACAAATCATCGTGCTTTTCATGTTCTTCTATGGCCGGTGACGGAACGGTTTTTGCTTGAGACGGTCACGTTGTAACTAGCTTGTGGTACGGTACAGTGGGCAGACTCCTTAAACCAAACATATTGTTCGTAAGCGCAACTAAATTGCATTCTTGGCAGCATGTTTGAGAAAATGTTATTATTTCTACCTGAAAATTTAATATGAGCTTAATCCATAAACTCCTCTCTGAGTTATGAAATTCGTAAGGCCACATATAATATACGAAGAGTAGAGTTTCGGTTCTTAAAAAAATACTCAGGTGCGTCTAAGCACAAAATTGAAGGGGTGTACCCCTTTCACAAGGTATTTAAAAATTATAACTAAAAACATTGTTAAATAGTATTTACAGAAGAATTGTATTATGATGAAGTTCCACTTACCCCCTTACTAATAATGATTTTGTCATTGCTTTAAAACTTCAATAAATATGAGACGGCCAGTTTGAAATGTTTGTCTCAACTGTGACATGTCACATATCCGTCATTAATTCCAAAATCGCCGTGTCATATATACACAAATGTTATAGCAGTGGCAAATCCAATATTAGTAAGGGTGTTAGTGTTGTGTAAGCGGCAAGCATATTGTGTAATCGAGTGTGCACTGATGGATTTGTGTGCTATGGTTTTACAAACACAGTTCAGGTTATTATTGGTGGAAATCCGTTGCGTCATAGACGTCGCCCGCACAGTTGAGCTGTCTCTCACCGCACGTAACAACCAGTAACTACAATCTATGCATAGTCGAATAGGGAAGGTGACAGTAAATCAACACAACAAAAAATCTTTAAAATAATGTGTCTATCTAGTAAAATACAGTATTTAGATGATGGAAAAAATCTAATCGAAATTTTTAAGACGATTTTATTAGTTTATTTTAGAAAATAAAATTGCAAAATACTAAAATCCGCCTTGTTTTTTATAACACCAATCAGATTCGAGAAAACGTCGCACCTCAGTAAATACTGCCACTGAATTATAATACGAATTTCGACTATAACACTAACGTTTGAAATATGTTTACTGAGGTGTGACGTCACAGCAGACGCCATGATACCCTGACTGCGTTTTGGCGCAAATTTATGAACATTTCATATAAATATTTTTTTAAATATTACCTTTGTTGATTGCAAAAATTATATATATTTTTGGAAATAAAAGATACTTAAGAATATTTTAGAAGACTTTTTCAAAATCTGTCATCTTGCCTATTCTGTATACAAATAAGTATTGATTAATATTTTGCCGCAATTTAGTTTAATGGAGTACAAAATAGTCGAGTTTTTTTTTTACTATAGGTATTCTGAATTGACTTTGAAGCGCATACCACATTTTGAACATACAGGGTGTCCACGAATGGTTTCTAGCCATCAAGGCCACCAGAATAAAGCTGAAAATAACCTGATAATGAAAAAGTGGCATGATTTACCAAACCATGAGACTTACACTAGAGTTTAACTGAGAGGTATATGGCTAAGCTATCTCCCAGTGTCAGTCTAGAGTGCCAAGTTTGGAACATCCTTTATAGAGTTCGAGAACACGACTTAGGCTATTTATCGTAATAGAATAAGTTTGTCTAGTGATGCAGGGTGACCTTACTTTACTATACGACACGGTACAACTAAGGGTCATAATAACTGAGTGACGGACTGAGATGGGAGTTTAAGTCATTTTTAACCCCCGACGCATAAACCATAGGTACCCCTGTACTCATAAGTTTGGCTGTATATCTGTCTGTGGTATCGTAGTTTCCAAACGGATGAGCCGATTTTCGTTTCTGTTTTTTTGTGTCATAGATAATTTTATCTCGAGTGTTCTTAACCATGTTTCATGAAATTCAGACGAAGATTGCCGCCGCCACAATATGGCGGATTATATATTTTTTTACACCTCCCTCAATATGGGTATAAAATGAAAGGGCTTGATTAGTAGAATGCTATACAATATGATAAACTTTAAATACAAGATGGCCGCCACCACAAAAAGACGAATTCCTTTTTTACAAATCCCTCTATGTATCCCTCTCAATATGAGTATCAAATGAAAGGGATTGACTAGTAGAATATTATAGGTACACTATTATGACTTTCGTTGGGGTTTTTTTAATGTGTAATTTTTATATATGTATCATTGTATCATCGAGTTTACGCAGATAAAGTCTTAGGCAGATATATATATATAATAATAGTCTCGTTGACAATCGGTATAGGTCTACAGATATTAAGCCAGCATGTGGAATTCAATGGGTTTCAAAGAGATTCTATCACACATTGCTTCTCGGGAAGTTTGACGTCGTTGAAGTAAGACGTATACATAGTATTTTGACTGCCTCGTTGGTCTAGTGGTCAGCACGCTGGGTACTATCCACGAGGTCCCGGGTTCGAATCCCGAGTCGGGCCGAGAGTGTTTGGGTTTTTCTGTCTTGAAATTACTCAGACACAGCTTCGGAGTCAGGAAGTTGGTGGTGTTAACACCCCCGTGCCTCGGAAAGCACGTTAAGCCGTTGGTCCTGCACCTGATCTCTCTACGGTCATGTCGGACTGCCGTCTCATCGAATTATGAGAGTGAAGGAACAGAAAGTGCACATGTGTATTGCGCACACACTTGTGCACTATAATATGTCCCGCGCAGTTGGCTGATTTCTGTTGAGATAGGCCGCCGTAGTCGAAATTCGGCCAGGAGGACATCATCATACATAGTATTAAGTCATTGTAAAGCCACAGATTTGTAAGGTTGGTAGCTCTTATAATAAATTAACAGCTACCTCTGAGGTAACAAATTAAGTGTCAATATTTTAAGAGATCGTGACATTGTTAAATAGGTTTGCCTACTGTGTTATCGTATGAACGACGACGAAGTTGAAAATTGTATTTGTAAAAGTATATCAAGTTGATGTTTAGGTGTTAAATAAGCTGGTAAAAAAACTTATTTTAACGAGAGAAGTTGTAACTAGAATGAATTCTGTCTATATCAATCTAAATTTAAGTTTTTACAGAAAGCAATGAGACGGGGCAGTTATCCTTTATTCAAACGCGTTAAAAATCCTATTGGTATTTATTTGGTGCCCTTGTGAAGGCAGTCCTAACGGTAATCGGATTATCATTGAAGACTAATGATAGGCGAAGACGTGAGCAAATGGTTCGGATTCTCCGGTTAATTAAGATCAGACCAATAGGACCTTTGTGGCCGTTTCTAATTGTAATAGAATAGCGTACGCATAAAGCTAATGAATTCATAAAAGTGCGACGTGGAAAAAGGGTAAAAACAACTTTAAAAAATCGGCCAAGTGCTAGTTGGGCCACGAGACCAGCCAACCAATTCAAAAAAGTGGAACGTGGTTGAAAGAGTTGAAAAAATAGCTTAAGAAAACCCACCAATTGCGTAACAGGCCGCGCGAGGAGCTAACCAATAAAAAAGAGAACCGTGATTGAAAGTGAAGGGAGAGCGTTTAAAAGAACATAAAAACCGGCCAATTGCGCGACCAGCCACCACGAGGATATATTAATTTAAAAAAAATACAACGTGACTGAAGGGCGTTTAAAAATAACTTAAAGACTGGCCAAGTGTGTGTCGAGCCACATGAGAAGCTAAGTAATAAATTTAAAAAAGTACAACGTTACTGAAAGGACGATTAAAAATAACTTAAAAACCGACCAAGTGTGTGGACTTAACACTAGCTAACCAATTCAAAAAAGTGCAACGTGATTGAAAGAGTGATAAAAATAACTTTAAAAAACCGGCCAAGTGTGTGTCGGGTCACGAGACCAGAGAAAAGTGCAACGTGATCGAAAGAGGCTTAAAAATAACTTAAGGAAACCGGCCTATTGCATGGACAGGCCACGCGATGGAGCTTATCAATTTAAAAATAGTACAACGTGACTGATAGGAGGGTTAAAAATAACTCGAAAACCGGCCAAGTGTATGTGGGGTCACGAGGTAGCTAACCAATTCAAACAAGTGCAACGTGATTGATAGGGGGTTAAAAATAAATTAGGAAAACCGACCACTTGCGTATCAGGTCACGCGCAAAGCTAAAGCTAATTAATTTAAAAAAATACAACGTGACTGAAACGACAGTTAAAAATAACCTCAAACCGGCCAAGTGTGTGCCGTGCCACGTGAAAAGCTAAATAATCAACTCAAAAAAGTACAACGTGACTGAAAGGAGAATTAAAATAACTTTAAAATACCAGCCAAGTGCTTGTAGAACCACGCGCAAAGTACACAAAAAAATGATTGGTTAAAAGTAACCAAAATTTGGCTACTAGTAGGCCGTAATCTAGTGACCGTAACCGTAAACTACTGGTTATCAGTGACAAAACTAGTTTTGTACCGATTACTGAACTGATTGTTAATATTTAACAAAAATTGACTTCCCTACAACGAAACTTTCAACTAACAAAACTAGTTTGGTTGATCCATTTTTTCAGTGTAAGGCACCGTATTTAAACGTCACACGTGCCAAGTAGTGTTTTTGATTTGATTAAATCAAGATAAGCTACGCCGCCCGTATATACCAATGCGATTTTCGAACATAAACATTGAGGGTTTTCTTTCTTATCTTTTATCAATTTTACATCTTTTATCTCTGTTACTTAAAACTACATTAGGGCCACCTTACTCTAAGTCACATAAATCAAAGATCCTTTTTTGTGCAGGTGGTTCCATTGCCTACATGATGGCGTATCCTTAAGCCTTTAAAAGGTTTCATGTGCAACTGGTTTTTATTGGATATGCCGACTAACTTGACGCATTATTCTTTTATAATATCTACCTGTTCAGTAACTTCTTAATCTTTTTGGGATGATAGCCTGTAAAGCTAAGACCAAGTGATAGTTGGACCCGCGCAGGAACCTTTCGACTTTTGTTTTAAAAACAGTAAAAAACACGTTTTTTGTATCTGAAATATTTATTTATTTTATTAAATATTTATTTTATTCTATTTTTAGTAAGTCCTACTACCACTGTATATGTGATGTATAGACAGTTGAAATTTTTACATAAGTACGGTATTAGTACAGTAAGTACTAATACCGTACTTATGTAAAAATTTCAACTGTATATCTATCACATATACAGCGGAGTCTTAGTAACAGGGTCCTGTTTTTATTCCTCTTACGTAGATGACTTAAAATGATCGCATAGGTGTCTTCTGTCGGATTCAGAAACATATACATCGTTCCGTCTAGCATCCTTTATACAGGGTGTCCCGTTAATGAAGGATAATCCTTTACGTACACATTAGTTACATCATGCTCTACTATAATATGTCAATTTTTTTGAGATTTTGGTTTTGAGTTTTTATTAGTTTTGAGAGCCCTACTAACATTTAAAGTAAATAGTTAATATCGATTTTGGTGTTTAGAACATTCAAGAGTATTACAAAAAACAGACTTTAAAAAAATGATCAATTGTAGAAGTAGACCCACAACAATTAAAAAATTGGCATATAATAGAGCATGATGTAACTAATCTGTAACTGAAGGATTATCCTTGATTTACGGGACACCCTGTATAGATTTCAAAAATAAGCGAGGCTAAGAGAAAAATGGATTAAGTGTACGAAAAGAGAAAACTGGTTTCCAAGTAATTATCTAGCGTTGTTTGCTCGGGGCATTTTTCAAACGACTGTTTTTATACGACGAAAATTCACCATCTCCCATAATACGAGTACTACAATTCCCACCCTGAATTGGCCTGTTATGGCGGGAGGCGAATCCAAAACGACAATGAACGCTGGCATAAAGGGACCACAAAAATCCTTACTAATTGAGCCATAATAAAAAAAAAGATTGGCGGGTTTTTGTATGGTTTAATGGTAATTTACAGACGCTACGCTTGCCCAAAAGAGGATAATAGGCGCGATAGCAGAACGAAGAAACTTCACTTCTTATCCGAGATCATGAGTTCAATTCCCGCCTATACCACTAAGTTTGTATAAAATCATAATTACGTTGTTTTTCAAAGATATCGCTGCCTAACGGTGGAGGAAAACATCGAGGAAACCTGCACACCAGTTGCCTAGAGTGTGAAATGGAGAAGGCAATGGCAAACCTAAAATAAAATTGCCAAGAAAGTCGTGTCAACGTGTCAAGAAATCACGACTCTCAGTCTTTGAGGTATACTACTGTGAAGAAAAAAACACTTGATCATAACTTTGTTTATTGTGCTAAGTTGTGCGTATGTAGCGTGTGTAGAACACGCATGTGGCGCTGAGCTCAAAGAAAGAACGAAAAAATTACCACCAGAGGCGGCAAACGAACCCGCATTCCTCGCATACCGGGCAATTCCTAACCCGGCCACCCTGGCGTTGGCAGAGCCTGTCGAAATTTTCAAGTGCTTCTTAACGCTGTAATGCCGCGTTGCTTTCAAAGAACTTCGCCGTTCTTCAATGTATTTCATCAACTAACTACACTTATAATGAACATGCTTTACGACTAACGACTTTGACATCATAAAATAAGTAATTGCCCAACTCTACAACGATGCTTGGACATTGAGTCGGGTCACTTGGAGGCCACTCGGTTTTGTCGGAATGTTACTCAAACAAAATTTCATCTCAGCAGAAGATAATAGGATATGAGATTGCTCGATGTGCATAATTTAATGTCAAATTTCTTAGTTTATCTTGCTGCCACGTTCGCAAGGGTAACTTTAGCGTTTCAGAGTGTTTCGAAAGCGAATAAAAAAACTCACGGCGGATTCAGGGGCTCTATTCCGAAATTTTATTTTAACCTAATCTTGGCTTATTGCAATTTTTAATGTTCAGTCCCTTTAAGTTATAATCAAGTTTAACACCAAGTCTTACGGAATTGCACTATGGCTGGTGTAAGTAAATAATGAGCAGCCTTTAAGAGGAAACGCGGTCACGTGGTATTTGAAAAATAGGTATTTGAATAAAATATTGCTGTCTCGATGCGATCTCTGGTAACCGCCCAAGCAAGAAAGGGACAAATAAGCTCAGACCGATAAATCCTTTCTAAACAGCATTGCGAAGTCCCCTATTTCCTCGTCCAAAATTTGACAAATGATAATATTTTCTTCTGAAATAGTTTCTCAAAAGGTGGGACTATGCTCCTATGTTTTAGTTTTAGTGTTAATTTTCGTAGATTTTTTTGGCGAGCGACTGAAAGTTGAGGTTTAAATTAGGCAATTTTCTTAGTTTTTGAGGCTCATATTTCCTTTGTTAATTCGAATATAGAAAAAACATAACATAGGAGCATAGCTGTGGTAAATGCAGATTCCAGGGAGAAAACAGGGGACTACGTTTGTATGGAGAAATGGCGCCTGGTCTTTCCCCTTAAGGCAAATATATTTTCTATCCATAACTGGGACAGATACAATTTTATTATTTCTCTTTGTCGTGGAACCAGTATTTCAATAACTCACTTAGATAAATCATGACAAACTTCATCACAACGGGTTCTGGTATCGCGGTAATACAAATTTATAGAGGTACCTCGCTTCATTTGTGTAAAATTGAGTTATGACTTCGCGCGCACCAATTAAGCTCAAGCAAGGTTTGAGTCGTAAATAGAGAAACAATGCTATATATAGCACTTTTTGCACTGATTGGTTTCTTTCTAGGTTTATATTCTCTAAGAGCTCGTTCACAAGAGGACGATTCGTGATTTTTGTCTATTCGTCTTTTTTCACGATTCGTTTTTTTTTTGACGGCGGCAATGCTTTTTGAATGCCCATGTTCACGCGGATTACGAATCGTTAATAATGACGAATCGTCCTCGTGTGAACGAGCTGTTAGATAATATAAACCTAGAAAGAAACCAATCATATAAATCTAGTATCGTGTTTTAAAATATCACGAATCGTCAAAATACACGAATCGTGAATTTATTGTGACGGATCGGCTGATGCCACCAATTCGGATATTTTGACGAATCGTGAAAAAACACGATTCCGTATGCAAAGTGAACCGTCATGACCATCCGTCATGACCATAGGTCGGAATTAGGTAGAGTTATTTATGTACTTGCATCGAAATGTAGATATTAATGTGGACCTTCCCGGGATTTCTAATGGACAACCCCGTGCCCCGTATTAAGTAGAGTCCAGAATCCAGTAAACAAGCCAGGGTCAAACAGAATTTACCACACAAACACAACAGGAAAGAAGTGAGCGCAGTCGACGAACCGAGGTAAGCGAATGAGCTGTGTGAATGAGTAAACCGATTTATTGCTAATAGATAGTTTGAATGCGGTAGAAAGAGACAAAATATAGTACATTCCGTTAAGCGGGGAGTGCTCCGCATTTCCGCTATTGTATTCTTTTGTTCTCACAAGCTATGTTGTGCGAACTACAACTGTGGCAACATCGCGCGTATTGGAATTTTACAACTTCGAACATCCGATGTCATTGATGTAAGTTTGGTAACGTCGCGCGTGCAGTAGTTTAAATAGTGTAAAAGTAAATAGCTTTTTATTTAAAAAATCTTTTCTGCTTTTTAAAATTAATCTCGGGATTTTAGGCATATCCACTTTATTCTTTCGCTGTATGAAATCAGTGTAAGTACATGAATAACTCTACCTAATTCCGACCTCTGGTCATGACGTATCGTGTATTTTGACGAATCGTCTATGACAGATCCCGTGTGAATGAGCCCTAAGCCGAATTTCAGATTTGGTACGTCAGACTACCCCACTTTGACCTTGAGACCGTCTCTATTTCCTGCATACTAAAAGCAACTGTACAGAGATTAGCCAAGTACAAAGGGGATACGATATTACAGGTGGACTCTCTCTTCCTTTACTTTCATAGTCTGGTAAAAAGGTAATCTATCATGAGCATGACGGATGACATAGCGAGATCAAGATATTTTCCGGGTGTTTGGGTAGTATTCTACCCATTTTATTGTCATTGTCATTTGTTCCTTCGTTTCTGGTTAATGGCTTATGTTTGTATTGTTTTGCCTACATCAAGTGGCTTCCTGCCACCTTTATCTGATCAACGATCCAACTGGCCGGAGATTTCTTTCAAAATAAGTACTGCTCGTTTTATTTTTCAATGTTTACTTGTTACCTGTACCCACGAGTATACTATAACCGTGAAAGGGCCGGTTTCACTTTCATTCCACTTTTCCTTTCAGTTACCTACTTTCGCTGTGCCACTGGGTCACCCTTCGCGAACCGTGCAGTCGCCAACATACATCAGACAATAAATTTTCGTTGCAAAATCGCCTCTATTATATTTTGTAAAAGATACCGCAGTACCTATTTAGCTTGAAATGTCTGCCGTCCTCCGTTGTACATATATAGAGGTTCTTTACATAAATTCAAGTGCTTTCCCGCGACGCCCAAAGTCGGAATTTCCATACAAACTTTCATCCTCCACTTCACCTCCTTGATGTTTTTATATCGCGACAAAAATACCATATGTCCTTCCCAGGGTCTCAAACTATCTCTGTACCAAATGTTCATTTGAATCGGTTCAGTAGTTTCCGCGTGATTGCGTAAAATACAGACTGACATATTTACTTTAGCACTTATTTATAATTTATAGTATTATATTATACAGTAAGGAAGTAAGGATTGAAGTTTTTCAGTCTAATACTCTTCAAATAAGCTTCAGCAAATTGTCACAATAGCACATCCTGATTTCACATTTTTATTGGAAACCCGCCCATATTAAAACAGCATAAGTTACCGCTAAATCAAGTTTTATATTTGAAGAGAGATAAAATGTAACTCCGGTGCTGCGATTTTTGCAGTTTGAATATGTATAACACCTATTAAGCACAGTCGGCAGCACGTCAGGTTACCCATTAAACTCTTGAGTCGGACGTTGACGACACACCACACCACCCCATTTAGAAAATATACGCACATAGCGTTATATTAATTTTATGTATGCTCGATATAACCAATTTAGTAAGTGTTTGAGAAGCTGGGTGGGTTTTACTTATATTGCTCAGAATATTGTATTTGAATTTTGAAGATTTGTTATTAGTTTAAAATGGAAAAACTTTTTAGATTTATGCATCTTTTGTCACTTTTGACTTTGTTTTACAAATCCTCCGATAAAAGCAATTTTAATGCAATATATCGTTGGTGGATTACCGAAACAACTTGTAAGTATTTTATTTGGATCAATGAACTTCAATTTCGTGAATTGCGATCACAAAGTTGTTTTTTATTTGTGTAAAAAGTTATTTGATGTGAAGCTTTTGATATAATTATACAACTTAATTGGTTTTATGTCATTTGTGTGAGGTTGCGTTCAAATATTGTAGCACCAGCTGTATTTGTATACTTCTAGACTGTGAAATCTAATTTATTCAAATATTTGTAGGCCTTTTAGTGGTGTCTATGGTCTACCTAATAATATATTACCGAGCATACCCTTATAATATCGCCTGTACGTTTCATACGGACGCATAATTTATCCAGATTTATTTATTACCTACCAACCGTACGAATTTATGTAATAAAGATTTTTTTTCCAACTTGATTTTTAACCTTTATTAAACCATCATGATCTGTCGTCATGTTTACATTTAGGTACATATAATATGGACTCAAATAGTTGAAAAAAAAGAATAAGAAATTTACTAACGTTTATGTCAATATATGTTGCTTAGGGCCGACACTAACTGATATCTAAATAAATCTAAATCTAACTAACTAAATCTGAGCTTGCAAATACTGCGCTTTTGTTTATTTATTTATTGTGTAAACAAAGTAAGTGGTACAAATGGCAGACATGCCGTAAGGCATTCTCTACCAGTCACCCACTGAGCTTGGCAGATATAATCGTGTTTCCACAAATAGTCAATAAAATCGTTTAACCTGTAGAACGGCGCGTGACGACGAGATCGGACGCAACAGGCGTACCTACAAATATTTATCACGTAGTATATGAGGGTATCAACAAACAAAGTCGCGGACGAGACCCATTTAGTAGGGTTGGGGTCGCTGGGCTTTCGCTCGACCTCTAAGCTCGCTCGAGGTCGGTGGCCGTACTGTGAACGACCGGATCTTCGTATTTTTACACTGTAGTTGATATTAAGCAATATCCTCTAATCGTTATGTATCTTCAAAGTCAAAAATAATTTACTCAATTTAGGACAGAAAATGAAAATGCCGTTTATCATCATCATCGCAGGGTCCGCTGTGGACCATGACTCAGAATGTGGCAGATCAGGTAATTGTGGAGCGATTACCATCTGATCTCCGTGACCCTGTTAACAAGGGAAGCAGACCATTTTGGATCATGGTTACACATTCAGTCGCCTGAATGTGCAGGTTTCCTCACGATGTTTACTAATGTACATAGTTTATGCCATTAATAAACGTCAAAATTAAAAATGAGAAAATAATAATATTGGCACGTATGGGGCTCGAATATGTGTCCTCATTCTTGGGCACTACTAGTGCTTCGAGACAGGAAGCTACTTTCTTTATGGTTGCAGGAACGCGTTGGATGCGGGCCGCTTGTAACAGGCCACTTTGGAAATCTATGAGGCCAACAGCTACAGTTCAGCAGTAGATGTCCTGCTGCGGCTAATAACGATGATGATGATCTTTCTTTTTCCAGGAAATCCAAAGAGTCAGACCATTCATTTTAGAAACATCTGACTAAGCTAAGGGAATGGTCAGGTCGCTTCCCGGCAAATAAGAGTCACAATAAAAAAAATAGCTGTTTCGAGTAAATGTAACTTTAATCGTTTTTTGGTAATTTAACTGTCAAAAATTTAAAAGTATAAAAGTCAGATTACTGATGATAGGATTTTAGAACTATTATATTTAGTACTTTAAGTTGAACAGCAAAAAATTTTGTACCCAATATAGGTTGTGACACTTTTCTTGCCGGGAAGCGATGTGTGTTTTAAAATTTTCCCTTACGAAAGTAAGTCGTTAACGATTAATATTTTTCATAAGTTCAGTTGTGTATGGATTTTTAAATTTCCTTTATTGAATTACTACTTCAAAAAATTTATAGTCGGTAATCAGGCTCTCTATCATGCTGGCACAAGTGACAAGGACGGCTATAGTCGAAAATGCAGCCACCGGCTTTCGGAGTAGAACCCCACAAAGAGGGGGAGGGGCCGAGTCGGCCGGGTTTGCTCAGACCATGCGCCCCAGACACTTGTAGCTCGGATTGTTGTGGGTTTCGTACACAGAACCGTGAGAAAATATTGGAAAACCAATACTCCGTTTTATGGAATATGTGTCGCTTAAATACGGGAGGGAGACAGGGCTCATCATAGCTTTGATGCTACTGTGTGTGTGCTATGAGCCAACCGCAAAGAGAGAATGAGTATTATATATAAATGTATGTGTCTTCCTAGTTCTAAGACTGAATGTATTGTTTGTACCCACATACAACACAACATACAGAAGACATTTACTCAATTTTCATAGTGCCGTACAATTTAGGCGGTCTTATATTACTAGCCGATGCCGCATTGCAAATGTCACATTTCCAACACAAAATCCCACCGCTCTTTTCACCCCTTTTTAAAGTCCTACTCATGTTTATATACTTATGGAATTTTATGCAAATTAATAAACTGAAACTGTCGACGCAGACAAAGACGCATCGCGCGCATCAGCTAGTTTCTTAAACTTAAAAATCTCCTTGTTATGTCTCTTTCCGATGTAGGCAGTACAAAATCTGCTACCTGTAAAATTCAGAAATTACCTCCTTTAAGGCAATTTTTAGTTAATAAAGTGATGAGTTTGTACTGTGGGCGTCTTTTACTTTAGTGAGGCCAGGTAAGTTTACATTTATGTTTGTCAACAAATTCGTTAAGTAAATTAACTTATCGTAAGGACGAGATGTTTGAGGCATTAAAATTTGTTAACTAAATTGCTTGCCCCGTTTTAGAAATTAGAACCTGCAGTGTGATTACTATTTGAATATTTGTTTTATTCTTAACTTTTATTGATAAGTTGTATTCTACTCTAAATTAGTTTTCTGTCTTGTGGCCTTTCCAATGTATAGTGGGATGTAGATCTATGTATATTGTTTATAAAATAAAAGCGACCTGCTTCGGCTTTGCGCAAGTGCAATATGAGTGTACTATACATATAAACCTTCCTCTTGAATCAGTCTATATATTGCTGAAAACTGCATTAAAATCCGTTTAGTAGTTTAAAAGATCTAAGCAAACAGACACCGGGATGTATGAAGTTTCGGAGTAAACTGAAATATTATTGATGTATACAATTTTGGGATTTTAGTTTATTTTCCAAAAACTGTTTGAACAATTTTGATAAAATGTGGAATGACATAAAAAGGAGTAAAAAAAAGATTCAATCTAATTGAGATCCTATTTTTTTTTAAAACGGTCAAATTGTGATTACTGAAATCACTTTAGTTTGTTTAATTTTAAAGTAACGTTATTCTGTGGTTACGTTCTTAGATGAATTATTTTACTAAGGTATACTACGCGTACACCATATTAAATCATAACCAAAACATGGCACAAATTTTAACTGACACAAAAATCAAGCCGCCTGAGAGCTTTTAGAGGAAACGCTGCCTATTCCATTTCTGATATATGTCATGTATAACAAACATGTGTAAGAAGTCGCTGTCGCTGTAATATCTCCGCCATGACATAATTATATCTCTCTATAAAGGATAGGCTATATTAAACTGCTTCACCTTTTTTTTTCGCAGCGGCATTTTGGGTTATATTTGGTCATATAAGTTACTTTTACTAATTTGGACCTCTTGAACACGAATTTCGATGTTGGATCCAGATTCTTGACCAAAGGTTTATCATATTCAAGTCGGCAGACGTAGACGTGGCTGCTTCTGAGTTAAGCACTTATTACACTACCTATCCTATTTGTAGCATCCTAAGTAGGATCCTAATTAGGAAGGTAGAAACTTAAGTAGAAAGTTGGTGGTACAACTTTCTGACTTCGAAAAAGTTTCTGAGTTAAGCACTCATTACACTATCCTATTCGTAGCATCCTAAGTAGGATTCTAACTAGGAAGGTAGAAACCTAAGTAGTGTATATACGATCCTAACTGCGATTACATCTTCTTATTTCCTAAGTTGAATCCTACTGAGGTTCCTAACTAAGAAGCTATAAACCAATCAGATCCCCGCTAGGATTCTACTTTGGATCCTAAATAAGAAGGTAGAGATACTACAAATAGGATAGGGTAATAAGTGCTTAGAACACATAATACACTATTTTATTTGTAGCATCCTAACTATGATTCTTCTTTACAATTAGAAAGATGTAATCGCAGTTCACTACTTAGGTTCCTACCACTCCGATTGCTGTCTACTAAAACTAAGTAGGATCCCATTTAGGGCGCTACAGATAAGATAGTAGTGCTTTATTTCAAGATAGATAAAACCAGGAACATATTTTGGCATTATCCAGCATCGTGCCCGGGACCTCATGGATAGATGTCTGGAAGCTGTCCACTAGACCACGGCTTTATCAGTTTATTAAATACTAACTTTAAAAAATAAACTCGGCCAAGTGCGACTTGGATTTTCGCACGAAGGGCTCTGTACCATTCATTATCTACTTCATCTTAGTCACTTTAGAGAATTTATTCTACAGATTTTGTATTTGGCACAAAATTATCCAACACCCAAATTCTACGAATATTACTGGCTAAACTGATTTTACTAGGCTAAACGAATAAAGTTAACATAACCGCTTTAGTTCTCATTTAAAGTTTATGATATGCACTATCACCATCTTTCGGCTATTGAACCAAAAAATTGTAAATGTAATTGAAAGGTTTAATATTTCGTAAGGGAAACAATAATCGGAAAACCCCTAAGACATTTATATTTTTTAAAACTTTATTCTTTATTCCACTGTGTCGGCTTAAATTACAGCTTTGTGGTTTTAACGGTATCTTAGCAAAACCTTGGATAGACAGACAGACGGACATGACGAAACTATAAGGGTTCCTTGTCAGGACGACAGAACCCTAAAAAGTGGGGTGAGTATTAATGACCTGCCGTAATTGCTCATCCTATGCACTCTATAAACAGATTTTACGAGATTGAGTTTGTAGTTTTCCGATACGCGTCATTATCTTAGCCTGTTGAAGCTCTACGTCGGAGTATTACAGGGCAGGGGGAGTAAACGATATTTTTATGGCCCGGTTATAAGTTATTTCCTGTATACCTCGTTGACTTAGATATTTTTACACTTTTACGAACAAGATATACGATTATATTGTCGGTAATATTTTCCTGACAACTAGAGAACTTACTCATCTTACAGCCGCACTCAGAGACGTCTTTCAAAAAGCTGTCACATTCTCTGTCAATGCAATAGAAAAGGACGGCATGAGTCTTAATAAAGGATTAACTTTAATTGACGTCTCTTAGTACGGCAGTTATTAAACTACTAGTGGTTCCCCGCGACTTCGCCCGCAAGAGTTGGATTTTCCATATAAACTTTCATTCCCCATTTCACCCCCTTAATGTTTTTATATCACTACAAAATGTAGCCTATGTCCTTTCCAGGGTCTCGAACTGTCTACATACTAAATTTCATCTAAATCGGTTCAGTGGTTTGAGCGTCAAGAGGTGACAGACAGACAGAACCCCCTTTCGCATTTATAATACTAGCTGTGCTCCGCGGTGTTACCCGCGGCTTATTAGGGAAAATAAATTGCGTAACTATAACTATTTACATTTTTAGAAGCAAAAAAAATTAAATTTGAGCATCGGAAAGATCAACTGATGAGTGACAGAACGGGAGAGTAGATTATACTGTCTTATGTAATTGTTTTTTTGTCTCGGGTCGTAGAGAGCTAGAAATCATTTTACTGCAGCACATCGTGGCAAACAACATTGCGGGACTTATTGTTATCTGCATAAATAAAAAGATTTCTTGCTCTCGACACACGCGAGCAACCCACATACAGTTGTCCGTGGGAGAAGCAGGGGATGCCCAGGTGAATGCTGGCTACTTTTAGAGTTTGTCCTTAACTTTTATTTATCGTGATAGAGAAATCCACTTTTATACGAAATTGTAGGCGTTTGAACTGGAAGGGTAAGTTTGTGGGTATTATAGGGATTCTGGGTATCAATACCGTCTCTCCTTTGGCCCCTCCAGTAAGAATGGTGGCCTGGACGATGTGCCTTCTCAGCTCTGTGATGCGTAACCTAGTGCCGTTGCACAGTCTAGGCGCATCCAGGTTACGCATCAGTATGACAGGCACACCAACTTCGAGAGTTTCAACTTGTGGGAGGGCACCCCTGTTAGGTCGAGGGAATTTAAGAATAATCTACTGGGTATACAGTTGCGTCGTCAGTTGTCATCACCGTGTCTATTGACACGTAGGTCCTCACATAACCTGGAAATTGCTTTAATATTCTGTTATTAATTTTTTCTACCGATTCGTTTTTGGGCGCCATGATAGCTCTTTCGCACAACCACTCCTCGTTAGCCAGGTTTTCTTGTAAACTCGGAAATACCTTATTAATAAGGTTATCTTCCGAGCTAACAATATTGCTAAATAGGCTGCCAAAGGTTATTTGGCCGTTAGCATCCGTCGGCCTTCGCCGACCTCGAGAAGCGTTTGTGCGAAAAGTCCAGACTCCTGATCATTAAAGAGCTGGACCCTCATGTTAGTAATCAGCTGTAAGCGCTCTACTTTAGCCCAGAACGATGAAGCCTTGAGGCATGTATTTATCTCGTCTGCCGCGGTCCTTCTCACATGCCCATTTCTAAAAAACCTCCTATGATTCATGAATATTATATTTTCAGCTCAGTAATGCAACATCGTCGGTGTAAAGCATGCTGCCAGGGGCGTCTCCATGCATTCCCTTGTTACACACACACACACATGCATTCCCTTGTTACATACACTCACACACACTCACAAACTTTCGCATTTATAATATTAGTGGGATTAGTATGGATTAATATGATGATCGTGTGAAACGTTGGACCTACTCAAGCAAAAACTTACTCCATTTCGATTAGAGAACTCTTAGGCCCACTTGCGCACGTCCGGATCAGCTAATCCGGATTTGTTTAAGGCCTATTATCTCAGTTGTAAGCCCACTTGCAACAGGACAGGCCCATAAGCAAAAGGACCTTCCGGAATAGCTAATCAAGACTTGTACACGCCCACTTGCACCAGTCCGGAATAGCCAATTCGGATAAGCGCAAGTCGCGTAACTAAAAATGGCTTAGGATGTATGTGCATTAGTTATCTAATTTATCAATGACCCTCACGTTACGATAAAGGTAGCAGTGACCCAATACAAGACATTCTAATTTTAGAATCCGTACCGTTGAGTCTTTTATATAATACACTTGTGCTATTATTCCTTCTGTGATACGACGTAGCGTAGCACGTGTATTTGAAGTTGGACGACTTTTGGTCTAGAAGTTAAAAAACAAACAAAAGAAAACCGGCCATGTGCAAGTCGCACTCGCGCAAGAAGGTTCCGTTTATACAATATTAGACATTGTTAAGTTTTTAGTTTTGTTTTGAAAACGGCAAATCTTTCAACTGTCTAGCTATACCGGTTCATAAGATATAGCCTGGTGGCGACAGATAGATAGTCATAACATTGGCTTAGGATATTTTTTCAGTTATCAAAATCAATGACCCCCAAGGTAGCAGTTATACAAGCCGTTCTAATTTTAGAAACCGTACCATTGATTACTTCGGGTGGCACGTTTATTTTAAGACCCGAGTTCACCAATGTTTAAACAGACTGTAAACCACGGTTAACGGTCAATTTTTGTGTGTAAAATTTAATTTAGTTTCGTAAAAACTTGCAAACCAATTAGTTAAATTACAAAAATAATTATAGACTGAACTATGTTTTCTTTTTAGATGAAAAGTGTAAGTGCTACAAAAACATCTCCAACAGTGATGAATTAATGAAGGATTTCTACGTTAGTCTGTTCTGAAAACCCTCGTCACGTTCCAAATCTAAACTCCAGTGACATTCGCTTAGGCTTTCAGAAGATGTCATATTAGTTTCCATTTACTAAAGTGAAACACATCCAGTCATCGTTGTATCAGTTTCCAGAGAAAAATATTTTTTTTTTTTGTAATTAGGTGTCGTAGTTTCAAGTAAGACCTTAAGGACTTGTCCTCTTTTTGTATGGAGGCTGGTTTTTTATTCCAAGATATAACCAACCACCAACCTTATTTATCTTTAAGCTACAAAAATATAAAACACGTAACCATAAAAATCTGAATTTAAATTGCCTCCATTTTTGAGAAATAATATGTTTTGTAATGAGTCATCATCCATTGATCATTACTTGTATTTCCTGGCTGTATGGCTATGTACCATTGCCTTTCCACTGGTGAATAAATTCTACTAGGTACTACCACAGATTATATAATAGGTACTACTGTCAATGGAATGACAATTTTGCTGTCAATTTTTTTCATGCATTAATTGGTATAGGCGAAAGTGCGGTTTATGTACAGACAAAGAGAAAAATTAATTTAAATTTTTCTCTGAATCGGAGGCCTTAAAAAATATATTTATTATGCAGAAAGGCTAGTTTTTGTGAATTCTTTCATATAATATTTAGTTTATTCTGGTTAGAAATATTGATGCATAAAAAACCATTAATGGACAAGTCCTTTAAAGAAAACCACACCGTAAAATGTTCCTATCTACCTATTTAATTGCCTCATCTAAAATCGCGTGTATTCTAGTACGGAACTAAGTGAAACTATCTACCCATGTAACATTATGTTGGTTACGTTACGCACTACTTTGCTCAAAAGTACCTTGCCGTCAAATAATTTCTATACATTTAGAGGTAAGTTATAACCGCCCGGATTTTATGTATTACATTCCTTATATAAGTTTAAATAAGAAACCGAAAATTCACACACGGGTAGGAATTGAACCTCCGACCTTTGGATAGCCGGGCCAACGCTTTTACTAACTCAGCTACCGTGCAGTCCATCCGCCCGTGTGAAATTCTTGGTCTATTTGTCTTACGTAGATGTCGCCGCCGTCTCGCAATATATTTTTATAATTCGGCTTTCTACAGTTATGTTATATGTATAGGTTTACCCAATAAAAATTGTATTTTCTTGACAAAAAGTACTTTAATACTTAGGTACCGACATTTGATAATTTAGTTTAGACGTAAAAAGGTATCAAACAATTAATATTGGACTGTCCTCTACCCGAAGGTTGTCTGGAAGAAATTGCTTTCAGCAATAAGACCGCCTAAATTGTACCATTCTCTATGAATATTTATGTAAACTGATACTGTGTGTGGTGTGCAATAAAGAGTATCTATCTATCTATCTAATAGTTACTTTTCGACTCGTTTAAAAAGTCTATCAATCCAGTTCACTAAAGTCAGATAAATGTTAGCTGAAACTTTGATGCCAGTATAGCCAGTACTTTGATTTCGTTTTGTCGGCAACAAACAAACGAGAATCCGATTGGGGTTAAATTAACGTAGGTACGAGTAGTTGAATGATAGCAAGCTACAGGAAAGGACACTATCAAATAGGCAGCCAATGTAATCTGCGCCCCATTACGGTTTAAAGTTTTAAAATGGACACGATTTCCAAAAGCAGTCTCAACCAGCAATTATTTACATTCAGGTACAGAAAACACGAACTTAGTTTACCTGTCCTTGTACCGCCTAAAATAACGACGAAAAACAAAAAACATGTCAAATGAAAAAGCTGTCAATTATGAGACTAATAAAAATAAGAATAAAGGATGAAAACAACACGCGAGAAATGTTTAACTTAGCTTATTTCTTTTACACCTTTTACCTACACAAAGGTACATTAACTTGATATTACTTACTTATTTTTTGACACTGAACAGTGTTATTGTCATAAACAGAATAAATAAGTAATACACGTCTGTCTGCTCTAGAAAAATAATATTCCATTGGTTTTTTATGTATGACACGTCGCTCCTTCCAAAGTATTCGTTTTCATTAGTGTAAAATCTTGGGTCTTATTTGTTGTTAGCGCGATCATATGGTGGTATGGTGACCAGACCATGCTTATTCAGGACGAAGAACCTGCTTATTTGTGACAAGTATTTGTAAAGATAACAAATTTGGCTTTACTGGTTTTTAGGATTCCATACCTCAAAAGGAACCCCTCTAAGATAACTTTGTTGTTCGTCTGTCTGTCATATTTTATTTCTCAAGAACGAGTGGAGGTATTAAGTTCAAATTAACATCAAATACTTATGGCTGCGGTCCCTTGAAGCTGTGAAAAAATCAAGCTTCTAAGTTTACGCAATCTTTAATGTCAAAATCATTTATTAGTAAAGGAGTTAGTATATACTTCTTTGATCTAATTTTCGTGTTTATTTTTTCCATTTTTTTACAGTTTTCAACGCAGAACGTGATGCGACCCATTTCGAAGATTGTGGCTGTATGAAATATAGAAATGTAATACAAAATCCCTAGCTATTTTACATTTCTGCCACACATTGCGCATTGCGATCGATTTGACGGCCCCCATCACCCATTGCGCACATATAGCTATTACCTTAGGAGCAGATGCGGTTTCACACGTAATATTCACCCTGTATGGCAAATAAGAAACCTTCTTGAAAATCATATTGGAAGATTTTAAGTTGGCGGCTCTATTCGTACAATTTTGGAACTGATAGTTACTGTAGTAAAATTAAAGTATGTGTGGGTAAGAAAATATTTATTGCACTAAGAAAACTTTATTAATTAAGTTTCAGAAATTGGTACCTACGTTAGAAAACTTAATTGCTACAATCTAATAATTCGTGGTAGTTGTGAAATGCTTGTGAAATATTCATCTACAGTAGATGAACAACTAAGTTCAAGTATTAATTAGAGAGTCCACTGTACCAACTTAATCGTGTGTATTTTCAGATCAACGCCATAACGAGATAACGATTCATTGAACGGGCTCCCAATTAATTTAATATTAAGCGGTAAATGGATTAGTTTACGTCTAAACTATCATATGTGTTTGTGTGGGGATCGTCGTTTACCTGTATTCAATCAGTGTCGCGTCTGTGTGCGTGTACAGTGTAGAAACGGCTGCCCGTAAACCTTGAAATGTCCTATGTCCGCAATCAAACACCAACCTAGAGGTCTATATTATGTATCAAGTGATATCTGTACTGAGCCTAGAGTTCACCAACACATGTTAATTAAATCACAATTTTACGGATTACTTCGCGATTTATTTACATTTTATTTAAATTCGTAGTAACCGTAAAGTAATGTAAACTTGTGTTTGATTAAGTTCGATTCGCGCAAACGTAAGAAACAAACGATGTGTTATTTTTTGTATGAGAATTCTGACAAATCAACAGTCAGTTGAGGTTTACCGGTTGTTTAAAAATTGGTGAACTTGGGTCTAATCTTAGTATTATACCCCTGAAGTTCGTTTGTTTTTTTTTTTTGTTGAACGCGCTAGTCTCTGGAACTACTGATTCGAATTCTACATATATACACATAATTTCTTTTTGTGTTGGACAGTTCATTAAACGAGGCTAACAGGCTATACCCGTAACCAATAGGAGCGGAGCATTAATGAACAACGTTGCAAAAACGCGAAAAAATATTCTTTTGAGAGAACAGACCGAAATCCATGCGGGCGAAAGTAAGTACTAGACTTATATAGATCTAACTTCATCAACTGTATTTCTTTTAGGGAGTGATTTTTCTGCTCGAATACAATAACTTTTACATCTCAAAACACTGATAATATTCGCATAGGAATGTAACAGCTGATCATTGGTCTAGAATAAAAAGGTTTACTGAGTTTGCGTTTGAAGGATCAAATACAGCAACTTTTATTATGGGTTCAACATCAACCCATAATGAAGTGATCAGCTGATCAATTTCTTTGGGATTTAGATGTTGGTCCAATAGTAAAAGTTGTTCTACGAGTATTACAGCAGCAGAATCACTCCCTAAAAGGAATGCCACTGATTTTGATAGACCCTGTATATTTGGGTTAGTATGCTGTCTGTACAAGTTACATCTTAGTCCAACGCCTTGGCACTCTAGGCACGCCTGTTAGGCGCAAATAGAAACTCGAGATTAAACTATTAGCTACGAGAGCCCTCCATTGGATTATTAAATCAGCGTTTATACGTTTACAGGGTGCCCAGTCCAGTCCAGATGGATAATTATACCTTAGCTACAGATACCTAGTTGTATTATGCCCTACCTGCTATATGCCAAAACATGTTTTAGTACTTTTATAATTTTAAATGGCCATTTACGAGTTTTAACGAAAGTGTTTTGCAAACAAAATCTATCGGCCGTGTCGTGTGTTGAGTTTTATTATTTTTCGGAGGTTTTTTTTTAATTTTAAGCAAATCATTGATTTTGATGCCTGGGACATTTTGAAAATTAATATAAAAACACTTTTCAATATTATTGTTTGTAGAAATAGCCATAAAAACAAACAATTTTGAAAAAGGTAAGAGTTTTATTTGAAATGAAGTCCGGCCAATTGCGAATCAGACTCGCGCTTTGGGGGTTCCCTTCATACAAAGGTTTTTTTTTATATGATGTTACTATAAATTTTCGGTTTTTGGACTTTTTACTTGTGCTGCAAGACCTTCCTTCTTGGCAAATTTTATGATCCTTCATGATCGTCTCATAGACCTACACTATTGGAAGACCCTATAGCCGTATCTCTGGATTACGTTAACTTATAAGCTTGATGTTTTTACAGCTTTAAGGGACTGCAGCCATAAGTTCTGATTATCCGTTGAATGCAATTGCGGCTCACATATGCAGTCCATATTTGTTAACTGATAAATTACAACACTGGACCAAATATATTCGACAGCGATTTTTTCTTTGCTTGGCAAACCTTGTAAAATATTTTTATGACTTTTATTTACTTTATTTTATTTAACAGTTTTCGGGAATCTAGCTAGGAATTGAATATTTAATACAGTAGAAGAGTAAGGCCATTCACAAGTTTCCATTTATAATAATAATACAAGTAAAAATACTTATTTATTATTTGTATCTATTTAAATTGTCTGATTTAAGCTGTCTGATTTTTAAATAAATAATTTAGTTAAAAAGGAACATCAGATTGTTTACAATGTTTGCAAAAACAAACTTTACTTACTTTGGGGCAAATGTTTTCGTGACAAGTACGTGCATGTGGCCATAACTCATGGATGTAGGTATAGTTAATAGCTAATGTAGGTGTGTTCATTCTTTATTCAATCAAAAGCTTAAAATACAAGCTTAAGCTGAATTTGGGACTAGGTAAGCAGTGTGATTATTGACTTAATTTATTTATTTATGAGCAATTCTAATAGATAGAATACCTATACTTCATTAACTATTACTGCGACATCTTGATACTTTCTATTAAGTTACACGATATGTAATAAACATATACTTTTAACATGTTTATCTTATTCAGAATTCATATATTCAATAACAGTTCTAGAATTGCACCGCTTTTGAAGAATTCTATTAAATTAACAATATCCAATGTTTTGCCATTTATTGAAGAAGAATATCAAATGTTATCTGTCCGTTTGTCAGTCAGATGTCGAGTAAAATGTTCTCGTTGGATCCCTTTGTTAGCTGAACTCGATAAATTAACAGGGTAACAATAATATTTCGATGTTTTGACGATTTAACTTTGCTTCTTGGGACCATTTTTTTACAAACACAGTTTTGGACTTTTTGTAAGACAATTCTGAGTGGGCCGGAGGGTTTCCAGGGTCAAAATTTACATAAATATTCAGCAATATATAAATACTACAACTTCATATAGCAACGAGAACTTTCTCGACACAGTTGGCATCGAAGCTAGCGCGATGGAATAGATACATTTTTAAAAGGCTTCGGAACGAGATAATGCATAACAATAAGCAATAAATGGCCACAAATGCCCTTAAATAAATACTTAAGTTATGTTGACTGCCTCGTTAGTCTAGTGGTCAGCACGCTGGGTACTATCCATGAGGTCTCGGGTTCGAATCCCGGGTCGGGACGAAAGTGTTTGGGTTTTTCTGTCTTGAAATAACTCAGACAACTCCGGAGTCAGGAAGTTGGTGGTGTTAACACCATCGTGCCTCGGAAAGCTCGTTGCCATTGGTCCAGCGCCTGATCTTTCTACGGTCATGTCGGACTGCCGTCTCACCGAATTATGAGAGTACAGGAATAGAGAGTGCACATGTGTATTGCGCACACACTTTAGCACTATAATATCTCCCGCGTTGTTGCGATTGGCCGCTGTAGTCGAAATTCGGCTAGGATATTATGTTGTGGTCATAACTTATTATTTTAGCTATCTAATACTATAATGTTATTATTGAAGTAATGTCAGATGCTTGATTAAATATGCTGGAATATTGGTATATAATGTGCTGAAAGTATGCCGCGGAGATGCCAAGCTATTGTGGATGATAACGGAGATTGAATACCGTCAGCAATAAAAGACCCCATTGATTACAATTTATTGTGTGATATTTCTAACGTTTTCATTAACAATTGTCGGACACGATCTTTTCATATACGAGTACGTAATGTAACGTATAATAAAAAAAAAAACGTATGATAGCTATGACGTAGTGTGATACGGGGCTATAGTATTCATATACAACAATATTTTCGTCAGTATTTTATAAGTAGTATAAGTTTTTGCTTAGATAGTATCGATATTAGTAATAGCAATATCGATAGCAAATGTTTGTGTGATGAACACGAGCATTTGTACCTAAGTCATGGATGTTTATCAATGTATATAAGTATGTCTATCCATTATCCTAGTCACCATAGCACAAGCTCTCAAGCTTAGTTTGGGGCTAGATAATTGGTGTGTTTGTTAAAACAATTTATTTTTATTTAATTTATAGCTTTATTAAACTATCGATAGTATTACTATCCATAGTATTTCTAATAAAATAAAATATTGATAATGTAGATACTATTGATAATTGACTAGTTTCCGAGGTCAACTATCGATCGTTGAGCAAATGTACAAGACTCCAATAAGGGGAGACTAGAGTAAAGAAAAAGAGATGTGTTTTAGGCTTAACAGAATTTGACATAATGACATTGACTTCGTAAGTAAACAATGAAAATTCTGGTGGTTGTTTATAAATGGGACATGGCGTAGGAAGACTTGGAAGGTGGTGGCTTAAAGCTGGACTCCTTCAAAAGAAGCTGGAAGTGGAGGAGAGCGGGCAAGGGCAGGAGGCCTTCCTGCCCTTGCCCGCTCTCCAGCACATCCAGCTTCACACCAGCTCAGCACCACTTTGCCTTGAGAGACACCTTGTCACCCAAAAATACCAACCCGACTACGGCAAAGCCCAAAAAAAGGGTTACGAGTTTGACTTATCCCTCTCCTAGTCTAAGTTAGGTGAAGCTTTTACCTAAGCAGCTAAGTTGGTAATCTCGGCTACTTTTAACTGAATAATGTCCTCCCAGCCGAATTTCGACTACGGCGGCCTATCTCAACAGGATTAGCCAACTGCGCGGGACTTCTTATAGTACACAGGTGTGCGCGCAACACACAGGTGCACTCTCTATTCCTTCACTCACATTCGGTGAGACGGCAGTCCGACATGACCGTAGAGAGATCAGGTGTAGGACCAACGGCTAAACGTGCTTTCCGAGGCACGGGGGTGTTAACATCACCAACTTCCTGACTCCGGAGCTGTGTCTACGTTATTTCAAAACAGAAAAACCCAACACTCTCAGCCTGACCCGGGCTTTGAACCCGGACCCTCGTGGATGGTACCCAGCGTGCTGACCACTAGACGAGAACGAGGCAGTTATTTAACTGAATATTGTAATGAATGAATGCGATAAAGAAGTTACAGTCGCGCACCCGCCGTTGCGTAATTTGATTCGAATGTAAACTTTGTTTCAGCCGCCTAATGTCTGGCTTGAAGTCAATGAAACATTCCGTTGTGTATTGAGAGAGCAATTTTATCTATACTAATATTATAAAGAGGAAAGATTTGTTTGTTTGTTTGTTTATTTGCAACGAATAGACTCCGAAACTACTTAACCGATTTGAAAAATTCTTTCACCATTAGAATCCTGCATTATCTGCGATGGACATAGGCTATATTACATTATCAAAAAAGTTAGGGTTCCGTATGAAAACTTCGATTATGTAACCAAAGGTGTAAAAGGAGAATCATTAAATTGCGAACGCTGCGAAAACTATTGACAATAGAGCAAAGTAATGTTATACAGTTTTGTAGAGGACATCATTATCTACAATAAAGTCCCCGATAACATATGTCTAACTATAACAGTTAAGTCACAATAACTCCTTTTTTAGGTAAAAATATGAAATTTTTGCAGCGGCGAAAAGAAAGCCATAGTTTCAGTATGTCGGTATTAATCCTTATCCAAATAAATCACTTCATATTCAAGGCTATATCAGTACCTGTAAATTACTTTTTGAATTATTCAAATCGGACATACCATTAAAAAATTATCACGAGTAATATAATATTGTATCTAAGTTAGAACGGCAGCAAAGTTGGCCTTTTCCTAAATCGTCAATAGATTTATTTTTTTATTTAAAAACTTTATTGCACTTAGAACAGTGTACAAAAGGTGGACTCAATGCTAAAAGTATTTACCCCCAGTCATACCTATAAGTCATGGAGAAAAATTGTAATGGGTGCAGGATAATGTAGTCGAATAGAAATTAAAAGACGCAACAAAATATTATAATGTAGATATAGATGGCGCTGTACGTATTTAACTCGCGGGTCAGCCTGAGTTTTTCCCAATAACTTACTAAGTAAGTAGGTAATTATGAAGTTTTGAATTAAAGTACAAGCAGAGGTCTCTGCCGCTTGCCTTAACTACACTCATCTATTGTCGCTTGCACACACATATGACAGACAGGACGCAATGCTCTTTCTTTAGCCATCGTGGTAAGGCGGTAGAGATGGGTCGTCGACGTTTTTACAGTTGACGAAACTAGACCGTTAAATTTCGTTAATGGACTGGTCGATTAACTAGTTAAATTCGTCGACTAGTTAACTTGTCGTCTCGTCGACTATTATCGTCGAATTAAACGTTAGACTTGACGATTAACTTAGACTGGATAACACGTTGCGGTTGGTTTAGTGTTTAGAAATTTTATTTTTATAATATAAATCTTATTCCTCTTAGTTTAGAGTTTACTTTAGATTGTTTCAACTGGAACGAATGACTCGTCGCGTCGACCCGTTGTATTGTGATAGTAACGTACCTATTGCGTTAGAGTTAGAGTTTACTTTAGTTTGTTTCAACGAGAATTACGTTATAAGCGGCCACGTTAAAGAGTTGACGTTGCGTTGCGCGTTGATAAGAACGTGGGCACTACACGTTTAGTCGTTTACGAATTTAACTAGTCCATCAGAGAACGGTAGACCGTCGAAGCGTTGATTGCACGTCGACGGTTAATTTAACTAGTCCGTCTATTTAACGCTCATGCCTATAAGGCGGTGGTGACCAGGGGCCTAATTACGTAACTCTGTTGCTAACAATTCAGGATTGAAATCGCATGAAATTGTCACATTTGACAACTTCAGTTACTCTGTTAAGCTGGCCATTCACTGTCAGTTCAAAATATGACTCCACTCACTAACATAAAAATAATTTGAAAACTGACGTTCATTCACTGCTGCTAGAACGTGGACAATTCCCCACGCAAAGGGGACTTTTAGTTTTTTTAATTTAGTGGGTAAAATGGGCAAGCAGGTCTTAGGACCGGTAAAATATGGGCAGTTGTGGAAAAAATAATATCGTTAAGTTACTTTTTTAGTACTTATGCCTATAGTCTAGATTTTTATTACCGATATTGTAAACGTAAAATTTTCGTCGTACCTCAGACCGACTAATTAGTGTAACTGGCCGTGAATGGCCAACTTTAGCAACAAAACTTTAATTGAAATCATTTCATTCAAAGTTACATAATCCACTACCAGAATAGTACTTTAACATTGCTGATTTTTTCTTGACTTTTGTCTAATTGATTGTTTGAATGCACTTATCTCAGATCAGAATTACCTATTTATGGTCTGATTTTGAAAAAAACCTTTGTGTAAGGTACAACGTATATAGCAAGGCTATAAGATAGGTAATTTAAAAAAATCACGTTATGTCTTTCAGGAATGGAGTAAAATCAATAGGTGCGCATGAAGTCCTCGGGGACTGCTATTTTTTGTATACTAATATGATAAAGAGGTTAGGGTCGGTTGCACCATATCTCACATTACATGATTTTTTTTTGTTTAAACATGCTAATCACAGGAACTGCTGAGCCGATTTGAAAAAAATATTTTGTGTTATATAGCTTATTTCTCGGGGAACGCTTTGTATGAGCTATGCATGCATGATACCTACCTAGAAATCAACGGGGAAGCAGTTAAATCAAAAAGCACGGACGAAGTCGCGGGGGACCGTTATAATTAATATGTTCATATTATTCACACGCGTTTTGATTCTTATCTTAAAAGATGTCGCAGTTTAAAAAAATAGTCCGCTCCTAACAATGCTCACAGGAAATCCTAAATTTACGCGAACGAAGTCGTGGGGGACCGCTAGTTTCTAAATAAAACAGTAACAATAGGGATGATGCTGCCATCCACGAATAATTCCAATAATATAGTTTTAGAAATAAACAACACATTTCAGTTCAATGATCGTTTCCTATCTGTATTCTTTAATTTTTAATTAAGCTTATAAGTCAGCCTATTAGATCCCACTGCTGGGAAAAGGCCTCACCTCAACTATGAGGAGGAACGAGCCATACTTCACCACGCGGGCTCAGTGCGGATTGGTGGAGGGGTGTATGTAAGGCAAGTGACAAACCTTACTGTCAGAAGTTATCAAGCCGCCCTAGGGCCTCTGACTAGGCTTAACGACTAATACCACAGATATTAGCCGGGACCAACTGCTTAACGTGCCTTCCGAAGCACGGAGATGCTTGTCATGGACGTCACTTAAATGGTCGGAATGGTCACCCAGCCAATCACGACCGCGCCGTGGGTTGCTTAACTTTTGGTATCACTACCAAAGCGCTGCCGCCACTGCGCCACAAGCACCTCATTTAATTAAGCTTAAACCGTTAAAAAGTAAGTTGAGCACAGAAAAGCATGACGTCACGTTGTGTATTTCCATGAAAATATAAGGAAAAATTCCGTTTTGATTGTCCTTAAAGATTACGTCAACGGTTAATGGTGGTATGTACCCCGTCATTCTCCCTTTCTAAAAGTTATACAAAACAAAGGTCAAGAAAAGAATTTGAAAATTTATCATTATCAATCTGTTTACATATAAATAATGTTCTTTTTAGGGTTCGGCACTTCAAATGAAAAAATAACGCAATCCTCATACGATCACTTTATAATCTGTGTCAAGAAGACCCTTTTTCTCAGGATTGCATGGAGGTATCAAGTTTGAATTAACATTAAATACTCTTGTCTGCGATACCTTGAAGCTGTGCAAAAATCTAGCTTCGAAGTCAATGCAATGCAGAAATTTGAACCTCAATTGAGCCTTATTTTCTAAAGTTTCACAAGGGATGCAAAAAGTATAGGATACTTCTCATCAAAAAAGAAGATCTAAAATCATTAAATTGGCAAGAAAGAAGGTTAGAGCACAAGAACAGGGAAAATACCGAAACTGATAGTAACGCCACAAATAAACCTTTTGTAGCAATTACACAAAATTTGAGCGGATCCCTCAGAGCGCGAGCCCGCCTCGCATTTGCCCAGTTGATAAAAAACCGTACCATGAAGATAATATCCAATAAATACGAGTATACCCACAGGCTTCTGTTTTGGTCAGCGCCCCTCGACTCAGAAGTGGTTGTACAAACAATATTGATGCCAAAAAAAAAATACCTTAATTTTTCTTGTGAAAACCCACGAAATCAAATTACGAGTACTATCGCGATCCTAGCAAGCGAGTCGAAAAACTGCCTATCGTTAGCTACGGCGTCGTAGCGTTTCGTAGCGTGGGAGGACGCGAGTGTCTCCATTTGTTGTGAAATTTTTTGACATTTTGTGAAGAGGTTTTCTTTTAAAAACTTAAATATCATTTGTAGAATATATATGTTTTTTTAATTAGCATAACTCATACCACCATCCCGGAGTCGGGGGCGCTGATTTAAACAACTCCCTGTATAATAAACCTGTTATCGACTTCATAATAGCGATTATTTCGTTCTGTATTGTAAATATGTAAAAGTGGAAATAGAAGTTATTTTTAGGAAGCAAACGACAAAAATTAGAAACGAATATTGATGCTCAATTCTAAACGATGGTTTTGAATGTGCCCATCGTAAAAAAAATCCGTAACGAAAATCAATCAATGCCTAAATTTTGTACAGAAAAAGCTGTTTTGTACAAATAAAGATTCATCATCATCATATCAGCCTATTGCAGTCCACTGCTGGACATAGGCCTCTCCAAGACTGCACCAACTTTCACGGTCCTCCTCCGCTTCTCGCATCCAGCCACCACCGGCCCCACCTTCTCCAGGTCATCAGTCCACCTGGCAGAGGGGCGTCCAACACTACGCTCAAATAAAGATTAGTGAATATTTATTATTTATTTAAGACATACCTTGTTTATTTAGATTGAATATGCTTTCATTACCTATGTAAAAGTGAAAAAGTATTTACTGCCTTAAAATGAGGCGGAAAATGCGTCGTTCAGTGAATCGTATCAATACCTTTTTTAAGCCACAAAACTCTATGATTTCCGCGAGTAAATGTGGTGAACTATCAATATAATTTTCAGCGGCTTGTTATTTATAGATTCGTTTTTTGGCATATAAAGGGTTCGTACGTATAAAAGGACAGTTATAGCGGAGAGGTCAAGGCCTACTCTGTGGAAAGATGCTCTTATTTTTGACTAGCCACCCTTGTCACAGACAATGCGAGTGAGCGGGAAAGCTAAACCTTCAAGTACGGATAAAGCCTCACTTAGTTTGGCTTCAGCTTGGACCATGCTCAAATAGTATATGGCCATTTCGTAAAATGATTTAAGTTTTAACCTCTTAAAAATACGAGTAAATATGTCATTGCTTCGTTATTGCAATCGTAATAGCTTTCGAACTAAGTAGTAGGTCTCCTAAAGATGTTATGTACAGATTACACATTTCTGTCTGAGCTCCTGAAAGTTACTAGTCTCTGGTGCAGGATTCAAAGCAGCTCAGCAAACTTAAAGCTGGGCAAACATTAACTTTTGACCGATAAGTATTTCAAAATACATTTTACTGAAACAATTTCCAAGAGCTTTAAATTTTTATGTTATTTTTTTTTCATGTTTTAAAAACAAGGTTTTTACTCTTTTTTATCCTAAAAAGCTGGTCTGATAAAACACGAAAGAATTCAGACAAAATTCCTCGTAAAAAGTTTCGTTTACTCGTACAACGTAAAGACAGATCGATAGACACCTCATTTGTGAAAATCGGATCCAGTTTCAAAGGCTGAAATATGCGCACCTTGCATACTTTATAATTATAAGCCTGGAGCTTACTAACACATGTTTAATTTTGAATCAGCCGGTTCCCAGAGTTCCCATAGAAAATCTATTAAATAATGCTATTTTTTGACATATTTTATATGGTAACTTTATCAAGTTAGGCGTTAATTGAGGTTTACCGGTTGATTAAATTTAGTGAACTTAGGTCTAAGTGTCCAAAAAACAGTAATCCATAATTTCCAAGTTTTACATCAAGCTCATTAATGATAGAGACACCGCCTTATTGGCAGGTGGACGTGCCTTCATTTTAACCAGCGACGAGCCTGCCTTGCCTTTTCACAATCCCGCTCTACCAGTAAGGTGTGTTGCCAAACTCTCCCATTGAGAAAGCTCGATGTTGCATTACTAAGTTCAATTGTATTTTTTGGTGCTAAATAAATATTTTTTCTTTCTTTCTTTCTTTCATTATGTTCATGTGACATATCTGATTATCTTTGTATCTGAAGCCATGTTTCCTTTAAGAGATAAGTACAAGGACGTAGGTCTTTTCTACTACACTATTATTAAAGACGCGACACGTGAATCAAAACGGCAGATAATTCCAGTCACCCGAGACGAAGATAAGTAAATCTTGTTAGTGCTATCGATTGGAATGATCTTGAAATTGTTAACACTGAACTTGGAAATGCAGCGACGCGAATCAGACGATACAGCGGCGTTGACAACAATATGTTTCCATGTCTGATAGTGGTGTAACCTCGGTTTATACCGATATCGGCACTGAACGATTTCCTTTTCTGAGAATATTAAAATTAATATTAAAGCTAGAAACGAGTCATGCGTTTCTTGTGGCTTGTGATTGGGTAAGTTCCCATCACGCTGAGACTACCTCGTACGGAAACCCTCGCTTTGTGTTGCCGTTATTTTAATCTTCCAATCACAATGAACGGATCGCCCTTGATTTTTTATACATATTATTGTAATCAACGTTTCGACCTTGCTCGCCGATACACTATCTATACTTAGCAGATATGGAAGAAAGATAAGGCGAAATGACATCTAACTGGACTATGAGAGTTTCCTTCCTATTCCTTTGAATGTATTATGCTTAGTTTGTGCACTAGTTTCTCGTGAAGATTGGTCGATATTTGGCTAGGACGATACAAACACACTAATGTCTGTGGAGCCCCGATATCTTTACCAATCTTTAAACAAGACTTATGTTTTTTTTAAACTTTATTAGCATTGTTTTGTGTTTAAGAAGTCTATTCACTTATCAGACTCCTAAAATTAAATAAACTTTTACTTATGCAAACTCTTATCATCCCCATTATTGACTACGCCGACTCCTGCTGTACTAACCTCACAGAAGCACTCACAGATAAACTCGAGCGTCTCCTCAACAGCTGCATCAGGTTCATTTTTGGTCTTCAGAAGTACGATCATATCTCGAGATACAGAGAAAAACCCTATTAGCTTCCTATCTGGCAACACAGAGAATCAAGAGTTCTTGGCATCTTACACACTGTTCTTAATAATCCTTTGTCACCTGCTTACCTTAAAGACATGTTCTCATACCTGTGCCAGACTCATGATCGTACTCTCCGATCTTCCGACAATCTCCGGCTGGGCACTCCGGCTCATCGCACCTCGTACGTCTCGAAGTCGTTTACAATGACGGCGACTCGGCTGTGGAGCTCACTTCCTCTTGATATCAGGAGATCGGATTCAAAGTTGTCTTTCAAGAATGAACTCCGTAAATTTTTACTGGATAAATTGCAAAACGTTATGTAAGTGTATGTATATATATTAGAGTATTATATACTTTTTACATAAGTATAATTATTTTAGTTTGTATTTATATATTATATTTTAAGTGTATATGTATGAGGCCTTTGCCCAGCAGTGGGACACAAACGGCTAACAAAAAAAATGTATGTAAGTATAGTATTATATATATATCTAAATTACTTTTAATGTTGCGTTGTTATTAACAATTGCTCTTTCTTGCTGATGTCTCACTGCACCCGTTGCCATCTTTCTGCATGACCTAAAGGTTTGACTGGCAGAGAATGCTTTTTAGCATTAAGTCCACCTTTTGTAAACTTCTATTTGGGCAATAAAGTTTTTAAATAAATAAATAAATAAAAATAAACTATAAGTAATCATGCATATCTTCAAATCTGCAGTAGTTTAGATCTGAATCCTAAGTAAATATTATTATTTTAACAACAATATCGATAGTCGGCTTGCCGGCACTATATCGGAGACGGCCGTGCAACGAAGCATCAGTTTTTAGATCTTTTCTTGGACTGCGCTTTGTGCTATGCACCACCACTCTAATTGAAGGAGCATCTCGTTAACCGTATCGTAAATAAAAATACAATATTCCATTGGAACGTAAATTGAAATGACATTGAAATATTCCTTCACGGACATGTTTAAAAAAGCAGAAACGAAGACGTCTTTTACTTAGTACCAATGCAAGTCTATAATTCGATCTCAAAGGTATTGGACTGATTAGTACAGACGACAGCGCGTCAAGGTAAACACTGTGGGCATCTTATGCACTTTTAATAGGAGTTATTTTGTAGCAGTTTGAAGTTAAATGGTTGGCTAGCCATACTTTCGTTACTTATGAATTTTATCAAGATGTAGTGAAATCAATATTGTGACGGGTTTTTAATACTAAAATACGAAAATCCCAGAATCGCCCGACCCGTGATTCCAACTGCTAACCACTAGACTAAAGAGGTAGTCAAGTTAATCCGATCACTATAGTCATGCCGCTAGTCGAATAGATGATTGGTCCACTCACAATAATGCTTCTATTGATTCGACGATAGCTAAGTACGCATGATTCGCTAATGGACTCCGTTTAAAATCCGCACACAAACGGTACACCACTTAACCCGAACCCGCTATTTGTTCCGTACAATTTAGAAGCTATATTTGCCGTGTGTAAATAAGCCCGCTAGTCCCAGTTTACAAAATGAATAAGTGAACTAGCATTAACTAAGTATAATCACAGAATAAGTACTAGTACTCCGTACAGAAGTATGACTTTGCAATGAAATTCAAAGAAATATCTACTCAATGTTGTCAACGATATGGTGTAATTCAGTTCGCCTCAGACTCAAGCAAACCTACAAAAATACATTGCAAGATAATTTTATTCTTATAACTCTGGAACATGATTCCTAATACACTAAACCTATTCAGTGACGTACTATCTGACTGCCACAAGAAGCTACTTACGCCATCTAGCGCATCTTTCTAGGACTTTATTCACGCTCGTCCAACCAGCAACCTACTGTAGCGCACCGCCGGTGAATAAAACGCGGGAGCGTGTCGCTGCCGGCTAGCGACACCCAATTTGTTTAGGCCCTTACCTAGGGGTCGCCGCGCGTAGGTACGTTTTTGCTACCTACGCGGAAAGATACACAGTCCTGGTATAATCTCGGTCTGAGCGGCGGGAAACATGCAGACATCAAACAATCTCGCGGTAACAGAATGGCCGGACTTTCTAGCATTAAGGTGCTCTTACACGGGATCATTTTTTGGCAATCATTGCTAGGTAACTGTAATAGGTTAATCCAGAGCAATCACAAAAAAATTTAGCAGTTGTTTCAGAAATTTTGCTCCATATATTCGACATTTCTCAACGTCGTGAATACAAATTGCCGAATACCCAATCAGATTTTTTTTCCATTTATTTCTCGTTTATAAGAAAATCTCGTTGGTCTAGTGGTCAGCACGCTGGGTACTATCTACGAGATCCCGGGTTCGAATCCCGGGTCGGGCCGAGAGTGTTTGGGTTTTTCTGTCTTGAAATTACTCAGACACAGCTCCAGAGTCAGGAAGTTGGTGGTGTTAACACCCCCGTGCCTCGGAAAGCACGTTAAGCCGTTGGTCCTGCGCCTGATCTCTCTACTCATGTCGGACTGCCGTCTCACCGAATTATGGGAGTGAAGGAACAGAGAGTGCACCTGTGTATTGCGCACACACTTGTGCACTATAATATGTCCTACGCAGTTGGCTAATCTCTGTTGAGATAGGCCGCCGTAGTCGAAATCGGCTAGGAGGACATCATCATCATAAGAAAATAGTTTTTGAGAAACAACATGAACAGGTCAGCTATATTGCCTAACTTTTAAAGTTGCTCTAGTCTGTACTGCGTGATACTGTGTGGCCGTGTCTCAGCAGCAAGTTGCTCCATGTTGCCATCGTCCTTAATTGCTTGTTGTGGGGTAACGCCATAGTTGGCGAATGACAGGAGTTGAGCAACATTAGTGACCCGTTTTTGCGCACCTTTAGAATGTGAATTATTTTTTATTTATTTATTATTAGGTATACCAAGAGATGACAGTCCAAACATGCACTTAATAAAATACATTATTTACTTTTAAGCGTAGACGGTAATCCATGAATGGTATGTCATGATCATTTCTAGTGACAGTTGAAAAGACCTAAAATACAATTAAAAACAGAAAAAATGGGTAATTTACAAAAAAAAAAGAACTATTTTTTATTAAAAACATCAGTAACAGCCTTTTTATATATTGAAAACCTATAATTAAATTGTAAGCGTTTAGTTACAGAGCCAACTATTTCATAACATGACGCAAAGCAGAAGCTGTAACTCTCAGAATAGAAATGCCGCTAGATTATTTCCCAAAGCCGAAAATGATTTGAACTGTGGAGAATAAATGTAGTTTGAGTGCTTTGAAAAACTGCAACTACAATTTGGGGTTTTCGGACTAAAATACGGTTTGGGCTTGAGAAGAGGTCTTAATTAATTAATAAAAAAGGTGACAATGGATGCACAGCTATGTACACACGGTCACATGTCGTACACCAGGGCCCGTAGCCAAATGGCATTCTTTCTAGAGCGAACTTCGCTATCGTCAACGAAATGTCAAAATATGTATGCAAAAGGCACGTGATGTTTCGATGGCTTATGTCAGTTTCATATGGGTCAATCTTGAAAGCCAAAAAAAGCAATGTCCGGGGGCAAAAACTACCCATAACGTATAAAATTTAATATAAGATATTTTTTTTCTGTTACTTTAATGTTTAAATTAAATGGGGCACAACAAAAACGGTGTTTATTTTAGCTTAAAACATCTGAAAAAAATCTTCGAAGCCTTGATATTTGATTCCCCTGGGCTGTCCTTTAGTCATTTTTTGAACAAACCATTAAAATTTACCTATCTATAGTCATAAATTTAGGATTTTTCGTAATTTAAGAGTTAAAGGGTGAGTTGTTTAATGATTTATAAAATACACAAAGTCGGTGCCAATCATTGTTTTTTTTTTTTAAATACTTTGTGTTTGTCCGAGCTCACCAATTGATTCCCTTGGCGCGTCACTAAATGCCACCTGCCTTGCTATTATAAATGTCTACGCCGAAGGCGTGCACATCGGCAAGGTGGCTTTAGTCGCGCTCTGAACATCGCGAGGAGAGGTCGCGTCTCGACGTTTCCAAGCCGGATTTACGAAGGTAAGAATTTGATTCCCCTGGCTTTGTTTCACTAGGTCATTGGCCACTTTTAAAAATGATTATTCATGATTAAGAATTGCCTTAGTAGGATTAACAGTAGGGTATATAGGACTATTAATTGTTTTTAAAATAATCATTGGCAAAAATCTATCCATTTAAACAACATCGAAAGAAGATTAACTTTTCTTGACTCCCCTGGCATTATTCCCCTGGCAAAAAGCCAGGAGAATCAAAGCTTCCTTAATATCATACTTTCATATTATGATTATGGGTCGAAAATCTGTAACCATTAATATAGCAAAATGAACTTAATAAAACATAGATTCATATGGTAATAAAGTTTACTCAAAATGACCCCCGCGATTTTAAATACAGGTCTTCAATCTGCGCGGCCAGTCGTCTATCGCAGCACGAACGAGGTTCGTGTCAATATCGGCGGCTGCCTTAATCAAGGATGCCTTGAGTGACTCCAAATCAGGATGAGGCTTTGAGCAGGCCTTTTCCTCTAAGTGTTGCCATATCTTGTAATCTAACGGACTCAAATCTGGACTGGAGGAGGGCCAGTCTTCGTGCCGGATGAAGTCGATTTTACGCGCCGCCAGCCAGTCTTGTATGCTTTTCGCTCTATGAGCTGGCGCAGAATCTTGTTGGAATACCCAGTGCCTGTTATTAAACATGGTATGAGAAACAGGTTCCACAAGGTTCTTAAGGGCTGTATTTTGATACACAAATGCATTCGTTTTTACGCCTTTCACACAAAAAATTAAATGTACCTCAGTTAAGCCCCAATAAGAGACTCCCAACCAAACCATGAGCAAGGATGGAAAATGACCTCGTTGGACACGCGGAATACGGTTGCTCGCTTCTTCACTGCTGTGTGCGTACACCTATTCATTTTGTTTGTTGTAGCTCTCTTCCACAGTGAAAATTTTTTCATCCGAAAAAAAAAATTCCCGATGCGTTTTTCCCGCGTACCGCTTCAACAAATCGCGGCATCTCTTCAGTCTCAGGTCCATTAAACGAGCGTCTAAACGATCTCTTGTTTTTCTTCGATATGCCCTAAGCCCTAAGTCTTCATTTAACACCCTTTTCACCGTGGTCCTGCTTAACCCCATCTGAAGGGCCAACAGTTTCTGCTTACGTATGGGATTTCTTTGAATGCGCGCCTTCACAGCTTTTATCACTTTTGGAGTCCTAACAGAGCGAGGGCGACCACTTCTTGACCTATAATCTACACTAGAGTCTTCATTGTATCGTTTTATGGTACAATAAACGAATCTTTTGGTTATATTCAAAAATTTTCAGTAAGTCGAAAATCTGAATTGGCGCGTAACCGCAACTATGCAACGCAATAACCGCGACACGGTCTTCTTTAAGTGTCCACTCTATATTCAAAAATGAGGAAAATTCTAAAAGTACACATTTTTATTTTCATGAAAAATTCTAAATTCGAATTCAATAAACTTTTTTGTGGCCAGCATTCTAAATTCAAAAGTTTTTATTGTGTGAGAGAACTTATGACCTGACTATGTATATTATCCTAGCGGCCGCCAGCGAATTCGTCCGCGTGGCCTCGCGGGGTGGAATTTAAAAAAATCCTCACTTAGTTCTTCCTTACACTCTCAAAGTAACATGAATGCCAGATTTCAGCTTCTTGCGTTCAGTAGTTTCGGCTGTGCATTGTCTGTCAGTCAGTCACTCGGTATCGGAAGAGTTTTATAATATAGATATTTGATTAAAATTGAATTAAAATAAACGATTATTCTATACAACATGTTTTATTTTGATTCCCCTGGTATCTTATATTGATTCCCCTGGCATCAAAATTTTTAAGTCATATATCTTTATATCTAAACATGTGACAGTGATCCCTTTTGTGAAATATGTTTACAATGATGTGATATTTAGCCTTTTGTTAGTAATAGTATAAACTCTTAAGTTTTAAAAGTGCCAGGGGAATCAACCGAATACCCCCAATTTCAAGATTGACCCATATATTTGGTTAGCGATAACGAACTTCGCTTAAGAATAAATTGCCATTTGTCTACGGGCACTGGTTGTTCCCTACGTAAGTACCTAATAACCGACTACACAACTGTATGCATAATACCTACTTATAAATGCACTGTTATATGCACTCGTGACATGGTGGAGACAAACATTTCAAATTATAGCTGTCTCATAGTTCTTCAAGTGTTATTATAACAATGTCAAAATTATTATTAGTAAGGGGGTTACTCCGTAAGTACCTTTTCGTGCGGCTTGTAACGAGCCTTACTTTCTAATTTTTCTAACCGAGCAACTCATTTTGTAATGACTTTTATGTGTGGACTTCAAATAACACGTTCAATTCCAGCCTTCGGGCACGTCCGCTAACAAAAGTTTAAGTCTAACAAAGGGTTCACCAGAGCAAAGTAGGTATTTCATTTAAGAATGATAATGACTAACCGGATAATAAACTTTTTAACGAACACAATCTGTGAAACAAGGCGTTAGCAATCTGTCCTACGATCCACCTAACGTATAAAATCTACTAAATACTGTTTCTACAATAGAGGGATTTCTAAGTTTTCCGCCGGCTTTTATACTGTAGCGAATCTTTTCCAAGGTCACCTCTAGAGACTACAGGAACCGCTGCCGTAAGATTTCCAATGTGAAATCTATGAGACCCCGCTATGAAAGCATCAAAGGCTTCCCTCATCTCTATTATAGGGATTATTACAGTTCCGTGCCTTCTTTGACTACTTTATACAGTTGTTTCAAGGTAACCCAGCTTTTCGAAATATATAAATACATTTTCGAAAAGCTGGTTGAATTTCCGCTACGACAGCAAGTTCTTTAAATTCGAAAAATTTGTATACCTCTACGTAGGTAGTAAGAAGCTTGTGCATTTAATAGCCTGAATAAATGAGAGAACTTTTACTGTGGAATCGTTAATTTGGTGCGGTAAAAAATGTTTGGAGTCCAACACTATGTGACCGATAAGTTAATCATAGACATTTTAGATCACGACGTCGTAAGTGCATTTTTCAAAAATCAGCAGGTTGAATTTTCAAAAATCCTGAAATACGTCTTTCGTGATTTCTATTAACTCAATAGCTAAATACGTTGAATCGATTTCGTTTCAAAAAAGACGGAATGTTATATAAACTCACCTGCCCTTTTGTACTCTCTTAAGGGATGAATTTCCAAAAATCTTATATCAGTGCTCACACTACACTATTAAAGGAATCAGGATGCAAAATTCAAGTTTCTAACCTCAGTTGATTTTTTGGCGTTTTTTAAACTAAAATAAAAGTTTATAATATAGTGTCTAATATTGTAAAGATATGGTACAGAACCCTTCGTGCGTGAGTCCGTCTAACAATAAGCCGGTTTTTTAAATTAAGATAAAAGATGATGTAGGTACTTTTAAAGGCTTTGTAATTTATTTAACAGAAATATCCCCTTTCAACCATACTGTATCCTAATTAGCTGGGTGTGTATTGTTGTATCGGAATCACAATACATGGATAATGGGTGAACTTTATTTTTATAGACCATGCGTTTTCCCGTGTAATGATTAAATCTTGTGATTGGACGGATTTTGTGTAGTGCTGCTAGTGATCTAGTTTCCTTCAAAAGACCATTCATTCTGGTTGTTTTCTGTCATATCTGCAATATTAGGAAAAGGATGGAATTCATATTGGGCTCTTTTCAAAAGCCTTTAAAAGTAGGTCATAATTCGCCTCGTTATTTGTATGTCCTTTTACATATACTGTGTAATAATGATTTTGTTATTTCTTGTGCGATTATTAGTTATTATTAGTAGAATAGTATAAAACAGTATATTCTTGTGCGATGTGTTATAAACAGTTATTTATTAATTAGGTATGTTTATGATATAATCAACGCTCGGAATGTTTGCACAAGATTGTCAAATTTATTTCTGCTACCCTACCACGCTTAATTATACCTTGTCAACATACAATAGGTTCCAAATTCTATCCAAGTGCAATGTTAAGCTTACAATATATTCACAGAATATAAAGTTGTATATTCATTCACTTAAACAAAATATTAAGAGCTCCCATACACGCGTGATTATTGTGCCGTTAATATAGTCTGAGGCTGATTTGCACGTTTTTATAAACTTCATTGTCTGCAACACTATTAGTCGGTAAGCAAATCAATTTATTCGTCCAATAATATTATAAATACGCCGTACAGGTCGAGATCGATAAGCACAAACGTAAAATCGGTAAATACGTCGATAATGATCAGTCCATCGCTCATGGGCCATGCCTCGTCAACAAGTGTGATCGACGGGGTCGTTAGGCGGCCAGCCTCTGGGAGGCGTCGACGATATAATCTATGGGGTTCCGGATTGCGAGTGGTAGTGACTAGAAGCGCCCTGGAAAAAGCTAGGGGCGCCGTGGCAAGCCCTAGGGACGCCTTGAAAAAAACTAGAGGTGCCGTGGCAAAAACTAGGGGCGCCTTGGCAAAAACTAGAGCCACTAGAGGTGTCGTGGCAAAAACTAGGGGCGCCGTAGCAAAAACTACGGGCGCCTTACATTTAGCTGTCTTGCAGCTACATAATTACCTGAAGCCTGCATCGCTTTATTTACCTATGTGTGCATTAAGTTATGCGAAAGCTGTAACTAAACTGCCGTGGCAAAAACTAGGGGCTCCTTGGTAAAAACTAGAGCCACTAGAGGTGTCGTGGCAAAAACTAGGGGCGCCGTAGCAAAAACTAAGGTCGCCGTAGCAAAAACTAGGGGCGCCTTACATTTAGCTGTCTTGCAGCTACATAATTACCTGAAGCCTGCATCGCTTTATTTACCTATGTGTGCATTAAGTTATGCGAAAGCTGTAACTAATAATTTTGCCACTGATATTACACTTGTTCAAGTATGAGACGCTAGTTAAATTAATGATAGATAGGTGACGTGACATAGTGGAGGCAAACATTTCAAATTAGCCGTCTCATTTCTTTTAAACATTTTACCGCAATCTCACCTGATGGTAAGCGACGATGCGGTCGATGAGGGAAAATGTCTGTCTAGAAGCAGCCTCTTCACTCTTTTCTTAAAGGAATCCAAATCGTAGTGTTTATTTTTATCAAGTCTTATAGAAATGTCAAAATCATTAAGGGGGTATTTGATTAGGCGCCCCTACACAAAGAACTAGCTTTAAACCGTAACATTTTGGAAACCCTTGATCCTTACCCTTTGCTCGGTTCACACCGGCAGGACTTCGGCTAGTAAAAAAAACGAGAATTTAGGCTTGTATGAAACTCCGTCAGTTTTAAATCTTAATTTAAATCGACGTACGACGAACATTGCTATTCAGCTATTTGATTCGAAAGTAAGTATACCGTGAATAGTTGGTTATAGTGGTCAAGTATAATACAGTTTAGGTACTATTATATTTTAATTTTATAAACATTGGCATTCTGGATGTGAATAACAATTTATAACAATTAGCCATTCGTACACGGAAAGCTAAAACGATAGTATTTTTAGTTTATTTTTTTATAAATACTATCTATTTGCTATTGCTTTTGTACAACAAGACACACAAAACGTGATCTGAATGATTATGCTTCGCCGAAATGGCTTTATGAGAGCTTTCTCGAGCTACGTTTTAGCTATAGCCAATGGACTTTACCTTGTTTCTGCTATAGTTAGGTATTTAGTGCAAAAATATATAATAGTTACTGTGCAACTGAGCAGATGGCCTATTTATTCACGCATTTCCCTATCCGCAGTACAATAAGTCATCGGGGCGGCCTAGAACAGGCATTTTTATTCAATAAAGGGACAAAGCGAAGCGCCGATAATGCCGTTCCGACGCAGACAGATTACTTCCGATCTTTGCCGTGAATGGTTTTCAAAGATCACAGCTCGCAACTACATAGTCAGCGTTTATTTCGCAGCAGTCATTCATTCATTCATTCATTGATGAAAAAGTAGGCATTAATCAAGTGAAAAGTTCCGAAGACGCCACAAAAACTCGACATCTGAGCGTTACTGCAAATACGTACAGTCTCAGATTATAGAAAAAAGATGTAATAACTCGGCAATCCTTTGCGAACCTGTGTCGGCAATTTTTTTGTGTGTGTACAATTAACTAAATCAGTGGTTCCCAAAGTTGTATGGGCTACAACCCATGAAATACAAGTTGCCAATATGATTAAAGTCGCCCGCCGCCATTGGCTCGGTGGGTTGGTGTGTACCGGCAGGGCCCACTCAATATTCGCTTGCGACTCACCATTGGATAGCGACTCATATTTTGGGAAACCATGAATTAGATCATTCTTGTAAGCATATAGAACATAGTAAGTCAATTACCAACGCCATATATATCTTCTTTTTATCTGAGGGTACAGTAACCACTATACATCACCCCCATTATCTACACCTGCATGATATTTTCCTATCGATTCACTGACACTAGATGGAGAACAGTGCATGGTAATGAAGCTTTGTGTCCCTTCCTCATTTGAGTACCCAATTATGAGGATAATTTGGCCTTAAATAAAGGCAGGCGAGTGGGTTAATCAGAGATTCGTATGCGTCGAACGAGATCAATGTAAATTATTGTTTTAATAAGTGGTAATGTAAGTTAATGTAAATTTACAATAAAGCAACTTAAAGATAAGTAGAGGTACCCACTATCGTAATTGAGAATGTTTTTTAAGACAAAATATTGGCAAAG
Source organism: Pyrausta nigrata (assembly GCA_949316185.1). Lineage (NCBI taxonomy): Eukaryota > Metazoa > Arthropoda > Insecta > Lepidoptera > Crambidae > Pyrausta > Pyrausta nigrata. The sequence goes on from OX438936.1 coordinate 6,647,450, forward strand.
AATACCTATATATATAATAATAACTTGTAATTCAAAAGAAGATGAAGCATAGGCCTATATTTTTTGGCATAGGTAGGATAGAGCGCGGAAGGTGCCGCTCCAGTATTTGTCTGTATACAAATCTGTTTAAGAAATTACATAGATTACGTATTAATAATCATATTATTCGGTACTTCCTCGTAAAACCAATTTTCTTTTAAAAAAATGGTATGTTGCTATTTTTTGTTTAAAATAAATTCGTGTTCATTCCAGTTTAAATGATATTTATATACACTGTGAAACAGTAGATCAAGTTAATAAATATGTGGATTGTAAAATATATTTCATCTGAATATATTAAGTACTTCTACCCACTCGACGTATGGCTACAACTTCATCGAACTCATTTCAATCAAGGAGTAACACAAAGTGTACAGTTCTTCGGCAAGTATTTACTGAGATCGTGTCGCAGCAAAAATAAAATGGAAACACAGGATTTTATACAGTAGTCAACAAAACACCTAGTAAAGGTCGTGTGTGAGAAAACTAAAGTACAAAAGCTTTGGCATTGACCTTAGTTGTGTCCGCCTGCACTGCTTTTGTAATGTTTAAGTAGTTCCTGCGCTGTAATAGGCTTATAGAAGTTACTCGTCTGACCTTCGGCTTTCAATGTCACTGGCGCGACATTGTTATTTACTTAAAACTTTATTGTACAAATAAAACTGTACAAAAGGTGGACTTTAAGCAAGCAAGAGTTAATACTTAAGGACATTGAAAGCAAACAACACGAGATCTTCAAGAAACACTCATGGCCTGCAATTTGAAGCTTGCTCTTCTGTAAGATTTATTTTATTTTACATTTATTTCACAGAGCATTTGAGATAATGATTCTACTAGTATCTTTGTTTGAAGTGGATTTATGTGGGTGCATTGTTTGTTACGTGCAATTTACGATTGAAGCGAACGCTTGCACGCGTAAGAGTGTACGCTTTGTGTTATAAAAATAAAATAATACCAGTACTTACTAAACCATTGTAACAGAATGAGCCATCAGCTGTTTATATATAGGTACACTTACAATATGGCATTATGAGCTTGCGTGTTGTTGCTGAACCGAAATTTTAATGAAAACTAGCCAAACGTTCGCACGGATATATTAAGTTTGGGGTTTCCGATTTCCAAATCTACTCATTTGGGTATTTATTGTTCCAGCCAGTCCTTTTTTAATTTGCTTTTAATCCCGAAATTTGGGTCCAATTGCATGGATAGTGTTCACGGTAGGTACGTTGCGTAAATTCCCGTATCACTAGAAGTGCTAACAATGCAAAAAGAACTTATAAAATGTTCCCGTCTTCCACGGAAAAAAACTTAGAAGAACTCGGAAAACCTTTACTTCTAAAATAGATGCACAAAGTAGGTTTCCTGTTCCAGAATTAGAATATCGACCGCTGTTCTCAATAATTGTTTAACCAACTGTACCTTACGCCAGATGTTGAATTTCCTTTAGTATTTTTAGGCAATTAGATATTTTGTTAAACAGGATGTCCCAACAAGAACGTATCAAACTAAGGACAGGATAGACTAATGGATGACTTTTTAGATGCTTGACATAAAATACTTTGGTTTCACCGATTTAGAGCTTAGACTTAAAACAGGGATCTATCTAAAACGTCACCTCACCTCAGGCAGGAGGGCGGGGGGTTGAAATATTAACAAAAAAGTATCACGTAATTACTCCACAGCACCCATTTTGATGTTCAAAAAAGGAGTATTTTTTTGATGGTTCATAATGACCGCAAGCCAGATTACCTCACTTTGAACTTGAGATCGCCTCTTTTCCGTTCGAATTAAAAGTTTCTGTAGTTCCAATCGGTAACCTGACGTGTTGCCGACTATACGATTCTGTTTGATAAATTATCGATCAATTGTAGTTCGCATTTCGCAGCAAGATGCACAATGGGTGGCATGCAAAACCCGCGGACCTTTTAGTGCACTTCGTTCACGTTTGTGGATTATTACGAACGGCAGGACCGTAACGCGATTGCTAGCATATGTCGATAGTTATAGCTTCCTAATTGCAATGGTTATCGCTCTAAAGACAATAATAACTTACGATAAGAAGGCAGTTTTCAAATATATAAGGCACAACTGCTCGTGCTCATCACACAAACATTTGCCCCTTGCGGGATTCGAACCCGCAACCGCCTGGTTTAGAAGTCCGTGGCGTAGTAGACTTTTAAGCTCGGCTCTTATTTTCAATTTATGTGCCTCAATTATTTTGATCATTTATAGTTTTAAGCCCCCAAAATCTAAAATTAAATACACAGAGGGACTAAACTTCTAGCCAGCAACACATGCATTTCTAGATGCACAAGGGGTGGTAAGACTCGAGGGCCCTTCAATGGCCCTCGCTCAGCTCACGTTTATGAACATTTGGTCTGAACAGAATCGGGAATGCGCCCGATTTTTTGACTTAAAAACAAACCGTTTTGGTTGTTGTAAGTGAATATGAATGAATGATGTGACTCCTTTGGACTAGCGATGGGCGATTATTACTAAATTAATCGAATTATTCGAATGGTCTCTGTAATCAAATGTATTCGATAAGCAACCGCAGTCATTCGATTGTCTTTCGATTATGCGGCGAGCGATGACCGGAGGGCGCGGTGCGCAGGCCGTATTACTAACGAATGAATCGTCGCGTCGATTAATTATTCGTTCGCTGCCTGTCCTGTGCGCACAGTCGCGGCAACTCGATCGAATGCATCGAAGGGCCGAGTACAGATTATCATTCGACTGTCGATTATTTTTTTTTCGAATTACTAAATCGACATTCAATAGTTTGAATGGTCGATTGTTGATTCATTCGATTTCTTTTTTCGGACAGTCGCCCATTGCTACTTTGGACTTACCCATCGAGCACGTAACCTAAAGCGAAGTAAGCGCGATTTTACTTCGAAACTTATCAGCGCTTGGTACTGATACGAAAAGTATCTGTGTATAACAGTGGTATAACAATCTTGTAAAATCACCGAGTAAATCTACATCGGAACAACTCATAATAGCGCTTACTTTTTATGTTTAACTCTCAGGCGCCGAACAATTGTTCAACACTGAAATTCGAACCGTCAGGCGTCGGCAAAATATTAATTGGCTGAGCTGACTCACTGTTCAGAGGGCCTACTCTGGAACATACTACTCGACCAATCCAACTAGACATATGTCAAATGACATACGACGACGAATCCATACTAATATTATAAATGCGAAAGTGTCTGTCTGTTACCTCTTGACGCTTAAACCACCGAACCGATTGAGATGAAATTTGGTATGGAGACAGTTTGAGACCCTGGAAAGGACATAGGCTACATTTTGTCGCGATATAAAAACATTAAGGGGGTGAAATGGGGGATGAACGTTTATATGGAAAATACAACTCTTGCGGGCGAAGTCGCGGGGAACCACTAGTACAATATATTTTCATTACCGAAGGCAATTAAAAAAACAATATTGTTACAATTTAGATGAAATGCCTAAGTTTATTTTAAAATCATTGCTTTTTGATTAACATCGATATTTTCGTTGTATTCGTCGTCGAAAGTCGGTTGACATTTATCTAGTTGGCTTGGTCGGGTAGTAACGTCCCCTTTACAGCTCCAGGCCCACTTTTACGAAACTCGATAAATTACCTGAGCGCTAAACATTTTTAAAAACATCATTCTGTCTTTGTCAGTCATTCGACGTTGGCAGAAACGGGATGATATTTTAAACATAATTACCGTTAAACGTATTTAACGAGTTTTGTAAAAGTGGGCCCTAGTTGACTGGCATTCCACAGTCAAGCTGGCAAGAAAGACAAGGACGGCAAGACCCCAAAAAAGAATTTGGTTACTGTCTTAGAGTACGACCTCAGGTAGGACCAACTTTGCTGGGAAACAGGGCACTAGTTAAACTACACGTTTGTAAGTTGGCTTTTCAATTGCAGAATAAACTGTGTTTTCCCATTTCAATTTTTAATCATAACTCGTTTGCATTTAGACGCAATATTGATTGGATGATGATCCGTTTAGTCATCAGTTACAGATTTTACGACATAGACAGACACGTCTTCATTACAAAGGTAAGTTTGTAATTTCGGTTGCACCGAACATTGGGTAGAGCTTAAACACTGTATGATATTATACACCAGAGATTGTACAAAAACAGCATAAAACAAGCCATTTTTCCCGAGGCTTTCATATAGCCACCCGAGCAGGTACTTACGGCGAAGGCGGATAGTACCGTGTCGAGGGTAAAATGGTTTCTTTTATGTCGTGTTAATTACACTCTGCTTTACACTTCGATTGCAGGGAAATGAATTTTCAACAGCAACACAACTTTCGGTCATAGTTGTCCTATCCCACAATTTTTGACACTTTTTTATTTAGCTTGCAACTTGTAACTTTACGAGCATGAGAAGTGATAAATACTTTCCTTACATTATTTGCAACTTGAAGCAACGCAATCATTAAAAATACGGGTTTGACAGCCGGGCAACTAAAATATCTGTGATAATCGATTTCAGTCTATTGACTTCTAGTTTCGAACTTCGTTATTTGAAAAAGCTAAATGTAAACAACATTTTAAATATCTAAAGTCGTGAAAGTTTTGATTTAAATTGGAAGGTGATAATAAGTTATTTTCAGAATCTGATTTAATCTTACTTTTTTCGCTTTCCCAAAGCTTGTGTAATTTCCTAATTTCCTCTCTAAAATCGAACCTAAGAAAATCAGTCACGTCTCTCGAAGGTTTAATGGCCGCTTAAAGTGCTTTTAAAGTGAAGACTTCGTTGACATCAAAGTAAGTACATGCCTGCCTCCATTCTGATCCCTAATCTACCTTACATTGACATATTACTAAGATGATAAAGCTTATTGTAATGATTCAACCCGCGTCCCATTACGAAAGTTATGCTCTTTGTTGATATGTATGAACTACTTGTTCCTTTGATGTTCCTTATCTCTTACGCAATATTTTATTATGTGTATGAATAGAAATACAATTTCATCTGTAGAGACTGTAGCATGGAATTCGTCATTGTTTATGTTATGAACAAGTACTATTGACGTTTGTCAATTCTAGACTTTAAGTGAGAAAAAAATGTATATCTTTCCCGACTTGATTCTAGAACAAATCATAGTAGTATAAAGTGGTTCACTATTATTCAAGGTGTCTAATTGAACATACTTAAAGTCCCCCAGTCTGGGGAGAGGGGGGAGGAGGGGAAGCTGGTGGCATGGGGTGGACTTACTTCTTTTGTTTGTATTTATTGTTACTTTGAAAACTATTCAACATGTTTGCTTAGTTACTTCTAAACCAATTATAGCTATGAGGTGCTTGTGGCGCAGTGGCGGCAGCGCTTTGGTAGTGATACCAAAAGTTAAGCAACCACGGCGCGGTCGTGATTGGATGGGTGACCATTCCGACCATTAAAGTGACGACCATGACAAGCATCTCCGTGCTTCGGAAGGCACGTTAAGCAGTTGGTCCCGGCTAATATCTCTTGGTATTAGTCGTTAAGCCTAGTCAGAGGCCCTAGGGTGGCTTGATAACATCTGACAGTAAGGTTTGTCACTTGCCTTACAGACACCCCTCCACCAATCCGCACTGAGCCCGCGTGGTGGAGTATGGCTCGTTCCTCCTCATAGTTGAGGTGAGGCCTTTTCCCAGCAGTGGGATCTAATAGGCTGACTTAACTTAACAATTATAGCTATTAAAAGTCTTCTTTAATTTGCGTCGTTATAATATTTTATTCTGTACGATCCATACTTTATAAAACATAAGCGATCAAATTAAATGCCACATCAGAAAAAGTGGACATCATATTTTTATAATATCTTTATTTTACACATATTCTTATTCCAAATTCTAATCACAATACGTCCCAACGGAGGAAATGAGCTATTTCAACTTTACCATTTATTTTACATGTAAGTTTTATAGCAGGTTAGGTGGTGTGAAAAATTTTAATGCGAGGAAACGAACCAAGTTTTTGGTTTTATTTATGTGATTGTTTTTGTAATTCTAGAACCTTAGATATTTATTTATAATATTTGTGATCTTGGAAACGGTTGTAACACACATGTTTTGCACATGTAATAGATGTAATTAAAGAGAATTGTAAGATTTTTTTACATACATTTTAAATAAATAAATAAATTGTTACAACAAACACACCAATTAACTAGCCCCAAATTAAGCGTGAGCTTGTGCTATGGTGACTAGGATAACGGATAGAAATACTTAAATACATATAAACATCCATGACATAGGTACAAATGCTCGTGGTAATCACACAAACATTTGCCCCTTGCAGGATTAGAACCCGCAACCGCCTGGTTTAGAAGTTCAGTGCGCGAACGACTACACCAAGACGGTCGTCGGTATATGGTGCATGTTATAAATAGTTGTATTGTTGTGAAACTCGCTGTTATGGGTGATCATGATCCATTCTAAGGTCCTAGTCTAGATGCATATTTTGGGTTATAGTCTAGCAGTAAAACAGGGTTCCCCTGGTAACAGGGTCACGGAGGTCAGATGGCAGTCGCTCCACTGTAATTACCTAATCTGTCACAACCTGGATCATGGTCAGCGGACCCTGGGCCCTCGCGTGCGAGAGCATAACCGGGATAACGCTAGGAGGATGATGATGAGTCTAGCAGTAAAACAATTTTATTTCTTATTTTCTGATTGATTTCTGACTGTAACCTGTTTGTGTCTTTATTAATAAATAAATAAATAAATTTGGTATGATGGGGCTATCGGGAGTGAAAAAATCGATCTAGATTAGTCTTATGTTAGGGTAAACGAGTGTTTTCGAGTTTTCATACGTTTTTGTTTTGCATTGTTCGATGCAGAATATGCTAATTGCGCATTGGTAAGCATGAGCGTGGCGGTGGAGTGCATAAGACGTAGGACTGAAGAAATGTAGAAGACGTGGGTTTGAATCTCGGTCGGCGACGAAAAATTTTTTTTTGTTTTTTAAATAAGACTTACGAATTATGAAGGTTTTTATATTAAATAGAAGTAACCGAGCAAAGCTCGCCCAGGTTCTAAAATTTATAGAATATCAAAAGCAAGCTTCATAAGTTACTTACTCTGTCAGTCAAAGGCAGTCAAGCCTGCCGGATCCTTCCATATTTGATTATTCCATCTGCTTATTAATTAGGGTTGTGTTCTAACTTGATATCAAAGTCAATCGAATATAGACCTTATCTTAAAGCTTTAATTAGTTCAAGGGTTTTGCGGGAGGACAGGGTATTGGGTAGTCCTCAAATATTTATTATCTTTGTAATTGATTACAGAGATGAGCTCCGGTTTGAGCGGATTTAGATTTCCACTCGATCTGAAATCTCTGACTCGACAAGCTTACTTATAAATAAATTTGTTTTCCAACAACAGAGATGATAGGAATAAAGATCAACTCTTAGAAGTAAACATAAGCCGAAAACGACGGGATTAGTCAATAGAATATTTATAGCATTTTAGTTTTCACTAGTTTGATGAAACATTTTTAATACTGCGACTGCACAGCAGACGTAAACGAGATGCAATCTATCCTAAAGCGAAGTTCGCTATCGCTAACAAAATGTATACTGACATAAGCCATCGAAACATCACGTGACTTTTGCATACATATTTTGACATTTCGTTGGCGATAGAGAAACTTGATATAGAATAAATCGTATCTTGTCTAAGGGCCGTGACACAACTTAAATGAGATCGCGCTTACGATTGTTATTCCAAAGTAATGACATGGGAAATGGTATTTTTTAAATTATTTTGAAAGCAAGCTTTTCAGACGTTAATTTGGAAGCTATTATTGCATTCCTGAAAGCTATATCTATTGCAATTTTGAAAGCAATCGAGTTAGGAGTTAGGCTTGCTGGTTAAATTAAATATTCCACTTTCATTATGTTTACGGTTTGCTTCTTGCTCATTCTTTACGGACTAACCCTAACAAGTAGTATACGATTAACGATTTTTTTTTGGCGGTCATCATGATGGAAGTTTTGCTTGTATGGGTTATTCTATTCATATTCTTGACGTGAGAGATAAACTTTATGAGGCCATAAGGTTGCTGGATGGAATAGATAAAAATGTTTCTTCATGAAATTCTTCGTTATTATTATTCTTATTAACTAAATAAAACACTAGCTAACGAAAGTGGTTGTCTAGGGACCCATCATAAACTTAATTTATCCCGCGATCGACTTACTATTTTTGTAGATAGATGTAGGCAAGTATTGACCAGAATACTAAATTCAGATTATTTAGAGTGCGCAGTTTTGACGTTTTTTGTTCTATAGGGCTCCGTACCTCAAAAGGTATCATCATTTAGTTGTTAGTCGGTCTAACTTACTGTCAAATTCCTTTTTTTCAGGAACGTGTGGAGGTATCAAGTTGAAATTAACATCAAATAGTTAATTTTTTGTTTCATCACGAGAGTGCGCGAGTCCGACTTATATAAGTATTTTTGATAAATCAAATAAGTAACGATGTTTACGTGGTTCGTAACTGTTTGCATGGCAGATTTTAAGGCTAAAGCATGTTAAATACCTCTGACCTCATCTTGGCTCAACTAAAAGAGGTAACCAGCGGAAACGAGACAGCAGACGAATTGAGAGACTCGAGTTTGAAACTTCAAGATACAAACTCCTTTGTGAATTCTCTGCAGCAGTGTGTGGTGGCCATTTCACATAATTTTTACTACTTTTATCCTCGACAGGAAGGCACAGGGAGTACACGTTCACATAAATATTTTTTCCTGCAGTCAAAGCTAATTTACGAAACTATTTATGCAGTCACTGACATATTTTGTATTTAAAAAAAAAGGTAGACCTGTCATCTCCTACTGATTGGTGATTCGAATTTGATGCGCCAAGCATTCATTCTTACGTCTCAATTGTCATATGTGTACGAAATTTGAATGCAAAATTGAGCAAAATGCTCAATTTGAGGCAGTCAATTTCCGCGCGCTAATGACTCATCTACCTACCTCTTTTTAAATGCACTATCATTGTATGCAGTCGTCATTTTGTAGTATGTAGGTAATTTGTCTTGTGTGTGATTTCGCCACACATCGCCACAGACATTCGACACATGACAGCTCTGACAACTTTTATCGGGGAGGTGTTTATGTGCTGTTATGCCTCTTGTTCGGCCTCTTTGCAGAAATACATTTAATTTTATTGAATTTTAGGCGTACATATATTGGATATCACTCACGTCACTCAAACAACACAAAAAATATGTCTAAGGCAAATATCTATCAGTGTTTATAGACAGTTGGCGTTCCACGATCTGAATTTGCGAATTTGCACTTTATTGTGGCGCAGTAAGAGTCGCTAATAATTTTAATAAATTTGCGTAGTGATCTATATTTATTCTGTGCTTGAGCATTGAAATGTGAAACAAACTCGCATTACAATGAGTTAGGTTATGTTAGTTTGTAGTTTAGAGTTAGTGCAGTTGTGTACCTACCTAACATATACTTAGGAAAAAAAAATACCTAAGAAAAGAAGGAGAAATTTTGGAGATTCTTTGCCTACCCAAAATGAGTAAATTGAACTAAAAAAATGACTTAAACCCACTTTTCCAAAATATTTTTACATCATCTTAAATTCATTCGAATTCCGCGTCTTTTGAGCTATCATACGTCCTCGTGGCAGCACGCGAGCCGCCCGCCGTGTGACATTGCCCCTCGCGCCGCGCAAAACTCGTGGCTAAGGGCACCTCTACAGCCTCAACCATCAGCAATATCGAAAACACTGTAATGACCTAAAAGGTTCCTTGGTTCAAAACCAAGGTCCTTTTTTTTATAGTTTTGAAATTCAGTCATCGTTATTTTTTTGATTTCCAAATAAGTTTTAGTTTTTTCTAATATATTTCTAAAACCCTTTACTTATACGTATAGTAAGCCTCAGGGTATCACGGGCGAGTCACACTTTCAGCGAAAATGGGGGCCTACTGAAGCGAACGAAAAAACATTTTCAATGTTAAAAACGAAAGAACGCTAATTATCTTCTTAATTTTTGTATAAATAAACCCCAGTTAAAGCGTAGGTAATTATAATATGTACTTAATCTAAATAATAAAATGTTCTGCTAAGTGCTTAGTTCCGAATAGCGGTCCATCATTTAGCCTTCAAATAACAAGTATTCAAAAAACGCTTTTCTATTCTTCTTCTTAACTAATAATTATATTCTGTCCAGGTTCAATGGTTAGGTAAGAGCTCGTTCACACGAGGACTATTCGTTATTTTTGACGATTCGTCGACGTTTTTTTGACGGCGGCAATGCTTTGTGAATACCCATGTTCTCACGGATCCCGAATCGTTAAAAATGACAATTCGTCTTAAGTCCAGTATCGTGTTTTTTAAAATTATGAATCGTCAAAATACACGGATTATTGGCCAAATTAAATTAAGATATTTTGACGAATCGGATTGATGTCTCAAAATTTAGAGGTCCGCAATAATCGGTAATACTCTGGAAATGTCAAACGTAATATTTTTTCCTTTCATAAATTCTTAGATAAAATACCAAAGAACTTGCCAGTTGTACCAATAAAAGAATGAAATAATTGTACAGGGAGATATTACATATTTTCAATCAGTGTGGCATTAATTTCGGTTATACTCTTGTATTTTGACGAATCGTCAATGACGGATCCCGTGTGAATGAGCCCTAACTAAATTATACTGCTTAAAGCTACAGAGTTAGAAATACAAATCGAATATATTTAGAATCAGCAACGAGTTAATTTGCATCAATGAAAACATCGAACGGTTACTAATGCTGTTATTTAATTATTATCATAGGGTCTTAGGCATTGCAGAGTTTCACGTGAATAAATGTTAGACTTTGCTATCAAAATACTAAAGTTTGGTTAGGGCGCAGTAACGGCTTAATAAATTAAATTGGCTCGCAGGTGTAAACTCTCTTTGCTTGCCGATCTGCGGTTAGCTAACTAGGTTACGTTCATAAAGTTCTAGTAGAGTCGCTTAGTTGACTGCAGATATTATTTAAATGCTAAAAAACTTGTGGCAGCACACCTATGTGAAGACTACGTCGAGTCTATTGCATTAAACTTTAATGGTCAATTTTAGAATAGCTTTAAGGGATTACTGCAAGTACGTACCATTTAATTTGTGAAATCTCCAAGGTAAAGATTATAAATAAATAAATTGTTTGTTGAAACATTTTATTTATTTATAATCTTTACCAATTAGGTGTACCTAGCCCCAAACTAAGCGTGAGCTTGTGCTATGGTGACTAGGATAACGGATAGACATACATGACTTAGGTACAAATGCTCGTGCCCATCACACAAACATTTGCCTCCTGCGGGATTCGAACCCTAATTAAAACTCGAAGATTAATAGTTAATTATAATTAACTACTTCTAATCTCATGTCTAAAATTTTGCCGCCTTTACATTCATACAAATTATCAGTTTTTCGGTAAGGACACTTATTAATACTTAATTAATGCTTGTTAGCTTGGTAAATCTGAGGTGTGCAATTAAACCGATTGTTTCGTTGTGATGCACTGTGTTGCAGCATTACTTTTACCTAATTTCTGATCATTTTTAGAGTTCCATCCTTGGAAAAGAGTAAGGTAACCCTAATGGATTCGGTTTGTTGTCCGTCTGAGGAACGCGTTAAAAAAAACAATTGAAAGTAACATCAAATATTTCTGTTTGCGGTCCCTTGAAGCTGTAACCAAATTAGGCTGCTTGCTCAGTCAATACAATCAAAAGCCATTGAGCTTTATATTCTAACTAGTGGTTCCCCGCGACTTCGCCCGCAAGAGTTGGATTTTCTATATAAACTTTCATCCCCCATTTCACCCCCTTAATGTTTTTATATCGCGACGAAATGTAGCTTATGTCCTTTCCAGGGTCTCTAACTATCTCTATACCAAATTTCATCTCAATCGGTTCAGTGGTTTAAGCGTCACGAGGTAACAGACAGAGAGACAGACACACTTTCGCATTTATAATATTATATTAGTATGGATATTTCGCAGGGGAATCGAAACCTATAGTTTACTTCCCATAGACCTAAAACCATGAAAGGCAAATGGAAAATCTTACAGCACAGTCAAAAATAAATAAATCAGGTGCTTACATCGTTGAAAAAAACCTTAATTTGTACGGAAACCTTAGTGTGCGAGTCCGACACGCACTTGCTCGTTTTACGCACTACCTAGCACGAATATCTAACCTAGTACAATTACATTAATTATTCAAATTCAGATAGTCGACCAAACGCGAGATACCAATCACTTTGTACGGCTGATTGCATCACTGCTAATGAATTAATATCGTCAGCGTTGACATCGACCGATCATACATACGAATGAGCACTAGGCTCGCATAATGCGTGTTGCAGGCTCACAGTTAAATCCAGATCAGCGTTGTCGCACTATCGATAATTGACCTCGAAAATAATCTACAATATCGATAGTATCGGTAGCTCCAATAGGGTCAATATTATCGACACACAGCAATACTATCGATAGTATTGCAGCTTAATATTTTTATTTATTTATCGAAATTCAATATTAAAGTTACTATCGATAGTATCTATAGTGATTTAAATATTGAATTTTGATACTATTGATAATATTGCTGTGTGTCGATAGTATTGTATTAACGGTGCTATTGATACTATCAATAGTACGAATACTATCGATAGCCTATCGATACTATTGCTTTTGCCAGAACTATCGATAGTTTATCGATAGTAGACTATCGAGCGGCAACGCTAATCAAGATATTATAATAATATTACTAGAATTAAAATGTAACAAGTAAAATTAAGTACTGATGATTATCCTGATACCATAGAAAAAAATTAATAGCACATACCAAGGAAAACTAAATAGGTTAAGAATTATTTTTAAAATATTCTTAATCAGTTATAAATTATTGTAAGTACTTAAGTAAGATTATACAACTCTTGGTAACCTGTACCTGTCTTCTTATCTACAAAGCTTTCATGTAATTGAATTTTTATTAAAAAAACAAAGTATTAGAACTGGAAAGATTTTTATTCCTTGTTTGCTATTACTACCTATGCAATTGGTTGCTATTTTATTAAGAATATAGAATAAAGAATCCAAAGAAGATAGTTCAATTTTACCAGACCACAGTATACAGATTGTCTGCCTGAGATAAGTTCAAGGTCGGGGTTCAGCGCTGGCTCAGAAATGGATGCTCGTTCGATCTGCCGACATTTCAAGTGCACGTTAACGTTTGATACGTTAACACCTGGCATTATTCTTGCGTCAATAAATCCAGCGAAATACAGTTTTCTCGAATACCTTCTATAGTAATCAATAATAATTTATTTCAATCTCAAGGGATTATTAATTCATTCATTAATTACAAATTACAATTCATTAGATATATTATTCAAAATTAATAAGAAATACGTCGAGTAAAAATAATGGAGAGGCCTTTGCTAAGCTGTTTCAGGAACATTTTAAGTGAAAAAGAAGTGCTTACTAAACTAAGATTGTGTAATTATCGAATGTTTCAGATAGTATTTTGTGTTGTGATATTAAAAAATATTAGTTATTTTTAAATAAGGCGTTAGGTTAAATAAAAGTAACTGGTATACCTTTGCTGAAACTTCTATGTTTGTAAGTAGGTAATTAATTCGTTTTGTAGATAAGGAATAGCTAAATAGATTTAGAAGTAGGTACCTATAAAAAAAACAATCAGACTCTTTAACTAAAATAACAGTCCAAATAAGTAAATAGTACCCGTAAAAGAAGAGGCAATATGTAAAAATTTCAACGAGAATATCGAAAGTGAAATACAATTCAGGAACAAAGACAATGTATTTAAATTTTCGCTGTTCGGGAATAATGTTCACTCGTGTGTACTGACACTGACATTGAAAATCAAGTGTAAATCGAAATGTTGCTGGTAAATGCTCTGCCCACAATTGTGCTTTTCGAGCAGTGTACATTTAACAAAACTCGATTGATGTGTTAACAGAATTTATACATTTACACGATAAACAAATATTCCGGTTAATAAGTGAAACACTGTGGTTACTTGTATAGACAGAAGCTTACAAACAATTAGCTGCTAAATTTAGCGGCGGTGTTCGTCTAAAACTCCATTTAACATACGAAATGTTCACAGAAGATTATCTTTTTATTAGTCGGCGAAAATTTAGGAAACAAAAGTGTGGTTTATATCTTATTATTATGTTATTCTATTTGGAGAATAAATGTATCTGTATTGTTCAAAAATAACCGTAAAGCAGATTCGTGTTATGTTACAGTTTTTTTAAAGGGTTCAGTTCCTCAAAAGGAGAAAAAGAACCATAACAGGATTATTTTACTGTCCGTCTGTCTGCCAAGACCTTTAATCTCAGTAACACGTGAAGGTATCAAGTTTAAACTAACATCAAACAGTCTTGTCTTCTGTCCCATTTAAACTTTAAAAAATAAGCTTCTAAGTTAACTTAATCCAAAGATAGAGTATTTGAGCCTTATTTTCTATCATTTCGCAGGGAAATCAAAACCTATAGGGTACTTACTTCCAGAATACCTAGAAAAGTATAATGAGCTTTAGCAAAAAAGGGTGGTCTTACAACACAAGTGAAGGGAAAAATCCGAAAACCGCTTTGTGATTACGTTGTAAGTAAAAAAAACCTTCGTTTGTACGGTTTTTTTGATACCACACTTGTACTGCAAGATAACCCAACACAGAAGTAAATAACAAGTAAAAAACCCTTTTTAAAAACAAGCTTTTATATCAATGCGCTAAAAAGTATAAAATAAATTTTCCTTTAAAACTTTACGATCAAATAATAACATCATTACACAATTTATATTATATAAAAGCTTGTCGCGAGATTTAAGTACTCACTTGGCGTATTTAGTAGTTTGATTTTAAGAAAATTTAGTCAATCATATCAAGTTATGTATATAATTTACTTGTTTATTTACACAGGTAAAATCTCGCGACAACCTTTTATATAATATAAACTGTGTAATGATGTTATTATTTGATCGTAAAAGTTTTAAAGGAAAGTTTATTTTATACTTATTAGCGCATTGACATAAAAGCTTGTTTTTAAAAAGGGTTTTTTACTTTTTAGTTATCGCTGGAAGATTTCTTAGTCTGTAGGCATATCTCACTGTTTATTTCATACAACGCATCATTGAGGCAAGGGCGTTTGTCGGTATAATTAGAAAAACTGAAAGGGTAACTAATATCTAACATACCTTTGTATCAGTTTATCAAAATATTATTTCGGTGACAGTTAAATTAGGTAAGCCTTAAAAAGGGCTATTTTAAAAATGAACAACGACGGTGACTTAAAGGTGGCGAAAGTTTTAAGCTCGCTTACTTAAGACATAGGTAAGTAAGGAACAACAAATAACGGCTTTGTGGCTAATATAATGGCTAGGCGATGAGTAAAATAGCTTGGCTATGAATTTAATGTAAACCAAAGAGTTGTAGAGCACTAATTATTATCCTGAAGTATTGAAATCCCTTCAAAATACAGCAAATGAGAAAACCAATTATTTTAACATTGACTTGCCGTGGTCCTACGCTGTGGTACTAGTCTGCCCAATAAACAGTGCAATTTAAAGGCCAAAGGCGCGAAGGGAGAGCATCCTTATGCTTGCTTTTATGTTGAACAATTTAAGGCTTAATGTTTGTATGCCACTTGCAAGTTGTAAACTAAAGCTGTTGACGCCTCTCGCGAAATTACACAAATCAAAGTTAAACAATCGATGCTACGGACTATAACAATTCGACTTTATTTTTTACTTCCAAGGTCTCCAAAACCTCAGTATAATCAAAACACAAAAATCTTAGACGACTTACACAGCTTACCATGCATTGTCATCTAAACTATACAGGTTTGTATACAAAATTTCAGCTCAACCGCTTGAAGACATTTGCTTTAAAATTGGGCTGCAATAAGTATTTGTGACATAGCTTATCACCCGACTAGGTACAAACCTTGTCTTGGGTGTTAGGAGAAATGCGCCGCGTAAGGCATTAGTAAGCTTCAAGCTAATTATTGTAACTTCAAGCTAAGCCTTACGCAGCGTAAACACAATTCCAGTTTGATTTGAAGTTATCGTTCTCCTAGACAAGCAAACCAATGCTGTTGACGCATATCTCACCAAAATTAAACTCGTCAAAGTTTACCTACCGATGCTACAGACTCAAAAAATTCAACCTCAATAATTATAAACGAGGACTCCTAGAAAACCCCTTTTAACAGTCGTATACCTCATGACTAAGGGTCGTGATCATTATGTGGAATGAAACACACACAACGACTTCTAGGCAATATTTAATGGAATTGTTTGCCATTGCCTTTTCCATCTCGCACACTAGCCACTAGTGTGCAGGTTTTTGCTCATGGTGTTTTCCTTCACCGTTAGGCAGCAGTATCTTTGAAAAAGACTGTAGGTACTTAAGTTTTTGTACAAACTTATTGGTACAGGCGGTGATAGAACTCATGATCTCACGGATGAAAAGTGAAGTTTTCTCCTCTCGGCTATCACATCACGCCTTTTCTTCAGGCCAAGAAAAACCGATACACCAAATTCCTAAACGAATCGGAGCAACGGAGTTAAACTCGCATGCTTGTTCTCTGCAAGCCCTTTCATTTGATATCCATATTGTAAGAAAGCATAAAAAAACTTAGTCCGCCATCTTTAGAAGTCCGCCTTATATGATTTGGAGTGACGTAACCTTGTTTATTGAGCTATTCTTAGCAAGCCCTTTCATTTGATACCAATATTATAGGAAAGCATCAAAAACTTAGTCCGCCATCGTTCTAAGCCCGCCAAATTGGATTTACAGTGAGGTCATTTTTTTATCCAATTATTCTTAGCAAGCACTTTGATTTGATACCCATTGTTAGCGACGCGCTCAATTGAAATGTGTCTTGTATATGTTTGTTTTTAAAATTTCGCAAAAATGTACGGTATAGTTTATGATTTTTATTAATATTTGAAGGTATCTGCAATATCTTTTATGCCTGTCAAAGCGGGCGCCTATGTACTCGCACGGAACGTTCGTTCAGTTCAAATCGATTCACGAGCGACATCGTACGTCGCACTGGTGTATTTTTATCAATCCGTGTGGCTATCGTAATAAACAGCCTTTTTCTTTATTTCGGTCTTTTACTCCGTTTTGCACCATCCCCGTAATCTACACCCATATTGCAGGAAAGCACAAAAAACTAAGGCCGCTATGTTTAGAAGTCCGCCATTTTGGATTAAGAGTGACGTCACCTTCTATATTGAGTTATTCTCAGCAAGCTATTTCATTTGATACCCATATTGTAAGAAAGCATAAAATCATAGTCCGCCATATTGGATTTGAAGTGAAGTCACCTTATTTATGGATATGTTATCAGGGAGCCTTTTCATTTTTTTTGGCATCAAACAGTCATGTACATAAACAGGTAATAGTGAGAATCGTGTTATATAAATAGACCTTATAGTGCCTAAAAGTTATATACACAAATATTGGGCTTAAATAAAGGTCGGACGTGATCCAATTAAATGAACAACAATATGTAGGCAACAAATAAACCAAAAAATGGTACAAATTTTCTTGCAATTAAATAAATAATAAATAAGTAATATCTATAGTAAATTGCTTTTAAGTTTCTCTTTTAGCCTTTTATGAGATATATTAAGCAAATCAATGTCACTGAATTCATTGTTGTAAATGTTGGTGGAGCGATAGAAAAATGAATTGCGGGTATAATTTTTTATGTAATGTGGAGGAGCAAATGTAGGTAGAGTACGTGAGGGGCGCACTGGTAGACGGACGGGACACGAGAATCTTATTTTGGCCATAGGGTCGGGTGAGTCAACCATCGAGTTTAAAATTTTGTGTATGTAAAGTATATCGAACATTTTACGGCGGTCGGACAGAGACTGCAATTTGTGTTTTTTTAAAGAAATGTCATAGGATTCGCAAGTAAAGTTTTTTCGATAATCGAGTGCTTTGACGAATTTCTGTTGAATTTTTTCTATACGGTTGATGTGTACCTAATATGAGGGATTCCAGACAGTACTGCAAAATTCCAAAATAGATCGCACAAATGAGAAGTATAGAATTTTTAGTGTCATTGAATTCTTAAAAGGTTTAGTGATTCTAAGTATAAATCCAAGTCTACCAAATGCAGATGCAATTATATGATCTATGTGGAGATTGAATGACAATTCTGAATCCATAATCAATCCCAAGTCCCTAATACGAGACACTCTTTTTAGACTTTTGTTATTTAAGTTATAATCAAATTGTATTGGTTTCTTTTTACGAGTGAAGGTAATAACATTACATTTATCGATATTAAGAAAAAGTTGATTGGATGTGCAATAACTTTGTAATGCTATCAAGTCGAGTTGTAGTTTTTCACAATCATCAAGGGAGTTGACTACCTTAAATAATTTAGTATCATCAGCATAAAGAAGATGATGGCTATGGTTAAAGACACATCCAATGTCGTTAATGTAAAGGGAGAACAACAAAGGGCCCAAGTGGGATCCTTGGGGAACTCTTGAAGGTACTGGTAGAAACTGGGATGAAAAACCCTTTAAACAAACTGACTGACTTCTATTCCTGATATATGAGTTGATCCACCGAAGAAGGCTGCCGTGCACACCGGCCTTTAAGAGCTTTGAGATTAGCATATCATGGTTAATTTTATCGAACGCTTTCGAGAAGTCGGTGTACACGACATCAACCTGAGAGTTTTTGTCCAGTAATTCAGCCAAAAAATCAGTGAAAGTGAGCATATTCGTATCCACGCTACGCAGCTTAAAGAACTCGTGCTGATAAGGAGAGATCACATTTTTAGCAGCAGCTTAGATATCGGCGGTTACAATTTTTTCGAGGATTTTCCCGAGAAGACACAGCTTAGAAATTGGCCTATACTCAGTTATGAAGTTCTTTTTGCTATTTTTAGGGATAGGTGTAACTAAAGATTTTTTCCACTTATTTGGAAATACACCCGAAGCAATAGACGTCTGAAAAATCAGCGTGATGGGAAGAGCGAGTTCATCAGCGCATTCTCGAATAAATATAGGAGGAATATTATCGGATCCCGCTCCTTTGTTAGGGTTAAGCTTTTTTAGTTCTTCTAAGACACGAGCTAAAGTGATGTTGACAGAACTTATATTTAGTGCTGAATGTGATTTATCTGAGTCTAAAGAGGTAACGACGGTGTTCAGTGTAGGAACGAAGACAGAATGGAAATAATGGTTGAACGCGTCGCAGATCTCATTCCCATCGGAGAGCAATTTCCCGTCATATGTCATTCTTGCCGGAATATCACCTCGAGTATTTTTTGACTTGACAAATGACCAGAACAATTTAGGGTCCAACCTGATATTTTTTTCGGAGAGGGTGATGAACTTATCGTGACAATATTGACACATTTTTTTAAAACGCTTTCTTAAGAGTGAAAAAGTCTGGTAGTCACGAGGGTTACCATACTGTTTCCACCTTTTGTGAAATTTATTCTTTTCCTTGCTTAATTTAACTAGGGGTGCAGTATACCATGGTGGATATTTATGTTTTGTGTTTAGATTGTAACTCGGAACGTACTTGCCTATAACGTCGTCTATAATCGAATAGAAATAGCTCACCTTCGACTCAACATCGTTCATACTTCGAAATTCTTCTTGCCAGTTAATTGATTTTAAAACATGTTTTATTGATGTATAGTCCGCTTTATAAAATTGTTTTTTTGGACGGTTGGTAGATCGAGCGAGTTGATAACATTTACACTTAGAGTTAATTCCAAAGACTTATGATGCACGTCTTCAGGCACGAGTGGGTTCAGACATGAAGATAATTGACATAATTTGTTACTAAAAACCAAATCTAGAAGCCTATTATTTTTATTAAACTGGTTGTTGTACTGTGATAATAACGACATATTCATAAAGTCGGCCGTGTGACAGACCAACTTATTAGTACTTGTTTGTAGTTCCATAGTACTGTTTTCACTGTTAAGAGACCAAAAACCGTGCCGAACATTAAAATCTCCGAGTATTAGAAACACGTCATCAGGGTGATCGGACATAAATTCAATTACTCTGTCATAAAAAGACATAAGAAATGACTCGTGCGTGGTGCCTTGAACAATATAAGTGCATACTATATGTATACTATTACTACGAGGCGATCGCGCCGAAGCGGTCAAACAGGGTTCAGAATTCGCACTCGCGCGCAAAGGCAGCGAGACCCATACCTCGTCGGCAGGCGGCGGCGCACACATGTCTATACGGTGCCACGGACATAAACTACGACGGACGGCTATCATAGCTCCGCCGCCCCGCTCATGACCACTCACGGCTACGTCACGGTCGCATCTAAACAGCTCGTACCTGTCGTCAAAATATTCCGAGTTGTGAAAGTTATCATTGAGCCAGGATTCTGTGATGCATATGACGTCGTAATTGTTACATAAAACGGTTTGTAGGAATGAATTTGATTTAGTGCGCAGCCCCCTAACGTTTTGGTAGTAAATAGAAAGATTTACGTTATCGTATTTTGAGAATTAGATAGTGTTAAAGTGATTCCACCAACATTATGCAACAGTGATATATGATCCGATATTGTGATAAATAGGCTATAACAGGCTATTAAACAAAAACGAGATAAAGACATTATATTATTATGACAGTTGTGTGTTATTACAGGCAGGCTAACGTTACTAGTACACTGAAATAGGGACAAGATTTTAATCGAGTGAGTCGAATATAGTCATTTTATCTTTGAGAGATCACTTTCGTTTGAGATAAGTAGAACCTTTGAGGTATCATTTTTACGTAACAGGATTTTACACTCAGAAAGCCAGATGTATTTGTAGTCTTTTTCCTTAGCGGTGAGACGAGCTTGTCTATAAAGTAGCTTATTTTGTGGTGTGAGGTGGTCGATAACAAAAATAGGGGTCGAGGGGCCATTTAAACCTGCATCAACGGACGTCAGACCTCACCGTGCCCGGACCGCTGCAATCATCTCGTTTTTCCGTGACCTTTGACTGAACCTGACGATAATATTAGGTATGGACGGTGAGTGAAGCCCATCAGCGTCAGCATTAGCACCAGCACGATTATTTTTGGGGGCGTATCGACGAACACGATGTATGTAGTCAATGTCGTAAGGTTTTAAAGGGAAGCCCATCTTTGTGGCTATGTTGTTTATTATATTCATTCAGATTTTCTCCTTTCGAGACAGGCAACCCAGTGATTTCGATGTTGTTTATTCGGCCTTGTTGCTCCTACACTTGCAGTTGTTCAGATAGTTCTACGATAGAAGTTTGTAGTTCAACGGCCTGTTTGTCGATACCTTCGATCGTACGGCTCTGCAATGTGTCACTAGATTTTAATTCACGTATATCCTTCGTAATCTGTGTCTGTTCTTCCGATAATTCATCAATTCGCTTGTTAAGAATACGCATATCTTGCTTAAATTCGCTAAAATCGTTACGGAAGGCATCAAAAGAACTTTTTATTTCCTTAGTGTGTATCTCCAATGAGGACCTTATGATGTCCATTAGGTTATTGCGAAAGTCGACTAAGTTCTCCTGGTTATTACAATTACAGTGGCAGTCAGGTGATTTCCGTTTTCTTTGGTTGATGTTAATGTAGGTGACATCCGATAATCTAGATAGGTCAGGTTGCGATTCACTCATTTCTCGCGGCGGGCTCCTCAATAGACTCATAGTGGGAATTGTACAAGAGCGGGGTTGGCTACGAAAAATGTCAGCTGTCCCTCGCACACAACCCGGGCTCACTATGCTGCGTCAGACGAGTACGACACTTAACGACACCGCACGAATGCTCGCGAGCACAGTTTCTTCCGTCGCGCGCTGTTTTTGGAACAGTACTTGCTATTGTAATTTTGACTTTAAACTCGCAGCAAAGCGCATAAAATCGAACGTTCTGAATATTGTCAAAAAGCGAAACGAACCCGATACACGTCCGAACACACAAGAGCTTTGCGACTGACTGACATTTGATTCCCATATTGTAGGAAAGGTTTAAAAACAGGACTATGTTTGTCCGTTATCTTTAAAAGTCCGCCATATTAGATTTAGAGTGACGTCACCTTATTTATCGAGTTTTTCTCAGCAAGCCCGTTCAATTGATACCCACATTGTAAGAAAGCAAGGAAAACTTAGTCTGACATCTTTTAAAGTGCGCCATATTGGATTTGGAATGACGTCACTTATTTATCGAGTTATTCTTAGCAAGCCCTTTTATTTAATACCCATATTGGAGGATTGCATTTACAAGTCGGCCATTTTGTTTTCTTAGTAACGTCACTTTATTTTTTGAATTACTCTCAGCAAGCCCTTTCATTTGATACTAATATTGTAGAAGTGCATTGAAAATAACGAGTCCGCCATCTTGGATGGTCCGCCATGTTGAATTTAGAATGACGTCATGCATCTTACAATGCATTGTCATCCAAACTAAACGTGTATACAAAATTTCAGCTCAATCAGTTGAAGATATCTGCTTCAAAATTGACTTGCAAGATTCCACCCGAACAAACATACATAGTTACATTGCAAGCTAAATAAAAGCTTGTAACTTGTAATAAAATTGCAAAAAGAACTGATAACCGCGGGACATTACAAAGTCACCATTTGACAACATTTGAGGGACTTAAAAAATTCAAATAGGTATGCGTTAATATTGTCTTCAAAACTTCAATATTATAAAGTTATTATCAGTTTAGTTTATCACTGTATATTGAAGTGCCAGTTATATGTTGCGCCACTTGAGGGGTTTTTTTTCAAGAAGGTATATTAATTCATCTTAGTCGGTTCACAACAACGTGATATTAAGAGAAAAAATGTGTCCAGCCCAAAGGAATGCATTGAAATTTGAAAGTCGGCCGCAAAAAATACGAGATCAGCTAATGTATGCACCGACAATTACGCCCCGCAAGAGAACTCATGAATATTTGAGTTTGCAGAATATCCGCGAGAAGCGTACCCTGTATTAACAATTGAATTATTGAATACCGACATTGGTTGTCGCTCTGCTCTAATACACAGGATGAAATGAAAGAAGCTAGCGGATGTAATATGTATAACAGGATTGGAAACTCCGGAATTTGTTACGAGTGTTCCGCCTTGAAACTCAGAGAAGCTGTTAACATCCCTGTCTTAGAAAGTACGTAATGCCGTTGGTCCTGCGCCTATCCCTTTCGAGACGGAATTTGGTAAAGGCTCATCTTCTTATATACTTAAAAAAAAACAGTCGGACATAGAACCTCTTCCTTTTTTGAAGTCTGTTAAAAAGTAGTTAGGAAGTACTGTCCAAATTTATATCCATAGATCGATGGCGACTGGTGTGGGCTGTGGCTGGGCTTACAGAATCAGCAAGGCCTAGAGATAGTACCTAGGTGTTTTTCTATTATTGAATAATCCTTCAGTATAAGCATATGTAGTTTTACTATGCCGTGTACACACACGATCCCTTTTCCGATCTTTAGTTATTTAGGGACGTATTTTAGTTAGAAATGTATTAAATATTAATCGTGTTTAAACCAGTACCACGGCCCTTTCCGCAAAGAGACCTATTTAAAATACGACATTCGTGCTTCATCTTCAAGGTGAACTTTATAGCTGTGTGCCGTTAAGAGGCACGCAACGGAATTTCAAATATTGAAACCTTAAGGAACGCCGCGCACCTATCCGCGCCGTATTTTCCACATATCGGTAATACTAGTAACTATAATATTATAATCTATTGTAATACGCTCTACAGCTACTACTTCGGTTTGGCTAGGTGTGCGTTACCCTTAAGTTGTTTGATGTTCGGGTTTGCCCTCGTCAGGTATTGATTGAGCCAAAAGTGCGGTTATAAGGAACACTGGGTTTGGCCGGGAGGCCTCCTTCGGAATCGAATAAGGTCGCAACTTCGTCCTTCCGAGTACTCGACAACGACTCGCTGATTTACACTTCCTTAAGTACAGTAGCGAGTTTAGAGATCGGACTATGTAGTAAGTACTAACCCCTGTTACTAATAATATATTTACCACAGCTCTGACACTGGCTTAAATAAAAGGTTACATTGCAACGAGGTGTCAAATTTCCGGAAGTAACTTAATCGAGCTAAGTATGCAAAAAAAGCAATAAAAAACTAACCTTTTTAATCCTATCAGCTGTTAAAAATCTTACGCGTAAATAATTTAACTCATTCATAATAAATACAATGAATGACAAGCATCTCCGTGCTTCGGAAGGCACGTTAAGCAGTTGGTCCTGGCTAATATCTGTGGTATTAGTCGTTAAGCCTAGTCAGAGGCCCTAGAGCGGCTTGATAACTTCTGACAGTAAGGTTTGTCACTTGCCTTACATACACCCCTCCACCAATCCGCACTGAGCCCGCGTGGTGAAGTATGGCTCGTTCCTACTCATAGTTGAGGTGAGGCCTTTTCCCAGCAGTGGGATCTAATAGGCTGACTTATTATAATAAATACGGACGCAATATCTGCGTTACGATCAATTGATATTGCGATTCATTATGGTGTGCAAAAATTGTGTTATCTCTCTATTTAATTTGTTATTGTATATCTCTCTCATCGACGTGAAGAAAATATGGACCCCGTTTCGCCTACGTTAAAACTGAAGCACCAAAGTATGCCAGTCATCGTCGTAATTACACGATCTTCTCCCGCACCCACTCACACCAAAGTAAGCCGATCGGCCGACATTGGAACCCTATGATCTTACACACACAGGCTTGAACACTGCTTCACTCTTTAGTATCGCGGTACGGAGTCCATATTTTTTTTAAGTCGGTGATCTCTCTATTGTATTTGTTATTCGAAAAATATTATGCTTAAACATATGCGATAAAGTCGTTTGTAACCGTATGGTAAACTACCTAGACCTATTTTAATCAATCAATATTAGAAATTCATACTTGGAGCTTCGAACGAATTGGACGTAGAGGTTTTATTTATAGCAATAAACCTCCACAGTACCCTATGGTAACATTACAAAGGGGTGCTAAAATTATATCAAGAAACAATATAAACAAACGAATTCATCGCAAATATTTTTTAACGTAATATTTTTCGTGTGAGATTGGTAATTAATTTGGAATTAATGACAGATAGGTTACATGAAGTCAGACATTCCAAATTTGCCGTATCATATATATTCAAGTGCAATAGCAACGGCAAAATCATTTTTAGTAAGGGTTCTAACTGGCAAATCCCTGTCTAAACTTTATAAGAATGTAACTCGCCAAAGTTGACGAGGTAACTTGATACGACTTATGGAAGTGAAGATAAGCCTTAAGGGCCAATATATATTTTTTGTGCCGTGAATAGGTAAGTACTACCTGTGGATCGGAGGCCCTACTCCTGTTGACGATATCCGTATTTTCGAGTCTAGCCATCTTGCTCTTTTGCGTTGTCATTCTGGCGTGAGTGACAGGGACGGCTACAGTCGAAAATACGGATATCGTCAAGACCTCTGGCCACGGCCCACTGTGTGGCTTTTAGTATGGCCCGCGGGACAAATGAAATTGTTGCAAAAGAAAACAAGTTCACTTCACATAATTGTTCGCGTCACACTTCTTAAGTTCACTTATCAACTAGAGAGTGAGAGCTAATTAAAAAAAAATCTCCATTGATTTTGCACATTTTCTATTATTCACTAGATATTATCTGTGTCAGTAGTTAGTAAACTGGTTTTAATTTGAGATATTAATATCTGCGGCTCGTGACTTTACTTGAACCATAGTTTTAATAATTTTAACATTAACAGTGTTTATTTTATTGTAAGTTTAAATAAGAAACAAAAAAAATGTTTCTTATTTAAGTTTACTTCTACACTCTTTGTGCTGTGACGTTAAAAAGGTTGCACAGATCCATACTAATATTATGATTGCTAAAATGTGTCCGTCTGTCTGTTACCTCTTGACGCTTAAACCACTGAACCGATTGAGATGCAATTTTGTATAAAGACAGATCGAGACCCTGGAAAAGACATAGGCTAAATTTTGTTGCGGTATTAAAATATTTAAGGGGTGAAATGGGGGATGAAA
The DNA here is from genome assembly GCA_949316185.1 of Pyrausta nigrata. Lineage (NCBI taxonomy): Eukaryota > Metazoa > Arthropoda > Insecta > Lepidoptera > Crambidae > Pyrausta > Pyrausta nigrata. The sequence goes on from OX438936.1 coordinate 6,673,564, forward strand.
GTTTATATGAAAAATGCAACTCCTGCGGGCGAAGTCGCGGGTAACCACTAGTATAAGATATTGCATAAAAAAGATTGAGATTGAGAACCTCTTTTCTCGGCAAAAACGCTATTCAATCTCGCCACGAAACTTCTGAACACAGATGAATCCACCTTGTTTGTTCATTTCTTAGAGACACTACGAGCGAACCAGCGCATGATTACTTTGCACTACTTACTTAGGTACCTAATTACTTGACTCCAACTCCAGCCAGTATGCTTCACGTTGGATATTACAGAAATAAAGTGGGTCACGAAAATGGGATCAACTTCAAACATCGTTATTCAGGCGAGAAAAGTATAATAGGAAAGGTGAGAAGCTATAGCCGCTGGCTGTAACTGATTTTCTTAAAAATAAATATCAGACGGTAAATCTAGTACGAGAGAACGAGTAGCTTTTAATAAAACTGGCCAAGTGCGAGTTGGACTCGCGCGCTAAAGTTTCCGTACCATTATCTATACAACATTAGACAAAAAACTTATTTTAGTTATAAAAATAGCATAAAAATCAAATCACGTTGTATGGCATTAATTTATCGTTATTAATTATTTTCAAAATAACTACCTATTTATTTTTAAAGTGAATAAACAACTAAATATTCTAAGAAAATTTCAAGCTTCTACCTGTAGCTGTTATTAATATCGAGCCAAAAACTGCAAAAAAAACACGCTTGTTGTATGGGAGCCCCACTTTAAAACTTTTAAGATATTCTTTTTTTATTTGCTCTTGTAGCGGTAGTCAAAATATGTACATCATTCAGAAAATTTCAACTGTCTAGCTATCACGGTTCAGATACAGCCTGATGACAGACAGACGGGCAGTGGAACCTTTAATAGGGTCCCGTTTATTCTTAGGGTACGAAACCCTAAAAAATATTCAAAAAAAATATTTGGATCCAAAATACTTAAGAATAAAGAACCTCTTTAATATAATAACGTGAGCAACTAAAACAAAATATACAAGCTGTCCCAGTTCAGAAAATAAAGACATATAGATTAGTTAGTACTACATCATGTCCTACTATTTACGTGCCAGTTTTTTTATGTAAAAGTCTTATACTTACAACTATTTTTGAGATTTTGATTCTAATTTAAAGCATATAAGATGTAATAGAATACTGATTTTGGTGTTTGAAATATATCAAGACTTTAAAAAAAAGTTGTTTGTAGAAATAACCATACAAAAATAATTTTAAATCTGGTAACTTTTTTGGCATATCGTACGGCATGATGTGACTTATATGTGGTTAAAAGATTATCTTTTATTTAAAGGATACCCTGTTATTTAATTTGTTCACCTTGTATAATAAGTAATTTACGCGCTAAAATTCAACGTTTTCCAGGACGAAAAGTTACGAGTACTAGGACGAGCAAAGGAAAATACGGTCGGGAAAATATTGAAACAAAAGCGAGCGTCAACCGGGTATTTACAAAATGCGAGTTGAATTTTTAAGGACAGCGGCATTTACGCTGGTGGCTATTCGTCGAGCCGCGCGACCTAAGACTCTACCCTGAGTGACGTCATCTGCATTTTCAACTCCGTCCTTCTCTTTCACTCGTGCCCGTGAACGAACGGGACGGCCAGAGCTAAAAGTACGGACAACTTCGAACAAAGTAGGGCAGGCAGCGGCGCAACAAGTGACGTTGGCCGGGCTGAATGTAACCTGGATTTGTCAGTCTATAAACTCGGCGACACGATAAAATCACAACCTGTCACACGATTGAATTCACGCAATTGCTTTTAGGGTTTCGCTGTAAAAATGCTATGTTCGTTTAATACTGAGTTTCGGTTCCGTCTTTCAACTTACAGCGTGCAAAGTTTTGATAGAAGCTAAGAGTCATACACGCGCCAGCACATCGATTGAAATATAAACATTGGACAACATCACATATCTATGTGATAACTCAGGTCCAAAAGTAAGTAGCTTAAAAAGCACTTGTGTTATGGAAATCTGAAAGAACGGTGATGCACACCCAGACCCAAGACAATACATAGTCAGGTCATAAGTTCTGTCATGTGTAATATGAAATAATTTTGACATGTTTATGATTTATGTAACCATTTATATAGCAAAATGAACTTAATAAAACATAGATTCATATGGTAATAAAGTTTATTCAAAATGACCCCCGCGATTTTTAATACAGGCCTTCAATCTGCGCGGCCAGTCGTCTATCGCAGCACGAGGTCTATGTCAATATCGGCGGCTGCCTTAATCAAGGATGCCTAGGTATAAAAAAAGGTGAATTACTATATTGACCCGAACGGGGATCGAATCCGTGACCTCAGAGATGGCGACATTTGAAAAAAAAAACCGGTATGCAAGCCACTCAAACTAACTTAAATATCTTAACCCTCTATTATAGAAAAGTTACTACCCGTAAGCATCTTTACATAATATAAAATGAAGTTGCTCCCGCTGTCTGTTCGCTTAGATCTTTTAAACTACTCAAAGGATTTAAATGCAGTTTTCAGCAATAGATAGAGTGTTTCAAGGGAAAGGTAAATGTATAATACATACTCGTACATAAAGCACTCGTGCAATGCCAGGGTGGGTCGCTACACTAACATTATAAAAAGGAAAGATTTGATATTGAATAAGCTCCAAAACTATCTAGCACCCATTGAAATGAAATTTGGTACAGAGATAGTTTGAGACCCTGGGCTAGGCTATACTTTTTGTCACGATAATAAGGAATGAAGAAAGGTAGAATGGGCGCTAAAAGTTTATATGGAAAATCCGACTAAGTCGCGGGGAATTGCTACTACATCATAAAGTAAAAAATGTTTTACAGCTCAAGTAAAGGGAATAGTCCTGAAATCGTTAGTTCACCGATACGTCCCATTGACGGAACTCTCGCCTCGGTACGATTCAGATTTGTTTTTATTGTCGTAATGCAACAACAATAACTTATTTTGAAACGGTCAGCGAATATTTTCAATACGCATTCGGTAAATTCATTTTTCACTTTTCGACATTTATAAAGGGTTTTGTTTATTGTTTCCTGAAACAGTATTGCCTGTAACTGGATGAAATAAAATTTGATAAGCGAAGTGTTAATTCTATTACAAAACGTACAATAGAAATACATCTATAATCTTATATATGGTGTATTCCGTCATGTTATCTGTTTTATGTTCCTAAAGAAATAAGTAAACTAATTAATTAAGTGTAATCAAAGGAGGTGCATACAATTGTAAATTGCTAAGTTCACACTCTACCGGCAAGGACTCGCATTACTTGCTTGTCAAGTTTGACAAGAAATTTAAAAACAACACTCGCTCGGCGTTGCTAGCTTGGCAATCAGGACCCTTATTTACAAACACTCGAAATGTTTCCGTGTCGGATCCTTTCCGAATTCGAACGGATTCGAGAACCCTATTCACAAACGCTGTCGGTGGGATCCGATACGATTTGACATTCGAATTCGGAAAGGATCCGACACGGAAACTGAGATACTAACTAGCGGCATAGTGTATAATATTCTTTGCTAGCGGTCAAATTCTACTCCAAATATTAACTACCGGTCGCCCAACAACACTCGCTTACAGCCCAGCATTTGAAATAAAAACTTGCTTTCTTTCTGCTTGTCCGCTAACTTGTTTCTAGTTTCTAGCTTTACTCGCTTCTTGCTCATCGTTGCCGGTCGGAAAACTGCCTTACTTGCTTTTTACACATCATTGCTAGTCGGAAGTTATCAAAGGGTAGAGTATTAAATATTTTATCACTATAATATATAATAACCCGCAATCAGCAAAAAATTTACTCGAACATATTGATTAATTTTCCAGAAAATCATTGTTGAATTCATAAATTACTAATACAGACTCTGCAGGGCACAATATTCGTGTATTATACAAAAGACTTGTCCATTAATGGTTTTTATTCGTCAATATTTATAACCAGAATAACCTAAATATTATATGAAAAAGTTTACAAAAACTAGCCTTTCTGCATAATTAATATATTTTTAAGGCCTCCGATTTAGAAAAAAATTGAAATTAATTTTTCTCTTTGTCTGTACACAAACCGCACCTTCGCCTATACCAATTAACGCATGAAAAAAAAAATGACAGCAAAATTGTCATTCCATTGACTGTAGTACATATAATCTGAGGTAGTACCTAGAAGTATTTATCCACCAGTGGAAAGGCAATGGTACATAGCCATACAGCCATTATATACAAGTAATTATTAATGGATGATGCCTCATTACAAAACATATTTTTTCTCAAAAATGGAGGCGTTTAAAATTTAGATTTCTATGGTTACGTGTTTCATATTTTTGTAGCGTAAAGATAAATATAGGTTATTGGTGGTTGGTGATATATTGGAATAAAAAACCAGCAGCCTCCATACAAAAAGAGGACATGTCTTTTCTCTGGATCCATCTGTCGCGTAGTTTAAAAGATCGAAACGGCGGTTCTTGAATTCTTCAATTCGGAAAGGTCTCTGCTGAAAATCAGATTTATGCTGAGCTGATTTTTGGCTCACGCGTTTGATTAAATTTATTATTGATCAGATTGATAGATTATTCTATCTGTTCTATTTTATAGTTAATGCCAAGTTCTGCTTATGTGTCCAATTTCTTATTTTTTTTCAATAATAGCATAAACACTTTAATAGAACTAACACAGAGAGGAACATTTTCAACATCAAAATTACCAGACCTGAATCTGCTGATTTTTTGCAGTAGTTTAGGATAAAGCATTTCCTTCATACACATTAAAAATACCTCTTTGAGCCCTATAAGCTGCATACAAACCCTTGTCGAAAAAAAAACGCAAAACGTCTAAAATATTTGCCTTACTTACTTTCATTTCAAGATGATTATAAATACAGGTTGTGTTCGGTTTACGTACGAAAGATGATGTATGGATGGAGATATAGATAGCTGACTGTCTTGTAACTTGTGATTTTCTGTTTCAAATTAGTTCGCAATAAAATATTGAAGAGATAACACGCGTTTCTCCTTACTCCACATACTACAAGCGACTCTGAACCCTATACCGCTGCCCTAAGGCCGACAGGTTGACTTTTTTATCAGTATCCAAATTTGAATATAATAATCTTTAACGCAAAAGACGAAACACGTTTTTTTATTTTGATTTCGTCCAGTACAAAAATATCAAGATAAAGCCAGCACCGAAACCGTCCACAAAATCGCTAACACAGCCGAAAGCCTTTACTTAAACCAAAGGCAATCAAAATAATAGCACCTCTATGCTAATGCCTAAGCGCGGCATTCATGCGTAGGTAGGTACGGGTAACCACGCTTTTTGATAATAAGAATAGTAAAAACACACAGACAGCGAAGGCTTAGTCCGTTAGGTCCCGTTTTTACCCTTTGGGTACGGAACCCTAAATATATTGTTTATTAAACTTGACCTACCTATTTTTTTTCAAAATAGCATCTATAAACAATACTTACCTGAAAAAAATCTAATCTGAAAAAAAATGGATACTGATATAAAAGTCACCCTGTATAGATAAGTAAGACATCGATTTATTTCAATTCTACCGCTTTTACCGGAAAGTCAGCTGTCAAACAATGTTACTTTCCCGCCTAAGTTCAGTGTTGCCTGAAATGTAGCATGCAAAATTCATGCCAAAGAGGCCGCGAACTTCCACTACCTAATATTAGTGAGCAATACTTTATTTATATAGGGTTTTTGACTGCCTCGTTGGTTCGAATCCCAGGTCAGGCAGAGAGTATTTGGGTTTTTCTGTCTTGAAATAACTCAGACACAACTCCGAAGTCAGGAAGTTGGTGGTGTTATAACACCCCCGTGCCTCGGAAAGCACGTTAAGCCGTTGGTCCTGCGCCTGATCTCTCTACGGTCGTCGAACTGCCGTCTCACCGAATTATGAGAGGTAAAGGAACAGAGAGTGCACCTGTGTATTGCGCACGAACATGTGCACTATAATATCTCCCGCGCAGTTGGCTAATCTCTGTTGAGATAGGCCACTGTAGTCGAAATTCGGCTAGGAGGACATTATATAGGGTAAGTTTCGAAAAATGTACTTAAATATTAAACCCTCACATTGCCAAAATGTCTTCTCAATCTCGACGCCTTTGTTTAAAGGGCTCACATTGATCAAACGTGAATGTTAAAGAGGGGATAAACTTGTTACCACCCCGCGGTTACACGGTCGGTGAGGCGCTTACTCCTTTGAGTACGCAATATATTTGACAGCAAGAAGTGTGCCTCCGTGCATTATTTATTACCGAAACGCAGATTTAATTATTACCTACTACAAACATAATCGTCACGCTCTTAATGGATAACAGATGTACATAAGTGTTTTTGGTTAACGCGGAAGAACTAGCGTTTATAATAAATAAATAAATTGTTTCAACAAACACACCAATTACCTAGCCCCAAACTAAGCGTGAGCTTGTACTATGGTGACTAGGATAAAGGATATAAAAAACTTAAATACATATACTATAAAGATCCATGACTTAGGTACAAATGCTCGTGCTCATCACACAAACATTTGCCCCTTGCGGGATTCGAACCCGCAACCGCCTGGTCCGGTGCGCGAACGACTACACCAAGACGGTCGTCATATCACGGGCTATACAAATTATTATAATATAAGTGATATTACTAACTTACTAATAATTAATTAACTACGGCTATGACACTTGTATAAATAAGATACGGCTAATTCGGAATTAATGACAGATAGATGACATGACATAGGAGACAAACACTTCAAGTTAGCCGACTCATGGTTATTCAAGTGTTATAAATATGGCAAAAGCATTACTAGTTAAGGTGATGTCATATCATAAAGATACGTACGTAAAGAAAATAGTCGTAATCCCTACTATGTAGAGCAATATAATATACAATTTTGGAATATCGAGAAATTATTTCCACGATATTATATATTAATATTTTGCAAAAATATCCAGGCATTTAGCCGCGTTTTAAGGTCTTATGGTATAAGTATAAATCGTACGAAAAATAGAAATCAGAGAAAACTAACTAACTCAAAAAGAAGCCTATGTCCTTCCCAGGGTCTCAAACTATCTCTGTACCAAGTTTCATTTGAATCGGTCCAGTAGTTTCAAAGCCTATTCAATACAAACAAACAAACAATCAAATCTTTCCTCTTTATAAGATTAGTGTGGACAAAGTAAGTAGGTAGGTACCACTTTTTCTTCTTGTCCTTTCTCACATAGCTAGTGACCGGCTCTCCCTGATTTTCCGCGTCATGACATTTGCAAAATTATGGTAACTTTTGTTAGTGCAACCAAGTTTAACTCAGCCTTAGGACGAAAATAAGGCAAATATTTAATAATTTACCTGTAGACTGGGTTCGTTTGAAGTCTGTTTATAGACGTCCCTTAAGTCCTCAACTCTACTTGAGATGCAACAGACCAATTAGGGTACAACGACAATATTGCACTTGAGCAAAAAGAAAAACAACTTAATGGGAAGCTTTCAATATATTTATAGAAAAGTATTTCTTTACTTTCTACAGTTATTTAGGGATCTAACTTCAGTGGCTCACTCACACCTCCTCATCGTATAAATACCACTACATTAATAACAAAACCGGGCAAGGGCGAGTTGGACTCGCGCACTGAGGTTTCCGAACGAACGGTTTCTTCCTATGATGTTAGGTACCACAAATTTTCGGTTTTCGAACTTTCAAGTGCTGTAAGATTTTCTTGGAAAATACCCTAAAGGTTTTGATTGTCAAATGTTATAAAATAAAGGTCAAATGGTCGAATTTTCAAATTGCGTTGACTTTAAAGCTTGTTTAACATCTTTAAGGAACCAATTAAGTATTTTAGTGAATAAAAACTCCATGTGCGCTCCCGAGAAAAAAGATCACACACGGACAGATGGACAGAGCAAAGGACAGACGGACAAAACAGTGATCCTATAAGGGTTGCTTTTTTCCTTATGAATTACGGACCCCCCAACAACGCCAGGGGTGAGAGGTGCGACCCCCTTTGTGTGGTATTTTGGCTATAAGCATTTTACATACAACTCGTAGGTAAAGTATTAAATTTTCATTGTAAAAAATGTTTTATTTCTGTATTACAAGTGCATCAACTATGTCAATAGCAAACGATGGAAAAATGCGGTCAATCCATCTGCATACAAAGGAAACGAACATGTCACCACAACAGAGACTGGCCGATACCGATCAACTAGTATGTCAGTTACCTACCTTGTGGTTAACACAGGAGATTTTCTGTATTTCAAAGCAATTGCCATTCTAAGTCTAAGTGATGTTTTCAACGGAGAAAGCAGAAATTATCGCGTTCAGTATCTCCAGCGAAGTTACAGTTATTTGAATCTGTTACGTAGAATTAAAAGGTACATTGAGAGTGCAACGCCATTATAAAATAAATGAAAGCGCCTTTACACACTACTACTTTATGCATAAATAAAACGTAAGAACTTTTGCAACAGTCGCAACTGCATTGCTTTAGTGGCATTGACACACTATATCGATTTAGGGGCTTTACTGTATCTATGCAGTAGTTTTTACTAAAAAAGTTAACATACAGCGAATCTTGAATATAATTGTTAAATATTAATGTAAAGACTGTCCCGATTTGATAAAGACGATGAAGGTTTGTATCGACCTGAATATATGTCCTGGCTTCGGAAGGCACGTTTTAAGCACCGTGTTGGTGGGCCATAGAGTCTCTGTCAAACAAGCTCCTTGTCTTCGACTCTAGCCCAGAGTAGGGTCCCAACAGGGTTGCTCAAGCTGAACGCGCACTTAACGCGATGTGAAATGACTGCGGCATGCATCGCATTTTATAAGTCTTTAAATGAAATTGTATGTAACGTCGCGCACCTATCCCCGCCGCATTTTAGTAAAGTACGATTCCACCAGCGCGTGCGGATGACGTCTTCAAAATCGATGCGTGCGTGCGGCAAGTGCGGTGCGGGTGACGTCATCCGTTATGTGAAGCGGATACGATTCCGACAGTCACGCGTTCTGGAAAAAGGTTGTTACCACGATAGAGCCCAACAGCTCGCGTTACGGTAAAGACAGGAAAGCCAGAATTAGAAAAACGATTCTGACTCCACCGCGAATGGATCATTTTACTTAAATCGTTGACGCGTTGCAAATAGTCGTGATGTGCAAAGGAACTAAACGTGTTTGCTACGAATTTCCTAGCAGTATTATCCCGGACCACTACTCAAGAATTGCTATCTGTAAGGAATTAAGTGAAATGAGTAACGTCACTTGAATAATTTATATGAAACTGCAATTAAGGTGTGAACTGTTTTTGCTAATAGGTTTCTATATTTTAAGTTTAATGTTTTTAATGTTCAATTTATTTACACACACACTTCAACACAAATTTTAAAATTGCAATATTTCCCTTCCTAAGTGAACCTTTCGTTTAATGTGGCAGGTAAAGAAAATAATTAAGTTTCTAGTTTAACTAAAATGTGGAGTTTCTCTCCTGAGAAGTTCTCAGGAGAGAAACAGATTCCGACAGTATGCGCGTTCGGCGTAAACGATGCTGTCCGCTCGGATCCTGCACCACGTGTACGTGCGCGTTCACCTTTAGGGCCGACTGTACTGTACTGTGCCCCTGTTATGCCACCTATTATGAGTTATTTTACACCGTCGCAAAAACTTCAATGTTGTAAATTATCATCTGTTGTAAAATTAGTCATGGAAAACTAACTGGCACTTGAAGTGGAAAGTTGTTACCAAAAATAGTTGTAAAAGTATTGACTTCTTAAGACGAAATATGCTCGATACCTTACAAATGTCTGAGAAGCTCAGCCAGGAAGGAGCGCGTTGAAAAAGTTTATTTTGTATAATAGGAATTCGATCGTGAGAGTTTCAAACCTATTTTGCAAAATCTGCCGCAACGACGACGCTATGGGACAGTTGGGCTTTAAAGCGTAGTCTAAGACCATTTCACCAACTTTTTAACAGCGGGAAACATCATTTGATGGTAAATTTGACAGATTTCACATTCAAAATATGTCATATACTGCTAAACCGGCTGATTAAAAATGAAACATTCAGCCTATTACGAAAAAAATAGACCAGGTTTTAAACTAGGTCTAAATATTAGCAACAGAGGAATGAATGACAACTACGTGACATAACCTAATAGAGAAACGCTTTTCTAATTGGCTAGCTAATAGCTTAGCCCAGGTTTATACCCGGTACTAAGTTTTTTTAATAACGGGGGTGTTGGTGAACTCCAGGCTAACATTGTTAATGTGCATAACTTGTAACCTCGTAGAATAGCTATATGGTGCGACAGGCCGTGGCTCGCACCTACTGTGTCATGGTGATTTATCGCACACTTCAATTCACACGTCCTACGTCTCATCGCCACTGCATATACGGGGTGTAATCATGTGAATAGGCGATTCTATTAAAACACAAACGGAAAAGTGCAAGCTAAACTTGCGTGGAGATGATTTCCCAACATTGAACTGAGTTCTATATTACTTCAAATATTAAGCTTTGTGTTCCTGCAAATTATTGGTAAATACTTTATTATTTTTCATAATTGGTTAAAGCCTTAAAGCCCATTGCATTCGAAGATGAGGACAGGAGGGAGGATTTGTCACACAATATATTGTGCCGTAGATACTTATTTTTATAAACTTAAAAAGTGAACTCAATTTTAAAATTCAGTAATTACGTTATACGTATTGGATCACAAACTTAAATAAATGTGAACCCATTTTAACATACCAGTGGTTTTGAAAAAAAGCTTTCACATGTTATTTGTGGGTTCGGATGTTTTTCCCTTTCAGTTAAGCCTAAAACATAATCGATATGTTTAATAATCGATTTCTCTCTCATGCCTATCATCCGTCTGCACGCCATCCCAGACGCAGGCTGAACGCCTTGGTTTGGCCAAGCCTTCACGGAACGGAACGCTAATCTATAAATATAAATATTGAGTAGGTAGTATCTCGTTAATTCGGTGACATCAATCGCGAAGCATAACGTCACTTCTTTGCTTCATTTACAGTGAGGCGGAAAATTATTGACAATGGACCGGATGGCCAGCTACCTGTTGATTATTATTGTGAAACGCCTTCTAAGAATACTTTTGTTTATCATTGTATTTTCTTTTGCAAGGTATTTATTTAGCAGAAATAGAAGTGTTTAACTTCAGTGATATTTCAGAATAACAAAGGACGCAGCGATCCGTACTAACAATTTCCTTAGTCAACAATTTTCTAATTAACTATAACATTATTAGAGAGAACTGTTGATCTGATAAACAAGTAGTAGTTTTCTTGCTCTACTTATTACATAAAAGCAGATACGCTTATTATTATAGTTCTTCCGTCGACAAGTAGTTTACGTACCTTTAATTGCAGACTTAATGATAAATATTGTCAAAGGCTGAAGCTACTGATAATACGCTAAGCAACAATCAGAGTTTAAAAAGAACCCTACTTGTTAATTCATTCTAGCGCAATGTTTTCTTAATGATTTATGAAGTATCCCGCCTCGACGTATGGTTTAAACATACAAAAAAAGCAAAGTCAGAAAATCGTAAATTATTGGCTTTATCTCTATCTATTATGATGATAATTATGTGTATACATACTATAGGTATGTTTGAAAGAGCTGCAACAAACAAAGTAAGTAACTTAATTTAAAAGCACACCGTTTAAAATTGTTGAAGGAAAAGTTCGCAATTGCATAGTTGTAAAAATGCTAAAACTAGACTTACTAAAATATCTGGAAAATATGCTAGAACCTGTTTTTGTCTTTGGTGTAAACCTTTCTTTGATTGATGTGAAATAAAATAATATTAAAAATTATTGAATTAAGCGACTGCGGTTACTATTTAGCACCATCAAAAAATTGAGAAAGTGTATTTATGTATATCATCATCATACATAATATGCCTACATGTAGTGCTAGTCCAACCGCCTGTCCATGGACGCTGACGCTGCAAAAAACGATTCCTATACTTTTTTTAAAGTTTTTTTTTTAAATGTCTTTGGTATTTTTAATTTGGCAGCAATGTAGAAAATTCAACAAATATCCACCCCCTTGGTTCCGATTTGCGTTCGCATGATGTGGTCTATTGTAATTCAGAATAGGAATTAAGTATTGTTTGAGACTTTAGAATAATTTAGTAACACGGTCTGTCTCCTGCAAACAACTGTCCAAAACCAAAGCCTAGCAAGTAAATCTGACTTAATTTTACAGGAGAAGTCCTGAAATATTTTCTACTGCCATTCAAAAAATAATTTCTTCTTTATGCTTATCTTTTTTTGTTATGAATAGTTTTGTAGTGAATTGTTTTACTTTGCGAAATAGTTTAATTGTGCATTTAAAGAATTTTTATGTGCCTTGCTAATGACTTTTTTAAATACTTCAAGACATGTAATATGTAAACCAATAGCAAAAACCGCAAGACGCAGGTCCACTGAAATCCCTGATCACTCAATCATCGACACTTACCTTCCCATCGCTCTTGCGGTAGGCGTCGTGAACGCGCCACACCAGTCCAGGGCCAGCGGTGGAACACTCCTTCCCCACCTCGAAGTACTGCATAATGGGGTTGCTCTCCAGCGGGGGTGGGGTGTTGTTGGTCACCCCACTCTTCAGCTTCGATATAATTCCAGCCATCCCGTGTCCGATCTTGCGGGCGAACGAAATCGATTCCTGTTTAGGTTGTTCCGGTTCGCGGGACGACGGACCTGCAACAAAAACAACTATTACTATTATAAGTCAGCCTATTAGATCCCACTGCTGGGAAAAGGCCTCACCTCAACTATGAGGAGGAACGAGCCATACTTCACCACGCGGGCTCAGTGCGGATTGGTGGAGGGGTGTATGTAAGGCAAGTGACAAACCTTACTGTCAGAAGTTATCAAGCCGCCCTAGGGCCTCTGACTAGGCTTAACGACTAATACCACAGATATTAGCCGGGACCAACTGCTTAACGTGCCTTCCGAAGCACGGAGATGCTTGTCATGGACGTCACTTAAATGGTCGGAATGGTCACCCATCCAATCACGACCGCGCCGTGGGTTGCTTAACTTTTGGTATCACTACCAAAGCGCTGCCGCCACTGCGCCACAAGCACCTCACTCCTCAATTACTATTACCCACCAATTATTACGCCTGGAGTTCACCAATACATGTTTAGTTTTTAATCAGCCGGTTTAGCATTTTTTTACTTTTTTGTATGGGAATTTAGTCAAATTAACCGTTGATCGGGGTTTACTGATTGTTGAAGCATTGGTGAACTCGGGAAGACGCTTTATTTGTTTAAACGCCCTATCGGGGTAATAAAAAAGGATGGTGCTATTAATAACCACGCGTGAAAAGAAAGATGCCACTATCATAGTACTAGTAATATGTACAGTGGGCCATACATCAACCTACCCTGATCTGTCGAATTTCCACAACCTTAATTGAACCTTATGTTGATGGCACAGAGTTCTATATAATTTGAGATATTTAGACAGATTTGGGTAACTTATTTTGGTCAACATTTGACATCAATTATTGAACAGTATTTTAAAAATGCTAATTGCAGGTAACAGGCAAACTGCTTCTATATGATAGTGAATATTAGTAATAATAATAGATAGTAAGTGAATACTACTTATTCGAGCAATTTTAACAAATAGTGAAAAAAACCTTATCGTTTTCGAAATTAATTGTAACTAAGTATCGAGGCAAAATATTTGGATCCCGTTTTAGATTATTGACATACTTAGGTAAATATGAATTAAAATTATGCATATTTGTCTTCCAGATCCGTAAGAACTTTCAGTGACCCGTTGGTCAAATCGAAAAAGACGAAAACGATCCTAACTCTACAAAGGCACTTAGATCCTGTTCACATGACAAGCATTTTATCAATGCAAGACATTAAAATAAGCTTGTCGTTCTAAACTTCAGGCAACAAAAGGTTCTTTGTTATTTTAAGATGTTTACAAATTATCTGAAAATATTGATTACCTATGGGTAAATTTAAAGTTGTTAAGAAGAATACCTTTATGACTGGTCTTACATATCTATGTAAGATAAGAAATTATATAAATGTATGGACTAACTTGAAGGACAGCCGAAATTGTAAAGATAAATAATCTATTACAAAGGGACTGAGTGAATATGGGTGTATGATCTAGTCGGGTGTAACTATGTGTGTAAAAATATTTTAATTTCAATTGTATATAACATACTAAGCAAACGCCAGTGAAAGTCTAAAGTAAAACAATTATTTATTTATTACTTAATTTACTTATATTTATTTTTTATTATTTACATAGGTAGGTACGTAAATTCGCGATCGACGCTTGTCAACGGAACTCAGTGTAAAAGTTTAGCCCCGTTATAGGCGCAATACGTAGTATCTATTATATAATCTGTGGCAATACCTAGCCCTAACACTACGTCAAGACCATTCTGTAATAGGGTTGAGAAAAAGTAGTAAAAAAAGTGGGCCTTTATAGTAAATAAATATAAATAAACAACCTTATTATTATGATGTTAATAACTAAGGATACCGAATAACTAACGATAAAGATAAGGTGAATTGATTTGAGTTGTGACATGTGCATCTAGGATGGATATGGTTGACTCTGGACTCGATTCCAATGTCCGATGTCAATTTGACGTTTTTAGGGTTCTGTAGTCCGACAAGGAACCCTTATAAGTTCGTTCAGTCCATCCGTCCTAGTCTGTCACAGCAGAATATCTTCTACGTTTATAGACTGATTTGCATGTAACTTGGTTCAAGGATACTTCACATATAGATCTCATTTTTAAAATACAAAAAATTAAAATACCCTTTTTTAAGGGTGCCTCCCCATACATGTAAAGGGGGGGGGGTGAATTATTTTTTGAGTGCACCCCCTTGTGTCGGGTATCGTTGAAAAGGACTATAAAAATAAGGTAGGGTTTTCATACAACATTTTTTTATCAGCTTTACCATTTGCGAGATATAGCCCGCCAAATTAATTTACACGGGTGTCCCCCCACCCCCCGTAATTTCTAAAGTCTTGGACCTATAAACTTCAAATCACTTACATAAAAAAAGTCGCGGAAGCTCTTATTTAAAATTGTTTCGGGTATCCTGTGATGAATACTTTTGAAATTATAAATAAAAAAAAAATATATACTTTTTTCCAAAATAACAGTATAAACTTCTTTTGCCTATACTGTATAATGTTGTAACTTAATTGTACGGAACCCTTCGTGCTCGAGTCCAACTCGCACTTGGCCGGTTTTTTAAATTATTATAGTCTGTCTCTTTTCGTTTGTTTGGCAGAGAAAGAGAAAGACTGAACTTATGTTTAATCCTAGACATTGGAATCAAATCCATTAATTGTATACCTCCATAACATGTAGGCGTATGAGATGAACGGCCATATGAGGTGTGACGTTCTGGCAGATACTGATTCGATGTATAAATCAAAGCGGTCTCGTGGTAACTATTACTGTACAGTAAGGCTGCTGCAACCTTGACCGTCTCGAGTCTCGTTTGCTCCTGAGAAAGCTTAATTCAGCAGCACTTAATATATAGAAAGAGGTTAGACAGGCAATTATACCTCTACTTTGTTCAAATTAATGGCACTAATCCAAGCGTGGCAACACTCGCATTATCTCAATCCCTCCAGATATACTGTGATTGCCAGCGTAGTTCAGGGTGTGTTTCATAGAGTCGTTTCAACTATCCTTTTTAACCGGCTTCAAAAAAGAGGAGGTTCTGTGATCATATATATGGGCCATTATTGATTGATATTAAATAGGTATTGACGTTCATAAGTGGCATTATGTATCCTAAATTGAACACATATTTTTTGAATGTGACTGTAGGTATGTGTGAATAATTTACCTTTTCATTTAGTGATAGATGCATTGACGGAGTAGATTATCAAGGTAGTCTTTGGTGTCAGTGCGTATTAATAATAAACAAGCAAGTTTTGCTTGTTTGACCTGTAGCCCATCCTGTACACATGTTTATAATTGATAATTGTGGCAAACCGAACTCTTTTCACTAGACTGTGACAGAAGGAGGGTAAAGTTTTTTTTTATATACTGTTATACTCATGTTTAAGACATTTGTTTTAAAGTTTTACCAATCTTTAAGTTGCTTTATGCCTTTATTGATCTCATTATTGCGTAATCAAAAGATTTTAATTTAAAATATCATCCGAAATTTCCCCACGAGCCACAACAGGTACAACAATTAATGAAATACTTACAATACAAATAGCATTTTCAATGAACTACTGTATGAATGAGCAAACATTTCATTTATTGTTTATGTGTGTGTGTTTAACGTTAATTATTATTTTTGGTTTCACGGTTGAACAAAACATAAGTACTGTTTATTGCATTGTTGTGGGTTAAGTAGTCAAGATCATGACCGGTGGTCTTAGATCAAAAGTTCCCGAATTCGATTTACAGATCGGGTCAGTATATTTGTCCGTCATGGCACCCTATCTTATTTCCGACACATTGCTGTTCGAATTTTAATTTGTCGGAAACGGATTCAAGAAGTTTAAAATAATCTGATAATAATAAGTCTGATTTATTTACATAACAATGTAAGAATATTAATTTGTTGTACATAATATAGGTCATGTCTGTCGCAGAACCGACGGGCGTTGGAGTCGGAAGGTTCTCGAATGGAGACCACGTCTCGGGAAACGTAGTGTTGGACGCGCCCCTGCTAGGTGGACCGATGACCTGAGGAAGGTGGCCGGTGGTGGCTGGATGCG
The DNA here is from genome assembly GCA_949316185.1 of Pyrausta nigrata. Taxonomy (NCBI): domain Eukaryota; kingdom Metazoa; phylum Arthropoda; class Insecta; order Lepidoptera; family Crambidae; genus Pyrausta; species Pyrausta nigrata. The sequence continues at coordinate 6,690,337 of OX438936.1, forward strand.
AGAAGCGGAGGACCGTGAAAGTTGGCGCCGTCTTGGAGAGGCCTATGTCCAGCAGTGGACTGCAATAGGCTGATATGAATATATTTCATATATCATTTTTCAAAAAAACAAGTCACCCATATCAAAACCATTTTTCTTCATTTCACATATGTTTTGCTTGACATTTTAATTTCAAACAGTTAAAGATAGAAGTAACTTTAAACTCAATTTAGGGAAACCTGACGGAAACTATAACATCAAGAAATATTTTTTTTTCAAACGACTATAGTTAGAATAAAATTCATATATGGAATTTGAAAAAAATTGCAAATGAAAAATGGACGTTCTTTATACAGTATGTCAAATGTGCTTTCAGTCAAATGAAAATCTGGTAAATAAAAAACGGTATTAAAAACTAAATCACCCTAAGCCACTAAATCACCTATAAGCGTCAAATCCATACAAAAAAATACATTTTAGACCTTAAATAATAGTCTTCGGGCGCTTTAAAAAGTTTAGTACCAACAGGCACGCAACTAATGGGGCTAGGTAAATTATAGAACAGAAGAATACAACAAAAAATGCAAGCACGCGGGACCCATTCCAGAAAGTCAACTGTCTAGTTAGTCAATTGGAGTAATCTTCAATGTACATAATATAGGTATGTGTTAATTCACTAAGCCTCCATTTCTAGAATAATCTACTCAGTAATTATATATTAAGATTTGCTAACGTAGCCGAAATTTGATTGTCCTAAAATATATTGTTCGAATTTCGCGATGCGTTACAAAATTTATGATCATTGGAGTTAATTACGATGCAGTGAAATGGTTAATTGAATTCATTAAACCTATAACCGGCGGCATAATCGTCATTATTTCGATCGCTTTAGCCTATTCAGATAGACACTTAATGCGTTGAATAGTTAAGTGTACCTAAGTACTGACTTAGGTACACATCTACCGAGATGTGTAACATTCACTCAAGGTCAATTAGCTTTGCCCAAGCTGTCCCATTGCGTCGTTGCTGAGCAGATTTCGCACATGAAATGGGTTTTGTTTGGCAATTTCATAAATGAAAAATTAAAAAAAAAAAAAAAAATTCCATCGTTTTCGTCTATACGAGTATGTACTGAGAAACATAATAAAAGAAGGCTCTGAATCCGAATCAATTGCAAGAGAGAGAGAGCCACGACTCTTTGCTATCGCCTGGATAGCAAAGAGTCGTAGGTTCAAGTCCCATCGGACGGCAAGGTGACACAAAGTGTGCTAAAATAACTATATAAATAACTATAATATTTAACATGCAAGAGGGGCAAAGTTACCAGCAAACTTCAGGAGGATTCTATATTGGAACAATTTCTCTAATCGTGTTTTGAGATCCATAATTATCTTTGTCCTGAAGTTTGTGGTAATAAAGGTTAGAAACTTTCACGATCAAATTCTTAACATAAAAACGAACTTTTTCAACGCGCTCCTTTCCGACTTCTCATACATTTATTTGCAATCATTGAGCATTTGCCTTAATAATCAAGTCACAGCCAAGGTCCCAACTTATTAGACTTTGCTGGTATCTTCGGGTTTAGCTTTGGATCAACCATATCTATGTATAATTTATTATGTAGGTGTTTTACGGTTTCGTATATCAGTCCATACAGCATATTTCTGCAGTTTTGTTACATATGGTTGATTGCATAAAACTGACAGCAGCGGGTTTCTTTACTTTGATTCCAGTCGGGGTAGGCAAAGGATGGACTCGCCATACAGCCAAGTCTTCAGTAATTTGAGTTTGTTTCATTTTGTCCTTCTTTTCTTCAGTATTTTGACTACAAACTATAGGTTAGTAGTTAAAATATTCAACAAAAACTCAACTCATTAAAATACAAATATGGTTCACATATCATGCTCAAGGGGAGACTTAAGCGGGAACAGCGATCTAGACCGGATGAGCGATCAAATCGGGGCGTCTTACTCAATTTCTCACTTTTGCCCATGCTGTTACTTCACTAGATTTCCTCTGTAGCACATTATCAACATAATTCCATCACACAATTACAATGATGGCCACGAAAAACGAATTTGTAGCCTGTTTGGATGAGGTTAGGGCAACCATTGGATGTAGGTAGTTTAAGATTGTCTGTTGCATTTTCGGCATTTATCCGTGATAAGGCCTTTGATATGAACTACTACAATGCTATACGGACATCATCTTGCATAGCAGGGCTCAGCTCAGACTGGACATTATGTCACAGAATAGCACGAAAACTATGTGACAATATTAGTAACGTCACGTTACCCATGTAAACTTCAAAAACAGCTTTTTTTTTAATTTTTGCACAGTTATGTATTATAATATGTAAAACAGCTTTTATTACGTAGGGAATAGAGGCGGTCTCAAGGTCACAGTCTGAAGTGCGGCCATTAGTATCGGTATTCCGAATACAATCAACACTGAGTTCGCTAATCTACAAACAATAGGAGTAAACTTTCAGTCAATTATCTGACATTTTAATATTAACCTATAATATCTATTTACACAAAGTAAAAGAAAATGTTGCGAAAAACTGATGAAAGTTTAAGGCGTAAATTAAGCCGTCTACTGATGAACAATAAGTATGTTGACGTCACTGACAGTGTATTTGTTAAAAAGAGGTAGACCAGTCATTTCGTACTGCGCGGCGTTCGGATTTTATGCTCCGAGCATACGTTTATTTACAAGTCTAATGTCATATTTTAATGCAAAATTGTGCAAATTTCCGTGCGATAATGACCCATCTACCTCTTTTTAAATGCACTATCATTGGTTGACGTGACTAAAGCAAACATAATAACGTAACGGATTAAAATACCAAATTCAATATTCAATTGTAATAGAAATCCGACAAAATAAAACAGTAAAATAATTATTATGTGGGAAATAATTAGTTTGACGTTAATTGGATTGATGCGAACACATTAGGAGCCGTAATCAGAGTATTAATATGAATGGAATTTTTATTGTGACTGGATAACTTCAATTACCTACGAGTACGAGGTTCGTCTGTGACTTTTTTGCTCGAAATAATATTACAAAAATAATTAGACAGAAACATTATTTAGGAATGTTTGACGAAAGTGGTTTGAAGCAGTTGTCCGACCGGCAACGATGAGCGAGAAGCGAGTAGGTAGAGCTAAAGAGTAGAAACGAGTCGGCATGTTGTCGTTGTAGTATTAGGCAGCCATTTGACGGCAATCTCACCCTAACGGTAAGCGACGATGCAGCCGAGAATGGGTCATGACTAGTAACACCCTATTCACACAATATTTTTAGAGATAACACTCTTTTTTTTTTAAAGAGAATCCAGATTATAGTGTCAAGTAAACACTTCAGCCGGCAGCGAATTTTACTCTCTATTACGCAATAGGAACGTAGATTCAAAACGGTTGGAGAGTATCTGGGGGCAAAGGCAGTGCCCCGCCAACTACAAGTCTAGCATAAAAGCGGCACGGCCGACGTACGATCATTTTCCCGAAGCATATCAAGCTATTTTAGACCCCTATGATTCGTTGAGGATAAACTAAAAGCCTGAATTTTCAGTGACAAACTGGTATGTTTTTTGTATTGTTGTTTGTACGGGAAGTTTGACTTTATGCAGGCGAAGTCGCGGGACCCCGCTTGTGTTATCGTTAAGTATTAAAAATATCATTTTTAAATTTTAGTTATTTGTCTGTCCTTTTCAAATTTATCCCGATCCTTTATCAAAAAAGATTTTAAGAATTACTACAGCAAAGATGGTGGTTGAAAGAAAACTACACCGAATTGATAAAAAAGCGTTAGTAAAAGATTCCCTTAAATAAATTAGAGATTACCAGACTCTTTACAAATTGCTCTTTTTAAAAGTTGAAAGTAAATAGAATGTTAAATAAAATAGCCTTTCTGACTTTCAATGAGTAGACCTATCGATTTTCATGAATGGGTACCCAGAGGTATTTCTTGAAAATTCGACTCATTTTAGTTCAGACATGCTTACAATTAATGTCAGTACCCACTACTAGAGTTTCTTCTTAATTGGATGAAAGGTATTTGTGAAGAGAGTTTAATTAATTCAGTATATCATACCAAAATATCTCAGTTGTTCATTATATTGACTCGTTTCATTGTATTCATCAGTAGTATCAGTATTCATCATAATCCTATTCGTTAACCCAGTTGTGCACTCGCATGCGAGGGCCCAGGGTCCGCTGACCATGATCCAGGTTATGGCAGATCAAGTAATTACATCAGATCAGGTTATCGTGAAGCAACTGCCATCTGACCTGCGTGACCGTGTTAACAGGGGAACCTGACCAGTTGGGATTATGGTTACACATTCAGTCGCCTTGAATGTACAGGTTTCCTCACGATGTTTTCCCTCACCGTAAGAGCATCGGTTGGTGAAACAATTATGTACAAAACTCAGAAAAAGTCATTGGTATATGGCGGCACGTGGAATCGAACCCAGCTTCTCCTGCATGAGAGGCAACCCGTTAGCCACTGCGCCACCGACGCTCCTACATACCCTTTGAATGACTTGAAAGCAATTCAAGCGCGTTTTGGGCTTGCACTCGGCTTCTGTCCAGAGGTTACGAGTTCGAATCCTAGGTCGGGTTTCTGGGTTCTGCTGTCTTGGACTTAGAAGCATTTTGGAGTATGGAATTTAGTGGTGTTATATCCCCGTGCCTTAGACAATGCGTTTAAGCTATGGTCGTGTTCGTGTTTTTGGATCACTCTCCGGTCAGTCGTCGTCTATCGGACTATGAAAGTAAAGGTGAATAATTGATGAAATAACTAATATTTATTTTTGATCAGCACTGTGTATTGAGCACGCATTGATGCACTGCCTGCGTAGTTGGCTTATCACTGTTGTGGTTGGCCGTAACTGTTATTCATCTCAATAATCTGAAACTCAGATTACAAAATAAAATCTGCCTTTATTCTGTAATCTGAGGTCTCAAAGAAATAAATTACAACTTTAAGCCAGGGTCCGATTTAAAGCTCCCTCTGCATTGACATTACGTTTATTTAAAACTAACAAAAATATATTTCTCCGACAGTTGCGAACCGATTCTTTCAATTGAAAAAGCATACTTCTGAGATGGCCCCATAGTCTCATTCTCAGATGTAATGATGGGATCTTGGAAAAACTGAAGGAATTCTCTAGAGTTTAAAGTGTTTTTTGTTACAGCATATTTAGGTACTCCAGCGTTTACATCCGGGAATCATTATTTTATTGTGCTGACCTGATGATAAGATTTTAAAAGGATTTGACGCTTAGAACTACGCAAAAAAACTGTAGAGAAAGTAACTACGAGGAGTTCGTGGTTACTTTCTCTAGTTTTTTTGTACTGTTGGGATATTGTGAAAGTACGGGAAATTAGTGTACCACCTATCACAAAAAACAATACCAAATAAACCTTCAAAAAATATCACACAAAAAATTGGAATCATCTTTAAATCGCCAATTGATCTTTAATTAGTGTTAACTTTTTGAACGCGTTTGGTTTTTTGTACCCGTACTTACGTTTATACCTGCACTTCCACAATATCCCAACAGTACAAAAAAGCTGTAATGAAAATAACCACGAACTGTTTTTTTTGTTATTTACACGTTAAATCATTGCTACAGTCATGCATGCGTTGACAATCTGCGTCAGATGAAATGCTCAGACCGACGAAAAATGCTAAGTGTCGCCCATTAATCATTCCCTAGTGATAAGTAGCGGATAAACTTAGTAACGATTTATACCTCAGATAGGTAATCCTCAGTTTATTGACGCTCACTTAAACTAATTGGCACAGCATCCTGAACTAACAAAGTAATGAGTGAACTAGATTGTCTCAGCAAGATAAACTTATTAGTGGTCACCAAACTCACAGGGGAGTTTAACACATCGGAAACTTGTTAAGCCCGGTATTATTTTTTACATTTAATTACGATTTTATTAAAGCGGTTCACTGTTACTTCGTCCGGATGGCGGATTTCCCATAAAAATGTATCCATGATTTCACACGCTTTAAGTTTTTTTTTTGTGACACAGAACAATCTGTTTAATGATCTGGTGCCTTTGACTTCGTCTGCATGGACTCGATGAAACAAAATGACTCACAATCCCATCACCGGCCATCCAATAATCATGACCTCTTAGTTGTACCATGTTGTATGGTGAAGAGACATCAACCTGCATCTCTGGATGCATACACGGCCGCTTGTCAGTCAACCCCTTTTTGATCTTGAGACCGCCTCTATTCCCTACGTATTAAAAGCTGTTTTTGTAGTACAAATGTCTCAACATTGCCATTTTTGCATGTTTAAAAATCGCATGAAAACCTGAAAACACGCGTTTTTGTAACTTTGTATCATCGAGTCGGCGCGTACACAAAACTACTAACTGATCATACAATAAATAGAAGAAATTACTAAGTGTTCAATACATGAGGATAAAAATGTTAATAATTGAAGATTTTTATTACTTTTTACGGTTGGCACCTTTTTACACGAGTGCCCAAAACAAACGAGTGTATTGTTTTTTTGCTTTTTCTTTGTGATTTACTTACATTAAAATTGTGAACATTGTTCCGTTTTAAATATTTAGTTAATACATAGATATAGTATATTTTTTTATTACAACACTAGAGATATTCTGACTACCACCAATCGTTAATTAAAATAAGTACCAACACCTTGCGATTAAATTTAATACCCGTCACAAATACTGGTAGGCTTAATTCCCGACAGCCACTTTTGAAGCTTAATTTAAGATTATTAAATAAGTTTAAGAAAATTTCCTTAACCTGTCTGCTAAATAACAGACCGACTTTATACAATGTGATATGTTAAGAAGTTCTGATATTCTATAGGAACATATTTGAAAGCAACGTTTTGTACGAGCGAATTTACAAGTTCTCAGCAACTTTTATTAATAAACATACTTAATGGTATTTGATCTTATAAGAAATTCGTGTTTTCATACTTAAGACGTAGAGTTACCGCATATTTTAGTATGAAAACGCCTTTTACGAATAAAATTTATAAAGTTGTTATAAGTTCACTTTTAAATACATTTCTAAAATTTAAACTTCGTAACATATCCCAATGTATTTTAGAAATCTATTTTTTTTAGTTGGCTGTTAGGTACTTGGGAACAAGGTACTCAAGGCCTTCCCCCGATTAAAAGTTTTATGGCCTGGGTAATATGCCAAATCTTTAAAACATTTTGTAAAAAAAGAGGACAGGTTCTCTTTAGTTCTGTCTCTTTTAGTATAGGTACGTATCGAACGAAAAAAGACGTTACTTTTAAAGAAAAAGTAAATGATGAATAAAAAAGAGTAACTTTCGAGAATTAGGCTCAGTGGTGTAGAACTAAATTGATTTGATTTGAGTTTCACACCTACTTGGTTGAAAATTATAGCCTCTAGCTAGAGAAATGTAATCAAAGCTAGCGAATCCCTTTTAAATCACAATAACGATAGTAATATTAGTATATTTGTATTCGTCTGATAGTAAATAAAAGTAACTATAGCAGCTTTGCATCGCGATTGGTTCAGCAAAAGCTCGTTAACCAATCACCTCAGATGCAACGTCAACGTGCTATTCAGGTAATCTCATATTTGGCAGCATGGGGAAAAGATGTGTACAGTCGGCAGCACGTCAGGTTACCCATTTGAACTACAAAAACAGCTTGTATTGCGTAGGGAATAGAGGCGGTCTCAAGGTCAAAGTGGGGTAGTCTGACGTGCGACCATGTGTACTTAGGGTATGTGCAGAAATTTTGGAAAAGTGCCCACTGCAGAGCATAAATTGTAAATAAATTGTTTCAACAAACACACCAATTACCTAGCCCCAAACTAAGCGTAAGCTTGTGCTATGGTGACTAGGATAACGGATAGAAATACTTAAATACATATAAACATCCATGACTTGGGTACAAATGCTCGTGATCATCACACATACATTTGCCCCTTGCGGGATTCGAACCCGAAACCGCCTGGTTTAGTAGTCCGGTGCGCGAACGACTACACCAAGACGGTCGTCGATAAGCCTAACTATCCTATGACAGCGGCACCATTTGGTGATTGAGTCCACAGTTTTACTGACCCTAGTTCACCAATTTTCAAACAGCCGTTAAACATCGATTGAAGGTTAATTTGACAGAATGCCCATACAAAATATGTCAAATAACGCTAAGGCTAATTAAAAATTAAACATGTTTTGGTGAACTCCAGGCTAACAACATTGAGGGAAATCATGCACAATGGCTGGTGGTCGGGTGACTAATTCATGAAAAAGCAAATAAGGCCATTAAAATGAAGCAAACATTGTGATCCAATCAGTCGAGTAAGTAAGCTTTTTCCGAGCAAGCTTGCATCCATCTTAAAACATCTGCAGATCGCCACACATATAACAACCACATAAATATTGACAACTATTTTCGTAAAAGACACGGAATATGTACACGCGGCCGCACGTCGCACTCCACTTTGACTTTGCGACCGCTTCTATTCCCTACGTAATAAAAGCTGTTTTTGTTCAAGATGGGTAACATGACGTGTTGCCGCTGTACATTGTTTTTATTTCGACCCTGAGGTAATCTGCAGAATTTATATCTGCTGATTAACTCAGCTAAATGCTAGCCCTTAGTAACAAAAACAATGATGGTACAACTGCCTGTACATAAATATCCTGACTATATAGTACGTGCCAGATTAACGTGCATAAAAGGTCGTTCACCTTGACAGCTAAAACCTTGTGACACGTATCATTTGTCTTTCTAACTAGCGATTATTACGACTTTTGATTTTTGGGTTCAAGGTCGACCCGTACCGAGGTTCATTTGTTAGACAGATTCGCATCGCTACGGCTTATAGTTAGGGTCGCCGCGCTTCGCATATTGGCGTGCAGTGGTACACGGGTGACGGTCTGCCAGGGGTGACGGGTCAATGACTTTTTATGCACCGTTAAATGGCACGGACTATATAAAGGAGCATTAGTCCACCTTAGCCGTTAAGTAACATCGAGAGGACGTTACTAAAGTATCGATTAATACCACTATGGAACCCTGCTCTTACATTTAAATAAAACTCATACCTATCCTTACTCAATTTTGAAAAAAAAAACTCAGACACCAAGCCATTTCTCTATTTTTGAATATGAAGGTATAAGTTCGTAGCCGACCACACACGGCAGCAGAAGACGACGTGTCGACGCGATACTACTGGTTTGTACGAGTGTGTATTACTATTATATACCATTCGCAGCTAGCAACACGAAGCTTGCATAGAAATACATAGAAACCAGTAGTGCCGCGGCGACATGTCGTGTGCTGCTGCCGCATGCGGTCGGCTACGAACTTATACCCTAATTCTCAATAAATACGTTATTGGTAAAAAAAGTTGCAGTTGAACTTGGGGAACGTATCATATATCAAATAAGGAATCTATAAACAAAAAATCTGTGGAAGTCAATGCTTTTGATTTTTCCTAACAAAAAAAAATAATAACATACAGTATTGCATCAGTGATGGCCTGCTGTAGACCTGTGGTCTGTTCTTGGGTAATTTAATAACACTAAATTGTAATAATGCCCTCTATTGCCAGTGTTGGTAGACCAATGCTCTTATACTTAGCGACAGTTTGACATGGCAACTTGGATTTACTGTGTATTATAAATCTGAACTTCTTAAATACACTTCTATATAATTACGTGATATGTTTTTGGTTTTTGCTATCAAATAGAGATCCTAACGGTAAAAGTGTTCAGAATCCGAGAATAAGTGATCTTTACTCACGTACATACGTAAAAAACTATGTCCTTATAAGTTTTTTGAGGACTAGAGGGTCTTTGCTTTCAAATTACAGGAAAGTTGTAAGGATATAGTTGCCGTATCAAACTGTCATAAACACTGACATCTGACATGTGTGTATGCTAAACAATTAAAAAAATATCTGCTTACTGCTTCTGGAGAAGCTAAAGCAAAACTTGGGGCGACTCATTTAGATATTTGGAGAATCTTGATTTCTGAAAAGATAGAAACATTCCAGTAAATATAAACGAAACAACATCATTATTATTATTATACTGCATAGAAAAATGAGAATTTCCCACAAGTTTCAAAACGTGGTGTCATGATATACGTTTATACCTACGTGTGGTATTTATATATATACAGTTTATCTGTCTTCTGTTCTGCTATGATGTCTGTATTTTTGACCCGTCATCACCACCGTGAGGGGGAAAGACGCCTAAAGCCAAACACGGGTAACTATAATGTAATAATAATGTTTCAACAAACACACCAATTACCTAGCCCCAAACTAAGCGTTAGGTTGTGCTATGGTGACTGCGATAACGGATAGACATACTAATATACATTTGTAAACATCCATGACTTGGGTACAAATGCTCGTGCTCATCACACAAACATTTGCCCCTTGCGGGATTCGAACCCGGAACCGCCCGGTTTAGAAGTCCGGGTTGCGAACCACTACACCAAGACGGTCGTTAACTTATTATATAAACTACTTATATCAGCTATGCTAACTCTGTAGTCGCAGAGAATTGGCCTCAAAAATATAAGGCCTGAGTCGACGGGAAAAACGTTTACCGTTTTGTGTACGTCTTTATATTTCATAAACTGATAAACCTAAGTATCTTAAAGTCAGAGAGTTGGTGGCGTTACACCCCCGTGCCTCGGAAAGCACGTTAAGCCGTTGGTCCTGCGCCTGATCTTTCTACGGTCATGTCGGACTGCCGTCTCAACGAATTATGAGAGTAAAGGAACAGAGAGTGCACATGTGTATTGCGCACACACTTGTTCACTATTATATCTCCCGTGCAGTCAGGTAATCTCTGTTGAGGTTGGCCACTGTAGTCGTAGTTTGGCTAGGAAGACATTATTACTCCATTGCCTAATTATCGATAGGTTACTAGTATTCAATGTCAACTATTAATAGCGAAATTACCGATAGTTATGCAACTCTACTTAGCAGCCTTTTTTGGTGCGAATAAGAGTAGACAGTGTAAAATTAACCATTCACTCATTTTGTTCTTTGGTCGCTTTTTTATTCTAAAATCTACGTATTAAGTTTTAAACGTTTTTTGCACATCTTTTAATGAACTGATAAATGTATATCATAAAGGAATGGTAATTTCTAAATAATGCTTTCTGCAACTGGATGTTTGTCAATGTAATCAAGGCCAACTCTACGTGCAGACAAATACAAGAAGTTTCTCCTGCTTGATTTTTAAAAAAAAAAGATCAAGGTCTCATTTACACTGAGACCATGCCTATGTAATTTAAATGTGTCAAAAAAGCGATAAATATTATTTTCTGGTCACCCATTTGTACAGCACTACACACAATTTCAGCATCTCTTTTTAGGTATAACTGAAAATACGCCGTTTTGGTATCCACCGTGTAGCTGGCAGTCATGACGCCTTGTGTTGCCCGTGGGTTTGTATTTGGTAGTGCGATTTTCTACTTGCACTAAAACGTTGATATTAATTTGGGTCTTCTCGAATCTCGAGAAGATCCAAATTAATATCAACGTTTGAAACGGTGGAAACATTTCATTAGTAGATACGTATATTGCACCTACCTTTGGGTGCAGTTCGCGTTTTATTATTTTAAATCAAACTGGGTTATCCATGCAGCTCCAGCTTTTATTTTCTCTGATTGTCAAATATAAAAAGAGTTTAATATGGATTGTCTTTACTGATTTGGTTTTGGTTCACATGCAACTATGTCAGACAAAATAGACCGTGTAGGTAGGACAGTAGGTAATGTGATTTAATTTTGTAATAAGAATCTGTATATTATGTAATTAAAACCTACACAAAGCAAATAGTCATGCCTGTAAAGCCTGCGAGCTGCTAAATAGTCTTTAACTATTTCTTGGCCAATAATTTCATAATCATTCTATGATTATTCGACTTAAATGGACATTTCAATTCAAGTTTAGTCTCTCTCTTTCTCTGCCAAACAAACAAAAAGAGACACACATTAATAATTTAGAGCATTGGAATCGAGTCTATTACGATTTGATCTGTTAGCCTAAACTTAAACACAAACATTCTACCCTACATTAGACAACATTAGACAAGACGCCATTATTTTATATCGGCCATCTAATACTCAGATACGTTTATTAACAGCTTAAAATATGTTTAAGTAGAATAATAATGCCCATTAACGCCTGTTGAACAATTGTATATTTAGCTTGTGTAAATGCGATCCAATTTATAAATTATATTAGTTCAGTCTTTGTTATTTTGTTTGTTTTCTTTAATGATAAATATAATAATCGATGAAACATGAAATTAAAGACGTAAGGTCAGTTTTATGCTTTCGTAACCACGTGACCACATCGCAGGCCTACGTGACCAGACCGAGAACGCAGCAATATTCTTTTTATTTCCAGAATAAGCTTTTATACCAACCCTCACGGAATACAAAAATCTTACGACCTTCTAGTATGACGTACTTCCTCGTCTTATGGTAATAACATCCATGCCGATTTTTCCAGATGCAATAACGAAGTGCAACCGTGATGTGTGACCTAAATACATTACAAAAACAGAATTATTTTACAGTTTTTACAATACCGCTATATGAACAATGTTCGCCAAATCAGTTTATCCGCAAAACGATTTAAAATCAACAATTTTGATACAACAAAGCCTTCGGCGTAAATTTACGTCCGCAGAGCTATGAAATAAAATTCGAACGTTTTATTATATCATACAAATATTTAGTACTTTTATTATGCTTGGGTATGAGCGAATTTTTTTATGTACAGTCGGTAGTACGTCAGGATACCCATGTGAACTACTAAAACAGTTTAAATTACGTAAGGAATAGAGGCCGTCTCAAGTTTAACGTGGAAAAGTTTGACGTGCGGCCCTGTGTTCATATAACGTCTATCGTAAGTGCAAAAGTCTTAAATCTTTTGTCATGTGAAGTTCGTGCGTAGTGTTCTACGTGTAAGGGCGTTTTAGAGTCATGCGGATTTGCTCACGCACGCAGAATCAAGATACATAATCTGTAACGCCATGCAAGGGGAGCCTTCTTTAAACAACAAGAAGCCGCCGGATACAATTTCCGCGAACGGCTTTCGGGAAGCTTTGCATGGTGTTTAAATTCAAAAACTGCCACATTCTCTCAAGACTAGAGCGTTGAATCAGTGTGTTCTTTCTGCCATGACATACGCCTGTGAGACCTGGCCCTTGTCCTTAAAATGGTCCATACATTGAAGGTCACCCAAAGAGCTATGAGACGGTCTCTGCTCGGGATATCCTTCAAAGACAGAGTGCGCAACACCATCATACAAGAACGCACTAACGTTGTTGACGTAGACTATTATATAATCTGTGACGTAGGGCACCGTATCGCAAAGTTAAAGTGGGCGTGGGCCGGACACTATGTCGAAGAGGTGATGGCAGATGAAGCGAGACCGCCTTGGAATAGAAAATCGGCAAGAGGAACGTTGGCAGACTACCAGCCAGATGGTTCGAAGACATAAAAGACCATGCCGGGACAACCTGGTCCAGAAGCACTGGCGACAGAACACTGTGGAGGAAATTTGGAGAGGCATCCGCCCTGCAGTGGGCTAATACATGCTGAAGAAGAAGAAACTGTGATGCGTAGTACCGGCGACGGCTTAAAAAGAGCAAATCCACTAGACTCTAGATACACCTTAAGGTGTGTTTTGTCACAGGTTACCGTATTTCCTCAAAAAAAAATCATTGACATTTAGCTCAGGCGCTTATGTCTAACTTAAGTACTCCCAGTACTTAAGTTAAACAAAAGCTAGTTTCAAAATGCATTTAAAAAAACAAATTTATGGAAAAAACGTCTTGATGATCACTATTTTGTTAAAAAAACCCGTTAGTGCGCGTGAATCTAAAACATGCCAAACATAAACATTATTATCACAATAACCAGTCTTTTTCTTAAATAAAAATATACCTGACTTAGGTTGTTCAACGCCATCTGGCGGTATTGTAAATAATGATTTTTGACACTAGGAAAATCCCTCATCACAGTCTGAAAAGGTTACGCGTGACCCTCCTGCGGAGTGAAGACGTGTGAGAGCGAGGAAAAGCCAATCGCATGCGAATGTCATAGGAAATTAAAATATATCCTCTTCCCCACAACACCGTCCGTCCTCGCCCGTGCCATCCGTATATCGAAGGTCGCCACGAACTTGTCGAAGTAATTTTTAGGTGGTCGGACTCAAGTAAGCCGCCAAGTAGGGCGGTAAATGTTTTGACTGCTTTGGTCTAGTGGTTAGTACGGTGATTACTATTTACGAGGTTCCGGGTTCGAATCCGGTTTGGGGTATTTGTTCTTGGGTTTTCTCAAATTAACTCTGAAACGGAAAGGTCAGGAAACGGGTGGTGTTAACAACCCCGTGCCTCGAAAAGAACGTTAAGCCGTTGGTCCTCCGCCTGGTCTCTCTCCGGTCATGTCGGATTGTCGTCTCACCATATGAGAGTGAAGGAACAGAGAGTGCACTTTTATATTGTGCACACACTTGTGCATTGTAATACCTCCCGCGCAGTTGGTTACCTCTATTGAATGGATCGCCGGCCGTAGTCAAAATTCGGCTAGGAAGAAATGTGTTTTAGGCTCGGGTTTTAGGGCGAATAGGTTCCAACTTGTATATATTTATTTGTAACACCATACACGTGAATAGATTCTGAAATGGTGAAGAAAAATACTCGTACATTTCCGAATATCGCACATTTGTAGACACGTATGTACATAAATGAAAACCTCAACATCTCATGTAAATATCAAACCGACGAACCACGATTTAAAACTCCTTCGCTTGTAAATATTTGACTTCACCCTCAATATCCTCTGATTTCGATTTGTTCAGGATACGCTTCAAATGTAGCGAAAAATTGATAACGACATATAAGTACATAGATATTAAATAAACATTATACTTATCCTTTTTTCATATGTAAACAAAAATAAGCCCTTATTTACCTGTTCTGTGGTTGAACAGGTGTATGTTTGAGAATTTTAAGTCAAAATAAAGGGCGACTATTACGAATCGCATACAGTTTAATAGAGTTTCAAACCGTGTTTTTTCCATTCGTTAGCAAAACTTCATCAAAAAGTCCGTCAAAGAATTAACCCACTCACAAAGCAGAATTTAGCGTGATAAAGAGATTTCACCATTCACGTTCTGTGCGTAAAATGTTTTGATAGATAAGCACCTATTTCATAAGCGTTTAGAAACGGGGGCTAAGACAAGTAAGAGATTTTGTATCGACTATGGAATGTAGAAGCGAAACATGCTTGTTTATGAATGTAATTTTTGAACCATGGGACTTACTCTCAGGGCATGATGATGACACATAATTTATACATACATGTCCGGGTTTTGACTGGCGATAATTTATGGGTTATTAGATCATCAAATGTTATCAACAAAAAAATACCCATGTTGGGGGCTTAACTCCGGGGCCTCTTAAAATGGCAGCCATTTAAAAAAAATGCTGTTTCTAGGGATCTGGAGGTTCTAAAAGCTATGAAAATGATTCTGTTGGAACGCTATGAACTATCAAGTGAAATAAAGATCAATTAAAAACCGAAACCTGGACACCCCGTATACCTTTTCTTGACTACTACCAAGACTTATCTTTTAGGGTTGTTGGGCTTCTAACCTTATCAGATTTTTTAGTAAAAACTACCCAGCTTCCGCTGTGTTTTAAAACATTTATTACTTACTTCTTTTCTTCAATCTTTACTTTCTAACGATACCGTTCAATAGCCTTATTTTTCTTGAGCGCGCTAAGACGTGCAGAAATTTCATAATTGAATTTTCTCCTGTATGTTATAAAAGGTACTTCTACCTATTGTACGCGACCGGCTAACTAGGCAGGTCCATGACCTCGAAGGCTGGCGCGTGATTACCCCGGGATTGTGCTTTTTATTTCTCTTCTCTACTCTATTCGCAATTCGGTGCTTGTGGCGCAGTGGCGGCAGCGCTTTGGTAGTGATACCAAAGTTAAGCAACTCATGGCGCGGCTCTGATTGGATAGATCCGTGACAAGCATCTCCGTGCCTTACTATGCCTTACGAAGGCACGTTAAGCAGTTGATCCCGGCTATTAGCTGGTGATATTAGTCGGTAAGCCTATTCAGAGGCCCTAGGGCGGCTTGATAACATCTGACAGAAAGGTTTGTCACTTGCGTTACAGGCACCCCTCCACCAATCCGCACTGAGCTCGCGTGGTGGAGTATGGCTCGTACTTCCTCATAGTTAAGGTGAGGCCTTTGCCCAGCAGTGGAATCTTTAGAGTGAAGCTTTATTTTATTTTTTACTTTTTTACTATATTCGATCGCCTTTTCCAGGGTTCCGTACTTGCAGGGTGCCAACAGCCTACTAGCACTTAAGGCAAATCGATGCCATGCAAATGTATGAGAAGCTCAGTCAGGAAAGAGCGAGTTGTGAAGTTCATTTTTATTTTAAGAATTTAATAGTGAGAGTTTCAAACCTATTCACTTACCAGAAACTTCAGGATATCGTTAAGATAATTAATAGATCTCAAAACACGATTAGACAATTTTGGTTCGATAGATTTCTCCTGAAATTTGGTCTAACTTTGCCCTCTTTGTATGTTTAAGATGTTTGCTGGTGCTAACATTGCGGAGCTTTCACTTATGTTATATTCCTCAGAAGGTACACAAAGACAAAATCTATGGGAATATATTTTAGTTTTGTTAAAATTTTAATTAAAGTAATTGACGAAACCCCATTTTCATAGGCGAAATCTGCGCGGCGAAAATGCAGAGTTCAAAACACAAGGATGGTGATAATGAATAAAGTCAATGATTCTTGTACGTATTGGTCAGTGTAAAACTTCGAAGATAATATTATGCAATATTAAAACACAATTTTATGCGTTAAGCGTTCGTGGTTACAGGGAGACTGAACCACGAACCCTGTAAAGTGTTCGAAACGTCAGGTTTAAAATAAAATGTAAATAAATCGCAAAGTAATCCGTAAAATTGTATTTTAATGAGTTCAACAATTCGCGTAAACGTAAGAAACAAATTATGCAATAGGCCATCGTTTTTTAACTACAATAAAATATTTAAATACAGATGGTACTATCTGGAGAAGGTAGTACAAGCTACAAAGACCCAATTGTTTGGTTTTTCGGTTGTATCTAAAACCACCTCCCATAACGTTTGGTGCGTTGTAGCTGTCTATGTGGTGTCTATCTTTGAATATGTCTATCTGTGTGACGGTCTGTGGCATTGTGCTTCCTAAACAAGTAAGCTGATGGAGTGTTTAAAACAAAATATAGGCTTTCATTCCAAACTGTTTCCCTGCAACCACCGATTTGGAGATATAAGTAGCTTCGTAGGCCCCCCCACTACAGCGCCGCTCTAGTTAAAACGACTTGGAGGGGGCTAGTTAAGTGGTCCTTAACAGACATATTCCTCGCTACTCAACCTCACGCAGCCATAGAAACGGACATTGATAATAAATGCTCATAATGTGAGCGAGCACTCTTAAAGTTATTCAAGGAATCGCTTACGTATCTGCTCAAGCACTCTACGAGTAGGTGCTCTGCCAAGTACTATAAGAACAAGATTCATTGTGTTTTCTCGCGACTTTTCCCAAACCAAAAATCGGATTCCCATAAAACTACTTCCCTCATACCCTACTACCCCCCCCCCCCCTCCTCATTTTCATATAGCAACAAAAACCCCTTTTCTAGGGTTTCAAACTATCTCTACCAAACATCTAAATGGGTTCAGTAGTTTAGGCGTGAATGTGTAACACACAGACAGAGTTACTTTCGCATTTATTACATTAGTTAGGATTGAATATTGCACAAATCATGTTCTTTTTAATGTCACAATTTATAAGAATCAGCTTTTGTTTAAGCGCAGCCATAATAAGATATTGCAACACAAAACACTACAGCTAAAACAATAAAAACGGTTCAACTTAAACCCAGTTGGAGAATCCATTCGCGGGAAATAAATATTTCCAATACGACAAATTGGCTCGTATCAAAAGTGGCATACCTTTAAGGCACACGGGCGAACCCTACCTATATTGACGATATGTACCTATGTTTTGTATACGTGTAAAAAGGGCCGGATTCAGAGGTCCTGGTGTCTTTTAAGGGTCACAATGTGTAATTGGCTAATTTGGCAATTTGTCACCTTGATTTTATATTTATTTCTGGTTTCCGTCATGAAACGAATCTTATGTGTTTGTACGGAACTCTCAATGCGTATGTCCGACTCGCACTTGCCTGGGGTTTTTTAATGTTCTGTAGGAAAGAGAAACTTCGGGAATCAGAAACGACGATTGACAACACCCTGACCCAAGAGTATACAAGGTAGAAAAATCTATGGGCCCTGGAAGTGAAATATCTTTTACTAAAAGGAAACATGCCTTTATTTCCTTTTTAAATAAAGGATTTTTTCCTTTCGGTAAAAGAAAACTAAAGCTAACTTAAATGAGCTAACTAAAGGATTGAAAGTAGTTCAGGAACTTTTTTCAGGTTTTTTCAACCCAGTATGGAAAAATATGGATTTCTTTAATGACCCGAACGGGGATCGAACCGGAACCTCAGAGAGAGCGACACTATGTAAACTGGTGTGCGGTTACTCAAACATATTGATGTCAAAAATTATATTTCCCTCTCAACTTTGACAGATATAGGCATTAAATGAACGTACAGCAACAATATTGTCAAGACTTGAGAGAAATAAAATGAGAATTGAACGCGGCAATAATAAACAGAATAGATTGTGTCTCACAAGCATACACGTGGATACGGCTCTGAATATTAAGACCTCAATCTGAGATATCTTAGTCACTGGAGCCACCCCGCCCCACGACTCAACAAGTGAGGGTATGTCATCACGAAAATTGAATTTTGCTTAGTCACCAGCTCTGTTTGTACGTTGTACAATCAGCGACAAAAAGTTTTGACACTTTTAATGACACTTCAGTCATTGACTACGTAATGTTATTTCATCACACTGAAAAAAAAAGGATCAACCTAGTTTAGTAATAAAACTAGTTTAGTTTTGTTAGTTGAAGGTTTCGCTGTAGGAAAGTAAATTTTTGTCAATATCTTATATATCTTTGAATAAGAAGTTCGCAAGTCACTAGATTACGGTCTACTAGTAACCAAATTTTGGTTACTATTAACCAATCATTTTTTTCAGTGCAGATAGGATATTACCTCTTACTAGTCTAGGCGTAACAATACTCGTAACGTTCAAACAACGCACATAATAATTTTATTTCAAGTCTAATGGCTAGTAATTAGAACACAAAGTTAGCAGGCGACTATCGTCTGAATGTAGTGCTGAATTGCTACGCATGAAAGCTCTGATCACAACAATTTTGACATATGACTTTTCAACTGATAGGGTTGACACAAATCACATAATAGCACTAAAACTGAAGTATTCGGTCAAATGTCTGCCTATTAAAAAAAATACAGGAAACTATTTTTTTACTTAAACTACTCACGTTTAATTGGTGACTAGGAATATGTATATGATACCTCAATTATGGGCGCTTCCAATTGAATATTTTGTTTCTGCTAAAATTGCGAATAATTGCAAATTGCAATTATTCGTAGTTGTTGCTTCGTAGTCAATTTATGTGCAAAATACAATGTGTTTTTTTTTTTTCAATTTTTAATTACAAATTGTAAATATATTTTAACGATGACTGTACAGTGTGCAGACATAGGCAATACACGTACATTATGAAATTATGGTAACACAGCGTGATGATTTACTAGCGACACTGTCGTTGCTCCGCTCGTACTGAAACTTCATTACAGCTTGCTGTTTTGATTGTTGCAATATTATCAAGGCACAAAGTACTTAAACTGAACGTTGCCATATCAGGCGGTCTATGTTAGCTGTTGACGCTTTGTTTAACTTCGATATAGAAATCAGGCAGCCTTTTAATACTTCTTAATAATTTTATTTTATTAAGATTTATTATTAGATTTATTAATAGACACTGGACTCGTTTTCAATGTGCCCTGTCTAAGATTAAATTTTAGTCCAGTCTCTATATTTCTCTGTTAAACAAACACAATATGTGTTATAAAAAAAATGACTAGGTTTAAAATACCTAGGTCTTAATACTCGTATTAGCCGACAACAGAGGAATGAATGACACATTCGTGATATAACCTTATAGAGAAACGCTTTTCTAATTGGCTAGCTTAGCTAATAGCTTAGTCCTGGCTTAAACCCGGTACTAAGTTTTTGGAATAACGGGGAATAAGACAGACCACAATAATTTAGAAACGTCAAATTAAGTGATGCGATTTCTTATGCATTTAAACAAATGTTTGCATGTTTTCGTCTAACTTTAGTCGTCATCAAATGACATCCCAACTAAATTATTTTTTGGTTCTCTAATTTCTTTAGCAACTGACAGCTGTTTAGTTTAAAGCTTATAAATTAATATAGTCTGTCACTTTTCGTTTGTTTGTCAAAAAAGAGAGCCTGAACTTAAATTATATATCAGATAGGGCACATTGGAATCATACTCACTCTTTATTGTACATGTGTTGTTGTATTGGCTCATTGGCAAACAGCAACTGAGTTCTGTAACTGTACACATACGAGGCTATAAGGAAATCTTTAAAACGTGTCTTTAAAATATTGGCCACTACTGGATTTTTCGAGAATCTAACGACATGTTTGAACCTAATGGGTCGGGTAACTATACCTATTTTTAAAGGTTTGCGAGTCCCAGTTAAGTAAGTACGTAATTGAAAGTATTCTCTTAAGGTATTGTATTCGTACAAGAAAGAACGTATACGTATTACAAGCACTAACAATTGTAGAGACAACATAGCTTGTGAGTTCACGGTTTTTAAAAAAAACACTGTCATTATTATTTACAGTATCATACACCAAACATGACAAAAAGGTTTAGCATTTCCCTCTCATTCCCTGTTGGCGAAAAACAGGGAGAGGTAATAATATCCATCTCAAATAAATATAATTTATCAACGTAGTGACTTTAGCATCGTCTCTTATCATCAGATGAGACAGCGGTCAAACCACTGCCTATTAATAAAAAAATGATATTGTTAGGAAATACACAGACATTTAATTCATTTTGCAAATTATTTACATTTCCTTCTATGTATATCCTGACATTCCGAATAATAGAACACAATATATTTTTATTAAAAAAAAAGTTTGGTATTCGTATGTAGATATAATAAAACATCGTAACAAACCCTCAGCTGGAATTTGCCATGTACGAGTAACCGATAGCACTGCAGATTCAGTGAAAAATGGAATCTAACTTCACTGACAGTAATCGATATTCGAGTGAAATGTAACACGGGAATACGCCCTGAGTTCTTTGAGCAAGTGAGTGATCCCTCCTTTTCAAAACATGACAGGGGGACTCTTACCTGTCAGGGCGTAAACTGAAACTTTGCAGACCACTGCGTATAACATGTTTCTGTCAAATGTAATAGGCATAATACAAACGCGAAATCTTTCAAGGGGTTCTAGTGGTCTGTAACCATAATATTTTTGTTTTTTAATATTTTGTTGTTTGTCTCATACAGCTTAATAAGCATTTGAATGACCCCTTGATTAAGGAGGTTTGCGAAGTATTCTTTTCTACGCTACATATCGCACAGTAGACGTCCGAAATAAGACATAGGTATAGTAGGGTTTCTAAATAAGCAGTTGATTATACTGACGACCGTCTTGGTGTAGTCGTTCGCGCACCGGACTACTAAACCAGGCGGTTGCGGGTTCAAATCCCGCAAGGGGCAAATGTTTGTGTGATGAGCACGAGCATTTGTATCTAAGTCATGGATGTTTTATGTATTTAAGTATTTCTATCCGTTATCCTAGTCACCATAGCACAAGCTCACGCTAAGTTTGGGGCTAGGTAATTGTTGAAATAATTTATTATTATATTATTTATAGTCTACGCTTTTGTTGCAATAATTCAAGCTATACTTACACATGATAAAAAAGTAAAAACCTGGGAATATAATCATAGCTATATTTCGGATTTAGGTCACTAAATCAATATTGAAGAGATCGTCCAGATATTGTGACTCAACGAAATGAAAATTGCAAGGTAGTCGTGTTTGCAGATATTCATTTGCTCAATAAGGGATACGTTTTGTCGATATTATTAGAAAATAAGATACCTAGATAGACATACTCTTTAAGTTAATAATGAATATCTTCGTTTCCTTGCAACTTATTTGGTATGTGAAGTTAGCTATACTAGATGTTATCGTAGGTAGAAGTCTAGAGAGTGATATCGCACAGATTAAAAAAGTAAAAGTTTGCTTCTTAATGTGCATGGAGGTAAAATCATGCGAATAGACATGGTTATCAGTAGGTAGGAGTTTACACTATAAAAAACAGTTCTTGTCTATGTGAGACTGTACTATAACCTATTTTTTTTATAAGAAAAATATTTTAATAAAAAGTAAATATTTGTGTCGTGGGGTCCCCTTAACTTAATTATATGAACATTATATCCTTAAAGGCATGCCCTTTTCACTAACCAGAGCTTGCAACTGAAGTAGGTAGCTTTATATACAAATATTAAAACTAATACAATAACCTAAAACTTAACTAAAAGTAATGTAAAAATATATATATATATTTACAAAATATAAAAAGCATCAGCCCCAGCAGTGCCGAAAGGAATGGTGCCCAAAAGGCTGGCAGCATTGCCCCTCTGGATAGCAATACTGATTCTTTGCCCAAGGTAGCTGCCAGCCTATTTATTTTTCCAAGAATCCGTTTATTGATGTGCATATGCCGCCATGTCCAGGTTAAACTAGATCTAAAACTATCGACAAAGTCAATTTCGCCAATATGAGCTAAAAAAATTATAACTTTCTTTAAATTTTTTCTGTCAATACTTGTAGGTCTATTTTCACCTCTTTTCGGGATTTCACTTTATCGCGAAGTACCTACTTGCAAATTCGGAATCATTATTTATATTACATTTTCGTGCTCAATTATTTTGTTTAAAAATTAAACAATTAATTTATGTAAATGCAGCGCAAAGCAAGTCGAGTAAGTCTAAACGATCTTCAAACAGAATCGAACTTATTAATATTATTGATTAGATCCATTTGCTTTAAAGTATAAGACTTGATGACTTAATTAGAACAATAGTTTTATTCTGTGCAATGCGCAAAAACATCAGACATTTGTGTTAAAAACTGAAAAGTGTTCATATTTTATTATTTATATTTTATTCGTGTATAGTAAAAAGATAGGGACCTGCGGAATATCAATTCAATCATTTTCATGTACAAATTATTGTTTCATGCGCAAAAATCACCAAGTATTCGAAAAAAAAAAAAACTCTTAGATATCATTAGCTACAAGTCATGTTTATTATATCATAAAGAATTTGTTTCAAATTTCAACAAGACCAGGACCTAGTGCAATGATTAGGCTAACGTAAATAAGTTGTTTTAATGTATTTAACTAATTCAGCTCATCGTACAAGTGATTTGGAATTACGTTAATTTTCTCAATTTCGTGCAGGATTTTACGTCCTCAAGAACGATACTGACTACTATTTTACTAACTGCCATCAAAATATACGCCCGTATAATAATAATAAATAAACACATTGTATATTATACGCTCCTTGTTCCCGTATGAGAAACAAACGAGTTATATTACAAGTGCAATTCGCTTTGATCACTCACCCTCGAATTGAAATAAATTCAGACCCGCAGCGTTATGTTCAAGACAATTTTTTGATGTCAGTGCCACAATTATAGTGGTGAACAAATTAGTTTACAAAATATACTTTTTTATTCTTTTATTACTGAGACTCCGCTGTCTGTCTGCCATGGCTGTATCTCATAAACCTTGATAGCTTGAGACTTGAATTTTTTACAGATAATGTATTTCTGTTACCGCTTTAATGAAAAATTCCAGAATAGAATATATATTAAAGGGGGGCTTCCATACAACAAACGTGGCCGATCTTAACGATTTTGGGCACTATATCCCTGCGTTGGATAAACCAAGATATAGTGCTCAAGTGTGTGCCTAGTACACTTGCGTATCCATACTAATATTATAAATGCGAAAGTGTGTCTGTCTGTCTGTTACCTCTTGACGCTTAAACCACTGAACCGATTGAGATGAAATTTGGTGTGGAGACAGTTCGAGACCCTGGAAAGGACATAGGCTACATTTAGTCGCGATATAAAAACATGAAAGGGGTGAAATGGGGGATGAAAATGTATATGGAAATCCAACTCTTGCGGGCGAAGTCGTGGGAAACCACTAGTTCTCTATAATAGAGAATACGCATGCAAGGAATAATTCCTTCACTCTCATAGTTCGGTAAGACGGCAATCCGACATGACCGGAGAGAGATCAGGCGCAGGACCAAGGGCTAACGTGCTCTTCGAGGCACGGGGGTGTTAACACCACAAACTTTTTAACTCAGGAGCTGTTCCTAAGTTATTTCAAGACAGGGATAACCAGAATCAGATTTCGGTTTGACCTAAGATTCAAACCTGAGACCTTAATAGAAACCAGCTTGAGGACCACTAGACCAAAAAGGCAGTCGTAAAAACTCTTGATGACAGCGTTTGGGCAGAGCTTGTCTACAATATCTTCGTCAGTTTGCCGCCACGATGACTTTACCAAAAAAATGTATATAAGTTTAAATAAGAAACCAAAAATTCGCACACTGGTAGGATTTGAACCCACGTACTTTGGCTAACCGGGCCAACGCTCTTACCAACTGAGCGACAGTGCATTCTATCCAGCCGTGAGAAATTCTTGGTCTCTTTTTGAATACGTCATTGCGCGACGTCAGCGAAATCTACCCGAGCTGTTTATTACAACAGCAGTGGGCAAAGTAGTAATTCTTTACAGAATAAATTCATCTTGAATGATGATGACGCTTTCGTTATTCAATCGATTTTTTAAATATTTACACGGCTGGATATACTGCACAGTAGCTCAGTTGGTAAGTGCGTTGGCCCGGTAAGCCAAAGGACGTGGGTTCCAATCTTACCTGTGTGCGAATTTTTGGTTTCTTATTTAAACTTATATAAATAAAAAAGAACACTGTGATAGCAAAACATATTTTAAAAAACTAACAAAAAAAATGTTACAATCAAGTGGGTGAACCGCATTTCAAACTTCAAATTTATATTGCGGTCATATAGTGTGAAAATCCCAATATCAAGATGGTTGAAAGTTGACAATAATTTATTAAGTAGGCTCGTTTTATTACTTAGCCTTTGTGCAAATTATGATGACACCAAGTTTCGCAAGCAATAATTATGCTAATATTATCTTGAAAGCCTTTGAGTAGATTTGTAGGGTAGGGAGTAGGGAGAGTTGGTTCCCATCGCGACGGTTTTAGGAAAGAAGGAACCTTTAAAGGATCACTTTGTTGTCCATTTGCCTATCTGTCCATCTATCTGTCACGACCTTTTTTCTCAGGGAAAGCACAAAGGTATCAAGTAGAAATTTACATCAAATGCGTACGTCTGCAGTCCTTTGAAGCTGTGAAAATGTAAGATTCTAAGTCAACGCGATCCAAAGATACGACTATTTACGTCCTATTTTGAACTGCACCGCAAATTTGTGGTTTATTCGTAGAAAAAAACCTTTGTCATAATGGAACCATTAGTGCGCGGGTCCAACTAGCATTTGCCTGGTTTTTTAAAGTAAAGCCATGTATTTTATTTAAGTATTTCATTCAATGTATTTTAAGTACGTAGGCAAACATTTTATAATCATTAACATTTGTGTTCCAAATCCCGCAAGGGGCAAATGTTTGTGTGATGAGCACGAGCATTTGTAAATAAGTCATGGATTTATAAACGTATCTATGTAAGTATGTATATCCATTGTTCTAATCGCCAAAAGACAAGCTCACGCTTAGTTTAATTAGTGTGTAAATTAAAACATTTTATTTAATAGCTATGCTATTACCAATGTTTTTTAGTATTGCCTAGTGCTATACAGCGTCATGTAGTAGCATAAACTTAAAAGCTGAAACATTATAAAACTAATTTCTCACACAATAGCTTCACACATACAAGATCATTCATTCAGGGAGTATCATTGGATAAGCAACAGGAAGCGTATGTGGGGCCCATTTCGCCGAGGGGCATCATCATAATACAATACATACAAGTGCCTTGACCCAATTTCGCTGGCTTCCAATAATTTTGGGGTCTAAGTCAAAGGCAGATACACAGCCAATCACAGCGCGACTTACAAATTTAAGAGATTTATCACAGAATAAAAAGGGCTCACAAAATATTTAGGAGTTTTATCACAGAATAATAAACAAAAAAGTGGTTTTATAAAGCCGTGGATGTGCCGCCCGACAAGCATTACCCCAATGGTATACTATTAAGTACTAGTGCGATGTTTTATTTTTTTTAAATGCGGGCCTTTATCATTATACAAATCAACAGCAGTACAGATGATGATTGATGATGCAGCCTTTGATTATAGAACTAAAATGTAAAAAGTTCAATTCAACACATTTTAACTGAAATCATCTATTTTATGGTATGTGCTCGTCTCCAATGCGGCCTGTCTAAGATTAAATTTAAGTTCAGTCTCTTTCTTTCCCAAACAAACGAAAAGAGACAAACTAAGTACAATAATTTAGAAACGTCAGATTAGGTAGAGCAATTTCTTACGCATTTTCACAAGTTTTTGTGTGTTTTCGTCTAACTTGAGTCGTCATCGAATGACGTTCCTACAACTTGTATATGAATTCTTTAAATGAATACAGTCTTTATCTTTTTATTTTTTTGCCAGATAAAGAAACAGACCGAACTTAAATTTAATCTTCTATTATAAAATAGTAGTAATTCAGAGAACTTATTTAGGCTTCTAAGTTTATCGTTAAGTCAGTGTTTCTAAAATTGCGATATTTCCAATTCGACAGAGGACTCGAAAGAAAAGAAATGAGGAGATAAGAAGGCTAGAAGACTTTGTGCTAAGGAAGGAAGAGAGAATCATACACATATAGAACACACCGAACTTATTTAGGAAAATGCTGAAGAAAATAAAAGAAAGCTAAGACCTGACTTCACCAATTTTAACCCACTGCCGGTAAACCCCGATTGACGGTGAATTTGTCAGAATTTCTATAAAAAATATATCAAATAATGCTAAACCGGCTGATTATAAATTAAACATGTTGGTGAACTCCAGGCGTAGTCTGGAGTTTACCAAAACATGAAAATTTTTTATGAGATAATATGAGACAATCGAGATTTACCGGCTGTTTTACGATTGGTGAACTCGGGGTCAAAATAAATTTATCTGTAAGTAGGTACGGTAGATATGGAACTCTATGTGATCACGGATAAGGTTAAAATCAGGGTACTCGTAGGTTGATGTGTGGCCCAGTATACATGACTAACGTTCAATATTCAATTGATGTCTCAAAAAAATGCTGTCTTTTTAGCATCGGATTACATAAATTAAAATAGATTATAAAATATGATATTCAGTATACAATTTTGAGTTTAAATTATTGATTGTGGTTCATGGAACGTAATTTGTATACACATTTTAAATGTAATATCGCTTACAATATTTTGAATCGAATAACACTCATTTTTGTACTGTTCGTAAATTTATTAAAAGTCCAAATACTGAATTGTTTAAAAATCAATAAATAGAATAATCGTTCTATTTACAGATTTGTAAAGAACACCAAACCTCTTGGTAATACACTGTCAAATTGAATCTATTAAATTATGACTACATAGGTAGTATTTTGTTCAATACTTAATTAACTGTAACTAAAATAGAATAGTTTGAGGTCAGGATTTGGTTGGGTCACAAACAGTCACCATTGGTTATGGGTAAGCTTAAGCCGGTTAGCTATTTTCGACGATTCGATGCTATATTTAGCTGCAAAGCCGATTGGATTTTGATTTTTGTTGCTTATCATGCCTGATTCAATAGTTCGGCCATTCTCGCGGTAAAGTGGACAAGCTTTATAAGCCGCATTGTCAAGAAAACACTCGGGAGATCGCCAAAAACCGGATAATCGTATCAAAGAAGTTGCTGCCTGATTTTACGACATAAATCTAGAATTTACGTACTTAGACTAAATTGTAGACTTAGGTACTTTTCCAGGAGGATCTAGTAGAGCAAATAAAATGAAATCGTTCTTGTTGATAATTTGTGAAAATCCTAAAATGATTTGCAGATCTTAATCCATCCCGCTGTTGTCAAAAAACAAACCAAAAGTGCAAAAAAGTAAATAGGTACACATGAAAGCAAATTAATTTACAAGAGCTAGAATTTGCATTTAAAATTGGGTGAACCGAACAACCTCACTAACTCAATTACCTTTTGGATAAGAATTAAGGGGTAATTATGTTATACGCTGTTTAAGTGCTGGAAAAAAGGCGCATTTCTAACATTTAAAAATAAAATTGAGTAAAAATAAGAAGCATAGAGATTTTATTATTTAAGGCCCGGCAGTCCCACTGCGCAGATTCCGCTCATGAAAATGGGTTTGGGGCAATTTCATGAATGAATAAAAAATTTACCTATTCCTATAGTTTGTGTAATGAAAAAAAATCAAGAGGAGGCTCTGCAATTTTAGCATCAGCAAACATATTAACATGCAAAAAGGACAAGGTTAGACTAAATTTCAGGAGGATTTTCTATCGAAACAAATTCCTCTTTTACTCATAATACTTCGATACTCATAATTTACTTAATGATGTCCTGAAATTTCTGGTAAAATAGATTTGAAACTGTCACAAGATCGAATACTTATTTAAAAAAATAATTTTTCATCGCCCTCCTTCCTGACTGAGCTTCTCATACATATGCAAGGCATCGAGCATTTTTCGTCTTAAGCCTTAAATGTAGCGGCCAAAGACTGATTTGACACGTCTTACCCTGGATAAAGGACTTGTCCTCTTTTTGTATGGAGGCTGGTTTTTTATTCCAAGATATCACCAACCACCAATAACCTATATTTATCTTTAAGATACAAAAATATAAAATGCGTAACCATAGAAATCTGAATTTTAAAAACCTCAATTTTTGAGAAAAAATACGTTTTGTAATGAGGCATCATCCATTGATCATTACTACTTACTTCCTGGCTGTATGGCGTGTGTACCATTGCCTTTCCACTGGTGGATAAATACTACTAGGTCTACGTACTAGGTACTACCACAGATTATATAAAAGGTACTACTGTCAATGGAATGACAATTTTTCTGTCAATTTTTTTTTCATGCGTTAATTGGTATAGGCGAAGGTGCGGTTTGTGTACAGACAAAGAGAAAAATTAATTTCAATATTTTCTAAATCGGAGGCCTTAAAAAATTTATTAATTATGCAGAAAGGCTAGCTTTTGTGAACTCTATCATATAATATTTAGTTTATTCTGGTTAGAAATATTGACGAATAAAAAACCATTAAGTGACAAGTCCTTTGCCCGTATTTTCACTGTAGACGTCCTTGTCACTCATGCTAGCACGACAGCGCGAATGAGCGTGATGGCACTATAATATTCTGTGGCATCACCAATCTGTGGCATCACCACAGAATATAATGTTGCCATCACGCTCATTCGCCAGATTCAAAAATACCGATTATAAATAATTTTTAATCATAATTACATCTAAATTCAATTGTAACTTGTAGCCGAGCTGTAGGACTAATGACAACAGTTGGGTTTTCAAACGAACATCAATATCACTAGTTAAAATATAACTAAAATTATCTTCTTAAGTGCTAAGCAAAGTTAGCTTAAAGTGATTTCGTGTACTGTACGTACCTATCATGTGAATTGGAAACCATTTATTTTGTTAACCAGGTTGCTAACTAATACTTGCTCGTAAATTGGCTCTTATTTCGCGGCATTTAGGTTTTAAAAAGCAACCCGATCCTAACTTTTAACTTCACGTCGAAAGTAGCAAAAAACCCAAGTCGTTATTATCTATTCTTTTATCATTTATATTAGTTTTAAAAATGTTTGTTGTATGGGATCCCTACTAATATATTTATTTTTGTTGTTAAAGCGGCAATAAAAATTGATTGAATTAGCGTAGTGTACCATAAATAAATAAATAAAATAAATAAATTGTTTCAACAAACACACCAATTACCTAGCCCCAAACTAAGCGTAAGCTTGTGCTATGGTGACTAGGATAACGGATAGACATACTTATATACATTTATAAACATCCATGACTTAGGTACAAATGCTCGTACTCATCATACAAACATTTGCCCCTTGCGGGATTCGAACCCGCAACCGCCTGGTTTAGAAGTCCGTGACGTGAACCACTACACCAAGACGGTCGCCGACCATAGACCATATCAATTAAGTTTTAAATCCTTGTCAAATCTCGATGACCATGAATTCATTTTCATGAATATAAAATCGAAACAGGTCTAAAGTGAACTTAGATTGCTAACAAATTTCTTTTAAAGTGTCAATACTTTTGCAAGTTACATGAATATCGAATTTATTTAGCTCAGCTGTCGAACCAAAGAGAGTAACTACATATGTGATTGTGACATAACAAATAACGACATTGAATTGTGACAGCGCAAATAGCTCTGGGAATTAGGACGGAGAGTCAACTAGAGTCATCTTACATTAAGTATTCTCAATTGTTTCGCGAGAGCTAGTGAGTGTCAATTTATTTTCTCTGAGCTATGTAAACTTTTTTAAGGATTTAGGGTATATGAACTTTACATGTGTATATGGGGGGTTTAACCTATAGCACAAACTCTAGCACAAACTCTAAAAAAGACAATGTATCAGTTTTGAAAACACATGATATTATCATAGAAAAGCATTTATCTTTAAGGTCATGTCACCAAATTGTCATTTATTTTTAAGAGTTGGATTTTCTATATAAACTTTCATCCCCCATTTCACCCCCTTAATGTTTTTATATCACGAAGACGTAGCCTATGTCCTTTCCAGGGTCTCGAAGTGTCTCCATACCAAATTTCATCTCGGTTCAGTGGTTTAAGCGTAAAGAGGACACAGACAGACAGACAGACGGACACACTTTCGAATTTATAATATTAGTATGGGTATAGATTTGTATTTTAATATTTAGTCTTGGTTTAAACCTCGTCTAACTTTTTGATAATAAAGTGACAAAAGTTTAAGGCTCTTACTGCCGTACTCAGAGACGTCAATTTAATTGAATCTATTATTAAGTCTCGTTCTGTTACTTTCTTTGTCAATGAAATAGAAAAGGACCATATGAGACTTAACGAAGGATTAACTTTAATTGACGTCTCTGAGTACGGCAGTTAAATAAAGTAATTTAACAATTGTTTAACAGCTCATTTTTTAATGAGTTTAGACACTTCAACGTGTGTTTTAGTAACTGTGATTATTGTTTACTTATGCTATAGGCTATTTGTATAATCCGGCACTATACAAGGTAAGTAAGTAAGTAAAGTAAATGAAGAATAATCCTTTGGGTTCCGATAAGTTTCATCATGCCCTATATGCCATTTTTTAAGCTAATTGTTACCATTTTCGAGATATTAATATATAATTGTTTTATGGCTACCTACTTTTGTAATTAATGACTTTTTAAAAGTCTGTTTTTTTTAATACCGTTGAATATTCCATACACCAAAACCAATATTCTCTTTTTACTAAAAAAGTTAGTAAAGCTCACAAAACGGATAAAATCTTAAAACCAAAATCCCACAAATGGCAACACTTTCACTTAAAAAAGGTTGTATGCTGTAACTAATCTGTACCTAAAAAATCATCCTTCCAAGATCAATTACGGGATGTCCTGTATAGAATACCTAGGTAATGTATAGAATATCCTTACCTAAAACATTTAATTTATTTGTTGTTTTTGTTTTCATCTAGTTTGTTTTGTTTCTTTCGAAACTTACTAGGGGGTTTTATATCTAAGCCTCAGCTTTACACATTCTTTGGAACACCTTGTTAAATTATTCATTCATTTTATCTCATTCTTTACCTAAAGTATATTATGACCAGACTATCAAACTGCCTGATGTCAATACCAAGTGCGCACTATTAAGTGCCTTGTTCACTACAGCCCAAACTCAGTTTGAAACAGGACCGCGGTCTCCTAAACCTGGTAAATACCCTCAGAGTTTCGATGTTCAAGTTTTATTTGCTATTAGCGACCCGCCCCGAGAGAAGTTAGAATGGGGATAAGTAAGCTATCCTTAAAAGATACACATATGCCATCGCAGACTTCTTTGTACATGAAGAACAAAAACAATCCATTATACATTGTGTTGTTAATATCACAAAAGGTAGGATAAAGACGACGGCTTCATATGTTCCGAAATTTCTAACAATCACCCTTATACTTTAACTAATTTACACAAAACCTCTGCTTATTATTAGGTGGCCTCTCACTAGCAGACCTCCGTGACTTCGCCCGCGCCAAACGTATTGTCAATACAATCTTTCATTCCCCATTGTAGCGATATAAAAACATCAAGGGGGAGGCCCCCTGATGTTTTATATCGCGACAAAAAGTAGCTGATATCCTTCCCAGTTTCTTAAACTATCATTGTACCAAATTTCATATGAATCGGTTCAGTAGTTTAGGCGTGATTGCGTAACACTGAAACAGCGTTACATTCGCATTTATAAAATTATGTAAGGATTTAAATCTTCTTCAGTAGCTCTATTTATAAATGAAAACTCTGTTAAAATCGGTTTAGTGGTTTTGAGATTATTGCACACATACACACATGCATACAGAGGCGGCGACTTTACATATAATATGTAGTAATAATATGGTATATCTCGCTTCTTACGTTTAGCCATATACGAGTAGCTGTATAGTCGAACTAACTATAGTCTTTCCGCGTAAATAGGAAAATGAATTAATACCTATTAATGAGTGATGGTTATTTCAAAACGTTGTAATAAAAATAACTCCTCAGTTTACCTGTGACCACGACTTTTTAAAAATTCAACGACATCTCATATGTAAAAACTGTCGAGCCGTTTGGGCTGTAGGGCGTGCCAAACAATTATACATACATACATACATACTCTCGAAAAACATAACCCTTCTTCCGCAGTCGGGTAAAAAACAATCATTAGCATATAAATATTATTATATTCTGAATGAATAATACTGTATCCGTACAACTTTCATTATTACTCAATGATCACTTTACGGCGCTACAAGTAGGAGTTATGAATTATAAATGCTGTCTTTATACGGAAAAGAATTAGAGACCGCTATGGCTACCTACTAAAAATCCGATCATTCTTACTCCCTGAGGTGCTCGTGACTCCATTGCAATTCAAAGCAGTTAAATAATTGAATCTAAATAATTATTCAGTTAAATAACTCCGGTCGTCCCGACCGGAGTTATAGAAATGATTGAATCTTTTATCCGCTAGTGAAGCGTGGAACCGCTGTGCTACGGCTGTTGCATTTTGTCGCATTCTGAAATAGATATTTCATCCATGGGCACAATAGCAACGATTAACATATAAAAAGCCGGCCAAGTACATTACATTATAACCGTTTTTTTTTTGTTATAAAAAGGCAACACGTTATAAACACCCCTAAATATTTATTTTAATTTGATAGGTAGGAATTAAAATTTAATACACAACTAAATATTTGTATGTATATTTTTAATAGCGGCAACAGAAATACATCTTCTTTGAAAATTTCAAGGTTCAAGAGATAAAGTCTCGTGACAGACAGACGGACAGAGGAGTCTTAGTAATAGGGTCTCGTTTTTACTGTTTTGGTACGAAACCCAACAAATTAAAAATGATATAATAAATAAATTATTCCAACAAGCCCCACAGATTATATATAATTACCCCAAACTGAGCTTTAGCTTGTGCTGTGGCGACTAGGATAACGGATACACTGAAAAAAAGGATCAACCAAACTAGTTTTGTTACTTGAAGGTTTCGTTGTAGGTAAGTCAATTTTTGTTAAATATAAACAATCTTCTGGTTATCAATAGCAAAATTAGTTTGTTACTGATAACCAGAAGTTCGCAAGTCACTGGATTACGGCCTGCTAGTAGCCAAATTTTGGTAACTGTTAACCAATCATTTTTTTCAGTGTTGACATTGAAATAGCACGTTTACAAACATTCACGAAATAGGTACTTATGCTCGTGCTCATGACACAGACATTTGTCCCTTAAAGTCAGCCTATTAGATCCCACTGCTGGGAAAAGGCCTCACCTCAACTATGAGGAGGTACGAGCCATACTCCACCACGCGGGCTCAGTGCGGATTGGTGGAGGGGTGTCTGTAAGGCAAGTGACAAACCTTACTGTCAGATGTTATCAAGCCGCCCTAGGGCCTCTGACTAGGCTTAACGACTAATACCAACAGATATTAGCCGGGACCAACTGCTTACGTGCCTTCCGAAGCACGGAGATGCTTGTCATGGTCGTCACTTTAATGGTCAGAATGGTCACCCATCCAATCACGGCCGCGCCGTGGGTTGCTTAACTTTTGATATCACTACCAAAGCGCTGCTGCCACTGCGCGACAAGCACCTCCAATTTGTCCCTTGCGGGATTCGAACCCGCAACCTCTAGTTTTGTATGCAAAAGCGCGAACCACTACACCATGACGGTCGTAAAATGGTTTGATATTTCGGTGAATGAAAGATACTTTTCTACGACACTTGTTTACATTCTTTTAATAGGCCGTTGGTGTTTGAAATAAATATTGACCGTGGGAGTTTATTTTGCCTATTAAATATTTATGAGCACTTTAAGACACTGTATATTTGGACTCGGTTATTTACATCCTTTCCAAAAATATCTAAATAAGGGTTAGATTTATAGATATAGCGGCGAAAGGAAACATCATGATAAAAACTGTGGTTTGTGGTTTGTTAGTGCGTTAAATAAAGTCTAATATTAAATTTAGGATCGGTCTCTCTCTCTTTCTCTGTCAAACTAACGGAAAGAGACATACTACAAATTTTTTTAGAAACGTCAAATTAAATAATGCAATTTCTTACGCATTTTTACAAGTTTTACGTGTTT
Organism: Pyrausta nigrata; assembly: GCA_949316185.1. NCBI lineage: Eukaryota > Metazoa > Arthropoda > Insecta > Lepidoptera > Crambidae > Pyrausta > Pyrausta nigrata. The sequence continues at coordinate 6,725,411 of OX438936.1, forward strand.
TCATCTAACTCTAGTTGTCATCGAATAACATACACTAAGTTGTCTCTTGGATACTTTAATTTCCTTAGCAACGGACGTAGGACAGCTCTGTAAAGTCTGACGTTTCTAAATTAATATAGTCTGTCTCTTTTCATCTGTTTGACAGAGAAACAGACGGACTGAACCTAAATTTAATCTTGGACAGGGCGTATTGGAATTGAGCACGCAACGGCAAACCACTTCAATTGGCAAGAGAGTCGTGTTCCATTCCACGTTATGACGGTGACTTTCAATTACAAGCTAATACTCGTAACGTGTGAGGTAAGTTATCGTTTATTGGACACTTAACGAATAACGTAAACTTTTGATTTTCTTGTCAGTCGATATTCTATCGAAGAATGTTCGGGCAAATTATAACCCCTATCTTTCGATCTTACTCTTGTGGAATTCGATATTGCATGACATTGGCAACAGTGGTAACAACAACAATCCACCAAACACATGTATCCAATGCTGCTGAATAAAATAAATACTTTACCTGTAACTGTCACTTGACACGTGGATTATATACGAGTATAGGCTTTGTATCTAAACTGGTAGATGATCGATGCGTCCATCTAATGCGTGGTCGTGATTTATTGGTTTTGGCGGAACTGTGTGGCATTTTTCACTACGTTCGCTTCCACGTGGCAAAGCAGTACAGCCCAAGACCATCACATAAAAAAAGATGAATCGATAGCAACTCATTTATCAAAAACCCTTCACTACGTGCGACGCTATAAATAAAAAGAAAGATCAACCTTTACTCGTACAAATACAGTACTTTCAGGGTGATAAATCGCATACCTATACTTCGGAGCAGTTGAGTAAAAAATATTTTACAGATCCGGTAAGGAACAAATAACACGCTGGTATTTTTTAAAAGGACATTAATTTTTTTCGGGATAAAGAAACCGGCTGAGTTCGAGTCGGACTCCAGTTCTGTTCCATTATCTATAACAACTAGATTTAAAAACTGCATAAAACGCGTTTTTTCTGTTGTATGGCAGTTTAATCTGTTTTAGCAACAGAAATACATCATCTGTAAAAATTTCAACTGTCTCGCTGTCACGGTTCATAAGATACAGCCTGGTCAATAGCGATAGGCGATTATTACTAAATTAATCGAATTATTCGAATGGTCTCTGTAATCGAATGTATTCGATGAGCAACCGCAGTCATTCGATTATTCTTTGATTATGCGGCGAGCAATACCGGAGCGCGCGGTGTGCAGGCCGTACTACTAACTACTAACGAATGAATCGTCATTCGTCGCGTCGATTAATTATTCGGTCGCTACCTGTCCTGTGCGCACAGTCGCGGCAATTGGTTAGAATGCATCGAAGGGCCCAGTATAGATTATCATTCGATTGTCGATTATTATTCGATAATTATTTTTCTCGAATTACTAAATCGATATTCGATTTGGTCGATAATCGATTCATTCGATTAATTTTTTTCGAACAATCGCCTATCGCTACTGGTCAAAGGCGTCTGTCTGTCTGTGGACAGTAAGGTCTTGGTAATAGGGTCTCGTTTTTACCCTTTGGGTGCGGAACCCTAATAAGCAACATTATGCGCATCTACCATATGACCAGTAAGTGTGACCACAACCACAATTCGTTTTTAATACCTACCCGTTCTGCGGTCTTCGCGCTTTGTTCATGAAACTTGATTGAAAGATGTGGTCTATCTTTGTGCTATCTTTCTACGTGTATCAAAAGGGTTCTATAAAAAGTTATCACATGCGATTTGAGTTATTCTTTGCTGTTTTGACTTTATTCATAGTATGGGTACACGGCAGTGTGTCTTCCAAGTTCGCGGAGCAACAAAGGCGAAGACACCGGCCATGTGTTTATATCTAATTAACCAAACTGCCAACAAATATCAGATTTCTTATTTCAGGATGATCAAATAAAAAGTCGAAACACTGGGTTCGTGGGGTCCCAACGCTATCTCTTTTTTCAAAGAGATTTCCAAGGGGCTAGTTGACATTAGTGGTGACCTAAGAGCTGGCAGCTACCTTGCTCAGCGTATAAGCATTGCTATACAGCGCGGTAATGCTGCCAGCATCCTGAGAACCTTACCACAAGGACGCTTTTTATAAGTTGGTTTTTCTATTGTATTAAATAATAAAATAAAACTCCAAAATACGCGTGTAATTTGCTACATTTTTTTTCTATTGACAAGTTTTCAGTTTTCGGATTGTTCCTGGATTTTCTACAGCTTTTGATTCCCTTGCTAGTAAAGACAAATGTATACGATATTATGTAGGTACCTCAGCATATGGTCGTAATCTTTTGATAGCGTTGACTTAAAGGTCTTACTTTACAGTTAAAAACACAAACAAGATTTGGGTATTGAATACTAGAAACTAGAAACAATACTATCTAACAATAATAACTAAAAACAATTAAAAAAAAATAAAGCTTATGTCACTCAAAAATAATTTACAATTCTAATGGTAAAAGAATTTTAAAATCGGTCCAGTAGTTTGAGTTTATTGATTACAAAAATAAAAAGTATTTTCTCTTTATTATATTTGTGTATTTAATTTCACCAAAAGCAAAAAGCGTTCTTGAGCAAAAAGAGGTTTACATACAGACAGACGGGCAAAAAAGTTATGCTATGGGTTTTGTTTTTTCTTTTGTGGTACGGATCCCTAAAACCAGTTGCGAACTTTTAACCTTGGGCCACCTAACAACAGCACCCTCTTATCTTTAAAATAATTCTATTATACTTATATAAGAGCAATTATTAAACTATACGACTTAATAAGGGCGCATGTAGAACAAAAGGCTCTTGGTAAAATTATCTTAAAGTGGAATTTAATTATACAATAATACCTATGTAATTTTGATGAAATTCTGTACAGAGAGTGGAAAAATGAAACTCGATTTTTCTAATTACCTACTCATATTTAATAGGCATTGCTATGAAGACTCAAACTTTAAGTAAAATTTTAGCATCATTAATAATGAGAGTATTTTATAGAAATAATGCATTATGAAACAAAGTTTGTTGTGTACTAACGGTACATACTTTTGAAAGGTGGATAAATATGCATCTAAAAGATACGATCTTTAAAGATATACGATAAAAGCATTGCATGCAACAGGCCACTTAGTACATATTAATGATAGGACACCTGTTAAGCCGGGCAAAGTTTTCGATGGCTAAGCCTGGAGTTCACCAACACGTTTAATTACACTCAGCCGGTTTAGCTTTATTTGACATATTTTGTATTGGAATTCGTCATAATCTTTGAATCACTCGATCGACTGCACTCGACCGCTCTCGGAACAGCATCGAGTGCTCCTACCCACTCGTCACAGAAGGCAATCGATATAAATAACGATGATGGTGACATTATGCGCTTTTTAAATCAGCAAATGACATGACGCAACCAATCTTTAATTCATTTCAAATTACTTGTCAATATTTAGACATGGTTTAACACCGCATAACTTATTTTTCATTGCCTACTCGGCTATGTTCAATTACATATCAAGTAAACCTGACTAATGTTGTATGAAATTTCATTACGCCCCTAGGGAGGCAAAGTGATTTGAATTTCGAATAAGAGTTCGTAGGTATGATAACACTAGCCCGTCCCGCACCAAAGAGAACATACTTGAAATTTGAACCTGGCAGCCAAGAATTTTAGCACGAATAGAATGAAAAAAAAGCGCGCGCTTCTAAAAAAAATAAAGAAAAAAAACCTATGTATTTTAAGAAATTACAAACAACGTTTTCGTAAAACTGTCGAGTGACGAAGTTTATGACGCCGGAGTCCAGTAGATGTAAAGCTGCTGGTATTGTTAATAGTAATAATTTACTGCCATAAAAGTCAAAGGATATATACTTATAGATAAAATAAGTTTTTTGTAGTACATTTTTTTTATTGCCTCGTAGGAAGTGTGAAAAGCAGAGTATTCTCCTCGGAGATAAAGATGTCTTCGTCTTGGGCGAGCTTAAATCCCTCGCTTCACTCAGGATTCTACTTTTAACTCCCTCGCTATGCTCGGGAGTAAGCACTAAACTCCCTCGCTGCGCTCGGGAGTTAACTCTCGAATCCTTCGTTACGCTCGAGATTCAAGATGACGCCCGTGATGTAAGACATCACTTTACCCCCTTGGTGAATAATCTACTATTTTCGTATATTTGTTTTTATAACTTATGCAATTATTTTGCAAGTTTTTACAAAATCAAATTGGATTTCGCTCACAAAAATATTTTCGTATAGAGATGGTAAGGGTTCTTAGTTTTTACACCTGAACCCTAAAATGCAAACGTTTTCCGTGACACGGCAGCCTCACCTCAATTAGAAGTGCTCTCCAAGTGCGATACGAGAATGCTCTAAGTGGTTGAATGCATAACTTTACGTTCCGATGTGGCTGCTTAAATGAGCGCTTGCTCATACTTGTATCACCTGTTTGCGTTGTTAAGGAAATACTTCGCCAAGTTAGTAGGTAAACGTAGTGTAGGATTAGTATGATCTTTTAATCAAGTGTGTTTTCCGGCGGTAACAACGACAAGCACAGGATTTGTCACAAATAAAGACAAGAGCACGTCGGTCATAGAAAGTAAACTACGCATCCTACATTGGATTTTTTTCCATTAAAGTAAGAAAGGAAGATTATATTTTGAGCTCAATCAATCAATCAAAACCAATTTATTTATCTATCACAATGGCACATACATAATTAAGAAATAATTATTATCATTATCTTAAAAACTATTATAGTATTAAAGCATGCATAATATATAAAAGTGCTAGAGTAAGGGAGCGGAACCTGTACTAGGATACCCTGTGTTACAGTCTTCCGGCCCCCCATCTACGGACATGGGCTATTAAAACTTACTTACATAGCAGTTTAGAGTTATTACAGCATTGGAATTAAATTTGCTACACACAGTTTATTCATGTTAATAAATCTATTCTTGTGCTTGGGTGTGCGAGTGGTGTGTGGCGTGTGTATGTATGTTTGTGTGTGTGTGTGTGTGTGTGTGTGTGTGTGTGTGTGTGTGTGTGTTGTGTATGCGTGTGTGCGTGTAAGAGAGAGTGTGTTGGTATGTGTGCATGAAGTATGTTCGAAAAGGTCAGTTATACCACCGTTTTCAGCATAAGCTCGCATTCATTATAGGTTTTATTTAATAGAAATTCTGTTATTATGCGCTAGCATTTTGCACGTGTCATAGGATATATATTGATTGCTTTATTAATTTTATTTGTAAATGAGTGGCATAAATAAAAAACGCACAATAGCTTAAGCACACAGATTTAATCGCCAAATCACACACTTACAAAGAATAATGATTATAGTTACTCAAACTGGCAGAGTTTCAGCTTACTCAGTGGCTGCTGTGGTCAAGTCTGCTAGACTGAGCTGTCCGTCGCTTATAAAGGCTTTCCCCTCCATTATAGGCACATTGGCGGTGGGGAAGGGTAGCAAGCGGTGGCTTGGTGTTGGCTGGCTGTGCGCTAGTGTTGCCGGATAATCGATTATCGATGAATCGATTGTGTCCACCCTAAATAATCTAAAAATCTATTGGACTATCGATAGTATCGATAGTATCGATCAAATCGATAATATCGATATTAATTTTAGGACAATAAAATCGATTACTTTCAATTATTAGATTATAATTGTTTATATTAGCCAATACTATCGATTTAATCGATTAAATCGATACTGGAATCAAGCCAATACTATCGATTGTATCGATTATTATGTTGCGATCGATTAATCTACAATTATTTTTAGATATAATCGTCATTAATATTATTTCTTCTTAGATATGTACTGAAGGATAGAACACAACATTATTGAAACCGCAATAAAGTTCATGTACCTATTTAATTATCGACGACACACTAGATGACATCATGACCAAGAGAAAGGTTAGTGCTGGTTAGCAATACTATCTACGCCGATAGGTCAATTAAATCGATTCGATCGATATCATCGATTACATCGATAATATCGCTTCAAAACTAGATATCGATACTATCGATAATATCGATAATATTGTATTTGACTATGCAGTATAATCGATTAATCGATTATAATCGATTATATTGGATAAAAATAGGAATCGATATTATCAATTATATCGATGTTATCGATACTATCGATTGTCATATCGATTGTTAGATTATTTGGGCCCCATTTACACAATCGATTAATAATCGATGTACAATCGATTATCCGGCAACACGTGCGCTGGCTTGGGCTGGGCTGGCTTTGGCTGGCTTGGGTGGCTTGGCTAGGTTACGCTGGCTTTGGCTATGATTGGCCGAGCCTTGGCGTAACATATTATAGAATTGTGGTCCTAAATAGATCAAATGACGTTTTGCAAAAGGTGAGTTGTAAGGTATATGTCTAAAAACTTTATCGGACCTTCTAACATTTTTTACCATTTCAGGATCAAAAGTGGTTAGTGAGTGGCTTTATAGTACTGTTTGTAATATGTTCAGCTTTCTAAGGGCTGCTATAAGATTTTTTTACTCTCACAGTATTATCTTATTATTCCTCTTATAAAAGCGCAATTCTTGTACATTAACTTATTTATTTAAACGGCTCTAACGATTTCGCTGTTTATTGTGGGGTTATCGGGGGTGAAAAATCGATCTAGATTAGTTTTATGTTTGGGAAAACGCGTTTTTCATGCGTTTTTCTTTCGCATTGTACGACGCAGATTATGGTCGCTTATGTTATACCGTTAATGTGGCGGAGTGCGTAAGATGTAGAACTGAAGAAATGTATAAGACTTGGGTTCGAATCCCGCTTGGCGATGAAAATCTTTTTTCCTTTTGTTTTTTCTTTTGTGTATATATTCATGTTTATAGCTTTTTTAATGCTTTATAGCTCAAATTCCCCCTTTCTGTGTTTGCGAATTGTGGTGCCCAAAAGTTTTCTGTAGGAGATCGCTTTAAGTGATATTTTATACTTCATTCTGTGTCAATTGTTTTTTTGTTTCTTGTATGGTATGCAATAAAGAGTTATCTATACACATATCTATTGACTGTCGTAGGCTTCACTACTTTTATCCTTGTGGTGTTTGTGGTCAGACCGAAGGTATTCCCACTGTATGTTAAAGTTTATTTTATTCTATAAATGCTCGTAGTATGATCAACTCGATTACCCCTAAGTAAAACAATAGGTATAGATAAGAATAAAATTTCGTTTCACTTGTCTTTGTCGTTGTACCAGATTATTTATTCTGTGCTAAAGCGTGGGGCCTCGGTTAGCCGATAGTAAAGTAAGCCCTTATCAACACGTGTTAAATTTTAAATGAGCCGGTATAGCATCTAGCATTTTTTGTATGGGAATTCTGAACTCGGGTCTAAGATAAGATGCGGAGTTTTATGACGAACGAAAATTAGTAGAAATCAGCCCGCGAGGGATGCAAATATAGCTCCAGGCCCTATTTTAAATCACGTATAACATTCTGTTGGCAAAAGCGACATGATTTTAACTTAACACATTATTTCAACGTTTATTCCATCGCTTGCCTTCTGTGTCGTGTGGGTAGTAGCACTTGTTGCGGTTCCGAGCGGTCAAGTGCAGTCGACCGAGTGATGCGGAGTTATGACGAAAGAAAACCATTACAAATCTGCACGCAAGAGATTCAAATGAAGAGCTCCTGGTTGATCCGAGGTCCCGGGTTCTAATTCCGGATCAGGCCAAGAGTGTTAGGTTTTCCTGTCATAAAATAACTCAGACTTAGCTCCAGAATCAGGAAGTTGATGGTATTAACACCCCCGTGCCTCGGAAAGCACGTTAAGCCGTTGGTCCAGCGCCTGATCTCTCTACAGTCATGCCGGACTGCCGTCTCACCGAACTATGCAAGTAAAGGAACAGAAAGTCCACCTGTGTATTGCGCACACACTTGTGCACTACAATATCTCCCGCGCAGTTGGCTAATCTCTGTTGAGATAGGCCACTGTAGTCGAAATTCGGCAAATAGCTATTTGCGATCTGTTCGACTTGTGTTAGAGTAGACGCTTTGCTCCAACCCAGACGGCTGACCTCGAAATGCAATCTATTAGTAAATTCATTGGCTGCCGATAGACGCCCGAGTCCGATTCAAGTGTATGAGCAAATTTACCCCAACACTGGATGGGGCTAATCTGGACACCGCAGGAATTGAAAGTTAGTGATGGAATAGACATCACAGGGATCTGCTTAGGTATACATGTATTTCCCATACTTTGATTGCCAGTGGCTTTGGGGTGACAATCGGATGGCCCTATACTTGGTATTAAATAGTAGTTAGATTTTTTAATTTATTGTTTGAACAAACACACCAATTACCTAGCCCTAGACTAAGCGTGAACTTGTGCTATGCCGACTAGGATAACGGATTGACATACTTATATACATCCATGACTTAAGTACTAATGCTCGTGCTCATCACACAAACATTTGCTCCTTGCGGGATTCGAACCCGCAACCTCTGGTTTTGTAGTCCGGAGCACGGACTTTTTAGTAATTTCGGATTTTTATACTTCGATAACAATTAGAACGCTATGACCGTAGTTTACATTAGTGCCATAGGTAATAACTGTTCCATTAGTTATTCTCAACAAGGTTGCATCACTTGTTTTGTCAATTTTCAATTTTATTTAACTTTGAGTGCCCGTAACATTGAAATAGTTTGAAATGCAACCACTGGGAGCCAGCTAGAAGTTGATCTAACTTATATCACCTGCGGAGATACCACACTTGAATGTGTACAATAACTAACTATTTATCTTCGCAGCAAATTGCATGCATCATAACTTTGAAAGGCTACTACTGAAAGACGGCAGACTACGCCACCAAAATATGTTTTATTTTTAATCAGCCGGTTTCACATTTTCTGACATATTTTGTTTGGGAATTCTGGCAAATTAACCGCCAATCGAGGTTTACCGGCGGTTTAAACGTTGGTGAACTTGGTTCTAACTCGGTTCCATTTAGAATCGTCATTTTTCGAATCGGTACGTAAACTGAAATGAAGGTGATTTCTTTCTTCGCAACGATAAAGCCTCTTCTGTGCGCCAACTTAAAGTTGCAATCATTGAGAACGGTTTGCCGACACATTTCATATCATTACCCTACAACCCATAGAAGTTAAACTTACCGTCATTACTATGGTTAGAAAAATCCCTTCGCCTTTATTCTATTTAAAAACATTGGGAATTCCACATCAAGGGGTTTCAATATGGAATAGCAGTTTGCATAGGAAATCTGGCATTTGTGCAGACCAAGTCCGGAACCCGCTATTAGGATATAACGCTGGGTACTATCCACGAGGTCCCGAGTTCTAATCCCGGGTCGGGTCTAAATACAGACACAGACCCGGAGTCAGGAAGTTGGTGGTGTTAACACCCCTTTGCGTCGGAAAGCACGTTAAGCTGTTGGTCCAGCACCTGATCTCTCTACGGTCATGTCGGACTGTCGTCTCACTGAATTATGAGAGTGAAGGTGAACAGAGAGTGCACGTGTGCAACGCTACTATAATATCTCCCGCACAGTCATGTAATCTTTGTTAAGATCGGCCACATTTATTATACACTAGCAGCACTAGTCCCCGCGACTTCGCCCGCGCCAAAAGTCGGATTTTCCATACAAATTTTCATTCTCCATTTCACCTCCCTGATGATTTTATATCGCGACAAAAAGTAGCCTATGTCCTTCCCAGTGTCTCAAACTATCTCTGTGCCAAGTTTCATTGGATTCCGTTCAGTAGTTTCGGAGCCTATTCGATGCAAATAAACAATCAAACAAATCTTTCCTCTTTATAATATTATTATAGACAAGTTTCATTGGATTCGGTCCAGTAGTTTCGGAGCCTATTTGATGCAAATAAACAAACAAACAAACAAACAAATCTTTCCTCTTTATAATATTATTATAGATATATCCCATACTTAGATTGCCCTCTTCACCGTTTTAAAGTTAATTTTCAAGACGATATTGACCTTTTCAACTGACGTTAATAGAAAAAGCACAAACAAGTTGGCAAATCGAAAGGAAATACTTATAAATGAAAGCACAGGAAAAGTGTTTGTGGCAAGATAAAGATAAGCTGACATTTATTATGCTAAGAGCTTGTAGCAAACCACGCTACGGTCTACGAATACGATTCCAGCCGTAGCAAACAGAGCGTTCGTAGCAAAACGGATAATGCGTTTTCTCGTTGATATGTAGACGTATGTATGATGTATGAATATTGGCATAAATCCACCCAATAGATAGAGGCCCCGTACTGAGTGAGACACATGAAATATAGATGTCACTTTATTAGCGGGCTTTTGTATGATTTTATGGTAATTTAAAAATCAGGGAATTAAAATTTTAATTATTTTCAGTACAAAATATTAACAACTATTTATAAACATCTTCAACGATGCAAAAACAAAACGAACGACGTGAACTTTGACGTGGCAGTCAAAGATGAAGTATATGTTTTATATGAAACGTCAGTTTTAGGCTTTTCACCAAAGACAAAAACATGCCAATATTTGGGGCTGAGCATAAAAGAACTTTGCCGTTCTTCTTTTGTCACGTAGTTAGAATGTATAGAAATCTATACAGGGTCTATCAAATTATTACATATTTAAAATAACTCTAGAAAATAAGGTTCTGTGCCTAAATTGATTACGAAAATCCGAAAATACTTTCAGGCTTTAGTACTTAAGTTAATTATTATTATTATTAATTAGTAGTTACTGGAGTACAAAAATGTGGTTTTTGAAAATTTCTTTTGTAATGTATTAAATGTTTGTTCCTTATAGACTTGGAATCGGATAAATAAATTTCAATACTTATACCACAATTAAAGCAATGTAAAATTTTGTGAACTTGGGTCTAAGAATAAGAGTATAACTAAGTCTAGCCTACTTAGTCGTAACTACATCATCATCATCATTCTAGCGTTATCCCGGCTGTGCACTCGCTCGCACGTGAGGGCCCAGGGTCAACTATGGACCATGGTCCAGGATATAGCAGATCAGGTGATTACAGTAGTGTGAGTGCCATCTGACCTCCATGACCCTGACCATCCGTTAACAGGGGAACCTTACCAGTTAGTATCATAGTTACATGTTCAGTCGCCTGAATGTGCAGATATGTATGTCCTCACCGTTAGAGCATCGGTTAGTGAAACCTAATGTACGTTACTCAGAAAAAGTAACTGGTACTTATATGGTGGCACGTGGGATCGAACCCGGTACTCGTTAGCCACTACGCCACCGACACTCCTATCTATATACAGGTACCTAAACTCTAACAAGATTATCAAACAAGTACTTACACTGCATGCGGAAAATTCCCTCACGGACGCATCTAACCGCAGGCATGCGAGCTTAAGCCAGCTTGACTTGAATATTTTAGATGATCAATAGCATCTTGCATCGCATACGAGTACCTACAGGCTTTGAAATAACACTTATGTTTATTTTATTTTTAAAGAAGTAAACTCTATATTTAAGAATATAAAAAAAACACTCCTCTTAAGCGTCAGAGTAACTTTTTCCATGTCGAGATTTTTCAGGGATCCCATTATCATATTCTGACTTAATGCTAACTAAAACTTTCTTCAAAATAGAACACATAATTTTCTGATAACCACAAAACCCAATACTATCGTAGGGAAACATTAATACAAAAAAGGGATACAAATAGATTTTTACACACGGGTTGACCCCTCTGCACCATACTTCACGGGACCAACAAGAGGTCATGATGACTAGTAGTTAATGATGGTGTAGCGACATCTTACCACTGTCGCTAACACTAGCAAGCAACTTCAAGACGCGATGCCCTGACTCGGCTCCTACAGGCTAGATGGCGCTGATAGCCCGCTCCATACAACACAAACCGCGATATGTAAGATTTAGCACGAGCTTGACTACATATAGACAAACCAAGACGGTGACCATTGGACCTTGGTCCCCGACCATAACAACCGGTCGGTAGGAAGCGCTTCCCTTTGCCTTCCTAATCCAGTTGCGCCAAAATGGTTACGGATGTACAATTCTTTTCATTTGGAATAAATGGCAGGTGATGATATAGAAATTAGTTTATTATTTAATTATAAGTCCGCAATAAAATAAAGGGTATACATTTAGTGATAAAGGGTGAACTTCCTTCGCCATACGATACAGTACAAATGAGAGACCACGATTACTGGACGGTGATAGGAGTAACGCGATGCGTTGGTCTCCGGATGAACTTAGAGAAGACTAAAGTCATGTTCAACGCACATACTCGTATTGTCCTGGAACCGATAACAGTCAGCGGCGAGACGCTCGAAGTTGTCCAGGAATACGTTTACTCGGGCAAGTGTTGCAACTGGGTAAAGACAACTTCGAGCGCGAAATCGCCAGAAAAGTGCAGCTAGGTTGGGCAGCATTTGGGAAGTTGCGTCACAACTTCTCGTCACCACTACTGCAATGCCTGAAGAGCAGGGTATATAACCAGTGCGTCCTACCTGTCATGACCTACGGGGCCGAGATGTGGAACTTGACAGTCAAGCTTTCCCACCGACTGTATGTCGCTCAGCGAGCTGTTTATGCTGGGGATCTCGCTAAGGGATAGAATCCGAAATGAGATCATCCGCCAAAAGATGAAAGTCATAGATATCGTTCAGAGGTTCAGTAAGCTGAAGTGGCAGAAGGCTGGTCATGTCTGTCGCAGAACCGACGGGCGTTGGAGAGGAAGGTTCTCGATTGGAGACCACGTCTCGGGAAACGTAGTGTTGAACGCCCCCCTGCTGGTGGACTGATATCCTCAGGAAGATGGATGGCTGAATGCTAGAAGCGGAGGACCGTGAAAGTTGGCGCAGTTTTGGAGAAGCCTATGTTCAGCAGGGGACTGCAATAGGCTGATATTATATGATGATAGGAGTATGAGTAATTTTGTATCATCGAGTCCACGTAGACGATGTCGCGGGCAACCACTAGTTTTATAATAAAGTAAGCAGGTTAGAAAGTGAAGTCCTGTATATGAGAGCATGTAGGTACGACGTAGGTGAACCATCGTGGTATCTTAACCGTTTCTTATATATCAAAAGAAAAGAAACACGAGAAAAGTAGTAAGTATGTACTTATACTTTATTGAATTGCCGGTTTACGTGTATTTCGTCGTCTATTTCTCGATTTTTCTCTAAGTCAACATTATTTTAGACCAGCTAAAATATATTTCAATGTTTTGCGACTGCGAACGTTTTCATGGGCGAGATTATATCTGTGATATTTCCAACCGCGCTGAAACATTTTTGAAGTGAGTTGAGTTGAGTTATTTCATAAAAATATTTGCTAGTTGGTCTTATAAAAAGTGACATTCACTGATCTGTTTACTGGATGACAAGTATTTAATATCAGATTATATTTAAAAACATCTTTGGTCTTCTAAGCGGATTTAAAGTAATAGATATGCTGGCTAGATAAGAAAAAATGCCTTTTTAAAAACATTTCTTTTATGACTTTAATGTTTACATTCAATACTAAAAGAAAGTATGAAAGCCTAAAGAATAAACAAACGTTAGGTTTTTGTTTCTTACGTTTACGCGAATTGTTGAACTCATTAAAACACAATTTTACTATAGTATAGGGATATAGTATAGGGAGACTGTCTCCCTGTGACCACGATCGCTGTAAAGTGTTCGAAACGTCAGGTTTAAAATAAAATGTAAATAAATCGCGAAGTAATCCGTAAAATTGTGTTTTAATGAAACGTTAGGTTATCAATTTTTTTGTTGAGTTGGCTGGTAAAAACAGGTGTTGATCAAAAATATTACCATCTACTTATTTCTTCTGTGCACCTATTACAAGGATAACTGAATTTTCTTTTTTCATTTAGGGAACGTTAATTAATTTTAAAAAACGATATTACGAAATCTATTTTATGGACACAAAGAGAAAGCAAAGAAAAAAGAAAATAGAGTGTGAAAACCTATAAGTAATTTTATTATCGTAAAATGATTCAACCCCGTACGTAGTAATGCGAAAATAGGTTTATTACTAAATTTCAGATATTGATAATTATCACTGTTTATAATATTAAGAGCCAACAATTGATAGTTGACCACTACATCATTTGCTAGAAAATACAAGTGTTTCGTCTATAATTCGGTAGATGACAGACCCTTTTTCGGCATGGTTAGCTATGGCATTGTATTAAATTGCATTTTGAACTATCACAGTTAAAAAACACACCGTTAGATATACAGGGCAGTAGGTTAAGCATGTTTTCTTTAGAGCGATGAAACGACCGAAGGAATATTGACAGAACAATGTAGGTGGAGGTCTCAAGACTTTAACCTTCCGGCATCAGGGTGACGGAAAACATACTTCTATCTTCTTCTGCTACCATCTAAATGAAACGTTTGATATAACATTTCAAAGGTACACACAAGTCACTAAACCTACCCCACTTTGACATTAAGACCGCCGCTATTCCCTACGTAATAAAGACTGTTTTTGTAGTTCACATGGGTAGCCTTAAGAGCTGCTACTATACTTTTGTTGAATTTGGGCAATCGGGCAAAGTGAATTAGTTAAATGCTTAACGATGAAGTTGGCATTTGAAGATAAAAGGCAATACGTATTTGACGTGAGACGGCAGAGAAATGTCGTTGACAAAACAGAGGACGAAAGTTTATTATGGTTGTATTTTCAGTTACGGGAATAGGCCCTCTGAAGTCGCTTCTTATTAAACAATCACAAAGTCAGACGCTTTCGAGAGCGGAAACAATGCAGGTCTGCCGCGATATTCTCACTTATTTTTATTATTCGTTTATTCTCTCAATGCCATAAAGCAAAGACCTACGGCTTAACTGTTTGTCGCTATCATAGATATTTGCACTCTGAAGGTCAACTCTCGTACTTTATTCGTTGAATTTAAAATTTAGTAACTCTCAGTTGAGTTATATTTTGTTTTATTTAATAAAATTAATTTAAGTAATATTTTCTATATTGTCTTGGGTTTCTATGTTGTGATAATAATAATAATAAATCGTTTCAACAAACACACCAATTACCTAGCCCCAAACTAAGCGTGAGCTTGTGCTATGGTGACTAGGATAACGGATAGACATAGTTATATACATTTATAAACATCCATGACTTAGGTACAAATGCTCGTGCTCATCACACAAACATTTGCCCTTGCGGGATTCAAACCTCATAAAACAAGTGTTTAAATTACTTATATGAACTCTGAACAATGTAATAAAGCATGGCAATTCTTTTCCATGATTTTGAAGACCCACTGTGATCTTTTAATAGTGAAATGTTTTTTTTATTATATAAAAATACAATAAGTTGGAGGTTCCGAATACGAATCACCTACACGTGTTAGTACTTTAAAATAATAAAGGTTAAACAACATCAGACAATCCTATATGAGTAGAGCGTGGTCCTATGAGTCTCAATTCTGTTGATATTAGTTTATCCCGATTTTGAAGGGACCACGCTAACAATTTAATTCCATGAGCTCAATTGTCCTACCTATCAAAATCAAAATCACCCAAATGATATTGAACTCTATGTGATTAACGTAAGATTGTTGTGGTTTGGCAGATAAGGGCAGGTTGTTGTGAGGCTCTGTATACCCTTGTACTACCCGGGTCAGAGATTGTATATTATTATATTATAACAATGATATCGTGTTGTCAATAATTGTGATATGTCCCTTCGTTGTACGGTTCCGTAAGAAAACTTTGTTGTGACTTGCCAGATCATTAATGTGTATTTATTATCAGTTTATTATATAGAAACAAAAACTTGACAATAAATACTATAAGCTAGTACGACGAGATAAAAGATAATGATAAAGGAAAACATTCGAAAGAAAGTTTATCATTTGTGATCCAGACCCGTCACAATACAAACGACATAATTGTAAGTACAATATTTCTTTAAATAATTAAGTAATTTTATTATATATTATATAATAAAATGACATTATGAAAGGCAAATTACCAATATGCCTTAAGCGTAAGATCATGGACATGTGTATTCTTCCCATCCTCACGTATGGCGCCCAAACTTGGTCTTTGACTAATCGTCAGAGGTCCAGCCTGGAGGTCTGTCAGAGCTGTCAGAGCTGTCACGAAAGCTGCTCAGTTAAAGTGGGACTGGGCCGGACATGTCTGCCGCATGTCAAACGACCTCTGGGCTAAGATATGCACCAAGTGGGTCCCTTTAAATGGAAAACGATCACGCGGTAGACCCAGAAGGCGGTGGCGTGACGAGCTGGACTCATTTCGAGAAGACTGGGAGGCAATAGCCCAAAATCGTGGAGAGTGGAGAAAGAGTAGGGAGGCCTTTGCCCTGCAGTGGGACACAACAGGCTCGTAATAATAATAATAATAATATATTAAAAATCAACGGCCAACACCAATATATTCCCTTATGATTTTGTTGAGGCGATACATTATTAACAACTTTTAATACCTATTTACCAACAAAATTCGTAAATGTATATCTAAACGAGGCGCATGACGATGCAAAGTATAGGTAATTATGAGATGTATCTTGGTGACCGTAATAGAGCTGGATTTATTTGTTATTATTTTTTGCAAGAAATGAAATGATTACCCGCTTAGATGGGTTAAAAAGTAAATAGGTACAGTCAGCAAGAAAATACGCAATGTTTTTTTTTAGTTTTTTCCTGTTTTCTTGCTGAATTTTATTCAAAATCTTTAAATGCAGATCCAAATATGACCAAAAGTTTGGTGTAGTCGTTAAAAGCTTTTTTCTGTAGCGATAGATAGTGATTAAGGTAACTGCCATTAATTTTAACCCTATGTATTTTACAAAACTGAAATCCATGGAAGGTACGTATTTTACTTTTAATCTTGACGTTTCGGCCCATTTGCATCAACCGTGTCGTTTCGCCTGTAAATTTTAAATAAACCACTGAAATAGAAAATACATAATATTCTTGTAGCTCTTAGTCTAACAAATAAACTGCGGTATGATTCATTCGTGTCGGGCTTAGGTAAATTTTGTATGAGCTATGACCGTTCTTCTTTGTTCATAACTAGGTAATATTGTAAGTACTTTGTGGAAGTATTCTCAAGGGTAAGTAGGTTTTGATAGATATTTCTAGGGTTCCGTACCCAAAAGATAAAAATGGGACCCCTTTACCAAGTAGACCTTCGCTATACGCCTGTGTGATCTAATAAAAAAATAACTCTTAATTTTCTACATAATTATGGTGCACCTTCTAACTCTAGAGAAAATGACTGACGATTACATTAACGGCTTTGTGCTCAATGAAAAAAATCTCTAAGACCTGGGTTCACCAATTTTTTAACAGTCGGTAAGCACGATGATTGTCACTACCATAATTTTAACAAATTCAACGACACCTCATATGTCAAAAACTGTCCAGCCGTTTGGGCTTTAGGGCGCGCGTGCCAAACAATTATACATACATACATACTCTCGAAAAACACAACCCTCCTTCCACAGTCGCGTAAAAAAGCCTCAAATGCCACATGTGTATCGTATGTGTACCTACATATTTATTAGATTATCAAAGGAGGAAATATCAACAATCTATCGGAACCACAAACTTCAACGCAGAATTCCAACATCGTACACAAATATTGATGGCGAATCGTACTTGTCTTTGAAACGACCATATGCAAATAGGTCGTGTGTAATCATTCCACACATACAACTATTGAATAGTAGGTCGATAAATTATAGATACGAGACGCAAAAGCCACATAGCTTTTATATTAAAATGCAGACTGTTGCATGAATACAAGGGGAAAAAACTTGTCGTTAGGGCTCCGTATCTGGAGTGTTACCAATGGGGGCCTATTACTGAGCCTCCGCTGTATGTCTGCCTTTTTGTCCGTCCCTCACTCAATCAGTCCGTTCATCAGTCTGTCTGTTTGTCCATCAGTCCGTCTGTTTGTCCCTAAGCCCATCTGTCTTCACTGTCTCCCTTTTTGTACGTCCGTCAGTCCATTTGTCTCTGCTGTTTCATATCTGTCTGTCCTTCAGGCCGTCTGTCTCCGCTGTATTCCTCTCTGTCCGTCCATCAGTCGGTCAGTCTGTCTCTCAGGCCGTATGTCTCCGCTGTCTTTCTCTATGTTCGTCCGTAAGTCCGTCTGTCTATCCCTCAGTCTGTTTGTCTCCACTGTCTTCCTCTCTGTCCGTCCGTCAGTCCGGCCCTAAGTCCATCTATCTGTCCCTCAGTCTGTCTGTACCCATTTTCTCCCGTCCATCCATCAGTCTGCTTGTTTGTATGTCAAAGTCAAAGTCAAAAATTATTTATTCAATTTAGGATACAAAACGCCACTTATGAACGTCAAAATTAATATAAATCAATTATGGCCCATATGGGGCCAGAACATGTCTCTTTATCTTTTGGGCCCTACTAGCGTTACTGTCTTTCTCTCTGTCCGTCTGTCAGTCCATCCCTAAGTCTGTCTGATCGTCCCTCAGTCCGTCTGTGTACAGGTTATATCTCACGAACCGTAATAGCAAGAGAATTGAAATTTTTGCACATTGTGTAATTCTATTGCCAATAAGACGATAAACAACAATTAAAAACTAAAATAAATTTAAAGTGGGGCCCCATACAAAATAGGTGATGATAACGGAACCCTTTGTGTGCAAACCCTACTCGCGTTTGCCCCTTTTTTCTACTTATGTAGGTAAGCTTACTCGTATTTTCTTCGCAGATGTAATTAAACGCTGTTTTCATTTATACGCATGTTTCAGAGTTTCGACAAGCGCGTTTTTTCTTTAAAGGTAGGATATTTTTAAACATCTTGTCATTACTCGTAGAAGTAAGCTTGATTTTTACGAAAAGGTAAAATAAAATATAAATATAAATAAAATTGAGGTGCTTGTGGCGCAGTGGCGGCAGCGCTTTGGTAGAGATACCAAAAGTTAAGCAACCCACGGCGCGGTCGTGATTGGATGGGTGACCATTCCGACCATTTAAGTGACGTCCATGACAAGCATCTCCGTGCTTCGGAAGGCACGTTAAGCAGTTGGTCCCGGCTAATATCTGCGGTATTAGTCGTTAAGCCTAGTCAGAGGCCCTAGGGCGGCTTGATAACTTCTGACAGTAAGGTTTGTCACTTGCCTTACATACACCCCTCCACCAATCCGCACTGAGCCCGCGTGGTGAAGTATGGCTCGTTCCTCCTCATAGTTGAGGTGAGGCCTTTTCCCAGCAGTGGGATCTAATAGGCTGACTTATATAAAATAAAATAATGAACTTGAGTGACAAGTTATGTTCTGAAAAGTTATGATATTTTTTATTTAAATTCCAGTGACCAAAGGTAGGTTAAATATTTCTAATAATTATACAGTACTGTTGTATGTTTTAGTTCTTTACAAGGCTTCGTAATGAAAGTCAACGGACTAGTTAAACAATAATTTCAAAATGAACTTTGACATCATAAAGGCACCTATACACTATACATCTTATTTTTTTAGTTATTTTTTGAACATATAGGTACCTATCTATAAATCTTAACAGATTCTTGAGTCAACTTTGAATTAAATTTCATTCTGAGTTTTATTTTCAAGGTTTACTTGCTATAATTGGTTATATTTTATCATTCACTATCACGCTTTAATATTCCTATATTATAATAATGACAGAATATAATAATGACAGTACTGTAGTTGTGGTTTAGTTCTTTACAAGGCTTCGGAATGAAAGCCAACGTGAACTTTGCCATCATAAGGACACCTGTACACTACATCTTAGTATTTTCAAACCTATAAATATCTATAAATCTTATCACAAGTTAAGTCCACTTTGAATATTTTCATTCTGAGTTAATTTTTCAAGGTTTTCTTGCTATCCTCGCGCGGTTATATTTTCTCATTCACTATCACGCTTTTAATTAACGAGCTACCCCGTGACCTTCGCAATAGTATTACGCCAATTAGCATGAAAAATAAACTAAAGGCTCAATTACTGCACCACCTGCTTTGAATGTGGACACCGCTCTCGAATATTATTAAATTTAAGTTTGAATATTGTATTGTGCCCTTCTTCTTTTTTGCTGGTTAATTAATTAGCTGTTATTGATATTTGATTAAAACCCAAGTTCGCCAATCTTTTAACAGCCGGTAAACCTTAATCCACGGTGATTTGACAGAATTTCCATACAATATATGTCAAATAATGTTAAACCCGCCGTTTAAATGTCGATGTGAGGTGTAATTAACTCAAACCCCCCGTTATTACAAAAACTTAGTATAGGTTACTCTTAGTTAGGTTTAAGCCAGGACTAAGATATTAAGCTAATTAGAAAAACGTTTCTCTATTAGGTTATGTCACGAATGTGTCATTCATTCCTCTGTGGTCGGCTAATACTTGAATCCATTTTAAGCCTGGTCTAATTTTTTGTAATAACACCGTTGTGGTTTACTTATAGGTATTGTTTTAATGTATCCACTTGTAGGTAATACCTTAAAAATCTGTAGGTACGGCGCCACTTTTCGTAAAAGTAGCTAGGATACCATGATTAAAAATCGTGTAATAAATTCATATTTCAAAATTCTGCATAAGCTTGTGAATGTACTCATTTACCCCGTTATAATGAAGACTTAGTACCAGGTCTAAGCCATGACTAAGCTATCAGCTAGCCAATTAGAAAAGCGTTTCTCTATTAGGTTATGCCACGAATGTGTCATTCATTCCTCATTTGTCGGCTAATAATGTTTTTATAATAAGGATTTTATGTTGTTATTACAAAAAAAATTACCAAGTTTAAGCTAGGTCTAAATATTAACCGACAACAGAGGAATGAATGACAGATTCACTGGTCTGCAGAAGTTAGTGCTTAGTACTTTTAAAATTTCAATAACTTAAAATACGCCAGGGATTTTTGAAGAAAAAGGTATTAGTAAGAATATGATCCCTTTATTTTCTGTAATTGATAGCTTTTTTAAAAAAAAAGCTTCATAAAAAAGCTTTATAAACAAAATCGGTGTTATTACAAAAAAAATAGACCAGGTTTTAAATAGAGCTAAATATTAGCCGACAACAGAGGAATTAATGACACATTCGTGACATAACCTAATAGAGAAACGCTTTTCTATTTGGCTAGCTATTAATAGCTTAAACCCGGTACTAAGTTTTTGTAATAACGGGGTTAAAGTTTTTTATTTAAATTTACAAGTGTCATCAATTCAGATGCCACAAGATTCATAAATGATTGAACATGAAGTACTGTTTAACAGTATTGTGCTTATACCAATTATTCTAGTTTCCGATACCCTCAATTAGTACGTATCCAATAAAAGGCAAGTAATTAGGTAGTGCTTTATGTACACATTAAAATAAATGCTAGAGTGCTGGTTGAGTCATTAAAAATATAAAATATTGATTACCTATGCGGCGGTGGTGTCATTCATTTTTTTCAGAGCCATTCTATATGACCTATAAGTAAAAACTGAAGTTTTTCACAGTTCTTTGAATACAATTTACTTTGTGTACAGGAATACAATGAAACTACGTGATTTCATTCATGCTACAGATTGTAATAAAATAATTTTATCAAGTGTAAAAATTACTAAAAATAATGAAAATATTGCCATTAAATTATGCTTGTAAATCTTGTGTTTCTTTGTTTATAAATACTTTTATAAGTCCTGCGTAAAGCTGATTATTTACTGCCAGTGAATAGTTAACTAATGGATTAACCGTAAGTACTTTGCGGATGAAATGTAATTAACCGCTATGTACCTACACAATTAAATTCAGATAACCATTTTGTTTTCTGATTACTGTGCTTAATAATAACTTTATTAATACAGTATTAATAATCAGTTTTATTGGGCTATTACAGACTTTTAAGAGCGCACTATTCAATATTCCAAGCCCGGTTTAAGAGTGAGTTTGCAATACTTCACATAAAAGTTGATGGATAAAATCTCAGCTACGCAGAGTCAATGAAATTCAGTGCAAAAAACTTTAACGCATCCTCGGTTGCACACTGCACTGGGAGTATGGTAATTGTAGAAAGTAAAAATCTTTTTGAAGAAATTCTTTGGATCTTTTTTTAATTTTCTGTTCAAATGATGTTTTTTTTCAAATATGGTTTTCGACGTAAAGCCACGGCAATTTTGGCAAATCCTCCGTAATAACATTAAAGGTATTATTAAAAAATTCGGATCTCAATATCTATTCTTTTTCGAATCATATTATTTTCACAGCGGTCAGTGTATTTTTTTTTCTTTTGTGCTAACGAACAGGATACTTCTGCTCGGTAAAAAAATATGAAAGTTTTTTCCTGTAATAATTTATTGATCACAGCGACTTTGAGCGACGGCGATCAATATCGGTTTTTTCATATCTATAGACAGATCTAAATTTACATCAATTCTTATTTAAAATACGAAAGACACTGAGATTAATTAACAAATCTTATCTAGGTCTATGATATTTTTCTATGGCTCAGACTTTTAAAACCAAATAATTACCTAATTTAAGATTTTATATATAACCATGAAAATTATCAGTAATAATCTACGGATTTAAAACAAACTGCTTTTGAATAGAAGATCACAGACTAGATTAACCAATCTTGAGCTTAAAATGACTGGTTCGTGTCAGAAAATAAGCATTTTCAGCAATAGAATGCGAAACACAAATGAACACAGATGAACACAGAAAACGTATCGAGTCGTTTCGGGATGAAACAGAAAGGGATCACAAATCTGAGGCAACTGTTGCGTCTCGAGGCATAGAGAGTACAGTGCGATAGAACATTATTTGCCGTTAATTTTCCGCCCGCACATCAAATTGATGGTTTGTAACGAGGCGCGAAACAGTCCTTTAACGATATCCTAAAAACGCGGCGATTGTGTGACGGAGCGCGGTCGGGGGCGCCGAGGTAAAATGGCGGGTCGTAGTAGGCCCAGGATTATGGCCGCTTAAGCGAAAAGTAAAAGTGAGCGTATCTCCCGCTCGATATCGTCCTACCTGTTGCGACGCCGCGCCCGCCTCGCGCCTTAAACTTTTACGCGCCCTCCGTTTACGCTCCGGCAAGTCGCGGTGCCATACATCTAAACAGAGGTATACTCACTCGAAGTTCCCGCCTGAGGATCGGCCGCGTCACCGGAATATTTTTTCACCACTTTTCTAAAAGTTGAATACAGTTTGAAGCTTGTTTTTTGTAGTTGGGCGAAACTACATTGCGCTACGAGCGCGTCGAGTTGCGAGAGACCGGAGTGGTGGCAGCGTGCGGCCACGGTACGAGTATCGGCGACAGTGAGCAGCCTGGCTCTCCACTCTATGAGACCCGTCCCGCCCCGCCTCCCTGCGCACCCTTAAAATCTGCCCCAACCTGTCTTCTACCACCTTACTTACTCCATTAAAACCACAATTACTTATAAATAATTTAACGAACCCTTTTATCGACATTTCTATTGAAAAGTAAAAATGTATTAAGTACTCGTACCTCGTCATTTTTATGATAAGATTTGTGTTTTTCGTATTCATGGTGCGATCTATGAAGATTATTTTTATACGGTAAACAAATTTCAATCATACATGCCTTAAAAAGTATAAAGGCAATATCGAGCATATTATTACATATAATGAGGTGAAAAATGGTAAAACATACTCTTGGGGCTCAAATTGAATGTTAAAATATTTTCATACCAAGTCAGTTTGTTTCTCCACTTACAAATACACTTGTGACTACAAAGCTAAATTTGTAACTTAAAACACACATACAAAGATTCTGATTTTTACAAACACATTTATTCCTGTACAACAATTAATCATAGATACGCCGCAGCCAAAGTACCTAAAGACTGGTTCATATTCGTATTCGTTTTGACGGTAAAAATAATACCTGAACTCTATCTAAATTCCGAGTTCAAAGTCAGTAATCAAGTAGAGGTAAAGTACAGTTATTTAACGCCACAGAGAAAAGCACAACTCGCCAGGATTTCAAATGATCGTTCATGATGTCCTAATTTCGCTATTCAACAGGTTTGCCCAGCGTCGGATTATTATCACAAAATTTTACTATGACGACCCTACGTGAATGCAGGAAATACACACGTCCAAGATAACGTTAATGTAACGATCCATCATTTATTACAACTTAGCCTATATAACTTTGTCTTTATGAGGCTATGTCGCGAGTAATATTGAAACAGCTTAGGGCCCTGTCTCATTAGGACACTGGAGGCGTCACATTTTCGATAAATTAGGAATTTCTGAGCTAAAATTTGAGTTTTAGCTCAAAAAAATTTATGAAAATAACGTTTTGATGATCACTAAATTGTTAAAAAAATACCTTTTAGTACGCGTGAATATAAAAACAATCTTTACAAAAATATTATAACATGTTAAACGCAGAACAAGCCCATTGCTTAAAATAAAAATCTACTTGACTTAGGTCGCTCAACGTCATCAAGCGGATTTTTAAGTACTGATTTTTGTCACTAGGAAAATCGCTCATTGGTATTGCAACCAAGTTGGTACGCTCCATAAAATATTAGACATGACGAATTTGAAATATGAGTATTTAATCCGCTCGTGCATGACTACGGCCGGTGTGGTGCTATCCAGCCGAAAAATCAAGCAGCGAATTTTAAATACTTACATTTCAAATTTGTGTTGAGACCCATCATGTGTAATATATTTATTATAAAGCAACGCGAAAGTTAAAAATATACCTCTTAGAAGCCCTTTACACGACTGACTAACGTCCTCCGTAGCTCAGTTGGTAAAAGCATTCGCCCCACAATAAAGGGACGTGGGTTCGAGTCCCACCGGATGACACGGTTGATCACTGTTTGTGAGCGAAATTTAATTTAATTTCTTTACACTTTGTTGGTACTATATGACAGGTGCCGCCATTATGGTACTTTAGTAAGGTAGGCTTTTAGCCCTGGGACACATGTTCTTTCCGCTTTGGATCCACCAAAGAGATATGAGATGTGATAAGTGAAGTTGTGAGGTGTTTTCGCCCTTTTATCACACAACATCTCAGCTCCGCTCATCCTTAAATCGAATATCAATAAGGAAATTCCGCAATTTCGTTTCGTCTCCACTTTGGAACCTGTGGTAGACTATTAATGCTATGGTCCGTGTAAGCCAAGGTTTCAGGGAGAATATATTTACTAGCTTTGTCTTATAAAAATGGCTACTCAGTTTGACCTTCTAATCCAGCCTAAATAGAACCTTGTTATCACACCAACCGTAGCACATTTACTCACTCATTCATTTTTGTAAAGAAAAGCCTGTATGAGCCGATATTCGTTTTTCGGGTTCGGAAAAGTGTCTACGGGAACCTTTTACAAAGGCTATATTTACTCATGTGCCTTCACCCATTCGTCCGCGTCGGACTGGCATACAGAACCTGTAATATGTAAGTCTGACTCGCATTTGGCCGAATTTCTGTTCGGAAAGAGTCCGTGCCGAAACTCTATATGTGATTCATGACTAGATAAGGGTTAGGAAACAAAAAATACGGGGTGTATTAAGGGAAATACACAAGAGAAAATAATCATCAGTTTCTTTTGACCTTCCAGTGAAAAAACATATACATTTTACTGTAAAACATCAAACCGCTTTTAAGCATAGTCGTTATGGAAATGAGCCCGTGTGCCTTAGAACGGTCACACACTTCATCCCTTCCGAACCCGATCCAAAGTAGCCATATTTATGATAATTTATTTACGGAAGTCGTAAGATAATTTATTTACGCACTCCGTTTTTCACCGTCTGGATTCTCCACAAAACGAAGATTTATTCCGTGGGTGAGAAACAAAACGTTAACTTTTGGATCGTATTTTATCTCTCCCTCTAGATCTCAGATCTCAATCGAGTACCTAGCCAAATTTAAGCTTATGAAATATACTTATATCTACTATATATACGTCCTCAATGCCTTGTGTATCGAAATGGCTCGCTGTCATGAAAATCTGATTCGTAATTAAATAAATTGTAAAGCAATAAATGCCAGATTTGATTAACATTATGACAGTAAAACAACTAAAGTTTCAGATGGATAACGAATACTAACTGTTAATTAATTTTATACTAGCTATTGCCCGCGACTTCGTCTGCGTACACTCAATCTTATACCTTTAAACGAGCAATTTAAACGAGAAAAGAGTGAATAGGCTGCTTCTAGACAGACATGTCCCATCATCGGCCGCATCGTCGCTTACCATCAGGTGAGATTGCGGCCAATGCGGTGAGATTGTCTGCCTATTAAATTAAAAAAAAAACTTATAAATTAATTTATTTACATATATATATATATATATATTTGTATATTTGTGTATTTGTGTATGATCTCGGAGACGGCTCTAAAGATCTTGCTGAAATTTGGTATGTGGTTATCGGGATTGAGAAATCGATCTAGATTAGTCTCATGTTTAGAAAAACGCGTATTTTCGAGTTTTCATGCCTTTTAATTTTTTCAGAATATGAAAGAAAGAAGAAAAAAATTAGTTCACGAGGCCAGGCCAATCTCGCTTGGTGACGAAACATTTTTTATTCAAGTTTTTAACTTTTTTTTGTTTTTTAAATAAGATTTACAAATCATAAAGCTTTTTCTACTTATTAGTAGTACCTGAGCAAAGCTGGGTCACCCAGGTACTGATAGAAAATGACTCGTTCCACCGTCCAGTCATCATTACCATCTCCTATGTGTACTTCATCGTATGGTAAAAAATTAAATGTACTACGTCGTATGGTGAATAAGGTAATCCTGTTACTGTGGATGTACAAATTATCTTGAGATGAACTATTGTGTAGGTTGTACTTTGATCAAACTAAAGTACGCGAATTAAAATTAATTCAGCAGATTTCGATACGTCCACCGGATGCCACGGTCGATCAATTGTTGTAAGTGAAATTCAATTTAGATTTCGAGGTTTCGATTATTTACCATAGGTAACATAAAAAAAATTGCTCAAAAAAACCTCAAAAAGTTCTGGAGGACATATTTTTTTTTAATCAACGTACAGAATTGGACATCTTAGTTGTATGAAAAGTATCTGTAGATTTATAGCTCTACCTACCTTCATATTATTTCACTCCAGTAATTTCACGTTAAAAGGTATTTCAGCTTGTCGGGAGCTATCTTAGTTGAGCGACAAAGCTAAATTAATTATCAAACAGACATGTTAAAGCACTTGGACTTAGCCCACATGGTAGTGTTGAGTAATGGCGGGTGATATGGCCAGCATTATGGGCACCTTCCCGAGGGGCAACAATCTTGGACAGATATCCATACTCCATACTAATATTATAAATGCGAAAGTGTGTCTGTCTGTCTGTCTTAACAGACAAGCAGACAACAAAAAGACAAGCGTCAAGATGTAACCCTCTTGACGCTTAAACCACTAAACCGATTGAGATGAAATTTGGTATGGAGACAGTTCGAGACCCTGGAAAGGACATAGGCTACGTTTTGTCACTATATAAAAATATTAAGGGGGTGAAATGGGGGATGAAAATTTATATGGAAAATCCAATTCTTGCGGGCGAAGTCGCGGGGAACCACTAGTACTTATATATTAGATTAACTAAACTATGTGACTTTTTTGCATGTAAATAGTTATAACTTGGCATGTTAATAGTTCAGTTTAATAGAGGTAAATAATTTAGTTTTGATATTTCTTTCATAAATCAACAAATGTCATCCCCAGTATAATTAGAAAAAGCTTTCTAAATAAATTGCATAAACTTTTAGGTATTTTGGCATTCTCGAGGTAAATGTTCCCTCAAAAGTCCTTTAATCTTGAACGAAATTCTGTTGAATAATTATTTGCACTACACTATGCCATCCACGCTAATATTTAACTCTAAAATGGAAAGTAAATCAGTCTGTCTGTTTATCTGTCTGCTGCGCTTGCACGTTTAAATCGCTGAACCGATATTGATAGGTTTGTAAGTTAGTTTGAGACCCTGGGTAGAATACATTATAAGTACACAAGCTGTTGTTTTGGACAGCGTCCACCAACTCAGGGATGATGGTATGAGTTATGCTAATTCAAATTAGTTTTTTTTTTCAATTTTTTTTTAAGAGTCTGAGTTATGTACATTACTTGTTTCACTAACCGATGCTCTTACGGTGAGGGAAAACATCGTGAGGAAACCTGCATATTCAGGCGACTGAATGGGTTACCATGATCCAAAACTGGTCAGGTTCCCCTGGTAACAGGGTCACGGAGGTCAGATGGCAGTCGCTCCGCTGTAATTACCTGATCTGCCACAACTTGGATCATGGTCCTGACCCTGGGCCCTCCGAAGAGCACAACCGGGATAACGCTAGAAGGATGATGAATAAAGTTTCCTTCACAACATGTCAAAAAAAATTCACAACGAATGGGGACTCGCTCCCTCGTGCGTAGCTACGAAATGCTACGCCGTAGCTAGTAAGCTACGTGTAGCTACCGATAGGTTGATAGTTTTTCAACTCACACGCTAGGATAGCAATAATATATAGTGCCTTTTATGCTGTTATTTTCGTGTGTAATATGATGTCCATTTAAAAAATGTATTTTTTTTCTTTCTATGTTTTTTTTATTTGGGTTTGCTCTTGACTCTAGACTAAGCCAGATGTGGCATAGACAGAGTCAATGGTGGAGCGAGCTCACCCAGTAGGTTCTGATACTCCCACTCACCGACGGAACATACTCGTAGCAAGCTGTTTGGTGCCGGGCTCCGGTGGGAGGATGGTAGCTATCAGGCGGCACCTAACGGAGTCTACCACCGCTGGTGGGATCATTCAGCCGTACATAATTTTGTTTGCTCGGAGTGGACACTAGAAGTAGATCCTTCTGTTTGTGTAGAAAGTATTTTTTTTTTGCGGGCAAAATAATAATAATAATAAATTGTTTCAACAAACACACCAATTACCTAGCCCCAAACTAAGCATGAGCTTGTGCTATGGTGACTAGGATAACGGATAGAAATACTTAAATACATATAAACATCAATGATTTAGGTACAAATGCTCGTGCTCATCACACAACATTTGCCCCTTGCGGAATTCGAACCCGCAAACGCCTGGTTTAGAAGTCCGGTGCGCGAACGACTACAACAAGACGGTCTTCAAAATGCTGAGAAACGATAGTTAATAGTTTTTTTTTTATCAAACTTCATAAAATTACTATATATTGCTCTATATTTAATTCTTTATTATATTAGCAAAACTTTTATACCTGCTACTGACACAGGGTGGAAGTTTACCACTTAATGTAATAATTAAGTGCTAGCACTGCAAGAAAAGTTTCGTGATAAATCACTCTAGTAATTAGATACTACCATTTGGTTATTTAGCTTAACCAGCGCGAGGGCTATTATGAGTTTGTATTTTGTATTTTGAAAATGGAATTGGCTAGGTTAGAAACTTAATTAATATTTGGTACCTACCTAATCAATGTAGGGTTAATTAAATAACCAGTGACCGGTGACCTATCGAAGCTTATTTTTCCAAATATTAATTAAGCAATAGTTGTTAGGGATTTTAGAGATTTTGCTTACTAATCGGTTATTAAGAATAATAAAAATGTTATTTCAGATTTTAATTGACGACCGTCTTGGTTCGCGCACCGGAATTCTTAACCAGGCGGTTGCGGGTTGGAATCCCGCAAGGGGCAAATGTTTGTGTGATGAGCACGAGCATTTGTACCCAAGTCATGGATGTTTATATGTATTTAAATATTTCTATCCGTTATCCTAGTCACCACAGCACAAGCTCACGCTTAGTTTGGGGCTAGGTAATTGGTGTGTTTGTTGAAACAATTTATTTATTTATAAATCCATACATTAATGAGTTAGTATTAACTTAATCTTATTCTAGTGTTAGTAACAAGTTATTTTAAATTAAACTAAATAAAAAAAATGAAAGCCGATGCGGCTCCCGTGCTACATTGCTACAAACATAGCCAGTGATAGATGTGTTATTGTGATGATCACGAGTTTTTGTATCTAAAGTCATGGATGTGAGTAAACGTATTTTAGTATTACTATCCGTTTTTGTTCCTATAACACAAGCTTCAAGTTCGCTAGAATTTCAGTAGCAATTTGTTTGTCTAGCCGATGTTTTTTGAAAGTACGGGTGGCAAGCACGATGTGACATCACCGTCAGGAAAACTTCGAAGTGAGAGGTTACAACTTTATTTGCAACTTAAGTACAAAAAAAATTAAGGACTGAGCAGCTTTAAGGTACGTACTCAGTGCCTTACATCAACAATTACGATACTTCTCAACGTTAGTGAATACATGAGGCCCAAGGAGGTAGGAACCAGTTTGGTGCGATCTAAGTATTTTTTATCTAAACGTTGAAAATACTGGGGGCCCAAGATGGTAGGAACCAGTCTCGAGCACTAAGCTAGCTAATCTTATCCGGGGAGTACTTACATTACGACACAAAACTTATTCAACGCGATGTAAGCGTGATCAGCGCCATCTATTGACAAGGGGCCGAACTAATGCGTGGTTACTTATCATATTAGGTAAAACTTACATAGCGTGATCTAATAATGGCCAACGCCATCTAAGTACAGGTAGCGGAACTAATATGTGTGTGTAATTAAAATTGTAGGTTTGTTACATCCGTAAATACATTAGTACGTTAAATTAAAGTTGAATAAAACAACGCTAAATGAGTGCAAGCAACATAAACCGCACTGTAGATCTGCGTTCCGTGCAGCGCGCTTACTACCGAGAAACTTCATCTGAAATGCAGGAAATGCATCTCCCGTATACGGCCCGTCGTAAACTTAGCCGATGAGTACAGATAGCTACACTACCATGCCAGTTTGGAACGTAGGAAATTACTTATACTATGTCTCGAAATGTTTCCACACCGAATTTCAGGTTCCTGTTAATTTTTTAGACAGACAAAAGAAACAGTGTTACTTACTGTCAAGTTAATCTACAATCATATTTTTAAATCTATTAGATATCCAGACCTTTAACACTTTTATAAGAAGACAAGCAGTTCCCCGCGACTTCGCCTGCGTCAAAAGTCGCATTTTATATACAAACTTTCATCGCCTATTTCACCCCCCTAATGATTTTATATCGTGACAAAGAAGCCTATGTCCTTCCCAGGGTCTCAAACTATGTCTGTACCAAATTTCATATGAATCAGTTCAGTGGTTTCGGAGCCTATTCAATACAAAAAAAAAACAATCAAATCTTTCCTCTTTATAATATTAGTTTAGAAGAAGAAGTACATGTCAGGATTATGAAAAAATATTAAAGACCTACTATCTAATAATAACCCAAAATCCCTGATTTTAGAAATATCGAGTTTCTAACCTAGTAGTTTGGGCTGTGCCTTGATATGTCAGTCACTCAATAAGTCAGTTTTCATTTTTGTATATACATAGAAGTTTATCTGCTAAAAATATTAAAGTGTTAGTAGAATTTTGTATTTATTTTTTACATCTTATACTGCCAATCATAGTAATTCTTTAGATGTTTTCTCATTGTAAATTTTTTATACAATTTGTTAGCGAATATTCAATATTAGATTCTTCGAGTTATTGAGAAAAATGTTAGTGGATTTTCATATTGATACTTAATTTGTTCTGTGAATATTGCGGGCTAAACCAATATAATACGATATATCATAGTCGAGGCGGTATGTTGGACCTCGTGTTAAGTGATTTTAACCATGACCAGGTCTTAGTATCCGAGGGCGAGCCCTTAGTACCTATCGATGTGGTTCACCCACCACTTGAGGTAACAATTAAATTTATCCGCGGTTCGCCGGCGCAGCCTCCATCTTGTCCACCTCCTACCCAACGGCCGGATTCAGGTCCAAATTATGACTGGCGGAAAGCAGACTTCCAAGGTCTATACGCGGCATTAAGTAGCTTAGACTGGTCTGATATGTTTACCGTTGAAGATATTGACATTGTTGTTAAATTATTTTATGATCGGCTCTATGATTGTATCAGCCAATACGTTCCAGTAAAATCTAATCGCGTGCAAAGCCAAAATTACGTGTATCCTAGATGGTTTAATAGAGATATAATTAGTAACATACGGAAAAAGTATTATCACCTGAAGCGGTATAAGTTAGAAGGGAAAGAATTTAATAAAGAATTATTTAATTATTACAGATGGCACGTCAAAAACTTAATTGACAATGCGTACAAGCAGCACTTAAATTTGACAGGTAAAAATTTAATTGACGATCTAACCAAATTTTGGGAATATATTAAGGATAGGAAACACGACAGGAAACGCGTGAACATGTATCGGGCTAATTGAGTCGAAGTTGTAGAGCAAGCAGCGGCCGACGCTTTTGCCAACTATTTCGGTTCCGTCTATGCAAACGAAGCACCTCTGCTGGATCCCAATGACGCCATGTAAGCCGCGAATAGGCATTGTAATGCAACTTGTATTTCAGTTAATACAGTTAACGAGGATAACCTAAAGGAAGACTTAAACCAAAGTCGTCTGGTGGGCCTGATGGTATCCCTGTTTTCCTTGCAAAAGACTGCATAACCGCTTTTGAGATTCCGCTTCTTTATATATTTAACCTTTCTCTGTCTGCATCTAGGTACCCTGAAATGTGGAAAGTCTCTAGGGTCACCCCAGTTCCTAAAGCTGAAAGTGGAAATGAAGTATCCTGTTTTAGGCCGATTGCAGTTTTGACAGTTTTTGCAAAATTATTTGAAATAGTACTAAGCCAGCAAATAAATAAACAAACTGCTTTGTTACTACATGATAGTCAACACTGTTTTCGACTAGCTCGCTCTACTACAACAAATCTTGTTTCTCATCTAGACTACATTTATGGGGCGTTACATGCTGGTAAACAAGTAGATGCTGCCTACTTTGACTTCAAAAAGGCATTTGATTTGGTCGACATGACATGACATCTTGTTGCAGAAACTGGCTATTATTGGCTTTGATCATAATCTGGTGATATTTTTTTCAAATTACCTGCGTGATCGCCGGCAATTCGTTAAGGTCGGTAAATTCGAATCTAGTCAATATTATACTAGGTCTGGGGTGAGCCATGGAAGTACGCTAGGACCGTTACTTTTTCTTATATTTATCAATGACCTTTCCGAAAGCGTCATTACTGCCAAATGCCTATTATTTGCAGACGACCTCAAATTAAGTCTCGGTGTAGATGATCCAACTGACTACGAAGCACTGCAGAAGGATATTGACGCAGTTTTGAACTGGAGTCAAAGGAACCATCTTTCATTTAATGCAGGAAAGTGTAAAATCATCACATTTACACGTAAGCTGTGTCCGCAATACGTAAATTATAAATTATTAGACGCGCCCTTACAAAGGGTAAGTGAAATTCGTGACTTAGGATTGATATTAGACTCTAAATTAGACTTTCATGACCATGTGAACGCAGTATGTAAAAAGGCTAGTAAAATGCTAGGCTTCGTTATCCGTACCTCTTCTCAGTTTGACGGATTGGATGTCGCAATGGTTCTGTACAATGCGTATGTCCGAAGTCAACTTGAATTCGGCGCACCTATGTGAGATCCTTATGAGGATAAATATATTCTCCTGGTGGAAAAGGTACAGCGCAAATTCGCACGTTGGCTGTACAAAAGAAAGTATGGGTACTATCCACATCTTTATCCGTCCTTATTTGTTAGTGGTATGGTAGGACTAGAAACGTTAAAATTTAGAAGAGTTATGCAGACGATTGTAGACTATTTGTGTATCATACACAACAAGATTGATAGCCCGTCGATTCTGAGCCAAATAGGATTTCAGGTGCCTAATCGTTTAAGCTGGAACGCGGAAGGGTTAGTGGAGCCGCGACGGTGACCGCGCCTGTTGTGTTGGCCCTCAGCGCGCACAAAGTACGCCGCGAATGCTCCCACCGTTCGGGCTCTACGCCTTATAGGACTTTAATGTCGATATTTTAAAACCCACTCAATATACTATACGGTTTTTAGGTCTCTTCAAATCTTTTGATCTATTTAATGTCTTTTACGAACCAACGAGAGTAACTCCTACAACGGCGACTTATCTAGATAACTTCTTTTATCATACAGAAATTACAAATAAATCAATTTTACAAAAACTCAGTTCAGACCATAGGGGACAAATGATCTCATTGGAATATAATCATATTCCCAATACAGTGGAAACTGTTTTTAGGCCGGTCACTGCTAATAGGTTAGATAGATTCAAAGACAGAATTATTAATAGTCTCAATTTGGTCAAACCTAGCACCACCATCAATGTGGATAAGCTATATGAAGATCTTTTTAACCTCATTAAGAATAAATTTAATCAAATTTTTACCAAAAAAACAAAAAGCAATTGTACAACTAGATGTAAGTTTAATGAGTGGGCTACGCCTGGTATTCATAAAAGTAGGAATAAATTATACGATTTATATAGTATAAGAGAATATTCTTATGACCCACTTTTTATCGATTATGTTTAAACTATTCTAAAATTTTTAAAAGAGTGTGTGTTGCTGCTAAGTCTAACCACCTCCGTAGATTAGTTTTAGGTTCTCAGAATAAAGCAAAGGCTACATGGAATATCATAAATAAAGAAACGTGTAAAACTAAATCAAGAGACTGTACATACTCACTACGAATTGAGAGTAAACTACTTAAAAAGAACTCTGAAGTTGCAAATGCCTTTGAAAGTTTTTTTTACTAATATTGCAACTGCAACAACCAAAGACCTAGCTTCTTCAGAAGAAGCCGAGTCTATCCTTAAATGTAATGTTAATAAGTGTGATTCTCTGCTGCATTTCAGGCATGTAAGCTCTAGTGAAATTATAAAATCATTCAAAGGATTAAATATTAAAAAAACTGAGGACTTATGGGGATTATCTGTTTACATTATTCAAACAATCATTGACACGATAGCCCCACATTTAGCAGTTATTTTCAATTGATGTATCGACGAAGGACAGTTTCCTAATTTATTGAAATTCAGTAAAATAGTTCCCTTATTCAAATCTGGTGAGAAAAGTGACCCCTCCAATTTTCGACCCATATCTATCTTACCTGTATTAAGTAAAATTTTTGAAAAGCTTATATTTAATCAACTTTTATATCACTTTAGTTTAAATAAACTATTACATAGTAATCAATACGGATTCACGAAAGGTAGAAATACCACCGATGCAGGAGTTGCTCTCTTGAAACATGTATTTGATGCTTATGATAATAAGCAAGATGCTATAGGTGTCTTTTGCGATGTTTCTAAAGCTTTTGATTGTGTAGATCACTCGACTTTACTGAAAAAATTACATCATTATGGTGCCTCAATAAATTCATTAAATTTATTTCATTCGTACCTTACTAGTAGAACGCAAAAAGTTTATGTTAATGGAGCTGAGTCTTCCGGGGCACTTCTTACTATGGGTGTGCCACAGAGTTCGATATTAGGACCTCTTTTATTTTTAATCTATATAAATGACCCTCCATACTTTGTCGAGGGTCTTTGTGAGATAGTATTGTTTGCTGATGATACGTCACTATTATTTAAGACCCCTAGGGGTAAAAAAATGTTGACGATGTAAATAGTACCCTTTCACAAATATTACATTGGTTTACAGCTAATAACTTGTTACTTAACGCAAATAAAACGAAATGTGTTAAATTTACGATGCCAAATGTTCGGCAAGTCTCAACACATGTTAAAGTAAAAGACGAACTAATAGATACTTCAAGCTCCACAACATTCCTAGCAATTACTCTAGACTCGAAACTTCAGTGGGGTCCTCATATCGAGACCTTGTCAGGAAGACTTAGTTCAGCTGCTTTCGCGGTAAAAAAGATAAGGCTTCTGACTGATATTGAAACGGCAAGATTAGTATATTTTAGTTATTTCCACAGTTTGATGTCTTACGGTTTGTTATTATGGGGATCTGCTGCAGATATAGAAATAATATTTGTACTGCAGAAGCGAGCTGTGCGAGCCATTTACAACCTCAAATCTCAGGATTCACTAAGAGAAATATTTAAAGAAGTTAAAATATTAACACTAGCTCCCCAGTATATTTATGAAAATCTGATTCATGTCCGCAAAAACTTGCATTTATTTTCAAAAAAGAGCGACGCGCATAACTATAATACAAGAAATAAAAATAAACTAGCCGTTCCAAAACTATAGGATTCAAAAGGTTGGTAATTCATTTTTGGGGAGATGTATAAATTTTTTCAATAAGCTACCCGATCATATTGCTGAATTACCTATACATAAATTTAAAACAACTGTTAAATGTATTTTAATGTCTAAATGATATTAAAAAATAGATGAATTTTTAAATGACAATAATAAAAATGTATGGAATAGTTTTAAGGAACACAAATCTTGCAAAACTTTGAAAAGAGGCTATGACAATAGTGACTGATTTTCTTTGCTGCTTCTTCTCAGCACTAGCCCACAATTGTCCCAAAGCAGTGGTAGGGTTCTATTTTATGTTGGGACGTGTATAAGTGCTCCTTGCGATCCTATGTACAGAAATAAATTGAATATTGACATATTTGCAGACA
Organism: Pyrausta nigrata; assembly: GCA_949316185.1. Lineage (NCBI taxonomy): Eukaryota > Metazoa > Arthropoda > Insecta > Lepidoptera > Crambidae > Pyrausta > Pyrausta nigrata. Next base: position 6,761,919 of record OX438936.1, read on the forward strand.
GCTTCGGTCAATTCATGCACAAAGCTGTTTTTTACATAGAAAGTTTGTGTTCTGAGTGTTTTCGCAGTAGTATTACCTAACCTGACATAAGAATTTCATTACTTTTAATTATTCTGTCTAACTCTAATGTGTATTTTTTCTGACATAATATTTAATATTAGTGACATATGTTATTGTAATCCTGATGTATCTTTTTATTTTAAATTGATTTTCTATATTGTAATGTTTGTTCGACCATTTGTTTTTTTACTGTGAGTGACTAGCATACTGTCGCTTTGGGCGACTGCAAGTCAGTATGTTTACTGTTAAATAAATAAATTAAGTAGATTATATAAGATACCGCGACCAAATTCATAACAATATTTATGGTAGGTATTTAATATAATATTTCAAAATACAAGATTTTACGACCATATAGCTATAATAATCAAGAAACGCTGACGTGTTTAAAAAAATTGATGTCAGATTTGAATTCAGCAAATTCTTTTGGGAGGACAGAAAAAAAACTTTCGGGTAACTGAACTGTGGCAGAGAGTAATTGTTTGGATTGATTAGTAAGTACTTTTACTTGTAAGGAATAGTAGAGATACTTACTGGTTGTACGAATAACCTTGCACCACGGTGATTTTTAGGGTTTCGTGCCACGAAAAGTAAAAAGGAACAGACTCTTATAAGATCATTTTGTTGTCCGTATGTCCGTCTGTCAGTCAAGACCCTTCTTATCAGGGGGTTGAAGTATCAAGTTGAAATTAACACCAAATAATTAAGGATGCTGTACTACCTTGAAGCTGGAAAATATCAAGTTTCTAAGGTTTACGCAATCCAAAGATAGTTACGGCATATTTAACTGTATTTCAAACATTTTGCAGGGAAATCAAAACCTAAAGGGTATTTTACTTATGCCTAGAATAATAAAATTTGGCAAGAAAGAGGGTCTTAAGCACAAGTAATAATAAAATTAATTTTGTCAAAAACATTACAGTGTTTAAAATAGTGATCGAAGTCACCTTTTAAGCAAAAATGCCTGTGACAGGTGACCTCGCTCTTCCATATTTATATTGCAGTTACATTATATAGTTTTATTCTAAGATGCTAATAAATTATAACAAAAATAAGTTGTGAATTTACAAAGTGTTAATTAAAGCTAGACTTATTGGTTAATTCGTAAACAATAAACTTATTATGTAGGGGTGTTCTTTAAGGGGGAAATTATTATCTTCTTAGAAATCAGTTCCGAACGTGTGTGTAAGTGTATGTGTGTGTAAGTGTGTGTGTGTATTGTATGTGTGTGGGTGTGTGTGTGTGTGTGTGTGTGTTTGTGTACGAGTGTGTGTTTATATCCTATCTTGTGTGTTTAAGAATATTCTCTGTTTCCTCATAGTTTAAGGGCATCAGTAGTAAGTAAAGGATAAATAAGAAAACCGACTGCTTACACCGTAGAAAAAACCCTTTGTTTGTACGGAACTCTCAGTGGGCGAGTCCGATTCGCACTATTGTATTGCCTGGTTTTTGCGTTAAAATTTATTTTTATTTCTGCGATTGTGATAGATACGAATAACAATGTAAGATCTTGTATTATCAAATTTTTCTTGGACGAATAAACATGCTAGCCTTTTAGTTGAATATAGATATGAATCTAAAAATGTATTAATATACCTAGTACCTAGATAATATTAATTCTTCTTAAGTTATATAAAAGTATCTGAAAAGGAATAATATGTTGTAAGTTATGTTCAATCAAACATTTCACTTTATTATTTTTAAGATAAAATACTATTATATATTGTTAAGAGAACCTATATTCTTTACTGTTCACCCTTTCGATGTTATAAAAATATAGGTTGTATTATATTCCCATTCAGTCGGTTAAATTCCCTGTTAAAGCTAGCAATTTTATGAAAATCTTTGAATGAAATATCACTTATTTATAAAAATAAATATCTTTAATCAAGAAAATATCCTATCTGCAACTTGATACCCTGTTAGACGAAAGTATTCACCTTCAGATGAAATTACCCAAAATATTAAATAGAGAACAAAGACAAATTACTTCAAGTCTAGAAAATTTTATTTGATGTGTACGCCGTTATTAAATAAATTTACCAATAAACTGACATGAAAAGTTCCACCCGTAGTCTCTCAGCGTGTAAAGTTAGAGGTGACTTCTAATAATTTCAACATAAAGTGAGGATTTCACTTTAATAAGATGATATTTGAGTAAAAACTTACGACATTCTGAACTCGAATAGCTTCGAAATGAAAAGGTAAGAATGCAGAATTAGACGTATACCATTTGATTTTTTAAAATGTTTAGTTTACATTGTTAATCTGAATTCCCTGCATGAAAAGCTGCAAGGGTTACAAAAGGCTTCGATATGTACGGAGACTCTGAGAGACTTCCAAACTCAATTCAAATAACTTAGTGGTAATTTTATGTTAATGTGGTTCAAATTGCCCTTTTATATGCTACTAATGATCAATGTTGACTTTACCTAACACAAAATTTTAGTTTTATTTGTTCGATTTGAACAGGTCGACACCCCCATCACTCTCCCACCACACTTCGGTAAGTGTCAAAAAAGTAAAGGTACGCAAAAGTCACGTGATGTTTCGGTGCCTTACCTATGTCGATTTCATACATTTTGCTAGCGATAGCGAACATGATGTTTACGGGCTCTGGTAAGGCTTGCTTCTCTCATTTTGCATCTGGTGGTAACATTTCGCTTTACTCAAAAAAAGATCGTCGTGCCGGATGACATGCGTGCTAATGGGATAACCATAACAAATGCAGAAGACCGTCCAAAGTTGAAGCATAAGAGTAGAAAAGCGGACCCCAGGCTCTAATAGGATGCAACCGGGACGCTTCGGATGATGATGATTTATATTTCGTATTGCAACCGTATCGCAGAACAAACGAAAGTGGTACCGGGGCGGGAATTTTCGCAATATTCAAGTTTGTATAAACCAGAAAAGGAACGATCTCTACGTGGCATGGTGTTAAAAGCAAAACGAATATTACAGACATCTCGCGGTAGGAGGCACTTACACTCTTCTTGTATTATGCGCTTTAGCTGAAGATGCATCAAAGCTCAAGAGATTAATCGGTGAGCCAATTTCCGAAGCTGCCACACACACAGGAGTAGCTTAGTGTGTCCCATGTAAGACATTTAATAACAAAGTTTACAGATTTCAGTTCAACAATAAACGCGTTTGTATTTTAGTTTTATTCAAGAAGTTGTAACTCTATCTATGAGACTGAGCTTTTATAAATATGTCACTGGCAAAATATCCTAACCTAAGTTCTTTCCGACCGATAAAGACCCCACTGTCCACCACATGTCTACAACGCATACTCTCCTATTTCGGCCACGTTATGCGTAAAAAGGATGGCAACCTCGAAAAGTTGGTCATCGTTGGTAATACTGAGGGTAGAAGACCACGAGGTCGATCACCGTTGGACTGACCAAATAAAAGAGGCCTCTTCTCCATCCAAATTCTACCATATGGTGAAGGCTGCTGCAGACCGGAATCGATGGAGGCAAACCGTCCGTTAGAGAGGCTCGAGTGACCACGATCCTCAGTAATGAGGGACCGACTGGAGAGAGAGAGAAGTTCTTTCCCGTGCAGGAGAGAAATGTCTAACGAGATTGTATTGCACACGCTGTTCGGCGAAGGCGTTGTATTACAATAACTTTATTAACTGTAAACTTTTTGAGTTGCATTTAAACATGAGAATGCGTGTGTGGGCCAGTAATAGCTCATCATTTCGATATAATGATCCTTTTGTTATTGAGCATTGTAATTGTTATCGATTTTTGGAAAAGGCCTATCAAGATATTAAGTGTCCTAAAGTTGATATTGAGTTTCGTATGTTGTATGACTGTTATTTAAATTGGACTATGGAAGTAGGTATGTGGTGGAACAAATTTATTAGTACGACTGGATGTAAGCGAAAGCAATTGTATGCATATGGTCCAACGAATGTTGTAAAACAACTTTTATGAAAAAGTGTTGGGGCGGGTCAAAGTGTTGGGGTTGAAACATGTTTAGTATCCTGGGGTGGGCAAGTTCTTTATGCAAGAATTTAAACCTGATTTTCATAAGGTTATTTTATTTGAAGAGTTTTCTTATCAATATTGTGTGCCTAGTATGTTAAAAGGTTATTGGAAGGTCGTGTGTATTCTTATCCTGTTAAATGTGGTGCGTCTTTGCTTATTAAATTTACTGGCCCTATTATATTTGTGTCTAACGAATTAGATGATAAGATAGATGAAGCATTAAAATCACGTTTATTGTTTTTTAGTGCGAATGAGGAATACTGGACGTCCGAGAGCGCGTGTGTTCCGACAATGGAATGGAATACGTTTATTAAGGATGACACGCTCAGATCAAACTCAATTCAGGCCGTTTTCTAAAGAGACCCAATCGTTATCTACAAACATTGGTATCTAACTACAAAAAAATAAGTACTAACTAACTACATATTTCGGTATGTAAAACGCATTTATACATAAAGATATATTTATTAACATAGTAAATATTGTAATCACTTAAAGTGATGCGAGTATCAACTAGCACTTAACTCGCGCAAGTAAAAATAAAAAGGCAGTTAGTATTCAATAAAATTTAAAGTATTTGAAGCACGCTTTTAGCTGGGAGTGAGAGGTTTGAATAAAAAAATATTGCTTTCATACATTTTCCAATATACAGAGCGTTCAGTAAAGGATAATCCAATAACTAAAGTGATTCAACAGGTTGTCTGCCAAACTATTAACGATACATAGAACTATTTTTGATAAATGCTGTTATCTCGAATATACCTATACTAGTGGTTCCCCGCGACTTCGCCCACGCAACAGTTGGATTTGCATATAAACTTTCATCCCCCATTTTACCCCCTTTATGTTTATATATCGCTACAAAATGTAGCCTATGTCCTTTCCAGGGTCTCGAACTGTATCCATACCAAATTTCATCTAAATCGGTTCAGTGGTTTAAGCGTCAAGAGCTAACAGACAGACAGATAGACACACTTTCGCATTTATAATATTAGTATGGTTTTTTATGCTGTTGTCTCCCAAACTGTAAATACAAGTCATCTAATCATAATAACACTTCACAAAAGTATTACATGTCAGTTTTTATTAAGCATCGTCAGGAAAAGTAAAAGTTAGGCTTCATAGCACTGTTAGACGAGTAAGTATGCAATCGAACCGATTCAATACAGAAGTTTTTTCAATGTCAGATTCAAAGAGTTTTTCTAGTTGAAAGCTTTCTGCTTGTTGATTCTCCAAGTTTATAACAGCTCAATCGTTTACGACTAATCTTTTCAATGTTCCGTAGCGAAGTAATGAAGAATCCTTATGATTCTGCACGCCTGTCTGTCCCCGGTTTAGTTCGGGAACTTATCAAGTAACGATGCGCTATTTTAAGTCTAATACAAACCTGTGAAACAATATAACCACTGCTAAACTCTTGAATATTAATATGAGACGTTCAAATTAAGTTTGGCTGTATGTCGGCACATAATTCCAAATTAGCCTTTCAACACCTGGGTGTTGAACAGTTTTTACACGAACTAAACTGTAAGTACGCCCAAAAATATTATGTATTAACTACGCAATTTAACAGAAAATATTTCGGAATAATCGACGCCATAATTGGTACAAGGAAAAAATATCTCAGCACAACAAAATCGCACAGAATAAAATGCGCAAAATGAAAATAACTGCAGACGTTTATTAATCATTGTAAAACGATTTCTATATTCAAGAACATATTGTTAAAAGCCGGCCAAGTGCGAGTGCATCCACGCACAAAGTGGTTCTGTAGACTCGTGAGTCTGTAACTTACATAAGTAATATCATAAAGTTTCAACCAAGTACAATCGGAAGCATGTTTGGTTATGCATTTGAACTACGAAAACAGCTTTTATTATGTATAGAATAGAGGCGATTTGAAGTTCAATATGCATAGTCTGACGTGCGACTGTGAGTACAGTCTACAGACAAAACTAAACAGAGCGGTATCTTATGTTTTTTTTAAATAGGGGCGACCAAAATGTATGGGCGTATGGGCTTGTCACTGTCATATTATCATAGATGGTAGACTACACGGACCTCGACAATACGTACTTGTATTATACAGGTCAGTGGTAGACTATCATTCTGATGAAGTTCAAATAGCTGTGATAATATTATTAATTTCATCTTTTCATTCTTTGTATCAAAATGAAGATCGTCATGATAACATAAACAAATCAAATTACTTTCTTGTACCAATATTTTCTATGGTTTCGGTCGCAGACATGCACACCTCGCTCGATCTGTGCGCTAATGTTTAAACTGAAAAAAAAATGTACGCGTTCCTTGTAGTGTTCGACGGAACCCAGACAATGGTAAATACGAAAGATTTACTGCTTGTATTTCACGTGAAGATGAGGATATATGGGGTATTTTTCCACTTAACTCCACAACAACCCTATCGCGAGCAGTTGCAGGTGCATTTTATCGCGGCAATATACCGCTACCATGATCGAAAGCGACGCGACTGCTGCAATATTTTATTTTGACATACGGAGATAGGTAATCAGATCAGATTAACTGGATAATGGCCCACACGACCCAAGTTAACTTAACGTCAGTCGTTCACACTTCCCAATAGGGTCATTCTACTTATAAGGAAAATAAATATGGTACAAAAAAAACGATTTGTAACAACTTTTTCAGCTTTATTTTAAGAAAAAGTAAAAACAATAAACTTATTTATTTGTAATAGAGCTCCCTGGTAGTTTTTCTCAAGATAACTATAAATTTTCAAAAATATGTGATAACAGAAATGATGTTTATTATCACAGAAAAAACCTTTTTTATGATTTATCGCTAAATAGGAACTTAAATGAAGCTAACACTATTCTACGTTTAAAAATTAAATGGACACATTTTGGCTTGATAGAAATAACAAACGAAATATAACTCAAACTCAACATAAAAATTTTTTTTTGGTACCATCACAGAAATGACGTCACTGCCGTGATCATTGGCAAGACTTGAAAAAATCAAATGCTCATAAATTCTTTTAATGTTTTAGATAATTAGTTAATGACATTAATGCCTTTTATTACTCCTTGTTCTTTTTTTCGCTTGTACCGTTCCCTATCTTTTCGTTTTCTTTCTTCAATCTGTTCTTCTGTCATCTTTTGACGGAATCTCCTCATAGCTTGTTTTACCTGTTCTGTTCATTTAAGTAATTTTTTCAAACCAGTTTTCGTAGTAGTTTCCTTTTTTCGGGCCTTAGGCACCATTTCTGCAAAAAATCATAAAAATTTAAATGATAAAGAAATAAATTTCAGTAAAAATAACGTCATCACAGTTATCAAAATGTCATTTCCGTTAAAATTACGCATTTATTTTTTTGGATTTTGACGTGTAAAATCTTAATATAAATTCTAAATCTAAATTCATTACATTTAGAAAGGTAAACATAATATAAAAAAACAATTACTTTCATCACACAGTTAATGGAAACTAACGTTAAATTTGGTATTTGATAAAAACGTCATTTCGGTGATCATATGTCATCTCTGTTATCACACATATAACAGAAGTAATGATAACGGAAATGACCGAGTTTAGCTTTCTCGCCGTTTTTTTGTGGCTTTCAAAGAAATGAATTCTAACAATGCTGGCATCAAATTAACATCATCCAAACACATGCAAAATTAATGTTTTCGTGTATGGTTTACAAAAACTCACCTTTGGTCTTCCAAAACAGGGATGATGAACGAACTTTTACGTACAAATTTTGACTAGTAAAGTGTTTTTTATTTTTTTATTTAACGTAGTTCTTTTCACAATGAAACTCGCACACAACTGACAGGTGATTCAGTGTTGCAAACACATAAAATAAAGTAAACAGTCGAAATGGAACTACTTTTTTTTTCCAATCATACCATTGATAACTGAAATTATGTTTTTTTTTGTAACGAAAGTAGAATCATGTATAAAATATTTTTAGGTGTTCACAATATAATGTACATAAAGTATGATAAACTAGACTATATTAAAAATGAATACGAAACTTATGCTCTTCAATAACCTAAACTCTTATATTTTTAAAACCAGTACAAATGTGGCAACGTAGGAATTCCACTGATAACGGAGCGTGATAATCTCCGATTATTTGTTTTTTAGAAAAAGGATCACATTTCAATTTATTTAAAAACGACATAGCATTAATTAATCTGGATCAATCTGTATTGAAATAGCTTAAAATAATACCCCTAACTTAATAAATTAATGCGTTTTTTTCAAATGCACACATTTTCGGCTGTAGAATAGAATCACCCAATAATGTCATAAAAGGTCGTTTACTAAAGTATTACCTACCTATATTTACTAATATTAATTATGCCACTGCTATCCATACTAATATTATAAATGTGAAAGTGTGTCTGCCTGTCTGTTACCTCTTGACGCTTAAACCACTGAACCGATTGAGATGAAATTTGGTATGTTCAGTTCGAGACCCTGGAAAGGACATAGGCTACATTTTGTCGCGATATAAAAACATTAAGGGGGTGAAATGGGGTATGAAAGTTTATATGGAAAATCCAAATCTTGCGGGCGAAGTCGCGGGGAACCACTAGTACCTAGTATAAATATGAGATTGCTGGGAATACTGCTCGGTGACATGACATAGTGGAGACAAACATTTCAAATTAGCCGTCTTATACTTCAAAATCATTATTAGAAGGGGTCAGGGTCTAATGTACTTTGCAATTCGGTTTTAAAAACGTTTTATTAATATGCGACGTATCTTCCAACAAGCACTCGACTGTCGAGTATAGTCTACAAAAGACACTACAACAATACAATACGATATAGTAGAGTACGAACTATTGAGTTATCATGTGCAGAGCTGGACGATTACATAATTGTTTGTGTTTATAGACCCCCCAACTGGTAATTTTAAATTATTTGAGTCAATAATGGAAGAATCACTCAGGAAATTATTTACTAATAAAAAGAAAGAAGTTGTATGTGGGGATTTTAATGTCGATATTAAAGATAAAGAAAAAACCTATCGAGTGAGGTTTTTAAGCCTTTTCAAATCTTTCAATTTAATGCCTGTTTTTGCTGAACCGACTAGAATTACTGCTACGACAGCTACTTGCTTAGACAATATATTCTGTAACTCTGTTGTGATAAAAAAATCTATAGTAAATTTTGTAAAATCCGATCACTGCGGTCAGTCAGTTTGAACACCGTTTTGTGCCAACTAAACATGTAATTCAATTTAGACCAGTCACTGATTCCCGTAAAGAAAAATTTAAGTCTTACTTAAGTGATAAAATTCCGCTTTTGCCTTTTATTAATGACAATGTTAATAACCAATATGAGTATTTTTTTGAATTAGTTAAAAGTGAATTTGATAAAAATTTTCCTAAAAAGAAATTAGTTATAAACAATTTGAAACCGAAGTTCAGTGACTGGGCTACAGTAGGTATTTACATCAGTAGGAAAAAAATGTTTGAATGATATAATCAAAAAGTATATAGAAATAATGAACCAACATTCCTAGAATATGTTAAAAAATACTCAAAGTTATTCAAGAACGTTTGCATGGTAGCTAAATCTAATTATATACGAAAAAATTAATAAATCCAGTAATAAAATTAAAGAAACTTGGAATATTATAAACAAAGAAACTTGTAAAACTAAACCACGTGATCACACATTTACATTAAAAATTGATAATAAGAATATTAAATCTGATAATGAAGTTGCAGGTGCCTTCGAGAAGTACTTCTGTAATGTACCTATCGAAACCACAAAACAACTTAATTCGTGCGCTCTGCATGCGAAATCACTGCTGGTGTCTAGTGTTGACAGGTGTAACTCCTCATTTGATTTCACTCATATTAATCCTTTAATGATAGTAAAAACCTTTAAGGAATTAAAACAAAAAAGAACTGAGGATATATGGGGAATATCAACTGACACAATAAAACCCATTATACCTCTCATAGCATCTCACTTAGCACATATTCAACGAATGTATTGATCAAGGTCAATTTCCCACTTTAATGAAATATAGTAAGATAATACCTTTATTTAAGTCAGGAGAAAAAAGTGACCCAAGCAACTTCAGGCCAATTTCCATTCTACCTGCATTTAGCAAAATTTTTGAAAAAGTTATATTTAATCAACTGCTCTCTCATTTTAAACTTAACAATTTACTGCACGAGAAACAGTTTGGTTTTTCCAAAGGTAGAAATACAACAGATGCTGGGGTGGCACTGGTCAAACACATTTTGGATGCTTATGAAGATAAACACGATGCGATTGGTGTATTCTGTGACTTGTCGAAGGCATTTGATTGTGTCGATCACCAAACACTCATTATTAAGCTTGAACATTACGGTGTATCTAATAACGCGTCTAAAATGTTGAATTCTTACCTCTCAGGCAGACTACAAACAGTAAACGTTAATGGTACTAACTCCTCAGGTGCCCCGCTTCAAATGGGAGTGCCCCAGGGCTCAATATTGGGACCTTTGTTATTTTTGATCTATATTAATGACCTTCCTTTTTATGCCAAAGACTCCTGTGAGATAGTTCTGTTTGCTGATGATACTTCTTTAGTCTTCAAATCAAGAAGAGGCGAAGAATCATTTGACAATGTAAGCGGAGCTCTCTCTAAGGTATTAAATTGGTTCACTAGCAATAACTTGCTTCTTAATACAAAAAAGACTAAATGTATTAAATTCACCATGCCTAACGTGAAGCAAGCTAACACAGAAATCCTACTCAACGGTGAAAAATTACATCTATCAAACTCCACTGTTTTTCTGGGCATTACATTGGATTCGAAGTTGCAGTGGGGACCACATGTTGACGCTCTGGCTGGGAGACTTGCTTCAGCTGCCTTTGCGGTTAGAAATATTAGACATTTGACTGATGTTGAAACAGCAAGGCTTGTGTATTTTAGTTACTTTCACAGTATAATGTCTTATGGTCTTCTCTTGTGGGGTTCTACTGCGAACATAGATACCATCTTTATTTTACAGAAAAGAGCCATTCGTGCCATTTACAAACTTAGTCCCCGCGAATCCCTGAGAGAATTCTTTAAAGAAATTAACATCCTCACTGTCGCTTCTCAATACATATTTGATAATATAATGTACGTACGCAAAAATTTAGATCTTGTTATAAAAAAAAGTGATATTCATTCGTATAACACAAGAAATAAAAACAAACTTGTCATTCCAAACTTCAGATTAAAACAATTAATTCATTCTTGGGAAATTGTGTCAAATTTTTCAATAAAATACCTCATAATGTTATCGAACTACCTATTAATAAATTTAAGTTACATGTCAAAACTACCCTAATGTCGAAGGGGTATTATAAAATTCAAGACTATCTTAATGACGAGAATGTATGGACAGTCCAGCCTGCAGCAAACTGATGTACCTACCTGTTTATTTTGATTTGTTTTATTTTTGTGGCAGCTAGTGGTGACTGAGTTTGTTCCGGCGTTTCTTCTCAGCACTTGCCAGATTGTCTGTGTCTTGTCTCGAAGCGCTAGTAGGGCCCAAAAGATAAGGAGACATGTTCTGCCCCATATGGGCCATAATTGATTGATATTTTGACGTTCATAAGTGGAATTTTGTGTCCTAAATTGAATAAAGAATTTTTGACTTTGACTTTGACTTTACAATACCATGAGTGAGTCCTTGTGATCTCCGCATTTAAAGCTTGCACAACTGAGGATTAGTTTGCTCCAATCATCAGCGAACAACTAAGTAATTTACGTCAGTGTTGCTACTAGGCATGGAAGATTTCATGAATAGCAGATGAAAAATCATATGAAATGAATTTCATTGTTTACACCTGCTATTTTTTTTCATAGAGACAGCTACAAATCGCACTCTGCGAAATCATAGATCATGCTCATTTCATTCATTGATAACTGCATGTAGCAGAGCGAGTCGCGAGCGAGCGAGCAGGAATGATTTGCCCTAGGTGCGTGTTAGAAAAAGACATACACACTAGTAATGCGATCATAGGTGACGATCGATACTGAGTAGGCATTTTAAGAACTTTAAATTTATGAACATAAAGTTTAGATTCGTTTGCCATGATTTTTCATGACAGCCTAAATAAGACATTTCATATTAGTAGCAAATTAGCAACCGTTCACAATAATTCATATTTCATTATAAGTAGCAAATAGCAAAAAGTGTTACATTTATGACACTGCGAAAAAAAATCATTGCCAATGAAATTTCACATGTGATTTCATATGAAAAAAAATCATCATTTCATGAAATGAAAATGAATTAAAAGTAGCAATCATTTCCATGCCTAGTTGCTACACGATATGTTAAATGCTTGACATTAACTCATTTTTATATAAATCTTTGCAAAGAACAAAATGTCAAATAAAACGCATAGGTACGACGTTTCAAAACATGTTCAAAACTGAGAACGCGAGCGGTCTAAAAATAACTCTTACCTTTTGATTTTATTCATAAAAGATATAATATCAAAGCACCAATTCCACAAATAAGTTCTTTATATCAACATAAAGCAAAATTCAGCGTAATCCTATTAGAAGTAGCATATTGTAAAGTTGAATAATATGGTTTTGTTATTCAAGTCAAGAGCACCCACTCAAATCCAACTGGATAGGCAATTCAAGTTATGAACAATAATATCGAGTTGTTTTTTTTTCTCTTCTTTTGTCTCGTGTATTGATTGTTTGGTGTATTTGATATGAATCGATTTTGTTACATTTGAAAGAGATCGCTTATATGTATCTACAAACAACCTAATATTGTTTCGGTTTGTATGCTTAAAGACCGGGCCTGTGGACCAGGCGCCATTTCTCCATACAAACGTAGTCTTCTGTTTTTTCCCCTAAAGGCAAAACTTTTTTTTACCATAAAGTTAATATTTACCATAACTATGCTCCTATTTTTCGTTTTCTCTCATATTCAAAGGAAATGTAAGCCTTCAAAAACTAAGAAAATTGCCAAATTTCAACATCAACTTTCAGACGTTGGCCAAAAAAATCTACGCAAATTAACACTTAAACTAAAACATGGGAGCATAGTCCAAACCTTTGATTAATTATTTCAGAAAAAAATATTACCATTTGTCAAATTTTGGACGACAAAATATGGGAATACGAAATGCTGTTTTGGTCAAATTTAAAAAGCGATTTATCGTCTGAGCATTTGTCTCTTTCTTGCTTGGGCAGCCGCCAGAGAGTGCATCGAGACAGCAACATTTTATTCAAATACCTATTCTTCAAATGCCACGTGACAGCGTTTCCTCTTAATGCAAGAATACTTATATCTATATGTACTTCCAAGCGAGAGTGCTCGTCAGAGGCCTTACTCCAGTTGACGGTGGCCGTATATTCGAATGTAGCCGTCTCTGTCAGTCACGCCAGAATGTCAACGCGAACGAGCGTGATGGCTAGACTCGAAAATACGTACATCATCAACCGGAGTAGAGCCTCCAATCATAAAACGAGTGAAATGAATATTCAAGTTCACACTCAAAAGCATGAACGAACAGTTTTCATCCTCGCTCTCAAGGTCAGTCCACATCGATACTGTCAATACCGCCGATTCAAATTGACGGACGAGGCCTGCACATTTTTAGAGCTCCACACAGTCCGTATTTCAACAGAAAAAACCGGCCAAGTGCGAGTCGTGTGTAGTGTCTAATGATGCATACCATTATCTATGCAGCATTAGAAGTGTCTAATGCTGCATAGACAATATAAATAGTGATTTATATTGTTTTTTAGTTTTAGAACAGCAAAACAGGTCCTGGTAACAGGGTCACGGAGATCAGATGGCAGTCGCTCCATTGTAATTACCTGATCTGCCACAACCTGGTTCATGGTCAGCGGACCCTGGGCCCTCGCATGCGAGAGCAGAACCGGGATAACGCTAGGAGGCAGAACAGCAAAAAAATCAAGTTTGTTGTATGGGAGGCTCTCATTACGAGCTCCTTTAAATGTATATTTTATTTAAATGTCCTAATTTATTTAAGTAAATAAATACAATACAAATTAATATTCTGTAAATATTACAAGCGTCTACCTATTGCCGTTATTAATACCGAGTACCTTTAAAAATACTGCAAAAAAAAGTTAATTGTATGCCCCTTAAATAATTGTTTTTTTGTTTTTAGTACTTGTTTATATAGAGGCAACAGGACATACTTTGTAAAATAACAACTGTCAAGCTATCAGATACAGCCTACTGACAAACAGACAGACAGGCAGATAGAAAGACGGACAGTGGAGTCTTAGTATTTAATACGTTTTTACTCTTTGGGTACGGATCCCTAAAAGCCTTTATAGGATCACTTCGTTACCCCTCTATACAAAAAGCACTATTTTCCAGAGCGCGTGGAGGTGTCCGTTTGAAATTATTACCATATAGATATTCACACAGGTTTTCAATTTCCTTTTTTTGTCTTTTGATTGCGTTAAAATAGATTCCAAATCACAGAGGATTCATCTTTTAGATTTCCACGTTTACTTACTTTATCTTTATCTTTTGATTCCTATGCCAAACGATACCTAGAAAACAAGTAAACAGGCGAAAGCTTTACATTGCACGATTACTTACTCTTTATCGCAACGGAAAAATCTTCCGACACGCAATAATCCAGCATTAAAATCACACCGGTATTCTTATAGTATTGGTATGAATACGAGTTTTTTCTTTAATTCTATTTGTTTGCTCTACTAAATGGATAGACGTGTAACTAAATAATCTTTACCTTTGGCGAGATTTTTCAATCGAACGTGACGATTATTTCAATTTATTACTGGCAGCTTTGGTAGCTAACTATTTTCAAATTCTAGACGGTACATTTTCTGATGTAATATGGAATCACGGCCGGCATCTATGCTTAACATGAATTTTATAACGATGGGACTAAAACTTGTTTTTCCGTGTGTATTCAAAATACGTAGAATCTGTTACACATTTTTTATGCTTAAACTACATAATGTACCTAGTCCTGACCAAACACAAACTAGGCTAGGTTTCACCTCAATAGAATAGGGACATCCAGAGATACAGGATGGCCTCTTCAGCATATATGACATGGTACAACTAATGAGATATTAATGTCCTCCTAGCCGAATTACCACTACAGCGGCCAAGAGATTAGCCAACTGCGCAGAAGATATTGTAGTGCACAAGTGTGAGCGCAATACACAGGTGCTCTGTTCCTTCACTCTCATAATTCGGTGTGACGGCTGTCCGACATGACCGTAGAGAGATCAGGCAACTTAAATTATTATATTAAATAGAATGGTGTTTTACTTAGCTTAACAGCAGCCAGTACACATAATTGATGCAAAGATTTGATGCTATGTTTTAAAAAAAAGGTTAGTTATGCGCCAGTTATTATTAAATATGCAATAATAAAATCTGTAGACACAAGATTTAAATACCAAGGGTTAGCAAATACATTACGGCGACAAATAAAGCGAGAGCTACTGACAAAATCCAATTGAGGGAAAGGGTACTCCTAGATGCATATCATTTAATTGAATATAGACCTTTATAGAGGGACACGTCACGTGATCAGTCGGCCAAAGATAACATATGCCACCACAATTATTTCAAAGTTAATTTTGGTTGCATTTAATAGTCTGTGTCTGTGACTAGGTGCTTATTGCGATAAATTCTTAGGTACACGTAGATAAAAAACCATTATTGTTAATATCAATAGCATCGCAGTGCTTTACAATCTTTTACTTTTTTGAAGTATTCTGTCAATTTTACCTACTTTTTAAAATGTGTTTCCATTAGTTGGATATTATTGACTTCACTCGCCGTGTGTCAATTTTCACACACGTCCTCAAAGTGGTCCTCAATATAGGTAATGTACTTTATCCCAAGGGAGCACAAAATATTCGCAGCAGCGGCATCGAAATTGCATCTTTCAGCGAAGACTGTGAAAGATGTTTTCGGATTATACTTTCTAACTTTGTATGTAAAGTGTCAGTTACGCTGAGCGTGAAAATTTGGAAATATTATGTTCCTAAAACTCGGCTCTTCGGTTTTTTATTTGATATAGAATATACATTATACACAAAATTTCATTATGTTATTAATTTTAGTGGATTAATACTTAGCAAGTAGTTTTAATTATATATAGATATGTACTATAAATAAACCTTTGTTTTATTCGGAATAATATTGAATGAATGGTAAAAGCTTGAATGATGCTCTCAGCGAGCAGCAATTTCGAGGACAAAGGGCTTGCATTCAGAATCCACATGACCGTGCCGTATACGATTGCATGAACCTACTATCGCATCGACCCATGACTCGGATTAATGCCACGTTCCATATTTTAGTTAGACAGACACACACATAGTAGTGTGTGTTGAACATACTTGTGTTTCTTTGCCATACGATTATAACAAGGTGTTACAAAACTACTCGTAGGAACTGAAGGGATCTACTCACTCAGTATCAGCAGCTAAACAACTTTCTCCTAGAAATATGAGTCGAAATATGCCAAAAAAATTTTGACTCTCCATAGAAAGCAGATGGGTCACGTGATCGATTTAGTATGGAAGGTCCAAAAGAGAAAGTAAGTAGCTCCCTTCAATACTACTAACAAGTTTTTTGTAACACTTTGTGTACTAATCTGATGCGGATAATTCTTTTGTTTTGCGATGGAAAGTTTTTACGTTCTTCTAAAAAGAAAAAAAATGGTCTGCAAATACGGACTGATAATGGCGACACGACATCCCGCGGTGCGAAGACGAGTGATCATAATGTTTGGTTGAGCTTGCTTTCGCGTCTGAGGGCCATTGCATTATAACTAAAACCAAATTTCAGTATCAAATGTCAAAAATGTTGTGCGTTTCCCTCTCATTCTCTAAGCGCAGGGGCGTAGCTACCGCGATTTCAGCCGTATCGATTAGGTATACCGATCCCTTTATTATACATATATATTATACATTTAAATGGAAAAGAGTATGTACTTCTTCTCACCAATATAAAAACCAGGGCCCGTAGACATAATGTTGAAGTCTCAATAAAACGTTTTTTTTTATGATTCCGAACCCAAATTGTAAAAACGGGACCCTATTACTAAACCTCCGCTGTCTGTCTGTTGTCTGTCACCAGGCTGTATCTCATGAACCATAAATAGCTAGAAGTTGAAATTTTCACAGATGATGTATTTCTATACTATAACAAATACTAACAACAGAATAAAAATATTATTTAAAGGGAACTGCATGGAGGACGTAGACGCTTGTAATTTTAACAGAATATCAATATGTTTATTAACTTTTGTAGGGGGGGGGGGGGGGGGCGGGGCGGGGGGGCGGTGTTTAACCGAACGAAAGACTAGCGGTTTAGTACTTAAAGTTTATTACGAACGATACTTTACAATGGATCTAACACGGGACACTATGCAAAGCCTTTAGTAATACGACCTCCGTGGAGATGCGTAAAACATGCAGCTAGGTATAGCGCACGATATACGTCTAAGTATCAACGAACTGTCTCAGCTAATGTGAAAGCAGTAGTTTGCACATAAGACGCACCCTAATATGGATAACAAACAATAGTCTTGGAGAATATCTTATTACTAGGGTAAAACTAAGCCGTAGCGCGAGTCAACATACTCCCAGCGCCATCTAGCGGTGTAAGTAGGAAACAGCTTCACCTTAAGCAAATCTTACTGTTGGATGTTGGGTTGTTTGTATTGCCTTATTACAGTCTCCCCCTCTGTCTACGTGGTCGACCCGACGAGTAAGACAGCTATGGTTATTATGGAACTCCTATGGTAGCCTTATTGTTTCCGTGGTCGCCCTCTTTTCCTTATTGGTGCAGAAGGTTTAGGCAGAGGCACACTTCCATCGGTTTGAAACGGTCGCAAGGCTGACGCGTGATAAATTCCAACAATCTCGTTAGTATCTGGGTTAGCAATCTCAAAAGAACTTGGACCATGGTGACGTTTGATGATGTATGGTCCATCACGTCGCGGTGCAAATTTGGAGCTGAACCCTTGGCTAGACTTGCTGAGTGTATGTGTGTCAACTAACACAGGATCTCCGGCTGCATAAGGCGGGCGTGGTTTTCTCATCTTGTCTACATATTCCTTCCTTGTTTCCTCCTTCATTTCTTGTACTTCCTTCGCTCGTTTGAGGGTGTCTGCCAAAAAAAGGAGTCGAGGAGTTATTCCTGCCAGAAATGTTTCGTCTTGGACGATTTGACGAAAGTCATGCTCGACGTCAGTTGGCGTACGAAGGTGGTGGCCAAAAGTCAAGTAGGCCGGGGAAAATCCTGTTGAGCTACAAACAGCAGAATTGATGGCAAATCGAATACTGGGTAGCTTTTCACTCCAAGTCGTGTGGTCATCTTCAACCAGAATGGCCACTTGCGTCTTCAGGTCGCGATTGCTACATTCGACAGGATTGGTCTCCGGATGATAGACAGGGGTGAGCCCGTGGTGAATGCCAAGGCAAAATGTTAACTGTTGTATAACGCTGCTCACGAACTGTGTGCCATTGTCGCTAAGGAAACGACGCGGAGTACCATATCGGAGGATTATCTCGTTTAGTAGTATTTTTGCGCACTCTTCTGCGGTCGCATATTGCATAGCAAACAGCTCAACCCATCGTGTGGCAACGTCTTCTATGATAAAGATCCAGCTATGGTTATTTGGAGTGCGAGGCAGAGGACCAAAGAGATCAAAAGCTACCACCACAAACCTTTTGCTACTGGCGGTGGTCTGAAGTAATCCTGATGGTCTCTGATTTGACGCTTTGTAACGCTGACACTGCAGACACTTTCGTACATAGGCTTCTATCTGACCTCTCGTTCCTTTCCAGAAATATCGGCGTGTAATACGTTCGATCGTTTTCTCAGCGCCGTAGTGTCCTGCCGTCGCCTCGTCGTGGTAAGTTCGAATAACTTTCTCTTGCTCATGTTTGGGGACTATCAACAATCCGTTATCTCCCTTATTATCCTGATCATATCGATACAGCAGCCCATTGCTCATAAAATAGCCCTTTCTACTCCAGTATTCAGCATCTTCCTCAATATCTCCCTCTAAACACTTAGCTATTTTGACTATGAGCTCATCTTTGAACTGCTCTTCTCTTATTGCCTTTTCATCTTTCCGAGGCATATCTACAGCAATCGCGCATATACCACAATTGACTTGTGTATCCGCATCGCAAGTAGGGCGCGAGAGTGAGTCAGCTACAACATTAGTTCTACCGGTTATATATTTGATAGTGATGTCGTAGGGTTGGAGCTGTAGAGCCCATCTGGCTAGTCGGCCTGTTGGGGATTTCAGGGACATAAGCCACTTAAGCGCCTGGTGATCGGTCAAGACCGTTATTTTCGTGCCTTCTATATAGCCTCGAAACTTGTTGAGTGCCCATACTACTGCAAGTGCTTCTCTCTCCGTGGTATTATAATTGCGTTCTGCCGTGGTCAAGAGTCGGCTCGCATACTCGACTGCGTGCTCTTTCTCCCCCTCCCCCTGTACTAGAACTGCACTGATAGCGTAGTTGCTAGCGTCGGTCTTTAGGGTGTAGGGTATAGTCTCGTCGGCCTGCGCCAGCACTGGAGGACTAGTCAATAGCTTACGCAACTCTTCAAACGCTAGCTTTTGGTCATCTCCCCACGTCCATACAGCGTTCTTTTTAGTCAGACGCGTAAGTGGTTCGGACACTTTGGCAAAGTTGGGTACGAAGCGCCTATACCATGAGCACATCTGGATAAAAGACATCAGATGTTTCAAATTTCGTGGGGGTGGCATCTTGAGTATAGCGCTGGTCTTTTCTGGGTCTATCTCCAAACCGTCTGAAGTAATATAGTGACCCAGATACTTTATCTTTGAACAGCAGAAACTACATTTCCCTTTGTTTATCGTAAGGTTAAACTCTTTGAGTCTATCAAATACCTGTTGAAGGTCTTGGATATGCTGCTCACTGGACGGTGAAAGCACAATCAGGTCATCAAGGTAGACCAGGAGCCTGATGTGACTGAGCGTAATACGAAAGCGATTCATCATTCTTTGGAATGTCGCTGGAGCGTTTCGTAATCCGAAGGGCATGCTTTTGAATCGGTACATTCCAAACGGTGTGACAAATGCCGTTTCGTCCATTTCCTCCTCCTTCACCATTATCTGCCAGTAGCCTGCGCAGAGATCAATAGCGCTCATGTACGGCGTAGGCTTAGCACTGTGGAGCAAATCGTCGATGCGAGGCATTGGATAGGCGTCAGGGACAGTTACGGAATTCAACCGTCGGTAATCAACGCACACTCTGACGCTTCCATCTTTCTTAGGTACCATCACTACAGGCGAAGCCCATGGGGATGTACATGGTTCGATAACGCCTTCCTTTATCATGTTCGCTATTTCCTTTTTCAGGATATCACATTTTATAGGCGATAACCGATAGGGTGGGACTGATATAGGATTGTGGTCACCGGTATCTATGGCATATTCCACCGCGTTCGCTGGCAATCCATTCGGTTGAAAAACGCTCTCGTTTCGTTTGAGGAGGGCCTTCAGACTAGGATGGTCAATATTCAAAGCAGCTATACCCACAGTAGGAAAGAGTTCCGAATCTGAATCCAAGGCGAACTGGTCATAATCACAAAGACTTTCTTGTGCATCTTGATACAGAGCGTCCATCACAGGGGAATACCCGTCAAAAAGTCTTGTGCAGTGCCTTTTGTCGTCCGGATAAGCAGTACCTTCTTCATCCAACTTGAATTTGGGTAGTCTAATACTTTCACTACCAGATTGGGTGTGAAAAGTTTCTGGAACTTGTGACAGTAATTCGGTAGTGGTTATTGAACTTAAGCTGATGTTTTCTTGAAACGTAACAAAACCTTCGTCATACAGTTCCATCTCTATATCCGGGTTTTCAAGGAAGTAATAGGTATTCTGCGGAAGATTTAATACCATGTGCGAGTCTTGCAGAAAGCCAACACCAAGGAGGCTATGATTATTACGGGATTCCGGAAAAATGTAGTAAAGATACACTTGTTGTGGAATTTGACCGGTACCTTTGTTACAAGTACTTTCTGTTTCTTCTTGATTCCGTCTGCTAAGGTTACGCCAACAACAACTTCTTTAAAACGGTAACCTTTGCTCTTAAGTTGGTTATAGAAGGTGTATGAAGCGATACTAGTTTTGGCACCACTATCTATGTAGTCTGACGTAATAATACCGCCTACTTCAAAGTAAATCATAGGCCTGTCTCTACTATCAGTCGGAGTATCGACAACGCAAATACCAATATCACTGGCTCGTCGCTCCTTGCTCTTATGACAGGTTGAACAGTTACTGCGTACCACTCCAGGTGCGCCACAGCCATAGCAACTAAATCTTGGCGTAGAGGGTGACGGAGCTTGCGTAACCGCTTCTACCTTGCCGGGGGGATGAGATTCATTTCCTTTATTTTAATCTTCTGCGAACTGCTTTTTCCGGCAGGTCTCAATAGTATGACCTTGAGGTTCTGAGGTTCTCGCAAAACTTGCATCGCTTCTTCTGGTTCCCTGGCTTCAGTACCGGTGGATTAACTTCCGGTGCAGTCACCTTTTCCGAAAGGACATGTTCAGCCGCTCGTGCTGACCTTGTCAGGTCATCAAACGTGTCGACACTGCCGCGTGGGACCTTATCTCGAATTTCGAGACTAAGGATTCCATATATAATATCCAACTGCAGCGTTTACGTTAAAGCAGCGTTTGACAGCTGAAAGAACAAGAATCTCTTGCGGCGGACGAAGTATTCCGTTGATACACCCTGTCCTTGCTTAATTTGGGTGATCTCGTGAAGTATAAGGTAAGCTTCTCTCTTAGGCGTAAAGTTGTCTCTAAGGCGTGATTCGAACTTTTCCCAGGAGTCTACTTCATTCTTCACACCCTGCCACCATATACCAGCTTCATCTTTAGGAAGTAGCGGCAGTTCCTCTAAAGCGGTTTTATCTGTGATGTTCTCCCTTCGCTTGTAGATGTTTACCGCAGACAGGAATGCTTCCACCACATCGCTGCTCTTGCGTCCATTGTAGCTATAGTTACATGAGGTAAAGGACCCTGAAGTCGGTTGTGGTGGTCTGTTCGGCGTTAGTTGCGTCACTAGTCGTTCGAGAATATCTTCAGTTAATGCGTAGAGTTTAGTTTGTTGAGCCATTTCGATAGTAGTTACGCGTCCTGATCTAGTGACGTAAGTTAAGGGACCAAAGTACTCTTCAAAGTTGAGTTCGTTTTCTTCAGTCATCGAAGTCCAGCGTTCTTCGTAAACACCGTCCGTCTTGTTTCTCGAAGTTTCGCAGCTGTTATGCGTTGACTCGAGGCCCGAAGTTGGAGCGCCAATTGTAGGGGGGGTTTTGCGGCGGTGTTAAACCGAACGAAAGACTAGCGGTTTAGTACTTAAAGTTTATTACGAACGAAACTTTACAATGGATCTGACACGGGATACTATGCAAAGCCTTCAGTAATACGACCTCCGTGGAGATGCGTAAAACATGCAACTATGTATAGCGCACGATATAAGTCTAAGTATCGTATCAACGAACTGTCTCAGCTAATGTGAAAGCAGTAGTTTGCACAAAGACGCACCCTAATATGGTTAACAAACTATAGTCTTGGAGAATATCTTATTACTAGGGTAAAACTAAGCCGTAGCGCGAGTCAACATACTCCCAGCGCCATCTAGCGGTGTAAGTAGGAAACAGCTTCACCTTAAGCAAATCTTACTGTTGGATGTTGGGTAGTTTGTATTGCCTTATTACACTTTTAAAATAAATACTTAATTAGGTTAAAATAATACAAGTATTTTATACAAACATATTTTTTTCGCCGCTTTTTGCTCGATATTAATAAGAGCAACAGGCAGGCACTTGAAATAATCACAGAATATTAATTTGTATGTAAACTTTATAATTATGTTATTAAATAAAATAAAAAAGGGTTAAAAGTTGAGTTTTTAAGTTTACATTATATAAGTAGGTATACCATAAATAAATAAAACCATTGTCTTTCAGATATTTGTATTTACTATATTTTATACAAGTGATTAAAATGAAGAGTCCCCGAGTTGATTTTAAAAGCAGACAGACTAAGTCTGGACGTAACTATGAAGTTCCTTGCTACCCGCTCCTAAGATAACACTGATCTTGTCAGCCATGCCGCTCTCTAAAGGTTTGGTACAGTGCAGCCATGTATAGCCATGACCGCCAATATTTAAACAGAACCTACTTTATTAAAAAAATATTTTAAAGAAGGTGTTACAAAATTATCTGTCCGTTTTTCATTGCTTGTCCAACATTTTAAACAATCTTGACAAACCTTTTTAACGAAATTATCCATTTAAAAATAAGATAGACACAAAAATTACATCTTAATATGGTAGTTTATCGTTTCATATATGCAGCTTTTTAGAGCTATTAGTAAACATTTATATTTAACTGTATTAATTTTAAAAGTCATAAAAAGATTGTTTACAATGTTTGACACGCAAAGAAAAACGGACTTTAGAAGTGAAGGGAGCTACTCAGAATCAGAAACTAAACAACTTTCTCCAACATGGGTCCAAAAGTGCCACAAAAATCGACTCTCCATAGAAATGAGACGGGTAACGTAACCGATTTAGTATGAGAAGTAAAAAATTTTTTGTCGTTTTTCGACCCATGTTTCTAGAAGAATGATGTTTTGGTTCTGAGTAGCTCTCTTCACTTCTACACTTCTCCTTTATAACACGTTGTATAGAAGACAAAGCCGTCGCCATCAAATATGTTCCATGTCACATTTTTCGCCAGTTCGGGCACCAGGTAGCTAGGAACGCATAGACAGCCGGCCTCTCAGGCAGGCAGTAGCCGAGTAGCTCCAGCAAGGAAGGTGTCTTCACGATGGAGTCATGGAAGTCCTTGAAGTTTATCACTCCGTCCAGGTCCATATCCATGCGCTTCAGAATGATGTCGACTAGCTCCTGTTGAAGAAATACAAGTTTTAAGGCACTTTACTTGAATGGCGCAACGGCAAGACCCTTTCACCTCCAACTCGGAAACATCGTATTGGCT
The DNA here is from genome assembly GCA_949316185.1 of Pyrausta nigrata. NCBI lineage: Eukaryota > Metazoa > Arthropoda > Insecta > Lepidoptera > Crambidae > Pyrausta > Pyrausta nigrata. The sequence goes on from OX438936.1 coordinate 6,786,033, forward strand.
TTTTAGGGTTCCGTACCCAAAGGGTAAAACCGGTACCTTATTCCTAAGACTCTACTGTCTGTCTGTCCATCTGGAATCGACGGTGCAGCGAGCAAACCCATAAGGTTCTGGCACTCCCACTCACCGGCGGAACAGAGCAAGCTGCTTGGCGCCGGGCTCCGGTGGGAAGGTGGTAGCTACCAGGCTGCACCTAACGGAGCCTACCACCGCTGTTAGAATCGTTCAGCCTCCATTATAAACTGAAGATTGTGATGTCGCTGCCCAGGGTGGACTAGGAGGTAGATCCTTCAACACCCCAACGTACGTTTTGGTAGAAGTAGGTCGACAGTTACTTGACCGCGAAGCGATAGGCGATACGGTAATTTTCCGTTTGTGTTGTTACGTGTCTTTAAAGAGCTTTAGAGCTATTTGAATGTACCGTGATAAATAAAAAAGAGGGTTTAAAATTTTAACAGAAACTGTATTAAAAAAAGAATTCTCAAAAAAGCAGAACGTAATCTTCTAAAATATAATAGCTTAATAAAATATTGTACGTAAACGTAAAGCTTTTTATATTGCCCGGCAGCATTTTAAATTGTAACCTTTGACGTCTATCTAAAATCCAATTACTATTTATATGAAGCATGTAATAAAACATGCTATTTCTTATAATTTGTTTTTACTGAGATTGTGTAAGCACACTATCCTGGTTACGTGATTTCTTAGTTGTTTACAGAGTGGTTAGCACACTGACTACACATTTTTGTTGCAAAATCGCCTCTATGTACACTGGGGGCAGTAGTATACTCGGCCCGGCGAACCTTAATCCTTATGACATTGACAGTTATTCCTACGACACAACATTGTAGTGGCGTCACCGTTACATTAGAATCGAATTGAAGGCTTCTATAAATGCCATTTATTAAATTTCGGTAGATATATGCCATTACAATGATATTCCGTCGGAATTATAACAATTCTTAACATTTACAAGAAATTATCTCAATCAGACTTTACGTGTACGTCCTGCAAAAGTTACTTCGTTCGGAAGATATCGACTAGTGCGGAAAAATATCGATAAACAAATGTCGATAATGGAAACCAGTGTACATGATTTATAATCATTTAAGTTATAGGTGCTGAATGTTAAAAAGTTGCATGAAATTGTTTTTATTTCACTCAAATTTATAAAATATTTCTGGGGACACCAGGTTTTGTTTTATTTAAGACTAGATTTGATTAGTATCAGTTTTCATGTGTGGCATAATTAAGTGAAAAATTATGAGTGTCATTACTTTTTTTCATACTTAAGTATTAGTGCATTCTCTATTGAATAGAACGGAGCGCGGCATACATGCACTCACGATTGTATACCCAACAGAATTAAAAAAATAACTGTACGACAAAACCATATAAAACAAAAGCTGTTCAGCGATCATTTATTTATATATTTTAATCTAAATCTGATAATGACATTAGGGTTTGTGTCACGAACTCGGAATCTGAACTGCAGCTGCTGTCGCCTACGTTAATCAAAAACTACAATGCAATGCTCATCTACAATGCTGTCGTATCGCACATCTCGATCCCTATCATCAAAACAAAGTTTTAAAACATTTTATTGGCAGTGGTAGGGCGGTAGCCAAATCACATTAAGTTACATCGACACGATCCATCACTAAAGTGAACTGTCATAGGGATCAAGGTTCGCCGGGCCGGGTATAGTAACAGAGGAAAATTATTGTAACATTGGTGCGTGACCTGTTAGTGCTCACAATAAAAAAAACACTAGTCGGTATCACGCGCGCGATGTAATAGCGTCCGCAAATGACAAAAAGGGTAAGGTAAGACAGGGTAAGAATAACAACACTATGTGTATCATGTGACAGCTAGTAACAAGACCTTTTCAAAAATATAATACATTCTGCAGTCAGGTATTTTGTTTTTTAAATAAATATAACCTTAACACTAGAACGGACGCGTGGGCCACATGTAACCTACCACATAATATTATTGATATTGATTTAGTCTTCTGCGCTAAAACGCTATCATCTCGTGCATTTAAATTTTTTTTTGTTAAACAAATTATTATAAACGTTATATTATATTATAAACGGAGTTCTAATAATTTTAAAAAAAGTAACTATAGAAAGGCTACCCGTGTAGCCCGCTCGACCACTTACGGAATGTAAAGGTGAACGCGCATTTATTCGCATCGCACTACCCACCAGAATCGCCGATATTGCCATACGCGCCGAAGTCATCACATTTCTAAAATCTTATAAGGAAGTGGAACGTCGCGCACCGTCACACTCACTCATCGCATTTTAGTAAATGCGGGTGACATCTTAAAAATGCGAATGGTTTCGTATTCAAAATTCGATGCGTGCGGCGAATGCGGTGCGAGCGGCGCGTATGAATGGGCGTTCACCTTAATAGGGCGTGTGCGCGTCCACTGCAGCGTTAAAACGGCCTCACTCAGCTTAAGTAAGTAAGTTAAACCCGTTAGGGCCATGCTTATAACATTCGGTTCTGAAATTATTTATTTCCCACAGGAATTAGAGATCTACAAACAATTCACTTAGTATGTGGGATACTCACAAAATTGAATAAATATAATGCGAGCGTTAATCATAACAATAATCGAATTAGTCTAAGAAAAAACCGCATGTTATTTGCTGTATTTTTCTACATATTTAGGTACTTAGGTGGCACGTTGAAAAATATATTCAGAGGAAGCCGCACCGTTCCAAAACGTACTCATCCGTATATTGAAGTACACTGGTCTGCAAAAGTTAGACTTACTACTTTTAAAATTTCAATAACTTAAAATACGCAAGGGATTTTTAAAGAAAAGGGTATAAGAAAGAATTCAATCCCTTTATTTTCTGGAATTGGTAGCTTTTTAAAAAAAACTTCATAAAAAAGCTTTATAAACAAAATCGGTGTTATTATAAAAAAATAGACCAGGTTTTAAATAGGTCTAAATATTAGCCGACATGAGGAATGAATGACACATTCGTGACATAACCTAATAGAGAAGCGCTTTTCTAATTGGCTAGCTAATAGCTTAGTCCTGGCTTAAACCCGGTACTAAGTTTTTGGGATAACGGGGAATATGTTTTATATTTCCGAGTTGCTGTCGGATACCAAATCGACTCGAAGCTGTTATTTAAGACGGGAAAGAAAATACCAGATATTAAAATGTAAAAAATATTATTTTTTATTGTATGAGCGTTTATGGCATCATTTAAAATAGCTATCACTTTCCTATTTTATGTGTGTTAACATTAATATAAGTACTCCTTAGGTATAAATACTAATAATAACCACTAGTTTGTTAGAAAATTATCCGTAAAAAGTTTTTATTACAATACTCTAACTTCTAAATGATTTGATTATGAAAGGAGTAGATGAGTCAGTGACGAGTGACCAGCTTGTATGGAAGAGAAAAACATACTGCGCCAACCCCAAATATAATGGGAACAGGGCAAGCAAATGATGATGATGATAACTTTAACTTCTGCAGTTTAGGAAAAGTAAATTTTAAAATAAGTGTAGTACATCTTTCGCGGGCCAGTGCATGTTTACTTGCAACTTTTGCCCCTTCAATATTTTCAAATAATTCCAACAAATTATGAAATTGAAATCTAAAGGTCAACCCACAAATCTGGAATGGAAACGGATATAATCAGGTGCACACGTGCGGCCTTTAGAGTGACCGTATACAGGCTGAGCAAAATCTATAGATAGAGCATTGAAAATTTAATTAAGGAAAAAGGTTCGGGGTATGTTTTTAATCTCAGAGAGCTACAAACCTGCATTTTAGTCATAGTCAATCGATTTGTCAATAAACAGTATTGGTACCTAGCAATTTAATTAGAGCACTTTGTATTTTCACTACATAAAATATTTTTTAACCGATTTCTGCCAGTTAGAAAAGTTAAAGTTTTGAGAACTGGCACGGTAGTTCACTATTTTAATGTTAACTGTCATAAATGTTTGTCTTTATGTGGACTATATAAACTGATGATTTAATTTTATCAACATTCCTAGCAACCCTGTATCATTATAATTTCTGCTCGTGCATTGGACCTATTTCCTCGAGCATTGGGTATAAAATGTATGGATATATCTTCGACTAACGTGAAGAAATCACCCACGAAATTCCACAGTTAAATATATTATTGCTCTTGAAAAAAACGACTACCAGAGGCGGGAATCGAACCCGCGTTCCTCGCATACCGGGCGATTGCCTAACCTCTCGGCCACCCTGGCGTTGGCAGAGCCTGTCGAATTTTTCAAGTGCTTCTTAACGCTGTAATGCCGCGTTGCTTTCATCAATGTTATTGGGATTATACCCTCAACACTCGAAAGAAATACTATTGCAAGTATTTAACAATCGAAAGATGAAGCTTGCAAATAAGATAATTATTGGTTAGGCAATCGCCCGGTATGCGAGGAACGCGGGTTCGATTCCCGCCTCTGGTGGTCGTTTTTTTCAAGTGCAATAATATATTTAGATTGCATAGTGAATGCTTATCACTTAAAAACAATAATTATCTTATTTGCAAGCTTCATCTTTCGATTGTTAAATACTTGCAATAGTATTTCTTTCGAGTGTTGAGGGTATAATCCCAATAACATTGATGAAAGCAACGCGGCATTACAGCGTTAAGAAGCACTTGAAAAATTCGACAGGCTCTGCCAACGCCAGGGTGGCCGAGAGGTTAGGCAATCGCCCGGTATGCGAGGAACGCGGGTTCGATTCCCGCCTCTGGTGGTCGTTTTTTTTTCAAGTGCAATAATATATTTAGATTGCATAGTGAATGCTTATCACTTAAAAACAATAATTATTCCACAGTTAAACCTTTTCCGCGTTATTACAAAAACTTAGTATCTGTTTTAAACAAGGACTAAGCTATTAGCTAGCCAATTAGAAAAGCGTTTCTCTATTAGTTTATGTCACGAATGTGGCATTCATTACTTATTTGTCGGCTAATATTGACCTAGTTTAAAACTAGTCTATTTTATTTGTCATAATAAGGCTGTTAAATTTCGATTTCATTTTTCGATTTAGTATTGAAAGAAATTGTATTTATGTAACGTAGATTTCTGGGCATAGTACATTATTCTATAAAATAAATATCTCATACGAAACTGATTTTGTAGTGGCTACCTCAAACTTCTGCTACTTTTTAGGGTTCCCTATCCAAAGGGTCAAAACGGGACTGCCTCCTGCGGATTTTTAGTTAATAAACCTTCAGAGGAATAGGCTAAAATGTAAATTTGGTACTCGACAAAATCCACAAATAATTCCTAAACTCTATTTCTTGAAAAAAACACTTCAATGTTCAATTTTTTTTTTTAAATATTTGTATTTAATTTTAAGCCAAACAAAAATGTAAAATCAGTACCTATAGCAAAACGTGACGTCACTGTTTACTTTTCCCACACAAAATTGAGCGTTTTGACAGCTCATTAAAAGTACGTCTACGATTGGTGGTATCAAATAGCCTATTATTATTGGGAGCCGGATCGAACGTAAAACTTTTAATACTGTTGTGGTTAGCTCAAGTACAAACCCAGCAGTCAATAATTCCTTTAACGATAAGCACTGATTGATACACGTGTATTAATTTAAAAGCTCATGCTAGTCTAGGAATCGAATTAATTGACCTGATTGAACCATTTGTGCGACATGATTTATCTGAATAAAATATCAATAATAGGCCAAGGTTATTTTGCCGAGTGCCAAGCCAAAACAACGAATTAATTATTTCAGTCTTTTGATTTTCCCATTTCACTGAAATGCATAGCCAAATAAATGTGTGAATGCAGCTGGTAGATATTCCCGGAAAGGTCGAGGTTGTTTCTTTTAGGCTCCGTAATCAACAAGGACTTTTGTTTTAGAAATTGTAACAGAAACGTACATCAACGACATCAATATCCATACTAATATTATAAATGCGAAAGTGTGTCTGTCTGTCTGTCTGTTACTTCTTGACGCTTAAACCACTGAATCAGTTGAGATGAAATTTGGTGTGGAGACAGTACGAGACCCTGGAAAGGACATAGGCTACATTTTGTCGCGATATAAAAACATTAAGGGGGGGGAAATGAGGGATGAAAATTTATATGGAAAATTCAACTCTTGCGGGCGAAGTCGCGGGGAACCACTAGTAGTTTTATAATCTAAGGCATTGCTTTATCTTTTTGTATATTTTGGGCGAAATAAACACCTTGATCTACCTAACATCTTTTCTCGAAGAGACCGTTCTCTTACGCTACGTTCACACTTTGCTGAATGAGTTTTGCCGGACAAGTAAATCTGACTGTTCCATTGGTTGTTACGAAAAGACGGCAAACAGACAGTATGAAACCAAATGAGATCTTATTGAATCTAAGTGAAATGACTAAACATGAAGAGACTACAGACTACAAGGCTACGTTCACACAATACGTTCATGTTGTGAACGTAGCCTTATAGTTTCGCCATATCCATCTGTTTGATTATCTGTGTCAATCAAAAGCCTCACTTCTCGTAATGCGAAAGAGCTAATATGCTTGTGCTTTTATGAAGCAACTTACAGCATCCTTAAATGTGAGTATAAGACAAATATAAAAAAAAACTAATAGCTACTTTATTTTCGAGTGCTAGATTTCTTCTGGAAAAGGATATTGAAACATCACGCATTATTTTTTCCAACAACAAAATCCTTCTCTCTCGTTTTTTGGTGTGTGTGTTCTATTAATTTTATTGTCAAGCTTACCTACGCATAAACCTTCTCAAATGAGAATTAAAGGATAATGTAGAATAAATCTTGTTTATTTTACGGTCAAAAGTAAACCCTTGACCGTAAAATAAACAAAATCTATTCAGGTACACATTAACACCAGCTAGCTGAAACCTTATTTTAGAAATTTGTATAACATTTCTAATTCACTACTCCTAGCGCCACCTGTTAACGACGTTCATGCTTACTTCTAAGCAAATACGTCGTCTAACTGAAGATGGCAATCTTTAGACGCCTGAAACTGAAATTTGCGGTGAAGCCGCTAGAGGCGCTGAATTTCAAGGCATAGACTTACATAGACTTCGATAAGATGGCGCTACTAGGCACGAGTTAAAAAAATACACAATTACACACCAGGGGACCAATTCTCACGACTTCGATACTAAGTCACATATGGTATTTATCGTAAAACATGACGTATTGGCGCTTATATTTATTACATTTTGTGATATCCACCATGTTTTTTCGATAGATATTGTAAGTGACGTAATATCGAAGGCGTGTGAAATAGGCCTACAGGCTCGTAGATAAGATGCAATCTATTTTAAAGCGAAGTTCGCTATCGCTAACAAAATGTATGAAACTGACATTAAGTCATCGAAACATTACGTGACTTTTGCATACATATTTCGTCATTTCGTTGGCGATAGCGAAGTTCGCGGTAGAAAGATACCGGTAACCTTAGAATAGATGCATCTATTCTAAGGGTACCGGTATGTGTATTGTAAATTTTCGAGTATATTTAATAATTTTATGTTTTAGATACACCGAGAACTTATTTGCTGTCGTAAAGTTGCAACATTTTTCGACTAGAAAGTTTATGTGGTCGTCATAATTTCTTTAAATTATATGTATTACCAGGTTAGTTGTCATATATTACGAACAGTGAGAATTAGCTACTAATGGTGTTAAAAAGTAAGTAAAGTAATATCTATTATCACCTTGACAGCTTCTTCGACGTCGTCATCTCGGGAAGCTTTGGCCAAACTTTTTTTCATTAGTTGGTACATTGTTTCTCTTCTAAGAGAGCCCTCTCCCAGCAGGTCGTAGCACTGTAAGGAGAATTATATTCTATTTTGTATTTGTGAAGTACGAAAATATGGTTTCTGAGAATTTCTTAATGCCTCGAGGATCGTACAACCGCAGGCGGGCTGATAACAATTGATTCTCTATTGTATCTGGAAACGATACCTACGGAAAGGACTGATTAACCAAATGACATGACCTTATCCTGCCCGCAAAATCAATTCAGAATACCGAATGTGCAGTACCAAATGCAGTAACCAATAACTAGTAAATCATAAGTAATTTTATAATAAATAAAAATATATCGTGAAAATCACTATTCTCCAGTACCGGCGATAAAATACGCCAAAATAATTAAATCGTGTATTGTTTTGTATGTTTTTATGACACAAGTGACGCATATCCATAGTTTAATTTATTATTATTATTTTAAATCTGTGAACCTTATTGCACAGGAACAAGGTTCACATATTTTTAAAATATCAATTATACTATACCAATTTGACGGTATTGGAGTCAGTGGTATAAGAGATGGTATCCGAATGTGGCAGTTATTTTGTTTTACTTCTGACTAATTTTTAATATTTTAATTGGATAATATTTTAGTTTCTCATTACATTTGCTGTTATTTCGTGTAATGTGATGGGATAATGTTGCACCAAGGAATATTGAACGACTATTTCATTCATAATATTCAATGAAAACCAAGTAAGAGTTCACCAAATTTTTGCTAGCAGGTAAAACTCTATTGACTGTTAACTTGACAGCATTCCCATACAAAATATTAAACACGTAAGCGAACCCTAGGCTAAGTAAATCGTTAGGTTTAAGTGTTGTTTATGTGTCCTTTGCCTATTCTCTGACCATACGATATTTATTAGGTATTGGAAAAACAAAGTATACCTTAAACATATTTACTAATTTTTAATAGTTCTATTGGACATATGGTTGACTGACAGAGAATGCTTTTAGCATTAACTGTTACATTTGTACAATAAACTGTGTGCAAAAAAGTATGATAAATAAATATTTGATTGAGATTATTTTAGGGTATAGCTCTAAGTAAACAAACTAAGGCCATGTCATTTATAAAGTACTTACTCCCACGAGTTCCAAGAAAGTTAATTAAAGATAAATTGAAGTAATAAGTCAGCCTATTAGATCCCACTGCTGGGAAAAGGCCTCACCTCAACTATGAGGAGGAACGAGCCATACTTCACCACGCGGGCTCAGTGCGGATTGGTGGAGGGGTGTATGTAAGGCAAGTGACAAACCTTACTGTCAGAAGTTATCAAGCCGCCCTAGGGCCTCTGACTAGGCTTAACGACTAATACCACAGATATTAGCCGGGACCAACTGCTTAACGTGCCTTCCGAAGCACGGAGATGCTTGTCATGGACGTCACTTAAATGGTCGGAATGGTCACCCATCCAATCACGACCGCGCCGTGGGTTGCTTAACTTTTGGTATCACTACCAAAGCGCTGCCACCACTGCGCCACAAGCACCTCAACGAGCAAATTGAAGTATCTCAACGAATAGTTTTTCCATTCCGAAGGCCACATAGCCCATTACAGAAATGCGCTCTTACTTGTTTTTATGTCAGTTTATTTTGCAAATGTATTTTATTAAGAGATTTTTCGCATCATATCGACCAATTCAATTGAAACGGCAAATAATCCTACCGTTGAATTCACGGTTATGGCCAATATCGAACGATGAAAATTCATGAATTTCAGGGACACGGTCAGAATATATCAAAAATAAAAGGATTATGCACTCTCAATAAATTTAAAACATTGACGGTTTACAGGCTATTACAATTATTGAGAGTACTTTTCTGCGTAGAAAACATTCGTACCTTCTGCAAGCAAGTGTAAAACTATTAACACACTAATTGTTCTATATTTTTTTTATTGTTTAAGAACATAAATTGTTTGAAAGTAAAGCGCGACTACAATTCTTTGTTGCTTCTAAGATTTAACAAGTTTTCTTATTCTATGGTTTTTTTCTAAATTAACCGTCAATCGAATCATTCCGATCAATTCGAGGTTGACCGGCTGTTCAAAAATTGGTGAACTCAGGTCTTAGGGCAATGCCTTGTAGGATTATTATCTATATTACGGGAAAACAGCGACAGTACACCTTTAATCTTTGTGATTCCTGAGCTTGATTGGTTTATGGGCGCCGCAGCGCTGCCAATGAGTTAAATTGCAATTTCGCTAAGGCATTGTCCTACGTAAGCGACCTACGCGGCAATGTGACGCGACGAGACGCGTTATGATAATATCAAACAGTAGCTGTACGGATTTGTATGGGTCGCATAGCGTCGCATCGCATCGCATCACATCGTATCGCGTCTCGTCGTTTACCTAGGACAACGGGTAAGGAAACTTGCACTTGCAATCTGATGTCATTTGATTCTAAGTATTGAATGATTTTATAACAATATGCACAATTGCACATTATAGAGGCCGTCCCTTTCCCATGGAATTTCATGCCCCTGTTGCGGATAGGCCCCCTTTTCCGTCTTCGTCCGGTTCCACAACAATTCAGGAGTACAAAACAATATAACAGAGTATATGTTTTCGTATCTTTAGTAAAGTGAAATTCTATTGCCCCAAATACTAATACATGTTACCTACTAAGCCATCGACGTTTTTGTAGACTAGGTATAGAGAAACAATACATTGTTCTGTTAATATGACAATGTTCTATGTATGAGCATCAACGAATTTAAATATTGTTGATGAGCATAGTAAATATGTGTAACCGACGTAAAAACGATAAATATACAGCGGTGGTAGTGAAAACGCGCATCCAGCCACTTGTTGTTACGCTTTTCAAAGAAAACGTCTAAGTAATTCTATTTATTCCGCTCCAAGTTAAATTCTTACAGGCACTTACGGTGAACGCGTAGGTGATCCTTTCCTCGAGGTCGCCTCGGAGGTAGAGGGACAGCGCCTTGGCGAACGTAGCCATGGTAACGAACGGCGACGTTCCTCGGTCGAGGGCCACCATCACTCGCTCCATCATGTACGCGTCTGTCATGCCAAGACCAGTGTGCAGAACGTCGCGAAAGTGCGCTCTGTCGAACGAAAATGAACTTTGAACAAATTAGCAGAAATCCCAAAATTGTTTCAGGGGCGGTTCCACGGGCGAGGGCCACCATCACTTGCTCCATCATGTACGCGTCTTTCATACCCAGACCAGTATGCATGACGTCGCAAAAATGCGCTCTGTCGAACGAAAATGAACTTTGAGCAAACTAGCAGAAGTGCCAAAATTGTTTCAGGGGAGGTTCCACGGTAGAGGGCAACCATCACTCGCTCCATCATGCCTAGACCAGAGTGCAGGACGTCGCGAAAGTGCGCTCTGTCGAACGAAAATGACCTTTGAAGAAACTAGCAGAAGTTCCAAAATTGTTACAGGGGAGGTTCCATGGCCGAGGGCCACCATCACTCGCTCCATCATGTACGCGTCTGTCATGCCAAGACCAGTGTGCAGGACGTCGCAAAAGTGCGCTCTGTCGGATGAAAATGAACTTTGAACAAACTAGCAGAAGTCCCAAAACTGTTTCTTCAGTTGCGGTTCCACGGTCGAGGGCCACCAACACTCGCTCCATTATGTACGCGTCTGTCATGCCTGGGCACTTTTGCGACATCCTGCATACTGGGCTAGCCCAGGGTGCAAGACGTCCCGTCGTCTGGAACGCTAATTTGTATGGCGATTGTCGGTCCCAGTATAATTCGTCCATGATATTTACCACGAACGTTTTACTTTTATCTCAGATGGAACGTGACCCTCATGACCCTTCCAGATCCTCCCCAGGGTTCTGCGGACCACTTTTTGGAAACCGAATGAATGGCCCATGATTTAGAAAACATACAAGTTTTGTAATACAAGTTTGTAACCATGGTAACACATAGTAACCAATAGTAGAAATTGGCGTTTCTATAATTACACACTCGTATAACAAGACTTGTACGCTTTGTGAAATAGGGCCCTGGACTAGACTACAAAGATGAAATACCTTGATATCAAATCGTGTGCGGCTGGTTTTTCATCACGTTTTTGGATTTTGAAGAAAATCACCATGATTTCTGTAACAATTTAAACATCAAGCACTTTATTAACCTACTAGTAAATTATTTTAATTAAATTGACGGCATTCATTGGTGGGAGTAAATACCGAACTTATTCTATTGTTTTTAATAATAATAATATCGAAGGCGCAGGGGCAGCATGTGGCGTGCTGTAGGTGAGTGGCGACACCTCGTACCCCGACTCCCGAGGGCCCGGCTTAACTAATTTGGCCCTCGCCTCTTGTGCTTGCCTTAACCGGCCGGCCTAGAGTGGAGAACGCAAGAGCAGAACCTATGCTCCAGGTTGGAATTGTAAAATGTCATAACGCCGGGGGCCTGCTGGCTGGTGCGCTTAGCACTGGCCACCTGCACCCCGCAGACTCACCTCTCTACAACCTTAGCCGCTCACACCAATGTTGCTGCCTTGCTACCCACCTGGTAGCTATTATAGGTGGCCCATTTAGTGAGCGGCAAGTCACCGTCTGCCGTGATTATCGAGATGAGACATTAGATATGGCAGGCGTCCCGTTGTCTCATCAATATCCCGGCAACCAGTCCAGCGATTTCCCATCCATAGAACCAGTATTAGTTCCCATCTTCTCCGCAATAGTCCTTGCACCTAGCGGGTGCTGTCTTTGGCTGTATCTTCTCAATAGTGCAGGCAGAGATAGTATCCACTAGGTGTAATATCCCAACTCATTATCGTATCTCAAAGGGGCCTCTTCGTGTTGGATCCATATCCCCACGTACGCCTTCCAAAAGGACCGGCCTCGTGCCGTGATTTCCCGCAGGAGAGATACAAATAATAATAATAAAATGTATACCTTTTAAGCAAAAAATGCCTGTGACAGGTGACCTCGCTCTTCCATATCTATATTGCAGTTACACTATATGGTTTTATTCTAAGATGCTAATAAATTATAACAAAAATAAGTTGTATATTTATAAAGTGTTAATTAAAGCTTTTTGTGTGTGTCAAAAGTGTTATTCTATGTTAACTGTACCTATTAACCTAGAATAAAGAGGAATGGGAAAGACAAGAGCTTAGCTCTGAAATAATTATAGATAGATTGATTAACAAAGACAGTAAGGTTTGGTCGCATGCTTTAAAGTCATTCCTCCACCAATCCGCACTGAGCCCCGAGTGGAGGAGTATGGCTCGTACCTCCTCATAACTGAGGTGGAGTCTTTGCCCAGCAGTAGGATCTATGTAGGCTAACTTTACTTATTAACCGATTTCAAATGTCAATTAATAAGAAGTGTTACGTCGTGTTGTATTTTTTGTGAAGAATACTTCATAACTGACTACTCAAAAATCAACCCTAAGAATTTGAAATTAGGGGGAGTCCAAGAGACTTGCACAGTTGGAAGATTTAACGCATCCTTCCCAATTTAATTTAGTCACTATGTTAGTCAATGGGTAACACAATTTGGCTGCATGTTAGTAAATTGCCTCTTCTAATGCTACCAATGATCGTTATTGACATTAGATTTGATTTCAATTATATGGTAAAATAGGTCAACTAAGGTGGGACCTGTGCAAGTCTCACGGACTCCCCCTATCTATTCAGTGGTTGTCAATAAAGACTCGGTGCATTAGTACTTAATAGGATAATGCAAAACGAAAACTATAAATGTCCTTCAAATATTCTGTAACAGCCATATGTTCAATGCAAGCCACCAAAAGCAGAAGCTATATTATAATACGCTCCCACAAAAACGATAGACCGAAAGTTTTAAAATAATTTGATTATTTCCTCAGGAAAATATGGATTCGTCAATCATGAAATAAGCCCTGCAACACACGTGTCCTAGCGGAATTTATTCTCAATTGTCAGTAAAACCACTTTGCTTGCTGCATGAATTGTTCAATGTCAAAGTGGAATGCCAGCGAAAATCACGGCCATTCGTACATCGTCCTGTAGGGCTTATAGGAAATCAATGATAACATTGAACTTGATACGTTGAAATATTGAAATGTGCACTGAATTTCGATATGGAAAAACAACCTTTGATAATTTAATCAGTAAAATGTTTTCTACTTAAGGCCGGCCATGTACGAAAAGTTTGAGCAATTAGCCGATGATCAACATTTGTTAGTCCTTTACCTCAAAAGCATAAATTCGAAAGTATAAACTATCGCCGTGTGACCCAATCGATTATTTTTTAATCCCTATCCTCGTTATTCCAAAAACTTAGTACCGGGTTTAAAACAGGGCTAAACTATTAGCTACCCAATTAGAAAAGCGCTTCTATATTAGTTTATGTCACGCATGTGTCATTCATTCCTCTGTTGTCGGCTAATATTTAGACCTATTTTAAACCTGGTCTTATTTTTTAACCCCCGACGCAAAAACGACGGGGTGTTATAAGTTTGACGTGTCTGTGTGTGTGTGTGTGTCTGGCATCGTAGCTCCCAAACGCATGAACCGATTTTGATTTAGTTTTTTTGTTTGAATGATTGATTAGTCGGGAATGTTCTTAGCTATATTTGATGAAAATCGGTCCAAGATGGCCGCCGTAACAAAATGGCGGATAACATCTTTTTTTTTAAAACTCCCTCAATATGGGTATCAAATGAAAGGGTTTAACTAGTAGAATATTATTGACTATGACAAATTTCAAATCCAAGATAGCCGCCGTAAAAAAATGGCGGATTACATATTTTTTTAAACTCCCTCAATATGGGTATCCAATGAAAGGGCTGACTAGTAGAATCTATAATACACTATGCTAAATTTCAAATCCAAGATGGTCACTATCACAAAATTGCGAATTGCATTTTATTTCACAACTCTTTCAATATGGGTTTCAAATGAAAGAGCTTGGCTATTGGAATAAAAGGAGGCCTCCTTACACATAGGTATACAAATTTTAATACGAATGTTGTCGTGTCGGGGGACCGCTCTTTACCTAAAAATACCTAAACTACCTAATTAAAATGTCATTAAAATTACAACGAACAAATTGAAGTTACTAATTAGAATGACAAGTGAACCTACTTAACGTATGTACTTTAACACAAAGTTAGTCTAATATTAGTGCGGTCCCCCGACGCGACAACATTCGTATTAAAATTTGTATACCTACGTACTTACGTACGGCCAAAATTTCAGTTTTATTTTTTGCTTTTTATAGGGTTTCCATTTAAACCAATTGTATTGTATCTAGCTATAATTCCATAGTTATTAAACCTTGATTTTTATGTGCATCTTTTATTTTGTGTCGGGGGTTTTTAATTTTTTTTTTTTGTAATAACGCCGTATAAGTTTTAGTCGCCTTTTTTACCTTGATTTTGAAATTTAGTGCAAACATCAATTACAACGTAAAATTAAATACGGCATTAAGTAGGCAAACTGATATTATATAAGCTAGCCAATTAAAAAAGCGTTTCTCTATTGGGTTATGTCACGAATGTGTCATTCATATTTCATTCCTTTATTGTCGGCTAATATTTAGACCTATTTTAAACCTGGTCTATTTTTTTTGTAATAACACCGTCGTGTTTAAAAATGTAAAAAAAATAGCGAACTCCAGTCTAAAACCCGAGTTTACCAATATTTTAACAGCCGGTAAATATAAATTGACGGTTAATTTGACACAATTCCCACAAAATATGTCAAATATTAGTACCTACCTCTACAGGGCCACCCTGTATAGTATAGTAACGTTAAAATTAAAATGTGTTAGTGAACTGTACCCTAAAGGTCATGGCACACTATACCGGCTGTGCAACAGCATGGCTGCACCACGGCGTCGCCTCGAATTTACAAAATATTATTGTACGACTCACAACTTAATGCTCTAATTTGAATGGCAAGTTAATTGCTGGGTTGAGACGGTGCCGTTGCGGAACCGGTATAGTGTGCCATGACCTTAAGCCTGGAGTTCACCAACTACACATGTTTAACCTGGAGTTCACCAACACGTGTTTATTTTTTATTATTTGACATATTTTGGACGGGAGTTCTGTCAAATTCACCCCCTTAATGTTTTTATATCGCGACAAAATGTAGCCTATATCCTTTCCAGGGTCTCGAACTGTCTCCATACCAAATTTCATCTTAATCGGTTCAGTGGTTTAAGTGTCAGGATGTAACAGACAGACAGACAGACACACTTTCACATTTATAATATTAGTATGGATATTTAAAATTATTATATACACGACAGATGAATCACAATAGATAGATTTGGTTTAGAACAGTACGGTGACTTCTTACTAGAACCGGCCGTTGACGCACGTACAGTCGACCAAATTGAATCATGACCCACCTTATGGTCATTTTTCTACTGTCATTCTATACAAGTAGGTTGAAATTAGCTTGAACATACATTTCCTAGAAACGAACTGTTATCATTTTATTAGACACTGACAGTTACTGACAAGGCTATGATCGCAATCTGTACGAATAAGTTTGTATGAAAATCGGCGAGAACTTAGGTAAGGGTTGCAATGCAACACACAGGTAGGTAGGTAGATATTCGGGATTCGGCACAGCCGGGCGCCAAGTCTGTATCGGGAACCAGTTTCTTCATAAAAGTTTAACTGGAACTTGTGTTAGCCATGATGAAATAAAACAGTATACTTAGTTGAAGAATATAATATTTATTTTAGGTATATATTTAACAAGTGGCATTAAATTGGTAAAGTGAAAAGTGACCCGATTAGACGACTACAAATGTCACTTCCCCAATCCAAACCCCACAAATTTTCTATTGGATTAAGATCTGGAGACCTAGACGGCCATGGTATACGAGTGAATTCATCTTCATGCTGGGTAAACCAATTCGAGACAATTCTGGCAGTATGCACTGGACAGTTATCATAAACAAAGGAGAATACTGGCACTACTTCACGCAAGTAAACTGTTCACAAAGTCGGTAACATTGATTCTTCCAATAAATTGACATAGTTTATAGTGTTCTGATGAGGAGAAATTTGAACAATTTCTCCGACACTTCCGGCGTTCATCCAGGCACACATGTTAGCTGAAATTCAGCCGAATAATTGGTTGGGCACAACGTGATCCTCTGTGTATCGCGTGTTATCGTAACGCCACGAAGTTAAGCGACCATGTTAAGAAGAGCGAAATGATTTCTCGTCTGTAAAGATGTCATTCGTAATAGTGTTGCATTTCCGCTCTCTGTTGGTTCGTGATTCAACGAACGCCATGATTATGTCGTCGTTTGTCTTCGAGAGTACCCTCTTTAGCATGCAGTCTGATCCAGGTTCTGACTGTGTTCTGACTTATTCTTAGCTCTTTGTTCTGTCGAATTGGCCATTATACGGTTTGTTTGTAGATATTGACTTAGATTTTTATAAAATTTCAGACTTACTAGATATGCTTGACATCTGACACACGACGTTTTTTATTTTTAAAATTATAATACATTTTTCTTCGTAGTGAAAAGAGTTGGGATTATGGACTTATTTTAAATTCATATTAAGACTGGTTTATCTAAAACATGTCTAGTGCAGTGATAATAAAGGTTAAACTTGCATAGATCTCTGACCCGTTATGACGCATTTTTATTCATATTTAAAACGTACTATGTGCAACATGCATGACAGCGAAGAAAACCTTACTATATTAATGAATACAAAGGAATAATCGGCAAAGTGGGTCATGATTCAATTTTGTCGACTGTACCTTCACATTCACGTTCAGTGCTATTTTATTTCAATGATTATAAAAGCTGAAAGTCATGTAAATTTTCGAATATACTTCAAAATCATGATGTCACCTGTTTTGATAATCAATTAAAAGTTTATAAGCAATAATTCCCCATCTTACTACCGGTGCGCGGTGGTTGGACCAACATTTTCGTAAAAATTACGGATTTGATTATTTTAGGCATAAAAGTACAACTCACGAAGGTTTAGCTGCAAAAAATAAAATCTCACAAAATTTTTAACTTTTAAAAAAAAATTCTTGAGGTCGAAAATTCTCAAAAACCTACCTACCTAACTCGAAAACTATGATAAATTGCGGAACATACATGGGGATGATTGGGATACTCCATGAGGTGCACTATCTCTGGACTTTCGCTTAACGATACTTTGGGACACCTTGTTGCTCCACCGACAGGAAAGCCAGCCCCAGGCCAAGCCTAAGTTTCGAATGTTTGTTTTTCGTATTTTTTAAATATAATATAATAAATAATAAGTCAGCCTATTAGATCCCACTGCTGGGAAAAGGCCTCACCTCAACTATGAGGAGGAACGAGCCATACTTCACCACGCGGGCTCAGTGCGGATTGGTGGAGGGGTGTATGTAAGGCAAGTGACAAATCTTACTGTAAGAAGTTATCAAGCCGCCCTAGGGCCTCTGACTAGGCTTAACGACTAATACCACAGATATTAGCCGGGACCAACTGCTTAACGTGCCTTCCGAAGCACGGAGATGCTTGTCATGGACGTCACTTAAATGGTCGGAATGGTCACCCATCCAATCACGACCGCGCCGTGGGTTGCTTAACTTTTGGTATCACTACCAAAGCGCTGCCGCCACTGCGCCACAAGCACCTCCTTTTTAAATATATTCTAAATAAAAATAACTATAATTAATACTTACAACGAATTATCATCAATACATAGTCCACATATAGGTATATTTAAAGTAAGTAGGTTTTTTATCCTAATTATTATAATAAAAAGCGGACAAGTATTTTGACCACTAAAAATATTCGCTTTTAAAAATTATACAGAATTTATCCACCTATATCTACGAAAAGATCAAGCTTTTTCTTGTAAATAAAAAGGAATCGTTTTCACGAAGATTGTGCTATTATATTGCAAATATCGAAAGTCCTCTCTAAGGACCAAGAATTAATTGGTTTCGGTTGAAATTAGAATATTTTAAGCGCACGCGTAAATGTGAATTTTAAATAACAGCGTTATAATTGGATGCAATATAAGATTTTTCAAGCAAAAGTTGTCTTACTCTAAAGCCTTACATTTCCGAAACAAAACAGATTTTTACAAGCTTTTATTTAGCTTGCAATGTAACTATGTATGTTTGTTCGGGTGGAATCTTGCAACTCAATTTTGAAGCAGATATAGGGGAGGTGAGCCCAAAGCGGGTATACCGTACAAAGCGGGTAGCCTTCGTTATTCACGCATATAAGCCAATTTTGCAAATGTGTGCGTGTCGCGGCAACGCCCGAACGCGTCCCGACACGAATCAGTTTGACCCAAAAATCGGCGACGCGCGGCGAAGCTCTGGGGCGCAAATGTTTTTTTTTGCCTGTTTCACAAAAAAAATATCAAGGTATGTGAATATAAATTACTTCATTCTGTTTAAAGTGGTGTTAAATCTGTTACTTGTGTATTATTCTGCATTAAAACAGCGTAAAATTCTCATTGTTTGAGCAACATTTCTGATAAAGATTTTGAGGTTATTTTACAAAACGTGAAAAAGTTTCTTTTGGGCATAACGGGTATGGGTAAAACGGGTATGGGTAAAACGGAGCAAAACTATAACAAGTCAGTCTTAAATCACATTCGTCAATCTTAATAATAGTTACTGCAACATTTATTTATCAAAGAGAAAGGTTTTGTGAACAGTAACAGTGATTTAAAAGACTGACTTGGTATAGTTTTGCTATAAGTTACAAAGCAATAATTGTTGATTAGTTATGAGATACAATTTGTCCTAAATAACGGCTATAAACCTAAAAGTTTAATTGTATAATGTGATTGTGTACCATCTTTAAAATGACCGACTGATTAGTTTTTGAATTTTTGTAGTGATTTACTAAGAGAGAAGTGATTTTCAGTTTTGATTACAAAGTTTAGTACATACTTGAACGAATTATTAAAAATAAATAACTTTGCAACTGCAGTAAAGTCTTTTTTATTGACACAAACCTTAAGTTACCCGCTTTGGGCCCATCTCCCCTACTCAACCGATTGAGCTGAAATTTTGTATACACGTTTAGTTTGGATGACAATGCATGGTAAGATGCATGACGTCATTCTAAATTCAACATGGCGGACCATCCAAGATGGCGGACTTGTTATTTTCAATGCACTTCTACAATATTAGTATCAAATGAAAGGGCTTGCTGAGAGTAACTCAAAAAATAAAGTGACATTACTAAAAATTCAAAATGGCCGACTTGTAAATGCAATTCTCCAATATGGGTATCAAATGAAAGGGCTTGCTGAGAATAACTCGATAAATAAGGTCACGTCACTCTAAATCTAATATGGCGGACTTTTAAAGAGATAAACAGTAGGATATGCCTACAGACTAAGAAATCTGTCCAGCGATAACTAAAAAGTAAAAAATAAATTACAAGTAAAAAACCCTTTTTAAAAACAAGCTTTTATGTCAATGCGCTAAAAAGTATAAAATAAATTTTCTTTTAAAACTTTTACGATCAAATAATAACATCATTTCACAATTTATATTATATAAAAGCTTGTTGCGAGATTTTACCTGTGTAGATAAACAAGTAAATTATATAATTATATCAGTCGCAACTTGGTCATTGACGCGAGTAATACGTGTGTGCTGTGTGTACGTTACTGCCTGTGCGTGAACTACCCCCCGAAATGGTTAGCAAGTGTGATCATTGCAATAAAAACATTACTAAGTCTAGACCTGGTCTAGAATGCAATCGATGTGAAAGGCTTGTGCATCTAAGCAATCAATGCACTGGTCTTACAAACAAGCAGCTTACAGCTCTACGGGCCTCAGATAATCTTAAATGGACCTGCCAAGAATGCCAAGAAAATACCCCGAGACGCCGATCGATCATTATACCAAATGATGATGATGGGGACGAGGAAAACCCGGAGTCTCCAGCAGCTCAGATTGATGTAAAAAAACTATTGGGTGATATTTCAAAAGAAGTAGAACGGGCTATAAAAAAAGAGCTAAAAGATATTACTCACTCACTAAAATTTCAATCAGATAAGATGGACGAGATTCTGCAAAAAGTTGAAATCATGCAGGAGAATATCTCATCTCTTCAGAAGAAAAATAAAGAACTTACCAATACAAACAACAACTTAGCAACTAGGGTAGGTGCCCTCGAACAACGCATCCATGATATCGAACAGCAAAAACTATTATCTCACCTCGAAATACACAACATTTCACAATACGAAAATGAAAACCTAGGTGAGATCGTCAAGAATGTAGCTAAAAAGTTGAACCAAAACCCAAATGAAATCAAACTAACTAAAAGATTGACCGGCAGAAACGACCGACCTGGACCAATACTAGTGGAACTGAACTCAGAACAGGATCAGACATCATGGATTACGAAATCTAAATCATTAAGCCCCCGGATAGCTGTTTCTGACATCTGCCCCGGCGTTTCATCATCCAAAATAAATGATAAGATATTTGTATGCGAAGCACTTACACCATTCAACAAAAAACTGCTGTACCAAGCTAAACAAGACCTGAAAGAAGCATTCCGCTACATATGGATTAAGAAAGGTGTTCTACGAGTCCGCAAAGAGGGTGAAAATCAAAAAAATTTAATCATCCGCTCCGAAGATGATGTAAGAAGGATCAAACCTAAGTCTACTGCTAATTAAAATACCGCACGTGTTATATTTTTTCCCAGTTAGTTTTTTTTATATATATATATTATATTTTCTTTTTCTTTTTCCCCTCATAAATGGATACTTTGTCATTACAGGATATTTGTCAACTGACTGACTGTGTAAATCTAAATGAATTTCTAGACTGCATCCCTAAAAATCCGAAACTTCTTTGCATTCATATGAACATTAGATCTCTTATTAAGAACTTTGCCTCACTCGAGCAATGTATATTCTCTTCTTCACGAACTATTGATGTAATAATGTTAATATATCAGATATCTTTAGCAGCCTTTACCAACTAAAAGGCTATAGAATGTACACAGAGCTGCGAAAAAACCAAAGAGGTGGTGGAATAATAATTTACGTAAGCACTAAACATAAGTTTAATATCACAAACTATAAAACACAACACTGTGAAAGTCTATTAGGATCAATAAACACGTCCTCGGGTTATTCCGCTGCTCTGTGTTGCATTTACCGCCCACCAAATAGTAGTAAACATTTGTTTGTCAAGGATTTAGACATGCTGCTCAACAAAATTGCTGCCATTAAACATATCTATAACACCACTATGTACACATATGGCTTAGTTTGTGGGATCACTGAATACACACGCATAGAACTACAAAAAAATAGATTAAGTAAATCCTGTATAGATCATATCTACGCACGATCCCGCACACTAGACCTGTACACCGCGGCGCTTGGAACTGCTCTGGCTGACCACCGTGTTATCGCACTTGCAGGCATCGATACAATGAGCTGTAGTAACACACGGGTGGATTCTAAATACATAACTCGCTATGACCCGAATAAACTAACTGAGAATCTCAACAATATAGACTGGCAACCAACAAAGCAATTAATATGCCCACAAAAATTATACGAAATTATAGTTAACAACATACATGAATGCTACAGTAAATCGACAGTTAAAATAAAAATAACGAATAACAAAAACGTTCTAATAATACATGGATTAATAAAAAAATTATAAGAGCCTGTGAACATAGGGATAAATTATTCCAAAAATGGATTGCTGACCCATCAAATAAAATCTTAAAATTAAAATACAAAACATCAAGGAATTATGCAAATAAATTAATAAACACAAATAAAAATATAAAACTAAAAAAAGATATTAAGTATCAAAAAAATAATCCTAAAAAACTCTGGCAAATATTAAACGAAATTAGACGGTAGTCGGTAGACTAGATATATAATAATGAAATACTAACTGAAGTTCGACTCAATATCTGCGCAGCGTACGGTAAAACCACAGCTGGTTTATGTTACGCTGTGAATGGATTATTATAAATTTTAAGTATTCATTGTAATTTATTTAAATAAAAAGAAATAAATATACATAACTTGATATGATTGACTAAATTTTCTAAAAATCAAACTACTAAATACGCCAAGTGAGTACTTAAATCTAGCGACAAGCTTTTATATAATATAAATTGTAAAATGATGTTATTATTTGATCGTAAAAGTTTTAAAGGAAAATTTATTTTATACTTTTTAGCGCATTGACATAAAAGCTTGTTTTAAAAAGGGTTTTCATTTTGTAATTTTTTGAAAAAAGTGTCACCTAGGCCTTTATAGTCGTCAAATTTAAATTATTTAAACATTTATTTTACTAGTCTAAAAGCTGCATTATTCCTAAAGGACAAAGGCTATATTTTTGTTGCACTCGTTCGAAGCCGGGCAGGTCAGTAGTTAAGCTAAAAGTCCTAAAATATTTTCCTAGATTTAATGAAGGAGAGGGTTTTAGTGGATTGTATTCGATATAACATTTAGAATAATTAGTAAATACACGAACTTAAATCGCGTACAAAAGATAGGCTTAAATCAGCTTTCATCTTGCTGGTCTGCACTTATTAATGCAGATCTCGCTTGTAGTAACTGAGGCAGGCCGCCTAGAGCCTTGAATCTATTTCATAAGTTCCACAAAATAGGATCGTTCGAACTCACCTCAGATGCAAGGAATAGAGGACGATGGGGGAATTGCGGACGCTTAAGCGGAATCACAAATAAAACTCAAAGTATTAATAGTACCAGTCTGTCTTTATTAATAATTAAACTTTAGTCGTTTACCTATCTTATCAACATTAATTATTATATGAGATCAATCAACATTTATTAAATTTTAATAAAAAACAAAAACATACGTGTTCGTAATTACCCTTAGCTCTCGAGGTAAATACGGACCAGTGCTGGGTTAATTGCGGACAACATGGGGTATTTACGGACGAGGTCCCATTTCATTTGCAGAATTCACAAACGTAGCCTCTTGAAGAAGACCCAGCACTGCAATTCTCATGTGCCCAGTTCATACATTCTGAACACATAATCCAGTCTTCGGTGGGTGGGTCACAATACTTTTCCTGACAATAAATGCAGAAATATTCATCATTTCCTTTATCACATTTAATTTTTTTTAAGTTTCTTAAGCCTTTTGGTCGTTTTTCTTTAGTATTCTTTTGCTTCTTATTTGTAGTTTTGGTCTTGTCTTGTTCTAGGTTCTTTCTCTTTCTTTCTATTTTCTTTTGTTCTTTTTGCTCTAGGTTTATTTTTTTCCGGTGTGCTGGTGAAAATAATGGAGTGTTTTTTTTTAACTAATCGTTTTGAACGAGTAGGTTTTAGAATTGGTACTTGCACTACATCACTAAGTGGTACTGACTTGTTATACTTTGATTAACACCGGCTTCACTAATATCACCCACTAATGAAAGTTGTAATATTTCCTGAGATTCTATTGGATTAGAAATATTTTCAGTGGCAGCATCGCAGACAGCTTGAGATTCTATTGGATTAGAAATATTTTCATTGGCAGCATCGCAGACAGCTTGAGCTTCATTCTGGGACTCATTTTGGCTTGAATTATTGGTATCTGTTTGTATCCGTTGTTCAAGAGGAGAAACCGATGCAAAAATATCACCAAAACTTTCAAAAGTGTTTTTAAATTTATTTTGATCCATTGGAGAAATTCCAGCAGACTTAAAGCCATTCATAGCTTTGTCAGTACTTGCGGTTCTATTAAAAGCCTTCGTATAAAGACCAACAACATCATATGCCGTAATTTTGGTGCCTGGATGGTTGACCATGAAGGATTCACATTCTCTGTTATATGCTGTTTTTAGTGGGCCATGGAAAGTTAAATCTAAAGGCTGCATTCTATGGGATGTTTGAGGTGGCAAAGTTAAAACATGAATAAAATTCTTGCAACAAATTCGTGAGCTCTCAAACTAACGTGGCTTTTATGGTTATCCAGTATTAGTAAATAGGATCATCTGCAGATGGTTTTGCGAATGCTTTGAAATGCTGAAGCCAATCAACGAAAATTGATTCAGTTATCCAGCCTGAGTCAGAAACACCAGCCACCATGTTACTATTGCTATTATCCTTCATAAGCAGTGCATTCATTCGCTTTCTTTTAAATATGAAAAATGGGGGAATGTATGTGCCTCCAGCATTAAAACAATTTATAACTGTGGTCAAGGAACCTCGTTATGCGCTGGTACATTTACGTACTTGTTTTTATCCTTTCGGTGCGAGAATCCTGGAATTTCGTTGTACAGTACTAATCCCGGTTTCATTAACATTGTAGATTGAATTCGACTTAAATTTGTGTTTTATCATGAGTGTTTTTAAATTTTCAAAAAATATATCTGTTTCTTCTTGATTAAATGCTGTGATTCTATTTATTGAAGTAGCTTCTGGTCTTCGAAGTGAAATATTGGGGTGTCTTGCTATAAAATTATAATACCAATCCATACCTGCCATTTTGGTATCCTTATTGAAGTCATTGCTATTTTATTAGCAGCGGCAAAATCAAATGCTATTTTTCTTAGAGTAGGAATTGTTATCCCAAAGAAGGCTTTGCAAGATTTTATAATGAATTAGACCAGTTCGTTTTCTTGAGATTCATTGAAAACTGACTTCTTTCCTCTTATTGGCACGGCACTTACACAGGTTTTTTTCACTTGATCAAAAAGGGTCGCTCTGGGGATGCCATACTTTTCTGCCACCTGTCGAAAAGGAGTCTTTTCCTCTTTAATTTCTTGCACAGCTCTTTGTAATGTTTCAATGGTGTAAGCTTGCTCTTTTTTCCTAATATATTTTCGAGGCATCTGGAATATAGAAATATTGCTATAAGTTTTGATAGATAATGGGGCAATTACAAAAAAATATATAAAAATAATAGGTTTGATAAAAAATGGGGTAATTACGGACGTCCGTATTTACCCCAGGCCATTTGTCCGCAATTGACCCAAATGAGTTAGTAAAAGATAAACAACAATAATTTTAGGTAAACAAAATTTATCAAGGCAAACGGTTTTACTATTTACTCGTCGTTAACATCACAATCGGCAGGAAATATGTTTTTTTTACTGGCACTTTGTCTTTTTGAATAACACTCAAAATAGTTAATACCAAAAATTACATCAAAATCACAAAAAATGAAAAAATTCAATTACCTTGACACGTGCGCGCAGCCGTCTGTCGGGAATGTTTGGTGGGCACTAAAGATGTCGGGACGTAACGCGTGATCACGGCGGCGGGACGCGGGCGGCAGGGATAGAGTAGATACATGTAAGTCCGTATTTACCCCGCGTCCGCAATTCCCCCATCGTCCCCTACCTTTTCAAGAAATGTTACCGACACACGGAAAATCTGCACTCTTCTCAACGGAGAAGCTTTATACGATAATTGATATTTAACAAATAACGACACGATATTTTATTTAAATAAAGTCCCATAATTCAGTTGGGAGGTATGGCTATCGCCTATCAAGTGAAATAAAGATGAATTCGAAATCATTAACTGTCACAGAAAAATATCAAGTTACAAGAAATCTTGCTATAAATTTAAAATTGCGCACGTCCGAATTATCTGATCTGGGTTTGTTCAAGGCCTATTATCTGAGTTGAAAGCCCACTTGCGCCAGTCCAGATAAGCTAATCCGAACTGGCGCCAATGGGCCTTAAATGGTTTTAAACTTATTACAAAACTAAACCCAAAAATGTTTTTTTTTGTTCAAAAATAAATTAAAGGCCCTAAAATTATCACTCTTCACAACCCGGATACACTGTATAGGTACAGTACTTTAACTTCATAATAGTGCGCCCAAATTGAGACACATACAGCCGACTGACCCATGAACCGTCAAGCAGCACTACACCGACGACACACATCGTTATATCTTTACATGTTTAATTAAAATCAAACCTTTATAAATACTTCTAACTTAATAAATCAGGATAACAACCTTCCGTGTAGGTAAGTTAAAATGTTTCATTCCTAAACCTAAAATAATACACATAGGCAAAATAAAAATGTAAATGTCATGTTTTACTTTTTATGTACCAACCCTAACGCTCCTTGCAGCCGAATTTCAAAAATACAGCTGAGTTACACTACTGTTCTGAAAGAAAATCTACGAGCATATAGGTATTGTGACACCTCGCCGACAGGCGACACGACTAAGTGACTTGACAATTGAATATTTTTTTTATAAGACGGTAATGTTGCCATGCGAAATAATTTAAGCAAGCTACCATTCTTAACAACGAAGGAGCGGAAAATTTTCGTCTATAGACTACGTTGTGAATATTCTACAAAATATATAAACGTGTTTCGGATAAATTTATACGCAAATATCGCGAGCGTCTCTCAAAAATATTAAGACCCTTGAAAGGGCGTTTCAAACCATCCCACACCATGGCACGTGATACCTTACAAAGCAAATTAAGAAGGAGGTTTTTTACGCGTAAAAAGGTAACTTTCCCTACCACCTTTCCATAAAAAAATACTTTGAAGCCTTTTTCTAAACAATATTTTTTCATAATTGCGAAATAATCTCCAATTAAGTAGGCGTACATAATTAAATCACGCACAGACAGTGCGCTTCGATTTCATAAATTCCCACTAAACATCGTTAAGGCTAGTGTAAATCGCTAACGCGTGTAATTTTTAAATGCGTAAATAGCTATAAGTAAATTAAGATCAGCACTCAGTCTCCGGGTTAGGCTACAAAAGACAAATGAGTCAAGTTAATAAAACAATGGATAAAACGTAATATTTAAAAGCTAGGCTAGGTTAATGCAAACTACATCGTACTATGGTGCCATGCCGGTATTATCTTATCAAAGAGAAACGGAAATAATATAAGGGCAGTGTTGGGCGGTGACTGAACGGTCCAGTAGGCATCTTGTCATACATTTCGATACAAAAGAAATTTTTTTGGCTGAATTTATGAACGTATCACGAACATTACACCGTGACGTACCATGACCGTTCCATGGTACGTCACGGTATAATATCCTCCTATCCTGATTTCGACTACTGTAGCCAATCTAAACAGAGATTAGCCGACTGTGCGGAAGACATAGTTCACAAGTGTGTGCGCAAAACACAGATGCAGCCTCTGTTACTTTTACTCTAATAATTCGGTGAGATGGCAGGCCGACATTACCGTAGAGAGATCAGGCACAAGACCAACGGCTTACAACGTGATTTTCGGAGCACGGGGGTGTTAACACCACCAACTTCCTGGCTCCGGAGCTGTGGCTGAGTTATTTCAAGACAGAAAAACCTAAAACTTTTGGCCCGACCCGGGATTCGAAACCTTGTGGATAGTACCCAGCGTGCTGACCACTAGACCAACGAGGCAGTCACGGTATAGTGAGCAGTGAGCTGGGCACAGACCTTCCCGAAAAATAGTAAAACCTCCGTTCGCGTGTCTGAAGTCCACTGGCCTAATTTAAACCATCCTTAAGCTCGTTATAAAAGCTGTCACACACACTCACAGTGGAATACATTAAACGAACAATTAAATCAAAGCGGCAGATATGCATTTCACCCGCAGACTTGAAAACAATCAGTTTTATCCCTGCATATGATTGTAATTGATAATATTTATTACTGTAAATGTTAAAAAAGCAAATTCTATTGAAATCACTGCACATGTGTATCACAAAATAATTTCCTAGCTTTCATAATATATAATACATGATGTTCAAAAAGTTAGGGAAAATTATCAAAATGAAAAAAAAACACATTGTTTGGTTGATTAAATGACTCGGGTATCCATGAGATTGACAAAAAACATAAAGTCATCATTTTGCAAGGCGTAACTTTAAAGCACTCGAAGTTTCTTAAAAAAATAACTGGTAACATGGAAGGGTAGGTACTTTTTATGTGATATGCTGCGAAGTTCTATTATTCTAGGAACATAGGTACTTAAAAGCGGCAAATACTTTTATTATAAACCTAATTAGGTACTTCAAAATAAAAAAACGCGTTTTTATACAAAAAAAAATAAAAAAAACGTTTAATTTTTTGCATATGGGGACACGATTCTCATGCATGGAAAAGTTACGTAAAAATGTATGTAATTTTACGAGTGTGAACTTTTTCTCACAGCATGAGAATCGTGCCCCTGGCGTATTCAATAAATCCACTTAAACTGGCAGCCACGTATATGTTATTACTGGCAGCCACGTGTATGTTATTAAGCATATTTTTCCCTTGAGTTTATAATAAAAATAATTTCTTTAATTTGAATAAAAAGAACTAGCTAATAAGCTACTTAAACCACTTACAGCAAATGCAGTCATTTAGTTAGCAGCTATGCGAATTGATTTCTTAGAATAAGTAATTACGAAATGAAGCCTTCTTTTATACATACCTTCATTTTCAATGAAACCGTGGAGCTTATGCTCGGGTTAATTTTTGTTTTTCATACTTAGAAACTCAGCAAAGATTTCAGTTAAATATAGCGACAAAATATCGAACCAATTTCTCATGAAATATGATTTATTCACGAAGTACGTCTACGCTACTCAAACAATTAGGCGATTCGTTTTTTCAAGTGTTTTCTCGGAGCTATAAGTCCGTAAGCTCTTTACCGTTTTTTGAAGTACAATATTATTCTAAATGCGACTACTAATTAGCTACAATCCCTACCCACTCTACCCTTACTAACTTCACCTATTTGTATAACTTTTCCACGCCCAATTGATTATATATTAGCCCGAATAATTGCTTAGCTCAAGTAGCAGTGGGTAGGGCACGTTGCTCAGAGCTTGCCCCATTATCTGTCTAGTCTCGAAGTGCTTAGAGCCAAAAAAATAGGGAGACATGTTTTATGTATCTTGATTGTGATTATGTTATCGGATACCGATCCCAAAGTACGTATCTCAAGTACTTGTGTTAAAAAAAACAGAAACAACGGTGGTATTACAGCATTCAGACCCGAGATACAGAAAATGATTTCTGTGTTGACCCGAAGAGGATCGAACCCGGGACCTGTGTTGATAACACCGCGAAAGCTGGTGTGGAAGCCACTGGACCACTGAGGTCGTCATATATAAGCGGCATTTTCTGTCCTAAAGTTGAAAAAAAGATTTTAAATTTGACGTTGCTCGTATAACCGATAGCTTTGAGACAGAAATCTTCTTGAGAGGGTGTTTCCAAAAGGTAGAACGATGATCGGGCAAGTGTCTCACTTGGTCGGTTTTAAAAACTTGAAAGGAAAGTGAAAGGTGAACGTTATAGCTTAATAGCCATCAAATACTATAATGATACCACTGTAAGGTTCAAACGGGGCATATAAAACGTTTAATACTTACGTTCAAGTTCGTCAAAAGTGAAATGCGTTTCTTTTTGTATCTCTATCCACATAGCTCCGTGTTTTTTCCGAAAGCGAATTTCTTCCATGGGGTCCAGATCGGAGTCCAGTGAAGCCGACATTTTGGTTAATTATTTTTATACTATTTAAGAAATTAAACTTGAAATCTGTTATGATTTTGGATTATTGTCTATGTGACAGTTGGTAAACATGTCACGTTGATTGACAACAATGACAACCATCAGCAAGACAGGTTATAACTAGAAACCTTTTTTATTGTCTTCATTAACACAATATGTTTTCATCATTGATTGATTATATAATGGATTATATACTAGCTGTTGCCCGCGACTTCGTAAGCGTGGACTCAATGATACAAAATATTTTATACTCCCGTCGCCATCCAGCTATCATGATCTCTTAGTCTACCATGTCGTAAGGAGAAGAGAGGAATGAAAAATGAAGGTCAATAGGCACTCTTTATAAATGTGTCAACTATCACCTCGCCACCCTTCTCTGGTAAGAACACAGAGGTCCACGATTATATTGTTCTTCTTTTCCTACCGGATCCATACACATTTTCAATAATGTTTTAAATGTTCATACGATTCCCATCGGGTCAATGACATTTTCCAAAAGTACAGTCAGTAGAAACAAATTCTTATCAGAAAGAACAATATTTTAATAAAATTCAATGTTTTAGGTGAAATTTTCAAGATTTTTAATGGTTTTTCATGTCTTCGTACATAAAACTGCTCTATACTATCATGTTTTCCTTACAAATCTAATTAACATTTAAACACATTTGTTCGCTTTTAGTAACTTTGAGGGAAGAAGGATGCAGCACGAGATATAGCACGCAGACTTGCTATATCCCAATCCTGTGTCGTGAGTTGACCACGTTGCAGAGGTACCACGGGATGGGTAATTTAGCTGACCGACCCCGCAATGGTCGCCCAACTGTTTTGGCTGCTGCCCAAAAGCGCTATATTAGATTGCTGGCAGCCCGTGACCCAACAATCAACGCTACTAAAATAAAAGCAGAAGTTCGGGCCGCCTCTGGGCTTAAAGTTAGCACTCAGACCATTCGAAATTGCTAGCACCAGGCTGGATTACAAGCACGGAGGACTTGGCGAGCGCCTCTGAAATCCCGGCAACGTCAACGTCAGAGATTGGAGTGGGCTAGGCTTCGGCAGAATGAAGACGATGAAGAAGAAGACCTTTGGCAAACCTGTCTCTTCGTTGACGAATCGCGAATCAGGACTCATCCAGATAACCGACGTGTCCGTGTCTGGAGAAGACCAGGAGACCGTAAAAGGCAAAGAACTGCCACCGGAACAGTTCAGCAAGGCGGGAAATCGGTGTCCTTTTGGGGTGATTGGATTATGATTGGAGCTAGAACACCTTTGATCCCGTATCGAGGCTTCATGACAGCAGACATGTATAAAGCAGTTGCTATTGATGGAATTATCTGACCATTCCGAGTAAACCATGGGCACCAATTTGTACTGGTCGATGATAATGCGCCATCGCACATCGAGCTCAACGAGTCAATGCTGCTCTCCGAGAATACGACATCACAAGGTTAGACTGGCATGCCGGCTCGACTGACTTAAACCCAATAGAGCACGCGTGAGATGCTTTTAAGCGAGCTGTTTGGAACTGAGTCCGTTAGATTACAAGATATGGCAACACTTGCAGGAAAAGGCCTGCTCAAAGCCTCATCCTGATTTAGAGTCACTCAAGGCATCCTCGATTAAGGCAGCCGCCGATATTGACATGGACCTCGTTTGTGCTGCGATAGACTGGCCGCGCAGATTGAAGGCCTGTATTCAAAATCGCGGGGGTCATTTTAAATAAACTTAATTAACATATGAATCTGTTTTATTAAGTTCATTTTGCTATATAAATGGTTACATAAATAATAAACATTTCTAAATTATTTCATATTACACATGTGACAGAACTTATGACCTCACTAGGTATATATAAAGGCATTCGAAAAAGCAGAAATCACATATAGACATTCAATTGATTTAATAACGTAATATAATTTTTCAACACACTTGCTCGTAAAGTGAGCCTTATTACATCGTTCTTGGGGCCATAAAACGAACTTTAACCCACGCGTGCAGTAATATTACGCACTAGTGTGTAATAGAATTAACGCAAAAAAATTAAGTTAGTATCTTACTGATAATTATATGTGAGTAAACAAAGCATTCTCAATTTATTCGGGTAATACCATTTTTTCGTAACAATAAAGAGGTTTAATGCAGCCGAAAATCTATTTACATTTTTGGAATAAATAATTGTGTCCCTAATTAATAAAAAACATTTATTATTATCAAATTAATACTTGCGCGCTATTTGCCATGATTTTTATATTTTACAAATGCGATAACAAAGTTGTTATCGCATTTGTTGCTGTGTGGTATATAATTGTAAAAAAAATCAAGTCTGTCTGTCTGTTTGTCCTGACATACGGACGGACGGACCACTTTATTCTGAAACTATTAGCATTACACATTTGAAACTTGGTACATAGATTGTAGATTGTTAACCGCGTTACGATACTCATACAAAAAATAAAAAATAATTATACTTAGGGGGGTCTCCCATACATGAAACTAAGACCAAATAATTTTTTTTAGTCTAACCTATGCGTGTGGGTGTCTAAGGATAGGTCTTTTTAAACGACATCGAGATTTTTAAAACAATTTTCTCTAAAAGTCTATCGTTTGAGAGATAGACGCTTCCAAAGTAGTAAAATGGGCGTAAAATACAGTAAATCTAACTTTTAAACTAAGCAAGTGTAAATTTTGTAAAAATACATGATGTAGATCGTAACAAATTCTTTCAACGAAAATTGGTTTGAACGAGATCGAACTAGTAGTTTGTGAGATATAGCACATTTTCAACAACCGCAAACATAACTTGTTCTTCATTCAAACACTATGAAAAACAAAGTTATATTTGCTGTCAACAAAATATTGTGGTATTTTGGCTAAGTGGAAGTAAGTGGATTCTAATTCAGTTAGTTGAAGTTGGCACGGAACCCTTAGTGCGCGATTCCTACTCGCACTTGGCCGGTTTTTTTAATTCATATTAATAATGGCAACAGCTAAAGACACTTGAAACATTAACAGAACATAAAGTTTAATATTAACTTTAAAAATAAATAATGTAATGTAATTAAAATAAAAAATATCTTTTAGGGGGCACTCATACAAATGTGTTTTATTTGCTGTCCTATAATGAAAAATTGGTTATAATAATATGGTGTATAATGTTTTATGTTGTAAACATAATGTACGGAGCCCTTCGCGTGCGAGTCTGACTCGCACTTGGCCGGTTTTTTTTATAACTTTAAGAATGTAATTTGTTGCGCAAGAGGTAATTTTGATTATTTTATAGGGCACTCAGAGTGTGGAAATCATTTGGCACCTAATGATTTAACAGTATCCAAATCTACCCATAAATCAAGATTTTTCCATCGGAGGGACATAAATTGGATCCAAGTTACAAAAATATTATAAACTTGTTTCACTGGTATCTGATACAGCATGGATAGCTCTTTTATTGATTTGTGTCTTCGCAAAATAATGAGAACTATAAAAAAACAATCCAACATATCTAGCTTTTTAGGTGGCAGACCATAAAGATATTTTAAATTATTTGTTGAATTTCCCAAAGTGCGAAAAACCTGCATAAATTTCTTGAAGCTTTCTAAGCCTGTATAAAAATGAATAGCAGCATCATTAAATTTATAGTTAATCACACTGAAACCATCTTGACTGTATCCATCCGTTTGGGTTGAACTTTCTTGTTTTATATAATTGCCTTGCTCATCTTCACAATGAGAAATTCCAATGATTTCTATTTCGATAACACTACCTTCAAGATTTTTATTTTCAACATTACCATCATCATCCCTTAATTTTATAGGATCCTGATGCACACTATCTTTATTTTGATTGTATACATCTGTTTGGGTTGAACTTTCTCGTTTTGTATAATCTTCTCGCACATCATTGCTGTGAAAAGTTTTATCTCCAATTTCCATTTTGATAACACTTTGTTCATGATCCTTATTTTCAATATTACTATCCTTATCATACCATAATTTTAATGGATCCCGCTGTAAAATATCTTTATTTTGATTGCATTCATCTGTTTGGGTTGAACTTTCCCTGTTTGTATAATATTCTTGCGCATCTTCGCTATGAGAAATGTCACTACTAATTTCTATTTCTATGACACTACATTCATGAGCCTTATATTCTACATTGGTATCATCAGTACTTAATTTTAACTTTTTCTGCTGTTCAAAAACTTCCACTTCCACGAATACTAATGGGGGTGCACGAGAATAAGTGTTTAGAGCATAATTTGGGTCAAAAGTAGGCAACAGGTCATCTGCAAAAGCTGCATCAACATTTTCATTACATGAAGTTGACGGTGCCGATGATATTTGATCAACGTTTCTCATACTCAATGTTGATGGCAACATCAATAGCTGCTGTTCAATGTCATCACTTGTTCCCGTTCTTTTCCAAGGAAACATTGAAGGTACTGCCGTCTTCTTCAATACTTTTGGAGCAATATCTATAAACAAAAAAAAAATTGCAGGAAGCTACATAAGATTTAATTTGTCATCATCATCCTGGCAGAACCATGATCCAGGATATGGCAGATCAGGTAATTAAAGTTGGCCATCTGACCTCCATGACCCCCTTATAACAGGGGCACCAGTTTTGATCATGGTTACACATTTAGTCGCCTGAATGTGCAGGTTTCCTCACAATGTTTTCCCTCACTGTAGGAGCATCGGTACAACTAATGTACTTACCGCAGAAAAAATCATTGGTACATGGCGGCACGTGGAATCGAACCCGGTACCTCCCGCATACCCGCTAGCCACTACGCAACCGTACGATGTATTTATTATGTATCTAGTACAAATCAAAATAAGTATATTACCTGCTGGGATGTAGTAGGACGACGGTGTTCTAGCAAAGTCAGCTGGTTGAAAGTGAGCCGAACATATAAGGGTATATTTTTTTACAGAGTACCCTGGTTTAATATGTTTTATAGCATTGACCCATTTTTTGCGTCGCTCTTCGTTCATGGGAAAACGATGAGATCCCTTATTTCTACAAGAGGCTACAATGCAGGGCTTGAACCCCATTGTCTTCTTCTTCTTCTTGTTTGTTTTTGATGCCAAAAAGTCTTGATATGATGATCACGGTGTTGATTAAAAATTACATTTTAGTAAGCGTAAATCTAAATAACAAGTTAGAAAGCATATGTTGGCCACTGATCACGTAATCTTTTCGTACCTAATATGTTCGTAATCTTTTGATGTTGGCATATTATTATTTACCTATCTATTTAGTTGAACAAAATGACGTGTAAACCACAAACAAAAAAGAACAGAACATAAAATAAGATAGACAATATGGCCGCGTTCCGATATGCGCCAACAGCGATAATATCCCACTAATATCATAAATGCGAAAGTTTGTGAGTGTGTGAGTGTGTATGTTTGTTACTTCTTCACGCAAAAACTACTGAATAGATTTCGATGAAACTTTACACAAATTTAGCTTATACATTGGAATAACACAAAGAATATATTTTATAAAGATACGTATTTAAATACCGAAGTTATGACGCGTACGCTGCAAAATTTGTAAGAGTTACACCAATATAATGTATGGCAGAAAAGTTTGCCTTTAATAGTTCTACAGAAAAGTGCGCAAGCGTATATATCTATCTCTTAAGGTTTGCTCACTATAACCTTTTTTATGGTAATAATAAATGTTTTACAGTAGTGCATTACTTAACAAGGTAATTTCATAAGAACTGTATTAGTATTTGTCCAAATCAATACTTTATTATTCACAAGCATTTAATCCCACTAATATTATAAATGCGAAAGTTTGTGAGTGTGTGAGTGTGTATGTTTGTTACTTCTTCACGCAAAAACTACTGAATAGATTTCGATGAAACTTTACACAAATTTAGCTTATACATTGGAATAACACATAGACTACATTTTATAAAGATACGTATTTAAATACCGAAGTTATGACGATAAGTGTTAATAAAGCTGGAAAAAAATCTTCAATTTTCGAGCTATTTTCGCGTACGCTGCAAAAACTGTAAGAGTTACACCAATATAATGTATGGCAGAAATGTTTGCCTCAAATAGTGCTACAGAAAAGTTTTCGTGAGTATATATCTATCTCTTAAGGTTTGCCCACTATAACCTTTTTTATGGTAATAATAAATGTTTTGCAGTAGTGCATTACTTAACAAGGTAATTTCATAAGAACTGTATTAATATTTGTCCAAATCAATACTTTATTATTCACAAGCATTTAATTTTGATCAT
The DNA here is from genome assembly GCA_949316185.1 of Pyrausta nigrata. Taxonomy (NCBI): domain Eukaryota; kingdom Metazoa; phylum Arthropoda; class Insecta; order Lepidoptera; family Crambidae; genus Pyrausta; species Pyrausta nigrata. Next base: position 6,822,525 of record OX438936.1, read on the forward strand.
AATTGCCTTTCATACCATTCAATTTGAATAATTATCTTAGGAGATCTCATAGTTTTAAAATACCATACGTTTATGACGGCGCCACGCGCGACGCGCTCTGGCCGGACCGTGGCGAGTGTCGGTGGATTTAATGTGTATAATTTTTTCGTCGTTGAAATTTAAAACCACCCTTATCACCATAAGTCCACCAATTTTCAATTTAATAACAAACCGCGTAGCTTGCGGTCAAGGGGGTCTTTTTTCTAGGACGCACCAGGGGGCACCGGCAAAACTTTTTTACTGAACTTGCTTCTGGCACAGTTGCGCAAAGACAAAGTGGTTGCGCTGGCTGTTGCGTCCTCCGTAATAGCCGCAACCTTGCTGAGTGGTGGCAGAACTGCACACTCAGTATTCAAGCTTCCGCTGAACCTTGCAAGTGAAGAAACGCCCTTTGTCACATCAGCAAAAGTAGTAGTCACGGTGCTCTATTGCAATGGTGCAAATTGATCGTGTAGGACGAATGCACAATGTCGCACAAGCGAGCGATTGAAGCACTGGTTCGCAGCTTGCAAGACATTCGGGGCAATCGAATCTTGATGAGTGGAGTGGTCGTCTTGCTGGCAGGTGATTTCCGGCAGACGTTGCCGATTATCGAGCGAGGTACCGCGCGGCAGACGAGATAATTGCATGCCTCAAGGCTGCGTCGCTGTGGCCTAAAGTAAAGAGCTTGCAGCTGATTACTAACATGAGGGTCCAGCTCTTCAATGATCAGGAGTCTGGACTTTTCGCACAAACGCTTCTCGAGGTCGGCGAAGGTCGCATGCCGACGGATGCTAACGGCCAAATAACCTTTGACAGCCTATTTAGCAATGTTGTTAGATCGGAAGATTACCTGATTAATGAGGTATTTCCGAGTTTACAAGAAAACCTGGCTAACGAGGCGTGGTTGTGTGATAGAGCTATCATGGCGCCCAAAAACGAATTGGTAGAAAAATTAATAAAAAAATATTAGAGCAAATTCCAGGTGATGTGAGGACCTACGTGTCAATAGACACGGTGATGACAACTGTATACCCAGTAGAGTTCTTAAATTCCCTCGACCTGTCCAAGACAAGTTGGAACTCAAAGTTGGTGTGCCTATCATACTGATGCGTAACCTGGACGCGCCCAGACTGTGCAACAGCACTAGGTTTCGCATCACAGAGCTGAGAAGGCACATCGTCCAGGCTACCATTCTTACTGGAGGGGCCAAAGGAGAGACGGTATTGATACCCAGAATCCCTATAATACCCACAAACTTACCCTTCCAGTTTAAACGCCTACAATTTCCTTTAAAAGTAGCTTTCTCTATCACGATAAATAAAAGTCAAGGACAAACTCTAAAAGTAGCCGGCATTCACCTGGGCACCCCCTGCTTCTCCCACAGACAACTGTACGTGGGTTGCTCGCGTGTGTCGAGAGCAATAAATCTTTTTATTTATGCAGATAATAAGTACTGCAATGTTGTTTACCGCGATGTGCTGCAGTAAAATGATTTCTAGCTCTCTACGACCCGAGACAAAAAAAAAACAATTACTTAAGACAGTATAATCTACTCTCCCGTTCTGTCACTCACAAAACTTAGTAAATTGATTTTTCCGATGCTCAAATTTAAATTATTTTGCTTCTAAAAATGTAAATAGTTATAGTTACGCAAATTATTTTCCCTAATTAGCCGCGGGTAACACCGCGGGGCACAGCTAGTCACTAATATATCGCTCACAAACCGTTCCGATTTGGTGTTAGCGAGTAATGACGCAGCCATCTTGCGCTCATGGTGATATCGCTCTCCGGCGTTAGTGTTGCTTATCGATAGTCCACTATCGATAGTCTATCAATAGTAAAAGCAAAATCAATAGTATCGATAGCCTATCGATAGTATTGCTGCGTGACAAGAGTCGATACCTATTATCGATAGGAACATTTAAGCAATACTATTGATAACGCCAATACTATCGATACAATCGATAGTTTGGTTACCGATACTATCGATAGTAGGTATAGTATTGTGATTTCTAACAGCATTTATTAATGGTGTTGGAAATTACAATACTATCGATAGTATCGGAAACTTTAGATAGTGTCGAAAGTATTGGCGTTATCAATAGTATTGTTAAATTGTCCCTTTCGATTTTATCGAAAGTATAGATACTATTGACAAACTCCAATAATATCGATAGTACTATCGATATCCTGAATATTTTTCGAGGTCAACTATCGATAGTGAAACTATCGATGGTTCCCCAACACTATCCGGCGTTAGCACTGTGAGCGCGCTATCAAATTTGACGTGTGGTTTCCTTTCGCGTCAAAGAAGAAAGTTAAAATTATATATTTGTGCAGAAAATTAAAAAGAAACTAAAAAACCACAAAAAAGATTATAGTGATTATTACATACGAAACTACGGGAAGAAATATTTTACTTAATTTAAGTATGATTTTAGGTTATCCTCTAAGCAAAACAAATCGCTCCCTCGCGAATCCGAAATGAACAGCGTTGTCAGCACGCTAATCAAAACGGAACGGCTTTTGGCGCTCACAGTACCAACAGTTCTATTGGCGCAATACGGAACGCAGCCTATGTCATGACATGATCATCAGTGCTACCACAAACACAGAATAAATATTATCCGCTAGATGGCGTCGAACAACCTAAGTCAGGTAGATTTTTATTTAAGAAAAAGGCTGGTTTTATCGTTCATTTTGTTATAATGTTTAAGTATGTATGTTTTTAACAATTTAGTGATCATCAAGACATTTTTCCATAAAATTTTATTTTTAATGGCATTTTGAAACCTGCATATACTTACACTACATGTCTACACACATTAATTTATACATATAATAAAACAGTAAAACCAATGCGTCTGTACATTGAGTATTTTTACAAAAAACTAATTGAGGGTGATGTTAAAATAGTAACAGAATAGGAATCTACTACTTTTAATTTTTTAGTCTGTTTGTACACGCTAATCTCCGGAACTACTGAACGGATTTGAATGAAGCTCTTTTTATTGTGTACTTAGCTATTGAGTCTGGGCAAATACTAGGTTTTAACTTATTTTGAAGATCGGAGTACCTAACGTGGAAGCTTAGCAATAGGTACACTTAAACTAAGAGAGATATGAAAGCAGCGCCTTAAGAAAAGTTATTTAGCGTGATAAGCATTTTCTATTGACGTACACAAATTGAAGGTCTGGAGCAACTGATATAGAACCCTAGCAGCTCAGCTCAACTATAAGAGTTAAGAATAGAGCGCCTTAGGGAACATTGGTCAGCGTGAAGAGCATTTTCTATTGACGTACCTACACAAATTGAAGGTCTAGAGCAACTGATATAGAACCCTAGCAGCTTAGCTCAACTAAGTATGAGGTATATGAATAGAGCGCCTTAGGGAACATTATTTAGCGTGATGAGTATTTTCTATTGACTTACACTTACAAATTTTTAGACTGATTTTCAAACTGCCAAGGTAATCCTACTGTCTCCAAATTACGATCATATGACGGAAACCTGAAGAGAATCCTTCAGATTTTATAGGCATGCATACTCATATAACATGCTACAGCATTAATTTAGGTATTTTAGCGTTTTCATTCAGGAGTCATAATTTTATGGTACTGACCTTAACGCTAAGTACCTAGTTCGTGGATACTTTTAACACAGACAGTTATTGTCGAAATTTTGCCGTCAAAAGTTAATTGGCACATTTTTTTATACTACTTATCGCTCACTAACGGAAATTTAACTATAAGAATAGTCTTACTTACTTTATGTACGATATAGGAGGAAGGATAGGGAGGCGCTGCAGTGGGACACGACAGGCTTCTAATAATAATAATAACTTTACGATAGTAGTAACCTACAGTTTTTTTTACAAACGAAGAAAACTTCAATAAAGTAAACTAAAAAGTAAAAAATCGTCAAAATCATTTACACTTTTAATTAGAAAGATATAAGTACCTACGACAAAATTTAGTTTTGGAGTCGGTGTCACTGCCATGCGAAGTTTTCTTACCAGAGGAGAATGGCGAGGTGATGGTAACCTATAACCTATAACCTAAAAAAGGGTGCCTATTGACCTTGATTTTTCATTCTTCTCTTCTCCTTACGACATGGAAGATTAAGAGATCATGAGCTGGATGGCGACGGGAGTATAAAATATTTTGAATCATCGAATCCACGCGTACGAAGTCGCGGGCAACAGCTAGTACCTATTACAATAATTTGTTTTTGTTTTGTGTTAAATTATTTTGACACAATATTTATATAACTTAGATGAATAGCAGCACCATCTATCAATATGAAATGAAACTAAAATTTTTAGTTGTCAGAAAATCTCTCATTGCAATAGTGATGACCATACCATCTTATGTTCATCCACCAAAATGAGAGCATTTTATTTTTTGGTAGTGATTTTGGCGGTTACCTATTAATTCCATATTAGTGTATTCATCCTAGATTTAAATGTAGTTATAGCTCCAAGTGAGTACATTATAGAACACAACTATCTCCCCCCCCCCCCCCCCAACACGCTGCTTCACCGCTCCCCCCATGAAAAAGGTCACATTTTTTTGATTTCCTCTATTTTTAGGAAAACTATACAAGCTAAGACATAATGGTCAAGGACTAAATTATTTGTCAGTAAATTACCTACAAATAAGTACTTAAATTCATTTTGATACGAGTTATTAATAGCAGCCTCAGCCGCTCCAGCTCGCACTGGTGCCAGACCTTTGTTACAGGGGGCGAGGACTGCACTCCCTCCGCGCCTCTGGGTTCTAAATTACACTCTAGTATTGGGCAGACTAGTACCACGGCGAAGGATCACGGCGAGTCGGGTTTCCCTAAATGAAGAAGTGTAAAGGTTACTTCGATCTTTAAAACTGTTTGAAATTTAAGTAATGACAAGCAAAACATCTATTAAATAAAAAAACGGTTATGATAGTCAGAGAACTGTTTTTCTAGAAAACGAAACATTGGAACAGTGAATTTAGTCTTACAATATTATGTAAATAAATCAATATATTTTTTAAAACTTCTTCAAACTGTTTTTAACCAATTAAAATTCGAACAGCAAAGTTTCGAAAATGAAATAGGTTACCGATTTTGGCATCTCACTTTTGTCTGTTTTCGCAAAAAATCTTGGTCCATGTAACAATGATGAATACGAAAATATTTCAAAACCCACGTTCAAGTAAATATTTGTACCTAATTGAACATTTCCATCGTAACCGCTAGCAACTTAGACATACTTTAATAATAATTAATATTTATCGAACTTCGATTCAACCTTGTTCGAACTTATAAGTAGCGGCGAGTCTCAAGAGTTATTGTTTTAATTGAGTGTAGAGTAGGCCAATTAATTCAATGACTTTACAATTGTTTTAATATTTTATTTAGGATAATCTCATCACTACTATAGCTAAATAGATATGTTATTGGTCCGCTACGTTTTTAGACGTCAGTGATTAAAATACAGGGCAGCTGTTGTCAACGATGAGCGAGAAGCGAGTAGAGCTAGACACTAGAAACGAGTTGGCGAGTTGTCGCTGGGCTATAGGCGAGTGTTTTTGGACGGCGACCTGCGATTTCAATTTGGAATATAATTTGACCGCTAGGTCAAAATGACGACCGTCTTGGTGTAGTGGTTCGCGCTTCGGACTTTTAAACCAGGCGGTTGCGGGTTCGAATCCCGCAAGGGGCAAATGTTTGTGTGATGAGCACGAGCATGCAAGCAAGCAAGTCATGGGTGTTTATAAATGTAAATAAGTATTTATAACCGTTATCCTAGTCACCAAAGCACAAGCTCACAAGCGCATGGTGTGTTTGTTGAAACAATTTATTTATTAAAAGCTTCCAAGCCGTCAGTTTTGAAGCAATTTTGAAAGCTATCTAGCAATGGGCGATTGTTCGAAAAAAAATTGTAGAATTAATGGATAATCGACCATTCGAACATTCGAACCAAGAAATTTCGATTTAGTATTCGAAAAACAATTGAATAGTAATTGACAGTTGAATAGATAGAATAGAATGATAATCGTTACTCGGTCGTTCGATGCATTGGATCGAATAGTCTGCGCACAGTACAAGCAGAAAACTAATAATTAGTCGATGCGACGAATGACGATTCATTCGTTAGTATTACGGCCTGCGCACCGCGCGCTCTGGTATTGCTCGTCGCATAATCGAATTGAATGACTGCGGTTACTTATCGAATAAATTAGATTACAAAGACCATTCGAATAATTTCATTAATTTAGTAACAATCGCACATCGCTAAGCTAGGCGGTAAACCTGCCTTCACCCGGGTGCACCTTCTAGAAATAGTTGACCCAAACTTGGAACTGCGCTCCTCAGGTTTGGAGATTAAGTGAATATAGAAAATTTCCCAAGCATACTAATAAGGACTGAACAGGGAAATAACACAAGTTTGCGTCAGGTCAAGCTGCTCCATAGACTAATGTCTATGCACCGTGTACAATGTAATAGTTACGGAATTCTAATATTCGATATAGGAACGTATTTATTGAATTAACATCAGTTTTTATTTAAATATAAGTACCTACCTACTTCGAAATCCTAAAGCAAGAAAATATAATTATTGAATAAAAAACGGTAATTTAAAAAAACTAAAAAACCCGACTGCGTTTCTTTGTAATTGGAAATTAAAAAAAGCCTAAAACAAATTAAATTGGTACCCATATAAAAAATGTATAGCAGTCGGGACCCATGTTAGAAAGTCAGCCGCCTCGTCAGTAGATAGACAATAAGTCAGTTAATACACAGAAACGAAGTCGGGTTTTTTAGTTTTTTAAATTACCGTTTTTTATTTTATTATTTTTAAAACAAAACACCAGACTGCAAAAAATATAATATTTTTAAAATGGTCTCTTTACTGGCTTTCATTTGACACCTACATATATTGCTATGGTAAGGAATAAATCATTCCCCCGTCCCCCCTTAATTTCCATCAGCTGGCGCCATTTTTCAATTTTATATAGCCTATGTCACTCTCACAATTTTGACAAATTCAACGACACCTCATATGTCAAAAACTGGGGAAGCCGTTTGGGCTGTAGGGCGTGCCAAACAATTATACATACACTAGTGGTTCTCCGCGACTTCGCACGCAAGAGTTGGATTTTCCATATTAACTTTCATCCCCCATTTCACCCCCTTAATGTTTTTATATCGCGACAAAATGTAGCCTATGTCCTTTCCTTTCTCAAACTGTCTCCATACCAAATTTCATCTTAATCGGCTTAGTGGTTTAAGCGTCAAGAGGTAACAGACCGACAGACACACTTTCGCATTTATAATATTAGTATGAAAACATATATACTTTCGAAAAACATATACCTTCCTTCCGCAGTCGAGTAAAAAGCATAACCCTCCTTCTGCAGGCTGGTAAAAAACAAAACAGCCGACTGCAAAAAATATTATTTATTAAATGGTCTTTTCACTGTCCTTCATTTGGTACCCATATTACTATGATAAGGAAAAACATAACATAACCGCCCATTGTTTCCATTTGCGGACACCATTTTCAAAATAGACAACAAGGTCACAATTTAGCAAGTGACGATATTTTAACAAAGGCTCTTACTATATCAGAAAAATAGGACTTGAACATCATTTTCCAAAAAACGGGCAATTTTTTTATTTCTATTTTTTCCTAACAAAAAAATTAAATAAGTATTCTTAAAATCACCTGTTTAGTCTTAAAAACTACGTTTTTGTCTTTCTTATTTTGATTTACACCGAACTTGTGTACCAAACGTAAGCAAGAGAGTAATCACTACACTGTTTACTAAGAAATCAAAATGTTTTTTGGCGTTTTTCTCGAAACCTAGCGTACAAAAATAAAAGTTCTTTTCACAAACATTATTACCCGTGTTGTTGCCTTTGCCCTTTAAGTTTTACTATCTCACTACTACAATTATGTACCGTTACCATGAGTTTACGGCGGTTTCACTCGCTAGCGACGACGTAAAAAAAGTGTATAGAAAATTTTAGTTCTCCAAGTAACCGCTAGAGGCGCTGTGCAATTTTCCATACACTTTTTTTACGTCGTCGCTAGCGAGTAAAACCGCCGTAAACTCATGGTAACGGTACTGACGAATTCAACGACACCTCATATGTCAAAAACATACATACAAACATAAACACATACTCTCGAAAAACATAACCCTCCTTCCCCAGTCGGGTAAAAAGTTCGCGTTTTCATAAAAGTCGAAAATTACATAGCATACACTTTGCAATGTATATACACTTGGCAATCGCCCGGCATGCGAGTAAAGCGGGTGCAATTCTCGATTCTAGCGGTAATTTTTTTAATTGCAATAACTAACCTAATGCCGAAGAGGTATTGCATAATTTTGTATGAAAACGTTTTAATTTGGATTTCAAAGTTCTAGTCTATTAATATTCGTTGTAAAAAGGTACGCTTTTAAATATGTTCCTAGAACATAACAATTAACATGAAAATTGTTACATATTTATTCATTTTTTAACATCAGGCTACAGATTACGGACGTAACACTAGCCCATACTATCGATACATTAGGATAGATACATAGACTAACATACACATACAAAATATTATAAAAAATAAACAACTAATTAATTTACACGTAAGAACGATGCGATGACGTGTTATATGTCCCGGAATCAAACTTGATAGAAAACCCAACCACACCATGTCCGCGGGGAGAACGCCTGCTAATTCCGACATCTTATATTTTCGCGAAGTTGTAAACGCGAGACGGATTTGTATTAGACCTTTTTGTTATAGCAACATGCCGTTTTTTCAATGAGCGGGTTGATTTATTTAGGCTATTCCACTACACGTATGCTACACTACAATCCTGCTGTCCGGTCGAATAATAAATCTCGTATCGAGAATTTCCACTTGGCTTTCATACAAAATTATAGACGTAAGAATGACCTATCTATCATGATTGTCATCACCTGATTAAAAAAAATCCTTGTGAGACACATCGACTTACAAAAAATATGGTCTTCGTACCGCGATACTAAAGAGTGAAGCAGGGTTCAAGCCTGTGTGTGTGAGATCATAGGGTTTCTACAAAGGCGGCGGATCGGCTTACTTTGGTGTGAGTGTGTGCGTGAGAAGATCGTGTATTTACGACGATGACTGGCTTACTTTGGTGCTTCAGTTTTAATGTAGGCGACACGGAGTCCATATTTTTCTTCACGTCGATGGTGAGACAGTGCAATTTAAGAATTTTATTTGAGGTTTATATATAAAACTAGCAGTTCCCCGCGACTTCGCCCGCGTCAAAAGTCGGATTTTCCATACAAATTTTCATCCCCTATTTCACCCCCTTATGATTTTATATCGCAACAAAAAGTAGCCTATGTCCTTCCCAGTGTCTCAAACTATCTCTGTGCCAAATTTCATTTGATTCGGTCCAGTAGTTTCGGAGCCTATTCGATGCAAACAACCAAATCTTTCCTCTTTATAATATTATAAGTATAAGTATAAGTAAGTATAGATAAGAAAATAAAAACCATTTTAAATTATGACAAAAACACTCACGCATGCAACATTTAACAATAGGCAACTCTCATTTACATTTTAATATTTGGCATAGCTTTCTAGCCCCCCCCCATGTCTGACCGAGGTTTTTCTAAGAGACCATTAGTACTAGAAAGCTGTTATTTTGTGGGTTAATGTATATCAGTTTCGCCGACAAAGTAGTAGCATTTTTTTTAAGGTAGCATGTGAAGTGCCCTTTTAAAATTACTTTCGATTTTTCGATTTTTTATATAGGTCTAATGTTGTTCCCCGGAACCCTTCGCGCGCGCGTCCGACTCGCAATTGACCGGTTTTTATTATAAAAAATCCGTTAAAGTTATTGCAATTTTAAAAGTGTAGTTCTTAGGTACTTTTGCAGGCCAGTGTAAGGAAATACTACAGTGAAGGCATCTACATAGCATCGCTAAGTACTCTTAATAAAGGCCAGCGGGCCAGCGATTTCTCAACTCGCGAGCAACAAAACAACATACTTAAGAATAAAGCAACATGCTTAAGAATAAATACTAGGCCATTTCGCCATACAAACGTAGCCCCCTTGGCTTGATAAAAAAATCTCCATTTACCACAGCTATGCTCCTACTTTTTGATTTTTCTCATATTCGAATAAACAAAAGAAGTGTGAGCCTTCAAAAACTAAGAAAATTACCAAATTTTAACCTCAACTTTCAGACGCTCTCCACAAAAATCAACGCAAATACTCACTAAAAGTAAAACAAAGGAGCATAGTCCAACCCTTTGTCAAAATTTGGACGAGAAAATAGAGAGGGACGGGGAAATTCTGTTTTGGTCAAATGTCGACTTAAGTCTGATCTCTTTCTTGCTTGGGCGGCCGCCAGAGATTGTTTCGAGCCAGCAACAGTTTATTGAACTACCTATTATTTAAATGCCACGTGACCGCGTTTCCTCTTAATCATACGAGACGGTGGTGGACTTGCAGGATTGTCGATCCGATGGTGTGTCAAGAGGTAGAAGAGCTATAGCCATTAAAAAAACCACCACTTTGTCGGCTTGATATTAATGCATTAATCACATCTCGCCAAACTATGCAAATCTATATTAAAGGCACGGGAAACAGGGGAACAGACAGACATGGAAAAACTATAAGATTTCCATATTGCCCCCTCAAAATCCTATTCCAACACCAACTTTCACCCTCTTAAACTGTAAGATAAAAGATGTGATAACAGTCAATTTCCTATAAAAGATGGCTTAATCGCGCAATTAAGTTAATGATAAACAAAATTGCCTGTTCGAAATACGAAAACATCCCTTTTGAACAGTACTGTGAAAGCGTAGGAATATAAGCTTTTAGGCTCCGCGCAGATGGACCGCCGACCACCGCCACCTGTTGCTTTCGCCACCCCACCCTTTGGTCCCGCGCAAACGAATTTGTCGGTGGCCGCTACAACTAACACTCATCTGCTAGATCCTTTTTCAAAATTGCGTGTCGTGAGTCGCGAGTGGCCGCCACTCGTTTTACATATGCGGCGACTCGATACAAAACGTATTAAAAACAACGTAAACAGCTCGTCGCTAGCCACTGGTGGCTGTGGTGGAAAATCTGTGCGGGGCTTTAGCATTACTGCCATAAGACTTATGGCTGCCTACGCCTAGTGAGACGAGACGCCCGCGCCCGTCCGCTATCTCTCAGTTCGCGTCTTACCGTCGTCTGGGCAAGCCAGCTCTCTTGCCTATCGCGAAAGCGGGAATTCGGAAACTTGCCCGCCTACTGAAACTTCAGTCAACCTATTCAGGTAGGTTTTTTAAGTGTAGTTAATTGTGACAATCTCACTCACTTATCGGAATAAATCGTCGGTTAAGGTAAAAATTATACCCAAAACATGTAATTTGTCAAAAAAGTTTGCTCCATTTTTCAGCGTAACGACAGCAATTATAACTCGCGGCAAAGTTTGGAACTTAGTTAAAAAATGACGGCTAAACATTATGATACTCTTGAGGATAATATACTGCTATTTTTTTGGGTTCCATACCTCAACCTTTGTTGTCCGTCTGTCTGTCAAGACTTTTTTTCTCACGAATGTGTAGAAGGTATCAAGTTAAAATTTACATTGAATATCGCTTGAAGCAGTGAAAAAATCAAGTTTCCAAGTTAACGCAATCCGAAAAAACTGACATTTTAGTCGTATTTTCTAATATTTCGCACGGGAATCAAAATTAAGAGGTACTTTTCATAGGCCTAGCTAGAATCATGAAATTTGGCAAGAAGAAAGGTCTTACAAGTAAAGGAAAAAGTCCGAAAACCTCTAATTTGTGGTTACATCGTAGAATAAATCCTTTGTTTTTATGGAACCCTTAGTCTGACTCGTAATTGGCCGGTTTTTAAAGTTACTAAGTAACTTCAAGATTACGGATAGTATTATCTACTATGTATGCAGTGGCATTATGCTATGGACCCATATTTTCCACACATACACATACCTATATTTCGTGTACGTAAAAACAAAATATATTTTGCTGTGATTGATCGCTCGGGAAGAGTCGAGATTTATTAAGTAAACAGCAAAACAGCAGTAAAATAGATTTTAATATACTCTACCCAAAAGTTGTCTAGAAGAAATTTGTTTTTGCAATAAGACCGCCAAAATTGTAAAACTGAAAATTTAGTAAATGTCCACTGTATATTGTGTGCAACAAAGAGGATCTATATATATATTACCGAATACAGATATTTATACAAAATATATAGGTAATATAAATTTTCTAGTTAAAAAAACCTGCATGCCGTTTATTATTTTGACTTTCCTTCGTTATTTGTCGCCGTGTTGTTGATTTGATATTAAAAATAAAATAATTACGGTATTATCCCACGACGCATCAATCAATTGACTGTCGCAATAATTATTAAAATCTTACATAATTGAAGAACAATATATTAACAGTGCTTAAAAAAAGCTACATTTGTTTTAGACTAATTTAAATAAATATTACAGATTTACTAATACTGGTGAAAAAAAATACTAATAGCTCTAAAAAGCTGCATACATATAAAAAAACGATAAACGATAAACTACCATATTAAGATGTAATTTTTGTGTCTATCTTATTTTTAAATGGATAATTTCGTTAAAAAGGAATATCAAGACTGTTTACAATGTTGGACAAGCAATAAAAAACGGACTCTAAATGCAACTGAGCGGGTTCACGTAAGGGTTAAGCATAAAACTCACGCGTATTCAAGGCGAAATAATATACTCGATGCCTTGCAAATGTATAAGAAGCTCAGTAAGGAAGGAGTACGTATTACGAGGGTTCCGTTTTTACCCGAAAGGTAAAAACGGAACCCTATTACTAAGCCTCCGCTGGCTGTCACCAGGCTGTATCTTATGAACAGTGATAGCTAGACAATTGAAATTAAAAAAATATGTATTTCTGTTACCGCTATAAGAACAAATACTAAAAACAGAGTAAAATAAATATTTAAGGGGGGCTCCTATTCAAAAAACGTGATTTTTTTACCGTTTTTTGCTCGCTGTTAATTACGGCAACAGGTTGGAATATTACAGAATATTACAGGCTTGAAATATTTACAGAATAGTAAGATATATATATTTACTTTGAAATAAAAGAGTTAAATTAAAATAATAACATTATTTAAGGAGGGCTCCCAAACAACAATCGTGATTTTTTTGCCATTTTTTGCTCGATATTTATAATGGCAACAAGCAGACGCTTAAAATATTCACAAAATATTATGTTGTGATGCACTTTATAAAAAAAATAATTAAGTTAAAATTAAAAAAAAATATTTAAGGGACGCTCCAATACAAACGTATTTTCTTTGCCTTTACTGTCTAAAGTTGTAAGTTAATGGTACGGAACCCTTCGTGCGCGAGTCCGACTCGCACTTGCCCGGTTTCTTAATGATTCGAATTCTATCGAGTTTCAAACGTATATTACCAGAAACGTCAGGACATCGTTACAATAATTAATTATGGATCTCTGATTACGATTAGAGGAATTGGGTTCGGTAGAAAATTCTTCTAAAGTTTGGTCTAACTTTGCCCTGTTTGCATGTTTAATATGTTTACTGGTGCTAAGATTTCAGAGCCTTTCGGCCTTTTCTTTTATTCTGTTCACAACACAAACACAAAAATATAGGAATATCCTTATTTTTGACTTGTTTAAATTTTAACCCATTTTCATGTGCAAGATCTGCACAGCGAAGGACGCAATGGGACAGTTGGGTTATAAGATAGAATACCGCCCGTATTATATGCTATGTATGTATGTAAAATTGTATGCTTGAGTTCTAGAGATGAGTTAAAAACATTACATACATTGCTCTGATTCCTCAAATAATAACTCGTTTTATAGAATACAGAAACAAAAGTAGTTGGTACCACAACACCCAGATCCGAGACTATGTTATGGTTTTCTACACTAACCAAATTAAGAATCGAACCCGGGGCCTGGGTGTCGCCATGGCATCATAAAAAACCAGCGCGTAAACCTCTTGACCGCGGAAATAAAAAATAAAACGAAAAAAAATAATACGTTCACATACATACACTTTACACAAAATTACGATCTTTTACTGTTGGCTACTTTTTAAGCTATAAATATTGTGATAATAACTAAGATGTATCGGCCTCTGATTTTTATTTAGTCTCTTACCTAGTACCTTTATACTTACATTGCAAAGGAGTGGTATCGGCCTTTTATTTTTATTTAATTTCTTGCCAAGTACCTACTTACATTGTAAAAGAGTGCAAAATTTTCAGGAGCGACTCGGAATCAGTAACGTAATCGATCTATGCAAAGGTTTTCTTCCCATTTTAATCTGCTGTTAAAAAATCGCACGCGTCGATAACTTCACTCGTTCGTAAAAAATATAATAACGATATCTGTTCAACGATTAACTGCAAAGTGCATTACATCAATTGTCAATATGGCGCGCGAAGGTTGCGTTATCTTTCTATTAACTTAATTTTTAGTAACTACTCGTATAATTACTAAAACACGATGATCTAAATTAATTGCGATGTGTAGTTTCTTTATATGCATCTTTAAAAAAACAAAAAAAAACTGCACAGTTTTTTATAATTGGTAACATCCCTTTTAATACCCGCGCACATTCAATACCTATGTAGATAATAAAATAAAACGAAAATAGAATAGACAGGAGGGAGATATGAGGACACCATGTTCATTACGTCCAAATGGCGTCTCCTTAAATGCCATCGCTGTGCTCCTTTAGTATAAGCTAACATAATAAAATAATTTATATATATCACAAGGTTTAGTAAATTGACTTTTCCCGGGGCTGGCACAATATTAACCCACTTTTCTTCTTGTACTTATGTTAACAATTCCAGGTTAGGTCATTTCTAAGAAACTTAATTCGTTTAACGCAATATCACATTTTCCTTGTAGGTGAGTACTGAAATTATTCTGATAGGTCATTTGCGATAGCTCATAAGTAGGTACAATACTTAAAAGTAAAACATCTCATCAATATCTCTTTTTATATTACATTTTATTTGATACGACTTCATTGTCTAGACTTTTCCAATAACACATATCAAATCAAATTGAAAAGGTAGTATGAATATGGAAGCCACCAAAAATAAAACAATGATGTAAAAAAAATAAAAGAATGGGCATGGGTATTGTATTATCTCTATTGAAAAGGAGATGCCAACAAAATGCCTAAATTATATTAAATAAAAATTATTAAATTGTTCTCAAGTCTGTTTGGCTTTTATTTGTGGTTGCCGGCGACTTCGTCTGCGAGGACTTGATGATACAAAGTGACTCATACTTCTATCGCCTTCCAGTAATCATGGTCTCTAATTTGTACATTGAAGGGAAGCCACCCTATACCACTAAATATACAGGTTGTTCCGTTAATGAAGGATAATCCTTTAGGTACAGATAAGTTACATCATGCTCTATTACATGCCAAAAAATTTTTCAAGTAAAAGTGTTAGGTACCTCTTTTGAGATATTTATATTTACTTATTTATTTTTAAATAGTACTTCTACAATTAATGACTTTTTAAAAGTCTACTCTTGAATATTCCAAACACCAAAATCAATTCTGTTTGTCTGTCTGTCCGTCTTTCCGTCTGTCTGTCTGTCTGTCTGTCTGTATGTCTTTTTGTTAGGAATTTTATCTTTCACATGAATTTTTAAAAAGATTCCGCTTCCGACAACAACAGTACAGCAGCACCTTATATTACTTAGGAAAACGTGTAGAAAGGCTGAAAACATGCATTGTTATTACAATCCTCTTTGTTTCTATCCGCAAATTTCATAAGTAGTACACTGAATAAACAAGTAGTACAACGCAAACATAAAACAATGGTTTACAGGACACGACATTACAATGGAATTGGTTAAATTATTCTGTAATCTAATTAAACAGCCTGGCTCTTAACAAATTCAAACAGAGATACTTTAGGAACGAAAAGTTTATTATTTTATAAGTTTTTATTTTTGTAAAAATATCCTCTCAATTAGTATCCAGAAGGCAAGAATAAATAGTAACACGTTGTATCCATGTTCTTTTAGTAGGACACAATTTTTTTTATTACGATACTAAAATACAGTTAACTATATACATTTTAAAATAAAAACTTAAAACTCAACTATATACCAGGCTACTCAGAAAGTATTGCGAAAAAAGTTTTTATATATGGTAGATTTATTTTTTTAAGTGTCGCACAACTTTCTGAGTGTCCCACGTACATGCCAGTATATCAGGTATTTTAATAATAGGAAGATACCTATAAAAAAAAACACCTGAATTGGTCGCTGTCCCGCGGGAAAGTGTCCATAAGGCTGGCCACATTACCTCATTGGATTTATATTCTTTCACCGAATGCAATATTAGACAACAGCAGTCAGAAAAATAAATACCTGTGGATAGGTCCTATTTAATATTAGTCAAAGGTATGTAAGTAGGTATTACTAGGATAACAGAACAGAGAAAAGGTTGAACACAATAAAACTAACTATTCATCACCTTCACAACGATCTACAAATTAATAAAATTGATCGCAACGTACGTTCCTCACTTTACCTGATTTCACCAACTTTTTTTTACGGTTAATATGACACAACTCCGATACAAAATATATAAAAAATATATTATAAACACTGTTAAAATTGTTTTGTTGAACCTTAATGACCCTTTCTCTTCATTTACATATAATATTTGTACACATTCTTCATTTGTACTGCGCGGCAGAGTAGGTACATGGTATAATGTCTGAGCCTCTGAGGAAATGATGTACACTTCCCTTTTCATTGCTCTTGTTATTTAAAGTACGGATAGAAAAATCGCGCCCTATCAAGCGAAGTAGCAACTTGAGCATCAATAAAAAAGCTTTTAAAATAATTGAGACCAATTTCAGTGGAAGGTGGTCCAGAGCGTAATTATGTTTATGGTTTATACAGTCGGGCACATCGACCTACCCAAATCTGTCAAGAAATCTTAAATTATATTGAAAGAGTTCAATGTACCTTAAGTTATGTACCTAATATTAACAATAAAAATCCTTTATAAAGTTATCAACATCAGGTTGGATTTTTGCAAGTAGGTACCTTAAGTTAGGGTAAAGTTCATAAGAGGTTACCATATTTTTTTTAATAGCAGTGTTTTAATAATAAAAAATTTGTACGACACTATTCTTACACTCATACTAAGTACCTAGGCCCACTTGCGACCGTTGGTTTAGTTGAAAGCCTACTTGCACAAGTCTGGATTAGCTAATCCGGACTGTTGCAAGTGGCTTCCAACTCAGATAACAAGCCTTGAATAAATCCAGATTAGCTAATGAACGTGCGCAAGTGGCCTTACTTTACTAAGCTTATTTGGAGTTTACCCTACAGTTTATTATCGGGAATGTACCTACTAACACATATTTTCTTAGGTTGGCTCCGACTAGGCTGGAATAGTGTCAGCAAAGTACTCGTAACTTTACTAAAGACATGTGTAAATAATCTTGTAGTGGAAACGCGCCAATTCGAAATAAATGTTAGGTGACGTACTTGAATCGATGATTTTGGCTTTTATATTTTTGGACGTGAAATTAAACAAGTCTCATAATAATTCCTTGTGTAATGGACTCTGTCAACTTAGGTACCTAGTGAGAATAATTTTAATCTCAGATTTAAATCGTGGTTGAACTGGATCTAACAATTATAATATAATATAAGTCAGCCTATTAGATCCCACTGCTGGGAAAAGGCCTCACCTCAACTATGAGGAGGAACGAGCCATACTTCACCACGCGGGCTCAGTGCGGATTGGTGGAGGGGTGTATGTAAGGCAAGTGACAAACCTTACTGTCAGAAGTTATGAAGCCGCCCTAGGGCCTCTGACTAGGCTTAACGACTAATACCACAGATATTAGCCGGGACTAACTGCTTAACGTGCCTTCCGAAACACGGAGATGCTTGTCATGGACGTCACTTAAATGGTCGGAATGGTCACCCATCCAATCACGACCGCGCCGTGGGTTGCTTAACTTTTGGTATCAATACCAAAGCGCTGCCGCCACTGCGCCACAAGCACCTCACTAACAAATATAATGTTTATATACAACTAGCAGTTCCCCGCGACTTCGCCCGCGTCAAAAGTCGGATTTTCCATACGAATTTTCATCCCCCATTTCACTCCCCTGATGATTTTATATCGCTACAAAAAGTAGCCTACGAGTATGTCCTTTACAAGGTATCAAACTATCTCTGTACCGAATAGGTCTAGTAGTTTTGGTGACAACACCGTACCAGACAGACACACTTTCGCATTTATAATATTAGTATGGATTTTCAAAACGATTATGGCCTTTAACTAAGATCGTTAAGATTATCAACGTTTTGACTAAGCAACACGTTGAAATAAAAAACCTGAAAGTACTCGTAAAGGATAATAAGCAGCAACTTTGATGTATTCCGCGCTCCAGAATTCTATGCCAGAGCAGTTGCGAGTTCGAATCCCGCAAGGGCTAAATGTTTGTGTGATACTCGTAAGCACGAGTATTTGTACCTAGACATGTATATAAAAGTATGTAGGTATATATACATTATCCTAGTCACCAAAGCACAATCTGGCGCTTAAATTGGCATATACCAAAGCGTCGACAACTGTTGAGACTGTAGATATTTAGGTCAGAGGGGCAGCGAAATAAAATAAAAGAAGATGTCCGTTACTATAACTTTGATTTTATATTATCAACTTGTACTGGGAAGCTAATAGGACCGACTCCTAGCACAGTTCGAAATGAAGTGAGCGAGCTGTCTGTTAAGGGCTTTTAATGACTACGATAAACGTCAAAACGAATGACAGTTAACGGTATGATTTGAAACTCATACTTTAGTCAATACAATGATTAATTTTTGCATCTATGAATTAAATATTAATATTATTTAAATACAATCAAGTAATGAATTCAATAATATTTCTACAGAGACAATTTATTTATGAATATTATTATTTTCATCAAGTAAGGTACCTACTGGAAATATTTTCCAGTGCCGAGTAACGACGATGCATCACGCGACCCGCACTAGATTACTACCTACTTAATTCTGTCATAGGAGACCATACTTGGGCTCAATGATGTCTCAAGGTCGGGTTCGGCTGCATTTGGTAGACATATCCATACCATGGACGACATTTCGCCCAAATCCATACTAATATTAAAAACCGGCCAAGTGCGATTCGGACACGCGCAAGAATAGTTCCGTACCATTATCTACTTATTTCTTTTAAAGTTTATAAATATCACTATCGTTATAAATTTTTCAGATTTTTCAGGCCAGCAATTAAGCTTTTAGAGGGGGGACGGCTTACTCGACTAAAATTTGCACTTTTAAGTTTAATATTTCGTAAATGGAGCAATAAATTGAAAATTTGATTTATCTTAAAGCACTACTCAACGATACACCACACGATGGGATAGACCACAAAAAAAACGATTCACATGTAGAGGAGCTACCCTAAAAAATATTTTTCAAAATTTTATTCTACCACTTTGTCAGCCTAATTGGTATACATACACATACAAAATTACAGCTTTCTAGTACTAACGGTCTCTTAGCAAAACCTTGGATAGACAGACAAACGGGCATGACAAAACTATAAGGGTTCCTTATCAGGAACCCTAATAAAGTGTGTCAGTCTGTGTCGGCCAGTTACTTCTTGACTTGATTGAACTGTGTTGTATCCGAAAAATTAAAAGGGAGTAGAAGTTTGTATAAGAAATTCGACAGCGCGGGAGAAGTCGCGGGAAACCACTAGTACTTTATATGCTGTAGTCTCCGGCGTCATAAGCAAATTCCTTTAACTTCGTCACCTAATACTATTAAGATATGCTATACGAGTAAGCCCAAGAGATAGCATTGATTTATGCTCTACAAACTCTATGTCAGAGTATATGCATTTGGTCGGCTATCAGTAATGGAAAAATAAATAATGAAGTCTCAATGTTTAAGTAAGCACGAAATTTCGTCCGCGTAGGTATAGAATTTATATACTTATCTATATGTATATTGTGTCGGGTCTTGGTGTTGTGGTACCACCGTTGCTTCAGATTTCCAGAACACAACCTTAGTTACTTTGTATTCTGAGTCCAATATTCATTTATGTTTTAAAATATGTAAAACGGGTTCTTTTTACCTAAGCTGCATTTCCACGTTATGCGTAGCGATGCTCCGAAGCGGTGCAAATACACACATCAACACTGTCAAGGGATATTTTGGATTTACTCTATTTATTTAAAATAACATACATGTGTATATTTTAATAAACTTTTAGTAAATTGAGTAAATCCAAAATATCCCTAGACAGTGACAGATTAGTATATTACGTTGGGGAAAAAGTCTTTTCGCATTATATAATAGTATGTCTGAACTTGTAATAAAATCTCTTTGGCTGTACTATTTGTATCTGGCTGGTTTTGGTATCATTTAAAGTTTAAATTTTAAAACAGATAATTCCAAATTCAAATTAGGAATGTGTGTTTTTCATTTGTTTTTCGTACTGTCAAGATGAGTGAATCTAATGAAGAAATCCGATACATTTTAAAATTTTACTACAAAAAAGATAAAAATGCAACGCATGCCACGAAAAAAAATTGCGATTTTTATGGACCTAGTGCAGTGTGCAGTGTGAGAGAATAGCACAAATTTGGTTTAAGCGTTTTCAATCCGGAAATTTTGATGTCAAAGATGCACGTCTAAAAATATTATAGGTTGAGCTGATTTCATCTTAACTGATGGTTAAATATTTGTAAAAATATTTCCATTGGATACATGCGGGTACATTCCCCAAGTATTGATGAAATTGAACGCCGGCTCACTGGCGTGGCAAGCACTTACAAAAATTCGTCGTCTGACTAACGTCCTCCGTAGCTTAGTTGGTAAGAGCACTCGCCCGGATAGCGAAGGGACGTGGGTTCGAGTCCCACCGGATGACACAGTCGATTAATTTTTGTGAGCGAAATGTTATTTAATTTCGTAAAAACTTGCAAAATAATTGCTTAAGTTATAAAAATATTATAAGTTAAGCTGATTTCATCTTAACTGATGGTTGAATATTTGTAAAAATATTTCCATTGGATACATGCGGGTACATTCCCCAAGTATTGATGAAATTGAACGCCGGCTCACTGGCGTAGCAAGCACTTACAAAAATTCGTCGTCTGACTAACGTCCTCCGTAGCTGAGTTGGTAAGAGCACTCGCCCGGATAGCGAAGGGACGTGGGTTCGAGTCCCACCGGATGACACAGTCGATTAATTTTTGTGAGCGAAATTTTATTTAATTTCGTAAAAACTTGCAAAATAATTGCTTAAGTTATAAAAATATTATAAGTTAAGCTGATTACATCTTAACTGATGGTTGAATATTTGTAAAAATATTTCCATTGGATACATGCGGGTACATTCCCCAAGTATTGATGAAATTGAACGCCGGCTCACTGGCGTAGCAAGCACTTACAAAAATTCGTCGTCTGACTAACGTCCTCCGTAGCTGAGTTGGTAAGAGCACTCGCCCGGATAGCGAAGGGACGTGGGTTCGAGTCCCACCGGATGACACAGTCGATTAATTTTTGTGAGCGAAATTTTATTTAATTTCGTAAAAACTTGCAAAATAATTGCTTAAGTTATAAAAATATTATAAGTTAAGCTGATTTCATCTTAACTGATGGTTGAATATTTGTAAAAATATTTCCATTGGATACATGCGGGTACATTCCCCAAGTATTGATGAAATTGAACGCCGGCTCACTGGCGTAGCAAGCACTTACAAAAATTCGTCGTCTGACTAACGTCCTCCGTAGCTGAGTTGGTAAGAGCACTCGCCCGGATAGCGAAGGGACGTGGGTTCGAGTCCCACCGGATGACACAGTCGATAAATTTTTGTGAGCGAAATTTTATTTAATTAAGGTGACATATTCATTGTAACAGCAGATTTTCGCTCGCATTCATCCCTAGAACATATCCCTTGCGCACATTCGTAGGTTCTTAACATACACACATGCCCTTCACTGGTGGAAATCCCATTAAGCAAGTCGGTACCTATATAATATGTAAATTACCTTAATTTTAAATATGTTTATTCCCAACCAAAAACATCGAGCCACTAAGTAGCACTTTACTGAATACGTGATAACGCTTGGTCTACGCTTCCTAGCCGGTTTCCTTTTCCTCACTGGGGATCATGATTGATTATAACAAGGGGCAGAGAATTATAGAAGTGTGTTGACAAAAACCAAATGACAACAATCGCAACAACAGAGCCTAAACACTGGCCGACAGACCCAAACAAATTGCCAGATGTTCTGAACTTTTTCATAATTAATGTACTTTCCCGACTGTTGTACCAGATTGAAAGCTGCTGCATGGCTGTTCTAATTACATTCCAGTAATATTAACCGCTAGTGCTGACGTCTTGAATGTTGAGGGAAGGCAGAGGCTGTACTGCCAAACCATAAACTGAGAACTTAGTGCAAGATTCCTGCACTTGCAGATCTCTTTGAAGTCCGATCATGATATTGACAACATAGTTCTAGCTTTTACGCGTTCGGCCCAGATAGATGGTGGAGAAGTAAAGAAGAGCCGAAGAATAAAAAATACTCGACACAACCATGTACTCGTGAAATAAAGGACCTAGAAAAAAAATACGAAGGGTCTGCTAACCACTCGAGTTCACCCGACTCCCCGATGACAAAAGGGCATTCAACATCAAGTTCCTCAGGCAATTTTTAAAAGAAATTGAAATTGCAATATTCACTTAGATCGACGATTGACATGGCAGAAACATGGATTGCAAACGGAATTAAATAAATCCGAAATAAAGAGATCTCTACTGGCTGTTAGGTAGAATTTCAAAATTGCCCGTCGATAATAAGCAAAATGGTGTAATAAGTGTGCAAACGACAAGGCAATCCGCGTCGCCAATTACTGACACAACAAATTTAAGTCGCTTTACCATCGACACGATAAGAAGAAGAAGACAAGCTGAATAAATATAAATCTGTTCTAAAAACTATCTGGACCTAAGGTATCCTATTGTGGTAAGCCACCTGCATTTCCAATAACATTAAAATCCAAATACCTCAAAACTATATATTCTCAAGCAAATATTCAACGCATCATGGTTCATAGAAAACTTAGAGGTGAACATTTAAAAAATCCTTCCGCTAAGGACAAAATATACAAGTTCTCTCAGAGCTATAAAACATGATTATAGAACCATCCAAATCAGCTGGCTGTCCAGCTTACAGTGCCAGCTGCATAAGCCGATTGAAGAGACGCAGGACACTGGAATTGTGGTGGTCCTTCTGACGAGAAGCATCTCCACCTGAAAATCCTCACCCAACCAGTCTGCTCATAGTCAAAAAAACTTATCGTATGATGCGACAATTAAAAAAAAACTGAAATTGTTAAACGGTTTTATTCAATCAAAAGCACATAAAATGTCAAAAAACACGAGATACTCATATTTACGAAACAAAATATTACTTATCCATATAATTTGAATTCAAATAATTTCGACTTTTCGTGTTTGATATTGAAATCATCGATTCGACACCGTGAAAAGCTTTTATTTTTGTAATACTACGTCAAAACTTATTTGGGAAATTATGTTACTAAAATTAAATTACTGAAAACTGAATAAACTCATTAATTTATCATGCAACTAAATCCGCAGAACAAATAATATTGGTTGTTAAAATTCAGTTAATTCTAGCGATTAAAGCCAACTCGGACTGAAAACTGCAAATTGTAGTAGGGTCAATTTTGTTGTCTAAAAACACTGAAAAAAAAAACTCGCATAACCCCAAAATACTAACAAATGGGCCTACAATAGGTTCTGAAACTTGTTTTACCCATCGCATTCTTAAGGTGAACACGCGCCGCGGGAGCCGCACGCGCCGCCGTCTTTGCATTTTATAAACCATTTTAAAAACCTTATGCAACGTCGTGCACCTATCTTGTCACACTACCCACATTTTATTAAAATGCTATAGGTATGCGGAACAGATACCACCAGCGCGTGTGAATGATTTATTTATTTATTTACTTAGTAAATAATGTCACGGGGAACTAGTAAATACTAGCAGTTCTCCGCTACTTCGCCCGCGCCAATCTTCGGAATTTCCATACAAACTTTCATCCCCCATTTCGCTCTCTGATGATTTTATATATATCGCGACAAAAAGTAGCCTATGTCCTTCTCAGGGTTTCAAACAATCTCATTACCAAATTTTATTAAAATTAATCCAGCCATTCTTGAGTTATAAGTGTTGTAACTAACACAACTTTATTTTATAATGTTGTTGTACATATATATGTGTACCATGTGTAAATCTATATATATATATATATATATATATATATATATATATATATATATATATATATTATATGTATCTAGATTTACACATGGTATATTACAGTGCAGAACACCCAGGCACACCAGGTTATACATAAATAATACGCAAATACTACTAATACAAATAATTAAGAATAACAACAAATTGGTACTTAATTTCGAATAAAAATTATGTCAAGATTCAATAAAATTATTATCTCAAATGTATAATGATGTCTTTAAAAACGATGCATGCGGCACGTGCGGTACGGGCGGCTCGGATGACGTCATTCCTATTCTAACCAAGATCCAAGTATTGGATACGATTCCCACAAAACGTACGCGTGCGTTTGGCTCGTACGGTACGCATTGCCCGAGACCATTAGAAAATGCGATGGCTGCGGCGAGTCTAGGTGCGCGTTCACCTATAAATTATGTCTCCAAAAATATCATATTTCTCCGAGTCTCATAACCGCTTTGCTTTGATCAACATCACAAGTAGCTATATTTTTTTAATACTTTTTTTAAGTAAAAAGTTCTAGTGTATCGATGTAGCTTATAAAAGCATGTTCAGTTCTTTTGATGTTGATTACAAGTTCAACAAGTTCTTTTACAGTTCATTTTTCAGTTCTAATTAATTTCTAAGAAGTCTTCCATAATTGGTCAAATCATTCGGATTCTCCCTTTAATAACTACTAAGCCGGTAACTCACTCATGAGGCTCCCACCTTGAGGCTGTCAAGCTAGAAGAGAAATGACAACGTGACCGTGAATGAAATTCCGTGTATTACGAATAAGCGTGATACCTACGTGAATGCATAGAAAAGCCAGACCGAACAAGACACACGTGTTCACAATGAGCTTCTTTCCAGAGGAAATAACGCCCGGCACCTACCGGGATATGTAGGTACTCGTTGCGCCGCGTTAATTGGGTCGACACGGTAATAGTTTTAAAACGTGTGTTAAATATTTACTTCTACCATTATCATGGGTCGCGATAACTTTTGCGCTGAACTAAATTAGTAAGGAAATTACTAATTACGTACTCAATGCAATACATATATCAGAAAACTACAGCAACGTTTTGAATTAAATAGAAAGATAAATCCGCACTGAGCCCGCGTACTCCACGTATAGGTCGTACCTTCTCATAATTGAGGTGAGGCCTTTTCCCAGCAGTGGGATCTATGTAGGCTAACTTTACTTTTACTTTTTTATTTAGAAATATAATAATTTATTGCTTAATTGGTCGTGTATGCGTGTAATTAGGCACTGCAAGCTCAAGAGCTTACAGTGCCTAATTGCACTGCTTCCTTCTAAACTCAAGTACAACTCCAGAATAATAATAGTACAAGTTACGAACGATGTACTTACAACTCTGTGAGTAATCAAAATTAAAATAGACTTTTCATCTTGAAATAGGAACTACGAGTATTTATATTGCAACAGCACATATCCGTTTTGAGTCAGTCGTAAACGTTTATTTTTTCATGGCATTAGATCGAGTCGGGAGCGCTCTTAAATCTATGGATCTGTTTTTTCCGACGGCTGCAGCAGTGGAGCACATTTTTTAGAAATAAATATAGAAATTATACAAATTTTAACAAAAGCTGTATTCCTTTCAGGGTCCGATTCTGCTGCTCTAATACACTAAGCCACAGGCTGTTAGTTTTTCCATTTGGCGGGTTAATCGATTACTAAGAAATCTGTGAATGCAGCTAAAATTATTTTCAAATCAAAATGAAGTCTCTTTTTAGTAAATTTTTCTATCAGATATATTTAATATACATACAGCAGATACGCCGCGTTCATCGTTCGCAATGAACTGTGAAACTCGTCGTTCGCCAAGTTGCCAGCGCGTCGTGTTGTTAGTTGTTTTATTTTATATTATTGGTGTTTTTGTTGAAACATTTTATTTATTATTTATTTATTATGAATGCTCATTGAACACATACACTTATATATATCCCTCTGACCTTAGCTTGTATTTTAAGTATATAAGTATGTAGTGTTGGCTCCATTGTCCGCGGACCTCACTCGGTAGGGGCCCACTGAAAATCAGCGCCAGGGCCTTCTGGGGACCTGGCTTGAGCTGAGTGAGTCCCCCTTGATTTGGACATCACAGACACACAAAGGCACTGTTTGGCTAGCGTTGACTGTTACTGATTTGTTTGTGTGGTTTTTATTTGTATTGTTTTTATTATTTTTTGTCGTCTTTGTAATTTTGTATTTTTTTTAAATTCTGAACGATGTTTGTTTGTGATGTCCCAAATTAATAATTGCTTCTTTCTTTCTTACTTTCCCTTCATAGGGCATAGCCGTGGGACTCTTGTCGTTATATACAGATATAACGACGTCATGTTTAGTGGGCCCCACATCAACGTACCCTGATCTGTCAAATTTTCGCAACCATATTTCAACCTTATACTGATCACATAGAGTTTCATATCAATTGAGATATTATGACAGATTTGAGTAGGTTGGTGCGGGGCCCACTGTACAAACAAGAGCTCATGAGGATTGGACGGTTTAAGGAGTAGGTACTACTAGTAATTTTTACATGGAATACGTTGTGTTCCAGACAAAGAATTTGTTTCTTATTGTCTATTAATGATTTCGTACCTAGGTAGGTTATAAAAAATATATTTTTTGCAAAAAATATATTTTTTCTGCATAAGCAATTTGATAAAATTCCTACCGCATTTTATCAAATTGCTTATGCAGAAAAAAACATATTTTTGGTATCGTTTTATAAAGATCGAATTTTGTTGTGACACAAGCTAAAATGGGACTCATTAACGCCACAGCCACAATAGGTATTATATTCAATATACCTTTTCAACATCAGACCAATTATTTGGTATCTTTGAATCTACGCAGACGAAATCGCAGGCAACCGCTTCTTATTTAAAATATTTTTAGTTCTTACAAAGAACGTGATAGAACTGACAGATATAATAATTTATGTAGCCAATCTAACGTCTATTTGATCATCAAAGGACTTTTAATGCTATTAGTGCTCAACAGTCTTAGTTTAGTCCTCAGACTGAGTCATTCAACAGCCAAGTTGCAAGTATTCATACTATCATGAAAGTGAGTGAATATCTGCCCACGTAGTAAGTTCAAAGAGGGGCATTTAAAGTGAGTCCTAAATAAGTACCTACTTAAAGTCTACCCTAGTATTTAAATAAATAAAGATAGCAAATTATTTCAACTAACACACCAGTGAAGTGCCAAGCCCCAAACTACCTCAGTGTAAGCATGTTTGAGATTATGCTATGGCGACTAGGATACCGGATACATATACTTATATGTATACGTTGGTTGAGACATCCATGACATAGGTAAAATGCTCGTGCTTATCACACAAACATTTGCCTCATGCGCGATTTAAACCCGTAACCTCTGGTTTTGTAGTCCGGATCGTGAACTACTAGACTAAGCCGGTCGTCGTATACATACAGGGTGTCCCAAAAAAGCGTGCCAGACTGACACTGGACATAGCTTAGCCATAGAGCATAGACTTTCTGATAAACTAAAGAAAAGTCTTTTGGTTTGGAAAATACCTAATGTCACTTTTTGTCCAGAAATTCCATGCCAGACTGACACTAGAGATATTAAGTATTACTATGAAACTTTTATTAGATTTTTTATTTATTTCAAAGGTCTAAGTAAAGCTTAGCTATCTCCAGTGTCAGTCTGGTCATTACTGTAATGTGAACTATGCCCCTTAAATACTGGAAATGGTCTGTATTTTAAAGATGGGTCAGGCCGATTAGTACCACTAGGGCTCACATTGCAGTTTAGTTATGGATGGAGCTGTAAATACATGCGTGTACGAGCCATCCGGTCAAATTTGGTAGGGCTGGCAATAGCCGGCCGGCTCTCACGTTCCGCGTGCGTTCTTCGGCCCTACAGGAGAGATAGGAATACTTAGAGAGAGAGAGAGAGAAGCAAATATGCTATACGGTTCCGAATGCTGGACAGTTAAGAAGGCCCATGAACAGAAACTGCACGTCAACGAAATGAAAATGTTGAGATGGTCGGGAGGTGTAACACGGCTGGACAAGGCGCGGAATGAACAAATTAGGGCAATTTCAAGGTCGCGCCCATCACTGACAAACTAACCGAATCTCGCCTCCAATAGTATGGGCATGTGAAAAGAAGAGACGAGAAACATGTCATTTAAATCGCTCTAAACCTGCCTGAACAAAAGAAAGGCAGAGGCCGCCCACCTCTGACCTGGTGGTCTAAGATTAAGAGAGACCTCGAGGAAGCTCATATGCCAGAGAAGACTACCCAGGATAGAATATCCTGGCGCAGATGTGTGAGGAGACCTGACCCCAGATGATGGGAATAGGGAAGGAAGAAGAAGAAAAGAGAGAGAAGCAAATATCTAGGCAAATATATTAATAAACAATGAGGGATTTTCCGACGGCTCAAACAACGCGTAAATGTAAAACATGCTAAAAATAAACACTTCAACATAATAAACTGAACTAAAAATCTACCTGACTTAGGTTGTTCAACGCCATCTTGCGGATTTTTAAATACTGATTTTTGACATTAGGAAAATCCCTAATTTGCGCGCCACGAGAAAAAGTTTTTTTTATAGGTGTCAGATACAAATGTCTGATGAGTGGAAAGGACAAATATTCCCGCTCCCCATTCGTAACCAAGTTGATTGTTCGGTCAATATCACTTGGCAGTAACGTACACAACGCTAGTCGAGGCCAAAGAAAAGCGATGTCTTTCAGGTAACTGACATACACGCAGTTCTTTAGCCCGTTTCGCACAGTTTCGCGTATATCCTAATTGGCAAACGCACTGTCAAGATTTCTCTGAGCACATGGAAAGGCTTTTTCCCCGTGACGTAAATATTTAATTTCCCGTACAAATGTTTTCCATTTCTTAAGGGTTTCAAAGATTTTTTCAAGTGAAATATCTAATCTTTAGATTGCACAATGAATGTTTATTACGTTTATATTTATTGTTTTCTACTGATAATTAATGTCGCGATTTGGGACGCGCGCGAGTGCACAGCCGGCATAACGCTTGGATAATCATGATGATATCAAAATGAATTTAGCAGATTTCAACTTCGTAGTCACCTTTAATACTTGCAATAAGGATTGAGTATTTGATACCCCAATACTTTTCTTTGCCTTTCCATCACAAATAAG
This sequence comes from Pyrausta nigrata, assembly GCA_949316185.1. Taxonomy (NCBI): domain Eukaryota; kingdom Metazoa; phylum Arthropoda; class Insecta; order Lepidoptera; family Crambidae; genus Pyrausta; species Pyrausta nigrata. Next base: position 6,852,139 of record OX438936.1, read on the forward strand.
ATAAAAGTATTGTATCTATATTGAATATACGTGTGTGAATTGTTTACTCAGCCAACAAAATCTTATAAAATAACCTAAGTTAACTGTTTTTTTAGAACTGAAAACTTAAAAATTGGCAATACCCTTGCAGATTGTATTCCGGATTTTTTTTAATTGTAGGTACATTTTCTCCTTGACGTTTGCAAACCGTGACCTTAATGATATCGATTTTATCTGTAAACGGTTTTTAAAGTCGATATTAGGTACAACTTCTTACATATCGGTTGCATAACCATTTGTGTAGAAACAAGTACCTACCGCCTAATTTCCACCTGAAAACCAGTTTCGCGATAAGCTATCCATCTGCTGTCGCGATTCAAACTGAGCGGGGACCTATTTGGCACACCATCTTTTATTATTTTAATTGATTTGTATTTAATTTTATTCTATTAATTTTAATTTAATATTTTTCTTCTTTATTTATTAGATGTAAGATATTGTTTAATTATTTTGTTTTGTTGTGCCAAATAAAGATATCTTATCTATAAAATTAAAAAAAAAAAACCCGTCTGCAAAAAGCATAAAAACTTTGAAATGGTCTTTTCACTAGCTTTCATATGATACCCATATTGCTATGGTACGGAAAGAAAAATATCCCCCCTCCCCCTTTATTTCCATTTCGGGCGCCATTTTTTAAATGTATATAGCCTATGAGTAACAGTTTTTAACATGTAAGGTGTCGTTGAATTTTTCGAAATTGTGAGAGTGATCTCACAATTTTGGAAAATTTAACGACACCTCATATGTCAAAAACTGTTTAGCCGTTTGGGCTGTAGGGCGTGCCAAACAATTATACATACATACTCTCGAAAAACATAACCTTCCGCAGTCGGGTAAAAAAAACGCCCTTAACAATTTCTCAGGTTTGGCATTTTTACCGCGATTCAGGTGGGTATTTATGTTTCAAAAGAAACTGAATAATACTATCCCTGAAAATTCCCGCTCATTTGGGGGCGTCAAACGTATTCATTATTAACGTGTAGCCAGTTAACTTCAATTAGCGCATCGGGATTATTTCGAATCGTCATAACTATTTTTAAAATACATTTTAATCTTCTATCAACTGAGCGAGCGTTAAATTTCAAATGTAATGTTAAATTCAGATTACATTCAATGAAAATGTACTGTCTGTGAAAATTCGTGTCATTTCAGTCCACTTACATCTCAACGGCTTGAGGTAAGCCATGTTAACAGTTTCGTGTTTCTAACTCATTTGACACCTCAAATAGAGTTGAAAGTCGACAATGGAACCTTATCCCCGTTATTCTAAAAACTTAACACCGGGTTTAAGCCAGGACTAAGCTATTAGCTAGCCAATTAGAAAAGCGCGTCTCTATTAGATTATGTCACGAACATAAAGTTAATATTCCTAACGGAATAGAGGAACAAACACGAGCTATCAAACGAAACCGAAATTGGATAACATATGATCTAGTCCCAAACAGTAACTATTATATAATCTGTGTCCAAACTAAGCAAACTATATAATATGTAGACTCAACCATAAGTAGACATTGGTATCCAATGAAACATCAGCAGAAGAATAGTATTATTTTATTTAAGCTTACCAGAACAAAATTAGTTGGATTTGCAATTTCTTTGAATTTCGTTTTGCTCCTCGCGTCTTGTAATATTTTTGTTCGAAGTGCTTACTGCAAAACTTGATGTTTTGTTTGGAACCTAATTCAGACGATTTATTAATTTTACTCATGTATTTTTTTTCCAAGTTAGTCGAAAATCTGAAAGATACATTTATTACGAATGTTAGTAGGTATTCTAACAGTCAAAAACTGCATGGATCGGCTAAGTGCCTTAAATAGTAATAACATTCCCAGCTGATTCATATCTAAACGTCATATAGGTACCTACTTTAACAACAGTAATACATATTCTTAGTTTATTGCGTGATTGACAGTGGACACGAAATATCGATAACTTGTTACAGCCCTAGTGTAAAACGAAAATTATTTCTTTACACAAAATATTTGTAAACTCTGCATTATGTGTATTGGATCTTTGCGTCTTACATTAATAAATGTTTAAAAAAGAAAATTATCATACTAAGCACTTAGAATTCGAAACGCATTGGCAAAAATAAACCTAAAATAGGTGGTGTCGATTTGGAACAATTTACCTGTGAAATGAACATTTTTCGGGGTTATTTCGCTGTGTCGTACAACAATCAATTACTAAACAAGTCACCATGTTTCACCAAGGAATATTTCAAAAAAATATCCACAATTTCATGTAATATTTGAAAAATTCAAATAGCTGAAATTCTCAGCGTGCCGATAAGTGCCAACAAACTGTTTGACGTTTCCAAAAACGGTTCTGTAACATCTCATCGTCATCACACATCTCTTTTTATCATACAGTGTTGCTGCTAGAGACATCTCGCTCGCTCAGCCCTTTGTTCCTCTATTCCGCTAGGTATATTAACTTTATGGTCACGAATGTGTCATTCATTCCTCCGTTGTCGGCTAATATTTAGACCTATTTTAAACCTGGTCAATTTTTTTTTTAATAACACCTTATCAGTTCGAAATGATAATTCAATGAGCATGGCATGGCTTGAATTTAATGAGCCTCGATTGACGGTTAATTTGACAGAATTCCCATAATAGATCGTAAAGTAGATCTTTAAAAGCGCTTAAAGGTTAAGTAGAGTGCCCTCCGCTGGCATTAGTATATTTTAATTATACAAAAAACAATTATTTCATACACATTATACGAATTATATTTTGTCTGTGGCTTAGTACAAAAAGCCACTAACGTTCGTTAAACCCTTTTCTTTTCATTCTACGATTCACTATACTAGGAGGCAGACGTTAATACCCTCCAAGCATTTCGTAAGTGATGGTACACGAGCCTGATTCTGATTTAAATCTGTATTTTCCTTTTCGCTGGTAACCCTATCACTATTTCCTCTCCACCGAACCAGGCCTGTGAAATTCCCGCGTAGGTAGCAAAAACGGCGACACTTTGGAAGGGGCTAATCAAGTTGGGTGTTGCGAGAGAGCAACAAGACGCCCGCGCGTTTTATTCACGCATTCAGCAGTCAACCCTATCGCGTCGCATGATAGTACGTCACTGAATGGGTTTAGTGTATTATGATTATATTTGACTGCCTCGTTGGTCTAGTGGTCAGCACGCCGGGATTCGAACCCGGGACCTCGTGGATAGTACCCACTATCCACGAGGTCCCGGGTTCGAATCCCGGGTCGGGCCGAGAGTGTTTGGGTTTTTCTGTCTTAAAATTACTCAGAAACAGCTCCAGAGTCAGGAAGTTGGCGATGTTAACACCCCCGTGCCTCAGAAAGCACGTTAAGGCATTGGTCCTGTGCCTGATCTCTCTACGTTCATGTCAGACTTCCGTCTCACCGAATAACGAGAGTGAAGGAACAGAGAGTGCACCTGTGTATTGCGCACACACTTGTGCACTATAATATGTCCCGCGCAGTTGGCTAATCTCTGTTTAGATAGGCCACCGTAGTCGAAATTCGGCTAGGAGGACATTATTATTATTATTCATATTCCAGAGTTATAAGAATGAAAATATCTTGCAATGGATTTCTGTAGGTACGAGAATGTGCTTGACCCCGAGCCGAACTAAATTACTCTATATCGTTGACGACATTGAGTAGATATTTCTTTAAGTACATATTTCTTTAAATTTCATTGCAAAGTCAAACTTCTGTACGGAGTACTAGTACTTATTCTGTGACCGAACCTACAACCCCATCGCCCGCAGCCCCACGAAACGGACACCACGCAATTAAGCACAGCAATATTTTTGTTCTGAATAATGCACGGTGTCCAGGCTAATTTATTTCCATAGTAAAATCTTTGCGCGCTTATTTATAGACACAGCGGTTGAATTTACAAAGTTTATAAAAACCACGTGGCAAATAAACCTTTCGTTACGATAATAACGTTACCATTTGATATTTACTTTATTCCGATATATAGCTCGTTCTGGTATAGTCAGTATTCCTTGGTTCTGGTGTGAATCACTCGTTGGAACATTTGTTTCAGGATAATCGCTGTAAGAGCACCTTCAGATTGAGAAACGATGGCGAAGACCTAACTGTTTTGTACCTATATTTGTCCCAATTAACTGACATAGTTGTAATCAATGATAGTGCATTTAAAAAGAGGCAGATGGGTAATTAGCGCGCGGAAATTGACTGCCTTAAATTGAGCAATTTGCCCTATGCTCGAAGCATCAAATTCGAACCGCTGCGCAGTACGAGAGGACAAGTCTATCTCTTTTTTAAATAAATACACCGTCTGTGGATAAAACAGTAAATTGATCAATACAAACAAACTCTTAACTACTACGTAGGTACTTCGTCTCTACAAATGTCTTAAATTAATTAAATCACACATCTCTGAATAAACTACATAATCTTTTTTCAAAATGCTCAGTCTGTTACTGTTTTTCCCAGTAAAGCATGCAATAAAAACACTTTTAAGGATTACTTTCCTGTCCAACACCTTGATTATTAGTTATAGGTTTAAATTATGTTGTAATCTGTTGTGTTCTCCAGTAAAGAAAATAGGAAATAAATAAGTTACATGTACTTTACCAATTTTCACGTCAAAACTTATAATTGTGCGTAAGCAAACGGGATAACAACCAATTATCGCACATACGAACTGTACAGAAGTAATATAAAACGAATTATTGATACTTGAGCGTAGGTGTTTTAGAGCAGCCTTTTCTAAAGTGGGCGATAACGCCCCCTTGTGAGCGCTGGAGGCCCAGAGGAGGGTGGTTAGGGGCCCAGAAAAAAATGGGGGTTGCTGATGTGATAGTGATTTTATAGAACTCCCGCAATGTCCCCTTGTATTTTGATCGATCTTCCCACGATTTTTATTTACTTCAATGTACACCAACGGTAATAATAATAATTTTAAATTAAGACTAACAATATTTAAAAACTAATTGCATTATTACTAACAGGTGCACACCGCGTGATGAATTTTACGTGAATTTTATTGACGGTGCTTAGCAGAATAAAAAAAACTTTACACTATACTTAAAAAAAAAACATAATAATGATGATTTTCATTTCCGTCGTCTTACTTGAGTGAACGTGGCTTTATTTTAGTGCTGTTTCAATACTGCTAACTAAAATAAGAAAATGACAAAAATGGGGAGCGCTACAAAATAACTAATTTTCAAAGTGGGCGTCAGACGAAAAAAGTTTGGGAATCTCTGATTTAGAGTATACCATGACATCAATTTTCAGCAAAACTGTACAGTTTACTTGGATCATCTTGTACGTTGTGCGTGCAGATTAGATAGAAAGCGATCGATTTCTGGAAGTGCAATTAAGAATACCTACCAATTATATCATAACACTTTCGCGGACACTTACCCGGACACAATAGATTTTTCATTGTTTTACGTCTATACTATACGCGCTTACTGACACTAAAAGTGTTAGATTAAACTGTAATGTAGAAATGGTAACGTTTAGATCTAGACTTTTATTATTAATTATATTGTTTAACAGCAAATCACACTCAAAACATAAAATTAAAGAAGATCACTTCATTCATACAAGTAAAACAACAAATTGATAACGCAAATACTAGCATTAGTTACTTGATAAAGAATTTTAAAAGAGGCAAGGCTAAGATAAGTGAGTGGGATTTTTGAGTATCTATTATCTGACGCGTTTTGATGTGACCGAATGAATGTATCTCTCAATAACTTTATCAGAACTACATAATATTTTGATATCCAAACGAATTAGGCGTGTAAACGTTGTGCGATAAAATTAAATAGAGTGTGTAACAAAACATAATTCGATCCTAAAGGGGGATTCTGGTGCTCAAATACACCAACCTTTTTAACGGGACCAAAATGAAACATCACAAACAACACCAAATTTGTATCACCTGATTGGTCACTACGTATTCTAATGCGATTTTTTTTTAATTTCGATGTTTGTCCCTTCAAGAAGTCGTTGTATTAAGAACTGGAACCCCTCTATTGGATCGGGCAATGTTTAGTAATACAGATTAACCAATTTTTGTTATAGGCATTTCCTGAAGGAGCAAGAATGCTGTGAGTGGTTGTCGCAGAGAAATAAAAGAAAAGGATGCCGGACGCAAAACTCCAGATGCTCGGAAACTTGATTCATGACTGCTTTGCAGGGGGCAAAACACACAGTCAATTGTACACATATGAACTAGCAATCCTTGATCGTAAGATTTGTTATTTTCTTTACAAATAGCTGTTTAATGAGGCTCCGTTGCACCATGTTGCACCAACTTACTTTAACCATAACTAAACGTAATACAGTCGTATTATAATGTGCACATTTTATATTATAATGCTCGACTGACTGCAAAAACGCTAACGCCAATGCCAAAGTGCTTTTTGTATGGATTTTGACAGATGCTCGATTATTATTTTTTAACAGCCGGTAAACGTAAGTTGACGGTTTATTAGACAATTCCTATAAAAATATGTCTAATAACATCATAAAGGCTTTTTAAAAATTAAACATCTGTTGGAGAACTATAACCCAAAATGAAGAATGGTGCAACGCAGCCTTTTTATTTTTTGTGAGCTAGTTAAAATAAGCATTCATCTAGAAAGTTTTTAGGGTTCTGTAGCAGAACGAAAAGAACATCACAGTCGTGATAATTAATTCCAACATTTGCCCGAAATTTATAAGTATTGCTATCTGCCTCAATCTCTGACTTATCTCACTGATTTGTGAGATGATCTATATTGACTATATGTATTTAGGTAATAAGTATTACATAAAAATACTTACTGTAAATGAAAAGAGTTAAAAATGTATCCAAAATGCATCATCATCAGAGGTCGGAATCAGGTAGAGTTATTCATGTACTTACACTGATTTCATACCGCGAAAGAATAAAGTGGATATGCCTCAAATCCCGAGATTAATTTTAAAGAGTTGAAAAAATCCCGTCATTTTTTAAATAAAAAGTTATTTACTTTTACACAATTTAAACTACTGCACGCGCGACGTTGCCAAAATTACATCAATGACATGGGATGTCCGAAGTTGTAAAATTCTCATACGCGCGATGTTGCCACAGATGTAGTTCACACAACATAGCTTGTGAGAACAAAATAATACAAAAGCGGAAATGCGGAGCACTCCCCGCTTAACGGAATGTACTAGATTTTGTCTCTTTCTACCGCATTCAAACTATCTATTAGCAATAAATCGGTTTACTCATTCACATAGCTCATTCGCTTACCTCGGTTCGTCGAATGCGCTCACTTGTTTTCTATTGTGTTTTGTGTGGTGAATCCTGTTTGACCCTGGCTTGTTTACTGGATTCTGGACTCTACTTAATACGGGACACGGGATTGTCCATAAGAAATCCCGGGAAGGTCCACATTAATATCAACATTTCGATGCAAGTACATAAATAACTCTACCTAATTCCGACCTCTGATCATCATCATCATGTCAGCCTTTTGCAGTCCACTGCTGGACATAGGCCTCTCCAAGACGGCGCCAACTTACACGGTCCTCCGCTTCTCGCATCCAGCCACCACCGGCCACCTTCCTCAGGTCATCGGTCCATCTAGCAGGGGGGCGTTTACCAGTACACTACGTTTTTCGAGACGTGGTCTCCATTCGAGAACCTTCCTACTCCAACGCCCGTCGGTTTGCGACAGACATGACCAGCCCACTGCCACTTCAGCTTACTGCACCTCTGAACGATATCTATGACCTTCGTCTTTTGGTGGATAATCTCGTTTCGGATTCTATCCCTTAGCGAGATCCCCAGCATAGACCGTTCCATAGCTCGCTGAGCGACATGCAGTCGGTGAGCAAGCTTGACTGTCAAGTTCCACGTCTTGGCCCCGTAGGTCATGACAGGTAGGACGCACTGGTTATATACCCTGCTCTTCAGGCATTGCGGTAGTGGCGACGAGAAGATGTGACGCAACTTCCTAAATGCTGCCCAACCTAGCCTTCTGGCGATTTCGCAGTCGAAGTTGTCTTTACCCAGTTGCAATACTTGCCCGAGGTAGACGTATTCCTGGACAACTTCTCGCCGATGACTGCTATCGGTTTCGGGACAATATGTCCGTTGAACATGATCTTAGTCTTGTCCAAGTTCATCCGGTGACCAACGCATCGCGAGGCAGAGTCTAGGCTGTGCAGCATTTTTGCAGGCAGGTCCCGTGGCGATTCTGCCATTAGCACTATGTCGTCGGCAAAGCGGAGGTGCGTGAGATATTCGCCGTTGACATTGATGCCCAATCCCCCCAGTCAAGAGTCTTGAAGTCATCCCCCAGTGCAATTGAGAACAGTTTCCAAAATGCATATTTATCATTTATTAGAATCTGATCTATATATGGCCTAATATATTTCTCGGTATCGCCAGAGCGCTCTCTTACTCGTACATGCAAGCATTGCAGTGCTATATTTTTTCACCCTCAGTTGTTATTTCTTTTTGCAGAAACAGCGAAGACTGCCGCAAGCTTAATCTTATTTTCATTCAAATCACGTTTTTTTTTATTAAATGCGGCCCCTTTCCTCTACAAACTCGCAAGATTTTATTGCTCACTAGTGCTTACGATAGCATTTTAGCTTGTCGATAGCATTTTAGCAGGAACTTTTTTTTTATTAAGTAAGCGGCAATTCGGTATGTAAAGTGTTTTCAATGGTATTAATTTTATATTTTTTTCTGAAAGCAAAGCCTGTGTTAAGAAATTAAATTGTTTTACATGCAGTATTAACTTTTGATCGATTTTAAAGATTTGCCTTTTATATGGCTGCATAAGTCCTTGCCTACAGATGCCTTTGCCACGTGCAGAATGACAACTAATTTACATGCACACACTCATGGCAGCCAATCACGTTTGCAATTCCGGAGATTTGACGAGACATATACACACCGGAAACACACATATGCGTAGCGTAGGGGCGGATGTGATGACAATGGGTGGTTTCCGCCTGTTTGGAGGTCGTATAAATGTCAAATAAACCCTCAAACGGGTGATTGTATGTATTTTGGTATAAAATCATTTATTTCATTAAAAAAATAATGAATTAGAGTTTGAAAGCGTAAAATCTCCAAAAGGTTTTGGAATTAGCATAGGTTATATTCTTTACATACCGAATTATAGAACTTACTGGTCCACGTATAATTGAGTATATATAAACATTGCTGCGTCTGTCTGGACTATAGGTTTCCCACGGTTACACACGGTGTAAACGTTGGTTATAATATTATGCACTTTGCCAACTCATCTTGAAAGTATTAGAATAGGTTAGGAATATTTTACTTGGCACACGCGGCGAGCATATTCTTTTTTTTCTATTTTTGATAAAACAGTCTATGTTTACACTTAACATTAGTCATTTTTTCAAGTGCATACATTTCTAATTTTAGATTGCAAAAGTGAATCATCCCTTACTATAATCACTTAAAAACAATAATTTATCGCATTTGCAAGCTTCATCTAAAATATAATTTAAATACTTGCAATTGTGTTTTTTATTGTAATTCTAATAACATTGATGAAAGCAACGCGGCATTACAGCAGCATAAGGAAGCACTTCAAAATTTCGACAGCCTCTGCCACTGCCTAGGGTTGCCGAAAGGTTGGGCAATCACCCGGTATGCAAGGAACGCGGGTTCGATTCCTGCCTCCGGTTGGGTTCAATAATATATTAATACAGTGTGTTAATTTTACACTTTATAAATTTAAATTGATTATCTTGTAATGTCCTTAATTAATAAAACAATTCGTGAATACATACATAATCTTTTTTCTATACATAATAATACTATAATTATATTATATTTAATTTTTATTTTACACTTGGTCAAACAAAATGTGCGAATATTAGAAAAAAAATTATCGATAAAAAACCGAAAAAAAATCGATAAGTCCTATTTTTAAACTAACATTCTCATCTTCCGGTCTCAACTTTTTTTTCTCTACTGTATGTATGTATGTACGTACTGTATGTACTGTATGTATGTAATGTTTTATGTAAACGGTGTATTTTATTCAAATTATTCTTGTTTGTTAGCTAGAAAAACTAACTAACAAAAAAAGTATAAATATAAACTTACGATATCAAACAGAAAGTCGGTAATTTTTTTTGTATCTATTCAAATAAAAAAACGAGTTTTTTAAACTTAATTTAAATTAACTTTTTTCGGTTTTATCGATACTTTGTTATCTAATATCTGTACATTTTGTTTGATAAAGTGTTAAATTAACACATTGTATAGATTTTACACTAAACAATCAGTAGGTTGGAGGAATGCTATTATAGAAGACTAGTTACGGGACTGCGCTGAATATCCCCTCTCTAGTTACGCATAACTATGCGTTACTCGATTATACTGATTGTATATTGTTCCCCAGATTCCCCAACCTGCCCGAAAACCTTCGATGGCTTCGCTTGCTGGGATGCGGCCCCTCCAGGCACCATCTCCTACCAGCACTGCCCTGACATCGTCGTTGGATTCGACCCTACGAGATACGCCTTTAAAAGGTACATACACGTTTTTTATAGTTTTTTATTTTTAACCCCCGACGCAAAAACGACGGGGTGTTATAAGTTTGACGTGTCTGTGTGTGTGTGTGTTTGTCTGTCTGTGGCATCGTAGCTCCCGAACGGATGAACCGATTTTGATTTAGTTTTTTTTTGTTTGAATGATTAATTAGTCGGGAGTGTTCTTATCTATGTTTAATGAAAATCGGTCCAAGATGGCCGCCGTAACAAAATGGCGTTATCCGCCATTTTGTTACGAACCCGACTCGCGCGAATTTTGGTGGACGGCGCGCAAGGTCTAATATTAGTGCGGTTCCCCGACGCGACCACATTAGTATTAAAAATTGTATACCTACGTACTTAACGTAGAGTCAAAATTTCAGTTTTATTTTTTGCTTTTTATAGGGTTTCCATTTTACCCACTGTAGCTATAATTCCATAGTTATAAAACCTTGTTTTAAGATTTTTATGTGTATCTTATATTTTGTGTCGAAGGTTTTTAAATTTAAAATTTTTTTTTCGTATTTTGTTTTGTTTTCACACAATGGTACTGATGAATGATTCAGTCCACTCGTTTTCAATGAGTGCCGTGCCAAATTATTTTTTATTATTAGGAGATTTGAGTTAGGCTAGCTCTTAGACGGCGAATGCTTGAGTTTTTTACGGTTATGTGTATATATCCGATCTTTAACTTAACGCTAAAACTGCAGTGAAACTTAGCTATATTTTTATTATTACCTCTGTTTTGAAAAGTTAAGATACTCAGTGGATAGCCTACCCTGCAATTGCGTCAAAATCAGTTCATACATTAAAAATAGTTTGTATGAAAAATCATTTTTCTCAATTTTGTTCATCATACAAATCTCCAATTTCATAGGTACTCCAAGTGACCCAGTTTTTTAAATTGATGTAATAAAACATTAATACAATTAATGCTACGCCTAATAGATAAAAAGTATTTTACATCAAAAACACGTCAAAAAAATTATCGCGTGTGGGTTGCAAAAAATATCCTGGCCAGACCACAGAATAAATAGTAGGCCAGCCTATTATTACCGGCCATTTATAAATTTTAATAACAAAATATGCGTCATTTCATTCAAATACAGGGTTATCTTCATATCATCTGACGGTTGTTGAGTTAAAAAAAAACTAGCCATGTGCGAATCTGACTCATGCACAATGGGTTCCGTACTATTAACATAGTATTGATGTCTCGCAGTCAAGGTTCATGAGATACAGTCTGGTGACAGACAGACGGACGGACAGCAGTGTCTTAGTAATAAGGTACCATTTTTGTACATTGGGTATGGAATAGGGATCCGTGTTTTTTTAATAAAAATAGGAGTTTGCAACAAAAAGGTCCGATCTGAGTATCCCGTGCGAAATAAGACGTAGAAGAACGTGTTATAGGATGGTGTTGGCAATCAAATAGCAATATTTCGATATGACAATTATTTTGGGGGTGTATCAATGACCAGTGTCAATCAACATACCCAGTAGTTACGCCAGGAAAAATAGGCAACCCATCGTTTGTACCAAATTATTTGATAGGGTTCATACTTTCTGACTCTAAATTCAATGTTTTTTTTTAAACAAACACACCAATTACCTAGCCCCAAAATAAGCGTGAGCTTGTGCTATGGTGACTAGAATAACGGATAGACATACTTAAATACATTTTTATAAACATTCATGACTTAGGTACAAATGCTCGTGCTCATCACATAAACACTTGCCCCTTGCGGAACTCGAACCCGCAACCACCTGGTTTAGAAGTCCGGGGTGCGAACTTCTACACCAAGACGGTCGTCAATGTTTGATAAAAAACACCTTCCAATTTGTAATTTATAACAGTCTGGCCAAGATTTTTGGGCAACCCACTCGCGATGTAATACTTATATTATTTTTAACATACGATGATGTGAAATACTTTTCATCTTTTAACATAAAGGGTAAAGGCATCTTGACCATGGGCAGATCAAACATTCAGTAATCTTACTGTTACTTCAGATTATCTGTTTGGCAAAGTTCGCCAGATGTTGCCTACTAGATCATGTCTTTTGTAACCAGTTTTGCATGGATTTATTCTTTTGTCAAAAGATTTCTGTCGATAGGTACGAGTAATCTTATTGTGTGTAAATCCTGTAAAGAAATAAATACAATAGTTTAGCAAAGACCGACGCACAAAAAGATCTACGCAAAGGATCTAAATACGTACTGCCTCCTTTTTCAGTCATACAAGTAGATATATTTTTACTACCCACACGATTGGAATCCCTTTTATGCTATAGAGGTAAACATTGTCATGCATGAAATATAAAAAAAGCCCGAAAACATGATATTATTGTGCAATTGTAGGAAAGTCTTCACAGCTTTTTAAAAATATAAGTTAACTCTAAACTTAGAAATATGCAAAAACATTTTCACTTTCTAGAAAAGTGCACAATGTTAATACCTACCAAAAAAACAGTAGAAGACCATATTCAAAAGTGTTTTATAGTACCTAATAGTAGAGTGGGGTACATTTTTTCTCATCTTCCCCATCGTGTTGAATATCGGTTCTATAAAAATATTGTACGACTGCTGAGTACTTTTTTAACAAACTAGCTGGACAAGAATTAATAAGTCAGCCTATTAGATCCCACTGCTGGGAAAAGGCCTCACCTCAACTATGAGGAGGAACGAGCCATACTTCACCACGCGGGCTCAGTGCGGATTGGTGGAGGGGTGTCTGTAAGGCAAGTAACAAACCTTATTGTCAGAAGTTATCAAGCCGCCCTAGGGCCTCTGACTAGGCTTAACGCCTAATACCACAGATATTAGCCGGGACCAACTGCTTAACGTGCCTTCCGAAGCACGGAGATGCTTGTCATGGACGTCACCTTAATGGTCGGAATGGTCACCCATCCAATCACGACCGCGCCGTGGGTTGCTTAACTTTTGGTATCACTACCAAAGCGCTGCCGCCACTGCGCCACAAGCACCTCAATTTACAAGAATTACTTACCTTTAAAGCTCTATAAAAACTAACTGCACCAAGCACCAAGGGTATCTGTGCAACCCCACATTTTGGTCGTGGACCGACCGCACAATATTTTTCAAAGAATCCGGTTTTAAACTTCTTCCTCACTACCTAGGTACCCAATCCATGCTAATGTTATAAGGTAAAAGTGTGTCTGTCTGTCTGTTAGCTCTTGACGCCTTTACCACTGAACCGATTGAGATGAAATTTGGTATGGAGACAGTTCGAGACCCTGGAAAGGACTTAGGCTACATTTTGTCCTGATATAAAAACATTAAGGGGGTGAAATGGGGAATCAAAGTTTATATGGAAAATCCAACTCTTGCGCTCAAAGTCGCGAGGAACCACTAGTATTATTATAATAATCAAGGTTCGACTACCATGTCACATATTTAACGAACATTTTTTATAATAATTTCGTCAAATGGAATTTGAATGTTGTGATTGTGATTAGTGTTGGTCCAATCACCAATCGCAAAAATAAATTTCAACTAATTTCACTACTTAATTTTAGTTTCTTGAGATAGCCTTGCCTTGGCGATATAGATAACAGAAACAGAATACAGCATGTACAGTAATAGAACATCGATTAGAATTTAAAAAAAAACCGGCCAGGTGCGAGTCGGACTCGAGCACGAAGGGTTCCGTACTATTATCAACAGTAGACTATAAAAATATAATTTAATTTATATTATATTATTATTTTAAAAAAAGTTTCCTGAATTCTAAAATATTTTTTATTCCTAGATATTACTAAAATAGGAGTACTGAGAACCATAAGGTATTAAGTGCCAAAAAGAAACACAACTAAGTCTTCAATAATCGGGTATTACTACTATCAAAATTATTTGAAATGTTTCTATAAAAATAGGTATATTGATTTAGTCCGTTCCGAACAGTTCCGAATATTCAAGAGATAAATATTTTATGGTTTACCAATATCACTGAAAATTGATTTCAAAACTGAAGCGACATAATAAAACTGCTTGTCATTTCTAAATACATACTCGTACATGATCGTTATAACGATCGGCAGCAAGATCTGGGTTATAATTATTTATTTTTAAAGTCAATATACTTACATATTTATATACTGTGAAAATTTCAAACGTCTACCTGTTGCCATTATTAATATCCAGCAAAAACAGCGAAAAAAAAACCTTTGTTGAATGGGAGCGCCCCTTAAAAAAATATTATATTCAGTCTTTAGTATTTGTTGTTATAGTGGCAACAGAAATAACATCATATGTCTAGCTATCCCGGTTCATGGGATACAGCCTGGTGACAGGGAGACAGCAGGCAAACAGCGGAGGCTAAGTAATAGGGTCCCGTTTTCACCCATTGGGTACGGAACCCTAAAAACTGCCAAAAATATTAGTAAACATGGAATTGGAGATCGTAAATCTTTGTACATTAATGCAATCACATATAATAAGATTTACAGCGATCGATTCCAAGGCCTCGTGATTGAGCAACAAAAAACATCGATCAACCATTGAAGAATGAGAGTAATATATAGATATACAGGATGTAAAAAGTGGGCAATTATATCACTGGGTGGGTACATAAATATTTTCTGTTGTATGTTTTTTTTTAATATGGAAGTACCAAGCATCACCTCGTATAATAAACTCGTAGTACCTGGGTGACTACAATTATAATACTATTTAATAAAAGCATTATAATTTGTAAATCTAATTTAAATACTAAAAAAAGTTATAAACTTGAATAAATACAAAAAAAACACAAAAATAGATTAGAACCCTGGCCTCATAGAGTTGTCTTAGCGACAGCGCTCTTGCGTACTGGTGGAAAAATAGCTGAGTATATTCTGCGTCAAACCACAGAATACTAGTACTTCGTACAGAAGTATGACTTAGCAATTGTATTCAAAGAAATGTCTACTCAATGTCGTCAACAATATGGCGTAATTTAGTTCGCCTCAGAGTCAAGCACATTTTCGTGTAGACACCTACAAAAATTCATTGCAAGATAATTTCATACTTATTGCTCTGGAATATGATTCATAATACACTAAACCTATTCAGTGACGTAATATCACGCGACGCGATAGGGTTGACTGCTACGAGAAGCTTCTAACGCCATCTAGCGCCTCTTTCTAGTACTTTATTCATTCTCGTCCAGCCAGCAACGTAGCCGCGCGGCCGCCGGTGAATAAAACGCGCGAGCGTGTCACTGACCGGTAGCGACACGCAACTTGTTTTAGCACCTACGTAGGTGCGCCGCGCGTAGGTACGTTTTTGCTACCTCCGCGGGGAGATACACAGGCCTGGTCAAACAGTGTTAACGAAAAACACGCGTTTTCCCAAATTAATCTAAATCGATTTTTTAACCCCGATAACTCTCACATACCTAATTTAAGCGATATCTTGAAAGCCATCAGATAAATATATAAATCAATCAATTAATAAATATACAAGAATTACTCATTTAAAGGTATAAGATACATAAACAATCCGATATAGGCAAGGCCACAGAATAAGTACTAGTACTCTGTACAGAAGTTTGACTTTGCAATGAAATTTAAAGAAATGTCTGCTTAATGTTGTCAACGATATGGTGTAATTTAGTTCGCCTTAGACTCAAGCACATTTTCGTGTAGACACCTACAGAAATACATTGGAAGATAATTTCATTATTATAACTCTGGAATATGATTCATAATACACTAAACCTATTCAGTGACGTAATATCACTCGACGCAATAGGGTTGACTGCTACAAGCAGCTACTTACGCCATCTAGCGCCTCTTTCTAGGACTTCATTCATGCTCGTCCAGCCAGCAACGTAGCCGCGCGGCCGCCGGTGAATAAAACGCGCGAGCGTGTGACTACCGGCTAGCGACACCCAACTTGTTTAAAATCCCCTTAAAGGGGTCGCCGCGCGTAGGTACGTTTTTGCTACCTTACGCGGGGAGTTACACAGGCCTGGCAAGACTTTGGTTAACTTCACTAGCAGTTGTCCGCGCCTTCGTCTGTCTGCATAGACTTGATGATACAAAGTGATTCATAGTCCCACTACCGTCTACTAGTCATGACCAAGAGGTCAATAATAATTGAATTGAAATTAATTAATTGAAATTAATACCAATAAGAATTGGTACCACGCGGTAAGGAGAAGAGAGGTCACGCTGTAGGTATCACTGGATGCACTTATCCTTCTAAAGAAAAATATTAAGATAAATCATAACCTATAGTGTACACTGGACTATTATCTATACTTATAGAAATTATAAAAGACAAAATTATATTTCGGATTTATTAAAATTATTTTTTTTATAAATGTTAGATACAGGAATAGGCCTCTGCTTTGCAGCTCGTTATTTTGGGCATTTTGGGTATCCTCTTAACCAAAAATACCGAAGTCAAGTTGATTATGTCAAAAGAACAGCGTTCAATATGGTTTTGGTGATTTTCCTACAAAAGTATTTGTTTGCAGAGCAAGTACTCATAAAATTCAATAAAGGAAGCGAAATAGTGGCCTGTCCGAAGGTAATATTTAATTCAGAGTATTTTTTGGAAACGGCCCGCCCACCAAAGTAGTACAAAAATTAGAGAGATGTGCATTTCTAGGCAAATCAGTCCCTTACTATAATAATGAATTTGCCACTTGTAAAAATATGAGACAGCTTGAAATTAATGATGACAGGATATTTCTTATTTATATGTGTTAGAGAAATGTTAAAATCATATTGGTAAAGGAGTTAAATACTGTAGAGCGCAGCGTAATCAATAGATATATTTTTTCTTATTCAATGATTTTGCACAGATCACACACGCTATTCAGTTTAAAATTTGTGCTCAATCAATAATTATCATAATAAAGATATTTTCATAAAAATGTGTACAAATAATATTGTTTGGAATTTACTTTTTACTCGCCGTATTTAATTTTATTTTTGGCCGATGTTTGGTTCATTATTTATAGTCATTTTTGTAAATAGTGTTCTCATTGGTGGTTAGAATTAATACCGCTTTTGAGCATTGTCTTTTCTGGAAAGAGCCAGTTACCTTATCAACTCTTTATGGTTATAGCATTGCAGTTACTCGAATGGAAAACATTTGAAATTATCTTTAACTTTCGCGTAGTTACTCGCTTGTTTGTGATTGTGATATCAATAAATGATCCTTTGAACTTTTCCGTTATGACTGTAATATTTGTATGGGCGTCGTGTTGTAATGCGTAAGACGTCGGACTGAATAAACGTAGAAGACGTGTTTTTTTTTTGTGTTTTTATTTAAGTTAACATTTTTTTTTGGTTTTTTAAACAAGACTTACGAATTATAAAACTTTTTTATTAAATAGTGGTACCGAGCAAATAGAATTAAATTTCAATTGAGATGACGTAAAAGCTAAGTAGAAGCTAAGTGTGGACTATACTAATATACTCCCTCGAGTATGTCTAGCAAACTTTAGCCAGCTAGCACATAGTCAAGTGAGCAATCAAATTAATATTGCTCATTTCAATAATTCACTATCAGACATTAGTTACTCACTAATGGTAGGTAGTTTTATATCCCCAAGTACCTTCACGTTTGAGTCCTGCACGAAAACTACTACGAGCTGTTTTCTGCAGAATAGAAAAATATGACATATCACACGTGACACATGACGTGACACGACTTAGGCTCGAGTTCGCCAACTTTTAACAGCCGGTACAGCCCATATCATATCAGCCTATTGCAGTCCACTGCTGGACATTGGCCTCTCCAAGACGGCGCCAACTTTCACGGTCCTCCGCTTCTCGCATCCAGCCACCACCGGTCACCTTCCTCAGGTCGTCGGTCCACCTAGTAGGGGGGCGTCCAACACTACGTTTCCCGAGACGTGGTCTCCATTCGAGAACCTTCCTAATCCAACGCCCGTCGGTTCTGCGACAGACATGACCAGCCCACTGCCACTTTAGCTTACTGCACCTCTAAACGATATTTATGACTTTCGTCTTTTGGCGGATGATCTCGTTCCGGATTCTATCCCTTAGCGAGATCCTTACGCGTTCATAATAAAATAAACACAACGTTTAGTGAAATCAAGAAATGTAATTATGTCCACAAAAAACTGTAATAAATAAATAAAAATAAAAAAACCTGATTGGCATAATTTAATAAGACGGCTAGAGTGAAAGAACCGGACATCAGAAGCGAATCGGTTGCGTACAAGCCTTTATTGAATTGAGATACATAATCTGTGATACGGAACATTATTCTAAGTACGTAACACAAGACTTGCATAGAACCATTTCTTCTTTCTTAGTATTTTTTTCTCAATCCCGCGTGCTTAAGCAAATTCGTATGTCTTAAAAAACGCAATCATTCATAAAAAAAATCCAAGATGAAATCACGCAGTTTTCGTATTTTTCTTTTTTTAATACTCCCACGCGTTCCTAAGAAAAAGGCTCTTGACAGGCAAGATTCATGACTATTCTTACTTAAATATAAGCTGGTTTCTCGATTCTATGTACATTTTTACTATATAAATGTAGTCGCATTATACAAAAACAAAGTGTTTTTTAAGTGTGTCACACAACTGTCACAACATATTATGCACATAATCACACTGTTTTGCTACTCAACTTTAACACTACTATTAACCAAACAAATACAAACACAAAAATACATTAACATAAGCACTCACAACACTTGCATATACGCAGCATACAATCATTCAAATACTCCATGTGAAATATTTAAAAGTAATTGCAGGGTTATTACTGTAATTTTTCTGACGTATAATACACACACAATTAAGTATCTATATACACGAATTATTATTATCTCATATACCATACAAAGTACTCCTGATAGTATTGTTATGAAGTTTACAACAAATTCTCATGGATAGCAACATTCGGTCAATTCAGGAATTAGACTCTTTGCAATTAGCTGATTCATTTAATTGTAACATCCAAGACTTGTCACAACACGTTTCGCTCAGTACATCTAACAACTTAATAGTTATTACACAAAACATCAGAAGTATTTTTAAAAATCTAGATGATCTGCAGTAGACAGTCACAACTGAATTGCGAAGTTGACATTATGATTTTGACCGAATGCAGACTGGATTATAGCAAAGATTTGCCAACGTTAAATAATTATACCTCCTACAAGACATGTAATGTGTTAAACCAAAATGATGGCGTTGTAGTTTATATTAATAACCGCTATCAAGTCACAGAACTCAGTTTAAATTGTGCGACCGGTCTTCAGATTGTTATCGAGAATTATGTTCTTGTCGCAATTTACCGATCTCCATCGTACCTAGTTGCTGATGGTTTTATTGACTCACTCAATATTTACCTAGAAACAATCTCGCAGTACAAAAATATTCTAGTTATTGGCGACATAAATATAGATTTGATCAGGTCACCAAAAGAAAAATCATATGAACGTAATAATCGGTACACATACCTAAACATCTTATCTCAACATTGCCTCTCGCCCTGCCACAATTTTCCTACTCGTGGTGACTCCTGCCTGGACCATGCTATGCTGAAACTGCAAACTGCTGACACCGCTAGCGTTGCTGTTTTGGAAACAACAGTAACGGATCACAAACTGGTATTAGTCAAACTCCCTTATGTACACAATAAAGTAGCTTACGATTCTTGTAAAACGGTAACAGATTATGAAAATGCTCTCAAAACCCTTATGGGCTCGGATATGACTTTCTTGAATGCATGTAAGGATCCTGAAACGTTTGCCACCGCTTTTATTGGAATGGTCAGGGCAGTTATCCTAGAAAACTCTAAAACTAAATCTGTTCCAAGTAGTAAAAGATCTTTAAAGCCGTGGATTACCCCAGGGGCCATAAAGTGTATTAGACTAAATAGCATGCAAATTAAACTTAGCAAAGATCCGCATAATACAATCCTAAAAATAACCTATAAACGATATCGCAATTTTTGTTCAAATTTAATAACTAAACTCAAGCGTCAATATAACAGCAAAAACATTACTAAATCTTTAAATCAACCGAAAAAACTTTGGCACACAGACCTACTTAACTTAAAATTGCAACCACAAGACTCGGTCAACTACGTCAACGACTTTTTTGTAAACATTGGTGTTAGCCTAGCAGACTTAATCATCAAGAAGTCGGGGTGCAATATCTCTACCACTAACTCTTCATTGAGTGGCTGTTCGCTCCCTGGTTCTTTTGCCTTGCTTGAGACTGATACCGAGGAGGTTAATAGCATACTTATGGGCTTAGACTCCGGCAGCGCACCGGGCTGGGACGGAATAAATACCACATTTCTCAAACGCGCTAGAAATTTCGTTGTCCCCCATATTTGTAAGTTGGCTAACCTTTGTTTTACCACTGGTACTTTTCCCAGCGCGTTAAAAAGATCTATCGTGACTCCTGTTTTCAAGGGCGGGGACAAAGCCGATGTCAATAATTACCGACCAATCTCTGTTCTAACAACAATTTGCAAAATAATCGAGAAGCTTATTAATAATAGACTAACAAACTACCTGACCAAATTTAACATATTGTCTAAATTTCAATTTGGTTTTCGTAAAGGTGTTTCAACTCAAGACGCAATTTTAGATTTAGTAACTACTATAACTGAGGAGGTTGATAGAGGAAACAAATGCCTTACGATATTTCTAAAAGGCGTTTGACACGGTTTCTGTCCCGGTCCTTGTGAGCAGGTTGGAGCACATAGGGATCAGAGGGAATGCACTTTCCCTCCTATCCAGCTACCTACATGACAGAACTCAGGCAGTGAGGATAGGCAGCTTCATCAGTGATGAAGAGGTGGTTAAATTTGGTGTCCCACAGGGGAGTGTCCTCGGCCCGACTCTATTCCTGATCTACATAAATCAATTGTGCAACCTAAAGGAAGTTGGTGGAAGAATACTCTCCTACGCTGATGACACGGCTATTGTGTTCACTGCTAAAACTTGGAGTGCTGTTCATAGGTTGGCTGCACTTGGTATGGAGCGCATATCAAGGTGGCTAAGAGATAACCTTTTAACTTTGAACGTCCAAAAGACAAATTACATCTGTTTCGCTCCCTATACGTCATCTCAGCCCTGTGACAACTTATGTATCAAAATCCACAGCTGCGCAAATCCTGACATCCCTCTGTGTGACTGTCCTGTTATAGGTAAAGTTTGCCAAACCAAATATCTCGGAATCATTATTGATCAGAGGCTTAGCTGGTACCCGCAGTTGGAAATGGTTGCAAATCGTATAAGAAAGCTAATCTGGGTTTTTAAGTCGTTAAGATCAGTTATGACTGGCTCTCTTTTGAATAAAATTTATATAGCCTTAGCTCAATCTATAATACCTTACTGTATTCCCATTTGGGGAGGTGCTAGTAAGACTGAATTTTTGACTCTTGAACGGGCCCAAAGATCTCTTATAAAGGTCATGTATTTTAGACCACGTAGATTCTCTACAGACGCCCTATATCTTTCTTGTAAACTTCTCTCTATCAGAAAACTATATGTGCTTAACATTATAATAAAGCAGCATAAATCTTTGCCGTTTAATCAGTCCCTACAAAGAAGAAGGCGTAATGACATAGTTGCTACTACACCTCTTGTACATACCGTATTTGCTCAAAGACAGTACCCATCTCAATCAGCTTTTATATATAATAAACTAAATAAAATACTTAAAATATATCCTATGCCACTATATATGTGTAAAAAATCTATAACGCATTGGTTGATGTCACTTACTTATGACGAAGTTGAAATACTTATGTGCAGAATACCCTAGCCAGTGATTAAAATAGATCTTACATAACATACACCTGTATCAATAATGTACACTCTCTCTTTCTCATGCATAGCGCTTTCATATACATGTATATATGGACACACATTTTCTCACACTCTCATACGCTCGCACACAATAATCACACCCCACACACACACACACTCTCTCACACACACACACACAATCACACACACACACACACACACACAAAAATTGTCGTTAATTCTTATTATATAGTCATAGAATAGTAATATCTTGTAATAGTTAAGGGTAGAAGCGAGTCATTCCCAACACGAGTATCTTCAGATTACTCAATGGGAAGTCTCATCAATACTATGTATTTTAGATTACTGAAATAAACGTCTTTTTACTTTTTACTTTTTTTTTAGATGGGCAGACGAACAACAAAGTGATCGGGTTCCGTGTTTTCGTTAGGTACGGAACCCAAAACCGGGTATCGTCCACAGTAGGTCTCCGCATTTGAGGGATCATTGTTCGTTGATTTACGGATCAAAGCGAAAGGCTTTGAATTAATACTCGTACCGATAACTTTCTGTGCTTTATTTACGTTCTCAATAACGGTGGACGAAGAGTTTTAAGCATATTACGGCGAATATTTACTCTAATTTGGCTGTCGATAACTCACACAGATTTAGGGATACGACAAATGTTAGGAATGGATTTATAAAGTTTTCCATGTGAAAACGTTAAAGTGAATTGGATTGGAGTTCTAAAATAATTTAATTGTGTTACTAAGCCAGTAACGTCGGGGCGACACAAGATTTAGTTGTTTAAACGGTTTTTTTTTTTAATCCAACCTTTTAAATAAAGATACTACATGGCTGTTATATAGTGTTTTTTACTATGTTAGGATATTTTGCTAAAAATTACATTAGGTAAAACTTTTGAGAATAAACTTACCTACTATCCGTTACATATAAGATCAATGTCTACCTCTACCTTCAGACAGTTTATTGGTAGTAAAACTCAAAAATATTGATAACTATTATACTCTGGAACAGAGCAATAAACTGCTAACATGCTTATAGTGTTTTAATGGAGCAAATATAAAAATAGCATGAAATTAAAGTGGGTACCAAAATATTTAAAACGTGTTTTTTCATTAATTGGTTGTTAAAATTAATATTTTTTTCCAGGTGCATGCCCAATGGAACCTGGTTCGTCCATCCTGAAGGCAAAAAACCCTGGACCAACTATACGGCGTGCATCGACGTCGAAGATTTAAACGTAAGTGAATCTTGTAACCGTCTTTGCGCGAATTATATAAATAGACGTTTGTTATTATTTTAACTGAATCTTTTATGTTATATTTCCAAGTCTGATAGAAGATTCTACGATACAAGAACAAGGCAGAAAATTCGCAAATTGAATATAATATATATTTAAAATCTTTGCTTCTTGCAAAGTCGGGTAGAAGATTTTAAATATTGTATGTGATTTTTTTTAAATTTCCACGAATTATACCAGTAAAATCTTAGCAGGGTCATATATTTAATAAATCACATAAAAATAATCAATTGACTAAATATGTACACTTAACAAAACTTAAAAATCTACTTTTTAAAAATGTAACCGTGTCCATGAGGCAAGGAAGCGAGAATGCTGGCTGCGTTTCCGCGTTGGATAGCCATACTTAGCCTCTGAGCGAGAAACGAGCCAGCTTATTTGTTTTCCAGAATTGTATTTAATTTAGGGGCTATTTTTCTAAAAAGTAATTTGGCGTTAGGTCCCCACGGTCCAAAAGTTTCAACGCCAAACGGTGCAAACACATAATCACCTGCAAGAGACTCGTATTTGCGCCGCTGGATCTTGAATTTATGAAAATAACATAATAATGTTAAAACGGCATTATTTAATTTTAATTGAATATATTTTTGCTTACAAACTCACAACCCTGTACAAAGCAAGCGCGTTGATAATGGGCAAAAAACGCCCGTCATTTGCGCGTATACCTAAATACGCCCTTAGGGCTTGGGGCTCTTATTCGGCAAGTTGTCAAAGTACCAAAAGTAGTAGATTTACGAATAGAAAATCTCATCGCTAACATAATGGTATATTCATGGGACCTTTCTCTTATCTCTCAAAGAATCTTTTACTTTACATTGTGAAATAATTTCCTTATTTTTTATCAAGGTACATTACCTACTTATATAGATCACAGGCTTAAACTAAGTTACTTACACTGAATCATCATAATCTCTCTCCTTCTTATACTAGCATTATAAATCTGAAAGTAACTGAGTTTGTCTGTTGCTATAAAAAACTCGTACGTGTACTACTTACCTACATACCTAATAAATTTCTTCTAATATAATATATATATATATATATATATATAAAGGTAGCCATCCTAAATATATACAAATATAGTAGCATTTATAAGCGGGTTTACCTGTAAACAGTGATTTTACGTTTTCGTTATTATTTTTAATGGCAGTCGTGTTTTTAATATCTTAATTATTTCGCTTGTAGGTACACCTTTACGATGTAAAAATAAAAAAAACACCCTTTACTATAGTAATTTAACGTATCAAACGTTGCAGTTACTTACCATAAACGGCAATGGGGGCCTATAAAAGGGATTTAGGGAATACCGTACTTACTGTAACACGACTAGTTTACTTATAATGAGTTTTTAAGAGCTAACTCACCTTATGTTTGTTTGTTTCTATAAAATCCTGGATTTGCTTGTTTAGGATTCCAATTTTATAATTTTTTACAACTGTAGGCTGGCATTTAACTTGAAATTCTGTAAAATTACAGTTTTGCTTTTTTTTAGGCACCGATCGATAAATCGGTTCTTTTCGTTTATTTGTTGATTTCCCAAATCGGTGGTTTACATATTATAATGATTACCTTTGTATAATATGTATAATACTAGAAGGGATAACTAAAACTAATATAATTAGATTTATTAATTTATTTATTAATCATATTTCAACCGTTTGGAGTTTCAAGCGCCCATAACGTTTATCGTGAGATTTCAAAAACTTCCCGCGGGACAGCGACCGAAGAAAAGTATTTTATTATAGGGTTTTTTCCTATTTATAAAATACCTGACATACTGGCATCTAAATAGTTTAGTTATAAGTTTTTATTTTTAAGTTTATGTGTACTATATAACTGTATTTTAGTATAATGATAATTTATTTTAATAAAAGCTTTTTTTAGGGAAACAAATATATAATTATATTAGACGGATGATACTAGATATAGATGGGATGATAGAGACATATATATACAACTTATTAATAAAAATTTGAGTATAATTATTTAATACAATAGAAAAACAAAAATTATAAAAAGGGTCCTTGTGGTAAGGTTCCCAGGATGCTGGCAGCATTACCGCGCTGGATAGCGAAATGATAGACTACCATGAATTCTACCCACAAATGTTATTCCATAAACTATACTTATAGGTACATAATGTTACTCAAATCATTATGTAAACTATCACTACATAAAGTGAATACATCTGTAAACGCCGGCCCCTTTTGAACTCCGCGCATACGGCGTGTGCAGATGTGGTCTTGCGCCTAATCAACGGTCATACCTATCGGACTGCTGTCTCACCGAATTATGAGAGTGACGGAACAGTGAGTGCAACTGTGTATTGCGCACTCACTTGTGCAATATAATGACTCCCGCGCAGTGGAGATCACTGTTGAGATTGGCCGCTGTAGTCGAAACTTGGCTAGTAGGACAGTCATGCCTCGTTGGTCTAGTGGTAAGCACGTTGGGTACTATCCACGAGGTCCCGGGTTCGAATCTCGGGTCGGGCCGAATGTGTTATGTTTTTTTTGACTCGAAATAACTCAGAAACAGCTCCGGAGTCAGGTAGTAGGTGGTGTTAACACCCCCGTGCCTAGGAAAGCACGTTAAGCCGTTGGTCTTCCGGCTGATCTACGGTCATGTCGGACTGCCGTCTCACCGAATTATGAGAGTGAAGGAACTGACATTGCACATGTGTATTGCACACTCACTTGTGCATATAATGTCTCCCGCGCAGGTAATCTCTTTTGAGATTTGTCCCTGTAGTCGAAATTCGGCTAGGAAGAAATTTTGTATTGTAAGTCGGCCATTAACAAAACAGACTGTATGAGCATCTCATATAACTCCAAGTCGATTCTCACCTGAAATGTCCTAACCAAACTGGTAACCACACAGATTGGTATTTTTACTATTTCGTGTCTGGTGATCGAACCCGGGACCTATGCGTATACTCCGGTCGAGTCCTACACTCGAGTAACTACACCAAGAAGGATTATTCTAACCGAATTGCCAACCCGGGTGTTGTTGATCATCAAGAATCTTCGATCACATACGCCTGTGGATATTACTTGCGAGGTAAAGTTACAACCACGACAAATCTCCAACTGTTGCCGAAGACACGAATACTTTTACCCTTAAACTTAAAATTTAAATTGTTAATCTGTATCAATAAGTATGTCCATATAAGCAGTATTTATTTTAATGACGTTGTAAGTATGCTTATATCCTAGCGATAATATATCATGTAAACTCCATCAAGTTTGCAGGGTCGTCCGTGGGCATCTATATATTTTGACGACCGTCTTGGTGTAGTCGTTCGCACACCGGACTACTAAACCAGGCGGTTGCGGGTTCGAATCCCGCAAGGGGCAAATGTTTGTGTTATGAGCACGAGCATTTGTACCTAAGTCATGGATGTTTATGTATTTAAGTATTTCTATCCGTTATTCTAGTCAACATAGCACAAGATCACGCTTAGTTTGGGGCTAGGTAATTGGTGTGTTTGTTGAAAACAATTTTATTATATATATTAATAACACGAGAAAAACCAGGCAAATGCGAGTCAGACGCGCGCATGCTGAGGGTTCCCTACTAACTAGGTTTTTCTAAGATGTAATCACTGCGGTTCCAAATTTTTCCTGTGGTGCTGTAAGACCTTCCCTCTTGCCAAATTTCATTAGGTACTTATATGGAAAGTACCCTACAGGTTTTAGTTCCTATGCGCAATATTAGAAAATAAAGATAAGATTGCAGTAGCTTTGAGCTACGTTGACTTAGAAGCCTGACTTTTTGCAACTTGAAGGGAATGCAGATATCAGATATTTGATGTTAAGTTTTACTTGGTACCACTACGCGTTCCTGAGAATAAAGCGACGACAAAGTGATGAGTGAAAAGAAACTAAGTCTGTCTGTCTGTCCGTTCGGCTTTCCGTCTGTCTGTCTGACTGTCTGACTGTCTGTCTGTCTGACTGTCTGTCTGTCTGTCTGTCTGTCTGTCTGTCTGTCTGACTGTCCGTCTGTCTGACTGTCTGTCTGACTGTCTGTCTGTCTGTCTGTCCGTCTGTCTGTCTGTCCGTCCGTCCGTCTGTCTGTCTGTCTGTCTGTCTGTCTATCTGTCTGCCTGTCTGTCTGACTGTCTGTCTGTCTGTCTGTCTGTCTGACTGTCCGTCTGTCTGACTGTATGTCTGTCTGTCTGTCCGTCTGTCTGTCCGTCCGTCCGTCTGTCTGTCTGTCTGTCTGTCTGTCTGTCTGTCTGTCTGTCCGTCTGTCTGTCCGTCCGTCCGTCCGTCTGTCTGTCTGTCTGTCTGTCTGACTGTCCGTCTGTCTGACTGTCTGTCTATCCGTCCGTCCGTCTGTCTGTCTGTCTGTCTGTCTGTCTGACTGTCTGTCTGTCTGACTGTCCGTCTGTCTGTCCGTCCGTCCGTCTGTCTGTCTGTCTGTCTATCTGTCTGCCTGTCTGTCTGTCTGTCTATCTGTCTGTCTGTTTGCCGTTTTATTATCTCATGCTGTATAGATAATAATACGGAACCCTTTGTGCGCAAATCCCATTCACACATGCCTGGTTATCCAAAACATAAAATCCAGAAACATCTTTAGGCTTGACCTAAGATCTGAACCCGGAACCAGTCACCGTTACCAACCACATAGACAAACTAGTCAGTGGTCGGTTGTCATGGTTACTAAGTGATGATTCTGTTTCAGTTCCGGAGTGCGGTGAATACTATTTACGTGACCGGCTATGCCATTTCCGTGGTGGCTCTGCTCATCTCTATTGCTATTTTCATCTATTTCCGGTAAGTTTCTACGCTGTTTTCTTTGATGTTTTATAAATGGTATTCAATTCCTAAGTTGTACATTCAGCACAGCAGTTCCAATAGTTGATAAGTTATGCACACTTAAACATTTTAAGGATTCTTGTAGGACTCGCATTGCATTGCATAATCTGGAATCACGCTCTTCCTTCGTAAAGCTTATTTTTATTTAGAGCTTGGTTTTTTTTTTGCAGTTTTAGATTTCCTGTTTAGTTGAAGATGAAGTAATATAAATTCTTTTCTACCTCGTAGATAGGTAATACACAGTGCGGTATATTAAAACCTAATGCTTTTATAAACCTACAATTTATTTAAAGCGAAAAACTACTATAATTTCATGTGTATAAAAAACATGCATATCTTGCTTCCGGCAGTACCCATCTTAGTACCTTACAAAAATCAAACATGTATATGTTACCTTAGTACACTAACATATTGACATATTTTATGAAATGCACGAGAACACTGCTCATTTATTTATTCATTTACACAATGGTATATTACAGTGCAGAACACCAAGGCATACAGGTTACACATAACTAAATCGCAAACAAAATTTTACTTATAAAAAACATTAATTACGAATACAAAAGATTAGTGCTTAATTTCGGATAAAATTCATGTCATAGATTATTTTTTTACCAATTCAAAAAGCCGATTACTCCGGCGAATATTTAATGTACATAAAGCCAACTTTGTTTCGGTGATTTTTAATAATGTGCGATGATTGCGAGTAACAGTATGGAAAAAATACGAAAAGTGCAGAAACATTTTGTATTTTTAACAAATATTTTGTATAGGATATTCCTTGGAATAGGTCTTGTCATGTGAATAACATTTTTCGATCTATAGATCTGTATGCGAAATATAAAGCTTTAAAGTGCATAAATTATTTTAATAGGGATACCTACGACGACGTGTTATTGTACCCGTAATTTTATACCCACAAATAAGTAGTTTTCTACGACTGAGATTGATGAAACGAAGTTGGCGCGATTATACACTGGCCTGCAAAACAAAGGAGGTAAAATACACAAGGGATTTCTTAAAAGTAAAAAGTATCGAGAGAAAAGGGGATTGAAACTTTCTGGCTTACAACCCCGCCGCCATTTTTTTTTCTAAATCACGCACATAATCAAAGTGATAAAGAGAAACAAAAAATTTTCAAATGTAAGCAACGTGGTACCTACTCTGAAGGGTCACGTTACTGAGATATTTGAAGGTAAAGATCGACATAAGAGTACAACGACAATAATTAAAAACAGATTTATTACGTGTCAAACTTACCAACTTAAAAAAATGTTTTCACGGTAGTAGATCCTAGTAGGTAGTATAATGGTTACTTACTTTATTACCCAACTGCGTGAGGAGGGTTATGTTTTTAACCCGAATGCGGAAGGAGGGTTATGTTTTTCGAGAGTATGTCATCATCATCATCATATCAGCCTATTGCAGTCCACTGCTGGACATAGGCAACTTTCACGGACCTCCGCGAGAGTACCTATGTAAGTAAGTATAATTGTTAAGCACGCCCTACGGCCCAAACGGCTGGACAATTTTTGACTTATGAGGTGTCGTTGAATTCGTCAAAATTGTGGTAGTGACATAGGTTATATACATTTTAAAAATGGCGCCCAAAAATGGAAACGAAGGGGGGAGGGGGATTGTTATTTCCTTACCATAGCAATATGGGTATTGAATGAAAGCCAGTAAAAAGACCATTTTTTCTATAATAATTATGTTTGCTTGTTCTATGTTATGTACTTATTTTCTTTCAATAAGCAGTAATAATAATAATCAACCTGGAAACGATTATTTGGATACTGTAGTACCAATAGACATATTAAAAGTCTTGTTATAATGACTGTCGCTGTACTCATGTGTCAATATTTACCTTCAAATATCTCGGTAACATGACACTTAAGGGTAACATGCTACTTGTCATTTTTTATTCCCCTAAGTTTGCTCTATTCACACATATCACTTGGGTCCGAGGAAGAAATACCTGATAAGAATAGTTATATAAATAAAGGGTAATTTTTTTAAAATGTTGTTTGAGTCTTGCCATAATTTAAATTTAATATTTTATGGGTTGAGAAAGTAAAAGTCAATAATTTCTTGTCAGTAAAATGATTATTTTAATTCAAAACTTGAACTACTATAGTCTAGGAACTCAAAATTTTGAATTTCGAAAGTATTGTTAGTCAGTTAGACGTACTCTAATTATATTTTCTAATGCTGATTGTAGGACAACATCCAACGTTGAGTAGGCACTTCGGAAATTCTAGACTACAAAAATTACTATGGCCAAGCACCTGGCGGTAATAAACGCAATTTATTTTAAACCACAGCGAATAATTTAATATCTAACCAAGAAATAGTTCGTTTGTTGCGTAAACTAACTGATACACGTACCAGATGTGAATCAATCACTCAAATATCTACAATCTACATGTATCTGTAAATCATGTGGAAATATGTAAGATTTGTAAAATAATAACAATGAAAGAAAGAAAAAAAACATTCATTGAATTGGGACATCACAAACACACACACAAATAAATGAATAAGAAAATGTACCTACTCATTCCTTGTGTGGCTTTGTAAAGTATAACCCCCTTATTAATTATGAATTTTCCACTGCTATAACACTGGTATGAGGTCTTCCTAGCCGATTTCGACTACGGCGGCCTATCTCAACAGAGATTAGCCAACTGCACAGCACATATTATAGTGCACTAGTGTCTGCGCAATACACAGGTGCACTCTCTGTTCCTTCACTCTCATAATTCGGTGAGACGGCAGTCCGACATGACCGTAGAGAGATCAGGCGCAGGACCAACGGCTTAACGTGCTTTCCGAGGCACGGGTGTTAACACCACCAACTTCCTGACTCCGGAGCTGTGTTTGAGTAATTTCAAGACAGAAAAACCCAAACACTTTCGGCCCGAACCGGGATTCGAACCCGGGACCTCGTGGATAGTACCCAGCGTGCTGACCACTAGACCAACGAGGCAGTCAGCACTGGTATAACATGACCACGACAGCTTATTTGGAATCAATGACAGATATCAAGGTTTTATATGAGACGGCTTATTTGGAATCAATGACAGATATCGCACCTTTAGGAACAAGGAGTCACTTCTGCAGTTTTTTCCAAAAACAACTTAAATATGCAGAAAAAAACGCGATATTCGAAAAACTTCGTTTTGAGGGCGGTTAAGACGCTACATTATTTTGCGGAATTGGTCCGTTCGCTTGAAATATAACGTAACAACCGGTCAGTAGTGTTTTGATAGCTGAAGTATGCCCTTGCGCTTTAGTGACAGAGCGGCACTACGCTAAGTTACGACTCCTATTTGTTTACATGTTTCTTGAAATATTAACGTTGCTTCTAAATAAAAATCACATTAGTTACCATATATTGATATTTGTCTGCTGTAAACATCACTTCTGTTTCAAAGTGACAATGAAGCATTTGCGATTTGTAACAAAAATACACTTTTGGAAGCCTCCCTCAGTTTATGGCTTGTGTCCCAAAATGTATTTTAAATGTTTTTTTTAAATAGTGACGGGTATCTCACTTGAGTTATTTAGGAATACGTCATAAAAATAATTTGATTTGCTCCTCCTGAAAAGTTGGAAAACATGCAGAATTATATTTTTATAAGTTAAGCAATTATTTTACAAGTTTTTACGAAATTAAATCAAATTTCACTAACAACATTTTTTAGCAATGGACTAATGGTTATTATTAGTAAGGGGTTACTATCAAAATAAGTTCACGATAAGATTAACTCTATCAGAGCTGTGGCTAAGACAAAAAATAATTGGTTTGTGGTGACTCTAAAATTGTTCTTTATAGCTTTATATTTCGCTATAGTTTACCTGAATTTAGAATTAGTCCTCACAAACATACAATGTATTGTATTAGTAAAAGTAATTATATCGTCACTTTACCCGTAGAAGGTACACTAGGTACACAAAAAGGAATATTAAACTCTACACTTCTCTGGCATAAATAATACACAAAATTTGTGCCAAATTACAGCTTTTTAATAAGTCATAGCCGCCTTACCAGTTATAAATGACACTACTATAACACTTCATCTTCTATAGCTATACATACATTATATACTAAAACTGTAGAAGAATCTACGAGTACAGTGTAGAAGGTCGATTCTGTACACTGATTTTAAATAAATTCCTACCTTTCAGGCCTTAGTTTAGGTCAGTAGAGTTTAAATGTTGTTTTTGAAATGTTTGTCTGCATGTTAGTATGTATGTATGGGGTCTTAAACGTTATAGACTCGAAATTTGCTGAACTAATCTTGATGTACATACCACAGTTAAAATATACATTTTGTATATTCCTGGTTGTAATCTAGGGTAGGTTTCATCTCGGTAGTAAAAGTACATCCAGAGATACAGGAGCTCTATTTTTGAACCACTTGCCTGCAGATTTCTACTGAATATAGTTCGTCATCTAAAAATCCGTATTTTTGAATTCGAGCAATTTAAAAATACGGATTTTTCGATGACGAACTATATTGTCCTTGATTGTGTCTGTCAATATGAAATAAGACATGCGACTTGGAGCTCTATTTTTGAAACACTCGCGTGCAGATTTCTACTGATTTTAGTTTGTTATCTGAAAATACGTATTTTTGAATATCTCGAACTGTCATTTGTTGTCTCTATCAATATGAAATATGTCATGCGACTTGCTATACGAGTGAAATTAAGTCGCATTTGCCACCGAAATGTCATACGAGTGATTCAAAAATAGAGCTTTTGGTAAACAAGTGAAATTAAGTCGCATTCGCCTACAAAATGTCATTCGAGTGATTCAAAAATAGAGCTCCAGGTTGGTCGTGATGCGTAACTAGACGGTTACGGGTGTAGAATACTTTTCACTCGACATAAATGGCAGGTGGCGGTATATGCATTTATTTATTTTTTATCAGGGACCTACCGTGTAGGCAGGAAATATATCATTTTATACAGAAATACATTTTTGTTTGTGTAGATCAAAAATAATAGGTAGGTATGGTCATATGAAGATCGAGGCTGAGTTTTGTGTCGCATCAAGCCCGAACCGACCTCAAACTGTCACCACTGACACAATGTTTAAACTAGCATTCAACCTGCGTCTTTGTCTGCTTCGTGGTTTTTATTTGCATACAAGCTTTCATCCCCTTTATAAACTGAAATCATTCCCTAAAATGGTTTCTTAGGGAATGATTTTCGTTCAATCCCTTCCTTACTGGCATTGTCAAGGAACTGGCAAGGTAGCTTATAGATATACAGGGTGTCCCGTTAATGAAGGATAATCCTTTAGGTACAGATAAGTTACATCATGCTCTACCATATGTAAAAAAAATAAGTAAAATGTTGCCATTTTTCAGAATTTGGTTTTGAGTTTTTATTATTTTTGAGAGCCTTACTAACATTTTAAGTAAAAAGTTTATATCGATTTCGGTGTTTGGAATATTCAAGAATATTAAAATAGAAACAGACTTTTCAAAAGTCATCAATTGTAGAAGTAGCCATAGTAAAGTAAAGTCAGCCTATATAGATCCCACTGGTGGGAAAAGGCCTCTACTTCAACTATGAGGAGGTACGAGCCATACTTCACCACGCGGGCTCAGTGCAGATTGGTGGAGGGGTGTCTGTAAGGTAAGTGACAAACCTTACTGTCAGATGTTATCAAGCCGCCCTAGGGCCTCTGACTAGGATTAACAAATATTAGCCGGGACCAACTGCTTAACGTGCCTTCCAAAGCACGGAGATGCTTGTCATGGACGTCACTTAAATGGTCGGAATGGTCACCCATCCAATCAGGACCGCGCTGTGGGTTGCCTTACTTTTGGTATCACTACCAAAGCGCTGCCGCCACCTAAGCACCTCAAGTAGTAGCCATACATCAATTAAATATTCACATCTCGAAAATGGTAACACTTTTACTTGATTTTTTTTGGTATATAATAGAGCATGATGTAACTGATCTGTATCTAAAGGATTATCTTTTATTAACGGGACACCCTGTATAAGCTACTTTCTTGCCAATGATGCTTATAATTATTAATAATCGAGTATCTTTTTTGTATCGTTGAGAGTATCTTTTCGGTGAATAAATTACATATAAAAAAATTATATCGTTGAGTCTACGCAAAACTAATCTCGATGCAGTTTAAATTTATACAAGGTATAAAAACTATGGACCCGAGGGGACCTACCTTAAATCTTTTAATTAGCTCATTTCACTGAAAGGACGCATTCCTTTTTTTCTAAAAAGAAACACAACCGCATTGCAGAGATCTTAAATTAGCTTGTCTCACCTCTAAACAAAATAAAATAAAATATACTCGAACTCTTGGCAAATTAACCATTCTTGCCTTATTTTTCCTATTAAGCATCTCAAAACTTTTACAACATTTTCGGAAAAAAAAAAAAAAAATACGTTTACAGTAATTTAGTCAACGGTGTACAACATTTTGTGCAATTTTGGTCTGTGTGTATTCTGTAGGACTATTTTTGATGCTCATATCACATGTGTAGTCTGCAGATAACACAACCTGGGCAAGGTTTCATCTTAATTTTCACCATATGACATAGTACAACTAATAAGTCAATACTTGATAACACGAATACTAAGATAATTATGTTAAATAAAATGCTGTTGCCCGTTTCTCTTAGCTAAACTAAAGGTAATTTGATGCGGTGTTTAAAAAAAAGATTTAATAGGTGTGTTGTGCGCCACTTATTATTAGATATGCCTACATTAATTTAAAAACTTTACTTTTAAAATAACTTAAATTGCTGTAAAATTAATAAAATTTTGAGGTAACTATTTTACTATGCAATCAGCATTTTTGATTTAAATTGTGATTTTTTTATATCTAAAAAAGAAAGAGTTTTAGATAAGCGTATAAGTAAGAAATACGACCCATTTTATATAGTCTTTTTTTTTTAATTGTATCTAGTTCGATTCTCGGGTAAGACAAGCTAATTTTAGAAAACAGTTGCAATAAGGTTTTGTTTCTTTTAAAATTAAAGGAATATTTCCTTTCAATAAAATGAGCGAACTAAAGGATTTAAGGCGTTTCCCCTGCAGGGCCCATCAATTTTTCACCCTGTATAATTCATGAATGACACAAAAGTGGCATAACATAATAAAGACAAACTTTTCAATTAAGCTGTCTCATATTAAGACGCGAGTTCACCAATTTTTAAATAGCCGAAAAACGTCGATTGTCGGTCAACTTTACAGAATTTCCATACAAAATATGGCAAATAATTTTAAAACGGCTGATTAAATACGTGTTAGTGAACTCCAGGCTTAATTATGCAAGTGTTAGACCCGAGTTCACCAATTTTACAGCCGGTAAGCCTCGATTGACGGTTAATGTGACAGAATTACCATTCAAAATATGTCAAATAATGATAGACCGGGTGATTAAAAATTAAACATGTTGGTGACCTCCTGGCTAAGGGTTTTAAATGAAACCACGATTTTTTTAGACGGGCCAATTCGTTCAACCGAGGAGCCCTATTATTCGTGAGCGCAATTCGAGCCAACGGTCAGCTGCTGTGGTGTGATTTTGAAGGGTTGGGGCGCGATGTGCGCATTAATAAGTGAGTATTAAACTACTATCTTTAAATGGCTCATCTCATGGATCATCGTTTATTTTTTCATTTTTTTTACGGCAGAGTTTTATGAGTGGTATCACAACAAACCAATTAAAAAAACAAACTTGACAAACATTTCCAGGAAAGAAAGACTAAGCTATGATAGCGAGATGCAGACTGTATCAGTTGTTTCAACTGCTTGTTTGCCTAAAATATTATTAATATTTAGACACGATCAGTTTGAAATTTACGAATGCAATAAATTAATTATTAATATTATGTTAATGAGTAGTGCGTCGCCTACATAAGAGTTATTATAAGACTGGTACAATTATTATTAGTAAGGCGGAAAGAGTCTGTGCGCAAGAGAAACGACTTATAAGTTTTTATATTACAAGCAAATTCTTTGCATGTAATCATTACCATTACATGGCCCGTAGCCAAGTGGCAATTTGTTGTCAAGCGAAGTTCGTCATCGCTAACAAAATGTATGAAACTGACATAAGCCATCGAAACATCACGTGACTTTTGCATACATATTTTGACATTTCATTGGCGATAGCGAAGTTTGCTCCGGAACGATTGCCATTTGGCTACGGGCCCATATCTATGTCCGAATTCATTTACTTAAAGATAACTGTGTTATTTCCAACTGCGAGGTCTAAATCGACGGTCTATTACAAAAAGTTCATGGGCGATTCGCGCCCTGGTGTGAAAGGTCTTATTCAAAAAATATCTCTTAGGCGATTCGCACCGTGGTGTGGTCCGAACCGTTAGTGGTGTGAAATGCCTAGAGACCTTTGAACGTTTACAAAATTATGTGAAAATAAGGCTTGGCTATGGAACCAGAACATGAGTAGCGTTAGTGTTCGACAGTTTTTGAACCTCCGGGTATTTGGAACTTACAGTAGATAACATGGCATGACCCACAATCAGGTAGATACATCCCAACTCGTAGACAAATAAAATGAGGGAAGTCGACAAATTGGCTTATTTTGCTATACAACTGCCCCAGTCTCGCGTTTCTAACGAAGTTAGAGAGGTTCACGTGCAAACGGAGTAAACTTATCCTATTGCCAATCGATCTGTAGTATTTTATTCGGAACTACATACTTACATTTACAAAGGTTTAAGGTCTTCAATACAAGGCTCTTAAATTTTCAGAGCATGCCTGAACAATTTTTGGTAAAGTACTTCAAAAAAGAAATGTACAGTGCCTTTCTAGCAATTCAGCAACTTATTTTTGACAGCTAATGTAACCTGCCGATCACGTAACGTATCCAATGTTCTAAGTTATCAGCGCGTAGTAATTATTGTAATTAGGTAGTATTTAATTATTATGTGGTTTATACAGGATACCCCAAAAAGAGCGTGCCACACTGAACGGAGAACGGAGAAATAACATGACTATAGCAAAAGTTTCACGGCTAGGGAGATAATGCCATACTAATATTATAAAGACGAAAGATTTGTTTGTTTATTTGCATCGAATAGGCTCCGAAACTACTGGACCGAATCAAATGAAATTTGGCAAAGTGATAGTTTGAGACACTGGGAACTGGGACTTTTTGTCGCGATATAAAATCATACGGAGGGTGAAATGGGGGATGAAAATTTGTGTGGAAAATCCGACTATTGGCGCGGGCGAAATCGCGGAGAATTGCTAGTGCCATATATTTTTGTATTTTTCTTCTATGAAGAATACAAGAAAGTGGGATTATCTTTCAAAACCATGACACTTTTATTGGAATCAAGTTATTTTTATTTATATCTATAGCTTAGCTATCTCCAAAATTTATCTGGCGTGCCATTTTTATACAAACAGTGCCATTGCCTCCCAAACTAACAAACTATTTTGGAGTTTATCTAAAAGGTCTATGGCTAAGATATCTTCAGTGACAGTCTAGCACGCTATTCTTGGGACATGACTTCTCTTCTCTTCTCTTGATCTTTCTGTATAAGCAGCGCATAGACTCTGCTTAATCCGTGCTGCTTAAAATTACTTTTAAGCGTCATTTACTGTAGTGGTGGCCTAAGAATAATGGGCCAGGAAAACTATTTACACAGCTGAAGTTACAACCACACTTTGTTGGCGTCATGTCGCGCGGTAATCCCGCCGGTCTAACATTGTGTATCAACTTTAGAGTCCTTTCGCCACCCCCATATTTCTTTTGTACTACAGAAAAAATCGAATGTACAGTTAGCAGCACGTCAACTACCATACATACCTACTCGTACCATACGGTCAGTATAAGAAAATGTCAGTGTTTACCTTGCAAACTGACGTACTTACTTCGTAAATTTAGGACCGCTAGGCCCAATCTTTTTGCGTTTCTTTCTATTTTCAGAAAATAATGTCACTTTATTAATTACTAGCAGTTCCCCGCGAATTCACCCGCGCCAAAAGTCGGATTTTCCATACAAATTTTCATCCCCCATTTCACCCCCTTTATGATTTTATATCGCGACAAAAAGTAGCATATGTCCTTCCCAGTGTCTCAAACTATCTCTGTGCCAAATTTCGTATGATTCGGTTCAGTAGTTTCGGAGCCTATTCGATGCAAATAAACAAACAAACAAATATTTCCTCTTTATAACATTAGTAAAGATTATCATTATAGATTGTTTTAATGTGGCATTTACTTTAAAAAGAAAATATTAAGTCTCATTAAGCGTCTATCTTAAAGCTGCCAATAGTCTTTCCTATAATAATCACTCCTATGGTAATTTATCCTAGGCTTAATTTTTGTAGTTGTATTTTTTGTTTGGGTAGTATTTAAACGCACAACAAAAAACTTCCTTTTTTATTTAAAAAAACTTCATTTTAATCAAAAATACTGATTACACGGCAAAAGAGTAACGTTAAAATATTATTAATTTTCCAACAATTTAAGTTGGTGATGCATAGCTATTTATTTAAAAGTACGGCTTTTTGATTAATGCATAACTAATAACAAATAGCGCACAACAAACCTTTAACATAATTTTTAAGACATAGCATCTAATAGGTACTGCTAAGCTAGCATTTAGCTAAGTGAAACCTAGCCTAGGACCGGACCGGGTCTGGACTATACAGTTGGTATCAAAATTAGTGTAACCGATTTTGGACCGTACAGAATAAACACAGACAGATATTGTACTCCACTGACTAAAACTAAGGCCAGGGTTATAAGTATTTGTTTTTTTTCGGAAATGTTGTGCAAATTTTGAGATAATAGAAAAAAAATGCCAGAATGGTTAATTTGTTAACAATGAGGGTATTATATGTGCGCCTGGATTATATTGATGTGCAATTAGTATTTTCGATGTGGAAGTCATATTTTTGTACAATAAACACCCTTTTTTAGAAGCTAAGAATAAAAATAGTGTACAAATTCGAATTGTTTAGAGTACTAGTTTTATTAAGCAATATACATATTTACAGTGCAATGATTTATTTGATATATAAATAATTGCTGAACAAAAATTGATAGGTGATAAGTTATTTGCTGTGCATTTAAATATATCCCTTATAGAAATTTGTCCTAGTTGATATGCTTAATAATGAGTTTATCAGTTAGTTGCAAGTTAAGAGTAGGTACATCTCGATGAACCTATCCCTAACATCACAGATAATGTATTATTGTTAATTAATTGACTTACTTTGTAAGACGTCAAGATCACATACATTATTTGGTTATGAAGAGAGATAAGCTTATGTTGGATTAATCCTCTTGTTAGTTTTTTTTTTGATAATTCGTTTATTGAGACCATTATTTAAAACTAAGCCTATCATGTAATATTAATTAATAACAAATATTTAAGTTGAAGGGGTCGTCGCTATTGGTCATCGACCGGTCCCTCCATTACAGATTGGTCCTCTTGTTAGTGGAACGATTTCATTTAAAAAAAAAACCATTAAAGCACTTACAAACAAAAATAAATGGGCAATGAATGAACACCACACGGATTAATTGGTTTCAACAATTCCTGAAACAATAACTGTGATAAAAATACACACCACATTTCCCGGAGCTCTATTTGTCAAATTATTCGTACCAAAATATATTTTGAGAGCAATTTGTTTTGTATTCAAAGTTCACAAATGATATCGCATACAAATAAAATTCAAAAAATTTAACTTAGTGAGCATGATCTAGTACTCGTATGTAAGCTTTGCCCTGATTTTGGTCAATGATTCATTTGTACAGGTTGTCCCAAAAAGTATGGTAAAGTGGAAGTTCAGAGATAGAGCACCTCTTGGGGTACTTGGGGGTTTCGAAATTTTTGAGAATTTTCGACTTGAACGATTTCAAACATAAATTGAAGATTTGTTTTTTATCGTTATATTCATAAGTTGTATTTTTATGCCGAAAATAATCAGATTATTAGAAAATGTTGGTACGAATTGTAAAATTTATGTAATGTGAATGATGGGTTGCAAACATGGACACAATAACAATTGGATGATAATACAAAATACCTAATTATTGTTATCTCTCTTACTCTTCTTGGCGAAAGCGGCAGTTCGTAACCGAAGCTTCAAATAAGGGGACGATAACTATGAAATTGCAGAACATACATAGGGTGATTTGGGTACCCAAAGAGGTGCTCTATCTCTGGACTTCTGCGTTGCCGTACTTTTTGGGACATACTGTAAAAAGGTTCACCCAGACATGTAAGCTTTTTACCAGAAAGATAAATATATATAGAGATAAATAGATATACTTAGTTTGCTCTTCATATTTATTACAATATTCATTCACACAGAAATATATAAACCGGGCATAAAAAGGTTTTTTATGCCCGGTTCGAGACTATGTAAAAATCCGTTAAGGGTTTCGACGCGAATGTAAAGAGCCGATATTTTATTTTACTGATTTATTATTTACTAACAGTTAGGCTCGAGATTTTGAAGCCTATAAAAACCTGTTAAACTAAGCTAAGGTAGTTTAATACTTTTTAATAGTTGCTAACACTCACAGTGTTCTTTCTTATATATATGTTTAAATAAGAAATTGAAAATTCGCACACGGGTAGGATTTGAACCCACGACCTTTAGCTAACCGAGCCAACGCTCTTACCAACTGAGCTACCGTGCAGTCCATCCAGCCGTGTGAAATTCTTGATCTCTTATGAATACGTCATTGCGTGGCGTCAGCGACATCTACCCGAGATGTATTGCAACAAGTGGGCCACGTTGTTATTCTTTACAGAATTAATTCAACTTGAATGTTGACGCTTTCGCTATTCAATAGTTTTAATATTTTTTAACACTCACAGTGTTCTTTTATATTTATAGAAGTTTATATAATATTAACGTAGTTCATTGACAGCTAAAACAGCCGCAAGCTTAAGCCGTTGTTGTTGTAGTAGGTATGTTGTGTTACGTTGTATCAGGCCTATGTATCTGCCCGCGTGGTAGCAAAAACGTACCTACGCGCGGCGACCCATTGGTAAGGGGGGCAAAACAAGTTGGGTGTCGCTAGCCGGCAGCGACACGCTCGCGCGTTTTATTCACCGGCGGTGCGCGACACTATGATGCTGGTTGGACGAGCATGAATAAAGTCCTAGTAAGATGCGCTAGACGGCGTAAGTAGCTTCTTGTGGCAGTCAACCCTATCGCGTTGCGTGATAGTACGTCGCTGAATAGGTTTAATGTATTATGAATCATATTCCAGAGTTATAAGAATGAAATTATCTTGCAATTTATATCTGTAGGTGTCTACACGAAAATGTGCTTGAGTCTGAGGCGAACTGAATTACACCATATCGTTGACAACATTGAGCAGATATTTCTTTGAATTTCATTGCAAAGTCATACTGTACGGAGTACTAGTAGTTAGTCTGTGGTTATATTGATGCGGAGACCGCAATCCGGTAATCTATTGGGGCATAATATTTATTAATGGCCTTATTGGCGCACGTAAATTATATCCATACTAATATTATAAATGCGAAAGTGTGTCTACCTAGGCCGGGTGTGTCTGGGATCGACTATCCATACTTACTAATATTATAAATGCGAAAGTGTGTCTATTTGTCTGTCTGTTACCTCTTGACGCTTAAACCACTGAACCGATTGAGATGAAATTTTGTATGGAGACAGTTTGAAACCCTAGAATGGACATACGCTACGTTTCGTCGCGATATAAAATATTAAGGGGGTGAAATGGGGGATGAAAGTTTATATGGAAAATCCAACTCTTGCGGGCGACGTCGCGGGGAACCACTAGTTTTTCATATGTGTAGAAAGTTTGGAGTTGTGAGTTAGATTGACATTCTGAAATTGCTTCTACTACTCTGATGGCTTAGGGAACCAAAAGTGTATATTGGATTTCTATCAGAGATTCTGCCACCTCTCAGAAGATGGGAGTTCCTGAAATAGTGACTAAGAATTATTTTTCTCCTATCTCTCGCCAGAGTGAAGTGTGAGTTTTTAAAAATTTAAAGACATTCCTAACGTGTTTTTTTGCACTCTATTGAAACATACCGTAGATCGATTTTATTGAGGAAACATATTGTCCGCAAGAATCATGGGTACTAAGTTTTTTGTGACACTTATATTTAATTTTATTGACTGGGAATGCACAAGAATACGTTTAGCTGTGCTTTGTGTAAAACTCTTTGTAGGGTCTGATACATAGGGATGCGAAAGTTTGGCAAAATTCTAAAGTCATCTATTTGCTTCGTTTTTTTTTATTTCTACGTTTCGTCAATATGAAGCACTAGCAGATTCCTGAACCTATTTTATCACTCTTCAAAATACCCTAACTTAGTGCTAATAGGGCCGCTCATTGTTTAATCCTTTTGGACAAACACTTCGTCTGCACTGCCAGATTTGCTGTACAATCTGTATCCCCCATTTCACTCACTTGATGTTTTTTTTAATTGTTTTATTATTATTCTGCTATTCGAGGAGGCAAAATCTAACAAAAATAAAGATCATGGAACCGATCCAGCCCTTCTTGAGTTGGTATAAATGATTTAAATTACTAACTTGATTTATGTATAGTGTAGGTCGTATCTCCATCAGGCTCACAGTTAGTGGCTAAATGTTTGCCTTTATTTCGCCTCCCTATTTTATAATGTCACAAAATTTAGAGGATTGATTTAAAAGACCCTATATACAAATTTGTATAACCGCTATTGAATGCTATCGTTTATCCGCAAAGGTATGGTTTGTGTTCACCCCAAAACGTCAATAAAGAATGGACGTATTATTATGAAGTTTATTGTGCTCTTTGGTTCTCTAGTGCAAATGGTTTCTGGCATAGGCAAAAATTAAATGAAAAGATAT
This sequence comes from Pyrausta nigrata, assembly GCA_949316185.1. Taxonomy (NCBI): domain Eukaryota; kingdom Metazoa; phylum Arthropoda; class Insecta; order Lepidoptera; family Crambidae; genus Pyrausta; species Pyrausta nigrata. The sequence continues at coordinate 6,895,498 of OX438936.1, forward strand.
CACGTCCACTGTACAGGTTTATTACAAAAAGATCAATGTTCTTTACCATTTTAAGATACATTTTAAAATAACTCACGATTTTTGATGTATGTGTGGTATGATTCATGCCATCAGAAAGATAAATTGTTCCACATATTCTCTATCACATTTTCGAAAACTAAAGGTTTCTTAAAAAATTGTTAATGAAAACAAATAATAAGTATTTGTTTATATTAACAAATTTTCATTAACAATGCTTTTGCATTGTTTTGACGACCCACTTGTTGGCATGATGTAACTGACGTGTGTTGGGTTTTTTTATTACAAAAAGGAACCCGAATGCTGTAAATCTAAGAATTTCCTAGTTAATAATAATTTTAATTATTTTTTAATTAAATTATTTGTGGTCATTTTTTTATTTTGATTTTTTATGTTATGACTATGCACATATCATCAGTAACACAACACGTACTGCTAGCCCCATTTTATTTTTGGCATAATTTAATAAATATGGTGTATAATATTTTAAATGGAGTACCATACTTCGACGGACGTCTTGGTGTAGCGGTTGCGCGGGTTCGAATCACGCAAGGGGAAATTTTTGTGTGATGAGGACGAGCATTTGTACCTGAGTTATGGATGTATAAACGTATAATTAGTATGTCTATGCATTATCCTAGTCGCCATAGCATAGCTCACGCTAATTTGGGGCTAAGTAATTGGTGTGTTTGTTAAAACAATTAATAATACAATTTATTTATAAAAAATACAGTGCTCACTATAAAGCAGTAAGCGGCTGAGTCCCAAGGGAAAATGCTCACCACGCCGGCTACCGTACTTTCCTTCCCAGGAGATCCCAAGTACTTTGTGGCTAACAAGCTGCAGTTCTCAGCTCAATCGAACTAATACACTGCTCAGAAACAAGAGCAAACAGCCAGCCGCTTAATGTGAGCCTAATGAAGACTCGGCTTTAGGCAACTTTAACCGCCTACTTAATTAGTTTGCTTATTGTTCTAGATCCCTTCAATGCACTCGCATAAAAATTCACATGCATCTCTTCGCGTCGTTTGCGTTGAACAACTTGCTATGGATCGTCTGGTACAAGACTGTGATCGACCAAGTGGATGTGGTGCAGAATAATGAGGCAAGTACTCCACTACTGCTAATATTTACGTTATTCACTACTTCTAAAGACAAGACAGACTCCGTTGTTCTATCTGTTCTGTTCTGGGTCATAAAAAAATTACAACCACCAAATCTTTTCTTCTATTTCCGAGGTAACACTGACAGTTTGTCAATTTGAAAGCCGTGTAGCATGCGTGTTATATTCCGACCGCCTAACTGATTCGCCCGCACCCCTGCACCCCACAGGTGAGGACTGAGTTAGGCAGCTGTGGAAAACGCACAGTCGGTCTAGAAATCGGGCAATAACCTAGTCAGGGTTGCCGTTACGTGAAATTAAAAGTCGCTAGACGGTGGTCAACAATCCGCAATATACATATAGTTAAAGTAGATAACAGAACACGAGCCGGACAGCTACTATGTCATAGTATCCTAGACGACGTGTATGTCTCTCCACAAACTAACATAGCTATGTCTGCAAAGTCAACTTGTATCGCAAACGGACGGTAGCCTAAGACTTAATTAAAATGGGCCATTTGAGGATGGTTTTAATTTTTCGTATATTTTTCAAGTCAATAATTCATCATAGGAAAGCAAAATAAAGGAAATGAATCACAAAAACTTAATGCGTTCTTCTTAAAAAAAAAACCTTACTAAATAATCACTGCGAGTAATAAGCTGTCGTATGTCGTATAGGTCTTATAATAGTCTGACTGCCTCATTGGTCTAGTGGTCAGCACGAGGGTACCATCCACGAGGTCCCGGGTTCGGATCCCAGTCGGGCCGAAAGTATTGGGTTTTTCTGTCTTTAAATAAGTCGGACACAACTCCGGAGTCAGTAAGTTGGTGGTGTTAACACCCGGAAAAGCACGTTAAGCCGTTGGTCCTCCGCCTTATCTCTCTACGGTCATTTCGAACTGCTGTCTCACCGAATTATGAGAGTGAATGAACAGAGAGTGCACCTATGTATTGCGCACTCACTTGTGCACTATAATATTTCCCGTGCAGTCGGCTTATCTCGGTTGAGATTGGCCACTGTAGTCGAAATTCGGCTAGGAGGACATTATTATAATAGCCCTCATAGCATTATTATAATAGGCTCAAGAATTTCAATCTAGAAAATAAGAGTCGACAGACATATAGACAACTGAATAGTTCTACTCATCTACCGAAGGATCCAGTTTTCCTTTTTATGCACGGAACCCTAAAAAAGCGCAAATAGGTCAACTGAATCATAAAGTTATGTAAAGTAAATAAAACTGTCAACATGTTTCCACCATAATTTTATTTCCTCATCCAATGCACTCGTATTTTTCCCAGAATTATCCATCTTTATAATATGATGAATGCCGTTGATACTGGTTAGAATTTCTTTCAAACATAAGAAATCATACTCTGAATAGCTGATTGAAAAAGATAGTCTTGTATTCGGAAATTACCTACACATAGTTGAACTATATTCTTCATTACTATGAGAAACCCTTTCACGGGTAGCGATCTACTTAATATTTTTCCACGAGTTTGAGTTTAGAATAACATCTTGATGTAATTAAAATAAAAAGGGTTATAGACAGTACATTTATCAATATCAACTGCCTCGTTGGTCTAGTGGTCAGCACGCTGGGTACTATCCACGAGGTCCTGGGTTCTAATCCCAGGTCAGTCAAAGAGTGTTTGGGTTTTTCTGTCTTGAAATAACTCAGACACAGCTCCGGAGTCAGGAATTTGGTGGTGTTAACACCCCCGTGCCTCTTGCCTCCGCATCTTTGGGCTCCCGACGGGCCTTTTTCGGTCCCATTCGGTCTACATTTCAGGACAGCTCTGCAGCATAACTCCGGCTTTCTGGCTATGTGTCAAAGTCCAGCCCACTGCCACTTGAGCTTTGCCACGCGTGCGTAACAACCGGACCTGACTTCGTATACGGAACCACTTATTGGTTCTTCGATCTCTTTCTCTCTCAAGTTTTATTCGCCAACGATTCTTGCATATTCATTATTGTTTAATTTTCAGAGCCTTTCTTGTTCTTCGGTAGTAAAGATGAAAGTTAAGTGAGGTGAAATATTTTTGGAAATAGTCAAAAACGAATTTTCATGTGTGAAATCGGCGTAGCTCTGACGCGACGAATTAGACAACGGTACTTGATCAATTCTTTTGGCTTTTCAACAATCTCCTGAAAGACAAGAAACCGGTCCAAAGTATAATGAACTACAAATTATTTAACCGAGCTTTTTAAGGGTGTCTGTCTAGTCCATTGTTAGGGTTCCGTAAGCTAAAGGAAAAACAAAACCCTTAGAGGATCACTTTGTTGACCGTCTGTCTGTCTGTCAAAACCCTGTTTGGAACGAGATAAAAATTTGATATTATATGTTGTATATGATATTATATGTTTGATATTATTCACGTGCCACGCCCTATTTCATAGTCTAAGTACCTACACTAAAATATATTAATAAAATAATATTAAAATAACAAAAATATTTTTAAGAGCCTTATTACCTTGTTTACGTAATAAGCCTATTAAATTGTTATCACGAGTAAACAGTGATAAACACCTGAACCTACGTTAGCGATTTGTTCGTTGAAAGCAAAATAACGTAATTGTATCATCAAAATATCTAAGAGGAATTTAGACGAGTGTTTTGTACTAAATAATAAATCCCTACAAGTGTTTCCCGGTAGAAAGAGAGTATGAAATTTATTGGCCTAAAATTTTGAAGTGGAAATATTAAGAGTTTTACGGGGAAAAACAACTAACAATAATTTACTTGTTTAAGCAGTTTTAATTCATTCAAGGAAATCTGCATGTCGTCTAAATTTTAGGGCAAAATGACAGCCCAGCAACGCTGGAAATGCCCTACTTGCTAAGATGATAATAGTTCTACCATTCTATCTCACACATATCCTAGTAAGTGAAAGAGATGGAGACATCTGATTTCCCGGGTATGGTCTTTTAGAATAGGTCCCCACCATTTAAGCGGGATCGTTACTCGAACACTGCGCCTAAAAATGGTCGTTATGTGTTGATGTTCCTACTCAAGTAATGCTATAATGAGCGATGATTCAATTTCATTTAAAACAAGAGTGCAGCAGTCTTGTCTTATGGCCTAAAGTATTTACTTTGCTTTTGTAATGAAATAGTTTTATTTTTACCTTTACCTATGCAACATGCGTTTTCAGAGTTTGCTATAAGCACCGACCATATAACCTTTAAAAAAGAAATGTCATTAATTTTTTTTTCAGAAAAAATCCGTCAAAATCCCTTGGCATTGAATGCCTACGTTTATTCTTCAACACATTTAGTCAAACAAATTCACTAACTTCTTTACATATTTAAAAATAAAAGTGCTGTTTAGAAGATTGTTATTTACGATCGAAACCGAAAATATCACATATTTCATAATATCGATTATAATATACACACATAATTTGACACTTTTCGTTTCTGTTCCAAGCACTGATAAGTTTCGGAAAAAAATTGCCCTTACTTCGCCTCTAGGTTACGTACGATGGCTATAAGATTGTCTAAACATTTCGTATTCAACAGGAGTGGTGCCAAGTCCTGCACGTCATTACGAACTACTTTATGGTGACGAGCTACATCTGGATGTTCTGCGAAGGTCTTCATCTGCACATCGCTTTGGTTGTGGTAAGTTTCAAACAATTTCTTTACACGCCTCTTAAAATCTAGGACGTCAGTCACAAAGATACGGTTTGACACCGAGTCAGTGTAGGATCTGTGGGCCCATTATCTACATATTATTGAAATATGAACAAGGCTATGAAAAAAGTTTTTATTGCTCATGCGGGCAAAAAAAACTAGGCGTTTATATGAACTGAGTTTTTAAAAGAGGAAGCGTCAGTTGTATTCGAAGTATATACACATATAAAAAGCTGTTCTTTTTAAAAAATTGTTGCCTGTTTTAGCCTACTCAACACAGTCTGCGAGTTTCAGTGTACTAAAATATCACGACACAAATATAATTTCAGTATCTTTCATGAAAGCCGCCAAAACTAATTCACTGTCATACTCGAGGCTTTAAAAAAGCAAATAACTCATCCGGGATATAGCGTGCAAACACCATACTTGTTTAATAAAGGATTCGGTAAACACTGAAAGTAATTAGGTACTGAAACTTCATTTTGAAGTTCACTCAGGGAATAGTCCTACGTTTGCGTGACTCCAAAGCGGAAAGCCGAAGAGTCGTCATGACACTTGTCGATACATAATAAATTTATCTCATTTTATTTCATCATATCAGCCTATTGCACTCCACTGCTGGACATAGGCATCTCCAAGACTGCGCTAACTTTCACGGTCCTTCGCTTCTTGCATCCAGCCACCACCGGCCTCCTGTCTCAGGTCATGTCTGTCACAGAACCGACGGGCCTTGGAGTAGAAGGTTCTCGAATGGAGACCACGTCTCGGGAAACGTAGTGTTGGATGCCCCCCTTCTAGGTGGACCGACGACCTGCGAAAGGTTCATTTCATTTACTGTGACAATATTGGTTTTAATAGATAAGCCATTTAGATGCGGTACAGGATATGGTGAGCATATTGTATCGCCAGTACTTACAATTTATTTGGCAATAAATAAACTTATCCGGCCAAAATTCGAATCATGATTCCAACTATTAATCCTTGATTCGAATGATTTGATCGGTAATATGATTATGATGTTTCGAATCGATACGATGATTTAATTTAGCTCGAATATATAAATGAGTATACAAAGACCTAATTGCGAATTTACTTTACCTTATCGATTATCGAAGTCAAGGAAAAAAGCTGTCGAATAACAAGTAAAAAAAATACAATCACAGATTTAAAATAAATAAATTTATTCGAATTAGCTCGGGGACTCGAATCGAAGAAAATGATTCGAATCAACTCGACAAATTCGAATCAAGTGATGACCCGAATCAACATTTGAAATCACATTCGAATCGAGTTATTACTGTTTGATTCGGTTTCGATTGTTCTGATTCGCACCAAATGTGATACGAGTCCCATCTCTAGTAAGAAGGAAGCAATCGTGCCCTACCTAGTATCCTACTTAGGAAGGTAGAAAGCAGTGAACTGCTTTCTACCTTCCTAATTACATCTTCCTCTTTCCTAAGTAGGATGCTACACAAATAGGATGGTATAATGTGTAATAAGTGCTTATGACAGTCGCGTGTGATGGGTAATTCTTCGCCCCCGACTAATAATATTTTATTCAAAGCTTTAGACTCACGGGGATATTTTTACCTTGCGTTCGCGAGAACTTGGGACAAATTAATAAATATACTCCGACTCGCGAAAGAATTTTCCAATTAAAACTTTACATTACTGAATTCTGGATAGGGACCTTAATTACCTAGTATTGTTAAATATTGTCATATTATTGTCCGTCCGCTGTTTATTTTTAAACATTTTACTGTGAAAAAGTTAAAAATTAAAACCGTACACGTACCTACTACGAGTAATGACGTCGGTTTGCCATTTCCCATTTGGTTATTAAAAAATGTTTTCATGTCCCTTTACTCCTATAAAATCAAATAAACAGTATATATATTTCCGTAAATAAACTTTGAAGTTTCACAAAATCACTTGCTGTAATAGGTTACCTACGTAGTTTTAGCCAAATTGACTTAACCTACTCTATGCAAGGTTAGGTCCAATCTAAGTTTCTTGAAATTAGTACTTTTTATAAGATTAGGTTTTTTTATTAATACCATTCTTAGGCTGCGTTTCCACTGACGCGGAGAAGAGCAGATAGGATCTAAGCGGTGCATGAATTGACCAATCACAATGCTCAAAATCTCCGCTCCGCTTCAGTGGAATCATTGTGATTGGTCATCCTCTCCGCTCCTCTCCGCGTCAGTGGAAACGCAGCCTACACTACTTACTGGGCTCGATTCCGAAGTGTGTTAGACTAAGGGATTGACACTTTCTGGTCGACCCGCTGCTATTTTTTTTTTCGCATAATGCGGCGCATGGTAATAGTGATTATGTATGTATAGAGGACACTAACTGCCGCACTCAGAGACGCCAATTAAATTTAATCTATATTTAAGTATCGTTCTGTCATTTTTTTTATCAACGAAATATAAAAGCTTTATTATCTCGGTACAGTTATATACTTTAGGGTGCCATGTTACTTGACTTTTTTTGTTTCTTTATGTGTCTTCTACCCATGCATCCTACTTTTATAGTGTGCAACGGTTTTGAAAAAAATATAGCGGCCGTTCTATATGCCATACAAAAAGTTTCAAACCCCAAGATCATCCTTTCTGTTCGAAAACACGCAAATCTTTAAAAATACATAAGATCGCATCACTTAAATTTACCATCATAATTAGTATGTCCCTTTTCATTTTTTTACCAAAGAAAGAGAAGGAATGAACTTAAGACAGGGCACCTCGGAATCGAGCCCGTTGTCTCATTACGGAGTGCCGTAATGAGACAACGGCACCTAGTGAGGTGGCAATCGGTTTGCCGGGTTATAGAGGCATGTGAATAGTTTCCTAGATTTAACAGTTGCATGTACTTTGACAGGTATTCGTAAAGGACGACTTGGCGATGCTTTGGTTCATGGCGATCGGGTGGGGGCTGCCGGTGCTCATCGTCGGCTTGTACGCAGGAGTGCGGTACCAAATGCCCGGTGCCACTGTGCGGTTGGTATACCAGGATTTTAGTATCAGTAGGTAGGTATGCAATGAGTACAATACACACATAGCTGCTTGCAGGTTGATCGACTGTACCGTGCTGAGTTTTCAGTAATCTGCCACTAGGTGGAAATGATCAGTGAAGTCGGTTTTTGGTTAATTATATGCGTTTTATCAATGTTGTCTATCCAAGTGAAAAGCCCTCTGGCAGTGCAAAAATGTCATAATATAAAAGACTATTCATTTTTAAAACACTTCAAATGAACTCAAATATTGAGACATTTCTACAAAATAAAAATATAAACCTCTCAACCTGAACGCAGTGCTTCTAACAATTCTTAGGGGGAATCGCTATAAGATTTCCATTCCCAAGGTTATCTTTTGGGAAGTATGTACTTTACCAAGAAAGTGGCTACTAAGTCGTCTCTTGCGATATTCCTCTGGCATAACCCCAAAAAGGAATTGAATCGACCCAAAATTGAAACAGTCAGGGGGCCTATTCCTGTGTTTTTTTTCTGAAATCTCGATTCATGGCAGATTCTGTTTCATTCTGCCTTCGGATAAGAGAAATACAAATCAAATATAATAGCCTACCATTTTTGATAGTGATACTGTAATTTGATCATGTTTTAGTTCAGTGTTGTCGCCCTTATTTAGTGTTGGCCCCTTAATGTGATTGTTAGAAGCAAGTGAGTACAGTGTTGTGTTAGCATAACCGTTGTTTTTTTAATATTTAAGGCTCAGTTGTACCACAAATTAAACCATATGACTGATGGTTTTACGTATAAAGTCAAAAAATAGCTCGGCTCGGCATTGTACAAGGGTCTTCACTAATCTGACTTCAAACATATCGTCAGTGCCCAGATAATTTGGATTTACAAAGCCTTAAATACACACACTAAATGTCGTCGACATGAGTCCCGCGTTAGAAACTCTTGAATTATAATGTTGATGTGCCACCAACGTTTAAGTTTTCCTTTGATGTCATGTCAAGGTAGACGCACACTAGATCCGAGCCAAGGCGAACGATTCGGAATCTCTTACTAATAAGTGACGTGGGGCGCAGGGTTGCTCTGTGTGCGTTGCTCTATTTGTACGTCTTCATAAAAAAATCTTTAAAAAAAGCCTTAGTAAAAGCCGCATTAAAAAGTTTAGTGCACAATATTGTAAAGGAAATATATTTTTAAAACGCTAAGTAAAAAAAAGCGCGGAACAAAGTCGGTGCAGATACTACGTACTACATAAGTCACACACATGTTGAAAAGTCTTAATAAGAATCGACTTGCTTTTTTTCTGTTAGGATATTTTTACAATTTTTTTTTCTGCTTGTTATAAAATAAAATAAACTTACATTGTAAAATAATGGGAAAATGACAACTGACATTTATAGGATTTTTAAATGTATAGTACGGGTAGGCCAACTAAACACACTGCACCAATGAGTCAGCGAGGCTTCCAAGTAAAAATCAATCTATACAAATTTGGCAGTTTTGTTAATATTTCAAAAACTACTCGACTGAATTTGATTACATATCATTGAGACCACCTGGGACTTACACAACACACATACCCTTTGAAACCAATAAATAAATTTCTTAATCAGTTTCCTCCGATTCGTCCGCCTCGGCTCGGACCCAGTGTGCGTCCACCTCTGCTGGAGGCGTAATTGAAAAACGCGCGCAAATGGTTGTTTTCAAACAGATTACGAGTAATAATCGCCGGGGCTCGGGGACGGGAAGATAAACCAAATACACTCGTGTGTGTCCTATTTTTAAACTGTTTAGTCTTACCAACGTAAATACTGGCGGCATGACCCAATTAGTAAGCTCTGTAAATATTGAAAATTATTTTTATGTTGTATCGCAAACATCGATTATGTAGGTTGATTGGCAATACGCTCGGTCGGTAACGGTCGTCCTCGAATTAACGCGGAAAAAACTATTTTTTACTAATATTCTGCAATGAAAATATAAATAAATATTTACAAATATTTCGCAAGTTCCGATTACGGTCACAGTCCATTAAGATCACCGCCTTCTAATAGACTTGCGAGATATAGTTTTTAAGTCACTAGATGTCAATGCGCATGATGTTGGTGCACTGATGAAGACACAGGGCCTGACGCCCTGTATATAAGGTAACCTCATTTTAACTGAAAATATTTAAATGGCCGATTCAGCACAAATGACACATTTTTTGTAAAAAATACTTTGGGTATAAACGCTAGTTTTTGAGAAAATTTTATAGAGAATTTAAAAAAAATCTCGAATTTCCTCAAAACAATGATAGTATTCTGTTTCTATGATGTATACAAAGACATAGTTAAAATATTTTCACTTAAAAATATTGTTATTAAAGAGTAGACTCTTTAATAACTAGATGGGAAAAATAAAATACAATTATTTTGCTTTAAATTTCCGCTAAGACACGCTAGCGCAGGCACCAAAACCACAACAACCACAACCGCGTTGAGTACCAGTTCAGGCAAATGCAGAATGCACCGCCCTCCCTCCCTCAATACGCATGCACTACAGCTAATGCAGTTGTTAGTTACCAACACCAACATGCAAAAACCTTGACGCGTTTCGCCACTCCACGCGACATCCTCAGGAGATGTTGTCGCCTCGGCTGAGCACGGACGACTCAAAACGCCTGATTCTATTAATTATTTAATATGCTTTATATAATTAATAGAATCAGAATTTTAATAACTCTTTAATATGCTTTAAATGAATGTTGTGCCAAGTTTAGGTTTTGTAGGCGTATTATATCTTACCTTACTTGATTCACCTAAGGTAGGTACCGTTATTTCCCACCTTTTTACTTGTTATTTTATCTCAGTAGTTTTTTTTTAATCGGCTTACGCAAATCTCTATTATAATTTTCCTAAGAAAATGTATCGGATTACATCAATTATTTTCCTACTTTTAACAAAATATTAATTCGTTATTTTTTTCAGCTGCTGGATGGAAAATAGCGACTCTTTTTGGATAATCGTCGTTCCTGTTGTGATCTCTCTATTGGCTTCATTCGGTAAGATTTGGAATTTCGAACCCAAGAGTTGGCAACATTCTCGATTTAAGGAAGGCTTTTTTGTGACGTTAAACTAGTGCGACTGAAATCTTCTAATATGAATGGCTTAAAAGGGCAATACCCAGAGCCGTAAAACAGTTTTATAAAAAAAGAGAAAGGCTTTATGCAATATTAGTAGGTACAAATACGATTTGTTATTCCGGCTATGCCAGTTGCCATAATATTAACCTTTAATCTACTAACGAGTTTTGCTTAGCTTGGTTATTTTTAAACAAATTATGAACGCATCGTCATTGGTCTTTGGTGTTCCAATTCCAAGTTATTTATATAAAACTAAAAGTCCGTTTCTATTTTAGTATACTCGTGAAAATTAATTTCTCGTGAAAATTGGCAAAGTCAAGATAAACTTTTAACTAAAAATGTTAGTAAGGCTCCCAAAAATAATAAAAACCCAAAACCAAAATTTCAAAAATGTTACTATGTATCTGAAGTACGAGTATTATCCTTCATCAACGGGACACCCTGTATATCGTTTTTATCATTATCGCCTTGCTATCCTGAAACTACTAACTCTCTCCCTTACCTGTATATTGTTTTTAGTATTCCTGGTGAATGTGATCCGCGTTCTCCTGACTAAGCTGCACCCTGGACCGATCCGCCACGTCACCGAAGCTGCTAAGAAAGCTGTCCGCGCCTCGTTAATACTGGTGAGAATCATTGATATATAGTGGCCGGGTTTTGACTAGCGATAATTAAAGGACCTTTTATTTATACAATTTTAGAGACATAATTAATTTTAATGTTTTTGCATTTTTGGTTTAGGTTTTTAATAAGATCAAAAAACTATTTAACTGTTTTTTTAGCAAGATTTCGTAAAAAAATAGTTTTTTCTCTATGACGGTAAATAATTTTGAATTTATTTTTATTTCACTTGATAGGCGATAGCGTTACCTTTTAAATGAATCATTTTAATAACTCTTATGACCTCCAGATTATAGAGTAATAAAAAAAAATTTTTTAGAACCCAACATGGGGTTTTTTGTCGATAATATTCGATGAACTATAAGCCCATAAATTATCGCTAGTCCAAACCCGGACACACTGTATATAGCCCGAAAAGTCCGTGTGAGATCCTGCGATCGCGAGAGGTGCGGGGCGAGACACGCTAGATGTCAGCGGGGAAAAGTGATGTTGCGGGATTTCCCTAAGATCACAGAAATAACTAAGAAGATATACTCGTATGTAATGACTCTGTAATCCTTCGTGAACCTGGGTCGAAAATTTTAATTATGTGTATGTAATTAGGTTTAAAGAACTTTATTCTCATAAGAAATACAAGTTTAATTCACAACGCTCATTTGCGCGTTATTGTAAAATGTGACCAATCTGCCGCGTAGGTCGATAGTTCCTTTGGCTCATGTCACGTTCGCACGGGTCACGCCCCAATTTCATATATCTTCTTGGTATGATCTGTCGTATTTTCTACTGTAAAATGTGACCAATCCACCACGTACCTAGATTGATAGTTCCTTTTGCCCATGTCGCGTTCGCACGGGTCACGCCCCTATTTCATATATCTTCTTGGTATGATCTGTCGTATTTTCTACTGTAAAATGTGATCAATCCACCGCGTAGATCGATAGTTCCTTTTGCCCATGTCGCGTTTGCACGGGTTAAGCCCCTATTTCATATATCTTCTTTGTATGATCTGTCGAATTTTTTACTGTAAAATGTGACCAATCCACCACGTACCTAGGTTGATAGTTCCTTTTGCCCATATCGCGTTCGCACGGGTCACGCCCCTTTTTCATATATCTTCTTGGTATGATCTATCGTATTTTCTACTGTAAAATGTGATCAATCCACCGCGTAGATCGATAGTTCCTTTTGCCCATGTCGCGTTCGCACGGGTTAAGCCCCTATTTCATATATCTTCTTTGTATGATCTGCCAAATTTATACTGTAAAATGTGACCAATCCACCACGTAGGTAGGTCGATAGTTCCTTTTGCCCATGTTGCGTTCGCACGGGTCACGCCCATATTTCATATGTCTTCTTTGTATGATCTGACGTATTTTTTACTGTAAAATGTGACCAATCCGCGGCGTAGATCGATAGTTCCATGCCCATGTCGCGTTCGCACGGGTCACGCTTCCATTTCGTACCTCTTCTTTTAATGATCTCTGATTAATTTATTATGACATTGCCTCCTGCACGTCTTCCGGGGAGCAAGGAAAGCAAATTTCAATAGGGAAGATGGTTGGAAAGTTCCACCGACATGGGATCCTATTCTAGCAAAAACCAAAATAACACCTCGCAGTGCAAGATCTCAAGACACGGTTAGCTCTTTCTGCATAAATAGGAACGTAAATTAATATTAATGAGTGTCGGTAGTTTAATTTTTCAAAACTTTGTAATTGACAAATAATACCTTAGTCTCCCTGTGACCACGAACGCTGTAAAGTGTTCAAAACGTTAGGTTTTAAATAAAATGTAAATAAATCGCGTAGTAATCCGTAAAATTGTGTTTTAATGAATAATAATTTACTGCCATAAAAGTCAAAGGATATATACTTACAGATAAAATAAGTTTTTTGTAGTACATTTTTTTATTGCCTCGTAGGAAGTGTGAAAAGCAGAGTATTCTCCTCGGGGATAAAGATGTCTTCGTCTTGGGCGAGCTTAAATCCCTCGCTCTACTCAGGATTCTACTTTTATCATACTAATGTAATAATAATGAAACACTAAACTCCCTCGCTGCGCTCGGGAGTTATCTCTCCAATCCTTCATTACGCTCAACATTCAAGATGACGCCAGTGACGTAAAACATCACTTTACCCCTTTGGTGAATAATCTACTATTATCGGCCCTCTTTGACATTTCACTCGGTCCTCACTCTTCCCACATTTCATTTTTAATCAAAGTCGTTTTTGGCGATTATCTCGAAAAGTAGCATTCTAAAAATATGGTTGTATTATCTAAAACGAATTAATTTAAGATGTTGTATTTGTCCCTTAAATCTCGTTTGCCTTTTGGAGGTGACCTTATATACACTGCTCACCTCAACCATGAGGAGGTACGAGCCATACTCCACCACGCGGGCTCAGTGGGGATTGGTGAAGAGATATCTGTAAGACAAGTGACCAACTTTACTGTCAGAAGTTATCAAGCCGCCCTAGGGCCTCTGACTAGGCTTAAAGACTAATATCAACAGATATAAGCCGGGTAGGACCAATTCCTTAACGTGCCTTCCAAAGCACGGAGATGCTCGTCATGAACGTAACTTAAACGGTCGGAATGGTCACCCATCCAATCACTACCGCGCCGTGGGTTGCTTAACTTTGGTATCACTACCAAAGCACCTCAAAAAAAGTTATAAGTACGTAAAATTAAATAATATGTCCAAACTTTTTTTATGCTAGGTTTTCTTTAAATGAGTGTTTCCATTTCCTACCCAAGTATGCGCTCGCGCAGATTCGCGAAAATTTTAGCATTTATAAAAATAAATGCATGTCTGAGTGTGATCACACATGTGCTTCCCGTTTGCTTTTGTTTCTTTGAATGTTTGACAGGACATAATATGTAGCTGTTACAGAATCAAAGATAATGTATTACGTGATTAATGGCAAAAATAATGTGTTATTTAACCATAATTCACAATAAAAGGAATGAAGATAAATATAACAAGTATAACAGTCATAATAATACTCATCAGTCAAAATTCGGTGGAAGCATTTTAGGTTTAGATTTAAATGTATTTTTTACATACTAATACAATCAATAGTTTTAGGCAATATTATTTCAGTTTGACATAGAAACACACAACATGTATGCAGCTGGAACTTGGTTTAAACCTTGCATGTGCCCTTAACTTAAAAGCCATGTGCGATAAGCAGTAAGACTTATTTATTTTAGGTACACTTACGGATTACAGTCAGACATGCATAGCTTACATTGATAATTGTTAGTTACAGACTATACGGCAACCTAAAGTTAGTGTATACATCATGATTTTCAAACATACAGACACATCTAAGGAAAGTTAGGATACAAGTAACAAAACATGTATTCGTGCTGTGTGAGGCTGAGGATACCTCGAAACTTAATAGGTACACAATATTTTCGCCTATGATAAGTACAATCGGGGTCAATTGCGCCTTCATCATCATATCATCATATTGCAGTCCACTGCTGGACATAGGCCTCTCCAATTGCAATCAATCAATCAATCATTTATTAATTCATAAACATGGGTATTACAGGATGTCACATACAAATTATTGTTAGTACAGCCATGATTCACCTTAAAGGTATATGAATATAAACATTATTAAGTTTTGTCTTCGAGAAATATTCTTAAGTCAAAATACACTTTTTCAGCAAGGAAGCCACTGAGCGCAGTTTTAAATCTTTTGACATCTTTGATTGACCTGATGTTTAATGAGATTTTATTGTAGATCTTTGGTGCCATGCAATTTACACTTATTCTTCGAAGGAGGGTTTTGCATCCGTGATTAACTTTTACGGTGCCTTCACGACGGCTCCCGACAGTACTCATTTCAAAATTATATATTGCGCCTTACCACTTTGCAGATAACTTCTCTTGGCAAGACTGGGACGATTTCAAAATTCGAATCACCGGTCAGTATGCCTATAAAAATTTGATGACGAGTTTGAAACTCGCTAGCAGTTACACTGTCTGTTACGTCGCTGAAACAGCTCTTTGGTTCTATTCGCCGGCCTAGTAAGACGCACTTGTCCTCGACTTATAAAAAAATTGATTTATAACTAAACTTTTTACGCAGATCCCGCTATTTGGACTCCACTTCGTTATGATTCCACTTGTCCCCGCGCCGAACACCCCAGGAGAACGTGTCTACCAGGTCTTCTCGGCTCTCTTGACCAGCTTGCAGGTAATTATAATGATTATTTTAGAACATGGTTATTAACACAAACCCTAAGAGGGTTGAAAGGCCGATCTCCAAT
This sequence comes from Pyrausta nigrata, assembly GCA_949316185.1. Lineage (NCBI taxonomy): Eukaryota > Metazoa > Arthropoda > Insecta > Lepidoptera > Crambidae > Pyrausta > Pyrausta nigrata. The sequence continues at coordinate 6,911,266 of OX438936.1, forward strand.
ATAGCAACATGCTCGGACATACAACTAAATCGAAAAAAATACTTAGCTTCCCGTGATCAATAACCTGATATCTGTTGTATGGAAAAGTGTTTTTATTTTAATTTGCGATTCCGTTTGATAACATAGAGTCGTTGTATTAAATCACCAGAATTTGAGACCTTATGAAATTATTCTTTAAATAACCCTGTATCACTTGAAATTAGAACCAATTAACTTCAATAATTATTCGGAAATTTATAAAGAGGGTGCCATATGAAAACGGGGAAAAATACAGATATATTATGTTTGTCAACTAGGTAATAAATAATTCAAATGAGAAGAGTTGCACTAGGTTGGTTTTGTTAAATTAATAATTGAAAACATACTATAATTACAACGTGTGGCAACACCATTTACTTTTAAACAGTTTTATATTGTGGTAATCTGTGTGTAGTTTTAATAACCCATATGGATAGGCAAAGTAATCAAGTCCATACAGCCAAATCAACAGTAATTTCCTTTTTCTTTTCTTCTACTTTTGCATTAAATCAAACACTTTAAATTAACATAAGCTAATTCATTAAAATGCGAGGATGATTCATATTTCAATACAAAAAGTTTAAAGCAATCGGAATCAAATAGGAAGAGCCTCATTTCATTTCTCCCCCTTACAATTGATTGGTTTTCTTCTTTAGCACATTATTATGATAAATCCACTACACAGTCACAATATAAGCCACAAAAAATGTATTTAAAACATTAAAAATAAAGCATATCTCTCTCTCTTCTCACTTCCCGCGCAAAACCCAAAGTGGGTACACGGGGGCACAACATATTGTAAGTAGGTTCCTACATTAATGGTTTTGTTTTCGCAAATCATATCAGTGAGTAACGTGACTGCCGCGGGGTTCAGCAGAGCAACTCCAAGTTTACCTACCTTGATAGTTTGGTACGTAAAGTAGAAAACCCGGCCATGCGCGAAACAGATTCGCACATGAAGGGTTTATGCTCGATTATTCCTCACTTTTGAATGTCTTACAGATTAGGTGTGTTGTTCTACTGTGCCGTCTTTATTATTTTAAAGATATACGTCCCACATGGACTTTGTGATTGTGAACGCATTTCAAAGATACCTACTTGACTCTACAGCAAAAAATATATATTTACGTTCTGAAATATAACGCCTAATCTGTAAACACTCATAAAATCTCGACACTCAACATTTGCTATGCGCTAAGCGAGTTTTTTACTAACCTTGCACCACCACTATAGCATACCATAAAATGTGTGATAGAACTTTTTGGAACTGTGTATAGCGAAAAATTTCCAAAGCGAATTTTACCCACGAGTAGGTCCTACTCTTAATTATGTTCTGTGTTTGTCACATATTTTTATGTTAAATATAGAAGAAAAGAGCTAAATGCTTATGCAAAAACAAAGAGAAACTCTGTAAGCAGCGCTTTAAAAAAGTTGTTTAAAAAAATCTATAACATTTATAAAGTTAAATACGATTGTGACAGTTTAAAACATATATTCCCAGAAACCTCAATAAAAATCCTCCAGAAGTTCATCCCAAACGGGCTTTTAGGCATGTTTCGTAGTTCGTACGTTTGCTAATACAAAAATTGATCACTTTAACTAATAATATTCTTTTTTCTCGATGCATGAAGACAAGAACTTTAATGGTGTCCTTTGATTTTTCTAAAATTACTAGTACTAATTTTATTTAGCCGAAACGTTTTGGCCTAAACTTTTAACTCACAATAATTTATTCATGTCTGGTCTAGTTGTTTTCGCATAATAATAGTTTGGTCTAAAAAGTAATAGAACGAATTTCAGTATATAAATGCACTAAAATCTATCGACATAGTTCTCTTTTGACGTAACGACTATTACACTAAAGTACTAAAAGCCCTTCAAATCAAGGAAATGGGAATCGTAGTAGTCCTTCATCATGGTTACTATTTTGCCCAATTGACAACGTTTCAAAAAAATTTACAAGCTTAAACTACATCAAAAAAGAAGACATACATATTTTTTCTTTTTCCCTTGAATTAAATTATTTAAGAACTCTCCGTTCTAAAAGAGCGTAAGTACAAGAGTAAGGATGTGAAGACTTCACGCCTTTGCCATATTTTAAATTTAAAAAAAAATACTGACTTCAGTAGTGTTGTATTTTCTAGCAGTAAGATATCGATATCGACAGTAACTACGTTTATCAAAATACAAAATCTAAATGAAGAAGTAGATAAATAATCTTAATGGGTATGTTTATCACAAACACCACCTTACTAACTAAAGCTTACTACGTAGCAATTTTCCTTACTTAAATTTCAATGGTTTCTAAAATGAAATGAAACATTGATGTCCTCCTAGCCGATTTCGACTACGGCAGCCTATCTCAACAGAGATTAGCCAACTGCGCAGGACATATTATAGTGCACAAGTGTGTGTGCAATACACAGGTGCACTCTCTGTTCCTTCACTCCCATAATTCGGTGAGACGGCACACCGACATGACCGTAGAGAAATCAGGCGCAGGACCAACGGCTTAACGTGCTTTCCGAGGCACGGGGGTGTTAACACCACCAACTTCCTGTCTCCGGAGCTGTGTCTGAGTAATTTCAAGACAGAAAAACCCAAACACTCTCGGCCCGACCCGGGATTCGAACCCGGGACCTCTTGGATAGTACCCAGCGTGCTGACCACTAGACCAACGAGGCAGTCATTAAAGGAACTTTTAAGATTTCGTCACCAAACTAGATAATCATTTAAATGCATGTGTACCTATTTTTAGCAATCATAAATATACTAAACTAAAACTATCGATAACAAGATGGACTTTGCTTCTATTGAACAACACTACCATTATTTCTCCTCTCAATCACTCATCATAGTGTCAGTCAAATGTCAATGTCAAAATGACAGCTAGCCTGTATGTACTTTCTTAAGTCAGACCATATAACCAAGCAAAGGCATGTCCCTTATAATGCCTTAATCATAGTACCTTTCAGTTTTTTTCAAATATCTCTGGATTTTTTAGCGTAAAAAAATATTAAAATATTATTGTCGTGTTAAGCATGGCCAACTCTCGAAATGGATTTTGAATTTCAGTACCTTTATAAAAATGAAATGTTGTCAGAGTGTAAAAAGCCAGAGGCAGCCCTCGCTCGCTGTAATACGAGTACTATATCTCAAGCATCCGTGCGACTTCCTGCAACGCTGAAGAAAAGGAAATCCTAGACATACTTACTTGCTTGCTTGCATGTTCACTAGAGTTTTTGATCGCCCTACATATGAAATAAAGCTAGTCACAACTTTTTTTTTATATTCTTATTTTTTTATAATGTTGCCGTGACAATATTAGGACCATATTCCCAATTGTTTACAAAAACAAGCATGGTTCTGTAGTTTCTCGTAGCTCTTTTAATCTCTTATATGATAGTGTACCGTTGAGCTGCGTAAATTTATTTCATTTCTTAGAAATTTAAGATCGATACCTACTTGAAATCACCCTCTAAACACAAATTAGACGGCTTTCGTAGGTGTTGTATCCATTTTATCAGAATAACATCATATCAAAATAACTTGCAAATTGATGTCGTAAAAAGTATATTTTCCTATACAACATTAAGGAACGACAGTGGGCGTAGCCTTATACCCGCGCGCCTGCTCACCCTTACCCACCTCAACCCCCGCTAACACCATGAGTCAAGCCGCTCTGACAGTCTCTACCATGTTAACTTTTACTTTGCTTTGTACTTTTATATCATGTGATATGAGTATTTATTATTAACATAATAAAATAAATCATCATTGCTGCGGACTTTTGTATTGATTGCTTCAATTTCCTTATTTTTTATTTAGATAAACTGGTTTCAACCCCAAGTTCAAATAAATCGCTTGAACAGAACCACTCAAGTGCAACCAGAGTCGTAATAATGATGGAATTAAATTGTCTGCTCTCTGGTCATTAAATTATTAACACTTTGATTATTTTTAAACCTAGTCGCGAGTCAAAGGACCTGCCTATGTGTAATGCGTTGAGCCAAAAACGCTACAAATCCATTAAAAAACTAAGCCACGTGGTTTTATCAAACCAGTTGGAAACACCAACTGTTTTAATAACCAGTTGCCCGTTGAACAAAAACAGTTGAGTTTCGTTGGCGCGAAAAACATCAATGACCCACCACTAGTTATTACACGTCATTTGAATATCTATCCTGCTGAATAAGGAAGTATTCTACGTAAAGGAAGTTGCAAGCAAGCGTTAATCTGTCTGTCCTACTAGTCCGTACATATAAAAGCCAAGATTTCATCATATTGAATGCTTCACTAGCATCGTCACCTCTGCTACCACGACGTCCACCATTTTAGACCGCTTATGAGTTTCGGCCATATTGTATACAGGGTTTTCTTTTAAACCTTTTGTTTTTAAATATATTATTGCACTTGAAAATATTATATTATATTATTTTTGTTTTTACTACTTAAGGAGGTGAATTTGGCCATCAATACCTACAACTTTAACTACAGATAGAGTCATCACCAAACACATGAAAAAAAATTGGCACTCCATCCATTGCCAATAGTCAACTGGATAGCGGAATTATTTGGCTTAAGAACTTTATTTTCTCAAAAGAATAACATTCACTTGCTGAGAAATTACACTAATGAATAAACAGGTATATTTTAATTTAATGAGCGTACTTAAACTAGACTTGTATCCGAGTAAAAAATTAAAAAAACAGTGTCGGGTACACAAACAAAAAGATCGAGACAAAATATGAACAAATTTGAACGTCCGTCAACCACGGATGTAATTGCGCACCGTGCGTACTTGAAAATCGGATGTGGCATATTGATAAAAAATTAAGGGTTAAATATATTTTATTAAGATTTTTATTATGATTTACTTTTACAGGGGTATGCATATTTATATTTATATTTGGGTTGTATTACATATACTAAAATGCTTTATTTTATATTTATTATTAAATTACATAGTAATTAGCTAACAGTATTATTATTAATTAGGTATATCTCGCCCAGCACGTATATTTTTAAGAGGTAATTTATTATACATTTTCACCCCTTCAAATTCTATATTTTTAGCACAGTAATTAGTTCTAAAAGGCCGCGCAAGTAGATGGTTGACATTTTTTAATTTTTAATTTTTTGCATTCGTGATTTTTTATGAAATGATAAGGATGTATGAATATGGCTGTTGAGAATTTTGTAAATTAATATACACGTATAATAAGTGTAAGTTTTTCTGATATTCATAGTTTTGGTTTCGTCGTAAATTTTTTGTGTAGAAGTGCTGAAATTGTAGTGAAAGAGTGATTTTATTAATTTATTTTGAGCTATCTGTAAAGTTTTTAAGTTTGTTTTGGCCGCTGTGCCCCAGATTTCAATCAAGTAGTCAAGGTGCGTTTGATTAGGGAGTTATAGATTAAATATTTTATTTTATGTGGAAAACACTTAGAAACGCTGAGAAAAGTACCAGTTAAACATGTAAGTTTAGATTTGACCTTTTTAATATGTACTTCCAGTTTTGATGATCGAGGTTAAGCCCTAAATACTTCTCATGTTTTTTTCTGTGAGCAGTTCATTATTAATTTTAAGTTCTACTATACCATAAACTTTTTTGTTTTTTGCAGCAAAAATAACAAAGTTTGTTTTTGCTGAGTTAATAGTAAGTGAGTTTGATAGAAACCATCCATTGAGTAGATCCAAATCACTCTGTACTTTCGACGTCATTGCTTTGATTGAGTGACCAAAATAAAATAGGCTCGTGTCATCTGCGTAAAGAGTTATATCAGCAGTTAAGCCTATGTGTTGTATATTGTTTATGTAGATCAAAAATAAAAGTGGCCCTAAGATTGAGCCCTGCGGGACACCAAACGTAAATGAACGTGCTAAGCTTTTAATTTGGTTCATTATAACAATTTGTTTGCGGTTTTGTAAATATGATTTTAGAATAGCGTAGGCAGAACCAGTGATACCAATATCGAACAGTTTTTTAAGGAGTATTTTGTGACTGATAGTATCAAAGCTTTTTTGAGATCGATGAAAATCCCCAACACAAGTTGTTTTTCATCCATCCTATTTTTTATCTTGGTCACAAGGTCAACTGTTGCTGAGAGTGTGTTGGATCTTGGTCTGAAACCATATTGTTTTTTGTATAGGATATTTATATGGTGCATCTGTTTTTAAGAGTTTGATAACATATCAAACTCTTAATAAAATTTGTAGTTGTTGGCCATGTACACCGTCTTAACAGTACGACTGCTTAAACTAACATCCTGTATAAGTAAAGTAAGTAATAAGTTTATTTGTCCAAACACAATGATAGTGCATACATTATTAATAATTACAGTTACATTTTTCGTCGCAAGTTGTTAGCAATAATGACATCTACTCTCCGCGCTAGTAACAAAACTGTGTTGCGGCAGAGTAATGCGTCGTCTGCTAGTGACGAGTTTTACAGTATATGCAAAAAGGACAGATAAAACGTTACAAGTGCAAGCATTAGTAACAAAGTAAAGTTTAAGTGCTCGAACATTATGCCAACTTGTTCTTAAATTATATGAATATAAACTATACATAGCATCCAGTTATATTTAAGTGCATAGTGCAATCCTCCGGTCCACGTGTATACTTACTAAGCACCGCGCTAAAAATTTGCTTAAAATAATACAATCAACAACTAAAATTGTAATAGGCTGTATCCCGAATCGGCAAACAGTAAGCGACTCTTTGCTTCTAGTCTCAGTGTTTTAATTTGGTCGCACATATTGTCACGTAATGTCCACAGTCTGCGGCGTTTCGCTTACTGGCTATTATTACTCAGTGCACGGCCGATTTGCAGCAAACATCTATGTACATTATACATACGGTTCTGTATCGAAATTGCTGTCTTCGTCAACTAGTCGCTCACCGTTACTTAATGAGGACACATCCCCTATTATAGGAACTATATATACTTCATGTGCCCCGCTGCTATGCTCCTACATGCTATACAGGCTATGCTATACAGGTGCCCCAAAATGAGCGTGCCAGACTGACACTAGAGATAGCTTAGCCATAGACCTATTAAATAAAAACATCATCATATCAGCCTATTGCAGTCCACTGCTGGACATAGGCCTCTCCAAGACGGCGCCAACTTTCACGGCCCTCCGCTTCTCACAGCCAGCCACCACCGGCCACCTTCCTCAGGTCGTCGGTCCACCTAGCAGGGGGGATTCCAACACTACGTTTCCCGAGACGTGGGCTCCATTCGAGAACCTTCCTACTCCAACGCCCGTCGGTTCTGCGACAGACATGACCAGCCCACTGCCACTTTAGTTTACTGCACCTCTGAATTATATCTATGACTTTCGTCTTTTGGCGGATGATCTCGTTCCGGATTCTATCCTTTAGCGAGATCCCCAGCATAGACCGTTCCATAGCTCGCTGAGCGACATGCAGTCGGTGGGCCAGCTTGACTGTCAAGTTCCACGTCTCGGCCCCGTAGATCATGACATGATATATGAAATAAAAACAACTTGGCTCTAATTAAAGTCTCATGGTTTGGAAGATAATGCAACTTTTTCGTATTTTACTAGTGATGATTTAAAGGTGGTTATGGCTAAGCTACCTCGAGCGTCAGTTTGGCGTGCTATTTTTGGACAAAAAATGGCATTATCTCCCAAACCAAAGGACTTTTTTTGAGTTAGCCAAAGGTCTTTAGCTAAGCTATCTCCAGTGTCAGTTTGGCACGCTCTTTTTGAGACAACCTGTATATCACGTATACGTATAGGTGATACGTCATAACTTGTGTGCGAGCTACGCTGCTGAACCCCGCTTCGGTCTGTTAGTCAAGAGGCTCTTCCCTGTAAGACACTGTCGTATTTGCGACTCTCTGCCGCGTCGCATCGTGCCGTCATTGCAGTGCGACGGAAAGGTCATAGCACACATTGTGAATAGGAACAAAACGTCGCCGTATCGGCTTTTTTCTTAAGTTCGCCTCTCTTCAGGACAGATAAGCTTCGTTCGAGACCCTTCTTACGCTCTCGCAGACGGCAAGTAAGCAAAAATCACCTTCTCGCCACATCACCTGTCCCAGCTAGTGTATCTTGCCCTTTCACCTCTCGGGACCACAGGAGGGTCGCGAATAAAATTGTCGTATTATATCCGTAGTTGACGTACCGGAGTTGTTACGCCGCGTTGGTTACGTCATACTTACGTTATGTTGACGTTTATTTGACAGCGAGACGAAAGGCGATACGGTGACATTCCGTTCCGAGTTGATATGTGTACCTTATGGGTGTTTTAAGAGATACATAATCTGTGATGTCAAAGAACATTTCACACATCACTACGCTGTTGCACGCCTCTAGAAACGCCTTAACTCTTAGTTTATGATCGACGTCTTACAGAGTAGCCCCTCTATCGTTTTCAAATATTTAGTATGTCATGTCTAATATTTTTTTCGTTCCAGGGATTGTGTGTGGCCATACTGTTCTGCTTCACAAACAATGATGTGGTGACCACGATGAAGGCTGCTATTACTCGTCTCATGAAGAAGGATGAAGCTATTCCCATGACAGGTATGGAAAAAGAAAAGTACTACCCATTAATGTAGTGTTATCAGAATATTCTGATTTCTGGCAGGCATTATCTTACTCTTGTCACTCATTTTTAATCAGGCCCTAGGATGTGTCATTCTTTTTTATCCTTTATTTACACAAATGACGTTTGATAGTTTAGGTACTATCCCTTTTTAGCATACTATTTTACTTTCATAAAATCAATTGATGTGTCAATCTTATATTTTCATCTAATAAACCCTGCCTCCTCGGGACTAATTGTGAAATATTTCCAAGAGGAATGGAACTCAGTCACAATTGTCACCCTCTATTTAAATACATGCGGTACGCGGGTCGGTGTTATGTAGCCTAGGTACTTTAGCTTCAAGAGAGAGATCGGGGCCCTTAGAGAAGATGCTATCTTTTCTACAGCAAACTTCGCTATCGCCTACGAAATGTTAAAATATGTATGCAAATGTCACGAGTTGTTTCGATGTCTTACGCCAGTTTCATGCACTTTATTAGCGATAGCGAACTTTGCTTTAGAATAGGTAGTACCGCGTGCCGCTCCCAGCGCCAGCAGCCCCGGCTTCTACGCATCCCATTCTCCACTACAAACTATGCTAGGAACGCTCCACTTTCTCGTTTGCCGCGAGTTTACAACGACATTTTTAATGAAGTTGATCTATTTACTCACAGTAAATCGACTTTTAAAACTAAGGTTATAGAGGCGTTGAATAAAAAAGAATAGACCACACACATACACACACACACGGACACACACACACTCACACACACACACACACACACACACTCACACACTCTCATACAAACAAATTTATAATGATAAGCGACATAAGGACAGTTATAACAATACCTCATTAATATGTTAATATTTATACACAAATTTATTTTTATTCCTGTACTTTGTTTTAGTGCAAGTAATTTTCTAATGTCAACATTATATTTTATAAACACTTATGGAAATCTATAATTAGCCGTACCTACAAGTTATTATGAAACGGAATGTAATTTTATATTGTATCGCCGTTGATTTCCTAAATAAATAAAACCTGATCAAAACGCCTTACGTAATGTCAGATTGTAGTGCAAGACGTGCAGAGGATCGCACGCGACTGTAATGGGAAATCCTCTTCTTAGCAACACCACCCATCCCGCTGACATCTAGCATAGCATGTCTCGCTCCCCGACCTCTGGCGACCGCGGGAAGGCCGCGTACGAACTTGTCGGACTACAATATCTACCATTGGCCGCCGTAGTCGAAATTCAGCTAGGAGGATTATTATTAGTCACAATCAATATATTTTTGCACTTAAAAAAAAAATAGATTGCAAAGTGAACGCTTATCACTTAAAAACAATAATTTATCGTATTTGCAAGCTTAATTTTTCGATTGTTAAATACTTGCAATAGTATTTCTTTCGAGTGAGGGTACAATCCCAATAACATTGATGAAAGCAACGCGGCATTACAGCGTTAAGAAGCACTTGAAAATTTCGTCAGGCTCTGCCAACGCCAGGGTGGCCGAGAGGTTAGGCAATCGCCCGGTATGCGAGAAACGCGGGTTCGATTCCTGCCTCTGGTGGTGATTTTTTCAAGTGCAAAATAATTTATTAGTCACAATCAATGTTAAAATACTTATTTTTTGTCTTACAGGTATGGGTACGACAGCCGGCGAAAGTCTGATGCATACCCGCGAAAACGTGGCTTAGATCGATAATCATTCAACTTAACCGATATTGTATCACATTCGAAAAACGTTAGGACTTTTTTTTAATCTCTTTTTTTACTGGAGCTGTCTGGTACACATCCAGCATTTTTTTAATTATCAATTATTTAATCTTGTTCGGGATAAGGCCAGTGCCACCCTAATATTCGTTATCGCTATTTATTTTTAGTAGGCATTGAGGAGCCTTTTGATTTCGCTTTTTCTTAATATTAAGAAAATAATTTTAAGGATATAATGCGTAAGCATTTAAAATAAGTTATGTGTGTGTTACACGGGCGTAGGGTTTTGTTACCCCTTCCCCTTGACCCCACCGATCAGTTAAGTTATTATTAAAAATAAAGTAAGGAAAGGCGAGCGCCATTACTTGTCACCTCTATTGTACCTCCCGCCGCGGCCATCGAGGCTCACATGTTGTTTTTTTCATATTATGATTAGTTATTAAGAGTCCTGTTATTTTCGTTTTCATTCCTTTTAGTCGTTCAGCCGTTCAGCCCCCCGATGTTCAAACCTGGCTACCCCGTGTGTAATTTTAAGTAATTATTATAACCATGATCTCTTATTATAATGACTCTAAATGTTGATGTGAAACTTTAAATGTAATTGAAGGGTACTGATTGAAAGTTTTTCGATGGATCGTTTTATCTAGGAATTTTATAACGGGGAGCAGAATTTGAAGTGTTGATGTTAGTATCAAAGTATTATGTATGAAACTATTCTAATATTATTAGAATAGTTTTATTTTATGTCTAAGTGATTTTATCCCGGAGAAAGGGTATTGTATTGCAAGGTTAAAAGTAAAATAAAGAGTTTTACTTGAAATTCATTAAGAGTTTTATTAACTTAACAAATATTCGGCTGCATTTAACAATCAACAAACGGGAATACCTAACATTTGGTATTAAAAAAGGTAATTAGTTATTGTTACAATATTTACATCACTTACTTAACGATCCTACTTAAAATTAAACAATCATCAATGTATACTAACAGAGGGTGACTTATTATCAAACTGACGAAAATTTTTAAGAGCAACCACCACGAACGAGCAAGCAGCACCATAATTCATGACTCATAGTTACATTGTTACTACCCGACCAAGCCAATTACACAACTGTCAAACAACTTTCGACGACGTTCACAACGAAAATACAGATCGAAGTTGAAAGCAGTGGTTAAAATAAAGGAATTAGGATCTTCCTTTAAATAGTAAGCAAAAATCTTTAAAATAATATGTCTATCTAGTAAAATATAGTATTTAGATTATGGAAAAAAACATTTTTTTTATTTTTAAGACGATTTTATTAGTTTATTTTAGAAAATAAAATTGCAAAATACTGAAATCCGCCATGTTTTTTATAACACCAATCACATTAGAGTTACGTCACACCTCAGTAAATACTGTCACTGTCAGTCACTGTCACTGAATTATAATACGAATTTCGACTATAACACTAACGTTTGAAATATGTTTACTGAGGTGTGACGTCACAGCAGACGCCATGACACCCTGACCGCGTTTTGGCGCCAATTTATGAACATTTAATTTAATTTGAATTTTTTAAACATTACCTTTGTTGATTGCAAAAATAATATATTTTTTTGGAAAAAGAAGATACTTAATAATATTTTAGAACACTTTTTCAAAATCTATCATCTTGCCTATTGTAACAATGTTTTTTTTTTTATTTATCTTTGGTAATTTCTTTATATTGGCCATCGTAAGTCGTTTGACAGTTGTCTAGTTGGCTTGGTCGACTGTACATAGTTTTATTATTATGTGGCTCTACTATCAAGTAATTTCAGCACTCTTACATTTTGACTACAAATAGCGACAGGAACAAGGTCCTATGCAATTTAGTACAGAACGAATTTAAAGGCTGGCGTAAAAAGTTACTGAATAAAATTCTAATGGAAAGCTGATTACATTACTATAATGCACCTATGATGCCTCCAAAAATTTTTGCCAATCTAAAACTACTACGGTAAAATTATTACCACCTTATTTTGAACTATAAACCGTTGTCATAAGATCGACAACCAATGTTTTTTCCATGCCTTATTGAGGACCATCACGAGCAGGCCTACCGCCAAATTTTATCCTTTAAGATATCACTTCCAAACTGAGCTCAGTCAAGCAGTGCGATGACATTGTTTTAATAATTTAAACAATTTCATAGCAAGTTTTTACGAAAGTAAATTTCGCACACAATACATAATCGACCATATTCTGGTGAGACTCGAACCCACGACCCCTTGCCATCCGGGCGCTTGCTCTCCTAATTGACCTACAGAGGACGTTAGTCGTCCGAAGAACTTCTGTAAGGGCTTGCTGCAACAGTTAGCTGCTTGATTTCGTAAATACTTTGGGACATGTCACAAACCCACATGGGTTCGAGTTCCAGTAGAAGGTGGTCGATAAATGTGTACGAAATACAATTTCCTAAAGACGTCAGTATAAAAGGATTTTTAAAAGCAATAAACTACCTCATTACAAAAAACTAGGTTTAAACAAGGACTAAATATAAGCAGACAAATTAGAAATGAATGATACATTCGTGACATTACATACCTAAATAGAAAAATGCTTTTCTGACTGTCCGCCTAATATTTAGTCCTGGTTTAAACTTGGTACTAAGTTTTTGTAATGAGGGGGATAGAACTAAGCGGTTCTCCTGCTGTAGAGAAAAAACAATCCTTCGATACTTCAGGTTAACATGCCGATGGCGGTTATACGTGAACACGTGTCATTCGTGTAAGAATAACAAAAAAATAAAATATTTTTGCTTCATTAAACTATTGTTGTTGGTTATTTAAATTATTATGCCATTGGTTATACTCTCAAAGCGAAGAATACGAACATATACAATGTAATTGGCAGCCGAGTCAATTAAATTCAGTTTTTTTCCTCAAGTAGCCAAATAATACTTAACTAAAAAATCACTTAAAAATACTGCAAAAGTTTCATAATATTAAAACTAACTGAATTTTATCAATCAATAGCCAACAGACTAACACTACTTACTATTAATGAACTACTTTTTAATATTTGGTATAAACTACACAATATTGAAGTATATCTACAGCAGCCATCTGGCTAGAAACACTAACACAAAAGAAGTATTTAACTTATAAAATACTATTTCATAGGCAGTAAACAACATTAAAACTATCAGGTTTCACCACACAAGTAAAATTAAGAAAAATAACCATCATATTAGAATAAATAAAATCACCTATTTTGACTACCTACTAATTTAACTAAGCCTGCATTTGGACGTAAAAAAGTGAAGATTATTTTAACTGTCCGGATATAGGTTGCAAATTTTATAACTAGGTAATTTATTCAGGCAGAAAGAATTTTCAAATATCAATGAATAAATTTTGTTCAATCTGCCCGTGCATAGAAATACTCGTAGCATTGGAAAATTACGCTTTTAACTACATTCACAAAACAACAAAAGTTTATGAGCTCGAAGTTTCACCAATTCATATTTCACTGTACTTTTTGCTACTTACTTAAATATTACACATCCCGGCTATACATCTACCAACATCTGAGTTTACATAGAACTCGTGCTTCATGACAAATAAGTAAGTACCTATTTAATTGGGCTGGAGAGCAAATTTTTGAGAAAATTATGCCATCTATATTCCCAAACACTACTCTACATTACTTCGCGCAGTCTTCAGACCTAACGATGAGTATCACGCAATCGTCTACATAGATACTTATTCCTTTCATCATACCTAAAATCACAGATGTCTAAAGACATTTCACTTGACCAACGTTATTACCGTTTCTTTCTGATAGCTTGTTCACAAGCACCTGAGATCGGACCTGTCTAAGATGATACCCATCTCGACGAGGATGGCGAATGTGATGAAAATTACGTAGAGAACCATTAAGACCCCACCGACGGTCTTTCTAAGGGTAAACTTGCCGATAAGCAGGGTCAGCCATAAACACACTACGGCGACTAGAAGGGACCCGACTACGAAGTCGATTCCGGCGGAGTTGATGTACACAGAAGTGTCCTCTGCGCCCTGGGTCACAAGGGTCAAAGTCCTGATCAGCCACGGGACCCCGAGCGCGAAGAGGATAGCCAAAGAGTTCGCACCCAACGCATTTGATACTCCTATGCCGCCTTCACCTAGAAAGAAAAGAAATATAACCGTTAGGCACTTGTATTTATTTTTAATGGTTTAATCGATATCAGGCTGTCTGCCAAACATGGGTTTTGGTGAACTTTGCATCCATTATCGAGTAAACCTACATGGAGCTACTTTAGAAATTGACGCGTGAAACTTGTGCCATGTCTCTAGGCTTTATTTTTGCATGGCGGGCTATAAGCCTTGGGGTAGTTGATCGAGTGTTACTAGATTCAACTACCTCTATACAGTCTCTACTTTTTACGGAAGTAAATGCTCGTTGGTACTTATGTACGTATGGTATCTGTAAGTACAGACAAATAATTCGCCTCCGCTGTAGCAATTTGCTGATCCTTGAATGCAAATGACAGTGTATTATAATAGCTAGTACTGAAGTCGTGGGTATTTTTGAGAAAAATAAATAGCAGCAGACGCAATTCGCTAATGCCAATGTGACTTAAATTATTATATCTTATCAGTATCGATAAACCTTTAAGCAAGATCTCAAAAGACGTCATTTATAATAACGTGGACGCAAACGGCGCTAATAAATCATTAACACTTTGACACGAGATTAGATATAAAAAAAATTAACAACTTTAATCGCTGAAAGTAGGTATGTAAGAAACACGTGCGTTGTGATGGTGGACAATGATTGTATCTTTGTGTATTGTATCTAGTAACATGAAAACACTTTGTGAATGAAAGTAAATAAAATCGCAATGCAACAAAACTATAATTTATAGCATAGCAATTAACGTTAGATGACACACCTAATTGTATACAATCGCCAAAGCTGTCGTTGAAAACAAAATGATATTTCAAGCTAGGTAAACAGATCTTGCGATTCATAAATTCGTGAGGCTGCGAATTTCTGTATTACCTTACTTGAGTAAAACGATCACGCACACAGCATACACTCGTCATGGGTTTTTCCCGTACGAACTCCGAACTGGGATACACCATATTGAGTTGACATATTGGAATCTCAAAATATAAATTATAATACTTTTTCATACCAAATGGTCAATAAGCTTTGGAGAAATGTATGAAATTACCTTTTTGAGATATCAACATTGGTTCCACATAAAACCGTTACTAAACAAGTATCCCGTATGTGTTTTGCTACTTTTCTTGAACACCTTGTCAAAACGATTTACAAATCGCAAGGAAAAAAGTTATCGAATTTCTACATAAACTATGTGGTTACCTCTTCGAGACATGATAAAGATAGAGCAGGCTTCGGGCATGCATCCTCCAAACGCCAAGAATGTCATCCCCATCACTGAGTCCGGAATGAAGAATGTGTGACCTAAAATAGTAGAGATAAGTAAGATTAGGTTAAATTAGGTATTTTTAATTTAAAATCATAACTGGCAAGACCACAGGTCTGTTTTACATCGGATTTTCTATACAAATTATCATCCCCCATTTGACCACTATTTCCAGAAAACAGATCCTCTTCTACTCAAGGCAAATCTAACTAATCAATCCGTTCAGATCAATCAAATGCGTAATTATTCTATATGGTGTAAATACTTAGGATGAATTTCTTCAAAAGGATTACCTATAACGGTCATGCACCATGAAACGACGTAGGAATTAACTCCAATCCAAACTATGCACATTATGAAAGCCACAGGGTAGAATCTCCGGCAGGTGATTGGTGAGGGGATGGTGAGAGTCATCATGAACTTCAAAGGCCAACTGTAGAACCACCAGATGCGGTAGATTAAGGAATTCTCCTTAGGATATCTGAATACACTTTTCGGTTTTTTAACAGGTTCTTCGGGATCTAGAAACAAAACGTCATACGATATAAGTACATATTATCTTACACAGCCACCGGATGAAAGCCAAACATAAGGGAAGTCGATTACCAGTGTAATTTACTTTTACATGCTTTTACTAAGCGTTATTGTATATCTACTCGTAGCAGTGATTAATTTAATTCATTAAAGAAGAATTAAATCATTTCATTTAAAAATTATTAGTTATAGTATACCTTTGTCAATTGCCACAACTTTTTCACCGTTGCTCATCCCGTTTACATTAGCAGTCGAGCCGTTAAAGGCTTTATTGTCGACTCCTTCTTCAACGCTTTTGTCTTCAACTGACTCTGTAACTGAAAGATTCAACCTTGAGTCTAATGGTTGATCTGAGATTTCGAATTATCTTAAGGTAGAGTAAAATAAATAAAATAAATTGTTTCAACAAACACACCTATTACCTAGCCCCAAACTATGTGCAAGCTTGTGCTATGGTGACTAGAATAACGGATAGACATACCTAAACATATATAAACATCCATGACTTAGGTACAAATGCTCGTGATCATCACACAAACATTTGCCCCTTGCGGGATTCGAACCTGCAACCGCCTGGTTTCGAAGTCCGGGGCGCGAACCACTACACCAAGACGGTCGTAAGAATAAAACGATAAAGAAGAAGCTACCAGGGACGACTAAGTGGGGACTCGGCTGGGAGCCCTGTCGAAATGAGTTTGAGGGCGTGTTTCCGAATAGCCGATTGAAGCGGAGTACGCAGAATAGTTAAAAGTTGCGTCTTCTAGGGTCAAAGGCCAAGGTTCACTTGAGACCGCTAAGCAAACGAAGTTACTAAAGTAAAAACCGATCAGCAACTTACTTGTGAGTTCGTTTTTTTTCGAGCAGCATTTTCCGATAAGGATGTCAATGAGTTTGAATATCTTGATACTGTTGAACATGAGAATAAAGTAGAGCACGTAAAGCACTCCGAGGACCGTTGCCTCTTGCCAGTCGACCTGACCATCCCAGACTATGACCACCAACACGCTGACATTCACCATGTAGATCAAGACATCTCTTGTTACTGGCCTTGCTTCAATAGCGATCGGCTAAAAATAAAATTATATCTTCAGTTAGATACTTTTTTCCCATTCTGGTAAAGTGATTACGGCATCACCGTAGACAAGTAAAAATACAATCAATAGCTTTGGAATATATTGACACCGTTACAATTATGTAGGTACTCAAGTATTTGCAAGTCGTCAGTTGCGTAGATGCTATTTTAATCTTATCATTATAATTATCTGGTGTTTCATTTCATATTTATGATGGTATATTTTTAAACAATAATACTTTAATGCCTTACAAGTGGAAGTAAGTATACAAAATATACTTTTATTAATTATTGTTTTGGGTTCATATGTGGTTATGAGCCCTAAACACTGAATAGTGGTATCAGTTCTGTCAAGTAGGTATATAGGGCTGGATACAATGTCTTAAAAAAGGAATAACCTTGGCACATAAACAATCAAACATAAAAAAATAACTTATCGGCAGAAATTACTGGCGCCCAACGTGGGGCACCGTATATAGGGCATAATCGTATTGAAATTCCCGTCTCGAGGTTTATTAAGTTCATAATGAAGTTAGTAATAAGTAGTAAACACTTACAGTGACAGCTGCCAGACCGCCAATAGCGGCTACTCCAAGGGCATTGAATATGGCGGACCCCACTATTGTTCCTATACCCATGTCGGATTGTGTCAAGAAAGTTGAGATCACATTCACGAAGAACTCTGGACAAGAGGTTGCAACTGACATGAAGGTAGCGGCAGCCACATTCTGTAAAAAGAAACAAATATTAAGTTACTAGTCATAACTATTTATGATGACCATAGTCAACAATGGATTTAACAAAACAACCTTAAATTGTTCCAACAATCACACCAATTTAGCCCCTAACTACTGATTATGCATTTATACTTGCTCGTGTTCAACATACAAATATGTTTCCCTTGCGGGACCAGCAAACGCAGGTTTTGTAATCCAGAGCGCTAACTTCTACACCAAGACGGTCGTAAAAAAATTCAGGTACCTAATTGCTCATAGCTTAGATAAGACGTGTTAAGTATTAAAATAAATGGGCATGTGTAACTGTCCGAGTCGAAATCCCGCACTGAAGGTTCCGCTCACACATGCGTAATAAATAAGTTTTTCAGTAGCAGCAGGCCACCTCCTAGAGGTTTTTGCCAAAAAATGCGCAAGTGGCAGGCCACCTCCTTGAGGTCGCTAGGGGTTGTTCGTATTTATCCCCAAAAATAATGATATTTCCCTATTTTTAGTCTGTGCTACTATAGATAATCTCTAATCATGGCTCAATGCAACCAACATAACGCTACATCAAGAACAAATGTCACTGCCACATCCGCACTTTTTTTGCAAAATGGCGCTGCTACTTTTAATTGAGTGTTATTGGCTAGTGTGAAATGAAGAAAGCAATAAATCACTCCATTAAAACTTGCCAATAAAGTCATTGTGTGTTTCATTGCACATTACGATCATGACCCTTAGTAATGAGGGACATGAAGGAGAAGGTCAGCGGAGACCCAACGATTTGTATTAAAAATGCAACACAACCGTTCATGTCTTTTCATTACGTTGACTTAGAACTTCTTGTTTTTCACAGTTCCAAGGGACTTGAGTATTGAACAATAATTTCCACTTGATTCCACGAATTCTTGAGCAAATGGTAGTTGACAGACAACAACGACTAACAACGAGCTTATCCTGTAAGAGTTCTATTTTCCTTTTTGAGGTACAGAACCCAATGAACGAACTTAAATGCGCTTTATAATACACTAGCAGTTCCCCGCGACTTCGCCCGCGCCGAAAGTCGGATTTTCCATACAATTTTCATCCCCCATTTCACCCCCCTGATGATTTTATATCGCGACAAAAAGCCTATGTCCTTCCCAGTGTCTCAAACTATCTCTGTGCCAAATTTCATTTGATTCGGTCCAGTAGTTTCGGAGCCTATTCGATGCAAATAAACAAACAAACAAACAAATCTTTCCTCTTTATAATATTAAAAGTTATAATATTAAAGTATAGACAAAAGATATATATACTTATAATGATGTTGCCACTGCAACACAGATTAGTTATTTGTGGTTATTTGTCACTGCTATGACACTTCTTTACAAGACGGCTACCTTGGAATGAATACCAGATAGGCGACATGACATAGTTATGACAAACATTTCAAATTAATCGTTTCATTAGAATCAATTGTTACACAAATCTATATAATGCGGTTATAGTAATATCAAAATCATTATTAGTAAGGAAGTAAGTATTTATTACTTAGAGCATAATATTTCGAATATCTGACTTACGTAAAAAAGGTATGTAGGTACTTACGGTATTTTACCGTATTATTGAGGAAAAGGAATTCCTTTACTCATCTAATGACTATGAGCAAAACTTAAGGAAATAATAATATTTAATTACATATCATCTACGATACCTTTGTGTATTAACTGTAGGTAAGTACTATTACTTACGATAAAACTCTTGTTAATGAATTACTTTACCTGCAACATGTAAATGACAGATACCGAGATTTACACATTCATAAATATATTATATTATTTGAATAATTATTTATTGACATTCATATTGTAAGTATTGTGTGTGAACTCACGTTCAACACATAAGTCACATCAAAATCTGTAGTAAAAATAATAGAAATATGACTATTTCATTTTTTAATATCCTATTCTATTTCTGTAAACAAAATAACAAAAGTTGCATAACCAAAGGCAAATACGATTCTTAACGTGAGTGTGTAAGTAAAATACCAATATTGTAATTCTATACAAAAGGAAAACCAAAACAAAACTATTATAATCACGCACTTGATTTTATCACAGATTCGTTTTATTAATGTGGGATGGGATTTTATAGTGATGACGTTTTTGAAAGCATGTTGTGTGGGAGCGAGACAGATAATTTGAATTCCTTTTGAAACGTGTAAGAACTGCGATTGTATTTTCTGAAGGGCTTTGTTTGTGCGCAAGACGATGAAGACGAAAAGGATTTATTTATTTTTAGAAAATAAGAAGATTAAAATAATGAACAGTCAATTTTATAATGTTTTTCCTTCCAATCCCGACTCCCACATTGATTTTATGATTTAAAATTTTATGCTTTGTTAATAGGTAACTTAGTTCAAGTACGTACTCTAACTCCGTTATCACAGTACGAATTTAATATCTTATCAATTTATAACCGTCAGATGAGCTAAATTGGTAACTATTAATAATCTAGGTTGGTCTCGCAAAAGGAGCGGTTATTTAAAAAATCTTATTATTTATTTGTAAAAATATCGTTTTTTTTTATTAATTGATTATTATGCTTTGGGTTGGATTTTAAGAAGTCTTTTCAGTTTTCATGAAAGTAAAAATATGCAGCTATTTTCACAGATGACTCATAAAAATTTTGTTATTTTGATAAAGTTTGTACTTTACCTGTTTATAATATCAGTATAGATAATGAATTAGGTACGAGCTATTAATACATACTTTATTGTAACTTGTGTTGGTTTTAATCTTAACCATAACAAACGCTATATTTATAGCTACGATCATAAATTGATAGCAGCGCTCGTAATTAACTAATTAACTCTGAACGTAGCGCTCAGTGCACTCAATCACAAACTCGGTTTTAGATATAATATTTTTTAAATTAATATATTTGCGATGATACACAATATTGCGCGCGAATCGTAAGTGTCAATGACAGATTGACAGTAGAAGTAGGAAGGGTGCACTCCGTCAAGAGAATAGTGCCGTCCCATGCTTGTCGATTTTCTTGCCACTAACACTAATTATCCTCAAAAGTATATTTTATTTACATGTATCTAAGTAAAACGCAGGGAAACCATACCAGCGTGTTTTACTGACCATGCATTTGAACAATTTTATTCATACACCAAATTAACACCATTCTATTCAGAAGTGTCACTTAAGTGCCTAGACGATGATTAAAGATAATAATATGATGATTTTTTAAATACAATATATACCTAATCCCTTCGTTTCAAAACAAGATATCACATAGTTCGCGAACTTTCCAAAATAGACATAAAAATAAAATCATAAAAGGTCGACAACGATATTTCATAATGGACTTTTATTTACTAGAATTGCTTAGTTTTATGAACAGGACGAGCTGTTACTAAAATAGGTCCCAGTTTCTACCTGTTGTATATAATTATTTGTTTAACTTAAGCAATTTGTTTGCAAGTTATTACGAAATTAAATTAAATTCATCTTTCATCAAACGGTCTCTGTACCTTTCAACTTCATTGGTGCAAGAACTAAGAGAATAAGCGTCAAGAGGTAGGAGGAACAGACAGACACACTTTCGCACTTATAATTATTTTGAGTGTTGGTGGTGCAGTGGCTTGCGGGTTGCCTCTCATGCGGGATGTACTGGTTCGATCCCACGTGGCATGTACCAATGACTTTTTCTGAGTTATGTACATTAGTTGTTTCACTAACTGATGCTCTTATGGTAAGTATGGTGGTAGCCTGCACATTGAGGCGACTGAATGTGTAACCATGATCCAAACTGGTCAGGTTCCCCTGTTAAAAGGATCACGGAGGTCAGATGGCAGTCGCTCCACTGTAATTACTTGATCTGCCATATTTGGATATGGCATGAACCAGGTTCATGGTCTAGAGCGGACGCTGTGTCCCCGCGTGCGAGTGCGCAACCGGGATAACGCTAGGATGATGATAATGTTACCTGCGGTATTTTCAAGTCTTCGCAGATCATCTCCACGCACGGTAGGAAGTAGTCGTTGCACACGATGGCCAACAGAGTGAACGCGTACACTCCGAAAATGACGTACAGAATGAACGCGCCCTGGCGAAGTTGATCCTCTGCAAAAAAACAGGGCAAATTAGTAATGTAACAATAAAAATAATTGCGGGTCCTACTAACAGCAGAAACAGTGATATAAACAACTTTACTCACTTGTTGGATTGGATTTAAGTAAACGCACGGAACCACGACTAGCGCGCATTTGGTCTTACATGTTGTAATTAAAAAGTATTTAAAAGCTTCGGATCCTCCGCTATACTATGAATACCTCACTCTGACTTTTAATTGTACAGGTGAATACAATAACTAACTGCTGTGCTGAGTTTATTTTAACTTTGACAATCAAGGTATTAACATTACCCACATCTCGTCTAAAAGTTGCTATGTATGTGTTTAAGTGATGTTTATAAACAAATAGTCGCACTAAATTTCAAATTCAGGCTACAATCCGAACTATTTACTTACTTAGATGCAAATATTTAAATCAAGATGCGTATATTACAAAAGCGAGAGGTAAATTACCTCTAAGTTAAGGTGGTAATCAATTGAAGTATTGAAGGAAATAAATGGGTAAAATGAACTCGCAATAATAATTACTTTGTAGTGTAGATTAGTCAATCGTGTGCTGGTACTATTTCCCTATGGTGACAAGGTTGTATAGTCACTAGGCTTTGGTCAAGGCCAAACACCTCCAAGCTTGAGACACCTTGTAATACAGGGGGAAACTAACGAAATTACGTGTAAAAGCTCCAATGCTAATAAGTAATGCCCACATTTTAATATCGTTTTAAGGTTAAAACATTTTTAAGTTTCCATAGTAAACAAGGAACACTTCGTATCTAAGTATCGTCTGTCTGTCTTAGGTATCGAGTTCCAGAAATTGTTAGTGTTATTTGGCACAAATATATAATGTATTCAACGCGAATTGTAAGTGAATGATAAAATATTTTCATAGTAAGTAGATACTACAGGTACAAATGATTTTAAAAGGAAAAACTAGCTGAGTAGGCTTCATAGGCAACAGTCTAGTTGAGTAGGTAGATACCTACTTAATTGCATATTAGCCACACTGTAATTATTAATAAAATAGTAATGATGTAGTATAAAAAAAAAGTATTGGAATTAGAGTCACAATTTTTTTTCACTTTCATATTACATGTGAGATCATTGACCGAATTTCCTTTTTTTCACCCTGTATCACAACTGTCTCAGTGCAGTACCAAAATAAGGAACTAAATAAGGTGTCCGACCTTCTTCCCATGAAAATTGTGTCGCGTAAAACACCAAGGTAAAGTCCACAAGCAAACCGATAAGCGTATCTTTCACGCAGCGAAATGTAGTATTGTTGGCACTCTATGATAACAATTTCATTAGATATTGAAACACTTCTGACGAATTGCAAACATTTTTATTTTTTTCCAACAAACACACCAATTACCTAGCCTCATACTAAGCGTGAGCTTGTGCTATGGTGACTAGGATAACGGATAGATATACTTAAATACTTTTATAAACATCCATGACTTAGGTACAAATGCTCGTGCTCATCACACAAACATTTGCCCCTTGCGGGATTCGAACCCGCAACCGCCTGGTTTAGAAGTCCGTGGCGCGAACCACTACACCAAGACGGTCGTCCGTTTTTGTATTTTGATTTTTGTATTTTGATGCGTGTTACTGTTTATTAGACAATGTTATGCTATATAGGTCGGTGGCAAAATTATACATTGCATTGCATGAAATAGTAGTACATAGACTACTTTTTCATGTAAACCATAAATACACGAAAAACAAACAATCAGTAAATAAAACGATAAACAAAAAGAAACGTTCCTGCAACGCCACGATTTATTAAAAAATGTTTTTTTCCTAAAACTCTAGCAATCGTAGGGTAGGAAACGGCAATCTTCTTACAATTTATCTTGTCATTCTTATAAGATTACACGATAAATAAAAACGATAAGTACATATTCTATGATTCATTGAATTAAAAAAATACATAATTTAGTGTAGCGGCTGGAAATTCGTTTTAAAACGCTCCATTTTTATTTTTAGGGTCCTGCATCTTAAAAAGAAAAACGGAACCCTTATAGGATCACTTTCTTTAATGTCACGGTTATGCAATCCATGTTAAAATACTTCTAACTGACCATATGAAAGACTTGCTAATTATGAATAGCTTATTTATCCTGCAGTGCATATCTTGACACTCTTTAAGAATAACGATATGGTAAATTGAAGTATTTATTCGTTATTTGTATTCTGTAATTCATACTAATGTGTATTTCACCAAGGTGCCAATGTTTTGGAAGGTAGAGGTTTAAGGTCGTGCCAAAACCACGGCTGTCGTTTAATATTATTTGACATATTTTGTATGGGAATTGTGTCAAATTAACCGTTGATTTAGGTTTACCGACCGTTTAAAAATTAGTTGACTCGGATCTAATTGTTTATGCACAACATACTCTATGACGCCTCAGATGTAAAGCAAGGGTAATGTCAAAGCCTCAGTTCAGGTCATAGCATCGTAACAAACCACCATATCATCAAAGTGGGGTTCTACTATGCAAGGCGATGCATATTTTCAACTTTTATTTTTTTAATACTTATTAGGCCTTTGACTGCCACAGAACTAGACACAATAGAATTATATTGTTTGGGGGTCACCGGTGACCACCATGGCGCTCAATGTGTTAATAAAAAAAAACCTCCGCAAGACATTTGACCGCAATCTCACTTGATGGTAAGCGACTATGCGGCCGAAGATGGGTCATGTCTGACTATAATATTCACTATAGTTACTCTCTAACGTTAAGTCCTAGATAGAAGCCGGGGTTTTTTTTATTTTAAAAAGTTATTCGCTGAATAAATGATACAGCGTTCTATTTGAAATTACTTAAAACAAAGATGCCACTAATAAGATTATGGCATTTTAAAATCTGTGTGCTTACAGCATTTTACTCCTCGATAATTTCTTATCTGGCTAACGAATGATAACTGTCATCTTGTCTTAGTGCTGATCATTCGTTAGCCAGATAAGAAATTATCGAGGAGTAAAATGCTGTAAGTACACAGATTTTAAAATGCAAAAAGTAACAGAAACAACATGGGTTCTTAGGCCCAATTGCACACGTCCGATTAGTTATTCCGGACTTGTTCAAGGCCTTTTATCTGAATTGAAAGCCCTCTTGCTGTCTGGATTAGCTAATCCGGAAGGTCCACTTGCGCCAGACTGGTTTTAGCAAATCCGAAATGGCGCAAATGGGCTTTCCACTCAGATAATAGGCCTTGAACAAACCAGATTATAAATCCTTGTGGGCCTTAGCTCGTTTTAACTCACCATCGAATATGCCATCAGGGAAGCTTTCAATGGAGTCGAATGGCTGACAGTTGAAGGTCTTCACCACGCCGTCCTGCACTTGCGTGCGCGTGCGCAGCCACGGGGTCCAGTGCCACGTGGCCACTTCCTCGTCCAGCTTCGACATCAATTGCTCCTCGATCAGCACCGTCTCACCATGCTTATTCACTATAGGCACGAACCGCGCGTCCGATGAGTCTGCGCAAAGAGGAATCAGATTAGTGTTACTTAACCCGTTTACAGACAGCTAATTAAACCTACAAATAATTAAATATTATTTATTTACTAGTGGTTCCCCGCGACTTCGCTCGCAAGAGTTGGATTTTCAATATTAACTTTCATTCCCCATTTCACCCCCTTAATGTTTTTATATCGCGAAAAAATGTAGCCTATGTCCTTTCCAGGGTCTCTAACTGTCTCCATACCAAATTTCATTTCAATCGGTGGTTTAAGCGTCAAGAGATGACAGACAGACAGACACACTTTCGCATTTATAATATTAGTATGGATAAAGATAGAGCCAAAATAAAAAACTAATAGATATAAAAAAAATTATATCCCATTTGTTTGCAAGTTTATTACGAAATTAAATTAAATTTCGCTTACAATTATTAATCTGATAGTATCATTTATCATTGTACTGAAATTATAGCAATTTTAGGTTAGAAAAAACTAAATAAAAAGCGTATGTTAGAAAAGAATAATTTATAAAATACGTAAATAAATACGATTTTCAATACAACACCCGTTAAAATACAGTGGCTGCCAATGGGCTAAGATGAACCGCGAATTATAATGGAATACATTTGTTGTTTGTGCAAATTAGTTCACCTCACTCGCAGTAATCAGTCATTTTATAATCCAACCAAAACAGGACGTCATCACTACAATAACATTGCACCTCGAAACTAAAGGTATTCAAAAGTAGATATCACATCACGATAATGATGAATAATGACACAGTGCACACGATATCTCCCGGTGGGAATCGATTACCGAATCACATAGCACGATTCATTCGCGTTATCACGGCTTTATGGGCTATCGGTGGCTGTTGTTCCCCATACAGCACCGGATTAGTATGACTCGTATAATGAGCTATTTGGCACGCGATTGCCTCCCGAATATGATTAGCCATCGTTAGTAAAGTTAGCAGCGGTGTCTACTCATTTTAGTATTGTTTTAATATTGAAATTTTCCAAAAATTAGTAATTATGTCAAAATTTTGTAAAAGCCTTCATAAAGAAGTGCATTAACAAGACTATGATGAACATTGCTTGTACCTTGATTAGTAGACGAAGATAGATAAGACTGTTTGCGTACCTTCCATATGTCTATACGTCTCTTTCAACGTTTTACATAACTATTAATAACAAAGACTAAGTCTAAGTATGTCTTGTCTTGAAGCGCTAATAGTGCCATAAGACAAATGACATGTTCAGACTCCATATTTAACACTTTTTCATGAAAAGTCACACAACTGACCGTTATCTTACACGACGGTAGCGACGATGCGATGCGGCCGAGGATGGGTCATGTCTGACTAGTTACAGCCTATTCAATTTTTTCTTGACACTTATTACTTTTCAAGAGGCATTATCTGTTCTACAAATTATTTTTGAATAAGCTATTCTACTGTTGAATAAATCACTAACCGAAATACGCACGCAGAATTCGTCGTAAGCTTTAGAAGTGCACAAGTTCACTGAATGCTAATATTCCATTTATTTCTTTATTTTTTTCTCTGTTTACTTTTTCATAATCGATTGTTTTTTATGTACTATTTTCTATATAAAGAAATTACCAAACTTTAAATAAATTATATTTCTAATTAGGGTTTGACTATAAACTATGGTTATCGTAACCTGCACTCAGTAAGAATGTCTGATTTACAATGAGTATAAGATTATATCGTATCGACAATGCGATAGTGAATACCCGCCGGTAAGTACCTAACCACTTTCCTTATTTGTCGTAATTAAGACAACTCAATGGGTTTTTGCTTACAACCAATGCGGTAACTGCTTCAGTAAATAATTATCCTGTTATCTCGATTTACCGGAATGCGCTATTGCTAATCAATAATCACTGGTCGAAATAAAAAACAGTTTAACAAAATGTTTTACCTTGTTTATCTTTATTAAAGTTACATTATTATCAGTTAAAAATACTGTTTGATTCAGCTAAGGCTCGTTCGTTCAATGATCCATCCGTCCATTGAGATTAATATTGCATTCGTTTACAGCAAAGTAAGTAATGTAAAAGGCCAGCTCTACCTGATTCCTATATCTATTATAGAAAACATTACTTATTTAGATTTATTTACCTTCCTCTTCATCACAAAAACATCCCAAAAATGCACATTCCCTTAAGTTTATTAACACACTTGAACACCATTTCAATAATACTTTTTTCTTTACACCATAAGAAGAGTTAACATACAAGTTACATATTATTTACTAATTAATAATGATATTATTATCATAATTTAGGGTCTCGTAAAAATACGGTCATATTTTTACTAATGACATAAAATGCCTTGCATTATAGACTCATTCTTCCTTTTCCTTCTCTATCAAATATAATAAACTATTGGTTCCCCGCGACTTCGCCCGCAAGAGTTGGATTTTCCATATAAACTTTCATCCCCCATTTCACTCCCTTAATGTTTTTTTTATCACGACAAAATGTAGCCTATATCCTTCCCAGTGTCTCAAACTATCTCTGTGCTAAATTTCATTTGATTCGGTCGAGTAGTTTCGGAGCCTATTCGATGCAAAAAAACAAACAAACAAACAAATCTTTCCTCTTTATAATATTAGTATAGAAATGGGGTAGAACCTACTAACTGTGTAAAAATACACCACTGATTCCCAGATAGTGGACCGCGGAACCCGGGATTCCAAATAATTGTAAACCACTACATTGTTCATTTTATAATCTACCTACCCACTACTTAGATATTAGTACAGAGTTTAGCACTTTTGCGTTGCGGTGTCGGCTCACAACTTTGGCGATATGTTATATAGCCAAAATTGTGATCAACACCATAATTTGTGTTAGGGACAAAGCCACTAAGGTAGTATGAGCATGTCTTTCCGTTAACCCTAAATCTAGTTCAGCCATATTACAAAAAAAATGACTAAGTTTAATCTAGGTCTAAATATTAGCCGACATGAATGATACACTCGTGACATAACCTAATAGAGAAACGCTTTTCTAATTGGCTAGCTAATAGCTTAGTCTAGTTTAGACCTGGTACTAAGTTTTTTTATAATTGAGGTTGTGTTTTGTGAGCACTCAGCCTATGGAATCCTCATTGCAACATATGCAACCTAATGTCTTCACATAAAAAATATCGACGATAGTTCAAGTTGAAAAAGTCAAATCAATATCATTTATTCGGTCTAGTACAGAAAATGCCACTGTTAACAATAAACATTGGCCCATATGGGGCCAGAACATGACACATTTATGGGATAATTACTATCGCTTGGATACAAGGCACAGCTCCAATAAATGAAAAGGACTTACTGTGTTGGTCAGCTCCGCAGCTCACGACACACCACAGCAGAGCCACCGCCGCGACTCCCAAGGCACTGGTCTTCGATCGCCGCATCTTGACTTCGTGCACTTATGAAATATCTAAAACAAAAGAAACAGTGTTTCCTTAAAACTGTCACAACACAAATCGATTCAACTCTGATTTATTAATTCGACGAGAAAGGTCGACTCGCAAGGTCTGATTGGAAATGTCCAGTGAAATATTTAAGTTTTTTACTACGATCTGTTCAAATTTCTGTTTTCAGCACACTTTTTTTAATCTTATTCATTGTGATAACAGTAATTATAGATTAATTTAATTCAAGTGTGATTAGGAATGAAAATATGTTTTTATTACGATTAAGACAACCCGTTTCTATAACGGTACGAACAGCTATACCTACACTACCTATTATGAGCAGTCTGCAAATCTTTTCGAAATATTTAGTTTTTAACGTTTATTCTTCGAGTCTTGGAGATAAGTACAAGTGGATCCTTGGAACAATCGCTGATAGCCCATTGACGCCAATGGAGCTCTGATTGTATCATTATTTGATCAAATCTTTGGAGATTGAAGAAAAAACAATCATCAGTTAAATAAATCATTTTTTCCTCACGTGCTTAACGTTACATATTCAGAAATTGGTTGTTTACTTGAGTCACTTGCCACGTGCTTCGTTTGAATTTCAAATGGAACTAACTGTTTTAACAACGAATTAGCGCACAAATTAATAAGTGAGTACAGTCGGCAGCACATCAGGTTACCTATGTGAACGGAAACAGCTTTTATTACGTAGGGTGTAGGTACTAGAGGCGGTCTCGAGGTCAAACTGGGTAGTTTGACGTTCCGCCGTGTGTACATAAAGTAATTTGATTAAAATTTATTACCTACTAGTGGTTCCCCGCGACTTCGCCCGCAAGAGTTGGATTTTCCATATAAACTTTCATCGCCCATTTCACCCCTTTAATATTTTTATATCGCGACAAAATGTAGCCTATGTCCTTTCCAGGGTCTCGAACTGTCTCCATACCATTTCATCATTTCATCTCAATCGGTGCAGTGGTTTAAGCGTCAAGAGGTAACAGACAGACACACTTTCGCATTTATAATATTAGTATGGATTTTTGTCGATGTTAAATAAGAGATGTTAATGGGTAGATAGAGAATTATCTTGACGGAACAAAAAACTAGCTAAGATCAAGCGGCACTCTTAAGGGTTTACGCAATAATAAGATAAAGAGCTCGACAGTCAAATAGTTTTTAGAATTAAAGAGCTGTTTAATCATGCCACAATAAATTAAATCAAATTTCACTTACAAAAATTAATCCACTGTGTCATCCGGTGGGACTCGAACCCACGTCCCTTCGCTATCCGGGCGAGTGCTTTTACCAACTAAGCTACGGAGGACGTTAGTCAGTCGACGAATTTTTGCAAGTGCTTGCTACGCCAGTGAGCCGGCGTTCGATTTCATCAATACTAGGGGAATGTACCCGCATGTATCCAATGGAAATATTTTTACAAATATTTAACCAGTTCGATAGCACTCGCCCGGATAGCGAAAGGACGTGGGTTCGAGTCCCACCGGATGACACAGTCGATTAATTTTTGTAAGTGAAATTTAATTTAATTTCTTAAAAACTTGCAAAATAATTGCTTTAGGTTATAAAAATATAATATGCCACAATAAAATTGCAAACAAATAGTACTTACTTACTCCACATTGATTTACCATACCAAAGTCGTCAATTAAAGTTAATCCTTCATTAAGTCTCATGTCATCCTTTTCTATTTCATTGACAAAGAAAGTGACAGAACAAGACTTAATTCATCATCATCCCTAGCGTTATCCCGGTTGTGCACTCGCACGCGAGGGCCCAGGGTGCGCAGACTATGATCCAGGATTTGCCAGATCAGGTTATAATTTAATTGACTTCTCTGAGTGCGGCAGTTAGACCTGTGTTCACCAATTTTTTAATAGCCGGTAAATACTAAACATAGATTGACAGTTTATTTGACGCAATGCCTATACAAAATATGTCTAGTAATAGTTTGACGGTTGTTAAAAATTAAACCTGTGCTGGTAAACATGTTTCCTATTTTTTATGTTTAACATCAGTTTCGTTAGTTGAACTAAGAATATAAGTAAATTAATGTACTTAGTCCAAATCAAATCTTACGCATACGAAAATACGTTAAATTATTTCCTCCTTGCCGAATTTCGACCACAGCGGCCATTTTATGCCGAGGTTAGCAAATTGCGTGGAAGAAAATACTTAGAGTACACAAGTATGTGTGCAGCAATACACAGGTGCACTCTCTGATCCTTCACCCACAAAGTTCGGCGGCAATCTGATAAGACCGGAGAGAGATCAGGCGCTAGACCAACGGTTCAACGTGCTTTCCGAGGTACGTTCCACAAACTTCTTATGTCTATCCGTTATCCTAGTCGCCATAGCACAAGCTCATGCTTAGTTTGTGTTTGTTGAAACAATTTATTATTATTATTATTATTATTAACTCCTCCAAAAGTTATTTCCGGCCCGACCAGGGATTCAAACCCACGAGCTCTTGGACAGAATCCAGTGTGCTGACCACCAACGAGGCATTTATACATGTATATATTATGTGTACTAGGTATATCATTGATAGTATATGCCACACTATTTTGCATAGCAATAATATTTTTTTACATGGCCGTCTTATGTGAAGCTGATAAAGTAATCGCATTGTTTTCTGAGACCTTGTATAATTTAAACTAACTAGAATAATTACTGATTTGTGACTAATTAAGTATAAATTGTACATACACTTTTGAATACAAGCTTCGCATTCGTAACGCGTACGTAAGGATCTAAGTAGTACCTTTGTGTAGGTTGTAATCACGAATACTACATTTATTAAATGACACTAAATGCACACATCACAACAGACACTATGCTTAACTACTTACGGTGCCTAATGAAAAAGTTCTTCAAATGACTTTATGAAAGGAAACCTAATAATTTACAATATTTTATTCAGTCCATTCTGTCTTGTAAAATATGAAGTACAAACTCGTGACTTCTTACATATCTATGCCACATTCAGTCTACTTAAGCTAATATGTGAATAAATAAACGCTTACTAATATCTATTACTGCTTAATAAACAACTAATTCCACAAAATAAATGCAACAAAACATAGCGGTACTATTTCTTACCGTGACTTTCTCCACACGTATTACGGACTCTTCAATCACTTTTTTTTTATTGAATAGTACTATTCTAAGTTGAATAGTGTCAAAGACCAGCTCTGACCAAATGTTCAGCTTCATCTAATATGAGCAGCCAAATGTTTCCCTTTATTAAGGATAGTGTACCGTATTAGTGCCCGATGACTAAGCCAAAAACACTGCAGACGCAGGTTGTATTCTTACCTTAGCGCGTACTACATCTGCGACTTGGCTTTGCCGGCTAGAGCACAGCAAAAACCCAGTACAAATATTTACGGTACGTTCATTACAATAAGATTCACGTCCATCGCGGGAGAACCCAGGTTTGAGAGCTTTCAATGCTTACGCAAGCGTCCCGCCAGTTTAATTGCAGACAACTCTCGATACCATTGCAGGTTTTATACAAATCAATTAAATAAATCTGTGAATTCTGCCAGCGAATCGACCTGAAGGTGTTGAGTTTTCACCACACATAATAGGGGTAATTTTATGATTAAATTAACTGTAGACAATGCCCTTAAAGTTTGTAGGGTTTATTGCCTAACATAATTTATTATACACATAGTAGGTATAACAAAACTGAAGAAAGTCAAAATTATAGTTACATTTATCTAAAAACAATAGTTAGATCAAAGAAGTACAAAAATGCAATTTTTGATTTTTTATCAGGTGTATGTAAATGTACAGGTATGTTCCTTGTAGTAAAACAAACATTATTAAATTATTCGCGATTTTTGCCTTATTAAAGTCTGCTGTATAAATCTTCCGAGTTCGAAACCTAGGCCACAGTAGATTTGTTTTCAGAACAGTAGTGTGACTCAGCCGTATTTTTGAAATTAGAACCTACGGACGGATGGGCGGAGCGTTAGGGTTGGTACACAAAAAGTAAAAAATGACTAGATTTTTTTTCTTCATATGTGTATTGTTTTAGGTTTAGGAATGAGTCATATTTTTATTAAAGATTATTTATCATATCCACAGACAGTGGACTTCTAGTAAAACGGGTCCGTTTTTACATTGTCAGTTCGATGAGACCAGGTACAATTTACGAGTTTGCTCCTAAACATCACTGAGCCTTAAAACATATATTTAAATCCTATGTGTATGAAAAATATCCACAGACCCTGCAGTTCCCGCAATCTTCGGAGGCATTAAAAATTTTGCAAAAGTTTTTTTTTTTACATGCATACCAGTTGTCTAGGGTGGATAGTTTCCGAGTTATGGCTGTTTCAATTTTGACAGCGGTCATCCGAAATAAAGATCTCGTCGAGCCCTACGATTTGTCCCTAACCCGTATAGATTCCTAGATATTTTCGTTTCAATTTTGACAGCTGTCATCCGAAATGAAGAACTCTACGAGCCCTAAAATTTGTCCCTACACACCAGTAGTCTGAGGTGGGTAGTTTCCGAGATATGGCCGTTTCAATTTTGACAGCTGTCATCCGAAATAAAGATGATTACATGTTTCATATAACCTACTTAGTTCAATGATATCTATTGATATCTATCTGCATTTCGAAAGTCAGTCTTTGACAGCAAACCGGCTTTCGCCCCGCGTGTCACTTCGTGGGTTTGTTTGCCCAAGTCTGCTCAACGGGCCGTGTAACTGACGTGTATGCATGTGTGTTTGGATACGGGTGCTCTAGTATGTAGTTAAAATACTGTAAGGTAAGAGCGCCTTATAAGGGCATAGTTTTTGGAAATCGTTATAAATCAATTTTGGGAAGTGCGATAGTTTGTAAGACGCTATAATCATATTAAATGTTTATTTAAAAATGCGACATATGGTACAAAATCGAGGCATTAATGGCCATTTCCTTCCAAAATAGGGATTTTTAAAAGCTAGTCGGCGGTCCTTATGGGCACTAGGGTTCCAAATAAAGTCCATTATTGAACTACGAGTTTAAAGAGTTTGTTTACTAGAAAAATCACATCTTTTAAAGTAACGGCTTTAAATTGCTATTAAGTTCGTGGTCTCGAAAGATGTAAAAAAAAAATCTTGTAAATTTCTGTCGTGGCCCTTATAAAGTCTAAGGAAATGTATATATGCTATAATTCATCTATTTTATAGTAATAAATAAAAAAGAAAGTATATAAATGCAGTGTTTTATTATCTCTTGTAAAGTAAATCACAAAATGTTACTAATCAGTATTTTTTTCATTCTTAACTCTTGGACCTTATTAGGTATATGAAAGCAAAAGAAGAGCAACCATTGCAGCTTAAGTAAGGAGATCAGTATGCACGTATATTCCAAGTGTGTTTTATTTGCTTATCCTAATTATACGTAATATATTTCTTTTTATTCAATAAACAACATAACAAAATACTAAGTTAACTTGTGGGAGAACGTTTTAACAAAGAATAAAAATTCAAGTGATAAACAACTTTAAACAAAGAATGTATCGCCTAATAATGAGATAGTATACGATAATAGTTACTACAAATCAATTAAGGAAAACTAAGTCAACATTCATTGCGAATGTTACACACAATCAGGACAAAAAATATATAACTAAAATATAAGTCTTTGCTGGGATCTACTTTTTCTTCGTGATACCAGAAGTTGCAAGTTCTTACTTATCGTTATTATTATTTTTTCGTTTAATCATAAACATGAATGTTAAAATCAAAATACACGCATGTAAATTTAAACAATGGCACCATTTCACCCATTAATTCGTTGATCTTATTACTTCTTAGCTGTAATAAGGACCGGCTCTTATTTAAAGAGAACATAGTGGACCTTATTAGGCACTTAGATATGTTCTGAGAAAACCAAACAAAAACGATATAAAAAAGCAATAATTTTGGTTACTCACCCCGTCAGTCCACACTCTGAAAGTATTATAACACTGCTATTGCCGAATTATTACAAAACTTGCGGGATGTATCACTTAACAAAGCAAAAATGAATATTCGGATTTTTTAAATTGCGTCAAGTCTACCGTCCTTGAGTAAGACACGGAGCCACTGACAAAATGGCCGGCGCGAAAGCTATGAATGTTGTTGCACTTTTGTGATTGGTCACTGGGGAGGGGCCGCGCGATACCCGCTTTGGTTTAAGTATTAAGTGCGGGAAGTTTGAAGTGGTGACCCTTATTTGGGGTCGGCTCTTATTAGGCGCACCTACCTTATATCTATGTATATACCGTGCCTAGGCTTTGTTTTATCTCAATAGGATTAGTACATCCAGAGATACATGGTGACCTCTCTTCACCATACGACTTAGTACTAGTAAGAGGTCATTATTATTGGAGTGTGATGGGATAATGACTCAATCCCAATTCGTAACATCGAGTCTAGCTGCGCAGCAATGGTCCACTATACTCCTTTACAATTTACTTTAATTTGACGTTTTGGAGTAGTTGGTGTGAAAAATAACTTTGACCACCCGATTTAGTTTCAGTTTTTTGCTGAACTAAGTTAAATGGAACAGAAAGAGAGGTGAAATAACGAGTAAGTAGAAGCTTTCCTTTAAAAACTTTGACGCAACGTATTTTAATGTAAATATACATAAGTAAATATGTACCTAGATATTAAAACAATTACAGAAATCTTCTTTAATGAATCGGACATAAATGAATCGTATCTTATCTTAATGATTAATATCTTTGTAGAATTCAAATTCCAGATTATCAATACAATACTATTTTAATGGAACATTGTTTTATAAAAGGAAATAACAAGTTGTGTAATAAACAATAATATGAATGCATTTACAGTCGAATAGGCTTCGATTGTATCAGTAAAAAAAGAAGGCACAATTTGAGAAAATAAATAAATTATCAAACAAAAAACCTACATACCTACTATCTTTCGCGCGAAATGATTAAGATAATTATATTAAGATAACTAATCGTATTACTTATTTCGTTATTATAACGTATCACTATTAACTTCAAAATACCTCAACATTTTTTAAGTTGACGTTGTATTCATTTTTTAATCATTATTTTAACACAATCAAGACATTGTTTTTATGATATTCTCAATTTTTATAGTAATCCGGTGTCCCACCGGATGACAGTCGATTAATTTTTGTGAGCGAAATTCAATTTGATTTCGTAAAAACTTGCAAAATAATTGCTTAAGTTATAAAAATAATTAAATTTTATAGTATTAATCTTCACAAAAGGCTATCAATGTCATCAAGTGCAGTCTGATAGAAAACCCTATTTTTTTTGTATGGTGTTTTATCCTAATAGTAGACTTATCAAACTTTGTACCGCCTTAGGATAGAAATTTTTGACTACTTTGACTTTCCTTACAAAACTTACTACTGCACACTGTGCCCGGTACTCGTACTTATACTATTATTATTATATAATTCAAGCATTTTTTTTTAATTTTGCGAAAGTAACTACTAAGACATTTTGTTGTGTACATATTTACTTACAAACAAGTTAGGTTTAAAGTTCATTACTGCGCTGTCTGGTAATGTGAGAGGTAAGAAATTCTTTAATGCGCACCTAATACAGTAGATATTTACAAAAAAAGTCATAGAGAATTGGAAAATTTAGGCAGTCTTAATGCTACAAAAGAAAGGTAGGCAGTAGGTACTCAGTATTTTTTTCAAGTTTTGACACTTTTCTCGGGGGGAAGGAATTTTGGGGCTAAATGGTGACGTCATTTTAGAAAGATAAATTAACACTTCACGTGATTATTTTCTTTTCATTGCCTTACAATCAACTTTACAAAATCCATAGAAAATCGAATTCCGTATGGGTGCGGTATAATACCCCATAGGCCTTATATTAGTTTAGGTGGAGTAAAAAAAAACAGTTTATGATATTTGTCACCTATAGATTCGATTCGAAATCTGCCGACTCGAAACTTTACTATAGACTTAGTCGTGGGCAACAGCTGGTATAGTAAGGTGCAACAATTGATAGTGATAGTACCAACACTACTTACTAATAATAATATAATTGAATAGTAACATCTTGTTATTATTTTCTTATAGTGCTAAGTAGTAAATAAACAGTCCATATTCAGCGCAATGTAACTGAACAACGAATCTTAAGGAATGAATGTGAATCCCCGCGAGAACAATAGAGTATAGAGTTCGGTCCCCGATGGCTGCCATAACGGTAGGTATGTAACGTCGATAACCTATTTATTGTTTATTATCCTCTTTAAACTAACACAAAGTAATCTACAACAAACACAATTGTTCACCTACTTACAGAAAAGTGCACACAAACTCGAATTTCAAGTGTTTGTCTAATTAAACATTTTTATTATAAAATTAATTGACTGTTTTGTCCCGATAGACACTCCACAAACAGATCTCATTCACGACACTGAAAGGAATATCAATAGCAGGGGTTTTTAAGTACATAATCTTAGTTGATAACACGTTCCGTTGCAGCGATTAGTGGATTTTATTAATAACTAGCATTCGACCGCGACTTTGTTCGCTTTAAGTCGGTTTACGCAGGCAGTTCATTTATTTTTATACAGTGCAAGTCTTATTAATTACAAATTTAAAATGGGGGAAAATGCTTCATTTTATTATTATTTTTTACTTATACAAACTATTTTTGACGTCCATTCTAATCTAATCATCACGATAAAAAATCACCTTAACGTTTAGCCATAGTACACGGCGTATTTTAACGTGCAGATGAAGCGCGTATTGCGATACAGACGCGCTGTAGTCGCTCGTATAGCTTCTGCGTTTTGATCAGATCAGATGTACAACGGCGTGGGTTGAGACTACACTCCTTACGCTGGTTTAGTACTGCTTTTAAGAAGAAAAAAACGTGAAAATAGGCGAATCTATTGGATAGAGCCAATTACTAATAGACTCCGCTGCCCCTTCTCCGCCCCTTTGCACGCTTCACACGCGCGTTTGTATCGCATTTTACGCGTGTTTGAATCTATACAAACGCAAAAATCGGCATCTACGGCGTAGACGACGCGCGTTCTTTAAGCGCGTGTCGTCTGCGCGTTTTAAATACGCCGTGTGCTAGGAGCCTTACCAACCCCAATTTGTAGCCAATGTTGTAATTAAGATAAACGTAATATTATTAATCGAAAACTATTGATATAACTGAAAACTAATAGAAAGTTAGGTATATGAGGTCTTTTCTTCAAAAATATTACAATTATTACAAAAGGCTAAGAAAAAACCAGGGCAAGTGCGAGTCGGACTCGCGCACTAAGGATTCCTTACAAACAAATGTTTCTTTCTACGATGTAACCATTAAATAACTGAATGATGTAACCACATATTTTTTCCTTTACTCGTACTTTATTACTGCTGCTATACTCCTTTTTACTTTACCTTTCTTCTTGACTATCAGGATTCTATGTCTATGGGAAGTACCGCAATAACCTGTCGCTTGATCATAGAGTAGGTATGCCCATTGCATCTGACTTTGCAATGAGCGATTTTTCTGGTGTCAAAAATCAGTACTTAAAATCCGCTAGATGGCGTTGAACAACCAAGTCAGGTACATTTTCATAAAAAAATGCTGGTTAAGCATTTATTATATTTATGTTTAGCATGTTTTAGATTCACGCGTACTAACGGGTAATTTTTGAACAATTCAATGATCATCGAGAATTTTTATTTCATAAAATTTTATTTTGAAACTCGCAAATTTTTAATGTAATATCTTCCACTTCATGTCTGTTCTTATAATATTAAAATAATTTGTTTTTGTTTTATGTTCAATGATTTCGACGCAATATTTATATAAACCATAAAGTTAATATACCTAGCGGAATAGAGGAACAAAGAGCTGAGCGAGCGAGATGTCTCTAGCAGCAACACTGTATGATAAAAAGAGATGTGTGATGTGATGTAACAGAAACGTTTTCGAAACTGTCAAACAGTTTGTCGGCACTTATCGGCACGCTGAGAATTTCAGCTATTTTAATTTTTCAAATATTACATGATATCGTTGATATATTTTTTTAATATTTTTGGTGAAACGTGGTGACTTGTGCAGTAATTAATTGTTGTACGACACAGCGAAGTAACCCAGAAAAATTATAATTTCACAGGTAAATTGTATCAAATGGACACCACCTATTTTAGGTTTATTTTTGCCAATGCGTTTCGACTTTTAAGTGCTTAGTGTGATAGTTATCTTCTTTAAACATTTATTAATGTAAGAAGCAAAAATCCAATACACAAAATGCTGAATTTACGAATATTTTGTGTAAAGAAATAATTTTCGTTTTAACACTAGGGCTGTATCAAGTTATCGATATTTCTTTTCCACTGTCTATCACGTAATAAACGAATAATATGTATTACTGTTGTTTAAGTACCTATCAATTCATCAGAATCAGCCTGGGAATATAATTACTATTTAAGATACGTAGTCAATCCGTGCAGTTTTTACCTGTTAGAATAGTTACTAACATTAGTAATAAATGTATTTTTCTTTATAAAATAAAATACATGCCTAAAATTTATGAATCGTCCAAACTGAGTTCCAAACAAAAAATCAAGTATTAAAAATTCAAGTGCAGTAAGCACTTTAAACAAAAATATTTCAAGATGTGACGAGAAAAAAGAAAATAATACTATTCTTCTGCTGATGTTTCATTGAATAGCAATGTCTACTTATGGTTATGTCTACATATTATATGTTTTGCTTAGTTTGCGAATAGATTATATGTTCTATATTTATTTTTCACAGGTCAAGATAAAGCCTAGACGCACAGTTTCGTCCTATGTTTACAAAGATATTGTACCAGAGGCATTCACATGTGAATCATCGTCATCGCAGTCTAGATCGACACCGTCGCTATTGCAACAGTCCACACCATCGACCTCTCTCCAACTAGATTTGACGCCAAGGAAAAATAAGCTTATGTCTAACCTAAATGCACTAAGTTGCATCTCAATAAGTTTTTTTTTAAATAAACGATGTAAACAACAACATTTTTCATAATCATATTTTTCATTTCACTTATTATTTTTGGAACAACCGTATCTTTTGAGTTTTTCTTAAATGTTTTACTTCACTCCAGAAGCAAAGTTTCAGCCATGAAAAATATCGATACTAATGTAACAAGCGACATGACATGCATCACTGACACACATTTATGAACAATTTTACACACACAAATGTCATCCTATTTCGGTTTCGTTTGACATCTCGTGTTTGTTCCTCTATTCCGTTAGGAATATTAACTTTATGATATAAACTTAGATGGAGCGTCATCTATCAACATAAAACTAAAATTTTGACCTGTCACAAAATCCGACAAGGGGGCTACTTACGTAACTCTGGTGCTAACAATTTTAGATTGAAATCGCTTGAAAATGTCACATTTGAACTTCAGTTACTCTGTTAAGTTGGCCATTCACGGTCAGTTCAAAAAATGACTCCACTCACTAACATAAAAATAATCTGAAAGCTGACTTTCATACAGTGCTGCTAGAACGTGGGCAATTCCCCACGCAAAGGGGACTTTTAGTTTTTTTAATTTAGTGGGTAAAATGGGCGAAAAGTCTTAGAACCGGTAAAATATGGGCAATTGTGGAAAAAAATAACGTTGTTACTTTTTTAGTACTTATGCCTAATAGCCTAGATTTTTATTACCCATATTGAAAACGTAAAATTTTGGTCGTACCTCAGACCGACTAATTAGTGTAACTGGCCGTGAATAACCAACTTTAGCAACAAAACTTTGATTGAAATAATTTCATTCAAAGTTACATAATCCACTACAAGGTCATGCGCGATCCGCCTGCGCCCCTGCGCAAGACGTGCGTGGGGTGAGAACATAGGAACCCCCTCACCATCACCTCTGGCGACTGCAGGACGGTCCCGCGCAAACTTGTCGAACTATAGTTCAAATTGCTTTCACCAAAATGGTCGTAGAAAGAACATGGTGAGTGAGAGTATTACCGGTATAATTGTCCTCACTTGTTTGATTAAATTAACCCTATTGGCGGCAAAAACATGCTCATATAAGTCGGTGATTCACACTTAGATAACTATAGTCTGATACATTTCAGAACAATTTTTATCATGTTGATGTTGTCACATTTTTGACATAGACGGACTCAGGTTGTAAAACCGTAGAGTTGCTTACTCATAGATAGATACAGTATATTTTTGGAGTCCGTCTAAATTTTTAGTGTTTTGTTATTGATACGAACCAATTCTATTGCAGATCCGATACTGGTTTCGTACGATATTTTTGCGCAATTGGAAAAAAATGCTCGAAATCTACTTACTTACCATCATCCTTGAAGTCACAGCACTCAGTCAGGTTTGCTTAGGACCTTAAGATAGCTATTACAAAATGTGAACAAAAAAATATAATTTTTATTACTCCTTAAACAATCAAAAATAGGAAGCTGCTGTCTTAGACTATCACTTTGGTGCACTTTTCTAAAAAATACGTTGTTTTAATAATCTATTTATTCGAATTCACAACTTTCTACGAGCCAGGCTGTAGTTTGTTAAGTAATTTAGAGGGGTACAAAAATGATTTTTCATCTCACCTGTTCGGAAAGTTCAACTTTCATGTGTAGATAGCCGGGTGAGAAATAGCTTTACCCTCCTACTTTATACTCCTACTATTAAATAAAAGGCCACTATCAA
Source organism: Pyrausta nigrata (assembly GCA_949316185.1). Classification (NCBI taxonomy): domain Eukaryota; kingdom Metazoa; phylum Arthropoda; class Insecta; order Lepidoptera; family Crambidae; genus Pyrausta; species Pyrausta nigrata. The sequence goes on from OX438936.1 coordinate 6,953,069, forward strand.
GAGTATCGATAGTTATTGCAATAGATCGAGATTTTAATATTGAACTTTGACACTATCGATACTATCATTACTATCGGTAGACTATCGATATTTTATCGATACTTTTGCTTTTGCCTCAACTATCGATATTTTATTGATACTATTGCTTTTGCCTCAACTATCGATAGTCTATCGATACTATCGATATATTCTCGATACTTTTGCTTTCGCCTTAACTATCGATAGCCTATCGATACTATTGCTTTTGCCTCAAATATCGACAGTATATCGATATTTTATCGATACTATTCCTTTTGCCTCAACTATCGATACTATCGATATTTCAGTGATACTTTTGCTTTCGCCTCAGCTATCGATAGTCTATCGATACTATCGATATTTTATCGATACTATTGCTTTTGCCACAACTATCGATAGTCTATCGATACTATCGGTATTTTATTGATACTATTGCTGTTGCCCCAACTATTGATATTCTATCGATACTATTGCTTTTGCCTCAACTATCGACAGTCAATCGATATTCTATCGATACTTTCCTCATAGTCGAAATGAAAAATAGTATGTTTAACTCGGGTGAAAGCACACCCATTCTACTCTCGAGAGTAAACTTCTCGAGTGGAATGGTCACTTTCGTCCCTTGTATAACAATCTACTATTCTGTCAACATTTTGTGATAGTAAGTACCTAATATAGCCCACTTAATACCATTCCGCTTGTATAGTTTCCACACTTGACACACTTGACTTGGTGTAGTGGTTCGCGCACCGGACTTCTAAACCAGGCGGTTGCGGGTTCGAATCCCGCAAGGGGCAAGTGCAGTTTGTGTGATGATCACGAGTATTTGTACCTAAGTCATGGATGTTTATAAATGTATATAAGTATGTCTATCCGTTATCCTAGTCACCATAGCACAAGCTCACGCTAAGTTTGGGGCTGGGTAATTCGTGTGTTTGTTGAAACAATTTATTTATTTATTAAAATACGTCACATCTTCCTACTACTTACCAGCACAATACGTGTTCTGTACAATCATTTGATTGATTTTTTAAATATTTATCCAATGCTGCTCAGAAATCTACTCGCATGTCTATCAGCTACATTTTAAGATTTCATGACCACCTTGATAACTATTTTGCGAACAGTGTACAGTTAGGAAATGACACTCGTACTTATTACTTATGCAATCACTGCACCACTTAACTCATTTGTCTGTCCATATAGTATGCGCCCAGTTTACTATAATTGTCTCTGCTTTGTGGGCAGCGCACGTGTTAAGTTCACACAAGTTACGACTACAAAATAAGTAGCGTGTCTACGGATTTCTATATCTATTTCGTTTTTGTTTGATGTCTCATTTATGCAGGTTATCTTGGACAATTGTTATTGTTGATTACGGAACTGTGTTACTTCAACAGTTCCCGAAAAGATTTTTAAATTGCTTTAATCTAAGACACGATTAGGATCTTTCAGCATGCGGTGACACAGGTTATTTCCTTTGATGAAAGAAAAATACAACGACTTTTTAATTCTAACTTTACCTATAATTTAGACACAATACTTGCGATCTTAAAACTAAATTATTACCTACTTGTTTGTTTTGTATTTGGTTACACACAAAAATTATATTGGGAAATTTTGTACACAACACGTCGTTACATTAAAAGAGCAAGAAATAATTATTACATGCATGCTTAAATACCTATGAATGTATCTACAATTTAAATAACACAGTATTTTGTACCCAGTTAGTTAAAAAATCCATACTTAATATTATAAATGCGAAAGTGTGTCTGTCTGTTACCTCTTGACGCTTAAACCACTGAACCGATTGAGATGAAATTTGGTATGGAGACAGTTCGAGACCCTGGAAAGGACATAGACTACATTTTGTCGCGATATAAAAACATAAAAGGGGTGAAATGGGAGATGAATGTTTATATGGAAAACCCAACGTAGTCGCGGGGAACCACTAGTAGATAATAAGTAGGAACAAAAGATTAAATTATTATGACTAGCGAAAATTATCTCTGTAGTAATATCCACGAGCCAAGTTTTTAGGGTTCCGTAGTCGAGAAGAAACCCTCTTAGTTTCGCCACGTCTGTCTGCCTGTCTGTCTGCTGCCTAGCAAGAGACCCTTCTTAATAGGAGACTATAAAGCTGTCATTTGGTATAAACATGTATCTACGTCCATCACGCTAAAAAAACAGTTGAATAAAATATTTTTAGAGTAAATGTAAAGAGAAGAATGACGACTCTATCGACAAGAGGACAGCTCTTGATTATGTAGTATTAGGTAGTAGGTAGGTACTTAGTAGGTAGAGTGGAGATGTTATTTTTGTTTCGTTTAACCCAACGTATGTGGTATCGTTGAATATTTAGGTCTCTTAAAATATTCTAGGTTTGTAAAGACTTAGAAATCTGTTTGCAAAATTGAATAAATACAAAGCTATGAAGTGCATAATTTTGTTAGTCATATTTCCTACCGGAGAAACGCCTACTTTGGGTGCTTGACAAAAACTATGAGAGTAGCACATGACGTATTTGAAAGGGGAAGCACCACGGCTCTAGGATTTACTAGTTAATGAATGTCGCCAGTTACTATCCACGAGGGCCCGGGTTTAAATCCCGGGTCGGGCAGTTTGTTTGGGTTTTTCTGTGTTGAAATAACCCAAATATAGCTCCGGAATCAGGTAGTTGGTGGTACACACCCGTGCCTCGAAAAGCACGGTAATTAAGCCGTTTAGTCCTGCGCCTGAACTCTCTCCGGTCATGTCGGACTGCCGTCTCACCGAACTATGAAAGTGAAGGAACAGAGAGTGCACTTGTGTATTGCGCACACACTTGTGCTCTATAATATCTCCTGCGTAGTTGTTTACAATAATATCTCCTGTTGCGATTGGCCGCTGTAGTCGAAATTCGGCTAGGAGGACATTATTATTATTATAATATGTTGTTGTATGTTTATGTGTATGTTGCTAGAGAAGAGAAAATATTGTATAAGCAGCTCATAAAACCAGCTGAATTAAAAATGTTGTTATCTTATCAATAGATAATTAATTTTGAAAGAATGGAAACTACGGAACCATACATTTCGGCGCGACCCAACACGCAATTGCCAATTTTTTATCGACTGCTTTCAACAGGATTAACGTATTAAGGATAAAAAAAACTTTATCATGAGAAAAATAAGTTTGAAGTCAACAAAATAAGTGATTTTCTCTTTTTATTTTCATTGAATGCCAATATTTTAATAATATTTATCATGTGTAAGAACTTTTTGTTAAGTTAATTTTGTTATCACCTTAAAAAAATACTTACAGTGCCCGGCGGTTAATAATACTTCAAAATTCTGCTAAACAATAAATCTAATAATTGATTGACATGGACACGAAAACAGAACTACAATGAAGTCCTTTAGTTCTGAATAAGTTATGTAAAACGATTATAATAATAATTAATGGACATGGAAGTTAGCATTCGTAATATTACTAATTATGTAAGTATTCAGAAATCCGTAGGTACAGTCAAGAGCATCAATGTATGCCTTCGATTTGAGACCTTATTACAGTGGCATAAAAACTTATTGGTTTTCATTTCATTGCTTGTTACTACTATAGACACATTGTCAACAACACTTGACAGCAGATGAAAAGTGCTACATCAGCGGTTGGGAAACTGGCCGTAAGGGCGTTTTTATAAACGTGCGGATTTGTGCCACGCAGAATTGAAATACATTTCGTGATGCCAAAGAACATTTTAACACGTCGCTGCGTTGTCACGCACGCAGGAACATAACACAATCCAGCGTGCGTGAACAAATCTGCATGACTGTAAAAACGCCCTAAAGTACATAATTTCAAGCGTTTTATTTTCTAAAGCGCCCGCGCCCATTGTAAATTCTTGCGCCAATTTAACGGTGCAAAATCATCCGTATTATAGCTGTATATAATGCCACAGTGTTTAGCTTGTTGTGCTGTCCTTACGTAAATTGTGGTACATAGAATTTGTTTCATAAAACTTCTTAGTTATTTTCATGGAAAAGTATTTCGGTTTATCATTTCATGCCGATATACAGAATGGTCAAAAAGGATTTATGGTAAACTTACAAAATAACAAATACATTGTGCCTTTCATCGGCCCAGCTTTCATCTTTACTTTAAATAGGTACCTAAGCACATCCTCGTTTCTGGGAAAATTCCATGACAATGCCGAATCATACAACAATACGGTTACAAACAATAGTTCGGTTAAAAAAATATGCTTTACCAGGAATATTCTAATCTTTCCTCTAAGCCCCTAGAAACTCTTACTTAAAAGGGCTTTTACACAATATTGTAAGAAAAGTAGTTTTCCGGAAAATACCCGCTATTTACGGTAAAAAGCGGAGGCCGTTATATCGTGCGTGGGTACTCGCAAATTTTATAGGTAGTAACTCTATACCTTGTAGTAGTTTTACTTTTTTAGAAGATGATGGTAATTACGTATAGGTACATTTTGATGATTCACCATCAGTTAATCGCTTCAGTCCGACTGATGTACGTCCAAAAGCAAACGATAGGCTCATCAGTCGGACTGATGACCCCACTCACTGGCTTAAAAGCCCCTCTGAAACTTTCTTTCAGTTCAGTTCCAGTGTTGCCAGACCGTGGGCGATTACCCACGCCATAAGGTATTTCAGGTGTTTTTACACAATGGCAAAAAGGACAGGAAGAACGTAGGAACCGTAAATTAAGGGCGATTTTGAACAAAATATGATTAAAGCCTACTTCTTAAAGCCAAGATTTTAGTTCGTTGAATTATCGGAGTAGAAGTATGTTCGATAACATCGAAAAAAAACACCGATACACCAAACTAAGTACTTTATTTGTAAATTACCATCTCTCCAATTCACGTTTCCTCGTGGATTGATCCACCCAGTAGCTTATTTTTTGCTGGTCCATTCTCTTGAGATATCGCATGTCGTCAATAGAGTTATCGTTGCAAAATAGTTTGGATATTACCTCATAAGACACCCTGAAGATGAAGATGATCAGGTCCAGCCCTGATATGAGAGTAAATCCAAGCATGAGACTTAAGAGTCCTCCGAAGGCAGCTGAAACAAAAGTAAACAATTCAAATTCATCTATTTTTTCAATTTTACTTTTTCTTTCTACTGTCATTCTGTCATCTGTACACACGACCGCTCGTTAGGCTACTCTACTTTGACCTTGAGATCGTGTCGTAGTTCACATGGGTAACCTGACGCGCTACCAACTGTACAATCAATAGTATTATAGATAGGTACTTCGGGACAATTTGTGGACTTGTGATAAGAAGAAGCAGCGCCAGTTACTATAATCATGTTTACAAAATTATGTTCATTAAGGTTACCCCATAATTTCCACTATCAAAATGATCTTTCAAAGTCAAAAATAATTTATTCAATTTAAGACAAAAAATGCCACTTATGAACGTCAAAAATTTAAAAATCAGTAATACCCAAAGTAGCCTTAAACGGGATTATCCAAGATAAGATAAGATATCTATATATGTATCCTGAGTATGTTATGTTTGGAGGGCGTAAAAACTTAGACAAAGATCATTTATTAGAATAAAACAAGAGCTGCCTCGGTATCAAACCCTGTGGTACACCTTAATAAAACAATTATAAAAACCATTTATTTTAGACAAAGTCCATAGAAATAGGTGCCCTGAAAGATTTAGCTCCATTTACGTAACTTCATTGCGCTCTAGTCTGCTCTAGGTAGCTAGTAAGGGAATGAAATAAACTAACTAGTACTACAGTACTATAACAGTACATTGTTTAGCTACTAAACAGAACAGTACTCGTACTAGTAGTTAGTTTATATTTTATTGTATATTCAAAATATGTGCTAAACTTTAGCACATATTTTGAATATACTAAATAAAATATAACAGAAACACTATAAAAGTGCTTGTGGCGCAGTGGCGGCAGCGCTTTGGTAGTGATACCAAAAGTTAAGCAACCCACGGCGCGGTCGTGATTGAATGGGTGACCATTCCGACCATTTAAGTGACGTCCATGACAAGCATCTCCGTGCTTCGGAAGGCACGTTAAGCAGTTGGTCCCGGCTAATATCTGTGGTATTAGTCGTTAAGCCTAGTCAGAGGCCCTAGGGCGGCTTGATAACTTCTGACAGTAAGGTTTGTCACTTGCCTTACATACACCCCTCCACCAATCCGCACTGAGCCCGCGTGGTGAAGTATGGCTCGTTCCTCCTCATAGTTGAGGTAAGGCCTTTTCCCAGCAGTGGGATCTAATAGGCTGACTTATACTATTAAAGTTACACTTTCTCGAGTTACCTATTTTTGTATTGTGACTCTATTTCTGCCGGGAAGCGGCATGATTATAAGAATTAATCTCCAGAACTACAACCTTAACCATTTTTGAAAACTCAACCAGTAGAACGCTGCATTATTGCTGGACATAAATACCTATATTGTTACTACAAAATGCAGAGACCTCACACTATGAGGTTCGCCATCTCATCTTGCGCAAATGGAGTCTATTATTGACTTAATTTACTTACAGCTCCATATCGATCATAAGCGAGTTATTTCACGAGGCAGGAAACACGTTTTGTTGTAGATACGGACACCGTAAGGTATTCAGTTTTAAAAATTAATTTAGTAACACACTTACACAAGAGACTGTTTTAATGAAACTATGTCTATTACTTCATCTTATATCTTAGACTTTTGGCACTAGAAATGAGGATATGTCAAGTCCTACCAAAATGTAGGGGTCCTACATCCATAGACTATATCCCAGTTTTAGATATAAGTATTTGGATTTGCATGTAAAGATAGAAAAAATATGTATGTAGGTATACGAGTACTAGTATACATGTACAGTCATCAGGAATTGAGATACATAATCTGTGACGCGTAGCACCGGCGACAGCGCAGTGACATGTGAAATGTTTTTTGACATCACTGATTATGTATCTGAATCCCATGTGCGTAATCAAATCTACACGACTGTAAAAACGCTCTTAATGCCAAGCCTTAATACTTATGAATTGATTTTGTTTCACACCAAGAGGAAGGAACAGCATCAAATAAATAGGATATTAAACTTAAAAATGTTCGAAATCGCGAATATTTCTCCCGAACCAAAAACGTTTCCCCACTGCACTTAAACCTTTTTAGGTTTCAAATGTTTTTGCGACTTTCTACGTTTTTACCATTCTAAGTCGATTACTAAAATTCAATAAGAAATATCCTCACCAGTAACAGAATCGGATACGCCATCAAAAATGTTTGCCGATTTTCTGGCTGTTAGTTTTATTTTTCAGAAATCTATAAATACCGGTTGAAAATTCATAAGTTAGAGTAAATAATTATAGCTAAGTATGTACGTACATATATGACGAATAAATTGTCTCTGGAGAAAAAGTGTAAAAGGTTTACTGACCCATTCTAAATTTTAACCCCGTATACTTAACAATAATTATGTTACTGATACAACTAATATCACTAAACTGACTGATACAACTAAAATTATAAACATATTTTCATTGATGTACCTCTAAAACGTGATATTTTTCCTGTATTACCTAGCAACAGGTAAGTAACTCGATTTGCTGAGTAATGGGCATGCTTTCATCTCATCTCAGGCGTGTGCTTCAAAAACCCCGATCTAAAAGGGGCTGATTCTGGTGCGTAAGGCCCAACAGTCCCTTTGCATCGTCGCTGCACAGATTACGCACATGGGTTGCACACAACAAATGGGTTTTTGGCAATTTCGTAAATAAAATTTTAAACAAATCAAAAATGTTGATATTCCCATAGTTTTAGTCTCGTTGTAATGAGGATCAATAAAAGAACAGGATCCTAAATTTAAGCACCAGCAAACATATTATAAAAAATATTATACATGGAAAAGTTGACCAAACTGCAGGAGGATTTTCTGTTGAACTAAATTCTCCTAATCATGTTTTGAGATACATGATAATGGTCACGATGTCTTGAAGTGAAATGAACGGGGTTTCTTCACATAATGAATTATAGACCATTTCTATCGATTGTTCACTTTATAAACACGTAAGTTAGTATGTGAGGATAATACTTTGATACAGATGAAACTTACTTATACCTAAGATGTGTAATATTTTATGACAAATCATAAATTCCCAATAACGCTACCTTCTGTTTGCTTCAGATCGTTTTCTCATCAAAAAATTTCCTTGTTTACGTCAATTTATTTGGCGAATCATAGCAAAAAGCAGACAATCCCTCTTAAGTAGGTATTAATGAAAATCCTTATTAATAAAAAATACAAAGGATTTTTACCCGCCCACGGCAAAGGTAAAATATTAATTGCATTTTGTAAGCAATTTCTTTGCCAGTTTTGACGTTGAGTTTTAGAGTTGGGACAGCAATCGCACAGATAGCGAGCGGTCGTGGGTTCGAGTCCCACCAGAAGGTGGTTTTTCAAATTAATTAAGCACTGTTTTATGTAGGTATGTTAATCATGTATTACCCATGTTGTTACTGTCATCGAGCGGCGGTGGCGCAGTGGCTAGCGGGTTGCCGCTCATGTGGGAGGCACCTATTTGTTTCTTACGTTTACGCGAATTGTTGAACTCATTAAAACACAATTTTACGGATTACTTCGCGATTTATTTACATTTTATTTTAAACCTGACGTTTCGAACACTTTACAGCGATCGTCTGAGTCTCCCTGTGACCACGATCGCTGTAAAGTGTTCGAAACGTCAGGTTTAAAATAAAATGTAAATAAATCGCGAAGTAATCCGTAAAATTGTGTTTTAATGGGAGGCACCTGTTCGTTCCCACATTCCGCCATGTACCAATGACTTTTTCTGAGTTATTTACATTAGTTGTTTCACTAACCGATGCTCTAACGGTGAGGGAAACATCGTGAGGAAACCTGCACATTCAGGCGACTGCATGTGTAACCATGATCCAAAACTGGTCAGGTTCCCCTGATAACAGGGTCACGGAGGTCAGATGGCAGTCGCTCCACTGTAATTACCTGATCTGCCACATCCTGGATCCTGGATCCATGATCATGTTGTTACTGTGTTAATGCGAACCCTACCATTTTTCTAAGAGATAATAGTTCATCCATGAGTTCATACAAATAAAATCAGTACAACGAACGATTTCGCACGAAAGATTACAATGTCAATAAGTCCGCCTCTTATACAAAATTTTCAGTTGTGCAATAAAGCTTGAATAAATAAATACATTCTGTTTAGATTTTGGAAGAAGGTCCTAAAGGCCGTGTCTTTAGATTGCGTTGACTTTGCAGTTTAATTTTTTTACAGGCATACGTTGTAATTTGTGTTTTTTTTTTCAGCTTGACACCTGTATCACAGAATAAGTACTAGTACTTCGTACAGAAGTATGACTTAGCAATTGTATTCAAAGAAATGTCTACTCAATGTCGTCAACAATATGGCGTAATTTAGTTCGCCTCAGAGTCAATCACATTTTCGTGTGAAAAATCCATTGCAAGATAATTTCATACTTATTGCTCTGGAATATGATTCATAATACACTAAACCTATTCAGTGACGTAATATCACGCGACGCGATAGGGTTGACTGCTACGAGAAGCTTCTAACGCCATCTAGCGCCTCTTTCTAGTACTTTATTCATTCTCGTCCAGCCAGGAACGTAGCCGCGCAGCCGCCGGTGAATAAAACGCGCGAGCGTGTCGCTGGCCTGTAGCGACACGCAACTTGTTTTAGCCCCTAAAGTAAGGGTCGCCGCGCGTAGGTACGTTTTTGCTACCCACGCGGGGAGATACACAGGCCTGCCTGTACGCCTTCTTTAGAAAGAGGTTCTTGATAAACAACAAAGTGACCCTTTAATAATGAGGTAAGGATTCCGAAAAAGTACAAACCAAGTATATTCTGCCAATTTAGGTACACGTCCCGTCGGTACTTCGTGGAGACCAGGTCGTTGAAGAATACATTCACCAGAGAACGGTTTTCCAGCGTCAGATCTTTGCTAGAAAAATATACAACAATTACTTATAAAATTTATCGTGGCAACTTCGTTCTACTGCACGTGGATATTGCATGAAAATAGTCTAACACGCGTTTTGGACTTTGCATTAAATCATGCGTATGCGCAAAGATAATTGACTTGCCACTTGAAATGTCAGTTTGATTTGAACTTGGGGCATGTTTTGTTTTTGTTGAAAAATCATTACTTAAAAATCTGTTGATGTTGAACAACATAAGTCAAGTAATCATCTTATAACGTTTATATTTAGCATGTTTTAGATAAACGTGTATTTATAGGTATTTTTTTAACAATTCATTGATTACTGAATTTTGAAACTCGCTTATTTTCGACGTAAGTACTTTCAGTACATGCCAAAACACAAAATATTACAATATTTTGTTTTTGTTTTACGCTCAATAACTTCGACGCAATATTTATGTAAGTAACTTAGACGAGTAGCGCCATCTATCAACATAAAATAAAACTAAAATTTGAAGCTGTTGAATTTGAGCTGTCAGAAAATTCCTCATTATATCCACAGGCGCAGTTTATCAAAGCGTAATCATTGTCGTGTTGATCTTTGATGCCGACGACTTAAATTGTAAATGAATTGCAACAAAACATCATAAATTGATTAAGTATTAAACAAGTAGGTACTCACAAGAAAGGATGACCGTTTAATTCAATTTTCTTAGCTAAAGATCCAAGAGCTACTTCGAAGTGGTAATTGAAATGTTCACATTCCGGTAAACAATGGATGTCTCCGCCATACTTCTTAAATATACGGATATCGTCAAATCCTGAAACAAAAAAAAATGTTATAGCTATAATCTAGCTTTTATCGAGGAAAAGTGCTCCTTACAGTCTCAAGGCCAAAATCGCTAGCACATCGCATCGTATCGTTAAAACCAAATGGCTATTATAGCAATAATTAGATTAAAACTTAATTTTTTAGCCCCCGACGCAAAAACGACGGGGTGTTATAAGTTTGACGTGTCTGTGTGTGTGTGTGTGTGTCTGTCTGTCTGTGGCATCGTAGCTCCCGAACGGATGAACCAATATTGATTTAGTTTTTTTGAAGTATGCTGACCGGTGATTTGAATTTTAAAATCGTCTGAGGCGAGCTAAGCGAATTTCTCTGCGAAGTGGTACGGCGCAATTGACCGCGATAGTACCTACAGTGACCAGCACTATGTTTTTGGTTGCAAAATCACCTCTACTACAACTGCATAAGGAGGCGTAGTGTTCACCTTTAAGTGCTGTAGTCCGTAGATATATCCTTATGTATATGACCCACAGGTATAGGTATTTACGCAATAAAGTGACAAGTACTAGGTTGTCGCATTATCAAACATCTGCAATATTAGGTTAGAGCTGAGATCGACGCTATCGATAAAACTAAAATAGACAGACAAAATAAGTGTACCTACATAAAGGTAGATTTTCTGCAATCATTTCTTGATATAAAATAAAAGTTACAACAAATTTAAGAGTACGTATGAGTACTATAATAAAACACGCAATAGCAAGAGCTCTAAGTAGATAGGTATCATTTTTATCTATAGCTCTGAAATTTTTATGATTAGTATCTAATAAACCTGACCAAGAACTTTCTTTCAATCAAGATAAGTAGGTACATTTTATATCTATAATAAGTCAGCCTATTAGATCCCACTGCTGGGAAAAGGCCTCACCTCAACTATGAGGAGGAACGAGCCATACTTCACCACGCGGGCTCAGTGCGGATTGGTGGAGGGGTGTATGTAAGGCAAGTGACAAACCTTACTGTCAGAAGTTATCAAGCCGCCCTAGGGCCTCTGACTAGGCTTAACGACTAATACCACAGATATTAGCCGGGACCAACTGCTTAACGTGCCTTCCGAAGCACGGAGATGCTTGTCATGGACGTCACTTAAATGGTCGGAATGGTCACCCATCCAATCACGACCGCGCCGTGGGTTGCTTAACTTTTGGTATCACTACCAAAGCGCTGCCGCTACTGCGCCACAGGCACCTCACCACATTTTATATCTATAGGATTTATACTAAGTTAGAGAAAAATCGCGGTCCAAAAATCGAAATTAATTTTATAGGTATAACTTATCTACTATCATGGCTACTATCCAGCCAAAAAGGCTAAAAATATACGGTATATTTCCGATACGGACAGCCCAGATCACATGTAATACCTATACAGGGTGTTAGTGTAAGCAGTCTTATCCTTAAGGGGCTGAATATGACCATCAATACCTACAACTTTTACTATGAAGTCAACACTGAAATCGTGAAAAAAAAATAGCTCTCCATACATTGTCACCGAGGTAGCAGAATTATTTGTATGGAGCATCAGTTTCTTTTGTAAAGATGGCGGTGGTCCCATAGTAAAAGTTGTAGGTATTGATGGTCATATTCAGCCCCTTAAATGATAAGAATGCTCACCTTAACATCCTGTATGGCGCAATTTATTGGAATGGCTTAAACTTCTTATTAGGGTTCCGTAGTCAACAAGGATGCCATAAAGTTACGTTTTGTCCGTTTTTCTGTACAACTGTCTTAAAACTATTAAGCTGTTATTTGACAATTAGGTCATAAAATCATGCCAAGAATTTATATTTTTTTTATAGGTAAGTACACGCATTTGGCCAATTTTGTATACATACATATTATTATGTCCTAACCTCGTTTTAATTATATGCATAGTAGCATAGTCTAATTTTTGCACTTCCTACATCATACAAATATGTAAGATATATGTACCTATGCTCGCTAATAGATTCGCTCATGATATTTATTACTTACGTATTATACGCTGAACTTGAAGGAAATTGGTATAATAAATTGATCGGCTTATACTCATAGCTTAAAATTACAGATTAGATAATAGTATTTCATTTATGCCCTAAGTGTATGACGCATGTACGGTACGGTTTACATTTATAAGACAAAATCGGAATCATTTTTATCACAATGCGATTCTGTATACGTACGTAGTACCTACTTATGTCGTACTAATCGGATAACCCAATACCTTACGTTGAGAAAAAAAAGGATGAAGAAATTAGTAGAAGTAGAAATATTAAGAGGTACGTAGCTAAGGCAAAACAAAATAATCAGATTATCTCTAATCTGATTATTGAAAGGGGCTGAAGGATTATTTCTTAAATTGCTAACTAATATTAATGCTACATCAAAAAATACCTGCAAAAAATTGGTAAAAGATCCGAAAGTGTGTGTGTGCCTGCGTCTACATAATGGCCCTATATACCTAGTTTATTTAGGAACGTGGATAGGTACGTAACGTACATAGGCAACTAATTTCATCAGACCGATCAAAAAAACCGGCCAAGTGCGAGTCGGACTCGAGCACGAAGGGTTCCGTACCATTAACTTACAACATTAGACAGTATAGGCAAGAAAAAACTTTTTAAGTTTATACTGTTCTTTTGGAAAAAAGTATATATTTATTTACATGTATTGGGATGTACCCTTAAAAAGGGGTAATTTTATTTTTTTTAATTAAAAAAATGAGATCTATGTGTGAGGTACCCTCGATCCAAGTTACATGCAAATCAGTCCATAAACGTAGAAGATATTCTGCTGTGACGGACTAGGACGGACGGACTGAACGATCTTATAAGGGTTCCTTGTCGGACTACGGAACCCTAAAAACTGCCCATAGCCTCGTACGCCACCGGTGGCTGTCACGCGCTACCCCCTTCGGTCCCGCGCAAACGAGGGTGATCGGTGGCCGCTACAATTGACACTTATCTGCCAGGTGGTTTGACAGACGTTTTGTCAAAATGGCGGGTGGCCGCCACCGGTGGCGTGTCGCGAACACTGAGTCGAGTGGCCCCACTCACTTCACATGTGCGTAAAAAAATAATGGAAACAGATTGACGCTAGCCACCGGTGGCTGTGGTCGGTGGCCTATCTGCGCGGAGCCTTAAACCTGCTGACATTAACATTCCAACACAAACTCATACAGGGTGTATTTCATACAATTTAGTGCTTTTTTGTGAGAAAAATGCACTACCGGAAGTTGCCCATAATACGACAAAAAGTTGCCAATTTTAGACAGATTATTTTAAGATATTTATTTAACTTTTAATTCACGATTTAATATTTTTACCTATCGACTATTTGTGGCTAACTTTGGTCTGTTCAATTTGTCCATACTTCTGGGGACACCCTGTATAAAAAGTTTTATGAACCAAATAAGTCTAACCTATTTACTAACTTTGAAAATATTTTTTATAATGAATAAACCGTAATGAGCATCTAGAAGAGTACCAAAAAAAACGTTTTTTTAAAGAAAGATTTGATTGAAGTTACTGCAAACAATTTGATAAGCGATAATATTATATATACATAATAAATCAATCACTTTTGTATGATGTACGTCATAGTAAGTGATAGATAATAATTCTTGAGTGACTCAGGCGCTGAGATCGCGTAGGTACCTACCTACTTATTGATATCAATCTTGAGATAAGTATTTTCTATAATCAATCGTCAATTTGTGTATATCAGTTTTTTTTTAAAACTGGTCGCTTTAAGGATTAGATTAACTCATTAAAATCACCTTTCTCTAAATAGCTACAAAAAACAAGCTCGCTCACTCTGAGTTCCATCTATCATTATTTTTTAATAAGAAACCCTCAAGAACACTTTTTTGTCCACCTGTTTATCAATATGACCGTTAATTAATGATTGCGTGGAGGTAAGATTTAATGTACACCACTTAATTTGCAATAAATTGATTTGATTTGGTAACAAAATTTAAAAAATATGAATAATGTCCTCCTAGCCGAATTTCGACTACAGCGGCCAATCTCAACCGAGATTTAGCCAACTACGTGCGAGATATTATAGTGCACAAGTGTGTGCGCAATACACAGGTGCACTCTCTGTTCCTTGACTCTCATAATTCGGTGAGACGGCAGTCCGACATGACCGTAGAGAGATCAGGCGCAAAACCAACGGCTTAACGTGCTTTCCGAGGCACGGGGGTGTTACACCACTAACTTCCTGATTCCGGAGCTGTGTGTGAGTTATTTCAAGACAGAATAAGCCAGAAACTTTCGGCCCGACCCGGGATTCAGACCCGGGACCTCGTGGATAGTACTCAGCGTGCTGATCACTAGACCAACGAGGCAGTCAAATATAAATATAAAAATATGAGTATAAAACGTACGGCTAGTGAGTGGAATTCGTTGCCGGCTGAAGTGATTTCCTAAACACTACGATTTAGATTCCTTCAAGAAAAGAGTGACAGACAGACATGTCACAACCTCGACCTCATCTTTGCTTAGCATCAAGTGAAATTGCAGTCAAATGTCTGCCTGGTGCCTATTAAATATATAGTATAACAAAAACTTAATTCTTTGATAAGACATAAGCTGTAGTTCAATGCGCTCAAAAGGTATGGGGTGGGCGTTTAAGCCTCTCCCAGACGACGCAGCCTAAAGTACGTACGGCATGTTGTGTAGTACGAAAGTCTAAAGGACTTTTCAAACCCACGCGGCTTGCATTTCATACCAAAGAACAGGCCGCTACCTAGGCCGGGTGTGTCTGGGATCGACTATATCGCATATTTTAAATCTCACAAAGGAAAACAAATTGAATTTCGCTCACAAAAATTAATTGACTGTGTCATCCGGTGGGGCTCACAATGGAATCAATTGCATACTGTCAAACTCAAAATGAAGCCATTTGACCATCGCCATTTTGGCGCTGACGGCTGTAGTGAGCGTCTACAGAACTAATATTAGAGTTGACTACTACTTTATTTTAGTTTTCTAGACACTCACTAGGAGCGATTTGATTAGGGCCAAAAATTATATGTCATTTCTTAGATACTTTTATAATAGTCAGTTGGATCCACCAAAAAAGTACGATCAATAAAAGGGATGGGTTCTCTGCTCAGTAAAAATCAGGAACCTCTGATTAAAAGTAATTCGCGATGATGAACATTTCAATATAAAAGTACCTACAGGGTGTTAATGTAAACATAACATCGTCTTCAATCAATATTAAGAACTTTTACTAAGAATGGGAATCATCACTGAAATTGTAAAAAAAATGGCTATCCACAAGAATTCATCGAGATAGCCAAATTATTTGATGCAGCATTAAGATTCCTATCAAGACTCCATAATAAAAGTTGCCAATTTTATATTGTAACACTAAAAAAATAACCTGTGTATTAAATTATCATCAATAACTAACGTTTGTACAGAGTCACGGTGTGAGAGAGGGGACTCCTACCTACGGTAAAGTGATAAGTTAACCTAATCTAGAACTAAGAAGATGATCAAAGTAAACTTTTCATTGAGAAAGATGATAAACAACCTTGAAAAAAGGCTTACTAGGAGAACTTATCGGTTGTCATTCATTTCCTTGTCAAAAGCTGCGTAACCGATCAAAAATGAAGACTGGCTGGATACGTAAAACAATTAATCTTCGGAAATACTATACTATAAAAATATTTAACTACAAAAATACAAAATATCGTAATGATAACATACTTAAGACACCCTCCAAGCATTCGATATCGTGGAAGTTGCAGGTTCGGGAAATTCCTGAAACAAATATACTTTAGTTAGATGTTTTATTTTTCGCTCTACATACATAATTTTTACCAAGCTTTTTTCATGTAAAGAAACGTTTATTTCTTTAAATCAACATGACGCATAATAGTTTTGAAGGTGGGACAGATGATCTTGTAAGAGTTACAGGCACTTGGAGGCCGCTTCCAACCGGTCGCTCGGAAATCTAAAGAAGAAGGCTACGTTCAGCAATGGACATTCTGCTGCTGATGATTATCAGATAGTAAGGAATCTAAGGTTGGCCCCTTAGCTAGTTATTGTACACTTACCAAGACTCTGATCCATTTCGAAGTAAAATGGAACACATTCACATATATTCCGGATGATTTGAATCTTCTGGTACATAATGCAGTTATGGAAAGAGTACTGCCTGAAATTTCCTAATTTATACTGAAACAAAGCATAATAATTGCATAAAAATGAGACTATAAATGGTTGCTAATGTATAATATCAAGCGATTAAGAAAATGTATCCAATTGGACACTGCTATTCTGGGGCAGCAGTGTTTCTCAAATTCAAGCTATGAAACCCCTCAAAACTTCACTCAGCCTCACTGAACAGATTAAAAAGACTAGGATAAGTTTTTACGTAAATTGAGTTTTGCTGATATTCCTGGATACCATAACATCTAAGTGAGAAACATTTCGCATTCTTGCAATCACAAAGCGTTTCTGAGAATCTACTTAGGCTCGACTTCAACCCCGAAGTTACTCGTACTCCTTGAGCTGCTAAGGTCAGGGAAGGAACCCTGAGATACATTTGGAAACAATGTGAGTTCACGCATAGATTGCTAAAATCTTTAGGACACATTACATAATATTGCAAGCGTGCTACACTGTAAGTAGATGTACCATACGTTTTTTAGTGGGTATTTTCGACTCCTGTGATACTGCTCAATCAAACCCTTATTGCAGAAAAAGATACCTATTGCGCTAAAAATACGGCTAACTACGAATATGTATTGAACATATAAATTGAGTAGATATTTTCCTTCTTAGCTCCTCAATTTGGTTGGAAAACATATCACGCTTATTAATTAATCATGGTCATCGGCTAATCTTAAGCTGTATCTTGATTTGCTATCATTAATTAATAGGTGCTTTTAGTGTGATATTTGGATTATAACAACACGCCAATGTCACTAGCCCCACATTTTGCGTCACAGTGCTTATGCCTAATATTGTAAAACGGTGGATTTAAGCACTTTGTCAGTTTTCATTTGTTTTTATCAATCACAAGTGGTGGACAATTCGGAACAAGAAACAACGGAATTATGTTCCAGCGGGCAACCTTTATAAATTTGTACACAATAGATCTACGAATGTAGAATGATGGACGAAAGCTCATGCTAAAGCTTGGTTCGCTGAAATGGCTCTTAGGAGAGAGAAGCGCCATCAGATGAACGCTGCGCCCCCTTTACTTTCTACGTCTGCGAAATTCATTCCGCTCCCGCGTAGGCCTACACAGCTATAAAAAAGAGGTGCCTAACTGCACCCACTGTATAAATCGTCTGTAACCGTCTATTACGTGGCCAAATGATGATGATGAGATGTAAAGGCAGATTTCTATTTATTGACTCACTAGCTGTGCCCCGCAGTGTTACCCGCGGCTTATTAGGAAAAATAAATTGCGTAACTATAACTTTACATTTTTAGAAGCAAAACAATTTAAATTTGAGCATCGGAACGATCAATTGATGAATGACAGAACGGGAGAATAGATTATACTGTCTTAAGTAATTGTTTTTTTTTGTCTCGGGACGTAGAGAGCTAGAAATCATTTTACTGCAGCACATCGCGGTAAACAACATTGCGGGACTTATTGTTATCTGCATAAATAAAAAGATTTCTTGCTCTCGACACACGCGAGCAACCCACGTACTGTTGTCCGTGGGAGAAGCAGGGGGTGCCCAGGTAAATGCCGGCTACTTTTAGAGTTTGTCCTTGACTTTTGTGATAGAGAAAGACACTTTTAAAGGAAATTGTAGGCGTTTGAACTGGAAGGGTAAGTTTGTGGGCGTTATAGGGATTCTGGGTATCAATACCGTCTCTCCTTTGGCTCCTCCAGTAAGAATGTTGGCCTGGACGATGTGCCTTCTCAGCTCTGTGATGCGTAACTTAGTTGCACACTTGCGTTGCACAGTCTGGGCGCGCCCAGGTTACGCATCAGTATGACAGGCACACCAACATTGAATTCTAACTTGGGGGGCACCCCTGACAGGTACAGGGAATTTGAGAACTCTACTGGGTATACAGTTGCGTCGTTAGTTGTCATCACCGTGTCTATTGACACGTAGGTCCTCACATCACCTGGAACTTGCTCTAATATTCTTTTATTATTTTTTTCTACCAATTCGTTTTTGGGCTCCATGATAGCTCTTTCGCACAACCACTCCTCGTTAGCCAGGTTTTCTTGTAAACTCGGAAATACCTCATTAATAAGGTTATCTTCCGAGCTAACAACATTGCTAAATAGTCTGTCAAAGGTTATTTGGCCGTTAGCATCCGTCGGCATGCGACCTTCGCCGACCTCGAGAAGCGTTTGTGCGAAAAGTCCAGACTCCTGATCATTGAAGAGCTAGACCCTCATATTAGTAATCAGCTGTAAGCGCTCTACTTTAGACCACAATGACGAAGCCTTGAGGCATGCATTTATCTCGTCTGCCGCGGTCCTCCTCACATGCCCATTTCTAACAAACCTCCTGTGATTCGTGAATATTATATTTTTAGCTCAGTAATGCAACATCGTCGGTGTAAAGCATGCTGCCAGGGGCGGGTTCATGCATTTCCCTTGTTATGTAGTCTAAGCAGATGGTGGACTTATGGTGATAATAAAATTCAATATGACGAAAAAATTTTACACATTATGATTGTACACATTAAATCCACCGACACTCGCCACGGGCCGACCAGCGCGTCGCGCGTGGCGCTGTCATAAGCGTAATGGTATTTTAAAACTATGAGATCTCCTAAGATAATTATTTTAATTGAATGGTATACGAGTAAAAGGCAATTAGGATCAAAAGTATTGAATAATAATAGCTTGTGAATAATAAAGTATTGATTTGGACAAACATGAATTCAGTTCTTATGAAGTTACCTTGTTAAGTAATGCACTACTGTAGAACATTTATTATTACCATAACAAAGGTTATAGTGAGCAAACCTTTAAAGATAGATATATACTCTCGTGAACTTTTTTGTAGAACTATTTGAGGCAAACATTTCTGCCATACATTATATTGGCGTAACTCTTACAATTTTTGCAGCGTACGCGAAAACAGCTCGAAAATTACAATTTTTTCTACGGCTTCATTAACACTTATCGTCATAACTTAGGTATTTAAATACGTATCTTTATGAAATAAAATATAGTCTATGTGTTATTCCAATGTAATAAGCTAAATTTGTGTAAAGTTTCATCGAAATCTATTAAGTAGTTTTTGCGTGAAGAAGTAACAAACATACCTACACACTCACACACTCACACACACACTCACAAACTTTCGCTTTTATAATATTAGTGGGATGGGTCAGTCAAGCGCAATCAGTTCATAATGAATGCGCAGCTTATAGACCTACTTGACTGCTTCGCTGACCGTGTATGCCCTTAGAGTCTCATTTTAACGCAGTTTTTCGATTATCTTATAGATGCGTTAGGTATTTTGAAATTTACTACGAAAGGTTCGAATTCTCCAGCTCTAATCCTCTCTGCTCTTTTGGCAGAAAGTGCAAGTGAAAACAACACCCAGAGCCGGAAATATTGTTGTTCATTTTTTGTAACACCATCACATGTTTTTCTCGAATAAGTATGATTTGTAAACGTCAAGATATCGCTCGGAATTAGGTTTTGCGTCAATCGTAATTTCTTATCGTACAGGTTCTCGCAATTGCTGCATATTTTTCGAGTTTCTCTATAAAGTCTAACTTTGGCATCTCCAATTTTGATGTTATGTTCGATACAAAAATACACACTATTATAGAAAAATATATTTTATGATCTATTCTAAATCTGTGAATTCAAACATTGAAATCATAAGGTATTAATCTGCTTGCATTTGGCTAGCTAATAAAGCATGTTTTTGAGGGTTCAGTACCTCAAAAGGTTAAAACCGGCCAAGTGCGAGTCGGACTCGCGCACGAAGGGTTCCGTACCATTAACTTACAACATTAGACAGTATAGGCAAAAAAACACGTTTGTACGGGAGCCCCCTTTAAATATTTTTATTTTATTTTAATTTAATCTAAAAATGAAATACAACATAATATTCTGTAAATATTAAGCGTTTACCTGTTGCCATCATAAATATCGAGCAAAAAATGGTAAAAAAGTCACGTTTTTTGTATGAGAGCCCCACTTAAATATTATTATTATTTTAATTTAATTATTTATTTTTAAAGTGAATATACAATTTAATGTTCTGTGAATATTTCAAGCATCTACCTGTTGCTGTTATTGAGAGCGAGCAATAAACGCAAGAAAAATCAGGTTTATTGTATGAGAGCCCCCCTTAAATATTTTAGTATTTGTAGTAGTTTTTAGTATTTGTTATTATAGCGGCATCAGAAATACATCATCTGTAAAATGTCAACTGTCTAGCTATTACGGTTCATGAGATACAGCCTGGTGACAGACAGACAGACAGACAGATAGCGGAGGCTTAATAATAGCTCCCGTTTTTACCCTTCGGGTACGGAACCCATAAAATGGAACTCTTATCACTTCATCGTCCATCCGTCTGTCTGTGTCAACCCCAGGAACGCGTGGAGGAGGTATTTAGTTGAAATTTATATCCACGCAGGCAAAGAATCCCTTGAAAAACAATCTTCTAAGTCAACATGATTTAAAAATACGAAAGTTTATGCCGTATTTAGGTATTGCTTCTTCCGTTGACCCGACAAGAATCATGAGGCATGCTTAGAAACGATAATGAGTATTATACCTAATAGTAGGTATTAAATTTCAGATCTCACTTTATAGTCTGAAATTATGACTTAGGTATTATTAGAAAAAAAATGCATGCCATTAAAGACTTTCAATAAGCCTGCCTAAATATTTTGTGTACGGGAATGGGGCCCATCGCAATTAGTGACGTAGGTATAACCTAACCGGAATAGCAAGAAATTATTAAGCCAGATTACCCTTTTCTTTGAAAAATCAAGGTAAGGAAAACACAAAACTCACAATTTCTCGATAAAAAATTTATTTCGATGAAATATTTAAACCTTATATTTCTGTTATTTTCTAGGGAGTCTGATAAACAATTTAATTTTAATGTTTTTTTTTTTTCGCCGTAAGCTCGTCGCCCGATATCATTAAGGGCAATAGACAGACGCTTGAAGTATTCACAGAATAATAAGTTGTAGTAAGTATATAAACTTTAAAAATAAATGATTAAATTAAAATAAAAAATACTTATTTAAGGGAGGCTCCCATACTAACGTGATTTTTTTACCGTTTTAAAAAAAAAAATATCATAATATATTGTCTAATGTGGTACGGAACCCTTCGTGCGCAAGTCCGACTCGCACTTGTTATGTTTGATTCAGCTCTAAGTTTTTTCAAAGTGGGTCATATCAGATTTATTGACTCGTCGTGACAGTACCTCGTCTTTGTAGTAGCACTTCCTGTACTCCGTGGTGAAGGCTTTGAGCCCTGGGGTGCTGTATGTCCGCTCTGGAGACAACGCGATCATCACCTCTGACGAAGGGTTGATCAGGCGCATCGTCGAGTCTAGGTCTGGCACGTTGTAGGCGTCGTCTATGAGTACCTGCCAAGGACGTATTTTTTTTGCTTACACGGCTTGTAGAATGCCATTTTCATGTAAGACGAGAAAACGGGAATATTTATAGGAAAAACGGAAGGAACGAGTACTGATTAAGGAAGGTGATCAGAAAGGCAAAAACGTACAATATTTTTTTACAGAGAATTTATACATATCTAAAGCTGTTTTACATACATACCATATTGTATAACCATATGAAAATAGGATCATATTTTAATATTATACAATGTGTCCCGGCACCGACATCGGAGCCTTCATGTGGTGACTAAGAAGCAAAATTGCTACCACTTTCTTAATAGGATCAACTTTAAAATCCTAAATTATTTGTTCACTTACCCATACTATTTAGTAATTGGGCTGGGTACATTTGTATGGAAAAGTGATATTTTGGTCTGTTTTCGAGGTTCTTGTAATATTAATTAGAATAAATGAAGCTATTGCTTTATGTATACAAATATCATTACCAATCAATAATTGAGTTCTGCTTGTAGTGAAAGGAACATTACAGGGAATAAGACATTTGACCGCAATCTTACCTCGCGCCTCGTGGTAAGTGACGATGCGGCCGAAGATGGGTCATCATCTCGTCTGACTAGTAACAGCCAATTCAATCTTTTCTTAAAGGAATCCAGATCATATTGTTTTGTTAACACTTCAGCCGGCAACGAAGCCCACTCTATAGCCGTACGCAAGCGGAATTCAGATTGCATAGCTTAGTTCAGAAATTTTTGTAACAATAGGCCGCAGAAGGGGCGTATAAATTCCGTATCGACTATCGGTTGGAGATGTATAATTATCTTAAGGATGATGTATAATGATCTTTCCGATGTCCTGTTTCTGGTAATATGGTTTACAACTCTCACGATCAAACGCCTACCATAAAAACGTCTTCCTAACTCATACATTTGCATATTTCATCATAAGAAGCCGACCCCCAAACTAACAGCCGATAGAAAGTCTGTAATCGAGTGTCTTCAGGGTGTTCATTGCTTAAAGTTTCTGCCTAATTGTGTGCAGGTACTTACAAACGCCCCTTGCGAAGCCACATGAGCGCTGTAGTAGTCCTCGGGGTTTGTTTGCACTAAGACCGTCAGCGCCGTCTGGTAGCCACAAGAGGCAACTCGCCGAGGCGGCTTCGCCCTAGGCAATAAAAAAGTTGAAAATAAATTAGTACAGTCGGCAGCACTGCAGATAACCCACTTTAACCCAGGTGAACGCGCATTTATCTTTGCCGCATTTCATTAAACGCGGATGACGTCTTCAAAATGTGGATGGCGTTTTTAAAAACCGATGCGTGCGGCGAGTGCGGTGCGGCCCACGCGTTAGATGTGTGAAATTGCACACAATTATATATAATAAATAATTTATGAAATGCAATGTCTTCGGCACGAGTGGCGAGTGCGTCTCATGCGACTCCGGCTATTCTGGCAGGTAGTGCAGCACGGATAAAGCTATGCTAATAGCATACACAGGCCCGCATCGTACTTGTCGGACGTATCGGATTTTGGTATGCCTTGTACAGGCAAACCCGATACGTGCGTAGCGTCTGATGCAGGCCTGAGAGACGCTTAGCGTAAATGCGCTTCCACCTCTCCGCCTCGTTTCCCTGCGCATTAAAAGCTGTTTTCGTAGTTCATGGGTAACCTGACGTGCGCGACTGTATTTTCTATTTACCAAGCACTCGGAACAAAAATAACGCCTATTCTAAGTAAAGGATTAAACTGTCTGTTCCTATTTCTAGGAAAGGGGTGAAAAATAAATAGAGATTTCTTAGTAGCTAATCTTATTGTCTGATAATTACGGATAAACAAACAGGTAGAAAAAACAAACTGAATAATCTCATTAAAATAGATACTTAGAAAAAGTAGTGGTACCTACCAGTTGAAGTTCTGTCGGAAAAAAGTTATGTGGATTTCATTTTATATGTGGGTCCCACATCCACCTACCCTGATCTGTCAAATTTTTGAAACCATATTTCAACCTTATGTTGATTACATAGAGTTCGACGTCCTACACTAGCTAATATTATTCAGAGGAAAGATTTGATTGCTTGTTTGTATTGAATAAGCTCCGAAACTACTGGACCGATTCAAATGAATTTTGATACGGAAATAGTTTGAAACTGTGGGAAGGCTACTTTTTGTCGCGATATAAAATTATCAGTAGTGTTAAATGGGGGATGAAAGTTTGTATGGAAAATCCGACTTTTGGCGCGGGCGAAGTACAGATTTGGGAAGGTTGATGCGAGGCCTACTGTACCAATCTCGAGGATGCGAATTCCACTTTTGAAGCCTCGAGGACGATGTCAGGACTCAGTGAGCTCGTACACTCTCTAAGCCAATGCCCAAAAAATGCCTCAAGACCAAAGTTCGAGCTCTCCAAACGTCTCGAGCTTAAAAATACTCCTGAGTCGTCGAGCTTCATACGAGGCGAACCCTGAGGCTTTACTCCAGTAGACGATGTCAGAATATTCGAATGTAGTCGTCCCTGTCACACACGCCAGAATGAAAACGCGAAAAAGCATGATGGACTCGAAAATACGAACATCGTCAACCGAAATAGGGCCTCTGTAACAGCCTCGAGCCTTTTACATCACTATTTGGTAGTGTTAACACCTCCGTGCTTCGGAAAGCACGTTAAGTGGTTGGACCTTCGCCTTTTAGCTCCGGTAATTGGTCTACGGCCTGAACTCCCCAAACGTTCACCTGTTTATTGCACAAACACTTTCACACTATAATATCGATTGACCGCCGTAGCCGAAACATCAGTAAAATTTTTAGTAATTTTATTTTTGCCAAAGTCCCATTTAAAAAAGTACAAAAACTCAACAAAACCGGCCCAGCCAGCAGCTTAGACGCGAAAAGCCAATTTGGCACACACTTTGTCTAATGATATGTAGGTACTGTACCTACGATTAATTTTTATTTGCGTGCCAAATAAATGTATGAATTTGAATTGAATTTGAAAAGGCTAAGCAAAAAGGTAAGACCGCAGACTGATTTTTAATTTTTAAATAAGGAAGCAGAACTTTATCTTACAACTTGAGATCTAAAGTCTCAAGGGCGTAGTAGTTGAAGCTGCAGCAGAGGTTCTGCAGCGTGAAGACCTGCCGGAACAGCTGGTCGCAGCGGTACACGGAGCTCTTCCACATACACCGCTCCAGGAGTTGGTTGCACGAAGACACAGGAGAAAGCTAATTACCATACAACAGTTATTTAGACCATTAGGGTTGGGCCACATTGATAAAGCGCCTCTAGGGGTATAGTGGCGGAAGGCGCGCCACTATGGCGTTTTCATGTTTGACAAATCGCTAGGCCAGCAGTGTACCCTTAACCGGTCTTAACCTTTTAACTGATATGAATTTGACACTGCTATAGCATTTGTTCATATAGGAGACTGCTAGTTTTGGAATTATTGACAGGTGGGTGAAATGATATTAGTGGAGACAAACATTTCAATTTAGTCGTCTCATATATAAAATCAAGTATTAGGAAGGGGGTAAGAGTATTTAAATAATCTAAAGTTAAATCTTTAGAGGAACTTCGGTAAACAACATTCTACCAGACAATGGACACGAGTGAAACAAGTCCACATTCAAATTGTCATAGTCTACCGCGTGACAAAATTTGCCCAAACTTTCCATAGAGATACCTACATCAGTAATACCTATATTTTTTTGTATAAATACATTTTAAGATTTAGTTACTTACCTGCCGGAAAAACTTTTCGATAGTAATACTGTTCAGATCTAGTACTTTCTGGAGCTGGTATAGATCCTGTTTCTGCGTCTCGCTAACCGAATATGTTGAGTGAAGCAATGGCGCCAAACGGACCGTTTTGTAAACGAAATCCACAGTTACATTTGTTGGCAGTTTTCTGCAATCAATATTTATTCTTTGAGTACATATCCGTTAATATGCCAATTGATTTAAGGAGACATGGTGGTAGAACGCCTTACTAATAACTGTTCAACTATACAATTAATTAGCAATTTGTTACATTATCTTTAATTAACTGCCGCACTCGGAGACGTCAATTAAAGGACTTGTCCATTAATGGTTTTTTATTCGTCAATATTTCTAACCAGAATAAACTAAATATTTTATGTAAGAGTTTACAAAAACTAGCCTTTCTGCATAATTAATATATTTTTAAAGGACTCCGATTTAGAAAAAAAATAAAAATAAATTTTCATCTTTGTCTGTATATAAACCGCACCTTCGTCCATATCAATTATTGCATGAAAAAAAAGACAGCAAAATTGACATTCTATTGACAGTAGTACCTATTATATAATCTGTGGTAGTACCTAGTAGTATTTATCCACCAGTGGAAAGGCAATGGCATATAGCCATACAGCCAGGAAATACAAGAAAGTGATCAATGGATGATGCCTGTTACAGATCATATTTTTTTCTCAAAAATGGAGGCGTTTAAAATTCTGATTTCTATGGTTACGTGTTTCATATTTTTGTAGCTTAAAGATAAATATAGGTTATTGGTGGTTGATGATATCTTGGAATAAAAAACCAGCCTCCATACAAAAAGAGGACAAGTCCTTTAATCTATAATTAAGTCTCGTTCTGTCACTTTCTTTGTCAATGAAATAGGAAAGGACGGCATGAGACTTAATGAAGGATTAACTTTGATTGACGTCTCTGAGTACGGCAGTAGAGACGGATCTTTTGAAAAGTTTGTATTCGTTAGATGTCATGACTAACCTGTTAATATTATTTCCAAATTGGCCTTCTTATATTTATACCATGAGTTAATCAAGTGTTTACACTTATTAATAAAGCGGTAGCTTGTAAGACTACCTACTTGAACTTAATTGACTTTACTTGACGGACATGGCCTAGATTTAACACGGGTAACTGGGTAGGTAGGTAATAGCTTCTACACGATACCACGGGCTATCTACAACTACCCACGATACATCTCAACTTACACTTCTTTGGCAAAAGAGCGCGCAGCTTTTCGGGAAACAATATTCAAATCGCAGATGGTCACTGCCGGAAATGGCACATCCCAAATGGCACCTTGAGTGCTTTCTATCACCTACAAGGAAGCAAACTTAATAATCAGGGTGATTATAGCTCACAAATGTCTACGAACGGAAGTGTAAATTTTTTTTTTGTCATAGCGGCATTAAAATAAACACGTAAAAGCTCAAGGAATATAATAAAATACCACTTACGGTGACGATAGGGTTCCTGGCGTACCATTTGTAGGCCGTGATGACGAAATAAACCGCCAAGCATATGCTGGCCAGCACGGCCATGGCCCAGCAACTCCTGAAGCACCATGAAAGCAACGAATAGGTCGTTATAGACTAATGCCGCTAGCACACCTCTAAGACGTATCGAGCTATCTGATCGAGAAATAGCGTAATCAAAATAAGACTTTTTTGTACGGAGAATTGGCTATCCACAATTCGTAACATATTTTAATGAAACATACAACGAAGAGCTAAGACTCCAAAGAATACATAAACTTCATATTAGCTCTTTAATATCTAACCGGATCTAGTTAGCTCTGTACAGAGTAGAGCCTGAGAGCTAATTTGCCTGCAGGATATGCTAACGATAAATTTGATGCAGGACCTATAAATAGCGTATCCACGCGGTTCTTATGTAGCGCGGTGATGGGCGAGCGCGTAAGTAAACGTATGCTACGTACTTAATTATTATTCTGTGATGCTACTTAATAGCTCCGCTGCCGCTGTCGAGGTGTGCTACAGGCGTGAACAACCCAAACAAAACAGCTCTGTTTGTAAACAGTCGCATGAAAATACTAATTCCTAGAGAGAAGAACCTAAACTGGCGCCATTTGTGAAAAAGTACCTATAAGGTAAGTGTCCCCTGGTTCGGTATCTTAAGGGTTTTCGATTTCAAGATTTTTTAATTAAATTTCTGAACATGATATCAGCTTAAAAGCATTTTTGCGATGAATATTGGTATTTTGATATTCAATTAATGTTTAAATTATCTATATAAAGGTTTATATTATTACTTATTTTAATTTATTTGTAGACCTCTTGTTTGAACCCTGCTTCGTGATAAAATTTCGCTATGCTTTTAAGTTCGTGAATCTGTGGCCCCTGTTTCGGGATAAGGGTTTTCACAGTGATTAATGATAATTTATTATTAAAAAATATAAGTAATCAAAGGATTTTTTTTAAATGAAACAAAAATTGAGACAATGATAAACATTTTATAATGTCCTGTCACTATATGAACGCTCATACTAACATAAAGTCGGGCATTTTCCGATTGCTGGCAATTAAAATAACAGTTATTTTTCTTATTTTATGATGACTAGACTTAACGACTAATACCAACAGATATTAGCCGGGACCTACTGACTGCTTAACGTGCCTTCCGAAGCACGGAGATGCTTGTCATGGACGTCACTTAAATGGTCGGAATGGTCACCCATCCAATCACGACCGCGCCGTGGGTTGCTTAACTTTTGGTATCACTAGGTACCGAAGCGCTGCCGCCACTGCGCCTTTCTTAATAAGGTCTGTTTAAAATTAGTATTCGTCATTAATTAAACTGTCAATTATTGTTAATATTTTTATATTCAATTAAGTAAAAACTAAACAGTCTTCAATTTTGAAATAATTGGTTTACTTAAATTTTAAATACTTGTTAAGGTATATGTACTTATAAGGTTTCACAAAAACGTGATTATCATAAATTGATCCGTCCTTATCGTATAGAAGTGTGAGACATGTATAATTTTATAGTATTGAAAATCTATCACGAACTTAAGAAAAAGTAACAAAACAAGAGTCCCTTTTTCGTGATACTTATTTTTCGAAATTCCCGTCATCAATTTTATAGTTTTATTTAAAATTACGTTTATTGACTATTAAGTGTCCTATATATAGTATTAAATATACAAAAACAAGTAGAGAACAAAATTATGTTGGTCGTACTTATGTAAATTTAGCTCAAAAATGCGATTTCTGGTCACCTTCTAAGTCTTATTGTACAAAATCTAGTGAGCAAAACATATACCGAATTTAGCTCACATAAAACTTTATTAAATAAACGATATGTTTTTGTTATTGACATTAAATAAAATTCATTATTTTATAAATACATAGGCAACGAAAATGTTTTCTGAATATCCCTGTTTCGGCAGTGTCATGAAATAGCGGACACACGAAAAATAAAAAGACCGTTATTTCGTGAGTCGATTAATTAGAATTTAAAAGAAAACCTTTTATTACTTAAAACTTTTTTAAAATTGAATCGATTGCTAAAGGGCACTGTAATGCACTATTAAAAGTAAGACTGAAAAGGACTTATCTTGTCTTCTCTGTGAGCTTAACATTTTCGGGCGCCAACCTTAGGCGTCACGGAACAAACGTGCGCCGAATCGAGGCTTTTGGCTGACTGAGCGTTTCGAGCATTCCAGTCCTCTCAGTTTAGTTTCCAAAATGTTGATACTTTGTTTCTTAGACAGCTTAGAAGATTTTTTGCAAATGTATAATTTAAATGAATATTATTTATATTTCTTATTTTTCGCTCCAAAAGCAAAACTACCGAACCAACGTACTATCACGAACCAGTGGACAGTTACAAGAACGACACAGATACATTTGCGATCTATCTTATAAGTCTGTGTTGTGTGGGTTGATGGTAGAAGACATTAATTTTGTTTTAAGTCGCTTAGCGTAAGAATGTGTAGGAAGGGGTGATTCTCTGCACAAAAATAATTGACAATATTCTGTCCTTTTTGGTTTCTGATTCTGATTCTGAGTTTTTTGGGAAATAGGGAGATATCTAAGTACATGATTAGTTTACACTTTAGGACCAAAGTGACAAATATAAGTCAAATTCGATGCAATATATACGTTACAAATACAATATGTAATACATAAGTATCGCCTATTATTTATATTTGTTCGACAAATATTTGAGCACAATGCATTCGCATAAGCCTTGTATTACCTACCTACGTAGATAACATTATAATCTATGTTTGAGCAGTACAGTCATTTATTTCAAAAGTAATGCTTTTAACATCAGTAGCTTAACTAAAAGTTTTATTTAACAGACCTTTCGACGACATTCAACTCCTCCATGACTATGTACTTATAGCCATGCAGGTCCGTTCTCTTACTGAACTCGACGAATTTTCTAGAGCACAAGCTCCTCTGTTCTTTGCGTTCATGTGCCAATTGTTTTTTCGCCTCTTTCACTTCGATGTACTTTTCCTTGTAGTGCACCATTGTACGCGACTGACAATGTTTGTGGAATGAAATCAGACATGCGGTCGTATGGAAATGTAAGTTCGAATTGGTAATCGAGGTGATTTGTCCGCACAGCACGAACCGGTAATTATAAAACTTAGATCGAACACCGATACGCAAACTCAGAGACTACCTGCATAGAATGGAAAGCGCTGAACGCGATTTTATCCAATTTACTTTAGGTAGTTTCAAAATTCATGACAAAATTTTTAGGTAAATGATGACATCATTTTCATAGATCCAGTTTCAAGCTAGTTAAAATAATAGGCTAATAAGAAAACAATGATGTCTGTTACCTGTATCTATTCTATAATATAGTATGTTTATAAAAGAACGACGTTCCTATAGGATTAACTATCGGTTATAGGTTATAGTTTGACCGCTTACCTGAGTCGTCACCTGTGGAGTACAGGGGTACGGGTAAGACGAGAACAGGGATTTGATAGGGTGATTTGAATTTTGAAAAGAATTTCATTCAAATCAGCCAATCAATTAACAAGCCCCCGCGCTGCTCGCACCGCTCAGACGGACACCCATTCTCCTAACCCCGCATCCCTGTACCCCGTAGGCGACGTCTCAGATAAGCGGTGGGACTATAAACTGAAAACCTTTATTTAAGAGGGTCCTGCACGAAATTAAGAGAATTGACGTATTTCTAAGTCACTTGTACGATGAGCTGAATTAGTTAAATACGTAATTATTAAATTATTAACGTTAGCCTAATCATTGCACAAGGTCATCGTCTTGTTGAAATTTGAAACGAATTCTTTATGATATAATAAACATGACTTGTAGCTAATAAATCAATGCTTGTAGCTAATGATATATAAGAGCATGTTTTTTTTCGAAAACTTGGCGATTTTCACGCATGAAACAATAATTTGTACATGAAAATGATTGTATTGTTATTCCGCAGGTCCCCTCATTTTAAATATACACGAATAAAATATAAATAAAAAAATATGAACACTTTTCAGTTTTTAACACAAATGTCGGATGGTTTTGCGCATTGCGCAGAATAAAACTATTATTCTAATCAAGTCTAAAACTTTAAAGTAATGGATTTAATTACTGATATTAATAATTTTGATTATGTTTGAAGATCGTTTAGACTTACTCGAACTCGGAGTTCTTCGTTCGCGCGGCACCCCCTTAATCAAGATACTGTGACGAGGTTCTCATCTTGATTTATCGTAGGCTTTGTAACTTGTGCTAACGGTACTTTTGACATAATTTTACTGTAGTATTTTTTTCACGTTTCTATACAATTAATGATATGTTTAACGGTCATAAAAACGATTCATTATTATTAACGTACGATAGAAAATATCAACTTGAAAATCTAATGTCACACGTCTATCACTCGTTTTCAGATCGGGCGATTATTTTAATGAGCCCGTATAATTGATTAATAATGGTATGTTTATGCACGGTAGGTACGAACGAGTTTAGGGGCAAGTCCAAGGGGGTTGTTTAAAGTCGGGTCTAAACTATAATAAAACCGGCCAAGTACAAGTCGGACTCGCGCACGAAGGATTCCGTACCTATACAACCTTATCTTTGTATCCTTAGAGACACTATATTAAGACGTTTTTTGTTTTACCCGTAGTTAAAAGAATTTATTATATTTCGTTTTTGGTACAAAATTATCCACCGATTAACACGAATTAACGACTGTAACTGATAAATAAAGTTATGTTAACCGCTATAGTTTTCCTTTCAAGTTTATGAAATGCACTATCATAATGAACTTTTTCAGAATTTTGAAGCTAGCAGTTAAGCTTTTAGAGGCCCTACAGTTAGTGATATACAAGGCTCGAGGCTGTTTCGTTAACAGGACTCGCCTCGTTTGTATGGCGCCCGACGACTCGGGAGTCTTTTGCAGAGCTCAAGCTTATTTGAAGGCTCGAGCTCTTTTGAACGCTCAAAATCTTATGAAGTCTGGCGTTCTTTTGAAGGCTCAAGCCTTTTGAGCACTCGATCGATCTCGATGCATTTTAGCGCACTGTTTTTAAATGATTCAGTCACATGATGTAAAGCTAGAGATTTAATATAAAATAAAAATCGTCAAACATATCCCCAAAAGCACCGATGCTCGTTGCACATACACACCGCACTGCGACCGCGCATTATTGCTTAGTTACGGAGATATTAAAGTCATCAACATAAACTTAAGCATTTTGAAGGCTAGCGTTAATTTTAGGACTCGACCTTATTTTACGGCTCTTTTGATGGCTTGAGTTCTTTTGAATGCTCGAGCTCTTTTGAAGACTCGAACTCTTTTGAAGGCTCGAGGCATGGCTCAAAGAGTTCGCGGCTCGGCTCGGGACCTTGAGCCTCCCGAGCTCACTAAGTCTTGCCATTCCGCCACGAGGCTTCAAAAATAAACTGGACGCCTCGAGGCTTGTACATCACTACAGTAGGGCACGACCAAAAAATTGCACTTCAAAGTTTGTAATTTCGTAAACGGAGCATCAAATCGAAAAATAGTTTTAGAAACCCTTGTCATTCTAAAAGACCTATTCAACGATACCCCACACGTTGGAGTAGGCGAGGAATTAAAACATCTCCACTTCACGAAAAGAGTGACGAGAAAGGAGAAAACCTGAAAATATTTAAAGGCAGGGCAATAAATAACGAATAAGTAGATGATCAGATTCAGGTTCAACTGAAAAACATCGAAGGCCAGGAGAATTCACATTTATTACGAAATTTTATAGATAACCCATACCAAAGTATTACAATAAAAATGATATGACAACTTCAGCAAAAGTATAAAAACCGTTTTACCGCGAAAACATCTACATATTGATTTATTATGATTAAAATGTATAGTAATACATTTTAATCATAATTGGAATAACTACTATGAATGTGGTTGACCAGACTTCACGAATTAATTTAAATTATGTGGCGTCTAATTAATTTATTTAAAATTATTCGAGAAGTATGGTCGACCCATTCTACTCTTAAGCAAATAAGCAGAGGCTCACCCAAGCCAACGTCTTCTTCAGCCTGCGTCTGCGGTGACGTGCACGGTAGCGATCAGTAGTAATGTGAAAAACAACCGGCCAAGTGCGAGTCGTACTCGCGCACGAAGGGTTCCGTACCATTATTCATAAAAGAATCAGTAGACTTATGACCTTTATAGTTTGAAATACGAAAAAAATACGATTTTGTAAGGGAGCCCCCCTTAAATGTATTTTTTATTTTAATTTAACTATTTATTTTATGTAACATTTTAAACGTCTACCTGTTGCCGTTATTAATATCAAGCAAAAAACGTCCCCCCCCCCCCCTTGAATATTTATTATTTTCTGTTTTTAGTATTTGTTGTTATAGCGGCAATAGAAATACAATATCATCGGTGAAATTTTTAACTGTCTAGCAATCACGGTTCATGAGATACAGCCTGGTGGCAGACAGACAGACAGGGGAGATTTAATAATAATAAGGTCCCGTTTTTACCCTTTGGGTACGGAACCCTAAAAATCGCTTGAAATTCGTTTTTATTGTAAATTTTAATAAAAAATCAATAGAGTTATACAGTGTGAGTCTTTAAAAAGTGCACATATGAAAACGGGTGAAACTAGACCCATTTTTATCGAAGGAAAAATATTTTAAAAAAGTCTGTTTTTTTTTTAATTTTTATAGATTTTTTAAAGTTTAATTACCTTCTGTTGACTTATTGCAAAAAAAACGTTATAACTTTTTATCTAGGAGGTATATCCTGATGAAATGAAAACAATAATAATGGTAAATAACAGATAATACTAAGAAAATACATAAAATTCCTAGAAAACGTCAACAAGTAATAATAAAATGTTACTTTTGAGAAAAATCTGTATTTTAATTGGTGTTTTTTTAAATTATTTGATAAATTGCTTCAAATAATGCCCATATTACAGGTGGTTCTTATTACTTTGTGTTATTTTTCATAGTATCACCTTTGTAAAACCAAAAATTCCATGTCTCTATCCCTATCACAACTTTAGCAATAAGCATTTAAACTAGGTATCTCTGGGCGCGCCACTCAACGCTTCGTTGCTAAGGGTGGCTCTAGATTTGTTTTTTTTCGTTTTCTGAGTATTTTATGTATTTTATTAGCATCACCTGTTGTTTACCATCATTACTGTTTTTGTTTTATCAGGATATACCACTTAGATCAAAAGTTATAACGTTTTCTTTACAATAAGTCAACGGAAGGTAATTTAAATAAAAAAATGAACAAAAATTTTTTTTTTGTTTTTTTTGACATTTTTTCTGACGATAAAAGTGGGTCTAGTTTTACCCATTTTCATATGTGCACTTTTTAAAGACTCACACTGTATATGTAATGATGAGCGATTATTTTTTCACATCCTACTGATCGCGACCGAGCACGCCACCGTGTAAGCACGCAGGCTAAACGCGTTCGTTTGACCGCTCCTTTAGTCGCGTAAAATGCATCGAATTAATGTTTACAAGTACATCGAACATTTATTATTTACCACGATTATGAACTAAAAAGTAGAAACATTAAGTTACATCACATTTACAAATAAATTCACTGTAAATTGGCATTAAAATCGCAGCAACAGAAATTGAGCTTGTCGTTTCATATAGATATGAACCAATCGTAATAGAAATTGGCTGCAGGAAAATATAAATCAGTAATGTCATTTTTTTTATATTCTTAAGAAGAAAAATACTGACATTTTCTCTTAAATTTTGAGACTTTTATATGAGTCATGGTTATTATTACCTGACTGGTCTATGGCTATCTCCAGTGTCAGTCTGGCATGCCATTTTTGGGACAGCCTGTAAAATACTGTTGTTTTTGTAATCAATACTGTTGTTCGACAACCGTATTTATTTTATACAAGGTGTTACAAAAATATCCGTTTAAAAATAAAAATCATTTATTTCAGGACCGTGGCCCATAATGGAATAAGAAATTACTCACACATAAAATAAAATTCCCAATTACATTAATAAGTAATAATAAAGGTCTCTGCCCACTACACCGTACCATACCATGACCGTGCCAGGACCGTATAAAAAGTACCTATTTGAATTTCGACCTTAGCGTCAAAAGTAAAAGTTAAAAATGTTTAAGCTGTTTTCGTCGATGCACCGTTCTGGCACTGCGAAAACAAACACCGCGCTTGAATATTTTAAACTTTACCTCCTCTGTTTAGGGTTTAAAATCTAATGTGTATTTTTATACGGTCCTAGCACGGTCAGGGTATGGTACGGTGTAGTGGGCAGAGACCTTAAATCGATGTCAATGTTTAAAGTTCCACTCAAAATCAGTAACTAACCAACTTTTTCCTAGAAACATGGGTCGAAAAACGATCTAACGAACGAAAGTGATTCTGGGCCCGTAGACAAGATTGCATTCTATTTTAAAGTGAAGTTCGCTATCGCTAACATAGTGTATGAAGCCATCCAAACATCACGTGACTTTTTCATACATATTCTGACATTCGTTGGCGAAAGCAAAGTTTGCTGTAGACAGATTACATCTTGTCTAAGGGCCCAGAGTAGTTAGTTCCCTTCACTTCTAACGGGTAGTTTTGTAACACCTTGTATAATATGCCAAATGTATTTTAAACAATGAAAAAAAAATACCTATTCGGAATGTTAGCCAAGTTTGTTAACTTGTACCGTGGAATCATGTTTTCAAATGTGACGTATTTAGTCCATTTCTAAGTTATTGAGATAGGCATTCAAAAAAAACGGTAAAATGCATCTTGTTTGTCCAGACACTACTGACATTTATATAAAAATTTATGTATCAAAAGCGGCATATAATCACTTTGAGATAGTAAAGCGCTATTTAGAATACAGAAAACTCAAGTTCAGTGTTTAGAGAGAAGCCGCTAAACACGGTCATTTGTGGCATAAATAGGGTCCAATAAATGTTTAATATTTATCTTATCTAAACAAAATTACCTTACACTAATAATGTTAAGTCATATTTTATTTTATAATAACGACTAGTAGCCTACGAGAATACTTTTACAAATTCACAACAAGTTACCATCGTAGACTAATTTTGTGCATGAGGTTCAATGTTACTGTCAATAAATGATTTTTTTTATACAAGACAAACAAATCACATGTCAAGGTTCCACAATATGGCAATGTGAATATTCTTTAGTACGACATACATAGGGTGTAAAATGAATAAGCAATAATGTAGCAAGACTCATCTAGAAAAGAGCATACATTCACTTTTCTAAATTATACGACTACTATCTTAATACATTAAATAGTCCCTACATGTACTATAGATACATACTCTGGCATTTTATTACTCACTTTTGCACCCTTTATACATTAGAGTTTTAAATATTTTCAATAAACAAACTATTTTTTTTTACAATAAAAAAAGATCACAAATTCACGACACGTTTAATGAATATGAAATATTGTATAAAAACAAGTAAATAAAGTTTCATTTTAGTGTTGGTATATAAATGTACAGTAAAAAATAACTATTTTCTTTATAAAAACTAATAAGTAATAACTTACATTCTAAAGCTAGCGAAAGAGTTGTTATAACGGGTAATATTATATATAAAATTTTTACAATAAAAAAAATTTTATTTGATAAGTAAATGAAATCCTTTTTGAATATTTCCAGTCAAAACAACTCGAGCCACTAGCGGAATTGACTTCATAATACGAACATCAGTCGTACGGGAGTAGTGTCACAGCGTGACATTATTTGGGTTTAGGCTATTTAATAGCCGTAGGCCATACATAGCCTTAGACTATGGTCTCCTATAAACGCCGTACGCCGCATACAGCGTCACGCCGTACGGTGCGTCACATTGGTTACTATGGAGATTTAGGCTCCACGCAGATGGGCCACCGACTACTGCCAACGGTGGCCTCTACAATTGAAAGCTTTCATGGATCCTTTGACAGATGTTTTGTCCAAATGGCGCGCACCAGCTTGTCACTAGCCACCGGTGGCGATGTTTTTTTTTTTTTAAATGGGTTTGCTCTTGACTCTAGACTAAGCCAGACGTGGCACAGACAGAGTCGATGATGGAGCGAGCTCACCCAGAAGAAACCTGTTCACTCTGAGTTTGAAGGTCTTTTGTTTGTGGCCCATCTGCGCGGTGCCTTACTGTTGTCTGACACAGGACTCCACCTGGGGTACGAACGACGATCGCAACATTGACACCACGTCGGGCGCGGCGTAAGGCGTAAAATAGGAGACCATAACCTCATCGCTGCCATTATATTCGAAAGTCGCTACATATAATGTCATGACAGCTAACACTCTGCGAGGAAGGATGATTCACCTGATCAAATGTTACGAACGTCGAATTCGAATCGATCAAATCGTTGTCGAATAGTAATTATAACAACAGACCTTAAAACCGAATAGTTGTAACATCAAAAACGTAATATATAAATATATATTTTTTTAATTAAGGTGCTTAGTTAAATTGTAATTTTAGGTAAAGTTAATATTGATTACATTTTGTGTGGGATATCTGACACAGCGCAATCAAGTTTTCTATGTGGCGACTTTCGATATTACATAAAAAACCCAATTTCTTACGTTTAATCTTATCACAATAACCTATGTAATTATTTAAAAGGTATCTGTGTAAGTTTAATGCAGTGACCAGTGTTAATACCGACTATGAAGAATAAAGAGGCACATAATTCGGGATGAAATGTTGCCTCTCTAGCCTCGTGGCGCCCAGAAACTTTTTGACTCTTCCTTGACTGTCCTTCTCATAGGACATAATTGGTGTAGTCTTAAACGCCCAAGGTTTGGAGTTGTAAATTGTATGTGTTAGAGTTACCAGATTAAAGTAAAACTTTCAGGGTATAGTAATGATTATATGAGCATATTTTTCAATTTTAATTATTTATCCATCTTTTTTACTATACAAAGACCATTGGGCCACAGTTACTAGACTGGCGTTGGCAGAGCCTGTCGAAATTTTCAAGTGCTTCTTAACGCTGTAATGCCGCGTTGCTTTCATCAATGTTATTGGGATTGTACCCTCAACACTCGAAACGAACGCCTCTGGTGGTCGTTTTTTTCAAGTGCAATAATATATTTAGATTGCATAGTGATGCTTATCACTTAAAAAAAAAAATAATAAAAAAAAAACAATAATTCTCTTAACCAGGCTTAAAATCCTGAGTTAGAACAGTGCTAGATAAGTTTACACAGACTGGAGACGAATAGCTAGTAGTAAAAACTATATTCAATTATTCGTCAAAGGCAAGTAGCGTTATTTGAGTAGGTTTAATTCCAAATATTTCAAAAATCACACACAAAGTGATAAGCAAAACAATTATCAAAGATTTTTTTATACTAACTTCAACCCAAAGGACTTCACAAAGGTCATATTATTTCAATCCAAGAGTTTGCAGAATTTCGTCTCTTCAAATGCGAAATCATAGACTCCACTTAAGTAATACCCATTAAAGACCAACTTTTTGCATAAAAATATACTTGGCAGTCACGGATTATAATAATAAAATACGATTTAGTTACCAAGTCTTGGTGAGGCAGCCATACCGCCGTCCATTTTCTTTACAAGGACGACTGTCGACAGTCACAGCCAATGGTAGCATACCGGAAACTGTGCTCTAATATTTCGTTCAGAAATTAAACAAAATTATTTCTTTAACCCGCGAAAATTTAAAAATGTATACAGTGATTTATAATATGGACTTCTCAAAGGCGCGTGGGCGGTAATTGAAAGTATTTTGAAAAAAGTTCTGGGCTGGAGTCGCTATGTTTATTTTGGTTTATCAAAAGGCGCGTAGGCGCCACGAGGCTAGGCCAAAGCAGTACGTTAATTTAATTTTGAAAGTTTGTTGTCCAAAAAGCCACAACCATTTGCTTGCCCTCTTTCCAGCTCATCTGGGGTCACTGCAGTATGTTTTTCTCTGGCATATATTTTTATTTCCGTCACTCATCACTGAATATCTACTCCTCACACAATCATATCTTGTTTTACACAGTCCATCAATATCTTTCTATGGCGGCTTCTTCCTCTTCAGTCATGCACATGCTTCACTCTTTTCGTCACCTCATCCTCCTCACTTCCCAAAACATGCCTATACCAAAATAAAAACGGATTCCTGACAACTTTTACGTCACCGGTGCTAATTACTAATTTCCCCTCATACAGTGTTACTAAAACCGGGGCTAACATTGGAATCAATCTCTCTAGAGCGGAGATTCCGAAACTTACGAAATTAAATCACATTTCACTCACAAAAATTAATCGATTGGTCATCCGGTGGGACTCGAACCCACGTCCTTCACTATCCGGGCGAGTGCTCTTTCCAACTGAGCTACGGAGGACGTTAGTCAGTCGAAGAATTCTTGTAAGTGCTTGCCACGCCAGTGAGCCGGCGTTCGATTTCATCAATACTTGGGAAACGTACCCGCAAGTATCCAATGGAACTATTTTTACAAATATTCAACCATCAGTTAAGATAAAATCAGTTTAACTTATAATTATTTTCATAACTTAAGCAATTATTTTGCAAGTTTTTACGAAATTAACTCAAATTTCACTCACAAAAATTAATCGAATGTGTCATCTGGTGGGACTCGAACTCACGTCCCTTCGCTATCCGGGCGAGTGCTCTTACAGATGACACAGTCAATTAATTTTTGTGAATGAAATTTGATTTATTTTCGTAAAAACTTGCAAAATAATTGCTTAAGTTATAAAAATAATTATATTCCCAAACTTATTTCGTCTAACGCCCACTTTGAAATTATAAGTTATTTAGTAGCGCCCTCAATTCTTTGCCTAAAACGGTGTTATTACAAAAAAAATTGACCAGGTTCAAAACAGGTCTTAAATATTAGCCGACAACAGAGGAATGAATGACACATTCGTGACATAACCTAATAGAGAAACGCTATTCTAATTGGCTAGCTAATAGCTTAGTCCTGGCTTAAGCCCGGTACTAAGATTTGTAATAACGGGGAAAATGGCTCGCGTGGAGTTTAATTAAACATATATTCTAAACGAGACTTTTCTTAGCAGAGAGAGCAATAATATTACAACTTTACAATATTAAATCAAATCAGCACCCCTAATTTTTCTGCCCACTCTAGGCCTCCAGCGCCCACAAGGGGGCGTCATCTCCCACTTTGGGAAAGACTGCTCTAGAGTATTAATATTTTTTCTGAAAAGAGTCCAGTTAGCCAAAACCCATGCATCACACACAAAAAGAATTTAAAATTACGATTCATAATCAGTGTATTATTGCAAAACGATATTCTCGCTAACGTAATCTATGTCGTGGTACAGGGCATAACAATAAATTGACAAAAAGACGTTCGAAGTAGCTCCGTCCTATAGGGACGATGCAGAAGGAACTCAATCGATTGAGTTGAGAGGAACTATTGTTTGCATTTACATTTTAATACGATTAAGCTTGTTAGAAATAATCAAAAAGTTTTGATTAGTTGGGACCATAATGGTTCCATTACTGGTGACCCCATACCCCGTTATTACAAAAACTTAGTACCGGGCTTAAGCTAGGACTAAGCTATTAGCTAGCCAATTAGAAAAGCGTTTCTCTATTAGGTTATGTCACGAGTGTGTCATTTCATTCCTCTGTTGATGGCTAATATTCAGACCTAATTTAAACCAGGTATATGTTTTTTTGTAATAACACCGATAGAGCTTCCGTTTTTAATTTATGCTCCGGTTCCAGTTTAGGCTACACACTGTTATATTCGTTATATTACGAATGTTCTCGATTCTGGTCACTCCACACATCCTTCGCATCATTCTTATCTCCGTTGTATGCAATAGTCAGCCCGCCATCTTGATGCTGACAATAGTTTTTCATCCGTTTTCTTAACAGCCCAATATTATGATCCATACAAAAATACACAAAAACATGACAAAGTCCCAAGCCGCTTCTATCTGGATTTATACTGGATATCTTATTATACCCAGTTACAATATTTTTTAGTAAGCAATCTAAATGCATTCATAAAATATTTTTTCTTCTTCGTCTCAAAAGAACTAAAAAAATTGTTCGACACGATATGCCAAAAATCTAACTTAATCTTTCATCATCTAACGTTTACAAAATGTAACGTAATAATAACTCCTCTGATAAAAATAATAACATATTGTTTTTCGTACCATACTGTGTACAAAACTACTTGTAATACCCCG
Organism: Pyrausta nigrata; assembly: GCA_949316185.1. NCBI lineage: Eukaryota > Metazoa > Arthropoda > Insecta > Lepidoptera > Crambidae > Pyrausta > Pyrausta nigrata. The sequence goes on from OX438936.1 coordinate 6,994,921, forward strand.
TTACCGATTTTAAACCAAATAATAGTAAGCAATATTTAGCCTAAGTAACACTATAATTTTTATCCTCCCATCTACATCATTTGTGACAATATTAATCTCAACATTCAATTCATTCAAATTCAACCATACAGAGTGCCTCTAAATCATTTCATTACTTTCTTAAGAACCGTTACCACAGAATAAGTACTAGTACTTCGTACAGAAGTATGACTTAGCAATTCTTTTCAAAAGAAATGTCTACTCAAAGTCGTCAACAATATGGCGTAATTTAATTTGCCTCAGAGTCAAGCACATTTTCGTGTAGACACCTACAAATATCCATTGCAAGATAATTTCATACGTAATACTCTGGAATATGATTCATAACACTAAACCTATTCAGTCATAATACACTAAACCTATTCAGTGACGTAATATCACGCGACGCGATAGGGTTGACTACGAGAAGCTTTTAACGCCATCTAGCGCCTCTTTCTAGGACTTTATTTATTCTCGTCCAGCCAGCAACGCAACATAGCCGCGCGGCCGCCGGTGAATAAAACGCGCGAGCATCTTCCCGCGTAGGTAGCAAAAACGTACCTACGCGCGGCGACCCCTTGGTAAGGGACTAAAGAAGTTGGGTGTCGCTAGCCGGCAGCGACACACTCCCGCGTTTTATTCACCGGTGGTGCGCGACACTAGGTTGCTGGTTGAACGAGCGTGAATAAAGTCCTAGAAAGATGCGCTAGATGGCGTAAGTAGCTTCTTGTGGCAGTCAACCCTATCGCGTTGCGTGATAGTACGTCACTGAATAGGTTTAGTGTATTATGAATCATATTCCAGAGCTATAAGAATGAAATTATCTTGCAATGTATTTCTGTAGGTGTCTACACGAAAATGTGCTTGAGTCATAGGCGAACTGAATTACACCATATCGTTAACAACATTGAGTAGATATTTCTTTGATTTCATTGCAAAGTCATACTTCTGTACGGAGTACTAGTACTTATTCAGTGCCGGTAGCGACACGCAACTTGTTTTAGCCCCTTACAAAGGGTCGCCGTGCGTAGGTACGTTTTTGCTACCTACGCGGGGAGATACACAGGCCTGCCGGCACATACTACTAAACAATACATACGATAATATTCAAACATTGATTAAGTCTATGTTGCACGAAAAATGCAAAATTGATAGATTTGAACTTGTTTCCTAATAATTTTTGTAACTTGATTATAATCTGACCAGAAAATTAACAAAATACAAAAAACAATAAATATTTCATTTTTTATCTTAATAAATATCGTGTCTCAAAAACCAATATTTTAATTAGAGGACGACCTATGATCTGATCAAATTTAAGGGAATTTCAAAAACTGTACTACCTACGTTATTATTGCACTAATCTTAAGTGTCGTTAATATTTAAGTCCTTCCACACCTATCGGCCTTTCTGAAGTCAAATTAGGAGTGTAACCCTGTAATAATGTTTTTCTTTTAAATCCTACCACTTTCGAAAGATCATTCGCCAGAATACTCATCAATAAAAACCAAATATATAAACATTCCAAACACATGGGATACTTATTTACGAGAGCCATAACAATCCAAGAGATCATCAGTAGCCTTTTGGAACTAATTCTTCAATATTGGTATCTTCTTTCACAAAATGCGGCCATTGCTTGATGATATCGTATAACCTATCTCCGGGACTCAGTGTTGAAGTAAGCTGCCTGTGCGCAAACAGTTTGTAGTCTTTCGCTATTTTGCCCAACTGCACGCCTAGTTTGATGAGTTTTTGGCAGGCTTCTATTTGTTTTTTGGGGGGCATTTCGCTGTTGAAGGTGCCTATGAAGGCTATGCCGATGCTGTATCGGTTGTAGCCCAGGGTGTGGGCCCCCACGTAGTCCCACCCGCGCCCGAAGTAGGCGGACCCATCGCCGGCCACAAGGAAGTTGTACCCAATGTCGTCCCACTTCTTGGACTCTATGTGGAACATCTGGATGAGACGGACGCGCAAAACGCATTCGCTCTGAAACATAATATTTTCAGTCAATATTGAGTACACACGACCCCACATCAACTTACCCTGATCTGTCAAATTTCCGCAACCATTTAACATTCAACCTTATGCTGATCACATAGAGCCTTATGCTAGACCAAAGGCACTATGAGAAGAATAGCGTCTTGTCCCGGATTTGATAGAGAACACCATTGTACGTATTCATAGCTACACATTCGCAATTAATATACTAACACAAACAAGCAGGAGCAATAGATTATGAGAAATCAAGGGCACCTACCTACACACAAGAGCATACCCTATCAGAAAGATAGAAAGAAAAATATTTATTCAGTACCAAAAACTAAAGAACAACCAGGCGACTCAGTGCATAAAAGTAATATTTTGGAACCAAAAAGGCCTCCGCTCAGTGTATATTAAATAAAAGTTGTTGGTCATACTCATTTGTAGATTGGCACTAAGTTCATGGCTTGCCGACGGAGATGGTGCCAAATTTAGAGACAGCATAAAACAAGTTTGCCTCGATTTCCACAGTATTTTTCTCTTTTCACTGTCAAGCTATTCTTCTATGATCATGGGCTATGATAAAAATATGTAACCGGCTTCATTCATCTACCATACATGTTTGTTAAAATAGCACTTGCCTTGCCTTGCAGTGCTTTAAGTACAGTGGCGAACACATCAGACTACACATTTTCGATTCAAAATCGTCCCTGTTACCACTGCATAAGATACAGCAGTGTTTACCTTAACGCGCTGTCGTCAGTACATACCTGATATGAACATCCCTCTGTGGCAGTATGCGTAATGACCACCCAAGGGACTGGCTGCCGTATCTTGTCCAGCTCATTTTCCACAGGCTGGGCGAGCCAGTCAGTCCGCGATACGATGCGCAGGTGGTTCGGTGATATCAACAATGGATCAGCTGTAAAATACCAGTATAGAATTCAAATAAAATATAACAAGCAAAAATAAGATACTAGATATCCTGATTCCAAACACTTCGAATCCAATCTTATACGTTTTTTGATACAGGCTTTTGATAAGGGAACTTCACGTATAAACATGCGCCCATCCCAAGCGTCATGCTATCAGTAAAACTGTAGGTATAAACGTCATCTTTATGGTGATGGGTCATGCTAATGAGTAGGCAATTAAATACTATATGCCGAAAACAACTCATCTAAAGTAACTTAAAATATTGTACAACTTTATTTTTAAGCACGACTATTTAAGTTGGACTTAACTATTTCCAATGTCGCCAAATAAAATTATAAGGTATATGCAGCTTTCAACCGCTCTGATTGGTTGATTGGCATCGCAAAGCCCCCAAAGCATTTAGTGTTAAGCAGTAATATTTTTTCGGCAAAAATAAGAAACCTGTATGTATTGATGTTATATAGTCCTATCGGTAATTTTATAACTCATAAAATAAAAAGTTTAAACAAATTGTAATTTAGTATCAAACTAAAAGATAGTCAGAAAGAATATTTAAAAATGGAAAGTTCACTAATTTTTATAAAAGAAAGAGGAATCACTATAGTCCGACAAGTTCATGCGCGACCCTCTTGCGCCATGCGCTTGACGTGCGGGGGGGAAGAGGAACAGCAATAAGGCGCCAATAATAGGAAATTCCCTTTCCTGCAACACCACCCGTCCCCGCTGACATCTAGCATTCCTCGCCCCCCGCACCTCTGGCGACCGCAGGAAGGTTACGCACTATCTTCTCTAACTCTAAGAACAGAGCCTTATTTCACCAAACTTACATATGTCAGTGAGTAAAAAATTTCAAGAGGCATGTAATGTGACAATTTTGAAAATTATTTTCTACAGAAATTGTAAACATTCCTTGTGACAATTGTTAGTACCTTAATATAATTGACAATTGTGTTGTGAAACAGAAACATTTTTAGAATTGTAGGGAATTCTTAACATGAGGTCGGAGCTGTGTCTGTCTTGCGTGACAATTGTTGTTTTCGTCGTACAAACGTCGAAGGCTGTGATAGCGATTTAGTCGAGTTCTCATGCAGAAGAACAAATAGAGAACGGATAAAATATCTATGGTAAGTTTGTGTTTAAAGAAAAATATAGGATAAATAAAACCATTGTAGAATATATAATAAATTAAAAACCTTTAAAATAAGGTATGTGACAATTGTCGCGCCTGTCGCGTTGGTGAAAGAGGGCCCAGGATGAATTCATACAACATCATACCTTTAACTTTATTCTTTTCAACACTATCATTGAAATCTCCTTGAGGATAATCCGCGATCGTTACTCCAACAACACCATTTGCTTGGTAACTTTTAGCTGTATCCAAATATTGTGATGTTAGTAGCGGATATAACATTAAAATTATTGTTATTGGCACCACAATGATCGTAAAAACTAATATTTGAAAATAACTGTCATAACACATCCCCACCACCTGGGTGTAGTCTGAAATAAGAGAAACACCATAATTCAACATATGATTGTTTACTTTCATCCATCATACATATACATAATTGCGGTAATACAACCCTACACTTATTAGTTAGTTCGTGCTCTGGAGGTGTGATAGTGTGCAAATGATTAAATATATTAGTGAACCGACTATGTAGTTATAGTAAATATTATGACGTCGGTAGCCAGTTGGAACCAATAATAAATACGGTTTACAACACTTACTCAATTATTTAAAATTGATAATAAATAACTACTAAGTAGAAATCATACCTAAAAAGCAAAGCAAAATTTAATCACAATAAACCAATGTATTTTGGTCTTAATGGTATTATTCGGTCCTTTAATATTTGTGAATGGTTGGTGGTGGGACATCAAGTTATGTATATTCTACGGCAACTTTTATACAGTGCAACCTCGATATAACAAATCGGAGGGAAACAAGAAAATATTCGTAATATCAAGTAATTCGTTGAACTGAGGTTTGTTATGTTGAGGTTAGATTGGTCTAAAATTCGTTATAAAGAGGTATAATAATAGTTTTATTCACCTCAATATTACGTACTTATCTTGTTATAGCGAACAACTTCTACTAATAAATGATAACACATTTTTATCAAATTACTATATGTATTTGCTATGTATTTAAAAACAATTAGGTAGATAATTTTTTTTTCTTACATTAATAATCAAAAACAATTAACAATGTGGTTATATAGTAGCTTAATCGTGGTTATATAGTAGCTTAATCTCAATTTTGTTCATTGATTAGAAAAAAAGTCATTGATAGTTGTCTGTTTACCACCGGTATGAGTTATGACATCCAAAGCGCCATTGAGCCATTTTAACTTAAATCTTTAACAATAGTGACGAGCAGAGGTGTTTACATTACTTGCCATCAAAACAACAATGATTACTTTACAAACAAAAGCGTGTCGAAACATGTCGAGACATAAATCACATTATAAGATTAAGAGTTATATTATTGGTGGAAACTTTATATAAAGGTTTTGGGTTGGCAAAATTCGTTAATTAGGGGTATGAATACTTTTTCTTGATAGTTGAAAATTCGTTATAAAGAGGTTGTACGCAAAGAATGTTCGCAATGTAAAGGTATATTTTATATTGACTCTTATGGACAATTCAAGGGGATTACGAAGAATTTGTTAAATCGAGGAAGTCGTTATATTGAGGTACGTTATATTAAGGTTGCACTGTATCTGCATTTCTACTATGTAACGCGGTATTCGGACTCTTTATCTTGATGGGTCCTTGACACATACAATTTGGTATAAATTGATTTGGTCTATTTAATAAATTTTGTGAAAATCTTGGTGTAAACAGTTGCAAATCCATTACAAAAAATAAATAGAACATAGCATGCGCACCACAGCAAGGCATCTTCCCACGATGTACATAAAATATTGTGTTTATTTAGAATATTAGTTTAATTTTGCCAGTAGCCGACTTTCTTCTTAATACTGTGCCTACTACTTTTAGAGCGCTTTAACATTTAGGCGACTTTAGCGGCGCGACTGTAGCTCTTCAGACGTGCTACTGATAATTCCATACTATTAACGATAGCGCGCCAGTCGCGCGGTCGCGCGGCTTTGGCGCAACTGTAGCGCAGCTTTTTTTAATAATGTGAAGGCATCTGCTACTGCTGGGCTACTGACGCCCTAATGTGGAAGCGGTCTTACGGATGTGAATTATTAAAACATGCCAAGCCCAAAACTATGTTTAATACTTAAACACAGCAAACTAATACATAAAATGCAAATAACAAGTTTTAGTCTAATATCAATTGCACTTTTTTCTACTTACTTGATGGTTCGTGATTACTTTGAATGTCATCTTGAGTTTGGCTCTGCTTATACTGTACAAGTACACATACAATACCTAATACGACAACAATTGCAAGAGACAGTGTCATCTTAAGCCATGGTGGCACCTTAGTAACGATGGATGCTGTAAAGGAAAGTTAATTATGTTGTATTTGGTAGGTATTGCTTAATATTCGCAATAGCATAGATTTATAGGCTAGGAAATAAAATAAACTATGGCCACATACTACTTTCAAGCTTCAGAAACCAACTACAAATATTCAAAAATTGCCAGTGCCAAAAAATTGCAGTTTCTCAATAAAAAAGTTAATGTTGAGTCAGTTATAGATTAAAGCTGTATGTTGTTTAGCAGGCATCATGCAGTGCATGCAGGTAATATATTTTTTAAAGATTTGCTTTAATTTACACAATTTTAAAACAAAATCGAATGCTACCAACAACTTGTATTACAGATTACTGCAATATTGAAGCCAGCCAAAAGCCAAAGCCGAAATCAATTAAAATTAAGACATTGAAAGACTCAGGTAGGCACTCTTGCTTTGCTTTACAGACTAAAAATACAACAATAGCTTAGCGTCACAGTCAGTAAGAATTGCATACATGCAATTCTATATGAACATAATAATATATTTTACTGTAGTAAAATTTATTATTATGTGCATATGACAATAATTATTACATTTATAAAATACTACGAGTATACACACCATTGAAATTAGCGGGGTGAACAAAATTTTTTAAGACTAAATCAATGAACCAAATCCAACCAACCAGAATATTGATTTTGGTCGGTTGGATTTGGTTCATTAATTTATGTATGGTTATTTTCATTTAAAATACACATTTCATTATTTTAATACAGCCACTATTCTGTTATCCACTAATTTTGCAAGTGTGTGCATGTTAATAAGACTCAGTTTTGCAAAGCTTACAACAAATGGGCCCTTTTCTACCAGAGGAGACAAGAGTCAAGACTAGTTGAAGATGTTCTTATCAAAATCAATAGAATGTCATGCAACTTTTTGTTACTGCCTTTATGCCAACTACGCCGTGACACAATTTATGTGTCACTGCACTGCTTAGTTAAAATTGGCCCCGTAACGTGTAACGTGAACGCGCAACCATCATTGGTCATACCGGACAGAACAATGTCCGGTATTATGATGAAAGTCGGTACTACTGGTCACAAGCGCATACTTTTATGACACCACCCCGTTTGGGGTTGTCCGGTAGTTTTTCGCGACACACCTGGCAACCCTATTCGTCACGTGAGCATTTCACTTGCGACGGCAAGTGCGGCGCGGGTATAATTTCACATAAAGATTTATAAAATGCGATAACTTGAGCGAGTGCGGGCGGAGCGTATAAATGAACGATTACATTAAATGATAAAAAACCGGGCAAATGCAAGTCAGACTCTATCTACCTACTCCGGTCATTGCTCACCTTACAGAGGATTTTTGTAAGGTGAGCAATGACCGGAGTAGGTAGAGCTATTTTGGTTCAATGACCGCAAACATTAATAGTATTATGGACATTCCCCCGAGATTCTAACTGAAACCATGGGTATTAGTTGCTGAAAAGATTTGTTTTTACTAACAAAGATAAAAGAAAGGTTCTCTTATGCATTGGCAGGGCTTTCCGGCTAACATTACATTTGAAATCCAGAATTCCGGGAGTGACAAGGTTACAACCATGTATGGCAAGTACAAAACATAGCTCTACCTAATCTGATCATTGATGAAGAGATTTGTTTCTTCACTACTTGTGCTGTAGACTTTCCTTTTTACCAAATTCTATGATTCTGGGTATTTGAAAAGTACCCTATGGGTTTGAATTCCCATGGAAAATATACATAAAATTATATAAAATGACCTTAAGTTTGGATTAAGTTTGTTAAGTCAGAAGCTACATTTTTCACAGTTTCAGGGGACCAAAGCTGTATTTGATGTTGTTACTGTATTTTTGATGCAAGAAGCGGAGGACTGTGAAAGTTACTGCAGTCTTGGAGAGGATTAAGTCCAGCAGTGGACTGCAAAAGGCTGATATGATATGATGATGACTGTCTTTTTGAGGTAGAGAACTTTAAAAAAGCATCACACATGTTCCAACATAAGCATAGAGTCCGAGGATATTCAGAGACAAAGTCCAGAAACAGTTGAAATCGGTTTGAATACAATAATTTGCTTAAAATACTAAATTTGCATACTATGAATTAAAAAAAAGTCATACTAACAAAATAAACAGATAAAGGTTTGAAATGTCTATAAAGATTAATTTATTTTTACATAGATTTGGACCGGCCTGCCAGGTGATGCCGTGGCATCTCAGAAAATGAAAATATGATTTATTTTTGTAGTATCAAAAATCCAAAAACCAAACAATATTTTAATCCAAACAATGATCAAAATATTTTCATATTTTTTTAATAAGAGACACCCACACACAGTCAGAGGCAGAATAAACTTGGCTCCATATCTTTCTTTGTGTAGTCAAAAATTATTGAATTCGCAAGTAGAGCATTGACCTATTATGAGTGTGGATATCCAGAATATAAATGAAGTAATAAATTGATACATACACCAAATATACAAATAATAAAGTCATGACACATGCTAACAGTGAATAGTTTGTACATGTTTATTGTGGAACTTACACGAATCCTGTTTTGGATTATCCGGATTGGTTCTGTCTGGGGCATTGTGGGGTTCATTTTCATTATCAGTGGATGTGTAGGAAGCATTGTCAATACCCTTTTTCTTGATGATTTGTTTTATTGTAACAGGGCCATGGAAGTAAGTATTGTTGCCAAATTGAACATTTTCTGAGTTGTGAACTGCTACATTACAAAGAATAGGTGCTGGAGCATTGTGTATGATACTCGACGGGATGGCAGTAATCGTTTCAACGACGCGACAATTCTTATTTTCAGTCACGGTCTTTTCTTCATCGCTTGACTCGCTATCGCTGGTGTCGATAATTTGCAACTCACCCAGTTCACTTCCCACTTTAATACCGCGACTATTGTACGCGTTATCTTCATTTTGTAAATCTTGTTTCAAAGCCATTGTTTAGTTCGCTTTCACATCTTTATTTACAGCCAACAAAACTAGTTATGTCATTGACCATCATGGTGCTAAATAAACATAAAAGCCTCATAAAAGTACATTTTTGTATTTACATGGAAATATTGTCACAAAATACGTAGAGAGGATATATGAACTAAAAAGAAGAAGAAAATCCAGTCCAATCCACAAAAAAACCTAAGATAGAGACAATGTCTTGTCTAAGAAAAAAACGGGGAAAATAAATATTGAAATAATTTAAGAAAAAAACTGACAGTACAAAAAGCCAACAAAAAGCAAATCTATTTTTTTTAATAAGTTTAACGGCTTCGGAGCAAGCAAATCTGTGCTGTGAGTAATTCAAAGACAAAACGATAAAAATTAAATCAAGAAAAATATATAAGCCTGACCAGGGCCCGTACTGTCAGCAAAATAACTATCCTTCGAATTGCTAACAATCCGAAAAACATCCTGCTTAAGGATGGCTAAAACTCGTCGTACCATGAGCTCTTAAGAAAAGGCCTCACGGTGACAGGATGAAAGATCGAGATGGAGCTATACATTAACATATGTCTATTTCGTTTGATTGTTAAGATGTCAAACGTAGAGACACAGATAATAATTATTTATTAGATGTAGGTAAGTAAGGAGTATGAAGTAAGGAGGTCTAAAATATATATTTTTTGCACTTAAGAATAAATAAGTAATATAAATAGGGAATGATTTTTTTCGTCATCTACCCCATCGTGCGGGGTATCGTTGAGTATGTCTTTTAAAATGATTTAGGGGTTTCTTCAACATTTTTTTGATTTATTGCTCTATTTACGAAATATTAAACTTTCAAGCTTAACTGCTGGTCTAAAAAATAAAATAAAAATCAAGATGATAGTGCATTTCATAAACTTTAAAGGAAAACTATAGCGGTTAAGATAACTCTATTAGTTTAGCAGTAATATTGGTAGAACTTGGGTGTTGAATAACGTTGTATCAATTACAAAATTCTTACAAATTCTTTAAAGTCACTAAGATGAAGTAGATAATGGTACAGAACCCTTCGTGCGCGAATCCGACTCGCACTTGGTCGGTTTTTAAGAGCTATTGTACAAAAAGAAGAAAAGTAGAACTAAATTAGTCGTGGCTGTTTATTCTTGATTTCTTTGCCGACCTAGAAGGTGGATGAAATAAATATATTTAGGAGGGAGAAGAACGTATTCTATCTCATGTGAAACGTATAGTAGTAATTTTGAGAGGGAAAATAAAAAAAGGCTGACTGAATGTTCAACAATAAGCTATATTTAATTATGAAAATAAAAATAGACAATATCACAGAATCTTCTGAACTCTCACAGGCGAAAATCAAGATTTTCACACGTGTTATATGTGTTTTCTTTAGTGTAATATATGTTTTCTTATCCTGAAAAAATATACAACAATTTGGTAGATGCTTTGTTAGTTTACCTACCTACTGATTACCGAGCAAAAACTAGGGAGGTAGGTGTTTCTTGTTAATTTTTTAGCCTTCCTCCAATAAATACTTTCTTGACATATTTAATGTAGGTAAGTAATTTTCAATAGTGCAACCAATACATACAATACATTCTACTTGGAAACAGTATATACTTTGCTGGTTTTTCATGCGAATAAAATAGTTCTATAGCATTAGAAAGAAAGGAAAAAGGAATTATTAACTTGGTACATACATTAGGTAGATGAAATCCTACACTAAAGTCGTAAGAAGAATTAAATACATAAAATTATTATGAAGTACCTAAATATGTGTAGGTAGGTAGGTTAGCAAAGACTAGATATGTGTACTGTTGCAATAAATACCTAAATTATTGAATTTGTGGATAGATTGAAAGTTTGATCAGTAATAATCTCTGCTCGTTGGGACAAAGTTCTCGCATAAAGAAAATAGGTAGGTAGTTACTGCCTAGGAAAATAAATATTCACATCTTAGAACCTAAGGCTGCAGGTGTAGCCTATATAATGGTTTTATTGCAATTTACGTACCTGCGATATAATTTTACTTATAATTACACAATGAAGTCACTTTATCAAAAATAATTTTAAAATAGTTATCAGGCTTCTACGGAGAAATCAAGAAATTGGACTTCATTAGATTAATGTTCACATCTCGTAGATATTTCTTCAATTTTGCATCCAAAAATCTCACATTAGTGAATTCATTGTATTGTTAACATTTCACATTTCGTAAATGAATCCTAAAATTAACTTATGAGACAAGATTTAATCATAACAATTTTGAAAAAGCTACTCGATGGGTAACTTTTTTATGATAGCTTATCTGACATTTATGGCGGGCAAACTGACACTAGATTGATTTCAGATGGAGTGTCATAGTACGAAATGGCACACAAAAAAAAAGGTGACAGGATAAACTAACTTCCTCGCTGCGGGCCTGCTAATTTTCGGGCTCATGGTACGAATTATAGGAACTATCCTGGTTTAGCGATTGCATTGTTTCCGATGATAAGGTTCCAGGAATATATGGGACCTGAATTAAGGGCGCTTCGAATCCACTATAAAGCTTAAGCTTTATTGAAAGACTGGCTGTACAAACCATAACCAAGGCCGTAAAACCTGATGGACCTGACAGTTTTGACGCAGTAACGTTGTAATAATAAAAGTCAACAATGTCAAAAAATGGCCTGTGCTGTCATGTCAACCTTCACCTCCTCCATATTAATTAACTTTATGTCCCTCATCCACAAAGCTGTGTGCATTGCTGCACAAATTTGTCGCCTAAAAAAAAGAAGTCGTAAGAAGAAGAAATTATAAAGGTATGCCTAAAAGTCGGTCAGTTCAGTGCACTGCTGCACTTACCGACCTCCAATTTGAGGGTGAATGAATACCTACTTTGTTTGGTTCATAAATTGGCTTTCGTTCGTGGTGTTTTGGCATTTTATAATCTTTGGATTATAAAATGCCAAAACGCCACGACTTTGTTTGCAAAGGCTTAGGCATAGTTATTATATGGTCAGTGGGCATAGGTACCGAGCCTAGTACTTATTCTGTGACTGAGCATATAATCAGTGTTTCCCATCTGTAACGCAGAAACTGCAACTGCTGTGATCTGCATGTAGTTCTAGCCGCGGTTACCTGTGACGTGTCCCATTTCTTCGTAGTTCATATTTACTACTCTGTTTCAGACTTATATTTCTACAGCAAACATAAGCATTACAATGTTTACAATACATGAAGGTGAAATTGTGGTTAAAGAAAAATATGGTGCAAGTTCTAACGTCAGATTGTATGTCAAACCACCAGGTATTTATAGAAATATATAAAATATAATAAATATTAAAACATAACATTTATTGTAATAGTTAATATATTTCAGATCAAAACAACATTGTAATATTGGATGAGACAAAACTAAGTGATATGACAGGCTGGTTTACAAAATTGTTCTTACCACAAGGTTACCCTGACAGTGTAAGCAAAGATTACATTGCTTATCAAATTTGGGATACAGCACAGGCTTTTTGTAGCACTATAACAGGTAACTGATGAATATATATATTAGTAGGAAAATTGGATATTCAGATGCATATTTAACTTACCCAAATTTAGTACTCTGAGCTGATTATAGAGTCCAAGTGCTTTGTCACACTTAGTCCACATTCACGCAAATAAATTGATCTTGATCAAGGTATATCTAGTGAACTGGTTTTGTTTATAAATAATGTTTTAATTACTATCAGTTGTTTGAATTCCTGATTTTTTCATAATGCAACACATGTTTGGAGGTGATTATTATTTATTTTATCTACAATTCAAAATGATGACCATTAAATTCTTATGACCTTTTTGATATTTGGTTGCATATACATATACTTCAACTTTGTTTCACCACTCTGAGCCTGAGTCCAGTTGTACTTCAAACCGTGGGGTTCAAATAAGTGGTCATTCCTGAGCTTTTATTGCCACACTCACTCGCACAGCACTCTTCAGTGATTCGCCAGAGGAAGACAGTAGGTAAATTAAATATGCATGAAATTATCTGATCTCAATAATTAAGTACAATATTGTTAAATAAATTGCTACAATCTCTACTTTAATTTCCGATGCCAGGTACCTTAGCTACTCAAGAAGTTTTACGAGGAGTGGGAGTAGGGGATACTGGGGCAACTCCACTGGCTGCCACCATTACATGGGTTCTCAAGGATGGGTGTGGGCATATTGGGAGAATAGTGTTTGCTTTCAGTCATGGGTAAACATCTTTACATTAGTTTGATTGAGTGTAGACAGACCTGAATTTGTTTACTCATTGTTTGACTTTCAGGTAGAACTTATAAAATATATACTAGTCAAAACAAAATAGGGGCCACCACGTTTTTTTAGTTTGCCAATAAATGTATTATATTTAGGAGTTGATAAATTATTCCACCTAATTTATTGATTAATTTTTAATGTTTTAACATTAAAATTAACGAAGATTAATTTAAAATTTTTAAAATGTTAGATTTTTGTGAAAAAGAGGAATTTTGGCTAAAAATACACTACATGAAAAAAAAAATTAAAATTTGAAACAATTTTATTTATTTCTCATTTTTTCACTTTTTTAGTACCGTGTATGCCCTCCTCTTTTGTGAATGCATTCTCAAAGCCTAGAGGGCATACTCTCTACCAAGTGGCGAACTGTTTCTTGTGCAATTTGTTCCCAGCTTGTTTTCAGCACATTAATGAGCTGTCTTTCGTTATGCACAGGTTGGTTTGTGTTCCGGACACTTTGTTTTAATAAATCCCACATGTGCTCGATTGGGTTAAGGTCCGGACTGTTGGCGGGCCACGGTAAAACCTGTATATCAGCTTCCTCTAGGGCTTCTCGGGTGGCTCCTGCTGTATGCGCGCGAGCATTGTCGTGCATTAATTTAAATCCTGCACCAATTCTTTGTGCAAATGGCACCACATGGGGTCTTATGACCTGTTCAATGTATCGTTGAGCCGTTACCGTACCTTCATTGAGCACTGCGAGCTCGGTTCGACCGGACATCGAGATTCCGCCCCACACCATTACATTGGGACCCCCAAATCTGTCACTTTCATGGATGCAGGCATCTGAAAATCGCTGACCCTCTCGTCTCCAAACTCTAATGCGAAGATCGTCACAAAAAAATTTTACTTTGCACTTGCACTCATCAGTGAACAATACTGTCTCCAATCATTTGTGACCCGATTATCGCGCCTTCGATATTATATCACATACAATATTTGTCGAAAAATATGGCGGATATCACAAAATGTGATAAATATTCGACATTTTCATACTTCGAGAATACGTAACATCAAATTTTTGTGATATCCGCCATGTTTTTTCGATAAATATCGTATGTGACATAATATCGAAGGCGCGATAATTGGGCCCCTGGTGTTGTCTTGCGAAAGATAAACGGTTCGCACGTTGCGCACTTGTCAACGGAATTCGCACTACACGTCTCCTAGAGAATTTTTGGTCCTCGTGTAACCGATTCCTAATCGTTTGGTCGCTAACACGAGTACCCGTCGCCTGGCGCAAGCGATTTTGTATGGAGCGAGCGGTGACGAATCGCTCTCTGCGCGCAGTTAAGCGTATCTAGCGATCTTCTTGTGTTGTGGTTGCTTGAATTCTTCCAGATCCCCAGTCTTCTGGTTACACTTCCAGTCTCTTGGAATCGATTCCAAGCATTCTGGATGGCTCTTCGTGAAAATCCCAGCTGCAGAGCTACAGAACGCTGCGAATGCCCTTCTTGGCTCTAGTAGCGGTTTGCACGTCCGTATGTCTACGATTTCTCGGCATTGCTCTTTGAAAATGTCTATTCAACACTCAAACTTAGCAAAATTTAACTGCTCGCGCATGAAGTCACAGTTGGAATGACCTAAAACTTCGTTTATCCACTTCAAAAACTATGCAAGCTGTAAACTCTCACGATGTTCGTTAACACTTAAGGTAACACCACAAAAAAGGTAGGTACTTAACATCAGTTAGAAATTATTAAAATCGCTCCAGATGTCGAAATAAGTGGTCCTTATTTTGTTTTGACTAGTATATATCTTTATTTATTGATAGTATGGTAAATGAAATAATAAAATGCTTTTAAATCTTGATTTTTGGATAATATTAGAAAATAATTTTATATTATATTCTTTCTGTTCTATTATAACAATGATTGTTATTATTGAAACCTAATAAGAGTTTCTATTTCTTTTTAGGACATACTTGGATGCTTACAGTAAGAAATGGCGATTATATGCTGACACTCTCAATGATGCTGCAATGTGTATTGAAATTGCCCTGCCATTGTTTAAAAACTATACAACATTTGCTTTATGTGTGAGTACTGTAATGAAGGCCATAGTAGGTGTGGCAGGTAAATAAACTTCTGTTTCATCCAACTTAATCAATCATAAATAATCATTTTAACTACATATTTTTTACTGCTTTCTATAATTTACTTGGCTCAGAGTAGTGAAATTGAAATATAAAATATGTAGTATATGCAACCAAATTTTCAATTTATAATTATGAGCCGTATAGGAATTTAAAATAACGTAGAAAGTCGGTGCTGCAGTGGCTACCGGGCTGCCTCTCGTGCGGGATGTACTGATTCGATTGCCGCCATGTACGAAATACTTTTTATGAGTTATGTACATTAGTTGTTTCACTAACCGATGCTCGTGCGGTGAGGGAAAACATCGTAAGGAAACCGCACATTAAGGTGACTGAATTTATAACCATGATCCAAACTGGTCAGCTTCCCCTGTTAACAGGGTCACGGAAGTCAGATGGCAGTCGCTCCACTCTAATAACCTGATCTGCCACATCTTTGATCATAGTCCAAAGCGGACCCTGGGCCCTTGCGTGCGAGTCCACAACCGGGATAACGCTAGGATGGTGATAGGAATTTTACTTTTATCATCTGACTGTCAATGGTAGATCAATTAAATTTGTTGGGTGTTTAAATACCTTGTGATCGAGATCAATTTATTATACTTTGACATGCATTCTACTGTGCAACATTCACATCAACACCAACTTTATGTGTACTTAATATCAGGAAGTGGATTATGTTACTTTGTTGCTAAAGTTGGCCATTCACGGCGTTTAGCGTTGGCCAAAATCTAGGCTGCAAGCATAAGTACTAAAAAATAAACTGAACGTTATCATTCTAACAGTTTTGAATGAAAGTCGGTTTTATTTTTTTTAAGTATGTGACTGGTGTTATCATTTAAACTGACCGTGAATGGTCAGCTTGGTCTGGTTAACAGAGTAACTGAAGTTGTCAAATGGGACATTTTCAAGCTATTTCAATCCAGAATTGTTAGCAACAGAGTTACGTAATCACCCCCCATGTATATATTATTATACAAACCATAACTTTCCAGGAGGCGCCACGAGAGCTGCAATGACGCAGCACCACGCGGTCCGAGGGAACCTGGCGGATGTGTCTGCCAAAGACTCAGCTCAAGAAACCGCTGTCAATCTGGTGGCTTCACTGGCAGCATTGCTGATCATTACTATTTTTGGGTATGAAATATCTGTGCAACAATCCATACTATCATATTAAAAATGCGTAAGTTTGTCTCTGTCTTTTACCTCATCACGCTAAAACGGCTGAACCGATTAAGATTAATTTTGGTACATAGTTTGATTAGTTAGTCATTCCCAGGTTGGGAATGACATGTACTTTTTGTCGTGACCAAAACCATTTTAAGAGGGGAAATGTACGATGAAAGTTTTTCTGGAAATTCCGATATTTCGTGTGCAGTCGCGAAGAACCGCAATTTTTTAATAAATGCACATTGCACACTGATTGAAATATACATATAACATATTTTATAGAAAGTATCCCTTTTGTTAGTTAGTTAGTTTGGCTGGGGTGTTTTCCGCACTTAGCCTCTTAATTGGGCTATTGTGCGTATGTCCCTTTTTTCTTTATTCCAACCACCTCAGATTTTCCCAAAAGGCTAGCAACCTGCCCAGGTTACTGCAGGCCTCCGGAAATGTTGCCGGGCCTTTAAGAATATCTTCCCGTTGTTCCGCCACGCCTGCGCACTCCATGAGCATGTGTTGTGGTGATTATTCTGCCTCCATGTATCCTCTGCATAGGGGGCTGTCTGTAACACCTATGGTGAATAGGTGTTTGTTTAAAGGACAGTGGCCAGTTATGGTTCCTACAGCTTTGCGCAGCTTGTCTCTTGTTAGACGGGTGAGGTTGCGGGCAAGCCTTCTTGAGACTCCCGGAAATTTATTCTTCGCCTGCCTGCAACCTTCTCCATTTCTCCACTTTGCTAGGTGTGTTGCTTCAGTTTCTGCACGCAGACATGTCTTTAATTGGGTCTGCGGTATGGGCAGTAATGGCTCTGGTCCATGTACTATTGTCGCTAAGCCCCTCTTGGCTAGTTCATCAGCTGCGTCGTTACCTAGTAAGTTACTGTGTCCTTTGATCCATTCATTGCAGGGTTACTTAAGTTACAAGTAGCCCTTACATTAGTTGGCCAGGCAAACTAACCTAACCTAACACTTCAGTTGCAAGTACTGACTTTAGGGTTGAATAGCTCCATTAGGTTTCCAGGAAATTAAAGGGAGGCCCAAATATGCCGTACCCGTTTCTTTACAAGTCATCGATCACAATTTCTTAAACACTCCAAAGAAATCTTTGCGTAGTTAATGATGTCATTAAAATTTCCTGCAACTCGGTGTATCATAATAAATATTTTTTCATCTCACCTGTTCGGAAAGTTGAACTTTCATGTGTAGATAGCCGGGTGGGAAATAGCTTTTCCCCTACTACTTTATACTCCTACTATTGAATAAAAGGCCACTATCGAGAGTATCGATAGTTATTGCAATAGTCAAAGTTGTATCAGCTATCGATAGTGATTTTAATATTGAACTTTGACACTATCGATAGTCTATCAATACTATCATAACTATCGATATTTTATCGATACTTTTGCTTTTGCCTTAACTATTGATAGGCTATTGATACTACCGTATCGATAGTCTATCGATATTTTATCGATACTATTGCTTTTGCCTCAACTATCGATACTATTGCTTTTGTCTCAACTATCGATAGTCTATCGATACTATCGATATTTTATCGATACTATTGATTTTGCTTCAACTATCGATAGTCTACGACACTATCGATATTTTATCGATACTATTGCTTTTGCCTCAACTATCGATGGTCTATCGATACTATCGATATTTTATCGATACTATTGCTTTTGCCTCAACTATCAATAGTCTATCGATACTATCGATATTTTATCGATACTATTGCTTTTGCCTTAACTATCGATAGTCTATTGATATTTTATCGATACTTTTTCCTCAACTATTGATAGTCTATCGACACTATCGATATTTTATCGATACTATTGCTTTTGCCTCAACTGTTTAGTCTATCAATATTCTATCGATACTTTCCTCACAGTCGAAATGAAAAATAATATGTTTATCTCGAGTGAAAGCACCCATTCCACTCTCGAGCTATTGGCGCTCTCACTTCGTTCGAGCGCTAGAAACTTCTCGAGTGGAATAGTCACTTTCGTCCCTTGTTCTACTATTTCAGGAACTCTCTTACCATATTTCTCTCGATGATGGTGCTCCACATAATATTCAACTACTTTGCTGTTAGGGCTGTGTGCCTGAGAACATTGAATGAACCTAGATTTTTACAAGTGATCGATACATACCTGATAAAAGAGGTGATTGCGACACCCTGTGAAATCAACCGCAAAGAGCCCATCATATTCTACAATTTGGGACCAAACTTACTTGGTATGTTGTGATGCAAACAGACGAAAGCTGGACACTGTCGGTGTTGTTATAAAAAAAATGGTCTGACAAGTTTGTGCGCGCCCTTCCTACGGTCGCCAGAGGTGCGGGGGGCATGCTAGATGTCAGCAGAGACGGTGGTGTTGCGGGGAAGAGATTTCCTTTGACAGTCGCGTGCGATTGGCTCTTACTCGCTCCCGCACGTTTTGCGTAGGCGCAGGAGGGTTGCGCATGAACTTGTCTATTATTAAGAAAGCTAATATCCAATGAATTCTCCATTGGGCTACATTCCAATGTGCCCGGTCTAAGATTAAGGTTCTCTCTTTTTTTGCCAAACGAACGAAACGAGACAGACTATATTCAGTTAGAAACGTCAGATTAAACAGCTGTCAATTGCTAATGAAATTAAAGAATCCATAGACAATTCAGTAGGAATGTTATTCGATAACGAACTAAAGTTAGACGAAAACGCACAAAAACTTGTGAAAATACGTAAGAAATCGCTTTACTTAATTAAACATTTCTTAATTATTGTAGTTAGTCTCGTTTCCTTTAATTAGAAACAGAGACACTGAACTTAAATTTATTCTTAGACAGGGCACATTAGAATCCAGTCCATTGTTGACGACCAATTTATTAATTGTGTTATATCAACCATGTAATTTTTTGTACTAAATAACACTGTCTGGACATCTGGTGTGTTATGCTGTTGTAATAGGGTCGATTTCGAAAGCGAAATAGATACTTTGATGTGTGTCCATTACCCGGACGGCATGTCAACTCGGATCCCGATGAAAATATATAGAAAAATTAGAGCCCTATATGCCATGAATGTGCCCTTTAAAAAATATCAGTGCCCATTAAGGTCTCAGAGTAATTTAAGATAATAAGATGCCGCTGGAGTAATGTCTGAAAACGTTAACCCAACGGCATGATTTTTTCCTATTGGTCTTAGCCAGATTTAAAGTAGCTTAAAAGGTAGCTTAAATATGTGCTCTCTCTTGACCGAACAGCGGCATTTGTGCCCCTTGTGGATTTTGTGTAATTGAAAATGCCGCTGGAGTAACGTTTGGCGGATTTCTGTATCTGCGGAACGACTGGACGAACAGATATGATTTTTTGTAAGCTGGTGTGTTTTAATATGTGCCGAATGTGCCCCAGAAATTATTACAAAAAAATGCAAGGTGTATCAATAGGTAAAGATTTTCTGAAAAACGAAAATAGGCTCTAGCTCTTGAACTATACAAAATAGTGCGCTATGATTTCAGTGCCCTATGCCTATTAGGTATACGTATCATCTGACAAAATTGTAAAACCCTATATCTAATTTTCGTCGAAATAAATCAATTTTTCTGTGAAAGTTGTTATGCTTATTTCAACCCTTAAAAAGGAGCATTTAAACAACATAATAACTTGTAATAATTTGCCAAAAAATAGAGCCCATATTCTAATATACGCACACTAAATTTCAGCTTTGTACACGTTATAATAAGCCGTTAATAAAATAATGTAACGAGATTTTTTTGTCAATTATCCGACCAAATACGAAAGGTAGTTAAAAAGCAGCCATTCAGTACTTCGAGCCAGCATATTTAAATTGGTAGTCTTGTAATTTTTGATGTCAGGTACAGTCACGGAAACAAGTTTTAGTGTGATCAAAAATATGATTTCTAGCCAAAAGGATTAGGTTTGAATTACCAAGTAGCCAAAACATGATCTCCAAACCTATCACAGCAACTAATCTTAAATAGAGAAAAATCTAATATTTTATCAGGAACCCTGAAAGTATTATACAACTATAATACCTTGCCATTATAGTTAACTTAATCTCCCCATGCATAAAACATCTAGAAAACCATAAAATAACTCATAGTACGCAAATTACGCAACGTGAACTTGATGAATTCCCACAAATCTTCGTTGATATCCAACAGGCATTAAAGATTGATAATAATGGTATTATCAATCTTTAATGCCTAACAGTAGGGATGGCCCTAACAGTGTAAACGAGGAAAAAAACGTAACGAAAAGCACGAATACTGGGAATCTAAGGCCGTGTACCATAAGACTAAAATATCTCTACCGCCAAAAAACATTTCGCCTAAATAAAAACCATACAACAGTAAGCCCAAGCGCTTCGCACAAATAAAAAACTTGCGCAACACGTGCGTGGAAGTTGAAGCTGTCCATCATAAAATAAACAATAGCAACAGGCTTTAGAGAGTTAATTGTAAAAACCCCGAGTAACTTTCTAAACAGCTGGATATCAATAAAACAAAGGTAACAAAACAATAACCGTTACACAGTACCATCTCTAAAAAGCGACCCTAAAATTACAACAAACCGAAGTCTAAAAATCGACACACGTGTACCATATAACTATCCCAATTTCTTATGCAAAAAGAAAACTCAACAAAGCAAAATTACTCTAGCTGGGACCGCTCACTAAAACATAAAACACACCAATTAACGAGAATAACTACTATATTATTATGATGATAATAGGGCCTACTATGAGCTAAACGCGGTTGCAATCACGCAATCGAACAGATCAATGTTAAGGATTTCATTATGAAAGGATCATTGTAAAAGAGTGCGGAGTCATAGCAAGAATCCACCAAGAAACCAAAAAGTTCATCAGCTTTTACAGGGCATGACGATAACGAAGTACGAGTAGATCCAATTTATGAGACTACTATGGCCACATTCTACATTGCGCACCTCTTACATCCTCCACAGTGCACAAGGATACAAAGCAAGAAGATTGAAGATTGGCAGACCGATATACACGAGACCCTCTAGTTCGAGACTTTAGGTACTACAAGCGTTGCCGGAAAGATTGGAACGAACTAGCGAAAGATGAGAAAAGCTGTACACGAAATATTCTAACCAGACGAAACAAAAAAGCGAATCAAACCGCAGCTCTACAACGTCAACACGACTGAACTAAATGTATAGGTAACAAGAACACAGAAAACTCCGAAAGCTGAAGGCAGTACAACAACTAAATAACAGGACCGAGGAAATGAAGAAATACCCGAAAGAACTAAAGAAGCTCTTGAAGAACACCACGTGTATCCACCAAGGCAGACCGCCCACCTCATCAACGCTCAGTCCTATAACGATACCCGTCTCTACCTATATTCCTATACCAAGCTCGATGCATATCTTGTTGGTTGTGGCCGATGGGCTCCGGCTAGTCGGTCTTCCTCTCCCATCCCAGAGCGTGTTTTTCCTTATAAAAATCGTGCTATTTGGTGTGCCGGTTTTACCGGATCAGGCTTGGATCCTGGCTGAATAGCACAAATAGCACATCGTATCGTATCGTAACTAAAATTTCGACGAAAATTAGATATAGGGTTTTACAATTTTGTCAGATGATACGTATACCTAATAGGCATAGGGCACTGAAATCATAGCGCACTATTTTGTATAGTTTAAGAGCTAGAGCCTATTTTCGTTTTTCAGAAAATCTTTACCTATTGATACACCTTGCATTTTTTTGTAATAATTTCTGGGGCACATTCGGCACATATTAAAACACACCAGCTCACAAAAAATCATAACTGTTCGTCCAGTCATTCCGCAGATACAGAAATCCGCCAAACGTTACTCCAGCGGCATTTTCAATTACACAAAATCCACAAGGGGCACAAATGCCGCTGTTCGGTCAAGAGAGGGCACATATTTAAGCTACCTTTTAAGCTACTTTAAATCTGGCTAAGACCAATAGGAACAAATTATGCCGTTGGGGTAACGTTTTCAGACATTACTCCAGCGGCATCTTATTTTCTTAAATTACTCTGAGACCTTAATGGGCACTGATTTTTTTAAGGGCACATTCATGGCATATAGGGCTCTAATTTTTCTATATATTTTCATCTCGATCCGAGTTGACTTGCCGTCCGGGTAATGGACACCTTTGATGTGCTGCTGTGCTTAAGCAAAACCTTAGCTTACCCACCTACTTACGTCTTACTCTTACCTAAACCTTATTTCATAGGAATCCTTAATGTTTGCAGATTTCAAACTGTGTGGATTTCGTATAAAACTAGGAGATTCAATAATAAATATTATTAGCAAGCATCCCAAAGCTGCATACTTAATGAATACCAAGCAAGTCTATGGCAACAGAATGTACATACTTATTCCGTGCATAAACAAAAGAAAAATGTATGTACTTATTAAAGACAAAGCCACCATCGATGACGTTTTATGTGCATATTTCCACGCGGTTTTGCTGTCGAGTATCGTCTGTGCGATAAACGATTGTCCGTTGGTGAGTATCTTTATAGTCTGACAAGTTCATACGCGATCCTTCAATTTTTCTTTTAATTTAAAAAAAAATCATTAAAATAAATAAATTGTTTAACAAAACACACCAATTACCTAGCCCCAAACTAAGCGTTAGCTTGTGCTATGGTGACTAGGATAACGGATAGACATACATATATACGTTTATACCTACATCCACGACTTAGGTACAAATGCCCGTGCTCATCACACAGACATTTGCCCCTTGCGGAATTCGAACCCGCAACCTCTGGTTTTGTAGTTGTAATTTTGCCAGCTATTAGTAGATGACCATGAAAAAAATAGAGGTGCCGGGGGGCGAGGCACGCTAGACGTCAACGGGTGACGGGTGATGTTGCGAGAAATCACTGACCTCTATAATACAAGTACGCAAATTCCGTGGACGGTCACCACACGCTCACTACAGCCGTCAGCGCCAAAATGGCGATAATCAAATGGCTTCATTTGTAGGTTGACAGTATGCAGTCCAGCGTACTTGTATTATAGAGGTCAGTCCGGGGAATGGATTTGCTATGACAAATCGTTTTTATTTGCAGGCAATGTACCACAGCAATGGACAGCCCCGCCCGTTCGCTCAAGTATGCCAAACGTTGCAATCTGCGGAGTGGAGCAGGGAGCCTTCGGAAAACCCACACACCCTCAGTGGCTTTCTATATGAGCCAACACAGGAACTCTTAGTATATGTGGATAAAATTGTACAAACTGAATGGATTCGTATTCGTGCTGGCCTGGTGACTATTGGTAAATACGTATAGTATTACATTCATTGGACAAACGGGGACTTTATTTCTCTTTTGTCCTAACTTTAATAATTTTGGCTTTGGGTCTCGGACTTCAGACTTTCTATCGGGCGATAGTTCAGTCTGATTAATCAATGAAGAAATTTTTAACGATCTATGGATTCTCGAATTTCATTAATTAAAAATGCTAAGTCTGCCGTTTCTAAATTATTGTAGTGTCACTTTTCGTTTGTTTAGCTGAGAAAGAATTTAAATTGGACACAGCAAGATTGGAGCCGTGTACTCTTTTCTGATGAGTCTAAAATTGTGTAACATGGCAATGATGAAAGGAAGAAGGTCTACCGACGTAAGGGAGAGCGTTTCGCACAATGCTGCTTTGAAAAGAGGGTTGCTTATGGCGGTGGCTCCTGGACTGTCTGGGGCGGTATATCCGCGAGCGGCAAAACTCAACTTGAGGATGTTACAGGACCACGGCTGCCAACATTAAATGCTGAAAGGTACATTCGTGAGTGCTTAGAACCACATGTGATACCATACGCGGACTATGTGGGCCTAGCGATGGGCAAGGGAAAGAAAAAATTGGGATGGAAAAGAAAAATACGGGAAAATACGGGAAAGAACGGAAAGATTTTTTCTAAATCGAAATAACATAATAATAAAACTAAACAGTTAGGTACATATTCATTATTCAGAATCCGAACTAATATTAAAATCCAAGAGGTTAGATGAGCTAGTACTTGGAATTGGTTGTGAAATCTCTGATAACCGCATATCAGTTTGCTCTAAAACTTCTTCGACGCTTTCGTAGTGTTCATCGTCATCTTTTTGTGTTACTGATTCCTGGTCTTTGGATATTAAATTCCAATTGTACGATATGTATGTCAGTTTTCCTGCTCTATCTGTAGTTTAGCGATTACGAAGTTTTGAGTGTATGAAACTGAATTTGCTAAATGATCTCTCTGTAGCTGCTGACGTCGCTGGAGCAGATAATATTTTGACAGCTATTTTGCTGAGTTTGCTTGAACTGCATATGCCTTTCCACCAAGACACGGGGTTAACTTGTGATACGCAAGACCACACAAAATTGCGTCCCCAAAGTTGACCTTCCTTCGATCTTTAGTCAGCTATAGTTCGGAAATAATGTTGTCCATTTTCAAGGTGGATGCTACCGTTCCTATAAAACTCATAGCTTCAATTTCTTCTTCGGTGCTTAACAATAGTCCTTGGGCTTTTGGGTCTAGCATATGTGCTGCTAAGTGAATAGGTTTAATACAAAATCTCTTTCTGTGATTAGATTTTTCAATAAGCTGCTGTTTTTCTTCATAAGTGATTACCATGTCACTCACTGCTGCTATCGGTTTTTCTATTTCCGGGAAAATTTTAAAGATTTTGCACATATTGTATTTATTACTTTCCACCTCTAAAATCCACTTAGATATTGGTTCGAGCAAACTCAAAGTTCCGGAAATTTTGATCCAAAAATCCTCACTGAGTAGCTCGTCCTTGGCATTTCTTGTTAAATTGCAACTTTCATTGACTGCTAAAGCTTGTAATGAAGCCTTAGATTTGTGTAGGCTTTCTAATGAAGCAGTATTACTACCCCATCGCGTTTTACAAGGTAGTTTCAATTGTTGTCCAGTCTTGTTCTCCTTTATTATTTTTGCATATAACGCTGACAGCACTTGACTGCTTTTTATAACTTTTACAATTTGTATCTATAATATTGTTTAGAGAAACACACTTTAAATAGTCGTGACATAAAAGGTTCAGGCCGTGTGCTACACATCCTAATGGCACAATATGATTATATTTATTTTGCACTATTTTCAGAGCTGACTGCATATTTCTGGCATTATCTCCGATTAGAACGAAAAACTTTTCTTCTCCATATTTTTTTAAAACTTCTATGATCTCTTTTGATATGTATACAGCTGTATGTTGATTACATTCTGTGTTGAGATACTTCACAAACACTGGTTCAGGCGTTGATATTAAAAAATTAATAATGCCTTCATTTCGGACATTACTCCATCCATCCAACTGCATGTGCAAATCAGTGGCGGAAAAAAGTTTTTCATTAACTTCTTGTTCTGTTTCGCAATATGTTTCGTCCAACAAAGTAGTGGAAAGGTGTTTTCTTGATGGCAATTTGTAGGATGGTTGTAATTCATTTAGAAATTCTTTCCACAAGGGTTGTTCAACCATCGATAAGGGCGCTCCACTATCATAAATTGCTTTGGCTAATTTGCGATCCAGTTCATTTTTTTGAATTTCTGTAACTGTGTTAAATACCAGAATTGGTGTTATATCACCACAATCACGTGAATTATCTTGAACATGTGCTGAAGTAGTTACTGGAGCTTGATGATCTACTACTGGTGGTAGATTTGTTATGTCTCTGAGAGGATCTGTTGCTATTGTTGCAATCTTTATTTTCAAAGGGTTTCGAACATCCAAAGGACATTTAACGCATTTCATCAAATGATTTTACATTTTTGTAACATTCGCTACTTTGTAATTTTTATTACAAAACTTGCATTTTACTGATTTGGATGGTCCATTCACAAAATGATTCCAAATTTCATCTTCATTTGGTCTTCCCATTGTAATGAAACTAAAACAATAGAAACAAGAAAGTTACCACACCTATACATAACATCAGGCGTGATTGCGATCCAATAAGTACTTAGCATTGATTTAATAAGAAATAATTTCAAAATGATTCAGTTCACTGGTCATTGTACAGTTTTAAATATTTAGAACAAGACAGCACATTAACTAGTGTTGGCAAAATCAATACTATCTATAGTGTATTATGGACCAAGTAATAAAAAGGTAATTTTTCATAATGCCTGCGCATTATAAATAACGATAAGCTACTTAGGGCAAAATAAATGATGTTAATTATTTTGCCCCATTACTAGTGACTAGCGTTACAAAAAATGCTCAATAAATTTGATTGTTTCAATAGTTTTTAACACACACACTGCTCTGTTTGAACAATTTCAAACTGCACAGGCATTTTTGTATAATATCCTAATTATCGCTTTGTCCATAACATCAACAGAGAAGATGATGATACACCATCTACACTTTAAGGGTATATTTATGACCAGTAATTCAATTCAATTAGTTTCACTTTAACAGCCTTTAAAATTAAGATAAAAAGATCTACTTACTTACAAATAGTCCAAAATTCCGATCGTTAATTTTTGACAGTAGGTACATCAAAAACTATTTTATTACCACAGCCGTGTCACCAAAACACAGCGAAACGAAACGTTATACAAGTGCGTGGACTCTTCATGAACACCAATAAACGACTGAGAAGATAACTTATAATGATCACAAACACGGCACAGTGCTTGCCACAGGACTTAAACACTACTCTTGATAAGTATAAAGTTGATTTTTGTCAGCATTCTATTAGCAGCGACAAAGGCGCGCGTACAGCGAGAGCTGGCAACGACGCTTAGTCGCTATGCTGTTTGCTAGCAAAACACATGTACTGTACAAGTATGTACCACACCTTCGCCGCAAAACCATACAAACGAAATTGTCGCGAATATGTAGATGGCGTTGGAGTAGGATTGGCAAATTGAAAGAAAAGATAGAGTCAACTCTATTCGTCAAAACAGACAGTTTCGCTTACGTTCTCTACTATTATGTTTGACATAAAACTACAGAATATTTAAATAGTAAAAACTGACAAACGCCATTGATAGGCGGAATTAGCGCGGTTCCGCTTTGATGGTTTCGCGCAAAAGTGTGCTACATGGCGTAAAACGTAGTCAAAACAGCTCGCTCTTCGTGTATTTTTTAATTAAAGTTAGCATTTGAGTACTTTCCCAACTTTCCCGACGAATTGGAAATATTCCAGATACTTTCCCAGTAAATGGGAAAAAACCCAATGGTTGGAAATATTCCGGGGAGTAAACCCAACGCTATGTGGGCCCAAATTTCCTTTTTATGCATGTTAATGCAAGAGCCCATGCGGCCGGCATCGTCAGGGAATATCTTCGGGATGTGAACATCACAGTTATGGACTGGCCAGCCAGAAGCCCAGAAATGAACCCCATTGAGCACATGTAGGACGAGCTAAAAAGACGTGTTAGGGCTCGTCAGCCAGTTGCCCAGACGATGCAGGAGTTGAAAACTGCCATAGAAGAGGAATGGGAGATCCCTCAAAATTTCGAAGAGCGGTTGATAAACTCTATGCCTAATCGTATGAGAGCTGTGGAAGATGCCCATGGAGGCAACACGCGTTGTTAAATTAAACCTTTATTTGATAAAACATGTTTTTTATTCATAAATCAATTGCCTTTAACAAGGCGCATATCCGACTTGTTAGGCGTAGCTCCATGTCGTATGGTATTCTGAATTCAAATTTAAAACAATACGATCGAAAAAGATGGTAAAATGTATCAGGTTTAAAACTGCATCAACAGTTTTTGTTCAATCTAGCAATCATATTTCGGTCGGGGCCATCGAAAACTATACTCTAAGGTGGGCCAATAGATGTGTCCAGAAGTGTATTATTTATTCTGTGATACTATTAACCACTCCCAATCGATTTTTGGTCGACGCACTTGTCAGATTGTCTACGCAATATTATAACAATGACTTATTCTTTCCGACAGGCTGGGATCTAAGCAAGCACCTTTTGATGGTTGATGAGTGGAGAGTATGCACCGGAAAAAAATTGACCGAAACTATAATATCGTCACAGAACGATCAAGAAGATTCCATCATGGGCCTTGCTAATTCCATAACTTTTGGTGGCGTCTTGTCCGATCCTAATACTAACAAACGAGTTGACAAAGAAACGTTCACTATTGAACCAGAATCATCGGAGCAGCAGCAGAAGACGCAAGATGACGAAGAAAGTTCAGATACCGACGACAATAATGGTCATGCCAAATTAGACTGACAAATTAAGCTTTATTTGCCCATACTTTGGGAACGTGTGCTGCGGGATTAAAGAAATTGTATACGTACGTGTACATGTAATACGTGCGTTTGCGTGTAATGCGTGTGATAGATTTATACTAATTAGCGATTCGCCCCGGCCTTGCGCGCGTAGAATGTACAAGAGGCTAAAATACCTCTATCTATAACAGATAGGCATATGCCATCGCGGACTTTTTTGTACACATAACGTAACAACCCCACTAGATACCCTTTTTTTCCTTCATCTTTAACATAATCGTCATATGAAATATGACTCGTATACATGTTTTCTACTGCCTTGTTGGTCTAGTGGTCAGCACGCTGGGTACTATCCACGAGGTCCCGGGTCGGGTAAGGAGTGTTTGGGTTTTTCTGTCTTGAAATTAATCAGACAGCTCCGGAATCAGGAAGTTGGTGGTGTTAACTTCCCCGTGCCTCGGAAAGCACGTTAAGCCGTTGGTCCTGCGCCTGATCTCTCTGCGGTCATGTCGGACTGCTGTCTTACCGAATTATGAAAGTGAAGGAACAGAGAGTGCACCTGTGTACTGCGCACACACTTGTGCACTATAATCTCTGTTGAGATAGGCCGCTGCTGACAAAATTCGGCTAGGTGGACATTATTATACATGTTTTCAAGAAATTTACACAAAACCTTATCGGAAATCACTATTGATAAATGAAAACCGCATGAATATCATTCAGTAGTTATTGAAATTATAGCAATCACACATAAAGACATGCGGTGGGGTAATTTATAATATGTTGTAGTGATGAATGTTGCTCAAAGTATTATACAAATATGTACATTATTTAGACAAGTGGCAGTTTGGTAGGTATAAGCTATGGTATAAGTATGTATAGCTCGCCAGATAGCAGGTGGTAATCAGAATTGTTAAGGACTTTTATTGTCAATTTATTAAGTTTGCAGTTCACTTAGTAGATGGTTAGGCAGCAGTTCTTCATTGTGTTATACCAGGGGTTCCATTTTTTTTATATCGCGCCCTCCTAAGGCCTTAAACAAAATTAATGCCCCAACCCATCGACCTTAAAATTATGAGCCCGGTGGACTCATCCCCCCTTTAAAGTTGTCGAGTCCCCTAATTTGAACATCAATGTGTTATGCAAACCTGTCATACCTGTCATGACAAGCCAACATATGCGTCCGACGTAACTAAATAAGACTAATTCTAGGTTGCACCATCATACTTTTACTATTACAAAACGACAAAAATCTGTCAAACTCCATACGAAAAACTCTAGTTATTTTTATGGTTAAATTAAGGTGGTGCAACTTAGCCTGTGTGTAGTTTGTATTTGTATAGTTAATGTGTAGTTTATTTGATGGTAGTTTATTCAACTAAGATGTCTTAAATACAAATCATGAATTTATTGTATGTTTAAGTTTACTACATAAGCCCAAAAGTGGTGCTGGTGGAGAATAGTTGTTTTACTCTGCTATAATCCCAAAGTATAGTTCATTACAACGAAGTAATTTAATGTTTTAATAATATTACAAAATAGCAGTTGTTATCCTTTGATTTTTTTTCAAGTTTATTTACAGTATCATAGTTATGGAGAAGTTATATCCAGTTAGTTCTTTTTCTGACAAGAAGTTTTATTGGGTGTAAGTCCTATAACAATAGTTTGGAACTGAGCTAGTTGAAAAGACGGTTGAGAATAATTTAAACAATATAATAAAATCAGCAGACCTGTTATGCTCCCAAAGTATACTGTAGTATAACATTCCTTTTCCAGATACAAATGGAATAATATAATTTGTGATAGTATAATTTGTAATATTATTATATTACAAACTTATTTTAAGTGCACCGTACGTCCATGTAATTATATTAAGAATTTGTTTTTATGTAATAAAACTGTTTGAACATACCTAGTTGATTGTTATACCACTAAAAGCGCCCTTCCAGTCACGCCAGATTTATCATCGATAGCTCAGATAAATCAAATAGAACAATAGATTAAGGGGCTAGGCAAACATAGACGCAGTTAGTATTTAACTGTCGACACAGCACATCATTACTGGCAACTGAGTTACTGAGAGGCTACTGAGTTTTTGTGTTTGGTACAATGACAAGCGCATTATAGACAGAGTACGGCTACAAGTTCGTCATAAAATATTTAGTATATACCACATGTAGCGTAGAGATTTTACTATGACCCTGTTTCTTTATGTCGAGATTTCTCCAATCCTTCTCAAACGTCTTCATTTCTGCACCGCTTCGCGACATCGTGGGCACAGTAGTAGGAAGTATACTACAGGATCGTCGAATCTCAAAGAAAGAGAGACTTTCTTGTTTTTAATAACAAAGATTTAACTTTATTATCACTTATCTTAAATCTTCAAACTTAGCAGAAGCCAAACTGCCGTTTTTAATGTAGAGATTTTACTATGACCCTGTTTCTTTATGTCGAGATTTCTCCAATCCTTCTCAAACGTCTTCATTTCTGCACCGCTTCGCGACATCGTGGGCACAGTAGTAGGAAGTATACTACAGGATCGTCGAATCTCAAAGAAAGAGAGACTTTCTTGTTTTTAATAACAAAGATTTAACTTTATTATCACTTATCTTAAATCTTCAAACTTAGCAGAAGCCAAACTGCCGTTTTTAATGTAGAGATTTTACTATGACCCTGTTTCTTTATGTCGAGATTTCTCCAATCCTTCTCAAACGTCTTCATTTCTGCACCCCTTCGCGACATCGTGGGCACAGTAGTAAGAAGTATACTACGGGATCGTCGAATCTCAAAGAAAGACTCAGATAAATCTAAGCATTAGAACATGCAGTTTACGTTTAGTGTAATAAAACTGACAAACAGGCAAAACGGTTTTATGTGAAGGTGTGCTATAGGCGTAAAACCATTGTCGAAATAGCTAAATTCTCGCATTTTATTAATTCAAGTCCACTTTTGAGTATTTTCCCGCCGAATCGGAATATTTCCCAATCTTTCCGTTTTTTCCCATACTTTTCTTTTCCATCCCAATTTTTTCTTTCCCTTGCCCATCGCTGTCGCGCACCACATGCCATTTTTGGCAATTCTGTTTTTTTTCGGCCATGACATTGATAATGCTGCTTGTGATTTGATAATTTAATGGATCTGGACATGAAGAGTACATCTGCGCAGGAAATGTCTGATTTCATGTTGATTTATTATAATAAAATAGTGACAGGTAGGTTGTGTGTACGACACAAGGCAGAAATGTGTCTACAATTGCGCAGCCAGCAGCCTCTATGGTTTCGCGCAAATGTGCCACAGACCCCAGCCACCGGTGGTTAGAGACCGGCTGTAATAGATTATTTTAATACGTTTTATAGGGAGTCGCCGCACACGTGCAGCAGCTAGTGGCGTCCACTCGCAACTGACACTACAAAAAAGTGACACGCTACCGTTGGCGGTCACTTGCCATTTTGACAAAACACCTGTCAAAGGATCTAAAGACTGTACAGCAGGTGTCAAATTGATGCCACCGTCCACCTTCGTTTGCGCGGGACCAAAGGTCGTCGCGCGCTATAGTCACCGGTCGCGGTGGTCAATTGCATATCTGCGCGGAGCCTAAGGGAGCCACTTCATGATTCATGATTTTGCTAATAAAAAAATGCAATCAAACTTAGAGTGCGGCAACTGCTGGGAGTCATTCCATATTCTCT
Organism: Pyrausta nigrata; assembly: GCA_949316185.1. Lineage (NCBI taxonomy): Eukaryota > Metazoa > Arthropoda > Insecta > Lepidoptera > Crambidae > Pyrausta > Pyrausta nigrata. Next base: position 7,027,738 of record OX438936.1, read on the forward strand.
TTCAGGAACGAGACGCGGAGGACCTCTTTTCCACGGGCTAGAGTAAATTTCTCAGGTCAATTTGTAATTTGACGCAGTAATTACGTAATACAAGTATTCCGAGATCGATAGGTTATTAAATAAAACACATAATTACACTACACCGTACCATTTTATTTTAGTATTGTCAATTATTGAATGCGATGCTGTTTCAGCTACAAGATATGTGGCACCGTCACATAATATGTATTCAATAAATTAACGTCCACACTATCAGCAAAACCAAACATACTGTCGAAAAACTACGAAATTAATGTTCAAATAAATATGGATGTATTCTGCTAATGATAACAAAGTAGAATTCATGATAATAAATAATATGTGTTAGCCATATTAACAAACAAAATGTCCACAATCCCAGATCTTATTTAAATTCATCAATGGCTACCCAGCATAGAACTCTTTCACAAACCAACAATTTTTTGTATCTTTATATACATTATACATGTAAATACTTTGGTAACTTGAAACTAAATTACAGTAAGTATAATAGCTAGTGTCGTGTGAAGAAAATAATAATTACAAAGTGAAGAGGGAAAGTATAACGAAGTATGAAATTATTTTGTTTCTAAAGTACTCACTCGTCTCACTTTACTAGGCCTTTCCTATTGTAAAATCTACCGCTACAATTGACCTACTATTGTAACTAAGTACAATACACGAGACTGTAAATTTGTTTCAATTCAAAATTCTACCGAAATAATGTATCCGTCTCAAGTATTTCAACATACTTTATTTGTTACGTACGTAGGTAGTACTAGCATGGATTACTAGTTCCATGGTTTACTCTTTTAGGTAATGCGGGGCCGGGATGAATCACACCACCATAGTAGTCAATTTGTCTGATTTCAAACTGTAAAGCAACATTTAAATAAAAATAATAAATTATGATCACAGAAATAAGTACACAAAGGCGTCGATTTAAAATATACACAACATCAAAATATTTATACATAAACAACGCGATAAAAAATGCATCACTTACGCTTAATACTAAGATACAAAAATAAGTTAAGTGTTCAATTGCAACAATTTCGGTCGATTGCACTACTGATTATAAATTGACTGTTGGTGTTTTGTGTGAATCAAACTTGTGGGTTTGGGTTTTTGGAGGTCCCTAGTTTCTATATAAGTATAGGTTGTATATTGTTGGCGATTACTTGGCGAGTTGTTTGATGAGTAGTTCAGTGCTGAGAGACTTGGGCCGTTCGATGGGCAGCCCTAGCGCGCGCGACCAGATCAGTTGGGCGAGCACTCCGAGCGCACGCGACACGCCAAACATAACGGTGTAGTAGTTCATTTCTTTCAGACCGTAATACTGAAATATAAGACAATAATTAGCATTACAAAAATAACGATGTGTTACTAAGCTAAAGATTAAAAAAAAACAAGGCTCGATTCCAATATGACACATTCGAATCGTGTTTTTAATTCTAAGATTAAATTTAAGTTCAGTCTCTCTTTCTCTGCTAAACAAAAGAGAAGAGTCCGACAAAGTAGCCATCAGTTGCTAATGAAATAAAGGACTCCATAGACAATTTAGTAGGGATGTCATTAATGACGGCTAAAGTTAGACGAAAACACATTTTTACAAGTATGTAAAAATACGTAAGAAATCGCACTACTTAATTTGACGTTTCTAAATTATTGTAGTCTATCTCTTTTCGTGTTTTTTTAACAGAGAAAGAGAGAGACTGACATGTGGTTGTAGTTTTTCTATAAAAATGTAGTATGATGTGCTGACCATTAGGTTATGTAGAGGGTTTTTTTTTAAATCATTGATTTGGGGGAAAAAAACTATTTGAATGAAAAAAATACATTCAAATGGAAAAAAATATCCTATATTTTGAAAGTGGTATGCCCGATTTTCCTTCTTTATTGCATATGTTTCGGTTAATCAGTCTACTGAGTTGAAAAGGATTATTAGTAATCATCTATCATTATTATTAGTCGTAAGTCATGAAAAAGTAAGATTTTAAAATCACAAATACTACTAGCCGTTCAAGCCAACTAGACGTACGTCAAACGATACGGAAATACAGATGGAAATTTAAAATCAATGGTGTAATTAGAATTTCTGGCACCGACTCGAAAAAATAACAGATAATAAATTGGAAATAGGTTTCTTGTACAATTTCGTAGAACAGTTAGGTAATTTAAATATTATTTTGTACTTTTCAGTTTAAATTTGTTTATAAAATTTTAAGTTTTAAGTAGCACTGTAGTCAGTTTTGAAGTCGGTTTTTGTATTTTTATTTAAAAAGAAATTTATTTTCTATTTTTAGTTGAAATTTAGTGTAAGGTGCAACATGGGTAGACCTACCGCATTAAGCGCTGTTCAAATGCGACAGCGTCATTTGGAAGAAAGTAGTAACGAGAAGGAAGACCGTTTAAAGAAGAACAGGGAAAGCTTTGCCAATAGCATTTTAAGACGGAAGAGGGGGGGGGGGGAAAGAGGAGGGAGCTGCGCCTTTGACTTTGTTAGCATCCTATACAGTACCTGACAAAACATCTGGTGTTTTAATTACTAAACTCCTCATTTTTAAGGAGTTCCACCATCAGCTCAGCTCCACATAATGACTATCAGACGTAACAACATGTCAACATAAAATACTAGTACGAAAACACTATACGTGCCTTCAAAATTTGAGGGTTTCCCTCGATTAAACCAAGATTTCATCATCAGATCTCGACTGGGACAAAATGGGACCAACTAGAACGTATAGCCTCTAGGTAAACATTTTTTTTTTCAAGTCCACAACTGACTGAGATATGCGGTAACATAGCCACAAAAAAAAACCATACTGTCGAATTGATAACCTCCTCCTTTTTTGAAGTCGGTTAAAAATAAACTAAGGCATTTTATCTAAATTGTAAGAATATTACTTTTAATTGCCTTCGGTATTTTCGTTGGATTTGTCGACGTAAGTCATGTGACATTCGTCTAGTTGGCTTGGTCGAGTAGTAAAACACTTTATCGGTGTTTTAATTGCTGACAGAAATAATTACATTGAACCAAAAAATCGATTACACATTACAAAGATGTAATTTTTTTTTTGTAAAATTTAATCGAGTTTAATTTTTATATTAGAAATAATCGTCTTTTTATATGATCGATTATTTTCTCACATGCCTTCTGGCCACTGTACATACCTGTAAGAGGACACCAGAGTGGGAGTCCACGTTGGGCCACGGGTTCTTGACTTTGCCAAGCTCCGTGAGGATGGGCGGGACCACCTTGTACACGGCGGCCACCAGCTTGAATAGCGGATCGTTGGGCAGGTGCTTCAGGGCGAACTCGCGCTGGCATGTGTACCTGATGAAAAAATGGCGGTTTTATGATGTATAGAGCTTAGTTGATGCTGCACAATAATGTATTAACTGTACGTTAGTCAAAACTACTTTTAATTGCAAAATATTGGGTACCAAACAGTGTCTGCAGAGGTCCATCCATTCATATCAGCCCATTGCAGTTCACTGTTGGACATAGGCCTCTCCAAAACCTACGGACCTCTCCGGTCTGTAGAGGTATGTTATGTCTATTATTTTATTCCTTGTCATTTAATTATTTCAGTCAGGTCAACTGAGTAACCAAGTATTTCTGAGCCTTACCTGGGGTCTGTCGTTCTGAAACTTACATTGGGTCAGTCAGTTACTATTATTATTTATTTATTTAGTCTTTCCGAGCCTAACCTGGGATCAGTCTTTCCGAGCCTTACGTGGGGTCAATCTTTCCCAGCCTTACCTGGGGTCAGTCTTTCCGAGCCTTACCTGGGGTCAGTCTTTCCGAGCGTTACCCGAGGTCAGTTTTTCCAAGCCTTACCTGGGGCAGTCTTTCTGAGCCTTACGTGAGGTCAGTCTTTCCGAGCCTTACCCGCGGTCATTTTTTCTTAGCCTTACCTAGGGTCAGTCTTTCTGAGCACGGCGTGTCCGTATCCAGGGACGACCTGGCCGGACTTGAGCGTTTTCCAGATGAACTCCTTGAGCCCTTCCTCTGTGAAGTTGTCTCCGACTTGCTTGCGGAGCTTCTCTAGCCAGACGAGCACCTAAGAACAGAATACATTTTACTCGCAATTTAGATTTGCCATTTTTGACTTCTCTTCCACCAGAGATGGTTACATTTATACCAAGCCATTGAAAACATTCAAGATAAAGGTGCCCAAAATAGCACCACAGTCTGTTTTCTAGACTTGAGTAAAATATCGAATATAATTTTAAAAAGGCATCATAGTTTTTTTTCCATATTTTACCCATAACTGGTAACCCTTGGCCCATCACCCCAATTAAGATTGACCTTGAGTTTTGGGACAACTTGTATAACCAATTATGTTGCAATGGAAGCACGAGATCTCCTACCATAGAGATTTACTAAATAGGCTCCGCCTCTTATAAATCTTATATAAATACATGTTGTTTGTTTAACCAGTCTCATCATTCAAGGGGGTGAATATAAATAAATGTTGGACAACATCAATGTATGGAGAGCCAAATTTTTGTTCACGGTTTCGTTGATGAGTCCACAGCAGAAGTTGTAGCTATTGATAATCATATTAAATGATGAGATGATTTGGGGTGGTAAAGGATCTACCTCCTAGTGGTCCAACCCGGGAAACGAAATAACAAACTCCAATTTGTAATGGCGGCTGAACGATCTTATCAGCGGTGGTAGGCTCCGTTAGGTGCCGCCTGGTCCTACCGGACCCCGGCGCCAAGCAGCTTGCTGTGTACCATCGGTGAGTGGCAGTGCCAGAACCTTCTGGGTGAGCTCGTTCTTAATCTACCGTCGACTGTCTACGCCACGTCTGGCTTAGTCAAGATCAAACCCATACCAAATAAAAAAAAACTCGATAGCAATGTATGAAATGCCAAATTTTTTTTCACGACTTCGGTGATGATTGATAAGTCCATAGTAAAAGTTGTAGGTGTTGGTGTTCATATAAACATCCTTATATGATGAGACTGTTTAAACTAACGTCTTGTATGTGTTTACCTCCTGGTTGGCCAGTCCGTGCAGTGGTCCAGCGAGGCCGTTAAGCCCTGCCGCGAATGACAGGTACGGGTCGCTGAGCGCAGATCCGACCAGATGCGTGGTGTGAGCTGACACGTTCCCGCCTTCGTGATCGCTGTGAACCGTAGAACACGTTAGTATTGTGTCGACTTGTACTTGTACCATGGGTTAGGACTTGCAATGTGCCCGATAACCAGTTCCGTGTATTCCTAAAAGATTCCTATCCGTAATTTTCTGATGGAACTTAACCACTGACCTCTATTATACAAGTACGCTGGACAAGGCTGGACTAGAGGTTCTCTAAGAAATGACAGATAATTTTTGTGCCTAATCAAAGCGCCCCCACCGAGTGTACAGGGAACTAAAATAGAGCAACTTACGTATGTTTATGTCAACTCTAATTAGTTTCGTGGACGCTCACCACACTATCACTACAGCCGTTAGTGCCAAAATGGCGATAGTCAAATGGCTTCATTTTTAGGTTGACAGTATGCAGTCTTAGTACTTGTATTATAAAGGTCAGAGATCTCAACAGTTATTTAATGTTAATCTTTAAAAATATACGATATTCCAAAATTGGCTGTTAGGTAGCAGATAAATATTTTTTGTAGCTTAAAATCAAATATTTGATACACTTTCATATGACAAAAGTTAATTTTTAAACATTGTTTATACCTAATTAAAGAGCTGATATAAAAACAACTTCGCTAGCATGGCAAGGGCGGTCAAGCACATCATCCGTTTAGTCATAATAGTAGAAATATCCGTTTAATAATAGTATAAATGTCTTTCCATGGTAATATAATTTTCGACTATCTAGTGCATTTTTGTCATTATTAAGGATTTTGATCGGATGCAGTGCAAACAGCTGTAATAGAGCTTTTGTAATTTGTTTCAATTCTAATAGAAATGTAGTAATTTTATTATTATAAAATATATATAAATTTCGTTCATTCAATTGTCTCAAGGAAGTCTCTGCATTCAAAGGGTATTGCAAGCGGTACACGACAAACAGTGACCGATGCACACTTATTACAGAATTGAATCTAATTGCGGATGTATCTTTTCTTCGCACGCAACGGAAAAATACAGAATACCAGTTTACATTATTTTGATTCAGCCTGCGATTCTGAATCTATTTGCTAAAATATAATAGAGCTTTTTTTTACCACAAGGTTCCATTATTTTACACCTGTAGATTTCCTGTTGACGATTTTTTTTTAACTTCATCATCATCAAATTTAAGAGCTAGGCTCTTGTCGGTGGAGTTTTTTCCATTCCTCTCTGCTTTCCGCCCTTCTCTTAACCTCCTGATACGACCCGACATTTATCTTTTCTTTTATTTGCTGCATGTAGCTTATTCTTGGTCTTCCTCGCTTCCTTTTTCCTTCTATTCTTCCTTCTATTATCGTTTTAATAAAAATGTCGTGTCGAATCAGGTGGCCTAACATTCGTCCCCTCCTACACTCTATTGTTTCCATCAATCTCCTTTTTTCCCTAACCATAGACAAAACTTCTTCATTTGTTTTCTTCTCCGTCCAACTTATACGCTCCATTCTCCTCCAGCACCACATCTCGAAGGCTTCCAGTCTCTCTCTGTCCCTCTTTGTCAATGTCCACGCTTCACATCCATAGAGTGCTATACTCCAAATGTACACTTTAACAAGTTTTTTGCGAACTTTGCTTGATATTCTGGCCTTGAGCAGGTGCTTTTTTGCATTATAAGCTTGTCTCGCCATCGCTATCCTTGCTTTTATATCTGGTGTACATCTGGAGTCACTAGTTATCAAGCTACCTAGATATTTTAAGGTTTTAACCTGTTCTATTTTTGTGTTATTTATTGAGATAGGGCTATATTTTTACTTTTTAGAAGCAATTAGTGTTTTTGTTTTATTTATGTTAATTTTGAGACGAAATTCTTTAAAAATAGTGTCCATTTCTGTAACCAGTTCTTCCAACTCCAATCTGTTTTCTGCAATGGCTGCAATATCGTCGGCAATACGAATGAATTTAAATACGTCCCCATTAATTTTGACGCCCCCCTTTTTTGATTCCGTTATTCTGCGTATCGCACATTCTATGAATAAATTAAAAATTAGCGGTGAAAGTGGACATCCCTGCCTAACTCCCTGTCTTATTTTTGCCTTTCCGTTTTTCTCTCCTACTTCTATTACCGTTTCTTGGTTTTTATATAATTCATAAATAATTCTTCTGTCTCTATAATCCAATCCAGCTTCTTTGAGTACTTCCATCATTATTTTCCAATTGACCTTATCGAACGCCTTTTCTAAGTCGATAAAAGCTATATGTGTGTCCATGTCAAAATCCAGTCTCCTGTCTATTACCAATCTCAAAGCTAAGAAGTATCGCTTCTCTGGTTCCCTTCTCTTGCCGAAACCCATATTGATCCGGTCCCAAAAAGCACTCTGTTAACGGTCTTATTCTGTTCTGAATTATTTTTATTAAAATTTTACTTGCCTGTGAAATAATACTTAGTGTTCTATGTTCTTCGCATTTGAGTGTGTTTGCTTTTTTCGGTAGTGTTACAGTCTTGCTTAAATTAAAATCTTGAGGTATTTTGCCTGTTTTATACATTTCTTGAATTAAATTAAAAATTTCCTCTTTCAACTGATTGCAAGCTGCATATTTAACCATCTCAAAATAAATATTATCAACTCCTGCTGTTTTTCCGTTTTGAATACATTTCAAAGCTATTTCGAATTCTTCTTTCAATATCAGAGGTCCCAGTTCTAAAGTATCTACATCTTCTTCTTTTTCCATATAGCTTTCTGACATCCCTTCTCCTGAATAAAGCTCTTCTATATACTCTATCCATCTTTTAACATTTTTTTTAGAGTCCATTAGTATTTTCCCTTCTTTATCTAATATAGCTGTACTTCGTCTCTTATGTTTCTTGTCCATTTGTTTAATTATATTGTAGGCTTTTTCCATTTTCCCCCGTTTCATAATAAACTCTATTTTATTGCATTTCTCTTCCGTATGTTTTTCTTTCGCTTCCCTGCAGTCGTGTTATTTTGTTTGTTCATATTCTGTACTCCTTTGCCTTGACATCATCCGTCTTATTTCTTAATTCTCTTCTCTCAAGCATAAGCGCTATAATTTCTGGGCTAAGCCAGTTTTTCCTCGGAATCAGCTTCTCTTTCTTTATCGTCTCTTCTGTGTTTCTCTACTCTCTCTCTCTTCTCTTTCTTTATAGTCTCTTCTTCTACTTTTTTAACTAGTGATCATATTTAAGTTTAATGAAAATATGTCTACAAATGTGACGCAACATAACGTTTTACGTTAAGTTACGACAAATTCTATTCATTATTTAGCGCGTAGCGAGTACAAGTGTACAAAGTTCATTTTACACCTAATAACGTCAATGAAGTTAAGTAACACAACGTCCATGGTTACACACATACAAATATCACTATCTTATCGAGATATTTAGACTAAATCATAAGTGATAAGCGGATCCTGACAGTACTCACTAATTCAAGTTATTTGTACTGCTAGGCGGGAAGTGTAAAAATAGTTTTATGTAACATACAAAAAAATATGCAGTTAGTATAGTATGGACTAGCTCGGAGTCTATGGTATATGATGGTATGCAGAGCAGGCAGGGCTTAGCTGGGACACAAATAAACTAAATAGATAACTTTTACTCAATATTAGCTATAATAATTGCATGATACTGATTTTACTGACTGACAAACAGCAAAATTGGACTTGAATTAATTACTGAATTGAATTAATATGGACATCACAGACGCACAACTGCACAGTCCGACTGGGTTACCCACATAAATTGTAATTTTGTTGTGTTCCTTGTTTTATAACCGTGCCCGTTACGTTGTTTGTTTTCGTGTGTTATGTGATGTCCATTCATTAATAAATGTATTTTCTTTCTTTCTTTTCAAAATGTAAATCCTAGGTAGACTAAGAGGTGCGAGATAGTATCTCATTAGGGGATGAAACGGGAGATAAATGTCTACACTCTGCATTGTACAAAGTCGCGGAAACAGCTTGTATACTATTTGGAATTAACATGTATGCAGCAGTATGATAGCTATGATCGACCGCACGTCAAACTATTCCACTTTGACCTTGTGACCGCCTCTGTTCCCTACGTAATAACAGCTGTTTTTTTAGTGGGTAACTTGACATGCTGGCGACCGTATGAAATTACATTTATGCTTACGCATTGCACTCAAAAATTCATCGACTGTCTTAAGAGGGGGCTCGATCCCACGACCTTTTTCTATCCGGGCGAATGCTTTCCCAAGCCCGAACTAAGCTACCGAGGACGTTAGTAAATTGTCGATTTTTTGTATTTACTCGTATATTATAGACCAAAGTCGCATACAAAAGTAAGCAATAGAATGAACGTGAACAAATTGGCGACCTGTGTGGTCAGCGAAGGACTAAGCAGTTAGTACACAATGGGACATAATTTCGCAAAGCAAGTTAATGTCAACATCACAGTTAGCCACGGTGATTGCGCGCAAACAAGCAGCACGCTTGCTTTGGAATAAGTAACACGGGCATGCAGGAAGTAAAACAATTCTTTACAATGTCACATGACAGTCCGGCCGAGACCTTGGTTCTGTCTTGTGATAATGAAGACATGACTCTTTCGTGAATCTTTCTGCTTCATTTCGCGCATATGCACAGTAAAATAACGTATTTTCGCGTACGCTAGTCACTCAAACAAAAACATTCGCCGAGCTGCAGCTAAATATGTTAATTATCGGAGTTATATTCTAATTTCGTTAGCTGGGTACGATTTCTAATGGTGTAGAATTGTAGATATTTAAAACACAATGAAATAGGTAAGTAATTAAAATTCAACACTCGTTAGGTACATAGGTAGCGTCACAAACACAAAGGTATGGGTTCTTAATATGCAAAATAATGTTTTACTAGGAAACTGGTTTCTGAATGACTACCTAAAATTAAATAACTGAATTACCTAAATCTACCGAAAAAAAACCCTTTATCAGCGCATGCTGTTATAATTTCTCGATGTTGTCACCATACTGGTCACCACCAGTTTAATTAGTACTAAACAGGATTGAGTCGAGCTGATTGTCACATTTATCACATTTTATCCGATCGGGTCAATTGATCCATGTGAAACACATATTGCAGCGTCTGGTACTAATGAAGTCAGGGTAAAACGTAGGAATTTAACACAATAAAATTTAGGTAAATCAGGGTGAGCAAATAAATTATAAGATTTTATTTGCGTACCTACACAATAAGACAAAGTAGACGCTCTATTGTCTATCTAGCATTTTTCTTTCATCCTGGCTGGAGTGAGAACGGTGGCAAGAGTCAAAAATACGGATTTTGTTTTACCGAATACGTCCTCGAACTCCATTCCATAATTCCTAGGGTGCCGTTAAACAGCACCGTGACCTGACCGCGCTCTCTGTGACCGGGCAGTTCCGAATTCTACTCATCGCCTAGCTAACCAACAGAAGTTTCTAAGTTAAAGGATCTGCCCATTAAAACACCGTGGCCATGCTATGAACGTTTCAGGCACGAGAGGCAACACGGTTCGCTACTACAACTACGGCCAGTGTTGGTCGGTCACGAATTGGTGTCGTACTTTCAATATGTTATGCTTTTTCAACTATTGCAAGCAGACTCTAGTTGTGGGCTTTAAAATAAACACACACGATATGCTCTGCTTTGGCTGGTGTTCATCATTGAAGGAACAATCAGTCAGAGTTCAATTTTTTCCCTGACACTGTGATGGAGTGGTATGGTGCAGTAGGTGGACTCCCTAATTATTCACACAAGTAAAGTTCTTGGCCTTCTCTGAAAAAGCGTCGAACCTGAACTTGAAAGAATAATGAAGTAGAATATATTTTAATAACCGTTTTGTTGCATCTGTTATCATTAATATTATGTATGCCCGTGACCCCAGTTCACGCAATTGGGCCGAAACGTCGGGATAAAAAAAACAAAATTAAAATAGGTACATACGTTGTATGAATCTCGTACTACTATAATGTTAAGACAAAACCGTAGTGTCGAATCAGGTCAAGAGCATGGCATAGGATAGGGAAAGATGGAAAAAAAACACCACTGACAAGAGGATGTCAAGAACAATAATTACCTGTGGATGGTGAGGTACAGCCTCATCAGCTCGGTGAACTCGGGGTCATCGAACCCGAGCATGGTGCAGTAGTTGGCCGACCAGTCCTTGTTGTCGTCGATCGCGCCGATGCCTTTGCCGTCGCGGTACGTGTTGCGGTAGATCGTCGCCGCGATCACTGGCAGCTTCGCGATCAGGTTCATGGAGTCCTCGTATACGTACTGCAATATTGGTTAGAATTAGAGAGAATGTTGGTATTATCCGACAAGTATGTGCGCGTGTGGCCGCCAGAGAAGCGGGGTGCGAGCCACGCTAGATGTCAGCGGGTACAAGTGACGTTGCGAGGAAACGAAGGCAATATGACCGTGTGATAACTGCGCTCTCTTGTCCCTTGACGGAGGGTCACGAACCTTTCTGACTATATTTTTTTATGTGGCTACTAATTGAACCAACCGACATAGCCCGCATTTCAAATGGCAGTGGTCAGGGCACATAGCTCGTAAAATGTACCAATTTGAGATACATATCTTATTTTAAATCGTTGATATTGGTACATAGATTATTAATAACAAAGATACTTTAAAGTGGAACTAAACCTGATGTATTTTGAAGTTAATACTATCATTAATTATCAATTATTCTAAACGGATCTGGCTATATACCTTTTAGGCACTTTTAGCCACAAGACATGTGATTAAAGACATTGATATTTTACTTTAAGTTTAAAGATAATTTAGGGACATGTTTTATTTGTCACCAGGTAAAGTATTTCTCATACACGTAACCAGTCAAGCAACATCAGAGTCAAATTTCCCGTGAAAATTCCACTCCGTCTTTCCTATACTAAATAAATTCATTTTTTCCTCATAATAAGGAGAAGTATTCTACCAACATACCTCCCAGTATTTGGACTTGTGCACGCCCTCGGAGTATGCCTTCGCAAACTGTGACTCGCTGTTGAGGGCCGTGACGGCGGCGGAAAACTGTGACATAGGGTGCAGCTTGCTGGGCATGTTGTTCAGCATCGTCACGACGTGCGCTGGGAGTTCGGCCCTGGAATTACATTCGAGCGTTAATAAGTCGGTATGCATACAGATTCAAAATCTTCAATTAAAGTAATAAATGACAAATTGTTTCTGTAAATACACCAATTACCTAGCCCCAAACTAAGCGTGAACTTGTTCTATGGCGACTAGGATATCGGATAGACATTCTTGTATACGTTTATAAACATCCACGAATTAGGTACAAATGCTCGAGCTCATCAACAGTTGCCCCTTGCTTTGAACCCGAACCGTAGTCCGGAGCGTGAACCTCTAAATCAAGTCCCTATAACTATATGTAGCTTTTCAACTTCAACTTAGTATTTGTATAAATTATCACTATCATTGATTTTCGTCAAAGCAGTGCACATAACTGAGACGCTGAGCTAAGCCCTGGTTATGTCAGACTATCATGACATTAGACAGTACTTGTAAAACACTAGTACTGTAGTGTTACCTAGTAGTGATGGAATAGGACGAGTTCGAGTGGGGTCAACGATCCCGGTAAGCTACTCAAAAATATCTTCTGCTTTCTAACGGTAAAGGACAGCATTGTGACCTGAATACTGATCACGGTTAAACACGCAGAAGCCATTGCAGTTTTCATACAGTGTTTCCATACGTTTCCATACAGCATCATTGGTTAACCTGACCGCTATAATAGTTTTAGAAGATATTACTGACGAAGAATTAAGTCACTAATTACATTGTCGTGGAACCTACGGATTACATTACCTCATAGGAACAAAGGCAAGAATTAGCCATCTCGGTACATCGTGCATAGTTTACCTACAAAGTCGTAATAAACCCGTATGAACACAGCATAAACCCATTACAGTAACATTAGCTTCGTGATGATAGGCTATTGTATTGGATAATCTGTGGTACATATGTTCTTACTGTAACTAATTGTGTAGTGAACGCTTATCGCGCCTTTAGAAAATATTTGATATACCTACACGACACTTGCATGACACAATTAAAAGGAAGATACATTTTGATATCTTTATACAATTAAGTGGCATGCGCGTTGATAACAAACGCTTGTGCATTATAATAATCTCATAAAGATAGCTGAATATTTTATTTATTTTCTGTTGGATTAACTGTTTAATTTTGTAGATCCAATGGTCGTTCGTTTAAATCTCTTAAGCATCTCTGAGGTCCGACTCTATAGGACCGTATTTTCGGTTATAGCCATCCCGCCTACTCGCACTGTCAAACCAGTGTAGATAAACAGAGACGGATGAAGCCGAAATGTGGTTATCGTCTCACAGAGTAGGGCATCTGCATTGAATCACGACTGTTCAAACGGCAAATTGTTTTTTTTTTCTTTGGCATTACGCCAGGGAAGTACTAAGATGCTATGCCTGGCGAGCCATGCGGAAACGCGTCCTCGCGTGTTAGAAGGCAAACCACAATTTAGAGAGCTACAATTGAGATTGAGAAATTATACGTAACCAAATCGGGGTTTTACACGCTAATCGACAAGGAAAATACGAGTATACAAAGCGAACGATACTCATTTCCGCCACTACAATGCTGAGGAAATTAATAAGACAAGATCATGTAAGTGAAGGATGTCTTGGTGTTTAAAATGCAAAACATTTTTAAATTGGCGTATTTCCGATGAAATGAAACCGACATTCCATGAAAGAGGGTTTAGAAAACTAGCAAAAATATTCAACATCATATCTCAAGCATCCCAAATTCTTCTGATAGAAGTCACATAAGTATGACGTTAAGCAATAATTATGTATGTATTAATAACTATGGTATTTATGGCTATTATAAATAGGTTTCTTATTTTTTTTGCCTTAGCTGTGACACAAAATTACGGGAGCCTTAATATAGCAACCATTTAAAACTTGGGTTTCATCATCATTTATTTGTATGGCTGCTGCGAATCCTTAGATGTCGGCTTCCAGATTTTGAAGCCAGCCAGTCTGCTGTGTTAAAGTCAATTCACGTTTTTAACTTACTTTAAAAAATATATATTTTTATGTAATGTTGAACGATTACTATACTCGAAAAACCTTTTTTTGTTCCAATGGGTTCCCAGTCCAGATGGTCCCATTAAAATTATACCGAAATCGTAAGCGTTTTTTTAAATCATCATAAATCGATAAATTGTGTTTTTTTCTACATCGATGACAATATATACTTCGAAATCTCGCTGCCTCATATGAAATGAGGAACTCCTCATCAAAAAGGTGATTGCGAATTGCGATTCCAGTATTATGTTAATTTTAATGTAGTACGTGTGATTATTAATGTATGTACATCTTTAACTGAAAAAGGTAGATTTGTTTTTTTAAATAACAAAAACATTAAAAAAACGCACTAAAATGTTGGAAATAACTTTTTATAGCCAAGTCGAAAGAAACGTGGAAGGAAGTCAGTGCGATTTATTTGAAGGCGGTTATTTTTTCTATCTACAATACAAAACCAATGAATACAAACCTCTGTGCCCATTCCTTAGAAATAGCTTTGACTTGAGCTTCGGTGGGGATTTCTCCTGTCACCAGCAGCCAGAAGAGACCCTCGGGGAGAGGTTCCTCGCCTCCCTTGGCTTTAGGCAACTGTTGCTGGCACTCGGGAATGGAAAGACCTCTGAACCTGATACCCTCGTCAGGGTCCAGCACAGATGTTTCCCAAACCAGGCCCTTGATGCCACGCATGCCTCCGTACATCTATAAAGTGATATAAATATTGAAGGCATTCAATTATATTTATGAAGGCATTCAATTTAGGCATTCAATTATATTTATATAATAAATTATAATTATAATGTGTATGAAAAAGGAACTGCCTTCTCTCATCTACCCGGGACAAGCCGTGATGCTGGTTTGGCTGCGAAGGGTGCCGAAAACTTTAAAAAGAACAAGTACAGGCAGATCGACTCCCGGTACCACTTTGTACCGTTTGGAGTCGAAACACTGGGTTCGTGGGGTCCCAACGCTATCTCTTTCAAAGAGATTTCCAAGAGGCTAGTTGACATCAGTGGTGACCTAAGAGCTGGCAGCTACCTTGCTCAGCGTATAAGCATCGCTATCCAGCGCGGTAATGCTGCCAGCATCCTAGGAACCTTACCACAAGGACCCTTCTTATAATTTTTGTTTTTGTGTTGTATTAAGTAATTTATCTTAATTTTTATTAATAAGTTGTATATATGTTATAAATAAATAAATTATGTGTATGAAATTCGTTATTGTTGACACTTGTCAATGGGAGTTACGTCAACAATAACGAATTTCATACACATAATTTATTTATAGAAAAACCAAAAGTGAATACCTAGTTTCACTGTTTTATACCTATGCGTACCGCAAACCCATAATTATCACTTTTTCGGATTTAACTATCAGTAATATGTACTTTCACGTCACAACTGTTATTGACAATTTGAATAAGTAATTTATTGAAATTACCTACTCGTCTTGTTTTACAAAGTCGCAATCACGTTATCTATTTGTGTTAACTTGGTCGTTCAGTCATAATGGGATGATTGTTAGGTTACCTGGCTACAAAGAGCGTTCTACGTCATACTTGCGTCAATCCATTATTTTCACATAAAAAAATCAACTTGTAGCAATTTGATGCACGGTTCAAACAAGCAAGCCAGTTTAAAATCAATAACCAAAACGTCATGCGTTGCATTGCGGGCGACTGAGTGGCACGACCGACAAAAACGTGAAAAAAGTTGAATATCTTAATTAGAAGATATCCGTATCAGGAAAGAAATGTTAGCAGAGACGATCAGGTGATACCATATTCAATATTTCATAATCATCCCAACCTATCAAAGGTCAGAAACAAACCCGAATCGAGTGTTTTAGGGAATTTATACAGGTCTGTGGTGATGAACCTACCAAGATATTAAACAGGATTGTTATACTAAATGAAACGTGGGTTCATCACTATGGTCCCGAAAGAGTCAGATCAAAACAAGAGTCCATCGAACACAAAAAGAGCACAGACCCTCCAAAGAAATGTAAAGTCGCTCCATCGCCCGGAAAATCGTGTGAGCACGGTCTTATATGGGACTCGAAAGGAATACAGTTGATTGAATACCCAAAAAGATGTAACCATAAACGCAGCATCTTACGCGACCACCACCCTATATATTTTAAGAGATGCATTCAAGAAAATAGAGCGAGGATTCTTCACTACAGACAGTGAGCCGGTTCGTACGGCTTCTCCAAGGCTTGCTGTATGAGACTTTGCTTTCGTCTGGTTAACCACCCACCTTACAGTCCGGACTTAATCTCACAGTGATTACTTACTTATTATTCCATAATTTTAAAAAGGGCTTCGAGCTTTCGTGGATTTTGTAAAATATATTTTTATTTACAAGGAGGAAAGCTATTTTTCACAGGGCCTTGAGAAGCTAGTATCAAGATTTAATAAGTGTTTGATATAATGGGGCATACGGTATATTGGATAATAACAAAATGTTTTAAAAATTTACGTGTGCTTTACGCGCCTCGTACATATAAATTCGAATTTCAAATATTGCATTACCATAAAATGCACATGTTCAGGCGCGATCGAGCAGACGGGGTCCGTTGACCCGTAGTGGTTTGCGAACATTTCATTCTTATTTCATTAAGAATGTGTACGAATATGACATTGATCAAGTTCATAATACGATGATCGGACGAACTGCTACATGTGGTGTGCTACGCACATTGTTGATACTATAGATAGCCGGTTGACGTCACGATGCGCATATTAAATGGAAAATTTAACGTGCCTCTCAAAAAATATACTTTTCTGTATCTAAATCATAAAATACAGAGAAACGCACATAACGAAATAAAAGTGAAAAATGAGATCCAAAAGAGAGATTATATTTCGGAAATCAAAAAACATTAGGCGGTCGCGGGAACATCTTACATTGTAAACACGATGTTTATTTATTTTTAGACCAGTTTTCATGGCAATATCAGCAATGGAATTTCAGTAAACATGCGTTGGTCCAGCTAACTGAAGCATGGCGTGTTTTATTAGAACAGTTAACGCACTTATCTTGTTTCTTACACAACTGTCATTTGACTTTGTAGTCTCCTTTATACGGTCAGCCAGTGCATCATTAGGCAAGGTGTTTTAAACATACACGACTCACGATTATATTTAAACTCTTTGGATTGTAGGTATATTTTTGTTCATCATCGTATGGATATACGAGTATACTAATGCTAATATCAAAATTGCGAAAGCGCTATGCTAATGCATGATACTTTCACATACATAAAATTATTTGTGTAGAAATCTTTCTCCTGTAACCTGTAGTCTTTCAATCCTGACTGAGTTAAGCGCAGCCGATTATACTAAGCTAAGGTAGATAGAGTGCAAACTGAACAAATTATAAATTGCTGTGATAACGGAGCGAAAGTAATCTATACATCGCTTTATGTGCAAAAAAACAAACTATTTTACCTAATAGATCAAATTGTGAAATTCATAGTGTGATTACAAAGAAAAGCAGGCCAAGTGCGAGTCGGACGCACGCATGAAGGGGGCCGTACCAAAATATATTAGCCATTCCAAGCGACTACCTGCTGGGCCCTATTTCACGAAACTTATTAGACTAATATGAGTCCATGAACTAATATTTTATACAAGTTTACTAGTGTTCGTTTCTCGAAGCTATGGTAGTAAATATTAGTTACTAGTTGCCAGCTAATAAATATTACCAAAAAATACTAGAGTAACTTCAAGTTGGTTTCTCGAAAAAATGTGTTTTTAAATACTTTTGTAAACTACACCGATAAAGCTATTAGTCTCAGAAGGCTTGTACAAAATATTAGCTAAAACTATTAGACTTAAATTTAAGTTTTTAAAATAAAATATAGTCTTTTTAACCAGAAACACTTAAATGTAAATAAATCACAAGAAACACTTACAAAATATGTCGATTAATGATTACTTTAAACAAAACATTCCACTTTTAATTTTACCAAACAACAAAATAATTATAACACAGCAAGAATAAAGGTCAGCAGGACCACAAGTATGAAAAAAAAAACGAAATATTGAGGTTACATTCGTTGAAAAAAAAACATTTGTTGCAATAACGTAAGATTGTTGCAATAATAAGTGCGCGAGTCGAACTTGCGCTTGCCCGATTTATTTTTTTAAATCATGGATAAAAAATTTAAAAAAAAACATTTATAATTCTGCATATAGACCCAACCAGGGGCACTTATGTGTCACTTATGTGTAAAAGTGCCCCTAGTTGGGTCTATATGTAATATATATGTGTATGAACATCCAAGTCAGCCTAATATTTTCTATTAGTCTGCTACTATTAGTTATTTATTCGTCTAGTACATGTTTTCGAGAAACAGAAAATATAAGGACATGTAATTTTGACACTAGTAACTAATATACTAATAACCTAATATTTTCGTGAAATAGGGCCCTGCTGTTATTTATTATTAGTATAGAGCAAAAAGCGGCCTAAGTTTATTTTAACGCCATTGCTTTTTAATTTCCATCGGTATTGTTGTTGCATTCATTGCAGTTCGGTTTGACATTCCTCTAGGCGGCTTGGTCGGGTAGTATAATTGATTTTTTAAGTGGCTTACCATGTCAACGGTGACTTCTCCGACTTTGGTGGAGCCATGCTTTTTACGGAACTCTCGGATCTTTTCCTGTTCCTTGGGGATTTTCTCCTGGAGTATGCTCTTGAGGTTGGTCGACTCCGCACTTAGGCACCGCGACAGCAGGATCGATGTCGTCGGGCATGCTTTCTGTGGGGCAAACATATAAGTTTATTTATAGTCTATGTGAAAATAAAGGAAGTACCTATAAAGTACCTATTTATTTACCAAAACAAAATGTCTCATTTCATCGATCATTTAACTAGTGATTCATGAATGGGGATAACTAGTGATTCACAGATAATTAATTCCCCGGCGCGTACTTATGTCACCGTAGAAAAAAAACGTATAATTCTTTTGGACGTGTTTATTACAGGTATAACTTCAAGTTTAACTTCAAAGGATGTAACCTGTCACGAGACCGTAACAGACAAATTAGTCTAAAATATTTTTAATTGGTAAAAATAAACTCTTTATTAAGTATCATTTTTTCAGTACCTGATCTTTAACTTCTTGTTCTGTCAATACGGAGTGCATCTCGCACTGTCTTAGTGCAGTAAGCGGAACAAAATACAGGAAATATCGACATAACTGCACATTTATATAGACTTTTAAGGTTATGAGAAGAATCTTAACAGGTCTTATGGTTCAAGTAAAATAAAGACAAAAGAACTTATCGATTATTTAGAAATTTGTTCGGCTGATAAAAAAATATTGGACAGCGATAACGGCTCCTGGGCAAGTTTGATTCAAGGTAATCTACTATTAACCTCAACTCAAATTCTACAAGCCCATTCAAGAAAAAATAATGTTATATCATCACTGGGTATTGCTTGATTCAGTCTAATATCTTTTTGTTTGACTCTGCTATTGCTTGCAATAATACTACGCTGATGATTTAATTAAGTTGTAGAGCAGATGGTATCAAGTTGATAATAGAGTTGGTAACCTGATCGATCCAATCAAATGGCTGAATTGTGGCTTACAATACAACTCAATTATGGTCTTGCTAAACGTTTAAGCGACAGTTTAATAAATTTAATACCTCACATAGAACAATTTGCACTTAGGTATAACAAATTAGGGCAATACGGCATAAATGACGTAATTTAATCGAAATACATATCTATACTAGATTAATGATTGGATAAATTGAATTATTAATATTATTGGATAAATTGACCAAAATTTAAGGAGGCATAGTTTTCCTTATACACGGCGTGGCATGGCGGCAGAGCAGAACTAAGACCGAGGACACGGTGTATAAACGCTGTATAAGGCCAATGTAAAATAAGGTCAGTGTTTAGTAAGCAGCACTGATCATGTAATATTTTAGTAAGCAGTCTTTAGGTAAAGTCCCCAGCTAAGTATCGACGTTGCGTTTTCCTCCTAATAAGATACCGAAACTAAGAACGCGGTTTATTGAGTAAAATAATCAACGAGGCCTATTTTAGATTAATAATATCTATCTATCTATACACTTAATTTTGAGGCCACGACTATTTCTGCCTTACCCAATGGTTGACTGGTAGAGAAGCCTTTTAAGGCATTAAGTCAGCCATTTGTAGGTACTTATTTGTTTGTGTAATAAAGAATAATATAAATAAATAAGGAAAAGGATAAAGAGGAAAAGATGTAATTATGAAGGTCGCCAAACTGAGATATCAAAATAAAGGGTTTTTTAAAAGGTAGTTAATACATTTTGTGTTTTTTAAATATAACTTACCTCTGTTTAAGCAGTACCTATCTAAATTATCTGTATTTGTGTCTCCGTAATCTAATTTATCAGTATTAAAAATAAGATAGTTGATAAAATTCAGTAGGTAAGAAGGTTTTATGACGAGTGAGTTATTAAATATAGACTGAGTGCTGTGTTTGTTTTATATGAAAGCACGTATGCAAAAGGTTATTATTTTTGTAGTTTAGTAAGTAACTTTCAATACTGTTTTGTTTTCCGAAAAGAACAAATAAATCAAGCGTTAACCGAATCCAAAGTGCCACCACAGGAATGTGTTTATTTTTTTATTATCAATCAAAGTCGCAGGAATTGACTAGTTAATATTAAAAAATTGACTTTAAATTTAAAGTCAATTACTTACAGGTACTGCATTACATGCAATAACAGAGACTAGAGCCTGTTCAGTAGAGTTGCTCAAATAATCATCACAAACAAAATGGTGGGTGCAAATGGGGACGTTACATACTTACGTTTTTGTGACAATACGTACATATTTATATGGTATTCACCTTGAAATCACGATTACGTAACGGACAGAGTCGGCAGGTTAGGTAAGTGGCGAGTGAATCGCAAGAGTGTATGTTCATAATATATGATAATATGTACCCACACTTTGCATGTTCACAATCATGTAAGTCTCATTCCGATGAAAGAAATGTAAGTTTGCTGGACCTGGCTGTGTCCATGAAATATCCATACTGATATTATAAATACGAAAGTGTGTCTGTCTGTCTGTCTGTTACTTCTTTACGCTTAAACCACTAAACAGATTGAGAAATTTGGTGTGGAGATAGTTCGTGACCCTGGAAAGGAAATAGGCTAAATTTTGTCAACATATAAAAACATTAAGGGGGTGAAATGGGGGATAAAAGTTTATATAGAAAATCAACTCTTGCGGGCGAAGTCGCGGGGAACCACTAGTTATAATATAAATGACTAACGAATAAAGTACCCTCTTGGTTATAATATTTCAAGTAGTCATCATCATCATCATATCAGCCTATTGCAGTCCACTGCTGGACATAGGCCTCCCCAAGTAGTAATCAATTAAAAACAAGACATATTATAATCACGGTGACACGAAACATAACTCCTGACATGAATAATCAATTAAAATCTTAGCTACCTCTTACATTATTTTACAGAAGAATGTTCTACCGCTGAAAGTAAGTGCCTTAATTAAGCAAGTAGGTACATTTGATTCATGCAAAGTGTAGGGTTGCATGAAATTGAAAAATTGCACGAATTGTGCGTAAGTGGTAGGGGTCATAAGCCTTTTATTTTCTTTGGACACATTTGCACATGTCATTGAAGAGCGTGCTTACAAATAGTATACATAATCTTAGAGCCCAAAAGTGAATATCACAGTTCCGGTTTTTTATGATCTAAAAAGGTTCTGGTAACAAACAATCCAGAAAAACTTAGGCACCGATTTCAAAATATTAAAAAATAATTAATACATAGTTAATTAAAGCTCCGATATCGCAATAAACATCAAAGACCAAAGAGTAACTAGGTACTCCACATCATTACTTCAATTTATTTTCATCATTTCAGTTCAATAATTATTGAATAAAAAAGTTACGATTAGCAACAGAGTGAAAATATGTAATAAGATAGTGTTTGCTGATAATGGATTTTAAGATTATATTATTTTACCTACACAGTGTCACTTTTACATAAAACGATCAGATTTAGTTTCTGCAGTTTCATTGCAGATGCTATTGTTTTACAATTGACAATACCTACTCCTATTTATATTTACTATACGTACGTCATCATATATACAGTCGTTTAGACAGACGAATTAACTTAATAACCGAATTGACTAAAACAAACATAGATAGAAAATATTTTCTTTTAAGTTTATAAATATTTTTTATTTGTGTAGGACAAGAATATTTTTTACATTTAGTATTCTGTTGTATTAGGCCTAAAGAAATATTATGCGCCGTAATAAACAATTAATATATTTTAGATCACATAAAAGCGTTTGCTAAATGTTCAATCAGTTCAATCCATTATCGGTTAGAAGCCGCATGGCAACGACGACCCTGAATAAAGTAACGTACCGTGCCAATGTTAGACATGTAATTTCTAACAGGTAGGTAGCTATGCTTATTTTCTTGTCTCGACAAATTACCACCGGCAAAGATAAAAACTAATGACTTAAAGTAAAGTATCAGCCAGCGCAACGGAGCCTGCAGAGGCCTTAATCCAGTTGACGATATCCGTATTTTCGAATGTAGCTGTCCCTTTAACTCCCGACATAATGACAAAACGAACGAGCGTGATAGCTAGACTCGAAAATACGAAGAATGTCAACAAGAGTAGGGCCTCAGGTTCGAAAGGAAGAAACATTTATTTGCGTCTCAAAAATTCCGCAAGAGGCAAATGTTTGTGTGATTAGCACGAGCATTTTTACCTAAGTCATAGATGTTAAAAATATTATGTAGGTATAATTACGTGTGTCGGGGTTTAGAAATTAAAAACCAATGTGAATAAATTTAATAAAAAACAGTTAAAAAGTTTTTTTACTTATCATTAAGTATTACAAAACTGTCCCCAAAAATGTTTCTTTTATTTTTTTTCCTTAGGATTTGTAAATATTTTATTTTATTATTATTTGGACAACATATAGTTGTTATGACATAAATATAAACAACATTAAATAAAATTTGATAAATTTAAGGCCCTTGAATTATCGCCGGTCAAAACCCAACACGCTGTATATAAGTATGTATATCTGTTCATATCCTAGTCAACATATTCGACCAAGCAAATACTTAATTAGGATCGAGGTGATTGGTGTGATTGTTGTAGCAATTTAATTATTTGTGTTATGTAGAAATTTTGCGTGTTGCGTAGGTATTTCTGGAATCACTGAACTTAAGCGGGAAAGTGTCGTACGTATCCATATTTTTGAAATGGAGGTTATTAGGGAAAAATTGGATACGTTTTGCAATTTTTTTGCAGCAAGGGTCTGAACGAGGTAAATTGTATTCAAGGGAAGACTGCACAACACAAATAATTTTTAAATAAGTTATCACTCAAAAATCCCAAAAAAATATAGCGACGGGATTACGGTACTGCCATAAAAATGGCAAAATATTATCAGTTAAATGAACATTAATCCTATCAGTAATAAACATTTCATGTAATTGAAAAAAACTATACATTTTTTTTAACGGGCGCGAACTTTCCAGAATACCTATTATTTCACTTCCAGATTCAACTACATCTGTGACATAATGTATCAAGGGAAGACTGCACAACACAAATAATTTTTAAATAAGTTATCACTCAAAATTCCCAAAAAAATATAGCGACGGGATTACGGTACTGCCATAAAAATGGCAAAATATTATCAGTTAAATGAACATTAATCCATTCAGTAATAAACATTTCATGTAATTGAAAAAAACTATATATATTTTTTAACAAAAAGGCCGCGAACTTTCCAGAATACCTATTATTTCACTTCCAGATTCAACTACATCTGTGACATAATGTATGACTAATATTGTTATACAAATTTGGTAAAAAAAAACAAAGCTCAATAAGTTACTTAACAGTTAATCATTGTACGCGTGGTACTTGGGCGAGTGCCCGCGAGAGTGACCCGACCGAGTTTATCTTTAGACCTGGGGCACAGCAGAGGACACGCAATGAATGTCATTGCGAAGATTCCTAATCCAAGAAGGAATTGACAACAAATAGGTACATATGTATAGGTAATTAACGCATTTTAAAATGTTGACAACTGCTCAAGTATAAGATAAGTACATACACCAAAAGTGAAATAAATTTATTCATGGTTCTTTAAACCAGAATTTGAAAAAAAAAATGTATATGCAAGCTGCTTTGTATTCATATTGACTTTGTAAACAATGTGTATATTTTTAAAATGACATGGACATGCCGAAACTTATAAAAGTAGGTAACAGAATAATACCTGACTTAAAACACAAATTTTTCTATTTAAAAATGTTACAAGGCAAAGAAAGATGTTGTCATAGAATATTGTTAGTAAAAATATTATGTATAATGTCAAAATGATTTAGTCTTTTAGGTTTAGTTAATTCTGTGTTATACACTTACACAGAAATAATTTAAGTAAAAAGAACTGCACTGAAAAATATGCAGTATGTAAACAACTATTACTTCACATATTTGTTTGGGTATGTACACTGATTATTTTATATAACTCAATGAATTAATCAAGCCACAATCCGACTTAGTTATGTTATCATTATTGTGCCAGTTAGCACCACCATGACACTGACACAGATAGAGCTATTCAAGGTTTTCACCAGTAAGAGTATTGTTAAGAAAGTATAAGACCATGAAGTATGTGGTCGTAGCATCATAGCTCAACTGGATATGTGAGAAATTATCTTGCTTCTTATCACATCATGTGACAGATAAATCTAAGAGTCACATCACACCTAAGTTACATAATTATAATAAGTTACTGAAAATTATTATATTGTCAAATAAGTAAATCTTTACAGCAAAGATGTACAACATTCGGTACATAATTTTATTTACTGTACATTAAGCGCAATACTAACTAGGACCGGGGTTCACCAACTTTTAAACAGTCAGTAAACACATGACAGATTATTTGACACAATTTCCAATACAAAATATGTCAAATTATATTTAACACTATTAAAAATTACCCTGAGTTGTTTTTGTTTTAATTAATATGACATTAATTTTAAAAATATATGAATTAACACCACAAGCTAAGTATTGACTACATAATGATCTTGGCAAAATATATACTTTGGTTGGAGGGCATTTCTAGGCCTGGAAAAGCTAGCTTGATAGTCTCCATGAGTTCAGATAAAAGCAAAATACAAATACTTAAATAGCTAATTTCAAAAGGAATTTACATACATGGTATTATTAGGTTATGTAGCATTATAGAACTTAATCGCGGTTAAGTTTTTTAGGTGTAGATAAATAAAAAATTAAGTTTCGACTGAATAGCTCAGGCATGACGCAAAAATACAATACGAACGCGACCCGACCATACCTACGTAGCAGTCAAAGGTACACAATAAGCGGAAAAAGAAGAAAACCGAACACCTTAACCTACTTTAAACATCTTAAAAACTTTTAATAATACATAAATTTGGACTTCATTGTAATAGATATATTCACATTACATAATAACTTCAGTGGAAATGTGACTAAGGTTATAAAAGGAGTTGCTGAAAATGTTTCAATAAATGAACAGTAGGTAACTAAAACTAATTGTACATTAAAATATGTGATCAGTTTACCTGCAATTCAACCAATTTCGTTGATGTGATCCTGAAAAGAGCCATGTTTAAAAATCCCACCGAGCTAACTACCACACAACTACACCTGCCTCGCGATCGATCGCATTCGCAAGTGGATGGAGTGGTGGCATGTCATTCGGCATCAGGGCTGCCAGTTGGCGCAAACTTATTTTATACCGCCAGAACTGAAATGCGTTACGTTTACGTACCTTAGTTATTTTGCTTTTTGATATTTTTCCAATGAGGGTTACTTCTGACTAGTGATGGGTTTTTACTTCTGACTAGTGATGGGATAAATACTCATAAATATCCATTTTTACTCGAGTATTTATCCAAAAAGACGGATAAATATTTTATAAACATGTTTTTTACTTTAACACGCAAAGGACTTGTCCTCTTTGTGTATGGAGGCTGGTTTTTTATTCTAACATATCACCAACCACTAATAAACCTATATTTATCTTTAAGCTACAAAAATATGAAACACATAACCATAGAAATCAGAATTTTAAACGCCTCCATTTTTGAGAAAAAATATGTTTTGTAACAGGCATCATCCATTGTTCACTTACTTGTATTTCCTGGCTGTATGGCTATGTACCATTGCCTTTCCGCTGGTGGATAAATACTACTAGGTACTACCACAGGTTATATAATAGGTACTACTGTCAATGGTATGTCAATTTTGCTGTCAATTTTTTTTCATGCGTTTCATGCGTTAATTGATATAGGCGAAGGTGCGGTTTCTGTACAGACAAAGAGAAAAATTAATTTCAATTTTTCTCTAAATCGGAGGCCTTAAAAATTATATTAATTATGCAGAAAGGCTAGTTTTTGTGAATTCTTTAATATAATATTAAGTTTATTCTGGTTAGAAATATTGACGAATAAAAAAACACTAATGGACAAGTCTTTTATGATTATTATAATAGTAAGTCAGTAGTTTAAACTAAAACAAATGCTAGAGTTTTTGAATCTGAAAATATATGATAAATATAACTCAAAGGTGACTGACTGACTTACATATAGTGATCTATCAACGCACAGCCCAAACCACTGGACGGATCGGGCTGAAATTTGGCATGCAGGTAGATGTTATAACGTAGGCATCCGCTAAAAAAGGATTTTGATCAATTCTGCCCCGAAGGGGATAAAATAGGGGATGAAAGTTTGTATGAAACTGTGTCAATTTTAAACCGATCGGGCTGAGACTTAGCATGCATAAAGCTACTATGACGTAGGCATGCCCTAAGAAAGGATTTTGATAAATTCCATCCCTAAGGGGATAAAATAGGGGATGAAAGTTTGTATAAATCTCCTAGATTTTCGAATGATTGAACTGAAATTCAATATTGGAGCTATTATGATGAAAACGTCCGCTTAAATAGGATTTTCATAAATTCAACCTCCATGGGGATAAAATAAGGGATGATGGAGGATGTAAATGTATTGGTTTGAACCTATCAGTACTTACCTAATGGAACGAATAAATTAAGACGAACAAAATAATTTTTAGTTCTAAATGTTGACAATAGATTGCGTTAGTAGTATTTTAAAACGCGCCATCGTTGTGTTTTCACTAAGTTACATATACCCATTAATAAGTGGCCGAAGTATCTAATAGTACATACTATACCTAAATTCAATTCGGATATTTTGACCTATTGTGAAAAAACACGATTCTGTATGCAATATAAACGTCCATCCGTCATCACGTTATCCTGTATTTTAACCTATCGTCTGTGTGAAACGCCGCGAAGATGACAGCCCGTCGTTTGCGGCGAGTTTCAAGAGTTACGCGCTAGCTTCGCGCGTGTTTAGTTTATGTTAAAAATATTCATATTTTTGTATTGGACAATTAAAAAGAAGCAGATGTTATCAATATTTGCATAAATTACCTTGTTTATGGATGATAAGTTATTCCTCAAATGTTTCTATTTTCATTTCTTGAGCTGTTTGAAAACGAAGTTTCACCAAAAATGCACACACAAATAAAATGCACTATTTTTAGTATTATTGAATTTTCATTCCTATTTTACTTTACTTTTCCTAATAGATTAACTTATTAGAAATCTATTTCTGTAGTAAAGGCAAGCTATGACGATTAGAATATATAAATATTTTACTTTCATAAATCACTCCCGTGCTCGTAACGGTCGGTGAATGAATTTGAAACTCGATTCATATCAATAAGGTAGTTTTTTTTTAAAGTAATGCTTGACTATGGTAGCTCATTCAATTATTTTTTTTTTAATGTACTTGTATACCTTATCGTAATAGAAAAATGGCTTAAAATTGAAAAAAAGTAGGCAGATGTAGTCGCGCTCAGATCCGTATCATACACATACGACAGATACATCTGTATGTGTTTAGGATCCTGAACACCCACAGACGATAGGTTAATGAATCGTCACTAATGGATCCCATGTGGATGAGCAATAACCTATTCAAAAAGAGTGCCAATTGACTTCGATTTTTCATTCCTCTCTTCTCCATACGACATGGTAGACTAAGAGATCATGATAGCTGGATAGCGCGACGGGAGTATTAAATATTTTGTATCATCGAGTCCACGCGGACGAAGTCGCGGGCAACAGCTAGTTCCATATAATTATTTATAAACAAAAATAATCGATCTTAATTATTAAATGACCAACATTTCGGTTTCGGTTTCGACTGAGAATCATGTTGATGCTGCCGTAGGGTGTCCACTGCTGAACATTGGACTATCCCATGGTTTTCCACAACGACCGATTGCAAGCGGCCTGCATTCAGTTAAGTGTGATCCTGCAATCTTTACAAGGTCGTCTGTACATTTTGCCGTAAGAAGTCCGTCCTACGTTGCGCCTTTGATCAAAGGATCTCCAATCTAGAACTTTTCTGCCCCAACGGCTATCAGTTCGTCCACCTTCCATCTTCCGTCCACTGCCACTTCAGCTTACTGATTCGCAGGGCTATGTGCTCGAACCTTAGTTCTTCTACATATTTCCTCATTTCTGATTCGATCTCGTAGAGAAACACCGAGCATAGCCCTCGTCATTGCATGAACTTAAGCTTTTTTATGAGGCCCATAGTAGAGATCATGATTCAGATCCGTATGTGATCACTGGCAGCACACACTAATTAAAGACTTTCGTCTTAAGGCACTGAGGTACTTAAGACGAGAAGGTGTTCTTGCGTAGTTTCCCAAACGCTGCCCAGCCAAATCGGATTCGTCGACAGACCTCTTTTCTCGAAGTTGGACCTGCCTAATGGTCCAACAACTACCTAGTTGGACCACAACGTACCAATGCAAGTAACTACTTGTCGTGGTGGCATTGTTGTACAGATACTCTAACACATCTACATACCTATAGTCTATGTGATACCTCGGAAAAGACTGTGGCACCGCCCACGTTTCAATCGAATCAAAGGCCTTCTAATAATCTACTAACGCTAACCATAGAGGCATATTGTACTTCTCGGACTTCTGTATAATTTTCCTTAGCGTATGGATATGGTCTATTGTACTAAAGCCTTTTCGAAAGCCAACTGGTTCAGGAGGTTGGAAGGCATCAAAGCAACGTACGAGACAATACGCGATGACCCCTGAAAACAGTTGGTGGCTCAGGAGTGATATAGATCTAGTTTTTTAATAAGGTTTTGTTTTTTTCAAAGGAACTACCTTTCAAACCTGTTAGTACACTAAACTAATAATTATTAATATATTCTGCTATATAGCCGAATTTCAAATACGGTAACGAATCAACAGAGATTAGCCACTTGCGCTAGAGATATTATAGTGTACAAGTGTGTGCACAATTAACAAGTGCAGTTATTTGATCCTTCACTCTCATAGTTGATGGATGGGATGGATAACCAGTTTTATTACTTCGAGTTGTTTCTGAGTTATTTTAAAACAGTAAAACCTAGAAATCGGCTCGAAGCGGGGTTTGAACCCGGGGCCTCTTGGATAGAAGCCAGCGTGCTGAAAACTAAATCAACAGGCAGTCTCAGTACACTAGAAACGGAGCAAGCGCGAACATTTATTTTCTCTGTGTTTCAGCATTAGATCCTGACTTGGTGACACTGGGATAACCTCAAAAGTATGCTCTTTAAATGAGAAAAACAATAAATTATGAAAATAAGTCCACAACAAACGAAGAACTCTGTGAACGTAGATAAAACAAAACGAAAAAAAATACATATGGTGGAACATAGAACTTCCTTCATTTTTGATATCGGTTAAAAACTTAAATGACAGGTATCGCACCTGTCGCGCTAGGTAAAGTAGGGCCCAGGCCCAATTAGTTATTTTTGTCCGCCATTTCGAGTAAATATCCGATAAAAATGGATAAAAACGAGTATTTATCCAATTTGGATAAATATCCGAGTATTTACTCTTTGAGTATTTATCCACTGCCCATCACTACTTCTGACAGCTCAAAATTTAAATTTTATTTCATATTGATAGATGGCCCTATTCATCTAAGCTATAAAAATATTGCATCGTATTCGTATCCATTGATTTAATCATTGAACTTAAAACAAAAACAAAATATTGATACTGTGTGTACAGCAAACATATATTGTGGAAGAACATATGTCAAAAGTTAGTGACTTACAAAAAACAGCAAAAAATAATGTTAGTACGCGTAAATCTAAAACATGCTAAAAATATAGATTATAACAAACAATGAACGCTAAAACAAGCATTTTTCTCATTTTTTCTTGATGAAAATCTGCCTGACTTAGGTTGTCAAACGCCATCTAGCTAGTGGATATTTAAGTAACTACTGGTTTTCGGCACAAGGAAAATCGCTCATTCATTGTACACCTTTTATGTACAATTTATGTCCAAAATATTTAGTCTGATTTACACATCCATTAATACAATACAGTAACGAGGTAACTTAAGGGTAGTAACTACTAGCTGTGCCCCGCAGTGTTACCCGCGGTTTATTAGGAAAATTTTATTGCGTACCTATAACTTTTTACATTTTTAGAAGCAAAAATTTAAATTTGAGCATCGGAAAGATCAATTGATGAATGACATGCTAAAAATATAGATTATAACAAACAATGAACGCTAAAACAAGCATTTTTCTCATTTTTTCTTGATGAAAATCTGCCTGACTTAGGTTGTCAAACGCCATCTAGCTAGTGGATATTTAAGTAACTACTGGTTTTCGGCACAAGGAAAATCGCTCATTCATTGTACACCTTTTATGTACAATTTATGTCCAAAATATTTAGTCTGATTTACACATCCATTAATACAATACAGTAACGAGGTAACTTAAGGGTAGTAACTACTAGCTGTGCCCCGCAGTGTTACCCGCGGTTTATTAGGAAAATTTTATTGCGTACCTATAACTTTTTACATTTTTAGAAGCAAAAATTTAAATTTGAGCATCGGAAAGATCAATTGATGAATGACAGAACGGGAGAGTAGATTATACTGTCTTAAGTAATTGTTTTTTTTTGTCTCGGGTCGTAGAGAGCTAGAAATCATTTTACTGAGCACATCGCGGTAAACAACATTGCGGGACTTATTGTTATCTGCATAAATAAAAAGATTTCTTGCTCTCGACACACGCGAGCAACCCACGTATTGTTGTCCGTGGGAGAAGCAGGGGGTGCCCAGGTGAATGCAGGCTACTTTTAGAGTTTGTCTCTGACTTTTGTGATAGAGAAAGCTACTTTTAAAGGAAATTGTAGGCGTTTGAACTGGAAGGGTAAGTTTGTGGGTGTTATAGGGATTCTGGGTATCAATACCGTCTCTCCTTTGGCCCCTCCAGTAAGAATGTTGGCCTGGACGATGTGCCTTCTCAGCTCTGTGATGCGTAACTTAGTTGCACACTTGCGTTGCACAGTCTGGGCGCGCCCAGGTTACGCATCAGTATGACAGGCACACCAACATTGAATTCTAACTTGGGGGGCACCCCTGACAGGTCAAGGGAATTTGAGAACTCTACTGGGTATACAGTTGCGTCGTTAGTTGTCATCACCGTATCTATTGACACGTAGGTCCTCACATCACCTGGAACTTGCTCTAATATTCTTTTATTATTTTTTTCTACCAATTCGTTTTTGGGCGCCATGATAGCTCTTTCGCACAACAACTTCTCGTTAGCCAGGTTTTCTTGTAAACTCGGAAACACCTCATTAATAAGGTTATCTTCCGAGCTAACACCATTGCTAAATAGTCTGTCAAAGGTTATTTGGCCGTTAGCATCCGTCGGCATGCTACCTTCGCCGACGTTTGTGCGAAAAGTCCAGACTCCTGATTATTGAAGAGCTAGACCCTCATATTAGTAATCAGCTGTAAGCGCTCTACTTTAGACCACAACGACGAAGCCTTGAGGCATGCATTTATCTCGTCTGCCGCGGTCCTCCTCACATGCCCATTTCTAACAAACCTCCTGTGATTCGTGAATATTATATTTTCAGCTCAGTAATGCAACATCGTCGGTGTAAAGCATGCTACCAGGGGCGGGTTCATGCATTTCCCTTGTTTTGTAGTCTAAGCAGATAGTGGACTTATAGTGATAATGAAATTCAATACGACGAAAAAATTGTACACATTATGATTGTACACATTAAATCCACCGACACTCGCCACGGGCCGACCAGCGCGTCGCGCGTTGCGCTGTCATAAGCGTATGGTATTTTAAAACTATGAGATCTCCTAAGATAATTATTTTAATTGAATGGTATAAAAGGCAATTATGATCAAAAGTAAATGCTTGTGAATACTAAAGTATTGATTTGTACAAGTATGAATACAGTTCTTATGAAATTACCTTGTTAAATAATGCACTACTGTAGAAAATTTATTATTACCATAAAAAGGTTACAGTGAGTAAACCTTAAGAGATAGATATATACTCTTGTGAACTTTTTTGTAGAAGTATTTGAGACAAACATTTCTGCCATACATTATATTGGTGTAACTCTTACAATTTTTGCAGCGTACGCGAAAACAGCTCGAAAATTACAATTTTTTCTACGGCTTCATTAACACTTATCGTCATAACTTAGGTATTTAAATACGTATCTTTATGAAATATAGTCTATGTGTTATTCCAATATACAAGCTAAATTTGTGTAAAGTTTCATCGAAATCTATTAAGTAATTTTGCGTGAAGAAGTAACAAACATACACACTCACACACTCACAAACTTTCGCATTTATAATATTAGTGGGATTACCACAGATTATACATAGTCAGGTCATAAGTTCTGTCATACAATAAAAACTTTTAAATTTAGAATGCTGGCCACAAAAAAGTTTATTGAATTCGAATTTCGAATTTTGTCATGAAAATAAAAATGTGTAGGTACTTTTTAGAATTTTCCTCATTTTTAAATATGGGGTGGACACTTAAAGAAGACCGTGTCGCGGTTATTGCGTTATACCTATCGTTGCGGTTACGCGCCAATTCAGATTTTCGACTTACTGAAAAAATTGAATATATCCAAAAGATTCGTTTATCGTACCATAAAAAGATACAATGAAGACTAGTGTAGATGACAGGTCAAAAAGTGGTCGACCGCGCTCTGTTAGGACTCCAGTAGTGATAAAAGCTGTGAAGGCGCGAATTCAAAGAAATCCCATACGTAAGAAGAAACTGTTGGCCCTTCAGATGGGGTTAAGTAGGACCACGGTAAAAAGGGTGTTAAATGAAGACTTAGGGTTTAGGGCATATCGAAGAAAAACAGGACATCGTTTAGACGCTCGTAGCGGGAACGAAGCGGTACGCGGGAAAAAAGCATCAAGAAATTCTTTTTTCGGATGAAAAAAAATTCACCGTGAAAGACGTGGAAGACGCTATAACCAACAAAATGATAAGGTGTACGCACACAGCGGTGAAGAAGCGAGCAACCGTATTCCGCGTGTCCAACGAGGTCATTTTACATCCTCGCTCATGATTTGGTTGGGAGTCTCTTATTGGGGCTTAACTGAGATACATTTTTAATAAAGTATCTACAAAATATGTACCGATTGCGTGCCTGATATTAATGCCTTACCTCTAGTTGTGACACATTGATTGACAGATTGACATGAACATTGACATAACGAAAAGATGGTTGTAAGGAGGTTTTTGTGCTAAACTCATCATCATTTAGTTTCGGTTCATTGCGTTTGCGTCCGTTTGCCTTGTTGTGTTGTAGCCGGTGCTGGTTAGATTTTCTTTTCTATTATATGCGTAGTTAATTCAAGATGCGTTTATTAGTTTCTTTTTTGTTGCTATTCCAAGTTCTTGCAACTGCGCTATCTGTTAAGAATTTTCGCCTTGGTCGGAGTAAAGGCGGTAACATAGGAAAACCTGGTGGATATGATGGGGAGCCTTTGCCAGAGGCGAAATGGTTTAAGCAGAGATTGGACCACACTAGTCCATCTAACCTGAATACTTGGAAGCAGGTAAGTTTGATGGGTGTGTTAGTACAAGTATTTTTTTCTTTAAGCTTTAATATAATTATTATTTCTGGGTGTGAATTTGTTGGGATTGGTTGAGGGACGCAAATGAAAAGTAGCAATAACATATTTTCTTCTCTTTCCAATATATTGAACAAGTTTTCCAATATTTTAAATGTCCTTGGTCAATGGTTCAATATAATTGTTAGAGAGAGATAGCAATGTTTCATTACACTACCTACACTTGCTATTGCTCCTAGGTAAAGCTACACATCAACAAGTGATGTAAAAATAATAACAGCACTGATATAATTTGGTTGTGAGTGAACTGATTATGCTGGTGATACTGGAAAGTCAATGATATTAAACTATAAATTACATACTTATAAGGCTATAAAATACCTTGGCAAAAAGGGGTTTTATGTGTCACAATATTACTATTTAATTTAAGTGGACCACCATTGTTGTGAAGTCAGTATCTGCTGATGGGGTCCTAGAGAAATCGAGAGAACACTACAAATATTAGATACTACTATTTTGGTGGTTTTTTACAGTAAATTGTGTACTTCCTCACTAAAAGGTTCATGTGGAACTGATTATGAAGATCATAAACAGCCATCAGAATTACCTCAACTATACAAGCATTGTCCTTTGGTAAACTTTAGTATAGTTGGTAAGCAATCACCTAGGCACTATGCATATGGTTAATTGGAGCCGATGCCAACTAGGAGAACATCTTAGTAACTAATGCCTAGCATCAGGCAGCATCATCATCAAAAGCAATATTTTGTAAAAATTATTAGAAGTTCAAATAGGCTATTTAGTTCTGACAAAACTTTTATCAGGGAGTTTTGAGACTGACTTAGGTATTTATTTTATCCTGGACAAATATATACTAAGACCAACAACCTCCATACAAAGTTGTGTTCCCTGACCTTTTCCCTTTTTACCATGCACACATCAATCCATACTAATATTATAAATGCGAAAGTGTCTGTCCGTCTGTCTGTTACCTATTGATGCTTAAACCACTGAACCAATTGAGATGAAATTTGGTATGGAGACAGTTCGAGACCCTGGAAAGGACATAGGCTACATTTTGTCGCGATATAGAAACATAAAGGGGGTGAATGGGGGATGGAAAATCCAACTCTTGCAGGTGAAGTCGCAGGGAACCACTAGTTAGTTTATAAGGCAAAGGTTATGCCACAATAAAGCCACTGGTATTAAATCAAGCCAACATACCATTTTGGCGTGGCACATGCTGTTTGCAATATAAATTGCACTGCCATAATTTGATTTGATTTACTCACGCTCTAAGTTATTTGGGTTACAAAAAACATACTGCTTAAACAAAACATTAGTTAGCCTAATTAAACCTCAAATCATTATAATGTCTATTTGGAGACAAACGACAAGGCCCTCCCTCTGTTTAGACTAAATGTAAGTTTGTTCTCTTTTTCTCAGCTTAACAAACAAAAAGAGATAGACAATATGTCAAACAAAATGATATTAAATCAAATTTCACTTACAAAAATTCATCGACTGTGTCATCCGGTGGGACTCGAACCCACGTCCCTTCGCTATCCGGGCGAGTGCTCTTACCAATTATTGTAAGTGAAGTTTGATTTAATTTCGTAAAAACTTGCAAAATAATTGCTTAAATTATAAAAATATAAAAGGTTAAGCTGATTTCATCTTAACTGATGGTTAAATATTTCCATTGGATACATGCGGGTACATTCCCCAAGTATTGATGAAATCGAACGCCGGCTCACTGGCGTAGCAAGCACTTGCAAAAATTCGTCGACTAACAAACGTCCTCCGTAGCTTAGTTGGTAAGAGCACTCGCCCGGATAGCGAAGGGACGTGGGTTCGAGTCCCACCGGATGACACAGTCGATGAATTTTTGTAAGTGAAATTTGATTTAATTTCGTAAAAACTTGCAAAATAATTGCTTAAATTATAAAAATATAAAAACAAAATGATGCAATTTCTCCCATATTTAAAAATTATGTTCTCGTCCAAGCTTAGTTGTCATTGTCCCATTTAGGGGTCTCCTGGAACCCAAGGAACCCTTATGATTTCGCTATGTCTTAGCAGAGCAGTAGTAAATTAGAAAATTTTATTTAAAATCAATATGCCTGTGACTGTGAGTCATGCCAAGAAAACTAAACAATGTACATATGTCCCCATCCCTCACCTGACAAACTGCTACTTTTGGGTACATAAAAATAATAATGAAGTAACTCATAATATAAAAAAATTGTTTAAATATTCAAGTATCATGTTTCCAGACACAATAGAAAATTAATTGTTATGAACCTGCCTGCGGGTCTTATATGCTATATATACATCTTAGGCAGTTATTTGATTCCTATCAACCTGTGAAAGAGCGAGATGGGGCAGACAGACTTACAGGCTAAATCTTATTACACTATGCTGAGTCTTAGTAAGACAGTCTGAATACCGAATAGTTTAATAACCCCCTTACTTGTTGATGATGAGTAATAGTTAATAAACTTGTAAAATCCTAGAGAAGGGAACATTTTATAATAGTTCCATAAAAAACCAACTGCATCACTAAACTATTATTAATTTATTATTTATCTTCATAATTAAAATATGTGGTACTGTGGTACCGTAATCTGTGGTACTACTAAATTGATTAAGTAACCCTAAATTTCGGCGTGTCTCAACACGCACTTTTATATTTTATATCTTCAACTGTGCCAGTAGGTTATATGGGTCTGCTTATTTGCTGTTGACCTGAAAACTGATAGAGCATGTTATTTCAGCGGTACTTCGTCAATGATCAATTCTTTGACACCAAAGACCCGGGTCGTGTTTTCCTTATGATCGGGGGAGAAGGCCCTGCCGATCCAAGATGGATGGTAAAAGGGGCATGGATCGAGTATGCACAGACTTTCAAAGCGTTGTGCTTTAATTTAGAACATCGATATTACGGCGAAAGTCATCCTACACAGTAAGTATTGTTAGCTACCACTTGGCTTTATCTATCGTACGCCATTAATTAACATTTTATTACAAAAATGATAATAATAAAAAGGTTACAGATACATAATAATGTTTTAATCATCGTGTCAACCATTGATATGATTTGTGTACATAACCGGCACTCGTATCACTTGCCCTCATTTATACATAAGTACTTCCTTCAAGGCTTTGGTATCAAAAAGAAAGTATTTTTTCAGGGACATGTCGACAAAAAATCTAATGTATTTATCGTCTAGCCAAGCTTTGGCTGACTTGGCTGCGTTTATTCGAGCAATGAATACGGAATACAAGCTGCCCAAGGATGTTAAGTGGGTTGTGTTTGGCGGGTCATACCCGGGTTCTCTGGCTGCCTGGATGCGTGTCAAGTACCCACATCTCGTGTACGGGGCTGTATCTTCTAGTGGACCTCTACTGGCTAAAGTCAACTTTATGGGTATGCAATCGTTTCGTAAACTGCTTGCATTTGCGATTTATCTAAAGTTGTATCTAATGCTAAAGGCCTGGACATACAATACGTGGCTTGTCTAGCACGCAATGTATAGTTTTTCTGAAGGTGTTGTCAAGGCGTTTTTAGCATTAATTGTTAGCAGATTTATTTGAAAGTTTTTTAAATGCTTTGAAATTAAGTTTTTGGCAGCCCTGTCTGATTTAGAATTTAGGCTTACCGGTAAAATCCTTATTGATTATTTTGCTGCTGATGCTACTGATCTCATAATAATTCTCATATTGTTGGCGTACAACAATGCCTACGCCATGGCAAGGTTTACTTCCATTTAATTCTTGTTACGCAGAATATTTCAAAGTCGTCGTGGAAGCCTTACGAGAGAAGACAGGAAACGAGGACTGTGTCGATCAAGTGAAGGCGGCCCATACACAAATCACTGCTCTTATGAAGACACATCCTGAACTTATTGAAGCTGAATTCAGGTAAATTGTTGAAAAAAAAAACAAGTAATCCCAATGTTGGTCTTTATAAAGAATATGTGCGAACACAGAATAAAGAGTTAAAAATGATTTACATGATTTGTTCTACAGTGTTTGCAAACCATTTTCCGAAGCCTCCCAAAATGACATTAAGAACTTCTACAATTCAATTGCCGATGATTTCGCGGATGTAGTCCAA
This sequence comes from Pyrausta nigrata, assembly GCA_949316185.1. Lineage (NCBI taxonomy): Eukaryota > Metazoa > Arthropoda > Insecta > Lepidoptera > Crambidae > Pyrausta > Pyrausta nigrata. The sequence continues at coordinate 7,066,119 of OX438936.1, forward strand.
TATAATGAGGACAATAGAATCGGTGCTAACAAACAGTACAGAAATGTTACCATTAACACGGTAAGTAATGAACCCAAAGTAAATACTAAACACTTGAGATATTAGTCATGCATTTTTTTATTACAGGTGTGTCAACTACTTACTGGTGAAAGTTCTCTACCTGCCTACAAAAAACTTGGCCAGTTTAACAAAATCGTTTTGGATATGAACAACCAAACTTGCTTGGACTATAGTTATGATAACATGATTAATGAACTGAGAAATGTGACTTGGGGCAATGATGAAGGTACTGCCTACTTTAGTCAAGTTTGAAATGTAAATATGTGTATAAGTTTAATGTACATACTTAGTTGTTTGCTTTAATGTTTTAATACGTTTATTTTTAGCTCGTCAATGGATGTACCAAACGTGCACAGAGTTCGGATTTTACCAAACATCTTCAGCAGAAGTAGAAATTTTCGGGAACGAGTTCACAGTTGACTTTTTCATTCAGCAGTGCCAAGATGTGTTTGGAAAGAAGTAAGAAAATTCATTTTGTGTATTTATTTTAATTGCGATAGAATAAACTCATATTATTATGTTCAATGACGAATTGTAAACATCTACATAAAGCCACGTCATCCCTTATTATTTCTAACCCTGTCGCATAAGAATGGTGTTATATTTGAATGCGGTTTTATTTATTTTTAATATGGTTTTCTAGCGGTGGTTCTTAGACATGTATTATTAAAATCGGTATAGCTGGTTACAAAATTTAAAATGAAAATTCATTTACCAAATCCCCAACGCAAAAGAGCATTGTATTTAAAATAATAATACGGAATGATAAGGTTTTTAGAGAGTTGGTGGCGTAGTGGCTAGCTGGTTGCCTTTCATACGGGAGGACCCGGGTTCGATTCCACATGCCGCCATACATGTACCAATGACTGTTTCTGAGTTATGTACAACAGTTGTTTCACTAACCGTAAACCGGAAACCTGCACTTTTAGGCGGCTGAATGTGTATAATTGCTATTTACCCTAACTCAGTACAGTAACATGCGCTGTTCAGTGAATAATTGTAGCTCTGAGAAAATGAGAGAAGACCTTGTAATACGACCGTCTTGGTGTAGTGGTTCGCGCTCCAGACTACAAAACCAGAGCGGGTTCAAACCGCAAGGTGCAAATGTTTATGTGATGAGCACGAGCATTTGTGCCTCGCCAAGTCATGAATGTTTATACATATTTATGTATGTCTATCCGTTATCCTTGGCGCCATAGTTTGGGGCTAGGTAATTGGTGTGTTTGTTAAACCAATTTATTTATTAGATGTTAATACGTAGAAAGTACCCAAATCGTCTATATAAATTCTCATATAACAAAATCAATATTAACTCTGTTGGCTGTTTTAATATGCGTAACAAACTGATAGGTTCAGTGATTTTAGAAGATAATCAAAGAAGACATGATGTGTGGGTAGATACGATACGATAGATGTGATACCACAGAATAAATAATTAACGATACGTAGGTTTAAACCTACGAAATATCTACCTACACAACATGTCGGTTGACACTGCCTTTCAAGTTTTTTTTGTTAGCCCGAATTATCCCACTGCTGGGCAAAGGCCTCCCCAAAATTTTCCACTGATCCGTTTCCAGTTGAAGTGGAAGCGAAGAATGCATCCTGAAAGGTGGGCTCGAATCGTCACCCAGTGGACGCCTCGGACGGCTTTCGCTGGAGAGGGAGGCCAAGAAAAAGATGGTGTGACGATTTTGATACTTACGGGACAGGATGGCAGACTCTGACTTTCAAGTTATCCTGTAAAAATCTTCTTCTTATTTCGGAATTCAGCGGTTGAATGTTGGTTTTTGAAAAAAAGAAAGAAACCATGGCTCAAAATTCAACTACATCCACAGAATAAGTACTACTACCCCTTAAATGCAAAAAACCGTTCAGCCGTTTGGCTTCTAAGGCGCACTAAAGAAAAACATCACCATCCTGACGCAGCCGGGTAAAAAAAATCATCCCTATTCCACAGATTCGACGTAGACTTCCTGAACGCGGCGGTCGACTGGACCAACAACCAGTACGGCGGGCTGGACATCTCGGCGTCGCGCGTGGTGTTCGTGCACGGTTCCGTGGACCCGTGGCACGCGCTCGGCCTCACCAAGACCAAGGACAACCACGCACCGGCTATTTACATCCGCGGTATGTGTATTTTTGGCTTTGCGCAGATGGGCCACAGACCACCGCCACCGGTGGCTGTCGCGAGCGTGTATAAGATCTGCAGTACTCAAAAAAACTAAAAAGGCTCAGAACTCTAGTTTCACAAAGAGAACTCTAGCCCCAAAATTAGGACTCAAAAACTCAGTTCTTTTATAACCCTCCGCTCCACGCCCTTGGACCCGCGCAAACGAAGGTGGTCGGTGGCCGCTACAATTTGACACTCACTTGATAGATACTTCGACAGATGTTGATGATGACTGCGCCTGATTTCTCTCCGGATTATCGCTGAACTATGAGAGTATAGGAACAGAACGTGCACCTGTGTTTTGTGCACATATTCATACGTATTTACTGGTTGGTTAATCAGTTGAGATTGTTCATCGTTGCCCAAACATTCGTTAGGAATTATTATTATTATTAAGAGCCTGTTGTGTCCCACTGCAGGGCAAAGGCCTCCCTACTCTTTCTCCACTCTCCACGATTTTGGGCTATTGCCTATTTGCCTTTTTTTGTTAGGAATTATTTTTATTAATTTGATATACGGCAAAACGGACTGAGACGACCGTATCTAAGCCTCAGAATCTGGATCACTTGATGCAGGCCGCTTGCAGTGACATGTAAAATGATTTTTTAAAATAATCAAATCAGATTATTATGTATATTCGCGTTCGTGATCAAATTCTCACGAGTCTAAAACGCCCTTAATATCATTGTTTTCTTGGTTAGAGAAACCAGTTCGTTGTTGTATATCGATTTAATAATATATAACTGACTTGGATTCATGTTTTTATGACGATTATTATATAACTTGATGAAAAACAGTAGTCCGTTTTCTTGGGCGTCTAGCACAACAAGCTTAGTCTAGAGTCAAGAGCATACACATTGCAAAAATAAATGCAATAGAAATGTCATCGATGTGCTAGTAACAATTTTTTTGTTGCAGGCACCGCCCACTGCGCTAACATGTACCCACCGGCCGCCACTGACAGCCCCGCGCTAAAAGAGGCTCGTCTCGAGGTCCGACAGTACCTGGAACACTGGATCGGGCTCCCTTGACTCCCATGGGAGGAATGCTTAGCGCGGATGTTCACACACCGGACACCGAGGGACCTCTCCGTCGCCCAGTGCTCGTGGTGGTTCGTATCGCGCAAGCTGTGCCTCACCACCATATACTGGGGCGGATCCCTCGCCTTCGTCTCCTCCATGCGGCAAGTATACAACGCGCTCTTTGCTTTTGACTTCATGCCAATCAACCCGCCCGACTAGCCCGACATGCCGGCTATCCCAGCCTTGTACCTTCAATTCGTACGACTCTTACTGTTCTAATGATTGCGCTCTTTGAGTGCGTTTAGCCATAAGATTTACGCAGTACCAACTGCATGCATTTAACTGAATGGTTTGTTAGATGTAGTTGTTGTGTAGGATTAAGCGTTTTGTGTGATATTGTTTACAGATACGATTTGTTTGTTATTGTCGCCTGAAATTAATAACCGATTCGTAATTAAGATTTGAATAAATGCCGGCTATTTGTCTGCAGTAGCCATGGATGCCAGTGTCAAAACAAGTGTTTAATTATTGACAACAGAGATTGAATCTTCGCTCGGTTATTAATTTCGGACATTAGTAAAGATGGGATATTCGGATGTATGTTCTCGCGCTATTGTGGTCAGCTTTGGTGTTAGAAGTATAAAGAAAAAGCATTTACTGCATTGGGACATCACAAACACTCGCACATACACACGCGCACTCACACTAAAACAAAGAATATATAGATAACAAAAACAAAGGAAAACATTGTCTATTGCACAGTTCAATTCAAGCCAAGAAGTGCGTGCAGCACTGTGTCGGTGACTGTCGCAAATATGCATCTGAATATCTTCCTTATTGTTAAGTTACCGCTATTTATTGTTTAGGTACTGTATTTGGGCATCAGGGATGAATATTATCTGGGCATAAAAGGGATTGGCTATTAGGTGGAATTATATTTGAGGTTGGGGTTGAGCGTCGATATTAGGGCGGATTTGTAGTGCCGAATCATAGGAGGTTGACTAGGTATGATAAACGTGGTGCTCTCTTTTTGAAAACATTCCATTTTTATATATTAGTTTACTACTTTTTATTCCTACATCTAGTATATTTATTGTGTAGGCCTAAGTTTATTACCCCCTTACTAATAATGGATTTGCTACTGCTATAAAATTAAATATTGTCTTATAAGAGACGGCTAATTTGGAATTAATGACAGAAAGTGTTACATCAATATCAAAATCATTATTAATAAGGGAGATAGTATTTAAAATATTCTGTGTCGATCATGTTTCCTAGTGTGTAGTTATATACCATACATAGTGGTTACTCTCAACATGTAAGTATACATGGTTTGGCTTTTACAGCCAACAGTTAGTATTTAATAGAAAAAAGATGTCGAATGAGGGATAAATATACTCAATGTGTCAGTAGAATTCAGTGTTTGGTGTCTATTATTAAACAGATTGGATTTGCGATGGGCTTAATTTGCCACGAACGAGAATCAGACTTCGTCGCACTATCCACCAAGTATGGTATACCAAAGCCAAATATTAGTTTGTAGTGTGCAACAATGCATTTATTGCGTCGGTATCACAGCCGTTATATTCGATAGTACTTAATACTTAATAACAAAACCCACTCATAACAATAGTAAAATATAGGAATTGACAATTTCATGCTTACATCTAAAATATTTTTATGTCATTATTTTTAGTTTCAATATTATGCATGATAAATACATTTATTTTGTTTCTTATTTGTAACGAATAAATAAAAACATTTTGTTATGGAATCTCAGTTGTCAGTTTACTAAGGCCTAATTTACGGAGATGTGGGGGCGTCGTGAATTGCGATGAGTGCTTTCACTAAATTCAAGCATATGGAGTTGTTAAGAGTGCGTTTACGTAGAAGCGATTTTACACGCTTTTTCTTAAAATAGAGCGTTTTATGCGGCCGAGCAAATGGCAATCCTCGATGAAACATTGCCCGCTTGCCACGGAACTATGCCATCGATTTTTTAGGAGAAAATTTTATGTTAGAATGTAAATTATTTATTAGATTTTTGATCAACGTCGTGTATTGCCATAGCGTGCCGCTAAACGCGCTTCCTCACATTTTCGCAAATGTGGCCAAAGTGTATTTTATGTGACCAAAATATATCTCTATAACAGCACAAGTGTTTTATTTATCTCTCGTCTGACATGATTGCCTCCATCCTTCTTCCTTTTAGTAGGATATCCATGGTTCTGAAACAAATTTTGGTTTAATATCAGTTACATTAAGAAATAAATTTAAATATGATAAGGAATTTAGGCAACGTTCGGTGAGCTTATAGACTTGGGAGTACCTACAGTTTTTATTCACATATCAATAAAATAAATGCCAAAGCATAAACTGCTTGGTTTTTTTTTCGTCAAAGCTTAGCAGCTCATTCATGTTAATTGATTTTTTTTCCGCACCAATGTGCGTGCATCCTAATTTTCAAACGCAACCACTAAGAGCCGGCAGACTCGTTTTACATTAAGAGACGCCACTCTTTGAGTCGGTACTTTTTGTGAACGTTTTTGTTTTTGCAACGATAAAACCTCTTGTTAGCGCTATATCTTAAAGTTGCAATCACTGAGAGCAGGCAGACAGACATTTTTCACATATCACGGGATTGCCCTTCAACCCATAAAAATAAAAGTAATTTTCACGATCGTTACGAAACATCGTGCCACCTCTTATTACATTAAGATTGTAACAATTTCGCTGGCGGAGTATTGCAGACTTGGGCTCTTGTATAGTTCGATAAGTTCGTGCGTGCCTTTCCTGCGGTCGCCAGAGGTGCGGGGGGCGAGGCACACTGGACGTCAGCAGATGCGAAATGGGTTTGCTTTGATAATCGCGTGTGATTGACGCTTCGTCGCCCCCCGCACGCCTTGCGAGGTGCAAGGAGGGTCGCGCAAGATCTTGTCGGACTATAGCAGGCCTGTCTCACTCCCCGTGTTGGTACCAATAACGTATCTGGGTCAATCAACTTTTCGTTGTTACTTAATATTTTCCAAATACTCTGGTTCGTTTGTGAAGTGAAAAAGCTTTTATATTTTAATTAACCGCTACATAGGTATGGTCATGTATGTCATACCACAGATTAATATAATAGTTACTAAGTAACAGATAAATCACTCCATTCAAAATCGTCCATACCTACTTTTATAATAGCCTACAATTTTTTTGTAGCACACCACTGCGAACGAAAATGTACCTTTCGCATCGAACATTACGTTATTATTCCTCTGCAGCTGCGCGCGGCCGGTGCGGCGCGTCGGTAATAATAATTAAGTCAGGGTTGCCTCCTTAAATACAAGGTTTTTTCATTTGTAGATTGGTTTAAAATGTTTTAATACAAACTAGTGTTTAAAAAAAATACATGTGCAAAATTCGCGGTTGTCCCGAAAAAAAAAACACGTTTTAATAAGTAAGTATTGATGCGGAAAACAAGGGCAGGGTGGGATGAAAGTAATTTTTTTATGAGATCAAAGGTTATCATTCAAAGGAAATTTAATTTAATTTCGCTCACATACATAGAACATGTTGTTCTGTGATACATATGTTTTTAGAAAATGTAGGTATACAGACATAGTTATGAAAGGCATCTGAGAGCACTTTCAGCCTGCCGTAAAATTATGATGACTAATTAAAAGATTTAAAAAGTGCAAACATTTGAGACTCAAGTCCAGAATTTTATTTAAATCTGAGATTAATTCAAGACTTATGTGCCTCTGGTTGCATTTGTACAGTAAATGACCGGATATGCAAACCATATTACTTAATTAGTTCGCTTTAAAATGAATCGACCGTATCACAAATAATTCAACAGTGCGTACGGGCGCGCCCGGGCCGTTGTTGGCAGCCAACTGATTTACGCACCGACGTCGGTGCGCTCGAGAGTAGGCTATTATCGCGCGCAAGTACATCGAGTGAGAGATGCCTGGTCATACCATCAAACCAATACTAAAACAAAGAAAAAAGTGGTAACCCACTGGACAAACCATTTTTTTCATACAAACCCTGGGACAATTAAGTCCCCTGAGTCACTAACTTTACAGATATAGCCTGACCAGAAATATATGGGACCTGAATTAAGGGCGCTTCGAATGCACTATATGACAACACTCGGTATAGTCATACCAGCGCATATTGGCAACTGGACATAAAAAAAAACATTTTTTATATGTTTACATCCATGTTAAAGTTTTAAAGCCCGCTGCCTAATGATAACTGATTCTACGATAAAATAACACGACAGAACACTCGCAAATTGAGTACTTATTAAATTCAGTAACTCTTTGTAATATTGGTCTTGAATTTTGGACTAAAACACTATTATTTTTGCAAAACCACTAATGGGTAACAGAAACATTCATCCATTGTTTTTCTAAATGATATTATTTATAATGTTATCATAATTTTATATAATTTATAGGAAATCTTTAAAAAATCTACGAACAATTTTTTATATCCAAGTAGGGTTGAAATAAAGATAATAAAGCTCAAACCAAGAATTTATTATAATCATTTTTCAAAATCGTTAATAAAAGATTCTCCGTAGCCATCAGTAGCCAATTTTCACTATACGCACTATATGACGTACCAAAAATTCAAGATGACGACTATATCTATACTATAATATTATAAAGACGAAAGATTTGTTTGTTCGTTTGTTTATTTGCATCGAATAGGCTCCGAAACTACTGGACCAAATTAAATGAAATTTGGCACTGAGATAGTTTGAGACACTGGGAAGGACATAGGCTACTTTTTGTCGCGATATAAAATCATCAGGGGGGTGAAATGGGGGATGAAAATTTGTATGGAAAATCCAACTTTTGGCGCGGGCGAAGTCGCGGGGAACTGCTAGTCAGTAATAAATTTAAAGAAACCGTAGTGATCACATAGACTTTCTAGTCGAAAAATACTAGAAAAATACTATAACACATTTTAAACCACTTTTTTTCTACGAAAACGAATAGTTCTTGGTATTTTTTCACATAAAAATTGCACTTGGTCGAAAATTTAATTACGCGTCCACTTTGACACTAATCATTATGACAATCGATGACATGTCAGTGACAATTTGAGGTTTCTGTTGCCAGTAAAAGAAATTAGTTCGAGTTGTTTTCCGCAATATGGCGAGGTCCTATATATTCCTGGTCAGGCTATACTTATAAAATATAAGTTACGTGGAAAAGTGTTGTAAATGGTAGGAAGTAATCTGAATACTTAAATGTAAGGGCTAAGTATTAAATTTATTTCGGGCTTAACATGATAAGACGTTTTTTGAGAAAGGGTCGAAAACAGCTAACTATGAAAAGTTGATTGACCCACCTACTCGTAGCGTACTGCGGTAGTATAATTTAGTAGGGACTCGCAAGCAAGCGGTAACGCACGCGCGCGCTTTATTCATCGGCGGCGCGCGGCGCAACGTTGCTGGCTGGACTAACATGAGTGAAATGCTCGTAAGATGCGCTAGATGGCGATAGTAGCTTCTTGTTAGCTATCAACCCTATTGCGCCGCAAGTTCTGACGTCCTTGAATACGTTTAATGTATAATACATAATCCAGAGTTATCAGATTGAAATTTTCTTTCAATGTATTTTGGTAAGCGTCTAAACGAAGTTGACGTTTCATTGAATACCATTACAGAGTAATACTTCTGTACGTAGTACTAGTATTAAAATTTATTCTGTGATAGTCTGGTAATCCAAAAAGGTTGCGAAACCTAGTGTATACAAATCGATGAAAAACATAAAAATCAACTTACAGCGTCAAAAGGAAAACTATGACCTGCGTAGACATAGTAAGATAGAAAATGGAGTTGATATATTCCGTTTGCAGGGTTGCTTTGTACAGTTGCGAGTACAAAATTGACGCAAACATGGCCACTGCATTCTCCATCACGGATAGGAACGCATACGCTACACCTAAAAACAATATGAAATTATATAATTAAAAATAAGTTTTACATATTTGAAGTGTTTAATAATAAGGTAATTAAATAAGAAAGACAATACAAATCATGACATTTGTGTCATGACACCAAAATCTGTAGATTCAGTATATTCAGTTATTATACCATGGGTAATCTCATTTCATTGTGTCAATCATTTATCATCGCTTTACAGAGGCCCGCGACCATCAGGCGGATCACATCGCAACTTTGCGCGCGATTTGAGCGTCTAGTGAACGCCAGCCTCCAGTTTACATATTCTCGAATACTTACTTCTAGCGCCATCTAGAGAATAAGAACCTATTCGCGAACTCGTCCCTAGGCGGTCTACTGTTTACAAGGTTATTTGAAAAACATCAACAACCTTATATGGGCCTTAAATCTCAATAAAAAAAGATCTTGACATATAAAACATCATCAAGTCATTGCCGGCCAATTAGTATGAATAAGCAAAAATTTTTTCGCGAATTTCACAACAGCAACAAGCAAGTCTTTAAATCTTGAGTTCTATGCTATTAGGAGTCTTTGACTGCGACTCGAGATTTTAACTGAGACTGAGTCGATTTAAAAAGACTCCCGAGATTTTTAAACGACTCAGTCACGTCGAAAATGTGCTCTTACCAACGCTATAATAAAATATTAAAATGGACGACGACGGCACATACTCAGAACATGCTATGATAGTTATAGTAAAGTCTACTTTATTATAATCTTATTTCAAACAGCTCATCTTTAAAAAACTTTATTCTAAGACTTGCGACTATGTTATTTATTATGAATCGTTTACCAGAGAACTTATGTCGTTTTATTTTGGAGTCGTATTATAATGACTCGAATTCTTTCAGATTAGTAAAAAGATTAAGGGGGTTAATTACGTAACTCTGTTGCTAATAATTCAGGATTGAAATCGCTTTTAAATGTCACATTTGAAAACTTCAGTTACTCTGTTAAGCTGGCTTTTCACGGTTAGTTCAAAAAATCACTCCACTCACGAACATAAAAATAATCTGAAAACTGACTTTTATTCAGTGCTGCTAGAACGTGGAAAATTCCTCACGCAAAGGGGACTTTTAGTTTTTTTAATTTAGTGGGTAAAATGGGCGAGAAGGTCTTGGTACCGGTAAAATATGGGCAATTTTGGTAAAAAATTATAACGTTAAGTTATTTTTTTAGTACTTATGCCTAGAGCCTAGATTTTTATTACTGATATTGAAAACGTAAAATTTTGGTCGTACCTCAGACCGACTAATTAGTGTAACTGGCCGTGAATGCCAACTGACCAACTTTAGCAACAAAACTTTGATTGTAATAATTTCATTCAAAGTTACATAATCCAGTACCAGGTCGTATTTTTAAAAAGTCGTATCTTAAAGGACTTAAAAGACTCGAATCCTTTCATCACTATCACCAGCCAGACAGAGGGCACCTGTTACTGTAAAGGACGCTCCAAAGTTACCTCTCTCAGCCGCGGGCAGCACCTTGGACGTCATGGAGCGTATCAGCGGCGCGACACACGGCCCCAGCGCGGCGGCGGTCGCGCCTGCGTACAGCAGCGACGCAGTCGTCGCGTGCGCGTACACCAGGTGCCCGGCCACGTGCGCGCACGCGCCTATCATTACGATTACCTGGCGATATACGGCAACTATCAGGCCCTGTTCACACTACCCTGGATCCGGCAATTTTTCCGGTCTACTAAAGCTGAATGGAAGGTAGTTTCGATGGTTGAAACCAACGCACAGCAAACTTACTGTAAATAAATTATTGTTTTTAAGTGATAAGCATTTACTTTGCAATATAAATATATTATTGCACTTGAAAAAATGACCCTAAAAACTACCTATAAAGTTGCGTTCTGGTGGAAACTAGAACCCTATTCTTTTCCGTGAAGGTTTAAAATTTATTGTCATTGTAGAAAAAAACGTTGAAAAATGCAGAACGATTCGTTCTTGTATTATTGGAAACCAGGTTCAATAGGCAACTTACAGTGTCCCTCCAGTTGAACACCCTCGTCATGAGCGGGATCCCAAACAGCATGACGACTACGTAGGCCGTGCTGAGGTAGGTGCGGAAGTGGCTGAAGTCGCTCGCGTCCCATTTGAATACTATCGTTGTGTATAAGTACATCACTGGACGTTCGTCTGAAATTATTAAAAAGGGTAGTTAGTACATATAGAAAAGATTACATTTGTTATTTTGAAATAGGGTTAACTGATAAAAATGAAAAGAAATGTTAAACCAAACCGGTTGATTTTTTATAAGCCCAACTTAACATCTATACACATAATGAAAAAAAGGGTTCTTTCTTTGAAAATAGTAACTAATCAATAATAAGTTACTGCGTTCTACGGCATTAACTTATTATTGATTCATTGCGGAACGCAGTAACTTATTATTGATTCATTGCGGTATTGTACAGAATTATACACCGACCGCCTAACTGAGTTCTCACCTGCAAGGTGCGGGGGTAGACGGTAACAGAGACCATGAGTGGTGCGAGCGGCGGGCGCTTGTGATTTGAAATTAGAAATTAGCATTGTTTTAGAAATTCGAATCATAAGCGAAAACCCCACGCACCACTAATTTTCCCCGTTCTCGTCTACCCACTAAGCGCAAACCCCACGCACCACTAATTTTCCCCGTTCTCGTCTACCCACTAAGCGCAAACCCCACGCACCACTAATTTTCCCCGTTCTCGTCTACCCACTAAGCGCAAACCCCACGCACCACTAATTTTCCCCGTAATCGTCTACCCACTAAGCGCAAGCCCCACGCACCACTAGTTTTCCCCGTTCTCGTCTACCTACTAAGCGCAAACCCCATGCACCACTAATTTTCCCCGTTCTCGTCTACCCACTAAGCGCAAACCCCACGCACCACTAATTTTCCCCGTTTTCGTCTACCCACTAAGCGCAAACCCCACGCACCACTAATTTTCCCCGTAATCGTCTACCCACTAAGCGCAAGCCCCACGCACCACTAGTATTCCCCGTTCTCGTCTACCTACTAAGCGCAAACCCCACGCACCACTAATTTTCCCCGTTTTCGTCTACCCACTAAGCGCAAACCCCACGCACTAATAATTTCCCCCGTTCTCGTCTACCCACGCAAAGGATTCAGTTAGGCGGTCAGGCTAGGTACAGATTTAAATTGTCAGTCATTATGTGATATAGTTTCCAGTCAAATAATATATATATCTAGATTTAAAAAAATAACTCGTATGTGTTCATTTTAGTACTTGCGTAAGGGTAACTGTGGCCTATTTCTAACTAATAATTATTTTGAAATAAACAGAAATCATTGAACCACCTCTTTGGAATGTATAAAATGCCATAGACAAAAGTAGGAACCATAGAAACAGCCTTCTGTTGTTTGATCTTTTTTTGGTCAGTGTCACAAGCGTGCTTTTTATGTTGTTTACGTCGAAGAAATCCGTTATAGGATTTTTGACTCCTGCCTCTCGAAGGCTTTTTTGTGCTGGACTCGTCTGCCATTTGAGGAAAAATAAACAATGAAGTGTTGCCAGTAGCATGAGGCACGTGTTTATTGCAAACATCGTCGTGAAGGATCTGTTGACTACTTTATTGAAAAGTACGTTTCCTGAAACAAGAAAGTTGATGTCATTGTACAGTACCGTGAAGCCGTCTGCATATTTACATTTGTCGACCTACTTTTTTGTCCGTGTTTCAGTGAGCCTTGTATTTGCAAATGAGGCTGTATGACAGTAGTAATATTATCTAATCTAACTTTAACGACTAATGGCGGGCGCCATTTCAACAAATAATAAACTCATTAAAACACAATTTTACGGATTACTTCGCGACAGTTGAACGCCAACCTGCAGTACTACCATACATGAAGGGAGTCACTGACAAGATTGGGAATATCTTGAAGCGTGCTTCAATCAAAACTTACTTCAAGCCGCAAAAGAAGATTAACCAATTCCTACCACCTGTCAAGTGCAACATACCTCTTCAAGATGCAGGGGTGCACAAGCTGGAGTGTGACTGTGGCCTCTCCTACATCGGGCAAACAAAGCGAAGTATAGGCGTGCGGATAAAAGAACACATAGCTGACGTAAAACATAGAAGGAACACCAAATCTGCAGTGTGTGAACATGCCTTAGACAAACCCAACCACTTCATTCGTTTTGACCAACCTAAAATACTTGCTAAAGAACGGCGTTTTATTCCTCGAATGCTACGTGAAGCCATTGAAATTAAAAAACATCCAAATTTCAATAGAGAAGATAAGATAGGTTTAAAATAAAATGTAAATAAATCGCGAAGTAATCCGTAAAATTGTGTTTTAATGAGTTCAACAATTCGCGTAAACTTAAGAAACAAATAAATAATAAACTGAAAGAATGGTTCGGCTGGCGTCATTAAGTAGAGGTATGTTATGAGAGCTGTGATCCTTTTTCAATTGAGAAATATTTAATTGTGACAAAAAGTCACAGAGAATACGTATATGAAATTGGGCAATATTATAATTGGGCAACTGGTGCTATGGAGCATAGCACGCAAAGACTCAAACAAACGGTATTGTATTACCTTCTAGGTTTTCCCCAGAAACAAATAAAACATGAATTTCTTTCACAAGTTTGTTTTTTTTCTTCTAACCATAGGTTATCTGGAAGAGATCGGTTTCAGCGTAAAAACTGCTTTTGCCTGTTCTTCTAAATTAGCATTTAGGGTTGTGTAAGTATATTTGGTTACTCTTTTAGCAATATGGAACATTCTAATCTAATCCAAATAAACGAAATGTCTGATTTAAGGTGTTCAGTTTTGGTCTTGAAACTATTCAATCTTTACCAATAGCCACTCCGGTGGGCATTGTGCTCAGGTAGACGACATCCAGGATGCCTACCCTTAGGGTCCGATTCTTCAGCGAGGAGACGTCAGCGATGTACGCGAAGCAGGCGGCGAAGATCGAGAGGTCTGCACCGGTTAGGGCACTCGGGAACGTGGCCGCGTATATCACGTACTCCAGGGGCCACGCTGGAAACGTAACGCGATACTACACACTGCTCAAATGAATATAATACCTATTGGACATCATACATCCCGAAGTAAGTTGCCAAAGTACTTGTGTTAATCAGAAACCACCGTGGTACCATAACACTCGACCCGAGAAAGAAAGAAAATTGTATGGTAGTTCAAATAATTTAATCGGTAATAAACTGCACCATATGTCGTCAGTTGCAGGTTCAAATTGGGTAACTTACTAACAAAACACCTAAAATGAGTTATGTTTTAAAGCTCATTAGAATTGCATATTTAAAAAAAATGTAGTTTAAAAATTAACAGTTACATTTGGGTACGTAGCTATTTTTAATATATCAATGTTTTTGTAACTGATTTGACCTAAGAGCTGGCAGCTACCTTGCTCAGCGTATAAGCATCGCTATCCAACGCGGTAATGCTGCCAGCATCCTAGGAACCTTACCACAAGGACCCTTTTTATAATTTTTGTTTTTGTGTTGTATTAAGTAATTTATCTTAATTTTTATTAATAAGTTGTATATATAATTTTCGAGTATGTGACATTATTATGTACTGATATGTATCTTACATAATAGTACAAGTCAAGTAAAAACGCATTCAGGTGGACAGCATCATAAAAGTTGTATACACCCTGCATATATGCTGAAAATTGAACACTTCTCAAATACTGATCTAAAAAGATTATAACAAATGTTATAACCGTAAACTGACCTTTGGTAGTGATCAATGTAACCATTGCTGAGAAGTAAAGCTTCCCTATAAGCCCCGCAAGAAGGATGAGCTTCCTCCCGCGCTTGTCACTGTATGATCCTATGAAAAAGGCCAGCAGAAGTGGCACGACATGGCTGGCTATCCCGTTCCACTGGTGAAATACTGAAACTGTCATCTGCAATCAGAGTTTTATCGATGATGAAAAATAACATCCATCCAATCACGATCGCGCCGTTGGAGCATTAACTTCGGTAATCACTAAAAAGTGCTAGTACTACTACTTGACGACCGTCTTGGTGTAGTGGTTCGCGCCCCGGACTTCTAAGCCAGGCGGTTGCGGGTTCAAATCCCGCAAGGGGCATATGTTTGCGTGATGAGAACGAGCATTTGTACCTAAGTCATGGATGTATATAAAAGTATAAATGTATGTATATCCGTCATCCTAGTCTCCATTGCACAAGCTCACGCTTAGTTTGGGGCTAGGTAATTGGTGATTGTTGAAACAATTTATTTATTTACTACGTGATGTAACTCTGCCTCCGTGGTTTAGTAGCACATTATTTAAGCTGTCGCGTGTCGACGCGGCTAATATCGCTTACACGTCGATACTACCTACTCGTTAGATTATCTAACTTGAGGGATGAAAACTGATTAGGATCAGTTGCACACAAAGATGATAAAACATCCAATATTTATTTGAAAAGTGAACAAGATGTTAAATCAGGTATACTCAAAACAGGCTTTTAAATGTTTTTTTCACACTACCTGACCACACATCAAGTAAACCAGACTCAAAGTGAGTCATTGCATCCCTAGGGACGTAATGTTGTATAAAATTTCATTACGCCCCTAGGGAGGCAAAGTGATTTGAATTTCGAATAAGAGTTCGTAGGCATGATCACACTAGCCTGTCCCGCACCAAAGAGAACATATGTATTTTGAACCTGGCAGCCAAGAATTTTAGCACGAATGGAATAAGAAAATAAAGCACGCGCTTCTAAAAAAAGAAATAAATAAAGAAAAAAACCTACGTATTTTAAAAAATTACAAACAATGTTTTCGTAAAACTGTCGAGTGACGAAGTTTATGACACCGGAGTCCATTAGATGTAAAGCTGCTGGTATAATTAATAATTTACTGCCAGAAAAGTCAAAGGATATATACTTATGGATAAAATAAGTTTTTTGTAGTACATTTTTTATTGCCTCGTAGGAAGTGTGAAAAGCAGAGTATTCTCCTCGGGGATAAACATGTCTTCGTCTTGGGCGAGCTTAAATCCCTCGCTACACCTCCGGATTCTACTTTTAACTCCCTCGCTATGCTCGGGAGTTAACACTAAACTCCCTCGCTGCGCTCGGGAGTTAACTTTCGAATCTTTCGTTACGCTCGAGATTCAAGATGACGCCCGTGACATAAGACATCATTTTACCCCCTTGGTGAATATTCTATTATTATTTCTTAGCGCCGAACTAGCTGTAATTATTAGATGGTAACAAACACATAACTTACTTGAACTTCATTATTTATTTCACTATATTTGTTAATATCATAACATATATCTTCGCTATATCCATGATTGACGGTGCACGCCCGGAACACGTAAAAAGTCTGCTCAATGACATTGGTTATCATAAATGCCATCATATAAAGGAACATGGTCGGCTCTACTGATATGTATTTGTACCATGGTTTTCTATTCACCGCCTGCAAAGAATACGTACGTAAGTACTTAGAAAATTTTTAGATCCACATTTCTATAGGGTAAAGTGTTACCAATTAAGTATTTTGTGGTATTCCTACGATTTAGACATATTGAAAAAAAAACCGGCCAAGTGCCAGTCAGACTCGCGCACGAAGGGTTCCGTACCGTACCACTATCGCTAACACCTTTATTTTAGTTAGCAAAAAAATCACGTTTGTTGTATGGGAGCCCTCAAATATTAATTTTATTCCGGTTTTAGTATTTGTTGTTATAGCAGCAATACATCATCTATAATTTCAGATATCTAGCTATCACGGTTCATGAGATATAGCCTGGTGACAGACAGACAGCGAAGTCTTAGTAATAGGGTCCTGTTTTTACCCTTTGGGTGCGGAACCCTAAAAAGCGAGGACAGCTGTTGATTAGACATGGTCCATCCATGGCCGCATCGTTTGCCGGGTAAGATATTTGGGGTCCTGTTATCTTTATTTTTACATAGCATAAAACAAAGTCGCTGCCGCTGTCTGTTCGCTTAGAATTTCGACAGCAATGTTGCACCATTGTCTTCCTACATTACGCAGTATCAGTTTACGAAAATGCTATACAAAGTATCTGTAATAAAATATGACACAAGATTTGAAATGCCGAGTGATATTTGAGCTGGGATTTCAGCCCTCCTCATCCTCATCCTAGCGTTATCCTGGTTGTGCACTCGCACGTGACCACTTTGGACCATCATCCAGGATATGGCAGATCAGGTTATTAGTAGAGCGACTGCCATCTGACCTACGTGACCCTGTTAACAGGGTAACCAGACCAGTTTGGACATTCAGTCGCCTGAATGTGCATGTTTCTTCACGATGTTTGCTCTCACAGTAAGACCATCAGTTAGTGGAACAACTAATGTATTACTTAGAAAAAGTCATTGGTACATGGCGGTACGTGGAATCGAACCGGTACCTCCCGCACGAAAAGGAACCCGCTAGCCACTACGCCACCGACGCTCCGAGCTAAGATTTCGGGCATGTCGTACAAAGTATCAAAAAACCAATAATGTGATTTTAATTGAATCTCCAATAGTACATGTTTTCAACTCTATCTATAGGAAATACTACTTACGAGAGTAGGTTTTTATCAGTATCGGCAGACGGTGCCAAAGAAACGCGGCATTATCTTTAAACTCTTCCAATCTCTGAGGGCTAGAGATCAAATAAAGCAACGCATGTGTTGTATTCGTACATACACAAAACACAGTCACGTAGAGTCGTTCAAGTAGTTATGATGTCTCAAATGAGACTCGGTGGATGTCTTTATCAAGATAACAAGGCCAAAAAACAATGCAAAGATAGAAAGTAGGCCTGGTTCAGTCAAAATCAGTAATATCTGTCTTTATGTAACAGCTATCATATTTAAGACATATAAACTAACGGAATTAGAAACTAACAAATGAGTAAATACATGATGAAGTTCCTTGAACTGGGCTATCCAAATAGCTAGAAATACACAAATTACACTATTTAGTAAAAGAGCTGCAAAATATAGTAAAATCCTGTTTGCCGGTGACAGTACAACTTTTTTGTAAACAGTATTTATGAGCATTCTAGTGGTTCCCCGCGACTTCGCCCGCAAGAGTTGGATTTTCCATATAAACTTTCATCCCCAATTTCAACCCCTTAAGGTTTTCTATCACGACAGTTCGAGACCCTGGAAAGGCTACCTATGTCCTTTCCAGGGTCTTGAACTGTCTCCACACCAAATTTCATCTCAATCGGTTCAGTGGTTTAAGCGTCAAGAGGTAACAGACAGATAGACACACTTTCGCATGTATGATATTAGTATGGATTATGAACTTTTATTATTTACATTGTTGCTATGTTACAGTCCGACTAGTTCGTGCGAGACCCTCCTTGCGCCCTGCAAGACGTGCGGGGGGCGAGGAAGCGCCAATCACACGCGACTGTCATAGGGAATTCCTTTCCCCGCGTTACCGGTCCCCGCTCACATCTAGCGTGCCCCACCTTCGCACCTCTGGCGACCGTCTGACAGTATTTTAGTGTATAAGTATGAAAATTGTTTGTCAGTATCCAATGAATTGATGTTTACAATACTCATAAATTTTTCTTGATGGGTTAAAGGTTATTGCAAATTGTGGAGTAATTGTAACATGTATTTGTTGGTGGGTAAGTGAAGTAAAGTTAGCCTATATAGATCCTACTGCTGGGCAAAGGCCTCATCTCAACTATGAGGAGGTACAAGCCATACTCCACCACGCAGGGTCAGTGCGGATTGCTGTAGGGGGTGTCTGTAAGGCAAGTGACCAACCGTACTGTTAGATGGTATCAAGCCTTGACTAGGCTTAACAACTAATATCAACTGATATTAGCCGGGACCAACTCCTTAACATGCTTTCTGAAGCACGGAGATGCTTGTCATGGACGTCACTAAAATGATCGGAATGGTCATGGCCCATCCAATCAAGACCGCAACTTGGGTTGCTTAACTTTGATATCACTACTCAAGTGTAAGTGTAACAAGTATGTATGTGTATGTTTTTTTAAAATAAAAAAATATCTGATTTATTTTAATCATTTAGTAAGTAAACGCTGATCAGTTGTAGTACTACAACTGATCAGCGTTTCCATTTAACCCAAAAAGTGACACAGGGAATATTGGCCGGATATTAATAAATATGAGTGTAAATATTGCTTTTCAACAAACCCCTAACTATTTAAAACAATAATTTGTAAATTTTTATAAATTAAAAACAGTTTATTTATAACTTTCCAACGCTGTAACGCAGCCAGCATCCTCGCCTCCTTGCCTAAAGGACACGGGTGTAATTTTGATTAAGTAGGTTTTAAGTTTATTTATTTTTATTTCATGCATGTCTTTGTTTTTCTTTTTTTTTATTAAATAAACCTGATATGTGAGTTAACTTTCAGATGTTTACAATTACTCTGGTTGACCCTATCCAAGTATGGCAGTCTATGACCAAACCAATTTAAAAATTTCAAGATTAATTAGGTACACATACTAAATTACTGGCTCTCCATGTTTCATAGTAATTGATTACTGCCTCCAGACAATAATGTTTCTCTCATGTCTAGACTAATTATATGCTACATATAAAATTATTGGTGTTTTTAATAATATAAAAAAATCAGGATTTGATAGTTCTAATTAACAATAAAAATAAACTGAAACATTTTGTATCACTTTGAAGTAGTTTATGTTGATACCTTAGAGACATGTTCAAATAAGTTAAATAATTAGTTAATAAATATATTTTTTACTACTATAAAATTCGTAGGTACCTAATTTTTTAGTAGAGAAATTGGTCAGCGTCTGGTTAGTTTAGTAAAATGTTATTTATTGTAGGAAACATGCAACACGTGAATTACCGTACGTAGGTACAAAATTAAGCAGTGTTTATATAAAAAATGATGTCACATGTTGGCTGTTGCATACAGAGCTATTGCTATTGCAAACAATAAGTAGGGACTAACCACTCCATAAGCTTCTGCCTTGCTGACTTCCATTTCAAGTAAAATTCATAAGTTAGCTCACAATTAAACACTGAAATACGCCTTATGGTTCACATAGTAATCAAAAATGATCAAAAATTGCACACAACACGACTATTCCCGCCGCAAGGCATGATCACGTTTGACAGTGACAGATATTTATTGAGAATGAAAAGAATGAATGAGTGACCTAACAAATGACAGTTCATGTGATGACTAGGTATACACCCGTCATAGTATCGATATCGACATCGAGCCCTGTTGAACTCGATATCTAGTTTTTACAATCATTTCATTGCCTCTGTAATTATTTGAACCAATAAAAAAAAAACATCTTCAAAACTGCCTACAGTGCTAATGAAAACTAAAAATTAGAATGAAAAAAAAACTACTTCAAAACTGCCTACACCACAAGTTTAAACTAAAAAGTACAAAATAATATTTATATTACCTAATTATTCTACGAAGTTATACAAGAAACCTATTTCCAATTTATTATCTGTTATTTTTTGGAGTCGGTGCCAGAAATTTTAATTTTAATGTTTTTTTGCAAGTACAGAGAGGATTAAACCATCTCTTGGCTGGCACTAAATATAGATAGATAACCATTTTGTCGATATCACATTATCCTCTGAAACTAAGATTATAAAAACTATTCATGAAAGCCTTTACTTATTATGAACAGCTACAGCTATATTTAAATTCAAATATCACTACAGATTATACATATTTAATGTTGTTGGCAAATATAAAATGCAATGGTATCAGAAATTGTAAAAACTGTAAACCTGGGGCGTGTCAATACGTCACTACATGAAATGAGAAAAAAAATAGAAGTTAGTAAAATTAGAGCCGCTATCGTTTATGTCTGCTTTATAAATCGATACCTTTGTTGTACCACAGCTCTATTGAACGAACGATAGAGCTCTGCTGTAGCCTTACTCGTTCATTGCTTTCCCGCCATTAATTTAAAAATATAAACACGATGCATGTTTTGCTTTTGCCAAACTTTTTCTAAGATTAGGTATGCAAGCAAGTGATTTCCTAAGCAAGCAAGCTATACAGCTAATTGATTCATTAATAAGCTGTTTTTTAATTAATATGCAGACATTTGACCGCAACCTCATCTGATGGTACCTAGTAGGTAAGTGACGATGCGGTCGAAGATGGGTCATGATGATGACTAACTTAAACTCAACTCCTTTTTCAACTCGGGCATGGTAACGCCAGGCCCAATATCGTATTATGATCAGTCGGAACTGACTTATCTAGGAAGTTACCTAGTCAGTGAACGCTTACAGAATACAGATTGATTACAATATACTCCGACAAGTTCGTCCGCGACCTCCTCAGAATCACTCGCGTGCAGACTTGTGTACTGATTTTAGTTCGTCATCTAAACTCGCGGACAAGTAAAAAACTTTTTTACTCCTCCGTGCTTTTGACGCCTCTAGCTGCCATTATGGCCTAGCACTTGTTGGGGTTAACTTCAACGCCGAATTTACTAGACCAGCTACTTATCCATACTAATATTATAAATGCGAAAGTGAGTCCTTCTGTCTGTCTGTTACCTCTTGACGCTTAAACCACTGAACCGATTAAGATGAAATTTGGTATGGTGATAGTTTGAGACCCTGAAAAGGACTTATGCTACATTTTGTCGCGATATAAAAACATGAAAGGGGTGAAATGTGGGATGAAAGTTTATATGAAAAATCCAACTCTTGCGGGCAAAGTCGCGGGGAACCAATAGTATTCCATAAATCTTCATTGAGCCGCGAAATAGCGCCATCAATAGCAGAAGGTTCCGCTTGAGCCTACCATGGTGCCTACCTAGGTACCTACTACCACAGCTAATCTAACTACTGCGGGTAAAGGATAAAATAAAACTCTTCAAGGTATACAAAGGACTCAATTTTATTTGTATAAAATCAAATAAGTAGAAATTAATTTAATTCAAGACAATATAATAACCACTGTGGTTATACTTCTCCGGAATCCATTTACGACAGGAAAAACATAAAAATATAAAAGTGTCCAATACAAAGAAACAACTGCAAAATTAATACACCCGACTAGCCAGAACTTGTTAACAAACATCCCGATACATATTATTAAAGCAAGTAGTACATCCACGAAAAAGTACACGAAACAAAACCACAGGTACATGAGTATAAGTTTTTCGTTGTATGTGAAAGCTGCTACTATAAGCAGGATATGCATTGCAGTCATAAGAACCCCTCCCGCTGCGTAAATGTGCACTAAAATGGCCGCCACCTCCTTACTAACACCATAATCTGTGAACAGCTTTTCTCCGAACGAGAGCAGCGTTACGTAGAACAAGCTGGGCAGCAGGCCCAGGAAAGCTATTATGATTGTTCCAATCTTTAAAGTCATGCAATAGCAAAAATTACTCGCCGTGCGGCAGTATACGTTCATCAAGGTCTTCATATTTAATAGCTTTTTGAAGAGCTGGCGAGAGAAATATTAAGAATTTAAAAAAAACAAATCAAATCAAAACAAAATTCTATTTATTTATCCATCACATCCAAACAGCGTAAAAGTTTGTATACTCTGGATGTATATAAGATAAATAGATCCACAGGTAGTAAAAAGGTTCAGCCAGAACATCAGATTACATATTATTGCAAATTCAAGTGCTTAAAATACCACAGTGTTTACCCTATGTTGTTGTCCTAGACAAACTTGGTGTTGTATACCTGTTCTACTGTTTTGATTGGCGCACTTTCCGACGCAAAGCCTTCAAGGCTTTATTATACTTTGGCGGTAGAAATAAGCCATTTATTCGTTGGATTCCTAAGTTTTTCTGATTGAACTTACAGTCATAAGTTAATTTATACTAATTTTATACAAAACCACATTATTCTTCATTAAATTAAGAGTGATTATTCTTATTTTCATTTTCAAAGGCGATTTATTTTGATCATGATTGTTGAATGTTTTTGACTTTCGAAACTGACAGATATCATTGACACTTGGATCACTCACTAGTCATAAACAATTATCATTATAATTCATGTTTGTTCCGATTGCGAACACACAAATTATAATTATAGCCTGACCAGAAATATATGGGACCTGAATTAAGGGCGCTTCGAATCCACTTTATATGGCAACACACGGTATAATCATACCAGCGAAGATTGGCAACTGAACATAAAAATACCATTTTTTATATGTTTACATTCATGTTAATTTTTTAAGCTTGCTGCCTAATGATAACAGATTCTACGATAGAATAACACGAAAGAACGCTCGCAAATTAAGTACTTATTCAGTAACTCTTTGTAATATTGGTCTTGAATTTTGGACCAAAACACAATAATTTTAGCAAAACCACTAAGGGGTAAGAGAAACATTTACCCATTGTTATGTCTTCTTCTTCTTAGCGTGTCGATTGAACACGAGACAATTACATCGTAGCAGCCCGCTGGCGGCGTGCAGGTGTTGGGGCACGCTGGGCACGATGTTAAGTGTGCCATAGTTTGCACTGCACCGCAAACACAGTCCACATCGGTGCCTACCGAAAATCCTCACCTAAATGATATTAAATTTGTCTAAATGATATTATTTATAATGTTATCATAATTTTATATAATGTTCCTATACATTCTCTTCTTGGAAAACTTTACGAACTATTTTAATTGTAATATCCAAGTAGGGTTCAAATAAAGAAAATAAAACTTAAAAGTATTTATTATAATCATTTTTCAATATCGTTATTAAAATATTATCCGTAACCATCGGTAGCCAATTTTTACTATTCGCACTATATGACGTACAAAGACTTTCTAGTCGAAAAATACTACAACACATGTTAAGCCACTTTTCTTTTACGAAAGCGAATAGTTCTCGGTATTTTTATCACATAAAAATTGCACTTTGTCGAAAATTAGATTACGCGTCCACTTTGACTCTAATCATTATGACAATTGATGACATGTCAATGACGATTTGAGGTTTCTGTTCCAGTAAAAGAAATTAGTTCCACTTGTTTTCCGCAATATGGCGAGGTCCCATATATTCCTGGTCAGGGTATATCTTATTTGTATCTTCGGATTATACAAGATAGGTGCAAAGTATTCTACAAAGCAAAAATGTTTAAGTGGGTGGTTTTAATAATAACGGCGATGTAATGCAACCATGTCGGCACCTGTGCCGCACAGGGAAAGACAAAATATTTTTCTATTTCTTGCGGAAGGTCGGTTACTTCTATAAGTCCATCCATTTCACGAAAATATTTAAAAATAATAAGTTACCTGTACAAGTTTAAGCGTGAAAGAATTCAAAAGCTAATAGACAGCCCAACTAGTTGAACTCTATTTATTTATCTAGCAGTTTCCCGCGACTTCGCCCGCGCCAAAAGTCGGATTTTCCATACAAATTTTCATCCTCCATTTCATCCCCCTGATGATTTTATATCGCGACAAAAAGTAGCCTATGTCCTTCCCAGTGTCTCAAACTATCTCTCTGCTAAATTTCATTTGATTCGGTCTAGTAGTTTCGGAGCCTATTCGATGCAAATAAAGAAACAAACAAATCTTTCCTCTTTATAATATTAATAATAGTATAGAAATAGAGTTAAGTACACAGGGCTGCAAGTCGAGACTACAAATGTTGACCTAAAGGTGGTCCTACTGCCCACACCGTATACCTTGACGTGCTGCCCTGGCGCTGTACATGTAGCGTAGTAACTTACAACTATCAAGTATGCTACGACTTACGACGTAGTAGGCACCGCACGTAGCACACACTACGCCATGCTACGGATAATGCACGCCATTGCTACGCAGAGTAGAACAGCTGTAGCACCGTAGCACGTCGTAGCAGCCGCGTGACAACGGCTACGAACATCGAGCACGTACGTAACCTAGCTACGAAACTTCTACTACACGTAGATGTAGAGCAGGGATTTCCAATCTTTTTTGGGTAAGATACCCCTGATGCAAAATAAACTGAAACATCAAACCACCAAAGCGAAATAACTTTAAAATCCTATTTCTATAATTTTCCTATTGATACCAAATAATTTTAAAATGGTTTTTCTTTTATTTTATGTTTTTAAAGTGTTTTCTGGTTGCAATAAAGAATATCTATCTATCTACTTTCAAAACCCCATAATAAGATTTCGTTTATAAACGTAAGGTCGATAAACGAAAAGGAAACGTTAAGTACCCTGCACACGTCATATTTGCACTGTTTTTTACTGTCTTTTTGTGTTCCTATCCTCTACTTTACGCCATTTTTCTTCTTGTTTTGGACAGGACGCGCATGGTAAGAACTAGAACTAAATTCTTCCATTTGCCGCGGCATTATCTAGACAGCGCGTGAGTGACACGGCAATGTACATTTTGCCATCGGCATATTACAAAACGGCGAGCGTTTGTAAACTGACGACACAGTATGTAAACGGCGGAATCATAAAATTTTCCTGCGACATATACATTGTATATATGTGTATGAATTTCCTCATGTGGACGACGAATAACAATGACTCCAGCTATAAGCAATTTTGAAACAAATTAGTAATAACCCGTATCAACATTTGATATCTAAAGTTTAGATATAGCACTTGACATGACCACCAGAGGCGAGAACTGGCCGGTATGCGAGTAACGCGGGTTCATTGGTGGTATTTTTTTTTAAGTGCAATATGTAATCTAACTAAGGTTCCGCGCAGAATTTGGGCCATTGACAACCGCCACCCACCGGTGTCTGTCGGGCGCCACGCCCTTTGGTCCCGCGTAAACAAAGGTGGTCGGTGGCTACAATTGACACTCATCTTTTGTCAAAATGTCGCTAGCCACCGGTGGCTGTGGTTGGTGGCCCATCTGCGTGGAGCTTTAGATTCCAAAGTGAATGCTTATCTATCACTTAAAATAACATTTGAAATCCTTTCCCGTTTATGTCGTTTTCCAGCCGTGCGCAGCTTGTTCTACATTTATCCCCTCAGATCGGTTATCGGTTTTACTTTACTACAGAAAAACCCAAAATAGTAACTCGTGTTCACACTACGATCCTCGCCATAGACAACATTTATTTCGTATAGCAAAGTAGATGACAGGCGGAGAAATAAACAAAGTGTAACAACGACCATACAACACAAGTAAAAAACCTTTTTAATTTAGTATTCTTTCAAAATCTAGCAATACGACTTATTCCAGGTGCTAATAAAAATAGGATTTTAATTTAAAGTAACTCAATAGGTACTCTTAATAAATTTATATATATTAAAATAAAGTAATACATACAAATAGCATTTGTTTGCACAATGAAACCAACATCTTTGAAGTCTACATACTAAGACAGAGCTAAAAAAATAACACATCTTACATACAACGATCAACTTAAGAATAGTTACATTTTATATTCAGAAGGTAACTAACAACTGCATACCCTGTAAGGGTTTAATAAGCTTAACTTTTTTACAGTATGTACTAGCAAAATATTTTTAAATCTGTGAAAATCAAGTTGCTTTTAATACAGGTGAATTCACTCATAGGCTATTCTAATTATCGTCCTTAAACTAAAGACTAGCATACACTCATATTATTTACATTTAAATGTTTTAAATGGCACGATATATTAAAACAGTGCTACCAGTGCGCACCCGCGAAACGAACTCATTCAAATCTAAAAGGTTGAATATTACTAATCATATATTCGACCTTTTAGATTTGAATGAATATATTTCTGTTTATTTTTGACAACTTGACATCATACCTGTTATTTTATGACATTTACGTTATTATTTATATTTTAATTTTATTGATTATCTAAATTTAACCAATCTCAATCCTGGATATAAATATTTTCGTTACCGTATTGTTGCTTATTAGTTAATATTGCATGACGACGAAATGTTTGCCTATCGTTACATCGATGAAACATGATTGTTCACTTTACTAATATGAAGACCTGATATATTATACTTACCATGTTTTAATGCAAATAAATAATCATTCATTCATTCATTCATTCATAAAGGGTATTTTAATTCATGCAATTTATTATGCGTCGTGTATTTGGGATTTTTAGTTGAAAATCTTTCAATGATAATTCTTCTTTCCTTTTATTAATATGACATTCACAATTCATCTACCACCTAATGATTCAACGCACATGCTTGCAACATGCAGTCCTAATTCACTGAATTTACACTTTACTTGCACGTGACAAGAACCCATTTCAAGATCAAAATGCTGTTTGTTGCCATATTGACAAACATTTCCTTCATTATTCTTAGGTATTAAGGAGAAGTGTACATAAAAATTCTTGTCAAAGTCATGTTCATGTCATCAGCAGACGTGGAAGGGAACAGCAAGTTTTCGAGGAGCCCTTTGGTAGCGAGAGAACATATGCTGGGCAGCAACAACATAAGGCGGCCCAGACGGCACGGATCTTTGGCTGAGCAGTGCTTTTGCAGGAGCAGCAGAGTTTGCTCTTGCAGCAGTTCTATTTGAGGCGTGGCAGCAGTATCTGCTGCTTCTGAAAGCAAAGATATCTGTGGATATAAGTTCGGCAATATTTAATTTAAAATTATGAAAGTAGTTTCGCAAACAAAAAATCATTGATCGTCTTCTGGTGGGACAGAACGGGCGATGAATATTCGTGCGATATTTTTGTAAAAACTTCCAAGGAAATTGCTTTAATTATAAAAACGATTTAAATTACGTTTACGTGATTTTATTATAAGTACCTACAATTTACGTTTGGTAATTCCATTTATCAACCACGATACTCTTACTACTTTGGTTGGAGTAATGTTCAGATTGTCATGTAATAAAGTAGCTAAGTTATTAAGTTATTGTTACTAACATCTACTTAAAAGCGATCACTTACCGGCACGAAACAATAGAGCAGACTTTAGCCAGTCGTATTCTGATTTGTCCAATTTATACTGCGATATACGTTTCAAAAGAGATGTAATTTTCTTTAATTGTTCCCTAACATTTGAACGTTTATAGTGTATGTGTGGTGCCATCACATCTGCAAAATTGAAATATTATTATTATAAATCTTGTAGTTATTAAGTACGATCAGTGAAAAGTATAGAGGTGTGTTAGATCGCGTTACCTTCTTCTAAACAAAAAGAATGTTGCGCTGCTGTTAGGATGAAAAGCTCCTTCCAATGACTGTGCAATAGACATGCCTGTTCCGAACTTTTCATTTGTACGAAAGATGAAACTCCGTGCAACCATTTTATCGTCAGCACTAACATTTTGGCCGCCGGATCAGGCATGTCATCTGATGTGCACCAGTACTCTTGTGTAATCTTCCGCATGACCTCCTGAACATCATCTTCAGAAGCCTTCATGATGTTCTCTTGCCGAACTATTTTCTGCAAGTCCCTCGAACTGTAGTCGGATAGGTTTCTGAGGCTTGACATATGTATGTTTCTTGGTACTACGTATATCGGCGGCTCAAAATTACCTGGCGAACGAAGTATCTGATTCCTCGAATCTAAAGTGAATGGAACGACAATAACAAATCAATTGAAAGTTTTGAACAAGCAGACAATTCATATCGTACACACATCGCATTTGCACACAAAAAAGGATTTTACAATCGCTTGGCAAACGACAATAATAAAAAAAATCACACAGTACCCGTAAAACATAATTGCACTTCTTTTTTGGGCAGTCGCGTAAAAAGGCAAGTTTATAAGTCGCTGTAAGACTATAACGGTAGAACTATCTAGAACTATAATTAATCCGTCTGTCTGTTATGTCAAATAGGTAGGTCATTGTGTTTTATACAAATATGGCTTGCTGTTGGTGTACCTTTTTAAATAAATAAAATAAATAGGTAATAGGTTAGTTCTTATTCTATTTAGGCAGTTATGGCAAAATGTTTCAGACAAAAAATATTTTTTGGTTGGACTATTACAGTTCTGCCGTTGCAAAGGTACTATTAAAGTCTCATGAGACAGACAATACAAAACAGCCCTAAAACACATCAGTGGCTAGGCTATATCCTACCGTCTTTAACGAGGTCGTCGGTAGAACTCTCAGTTTTATATGCTTCTTCTGAACTTGACACTTCGTCTTCTTTTATTCTGTCCTGCACTTGCGAATCTGGTTTGTTAGTTTTTTCTGGCGGAGTAAATTGGGATTGGCCGAGTTCTTTATCCGTCGGTTCTAGAAACAAACCAGGGTACATTTTAGTACTTTGCTTGTACACCCCGAAAAGTGCTTATAACGTCATATTAAGATTACTTACTACTATTGGTCCGTGTTTCAGCTGTATTGTATCCGTCGGTTGTCACAATGGGAGGGTAGAACATGTTGGACGGAAAATATCCGGGGTGGGGAACCGGGTAGTGCAAGGGGCTCGAAAAAAGCGGAACCTTGAACGGATTCAGAGAGGTAAGCGAGTTCACTTGCGAGCTAAGGATTGGGTTCAATTGCGGGATGTCCGGCGGGATAGCGTCAGGCAGCCGGGCGGAAAAGTCTTGAAACGAGGGGCAGTCTAGAAAAGGACCGTGTGCCGAGGATATTGCTTCAGGTGCGTGCTGTAGGGCATTGTACGTGAGGTGGGGGAAGCTAGTGAGGGTGAGTGGTGTGGGGGAGGGGAAGAAAGCCGACTGCCGGGTGAAGCTGTAGCCCAACTTTTGGAGCGCCAACTGGTGGTGGGCGGAAGACGTCGGGGGTCGAGGGGCTCGTTCGTGTTGGACCGCTGTAAATTTTTGTGCAAATAATTTTTTATGTTTAGGTCGTACAATCGCCGCAGCGCCGGCACTTTTTTTGTTACACAAATTGCACAAATCCTATTACAACATATTTTAATATGCTATCGCCGGTATATTATTTTTAAATATATTAAATGTTTGTGTGAGGGGCACGGCCATTTGTACCTGAGTCATGGATGTATATATGTATGGCTAACCGTTACCCTAGCCGCCATAGCACAAGGTCACGCATAGTTTGGGGCTAAGTAATTGGTGTGTTTGTTGCAACAATTTATTTAATTACTTAAGACGGTAGGCTTAATAGGCGTTTTATTGTTTTTTTTCCGCATGTTTTTTACGTTACTTAATAGGCCTAGGTCAAAATGTTTGAGATGTGAGTATTAGCAGAATTAGGTAGACAGCTATAAGTGGCCTCGTCAAAGTTTATCAGCACTTATAGATAAAATTGTATGGTCTATCTTTAAAAATCCCCAAATTACGCAAGCAGGCTGTAAATAAACAAGACAAGTGTTCCGCAAACAAGTCAATCACATCACACGGGGAGGAAAAGTGCATTTTAATATGAGGGTATCGTGGATGGGATGATCAAATTAGGGTTGTCAGATAAATATTCCTAAGTATTTGCGTGTGACGCTGCGCTGATGTTAGTGTCTGCACGATGCTGCCTGGTTTTTCCCAGCTGGCCTAACCGCCTACTGTATTACTTATAAATTAATATACCTAGTTAAGTAGCAATAGGTTTTAGGAAAGCAATAAAATTGCTTTTTTATTATATTTTTTTTGATTTCCAACTAACCTTGGATAAATAAGTAATATTTCATTGGTTTGGAATTAAACGCAGCGGAAATTGTGAAAGTTTCTGGGATTTTCTGTCTTAAAATATATCATAAACATATTCGCGAACAGCGAACCTTCGTCGTCCAGCTAACATGTTTAGTTAAGAGGGACCACGAGGAAGTTCTATTGAGTATACCAACCTCCTACCTACTCAGCAAGTGGCAGTTTGAATGTTACTTGTCAAGGAGCCCTAAGTGCTGAATTGCCGACCCCAAGTCAGCAATTAACGTTATACATTACTTCCGCAGAAAAAATGATACCTATACCTGAATAAAAGTTACTATCATACTCGTGTGTATACTAATGTAAGGTCCTAGTTCACTTTTAGTATTTTATGACATCACTTCTCAAAAGGCAGACTTGCTAATATCTGGAAGATGACGCGACTGTGTTGTGCTACGTGACTTTTATTTATCAGATCAAGTGATAACCGACACGACATGTTTGAAAGTCAAACCTTGATAGTTTCGCTTTTCTGTAATGTAGGTATGAATATTTTGTACTTTGTTGTTGTCTAGATGAAAATGATTTAAAAGTCATTTTCTTAAATTTGCTTACCAGAGGCGGATGGCGGGTTGATAGTACGATATAACCTATCTAAAAAAGATTGCCTATTGACCTTGATTTTTCATTCCTCTCTTCTCCTTACGACATGGTAGACTAAGAGATCATGATAGCTGGATGGCGGCGGGAGTATAAAATATTTTGTATCATCGAGTCCACGCGTACGAAGTCGCGGGCAACAGCTAGTGTCAGATAAAACGTTTTCCGAAGTAATTGTCTTATCTACATGAAAAGGTAAAACATAACTATTTTGGCGACGTAAACCTGTTTTGATATATTTTGTTTATTTTAATTTTTTTTGGACTCCCCTCGCGAAATAAGCTACTAAAGAATTTTCATAAAATAGCATAAACTATGTCATAACTTTTAGTAAAAGAGACCCGCCAAGATGACAAAAAATGGGAACCTCTGATGTGGCAGCCCTGAAGGGTTTCTTCGCGCAATCTACTCGATGAGTAAATAAACATTCGGTGCGAACCGCGGCTGGCGGCGACAGCTCGCGAACCCCGCAAATGTTTACCGTACAAACTCGAGCACTCTCGCGTGAAAGGGTCAAGAAAACCTCAACCAAGAAGTGAAGGGAACACCCTCTATATAAAAGAGATATCACCTTCATAGATAACACGTATTGTGTATAGATGACGAACTCGTTGGATAACGAAAATTATTAAATTACTTATGATCAGATAGATCATCAGATGATGGGATTGGTTCATCAATCAAGTGTCACAAACAGCCAGTTTGAATTTTTCGAAAAACTACTAATATAACTTACAACGAGAGGGTGTTTTATGTTCCTAAGTTTAACCACAGATTATATAATAGTTACTACGTAACAGATAAATCACTCCATAGAAAATCGTCCATACCTACTTTTATAATAGCCTACAATTTTTTGTAGCAAACCACTGCGCACGAAAATGTACCTTAAGCGTCAAACATTACGTTGTTATTCCTCTGCAGCTGCGCGCGGCCGGTGCGGCGCGTGGGTAATAATAATTAAGTCAGGGTTGCCTCTTTAGATACAAGGTTTTTTTATTTGTAGATTGGTTTAAAATGTTTAACTACGATCTAGTGTTTTACAAAATGTTTACATGTGCGAAATTCGCGGTTGTCCCGGAAAAAACACGGAATATTACAAACAGTTTGAATAAGTAAGTAGTCATGCGGAAAACAAGGGCAAGGTGGGATGAAAGTCACTTTTTTATGAGATCAAAGATGTTATCATTATTTCTATAACTTAGGCAATTTGTTTGCAAGTTTTTACGAAATTGAATTTCGCTCACAAAAATGAGACATGTTGTTCTGCGATAAATGATTTTCAAGAATGTATACACACATAATTATAAAAAGCATCTGGAGGAAATTTTTAGTCTGTCGTAAAATTTTGGGGACTAATTAAAAGATTTAAAAAGTGCAAACATTCTGATAAATAAGTCCAGAATTTTATTTAAATCTAAGTATAATTCAGGACTTATATGCTTCTGGTTGCATTTGTACTGTAAATTACCGGATATGTAAACCATATTACTTAATTAGTTCGCTTAAAAACGAATTAACCGTAACACAAATAATTCAACAGTGCGTACGCGTGCGGCCGACGGTTGTTGGTAGCCTACCGATCTACGCACCGCCGTCGGTGCGCTCGAGAGTAGGCTATTAACGCGCGCAAGTACATAGAGTGAGAGATGCCTGGTTTAACCGTGTTACACTGCTAGTTTTTAGGGTTCCGTCTAATGTTGCATAGCTACGGAACCCTTCGAGCGTGAGTCAGACTAGCACTTGGCCGGTTTTTTTCTTCATTATTTAAAAAAAAACATAACATAGACGATAATTGAGTATTAATTCGTTGTAAACTGTCTGTCGGTCGAGGTAATGACGTTTTGACCTGAGACGGCAAGTACATTATGTATGGCAGAACCTTATTTGATTCATCTAAGAGCAGAACCATTACGTTTAATACGGAATGTACCTAGTCACTTTACAGTTTTACTTTTAGTTTAGAGTTTAATTAATCACTCAATAGATTAATTAATGTTATCCAACCGCCGGCGGTCTTATGAATCTCAAGGGGTTAAATAACAATACCTATATTTACCTGCCTGCATCACGTCGAATTTCCTCCAAGTCAATTAGTATTACCTATTTGTCGATGACATGACAATTTATGATTCAATCATAATTCGTTTCATGATAAAACTGTGCTAAAAATAGTTCAAGGAAGTGACATGGCCGTGTGAATTTCCCCACAGGATGGGCGCACCCCTCATCTCCGCTCCACTTACTGACACTCGGGCACCGCAAATACTCGAATGTTTCCTAATGGAAAAGACATGCTGCGCGAAGGCAGCCTGGATAAATACTTTATTGCGACAAGTGCTCGGCCGTGTTCGCTATTGATTACAGTTCACTGCGAAATATTTCAGATTCGAGGGCGTTTATAAAATATAAAGTATTTAGGACATTGCTCCATTGTGCTCGTAGTAGAAAAGTTTTACGACTAGTCTTTACCGTGGCACATTGCTTATATCTTGTGCATTGTATGAAATCCTATTCTGAGGATAGTAAACAAATAACAAAGCTTGAAGCAACAAAAAAGAAAGTGTACATAAAACTTTTTCATAGATACATATGCACACAATATTACTTATAGAGTCTAGACAGAGTAAATGTTACATTTTTAAATAGCAATCGTATCCACACTCTAACGGTATAGAGATAGGTTTTAGATTCTCTTTTGATAAAATTATTATATTTTTATGTCGGAAATCATTTCTTAAGGGGGTTAAAAGATTAGAGTAATAAGCGCTAACCGTGTGATTACAACGACAAGTTATGTTAAGATGAACTAACCGTCTTTCTTCATGTTGACTCGGAGACATTTGGAGAAGCGACACGCCTGGCATTGGTTCCGACGGGTCACGTCCACCACGCAACGGCCATTTTCTTTGCACACATAGTCCAGATTCCTAAAAATAAAATAAAGTTACATACCTATTTCGTTGCATTACACCCGTAAAAAGTTACAACAATTTTTGAAATAATTGAAATGAGATCAAGAGTGGAACCCATTGATGTATAATTACTTATCACATGTGTAACCAATCAGATTCGGCGTCCGTGTCTATGCTTCGACTTTTAAATGATTTCTTTAGACTTCAGGGCCGTAGGCAAATGACAATTTATTCTCAAGCGATGTTCATTATCGTTGACAAAATGTATGGTACTGACATAAGCCATCGATACATCACGTGACATTTTCATACATACTTATTTTGACATTTCGTTGGCGATATCGAAGTTCGCTCCAGAAAGATTGCCATTTGGCTATGGGCTCTGCTGGTTCACAACTGGTTGGTAACAGTTGACTTTATTAGATGAACGAGAATTGGCATTGATCTACTATGTATACCTAAGTACACAAATTACGATAATGTTAGGAAATCCTATATACGTATCAATCTACAAATATTATCCGTGAAGATGATTCTCATGTTGACTTGCTCTTTTCATTGGTTCTGATATAATATCCCGCTAAAAATCAGTGCCGTGACAAAACCTGTTTTTGTCAGGTTTTTGTCTGGAGGTTTATAAGTTTTTATATTAAATTTTTTTTATGTTTGTTACGGTATTATTTTTGTCAGTTGTTTTTTTCTTTACTCTGTCTCTTGTGTGTTGTGCCAAATAAATGTTTTCTATTTCTATAATATATCGGTATATCAAAAGCGTAGGGCGTCCACCGGCAAGATGGGCAGACGCCCTTATAAAGTTCTCGGAAACGCACTGGATGCAGGTCGCTTGTAACAGATCACTTTGGAAATCTATGGGAGAGGCCTATGTTCAGCAGTGGACGTCTAGCGGCTGATGATGATGATAATGATATCGGTTTAGCACAATTTTGTCGAGTAGTTAGGTTAGTGGAACAGTGCAGTTTACAGCAGGTACCGTCTGATGCTCCTCTTGAAAAAGCCCCGGCAGCCGTCGCAGGAGGGAACACCGTAGTGCTTCCCGGAGGCCTTGTCCCCGCACACCCGGCAGAGGGACTCCTTTCCACTTGAGTCCATCGCCACCTGGGGCCAAGAAAATGAAGACAGTGTGATAGAATGGAACGAAAATAAAGCTGCATGTCACCTCATTTGTATGTAAAACGTACTTATTTTAAGGATATTAATCGATGTAAAAAATATTTCACTATTGGAAGGCTTCAGCCCTGAGTGACATAGGCCATATTTTCTAGTTTGATTCGTCTCTTTCTTTTTAATTACCGAAAAAGTATAAGTTTGGACACAAAACTGCGAATGAGCTGTGTCATGACATATAAGTACAACGTTTTGTGATACCAAGAAATGTTAATAAGGTTGACAAAAATTTAAAATAAATCTATACATATAATAAAACTGTAGAAGATGGAATTTTGTACATTAATTTAGAACAAAGTACCTTACAGGCCATAGTTTAGTTTTAAAGTAAAAAAAATGTATTTTTTGTTTTTGTCTATATGTTAGTATGTATGGATGCATGTAAGTATGCATGGGTTTTGAACGTTATAGACTCCAAATCTGCTGAACGAATCTTGATGTACCTACCACAGTTTAAATATGTTATTCCTGGTGGTAATCTAGGGTATGTTTCATCTCGATCGTAATAGTAATACATCCAGAGATACAGGGAGATTTCTTTTACACGATATAGATTTCGGTACATATTTTACAATCTTTGACTGTTGACTCGAAATCTAATAAAGTAATCTAGATGCACCTAACACAATTTAAATAAAGTCGACAATAAAATATAGGCTATGTACATTTAGTGATAAAGAATGACCTCCCTTCACTATACGATAGATTACAAATGAGAGACCACGATTACTAGACGGATCATCGCGTCAATTTGGATCATCGAGTGCACGCAGACGAAGTCGCGGGTAACCACTAGTAATAAATAAAAATAAATATTGGGTCAGACTCTAGACAGCATACCGTTTAACCTAGTCTTATCTAGTACTGCAACACTATAAAACTTATATTACGATAATGTGTCTCGTTTTCTGCAAAAAAAACTAAATCGAACTCCTAACACGGATAAACTCCTAAGTTTATCTTCTTTGAATTCTGTAATTCCTTACTAACTCACTAAAACTGAACAGTTTAAAGTTTCTAAATAATGAAGTCTGACTTTTTACGTTTCTTGAACGGAGGGAGACACGAACAGTCCCAGTGTCTCGAAATTCCCCTTTACTCAGGAAAAAAATTCGTTATTATTAAACGTTATTTGTCGAAGGAAAACATCCAGCATCTGTAGCCTAGAGTAAATTTTAAGAAATTAGGTAAAATGTTACCTAATTAATGCACCAACATGCGATGTCATCATAAGTATTATGAACTCTACAATAATTCGTTTATCTAATAAATAGAGATGCATTCATTCCGTTGCAAAAATATGCGCATATTGAATATTTTTTACACAATAGCTCAATCAAATTTCCCGTAAATCCCTTCGAGATAACAATTTTGAAAGAATACTGCTGTGTCACCGGCATCAAGTATTAATATGCGATTGATTATTCAAATGCCCAGCCCCGACGTCTCACCGCAAAATATTAAAAAGTGAGTTGACGACAGATAAATGGGTGTTTAATAGAACCGTGAAATTGCGACGTGTCACGTGCTCGCTTTAATAATAATATATGTTCCCTGTGTTCACGTCATTACCTCTTTTTTGCCATGACATTTTTTTATAGAAAACCCTAATAATCAATCGCATGAAATTATCGCAGCGAACCTTTACTTAATCGGTTCAAGAATAAAATATTGTCGACCAAAGTAAAAGCTCTGTTTCTAATAAAAGTAGTTATTTTGGCTCTTAACTAACCTATAAACAACAAAATCCAATGTTATAAGCGAAACAAGTACTAACTCATTCATATGTAGGTTATCATGACGTTATAACAGCGTAGCTGTACCTGCAATACATTTTTCTTCATAGGGGTGACATTTTAAACGAATCTTTCTTAGTTCATACAAAACTTTCACTTTCGTTTACTGGTTTCTCCTAACTTCAGGTATCTTAGGCCTCGGCCTAACGGTTAAATTAAGTTGGTGAAACTCATCGCATCAACTTAATTTAACCTCAACTTTAACAATAACTGGTGTTTTTCGTATGGAGTTAGACAGATTTTTGATGTTTGTAATAAGTAGTTAGAGTAACATCGTGCAATATAGCATTCGAGTCCCAGCATTTATACTGTTAAGAGTGCGTACCTTCTCATGCACGACTTAATGACTTATTATTGAATGAGTCATAAATTGCGAATATTTTCTTGATTTATTTATTTCACATCTAAACTAAACAATTAACGAAAAAACTGAGTTAATCAGTGGAGTCACGATTTTATGTGCTAATTCTTTGTTTGTATACACATATTAGGATAACGTGCTTACAATAATAACATGGACAAATTATTTTTAAAACGGATTTTATGAAGTAGTATTGTTAAAAAGAACCCTAAAAAGCCGACAGATTGTACAAGCAAGTTATAATTGCAATAAATCGGCAATCAGTTTGTAATTCGAGTTAAAGTGACGTAAACCGCAATTATGCTGCGATAGATGTGTATTATTTCTATGGTGGTTTTATCAGGGTGCCTCGGTAATTGGGCCAGGTGCCGCGGCTCCCACGGCGTGATAGGCACCGCGGGGGAGTGACTACAAAAGGTCTTAGAATTACTGACGCGCCACGTCGATTTGTCTTCTAAGTACCATTTTATGCCAGTGACATAACCGTCTTGACGTCTCCATTCATCGGTAGGTAGAAGGTTATGTACTAATTTATGTAGCGAAGCTAGATGTCGCTCTGTAGCTCAGAGACATCTGTAACTCCGTTTTTACGATTTTGTGCTTTTACAATAGAGAATCGGACTTTCTGGATCAATCCAGAAGACTGATCCAGAATTTTCACAAACATTACACTTGTAGTGAACAAGACGGAATTCGGAAATTACAGTATACCGTAAGAGTAACAATATTAGGTTTACACTTAGAAGCAACCCGCCCCCTATTTTTTTTTAAATAAAATATTTTGTGCCTAAGGTCACCCAGAAAATCGTAATTTGAAAAGATAAAGTTGCATTATACTGCCTGCTGGTAAAATATTGAATCTAGGTGCAATCGTTCCTATGATCCATCATCATCATCACAGTGTCGTCATTGTCAGCCGTAGGCGATAGCGTCCGCCCATGATTTTCCACAACCGCCTACATCCAATGTCATGATGCGATCATTACTAGTCTGTCCTTTTCCAGTGATTACTTCTTACAAACCTAAACAAAACCTTTACCTCTTAACAATATTAGTATACCTACCTAGATTATTAATATTGATTATCCACTCAAGTGTTATCCTCACATGTGATTATTAGTGCTTTAGACGTTGATGGCGTCACTGAGTGTTGAGGGCGAAATTTGAATATTAATTAATATTTACAATATAAAACGGACGGTGTCTCATTTGTGTTTATACTAGCGACCTACCCCGACTTCGCACAGGTGCAATTTAAAAAAATACAATATAGCTTAAAAGTCACTCAGGAAATATTAATATAATAAAGACATAACGTGCTCGATGTTTATGAGTATTAGGATTCTATGGAAGCACAAAAAACGATTTTTAAAATGTTTTTACGAGCAAAACCTTAATTAGTAAAGGAATTATGAAATCGATTTAGAAGTTTAGAAATTAAATCAAATTTCACTTACAAAAATTAATCGACTGTGTCATCCGGTGGAACTCGAACCCACGTCCCTTCGCTATCCGGGCGAGTGCTCTTACCAACTAAGCTACGGAGGACATTAGTCAGTCGACGAATTTTTGCAAGTGCTTGCTACGCCAGTGAGCCGGCGTTCGATTTCATCAATACTAGGGGAATGTACCCGCATGTATCCAATGGAAATATTTTTACAAATATTTAACCATCAGTTAAGATGAAATCAGCTTAACTTTTGTAAGTGAAATTTGATTTAATTTCGTAAAAACTTGCAAAATAATTGCTTAAGTTATAAAAATATAGAAGTTAAGATATTACTTCTTACCATGGACGAAATATATTTCGTCCATGTTCTTACAAACATTCAAAAACTCACAAACTATTTTCAATATTAGTGTAGACTATTTAAATTAGTTATCCACTGAAGTGTAAGATTCACATGTGATAATTCCACGGCGTCACTGGATCTTTGAATATTTATGAAAATTTTCAGTATAAAGCGGGTGGTATCTTTCTAGTGCTCCACAGTTGAATCGAGTCTGTAAAAGTTACAACCAACTACTTAGCTATGAAATTCCAAGTTTGTTTGCTTTTGGTCGTAATTGCTGCTTATGGGTTGGCTGTGGTGTCAGATGAGAACCCAAAGCAGTACTTCTGTGGCAGGCGACTGGCTAATTCGTTGGCAAATCTTTGTCCAGAGATAGACAAGCGAGGTCAGATGAATAGTATTGAGGAGCAGGACGACGGCTGGTCCAGCCTGGTGGTGCCAATAGCGATGGCGAGAGCGATGGCCAGGGCCATAGGGTACCGCGCCAAGAGAGGAGGAGTGGTCTCAGAATGCTGCGAGCAACCGTGCACCATTGATGAGCTGCTATCATACTGTTAGTAGTGCTGCTATTGTCATTATGCGATGTACCCAATGTAACCCTATGTAACCAATGTATTCTAATAATTAATATATTCTGATATTGGTGTTTTGTTTTTTATACTTACTACTTGCAATATACCTACTGATAACTAAGTAGAAATAGAATTGAGAGGTTCATATTTATAACTTCCTTGGTTAGATTTTCGTACTTTTAGAGGTTTTAAACAAATGATAAATAAGGTATTGAAATATGTCTGCACAGAATAAATATTTTGACAAATCATGCCTGTGATACATGGAGTCGCAAAACATTACCATTGCTAAAGTACATAAATGCTTTCCTCAAACAAAACTGTAATAACGGAGCACTCGCTATCGCTACAGAGCTTGCTCATCCCTGTCGGAAAAGCTTCCTCAATCTTGTCCCTCCAAAATTTACTGCTGGGTGTCTGTAATTCATATAAAAATGCGACTAAATTTAGGGTTCCTTAGTTACCTGACTCTCATTATAATAACCAATATTTAGATAAAAATACAAAATTACTGATGCAGTTGGTTTCGTAAGGAGCAATTATTAAATTTCCCCTACCTACTCCAGTTACAGCTTTAAAAGTTGGTCGAATATTATTCATTTACTAGTAAAACCTTCTTTCATAGCCACGATAGCTTTCTTTTTAGTAAGGTCTTAAGAGACGTTTTAGTTTTTCTTTTTTAAATTCTTTAAATTATGTGTGACTCGAATTTTTTAATGAACTTAATAGTAGGCGTTTTTTCGGTACAGGTTGGACTAACTTGAATTGAAACAAAATTATCATAACTAACATTGACAAAACGAAATTTTAGCTGTACGTACCTACTTACACGTAAAGATTGTAACTGCTACCTATGTCTGAATAGTAAAAGCCATAACTTGCATACCATTTTATTAGTCGAAAGCACTGGACTCTCATAAGAACCAATGTAGTATGTTCCTGCAAGTAAATATTAGGTACTTTACTTTATCTACTTTTAGTACCTACTTCAGAAATTTTAACTTCGGAATAAACTAGCAGACAACAAAAGCCTAAAATAAATAGGTGGAATACCTAATAAGACAGGCAACCGAAAGTCAAACTGTCTTTTGCTATCAATTAGTGACACAACAGAGTCATTAGTGTGTTTTCTGAACAAGTGGCGTAAGTACTAAACCCGATATGTTGCTGCGGTAAACATCGACATGTTTTGGTAAGGCGCGCGTGTGGGCCGCCACATGGTAATTACGCCGTATGCCTAGATTGCCGCAACTGACTTATATGTGAGGGGTTCAATATTAACGCTTTGTTAGGATGTTGCGTAAGGGTAAATATGTTAGTATTTGGTTCCCAAAATTACTCTATAATTGTACTTGGCCATTTCTCCAAATTACCTAATTTCGGTGACCGATTTTTTACGACGTTGAGGTTTAATAAAGAATAGTGGTTAGTCGTGGTAAAAGATTTGAACCCTAGCCACATAGAATCGTTAGAGCCGTTTCCGAGATCACAAATATAGGTATAAATAAATGTACACGAATTGCTCGTTTTAAGTTACAAGACTCAAATACGTTTTTATGTTGAAGCACATAATAATTATAAGTGTTGAAGTATGATTAACAATGAGTCCTGGATCTGCAAATAACTTGATTTTATGTGAAACTTGTGCCTGATTTTGGGTTGAAATACCTATATATAATAAAGACATGTAAATGAGAGTGAACGGTCAAATAATGGTATTCTAGTATTTCAATTTCAATGTTATTATTTCCTTAATATATTTTAGGACAAAAAATAAAAACTTTATTTTTAGTTTAGTAGAAGTAGCTTTCGTTTTATTAAATATTTTTATTTTTGCGACTATTTCAAGTCATAAGCAAGTAGGGTAGGGATCTTGCTGTTGAAACACTGTGCCGCCAGGAAGAGGTATTTAATTTGAATAAGTTGGTTTTCCCTTGATAGGTTTGTAAAGCTAGGTGTAGTTTATACTAGTTTAGAAGTTTAGATCATTTTATTTTGATCTTTAGTCTAGCTAAGTGTGTACCAAAGCTATCTAGCTAGCTCAAGTATGTGGTAATACATGTAGAGTAATTTCATTTCACGGCTTATGAAACGACTAGGTAGGTAGTGATGGAATACAGTGATTCTATCCCGACTATAATTATGGGTCGTGAAAAGTGGCTCGTGTCGTGCATGTAAACATATTGCCGGAATTATTAAACTGTGTAATTAGGAATCGGCTCGCGCGGCGTGCACGAAAGGGCGGTGTGGTGGGTGCCATATGACATTTGAACTCTGCCCCAGCATTAGGTAGACACCCTACGAACTTTGGTACTACGCTACCTTTTGGTGGCTCGGGGGCATTTTGACATGTCCCCAGACCACCGAGCACATAACGTATAGAGACGAAAAGTCATTAATTTTGTTTCAGAAAAATTCCGTCAAAATTCCTTAGCAATGAATACCTTTGTTTTTTCTTGAACACATTTTGTCAAACAAATTCTCTTATTTCTATACATATTTAAAAATAAAAAAGCTGTTTGAAAGATTTTTACATACGATTAAAACCGAAATCCAAACTAATATTATAAATGCGAAAGTGTGTCCGTCTGTCTGTTACCTCTTGACGCTTAAACCACTGAACCGATTGAGATGAAATTTGGTATGGAGACAGTTCGAGACCCTGAAAAGGACATAGGCTACATTATGTCGCGATAAAAAAAACATTAAGGGGGTGAAATGGGGGATGAAAGTTTATATGGAAAATCCAACTCTTGCGGGCGAAATCGCGGGGAACCACTAGTATCTCATATTTTATAATATCAATTATAAAATACACGCTTAAATTAAAACTTTTCGAATTAGTAAAAAGCACTGCGATAAGTTTCTCGAACGTCGAAAAATCGCGCTTACTTCGCCTCTGTAAGTTACGTCCTCGATGCCCCAGACTGACTGCTAATAATAAACAAGTCCTAGGCTTAGCATTGAAAACTAAATATACTTAGGCC
Source organism: Pyrausta nigrata (assembly GCA_949316185.1). Lineage (NCBI taxonomy): Eukaryota > Metazoa > Arthropoda > Insecta > Lepidoptera > Crambidae > Pyrausta > Pyrausta nigrata. The sequence continues at coordinate 7,109,049 of OX438936.1, forward strand.
CACTTGCGCACGTCCGGATTAGCTAATCTGAATTAGAGACGTTGGGCCCATGGGGGCCTGAAGCCAAAAAACTTTTTGCCGAGCTGGCTGAGCGGCTAGTCACCGTAACTGGTGACAAGAAGGCTGGTTTTTACCTCGGCCAACGTTTGAGTTTGGCCATTCAGAGGCGTAACGCTACCAGCCTTCTTGGCACCAGCAACTTGGTGGAGGGGTTGATACTATAATTATATATTTATTTTTTATTGTTAATAAATATATTGTGTGAATATTTAATATAATTATTGTCCTGTATATCTGAATTTGTTCAAGGCATATTATCTGAGTTGAAATCACATTTGCATTCGTCCGCAAGTGGACCTTTCCAGCTTTGAAAAAGACCGGATTAGCTAATGCAGGCTTGTGCAAGTGGGATTTCAACTCATATAATAGGCTTTAAAAAAAGACCGGATTAGCTAATCCAGACTTGTGCAAGTGGGCTTTTAACTCAGATAATAGGCTTTGAAAAAGTCCGGATTAGCTAACCCAGACTTGTGCGAGTGCGCTTTCAACTCAGATAATAGGCCTTGAAAAAGTCCGGAATAGCTAATCCGGACTTGCGCAATTAGGCTTTAAAGATAAAGCCTAGATACGCAGAAATAATCTGCAGTATTACCACCGTGTAACAGCGTCGAGCAAAACTTCGTATTTAGGATACGGTTATCTACTAGCAGTTCCCCGCGACTTCGCCCGCGCCAAAAGTCGGATTTTCCATACAAATTTTCATCCCCCATTTCACCCCCCTTATGATTTTATATCGCGATAAAAGTAGCCTATGTCCATCCCAGTGTCTCAAACTATCTCTGTGCCAAATTTCATTTGATTCGGTCCAGTAGTTTCGGAGCCTATTCGTTGCAAATAAATAAACAAACAAACATACAAACAAATCTTTCCTCTTTATAATATTAGTATAGATAGACTAGGTTAGGGATGGCGATCTGAGATCGATTAATCGAAGATTCGATAATTGTAGCCAAAAAGATCGATTTTTAAAATCGATATGTAGTACTGTATCGATTCAGTGAATCGATATTTCACCCTTGAAAATCGACATGCGATTTTATTTTATTTTTCGGTATAAACCAAAAAGTATTTACAATTAATTGAATATTCCCGTATTATAAGATTTCATCATTCATTATCATCGAATTACCAGATTTTACTGATAAGAGATCGTTAAATTATAATATGTATCTTGTTTTTAATAAAATAGATTTATATTACATTATAAACAGAAACTTGAGAAAAAGATCGATTTTTCAGAAATAGATCTTATTGGCCTCGATTTTTTTGTGCATCGATTTATTAGGTCACGATTCGAATCGATTTAAAAATCGATGTTTTTCGAAAAGAATCGCCATCCCTAGACTAGGTCAGGTTAAACAATAATGAAGCATTTTCGTAACTTATTCTTATTCAAAACACATCAATTACAAAAAGTGTTGACGATTCGAAGCAACTGACCTGCGTTATTTACAGTAGTTTACGCAATTTTAACCCAGATTACTTTTAGACGTGTTGTTTATTATTATGTTGTTTTTTGTACTAAACAAAAATTATTCAAATGCAAGTTACGCCCGTTTTTTTTAAATATATACATTACTTACATACATACATTTATACGTTCGTATCCGGTTTTGCACTCGCACGCGAGGGCCAGGGTCCGCTGACCATTATTCAGGATATGGCAGATCAGGTAATTACAGTAGAGCGACTGCCACCTGACCTCCGTGACCCTGTCAACTTGCCAGTTTTGGATCATGGTTAAACATTCAGTCGCCTGTACATAATTGATTGCTACGACAAGGCATTTTCTTGATAGCATGTTGCTACGAACTAGAGATCCGCCGAGTAGCACTTTTGCCGAGTACCGAGAACCGAGTTTTACTCGGTAAATTTTTTTGCAAACCGAGTGCTCGGCCGAGTATCTCGGTTTAGTTAAATCCTGTTTCGGGCGTGTAAGCGAGGTTCACGCGGAGCAAGCGGCCGGCTCGCGTTAATAAACCCCTAACCCCGCCCAAACCTTTCACCTATCAGTCAGTTATTAGTAGCAATTATTTTCAGAGGCTCGTAACGTCTACGGCGAAAAAAGAAAAAGTCTATGACCAGAACGTGCAGAGAGCCTTGTGTTCCTGCTATAGAATTTACCTTCAAAAAATGTTGAATTTTGTTTTTATTAAAGTTTTCCTAATTTTGTTCTATTACGACTCATTCATTATCATAATTGAGATTGTCAAAGATTTCCCAAATTATTAATAAATGCTTTTTAGTTTCTAAATTAAAAAGTCTGTTTCCTTTTGTTTGTTTGGCAGAGAAAGAGATAGACTGAACTTAAATTTTAGCTTAAACAGTGCACATTTTAATTAAATCTACTAAAACATATGATCCAACTCGAAAGAGCCCAGAGAGCAGTACTAAAGGTTGCCCTAGGCCTCCCCTACCGATTTCCAACAGACCAGTTATATCGTCAGGCAAAAGTGTTCCCTATACGTAAGCTATTTACTTTACTCACTTTAATTAGATTCCACAACAAAATAGTTCCGCACGCCCCTTTAGAAAAAAGAAGAGTCCTCAGGTACAACATTCCCATAACTCGGTCCACACTATCAAAACGACACTTTTTACACATGGCACCACGATTATACAATAAACTACTCTTATTAAATAAAGACATTACACAATTTACTTCCAGGTCACTAAAACAACATATTATAAAATGGCTCGACCAATACACATACGACAGCTTAGAAAAGCTGATCTACTCAATCACTGGCTACACCTAGAACTGCCACAACACCCACAACCAAACCCACCCACACACACACACACACGCACACAAACACACACACACACACATACACGCGCGCATGCACACAAACCACATAATGTTTTTTTTGTTTTTCAGTACTTTAATAATATATACATTTTTATTATGATAGAACACTTGTAAACTAAGAAGTTATTGAGGAGGAGCCTGTCTCTCGTAACACAGGGAAACCTTATACGAGAGCAGTTCAAACACTGTGTTAAAAGTGTTTTTAAATAAATAATTTATTTATTTTTTTCATATTGCTTAAACTGAGTATACTCGGCTAATAAACCAAGTTATTCGATCGAGTACGAGAATTGGAAAACTCGCCGAGTACCGGGTATTAACCGAGTACTCGGCCCATCTCTACTACGAACCTTATATTATACTTACGCGTGTAAATTTTTGGTAGGAGGTACAATTTTTTTTCTCCAAGTACTTTTAATGTATCATTTACAAGTGCATTCGGTTTTACGCAGGGTGGAATGATTGTTAATGTATGTTATATGTAATTTATTGTATCATCTTGTGATTGAATATAATAAATATATGTTTAGATCGATAGCGAAGTATTTTTCAAGTGCTTCTACCCCTTTCTAATTTTGGCTACTTTTGGGTGCACCCAAAATTAGATGATACGATAAATTACTAACGGCTGTAAGACTTGAAAACTATACCTGGAGAAGGGAATATTATAATTTAATAGCTATAGAATAGAAAACTAACTGCATTTTCATAGGTTATGATGAACTTATGAGCGACGCAACTTAATCCTACACTTGGTCGTGGACCGTGGTCCAACACGCACTTGGCCTATACTATTTAAGAGCGCGCGATTATTAGCGCCGCACTCGCTGAACGCGCCGAAGTCATCGCATTTTATCAATCTTTATTTGAAATTGTATGCAACTTTGCGAATATGTATAGGAATTGCATTCCCAGCAATTGAAAAAAAAACTACACCGAGGGGAGAAATACTTCATTTTAAACACTCAAAAAAAAACTGCCGGTAACAGGACCTTTTTAAGGAAACCCTTCTTGTAGTCTCTATTCACTGAAACATTTATTTTATAAAGATCAAAGATTTGTAGTTTTGACTAGCACTAATATTTATTATGTGGGTGTGAACCGTATCGATTTTAACGCAATGTCATTAAAATGTAAACAATCAAAGCTGCTAATAAATTACGAATTTCCCGAACGTACCTACTTGTTCTAATAGCCGTGATTCGCATAAACAATTGGAGCAGTGGCTCTGTACTCTACTTTCGCTTAACTGTTAACAAAGTACAACAAATCAAGTAATACAGGATGTCCCAGAAAATAAAGTTAACAATGTACCGTACGACATCCAGAAATAATGTAATTTTCTACTGGTGAATTCTTAAATATAAATTTTGAGTTTCAGAAAATGCTTCTCACAAGCGTAGTCCTAAAGTTTACCTCTTTATAATATATAACGTGTCCAGGTTATGAACGGTAATAATTTAGTGCCTCGTAAAATGGTCGTCATTAAAAAAAATATCTATTTCTATAAATCTAGAGGTCCTAAAAGTTATGAAAAAAGATTCAGTTGGAAGGTATCATATCGACGATAAAGTGAAACAAAGATCAATTCAAAATTATTAACTGCCATTGAGAAAAAATTAAGTTACAAGAAATTTTGCTGAACACTTAAACTTATTACAAAACTAACCCCAATTTTTTTAAGTAAGACATAGGGGTATTTTATTCATAACATTTGATCAAAGTTTCTTAAATTGTCGCCGGCCTAAACCCGACACACTATATTGTTAAAGATTATAATATTATATACTACCTACCCACAGATTTACAAGATAGAGCATCAAAGTGGATTTGTATTTTCATAAATAGCGTTAATTATTAGCAAAATCGGAATTGATTTCTTATTTGATTTAAAATATATTATTTACTTTAATTTTAAGCCATCACCACCAAATAAGACTTAACGTAAAAAATAAAACACTTACCGTGACAATATCTGAACCCGTCAATGGCGCGTCACAAAAAGATTTGGAAGTTTCAAGTCGTCCTGGGTCCCTCGGCAAAGGGGCGCGGCAATCGAAGGTGGGAGGATACTCAGTAGGGCAGGGCGATCGACTACCCTCATATTCCTTCGACCCCATTGGCCGAAGGAATGGGCGTGCCCGCTCTGACTTTTTACCCCCATTTCATTGTTCAATACACCGCTCTAAGTTTTTTGGTCAGGCAACTGGAATAATAATTACAACGTTAGTTTCTAAATAGAAGGTACAAGTAATAGTTATAGTGACTAACCATGAACTTACCGTAGGTACTTTAGTTTTAACATAAGTGCAGTATTCACGATGATAATTGACGTTGATTATCAGTATGTATCCCTCTTCGGAGATTCAAAACTTGGTTCTATAAATAAAAACAATAACCACGTTGTAATCGGAACCTATTTATTCCTGAGTCCCATTTTTATTAAACAAAATGAACTAACTTACATCAATAAGTGTTACACAAAAGTGCATTACATGCGTACAAGATTTTAACTGTTAATATAAATCTTATTTAACAAATAGTTAATTCAACGTCAGTAAATAAATAATACACATGATCTACCAGCTAACATTTAACAAACGTTATTATTTTGTGCTTTGGAAATAACTATATAAAATTAACGGGGTCACAATTTAATAAACCAAAGCCCACTTGCGCTCATTCCCCTGGTAATGTTTTACAAAACTCCTTTTATTTTTGGCGGTTTATTACGTGTCAGAAAGAGACATTATTATCTTTGCTCAAATAGTAAAAAACGAAGTCGGGCGAAAGTAGGCCTCTGAAAATCTACATCTAATAATATAACTGTACAGGTAAGTAAAACTGTGCTGGTTTATAAATGATGTATTGTGTTATGAGAATAATATTAACTAGTTATTTCCTTAACCAAAGCATAATATAGCAGAAGCTCATTTCGTAAGAGATCTTAGCGCATTTTGTAGATAATGCTTTAAGCCTTTCACAATTGAGGAGCAGGTTATTATTAAGTATTCTTAAATACACCTTTTTATGACTGTGTTGCCGCCAGAAATGTGCAGGTGGATGCGTAGCGAGCGAGGGATGTGTGTTGCGTCTGTTTGTTGTCACTAAGCCGTGTCCACAGATTCTATTGTTTCTTAAACAAACACACACACGCACATCTCTGGTGTATACGTAGCCTTAGTCAATCGCAGTTGACTTTAACTATAGGCAGGCATACTTCAAATTCCATAAAAGCACAAGTTTTAATCAGTTTGTGTAAACGGTACTAAACAAGAACAATTTTCCGATTGACTAATTCCTGACGAATTTGAGTTTTAAGTTTCAAATATCTGTCAGCAAGTTTTGACATTTAAATATAATTGAATTTTCAATGACCTAGTAAATAATATTTATTCCTAAAATAGTGATCACCAAATAACATCTAACTGCTTACCATAAGTAATATTAATTTAGAACTACTGAAACTGACAGGCAAAATCGGGTTTTAATATGATGAAGTGTCTCCAATACTGAATCACCAAACATTATTAAAATCATTACCAAAAAGTTCATTTTAATCACTGGAAAATATTGTTAAATATTTCGTTGTTACCAATAAATTTTATGAAACTACCTGCAAAGCCAAAAATATAAGAGGAAAGCTAATAGCTCTTAATTAATTGATTTCGGTAAATGTAATGTAAATCGATGATTATGGGATCCGAAAACCCAACGATGTTATCTATGTGATAGTTCTGATGACGTATAATATGATACTAATAGATTTACCTTTAAAAGGCTAACTTAACGCTGAAAAAAAAAGGATTAACTAAACAAGTTTTGTTAGTTCAAGGTTTCGTTGGTAGGGAAGTAATTTTTTGTTAAATATAAACAATCTTCTAGTTATCAGTAACAAAACTAGTTTTTTGAAGTTCGCAAGTCACTAGGTTACGGCCTACTAGTAGCCAAATTTTGGTTACTGTTCCCATATTTTTTTTCAGTGTAGTAAAACGTGATCAAACTAAAATATTTGATATTGATTCGATAATGATACAGTTGTAGGAATATACAGTGTGAGTCTTTAAAAAGTGCACATATGAAAATGGGTAAAACTAGACCCACTTTTATTTTAAATTTTGTTATTAATATATATTTTTTTATTTTAAATTTTGTTATTTTTTTTATTTAAATTACCTTCCGTTGACTTATTGTAAAGAAAACGTTATAACTTTTGATCTAATAGTTCTAATAGATAAAAGTGGTATATCCTGATAAAACAAAAACAGTAATGATGGTAAATAACAGGTGATGCTAATAAAATACATAAAATACTCAGAAAAGGAAAAATAATAACAAATCTAGAGCCACCCTTAGCAACGAAGCGTTGAATGGCGCGCCCTGAGATACTTAGTTCAAATGCTTATTGCTAAAGTTGTGATAGGGATAGAGACAAGGAATTTTTGGTTTTACAAAGGTGATACTATGAAAAATAACACAAAGTAATAAGAACTACCTGTAATATGGGCATTATTTGGAGGAATTTATCAAATAATTTAAAAAAACACCAATTAAAATACAGATTTTTCTCAAAAGTAACATTTTATTATTACTTGTTGACGTTTTCTAGGAATTTTATGTATTTTCTTAGTATTATCTGTTATTTACCATTATTATTGTTTTCATTTCATCAGGATATACCTCCTAGATAAAAAGTTATAACATTTTCTTTGCATTAAGTCATCAGAAGGTAATTAAACTTTAAAAAATCTATAAAAATAAAAAAGAAAACACACGACTTTTTTTAAATATTTTTCCTTTGATAAAAATGGGTCTAGTTTCACCCATTTTCATATGTGCACTTTTTAAAGACTCACACTGTATATTATAATAATTATGGTATTGTAGATTAGAGACAAATATAAATTTAGGTGACATAAATTATTGTGTCAATTTTAGATTAGGTTTTTTGTGATCTATCTGAATAAGCTGTGCGGAAAAATAATCATTCAGAAAAAGACTCCGTCCACTTTTATTACGAAGGGAATAGAGGATTAAGATCAAAGTGGAGTAGTCTGATGTGCAGCCGCGTGTGTACGTGGCACTGACCTCTTTAATACAAGTAGGTACGCTGGACTGCATACTTTCGACCTAAAAATTAAGCCATTTGATTATCGCCATTTTGGCGCTGACGGCTGTAGTGAGCGTGTGGTGACCGTCCACGGAACTAATGAGATTGACATAAACATATGGAATTATTGGAAGTTACTCTATTTTATTTCCCTGGACACTAGGTGGGGGCGCTTTGATTCGGCACAAAATGTATCTGTCATTTCTTAGAGAATGTTTCTACCAGCGTACTTGTATTATAGAGGTCAGTGGTACTTGGTGTCAACAGAATGGCATTTTTTTCCGTCGTTAGTGTAGTATAAATACCTAAGTAGTGTACTTTTAGATTTCTACCTGTACAAGAGGTTGTTTTACTTTTGTGCGGTTTCCGAGTTACTTTGGCAGCAGCTTATCTACAGGTTGTCTCTGACGGGCTTTAAATGCAAGGTCATCATCTTTTGGAGGATTCTTCAGTCTACATTTGTTTTGTCAATGTAATTCAATGCTAAACTGTCAGCAACTGATAATATAATAATGCTTATCTCCAGGCGACATACAGCTTATCTCTAGACATTTAACTTGTTTAAACATCTATAAAATCAAAAGGTTAGGCGCTAGTTACGCCTTCCAACAGCCGAGCCCAAGAGTAAACGACCACGGCGATGTTTTTGTTTAAAAACCGGCCAAGTGCGAGTCGAGCTCGCGCACGAAGGGTTTCGTATTCCCTAGGGTGGCTACAATCACTTCAAAACGCTTTTACATTTAGGCGACTTTAGCAGCGCGACTTTGGCGTATACAGTCGCGCTGTCGAAGTTTTTTAAAAGTGTCTCCAAAATGGTTGTTATTGTCCTATAATAAAACAACACTAGCTCAGCGCCTTGATTGAATGCAGAGAGCGCATGCGAATGTCGCGCAGCTATACCGCGCGGATGTTGCGCTCCGTTTATAGTATGAAATTATCAGCAAAGTCGTCTTAATTATTTTTAATGGATAACTATGCCCTCATTAATGAATTATGAAGTAGGTATGTAGGGACAATAACACTTATTACAAAGACAATAATTAATCTCTAAAAGAGGCTTTAACTTTGCCTCGGATCTCTCTCGGATAACTGTTATACTGCTATAAAAACTAACTACTGCGCTTCGCGCAATGCATATCGAACACAAATTGAACCATAGCTCTTGAGAAACGTACAATAGATATCGTAAAACAACAAAAAGAAGTCCATGCGTTTATCTTTCGCAATTTTTTAACGCACATTAAGTGTGCTAATTTCGTCACAGAATTTATGTATGTCTTGGCGCAGTGCGAAAGACGTTACTAAGAATGCTGAATTTTAGAAGACGAGCGTTCAAATCTTAATGCGTGATTTTTTTTTGTATTTATTCAAGTTCATAGCTTTTTTTTTTTAAACAAGAATGAGCATCAAAATTTGAGTAACTGATTTTAAATCCTACACACACAGACTAAAATTGCAAAAAAAAATGCAATCCGCTGACTAAAACTAAGGCCAATTTCAGATAAATTTGACGTGCAATTAATATAGGTATTCGATATGGAAATCAAATTTATTTATTTATTTATTCACATTTGCGTACTAGGTGTATTTATTTATTTCTGTAGGTACATTGATTAAACAACTGTTTAGCAGCTTTTTTTTGAGAAAAAATGTATGCACATTTTCAAATTTATTGTTTACTAGCAGTTCCCCGCGACTTCACCCGCGCCAAAAGTTGGATTTTCCATACAAATTTTCATCCCCGTTTTCACCCCCCTGATGATTTTATATCGCGACAAAAAGTAGTCTATATATGTCCTTCCCAGTGTCTCAAACTATCTCTGTGCCAAATTTCATTTGATTCGGTCCAATAGTTTCGGAGCCTATTCGATGCAAATAAACAAACAAACAAATGTTTCCTTTTTATAATATTAGTATAGAGAAGCAGACAGGCCCCTAATACTTGTGCCCATAGACGAGTACTATCGTGTTTCTCATTTGGCTGGATTCGGTTTGTACCTAAGCTGCTCGTGTACCAAATAGAACTGAATTCGCACGAGCCAGCATTCCATCCCATCAGCCGGATATAATACGATGCAAATAAACAAACAAACAAATCTTTCCTCTTTATAATATTAGTATAGATAGTACTAGTTTTGTTAATCAATATTTATATTTGCAGTGCAATAATTTATTTCAAGTAAAAATAGTATAATTGTTATTTGATAGATGCTTTATGTCTTTGCTGGGCATTTAAATATACCTCGAAAAAAAAAGCGTACATTTCGAAAACATCAGTATTATATCCCTGGGATCGATCCCAGATTCTAACGATCATACCCAAGATCTTAACTACTGGGCCAAGCGTGCTTATGGTTATCTAACGAAAAGTAATAAGAAGTACGTACTTCAAGAAAAAACTCATTTTAGCGCGAACTTAAAAAACAACAATGCCAACGAATGACGCCATCTAGTGACGAATGTCAGAACTAACTTATATTAATATTCGTTTATTTGCATACACCGTGCGCCCAGTTGCACGAGAATTTTATAAAATTATTGGTAAATGATAAAATGTTTCTGTAAAATCATATCAATATTTAATAGGAATTAAGATGTTTCGTGGTCTATTTTTAAATCTACCTAAACATAATTATAGAAAAGTGAATAAGCATAGCGCTAGCGCTCCATCTACTTATTTTTTTGCACCAGCATTTTGTCCTCGCGATGACGATCGAAAAAGCTCTTTTTGTATTTGATTTAACAACAATTAACGATTTTTGGAGGTTGGAGGTTTTGATTCCCCTGAGAAATGGGGAAAAATGATAGAAAATTGGCCGTATATTTTTTCAGCGTTAACTTAAAAGCTTGATTTTTTCACATCATTAAGGGACCATAGACATAAGAATTTGATGTTAATTTTAACTTTATACCTCCACGCGTTCCTGAGTAAAAGGGTCTTGACAGACAGACGGACAGACGGACAACAAAGTGATCCTATAAGGGTTCCTTTTTTCCTTTTGAGGTACGGAACCCTAAAAAACGTACAATAAATATATATTCCGTGTAAAAAAAATGCATTTATTAAGAGTTGATGGCAGACTGTTCACACTACCGATGCCGGCGAGGACATCGCTACACTAGTTTGTCGCTGAGCGACAACCTATCAGTCTTAATAAGCGATACTCGTTTGATGATTACAACTCACTCCGAAACACTCCCTTCCCGCTGCGCCATCTCGTTGTTTATATTATAGTTCTACTCGCTTCTCGCTCATCGTTGCAGGCGAAACGCCTAAATAAAAGTACACTTTCGAGCAATGCGGCTTGCGGCTCCGAGGAACCGCGCAGCTATCATGGAACTATGGAAGTGTATGCAACACTTTCCGAGCGATGCGCCATTGCCGTATGCGGCCATTCCAAACACTCCCGCAATTCCATGATAGCCGCAGCATCGAGCCGGAGCCGCAACCTGCATCGCTCCGAAGTCTACCTTAAGAGATGACAAGTTAATAATGTCGCGTCACGCCACCCTCGTACTACAAGATAACGATAATATCGCAATTTCCGATACACTGACTTAACGATTAAACTTTAAGGCCTAATACATTATTTCAATTATTATTTTAAAATTAGATCAGACAAGTGAGTAGAATAGAACTTTACATTTAAAGCCCCATAGTCAAAGAATATTAAACAATCTTTGCCCATAGTAGACATGCTGTATTAAATCTGCCAGCCGAAATAAACATAATGTTGGTATTCGATAAGAGCACATTGACAAAAAATGATAGTATTGTAAATGTCTCCATTCCATATTTTCTTCCTAGCGTTGACTACTTAATTATGAAGATATTTCTTGCAACTGATTTTAATAATAAAACCTTAATCTATTTTAGAATATGAATTACTCTATACCGGGCACCAAGGCTCAGGCGACGATGTAAGTTAGTTTTTGGTACATTTTCGGGACAAAGATCTTAATAGTTGCTGTTTTAGCTCCAATGAAATTAACTTTAGTTGTAGGTACAAAAGGACTCATAAGAAGTGTGTTAACCGAGAATGAATATATCACTGTAGCCTGAAATCAGACATTATTGCCATAAATCTATTATGCCTTCCTTTTATTATTATTATTTTATAAGTCATGTAAATCATGATAATGACAAGCGTTTTTATTCATAACATTGGTATTTATATTGTGTAAGTTATATTTTTTAAGCACGACCTATTCTGCAATTGATAACACTTGTTTGTAACATGTAGTAGGTATGCAAATAATGTTATAAAATGTACAGGCAACAATAGTTGCAATTTAATGTGTGAAATTACCTAATAGTTAATTCAATTGTACGGCGTTATCCAATGTGACAAAAATACTTCATTCGACAGTAGCAGGTATGCTACGAGTAGATTATTGGCTATATACCTACGGAGATAATTCGACAAAACTGTATCGACTACTACATACATGATTATTGACCTATACATATATAATGTGTTTTAGACGAAATATAAGTTTGCTCGATATACACATTCATATATCAATTGGCGGTAGCGTAATAAATAATTACATTTAGACAATATATTACTAAGTAAATATGCAATTCGCTTCAGCCAACCCACAGCCAGCTACCTAATTGGTATTCTTAAAAGATAACATTTCACTATTATTATTTTAATATTGGCATTATGCAGTGGGTGGACATCTATAACTGTGCTGTCGGTTCGATAGCAGGTTAATGTATGATGTATGTAGCTGACAAGGGAATTATTAAGCTCAACATCAAGCAAATTGTTACATTTATACGTATTGAGAAACACGATTCATATGAGGTTTTATATGTCAGCAGTTAAAAGATAATGTTTTGCACTCGATTGACTGCCAATATTCACACCGACATTTGTATTATATTTCCGGCTCTCTAGAATGTCAAAATGTAGGTATAAAGATCCTGTAATCCAAAATCTGTTGGCATAAATACACCAATAATAAGTATTAAATAAATTATTAAGTTAATTATAATAAATAAGTGTAAAAAATACAATGCAATTGTATTTAGGTGATCGTCGATTACCATTATTAAAGGTTCCTACGATTATTTGCTTTAGCTACATAACACAATATCAAATGTATAAAACCCACCGATATACATACATATCTAACTTGCTATAGTAGTATTTATATCATTTATTAGGCTATATTGGCAAGAATTCTATTTGTACTCATGTGCGTATAAGTGCTTCATCAAATTATTATTTGCAGGTAAGAATATAATCATAAATGTTGAATCTTCAAATCTGTTTATACACGCTGGAAACAAATCAATTCCTGCAAATTAGGGATTATTAAAACACTGGTTTTACTTATTCCACGTGAAACAATGGTAAAGCGCTAGAAGAAAAAATGCGTCTTATTAAACAAACATCAACAATGATAATTATCACATATCAATGTAATAACATTTGTGTGAAATTAGAAATGAGGCGTTGGAGTCAGTTAAATCTTATATTAGACGGGTTAACTCTTCGTCAAAATACGATTCTAGTAGCATTTTGGGTAAAATTTGGCCAAATAAGTTGTTTACTATTATAATTCGGACCTCCTAAACACGAATTTGAATGTTGGCACTGCCGAATTTCGACTGGAACCTCGAGGTCAAAATTCAAGATGGCGACCATGGTGATGAACATTATCTCAATCAGCTAATCTGTAATCTCAATTTAAGGTCTCTGACTCGAAGTGGTACCTACTACGTCCCCATGCATCCTTTCTTTTTATTTACTTTTGAAATGTATATCTAAATATTATTATTTTTTCGTTATTTTTAACGAACTATTTCGTAATTTCTACTTTACGCGGATTTCATTTTATTAGTACTAGTACAGCTGCGATCTGCTTCCTCACGACTTTTCTGTCTTATTTCAGACTTTAAGCAAGGTAATTTCTATTGAATTTACTTTTAAACTAGAAGCTGGCTTGCAGACACTGACACTGTACCCATGTATATTGTACATGGGTACAGTGGGTTGTGTTTATCCCAAATGTCGATAAACTTATGGATTTATTATGAATTTATTATTGTGAAGTTTATTGTGCTCTCTCGCTCTCGCGTGCAAATGCCTTCTGGCATAGGTAAATTAAACAAAAAGATATCAAGTACACTGTACAGGTTTATTAGAAAAAGTTCAACATTCTTTACGATTTTACGATACATTTCAATAACTGACCATACCATTATTTTTTGTAATTCGTGTTCAGGAGGTCCGAATTAGTAATAAAAACTCTAAAATATAAACCAAAATACTTGTACAAAAGGGTCACTTCAGCGAAAAGTGAACCAGCCAATATAAGGTAATCCTTTAGGTACAGATTAGTTACAACATTTTCTACTATATGCCAAACTTTTTTTCAACTTAAAGTCTTACCATTTTTTATATATTGACTTTATGCTTATATGTCCCGTAGCTGTAGGGTTAAGATTGGGACGTGTATAAGTGCCCCTAGTTGGGTCTATATGCAGAAATAAATGAATATTATTTTATAATTTTGATTGTGAACAGTCGTTTCATTTATTGCTCCACACCACTCCACACACACACAACTTTAGTAAAAGTAAAACAAATAGCATTCTACAAGAAAATCTTAATGAAAGTTAATAAGTCAATGGACTCGATTCCAATGTGCCCTGATTAAATTTAAGTTCAATAATTTAGAAACGTCAAATTAAGTGACGCGATTTCCCAAGTATTTTTCATGTTTTGCGTGTTTTCGTCTGACTTTAGTCATCGAATGACGTCCCTTCTAAATTGTGTATGGATTCTTTAATTTCCTTAGCAACTGACAGTCTGTTTATGAACTAATATAGTACCTTCTCGTTTGTTTGGCAGAGAGACTGACCTTAGACAGGGCACATTGGAATCGAGCCCATTATTTGCAGAAATAGCCAGACAACAGTTTCATATTTATATCTCGAAAAGGGTAAAACTTTCACTGAATTTTTTTTTAGCAACAACAGGGCATGGTTTGAGTATTTTTTTAAGTAAAGGATTTCCTTGTGTCAAAAATCAGTATTTTATAATCCGCTAGATGGCGTTAAACAACATAAGCTAGGTAGATTTTTATTTAATAAAAAAGGTGGTCATGGCATTAGCGTAGATCATGTATGATGTTTATGTTTAGCATGTTTTATATTCATTCGTACTGACAGGTAAATTATTAACAAATTAATGTAAGACGTTTTTTCTATTTATTTTTTTTGAAACTCGCTGATTTTTGACGTTTATATTTCTACTACATATCTGAACACGTAATGTTGAGGGTGTAATCCCAATAACATTGATGAAAGCAACGCGGCATTACAGCGTTAAGAAGCACTTGAAAATTTAGACAGGCTCTGCCAACGCCAGGGTGGCCGAGAGGTTAGGCAATCGCCCGGTATGCGAGGAACGCGGGTTCGATTCCCGCCTCTGGTGGTAATTTTTTAAATTGCCATTATATATTTCGACTGCAAAGTGAATGCTTATCACTTAAAAACAATAATTTATTACAATATTTTGTTTTTGTTTTATGCTCAATTATTGCGACACAATATTTATATAACTTAGATGAATAGCGCCATCTGTCAACATAAAATAAAACTTAAAGTTTTGAACTGACAGAAAATCCCTAATTACTGACGTCATGAAACCTACTTTGCGACTTTTTGCAACGATACCTAAAGCAGTGGTAATACAGCATCGACTCGAGACTATTTCAACGCAAGAAGTCGCAGCTTCGCTGCAGTCGCTTTTTACCATTGCAATATGTGTACCAAATGCAAGTGAAACGATATAATAATTTTCGCAGTCAGATATTTTTTTTCAATATTTAGGTAATATGTACTTGTTTAAAATGTATTTGTACACAGAGCATCAATAAATATCAAACAGGGAGACAGGAAAAGGTAATCATTGGGTTGATTGGGTACACGCTATTTTGAAATTTTTAAATTGAGCGTTGCTTAAAGTATCAGTCATTTCGTTGTGTCAACGCGAAACCGAGACAACCTCTCAGTATATTCGAAGACATAAATGACGCGAAATAATCAGACAACTTATGAGCTGATGGCAGAAATAAGTGGTTTATGCAGTGTAAACTTTCTTATCCTTTAAGGGGGTTAATAATGCCTACAACTTTTACTATGAAGACATTATCGAAATCGTGAAAAATTTGATGGAGAGTCATCACTATCATTGCAGCAGAATTATTTGTACGAAGGACGCGTAGTAAAAGTTGTATTATAAAGATATTGATGGCCATATGTACACAAGGTTTTGTATGCATATGGTTGTTAAACCTTGTTTTTTATGCTTTGTTTTATTTTCGTACTTTAAAGTACCTATATTGCGACAAATATCGCGCTCTAGAAGTAATTGTTGCTCTTGTCTGCTTGACTTTAAACTGTAAAAGTATTGGTTGTAAAATGTCAATCCTTTTATTGAATGTTTGTATTATGCATATTTCAATGTATTTTAAACTTGAGAGCTGTGGATTTGTGTAAATAAATAATAAAATAAAATATTGACCCCCTTAAACGAAGATTGTTTACACTAGCAAAGCCCAATATTTTATTTAAATATTTCAGTATTATTAATTTCTGAATTTTTGATTAAGCCATACTTTTTACAAATAAGGGCAATTTCGTAGAGTCAGGGCATACACCTATCTATGTACATATATTTATTAGTTATTTTATTAATGTGGTTTATTTAAGTGTACTTAATTAAGATAATATTCTTTGGACCTAAGACAGGTCTAGCTAGTGTATAGCTTGGCTATTATTTTATATTATAGCCGTAAACATTATTTTTGCGAGTCTTGGTTAAAAAAACATAAAGTAATAGTCATACTTGTAAAACACAAGCATTACTATTACTTAAATAGATTTCGATTTATTCAAAAACGCATACATAATTTTTTTCGTGTTTACTACCGCAGTAGTCAGACTGTGTCGCAGTTATTAGCGCTTTAGAGATTACAGTTTTACAAATAGCAGTGTTTAAATAATTTAAACAACAAATTTGAGTATGAGCATGTGTGCTACTGTATGTGTGTGAGTGCATGTGTGCGCGTGCGTGCCAGTGCGAGTGCGTCTGTCTGTGTGTGTTTTGAGCGTAAGTGCGAATTACTACTGCTATGTTGCGCCCAAATGTTATAGCTTGAACATCGTTCGCCTTAACTACCAGCTCACGGGCTATAGCCATCAACAACAGGTCATCAGTATTCTGTACACAGGTATAAAATAGTTCCAATTAGCCACAACACGACGTTATATACATACATGAGGAGTACTTATAATACTAACATGACAACCACTGGATCAATTGAACGATTATTACTTTATTAGGCAGCACTGGGTTTATTTACGTACATTTGTACTACTAGATTTAACGATTGCCAAATGTGTTTAAATAAGGCGTGACATTATATTTCATTCCAGCAGGTCCAATATTAACAATAACACAGACCAAAAGTGATATCTACTGAAACATTATATATTAATATACAAAGCAGCCAGTCCGCATAAATATTTTTCAAACTGTTAAGGTGATATGTATTTATTTGTAATACCACATTGGTACGTCTAACATTAATTAATGTCACGAAGCAATCTCATTAAGGCATAATGCCTTAATTTAAAAAGAAAAACAAACATAGTGAAATAACGTAAAAGATACTATTTTAATGCAAAATAATCAAATAATGCAACTGTCTACAAATTAAATAAATAATAATATCTTTGGTAAAACAGTTTCCGAAATATTGCAAGCATAACTTTGAAAATACGAAGTATTTAAGATATATTATTGCATTTTAACGTTATGGCATCTCTATGGTGGCTAGTAGTTTTCGTCACATGTAAATTGCTCCTTATTTCAAATTAATTTCAATAATAATCTGTAGCTGTATTGCGCAAAATAATGCTTGCAAGATTGTCGATAAGAGGATAAGCTAGCCGTTATAGCAACATAATAATCTTATTATATTTTTCATCGAGAATCAGCTTGTTTTTTAATTTCTTATATATAACCTCTAAGGACACGTTAATATAACACATGAAAGTCAATTTCCATTTCTTGTCAAACGGGAATTTCGTTAGCCAGACCCTAAAAGTATATTTTGGATGTGTGTATGTTGGTATATGTTTCGGGAAATAAATAATTTGTAATGTTGCTATCACGGTGAGACTAACAACACTGTTATTTTTTTCCTTAAAACGTAAAACATTACTTCTACCACGTTAGTAGTATCTACAAACGTGTTAAGAAGATGTACAGCCAGACAAAGTGCCAAAAAACTGTGATAAAGCATAGTTTACCACTTTCGGGATTTATATCTTTTATGATTTATAGGTAAGTATGTAAGATTTATATTTCCTCACTTGCAGCGAAGCTCAAAATGATTATATTGATAAAACCAAAGTATTCTGAATTCCGCTAGCAAAATTGAACAAGAATTGTGATTGAGTAGCAAGATTGACAGTTCTAGTAAAAATGGGTCAAATGACAAAATCAAGCTATTCAATTACGATTTTATTACAATATTGCTAGCGGAATTTAGCCCCTGTATATTTGTAAGTCTTACAGGCATCAGAGTACCTACTTTTACCGCAAATTCCAGTATTTACGGCAGGCATTTAACAATGTTGACGGAACGACTAAACGACAGTCTCATCAATATAGTCCGACAAGTTCTTGCGGAAGCTTCCTGCGGTCGCCAGAGGTGCGGAGGGGATGGGGGACAAGACACGCTACCAGGCCTGTGTACGTCCCCGCGTAGGTAGCAAAAACGTAACTACGCGCGGCGACCCATTGGAAGAGGCTAAACAAGTTGGTGTTGCGAGCGAGCAACGAGACGCCCGCGCGTTTTATTCACCGGCGGCGCACGACACTATGTGTGAATTTGAACGTTGCTGGCTGGACAAGTATGAATAAAGTGCTAGAAAGGTGCGCTAGATGGCGTAAGTAGCTTCTAGTAGCAGTCAACCCTATTGCGTCGCATGATAGTACTTCACTGAATAGTTTTAGTGTATTATGATTCATATTCCAGAGTTATAAGAATTAAATCATCTTGCAATGGATTTCTGTAGATGTCTAAACGAGAATGTGCTTGACTTTGAGGCGAACTAAATTAACCATATCGTTGACGACATTGAGTAAATATTTCATCAAATTTCATTGCAAAGTCAAACTTCTGTACGGAGTACTAGTACTTATTCTGTGACGCTACGTCAGCGGGTAACGTGTAACGTTGCGAGAAAGATGATCTTATTTGACAATCGCGTGAGATTAGCGCTTCCTCGCCACCCGCACGTCTTGTAGGGTGCAAGCGGGGTCGCGCATCAACTTATCGGACAATAGATTGAACCTTTCTCTTATCAGTTGTAATGTAAATCTATGAATCCTTTCAGGTTTATTTTAATATTCTGAAACCATACATGCGTAACAAAATGTACATTCTATGACTACAGTAATTGTAAAGAAAGGCCTTACCAGGAACAAACTATTCGTATACACTTTTTTAAAATGCCTGCCGTGAATCCTAAAAATGGCGTTCCATTACCATTACCATATATAATTATCACAGTTTATCCACCTTGTCAGCCTTGTACATCTACATAACTAAACAATATTCCGTTGTTAAAACAAATTACATTTATATACAAATTCAATTTCATCAATACGAAATGTTAAAATATACAATCTCTAGAAACCATTTACGACAATAAAGTGCTTCTACTACAAAACCACAATAATTTAAATAAAATTACGCACATTGAATAAAATACATTGAAATCATAGGCCGTGAAGTAAAAAATTGATAATCCGCTTAATAATTAGATTTTACTCTAATATTTCACTAAAAATAAATAATGTTGTACTTCCTAGGATTGCTTAGGTTGCACTTAGCCAATCTCAATATGTAGTATAGTCATATGTATAGCGATACAAAATACTATGTGTATGCACGCGGTTATGTTTATATCCAGCATTCGGGTATAATTTAATATTTACAAATCCTAAGCTTTATAACCACTTCGAAGCTCAGTAACTAATTGTAAAACGAAATAGTCATGAAAACCAATGTCTATTCTAGCTAAATAATGATTAACAAATATAAAATGTATTCATATGAGTGAGACAATCATAAATTCATAATCTAGATGTTGAATTGATAACAAATAAATTATTTAAATAATAATTCATTAAACTGCAATGCGATTATTGTATAATTAAATGAAAGCGACGGTTATTGTAATAAAACTTGTTTTTTTTCGAGGGGTCATAAATATGTGTAGTGTAGGTAATGTTTAAAATTGCTGACCTACGCACAAAAATAAATAAGTTGGCTCGTTTCTAGTCTCGGTGTATTCAAATGTCTGCGAGCAGCTCCGAGTAGTAGTGCGTCGCACTTAGGTAGTCTACGAGGCGCCTCGGCAGCGGCAGGCTGCTAATGAGGTCTCGACGAACGTATTTTAATATCACAAATCTGAAAAACGAGCACATTTTGATTTATAATCGCCGAAATATCATAAACTCAAAAATAAAAAAGGTTATGTGGTAGCAATCCCGTAAATAACTATTCTACAGTTAGTGATCATGTATGTTTAACACAATAGATTCCATCACAATGTGCCCTGCCTACGATTAAAACTATGTTCAGTCTCTCTCTCTTTCTCTGTTAAACAAACTAAATGACAACAATAATAATTTAGCGTATTATTACAGGTTTTTGTGTGTTTTCGTCTAACTTTAATCGACACCGAATGAATCTCTACTCAACTCCAATTTCCTTAGCAATTGACAGTTGTTTAATCTGACGTTTCTAAATTAATACCGTCTGTCTCTTTTCGTTTGTTTGGCAGATAAAGAGAGAGACTGAACTTAAATTTAACTCTAAGACAGGTCTAGCGTTGACCCTCGATAGTCTAATATAGGATACAGTATAAATTCTATCGTCAGACAGCAATACTATCGATAGTATCAAAGTTCAATATCGAATGCAGTATCGATAGTATTGTTGCCGACTATTGCAGTAACAATCGATAGTATCGAAACTATCAAAAGTTTTGTCCTAGTGACAGTTTATTCAATAGTACAGTCGGCAGCAGACAGACAGACGAACATGGCTATCACGAAGGTTTTCTTGTTTACTACGGAATCCTCAAAACCAGAGATTCCCAAACTTATTTCATCTAATTTAAAATATTTTATTTTGTGGCATTATTTTTCACCTCATGATAACATTATTATAGCCTCGTTCTAATCGAGACTTTTCTTACCAGAAAGAGCAATAAATGTAACTTTACAATATTATTATTAAAAGTTTCTTTTATTCAAAATTAACAATAATCGACATTGAGCAATAATAATACAACTTTACAATATAAAGAGTATTTTTTACCTATGCCGCTGAAGTTATAATTTACCCATTGCCTCCTTTGATTACATCAGCGCCCCATACTTTTTTCTGGGCCCCTTACCGCCCCGCTCTAGGCCTCCAGCGCCCACGAGGGGACGTTATCGCCCACTTTGGAAAAGACTGCTCAAAACGAATGTGTTCACTAACCTGCACATATGCTGCAAGCTCTGCACGCGCTTGAACCTGGAGACGGGGTACAGCAGTTGGACGCGCACCGGCCCCAGCACCGGTCGCAGGTTCAGGAAGAACAGGTACCGCCCGCTGCGGGACGTCTCCACCGCGTTCTCGATGAACTCCACTATGGTCTGCGCTTTGAACATCGTGCACCCACCGAAGCAAAAGTTACCTGCAATTTGCAATCGGATATAAATAATAACCTCGTGGCACACCGCGAAACTGTACTATACGAAAGTAGCTTACATCTCCGCGCACCGATGGGCGGTATGTATGAGGCCTTTAAAAAAAATTGCTCAAGCATGAGCTCTAAGAGCTCGTTCACACGACGACGATTCGTAATTTTTCACGATTTGTTCTTTTTTTTGACGGCGGCAATCCTTTCTGAATGCCCATGTTCACACGGATCAAGAATCGTGAAAAATGACGATTCGTCTTAAATCTAGTATCGTGTTTTTAAAAATCACGAATCGTCAAAATACACGAATCGTGAATCTTCACAATTGAAGAATCAGCTGATGCCACCAATTCGGAAATTTTGTCGAATCGTGAAAAATCACACACACTAAGTATGCAATGTGAACGTCCATCCGTCATGACGTATCGTGTATTTTGACGAATCGACAATAACGGATCCCGTGTGAATGAGCCCTAAATATACATTTTGTCTAAACTAAAGAGATGCATACATTAATAGTTGCTCGCTGACTGTTCACGCTTCCGACGAGGACTCTTTTTACTAGTTTGTCAAGTTTGACAAGAGCTATCAAAATAACACTCGCAAGGCGATGCTAGCTTGGCAATCAGAGCTAACGTCCAGAGACCAACTAGCGGTCAACAAATTCTAATCCAAATGAAAATCGCTTGTCGCCTAAGGACACTCGCTTATAGCCCTGCGACAAAACTATTGAAACTACAAACTCGCTTCAGGCCAACTCGTTTCTAGTTTCTATCTCTACATGTTTCTCGCTCTACTTGTTTCTAGCTTTACTTGTTTTTTAGCTCTACTTGTTTCTCGCTCATCATTGCCAGTTGCATAACTGGCTCAAGCGCAGAAAAGTGCTACTTTGGTTTCGCTGTCACGGCGCCATTTCAACCTTTTATACATTTCTACATTTTCCAAGCCGCAGTCGATATATCCTAAGGTTTACAAGAAAAAAAAGGGAGTCACCGTTTTTCAAAGATGTTAAGAAAAAATCATCCTATTGATGAATAATAATGTCCTCCTAGCCGAATTTCAACTACAGCGGTCAATCTCAAAACAGATTTTATAGTGCACAAGAGTGTGTGCGCATTACACAGGTGCACATTTACTCTCAAAGTCCGGTGAGACGGCAATCCGACATGACCGGACAGAGATTAGGCGGATGACCAACAGCTTAAGGTGCTTTCCAAGGAATGGGGTAACACCACCAACTTCCTGACTACTAAGCTGTGTGATATTCAGAGACCCGGGATTCCAACCCAGGACAGTAATGGAATTTACTACGCAGATAAGATAATCTTCAGTACTGTAAGAAGAAACAACGCTCTATAAATTGAGTCACACATAGTGCGGACCCAATTAATTTTATTATCTTTTTCAGTGCTTAATTACGGTACCTACTGAAAGTAATAAAATCTTCCTTTTAAACCCAAGTGTCAGCTTAGCGACTGAAATCGGCTTAAGTTTCCTTAGAAATGTGAGACACAGCCACAATTGCCACAAACACGGCATATCTGCTCAATAAATCATATTATATATATTAATAAGCTTCTTGTTTGAAAATTTAATTTAATTATTTTTAACTTCAGATTGCACCGTAACCCCCCCTTCTGTTATCACTTGTGTTCTCCTTTACCCAAAGGTTGTCTGGAAGAGATCGCTCCCAGCGATAAGACCGCCTAATTGTACCTACCAACATGGTTTTCCTTTTTAATATGTTTGTAAAGTGTTTTCTGGTTGCAATAAAGAGTATCTATCTATCTATATTTATTTTAATGAGTTTACATGAGAAGATACAAATATAACCTTACTCACCCTGATCATGTTCAATCCTTACATGCCTAAGTCCATTTAACTTAAACGTTAGTGTGAATATATAATGGTCGTCACTACTATCTCTCACAATAAACGAACCGTCTGGTTCATTGGACAGAATTTTTTCGGCAGCTTCCACCGATATAGGACCCCAGTACCAGCCATACTGTAATAAAGAAAAACCGATTATATTTAGGTCCAGTGATAGTGAATCGTAAAGCTCAAGTATTGGGCAAAGATTATTGCAACATTAGCAACAGCATAGGTGAGAGCGTCGAAAGAAGATTAAGAGAATATAAAGGTTTTTAAAAGAAGCTTTGAATGCGATCGAGGAGTGGAAAGTGTCTGAAGCAAGTATTGACTAATCAAAGGTAAAGGTACTTAGGTAAATCATAGAAAGAAGAGATATAAAATAGGGGCCTGACGCTGCGGCGGACCCGAAATGGGCCAAAAGGAACTAACGATGTTCGCAGTGGATTGGTCATATTTCACAGTCATTTGTGTGCGTACACTGCGCGCCAAAGAGCATTGTGATTTTTTTTATTCGAAATGCGTTTTCTTTTGACTCTAAACTAACTAAACTTAGCCAGACGTGGCGCAGACAGAGTCGACGGTGGAGCGAGTTCACCCAGAAGAAGCCTTTTAAATTTGAATTTTTGTGCTGTTTATGCTGACAAGAGTCTGTTATTAGTTGTACGCACACATAAATGAATTTGGCGACAGAGGTTCGCGAAGGATTACTGAGTTATTACATAAATCTTCTTACTATGATTTGAGGTAAAGGTACGAGCGAGCATCTACAGCCCTAATGTGAGGTCATAATAAACTTACGTCTTTGACTTTCTGTAGCGAGGTAGCAAAGTCCATGACGGTTTCTTCCTCGGAGGGTAGGCGTCGCGAGGAGTGCGGCGCGGGAGGCAGGGGCGGTAACGCGCGACGCACGGCCGGCGCCGGCGCAGTCACCCCCGTCGCACCCACCCCCGCACCAGCCACGCCCTCCCCGCACTCTCCCCGCTCCACCTCCACCACACTGTCCACCGTCGGCTGCCGGCGCCAACGAAACAAATTACAAAAACTTTGCTTCAAATTAATCGACAAAATTCGCACTGGAGACATCTTCGTCTTCTGACTCTGGCTCGACTTCTTTTTATCACTCTTATCTACTTCTATAATATCCTTCGGAATATTCTCTTTATGCTTCTTATTCTTAGCGTTCATACCGAACGAATTCTTAGTCGACTTTTTATGATTATTATTAGTCTCCATCGACTTCGTTATCTCATTGCTCTCTTTTAACAAAACACCAGAGTTGGAATCTTTCGCTTGTCTCGAATGTATACCGACATTCGTTATGATCGCGTTACTCTTCTTGTTTATGGTGTTCCGACACTCGGAGTCGCTGGAGCTAGAGTACAGGGTGTGCAGATACTTTCTCATTTCACGGAGAGTCAAATGTAACGAATCTGTATCCGAATCAGTCGCGTTTTTCTTGACAGAGGAACTAGGTAAGCTATGCCTTTTAGTTTTAACGTCCTTAAGTTTTGTATCCTTAGATTTTTGATTTCTTTCAGGGTGATAATTGCTTACTCCTACGTTAAGTGGTGTACTTTTCCCTCGTTTCTTATTATTCCGCGGAGGTCGTTTTCCTTTATTTCTCATATTATTGCTATAGTTCGGCCTGACCACGTCAATGGGGACCGCATAAATATCGCTGTCGAACGGGACATTGTACATATCCGTAATATCGGACGTCTTGGCAGAGAGGGTGTCATGTGAAATAGCTTGTGTGATAAAACTGGAATCGTCTGCTTGAAACTGAGTGACGAGTGAGTTGTGACTGCTGGAGAGGCGTGACGACAATGAGCTACGAGACGAGGGCCTGGTAGCCCGGCACGGACTCAAATGCAGCAGTCTCGGACTTGCGAAGCGGTGGTTTAAACACTGGCGGCGGTCATACAAAGTTTCTGGTTTCAATTTCCTCGGATATATTGGCGACACATGGCCTGCAGTCATCGGAATATCTAGGCTCGAGAAATTAGTTTTCTTTGTTGATTCATTGATACATAAAACGGTCGGCGGCACAAAAACAGCTGTGCATGTGTCTTCATTTGTTTGAACAGGATTGTCCTGCAGGCATAAATAATTTTGTTTTAAAAGTATTAGTTAGTAACGAAGGTAAGGATGTAAAGTTATTTCTAAGAACAGATAATTCACCTGGAATTCCGGAGGAGGTTCGATAGTAGTGAGGATTACTTTAGCAGGGCCTTTTTTCACCGTATTAAAAAAATCACCGCACATGCGCTCTGAAGCCTCTGTTGACTCGCAAAGTGATAGTGACCTCTCATCAAAGTCACTTTCCTGCAACTGCAAAATAAATCAATTGATTATTTATTACATACCTAGTAATTTTACTAATATTACACAAACTTAGTTACAGACACAAATATAACATAATAAAAAGGTTTAAGGGTACCAAAATGAAAAATGAGTGTGGAACAACAATCTTAGATAAATGGTTGATTTAAAAAAGTAATAACAAAAAAAAATACAGTAAAGTAAATATTTAGCACACAAATAACAAAATTCGCTTGAATGATAGAACAAAGAATCAACCTTAAACAAATAAAAACTACTTAAATAAGTATCCATTAATCAAATAAACAAATAGTAAAATGTATGCATGTATTCGCAATGCAAATATTGGGAAACTTCGCTTTAACAAAATTTTTCTCAACAAAGCAGCAAAAAACACAAAAACAATGTATTTAGTCTTATTCATGAATGTTAAATTCAAGATACATGTCTGCTCATAGTGTAAGTTAAATTTATATTAAAACTAGCAGTTCCCCACAATTTCGTCTGTGCATGATATGTCGGATTTCCCGTATAATCTAAGCTATCTCCATTTAAACTTTCCCTCATTTCACTTAAGGAATTATTTCCAGGTCAAAAACTACTCTATGAACTTTTCGGGGACTCAAACTGTCTCTATACCATTAATCAACATCGGTTCAACCAATTAAGCATGAAGAGGTGACAGACAGACATACTTTCGCATTTGTAATATTAGTTGGATATTATGTAATTCAAAAGAATGATGAAATCAAATGAAATATCACACACACAAACTCCTTCAGTTTGGTTGATCTTAATTATTTATACTGTGGCTGGGTTTTGATTTGAGACATAATTCTAATGAAAATGTTTTTTTCCAAAAATAAATCCCTTTTGAAATTTTCAGCAAGATTTCCTATACATTTTTTTTTCTTTATGACAGTGAATTATTTTGAATTAATCTATATTTCACTTGATATCATGCATTACCTTCCAAATAAAACATTTTCATAACTTTTAGGACCTCCAGATCCATAGAAATAATATATTTTTTAAATAATTTAATGGCTGCTATTTCAAAAGGGGGGGAGTTGAGCCCATCCTGGGTTTTTTATAGATAACATTTGATGTAATGGCCCATAAATTATCGCCAGTCTAAACCTGGAGACACTGTATATAATATAATCTTTGATTATCTAATTGTGATGTGGTATTTAGGATAACAGAGGAACAGAGGATAACTTATTTTGTATTTACAGAGTACATATGTTTCAAACCTAAACTTATAATCTTGGAACATGAACTTGATATTTCTTTGTCTTTTTGGCCTAAGCATTTGCCTTGCTTACCCTATCATAGCAAAATCATACCTGGGTAAAGTACACATCTTTTTGCATGGCAAACATTGTGAATAATATTTTAATTACTTTTGAACATAATAGTATTAGATTTAAAAAGTTATATAATAAATAAAAAGTTACCTTAGGTATTGACTTGTCATTTTTGAATGACAAGATTATTGTTTACAAGGTTTGCCAAGCAAAGAATAACTGACTTTAATGTAATGTGTACAGCAACAGTCTAAGAAATCAATAAAATGTGAAATTTTCTTGAAGAATCATATTTCAGTGTAGTAGTTTAGTTAGATTATTATAACATTATATTATTTTGATAGTGTGTGTTTCACTAAACTTGATTATACTGCAGGCAGCTGATGGTATTAAATAAATAAGAACTCCCTTTTATTAAGTCAGCTAAAAATAAAAGGAGATGGTGTCACAATTTATGTTTTACTAAGAACAACAAATTATATGCATACTTTTCTGGATATATAGAGCTCTAATACATAGGGTTATTTAGCTTTTTTAAACAATCAATCTACATACAGTTTTATTCATATAGATTTCGGGATTTGTGTTCCATAGATTTTGTGATTCTTGTCCTATTGTAAACAATTCATATTGATTTCTGGATTTGTGTTGTGTAAATTTTGTGATTCTTGTCCTATTGTAATCATTAATGAGCGAGCAGATGCAATAAACTATTATAATGTGCTTAAATTAACACAAAAAAGCTTATAAATGTTAAGGTAAAAATGACAATAACAGAAATAGCTAACAATATCACTTGGTGTTGAGCTAAAAAAACAAATCTGTACACATACAATATACATTACTAGATTTGTAGATCATTAGTAGATTGCATTGCACTTTTTACTAAATTGGCACAGGCAAAACAAAAAATTTTATGATATTGAAATGATTATATTAAAAACCAACATAAAGAACATTTTCAAAAATAATAATAATAATGATAGCATAATTTTAAGAGCTAAAAGCCCATAAAGTGATTATAGTTTAACAGGGCACATATAACATTATTTTACTTGAATAATATACTTGTTTAATAATAGTGATTTGATTGTTTGTCAATCACAAAGTTCTACTATGATATGCAAATAAAAAAAGGAACGGTAAAAACCACATAGCCCGCAGCACATTCACGATAGTATGAATTTATAACTTACAAGTAATGTACGTGAAAATGTAACTATTCCTTTTATCAAATCCAAGGAAAAAACAAAAATGTTACAATCAATTAAAATTTTGTGTTATAGACATCACAATCACAATACAATATGTTAATAAAAACAACCATTGACCACAAACAAGTTAGTATGTATGAGTCTCATGATATTTGTGGGTTATTTTAGAGTATTAGTATCGCAACATGACTAATAATAATATATCATAACAGACCTAAAACTGTAGCATTAGCTTCAGTAGCTTAAGTATTGGCCACACCTAGAAAAGTAAACAATCTAAATTTAACAGGGATCTTGTAACTATAGAAATCAAAAGTTTCTGAATATTAAAAATACCAAAAAAGCAGCAATTTAATAAATTTTTACTGAAAGATAGTTTGAAATGGCAGACTACAGCATGAAAATGTGCGCAATTTAATATTGGTTATAAACATCTAAGGAATTAATTTATGTAACGGAGAGTAGGTACCTCACAGAAAAAATACGTGGGAAGGATTCACTCAGACATAAATATATGAGTAGGTATGTAGCAGAAATACGAGTCATCGATATCCCTCTAAGAACACTACCTATTATATTTATGTATCCTAGAACTGCATAAAGATAGTATGTGTGCTCACCTCAGATGCAACGTGATGCCAACCACTCACAGAATCACTTGAAAACGAACCACTTGTAATCAGTAAGCCACTATCTTCACTTAACGGAGGCGCCTCAGATTGTGTTGAAAAGGAAGGAGGTGACTCCATAACCTTTGAAATAGATACGGAACCAAATAATGAACCGAAAAGACATAAATTTGAAGTTTTCTACCTTAGATTTCTAAAATGAAACCTATAAAGATCATGCAGTGACAGAAAATTTGTGATACCAAAGAAACGACAAGTCAACTAACCTAATCCAACAAGACCCAGAACAAGAAATACAAGGTTGGTGCTTTTTAGTCAGTTGTGACCAATCGTAGAACGGTTAAATAGGAAGTGATTGGCTAAAGACATGTCAAAATAACAAAACCCAATGAACAAATAGATTTCATTGGTTGGTTTCGAATGTAGTTGTGAGCTAAATGAAGAGCTCGGTCACGCCACTCTCACGATTACAAAGCTCTGTTTTCACTTCGGGATATATATGTTACGGTAAATCTGATTAATTGAAAATTATTGATATTTTTACAAAATTATTAATAATAACCACATGTTTTGGTAAATGTGAATAAACGATCGAAATTTATTACTTTTAGTAGTAATTATTAATAATTCACGACACATATTGGTAAAAGTTAAAAAATAAATAAAAACCCAATGTTTTTTGAACAGCAGGTATTTATTTATAATATTTAACACAGTCTTACAATTATATTAATTAGAGATCACACAAACAAGGTTACTAGTACTTGCTTTAAAACGAAAGGACAACAAATTCACATATTCTGAACTAGAATATTGAATAAATTAAACTATAAGGGCACATTTATCACAAAATTAACAAAAAAAATCGTATAAAAATCAAATCCACCATCAAACTTATGCAAGAAAGTCTTTCGTGGTTACATAAAATTGTACTCATCGACTATATGCCTCGCATGTCTCGAAGCCTCCTTCCGTTGCGACTGACCCAAGAGCCACGCTGACACGCCACTACGCTGAAGACCTCCCAAATGTGGACGAAGACGAAGTTGCGGGGGCTCTCAAACAGCTTAGCAATGGGAAGGCTCCCGGTGAAGACGGCATTACATCCGAGCTCCTAAAGGCAGGAGGACCTCCAGTCATCAAGGAGCTCGTGAGGATATTTAATGCCGTTATTGCAATTGGGACTACCCCGGAGGCGTGGAGTGGGAGCGTTGTAGCGCTGTTGTTTAAGAAAGGCGACAAGTCGCTCTTGAAAAACTACAGGCCAATCGCGCTCCTGAGTCACGTCTACAAGCTGTTCTCGAGAGTCCTCGCAAATCGCCTCGCCGCAAGATTGGACGCCTTCCAGCCACCGGAACAGGCCGGGTTTCATAAAGGCTACAGTACCGTAGACCACATCCACACAGTCAGGCAGGTTATACAGAAGTCCAAAGAGTAATAACAGCCATTGTGTCTAGCTTTTGTGGACTACGAAAAAGCCTTCGACTCCGTCGAAACCTGGGCGGTTTTGGAATCCTTGCAGCGATGCCAAGTCGACTGGCGGTATGTAGAGGTGCTGAGATGCCTGTATGATATGGCAATGATGTCCGTTTAAGTTCAAGGTCACAAGACAAGACCCATCCAGCTGCTTAGAGGTGTGAGACAGGGGGACGTTATTTCCCCAAAACTGTTCTCAAGTGCACTGGAGGATGTCTTCAAGACTCTTGACTGGGAGGGATTGGGCATCAATGTCAACGGCGAATATCTCACGCACCTCCGCTTTGCCGACGACATAGTTATAATGGCAGAATCGCCGCGGGATCTGCAAAAAATGCTGCACAGCCTAGACTCTGCCTCGCGATGCGATGGTCTCCGGATGAACTTGGACAAGACTAAGGTCATGTTCAACGAACATATTGCCCCGGAACCGATAGCAGTCAGCGGCGAGATGCTCGAAGTTGTCCAGGAATACGTTTACCTCGGGCAAGTGTTGCAACTGGGTAAAGACAACTTCGACCCCGAAATCGCCAGAAGGGTGCAACTAGGTTGAGCAGCATTTGTTGTTGGGCGGAAGTTGCCTACCTGTCATGACCTACGGGGCCGAGACGTGGAACTTGACAGTCAAGCTGGCCCACCGACTGCATGTCGCTCAGCGACCTATGGAACGGTCTATGCTGGGGATCTCGCTAAGGGATAAAATCCGGAACGAGATCATCCACCAAAAGACGAAAGTCATAGATATCGTTCAGAGGTGCAGTAAGCTAAAGTGGCAGTGGGCTGGTCATGTCTGTCGCAGAACCGACGGGCGTTGGAGTAGGAAGGTTCTCGAATGGAGACCACGTCTCGGGAAACGTAGTGTTGGACGCCCCCCTGCTAGGTGGACCGACGACCTGAGGAAGGTGGCCGGTAGTGGCTGGATGCGAGAAGCGGAGGACCGTGAAAGTTGACGCCGTCTTAGAGAGGCCTATGTCCAGCAGTGGACTGAAATAGGCTGATATGATATGATGATAATATTGTAACAAAAATAACTTATTACATTAATCACTACTAGGGTTAAATTATTAATAAAAACCGACAAATGTGATTAATTGATCACTTTAACCTCGACTTTCGGTAATTATTAGTATTAATAGATAATTATTAATAATCTTCAATTATTCACTCTTACCGTAACATATATATTTATACAGCCTGACCAGAAATATATGGGACTTGAATTACGGGCGCTACAAATCCTCTTTATATGACAACACTTGATATAATCATACTAGTGTAGATTGGCAACTGAACATGAAAAACTGTATTTTATATGCTTACATTTATGTTACATTTCTAAGTCTGATAACAGATTCTACGATCCAAAAACATAACATAATACTCGCAAATTAAGTAGGTATATGTTAAAGTCAGTGACACTTCATAATATTGGCCTTAAAATCCGGACCAAATTGGAATTATTTTTGGTAAACTACAGTCCGGTAGAAGTAAAATTTCCTCATTTTCTTTTTAATTATATAATTAATAAATATTTATCATTTTAAATATTCACGATAATTTATTATAAATATGTACCTACATAAGTAATATATATACAACTTATTAATAAAAATTACGATAAATTATTTAATACAATACAAAAACAAAATTTATAAAAAGGGTCCTTGTGGTAAGGTTCCCAGGATGCTGGCAGCAATACCGCGCTGGATAGCGATGCTTATACGCTGAGCAAGGTAGCTGCCAGCTCTTAGGTCACCACTGATGTCAACTAGCCTCTTGGAAATCTCTTTGAAAAAAGAGAACGTAAATATTGCATGTGAGACTTTTGAAATTTCTACTATTTCAGTAAAATATCTTAGCAGGGTTGAAATAAAGTAAATAAAACTATCAAAACAAGTATTATTAATTATTATTTTCATAATCGTCATTACAATATTTTCCGTTGGCGTCAGTAGCCAATTCTCACTGTGCGCACTATATGACGTATCAAAAATTGTGATATGACAACTAAATCAGTAATTTTTATACAGAAATTATGTTGGTTACAAAGAGTTTCTTGTCAAAAATTATTACAGCACATGTTAAACCACGTTTCTTTTACGAAAGCGAAAAGTTCTCGGTGTTTTTAACACATAAAAATATCACATACTTGAAAATTAAATCACGCTTCTACTTTGACCCTAATCATTATGACAACTAGTGTCATGACAATGACGATTTGTGGTTTCTGTAGCCAGTAAAAGAAATTAGTTCCAGTTCTTTTCCGCAACATGGCGAGGTCCCCTAAATATATTTTTGGTCAGGCTATACATATTTCAAGTGGAGCTTGCAAAAGGTGAGCAAATAGGGAATATTAGAGGGTAAATTCGTTGAGAAGATAGAATTTTTATTTTTATTCTGTCTACTCAAAGGGTAAATTATACAGGTATTAAAAATCTAGTGCAAAGATTTTGGAACTTTCATGGTGTGGTGCCGGTACCAACCTATAGCTCATAGGTCGGTAGGTATCTGCCATTGAGTAGATACAGGTGGCCCGTTTACAGTGGTCTAAAGATTTACCGCCAAAGTTTTGCTGACACTGCTAAAAAGTATCTTAACATAGGGTTATTCTTTACACAAAAAGTCATATATACTTAGTTAGTAATTAGTTAGTTAGCTTATCGCCACAATTATAAATAATAAAGTGTATCTTATCTAAATATTTAAACTTACATTAGACATGTAGGATGATAAAAAAAAAAGTTTTTTTTTTAATTTCCGATAGATCCCTTGAATGGTGTGTGGACTTTGTGGGCGAAAAATACTGGCTTTCTTCTCACACAAGTGTGATTTATTCGGCACACTTTGAGTCAAGATGTTTCCAAGAATGTTCGGGTGAAAAAATAAATTTGGCCGTGCAGCAGAAGCAGTGCCTAGGTACTTTGAAACTTCTTAGCCAAGTGTGTAGTTTTTAGGGTTTCTTACAGGTAAAAACGGGACTTATTAAGACTCCGACGTCCGTTCTGTCTGTCACCAGGCTGTATCTCAAAAACCGTGATTTCTAGACTTGAGTTTTTGCTCGATAATAAGAACGGCAACAGGTAGACGCTTAAAATACTCTAATGCCTATGTGCTGCAGTAGACCTACATCAAAATGTATGAGTCATATTATTGTAAAGTTTCGTCAAAATCTATTGGTTTTTGTATGAAAGGGCAACAAACATTAATAAAATTAATCGTCACACAGTTGAAACAACCATATATATTAGTAGCACAGGATTAGTGCACTCAGTCCGTTAGTAAGCTAAATAGAATAGAATAGAATATTTTTTATTGCTTTCATTACAAATAATTTGTTAGCTATGTCCCGCTTAGAGTAAGTATAATGGAGGGAGCATAGACGGCTTTCCCCTTTAGCCAAAAATATTGGCCATATAGTTTGACAGCTTATATATAACTTATTGGACGTGACGGTTTCACAGAAACTATCTAGAGTTGTCGCAACACACATCTCCATAAAGAGGATTGAAAATGGTGAATTTAGGACTTTACATGAATTTTTGATGTACCTATTTTAAGTGAAAACACATTATGTATGAAACCTTTCCCTTTATTGTGTTGTTTAAAAAACTGCCAAGGTGTCCTATCATATTTCCACGTCTATTCTCGATCGTCTTCAAAATGTTTCGCTTATACAGCCATAATATTAGTAGTATAGGGTGAGTGCATTCAGTTATTGAGCTAACGAATTAGTTAGCCATGTCCCGTCCTTAGCAGGAAATGGAAGTGGCAATAAATGTCAAAAATTTTGTAGTGTGCTATAGCTATTCGTGTGCTTCTTCGCCCCCGCCAAAAGTGGCGAAATTTTCTGAACTGGGATTTTGACACATGCTCCCTCCATTATGATTGTCAATGGCTGTGTCAGGCTAAATATCACTGGAAATTGAGCATTTTAGCTAGTTTTATTTTGACAGTTACACGCTTGCACTATTGACAAAGTGAAGAAAAATAGGTACAGAAAAAAAATAAGTCAGATAAAGTGACAGGTGAGGGAGAAAAAAAAGTTATAATTCCTATTCTATTTTGTGCTCCTCTAATTTTTAGTGTTTTTTATTATAGTAAGAAATGCTATTTCTAAAGCACAAAATTAAATGAATCGTTAATAACAAGGCAATGACTGCGGATAGATGAATAGCAGATCCTTTCTAAGTAAACATTTATTCAGTGTTCCAGTGGCAAATAAATTAAACTTGGTTTATTTACCTAAAATCACAACCAAACCAACCTATAAATTCCTTTCAATGTGTTCTTAAAAGTCCAGATTTCTAATCTTCGTTTTGTTATATCAAATTGCATTTTCTTATTTTCTAAAGAACTTTACAGTTACATTCGAAAATGAAATAATTGCAGTAAACTTGCTTCTTTGGCATGTTGTTTGGGTCCAACTAAATAGTATTTATCCAGATTTGCAGCACTCTAAAATGTAAGCGCGTTGTGTTGTTGCTGAAAAAGCTAGTTCTTCACTTTTTAAATTTTTAGGTAGGTGCTAAACCTAAAAAAACGACATGATAGCTTTGATGAGATAAGTCTCTATTCTGTTTTCATAAGGAAAACTCATTTTCTTACAGTTTAAGGTGTAATCCAAATTTTAGGTCATAAAGTTCAGGGTGAAAAATGGTAAATAGCCAGATTCCCTTTCAGAAGAATTAACTAAGAGTGAAGCATTTCTAATTGCTTTGTATGGCAGAGATGGCCAAGCTTCTACTTCTTAAAATGCTGTGAATGTGGATAAAATAGGTGAACCCACATAACTTAACAAAGAAGAAAGATAACAGCAATTATTGCAATTTCAGCATTTGTTTTATATGATAGTATTCTAACTGATCAATAGAACATCATGGTTGTTTTTAAACCATTTTAATTTTACAGTAACCCAAAAATGGCAGATTCACAAGTCGCGAATATTGTGAACGAGATATTGGTATGTTTAGATCATTATATTATTGTTTTTAAAAATATATTTTTGTGACCCAATGTGACAGCAGAGTTGTAACTGTTTTGATTGTTTGTAGAGAGTTGAGGCAGTGGAAGAGGCATTTAGCTGTTTTTTGGTCAACAAGCCAGAACAAGACAGTGAACGCGTATCCATATACCAGAAGAAACTATGCTCTATCATGACTACTTTGAGCGCAGACTTGCAGGAGTCTGCAATTCGCCAGTACCTAATACTTACAGCTGTTCTCACAAACAGATATAAAATGAAGCAATTGCTGGCTCTTCTAGAGAATTTAGTAAATACCAATATACTTCAAGCGCGGTGAGTACCATTCTTGCTCAGCTTTGTAATAATTGTCGTCATCATCATCTTGGGAACTGATCTCTTGTCTGTTTTCTTTTCCGAATTTTATTTGACCAAAACAGTTGATTGGTGTCTCATATGCACTCATATAGAGGTGATCATTGGCTAATTATTGAACCTTACTTTCACGAACTAAAGTTTCAGGGTTTGGGAGATATGTCAATTTTTATACAATTATTACTGATCGAAAACCGGAACTTAAAGCCTATGTTCTTTTCAGGGTCAGAGCAGACCCTAGGTCTTAAACTATCTCTTTACTAATTTTCATTAAAATTGGTTCAGTGGTTTGAGCGTCAAGAGGCAACAGGCAGACAGACACACTTTCGCATTTATAAATTGAATTATTTCTAGTGTTTTGTGGTTTAAAACAATGTATATTTTATTTTCAGTATGCTTTGTGACTGTATATTAACAAGTGATAAACTTGTGTATCAAAACGCTGATTACTGGATTGAATGTTTCAATTTAGTTAGAAGAATAATTGGGGGTGTAGATTACAAAGGTGTGAGAGAAATAATGAAAGTTAGTAGACAATTTTTTTTTACAATTTACTAATTAGCATTTTTCTTCTATTTGAGAATGTAATTCTGTTTTAGGCCTGCAGAGAGAAGGCACATACACTGCCTGTACGACTTAATTCTAGCACAATGCCACAACTTAAGGCTTTGTACAATGTGATAGAGTACATTTTTGACAGGAATGCTTCATTACTACCAGCATACTTTATTGTCACAGAAATTCAAAAAGATTATCCTGATAACAATCACTGGCCTCATTGGCAGCTTGCCAAATTATTAACGAGTTTTGTTGAAAGCTTTAAGCCCTGCGCTCAAATGGTCTCCATAATCGGTCATTCCCATATGCTGCCTGTAGTTGAGTTTTCAGGTTATGCTGACCATCTTGTAAATCCATGGAGATTGGACCCCACAACTTTAAAGTTTTCTTTGAAAGGAAATTTGCCTTATGATGATGAGCTATTAAAACCACAAATAGCCTTGCTGAGACATGTATTACAGCAGCCTTATTCTAGAGATATGATGTGTTCAATGTTAGGGCTCCAGAAGCAGCACAAACAACGTTGCATAGCACTGGAGGACCAGTTGGTGGAACTGATGATATTGCCTATGGAAAAAAGTGAACAAGAAAATGAAGATGATGAAATGTCATCCACTCATTGGTGCTGGCTACATTTGTCTTCCCAGGTGATATATTTGATCCTGATAGGATTTGCTTCATTTCCGAATATTGTTATGGGCCTGCACAACAAACTGATCGGACATGATATGAAGAAAGGGCGTGATCATCTTATGTGGGTTTTACTGCAATTCATATCTGGAAGTATACAGCGGAATCCTCTGTCAAATTTCCTGCCTATAATAAAATTACATGAGCTCTTATACCCAGAAAAAGAGCCTCTTCCAGTTCCAGATTGTGCTAAGGCGCATTGCACTCACCAAATGGCTGTAGTCTGCATTTGGATGCACCTGTTGAAAAAAGCCGAAACGGAACACAAAACCATGACAATGCCTCCCAATTTAAAAGTGCAGTATGAGTAAGTAAATACTTACAATATTTTGATGTTTTGTACAATATTTCTACCTGTTATTGTATATAAACTTTTTTCAGATATCTGCAACATCTCATGACTTCAAACAACACACCAACACTGACTGGATCTGACTACAGGATCGCTTTGTTGTGTAATGCTTACTCTACTAACCAGGAATATTATGCAAGGCCAATGGGTATTATTATTGAGACACTGTTCGGTAGCCAGAAAGCTCTGCCAAATGGTAATCCAGCCACCCCTCTACCAACAGTTCCTTTGTCAATGTGTATATTGGACAGTCTAACTTTACATTGTAAAATGTCTTTGATACACTCAATCGTAACGCATGTCGCGAAACTCGCCCAAAATAAAACGAATATGCCTGGGAGCAGTATGATGGCCCCGGCACTGGTTGAGACATACAGTCGATTGCTGGTTTATACTGAAATTGAATCGTTAGGTATCAAGGGATTTATAAGTAAGTAAACACATCCCTCCTTATTACAAAAAAACTTAGTACCAGGTTTAAACCAGGACAAAATATTAGCCCACCAATTAAAAGCGCGTTTCTCTATTAGGTAATGTCAAGAATGTGTCATTCATTTCTAATTTGTCTGTTAATATTTAGATCTGGTTGAAGCCTGGTACTAACTTTTTTGTAATAATGCCCATCATGTTTAAATTTATTTTGGTTTATGTTAGTATATTGTAAGTATTTAGAAATATGACTAAGACATTAGTTAATATTTCAGATCAACTATTGCCTAATGTGTTCAAGTCCCACGCGTGGGGTATTCTGCACAACTTACTCGATATGTTTTCGTACCGCATACACCACATTCAGCCGCACTACAGAGTTACATTACTGTCAAACATACACTCTTTGGCTGCATACCCACAGGCGAATCAAACGCAACTTCAGCTGTGGTAAGTGCATCCCTATAACAAAAAAAATATCTTTTTCTTGTTTAATATACTTAAAATATCACAATTAATGTTGTTGAAGACATATTTAAATAGTCATTTTTGTAATAATAAAACAAAAAGATTTTCAGGTGTCTCTTTCCAATCAACTGCTATTACCCAAGATGTTCATACACATTATGGATATGTATTATTATTATATTTTTACAGCTTTGAAAGTACTGCGCTTCGTCTCATAACAAGCTTGGGTAGTTCAGGAGTTCAGCTGCAAATGTCTCGGGTGGTTTCCGAACCGAAGTCCTTGGTCTCGTCTGAAAGCGAAGAGTTGAATCGAGTGCTGGTCCTTACATTGGCACGTGGAATCTACATGACTGGAGCCGGTAAATTGATCTTTTTAAGGTTCCGTGCCTCAAAATGAAAAAAAGAACCCTTAAAAGATCACTTTGTTGTCCATCTGTCAGTCAAGACCCTTTTTCAATAAACCTCAAATACTTATGATGCCGCACAGCGCCGAATCTCAACGCGTCACCGAGCGTTGCGTTGCGGCGCCGCAAAACAAAGCGTTCCACTGCCGACCTTTAGGGCATCCATAGCTTTTTTATGAGTTTTGAACGTTGGTGGACGTATCTTTAGCATGGATCGCAATGAAGGTATTGCTCTTTTGTTGTTAAGAAGACATTTCACCAATTTAAATAGACGACAGAGGAGATATATGGATACATTCATTTAGCGAGGCAATGAATCCCGATGCGGTACTTTTCTCGAAAATACGCAGCATTAAAGATAGATGAAAAAAATTTTTTTTACTTCTTTAAAATGAGTGTATTATTTGAAGAGCTATTAAGCAAGCTATTTCCATATATTGTTGTCTCCTTGTGTGACGTCTTAACGCTGGAAAATTCTATATAGCAGCGGGTGGCACTGCCGATTTTGGCGGTGCAGTGCCGCAAAGTAGTTGTGTCTCGGCCCTTAGTGTTTCTTATTTAGAGTATCATGTATTGTATTATTCGCATATTAGGACAAGATAATATTGATTTTCCTCGTTTTACGAGACTTTCGAAATACCAAAAGTCGTCAACGATGACCCTTATTCCTCAGGCAGTGACGGGGCGGCGGTCAAGGAGCTACTAACGACGATTATGACGAACACGCCGCACATGTGGTCGCAGCACACGCTGCAGTGCTTCCCGTCTGTGCTGGTCGAGTTCTTTACACAGGTACGAACCTGGGGCCCAATTCTGACGCCTTCGATTTTATGTCACATACGATATTTATCGAAAAAACATAGCGGATATCACATAATGTGAAAAATATTCGACATTTTCATACTTGGAGAATACGTAACATCTAAATTATGTGAGATATTATGTCAAATTCGATATTTATCGAAACGATACGTTAATATCACAAAATTGAGATTTGTCTTATTCTCAATGCATCAAAATGTTTGATATTTATCTCATTCTACGATATCCACCATGTTTTTAGTATGAGTTTACCCAACTTAAGGACTTCTACTTTGTAAGATTCGTCTTCGCTCCAAAGTTCTAAACATACATTTTTTTTTATTATTCCAGAACCCAGCGCCTAAAGAAAACAAGCAACTGCTAAAGAAGTCTGTAGATGAAGAGTACCGCAAGTGGACGTCGATGGCGAACGACAACGACATAATATCGCACTTCTCGGTACCGGGCACGCCGCTCTTCCTATGCCTGCTGTGGAAAATGATCTTTGAGACGAACAGAATCAACCCCATCGCTTTTAAGTGAGTGCCTTTTTTTTTGCGTACGAAATGCGTTGAGCATTTTAACACCGTCCTATTAGAAGCATCTTAACAAGGAATGTAGGGACCAATCGGATCCTTAGTAAGTAGGTAGGAACCTAGTGAAATGCGATCGAACGAAAGTCCGGTCGTTAGGGCTGTCACATGCCGGCCGGATCGCACGTAAGATTGATAATAAGTAACGTGACGCGACATAAAGATATTGATATATCGAGGTGTTTATATCGGTAGGCGATTGGCATTCCGCGATCTCAATTTGCACATTGTTATGAAGAGTTCGTATTTACTTATACTCGGCCCGGCGAACCTTGATCCCTATGACATTGACAGTTATTCCTACGACACAACATTGTAGTGGCGTCATCGTTATTAGAATCGAATTGGAGGCTTCTATAAATGCCATTTATTAAATTACGGTAGATATATGCCATTACAATGATATTCCGTCGGAATTATAACAATTCTTAACATTTACAAGAAATTAAATCAAATTTCACTTACAAAAATTAATCGACTGTGTCATCCGGTGGGACTCGAACCCACGTCCCTTCGCTATCCGGGCGAGTGCTCTTACCAACTAAGCTACGGAGGACTTTAGTCAGTCGACGAATTTTTGCAAGTGCTTGCTACGCCAGTGAGCCGGCGTTCGATTTCATCAATACTTGGGGAATGTACCCGCATGTATCCAATGGAAATATTTTTACAAATATTTAACCATCAGTTAAGATGAAATCAGCTTAACTTATTTTATTTTTATAACTTAAGCAATTATTTTGCAATTATTTACAAGAAATTATCTCAATCAGACTTTACGTTTACGTCCTGCAAAAGTTACTTCGTTCGGAAGATATCGACTAGTGCGGAAAAATATTGATAAACAAATGTCGATAATGGAAACGAGTGTACATGATTTATAATCATTTAAGTTATAGGTGCTGAATGTTAAAAAGTTGCATGAAATTGTTTTTATTTCACTCAAATTTATCAAATATTCTGGGAACACCAGGTTTTGTTTTTATATAAGATTAGATTTTATTAGTATCAGTTTTCATGTGTGGCATAATTAAGTGATAAATTATGAGTGTCATTACTTTTTCATACTTAAGTATTAGTACATTCACTATTGAATAGAACGGAGCGCGGCATACATGCACTCACGATTGTATACCCAAGAGAATTAAAAAATTAACTGTAGGACAAAACCATACAAAACAAAAGCTGTTCAGCGATCATTTATTTATATATTTTAATCTGAATCTAAAAATGACATTAGGGTTTGTGTTACGAACTCGGAATCATAACTGCAGCTACTGTCGCCTACGTTTATCAAAAACGGCTCATCTACAATGCTGTCGTATCGTACGTCTCGATCCCAATCATCAAAACAAAGTTTTAAAGCATTATATTGGCAGTGGTAGAGCGGTAGCCAAATCACATTAAGTTACATCGACACGACCCATCACTAACATGAACTGTCATAGGGATCAAGGTTCGCTGGGCCGGGTATAAATAGTGATGCGTAGTGATCCTTCTGTAGTTGCGCTATTGTTTTTTGTTGTTCTACCCGTTTCTGACAAAAGGCTCTTGACAGACAAAGTAACACAACAAAGTCCTACCAGGCCACTCAGAAAGTATTGCGAAAAAAAGATTTTATATATGGCCAGTCTGGCCGGTTAGAATCTTTTTCGAAAATATTATTAGTTTTGGTAAAAATAGGTGTGTTCCATTTTCAAAATTTCCCTCCACATTTTTTGTGAGCCAATTCAAAGTATCGTGTCCGACTGAAAAATGAATCTGCGCCGGGAACATTTTAGAGTTATGATTTTTTACGATTTCAAGTGTCGCCTGAAACCGGAAGAATCGTGCGATTAGTGAAGGGCAGTGGATAAATACTCAAAGAGTAAATACTCGGATATTTATCCAAAATGGGTAAATACTCGTTTTTATCAATTTTTATCGGATATTTACTCGAAATGGTGGATAAAAATAACTAATTGGGCCTGGACCCTACTTTAACAAGCGCGACAGGTGCGATACCTGTCATTTAAATTTTTAACCGTTTTAAAAAAGGAAGGAAGTTCTATGTCCACCATATGTAATTTTTTTCGTTTTGTTTTATCTACGATCACAGAGTTCTTTGTTTGTTGTGGACTTATTTTCATAATTTATTGTTTTTCTCATTTAAAGTACATACTTTTGAGGTTATCTCAGTGTCACAAAGTCAGGATCTGATGCTGAAACCCAGAGAAAATTAAGTTCGCGCTTGCTCCGTATGCGCCTTTATAAACATTCTAGTGTAAGTAAAACTGCCTGTTGATTTAGTTTTCAGCACGCTGGCTTCTATTCAAGAGGCCCTGGTTTCAAACCCCAGTTCGAGCCGATTACTGGGTTTTACTGTTTTAAAATAACTCAGAAACAGCTCGAAGTCAGGAAATTGGTTATCCATCCCATCTCATCGAACTATAAGAGTGAAGGATCAGATAACTGCACTAATGAATTGTGCACACACTTGTACACTACTCGTATAATATCTCAAGCGCAGTTGGCTAATCTCTGTTGATTGGTTACCTTATTTGAAATTCGGCTATTTAGCAGAATATAATTATTATTTTTAGTTTTAGTGTACTAACTCGTTTGAAAGGTAGTTCCTTTGACAAATGACAAAACCTTATTAAAAAAACTAGATCAACTGTTTTCAGAGGTCATCGCGTATTGTCTCGTACGTTGTTTTGATGCCCTCCAACCTCCTAAACCAGTTGGCTTTCGAAAAGGCTTCATAAGACCATATCCATACGCTAAGGAAAATTATACAGAAGTCCGAGGAGTACAATATGCCTCTATGCCTCTTTTTGATTTAATCTAAGCATTGAATGGTTACCTTATTTGAAATTCGCTTAGATTAAATCAAAAAGAGGCCTCTATGGTTAGCGTTAGTCGATTATTAGAAGGCCTTTGATTCGAACGAAACGTGGGCGGTGCTACAGTCTCTTCCGAGGTGTCACATAGACTATAGGTATATAGAGGTGTTAGACTCTAACACCTCTATATACCTGTAGTCTATTATATATTATGTATAATATGTTATGTAGTCTATATATATTTATATATGTATACTCTAACAGTTAGAGTATCTGTACAACAATCACCACGTCGGTCCCTGAACAGAAGCAGAGCTCGAAGGCCATTCTACTGCGGAGAGGTGTGAGACAGGGAGACGAATATCTTTTAAACTGTTTACAGCGACATTAGAAGACGCCTTCAAGCTTCCGGAATGGATTTGGATTATTGTCAACGGCGAATACATCACATACCTCCGGCTTGCCACGCTGGAGGAGCTTGTAACTATGCTCGAAGACCTCAACCGAATCTCCCACTAAGTGGGTCTTACAATGAACATGGACAAGACGAAAGTAATGTCTAGCTCCAGAGTGGTACCCACTCCAGTATCTGTTGAGAAGTCAACTCTCAAAGTTGTTGACAATTACGTCTACCTGAGACAAGAAGTTACTTGCATTGGTACGTTGTGGTCCAACTAGGTAGTAGTTGGACCATTAGGTAGGTCCAACTTCGAGAAAAGAGGTCTGTCGACGAATCCGATTTGGCTGGGCAGCGTTTGGGAAACTACGCAAGAGCACCTTTCCGTCTTAAGTACCTCATTGCCTTAAGACGAAAGTCTTTAATTAATGTA
Source organism: Pyrausta nigrata (assembly GCA_949316185.1). Classification (NCBI taxonomy): domain Eukaryota; kingdom Metazoa; phylum Arthropoda; class Insecta; order Lepidoptera; family Crambidae; genus Pyrausta; species Pyrausta nigrata. The sequence continues at coordinate 7,152,934 of OX438936.1, forward strand.
TGCTGCCAGTGATCACATACGGATCTGAATCATGATCTCTGCTATGGGCCTTATAAAAAAGCTGAAGTTCATGCAATGGCGAGGACTATGCTCGGTGTTTCTCTACGAGATCGAATCAAAAATGAATAAATATGTAGAAGAACTAAGGTAAAGCACATAGCCCTGCGAATCAGTAAGTTCAAGTGGCAATGGACAGGGCACATAGCGCGAAGAACTGATAGCCGTTGGGGCAGAAAAGTTCTAGATTGGAGATCCTTTGATCAAAGGCGCAGCGTAGGACGGACTTCCTACGGCAAGATGTACAGACGACCTTGTAAAGATTGCAGGATCACACTTAACTGAATGCAGGCCGCTTGCAATCGGTCGTTGTGGTAAACCATGAGGTAGTCCTATGTTCAGCTGTGGACACCCTACGGCAGCATCAACATGATTCTTAGTCGAAACCGAAATCTTGGTCTTTTAATATTAAGATCGATTATTTTTGTTTATAACTAATTATATGGAACTAGCTGTTGCCCACGACTTCGTCCGCGTGGACTCGATGATACAAAATATTTTATACTCCCGTCGCGCCATCCAGCTATCATGCTCTCTTAGTCTGCCATGTCGTATGGCGAAGAGAGGAATGAAAAATTGAAGTCAATAGGCACTCTTTTTGGATAGGTTAGGAGGGCTCATTCACACAGGATCCGTCATTGACGATTCGTCAAAATACAGGATAACGTCATGACGGATGGACGTTCACATTGCATACGGAATCGTGTTTTTCACGATTCGTCAAAATATCCGAATTGAATTTAGATATAGTATGTACTATTAGATACGGCGGCCACTCATCATTGGGTATATGTAACTCAGTGAAAACACAACCATGGCGCGTTTTAAAATTCTACTAACGCCATCTATTGTCAACATTCAGAACTAAAAAGTAAGTACTGATAGGTTCAAAATAATACATTTACATCCTCCATCATCCCTTATTTTATCCCCATGGGGGTGGAATTCATTAAATTCCTATTTAAGCAGACGTCTTCATAATAGTAGCTCGAAAATCTAAGAGAAGATTAATACAAACTTTCATCCCCTATTTTATCTCCTTGGGGGCAGAATTGATCAAAATCCTTACTTAGCGGATGCCTACGTCATAACATCTACCTGCATGCCAAATTTCAGCCCGATCCGTCCAGTGGTTTGGGCTGTGCGTTGATAGATCACTATGTAAGTCAGTCAGTCACCTTTGAGTTATATTTATTATATATTATTTAAATTCAAAAACTCATAAGCACTTGTTTTAGTTGTATAATAATCATAAATTTGCGTGTTATAGCAAAAAACATGTTTATAAAATATTTATCCGTCTTTTTGGATAAATACTCGAGTAAAAATGGATATTTATGAGTATTTATCCATTTTTAGTATTTATCCGGATAAAAACCCATCACTACGTGCGATAGATTTCAAATGGCATTTATGGATGAAGGCCCCTCCAAGGCCACCGTGTATCGTTGGTACAACGAATTCATGCGCGGTCGACCAACCTTGGGGATGAAAAACGAAGCGGTCGCCCTTTGACAGCTATTACGGAAGAAAACGTGCTAGCAGTGAAATACACTTCTAGACACATCTATTGGCCCACCTTGTACTTTCAGTTTCATTTGGTCGTAGGTTAAATTTTATATTAGGTCGAGCAAAAAGTTTTTATGCAGTTTTGAACCTGGCACATTCACAATTTCATTCAATAGTCTTTTTTTGAATTTCGAACACAGAATTTAAAGAAACAAAAGACAATTTGGAGCCTGTTTGTTGATATCAAACAATCGAATACTAAGAAAACTTGGTTTTATTGGTTTACTTGGATTTAATTCTTGAAAAAGTGATTGATATCTTTGGTTTTGCAACAAACATTACTTATCCTTAACATTTAGGTGAGGTTCTATCAATAATCTATGGATACTTCACCTGAAGTCGCCGCCCAAGCTGTGGCACTTATTCAGGCCGGACACAGCCAAAGAAACGTGACTGCTCAACTTAATTTAAGTCGATCTGCGGTCCGAAATGTTTATCGGAGGTACCTAGAGACTGGCGGCTTTGTTCGTCGCCAAGGAAGGCCACGATCTCGGGTCGCAACTGAAAGGCAGGATCGATTCATCGTGACGACCAGCTTGAGAAATCGTCACCTTACCTCCATTGAGTTACAAAACCAACTTCGCGACTTCCACGGAGTATCTGTGAGCGCTCGAACTGTTCGGAGAAGGTTAAAAGAACGCGATATGGTACCACACAAGCCAGCTAATGGGCCCAAACTAACGCGAGCCCACTGAACAGCCTTCATTTCGCACGCAGTTATTTGAATTGGACACAGCAAGATTGGAGCCGTGCACTCTTTTCTGATGAGTCTAAAATTGTGTTACACGGCAATGATGGAAGGAAGAAGGTCTACCGACGTAAGGGAGAGCGTTTCGCACAATGCTGCTTTGAAGAGAGGGTTGCTTATGGCGGTGGCTCATGGACTGTCTGGGGCGGTATATCCGCGAGCGGCAAAACTCAACTTGAGGTTGTTACAGGACCACGGCTGCCAACATTAAATGCTGAAAGGTACATTCGTGAGTGCTTAGAACCTCACGTGATACCATACGCGGACTATGTGGGCCCAAATTTCCTTTTTATGCATGATAATGCAAGAGCCCATGCGGCCGGCATCGTCAGGGAATATCTTCGGGATGTGAACATCACAGTTATGGACTGGCCAGCCAGAAGCCCAGACATGAAACCCATTGAGCACATGTAGGACGAGCTATAAAGACGTGTTAGGGCTCGTCAGCCAGTTGCCCAGACGATGCAGGAGTTAAAAACTGCCAGAGAAGAGCAATGGGAGATGATCCCTCAAAATTTCATAGAGCGGTTGATAAACTCTATGCCTAATCGTATGAGAGCTGTGGTAATTAAACCTTTATTTGATGAAACATGTTTTTATTCAAAAATCAATTGCCTTTAACAAGGCGCATATCCGACTTGTTAGGCGTAGCTCCATGTCGTATGGTATTCTGAATTCAAATTTAAAACAATACGATCGAAAAAGATGGTAAAATGTATCAGGTTTAAAACTGCATCAACAGTTTTTGTTCAATCTAGCAATCATATTTCGGTAGGGGCCATCGAAACCTAAACTCTAAGGTGGGCCAATAGATGTGTCCAGAAGTGTATTTAATGCAAGATAATAGGCGAATTACATATCAGGAGATTCAGCACATATTGAAGATTGGATCGGGAAGCGTTCACGAGATTCTACACGGGCATCTTCGCGTGAGGAGGATAGTATCACGCTGGGTGCCGCACTACCACACCGACGCTCAGAAGCAGGCCCGGGTGGAATGGTGCCGCGATATGCTGAACAAGTTTGAAGCAGGCTCGTCTCGGCATGTTTAGGACATCGTTACTGGTGATGAGACCTGGATTTATCAATACGATCCAGAAACCAAGCGCATGTTTGCAGTTTGGGTGTTTCAAAATGAACCAACGCCTACCAAAGTGAAGCCATCTCGGAGCGGGGGGAAGATTTTGATCGCCAGCTTTTTTAATTTGACTGGCCACTTGGTGTCGATTCCCTTACGAGATCAAAGAAGCATCAAAGCCGAATGGCATTCTACCAAATGTTTACCAGAAGTTTTCTTTGTTGTGAGCAACAAGCGACCAAAAACTGGACTCCGCGGACTACTGCTCCACCACGACAATGCGCCTGCACACACCGCGCTCAAAACGAGGGACTTCCTAGACAGCACGCTAGTCAAACTCCTTCGTCACCCTCCTTACAGTCTAGAACCGTGTGACTTCTTTTTATTTCCAAAAATAAAAAAACAGCTTATAGGGGTACAATTTTCGTCGCTGGAAGATACGCTGGCTGCGTTCGAGCAGGCTGTAAACGAGGTGTCTGCGGCGGATTGGAAAAAGTGTTTTGAAAACTGGTTCAGACGCATGAATCTTTGTATAGGGGCTGGTGGCGAGTACTTTGAAAAGATTTAATAAAAATATATGTATTGAACAATTTTTTTAGTGTCGCACAACTTTCTGAGTGTCCCACGTATATGGCTCCGCGCAGATGGGCCACTGCACTGACTACAGCCACCGGTTTTTGTGACAAGATTTTCACATTGATTTATACGTTTTGTATGGCGTCTCCGTACACGTGAAGCGAGTGGCGGCCACTCGCGTTTCAGTGTTCGCAACATGCTACCGGTGGAGTTTACTCGCTATTTTGTCAAAACGTCAAAACTATATTGGTGATAGACAACCACCACCAACCACCGATGGCGGCCACCGACCAACTTTGTTTGCGCGGGATTAAAGGACGTGGCGCGCGACAACCAGTGAGGGCTGTGTTCGGTGGCCCATTTGAGCGGATTTTTTTTCCATTTGAAGTCCGTACTCTTAAAAAAATACAAAATTCGCTGTTTTACGATCTCCCAAAGGATACTGGAGCGAATCGGCGCGCGCGCACTGTCGGCCCACCTGCGCAAGTTCTGCGATTACCTCGTGTTCGAGGTGACCAACCCGGCCGGCGGGCCGCACATCAACAAGTGCGTTGACGCCATCAACGACATCATATGGAAGTACAACATCGTCACCATTGACAGGCTGGTGCTGTGTTTGGTAAGGCGATGCGATACAGATTTTATTTGTTTACTAGCAGTTTCCCGCGGCTTCGCTCGCCCGATTTCGGATTTTCCATACAAACTTTCATCCCACATTTCACCCCCCTTATGATTTTATAACGCGACAAAAAGTAGCCAAGTACCTCCCAGGGTCTCAAACTATATCAGTACCAAAGGAGATGTTACAATTTTGGCCATCTCTTGTACAGGCAACCAAAAAATTACTAAAAAAAATATACCTTGCATTCAATAATGTTTCCATACTTTTCCTGTTTCTATCGCCATATTTGAGAACGTTCAGAAATCAAAATAAAGTTCTATCAATAATTGAAAACACAACCTAGTTTTACTGATTTACTATAACCATAGGAAAACTATGTTATCAATATTCATTTCACTAAAAAAAAATACAACTCGAATGGTGAAATTGTTAATTTGTCTGAATTTACATGCAAAGCCAAATACGTTTTCTGAACGATCGGCGGCCAAAACTTTTTTAACGCATGTTAAAAAAGTAGCTGTCACTTCCGCCGTTCCGCCATTAAGATAGTATTACCGCAAAATGTTATTTGTGCACGAAAACAACAAATAAATTTTAAAAATAAATATGAGAATAGTTTTTCATTTCATAGCCTTTATATGTATTTTTTGGTGCAATGTACAAGAGATGGCCAAAGTTCCATAGAAAACCATCTCCTTACATTTGAATTAGTCAAGTAGTTTCGCTTCGCTCATTGTTTTTACTAAAATTAGTCAGTGTGGTCTGACGTTCGACCGTATGTACAGTCGACCAAATTGAATCATGACCCACCTTATGGTAATTTTTCTACTGTCATTCTATACAAGTAGGTTGAAATTAGCTTGAACATACATTTCCTAGAAACGAACTGTTATCATTTTATTAGACACCGACAGTTACTGACAAGGCTATGATCGCTATCTGTACGAATAAGTTTGTATGAAAATCGGCGAGAACTTAGGTAAGGGTTGCAATACAGTTAATAAATAAATAAATAAATAAATAAATGCAACACACAGGTAGGTAGGTAGATATTTGGGATTCGGCACAGCCGGCGCCAAGTCTGTATCGGGAACCAGTTTCTTCATAAAAGTTCCACTGGAACTTGTGTTAGCCATGATGAAATAAAACAGTATACTTAGTTGAAGAATATAATATTTATTTTAGGTATATATTTAAAAAGTGGCATTAAATTGGTAAAGTAAAAAGTGACCCGATTAAACGACTACAAATGTCACTTCCCTATCCAAACCCCACAAATTTTCTATTGGATTAAGATCTGGGGACCTAGACGGCCATGGTATACGAGTGAATTCATCTTCATGCTGGGTAAACCAATTCGAGACAATTCTGGCAATATGCACTGGACAGTTATCATGAACAAAGGAGAATACTGGCACTTCTTCACGCAAGTAAGCTGTTCGCAAAGTCGATAACATTGATTCTTCCAATAAATTGACATAGTTTATAGTGTTATGACGAGGAGAAATTTGAACAAGTTCTCCGACACTTCCGGCATCCATCCAGGCACACATGTTAGCTGAAATTCAGCCGGATAATTGGTTGGGCACTATGTGATCCTCTGTGTATCGCGTGTTATCGTAAAGCCACGAAGTTAAGCGACCATGTTGAGAAGAGCGAAATGATTTCTCGTCTGTAAAGATGTTATTCGTAATAGTGTTGCATTTCCGCTCTCAGTTGGTTCGTGATTCAATGAACGCCATAATTATGTCGTCGTTTGTCTTCGAGGGTACCCTCTTTAGCATGCCGTCTGATCCAGGTTCTGACTGTGTTCCGACTTATTCTTAGCTCTTTTTTCTGCCGAAATGGCCATTATACGTTTTGTTTGTAGATATTGACTTAGATTTTTATAAAATTTCAGACTTACTAGATATACTTGACATCTGACACACGACGTTTTTTATTTCTTAAATTATAATACATTTTTCTTCGTAGTGAAAATAGTTTGGATTATGGACTTATTTTAAATTCATATTAAGACTGGTTTATCTAAAACATGTCTAGTGCAGTGATAATAAAGGTTAAACTTGCATAGATCTCTGACACATAATGACGCATTTTTATTCATGTTTAAAACGTACTATGTGCAACATGCATGACAGCGAAGAAAACCTTACTACATTAATGAATACAAAGGAATAATCGGCAAAGTGGGTCATGATTCAATTTTGTCGACTGTACATCACCCTTTTTTCAATTGTGTAGGTTCTTCGCCCCAACCCCGACGGCAACGAAAGCCAAGTGTGCCTGTACATTATTCAGCTTTTGCTACTCAAAGGATCAGAACTCAGGAATAGAGCGCAAGATTTTGTTAAAGAAAACTCACCGGAACACTGGAAGCAAAATAACTGGTATGTTTCAATGCACCTTTTATGTCACAAGCATGCTCTTGGTATTCACGGATCTCTGCTTCGTTTGGTGAAATCATAATCTCACCAATAGAAGCAAACTAGTTTGTAGCAAGGGATTTAACTCTGCATCTGTACCAGTTAAATCTGGAGTCCCTCAGGGCTCGCATCTAGGTTCCTTGTTATTTCTTATTTTCATTTAAGACCTTATCTACGAACTTACATGCTCGAGTCTCCTGTATGGCAGTGACTTAAAAATATTTACTCAAATCGAGTCATTGGGCGACTGCGCCCGCGGGGTAGCAGGCTGGTTCAGGAAAACCGAATGTCCTTATACATCAGTAAGTGCTTGGTGATTTCATTTATTTTAAAAAGAAACTAAGTGAGTGATTTCGGCGTGTACTTCGACGACGATCTCTCATTCCGTTCGCATTAGCGGTATATGGCCTAGACTGAAAAACCCAAACACTCGGCCCGACCTGGGAATCGAACCCGGGACCTCGTGGAGACCAACGAGGCAGTCAATCAGTCTGTCTTGAAATAACACAGACACAGCTCCGGAGTAGATATGAGCGAAACGCGCGGCGCGCCGCCGCGAGCCTGCGACATGTTCGAACCGGTCTACCGCTCCACTCGACCGACCGAACCGAGTCAGCGGCCTGCGCTCGCTTAGTCGAGTTGAATATTTCTCCGTTACGAACGTGTGTTATAGTAAAATGACGTAAAAATGGCGGCAGTGTCTTTGACTAGTGTGGATGTTTCATCATAATATTTGCCTATTGCAGTCCCCTGCTGGACTCTTCAAGACTGCGCCAACTTTCACGGTCCTCCGCTTCTCGCATCCAGCCACCACCGGCCACCTTCCTCAGGTTATCGGTCCACCTAGCAGGGGGGCGTCCAACATTACGTTTTCCGAGACGTGGTCTCCATTCGAGAACCTTCGTCCTTCAACGTCCGTCGGTTCTGCGACAGACATGCCCAGCCCATTGCCACTTCAGCTTACTGCACCTCTGATATCTATCTATGACTTTCGTCTTTTGGCGGATGATCTCGTTCCAGATTCTAGCCCTTAGCGAGATCCCCAGCATAGATCGTTCCATAGCTCGCTGAGCGACATGCAGTCGGTGGACCAGCTTGACTGTAAAGTTCCACGTCTCGGCCCCGTAGGTCATGACAGGTAGGACGCACTGGTTATACGCCCTGCTCTTCAGGCTGGCCAAGTACTGCCCAACCTAGCTCCACCCTTCTGGTGATTTCTCGAAGTTGTCTCTACCCAGTTGCAACACTTGTCCGAGGTAAACGTATTCCTGGACAACTTCGAGCGTTTTGCCGCTGACTGCTATCGGTTCCGAGACAATATGTTCGTTGAACATGACTTATTCTTCTCCAAGTTCATCCGGTCACCAACGCATCGCGAGGCTCCCATATAAACGTTTTTGTTTTTGCTATACTGACTAATTTGTTAATTTAAAAGGATAGATCCCTTCGTGCGCGAGTCCGACTCGCACTTGGCCGGGTTTTTTATCATCAAAAAAGTGATTTATGTAATATGAATAAGTAATCTTAAGAATGTATCTTCTGTTCCTGTATTGAAATGTATAGTTTGAATCAACAATATGTTTTGTTTTTGATTCTAATCCCCGCCTCATAAAAATACAAACCGCGCTGGCGCGCCGCCGCCGCCGCGTACATTTTTAAGCCACACCGCCGCCGTGGAATTGGCCCACGGTGCTCATATCTACTCCGGAGTCAGGAAGTTGGTGGTGTTAACACCCCCGTGCCTCGGAAAGCACGTTAAGCCGTTGGTCCTGCACCTGATCTCTCTACGGTCATGTCAGACTGCCGTCTCACCGAATTATGAGAGTGAAGGAACAGAGATTGCACCTGTGTATTGCGCACACACTTGTGCACTATAATATCTCCCGCGCCGTTGCCTAATCAAGTTGAGACAGGCCGCTGTAGGCGTAAGGCATATGTGATACAAAACGCAATCGAATATGAATAAATTGTAAATCGAATCGAAAACTTCTGACGTTCCCAGGTACGACAAGCACCTAGCGTTCCATAGGAAATATCCGGAGAAGTTCGCGCCCGAGGAGAGCAACAGTACGTACGGTGGCCCGATACCTGTATACCTGAGCAACGTGTGCCTCCGGTTCATCCCGGTGCTTGACATCGTGGTGCACAGACACCTGGAGATCCCGCAAGTCAGCAAGAACCTTGAACAGTTGCTGGAGCATCTTGGTTATCTATACAAGTTCCATGGTTAGTGATTATTTGTATCGTTAGTTGGTATTGTGTTCCTTTGTAAAGCCTGCGTGAGCCTATGATAGGAATAGACACTTAGCAAATTAATCAAAGTAATTCGGTTAAAGGTACTAATTTCTCAATTCGATAGACAAAACGGATTAATAAACCGCTGTTAAACAAAAAAATTCAGAAACCGGACAGTTTTGTTCAATTACTTTTCTAATTTTTGATAGCTTATGTTTTAAAATAAGGACTTATATTTTGTTCAAGGCCTATTATGTGAGTAGAAAGACCACTTGCACAGTTCTGGATTAGCTAATCCAGAAGGTCCGCTTGCGCCAGGCCGAATTAGCTAATTGGGACTAGCGCAAGTCGTGCTTTCAGCTCAGATAATAGGCCTTGAACAAATCCAGATTAGCTAATCCGGGCGTGCGCAGGTGGGCCTTACCCCCTCCCCTAACTTATATTGAATTTGCCACTGCTTTATCACTTGTTTAAATACGGAGACGCCAAGTTTGATGACTGCGGGAACAAGTGTGATTGCTTCTATAGTTCCACTGCCTGAATGAGTCCTCGCCTGCGGGGTAGGTACAGGGGTGCAGGGGTAGACGAGAACAGCGAACGCGACCGGTGCAGGCGGCGGGCGCTTGTGATTGTGATTTGATTGTCTGATTTGAATTATGACAAGAATGCGCCGCTCACGGCCCCCGCTCTAGTCTACCTCACGTTTCTGGAACCCTGCAGGCAAGGACTCGATTCGGCGGTCGTACTATAGTCTCTTAAATAGGTACATCGTCACCTGAAGTAAGGCCCTAATGTTCGTACCATCAGTGAGCTGAAAAATAAAGTCCTAACACTTGTTAAAAAATCGCCATCATCAAACTATAATATCGTCACATTCCAGACAGGCCGGTGACATTCCTGTACAACACATTACACTACTACGAGACGAAGCTTCGCGACAAAGCGATGCTGAAGCGTAAGCTGGTGGCAGCAGTCCTGGGCTCCCTGAAGGAGGTCCGCCCGGCCGGCTGGGCGACCACCGAGCAGTTCCAGGGTTATCTGGCGAAGACCGACGCGGACGCAGCCGCCTGGACTCCCGACCTGAACTATTACCTTAGTCTTATCAATAGGATGGTGGACAGTATCCTTTTAAAAAGATCACGTGACAAGGTTTTGTTTTCCGATCCAGACAGCTATACAGACCGAAATTTTTGCCAGTAAAGACAAAGAACAGTGTATATTATTATTACTTTGAAAAAATGTTGCCTGGTAACTAATTATTGTAAAAAAGCTTTGCAAATTAATAGACTCATGGCCAATTTCAAACAATTGATTAAAAATCTGAGAGCTTAAGTTACAGTCACAGTAACTGCCGTACTCAGAGACGTCAATTAAATACTTCATTAAGTCATAAGCCGCCCTTTTCTATTTTATGGACAAGAAAGAAAAAAAATTCTAGAAAGTGACAGAACGTCGGTGGCGCAGTGTCTAGCGGGTTGCCTCTCATGCGGGAGGTATTGGTTGGGATTCCACATGCACCAATGACTTTTTCTGAGTTATATACATTAGTTGTTTCACTAACCGATGCTCTTGCGGTGAGGAAACCTGCACATTCAGGCGATTGCATGTGTAACCATGATACAGTGGCGTGCAGTCCATATAGGCAGTTAAGCAGTGCCTACCTCACCAAAATTTGTCGATTGCCATTAAAATAATTGTGGGAAAAATGTCGTCGGTCTATGTCCAGTCCTATCTCTTAGCTAAACCGCTCAACTTGCACCACTATATGATCAGTAGGCATTCTCGCGGCTGCCTATCAGATTCACTTACACTCACGCAATTTTAGCCCTTAACGACATAGCCGCATATTTAGATAAAAAAGCCAACGAAATTAAAAATGACACACTTTTCATATTGGTAAAGCTAAAAACCGTGACATTCGCCGTACTTCGGTAAAGTAGGCAAGCCTATAATAAGTCAGCCTATTAGATCCCACTGCTGGGAAAAGGCCTCACCTCAACTATGAGGAGGAACGAGCCATACTTCACCACGCGGGCTCAGTGCGGATTGGTGGAGGGGTGTATGTAAGGCAAGTGACAAACCTTACTGTCAGAAGTTATCAAGCCGCCCTAGGGCCTCTGACTAGGCTTAACGACTAATACCACAGATATTAGCCGGGACCAACTGCTTAACGTGCCTTCCGAAGCACGGAGATGCTTGTCATGGACGTCACTTAAATGGTCGGAATGGTCACCCATCCAATCACGACCGCGCCGTGGGTTGCTTAACTTTTGGTATCACTACCAAAGCGCTGCCGCCACTGCGCCACAGGCACCTCTAGCAAGCCACAGGCAAGCCTACCATCTTCCTTTCTCGCTCAAATCCCGAACTAAATAGTTTGTCTTACTCACGCATGATGGCGTGATAACACTTCGGAGTGCAATCAAAACACGTCTTGTTATTATGAACAACTTTAACATTTTAACTATCTACTTAAAAGTTTGTTTTTCCATTAATAAATCATATCTTTATTTTTACTTATTGATTGTATTGATGTACTGTGTTGATTGTATTGATTATATCAATACAATCAATAAGTAAAAATAAAGATATGATTTATTAATGGAAAAACAAACTTTTAAGTAGATAGTTAAAATGTTAAAGTTGTTCATAATAACAAGACGTGTTTTGATTGCACTCCGAAGTGTTATCACGCCATCATGCGTGAGTAAGACAAACTATTTAGTTCGGGATTTGAGCGAGAAAGGAAGATGGTAGGCTTGCCTGTGGCTTGCTAGAGGTGCCTGTGGCGCAGTGGCGGCAGCGCTTTGGTAGTGATACCAAAAGTTAAGCAACCCACGGCGCGGTCGTGATTGGATGGGTGACCATTCCGACCATTTAAGTGACGTCCATGACAAGCATCTCCGTGCTTCGGAAGGCACGTTAAGCAGTTGGTCCCGGCTAATATCTGTGGTATTAGTCGTTAAGCCTAGTCAGAGGCCCTAGGGCGGCTTGATAACTTCTGACAGTAAGGTTTGTCACTTGCCTTACATACACCCCTCCACCAATCCGCACTGAGCCCGCGTGGTGAAGTATGGCTCGTTCCTCCTCATAGTTGAGGTGAGGCCTTTTCCCAGCAGTGGGATCTAATAGGCTGACTTATTATAGGCTTGCCTACTTTACCGAAGTACGGCGAATGTCACGGTTTTTAGCTTTACCAATATGAAAAGTGTGTCATTTTTAATTTCGTTGGCTTTTTTATCTAAATATGCGGCTATGTCGTTAAGGGCTAAAATTGCGTGAGTGTAAGTGAATCTGATAGGCAGCCGCGAGAATGCCTACTGATCATATAGTGGTGCAAGTTGAGCGGTTTAGCTAAGAGATAGGACTGGACATAGACCGACGACATTTTTCTCACAATTATTTTAATGGCAATCGACAAATTTTGGTGAGGTAGGCACTGCTTAACTGCCTATATGGACTGCACGCCACTGTATCATGGTTACACATGCAATCGCCTGAATGTGCAGGTTTCCTCACCGCAAGAGCATCGGTTAGTGAAACAACTAATGTATATAACTCAGAAAAAGTCATTGGTGCATGTGGAATCCCAACCAATACCTCCCGCATGAGAGGCAACCCGCTAGACACTGCGCCACCGACGTTCTGTCACTTTCTAGAATTTTTTTTCTTTCTTGTCCATGGAAACATACCAGCAATGACATACCAGCAATGACATACCTTCGGTGGCTTTGAAAAAAGCCTTTTGAAGTTGTTGAGCTGAGTATGAGGAAATAATATAATACACGAGAAAATATACGACATTACAAACAATGGTAAAAAAAACTGTGTCAGGACATTATAGTATAATTGTTTTATTTGTATTCTGAGTCAATGCGTCATCTTTTTTACAAAGATGTTTCAATACGTTGTTTACCAAAACTGCAAAATGAAATAACAGCGTTCATGTGTTTCTGAGAAGTTTGATGCCTTTTTATGGCATTTGATAAGTTATTTAGGTCGTCATAACCAGTTGTATTCCAAACACGGTTTTCATTAGAAAAACATATGCAACACCAACAATATAATTTATTGGAATGCGAGTAGCCAGCTAACCAATGAGTTTTATAAACTGATCTGTTAAATTGTCTCTTGTGAGACTTACTTGTTTGCGAAATATTCAAATCCGGTGTCGGCTTTGGCGAAGCTATGAGTTGTTTTTTCTCAGCAAAATTTAAAGATTTTACCTTGCCCCCGCTTGTTAACACTTGCACACATTTCAAACCTTCACAAGGAACAATGTTATTATTACTAGCGGCACTCATTTTGTAATGAAACAAACTTTCATACAATTTAGAAAAAAACAACGAAATTTCCTCAAACTCTCACTCGCTCGACTGACAATATACGTGAAGTTCGCCTCTTTCGGTCATAAACAAACTCTATTCATTCATTACTCCCGCCCACATTTAGTTCGCACTTGCACGAACTTCATTTGAAAGCCCGGCTTAATTCTTTATACTGACCGACTATAGATACTTACCGGTAGTTATACGTCTTTTACACACTTTCCCATATGTGTGAAGAGTTAGTCCGAAGCCGTGAAGCAAGCCTCATAAGAAGCCCATTGGTGCGAGAGAGACGCTAGATAACGTTCTAAAATCGCGCGCAAAACGCAGGTTTGTTTGCTCGCACGCTAGATGGCGTTACGTGTCGCGTTTTCACTCAAGTTTCGATGAAGAATTAATGCATGCGCGAAAATTTAAGTGTAAATAAAATGTGGTCGATCTTTTTTATTTTTTTACACTAAGGCAAGCCGGGCTTTTTGGCTTATATGGTGGTCCCGCCGCTGATCTAGGCGTCTAGCTAGCGGGAATGATTTTGTGGTACTATGTAATGAAAATATTGATTTGATATGATGTTTATCAATACTTTCTTGAATTTTTTGGTATGTGTATACCTCACTACAAAACCAATGCACGCCACTGCCATGATCCAAAACTGGTCAGGTTCCTCTGGTAACAGGGTCACGGAGGTCAGATGGCAGTCGCTCCACTGTAATTACCTGATCTGCCACATTCTGATCATGAACAGTGGACCCTGAGCACTCGCGTGCGAGTGCACAACCGGGATAACGCTAGGAGGATGATGATGATGAAAGTGACAGAAAGACTTAATTTTAGATTAAATTTCATTGACGGCTCCGAGTGCGGCAGTAAGATATGTTCTGTATTTATTAGGTTATATTTCAATCTAAATTAGTCTTATTATCAAATCAAAGTACCGAATAGTTGCATTACTTTCGTCAATCAACCACCGTCATACTTTATCTTGTCTAATTTTACAACATAATTTCCTGATTGTTTGCTCAGCTATGACAGGCAACTCTCATTTCCCAACAACCGACTGGCGTTTCAACGAGTACCCGAATCCGTCTGCGCACGCGCTATACGTGACGTGTGTGGAGCTGATGTCTTTGCCGCTCGCTCCCAACGTGGTCGGCAACAGTCTTTTAGACGTGGTCACTAAAGGGTTCGTCGTGATCCCTCCGACGAAAATTCAACTCTGGATCAACGCGATAGGGCTGGTAATGGCGGCGCTCCCGGACCCCTATTGGACAGTGTTGCACGATCGGATACTAGAGTTGACGTCGCAGAGCGAGATGGTCGAGTGGCCGTTCCCGCACACGCCGTTCCAGCTGTTTAACCTGACGACGACCAACGACGCCATGCTGGAGAACAGATACAGCCTGACGCTTGCGCTCGCGCACGCGATATGGTACCACGCTGGCGCGGGACAGATCATGCAAGTGCCTCAGTAAGTTCACATTAATATTTATTCTGTGTTAAAAAAACGAATTAAAAAGAATGTAAAGCGTTCCTAAAACAGTCTATATTTTTTTTGTTCTAGGATAATAAAGTAAATCACACGAGATACCTTTACCATAACATTAACTCACTTAACACTACCTACCACAAGATTCATTTCTCTTACACGGATCCGATTTTTACTATGACTACTAGATGCCGGCCCCATTTTGGCAAGTAGTGTACAAAACCTTAACTGATTATACATACATCTATCGATGTATGTATTTTCTCATAATCAGACTTTCCATAGATAATATGTAAATAACCCCTTTTTTCTCCAAAATTCTTGTGAGATATTTTGTTTAATTTAATCTTCAAAAAGAGACGAAAAGTATTTGAAGATGTAAACAGAGAGTTGCGTATTAGTAGAAGAACCCACTTATGGCTGATTTACACTTCTCAAAGAACAGTAACGAGATTAGAAATCGGACAATTAAACAGTAGCAGTAGCGTCCAAGCGTTGGCTTAAGCACTTTTAGTGTCAAATCAAAAAAGAAATTAAAATGCACAGACTGTATGGACTTCACTTGAGTTGCCGAAAAAATAGATTAATAGAGCCTCATCTATCCTCAGTATTTGATCGTTGAGGTACAACTCAACTGGCAAATTCCTGTCCAAACGATGAAAAGAACTTGACTAGACTAAACCGTAAGTTAACTCGCTACTGTACTTTTGGAAGTGTAAATCAGCATTATCAAGTTAACGCTTCAGTTTATTTAAAATCTTGCATGGCATGGCATCAATTCGTTTCAACATTGCATTCCAGGTTCGTAAAAGAGAAGCTGTCGCCGGAGATCCGCACTGAGGTGCAACTGTTGTTCCTCTGCCACCTCGTGGGGCCGTTCCTGCACCGGTTCAACTCGGAACTGTCGCGCGCCGTCATGGACATCACTATAGCGCTGTACGAACTGCTTGCGCAGATCGACAAGGCGCAGCCGCATCTGTTGTACATCGACCCTATATGCGATCTGCTGTATCCTTTGCAATTTGCACTTTTTGATTTATTAGTGGCGATTGAAAATGATTTGTCTCATAATTAAAACACACGGTTTGAGAAACAGAACAGAGTCAAAGCTTCAAAATTGTAACCTATTTTGTCAGGGTTGTCACAAAAGGTTAAGACACTTAGCTCTATCTAGCGTAGTAGGCACAGACCTTAACCCTAAAAATTATCTACTGGCGTACTGTCATCGCCGCGTACGCGACAAGCAGCCAGTGGTCACGCACACATGTCCTTGTATGAAGCTTTCACTCTGTTTCGTTGATCTACTCATGTGATAGCTAGCTTATATCAATACTTCAATTTTTTTTGCATTGAATTGATGGTTTTTTTTGTTTAAATTTTGGTTTGGGTGTCATTTATACAAAAACTCAAATGAGGACCTCAAAATGTTCACTCTAGCCATACGCCTCAACGCAACTTTAATCTGTTTGGTGTGTTAATAACAACATAAGGGTGGACCTTCATCAGCCTACATCTTATGATTTCCTGAACCACCTCAGATACCACATAAAATACATGTTCGTCGGCGACACGTTGAAGAACGAAGTGGAGAGCGTGATCCGGAAGCTTCGGCCGGCTCTTCAGATGCGGCTCCGCTTTATCACGCATCTCAACGTGGAGCAGATCAACACCGCCTAGCAGAGCGACTACTACAGCTACACGCCCTCCAGCTCGAGCTCTAGCTCCGAGTGACAGTGCAGCTGTAGTCCGCTTGGAGACGACGTGCCCCTTGACGTGACAACTAGAACGTAATATTATCCCGTTAATAAATCAGTGTGTTGTGCGCATTTTTATACCTGAAGGCTGACCTTTCATAAGTATAGCGAGTAACAGGTGCCGCGGTGTGATGTGTGTGAAACCACGATTTTTAGACAGACAATTGCGTACAACTGAGGAGCCTTATTTTCGTGCGCGCGCCGCAAGCCAACGGTCAAATGCGATGGTGTAATTTTGAGCGAATGAATAATTGATTGAGTCTTGATCTACTGATCTTTGAATGGCTCATCAGTCGGGCGCGAACTTTAATTGCTAGGCACGAAGAAGTAATACATAATTAAATACACTCAGGTAGAAACAAATGTAGTACATTAATTAATATTAGTAGGTAAATGAGTAGTGCGTCGCCTAAAGTCGGTGAGTGGAAGTGCCAGAACCTTCTGGGTTGTGTCATTTTGACTTTACCTACTATTTCCATGCATAACTTTAAGAAACCAAATAAAATAATATTAGAAGAAAGGCGTGGATTGCCGTATTGAAAAAAGAAGAAAATAATATTAAAAACTATTGAATCTCGATAACTATCAAGAATCACTGATTAACATAAATGGGGGTTCAATTGGTAGACAGAATTCTGAAACAGTCACAGAATAAGTACTAGTACCGTACAGAAATTTGACTTTGCAATGAAATTTAAAGAAATATCTACTTAATGTCTTCAACGATATGGTGTAATTTAGTTCGCCTCAGAGTCAAGCACATTCTCGTGTAGACACCTACAGAAACCCATCACAAAATAATTTCATTCTTATTACTCTAGAATATGAATCATAATACACTAATCCTATTCAGTGACGTACTATCATGCGACGCGATAGGGTTGACTGCTACAAGAAGCTACTTACGCCATGTAGCGCACCTTTCTAGCACTTTATTCATGCTCGTCCAGCTAGCAACGTAATCACACATAGTGCCGTGCGCAGCCGGTGAATAAAACGCGCGGGCGTCTCGTTGCTCGCTCGCGACACCCAACTTGATTAGCCCCTTCCAAGTAGTCGCCGCGCGTAGGTACGTTTTTGCTATCTACGCGGGGAGTTACACAGGCCTGGTACAGTAGACACGCAACGGCTTGACACCTTTTCAAGAAACATCCTGCATACTAAGGATCGAGTTCACCATCACATGTTTAATTTTTAAACAGCCGTGATAATAATATTTGTCATATTTTGTACATTTCAATTTAAATTTACTGGCTATTTAAAATTTGGTGAACTCGGGTGTTAGTACGTAAACTTTACGTCCGATTTCGAAACTCACTTGTACTTATGGAAGTAATCAGCCCTTGGTGATATAAAAACTACAACTAGAGATCACTCAGATGCATATTTTTCTAAACTTCTGTGCCGTTTTCCAAGAGTCCGGGCGTAGCCAATCCACATTTACCACACTTAGCCACGGCACGCTTTGGTGATTCGGTGTAAGGAAGACTGTATGAAAAATATGCATCCGATTATTCGATCCCTGCCCATAACTGCAACTGTATCCTTATCATCATCATGATTATGATCAGTCCACTGCTCAACCTGCGTTCAGCAGTGAACGTTCCCCTATCGATTCCCGATCCCCAGTGCTATTTGTTGTTGGCCTACATCCAGCGCGATTCGGCGGCTTTACAAGGTCGTGTAACGTTATAGTCTATGTACACAGATTGGGACCTATGAGTATTATTCCCGTATTTTTTATATAACTGCTTTCGATATCAATGCAGTTTTTGACATTTTGTCTTTGTCTAATTACCTAATGAGAGAATAAGAGAGAAATTAATTTTTTGATAGAAATATGTAACGATTGTAATTTGACTGTTTCTAGTTAAGATTAATAATAATGTTCTCGGGTCGAGTTTTCGGCTATGGCAGCTAATGCCACCAGAGATCAACTAGGTACGCAGGAGTGTGCAGACTGCACAGGTGCTCTAGCGAGAGCACTCTCTCCCTCTCCGAACTATAAGGGTGAAGGAACAGAGGTTCCTTCACCCTTATAGTTCGAAGAGAGATGATTATCGGCTTAGCCCTCTAAACAGAGCCAAACTTCGACTTCTTAGGTTAGGTTGGGATTGGGAGAACCATGTCGTAGATTCTTTAAAATTGTGTGTTGACGAAAATACGCTGCGAAGCAGAGATTCGCGGAAAACAGGACTAATACGAGTTTATACGACTGATTTACTGATTTTACGTCGACACATATATCACACGCCACGATACACGAGTCCTTTGTCCTTAGGGCATTTTAAACCCCTAAGGTAAGGACAAAGGACTCGTGTATCGTGATGTGCAAGTGACGAATAACACTCGCTATTGATAAAATAAAAAAATATGCGTATTCTGTTTACTAATAATAATCAACTACCTACACCCACATCACAAACACATTTTTATGTAAAAATATTTAATATGGGGCGTAGATTTGTAGTCAACATCAAGTGTTGAGCCTTTTTTGAGTATGTGTATTATAGATACATAAAATATATATTTAGATTCCATTAAATTAATATTTTTATATTAACTATGTATCATCTTTATAAAGTAACAAATTTCAAATATAACGCAATAATGTAAAATCACAATCTTATATAATGTAGTGTTAGTTTTTGAGTAATAATTTAAGAATCATCCTTAAATGGCGAACGTTGAAAGCAATAGATGCGCGTTATTAGATTGTAAGATAAATTGAATATGTAGGTAGGTTTAGTTGTGAGCAGTGTTGTGAAAAAAAATCTCCTGCTACGAGAGACTAAACCCAGCTTGATCGAGTAGAGTTAATGAGTAGGTAATCTAACCGCCTTATTTACAAATTATACCACTGTTTAACACCTAGTAAATATGAGTAACCGTTATCCTAAAGATTTTGTCAAGGAGTTGTTAGCAAGAGTCAAGAGATGGCGCTAGGTACGGTAACGCACCAATTTTAGTATGTTCATAACCTAAGCAATCTTAAAAAAATCTCTAGTACAAATTAAGAAACACCAAAATAGTGTTAATCTTGTGTTACATAGTAAATAGCACCTAGAATAAACTCCACATGTAATTCTTGTAATATTATTTATTTTGTGCTGTAGTAGGTAGTTATCGCTCAAATATGGATTGAAACTTACTGACCTTACTTAAAAGTATGTAATTTTACTGAAAAATTGAATGTCGTGCTAAGAATTGCGATTTTTTAACCGTTGAATGCTTGAAAAAATATATCACGATGGCAACGAGTTGTCAACACTTAAAAATATTAATACTCGAGTTGATACATTTTTAAACAGACGGTAAACCTCGATTAACGGTTAATTTTACATAATTCCCATACAATATAGTATGTCAAATAATGCTAAACCGGCTGATTAAAAATTAAACATGTGTTAGTAAATTCCAGGCTAAGTTTACCAAATTTCGCTCACAAAAATTGATCGACTGTGTCATCCCGTAATGGGACTCGACACTACGAATCTTCGCTATCGACGACGTAAGTCAGTCGACGAATTTTTGTAAGTGCTTGCTACGCAAATAATATAATTTAATTTCGTAAAAACTTGCAAATAAATTGCTTAAGTTATAAAAATAATCATAGTTTACCAATTTTTAAACAGCTGGTAAATATAAATTGACAGTTAATTTAAACCAATGTCCATGAAAAATAAGTCGAATAACATGCCGTTATAATATAACATCATCATCATCATCATTCGCTTGCCCTGTTCCCATTATATTTGCCGTTATAATATAACAGCTGTTTAATAATAAAACATGTACGTACAGACCTATTGGTAAACTTGACCCTAAGCCTGGCTTGCACCATCTTAATTTACCAGTGTTTTTGTGTAACAAATTTTTGAAGTTTGTCATAGTTAAAGTAAGATGGTGCAATCACGCTAGCATGACAACCAACTCTTGTAAACTTAAGGAAATATGTGATAATTTACTTACCGTATCTAATTACTGAGTAGTAAGTAACATGTAATAATAATTAATTGCTCATTAATTCTGTCATGTATGCAAGCAATGAATAAATATTTATTTACTAACATACGTCGTATTACTTAGCATATAGTATGTAGTTATAATGCAAGGAGCACTTTACATAGCCCATTAGAACACTTATTGTAATTTGAAGCATTGATCATAGAACCATAGTATTTGCATTTATAATGAAAAACTCTTTATAAGGTTTAACACGAATTGAATGTATATTTCTGTATTTTCTGTCGCCTCATGCGAGTCCAGATTTGAATTGTATATCGCCACTATTATTGTACAAAGACTGTGTTTTTTTGTGTGTTATGTTCACGTGAATTACTAAAATTAAACAATATTTTTTTCTCATATTTTATGGTTGTTTTCCTCTTTTCCTCCTATGACGTGGCCCTGCTGCGGCTATAGTTTGTCAAAAAAGTTTTTTTTTTATTTATCTAAGGTCCCCACAAAAAACACCTATACTAAAATCCACGGCTTTTTGTTGTTACAATCATTATACGAGAAATGAACAAATTTCTAAGAGACCTAGTAGGTAGGTCAAGAGTGACGATCAATTTATCAGTAGATTCCACCATTTCACGACAGTAAATTACACTACCCCACGATATGGGTCTTCGTTCACTGCACATGACATGATCATGACTCACCACGAGCACAATAGACAGATTTGTCCACGAGTCACACTGAGAACGGCTAGATGACAAATTGGTTTTAAACCGACCGGTTGATTTAGTTAAAAACCGACTTTAAATCTATACCTAGTCCTTGACAGACAGACGGCACAAAATACCGACAGTACAGAAGACAATCTACATACAAAGCGCGCTCGAGCGACGTACACAGACAGACATCGCTTACGGGCCCGATATATCTCGGAACGGTTGGAAACCGTACAAGTGCGAGTGCACACTCCGCTTAAGACACGTGTCTGAACTTTTTTGTGCAAAAATTGAGTTACAAAAAGCTAATAAATCTATCTAATTCAGTTGGATGGTTGTTAAAACTCATCATTAAACGGTGTATGGTCGTTTTTTAAGCTACCTGTTGTTTCAGGGAGCTGTAAGCAGGTAATTGGTGTGTTTGTTGAAACAATTTATTATTATTTTCTTGTATTTTTATTGTGAATTTATTACACGTTAAAATATACTAAAAGTGCATTTCGCCAATGGCGAAATCTTTGCAAGATATTTTATATGACTTTGAATTTTGCTTATTCTGTTTAATTATTAGTAATATATCAAATAACTAGATACGAGTATGCCACTACCACGATAGTTTATTGTGCATAAGCAAAAGTTAACAGCCCGCGAGCGCCGAGCGTAGGTATGAAAAGTACAATAGAGGTGTTTGTTTTCTGTACTCTCGATATTTTATGCAGACGGACTACAAAATTATCCTTTATTAAGGGTATCTTTTTTTCCTTTTGAGGTATGAAACCCTAAAAATTGAAAATTGTGAGGAAACTGTTCTAAGTAGAGTAGTGCGTACCAAGTACATAGGTCCGTACTTTTATGTTTTTATTTTTAAGCAGGTTACCAGCTATTTTATTCGGGTTGGCTGCACTCGACAGCACATTAAAAATTGCCTTGCTAATTTTCTATATACCTACTATCAAGCACGTTGCGTGGTATTAATCGACCTTACTAAAGCAAAAAAATTTTACACACAAAGGATTATGTAAAGATTTTAGTTAAAATGAATTGTTAACTTACTACACAATTATTCTCTTTTGGGCTTAAATTTATTTACGGCAATTAAGTTACAAACAACGTTCAACTTGGTTAAACTTTAATTTAAAATGTACGCGTAAACGCTGTTATTTAATAACTTCCTGTCATGATAGTGGTGCCATAACAAATACATGTAAAACATGTATTTTTTTAAAGGAAAGGCATATTATTAGTTGTTTTTCCAAACTAAATTATCCAAGCAAAAGTTTTTCATAGAAGTTAAATAATTTTAAATCACGTGGCATATAAATAAGCTTTGATTTGACTTGACTAGCTTGAACCGCCATTTTGTATTGCCCGACATTAGCGCGTTGCCCCTGGTGACCAGAGTTACTCAGTTGACTACGGTAGTGCGGTAGCCAGCGATTAGGGCGGGTGTTGTCATTGTGCGCGGCGGCAGTTAGCCAGTCAGATTTTAACGCAGTCAACGTATTTCAGATAACGCCGGTGAATCGTTAATTTTTAATTGTTGTACTGAATTAATCCACAGGACAAAAAACAGTGCTATATCGTGTGTGATTATTGTTGAAACGTTTGACTTTGTGTTATAAATTCTCATCAACATGGCCACAGAAGTCACAATAACCGTGCCCGAAAAAGAAAAGGAACTCAAGGAAGACGCTCCAGTAGACAATGGACAAACTAAAGAAGAGTCACCAGCAGAAAAAACAGAGGATAAGCCTGAGGAAAAGAAAGCTGAACCACCGGCACCTAAACCAACCGTGCACAAAGCTAATTACGAAAAGGACGTGGTTTACTTGTATCAGTTCTCGAGGACGCCTTTGTTACCGTCAACTTCTCCATACTGCTTGAAAGTAGAAACATGGCTACGTTTGGCGGGCATTAAGTACGAGGTAAGTGTGATTAATGTTTTAAGGACCGTTTTTAATCGACAAAACACGCTGCGTGTCGAATTAAACTTTTTTTTATGTCAGATCATACACCTTTCTGCTCTCAAAAAAGCCGCTGTGTTATTAGTAACAAAATTACCTAAGCAAAGGATATAAGGCCCTGTTAGTATTATTTGAAGGTATAATTTTTAGGTCTGTTATAACAAAACTCGTACCTTCATCAATGTTAATTTGGATAAATTATAGTTGTGTGAGCCATCAATAAAAAAACTTAGGTGTAGGTAACATCAGATACCATCTTGTTTATTCTTAAAGCTTCAGCGAACTTGCTATGCGAATTTTATTTATTTGTAGTTACTGTTCAAAATTTCATGTACTAGATAGATACCATAAGGATCATTCCTAAGGATACACTGACCATAATAGATGTATCTTAAATTTATTAATACCTATGTATTTCACATAGGTAACAACTGGGCAACCTTACCATACCTTTACATTATTTTCTAAATATTGTTTGCTACTTGTCTTTCTAAATAAAATTCATCTCTAAAAATAATTATTTTAGTAGTTGGTATAAGACTTCCAGGGGCACTGTTACATTCTGAGTTGTTACACATAAATCAGAACTAAATACTATAAACCCTACCCTAATGTACTATACTATAGTATAAGGGTATATTAATTAGTACCTAGTTTGAATATAAATTACTTACCAAAAACAAGGCCTATTTGCTGAAATATTGGGTTAAATGAAGTAGGAGCAATTTATAAATTTATCACATAAGAACTATTTTACTTAATAGGTACCCAGCTTATGTTATTATATTGATAGATAGGAACACTCATATAATTTGTTCTCATAATTTTTAAAGAAAATGCTTATCAGGCACCTATCTCATGTCTCTACCATGATCCAAACTGGTCAGGTTCCCCTGTTAACAGGGTCTCTGAGGTCAGATGGCAGTCACTCCACTGTAATTACCTGATCTGCCACATCCTGGATCATGGTAAGCGGACCCTAGGCTCTCACGTGCGAGTGCACAACCAGGATAACGCTAGAAGGATGATGACCTATCTCATGTCTCTAATAGTTTAATTAATGTGTCTATTATGCTTTTACATCAAGTATTTCACAACTTTTTTTTTACATTTACAGATATTGCTCATCACACAGAACACTATTCCATAAGGCACTCTTTTTAAATCTCTTAAAGTTTAGCTGAGCTGCTAGGGTTCCATATCAGTTTCTCCAGACCTTCAATTTGTGTGAGTCAAAAGAAAATGCTCATTATCTGCTCTCTTGGTTTAAGTGTACTTCTAAGGTTCCACATCAGATACTCCAATCTTCAAAATAAATAATAATAACCTAGTAGTTGCCCTGACTAAATAGTTACACAACAAAAAAGTTTCATTCAAATCCATTCAGTAATTCTGGAGATTAGCGTTTACACATCCTACACCCCACAGATAGACAAACACAAAAAATTGTAGATGCCTATTTTGTTATTATATAAAATTGCCCTCATTAAATTTTAAGTAACAATACTCATTGTACAGACACATTGATTTTACTGTTTTCTTATGTATAGATAAATGAAAGGTACACTTTTTCTTCATAACACTACTGTTATGCATTTGTAAAAGTAGCAACAAGTATAAGAGTTTTGACAGGATTGAACATGGATAAAAATGCATTGTAAGCATCAATAATTTTAAAGACTGTATGGGTTTTCCAACCCTTTTTAAAAATATTTTTCTTTAGTACGAATTTCATTTTCGAAATTGTTTAACCTTTTTTCGTGTTCTGTAGTCCTCACAAGGGAAAGTCTGTCTGTCCGTCCAAGGCTTTCCTAAGAGACCGTTAGCACAGATTATATAATAGTCTGTTAGTACTAGTAAGGTATTTTGCAGGTGTATGTATTCAATTACGCCGACAAAGTGGTAATAGTATAAAATTTTCTAAAATATTTTTTTTATTTTATTGAAAGTCCGATTTCCCTTTGTTATTTCGAATTATAACTCGTTGTTTGAACAAAACTTTTATTGCTGATAAAGATTAAAGAAGATAGCTTCCAGAAAAATGTTTTGTATTATTACAACAAACTAAAATGCATTCAGCATGCAAGCAGGCATGCATAGGATCCACTCTTCTCTAACGCTGCGGGAAGTTCTGTCTTCGCCCCCTGTAACTATGATCTGGCATCCGTGCAAGCTGGAGGCTAAGGCTCTTCGGCGACCAGCAAGCCGACGCTGCGGAAGCGAGTATTGGTGTCAACTATTTGTTACGGACGGGCGGAAAAACTACGAACTCCACGCGCCTCGGGCTTCTTAATTCCACTCTAGTGTCGGGCAGAATATTAACACGGCGAAGGACCACGGTGAGTCGGGTTTTCCCAAACGGAGTAGGTTAAAGATTACTTCAATCTTTAAAACTGTCTGAAATTAAAGTTATTAATGACAAGCAAAACATCTATGAAATACAAAATCTATTTGTTTTGATAATAAATTCGGATAACTTGTTTTCTGAAACATGAAACATGGAAACAATTTTATAATAATGTAAAAAATTAATCTATTTTAAAAAATCGTCAAACCGTTTTCGACCAATTATGATTCGATCAGCAGTAATTTCACTTCGTAAGAGTAAGAGTCATGTCATAAGCGATCATGCCTTTAGAAGCTACGATCTCTTCCGAAAAAGAACTCCGTCACTGATATACGAGTACCTAACATGCCGTCTGATGTACGTAGAGCCCATGCTAGGGCTCAGATTCAGATTTGGTGGTAGATTGCGCTGAAACAATAAGTGATACCGCTTTTTGTATGTATAAGATAGAGGTTTATAGTCAATGTATCAAGAAATATTTCTTTCCTATTTATGTATCGTGTCGTGTACGCGGCTCACTTATAAAATGGAAAATACCGCGCTAAGTAAAATTTAACTTTGCGCTGTATAATATAACCTACAGAATCCTGATAGAAAAAAGTTCTCTATTAATATTAACAAATGTCCAGCTAATTTTATTGAACTAATAGAAGAAGAACCAATCTCGATCCACATCCGGGGGCTTGTTTGGACGCTTTTTATGGTTCCTTGCCAGTAAAAACTGTATCTCTGTCACTGTAACTCTATATCTGCCACCAGGCTGTATCTCATGAGCCGTGACAGCTGGACAGTTGAAAATTTCACATATTTATTTCTGTTTCCGCCGCGCTGTAACAACAAATACTAGAAACACAATAAAACCAATATTCAAGTGGGGCTCCCATACCTACAACAAACATGATTTTTTTGACGTATTTAACACTAAAAAAAATGTTTAATATAGGGTCTAATGTTGTAATTTGTATTAATGGTACGGAACAAGGGTTCCGTAGGCGCGAGTCGGACTCGCACTTGGCCAGTTTTTTTAGAATCCTCGATTTGAGGAACTAAACCAGAGAAATGAGTTCACTAGAGGACTCTGGAGTTATCGGAGCGGAGCTTTAATTTTCAATTGATCTTTGAAATGAGACAGGCAACTACTTTGTAAGTGCTTGTCCTGATTCGGTGATCGGCGTCTTTTCCGATACTGTATTTAAGTAGTCAACTAGCAATCATCCATGATTGAACGGATGAATGATAAGATAACATTTATAGAAGACCTATTCTTCCCTTTTAATATGTATCATATCTTATTTTCAAACTTAAGTAGGTACTTTTACTTTTACCATTGTAACTCAATTTTAAAGTTTAAGATAAAAGCTTATTTTTATCTTATCTCCTAACACCACTACTCACTTACTTAAATACCAGCACCAAGTCTCTTAATAGACAATTAGTGACGAATAATACTATGAGACATTCATCTTGCGTGACTAATCAAGGGTAATAATAACGTTTGGTATTTTTGAGTGTAGATAGGGTCACGTAGAATATTCTAACCCGTATTTTTTTATATACGTTTTGTTTCGAATGGTGAATCCTTCCTCTCTGTAGATACTTACTTTAATACCATAAAACACATATACGCTTCAGATAAAAATAAAGATTAGTACGCAAGTAAGTGTCGTGTGGACTGGAGCAAGTAGTTCTTCGTAGGGAGGGTGCTGCGCCGTAGGACGTGCGGTATCCGCTTGAGGCCATTGCCCTTTAGTACTAACCTTGGTGTACGCTCTCCCGATTATAACCGTACCCCAGTGCTCTTATCGCGCCGGCCACACAGGTCAGAATTCAATGAAACACTGTTCCTACTCATCTTTAGCACGGCCATTGTGTACTGTCTGTCTTCAGCTCAATAAAATTAATTGTCCGTACTTATTAAGCACGCTGCTACCCGTATTACCTAATTTCAGTTTTCCAAGTGTTGTGTTGGTCAATGGAAATTATTTCACGTGCTTGGCAGTGGGTAAGGAAGGTAAAGGTGTTAGAACATAGATGTTTCTCTTTCTGTCTATTTAGGTTCATTTATTCATTTTATAATTCAATACCCAACCAACTTTTCTTATTCCTTCTAACAGGCAAAAAATCCGACCGTCTCTTTTCTATTAACTTTATCTTACATAGCCATTTATAAAGTTTACCGATAGTAGTTAGGCCCATAGCGGTCAAGTGTATCTGAATTGTAACTATGAAGTTTAGTTACCTATTGTCACATAAGTGAGAAAAATATGATTGAAAACGCCAAAAAAGTCGGCCTCAGGAGAAATGACAATATAATATAGTAGGAAAAGGTCTCCTCCTAGGAAAAGGTATCTCCTTAACTTTAGGAATTATGTTTTTGGTTTAAACAAATTTTAGACAAATATTTGATGATAACCAGTATACTATACATAAATTGGAAACATGTAGACCATGTGCTAACTTGAGTTTACTTCTTAAGAGCTATCCTATAAAAAGGGAGCTTCTATACAATGCTCTTAACAGCATTGAAATATTGATTGTAGCTATGATGAATCTAAGATACATTTATGTAAGTAGGTACGTTAATAATCTATGTGGCAAAGCCCATAGTAAGCTGTAGACACGCAGTCAATGACCTCTAGAGTTCGATGGGCGGCAATTTAGAAGCTCTCGCCATCGTTAATTTCGAGATAGAGCTGGCATCCTACTTAAACTGGTCTATTTACTCCGAGATAGATACTGACTCAGTGGATATTTATCTCGTTTAATTGAGGCACTATTCCATGAGCAGTCTTATAGACTTAAAGAGTTGGCAATGGCAAGTAGCGTGAAATATCGAACTCGTGAATATCTGCAGTGTTTATTAATACATAATTGAGTAATCATACGAAACATATTTGGGAATACTGTAATCGAACAGACCTGCTTTAATAGGTAGGTACTGGACGCAAATTAAACGACCTACTTTCGTCTTTGCCATTGTATACCATACACTCTTAAAATATTGCAATAACTATTAAAATTCTAGTTTTTTTTAAATAAAAAGTATTAGAAAGCTCTCTTTCAAAAAATCTCCGAATCATCATCCTCCTAGCGTTATACCGGTTGTGCACTCGCACGCGAGGGCCTAGGGTCCGCTGACCATGATCCAGGATGTGGCCGATCAGGTAATCTTTCAAAAACTCTCCGAATGAAGCTTAATAAACAATATACCTATGAGTCCTTTCAGAATTGCTTTCGGAGTATATTAAATTGATTTTTAGATGTAAGTAGCTAAGTAAGTAGGGTCCGAGGAGGCAATATCAGATTAAAATCTAAAATAAAGTTTAAAAAATTATAAGATTTTACTATAAAATACTAGGTACTATACTATACTCGTACTTATGCATAATTAACACTAGTTTATTAGAAAGGTAATGAAGTTATCTGTAAAGTATTCTGTGAATATTTCAGGCGTCTACCTGATGCCGTTATTATTAATATCGAGCAAACAACGGCAATAAAAATCATTTTTGTTGTATGGGAGCCGCACTTATTCATTAATTTTATGCCGTTTTAGTAATATAATTCAAGAGATAGGTACAGCCTAATGACTGACAGATATACGGACAGCGGAGTCTTAATCATAGGGTCCAGTTTTTACCTTTTGGACACGGAATAACAACATACTTCCAAAGACAGTATTGTTAAAAATCTAATTTAGAGTATAAAATGCTTTTAGATAGTTAAACTGTAGCGTTATGTTAGTAATTTAGCTGTATTAAAAGTAAAATTATTTTAGATACAAGGGGGTAGGGGTAAATAATCACACTTATTATCGTGTTCCTACTTTTACTTTGTAATGTATTTGTACAAGCTGACGCTGTGCCGGACGGGACCATAGTTAGGCTAAGTAGCCGTACAATAGGTACCAGACAGGAATGTGGTTACTTATCATTTGTTTTATTTATCTGTATTGTTAAGATTCATGTCAGCTGCCACGGTAGCGTCGAAAACATGCTAAATGACGTTATTAGTAATCAAACCATGCATGTTTATGTCCGTATGTGCAATTACTGCTACAAAAGCGACGTATTATGTTTGATTGTGAGCACAGACTGTTCAATCTGCACGTACACTCATTGTAGTATAGTTAAGCAGCGCATCCAATGTAATCGATTTCGCCAGCTGAAGCATCGGCAACAATGCGTTTATTATTCCAACTGATAGTGTTGTTTCGAGCTACGTATTTGGTGGTGGTATGCGGGTCGCCCGCCAGCAGGCCGCAGCCCTGTCAGACAGACGCGACGGAAGTGAGCTGCGTTGCTTAATGCTACTTAGCACAACCGCTTATTCGTATTCCAAGCAGGCGGTTCTCTATAAAATAACTAGCACCTGCACCGTTACAGCGTGTCCTTCATAAGACATATCGCAATACCTTACCGATTCAGAGCGTATCGAGCCTTAAGTTGCATTATGTTGGCTCGGCCCAATTGTGGTTTTCAAACATATTATTATATTATTATTTATAGTGTTTTATTGTTCTGTTTGGTCAACGTGTTTACGAAGAAAAATTACTATGTACATATGTATGTATGTTATCATTTGGCATCATGTATGATTCATGCATGAACTGTAAGATATTGTTTCAGTCCAACTAATTTGGGATTCAAAGTTGGTCCTTTAAATAACATTCGTATTTTCCTTCTCTATAATCTCATAAATAAAAGCTCAGATACCGTTAACCAAAGAAAGAACCAGTTACAATTTACAAGTCTTAGTCATTTGAGTTTACAACATGTTGCATCGAGATCGGGAAAACGCGACGATGTGTTGACCAGTGAGCTATGAAATCATGCGGCCACGGCGCATGCCGGCTGCACTTTCTCGGTCGCCTATGCAACGCGCGCCTCTTCAGAACGATTATAATTATTATCGACCAGCCGACTTACATTCACTGATGTGTTTTGTCTTCATTCATTTTCTTCGAGTTCACGCTCTCGGGAAAGTTGGCCGTGTGCATTGTTCATTAAACAGATACCACAAATGTTGCACAGATAAAAATATATTGTCTGGTTTAAGTTAGTAGATAGGTAGTATAGAATAAGAGAATCATATATAATGTAAGTAAATATTTTGAATTGGAAAACAAGGTTTCTTTTTCTTGCAATAATATCCATGAATAAGCGATGAGTGAGTAGGTATGAAGAATCTGATATTTGTATTTGTACTGCGTACTTTGTGTTGTTTGACCATACGTACCTAAGTAATAGAGGATAGTTTAGCTTAATAAATGAATCAACACAAATGACAATGGAAATATCTTAAATTCATGCGGGCAATCAGCGCCTGCCGTCATAATAACAAGTTGCCACTTGCCTCATGAAGTGAGCTAGTGTAGTCTCGCTGCCAATAATGGTGGATATTTTAATTTATTTTATGTAACTTGTACAGAATAATGAATAGGTACATAGTTAGGGTTATTCCCGATCATTTTGGCTTTATTATAACGAAATTTATTTTTGACGAATACAACCATTTTCTTCTTCTTGTCGTGTCGACGCTGGCGTTATATTTTTGAGGACCAATAGTAGGCGACTAACAAAGCTTTATCAGTAGCGTTGTACAGGTCCTCACGTGTGCAGGTGTAGGGGCACGTAGGGCATGACTTTATTTTTAAGGCACATTTCCGAAAGGATTACGGATTTGTTGTCCGCAAACCCTTCTATATTAGTCGAAACAACATTTAAAGCTGATTCTGAGAGCGGAGATAGTTGTGCCTTACGGGGTCTGAGCCTTGACAAAGGCTTTTTGGTGGCTCTGACCGTTGGGGAAGATTATTTTTCGCCGTTGAGTCGTGGTAGAAAGATCGGCCAGTCTGCGTTACCGACTTGCCGTCCGCAGACCGTTGCCCAGGGTGCGCCGGACGCATAGTGCAATGTAATTCGATACGTCACTCGGGGAGGCTCCTTGCGTGCACAACCATAATACAACACAACAATACTGTCGTTAAGTGATAATAAACATAAAAATTGAAAAATATCTAAGTTTTTTGTCTGTTACGATAAGTACAGCATTTTTTATTTTAGATACTTCTCCTAAATGTTAAGTACTTACATTTAGTATATTATAGAAAAAAAAATACAAACACTTGCCTCTAAAATAAACTTTATTTCAATTTCAAGCAAGTTTTTTGAGAAAAAAAATCTATTCGAGGTTTATTTGTTAGAGTGTTAAAATATTGATTTCAGATCAAAAAGTGGTTGTATGAACGCCTCAAAATGAAAAAGAAAGAGTAGCACAAACGCAACCCTTTTGTTTAAAATATTTGAATGTCGAAACGGGACGTAGCTGTATGTATAATAAATTAGTTTGATATAAATTCAGTGGTATGGATTTATGAAATCGAGGCTGATTTTTGTGTCGCATCGCATTAAGCTCAAGCCAAATCCATGGTAGGTACTTATCAACCTTCTCGTCACAGTATTATGCGGGAGATATATCTACCTATTCAATACTTGTATCATCGAGTCTATCTATCCATACGAAGTCGCGGGCAATTAAAATAACGTCTCTTGCATGTCGACGCCAGTGCAATGAGCTAATTTGCCTTTACAAAATTATTCATTCCGTTATTGACTCACCCTCCCTTCTCTCTATGCTAAGCTTCAATATTCGGTATAGATCCCGTGACAAATCACCCAAACTTGATATCTATAAAAATAGTACATCATTATTCAATCCTGTCTCTAGGATGTGTCGATTATACAACGAAACTGTAGGCAAGCAACCTTCTCTAGATATTTTTTCATGTAGCTTAGTTAAATTTAAAAAAGAAGTTTACAAAATCTTATCAAGCCTTGTAGATTAATCATATTCTAACAAATTCAGTTGTATTTGTTATTGTGTATTTCTTTTGTATTACTAATCAAACTAATATTAGCTGGTAGTATTTGCCGAAAAAAGTAATATATAATAATTAATAAGTAAATAACTAATCCTACACTAAGTTTAACCCTCTCCTATTTCATTCAAATTGGAACTCACTGTGCCCACATGTTTAGAGTTATAGTCTAGTTCAATAAGCTGCTTTTATTTTTGTAAATTACTGACTGTAACTTGTTTTGTGAGCCATGAATAAATAAATAAAAATAAAATAAAAATTGCTACTTTAAAATAAGCGTTGGCGTTTACATGCTTTTACTAGTTGTTAGTACCTACTTAAGCAACCTGTGGTAACAGAAATTCATAAGTACACAGAGTCCATTAATACTCTAACCCAACAAACAAAACAACATGATGATGTCCTATTAACCGAATCTTTGCCAACATTAGCCAACTGCGCGGGAAATTACACACATAGGTGCACTCTCTGTTCCTTCACATCCCATCGAACTATCATAGTTATTTAATAGGACATGACATGAACGAAGATAAATCAGGCGCAGTCGTAGGACCAACGGCTGAACGTGCTGTTCGAGGCACGGGGGTGAGTGATAACACTACCAATTTCCTGACTATGAACAGTTATGTTTTGTATTATTTCAAGACAAAAACACTTTTCGGCCTGGCTCGGGATTCGAACCCATTACCTCGTGGATAGAAGCCGGCGAGCTCACCACTAGACCAACGAGGCAGTCACAACAACAGATCAACAGATTACTATGATCTGTAATACCTACTAAAAATAAGATAATACATCTTTTTACATACAAATAAATTAGGTGTGAATTGTAATGATAGTGCATTTTAAATAAATACACTGTCAGTGGTAAATTGACAATTTGTTTATATGTAGTATAATCTGCATTGTTGCAAGTTATTGAATTATCACCCGCGTACCATACGTATTAATAAAATAGCATATTCATAATCAACTTAGGTACCTAAAACTGGTGTCTGCTAGAAATAGCTTCTCGTGCATTCGCAGTGACTCAACATAATAATGAATATTACATATTCTGTCTATACCCCGCGACTTCGCTCACGCAAAAGTTGGATTTTGGAAAAATATTTATAGGTAGTTACAATAAAAGATACTATTATCAAGTGTTTGCCAAAAATATTCATTTTCATCTCCTATTTCACCCCCTATTTACACCGTTACAAAAAGTAAGAATAGATATTTGGTATAGATGCCTATCTATACTATAATAATCCGCCGGAAATTAGATTTTCCTGGTAAAGAACCTGTTATCATTTTATTCAATACTGTCATTTAGTTAAAACATCTGACAATATATTTCTAGACCAAATTAGTGCGTCAAGAGATAACAGATAAACTGCAACTTTAACAATCCACATCATCATTGGTAATTTAACATTGTATTGTTGCTGTATTTTACACTGTAAAACTCAGTTGCTATAAGTTCCTACGGAAACTAAGGTTAACGGGCCGGGAAGAGACAAAATTGTTCTTACTTTTGTTCATTCATTTGCAATTTATCAAAATATTGTGTTGGTATGTCACGCACATTCGCGACGTTCACGTACGAGATTTTTGTAATATTTCCTTCTACATATAGCAATGGTATGCAGTGCAAAATGCTGCGATGAGTAGGTACGTGGCTAATTATAATATTCATTGTCGCTCATCGAAAAGTGGCGTACCAATAATGCAACCATCCATATGAGTTGTCATTTTTTATCACTGTTGCGTGCGTCCCATGTCTGTTTAAGTACCTATGAAATACTAACATTAGAATTGGCTCCCATTTTTGTAAAAAGATGCACTACTTACTAGGCAAATAATTTATTTCTATGCTGAACTGACTCCTGGTGCATAGAAGCACAATAAAAGCGTAATTTAACCTATGACAGGTTGAAGGAGTGTTTGATTGACTGTCGGATATAAATGTACCTATAACCAGTATTCCTATGTCACTGAATTATTCGGAAATACCTTCAAAATGTGTCGTACTAAAACAACTATCTATCAAAAATGCAGAACATCTTCAATTCGGTCATCATTCCACCAATGTCCACCAATAAAAAAATTAAGGGCTGTTTAACAAGCATTTTAGATTGACTATCGAACTATGAAAAAAAACTGGTAGCGATTGCTGACCATTACTTAGTAATATTAAGTCTGGAATTTGTATGTAGGATGTTAATAATAGTTTATTTGTTCATTAGCTTACGTACTGATCAATATATTTTAACCATTAATCAGGGTCATAAAATTACGACGCACAACAATTGTGACAACTTTGATAAGTGAGCATTGTTTACTTAAGTGCGAAGGTTGAAAGCTTGCGTCGCATAATATGCAAGTAGAGGCGCTATTCGCTAACTTGAAAATTAAAATAAACCGCACAATGGAGAATCGTTCTTCGAACTCTATTGTTTATGCAAACAGTAGCACAGTGTGTGATGTTGGTTTGTGTACGCTTAGCAAACGATACTTAACAGTAACATACATTGTTAAAATTAACTTTGATTCGATGTTATTTGTTACCTGACGCTATGCGCGGCTTGGTTTGTTAGAGAATACATGCTAAATGGGAAGAACAGTAGCGCAATGATTCCACGGATTTAGTGTATTTAGCATGCCGCATGTCAATGTGTAGATGTTCTTCCCTGAATTGTTTAAAGTCTGCTTTTAATCCAGTAACTTCGTACATGCAGAGCATGCATCAAATCCGGTAGTCTTGAATTTTTGCAGATTTTTTATGATGTTGAACCAATGAATATCCTTAGTTTTTGACCTCGAGCTCCGAACGCAACTTTGTAAAAAATCGAAAATACCGCAAAATTCAGATTTTGGTGATTATAACCCTGAAGGAATAGTTTTTGATAGTGCCTTCTCAAGACGTTTTTAAAGTAGACTAAATTTGCTACAAATTGAGATAGAATTGTCTCTGTAGACCCAATATTCCCCAGTACCCAAATCATTTTTTAGGGTTCCGTACCCCAAGGGTAAAAACGGGACCCTATAACTAAGCCTCCGCTGTCTGTCTGTCACCAGGCTGTATCTTATGAACCGTAATAGCTAGACAGTTGATTTTTTTACAGATTATGTATTTCTCTTGCCGCTATAACAACAAATACTAAAAACAGAATAAAAATAATATTAAAGGGGGCTCCCATACAACAAACATGATTTTTTTGGCGGTTGTTGCTCTACATTTATAACGGCAACACGTAGACGCTTGAAATTTTCACAGGATATCAATATAAATATAAACTTTAAAACTTAATAATTTAATTAAAGTAATAATATTATTTAAGGGGGGCTCCCATACAACAAACGTATTTTTAAATCGTTTTTTAAAATATTTACAGAATGTTAAGTTATATATAAATTTAATTAAAAAATAAATTATTAAATTAAAAATATATGGATATTTAAGGGGGGCTCTCATACCAACGATTTATTTATCGTTTTAAAACTAAAAGAGGTCATAATATACTGTCTTATGTTGTATAGGTACGGAACCCTTCGTGCGCGAGTTCGACTCGCACTTGGTCGATCTTTAGACCTCTAGCATCAAAATTTTGCGAAAGTCTCATACAAACTTACGTCCCCAAGTTTGAGAAGTTGCAAGGTGAAAGTTGCAAGATTTAGTTTTTTTGTTGTTTGTGTACAAATTTTAGCTTACATACCAAATTTTAGCTTTCTAGGGCTTCCGGAAGTTCCTTAAGAACTTTGATGATTATTAGTGAGTCAGTGCCGAAATGTTTTTTTTTAAATATCAATAAAGTTTTAACTATAGGAGCTATGCAATCGAAACTTACTATATTCAATAAGTTTATATATCTTACGAATTTCGATAATATAGCAGGGGTCATAAAGAATCAGGATTAAAATTCATTCAGAATGCAGATCATTGCGAAAAATCTGCGATATTAAAGAAGACTAGATTTGCTACAATACGAGGCTAGAATTTGTCTCTGTTAACCCAATATTTCTCAGGACTCAAATCATTTTATGGACCTCTAGCATCAAAATTTGCGTAAGTCGCATTCAAAGTTCCATCCCCTAGTCTAAGGAGTTGCAGGGTAAAATTTTCTAACCAATCCATACAAGCCTATAGCTCCGTGATAGCCTCGCGGCTACCAGAGCCGCATGCGGCTTGACGCTAGCATCAATGCTCCGAAGTCTTCACCACAATAAGTATCCACACTTTACAAGTTGGTCGGTAACTCAGTAATTTAATTAGCAATCTCTGCTTTGCTGTGATAGTTTCCCTTTTAAATATTATTTCTCTCGTGAATTTTTTCACATATCCATAAATAACCGTTTAACCGGGAGGGGTTGTGACTTTTTTAGACTAAAAAAAATGCCATTTACAACGGAATATTACAAAACGGGCCGCCAATTCAAAAACACCCCCCCCAATCATTTTGAAAGACCTATCTAACGACACTTCCGATGTGATAGACTTTACTTGTACGCGAGGTATCCCAAATATTGATAAAAAAATGTTTTACCATTTGTACTCACGCCAATTACCAGTTTTCTAATATATACGAATGGTCTCTAAGCTTAGCCGCGGATAGACAGACAGACGGACAAGGCGAATCTATAGGGTTCCTTGTTGACTACGGCACTCTTAAATGGGAACTGTTTGTGTTGGTAAGGAAAATCCGATATTTTCGGGGGAAAATCTAGAGTAACCGCTCTTGTAACTAATAAATTGTAAATAATATAAAATTGAACATAGTATGTAGTCTCTTAAATAAACGTTATTACAAAAAATAGGTCCTATCGACCCCCTTTGTACCTTACATTAAAAAAACTTGAACAAATGACAAAAATTAAGTTGTTACAATATTGAAACAACTGTGAATAGTATAATTGTAATGATTTTACTCAAAAAAGTGATGATTAGTATTTTTTTCTTTGACCAAATACCTACCTAACCGTAAAAAGGAACGATACGCATCGAACGTTGCACGAAATATGAAATGATAAACTGTTATTTATTTGCTGCTTATAATCTTTGGATCTGATTCAAACCAGGGACAAGCTTCGGCACTAATTAATTATTCCTTGGTTGGGCTACGATTTTTTGTAATAGGTACGACATAATTTCAGACCTGTAATAAACCTTTACCATTGAGCTAATTAATGAAGAAACATCGTGTTTTGTGAACAGTGTAGGTACTTCGATAGAATTATTTCCAACACAATGGATTATAATCCAGACAGACCTATTTTACTATACATACGCGAGTGGGTGCTCAGGTGTCCGTGGTGTCAGTCAGGTGTTCGATGCCACTTGATACCGCGCCTTCTTATCACCTATCATAATGAAAGCTAGTAGTACATAATATTCATATTCATTTATTCGCATACTAAGTGTTACATAAATGTTTATCTACAGCAGTTCTTATGCTAGAAAATTGAGCTTATTACTTAGTAACCCTTACAATTTGGGTATTGCAAAGTATTAGAGGGCTATATTATATTATACTTAATATCTTAATATCTCATAATAATAAACACCAATTTATTATTAACAGGTAATTATTACTTAACTATATCAGAGCGCCTTGGCTATCGAATAGGTAGGAAACTAAGTGTTGTCTGAAATCCCCATTCATGAAGGCAGTACTGTTGAGTCTAATGAATGATCTAATAATCTACGAACAGTCCTTTGATTTAAAAAGAGCCATGAGATTTGCTGTTATCAGGATAAGAATGAAACGAATTCATTGAAGTCGATGTCCCATTTAAATGAAACACAAAAAGTGTTTGTTAGGTATGTATTTATAGAAAGTTATCTATATCGAATGCATTTTTT
Source organism: Pyrausta nigrata (assembly GCA_949316185.1). Classification (NCBI taxonomy): domain Eukaryota; kingdom Metazoa; phylum Arthropoda; class Insecta; order Lepidoptera; family Crambidae; genus Pyrausta; species Pyrausta nigrata. Next base: position 7,191,528 of record OX438936.1, read on the forward strand.
CATTTAAGTACTTTACCTACGTAATCATATCAATGTATTATTTATTCATCATTAAATAAAGTAATCGCCTACTTCAGACGTAAGTTCTACCCATATAAGCGTGTCTTCTAAAAGTAAACCATATTTAAGCATCTTGAGGTAGATACCTACTACATGCGTCCTATGAAATGTGTCCCCAGATATAAAATCTATTTTGGGAAGAATAATGATGTGTGTGGGACCTAGACGCGGGGGTCGCCAACCGAGAGGGCTTCGACCCGTACCGGAGCAGCGCCTGCGCGACCCCGCCCGTCACCCGGCCGCCCGGCTATCTCCCAACCACGCGCCCCCGCCCCCGCAACCCCCGGGGTGCCTGGGAACAGCTACGCGCCCTCAGCCTAATATATCTCGCGGGGCCCTAACAACAGCCCAATGCCTAGATGCACTAGCTACCTGCCTACCCAGCCCGACGTCGACGTCGATAACGTCGCAGCGTCACTGCGCAGATGCCTATAAATATCTTGCTAGGCTTAATTAGCCCACCTGTACTTAATCTAATGTCTTGTTTGATGTAGTGTTAGAGTGAAATATCCGGAATTAAATCTTGCATGTAGGGCATCAAATCCCGTAAACGCGCGTATTTTCGCACTTTTTTTCGGGATTACCTTCTGCGGAATACCGCACAATTGAGAGATCGAAAAAATTTTAGGGAAAATTTGTCTCTTACGATGCTATAATTATTTATTGGACCCCCAGTAAAAAATATTAATAACTGATTTAACAACTTATAGATTTGGATTCGCTTCAGTTCTCTTTGAAAGGGTTATCAGAAAATAGTTGCTAAATTTTTTATACCTAAAAACCAATAAAAATATAATAATATTCAATTGTCAATACAAATCTACGTATCGTACAAATTGTGTAGTAATTCGTATTAAATTATTGTTCCATAATAGATGTCGATTTATTGAAAATACTGCTAATGCATTATTTTATTGTCAATTAATAAGCAGTTTATAAATGACCATAAATTATTTAAAGCAAAAACATACGTGTAAGAATCCCGCAAACACCTCGAGATTGATGACCTCAATCCCACAGGCCGGCGGAATCGCGCTTTTCCACCGGCTATAAAACGTTTCTCGAGTGAAGCAGTTGCGAATGTTGCGATAGGGTTGTGTGGCACTATTTACTAGATCATGGATCGGACATCGGATAATATTTAGCAAAATTTACCGGTTACCGAGAAGTCTATTAACCCACTATCCGGCATAATAAGTATATACATAATAAAACTGTAGAAAGTCGATTCGACTTTAAAATCCCGCAAACAGCTCGAGATTGATGACCTCAATCCCACAGGCCGGCGGAATCGCGCTTTTCCACCGGCTATAAAACGTTTCCCGAGTGAAGCAGTTGCGAATGTTGCGATAGGGTTGTGTGGCACTATTTACTAGATCATGGATCGGACATCGGATATTTAGCAAAATTTACCGGTTACCGAGAAGTCTATTAACCCACTATCCGGCATAATAAGTATATACATAATAAAACTGTAGAAAGTCCAATCATGTCAATCATTATTTTAAAATAAAAAAAACAAAAACCGACTTCAAAACTGCCTACAGTTCTAATTAAAACTTAAAATTTTATAAACAAATTTAAACTAACAAGTACAAAATAATATTTAAATTACCTAACTGTTCTACGAAATTATACAAGAAACCTATTTCCAATTTATTATCTGTTATTTTTTGGAGTCGGTGCCAGAAATTCTAATTCAAATTTTTTTTTGCAAGTAAGGACAGGATTAAACCATCTCTTGGCTGCTTAGAGTAGATAGAATATCTAGCTTGGTTGGCACCGACTCCAAAAAATAACAGATAATAAATTGGAAATAGGTTTCTTGTATAATTTCGTAGAACAGTTAGGTAATTTAAATATTATTTTGTACTTTTTAGTTTAAATTTGTTTATAAAATTTTAAGTTTTAATTAGAACTGGAGGCAGTTTTGAAGTCGGTTTTTTTTTTAAAGAAATTTATTTTTTTAATTTTTAGTTGAAATTTAGTGTAAGGTGCCACATGGGTAGACCTACTAAACGCGCTGTTCAAATGCGACAGCGTCATTTGGAAGAAAGTAGTAACGAGAAGGAAGACCGTTTAAAGAAGAACAGGGAAAGATTTGCCAATAGCATTTTAAGAGGGGGGAGGGGGGGGGGGAAGGAAAGAGGAGGTAGCTGTTAGCATCCTATACAGTACCTGACAAAATATCTGGTGTTTTAATTAACTCCTAATTTTTAAGGAGTTCCACCATCAGCTCAGCTCTACATAATGACTATCAGACGTAACAACATGTCAACATTAAGATACTAGTACGAAAACACTATACGTGCCTTCAAAATTTGAGGGTTTCCCTCGATTACACCAAGATCCCATCATCAGATCTCGACTGGGCTAAAATGGGACCAACTAGAAGGTATAGCCTTTAGGTAAACATTTTTTTTTTCAAATCGGTCCACAACTGACTAAGATATGCGGTAACATAGCCACAAAAAATAAAATTAAAAAAAACATACAGTCGAATTGATAACTTCCTCCTTTTTTGAAGTCTGTAAAAATACCTCCCAGGCCTTAGTTTATGTCAGTAGAGTATTAAAATGTAGTGTTTGAAATTTTTGTATGTATGTTGTTTTATGTATGTAGTACGTATATGTAATAGGTATTTTGGGTCTTGACCGTTATAGACTCGAAATCTGCTGAAATAATCTTGATATACTTACCACAGTTTAAATATGTACGAGGGGTGATCCAAAAGTAATGATAATCAATAATAAACACAATGAATATAATAAAAAAATAAATTTATTTCTCAACATAGTCTCCTAGCAAGTCTATACATTTAGTCCATCTCTTTTCTAAACCTTAAATTCCCTTAGAAAAAAAATATTTATCTTGACTCTCAAAAAAGTCCTCAACCGCGGCCATCACGTCGCTATCATCGTCAAATTTCTTGCCTCGGAGGCGTTCCTTGAGTCGTGGAAAGAGATAGAATTAGTGGCCCCCCTTTTGAAGTAGTCCACCATGATTATTCCTTCAGCATCCCAAAAAACAGACGCCATAACCTTCCCTGCTGAGCTTGACTTTCTTCGGCGTCGGTTCATCGGATCGTTTCCATGTCATGTTTTGTTTCAGCATCAAAATGGTGGATCCAGGTCGCAAAACGTGACAAAAAATTATCCTTGTCTGTCTGGAACTTTTCGAAATTCGCTCTTGACATGTCTAGAACTAGTGGGTAACTGAGCAAGTGACTGATATTTTTTTTGTATTTTTGTGTGCACTAGAAATAACTGATTATTACTTTTGGTCTTTGGATCACCCCTCGTATATTCCTGGTTGTAATCTAGTATGTTTCATCTCGATCGTAACTAGTACATACTTCAAAAGATACAGGTGCGACCCCTTTGCTCCATACTTTACGGATCGACATAGTACAACTGAGAGACCACGATTACTGGACGTGGACGGCGATAAAAGTATGAGTCAATTTCTATCACCGAGTCCACGCAGACGAAGTCGCGGGCAACCACTAATACCAGACAAATATTGAAGAAATACTTTCTTCACATCAAGATACATTATACCAATACGATAACAATACGATTTATTTCTAATTAAAGATACAAAGGCATATTTGTTCTTCGAATTAACCAGTAATTATTCTAATTACCAAATATTAAATAGCATAATTATCTGTGGCTGCCTTAGGCCTACTCAAGAACTATTGGAATCGATGACCTTGACAAATACGGAGATTGGCAAGCCCTCCTGAGTGCTGGGGACATGTAGAGACGTTTGGGGAGGGCAGTTGCCCAGCTGTGGTATGTCAACGGCTAAAAAACCGCCAAGTGCAAGTCAGAGTCGCGCACGAAGGGTTCCGTACCATTATCTGTACAAAATTGGACACTATTATTACAAAATTTCTTTTTAGTTTTAAAAATCGCGTTTGATCTATCGTTTTGTTTCTATCTATCTATCTATCTTTGTTTGCGTTTCTTTAAGTATTTATTATTTTAATTAAATTACCGTATTAGTTTGTTAGTTTGTTATATATATATATATATATTGATATCTGTGAAAATTTCTAGCTAGCACGGTTTCTAGCTTCAGACTAACTATCACGGTTTGTGAGATACATGATGAGTGGTGACAGACAGACAGTAGGGTCCGGTTTTTACCCTTCGTGTCCGTACCCAAAAAGTGAAAAAGGCCTAACTCTAAAAAGCATTAAATGTGAACGAGAGCACTTCGTCATCCGGTACGGGTAGGTAAATATTACGTCTTTTATTTGTACGGTGTATGGTATTGTTGTAACATAAATCTTTCTTAAATATTTTACTAATAAGATCAATAAAAGAAAAAAAATACTAGACCAGTAGTGGAAAGAATTGTTAGGAACTAAATAAGAAAAGAGCGCCTTGTCACGGTAAAACAAATCTGTCCATTGTGGCCTTGTTTATGGCACTGACACAATAATCCGACGGCAGCCCATAAATCCTGCTAAGTTGTGTGCAAGCCGTTGCGACTGATATTGCGTAACAATTTGTTAACAAGGGATGTTACATTGACCGGTGATAGCGGGGCTTGCGGCGCGGGGCGCATTGGCCGGCCGCTGAACCTCCAGCCGAAATCAATACAGCTGCTCCCCCGCCCGGTGCGGCGAGCTAGCGCCCGTCTGGAGCCCGTCGCCATGGATACCGGCCAGATAAACGAAACCGCCGGGACGCGCCGCGCCCTTCAGCGTCCCAGCCCTCTGTTGCTCCCCCCACGACCGTCTCCAAGCCCACGCGCCACGCCTCGCCTCGCCTCGAGACTCGTGCGTGCGTCATTGACGTCATTGACGCTGAGAGACCATTTAAAGATTTTACTTGTAAATAAATTTCAAACATGTTTCGCCTAGGCACCCGTGGTCGAAACCCCCAAATAATTTTAATTTTAGCTTTTTCACGAAGTACCGTCAACGAAAAAGTTTCCTAACCCAATTATTTGAAAATGGCAACAACGACATTGACCAAAAAGAAGAAAACACGTTAACTTGACGTGGATTAAAGTAGCTGGCCCACTTTGACGAAAATTAAATAAAAAAGCACGAGATACAAATAAAGATTTATTTTTCTTAACTAATTCTGATTATATAAAACTTCAGCGACCTATTAAGCAAAACGATAAATAACCCTAAGAAAAAAGATATTCCGTACCTACATTCTGTGTAATAAGTATCGGGAATTTGTAAATAAAACAAAAAATACAAATTATTCATCTAAATATATTCTATCGCCTTCAAAGTAGGCCCCATCGCTTGCAATACAACATCTCCACCGCTTCACCCAGTCTTCCATACATTTTTTATAGGCTATTTGCGGTATGGCCTTTAGCTCATTCAGCGAATTTTCTTTTATGGCTTCTATCGACTCAAAACGTTTTCCTCGAAGTGGTACGAGTAATTTTAACTTGGGAAATAAAAAAAAAGTCAGACGGAGCCATATCAGGTGAATACGGTGCTTGGTCGAGAACTTTTGTTGAATTTTTCGCTAAAAACCCTTTCACTATACCTAATGGCTGTGTGTGATGGTGCATTATCATGGTGCAGCATCCATGAGTAGTGTTGCCACAAATGTGGACGTTTTCGGCGGATACTCTCATGCAAACGCTTCATGACGCCTAAATAATATTCTTTATTCACTAATTCTTCATCTGAAAGGAATTCGGAGTGAACCACACCACAGTAGTAAAAAAAAAACTGTCAGCATCACCTTGATTTTGGAGTGACTTTGCCGCGGTTTTTTGGGTTTCGGCTCGTTTTCGAGATCTATTCTAAAGACTGTTGGCTTGTTTGCATGTCGTACTCATAAACCCATGTCTCGTCGCCAGTTATTATACGTTTCATAAATGTCGGATCTGTAGAAGCTCGGGAAACCATGTCTTCAGCGACATGCTTTCGCTGCGCTTTTTGAACAAAATTAAGCTCTTTTGGAACGACCTCTTTTACGCGGGTCTTTTTATTGACATATTCCCGATACTTTTTACACAGAGTAGTATGTACGGAATATCTTGTCAACTTCAAATATTTTTTTTACATTTTTAGGGTTCCGTGCCCAATGGCTAAAACGGATAAAAATTAAACTTTATTTCATTCCAAAAATATTATTTGATGAGACATAAAATAAAAGACATAGCGTGATAAAAAAGCCGGCCAAGTGCGAGTCCGACTCGCGCATATAGGGCTCCGTGGTTAATACCATTATCTATACATAATGATGATGATCATCCTTCCGACCGATTTCGGCCATGGCGACTACTTCGACTCCTAGTGTGTACGGCGCTCGTGCGCCCGAAAATGGCTGATGTAGCAATTTTCGCAGTGAACTTACGTGCGCACTTAGGGCACGTGAGTACACCTTGTTCATAAGGGTATTGAATGGCAGCAGGTTGGCGGGATTTCAGCTCATCACGTTAAATGTCGAGGTCAACTTTACGTTGCTCCTCGAAATTGCTGACTCGTTTCTGTACCAGCCTGCGCCATTCGGGACGTTGTGCTGCCAAACCCTCCCACTGAGGGCTCGATATTGTATCTCTTCATATGTCGTTTCTGAACATCCTTAAATCTGAGGAGTTGGCCGCCATGCTTCCGCTTGCCGTCCTCCAGTTCAGAATAAAAGATGCGCTTCGCTACTCTCTCGGACATCAACATTAGGCACTGTATATACCATTTTTTAGTTTTAAAAATAGAAAAAATCACGTGTTTTGTACCCCACTTCAATATTTATCTAATTCTGTTGTTGTTACATCGGCAACAGAAATACATAATGTGTAAAAATTTCAACTGGTATAAATAAATCAACCCGCTATCCTATTATTAATATATGACACAATATGTCAACACTACTTTGATGTGTAGGTATAATAAATACCTACCTGTTAATTTAATTTGTTCTTTTTTTGCCGTTTTTTGTGGCATCTAAAGCTAGTAGTCGTGATGACTGAGTTGGTTATGGTGTTTATATTTTCAAAAAAAAATTACTCACCGCGTTCTGCGAGAAAGATTTTTATACCGCACCCCCAAAAAATATCTAGTTTTAACTGCCACGAAGCTTTTTACCATACTTCTTTCTTTAGATCCATTAATAACACCCAAACCAAAAGTGGCGTTTATCAGCCACTTTTAAAAACACTAGTTAGCAACATTAGGCTTCTGATGTGAGAATAGTGCCAAAAATGTATTTACTGATTGAAATCAAATTCTTAACTTTCCAAGCTAGCCGGCTAATAATCTTTTGTTTTTATTAAATTCGTTCATCGACTGTGGGTTTGTTGATTAATGTATTGTCTAACTGACACTATTTAATTCAAATAACCTTCTGATGTTAGGATGCCTAAAAATTTTCGGCATCACTTTCAGAATCCTCCACAATTTGAAAGAATGTAAAACCAAAGTAAAAAAAATATATCGAAATAGAAATATGTACTTAAAACCTAAATTACACCTAACATATCAACCATATGGGATATAAACAACTGTTTATATCCCCGAGTTGATTTTTAGATATGATTTGCAAATCTGCAATACACAATGTATGTCATGTATATCAAAAATCTCATAATGCAAGGTAATCGTTACGCTTGAAATCTTCCACACAATGCGTACGAGATGCTTAGTATTTTATGTGCCTTTATGTATTGTTTGTAATCGTAATGTCGCAGGTATATTGTCAAAGCCGTGCTATTACAATTTAACTAGTAATATAATATAACGTTATATTGCCAATCGACTTTATTTCTGACAATTTAACGGCCTTGTTTTAGTGATATTGTAATGTCACGGGGACACCATACTGATATTGTAAGGCGATAATATTTTGACAATTTCACTGGTCTTTAGATTATGAAGCCGTCTCTGATTGGTCCGTATCTAATGTAAATTCTGCAATCATAGAGCAATAAGTAAATACTTATGCACGTTTCAAAAAATCACAAATTTTATTGCACTACTATAATAAAAAGTAATGCCACAAAGTATCAGAGAGAAATACCAAAACACTTTTCTGGAGGAGACATCACTGCTTTGGGCGGTCCTTCCACGAATCGTTTTTTTAAACTTACTGTGGCCCGCGACTTCAATTGCGTAGAATATGATACAAAATGCTTACATTAGCTTCCAGATTATTCTAGCACTACAGATGTCCAATTTTTACACATCTGCAGAAAGTGCTTATTACGCTGACCAATATACCCGCGCTAAGGCGCTCTATTCATATTTTTATTGTTTCCACATCAGTTGTTAAATGTTTTAAGTCAAATTAAAATGATTATCACGCTGAACAAAATTTTCTTAAGGCGCTATGGTCATATCCCCCATAGTTTAACTGTACTGCTTAGGTTCCGTACGTACTCTGGTCTTCAAAATAAATAATAGCCTAGTAGCTCAGAGTCAATACAGAGCTATTCAAAAGATACTTCCATTCAAATCCGTTCAGTAGTTCCGAAGATTGATCACTGGGACTGGAGATAAAACAGTCTTGTGCTTCATCATTAATATTATTTTCCTTTCTCACGTCTAAAATATTATATTGCGATGCGTAATGGTATTGCTGATTGGTAAGTGGCCTTAAGGTTTTGTGATTTTTATTCTCGACTGTTTTTTTTTTACCTGCGAAGTTCCAATTCGTTTTTTTGTTTTATTAGATTGCCCACTGTAATATTTTCGTTGCTCTATATAAAAATCTTCTCGAGCCACAATCTCACACTGGTTTTAACGTGGCATTATTGAATCTGAAGTTCTGATCACTTTCTCATTGTCACACATTTAAAAGAAATTCAATGTAAAAAGTAACAACACACTATTTAAACAATAATTTTAGACGGAAATTTGCACACACGCTCCTATTTTTTCTACGCTGCTTTGTTTACTTACTATTATCGTTTTGCAAATGGCGGATAAAAAATAATTCACCAATTATAACGCGCGACGTCTTCTTCTACCAACTTCACTCACAATATACCTAGATTTATTATAATGTCACTATAATGACCCCGTGACATCAATGTCATTAAAACCGGGCTGGTAAATTGTAAGCAATGAAGTAAATTTACAATCTACCGTTTAATTATAATATCACTAGTGAAATTGTATTACCACGGCTTTCAAATATACCTGCGACATATACGTAATAAAAATAAGCACAAAAACAGTCAGTGTGCGACCCTCATACAGGGAAGATATACTATATCGGCATGAAAGCATGAAAAATGACGATAATATTAACAATGCACTTTCTCATTTGCCGATAATGATACCTACCAAACCTGTATTTTGTGCTGCTATAACAATTGTATCGAGATTGTGGTTTTGTTTTATCTGTCAGATTACATCTCTAAATAATATGGGCGAAGCAAGTGCGAAAAATAATGATTCAAATTCCATCAACGCGAGCGAAGCGACTGCGTACATGTGGATGATATAAATATCCAACTTGGGAATTTTACCTAATAATGTATAATAATCTAGTTCTAGTAGCCATACCCGCTCCAATTAATAAGTACATTTAAAGCTGAAAGCGACGCGAATTCCTGTTGAAAAGTTCAAAAAACTTTCTTTTATGTTGCGAATGTTGTAAAAGAGCAAAAACATAATTATTGCCAGAATTTCTGCTTTTGCTGGCTTCTCTCTTTTGTCGATTTGTTAATTTTGTTATTGTGGATACATTTTTAGTAAAGCTAATAAACTTACTTTCCGTCTCTACTCTTAGAAGTTAATTTTCTGTTTTATAACTTGTGTTTCATCTTGATTTCATAACGTTTTCTTATAGAAGTTGAATGTATGTATGTTTTTCTATGTCAGATAACATAAGCGTTTTTAACAATGAATATTTTATTTACAGAATGTACCACACATGGCCAAGTTCCGTTCCAAAAAAGGGCAGTTGCCTTTCGTGGAGCTCAATGGTGAAGAAATTGCAGACAGCGCCTTCATTATCAAAGAGCTCTCTGAGAAATATAACAAGGATCTTGATGCGGGTAAGTAGTCCTCTAAACTCCTGGAACTCTAATTTAATTACGTCATGAATGAGCAATTTATCCTCCCTTTGAATATTTATCATGCAAAGTAGTCAGTTAGCGCGCAGGCATCCATGTCATGATAACCATTATAATCGTACGTTTTTTCTGGTCCTTTATTTAATAAGATATGTAATACAATTAAATTGGTTTGTTTTATGGTGCAAAGGCTTACTCCCTTATCCATAATGATTATACCACTGTAACACTTGATGAAATATAAGATGGCTAATGCGGAATTAATAACAAATAGGTGATAGGAAAATAGAGACACACATTTCACTTTATCCCTCTCATATTTATTCGACTTTTAGACAGGGGTATAATTATAATGAATAAGGTGGGAAATAGTTTAGGACTGGCATATACAGGGTGTCCGGGTTTCGAATAGTGATAATTTAAGGGCATTTTATTTATCAAATTTTAGAGACATAATCCTAATGAGAAATTTTTTTTACGAAAAAGAAAAATTGCATTTGTGTGTTTAGTTTTGTAATAATAAAAAAAATATTACTTCCTCTATGACAGTTAATAATTTTGAATTGATCTTTATTTCACTTGATAGGCGCTACCTTTCAAATGAATCATTTTCATAACTTTTAGGACTTCCAGATCCACAGAAATAATATATTTTCAAAATAATTGAAATGCCATTTTGACCACCGTCTTGGTGTAGGTGTTCGTGCTACGGACTTCTAAACCAGGCGGTTGCGGTTTCGAAGGGGAAAATGTTTGTGTGATGAGCACGAGCATTTGTACCTAAGTCATGAACGTTTATAAATGTATATAAGTATGTCTATCCGTTATCCTAGTCACCATAGCACAAGCTCACGCTTAGTTTAGGGCTAGGTAATTGGTGTGTTTAAAAAAAAATCAAGAGGGGGGAAGTTGGAACCCAACATGGGGATTTTTTAACGATAACATTTGATGAACTAATAGCCCACAAATTATCGCTAGTCCAAGCCCGGACACATTGTATAAATGTATCTAGGGACAGTTACTAAAACATGAAATACTGATACAAATTGCAGGCTGTGTTTAATATCCACTTTAGCTAAGATAGCGAGAAATTGAGTGCGATGAATTTAGTTAGAGCCTCTGACCAAACTTTAATAAACTAAGATTAGGAAAACGTTATTCACTTTCTTCTCTTCTGACCACTGTATCTTTAAAATTGCTGGGCAGCTCTAATTAAAGAATCTGTAGGCCGCTGCGCATGCGTTGTTTTGTTGCTGCGTCCCCGGCAGTAAAATGTCATAATTTTGATCCTTTCCCCATTGCTGCAGCTCTGACGGCGGAGCAACGGATTGTCGCGCACGCCATGATCTCTATGATAGAGAACCATCTGTCGTGGGTGATGCTGTGGTGGCGGGCCAAGTACCCCGACAGCGTCATAAAGGGTTACCAAGTGAACCTGCAAAGCGCGCTCAACACCCGGCTACCCAACCCCATACTCAACTTCTGCTACAAGTTCACATCTGGACGCAAGGTCAGTTATTTTAAGCTTAATCTCGATCTGTTTCAATACTAAACTATTATAAGCCGTATAGTAACGTAATGTTGTTACCGTATGTGTACTTCGTTCGTTGTTTGTATTACGTGTTTTAAGTAATAAATAGGCTTAGAAGTGTTCCGGCATTCATTTATTATTCAAGCAGGTTAATAATTGTTTAGCAAACACGTTATTAACATTTAGATAATCTTTTGTAATATTTTTTTTAGTTTGAGCTAAGCTATTAACCAAAGTGAATTTAGTCACAATATAATGCCAGCCTGACCAGAAATTAATGGGATCTGAATTAAGGACGCAAAGTAAAAAAGAAAGATTAATGAAACTCTGTATAATCATACCGGCGTAGATTGGCTAATAAACATAAAAATGTATTTTTAAATATGGTTTACATTTGTTCAGTCTCCTAACAGATTCTATTCTATCGAATCGATATATAGATAGACATTCTTTATTGCACAATAAAAAAAAACAATGGTCTAATTGACCTTTGTTTTCTTAAATTTTAAAGTTAAATTAACTTAAAGTACAATTTAGGCGGTTTTATCGCTGGGAGCGATCTCTTCCAGACAACCTTTTGATAGTAACAAGATCAAGACAAAACAATCTCAAATTTTTCCTCTTTGTAATAGTGCCTTTAAAATGTGGAAGAAATAAAGAGAACCGTTCGTGAGTGTGACTGCTTCTGGGTGAGCTTGCTCCGCCCTCGACTCTGTCTGTAGTAGGGGAGCTCAAGAGGGGATTTGGGGATTTACTAAAGCGAGTATGTCCATGCAACTGTTTTTTTTACATTTTTGAAAATTTATCAGCTATAATTTTTACCCCCACCGACGAAAGTGTATATATTACTCGTATATGACATTTTTTTCTTCTTATCATCTAAGCTTCGCAATCCAATAGGTCTCTTCGACGCTCGAGTAAATCGCGATTTAGCATCCTGGGCTTCCCCTACGAGACAATTGAAAAGCTATTCCAAATAATACTAATAAATATTTTTTATCTGGTTTAAATAAAATGATCCATTGTCTTTCTAAATTATATTATTTATCATATAATCATACTAATGGTTTGTAAAAGGTTTTTTATTACAGTTAAAATATTTAAGCAGGGTGTAAAATATTTTTATTCAATAAAAGAACAGAAACACATAGACATGCATGAAATAAAAATAAATAAACTTAAAACCTACTTAATCAAAAATAAACCTGTGTCCTTAAGGCAAGGAGGCGAGGATGCTGGCTGCGTTACCGCGTTGGATAGCTATACTTATCCTTTGAGCGAGGAACGAGCCAGCTTTACTATTTGCCAAAACAGAATTTAATTTAGGTGAATTTTTAGTAGGGTTGAAATAAAGAAAATAAAACTCAAAACTAATGGTTGGTTTTAGGAGTGGTTTTTGACTAGGTCTGTCCGGGAGTTCTAAGTGCACATGCACGTAGAACCTAGATTTGCAGAGGTCAAAGGCCGAGCGGCGGCCGGGCCGAGGTGGTAGATTGAGGGCGCGCAGGCGCGTGCTTCCTGCTGTGGCCTTCCTCCGGATGACGATATCCGTATTTTCGACTGTAGCCTTCCCTGTCACACATGCCAGCATGACAGTGTGGACGAGCGTGATAGCGCTAGACCGTATTTTCGATACGGAGATTTGCAATCCGGAGTAGTACCTTGCAAGTGCGCGTCTAGAACGGCTTACCTGTTGCTGCACTGCAATCGAACTCCACTCGTCTATAAATAACATCAAGTTACATCACCGACACACGGATATATTGCGAGAGTACTGAACAATTCAGCTAACATTCTTTAATTCAGTTCATAATTTCGTTTTTTACTGATTTTGGTTTGAATTTTCAGGGAATGAAGAAAGCAAAGGCCCATGGCATCGGCGTTCATAGTCAGGACGAGATCATCGAGTTTGGAAAGAACGACCTCCGCGTCCTCTCCGACTATCTGTCCGACAGGCCATTCTTCTTTGGAGATGAACCGACACTGGTACGTACTGTCACATCTATCTTTGGTTGCGATTAGAATTTGTACACGAGTTGTAAGACGCTATTGTGCATTCGACAGCTGGACGTGGTGGCGTTCTCGAATCTCGCACAACTGCAATTCATCGACAAGGATGTTGCGCACCCGCTGCGAGATGCGATGAACGAGTCGTTCCCGAACCTGGTGGGGCTGGTGTCCCGCATTAAGGAGCGCGCGTTCCAGGACTGGGACGAGATATGCTCGACCCTCGACCTCAACGCGCACCTGCCGAAGCCCGCCAAGGAGGTTAAAGAGACCAAGGAGGGCACCGGTCCCGCCGAGAAGCAGCCGCTGCCCGAGGAACCCGAGAAGGGCAAGGTGAGCTTTGACACAATATAGCAGGGGTGGCCAACCGGTCGATTGCGACTATTAGTCCTGTCAATCGTGGCAAGACAAAAAATATAAATACGTAGATCAGACTGCGCAACGTTCCTTATCAAGTATGTAATTGGTAGATCACACAGGGTGTCGTCTGTGAACAGTAGATCTTGGGTCTAACCAAGTTGGCCGTCCCTGCAATGTATAATATTTATTTAGCACTAGCGGTTCTTCGCGATTTCAAATGTTCGGTTTCTTATAGAAATTCCAATTTCATCTCACATTTCACGCCCTTAAAGATATTACATGGCGACATAAAGTAGCCTATGAAGTCCTAGCCTAGGATCTTAAACTCTCTGCACACCTTCGGTTGTATTCACTTTCGCATTTACATTGTTCGTATGTTAATGTTGCTATCTACATTGAGTTGTAGCTATCCCTTCAATATGATGATATGTCCTCACAGAGGTATCAGTCGCGTGAGCTTGGCCCCTGGAGGCGAGCGTGACTAGCACATTCATAACATAAGGTTTTGAAAATCCTGTTGCAGGAAGCACAACAAAGATTCAATAGATTACAGTTTTCCATTCAATAGAGCAAGAAATGAGCAACCCTTGAACTCGATTCCAATGCCCTGTCTAAGATAAGTTCAGTCTCTTTCTCTGCTAATCAAACTAAAATAGACAGACTACAATAATTTAGAAACGTCAAATATAGTGATGAGATTTTCGTATAACTAGTCGGGATTTAAACTCCAGTTTTCCGGCAGTAAGAACAGCGCCTGACTTCATCCTTGATTTTGTAAATATATTACTCTATCTACTATTATCATCATTGGGTGCTATCTTCAAATTGAAGTTTGGAGGTCAGCATGTAGAAACCGATGCGGTCTTGAGCCGCTCTTTTTAGCGGGTCATAATAACGAAGTTTTGTCCAGTCTTTGATGTCATCTATCCATTTTCTTCTGGGTCGGCCTTGCCTTCGAGGATCAGCTTTAAAAACTCATATTGTGAACCTCTTTGCATATCCAAAAAAGGCAACTTTTTTTTTCATTTTTCAGTTGACATAGTTCGCGTTTACACTTCGAACGTTGCAGTACTTTGTCGTTTGAGGTAAAGCTGGTCCATGGAATTTTGAAACATTTTACGCAATAACTATCTACTATAGTTATCGTTATCGTCTGCAGTTCGGCATACTGGCTTCTAGCTAAATATAAGCCAGCGTAGATACGTGTTCTTGGGGTCAAAAGTGTTTCTGTCTTGAAATATCTCAGAAACAGCCCCGGAGTCCCGAAGTTGGTGGCAGTAACACCCCCAACTTCCTGACTGCGGAGCTGTAGTATTTGTGTTATTTCGGCCCGACTCAGGGTTTGAGCCTGGGACCTGGCGCATAGTAACCAGTGCTGACCAGTAAATCGCGCTCAATTCGCCTCTATGGGTTACGTTCTCGATGAACGAACGAGACAGTCGCGCCCGGGTAATCATCTAATATCATTACGTTCCCGTTGCAGGGCGACGAGAAAGAGAAAGAAGTAGAGAAGGAGCCGGAAGAGAAGAAGGACGCAGACGAGAAGGAGAAGTAAGCGCCGTCGAACGCGGAACCAGCACTCTAATTAAATTACCATTTCAAGTTGAATTTTACACTTAAGAGTCAGACTCGTAATAGATTCTGTATAATGTAAGCGTGTAAATCCATTTGTCTTTCCTGTTTCTTTCAGTTGTGACGCCCATGCGTCTTTTAACTATTATTGTTGGTTTTATTATTATATTAAGATTTATATAAATTGCTCGGTGTCGTGTCGTAAATTGTATATTTGTATCACTACGGTAAACCTACCCATACATTTTTAGCTATTACGCATACAAATGATTACGACATTAATGGACTAATGACATTATGTTCATGCTTCTTATGATAATGATTTGATATTATCTCTTTTTAACTTTTATTCAAGTATAATGATAATCCGATAGGTAGATTTGGTTGTTAGGGTACTTACAGGATTAATAGATAAATCATTTATTCACATAAAGTAAATAAAATTAAGGGAACCTTAATATTAATATTCGTATAATATTTTATGGTAACGTACGTAATTAACTCAATTTGACATTTTATGTTCAATTATTTAAATATTAAAATGTAATTCGTAGTTAGGGAGCGTCACATGACTAGCATTAGATATCATATAAAGTAAAGACTTACGAGAATAGTAACTTCATTCACGAACTAACTCATCAAGACGAATAGCGCCCAACGTTATAAAATTTAATGCTACAAAATTAAGTCTAGTGTAATAAATAAACCAAAAATTGGCTGACTTTAGTAGATTATTAGAGGAAAGTATTACGCAATTGTCTAAAGCAAAGCTCGTTCTCATGTAACGTGGAAAGAGCTGGCGTGTGATTAGACTGTTTTGAGATTCTTGTACTCTATTGGGTTTTACAAATGAAATTTACAATTTACAATTTTTTATAAACGAAAAAGCCTGGAAGACTGTTTTTTCAAGTTATTATGTAATTCATAGTCCATAAAATTTTGATATCGTATTAATTGTTAAGGTTAGGAAAATTTACTCTTTTATATAGTAAAAAAATGAATATCAGTATGTGTAAAGACGAACATAGCAGGCGCGCGCCCGGCTGGTCGACGTTTACACGTTTGCATTATCTATCTTCTTCGCCATTCCTAATCGTTTGATACATTGTTCAATTCCTGCATTTATTTTAACGCTGCGTTGTCTTTTTTTGTATGGTCTAAGCACAATGTATGTAGGTTACTTTACTAAATACTCAACTAAGACTGCTTTTGTCAATGTTCATTGAATAAATGAATAGTTTTGGACTGAATTAGTAAATATTCTAAAATTTACATAGGGCGTTAGTCACTGAAACAGGCTGATTATTACAATTACTTTATAGTTTAATCGCATTCCATTTCAACATTATCTCATTCCTGGATTTAATATTCCGTTGACATCTAGGGCAGTATAGTAGTTTCGAACAGTTTGCGGAAATGGTTTCATTAAGAGAGAGAGCTTCGCAGACATTTGCACGAATTTTGAAGAAGTCGGTCGTTGTTCGTTCGGGGTGCATGCAATCTTTGCATTTGGATTCGAATAGTGTTAGCTTAATCGTATCTGTAAGTTTAACACTGACGATCTTCTGCGAATGAATCATTTAATGGTAATCGTAAGATAATATTCTTAGTAAGCGCAGAGCATTCGCGTGTTACGTTTAGGGTTAGAGGAGAGTGGGCGAAGCCAGCGGATCGCTCGTATCGTAGTTGTAATACCAGTAATATAAATGTGTAAAACTATAATAGGTGAAACTTTTGTTTGACGTATGAATTTTAATTTTGATTCTCTGGGTATGGTTGACTTACGTCCCTCCCGACAACTGCGTACCATCACTGCCATTAGTCTCAGGTGTAAGAAATTAAGAATTAGTACGTTAATAGTTTAGGAAATATGAATGTATTGTGAACGCGTACTCATCCGCAGATCACTCGGCGCCGAGGCGCGATCGCGCCAGCGATGTGTATTTAATGTTTAAATAACTTGCTTGTAATTGATCACTTATTCATCATCTGATTGAACGAGGCCAGCGTCAGACGTATCCTGTTCTCGAGCCTGTTTCAGTGTAATGCGACATCTTGCAGAGTACATTGCCGGGAGCCATTCTCATGAAAGTGTTGTCATCACGCGAGCTTGAGTTGTAGCCATTGGAAACTTTGTTGGCGTCAACCATGTTCTGAGCGCAGGAGTTGATCACTCACAGGCCGTTACATAGTCCTTTGCTGTATTTTAGACTAGACTTAAAGACATGACATCATATAAATCTCATACGTAATATAAGTCACGTTCAAGTAGTTGGGGCAATAAACAAAGCTACGCTGATGGTTTTGTTTTTCGTATTGGTATGGATTGTGAAATTTATGAATTATCCAAATTTCGGATGCCATTATTTAGGTGTGTGTTTCTTTATTGCCCCACTTCATTATTATTATAATCTATGTGGTAATTTTTACTTAACATGACATAAATTCCGACTTGACGTTATTGTTGTAAGTTAGCACTATATACAAATTAATCATAAATACTGGTAATGTTAATTATAAGTATTCAAGTATGTTCATATTATTAGTACCATAGAAAACGATATTAAGAAAACTCTTGTTAAGTTTTCATTTTCAAATAATATGATAATATGCATTCTTAGAGTAATTGTGGTTTTCAATTATCGTGTCAATGATATTTAACACTAATTAATATTCATCTAGATTTAATGGTAAGCCATAAATGTACCGATTATAAATAAAACTGAGCTTCTGGACATTATGTTCTCATAAGTACTTCAGTGTAATATTCTGTCATTAAAGTATATATCGACAAATATGAGAGACTGTGACGTACTCCGAATTGGTTCCGAGATTTGGAAGTGGAACAACTCGGAGTTCTGAGCAGGATGATTTTATTTGGTAACTATTCTGCCCTAAACCCGATTCCGTGTCGAATTTTCCGCGAAGGTACATTGTCAAAATGTAAAAGGTTGTAAAAGGTACGTACTCGAAATAACATCATATTATTTAATATCCACAAACAACAAAACAGGTAGGTACAGTCGGTCCCACGGCAACTTAAATCTGTCAAAATATCTCAGTTAAAATATCTCAGTTAAGGAACTCTGTGCTCTACATGGGGCCGGGTTAGCGAAGAAATTATATTTATAAAATTACCTGCATAATGTGAATAAAATATATACCTACTAATAATTGTTTTTGAGACTGCTATGTTCGAACTATTAAATCTTAGTAAATACCTAATGAATTTTTCTAATTAGCCATCTCAAAATTATTTGTGTTGAACTGTGGCATTATTAGAAGGCGGGGTAGTGTGTGATTTTACAGTAGCATAAAACAATGTTACACAGTCAAGTAGAAATAGGTAGGTACATATGTAACCACTAAGCATGGTGGCATAGGACGTTATCTAACCACAAAAAATGATTAATAATAAGTTTTAAATCCAATCCCAATTGTTATTATTAGGCGTAATTAGGTCCTTATTACATATGAAATTGTCATTTTGTCGAACTGGCCACTGAACTAAAATTAGGTATCTGAATATTGGCTAGGAATTCAAAATTATCTCTGCAATGAGGAATTTTCCTAGTTAAAAATCCGCTTGATGGTGTTGACCAACCTAAGCCAGGTAGGTAGTTTTTAGCGTTTATTATGTTATAATG
This sequence comes from Pyrausta nigrata, assembly GCA_949316185.1. Classification (NCBI taxonomy): domain Eukaryota; kingdom Metazoa; phylum Arthropoda; class Insecta; order Lepidoptera; family Crambidae; genus Pyrausta; species Pyrausta nigrata. The sequence continues at coordinate 7,210,713 of OX438936.1, forward strand.
TTGTTGTTTAGCATGTTTTTGATCCACGCGTACTAAGAGGTAGTTTTTTTACGATTTACTGATCATCAAGACGTTTTTGTATAAAATTTTATTTTTAACTGAAGTTTGAAACTTGCTAATTTTTATCGTAAGTACTTCCACTACTACATGAGTGTGCACATAATATAACAATAACTTGTTTTTGTTTTATGCTCAATGATTTCGACGCAATATTTCTATAACTTAGATAAATATTGCCATCTATCAACCATAAAATAAAACTGAAATTTTAAGTTGCCAGAAAATCCCTCATTGAATGTTTGTGTTTCTTAATTAGTGGTTCATTTGTTTCACGCCTTTCGATTTTTCTTTGACATCGTCTGTTCACAAAATGAACTAATATCGCGTTATTTACGAATACGAGTTCCACGGTGGCACCAGTGCTGCAAAAACAACTCGAATGATTTGATGAATGACCCGTTAAAGAAGGCACGGTACGTTTTTGGTTTCAACCTTAGGTTCAAACCTTTTTCGTTCTGAAAATTTTGACCTACTGAACAAACCCCGTGGCCGTTTACGGCCGGATACCCTAGTAGACAATGAAGAATTAAAGGTGATCGTAGAAACAGATCCATCGCAAACTACGTCATAGTTAGCGCCAGGCTTCGGTGTGAGTGATAAAACCATTTTAATTCACTTAAAACAGATCGGAAAAGTGAAAAAGCTGGAAAAATGCACGCATGAATTAACTGAAGCGCACCAACAAACACGCGTGGAGTGTTGCGTTTCACTATAGAGGGAATCTTAACCCACGATTTTTTATTTCTTAATTTAACATTAATTAATCGAAATATTATCAATCAAATACTGCGAGAAAAATAAAAAAATCTTTTTTGCTATATTTACTAGATAAAAAACGCAAAAATCTAAATAATTGAATAAAAAGAATGATAAATAAATATCAAAAGTTTATTTTTTTAAATATTTTTTTTTTATTTAAAAAAATATGCTTAATAAAAAATGTGCTTTAATTTAAATTATTGTCAAAAAAATGGTTCCATTTCTGAAAGTAAACAGGTTCTCGTAAAATGTACCTATGGATAACGAAAATTAAAAAAAAACTTATTTCATAAAATTGTTTACAAAATTACTTTTATTTAAACGTTTAAAGTGTCTAGAAAAACTTCAATAATAAATTATTTTTTTTATATACATACATAATTTAATAATAATCTATAAAAGGTTTGTTTCCAAAATGCAACACCACGCATTTAAGGGTTAAATCGTATTCGTTTGTGATCAAAAATGGATCCTGTACGAGTACGACGTAGAAACGCTCATCACAGTGGTTTAACACAGGAGTACCGTCCAATTCCTGTCCCAAGCGAAAGTTGACTCAGAATAAGGTACTAGTGAGTGTTTGTTGGACCAGTGCTGGTGTCATACACTACAGCTGTGAAAGATCTGGCCAGACGATTAGAGCAGGTCTGTATTGTCAACAATTACAAACCATGATGTAGAAGCTAGTTTTTAAACCAAAGCTGGTCGATTGCTCTAGCTCACTGAGGTTTTAGGACAACGCTGGGCACCATACTTCACGACAGACTGTCACTAAATTAGAGGAGCTGAAATTGAAATGTCTGCGACACCCATCACACTCTTTTTTCAGAATTTGGACAACTTCTTGCAATGAAAAAAATATATATCCGAGGAGGTAGTCCGACCCGTATTCAAAGATTTTATCGAATTTCGGTCCCACAATTTTTACAGCAATGGAATTAATGAACTACCAATAAAATGGCGAAGGTGCACAGATAATAATGGTTCATGGTTGAATAATTTCATTTAAAATAATCGCCTTTCTTTTTCCATATAAAACGCCAATTTCATATGTAGTAATTAGATCCGTACATATAGGCGTGCAAAAAATGAAATTAATAAGATTGTTAAATAAAGTAGGTACCTAAGGGGGCAAGATAGAATCGATTAAACACGATTAAAGAACACGTTGAGCATGAATAAGGGAAAATTGTAGTGCGTGTTACTTTAGTTTATAATAACTAGGTACAGTCGGCAGCAAATAGATAGCGACATCCAAGGCTGTCAAATAGATACAGCCAAAGTGGTCAATAACATCGATACAGCCAAAGTGTTCAAATTATTAAGCGCACCCAGCCTGTCCAAATATATCGATACACCGTATTGTCAAATACATATATACACGCTAGCCACCATTATTATAGCGACAGGCAAAGCGTCGATAGTAACCAAGCACCCAAAGTGGTCAAACATATCGACACACATAAATAAAATAAACGTTTTTGCCCAAATAATAGGGTTTAATTTAGATCGGATATTTTCTTCCTATGTTAATTTAATGGGAGGATTATCGTATATTGCTATGTTAATTCTTCATACTAATATGGTTGGGCGGACTTGAATGAAATTAAGTACGGAGATAGTATAGGCTATTTTTTATTTAAACTCACTCGAAGTAAATGAAGGAAAAGCTAGTTGGACAATATTTGTGGGTGGATGTATGTTACTTTTTATGCTAAAAAACGACACTTTAAAAGATCAAAATTGGTATGGAGGTATTGCAAACGCACGGGCTTGTATGAACTAGAATTAACACTACAGACTACTTTTATCTTTATCCACGCCAAAGAAATTACAGATAACCTCACGAGTTAGTAAGTGTATATTTTAGGTTTATGTTTCAGTAAAACCACAATAGGTAGGGAAAGCATTTTGATTTATTTTGACAAACTTAGGAATAGATATTAAATTTACTATATCAACTTCTGAATAAAAGAACTTCTATCTTATAATTAAACTGACACAATGCTTAGGTAGACACTTCTTTGAACAAAAGATACTTAAAACCTGGTATACAACCCTCGGCAATAACATCACTCAATCGACGACGCATGGACCTAAAATTCGCGCAAAAATCATCGCCCCGCAATTCCTCCCATAGTTGGACAACATGCGCTGTTAAATTTTCAGTATTGCGTATTAGAGTGTGATCCCACCGTTGAGTTAATATCCCCAATACATTTTCTATGGGGTTCATATCTGGTGAGTGTAGCGGAAGCGTTAAAAGTTGAAAATCCGGGCTCTCCCTTAAATACCTTTGCGCTACTCTCGCGTTATGGACAGAGCTACCATCTTGTATGAATGTGATCACTTGGTTGGGAAAAAATACCCTTGCAGTGGGCAGCAAGACCTCTTCTAGTATTTCGCAATAACGAAGAGAATTCTGTCGCCCGCCGATTTCAATGAGTTCTCCTGGACCAGCTCTACAAATCCATCCCAGAAGCCTAGGGTGATCCTACCACTTCGATTATTTGGGAGGACATTCTGAGGGTGGTACCTTGTATTGTTTGGTCTATAGAGCCATAGACGCCCGACTGCTGATGAATAAAAAACCTTTTCATCTAGAAAGGCGACATTATCGAAATTATAATTTAAATAATTTCGCGCAAACTCCAGTCGTAGCTCTCGCGTAAAATTGTTTTGTGGCGAGGTGTTAGAACTGGTTTTTTGACAGGTATCCGGTGATTTAAGCCAACCTTCCGAAATCTTCTTCGTATAGTGCTCTGTGAAACCCCGAATTCCGTTCTTAAATCGCCAGTATTAATAAAACGACCGGATCGAGCTTGCGCAACCTGCTATCTACTTCCGCGCTCGTTAGCCGAGGCCTTTCAATGGTGACGTGGCTTTTGAGGCGCTCTTCCATCTCCCATCTCTCGATCCATCGATAAACTGTTCTTCTCAAAAAAAGGATTTTAAAATTAATAAGAAAGTCATTAATGTAGCAAATTATATTAAATACCAAGAAAAAATAAAACATAGCGCTCCATAATTACTTACCGAGACGCCGATTTCATTGGAAATGTCGGTCATACTCATATTTTCACGTCTAAGATGTAATATTCTGTATTTATTTACCTCATCTATTCGATAATTCATGTTTATTTTTATAACTGTGACATATGCAGATTACGAGCAATAATGGCAGCAATGGCGTGACGTTCAGTGACATTTCTCCTTCTATATTTATATGTAATTAAAAATAAAATAATTCTCCAAGGAGTTTTTCACTCATCAAGATAATAAAATTGATTATAACGCTTAACTTTTCCCGTGACTTTGTCCAAATATTTGGTATAGGTATGATAATAAGTGTGTGTTTGTTGACCTTCTAAAATAAAATCGCCGAACGAATTTGAATGTAATTTGGTAACGAAGTAGTAACATAAGCTATCTTCATCTCGATCTACGCGAATAAAGTCGTCTCATTGACAACTCCATATGAACCAATAACCTATACGTTAAATTAATAATTGATTATAAATTACATTTAAAAACATTTACATGTTCCGTTCTGATTTTATTGGTTATTTTAAGGTTCATTTTTCAAAACGCATCTCTATCGTAAAAAAAATAAAAATAGTGATACAAACAATCAGTTTCATTTATTTTATATACATATACGTGATATGTGAAATAATATTTCGAAATTGGTATTAATATTTTGAGATATTATTCGAATCTATTGAACTAAAAACAAAACACATGTCAATGACGTCACGCACGAAATGACAAAGATAGTTATATACAAAGTTTTAGAGGAAAGAAAGAGATAGACGCCTGTCACCTTAATATCAGAAAACTATCATCGTTGTTACTTCCCAGCAAGTAATTTATTTTAAGCTCTATGCTCATTGCTTAGGGTGTAATTTTGCAGTTGTATCGAAGTTTATGGCGATGCTTAGTTACATATGGTGATTTGGCTGTCGTCATATAAGTGGCGCCCTGGTAGACCCGATATAATTGGTGACATGCGCGTTCCGTTACTTTTGACGAATGAAATGTCTCTATCTATATGAGCGTCTCGGTTGTATCGATATTTTTGACCACTTAGGTTGTATCTAACTATTTTACAGCCTTGGATGTCGCTATCTTATTGCTGCCGACTGTACCTATCGTGTAGGTTGACACTATAACTAATCTCTGTATGTAGCATTGTATGTAGGCCCTGGTCACAGTATAATATATTATTGTACTTTGCCTGGTGGTCCTAATTTCTTCAAAATATACTTGACGAGTGCTATTATTTTACTACCCGAGCCCCATGTTGGGCGCCAATATTAATTTTGCAAAAACCTGTGTAATCAGAAAAAACTAAGTTTTTGCTCACAAGTTTCTGAAAAGCGCCCTCTACATGTAACCTGGTGTTTTGCATGATGATTTGATTCTGCATTAGTGCTTATCTGGCATGCGATTGCTAGCATGACGAAATAACAAAGGGCTTACTTTCCATCGTATTCTGTGGTAGGTTTGCATGTATGAAGGTTGTTTATGAAAACTACGGAGATCAAACTCTCAATTTAACCTACCTACTACTATGGGCTAACTAAGATAGAGGAGCCAGTATGACTACAGAGTTTAATAATAGCAATAGGTACACTTACCTTTATTAAAAAGATGCCCTTTAAAACCGAATAAGTTTTTTATTTTATTATTAACTTTCTTACCACTATCATGAAAGGTAATACTCAATGCGATAATGTATCTTAAGCCTACTTACACTATCTATTGTACATTAAACAGTTCAACGTAACAACCCTTTCCTAAGTTAACACAAACGGGCTGCCAAATCGAAAAATTATGCTCACGCACTCGCAATCATTTTAAACACTTATCTTACGATAAGTAGGTACAGAATAAAATTTAAATACTCTATTATTGTACCTACATTAACAAATTTAATATCAATGAAGAATATAATTTATTGACCAAATATAGTTAATATAATACCTACATTTATAACAAATAATATAAACTTGTTCGAAAAATATTAACAAGCTCTCTTCATACTTTACTAAACTTTGAAGTCTGTTAACTCGAAGGTATTCTACGCGTTCGAGCTAGTTTCTTGGTTACATCGCGCGAGGGTGCTAACAACTTTAGTATAAAAATGTTCTTGAAGGAGAAAGGACTTCTTTACAACCGATCAACTAACGTATTTTAATCTTGACTGAACGTACTTTTGATTGTTGTTATTTAAATTTAATTGTCGTCATGAATGAACGAATAAATTGTGTTGCGTAATTTGTTTGTAAAATAAATAAAACAAAAATCTTTTATTTCAGACTTAATTGTGTTTAATATATTAGTAACAAAAATATACTTACAAGCTATGTTAGTAAGGTGACCGATGACCTGAGGAAGGTGGCCGGTGGTGGTTGGATGCGAGAAGCGGAAGACCCTGAAAGTTGACGCCGTCTTGGAGAGGCCTATGTCCAGCAGTGGACTGCAATAGGCTGATACGATTAGTGAGGTGGTTGGTTGGTAAAAGTAGGTAAAAGTTTTAATTAATTAAGCTAGGCAGGATAGTTTTGACACTTTTTAATATGATAGTTTTTTTTGTTAGATTAAAGTTTTGATGACTTGAGGAAGGTGGCCGGTGGTGGCTGGATGCGAGAAGCGGAGGACCGTGAAAGTTGGCGCAGTCTTGGAGAGGCCTATCTCCAGCAGTGGACTACAATAGGCTGATATGATGTAAAGTTTTGAAAGGATTTTTTTCTGCTTGAAAGTTAGTAAAAGTTAGTTTCTAACTACCTAAAAATACTTTAGGTAACAACTTATGTAGTAACTAACTAAATTATACATAAGTAAACTACATAATTTGTTTACATGGTTATATTTAGTTTTTATTACATAGATATTTATTATTTTTCATGTGAAGTGACTTTTTGGTCATGACAATAAAATATCTTAAAACCTGCACTGGCAAAAATGACGCCTAACCTAAGGCGTTAAGAATCGAACTAGCGTTCCTCGCATACCTACCGTATATGGCTACCAGAAATCGGAAAAGCGATAAAAGTTACTTGAAAATTCCGGCTAGGCTATCTTCCGGTCGGATTCCCGTCCAAGGCGGTAATTTTTCAAGTGCAATATCTAATATTTAATTGCAAAGTGAATGCTTATAACTTATAAACAACAATTTACTTTCGATCATACCAAAACTGCAACATAAATGTAGGTATACCTACGAACCAACCTACATGCAGTTGGTTAGCGTCAGCGTGGGTATGTAAGTAGGTATTAATACAGAACTACACAACTCTGGTATTGACATGCAGCCGTGTGTTGCTCCAGGCTCCTGGTACAAAAAAATGTAGGTAACATTAATTTGAGCTCAAAATTCAACACAATTTACTTTTGACAGCAAGTTACGAGCATTAGGTACCTGGGTATGGCCGGCTGTGATTGTACCATAACACAACCGAAATAGTAACACATTTTTTTAAAGTAACACAACTGATAAATAGTAACACAATGGAAAATCTTAAGCTAAGACTACATAGATGTAAATTATACCATATGCCATTAAACATACAGTTGGTAAAGCATTTCATAATTTGCCAAATAAAAGTATATTATTAATTTGTATAATTATGATGTAGCATTGTTAAATAAAAGAAAAAAAATACGATTTAAAAACATATATTTAAATTCTGAATATTTTATATTCATAAAGTGTCATGACAACATCTAAAACAATTCGATTATTTTAATAAGCTTTCCCCATTCTCATCTTTATCGCACGGAATGTATATGCTAAGTATTTATACATAAAACAAAAATTAATTCCCAAAAAAATAATACAATAATAATTGACATATTTTTTTATGTTGTCTGCACTAAGCTTTAGGTAACACAACCGAAATCATATTGTTGTGTTACTACGATAGTAACAAAACCGAAGATTTTTCGGTTGTGTTACCCGTGTCACGCGGCATGATAACCTAAAATTCTGGTGTTTCAATGCAGCTTGGCACACGTTTTAAGAAGCAAACACTAGATTTAAGTGCTTAGGGTTAAACATTATAAAGAAACTTGTTGAAATATTAACTTATCTCAACAAAATAACTTCTATTAAGTCTGAAATTTTTAAAATTTTACTCTTGAGGGGCGACGTAGATCACAACATAACACATAGAAAAACGGCGGAATCGCGATAAACTGCAATGACAGGTGCACAGTAGTACTTACATTACAATATCAAACGATATTGCCATCATAAGCGGGTAAAATACTACGAAAAATAGTAACGTTGTGAACGGTAACACAACCGATAGAAAAATAGAGACAAGAGGTTTTATTAATTTTTTAAACTAAATAAGTTTAATTATAATTCTTTGTATACTTTCTTATGTTTATTAATGTTCTTATTTGTGTTATTAATAAGCAAACATAGCCATATTTTAACAATTTATAATTTTTAAAGACCAAAATGCATGGTGGGGCGTGCTGGAGACAACTGATTTTAGTATGAACCAAAAAGTTATTGAATTTTAAATTATTGAATTTCATAATTAATACGTTCGGAAATGCTCTGAAATTAATATATTTTATTAAATTTATAGTAAGGAATGATATCTAAGCCTAATTTTAATCTTCCGTCGATTCTGATGACGCACTATCATCAACTGTAGTTAGAAGACATGATATTTTAATGAAAAGTACACACATTCTCGGCCTTACCCACCTATACATTGTTTCCGTTATTGATTTCAAGTTAGGGATGTTGTTTTTTTTTACACAGATATTAAACACTTATTATTACACTATCCGAATTGTAGGAAACCTAATAAAGAAATTTTTTTTTTGCACAGATCTTAAAGACTTATTATTACACTATCCGATTTGTAGGAAACCTAATTAAGGAATGAGAAGATAGGAAAAATAAACCAATGTTTATTCATTTATTTGCATAATACGTTAGTACATAACAACACATAGGCAGTAGGTGTTGCTACATGTGGACATGGGACACCCGGTAGATAAAATATCTTAAAATTAAATTCACAGCAAATCAATTTTTAGAAACGTAGAATCTGATCAAAAATTGTTATATGGAATAAATACTTAAATACCTATTTATTTTACCCCACTTAAATACCTATTTATTTTATTCCGTTTTTGGTTCGTTATAGCGGCAACAGAAAGATGATGATCTATGAAAATTTCAACTGTCTGGTTATCACGGTTCATGAGATTAGTAGGCTTAGTAGGTAATAGTGTCCCGTTTCAACCTTTGTGTTACGGTTCCCTAAAAGGATGTATTCTAAAGTACCTACCTTGGGGCATAATAGACCAGTTTGTGATTGCTATATTACCTACACCTTACGTTTTGCAGCTTGCCATTGCCAGTAGAGTCGTTGAAATAACTACCTTTACTTACGTACCTACCTATCTACGTAGTAATGTATAAATAGGTATTTAATACCTACCTACGCGCTGGCGTGGGAATACCTATATTTATCATGGTTCATCCTATATTCGAGTGCCTTTATAATTTGTAAATCAAATGATAAAAAAATTGCTAACCTGATATTTTAAATTCTTTGCTATCCGTTGTTTATTCATTGGACTTGGGAATTAAATTCGTATTTAAATCCAAAATATTGCAGCTATTCATGTCATGCATGAGCTACGGGATATTTTGATATTTTTATTTATCTGACCGGTAGGTTTTATTGGGGTAAAATGGTTAACGTAGTAGGTAAGTAACTTTTTCCATTACTCCGCTTTTTTTGTTAATAGCAAAGAGCAAATACTTAACATAGGTGGTAGGTGCTGTAGAGGTTTAAAGGTACGCGTAAAACCTCTATGTCTCACTCGCCCGACTCTTCGGAATTTAAACACAGAAAAACTACCTACTTTACATAATGTTCAATTTTTAACAATGTAATTAAAACATCTGCAAGTTTGTCCGTTCCTTCAACATTCGTGTTGGTACAACAACAACATCAACCAACAACCTACCAGACAATGTAATTATTACTTATACCAGATAATACCTAGGTACATGTTGTACCAATGGATACTTACATAAATTACGTAAGTATCCATATATACAACATGTAGGTATTATATTACCCACAGACTTCCTCCAACATGTCATAGTGTTCTCAAGACAATACAGTAGCACTTCAGGAGGTAGGTATTACAATTACCTTCAGACATTACTCTGTGCTTCAGGTTCTTATTAAAAGTAGGTAGGTACTTAGTACCTCTCTTTTCTAACGATCTCTTGTTCGATACTGAAGAATCCTAGGAATCACTTTGATTTATAAGACTCATTTGTAAGCTGTAAGGTATAAAATCAGAATTCATTTCTAGTTATGAAGTCTTTATGAATTCTGCATAATAGGTACTTATATTATATTTTTCTGTTTCGAATTAATGTCAGAAATATCTAGTAGGTAGGTTAGGTCTAAAGTTACTCGATGATACTAAATATCTTATTCATAGGTAGGTACTTACTTACCATTACCGTCCAGTAATCATCATGACCTTATTGTGCAACGCAGCTACGTCGTATGGTGAAGAGAGGTCACCTTGTGCTTGTATCACTGGATGTACAGTCGGCATCACGTCAGGTTACCCATTTGAAGAACAAATACAGCTTTTAATACAAAAGGAATAGAGACGGTCTCAAGGTCAAAGTTGGGGTAATGTTTAGACAATGTATAGAATCAAACATTACATTTACAACTCGTGAATAAAACTGCCTTGATCACATATTCGTTAAATCAGACCGTCCTACCTCCACAGCTCTTATCCGATCTACCATAACTGATCACCACTCTACAATTAATAGTGTTAGTAAATTGAAACCTACACCAACCAAATCTGAAACGCATTCAATAATTGACTATAGAGGAATCTCAGCCGACATAAATGCTGCTTATTTTAATGACATTCCAGAATGTACAGATGTTAACACAGCCACGGAATTACTTATCTCCAAAATCACAAATACAATTGATAATAACACAAAAGTAAAAAGGAATTCCAATACAAAAAAACAACACAACCGTGGATCACGCAAGAACTACTGAGGTGCATAAGAAATCGTGATAGCCTCCATGCTAAGACTAGAAAATTGCCAGATGACCTTATATTATAATAAAAACAACCTATAAACGATATAGGAACTTCTGTAACGATAATATAATAAAAAAGGAAGAAAATCGATTTTACGAAAAACAATTATCCAAAGTATAAAATAACACAAAAAAACTTGGGATACAATATAGCTTAAATGGATACAAACAAACACGATGACTCAAATAAACTCCATAAAATTAAGCCACAGCCAAGAGATTAGACAGCTGAAAACATAGGTACTTCAAAACTCAACTGCAAATGCCAATGTTGGACATGCAAAAAAGTGATAAACTCATTTGTACTACAAAGCACTAACTTTAATGAGGTCAATAATACTATCATGAATTTAAAAAACAGTCAAGCGTCTGGTGTAGATAAAATACCAACTAAAATCCTGAAATCTAGCATTAATGTGCTTGTACCTTCAATAACACACATTTGTCTTCTTACGCGAACATAGATGATCTAACTCTTTTTTACAATAATTACCAAAATATCATTTTGGAGGCAGACTACAACAGTAGATTGGTAATCCTGCATTGATAATCCTGGTATAGACTGGAGTAATGTTTCGGGTTTCTCTCACTTGGAAACTTCCCCCTCCACTGACCGCAAATCTAGGCTTATGCTTGAAACTGCTTCATTGTGCGGTCTTTATCAGTTTAACGGAGTACCCAATAATAATGGTCGGTTTTTGGACTTGGTATTCTGTACCTTCGAGAATGTAGTCGTTAACGAGAGCGCTCCTTTGAGTCGTATGGATACTCACCATCCAGCTCTCTTCATTGGAATACCCCACCTGTCTGTTAATAAAGTTGCTCTTAACACGACTAAACGGTTAAATTATAAAAAATGTGATTACATCAAAATTAAGGCTGAGCTTTCTAGCATATCATGGGTTTCCCTGCTGTCTTCCTCTAACGTTAATGACAATATCGATGTATTTTATGACACTTTGCTTAACATAATCCAAAACAAAAGACAATTACCCTGACTGGTTTAGCTTTAGTTTGAAAAAGTGTATAGCCGAGAATTTTTTTCTCGGTTAACCACAAGTTGTATAAAAAAACTGAAAATCCTCGTGATTATGATGTTTTTTGTCTTCTTCGTGCACGTAGCAAAAATTGTATGTCTCAGTGTTACAAAAAAATTATTACCTCTCTCGAGAATGAATTATGTACAAACACAAAGCCCTTTTACCCGACTGCGAAAGGAGGGTTATGTATTTCGAGAGTATGTATGTATGTATGTATAATTGTTTGGCACGCCCTACAGCCCAAACGGCCCAACATTTTTTGACATATGAGGTGTCGTTGAACTCGATAAAATTGTGAGAGTGACATAGGCTATATAAATTTAAAAAATGGAAATAAAGGGGGGAGGGGAGATTAATTTTCTCCTTAGCATAGCAATATGGGTATCAAATAAAAGCCAGTAAAAAGACCATTTCAAAAATATAATAATTTTTGCAGTCTGGTGATTTGTTTTGAATAATAAAACTAAAAATAATCAATTTGGTTTCATACCTGGAAGGTCAACAAAACAAGCAGTTAACAACGTAGTCTCTCATATTGTGGAAAAACTAGAAAAAAAGGATAAGTGTCTCGCTATATTCTTAGATTTGGCCAAAGCATTTGACACTGTCTCTGTACCGCTGCTAATAAGTAAAATGGAAAATATTGGTATACAGGGAACCGCTTTGAATCTCTTTTGCAGTTACCTAACTGATAGACAACAACTTGTGAGAATAGGCAATATTGACAGTGACTCCCATCGAGTAACATACGGTGTGCCCCAAGGTAGCATTTTGGGACCCACTCTATTTTTAATTTATATGAATGACCTTTGCGATGTTCAGTTAAACGGTGGTAAACTCGTTGCATTTGCTGACGACACAGCACTAGTCTTCCACAGTTCCTCCTGGGAAGAATTCAACCAGGTTGTCGATGAGGGATTTGGTAATGTAACAAAATGGCTCCAACAAAATCTCACACTTAATGCAAGCAAAAGAAAATATTAACTCTTTCTAAACTAGGACGGTTTCAGCCTCAGAATCTCGTGATTAAAGCCTACAGATGCCTATCTCTAGCCCATCACGCCCATTGTGATTGTGTGGCGCTGGAACGCTTGAATAGGTACTACTGTTAATGGAATGACAAATTTTTTTCGTGCGTTAATTGGTATAGGCGAAGGTGTGGTTTATGTACAGACAAAGAGAAAAAATAATTTAAATTTTTCTCTAAATCGGAGGCCTTCAAAAATATATTTATTATGCAGAAAGTCTAGTTTTTGTGAACTCTTTAATATAATATTTAGTTTATTCTGGTTAGAAATATTGACGAATAAAAAACCATTATTGGACAATTCCTTTATTTGACACTGTTTTATTATTGTTTATATGTCACTCTCTTCCTGTCTTTCTATCCATATACATCTCTTCTCCCATTTATCTTGTTTCTCTTATTTCCTACTAGTTTTTAGTGGTTATGGGCCCAGCACGCTTCCACTGCGATAATCAAACTAAAAATAACACTAATCATGCTCGCACTAAACATATTGACATTCGACATCATTTCATCCGTGAGTCCGTTGTAAATAATGAAGTCGTTGTCAAATTTATACCCTCAGTGCGTCAAACCGCAGACATACTCACTAAAACGTTACCTAAATTGAGACACTACACGTTTTGTGTATAGTATTTTTGTAATGTTATGTCTGTGTATAGTTTAGTGTTAGTGTTAGGTACTTTGAAATTTCTTTAACAGTATATATATTTATAAAGGTGTATATACAGGGTGATTTGTTTACGGGGAGGTGTTGAAACCTTATTATACTCAAATCACTTGCTGGCTGTCAATTTGTTCTTTATGTATAGTTTAAATTTATATGACACTGTTTTATTATTGTTTATATGTCACTCTCTTCCTGTCTTTCTATCCATATACATCTCTTCTCCCATTTATCTCGTTTCTCTAATTTCGTACTAGTTTTTAGTTTAACTAAGTATATTTCGTAAGTAAAATCTTTCGAAGTAACGTTACATTGGACAGTCAAAAATTAGAGAAACAATGCTCGATGTTAAGAAACATCGAACAAAAAATTGTCGCAGAAACAAGCCATCACACTATGAAGGCTTCGGTTCGGTGTAAAGTTGTCGATGAATCAATTTTCTAACAAATATGTTTCGAAGACACGTAGAGAACCCCTGTAAATGTAGGTACATGTTTTATCCTAAATACAATAAATTATTTAGATCTATATAACTTTTAGTAAAACCTTTTATTTTGTATAAAATATACAAAATAATATTATATGATAAAAACACTTAATAGCTTTCTATATATGTAAAAACTGTAAAAATATACACTATCCTATTAGATAAATAAATATTAGATATATAAAACACACATCTCTGACAAATATCTTTCGCAAATACACACACACACACACACACACTCTAATGAATTGTTCGTTTATTGTAACTTTTAAGCTAATAATTTAACTTAAACTGTAAAACTGTAGTGCTTAAACTTTATTGCTATACTTGTTTATATTATTAAAATAAACTCTTGAGACGAAAGAGACTGGAACCCACAACACAGGGAATCCTAGTGTGAGGGCCAGGGCGTAAACTAAACTGATATAATTTTTTGGCTAATAAACATTTATTATTATTATTATTATCCTTACTATCCTCTTGGGTACCAACCAAGTCCTGCAAAATACAAATTGCATTAATTAAAAAAAAACTCACGTTTCAAAGAATACAAACTGTTTTACTTTTAATAAGCAGGTACACTGAAAACATAAGTATATAAGTAAGTAAACATAAGTACTTATAAACATAAGTTTATAAGTATCTTACTTACCTACTATTGGATATTGTTCCTGATTCGGATATTCTCAGTAAATTCCAACAATTAATGTGTAATATAGTCTGACGATATTAAAGTCTACCCACCTTTATTCCTGGATTCTGATAATTTCGAATGCATCTGAAATAAAATAAATACCAAAGCAAATTAATTTAATTTGATTTCATCAACTGCCCGTAATTTGGAAGCGCACGTGCCACACAACACACGCCACATGCTTGACATAACTTTACTTAATTCGAGTTGGTAAAATGAATACTTATTCCAATTCATTGATTTCATAATTATGTGATTTACAGTTTCCAGCATTCAATTGATTTGATTTCGACATCATGTGTAGAGTTCAATTGGCAATTGACCGGTTTCCCAAACTGATTAATTTATTTAAGTGTTCTTCTTATTAGATGTGACTTGTCCATGCATCACTGCTCAAAGTAACGTGCTTTTAACCCCGATGCAAAAAGTGGTTTTTATACGTAAGTTTAACGCGCCTACGAGTATCTGTGACCTGTGTATCTGTATGTGGGATACCAAACCGATGTCACAATTTTAGTTTAGTTTTTTTGTAAATACCTATATCATATATAATAATATTATCCCGAGTGTTCTAAATCTATTAGGTGACGACATACTTTTTTAAATAATTTTCTATATCTCATTTACATAAAAATATTCAATTAACTAAATATGTACACTTAACAAAACTTATAAATCTACTTATTCAAAAATGTAATCGTGTCTATGAGGCAAGGAAGCGAGAATGCTAGCTGCGTTTCCGCGTTGGATAGCCATACTTAGCCTTTGAGCGAGAAACGAGCAAGCTTTTTTGTTTTCTAGAATTGTATTTAATTTAGGGGCTATTTTTCTCATCCAAATGGCGGATTACATATTTTTTCCCTACTCCCTCAATTTGGGTATCAAATGAAAGGGCTTGATTAGTAACATGCTAAGACCCGAGTTCACCAATCGTCGACGGTAAACGTCGTATGACGGTTAATTTGACAGAATTTCCATATAAAATATGTCAAATAATTCTAATCATTCATTTAATAATCATTTTCATCTCACCTGTTCGTAAAGTTGAACATTCATGTCTATCCGGGTGGGAAATAATTTTTCCCTCCTACTTTATACTCCTAATAAGAATAAAAGGCCACTATCGAGAGTATCGATAATTATTGCAATAGCCAGAGCTGTATCAACTATCGATAGTGATTTTAATATTGAACTTTGATACTATCGATAATATTGCTATGTGATGATAGTATTTATATTAACGGAGCGATACTATCACTACTATCTGTAGACTATCGATACTATTGCTTTTACCTCAACTATCGATAGTCTATCGATATTCTATCGATACTATTGCTGTTGCCTCAACGATCGATAGTCTATCGATATTATATCGATACTATTGCTGTTGCCTCAACTATCGACAGTCTATCGATATTATATCGATACTATTGCTTTTTCCTCAACTATCGATAGTCTATCGACATTATCGATACTATTGCTTTTGTCTCAACTATCGATAGTCTATCGTTACTATCGATATTTTATCGATACTATTGCTTTTGCCTCAACTATCGAAAGTCTATCGATACTATTGATATTCTATGGATACTATTGCTTTTGTCTCAACTATCGAGTCTATCGATACACTATTTCTTTTCTCACAGTCGAAATAAAAAATAGTATGTTTTACTCGGTTGAAAGCACCCATTCCACTCTCGTGCTATTGGCGCTCTCACTTCGTTCGAGCACCAGAAACTTCTCGAGTGGAATGCTCACTTTCGGCCCTTGTATAACAATCTACTATTTCATGTGCAAAATCTGTGCAATGGGACATTTATTTCCTTTGACAACAAATATTAGTACGATAAACAATGCGGAGACCCGGACTAGTTGGACACCACTTCCAGTGTTAATAAATGTAAGTAGGAAAACACCGCACATTCCGTCCGTCGTTCCGATATAAAACTCTCTGTGTAAATTGCTTTATTGTTTCTTTAATGTGCAATAAAGAGTTTTCTATCTATCTATCTACTTCGCTTTGGTGGAAAACGGCAAGGGTCGATAATAAGTATTAATTCATTTCACAACAAAAAATATCCAATGATTAAGTATCTTACCTATTGTTCTTGTACTTAAAAAGTAAAACATAAACCAATAAGTAATTTGAAAGCCTTGGATAAATTAAGCCAAGATAAATGCATTGATAATGACGTATTCAAAAGAGACCAAGAATTTCACACGGCTGGTGCAGTTTATCACAGTAGCTCAGTTGGTAAGAGCGTTGGCGAAAGCCAGCGAATTTTTGGTTTCTTATTTAAAATTATATAACTTATTTATATAAGAAGAAATAAGAATAAAATTTAGAAAAATATTTTTTTACGGTACCTACCTAGCTTCCCTCATGTTAAGTGGGATGATATTTTTTCGTCGTCTACCCAATCGTGTGGGGTATTGTTGAGTAGGTATTTTTAAATTACTTAAGAGTTTCTCATACAATATTTCGATTTATTGCTTAATTTCCGAAATATTAAACTTTAAAGTGCAATTTTTCAGTCCAGTAGAGCGGCCACCCCTTCTAAAAGTTTAATATAAATTAGCTTAGGATAATTTTGTTTCAAATACAAAATCCTTAAATCAAATAGATAATGAACCGGAATCCTTCGTGCGCGAGTTCGACTCACACTTAGCCGATTTTTTTTACAGATTTCATCATTCATTTCACAGGTTCGTTTTTACGGGCACAGAAAAATTCAGCAAAAATAGGTCAGAAAAGATTTTTATTCTGATGTTAATTTGATTTGACACGTAAAATGTTTGTATTGTTGGAATGGAATATCCGTTTAGTAGTCATATGGTAATATCGTCGTCAGTAGTGCTAAATAAAAGGCCATATAAATAAAATCAACGTTTTTTATTCTGAAACTATTAGAATTACATAACTGAAGGTAGATAAACTACTTTACAAACATGTGTTGTCTTATACATGGACCTAAGACTTAAAAAAATTTAAACCTTTCCGTGCAACTTTTTTATACAGGGTTACCTACATTGCAAATTGGGTGCCAAATATTCTGGAGTGACTCAGAATCAGTAACTTAGGTAATCAAACTGTGCAAAGAAACAAATAAATGTTTTGCACATTTAATAATTCAATTCCGCTGTTAAGAATCGTAAGCGTGAATAATTTAGCTCATTCATAAAAAATACGAATATCAACGTAACGATCAACTGAAATGTACAAAAGGTTCGTTAGATATCTCTGTATTGACTTTATTTCGGGTATTTTAGTGGATGTATAACAACTGTAGGATTAACAACTGCGATAAACCTTCAATAGAAAATTAATTGTTATCGGCCCGCCCGTGGGTCTTATGGGGTTGGACAGGAAGTCGTTTCTTTATATTGTTCCCGAGATTTTATTTTTAAATTTTGGCAATCCGTTGCAATGTAACCCTAACACTAATTTAGTTTTGTTTTTCGTAATTCATGAGATATCTAATTAGGACCCCGTTTTACCTGTTAACCCAGGACTAGGGTAGCCGATCGGAATAGTATTGAATAAATTCCGATTCTTAGAAATACCTACTCGCACGCGTGTGACAAAGGGAGGATAGGATATTACAGTCTCAGAGGTCCAAGAGTCTATTATTCTCAAATTAAATCAAAATTTATACTAGACTTCCCAACGTTGCACGACAATTTAAAATATATCATTTTTTTCATCCCGTTGGGTCCATGAGAATGTTTGGTACAGTCAGAAATGAAAGGGATAAACCCCAGCCTTTTTAGTATATTTATAATATCTTATAGCTTTAATCGAGCAATTCTTGTATATTTATTTATAAAATAAATGAATTGTTTCAAATTGATCTCGGATACGGCTCTAACGATTTCGCTGAATTTTTGTATTTGGGTGTGTAGGTATCGGGGGTGAAAAATCAATCTACATACATTAGTTTTATGTTTGAGAAACGCGTGTTTTCAAGTTTTTATGTGTTTTTAGGGTTTCGTACCCAAAGGGTACAAACGGGACCCTATTACTAAACCTCCGCTGTCTGTCTGTCTGTCACCAGGCTGTATCTCATGAACCGTGATACCTAGACAGTTGAAATTTTCACAGATGATGTATTTCTGTTGCCGCTATAACAACAAATAACTAAAACAGAAAATAATAAATATTTAAGGGGGGCTCCCATACAAGAAACATGTTTTTTTGCCGTTGTTTGGTCGATATTAATAATAGCAACAGGTAGACGCTTGAAATGTTCACAAAATAATAATATGTTTATTCACTTTAAAAATAAATAATTAAATTAAAATAATAATAATATTTAAGGGGGGCTCCCATACAAAATTGTTTATTTTAATGGTACGGAAACCTTCGTGCGCAAGTCCAACTCGCACTTGGCCAGGTTTCTATTATAATTCCCTTTAAGCATTCAGGGCTCCCCATTCATCAGCTCGTTTGAGCCTAAAATCAAAGCCTAAATTTCTCATCTTAGTACCCGATGACGTAGGGATTTACTGCCAAGTGCCATCTCCCAGGCTATTAGTTACAAAGCGTTCTCCTATCCTATCCTACGTTAACGTTTGTGGTATGATGACAATAGCCTTTATAATGACTACTAGCAATCAAATCGAATATAACGTAGGTTACGTAGCTGCGTAGCTGCGTAGTGCGTACCTACAAAATCAACGTCTGATTTTAGGTAAACATCTTAAATACTGTCTGTGTTTTGATTGGTGTCGTGTTTGAAGAAAGTTATAGAGTTAATGTAGTTTTTCCTCGTTTCAGTGGCACTTTTTGGGGCTCGGAAGTGCCTGACGAGACGAGCTAAGCGAAGCGCAAGGGCACTACCTTTTCTCGAAGCGCTGTAAAACTCGCTATCAAAATTCTTACGGTACTTCCTGAAGTCCTATAAAGCTGAGTATTAATACACAAACAACAAAAAATCTAAAACATTGGAAGACGGAGGTTTGTTTGAGACTTCCGTGATATAAAGAGAAGCATGATGCTCAATTTCAAGTTTCTAGTACTAGTAATTTCAGAGTAATTTGGGCTGTGCGTTGATATGTCAATCAGTCATTCAGTCTTTATGTCATCAAGGTGAGACTGTGGACGGTCGATCAAATGCAAGCGAAATTCATTTTGTAAATCTTGCAAAAAATGCTTAAATATTTATAGTTGATGAGCACAAACTTTACATATGCTTGGGCTTGACTAGACTATTCGTTTAGTTTCGTATCAACCTTCTTATTAGGGTTCCGCAGTCCACTAGGCACCCCAACCGTCTGTCGGTCTGTGCTCGGCTTAGTGAAGAGATCGTAAACTAATTACGAGAACCCAAAAATATGTATCTCTATCTCGCCAAGTAAATTATAAATAAATTAAAAAAAAAAACTTTTACGGTAGAATCTCTTACAAATAAAGAGTATTAAGGATTCCATTTTTTTACGTTACGAATGACTTTTTTTGAACTTATCCTATCGTTGAATACCTACTTAGTTTTATATTGTAGGCACGGACCTCAGCAGAACGGACGAGAGAGAAATAAAAAGTTGTATAATAAATTAACAAACTTTAATAATAGGTAAAAACTATTATTACCTATTATTACGGTTTGTTAATTTACTTAACAACTTTTCGTTAAAAAAAGAGTGTGTGAATTATTTTTAATAGTATAGGTAATTTAATAAAAAATAACAGAGTTATTATAACTCAATTAGGAGCAGGCTCCGTTTTGTAACTCTGTTCTTTTTTATTTCGCAATCACACGTTATTTTAAACATTTCCACCTAACTCCACCCAACAAAAAGTTTCTATCAGTCAGTGAGCCTACACATAAAAAATTTAATAATCTGAAAATTTTCAGACATTCCGTGATACAACACAAAAAGACGGGTAAGTAAGTACCTAGTCGAAACGGAATTAAAAACAAAAATGACAGTCAGTCTCCAATCAAGTACCTATTTCCAAGCTGCCGAGCAAAGTAACGTCGACATGACTAGGTCTAAGTATGCTTAACTTCAAAATGAGATTTGTTTATTGCCACGACAACTTGATGAGTGATACTTTCGTTGTTGCTAACAATAACGCTGATATCAGTGTTCTCTTATCCTGTTCGATATAGGGGTCACAATCGTGCTGTGCGTTATCTTTCGTGGAAGCAGGGCCGAGCGGCGGGCGGCGGGCTACGGCTGCAAGTCTGACGCGTCGGGCGCCGCAGCACTCTCCGCGCGGCGCGGCAGGCGGCAGGCGGCACCACAGTACAGACAGGCCCTCGCCCTCGCCAGTCGTTCGGCAGCCGGCGCGAGCGCCCGCACACTCGCGCCCACCTCGCGTCCCGGCAACTTCCACACTTCATCCGACATTCCCACTCAAACTCCACCATGAGACCCATATACTTCTTCAAGTTTTTACTACTCTTCAACTTCGTAAATCTTAGTCTCACCCAGCCCCGTTACTGTCCCCCTAAATGCAAGTGCACTCGGAACAACGTGCGATGTCTTCAGCAGAACCTGGCTGAGATCCCACAGGTGGCCGCTGAGACGCACGCGCTGTAAGTACCTTTAAATGTTTAGTCTTAGTTTAGTTTAGTTAAATGCGGTATTCACGGTTTGTTGTATTGTATCCGAACTATTTATAACGTCTTGTTTGCATAGCGTATAAATAAATGTGAGATTCTTACGTCCGACGCAAGCGAACTAGTATGGAAGTTGTTGCGAAAGTTTTTGGGAGCTATGCTGAAATTCTATATAAACAAAGGAGCAATGCGAAGATTATGGCATGATGATCTACTTATTTAAGTAGGTACCTTTTCTTTACAAAAAAGTTTTTGTTCTTGTTTGAGTACCATTGTTTCGCGCTCAGAACCCGTCTGGCGTGCAAGCAACGGATAAACTTCGTAGTTTTAATAAAATCGGAACAATGAAAATGTGCTAGAAAATATGTGAACTACTTGTGATTGGTATGAAAATATGTACCTTCATTTCGAGCAGGCTAAATCTAGTGTTCATAGGAATAAATAGCTTTTAGTTCTCACAAAATGAATTAATTACGGGATTGCTGCCGCCTGCTATGTGTTTTTTACAATTTTCTAATATTTTGGCAAGTGCCATATTATCATATAAAATCGAATTAAGTAGTGCCTATTAAAGTTCAAAACAATTTAAAAAGCTTCAGTACCAGCAAATACGTTAAACCAAAAAATTCTAGTAGGTAGATTAAAGGCAGACAACCAAATTCTTGCTTTAACTGCTATAAGTACATAAATTACGAATAGCTATTACTCGTATAACCCATAAATAGGTACACTAAAAGCGGGTAAGCTACACCCACATCACTTAGGTAGGTAGAGCTTTAAAGTCGAAAAGCGCGATTATTTTGAGATGATGGCCTCCCAGGCTACACATTTTTTTTCATAAATCAAGTAAAGTATAGTTGCCAAATTAAATTACTGCAAAATTGAAAAAAAAATCGGGTGGTGATAAGCGGCATTTACTTATTGCTCAAGCGGTGCGAAAACGAATTACCTACTTTCTTATCATTCCTTATCACCTCCGCTGTCAGTTTTAAGATGAGTTTAAGGAAATCTTGATTTTTGGGTCATATTACTTAGTTAATCATTCAATGTAGTTGTTAGTTGATTATATTTAGCAGTTTTTAGCACAGTTGATAACATTGTTACGTGATATGATTCAATTAGGTAAGTATGTGTTGTCGATCTCTTTGCAAACAATAAAAGAAACACGATACAATACCCTCACCGCACAAGGTCTTAGTTCAAGACAGTGTTTCATTTTCTGTAATAACGGAAATGATAAAAGAAAAGTCGTAAGAGTCCTAGGTACTTACGAGTACTAGGCTTTACTTCTTGTAATGTTGTTGTAGTTAGATACAAAGCTTTCATTCAATAATTAAAGGACAGCTTATTACGAGTATTCCTAATAGGTATTTAAATTAGTTCTAAGTGTAAAGTTTAATAGATAATGGTGAGTTGAAACAAAGTTGTTAATACAAAGTTAGTGAAGTTTTACCTTTTAGCACGGCATGTCTATGTCTCGTTGTTGACGCATTGCTTTCCAAATACGGATTGGTTATTACACACGACCTATTAATTTTCTAAACATACAAATCCATTTGTGTTCGCCCGGGAAGATCATATGACATCACTACCAAACCGGTTAGCTTCGTAAGTGAAGTTCCGAGCCACCTTAGCAACAGGGCAGTTAAATACCAAACTGTCGGATTTTGTATTATTTTGAGTTTGAGAAATGTCTTTGTGTTCTCCACCACTTTGTAATTTTCTTTGATACAAATGATAAGTCTGTTTGTCCCTCCTGTATTGCTATGCGACTTTGAAACAAAACTTGGATTTTTAGAGAAAAATACTTAAAATTATTTTTTACTTTTTCAACCCTTCTCACGTATCATGTTTCCAGACACAATACAAAATTAATTGTTATCAACCCGGTCGCGGGTCTTATGGGGTTTGACAGGTTAAGCATTTTTTTTGTAATCAATCAAATTATTGCACAAAAAAATTTATCATCCGGTGGGATTAGAACCCACGATCTTTCACTATCCGGGCGAATTCTCTTCCAACTGAGCTACGGAGGACTTTAGTCAGTCGACGAATCTTCGTAAATTATATGAAATACCTTCAAAGAGGTAGATGTCAAAAGAAACATCAAATGAAACTCGGGCGGTTTCTGTCTATAAATAGAAGACTATGAAAAGACAGCATTCAAGTATATCTTAATCTTTTTTGTATCATGTAGATAATGTAAGTCCTTTGAAAGTTAATATTAATTAGGTCGTAGGTGGTAAGGAATTCAAGTAAATTTTCCTTTCTATCGACCAGTGTAAGTATTAGATTAAACATTGAAGACGGATTCAATGCTATTTTCTGTATAAATGCGTCTTGAGATTGGTACCATGGTTGCTACTCTTAGGTAGGTTATAAGTAAAATTAACGAATAATGGTGTCACTTTAGGAACCATCTAAGTATAACCACTTATCTTCGCTTTGATAAACTATTTATAGGATATGGCATGAGACTGAGAGCGACGACTTTATTCATTTTGCAAGTCAATCAAACGCGATTCTGGACTTTGCACTGACTGCGGAGTGAGTGAGACAGTCCTGCTAAAATTTAATGCAACTTATTTTGTATTATTTTTGAGCAGTATCTATGTCATAATAATACGTGTACTTAGTTTCTAGAGGCTGAGTTACGCTTCCATTAATACAACTTATACAAGTAGGGGAACCTGTTGAACCTTGGTACTAGTTGTACCTTGGACAGTCGGCTGTTTTTCAAGACTCCCGCACTTTAAAAAAATATTGTCTATGGCATTTAAAGCGTCCTTTGATTAGTCCACCGTGAAGTTAGTTGCGATCCACCGGCGCCGTGTTAGTGCAGATTGATGAGGTATTTATTGTTTTCTTGATTCAGAGTTCATTTTTTAGACTTCAGTTTATCCTTTTTCATTTGTAATGTTGCGTATTTATAAAAAACCTTTTCAGGGCAGTAAAATCTCTGTTTAAGTGTGAGCTAAATAGCGTGGTCATCTAAACCTAACCTCAACTTAAAGTGCATTTGCGAAGCTTGTTTTAAAAAAAATCTTACGATGTTGTACCTTGGCCACCCAACTAACGATGTACCTTGGACAGTGCCCAAGGTACATCGGGGTGGTCGTATCTAGGACACCAAATGCTAAAATATGCTTTTCTCGTTATAAGTCTTTTGTTTTTTTACTATAACAATGGTATTCTACTTCAGGAAAATACCGCGAAGCAAAATAAATGTCAAAAGACCTATATTGGACTGTGGACATGAATTTACTGGAAAACGCAATAAAATTAATAGAAAAGAAAAAATTAACGCTTTTTGGTGCTTCGAAACATTTTGACATACCCGAACCACGTTAAAGCGGTACTATGATGAAGCCTTAGCCGAAGGAGTCGTAAAAGATCGAAGTGTCAACCTTGCCGTCAACAAAGTTTTCAATGAAGAGCAAGAAAAAATGTTTACCTATATTTAACTACAATAAAAATTTTGCTAAAATGGTCCTAGGTCCTCTATTTCTATTTAATTTTTTTAAGATGTTTTTTATTTAAATACTTTAGTGGATATTTAATTTAAATGTCATTGCAATAACTTTATTTTACTAGCTTTGGTGATAGCATAGCTTACACAAACAATTGAAAGACAGACTTAAAAAAAATACAAGATTATGTAGTTGTTTGTCTTAGTTTTGCAAATTATGTAACCATGTTAATTTATTAATAAGAATGTTGATATGATTAGAAAAGGATAAATGAAAAAAATTAATCTATAAAACTTATTTAAGGTAGTTTTTTTTTCTTTCTACCTAGTATGTCCAAGGTACAACTCGCGCTGTCCAAGATACATCTGGTCTGTTGAACCTTGGACAGTTTTCCCTTTTTTTTAAAAACCTAAAAAACTTTGCTTGTGTAAAAAAAAACACATATTTGATTTATAAATTATGAAGCTGAATAACTGTTCTTTACACGTGTATATATATGGTAAAACTTACATTAAACATCATTTTTCTAAAAATCGAAATGTAAAAAACCGACCAAGGTTCAACAGGTTCCCCTACCCACAGTAGCGAGTTAACTTACGGTTTTGGCGAGTTAAGTTCTTAGGTATCGTCGTTTAGACAAGGGTTTGTCAGTTAAGTAAGTTTACATGGTGTTTCTTGTAAGGAGTCAAGTCGATGCGTGGTCATAGGTGGCCACAATACATATTCATTGAACCCAAAAATGAACGTTCATTTTTGGCAGTTATCTATCGGACGGACGTAAGCAAAAAAAGGATCTTTAAAATGTATGAAAAAGTTAAAAATTTTTACTTTAATAATATACCTATTAAATAAATTAAATTATTGTTTATTCATTCCATTGTTACAGATAATAATTATAATGCTTAAAATAACACAGGGTGCGTTCTCTTTTACCTGAACTAAGATAAACCTGGATCCCAGGCTAAAAGGAGCTTACATATTTAATTAGGAAAACATTGAGCTTTTTACATAATAGGACTGACGACAGTTGAAAACATTTTGAAAAATAATAATGTCCTCCTAGTCGAATTTCGACTACGGCGGCCTATCTCAACAGAGATTAGCCAACTGCGCGGGACATATTATAGTGCACAAGTATGTGAGCAATACACAGGTGCACCCTCTGTTTCTTCACTCTGATAATTCGGTGAGACGGCAATCCGACATGACCGTAGAGAGATCAGGCGCAGGACTAACGGCTTAACGTGCTTTCCGAGGCACGGGGGTGTTAACACCACCAACTTCCTGACTCCGGAGCTGTGTCTGAGTAATTTCAAGACAGAAAAAACCGAACACTCTCGGCCTGACCCGGGATTAGAACCCGGGACCTCGTGGATAGTACCCAGCGTGCTCACCACTAGACCAACAAGGCAGTCAAGTATAACTGTAACTGAAATGTAATAAGTATTACTGAAATAGATAGATTAATAACATTACAATCATTAGAACATAGTTCTTAGAAAATATTATTTATACGGGCCTGTAATTGTTAAATATATCCATTTCAAAACCCCTAGCTTAAAGTCCCTATTCAATAAAACGCATCAAGCAAATTATTGTGATACAATTATTGTTTT
Source organism: Pyrausta nigrata (assembly GCA_949316185.1). Lineage (NCBI taxonomy): Eukaryota > Metazoa > Arthropoda > Insecta > Lepidoptera > Crambidae > Pyrausta > Pyrausta nigrata. The sequence continues at coordinate 7,237,229 of OX438936.1, forward strand.
ATTGCTCTTGAGTTCTTATAAGACTCGAGAGTCGAGACGTACATATAATACTCGTACTTCTCCTTTTTACTGAGTTTCGGTCCTTAGATGCTTAACAATGGGAATGCTGAAGTAGATTCCGATACACTGAAATGCACTCTTTAGCTTGAATTTCAATACTAGTTTGAAAATAGAATTTATTGAATTTACAAAACATTTACTTCGGCAAGAAGATAGGTGCAAATTTTAGCTATATTGAATTTATGTTTTGTTTTGCTACTGTGCACAAAATTTACGTTACTAAAAAAGTTTTGCGTTTTGCACAGCAATTATTTGCTAGTTGCGACAGCTTGCAGTTTTTTGTGTTTGGAACACGTAGCAGCAGAAGCAAGTACTCACAGCACAGCGCGCTTGGCAGGCCCTCGTGTGAATGCTATAACTTGAGAGCCTAATAATAATACTTTTACAACACGTACGTATAGATCAGGGCTGAAGCCATTGAAAATGGTAAAACGTTAAAAAAATATATATATAGTAGGATGAAACCCATTAAAACAGGAAGAGAATTAACAAAAATGAAAAGAAAAATAATTCACGGGATCACGGACGATCGGTCCGGAAGTTGAAAGGGGTTTTATCCTACTATTTTTTTTGTAATGTCAACAATAAACAACAACAACAAACAACTGGTTTTTCCTACTTAATTTTAAGAAAAATACCCAGTAAGTGGGTATTGGTACTTCACAGTCGTATACCTCATGAATGAGGGTCGTGATCGTTATGTGGAATGAAACACAAACAACGGCTTTCTTAGCAATTAATAATGGAGTGGTTTGCCATTGCCTTCTCCATTTCACGCACTAGCCAACTAGTGTGCAGGTTTCCTCACGATGTTTTCCTTTACCGTTAGCCAGCGATATTTTTGAAAAAGACTGTGGGGTACAGGCGGATGAGAAGTGAAGTTTTCTCCGCTCGGCTATCGCGCTATATACTCGTATATCATATTCGCCAAAGGTACTAATAATACCATTTTGTACACAACTTAAGCATATTGTTTGGCTAAATGGCTAGCCGCTGGCAGGCAAAGATGGATAGTTTTCGTTCAAACTTGTAGAGGTTGATAAAAAAAGGGTGGTCGATGTGGCCCAGTGGCTTAGTGCCAACTTGTTTACTTTAAACACGGACCAATTATTATATTGTTTTCAAACAAAAATCAAATTACACTTGCAGTGGGAATAACTCCACAAGCTGGTATATGACTTCCTAAAATTTTCGGGAAGTGTGGAGAGCGTTCGATTTTTAAGTGTAGTAAGTAGTAGATGAAAAACTCAACTTTGCGAAGCATGTCACTTTTCTCCCTGCAGATAACGCAAACTCATTCATGTAAGTACATGTAGGCAATGAAACTTCTTCAAAACGGAGCCAACAGAAAAGTAATTGTTCTTTTTTACATTGCCCTTTGTCAAAAATATTGTAAGTCCTGCAACATAGCGATGGGCGATTGTTCGAAAAAAAATAATCGAATGAATCGACAATCGACCATTCGAACTATCGAATGTCGATTTAGTAATTCGGAAAAAAATAATCGAATAATAATCGACAATCGAATGAGAATCTATACTCAGCCCTTCGATGCATTCGATTGAATTGCCGCGACAGGACAGGCAGCGAACGAATGGTTAATTGACGGGACGAATGACGATTCATTCGTTAGTTGTTAGTAATACGGCCTGCGCACCGCACGCTCCGGTATTGCTCGCCGCATAATCGAAGGATAATCGAATGACTGCGGTTGCTTATCGAATACATTTGATTACAGGGACCATTCGGATAATTCGATTAATTTAGTAATAATCGCCCATCGCTACTGCAACACAGCTTGGGATGGAGTTTCCAAGTCCACTATGTTGTCTGTTGAAATGAAAGCATAGACATAAAATTGTCTAAGGTTGAAAGAACACAGCGGGCCGCGGCCGTTCTGAAAGTCATTCTCGGGAAAAATTTCAGACAACCTATCAAATCTCTTTACCAGGAATCGCAGTTGCTTACCTACCGTTAGGCAGCTATACTCGTATATTCTACATCTGAATTACCTATCACAAGTTACTGCACTCAGACCCCAATAGGCAAAACCACGCCGTAGGCCGACGATTACAGTTGCCCACTATTTATTTTAGAACTATGTTTGCTCACAGGTTCAGTAACTTCTCATATTGAAACATTATCATTATTGGACGCCAGTGCACATAATCTCAATCACATGAGAATTCAATTTAAATGTACCTATATCAATACAAATTAGTCAACAGTTTCACCACAACGTCAAGTGCATTTGAGTGTCCAGAGCTAGCACTTGAATTCAGTTCACTTTATGAATTAAATGCTCCATAGCATACCTCTGGTTAGTCACATTTTAAAACGAAGGACTACCGTGAGTGGTTGTTATAATTTAGGTACCTAAGTCTTGTCTAAGATATTACATTAGCAAGAAGTAATTGGTTTTACAGGTGCTTTTAATGAATAATGTGCAAAAAGCTATGCTAGCTACTAAAAGTCTAGAAAACTGAAACCCTGTAGTGCTATTTTGGACACCACGAGTAGGTCAAAATCTTTACATGTCCCCTACTTCAAGCTTGCACTGCACATGTCATTCCATTAGGTATGCTTTGCAAAGTTCCCAGAAACACTTCGACACGGTGATGATGAATCATCCACTAATATTATAAATGCGAAAGTGTATCTGTCTGTCTCTTACCTCTTCACGCTTTTTCTTTGAGAGTTAAGGAACAAAGAGTGCACATGTGTACATGCACATTGTACACACTTGTGAGTTATAATATCTCCCACGCAGTTGGCTAATCTCTCTTAAAAAGATTGGACGCTGTAGTCAAAATTGGGCTAGGAGGACATTATATTTAGTATTTCTTCACGCTTAAGCAAACCGATAAGATGTTTGGTATGGAGATAGTTTGAAAGCCGGGAATTTTTATCACAAAAATAATCATTTATGTGGGTGATGGGCATCACCCACATAAATGATTATTTTGTGTGGAAGTTTGTGTACGAAATTTGACATTTGCTCGAGCGAATTCTTTATAAATATTTGAAGTCACATAAAAGAAGATAGGTACAATAGAATTTTGATTAGCTATTCAAAACCCAATCATGAGGATCCCATTCTGTCTTTTTTCTCTTTTTTAAATTAAAGTGCATTTTATAAATTTTTCTGTTTTGCAATTGTCTACGGACACGATAATTGCTTGTGCTTATTGCATATTAATTGACAGACTCTTACACTACATTCCTCTGGAATAATTGCTCTTTCATTGTATTGTAAAATAATGCATCACAAAATATAAAATAGAAATTTTCATGTTTTCCTCCATACAAAGTAGGTAACATAATATTCACCATTTGTTTTTAAAATGCTAGATGTAAGTAGGGTTTCGCAATTACAAACTGTCAAAGGACTTGTCCTCTTTTTGTATGGAGGCTGTTTTTTATTCTAAAATATCACCAACCACTAATAAACCTATATTTATCTTTCAGCTACAATAATATGAAACACGTAACCATAGAAATCTGAATTTTAAACGCTTCCATTTTTAAGAAAAAATATGTTTTGTAACAGGCATCATCCATTGATCACTTACTTGTATTTCCTGGCTGTATGGCTATGTACCATTGCCTTTCCACTGGTGGATAAATACTACAAGGTACTACCACACAACAAGGTACTACCTATTACATAATCTGTGGTACAAGGTACCACAGATTATGTAATAGGTACTACTGTCAATGGAATGTCAATTTTGCTGTCAATTTTTTTTTCATGCGTTAATTGATATAGGCGAAGGTGCGATTTATATACAGACAAAGAGAAATATTAATTTCAATTTTTCTCTAAATCGGAGGCCTTAAAAAATATATTAATTATGCAGAAAGGCTAGTTTTTGTGAACTATTTAATATAATATTAAGTTTATTCTGGTTAGAAATATTGACGAATAAAAAACCATTAATGGACAAGTCCTTTCAGTGGCTTTTTAAATTAGGTTATCAAGTTATTTAAAAAAAAGACGTATCAAATTAATAAAAAATAAAAATGTCGAAGAGAGCTGTTTTACGTCGAAACCTATATTGATTTCCGTTTACGGCATAAAATCAGTAAGATATCAGCAAGCATCAGCAAAGTATGGTCACTTAAACATTAAAAAACCGGGCAAGTGCGAGTCTGACTTGTGTACTTACATTACCGTTTTTTAGGGTTCCGTATCTAAAGGGGAAAACATTTATTACTTACTACTTCGCTGTCCGTCTGTTACCAGGCTTTGTCGCATAAACCGTGATAGCTAGACAGTTGAAATTACAGATGATGTATTTCTGTTGCCACTATAATACTACGGTGTTCGGTTTATCTTTTTCCTTTACTTGTGCTGTAAGACTTTCCTATTCGCAAAACTTTACGATTGAGGAAGTAACCTAGTATGATTCTCCTTCGAAATGTTTAAAAATACGGCTAAAATGGCTGTATCTTAGGAATGCGTTAACACAAGCTTGAATTATTGACAGTTTTAAAGGACCGCAGCTCCGGAAATTAACTTCCGCGTAAATTCCAATTTTATTACTGAATACTAAAGTAAGTATTTGATGTTAATTTTAACTTGATACCTCCACGCGTTCATGAGAAAAAGGGTCTTGACAGACAGACGTACAATAAAGTGATCCTATAAGGGTTCTGTTTTTTGAGGTACGGAACCCTATAAATACGGAAATAGCAAGAGTCAGTTCCTGTGATTCAAACCCTAATTTTCCTTACGCTTACGCTATTCATTAGAGAACGGTGCACGCACATTCCAAATTAGAATAATAAATGTACTTAGTACCTTTTTTATTATGTCGCATTTAAGGTGAAAAACCAAATGAAGTACGAGGGTCAAACTGAAAGTTCTTAGAACTGGCCACTTATAAACAATATAATAAAAAAAATATTCTAAAATTTGAAAATAGAACTCTTTGCCAATATTACTGAGTATATATTTCATTCATTTGTCATTTGTTTTACGACTTGGCGGCAAATTGAAAATTGTCTGTGTCACGTCAAAATGAATTTAACACGAGAAAATTTTCGTGCAATGATTTTTTATGACTTTCCATGTCATTTAAGTCAACAAGAAAGTTATGATAGACTACGATTGGCCTTTCACGATGAAGCCCCATCTCGTGCGACTGTTTACAACTGGTTTAATGAGTTTAAACGTGGTCGCACTAATCTCACTGATGATGTACGTGAGGGACGGCCTTCTACGGCGACGACTGAAAATAACATCTGTGTTGTGCGGCGTATGATAGAGACTGACAAAAGAGTGACCTATCAGCAGATTCGGACAAGCTTAGGCATCGGTATGAGTCAAGTGCACAAAATCCTCCACGAACATTTAGCGGTCAGGAAGCTTTGCGCCCGGTGGATACCTCATAATTTGACTAAGGCTCAAAAACTCCATCGTGTGGATTGGTGCCGTAAAATGATTGAAAGATTTAACGGAGGTGACTCAAATGCTGTGTTCGACATACTAACAGGTGACGAAAGCTGGATTTACTGTTATGATCCTGAAACCAAAAGACAATCTGCTCAGTGGGTGTTTCCTTTCGAGGAGTTGCCAACTAAAGTGAAGAGAGATCGAAGTGCGGGAAAAAAAATGGTGGCCTCGTTCTTTGGAAGGATAGGTCATTTCGCAACAATTGTGTTAGAGGATCAAAAAACAGTTTCTGCAGAATGGTACAATACCAATTGTTTGCCACTTGTCTTGGAAAAAGTTCGAGAGAAACGACCTCGCAGTAGGATCCTCCTTCACCACGACAACGCGTCGTCGCACACCGCCAAGCGAACGATCGACTATTTGGCGACATCAAACGTTGAATTACTGGGTCACCCGCCGTATAGCCCCGACCTCGCGCCTTGTGATTTTTATTTATTTCCAAAAATTAAAGAAAAACTTAAAGGAAAGCGGTTTATGAATGCTGAAGAAGCGGTGGCTGCGTATCGCGATGCCATTGAAGAGACCCCTAAGGACGAGTGGGCAAAGTGCTTTTCCCAGTGGTTCCATCGCATGCAGCGGTGTATTGACGTCAATGGACAATATTTTGAAAAGATATAATAAAACTAATAACTGGCTAATGTAATCAGTTTTTGATTTTATAAGAACTTTCAGTTTGACCCTCGTAAACAAACATGAAAGAGTACGAAACAATCAATGCAGGGGAAAATTTTGGATCAAATCTAGATTTTGTAGCTCTCTTTCTCTTGCAGCAACGTGTACCTACTGCAAGTAAACTTTTTTCTGCTGTCGTGCACATGTCAAACCAAAAATCTTGCTAAGTACCTTTTATCTTATTCCATTGTCAAGCAAGATTTTTCGTAATCCCGTGATGCAATGCGTGATGCGAAAAATGTCGGTCTGCCTGCTCTCAGTGGTTGCAACTATAAGATATACAGCGCATACGTATAGAAGAGGCTGGAAAGGTAAGTTTTTGTACTCAAAGAGCGGCGTCTCCAAACATGAAATAAGTCAATCTGCCGGCTTTCAGTGGTTGCATTTGAAAGTTATGATGCACGCAAGTTAGTGAATAAATGATTATGATCTCCGCAGACGATATGACTTGGTCTGCTGATTCTCATTTTTCAGATGGTTGCATTTTAGATTTATGGCCACAAAAAGTTTTGAATTGAAAACGAAAAAAAAAATGTATGATGCAGCCTTGTTAAGAAGGAAGAGTCTTTAGGCATTTCGTTCCAACCTCTAGCGATTCGGACCGCGAAGTGAATCGCTCAAGAGCTCTTTTTGAATGGGTGATCGTTTTTTTTCGCAACGATAAAGCTTCTTCTAAGCGCTATATCAGTAATGTACACTGTTTGTAATCCCCATTTGTTTGGCTGAAATGGACCAGTGAATCGATTCTCATATTTTTTTAACAAAAAATAAACCTACTGTCTTACAAAAAAAAATCGCACTTCTATTACACAAGTAGGTAATTTAATTACGCTTTCTGTCCTGAAACGGTGTTCATAGCTTCTCTCCATACACCCTGTACATATCTGAATAACTTTCATCACAAATCATGCATTACAACCGTGCAAGACGACCGTCTTAGTGTAGTGGTTCGCGCACCGGACTTCTAAACCAGGCGGTTGCGGGTTCGAATCCGGTGTTTGTGTGATGAGCACGAGCATTTGTACCTTAGTCATGGATGTTTATAAATGTATATATGTATGTGTATTCGTTATTCTAGTCACCATAGCACAAGCTCACGCTTCGTTCGGGACTGGGTAATTGGTGTGTTTGTAGAAATAATTTATTTTATTTTATTTTTATTAAAAGTACCTACTTTTGAAAAAAGTTCGCGCAACTTTATGATCAAACAAAGACCGTTTTCTGTCAATAATACCTAGACAGTTTCCTTTCCAATTTTAAAATTGACAGGACGTGTTGTATCACGCATAGTGAACGCTCACAGGTTGTATCAAATGCAATAAAAGTTGAACTAAAATATTTTACCTGGGATCTCTATGAAAAATCAGCGGGGAAAGTTTTAATTAGGTAAAAGTTTTGATTCAGCTTTCGAAAACATCAGATACACGCAACCCAGTACACCCACATGAGTTTAATTTGGGAATCTGCGAATGTTATAATTGGTCGTTCAGTCAAACACATTTTTTAAGGGAAAACTTTTACCAGCATACGAGTATCATCGTTACAATAAACATAGGCACCCCTATAGATTCTAAAGCACAACAACCTGTACAATAGTTAGAAAGTACAAAAGAATTACATCGCAACAACCGTTGATTGTGATCAATTTGCTCTAAAAAATTGCTGCAAATTGTAAAATAAAATATCAGAGGTATCCTTATGACAGTTTATTTAACAGCCTTCAGTTACAGATGGTGTTTTTGTAACATAAATTACAATTATTGAAAACAAATATCTTTGTTTGCACGTCAATGTGCTTTTAGGCACCCAAAATAACTTTAGTTTTTTAAAAGAATAATAAAACTTTGATTATTTTTATAATTTATGCAATTTGATTAAAAGTTTGTACGAAAGTAATTTTTGCACCCAAACATTTATCGACCGTGATATATGCAAGCATATATATCTTAAAATTGGTTGGCTAAAAAACCTATTCCAGTTTCTGTTAGTCTTACCTTACCATTACTACTACAACGTATGTTACAAAATTTTCGCGGAATAATTAAGAACTTATTCAAGAGGTAAATAAAATCCTTCAAAACAACAGCTAATAGTACTTGAAATGAGTATTAATAAAGTAGATAAAGCTTCAACAAGGCCTTTATAATAAACTTAGGTTTGACTGGGGATTGTAAAACCTGTAACTTTTATTTATTTTTATTATTAGGCAGACATTTGACCGCAATGTCACCTGAGGTAACCGACGATGCGGTCGAGGATGGATAATGTCTGATTAGTAACAGCCAATTAAGCTTATCTTATAGGAGTCCAGATGTAACTTAAACAACTCCTTAGTGTACCTGCCTAGGTACATAATAAATCGTTTTTATGGTGGTTTGTACACACCTTTGATGGAAGATTAATAGTTAAGGGTTTATATTTTTTCTAGTTAGCAATTAATTAATTAAGCCTTTAATACTGTAATGTTTTCCTATTATTATACATTGGTGTATAAGGTACATAATATGTACCTATACATTTAAGTACGACGGCCAAAGATTTTGTAGGATCGTGTGGGTTTTACGTCTAGGAATTACGGCAACTATTTTAGAATGCTGACTTTAACGACGGGTCGTAATAATTATATTTAATAACCTTACTGGACACATTGCCTGCGTAACCATGCTGGTCTTTCTGTCGTAGGTAAGTAGGAGTAGGAGGCACCTACTTACTTGTAGTAGGTTGTTGAACAATCAGCGTTGCAGTACCTATTAATACATAATAAATTGTTTCAACAAACACACCAATTACCTAGCCCCAAACTAAGCGTGAGCTTGTGCTGTGGTGACTAGGATAACAGGTAAACATAAGTTTATACATCCAGGACTTAGGTACAATACAAATGCTCTTGCTCATTACACAAACATTTGCCCTCTGCGGGATTCGAACTCTCAACCTCTGGCTTTGTATTCCGGAGCGCGGATCACTACACCAAGACGGTCGTCGTCTATTGGTATCTGTAAAGATGCTATTATTTATTCTGTTCTGTGCTCTATGCAAATTCCAGTAGTGGTTTAATAAGATATCTCAGAAATTATTACTTAATATTAACGGAGGCTCGTGGGGAAAATAAAAGAACTCCTATTTCAAAGAATACTCAAACTAACAAATCACAAATAAATGTTACAATAACTTAAAATTGTAAACAGGTGTCGTACAAAAAATTAAAAATTGTTGATATTTTTTGCATTTAAGCGGTTGTATATCCAATAGAAAAGTAGTAAGGTATTAATTTTAGACCATATCCCGTGCTATAAAGTAATAGGCGATGAAAAAAGCGTGCCAGATGCACTGCACTTTGGTGTGAATTGTGTAAAATCTTTGCATCCACAATTAGATTGCGGTTGTTGGAGCCGCGGGCTAGGAGTTAATCACACGCCACATTTAGCACGCTGACGCATGCAGATATTATTCCTATCATACTAAACCTGAAGGAACCTAATGCTTGAGCTTTAAACTGCATACTTAGTCGTTGTTGAAATCATAACTTTTTTTCAGCTGGTATTACATGCATATTATTCCACATCACTCTTCCGGACCGTGTCTTTTTAGGGTGCCGTACCTCAAAAGCAAAAAGGAAGCCTTGTAGGATCAGTTTGTTTTGTCTGTTCGTCTGTCTGTCACAGGGACGCGTGGAGGTATCAAGTTGAAATTAACATTAAATGCTGCGGTCCCTTGAAGCTGTGCAAAAATCAAGCTTCGCATTTTAGCAGTATTTTTAAAGGTAGGTGCATTATTGTTTTCTTCTTGGGTTTGATTGATTTAAGTTGATAGTAACTAGATTCTAGAAAGCTCATACAAAGTTACTTACACTAACTTAGGAATTCTGCTCAAGATTCTGTTATCGGGCTTGTGGAGAGGCACCCAGGCACCCGGGCTCTTATTCCGCCTCTATGCCGATACGAGTGGGTACTCTACTTTCCATTATAGGAAAATATTGACTTCGATTTAGAATAGATCCAATTTTGTTTATAAACTTAAATTATTATGTAGAACGGCAGTTACCATTTGTTCAACTTAGACAGCATAATTTATATGTTTTGAGTTGTTTTTAAAGGCTTATCGGAATCCTGGGTTCCCAATTCTACTACTGTCCTTGATGTACCTCAACACTTAGTTCGTCATAAGTGTCCACGTTATCCGCACTTCAGCACACTATCGTTATTGACGGTTGCTTGTTAACGAAACTCTGTCAACGTAGTGACACTTCGCGTTTGTTTGTCTATCAATAATACGCCCTACAATAATTTGTGATGTACCTATTAAATAGGACATGATTATGACAGTAGAGATAAAGGAATCTTCCGTCTCAAAACTCTACGAGGTTGTAAAATGGATATATATACCAGTGGAGGCAAATCATCAGTACGAGACGTAACCTTGATGCTGACCACGATCCTCAGACATGAGGGAACGACTAAAGAGAGAAGAAAGAGACTAGAGAGAGAGAGAGACTAGGCCTGAACCTCACGGTTAATATCTGCACCCTGATTCACAAACACTAGGAAAGTTTCCGTGTCGGATCCTCTCGAATTTGAATGCCAAATCGTGTCAGATCCCACCGACAGCGTTTGAAAATAGGGTTTTTGAATCCGTTCGGAAAGAAGGTTTTGACATTCGAATTTGGAAAGGATCCGACACTTAAACTTTCCGAGTGTTTGCGAATCAGGGTGCAGGTCTCACAAATTAATGTCCATTTATGTACCGCCTGGCCTTGCTTACGCCGCAGACAGGAGCGCCGGCCACTCCCGCGCATTGTGGCGCCGTCTTCCACAATACAGATACTATCATCATTGACATGTAAATGTGCAATATATCATTGAATCAAATAATTTTATTGCATCATGCATTGTTGTGGTCGCGCATCGTGGCTAGTTAGATTCGGGTATCATTAATAAGCCTATCTATGTCGACACAGTTATTAAATACAATAAACAGCTTATGTTGCTGTATATCTTTAGAAACGACAGTTTCAAGACCGCGACTGCAGGCAAGTTGAGCGTGTGTAATATACATGCGCAAGCGCATTTTACAGGTTTTGGTTTAAAACAGTCGCTATTACGATATAAGCTGAATATAACAATTAATACAAACAATTTTTATGAAGAAGTCATAACGAACTGGAAAAAAAAACATACGTTTACATTATCAATTTATCACCGTAGTACCAGATTAATTGTAAAGAAAATTTGAATATTTAATTTCGATTTCAAAATGTACTCGAGCATGAGTACGACTCGCACTTGCCCGGTTTTTTTGGGTATTTGCCAATGCAGGATATATTAAATTATTCCGTTGCCAAACAGATTGTCTACTATATTAAGAAAATCATGCACTACTACCTATGTGTTCATAATAATGTTTTACGTGTATTTACTGGCAGTAACTTAAGTCACGCAGCTAGGTAAAACTTAGGCTGTTTAGTGTCAACGTCTTAGTACATAAGTTCCTTATTGTAGAGTTGTCTTTTCATCTTCTACCAAAGTTATCCCGAAGCACAGAATAAGTACTAGTACTTCTCGAAGTAGGCACAGGTATATAGATAACAATGATTAAACTTGTACTGCACATATATATATCTAACTAAATGTAGATACTTATATCTAGTTTAATCAGTTTTCGTAGACACAAATACCAAACCATAAGATTTTACAGTCATTTTCTAATCATTTACTTACTAAAATCCCTGATAATCGCAATCTCAAAACAATGTGTATATTAATAATATAATAATTATATGTGATAATATGGTCAGATTTGCTCTACATTAACTAATTGCTCAAAACAGAGGGAAAAGTAATTATTAATCAATAGAATAGGTGTATGCCTGTTTCGTAGTCGAAACTCACGCTTAGTTTGGGGCTAGTTAAATGGTGTGTTAAAAAAACGAAAAAAAAAACTATTCGTTAAAATTCAATTTTATGGATTACCTTGTGAATTTTGAAAAAACTTACTCATGAATATTCAAAACGGTAGTTTAATTTTTCAAAACATTGTGGCAAATAATAACCTTAGTCTACCAGCACCGAGCATATACTCTCAATGTCTATGTCTGTGACCACGGACGCTGTGTAGTATTCGACACGCCAGGTTTCAAATGTAAGAAACAACACTATTATTTGTAAGTATCACTGACTCAAGCGGTCGATTGGTAGTAGATAATGGCGTAATACTCATTCTTTCGTAAAAAAAAAGATTTTGTTCTCAGAGTAAACCTCTATTGATTGGTTTATCTAGCTTAATAATATTCACTTGGATGGCAACAATTTAGTGAGACAGCAAACTTTCAAAACTATTTCAAATCTTCCGGCGCTTAGGTACCTGTCTTGTCAAGCAAGAACGCATACTAAGTTGTATGTATCTATTATAGACTCGCACGTCGCTACGTGCGACGCTATCGTGCATCGCTATGCGCCCCAGCTTCGTACGGGTGCAATGCTGATATTAAAAATACTACAGAATGTCTTTATGCACAACGTTTACCGTTTTATTGTTATTAGACAATACAAAAATTTTGTGTTACTCTTGATTTAGATTTCTTTAGTGTTACTTTTGAAAGAGTGACATATAATAATTATGTCACTCTTTGAAGAGGCCCAAACCCAATATGAAAAACACTCAACGCTCAAAATCTTATGCCTGCCACGTTGAAAGTTTTAAAATTGGAACGGTAAATCCGATGGTATCAGTCGAATTCGGGGAATCAATACATGTTCCCCGGTAACACATCCGGTGAGTATTAGTAGTACCTATGCACTCGATTATGAATGACATGAGTTTTAGTGATTTTACCAGCAAAGTTTAACTGTATTGCTATTGCAAAGTTAATTAATAGTAGGTGCATCATTTTGATCTATTTTGTAGGTTTAAGCCAGCGTTTACAATGTAAGCACAAAAATGATTATTTACGATATCACATTAAAACCTCTAAAATTATCAGTATTTCTCTACTATATTATAAATGTAGATATCTATACATATAAACCTTCCTCTTGAATCACTCTATCTATTTAAAAAATACGCATTAATTCCATTACTTAGTTTTGTAAAGATCTAGGTAAGCATACATAGAGAGTCCAAACAGTAGGAAGCGACTTTGTTTTATATAACTTAATGTAGTTATTAAACCCCTTTACTAATAATAATATGCCATTGCCAAGACACTTGAAAAAATATGAGACGGTTAATTTGAAATGTTTGTCTTTACTATGTCATGTCACCTAAGTAGGTCCTTGCCATTGATACCAAAATAGCAACCTCATATTTATAGAAGTGGTTAGCATTGCAATTGGCAAATTCATTATAAGTCAGGGGGATAAAGTCTCAATAATATATTAAAATGATAAAAAAATATGTTCGTCACACGAAACTCCACGAGGGATGGAGGGGTAGGTATAAAAGAAATTGATGTAAATAGTTCGCGTAATCATATCACGCAACATTAATATCTGTCTGCATATTTTATCTTATATTCTGATTCTGAAAGGGATATTAATAATTTGTGTTTATTAATTATACTATTTTTTCATCAAATAAATTATCGTATTGCAAATATAAATATTGCAGTTATATCAACTAGTGTACTATAAACAATTCAAAAATGTACATCAACTAAAAAGTTGTTTAATGTACAAATATATGATTCCCACATGGACTATAGGTAAGGTACTGATTGCACATCAAATTAACCCGGGCACACTGTAATATGTGCGCCCAGGTTTCGACAGGCGAAAAATTATGGGCTATTAGATTATCAAATGTTATCGACAAAAAACCTCCATGTTGAGGGTATAACCCTCTTGAAATGGCACCCATTTAATTTTTTTTTTAAATGCTATAACAGTTTACCTAATAGTGTTTTAAACCTATTACAAACCTAAACCCAAAAATATTTTTTTTTCTCATAAAAAAGTCATTCACCATCCAATCCATTCGACTGTGGAACTCTCTTCCTCTCCATATCCGGCAATCCCAGTCCCTTCCCGTGTTTAAGGCTAGAGTGAAGGCACACTTCCTCTAATTTTGACGCTTTTAACCTGTCTGTTAACACCGGTATCACTTTTACAGTTGTTATCTATTTATATTATATTTATGTATTTACCTTAATATGTAATATAAGTATGCTTATATATATGTATATATATATATATATATAAAAATATACGTACGTTATCTATTTATTAAATGTAAGCATTTTATGTAATTTTAATTTATGAGTTTAATTCATTTTTTTTAATATATTAATTAGCTTCTTGTTTTAAAATTTAATTTAATTATTTTTAACTTCAGCTTGTACCGTAACCCCCCCTTCTCTTATCACTAGTGTTCTCCTTTACCCTAAGGTTGTCTGGAAGAGATCGCTCCCAGCGATAAGACCGCCTACATTGTACCTACCAGCATTGTTTTTCTTTCATTATATGTTTGTAAAGTGTATTCTGGTTGCAATAAAGAGTATCTATCTATATATCTAGAAAAAAATTGACAAAAAAAATTCATTACGATTATCTCTTTAAAATTCGGTAAACAAAAGGCCCTTAAATTATCGCTAGTCGAAACCCGGACACCCTGTCTAATACTCGCACGCTTTATCAATCTTACATCATTTCATTCAATGCCAAGACGGCACATGATAAATAGCAATTTTTAGATTTTTGTTTCACATTAAATTGTTATTCAAATAACTGCTCGACTAATATCAATTTCATTTACCCTTTGAAATCAAAAAAGAAATTTCCGAACGGGATCTGGCGTTTTCGAGTATAGATCATCAATTAACATAACTTATGTATATAAAAAATCGATAAGTTGTGACCTCCGGCTTTCTTGAAGTGGGCTAAAAATAGTGATAGACACCTTTAAATAGCTTACCAAAACCAATTTTAAAGTTAAGTCCAAAATCATTTATTAAATAGGTAGGACAAAAATGCTTCTATGTCAGGCTGATTTCGTAATTTAATCAGCCTCTCCCACAGACCCGAATACCGCCAGATCGGGATCGGATAACTGTCATGATAAGGTCTTAAGTTTAATTGTTTTTTCAAGAATTATCATAGGCAATTTTGATAAGTACCTACACAGTCGCACTTCAGACTTTCGACACCGAGACCGCCTTTATTCCTTTCGTAATAAAAGCTGTTGTCGTAGTTCACCTAAACCTAACAGGTAACCTAACGTGCGGCCGACTGTATCTAATGACTGTTAGTTAGTAGTTTTTTTTATTGTCCCACTGCTGGGCAAAGGCCTCCCTCAAACTTCACCAGTGGTCGCGGGAACCGGTCTGGGCGGGCCAGTCTACGCAGAAGTGGTCTAGATCATCCCGCCTTCGTTTTCTGGGTCTGCCTTTCGGACGATGTCCATCAATAGGCAGCCAGTGGGTGACGATCTTAGTTCTTAGTAGTTAGTACTTATCTTTATCCAAGGGCATATTCTGTTTACGTGGCCTGCCCAGTGCCATTTAAGCCTAGCGGTCTTCACACCTACGTCGGCTATACTAGTTTAGGATCGGATTATGGTGTTCCGGATCCAATCCGTCCTCTTAATTCCCAGAACGCTACACTCCATAGCCCTCTAGCAAACCCTATATAATCAGTTAGTGGTAAACGTGATAAAAAGGCCAGAAGCCGGCTGCAACGTTCACTAACAGAAACAGTACACGGCTGATTTGACTTTGGTGCTTTTGTAGAATTTTGTTTGGTACATATTCGAGGTAGTACATGAAACATCACCGATCAAGCTGTGCGAGTGATGGACATTGCATCGCGGTCAGGGTAAAATAGGCACACATTTTCGCCTGAACACGAGCTGAAGCACCTGGCAGGTGACAGGTTAAGCCAACGGATAGCAATCGATTGCTTCAGGCGATAGAATCATTTAAGGGCGTTGTTTCCGTGGCATACTTATTTGCAAACACTGCTGGATAATTTAATATCCATAATGTGCCTTACTGCCTACTCATTTCGCAAACCAGGGAGCTTACGTGAGTGGTCCAATTAGAAAATAAGTACTAGGTACCCGGGTATCTTGTAGAATACACCTAATTTCATTTTTTTTTTCTACTTGTAACCTCCGTGGCCGAGTGGTTCGCACACCGGTTTTCAAGGTGTCGCCATCTCTGAGGTCCCGGGTTCGACATGCGGTCTCGGGTCTGGGTGTTGTGGTACCATCGTATTTCTGATTTCCATAACACAAGTGCTTTGGCTACTTACTTTGGGATTAGAGCAACGTATGTGATGTCCAATATTTATTCATTTATTTATGTAAGGAAGCCATCCATTACGATACTTTAGTACTAAAACTCTTAGTAGGTTTAGCTTATACTATTTTTAATAGTTTAAATGTAACTAAATACCTACGGATCTATCACAAATATTTAATATGTAGTTTCAACACACAAAATATTGTGAGTACAGCAATTATTGTGAGAGGGAACATCGAACAATTAAGCGCACATTTCAAGCGAAAGGTAACTATTGTCAGACTGATATCAGTCGAAAATTACGGAGTCCAGTCAAATACAATGATTGCTACATGATGCGTAGGTAATAAATATCGTTATCTATTTAGGCAACCAATTTGTTGTTTTAGAATATCATCGATTTCGCGAAAAAGACTTTTGGCTAGCTTTTAGGGTCAGTCAAACACGCTTAGTACGGTATAACACGATTACCTACAACATTTTCATTCGCTTTAGAATAGGAAGGTATATTTTTAGATATAACTTTTTAGTAACAGAAATTTAATAAAATAAAATTGAATTCTATTTCTACCTTGCTTTACAAAAATGTTTATATGAAATTAGTTGAGAACCTACGGTTATTTCGCGGCAAAATTACTTAACAAACAAACAGAATACCAGTGTCAATATTGCGAAGGTCCGATGGAGTCATCAGCGGGGCGACCGCCTAACTTTATAGGTATCAAAATAGGTATAGGTATAGGCTTGGTACAGACTTCAGAAGGAATGACAGCTGTCAAATAACAAATTTTGAGACCTATTATTGACTTCAAATGGGCATGACAAAATTGAATGCAATTAACGAATGGTTTCCCATGTAGCATGCGCAAAGGACCGCCTTTATTAAGCGCCTTTTAAACGATCAAAATTGTTTGTCAAAGTCTTTCAAGCTTTTTGTTAGTGTGCAGCAGTTTGACGCGTTTGTGAAATATAATTTATATAAGAACGTGAGCTTGACAAACTAATCTGTCAAACTAATTTGATCGCTTACAGAGGGCTTTAGTCTGAAGCTTTGTTTACTACGGCAACGTCAGTCGTTATTTTATTTACCATATACTCAATTAAATTTTGGGGAAAAGATTGTGAAACAAACTAGGAGTACCTACTAGCTAACTAGGAAATAGCTATGTCAGCTGCGAGAAGACCGCATAGGCATGCTTCTTCCGGAAGACACCTTCATCAGAATAATGCCTCAGAAAAGATCTATATTTGCCGCAAGCTAAGATTGCAAGGATTTGTCCTTGTAAACACCATGATAAAGAACGTCGCATTGCGCTAGTAAGTCTGAGATCAACGTATTTTTCAATCGAATTATTGTTCTGATGTGTGTAAACTTTTTTATAATGCTATTTCTGTGATGTTGTAGATCCTAACTGCATTCGTTTTTTGTAAGTGGGTCTTATCAGAAGATCTTTCGGTCTTAGTCGTCAACATGGGATTGTTATCATACAACGTAACGAACACCGATTGCAATTACGAATATAACAGTGTTTGTCTGAAAAATCTTAACCCTATCGATAAGCTACAGAAACCTAGAGACACTACAGTAATATAAGAAGAAATGAAATCAAGTCACACATAAAGTAAACAGTTATTTATTTGTATTTTTGTTAATACTTAAGTTAGGTATAAATAAACAGCATTAAAAGTACCAGTCTCTTTTAATTTTTTTTCTAGTTTCAAGCTTAAAATGAATGGGTAACATAATAAATTAGAAGCAGCATGCACTCTGTTATTATTCCCTATTCATTAGTTGTTACGAGGGTCAAACTGAAAGTTCTTAGAAAATCAAAAACTGATTACATTAGCCAGTTATTAGTTTTATTATATCTTTTCAAAATATTGTCCATTGACGTCAATACACCGCTGCATGCGATGGAACCACTGGGAAAAGCACTTTGCCCACTCGTCCTTAGGGGTCTCTTCAATGGCATCGCGATACGCAGCCACCGCTTCTTCAGCATTCATAAACCGCTTTCCTTTAAGTTTTTCTTTAATTTTTGGAAATAAATAAAAATCACAAGGCGCGAGGTCGGGGCTATACGGCGGGTGACCCAGTAATTCAACGTTTGATGTCGCCAAATAGTCGATCGTTCGCTTGGCGGTGTGCGACGAGGCGTTGTCGTGGTGAAGGAGGATCCTACTGCGAGGTCGTTTCTCTCGAACTTTTTCCAAGACAAGTGGCAAACAATTGGTAGTGTACCATTCTGCAGAAACTGTTTTTTGATCCTCTAACACAATTGTTGCGAAATGACCTATCCTTCCAAAGAACGAGGCCACCATTTTTTTTCCCGCACTTCGATCTCTCTTCACTTTAGTTGGCAACTCCTCGAAAGGAAACACCCACTGAGCAGATTGTCTTTTGGTTTCAGGATCATAACAGTAAATCCAGCTTTCGTCACCTGTTAGTATGTCGAACACAGCATTTGAGTCACCTCCGTTAAATCTTTCAATCATTTTACGGCACCAATCCACACGATGGAGTTTTTGAGCCTTAGTCAAATTATGAGGTATCCACCGGGCGCAAAGCTTCCTGACCGCTAAATGTTCGTGGAGGATTTTGTGCACTTGACTCATACCGATGCCTAAGCTTGTCCGAATCTGCTGATAGGTCACTCTTTTGTCAGTCTCTATCATACGCCGCACAACACAGATGTTATTTTCAGTCGTCGCCGTAGAAGGCCGTCCCTCACGTACATCATCAGTGAGATTAGTGCGACCACGTTTAAACTCATTAAACCAGTTGTAAACAGTCGCACGAGATGGGGCTTCATCGTGAAAGGCCAATCGTAGTCTATCATAACTTTCTTGTTGACTTAAATGACATCGAAAGTCATAAAAAATCATTGCACGAAAATTTTCTCGTGTTAAATTCATTTTGACGTGACACAGACAATTTTCAATTTGCCGCCAAGTCGTAAAACAAATGACAAATGAATGAAATATATACTCAGTAATATTGGCAAAGAGTTCTATTTTCAAATTTTAGAATATTTTTTTTTATTATATTGTTTATAAGTGGCCAGTTCTAAGAACTTTCAGTTTGACCCTCGTAAAAGTAATTGAATTTGAATCGTTGAAACTGAATCGTTATTTACAAATCTTTGACATAGGTAACTGACAACTGTCAGCAATACAAGCATAGCACACAGACACAAATTCGTAGAGATCAAACAAATCTATGGCGTGCATAGAGTAGAAATAAAAAAGTTTGTATATTTACCACAAATTCATTATGCACATCTATTACAGGAATTCGATCTGCTTGCCTCAAATTGCATATGTCCTATGGCGTATTATACCTATCATTTTTAAAGTATTGTCGTCTTAGAAAACCTTACTCAGTTGGTAAATAAATTTAATGGAAGTGAACATAGTGTTCGTTTTCCTGACGTAAATCTGAACGTTATTTCCAATTCGCTTCTAAAACCTCAACTCTTTTAACGATTTTTATGTTATGTAGGTACCTACCTAACTAATAAGAAACATAAACGCCTTTTATTTATTTCAGATATAAATAATGCTATATCATGTTTGCTCTACATAAGCGCCCGCCTCTCTTCGATCCAACGCCAGTCGCCGCTCCTCCACCACCGCCAATCTCCATTTCTTAGTCTCCAGTTGCACTGCTCATTGCGATTCCGACGATCCAAATGCATGGTCCACTGCAGGGGGCCTACTGTAATAAATGAATAAGTATATCTATTAGCGAATACTTTTTGAAATGCTCTATTAAGACGGATTTATTCCAAGCAGAGTATTCGTTTCGTTCGTTGCTTTCATGATATGCTTTAAGCTGAAATAAATTTATGTAGGTATTTCAAATAAACCAAAATGCATTCCTATTTGCATGATGACTTGTTTGGTAAACCAAAACATTTTAGTATTATAACACATGCAGTAGTAGGCGAAGGATACTTACAAAATAAAAGTATCCAATGCTTTGTAAGCTAGGTTATCACCGTAAAGTTACTTGCCTTTATCTTGGTCAGTTTTAGAGACACCGTCACCCACTGCATTAGGCCTGGAGGTTAATCGTGTGAGGTCAGCTTGCTTGGTCTAGGAAATTTTGGAAAAGGTTCCCCTGGCTCTCAATGAGTGTGTCTTCAGCCACGTCCAAAGTTCTTTAATATTTTCTTGGTGCTAGTATTTCAATGTACAGTCGACAAAATTGAATCATGGCCCACTTTGCCGATTATTCCTTTGTATTCATTAATGTAGTAAGGTTTTCTTCGCTGTCATGCATGTTGCACATAGTACGTTTTAAATATGAATAAAAATGCGTCATTACGGGTTAGAGATCTATGCAAGTTTAACCTTTATTATCACTGCACTGCATGTTTTAGATAAACCAGTCTTAATATGAATTTAAAATAAGTCCATAATCGAAACTCTTTTCACTACGAAGAACAATGTATTATAATTTTAAAAATAAAAAACGTCGTGTGTCAGATGTCAAGCATATCTAGTAAGTCTGAAATTTTATAAAAATCTAAGTCAATATCTACAAACAAACCGTATAATGGCCAATTCGGCAGAACAAAGAGCTAAGAATAAGTCAGAACACAGTCAGAACCTGGATCAGACGGCATGCTAAAGAGGGTACCCTCGAAGACAAACGACGACATAATCATGGCGTTCGTTGAATCACGAACCAACAGAGAGCGGAAATGCAACACTATTACGAATGACATCTTTACAGACGAGAAATCATTTCGCTCTTCTTAACATGGTCGCTTAACTTCGTGGCGTTACGATAACACGCGATACACAGAGGATCACGTTGTGCCCAACCAATTATCTGGCTGAATTTCAGCTAACATGTGTGCCTGGATGGACGCCGGAAGTGTCGGAGAAATTGTTCAAATTTCTCCTCATCAGAACACTATAAACTATGTCAATTTATTGGAAGAATCTATGTTACAGACTTGAACAGTTTACTTGCATGAAGAAGTGCCAGTATTCTCCTTTGTTCATGATACCTGTCCAGTGCATACTGCCAGAATTGTCTCGAATTGGTTTACCCAGCATGAAGATGAATTCACTCGTATACCATGGCCGTCTAGGTCTCCAGATCTTAATCCAATAGAAAATTTGTGGGGTTTGGATTGGGGAAGTGACATTTGTAGTCGTCTAATCGGGTCACTTTTCACTTTACCAATTTAATGCCACTTGTTAAATATATACCTAAAATAAATATTATATTCTTCAACTAAGTATACTGTTTTATTTCATCATGGCTAACACAAGTTCCAGTGGAACTTTTATGAAGAAACTGGTTCCCGATACAGACTTGGCGCCCGGCTGTGCCGACCTACCTGTGTGTTGCATTGCAACCCTTACCTAAGTTCTCGCCGATTTTCATACAAACTTATTCGTACAGATAGCGATCATAGCCTTGTCAGTAACTGTCGGTGTCTAATAAAATGATAACAGTTCGTTTCTAGGAAATGTATGTTCAAGCTAATTTCAACCTACTTGTATAGAATGACAGTAGAAAAATGACCATAAGGTGGGTCATGATTCAATTTGGTCGACTGTACAATACAGGGTTAGAAAATGTAATTAAGCACCAATACACAATACATTTTGTATGAATGTGATCACTGACTCAATAATCACTATGAATGTAATTTTCTAGTTTGTCTTTATAAGACGTCAATCTGTCTTATTTTTGACGTAATGATAATTCACGTAACCCTGACAATGCGTTTTGTTATACGTTACTTTATTTTTTCAAATGTAAATAATACGTATTTATATCAAATAAGCGAATAATACTAGCAAAAATAATAAAAATATTATAATATATTCCAAATAACGATCATTAAAAATATTTAAATTATCGTATAAATTAAAAAAAAATGTATTATTTAATAACTTCAAAATGGGTGAATAATACGCAAAATTGTCATTCACTCGGTATTCATAGCCTTCAAAAATCAAAGCAATTTCAATTCTTATGTTCATTCAGTTGAATTGAATTGAAATAGGTATAGGTATAGGTTTCAAGTTAGGCGGTAGGCCTGCGGGAAGGAATGAATGTTAATTCAGTGGACGTTTACAAATAAAGTATTATTTTCTGTACCCGTCTGTTCCAGTCTGTATTGTATTAATAGACTAGGTAGTACATCTCGATGCAATAGTCGTATAATACTATCGATAGTATTAATTCGAGATATGGTTTTGGCGATTTCACATAACTATTCGACATGAGCTCAACAGCTACATTGGAATGCTGCAACTACGTCAAAGCCTAAGCTTTGTCTATTAAGCTTTGACCTGTGTAGGCTCAGATCAAACATGCCCGTAGATATTGCATAAAATGACGTCCATTTGGACGAAATTTGGGGACTTGAGTGAAATTCCGATCTATACTAATATTATACGAGTGTAAATGCCAGAGTAAGTCTGTCATACCTCTTGACGTTTAAACCACTGAAGCGATTTAAATGTTTGGTATATAGAGATTGTAGTTAGTTAGAGACCTTGGGAATTGGGAAAGACGTAGGCACATAATAAATACTAGTACCGACATAGGCTACTATTATTTGTTCTATCAAAACTTCTAAGAGCCTGATCCGATTTAGATGTGTGTACAAATACAAATTCTTTATTGAAAACCTAAAATGTCATAATGTAATCAACCCAAATATTTACAAATATTACTATATTTGATTAATTCTTATTAATTAATTAACTAATATTACAATATTTAATTAATACAGGTAAACTACAATTATTTTTTAGTTTCATTTGCTTTAACGGCACGGCAGTCGTGTTTTTAGGGTTTCGTAGCCAAATGGCAAAAAAGGAACCCTAATAGTTTCGTCAACTCTATCTGTCCGTCTGTCCGTCCGTATATCACAGTCACTTTATCTGAAACTATTAGCATTACACAGTTGAAACTTGGTAAGACCTTGGACCTTGGACTCCCATACATGGAATTGGAACCAAATTTTTTTTTTGTCAAACCTACGCGTGTGGGGTGTCTATGGATAGGTATATATATATATTTATTTATTTGGCACAAACATAACAGTTTAGTACAAATTAATCGATAACCGCCTACACTAGGTAAAACCTGTATCATAGGCAATTAAATCCTTCCATAGTCATAGATTGGACTGCGTTACAAAATAAAAAATGGTGCAAAAACAATAAGAAAGGGAAATTTGTATTACAACATCTAAAAGTAAATTTACCTTGGTAAAATTTAATTAAAAATGGCAACCCATAATTATTTTTGAATTAACAATAGTGCCTCGGTTTCGATTTATATAATCTAGATTTAGTAAGTAATTAGACAAAGTGACTTTACAGTTCTTAGAAATCAGTGGATATATATTTAAAATTTTGTTAATTCTATTATATAGGAAAGGAGCAAGAAAATCGTGATGTCTTTGCGCGTACACTGTGCTACAACGTTTTACTACACAAACATTATCCTTCCTTTGCTTAGAATTGTACAACTTCCCGTCGAATGGTGTTTGTGAATGTTTTTTCAGAACAGCGGAAATTATGTACAGCTGTCTAACAGTAAGTAATTGTGCGTCAGAGTAGAGTAGTGCAGAAGAGTGTAGGTAATGTTTGAAGAACATGACCTTCAGAAGAGATCTCTGAGCCCGTTCCAGTCGAATAAGGAGAGTTTTACACGCACCCCCCCAGGTATCAATGCAGTAGTTCAGGAGAGATTGCGCAAGCGCAATGTAAACTTTTCTAAGAAGATCTCTGTCCCCCACACATCTCAGCCTTCTGAACACATAAATGAGCTTCCTAACCCGTCCAGATAGCACCTCTATTTGAAATTTCCAACTAAGTCTCTCATCAAACAAAACTCCCAAATATTTAATCTGACTTGATCTGGCTATAGTAGGGCAAATGCAGGAGATGCTTCCATCAAACGGTGCGTTACATGTATGCGCTTTTAGCAAATGGTCTGAGCTAGCTGATTTTCTATGGTAATTTATGAATCTAAGGTAGGTGGTTTTAGAGAGGTTAAGGGTTAAAAGATTTTTACGAAGCCAATACGTTACCTGGTGGAGACCCTTTTCAGCGGAATTGTATACGTCGTCCCATATCCGACCATGAAAAATCAATGCTGTGTCGTGCGCATAAGTAAAAATTTTGCCAGAGTTCACAGTTAACTGACACAGGTCATTGATATATATTAGGAACATACTCGGGCCGAGGATACTTCCCTGGGGCACACCGAAAGTGACTGGTGACTCAGAGCTGGTAATGTTATTAATTTTGACTTTTTGGACCCGGTTGCAGAGAAAGTCCTTATAAATATCTAATACAGAGCCGCGAATCCCCAGGTGTTCGAGCTTGTTGACAAGTAGAGGGATCGAAACAGTGCCAAAAGCTTTAGCTAGGTCTAAGAAGACACCAAGACATTTTTGCTTATTATCTACATGCGAGGAAATGTATGAAGCTAGGTCTGAGACAGCATCACCAGTGCTTATACCAGACCTGAAACCAAATTGGCGTGGCGATAGGAGATCGTTATGCTCTAAAAAGTTGTTAAGACGGTTGTTTAATTTTTTTTCTAAAAGTTTTGATAGTGTAGGAAGGACAGAGGTTGGCCGATAATTGTTGACACTGGTTCGATCACCTCCTTTGTGTACCGGAGTGATAAGAGCGATCTTAAAGACATCAGGGAAGACTCCTTGTTGACAACAAAGTGTAAATAGCTTAGTGAGTGGTGGAACAAGAATATCTTTGGCCATTTTCACAAAGTGTGACGGGATAGAGTCATAACCAACGGCACAGTTATTTTTGAGGGCGTTAATAAGAGACTCAACCTCCAGCTCGTCTGGCCGAAGGATGACCATTGAATTAGGTAGATAAGGGATGTCGAATGAGTATGGAGAGAGATCAGCGCTGTTACTACTTATACTTTTAGCAAGTTCCTCTCCTATACCGCTAAAGTATTTGTTTACAAAGTCGACAGATTCTATGGGTTCCGATGTGACGTTCAACAGTTCTGTAAAAGGTGTTTTCTTCTTAGAGAGGTTAGCTATTTTACATATGACCTTCCACGTTTCTTTGCTAGTTCTCGCCATGTCTAATTCATGTAGCCGTTTCAACTTAGACAAAAGTGAGTTGCAAAAATTTCTGTACCTTTTGTACGTAGTTTTTAGACCTTCGTTGCATGGATTTCTTTTAGATTTAGCATGAAGTCTGTCTCTATGCTTAATACAGCGAAGAAGTCCCGGAGTAATCCACGGTTTGAGGAGCCTATCCTTGCTGCGAACGACAACAGTCTGTGAATTATCTGCTAAAGTATTACTAATAGTATCGACCAATTTCCGTGCCACATCATTTGCCGAAGCATTGGGTGTGAGAAAGGAGAAATCTGAGTTCGATAGACTAGCAAGTGCTCTTTGATAATCTGTTACAATTTTGAAATATTTCTTAGTTTTGGTTTTAGACCCTACGTTGAGAGTGGGTATCCTTACTCTCAACGTAGGTCTTTTAAAATATGGAGGTTTCTGAAACCATTTTCTCTAAAATTCTAACCTTTGAGATATAGACTTTCCAAAGTGGAATAATAATTGAATTTTTGAACTAAGCAAGTGTAAATTTTGAAAAAAAAAATACATGATTTATATCGTAACAAATTCTAATAACGAAAATTGGTTTGAACGAGATCGAACTAGTAGTTTTTGAGATATAGCACATTTTCAACAATCGCAAACATAACTTTGTTCTTCATACAATCATTATGAAAAACAAAGTTATATTTGCTATCAACAAAATATTGTGGTATTTTGGCTAAGTGGAAGTAAGTGGATCCTAATTCAGTTAAAGTTGGCACGGAACCCTTATTGCGCGAGTCAGACTCGCAGTTGGCCGGTTTTTTTATTTTTATTTGTATGGCGTAGTATATCCCAGCGTAATTCATCTAAGCGT
Source organism: Pyrausta nigrata (assembly GCA_949316185.1). Classification (NCBI taxonomy): domain Eukaryota; kingdom Metazoa; phylum Arthropoda; class Insecta; order Lepidoptera; family Crambidae; genus Pyrausta; species Pyrausta nigrata. The sequence goes on from OX438936.1 coordinate 7,263,610, forward strand.
GTAATTAATATTCGATTATACTAACGGTCATGCTGCGTGGGCACTGGAATTCATGTAAACTGTCGCCAAATAGGTATTAGTCGTGAGCAAGCATCGTGTAGTATAGATCTACACAAATGAAATGTAGGTACACGGTCAGTCGTCAATGTTGCCCGAAATGTTCTTATTCCTACCTAATCAAGAAATTGAGATGTTTAATACAGAAGGAAGATGAAGTTATATCCTAACAGAATCTATGACTAGTTATTAGATAGTTTACAGACTGAAACTTTAAAAAATTTATAGTTTTTTGGTTGCTATTTCGATATTTTATTCCGATATAATTTGGCTAGCAAAAATACTGACTGACCATTGTATGATTTAAGATGAATTAATTAGGTAGGTAGGTACTTATTTAAGTAAACCTATCGCTTTTGCTCAGAAACTATTTAGTTTCTGAGCAAAAGCGATAGGTATAACAAAGATCGCTTTAACACACTAATTAGTCGTGGTAGTTAGGTATTATACTTAGGTATAGACTATACCTAATAATGTCTAGTGTCTCCGATCCGCCTAGGCTGTATTCTTTGGCCGTGATTTTTTTAAAGAAGGTGTAATACCTACCATGTGTTTACCTACTCATGTCAATACACAGACCGGAAGACAGATAGACAGTTCAGATAATAGGTACTAGCGTAATATTCTGTGGTACAGCCAGCAAGCGAAATATGCCACCCGCCTATTACGGTTCGCCCTGACCGGACCAAACTCGATTACTGAGAATTTAGCACCGCGTCACGAAATTGTAGCTTCAAAAAAGGGATACTGGTACATAGTATGGAACATTAAAAATTTTTTTTAGATGTGATTTTAATAACATGAACATCCCACCCATATACTGGTCAAATTAAATTATTAAAAAAATAGGGGTATACTTGCATACATTTCCAAGAAGCTGAAATTTTACATTAACGTTTAGGACACTATTATAGTGAAATTGTGACAAATGCCCAACGCATTTTTTTTTGTGCAAGGTCAGAGTTCGCAATAATTAATTTCTGGGGTTGTTTTTTGCGAAACGGGTACCTAGTTGTATCTTATTAGAATAGGTATCTCAAAAAACAATATTATAGGTCATTTAATTATTACAAATATTGTTGCTACACTTTTACCCCTGAGATTCACCAATTCAGACTGCGATGGGCAGCAGCATAGCATATACAGGGTGTTAGTGTGAACAGTCTTATCCTTTATGAGGGTGAATATGGCCATCATGCCTATGGGACCATGGTCGAAATCTTTAAAAAAAACAAATGCTCCATACAAATAATTCTGCTACCTCGGTGACAATGTATGGAGAGCAATTTATTTTTCACGATTAAAGTGTTGACTTAGTAAAAGTTGTAGGTATTGATGGTCATATTCAGCCCCTTTAAGGATAAGACTGATTACACTAACACCCTGTATAGGCGCGCAATGCGGCTCTTCGTGCGTTTTTTACGCGGAGGTAATGCTTTATGCGTACCCGCTGTAGGTGGGGATAGCAGCGGATTATGTAAGACATCCTGTGCACGAGGTATACCTACTAAAACCTCCGCAAGCTCCCTCAGACCGCTTATGGCGCAGCGCTTATGAGTTTTCAATGCATGCTCTCCGTCAACCCAGTGGTGCCCGTCGTCCTTACACCTTAGGGATGCCTCCGGACTCCTGAGGCTATCCCTCTGTCAGTTAAACCCGCAAAGCCAGGGGTCCTTACTTCTCTCGTCGCTCGGTCCATTAGGTGCCAGAAGGTGGTCGTAACGCCACCTGCGGGCTCCCAACCGCTTGCGTCACAGTGGGTCGGCCTGGGCATCATTTTCCCTGGCCCTCTCGACCTGTCCTGTCCTGCATGCATTGCATCTCTATCATCATGTAGTGCATTCGGACAGCGTGTGTATGCCCGTGTCCTCAACGCCAGCAACACAATGGTGACACATTGGTGTCGCCTCTCTCTTAGTAGTCTTGTTCAGGTGGTACCGACTGGAGCAGCTATGCTCGGTCAGCATCTGCACTAGCCTTTTTCTTAGTAACTGTGAATATTTGGGAAAAAAAGTCCTAGAACAATATTTGTTGATAATATCTGAAATATCTAAGATATGTTATTAACATACGTTTGAAAATAACCCAAAACGTATTTTTGGAATATTTTAAGGTAAGTGTCCCTGGTGAGGTATCTTAAGGATTTTCGATTTCAAGATTTTTTAATTAAATTTCTGAACATGATATCAGATTAAAAGCATTTTTGCATTGAATATTGGTATTTTGATATTCAATTAATGTTTGAATTATCTAGATAAAGGTTTGTATTATTACTTATTTTAATTTATTTGTAGACCTCTTGTTTGAACCCTGCTTCGTGATAAAATTTCGCTATGCTTTTAAGTTCGTGAATCTGTGGCCCCTGTTCCGGGATAAGGGTTTTCACAGTGATTAATGAAAATTAATAATAAAAAATATAAGTAATCAAAGGATTTTTTTAATGAAACAAAAGTCGAGACAATGATAAACATTTTGTAATGTCCTGTCACTATATAAACGCTCATACTAACATAAAATCGGGCATTTTCCGATTGCTGGCAATTAAAATAACAGTTATTTTTCTGATAGTATGGGTTCTTATCTTATCGTAAGGCCCAAAGGCAAGTCAAATTATTTCGTTAACAAAGTACGCAATGTAGTTTTTAAAATTCCCAAAAATTGTCCCTCTTGTATTCTTCTCGAGAAATCTATTCTTAATAAAGTAAAGTCAGCCTATATAGATCCCACTGCTGGGAAAAGGCCTCACCTCAACTATGAGGAGGTACGAGCCATACTCTATGCACGCAATAGGCAAGTGACAAACCTTACTGACAGATGTTATCAAGCCGCCCTAGGGCCTCCGACTAGGCTTAACGACTAATACCAACAAATATTAGCCGGGACCAACTGACTGCTTAACGTGCCTTCCGAAGCACGGAAATGCTTGTCATGGACGTCACTTAAATGGTCTGAATGGTCGGGTGACCAGTTGGATGGGTATCCAATCACGACCGCGCCGTGGGTTGCTTAACTTTTGGTATCACTACCAAAGCGCTGCCGCTACTGCGCCATTCTTAATATGGTCTGTTTAAAATTAGAATTCGTCATTAATTTAACTGTAAATATACTTACATAATTTCTATATTTTAATATTCAATTAAGTAAAAACTAAGCAGTGTACAATTTTGAAATAGTTGGTTTACTTAAATTTTAAACACTTGTTAACTTGTGTAGATTTACTCACAAGGTTTTACAAAAACGTGATTATTATAGGGCGATCCGACCTTATCGTATGGAAGTGCAAGTCATGTATAATTTTATAGTATTCAAAATCTATCACAACCTTAAGAAAGAGTAACAAAACAAGAGTCCCTTGTTTCATGATACTTATTTTTCGAAATTCCCCTCATAAATTTCATAGTTTTATTTAAAGTTATGTTTATTGACTATTAAGTGTCCTATATATAGTATTAAATATACAAAAACAAGTAAACTAAATCAAATAGAAAACAAAATTATGTTGGTCGTACCTATGTGAATTTAGCTCAAAAAATGCGATTTCTGGTCACCTTCTAAGTTTTATTGTACAAAATCTAGTGAGCAAAACATATATCGAATTTAGCTCACATAAAACTTTATTAAATATATGATATGTTTTGGTTATTTACATTAAATAAAATTCATTATTTCATAAATACATAGGCAATGAAAATGTATTCTGAATATCCCTGTTTCGGCAGTGTCACGAAATGGCGGACACACGAAAAATAAAAAGACCGCTTTTTCGTGAGTCGATTAATTGGAATTTAAAAGAAAAGCTATTATTGCTTAACCTATCAACAACATCAGCTATGCTGATGATATGGTGCTGCTGGCACCATCTGTCAATGCCCTAAGAAAACTGTTAGAAAGGTGTGAGAGTTTTGCGGTTGACCATGGACTAAGCTATAATGTTAAAAAAAGTGAGTTCATGGTGTTCGCACCAAAGGGCAATAAAATCGAGCATGTACCTCATATTATGCTTAATGGAACGCCTCTCAAAAGAGTAAACCAGTTTAAATATTTGGGCCATATAGTGTGTGACACTCTGAATGACGATTTGGATGTCGAAAGAGAGCGTAGAGCGTTGACGGTGAGGGCTAACATGTTGACTCGCAGGTTTTCTCGTAGTTCATATGATGTGAAAGGCGCGAACTGACGGTTTTCAAGCATGCTTACGCAAAAAAACTGCATCGTTGCTTAGCAGACTGCGAGCGAGTGGCAACACCATCCTAAAGACGTTGTCCGATAAACTGGACAGTCCCTTTTTAAGGCACTGCGCCAAACTTATGACGGCATAGACATAGTACTGTGTCGTCGTAATACACTGTTCTTTATATTTTTTTTTTTTATCTAACCTAACATAAGTCAACACCTACTAACTTACTGTGGATCTCGATATCTGAAATAAGGAGTTATTATTATTATTAAAACTTTTTTTAAATTGAATCGATTGCTAAAGGGCACTGTAATGCACTATCAAAAGTTAGACTGAAATGGTATGATATTGTCTTCTCTGTGAGATTAACAATTTCGGGCGCCAACCTTACGCGTCACGTAACAAACGCGCGCTGTATTGAGACTTTTGGCTGACTGAGCGTTTCGAGCATCATATTGCTCTCAGTTCAGTTTCCAAAATGTTGATACTTTGTTTCTTAGACAGCTTAGAGGATTAAGATTTCTTGCCAATGTATAATTTAAACGAATATTATTTATATTTCTTATTTTTCGCTCCAAAAGCAAAACTACCGAACCAACGTACTATCACGAACCAGTGGACAGTTACCTTATCTTCTCGGAAGCACATTAATTAATAAATAAATTAAAATAATTAACCATAATACGGAAATTATACGGATGAATAAATAAAGTGGAAAATAATGAATTATGAAGGTCTGTATTACAATATATATTTCGCTTTATTATACCTACCTATGTATTAATTTACTACCGAATTAATGGCTGTGAAAACAGTAAAGTTATTAAAGTTACCAATCCATGTTTTCTGTACAACTTATTGGAAACCGAGGTGTTCGTTACGCGCATTGTTTACACTTCTATTGTCTGTAACGTCGAGCAAGCTCATAATTGGTGCGGGCAAGCTCCAGTGTAACTCATACGTGTTTCTGTGTAACTCATACGAGTTAAAATTTGCCGTTAGCAGGGGCGATCTCATTCGCGTCACGTCACCGGGTGAATGTGGCTGTAACTATTAGCCTATGTTGATTTGATATTTTGTTCCAGGGATTTGCGTTTCAACAAAATTGCGAACATCTACCCGGGGTCGTTTTCGGCCCTGCGCGGTCTGCGGTCTCTCCTGCTGAATGACAACCAGCTGACGGCTCTTCGGTCCGGAGCATTCTTCGGGCTCAAAAGACTCAAGTACCTCTATCTGTACCGCAATCACATCAGGCATATCGACCATGACGTGTTCAAAGCAATGCATCATTTGGAGCAACTGTGAGTACTTACATTACCCAAATCACAGAATAAATACTACATAGCACTCCCAAAGTTATGCCCGAAAAAAGGGAACACGAATTTCAAAGTTGGTGTCTGCTAAATGATAACGTAAATAGCATGAGGTTTTCTATTTAACTTACCTACAACTTCTTACTTATTACGCTGGTTTATTAACAACGTGTGAATTCTATACGAATATATACAGGATGGCACTTTTTACGTTATACAAAATATGTGTTTCTTGCTCTGCTGATGCTGGAACACCTTCTTATAATGCATTGCAGTATAAGTAGGTAAAATCGAACAGGCGCATAGCATTTTGATTGGCGGTATATTCTGAGGGAAATAAATTTAAAAAGGAACTTTTTATTTGATATATTTTTTCGTAAAGCGAAACCATTGTGGCTATTTTCTTTTTCCAATGTTACCTACACATGTTTTTAAAAATTACACAAGGAAAGGCAAACCTCTTTTTATCGATCTGAAAAAAAAAACTATGATAGACTTTTTGTATTTTTCATTCGTTTTAGCTCTTTGACAAAAAAATCGATATAGGTAGGTAACTTTTTGACGTCAAGAATAAACCCTTTATTTTTAGACCAAAAAAAATTTGAGAATGATGGGTCTATGCGTCTATTGGTTCTTCCAGGGACACCAGTACACTGGTCTAAATTTAAAACGGATTATACCTTTGTTACGAGCAATTTTTGTTTCATCAAAAATGCATAAACTTTCAACAAGTAGGTACTTTTTACTGTTGATGAAGCGATTTATTTCATCTGTAATAACTTGGTCCATTAAGTTGATAGTTTGTGATGTGCCAAGAAGGTTGCCATAAAGGAGAAATATATATTCGAATCTGGATCACTCAATAATTTGAATCGCGAACACTCAATGCGTATCCCATAATAAATTAATTAAATGTTTAACACACCCGCATACGAACACCGCGAATTCACCACAAGACGAGCGAAAAAAAACATAATATAATACTTAAGTACCTAGGTAGTTAATATAATAATATTATTATTCTGTTCACTCGACAATGCGACATAACAACTTTAAAAATCAGATTCCACAAATCTTAGACACAAATACTGCAATAGTTGTGAGCTTAAAGGACTTACTTTATACACGACTTTGATATTGTATCACTGTTTTTGGGATGATATCTTGCTTGCCTAATATATGTACTTGCTAATGTTATAGCCCAGATTCACGATCGTTTGCTTAGGGCCAAAACACCCAACCATATACAGTAGTGTGTATACAATTAAAAGAACGCTTCATAATTATTCCGCAATAAGAAATTAAAATGCTGAAATTCAAAGTATTGTTTGCTTGTGTAAAATATTATAAATGCAATTAAATAGTACATTTGAAGGGCTGTTTTAATTGCAAATGAAACTAAAATTAATAAGTTGCCAATAAATTAATTTTAAATATTGTTCCAAAACTTCTACCGTTCTTAATTATTTGCTCAGCCTGCCGTGTACTAAAGTTATGACTAATACTAAACTGACAACTATAATATCAGCAAATTTATTTCAGTTTTCTTCAGCAATTAAGATAGCCCTATAACTGTACTATTAAATTGCATTTATAATATTTTACACAAGAAAACAATAGGTACGCTTAATTCCTGCAGTTAAAGTTCTAAGCGCAGAATTATTACGAAGCGTTCTTAATTCTATGCACACGACTGTATATCATATTTGTGACTAGTTTGTTTTACTTTCTTTTAAATTTTCATAATTTTATTTAATTTTTCTTAAAACTTTCAGGTATTTACATGTCAATGAAATTCATCACATTGAACCGGATACTTTCACAAACATGCCACGTCTGGAACGATTGTAAGTGTCTGCACAATGTAGTTGAAACGAGTAAAAATTGTTTGGTGGCATCAAAAATCATCTGTTCAATAAAACTACGAGTATTTAACAAGTGTTATTAGAAGATCTACGATCACTTTAAATAGTTCACCCTCAATACATTCTATTTTAGGTATCTGCACAATAACCACTTGAAAACAATACCGCCTGGATCGTTTGCCGGCATGTCCAAGCTGCACAAGCTGCGGTTGGACAGCAACGCGCTAATCTGCGACTGTTCCATGCTGTGGTTCGTGAAGATGTTGTCTGAGCACAAAGAAATGGACATACTGGCTACGTGCTACGAACCCGACCACGCCACTGGCGCCTCTTTGTCGAACATGAAAGTTAACGACTTCCACTGCAGTAAGTGACTTCTGTTTCGTAGCTTTAGGCTGCGTGAAGAGGATATGTATGCTACTTAATACCTTAAACATAACTAAATATAATTTGTAAAAAATATTAAGTGAGACTCGCTTGATGCTACAGAAAAACTGTGTAAACAGTTTTGTAGGACTCTATTTATAAAAATTTGGAATAGTGTTATATGCATAATAAATAAAATAATAATAAATGTAGCCAGGTATGTGTTTGTTTAGAACCTAAAGAATCACTGAATTTACCTAGCCTCTCTTTGCGCAGCTCTAGTAGGATTGGCTTAGCAGAGCAAGGTTTTTGTACGAGAGATGTGTGCTCAGGTGTGCTACAGATGTGCGAGGTATAGATGCGTACGGAAATCCATACTTAATATTATAAATGCGAAAGTGTGTCTGTCTGTCTGTCTGTTACCTCTTGACGCTTAAACCACTGAACTGATTGATATGAAATTTGGTATGGAGACAGTTCAAGACCCTGGAAAGGAAATAGGCAACATTTTGTCGCGATATAAAAAAATAAGGGGGTGAAATGGGGGATGGAAGTAACATATGGAAAATCCAACGCTTGCGGGCGAAGTCGCGGGGAACCACTAGTCTGCTATATTACAAGGATTTTTTACATCGCATATCTCTGGTGAAAACATATTATCAACGACGACTTCATTTAAAAAAACATGAAGCTTTATATATTGACATGGCACATTTATTACAGAACTCCCTGAAATAAAAAAGGATCCCGATGACGTTATTGTGGACTTCGGAGACAATGCAATTTTCACATGTGTGGCTTCTGGCGACCCGGCCCCTGAAATCGTTTGGTTAAGAGATTCGGTGCCCTTGCCAGTGAATGCAACCCGATATGAATTAATTGATAATGGAACTTTGATGGTACATGGAATAGATGAACACGATGTAGGAATTTTTGAATGCATGGCCAAAAACGCTAACGGAGAGGCTCGGTCTAAACCCGCTCGTATGACGCTACAACCCAAACTAAGTAAGTTTAATTAGCTTGCACAGTTGAATATTCATTAATGTTGTTTGCAATTAATATCACCTTTTTTGCAGAAGCAGATGAACCATTTTTCACAACTGTACCTGAACAGAAGATAGTCAAAATATCAACCCCTTTAGTAACTTTAGACTGTATGGCAGCTGGTGATCCAGCTCCTCATGTGTACTGGCTATTTAACAATAACAGATTGCTACTAAGTGATCGTATATCTATTCATCGAAATGGCACCATTTTCATTCGCAATGTTCAAATTGAAGATGCAGGAAACTACACTTGTATTGCTGAAAATATCAACGGAAAGATTTCGACAACTGCTTCTCTAGAAACAATTGGTAAGTTTTACTAAAGTAATAAATCTCGCCAGAACAAGAACATTCACACTGCATTTCGTTAGCTAACATTGGACTTTTTGTTTCAGTTGCACCCGCATTTACGGTCGTACCCAAGGACGTGAAGGCAGTTAATGGAGACAAAGTGGTGTTTAACTGCACAGCAAGAGGATACCCCAGACCTGTCATTACGTGGTATAGAAATACATTAGACTTAGCACCTAGCCCGAATATACTCTTGAGCAACAACAACGAGACGCTAACTATTCTCGAAGTAACAAATGACGACGATGGTCTTTATCACTGCAGGGCTGAAAACGCCGAAGGACTTATAGAAATATCGGCAGTTCTTAAGGTAGAAGAGTTTAAAATAATTCCACCTCGTATACTTTTGAAACCAGAAGACGGCGATGCATTCAAAGGGACAGCAGTGCAAATGCCTTGTGAGATAGAGAGCGAACCGCCTGCAACAATTGAATGGAGCAAAGATGGATCACGGTTAAACCTGAATGACAGGATTTCAATAACATTAATTGGAAGTTTGATTATCAAAAACCTGTCTGTATCTGACACTGGTCGATATGAATGTCACGCTTTTAATGAATATGGCCATGACACAGCTTCAGTATTTTTGACTGTTAAAAATCACATACTACCTGGGGATGAATACGTTAATATTGCATTGACACAAGCAACCAGAGATGTTGATCAGGCTATTGCTAGAACTGTAGATAATTTATTCAACAAGAATGGTTCCAAAACAGATATACATGATTTATATAGGATCGCTAGATTCCCTAATGCACCCGAAAGAGAAATAGCTCGAGCAGCAGAAATTTACGAGAGAACTCTTGACAAAGTAAAAGACCTTATACAAACTGGCCTTTCAGTCACTTCTGCAGATCCGTTTCACTATGAAAATGTGCTATCCAGTGACCATTTAGAGATAATCGCGCGTTTATCTGGATGTGTAGCTCACAGAGAAAAGAAAGATTGTTCAGACATGTGCTTTCACAGCAAATACCGCAGCATAGATGGTAGTTGTAACAACTTCGATCATCCAATGTGGGGAGCTTCTCTTACTGGATTTAGGAGAATCCTGTATCCCATTTATGAAAACGGATTTAGTCAGCCAATTGGATGGAATAAAAATAGGAAATATAACGGATTTACACTGCCAGCTGCTCGTGCGATATCTACTGAAATAATCACTACGACTGAAATATCTCAAGATGTTGAGTTATCCCACATGGCTATGCAATGGGGTCAATGGTTGGATCATGATCTCGATCATGCTTTACCATCGGTAAGTTCCCAAACGTGGGATGGTGTTGATTGTAAAAAAACTTGCGACTATGCAGCCCCATGTTTCCCGATTGATGTACCACCAAATGATCCTAGAATTACTAATCGACGATGCATCGACTTCATAAGAACAAGTGCGGTTTGTGGTTCTGGCGAAACATCAGTCCTTTTTGCACGACTGCAGCCCCGAGAGCAAATAAATCAACTGACTTCCTTTATTGACGCATCTCAAGTGTATGGATTTGAAATAAGTGTGGCTGAAGACCTGCGCGATTTGACGAACGATAATGGCTTACTCCGTGTTGGTGCAACTTTTCCTGGAAAGAAGCCACTTTTGCCTACGATTGGAATCAATGGCATGGATTGCAGACGAAACCTTGCAGAGAGCAACCGTAACTGTTTTGTTGCTGGTGATATTAGGGCTAACGAACAAATCGGACTTGCAGCTATGCATACTATCTGGATGCGCGAACACAACCGTATCGCAAGTCAACTGAAAGCCCTAAATCCTTTTTGGGATGGCGACAAAGTGTACCACGAAGCGAGGAAAGTAGTTGGTGCTCAAATTCAGCATATAACTTACGAGCATTGGTTGCCTCTTATCTTGGGACCTGACGCCTATGAACAACTTGGCTCTTACAAAGGTTATGATTCTGATGTTAATCCTTCAGTATCGAACGTGTTTGCGACAGCTGCCTTGAGATTTGGCCATACCATGATAAATCCCATTCTTCATCGCTACGATGAAAATTTTGAAACTATTCCACAGGGTCACCTACAATTGCGCGATGCATTTTTCTCTCCATGGCGACTAGTCGATGAAGGCGGCGTTGATCCATTGCTACGAGGAATGTTCACCACTCCCGCTAAACTTAAAACACCAACACAAAATTTAAATTCTGAACTTACGGAGAAGCTGTTCTACACGTCCCATGCCGTCGCCCTTGATTTGGCTGCAATTAACATCCAAAGAGGCCGTGATCATGCTATTCCTCCATACACAAAATGGCGACAGTTCTGCAACATGACTGACGTAGAAACTTTCGATGATTTGGCAGCGGAAATTCCAGATAAGAGCGTTCGTGATAAACTTGAACAGTTATATGGATCGGTGCACAATATCGATGTTTGGGTCGGCGGAGTCTTGGAAGAGCAGGTCGAAGGCGGGAAAATTGGACCGTTGTTTAAGTGTCTGCTCCTTGAACAGTTCCAACGACTGCGAGACGGCGATCGACTTTGGTACGAACACCCCAACATGTTCAAACCTGAACAACTTAAGGAAATTAAGAAAACTAGCTTAGCACGCATTTTGTGTGATAACGGTGATAACATCGACACTATTGGAGAAAATGTGTTTTTGTTGCCAGAATTACAAGATGGACTTATTTCTTGCGATGACCTGCCGGCTATAGATTTTCGATTTTGGGTAGATTGTGAATCTTGTGCGGACGAAAATGAAAGGGCAAAACGCCGTGCTCGTAGGGATCTCAGTATCTTAGGAGGATTTGATTATAACACCGAATATAATGACAATCGTGTTGACAATTTGGAATATTTTCAGAACAACCTTGCCGCTACGGTAGATTCCCTTAAAGAACGGATTGAAAGCCTTGAAAAATCTTGCAAACGTGGTTAAGTTACCAAATTTAAAACCAATTTTCATTTAAACAATTGTCGACCAAAATTAGCTCGTTAATTGCGAAGTTTTAAAAAACCTTCCTTTCTAAAAAATTGTTTCTTCCTACATCGTTAAGTTAACAAGTCACACATTCATTTAAAATAGATGTTCAAGTTCTAAGTAACATTATCAACCTTTTTCTAATAATTATACAGCCAGTAGGATATGTATTTAATTTACACCTTTAGTACCCACAACCTACCTTTACTTTATTACTCGTAGGCACCTATTATTCCACTTCATTTAATGTGTCAGGGTAAATTATTATTATAGACGTATCGGTAAGCACTTAAAGTAGGAACAAATTAATCTAGTCTAATAAGTGAATTAGCTTTGGTGTTATTATTAAGCATTAGAACCATCAACTTAGTGCGCGATACTCGTGGTATGAAGACCAACGTTTACTTAGGTCGAACTAAGCTGGCCTTTTACCAAAGGGTACACTCTTACAGAATAATCATGGATAGCTTCCAACTAAACAAACATCTATTTGATAGCTTACATATTTTTATCTTTTTAGAACTAAATTTTTCGCTCTGCATGGGTATCGCTCACGAAGTTGACGGGTTTAAGTTTACTAAGTGATTAGGAAATCGCTTCGATTATATGTATATGATAATAAGAATTCACCTTTGATTCGTTGTTATCATTAACGCACCAATATTTACTGCTTCGGTCAAGCATGGTGGGTAATAATAGACTTACAAGTGAATATTCTATAGTAACTGCGGTTTAACTGCTCGGTGAATTTCAGTGTCCATTACTTCTCATAGCGGTTGTAAGGGCAAAGTTTGAAGCGAATCAACTATGTTATAATAATCGTGATTTAAATCTGAATGTCATAGTTTTAAGATCTGTCTTAAATTGTCCTTGTATAAAATTATGTTTCCATTAAATTGTGTCATCATATTTTAGAGATAATGGCTTGACTAAGCGTGCTTTGTTTTGCTTTAAATATTGCAATATTAAATTAATTTTAACTTTAAATAAAATCTGTTCCTCCATAATATTCAATTTAAATAGGTAGCGACTGGTTTTATTTACTGTGACAATTACTGATCATTTGTGTTGAGAGATCGATGTTAAAATAATACTTATGTAGGGTAGGTGTATCTTGGTGTATCTGAATATCAATCATACTTTAGTCTAAACATATTTAAGTACTTGAATCTAAATAGTCGTTTTTCAGAAATTAATATTATCCTTAATATAATTTCAAACACAATATTGTTCAATTTGCCCAATTAAAGTATGACCAGAAATTATGTTCCATCAACAATCATTTTTAAGCTTAAAATCTTAATTTGCTAGTGCGTTTATTGATATATTGCATATGCATTTATTATTTACATTTAAACCACCATAATATATGTTTAATAGATATATAATTATTAAAATAGATGTAAAATATATTTTAAAATTACACTTTCTTTAATAAGGCCATAATACTTTTCGTGGGTGTTGTGAGATCAATGTTTAGGTACTTGTACGTGTTTAAAAATCTGAACGTCATAGTTTTAAGATTAACGCTAATTCAGTAGGTAAGAAACTTAGGTAAATACTTGCCATGCATCCAGTATCCAGATAATATATTTGTCACAAAATTAAATTAACTCAATGAAAATTTTTTTTTTCTTTTTAGCAAATTCTCCTGTATGATATTGAAGTAGACTGTTATTAAAAAAACTTATACATTTAGCTAGCTTATTCAATTGGTATAAAACTTCGGCCTTAGTTACTTATGTGTTTAAACGGTACAAGAATCGTCCTAGTAATCATCCGAGTGCACTCGTGCTATGAAAACCCGGCTTTAGGAAGTCATTTTAAATTAGTTTACTAATTTAAAGCAATTATTTTGTTTTAAATTAGCACCTGTTTCCGATTAATTGCGAAATATTTTAAACGAATTAATCTAGGCCTTAGTTTTATACCAATTTTGAAAGCTATTTAAATGTAGGTACAAGTTTTTAAAATAACAAGTAATCTATTTCAATGTCATACATTTATTTCGCAAGGAATTTTGGTTATTTAAAAAAACTATTTCAGATTTCTTCAAGGAACTTAAAAAAGTTTGCGATAAATCTTTTATCTGGATAGATAGGGAAACTATTCAGTAACATGTATCTAACAAATATTAGATCTTGAAAATATTCTATTATTATTTTTAACATTCGCATCGACAGCAAATTAAAAAAAACATGTGCGGCAGTCCAAATGGAAAATTCCCGGAAAAAAAAAAATTCTTGTTTTTAATAAAACTGTTCAAATTCGGCAAGTAGTTGTAGGAAATTATGTCAGCTGTCTTCTTTACGTCGTTGGACCGTTATTTACGGGACACCCGTAGTATACCTATATTTTTCTTTGATATTTTGGATGTTTCCTAAAAATAATTAGGTATAAGTGATATGTATTACTTATTGTGGAAAATGTTATATTACATATGAGAAATCTCTCAAAAGCGATTGACAATAGCCTTGTAATATTTAATATTACTTATTCAACGTCTAGCCTTGCTAGAGCGTCGACGTGCAAAATCAGCTGTTGTTATTTAAAACTACGTACATATCTTTATTTTTTATCCACACTATTAAAAATAAATAGTTTTTTATATACTTTTATTCATGACAGTAACTGGTGATTATATTTTTCATAGGTGTGATGTTTAGGTGTGGTGACTTAATGTTTGTAGTAAATACAATAATATGTATTTTTTAGATTACCTACGTAGATATGTGTTTAGAAAATCTGAATGTCATAATTTTAAGATTGAATTGAATCTCCTCAGTGGGTATATGAAAAAACTTATGTAACTTATGCTTGTCGTTTATAAATCTGTCAAGTCGCTGGATATTTAAGTTCAATAAATAACTTAAATAAAATTAAACCCTATTTACTTAATTAGTGTTGCATTTTATTGCAATTAATTTAATACTTATATGTATTATTTTATTTTTTTGGCAAAAACTGGCATAGCTCGTGTGTCTATAGCAAGATCTGCCATTTTAAAAGCAATCCACAAGTGTTACTAAGTAGTTACTCGTCTCTTGCAAATTAGCTTTTAAAGCCTTTCGTGTATAGGTATATTTTAAAGTTAAAAACAAAACAATTTCTTTAAATACCCATTTTATCTACCTATATTCACTGAGGAGATATTATCGTTGATGTAGTAAGATAAATGTTTGTAGTGAAAGAGTCTCAATGTCGTAAGTTAAAGATATATGTATATATTTTAAAGATTTTTAATTAATTTCAGTTCCACAACGTTTTGTTAGTTTTGGTCAAAATACTTGCCTTGGCTTAAACCCACTCATCTATTGTTATTTTAATAAATAATATCTATGGTATTTCATTGTATTGTTTGCGATACTTTAAATAACTCGTTCATAATAAACATTTTAGGGGTCGAACCACCAGTCCTGGCTAGTTCGTCGATTTAACAAAATGTGTTTATTGTCAATGCCATTTATGCGACCGTGGCGCAAACAATACAATGAAATATCATAACTGATATTACTTTCAATGGAAGCTCGGAGTTCCATATATTTAATTCATGCTCTTTGTAATTTTTGCCATTATGTTATTTTGGGTTTCATTTTAATTTAGGCTATAACATTTTGTTTGATAGCGTGGTTGCTGACCAGTGCTGACTTTTATACTAAAATTAATTTATTATTCTATGTTACTACCGACTACCTACTTCTGACTACTGCGAATTAAATTAACTGTTTTGGTTGGCACTAAGGATTTATTGATGTATCAGTGTATGGATGTTGTAATAAAGAAAAAATGCATTTATTGTTTGATTTAACAAGCTGCCAAATAATTTAAGATCCCTAACAAATAGTAGGAAGGAGGTAACAACTGTCTATTGAACACGCATTTTGACGATAGCACCCGTGGCTACCGTGGTAAACGTAGGCTGTTTAATAGCAAAGTGCATTTAAAAAGTGATAGATGTGTCACTAGGCGCGTGGATTTTTTTTCCCCAAATTGAGCAATTTTGCATTCAAGTTTCGTACTCATAATTATGACATTTGACACGTAAAAGAACGTGTGCTGCGCATGCGCAGTTGGAGATGACATGTCTGCCTCTCTTTTTTAATACACTGTCATCGTTTAATAGGTACCCATTGAACAGCCACAGTAAATAGCTGAGATTGATTTGAATCTCGGATTACGGGTTGGTTAATTTGGTTATTAATTTCGAACATTATTCGCGGACAGAGAGCATCAATGTTAAAATATAAATAATAATGTTCTTTTTGTAAGTAATAAATTAACGTTTTCTTTATCAACTTCGTAAACCTAAATAAAGTAGGAATGTGAGTAAAGAACTGATTGCCAACTACTAAAATTAGTTTATTGTGCAAATACCCAATAAGTTAACAACAATTACAATAAGTTAATTAATTACAATAAGTTAACAACCTATCTAATGTTACCTAAATTCCTATGTACTTAGTATGTCGTCCTGTGGCAAGTATTATGTTTTTGTCTTTATTTCGTACTTCTACTTCTAGAAACGCTATTTTTTTCCCTGTTTTTTTGGTCACAGCCTCCACCTCCACATTATCGCCTTCCCTGGCGGCACTCATAAACCTGAAAAATAAAAGTAATGTTAATTAAACTAAATACCGACATCGAAGTAAGCACAGCAGTATCTTAAGCAGTTGTATTATCATTAAAACACAATTTTACGGGTTATGAAGTGGTTGGGTTTGTCTAGGGCATGTTCTGCAGATTTTGTGTTCCGTCTACGTTTTACAAAATCTGCAGTGTGTGAACATGCCTTAGTTAAGACAAACCCAACCACTTCATTCGTTTTGACCAACCCAAAATACTTGCTAAAGAACGGCGGTTTATTCCTCGAATGCTACGTAAATGCCATTGAAATGAGAAAACATCGAAATTTCAATAGAGAAGATGGTTGGAAAGTTTCACCGGCATGGGATCCTACTCTAGCAAAAACCAAAGCAACACCTCGCACTGCAAGATCTCAAGACACGATTAGCTCTTTCTGCGTAAATAGGAACGCTAATTAAGATTAATGAGTGACGGTAGTTTAATTTTTCAAAACTTTGTAATGACAAATAATACCTTAGTCTCCCTGTGACCACGAACGCTGTAAAGTGTTCGAAACGTCAGGTTTTAAATAAAATGTAAATAAATCGCAAAGTAACCCGTAAAATTGTGTTTTAATGAGTTCAACGATTCGCGTAAACGTAAGAAACAGTTGTATTATATTAAGCGTAAACCAAACTATCGGACGCGACGCGAAGGGTGCAGACTTTTCTGTGCTGTGTGTGATGAATAGAAGATATCAAAGTGACAAACTTTCAAGACGGACGAAACGAAATGCATTGCATGCAGCACTTGCCAGATTGTCTGTGTTTTGTCTCGAAGCACTAGTAGGGCCCAAAAGATAAGGAGACATGTTGTGTAAGGGCCAATATTACCTATTTTTAGATTTTGACATTCCTAAGTGGCAGAAAATGCCCTAAATATTTTTGACTTTGACATTAAATTATAATGAGGGATTTTCCTAGTGTCAAAAATCAGTATTTAAAAATCCGCTAGATGGCGTTGAACACCTCAGTCAGGTAGATTTTTATTTAAGAAAAAGGCTGGTTTTAGCGTTTATTGTGATATAATGTTATGTTTAGCATGTTTAAGATTCACGCGTACTAACAGGTAATTTTTTTAACAATTTAGTGATCATCAAGACGTTTTTTCCATAAAATTTTATTTTTAACTACATTTTAAAACTTACAAATATTTGACGTAAGTACTTCCACTAAATGTACACGCAATATTACAATAATTTGTATTAGTTTTATGCTCAATGTTTTCGACGCAATATTTGACTATTATAATATATAATATGAATAGCGCCATCTATTAACATAAAATAAAACTAAAATAAAAATTTTGAGCTGTCAGAAAATCCCTCATTGTCAAGGGCAGGCACCTACTGGCACACTTGTAGGAGTCTATCATAGAGTCATGTTTTAATCAACATCACTAGATTTTGGTCTATAAGCAACCACCGCAAAACCAAAAAGAGAGTAGTAAACTAGCGACTCGTACTTACATACAAAAGAACTTATATGAATTTGTATTGTCATAGTTAGTCACACCGAGACCAAAATCATTGGGTCTCAAAGATAGCGTAGCCTTGTGAATGAAGAGCCTTATACTTACGTTACATTTAAGTCAATGGACACGCCCCTAGTTTCTATGTGATCATTTGCAGTTAGTGCATATGTGGAGATTGCATCTACCAGGTGGCATATAAATCCACCATGCAGGGTGCCTCTTTGGTTCAGATGCTCAGGTCCCACTTTAAATTCGGTGACCATCCTGCCATCGCCACAGCACACAACCTTCAGCTGGACAGAGAACAAATTAAAAGTCATATGACAGGCACTTTTTGTGCGATGAAAATGTTGGATAAAATAAAATAACCTTGACTGATTGATTTTATCATTGTTGTAAAGCATTGAAGGTATAAAACCTTTACATGAAAGGGTATTAAAAGAGACTTCGTAAAAAATTTAATACTTAGCATATGAAATCCTAAACATTTTATCTTTCTCCTTTTCTCATAATAATAGTTACTAAAACCATTTAAGTAAAGAAGATTATTTCAATGAAAGTGACAATGCCATAGTACCCACCTTCAATTTTCATTGCGAGTAAATTATTGAACTTCTAGATGCACATACAAAGGTAGAAGTAAGATAGGTAAGTGTTACCTAAGTCTAACCTAAACTTTAAGGACTAACTAAAAATGCATGTACGTATTTTGATACCTTGCGTAGATTGCTATCAAATCCTTTTGTAGAAGCAACCGCTTTAGCAAATAGTTCAGCCACCGCAGCTCCTTTGGTACACATTTTTGGTCAATAATGGTTCACTGTATCACCTACTAGACTAGCTTCGATACGTTTTTGATTAGTATAACCTTGTTTTTGAAGCAGAGTCAAAATACACTTGAGATTTTGACTTATTGACTTAATAGCACAGACGTTTATCATGAGCTTGATATAATTTATCTAATAACTAATTCTAAACTCAACACTCTTGTTTCTGTGCTTTCTGAGGTCTTTTACTTATTCAATCAATATCTATCTTAACACATTGCAATAAAAGCCTTATTTGTCTACTTTAAGAAGTTACAAATTCTACACGTCAACAACACCTTTATTTTACCGTTTGCTGTCATTTGTCAGTTTGACAGTGACACTTAAAGAGGTAATTAGGATACCGTGTGTCTACCCCTTAGGTCTACTCTTCGTCGTAAGTATATTAAGACAGTTTCAAGGTCAAAGTTGTCTGTCGGTAGCGTGAGGGTGGACGTGTGCTTATTCGTCTTCTTTGTTAAGGACCGGACAGGATCTAGCCTCTACCATCTTTCCCGCGAAAATATTATCGCGATCCGCGACGCACGTAGCGAAATTGTTTTTAGGGTTTCGTCCGGCCCCCACTGTCTGTCTGTCTGTCACCAGGCTGTATCTCATGAACCGTGATAGCTGGACAGTTGAAATGTTTACAGAATATGATATATCTGTTGCCGCTATAACAACACATACTAAAAACAGAATCAAATAAATATTTGAGGGGGGGTCCCATACAACAAACGTGTTTTTTTAGATTTTTTTGCTCGCTCTCAATAACGGCAACAAGTAGACGCTTAAAATATTCACGGATTATTATGTTGTATTTCATTTTAAAAATAAATAATTAAACTAAAATAAAAAAATAATTTAGGGGGGCTCCCATAAAAACGTGTTTTTTTTTGCCTTTACTATCTAATGTTGTAAGTTATGGTACGGAACCCTTCGTGCGCGAGTCCGACTCGCACTTGGCCGGTTTTTTTTCTAAGCCCAAGCAACGGCTCGTAAATAGAATTCGAATGCTGATCGGATCGTTTTAAACGTAGCTTTGCATACATAGACAAGTCTGGCTGTAGGTCACATAATATGAGATGCGATTCTGATGAACTTCTGCTAAGATATCAAGAAGACCACTTACTTACCTAATTATTTGTTCTGTTTACCGATTCTGGGTAGCGAAGAGAGTCGAACGGAAATTCACCGAAAATTGGTCTACTTAGCAGTGTCCCGCAAAAAACGAATCCGTTCGAATTTGCTATGCGGTTTGGTCAGTAAACTGGACCAGTAAAACGCAGGATCCACTTTGATTACAAGTATTGTTTATTAGCAGTGATCCCACTAGCAGCTTCCTGTGTAGGTACTCTAAATAGTCTGTGCTGCCTACATTTTTAAGTAGGTACTTAGGTACTCAAAAAGCCATGCGCGTAAAACGGGATACTGCCATGTGAACACACAAGTGCTTTACTGGATCCTGCAGAACTGGACTTCCATGGGAAAGGGTCCTAGTATATATGTATAGCAGTGGCAAATTTATTATCAGTAAGGGGGTAAATTTATTATAAAGCCCGTGCCGTGACGTAAGTAAGACACTAGGCTTACTGAGTGATCACACTTCAAAACCCACAGAAACCAACCAAACATGAAGGTATTTTTTACGCACTCTTAAGCAGCACAGGTAAGCTGAGGTACCTACATAAGAAGTTACTAAAATTATTACACAACGTTATAGGGCGAAAAATGACCGGGGGCAAGCCGCGGACCACATCCGAGTAACTAGGCTGTAGTTGGATAGTTACGTAATTAACCGCTTTTAATCACTGCTTTATACGCCTATGATAATTAAGACCCCAAACCGAAAGAACGGCGGCGAAACCACGTGTTGAACTTGAAGCTATGGTGGAGCCTTTCTTCCGCTGTTTTTGAGAGTGACCACGAATTGCGATTTCGGGGGATGGGGGATTCCGATGATCTTTAGGTTATCAGGACTTGGACGTCCAGCATCTAATTATGATGACACTTTATGTGGGCATGGTTCATTTTGTTTCTTTTTTTTGTTTAATTTAATTCAGTACACGGAAGCAGGTCAAATCTAATAAACTACAATACACTAACTCAGAGGCGTCAATTAAAGTTAATTCTTCATTAAGTCTTATGCAGTCCTTTTTTATTTCATTGACGAGACTTAATCAAAGATTAAAATTAATTGTCGTCTCTGAGTGCGGCAGTTAATCAATTCTTTATTAAATCCAAATTAATGGCATACCTTGCAAACGGAAAAATATAGTTTTTATTAGTTACCTATCCAATGTACAGAAGAGTTAGTAAATGGGAACTTGATACGTCCTGACATGGTCAAAATGAACTATCGATCCCCGCGGCGGATTAATCACGTTTCACAGTCATTTGTGTGCATGTGCTAATGTAACGCTGAAACGCACACATAATCGCAAAGGACTAGGTACCTATTGAGTTATTATTACCCAGGTACCTTTTCTTTCTGCCTATGTCTGAGGCCTGAACCAAGAACGTCCAGCTATTGGTCCTGCGTTACTCTTATGCAGCGCCTTTCCACGACATATCCTACCATCGATCCACCTAAGAAAATAAACTGTCGCGGTCGTAAGGAGATTTGTGGTCACCCTAGTAAAAACAAGTCATGATGTCGAGTGCGCAAACGCACGCTCGCAAGTGTAACAAGTACGACCGACTATTGGAGCTTTCTGTGGCCGGTACTTTGGACCGGTTCCTAGCGGGAAACGCTTATGTAATCACGCGAATTCGGGCTGTTTTCAAAAAATGATTGCTCAGCTGACCAACTTACTTCTCGTGTCCGCACTTAATTGGCTAAATGAGTACGTAAATCATGTCTTACGTGCGCTTTGACAATTAATTATGGGCTAAGGGAAGTAACTTTCCAGCATTTTAATACGGTATTGGCTCGGCTCCCATAAATACTTGATTTAAAGCCAAACAGTCGAAAATGGCAACATTGGAAACCAGCATGTTCATTATTTACCTATCTCGTAACGGCAAAATGGGTTTGAGGTGACGTTTATTGCCAAGGCACTAGCGATGGGCGATTGTTCAAAAAAAAAAATAATCGAATGAATCGACAATCGACCATTCGAACTATCGAATGTCGATTTAGTAATTCGGAAAAAAAATAATCGAATAATAATCGACAATCGAATGATAATCTATACTCGGCCCTTCGATGCATTCGTTGAATTGCCGCGATTGTGCGCACAGAACAGGCAGCGAACGAATGATTAATCGACGCGACGAATGACGATTCATTCGTTAGTAGTACGGCCTGCGCATCGCACGCTTCGGTATTGCTCGCTGCATAATCGAAGGACTATCGAATAACTGCGGTAGCTTATCGAATACATTCGATTACAGAGACCATTCGAATAATTCGATTAATTAAGTAATAATCGCCCATCGCTACAAGGCACACGATAAAGTCACCCCGTAAAGGAGAGTGCCAAGTAATTTTAGTATTTTGCGCTCTGGCCGATTGGAGTCTGCCGCTCGGTGCTACGGTAACCGGTTCAAGATTTTGATAACAGGACTGGCTCTACATTTCATTGGCTTCAAAAATATTCTACACATTGGTAAAATTTTTTGCTATGTGAAAACATTGTCTACGGTGGAAATAAATGGAAAAGACGATGCGCTTGCACATAATGCTACCCTTGCGCCCCGTAAGTAGGTAAGTACGGTCAACCAAGAAAGTGGTCTATCACCCTAAGACCCGAGTTTCAACAGCCAGTAAACCTCGATTGAAAGTTAATTAGTCAAAATTCCCATACACAATATATCAAATCATTTTAAACCTTCAGCCTTCACATCATGTTTCCAGACACAATAGAAAAATAATTGTTATCGGCCCGCCCGCGGGTCTTATGGGGTTTGACAGGTCAACCGACTGATTAAAAACTAAGCGTGGTGTTGGGAACTCCATCCTAAGGTTGATGATAATCATTCGCGCGCACGTCATCAACAGCGTTGATTTTCCCATGCAAAAGGATTCTGACAGCTTTAACTATAATAATAATACTTATAATTATACCTCATACTGTGCTTTCATTTTCAAAAAGGTAATAAGTCCGAGTGAGTTCAAGCTTATCGCTATTTTACTTAACACAAAATGTTTTCAAAACTGGTAAGTAGACCGCTTTATTTGGCCGACCGTTCCTATCGCGTTAGCCACACACATGTCATTATGCCAGCATTCTATTTTGTGTTATGAGATGATCAGAATGACTGACTGTCTCCTTTGCACTCATAACTAGGAATTCTTGATGGCTCATGCAAATCGCAATCGCAACTTTGTGGAAAATTAATAAATAGGTACAATAAGTATTAATTTTTCCGTAATATAAATTGGGAATTCAATTCCGTAACAATTTATGATAGTTTAGTTTTAAGTTTTCTTTTTAATAAACTAATTGTACTGGTGTTGCTAGATACTTGATAGTATAATTGCAGAGTAGGTAGGTACATAATTAAATTACGACTCTTGAATTCGTCCTATAAAAACAACCCGTACAGTACTACTACCTACTGTAATCTTATAATAATTTAGGCACGCTGGCTGAGTCTCAGTAATTTAGTTTTAAATTATTATACATTGCACATCCTAGTGAAAGTTTTCTCTCTGCGTATAGCTCACTTTGTGATGAGCTCATAGGTCAATCAATATAAATAAATACCTCACTAGTTATATGGCTACCCAATTATGATGATGTTAGTCATATTAGTTGTTATGTTTGCATATTTATTAACCTTCATTTTTGCAGTTAAGTAGTTACGTAATAATTAAGTCATCTCTTGGGTGCGTCCGCTTCTATAGGAAACAGCAAGGATCGTGGTCTTCTCATGACACGATAGAGCACTAGAATACCTATGGCCAGATTTGTCCATATCACACACCATAGATATGTACAAATCTGGCGTAGAGGTCCTGTCTTTGCAGGACCTACATTACTATATCACTCAACGCTTGCCCATTCCTAATTTGCTTGTATATTGTGTCATACGACTAGTGTGTCATTACACGTGCACAACAGTGCCACTGTTAGGTAATGCCTACACAAGCATGTGCGTGGAAGAAGTCAGTGTCGACTTAAAATCACGTAGCGTTTGACACACCATGGCCGAGGCGACGTGACAAGTGACCATCATCACCTGATATCACAGCCCTGTCATTTTCATTCATTAAACACCAGCATTACGTCGTAATGCGTGCGGTGTCGCTCAGCTATTGACAAACGGGGAGCATTTTCTTTAAATAGACCCATATGGACACGTAATGCGTACAATGGCCCGCCATGTCTTTACGAGTGTCCATTAAGGTATATGTTACACGAGTATGCTAAAAATGCAACATACTTTCACGGTGGACGTTAATCCGGGACAATTTGGTACGCGGACAACGCACTACTTTTGTTTACCTTGTCCGTGGTTACGTAACAGCGCTAAACTGCCCGCGATGGTGGTGGTGGGTGTAGGACACGAATACACGATCGTTGTGAGAAAGTCATTGGACCCGTTTAGGAAGTTCTACCGCGCGGGGCCCGCGCACGCACCCGCCCGGCCCGTCGCCCGACAGCCTACCAGTTTCCTGAACAGACACTTCCTGATGGTTGCACACTTCGAGAACCTGACGAGTTTCCTTTCCTACGGGAAAATAATAAAATACTCTTTTGATGGCGCTACGGAGATTCGTAGATACTTAAGGCCAATTAAAAAGTTATTCCTTACTCCTTTTTATGTAAGAAAAGCCTAATATGTAAGAGTAGTTAAATGGTACTCTAATCTAACATAATTCGGTATAGCTTCTTAATAATATGGTATTACTGTGATGGTATTTATTACCTATCTTCGTTCTAGGAAAATCATGCCCAGCCAGAAATAAAACATTTAACCAATTTTCATTCCCAATATTTTGCAAACGGCCGCCCCTCGGTCCATCAACACTACAGTAGACAAGTAAAAAAAAATTTTTTCGTGAGTGACGTCAAGACTTCATGTCACTTAAAAATATTTTACCTAATTTGCTTTTACTTTTTCAATTAACGTACGTCAAAGGTAAATAGGTACTGTGGCATCATAAGCACTTTTTACACTCTCCGTTAAGTAGGATGCCTAATTATTAGAAAATCGGCAGATGTAATCGATTTCGCCAGCTTCGTCCTCCCCTGGCCAACAAGATAGATGGTCATGATGATGTATAGTTAGTTAGTTAGACGATAGTTTATATCGAAATTAAAAAATTGGATCCGATTTAACATTTTAGATCCCGGCCGTCCTTCTCCCTAAATTGTGTGCGATTTAGGTTTTCTACGGATCGAATAGTGTATAATTGGCAATTTTACAAATAATATATAGTCTAGTGTACTTGGTGGGTTAGTAAGGGTGCCAACTCTCCTAATATTTTTTCGGGATTAATTAATGGGGATTAATGGGGCAAAATCGGGACGGGCAAAATAATATCGGTACAACTTAAAAACATTTTCTTTAACAAAAGGTAGAGTTTATGTGACGTATGTTTAACTAAAGTTAACCATTATTTCAAATTAATATTTAACATAATCCGCTGTCAATCTGTTCCTCTCATTAGTTCACAAGTTTTAGCCAACAAGGAGAAAATTATTCATATTCTTCCTGCGTTTCTCATGGCAGAATCGATGAAACATATTAAAAATGGTACTTTTAGAAAATTCAGAAAAAAACTTTATTATTATCAGTAAAAATGTGACGTAAATACGTACACGTAGCAATTTGAAAACAATAATAGCGAAACTGGCTGGGACCTAAAATCAGGACATCCTGATAAAACGGCCAGTTGGCAAGCCTAGTAGAGTACTACTATTCTAACAGAACTGCGAACAGAAAGACAAGCTGCGCTGTTGTACTTGTTTAAATTGTTTATGTATCTTTTACCTACTTATCAATATACTTTTCAACCTGTTTGCCATTTTGCAAACGCGTATCAAAGATTTTTCGGGAAAACGAAAATTTTCTGATTATGAATATTCGAACTAGAATTATGGGTTTCAAAACTGCAACATTATTTCTTACTAATGTATAGTCAAATTAGTCAATAGTAACTATACGCGAGGGATAACTTAATACTATAACAATAAAACTTTATTTGCACATACTCACTACACACTGACTTAGGTATAACAACACACTCTGACTTATAAGAGCACACTGTCAAATAAAAATGGCAAACGTCTAAGAGTAAACAAAAACAAAGCAAAAAAGAATCAAAAATAGAATGTTAAAAAGAAGTAATTTACAAAATTATAATAGGAGGTTTGTCGCCAACATCACACACATTATATATCACATAAAATAAGTAGATGCTAACATCAGTGAATTCCATTAATATCTGTTGTCAATTTTGGCAGTGTGTTTAAGTGGCAATCATAATTAAAAGTTAGTGTCTCTCTAGTACACTTACATTAATTTACTATAGGCTAGTTAAATAGATAGTTAGCTAAAGAAAACTTTTATTCATTATGAAAGAGTTTTGTGAAATGGACTAACCATTCAGGTCCACTTATATAAAACTGTATTGAAACGCTGAAAACTTGTATTTCATGATGTGTATCTAAGATTATACAATATGATAATGATATGATATGTGACAGTGGCTCGCACTTTTTCACACCTCTGCTGCACAATCTCGGAGAAACCCTGCTGTCGTTTTGCATAATCTTTCCATTTGTTGGTTACACTGGCTGGATAGGTAGTGCGTACACACAAACATATAAAAAATAATGATCCATTGCATAAGTAAACCACCCAAATAATTTCCGGAAAACCAGCAATGTGACTCGTACTTTAATTAGAAACATTTGCCGCAGGTTAGAGATCTAGGTAACTAGAATGGGAATTAAAATATTTAGTTGGCTTTATATAAGTAGGTACCGGCTAATAAATACGTGTATTTAGAGTTTACTTAGGTAGGTTACTATTACTAGTACTATTTTAATTTAAATCTAAACTATCGTGTAGGAACTAAGATTGCATAAAAGTGTAAAAGTTTTAAAATATTATTTATTTTTTTTGGTTCCTAACTTCTAATAATGTGATGGTAATTCCTGATACATCTAATAGGTAAAATTCGGAAGTTACTAAGTATTTTTACATCACACATAAATCGCTGCACCGATATTGATGAGTTTCGGCATAGACATTGATTACGACAACTGGGGATTGTAAAAGGACAGAGTCTGCTTTTTGTGCTGACAATAACTGAAAAAGGAGAAAGGAAGAATTTAAAACTTTGTATGGGACCGAGTGAAATCTCTCCGCGGACAGAGTCGCTAGAAAAAAAAAATTGCTTATTTTTAGCATACCTTCGAGTTGTAGTAGGTAGGTACTGTAGTGCTGTCCTTCCACGAATAAATACAATAATTTCAAGTGTCCTAGTACACGATGAATAATAGAGAAAAATCACTTAATTTTGCTCGTTGATTAACAAGTTCGTTCGTTGATTGACAACCGTCTTGGTGTAGTCGTTTGCACCCCGGACTTCTAAACCAGGCGGTTGCGGGTTCGAAACACTTGCCGTGTTTGTGTGATGAGCACGAGCATTTGTACCTAAGTCATGGATGTTTATAAATGTATATAAGTATGTTAATCTAGTCACCATAGCACAAGCTCACGCTGGGGCTAGGTAATTGGTGTGTTTGTTGAAACAATTTATTTATTTATTTACAAGAAAATATTTCAATTACATATAAGGTATCCCTTAAAGAGCGTGTCAGACTGACACTGGAGATAGGTTAGCTATAGACCTTTCAGATAAACACTAAAAAAAAAGTATTTTCGTTAGGGAAATAGGTAATGTCACTTTTTGTCCAAAAATGCCATTCCAAAATGACTCTAGAGACAGCTGAGTAATAGACCTTTTTAATAAAAACAACATCCCCGTGATTCTAAAAACTTAGTACCGGGTTTAAGCTAGGACTAAGCTATTAGCTAGCCAATTAGAAAAGCCCTTCTCTATTGGGATATGTCACGAATGTGTCATTCATTCCTCTTTTGTCGGCTTATATTTATACCTATTTTAAACCTGGTCTAATTTTTTTTGTAATAACACCGCTTGACTCTAGTAAAAGTGTCATACTTTGGGAGTTAACACTACTTTCTTTTATTATTCATCATAAAAGAAAAATACCATAAAGTGGCATCATCTTCCAAACTATGAGACTTTCATTAGAGACTTATATATGTTATTTTTATTTAAAAGGTCTGTGGCTAACACAGAAATATGTGGCAAAGCTATCTCCAGTGTAAATCTGGCACGCTCGTTACGGTACACCCTGTATATTTTTTACTTGAATAACAACGCACGACATTAACTACGTCAAGCAAAAAAACAATACCTATCTATTCCTAGTCAATATATAAAATTCATTGTCTTAATGGAAATAAAGATTCTTTTAACCCAAAGGGCCGAGACGTGGAACTTGTCAGCTGGCCCACCGACTGCATGTCGCTCAGCGAGCTATGGAACGGTCTATGCTGGGGATCTCGCTAAGGGATAGAATCCGGAACGAGATCATCCGCCAAAAGACGAAAGTCATAGATATCGTTCATAGGTGCAGTAAGCTGAAGTGGCAGTGGGCTGGTTATGTCTGTCGCAGAACCGACGGGCGTTGGAGTAGGAAGGTTCTCGAATGGAGTGTTGGATGCCCCCCTGCTAGGTGGACCGACGACCTGAGGAAGGTGGCCGGTGGTGGCTGAATGCGAGAAGCGGAGGACCGTGAAAGTTGGCGCCGTCTTGGAGAGGCCTATGTCCAGCAGTGGACTGCAATAGGCTGATATGAAACCCAAATTCCATTTTAAAATTTATAGTTGGAGCTTGGAACGAGTTGGCCGTAGAGGTTTGGCTCATCGCAATAAACCTCTACAGTACCAAGTTAGTCACGTTACAGCATAAATCGTCAAGGAAGCGCACTAAAGGTCAGAGAGGCTTTCCCATGGGTAAAGCACTTATTACACCAACCTACATGATGCTAGATTCCTAGTTAGGATTCTAAGTAGGAAGCTACTACGCGTTCACTTTTAGTTGGCCGCTACCTCCTTTCCGCTTTCCCATACCGTGCCCCGGCAGCAGTAGGTTTAGCAAAGTCAATGGTCAGTAGGGCCCTATAAATTTGTTGTGCGGTGCCAAATTTATTCCATAAAAGTATTTTTTTTATACTATACACTTTCTAAATTTTATCAGAAGTTTACCGTAAGTCCATATTATTTATAATATAATTACCTACAAAATAGGTACAGTTTTTGCTGTACATACATTACAATGTATTTTTTCATAAAATAACCTACAAATATAAATGTGGAATTAAAAAAACTCATATTTAAAAAAAAATGAAATTAAGCGAGATTTTCGAAAGGTTTTATTTCCTTTTCTACTATTTTTTTGTCCACGGTACAGGTATTGCATAATATGACGTCATTTTGGAAAGGTCGACGACGGCCAACTTGAAGTAAACGCGTAGTACCTTCCTAGTTAGATACGACTAGGAAGGTGGGTTCCTACTTAGGATCCTAAGTAGGACCCTAAGTTGGATCCTAGTTAGAATGCTACAAATAGTATAGTGTAATAAGTGCTTTTAAAGAAGCGCAGGCCGCAGGTAGCCTGGGTCGACACACGACTCTTCCGCCTTCCCACCTAGAGCCATATGTTGCCGGATATTATGTAGATTAGGTAGGGACAATATGTAAAAATAAGTAGGTATAGGAGTAGGTACACTGATTTGGGGTCAATGACCGCAAACATTGATATTAATATGGACGGACATGCTCCCCGTATTCCGTAATATATATAAATATATCCGTTATCTTAAAAGTATAAGACTTTTATGGAATCCTAGTCGTAAAAATAAAAAGATCAAAGTCGTGTGAAGTGCCAAACCAAGTAATTACGGGTGACATAAAATGAGTAAGATATTATAATATAAACCGGAACTTTGCGTTATAGGTTTTTCAAAAAAAAGGCATATCCATATTATTCCAGCACTGTCAAAGTACATCAAATCGATCTACCTACTGTGATCTCTGATAATAAAATACACGTACGCCTTTCAAATAAGGCCCAACCTCACTCATGGCGTAATTTCCAAAGGTGCCGAGTGGCTACGGCTAGCACATCGGTTTTCAGGGTGTCAACATCTCTAAGGTCCCGGGTTCGATCCCCGGTTGGGTCAATATAGAATTTCATATTTTAATATTGTCGAGTCTGGGTGTTGTGGTAACACCGTTGTTTAAGATTTCCATAACACAAGTGCTTTATTTTTTATTTTATTTTTTTATTTAGTGCAAACAACAGAGATACAACCGTTTCATTACAATACAATACAAAATTAGTCATAATATTTTGTTGCAGCTCCAAGAGCGCTTACACACAGCATGCTTATCAGGCAAACATAGTAACTTGGTAAATATAATTGAATTGTACATTATAATACAACATCAGTTAACTTAGCTACTTACTAGTCTAGTCCTACTAGTTACTAGTCCAATAAAAAATAATCATTCCAATCAAAAATAATCTCAACAGAGATTATAGCCAACTGCACTGAAAGTAGGTACCTACCTACCATATCTACTTACTTACGTGTTTTTTATCATTTTGATTTGGTTTTTATTTTATGGGTAGGTACCGAAGGGCTTTCTGAAGTTTTCTATCATCAGTTCTATAAACGTTTTGTGTGCATTCGATCAGATACATACCTTTGGTTCCTATTTCAATGAATTAACGTATATAAGTAATAATTAATGTCGTTTAACTCTAGTCTAATTAGCCGTAACATTGAACGCAAACAGAAATCCAACTTACTTTGACATCGCCTTAAAGTTTCAGCGCTGAAAACCCGCCGGTTGACTGTAGCAGCTTGTTTCAGTTTTATTTCAGCGTAGGCAGTCGCTGCGACATAGCCCACATGAAACACAGCGCGCGTATGCGAACTGTAAATCGAAGTGACCAATTTGGAGCGGTCATTAATTTTACAGCGCTTACTAATAACAAAAGTCAAAGTCAAAAATAATTTGTAGGTTAAAATGCAAATGAATTGTGAAAGAGAATAATTCATCTATATATTAAAAACAAGGACATAAAATGGGTGCCAGTTATGTCAATATCTATTAGTGAACATACTTCCCCCCTTTTTTGGGCCCTACTCTAGCGCTTCGAGACAAGACACAGACAATCAGCCAAGTGCTGAGAAGAAGCACCACTAGTTGTCACAAAAAATGGTCTAATTAGTTTTCAGATTGTGTCCCGAAAGTAACTATTTCTCACTCAATGCTGGCCCTAGACAAAACGCAATATCTTCTAAGGCATTTATTCTGTGCTAAGACAAACTTTGCTATTGCCAACGAAATATCAAAATATGTAGGTACCTATTCAAAAGTCACCATGATGTTTCGACGGCGTATCACAGTTGCATACATTTTGCTAGCGATGGCGAATCTCGCTCAAATTGATAGATATTGCATAATTGTCTGGGTGCCCAGTGCCTCTCTGCCCCTGGTAACGCGTATGCGTTGCCGATAGGGTATACTTACAGTTTAAAAAACTGGCCAAGTGCGAGTCGGAATCGCACACGAAGGGTTCCGTACCATTATATAAACTACATTAGATACTATATTATGACCTTTTTAGGGTTCCGTAGTCTGTAGTCCAACAAGGAACCCTTAAGTTTCATCATGCCGTCTGTCTGTCTATCAGGAAAAAAATAAATTAAGTTTTTAAGATGAAGCTTGTTTATAACGGGTAAAGACTTGCAACCAACTGAATCGTTCTACATTGTGATAACAGGCTACTACGGAACCCTACTACATTACGCGTGTCCTGCACGCACTTGGCCGGTTATTCATTTTTAAAAACAGCATAAAAAGACGGTTGTTGTGTGGGAGCATCTTTAAATATTTTTATTATTTTAATTTAATTGTTTATTTTTAAGTGAAAGTGAATCTATACATAGTATATTAAAACTGTAGAAGGTCGAATACTGTTAATTGATTTAAAAAAAAAAACACTTCCCAGCTCTTAGGTTAGGTAGAGTACAAAAATGTAGTTTTTGAAATTTTTATATGTATGTTAATATGTATGTTCGGGTTTAGAAAGTAATAGCTCGAAATCTGCTGAACTAATCTTGATGTTGGTACTTACCACACTTTAAATATGTGTATTCTTGGTTGTAATCCAGGGTTTGTGTGTTTTATCTCGATAGTATTAGTACATCAAGAGATTATATAGGTCGACTCCTCTGCGCCATACGACTGGACGGTTACGGGTGTAGAATTATTTTCACTTGAAATAATAACGGACAGCGAAAAATATAAGTCAATGTGTATCATCGAGTCCACGCAGACGAAGTCGTGGGCAACCACTAGTATACACAAAAATTTTGTGAATACTTCAAGCGTTGCCAAGCGTTTTCAACTGTTGTCAACATCATCGACCAAAAAACCACGTTACCCCTTATAAGTTATTTCATGATAGAGTGATCTAGGACGAAGTTTAATAATATTGAACATGCGTATTGAACTGAACCGGTGCGAAGTGGAAAAGGGTCTTTCTGCCGTAAAGTATATGATAAATGTATTTTTGACGACGTACGCTATCGATGACGTTCATGACAAGCATCTCCGTGCTTCAGAAGTCCCGGCTAATATCTGATTAGGCGTTAGGCCTAGTCAGAGGCCCTAGGGCGGTTTGATAATCAACATCTCACAATAGGGTCGGTCACTTGCCTTACAAAAAATCCGCACTGAGCTCGCTTGGTGAAGGGTCGTACCTCCTCATAGTTGAGGCAAGGCCTTGGCCCAGCAGTGGGATTTACTTTACAACTTTACTAGGCTGACTTTACTTTACATTATTTTCTCTTTAATAAAATAATGATGTAATAGCTTTTTTTCTAAATAAATATTTGACAACATCACATACATTCCTTAGGTCCCAAAGAAGTAGCTAAAGCACTTGTGTTATCGAAATCTGAAACCACGATGGTACCATAACACCCAGACCCGAAAACATTTAGAATTTAGACTAACACATGAAATTTTGAATTAGGATTTCCGAAAACACCCGACAACATAAAGAAAATATGAAAAACTTCTGAAATAAAATGGGTTTAGATGAAAGCTCTACCCACATATATAGGTTCATATCAAATTAAATAGCTCGCTGATACGTTTGCCAACCAGCTTATTGTTTCTCAGACTACGACGATATGGACGAAGTTGCATATGATGTTTCTACACTCGTTGACAATATTTTGAAACGATATTCCAATTTTTATCCCGTAAAACTCATAAAATATTTACGACAGATCCGAGAACAATTTGTACGGAAAAAATAGCAATAATGATTGAAGTGTTCATTTGAAAATTACGAACATGAAAACAAGAAGTTGATCGGCCCTTATTTAATTAATTTTAAATTCGTTACGAATCCGATTCGGACACGTCATAATACGGATCTGGGTACTGAATTTATTGATTTCTACTTAATTTGATTTTTTATACGGAAAACCGGACTGTGAACTAGTAATAATTATTTAGGAAACGAAATACCCGTCTGCAAAAAATATTATAATTTTTGAAGGGTCTTTTCATTAGCTTTCACTTGATACCCATCCATATAG
Source organism: Pyrausta nigrata (assembly GCA_949316185.1). Classification (NCBI taxonomy): domain Eukaryota; kingdom Metazoa; phylum Arthropoda; class Insecta; order Lepidoptera; family Crambidae; genus Pyrausta; species Pyrausta nigrata. The sequence continues at coordinate 7,297,306 of OX438936.1, forward strand.
GATAAGAATAAAATCCCTCTATATTTTTTTTATTTGCGTTCGCTATTATATAAGCCTACGTCATTCTGACAAATTCGACGGCACCTTATATGTCAAAAACCGTCCAGCCATTCTATAGAAATGGTTATACGCTCGAAAAACATACACTTCTTCTGACACAGTCGTGTAAAAACAGACGTAGTGTGTAAACTGTCGTACTTGTGCTACGACTGCTCCGGATTCGTATCGGATCTCGATGTAGTGCCAAAACATCCCTGAAAACAGCGAAAAACATTGGGAGTAAAAATATCGTTTAGTAAGACATATTCTCCATATTTAATTCTGAGCTACCGGTCAAAATTCGAAAGCGCCAACATTCGCCAGAAGGTCCGAATTAGTAAAAAAAACTAAATTGGCCAAATATTACCCAAATTGCCACTAGAATCATATTTTGGCGAAAATTAAACCAGCCTATCTAACATGCGACAAATAGAAATTAATTTTGCCATTAAAAAAAGTACATTTGTCATAGGTACCTATTTTTATAAAACGTACTTATGTGTACTATGTAAAGTAAAATTATAGTACGCTTCTATCTACGAAACCTTTTGGAACTGTTCAATTAGTATATTATATAACCTACCTTTATCAAAGCGTCTAGAAAATACAATGTTTTTAAAATGCATATTTTTTACATGCCAAAAATTAATTCACGGGAACCGGCTTTTAAAAGGCTAGCCCGACACTACACCAAGTAAGCAGCAGGTCGCTTGGACATACCAAATGATAAAGAAAGATGGAGATGAAGGGGTAATGATGATAGGGCGATACCTACGATTAAACAATCTTAATTTGATATTTAAATAGAGTTCCTACATAACTGATTGTGAGTTGTCTGTTAGGTGTTACACTTCAGTACTTTATTGAACGCTAGATGGAGAAAACAAAATTTGTAGAAAAAATAAATTTTTGGCTGGTCAAAATTAAAATCAGTACTTGTTTCATTATGTACAGTCAGCAACACGTCAAGTTACCCATTTTGGACTAAGAAAACAGCTTTTATTACGTAGGTAGCAAAAAATCATAGTGTGTAAGTAAAGAAGAGTATGTCCCTTCTAACCCTTTTTAGGGTTCCGTAGTCCTGACAGGGAACCCCTATAGTTTCGTCATGTCCATCTGTCTGTCTGTCCGAGGATGTGCTAAGAGACTGTTAGAAGGTACTAGAAAGCTGTAATTTGGTAGGTAGTATACCAATTACGCCAAAAAACGGGTAGTTAGAATAACATTTTGAAAAATATTTATTTTAAGTGTACCTACTTAGCTAGGTTTTTTTTCATCGTCTACTTTATCGTGTAGGATATCGTTAAATAAGTATTTTAAAATGACTTAAAAGTTCCTACTACAATTTTTCGATTTAGTACTCCATTTATGAAATATTAAACTTAAAAGTGAAATTTTTTGGTCCAGTAGGGCGTCCCCGCCTACCTCAAAAAACTTAACTACTGGCTTGAAAAATAAAAAAAAAAACATGATGATAGTGTATTTCATACACTTTGATGGAAAATTATAGCGGTAAAGATAACTTTATTAGTTAAGCAGTAATATTGGTTGAATTTGGGTGTTGGATGATTTTGTATCACAAAATCTTTAGAATAAATTCTTTAAGGTGACTAAGATAAAGTAGTTGCTTGTTAAAACTAAAAAAGGTCATAATATAGTGTAAAGTTGTATATAGGTAAAGTTACGGAACCCTTCGTGTGCGAATCCGACTCGCACTTGGCCGGTTTTCTTTGTTCTGTGCTTGGAAACCTTTGAAATACACATTAAATTTAATATTTTTCTGTCCTGCCCAGTGACAAAGGTTGTTTTTATAAAAAGAGATGAACAAAAGCAAATTACGGTGACGCCAGATGCATATTGGTTCGTGGAATTTATTTCATACTGTACGTATAAAACTACAGGAGCAATATGCGAGTTATTGGAAAACCTCCACAAAGAAAACACAAATTGACTACGTAGTGATTTAGTTATCCATGATATGTTATAACCTAATGTTAATACGTTAATAATGGTAAGTAGGTACACAAGAAGTTGGTAAGCGCAACGCGACGAAATGTTAAAAGATACTTATCTAAGTATCTTTCAACATTTCGTCGCGATTACCTCTTTTTTTTGTGAAGAAGAAGAAGATGTTATAAAGGTGACTTCCCAGAAATTATTTGGGAACTTATCTGATCGATAATCGATCGATAAGAGGTAGAGCATATTATACAAATTACGGATAAGGCATCAGTTAGAAAAGTCAGTCATCGATACCTATTGACTCAGGAAATCTGATACAAGTACATACTTTGGTATATCACCACAAGTACAAGGGTTTACCTAAATAAGTAGATAAACCTTACTCGTATACCTACGCATTGTCTCTAAAGAGCTAACAAGGATGATGGAAGCCATAGATCTAAGTCTTAAAAAATTAAGAAATGCCTTTCGATTGACCAATCAATCGGACTAGCTTGTCGGAAGTCGAACTTTAGGACTTATAAATTAAATATAACGTCTTTAAAACCAGGGAATGCAGAATCCAAACCAGCAAGGTAATCAGTTAAATAGACCTCAGATTCTTTCTATGATCTATGGACCTTATAGTCCTGCTGCGGCTGGCCATCATGCTTAGCAGTTTAGCAGTTCTTTGATAATAATTTATTATTATTAGTAACTTACTCTACAAACCTTTTTAAAGCTTACTTAGACGAAAATGTTTAGACCTAGTTGCGAGGCAGATTAGATACCTACCTAAAGATGTTGAGTCCAAAAAACAATAAAACTCTTCAAAAAGCAAGTGTTAATTATTCCGTTTTCTACATTATGTAGTACGTTATGTAGATTTTAGTAGAAAGTAGACAATTTCATATTGTAATAAAATATATTCGGTTGATAACGGTAACTACAAAAATGGATGTATGTAATGCCTGTTATTGATGTAGGTCACGCTCTAATATGAGTACTTCACTATTAACTTTTATAGTATTACATAATTAATTATCTTCAATAACTTCTCTAACGGTTTATTGCGCAGCAAAGATGATCAATAGTATCTGCAGTGATTTTATAAATGCGGGAATGAGTGGCATAAGTGTGTGGGAATTGCATTTTTTTTGTTCATAGGATTTATTACCTAAAGGATCGGTCAGGAGGAGGATAGTCCTAGCAGGCGAGCGTCCCACGCACCCTGCGCGGACGCCGCTGCGTGGCCGCCGGCGGGGTGCGCGGCGAAAGTGAACGCATACGATCCCCACCGGCCACCGACGGGGTAGCCACGCTCATATATAAACTCGAACCCGAGATAAAATAATAGAGTAGAAACAGTTCCGGCGTCAGCTAGTGGAACGGCCGTCCCCCGCCCCATCATGCGAGGGTTCTGGAGCCTAGTGGTCAGTGTTCAATCATTCTAGATTCAAGGACTCGTTCCCAAATTTTAAGGTTTAGGCTTGTGTTCACGGTGCATGGTAAGAGGTGGCATGGGGTCCGTATATTCGTGTGATTTAAATTTCGCGCAAAGACTTTTTAAAAAAATAAGTTTATAACCTTCGAGTCATTTTTAAGCTCTAACTAATTTAAAAAGTCAGCTGAAATTGTGACAAAACTCAGTGCAATATTTAGTAAGTAAACTGTGGCGGTTAACCGTCAATTAGTAAATATTGATAGACGTGATTAGTTGTTTGCCTGTTAACTGCTTGTTTGTTTAACTTGAAGTGTTAAAAGTGACAATTACTTTTTAGATCAATTGGCTTTATTATAAATATTTCGATTCCTATAAAATTTCAATGTGCGATTCCAGAACATCAATAAGGTGCCAAGTACTCGCACCTATGTTAATTTCCTGGAGTCAACTCTATTAAAAGTCAATTACTTTCGCCGAAGCACCGACGCAGATATCATAAAACAATTATTGCTATTCTCGGGAGAAGAAACTTGAATCTCAGTTCCTACTCATATGATAATGTTAGTGAAATGTTCGAGCAATGTCAATTAACAATGGTGCTTCTTTTTGCTACCGGCGAGTCAATGATACCTCCTAACTCCTCTTTCTCGCCATTGTTCCAACAATTTTTTGTAATTATATGGCATATCTCAACTAAGTAGTTCATCTTTAGAAGCGTTACATAAAGCGTGTTTTAGACGCCCAAGAGTTTTAAGACCCGCTATTTCGTTGTGGAGATGATCGTTTAAGATAACAATATTATGGATGTTGATGATTGCACAATTTTGCGAACAAATACGGAAACTTGTTTGCCGCAAACTGTGCAAGAGTCCACTCGTGACTGAAAAGTGTACGGTTTGCCGAAAACAATGGTCGGTTGCAATAAACTGTTTGCGTTTGATAACTGGCCCTGCCACTCTTTATATTAATTTAAAAAAGCCTTAGAAAATTAGGAATCAAAAACTCTTCCCCTTTGTTCATCCATCCTTAATTTTGAATTATTATTTTTGTAAATTTATAAACCACTTACTATACCTATACAAAAAAAGGATTTTGTGAATATTTTCATAAAGTTTCAACGATTTAGTCTGTTTTTCCATAAAATACCTAATGTATGAGATATTTAGTTTAATTTTGTACAGTCTCTCTTATTTTTGAGCTCTTTTCTGTAACTACTTATTTAAATTGTGACAAACACTCATTTTAAGAATTTACAGAATACGAGTATTTAAATTCAGTTTGTTACAATATCATGTAAAGTATTTTTTTAATGACACATTTTCATCGGTTGTACTAAGTTTTTGAAACTCCTCAGCTACAAATATAGTTTGCTTGATAGATAATTAATTATAAATGTTCGGTGTGTTTTTTATTTTGTACGTATTAGTTAAAGTCCCTGCATTTTTAATTTCTCAAAAGGTTAAAATTATGTGTGAAAATAAAAAAATAAAATTTAGTAAAGAAAAGTTCATTGTTTCTCAAAAAACAAAATAAATTAAATATTACATCTAACTTCATCGTAGGTTATTCATCCATACTATCCATACTAATATTATAAATGCGAAAGTGTCTGTCTGTTACCTCTTGACGCTTGAAACACTGAACCGATTGAGATTAAATTTAGTATGGAGACAGTTCGAGACCATGGAAAGGACATAGGCTACATTTTGTCGCGATATAAAAACATTAGGGGGGTGAAATAGGGGATAAAATTTATGTGGAAAATTCAACTTATCCGGGCGAAGTCGCAGGGAACCACTAGTATACTTATATGCAACAAAATCTTAACATAAAGTATTTACAAGACCCCGATCCTACACTTTAAAAATATTTTCGAAAGAGGAAGTCCGACTTTCAAACATAGCCATCGTGATAGATCCGCATTGATTACCTACAGCGGCAGATGTAGGTATAATGACGTGGACAATAATTCGGCCCATGTCCTTTTAGGGCCGGCCATTACAATTGTGGGTGTCAATCGGTATTGTCACCCTGTCGTTGCGCAACTGTTGCATAATATCGAACGTGTGTTGTTTCTTGTTATTAGCCTCAAGTGTGAACTACGCTAACGAACCAGATGCACTTTCACACTGAACTTCCTCTGCCACTTTACATAAGCTAGTCACGAATTTGCGGAATCCTTCAGAAATTATGTTTAGAAATCGGTGACATCCTTGGATTGCGACATGTCAGCCTGAGGATCTGCAAAAAATGTTGCTAGGTCGATAATCAAATTTGCAGGAGGTTGCAACTGATAGAAATAAACAGAAAATGGCATTTTCATTTTATATAATACGAGTACCTACATATGTTATACCTATTACCTAGTGTGCTGTTTATTTATTTATTTAAGCTATATTGCACAACTGAAAATAATGTACTGAAGGCGGACTTAATGCTAGTGGCATTCTCTATCAGCCATACTGTCCAATAACACGTGACATTAAAGTGTGCAAATAAATGTCTATGGTTGCAAAGCTTTATCACAGATTCGAGATCCTGTGAACAAATTCTTGTACATAAGTCGATTCCGTGTAGATGAACGAGCTGGCGATGCTAGAGAATTCCATCCACTGAGCCACTTCCTGGAACAAACTAGATGCCTAGGTAGTCCGGTCCCCACCACACTCGACCGTCCGCACTTTCCTTTTGTGATCCGTCTAAACGACCTTACGTAATAAATGCTCTGTGATACAAACCGCTATAATTTGAGCAATCCAAATAAGCGTCTGAGTTAGATAATTGTTTAATCTAGATATATATCACCAATTAATTAAATTACAATGCTCATATCCGGCTTTTAGAATAATCAACATGTTTTAAGTATGTAAGCATTTTTATTCTTCTTTATATTGTTGTTAATTATGACTCTTAATTAGTCGCACGCCCGGCGAGTTTTTTTTATTTACGTGTCCTACTTGATAACATTGCAAAGCGACTCAATTTATAAGGCTAGCGAAAGTTTTTTTTTAAATAGATGAAGTTTCTTTAATCGAAAATATTTGCATTGTTTCAGGTTACCCTAGCGGTAATATTCCAAATCGCTCTAGTTTCGGGCAAGGCGTTGGTACAACAAAACCAACAGACACAGCAACAGTTGGAGCATGATTCAACTAAAAACCCTGCCACAGCGCAAAGGCGTGATGGGTACGACTATCCCGCTCCCCCGCAGGACCTGGTGAACCCGTTCCAGGACCACGAAGACTTGCACGCGCACGGAGACCACCACGAAGTCGATCCCCACCACCACGAGGGACACGAGGAACACGAGGAACACCACGTCGTGCACGAGGAGCACCACGACGAACATCACCACGAAGAGGAACACCATGACCACCATGACCATCATGACCACCACGACCCCGGCTACTGGAAGAAAAAACTCATCTGGAAACCCGGATGGAAAAAGATCTGGAAACCGGCCAAGAAACAAATATGGAAACCATCATGGAAAAAAATTTGGAAACCGATCTGGGTGCCGACTAAAATACCAGTGTGGAAAGAAATCAAAGTACCCGACTGGAAAAAAATATACAAGCCCGAGTGGAAACCGATCAAGGTGCCCGCTTGGAAGGAAGTAAAAGTACCGGACTGGAAAAAGATCACAGTTCCCGTTTACAAGGACATCGTTGTACCCGGTTGGAAAGAAATACAAGTACCGGCATGGAAAAAGATCTGGGTCCCCGAATGGGTTAAAGAAGGAGTTCCCGGTGAAAAATATTTAGGCAAAGATCATGATGGTTGGGAATACACTTCACACGACTTATGGAGGAAAAAACTTGTGTGGAAACCAGTATGGAAGAAATACTGGAAGCCAGCCAAGAAACAAATTTGGATTCCAGACAAAAAGTTAGTATGGAAGGATGAATGGAAGCAGATCTGGAAAACTGAGAAGAAGCAAATTTGGATTGACGACAAAAAATTAGTATGGAAAGAAGCTTGGCAACAAATTTGGAAGCCTTCAAAGAAACTGATTTGGGTACCTGATAAAAAATTGGAATGGAAAGAAGCCTGGAAACAGATCTGGGTTCCGGATTGGAAGGATATCTGGCTGCCGGGAGTAAAGAAGATTTGGAGGCCAGTATGGATATCTGAATGGTTCCCTTCACCGGACCACCACGAACATGTACACGAGTCCCACGGCTGGGATCGCAGCGACAAGAACGTCAAAGACAGCCAAGACGCGAAGTCCGCCGAGCCAGCACCGGCGCAGCCCGCCCAGCAAGCGCAGAGTACACCACAGCAATCGACATGGCAATTCCCAATATAACTTAACATTGATTGTAGGTTAACATGAGTGTAAAAAAATTCGTAAGTTCCGACCAAGACCGCAAGGCGGGGAGAAGCGAGGTCTTAGGTCAGAACGAGCATTTCTGCCATAAGAAGTCAAGACTGGAAAGTTGCTGCTGGTCAACGACGATGTAAAGGAACACTTCATGGCACCGTTTGTAGGTATTTTTTGATTCCATTGCCTATTTGTATGCCATGCGAAAAATATGTGCCGGCCGTGCGATTGTTCCTTAGTGAGTGGCTGATGCTGTGAAATACTCAGTCAAAAATATCTCTCCTATAAGTAGATATGAATACTACTTCTTGTTACAAAGATACGTATTATGTTCGTTTCATAGAAAGCTTTAAACAATTAGTGTAAACTAATTGTAGTTACCATACTGATAGTATTAGGATTGAGTAGTGTGTGTGTATAAACGAGAAGGTAGTCGTGCCCTCATGTCGAACATGGCAAGGGTAGTCATAGTCTGTACCCACTGAAGCTGTTTTGTTGTTGTTTTTATTATGTTTAAGTTTAAATTTAAGATTAGTTATGTAATTATAGGAAACGCGAATACCAATGACATTAAATATTGTGTTTTGATTAAAATATAGGCATTTTGATTCACACAGCTATTTCACCTTTAAAAGTTTGTACTAGCATGGACGAATATATTTCGTCCAGGGTACTAGGTACCTAGTTCGAAAATATCTCCAAACCATAATTTTTAAGATGAAATGATCTTTATCCACTTATAGTAAATGGTAGGTCAATCCCACATAGCAAACACTACATAAATGTCTCGCAACGTACTAGTTCTTCTGGCGCAAATTTTATGACGAGTGACTTGCCATTTACACCAACAACATTATCATTTAATAAGTGATTTAAACAGTCCTCCATATAAGCAGGTACCTACTTTAAAAAAAGACAGTGCACTGCTAATAGTAGACATATCTCCTTGTTATCTCGTTTTATGGGGAGTAAATTTTGATGGTGAGTAAGTCAGTAAGTCAGTAATAAAGGAATGAGGGGAGGTTAAGGATCTAGGTGGTCCATCCCGGGCAATATGATCACAAACTTTTGTTTGTGATGGCGGCTGAATAATCCTAACAGCGGTGGTAGCCATCGTTAGCGGTAGCGGCTAGTGCTACTACTCTCCACCGGAGCCCGACGCCAAGCAGCTTGTTGTATTCCGTCGGTGAGTGGGTGTGCCAGAACCTTCTAGGTGAGCTCGCTCGACCATCGACTCTGTCTATGCCACGTCTGGTTTAGTCTAAAGTCAAGAGCAAACCCATTCCAAAGAAAATAAAAACTTTGAGTTGCTTGCTTCGACTATAATTTACCTACGGTGGATGGTGAATCTTAACCCAGATGGATGTAGTGTAAATCGACTTCTACAAAGCTTTTGATCATGATCAAACTAATTCTACTTGATAAACTTTGTATTAAAAAAAAGGATGAAAAAGCATCACAATACCAATGAAAATAGGTCGTCGTACTAATATCTCGTTAACTGCTAGGAACCACCGAATAAAGGTACATGGTTCAATGATAAGTATGGTGGTCACCTATCACAACGCATCGGCTTGACATCTGTCTTTAATAAAGATCATAATAGGTACCTATAAATATTACACTTTTAATTTTGATAAAAACTTTATGATCTCCCGGCTAAAGAATCAGTATTGTAAAGTAAACCGAACTTGCCCTTCCAAAGTTCGATATTATCTTAGTTTTTATAGTTCCGTAGTATTCTGTACCCCATAAGTAAAAAACCGGCCAAGTGTGAGTCGGACTAGCGCACTTAGAGATTTTATTCTAAGGATTTTGATTTTGGTAAAATTACAGCCTTTTAGTACTAACTTTCTCTTATTAAAACCTCGGTCAGACAGACAGACAGACGGACATGACGAAACTATAAGGGTTCCTTGTCAGGACTACGGAACCCTAAAAACGGACGCTTAATATGGGATCACTTTGTTGTCTGTCTGCTTGTCAGGGTCCCTTTCTTAGGAACGCGTGGAAGTATTAAGTTCTTTTCAGATACATTACACTATAAGTGTTGTGGAAATCAGAAACAAACGGTGTTATCATCCTAACCCAAAGACAATAAAGAAAATATGGATTTCTATAATGACCCGACCGGGTATCGAACCCGGGACGTCAAAGATGACGACACCTCGACAACCGGTGTGTGAGCGACTCGGCCAGGGAGGTCGTCAAGTTAAAATTAACATCTACGCTGGGCGCGTAGATGTTAATAAAGCTGTAAAACAAGCAAACATAATTATTGAAAAAATAAAACACCCGTCTGCAAAAATTATTATACTTGTTTTTAAAATGGTTTTTTGATGCCCATATTGCTATGGCAAGGAAAAAATCAATCCCCCCTTTCCCCCTTAATTTCCATTCGTGGGCGCCATTTTTTATTAAATGTAAATAGCCTATGTCACTCTCACAATTTTGACAAATTCAATGACACCTCATATGTCTATAACTGTCCAGGCCTTTGGGCTGTACATACTCTCGAAAAAAATAACCCTCCTTCCGCAGTCGGGTAAAAATACGTTTCTAAGTTTCGGCCATTTTAGCGAGCGAAGAATAAAACGGAATTGAACATAGCCGTTTTAAGACGTCTATCAGGAATATATAATTTCGATTTATTTTATTAAACTTTATGTTAAAAATATATTCTTAAATGTGTCGCAGTCGCATTACATACTTTTAAGCCAGTGCTATCTGTCTTTTCTTATTTTAAAATCAATAGCATTTTATTTTGATTTTTTTATGGGTTGTCTATGGAATCCCACCGCATACATACAATGCTACGGCCTGTGATAACTATGAGATGTCAAATTGAACCTATTCGATTATTCAGACTATAGTACGAAACCCAAAGTGGGCGCAAGTCAGACTCGTACTTGCCAAAATCCATGTTAATTTTTTAAGTCGTAATCTAAAACTTATTAAAGGCAAAAGAATTGTATGCAACATTTATTAACAAGAAAACAGAAAAAAATGACCGAACTTTCCCTGTTGAACCTTATTCTAAGACCCCCGGGAGCCTTGTCGCTACAATCGAATGTCAAGTGCATGAAAACAGCCATAAAGGAATACCTATCGAAACAGCGCAATCTCCTTTCCGCTTTTGTGGAATGTGTACGGGAATCGCCTGCCTGTAAGTATAAATAAATATTTGTATGAAACGCAGTAAATTAAAACGCAGGTATGAAAAATTTAGACATGTAAAACAAGGCAACAGATTCATGGGCAGAACACAGCAAACTACCGGAGATAACACCCCTGACATCATAGGACTGACATTAAAATCGGTTCAGCCACACGCGATATAGTCGCGGACAAACATATAGGATGACCCACAGCCACAAGTCATACAAGGTCAAGCCGAAATAAGGTGATGGACCAAACAAAGCTTACCTATCCTGTACTATCAGCAAAATAATAAGTAGGAGGTACAGGCAACTAAACATGACATAGGTTTTCCAACGATGAATTATTCAATCAAGCAATGAGTTAGGTTAGGTTAGTTTGTAGTTTAGTGTTAGTGTAGTTGTGTTAGTATACATATAAAGAATAATGACAAAAACAAAAAATGAAATGAATATATAGGTATAGGTAATATAGCCTGACCAGTAATATATGGGACCTGAATTAAGGGCGCTTCGAATCCTCTTTATATGACAACACTTGGTATAATCATACCAGCATAGATTGGCAACTGAACATAAAAAAACATATTTTTACATGTTTACATTAATATTATTTTTTCACCTGCTGCCTAATGATAACAGATTCTACAGAACACTAGCGATTTTTGTACTTATTAAATTATGTACCCTTTGTAATAAAGACCTAGAATTTTGGACCAAAACCCAATTAGCTTTACAAAACCACTAACGGGTAAAAGAAACATTAATTCACTGGTTTTCTATATGATATAATTTATGATGTTATCATAATTTTAATAATGTATAGGAAATCATGGAAAACTCTACGAACTATTATAGTTGAAATATCAAAGTAGGGTTGAAATAAAGAAAATAAAGCTCAAACCAAGTATTTACTATATTCATTTTTCAAAATCGTTATTAAAATATTCTCCGTAGCCACCAGTAGCCAATTTTCGCTATTCGCACTATATGACATTTCAAAAATTTGTGATGACAACTATATCAGTAACTAATTTAAAGAAACCGTGGTGATCACTTAGACTTTCTTGTCGAAAAATACTTACAACACATGTTAAACCACTTTTCTTTCACGAAAACGAACAGTTCTCGTTATTTTTATCACATAAAAATTGGTCGAAAATTAGATTACGCGTCCACTTTGACACTTATCATTATGACAATTAATGACATGTCAATGACGATTTAAGGTTTCTGTTGCCAGTAAAAGAAATTAGTTCCAGTTGTTTTCCGCAATAGGGCGAGGTCCCATATATTCTTGGTCAGGCTATACATATATTATGGTGCAGAGTCCTGTCCGAAGGGATTACTACTGGATAGGATGCCGTTTGCGGCAATCTCGACTCACAAGTTCAAAGATTAAAGACCTTTCCGTGCTGTCAGGTGGCCACCCCATTGCGGAGCTGGCAGCCCAGCTCCGACCGCCATGTCATTCTGCTTTTTGTGACAATCGCGATTCACGTTCTTCTCGATTTTATCAAGTTTTAACCGAGTTTTACAATCTTGATCATCATAATTTTTAAGCTACAAGTTTTTCCGGGCTCAGGTTAGTACCTTCTATAATCATAAGGATTATTGTGCATTTAAAGGCTGGTATTTATGAGCCTAATTTTCCCAGGGCTGATCCGAGGGATCATCGGCTTACATGAAAATGTAGCCCTATTTTTTTCGTTTAAGGCCTTTGACACCCTTAGAATCTAAGGGACAAGGACTTTGAATTGACAAGCTACCCTGAAAGGATCGGAAGGATCGTTTGACCTAGTCCGAGGGACACGCAAAGGGTCTAATTATGCAAAATCATTTGCCATTTTGTTTAGGTGTAATGGTCTCTGACCATAGACTATAAACAAATCAAATAATGTAGACCATAGACATTATTTTTTCTTTTTATGGTTGCTGTAAGGGTCATGCAAAGGACTTCACGCCATACAGCCAATCGAGCATAGACAAAGAATAATGCAAACATTTTTCACCTTTTCAGTTAGCCGAACCTGTCAAAATGTCGAATCGACAACACTCTGTGTCTATGGACGAAGTCGTTAAGAGATTAAAAAGTATTGAAAACAAAATAGGTCTGGAAGACGACGAATGTAGTTCGAATAACAGTGATTCTTGGGCGGTTGAATATTTGGAACTATCAGATTCTGAAGGCTCACCAGTGCAGCATGAGGTAGCGGAAACGATCGATGCTGACCTCAAGCCTGAGATCATTAAAATAGACAATGATGCGGACACAAACGAACAGTTTCAACTCCCAGACGACGTTCGGCAGCTCCTAGGTAGTTTGCCAGAACAAGAGTGCCGTTCGGGCCCTAATGTTATCTCAGAGCTAGCTTTGAAAGTACACACCATCATCCGAAATGGGATGCGAAAGGAGGAGAGAGAGGAGATCCTGAAAAGGAATCCATTTCCGAAGAATTGCATACATATCGGAGGACCAAAATTGAATGCTGAAATAGCAGCAACCCTCACGCAACGACAGCTATCAGGGGATAAGAAAATATCCACCCGGCAAGACAAGGTGGCTCTGGCAGCAATTCTTCGTACGACAGACAACCTGATTCGACATAATGACAATGAAATGTATCTTTCCTTATTGACGCCATAAATATACTGTCTGATATTCAGTATGTTGATACCAAGATCAGGAAGACTTCTATTACACCAGTTTTAGATAAGAAATTGATTAATTTTCTGGATGTAGAAAACGGCACAGTAGACGAATTCTTGTTTGGGAAGGACCTAGGCAACAAAATTAAACAATTTAAAAATTTAGGAAGATATGGCGCAAATATCAAGGCAAGGAAATTCCCCACTCCACAGACAAGAACTCAGCATGTACCAGTGCCGAAAGTCGGAACAGGGGGGAGCAACCCGACACCCTCCACATCCAAATACCAACCGAACCATTCAAAAAACTTTCCCAAAAACCGGTCGTGGTTCGTTCCCAAAAAGAACCCACCCACTCAAAAGAAATAAAGGTAAATACCAAACTTAATATAAAAAAGTGGATCACTTTAAACATTAATCCATACGTTTTCAAATGGGTCAAAGGCTATAACATCCCTCTTAAGTCCACGCCAATACAACAACATATTCCTCAGAATAATCAATTCTCTAAAGAGGAAAACTTAATCTTAAATGCTTGCATTACAGAATTGCTCAACACTGGCATTATCTCAGAGGTTAAACAAGTAGAGGGACAGTACCTCTCTAAAATATTTGCCGTCACCAATAGTAATGGCAAACATAGATTTATTTTAAACCTTAAGTTATTTAATAGATTTGTTGACACACAGCATTTTAAATTGGAAGACTTAAGAACGGCTATTAAGTTGCTAGTTAAAGATACATTTATTACATTAGACCTCAAAGACGCTTACTATTCCATTCCTATACATTGCTCAAGTAAAAAATATCTCCGATTCATATATAAGAGAATTTTTTTTGAATTCAACTTCTTACCTTTTGGTCTGTGTTCCGCCTCTTCACGAAAACAATGAGGCCAGTAGTTGAACATCTTAGGAAAAGAGGTTATGAGACCGTTAACTACTTAGACGATTTTCTCTTTATACATACTGATGCTAACATCTTAATTGAACAGACATCATATGCCATCAAACTATTACAAGACTTAGGATTCAGTGTAAATTTTGAAAAATCCTGCTTAAGACCCAGTCAAACACGTCAGTTCCTAGGACTTACATTAAACTCCGTTGAATTCACAATTACAGTACCATCAGGAAAAAGACAGGAGATTCATAGGAAAATTCAGGTATTTTCAAACAAGAAACAGTGTAAAATCAGGGAATTGGCTCATTTGATTGGAAAACTAATAGCAGCTTGTCCTGGCATAGCTTATGGTATGGTGCACACAAAGATATTCGAAAGACATAAGATGTTGGCACTAAGCAGCTCTAATAACGATTCTGAAAGTGTTATGGATGTGCCGGAATCTTTTAAAGAAGACCTTAATTGGTGGCTTTCACATATTAACTCATCAGTAAACCCTATACATTCTTATAATTTCTATATTGAAATTTATTCAGACGCATCCAGAGCAGGCTGGGGCGCTGTTTGTGCAGGGAAAAATGTATTTGGTTATTGGGATGAAAATGAAAAAGGCTTTCATATTAATTATCTTGAACTAAAAGCTGCCCTTAAAGCCTTACAGCACTTTGCAACTAACACCTTTAATAAAGGATTTTATTGAGAATAGACAATAAAACCGCAATCATTAATAAAATGGGCAGTGTACAGTATACTCATCTCCACTCTATTGCTAAAGAAATATGGGGATTCTGTGAACAAAGGAAACTGTGGGTTTTTGCCTCCTATGTCGCATCAGAGGAAAATATAGCAGACCTTGAATCTAGAAGATATTTAGATAAAAATGAGCTAGAACTGTCTAAGCAGGCTTTCAATAAAATTATAGGAAAATTTGGTACACCAGACATAGATTTATTTGCTTCATACAAAAATAAAAAATGTAACATATATGTTTCATGGAAACCCGACCCACATGCTCTTACAACAGATGCATTTACTGTAAACTGGAGTAAATTAAACTTCTACGCTTTTCCAAACTTCTCTCTTATTTTAAAGTGTTTGCAAAAAATAAGAAATGAAAAAGCTGAAGGTATTATGGTGGTACCCTTTTGGCCAGCACAAGCGTGGTTCCCATTGTTAAATAAACTTAGGGTGTCTGAATTCATTAAATTTAAAATTTCTGATTGCATATTAAATTCTAGGGACCAACATCTACAGGACCTTACCCTGGTTGCTGTCAAGCTATCAGGAAAGCTTACAACATGAAAGGAATATGGAAAACAGACCTTATCTTGTCCTCAATAACAGAATCTACTAAAAAGCAATATAACAGTGCCTTAAAAACTTGGTGGGAGTATAATATTAAGCAAGGTATGGATCCATATTCTTATACCATTCCAAAGGTGATAGAATTTCTCACATTCACGTTTAATAAAGGTGCCTCTTATGGCACTCTGAATAATATAAGGTCAGCATTATCACTGCTATTAGGTTCTGAGCTAGGAACTGATCAAATAGTTAAAAGATTTTTCAAAGGTATCACCAAGCTGAGACCTACAAGACCTAGATATAAGAAAACCTGGCAACCTAGTATAGTTTTGGATTTCTTATCAAATTGGTTTCCTAATGAAAGTTTAGACTTACATAGACTAGGTAGAAAACTTGCAACCCTGATTGCACTCGTCACAGCACATAGAGTACAAACATTGGTCCCGTAAAAGCACCGATAAATAAAACCACTTTATGAAGGATTTACACTGTACTAAAGAACTAACGAAATAATACATTTCAAAGTATAAGACACAATGAATAAACGAAAGCATAGCGCGAGTCAAGTAGCAGGTAGCGCCATCTAGTGACAAAGTGCGCCAACATCCCGCCACACCAAGGACTTCGTTCTTCTTCATGGCAACAGGATCAGCTTTGATATAGGCCGCTTGCGAATTGATTCCTTGCATTTCAGGCTTACTACTCTGACTTGATCATCGGGTCCTATATGTAACTGGGTTATACGTCCCAATAACCATTTTGATGGAGGAAGATCGTTTCTTTTATTATGACCAAACCGCCTATCTTTGGAGCAGGTATTCTGGTATGCCACTTGTATCTCTGCTGCAAAGTGTTTAAATATTCGGTTGACCATCTCTTCCAAAAGATTTTAACCATTCGTTGCGTAAGTTGCCAGCGCTGCAGCGGACTAATTACATCTTCGATTTGATTAGGTTCTGGTATAATTATTAAAGGTTCTCCAACCAAAAAGTGACCTGGAGTTAATGAAGACATATCATCTGGATTATCATTAAGACCACCGATTGGCCGTGAGTTTAGAACAGCCTCAATCTGACAGAGTACCGTTGTCATTTCTTCGAAAGTAAGTGTTGAATTGCCAATTGTCTTTGTAAGGTTTGTTTTGACTGACTTCACCCCTGATTCCCACAAGCCTCCGAAATTAGGGGGTTTAGGCGGTATAAAGTGCCATATGGTCCCATCATTTTCAAGCATTTCTTCTATCTCTCTTACTACATTGTTCATGCTTTGAACATTTTTGTTGGTTCATTTGCAGCACCCACAAAGTTCAGACCGTTGTCACTCCACATCTCTGCACAGTGACCCCTACGTGACACAAATCGGCGAAAAGCTGCAATAAATCCAGAGGTGGTCAGGTCACTAACAGCTTCCAGATGTACAGCTTTTGTTTTCATACATACAAATAAAGCGATGTATCCTTTAAATGATTTTTGTCCTCTTCCTTTTGACACTCTCATTTGAATAGGTCCGGCAAAATCGACTCCACAAGTCTCAAAAGCTCTTCCAGGATTTACTCTGACGCTGGGAAGTTCACCCATGATTGGTTGTTGGGTTCTAGCGTTGTGACGGATGCATGTCACGCATTTGCGAATGTGTTTTTTTACAGATTGTTTCAAACCTATGATCCAAAATTTGCTTTTTATATAATTCATGGTTAGTGCTGCCCCTCCGTGCATCACCCTTTCATGTGCGTCTCTAATCAACAAATCGCCTAAGTGAGTATTTTTTGGTATAATAATCGGATGTTTATAATTTTCAGATATATTGGCTGATTGTAGTCTGCCTCCCGCTCGTAATAAACCTTTTTCATTTAAGAATGGTGTAAGTGTTATCAACTTACTTCTACTTTTAATCTTTCCTTTTTCTTTCAGGTCTTCCAGTTCTTCAGAGAACTCGGTTTGCTGCACACATTTAATACACGATTCTAAAGTGATATTCATTTCTTTAGCTGTAAGGTACGTAGGTACTTTATTTTCATTTTCTTTAAACTTTTTCAGATTTAGAAACCGTCGACAGTAGGTAGGTACTCGTATCATTTTCCTGAGATTTGAAAATCTATCTATCAGTGATTCTTCTTCTGTATTATGGAATACTTTATTATTTTGTTTTCGTTCTTCTAATTTTGTTTCTGGAACTAACATCTTGTTTGTGTGAATAACAGGATTTTTCATCCAATGCGGTCCGTGCCACCACAGTTCACTGTCTTGTAATTCTGCGGGCTCTATTCCACGAGATGCAATATCTGCTGAGTTTTCTGCTTAAATGACATGGTTCCATCTATCATTATCTAATCTAGTTTGTATTTCTGTTATCCGGTTAGCTACAAATGTTTGCCATCTTATGGGTTGTGATTGTATCCATGCCAAAACAATGGTTGAATCTGTATAAGCGTACACTTGACTTTTTGCTATTTTTAATGTTTCTGCCTTTTCAGCAAGTAATTTAGCCAATAATACAGCGGCGCATAATTCCAATCGTGCAATAGAGATTTATTTCAATGGAGAAATTTTAGTTTTACTATCTAATATTGTGACGTGAACTTCATTTCCTTCTATTACTCTTATGTAAAGAACTGCTGCGTATGCTGCAGTTGATGCATCTGCAAATCCAATGAGTTCAATGCGTTTATTGTTAGGTTGTGTATGTATCCATCTGTTTATTTGTATATTCTGTAATGTGATAAGTTGTTTTCTAAATACTAGCCATTGTTCTAAAAGTTCAGAGGGTATTTCTTCATCCCACCCTGAATTACATAGCCATAGTTTTTGTATGAGTATTTTTGCCTTGACAATAACAGGAGACAACCACCCAAACGGGTCAAATAAACGCGCTACATCCGATAACACTCTTCTTTTTGTAATATGTTTTATTGGCTCTGGCAATTTTACAGCAATTTTAAATTTGTCGTCGTTTCTATCTCAAGTAACTCCCAAAATTTTGATGATTTTGTCTAATTTTATTTCGAATGGTTGAGTATTTTCTTTATTTTGTTGAATTTTGTCTAATAAATTATCAGAGTTACTAGACCACTTTTGGTGTATAAAACCAGCGCTTTCCAATAACACGTTTACTTGTTCATATATTTTTAGAGCTTCGTTTTCTGTGTTGGCGCCAGTCATTAAATCGTCCATATAGAAAGACGTTTTGACAATTTCAGCAGCTAGGGAATAATTTTCACTTTCGTCTTCCGCAGCTTTTATTAGAGTGCGTATTGCAAGGAATGGCTCGCATGCGGTACCAAATGTAACCGTAAGTAATTTATAAACCTTGCAGGTTTCCTTCGGGTTATCTCTCCATAGAATACATTGGTAATTGGTACGTTTTTCGTCCACTAAAATTTGTCTGTACATTTTTGTAATATCACTTACCAGTGCTATTTTATGTTGACGCCATTTAGTAATGAGTGTACGTAAATCGTCTTGTATTACAGGGCCAGTAAGCAATGTTTCATTTAGTGATTGTCCTCTAGATCCTCGTGCGGAAGCATCAAAGACTACTCGTAGTTTAGTAGTGTCTTTATCCTCTCGGATGACTGCGTGATGAGGTAAGAAAATTACATCCTTATCATCTTCATTATTTGTCAAAGCCATGTGTCCTAATTCCTCGTATTCTCTAATTACCCTTGTGTATTCTTCCTTGAGTTTTGGAGTTTGTTGTAATTTTCTCTCTAGCTGTAAAAATCGAGAAATAGCAATTTTTTTTGTGTCTCCACAATAATCCACGGGTGTTTCTATATTTTCTTTAAATGGTAAATTTACTTTATATCTTCCTGACTCGGTTCTAACTGTAGTTTTTCTGTAAATATCTTCACATCTTTGTTCCTCTTTACTTAATTTTCTTTCACTGGTAAGTACTTCATTTTCTACTTCCCAAAATTTTCTTAGTATGTTATTTTCACATTCACAAACATGCATGCTAATAATTTTGTTTTGCTTTACAGATTGCTTCTTGCTAGTATCACCAGAAAGAATCCATCCCAGCTGTGTTTTCTGAGCAATAATTCCAGCAGGACTCTTCAGTAATCCAACTTCTATGATTTTACTATAGACTTCAGCACCTAGTAACAATTGAACCTTATTTGGTGTGTTATACTTCGGATCCGCTAAAGTAATCTCTTCCAGCTCAGGCCAGTTAGAAATTGTTATTGATTGTTGTGGTAAGTATGTTGTGATAGATTTCAAAATATAAGCTTTTACAGGAATGGTGAAAGTTGGATTGTGTCTTGACTGTATTTGTACTTCTACCATATATTTTGTTTGAAGTTGTGTGCTTTCACTCAGTCCTGAAACCAGGCCGTTGATTCATATCTTTTTCAAACTCAGTGTCTGAACGAGATCTTCCGTGACGAACGAGGTTTGTGAACCTTGGTCAATGAGGGCACGGTAGATGTGTTTTTGACCCTGACGCGAAGTCACATCCACGAGTGCGGTGGCTAGTAGTACTTGACCAGGTTGATGTACAAAATGTGATACTATGCTTTGAGTTGAGTCTTTATGACAATTTTCCCTTACAGATTCATCCTTTTTCTCTGGATGTAGCATTGAGTGGTGTTTTTTGTGGCACACCCGACACGAGGTTTTTCTCATACATTTATTAGCCGAGTGATTTGGAATCAGACAGTTAAAACACAAGTTATTAATTTGTACAAACTCATGCCTTTCTTTGTATGAAAGTTTAGCGAATTGTTAACACTGGTAAATGTAATGGTTTTCTTTACAGAATGCACATGAGGTATTTGCAGCTTCTATAGAGGTATGAAATATTTTGCTTTTTGTTGACTTAGTGGTGTGATCGATCATTTCTAAAGACCTGAATCTGGTTTCTAAAAATTCTTTCAGAGTGTCAAAGGATGGAAACGAATCTTTTTCTGAAGCTATGTGCTGCTCCCACAAACAATGACTTTGTGTGTCCAATTTAGAAACGGACATGTAAACAATAATGGCATCCCACTGGTTGGTAGGTAATCTAATATTAATCAAGGAGTTCAAGCATTCTACAGTGGTATCCAATAAATAGTTAATCTGATGGGCTGATTCTGTACTTATATTTCTTATGCCAAAAAGTTTCTTAAAAATGCTGTTTGATATATATCTCTTGTTGTTATATCTATTTTTCAAAATATCCCAGGCTTGTTTATAGTTTTTACTTGTAACTGTTATGGTTTTCAACAGCTGTTCTGCTTTACGTAGTTTTTGAACGTCTTCTATAGATTCATTGGTATGTATGATAGAATTAAATAAATCGTGAAAAGACGGCCACGTGCGGTATATTTATAGTCGGTAAGTTTATCTCGGGAGTTGTTTTTTTGTTTTCAGGTAAGGCAGTTAAGGCGCGGCAGAAGGTAATTCAAGTAGCTTGTTTCTTAAATCGCTTCTGTAATTTATGTAAATCTCTTCACAGGAATCATAAATATCATCAGTAAAATATTTTAAAGTGTTTATATCATCTTCCGGTGTTTCTTCAACAAGATATTCGTGTGTAGTTTTAAATGAATTCCATTTGGTTTCCAAGATTTCTAAGCGTGTTTGTAAATAACTTAAAGTAATCTTGGTTTTTGCACACTTTCCGTAGTTTATTTGAGCTTTTTTAAGTTCATCAAATCTTTTATTTTGCAGGGTAATCGTTTTATTATTTTTTTCTTCCATGTTGTACAATCTTAATTAAAGTCCAAGCTCACAAAATAATAATGAAAAACAGTTTAGGTCCAATTCACTTTAAAAGTCTTTGTTCATACACAAGAAACTATTATTTTTTTTCTAAGTGTTTATATCACTAGCGAAATTTTATAAGTCCAGTGTTCATACTAAATCACTTGAAATTATTTTAAGTCCAAACAAATTCACTTCATAATTCTAAGTGTTTGTAGCACTCGCGAAATTCCCTACCACTGTACTCACGGTTACCAAATTCCAATCCTTAATCACTGAAATCTGTAAAAATGGGCACTAGTCACAACAACACTAAGTTCACTATTTCCTGCACTGTCACACTTAAACCGCACTTCCTATCCGATTCGAAGGACCACTTTGGTCCCGTAAAAGCACCGATAAATAAAACCACTTTATGAAGGATTTACACTGTACCAGGCCTGTGTATCTCCCCGCGGAGGTAGCAAAAACGTACCTACGCGCGGCGTACCTACGAAGGTGCTAAAACAAGTTGCGTGTCGCTACCGGCCAGAGCTACCCTCGCGCGTTTTATTCACCGGCGGCCGCGCGGCTACGTTGCTGGCTGGACGAGAATGAATAAAGTACTAGAAAGAGGCGCTAGATGGCGTTAGAAGCTTCTCGTAGCAGTCAACCCTATCGCGTCGCGTGATATTACGTCACTGAATAGGTTTAGTGTATTATGAATCATATTCCAGAGCAATAAGTATGAAATTATCTTGCAATTGATTTTTGTAGGTGTCTACACGAAAATGTGCTTGACTCTGAGGCGAACTAAATTACGCCATATTGTTGACGACATTGAGTAGACATTTCTTTGAATACAATTGCTCAGTCATACTTCTGTACGAAGTACTAGTATTCTGTGACTGTACTAAAGAACTAACGAAATAATACATTTCAAAGTATAAGACACAATGAATAAACGAAAGCATAGCGCGAGTCAAGTAGCAGGTAGCGCCATCTATCGACTAAGTGCGCCAACAAACAATATCACTGATTATATTGGGAAATATAAATTTTTCCCCAGAAAATATAGAAATCATGATAAGTGATCCTATTAAAACTTCAGGTTTAAACAAAGATCAACCATTGTTGATCTTACAATTTTTTAAATCTAATCCAAAGATTTGTCCAGCTCAATGTTTGTGTGATTATATTACCAAGACCGAAACACTTAGGGAATACACTCAGAACGATAAACTATTCATTTCACACAAGAAACCTCACCTACCAGTTGGTCCACAAACTATAAGCAAGTGGATTAAGCAAACTCTAGGGGAAAGTGGAATAGATATAACAATATTTTCTGGACATAGTACAAGACACGCGGCCACCGCGGCAGCCTATCGGTTAGGTGTTAGCATAGATATGATTAGGAATACAGCAGGCTGGGGTGGTTCATCGGAAACATTTGCAAGATTTTATAATAGACCCGTTGTGGAAGATATGTCTTCGTTTGCAAAGGCTATTTTTAATTACGGGGAAAAATATATCGTTAACTTCTCCATGAGGATATTGTTATGGGGCTATGTAGGAATTGAGTGTAATTTTAATCTTAAGCAATAAAGATTTTAACCAATCATGTAAGTCCCTTCTGGGACAGTATACTTAGATACAAGGAAAAGTGTCAAAATATGTTTAATAATATTGGTTGTGTTTAATTAAAGGCTGGACTCAAACTTTTTAATTGTTTTGTTCTCTGTACATCTATCCAGTAGTAATCCCTTCGGACAGGACTCTGAACCATAATTGTACAATCAAACGAACGTACCTGTGATGTTCGATTGTAATTATGGAGAAAGAGTCCTGTCCGAAGGGACAACCCACCCATATCCCAGACCCTCATCATACAACAATTAAAAGTTTTCGCTCTCTTTGTACTTGAATGACATGGCGGTCGGAGCTGGGTCGCCAGCTCCGCAATGGGGTGGCCACCTGACAGCACGGAAAAGCTCTTTAATCTTTGAACTTGTGAGTCGAGATTGCCGCAAACGGCATCCTATCCAGTAGTAATCCCTTCGGACAGGACTCTTTCTCCATAATTACAATCGAACATCAAAGGTAAGTTCGGTCGATTGTACAAAAATATATTGTACTAAAGACTTGGCTGTATAGACTTGATCCTTTGCATAGATACACAAAAAAAACGGTAATTTAAAAAACTAAAAAACCCGACTGCGTTTCTGTGTAATTGGCAATTAAAAATCCCTAAAACAAGGAAAAGGTCAAACCCGGGTAAAATTGGTACCCATATTAAAAATTGTAACAGTCGGGACCCATTCTAGAAATGGAGGCTTAGTACATTTAGTGCATAGCCACCTATATATCACATTGCAGATTACTTCAATTTACTGACGAAACTGGCTGACTTTCTAACTATTTTTAAATTATTTTTAGTTTTATTATTCAAAACAAAACACCAGACTGCAAAACTTATTATATTTTTGAAATGGTCTCTTTACTGGCTTTCATTTGATACCCATATTGCTATGCTAAGGAAAAAATAAATCCCCCCTCCCCCCTTTATTTCCATTTGCGGGCGCCATTTTAAGAATTTATATAGCCTATGTCACTTTCACAAGTTTGACAAATTCAACGACACCTCATACGTCAAAAACTGTCTAGCCGTCTGGGCTGTAGAGCGTGCCAAACAATTATACATACATACATACATACTTACATACATACATACATACTTACATACATACAAACTCTCGAAAAACATAACCCTCCTTCCGCAGTCGGGTAAAAATGACAATGACATGTGTCACACTCTGGTGCGAGAGTTTTTGGCGGAAAATGAGCCGGTCAAAATGGGCTTCGTTTCATCGCCCGTAGGAAATGGCGCGACACCGGGGTGTCGCTTAGGCGTAAAGAGGTTAATTTTCTAAATTCGTTTTTCGTGGTCATTGTTGTGATTGTGTGGTAGAATAATCTTAATAATGTGCTGCAGAGGAGAACTATTGACGTAAAAGTGAGAAACAAAGTAAGGCGCTCCTATATGATCCGGCTCGATGTTCCCGCTCAAAATTTCGTTGAGAGCATTGAAATACGAACCATCCTCGCATTTCAATGATCTAGGCTAGGTTAGTTAGTAGATTAGTGTTAGTTTAGTTGTTGTCCTCACATTCTTGCCTCAAGGACACGGGTTTATTTTTGATTAAGAAGGTTTTAAGTTTTTTTTATTTTTATTTCATGCATGTCTTTGTGTTAATTTTCTTTTATTGAATAAAATAGTAGTTGTAAAAGAAGAAGAATACCTACTAATGAAGGATATAGCCTGACCAAGAATATATGGGACCTCACCATATTGCGGAAAACAACTGGAACTAATTTCTTATACTGGCAACAAAAAACTCAAATCGTCACTGACATGTCATCAATTGTCATAATGATTAGTGTCAAAGTGGACGCGTAAACTAATATTCGACCAAGTGCAATTTTTATGTGATAAAAATACTAAGAACTATCATAAAAGAAAAGTGGTTTAACATGTGTTGTAGTATTTTTCGATTAGAAAGTCTGTGATCACCACGGTTTCTTTAAATTTATTACTGTTATAGTTGTCATCATGAATTTTTGGTACGTCATATAGTGCGTATAGTGAAAATTGTCTACTGATGGCTACGGAAAATCTTTTAATAACGGTTTTGAAAAATGATTACAATAAATACTTGGTTTGAGCTTTATTTTCTTTATTTCAACCCTACTTGGATATAACAACTAAAATAGTTCGTAGAGTTTTTTAAGATTTTCTATAAATTATAGTAACATTATAAAAAATATCATTTAGAAAAACAATGGATTAATGTTTCTGTTACCCATTAGTGGTTTTGCAAAAATAATTGTTCAAGTCCAAAATTCAAGACCAATATTACAAAGAGTTACTGAATTTAATAAGTACTCAATTTGTGAGTGTTCTGTCATGTTATTTTATCGTAGAATCTGTTATCATTAGGCAGTGGGCTTAAAAAATGAACATGGATGAACATAAAAACATAAAAAATGAACATGGATGAACATAAAATATTAACATAAAAAATATGTTTTTATGTTCAGTTGCCAATCTGCGCTGGTATGACTATACCGAGTGTTGTCATATATAGTGCATTCGAAGCGCCCTTAATTCAGGTCCCATATATCGGCTATAAAAAGGACTTGTCCTCTTTTTGTATGGAGGCTGATTTTTTATTCTAAGATATCACCAACCACTAATAAACCTATATTTATCTTTAAGCTACAAAAATATGAAACACGTAACCATAGAAATCAGAATTTTAAACGCCTCCATTTTTAAAAAAAATATGTATTGTAACAGGCATCATCCATTGTTCACTTACTTGTATTTCCTGGCTGTATGGCTATGTACCATTGCCTTTCCACTGGTGGATAAATATTACAAGGTACTACCTATTACATAATCTGTGGTACAAGGTACCACAGATTATGTACTGGAGCCAGGAAGTTCTGGAGCTCTGGAGTCAGGAAGTTGGTGTGTTACACCCCTGTGCCTCGGAAAGCGTGTTAAGCCGCTGGTCCTGGAGATTTATTTTTGAATCACTCATATGACATTCTGTTGGCGAATGCGACATAGTTTTACTCAAATAATTAAATTTTGGCGTTTATTCATTCTATCGCCCGTGCCCGTCTTGTGCACAATATCTCCTGCGTAAACCTGTTGGATATTTTTTGGGATTGGCCGGCAACCGCAACAGCCGAAAATTCAGTACCTACTTGAAGTAAGTACTTATGTAATTTTATTTATCTAAACTATCAAAATCACCCACACAGCATCTTCCCTCCCCCTCGCACAGTATACCCCTCCCCTTCCACCAGATGTCACGCGCGTGTCTGCCACGTGACCATTGTGGACAAGTCCTTTATATGAAATATACTGAAGACGTGGCTGTATAAACTTGATCCTTTGCCTACCCAAAATGGGTAAATTGAACAAAAAAAAAGCAAAGCAAAGAGCATGATAATCACAAATTATAAAGAGTATGATGATAATAGCAAATAGAAAATACTGACTGATGGACATGGATGAGTTTTTTAAGGAAAAAAGTCCATGCTTATTGTAACTTCTTATCACAAATTCAGTACAAAAGCCTCAAATGTTCATTATTCAAGGCGAACACTAGACGTAGACTCTGTATGTACGAATCTCTTGAATTTACAGTTGATTTGTGGCTAAATGTTCTTCCCTCATTCAATGTTTGTTTTCTGTTGTTCAAATAGTTTTTTTAATGGATGTTGTATTTCTAATCTCAATCAAGTAAACAACTCATAATGCAACCGTTGGTCTCTCCAGTTGGTAAGTATTTATTTCATAAAAGTTGTAGTGATGTAAGAAGTACCTGAATGTTATTGAAAGTATTGAATTTGGGATTGAAGATGCATAAACTTCATAAGGCTTTCTTATACAGTTCTTACCATTTGATTGACTAAAGGTGATTATTAAAAGATTCCCTTAGTGCTGGATAAATTTCTGATTGCTTGCTTTTTATGCTGATAGCTAGCTTGCCATGAAAGTAATAGGAAATATGGTCAGAGGATGTCCTGAGATGCCATAACATTATATATTCCAGATAGCCTATCCTTAACTTATCCAGTGTTGTGGCCAATGGTTGGTCAGAGTGTATCCTTAGGGGGTTTCTGAAAGCATCATGAAACTTGTATTCTTATGTAAAATTTGTCTGACAGTAAACAACATTAAATACTTTATAGGTTCACTTGCATAAGGGTTCCATGATTCATTAGCGATGTGTGTATGTTTTTCCTCTTTGGACAAAGGACTAATAAAATGATGATTAATCTGGCTAACACAGGCATCATCATAGTTTGTTGTAACTCAGTGAGATACTAATTTTATCAACCCCGATATTATAGGAAGGGAGGTACTGAGAACCATAAGGTATTTAGTGCAAAAAAGAAACAAAACTACATCTCCATAAATCGGTTATTATAAGTATCAAAATTATTTGAAAAGTGTGTATATTTTTTTAAATTGATTTAGTAACTATACAGTTTTAAATGTTCAAAAGTAAAGGAAATAAATTTAAAACAAAACTACTTAGTATAAAGCTACCTGCCATTTCTAAATACATATGTAATCGTTATAACGATCGGTAGCAACATCTGGGTTAATAACAACTCATGACTGACTTCAATTTAAAAATTTATGGATTTCTATACACTGATAATATCACCTGTACTGCTAGAGGATTGAAAAGGTAGCTCAGAATAAATATTTGAGGGTGTAATTGTGAGCCAAAGAATATCATGGTACCCACCAGTGTTGGGCAAAATGTAATTAACTACAATTACATAATATATAGATAATAAATAACTCTTTATTGCACACCATAAAAGTAACAACAATACAATTTACTAGAAGAGATTGTAGCATATCTCTTAGCAAAGATGTACAAATTAGGTGGCCTTACCACCTAAATTGTAGAGTGTAGCATATAGCTCTTTGCTATATGCTACACTCTCTTCCAGACAACCTTTGGGTATAGGAAATACTTAATCACAGGAAGGGGGTGATTATAATTGGTGACTTCAATCAATTACAAATTACATGAAACTATAAAAAAGTAATGAAAGTAATTGGTAATTGCAATTACTCAACAACATTTTAGATTTAATTTAAAGTTCAGGTAGTATTCTAAATTAAACTCATTTACTGGTTCATTAAAGGTGTATTTAAATAAAACAGATCACAAATTATGTTATTACAAGTGGTTTCCCATGACTTTTATTACTTGATATAATTTGTTTGCAAGTTTTTAAGAAATTTAATTTAAGTAAAGCTGTCTCATGTCCTTGCCTGCGAATCTTTATACCAAAAAGTATGTTTTTATATAAATTGGTTCAACAGACAGACTTTTGCTTTTATAATATTAGCATGAAACGGTATATATATCATAAGAAATTAACTAATGTGTTTTGTTATTATAATTTATAATAAAAACTAGATTATTTATAAAATATACTTTACAACACAACTCTTTAATAAAACATCTGATCAGATAGTTTCTAATATTTTTGTACACACGATGGCACTTCAGACTACTCAATTTTGACCTTGAGACCGCCTCTATTACCTACGTAATACAAGCTGTTTTCGTAGTTCACATGGGTAACCTGACGTGCTGCCGACTGTACATTAGTCATTGTAACAAACAGCATTTATGTGCTATCACTGGTAGGTACCTAATATTATTAAGGAAAGGATTTTTGTATGTTTGTAATGTAACAAATAAACTTAAAAACGATTAGACCGATTTACCAATAGAAAACTACATAGGTAATTCCTGATAAACATAGGCTGTTTTATTTTTAAAATTACAACCATGCGGAGCTGGTGCGGGTCGCTATTACTAACGTAATCGGATTGAATTTCTTTATTGATATTTTTTGTAGTCCACGTTGTAATAGTACACACATACCAAATTACAGCGAAATCGTTAGAGCCGTTTCCAAGATTACAAAGATAAAGATATAAGAGTAAAAGTATTTTGTCCTTATTAGTATTGCAAAAGCCAATATTTACTTAAAAGGGGGTGGATAAAAACATTATTAATTGGGTAAAAATACTATACAAATTGATTGCATTCGGTGTTCGCCTTAAAGCTTGTCCTTTGACACAAAGACCACCAGCCCTTACCATAATTTACTATCTCTCGCGGTCGTCCATTTCAGCACAGCTGTTTTTCGGGGCTCATGTGACCATCTATTATATTGTCTGCCTGCTTTACTTTTTGATTGGTATCGAGGTGTCCATGATATCACAGTTTTAATAAATTTTTAGAGTTCCGTAGTCAATAGGGAGCCCTTAAAGTTTCGCCATTTCCGTCTGTCTGTCTGACCGCGACCTAGCGCAGTGACTTTTAGTAGATAGAAAGCTGTATGTTGGCACAAGTATCAATGGATATAATAAACTTTTGATGCCTTGCTCTTTGTTAACTACTCGTATACAATCCTTTGTCCAGCTTCAGCCGGTATAGATAAACAGCAACGCGTGTTGATTGCAAGGGTAATGCTATCAAATTCCGATCCTAACGCTCGTATAAACTTGGATAATTGGATAACATTAGTTCATTCGCGGCCTGATATCTCACCAGTTCTCTGGCAATGAGATATAATGTCGGGCAGATAAAAATATAATATTGAGCCCGTTTAGAATGGTGGAAATTCAACTCACTGGATTGTCAAATAATTTCGGTTAGTTTAAAAGTACATACTGCCATTATAAATATTAACCGTTAACGTTGCGAATTCCAGAGTTATGGACAGCATGTATCCGTCGCGTCGTAAAGAAAAGAGTGTGACGTCTACTTTAGCATTGATTTCTATCATCTGTGTAGCTAGCCAGTGTCTTTATGTTTGGTAATATGTGTTACATGTACAACTGCAATGATCTGGTGCGTTTCCAGATCACGAGTCCCGACACAACTCGCACAGGACCGAAGAGATTCATGACACGAGTATCACGGAAGACACACCACTACTCCACAGGTTCCCTGCGGTCCCGGCTTCTCAGAGGAACCCCGTAACTACTGTAGTGGTCACACTTCTGCTTGTCATACTACTATCCGGCATCGTCATTGGGATCTACCTACTGATACTCCAAAGTAGATCTGGTGAGTTTCGAAATGTTACCAAGCAATTTTCGAAATGTTACCAAGAACGGCCAAGCCTTTAGAATCGTATGAATGTACCTAACCTATAAAAAACGGTACTGATTTGTGCATGTTGGACACAACAGATTAATTTAATATTTTTAAGTCTAAATTAATAGCTCAATGTACAGTGTGTCCTGATTTGGACTAGCGATAATTTATGGGCTATTACTTCATTAAATATTATCGACAAAAAGCCCCCGTTGGGTTCTAACTCCCCCCCCCCCCCCTCTTGAAATGGCAGCCATTTTATAATTATTAAAAAAATACTGTTGCTATGGATCTGAAGGTCCTAAAAGTTAGTTACAATGTGTGTTTTAGAAAATGTCCTACCTCCGGTGGAAGAGATGCCACTACGGCTGGTCAGTCGGGTGCAGTGGGATGGCGAGAGGGCGCTGGACCTTGGCGAGTCCCCCCCCAAGGCTACGGAGGTGATAGTTGTGCAGACCGACACTGCACAGTGTCATAGCACTGCCACGTGCACTGAGCTACTGCACCAGATGCAGGTTCGTACTAGGAAGCGAATACATTAAAGAGACCTAATATGGGCGATCTTTCCAAACGGTAAAAAACGATAGAACAAAATAAATAAACCAAATTTCAATTGGTGTTATGCGTTAAACTCAGGCATGGGTACAATGTTAATTATTTTTATTAATTGCTTAAAACTATGTAAACCAGAGGTTGCGGGTTCGAATCCCGCAAGGGGCAAGGGTCTTTGTGATGAGCACGAACATTTGTACCTAAGACATGGATGTTTATAAACGTATAGTCTATCAGTTATCCTAGTCGCCATGGCACTTGAAGCTCTCGCTTAGTTTGGGCTAGGTAATTGGTGTGATTCATTTATTTATTTAATCATTAGTCTGGCCTGCATTATAATTTGAGGCAACCCAAATATCTATATAATATATTTTAACAATTTGAATGAATATAGCTTCTATTCGGGCCTTCTACTATAAATATTGTTTAGATATTTTGTAATATATAATAGTTTTTATCTCGCCACTGTACTGTCCCTGTGTAACTCTTATCATGTTTACAAAGTTTTAATTACCTACAGCGTTATGGAAGATGTGTTAATCAATATGAAATGTATAAAAATGAAAGTACTTAAGTAAAATCTTGTTAACTTAAACAACGAAGTCCCTGTATGTCCATTATTGAGTGCAAACCTAATTATAGAACATTACAAGATAACGCTTTAGTTACAAGTTAGTAATTGAATCTCTTATAATTGAGTTATGTATGAACAGTGGCCTGGAGCTATATTTTTGAATCTTTCTCGTGCAGATTTCTACCGATTTTCGTTCGTCATCATAAACTCTGCACCTTTAAATTACCCGGAGCTCTATGTTTGAATCACTCTCGTACAGATTTCTACCAATTTTTTGTTCGTGATCATAAACTCCGCACCTTTGAATCACCCGGAGCTCTATTTTTGATTCACTCGCGTGCAGATTTCTTATGATTTTTGCTTGTCATTCTCCGCATCTTTGAAAATCTTCATTGCACTCGACCGCTCGAAAACGCAACGAGTGCCCCTACCCACTCGTCACAGAAGGCGAGCGATAGAATAAACGCAAAAATTGAAGTATTTGAGTGAAAACTATGTCGCATCCGCCAACAGAATGTCATACGAGTGATTCAAAAAGAGAGCTCCCGATCAACTGCACTTGAAACCGCAACGAGTGCCCTTACCAATCTGTCATAGAAGGCGAATGATAGAATTAACGTCAAAATTAATGTGTTACAGTAATAATAAGGTGGCATTCGCCAACAGAATGTCATACAAGTGATTCAAAAATCACTCGTCTACAGACAGACAGACACAAAAATATTCAGTTCAAGCGATTCAAAAATACGGATTTTTAGATGACGCACTATATTCAGTAGAAATCTGCAGGCGACTGATTCAAAAATAGAGCCCCTGGAGCTATATTTTTTAATCACTCGCGTGCAGATTTCTACCGATTTTCGTTCTTCATCATAAACTCCGCTCCTTTGCATCACTCGATCGACTGCACTCGAACGCTCGGAAGCGCAACGAGTGCCCTTCCTACTCGTCACAGAAGGCGAGCGATAGAATAAACGTTAACATTAATGTGTTGATTAAAATCGCATTCACCTAAAAAATGTCATACGAGTGATAAAAAATTGAGCTCCAGAACAGCAGACTTTAGTCCGACAAGTTCGTACGCGACCTTCCTGCAGTGGCCAGAGGTGCAGGCGGCGAGGCATGCAAGAGATGTCAACGGGGACGGGTGGTGTTGCGGGGGAGAAGATTTCCTATGACAGTCGCGTGCGATTGGCGCTTCCATGCCTTCCGCACGTCTTGCAAATGAATGAATGAAATTATTTTTTGTTGCAAAATTACTTTTATTACAACTGCATAAGATGTGTGCATCTGTGTTTACCTTGCCGTGCTGACTTTCTTACAGACCGAAGTAGGTAATGTGAATTGTGTCAATATCTGGATAGAGATTAGGTTACATAGATCATAGCGACGGTACTGTACAGATAATGTTTCACTGCGCGAGATCGAGTCCGAAAAGATGCGGTCTAGTGATCTCGGTTCTAAGCCTCTGGCATGCAATCAAATGGAATCATCCCTCAGGGCCTAACGTTCAGGTCTCAGGTCATGCACTTTACATCTCTTTTATAAAGTGACTAGTTCGTGCTACCACGCTCTGTAGTCAAAGACCTCAGGTCATAGAAACAAGAGATATGTAATAACACCATTGATTTATTATATATAAGGATGCACTACGCCATACCAAATCAAAGCCCAAACATGGCACATGTTATTATTCACCTTATGAAGCTTCAACTGGCTAAGTTCATACATTGCCGCTTAAGCTTCAGCTATTTAAATTGTCATGTGTAATTACGCAGCAATGGATGACGACACTCGTCATATGTCAAATATCATTCATTTGAAGATTCATAAGCCAATAATACGAACAAAGAAGTTATGGAGTAGATTGTTTGTTCATGTTTTGTATGAAATTAAGTAACTGATGAAAGTCATGATTTATATTTTATTTACTACTTTTCATAAAATTAGGTATATTATGTGTATGAGAATACGAGTATTTTTTTAATGAAGACACTTTCATAATAATCATATTTCTACATTTCTACTATACAGGTCCAATCTTGTCATACTACAACCAATAAGAATTATATTGACCCAATTCACCAATTCTGGGTAGATACAATACAACTTCACTAAAGTACAAACTAACCTAACCTAACTCATTGAAATGCGGGGACATTTCGATGCTTGACACAAACGATAATGTACAAAATTGATTTTGAGGCAAAATATTCTATAGGTACTATAGTGCACACACACCAACAACATGTTCCACAGATTTATAAGAAGCATAAGGCTACTGCCACAGGTATTATTTTAGTTAATTAATGAGTGTAATTGTATTATAATCGGATTACTAAATTATTCTATTGAAAATGTATCTTATACTTTGAACATTACGTTATTATTTCTCTGCAGCTGTTTTTATTGTTAGCACGGTTTAAAAGACAAGAGTTCCAGCAGAAATTACTATTTATAAAACACTTTTTTTCTGTCTTTATTTTAGCTTCAGTTATTTATTATAGTGTGGTTTTATGAAAATACTTTGATTTACTGCTAAGGTAGCTAGAAGGTTCTCTTCTAAACAGTTGGCAACCTAATTTAAAAATGAGGTGAATAAGGTTACCTAGTTAAGTTCAGTCGGAAGTACGTCAAGGCATACATTTGAACTACAAAAACAGCGTTTATCATGTAAGGAGTAGAAGCGGTATCAAGGTCAACACGTGTAGTCTGACTTGCGGTGTGTAAGTACACTCGGCTCACGTCAGACTACCCCACTTTCACTTTAAGACCACCCCTATTAACTACGTAATAAAAGCTGTTTTATAGCTCACATGTAACCTGACGTACTGCTGGCTGTACTACCGTTTCTTTAGTCTAGGTACTCGTTATACCTAACTTCTACATTGGTTTTTACCGATGGCTAAGATAAACACACACATGACAGTTAAACAACAAGTAAGTGAAATACAACATAAAAACAGGCTGGGTGCCCCGAATACTAGCCTAATTGCAGCCTTTTTGCATCTACATCCCTTTACGTGTAGTGTAATACCTACATATCAGATTCAGAAAAAATATACGAACACACAACGCTATATTTTCTCTTCTCATAAAACTCATCGTCCTGGTTTATTGCGATAAATTTGCTTTATTTTCTTTACAAACATAATTTTATGGAAACCTAAAAACTCAAGTATTTTGTTTAACAAAAAAAAATCACTGGCGACTCCATCCTTAAAATTGACTTTGTTCCGATGACGTCACGTATTTTGTTTCATTTTAGCTTTGGGTGTGAAAGTGATAGAAGATTGGCAATGTTTTACGTAAATAAATTAGAGAATAAAATATTAAAGCAGGTTTCAAGTATTATTTCGGTTTCAAACCTTATCAATAATATTTACCTACCGATGAAACGTCATTCCATATTTTTTACGATTCATTGAGCTGTGATTTTTGCAATTTTTGACGACACACTTAGGCATGTTCATTGCTTGACGGACCACGCGTCATTAGATACTTAATCGGCTTAAAATGGCGATCCGGCCGATTAGAGCATGTGCCATAGCTGTCAGTGTGATGAGATATCCCTATATATATTAAATCAATGAATAACACGGTATTTTTTTTACAGCGAACTTCTATCGCCAAAAGAAATATCAAAATATGTATGAAAAAGTCACATAATGTTTTAGATGTTTAATTACATGATCAGTGAATGTTACGATGACTTATGTCAGTTTCATGCCATCAAAGACATAACTTGTAAAAAAAAAGTCATGCAGCTCAATTCTCTAACCGTAAAAATTGTGAGATCTATGTAACACCAAGTCGGTTGATTTATTCAGTCCCTACTTAAGGTCCTTCTGTATAGATTGACTTTGTCGTTGCGTGAAAACAATGTAGGTACTCGTATGCATATTATATTGAATTAGATTGTTTTGTTGCGTCATAAAAACTTCTAGAACGCTTTAGTAACCATAAGGATCACAGTTGTTTAATTCACAACTGTCATTGCCCCGCAGTGAAATGTGAAGTGTGACCAATCCGCTGCGAAGGATGTTAGTTCTTTTTGCCCATGTCGCGTTCGCACCCATTTCATATCCCTCTATTCTGTGATCTGAGTCAAAGACGCTAGATAACTATATCATTAGCAGAGATCGGAGTAGTTAGATTGGTTTGGAGTCAATGACTGCAAACGTTGCTATTAATATGATATAAACCGAAATTTTGCGTTATCGGTTCTTCAAAAAAGGCATATTTATATTATTCTAGCACTGTCAAAGTACGTAAACTCTATCTACCTACTCCGATCTATGTTCATTAGTAAATAGCTCGCCACAGCCGATTCGTAAATCAAGCCAATGTCTTATCTTCCAGAATAAAACTGCTGACGGCGCAACATTGCCGTACAACTTCTTGGTATCGTCGGACGGACAAACGTACGAGGCGCTCGGTTGGCGCCGGCAGTCCTCGATGTTCCCCCAACATTCCTCATCGGCTTTAGTCCTAGCTTTTATAGGTACGTACGGTAATCAGCATATGAGTGCCTGATGGAGAACATTTTGGGCATTTCGAAGAAATCTCAGAGCATATAATGTACTGGGTTCTGAGTGGAGACTAGTCTGACGTACACTGTCCCCTTCTAAAACCTTTGGGCCTGAGTAATCACGTGACACAATAATATGTATATTATTATTTAGGATGATATGTATATTATTATCATCCTGTAGGATGTTAGTGTAAACAGTCTCATCCTTTAAGGGTGCCTTTAATATGGCCATCAATACCGACAACTTTTACTATGGGGTCATGAGAGGTCGAAATCTAAAAAAGGTCCTTAATACAAATAATTCTGCTTCGTCAATGATAATATTATGGAGATATTGTTGGCCATATTCACCGGGACATTGGTCTGCCCTCGAGTTATTGGGGGTTGATATGGATGGGTGAGTCTGGGTGGATATAATAATGTATTTTCCAGTCCATAAATAGGGAAGATCTCACATCTTTCATGTGCGGCCTTGACGAAGCTGTAAAATAAACTCACTAACTTCTAAATTGATTATGAGTTCTGAATTTATCTACTCGCATATTCACGTCGATATTCCTAGAATCTTACTAAAACGTTTGGTTATTTCAGGTAATTTTACGAGTACAACTCCACCGCACGCTCAGTTGGTGGAAGCAAATAAGTTTTTCGCCGTATCTGTGAGTCGGCAATATTTACAACCTTTGTACACTGTGATCGGTAAAAATACAAAGATTCCAGCAAAAGGCCTGTTCTCCAGCATGGAGCAACTACCGCAGTGGAACGCCGAATTATCTGACATATCGAATACGTAGTGTAAAGTTAGGTTAGTTAGTTTGCTATGACCTAGTCTAGTTACCTAACTAGTAAGAAGATGATTATTATTACGTTGATAGTTATTTATACCGCCTTATTAATAATTATAGTTTTTTTCAACAGTTGAATAAATATGATGGATAAAAAATCCATATTTTCGTGTTACCTATCTGTCATCAATTCTAAATTTGATTGAATAAGCTGTGCTTGGAAAAAGACTTTGATTCGAAATCGGGACGAAACCAGGATATGGAAAACCTATTCATATAATGATTAACCGTTTCAATCGGTTAACTATTTTGTTACTAAATTAAAACCGTTAACCGAAATCCTGGTACACCCAATCGTATCGGTATTGCTTTCCTTGGTTTTATCTTTTTATCTATTAAGGGGAAAGACCAGGCGCCATTTCTCCATACAAACGTAGTCCCCTGTTTTCTCCCTGGATAATGGCTAAAGGCAAAATATTTTTTAACCATAAAATCAACATTTACCACAGCTATGCTCCTATTTTTAGTTTTTTCTTATATTCGAATTAACAAAGGTAATATAAGTCATCAAAAACTAAGAAAATTGCCTAATTTCAACCTCAACTTTGAGACGCTCGCCCAAAAAATCTACGCAAATAAACACTAAAACTAAAACATAGGAGCATAGTCCCACCTTTTAAGAAACGATTTCAGAAGAAAATATTATCATTGGTCAAATTTTGGACGAGGAAATAGGGGACTTCGAAATGCTGTTTAGGAAGGATTTATCGGTCTGCGCTCGTTTGTCCCTTTCTTGCTTGGGCGGCTACCAGACATCGCATCGAGACAGCAACAATACCTATTCTTCAAATACCACGGGACCGCGTTTCCTCTTAAGGTTTACAGAAATCGTTTTGGTATAACCCAAACTTATGGGTTACTAGTTGAAACTCTTAACAGAAATAAAACAATATTTTAGTTGACAATAGAAAGAGACAGCGATAGCATTCGGAAAACAAGTACGCGTGCGCAAGCCGCGCGTCCTGCCGCTCGGTCTTCCTAACGCATAGTTTCGTTACGAAACATTGTTTTGTAAATTATTTTGTAGGTTTTTTCCGCTTTTGACTCGAATATGTTGTAGTTTGATCTGTAGTATAAATGACGACCGTCTTGGTATAGTGGTTCGCGCTCCGGACTACAAAACCAGAGGTTGCGGGCTATGTTTGTGTGATGTGCAGAATTGTACCTTAGTTACGGATGTTTATAAACGTATATAAGTATGTCTATCCGTTATCCTAGTCACCATAGCACAAGCTCACGCTTAGTTTGGGTTGTTGAACCAATTTATTTAACTTCTCACGGCTGGGTTTGTTTAATGATAAAGGGTGAAATATGATTGCTATTATTAAATTGCGTTCATAAATGATGTTACTTGTTATCTGTTAATTTATTTAAAAATAAGTACATACATTAAATTTACTCTATCTTATCCTACATGCGAATGTATTGATGTATATTTTTATTATACAGTACTTGCTTGCTTATTTAGCGAATGTATTAATAATTTGTTAGATCTCAAAGCGAACATTATCAGTTTTTTATAAAACTTGTTAGTATTATGTGTTATTAATACTGAAGTGTCGAATATTAATTAGTATATTATTGGAAATAGCACAGTAAGTCTAGGTTTTTTTTTTAAATTTAGCTCTTATTTTAAATACTAGACTAAAACAATGTTTTACTAAAGTCCGTTTTTCATTGCTTGTCCAACATTGTAAACAATCTTGACATTCCTTTTGAACAAAATCGTTGGCTTAAAAATAAGATAGACACAAAAACTACACCTAATATAGTAGTTTATCATTTAATATATGCAGCTTTTCAGAACTATTAGCAATTTTTTTCAACATTATTAGTTTTAAAAGTCATGAATTTGATTGTTTACAATGTTTGACACGCAAAGAAAAACGGAATTTAGTTACAAACCGATCGTCAAGTAGGGAGACCGGATTCTGACCTGTGTTTTATAAAAACTATTTAAAATCATTAAAACGGCCTCCAAAGAAGGTGCATAATAGTCAAAAATAACTTTACAGAGAAAGCTTTAGTAATATAAAAAAAGTGTCATGGTTCATATAAATGGCACAAGGCCCGCGCGCGAAATATACCTATCGTACTTTGTTTGCCAAATAAAACTAGTTGTACCAATACTTTATTCTATTCAATATCTGTGGCTAAGCACAAATTTACAGGGGTGAATTTCAAGACGAGTGTGTAGAGTAGGTACCTTAAACACAATAGATAAAAATATTAATAGAAGATATTTCATAATCTATACGTTACGTTTATGGAGGCAGTTTAAATATATTTATAGCCCTACTAGTGATTCTCCGCGACTTCGCCCGCAAGAGTTGGATTTAAACTTACGAACCATATAAACTTTCATCCCCCATTTCACCCCCTTAATGTTTTTATATCGCGACGATGTGTAGCCTATGTCCTTTCCAGGGTCTCGAACTGTCTCCACACCAAATTTCATCTCAATCGGTTCAGTGGTTTAAACGTCAAGAGGTAACAGACAGACAGACACACTTTCGCATTTATAATATTAGTATCAATATTTTTCATCTTTTTTGCTTTTATACTTTCTTTTCAGAGCGGGTTAAAATAATACTATAATTTGCAATAAATTATGCTATATGTCCATAGGAATAGATTATATAAATGAAACGTTATTTTATTCATGTGATCTGTGGAATAATAATAATGTCAAATAGTTATACTTATGATATGGTCAAAGTACGACTGAATATTGGCACGAAACTAAAAAGCTAGCTAAATTAATGTTATTATGAGTTCTGAACTATTTTGACTATTGCTTTTATGAACTCTGAATAATAACCATGATAGTAGTGATAATGCTCGGTCGTTAGCCAAATTAAACAAACGCACAAAAAATCACAATGAATGTTGTATGTAATTTAAGGTAATACTATAGGTATTATTTGTAGGTACTATTGTAAGAAATGTATGTTGCTGTTGACCAAAAATTGTAGTTATACTTAGGATGACAAACTCGCAAACCTTAGAAATGATTTTTATATTAATGTCGTTTATTATGTCTGAGGTGCTTGTGGCGCAGTGGCGGCAGCGCTTTGGTAGTGATACCAAAAGTTAAGCAACCCACGGCGCGGTCGTGATTGGATGGGTGACCATTCCGACCATTTAAGTGACGTCCATGACAAGCATCTCCGTGCTTCGGAAGGCACGTTAAGCAGTTGGTCCCGGCTAATATCTGTGGTATTAGTCGTTAAGCCTAGTCAGAGGCCCTAGGGCGGCTTGATAACTTCTGACAGTAAGGTTTGTCACTTGCCTTACATACACCCCTCCACCAATCCGCACTGAGCCCGCGTGGTGAAGTATGGCTCGTTCCTCCTCATAGTTGAGGTGAGGCCTTTTCCCAGCAGTGGGATCTAATAGGCTGACTTATTATATTATTATTATGTCTGCGTTTGTTTCGATCAATGAATGTCTTTTTGTTTTTACGCTTGCGTACCTACTCCATGATTCAGTTTATTTACATTTTTATTTTTTAAGTGGTCATAATAATAGTTTATTACTCACCATAGACGGAAAGTAACAAAACAGATACAAACAAAATGGACTGTAGTGGGTTGATACCTAACCTAGGATGGTCTTCTATCTTAGATTAGGTATCATTCCAATAACAACATATTCTTCAAATATCTCCTCCGAATTGCTTATTATCTACTCATAAGCAATTCGGAGGAGATATTTGAAGAATATAGCCCATAAGTTATGAGCTTTCCAATAAAAAGATAAGACGGTCGTTTATCATTCACACTTTGTTTATCCCCGTTAATATGCGTACAAAGATATGATTTAAAAAAACTCTGTTTAAACTTTTACAAATACATCAATTATTGTTAGATAGTCCGACCGCGTGAGTCCTCGCCTGGGGAGTACAGGGGTGCGGGGGTAGACGAGTACGTGGAAAATGGGCGGGCGAGCGCTTGTGTTTAGAATTTTAAAATAAAGTGAATTTCGAATTTTATAAATTAAAAATTTAAATCACCCAATCAAATAATAACCGCCGCCCGCTATAATACATATTTTAACGGGTGGTCGAGCTTGTTTATAAAATGAAATGACACAGTAATTTATTTATAACATTTTATTGAAATTGATTTTCTTTACTTTAACCTACCTATAACTTTTATAATATAGCTTCATATATGTTGTCTCTCGATATTCATTACCAAAGGGAATTAGGAAGAGGCAAAATATATGAAGTAACAATTAAAGAAGTAACATTCCTGTATGCGTAAGTAGAATATTTGATTGTGCAATATCGTGTAAATATAATAAGAGTAAATTATATACACCGAAATGTTATTTTTATTTAAAAGAAACATTTTTAGTTAGTACTTATTAGATGAATAGTTACGAAGTATAATAATGCTGTAAATGAGGTTCTAGTAGACAGTGAAATCGGAGTCATAATGATTTTTCACAAGTAACCGTTTATTGAAATTATTTTTGAATCGAATTTGTCATATCAAGTCATAATACAAAAAGGCTCAGTTGTGTATCTACTTTAAAGAGTCTTCTTAAAATTGTAATATAACACTTACATATTTTTTGTACACGTTATTGTCCTTAAACTTAGTATACCTTTTTGAATTAATCGATATTTTAAAAATATTATCAAACTTCACTTACAAAAATTAATCGACTGTGTCAT
Source organism: Pyrausta nigrata (assembly GCA_949316185.1). Classification (NCBI taxonomy): domain Eukaryota; kingdom Metazoa; phylum Arthropoda; class Insecta; order Lepidoptera; family Crambidae; genus Pyrausta; species Pyrausta nigrata. The sequence continues at coordinate 7,338,644 of OX438936.1, forward strand.
CCGGTGGGACTCGAACCCACGTCCCTTCGGATGACACAGTCGATTAATTTTTGTAAGTGAAATTTGATTTAATTTCGTAAAAACTTGCAAAATAATTGCTTAAGTTATAATAATATTATACGATATTTTAGATTTTAAAATATTCTCGTTAATATATTTACAACTTCTTTGTCCCTCTTTGAGAGATTGATTAATTCGCAGTTATAAGAAATACATACAAGTAGATAAAAGACAAGCAGTTAAAATGATTTAAGGGTGATAGCAGCCCACTTTTACTTAGCAGTCTTATGTGGTATGCTTGAACCTAGACTAAAATGTAGATGTTGACTTTTTGTGTCTTCTGTTTAGCTAAATCCACATTTCAGTGGCTTGTGCAACTCACCTGAGGGCCTACGAAATTCGAGTCTCTCAAATTCTCAACGCATCAGTGATTTGACATATTGACACAGCAATAAGAAATAACCTAACCTAACCTAACACATCACAATATTAATAACTAAAACATCTCAGTGGTATTTCATCTGCTACTCGCGTACATTAAAATTAATCTGTCGTCAATCTATTTCTAGTTTTCTAAAGCTGCCTTCTACTGACAACGTGTCTGATTTAGTGTTTTTGTTTTTTGATGAGATGATACCTTTTGTGCTGAGTATCTCCATCTCGTCTAAGTGGCAGACCTTCTTTCTCTGGTCGCTTAGGAGTTGCTTAGTGTAGGAGATCATGTCTTGGAGAGGGATCTCGCCACCGTACACCGTTGGTAGACAGGCGACGTTTATGTTTTTGTGCAACTGCTTAATTGTTGTGTGGATCTGGGGAGTAAATAAAATACCTAATCAGTTTGATCAGTCATATGTTTCAGATTCATATCTTTAGTCACCTGCGTATAGTAGGGGGGGCCAGTAGGGAATTGGAGACTTACTCGAACGCGGCAGCTTAACGTATATGGATAGGTTGTACGGAACTCTACTAATATGAGCTCCTAATATTAACCGCTGGGGCAGCCGTTTGCATTCTAAAAAAGCTGCCATGAGCTTGCGTTATGTCCGAATCGTCAGTTTTTTGAATGGTAGCTTCTTTCGGGTTCACTTAACATCCCCTCTGGAATATCTTACGCTCAAAAATTGTTATTTTTACCGTTTAATATTCCTTATTATATTAGGTGATATACTCGTAGTCCATCCAGTCAGTGTCCAAAAGTTTCTGTAATAATAACTAACTTGTCTTATTGTACTTACGTATAATCGGTCGACCATTTTTGGCGACACCTTGCTCTTAGCAAAGTCTATGATGTATTTGATGGCGGCAGGGATGTTGATCAAGTGGAATTCTTTGTGGCGCATAGGCAGAGATTGCTGTAATATAAAGAAACAGTAAATATATGTGAGGCTCACTTATACAATAGCCATACAAAATGTATAGGTAAACCCCCTTTAAAGTAACTTGAAAAAAACATTGCGTAATAATAATATTTTGAAATTAGATTAAGACACATGAAACCGAAGTCAATTAAAGTAAGTAATACCTAATTATTTAAAAAAAAACGGCTTAGTGCGAGTCAGACTCGCGCACGAAGGGTTCCATCTGTACAAAATATGATACTATGTACTAACTTTTTCACAGTTTTACAAACAGCAAAAGAATCACGTTTGTAAGGAAGCCCCTCTTAAATATGTATTTTATTATGTTTTTAGTATAGACAGACAGCGGAGGCTTAGTAATAGGGTTCCGTCTTTACACTTGGGTAAACCTACTTGTGGTTAACTTTGGAACCCTAAAAAATAAAGCACCCGACTGTCAAAATTATAATATTTTTGAAATAGTATTTTCACTAGCTTTCATTCGACACCCATATTGCTATAGTAAGACATAAAAATAACAACCCCACTCCACCTTTTTTATTTGCGGGCGCCATCTTAAGAATGTATATTGCCTATATCACTACCCAATTCTGACAAATACTGCATGACCGACACACATGTATGTGTGTTTATTATAACAATAATTATACATACATACTCTCGAAAAACATAACCCTCCTTCCGCAGTCGGGTAAAAATAACCTTTTGTAGCGGTTCATTATAGTTTAGACGAAATACTGTGGCTTTAAGGAATCATTACTATGATGCTTCATAGGGCCGGTAGGTAAGTACTTAGTTACACGTTAGCCTTGTTTTATACAAGGCTAACGTGTAACTAAGTATTACAAAACCAATTTTAAAACATACAATGATTCCCTTTTGTTTCATTAATCAAGCGCAACGTTCAAATGGCCCATAGCGTCTTACAAATCGCAGGCTAATTAACTCTAATGCCTTTACGAAATGTGTCCCAGAAACAGTTAACAAAAATACATAATGTGCACCTATTTACGTAAAGTGAGTCATGAATACCAGGTGTAATGTCACTCGTAAATTGTCTTACGTAATTGTACGTAGTGACACTGACTTCGAGCGGAAAAGTGGCCTACTGCGGAGTTGAAACATCGTAATAGATGGAACTGTTTGTTACTTGCTTGTTACGATGGTGAGATTTGCTGATAAACGATTACCGCAAGCAACAGATGTCAAGGCAGTTCTCGGGCTTTGTTGATGTAACTATCTTAGCTTTGTTATGTATTGGGTACAGCTCACATTAGAAATGCACACCCTACCTATAGTAATCATGATGTATGTGGACACTTATTTTAAAGGGCGCAGCGGCAGCCATAAAAATGATTTAATATTAAGATACGGTTAAAATAGTTAGTGTCATGACCACTGTCTTCGGATAGTAAAAACAACATAGTTGCTTATGTAGGTCCCAGAAGGAAAAAAGTACTACTCAAAAAGTACTTATTTTTTAATACTTGAAGAAAATATTTTCTTATTTTTTAAATTAGCTTTCATGATAGCCGGCAGGTTTTTTTAAGAACACGTATCTCGCCGCCATGGCCGCCATAGCCTAAAATTAGAATCATTTCTGTCTTTTTCTGCAGATAAAGAGAAAGATCGTCCCGATCGTCTACTGATTTCTATAAAAACCATCCACGAAGCTAAAGTAGTAAGTTAGTACATATCTTTTACCTTTAAATGAGCATTTCTTGTATATTTATTTATTTCATATGAAGGGGTAATCGGGGTTGAAAAATCGATCTAAGATTAGTCTTATGTTTGAAAAAAGGCGTGTTTTCAAGTTTTCATGCGTTTTTTATTAGTAATTGTTCGACGCGATTTAGATCATGAATTTTGTTCCGGCGACTGTGGGCGTCGTGGTGTAATGCGTGAGACGTCGGACTGAAGAATCGTTGAAAACGTGGGTTCGAATCTCGTTCAGTGATGAAAATTTTTTTTGATCGATAGATGGCGTTATTTCATTCAATTTACCTCCCCCCACTTCATAAGCCTCGCGAAGTCCGTTGGGTTCCAGGCGGTGATGTGGGCGCCGGTGACGCCGCTGCCGTCGCCGACGTGCGTGAACCCACAGATTTGATCGAGCGGGTCTTCCAACAGACTCTCGTAAATCATGGCGTGCACGCGACACATGTCCCAACAGGTTAGCTTGCTGGCGTTAAATCTACCTGTAAGTATTAGGTCAATATGGATATTGATGTAAGTAGGACTAGCTTATTCAACCTTTTAAGGACTGGCTGCGTTTTCAGCGATTGATCGAAAATCAAATAACCAAACACTATTCATCGAAACGTCACGTTTATTATATGGAATTTTCAAATGATCGAACGTTCAAAATATCGAATCGAATTGTTATTATTATATCAAAAGCTTACTACATCTAATGGTTGAATCGAATCGAATGAACACTTCCCGCGCTACTGTTCCTACCCATTATTTCATCTTCTAATGGGATCTTAATTAAACTGTATGTTCGTGAAGTTAACAAACACTTGGTAGAGTTTGACGAAACACTTCAGAAATCGATTTATCTACTTACAACAAGAAGTTGACTAAGTACTGCTCGTATCTAAGTTGTCGTAAGAAGACAAATACGTACTTAGTGTCGCATAAGTATTCATTTTGAGGATTAAAGATGTAGTTTATTCGAACTTATCTGTTTGTTTTAAAGATCGTAAATATTTTGATTAAAATATTTTAACGATTTGCATAATAAACTAACATTGTTATCACTTACGAGTACATACAACACAAGTTAGGTACCTACTTACCTAATAATTTAGATAGAAGCTGTATATGTATGAGCAGGAAGGTACTAACAAAATCTATAGGCTTGTCTGTGTCAAATGTAATGTAGGCTACACCCACTTTCGCATCGGTACCATCGCATTTAAATTTAATTGACGCTCATTGAGTAATAGACCGTTTAAGCCATACGGCTGTCGCAACATTGAATGTAAGTTTGGTAACTAAAGTATAACAATAAGAAGTTCTTACTCATGTTGTAAACGATGACCCGCCGACCCCTGTTGTCACGAACCGGCGATACGACCATGTACCTTTGAAGTTAGGAAAGCGTTTTGAAAGAGAGGTAATTACACTCAAACGGAATTAAATCGCATAATATTTGCTGGTTATGTAACTTAGAAATTCGCGCTACGAGACTCCCGAGCGGGGAGTTCAAGGCTGTTGCCCACTAAAGGAGGTGCGTGAGAACAGATCTCATGTCGTGATGAATGCTATTCGATTATAATATGCCATATTGCAATACGTCAGACTTTCTAGGTGACCGTGTTACAGAATGACATTGCAATACATAGGCATTCGCAAGGGCCTGATCCACGATTTCTCATAATGAACGAATTACTTTTACGAAATCATGATAAATTGTTATGTATTATAACTTTTAATTGATACTTAACATTATGCAATTCCTCATGCGTTATTAGCTATGGAGATTGGAGATCAATATCGATCAAATTAATCGAGGCAAAAGTTGAACGCAGATTTCCAGACTTTAAGTGTTAACTGGTATAATTACCCATTGTTAATAATATCCTGTAGTTTCGAATCTTCGCTGTCTAGATTCATGAAAATCTCTGGGTAGTATTTGCGTAAGCTCAGGTACTTGAGAAGTGTCTGCTGGGCCATCGGTATGCTGTATTTCTTGTGTCGGAGAAACCGTAACAAGAATGACTCATCTGTAACAAAAAAATGTTAGTTAATTATCTACAAAACACGTGCGTAATTTTGCATAAAGTTCGATTTAAATGTTTACAGTCTTAGTTTCTCATAAAAACCATTACTAATGTAAGGTACGGTACCCTTGTAACCGCTTCATTAAAGAAAATAGTTGTCACACTCAAGTCATGCTATGATCTTAATTTTCGTTAATCACCTTGTCGCACATTTTTGATGTCACTATTCTGTTGGATCCAGTCGCGCATGATGGCCAGGGCCTGTTCCCGGGAGGCCGGCGTCTCCCTCAGCTCCTTGGCCGTCTCCGCCGCGATGCTCTGGACGCTCCTGCCCACCTTCCCCTTGTCGATCTTCTCGCTGCCGATGTTCCACGTCGTGGTCACCGTCAACAAAACGCTCGCTGTCGTCATCTTGATCTACGGTGTTCTGTGAAGACAAGACTTGTTACGAAACGATACGATACGATGTGCTATTCAGCCAAGATCTAAGCCTGATCCGGTAAAACCGGCACATCAAATAGCACGATTTTTGTAAGGAAAGACACGCTATGGGATGGGAGAGGAAGACCGACTAGCCGGAGCCCATCGGCCTCAACCAACAAGATATTCATCGAGCTTGGTATAGAAATATAGGTAGAGTCGGGAATCGTTATAGGACTGAGCGTTAATGAGGTGGACGGTCTGCCTTGGTGGATACACGTGTTCTTCAAGAGCTTTTTTCTGTGAAGACAAGACTTGTTATATAATAAAACTGTATACGACGAGTTCTCTGGTTTTTGAATTTTTTTGTCTGTATGTAGGTTATCTATGTTTCATAAGGACTCGAAATCTGCTGATTAATTGTGATGTCTGAACATGTATTCTGATCTCGTAGAGCACAAACTAGCTCCGCTATATTTCATATCGGTCGTAGAGTAAGTAGTACAACATGGTAAATTAAGATGTCGTGCATACTGGGATGTGATTCGCAGCAAAAGACATGCTATGGGCGCTTGCGCTGCCCAATATTGGAATCCTTTTAATGTGAAACCAATTCTGTCTTAATTCTTGGTTTCGGTATATTAAATAGAACTTAAGAGTAAGATTTCCAAGTACTTACGATATCCTTTTAAACTAAAAGGAGAATAAAGCATGTATACCTGCACCTACTCATTTAGAACATAATGACTACGTCTAGGTACGGAACCTATAATATTTATAAGTAATTATAACTATGGTTACGTCATTATGTTAGCTTTACTTACTTATTCTTATGATCGTATAAAGGTGCAGTAAGGGTACCTACCTAACTTCTTTCATATTACTACCTATTGGTACACACGTAGAGATTCAAGGGTAACTTTTTTCATATTATTGAAACAATCGTTAAATGCTATAGACCAATGTGTCCTTTATTAATGGCTTGTTATAATAGCAAATTAACAAGATTTTTAAGCCCTTAATTTATTCATTAAAACATAGCTACTACCTAAGCATTTAGCTTTAAAACCAATTACACTAGTAGCGATAGGTAGATCATTTGATGTTGATACATCTTGAAATATCTACTCTTGTTTTAAATTTTGTAAATTTTTAGCAGATTGGCGCTGGCTCATCAGTTCTTGCGGAATATAATCTGCTACATTCCCAAGTGCCTGAACGGTAGAAGGTGACCAATCGGCTGGGGCACCAAACGCAGCAGGATTCACCGCGAGCGTTGCGAACGCCTTCAAGACTTCGGGCTTGCAATTTTCAAGCTTCCCTAGCATTATAGCAGCCTCCTTATACGCTGAAGGGTGAATCCTTTCTATCTCGCTTTGATTAAAAGCACACAGTATCTGCCTGAGGGCCGTCAAGTCGTAGTACGAGTAATCTTCGGGTACCTTTCCAGCAAAGTCTTCACGAACCCGATCGGCGATAGCCGCCAGCTGCTGTTCGTTCAATCCGTAGTTCAAACCAAAATTAGAAATAACATCAATGTTAGAGAGCGTCAAATTTCCGTAATCATCCGGCGTCAAAGCGGGCGTGACCCAATGAAGCATCATAAGAATTGTATCTGGAACGTTCCCAATGCCACCGTAAAAACTTATAATTGATTGCCATATGAAATCCGCTTCCTCTTTCGGCAACTGTTCCTTTCCCAAATGAGCGAGGCACTGAACCGTATCTTTGGATTGAAGAGTTTGCAATTCGTTCAATGTGAACCTTTTGTTTTCCGGCAGGTCCAGGATTTCGTCACATGTTAAACTGTATGCTAAACAAAAATTTGCAATCAGCATTGTCAATTTCAACATTTTGTCTACGAAATGGTCAGAATCCGATGAAAAGCAATTTAGCGCCGACACTTGTGACTCGTGATATCTTCACATATCGAGTAACGAAAGTTTCAACGTCATGGGGTCGGTTTCCAAGGTGTGCCTCATGGTTAATTCAGTTCCTAATTAATTGGATGTAGAGGGGGCGTGACTATCACTCGTAAGTAACGTTAGAAATGCCGCATCTATTATTGCATGGGTATATTTCAAGAAGGTCGAAGTTACCTGCTAACTACACATTTATTATTGGTAAGGCTACCTCGATTGTGTTGTGATCAATCATACTTATAGCCTGAACTAATAGCATGAGCACCTGCACTATGAATGGTTTATGAACAAACAAACATACCTAAGTAGTAAATAGTTAACTAGCTTTCCACTTATACCTATGCGATTCGTACTACCATGGTACTACTACTCATATCTACCTACACACTACACATCATATTAAGTGTTACTTATCATATTAAGTGCGAAGCTAAGGTCGTGGGACATTTTTAAGTCCCCATTTGACAATATTTCGGGACTTTTAATTAAGTAATTAAAAGTATAAATTATTGCTAAAACTTCAATGTTATAAAAGCCATACTGCTTATATATAACCAGTAATCGAAAGCTAACTTAACTGTCACTTAAAAGTTTTGCCATGTCTGGTTTTGTTTTTGTATGAAGTAGTAAACCCATAAACCCATAATATACATAAGTTTTTTTAAAAGTTGACATCAATACATAAGCTTTTTTAGCACATCATCATTTTTTTCGAATGTTAGCTTACATACATACCTACGTTAAGTAGGTCCGTCCGTTGTTATCACAAAGGCCTTTGCCGATCGTCAATTGGAAATCGCGCATTATCGCGATTAAAATTAACATTCAATCACTTGCAATTGCAAAACATAACGTGCTACATTTTCAAAACTTGCAAAAGAGTTCAGTTAGTCAACCGAGCCAACATTGCCGACATTTTTATGTTAGTACTGGACTATCAGCACCGACGAAGAAATACGTAATACCTACCTAATAAGCCGTAATAACAAATTCGACAAACTCGGAAAATACTATTTGCAGTCGTTCTTAGCTTCATAAAATATTTTGGAGTGTGATTAAACTTTTTGGGACTGACTAAGCTAAGGTTGCCACACTGGCTGGACTTGGCTAAATAGTCCAACTACTTCTTCTTATCGTGTCGATAGTAAAGCGACTTAAATTTGTTGTACCCAGTAATTGGCGGCGCGGATTGCCTTGTCGTTTGCACACATAAGGTCTTCTAGAGAGCAGGAGTCAGGGCATGCAGGACAAGACAAGAGATGGGACATGTCTTAGATACTTATTTCATACGTTGTCGCAGCCCCGGTTTGACAAAATCGTAGATGAGGGGGACTGTCTTAGCTGTTTACGTTTGTAGCCAAACTTTATCATATCAATCCTTATGAACATTATGTATAACAAGTGCGTGTTCCACTCATAGGCAATATGTATTAGCTAAGCATGTTGTTGCCGTTTACAATGGATGACGTAAGGGGTATCATATTTGAAGAATAAAGCCGGTCTATAGCAAACAACACGATTGACTATTTGGTTTCGGACGACAAACGTCGTCAAATGTTGCGTAGTCCTGGCATCCGCCTTCGAAAACCGGTGATTTATTACCAAAACGTGCGAAATACGACCACCATGGATTATGTAACTTACTTAAACCTGCTTTGAAGTTATGCATGATCATTTTTGCCTAAACTTGACGGACTATGTAATGGCATAGATGTAGGTGCTTAAATCGTAGTAGGTTAGGTCTATGTGATTTTTTAATAGCTTGCATGTTCTTATCTTGTCTAAGACTTAATTATAGGTTAACTATGATTCAACCAATGATGCGCCAATTAATAACTGAGCTAAGAACAGTGCTAAATAACTACCTAAAATTCCTTTCAAACTGAATAAATGCACCAAAATGATATGCCTACCGGACTATGCTACATTGTCATTAATTGTTAATTATTAATTACCTACCGGACTATGCTACATTGTCATTAATTGTTAATTATTAATTACCTACCGGACTATGCTACATTGTCATTAATTCGACTACAGCTGTAGCTAATAAGGATGTCTTTATATCTTGCCAATCCTTTATAATTGACCTATTCATTTGCAAATAAGGCCTACATTGTACTTTCCATTGTTCTAATTTTTACTCAATATTGGGACACCCTGAGGAAATAATTTGACTCGTTCGTGAAATAGAGGTAGGTATGTCAATATAATGGACGAAAACACGGACGTAAAAGAACTATTATGCCTATTTGAACTTGGTTGTTTGATGTTTGTTATTGTCACATCTTGGCGTGAGTAGAAGATTCTGTGCCTAATGCTACTTCGTTAGCAATTACAATCATAATAAGAATTTAATATTTAAATCTTAGCACTTACGTAATACTCGTTTATACCTACACAATTAGCACCTTCTTTATTGCAAAAACTACCCATGAAATATACTACCTTTATAAGAGCAACTTATTTAGAGTTCTAGAGTACTTAGATTAGCGAATATTTAGATATCGCATTAATTGTTGTTACAAATTATAAATTATTATCAGATAGTCTCTAAAAACTTTAATCAGTATAGTGTGTAGATATTTTATACGGGTAAATATTTTGATGACTGTTTGTGACTGTGTCGGTCCTAAAAGGTCCTAAACAACAAACGTTCGTTTTGTGAACTTTCCTACTTATATTTAAAGATGAAGTCATGACTAACAGTTCGAAAAGTTAAAAATCAAGTTAACTAACATTGCTGCTCGGTCGTTATTTTAAAAAATATAAGCTTTTTAAAGCAATTCAACTAAATTACTGCTTCATATGATCTATACGGTCGGTAACTATCTATTTGGATAAATTATGCGCCTGTATGAAATTTAGACGTGATTTAATAGATAACTAGCTGTCGCCACAGCATAAAAATTTATCATTAAATAATCAAGTCGGTCACTTGAAGAGTCAATTGAAAGTGATTTTGTGTTTGTTAGTTTATTGACACGTAATTTTAAAATCTATTAAGTACACAAGTAAACTATGAGTAGACCTTTTGTAGTATATGTTTTTCAGAGTAATTCATAAAAACCGGCCAAGTGCGAGTCGGACTCGCGCACGAAGGGTTCCGTACCATTAACTTTCAACATTATATAGTATAGGCCAAAAAAACACGTTTGTATGGGAGCCCCATTTTTAATTGAATTATTTATTTTCAAAATGAAATACAACATAATATTCTGTGAATATTTTAAGCATCTACCTGTTGCCATTATAAATATCCAAACAAAAAATTCACGTTTGTTGTATGGGAGCCCCCCTTAAATATTATTATTATTTTAATTTTATTATTTATATTTAAAGTCAATATACAATTTCATATTCTGTGAATATTTCAAGCGTCTAACTGTTGCCGTTATTGATAGCGAGCAAAAAACGCTTAAAAACACGTTTGTTGTATGAGAGCCCCCCTTAAATATTTATTTTATTTTGTTTTTAGTATTTGTTGTTATAGCGGCAACAGAAATATATCATAATATGTGAAAAATTTAACTGTCTAGCTATTACGGTTCATGAGATACAGCCTGGTGACAGACCGACAGACAGATAGCGGAGGCTTAATAATAGGGTCCCGTTTTTACCCTTCGGGTACGGAACCCTAAACATCTGATATATTTAGAACCGCGTACCTACAGGCGAGGCACCTAAAGGTATACCCGATTTTAAAGGAACACTGACAATAGTATGTAGCGCGACAGCAATATTAATAGACATTAATAGACAGATAACGATCAATCTTTAATAGAAATCATAATTAAACTTACTTTTTCAATACACAATGCTATCAAAACTCCAATTTAGGTACTTCGTTAAATTGATGCAACACAACATAAAAACAGACAGATGGACAAAAATACATGACTATTGCCATTCTAACGTCGGCCATAAGGCTTTGAACGAAATGGCTTAAGCGTGTAAAGCTTTTCCTGAAACGCAAGGATTTCTTCTGGCGATTCAATATCAACTCATTGTTACTAAATTGTATTTTTAGTATGCGTAGGTAACTACTTAACTCATAACATCATAATGTAATCGTAACATAAGTATCTAGTTATATTTTTACAATGCCAAATCAGGCTGCATTTGTTCGTGATCGTCTATGACACATTGGAGTCACTCGTACACATTAATGGGCGGGCTCAATATGTAAATGCAACATATTGCATGCATAACATTTACTTTGTGATTCTATTTGTGCGTGTTTATTGATTGAACCTGTTTTGCAAGCCAGTTCGGGACTGGTTTAGCTAAATTATATGCCTTTGAAGGCTTGTATTGCTGGCTGAGCGACCTTCGGGCTTAGGTCTATCTGTTCATGGTACCAGGCTGACTCAATTAAAATTAATGGCGTCCCAAGGTAAAATTTTGCCGCCCCTACATTGTCATGTCAACCACATTAAAAATCAGGTCATTATCTCAACATGCTAAAGAATCGAACGCGGTATAGATCAGGATACACACTTTAAGAGAATCACCATAAGGGCACAAAACGAGAGCGAAGCGAGCGCGGCCATTTTTAGGTACTTACTGAAAAATAAGTCACAAAAGGCTAGCTAAATTTTTCCTAGTTTGGAGAGATCGACACCACTACTCTTTATACATTGCGGCAATTCAGTGTTTAAAAAATACGTTAAAATATTTATCGAGGACCTTCGACGACATGGATAAGAGGCCATATGGATTAATTCTCAACGGTCTAACAAATTTTTCGGATTGCCGAGATCTTCGTACACAGATTCTGTGTCTTAGTAGTCCGAAATAAAAAGATTTTGACTTTTTGATTTAATAGAAGAATCTACCTCCTAGTGGTCCGCCCCGGGCAACGTCAACTCCACCCTATAAGCGGTGGTGAGCTCCGTTAGGTTGCCTAATAGCAACCACCCTCCCACCAGTACACAGTGGCAAGCAGCTTGCTATGTTTCGTAGGTAAATAGGAGTGCCAGAACCTTCTGGGTGTGCTCGCTCTACCGTCGACTGTTTTACCTACGCCACGTCTGGCTTAGTCTAAAGTCAAGAGCAAACCCATTTTAACTTGACCCTCCCTGGCATGGCCCCCTCTCTACATTTATAGCCCGACCGCCTGAGTCGTCGCCTGCTGGGTAAAGGGTGCGTGGGTCGACCGGAACGGGAACCATGAGCGGTGTGAGGGGTGGGCACTTGTGATTTGATGGATGATTTTGAACTTCAAAATTATTTTTGCGTCTACCCTAAGTTAAGTTGTAGGGGTTTACCCCTAAATCCCTCAGGCGAAGACCTTAGGTGGTCGGTCTATAAACTAAAAAAAGAGTCTCCACCAGCTCTAGTAGGTGGTCTACTTGGCCTACTCAAATTTCTATTACATTAGATATATTATGAAGATGATTCAAAATTCGCATATTGATTGTTCAGTCCCCGTCAGCCAAGGGGCAGTTCCCAACTGCATTCTAGTCTTAGAATAAACTTTTAGAACCACAGATTATTTATTTAGAACTGTAGAAATTTTTAAGTGTATTTTTAAGATTCCGTATCCAAAGGGTAAAACCTGAAACCATGCTGTATCTCATGCTGTATCTCGTGATCTGTGATAGATAGACAGTAAAAATTTTATCACATGATGTTTTTCAGTTGCTCCTCTATATCAATAAATACTTAAAATAGAATAATATAAATATTTACATTATATTACTAGCAATTGCCCGCGTTTTCACCCTCGCCAAAAGTCGGATTTTCTATACAAACTTTCATCCCCCTGATGATATCATATCGCGACAAACAGTACCTAGTCTATGTCCTCCCCAGTCAAAAAAAATTTATATAAGGGCCCCCCTTCCATACAAACGTGTTTTTCTGCCGTTTCTAAAACAAAAAAAGGTCATAATATGGTGTCTAATGTTGTATAAATAATGGTACGAAACCCTGCGTGCGGGAGTCCGACTCGCACTTGGCCGGTTTCTTTTATAACTACATTCTATCATCAGAATTGTGTCAAAGAATAATTATAACTGTCGTAATGATAGAGGTAGTCTTTATGTACCTTAACTATAAAATATTTCGCAGAAAAATGGTTGTCGGTACAAACATTACAAGATATGTATGTACATAAGTAGGTAGTTAGTTACATTACCGTAAGTAAACTGCTTTTAATCAAAATTAAGCATCTATCAATCAGCACGGAACGCGGACGGCTAATTTTTAAACTGACCTTTGATGAAATATCATACAAGATAAGATCTTTTATCTTCGCTGCTGATGGACCAGTCCGCCAAAAGCATTGCCAATGACATGCTGATTAATTTGTTTTGATAGTTTACCTACTTAGAAGACTGACACGACCTAGTTAATAAGCTAGGTATATTATGTAAGTATACAATGTGTGACTAAGAAGCACAATTGCTACCACTTTGAGGATCAACTTTGAAATCCTAAATAATTTTTTCACTTCCCCATACTATTTAGTAAATCGGCTAGGTACATTTGTATGGAAAAGTGATATTTTTTGGTCTGTTTTCAAGGTTCTTGTAATAGAGAAAAATGTTGCAGGGGAACTCATTTATCACCTTTTGAAGGCTCCGACATCGGTGACGGGACACACTGTATATGGCTTAGGTATTTTTATGAGATTTATTAGAAAAGGTTTATGAATTTTTAAATGTCCACCTTACAATGTTATACTATGTTTTTTGGGCCTGACTAGCCGTATAAAAAGTTTTTTAATGTTTAATACGTTTGACCACTTTATGATGTCAGGTAACTAACTTCATAGTTCATAAACCATCCACTAGACGTGTATGGAATCGCATCATAAAATTATAGTGCGGTTAGGTAATTCACACATAGATAAACCCGTTTATTTAAATGATTTAGCGATTGTTACATTTGCACAGCCATAAAATATTTAAGTAATAATAATAAGCTTATTGGAGCTCAAAATTTTTTTGAGTAAGGTCTGCAGTAAATTTTTTCGTAATTCCGGACCATTACCAACTTATTCCTAGTAAAATAAAAAAATACGTTTAGTTATACCATTTTAACTAATCTTGGTGAAATTATGCCAAAGCTGAAAAGTCATTACCTATGGATAAAACACACACACACGTTCTCATCAGAAATCGCAGTTGCAGTGTAGTAAATAAATAAAATATCGAATATAATTCATTATACTTATAAGTAGGGAGTACCTTAGTAGCTAGGTAAAAGAAAATTGTACATATGTGTGTGATTAACGATATACACATTAATAAATATGCAGCATAAAAAATAGCATAGACCAAAATTTTATGTATAGCAAATGTCCTAATAAATTAATATTACATATCATCTACTTTTATGTGTCAGCTAGAGTTAGATACTCCTAGTTAATCAGCTAAGATTATATGATCTTTCAGCCTCTTACGAGGAAACAAAATGACTGATACTACCTGCTGCTCTGTAAGCTTTAATTGCGTATTCATTCATAAGGCTTTACTGATTTTGATGTGGTTTTTCATCCAGTAAGTCCTATTAATTTTAATAGGTAGTGAATTGAAGCGTTGGGAAGTCATAGTTATCTCAAATAAATTACAGATACTTTGTTGATTAATATACATTTTAGGTAGTACTTTTTCTACCACGTACAACAAACTCCGAAGATGGGCCGTGTAACGATACTCATACGAGTATTATGATGACAAATAAATCCAAATATAATTTGCGCTAAGCATGGCTGGCTACAAAAGTAATTAAAAAAATAAACTCACGCGATATTGTTTCGGCGCGTAACTTGAGGATTCGCGGCCACCACGTCGACGCGTGTTTGCCGGCGCGCGGGCGCAGTGTATATGCCACGATGCTACGCCCGCCGCTATTTTGTTGATTGTTCTTCTTAACCATAACCACGGTCGTGTGCTATGCAATAACAGCGTGAAATCGTATCCTGTACAACAGTGGTTCCAAAGTAACCGTTTAACTTGGTCCCCCTAAGGTCAGGACAGACCAACAACTTAGCCAGCTTCTACAATTCTAAAAAGCTCGGGTTCGATCTTGTTTGGAGTAGGTAGGGACTGCTTAACTATTATATAATCTGTGCTGCTGCCACCACTGCAATAGATCTGCCAAGCAGATATCACATGGCTGCATTAGACTTGATCGAAAAAAAGCGATATAAATAATTGCAGATACAGAGCTTTGTGAAACTAAGATGCAAGCGTTTAGTGTTCTACTACAGGCTACATCTAGGGGAGTGTACAAGTATTTACATACAATAGGAGGTCCTTGTTAAATAAGTAAACCTATAACAGTACAGTTTCTTTCAGCTCAATCACTATCAGCCAAGCCCTGGATTTCTTAAAATCACAATAATCTCTGTTGCTACACGAAAGCACTGAAAATAAGATCCAAATTAGATATCCCCCGACGAAATTTTAATAGGTACCTACATGTTATAAGTAAACTTCAGTGGTATAGTCGACGGTCTGCAAAGCAAAAAAGGAAAGAAAACCGCAAATCGATGTACACGATTGAAATTTGGTACACAGGTACTTTAGATTAATACATTTATTTTGACGGGTGACGGTTCTCAAAAATATTCCCATGATTCCCGGCAGTAATGACGTCATCAATTTGATACCACACCCGATAGCTGAAAATTGATGGCGTCATCACTGCCCCCTCATGGGAATATTTTAGAGAACCACCGGTCAAAATGATTTATTTATTTATTCCTTATTGCACAAACATAGTAGTACAAATGGCGGACTTAATTGCCTTAAGGCATTCTCTACCAGTCAACCAGTGGGTGAGGCAGAAAAAATCGTGGCGGCGTAAAAAGAACAACATACTAATTGAACTATCATAAGACATACTACAATGTATTAATTATTTATTTTAGGAAGATTTACAGTTTCAATTATTCACTAAACAACAACAGTATTATGTGGTTTTATACTAATTACAAATCTTAAAGGTAATCAGATAAATAAGGATAAGTCGAACTGAGGTAACTACAAACAACATAATCTGAAGTAATACAATAGGTTGTATATAATAGGTAATACAATAGGCTATCGTCAAAGTTCAAGAATCTCAAAATATGGTTTAGTCATTTGTCGCTTTACCGAGAAAATGCTAGTAAAGAAAAGGTCAATATCAATAGATAGTTTGGAAAAACTACGACAACTTCGAATTATAAAGGCATTCTGTCTGTAGTTGGTATTTGCAGAAGGTACAATTAAAACAGGGCGTGATCGAAACCTAAGTAGGTTAGTGTTTAGTGAGATTTTTAATAACAGATTTTTTATACACCTACTTACTTAGGTACTATAGGTACTTTAATATAATAAACTTACATAGATATAATAATAATACCAAACTTACTGTAGATAATGTAATTACTTAATGTAGATAATGTAAGGTAAACATAAAAATATAAGTTGACAAAAATTCGGAAATTAAAACAGAACAAGCGTGAGCGTCACAAAATTAGGTCATTGAGGTAAAGATCTCGGTGATTGACAATGATTGTTTTAACCTAAAGTAGAGTGTTTTTTTATCATTATTTAATTGTATTTTTATTTTCTCTCAATTCATTTTATATTTTATTGATTATTGACATTAATGTAAATTATGAATAATGTTTATCTAAAATAAATTATTTAATGTACCTGTGTACCAAATTTCAATCCTGTACATCGATTTGCGGTTTTTTTACATAGCTCTACCACTATATAGTAGGGTTGTAGGATCATCATAGCCAGTCTCATGGTGCTATGATGATCCTACAATTCTACCACTGATGGTAGGGTGGTAATATACATAACGCTCCATAATCGAACGGCGGTACGTTTGTCTCAGCCAGGCCTGTTATTAAAAAAGTTTCAACAAACACACCAATTACCCCAGTGTCCATTACCCGGACGGCAAGTCAACTCGGATCGAGATGAAAATATATAGAAAAATTAGAGCCCTATATGCCATGAATGTGCCCTTTAAAAAAAAATCTGAGCCCATTAAGGTCTCAGAGTAATTTAAGAAAATAAGATGCCGCTGGAGTAATGTCTGAAAACGTTACCCCAACGGCATGATTTTTTTCTATTGGTCTTAGCCAGATTTAAAGTAGCTTTAAAGGTAGCTTAAATATGTGTCCTCTCTTGGCCGAACAGCGGCATTTGCGCCCTTTGTGGATTTTGTGTAATTGAAAATGCCACTGGAGTAACGTTTGGCGGATTTCTGTATCTGCGGAACGGCTGGACGAACAGATATGATTTTTTGTGAGCTGGTGTGTTTTAATATGTGCCGAATGTGCCCCAGAAATTATTCCAAAAAAATGCAAGGTGTATCAAAAGGAAAAGATTTTCTGAAAATCGAAAATAGGCTCTAGCTCTTGAACTATACAAAATAGTGCGCTATGTTTTCAGTGCCCTATGCCTATTAGGTATTCGTATCATCTGACAAAATTTTAAAACCTTATATCTAATTTTCGTCGAAATAAATCAATTTTTCTGTGAAAGTTGTTATGCTTATTTCAACCCTCAAATAAGACCATTTAAACAACATAATAACTTGTAATAATTTGCCAAATAATAGAGCCCATATTCAAATATAAGCTCACTAAATGTCAGCTTTCTACAACTTATAATAAACAGTTAATAAATAAAACAATGTAACGAGATTTTTTTGTCAATTATCCGACCAAATACGAAAGGTAGGTAAAAAGCGGACGTTAGGAACATTTACCTTACCTATTTAATTTATCTACCAGACTTTCATGTGTGTGTACAGTGGTGCGGAAAACCTGTTTTAGTAAATTTATTATTGTGTGCTATTATCAGTTAATATTTCATTTTTTACTATTGTTAGGCTGCACTTAGTAAGGATGTTTATCGTCATGTCTGAAAGTTAATCTATTACAAAAGAAAAATACATTTAATTTATATTATTTATAGGTTATGGATCGCAGTAGATTTTTGAGCCCAAAAATTGGAAATCTTGATTTTCTGCTGAAATCTACAACAATAGATAATATCTAAGTCACGACGTGTGACGCGTGATAGTTTAAGACACTGGGAAGGACATAGGCTACTTTTTGTCGCGATATAAAATCATCAGTGGGGTGAAATGGGGGATGAAAATTTGTATGGAAAATCTGACATTTGGCGCGGGCGAAGTCGCGGGTAACTGCTAGTCATATAATAAATCAATGATGACAACACACAAGATTTGCCTGTTGCGGGATTTTGAACAATCTCTTGTTGAATATATTAGGTTTGGGTTCTTATTGTGTGACCCTACTCTCAATAACACACGGGGTTGCTTAACATTCATACATAACACCATACTATCTACTTTGCCGGAACGTCCATAAAATAAAATAATTGAAGTTCCAAAGTTTATTCAATAAAAACATTCAGTCAAAGAACTTATGTAGGTACAGTCGGCGGCACGTCAGGCAACCCAGGTGAACTACGAAAATAGCTTTTATAACGTAAGGAATGCAGGCGATCTGACGGCCAAAGTGGAGTAGTCTGACGTGCGGCTGGGTGTACCTACTTACTTAAAATAAGTTTGCTTAAATCGACCTATACCTACCCAAATTCATTTTCCATTGACAACATAATTTTTAAATCATCTTTAGTTTAGAGTAACCCAATTCACCAATTTTCAAAAGAGATAGGTATACCTACATGTAATTAATCTGTTCCTGAAAGTCTGAATACAGAGAGCAAAATATTTTAATTTAAAACTAAAATATTATTGGCTCACTGGTTTCCCTACTCCAAAAGAGTCAACAGATAAGAGTTCAGAGATCTTACAAGATAGACACTTAAGTACACTAAGAGAAAAACACTGCAGTTTAGGTAGGTTATTAGTACATGCTTAGTTGGAGTACTTATTCATTAGTAAGTATAATAGGTATTAATTTTGCAATATAAACCAATCATACTTTTTGTTCAAATGATGTCATTAATAATTACTATGTACTACTAAATTACATTGATTTTGTTATAATAATAATAAGGATATGTACTTGATTAGAACAACACAGACTTGTTCAAACTGAACATAATTAATAACATTGTAACACACAAAAAAAAAATATACATAAAGATATTGATTTTCAAATTGCTGTAAAATTTGCATACTTTTCAATAAATACAAATCACATAACTTTATGTAAAATAAATTAAACTTTACCATTAAAACAGTAAACACAAAATTGTAATGTACAATATGTTAACTTAAATTTTAAACAATTACTGTTGGTATCTTTTCATTTTCCTTTCCATTTTTTTCCTCTTCTTTTCATCTTGTTCAGTGTCCTGAGGAGCTTCTTGGAAGAACCATGGTCCAAGTATATGTTTCCATAGTAACCAGAATGCTCTTATTGGTATGAATAATAGCAGAAGCCAGAAGTAGTTAGAAAATATAGCCAGAGCATGAGTGATTGATGTCAATATTACCACATCTTTGATATGTCTGGAAAAGAAATAAATAGAACTTAAGCTCATTTGCCTCATTTTGACTACTACCCTATAATTAATGTAACAACTAAACCTACACATTATGAATCAATAAGGAATTTCATTGAATAGAATCACATCACCATATTATATTCAAATTCATCAGAATTAGCTCAACAGAGGACAGGACAGCTTTTTTGGTATCAATGGAATTTGTATCTTTACAAGAGCTACACTCTTATTTAATTTTGCTAAATACTTACTCCCCCATTCCACCTTCCATGTTGAGATCTAGTCCGGGATCAATGAGCTGATTGTTGTCAGTGTACTTTGGGCGGCTGATACTCTTCATTGTTTGATGACACACAGTGTTCAGTGCAATCACAAAAAAATTTAGACACTGTGAAAGAGAAATGTTACATCATTTACAAAGAGAGGGTTAAAAAAGCCTATAAAATGTAAGTAAGTAAAAGAGGGATTGGGCCTTTGCCTTAAAAAGGCAGGGTCGCAAAAATACAGTTCAGTACTACAACCACATCCTTGGAACTGAGTACAATTCTGATAATAAAAACTTTTTGGTTAAAGAATAATATTACTACCTTGGCTTTATGACTTTAAAATTAAACTGTTTTATACTTACAATAGTCCACGCTGTCAGACTGTCTGAGTAAACAGCAGCAAGGAGAATGCAGTGGAAAAGACCAGCTCCCAAAGCCATGTTACGATAGAATGATATAGTAGCCGAGTTTTCCATCAATATCTGCTTAGCACCTTTTGTAGGTGGTTTTCCTTTGGGCTGAAAAATGAATTTGTATTTGAACAAAAATTGTCTCTTCAAGTTCTTAAAAAGTAAATTACTATAAATTGCGCGTATTTCATTGAAATGGAAGTGCATGTCGACAGCAACAGGTGTTCCTACAAAAGAGGCCAATCCAGGACTAAAGGAAGGCCTAGCTTCAAAATTTACGCATGGTATCACTAGACGCATGACCGAAGGGTAGTAATCGATAATATCTTTATGCCTAGGCGGAAAAGAGACAGTGCAAATAACATAACCTAGGTACTAGCATTGCAGTAGTAGTAATCAAAATGCAAGTAGAATTATTTATATAACTTCATAAATGGACAAAGCCAAATGCTAAGAAAGTTAAGCTTTGTTTAGAATTAAAAATATGGTCCGGGTACATATGTTTAATTCAACTTTTATTGAAAATACGAATGAAGGTACTTACGGGTGGCATAATAAGGTTAACGTCGAACGATAGTAACAGAAATAATATTTACTAATTCTTCGCCTGAAATAGTAAAAAACTGTCTTTTTAACTGCAAACTGAACGTAGTTTCAACTTTCAGGAGGTTTTTAAAGTTAATGAAGGAAATCGTATACCAGTGAAGAAGAAACGTCATAGAAAAAATAATGTCATTCTTTTTTTTATTTCTCTCTCACTTGTCGTTGTCAAGAAAAAGTCACGTCATTGGTATGTGGCACACGTTCAAAAACAAATCTTTCGCATAATATTTTATCAAAACATCTACCGGTAAGGAGTGTTACTTTGACCCGAAATTTGGCAATTTTTTTCTGGACAATAAAAGCTGTCATAGGAGATAAAATAGAGATTGATTTAAAAATGTTTAAAGACATGAAAACACCCTACAACTTACAATAAACTAACTATGTACAATTTGTTTATTTTTTCGAAAATTGGGCAAATCTTAATGTTAGAAAAAGGTTACTTTGTCCCAAAACATTTTTTTTTCTTATCCTCCATTTTAAAAGTATAATACAGAGTTTCACAACAACAAATCAATGTTTATTATATGATTAATTAATGGGGATAATGTAAAGCGTAAAGCAAGGGAACCTATTTACTCAACCATCCCTTACGTGTGGAATAAAACATGTGATTGCAAAGTCACGCTCGCGATTTGCTTATCCTCATTAGCCCAGAGAAAGCCATAAAATTTTGGTCCTAAGTCGTAGGTAGGAGGTAGCGATAAGTGGCGGAAGAACGTTTTTATTATCGGTCTGTTTAACCACTTTCTACCTAAAGTAAAGTAAACAGTAAAGAAAGTATAAAATACTTTGTTCATCTCTTTCATTTATAACCTGACCAAAAATATATGGGACCTGAATTAAGTGCGCTTTTTATATGTATGACAACACTTGGTATAATCGTACCAGCGTAGATTGGCAACTGAACTTAAAAAAGATTTTTTTACCTTTTGTT
This sequence comes from Pyrausta nigrata, assembly GCA_949316185.1. Classification (NCBI taxonomy): domain Eukaryota; kingdom Metazoa; phylum Arthropoda; class Insecta; order Lepidoptera; family Crambidae; genus Pyrausta; species Pyrausta nigrata. The sequence goes on from OX438936.1 coordinate 7,360,752, forward strand.
TACATTTAAGTTATTTTTTAAGCCTGCTGCCTAATGATAACAGATTCTACGATAAAAGGACAACTTATTAAATTCTGTAACTCTTTGTTATATTGGCTTTGAATTTTGGAGCATAACACAATTATATTTATAAAACCACTAACGGGTAAAAGAAACATTAATCCACTGTTTTTCTAAATGATTTTATTTATAATGTTATCATAATTTTAATAGTTTATATGAAATCATGGAAAACTCTACGAACTATTATAGTTAAGATATCTAAGTAGGGTTGAAATAAAGAAAATAAGACTGAAAACAAGTATTTATTATATTATTTTTTCAAAATAGTTAAATATCGTTAAATATTCTCCGTAGCCATCAGTAGCCATTTTTACTATTCGCATTATAATATGACATACCAAAATTTCGTGATGACAACTGTATCAATATTTAATTTAAAGAAACCGTGGCGATCACAGAGACTTTCTTGTCGAAAAATACTATAACACATGATAACCCACTTTTCTTTGACGAAAACGAATAGTTCTCGGTATTTTTATCACATAAAAATTGCACTTGGTCAAAAATTAGATTATGCGTCCACTTTGACACTAATCATTATGAAAATTAATGCCATGTCAATGACGATTTGAAGTCTCTGTTGCCAGTAAAAGAAATTAGTTCCAGTTGTTTTCCGCAATATGGCGAGGTCCCATACATTCTTGGTCAGGCTATAAGAAGATTACCGTAAGTGTTACTTTAGCCCTTTAACCTTAGCCCAAAATGTTCAATTTGCAGCCACTACTTTTTGCGTAGTTTATTTCATAAGCTTTCATAGATAGTGTTACCGTCTTTTCGTAAATGATTTTTTGCTAACATGGAGTCGCGTTCTGACTGTCAGTGACAACTGAAGTAGTGACAGTGCTAGCTGCGCAAAATTTACCACTGCAGGCTTTTGTGTTGCCTTGCTGTTGTTTTATTTTACACGTAAGGGTTTGTCGGAAGGAAAGGTTCCCTGCTGTATGCTTTACACTAACCCTGTACTTTTAAAATTGAGGATAAAAGGAAAGAAAATGTTTTGGGATTAAGTAACCAGTCTCTAACATTAAGTTTGGCCCAATTTTGTAAAAAATATTATAAAATACTTGTGGTTAGTTTCTTTATTGTAAATTGTAGTGTGTATTCATATGTCATTGAAATTAATCTCTATTTTATTTTCCATTACCGTTTTTTTATTTAGAAAATATGACCAAATTTAGGGACAAAGTAGCCCGCATTTACCGGTACTAAAAAATATTATAATTCGGTTGCATACACCTAGTTACTTTGCTATCCAGAATAGATGAATGAAAACAAAAAGTGTCAGTCGTCAGTCTGTCATTTTTTATCTGTCTGCTGTCTGTCGCGTCCCTTGCAAAGCAGTGATATATTTCGTTTATTGATTTTAGAGAATTAAATGTCTGCGGATTAATCCCTTCGCTTTTACACTCTTATTTAAAGCGTTCTTTCTCTCAGTTTTATGATAATTCGTTAACAAACAAGTTTGACCGCTTTAAGTTATGAGACATTGGAGAAATCCTAACTACAGCGCTTGACTTGAATGAAAAACACCTAGTCCAGGTTCCTGAAGCAATTGAATGTTTTGCCGGCTAGCCAGCTGAAAGGCTTATGTTCCGTATGTTACATTGCTAAGTGGCAATTTTAAGGTAAACTACTTTCACTAAGGTTGCACTTGTCTTTTAGTACTTATTTTATAGATTTTATTAGTTTGTTCGTAAGCTTGCGGAGTGGATTCTTGCAATTTGCGAATATTTTAGGATCTTAAAATTATGAGTATTTTAGACTAAGCGAATTGGTAAATGTATCATGGTGTGCTAGTTAACTGCAGTGGCAGGATTGGAATGCAATGCCCTTGATTCATTTAAGACCGTAAAATTATTTGTTGTCTCTAGAGGTCTACACTTCAGATAATAAAATTATGTTCATTCTCAATTGATTGGTGTTAGAGTATGTGAAGTTGGTAGACAGAATAATCTTCTAGCTTTTGCTTAGCGAATGGGTAAAATAGAAACATTATTATTTCATTAAAAGTATTTTTATTTGATGCACAAAACTTTGTAGTTGATAATAAAACATTGTGCTCTGCTACTACTACTTTAATGGTGTATGTATGTGAAATTTGTAAAACTCTACTCATTTGAATATAACTTTGTTAAAGTAACATGGTGATTATTATTTTAGAGTGAGCTAAAAATCAATGAATCGAGAATTCTATGATAGTTCGGATGAAGATGATATGGAAAGTCAGTATCAAGTAGATCCAGAATGTCTTGTTTTAACCAGGCCGGATCGTGACATGCACAATAGATGCTGTGGAGGCAAAGCATGGTGTATAAAGGTATATTTTTATTGTTTTTTCATTAACAGAAATGTGGTTCTTATTCATTAAAACTAGGTTCACTTGTTAGATTTTTTTTAATTTACACTTGCTTAGTTCAAAAGTTATAGGGGGGGATTCCCATTTTACGACTTTGGAAGCATCTATCTCTCAAACGTGAGACTTAGAGAAAATAGTTTTAAGAACCTATGTCATTGTGTCATACCTATCCATAGACACCCCACACGCATAGGTTTGACAAAAAAAATTTTTGACCTTGGACCTCCCCCTTAAATATCAATTTTTTTATTTTTGTATGAGAATCGTAAAGCAGTTAACAAGATACATCTACCTACCAAGTTTCAACTGTGTGATGCTAATAGTTTCAGAATAAAGTGGCTATGACATACGGACGGACAGACAGACAGACAGACTTGACGAAACTATAAGGGGTCCTTTTTTGCCATTCGGCTATGGAATCCTATAAATACACAACCAAGATACGCATATTTTTAAGTAACAGTTTAGATGTTAAAATGGTTGTAAGTCATGAATTATGCCTGTTTATATTGTGTTGATTCTTAAGGCTATTGAAGAAAGTATTATAGGTATATTGTGTCATTTTTATTCAAAGCATTTGAATCAATATCTTTTATGTATGTAAATCAAAAGTCTTAACCTATGGGATATTTTGAATTACAGGATATATGTGGTATCATATGTGCAGTGTTGACATGGCTCCTGATTCTGTATGCGGAGTTTGTGGTGATGATGGTCATGCTGCTGCCCGGTCTTTCAAGATATCCAATATATGGATATGTTAACATTTTCATATTTCAATGCTTGGCGTTCCTAGCTTTTGCATCACACCTTAGGACTATGTTCACGGATCCTGTAAGTTCATCTTGTTATTGTGTTTACACAAAACATACAGAGTGATCCAAAAATAGCATACCAGCCAGCTTTAGTTACGTTATTTTTATCCGAATGGTCTGAATCTCTATCTGCAGTGTCAGTCTGGCCTATCATTTTCGGGACACCCTGTATAAACTAGTGTTGTCAGTGTCACACTATAAGAAAGTATATTAATATGTATGTATTATATTATATATATTTTTATGAAATCTGTAAAATACAGGGTGCAGTTCCAAAGGGTAATGCAACAAAAGAAATGATCAAGCAGATGAGTTTCCGTGAAGGCCAGGTTATATTCAAGTGCACGAAATGCTGTAGTATCAAGCCAGAGCGTGCCCATCACTGTTCAGTGTGCCAGCGTTGCATCAGAAAGATGGATCACCACTGTCCATGGGTCAATAACTGTGTTGGAGAGAACAATCAGAAATACTTTGTTTTGTTTACAGTAAGTTGGTACTTTTTATATCCCATTTTTAAAGTTCTTTGTAAGATTTTTAATTATGTTTGAGGGTAACATCATTTCAGTAAAAGACATCTTGAGTCGCATCGCTATTTAATTCACACATGATAAATCAAACTAAATATTATATTATTGAATTACCTTATATCAATTTAAAACAACATTATGGTAGGGTCCATTTTGGGATGTGTAAAGTGCTCCTTGCGAGTCTTTGTACTAAAAGAAATCCATACTTTAATGCGAAAGTGTGTCTTGCTGTTACCTCTTCACTTTTCACCTGCTAAACCAATTTAGATGAAATTCAGTAAAGAGTATTTATCCCAGCAATAATCTTATAAGTATGTGTGGGAAATGTTAATGAAAAGAGGCCATGACGATAGAGTTTCTTGCACTACTTCTTTTCAGCGCTGGCCCACAATTGTCCCGTAGCAGTGGTTTGATTAATATTGGGATGTGTATATGTGCCCCTTGTTGGGTATAAGCAAAAATAAGTTGTTTATTTTTAAATGAAATTCTGGCTTGCTCGGACTTTGGGGTAGTGAAGGATCTAGCTCCTAGTGGTCCACTCCAGGCAACATCACAAACTCCAGTTTGTGATGGCCGCCGCCTAGTAGCTTCAAACCTCCCACGCCACCGGAGCCCGGCACCAAGCAGCTTGCTGTATTCCGTTGGTGAGTGGGAGTGCCAGAACCTTCTGGGTGAGCTCGCTCCACCGTCGACTGTCTACGTTACGTCTGGCTTAGTCTAGAGTCAAGAGAAAACTAATTACTACAACTAATTAAAATTCATAATTTTACTGTTTCAGTTCTACATAGCGGCGATATCGGTCCACTCGTTGACACTCTCGGTGTACCAGTTCGTGACGTGCATCCGGCACGAGTGGCGCGACTGCAGCACCTACTCGCCGCCTGCTACGGTGGTGCTACTCCTGTTCCTCATTGCCGAGGCGCTCCTCTTTGCCATCTTCACGGCCGTTATGCTCGGGACGCAGTTGCATGCCATATGGAACGATGAAACTGTAAGTGCTAAGCATAATAAACAACAATCAATCAAAGAAAGTTGTGTTAGTTACAACAATTATAACTAAAGAACGGCTGGACCAATTCTTATGAAATTTGGTAATAAGATAGTTTGAAACCCTGGTAAGGACATAGACATACTTTTTGTCGCTATATAATATCATCAGGATGGTGAAATGGGGGATGAAAGTTTCTATGTAAAATCCGAATTTTGCCGCGGGCGAAGTCGCGAGTAACAGCTAGTTTTTAATAATAATAAGCTTTGTAAAACTAGTCAGTGATTTATAGTCCATGTATACGACTCGTCAGCCAAGAAGTCGAGAGCATGATGATGCTGAATATGAAAACGCTTACTGCCGTACTCAGTAACGTAAATCCTTCATTAAGTCTCATGCCATCCTTTTCTATTTTAATTAAAAAATAAAGTTACAGAACAACTTAGTTAAAGATTAAAGTATTGCCCAGCCAGCACCTTAGCCAAAGCCACCAGTACCCTACAAAAGCTTAACGGTTTTTGCTTATTTTAGTGTTGATTTCCACCGACTGACCTATAATGGAATTTTCGATCGCTGCTGCAGACTTTAATTAAGCCAATTATACTCAAACTTCTTTGTTGAAAATTCCTGAATTATTTATCACTATCCATACTATACCATATCTACTCAATTAAACTACTAAGCTATCCATCCACACGTTGACACATATATGAATAAATACGTAGATATTTGTTTACTTGAGTTTACTACTTGCAAAGCATGCTAGCGTTCGTGAAATGTAAGAATTACCAGGGCCCCATTTCACCAAACCGACTTATGTCAATGACAATGTCGGCTAAGAAATTTCAAGCGACATAATATGTATACTAGTGGATCTCCGCGACTTTGCCCGCAAGAGTTGGGTTTTCCATGTTTCATCCCCCACTTCACCCCCTTAATGTTTTTATATCGCGACAAAATGTAGCTTATGTCCTTTCCAGGGTCACGAACTGTCTCATTTCACGCGGTTTATTGGTTTAAGCTTCAAGAGGTAACAGACAGACAGACACACTTTCGCATTTATAATATTAGTATGGATGGAAGTTGTCAGCATTCTAAGCATTTATGTGACAATTGTCAGTATCATAATAATAATGACAATGGTGTTGTGAAACAGTTTTTTTTACAAGTCGACATATTTGTAGAGTTGTCGAGTATTCTTGACGACGACGATGAGGTCGGAGCTGTGTCTGTTTTGCGTGACAATTGTAGTGTTTTCGTCATAGTGCGACTGTTATAGCGATTTAGTCGAGTGTTCGTACAGAAGAATAAATAGAGAACAGATATATACCTTAATTGAAATAAGTAAATTCGCGAAAAATAAACAATAAGTAAAACCATGAGGTGCTTGTGGCGCAGTGGCGGCAGCGCTTTGGTAGTGATACCAAAAGTTAAGCAACCCACGGCGCGGTCGTGATTGGATGGGTGACCATTCCGACCATTTAAGTGACGTCCATGACAAGCATCTCCGTGCTTCGGAAGGCACGTTAAGCAGTTGGTCCCGACTAATATCTGTTGGTATCAGTCGTTAAGCCTAGTCAGAGGCCCTAGGGCGGCTTGATAACATCTGACAGTAAGGTTTGTCACTTGCGCCTTACAGACACCCCTCCACCAATCCGCACTAAGCCCGCGTGGTGAAGTATGGCTCGTACCTCCTCATAGTTGAGGAAGAGGCCTTTTCCCAGCAGTGGGATCTATATAGGCTGACTATAAGTAAAACCATTGTAGAAGCGTGTGGTGAAATAGGGCCCAAGTGGATAACTGTCACTGTCACAAAAAGAGCTGTGTTTCGTCTATGTTCTTGTATGGCATAGTGAATCCTTATGCAGGGTGCTTGGGGCATAATGTGGCAAATTCAAATGGTGTCAGGGTTTCATTTCATTTAATGCATTTTGTTTTAACTAATGTCTCTAATCTATATTAAACAAATAAATAAAAACCATGACAACATGACAATCTGTATGGTCTAGGTCCTTGTCTTTTTCTGACAAGATATTAATTTGGCATATGATGCACTATACACCCGAGGTTTCTTGCGAGGATCATCTGAGGATTGTACACACATCAACACTGTCTAGGGCTATACAAAACATAGTATTAATATATCCAAAATAGATCTAGGGATAGACAGTGTTGATTAGTATATTAAAAAGTATGCTTGCTGTTTCGAATTCGAATTGACTTTCAGTTTTGTATAAATATTTACAGGGTATTGAACAGCTGAAAAAAGAACAAGCGCGTTGGGTCCGCAAGTCGAGGTGGAAGAGCATACAATCTGTTTTCGGCCGCTTCTCTCTTCTATGGTTTTCTCCCTTCACCCAGCCTTCACCCAAAACGAAGTTAGAAAGCTACTTATACAGCGTGTAGGCCACGTAAGTTATCAGTGTACCATCACTTTTATTTAATCATTTGAGTGTTCTCATCTGCTCCATGTGTAGCCTTTATTTGGCCCCCATTTCATTCTATTGATGTACTCCTCATATCAATACATTGGCAACGACATGCCAGTATAAGCAATAAAATCTTTTGATTTACAAATATATCATCATTTGCTATGTGATTTTTAATAAATATTCACCTAAGATTTAATTTTATATTGCAAAATGTAATGTTATGTACACAAATGACTGATATTGGAATTAAAATGAGAACAATCTTAAAAATAAGGAACCAAACAGCTGCATTTACTATATTAATTGTTATTAACAATCACAAATTGATTTTTGGTTAAATGTAGTATAATTAATTTTATCAGAGAGATAAGATAACATCGTGAAGATATAATTATAGTTGTTAAACGTGACACTAAGAAGTTAATATATTGTTGCAATAAGAACATCTGTAAAGTTTTGGAATGTGGACACAGGCAGTCTACGAATTCTCGAAAACAAGAGCATAAGTAGAATGCCATTTGTTACCATTAAACCAATACTGACCATTGTAAACATCATCAGACATGAGTTTTCCTAAGGGCATTGTGTGAGCTAATGTAAAGTTTTTTTGAGATGATTTTTTTTTAAATTTCAAAAGAGGCAACGAAATACCAACAGTCAAATGTTATTTGTACATTCATGTAAATCATATTTCCTTAAAAAGTACTCGTATTGAATTAGTGTTAAAATTGTTACTACTCAAAAACATTATTTTCATCCATATTTTTATAGAAAACTATTAAAAATGGTGAAATAAAAAAACATTTGGCATATCGACATGACCTTAATTTCAAAAGGTTCGCTAGCGCTATCTGGAAATTCTGTGAATACTATTGGGAAAATCGATAACTATGAGAAGAGTTGCAGTTTTTGGAAAGAATCAATAACCATCCTTTCGTTTTTAGCGATCAGATAAAAAAGGTGGAAGCCATCTTGCATAGACAAAACTTTACACATAGTTATTATTAAACAAAAACAACATCACATTACCTTATAGTATTAAAAGGACTTGTCCATTAGTGGTTTTTTATTCGTCAATATTTCTAACCAGAATAAACTAAATATTATATTAAAGAATTCACAAAAACTAGCCTTTCTGCATAATTAATATAATTTTTAAGGCCTCCGATTCAGCGAAAAATTAAAATTAATTTTTCTCTTTGTCTGTACATAAACCGCACCTTCGCCTATATCAATTAACGCATGAAAAAAAATTGACAGCAAAATTGACATTCCATTGACAGTAGTACCTATTATACAGGGTGTGGCGTAAATAGTGGTCCAAAGCAAAGGTGTGGATACACTGTACACTGAAGCACCACATACCAGTATTTAAAAAAAAATTATGTACAGGGTTTTCAAAAAAAAATTTTTTTAATTTTTTTAGAAATCGTTACCTTGCCTTACAAATTTGGTTATAATTTCCAAAAATGACGGTTTTTTTTATCCATTTTTTTTATTATTATTGCTGATCACTTGTACTTAGTACTCCATTCGTTTTTTTTTACAAACTGAATTTAATTAAAAAAATTAAGTTTCTTTCAAAATTCAATACTCACTGCTAGCAAATCGTTTGACTTTCAATGCTTTTGGTGCAAAAAAAATGTACCACACTGTCAGTGCCCATTGTTTAAAAAAAATGCCCATCTTTTGCAGATTCTAAAATGGTGCAACAATAAGTGTTACGACTTACAGGAAAAAAGTTATTGCTTTTCGAAACAAAAAGGAGCCCAATTCAGAAAAACAATTTATTTGAAGTTCAAGGGTTTACAAGGGTTGTAATTTTTTTCTGTGTGGTCCAAAGCAAAGATGTGGATACACTGTACACTGAAGCACCACATACCAGTATTTAAAAAAAAATTATGTACAGGGTTTTAAAAAAAAAAAAAAATTTTAATTTTTTTAGAAATCGTTACCTTGCCTTACAAATTTGGTTATAATTTCCAAAAATGACGGTTTTTTTCTATCCATTTTTTTTATTATTATTGCTGATCACTTGTACTTAGTACTCCATTCGTTTTTTTTTTACAAACTGAATTTAATAAAAAAAAATTAAGTTTCTTTCAAAATTCAATACTCACTGCTAGCAAATCGTTTGACTTTCAATTTTTTTGGTGCAAAAAAAATGTACCACACTGTCAGTGCCCATTGTTTAAAAAAAATGCCCATCTTTTGCAGATTCTAAAATGGTGCAACAATAAGTGTTACGACTTACAGGAAAAAAGTTATTGCTTTTCGAAACAAAAAGGAGCCCAATTCAGAAAAACAATTTATTTGAAGTTCAAGGGTTTACAAGGGTTGTAATTTTTTTCTGTGTGGTCCAAAGCAAAGGTGTGGATACACTGTACACTGAAGCACCACATACCAGTATTTAAAAAAAAATTATGTACAGGGTTTTCAGGGTTTTCAGGGTTTTTTTTATTAAATTCAGTTTGTAAAAAAAAAACGAATGGAGTACTAAGTACAAGTGATCAGCAATAATAATAAAAAAATGGATAAAAAAAACCGTCATTTTTGGAAATTATAACCAAATTTGTAAGGCAAGGTAAAAATTTCTAAAAAAATTAAAAAATTTTTTTTTTTGAAAACCCTGTACATATTTTTTTCTTAAATACTGGTATGTGGTGCTTCAGTGTACAGTGTATCCACACCTTTGCTTTGGACCACACAGAAAAAAATTACAACCCTTGTAAACCCTTGAACTTCAAATAAATTGTTTTTCTGAATTGGGCTCCTTTTTGTTTCGAAAAGCAATAACTTTTTTCCTGTAAGTCGTAACACTTATTGTTGCACCATTTTAGAATCTGCAAAAGATGGGCATTTTTTTTAAACAATGGGCACTGACAGTGTGGTACATTTTTTTTGCACCAAAAGCATTGAAAGTCAAACGATTTGCTAGCAGTGAGTATTGAATTTTGAAAGAAACTTAATTTTTTTTATTAAATTCAGTTTGTAAAAAAAAAAAACGAATGGAGTACTAAGTACAAGTGATCAGCAATAATAATAAAAAAAATGGATAAAAAAAAACCGTCATTTTTGGAAATTATAACCAAAGGACTTGTCCATTAGTGGTTTTTTATTCGTCAATATTTCTAACCAGAATAAACTTAATATTATATTAAAGAATTCACAAAAACTAGCCTTTCTGCATAATTAATATAATTTTTAAGGCCTCCGATTTAGAGAAAAATTAAAATAAATTTTTCTCTTTGTCTGTACAGAAACCGCACCTTCGCCTATATCAATTAACGCATGAAACGCATGAAAAAAAATTGACAGCAAAATTGACATACCATTGACAGTAGTACCTATTATATAACCTGTGGTAGTACCTAGTAGTATTTATCCACCAGCGGAAAGGCAATGGTACATAGCCATACAGCCAGGAAATACAAGTAAGTGAACAATGGATGATGCCTGTTACAAAACATATTTTTTCTCAAAAATGGAGGCGTTTAAAATTCTGATTTCTATGGTTATGTGTTTCATATTTTTGTAGCTTAAAGATAAATATTGGTTTATTAGTGGTTGGTGATATGTTAGAATAAAAAACCAGCCTCCATACAAAAAGAGGACAAGTCCTTTGTGAGGCAAGGTAACGATTTCTAAAAAAATTAAATTTTTTTTTTTTTAAAACCCTGTACATAATTTTTTTTTAAATACTGGTATGTGGTGCTTCAGTGTACAGTGTATCCACACCTTTGCTTTGGACCACTATTTACGCCACACCCTGTATAATCTGTTGTAGTACCTAGTAGTATTTATCCACCAGGGGAAAGGCAATGGTACATAGCCATACAGCCAGGAAATACAAGCAAGTGAACAATGGATGATGCCTGTTACAAAACATATTGTTTCTCAAAAATGGAGGCGTTTAAAATTCTGATTTCTATGGTTACGTGTTTCATATTTTTGTAGCTTAAAGATAAATATAGGTTTATTAGTGGTTGGTGATATCTTAGAATAAAAAACCAGCCTCCATACAAAAAGAGGACAAGTCCTTTGATTGGCCGCTGTTAAGATTTGGACACGGAGATGGCTCATATAATATTATTATGCAGTCTATAAACCTGGACCCATTCAATTAAGTTCATGTTTTTATCTTTGCAGTTAATGTATGAATTTTCCGCTAAAATAGAGCACAAAGTTAACGTTAATTTGAATCAAACACCAAACATTTGTTATTTACACAAAAATTTAAAAACAGTGTGTTGATTTGTCACTTGGCCGTTGCGAATTGCTTGGTTTTATGTTATTTTACATTAGATTTATGTAATATTTTTGCGCAAAACGAAAACTCCTAACTAGTTTACATTTGATCTCAGATATTAACGTTTCTATATTCAATACAGAACTAAAGGCATACAGGTGTCATACATTATTGGTGTTATACATTAGTGTCCAAATCGAGAAATAGTTTACGATTATAAGAACCAATGTTAATCATATAACTCTTAGCAACATAATTACGTTTGTAGAAGATTTTGTGCTATATAAAGTTCAAATTACGATAAAATATTCAGTAGTCATTGCGTACTTGTACACATCGCCTGATGTTCTCCGATGGTCGCAAAAGTCTCTAGCAAGCGATTGCCAAGCCACTCTGACTGCGATAAGAAAAAATAAAATGAGATCTAAAATGCTTTCTTGACATATTGCTGACATATTTTCCGTTTAAAATAAGTCAAACAATTCGTTAAGTTAAAGATTTAATGACTTTTGATAGTAAAACTGGCTCTAAAAAAAATTAACATTCTGTGCGACCTAGCCTTGCTATTCAAATATTTTATTTGCTAGCAAAAACTCTTCAAGTGGCAGCGGTAATGGAACAGTTTACTTAAAAAAGAAAAAAACTGCGTACTAGCTTGGGGTGTGGCCAGTAAATTGTCACGGCAATGATAATACCAGGCGAAATATCTGTACAGGATGAAACATATTACTAGTCTATGTAATAACTATCTCGGATATTGCTATTTTTTTAATGATAGCGAAACTTATGTCTTGATCGATTGATATAAATGCTGATTTTTATAAATTGCATGTCTATTTTGAATCTTATATTGATGATGATCTTGGCCGTTAATGACTTCATAGCCAGAAAAGAAGAAATGTACGCATTTTTTTACATTATATTTAAAAATGAAGTAACTGGCACCTAATGTTATAAAATTAACAGATTTATTTGTATTATCCTGTATATTGTATTATATGAACCATGAGTGAGAGTAATTAAATGTTCATGATTGTAAAATAACACTTATTTGTTATGAATCAAAATACTTTTAGAATTTAAGGGCTGATCAAATATAAAACGGCCGGTACCGGAATTTTATGATGGGCAGGGCGGCGTAGGGTTCTAAATGATAAAGAGTAATTTCGTAATGGAAAGTACTTATTCTCTTAATAACGCCACTACACCAATATTAAACAAAATCAGATCAGCTCTTAGATTGAATTTTCATAAATTGTATTTTGTAGATACGATAAGGTCTAAAAAAGGACCAAAATATCATGCTTACTATGCATATGTCTTGTCGTTATTTCTGACTATGTAATTTGATATCTCAATACTGTTATTACTTTAGTTTACTGGTCTCGATTTTGAATCCCTCCCCAAAATTACATTCTTCTTTTAGGATTTATATTAATTAAACATTCTAAACAGAAAGTTTATAAAAAGTTTTGATATAATAGTCTGTAGGTTTCGGCATCGACAATCGCTAGTCTCTGTATGTACGCGATAATTCAACTATTTTATAATTTACTAGACTAGGACCATTATTGTGTTGTATAAAAAATCGGGTTAAACCCCCCGTATGAGGGCTCTGAAGGTAGACTATTAGAACAGCTAGACACACCTTTGTGATTTCTCTTTACCTTGTATTATTTCATGTTATCGATGCTACGCTATTATTATAGTTATGAGCTACGACGTTATTTATTTTTGTTGTCAGTGATTTAGTTTGTATGGTGAGTTATTTATTATCTATTCGATTATAATTAGTTTTAATGGTGGCTGATACCCTATCATGTGCATGGCGATTCATTCCTGATATCGACAGTCGAAGTGAGGTTGATTTACATTACGTTAAGCTAATTAAACATTATTACTACTACTACTACTACATGTGTAGCAACAAATCATGCAAAGTAAAATTTAGGTTTAAACGCTGATCATGTGATCACATATGGAATTGTGTTTCGTCTGCCTGAAACCTGAATTCGATAATCTTTAGATTTTATAATAAAATTAAACTTATTGTATATTTGATGTTTGTGCTACGTGTTTATAAATTGGTGTAAACGTACAGAAACATCTATTTTAATAGAGAAGGATAGATATATTTTTTTATATCGTTAATACATTTTATTAAAATAAGTTACTATGGCAATAATAATAACGGAACTATGCACTTTTTTGTGATTGTGTAAGTGTAGCAACGTCAGTCGAGTCCCGTTGAAGTTTGCGATCTAATATGCCGAACAATAATCAGTACCTTTAAGTTGAGATTTTGTATTTATGTTGAAAACTCGCTGCCCGCGGAGCAACAAAATGTGGGTAGAGACTAGATATGAGCAGGACGGAATATACCATATTTTAGATTTTGATTTTGGATGTTTCGGGACGCCGATGATATACCTACTTACATACAGGTTAACTTTTTAATCACCATCCAAATGTAAATATAGTAATCTAAGAGGAAAAGTAAGAAACACGTGTGTTCGCTTCTGGTTACTCCCAGTACAAAAATGTGGAGATAAAGCACAAGGAGAGTGTCTGGAAAATACTAAGAAATACGGCACGAAAGGAAATGTTCCAATTTTGGCCATCTCTTGTACAGTTAACCAAAAAACTACGAAAAGTCGTTTAAACTCCCTAAAAATATTAAAAAAAATACATCTTGCCGTTTTTTGATGCACAAAAATATTTTTCATAGTTACACATTCAAAAATAATGGTAATTTCTATCGCCATATTTGAGAACGTTCTGAAATCAAAATGAAGTATATTTTAACAATGATCCAAAAATCAACGTAGTTTTACTCTTTTACTTTAACAATTAGAAAACTTTGTTATCAATATTCATTTCACTAAGAAAGAAAGACAACTTGAACGATGAAACTGTTATTTTATCTGAATTTACATGCAAACCCAAATAAGTTTTCTGAACGATTAGCGGCTAAAACATTTAGTTCCAAGCGTGAAAAAAAGTAACTGTCACCTGTCATTTGTGACAGTCGCTTCCGCTGTTCCGTCATTATGAGATAGTATTGCCACAAAATGTAAAGAATAACTTATTTGTGCACGAAAACAACGAAGAAGTTGTGTAAATAAGTGTGAGAATGGGGTTTCATAGCCTTTTTCCTATTTTTTGGTGTAATGTACAAGAAATGGCCAAAGTTCCATAGAAACCTGAAACATCTCCTTTTCACAACTTTACTCGCTAGCGGCGACTCTACAACTGAACATCAATGAAATGCGGTACAGGTAAGTAGGGTTACCTGTACCGCATTTCATTGATGTTCATTCATTCATTTTTGTTTACTTTCAAGCAAAATTAAAAAATAAATTGGAGAAAAATATTTTATGGTCACAACTTGACTATTTTATTTTATGAATAGTTTCTATACACAGTGCCTAATGCCTAAAAAAATTGGATGATGACTAAAGAGTCACCCTGTATAATACTTCGAAATATCACCTGTAAAATATTAATTAATTTAACTCCTTGGCTACAATGTAGAAAATGTGCAAAACGAACATTATTTTAGATCAAACCTATTTTTGTTGCTTTTAACCCTGGATATCTAGTCGCAACGTAAACTGAGAAATGTTCTCTTTGCTCTTATGAAATTTCCCACAGTCCCGTGGGCCGCCTTTAGCCCACATTGCAACCTCAGACCATAGAAAGAAGAGATATGTAACAGCTCAGTTATCCTTCGCGAACATGTGTTGCACTTTTTATTTATTTGCGCTTAACAGCTACGAGATAATGCTTTGTTAGTCGCCGAGTATTGGTCCTCAGAAATAAAACGCCAGTGTCGACACGACAAGAAAAAGAAGAAGCTACGAGATATTGCATATGGAACTTAGTAATTCAATTCCCAACGCTCATAAGCGCGCAGTGCACGCACACAAATAACTGTGAAATGTTACCAATCCGCAGCGGAGATTGATAGTTCATTTTGACAATTTCGCGTTCGCGCGGTTAATAATTTCATATCTCTTCTGTCTATGATCTGAGATAGCAACTATTTGTTGCTCTCTCTGTTAACATACATAGCTTAAATACAGGAGGTATACTGACTTGACACACAACGTCGATGTTATAACTCCCGATGGATAATTAAAAATGGAAGGGTGATACGATACCGCAGACAGGAAGTTTTTAACAATCGTCTTGTGACACCGTCACAAAGAGGTTACAATCTAACCAGTCTTGCACACCGAGATAATATGTAATACAATTATTTGCCTACTACACGTATTACATTGATATATGTAGTTGACACGGTTTTCACTGTATATTTATGATATTTATATGATAGTTAAACAATTACATTTGTGAGACAGAGAAGACCATATTTTATATTATAAGGTACACAGTGTATAGCTTTTTTGACACCAGTATAATTATTTAGAATAGCTAGTACATAGTATATCGCCGCGATAACTGCTAAAATAAAATGCAGATTTGTATTAATAAACAATAATTAATTACCTAATAAATACAGCAATACTTTTTAACGGTTGGTTAAAATATGTTATTGATACAATGTTATAACATAACAGTCGTTGTTAAAGCTTAACCACAAAATTTCTATTAGCATATTTGATGAAAATATGTGGTGTAAGTGTTTTTATGAGAGTTTTCTGATTTATGTACTTCTTTCATAATAGTAAATAATGCAACCGGAATTAAGACATTGATTCGTTAAATTGTACAATAAATGTATTTATAGTTTGCCTACTCATTTGCATCAAGTTTGTTATCAAATCACCAAAGTTCGTATCAAATACAATCAAAGTTTGTATCAAATGTCACCGTGTGGTCCCGATGAGCGAGCGTACACTAAATTAATGAATCACAAATTAGTATCTCGTTAGAGACACTTGAAAGAACGTGTCTATCTTAACCATTGCTAGCCTGTTAGACACAGGTAGCGCAGTGAATTGAATACAATTTGTCAAGGTTCTTGTGAAGGGTTCTACCTGGAATTATAAATAAAATATTCACACACGGGCAGAATTTGCGGAACAGAAAAAAATAATGTGTAAGCATATTTTTAAAAGGAAAATAATCAGACTGCACCTGCAGTAACAAACCAATTTATAATCTTATTCACTGTGTGCGAAGTGGGTGGTGTGGTATAAAAGTAAAATTTTAAGAGAGTGAAAATTGGACTCAATAATTAATAGATATTTTTATAATTAAAACTTTTGCAATACACACACATTTTATACTCACCCTTTATTTTGTCTGTCTAATACTGCCGGTGCGTGTAGTTAAAAAAAAAAAAACATTCATAAAGAACTACTTATTCCCATAAATAGTGCATTCGCAATTCATGGCAATTTTTTACAGAACAACTTTTTTCTTGTTTTCACTATAAATCTTTAAAATGTTTGTAATTCAGAATGGAAACTTCCAAGATAAAATCGGCATGTTTTTCGTAGGTGCTTAGGGACAATTGCTCCGGCTTATCAATCACAACCAAAGGTTTAAAGGCTCGTTTATTCCTTTTAGCATGATAACATGTTAATATGCAGTGTGTGCAATGTTTCAATGTAGTTATATAAACGCTAAAAAACAAGGTTGTTAGCTGGTGCAATGTTCCTTAGTAATAAGGATGATTTTTACTATTTACCGAATGGAGATACCACATAATGCCTATAACATTTTGGACGTTTCCCATCTTCCAGCATAGCTATTATGAACTATATTCACCCTTTGCCAGCCCATCTCAGAAATTGACTGGTAAAATATGCGATATTATATTGCATAACTGATTGTCTATAAATTGACAGACTCATATTTAGTGAAAGAGAAAAAATATTTAAACCCCTATAAATGTCTAACCTGAAGTTGATGGTAGCTATGGTTTGAAGATGGCGTTAAAGTTACAAGTTTAACGCCATCTTCAAACCATTAACCATTGTTAAAGTTAAAGTTACATATTGAATCATTGTGCCTAAAATAAGACTATAGACCATTGTTGTTTTGTCTGGAACTCACATCTTATGCATTATAAACGCTTTACATAACAGATAGTTGTTAAAATATTACATGAAAGACTATTTTGCTGAACGATGAAGGTACATTTTCACCGATTAATTATCCATCACTTCTAGGTAAGCATGGCAGTATCAGTGAGAGTGATGACGAGTACTGAAAATGTGGACTTTGTCTTACTAATGAAGGCCTTTGACAGTGTTGTTCGATTAGATAGATATTAAGTCCGTCATATCACTTATTCGCAATTTCAATTAGTTAAGGCCTGTGCGGTAAAAACGGTATTCCCATGTTCCGTGTATTTATGTGACTTACTGATTCAGTCAGCTATTTACGTGTAACCAAAGCATACCGAATAGTACGTCACTAACTGACAGCTGAAATAAAAAAAACGGTGAAAAATACACGTTGTGACTATGCCATGACGAAGTCTCTAGTTTATTGGAGAAGTTCCCAAATAAAAGTTTGGGTTGCGATTTGACACATTGGAACACCGTTTATTATAACAGGGCTGTTTTAATAACTATCAAGTTGCAAATCTTTCGTGAATTACAATTCTTACTCGTACAAAATATTATTAAGAGGAACGAGTGTGTGTTGCGTTTTCATGATTAATGCATACTCAAGTATTTTGATAGAATCTTCCTGCAATACTGAAAAAAACTTCCGTATAAATCCTCATGAAAAAGCAATAACAAGTACATATTTTTCACGCACGTGTACCTGCTTTTGATATCAAACAACAACTAATATTTTACTCTAAAGTCGAATATCATCGCTAGTGTAGTGAACATAACTATTATTTTTAAAGCATTAATGTGTATATAGAATAACTATTAATTTTGTAACAACTTTTATAATAATAGGAAAGTAATTTATGTGGCCACAACAGCATTACAAAATATGAAAATACATTAACCTGAGTGCCTAATTTCAACACAAAATGTATAATATGAAGTAGAAATATACACTTTCACAAATACTTAGGTAATTTAACAATGTTTACATAGTATAGTTTAGCAAAATTATGTTTAAAATAGTTGTAGAAAATTTGTCTCCGTGCAGAATCCTTTACTATCTGTAAGAATGGTTAATTAATATGAATAAACGCTTATAGCTTATCCTTAAAATGAACCATCGTTGTTTTATTCGAATTCTATGTCATTTTACTTTATTTTTTTAGGCACACAATACAGAATAAGGATATCAATTAATTTGAGTTACTAAATTTTATAGTTACAAACTAAATTATATTCCACTTTATGCGTGTGCACAAAAACATTGTCTTACCTAAACATTTTTAAATATAAGTTTACATGTATCTTATAGACTATAAATTGTCTAAGAAATGTATAACAACCATATAATAGTATAAATAATGTCACATTTTAGTAAGTCAGTTGATATTTTCGTAAGACCTTGATCAACAGGTCAACATAAGTTCATTAGTGGCATTTTGCGTCCTAAATTTAATATAATATATTTGAATTTGAATTTAAAGTTTGGTTCATTTGAGAAACATGAGTGGGACTTATTAAAAACTAGCTGTGCCCCGCAGTGTTACCCGCGGCTTATTAGGAAAAATAAATTGCGTAACTATAACTATTTACATTTTTAGAAGAAAAACAATTTAAATTTGAGCATCGGAAAGATCAATTGATGAATGACAGAACGGGAGAGTAGATTATACTGTCTTAGGTAATTGTTTTTTTTGTCTCGGGTCGTAGAGAGCTAGAAATCATTTTACTGCAGCACATCGCGGTAAACAACATTGCGGGACTTATTGTTTTCTGCATAAATAAAAAGATTTTTTGCTCTCGACACACGCCGAGCAACCCACGTACAGTTGTCCGTGGGAGAAGCAGGGGGTGCCCAGGTGAATGCCGGCTACTTTTAGAGTTTGTCCTTGACTTTTATTTATCGTGATAGAGAAAGCCACTTTTAAAGGAAATTGTAGGCGTTTGAACTGGAAGGGTAAGTTTGTGGGTATTATAGGGATTCTGGGTATCAATACCGTCTCTCCTTTGGCCCCTCCAGTAAGAATGTTGACCTGGACAATGTGCCTTCTCAGCTCTGTGATGCGTAACCTAGCACACTTGCGTTGCACAGCGCGCCCGAGTTACGCATCAGTATGACAGGCACACCAACATTGAGTTCTAACTTGGGGGGCACCCCTGACAGATCGAGGGAATTTAAGAACTCTACTGGGTATACAGTTGCGTCGTCAGTTGTCATCACCGTGTCTATTGACACGTAGGTCCTCACATCACCTGGAACTTGCTCTAATATTCTTTTATTTTTTTTTCTACCAATTCGTTTTTGGGCGCCATGATAGCTCTTTCGCACAACCAATCCTCGCTAGCCAGGTTTTCTTGTAAACTCGGAAATACCTCATTAATAAGGTTATCTTCCGCGCTAACAACATGCTAAATAGTCTGTCAACGGTTATTTGGCCGTTAGCATCCGTCGGCATGCGACCTTCGCCGACCTCGAGAAGCGTTTGTGCGAAAAGTCCAGACTCCTGATCATTGAAGAACTAGACCCTCATGTTAGTAATCAGCTGTAAGTGCTCTACTTTAGACCACAACGACAAAGCCTTGAGGCATGCATTTATCTCGTCTGCCGCGGTCCTCCTCACATGCCCATTTCTAACAAACCTCCTGTGATTCGTGAATATTATATTTTCAGCTCAGTAATGCAACATCGTCGGTGTAAAGCATGCTGCCAGGGGCGGGTTCATGCATTTCCCTTGTTATGTAGTCTAAGCAGATGGTGGACTTTTGGTGATAAGGGTGGTTTTATAATTCAATACGACGAAAAAGTTGTACACATTAAATCCACCCACACTCGCCACGGGCCGGCCAGCGCGTCGCGCGTGGCGCCGTCATAAGCATATGGTATATTAAAACTATGAGATCTTCTAAGATAATTATTTAAATTAATTGGTATTACCGGCAATTATGTTCAAAATTGAATGCTTGTGAATAATAAAATATTGATTTGGACAAATATTAATACAGTTCTTATGAATTTACCTTGTTAAGTAATGCACCACTGTAAAACATTTATTATTACCATAAAAAAGGTTATAGTAAGCAAACCTTAAGAGATAGATATATGTATACTCTCGCGAACTTTTCTGTTAGAACTATTTGAGGCAAACATTTCTGCCATAAATTATATTAGTGTAACTCTTACAATTTTTGCAGCGTACGCGAAAATAGCTCGAAAATTACAGATTTTTTTCCGGCTTCATTAACACTTATCGTCATAACTTCGGTATTTAAATACGTATCTTTATGAAATATAGGCTATGTGTTATTCCAATGTATAAGCTAAATTTGTGTAAAGTTTCATCGAAATCTATACAGTAGTTTTTGCGTGAAGAAGTAACAAACATACACACTCACACACTCACAAACTTTCGCATTTATAATATTAGTGGGACTACTCAAGTCGATATGTAGGTAGTGTGTAGTGTTGTATATGTTTAAAAAAATCATGCATTCTTTCCAACTTTTCCCCTTTCCACGTTGAACTTGCATTTGCCATTGATAAAAGAATGCCAGTTGGCCATACTTGACTCTTGACCCATCTTTATTTAACTGACGCAAATAGTATTGCACGTGTTTATTTCGCTAATTGGATGTTGCGTATTTATGAAAACGACGTCGCCCATAGCCGCTCGGGCTCACCACAGTCGGCAATAAGGCCCAGAGTTGCCGACACGCAAAGGGAAAGTGTACTGTGTTGCGGAACCAAACCGACGACGGATTTTAGCACCAACTGCTCGCCGTGTTCAAGGTGACGCGCGACCGAGGTCCGGACCCGTCAGTGCGTACCTGACGTATTTAATTACGCAACCGAACAGCGTTCCTATCGAATTGGAGCATCAACAACCACGGTAGGTGCTAGTACGTAGTCAATTTCATTTATTTCTTGTTTGATTGTTGCGTAAAGTTCGTTGTTGGGCTCCGTTGCAGATGCGAGCGTGTCGAGCTTTATTGATAGTGGCGATCGTAGTGCCATCTCTGTGCTTGGCGTACGACCCTCAAGACGACGGCTTGACGTCAGTGCTGCCATCTGACGGGAAGTTTGAGGCCTTCTACCAGCGAGAGGCGCACGGCATACCCAATGGGTCGTCGCGGCCGGCGCATGGGCACGGTAGTTTCTACAAGCACCGCAACCCGGCTCTGGTGGATGTTAAAAACGCCCCCGCGTACGGATTTAGGTTCGATGGCAAGAGGCGATTCAATTTCGATGACGATGAATAGACAGTTTAGTACTATTATTATTTTCAATTTGTAAATAAATTCAAACAATTATAATGTTCTTTTAATTTTCAATAGGTACAAGGCCAAGAACACCTAACGGCGGTCTATCACCCCAAGGTTGAAAATCATTCGCGTGTCATAGTACAACAGTATTGATTTTCCCATGCAAAAAATTTCTGACAGCTACTACTAATAATACGTCATGTACAGTCGACCAAATTGAATCATGACCCACCTTATGGTCATTTTTCTACTGTCATTCTATACAAGTAGGTTGAAATTCGCTTGACATACATTTCCTAGAAACGAACCTGATATCATTTTATTAGACACTGACAGTCACTGACAAGTCTATGATTGCTATCTGTACGAATAAGTTTGTATGAAAATCGGCGAGAACTTCATTTCATATGGGTAAGGGTTGCAATGCAACACACAGGCAGGTAGGTAGATATTCGGGATTCAGCACAGCCGGGCGCCAAGTCTGTATCGGGAACCAGTTTCTTTATAAAACTTGTGCCATGATGAAATAAAACACTATACTTAGTTGAAGAATAAAATATTTATTTTAAGTATATATTTAACAATTGGCATTAAATTGCTAAAGTGAAAAGTGACCCGATTAGACGACAACAAATGTCATTTCCCCAATCCAAACCCCACAAATTTTCTATTGGATTAAGATCTGGGGACCTGGACGGCCTGGAATAAGAGTGAATTCATCTTCATGCTGGGTAAACTAATTCGAGACAATTCTGGCAGGATGCACTGGACAGTTATCATGAACAAAGAAGAATACTGGCACTTCTTCACGCAAGTAAACTGTTCGCAAAGTCGGTAACATTGATTCTTTCAATAAATTAACATAGTTTTTAGCGTTATGGCGAGGAGAACAAGTTTGAACAAGTTCTCGACACTTCCGGCATCCATCCAGACACATGTTAGCTGAAAGCCGGATAATTGGTTGGGCACTACGTGATCCTCTGTGTATCGCGTGTTATCTATCGTAACGCCACGAAGTTACGCGACCATGTTGAGAAGAGCGAAATGATTTCATTTCCGTTCTCTGTTGGTTCGTGATTCTACGAAACGCCATGATTATGTCGTCAGCCGTCTTCGAGGGTACCCTCTTTAGCATGCCGTCTGATCAAGGTTCTGACTGTGTTCCGGCTTATTCTTAGCTCTTTGTTCTGCCAAATTGGCCATTATACGATTTGTTTGTAGATATTAACTTAGGTTTTTGTAAAATTTCAGACATACTAGATATACTTGACATCTGACACACGACGGTTTTTTATTTTTTAAATTATAATACATTTTTCTTCGTAGTGAAAAGAGTTTGGATTATGGACTTATTTTAAATTCATATTAAGACTGGTTTATCTAAAACATGTCTAGTACAGTGATAATAAAGGTTAAACTTGCATAGATCTCTGACTCGTCATGACGCATTTTTATTCATATTTAAAACGTACTATGTACAACATGCATGACAGCGAAGAAAACCTTACTACATTTATGAATACAAAGGAATAAACGGCAAAGTGGGTCATGATTCAATTTGGTCGACTGTACATGTCTTTCATTTTTATGGTACTAACTGCAGTACTCGGAGACGTCAATTAATGTTATTCCTTCATTAAGCCTCATGCAGTCCTTTTCAATTTATTTGACAAAGAAAATGACAGAACGGCACGTAATTATAAATTAAATTTAATTGACGTCTCTTAGTGCAGCATTTAGTCCTAAGTGAGTTACTTACACACGACATTTTATCAAAACTGGTAGACCACTTTTTTGGCCGACCGTACATAAATTGTTTACGAAATACTTATTACCCTAGTATGCAGGTAACACGTAAGTTCTAATAGTACCTACACGATGTCTGTATTAGTTTTCCGTAATTCACCTAGTCCACCATAAAATGTTGAAACCGGTACATTAGCTTGATAGTGGATTGATCCTGCTCACGTAAGTACTACGTTAATCAAGTTGACGTAAAAACGCTATGTAGGTACCTACGTTAAGCTAAAACTGGACAACTTACGTTCGCTCGCCTAACTAACGCTAAAAGAAACTCCGCACCAGCTTTTTAAAATATTTTTTTTTATAGAACATTCATTTGTTCATCTTGTAAGTAAACGGTTTGAATGCTAACAATAGTCGTTAAAAACCCTCTGAAATGTAAGATATCACGTAAGTGCTACATCTACGCCTCACATAATATAGAGGTACTTACAACAGACGATATCATATCCCAATACTGACGTGTAAAACTAATGAGAACATCTACGTACGAGGATGTAAAATAACGGTCCGTGTCACAATTTAAGCTCCGCGTCCTGTTATTTAGAGCACTCCTCATCCATTACCTACTATCTGTATTGGTTGGTAATAAGACGAAGGAGATCGGCCCATAAATGTGTCTTTGGTGATTGATACTACTACACGATCAACGGTACAATACAGCTCGAACCATAGCCCTTTTCTAACAGGCATACTCTCAGATAATGAAATTGACGGATTCAAATTGTTGTAGAGTGAAAAAACTTGCAACAAGCAACTTCAGTTATTTTTTGGATTAATTTGTTGAATTCATTCTTCTTACCTAATCCTAGTTGAGCTTGGGTTTAAGAATAAAACTAAATATGCAAAATATATGGATTTCAGCAGACCTGAGTATGACATTTCAACTTGATCAACGTGTTTCTCAGAAAAACGGGGTCGAAGGGCGGACAGACGGACGGACGAATAATAAAGTAATCCTATATTGTACCCAATTTATCTTTAGGGGTTCTAGGGGCATATTTTCCTTTAGAAGCAGGATACATTAGAAAACTCTGAAATTTTGTTTTTTTTGTCGAGGCCAGCAAATACCGCGCGTAGAGCCCTACGTTTGGCATTTAGTGAGTGGATATGAGCCTACAAATACTCAACGGTTTTAATTTTGTGTACAAATATTTGTAAATATCAGTAATTTAATAATTTCCTGTATCAAATCCCTACCTTCCAGTGTTCACGGTTGGAGGAGCATCGGCAGTCACACGCCCTGGCAAGAGACCAGCTGACGGGTAATGGACACGTCCCAGCGATTCGACACGAGTGTCGGCCACATCCTTCCCTTCACCAGGCACTAGACCGTGAGCGCCCTCTCCATCCGACCGATCCTCCAAAACCCATGTCAAAACACCCGAAAGAAAAAAGTGTAAAATTATCTTAAGTGGCCTGTGTCCACGAAACCCCCTTTTAAAATCGGGCTAATATAACGGTAACGTTCTAAGTAAAGATAGAAGTGTAGATAAGTTAATAAGATTATTATTATACATCATGTTGGGGTCGGGGACCGGCTTTTAGGGACGGAATGTTTCTGAAACCGTGTATAAAAAACGACTGGTCTCCGGGGATCGGTCATTCCGCGGCCGGCCTGGGTGCACGTATCTTCGTTCCCTAATAACGAGAACTTTTTTGTGGAGGCTTCCCTTAATCCCTAAGTCCGCTAAGCTTGCAGTATTGGCTTGCGTCTCGGCAAGGGTGTACGTAGTACCGGTTGTTCAAAGTTCAGTTCCCGATAACAAGTGCGATGTATCCGGACACGAATGGTGTGGTGAGTGTGTTTTTCCAATATTTTAATTAATTGTACCTACTTATTAGTTAAGTATCAATTTTTCAGTAAACATCAATTAAACCGGTATTTATACTACCCCTAGTTTTTGTAGTCGCTTAACACTTTCGCGGGCATTATTCCCGACACAAAAGAACTTTTATTTTTCAGTAAACATCAATTAAATCGATATTTTTACCACCCCTAACTTTTGTACTCGTTTAACAGTATTTTATCTTGATATCTGAAAGTAAAACTAACTGTTCCATTTTTAATAAAATAGACAAATTTTAGGGGTGATAAAACAATGTTTTGATAGGTCTAAAATAAGTGTTTTTGTTTATTAACTTACTTATAAGGTTTCGTATAGGAAGTCGTCTTCATGTCTATTCATGCTGATGCTGCGCTGAAGTAAGTGCAAGTCATCTGGGATCGACTGTTGTTTTAGTTACCAACTCATCACCAACATACCTTTAACTTTTTTTTTGCTGACTGGCAACGTATTGTGTGACTGGTGGATTATTGGTAGCTGCCGACATAATTGAGATTAATTGAGCTTTCAATTTTGTTTTGTTGTTTTTACTGAGAATATATTATTGAATTTATTCTCAGTACTACTGTACTCAGTACAATACTGAGAAGATATTTGAACGTTGCGTCGTACTCGTAACTGATAAATAGTGCCTATTAACTGGTCGTGCTAAAATACATACTTGTGGCGTAGGTATTAACTAGGTACTTACGTATACAAAATCCCAAAAGTTCTGGAAACTTTTCAATATCATGAAATATTTATTCACCTCAGAGCAAAGGTTTAGACTTTTGTAAAATAGTTTTGGCACTTGGACACACTTACGTAGGCACTAAATTACACGTGATTGAATATATTATTCCTCGACTGACTTTTACCTCCTTGCTTGTAATGATTTTGACATGCCTAAACACCTACGGTGTTATTACAAAAAAAATAGACCAGGTTTAAAATGGGTCTAAATATTAGCCGATAACAGGGGAATGAATGACACATTCGTGACATAATCTAATAGAGAAGCGCTTTTTTAATTGGCTAGCTTATAGCTTAGTCTTGTCTTAAACTTGGTACTAAGTTTTTTGAATAACGGTGTTGGAGTATAATATGAGACAGTTAATTTGAAATTGTTGTCTCCACTGTGTCATGTCACCTGTCATTAATTCAAAACTAGCCGTCTCATTTAAACTTAGGTAATGTGTCAAAGCTGTGTTCTTTTGTCGCCTAAAAAAAAGAAGTAATAGCAAGGGGGTTAAAAAATAATAGTATTAAGTCTTCGTGCTTAACTAGTAATTTAATCAGGCTCATTAAAATAAATTATTCCGTATTAGGAACACTTAAATTAGGTAAGTGCTCGATACTGACGTAAGTATTTAGCAATATTTATGATTGGATTTTTTTATTGTAGAACTTTGCTAGTTGGCTTATTACTTTAGTTTTGGTTGTAAGGTAGGTAAATAAGAACCTTTCTTATCATGTAAGGGACCCGAGCAGGTAAAAAATATTTTTAATTAAGATAGGTGTTAATAATGATGTTGTAACAAAGAAAGGCTTAAACGCACTCTTTCTTTAAAACGAAGTCATTGACCTGGCCGTCTCATAGTCGTGCTGTAATAATAAATAAAGTATTTATGAGTTCGGACCTGCATGGTCCATTTAATGATTAGCCACGGAACACACAAATCACTTTATAATGTTGCCTTTCCTGGCAAATCGGTCGGGAGATTTCTTGATGGGGCATTGTTTGATAAAAGAATCGTCAGTATGAATGGATACAATCCCAGCCGGCATATTAGTCTAGATATCTTTCCACGTAATTTAATTGTACCAAGTCAAGAGATAGCCAGGTAAAAAGATAGAAATTACTTCTGCCGACTTAAGCTTACAATAGTAATAGGTACTATGTAATCTATCTAGTGACTGGCGGCTTCCTATTTGATTGCATAACGTTCTAGACTTTCAGAGGAAGTCTCCTTTCCATCATCATCAGAGATCGGAGTAGGTAGAGCTATTTTTCGTACTTGCGGTACGTGATCGTAACATGGACACTCCCGTAATTCTGGATTTCAAATATAATTGTTAGGCAGAGAGAGCCCTGCCAATGCATCAAAGAAGCTTTCTTTTATCTTTGTTAATAAAAACAAATCTTTTCAGCAACTACAATACAGGGTTTCAGTTAGAACTTTAGGGGAATGTCCATATTATTATTAATGTTTGCGGTCATTGAACCAAAATAGCTCTACCTACTTCGATGATTGATTAACGTCCAGGGGTTACCCGTATGTATGCGACAAGTTACATAGAATATCAACTTACAATGCGAATGCTTTAAATGCAAGGAAGCACAATCATCGACATGCAAATAATAAATTATTCTAGTTGCTTAGTCTCTCCGTTAAAATTAGTGTGTAGGTAAAAGTAAAGTTAGCCTGTATAGAATAGATCCTATTGCTTGGCAAAGGCCTCCTCAACTATACCTCCTCATAGTTGAGGTGAGTTTGTATGTACTATTAATACATTTCTATACTTATTATAGATGAGAAATGGGAATGACCTGCCTACCAATGGTCCTACAATAATTATGGAAAAAAATATTTGAAGTTACAAATATACAGCACCTAGGTGATGACCTTGATGAAATCAAAAGCAATGAAAGTCGTAAAATTATTATTTTAACTATATGGCACACTCTAAATCAATAGTTGGTTGGGCCACGCTGTGGTGTGTTCATTTTACTATCAAAAGCAGCTAAGTGTCTAGTCCTAAATACAGTTTCAAAAGTCAATGTTCATAACAGATACCCTTGGAAAAATATCAGCTTTTGTAGCTTCCATACATTTAAAAGACCTGGAATGAACTGCCTTTGATTTTATAGGCCGACAGATTATCTTATCTACTTTCTCTGCTTTTAGGTAATTTCAAGGTAGTTTTAAACCAGGACTAAATTTTAGCAGACACGTTAGAAATGAATGACACATTGACATTACCTAATTGCTATTCTGATTGGTTGGCTAATACTTAGTCCTGGTTTAAACCTGGTACTAAATTTTGGTAATACCGGTAGAGTTTTAACCCGAAAAAAAGAAGCCCTTGAATAATCAGACTGTTGTTGATTAATCATTTTAACCGTAGCCTTCCACACCATGATTGACAATGGGTCTTTATCCAGACGTTCTAATCACAAAATCCGGCCAACTCTGGGTCGGGCACGCGCACCGACGGTTCTGTACAAACTCATACGGCCTTATTACAAAATAAAATACTAGGTTTAAGCCAAGACAAAATATCACCAGACAAATTAGAATTGAATGACACATTCGTGACATTACCTAAAGAGAAACGCTTTTGTAATTGGTCAGATAATATAACGTCCTGGTTTAAACCTGGTACTAAGTTTTTTGTAATAAGTAGGAGTAGGTTTTTAGTGAAGCAAAAACGAATCAATATTTTTAGTTTTTACTTGGGGCTACCAAGCATTATTTCGTGCAAGTTTTCTACGGAAAAACACTCTATGACATGATGGAGATAAACTTTTAAAAACAGTATCATATTTATTCAGTGGTATAATTTATTATTTATAAGCAAGGCGATAAGTTTTAATTATCTTACTTGCTAGTTACAAAATATGCAGTATAAGGCGATACAGCCTTACAGCTTAAAACTATTACTTATTATTATAGTCAACTTGATTGATAGATAGATACTTCCACGCGTTAATAATGATCTTGACAGACAGATAACAAAGTGGCACGGAACCCTAAAAATCATCATGTTATAATTTTCGTCAGTAATAACGAGTGTAGTAATAAATCATCGTGTGACAGTTGGTTTAATTGATGGAAGGTTATGTAGACTTCGTACCCTCGGGTTAACAAGACAACCTTAAGACAAACTCTTGTTATCTACACGACGTGACGGCCCAAATTAAAAATACACTCGAGCTGTATTAAACTCACGATGTATTTTAATTATGAAAAGCAGCGGGTGCCTTATCCTCCGATAAGGACTAAGGATTACCAAGATAAAACATGTAAAATAGTAATTATAAATGGTTTAAGTAGAGAGAAAGTGATAACGATAGAAAGAGATAAATATAGGTAAAGGGTGTCCAGTAATTGAAAGATAATCATTTAACTATACATTAGTCACATCACTATAAGTGTGCATGCTATGCATTTTTTTATTATTTTATGGTGGATTGGATATCAACTTCAAACAAAAAAATATTTCAAAGTACGTGTGTATCTTTTTGCAGTATTTTGCGTTTGTAAAGTGTCGGTATAACTAGCTATGCTGCTGTTTATGTATTAGAATATGAAACGAATTGTTAGCGGCTTATTTACCATCTCACTGAGACACTGCATTTTGAAAGTACGCTCAGATAATGCACCTATGTATTGCGCACTAGAGATATAAGTATTGCGCACCAGAGATATACTCGTAATTGATAGAGATATTCTAATACGCACTAGAGATATTCTAATTTGTAAAAACTAATTCGATATTTTTTTTGGTTTTATGTTTAGAACTTTGCCATTATTTTCTTCACCCGTAGATTGCTCTGAGTATCATATATGAGTAGGTATGTATCATACATATCTACTTACGATTGTATATGCGAATGTTATAACGATTTCCTTCCTTTCATTTATGATCTAACTGCTTTGCGAAATATATGAATCGCTTGCGCCTACTTATTTGCATGCTTATATAAAAATGGTATAGTATAATCACTGAGCACATAACATATGACGAAATGTCTAATTTTGTTTCAAAAGAAAAAACGAAGGCATTCAGTGCCAAGTGATTACCTTGGCACTGAATGCCTTCGTTTTTTCTTCAATACATTTTGTCAAGCAAATCCACTTATTTATTTACATATTTTAAGATAAAGGTGCTGTTTAAAATATTTTTATTTACGATCAAAACAGAAATATCTCATATTTCATAATATCTATTATAAATTACACGCTTAATTTTACTCTTTTCGTATCAGTACTAAGCACTGATAAGTTTCAGAGAAAAATCGCGCTTACTTCGCCTCTATAGGTTACGTGCTCGATGAGTATAATTGACTATCGAAATACTCTAGCTAGAACATTCCGAGCATAACTATGTACAGTGAGGCCCAAATCAACTGACCCAAATCATCTTAAATCATATTGAATTCTATGTGATCAACATAAGTTTGACATATGGCTGCGGACATTTGACAGATCACGGTAGGTTGATGTGGCGCCGTATGTACTTATGTAGGCAGTTAGCAGTCACATCTTGGTACGTCTACATTAGGGTAGGTCTATACCTATCAATCAATAGGATCAATAGTAGCACAATAGACAGATTTGTTTTAGTTAGGTACCTACTAAATAAAGTTTTAAAACCACATCAAACTTTTTAGTGGGTATACCTACACTATTCATCACTGACAGCGAACGCATTAAAGGAAGGTTTAAAAAACTATCCCCTAAAAATAGTTAATAGATACGTATCTAATTTTCCGTCACACATAAATGTAGCGCACATTACGACACTTCCTTCCTCTAATAACTGTTTTAGGGATCCGTACTACAAAAGGAAAATTAGGTCTTTGAGCTGTGAAATTCAATAAGAGTTTACCGCCCGTTCATTCAGCATACTGTTAAAAAACAATGTGAAAAAGAAAAAGAAAACAAATGAAAGAGCGTAAAAAAATAGAACATTTAATTTGATCGCAGTAAATGTAGGAAAAAAGTTATATATCCTTCAAGATTAAGAAAAATTGATATACTACAAGTAAAGCTATGAAAAAAGTGAGTGGAACCCGCGGTGCTCGCTGCCAACTCGCACTTGAGAGTTTTTTTTATTTTATTTTACCTCTCTACCGTTGCTCTACTCACAGGAATTTGTTTATTTTCATTCCGGGCCGTTGCTATTACGTTGCTGTTAACGTAACTTATTTAGACTAAATCAAATATAGTTTTGTGATTGAACTTTCACAATAAATTGTTTTGGAGAATTACTCGTACTATGAAAACGTTTGAAATAACCTAATTCAGTCGCAGGTTGGCATGATTACGACATAGTCCTCAAAGATTCAATTTGTATACTCCGAATGAGGTGCTTTCAATTCAAAATATCTATAGTCAAAATTTTGGTTTAAAATCCATACTAATATTACAAATGCGAAAGTATGTCTGTCTGTCGGTTACCTCTTGACCACTGAACCGGTAGAGATGAAATTTGATATGTAGTCAGTTCGAGACCCTGGAAAGGACATATTAAGGACATAAATACCATAATTATAAAAATATTAAGGGGGTGAAATAGGAGATGAAAGTTTGTATGGAAAATCCAACTGTTGCGGGCGAAGTCGCGGGGAACCACTAGTAATAAATAAATTATGTAGTTAGATCATATAAGTAGCCAACCTACCAAGTACCTAATTCATCACTTATTGAAACCGACATCCACCCCAACTAATCAAGATTGTATTATTATTTATTTATTTTATTACTGAAACGGTTAAATCATAAGTTCATGACTTCATGAGTAACAATTTACCTTGTAAAAAATAAATAACTTGAATATCGGCCGGCGGTAAATCCAAAAATGTTCCTGCTTCCTCCTCCTTTATTTATGTCGATCCGTCGTATTGAAGAATCAACATATAAACTGAATGTTACTCATCCATGACGCTACTCATTGAATGTATAAGCGAAGTGATCAATCGAATACTGCTAATTAGTTACATATTACGAGTAGGTCCAACAATTATTGCTTAACAATGAACACACATACGATTTACATAAAGATTGTTTTAATGAAGCATAAAACTTAGTTAAGCGTATCAAATGAAGTCAATACCGAGCTGTAGTAAAAGGCATCTGTTTTTTTGCCAAGCTTTCAAATATTATATTTTACGTACTTAATAGTCAAAAGTTACTAATTTAAAATCGATAAGAGATTTCAATATGTTTTTATTATTTTCAGGTCTGTTTCCTTATGAGCCTTGTGCTGATTTCCACTACAGACGCTTTCTTCTTAAAATGGGCATCAGATTCAACGTAAGTTGCTACTCATTGATTTTATTTCAAGATACTTGGTAATCAATAATTTTATACACAGTCTCATATTTATATTAACCAGCATAATTTTCCCCAAAAACACTAACATATAATAACCTTTACGAGTAGCTTCTGTTGTCTAAGCTGATAAGTAACTTTTGAAACTTGTCTTACGGAATATTAAGACTTGATTCCATCAATATTATAATATGGCAGCTTCACAATTTTATCCCGTAAGTACGAGTGTCAAAAGTTTTATTAAGTAAAACTGACTCTAAAATTAATAAAAATTATATCTTTCTTAAGTTTTTACTTTGTTTATGCCTTGCGAGTATGCGCTATGCGACAATTGCAACACCTACGCGATGTATAAAATAATGTGGTTGGACAATATAT
The DNA here is from genome assembly GCA_949316185.1 of Pyrausta nigrata. Lineage (NCBI taxonomy): Eukaryota > Metazoa > Arthropoda > Insecta > Lepidoptera > Crambidae > Pyrausta > Pyrausta nigrata. Next base: position 7,393,551 of record OX438936.1, read on the forward strand.
GTATTACTTATTGGATGTTATTGAATAACGTTCGTTATTCTATTACCGTGCTAAGCGAGCCATATACTACCGTATACTTGTCGAGTAAATTAATGGTTAATTAAATTATAACAATCTGATCCACCGTTCGTTATACACTCATTTGCGCACTGTACATTGCGCAACACTAGTTAGTTGTTATAGCATGTTTTCAAATGACTGTTGTTGTTTATTTTGACGTTAACATTTTCATACAGAAGAATAAAACCTATTCAGGAGTGATTCTGATGAGCTCCCGTATAATTTTTGACTCTGTTCCTTTCCATACAAAACGTCAAAGACTTTTCCATTGATATGGATGGATGTTTTAACAATTTAGAACGAAAACATTAATTTATTTTCTGATTTAATGATAGTTCCACGTTTAGAATCACTGCCTAAAGAGGTTTTGAAATATGTTGAAAACGCCTATAAGTGGTTTACTTTTAAAACAAGAAATATCTATTAGTGATTACCGATAGATAATTCTTATTTAAAAGTAATAAAATGTTGCTAATGCCACCCATGCTAATGCTGAAGGTTGGATTTGTGTCATAACAATGCGAATGTCTGTATTATTTTAGTTATTGCTTATGTAACCCGTAGTTTAATCAGTCAACTTTGTTTAGCAGGCCAGCCGCCTCCCAGAAGACGTGGATGCAGCAGCCCTCCCCGTACCGGTACCAGTACGTGTACTCCCCGTACGAGTCCCGCAAGATCTACCAGCCACAGCAGCCGCAATACGCGCAGCCAGAGGCCCTCGGCCCCCAGAACATGGCTCCCATCCCCATCAACGTCCCCGCGGGCACCAGCCTCACCCCTGTCTCCCTCCAGCGTGTCCAACTCGTGCCCTGCATGTGCCCCATCGCGCCTGAAGATGCGGAGAAGGTCCAGGAAGTTGGCCCCGGCCCGTACTTAGCCCAGACGTACACTTACTCAGCCCCACAGAAAAAACCTGTCGACTCAGACGACGCACCCACCTCTCAACACTAAACCTGTCTACAAGACATCACCAGTCCCACCAATGATCCATTTCTTTATTAATAGGTATATTTATTTCATCTTAATTTATGTTTGGAAGACTGATAGTTACGGGCAATAATGTAAGTGTCCTATTTAAATAATAAAATAAATGATTGTGGATTTTTGTTTTTGTCTTTTATTCCATAAAATTATACTACCTACATTATTTAAAACATTGTATTGAAAATGGAATTTTGCCCGCAAGGGGCAAATGTTTGTGTGATGAGCACGAACATTTGTACCTAAGTCATGGATGTATAAACATTATAAGTATGTCTATCCGTTATCCTAGTCGCCATAGCACAAGCTCACGCTTAGTTTGGGGCTAGGTAATTGGTGTGTTTGTTGGAACAATTTATTATTATTATTATTCCTAAGGCTTATTTAATGTTCAAAATTGCACCTGTGCAAACCCAGAGAGGGTCGCTAGCTATTAAATAAAGTGAATGCGCACTGCGCACTTTGTGCACTAGTTTTCCGCCCGAGTCACCGCTAAGGGCGCAGTGCGCAGCGGAAATGGTTGCAAATGTTACGCAACCACTTTCATTGTGTTTCCGATGTCATACTTCCAGTACAACAGCCCATGTTCACGCTCTAATAAAATGGGTTTGCGTACACTGCCTATTTTCGATTAGTGTTAGCGGTAATGTTATTACAAGAGTGATTCTCCGGAAAGCATTCTCCGCGTCACCTTCGTGGCGATTTTTAGTTAAAGATTTTATGACAATAAAAAAATACTACACCAAAGAAGGCCTAAAGCTATAACGAATTCTATTGGAATCAAACAAATCGGTTTGTTATTCCCTCCGATATTTAATTTTGAAATTTCGGTACCCACCAAAGTTATTTCTGACTCCACGAAAGTTACGAAACGTATGTTTCATAGTGAAGTCCTATATTATTACATAAAAATATTTGAAATAAAACCTAAATAACTAATTTAATACCTGTTTTTTTAAAATAATATAGTTTCTTTTTTAAGTTAAAAGCATCAAAAGCATTAATAAATAAATTTCTAAACCTTTAATATAGTAAAAGGTTCCGATTTGACGATGAAGTAGAAATAAATGTTTTGTTAGTAGATAACTATAGCTAAAGTTAATAAATAAAACAACTTAAAACATAAAATAAATTTCATGTATCAGCAGGCATATGACTGATAGTATAATATCTGCTAGCTGTTATTAACTGTGGGCCAGATCATTTTGTCTTTTGTTCATTTGGTCGGCTGTTCTTGTTACATGACTTTGTCAAATATTGTTCACTGTAGCCAGCAGTCTTCTTTATTGTCTACAAAAGTCTTTCTTTTTACTAACTCATTTTTATTAAGCGTATTTTTCATTTCTTCGTTACACATGCCCAATCTATCTCAGTTAGCTTTGAACCATCTTTTTCGCAACAGGAGCCATTTTGAAAAAAATCTGGTTCACTCGTAACGTCATTTAACGAGTTAGATCACTTTTGCTGTTCACCGCAGCACATCCATCTTAATTATTATTGTATTATCTTATGGGTTATAAGATGTTTACTCTTAATTTAATATGAGATACAAAAAGCTATTGTATTTACACTGAGATAGCGATTCTTGTTTCAACTTATGCGCTGACCGCTGACTAGTCATTATGGTCTTTACATTAATTCAAAACAATTCATTGTTTAGATGTTTCATTTCGCTGCGGATTTTTCTAAAAACAACAATAGAGATAAATGGACACACTTAGGGGAGGCCAATGCCCAGCTATCGGACAGTAACGGCATAAAATGTGTAATATTTTAATAACAATTAGTAGATAGAAAGTAAAGTTTCTCTAGTCCAGTACAAGACTGGTAACATGCGACCTGCATCCAGTGCGATCATATGACCTTTGCAGGGTCGTCCGTCAATCTTGCTGGTAGACGCCCTACGCTACGCTCTTGACTAAATAGAATCCCATTAAGAACCTTTCTGCACTGCGCCCTGCTTACTGCCACTTGAGCTTGGTGATCTACAGGATAGTTTCGTAGATCATTTAGACATAGGTCTGTTACCTTAGTTCTTCTACGCATCTCTTTAATTCAATCCCGTAGAGAAACACCTGACATATAGCTCGTTGTGTGTCCTTAAACTTTTTTATTACGCCCACAGAAAAAGACCATGTTTCGGATAGTTCTAGACGTTCATTTTTAAGAACTGAAGTATTTGGGTCAAAATGATGCCCTCGCGTAGTTTTTTGGACTCTGTCCAGCCAAGGTGAACCTACGAGTACCATATTAAATCACTTATCCCAGGTAAACGTACTCCTGTCGTCTAAAACAGTAGATCACAGTTTTTGTTTTTAATAGATACGGGAAAGAGTGCCACTTGAACACGGGAATTCGACTAAAATTCGTCTGGCCCAAGTTAATTTTAAAGCTGGGAGACAAGCATAGTGCTAAGACCCTCCAGCTTTTTTGCCCCAACTGTGTGTGATACTATTAATCAAAGGTGTGTGATGTATTGGTTATGCCTTTTTATTCAATATGTGCACACATTCAACCAAGGGCAGTGTTTTATCAAGTTATTCGTGTATGAAATCTATAGAGAACTTTCCTTATTGACGTCGATAAATAATAAGCCAACCATTTATTTAGTTAGTAGAACATCAGGGTTCAATCAAATAGGCATATCAACTATATTTGACTAAAATAGATAAATACAAGAAAAACTCATGCTTCTACCTACACAAACTATCGTTTGCTAATACCTTTGGGAGAAAACGATAACACGGTTATTTAAAAACATCTACAAACCCATAGAGAAGTAAATTAAGATTGCATAAAGACACCTTCGTAACCTTACGTGGAGTGAAATATAACCTTCGTGGTCAAATGTCCACGAAAACCATGTCACGAAAGTTACGAAAATTTAACGTTTTCAAAAATTACCAAGTTGTTTCTTGATAAATATAAAAACTTAATAGCGGACAAAGAAATTGAAAGGGGGTTTTATACTGAATATTCAACACTTACATCTAAATCATTCTATTATCTTTAAAATTTTACCATGAAGGGTTTCTTCAAAAAGTTGCCAGAAAAAAGTTGATGAATTTATGTGCCTGTATTTTCTGTATCAAAGCGGTAAGAAAGGCATTTCTCCTCCAATGATGCTGTAATGGAACTAAAGTTTCCGTAGGACCATTAAGCTTGTCAGAAAGTTGCGGCTCTTTGATGCTATGAGGCTTTATATGTCGCGTTCACGAATCTACCACAATCGTGTGACCGAGACAAAATATTTTCTAACTCTTTCTGTTTAAACGATATCATTATTGTTTTATAATTAATAAATCTTGACTTATTAACAAATTTTTTGACATATAGTATGTGTACATAACACAACAAACAATAAAGAGATTAGTGGTTGAACTGAGCGCGAGGTCGTGCGGACGCGCGGAGAACACCGGTTTTGCTCCCGTTCTTGGCGGTTAAGTATTGTTTAAAAAATAACTGTAAGCCCTATTTTATGTTTAAAACTATGTTCGTGTAGATAAATAAACAGAGAATCATTTAAAATTAATTTCGAAGCTGTTTATTAAATAGGTTGGGAATTAAGAACGTGTGACCACCAAAAACCGGCCCTCGGAGAATCACTCACAATATCTTAGATCACCTTATTCAATGCTTGAATATAGCAAAGCAAAGCAGTTTCCCGCGACTTTAAACGCACAATTATCATAAATACTACTCAACCAAGTCAACTAGATATATGTCAATTGACTTACGACGACGAATACAACGAAAATCCCGAATAAAAAACAATATTGTTACAATTTAGTTAAAATACCTAAGTTTATTTTGATTAACTCATCAGGTAAAAAGTGATGGTGTTAACTATTAAATTAACACCATCACTTTTTACCTGACTGCGAAAGGAGGGTTATGTTTTTCGAGAGTATGTATTTATGTATGTATGTATGTATAATTGTTTGGCACGCCCTACAGCCCAAACGGCTGGACAGTTTTTGACATATGAGGTGTCGTTGAATTCGCCAAAATTGTGAGAGGGGGATTAAGTTTTTCCTTATCATAGCAATATGGGTATCAAATGAAAGCCAGTAAAAAGACCATTTTAAAAATACTTATAAAAAAAATTGCAGTCAAAAATTATGTTTTTTAATTTTTCATTGTATTGGTTTTTGAAAGCCGTTTGACATTCGTTAAGTTGGCTTGTTTGAGTAGTAAAGAGACCCAAGCCAATATACAGGCTATCCCGTGAATGAAGAATAATCCTTTATTCACAGATTCGTCACATTTTCCTAAACTGCATACCAAGGATTCCGTATCTCATAAGAGAAAAAGCAACCCTTATTGGACCACTTTGTCGTCCATCTGTCTGTCAACATTCAAATACTCAGAAACGCGAGGAGGTATCAAGTTGTAATATACATAAATACTTTTATCTGCAGTCCCTTAAAGCTGTAAAAAAATCAAGCTGGAAGCTTGATTTTCTCGACACAGTCTAAATACGATTCCAGCCGTAATTCCCGTAGACATAGTATCATAAAAGGCAAGAAGTAAGGTCTTACAGCAGAAGTAAAGGAAAATGTCTGAAAACCGAAAATACTTATGTGATTCCCTAAGTGCACGAGTCGAACTTGATTCCCCTGCGAAATATTCGGAAATACGGCTTAAATGGTCGTATCTTTTGATTGCATTTTCTTAGAAGCTTTTTTTAGAGTTTCGACGGACCATTAACAAAAGTATTTTGTGAGGTGAGGTACGATGAGAGAAAACACTAAGGAAACCTGCACATTTAGGCGACTGAATGTTTAACCATGATCCAAAACTGGTCAGGTTCCCTTGGTAACAGGGTCACGGAGGGCAGATGGCAGTCGCTCCACTGTAATTAACTGATCTGCCATCTCCTGGATCATGGTCAGCGGACCTTGGGCCCACGCGTGCGAGTGCACAACCGGGATAACGCTAGGATGATCAGGCATAATGTGTTTGATGTTAATTTCAACTTGATACCTCCACGCGGTTCTGAGAAAAAGGGTCTTGACAGACAGACAGACAGCACAATAGACAGATTTGTTTTACATCTACGTGATATACCGTGCAGACAGTCTATGTGTAAGGGTTTTTTTATAACTTTTGACGTACTCAACCCTAAAAATGGGGCAAATCTTTGTTTGTATCAGGTCTAACCATTTTGTTGGTAAAATTTTACAAACTTATGTTAGTAATGACAAAAAAATGTGAAACAAGAGATACCACAGATGACAGAGGCGAGTCATTCAGTATTCCTCCTGACCAAGTTGGCACTCTACCACGATGGCGAATTATAGGAGAGTCAATCTACCGCTACGGTTCTCAGAATGGAGTTATAGCAATGTTTTATATGTAATGTCTAAGTTTTGCGGTATTTTTCGCTAATGCGAAAGTTTTACAAAGGCGACATTTTGAGAAATCGCATTCCGCGAAACTTTCAAAGGTGGTCGTTGGCCTTCGCCGCGTCTTAATTTTCTGGATAGTAGTCGTAGTATTCCAATATGTGCGTAGTATGGGTTTTTTGACTGTAGTATCTTTAGACTTTGTACTTTAGTACATACACTTATCTATGCCTCAGACTTTGTCTGCATAATGTCACGTCCAGTCACTTCACGTGTCATCTGCACAAATTGTCACTCTTGTGATTATAATTGTGTAAATAATTATTAGTAAATTATTTCTATAAATAGTTGTAGGTAATTACAATACTGAACAATACATAGAGCTCAAGAAGTTCCTCAATCTTTATACTATATAGTGATACATGTGTATATAAACTTACACAGACCTCGAAATCATGTTTTCTGGAAACAGCAACCGTGAACTGAAAGGTGCTTTCCTGCAGGATAAAATTAATGAACTTCATCATTACTATATGCCTATGGATTTAAGTGTTGAATTCCATAAAAAAAAAGTCAGTGCTATAAACAAACTAAAATATATTCTTAAAAATACGAATCGGCGCAATCTGCAAGACGCTGAATTCGAAGATGTATTATTGTGTGCTCTGACTGTAGTATATTACTTCGGAATGCGGCTCAAAATGAGTGCACTCACCTCCAGGTACTGGTACTGGTGTGGCAACAAAATGTTTCACAAAGCAGAGTCGGCTTATCAAACAACCATGGACTACCTCCACCCCGAACGCAGTGAAATAACCATAAAAATCACTCTTCATTTCTTCACCGTCGTCGAGTTATGGCCGTTCGAAAGTTTCGTCTGCCAAATATTGGAGGTGGTACTTTATTTCACAAGGGGATCAACAAAACTTTTCAACATGATGTTGACGGACATCCACCGAGTACTGTTTAACGACGTCAAGTCAGCCAGGCATCGGATGAGAGTGCTATACGAAATACTAAAAAGCGACAACTGGATTATTAACAAGCAAAAATTGTTGCCTTTCATTACGAGGTTATTGGACTTTTTCGCAAGTAGCATCAACAAAGAAAATGCATCAGGTTACGGATATCTGAGGAAAGGGTTTGAGGTGTGTCTGCGTCGTATCTTTGAAAGAGTCGATAATCATCATCGTGTGATGATAATAGCCACTATGCTGAACTGGTTTGCGTTAGTCGACATGAACGACAACGACGTTCTAGAGTTCTCTTCGCTTCTCGACTACGCTGCGGAGCTTTATGTCGTGGAGACTTACAGCGAGAGTTTCAAGGAGGGGTTGATAGAGCACGTGCTGTGTAACCTGGTCGGCTCTTCTAAAGCGCTCTACAGCTTAGCAGGGTGTCGGCTATTGCTAAGGTTTTTGGACCGAAAACGAAACGCTGCTTACTTAACGGGCCCTAAGTTGTATTATGAATTTACTCAGGTTAGTCCGATTAAACTCGACGAGTATTTTACAATATATAGTATTGTAAAATACTCGTACTACTAATACTATCTATAATATACTAGTATTTAAGAAAAATATCCTTATTTTTAAGGTTCGTCTGAAATTGGGATCTTGTGATATTAGCGACAAAATTTTTATCAGACAACATAGAGAGGAATTGCACAATTATCTCCTAAGAGCAGTGAAGTTGCACTGCGGCAGGACTGCGAATATGAAGGCACTGTTCTCTGTTATTTGCTGCCTGGTGCTGGAGGTTCCGTGCGGGCTGACGGCAGCGGCTGTCGCGTGTTTAGTCATGACCGTGCAGGACTTCGCTATCAACGGCGAGAATCTGCTGGACAGGTCGAGGTACTGGCTGCACGCCATCGTGATATCAGTAATGTCTCTGATCTGCTGGGCGCACAAAGCACCGGTTCTGTACCGGTATGTCAGCCAGATTATAGCGAGACGGGCGAAAGAGGCACCGCAGCTGAATCCTCCACTATTGCACACGTACAAAATCGGCCATCATCACGTCACATGGAATAAACCCACCCTTTTCTTTGAGGATTGGGAACTAAGATATGCTCTCTGGAAACATTTTCAAGAAGCTAAGGTAAGTGCTTTTTAAGATTCACTGCAATACTTGATTATCGCATGAATAAGTTTAAAAGTACCTAGTAATTTCGTATTTTCAGAAATCTTCAATCGCAAATCTGAATAATGGCAAATGGACCAAAAAAGTACCTTCGATGGATATTCGGAGTTAAATTATCCCACCCAAGGAAAATAAGAACAGCTGTTTAGATTGGTGGTTTGTGGATTTTGGAAGGCTAAGAAATGGAGAAGCCCGTGGTGTAATCTATGAAAAACCAGGGCCGGGGTTTTGCGTGTGCTCATTAACCTTTAGGTATGCATTATATATTAGGTCACAAAAATAAATTTAACAAAGGATAAAGATATTTAAATACAAATTTCCCCAATACAACATCTACGAGTACTACATCTCCAAAAAGCGTTTGTCAATATAAATCAATTTATAGTTAAACTGACAAATACATAAGTATAAGTTAAAAACGATGCTCGTATGAGAGTAAAATGTTGCAACAAGAAGAAATGAACGTGAGAAATTTTCAATTACAAAGAGAACAGATGTTAACTTTCCAGTTTATCTTGCATCGACGCTTTGCAACCGAGAACAAATGGCATCATGGCAATAAGTAATTACAATGTGTATACAATCAACAACTTGCCTTCAGTGCGGGAGTTTTCACTCTTCATTACCTACTAACTTTTGTAAATAGGTATTAATCAATCAAATCAATCATTAAAGATACCGACGAGAGATGCGTAGAGTGGTATGTGGTATATGGGCCTGAGATTTTGGCACAATAAGTTAAGTTTGGTCAGGTAACGAAACGAATGTGGGTTTCTCAATTTTTTTTGCAAAACCAGTTTAGATTTCTATCATGTCAGTTGGGCTAACCAGATAGTGTTTTTATCATAATGATCGAACCTGTGCAACTTTTCTAAAATAAGTACCTTTAAGTATTTCGGCACAAACTATCAGTTCGAGTTTCACCGCCATACTAACCATGAAACAATATCATTATGAGTCAATGATTGAGTTGCCAAATTTACTTAAAGCAGTAACAGAATTGCAGAATCCACTATTGGAACCAATTTTATGGATTTCGTTAGCATAATTTGATATTGTTTGAAACTGAAGTTATGAAGCGCGAATTGTTTTGGTATCATATTACCGAAACTAATTTGGCAAGTTAATACTTTTCAAGCGGCAATAATTAATTAGGTATAGTAAATGGCCGTAGGGCCGTGAAATATTGGCCAAGCGCTGTGAGTGTTGATAAACAAATAAAAATATTCAATTTCTAAGCGTCGCTACGAAAGCATTGCACAATTTATTTGTACAGCAGACCATAAAGTGCTTTTTTTATGTTTACTTAAAGGTTTAGCGAAGGGAAGCTTAAATTATTACTTATCTTACTTTTATTACCAAACTTAATAAAGTTTTAATTTTGTTTATAATAAAAAACAAAATTAACATACATAGGAGAGGATTGAAGTTTTGTGGCACTCATCACTAGTACTCATTAACTAAAGCCTCCCCAAAATTTGACTTTCTAAATGCTACAATTTATTTTGTAGTATTTTATAGCTATTATGATTTCAGCTGAGCTATTGAAATAGTTGGTGCATGCACTAACCTTAGTGACGACACGATAAAATCTAAAAGTTTTGGTTTTGCATTTTTAAACAGACTCCATGATTTTCGCCCACTCAAACATGGAATTCACAAAACATTTTTAAACTGTTTACATAACTCTATAAAAAATCATGTTCCTAGTAAATGTCCATGTAACAGGTCTGAAGTACAGACAAGTATAAAATCACACATAATTCTGACTCGTTGATGTCTTTTGTATGGAAGCAAGAGTTTGCGTAAACAGATCGATACTCATCAAAAATCTTATCCCAACAGTAATAAAATAATTTCCGGCGGGAACATTCTATTAGGATCTAGAAAAATCTTACCCCTCTTGTCATTAAAAAGAGATGGTAATACTGAATCGCGGTATGCTCGAGCAGGGTGGGCGCTCATACGGTTTTTATTAGGTCTGGATATTCGCGTGTGTATGTGCCATATATAAGTATTGGCAGAGGAACCTGCTTTCATTGTCGTTCAGCCAGAGTAAGGTGCATCACGTTGCAGTCGAGAAAAGCGCATTTTCCGTTGCACTCGGCTCCGGGGCTGCGTTCGATTCGTTCGCACGGTTTTCACGCGCTTTTTACCCAACTTGCATACGTATGTCTTGTGCTTTCCAATACATTGTTGTCGGCCAACAATAGACACGAGATTATGGATTGTCGAAGTGTGGTAAGTCTTTTGTTAACATGTGAATTAAATACCGATTACAGTGTACGTGATTTGTATCGATGATCGATACCTTTTTATAATGTGAATGAACATGCACACGTTTTATTAACATGGTAATTTATGCATATTAATTGTAATTAACACAAGTTATTGTATTATTAAAATAAACCGTAAACATGCCTCTCGAATGTTCTCTGCGTGCGTTTGTTAGGTAATTTCATAACGCACACAAGCAATGCAATACTAAGGAAATAGTTAATTTAAATACTTATACAATTTTGTTTATAATATCCATTAAATATCCAATACTCAAATATCTTTTTTTTCCGTTTGTGGTTTTATTGCATAGTTAAATATACATGAGCTTATAGATTAAGTGATGGTCATTGAAGCGATTCGTCATGATACCTACATTATGAAATATGTTTTGCTTATATTAAAATAATAATATTCAAGTTGCTAGGGTGTTTTTAAATTTTTCGTATCTACTAATTATGTTATTTGGTTGGCTGAGCGTTTGCAGGACTACTGGCATGATGAGTAATTATTATGATAAGTATTTACTTGTATAAAAAATCATAACCACAAACGCACCGTTGCATCCGGACTGGGAGAATCGTAACTTCTTTTTTTATTATAAAAATAGTTTGACAGTTTTTAGGGTTCTAGACCCGGTGACCAGCGTTACCGTATTACTAGCCTCCACCGTCTGTGTGTCCGTTTGTCTATCAGCGGGCTATATCTCATCCACTACCTCATAAACTATCCAAAGAATTAAAAAGTTTCCAGAACGTGTAATTCTATAACAACAAATAAAGAAATTAAATTAATTAAGGATACCATATAAAGGACAGAATTCTTCTAGTGCGTGACCGACGCGCGCTGGCCGGTTTTTATTGTTGCTAAACAAATTAGGTAGAATTATCTGCCTAACGAATATTATAACTGCAACGAGTTGCTTTAACTCGTTCTGTGTGTTACGCAATTACGCCTAAAGTACTAAACCGATTTAATTGAAATTTGGTACAGAGATAGTTTGACACCCTGGAAAGGACCATGGCTTACTTTTTGGCGCGATATAAAAATATCAGGGGGGTGGGCGAAATGGGGGATAAAAGTTTGTATGGAGATCCAATCTTTGGAGCAGGCGAGGTCACAGGGAATTGCTAGTATAAAAAATCAATCTACTTCATCTTACGCCGATAAGCGACGAGCACAAAGTTAACATTATTTTCATGAATTAACTAGCCCATCTGTACTCGACGATCTGTGAACCCGAAACTCTTTAAGACGAAAGAATAGCACCATTTCTCCATACAAACGTAGTCCCCTGTTTCCTCCCTGGATATAGACTAAGGTCGAAAAATATTTTTGCTATAATATCCGCATTTACTAGAGCTATGCTCTTATGTTTCGTTTTTTCCCATATTCGAATTAACACAGGAAATATGGGCCTTCAAACACTAAGAAAATTGCCAAATTTCAACCTCAAAATTTAGACGCTCGCCAAATAAAATTTACGCACATTAAGACAAAATCTAAAACATAGGAGCATAGTCCCATCCTTTTTTTAATTATTTATGTAAACAATATTATAAGTATAATATAAGTCAGCCTATTAGATCCCACTGCTGGGAAAAGGCCTCACCTCAACTATGAGGAGGAAACAATATTATCATTGGTAAAGTTTTCATCAAGAAAACAGGGGACTACGAAATGCTGTTTTGGTCAGTTTTATGAAGCGAATTTTGGTCTGAGCTGCATTTGTCCCTTTTTTGCTTTAAGAGGAGAAATTTGGGGGGTGGTTAATGTCATAACAAATACATATACGTATAGTGATGCTTCATAGTCGATAATTATATCGATACGCCATTGTTGGCCTAATCGACAACGATGTATTAAGTTAAATATTGTATTGGTAATTTGTCTTAATATTTTATATCATTAGCTTTCTTCACTTTGGCTTATAAAGGTCTACTACTCCTCAGTGGTGTTCCTATAGAAGAAAAAAGCAGGTAGATGTTCCTTTTCCGACTCTTAGAATTACTGTGCAGATACATGTGATGTAAGCACTTACTGAGGACGTAACGTAAGTAGATTCATTTCAATTCGATAGATTGTAGCCAAGCTGATTTCTGATGTCGTTGGAAGCTCATTATAAAAAATGGATTTTACTAGCGGTGGCCCACGATTTAGTCCGCGCACATGTCGAATTTACCATACAAATTTCCACTCCCATTTTCACCCCCTTAGAGGATGAGCTTCCAGAAATCCTGTTACGTCATTCTTGATTTCTAACCAAAAAATTTATCGATTTAGCTCCATAACTGACCGAGTTTCATACAAACTTGCCTCTTCTTTTTTACTCCGTTAGGGGATGAATTTCCAAAAAACCTTTCTTAGTACTCCCCTAGACCTCTTATGGAACCTTTGATTTGGAGTCTCTAGACCTAGCAGTTTGGGCTGTGGGTTTATATGTCAGTCAGTCAGTTACTAAGAAGAATACCTACTTTTACTTTCTACAGGAAGGACACACTCATGCCAGCTTCTTAAACCAATTAAACAAATTGTTTCATAATATTGTTTATATTGCGCCAAATACGAACCACTTGTTAGAATAATATACAATTATCTTCAAAACTAGGGTTAGTTACAAAAAAAGAAAAACAATTTTACTGTTACAACTATAAATCTCGTTACACGAACACATTGAGACTGTAACACTTGCGAATGATTGAGTAAAGATCATCAGTTCCATGGTTCGCAAACATCGCGGATGCGCTACGGTAACGAAGAAGTCCAAACAGAGCCCTGAATCCGTTGTTATAGGTGCTACTCACGCAGCATTATCCTGCACCTGATATGAAATTATCCCGAGGGTATTGTATCCACTTTTGTCGGTTCTCTTCGCCCAAGATCCATCTCCGACCTCTGTTATTAAAGGGATTCCGTCGTTTTCCTTCCACGCCAACATTTAGAATAATTAGCCTTCTCTTGCTGCGATCGAAAGCACATGATGTTTGTGCAGGTTGAACTATTTGTGTCGGGCATATGAAACATAAATATTCATGAATACTGCATTTTATACGAAAATGATGTTCTTCCGTTTAGCGATCATAAATAAACGACATTTACTTCATTTTCTTTAAAAGATAGTGGATTTCAACTTGTTATTGTTGCACAATTAGTCTTGTTGAAAGGTGTTGTCATTGTTGTCAATCAATCTTCATAAGTAAAAAGTTCCGTTAAACGTATAAACAAAATTTAAAAAAAATAATGATTCTTTAATTTAATAAATATTAAGCTTTTGCAAAATCATTGTTGTTGTTAAAGTAGGCTGTCGTGTCGTGTCTTAATAGTATGTTTGTAAAGATATAAATATTTTATTATTTTTGTAAAATATTAATTAAGTTACCTACTTGTATTATGAGTGAACCGGAAAATGTCATCTGTCACCTCTCCTTCGTATTTCTAGGTATATCTTTGATAAACTATATTAAAGGATATAATCATGAAACTGACAGCCACGGCACATATTTACATTTATTATTTTCTTTAATTTAATGATGAATCATGTTCAAGCTCCTATATAAATAGCAACGTATTTATATCTTGCATAATGCCCTGCTATAAAGATAACATAACGTAAATATTGGAATCGAAACATGAATTTTATTCAAAATTGACTCTACCATAACCTGAATTTGAATAACTTTTTCTTCTTTGTTTTTATAGTTTTAAGAAGCTTTCCACCAAAAAGCATAGTGTATACATAGACTTTATTTTGTATTGCGTACTGTATCTTCGGTTATAGTTTATCAAAGAGTACATTATGTTTCTTGAAAATACTTTATTTTAGCAAGTTTTGCGCGAGGTCTAGTGCGCACACACATTAACTTACGCTACTCACACATGGAAAGAGCAGTGCGGGGTGCGGGGGCAGCCGCCAGAGCTTGCATCGAGACAGCAACATTTTATTAAAAAACCTATTTTGCAAATGTCACTTAGACCGCGTGTCCTCTTAAGGTGCGTGTAAATAGGCTTCTCCTGGGCAAGCTCGCTCCACCGTAGACCTTAGCTTTGCTCTCGGCCAAAGATAAACATCTCATGAACAATTAGCCCATAACTTATATAAAAAAACTGGAAACCTAGCTGAAAACACTCGTGGCGAGACTTCAGCAATGCGGAGACGAAACTATTTCCCTCAATCACATTCTACTGAAAACGACTTGATATAAAATTGAGTTGAATTGTTTAAATTTTGAAAGCGGTCCGTGACTGCAAAAAGTTTGAGAACCTCTGCCTTAAACTGTCCCTAAATTACATCTAAATCGGTTCAGATAATATAATAAATAAGTAATAAGCTTAGCTTAATAAACTAGTCGAATATTATATAGTTTTAAGGCGTGTAGAGGTACGAGTAACAGACAGACACACATTCGCATTTATAATGAACAAAAAACAACCTTTGGGTAAAGGAACCTCCTTTTCCAGATAAAAATTAAACAATTTGATTTAAAACTTCTGGCTACTGTTGCTGGAATTGTTTAAACTTCATTGATATTAATCGACGCTTTTATTTACTTTCAGCTTTTGTTTTGTCTGGCATCACTTCTACTCTTCGTCATAGCTGAATGGTAAGTTTCATTTAAGTTATTAAATCGAATTCGAAAGTTATTATTTAAAATGAAACGTTAATCATTCACGAAGTGAATTACGATATGACTATCGATGCAAATATTTTCTTTTCTTTTTTTTTATATATTTTAAAATAAAGGGGCTGTTTAGGAGATTGTTATTTACGATCAATACCGAAATATGACATATTTCATAAAAAAAACACCCTTGAGAAAAATCGCCCGTAATTTGCCTCTATAGTTTAGTTTGCCGTGCTCGATGATCAAACCTTATCGGAAGGTTCGTCTGCGGAGCGGAAATAGTGGAAGCCGCAGTCACGCGCAACCGAAGCTCCGCCCTAAGTGCGACCCTGTGCCGGAACTGTCCGCGCCACACTTGTCGTCGTGTAAACAAACAAATGTTATGTCACTAGTCCACCACCTTTGACAAGCCGGCCATGGAACTGGCTAAAAGATTGAAATTGTAACAATTAAGGGTGTTTTTAAACGTGAGGATTTGCACGCGGAATTGAATACATAATATGTGATGCGTAGCACCCGAGACAGGGACATGTGAAATGTTCTTTGACATCACAGATTACTTATATATCTCAATTCCGCGTGCGTGAGTAAATCCACGACTCTAAAAAAGCCTTTTATTGGTTTTAGTGCTTTTACTCGTACATACTCTGTAACAGACATGCCAGTCCTAAAATAGATTTTCTCAAATACCTAAATTAGAGCACAGAATATAATATACATATAAGATTTATTCATAACTAATTCACTGATAATTTTTGCTAAAACTGATAGTCCAGCCAAAATATTTAAAAAAGATACGATATATTTTTTAAATATTTAAACTGCATGTTATACCGTTATTTTGGGCTATAAGTTCCTGCGAAAATATTTCCGTGATGAGCATCCACTCGCAACATTAACAAAGTTTACTTTATTAAAAAAATAAAATTAGCTTTGATAATACGGAACTGCAAGAAAGTAAATAAGCATAGCGCATCACTAAAAATCATAGTAACATGTGTAAGTCAAATGACTTTTGTGAATTAAGTTTTGAAGTTCGTATATTTATACTAACATGCTGAACCATTCGCAGCCGCACGAAAAAGGTGGTTATCCACGTACCGTACAAAGTAAAGAAGATAAAGCACACGCACACCGTGTACAAGACGATACACCACCACCATACGCACCACGACCCACACCTGGACCATAGCCTGTCGCCGTCGGAGGAGCACGAGCACTTCCACCACATGCATATACACGAGGAGCCGCCGGCCGGGCAGCACAGCCAGCCAGTGCCTGGCATTGGCATTCCTGAGTTCCTCCCTGATGTGCCGTTGGATGTGCCGCTGGATCTGCCAGACATACCTCGCGAAGTGCCAGTGCTGCCCAACCGGCATGTCATCCCTCTCTACAGACGCGCCTAGATAGGTCAGTATTCCGGTATTTTTTAAATTTAATTCCTAAATAAGGATCTGCCGAGCCCTACCATAAACATCTGTCACTAAGTATGAAATTGTGTATTTGGCTGATGGCTTGAATTTCGGAGTGGGTCAGTAAACCTTTGATCACTGTTGCTGTAGGAAAAGCTTCTGAGAACAATATCTAACTTTTGGATATTTTATTGTTCATTTATAGATTTCGGAAAAAAATTACAATTAGTAAGAAAATCTTCAAAAAAATTTGATGGTTTTTGGTGAGGATGTAGTTATTGAATCTAAAGTCTACCTTAAATACAAAAACATCAAAAGTCGCAAAAACGTTAATCTAGCACTTAAGCCTTAGTTAAATGACTTTTTATACTTAATTTTGTTTATATTTTTGTAATGAGCAAAATTCCATTCGGGCTTGATTTAATTTTCAGCACAATAACATTTTGATTAAATTCACTTTGGAGTAATATATTTATTATTTTTACTTTCAAATGATGAGTCTTCATTTGTGCCGAATGACAGTGGTATGTGCTTCATGGCTATTCAGTTTTATCGTCGCTACAAGAGACATTAAGTGACAATTTAATTTTAATTAGCAATCATTTTTTCTTACAGGATATCGATGAAGATAGATGCAGTAACAAAGCCATATGCGTTTGAAGATAAGTCCCAAACTTTAAAGAACATGATCAAAAAAGAGGTCATTCTTCTGCAAGATATTTAATAAATGCGAATTAGCAGGTACTATCATGGTACTAAATGTCACATGTAAAACTGAATTTGTTTGACAAGAGAACCTCACAAATATTGTACAAACATTAGTTATGATATACCTTTCATACATTACTTATTACTTCTTACTAGTTTCTACACCAAAGACAAATACTTCGGTATCATGTCTTATTTCTTCCCTAATTTTATCTTAGCGCGTGATTATTATGAACTTTTTAAAACTTAGATTGTATTGTGGGTTTATAAGTAACACTGTGATTCAGTTCTGTTAACTAACAAATTAGGGTCTGTTTGAGTACTTAGCAACTTAAAAGCTGCTTCAAGATTCAACTCGGTCCCAGCCAGTTATTATTTCAAGTTAAACTTATTATATGTATAGGTCGATATTTATAATATTTTCACAAAACAGTGGGTTTTCAGCTTTTCTTTATATTTTCTCTAAATTCAACAATGTATGTAATATTGTTTGAATTCCCATGATGAAATTTCAGAAGTAATAGTTCAGTGTTTATATTTATAACAAACTTTATACAAGATCAGATCACATTGTAATTTTGTGCAGTCAGTGTTGGAGCCGAGTCCTAAAAATAATTGTCTAATGAAATATACGAATAAATTGTGTAATATATTAATAGGTAAACTTTACTTCATTGCAGCCTCAGCACTGACTGACAAAACATAAGTATATAATCTGTTAATTTTCAATTAAACTCATTATACAATATCAAAGCGTCTATTCTCAAAATTATTCGAATTCGCTTTGACCCTCTTAATAAAAGGCAAAAAGTGGGTAAAAAAGTAAAAATATGCATAAAGTGCTTTCTGATTCATAGATGTTAGATAATGCAGTAGAAAAAAGAGCTTTTTCAAGATATAATCTACAGAAAATACTGAGCGCAAAGTTCTAACAGGAAGCATTTATTTTAAAGATGTTCGATAGTGCAGTGTAGTGAGTAACAAAATAAGCTTCGCCTACCATTCATCTGTAACTACAAATAAAGCAATATTTCAAAGCAATAAGGTATCACAGGAAGGCCCTCGCATTCGACATAAATAATAGATATAGTTAAGCATTCGAAAGAATCTTTCCCGAGGGAAATCAATAAATCGGAATGGAATGGATAATTAAATTTTAATGGGCCGCGTTTACACTTTAAAATATTTACGGTCGCATTCTGACGCCTACAAGCTTTATTTATTGGACGCCATCGCGGGCCTCATCGGTCGACATGTGCCGCCGCAGCAGCTGGCCGTCTTGTCCTTACCCTCATCGAAATAAGGACCACACTTCAGGAATACCTCGACTCAAAAGAAAGTTTTTGTTTACTTTTTATTGGGGTTTGATTATTGAAAACGTTTTGTGTTCCACTTATAAATCTAAGGCCTAATAATTACTCAAATGGTACCGAAATACTATCTTTTTATTTTAAAACGTGTCGGGGTAACTGGGATGAATGGGTAGCTACAGCTCGGTTTGGCGACACGGATTGCGGCATCCACCCTGTAGTCACATAGTGGCTGTTTTGGAATGGCAGCGAAATAGTTATTTCACACAGAGACCACAAAAAAAATGTAACACCACACTTCCTTGTCGACGATCTAAACTCTGTTGGGTTGTGATTAGAGCAACAATCGCGCGGCTGGCGACGGCTGCCCGCCTTTTGGCATGCTCCACTGACAATGGCAATTTGTTGTCTTTTTGCTGATATTACGGGTTTATTTAAGTGAAATTGGATAAATGGTCATCTCACGATGTTGCGCTATTCAATCCGGTGTGGTGCGGCAGCCGTGCGGTGCCTGCTCTTGTGATGTCTGTTCATGAACACAAATAACAACTAGTAAAGAAAAAACTTGGAAGACTGTGATGTAAACAAACGTGGTGACGTTTGTCGGTGTTAGTTCTGGATTGAGATTGAACTGGACTTTGTGGCTTTAGTGGCAAGGAGTTAAGTTGTGAGGATGGATCTGATTAAGTACCTGACTGTGTTGGTGGTGTTTCTCATCGAGGATGGTGACACAGGAGGCCACGGCGGCGGCAAACACCAGTAAGGACCAACATACTTTAGTTATTTTTAGTTTTATAAATTAAGCGAATTCAGCTTTGCGAATAGTTACACCAATTTTATATCGTTTAAGACTTTTTTAAGTAGATAATTAATTTGACATCATGCAAAAAAGTTTCAATACCAACTTACCTATATACTTAGGTTTAATATAATGTCTAAAAAAAGTAAATTGTGTTCAATGTGAGCTCAAAGTATTAACTATACATGCTCTGCGTATGTTACCTACCTTACCGTAAGATTTTTATTTGCGTAGAAAAGAATCCAATTTAAATAAGTTGAGACTAGTATCAAAGGATTGTTAGTGACATGGTTATTAAAAAATTGCACATAAAAAATGAGGCGTGCGAAATATTATCTAGTGCAATTAAAATCTGACGTTATTCTGTATGCAGTATTTTTTTCATTGCATAATACAAGCATTTGCCATTACCAACCTAGTTTATGCTTTAGCGAGCGACAAATAATACTCGTAAGCGTTTTTTGACTGAATCAACTAATGCACTTAATTTTTTATTCCAGCGATCATGTCCGACTTCATATGCCAGAATTTATTCATCACGATCATCACACCAAGGTGATAACGATACATCACCATCATCTCAAACCGAAGAAAGAGCATCACCATCACCACCACCACCACCATCACCCGAAGCCGCATATACCTCACGGTCATCATTACCACAAGCATCATACGAAACTACACACTACCACCAAGACCGTTTCAAAGGGGAAACATCACAAGCATCATGGACATCACGGTCACCATGGACACCACGGGCATCATCACGGCCATCACCATGGCCACCATCATGGCCATCACCACGGCCATCATGGCCATCACGATAGTCCTATGCCGCATCACAACTTCAACACACCCTCGTATAATTACGAACCGCCAGCTACCACATTCGAAGAGGACTTTTCGTCTTTCAGTCCCTCTGTACCTGCTTACGGTGGTCATTCAGCTCCCGCTTATGGAGGAGGAATCCAAACGCCACGTGTGCACGGGGTATCTCATACAGTGAAACAAGTCAATGTTTACGACAGCTTACCTGGTGCGCTCCCCGTAGCGCCTGCTAATAGGGGTCATGGGTACGAAGTGACCGAAGCTGATGAAGACGACGATGACTCGTTTACCTCTGTTAATAGTCTACAGCAGTCATATCCATCAACTTACGGTTTCGTACAAGGGGTTGCGCCAGGAAATCACGACCCGTTTGCTGAAATACCTCAAGCAGGTGGAATCCAAGCTCAAAACTCATTCGGTGCTGTACCCCAACCGACGTCAGCAATCGCCGGTGTGGAAACCTTTACAGGACCTGTCCATCAGCAGCCTTTTTCGTCATCAGCACCAGCTCAAGTGGATCTCACGAGCATTCAGCCGACTGCTGAATTTGCGGGTACTTTCCAGGGTGACGGCGGTGGATTTGGTAGTACAGCTGTCAGTGCTAGTGACGGAGGTTTCGGTTCCACAGCGAATACGTTTGTCGGCGCTGATAACAGTGGTTTTGGTAGCACCGCAAACACTTTCGTGGGGACAACGGGCGGTACTGCCTTTGCATCTGACGACAACAAACTTGATGAGGAAACCCCAGTTTCGTACTCCAGAGAGGCCGGGATACATCAGTCTGTCAAAACGGGGGGTGTAGAATCTGTGGTTTATTAGTTCTTGTTATCAATAATTGTCGATTTGTGCATTCATAAGTTATTTATTCTTGTAATGTATTGATGTTGTTAAACTAATGTAATTGACCATATAGTACAAAAGTTAAAATGTATAAAAATCCATTTAAATTTTATAAATATTACCTAATGCGGTGTACATTTTAAATAAATTGTTTTATTGCTTGTTGTGGATTTTAATGTGACATAATCTATCCACGGGTTTGTCGTGTATTAGTTTGTTTAATGTAGCGTATTTGCGGTAAGGGAGTGCACTTTCACTGTTTTCTAACTTAACAAACGTAATAGAAGCATGTTTGAAAGCACTTATATCATCGGCGTCATTTTGATGACATAGTAGTCGTAATTTGTAGCTTCCAAAAAAACAGTGAGTACTACAATTGGACGTGCCCTAGTTCCGCAATTGCTCGAACTGTGAAAAATAAACCTCGACCAAAGACGACGTAACAACAAAAGAATAAGTATAGTAAAAGATTGCGCACCAAATATTATGCAATATTTTAGTATGCATCCGTGGGTGATAGATAGCCTTTTTATTTTACTAACATTGTAGTAGGAAGTAGTACTCGTATAAGCTCTACTTATTTTGGACAATAGGAAATACATGCTGTTTGTAACAATTATGAATTTGAGTCTGATGTAGGTCTAATAAAAAAGCCGGAAAAACTAATAAGATCTGCTGACTGTAGAGATAATAAGAACCTAGCAAGTGTAACATGAGTGGATACGAGAAATTTCAGAGCCCTATGATTAATTAGACAAGAATGACGGACACGGATTTTAGACAAATTATTCAATTCTATCAACCTAACCTTCATCCCTTTCCAAGAGAAAATAAAATTACCTAAATAATAAATACTTATATTCTCCTACCGAATTTCGAAAGGCGGCCAACCCTAACAGAGACCATCAAAGTACACAGGAGACACCTACTTGTTTTATTTGTTAAATACTTTTTTTAACAAACAAAAGTGTACAAAAGGTGGACTTAATGCTAAAAGCATTCTCTGCCAGTCAATCCTTTAGGTCATGCAGAGTGGTAGCAACTGGTGGCAGAGAGGTTGTGTAGTGTTACAGTGTTAGCGCAATACACAGGTGCACTTTCTATTCTTTCACTCTCATAGTTCGGTGAGGCGGCAGTCCGACATGACCGGAGAGAGATCGGGAAATAAGGCCTAGGAACTCACCATCCATACTAATATTATAAATGCGAGTGTCTGTCTGTCTGTCTGTTACCTCTTGACGCTTAAACCACTGAACTGATTGGGATGAAATATGGTGTGGAGACAGTTCGAGACCCTGGAAAGGACATAGGCTACATTTTGTCGCGATATTACGCGAAACATTAAGAGGGTAAAATGGGAGATGAAAGTTTATATGGGAAATCCAACTCTTGCGGGCGAAGTCGCGGGGAACCACTTGTACGTAATATGTAGTAATAGTCGGCACTATATATCATATTGCGTTTTAGTGTAACGGAGCTGATTCTATTAGTTTTTCATTGTAGGTTAGAGCTCTTGCAATAACAAGATTTTGTTTCAATTTTAACATTGCATTTGGTGTCACTGCCGTGATACGTACCTACTACCACATCATAATAATTTTAACAAAATCTTATTATTTTAAGTAAAAACTGCCTACATGTTAATCAGCAGGTAATTTATCGTAATTCTACTATAACAACTCGTATAATAAACTGGCATGATTTTACTTGCTACGACGTGACTGAAAGACGTCCAACCTATAACCTGGCGAGCTATTTTGGGTTTTCACATAAAGAGGGCTCGACCCCTAGAAATTTTATTTCATAATTTTTTTGAATCATTTTCTAATATAACAGTAATAAAGTCACTTAAAAATAGAAAACCCAAAAAAAAACAAATCGCTTCAGATTAGGTAAAGGTGAAAATGAAAGAAAGAAAGAAAATACATTTAATAATGATTACTAGTGCTACGATCATTCTCGTATATAACTTTTAAAAAATCGCTAGGGATGAACGACGAGGGTCAAAAGGGTTTGGCCACATTTCTTAGTGCGAGAGCGACGGCGGGCGCGAATGATCAAACATATGAAAAGCGCCTTTGCGGCCATAGTGGCGGAAGCTGGCGGCAGGCAGGCACGACAAACCGCGCTCGCTGTCGCGCCTGCGCTTGACCCGCAGTGTGGCCGAAAAAATAAGCACACATAAGAGCTGCCGAAGGTTTGTATGAAAGACCGTGGGAATTTTAACTACTATGACTAAAAAGTAAAGTTATCCTGTATAGATCCCAAATTGCCTGCTGGGCAAAGGCCTCACATCAACTATGAGGAGGTTTGACTACTGAAATTATGTTATGTACCTATGTATACAAAAGAAACTTCAATAAATGATATTACAGTGATAATTAACAAGCTAAATAATTAAATAAAAACTACGACTGCAGTTAAAAATGAACTAAAAAGTAAATTAATAACGTGATACAACAGGTAAAACCCACTTTTTTTTAAATGTTTACAGGGTATATAGGTTAATGGGGATAAAAGGGCATCTGTACCTTAAGGAATATACTTCATTTACGAGACACCCTGTATATTTGAGATGTTCACATTATAAGACTTCAAATAATACCTAGGGTATTGTAATAATAAGAGAACTTGTTTTCTTTCTTACATAAATAGCTGTCATTTTGCCATTGTTGTTTCAATTATAACAGTTTAGGTATCCTATGTCATCCGGGATGGTAAAGGGTTCTATATACTTATACCACATTCATCAAATTCTGTGCAGTATAGGCACTAGTGTTAAATGTCGAATCCCCTTAATAGCTGGTTGAATTTAGAACTTAAATTTAGACTTTACATTGCTTACATTGGTAGTTTAGTGGCTAGCGGGTTGCCTGTCATGCGGGAGGTACCGGTTCGATCCCACGTGCCGCCTTGTATCAATGACATATTATAAGTTGTTTCACTAACCGATGCTCTTACGGTGAGGGAAAACATCGTGAAGAAACCTGCACATTCAGGCCACTGAATGTGTAACCATGATCCAAACTGGCCAGGTTCCCCTGTTAACAGGGTCACGAAGGTCACATGGCAGCCGCTCTACTATAACTACCATACCAGATCTGCCATCCTGGCGAAAGCGATCCTGGCTCTAAATCGAACCCTGGGCCCTCGCGTGCGAGTGCACAACCAGGATAATGGTAGGATGATGATGACTTACATTGCTCTGATCTGATCCCAAAGTATTTTTTTTCTTTTACGATTTTTCAGTTTTGTATCTATACCGGATACGGCTATCTTCTTACTTCAGCGTCTCATTGAATCGGAATGAACTCGTGTAGGTATTTTTGTTTGAAAGTGGAAGTTTTAAGTGTAAGACTGCTTCCTGTCTCAACATTTTTATCTACAATTGAAAATGTGAATGAACAATATCTATTAGCATTGAAAGACACTCAGACTTAACATGGGAAACGGGAAACTTGAGACCAAGACAATTCGTATTGCGTAAAAAATCCGGTCTATTAATACGTTAATTGCGTACAAACATTATAAAACTGCTAGCTTTAGGGTTTAACCAAATGTTAGGCATCAAAAATAAAACGAATTTAGGTACATTCAATGTTTGAAATGACCCATATCAAAGATAGTTCAGATTTTAGAAAACGACATTTTTGTTTTGCTTCTGGCCATTGATTGATAAAATCAATGCTTCAGACCATATGTGTGTATTGTTGAACTTCGGTTATAATTGTGGCAGCTTTTGGTTATGATAACTGATGTTCGTTGAATCCAGAATTGCTAGATTTTTTAGAGATGAGTAAGATTGACTATCGGGGAAAATGTAATATCGAAAGTGTTTTATTACTCGTACTCCTTTTATTTACTATCACGACTTCCCTAGATGTCGGTCGTCGAACTTTAGGTATTTATTTATTTGAGTTCATCAACAGCACAATGTACACAGTTTTTACTTAAAATAAGGCATTGTTTTGTTCTTGTACACATGCTAATTATAGATATACATAGCACTCACCATAAAAATAAAGCAGTGAAAAGGGAGTGTCACAATATATTAAATAGGTACTAAATACCTAGGACTAAGGTTAAACTTTGTCGTGGAAGTCTGAACCAGGACAAGAAAACTCTTCCGGGTGAATAACCTATATTTTTTTATTTAATATGGACAACACAGGCATACAACTGCACAGTCTTACTGGTTTACCTATACATAAATTGTAATTCTGCTGTGTTTTTGTTTAATAGCCGTGCTCTTTACGTTTTCTATTTTCGTGTGTTATGTGATTTCCATTCATCAATAAATGTATTTTCTTTCATTCATCTTTATTTTTATTATTTATTTCATTAAGTAACAGTGGCCCATATTCTACTAATATTATAAATGCGAAAGTTTGTAAGTGTGTATGTTTGTTACTTCTTCACGCAAAAACTACTGAACGGATTTGGATGAAATTTGGCACAGATATAGATTATAGTCTGGAATAACATATAGGTATATATATAACTTTTTATCCCGGAAAAGAAACACAGTTCCTGTAGGATACAGAAATAGTAGTTTACGCGGGCGAAGTCGCGGGCAACGGCTAGTACTTCATAATTCATAAAACACTAAACTACATGCTTCCGTTGAAGCGATCCGCAGGGCTGGCAGCAGTCCTCGGAACTTCCGAAGCACTACTTCCTGCGGCCAAAAGTCCCCCTTCATAAAGATCGCCAGATACTGCCTTACATAGATATTGGACTCGTGACCAGGGTATGTACATAGCCGTTTCTTTTGATGATTGGCAGAATCAGGTTAATACTCGTATTCTATACATACTAATCTGCACATGTTTTATATTTTTCGAGCTTTAGCAGTTCCTTTGATACTGTTGTTGTATGTACCTTGCATGAGTGCATAATGCTCCGCGCAGATAGGCCACCGAACACCACCACCGGTGGCTGACGCGCGCCACGCCCTTTGGTCCCGCGCAAACGAAAGTGGTCGGTGGCCTCTAGAATTGACACTCATATACTAGATATTTTGACAGATGTTTGTACCTATTACTTATTTACCGCTGTCCCATTATTGGGACAAAATAAAGTTAATGTTTAATTAGAACGACTTGTGTATTACCTCTTATTTATTCTGTGGTATTACATAGTTAATGATAATGTATTAAGGAACTTTGGTCTAGGAGGTGGAGGCCTGGTGTCTTGTACTACAGATTGTTTCAATCTATAACAAGCACCAGTCTTCACACAAAGTAAAACTATTAACTTTTTTTAAATTGTAAAGTACTGTTTATGTTTGTAATACTTACTTTTTGTGAAGAAATAAAGTTTTTATTTATTAAAAAAAAATGGCGAGTGGCCACCGGTGGCGTGTCGCAAACACTGAGTCACGAGTGGCCGCCACTCGCTTTACGTGTGCATGTGCGGCGTCGTATTAAAAGCAATGTAAACAGCTTGTTGCTGGCCACCGGCGCTGTCGTCGGTGGCCCATCTGCGTGGAGCCTTAGAGTTTTCATGTCCTGGTTCATCCACGACTCAAAGTTTACCCAAAGTTCAACGACCCCAAGACGTCGTGTTGAGTACACTGAGCTAGTAAATAAAAGGAGTAACAAAACACTTTCGATGGTACATTTGCGATTGTTGGAGTGGCCACCAAAAGGAGCAAAACCTACTAGAAAGTGGCGTTGCATTTTTACTTTTTAAGACGGACCGGCTCGGCTGCGGTTAGGTAATACTTCATTCATAATTTACTGTCAGGCATCATTTGACCCCAGTATACAGGATGTTAGTACAAACAGTATTCATATCTAAGGGGGTGAATATGGAAATGAATGCCTACAACTTTTACGATGGTGTCATCAAACCATTAAAAAAAATAAAAAATGGCTCTCCATAAATTGTTATTGCGATAGCGGAATTATTTGGATGAGAAATCAGTTTTTTTTTTAAATTTTGTTCATGGCCCCATATTAAATGTTTAAGGCATTGATTGTCTGTGTACATTCACTATCTCAAATATAGACATATTTGAGGGAGTGAATGTGTTTAAACTTAAACCCTATATAGGCAGAAATATTCCCAATGCTCGTAGTACTTTTTGCAAATTACACACACATGCCTGTCGAGTCTAAGTGCAAACCGAAGCCTCCGTGGACCGCAATTCTGACGTCTACTATGAGTTTAATGATATACCTACAGTACGCGTAAAGATATAAGTAAATGTTAATTGAACGTTAGTGTTCTGAAATAGCTTGTCTCCAAGATGGCTCAAGTAGGTAGAGTTTTATTACAAAAAAGATTAGGGCGTTTTGTAGTCATGCGGGAGCCACGCACGCGCGATTGATAAACACAATCTCGAATCTGTGATTAGTTTGTAGCACCTGCGACAGTGACATGTGAAATATTTTTGGCATCAAAGATTAAGTTATCTCAATCCCAGTAGCGTGAGTAAGTCTGCATGACTATAAAAACGTCCTTAATAGGTACTCTACATCGTATGTTCCAGAGGCATGATATGTAGTATCACAGCTACCTATGCACGGACAACAGCACATCGACGTACACACTACGTACCTTGTGTTATTGTTATAGGGGCAGTTTTACAATAAAAATGTGTATTCCGATGTGCTAGCCTCTGTATCTACTTTATTCATCAATTGTGTATATTTTGTAAGATTTTCATACATATGCACAATCATTGCTTATTTTAAGTTCCCTACTAAGCTCAGACGGTAAAATTGAACTGGATACAGGAAAGATTCATTATTCTGGTATCAATGGCATGGTCCAGGCTAGCAACTCTCATAATTTGAGTTTATAATTATTTAATTAGTATAAAACATATTAACAAATACAAATTTTATAATTATTATAAAACAACCGGGCAAATACGAGTCGGACAGGCGATCTGAGGAGGATTTTTTCTTTTTTCCTAACAAAAGGTCATTTTCTGCAATGTAACCACAATTTGCGGTTTTCGGGTATTACGTTTGCTGTAAAGCTTTCTTTATTGCCAATTTGTATGATTCTTAGTCTATCATATCTCGTGTACTTCACCCCATACGTTTTGATTGCCCAGCAAAATGTTGGAAAATAAAGCTCAATAACCATATCTTTGGATTGCGTTGACTGAAAACCTTTTTTTCAGCTACTAAGGACTATAGACGTGTCAGTATTTAATGTAAATTTCAACTTGCTACCACCATGTGTTCCTGAGAAAAAGGGTGTTGCAAGACAGACTGACAGACGGACAACAAAGTGATCCCATAAGAGATTTTCGCTTCGTATTCTTCCTTTTGTATCCATGACCAAAGAGCTAAAGGGAGCAAATGAAAGAAAAAATAAAAAAACGTATTATTTAACTTAACAATTGTATAAAATTATTAACAAACAACAGGTCCCGTTTAAACCGGGAAATATTCACAATAACAGTCTTATACTATTTTACTATAACATAAGTAGGTAGATTTGGGACTATTTACATAAATTACATCAAAGATCACAAACCTTTACAACGATTATTAAGTAAATTCATTTATACAGCATACAATTTTAAAATGTTTCATAGTTCAATGATAACATGATTGTATAACCATATCTACACCTTGTGGAAACAGATTCATCGTTAGATTATCAAATAGAACAAACTATTGTTTTTTTTTTATCGAAGAGTAACATCGAGAAAGCATTTTTACATTGCATTTTAAAAATTCATACAGTGTTCATAGTGTAAGTCGAGAGATAAGATAAATAATCTCGTGTGAATGCTAATGAATGATATACGAGTAATACTGTTTTATAATACGTTCGCAACGCGATGGGGTTCTGATACGTATTATACGCTTTCAAGGCACCGGAGGTACTAAACAATCTCGACCTTCCTCGAAACGTCAAATTTTCTCAACTGAAGTTAGACTCTACTGTTTTGGGCGGAAGAATAAAAATTAGTTGAGAATATTTGACATTTTGTGGCCGGTTAATGTGACAACTATAGTTATTGTGGGTAATTAATATCCTCCTTCCGAGCCGTACTCTTCGCCGGCGGAGGATAGGCCATAGTCGGCCTGGCCACCTTCGAAACTCACTGGGGAGTCCCCGTAGGAGCCTCCGTGGCCCTCGTCAGCCGCCCCCCAACCGTGACCTGGAATCAATCAGAGTACTCTCAGAATTACAATAAATGACCACGTTATATCGGATGCATTACTCATTCATTAGATAGGGTATATTGGGTCAGTCTTGCAATAACATAGAGGTTATACAGACTTTATGGTCTCAATACGTATAAGCAATGTAAGCCGAATAGCAGAGGATGATGATAATTGTCAGTAGTGTGGTTAAAGTGACTTCAAGGAGACTAATCGCTACGTTTTATGATTTCGTGTAGAAGCTTAATTCTAAGGGTGTTTCTAGGACTCAAATACTACAACTATATCATAATATGGGTCTATTATCGATGTCGGTATTTCGGTAAAGCACATTAAGTATAAGGATCTAGAGGTCATGCTCTGTAATTGGGTCTCCGTATTTTTGGCCCAATATTCCTCGCTCCCGGCCGGCTCCTGACAGTTAGGACGTCAGAGTAAAATACGAACAGTGAAGGGCCTAAGCGGACCAAGATTAAAAAAAAACTGTGCTTCCAAAAGCCCGTTGTATAATTTCCTAAGCTAACCTCCTCCAAAGTGCGGCGCTGCTTTCGGTTCTCCGTAAGTGTACCCGAGGACTTCGTAATGGTCGTCGCCACCTCCGCCCCCGCTCTTGTGGTGGACGTGTTTCACTATCGTGTGCTTGTGGTGGTGGTGCTTCACGAAGAGCGGCACATGGATCACCACTTTCTTGTGGTGACCACCACCGCCGCCGCCCGCCATTATCACGGAAGCCAACTCGGCCATGCAGACCATCACCAGCTGTAACGAACACATTTTTATCATTATGCATGTACATACATACATGTGTACGCTAGTACGTGTACGTGTTGCTAGTAAAATGTGCTACTAAATTATTGGACCTAAAAATTACATAAATTACATTATAACTACTACACCCAAATTGTTTTCCTTTCAGAATTTTTTTGACGTAAGAGCTTAACATCGCGCGCTGTTTTGCTTGATACACTTGTCCTCATTATCCGTGTGACAAACTAACACTTACAAGGAGGTACTAATTAAAATACAATAAATATATAATTACATTTTATACAGTAACTACCAGAATAAACCACTTGTGACACGATTTTTTCATCTTATCTTTACCAAAAGTAGTTTAGGACTGGCAAAAAGTCGCAAAGATGGCTAAAGCAAACAATTATATTCAAAATTTCGCAGAGCAGCCAGTGGTTTGTATTACATGCTGTTACATAACTATTACTATGCTCCCATAAAAACCTAAATATATGGATCAAAAATTAATACTAATAGCTAAGTCGACGCCCACAGAGTGAAAAATCGTAAATAGTATTCAGACGCTATTTAAAAATACTGAAAGTTATGTACCGAAGTGATATTTATCGTCCATTTTCATATTATTATATTTTCCATGTAAAAGCATCTCGGAAAAATTTTCAAACTCACACTTTATATGTAGTTAAGTCAACATAAAAATTTGATGTCTCCATTATAATACCGGTACTTAGATTAGTGTTTATCTATGTTGTTTGAAACTGTGCTACATTTAAATTTAACTAAAACTAAGTTTTGCGTCTACATAATAATGTCCGCTATAACAACTTTTAATTACAAAAAGTTACAAAAGAACGTAAGAAACTGAGCAGTGTTAGATATTGCGTGTTGTTATCGAGTGTTTTTATTTTTGTTTTCAGACCTTGTTGCAACATCACCAATCGTTCTTTGAGGGACTGTAACAAAATCTTGGACCGAAGGTAAATTAATTGTTGCTAATCAAAACAATTTATTGACAACCAATGACATTTTTTGTCATGACAGCTTTAAAGTTAGTGCAGTGAATTATTTTTAAAAAATTGGATAATACTACAATTACTCGTTTTCTAGTGTTTTCCAATTTAATTTAGGAATTTTATTTACATTACAAGTTCGTAGTTACAAAAGTGCGAACTGGCCTAAAGGGTACATTGCTCTTGATGCATTTAATGACCTAGCTAATGTGATTAATATTAAAATATGTTAATTGTATTAAATGTATGATGATGATGAATGAATTATGCTCACCAAAAATCGTGCAGACATGTTGCGAATGAGGTAAGGACGGTGAGTGACCGAACGCGGGAGCGGGCAGCCGGTGTGTGATAAAGAAATTTTTACAAAACTTCCTTTTATATTGCAACGTGGTCGCGTTTCGCGACACTGCCTCTCAGCCGCTTCTATCTGTTCCATGGACCACTTGAAACAATCAAATTTTAACTTTGTGTAGCCCACATAAAGACTGAATCACGGCAACAACAGTAATCATCTCAAATCTAACTGTCGCTGATCCAATTTCGACTAAATTGTCAGTACATATAGAAGCTGTTTTCAAAGATATTTGTTGTAGCGATCGCTCACTACAGAGGCTATTCTACTATAGTGAAAATGTGATCTAGTTTGCCATCGTAAGGTGGAAATTCGATCGTGGTCATAGAGATGGTAGTTTACGATCGCCATTAGAGATGCTGTTTGATGTTTTGGAGATGTGAAATAAGGGCTTTTATGGTTTAAATCTTATCATTTTACATCAGAACTTTAACTGTTCATAAACTTAGTGCCAGGAAACGGAAACAACGGAAAAGTGGTACAAGATTATAATAACGCTGAACAAAATGAAAGCCAATTTTTCACGGGTTTTCCATAGCTGCCACAACCACCATGTACTTAGGGGGAAAATAGTTGCGGGAGTATTGTCAGCGAAAAACTGTTGTCAACCAATTTAAGTATGTCTGTTATCCTAGTCGCCATAGCACAAGCTCAAGCTTAGTTTGGGGCTAGGTAATTGGTGTGTTTGTTGAAACAATTTATTT
This sequence comes from Pyrausta nigrata, assembly GCA_949316185.1. Lineage (NCBI taxonomy): Eukaryota > Metazoa > Arthropoda > Insecta > Lepidoptera > Crambidae > Pyrausta > Pyrausta nigrata. The sequence continues at coordinate 7,425,835 of OX438936.1, forward strand.
ATTTATTTAAATAAAAGCATATTTTTTGGCCACTATTGTATTTACTCGAATGCGGAAGGATGGCCTACTGCCTACATAATTTGGCCAAAATGACGACAACACTTTGTGTTTAGTGGATCTTTGGAAACAAAAACAGTTTTACCATAAAAAATAATAAATAAATAAATTGTTTCAACAAACACACCAATTGCCTACTCCCAAACTAAGCGTAACTTGTGCTATAATGACTAGGATAACGGATACACATACTTATATACGTTTATACATCCATGACTTAGGTACAAATGCTCATTTGCCCCTTGCGGGATTCGAACCCGCAACCGCCTGGTTTAGTAGTCCGGGGTGCGAACCACTACACCAAGACGGTCGTCAATATACAGTAGCCAGCTCATAGGTACTGTCATTTCGTATTTGGGGCAAAATCACTTCTATTGCAACTGCATAAAATGCAAAACCTTTATGTACTATCGTTTTTAACTACGCAGGTATCATATTTAGGACAGTGGACATAGTAGACAACAACTGCAACGTCCATGTCATCCCAAAATAAGATTACTTAATTATTTTTAACAGCTATGGACCTTGAGAATATTTTTAGAACATCGTAAATATGTTTCTACAGCCTGTTTTTATCGAGAACACAACACAAAAACTAGTAAATATTTGAATCGTGGTAAATCACGCTATGTTACAAAAGTTTAATGGGTTTTTTGTTGATGCTTCCGGCTGAAATCAAGAGAGTATTGACCTAGGTCGGCAGTGGGTCAAGGTATCGATACTATAAGATTAGATACTAGGTTTTAATAATTTAGTATTTTAAAGGCAATAATAAGGCGTAGGTAAGCCTAATTACAAGTAGGGCGTACAAGTCACAACTTCCAAAAGGTACTTAAATTGACAGTAAGTTATCCATTACTGGTTTACCGGCAGCAACATATGATATAAATAGATAGCACTGAAGTTTTAGCGACAATGTACATGCAAATGGATTTAAAGTTCTCCAAATCTTGTCAAGTTTTATGAAATATTTACAGATATAGTTGTTTATTTTGTTATAGTTTAAGCAATTTCTTTGCTATTCATCTACTTTGGTTGATCCAAGATGGCACCATAAAAAACGAAGAGGACGACCTCTGTGGCCGAGTGGCTAGCACATCGGTTTTTGACGTGTCACCATCTCTGAGGTTCCGGGTCGATCCCCGGTCGGGTCAAAATAGAAATCATAATATCTTCTATATTGTCTCGGGTCTGGGTGTTGTGGTACCACTGTTGTTTCTGATTTCCATCACAAGTGCTTCAGCTACTTACTTTAGGATCAGAACAATATACGTGATGTTAATAACTTTAGCTTAGTTGTTGTTTACATTCCAACTAACGTTTTTATTTAATACTCATTCATTATTTTGTTTATTAATCCACAAAAACGGTACTTAGTAGACGAGGAATGGTTAGATGAAGATGCATACGTAATATGTGCGTAACCATACCTAATGCTTATTTGACTATTTATATCATTAAAAAGATGAATGAAACGTGTCCTCAATTTGACTCACATTACAGACATGCCAGCCTAGTGCACTCGCACTCGCAGCACACAAACCTATGATAAAACGTAAAGTTTACTTATTCCAAATTAGACTGTATTGCATTAGCTGGACAGTTGAATTTTGTTTGAGTTTTTTTTTCATTTGTGGATGGGTTCATGTGCAAATAACTGTACCACTGCGCGGACGCAAAACAAGTGCAGGCGCTCTCACTTTTACTATCGTCTCGCCGAGAGGAAAAGATGAGATTATAACCACCGATGTAATGCAGCAATTACCTACAGTTTTCCTAGTTCATTAAAATGCTGACTCACCAAGTGTACAGCGAGATTCACCAATAACACCAATATTAACATAGTCTTGGAGCCTTGCATGAGACCTATATCATATTTCAGAAAGACGTCGTAAGCCAAAATTTTTATTTGAAACTTTAAAAGTAAGGCAAAGCCTTTTGGACTAAGCCAGTGGTTCTGAGCTTTTCAGCGATGAGGGATAATTTGTCAAAATTTCTGTCTACCCATGGACTGTTTAGAGGTCATATACAGTAAAGTAAAATTTAAAAAAATTACTAAATGTAATGGTTTAATAATATGGTACTCGTATAATAATTAAATGGTATTATGTAATGTTATAATATTATATATTTTTTACAATTTTTGGATGACCACCAGTGATCTGCGAACGCCGTTTAAGATCCACTGGACTAAACTAACTCACGATCATCAAACTCATAACTTTGCACAAATCGAGAAGATTTGGCACCCGACTAGTGCATTTTGATGAGTGTTTTTAATAGGGTACCGGAAGTAAAAGATACCGGGTTTTACCGGGATACCGGAAAAGGAGGATGAATTCTCGATTCCGAGATCAGTTTGTAAATGACGGACAGCTACTTTTGGGTCATTAAAAATCATAAAAGTAGCACATTGTGTTTTAAAGAAAAAATACTTATTACGTTAGTTAGGCGTAAGTAGGTTGTCTGGATGAGATCGCTACCAGCGATAAGACCGCCTACATTGTGCATGGTTTTTCTCTTATTGTATGTTTGTAAAGTTTTTTCTGGTTGCAATAAAGAGTTACTATCTATGTCTATTTTTAGTACATAATAAATAACAGTCCAATAATTAAAAAAACAACCGGACATGTGCATTGTGTAAGTCGGACTCATTAACTAAGGGTTCCGTAGACATTTGTAGTTTTTCGATAAAACAACAAATTAACGATTTTCAGATGTTTTCCTTTACTTGTAGGTACTGTATGACCTTACTACTTGCCAAATTTCATGACTCTTGGTCATTGGAAAGTACCCTGTAGGTTATGATTCTCCTGTAAAATGCTAGCAAAAAAGGTTTAATTGACTGTATCTTTGCATAGTGTTGACTCAGTCAATGCAATCCTTTGAGAGGTTTTTTTACAGCTTTAAGGGTCCGTAGTTATTTATCCGTAATTATTTATTGTTAATTGCGACTTGATACACTCACGGGTAAAAGAAAAAGGGCCCTGACAGACAGATGACCAAAAGAAGCGATTATACAAGGTTTCAGCTTTTTCCCTTTAGAGGTACGGTACACTATAAATTTGAATAAGCTGGAGAAGGGAAATTCTTAATAACTCCATAGCAAACTGACGGCATCAGTAACATTGTAAATTTACTATATGTTATGTATATGAAACGGTCAACTACAACCATGTTTCCGTAGTTTCTATGCTAAGAGTAGCATCATGACATGCAATTAGCCAATTTTTCACATTGAAGTTCATCGATCCTAAAGCTGAATCAGGTCTATTATGCATCAGCTCCCTAGCTTAGATCATTTAACTTGTAAAAGAGAGTTTCCTGCAGTAAGAAGGTCACCTGAACTAATAGGCCTATCTGATTAGTTTCACATTGATAAAAAGTAGGGTCAAGGGTAGTAGGCAAGATTTTCTTCTTTTTGGGGTAATAAAATAATGTGAACATCACATTTGAGACCATAATAATTTTGAAACAATTTTTTTTCTTAGTAATGTACATCTTATTACCATCTGTCAAACTAAAAAACAGTCGATGCGTAAGCATTGAAGAAAAATATTTTTCAAAACTGCCTGTCGTCTGATATGAGTGACACCATAAAATACAGATGTGTTCACATTATGTATATTTTATTTTTCATGCACATAGCCGAATTTTTTTATTTTAACATTTTTAAACAGGTCGTTTCCAACATTATATAATTTAGTAGCACCTACTTGAATTAATTATTGAGTTTATAAGGCCGCCTGTTTAGTGTTGCTAATGAAATTAAATAAGGCAGTGTGCCGCGGGCGAATGTAAAAGAAAAAAATAGGCGAGTGAAGTCACTGATTCTGGCACACTTATATAACTATACACAATGTAATAGGACTTTCACGTGTGGAAACGTACAGCATTCGTAGCCTATTCAAGGAGTTTATTTGATACTTCTTGTATAGGCTACTAATAAATTATTTATAACCAGTTTTATAACGTCAAAAAACGTAGCTATATTTTACTTATTTTTTTGACTCAACTGTCTGTATCATTGCAGTACTCTGGACGTTCTTTTTCTAATGAAGAATACGCGAGAATGATTGGGAAGTACAATTTTTGATTCAAGTCAATTGATAAGCACACTTATTCTCAAACACTCGAAAAGTTTCCGTGTCAGATCCTTTCCTAATTTTAATGTCAAAACCTTTCCGAACGGATTGAGAAACCCTATTTACAAACGCTGTCGGTAGGATTCAATACGATTTGACATTCGAATTCGGAAAGGATCCGACACGGAGACTTTCCGAGTGCTTGTAAATCAGGGTGCAGGTCAGATCCTAACTTAACGGTCGTGCTATAGTTGACTGCCTTATACTTTTAGTCAATTATTTCAATATTCTTTTGATGTCAAATAAATAAGCTCAAAAAATCATAACATTACTTTCCGGGTTGTTATTGATATGATTCCATGGTATCCGTACATACACTTTTGTATCCATCATACGGTATTACGTAAGCTGGCTAGATTGACATTATGCCTTGTTGTATGGGAAGTGTTTGAAAATTACTACAATTACTGTCACTGTGCGTAGAAATGATAATGACAGATTACATGCAACATGTTAGCTAGGTCAACAACTTATTAATAAAAATTAAGATAAATTACTTAATACAACACAAAAACAAAAATTATAAAAAGGGTCCTTGTGGTAAGGTTCCTAGGATGCTGGCAGCATTACCGCGCTGGATAGCGATGCTTATACGCTGAGCAAGGTAGCTGCCAGCTCTTAGGTCACCACTGATGTCAACTAGCCTCTTGGAAATCTCTTTGGAAAAAGAGATAGCGTTGGGACCCCACGAACCCAGTGTTTCGACTCCAAACGGTACAAAGTGGTACCGGGAGTCGATCTGCCTGTACTTGTTCTTTTTAAAGTTTTCGGCACCCCTCGCAGCCAAACCAGCATCACGGCTTGTCCCGGGCAGATGAGAGGCTGCAAGTGTGTCGACACAGGTAGCGTCCCACACAAGAGCCCGACCCATCCGCCAAGGAACAAGTGACATCCCGTCAGGTCTCAAATAAATAAAAAAAAAAAAAATTAGGTAAATTAGGTGACTTTATGCTTCGATATCACTCGGATGTTCACCTTCCTCAGAACTTTGAGAACTTTTAAAATTATATGTAATTCTAACCTGTTGAACTCTTTAATACAAAACTTATTACCAGGTTTAAGTCAGGACCAAGTATTACCCGACCAATTAGAAAAACATTTTACTTTGAGGGCATGTCGCCGATGTATCATTCATTTCTAATTTGACAGTTAGTATTAGTCCTGGTTTAAACCTTGTAACTTTTTTGTAAAAAATAACCTAGTCAATGATCGGTTAATGAGTTACAATAACGTCAAGTGCTCATCAGATTTTCTCGACCCAGCATCGGGAAAAACGTTGTTGGAGTTATAATGGTAATTCACCATCAGCTCTACTTCACCCTGTGCATTGTGGCTCGATAATTGCTTATCAACTATATAGCAACACTTCTAAAACGGTATGATGCGGGGCTGTAAGCTACAGCAAGCAAACTATAATTGGTGGTGTTTTTTAAGGTAGGTGTCATATTTTAGCTTGCCAATAGTAAACTACAAAGGAACTGTGATTTAGAGCAGAATTTCTTAACCTGGCGTCTGTGATAAGTCAGTGTATTCAGGGTCCTGCAGCCACCATCGTGGATGCTTCTGAACGGCTGAAAGGATTTTTAGGAATCAGGTAACTTCGCAAATTTTCCGATGTTGAAAAAGTTGATAACAAACGTGACGGCAACACGACATCAAATTGACTCATGTCAATTAAGTATATAGTTCTCATAATATATAGATACCATGATCTAAACAAGTTTTGAAAGCTGAATTTCATGCAAAAGATCTTTGCGAGTTTTGGTGTTCTTTATCCTCTTCTTGTCAAGCGTGCTATGTCCGTTTTGATACCATTTGCTTCTACGTCTCTTTGCGAGGCGGGGTTTTCAGTTGTGTCAATAAAGAACAAAAAGTCGCAATTGCTTGAACGTCGCAGATGATATGCGCCTTGCCTTGTTGAAGAAAATCCTACAATTTAACGTTCTCATTGAGGCTAAAAGCAGCACCCTTTTCATTAGCATAGTAGTAGTTGTAATGAAAGTACGAATAAAAAATATTTTTTTAATAACAAAAAAGGCTGATGACTGCAAAAAGGCTAAGAAACCTTGATTTAGAGGGAAAAACTTTAAATTTGAACATTGTTTTAATCTTTTTAATTTTCAAAAATAATAAATTAGTTCCAACACTATCTCCTATTCTTTCATAATAACTAATTTCAAACTATTTGACTAATTACTATAAAAACTTTGTTGCTATGATCTAGTAAAAAAAGTGCATGCTCTGTTACACCAACTTCGGTTCTAAGAACATCAGTGATCTGTAATTAGATGAATTCTATCCATTCGGGTCCACCCATATTGATTATATCGGAATGCAGGACAAACAGGATGCCAGGTTAACGATCTGGGAACTAGCCACGAGGTGCTGTGCAGTAAACGTTTATATTTTAATGAAGTCCAGAGAGCGGACAGTTTTTCAAAAAAAATATAATTCAGCACTACGAAATTGAGACGCAATGACGTATCCATCCCCCAGGGTTGTTCAAAAATAATCTTGTAAATTAATGTATCTAAAGTCGAGTATATGTCACATTAACCGAATTCAAAAGGGTTTTCAACTCGTCGATTTTTTTAAAGTTTTTATTTTTATGTGTACCTATGCTCATCGATTACTCCAAGTATTTTTAAAAAAATTAAAGAATATAAGTACTATTACCCAGATGGCTCCGTTATAAATTTTATCAAAATCTGTCTAGCAGTTTTTGAATAAATAACAAAAAATCCAAAATTGTATACTTACATTGATTTAAAACCTCGCTGTGTAAATAGAGTAGTGCGTTAGTTGGACTATCCATTATTAAAAACATACAAACAAAATAAGTATCCTTTCCACAAAAATACCTGTCCATCTCTCAATCTTAATCTTGACTAATTTTGCGTAAAGTGAAAATTGTGCTTGAAGGCTTTGAAGAACAATTACCTACCTGATAACTACACCATAAGTATAATCTTCACTTGAAGTTATCAAACTAAGTGTAGCAGTCTATATGTTATCGTTAATAGTAAATTAAATCATATGCATAATCAAGTTATAAGTACGCAGGTGCTAATGTTGACCACAGAACAAAATGACCTGTCTGTATACGAAATCGTTTTGGGTGGTCCTCCCAGACGTCCCGGGCCCGACCCCCCGTACGCCTTCCAATGGCAGTTTATTTAGAATTATGACATCTCATTTACTTTAACTATTCCAATTAATTAGCCGTACAGAACTTAACATCATTTGACGGTAGTCATTTGTCCGATGTTAATAGTTTCTCGAGGGTCTTTTGTAAATAACGGTACGGGGATCGGATTAGGGATCGTAACATTCCGATTCTAAGGGCTTTATCGTGTTTTCAAGTTTAAGTAGACGATTGAAAAAGGCATTACACCTTTTTTGGTGAGCCTTACAGCCCCGATGACATGGCTCTATACTTAAGCCGCTTATGAGCATTCAGACATTTTTTTAGTTCCTTTGGTGGCACACAAGTCTAGGTATATGAGAATGTTCAATGACACCTCTTTTGATCCTTGATCGAAAGTAATGCCTCTTTATACGAATTTATCTGGATATTGAATAGAAATAAAACTAAAATATTTTATATTTTAGTTAACTCGCCTGTGGCCTATGCTTACTATTTTCTAATGTTCTTTCGCGTTAAATTACGGTGATTATGATAGAATCGTTCCTACGTGTAATAACATGACTTTTATAACAATAGCTACTGTGAAGTTGTTCTTTGATTTATTTTGACAGCAAATGATAGGTACTGCTGTATTTTACTCGTAAATATGATTTCACCAAGGGTAAGCAATAACGTGTAAACAATCGTTGTAGCTGACCTTATTTTCCCTTCCTTGACATCGTGGAAACAGAAAATGCTCATTTATCCTGGTAGCTTGAAAACCTCTTTTATTTATATTGGTTTGTATTACTTATAAGTAAAATTCACTTTCCCATTCCCGTACTTAGGTTAAGCTTTACATAAACATTCATATACATAATATAGCTTTAGATGAATGACTACTTAGGATATGATATTTTTATATTACACCTACGCCTTCGACACCTAATAGCAAAGATATCAAATGACACTTCAAGTGACAGTGTTATCCATTACTGGTTATCAATAGATGATGGATGGATGATCTAAGAATTATAGCAACCATAGTTAACTTAAATATTATTGATCTATAGGTATCTAGGATAAATAGGTATTCTTAGATCAACCATATTTGATCTAAGGATTATAGAATACTAACGGTTGCCCGCGAGTTCGTTCGCGCAAATGACGAATTTACCAACAAACTTCCACCCCCCTTTTCTCCGTCTAAAAAGTTGAATTTTCAAAAATCCTGAAATACCTACGTCATTCTTGATTTCTAACCAAATAGCTCAATACCAAATATAAGCCAAATTAAGCTTCAAAACTGACGGAGCTATATACAAACTTACACTTTTTTACCCTCTTAAGGGACGAATAATTTCCTAAAACCCTTTTTTAGTGCTCACCTACATAAGGAAACATGGTGGAAAACTTCAATTCCTAACCGCAGTGTTTTGGGCCGGAAGGACTAGTTTAAGCCTGGAGTTCACTAACACATGTTTAATTGTTAATCTGCTGGTTAGGATTATTTGACATATTTTGTATGGAAATGCAGTCAATTTCACCGTCAATTGATGTTTACCGGCTGATTGGTGAACTTGGGTCTAAGGCTGTGCGTTGATATGTCAGTCAGTCAGGCCATAAGTCAGTGTTCACTCCATCTATGATCAATTGCGAATATTAAAATTATGAAAAATTAGTTTCATAACGTTCAACAAAAGCACAAGGCACTTGCGGTTTCAATCATCGTGCTATAGCAAGCGCCTCGATGGTGGCTGCTAAGTTGCAAGCGCCTTTCACTTCAGCAACGAATTCGCAAACTCGTTGCCAGATGGCGACTCTATGAAAATCGTAGAACTTTCCTCTGAACGGTTTGCAATAGTGAGTTCACTGCAGTACTGTTAAAGTTCCGTGGTCAAATAAAACCGGGAACCTTTCGGGTACTAAGTAATTGTTAACTCGGCGAATCTCAAGTTGACGAGCGTGACCAAGACAAATCAGGATTAATTTTTATGGTACAGATAACTTTGCCTATATAATCATATGTCGAATGTTCACTTTATATGTTCGCCATACATTATTAGTAAATAGGTGCTTGGTACAATTGTACTGTTCAGACTTTATAATTGGGGATATTTCCGCCACTATATTAGAGGTGACGTGCTAGCTGCGTGCCAGTGATAACATGCCCAAGATTCCGGCTCTACACCCCGAAGGTTCGTTGCACCGATTTACTATCACACAAAAAATGTAAAATAACCCGTCGTTCTAAATAACCCCGCTACTCCACTCGTCTACGTCTTCCATGTACATAATAAATCTTTAAAAGTCCTCCACTTGATGAATGGTTGTCAAAGTGTTGGGATTATCCTTACTTAAGTTTCAAAAGGACAATAACACTATGTTATAAGTTGAACTGACGCGATTTATGCTGAGGACCTTTTTGACACATGTCAAACGCATAATACTTAGTATGCGTTTGTGTTCTTTATTGTGCAATAAAGAATATCTATCTAGGCGTAACAATACTAAATAATTTGTTTTCATTTAAGAGATTTAAAAAAAGACACAAATGAAAACACAGGGCCAGGGAGTTGATATTTTCCATATCATAGCATTATGGGTAATTAAATACATATTAAATGAAAGCCAGTAAAAATACCATTTTAAAAATATATGGTTTTTGCAGTCAGCTGTTTTTTAAATCAATAATTATGTTTGCTTATTTTCAACAATGGTTTGTGAATCTAAGTACTAAGTACGTAATTTTATTGATAACATTTAAAATTCCATAACACACTCGAGTTCGACGCAATAAGTACTATACAATTACAGTTTTCAAATAATAAATCCTAAATGGGTCAGCTTTGACAAAGTTTGGTAGCCGCTGGCCATCATTTTAATGTGGCCTAATAATCAGAAAGAAAATAAAACAACGGAGTACCGGTGGGCTTTAGCATGGCCCAGATTGATGCCCCAGCGCGGGCGAGGGCGGGCGCTCTTATCGAAGCCTTTTTTCACTATTTAGGGTTCCGTATTCCTAAGAAAAAACTCAACTCTTAAGCTGAGTTGCACCATCTTACTTCAGCTAATACAAACTCATAATAAAAACACCGGTTATTATTATGGTCTACTTAAGGTGGTGTGATTCAGCCTTAATGAATCACTTTGCTGTCACATGTCTGGCCATCTATCAAGACCGCTTTATAATAGCAAATACTTATCAAATGTGCAATTTCTTAAAAATCTAACTTCTTCACTAACATTCCTAACTGGACGCAATAATACACTATAAATTGTCAATTATGCTAAATAATCAAATGGGGCTGTCAGTCAATACTTAAAATGATGCTATTTGCATAGTCAAAACATAAACGAGAAATCCCAAATTTATAAAAAAACATAATAATAATTTATTTAAAGATAAAAAAACTTATTAACTTCAAAACTTATTTGATTGGAAACCACTAGTTGCCTTAAACACACGTTCTAAATATAGGATATTTCGGATACTAAAATTATAGTACCACCACAAAAATAAGTTCGTATTCGTATAAGTAACCCTCAGCTCGAGAATCTGACTCGAACATGGCCGATTTTTTGTTATTATCTTTACTTTGAATATCGCCTCTCGTAATAAGGGCTTGGACCGTTAAAACCAAGGAATGGACGACCCAGTGAATGAACTCCCATAACCACGGGGATCCCGTTTTTTGGGTTCCGTTGGGCTAATAGTGAAAATAAAAATTTAATTGTTATTTATGTTTAAAAATAACGGCCTTTTTCGGCACAAATGGAAATTCGTCAACTTGAAATCCAAGGTGGACTGTGTGACTTCCATAACATGAAGAAAAGCCGATTCATGTATTTAAAAAACACGCACTCATTCGGTCCTTTATTAAAACATCAACCGTTACATAAGTATTTACTAACATTCCATCTAGTTACATAAACAGCTGTGTAAGTACAATGTTTTAGTGTAGATTGCGGAAGACTTGCCCATACAGAAGATACGCGTGACTAGCACACGCCTGTTTTAAAACGCTTATGTATACACTATACTTTGAATCACCGAATCTTTGTTAGAAAGACTACATATTATTGTCTGTATTACCTAAATGACCCGATAACATACTGGAAAGTAATTAAAACAAAACATTAGGGGACAGATCATCAAGCTCATCACCAAGCTTGATTATTCTTGTAAGCCCTTTACATTTTTTGTGTATATTTTTTACTGCAGTTGTTTCTGTTTAATTTAATAGCCAATTTAATTTGTTTTTTAAACATTAAATATCGAGTATTTTCCAAAAAAGACATGTTTTTCAGTATTCAACGATTTATTATGAGCATTAAATAAAAACTTGCAATGAACGGTGTGATAAATTATGTGTTTTTGAAATATGCGACATTTTAAGTTAATGATAATTATCTCTTCCAGTCAAATTGCACAACGCAAAAACCTTTGTGAAGTAATACGCCAATATCACGCTTAACTTGACAGATACTAATTAACACTTATTTTTGTGCCAATTTGTGAAATGTAAAGAGTCTTGTTCATTAATGGCTCATTGATTTTGTTTTTCTGTTGATAAAACAATATGAAATTAATGTACACAATTTATTCGATCGAATTATTGTTCATTTACGATTTGAATTTCGACAGTGAAACTTTTTAAGTAAATAGGTACTTGTCTGCAAATAAATAGGTATAAGTTCTTGGGCATAGGTACCTTGTTTGCATTATTTGTATTTTTGCAATCTTTGTTTTTGAGCCACCTGCGGCATAAGCACTTTAGAGATAGCAAAACAATTTCAGTACAAACACGTCACATTATTTACATATATAGCATAATTCAAAAGTACAGTAAAACTAATTAGTACTGGTTATTAACGAGGTGAAAATTAAGTTTATATTTTAACATTGCATTATTATGTTATTTGAAATTGTAAAACAAAAACAATGAAGGTGTTGAAAAAATTTAGGTATCATCAAGACGTTTGTATCCATAAAATTTTATATTTTAGCTGCATTTTGAAAATCGATAATTTTTAACCTCAGTACTCCTACTACATGTCTGTACACATAATATAAATTACTTAATACAACACAAAAACAAAAATTATAAAAAGGGTCCTTGTGGTAAGGTTCCCAGGATGCTGGCAGCATTACCGCGCTGAATAGCGATGCTTATACGCTGAGCAAGGTAGCTGCCAGCTCTTGGGTCACCACTGATGTCAACTAGCCTCTTGGAAATCTCTTTGAAAAAAGAGATTGGGACAAAAAAAAACAATTCTTATGTTCAAGAGAACAGCTTTCTCTAGTTAGTGGATTAATACGATGAAGTGGTAAAGCCCTGCAGTGGTGGTAAAGAATAAACAGCTGTAACGATACTACTGCAAAATGCATTTATTAGTGAGGAAGTGGGAGTGCTAGAACCTTCTGGGTGAGCTCGCTCCACAGTCGACTCTGTCTACGCCACGTCTGGCTTCATCAAGAGCAAAACCGTTTCAAATAAAAAAAAAACTAAAAAAATAAAAGCAATAATAGCGACTGGTCAAGTATGCAGCGCACTAACATCGTGGGCGCGTTCGGTTGCGTGCGTGCGCGCAGTTCCTGCACGGGCGGTGAAACTCATGAAAATGCGCCGGCGATCAGGGAAATGCTATCGAGAAAGTGATTTATAAATGCAACCAAAAATCGCTGTTATGCTAGGGACTCGCCGATAAATAACTGCCTATGTTTACTTATAAAATTTGCCGATATGTCAAGCAGTAAATTCACTGTTGTATTTAATTGCTTGGGTTGCGCCACATAAATCATACTGTGCTTGATGCATACTTGCATCTATGCTGCATATTGATGATTGATAACTTTTTTTACAATATGTACTTTTTAGGGTTCCGTAGTCCATATGGGACTCTGTAATGGGTTGCCTCTGTGCGTCTGTAATAGGTTTAGCGCAGATATTCATATAACTTACTAAAAAGCAATTAAATGCAACAATCATTTTATTTTAAATATTTTAAATATGTATTTATATTAATAACCCCCGTAAAACAGTGGAACAAAATCTTGAATTTGTTATGGGGGGTAGGTACAGTCGTAAAACAATAATTGAACAAACCTAAAAACGGCTGCGTTGACAGATTTTAAAATAAAATCGATTCTATGATTTAACCTGTAGCGTACCTACTTACAGGAAATTATATGTTGACCTCGTTGCCTACGAAGGGTTCCCACACTAAATGGGGACTTGCTATTAAAATGTTACGAGGCGGTAACCAGGGTAATTGTGACCAATTTCTGGGGCTTTTTATTACCCATGCAACTATCAAACTGTTATCTAAGCCAGTTAAAGCCGGTGCCACGCTTCAGCGATGCCACTCTTCGCTCTAAAAGGGTTTGATGATTTTTGGGCTGGTATAAGCAACTGATATGAAATCAGACACCTATGTTGTAACTTGTTTTACACTGGCCCATAAAAACTTGATGGGCCTAATTACTATTGACGGAGTAACGGCACCTAGAATAAAATGAATACGATATACGTTTTGGTAGAGTGTTGTACCAGTGAAATAAATTCTTATGTGAGGTAAAGTGTATAATTCTGCACAGAAATGATAATGTTAGGCAGTACAAATACAAAATGAGATATATTAGCTATACCCATATGCATAAGGTTCTGTGTTAGTTTATCCTAGTCAGGGCAGGGCGTCACCGTGATCAATTACAGTAAGTATTAATTAACATAAACTAAAACCTCATCAAATTCCGCTTAAAAAAAACATAAATTATGTTTTTTGTTTTTTTGGTATGGTTGTTGTTTGTTTGGTACAACAAACCTTGTAATATTTTTTAACTTGCTGTCGTTACTTAGACCACAGATTATATAATAGTTACAGACCCGCTTTTACGAAATTTGTTAAATACAATTAGCGCTAAACATGTCCAAAAAATCAGACACTCGACGTTGACAGGAACGGGTGATATTTTTAAACATGTCGTAAAAGTAGGCCTAATGTCATACATAATTAATAGTAATTATAAGAAAAGAAGAAAGAAAGAAGTTTTTATCTGTATACATTAATATTATATTCCCCTACCTGTGCGAATGTGATCACTGCGGAAATCGTAAGAATAACATATTCTTTATCGAAGCTATTCGATCTGTAAATACGTTAACCGACTAGTATTACTTATTTAGTTACTTATAAACAAATTGCGTATGTGTTCGATAACATTGATGGTAGCTGATGGTCGGCGAGGATAGAAAGCAGGAAGCGCTTTGCGCAACACTCGAAGAAAAACATTAATACCGTTTTCTTCCACGATACAATTATTACTTACTTGAATGTATGTTTATGCATAACATTACCTTAACACTTTTATTAAGACTAGTACGAATGGTCTTCAGGGGCCGTAGACAAGATGCAATTTACTTTAAAGCGAAGATCGCTATCGCTAACAAAATGTATGAAACTAACATTAGCCATCGTAACAACACGTGACTTCTGCATACACATTTTGACATTTCGTTGGCGATAGCGAAGTTTGCTGTAAACATTGCATGTTGTCTAAGGACCTAGAAGAGTAGCGTAGATTGTGTCCTATGAATTTTTAGGCTAATGTTACAAGATTTTTATATTTCTTGAAGTCTTTTGATATATATAATAACTTCTTACTTGAATGCCAATCACTGCTAATCATCAGTTGAAATTAGCCACAAATTGGATACATATCCAATTTGTGATAAATACAATAAATACATATTAATCTATATTTATAATATGAAAGCTATTATAACGTAACACAAGCTCATGCTTGGTTAGGGGCTAGGTAATTTTGGTGTTTGTTGTAACATTACTATTAATATTATTAATTATGTTTAGTAACTCAAACATCTAAAAATATGTTCTTTCTTTCTTTCTCAATGTAAGTTGTAATGAAGTAGGTACATTGTACAAATAACAGTTCGAGCACGAAAGTGTTTGCATAGTCTAAGGCGATAAGATTGTTATTGGCTTAGCCAAATGCTACTGCAATGTAATGAATAGGAACGCAAATGAGTGGGCTATCAATTTCCCTGCGTCCGGAATCGCGGCTAGGGTTCATCTACAGTGCCACATTTTATTCGGTAGATACATTTTTTTTCTACCATTGGTAGATACCTTTTTTTTTACCATAGGTTACCTGTGCAAACTCTTCTATCGAAACCCTGTTTATCGGCAATGAATCCGAATCACAAACAGATCCCATCTTTATGGTGTTATGCCAAATTATGAATACCCAAAGAAATATCTTCTCTTGTGGTAGTTATTTATAATTGTGTAATTTTGATCCTTCTATCCTTAGACTAATAAGTTTATATCAAGATGCAACCCACCTTCATGTAGACTCCACCAAATTATAAAATATATAAATGGGCTCTTTTTGATAAAATACACGCCAATAATCATTAGAATATTTGACCACTGCTCTTATCAGGACACTATTTCTAAGTCTATTACAATCATTGTTTAATGGTTTACATATATTTATGTTTTTTACAGATTGAGTCCATTAATTGTACACAGCATATGGCTTTACTTCGTAACGTTAGACGTATTTATCAAAGCATTTACACACGAAGCGAGTTTCAAGCATTCTTCAGTAGTATCATAATATAGTTGTAAATCAAACAACAGCAATAATAAATATAAAATAAAATATTAATTGTGTTGGGAACATAAATGTCAAAAATAATTTTATTTATTAACTGTGGCAACATTTCCCGTTTCGTGTCTAAATAGAAGTTACGCCTGCAAAAAATATTGTGTAAAATAACCAGCCGCCTATTATTGAGGACTACAGCAAAAGAATTCCACTGTCGTCTACAAATTGACCAAACAGCATTGCAGTGAGCGGTAACGACCCGCACGCAGCGACGCGTGAGCGTGCAAGTGCAAGGCTCTACCACGGTCATGGATAGTTGGTGTTTAATGCACTAATGCGTCCTAATCGACGCTCTATCTTAGAGCGTAAATACAAAGTAGATGAATACGGTAGGATACGGTACATAAACAAAATTGCGTAGGAAATCCTCGAAAAAACGTCAAATATTAAAAGTGAGGCGATAAGCTAAAAGCTAAAGCTAAAATTAATAACTACACTTACATATTATTATACATAAGTAATATTATAAACAGAACATTAAGGCGAGAACTACTGCCGACGAACTGCTATGTAGTTTGGCAGATGCGAATATATTTAACATTACTGTATACTTTCTGAAAAACAATAAATTAAAGAAATGTTTCAGAGGTCTTCTTCCCGATTTTTTTTAAAATTTCACTTTCGAAAACATTGCCAGTTATCAGAGAGCCATTTATAACTAAACTTAAAAATGTAAGTGTTTTTAATAGTCACCGATCTTCCGATTCCGATATGTCGCTATTGGCACCAGTATAAGGTAGCTGACTTTAAATGAAGTCTACTTTTTACCCGACTGCGGAAGGAGGGTTATGTTTATCGAGGGTATGTATACTGTATAGCACACACCCTATAGCCCAAACGGCTGGACGAATTTCGACATGTGAGGTGTCGTTGAATTTGCCAAAATTGTGAAAATGACATAGGCCTCGTATTTTTTTTAAATGGCGTCCGCAAATGACAAAAAGGGGGAGAAGGGTAAGGTAAAACAGGGTAAGAATAAACAATATGGGTATCATATAAAAGCTAGTGAAAAGAAAATTTCAAAAATATAATACATTTTGTAGTCAGGTATTTTGCTTTTTAAATTATTAGGCATTCCCTGTTATTATAGATTATCAAACTATATACCTCCAACAGGGGGGTCTCAGCCGGGATAACAATTTTTTACTGTGGGTGCGTCCCGGACGGTGTTTTGACAGAATGGAATAAAATTCCGGAACAAAGCCCCAAAAACTGGGGTCCACTTCAATTTCAACCGTGGAACTAAATATTTTGCCGGAGCAATCCTACTGAGTCCATACCAAGTAATATTGTGTTCAGCAATAGTTGACGGTAGACTGTGATGGCGGCCGCTTTGAGCGGTAGATCAGTCGTCCAGATAACGACAATGATGGGTAGCCTCTAGAGAGTGTGGGGTTTGTTTAAGTTATGCCGACGTTTTGTAAATGGAGTTTGATAACCAATTTTATGTACCTACTTACTCATCCAAAACATTTTAAAAATCTTAACATTTACTCGTACCTAGAGTTGACTGGCCTTGGTGACTGGCACACGGGCACTGCGACATTACTGCCAGCCAATACCAAGATAGTTTTGAGATGGAAAAGTTATTTTTTTTCATTAAGGCACTACAATCGGTTACGCACTACATCCGTTTCAAAGTCCGTAAAACAATATTTACGTCAATTTAAGCACTATGTCCAAATTAGTCCAATAAAGGTTTTTTAACTACTTCAACAACTACAACAACCGCACCGCTAAGTAACGCCTGAAACAAAGTGTTTCAAAGTTAGGAGTGTTACTTCAAGCTGTGACTTTAGCACCGTCCGCCACACCTATATTAAGTAAAGCAATAGGGCCAAAATAGAAGTAAATTGTTTTTTTCTTCTGTATAATTAACTAATTTGTTATTACGAAATTATTGTCTACATCAAGGAACCCTAACTTACGCCAACTCTTGTAATCGGTTCTCTATTACAAAAACCTAAATATAATATCTACACTTCTATACTAATATTATGAAGAGGAAAGATTTGATTGTTTGTATTGAATATGCTCCGAAACTACTAGACCGATTTTAATAAATTTTGGTACAGAGATAGTTTGAAATCCTGGAAAGGACAAAAACTACTTTTTGTCGCAATATTAAATCATCAAGGGGTCACCCCAATGTGGGATGTAAGTTTGTATGGAAAATCCGACTTTTTGTCGCGATATAACATCATCAGGGGGTTGAAATGGGGGATGAAAATTTGTATGGAAAATCCAACTTTTTGCCCGGCAAAGTCGCGGGGAACTGCTAGTATCTTATAAAGAGCGAGCCGGCATGCGTGCGCCATTTCCTCAAAGGCAACGCATCTGCTGGTGTTACGCTATCGGCGCTATAACGCGGATGTATATGCGCACACGCAATGTTTTCAACGCGCGATTTGCGTTCGCATTACAACACAATGACCAAATATGAAGCAATGACAATAATGATACCCCAGGGCCCGTAGCCAAATAGCCGTGGCAATTTATTTTTAAGCGAAGTTCGTTATCGCTAACAAAATGTATGAAACTGACATCAGCCATCAAAACATCACGTGGCTTGCACACATATTTTGACATTTCGTAGGCGATAGCGAAGTTCGCTCCAGAAAGATTGCCATTTGGCTACGGGCCCCAGTTAGCAATTGATTGTGCCTACCTGTGAACCATTTTCATTATCTTCTACACTGATATTCTAATAGAGAAATTGTAATATACGAAAGTTTCATAACTCTAATACCCACCAAGCAATTAAATAAAACTCACAAAGCTTTTTTTGATCGATAAGAAAAAGTAAGCTTCATTTAGCAGTAGGTAACTGAGATCCCGTCCGTGTCCCAGTACCTATGGACAAGGTTAGTTATACAAAAAAAAATCATAATTTATGTAGATATTCAATCCTAGAGCACGAAATGTCTAATCCTGTCCCAGTACATTTATCAAGTTGGACTGTGAAAATGTTCAAATCCATGTTATTCAAATCTTTGATATCAATGATAATTAGTTTTTTTTTTTCAAATATAATAATAACCTAAGAGTAGTTTAATGTGAAACTTTATCAGCAGAAACGAGACAGGTCAATTTAAATTACTATTTACCCAGTGACAGGACAACAGGCAGGTATTATAATTGTACATTTTCCCTAAGGTAAATAGCAAATATTGTCTTGCTATATTTAATTTAATTTGTTTTATTTGATGTCTTTTGTACGTGAAAGAGAATTGAAATTGAAAATCTTAAAGTGTAAGTAGGTATATTTGAATAAATTGAATTAGTTTTTCAAAATGAATGTGGCAATCTTGTATTCGAAGCTCTTTGTTTGGAAACATTGTGGTTTATTGTGTTGAATGTGGAAAATCGTAAAAGCTGGTAGCAAAGTACTTTAATATTTGCAATTTTTGACAAGTCGTTTGTGTGCCGCGAGCCGAGCCGACAGACAGGGGCTGACAGACATGACGAAACTATAAACAAAGGTTCTTTTTAGGGTTCCGTACCGTAAAAGAAAGAGGAACCCTTATTTATAGGATCACTTTTTTGACCTACCATCTGTCTGTCAATAACCTTTTTCTCAGGAACGCGTAGAGCCATCAAGTTGAAATTAAGATCAAATACTTAACAGCGGTCTTTTGAAGCTGTAACAAATCAAACTTCTTAGTCAACGCAATCTTAAGATATGGCCAGCTGAGCCTTATTTTTTATTCTAACATTTCGCAGGGAAATGAAATCCTTTAGGATACTTCTAATAGACCTCGAATCATGAGCAAGAAGGAAGGAAGGGATTGAACACCGCAAATTTCTGGTTACTTTGTAAATAAATCCTTTGTGTGTACGGAACATAAGCACTGAGGTACTTTTTTGTCAGCGAAAAGGCATCTTACAAACTTTTATTGAATTATTTTCCAGAATTCACGAGCATTGTCATATGTTTTTGGTTGTCTAATAAAACAAATAAAAATCTTAATTTTCATACAAATCGAGTGGCTTAGCCAACTAAATCTGTTACGCCACGAACGATAAACACGAAATATTATTATACGTATGATCTGTTCGGCTAATATATTACGTGGTGCCTATAAATAACTGTTTTAATTATATTCGATGCTATCTCATTCCCGGATAGGTAGTAAACTGCGATGGACCCGATAACAGGCATGATATACGAGAGGCGCGGCACAGGCCGACATTCATGTTTGTTGTTGATAGGACGTTAATTCATTACCATTTTCGTTTTACGATTTTCACATATCCGATATCAGTAATCGACAAAGTATGGCCTAGTTATTAAATTGTATGGATTAGCTAATCTGGACTTATTCAATGCCTATTATTTAAGATGAAAACCCACTTGATTCAGACCGTATTAGTTAATCAAGACTTCTACAAGTGGGCTCTCAGCTCAGATAATTAGCCTTAAACATTTCCGGAATAGCTAATCCGGACATGCGCAAGTGGGCTTTATATGAATTACATTAGGATATCGTTAGAAGTACGCCTTACAACATTAAAACCTTGCACCTGACACTTCGAGCACAGTGTCTGGGTAAAAACAGATGACAATTTATAACAATGAAGTTTAATATTCGAACTGGACCATTATTTTAAACACTTTTACCTTTAACCACTGTCATTATTTAAGTTATTTTTATTGTTACCATTGCGTCACCGCTGCGCAGGTTTTACACATGAAAATAGGTTTTTGGCAATTTCATTTATGAAAATTTAAACACAAGTCAAAAATATACTCCCATAGGTAGTTATCGTCTTTGTGTACTGAGGAACAGAATAAAAGAGATTGCGCCGAAATTTTTAGCACCAGCAAACATATAAAACAAGAAACATGCCGTCACTATATGTTTTATCTCTTGAAGCTAGACTAACAAGTTTCATATTTGCAATACTTACGCAATAATTTAGAAACACCAAATCTATTATCAAAACTAAATTTTTGCACCCCTTAGGCCCTCTTGAAACAGTCCAGATTAGTTTATTAATCCGGATTTCCGCAAATTCGGCTTCCTACTTAGATTAAAGGCCTTGCGCTAGGAGGCCCGCGCGTGGTGCTGGACTGCTTTAGGAGATAGTGGGAAAGACTGTTGTCTCCCTGCATCAGCGAGCCACAGCCAGAGACAGGACCGTGGACGAATGCTCAGGGCTTTACCCGCTTGTACTTGCCTCACTAATGGCACGGAAACAAACGCCGTCAGGTTTTTAGTGGGTAGGCGGGCTTCAAGCCCCGACTGCCCCTGCGGTATGCGTAAGAGCATTACCCTGACGAAAAAAAGACCCGGTTTAGCTAATCCAGACTTGCGCAAGTGGGCTTTCAACTCAGATAAAAGGCTTTGAACAAGTCTGGATTAGCCAAATCAGACGTGTGCAAGTGGGCCTAAATGTCGTACCAGACACACTCCGTAGTTCAGTTTCCCTATGAGCCGTAAGTAGGTACTAAATAACTGCAAATGCTGTCATGACTCGTTTGACCATAACAGAAAAGGTAGTTGGAAATCTAAGTAAGAAACACACAAAAATATTTATAAAATTGAACAGTAGGTTACGGCAAAATAATGTTATTTTGTTGTATTTGTAGGTAGGAAGTACGTAGGTACTACACACCTCACATTTTTATTACGGGGACGAACAAAGGTATCTATAATACCTTTTTGGGTATTATCTGTTTTCTGCGAGGTGATCAATCGAGAGGATAAAAAGCTCTGGTTTAGATGATGCTTGACGGTTTAATCCTATATGTAACTTACTCTCTTAAAACATTTGTTGGCATTTTCGCTCATTCTCTGATTTTCATTCAATTTCTATTAATACTAAGTACCTAACAAATTCTTATGGAAGGAGCTAGGCTAATTATTTCTATACTGTCACAAAAATAAAAAGTGCTTTAAACGTATTGAACTGTCTAATTTGTCTGCCTAAAGGTTTCCAGTGATTTTAGTTAACTTTTTAATTAAGTTTTAGGAAATTAGGTCATATGTCTAGTCCTTTACATTAAACCATTATTCAAGGGACGCGCTGTGTCCATGTCACTTATGATTTGTACTAAAAGGATAGCAAAGCTGGGCCGGACATAAAACCGAAGTATTGTATAGTATAAAGTCCTCCTAGCTATATTTCGACTAAAGCGGCCTATCTCGACAGCGATTAGTCAACTGCGCGGGATATATTATAGTGCAGTGTGCACAATACACAGGTGCACTCTCTGTTCCTCCACTCTCATAATCAGTGAGGCGGCAGTCCGACATGACCGTAGAGAGATGGTGTAATTTACATGCGTATTGGCAGAATTGTTATAGGTATAGACTGTAGGATCGCAGAAGACCAGCAGGAAGAACGCAGATGAGATAGAATGACGACATAGTGAGGATGGCGCGCAACAATTGTCTAAACACTGCACAAAACAGAGATTAACGCAATTATTGACGGAGATCTTCACAAAAATGGTCGAGAGTGACTTAAAATGTTGATAATGATGATTAGGAGTGTTTTGTTTGTGTTAAATATTGACAGAATGTCATTAAGGAGATTAAAAGTATTGCAGTTTTTTTTCAGTGCAGTTCTGTACACTGAAAAAAGGGATCAACCAAACTAGTTTTGTTACTTGAAAAATTCATTTTAAGGAAGAAAACTTTAGTTAAATATAAACAATCAGTCCAGTAATCTGTCCAAAACGATTGATCCTGAATACGTCACGAGAGTAACAAGTACCACAAGTACATTAATAGACCATGTTAGTACAAACATAAACAATCACTCTTTCTGACTAACAATTATAGACTCGTCCTTGTCAGATCACAAGCAACTGTACCTAGAAATCGGAAAGTTATCACCTACATCAATAATAAGCGTACAATATACAGCCCTTGATTACGAAAAATGCTACAAAAGTATCTCAGAACAGTTACTGCAAGTCAATGACGACTACAGTACTCTGGAAAAAGTCATATCAGATGGAATCGAAAACAGTAAGATTGTAAAGACTAAAATACTAAACCCCCCGCAAAAGGACTGGATAAAAAAAACATAATTAACTCAATAAATAAACGGAATCTACTATAGAAACAATCTAAACTGAACCCAAAAGATGAAAATGTCATGAAATTGTTTACAGAAGAGCGAGATAAAGTGCAAAAGATGATTAAGGAATCCAAAGAGAATTACTACCATAAATTATTTCAACACACTTACAGTCAACCTAAGAAAATGTGGGAAATCATCAACACCCTCTTAGTAAATAAAATTAAAAAAGCTCTGTTCCCCCAAACATAATGTCTCCTTCCGGGCTAATAACAGACGGTAATGAGGTATGTAATGCACTAAATAACTTTTTCTCATCTATTGGCGCTGACATAGCTAGTAAGATTCCACTTAAATATCACACGGATACAAAATATATCTTAATGTACGGAAATAATTACTCTCATGACTTAACTCTGGATGAACTAAAACCCTGCAGCATCAGTGAAGTAAATAAAATCATAAATAACCTTGATAGTAATACGAGTACTGGATTAGATGGTATTTCGACTAAAGCAATAAAATGTCTTAAAGATTTAATTAGCAATAAATTAGTTTTATCGATAAGCGAATGTTTTATATTAGAAGTTTTTCCCGACTCACTTAAGATTGCTAAAGTAAGTCCCATACATAAATCTGGATCTAAAAATGACCCAAATAATTATAGACCGATATCTGTGTTGCCGGTAATGTCAAAAATATTTGAGAGGCTTCTTTATAATCGACTTAATGATTATATATGGATAATATGGAGTAATAATATGGATAATATGGAGATAATATGGATTCCGCGCAAAATCGAGCACACTTACCGCTGCCGTGGACCTGATAACTATAATTAAAACTCATGTAGACAATAAGGATAACTCTTTGGGTATTTTTATTGATCTGAGAAAGGCTTTTGATACGGTGAGTCATTAAAAGCTCATATTAAAACTAAACGACATAGGTATCAATGGCACAGCTTTAAATATATTTAAATCATACCTGAGCAATAGACGTCAAGTAGTAAAAATTGATAACTTTACGAGTTCTTACCATAATGTTTCATTTGGAATTCCTCAAGGGTCCATACTAGGTTCATTATTATTCTTAATCTACGTAAATAATATCAACAAAATAGGACTTACTGGACAGCTTTAATTATACGCCGACGACACATGTCTGTTTTATTTTGGCGATTCAATCCACAAAATTATTAGCGATGCCCAGAACGATTTGGACTTGCTCAATGAATGGTTCCTGCGTAATTTGCTTACAATTAATACTTCAAAGACATCATTCATGATTTTGGCTGCTAAAAATAAATTTATTCCTGACTTTGCCCCTCTAAAAATTAACAATGACTTGATTAAAAGATCGAATTTAGAAAAATACTCAGGCTTACATATTGATGATAAATTAACTTGGCAACCACACATTGAGCACATTAAGTCTAAGCTAACATCAGTTCTTGGAGCATTCCGAAAGATTGCAAGTTGTATTCCAAAAAATGTAAGACCTATTATTTATAATGCGCTAGTGAAATCGCACCTCGAGTACCTAATTGAGTTTTTGTTATTTTTAACTGATTTTACGTAAACTAACTAGCGAGGTTGCAACAACAAAATCAATTTCTACACAGATCTAAACTTTGTGGTTAATATCAATCAACGTAGGTATTGGATTATTTTTAACGAATTCGTAAAGTAAATAGTAAATAATCAACACATTAATCAACAAGACAGACATGTCATCGGCCGCATCGTCGCTTACCATCAGGTGAGATTGCGGCCAAATGTCTGCCTATTAAATTAAAAAAAAAACATGTAAAAAACTTTTTTCAAATATTTATTAACTAGTCTTTTTCATAATAACTCATTGATTTTATCTATTTAATCAACGGTTTTGTTTCTGATTGGCTACAAGTAGAGCAAAGCAAGCAAGCAAGTTCATTCCTGTGAGTGACCAAATTTTGTCAGCAGAAAACCTAAAAGAGTTAGTACCAGTAATTGGTCATAGAGCTCAGCTAAAAAACAAGTCAAATTGCTATGCTTAAAAGACACATAACTAACTGACGCATTTTCTGTCAAAAGTACAGTAAGTACTAATTATTTTATATTAATAACCTACTCTAATTACCCACATACCCATTTATTTTAAAGACAGTTTTATTCTTCTTCTACTATTGACTAATATACCTGCCCTTGGTGATATTCTTTCCACCTACATTGCTAACTATAATGCGGTTTTTCCAGGTAGAAGCAGTGGTAGAAGTCATTTACGAGTAAGACTTCAATAGATCAACTAACAAAATATATCTACTACTGAAGGATCCAGACGCATTGCTTGTGTCAGACGATGAACAAGTGGAGAAGCAACAGATTTCTCCAAGTGACCTTACAAGAGACCCCAATGAGAACTGTGTGATTAGTTGAGGACATTTTACTTGGATATTGTATGTGATTTTATACCACTATAGTTTGATACTAAGTAAAATCATATAAGAACTCTAGATTATATGGGTCTCATATTAGTCCACAACAAATAAATAGGTATTATCCATTATGAACATTGGTTTTATATAATAAATCAATGATTATGAAGTAACATATTTTGACAGCCGGAGCTTAGGCAGAGTTCCTCATATTAGGTTCCTAATATGAGGAACTCTGCTAAGCTCTACCTATCTACCTATTTAACTTAAATTATAGGTACTCTAGTTTTTGTGTTTTTTTTCTGAGGAACAAAATAAAAGAGAAGGCTTCGAAATTTCAGCACCAGCAAACATAATAAACACGCAAAAAGGGCAAAGTTTGACCAAACTTCAGGAGGATTTTCTATTGAACCAAATTCCACTAATCGCGTTTTGAGATCAATAATTAGTTTTGAGATTAACGAATGTCCTGAAGAGAGTACTTCATTTTCTGGTAATATAGGTTAACTCTCACGATCGAATTCATCATAAAAGTGACCTTTTAAACGTGATCCTTCCGGACTGAGCTTCTCAGACATTTTTAAGGCATCGAGCATATTTCGTCTTAAGAAGATATTTATTTTATTTAACAGTTTTCAGGAATCTTACAGCCAGGAATCGAATCTATTTATAATACTGTAGAGAAGTAAGGCCATTTACAAGTTTCCACATAAAGTAAGAATGTCTTAACTCTACATGCAACTCCATTTGTATAAATCAATATGAGCAATCAACAGCTAAACACATGTAAATTAATCATGTATTAGCATATTTTTGACCTCTTTAAGGCCACCTGAAGGAACGGCACAGGCGCGGGCGTCGCGTCGTGAACAGTGCAAGTGCAATATGGATGCACCTATCGTACGCTCAAGTGCGCAGCGTAGAATTCTTTCAGGCGTGAAAATGAATGTTATAAATAATCAGGCGCACCGCGAATAATTATCATACGAGCTAAGGCCAGTGCGGTTTCGACTAGTGGTTGATTGAAAAAAAAAAACTTGTAAAATAGTGAGACAAAATTCATTCCTGCACCCGTCGACAGCACGGAGCGACAATGGATTGGTTGAGATTGGTCGGTATCATTTGTGCATATTTTAACGTGATGTGATTGTGAGTTAGTGTACCCCAAAGGACTGTGATAACAGAAATCAGTGCCAGTGGATTGTGTGCAGAAAAAATCGTGATGATTGATTATATGATATCAAATAAAAGTCTATTATTATACAAGTGTGCTTCTTAGGAGTGATCAACTAAGGAGATGAGTTAGTGATTTAATAAAAAGTAACGTACAGTAACTGTGTAAATAAACCTGATAAAAGTAGCAATTTATTAAAATAATGAATAATATGTAGATATTACAGCTAAAACTTTACTGATTTAGGCTAAATCATAATTTCTTATTTATAAAGTAAGGCCTCAATGCAGGTCATCGTAACATTGGTAAAATTGTAATTTTCTGCTTACCCATTTAAATATTAAAGATCTTTTCTAAGTAGAGAACAAAATGCTAAATGTATTTATTTAGCTAAGCAATTACTCTAGAGACATAGACACATACTTAAGAACAATGGTTAATAACTCCATTTATTATGGTTTATAACAATAGGCCAAACATGCAATGCAACTTTACCATGACTTACTGGTACATTAATTTAGTAGTCAAATAAAAAATCCTGACGGTCAAAATTTTATTATCAATATCATTGACAAAATATGTTTAAACATACATGTTGTTGTTACATATAATTTGTAGTCTTTAATCATCTATACTAATATTATAAAAATGAAAGATTTGTTTGTTTGTTTGTTTATTTGCATCGAATAGGCTCCGAAACTACTGGTATAATTTATGATTTTATAATTTATGATTTTATATCGCGACAAAAAGTAGCCTATGTTCTTCCCAGTGTCTCAAACTATCTCTGAGCCAAATTTCATTTGATTCGGTCCAGTAGTTTCGGAGCCTATTCGATGCAAATAAACAAACAAATCTTTCCTCTTTATAATATTAGTATAGATAAGGGGGTAAAATGGGGGATGAAAATTTGTATGGAAAATCCGACTTTTGGCGCAGGCGAAGTCGCGGGGAACTGCTAGTTATCTAATAAAAAACAAATGGTTGACGTTGAATATGAAATTGGCAGTCTTATAAATAGACAAGGTTTAAACACAGTTTAAGTAGTTGTAATAAAAGACACCATAACATTTTTTTTTTCATTCATCATACACTATTTTTCATGATACCAATGATATTTTCCTTGCATTTTACCGAAATTGTAGGTTGGTCTTATACCCTATGAAGTAAGAAGGCATCAAGGAAAAGTATGTTACTCATAGCATGGCTCATAGTAACACACTTTTACCCTATTTTCAGCTTGCCGTATGATTTCCTAGCATCACGTAATTTTGAGGGATTACAGTAGATAAGGAACTTATTTTATACTTTACGTATATTAATCGGAAAGTCTATGAACTATGTTAGTATGATTAACGCTTTTACAATACAGTCCATATTATGACACTTACCACACACGTTACTGAAGTCGTAGGTTCCTAGCTAATCTCACTTCATTTAGGGTATAGGTATAGGATATGTAGGTACTGAGATAATACTTGGTAGTCTACCTACTACATACACCGCATTTAGTAGGTACTTTAATTTCCTAAAACCTCAGGTAGGGTTCTAAAATATCAACAATCAAGATGTTTATATGACAAGATCAGGAGTTCTCAACTTCTAAACAGCCGGTAAACATCGATTGACGGTTAATTTGACAGAGTTCCCAAACAAAATATGTCAATTAATGTTAAATCAGCTGATTAAAAATAAACATGCGCTGGTGAACTACAGGCTATGAATCGAGTTTCTCCATTTTATAGATCCGGTAAACATTGTAGGGCGGTTAATAATTAATTTGACAGAATTTCCATTCAAAATATGTCAAACAATGCTACATCGGCCGATTAAACATGTGGTCATTGTTAATTAATAAAAAACTTGATACCAAATCTAAAGTAAGTCACAGTTATAGTGCTAAAATCAAAGAAACTAAATTTCATGTCTAATACAAAGTCTTGCATCTTGTACAGTCTTGTACAAATAATTGGGTTTGAGAAATAACATTCTTTATTTAATTGAAGTTTGTTTATCTTGGGTAATAAGATAAGAGCTAATGTCAAAGATGTACCTCATTTTCCTTTCGTGTATTAAAATTTAAAACATTATTAAAATTATGAGACTGTCATAGATTTTTGTCAGCAATGTGCAAACTCTCTATTAAGTGTCCCAGTATTTTCTGTTTCAGTAGGGGCCTTCAGACGATTTATTACATGTTTAGTGCTGTTTATATAATAATTAGTTTCTATCTTATGATGTCACAGTATCATATGTTTATGTAATTTTATAGGATTCCTTAGTATTGTGTAATATACTGATTACATTAATAAAATTATTAAACGGTCCTTTGTTTGTTTACAGTTCGCTCTTCTCATAGCTGTTGCTTCAATACAGGTCGAGGCAGAAGGGCCCAAGTAAGTCAATTACTTATTTACTTTAAAGACCAAGTTGTATATAAATTGGCACCATTAACTAAACTACATTTATTGCTGAAGCGTAAAATTCATTCACTCTGCAATTTCTGCTCTTACGTTAATCATGTAATCATATTGGCATGTGAGCAGAAACGTAATGAGTAAATGGACTATAATTAATAAGGGTTACGAGAAAATGACTTCTTTATCAATGGTGCTAGCAAAAGTATTTTACGCTGTGCGATGGAAACTGTTCATTGTCAATGTCACTGTGTCAGCGAATGCGATTTAATTTGTGTGTTTCACCGCTATGCGCTAATTGCATGAACATTGAAACGCTAACCAGGCGCATAATAACCACCTACCGCTAGAAAGTGTGAGTCAGTCCTCCAGTACACATACGTTTGAGTAAAAAGTGACGTTGTAAATCAGAATGGTTAGTAACTATATCAAGTGTGACGACCGACGTACGTCCGCGACGTCGCGGCTCCGAGAGGGAAAGCACTGCCGCGTCACGCGCTGAGCTATTGACACTTAGCGGAACAACATTGGCCATAAAAACACGTCGATGAACATGCATGCGATTCATTAACTACCTCCGATATAATACCGCCATTCTATTATTTTTTGTTACAGAAAGAAGATACGTATACATCTTCCGCAAAAAGTGAAGCACATACACCATCATAAGAAGATTTACATCACGAACCATCCCGCATCCTCCCAATATGCGCCGGCCTACTTACCAAGTGCGGAGGGTGCAGTGGCCGTGCCCACAAACGTTGCGCTCCCAGCCGTAGCCAGCATAGTTCCCTTCAACTCCGTGGAACTCTACGACGAGCCGCAGACACGACTGCCGGGGGTCACGCCGGCCGCCTCCAAGCTCCTGCCGCTGTACAGGGCGAGAGGATACTACGGCCCTACTCCGTCCGAATGGGACGAACAAGAATACGATCTGTCTCCACCGCCCGAGTCGGCAGATAACACGTACGCTGCCTCCGATTACAACGGACCGTCGGCCGGAGCACCTCCCGCTTCGAACCATCCACCAAAAAGGGTAAAAGTCATCAAAGTGAATGAAACCCCGCGCAAAAAGGCAAACAGAAAACCCAAACCGAAACGTACGCCGGTCCGAACCCCCAGGCCACCACCAGAAGAAGAACACCCAGTGTCAACCTTCCACGAGCAGTTCTATTCCGACGTGGACGGGTCAGGGACCATTAGAAAAATTAGGAAACCACCACGAGTCGAGAAAATTGTCGACGGGGACACCGAACACATCCACACTTACAGCGAAGAGCACATCCATAAAGTAGTCTTTGATGACGGGCAGGTCGGCAGCATGTCTGCTCTCAGCGCGTCCCGACCTCTGATTCCTCTAAACAATGGTCAAACTCTGGTAGCTATTCCTTCAGAATCGCTGGCTGGCTTCACAGCTGTCGGCTCACTAGGCTCACCGAGTCAGTTAGAATACGCCTCTTACAATCCACGCGATGTTACACATGATCACATTTTCCACGATCACGGTGAAATCCCAGCTGATATAGATATATCGAAAGATACATTGGGTTACCCAAAAATATCATACAATAGCCAAGGATTGAGAATAAACAGTAACAGTAATAAGAGGTACAAATACAAGTACTCGAATAAACATCCAAAACCAACTAAACCGACGCCAGTAAACGATTACTCGTATTACGAAAGTATCTACACTCCCTACAGTGGGTTAAAAAAGTTACAGAAACCTAAAGTGTCACATTATAATGGCCAGCCCGAATCGAACCTTGATGAATATAGACCGATTCCATCATTTAAGTTATTGGGAAAGCATAAGCCTCGCACCTACGGCCACAGCGCCTCCGAGTTCCGCCTACAGTCGGCGAGTGCTCCGTCGCCTTTCTCCGTGTCCTCGACGGTCGTTCACGACTACCAGCCCAAATCATACCCAGGTGCACTCCCACCTACTGGATTTTCAAAGTTTAAGGACCCTTTCGTAAACTTTAAGGATGGCTATTCAAATAATTATGAGTATGATACTTATGCCTCATCGTCAAACGTGCATACGTCTGAAGACAAAAACGATAATTCAATTGTATCCCTACAAGGAGGTAAAGGCAAGAAAAAATCTGTGTCTACTCAAAATATAAGTTTCGGTGGGCAAGACCATCAAACTTTGGTGGATCATTTGGAAGATAGCGCTGTGTCTGCT
Source organism: Pyrausta nigrata (assembly GCA_949316185.1). NCBI lineage: Eukaryota > Metazoa > Arthropoda > Insecta > Lepidoptera > Crambidae > Pyrausta > Pyrausta nigrata. The sequence continues at coordinate 7,457,092 of OX438936.1, forward strand.
GATTTGAACGATGATGAAACGCCTACAGCGTTGGATAATAATTTTAGTAGTTTCGATGAAAATAAATCACCCGACCCAGTGACGTCTACGCCGTACACGATAAGGGAAACGTCACCCGTACATCACTATTATACGGCGATGGCTGTAAAGGCTATGCAGAATGAGCAAGCGTCTATGCCAGAGGCTTCAAATGACAACTTTCAGTACGCTGAAGCGCCGACCCAATCGACCACGCACCCGCCGACAATAGCGACAACCACTAGTACGCAACATTACTTTGAGATGCAAAACTCCAATACAGTATCAACAGAACCCCCTGAGTACATGTCGGAACCTGATCAGAGGCGGAGGCCGAAGCCGAGAAGCCCCAACCTGAGTCCGGACCGGGACTCACGACAGAGATATCCAGTTCTCCAAGACTACAAAGCAGATGACAGACCACCGATGCAGCACAAGCTTCATCACCAAGATAAGTACCTCCGCGATTCCGATGTAGACCCTACAATTAGAGGACAATTAAAATATGGTGACAAAATTTGAACTCTAGTGATATTTTAATTGTTGTATATATTAATTGTTCGTGATCTTAGTTCTATGTTTGTTATGCTCGTCGCCGTGAGTGAGTTGATACTAATTTAATCTACTGCTTTAGAACATTTTTATTTAATGCTGTGTTATAGCTACAATAATCTATTTGATTATTGGCTATAGATAAAGCGAGACGACAATGGTATTCATGCATTTTATACGAATCATTTAGGCGAAGTGTAAGTAGAAAATTAAAAAATCCCTAACTTAAGATGTTTTTTCTTTAATTTATCTTCTTGTCTCTTACTCTCAACTTTTCTATGTCCAGAAAAATACTTTATTTTGAAGCTAAATAATGGTTTGTAAATAATAATATGAAATCGCTCACCTACTACTAAACATGCTCAGTGCTCACATCATAAATCAATCAAATATAATATTTACTCTTTTAACTCGCAGCAAAGCGCCTTTGTATATTCTTAAAGATTAATCACCACCGCTCAATTTCATGCTCTTACTAAAAACACAGGCGCTTGTGCCTTACCGAACTGAGCAACGCAAAAATGGGCATTTATATACGAGTAAGATCTTCTGCATCAAGTAAAATGCTTTTTTATTCAAAGCTTAATTCCATATTCATATTTCCTTGAAATTTAAATCACTTATACAGTTTCCTCCGAAAGAGAATACCATCGAAAGAAGAGATTTCTATGTGAAACATTCAATTTAGTAAGATTGGAGGTATAAAAATATTTTATTAGAGCCTACATACCCTAAGCCTTATACCAACACAAATTTCTAAGATGGTGAAACTTTGCAGAGTAGTGGAGATTAATACATGTTCATTCAATAAACTAAATACTCTTCAAAATTAAAATAATTTAATTTTATCTTTTATCTAGATATTTGTCAATTAATTAGATAGGTACCGTACATTTTTGAAAAAAGTAAATTGTGTTACAAGCCTGTTAAACTATCATACGGAACGAAACCCAATAATTATTCGGTTTGGAAAAAAGAAACTTAATAATCAAACATACCTACTTACAATGAATTAAAATTAGAGTAAAGGAGGCAAATACATTCCAGCACCAAATTGATAGAAATAACTGTTGTGACATTTCTATCACAGGTATTAGTTACTGTCATCGATTAGCTTCCTGCCTAAAGCCTGTTTACAAGATATATACTTATCTCGGAAACGACCAGGCCACCAGGAAACGGACGGAACCTTGCAAAAGCTTTCGTGAGAGGGCGCGCCGGCCGCGGCGCAGACACAGCTTAGCCATTACATAACCGAACCCTGACTCGAAACAAGCTCTCTGTAAGCCTGATTACGTCACTGACTATCTGATGTTCCTAATGTACAGACTTGAGACGGCTTCATTCATAAATTAACTTTAGAAAACAACCATCATACATAAACCGTTTCCTCATTACGCATGTATAACTTTTTGCACATTATCTGATAAAGCAACGTCTTAGCTGCAAAACAACTTAATAATGAATACCTTCTCATTTTTTATGGGCTTATTATGATAATAATTGTTGAAGTCAGTTTTGCATACAATTGGGTACTTAGATTCGTTACATGCTAATATAACAGGATACTGACTAGTGTAGAATCTAGCCAATTAAGGAAACGAAAAAATAAAACAATTTAAATTTAAATATGTTTACTAAAACAAAACAACAATAAAATAACTTAATCTAACCTATTTACAACAAATATACCCTCGTTCTTTGTACCTAAACGATAAAGCTTCACGCCTATATACTTTTACACAGAAGGCTATGACTTAGTTGGCTCCATTCACGTTCTCTTCACAACGATGAAGATTCATTTCCTCCTATGATACGGTCCGCCTCCGTGACCAGCTCCTACCGCGGCCGTGTAACTATCACCACCGAACCCGTGGCCACCGCCGTGACCCCCGTGTCCACCGCCGCCTAGATCCGACAGGCTTAAGCCACCGTGACCCCCATGGCCACCGCCGCCACCGCCGCCAAATCCTACACTGTAACTATCACCGTGACCGCCTCCGAAACCCCCATGCCCTCCCGAACTTCCGTGGCTAACCACGCTGTAACTGTCACCTCCGTGTCCACCGCCGAAAGAATCTAGGCCGGCCGAGTAACTGTCGTGGCCGTGACCGCCGCCGCCGCCGCCGCCTCCGTGACCACCGATGCTGTAGCTGTCATGGCCTCCTCCAAATCCACCCGAACCGTGACTGTCATGACCTCCTCCGAGACTACCGTGCCCACCGATGCTATAACTGTCATGTCCTCCTAATCCACCACCGAAACCTCCAGAGCTATGGCTGTCGTGACCACCACCGCCGATGCTGTAACTGTCGTGTCCACCGGAGGAAAATCCGTGTCCGCCTCCAAAACCACCAGAAAATCCACCACCTCCGTGATGATCATCGTGGCCACCTCCGAACCCACCTCCAAAACCGCCTCCGATACCTCCACCGATGTCATGTCCATCGCCGTGATCGTGGCCACCTCCGTGACCTCCACCGTGGCCACCGCCGAATCCTCCGCCAAGTCCACCACCGAATCCACCGCCATGTCCACCGCCATGGCCGCCACCTAGGTCATAGCCTCCGTGACCGCCTAACTCTAGACCACCTCCATGGCCTCCTCCAAAGTCATGACCTCCCGATCCGCCGTGGCCGCCGCCAAAATCATGACCACCGTGACCTCCGCCGAATCCGCCACCGTGTCCGTGGTCACCTCCGTGGCCTCCTCCAAATCCTCCGCCCAGGGAGATACCATGTCCGTGATCGTCACTACCGTAACCACCTCCATGGCCGTGACCCCCGTGACCTTTCAGGTGGTCGACGAATCCTCCGTGTAGGTGTTCAACGAAGCTTCCTCCGTGTCCGCCTCCGTGTCCGCCGCCGTGTCCACCACCGCCATAGCCGCCGCCGTGTCCGCCGCCAAACCCGCCTCCGAAACCACCTCCTCCACCATGGCCATGGTCATCGTGATGTTCGTGCACTATCACTTCTTTGGACGAGTGGGACTCCTCAGGTATATGGACTCTGATGTGAACACTGTAACAACCAAGTAAATTGTCAAGCCTCATAGCCATTAAACTGCGGGAATGGTACGCAGAAAAATTACATGAATATACAATAGGTATCTATAAAACAAAACAATAGATCGCAAAGCCAGCAGGTCAAACGTGACATTAGTGAAAACAAAGTGTAAGGGTAGATCTATCATTAGACACAATGGCGGATTTTCACCGCTTACCGCAATGAAGAGACGCGTGAGAATCGCTTATAGAAATCTCGACCAAATTACTCCATCCACGGTATTATTTTTTTGCGGTTCCCGTATGCATCGCATCTCGCCGTAGCTAATCGGCATTTAAATGCGCGAAAACCACCTTGTCGTTAGCAAATATAAAAAAAAACTTGAGTGGATGGAGAAATCGGCAGAGATGCGGGAACATGAAAATAAACTACTAACTGTTCATGTCCTCCAAAAGTCGCGAAGCAGACGCCAACGCTAGCCAGAAGGAAGCAGCTCAGCTGAAATTATAACAATATGCGGATTTTAATAAACACAGCAATGCTACGATTATGTACATTAATCCGAGATCATGTCTATGCATGGAATCGAAAGTGGTCAGTACGGTGTACTAGATCTCTTGTTCCGAATGACGTAAGAGGTAATTTATACGAGCACTTCCATGCGCGCACAGTTTTTTCACACGGTCGTGCTTCCCTTCAACTCGGAGGCTTACTCCGGATGAGGATGTCCCTATTTTCGAGTCTAGGCATTTAGCCATTACCCTCGTTCTGGCATGTGTGACAGGAAAAGCTACAGTCGAAAATACGGACATCGTCATTCGAAATAAGAGCTTAGTCCCTATATACGAGTAGGCCATCGACATCTCGTAATCCAAGATATCAATGATGCCAGCAAATTCATTATTACTGCACGTTTAATTTGACAAACACAATATTTGTTTTTAAAAAGTAAATTAGCAAGATAATTGCAATTACGTATAATTAAATTAAAATTAGCCTAATTAAGTTATTAGATGAATTAAATGACAATTATAATCCAGTCACAGCAATTTTAGGATAAACTTCGAGAAAATTAAGCAGAGTTCCAAAGATTGAGATGTGCACATCCATAATTGCCAGGATGAGCCTTAAATGTATCACTATTCGATAATAATCCACTTTATTCCAGCGCAGTCCCATAAATGCGAAGTGTCCTGAAGACACTAGGGTATCCAGAAATGTAGGTACTCACGGCTAAGTACGAAGCCATGATGCGTAGGAGAGAAGTGCGTCTAGCTCCCTCCTCTACGCCAACCGCTGGTGATCTCAAAGTTTCGACTGTTGTGACGCTGCAAGCTCTGTGTGAGCCTTATATATGACAGTGAATGTCTACAACCCCTTCTCTCAACGCCGTAAAACATATTGGTAAAGTAAACAGGTAATTATTATTTAACTGAAATGCATCGTCTTTCGACCCAACACAATATTTCAATAACGTATAATTATGACTAAGGGTAGATAGTTCTAATTTCGATTTGAAAATGGCAACGAATTTTTTTGCAGGCAATTGTGAGGTTTCAAAAGGTACCTGCACATATGGTTTTTCCGTTTTGTTAATAAACTATATGAAACAAAGAACTCTGGTACTAGCAATTTTAATGCAGACATGGAATTCGAGTGATTTGAGGATAAGGCCAACTTTTTAATATTAACGTTCACTTGACCTATAAACATTCTAAACATACGAATTCAAAGATAGTTCATAAAAAATAACATGTTAGATTAATTGAAATCAATAAAGTACCTCTAGTTATGATCTTTGTTGTGATTGAATAGACTCATGTTATTAATTTGTACACAAGATAATAAACTTTCGTGGTCAAAATGTATTACCAAATTCCTTTCCTAGTCTTAAAACTTTATGGTCTCACGAATAATTTCACTATGGGTATACATTTCACAGCTAACCTGAGAAATTTTCTCTCAGATTAAAATTAAACAATAAAGTTGCTACATCCATTGACTTAGGTATTCTCAATCTGAAATAACACGTGTACAATGTACGATTGTGTTTGGACTTTGTGCCCATCGACTGATTTTTGAAAAACGAACCTGAAAAAAAATCTGTTAATGTTCCGTGCATAGGATCTTTTACAATCAAATAACTTGGCTCAACCAAGTTCCAACTAGACGAGCAAAGTGGCAAAAATTCGAGTAAATAATAGTAATAGTATATTCAATAAGTCAATGATTGTGTTTGGACTTTGTGCCCATCGTTTATTTTTTGAAAAACGAATCTGAAAAAAAATGGATCTTTTACAATCAAATAACTGGGCTCAAACAAGTTCAATGTAGACACGTAAAGTGGCAAAAATACGAGTAAATATTAAGTTGTTTTAAAAATCACACCAAAATTACTCGTACTTAGCCCTAATCAAGTAGGTACCTGTGGCATGCAATGGCGAATACGGAACGGTAAGAACAAACAAACATTTGCTCCTAGACTAGTGTATACATATGTTATCTGTGCCCCTAGTGGGATTTTATTGAACGAAACCTGTAGTCTGCACCTCTACACCGTGACTAGTAATCCAATAATGTATCGTTCAAAATGACACCACTACCTGAATTGCCCTATAGAAAAGCATCCAGTCGAATTGTGAACTCCTGTTTACATTTTAAAGTCGGTTGTGTAATAGCATATTACGAGTATGTGAGTGCACGTAAGGCAAGTGCAATTTATTTAAATAAAAATAAAACTACTTAGGTAAATAGGTATCTATATTAACCTACTAGATATTTTACCTAAAAGATGTTTTTTTAGAAAACATCCAACATTTTAAAATGTACTGTTGCCAACCTTAACATTATACATAAAGTTTTTTATAACAATTTGTATATTTGCATCATGGCAATTTGTTTGCACCTTTAACTATAGGAAGTCAACATGTAAAAATCTACCTCGCTACAGTAATCAGCGTTGATCATAATGGACAGGTACATAATACATACGTGTGAGATGGGCGAGAAACCGGTGTTGTTACGCAAAACGCACGTAGGTAAGTAAGCGACAGTAAATTATTGATATGTCCACAGTAAGTAGTCCAATTATCCATGTCGGCGTATTCTGATCCAGAATACGACAATTACGCTAGATTTACAGTACCCCAGAGGCTATGGTATACCGTACCTGTGTCTGCTAAATGCATTCCCTTTAGTGCTTTGGCTACATAACAGTGCCTTGGGACCTGTTTAAATTGCTATTAGGATGAGAAGAAGGAAAGTGACCAAAGGCTAGACTAGAATTTATTCTATGCCAAAGGCCCCAAAGGTGCTTTTATAATAAAAAATTACTAATGTGCATAAATAATCAAAATATTATTTATGCGCAATAATTAGCAATCTTTTTAAAATTGACATTTTAAAATAGTGACTTCTCTACCTGAAACATGTATGGAATGGAAAAGATAGGTTTTAGCGGCAGGTAATCCAGATTGATTTATTAGAGGCTTGATTTTACTAAGTAGATTGTAACTTGGACTGTAAGGTGTTTAAATGAACTATTAATTCCTACTTAGTTTCATTTAGCTTTATAATCCTCATCACTTTAACCTTACCTTTATAGATATCTAGGTAGCTAAACATTTATTTAGGTTATGTTCTAAAAAACCACTCTTAAGAATATTTCCTTATTTTCTTTCAGACTCAAGTATATTTTGCTTCAACAAGTACCGCTCTGTAAGTGTCCGATAGTCAATTGTACACTTAATCTAAGGTAGTATAATTGGTCCGTTCTCTGTTACCCCATTTACATGTTAAACTCAAATAACTAAGTATCTAAATGTGATGCAATTCTTGTCTTACTAATCCGCCAATTTACTTGGGCTGAACTATTAAATAAAACGCACGCTGCGCTCTGGGACACGAATTTCGTAATAACTTCTCTTATGCCATTGACAATTTACAAATAATTTGCCTGGGCTCATGTTACCACAAATGATGGATGCTTAATTTGTGTCTGGACATTAAACAATTAATTAACAAACGGCATTGCAGGCTTTGTTGAAATTAAATAAACCTGTATCGCCCACTACTATACGCAAAGGCAGAAGTTTCAAAGGACGCTTCAATTGACAGTAGCACTATTCTATTTATTGTTCTAAAATATGTACATTAGCTTAATATAAAAACTTACAACTAATTAAATTAAATATATACACAATAACAAAAAAGAAGACCGTTACAGTGAGTTATTTATTTATCAATTACTGCTCAACAACAGTCATGACAATTTAACGTTGAAACTCGACAGTTTCTGAGTTATTTTATCTTCTATTCTACAGATTCTACGCATATCTTGCACTACCTTTAAATCTGTATTACAGAAATCAGAACTCAAAGCGGGGGATGGACCACAGTCCACAGTCTTCCGTAAGCCGAGTTTTCCGTAACATTGCACATCATTTTATTATAAACTCAGAAAACAAAAAATCTGGTGTAAGATTAATTCGAAAAACAGTACAGTATACGTTAGAAACTCCATTACATTGCGATATTAACGCAGCAATAACTAAGTGATGAAGCTAAAATCGTTTCCGCCTTTGGAAGATTAATTAGTATAGGTACATTGAATTCTGAGTTTTGCTGTGCTTTACACCACCACTTGGGTAGACTCAGGTACATTTAGGCTAATCTCAACAGGAAGATTACTCTAGTATGCAGAAAATATAGGTACCTACTTAATAATAATAATAATAATGTCCTCCTAGCCGATTTTGACTACGGCGGCCTATCTCAACAGAGATTAGCCAACTGCGCAGAACATATTATAGTGCACAAGTGTGTGCGCAATACACAGGTGCACTCTCTGTTCCTTTAATCTCATAATTCGGTGAGACGGCCAATGGGCCAATAGGTGCTTTCGGAGGCACGGGTCAGTATCACGACTAAAAACACGATGATTTTGAGTAGCTTCATGCCAGTAAAAAAGTTCTATACATTTTTGGCCAGAGCTTTTGATCTTAGGATCCTAGAGTTTTAACATTTTTGGCCGACCAGAGAAGCATTTAGCGTTCCTGACCTCAAGGAAGGACGACGATTATCTACATAGTAGTAAGTTTGGTAACTTACTTTCCTAAGTATGTTGTTACTGTTCTAATTAACCAGGGCAACGCCAATGTGTTGTAATCAATATTAAAACGGAAGTGCCAATCAAGTAAAGGGTGAACATTATCATGTAATCACACAAACAACTTTCATTGCAATTACTGAACGTTTAAGCAGATCGGTCTTGACTGATTTTGTAGCTGAAACTTAATTCACTAATTACTGTTAACTTTAAGTTAATTTTATTTCTGCATACCTAATGGGCTCAATTCTAATGCGCTGCTAAAGATTAGATGAAGGTTCAGTCTCTCTCTTTCTTTGCCAAGCAAAAGAAAAGAGACAGACTATATTCATTTAGAAACGTCAGACTAAACAGCTGTCCGTTGATAAGGAAATTAGGGAATCCAAAAACAATTTAGTAATAGGAATGTCGTTCGATGACGAGTAAAGTTAGACGAAAACAAGCAAAAACTTGTAAAATATGAAATAAATCGCATGACTTAAATTGACGTTTCTAAATTTTTGTAATCTGTCTCTTTTCGTTTGTTTGACAGAAAAAGAGAGAGACTGAACATTTTAGTCTTAAGCAGGGCGCATAGGAATTTAGCCCACTGTGTAGCACGAGATAACCGGAAAAGTTGCAAAGATAAATAACCTACTAATAGTGTAAGTGTGCATCTTGTCGTCTGAAGACGAGGTAGCACTAAGGTTAGTGAGGTAGACCTTAGTGCTGAAGATACGGGTACATATGTGAATTTAGAGTAAAACGATTTTAAAATGTAGATTCGTTTAGTATTTGAATTAGTTGTTTAGTGTGTAATTGTATTCATCATCATCGCGTGCAATAGTGCACATAACTGAGATAAACACAACGTCTATCTCGGTTGTGCACATGCACGCGAGGGCACAGGGTTCGCTTTGGACTATGATCCAGGACATGACAGATCAGGTAAATTCACTTAGATCAACCACAAGAAAGATACCTATTGAAAATCAGACAGTCGAGCAATCAGAAGCTATGTGTAGTCGGTAAAAATACTTCACCCTCTCTTCCAATGACATAAGCTTATGTATAAATATTATGAGTGATAGTAATGTTGCCATCACATCCGCGTCAGCATCTTGACCCGCCATTTGAACTCGATGATTTCAGCGAAAGTTGTAACGTGCAGTAAAAATGTATAAACCAACATATCTGTGGAGTATTGTTAAGTGTATCATCGCTTCACATTACTTAATACAGGTAACATAATAACATATTGCATATAAGGCCACGCGCTGCGCATGCAAACTATTTAATATTACGTGTTGGTCCATTGATCCACAACATTACGAATATGCAAAATCATTTGAAAAATAAAGCTTGGGACTAAAACTGACAAGATATTATGATGATTCGAAAGTGTCCCAAGACTGTGGGATTAGTTATTTAAAAAACCCGGCAAATGCAAACCGAACTAGCGCAGTTAGCGCACTAACTGCCGTACTCAGAGATGTCTATTAAAGTTAATGCTTCATTAAGTCTCATGCCATCCTTTTCTATTTCATTGACACAAAAAGTGACAGAACAAGCCTTAATTATAGATGAAATTTAATTGATGTCTCTGAGTGCGGCAGTAAGAGTTCCGTACAAAGGTTTTTTTCTACGGTGTAACCAAAAATATGAGGCTTTCGCACTTTTTCATTGCTTGTGCTGTAAGACCATCCTACTTGCTAAAGTACGGATTCCTAAAATTCACATTAAGCCGTGTTACTAATTAAGACGTCAAAATTAAAATTACTGTCTTGAAAATGATTTCAAATAAGCAGTCAAATATTTAGATAAACAGGTTAAAATAATAATAAATAAATTGTTTCGACAAACACACCAAGACCCAAACTAAGCGTAAGCTTGTGCTATGGTGACTAGGATAACGATAAACATACTTAATATAAATTTATCAACATCCATGACTTAGGTGCTAGTGCTCATCACACAACCATTTGCCCCTTACGGGATCTAAACCCGCAACCGCCTGGTTTAGAAGTCCGGGGCACGAACCACTACACCAAGACGGTCGTCAAAATGTTGGATATTTTTTTGTAAACATCTATAAAGTCAAAATGAATAACGTATGAAATTATTGTTTGTAAATTCTATGCTGACCTTATTCATTATAAAACTAGGTAAAGTGCCTGACCTATTACAAACCACACATGGACACAAGTTTACGTGGTTGCATAATTTGAAACATTGCTAGTGTCTTTTCAATTGCTTCCTGCAAAAGCGGTCGCTATATCTTGTATCTGCAGTCATTACATAGTAGTATTATGGTCAAACGCGGTCAGACGGTCAGCGGCCACCACCGCCTTCAAGAATGAGACGGCAGAAAAAGTAGGGTGATGACACGAGCGAAGCTAACCAGAGGTCACGTGGTAATTACTATCGAAGCACGTAGGTTAGGTACAGCGGAAGCACGTCAGGTTAGGTAGTTAGGTAGGAAATAGAGGCGGTCTTAAGGCCAAAGTGGGGTAGTCTGACTTGCGGCTGTATGTATCATGTATGTATTTAGTGTTCCGGGAAAACTTGGAACTGTCAAAAATTCAAGCTTTTAAATTAACGCAATCAACGGACACAAACTTTTAAATAGTCGAGGTCATATTTGGATCATACAATATAATAGACGAAGTTCTTCTCTCGTCTGTTATACTTATTTGAATGAAAAATGCAATATAAAGAGAGTATTATCTGAATACTCTCATTATTAACTAAGTCGCACATGGGTTGATCTGTTGTGCCGGAGATGATATCAAGTTACAAAAATCTCTTTAACTCGTTACTTCATTTTGTTATTTTCTTTAACCGAGAGAACATGACTCAAGTAATCAGAAAAACATTGTTTACGCTACTTTCCTAAGGGATGAATTGTGGTACTGTAAGTAGATAAATCCGATTTACAAATAATTTTCTAATTTGATCGCACTCATGTCCTATAATGTATACTCATGGTAATACTTCCTAAAAAAAAATTACACAGATTTTTGTAATTTGACTGCATCTTCACCGAATTTGACAGGTCAACCCAAGTGAGAATTTTTAGTAAGGGTCTTATCTACCATATTGCGTTTACCTGAAATTAAACATGTGGGTAGATATCGTATCTCTTTAGTGCGAGTCTGACTCGCACTCGGCCGGGGATTTTTTAATATGAAAACCACAAAAGATAGGATATATCGTGGCATCAATTTGTTTCAGATTTCATTAATTAGGTACTTAAAGGACATCGAAATTAGTTATATCGGTGGTATTATCAGTTTTTTGTTTACTTTCGATGTAAACGCTATGAATTTTATTTTACAATGTTCATACGTTGAGCGTATATCTACACCAATATTACAAAGAGGAATGATTTGATTGTCTGTTTGTATTTAATAGGCTCCAAAACTACTGGGCCGATTCAAATGAGGTACAGAGACAGTTTGAGACCATGAAAGGGTCAAAAGTTACTTTTCTCAGGGGGGAATTTTATCATCAGGGGGTGAAATAGGGGATGGAAGTTTGTTTGGAAAATCTGACTTATAGCGCAGGAGAAGTCGCAGGGAACTGCTGGCAGTTAGTATCAGTCCTAAACAACATGATGATCTAAATTTTTTTCGTACATAATAATTGATCAAATGATCACGCAACGTACTGTAATACATTATTCCAGATTTCCAGTCGAGCGCTGGAAACTGCAATAACAATATACACTGGCTCATCTCATCTTCTGCACCAGGGGTGATTCTATAGCCTAGATGGGTGTAGATAATGGATTTCTACTGGTAGTTAGTGATTTTTTTATTCTAGGATCTTCATTGTCTTATTTATTTTTATTAGTCTTACTTTAGCTGATTCACTTTGTAGCTCGTTAATCATATCTAGCATTCGTCGATGTTATCTGCAGTCAATGCAATGTCATTCGCGAATCGTTAATGGTGGAGTGCCATCAACAATGATTACACAAATGAAATGAATGACTCTGTCTAGTCCAGACTCTTGAATATGGTCTCTAGACCGGCATTGAATAGCTTCGGTGATATGGTTGTACATGCCTTGGCGAACTCCTCGTCCAGATTAAATGGCTCTGTTCTTTTATAAAATCTGTTAGTGGATGTTCCATTTAAACGCAGGTGCCTCACGAGCTGAAGCACTACTAGTCCACCATGATGAAGAAGTCTTCCAAAAACCTGCGTAAGTGTCGCTCAAATTGATGGAAAGAGTTAGGCTTGACCCTCATGGACCGAAAGGGGAACAAATGGATAAGGCAGTAAACTAAGTCTGTGTAGTGATGAAGAAAGTGGGGATGGGTAGGACACATTACTAGAATGGACCACAGCAGTTGTGTCAGGAGAATCCTCGAATAAGAATAAGAACCCCGCTTACAACCTGGGAGAGGACGACCACCTAAGAGATGTGCAGACAACATCAGGGCAGGAGGCTGTTGTTAATAGTTTATATTACTTAATTTTTCCACAAAAACTGGTGTTACTTTGTTGACTGGATGCTAGTGGCAGCCGACAGACAGAAGTGGAAGATTAGAGAGGAGGCCTTTGTCCAAAGACGGACGTATCTACTAAAGGCTGTGATGGATGGATGGATAATTCGGTCGGTAACTACTTATACCTCACCTGTATGAAATATGATTACTGTATAAATAAGATGCGAATATTAATTAAAAATCTTAGGCTTACGTGTGGTATGATCATAGTCACAGATAGGCAAAACGTAAAGACAAAGAAGAAATACAATTTAATTTAATGAAAACAGTTTTGTTGTTTTGTATTGTAAAAACCACCAGAAGATGCTTATGTTATAAATACAATTATAAAATAATGTATTTACCAGATAATAATGTTAATCCTTCAAGTATTGTGTCCAGACACAAAAGGCAAATCAATTAGTATTGGGACGCCGGCGTCTCGATGCTACTCGGTGCAAATAACAAAACGAATACCTACATGAAATTATCATACATATCAGGCCAGCGAAATAATATTAGACATTAAGATAAAGCAAGAATATGAAACAATGTGCTAAACAATATTGATACTAATTAGGTAAAAAAGGAAAGTAGTATCCCACAGTATAAACTGTAAGATCCCACAGTTGGGCAGAAGCCTCACCTCGACTATGTGGAGGGATGCCACATACTCATAATAATTAGGCACTACACCGAAAATGTGTCATCCATTATTAAGTGATAAGAAATCACTGAATAGACGATCATAACAAACTTTTATATTTCCTTAAATTTGCTTACAGTTGTTACCTAATAAATAAGTCTAGACACACGAATAAATTACTTTACATAATTTACTCAATTAAATGCTAATTTTAAGTGTCAGTGTTTTATAATCTCATTATATTCTATTCTATACATATATAAAACTGTATAACGTCGATTTGTGTCATCAATTTAAAGAAATAACCTCCAAGCCTTAGTTTCGATCAATATTAGTATTAGTAGAGTACAATAATGTCAGTTAATGTATATCCTCGACATTTTTAAACAGTTTTTAAAGATGTAAATAAATATGTCTACTAAAATCGAAAAGGAACATGCTTACACTGTACCAAAAATCATTGTCACCATGTTTTATGCAAAAAAATATTTTTTATCTTATCTTACGTGTCGTGAACGAAGTAGCGGGCAACAGCTAGTTATGAAAAATAATGTAACAGTTATTTTTCTAAAAATAGCTCGTTCACTGAACTCGTTTTTATTTTTATTCAGACATGAATTGCGAATTAGTCAAAACAATTAAGCATCTAACAGTTTTTTTAACTGTCAAAGGTTAAATAATAGAAACATTTCGTTACTACGAGTAAAACACAATCAGTGAAGTTCTGTATCAATTTAGTTATGTCACACATGATAACCTCGCAGTAGACATTTAGAACATTAGTTATTCAAACCATTTAAAAATTAGGTCATAGTGAAATAGGATTCAAAGCATAGAGGTATCTATGGCTTTAGAAGTATTAAGAAATAAGTATAGTATTTAAATTGCGGGGATATAACTGATATCGACTGTCCTCGTTCTCTCTATCTGTAATCAAGAGACTACCATTTATAAAACTATTCTATTATTTCCGCGCGTTTCACTGACATTCGATTATGATTAATTAGAATAAAGCGTATGCTTGCGAAATGTTGAAGATTTCAAAGATAAAACTAATCTCTTGGACGATTTGACACTATTCATTTAAGTCTTTGGGGAGTTAATTCGATGTTACCGGTAGATCAAATATCTGCAACCCAAAGGAATTTATTTGCATTCAATTAATAAGAAATGCAACGACATCAGAAAAGAGTCTCTATTATTAATAATTTCGCACTTTATCTTACAAACCAAAACCCATCGCATCAGACTTCACATGGAAAGATATAACACAAATGGTTATAAAAGATACATCGCATGGAATCGTCAAAGGTGATTCTCGGTACGATTTTATCAGAAATAATTATGAGTGCGATTACGTGAGTACGTTCACTTTTATTTTTAGAGAGGAAGTTTCCGGCATTTACGCCCTACTCTCATAGACGACCATATTTTCGACTGCCGCTGTCCCTGTCGCACTATATCGGGAGGGAATGCGATAGCTAGATACGAAAATATTTACGCTTCACTAAGAAGGACCTCAGTTATGCAATTTGTGCCCTGGGCCTGCATGTGGTACATGCTATCCCTGCCCGTGTGACCTCTGAGAGAGGTTCTACTTAGCGGTTAAATTATCTGCTACACCATTGTGTAAGCACTTGGTAAACAAGTCTGAAAGTGGACTTCAACCAGTACGAGTATAATACTCACCGGCTTGTTTTTTGTTGTTTGTTATTTATTGTTATGATACGACAGTGTTAAATCCCATCTCGGTTAGCCGCAGAAACACAATGTATGAAATAATTTGCATTTCTCAGTAATTTATAAAACAGATGCTTTAGCACGGTAGGTTAACACGGCTATGATATATTACCTACTTTCTTCATTATCTAGTGAAAAAGACTTTATTTAAAAAACTTTGCGGTTGGTACCTAGTGTCTTTGTATTCAATGTTTATTATATGCATTTATTTACAGTAACTTAACTAGGCGACACTATTATTTAATAAAAATAAGCTTTATAATTAGTTAAAAAAAATTAAATCTTCCAGACACATAGTAGGTACCAGTAAGTACTATCAGTCGTACATTATTATATCTGTGATAGGTACTATAGGTACCCTCACTTACATGTCTTGTTGATTGAATTAAACTGAACTAATTATCAACAAATCAATTTAGGACTGATTTCTGTATATCATACATTTACTCGTACTTATCTTACTTTAAAGCATTTTAATTGTGCCGCCTCATTGTTTACCTATGTGCCCGTTTCCGCCTTGCAACAAAATTATCGTTTGTAGGTATAATAGATAAAATTTGCTAATGGCTGCCGCAGCCTACGCTTCTATGGCATGGCGGTGAAAAAAAAAATGTAAACCCCTTTGTCAACAAAAATAGTCCTCATCATCGACAATCAACGACGACCGTTTTGATGTAGTGTTCGCGCTCCGAATCCCGAAAGGGGCAAATACTTGTGTGATTTTTTGAGCATTTGTACCTAAGTAATGGATGTTTATAAATGTAGGTATATAGGTCTGTCTATCCGTTATCCTAGTCACCATCATAGTACAAGCTCACGCTTAGTTTGAGGTTTGGTAATTGATGTTTGTTGAAACAATTTATTATATTTAGTTACCAGCATTTAGTTAATTCGTCCTTAGTTTTTATCATAGAGGGTTTTTTGTACATTAATAGTACTAAATATATACAAAAAAATCTCTATGGAACGAACATCAAAATCTCTAGAAAAAATCCGTACAACACATACTTAAGTATAGGATAGGCGATGTAATAAAGGAAAGCCAATATGTTTGTCGCGATCTTGGTCTCATAGAGAATGATGCTGTGTTTGAAAACACGTTATTCATACTCGTATATTTAAAATAACCTTGTACAACCTTGTACATCCAGCCCTTGCAGAATCAATCAAACTTTATATATAGTTTGATTGATTCTGCAAGGATTGTCTGCAATGTTACCAGACACAATAGGCAATCAATTGTCATCGGTACGCCGAGAGGTCTTATGATACTCGTTCCAAGAAATTACTCATCTCCAATATAATGCGACCTCGTATTTCATACGGAACAGATGCCAGAAAATGCCTTTGAATAGTGTGGTAAGAAGTGAGAACTAAAAGTGCTTGATAGTTAGAACAAAAGTAGAAAACTGTGCGGGGCAGTGAACTGGCGCTGCTTCGAGGAAGTGCGCAGCTGGACTCGTTCCTTCGAACTAACATATCACAGTTGGCAACTTGGAATCGACGATAATCCTTTCTAATCGATTTTATGTAAATTCGCTGCGCAGTCGTTTCTAAATGTTATCTGTCTATTCGAGTATTTATACAAGTGTATTTTTAGGTAGTTCTTAACCAGTTCTAAATAATAATTACAGTAATGTTACTCATTAAGTAGGGAGCTAGTTAGATAGAAGACGCGCTAGACTTAGTAGAGATACTTTCTCATCTTATACACTTACTCATCTTTGAACAGTTTCCTGGAAAATGCAATTCTTTTCTTTTTCTTGTAAGTACCTATTGCCTAATTTCGCAAGTCCGGGCTTTCAGCTCAGATCATAGGCCTTGCGTTAGTCCGGATTAGCTATTCCGGACTGGCGCAAGTGGACCTTCCGGTTTAGCTAATCCTGACATACGCAAATGGGCTTTCAACTGAGATCATAGACCTTGAACAAGTCCAGATTATCTAATCCGAACGTGCGCAATGGGCCTAAGAGTACATACTTATTTAAAATGCCTTTCTCGGGCTGGACTGAGTATAACTGGCCTGTCAAAGGAAAAATAAATAAATAAATTGTTACAACAAATACACCAATTACCTAGCCCCAAACTAAGCGTGAGTTTGTGCTATGGCGACTAGGATAACGGATAAACATATACGTTTATACGTCCATGACTTAGGTACAAATGTTCGTGCTCTTCACACAAACATTTGCCCCTTGCGGAATTCGAACCCGCAACTATAATAAATAGTTTGTGTATGTATTATACGTATCTACTATTTTACGTATGTATTACGTACGTAAACGTATTGTTTTGTACAGATACATATAGGTTACTAGTGGTTCCCCGCGACTTCACCCGCAAGAGTTGGATTTTCCATATAAACTTTCATCCCCCATTTTACCCCCTTAATATTTTTATATCGCGACAAAATGTAACCTATGTCCTTTCCAGGGTCTCGAACTGTCTCCATACCAAATTGCATCTCAATCGGTTCAGTGGTTTAAGCGTCAAGAGGTAACAGACAGACAGATACACTTTCGCATTTATAATATTACTAGTGGTTCCCCGCGACTTCGCCCGAAAGAGTTGGATTTTTCATATAAATTTTCAGTCCCCATTTCACCCCCTTAATATTTTTATGTCGCGACAAAATGTAGCCTATGTCCTTTCCAGGGTCTCGAACTGTCTCCATACCCAATTTCATCTCAATCGGTTCAGAGGTTTAAGCGTCAAGAGGTAACAGACAGACAGACAAACACACTTTCGCATTTATAATATTATATTAGTATGGAAGTATGGATATGGATAATTAGTATGGATTCAGGTAATATAACCTTTTCTCACGTTTTCCTTTTTTGGCAAAGACCAGTGAAGTAAGGACGTCAAACGTCAGAACCATCCCTCACAAAGTTATAGAAGTCAATCAAAGTCAACGTTATTTACCCTTTACTTTCTAATAATTCGTAGTTATAGTTATCTTATAGTTTTAGTTACCTTGAATATGTTGTATTATACTCCGAAAATACGAGTAAAATGAGAGCTTTTATCGTAATCATGTATTTATGATTAATACCAATATTCTTCTACCAATGTACGAATTGCAACACGAACCGATGACATAGATATGTGGGAGGAGTTGGAACACGTGCGAAGGCAAATCCCTAACTTACTAACAGAGGTGTCCGTACGGGTAATTCTTCTTCTAATCGTCTGCCTCATGCAATTGAATGTAAAACCCCATCTTCATCACATCTCGGAGACAGAATTAAAAAATTACATGAAACCACGAAAGGATTCCTTCGTGCCACCGTGGATGATGGTAATCATCATCGTGTTAGTGCCTCTACTCCTTCTGTCCCTTCCCTATTTGCTGACGAGGAATCACGAAGAAACTACACAAGCAATGCTAGCTTGGACTTTAGCACTGACTGTCAACGCGCTGGTGACGGAGAGCACTAAGTTGGCAGTCGGGCGACCACGGCCAGATTTTTACTACAGGTGCTTCCCTACTGGAAAAGCTTCAGGATCAATATGCACAGGCAGTATGAGGGACGTTATGGAAGGTAGAAAATCTTTTCCAAGTGGACATAGTAGTTTTGCGTTTTGTTCAATGGGATTTTTGAGCGTGTGGCTCTGTGGAAGACTCCGGGTGTTTCCGTGGGGCCGCGGTGCAAGCCTGCGCGGGGTCGTCTGCTTATTGCCGCTGGTGCTGGCTGCTGGGGTGGCTGTAAGCCGCTGTTGTGACAACCATCACCACTGGGAAGACGTTCTAGCCGGATCTGTACTAGGATTCCTATCATCTTACGTGTGCTACCTTCGGTACTACAACCCTTTGGGTTCAGAGCTGTCTGGGTACCCGTACTTGGTGACTGAAAATATTTCGTGCCATTCTTCAGAAGTAGAGTGCTTAATCGACGAATTTGACTTTTACGTATCTAGTGTTTTTCAAAGTAAAGAAAACATTAAAAGCGACCAAAAGGACAGCTGAAACGTGTTTGATTTTTACAAGGCTTTTAAATAAGCCTGAAACTGTGTGCTATTAGGTAGCTAGCCTTAATTACGCTAGCAAAAATCGTTACAGTTGTTGTATGGGCTAAATTTCAAATCAGGCTTTTCACGTACGAAGCTATTATAATTATGCTAGCGAAATTTAGCAGGATTGGCCTACAGGTTCGTCTGATTCAAGAGGTGTTTGGGACGAGGCACGCTAGATGTCAGCGGGGGGAGTGGTGTTTTAGGGAAAGAAATTTCCTATCAGTCGCGCGACCGAACTTGTTGCCTATGTGATCAGTTTCAATCGAAACATTGGTAGTAATTGAACTAACCTAGGTTTGTTCAATTTGTGCATTCAGAAAGTAGGTATACACAATACATTTACACCGTAAATCAAACACTACGTTACTATGTTCAATTAGGTAGGTACTGAATATAAATATTAACAACATTTCCCAGCAAAAATCTTTTAAGTATAAAAGTGGTTTCAACAAACACAGCAATTACCTAGCCCTAAACTAAGCGTGAGCTTGTGCTATAGCGACTAGGATAACGGATTGATTTACTTATTTATATACGTTTATAAACATCCATGACTCAGGTACAAATGCTCGTGCTCATCACACAAACATTTGCCCCTTGCGGGATTTGACGGGTTCAAATGCAAATGTTTGTGCAAACAAAACTCTGGTTTTGTAGTCCGGAGCGCGAACCAATACCTACACCAAGACGGCCGTCAAACTACCCTTGGCCGTAAGTCGTATTCAGGCCCGCCCAGTAATTCCACCACTGTTCCGCTCACTGACAAGAATTCGGTTGGTATACAGGCAAATCCTGCCGCTCTGTACTGATGACCGATAATATCCCCACGTCCGGCATTGGCTCCGGCTTGGATTTTATCTATGTATTTTCACTCATTCCGATAACGACCTAATCTGATCTGATTACTATTTTATTATAATACCTACATATCACACGTAGCGTACAAGTATCTTCATTATTTATCAAAGTGCCTATGCGGATAGATGTCTCAATTGTTGTCTAAATATTACAGTATTCTGTTATCATGTTAAAATATTTCATACTAATTTTAGCATTTTGTGCATTTTTTTCTTCCGCTTCCGCTATCTATAACAATAACCCTGGCCCGCGTTACCCACCAACAAAAGGCGCAATTTGGCCTAAACCTCAATATCAGGAATCTGAGGTTAATTACTATACAAAGACTCCTTTCATCAAAATAAAGGTAAATATTCAAAATTTAGACGTTTTTGCATTTGTCCTTTCAGCCCAGAGCTTAAATAAATATCGTTCTTATTAACACCATATCTACATACCGTGTTTTTATTTTCGAACGGAACGGCAGACCTTCCGCCTAACATGAAAGCTATCACGATAACGATTATTATCTACAAACCAATTAATTGTATTGTTTTCATTATTTTAAAAGGCACCATTCCTTATCTGACGTTAGCTTGAAAGGTAGCTTTCCTTAAATTTACACTATACGGTATACGCATAGGTAGGTACGGTTGGGAAGTTTAAGGAATATCATCCCTGCCATATCCCTGCTGTAATTAAGGCATAATAATTATTATCTGTAACAATTTTTATAATAATACTGAACAAGAGGCTTGCCGTCACTATGCTTAGCCGACGTTCAGGTGGCTACAGTTACTGCTTGTTGTTCGTGAATTTTTACACAATACATGTTAATACATTTTTATCATTAAGTCGTTTATGATAGGTAAATGTATATCAGCTCTCACACTTTTCTTTATCTTCAGACAATCGGTCAAACATGCGAGATTTTAGAAAAAGCATTAGCAAGGTATGCCTTTGTCGTGAAAAACACGAATGACTTGAGCCGCTACCAAGGCAAGGAGCAAAACACATCTCGTCATAGGGTCCCTAGAGAAACATTGGAAGTTGACCCTAACTATCTCGGGGAGTTCAAGGAATTGGAAGTAGAACTGCAATCACCGTGTGAGAAGTATCCATACTTGGGGATAGATGAAAGTTGTAAGTATCAACACCTTCCTGAAAGCGGTGGATGAATTTTTGTAAGTGAAATTGATTTCGTAAGAACTTGCAAAGAAATTGTTCAAAATATAAAAACAAATATAAGAGCCTACCTACCTAGGTACCTAACATAGCTATTTTATTAATGGATGTAGTTCTATAACTCGAACATCATTAACTCAACGAGTCAAGAGGGAAATATTTATATAATTAACTTCCTAGTAAGAGATAGAGATACCTTCAGTTCATCAACTAAAAATAGATACCTAGCTATGGTCTCATAATATAAATAAATAGTTTCAACAAACACACCAATTATTTATTCCACAACTAAGCGTGAGCTTGAGCTATGGTGACTAGGTTAACGGATAGACATACTTATATACATTTATAAACATCCATGACTTAGGTACAAATGCTCGTATGGTATGGTAATAGAGCTCAAGAGAATTCTGACTAATGAAAGCTAATAATTTTCAGATAACCTCACAATTGCGGCATCAGCAAATCTTGTAAGTAATTCCATATGGGGCATACTAAGAGGACTTGAAAGTTGGAGTCAACTGTTTTACTTTACGGATGATTTCAGTGTAAGTTATTTAAGGTTCCGTAGTCCACATCATTCCATATTGAACTCTTATTGTTTCGCCATGTCCGTCTGTCTGTCTGCAGTCTAGCGCAGAGATCATATAAGTACCTATCTACTAGCACGTAATTAATAACAGTACAAAAAGCTCTCATTTGGGATGCACTCATATAGATGGTGTTGTTTTGGTCAACAGCTTCCGACTCAGGGCTGGTAGTATTCATAACACTGATGCCAAAAATATATATTTAAAACATTAAAAATCAAAAATATTTTTGGACTTCTTCATACAAAATCGAAGATATTCATCTTAAATTTTAATAGAAGAGAAAGCTATTAATTTTCGAAGAGAAGTTTGATTAAAACTTCCAATAAAAGAATTAAAACTTCGAGACGTTCCGTTCGAACGTCACCCAATCGGCTTTTTTCAAATTTTCCTGAGGCGAGCCGATTACGTTACGATTCCGATGTATTCCGACTGTATTTGTTGCAGTAGGAAGTTTCATACAAAGAATAACTAATGGATCGCTTTGTGTCGGTCTATCTCAACAAGACCCTTTTTCTCAGGAAGGCGTGGATGTGTTAAGTTGAATTAACATCAAAAAACTGTAAATAAACTAAGTTCAGAACCATATTTTCTAACATTTCACAGTGTAAGTCAAATTTTTATGATGGAACTCTTTGTGTGCGAGTCGGATTCGCGATTGCCCGTTTTAATTAATTAGGCTCTGCGCGCTACGACCATCGATCACCGCCACTGGTGGCTGTAGCGCGCCACGCCCCTTTGGTCCCGCGCAAACGAAGGTGGTCCTTGGCCGCTACAATTTAACACTCTCCTCATGTACAGTCTATAGATCATTTATGTTTTGCCAAAATGGCAAGTGACTGCCACTGGTGGCTTTTCGCGAACACAGAGTCTTTAGACATATGCTATCCTGTGCACTGAGTCGCGAGTGGACGCTACTCGCTTCACGTGTGCGGCGTCTAAACAGCCAGCCAGCTCGCCACAGGTGGCTGTAATCGGTGGCCCATGTGCGCGGAGCCTTAGATGTAGTTTTAAAAATTTTTTTTTATCAATTTTAGGAGGTCCGAATAAACACTACTCGTATCACTGACTTCCCTAGATACCCACACCGAGGACTCCTGATCGACACAGGACGACATTACATAAGTTTGCGCAACATCTTGAAGACTTTAGCTGCAATGGCTATCAATAAGATGAACGTACTTCACTGGCATGTAGTTGACGACCAAAGCTTCCCCTATCAGAGCGGGAAATTTCCCGAATTAAGGTATTTTTAATGTACGCTTTGTGTCTTATAAATCAAAATAACACAATTTTAATTTAAATTCCCATCCTATAGATTTAGGGCAGGTTTTTAATTGAGAAGCGACTTGCATTATACTTAAGACATGAAAAATATGAAAATCGCATATCTCGTAATATTAATTTATTAGGTAGGTATGTACAAATTACTAGGTCTCATAACAATAATTTTGTAATACTTTAATAAAAGTAAAATGCCAATAAATTAATTTCTATTCTATTCTGTTCTATAAATATTTTTATCAAAGTAAGTATTAAGGCTCCCCTTTCTATCTAGCTTCAACGGTTGAAATGACGTCAGCATCAAGATGGCGGGTTGATCCCCTTTAGTGCAAGATATTTATATATATTTTTTGTTATTTCAGTGGAAAAGGCGCATATCACCCCTCAATGGTATACACAAAGCATGATATTAAACTGGTGGTTCAGTATGCTGCGGAGAGAGGCATTCGAGTATTGCCGGAGTTTGATGTCCCTGGTGAGTTATTTATATAATTCAATAGGTTCTTAAGATACCTAGGCCCACTTGCGCACGTCCGGATTAGCTATTCCGAACTTTTTAAAGGCCTATTATTCGAGTTAAAAGCCCACTTGCTCAAGTCTGTATTAGCTAATCTGCAAGGTCCATTTGTGGTCCACAGGATATTGGACCAGCATTGGACGTAAAATTTTATAATGGTTTGGCTTTTTAAACTGCTCGCCGCGTCGTTGCCATTACAGTGTGGTTTGAGCCTAAGCTTTCGAACTCCTCCTCTTTAGGTAATTTTTATTAAATTCGTTGCGGGATCCAGGAATATTGCTTCTTTCTGGGACTTCCTAGCCTTCACTGGCTGGGGTTTGCATTGCGGCAAGGCTGTAGATCTAGCTTAACAGACTCTGCATTGGTTGGAAAAGTACCTTCTGAATAATTTCGTTACGGGACAAGACAATTTAGCTATCTCCTAGAACTGCTTTAACTGGCGGGGGTTTTCAATGCAGCAAAGTGTAGGTCCTGGCCAAACAGGAGTTCTAGTAGTGTTGAGAAAAGTGAAAACTTTGAAACTTTTAGAAACAACTCCAGTCACTCATTTTAGAGTCAAATTTTTTTGGATGTCGGGTTTTAAAGGACGCTTCTGACGACGACGGGGTTTCCATGCTTTCTTCTTTTGGAACACACGCACGCTCCGCCTTCCAGTATTCCTCATTCGCACTAACAAACAACAAACGTGATTTTATTGCATCATCCATCTTTTCATCCAAGTCATTCGACACAAATATAATTGGGCCCGTAAACTTAAATACCATAGAAGCTGTACCTTTCACAGGATATGAGTAAAGCCGTCCTTCCAATAATCTCTTTAACATACTAGGAACACAATATTGGTAAGAAAACTCCTCAAACAATATAACCTTATGGAAATCGGGTTTAAACTCCTGCATGAAAAACTTGCCGGGGTAACATAATCATGTTACCCCGACTTTTTCCACATTAGTTTCTTTACAAGAGCGCCATGCCATGATACAGAAAAGACAAAAGACTTTGATGCAAGCCTGTTACTAATTCACATCTGTTCACACCACGTCACATAGATGTGTGATGTTTATTCATATCTTGACTTTACCGTGTAGGTAACCTCTTACCTACAACTTTCAGCAAAAATCGATGTAGTGAGGCATAGTGCATAATTTTTCCATGGTAGTGAGTAAATACTTACTCATACAGTTAGATATCTTAAAGGACGGCCAGTCGGCATTAGGACAAGGTATGTAGGTCAGGCATTAAAAGATCAACGATTCCTACTTTTATATTTTTGTCCAAACACTCCCTAGTTAAGATTAGATACGAGTAAACTACCAACGCATTTTAAGTAGTAGGTATCTAAGTAATAGCAAAAAATCGATCCAATAATTATTTATCTACTAGCTGTGCCCCGCAGTGTTACCCGCGGCTTATTAGGAAAAATAAATTGCGTAACTATAACTATTTACATTTATAGAAGCAAAACAATTTAAATTTGAGCATCGGAAAGATCAATTGATGAATGACAGAACGGGAGAGTAGATTAGTAATTAGTTACTAATCTTAAGTAATTGTTTTTTTGTCTCGGGTCGTAGAGAGCTAGAAATCATTTTACTGCAGCACATCGCGGTAAACAACATTGCGGGACTTATTGTTATCTGCATAAATAAAAAGATTTCTTGCTCTCGACACACGCGAGCAACCCACGTACAGTTGTCCGTGGGAGAAGCAGGGGGTGCCCAGGTGAATGCCGGCTACTTTGAGAGTTTGTCCTTGACTTTTATTTATCGTGAGAGAAAGCCACTTTTAAAAGAAATTGTAGGCGTTTGAACTGGAAGGGTAAGTTTGTGGGTATAATAGGGATTCTGGGTATCAATACCGTCTCTCCTTTGGCCCCCTCCAGTAAGAATTTTGGCCTGGACGATGTGCCTTCTCAGCTCTGTGATGCGTAACCTAGTTGCACACTTGCGTTGCACAGTCTGGGCGCGCCCAGGTTACGCATCAGTATGACAGGCACACCAACATTGAGTTCTAACTTGGGGGGCACCCCTGTCAGGTCGAGGGAATTCAAGAACTCTACTGGGTATACAGTTGCGTCGTCAGTTGTCATCACCGCGTCTATTGACACGTAGGTCCTCACATCACCTGGAACTTGCTATAATTATTCTTTTCTACCAATTCGTTTTTGGGCGCCATGATAGCTCTTTCGCACAACCACTCCTCGTTAGCCAGGTTTTCTTGTAAACACGGAAATACCTCATTAATAAGGTTATCTTCCGAGCTAACAACATTGCTAAATAGTCTGTCAAAGGTTATTTGGCCGTTAGCATCCATCGGCATGCGACCTTCGCCGACCTCAAGAAGCGTTTGTGCGAAAAGTCCAGACTCCTGATCATTGAAGAGCTAGACCCTCATGTTAGTAATCAGCTGTAAGCGCTTTACTTTAGACCACAACCACGAAGCCTTGAGGCATGCATTTATCTCGTCTGCCGCGGTCCTCCTCACATGCCCATTTTTAACTAACCTCCTGTGATTCGTGAATATTATATTTCCAGCTCAGTAATGCAATATCGTCGGTGTAAAGCATGCTGCCAGGGGCGGGTTCATGCATTTCCCTTGTAATGTAGTCTAAGCAGATGGTGGACTTATGGTGATAATAAAATCAATACGACGAAAATTTTGTACACATTAAATCCACCGACACTCGCCACGGGCCGACCAGCGCGTCGCGCGTGGCGCTGTCACAAGCGTATGGTATTTTAAAACTATGAGATCTCCTAAGATAATTATTTTAATTGAATTGTATAAAAGGCTTGTAAAAAATTATGATCAAAAGTAAATGCTTGTGAATAATAAAGTATTAATTTGGACAAATATAAATACAGTTCTTACGAAATTACCTTGTTAAGTAATGCACTACTGTAGAACATTAATTATTACCATAAAAAAGGTTATAGTGAGCAAACCTTAAGAGATAGATATATACTCTCGTGAACTTTTTTGTAGAACTATTTGAGACAAACATTTCTGCCATACATTATATTGGTGTAACTCTTACAATTTTTGCAGCGTACGCGAAAACAGCTCGAAAATAACAATTTTTTCTACGGCTTCACTAACACTTATCGTCATAACTTAGGTATTTTAATACGTTTCTTTATGAAATATAGTCTATGTGTTATTCCAATGTATAAGCTAAGTTTGTGTAAAGTTTCATCGAAATCTATTAAGTAGTTTTTGCGTGAAGAAGTAACAAACATACACACTCACACACTCACAAACTTTCGCATTTATAATATTAGTGGAATTCATACTTTTTGTGATGTTAATCTTATCTAGTTTCCATAGATAATATACATTAGTGGACACTGTGTACAACTAATATTACCAACGCATTGGTAGTTTACCAACGCATTTTAAGTAGTAGGTATCTAAGTAATATCAAAAAATCGATCCAATAATTATTTATCTATTCATACTTTACTTATCTAGTTTCCATAGATAATATACATTAGTGGACACTGTGTACAACTAATATTGATAGAAAACCGCTAATCGATGTAGGTACAGAATAGAAATTTAGTACCTACCTACACCATTGAATAAATCAATGACCTACACGGATACTTTAGGCACAGAATAAGTACTAGTACTTCGTACAGAAGTATGACTTAGCAATTGTATTCAAAGAAATGTCTACTCAATGTCGTCAACAATATGGCGTAATTTAGTTCGCCTTAGAGTCAAGCACATTTTCGTGTAGGCACCTACAAAAATCCATTGCAAGATAATTTCATACTTATTGCTCTGGAATATGATTCATAATACTCTAAACCTATTCAGTGACGTAATATCACGCGTCGCGATAGGGTTGACTGCTACGAGAAGCTTTTAATGCCATCTAGCGCCTCTTTCTAGTACTTTATTCATTCTCGTCCAGCCAGCAACGTAGCCGCACGGCCGCCGGTGAATAAAACGCGCGAGCGTGTAGCTGGCCGGTAGTGACACGCAACTTGTTTTAGCCCCTAAGTAAGGGTCGCCGCGCGTAGGTACGTTTTTCCTACCTACGCGGGGAGATACACAGGCCTGCTTTAGGTTATAATAGTCATTTTGAGGGCAGACGTCATTTGGGCCACTTGAGGTAGGAGACGGCTAATTTTCTTTTGGAAATCATCATACGCCAAATGTTTCAAAATCTATATGAGGTTCATACTCATTTCTAACCTCAAAAAGACAATTTTAAAAATATCAATATTTTTTTCTTTCTTATATAGAAAAATCTTATGGAACTGTACTATTATTGTTTTATGGTATTATCTATTCTAAAGACACGCTTCCTATCCCCAAAAGTCCTCCCACCTCTCGTCACCCTGCACCTGTGGCTCAGTCTGTGGGAGAAGGGAGGGAGGGATGTTTTGGAAATAGGAAGCGTGTAAGCATCAATTAGGCATAGAGTCCATTTTTCATTGCTTGTCCAACATTATAAATAATCTTGACATTCCTTTTTAACGAAATTATTCATTTAAATTATGATAGACACAAAAATTACATCCTAATCTTAGAATCCTAATATGGTAGTTTAGAAGCGGAGGAGCAGTGGACTGCAATAGACTGATATGATAATGGTAGTTTATCATTTAATATATGCAGCTTTTTAGAGCTATTAGTAAAGATATTTTTTCACCCGTATTAGTTTTAAAAGTCGTAAAAAGATTTTTTACAATGTTTGACACGTAAAGAAAAACGGACTTTAGATAATACTATGAAACAAAATAAGTCCTGAATAGTACAGTTTTAAGTTTTTTTAATCATTCTAAATCTCAAATGTTATAATAAAAATTCAAAAACTTGATAAAATTTGATAGGTACTTTGTTAAACTTTTTTTTTTTTTTCTTTTAAATAGAACAATATAAATGTACATTAGTAATATATATACAACTTATGATAGAACACAATATATTTATAATTATAGAATCAACCCCTCCACCAAGTTGCTGGTGCCAAGAAGAATGTACTGGTGTATATTAGAATTCTAAGATTAGGATGTAATTTTTGTGTCTATCATAATTTTTTCTTTGTTTTTCTACTTTACTTACCAAAAACAGATGTTATAATTTATTTATTTTCGTTAATCGTCCTTGGGTCACCAAATTACAAAATTGTGTACTGTAGGTAACTCAATTAGTATCAGTATAATCAGTAGTTTGGTTGGGTTTGGAGCAAATGGCTATGAGAGACAGACAACGAAGTGATCCTATGGGTTCATATTATACTTTTCCCCAAAAGAAAATTTGGACCCAGTAACTTGGGTTAACTAGAGTAGGTAAGTAAAAGGAGGCGTGACATGATTATGCCCCGACCCGACAGACGTCGATATACGACAGGTCAACCACAATTATTTCCACGGAACTTCTTAAATTAGTTCTTAAAACCCTCAATGTTTCTTGGAAGGTCACACAAGGTCATGGGGAGAGGCGTACCCAGAGGTTCTGACAAAATGCTCCGTGGATGGAAATACAGACTACCTAGGCCCTATGAACCCGATCAATAATGCCACGTACGACTTACTACGCGACCTTATACACGAAGCCCACGAATGGTTTCCCGATAAATACTTTCACGTTGGTGGTGATGAGGTGCAGCTACAATGTTGGTAAGGATGATGTTGTCAAATATTTAGAGTCTCATAAATGGTACCATTATCTGATGTGCCACATCCTGGATCGGTCCAAAGCGGACCCTGGGCCCCTCGCGTGCAAGTGCACAACCGGGATAACGCTAGGATGGTGAGAATGATGATGAAATGAGCGTGGTTGGTCGAGTACTCGGGAAATTTAAAAAACTTCTTCATTGCGTAATGAAGCGACAGGCTAACTCGGTAACTAGGTATGCTTATGACAAGTAGGTATTGCCCTCTAACTTTTATTTACTCCTACCAGTCCTGCTTTTACAGTACCCGGAATACAGACTTATTATTACAAAAAGGTTTCAACTAAGTAGGTACTTGAGCGCAAAATAAAGGGTGTCTCAGTAAGAACTTGAAATATCCAATTAATATTATCATTTATATTTTTTATACATACGTAATGTGTGTATGGATGTAATGATGACATTTGAATTTTTCACATGAAACAAAATATCGGTTAAATGGCCACCGTTGCTCTGTTGGCAGCAAATGCAGCAATACACTCTTTTAATAAAATTTTGCATTAAGAGCTGTTCCATTGTATTTGAAGAACTCGACGTGCATTTTCTTCTTTTAATTCTTCAGTTGTCGCAGGGTGTCAGTCCAAACAAGGTAAATAAAAAATCATAATATGTTAATTAAATGTACCTATTTATTTTTAAAATTAAAGTACAGAGAGAGAGAGAGTTTTTCATGAGACGCCCTTCGTAAGTGCTGACCTGCTTTAAACGAGTACGAGCTGGTAACGAGTACGAGCTCTTTTATAGAACACTAGCGACCCGCCACAGCTTCGCACAGGTACATACAATATGCATGTATTATACCGATGATTATTCATATGAACATTCCTCTGAATCACTCTATCTAATTCTGAAGACTGTATTCAAATCCGTTAAGTAGTTTTATAAGATCTAAGCGAACAGCGGAAGCGATTTCATGTTATAAGTACTATGTAAAGATTTATGTTCTGACAACTGAGCCATCATTATATGCTGTAGAGTACATATCTATGACGATGTTACATTAAACACTGATATCTTTCTAGGAATTCAAATCCAGACCTACAAAAATACATGAAAGATCACAAAATGTCAGCTTCCCAGCTCCATGGTCTTTTTATGTCCAATGTCATGAAGCTTCTTGGGGATAAGTTGGAACCAGTTGTTTGGCAAGTAAGCAAAATTTTTGTAGTGTTTTTGATATATCTTTCAATTATATGTATGTATGTAAATACTTTTTTGTTATATAATACGAGTCATATTATTTTAGGAAGTATTCGATGAAGGAGTGTCTCTATCAAAAGACACCATTGTTCAAGTATGGCGATGGGGGTATGACAAAGAGATGATCAAGGTAAGCTGTTACAAAAAAATTAACAAGACTGCAAATCTACTTAATCCATACTAATATTATA
Source organism: Pyrausta nigrata (assembly GCA_949316185.1). Classification (NCBI taxonomy): domain Eukaryota; kingdom Metazoa; phylum Arthropoda; class Insecta; order Lepidoptera; family Crambidae; genus Pyrausta; species Pyrausta nigrata. The sequence continues at coordinate 7,488,144 of OX438936.1, forward strand.
AATGCGAAAGTGTGTCTATCTGTCTGTTACCTCTTGACGCTTAAACCACTGAACCGATTGAGATGAAATTTGGTATGGAGACATTTCGAGACCCTGGAAAGGACATAGGCTACAATTTGTCGCGATATAAAACCATTAAGGGGGTGAAATAGGGAATGAAAGTTTAGATGGAAAATCCAACTCTTGCGGGCGAAGTCGCGGGAAAACACTAATAAGTATTATAAAGACGGAAGACTGTTATATTCGTAATGAATAAAATCAAAGCTACTCGACCGATTTCAAAATATTTGGGCACTGTTTCTGAGAAAGCTTCATTATTCCCGAGTGAATGGACTCTATTTTTCAACAAGACTGCAAATCTATTCAATAAGTTTTACAAAGACGGAAGACCGTTATATTCGTAATCAATAAAATCAAACTACTGGACCGATTTCAAAATATGTTCGGGCACCATTTCTGAGAAAGCTTCACTATCCTGCCTGAGTGAATGGTTTTTTTTTTTAATTTGAACCCGTATGTTGGCGCTAGTTAGGTATAAGTATACTGAAAGGGTGAAACATCAACCGTGTTTTTGCTTCCAGATACTTAAAGCAGGCTATCGAGTTCTCTTCTCATCTTTGTGGTACCTTGACATTTTAAAAAGTGGTGGCGATTGGGAAAGCTTCTACGAAACTGATCCTCGCGATATAGTGTCCAGCCTTAGCGACCAGTCAATGATCGACAACGTCGTGGGCGGTGAAGCTTGTATGTGGGGGGAAGCTGTCGATGACACTAACATCATGAGCCGGTAAGCAAATGTTATGCACTAGGTTCTTTAAAAAAATACGAGAACCTATTAGTGGTTAGTGTTGCCTGAAGGTAACATGACACCTTAGACAAAACACAGTTCACGATACTATACCTAGGTAGGTACATACAGGAATACTAATAGATACCTAGTTAATTCACGCACGCAGAGCTAATGAACTTTGTAATTGCATATCTGCGCATTCGCTAACAGTAGTGTTTGCGTCTTGCCTGAGTTTCTAACATTTTCATATATTTTTTTCCTTAATATTATGATTTGATGGTTCAAGACATGATTTTCACAGTGTGTGGCCTCGCACCAGTGCAATAGCAGAACGCCTCTGGAGCCCCGCCGTAGACCACTCCCACAAATCACAAAGCTTGGAAGAGGCTCGCTTCCGCTTAGAAGAGCACGCATGTCGTATGAATCGCAGAGGAATCCATGCGCAGCCCCCTAACGGCCCTGGCGTCTGCGTTACCCCACTTTACAAAAGAGCATCAATGGCTCGTGGCTGATCAAACAAACTAGCAAATCCAACATTTCTGATACAGTAATACTGAGTGACCCTGAACTCTATGATACGCGAAAGTACTTAATAACTTCTAAGTGCTTTGCGATATGGGTCCTACTAGTTTCGAAACGTTTTGGTAGATGTCCTTAGTATATTAGTAATAGAATTTACGACCTTGTGCAGTGTACACCCAAATCTCGACACGAATATCGCTATGTGATCTTTTGATCGCCATAACGCGTCGTGAGCTTTTTCCTTAGATGTGTCATGTGGATGATTTACTGTGACCACGTGTTGTAAGCTAATGTCTTCACTCGATAAGCGTTTCGGTCTTTAACTTTGAGCATACATCAATAAAAAATATGCGCCGTGAATATAACTTACTTATGTACAGAAAATAAGTTTTGGTGTCAAATAAATTACGGGTTCACATCGACTGTTTTATGCTTTGACTTTAAACAGCCAAAGGGTTTTATGTCAGCTACGATACGATACGACCGCCATGTGGTCTCTGTGATTGCTACGCGACGTGAGCGTTTTCATAAGAGCCATAATTCTCTTTCGTCCATGATAATACGAACTTGGATATTTCACTGTGACACAGAATACTAGTGACTGTGACCACAATGCGTTGTAAGCTATTTTTTCGCTCGAGGAGCGTTTTTGGTCTTAGAGCGTAACATCTATTAAGAAATATGCATTGTGATGTTTAAATTGAAATAAGTTATTGTGTCAAATAAAATAAATGGTTAGCAATGGTTGTTTTTCATTTCAATACGACCTAAATGAAATAATAATTCTAAGTAATACAGAAGAGTTACTATATCTACTACATATATCAAACGAACCTTGGTATGTCTACTTCTCGTCCTAGTGAGAAATCAAATGCACTTTTCGAAATACTCATTTTTATTTATTTATATATAGGAATGTAATAGAGGACAATAGTAAGATACTAATGGCTATTATACTTTTATGATTGAAACTATTTCCTTATTAACAGAAGCCACAGATAATGTTATAGCTAAGTAAGTATTCACTCGTATGGAATTATAATTAAAAAGTTGACAATCTTGCTTTTTTTGTTACGCTTAGTGGCACTAATTATGTACCTATATTATCCTCTTGCACCAGTATTCCATATTCCACCAGAATCAAGTTCTTACGTCTGAAAAACGAAACTTATGTAAGCACACTCAGGTCAGAACAGAAAATGGTTAGAGGCAAGAGGCTGATAAAACAAAAGCCTACTCTTCCTTGGGTAGCACATTTTAGGGGGCACGTTCCCTAGGCTCGGTCTTTATGCTGTATTCAACAATCTATTAGGATATTTTTTCGCGCTCACTAAGGCCGTTTTTATAGTCGTGCGGATTCGATAACGCAAGCGGGATAGAGATAAAGTGGCAATATATTGTCAAGCGAAGTTCGTTATCGCTAACAAAATGTATGAAACTGATAAAGACATCGAAACATCACGTGACTTTTGCATACATATTTTTACATTTCATTGGCGAAAGCGAAGTTCACTCTAGAACGATTGCCATTTGGCTACGGGTCCTGTAATGTCAAAGAACATTTTACATATTATTACGCTGTCGCAGGTGCAACGCGTCACAGATTATGTATGTACGTAACTCTACTCTGCGTGCGTAAGCAAATCCGCACGACTCTAAATACATCATAAGTAACTTATCTGTAACACTGCCTTCTATGATATATAAGTTCTGGTTTTTGTGTAAAAATAATTGGGCTCTCAGCGCTTTGTTTTTTTTTTGTTTCGTGAATAGTTTTGTATAATTTGTCATCAATATAATTCTGCTCGCTGCGCACGCGACCTATTTTTGTTCTTTGACGCAGTTTACTAATTATTATACCCCATTTTTTGGCTCCCTAAACTCGCTACGGTGGCATTTTCTTTTTGTGGTATGCTTGCATTGTTTTTTGAATTTAATACTTTATTTGAAATGGGAAAGCATTCGTCCGGAAAGCGAAGGGTCCCGGGTTCGAGTCCTACCTAAGGACGGTCGATGAATTTTACAGTGTATCTAATACTTACCTAGGGTATCTAATTTTAAAAGTTTGCAGCGGGAAGGAACGGCAAGGAACAGGAATTTCTCGCCATCACAAGGTAAATAGGCAGGGTAGTTGGGCAACTAAACCTATTTCGGTACGTTTCAGTGATGAAACAATTCGATTTTGAATATCGGAAAATCTCGGCGTAAAGGTGCCCGTTCTTGAAAAGAGTAGGTGAGTATAGCAAAGCAAAGAAAATTTTGAAAAATAAATTTAATTCTGATGTTTTAAAATTTATTTACTGATGATTTTAGTACAATTAGTAACCAGAAGTTTTATGAGTAGACAAATTTAAGGCCAAGAAATCATAGCGCTATTTCCTCTCGTATCGTGCGTCCGCCGCAAAAACGGAACCACCTTATATTTAAGCCTAATAGAGTTATCAGACTACACGGTATTCAGACAGTCTTACTGAGACAGTCTATCTCCCATCTCGCTCTTTCATACTGTAAAACCGCGTCGTCTAAGGAAATCGCACAGAACAGAACTGTGGACTCATGAGTTAAGATATTATTCCCGCACTAACAGTTAATCCACGTCGAGCGTCGTGCGTGAGTTCTTAGCCTTACAATGTTTCATCCCCCAAGTTTCTCGCACACAGATTACTCGCCTAAGTAAATATAAACTGTGTTAATTGTATCAGCCATTATTATCACCCAATCACAGTAGTACATGTAACATGCCATCACTCAGGCGTGTTGAGATGTATAGTTCGACCGCCTAATTTGAAAGTTAAATATTGACAAAACTGCGGCTGCTGCCCTCAGTTTCCGTTTACCCCCGCGCCCCTGTACCCCGCAAGCAGACTCAATCAGCCGGTCGGACTATAGCGTACACAGTAAGCTTACGCTACGCTAGCATAGGTACGGAAACTGGTGGTAACTAATAATGTTGCAGTACAACTACGGTGCAATAGAAATTTAACAATTGAATAGTTACGCAACAATACATAGTACTATACACTACATAAAAGTATTCCAAATCTACATATTACTTACGTATACTACAGAGAATCTCGCGAACTATAGTTCGAATAGTTCCGAGCAAGGAGCGACATTGGGGTAACACTGCTGCGTAGCTCGGAATGTAATCTCATATTCATATATTATCTAAACCTATACGGTGCACAGTGTTATTTTGCCTTAGTTGCGGTCACGTCAATTTTATGTGTCTATTCGATAGATCTAGTTATAATAAAGAATTGACAAAAAGATATATAGTTTTTTTTTATAATTAGAGAGTTATTAACATTTCAACCAAAATGAGGAAAACATTTTTATAATTTCATTTTAAAAGTTGTGGTTACAAAACTTAAGTTAGACTTTGAATCAAATATCAATATAATATCCATTTATATTAAAAATTAGGGCATTGTATCTTTTATATATTAAGAAATATTTGACTTTGACGATTTACACAAAATATTTTTTTCATGTTATCTTGTCACGGTCGCATTTTATTTTCACTTAAAATTATGCGCAATATTACTGTTAACAGTACCTTAAAATATGAAACACGACAATTGCAGGACAAAAAAGAAATAGCGTTTCTATATATTTCATGAATTTCTATGGATATAGGGCTGTTGAAAAAAAAGGTGTCACATTTTTATTACGTGTATAGTTAAAAAAAAAGAATGTGATTAAGGCCATTTGCCCGGCAGTGGGATTCTATAGGCTGGGGGCATGGGGGCATGGGGGCTAACAGTCGTCATTATCAGAGTATGTCAAAGTTTATTTTGATGACAATATGAGTGTGTCATCATCATCGTCGTCTGTTACTTCATCTTCAGCAGAACTTTGCGGTGGTGGTTCATGGGTAACAAGATTCTCCATTGTCGGTTTTAAAAGTGACATAACCTTGTCGGGAAGAACGGAACGTTTATTTTTACACCTTATGCCTTGGTGACTAACTGAGAACTGTCAAAACATGGTTTTCGTAATACCGAACTTCGGGTCCTGAATGACGTCACCGCCAGTGGAAATGCTGATAGGCACTCGCATATCCACTGTCCAACTTTTGACAGCTGTTTATGATGTATCGATAAACTGATTTTCGTATTATGTAAGCTCTGTGGATATAAAAATCGTTGATCACCAACCTATTGATAGAAACTACCTATTACTTATGAGCAGTGTTAATTATAAAAACAGTGATAGTCACTATTAACCTACCAAGTTAAAACGTACGTAAAATATAACGTAATTACAAGTTATACTGATACCTATTTATTTTGGATACGTTCTCGCGCACTGACTTACCCTTCGGTTACGGAACCCTAATAAATGAGTTCTGATTCTAGGTTTTCAGATGCTCAGGGTACTGTTTAATATGCAGATGTATCTTATTTTGAGATTATTTTGAGATTTGAAAAGTTTACATTGAAACGAAACATTGATACAGGCAAACATCATGTGGCAGCCCTAAATGAAATTTTAAAAGTTCATAATTCCTAAGTCCTGGGTTTGTAGTACCTGTTTTTTTTGTGGTGATTCGTGTTATTGTTAATAATACATACGCAATTAAAAAAAATGCGACCATGAAGAGACACACTAGAAAAAAATATATTACGAAAACAGAAAAAAATATTGTGTTAGAGTTACACAACGTATTTACTAAAGGATAAGGAATTATCGGTACATTGTAGGCTTTACTATCATGTTATAAGATTTGTAAAAGAAAATAGTTTCAGAACATAAAGATATTTTTTTTATGGTTTTTATGGGTTTTTCTCGATTATCCAAATATCTTTAAAACTATGCCCGATAAAACAAAACTATTTACATAACTTGATTTGTTAGAATAAGAACGCTACTAAGGCAAAATAACACACTGTGCGGTGTTATTACAAAAAAAATAGACCAGGTTTAAAATAGGTCTAAATATTAGCTGACAACCGAGGAATGAATGACACATTCGTGACATAACATAATAGAGAAGCGCTTTAATAATTGGCTAGCTAATAGCTTAGTCCTGTCTTAAACCCGGCACAAGTTTTTAGAATAACGGGGATAGAGAACATTATGGGAACCAGTATTGCTGCAGCTGTGACGTATGAAAATGTGACGTAACAAAAAACAAATGAATGAAATCTACTCTTGTAATTAAGTACATAGTGTTTTTGTTACTTTCATTAATGTGTGAGATGTATATTACAAATAATTTTTTGGAACTTTGGTGCTTCAATGTACATGCATGTTTGGAATAAACTTAATTAGTGGGTGATTAATTTTAATTCGTCCATTTGTTAATAAATTCAACAATACGTATTCCCATACTTAATAGTTTTATACAGGGTGTACAAGAATGTAAGGCGTCAAGCCGATGCGTGGCGATAGGTGACCACCATACCTATTGTAGTTACGGAAATATTTGCAAAAATGGTCCTTACAAAATCTATGAGAAAAATACGAAGTGCTAATAAATCAGCCGTTTTATTTTGACTCTACATGTTATTACGTTTGAACTGAAATCTAGTTTATAATGTGTGCAGTCAGTAATAACTTGTCATACAAACAACCTAGACTCACTAATGGAACTTATTTCTGATTGTAGCTTTATTATTATCATGGATGAAAGACGTATACTATTCGTCCATGTTGGTAAACAGTGGCCTAGAAGTATAGATCGATTGGATTCTTGTTTTAGACCTGCCCATAGCGTTTTTTTTGTTTTTTTCTCCCAAGTTTGGTACACGACAAATTGGAAAAAATTACTTCCTATTTTTATTTTTCATTTGTTCCAGCTCTGATTTCTGAGCGATACTTTTTTTTGGAAAATAGAGCATCACTTTTTATCCGTCAAGAAAGACCCCATAATAATGAAGCCGAAAACTTTGGGATTGACGTTATACGCATGTTCTATTTCATTTGATCTATACTTCCAGGTACTTCCTGTATAATATTATTAGAAAAAAATACGCGAATCATAACCGACATTAAAAAAAACTAATAAACGGATAACTAATTAAAATTTCATTGAAATAAGTTCATTGAATAATCATTAATATTGGCAAATATTATGTGCCATTAAAATATAAAGTCTTCAAAAATGTTTGAGAAATATCGCAATAACTTGATTGCTTGTATTACCAGTCTACGATTATAATAATTAATGTCCACAGCTCTAACAGATCCACTAAGATCAACCAATTCTAACAGATGTTGCTTGATTTCTCATCCACCATATAAATATTTCATAAAAATTATAATGACAATAAAATGCATTTTTTATAATCTAAATCTTATAAAAATAAATAGTTTTTCTATGTATCAATTTACATAAACATTCTTATCATACAACTTGTATTATATATAATCTAGCTAGTTATTGGTTAGTTTACAACACTTTTTAATAACAATAATAAATGCATGGAGCATGCTATATTACCCCAAAATGATTGTACGTTCTGTCGGTACAGAGATTCAAATCATCAGTCCACGGAACATACTAAACACAATTACGTATATGAAAATGTAATATAATAAACCAATAAATACTAATTAAAGTGATTTTTAAACTAAACTAGATCTGTGATAGCTTAGCCAATGGGAATTAACTGAATGTGAGTGGCACTCTCACCATTTCCGACAAATTCCTTTTAGCTTATTTGACGAACCGTTCTGACATATTTCCTATGAAAAGTACAGGTACGCAACAGCTCAAGAGTTAATTGACATAAAAAATATAATTGAATTACAAATTTACCTATCAACCTTCAAAGATATTCATAATGGCATTTACCACTCATTCACTTGTGTGTGACACAATAAATGCAATCTTATTATGACTCGAGTGTAATAAAATCGAAGCGCGTGTCGTTTATTTGTCGCACCATAGATGTCGCTAGCACTCCTGAGGAAAAATTTTCGTAAATTTCGAAAATTATATTTTCTTGAGGTTTTCTCGTCGTCGTTTACGTAAAAAAGGCCACTGAGCCGTCGCTGTACATCAATTTACCTTCCAGATAAGCTATCAGTAACTCATACGGAAGCGGTGAAAGATGGCCTAAGTAAACTAAAAGCAGGGGCTGCTAGGATCACAACTCGTCTTTGACCTTGGCATGGCTTTTGCAGAACGCCATCATGTCTTCAGTGGAGCGGTCGCCCCCGTAGTCAGCAAGTTGTTTCCCTTTGGAGAATATTTTGAACGTGGGCAATGTCTCGATGCCCGCCAAGTCGGCCACCTTGGGGTTTTCGGCCGCATCTATTGCGATCACTTTGATCGGCACGTTTTCGTTCTTAAACGTAGTTGCTAGGCGACTGAACGCCGGCTTTGCGGTGACGCAGTGGCCGCACCCTGAAATAGGACAAAAATATTAGAAGACGAATCGATGCAACGAAAACAAGAGCAGAGGGATGGCGGCTCGAAGCAGGTTCGGTTCCCTGCCTTTTTATAAAATATTGCAAGTTGATTGGTGGCTACCAATAAATTTTATTCTATAAATATTTCAAACATCTACCAATTGCCGTTATTAATATCAAGCAAAAAACGGCAAAAAAATACATTTATTGTATGGTTGTGTAACCCCACTTAGGTACACTTTATTCATTCTATATTTAGTATTTGTTGTTATAGCGGCAACAGAAGTACATCAAATGTGAAAATTTTAACCGTCTAACTATCACGGTTCAAGAGATAGAGCCTGGTGTCAGACAGACAAAAAGACATGGAGAGTGGAGTCTCAGTAAAAGGGTCCCGTTTTTACCCTTTGGGTACGGAACCCTAAAAATGAGCCGAAGTTGCTATGGAAGAGCACCTAGCACATTTGAATAGTCCCTTTACCGAAGGTAGGTTGTGTACCTACTGAGTTGTGTGAGGCTCTGATATTTTACGGATTGTTGCGCTATGGTGGGAAAATACTTTGATAATTGTAATCAAACCTTTCGCCGTTCAATTTATAATCATCATACCTTATTCCACTGTGACTATAAATAGCATTAACCGTTATTAATAACCGTAACAAAAGCACATTTGTTTCTAGCGATAATAATTTAATAACGATAAAGAAACACTCACAAGAGGCATAAAACATGACGAAGGTAGGCGTGTCCGAGGATATAATCTGCTCGAAGTCATCATCGCTGGCCAGGATCACATTGACTCCGAAGCCGGCCTCTTGGTTGGTCTTTGGAGCTTTCTGTGACGTCTGGTGACTGTCCATCTGACTATGGATAAACGAAACGAAATCTGCCTCCTGCAAAAAATATAAATAATCATTGCTTAACTTTGGTTTCGAACCGAGGTAGTAGTTAGTACCGAGACTTAGTATCGAAAAATCAAATAAAAACTTATTTCATAAGAATGATAGATGATTTGTCTCACGCTTAAATATATTGAAACATACGAGTAAACGATGGTCACAAAAGCATTTCAAAGTTTTTAAAATACAACCAAAAAGTATTTTTAATATCTAACAGAGGGAGAGCCGAGCGACACTGACTATCTCATCGGGTACCCTAACAGGCTATCTTTAGATCGTGAACCCACAACTGGACGAGTAAAAAACATAACCCTCCGTCGGCAGTGGGGTGAAAAATCAGGTCTGCCAGTGCATGTCCTAACGGGTCATAGAAAAATATACAGGTTTTTGACGTACACACATCAACACTGTCTATAGTCCGTGCCATTTAACGGTGCATAAAAAGTCATTGACCCGTCACCCCTGCAGACCGTCACCAGTGTATCACTGCACGCCAGTATGCGAAGCGCGGCGACCCTAACTATAAGCCGTAGCGATACGAATCTGTCTTACAAATGAACCTCGGTACGGGTCGACCTTGAACCCATAAATCAAAAGTCGTAATAATCGCTAGTTAGAAAGACAAATGATACGTGTTTTTAGCTAGGTTTTAGCTGTCAAGGTGAACGACCTTTTATGCACGTTTATCTGGCACGTACTATAGGGATATACAAAACATAGTATTATTAAATCCAAAATACCCCTAGTGTGTTGATTAGTATATTTTAGTGAAACGTTCCTCTCATAAGATACACGAATGAGATACTGGCAGCAGGTAACGATTGATTAACTACGTAAAAATATGTTGGTCTGCCATTGCGCAGACTGCCGGAAGTACTCGTCAGACCCAAAAAATAAGGGCTTCAAAACCAAAATTTATTATTAGCTTTTGTACACATTTGAAGAACTATCTCTGCAGGCGATATGAGTTGGTCTGCTGGCTCTGGGTGGTTGCATTTTATAGCTATGGCTACACAAAGTTCAAAAATTTCAAAGAAAATTGAAATTGAAAACTGAAAAAACGAATGATTCCTTCTTGTTGAGAATAGCTTTTTGAGCAATTACTATGGCACCAAACCATGACGCAGGTTCCTTTACTAGGTATTATACTTTGAAACTTTAGATTTCTAAAATTCGATATCTAGTGAATAATGGGCCGCGGTTTAATACCATAGTAACAAACTGCAGCTAAAAATAATAAGACTGTCTGCAACTTAATTTATTCTGTCATATCTATTTTGTATGTAGCGCCATCGCTATCAAATTCTACCGAGATGTTTATTAAATATTTATATGCACCTTGAGTTACTTTGAAATGGCAGAATTTAAAAAGGCATGAAAATCACATTATCACGGTACATTTAAACGCAGTTACATTTCCAGGCGTGACTTCAAGCCTCGACGCTAGCAAATAGCAACACAGTGTGTACAGAATCGATTATTTTAGCCTGGAATAGAGCAAGGCCTTAAAATTGGGGCCTAAGGAAACTGACAATTTTATATTTCTGGATCAACAAAGTTAAATTAAAAAAATAAAATTTTAAAAGCAAAAGATAATTTGCCTCACACACCTATTTACGACAACGTCAATAAATTTGATTTTCAATCAAAGGAAATTATCTCATCAACATCGCCCCCTGCTCCTCTCGCAACCGCAGGAAGGTAGCACTAGAACTTGTCGGACTATAAGCCATAGACCATAATTTTTACAGCGGTCATCATCATCCTAGCGTTATCCCGGTACTCGCGCGCGAGTGCACAGGGTCCGCTGACCATGATCCAGGATGTAGCAGATCAGGTAATTACACTGGAGCGACTGCCATCTGACCTCCGTGACCCTGTTAACAAGGGAACCTGACCAGTTTTGGATCATGGTTACACATTCAGTCGCCTGAATGTGCAGGTTTCCTCACGACGTTTTCCCTCACCGTAACTTCCCAGTTCTACAGGGGTACAGATTCATAAACATTACCTTTCTGCCGGCCGTGTAGTCTTTGACCGCCTTATCAAAGTAGCTGAAGTACTTGATGGTGGGGTACCCCCGGACGTCGTAGTTCGCGCAGAGGTCCTGTTGCGCGGTGCAGTCCACGGCCCCGAAGGCCACCATCAGCTCGTCGGCGAACCTTTCCGCCGCCCTCACGAACTCCGGCTTCGTGCTCTTACAGTGGCCGCACCCTGGACAAACCGAGGTGACGTTTTCATCGCGGGTCTAATGTATTCGCAATGTGCAAAGTGGCAGAAATGGGAATTAACTGTATTGTAATGAGTCAAATTGCTATATTTTTATAGAATTCTATACACAAACTTTCATCGCGATATAAGTTTTGTTATAAAGTGTAGAAATAATAGGGAAAGCAATCCGTGCAAGCTTTATTCCTTTCCAACATCAAAAGAAATTATGGATTGTTGCTGTGAGGAGAAAAAAGTAAGCAAGTTATCCTACTAAGATGGTACTGAATATAATTTATTTTTACTATCCTGCATGCAAAAATTATAACCCTTTTAAAATTGTTTTAGTGCTAATGGGTCCCCACGGCACCCAAAACTGCAACACACAATATGCATTATACATTTTATTGGAGGCAAAAGACTGATGCGTTCCAATAACATTTCCGTCAAAGTCACTTAATATCCACAAGCTTCTTAAATATTTTTATTTAATTTCGCTGAAATATAATCCGAAAATGATTATTAAACCACCCAGGTGCCATAATTTTACGGATCTAAAGCCCACAATAATTGTGGTCACTAGGGGCTCTGTCATCGCGCACACAGCGAATAGTCCGTCAAGTTCGTGTGTGATCCTCCTAGAGGGTGCGCTAATCACACGCGACTGTCATAGGAAATTTCATTGTCCCGCAACGTCTATGGAATCAACATGCTCCTGACATCTGTCCCCACTGACATCTAGCTTGCCTCGCCCCCTCACCTCTGGCGTAAGTACCTAGACGGGTAGTGCTAAATCTTGGTGGACTGTAGTAATCTCTAGAGTGGTAATAGATACGTGTTTTTTTTGTATATTCTAAAAGTAACAGAAATTATAAGTTTAGTAAAAAACAAAGTAAAATCTCCTTATTATAACCGTCCTGTAATTTCTTGAATAGGGTAAACAAATTTTAATCAATTAGAATAGTTATTTACGGGATTGCTACCATGTACCTTTTTATTTTCGTCTGTTGCAAGCGCCATGATCACGGAATAACTGAAGATCTTGCGGGTGGGATGTTACGGGCAAACATATTGGTCTACCCTCCTTCGAAGTCTCTTATTGCGTTCACCTCCGGTACCACTGTTTGCAAACTCACTATTTTCTCGTGTCTGTTCTCGACATACAACACTAACAGTATCCGACCGCGAAACTACAATTGCTTGGTTTTTCCGGTTTTTGCACTGTGCGGGACTTTTCAGACTATAGCCCCCTTTGCACCTATCACTGGATTGCGCCGAAGACTTGTTGCCCGTAGATCGATACGATGACTAACTATGAAGTCGAAGACGGGAGCAGAAAGGGTAATCTTCAATAAAAACGCCACTATTGAGACGTACTTGGCAATCTTGCATGTAGTCCTATTGCTGTTCTAAGAGTGTTTGAGTGTTCCGAGGTTTCTTGTTTCTTGTACTGTTGCCTCGAGCGAACTGCATGCTCAGGCCTAAATCTGCGCTATTAATATGCCACAAAATCGCTCTCAGTTAGCGACTAATGCGATCTGTCCGCGTGTGACAGAGAGTCACTGTGCGAGCGAGATGGGTATAACAGGGTGGGTTCACGCGGCAATACCGTAAGGAGAGCCCTTCTATATTTTCCTATTTTCTAGTCCCCTTTCTAAAGAGGGTGAGTACCTAAGTCCTCGTTATTGAGGGTGTGTAATTAAACAACCTGATTGCCATACTTTATTAACAAAACAAACATAACAAATTACAATCAGACTTAAGCTAATAAAATACAAAACAATGAAATTTAAAAAATAAACAAACAAACGAAACTTAACTATCTTAGCTATTATTAAAACTATTTACAAAATCTATTTTACTATCTATCGGCCGCCGGATAATTGGTTGGGCACTACATGATCTTCTGTGTATCGCGTGTTATCGTAACGCCACAAAGTTAAGCCATGTTGAGAAGAGTGAAATGATTTCTCGTCTGTAAATGTTATTCGTAATAGTGTTGCATTTCTGTTCTCTGTTGGTTCGTGATTCAACGAACGCTATGATTATGTCAGCGTCTGTCTTCGACGGTACCCTCTTTAGCATGCCGTCTTATACAGGTTCTGACTGTGTTCCAACTTATTCTTAGCTCTTTGTTCTGCCAAATTGGCCATTATACGACTTGTTTGTAAATATTGACTTAGATTTTTATAAAATTTCAGACTTACTAGGTATACTTGACATCTGACACATTACGTTTTTTATTTTTTTTATTATAATACATTTTTCTTCGTAGTGAAAAGAATTTGGATTATGGACTTATTTCAAATTCATATAAAGACTGGTTTATCTAAAACATGTCTAGTGCAGTGATCATAAAGGTTAAACTTACATAGATCTCTGACCCGTAATGACGCATTTTGATTCATATTTAAAACGTACTATGTGCAACATGCATGACAGCGAAGAAAACCTTACTACATTTATGAATACAAAGGAATAATCGGCAAAGTGGGTCATGATTCAATTTGGTCGACTGTACATAGTAGCAATCCCGTAAATAACTATTCTAATGATAATGACCATGAAAGTTTAAAACAGTATAAATGTTAATCAGACTCGTTTCAATATATATATTTTTTTTAAGTAAAATAAAATCCAGACATCTCAATCGGGGCCCAATTCTCGCGTCTTCGATATTATATCGTATACGGTATTTATCGAAAAAACATGGCGGTTATCACAAAATATGATAAATAATCGCCATTTTCATACTTAGAGAATACGTGCCATCAAAATTTTGTGATATTTGCAATGTTTTTACGACAAATATAGTATGTGACATAATATCGAAGGCGTGAGAATTAGTCCCCTGGTCAGTGAATGTAAAGTATGAGTTAGGCAAGAGAGTAAGAAAGAAAAGAAGAGTTAGAAGTTAGGTGAGAGACAGAGAGGTCAAAAGAGATAGAAGTAGAAATGGAAAAGAGATTTCAATAAAGATAGAGGACTCACATGGCGCGTAGAACATGACGATGGCGTGCTTGATCTTGCGGAGGGTGTTCCGGAAGGTCGCGGAGTCGAGGTGGCGCACGGGCGACTCCTCCTCGGCCCAGGGCTTCTCCGGCGGCGGCGGTGGCGGAGGCTCTTGCGGGTCCTGCGCAATACAAGTTTCTGCGTGATCGAAGATTCACGACGCGCCTTATCAAGTGGGTACTACTGTTACCCACTTGATAAGGCGCGTCGTGAATCTTCGATCACGCAGAAAAGAAAGTATGGTTTCGAAGATTCATGAAAATGCTAAAACTTATAATAAACCTTAGATTGCACTATTTTAAGGTCTATAGTCACTGACCTCTATAATACAAGTACGCTGGACTAAACGTTCTCTAAGAAATGACAGATAATTTATGTGCCGAATCAAAGCGCGCCCACCGAGTGTACAAGGAACTAAAATGGAGAAACTTGCATATGTTTACTCTCATTAGTTCCGTGGACGGTCACCACACTCTCACTACAACCTTATGTGCCAAAATGGCCATAATCAAATGGCTTCATTTTTAGGTTGACATTATAGTCCAGCGTACTTGTAATATAGTACACTGCAAGTATTAGTTTCATCGC
Source organism: Pyrausta nigrata (assembly GCA_949316185.1). Taxonomy (NCBI): domain Eukaryota; kingdom Metazoa; phylum Arthropoda; class Insecta; order Lepidoptera; family Crambidae; genus Pyrausta; species Pyrausta nigrata. The sequence goes on from OX438936.1 coordinate 7,503,525, forward strand.
ACTTTCGTGAGCGCTAGCATGGCGGCAGCTATGACCAATAGCGGAACAGAAAAAAGACGCGCAAGAGTGCCGATTCGCTAATAGTATTTCCTGCGCTTTAAAATTCATCACATTACATCGGCAAGCCATATCAGTTGGGTATTACCAGGCCTGTGTATCTCCCCGCGTAGGTAGCAAAAACGTACCTACGCGCGGCGACCCTTACTTAGGGGCTTAAACAAGTTGCGTGTCGCTACCGGCCAGCGACACGCTCGCGCGTTTTATTCACCGGCGGCCGCGCGGCTACGTTGCTGGCTGGACGAGAATGAATAAAGTACTGGAAAGAGGCGCTAGATGGCGTTAGAACTTTCTGGTAGCAGTCAACCCTATCGCGTCGCGTGATATTACGTCACTGAATAGGTTTAGTGTATTATGAATCATATTCCAGAGCAATAAGTATGAAATTATCTTAAAACATTGTGTTTGCTAAACTTGTTAGTAAAACATTCCGCTGCGATTTTCGAGTATAGAATATTTTTGTTAGTAGCTTATTTTGACAAACGTGGGTTTAGTTCTTCGAAAAAGAACTTGAAATTTTGGCGTTATAGAATCTACCTATAGCCATGTCTTGTTTTTTATTTATTCCACTCCATTGGACTTGTATACCTTATGTCGCACAGACACAAGTGGATATTTCATTAGATAAACATAGTTTCACTGTAGTCACTTTTAAAGATTCGCGATTGTTACACATAACACATACATACAGGTCTTAACGCGATAATGTTACCAGTGCCAAAGCCAGTTTTCCCGCGACCACGGACGCTGCAACGCGTTCGAAACGTCGGGCTGAATTTGGAGGTAAACATTTTTACCTTCAAACTGTTTAACCACTATCGCGTTAGGACCTGTATGTATGTGTTAGTGTTTGTAAGTTTTTGTTATAGCGTCAACAGAAATATGCACATCACTGTGATAATATCGAATGTATCTAGCTATTCATAACCATGATTCACGTTCATGAGATGAACAGCCTGGTGACAGATAAGGCAGTCGAGTATTAGTAATAGGGTCCTGTTTTTACCATTTGGATACGAAACACTAAAAAACCATCTATAATATTAAAATACACTCGAAATCATCCTCACCTTAATAAAACTAACAATCTGCTCTTCCTGCCTGGCATGGCCAGCGTCAAACTTGTATTCACCCTTTTTGAAATACTTCAAAGTTGGGTAGCCTTTGACACCAAAGCGCGATGCTAGCTCAGGGTGCTTCGTTGCGTCGACTGCAGCTAAAACGCCTTTTATCTAAAAAAGGCATAGTAATGTATTTGTTAACACCTGCATTAACAAAGTACGAAAATACTAAGAGCTAGTATACGAAATCATCTTATAACTTTTATGAGGCGACTGCCTCGTTGGTCTAGTGATGAGCAATTAAGCATGCTGATACATTAGGTCCCGGGTACGAATCCTGGGTCAGTTTCTGGGTTTTTCTGTTTTGGAATTACTCAAACAGCTCCGGAGTCCGGAAGTTGGCGGTGTTAACTCCCGTGCCTCGGAAAGCACGGTAAGCTGTTGGTCCTGCGCGCGCCTGATCTCTATCCGGTCATATCGGACTGCCGCCTCACCTAACTATGAAAGTAAATTTTATTTTATTATTACAACAAAATCCACAGATCTCAAAAAAGTTTTATATGTTTCTTAAATAAAGAGGTAAAGGAACAGAGAGTGCACTTGTGTATTGTGCACTGGTGCACTAATATCATCTCTCGCGCAGTTGGCTAATCGCTGTTGAGATTTGCCGCTGTACTGGAATTTCAGTTTGGGGGACACTATTATTATGAGCCATTTGAAGAAGATTTACAGCAAAACATGGGTTCACGCGAACTTGTAACCAATAATGGGTCTGATTTTCTGCCCGTTACCGTAAGGTAATAATTGGGAAGAAGATTTGAGCAGATTTATCCATACTAACGATATTTTCTTAGTAAGGGGCTGTTCCGAATAGGAATAAACGCATAGGTGTTCAGGATAGTTCACGATAGCTGCCAATGGACTGAATTATAAAAATGCCTATAAACCTTTTCAGTTTTGATCCTCGTTGCAGCCTTTTCAAACTCAGGCTTTATCCTCTTACAGTGGCCACACCAGGGCGCGTAGAATACCACCAGCGCGTGTTCAGCCTTCGACAATATGCTATCGAAATTATCAGCTGAAAACAATCAACAAATATCACGTCACGTTTCCACAAATAATCACCTAAGTATTTTTTTATCTCAACAATTACCTCTACACAAATTAAGCCGGAGCAATCGAACCAAATTCATAATTACACGTCTATGATCATAAATCTAAGTATATTTTTTGGTAAAAATGAGTGATGCATGCACGGAACTTGCTACTGTCAAACCGACAAACACTGACAAAAGAAGAAAATGAAAAGATTTTCTTTGTCAGAAGGGAATCTCAAAGAAGAGTATGAAGGTTTGACACGTGTATGATTTTATGATACCGATAGGCTCATCCTACGCATTTCTTTCGATTTAGTCGACGGGATGCGATATTAAGAGGAAACGCGGTCTAAGTGTCATTTGCAAAATAGGTTTTTGAATAAAATGTTGCTGTCTCGATGCAAGCTCTGGCGGCCGCCCCCGCACCCCGCACTGCTCTTTTCATGTGTTAGTAGCGTAAGTTAGTGTGTGTGCGCATTAGACCTCGCGCAAAACTTGCTAAAATAAAGTATTTTCAAGAAACATAATGTACTCTTTGATAAATTATAACCGAAGATACAGTACGCAATACAAAATAAAGTCTATGTATACACAATGCTTTTTGGTGGAAAGTTTCTTAAAACTATAAAAACAAAGAATAAAAAGTTATTCAAATTCAGGTTATGGTAGAGACAATATTGAATAAAATTCATGTTTTGATTCCAATATTTACGTTTTTATATCTTCATAGCAGGGCATTATGCAAGATATAAATACGTTGCTATTTATATAGGAGCTTGAACATGATTCATCATTAAATGAAAGAAAATAATAAATGTAAATATGTGCCGTGGCTGTCAGTTTCATGATTATATCCTTTAATATAGTTTATCAAAGATATACCTAGAAATACAAAGGAGAGGTGACAGATGACATTTTCCGGTTCACTCATACTACAAGTAGGTAACTAAATTAATATTTTACAAAAATAATAAAATATTTATATCTTTACAAACATACTATTAAGACACGACACGACAGCCTACTTTAACAACAACAATGATTTTGCAAAAGCTTAATATTTATGAAATTAAAGAATCATTAATTTTTTTAAATTTTGTTCATACGTGGAACGGAACTTTTTACTTATGAAGATTGATTGACAACAATGACAACACCTTTTAACAAGACATTATCTAATTGTGCAACAATAACAAGTTGAAATCCACTATCTTTTAAAGAAAATGAAGTAAATGTCGTTTACTTATGATCGCTAAACGGAAGAACATCATTTTCGTATAAAATGCAGTATTCATGAATACGTCAGTTCCATATGCCCGACACAAATAGGTCAACCTGCACAAACATTGTGTGCTTTCGATTGCAGCAAGAGAAGAGGCTAATTATTCTAAATGGTCGCTTGGAAGGAAAACGACGGAATCCCTTTAATAACAGAGGTCGGAGATGAATCTTGGGCGAAGAGAACCAACAATATGGATACAATACCGACGGACAATTACATATCAGGTGCAGGATAATGGTGCGTGTGTAGCACCTATAACAACGGATTCAGGGCTCTGTTTGGACTTCTTCTTTACCGTAGCGCATCCGCGATGTTTGCGAAGCATAGAACTGATGATCTTTACTCAATCATTTGCAAGAAGACGGGCTCAGTATAAGCAGAATGTTGTTACAGTCTCAATGTGTTCGTGTAACGACATTCATAACAATAAAATTGTTTTTCTTTTTTTGTAACTAACCCTAGTTTTGAAGATAATTGTATATTATACTAACAAGTGGTTCGCAGTTGGCGCAATAAAAACAATATTATGAAAGAATTTGTTTAATTGGTTTAAGAAGCTAGCATGAGTGTGTCCTGTCCTGTCCTGTAGAAAGTAAAAGTAGGTATTTTTCTTATGCGATTTAGTGATCTGCATCTGCGGATTGTCTACAGTGTGCTTATAAACCATACAATAGATGATGTAATTTATTAAACGTCTTGGTGGATATTACAACACGCCCTCACTAAGGTGAGGGATCTTCTAAATATATAAGTACTTATATAAAAATAAAAACTGACTTAATGACTGACTGACATATAAACCCACAGCCCAAACTGCTAGGTCTAGAGACTCTAAATCAAAGGTTCCATAAGAGGTCTAGGGGAGCACTAAGAAAGGTTTTTTAGAAATTCATCCCCCTAACGGGGTAAAAAAGAAGTGGCAAGTTTGTATGAAACTCGGTCCGTTTTGGAGCTAAATCGATAAAATTTTTGGTTAGAAATCAGGAATGACGTAACAGGATTTCTGGAAGCTCATCCTCTAAGGGGTGAAAATGGGAGTGGAAATTTGTATGGTAAATTCGACATGTGCGCGGACGAAGTCGTGGGCAACCGCTAGTAAAATCCATTTCTTATTATTAGCTTCCACCGACATCAGAAATCAGTTTGGGTACAATCTATCGAATTGAAATGAATCTACTTTCGTTACGTCCTCAGTTAGTGCTTACATCACATGTATGTGCACAGTAATTCTAGGAGTCAGCAAGGGAACATCTACCTGCTTTTTTCTTCTATAGTAACACCACTGAGGAGTAGTAGACCTTTAAAAGCCAAAGTGAAGAAAGCTAATGATATGAAATATTAAGACAAATTACCAAGACAATATTTAACTTAATACATCGATGTCGATTAGGTCAACAATGGCGTATCGATATAATTATTGACTATAAAGCATCACTATACGTATATGTATGTATGACATTACCCACCCCCCAAACCTCTCCTCTTAAAGCAAGAAAGGGACAAATGCAGCTCAGACCAAAATTCGCTTCATAAAACTGACCAAAACAGTATTTCGTAGTCCCCTGTTTTCTCAACAAAAACTTTACCAATGATAATATTGTTTACATAAATAATTAAAAAAAGGATGGGACTATGCTCCTATGTTTTAGTTTTTGTCTTAATGTGTGTAAATTTTATTTGGCGAGCGTTTAAAGTTTGAGGTTGAAATTCGGCAATTTTCTTAGTGTTTGAAGGCCCATATTTCCTGTGTTAATTCGAATATGGGAAAAAACGAAAGATAGGAGCTTAGCCATAGTAAATGCTTATATTATAGCAAAAAAAATTTTCGTACCTTTTCCAGGGAGGAAACAGGGGACTACGTTTGTATGGAGAAATGGTGCTATTCTTTCGTCTTAATAAAAAATCGGCAATTGATGCACAGGATTGACTGATTGATTGATTAAAAAAACCCATAGGTTGGCAGTAATGCCGCCATAATAATATCTGTTTTTTGTATGAATGAATTATTTTTTCTGAATACACATTCAGAAAAAATAATTCATAAACATTCGCTATTACTTTTTTATTATTTATTGAATTTATGACGTCATTAATGCTTATTAAATATTTACATGGGGGTCCATGTAAATATTTTGAAGAACTAGTAAAGTAAGTAGTAAAATGATTATTTTAATCTTAATAAATTGGGAACACTAGGTTCTAGGCATGGAAATGATTGCTACTTTTAATTCATTTTCATTTCATGAAATGATGATTTTTTTCATATGAATTCACATGTGAAATTTCATTGGCAATGATTTTTTTTCGCGGCGTCATAATGTAAGACTTTTTGCTATTTGCTACTTATAATGAAATATGAATTATTGTGAACGGTTGCTAATTTGCTACTAATATGAAATGTCATATTTAGATTGTCATGAAAAATCATGCCAAACGAATCTAAACTTTATGTTCACAAGTTTAAAGTTCTTAAAATGCCCACCCAGTATCGATCGTCACCTATGATCGCATAACTAGTGTGTTTGTCTTTTTCTAACACGCACCTAGGGCAAATCATTCCTACTCGCTCGCTCGCGACTCGCTCTTCTACATGCAGTCATCAATGAATGAAATGAAATGAGCATGATCTATGATTTCGCAGAGTGCGATTTGTAGCAGTCTATATGAAAAAAAATAGCAGGTGTGAACAATGAAATTCATTTCATATGATTTTTCATCTGCTATTCATGAAATCTTCCATGCCTACTAGGTTCCCAATATCTATCTCTTTCATTTGCGTTTTTTTTCGTAGCTCGACTACAATATCTTATCCCTTTAAACAAGCAATTCTTGTATATTTATTTATATAATAAATATTTGTGAACTCAAAAACGTCTATATCGCTTTCGCTGAAATTTAGTATATGGGATAACCCTTTCGGGGTAAAAATCGATCTGACTTGGGCTTATGTTTGGGAAAACCCGATTTTTTTTTCTAGTTTTCATGCGTTTTTCATTCGCATTGTTCGACGCAGAATATGGTCGCTATGGCAGAGTGCGTAATACGTAGGACTGAATAATTATAGAATGGTTCAAATCTCGCTTGGTGACGAAAAATGTATTTTCCTTTCGATAGTATTGGTGTATATCGTTAGTCCTTATCCTAAAGGAGAATTGTGATTAAATAATACTATTAACCTTTCACTTTATATCTAACAGGGGCCCAAGCCTGATACATACAGCGAGCAAAATTGTAAAAGATTCGTAATTGAACAGCTTAATTTTGACATTTGGACCATACCGTCAAAATCTTGCTGTTCAATTACAAATCTGCTACAATTTTTCTAGCGGAATTCAGAAGACTTAAATAATGTTAAATACTCACCAGACAAATGTTCTACATCAGTGTTTTCAGACCAACTCTCGTCAGCATCAACTTTTTTCTTCTGGTGCAGTTGTGTAGTGGGATCTCTCATAAAATCAACAATTGCTTGTCTCTTATTTTCTCCATTGTAAGGGAATCGTAGTTGTCCTTTCCTTTTAAGTAATACACACACATTTAGGTTTGTTAAATGGCTAGGTATCTTCTATCAAGCCACCGGCAGATTTAGTCACCGAATAAGTACAGAAGACTATCTACATACAAAGCACGATCGAGCAACGCACACATAGACACCGCTCACGGACACGATATTTTGGAACGGTTGGGAACAGTACGAGCGCGAGTGTACACTCCGCTTGAGACATGTGTCTGTGAATCTGTATGTGCAAAAATGAAGTCACAAAAAAAGTTATGATAACTGTTCAGTGGGCGGTTGTTTGAATTCATCATTATAGTCGATTTAAAAAGTCACCTGTTGTTTCAGGTAAGTAGGTATGCAGATGTATGATGTATGATGATACGAACTTCGACTGTGGACGGGCGTTTATCAAAATGCTCCGTACAAATTAATTCAGAAGTGTGTCATAAACGTTACAAACTGTTATTGCAGTATATAGACATTATGGACTTAACTTTCTCCCATCGCTGTGTGTAAAAATCTGTGAAAAATAATCAGTGTTATCCCTAGAAACCTGGATATTCCCAGGCGACAGTGCGGTAGTTTGTGGTCAGTGACAAATTATTATTGTGTCTTGTGGTCAGTTTGATAAGATGTTTACTAAACTTCTGATCTGGTGCCAACTGACAAACATAAACAGAAATAGTATCCGATTTTCGCCACCGTCGTATTGGTTTCGATAGCTCAGCGGCGAAACTTTTATATAAAAACCTTACGACCCCTGGTTCGATCCACGGCGCGGCACACGCGGCGTCTTTTTGTATGGAAACAAACTACGCAAGGTGCCAGCTCCATAGTAACGCAGGCGGCAGGGGTAACAACAACTAAGAAGCAAATCGTGATTCATGAGAAAAAACAGACAATCGCTACGGAGTGGGAAGTTTGTCTGTTTATATCCATCGCCAGTCGACGCTATTAGTATTTGAAGCTACAAGTTTGTATTGATGTTGCTAATGTACAACGGACCACGGAATTTGCACCACAGGCAAAAGACTTTTCTTAATGTATTATTGACAAATTTTTCTATTAGTTTAATATTTTTTTGACATAACTTTACTCATAATTTGATAAATATTGAACTATTATTGTTTTTGTTGACTGATTATTTTTATTATCAATTGATGCGTTTTGTTTTTGGATAATTTTATGAACTTTATTTATAATTTTTAATCTATATATAATTAAATCTGTTATTTTAAATTTTAATTTGATCATTATGTTTTTTTGTTGACTGATTTTGTATTTTAATAGATGAGTATAGTTTTAGATTATTTTATTCACTATTATTTTTAATAAGGAACAAATTTTTTACTGATTTTCGATTTAAATGTAATATCAATTTATTGGGTATTTTGCAGACAGAATGTCTTTTAATCAATGAAATTGTTTGACTATTATTCTTGATGAGTTTTTTTGTGTTATGTTTTTATACTTCAAATGTATTTTGCTACATACTGTAACATTGTACCAATGTAATAAAGTTAGTTTTGCATTGGCAATTAGCAATAGATTTGTCATTCTCTTTGGTTCATTTTTTTTAAGTAATAATGAATATTAATAGTCCTCCAAGGGTAAGCTGTCCTTATTGTCCAGGATTGTCAAGACTTTACGTGCAGTCGAGGGGTCTTAATGTGCACATAAGTAGGGTTCATAGAGACTTAGCCACACAAAATCGTGATGCATTGGACTTACAAAACCGTACGGACGCGGATACTCGGGTGGTTCCTGGTGGCTCGGGTGCGAATGCATCTTTGACATCCCAATCTATAGGAAGATTGAAGGATTTACCTTCGTTAAAGGCTAATGTTAGGGTTTTGGGACATATACCCAAGGGTGCAAGGAGTCTGGCCGCCGGCAAGTTATGTACAATCATAGATGATTGTCTACGTACAAATAGTGCGGAGGATTGGTTCAGGTTATTGTCATTCTCGTATTCAGCTTTGAAGGTACCTGGGGTGGGAGGGGGCAAATCGTTGACAAGCAAGGTTAAACTGAATATAGATAAAGGTGATTTATACTTTCGCGAAGAAAATTTTTCATCAAAAAAGTCTTCGTTTTATCGATCTATTGAGGCCAAGGTGCACGACGGAGACTTAAGAGGTGCAGCGCGATTGCTTCTCTCGGATTGCTCACTCGCTCCCACTAATGAGAGCACACTAGAGGCTTTGAAAGATAAACATCCAGCCCCGTCGAGATCGGTAGTATTGCCACCGGAACCTAGCGTAACCAGCCCTTTTTTGACGGTAACACCACTGGATGTGGCTAATGCTATTGCATCTTTTTATAATGGTTCGGCTTCTGGTGTTGACAGTTTGCGTCCCCAGCACCTAAAAGAATTAACATCGTCTTCTGCGGGAAGCAATGGGCCTCGTCTTTTAGAGACTATAACCAGACTTTGTAATTTTTTATTAAGAGGTATGCTGAACTTGGAAATCAGACCTTTCTTGTATGGGGCTTCTCTGTGTGCTTTGTCCAAAAAGGATGGTGGTATCAGGCCAATTGCGGTTGGCAGTGTTTTTCGCCGTCTTACTGCTAAGCTTTGCTGTAGGTCTGTTCGGGAGGTAACATCTAGATACTTGCAACCAAAGCAGGTTGGATTTGGCACTGAAAGGGGTTGTGAGGCGGCAATACATTCCACTCGCTTTTTTGCTATGGAGCACGCGACATCAGACGATGTTATCATTAAAATTGATATTAAAAACGCTTTTAACAGTGTGGAGAGAGATGTCATTCTGAATGAGGTCCTGAGACAAACTCCGTCACTGTATCCATTCATTTACCAGTGCTATGCTTCTCCAAGTAATCTCTTTTTCTCTAATAGCCTTATACAGTCTCAAGTTGGAGCTCAGCAGGGTGATCCACTGGGTCCATTGTTATTTTGTTTGGCCATTCAAAAGATCATTACTAATTTAAAAGCCCCTCTAAATATCTGGTACCTTGATGATGGTGTTTTAGGCGGCAGCCCAGAGGTGGTCCTTCAAGATCTAAAAACTTTGATTCCAGAGTTGAAAAAAATAGGGTTAGATATAAATCCAGTTAAATGTGAAATCTTTGGTTGCGGTGGTTTTATTTCTAATATTAGAGATTATGAAGCTCTTTTGCCCGGTATCAAACAAATTGATAGATCATCCGTGAGTTTGTTAGGTGCTCCCATATTCCCTGAGGGTGTCAGCTCCATCTTGCAACTTAAAAGGCAGGCACTATCTGCGGCACGGGAGCATTTGACGCATTTATCGAATCATGTTTCTCTTGTTCTCCTGCGAAGTTGTTTAGCTTTGCCGCGGATGGTGTATGTCTTGCGAACGTCGCCTACTTGGCTTTTTGAACAAGAGTTGAAGTTACTTGATGATACAATCAAGGTTACATTGGAATCAGTCCTTAATGTAAATTTGAACGAAGAGCAGTGGTGTCAGGCAGCCTTACCTGTTCGTCATGGAGGACTAGGAGTACGTCGGGTGCAGGATGTTGGACTGGTAGCCTTTTTAGCCTCCGTATATGGTTCAGCGGATCTTGTTGCTCGTATTTTATCTCTTGATGGCAGCAATATCCGTTTGCCTTATATTTCTGAGGCTTTGGATAGATGGGTTATGCTTTGTCCGACTGATGACCGTCCAGACAACCTTTTTCTCCAGAGAGAATGGGATGACATCCTGTGTAAACTCTCCTTTTCCCGTTTATTGGATGGTGCCGCGGAAGCGGATTTAGCGCGTCTAAAGGCTGTCACAAGACCTGAATCTGGGGCGTGGTTACACGCCTTTCCTTCTTCTCAATTGGGTACACTGCTCGACAACGACTCTTTGAGAATAGCAGTGGCTCTACGATTGGGGAGTAAGGCCTGTGAAGCTCATCGCTGCATTTGTGGTGTTATGGTGGAAGAGAATGGCCACCACGGATTGAGCTGTCAAAGATGTGCAGGTCGCTTTCCGAGACACCATTCAATAAATGAGATTATCCGTCGGGCCATGGTGTCGGTAAATATTCCATGTGTTTTAGAGCCGCCTGGACTGTCTCGAACGGATGGCAAAAGACCGGACGGACTAACATTGGTACCATGGCGGCGAGGTCGTTGTCTCTTGTGGGACGCTACATGCGTTAGCACGTATGCGGCGTCTCACTTGAGACATACTGTGGTTTCAGAGGGTTCAGCAGCGGAAAACGCCGCTAAAATGAAACACGCGAAATACTCGGCCTTGAAATCAATGTACGATTTCGTGCCGGTTGCAGTGGAGACCGCAGGTCCATGGTGTCAGGAGGCGCACGATCTTTTTAAAGAATTAGGGCGACGTTTGCGAGAGAAAGGGAATGATCCCCGCTCCGGGTCCTGGCTGGTTCAACAGGTTTCCATTGCCATTCAACGTGGTAATGCGGCTAGCGTAATGGGGACTTTCGGATCGGTTGGGTTTCGGAGTGGGGGGAACATAGTTGCTGATTGCTAAGCAAATTTAATATTTTTGACTAGTTGTTTTAGTATTAGTATTTAATTAAATGTATTAGTTAAGTAGGTATTTATATTGTGAATGTGGCCCATGTCCAGCAGCGGACTGCAATAGGCTGATATGATGATAATTATGAATCAAACAACTAGATTTGAGTGCCACTACCGCAATAGGTTTTTTAACAGAGTTTTTGAACAAGCTAAAGTTGACAGCCCTAGCGCGAGCGCTGAGCCTGTAGGTACGAAAAGTGTAGTACATACAGGTGTTTGTATTCGGTACTCTCGGTATTTTGTGATTTAGTGGAACAAACAAAGGCTGTGTATGAATTTACGAGTATCTGGAATTAATAACAACAGATAATAAATTATTATACTAAATGCCAGCTTACAATATGTACTTTACAAAGTCGTAATATAATTTTATTAAAAATAATAAACATTAAAATAAAGAACAATTTTTATATTATTCCAAACATACGTCAATATATGTTTATTAAAATAAAAAACGATAACATACAATGTTGAAATGTATGTTATCAAACACAGAGTAGGAAAAGTGAGTTTTAAACACAAGAGGAAAATTGCATTTTGAAATTTATTTATTTTTTATAAAATGTAATTTTAAGACTTTAAATTTGATGTTATAATGAAAAATTGGTTTATTACTACTTCATGATGTGTGTTTTTTTTTATTATATTATATTTACGCTTTATTTATTTTACTGCCTTTTTTCTGTTCCATTAATTCTGCCGGTGTGTGTAGCATGATACTTAAAAACTGACTCACTCATAATATAAAAGTGTTGGAAAGCCTGTTATATTGTACTGCTGTCTTATTTTGGAGTTCCCAGGTTTGGACACATCTATAGCTGCTAACAACGCTTCTTCCTGAAAGAAATATATTTTTAATAAAGCAATTTTTTTTTTTAAGACACCCATAAATAGATGTGGATTGTTTTTTAATGATATTTACCTTTAAATCAGCAGCTGCTGAAACATACTCAGGCTTCAAAGTTTTACAGTAACCACACCAAGGAGCATAGAACATGATTAAAGACTTTTTGTATGCAGCAGCACCTCTCTTCAGAAACTTTGTTAACGCCTGAAAAATATTCCAATAGTGCATGGGATGATAATAATTGTGTGTTGACAAAAATAAACAGTAGTTGGTGTGTTTATTATACATAACAAGCACAATAACAGAGTAAATAAAAAACAAAGTATTAATAAACATTGAGTTTACAAAATTAATTGCATAGCTTTGTTCACTTGCTTCATACAAGTACATCAACTAATCTTTACATAGTATAAAACAAAGTCGCTTTCGCTGTCTGTACAATTAGATTTTTTAAATTACACAACATATTTAATGTAGTATACAGCAATAGATCAAGTGATTCATGAGGAAGGTATGCAAATTGCACCTCTTTGAAGCTGGGGACTATTAATATCAATTGTATATTCATAGTAAAACAACAATGTGGGTAACAAACTGTTCAAACCACCATAGTTTGTTTAAGGTAAAGACCTACACAGAGAATTTCGCTAAGCTGATTAAATATGGCACATAAAAGCATATGTGACTTATTGTTTAATAAACAATGCAAGCATAGCATAGCATGAAAAACACACAATTATGAACACATCACTAAGATAAACACTGTTACTCTAAATACTTGCTGATAAATATTTCATATTGATAAAAATGTGGATACTGGACAGAATAGTTTGGAAGCAAAGAGTTGCAAAAGGTTTTTTTTAAATCCTAAACTTGATGCTCACCTCACTATCTTGAAGATGAAATATGTCTGTTGCTCCTGGGTCTTCTTCCCATGGTATGTCTCCAACAGGGTCACGCAGAAAATTTGACATAGAAGTAACTGTTTCACTCCTATCATAGTCTTTATGGAAATCTCCATCCTTATAATGTTTGATGTAATAAGGCATATCAGAAGGTATTTTTAACTTCTTACACAGTTTCTTGGTTTCACTGAAACAGTTGCAGTTTGGTTAAGATTCATTGAAGAAGGTAATGCAAACATTTTAAAATGAAATTATAACTATTTTCCACTTACCTGTGACTACAATCTATCATGACTAGGGTGGCCTGACCTTTCATTGCATCGGCTGTATCTTTGAATACATCTATCATTAGCTGCGACGATTTTGGCACATTTAAATATAATACCAAAACATTCGTTTTAGACTTTAACAACTTTTTAAAATCTTTAAAATCATTAACATCTGAAATTACATTTGATTTCTGTTTCTTCGCTTGCACTGTTATTTGTACTAAAATAAGTAATACGGGCACAAGTACCTGAAACAAATTAAGCGTAAACACAAAGCACAGAATAAAATTAATTAAAAGAGCGGCTAACCTCACATTTTTATTACCTCCCAAAACAAATTAAACCGCATGACTGGTTGACAAATGTGCAAAATATTATTACTTAGAATTAAAAGACTAGTCCTCTAAATAATTTTCTACTTTCTAACCAAATTCCAACACAGTCAGCACAAGTGATTATATGCTCAGTGGTCTGCACTTTGTGTGTACGTACAACCATCACAAACAAGGCCAACAAGGCAGAGAGAGGCAGCACAAGAAGCGCACGCAGCAGTAGCGTTGTCACTCGATCGATAGTCCACTATCGATAGTCTATCGGTAGTTGACGCAAAAGCAATAGTATAGATACCATTGATCTCCGTTCTTCGTTATGTTATTAAAAATACTATCGACAGACAGCAACACTATCATATCCAAACAATCGAAGTTCAGTATCGAATGCACTATCGATAGTATCGATACTATTGCTGTTGACTATTGCAAAAGCAGTCGATACTATCTATAGTATCTCATTCTATCACTATCGATAGTGATTTCTATATTGGGCTGCAATGCTATCTATAGTATTGCTGTGTCGATAGTATTTACACTAATGGAGCTATGTATATGTATGTATATCGATAAGCATATCGATATTGTAGATGATTTTTAAGCTCAACTATCGATAGTGACAGTATCACGGCACTCGGCAACGCTACTCACGCGCACGCAGCAGCTAGCTAGGACGCAGCAGCCACTGCAGCAGCCAGCGCAGTGACAGTGACAGACACTCACTTGACAGGCTTAAGCTAAGTCCGCTGCGGCATGTTTTCGTGTTTAGCTAAAGGTCGGACCGCATTTGTATCGACTGTCGTAGTCAAGCTATCATTATACCATAAAGTTAATATTCCTAAAGCAACGGACAGCTGTTTAGTCTGACGTTTCTAAATTTATATAGTCTGTCTCTTTTCGTTTGTGTGGCAGAGAAAGAAAGAGACTGAACCTAAATTTAATATTAGACAGGCCGCATTGGAATTGAGCCCATTGTGAGCTTCTGATTTTGCTTCTGATATATGTCTGTGGCTCACCAGAAATGTAACTTCGTTATACTTTGTGTGGTCCAAGTTTTAGATAAAGAAAAATAGTTTTATGAGGATTTGTATTATAACGAAAGATTCATTTTTTAGTTTTTCTAATATTACATATTTGAAATAATTTTGTGAAATGTTTAAAAGGACTTGTCCATTAATGGTTTTTTATTCGTCAATATTTCTAACCAGAATAAACTAAATATTATATGAAAGAGTTTACAAAAACTAGCATTTCTGCATAATTATTATATTTTTTTGAGGCCTCCGATTTAGAGAAAAATTTATATTAATTTTTCTCTTTGTCCGTACATAAATCGCATCTTCGCCTATATCAATTAACGCATGAAAAAAATTGACAGCAAAATTGACATTCCATTGACAGTAGTACCTATTATATAATCTGTGGTAGTACCTAGTAGTTTTATCCACCAGTGGAAAGGCAATGGTACATAGCCATACAGCCAGGAAATACAAGTAAGTGATCAATGGATGATGCTTGTTACAAAACATATTTTTTCTCAAAAATGGAGGCGTTTAAAATTATGATTTCTATGGTTACGTGTTTCATATTTTTGTAGCTTAAAGATAAATATAGGTTTATTAGTGGTTGGTGATATCTTAGAATAAAAAACCAGCCTCCATACAAAAAGAGGACAAGTCCTTTCGACTATAAATAAAAAAAGCGGTTTTATAATTTTCCCGTATTTTAGTTTCATACAAATGTGAACTGTCTCCTCCTCATTTTTTGAGACATTTTTATGTTTTTTATTATGTATTCAAGTATTTATTGCAATCTTTTTAGAAATGTGTTAAAGGTTAAGAAATAAACTTATTATTTCAATCGAAAACGGGATGAAATAAATTATAATTAATTAATTACAGTGGTTTAAAAAATAGGTTTCTTTTGTTTTCACGTGTGTTACGGAAAAGAAAAATTCATGTAGTTTTTTCATTCGAAGTAGTAGCAATACATGATATGATTTTTTTGTGAAAGCAAACTATCATTTAACAATAAAAAACGTCATTGTCGTGACAGCCCTTTTTGGTTTGTTGATAAACGCGAAACTTTGTGTGTGCTTCTGTTTGGTAATTTGGCTTTCTATAAGTTCCGCAAGCGATTTTTCAAGGTAAGTTACTAAATTATTGTTTTTAAAATATGGTCCATTGAAGTAGACCTAAATACCGTAAAACAGAAATTACTTTTCGCAGATTTGCATTGCATGTAAAAATATTATACAAGTTCCTCACGTGTGTTTGTTCACGTGTGTTGCGTGTGTTACGAAGTTGTGTGACGTAACACACGTGAAAGATGTAAAGACACGTTTATATTGATACTACAATCATGGTATAATTATTTAAGACCTATTGAATTAATTTACTTTATAGTACTAGTACTTTTGTAAAAAAACCTCGCTGAGAATAAGGTAACAGAGTAGAATAAGAGAATCATTCGGTAACCGAATTTATATTGGTAAAACAGTATTGAAATAAACCGGTAGTAGGTATAACGTTCGCATTTTATATTGTAAACTAGTCTTTATATTATTTCCAGTGTGTTACATATTTCCAGTGTGTTACGGAATCACGTGTGTTATGGTACATTTCTGGTGAGTAGACAGAGTACACTCTTTTATATCTTCGGCTCTTTTAACTCAGTAATACAGGATGCGAATCATCCTCTCAGTGATCCTCTCTTTCACTTACTAGCAAGCAGTAACACCGTCTCACTCAGTCCTGTAGTTCAGTTCATTTCGTTCAGTTGCTCAAAAGAAGTCGTAGGTATATCAAAAGAGATAAAGATATGTTTGGGATGCAAGTGAGTTAGTAAGTAATTAGCTTCTTTGAAAAGATATATATCATTTTTGTCATTCACTTGCACCAACACGGGTTAATCCCGAACCCGAGAATAGTTCATACAAAAATGACAGGGTTAAGGGGTTAACCCGGGGTTAGCGCCATGGTGCAGGCGTGGGCCTTAGGAGTTACACAAGTCTACTCTACCGCCTACCTACCTACCGTGGTACCGTGCCGCCGGTGAATAAAGCGCGCGAGCGTGTCGGTGCCGGCTAGCTAGCGCCACCCAACTTGTTGATAGCCCCTTACAACGGGTCGCCGCGCGTAGGTATGTTTTTGCTACCTACGCGGGGAATTACACGGACCTAACACAATTTTTTTAGAATTTACTTAGGCGGCTTCTGCTGGAATACTGTATTGTTACTTAAGTTACTGAATAAATTACTCTAGGTAGGTAGGTTACTACTACACACTAGGCTTCACTGCCTATATTCATAAAAGCTTTTTCGTAGTTCACATGGGTAACCTGGACGTCCTGCCGACCGTACTTACCTACCCACTCTTTATTTTGAAAGAAAAAAATATCAAATACGAAAACAACGTTTATTTTATGACTTATACCTAGTTACATAACTTTTTAGCCTATTTTGTTAAAAATTCAGTCTTAATCACGGGTCAGATGAAGAGCATTTTCTTATGAAACATTGAAGAATCATTACAATAGTTATAATTATTTCATGAAGAAAAGTAAAACATTTTATTTGAAAAAATAGGGCCTTTTCTTTTCAATCACAACCCAGTTTTTTTATTTCGGTGCTTATCAAATTATGATCCTGTCTCTCTGTCTAGACTGCTAGAAAGCTATTTGAACATGCTTAGTTTGTTATATGATTAAATCAGTCCACACCATTGATTAGGCTGATATCCCCAACATCTATACCTGTATCATTTGCCGTGTCTTGCACAACCTCCTGGAACAATCAAAGCATATTTATCATTAATATCAATAAATCGTATTATTTTTGTGAAAAGGGTGTACACGAGAAATTACGAATTCTACGTCGACGTCCCCTGCGACTGCGAGGCTGCGATCGACTATACAAATACAAAACAATTGTTTCAAAAAACAATTGATTTATTATTATAATCAATGCAGCAAACACACCAATTACCTGGCTGGCCCCAAACTAAGCGTGAGCTTGTGCTATGGTGCCTAGGATAACGGATAGACATACTTAGTATATACATTTATAAACATCCATGACATAAGTATGAATGCTCGTACTCATCACACAAACTACTGTGTCTTTTGTTTAATCATGTTAAACTAAAGATAAATAAGGATATTACAACAATTTTAAATGTAATCTCTGTCTCTAGTATATCATATTGTACCAAATGATTATTATTAGTAATCAGGCAGGCAGTTGCGACAATAGATAGCTGCCTGTGTCCAGTTTTTCATATTAAGTTGAGCATATTGGTTCTCTATCTTAACTAGAATGAGTACACTGGGTCGCGGTAAAGATACCACTAGTATTCTGTCTTCATACAAAAATAAATTATTTAATTACGACAGAAAATGCTACTTATAAACATCAAAATTAAAAAAACAAAAATATTGGCTATAACATTCATAAAGAAGGCTTGACAAACACTAACCTTAAAGACTTCTATAAAACTGTTTGCTTCATCTAATAACTTCTGGTTTTGAGCATTTTCTTGAGTTATTGCTTGATGTATGACCCAGAGTCTCTCATTTTCCTTTAATGCATCTTCTAAAGCAATGCTGTATATAAAAATATCATGATTAAGTTACTGGCTATCTACATGAATAAATAAAACTCATGAAAACACAATTTTACCAATGACTTCACGATTTATTTACATTTTATTTAGCTTAGCATTTG
Organism: Pyrausta nigrata; assembly: GCA_949316185.1. Taxonomy (NCBI): domain Eukaryota; kingdom Metazoa; phylum Arthropoda; class Insecta; order Lepidoptera; family Crambidae; genus Pyrausta; species Pyrausta nigrata. Next base: position 7,522,119 of record OX438936.1, read on the forward strand.
TGGTCACAGGGAGACTATGTAAATAAATCACAAAGTAATCCATAAAATTGTTTTGTAATGAGTTCACTATTCGAGTAAATTTAAGAAACAAAGATATTAAATATTTGATATATTGAATATATTAAAGAGGAAAGATTTGATCGTTTGATTGTATTGAATTGGCTCCGAAACTACTGCAATTCATTTGCATTTTGGTACAGGGATAGTTTGAGACGCTGACAAGGACAAACGCTACTTCTTGTTGAGATATAAAGTCATCAGGGGGGTGAAAGTTTGTATGGGAATCTGACTTTTGATGTGGGCAAAGTCGCGGGGAACTGTGATAAAAATAAAATTTTATAACAAAACAATCCATACCGTCTCTTCTCTGCCAAGACTTTCCAATATGATTCAGTAGGTGCATCACTGGAAAGATCACCATCAGAAATCCATGCTTCGATATTGACTTGTGTTGTTTTAGAGCATGTCTTCTTTCTGACATTATCATTCTCACTGTAAAAGAATGCATAGCATATTTTTAAGCTTAATAACATCAATATCATAAAAACACAATTAGTAAATTAAATCTATAATAGACCACAAACATTAACAATACAATTTACTTTACTATATAACAATACACACCTTTGAGGAAAATAGTCTTTTAGATTCTTTTTAGGTTTTCCAAAGTGACTCTGACTGTCATCTAAACTGTTGCTGTGCAAGGTGCTAAAATTTCGTCTGTTACAATCCATAATAATACCCTAAAACGAAAAAATACAGGGATTAATTTATTGGTACAGCCTGGCTTGAAAAATCATAGCACTTTTCACTTTGATGAAAGTAAGAGTAACGAACAGTTCAAAATTATAAAAGCGGATGAAATTTAACAGACACAAGTGATGATGTTGGGCTTGTGTCGTGGTATTTTAAATTAATTTCCTTTCCAGTTCGTAGTTATGGTTTGCTGAGCAAGGTAGCATAGTAAATATATTTCAAAGGAAATTAGGTATAAAATATAAAAGTAGGAAAGGAAAATGCGAAGCTTTCCAACTTTATTGGACACACACAAATGTTTGATTGATTGACATTTCGATGTCTGACGTTCACAGTCTTTGACAGTAGGGATGGCGATCTGAATTCGAAGAATCGATATTTCGTATCATATAGATCAGTTTTCAAAGCTATACCGGGGTTAACAAAATTAGTCATCAACTGACAAAAGGGGGTATCTATACACATTGAGTGGATATCTACTCAATGTCTATACATCATACTAAATACGATGACTAAAAATTGACCATAGTTTTATAGTCATTTTTAAAAGTTATATTTTGAACAAAATAATTTAAACAAAATACAACAAATAATGACACACGCTGTATTTTTCGCACACGACACGCCTGCGTCAATTGAAAAAAAATACATGCAATTTTTATTTTTTTCTATAAAGAACATCAAAAAAGAAGACAAACGTATGTTTTGTTTTTTATTTATTTTCATTATTTCCCTTTGAATTAAACTCTTAACTCTAAAAGAGCGTAAGTACAAGAGTTAGGATGTGACGATATCACACCTTTGCCATATTTTAAAGTAAAAAAAATAATTGACATCTATGGTTGTATTTTGTAGCAGTATGATATCGATAGTAATCACGTATATCAAAATACAAAAGTCTAAATGAAGAATAAGACGAATAATCTTAGTGAGTATTTTTATCCAAACACAACTTGCAATTCTCCTTACATATTTTATGGTTTCTAACACCTTGATATCAAAACCAGAAAGAAACATCAATGATATAATTAAATGAAATTTTATGATTTTGTCACCAACCTAAATAATCATTTAAATGCGCATGTGTATTTTTTAGTACTGAAACTATCGATAACTAGATGAATTTCCTATTGAACTGATACTTCTATAGAACAACACTACTATTATATCTTTTTTTATTATTTGATTCACCCATTCTGGGTAGGCAAAGGATCAAGTGTATACAGCCTCGTCTTCAGTATTTATTTGTATCTTTTCTTTATTTTCTTTAGTATATGTACTTCTTCATAAACACTTACACAACTAAACTACAAACTGACCTAACTCATTGCTATGTGAGGCTGGTTCACATTTCAATGCTCTCAAGGAAATTTTGAGCTAGAAATCGAACCGGATCAGATAAGAGCGCCTTACTTTGTTTCTTACTTTTGCTTCATTAGTTCTCCACTGCAGCACATTATTAAGATTATTCCAATAAACAATGACCACGAAAAACTTATTTAGAAAATTAAGAAACGAAGCCCGGCCATCACAGTTCGTTTCCCGCCAACAAACCAACAATTATATCTCCTCTCACTCACTCATCATAGTGCCAGTGTCAAATAAAGGACAGCTAGCTTGTGTATGGTATAATACTTTTTTACGTCAGACCAAATAACCGAGCAAAGGCATGTACCCTTATAATGCCTATTTCATAGTATCTTTCAGTTTTTTTCAATGGGGGATTTTTCTAGTGTCATAAATCAGTTGGTACTTAAAAATCCGCTAGATGGCGATGACCAATCTAAGTCAGGTAGATTCTTATTTCAGAAAAAGGCTGGTTTTAGCATTTAATATGTTATGATGTTTATGTTTAGCATGTTTATGATTTACGCGTACTACGATGTTGTTATTTAACAATTTAGTAATCATCAAGAAGGTTTTTCTATTACATTTTATTTTTAACTGCAATTTGAAACTTGCTAACTTTTAAGCTAAGTACTTCGCCTACATGTCTGTACACATATAATATTGCAATAATTTGTTTTTGTTTTATACTCAATGATTTACGACGCAATGGTCACCACTGATGTCAAATAGCCTCTTGGAAATCTCTTTGAAAAAAGAGATAGCGTTGGGACCCCACGAACCCAATGTTTCGACCCCGAACGGTACCATCCGCCAAGGAACAAGTGACATCCCGTCTGGTCTCTTGCCATCATCACGCGCGATACCATTCGGCTCGAGTAAAGCCGGCACGTTGACAGAGGCATTGCTTACATACCAATTGAGTCCTAAAAATTATAATAACATTATAGGTAAATAATATAATTTAGAAAAGCAATGGATTAATGTTTCTTTTACCCATTAGTGGTTTTGCAAAAATAATTGTGTTATAATTTAATGTAATTGTGTTTTAGTCCAAAATTTAAAACCAATATAACAACAAAGAGTTACTGAATTTTATAAATACTCAATTTGCGAGTGTTCTGCCGCAGGCAGCAGGCTTAAAAAGTTAACATGAATGTAAACATATAAAAAATATGTTTTTTATGTTCAGTTGCCAATCTACGCTGGTATGATTATACCGAGTGTTGTCATATAAAGTGCATTTGAAGCGCCCTTATTTCAGGTCCCATATATTTCTGGTCAGGCATACATCTTTCTTGACTCGTAAAACAGGCTCGCGCGTGCGCGCGTCTTTGCCGGCAACCTAACTGAATTTCACCCTGGACGGTCATGTGGACGGTACCGTACTGCGGCGTGTAGGTATCGTGAATAACGCCCGCAAGCCACAAGTACCTACATGGAGTGCAAGAGGCCTGCTCGCACTAAGCCCTCAGCATATAAGAAATTATACATCCATGTCCTTTGCATTTTATTTATTAATACAGCGTGTCCGCAGTTCCACACGTCAGGTTACCCTTTATAAGTACAAAAATAGATAAAAGAAAGAAAGAAAAATAATTTATTTGGAACATTACACATAAAAAACAAGCACATATAAAATTAAAATAAAGTAGAGTTTGTAATGTTACCAAAATGGTACCCACTCAGCTCTTATGCCATGGCAAGCCATGGCTTATATTAAGTGAAAAATAGAGGCGGTTTCAAGTTCAAAGTAGTTCAAGGGGGCGGCCATGTGGTTTGTGGTACCATTGTGTGTGGTACACAATGGTTTTCTTATTAAAAAAATATCTACAACAAATAATTATGTTTTCCCATGCCTACATCAAAATTAAAAATTGTAACTCAATGTCAAAAAGGTCACCACGACAAGTTCGTTCCCTATTTCAGATACGTAATTGAAAGCAATTTAAGTCTTTGCGTTCATTGGTGAACCAGTTTCATTTGCAACTTTTCGCCAATGATTATTTTTGGTTTCACTATTACCCTTCACTGTTGTCTGTTAATGTGTGCTTGTTGTAATAGAAAACGATCCTCAATTCACTACAATACATTTTTTTTAAAGAAGATTGTGAATTAGCGAGCGGTTTATTTATATCTATTTTACAGTTTTCAGGTAAATAATTATTCATTATTATATTCTTTGTCTAAATTCGACTAAAGCGTTAAGTTGACTTTCGCTCCTGCTAGTTTATTTTGTAGCCGGACACTAATCTTACCTACACTTTAAAATTTTGACCGGCTCCTATTTGACAAAACTCATGACCCGATTTAGAGGTCGTCTTGACCTCTGCTAAATAAAACTTTACATTTAGGTAATTCTCGTTTTAATGGATTTTTACCCTAAAATGAGCACCCAGAAGGCAGGAACGTACAGGCAGGGCAGGTCCTCCAAGTAGGTTGTGTATCGGAATGCTATCAACTATTACAAGTATTCGGTGGTTTAAAAAAAGAAGCTTTACATAATTCATATTATCCCACGGACCTGAAAAAAAGGTTTTGTCAGGTCCGTGATTATACCATCTTCAATATTACACTAGTCTTAAATTGCTAGCCTACTGTTTACACAGACAGACACAATTAATACTGTACTCTTGCTAGAACAGCCGCGACTGCTTATATACCAATTGAGTCTTTTGTTTATATTTATAGTAAATCTACCAGATTTGTCATTTTGTCACATTATCTGTTGTTTTCTAGACACTAATAATCAAGATGGGCCGTAAATTTGTTGTTGGTGGTAACTGGAAAATGAATGGTGATAAGAACCAGATCAATGAAATAGTGAACAACCTCAAAAAAGGGCCATTGGATCCTAATGCTGAGGTAACAAACCAATTAATTAAGTTAACCTGTATAAATTGCAAATGTTGGAAAACACTTATAAATTATAATAATTATTATAGGTAGTAATTGGTGTTCCTGCTATCTATCTTGCCTATGTCAAGAGCATTGTACCTGACAACATTGGGGTTGCTGCTCAGAACTGCTGGAAGGTGCCAAAGGGTGCTTTCACAGGTATGCTATTCTTTCTCTTCTTCAGAAGACAGAACTTTTTACCTAAAGTTACCAAAATCTCTTTGAAAAAAGAGATAGCGTTGGGACCCCACAAACCCAATGTTTCGACCCCGAACGGTACCATCCGCCAAGGAACAAGTGACATCCCGTCTGGTCTCTTGCCATCATCACGCGCGATACCGTTCGGCTCGAGTAAAGCCGGCACGTTGACAGAGGCATTGCTTACATACCAATTGAGTCCTAAAAATTATAATAACATTATAGGTAAATAATATAATTTAGAAAAGCAATGGATTAATGTTTCTTTTACCCATTAGTGGTTTTGCAAAAATTATTGTGTTATAATTTAATGTAATTGTGTTTTAGTCCAAAATTTAAAACCTACATTCTCTCTTAATTATTTATTATTATTTTTAATTTTTTTTAGGTGAAATATCCCCTGCCATGATCAAAGATGTAGGATGTGACTGGGTCATTTTAGGTCACTCTGAAAGGAGAACTATCTTTGCTGAAAAAGATGATCTTATCGCTGAAAAGGTAACATGGATTTTTATTAAGCTGTTTATAGATATTTCACACTGATTTAATATCAATATCCATTTAATACAGGTTGCACATGCTTTGGAGTCAGGCTTGAAAGTGATTGCTTGCATTGGAGAGACATTGGAAGAAAGGGAAGCAGGCAAAACTGAGGAGGTAGTCTTCAGGCAAACCAAGGCACTCCTGCCAGCCATAGGCAGCAATTGGGACAAAGTAGTGTTAGCTTATGAACCAGTTTGGGCCATTGGTACTGGCAAGACTGCATCTCCCCAACAGGTAATTATTGAATTATTGTAAAAGGTTCTAACTAGATGTACACACTTTGAGAGTGCCTGTATTCCCTACATGATAAAAGCTGTTTTCATAGTTCTAAGGGTAACCTGATGTGACCTGTCACCATACTAAAAATGATTAATAATTTTAACGCCTGTATATGTAGTCAAAGCATGTTGGCTAATGGGACTCTGCAACACACACAATAATTATTCTAAAAGCATTGTTTTTCTTAGTACTTCTGTAAGTGTGCCCTCACACAATGGGCACCCATATTTTTTGAATATAACTCTTTTATCATAATGCTGGGATAATATAGCACAAGTAGGTATGTACAGTATTTATGTATATTTAATTCGGTTTTAGGCGCAGGAAGTTCACGCAGCCTTGAGGAATTGGCTGTCCAGCAATGTGTCAGCTGACGTGGCAGGTGCAGTCAGGATCCAATACGGAGGATCTGTCACCGGGGCCACAGCCAAGGAGCTGGCCGCCTGCCCTGACATTGACGGATTCCTTGTTGGAGGTGCCAGCCTCAAGCCGGAGTTCGTTGACATTGTCAATGCTACACAGTGAAAAGTTTATTCAATATGTCATGGAGGTAATGAGTGGGATGCAATTAATCAGTTTAAGATTTATTTAAAGCTATATGTAGTTAGTAGTAACAGTTGATTGCATTGATGATCCCACCAAATACAGTTGGTTTGTATGCAAGCTGGCATAAATAATATTAGATGGATGCAATGTTGAAAGCATTGTTTTTTTTTTGCCAACAAATGTAGGTATATCTACTGCGTAATATGAGCAAATATTATGATGCCTTCTACCTTTAACGAACCGGTATGGAATGCACGTATGGTATAAATCTATGGCGATTTGTTTGATGCAAACTGTATTGACCTCCATGAAAACTATATTTGTAGAATATAGAGTGTAATGTGGCAAAGCTGCAAATCATGTTTGCCTGCCAAATCAGAACTGTCTGTTGGTCAAGCTTGAAGCTTGAAACACCATCAGAGAGTCGCCATTATATCCTAATATTGTCGAGCGTAAATGTAAGTTAAGTCGGGAAATGTTACTATGTGTCTGCTGGCGTGAGGAATTTGCATGTGACTTAAGTGCAAATAAGATTTATTTATCTCGTGCTTTTTTTAATGAAAGTGATCATTGAAATCATTTATATTGTTTTGTTATTGCATCACTTGTTAATAGATTATTTTGTATTGATTATTATTATTGACCATATTTTTGAACATTGCCGAGTGACTTACACATTACTCTGATAATACTCAGCAATTATAGTAATAAACATTAAACACAAAATGAATCTGTTATTTTGTGTGCTGAGCTGTTTTAAAAAGTTTATTACAATAAACCATATTTACGAAATTAATAATTAGTTTTTTTATCGACCATTCACACTCTTATCTGTTGTAAGGGACTGCAAAGGGTGAAAAATAAAACACTAATAAATTTTTAAACATTCTTGGAATTCCCTCAACACAAAAAGTACAAGTATAACATCGTGTATAAAAACAGCATTTAATACCTACTTATACAACCTAGTAAAATTTAAACTAATATAAAACCGGCAACCTTTAAAGGCAATAAAATCAACCAATGTCTTTGATAACCTCTAATTATATCAGTCAACTTCATTTTTGATCTTTTCATTTAGTTAATTGTGTCGTTTTTGATACTATAATATGACTTTCAGTAAACCGTAAAAAAATCATAATCATACTATATGTGTTTAGGCAAGTACAAAGTAGCATAGATCTACTCATTTGATTGGCAGAGGTAGTCAGTGGATTGAGCTCTTATTGACTAGTATGAATACAATTTTGAATGTTTCGACAATACATTTTGTATAATGAATTATTTGACGACACCAATATATATACATTCTTAACTCCAGACCAATGTCCAATAACTCGTTTCAGGTATCCAAATATAAAAGAGCTTTATTTACCGTAAACCTACTGTTTTTACAGTTTAGAAAATATTATTTCCGTAACATGTTACGCTTCCGATTTTCCTATTAGTATCATCACAATTAGTTGGAAATCACATTGGGCGTATGTACTAGGTTCTTGTGCTTACTTACTATATATTTATATTTATTTGCAGAAAGCGGTCAAAAAATTAAAATGCTTTTTAAGGTAGGTAGATATAAAAGACTATTCAAACAAGTTATCTCGGTTTAGCCTGATTCGTCTGTTCCGTCGAACACAGCAGAACCAACGAAAGGCAATGCTTTGACCACCGGCCCTCCGAATGACAAGATGCTCTTCACGGGAGCGAACCAAGACGCCAAGCACGAAATGATGAACAACCAGAAGCATATTTTCACAATCCAGTCTAGGACAAAGAGGCTGAAACAAAAATCAACATTAAGCGAAAGCGTATTTACTACAAGTATGTAGGTATCTATAGTGGCCAGCGCATTAGACTATATATTTTTTTCGCAAAATGACCCATGGCCATAATAAGTGCAACTACGTAGGTGCTACACACAGCGTTTACTTTGACCACCTTACCCACTAGGTTCATTTATCGATATATATTTTTAGTCAGCTTTTCTTAGTTTTGCGTGCTGCTCGCGATCTTATTTATATGTATCGCTCACATATATGTACCTACCTTCTTTACACAGATTATAATAATATTAGTCAGATAACAATTTGAGGCGGTCATAACCGGAGTCCGCGATTAAACGCTGCGATAAATCTCTACTTCTATGGGGATAACGATTAAGAAGTCATTTGATTGGCGAAGCCCTCCCTAAGGCTAGAATTACTAAGCAAGTCAAGTGTCATGCACGCTACATATACACGGTGGCCGCACTGAGATGTGGTTTGCGTGCAAATAAAAAGGGCTTTAGATGCCTTGGTGCCTTGCTACTTACAGAATATTCATTATCAAAATATACCATTTCACGGCCATGGATAAGACCGGCCGATAATAATTTATCAGCTGTATTTCTGAGTTTTTTTTACAACCGTTGCAATTAGTAGGTATTTTATCAATATTTTTTGTTTTAAAATGCCTACCAACACGTTAGTTTAATTCAATACACGTTAGCTAAGCGATTAGCTAGGCGCCAAGTATGCATAGTGCGGTCGTGGACATTTTTAGAACGTTCGTTTTACTAAGCTACTTGCTGGTGACTCGCTAGGCTCTAGGCATTAAGCAAGCCGCTTGCCTGTGTGGCCGTAGCCTAACGGGAAGAGTCCAATGCAAAAAAGCCGACATGAGTATTTGACTTTAATTTCCACTTTATACCTCCACGCGTTCCTGAGAAAAAGGATCTTCTTGACAGACAAACGGGCAGACGGACAACAAAGATCCTATAAGTGTTCCTTTTTTCCTTTTGAGGTACGGAACCCTAAAAGCAGTTGAAGTAGTGGAAAAATGATTTAAAATTTCTTGGTTGGTAAATTCAAATTGGTACTCACACGTTGTGATAAGCTCTGTTCATGGGCACTTTAGCCGGGTCCTCCTTCAGACAGAACAGTCTGCCTCCGTTTACACATTTCCGCATGTATTCGTTGCGGTCCGCGTCCGTGATGTCCGTGTTGTAAATCACTTTTTCTTCTTCGTCCAGTATCTTGTGTATGGAGTCGTAGTTGTTGCAAGGGAACGACCACGGCCTCATGGTGAAGTATTGGAGAACCTCCAAGCCTTGGCTGATCCTCTCCTGGATTCTCACCATGCTGTAAATAGGAATAGATGTTTGTTTTTGGGTCAGTGGGTTTACTGAAACATAGGTATGTAGGCTTCTACAGGTATGTAGTGTCTACTGTTTAGTATGTAGATAATAGGTACCTAAAGGAAGCGAGGAAGACCAAGAATAAGCTACATGCAGCAAATAAAAGAAAAGATAAATGTCGGGTCGTATCAGGAGGTTAAGAGAAGGGCGGAAAGCAGAGAGGAATGGAAAAAACTCCACCGACAAGAGCCTAGCTCTTAAATTTGATGATGATGACAGGGTTTAACTATAACTGTAGGTAATCCTTTCTGGGGGCGATTCTGCAGTTCTAAATAAACAACTTTTACTACGGGACCAACATTGAATTCACAAAAAAAGCATCACTTCTGAGGGGTCTAAAAGGATAATTTGTCAGTAGGTACTATTTCGATGTTTAATTCCTAATAAAAGTTAGACCTTAATAATCTTTGCGAGTTGGCCCACTTAAATATCGGTTTTCCTTTATAATCTTCCATCCTCATTTACAACCCCTTCAGGGAAGATTTCCGAAATATAATTATGTTAGTATGGATTAGATAAAAAGATAAAGAAATACTTACAATCGTTTTTGTCCAAAAATAAACATCAAGAAGTCAATAAAGTAAGCTGGTACTAAATGGAAGAATATGCGGCGGATTTCGTGCAAGGTTTTGTTGGTGGTGATGTCCCCATTGGGATACCAAAGGGGCCATTCTAAGGGGTACTTGCGACCATAATCCTTCGCCACTTGAAGGACGTCACCCCACGTTGTAGGTTTTTGATGTCCGATATTGACGTTGTAGACGGGAATCAATTCTGGCCTGTCAATTAAAAAGAACATTAATAATCGTCCAATAGAAATCTTATGATGCAATTTTGCGGTGTGGAGGTTGAACTCGCTGACTAGGGCAGGCCCTATTCGATTTCCATGAATTCTATAGATGGCTAGTTAGTTGCCATCCTTAATTGCCTTTGCAATTCCTTAATAGCCTTGCAAGTAAAAGAGCTTGATTTTAACGTTACAAAATAAGATTTCGCGTTTCGGAAGGCCCTCAAACAATCATCTCCCATGAGCTATGCCATCATGATATCTGACGCTATCATATTGGTTCATCTAAGTCTGATGCATACAAAATCATAGTACATCCCTTGATCACGTTATTTTTATATTGACTGGCTTCTGCTGTCGTTACTTTTGAAACTAATGAAATTATTAAACACTTATTACACCATCCTATTTGTATCATCCTAACTAGGATCCTACTTAGGAAATAGGAAGATGTAATCGCAGTTCACTGTGTTTCTACTTTCCTTTAGGATCCTATTGGTTCCTACCTGCCTAGTTAGGATTCTAAGTACCATCCTAGTTGGGATGCTGCAATAGGATGGTGTAATAATTGTTTATCGTAGCTGCTTACTTGTCTGTCCTTGTTCCCTCGATCATTCCGATAGCAATGATTGCGTTGATGGCAATATCCACCGGTATGACCTGGGCGTAGAGACTTCCGTCACACAGCATGGTTCGAATGACTCCCTTGCCAGCGCCCAGCATGAGGCCAACAGGCCCGTTGAGGTTGTCCACCCAGCCTGGCATGGGCTCTTTGTAAGCTGGACATACTGGAAATTAGTAATCAGGTTACAGATTGGTAGTTGATTGTATACAGTCGATGCAAGCAAGTTTTTGAACTTCATGTCGAGTTTGCTTTATGATAAACGTTGTCTCTTATACTTTTTAATCAAAGCTTGTAACAATTTTATGGGGACATCTATGCTGATATTATAAATGCGAAAGTGTGTCTGTCCCGTGTGTCTACCTCTAGCTCTACAGCTGAACTTATTTAGATAAAACTTGGCATAGAGATAGTTTGAGACCCAGGGAAGGACATATAGGGTACTCTTTGTCGCGATATAAATACTTTAAAATGCGAAAATGAAATTCGATATTTGTGCGGATTTAGTCGCAGAGAAACGCTAGTCATGTACTTTCAGTTTCAGGAAACGGTTTACTTTCAGTTCCTGCTAATAAGTCGGTAATTCTGGTGGCTGTACCTACTATGAGACCTTTATGGTCAGGTGCCATAACAGTACAGCAGGTGTATTGTTCTTAATCTGTTAGTCGAAACAGCTAGAAAAGACGCAGTTCATATGCGTTCACTAAAAAGACGCAATTAATTATAAATGTTAAAGTCTTAAATGTCTCACCAATACTAGGTCGGGCAATAACAACCGGCAGTTCAGGGTAAGCTCGCTCTACGACGTTTTCGGCCAGACGCTTAGAAAAGGTGTAACAGTTAGGATGGGGGCCCAAGATAGATGGCGTCAGCAGCTCTAACTGCCTGTCGTCGAGCCATTCCGTTAGCTTTATCACTTCTTCAGGTTTTGCGGGAGGGGAGTGCAACTGAAAGTTAAGAATATATTAAAAACCGGGCAAGTGCGAGACGGATTTGAGCACCGAGGGTTCCGTTTTTCTACGATGGGTACATCGTAAGGGCTTTTCCTTTACCTGTTCTATGGGAAGTATCCATAGGTTTTAAATAACCTGCGATAGAAATGTTAGAAAATACGGCTAAAATGGCCGTATCTTTGAATTGCATTTACTTAGAAGCTTGATTTTTTTAAATATTTAAGGGACACGAGTTCCTGACAAAAAGGGTCTCGACAGACAAATGGACACAAGAGGAACCCTTATGGGAGCACTTTATGCTTCCATAAGGGTTCCTCTTGTGGTACGCAACCCTAAAAACTGAATTATACCTGGCCTAGATCTCATTTATACGAGTACCATCTAAAGCAATTTTTATGACAAGCAAACCAACAAGACACCAGTATGGTAGTTAAATACACGTATGTTCATCGTTTCCGTTGTGGTTACCATACCACGTTTACTATGTTTAACTGTTGTCTTGTCACCATAATGCAAACATGTTTACAGTCAGTAAACAAAATCTGAGGGCCTACTCTGTAAGATGTCCGTATTTTCAAGTGCGCTGTCCCTTTCACTTTTCCCGGCATGGTACTCAAGCGAGCGTGAAGCGTGATGGCTAGATTTGAAAATACGTAGGTATAACATATCCAGAGTAGGACCCGTCGTAAGTCTGACTGGGGAATCGATCGGGTATAAGATCGATCGATATTTAAGTCACACAAAGTTACATCCTTATAATAGGATCGCCGCCGAAAGGGTATGATTTTAAGAGTTTTTTTAAGCTATCAATCCAATAATTCGGACTCACTCAGCGGATTCAATATCTACTTAGACATAGCAGCAGAAAAACAGAAATCTAACCCATTGTCATTTTTAACAAGAAAAGGGCTTGTTAGTTTAAAACTTAACATACCTTTTCATCCAAAACTTCGTAGTCGGGATAGCAGAAAGCCGTTGACAGGTGAATGAAGACGACCAAGTTTGTCATTCTTCTTGCTATGTTCAGTGCTCTCAGGGTGCCAGAGGTGTTCATGTTGACATTGTCCTTCAATGGTGCTTCTAGCCTCAGGGTGGCCGCGAAGTGGAACACGACTGATACCTCCTTAGCCAAGTTATCTATGTCGATCGGAGATAGACCCAAGTCTTCGAATAAAACATCGCCTTGCAGAACCTTCAGCTTCTTTAATGCGTTTGGACGTTCATTTCTAACGCGATCAAATAACTGCAACGAGAATTAACTTATTGTCAGATTCATATGGTATTTTATTATTTACATGAATAAAAGAAACTTATACACGCGTCGCACCGAAGCTTTAGATTACCTATTATAAGAGAATGTAGTGCCCAGAAACACAAGAAAACTTCAAATATTTGATAGGCATTGAAAGGTTGTTTGGTTTTGGTTTCCATGAGGAATTAGATAACGTCTATTTATAAAACTTTGTTGCTAATATCAAATATTTCTTTTATTAAAAAGCTTTTAGGTTTCGTAGTTAACCAAGTTATCAAAACAAAGTTTAGACATTTATTCTTTCAGTCGGTGCCATACTCGTCTGGTAATCTTTGAAATCGGTTCAGGCTTCTTTGAGTAATCAGGCAACATTCATAAAAAGGTAACGAAAAAATAGAAAACCCCCTTTTTTTTAAGAAGACGGCTAAAAGAAGCGCTTACAGCTAAACGTTGCATGGTCTCCAGCCGCTGCGCCACGGATTTCCCTTTCTTCGGCCTCATGATGATGTATATGTTCCCAATGTCGGGCACGCTGTACAGCAGCTTCTCAATCAAGACTTTCCCCATGAAGCCCGTGCCGCCAGTGACCAGGACACTCCTGCCTTTGTAGAAGTCGCGGATTGATGGGAATGACGCCATGACTGAAACAAAAGGGAGAATTTGTTAAGTATGTTTATGTTTAAGGCTGCCATCATAAAATGAGCTTAAGTACCTTCTTGGCCTTAAACTATTTTTATTTTATTTTGGGATAGCATAGAATACAGGCATATATTTTGTAGGTACAGGCTAACTTCTAGCGGTCCCCAGCAACTGATTTTAACTGATGTCGGTTTTCCCATATAAGCTTTCATACCCTATTTCACTGTGCTTGTGGCGCAGTGGCGGCAGCGCTTTGGTAGTGATACCAAAAGTTAAGCAACCACGGCGCGGTCGTGATTGGATGGGTGACCATTCCGACCATTAAAGTGACGACCATGACAAGCATCTCCGTGCTTCGGAAGGCACGTTAAGCAGTTGGTCCCGGCTAATATCTCTTGGTATTAGTCGTTAAGCCTAGTCAGAGGCCCTAGGGCGGTTTGATAACATCTGACAGTAAGGTTTGTCACTTGCCTTACAGACACCCCTCCACCAATCCGCACTGAGCCCGCGTGGTGGAGTATGGCTCGTTCCTCCTCATAGTTGAGGTGAGGCCTTTTCCCAGCAGTGGGATCTAATAGGCTGACTTAACTTAACCCTATTTCACCCCCTTAATGAATAAAATAAATATTAAATACTGCAACTACCTGCAGTCGTTTAGTAACCGATGGATAGAATGCAAACTGCATCAAAACAGTTATCACAAATCCGCAGGTATGGTCGTACATATAGGTTTTTTCTGTGGAGTTAGGTCAAAAGTTAGTCAATAACAGTGCAAGCCAAAATACATAGGTATGTGTTTAGTGGCCAATAACCAATAGATATAAGACGTTTAAACCTTAAAGTGCCACTCAAGTGTATTTTTATGATTGTGTTTTAATCATTAGGTATTATATATTACCTAGTAGGTACCAACTTTGATTCGTACGACCTACCGATATTGAAGTTATAAGTAAGGTAGAACTATTACATAGTCTGTGTAAGAATACATAAGTAGCATAGGAAATCTTCCTGTATAAGTTGTTGAACGAGGATAATAAGCATTAAGATATTATAAATCCCAACACTTCTTAGATACTTTGTTACTACTTAGGTTAGATCGTAATCAGAAAGTTTAATCTACAGCTATATAGGTATATATTAGAGCTTTTAGTAGGCACTTTAATTTTGTTTCTAATGGTTTAGACGGGCATACAAGTATTGTAACAATACTAACGATACCAGCAGGCCACTTTATGAGGTCGTCCACATAATATCTTGAATGAAGTAGCCAAAAACAACCGTTAACGTCACGTTCAATGGTGTTGCATAATTGCTCAACAGTGGCGTAACCTTGAGTTTTAAATGTTTAGATTTAGAAGATTAAACGATGTTGGCTTTTTTATTAGTTGCAGCAACTGCAAATAACGTAATAAAAAATAAGCAAGAAATAATAATTCCTAATCTAATAATAAATTTTGACTTAACATTTGGTTAGGAACCTAACTATGACCTAAGAAAAAAACCAATAATATCTAACACATGAGTTTTAAGCCTTTTTCATTTAAAATGTCATAAAAGCTTGTTGTGTCGAATAGGCCCGTCCGGTAAGCATTCAAAGGCTTAACCCTCACTTGCTTCAAGGGATATATATGCAGATTGCAAACCATTGGCCACAATTTGGGGGATACCGATCGAACAATAATGTAGTCACCAGAAAGAATTTAATCATTACCACAAGTGGAATCTTTTTAAAATCATCCTTACGAGTATTTAGATAGTAGTGTGGTATCAACCCACTCGACTAGACTATAAGTGAATAAGTAAACTCATAAAAATGATTTACTTTTAGTTAGTGGTACTATCATCAATCTTTCATAGAATAACATCAGGCTAGCACTAAATAAGTCTACCTAATTATGTGTGTGTCCAGCTGCTTTCTACTTTAATGTATGTTTATTATAATGAATATTATAATATACTTGCTGTAACCACCGGCTTACAAAAGCATACGAGTCCGAGTTAAATAAGTCAGCCTATTAGATCCCACTGCTGGGAAAAGGCCTCACCTCAACTATGAGGAGGAACGAGCCATACTTCACCACGCGGGCTCAGTGCGGATTGGTGGAGGGGTGTATGTAAGGCAAGTGACAAACCTTACTGTCAGAAGTTATCAAGCCGCCCTAGGGCCTCTGACTAGGCTTAACGAATAATACCACAGATATTAGCCGGGACCAACTGCTTAACGTGCCTTCCGAAGCACGGAGATGCTTGTCATGGACGTCACTTAAATGGTCGGAATGGTCATCCATCCAATCACGACCGCGCCGTGGGTTGCTTAACTTTTGGTATCACTACCAAAGCGCTGCCGCCACTGCGCCACAAGCACCTCGAGTTCGAGTCCGAGTTACTTGACCTCAAGTATCAACCTTGTAGATTATGGTTTTATAATCATGTCGGTGACTTCCAGTGAGAACCACAAACCATGAAAAATCGGCTATGTTTATGCTTATCGTTTTGTAAAGTTCGTACTTTATGATAGGTATGAATAGATAGATAGACGCACGTTTTACACAATATTTTTTAAATAAAACAGAAGTACCTTAGTAAAGTATGCAACGAAAAGAAAATCACCGGAATGAACTATTTTTGGCGAGTTACATTTTCAACACACATCTGAAAATTTCACATTACCTACTTTCTTACTTCTATTTTACCTTTCCTTCCTTTACATACCTAGGTACTGGATCCCTGTCCCCGTCCTTTAAGTAAGTATTAGGTACAGCCTACTGGGTCCCATTCCAAGGCCCAAGGACTAAAATAACGATATGCCTATAGTTAGGATGTGCTGAAAATGACGTTAAAATTAATTAACTAGTACTTGCCTAGTTACTTACATGTACGTCTAGGGATTACCTGCAAGACCTACGTTGCTTTATTTAAATGTCTGTCTATTATAAAATAAATATATAGGTTAGGTACGCTATCTATCTCCTATCACCAAATATTCACTTACGATGGTACAGTTTCGTCGAAACATTCTTTCCCAACAAAGCGTTACGTCACCGATTTGGCAACATTAAGATATATGAACATAATTGGTCGTTACTTTCGCTTTTTGGCGAGCTAGCCGTGGGTGCCGTAGGAGGAAGTCATCTAGTCTTGTGCGAAGTGCACCACGTTTGTTTCGCACGGTCACCCGGTCGCCTCGCTACGTACGGTCGGCATCGCGTTGACCTACCCAAATCCATACAAATTTTATTAACGCGAAAGTGTGTCTATCTGTCTGATCTGGACTGAGGTCTGCAACCTTTTCGCGATTATGCTTTTTCCGCTATAACTTATTTACATAGGGAAAATTTAGTACTAATAAAGAATTATTTGGGACCTCGGAAGGACTAATCCTTTTCGTAGCGATATAAAAAAAAACAGTGGGGTGTAATGAGGGATGAAAGTTTACATGCGAAATTAGACATTTGTGCGTGCGAACTGCGAAGTCGCAGAAAATCGCTAGTCGGTCCAAAGTAGATTGAAAAAATGCGGAGATTTTGCATCTCACATTGATCTGGTGCCATAAGGCTAAGACCCGCTAAAGCATTTATTAGATATTGTAGCATACAAACAACCTTGTTTGTGACATGTATCAGATTAGATCAATGTTTCTGTAATCAACCTTTGTAAATGCATAGATTAAAACCAACCCTAGCTTCGTTGCAGATACTAAAACGCGGGCATGTACAGGACTATCTGACGTTTCCAATCTCGTCGTTTCTCTAATACTCACAACTTGACACAAAATAAAGATATAATATGCAATATTTACCAACATAACCCAGTACATTACACCAAATGATTATCTTGATAAACATATTTAGGTATACATACAACCTACCACCCTATTCTATTTTAAGGTGTGCAGCTACGTAGACTAGATAAAGCTACCATCATACCATAATTCATAAGCAACTTGTATGTACATATACAGGTACTTACATGACTATTATGTACTACTTACTACGATTCTCATAGCAAAACCATTCAAGTCGTGATTGACACATCCATTAGTTATTACATAAAGCCATCGCCGCTAAATACTTTACTTGATTCGTAATGTTGTGGCTTTGAATTCTTACTTGCCTACACTGACCGTGACGTGGCGTTAGACTTGCTAGAGACTTCAGGTCAAGTATAATTTCTAACTCTATATTTCGCAAACTAAGTCTAGTCCGGTCTAGTCTGAATCTGTTTACGAAATTCAAAATAAGCTTTAAAAGTTTCGTACGCGCAAAAATATCCAGATATCGTTATCGAGAGTATAAATCAAATGAGACAGCAATTTAGTTAAATAAGTAATTAATAAAAAGTTATTATTTTAAAGTACTACCCAGCAGCTTGTACTATTATTTATTCTGTGCCAGCAGCAATGTATTGCATCTAACTTGATTTTGACCTTGATTTATCTGTCATTCTGTCATGATATAACATATAGCGTTATGTACGAGATGTACCTACATTATACATTGCGTGTTTAATTAATATACAAATGAAAAAATATAGAGCAATTAAAAAGTAAAGTAAAAATGTAAAGTTTGCCTTTTTATATATAAATATAGATCCCACTGCTGGACAAAGGCCACGCGGGCTCAGTGCGTATTGGGGTAGAACAATAAATAACGAAAATGTTAATGTGTTGTTTAGTTAGGACCGCTGATAACTGCTATCAAAATGAATGAAAAACATACAGGTTGTTTCTTGTAAGGTGTCAAGCCGATGCGTGGTTATAGGTGATCACCATACCTATCAATGAAACCCCCATGTATGTTAAGCGATTTTTTATAGTTATCGAGATATTTGCAATAAAAATATGTATGTAAAAAAAATATCAAAGTGCTAATAAAAATAGGTTTATTTATTTTTACTGTACATACTATTCAGTTTTAGCTTCTAGTGTATTATGTACAAACAGCAATAAAATGCTCTCTTTTGTTAATAAGTATTTTGAACTTTTGTTTGCAAATATCTCGAAAACTACCAAGAATCACTGAAATACATGGGGTTCAATTGATAGGTATGGTGGTCACCAGTCCCCATGCATCGGCTTGTCACCTTACAAGAAATAAACTGTATCTATCTATAGTGTTAATGCAGTTAGTAGTTTTTGTTAGGAAAGTATAGGGGAGGTCAGCTCAAAGCGGCCACCTTTACTTTGAGGTGTAAAAAACCTACTGAAAAAAATGATTTTCGAAAAGATTTTTATACTGATAGGTAGAAAAAACATTTGTTTTTCATTGTACGCAATCCAAATCTGCAAAAAGTTGAAAATACATATATGACACGTAAATTACGAAAAGGTAGCAAAAAGCCGCTTTGCCCAAGGTGTCGCCCAAAGCGGCCATGGGGGTAAGGGCAAAGCGGCCAGTCCAGTAATGTATGAGAAATATAAATTTTTTGACAAAAGATATAGGTAGTGTTCGAAAAAAAAAGAATGCCAATATAGTTTAAAATCAACATGTATTTTTTATAAAACCTTTAGTGTCAATTACACATTTAAACTCTTAAAATTAATGGCACTTTTAATCAACTGTGTTATTAATAACTAAAACAAATATGTTTTCAAATGTTATAAAAAAAACAAAAAATGCTTAAAATTTTATTGCTATACATTAAATTGAGCCTTGTTGTTCCTTCACGTTTTTGATTGCTTGCGTCATTGCACTTTCGCCCCATAACCCCATTGGTATTTTTTTATTTATAATTGTTGACCATCTAAACAAAATAATCAAGTATTATAATTCGAAGTATTACACATTTATTTAAGGCCAACTGACCGCTTTGCCCGAGCCGCTTTACCTTTTTCGTGCACTTTATTTCAAAAATTAACTGCTGTCATATTTGACATTAACTTTGTAAGCAAATAATACACAAACATAGATATACATCATCTAATAAATGAGTTTTAAGGCGCATTAGATAAAAGTAATGAGTTATGGGCCTGGTGATCTGTATCACAGGTTTTCAGAAACCTACTTCAGACACCAGTCTCTCACAAATTACTGGTAAAAATTTCATGTGTACCCTTAACTTAATGTAAAGTTGCTTTGTAATTACCTATTTGTGAAGAGAAAATAAAATAAATTCTATTCTATTCAATTCTATTCTATTCTATTCTATGCATGGTTTAGATCAAATCAGGCTGGACTTACCTCGCATTTTTTTAAGGAAACCACCAAATATTTAAAAATCGTCACTGCACGCACGCGCTTGCAGTGACCGGTGCCGAATGACTGATCGGGGCGGGGCGGAAGGTTAGCTGTAAGACGAACCGGTAAAGTTCGTTATGACATTTAATAGAACCGTATTCGGAGCCATGGCCGCTTTGCCTTCTGTGGCCGCTTTGAGCTGGCTTCCC
This sequence comes from Pyrausta nigrata, assembly GCA_949316185.1. NCBI lineage: Eukaryota > Metazoa > Arthropoda > Insecta > Lepidoptera > Crambidae > Pyrausta > Pyrausta nigrata. The sequence continues at coordinate 7,542,499 of OX438936.1, forward strand.
CTAATTTCAAACTTAAGTAAACATTAATTACGGAAACGGAAACTGTGTGCTTTACCTACTTACAATATTATGTGGACTAAGTAACTAAGGCAAATGATTCATCAGATGACATAGAATCCCATAAATCTTTAATACCATACCTCGCATTATTATGATAGTAATGGTTACTACTATTACCATACGACTGATTCTGCGCAATGACGAATTTCCCATATAAGCTTTCATCCCCCTTTTCACACTAGAACGTAGCTTATTTATTTCCAGGGTCTCGAACTACCTCAATACTAAATTTCATTTAAATCGTTTGTGGTACAGTCAGACAGACACACTTTCGCATATATTATTGGTATTTATATGGATTATTTATCTTGTAGCATCTTGTAGGTACTTAGGTACTTATCTTTCTACTTTTCCTTAGATGTGTCTTTTTGTATAAAAATCATGTTGTGTTTACACACTTTTTGGTTGCCCTTCAAGTCTGTAGACCTACTATAAGTGTACCTTAATAAATCTCCCTTTGTCTGTCCACAAGCCTCCTAGAGGCCGTATTATTGAGGTTATATTGATTATTTGGCCAGAAGGCCAAATAGTCTATATAACCTCAATCTGTCTACCGCCCGTCATTACAACCCCCTTCGGCAGTAGGGGATGATTACCCTTTTTTATTTCGTAAATTGTCCCATTAAATCGACATAGGTATTAGTTTCTCCATCCACAAATATAGTGTCTTAGAAAAAATGTTCAACGCGATGAGCATTATACAAAAATCGAGGGTCTGGCCACACCTGATGCGGAACCCCAGCAATCCAGCTAAAGTACACGAGATACGAATATAGCACCTTCGGGATGGTTGTTCAGCGTGATGAGCAATTTCTATCTACACTACTAATACAAAGCGAAAAGATTTAATTGTTTGTTTGTTTGTATTGAATAGGCTCCAAACTGGACTGATTCAAATGAAATTTGGTACACAAATAGTTTGAGACCCTGGAAAGGACATAGGCCACTTTTTGTTGCGATATAAAATCATCAGGGGGTGAAATAGTGAATGAAAGTTTGAATGGAAAATCAGACTTTTAGCGCGGGTGAAGTCGCGGGCAACTGCTAGTTGACGTATAATTATCGAAGTTTTGATACACCGGATGTGGAACCCTAGCAGCCCAGCTAAGCTGTAGGAGATAACAAATATAACGCGTTGGGGATGGTTGTTCAGCAAAATAGCACTTTGTGTTTCAATATAAACATCGAAGATCTGGTACACCTTATTTGGACCGAGCGGCCAAGTGTGTGGATGCGTAGAAAAATAATATTCGATAAGTATGTATATTAAGTCAGCAAAATAATAAATAATATTTACTGGTTAAAACCCCCGAGGCATTTAAATTGTAACACAATATAAATGCCTCGGGGCTTTTGTTATAATAATGTTATCCATTAGGTTTTAAACGTGTGCAGTTCCCAATAAGTGTGAGTTTCTGCATCAGGCAAGGGAAGTCGTGTTGATGTGGAATTGCCGAAGTCATTCCTATGGAATTGAATTGAATTGGTTTGAAATCAGCCGCCCTAGGGCCTCTGACTAGGCTTAACGACTAATACCAACAGATATTAGCCGGGACCAACTGCCTAACGTGCCTTCCGAAGCACGGAGATGCTTATCACGTCTTGGACGTCACTTAAATGGTCGGAATGGTCATCCATCCAATCACGACCGCGCCGTGGGTTGCTTAACTTTTGGTATCGCTGCCGCCACTGCGCCACAAGCACCTAAATTATGGATGTAAAGTCTGATTGTTTTATTTTCATTTATATTTTATGGACAGTTGTCTTTCTTCCGCGTTTCCATAGTTCCAATCACCGGCTTATGTTTCGGTCTCTAACAAAATTCAACATAATATACAATTTTATATACCTATGCGTATCTATATATAACAATATAAATTCTTCGCAAACACGAAATGCTGGAAGTAACATCTGCTTTTATTTGATATCGCTGTGGGTAATTTTCCCGGCGTACACCGGCATTTTTATTTTTGGTCTACTAAAATTAGGCAGTATGCAGTATATCCGGTCCTTAGTTCGCTGGCCTTGTAACGGTAACATCTAGAACCATTGCGGTTGATATTGCGACCGAGCTCACTCTACTATTTGGTTAGGTAACACAGATAAAAATTACTTAGCATGTGTTTGGGTAACCCTGAAAATAGGTTTGGTAAGAGCCCGTTCAACAGACTACTGGGTTTAATGCATTTTGTGAATATCAATTGAGAAATCGGTGTCCAAAAATACGGGCTTGATAAATATTTAATACATTAAGGTAAGCAAACATTGTTTTGTGTTAAATATTTAATTATGGTGCCACATTATCTCACTAATATTATAAATGCGAAAGTTTGTGAGTGTGTATGTTTGTTACTTCTTCACTACTGAACGGATATGGATGAAATTTGGCACAGAGATAGATTATAGTCTGGAATAACATATAAGCTACTTTTTATCCCGAAAAAAAAACACAGTTCCTGTAAGATACAGAAATAGAAGCTTACGCGGGCGAAGTCGCGGGCAACAGCTAGTTTTACTATAAAATAATGTGACAGACCCCAAGCAAAGGTAAATGGCCGGTTGTGACTTAAGACATTATGTTTATTTAGTCATTAATAGTAAACAACCGGCCATAAGGTACCTTTTCTTGTGGACTGTCACTAAATGTATCAACTATTGTTCGCCACGAGATCTAAGGCTCCGCGTAGATGGGCCACCGACCACCGCCGCCGGTGGCTAGCGACAAGTTTACATTATTTTTAAAACCCATCGCCGCAGACGTGAAGCGAGTAAGCGTCCACTCGCGACTCAGTGGCTGCGACACGCCACCGGTAGCTGCCACTCGCCATTTTGACAAAACATATGTCAAAGGATCTAGAAGATGAGTGTTTAATTGTAGCGGCCACCGATACCTTCGTTTACGCAGGTACTAAGGGTGTAGCGCGCGATAGCCACCGGTGGCGGTGGCACAGAATACTTGGCGGTGGTCGGTGGCCCATCTGCGCGGAGCCTAACGATCGCGATCGTTAGCTTTAGGCTCTTAGAAAGGCTAATATGCTGAAGTAAATTTTTCAAGTATAGCGTAACTAAGATTGACAGTACAATACTTAATCACTTGTAGACACAAGTGATTAAGTGATTAAGAATAAGTTAAAAGCTGTAAAAAATCAGTGAATTTTGCAACGTAAAAAATAATTATAAGATTCAACAATGCCCGGATACAGCCGATTTCGGTCCAGTTTCAATAGGTAAACCATGGCTAATAAAATGTAGTTAGTTATGTCCCAAGAAAAATAAGAACATACTGTATAATCTTTAAGAGATGAAAGAAGAAGAAAGGATAATGACTTGTTTGTAATAATTATAATAATAAATAAATAATAATAAGGTAGTATACCTATATTATCATCTCTCATTTTACCTGATCACTGCTATAAATATTCAATGATTCTACATCTTTCTTATTACTACTACACAAAGCTATTGATATAAATTATTTTAATATTCGATAGAATGCATAACATTAAAATTTATTATAGAAACATCGAAACTGAATTGTAATCGGTGTCAATGAACCTTAAAACTTTCCGCTGTGTAAGTTTGCTATAAAAATAAATTTTATTTCTACGATCTCTAAAAAAGATTGATATTGCCGTTATTCTGTCTGCATACGAGTCATAGGGCTCGTTTCCAATGTGCCCTGTCTAAGATTAAATGTATGGCCATTCTCTCTTTCTCTGTCAAACAAACGAAAAAAGACGTACTATAATAATTCAGAAACACCAGACTGCCGCCAAAACACCTGTCAGTTGCTAAGAAAATTACAGAATTCATGGACAATTTAGAAGGTATTTTATGTGAAGACGACTAAAGTTAGACGCAAACACGCAAATTCCTTGTAAAAATGCGAAGAAATAGCATCCATCACTTAATTTGACGTTTCTAAATTATTGTAGTCTGTCTTTTTTTCGTTTTTAGCAGAGAAAGAGGGAGACTGAACTTAAAAGACATTGTCTATCTATTTATAGAAGTTCGACCAAGTGGTGAACTAGAGCCACCATTATTGATACCTATTATTGATTTTACTACTTAATCAGAATAACTTAAAAAAACGGACAACTTTTCTAATATAATTAAATCTGCAACTTGTACTTTTCTTTGTTTGGTTATCATACAAAACTTTCTAACGACCAAATTGGCCACTTTTTTGTTGTTTTTTGTGATACGGTCAAAATTACATGTAGTGTAAAGCAGGTTTACATTTTTTTAAAATTGATCTAATTTAGAGAAACCTGAATTAGATCAATGGTATCGAGTTTACCATTCCCTTAAAGAAACATTAGGGTGATACGTTGTACCTACCTGTGTGAGACTTTCAGCCTCCTATACTACGGACCTTAATTGCGACGACTTATATTTTATTTATTTATGTTAGCCTATCTGCTAGCTACGTACATATATCTGTTTTCACTAACACGGTGTCTTACAGATTGGTGACATTATTTTCTTACCAAAACACCCATTGGTAATAGCTTACCCACGTAAGATATGTAACTTTTCCATCTCGTATTAGACTCTCGTTCTTTTTCAGCTTTTTCTTAGAGAGATTTTCTCACTCTCGCAATTCCCCTCTAAATAGGTAGCTAGGTACCTAGGTACTTGATTGCTTCTTCACCAATTTATCAGCTTCCAAGAGCCTTTTTCATTGATGCGAAGAACATAATGTCTTTTAACGTCTAAATTACATACTTACCTACCTGCTAAAGTAACATAGCTATATCCTAAAAGGATTCCCTAAATGCCTCTTCATGACAAGGGCTCAAATGAAGCAAAAAAAAATCTTTGTAATACAGAGCGGGTCGAAAATTGTTAGTAGCTCGTTCATGTATTTTGTATGGATGGAGGGTGGATGTCTTTGCTATACCAATTTGTGTATTTTAATTCACTCGTATTGTTATTTTGGCTTGAGAGACATGGCTGCCTAGATTTAATTAAACAGACGATGTGCCCCAATACAGAGGATATCCCAGCGCAGAAAGGTAATGTTTTTCTTTAATTTTAAATGGGTTTGCTCTTGACTCTAAACTAAGCCAGATTCCCGTTAGGTCTCTCCGTAGGATAAGAAAGATAATTTGAAAAAGGGAATGAAAAACAAATTATTTATAGAATCCAGAAATTATCATCTGCATCAGCAAGATCATTAATTATATCTACTGATCTTGTTGTGTTGGTGTTCTTAGCATATCAAAAGAAGATGAAAGGATCAAAATGTAATTTATAAGATAGAAAGTTTATAGATCCTCGTTTTTTAATGTTACTAATATAATTCACGTTTGGTCGTTTTCACTAGATAGTAGGTAAGTTTTTAAAAATAGCGAAAGACAACAAATCTGACTCTCACGCTGCTATTTTTAGATAAGTTGTAAACAAGCTATTTTGGAATGGAATTTTACTGTATGGCTGCAGACAAGCATAATTATAGTCGAGTCATGTGATAGAGCCATAAACAAAAAGTAAATTAATGTTGTGGCTAGAAAGTGGGCGTTTTAAATCGGGCATGCGTCAGTTCAAGGCCGGGCTGAACTATAAAGAGTAAAGATCCTTACAACAGAAGACCTTTTTCACTTGACTAAAACAGTAACCAAAATATACTGCAATGATACTGACAGTTTAATGAAAAGTAGGAATAGTTCCCCTAACATAATACCTTTACTATTTAACTTTTGGTTCATAATGATATTTAACCCTGTTCTGGAATTTCTCCCCAACAGCACAGATACTTAGAATTTATGTGAGTTCTTAATTTCACCCTTTTGCCAGAAATTATTGTCACCATGATTTGAACTTTTCACACACACATTTTAAATTGAGACCAATTTGAGAAAACAAATGTAAATCTACGATATAGTTCGCAGCGTCGAGTTCCATATAACAATAAAAAAAATCTATCCGTTTTCTTTGGCCAATTTCAAAAACTCTCTAGTTAGTTATAAAGAGTAAATGATAAAATTATGATGAATGACAATATTCTTTGGGTTTTTGGGTAGATTGATGCGAAGCCTGCACACCCTGCACGTATCAAAGTCAAAGCGGTGCGGTGCCAAACGTGGAAAACCACCCACCCCTACACTACTTACAAAAAATAACACCTAACTTTTCACTCAAGGTGGTAATAGGGTACGCTACAATAGGCTTTTACACATAGCCAGTCCCGTTTGCATCATTTTTATCCTTCGTGCTTGAAGTATTAATTTCTGATTAAAATTGGTTGTCTGCCACGCACGCCAAAAAACGTACGAAGGACAAAAAGTACGCAAACACCACTTTTAAGTATTTTATTAGGGTGTCAAAACGGAAAATTTATTAAAATCGGTGTCTGTCTATTATTATGAGCTCTTTGTATCTCAGTAATAATAGACAGACACCGACTTACGAGTAATCCACGTAGGTAATAAGTGGAGTCCTATCAACTTTGAAGTCACCCTTTCGCTAACTTTCTTTCCTGCCACATTGGCAAATAGAAAATTGAAGATGGCGACGATCTCAAAGAACCCTTGTGTCTAGATGTAGACAAGTCCTGTTAACATGACAAGTCCTGTTAACTGTTAACATACCTACTCACTGCAATGCAATAATGTTATATTTTTGAAAGTCCTCAAAACTAAAATGATAGCTTTTAGGAAAGCAATAATAGCTTTCAAATTGAAGTCTGGAAAACAATTAAGCTTTCATAATATTTTAACTGAAAAATCATATGTCACTGCTATCGTGCGTGATAGGTTTTGAATTAGACGCTTGTTGAGCAAAAAACGGTGGTACCGAACCCTCAATGTCAGTGTTCGTCTCGTATTTTTTCATACATAGGTACCCAAAAAAAAAAAAAAGTGAACGGACGAGTGCTATCTTGGCAGACGAGAAGTTTTCGTTCCATTTAGTTACATAAAGTAGCTATTAGCCTTTCGTTTCGGGGCTTTGACCTGTCTATTTTTAGTGGTCTCGGAGAAAGAACTATTCACTTTTTATAGTAATGTTGTTTGTTATTAATGCTTTGGTTTATTTAATTTAAAAAAAATGATTGGAAACTTGTGTCACGGTACGAGGCGAATGGGAAAACCAAGCCAACAAGTACAAAAAATCAATGGTGCGTGATTCGAAATGGAATCAAGCTTAAGTACTTGGTAAAAGCATGGTAAAATAACTTATTGTACTTTTTTTGAGAATTACGCTGACACAGCTCTACAGTTATGTAGGTAAAAGACATGGTTTACTTGTAAAATAAAATCAATTGAAAGTGTTGTAATTTTTTGGTGTTGCGCCAAAGCACTTTATACTACCTGTTAGAAAAAAGGCTATAAATTGCTCTTTCGTCCGATCGATTCGGTGGCGAAACTGAATATATGAGATGGATTCAAGGCTTCCCGTTTAAGTTAGAGTTATAAATTATTATATTTCTTAATATTACACCCGAACGATGGTTTTGAAATTACAAGGCTAAAAATAAATGCAATTATTTCTAAATATATCTGACCCGATCTATCACGCATTGAATATAAACGATTAATTATTCTGTTTGTTCCTTGTAGAGTTATATAATTGAAGAGGCACTCAATACATACTAAATATTATTACGATACGAAGTAAGTGATGATTTAGTTATTTTTACATCTCTTTCGATGTTAATCTAGTCTAAGAATTTACATTCTTTAGATGAAAATTAAATAACTAACGTTTTTATTGATTTAACGATATCATAAGCAAAGACTTGACTATCGCTCTTACGAGGGCCTATGAATATGAACTTATGATGATTATGGAATATGAGACTAGAATTATCTCTGTAGTTATATTGGGATATAACTTAGGCCCCAAATTATTTTTACAGCTCTAGCATCAACATTTCGGAAGTTGCATTTAAACTTCCATCCCCTAGACTATGGATTTGCAGTGTAAAAGTCCCAAGATTTAGAATCCTGTTGTTGTTTGTGTAACTAATATTAGCTTACATGACAATTTCAGCTTTCTAGGACTTCGGGAAGTAAGTACATACGTTTGATTTGGTTTGATTAATAGATGATGCAAAAGATTTCGTCAGTAACTCACTAGTGACGAAATCGTGTTTTTTAAATATCAATAAAATAAAAACTTTAAGATCTATAAATAAGTTTGCCATTTGTATCATATTTTAAGAATTTGGATAGGAGAAGAATCATGGTCAAATTTCATCTAAACTCAGAATATTGCAAAGTTTGAAAAAAATACAAATTTTGAAAGGCTTTATCGCGGATATTAAATCCGCGCAATTTTAACCTCCTTAAAATGTCCTGAAAGGGTACTAAAAAACTATTCTTTTAGGGTTAACATCGCTAAAATGTAAAAAGAACTGAAATACCTATATTTGCGTTTTTGACACTGTTGCGTTCAGTACTTCAAAAAATCTGCAAAAATCAGAAACTAACAGATTTGACGCAAACGATTATCATCTTGATTTTTGAAGAATAAAAAATCTTGTCTGGTGGATATAGTACTCGTATATCCCTCGCTTAGCCTACTCGTAGCTTAGCTCATCTGGTAAAAGGGCAGTCTTATTGGATACCTATTAATCACCTATGTTAATAAGCAGTAGCACCAACATCATCTATCGCCCGAGTGATTGCTGACACTTAGATAATGTACGAGTACACCAGGATATTTAGGCTTTACAAATGCAAAACCTAAACATAACACAACTTTAAACTGACACTTAAAGTGAAAGTTAGATTCATGATTGGTTAACAATATATCATAATTGAGTACATTTAAGTTTTAACGGCATTGTATAAAAACAAATAATTGGATATAAAGTATACCAAATCTTCTGATAGGTGGACTGGAAGAAGTCCCGTAGGTGTGACTTTCATGCGATATACAGGTAAGTAGTAGGTATAGCTAATTTAGGTCAAAATTTATAATAAAGTGTTGAGTGGACGACGTCATCATGAGATACACAATCTTGTAGAGATTATATAGTAAATCGAATAAAATGTAATAATATGTAGATGTTATATTTACTATTGAATAGTTTTTAGTCAATTATTATTATACTTATCTCTTTAGTAGGTAAAATCATAGACAAAAATACTTAGTTAACATGCTCAAGGAAATTCGCGTAGGCATACAAAAACTTTCGCAAGGCGAATATTAATGTCTAAGGGGTTTCGCATCATGTGGTAGGAGAACATTATAATATAATTATGTACGTAGTAGTATGGTAATTTGTTTGGTAGATAAAATCAAGGTATGACTCAAAAGGCAGGTATGATTTCTGATAGGTTCTAACAAAGAAGGCAAATACTACGCCGATATCAATTTGCACGTTTGGGAGAAAGAAGGAAATTACCACATTTCACGACATAAGGTGGACCCACTAGGCCACACCTCCAGTGCAGTTCTTTTTACTAAGTATAGATACTTTATTTTTCATAATATTAGCCAACATACCTAAATATTGTTTTCGGAACAAAACTTTGATTTGAATAGTTCAACTTTGGTACAGGGTCCCACCATATAGGTTTTGCATGTGAAAAGTCAATTAGCGAATCAAAAGGTTTTATGTAATAAGATGATTTGAGTCAAATCGGAAATTGGATTGTGGAATTGCATGAATTAAAATTGCCCGACAAAAAATTAAATTCAAAACAAATAAAAAATCATATAATGGTTGTTTAGGGATAAATATGTACAGTCTAGTGTGCTGGTCACTGAATCTTGGGTGAGTACTTTGTGTCGGTTGGTGAAGATTGACTGTGGAGTGCCACATAATACATAGATCAGGCAGCTTTTAAAACGGATAATATTATCAGAATGTTTAGGAGTTCTTACCCCTCTACTATTAATGAATTGGCCACTGATAACACTAGTTAAAAAAATATGAGATGGCTATTTTGGAATTAGTGACAGATAGGTAACATTACATAGTAGAGACAAACATTTAAAATTAGCCGTCACATGTATTCAAGCAATGTAAAAATCATTTTTAGTAAGGGTGTTAGTCTAGAGCCCCATATTTTAGGTATTGTGTATCTAAGTAGATACAGGTAAGAACGGGACCTAGTACCTCGTTAGGTATCTAGGTACAAACAATGTAAAGGAAATATCAACAATAATAAAGTAAACATAATTATAAAGATATAATGGATCCGTTTTCCTACTGTTTCAGTCGATTGAAATAATTAATTAGACTAAGGTATTGTTTTCAAGACAGCTTTAAGGTCCCTTGGTGTCAATTGCTGTTGTGCTATGTAGAAATAATAGACTGTCTGCCTCATCTGTCCAATTTTTTTGTACATACAATTGTTTCAAATGTAGAGGCTGGCTACGAATGTTTAATAGAATTTTAAATTATCTCTATCCACCTGAAAATATTGTAGTTAATACCAATAGTTAGGTATCTATATCAACCATTTGTTGTACTGTATTATTGGATACTCAAATCAGTGTTTTGTAGAGTATTTATATTAATTTCCCGAAAATAATACTATTTCGAGCAAGTCATAACTACATAGATACTTGTTACATTATTGATTAATACTCATATCTACGTACTTACTTAAGTTTTGATAATTTTAGCCTGTCCTAATATATATCAGTTAACAGCGTTTAAGTAAACCTTCATTTTGCAAAGTTATTCAATAAAATTCTGTATATGTCCCTATCCTACCATATGTCCCATTATCTTTGTTAATGGCAATTTTATGTTTAATTATTTTTTTATTACTGAGATGATTATTGCTGAGCAATGTAATGTTGGCTCAGTTGATCAAAAATTTTATGATCTTCAGAAGTCCGCTATCTAAAGCCCAACTTATAATAACATACAAAATGGTAGCACCTATCACAAACGGTACACAGTGCAATCGGACCATGAAAAAGTTCATTTTGAAATTCAATAAAAAATCCGAACAAAGAAGATTCGATATTGTGATAAATATAATATTAAACAAAATATAAACTTACTTGTAGTAACGTGAGGAGCGTTAGAGGACACCAACTTTGTACAACCTGTCGCGCGAACCTTCCGCTGCGGACTGCGCACGCGTCGCTCTAAGATATTAGATAACATCATCCATCTCGAGGCTCTATTACCAAAAGTTCGGCACTGGTTCAAAGTCCGACACAGTTCGGACGTGGCCAAGTAGAAACGGAAATGACAACGTTATTTTAGGAGATGTTAGCTCCCTTCAATCTTTGGCGTACATCTCTCACACTACTATAATCATTGTTAACTTAAGGGTTATTTAAATAAATTGAAATGACCAGGGACCTAATTGCATAGACAATTATTTCTTACTTTGTGGACTGTTTTATTAAACGAGTGATTGTTTTGTAACATAGCACCTTAATATAACGTAAACTAACGTAAACTTTAAAAATAATAATAACAGTAATATTCGGGGAAAATGTGGGCCAAACATCTGATCTGATCTGAGCCATCTACCTACTCCCGTATTTATTTCCACTCAACTCTCATTTTGATTTTTAACGATCTGTCCATCGAGCGAGAAAACATAGACAGACAGCATCACATATTATAGGTACATACATTGCTCTGATCCCGAAGTAAGTACTAAAGCTCTTGTGTTATCGAAATCAGAAACAACGGTGGTACCACAACACCCAGACCCGAGACAATATAGAAAATACAGATTTCTATGTGGACCCGACTGGGGATCAAACCCGGTCAAAACCTTGAGAGATGGCGACACCTTAAAAACCGATATGCAAGCCACTTGACCACGGATTTTGCCACGCGGAGGTCGTCAAAATGAGTGCGACATGTCATATTTGACAGCTTTACATGCTTACAAACGGTCCGGTAGTTCTTTTTTTTGATTTTATGTGTTTTCTAGTTAGTGTTATAAAAAAAGAAAAATGCACAATTGCATTATTCCTCTGCTTTATAAATTTTAAAATCCAAAAAATGAGGTAAATTAAATAAGTATAATTATTTTCCTTAGACTGGGCCATTACTGAATTACAGTATTTTAAAGTAAAGATAAGTTTTGATGTGAAAAAAGGTTTTTTTACTAAGGCAGACAATGAGGGATTTTCCTAGTGTCAATAACTCAGTACTTAAAAATGATACTAGATGGCGATAACCAAACTAAATGTGGTAGATTTCAACAATTTAGTGACCATCAAGATGTTTTTTCCATAAAATTCAATTTTTAACTGCAATTAGAAACTTGCTAATATTTAACGTAAGTTCTTCCACTACATGTCTGTTCACATAATATTCCAATTATTTGTTTTATGCTCAATGATTTCGACGCAATATTTATACAACTTAAATAAATAGCGCTATCTATCGACATAAAATAGAACTAATGTTATGAGTTGTCAGAAAATACCTCATGGACCGCAATCTTATGTGTTATGTCTGACTAGTTGTTACTAGTAAATTGGCTGTTGCCTGTTTACTCTTTTCTTAAATGAATCCAGATTATAAAGTTTAGGAAACACTTCAGTTGGCAACGAATTCCACTTTCATTCATTCAATTTTGCTTTTTGGGTCTGATGAGTGATCAGAGATGAGTGGTCTAGGTGCCAGACTAGCGATGGGCGATTGTTCGAAAAAAAATAATCGAATGAATCGACAATCGACCATTCGAACTATCGAATGTCGATTTAGTAGTTCGGAAAAAAATAATCGAATAATAATCAACAATCGAATGATAATCTACACTCGACCCTTTGATGCATTCGATTGAATTGCCGCGACAGGACAGGCAGCGCACAATGATTAATCAACACGATGAATGACGATTCATTCGTTAGTAGTACGGCCTGCGCACCGCACGCTCCGGTATTGCTCGTCGCATAATCGAATGACTGCGGTTGCTTATCGAATACATTCGAATAATTCGATTAATTTAGTAATAATCGCCCATCGCTATGCCAGACCACTCATCTCTGATCTACCTATCCCAGAGCGGGTGATGATCATAATATTTTATCATATTGTAGCCTTGTTAAGAAATTTATTTACGAAAAAGAATAATATATCAATAGTCGACTAGGAATTTTCGTAGGACACCTGTATAATAGATAGAGGTATTAGATTGTTTTTTACATTTACCAACCAAATTACCTAGCCCAAAGCCCCTGCAGGATTCGAACCCGCAACCGCTGTTTTTATAGTCCAGGGCTCTAACCACTACACCATGACGGTCGTCAATAACTTAATAACATCTTCTAGTTGTACTACTTGGGTTTAGAATGGGTCGGATGGCAGAGTTAATGAATTAATAATTAATCGTATGTAAGTTTAGGATCAAGGCGTAGGTCATACGCTAATTATCGCGGAGCTGAGTAGGAAATGAGACGTTAAGTCGCTTATTGAGTTATCGATTTATATACGCCATTTACATACTTAACTACAAGTAGAAAAATGATTGTCGAATACGGTGATAAAATTTTCTCATGTTAGTATAGCTACTAGTTAATATTTCGTAGTTACGAAACATTTTAGACTACAGGCCCATGTCCAAAATGGATGGGTCATATGAACCACCAGTGGCCCTAGCATGAGTTAAACAACATATCATTATCGCGGCCGTTTATCGTATTTTGACAGCGTTATATCATTAGTCTACCGCTGCTAACATGTCATGCCATTTATGTCATGTCTAACTGTCAAAATACGAAATACGATAGAAAACGATAAAATTGTCTACACACTCTAACATGAGTCTCTTTTATTTGTCTATTTTAATCTATTTTTGACATTTTCGCATGACATATTATCGTGGTCACTTGGTGCTAACGACGAAGAAAAAAACTTGATTAAAGTCGGTGAAAAACTGTGTAAAACGCGAAAAATATGTCCGTACCGATATATATATTTTGTGTTAAACGCATATGACGAACGACCAGTGTAAGAAATACGACAGAAACGCATCGGTGATATTTGCGATCAAGTCGATTTCTGAGAGTGTATTTCAGTCGCTTTGGCGAATATTTAAGCCCATGGATACTGATATTTCACATCATTGACAGGCTTAGCTTGGCCCCAACTAGTCTATAAGCCTTCTAGCGGCTAGAAGGCTTATAGAATCTAGCCTATTTGAAGGTGAGATCTCCAATATAAACACTTACGGAAATCATTTATCACAAAGAGCTCTTTCACCTACACAAAAGCAAAGAATAGCTGTTATTGTTGTGTTTTATAAACTTACAAAATACCGTATTGAAAACAGAACCTAACCTTTTATGATGTATGTTATTTTACATAGGTAGGATAGGTTAGGTAATCATTATTTTTGTTTCTTAGGGTCTACCTATGTTGCCTCCTTTTGACCCATGAAAACAACAGCAAATTGGACAACACCGCTCTCTGTGCTAAGCCCAAACTACTGTAAGCAGTGTCTACAGTCTAGGACCAGTAGTAGGAAGCATATATTAAGTGTATGTAAATCGGTGAAATAAATTGTGAAAACTTGCACACTAAAATATCTTAGATATGTAAACTTCCTTAATGTAGCTTTGTGCACTAAAAAGTATTCCAGTCAATATCTGCGCCTAACTTGCTTTTGAATAACTTATGGGGAGCCTACTTTTACCTACGTACCATATACTTATATACCTTATTATATATAAAGGTGGATAAAAGTAAAATTAATTGAAGTAGAAAAATCATTAGTCAAATAAACAATAATATGTAATTTTATAGAATAATAATCGATAAACCTTTTCTTAAAATTTTAATATGATAAGTCTTATCACCATAGTCTCCACTGCTTCTTACAAGTCAACGTTGACTGCGATGACATTTTCTGAAAAATAATACATACTCTTTAATACTATGTTTTTCATGATATCTTTTGATTTTGTTACAGGTGACTCAAGGTATCTATTAAAGGTGGAAAATGTTGAAAGCAATTAAATCATAATAATTATGAACAATCAAATGAACATGTCAATAGAACCTGCATATTTACTAACATATCACAAGCTTGAAGGGATCAAAAATTATTCACAATTACTATCAAAGTGATGCATGTTGGTACTACTACAAGTATTCTGTGAAATAAACTTTTCCTTACATTTGAATCCAATTTTGTTCTGTTCCAGCGTACCTTCCAAAATTAAATCCTGAAATACAATGTAAACACATATTATTATTTAATAAACTAATATGTATTTTCTTTTTGTGCATACTTAAACGTCTAAGTATGTAGGTATAGTTGGTTTAGTTACTACCAAATTTTCAAATACCAAAGAAAACACTCTATGACAAAATGTTGCATGTCTGCTTAAATGCTTCAATACTTACTGTTTTTCACTGCTCTACTGAGCGATATGGACCCAGTTCGTCCAACCAATATAGGCCTAAGGTAATCCTACTGGTTGCTCCACCTTAGCAGCTCCTTGAGGAGTCAGGAAGGTAGCAAAACCCAGGTGCGCTTTCATGTATGATAAGTAATCTGTACCTATATTACATCACAGTTTTAAAAGTAAATGATCATATTAGTTTATTTTCCATTTGTTACTTTAATAACACAATTTGTTGGAAAATATTAATGGGTACGCCTTTGACTTTGATTTATAAAACAGAGGCCCTACTCCGATTGACGTTGTCCGTATTGTCGACTTTAGCCGTCCCTGTCACTCACGCCAGAATGACATCGCTACCGAGCGAGATGGCTATCGGACATCGTCAACTAGAGTAGGGACTCGGCTGTCAAAACTGTCAATGTCATGTCAAAAACAGATGTAAGTAATTTAGTTTTAAATCGATAGTCGTGCTTGGGATCAAGTGTTTAAGCCAAATCGGTATTAAAATTGTACGAATGATTGAATATCAACGAAATGTTGTATATAATCTGTGGTCGTGTGGATAAAGGCTTCTCGTGGGAAGTATTTCTATCGTAAGTGGTTGCCATGTTAGGAAAAATGATAAAATAAGACACGATGACAAATTTTCTTATGTCTAACGACAATTTAACGATGTTGTACATCTTAGCCCAACAGGTGACGTGTATAGGACGATATAAGAGCATAAAATAATAAGATTCAGCACTATGCTGTCACTTCTAAGCTGTCCAACTGACTGCTGCTGAGAATTCAAAAGTGCAGAAGAAGAGTAAGTACATTTTTACTTAGCAGACCTCTTCGGATTATTTTATGCAATGTGAAGAAAACTATAAGTTTTATTAGCTTCTATTTATGTCATATCATAATTATAAAGAGTCCCGGTTGGAGTCGAAACACTGGGTCCGCGGGGTCTCAACGTTATCTCTTTTTTCAAAGAGATTTCCAAGAAGCTGGTTGACATCAGTGTTGCGACCCAAGAGCTGGCAGCTACCTTGCTTACCGTTTAAGCATCGCTATCAAGCGCGTAATGCTGCCAGCATCCTGGGAACCTTACCACAAAGACCCTTTTTATATTTTTTGTTTCTCTATTGTATTAAATAACTTATCTTAATTTATATTGATAAGTTGTATATATGTTACTAAATGGTATAATTATTTAAGTATATTTTTTGTTTGCTGAAGTTTCCTTTGCTGTCCGGCCTGACCCTTCACTATAAAATTAAGTAGGTAGGTATTCCGAGTTTCTGCCTAGGCATCGCTAAGTTTCTTACGCTGTCTTGACGGATCTTGGAGAGAAAAAAAACTCCGGTTTAGAAATCTAAATCATTTATAGAAATAACAATATAGTATTGTATTTACAGAAGCCTAATAGATTCAAGGGTCCGGTGTTGCGCTCTGGGTCTCATACGTGCAGCGACATGTCTCCGAGCCTGTGCACTGGCCACATGCACTCGCAGTCGGCTGGTATCACCATTGTCCTGGTCTCCCAACAGTTACTGAAGAAAATATATAGAATCTTTTTATTTATCACTCAAACTAATTGATTTTTGACGGGGTCTCAATAATAGGATAAACTTACGCATAGATGCAGGAACTAGGCTGACAATTTGACTTCATTAGCTACTAATGGGTCATAATTTTCTCCTTGAAAACTGTCAAATGTGTGTGTGTCATTAGTAGCTTATAGCGAAAACTGGCAAATCAATGTCACATTAGTAGCTAATAGAGGCTTTATTTTATGCCACTCCTGCTATCCTTTGTTCCAGTTGCAGGAGCACCTACAGACCGTTTATCTCCTAGAAAATATTCAAATGACACAAGTACAAGTAGCTAATCACTTTAAAACTTTTGCGTTGGATTAATAAAACACAGGAATTAACGACGGATAGTAGTAAAACATTTATCTTTCATTTTCCTGACGTTTTGAGTTGAACTGACGACGTGATCAGTGGTGGTCACTGGCAGACTGAGACCCGAGTCACCAACATTTAAGCAGTTTGTAAACGCCGGCGAATTGGCGGTTAATTTAACAGAATTCCCACAAAGTCAAATAAAGCATCAATCGATGTTTTCCAGCTGTTTAATAATTATTGGTGAACTCGGGTCTGAATGTTTAACCGTCGCGCTACGTCCCGAATGGAGGCATTAAAGCTTAGTGATTCTTGCAACTCTAAGAACAGGGTAAGGGAATAATGATGATGACGGGGTCTCAATAATATCCCATTAAAAACTAAATGAAATGCAAAATGTTTTTACTGCAGTTATTTCAAATAAATCTGCGTTTCTACGACTTTAGCCCGATTTAGGGTCACAGCACACTTATCCACTCGTAAACGGGACGTAAACGTATCAAATCGAGCCATTCAGAATTCTTTGTATAAAACTTCGTTCCCGCCTCTGGTGGTAATTTTTTCAAATGCATATAATATATATTTCGATTCCAAAGTGAATGCTTATCACTTAAAAACAATTATTTAAACTTTGTATTGCAAAGCACACTAATCGGAATCGTAACGTAATCGCCTCGCCTCGAGACAAACTCATGAACCGCTTTGCGGGTCAGTCAACTAGGCGGTCCCCGCGCTTACGACTCCTCGTCCACCCTTGTCCTTTTCAGCCCTCCCGCCGTAAGCGCGGCGTCGCCCTACCGTAGCTGAGTCGATGTACCGGAGCTGCTGATCCGGTTAGGTTACGTGCTTACGTTAGGCAGCGAGGCGAAAGACGATGCAGTGAAGATCCCTTTCCGAGTTGATAAGTGTACTATGACCCTACTAAACCATATCAGAATCAGACCAGAATCAGTCCGTTCATTCTGACTCTGAATATGACTGACAAATGTGGTGAGTTCCTATTTTTTTCTGTGCTCATTATGATAGTATATGCAATAAGCGCATTGTTTTATCGGTAGTATTTACCTAGAATATCGTCTTCTAGTTAGATGTATGGTCTTATTCCATTGAACGCACGAAAATCCAAGACTGGAACATATCTGTAACATTTTCATAAAATCTTATAATTCTCAAGTATTAATTATGCACACTGCTCCTTATTATTAAATAAGGGTGAGACTCGACAAAAAATATGAGATTAGATGATTCTCGAAAGGAACTAGACCACCAGCACCCAATTAACAAACCCTTGAAAAGTTTCCGTGTCGGATCCTTTCCGAATTCGAATGTCAAACATTTCATCCGAACGGAGTTTTCGAAAGCTAATGTCATTTGTGCAATGGTAACGTCAAAGTTTTCGATTCCGAGGTTTCAGAATCGCATTTTTTTTACGACTTCGGAAACCTGCCTCTCGGATCCGAAATCTGTAGTTTCCGTCGTTTGTGAATGAGGGTGCAGATGTTAGGATCTCATGAGTTTAGAGGGTACAGTTATAGTCGTGTAGGTTATGACGTCAGACCTCGTTAGAGACGCCTATGTCTTCGCGCATGGTCGAGGTACACAGCACTTCTTCGTAGTAGGCGGGCCTGTACTCGTACTCATTGGTGTTCAACTTTCTGATCCTCCTTTCCAGGTGGCATATGGGATAGTGCTTCTGAGAATAAATTAATAAATTATTTCAACAATCACACCAATTCCCTAGCCCTAAAACAAGGCATGAGCTTGTGCTATAGCGACTAGGATAACGGATAGACATACTTGTTTATATATATATAAACGTTCATGACTTAGGTGGTACACACGGCCGCAAGTCAGACTACCCCACTTTGACCTTAGGACCGCCTCTACTCCGTTAGCAATAAAAGCTGTTTTCGTAGTCCACGTGGGTAACCTGACTTGCTGCTGACCGTACAAATGTTCGTGCTCATCACATTTGGCCCTTGCGGGATTTGAACCCGCAACCGTCTGTGTTGTAGTTCAGAGCGCAAACTATTGCACCCAACCAAGATGGTCGTCGAAGACTAAAATGAATAAAAGAGAACTGTAAGTAAATACTAGATATCTAATTTAATGCTAATAATGTTCGATCCTTTCTTTTTTGTCGCTGTTATATTACGCAAATGTCACGTTCTGTTTAACATCCTTCACAGCAGTGATATTTGAAAATAAACTATTTTGCAATTTAATTATGTGTATGTATCTACTTATGTATATTAACGTAAAGTTCATAAACTTATAAATTATTTATTTACATTGTTTACATACTAATCATAGATATTTTTTGGGTTAACTCCTAGAATAGTTACATACAAGTCAACCTAGGTAACCTGCGAATGTAAAACTTTTGCTAGTAAAAAAGAAAACTAAATAGTAAATATCGAAATAATTATTTGTATTCATACCTGTACACTCAATTGTCTAAGACTTCGTTCTTTTATCTCTTGAGACTCCGTATTAGCGATGTGCCGAGTACGGTTTGACTCGAGTCAGACTCGATTCCTGCTTTGGACTCGCTTACTCGAATACCAATTTATTTTGATTCGAGTACACCGGACTCGATTCCGGTACTCGAGTCAGGAAGAATCGATTCGTACTCGCTAACTCGATTCTATTTATGCGAGTCCAACTAACTCGAGTCTAGTATACGAGTTTTGTTAACTCGCTTGTACTCGCAAACTGTTTACTTAAGCAATGAAGTGGCGCGGTTCTAACAATACAAACAAGTTTGAACCTGCAACTTTTTGTTTTGATTTGTTTGTTTTCTGTCAGTTAGCAGTTCTGTCTAAGTACTGAGTGAATTCATTTAATTGTTTTTAATAGTAGAAGTGAAGTGTGAACTGATTCGAGTCCAGCCGGACTCGAATCAGTATTCGAATACCAAACATAGAATTCGAGTCGAGGGAATCGAGTCATGATTCGAATACCGTATAAACTGACTCGAGTCAACTCGATCCACCAAAACGACGACTCGGCACATCACTACTCCGTATATTCCGGGAGAATCTGTGAAATCAAGGCATTATATAGTGGGTAGGTATATTGGAAAGTGTACCTTAACATCGAATATCCTGTCCTATTATGACCTGCTTAGAATTTGAAAGCGTACGTTAATGCCACGGTACCATGGACTGATCTGATGATGGAGCCTAAGGCAGTACGAAATTCGTGTAGCTCGCCTTTATTTGTATTAAAAAACTTTTACTTTATTTTACTAAAACTTTAAAAGGGTTCTGTAGTCCAAAAGGGTGATCGTCGGCTCCTGTTATTAACCCTGCATCGTCTGTCTATCCGTCAGTTATCCTGTCTGTCAGCGGTGAGAGATCCTCTCATAGATGTCTCATGTAGCTAGAGAATACTAATTGATCACAGTTTGTGATAACTGTTATTTGCGTTGGATGGATGTGTAGCCACAGAATACTAGTACTAGCTTCGATCATTAAGGGACGCTACAGTTTCAATATTTAATTAATGGAACGACACGCTAGTCTGGTTTTTGAAAGAATACGGGGTGCCAGTTAATACACTCTCAATATTTAATTAATGGCTACCGAGTAGGTTTAGTTGAGGTGGAAGCTGGCCCAGCAGTGGGATCTATATAGTCTAACTTCACTTTTAGGTACTCCGTGTATAGAGTCACAGATATTAAAGTCTACGGTCCGGGATAGTGAACCTACCTCACTTGGTTCATCACAGTCAGCTTCCTCGGCCAGCTGCCGCCGAAGCTCTAGCTCATGCTGTCGATTCCTCTGCAACCGTCCAAGCACAGAGTTGAGCACCTTGTCAGGGTTGGGGATCCGGAGGGCGTGTTCAATGAACTCTCTGGTTGTCTCCTGGCTCGAAACGAGGGCTAATGAGCTTGTGCACATGATGAACAGGACCTGAGTAAAGGTATCATAAATAATATATACAAATGTCTCCTAATGTACGGACACGTCACGGTAAACACAAGAAATCTTATGGAGTTGCAATACGGATGATTTTGCAAGAACAATAATTAACAGCGGTGGAAGGCTCCGTTAGACGCCGCTTGGTAGCTAACCACCCTTCCACCGGAGCCCGGCGCCAAGCAGCCTGCTGTGTTCCGTCGGTGAGTGGGAGTGCCAGAACCTTTAGGGTTAGCTCGCTCCACCGTCGACTCTGTCTGCGCCACGTCTAGCTAAAGTCAAGTAAATCCATTTTTAATTAAAAACAAGTAAACATAATCATTGAAAATACAAAACACCCGACTGTAAATATTATTATAGTTTTGAAATCGTCTTTTCGCTGGCTTTCATTTGATACCCATATTGCTACAGTAAGGAAAAAACTATCTCCCCTCCCCCCTTTATCCATTTGCGGGCGCCATTTCTTTAATGTCACTAACACAATTTTGACAAATTCTGCGACACCTCATCATCATGTCAAAAACTGTCCAGCCGTTTGGGCTGTATGGCGTGCCAAACAATTATACCTACATACATACATACTATGGAAAAACATACCTTCTTCCGCACCTACTTTAATCGAAATTATTCGTTTCCTAATTAGTGTTCTGACGTCAGTTATAGTTATAGTCACGTATCATCATTTGAGATTTTCCACCTGGATCCAATAAGGTATTGGGAATTATGATACCTATATTATTATGCAGGACGACAGCACGTCAAAGTTCTGTGCCATCATAAGTAGTTATTTTGAAAACGTTTATTTATAATATAAATTACGGACCTACTTAAACAGTTTTCGCTCAAGATTTTCGCCCTTGGGCATTACGGCTGAAAATATTTCCTTATCTACATCACAAAAGACGAAAACTACAATCTGTTTTCTGTTGACTAGAAGATTTGCACAAGTCCCTACTCTGTTAGTTCCTCCTTATTTTCTTCTATAGCTAGGTATCGTGCTCGCACTGTCATGGTAATGCTGCGAATGACAAGGACGGCCTGCGTCGAAAACACGACACTGTCCCCGTGTGCTATTCCCTGATAGGCCGCAAGCCGCAATTGGCCAAATGCTCTGATTGACATTGATGTACAGTGGCCAGCATATTAGACTACACATTTTTGTCGCCAAATAAGCCCTATTACAACTGCTCAAGTTGTCCCAGTGTTACCTTGACGTGCTGTCGTCCATACGTAAACGGGCCTCTGCCACCCAGGTCAGGGATTACGAACCTTTCATTGCGCTGACTCGTTTTAGTGACCTGTGACAATGCTGATCTAATGTGGTCATGTGTAACATCTTTCCTACCGTGTCTTGTTTTCATATAGCGCCAGGATAAAAATTCGTAGGTAAGACAGTCTTAATACGCGTACTAATAACCCGTTACTAAAATAATAAAGCCACTGCTAATAACATTTCTATAAATATGATACGGCCAGTTTGGAATAACTAATAATGACAGATAGATGACATGATAGTGTTAGCTGTCTCATATGTATTCAAGTGTTAAAGGAATATCAAAATCAATTATAGTAAGAGGTTAAGTAAAACTACAGATACTTACTGACTTGACTTTAACTGGCGTATGTACATACTTGTCTAACATAGTATCTACGGATTTTAATGCCCATAAAACTACGAAACCATTATTTTCTAATGCATGTTCTTTTACGGCACCGATCAATGAAGTCAATCAATAATAAACAAGATCATAACATGATGTTAGTAGTAGTATAGACTATCTAATATTAACATTTCCCCGCGACTTCGCCCGCCGCGCCAAAAGTCGGATTTTCCATACAAACTTTCACTTCCCATTTCACCCCACTAATGATTTTATATCGCTACAAAGAGTAGCCTTTCTAGGTCTAAAACTATCTCTGCACTCAATTTTATTTGAATCGGTCCAGGAGTTTTGAAGCCTATTCAATACAAACAAACAATCAAGTATTTTATTTTTATAATATTTGTATAGATTGAGGGCATCTTAGACCTAGTAATAATTAAGTACACGTTAAGGAGATAGTTTTATATCCTAGAAGGGGTAGGGGACAGTTTCATCCCCGAAAATATCTATATCTCTTACCGACCGTGAGAATAAAGGATACCTAATTAAATTGTACGGCAAATACAACTGAGAATATTTGCGCAAACATTCTCAAGGTTGCATAGTGAGCTGACGATGCAATGCGTCAGGTTACCACGGTCAGATATTCTGAGAGAGTATTTACTCATATCATTATCTTTTGATGAATACATTGGACACATTTGGAACAAAAGATGCAAAACGCAATTGATGTTAACGAACTGTGATTGGCGATCCCTGAGATCATAACTTAGCCCGCGGGTCTGACTCCCGACTAGGCGCACGCGCTCATGCGCCGAGGCAGTCTGTGTAGTCCCCCCGAAGGATAAACGTGACTTTATCCTGACAATACTGTTGGAGATAAGCCCAGATTAGTGAAAGGTATACGATACCTCACAGGATATACCGAGTCTACCTACCTACCTAAATTGGTAAGATTTTAACTTTATACAGCATGCTGTTTTGTTGTTTTTTTTATTAACAAGGATCAGTAACTACTCGGCGTTTGTTATGATAAGACCGTAAATTACATACCTACCTTTATTTTCAATATATTGTGTTAGTTTTTTGTGTCACAGATTCTCTATCAAAACTCTCAGCCACATGCTCGTTTATCTCTGAAAAACGAGTTTGAAAATGGGATACTTTTTAAGTTGCCAAAATTGTAGGCGTTTTAAAAGTACTGATACGATCCATTAAGGTCCCGTAATGTGAAATAATGTGCGGGCAATTAAATACTTATGATGAATAACAAATCAATGTGAATGACATATTTATTTGGATAAGGACAAGAGTCATGTCATGCCTAATAAGCAGTCCAGTCCAGAGGCTAGGGACATCTTGTATAATCTTTGCATAACTGAGTAGGTACCTACATATTTTAATTTTTCTATAAATATTATATATACTTATTTTATTACGAATATTTTGTTTTAATCCGGTTTTATTTAATTGCTTGTAAATATTCTAGAGTCACTTAAAGAACACGACACTTAATAAAACTCCTAAAACTAACAAAAAATAAAACCGGCCAAGTGCGAGTCGGACTCGAGCACGAAGGGTTCCGTACCATTAACCTTACAACATTAGACAGTATAGGCAAAAAAAGTACTGGCCTTTGGAAAAAAAAATATAATTTCAAAAGTATTCATCACTGGATACCCGAAACAATTTTAAATAAGAGTTTCCGCGCCTGTTTCTTTACGTGAGTGATTTGAAGTTTATAGGTCCAAGACTTTAGAAATTACAGGGCCCCCCCCCTGGGACACCACAGTGTAAACGACTTTGGCGGGCTTTATATCTCGCAAATGGTAAAGCTGATAAAAAAGTGTTGTATGGAAACCTTACCTTATTTTCATAGTCCTTTTCAACGCTAACCCACACAAGGGGGTGCACTTAAAAAAATAATTCACCCCACCCCCCCCTTTACATGTATGGGGGGGAACCCTTAAAAAGGGGTAATTTCAATTTTTTGTATTTTTTAAAATGAGATCTATATGTGAAGTATCCTCGAACCAAGTTACATGCAAATCAGTCCTTAAACGTAGAAGATATTCTGCTGTGACAGACTAGGACGGACGGACTGAACGTACTTATAAGGGTTCCTTGTCGCACTACGGAACCCTAAAAAGTGAAAATCTAAATCCCAGAAATGGTTAAACTTTCATAATTATGATAAGGAACCTGGCAAGTGCGAGTTGTACTTGTAGGATTTTGTGTAGGTAATTGCAACTAAAGGTTGTTTTTCCGTAATGTATGTAGCGGTCTTCTAACTTTTCCATTTAATTGTGCTATCTATAAGACTTAAAAAAAAGATAATAATATAACCTAAGGCTTAAATAGCCGTATTTTTTTGGATTGTATATTGTATTGACGTGGAAGCTTGTTTTTAAACCTTATAAACTACAAAATATGCTACCTACCTTATACGATGTATTTGTAGAAACAGATAGTACGTGCTAAGTTTAGGTACACATACAATTAATAAATAATAATAATAAATTGTTTCAACAAACACACCAATTACCTAGCCCCAAACTAAGCGTGAGCTTGTGCTATGTTGACCAGGATAACAGATAGAAATACTTAAATACATATAAACATCCATGACTTAGGTACAAATGCTCGTGCTCATCACACAAACATTTGCCCCTTGCGGGATTCGAACCCGTAACCGCCTGGTTTAGAAGTCCGGTCCGCGAAAGACTACACCAAGACGGTTGTCATACAATAGTTTGTCGTCGCTTCAAGCAAATTAATTTTATTACATATTTGTAGTACGGTCAGGCACGTCATGTTACTCATGTAAACTACAAAAACAGCTTTTATTACAACGGAATAAAGATAGTCTCAAGGATCTAAGTGGTGTAGTCTGCCGTGCGGCCGTGGGTCTACGTAGTTCCATTCCCCAATGGTTGCTATCTCACTTCATAAAGAACTGTTCTCTTTCTCGTATAGTACTATGTAACGTAATGCCGTTTATTACCTATTAATTGGTCATTGTGACTAATCAGCAGTGCACCGTGTTTTTCTGCCTACGCAAACGCTACGTCACAAACAAAACACAGTGGCAACTGGCAATGTGCAGTGCAACAGTATCGATAGCACGTCATGGTAAACGCTGCGGTATCTTATGTACTGGTGATAGGGGTGATTTTGTCACAAAAATGAAAGAATAGTCTGATGTGCTAGCCACTTTACGCAACAACTGGACATGAAATTACAATTTTAAATGACAGTTTTACGAAATCAACTTTTCATCATCTTTAGTTCTTAAAATAAACTTTTATGATAACTAGCATGGGTGAAATAAATAAAAATGCATTTCGCTTAGGTAACTGTTAATATTAGGTAGGAGATAAAAATATTCTGTCCATTTTAAGGGTAAAAACGAGACCCTATTACTAAGACTCCACTGTCCGTGTCCATGTTTCCGTCTGTCCGTCATCAGGCTACACCGTAATAGCTAGACAGAATTTTCACAGATAATGTAGGTACCTACTTCTGTTGCCGCCATAACAACAAATAGCCCTTAAAACGGACCTTGTATTATTGTTACTTTACCTTATTCTACACTTGATTAGTGGTACCTAGTTGTTAGCAGTGCATGCACGTTTTGTGTTATTGTTACTGTCCCAAACTAGAGCAAGATTCTCCAGTTGAATCAAATTTACCAACTCTTATTGGTAAATAATAACTGTTGACTTATCAGGGAACAAAGTAATATTATTATCATTAAAACACGTAGGTTTGTACATCGGCAAAAGTAACGGCATATTTTCAATGCTTAGGGACAAAATCTATAATTTAACCTGACTATTACCTATTATGGGGTACCAACTTTAACATATAAGTAGGTATAACTTTATCAACTGTATTCCTTTTAGGGGATCATTTTGCCGCTCTAAAACAACAACTTTTACTAAAAGACAAATATCGAAATCTTAAAAATAAAGATGTTTACCGCATAAAGACTAACAGCTGACCAGTACTCCAAAATAAACAAGTAAATATAATTTTTGAAAAAACAAAACACCCGATTGCAAAAATTTATATTTTTTTGAAATGGTCTTTTTACTGTCTTTCATTTGATACCCATATATCTATGGTAAGGAAAAATTCGATTCCCCCTCCCCCCCTTATTTCCATTTGCGGGTGCCATTTTAAAAATGTATATAGCCTAAGTCACTCTCACAATTTTGACAAATTCAACGACACCACACATGTCAAAAACTGTCCAGCCGTTTGGGCTGTAGGGCGTGCCAAACAATTATACATGCATACATACATAAATACATACATAAATACTCTCGAAAAACATAACCCTCCTTCCGCAGTCGGGTAAAATTAAAATACTTTTGGCTGATTTTGTTGTTGATAGGTGCTTGTACTCATCAAATGCAACAACTTTCATTATGGGTTCATCATCGATACTGAATATAAAACTCTTTATTAAGAAACAAAAGGCTTACCTTATTTCTAAATGCTTTTACTCGCTAGGAGAATTCTTTGAAAAATAGGATTTTGGTCTGAGCATTTTTCTTTATGCCAGGGTCTTTTGCAAAAAAGTTATTTCTATGCCTACTATAAAGCTGTTCAATTACTACCTACTTTCTATTGTTTACTATAGTTATTTATTCTCCTATATTCAAAAAGGACATAAATATGTGTGATCATACCACATTATAGGTAGGTACACTATAATAATACCTACCAAATAAATTTCTATCAACTAGTTTATAAGTACCAAAATTGCAATACCCTGAAAGGGTAATTAAGTTGAAAGTTCTCTGTTATTATTTAAGACCAATGTTACACTTAATAAATTGATTTGATTTGATTAGTTTATCTACAAAACTCCTGAAGTAGTGATCAGCTGATCAATTTTTTCTGTGATTTCGATGTTGGTCCCATAGTAAAAGTTGTTCTATTAGAGCAGCAGAATTACCCCCCAAAAGGAATACCTACCCAATGGTAGGTATTCCTTTTAACTTCCTTTTAATCTAACAAAATCAATATTTTGTTAGATCCTGTACCTGAAACCGTCAGTCACTGCTTCAACCTAACATTTGCGAAATCGGCGGTCTCAAACCAATTGATTTTCTATTGTGTCAGGAAACTGAAGTATTAAAGGGGATTTTACAGTAACATATTAATATGCATACCTAACATATTAATATGTAGGTAGGTGCACATAGGCAAATAAAGTAAATAGATCATGCCTTGGTGGGTATGATTAGTTGAACCCCGTGTCCGGTCTTGAGACGGAGTGGCGATCCGCATCCTGTAAATAACTATTGTAACCTACCTACCTAACAGCTATTTTTAGAATCCACTCTTATCTATGAACGAAAACATTCAATTACGTTTGAGAGTTCCTACAATCAAACTATGACAGATAACGTTTTTAACCCCTGAGATGCAAAAAGCTGAGAGAAGTTTAATGTTCACTTTTCTCAGTTATTGGATGGGTTCCTTATTACCACGGTAATCTGTCTATTGTGCTATCAAAAAATAAGAACTAATTATTAATGAATGATGTTAAATTAATTATTCTCTTCCTGAAGAGCTGATCGAAAATAAAGTAAAAAATCTTATATTTAATAAATTATGACTTTCTTTTATGTATTTTCTGTAAAATCAACTGAAAAGGCAAAAATTATATGATATTTTTATTTTGGTTATCATAATATGCCTTGACTTCCCAGTTTGTTTCTGGGTAATACTACTAGGTAGGTATAATGTTACCTAGTTACCTACTAGGTATTCCTAACAAAACTTAAAATGGTAGGTAAGTCGGTACGGTCGGCCAAGAATGAGGTCCAACAGTTTTGACAAAATGTCATATTGTGTAAGTAAAATAGCGATAAGGTTGAACTCACTTATGGGTTTATGAGATGCACATGACGTATTATTTGCCTAGTTTCAACCTTAGGGTGATAGACCACTTTCTTGGCCCGATCGTACCTTTACAGTTTAAGGTAACGGTCGATAAACGCACCGTAACTAAATGTGCTTATGAGCTACTTTGTTCCATTTCTTTGATAAATCTCAGTATTGATAAGCCATTGCAACCTTATTCGCATATTAGGAAGCAGTAGAAGCAGGCATAAATAATGGCCTTTCACTTTCCTCCTTTTTTTGTGAAGTTAATTTTGTATAAACGGTACTACTTATTTTATCTGTTGATTCCCTACCCTCTTATATTTTACTATTTTACATAAGTGGTAAAAAAATAAAAGGAATTATTTTTAGTTTTAAACTAGCATTCATAGAATGCTTTCATCCTCTCTGCTCTGGAAATAAATCATAGTTATCTTGTTTTTATCATATACATCACCGTGTAACAGTGCTTTAAAAAGTAAAGAAAAGTGGTCATGTGTGTGATAAATTACTTTCGCCTACAGAAACTGCAGTATGGAGATAAGAAGGAAACATCGTGGGACCTTCAGAATGGAACCTATTCCTGAGGGTGGCATTCACAAAACCAACGACGTTGGCAGCAGGTAAATATAATTTATTCGTAGATAAGTGTGAAGTTAGAAGGACCCAAACATTTCCATTAGAGTGGTTACTAACGAGAAAGGCACACTTAGATTATATTATTAGATGAGTGATTCTCCGAGGGCCGGTTTTTGGTGGTCACACGTTCTTAACTCCCAACCTATTTAATAAACAGCTTCGGAATCAATTTTAAATTATTCTCTGTTTATTCATCTACACGAACATAGTTTAAAACATAAAATAGGGTTAACAGTTATTTTTTAAATAATACTTAACCATCAAAAACGGGAGCAAAACCGGTGTTCTCCGCGCGTCCGCACGACCTCGCGCTCAGTTCAACCACTAATATCTTTATTGTTTGTTGTGTTATGTACACATTCTATAAGTCAAAAAATTTGTTAATAAGTCAAGATTAATTAATTATAAAAACAATAATGATATCGTTTAAACAAAAAGTGTTAGAAATTTTTTTGTCTCGGTCACACGATTGTGGTAAATTCGTGAACGCGACATATAAAGCCTCATAGCATCAATTCAACTTTCTGACAAGCTTAATGGCCCTACGGAAACTTTAGTTCCATTACAGCATCATTGGAGGAGAAATGCCTTTCTTATCGCTTTGATACAGAAAATACAGGCACATAAATTCATCAACTTTTTTCTGGCAACCTTTTGAAGAAACCCTTCATGGTAAAATTTTTAAGATTTTTAAAGAATGAATTAGACGTTAGTGTTGAATTTTCAGTATAAAACCCCTTTTCAATTTCTTCGTCCGCTATTTAGTTTTTATATTTATCAAGAAACAACTTGTAAATTTTTGAAAACGTTAAATTTTCGTTACTTTCGTGACATGGTTTTCGTGGACATTTGACCACGAAAGTTATCTTTCACTCCACGTGAGGTTACGAAGGTCTCTTTATGCAATCTTAATTTACTTCTCTATCGGTCTGTAGATGTTTTTAAATAACCGTGTTATCGTTTTCTCCCAAAGGTATTAGCAAACGATAGTTTGTGTAGGTAGAAGCATGAGTTTTTCTTGTATTTATCTATTTTAGTCAAATATGGTTGATATGCCTATTTTATTGAACCCTGATGTTCTACTAACTAAATAAATGGTTGGCTTATTAATTTATCAACGTCAATAAGGAAAGTTCTCCATAGAATTCATGTACGAATAACTTGATAAAACACTGGCCTTGATTGAATGTGTGCACATATGGAATAACAAGGATTTTGCATAACCAATACATCACACACCTTTGATTAATAGCATCACACACGCAGTTGGGGCAAAAAAGCTGGAGGGTCTTGGTACTATGCTTGCCTCCCAACAAGTAAGCCCTAAAATTAACTTGGGCCAGACGAATTGTAGTCGAAATCCCGTGTTCAAGTGGCACTCTCTCCTGTATCTATTGGAAACGAAAACTGTAATCTACTGTTTTAGACGACAGGAGTACGTTTACCTGGGACAAGTGATTTAATAAGGTACTCGTAGGTTCACCTTGGCTGGACATGACCCAAATACTTCAGTGCTTAAAAATGAACGTCTACAACTAGTCCGAAACATGGTCTTTTTCTATGGGCGCAATAAAAAAGTTTAAGGACACACAACGAGCTATATGTTTGGTGTTTCTCCGCGGGATTGAATTAAAGAGATACGTAGAAGAACTAAGGTAACAGACCTATTTCTAAATTATCTACGAGACTATCCTATAGATCACCAAGCTCAAGTGGCAGTAAGCAGGGCGCAGTGCAGAAAGGTTCTTGATTGGATTCTATTTGGTCAAGAGCGTAGCGTAGGGCGTCCACCAGCAAGATTGACGGAGGACCCTGCAAAGGTCGCATGATGGCTCTGGATGTAGGTCGCATGTAACCAGTCTTGTATTGGACTAGAGAAACTTTACTTTCTATCTACTAATTGTTATTAAAATATTACACATTTTATGCCGTTACTGACCGATAGCTGGGCATTGGCCTCCCCTAAGTGTGTCCATTTATCTCTATTGTTGTTTTTAGAAAAATCCGCAGCAAAATGAAACATCTAAACAATGAATTGTTTTGAATTAATGTAAAGACCATAATAACTAGTCAGCGGTCAGCGCATAAGTTGAAACAAGAATCGCTATCTCAGTGAAATACTATGGCTTTTTGTATTTCATATTAAATTAAGAGGAAACATCTTATAACTCATAAGATAATACAATAATAATTAAGATGGAGGTGATGCGGTGAGCAGCAAAAGTGATCTGACTCGTTAAATGACGTTAAGAGTGAACCAGCTTTTTTCATATTCGCTCCTGTTGCGAAAAATATGGTTCAAAGCTAACTGAGATAGATTGGGCATGTGTAACGAATAAATGAAAAGTACGCTAAATAAAAATGAGTTAGTAAAAAGAAAGACTTTTGTAGACAATAAAGAAGACTGCTGGCTACATGGTGAACAATCATTGACAAAGTCATGTAACAAGAACAGCCGACCAGATGAACAAAAGACAAAATGATCTGGCCCACAGTTAATAACAGCTAGCAGATATTATATTATCAGTCTTTTGCCTGCTGATACATGAAATGTTTTAAGTTGTTGTATGTATTAACTTTAGCTATAGTTATCTGCTAACAAAACATTTATTTCTACTTCATCGTCAAATCGAAACCTTTTACTATATGAAAGGTTTAGAGATTTATTTATTAATGCTTTTCACGTTTTTAACTTCAAAAAAACTATATTCTTTTAAAAAAACAGGTATAAAATTATTTATTTAGGTTTTATTTGAAATATTTTTATGTAATAAAATAGGAATTCGCAATAAAAAATACGTTTCGTAACTTTCGTGGAATCAGAAATAACTTCCGTGGGTACCGAAATTTCAAAATTAAATATCGGAGGGAATAACAAACCGATTTGTTTGATTCCAACAGGATTCATTATAATTTTAGGCCTTCTTTAGTGTAGTATTTTTATCTTGTCATAAAAACTTTAACTAAAAATCGCCACGAAGGTGACACGGAGAATGCTTTCCGGAGAATCACTCAGATACCTAAATCTATGATCTGTTGTATGTGTGTATTGTTTGAAAAGTAATATTCTCGGATGGATACGATAATAGGCATACTTATTTTATATGGTCCAGCTAAAAGATCATTGATCCCAACAAAGGGAGGTAATATGAGAGGATGAAAACAAATATATCGATGCTTCCATAGGCATCTGCCTAGATGCAAAGCAAACAAATTTTAACTAACCAATACCAATATTTATTTAACTATGTTATAAATCAGTGGATCTATGTTATCTGTCAATAAATAAATTATTGTTATTGTAAGTAACCTTCTTTACCAATCTAAACTCCTTCGAAATACAATATAATAAATTAATGTTATAGATTAATGATACTAGTGCATTTAAAAAGAGGTAGATGGGTCATTAGCGCGCGGAAATTGATTGGCTCAAATTGAGCAGTTTGCTCAATTTTAAATTCAAATACGAAATTTGACACGTAAAAGAACGTATGCTCGGAGCATCTGATTCGAATCGCCGCGCAGTACAAGATGACAGCTCTACCTCTTTCTTTTAATAAATACACTGTTTGTGTTGTACGTTGTACACGTATTTACTGTAACTGACCTTTAGTAAACAAACTCGAGGCACCATAGTAAACGTTTTTTGCTCTTGTTTTTCTAATTTTGTCTGGACCGCGCCAGTTATTTCGTTTTTATGAATAAGTTCCCAAAATATTTCTCTTTTTATACCGGATGTAATCTTAATTAATTACATTTCTCTAAGTATTTCGATAAAAATGGGCAAGCGAATTGTTTGGAGTAAGAATATTATGGAATAGCTAGTAAGTAGGCAACTATTAGTTTTATTCGCAACTAGCAACTGCTAGTTTAGCGACTTTTGGCGCGGGCGAAGTCGCGGGGAACTCCCCGCGACTTCGCCCGCGCCAAAAGTCGGATTTTCCATACAAATTTTCATCACTCATTTCACCCTTCTGATATATAATCGCGACAAAAAGTAGCCTTTGTCCTTCCTAGGGTCTTAAACTATCTCTGTACCAAATTTCATTGAAATCAGTCTAGTAGTTTCGGAGCCTATTTAATACAAACAAACAAACAATCAAATCTTTCCTCTTTATAGTTGAGTAGACAAATCACACACCTACATTTTCATATTTATTAAATTTACCTAGCAATTTGGCAAGTGACTTTCTGTAGACGATTCGGTCAATTGTAAATGAATAGTTGATTGAAGTAAGTTATTTGTTTTTTTTTATTATTTAACTGATAGGTACTGTACCTTACGCCGCATAAGGTACCTACAGTGCCTATCAGTTATGTGTCGAAGTGTATGACCACGATCAATGATAATGCATTTAAAAAGAGGTAGATAGGTCATTAGCGCGCGGATATTGATTGCCTCAAATTGTGTAATTTGCACAATTTTGCATTCAAATATGACATTTGACACGTAAAAGAACGTCAAACTCGAACTTATATCATGTATCGTTCTTTGATGATACGACATACATATTCTACACGTATAATGCGAGCTAGGAATGTCCATATTTTTCCACTCTGGAAAATATGAATTTCTGTCATAAGGACTGATTCAACTGCGGACAGATTAACATTGTTTTATCTCTCTGTTATCGCGATACTCTCTTTGATTGTTCCCGGTAATATCACAATGGACAAAACAATCTAAATAATTGTATACATATAAGTACATATAGCATAATATTGACATCTAAATTAAAGGTAATGGTAGGTAGGGCTATATTTATTATAAGTGTTTAAGCTTCTAGGTTGACCTAAGATGGTTTATGTGTATGTACAGGTGCTCTTCATTGATTGACTTTATTCCAAAAAATACTGAATTTATTTCGAAGTTAGGGTTACAAATAATTTACAGAAAATATAGCGTGTGACCGTGTCGAGTTAAGGAGGTCGAAGTGCCGAGCCCTCGGAGCGCGCCCCCTCCCGCCAGCTTCATTCCGCCTGCGCGAGCCGCGCCATCGTAGCGCCATCTCTGGGTGGTTCGGTGAACTAATACGTTTTTGATTTCTCGATCCACACACGCTCGATGAAACAAACAGTAAAATGCATAGAGGGCGTTGTGCGTTGACAATAAGTTTGAAACAATCTTTTATTTTTCCGGATTTAAGTAATTAATGCAGATTAACTTTTATTTTTAGTGGCAATTTTTATTGAATGAATGTAGCATTACGACGTTCTGGTGAATGGTTATAGAATTAGGTGCTTTAAGTGCTTAGAAGTCTTAAAATAAAGACTTTTAACAGACTAAATACGGAACACTATGATTTGGGCATTACTGAAATTTATATTTTTAGTACCTACCTACACAGATTATTGATTACAGTTAAATAGCACATTGACGCAAACTAGATTTCTACCAACCCAAAGAGCAGGCTGGGTTTAGAAGTGGGACCACATTCTGACGCTGCGAATTGTCTTCGAAAAACACACAGAATATAACATGCCTCTGTGGTTGACTTTCATAGAGAAAGCCAATGCGAAACTTGGGCTATTAATCACTGCAGAACACTCGTATAGACCAGATACTCGAGGCTCATTGACTTTATCTATATCACCAAAACATCTACGATGAAAGTCAATATTCCGCCAGAAACCAGGGCAATAAATATCGAGAAAGGAGTTAGACAGGGAGATACCTGTACGAGCAAACTCGTATATTTGATCTCGTCTCGTCTCATCATGAAGCTGGAGGTTGGAGCGGCATCGTCGTCTTCCTCTTTTGGAGATGCCAATATGTACGAGCTAGCATCGTACATTGCAGGCCACAACCACGGCGTCAGCGACCTACTTACATCCAAGCGGCTGACCGTTAAACCTTCAAGCAGCACCGTCGGCACTCTACACCGTCGGCACACATCTTCATACGTTTATATGTTTATTAGCAATAAGTTTATTATAAATACATGTGCAGGACTATCAATAAATCAGATATCAACCGTCCGTGTTGGTTCTCATTTCTCTCCGCTGCGGCCAAGACACCCTTAGCCGTCACTATGATCAGTCTGGTGAGTCTGCCGGACTGGCAGCGGGTCCACGCTACCTACCTACCGTCCTAACGCTGCTACCCTGGGCGACCTGGGTGCAGCTTTGCTACCACAACATTCCTTATTATATCTAAGTATCTATTGTTAGGCGGGGCTAGGGCTCTAGGGACTTAGTGTCTTGGGGTAATGGGACATCTACGCTCACTAGGGAGTTAGTTTCCTTCCTGACCTTATAGACTAAAAGTCAGGATTTCTTCCCGGCCTGTTCATTACTTATCATTATTATTATAACTTGACTACCATATACACTACTTAACATTATGACATTACATGACAGGGACTGAAATGGCAAACTACCAATCTTAGAAATATTTCCACTGCCTTGTCCTTATCTTAACCAACATCCTGATCCTGAGAATCAACCGACGGAGAGTGTCTCGGGACTGGGCAAAACAAAAGATCAAACAAGACCAATGACAGCAGCACAGATGAAAATCAAGAAACTGACAGCGGTGGTTCGGTTACTGGCCTTCCAGAAGCGGGTCTTACCAGTAACTGAAAAGTCACCACGCTGTTCAGTACTCAAGCAGCCTTCAACCATCAGCAACAAAACAAGCAAAGAAGATCAAGCTACTGACAGCAGCGGTTCAGTTACTGGCCTCCCAGATGCGGGTCTCACCAGTAACTGAAAATACACCAATGCTGTTCAGTACAGAAGCAACATACACTTCAAAACAAGAACCAACTAAACAGAGGAACTGCAACACTTAACAGAACTTGGACGACCCATCAACACTTCGATGCAAGTCAGGAGGCTTGCAATCATCAAGAGCACGGTGTAAGCCAGGAGGCTTGCACTCATCTTCATCTTCCGAATACAGGCTTGGCGAGGCTTGCACTCTCTTATCAAACCCGTACTAGCCAGGAAGTTTGTACACCAGCATCTTCTCCCAGCAGGGAGACAGCAGGCTCGTCCGTACCAGGACTGCGGGCGGGCCGGGGTCGTCACACGCTTTGGTTCACCATCTCAACATCAGTATTTACAAACTCGGCGTCAGTCAGAAGACTTTCACGCACATCAATCATCAGTTTATCGTGTCAGCCAGCACAACATCTACACCAACTAGCAACCCACAACACAACTTACACTAAAACTATTCACTCTCGTCCTGGAAGATGTTTTCAAAAGCCTTCGATGGGAAAACCTTGGTCTAGAGATAGAAGGCAAAAGGTTGAATAATTTGCGGTTCGCGGATGATATTGTCCTGCTCTCTGATAATCCTATCGATCTACTATGATCCAAGATTTAAGTGATGCTTCTCTACAAGTGGGTTTGGAAATGAATTTAAGCAAAACCAAGATCATGACTAATTGCACTGACAATACTACAAACATCACAGTAAACCAGACCACAATTGATAGAGTGAAGAAGCATATTTATCTTGGTCAGGAGATTAAGATGGGCGAAGAAAACCAAGTCAACGAAATTAGTAGACGCACACGTCTAGCATGGGCCGCATATTCCAAGATAGAATTTGCTCTTAGGATAAACATCACTGCGGAACAAAAGGCTCGCATATTTGACGCATGTATCTTGCCAGTGCTCACATATGGTGCTGAAACTTGGGTTTTTACCAAAGACTCCATTAATAAACTGCGAGTGGCCCAAAGAGCGACAGAGAGAAAACTGGTAGGAGTAACACTGAGAGACCGCATGACAAATAATTTGCTAAGAGAGCCAAGCAAAGTTACTGATACCAGCGCGTAGCGAAACTTAAATGGGAATGGGCAGGCCACGTCGCCCGCAAATATGACTCCTGGTGTAAGACGGTTATTGAGTGGAGACCATGGGTAGAGAAACGCCCGGTGGGAAGACCCTAAATGCGATGGAGCGACGACATAAAGAGAGAAGCCGGATCGATGTGGATACAGGTGGCTCAAGATAGAAGAGACTGGCATAAAAGAAAGGAGGCCTAAACCAAGAACATGGTAGACGAAGATTGAGAAGAAGAAGAAAAAGAAGAGCACATTGACGAAAAAAAATCCGGACAAGCGCGTTTCTGACTTGCGCACTGAGGGTACAATACAAACAAGGTTATTTTCTACGATTTTTCGGTTTTCGGACTTTTTCATTTCCTTGTGCGAAAAGCCTTATGCTTTTTGCCTTATTTCATGATTCTGTGTCTATGGAACGTACCCTAGACTTTGATTCCCCTGAGAAATGTTAGAAAATACTGACTGGCCGTAGGTATCGTTGGATTGCGTTAGTAGCTTGATATTGTAACATCTTCAAGGGATCGCCTACATATTTGATGTTAATTTCAAACTTAACACGTTCCTATGTAAAAGGGTCTTTAGGGAAAACAAAGTGATCATATACCTCCAAGTGTTCCTTTTTACTTTTGAGATACGGAACCCTAAGAAGCAAATGAGTAACTAAGTATTCGAAAATCGGTCGTTAGGACTTTAATATTTTTTTTCTTTATGATCTTAGACAATTTTTAAATTGTCTAAGTATTAGATACTTATATGTATAAACAATTCAGCCCTGTCAGGGTCATCCCCGTTTTCTAGGACACCCTGTATATATCTGCTGCAGTAAAAATATCCTTCTTCTTTTAAGTACGATTAGTAGGTAGGTACTGAATAGCATTTGCAACTAAATGATTACTAATTATGAAATTTCTTAATTTTCAGTGATGAGCCACACGGCGATGTCATCTCACCTGGAGTACATGGCGTTTTCCGACAGGTTGGTAGGTATAGTCCGTCAAGTTTGTGCGCGACCTCCCTGCGGTCGCCAGAGGTGCAGGGAGCGAGGCATGCTGGATGACGGAGACCGGAGTTGCTACGGAGAGGAAGATTTC
This sequence comes from Pyrausta nigrata, assembly GCA_949316185.1. Taxonomy (NCBI): domain Eukaryota; kingdom Metazoa; phylum Arthropoda; class Insecta; order Lepidoptera; family Crambidae; genus Pyrausta; species Pyrausta nigrata. The sequence goes on from OX438936.1 coordinate 7,580,696, forward strand.
ATATAACAGTCGCGTGACTCGCGTGCGATGCTTTGATTTGAAAATGATTTATTAGGGTTCCGTAGTCCGACAAGGAACCCTTATAAGATCGTTCAGTCCGTCCGTCCTAGTCTGTCACAGCAGAATATCTTCTACGTTTATGGACTGATTTGCATGTAACTTGGTTCAAGGCTACTTCACATATAGATTTCATTTTTAAAAATACAAAAAAATAAAATTACCCCTTTTTAAGGGTACCTCCCCATACGTGTAAAGGGGGGATGAATTATTTTTTTGAGTGCACCCACTTGTGTGGGGTGTCGTTGAAAATGACTATGAAAATAAGGTAGGGTTTCCATACAACACTTTCTAATCAGCTTTACCATTTGCGAGTATCATGGTTATTATACACTACACTACATATGTAGTGCGTGTGCGCCGAAAAGTAGCGTTCCGTAGTTAGGTGTACCCGTCTCCCATCATACCAAACCACATCAGTTAGACAAATTTGTCTAACATCCACACTCAGAGACGTCAATTAAATAAAGCCTCGTACCGTCACTTTTTGTCAATGAAATAAAAAGTCTGGCATGAGACTTAATGGAGGATTTCAGGATTAACTTTAATTGACGTCACTGAGTACGGCAGTCATTGAGAAGATCAATAACGGCAGTAAGCCTATTAGATCTGTAGGTAGATACATTAAGCGATTTTGCTAGTGTCAAAAATCAGTACCTTAAAATCCGCTAGATGGCTTTGAACAACTAAGTCAAGTAGTTATTTTATTATGTTTTTAGTATTTGTTGTTATAGCGGCAACAGAAATACTACATTAACTATGAAAATTTCAACTATCTATCTATCACGGTTCATGAGATACAGCCTGTGACAGACAGACAGACAGCGGAGGCCAAAACCAAGTGATACGCCGACAAAGTGGTAAAATAAAATTTTGAAAAACATTTTTTTAGGTACCTGCCCTACATGTGAAGTGGGAATGTTTTTTTTAATATAAAGACAGTGCATTTCATAAAGTTTAAAAGAAGACTATTGTATTATATTTGTATATACCTAGTCAGGTCATAAGTTCTGTCACATGTGTAATATAAAATAACTTAGACATGTTTATTAGTTGGTAAGAGTACTCGTCCGGATAGCGAAGGGACGTGGGTTCGAGTCCCACCGGATGACACAGACGATTAATTTTTGTAAGTGAAATTTGGTTTAATTTTGTAAAAACTTGCAAAATAATTGCTTAAGTTATAAAAATATAATAAGTTAGGCTGATTTCATCTTAACTAATGATTAAATATTTGTAAAAATATTTCCATTGGATACATGCGAGTACATTCCCCAAGTATTGATGAAATCGAACGTCGGCTCACTGGCGTAGCAAGCACTTGCAAAAATTCGTCGACTGACTAACGTCCTACGTAGCTTAGTTGGTAAGAGCACTCGCCCGGATAGCGAAGGGACGTGGGTTCGAGTCCCACCGGATGACACAGTCGATTAATTTTTGTAAGTGAAATTTGATTTAATTTAACCATTTATATAGCAAAATGAACTTAATAAAACATAGATCCATATGGTAATAAAGTTTATTCAAAATGACCCCAACAATTTTGAATACAGGCCTTCAATCTACGTGGCCAGTCGTCTATCGCAGCACGGACGAGGTCCATGTCAATATCGGCGGCTGCCTTAATCAAGTATGCCTTGCTTAAGTGTACCGCTTCAACAAAGCGCTGCATCTCTTCAGTCTCAGGTCCATTTAACGAGCGTCCAAACGATGTCCTGTTTTTCTTAGATATGCCCTAAGTCTTCATTTAACACCCTTTTCACCGTGGTCCTGCTTAACCCCATCTGAAGGGCCAACAGTTTCTGCTTACGTATGGGATTTCTTTGAATTCGCGCCTTCACAGCTTTTATCACTGCTGGAGTCCTAACAGAGCGAGGGCGACCACGTTTTGACCTGTCATCTACACTAGAGTCTTCATTGTATCGTTTTATGATACGATAAACGAATCTTTTGGTTATATTCAAATTATTCAGTAAGTCGAAAATCTGAATTGGCGCGTAACCGCAACGATGCAACGCAATAACCGCGTCACGGTCTTCTTAAGTGTCCACTCTATATTTAAAAATGATGAAAAATCAAGAAAGTACACATTTATATTTTTATGAAAATTCGAAATTCGAACTCAATAAACTATTTTGTGGACAGCATTCTAAATCCAAAAGTTTTTATTGTGTGACAGAATTTATGACCTGACTATGTAGATCATGGTACGGGACCTTAACTCTTCGTTCTCGAGTCCGACTTGCACTTAGCCGGTTTTTACTTTCAAAGAATGGAACCCTAAATATAAATAAGTAGTTGAGGTGACAAACCATTGCCTAAATCCTTACACATGTAATTGCATTTGATACTTGGTCATGCGATATTAGTTACTAAAGCAAACTTCTCAATTTTCTAATACGTAGGTAGGTAGGTAGGTGGTACAGGTCTTACTTTTAATAAACTAAACAGTAAGTAGGTTTTCTTACTGAAAACTGAAAACAGCTTGTACCTAATTCCATAATAGTTAGGGTATCTATTCTATGGATGATTACATCTAATTAACTAACTATGTGTTAGCAGACCCACGGACGAATCTGTCGATATAAATCTAATATAGAATAAAGATGTATTAATTATATCGCCGTTTGTGACGATTCGTAACTGTCATTTAAAGTATGACTTGTATATAAATCTACTTTAAAAAATCTGCTGATCAAAACCCGATGGAAAAATTACTATTGGCAAAGTGCGTGTGCATAAAAATATTTTTTCGGAGTTAGGAAGCGAGTTTCCTAACGAGGAAGGTAGGAACCTAAAGCATTTATGACACGATCCTTTATTTGTAGCATCCTTCTTAAGAAATAGGAAGATGTAATCGCAGTTCACTACTCAGGTACCTTCCTAAGTAGAATCCTATGTAGGATCCGATTGCTTTCTTCTTACTAGAAATATGACTCGAATCACTTTTGATTCGAATCAGAATAACACGATTTGAATGAATTATGAATTGTTAATTCGAATCATCGCTTGATACGAATTTGTCAAGTTGATTCGAATTATATTCCTTGATTCAAATCCGCGAGCTAATTCGAAACAATAACTTTGATTCGAATCTGTGATTGTTAATTTTTTACTTGTTAATTCAGCAGCTTCATAGTAGCAATTTTTATTGCTTTTTATTTCTATCTATTTGCGTAGTTGCATTCCTTGACATCGATAATCGATATGGTCAAGTAAAATCATATTAGACATTTGAATCATTCGAATTAAGGGTTAATAATTCGAATCAGTATTAATTTTCGATTAAAGTCCCATCACTAGCTCCTGCCTTCCTAGGTAGGATGCTACTTTTCTAGTTAGGATCCTAAGTAGAATCCTAGTTAGGAAGCTGCAAATAGGATGGTGTAATAAGTGCTAAAGTCTAAGTAAGGCTAAAGTAGTGAACTATACATCTTCCTATTTCCTAAGTAGGATGCTACACAAATATATAGGATGGTGTATAAGTGCTTAAAGAAAACTACATTATTATTAAATTAATATGCAATAATTTAGAATATTTCATTTGGCAGTTAAGAACCCCGCTGTTTACATGTAGGTGCCACGAATAGGAGCCGCTCCGGCCCCGGACCGGAAACGCCCCGGCCAATAATTAAATCATCCCTTACATTACATTATTACTTTAAAATATTTACAGGTAAAAGTTAGTGAAAAAAACAAAAAAAACGTTGACGTACCTACTTGCGGGGTGTGTTTTAACGTTTGTTTTGACGAATACCTAATTAGTTTCCAGCCCTCCCGCCACAAATGATTTGTTTTTTCTCCCGCCCTTTAATAAATTCAACTAATTTCCCGCCACACAATTTGTTTTTTTTTTAACTTTTAACATTTGATTTTGGTCAAACATAGTATAATGCCAAGTTATTTTAATATGTTCGTTACTAATATTTAAGCGTCCGTGCGTTTCAATTCAAATGATTTGTGTAATAAGTAAGAGTTACATACAAGTACTTACTGTTAGGTGTTATACATATTATTTTCTTTTTAAAGAAATCATTTGGAGCATGCGATCGCCAGCTAACAACTTTATCTTCCTATGCAAAAGCTGCGCGGCTGTCGATCGGAACAGCGGCTGTGGGAATCGGAATTTTATTCAATCGCAAAATGGCGGCCAGCGCAAATGTTTCATGTCCGTGGCCTAATAGTGAAAATGATTACGAATTACGGGATGTTATTGGTATGTGACCTTTAAATTCATATCTGTTAGCTTATTATTATTTACTTATTATTTTACCTAAGTAGGTACTTTCTTATAATGGCCTATAAATTGCAATACATGTCTTCGTGATGTCAACCTGTCAAATGAGTTTGTGTCATGTTTGCGTTTAACCTAAATTCTATTAAATTAGGGAAAATCGGACTCCCATGGAACATACAGATATTGTCCTAAACAATATGAAAAGATACATGACTTCCTGGCTTATAAGAAAAATCATTCTAGTAAATATAACCTTTATGTCAGGTGGTGAACTTCGACATTTCAATGCTAAATTATTTTCATTACATTGCATTTACCTTGGATACCTATCGGATTCTACCTAGGCAATAGTAAATCAGTCGGGTTATTTACACTATTTAGAAATCGAGAACGGCTGGACCGATTTTCATGATATTTGATTTGTTAGAATCATTTCCTCCCGAAGAGCATAATTAAAAAATACAATAACGGGGTTAAATAGAGGATAACAGTTTCTGTGGGAATTCACAAACAAAGTCTTTGGAACCAGCTAGTATTTTTGATATTACTGAAACATTTGTAGTTATGGTTTAGCATAGTTCTCATAGGTATTGTAAATTTTCAGTGAATTATTTACCATATTATTACAGGAGTGGGAGCCACTGCAGTTGTGTATGGGGCTTTTTGTAAGCCACGAGGTGAAAAATGTGCCATTAAAAGAATCAACTTAGAGAAGTGGAATACATCTATGGATGAGCTTCTGAAAGAGATACAGGTTACAATTTCGTTCAGTGTTTTATTTCCTTAAAATTGTATTAACATTTAATTTCATTCAGGTATTAGGTATCTCACAGATGCATTTTTTTGCAGGCTATGTCTAGTTGTAATCACGAGAATGTAGTAACATACTACACCAGTTTTGTAGTAAATGATGAGTTATGGCTCGTGCTCAGGCTGTTAGAAGGTAAATTGGGTTTAATTTTAAAGTGCCCTGTTTAAGACTAATTTTGAGTCCAGTTTCTTAACAAGTTTTTATGAAGTAAACTTAGCTCAGATAAATTCATCAACATACCTCTTGTGGGACTTAAACTGGAACTCAAAATTTATCTAAGAGATTGCTCTAGGCCCAACAGGCCCATTATTTTGTTTAAAATAAATCAGTACACATAAACAAGTTCATAAATATTTATTTTTAATCTCTTATTAAATAACTAGTTTGTGCATAAATAATGTCTTTTTGTATTGTTCTGTTTTGTTTCTGATAATATGATGTTACTCATATTTCAGGTGGTAGTTTGCTGGATGTCATAAAACATAAAATGAAAGTCACTAACTGTAAGCATGGAGTTTTTGATGAAGCAACTATTGCTACTGTCCTCAAAGAAGTATTAAAAGGTCTGGAATATTTCCACAGTAATGGACAGATACATAGGTAAGTCATGTTCATGTAATTTAATATATCTGTGTCGCATCAATGAGCAATAATAGTTCCGTGGATTTATATTTCATTTATGAAATGACTCATTACATTGTCAATACCTACCATACTCCTATTTATTTTATTTATAAAAATATGTGAATAGTTTTATATTTGTTTGGGAACGAATTGTGTTAATTTAAATATACTAAATGACCTATATTTTTTGTGTGGCCTTTAATTTTTTTTAATGCATTATTGCGAATTCACATCAATTGGGTAGATCATAATTTAGTGCTCAGCGAATCTTTATTGCAGCTTAGAATATTTTGTATTTGCAAGCAATTTGTCTGAATGCATCTTGGCCTGTCATAGTTTCAACTTTCTCAAGTTTTATAAACATTTCTGAAAGTTTTATTATGCTATGCTATGCGAGTGTAGTTGCTAGCTATGTTTTTTTATATATCACATATGTATGGAAAACCGTGCCCAACATTAAAAATTGACTAATATTTGTTTTTATAATTTAAGCATTTCTTTAGAAGTTTGTACAAAATAAATATTGCTAACACCAGTTTATTTAATATCTTCTGGTGGGACTTGATTTTCTCAAGTTAGAATGAAATTAATACTACTTGCAGGGACATAAAGGCGGGGAATATTTTATTAGGAGAAGATGGTACTGTCCAAATAGCTGATTTTGGTGTGTCTGCGTGGCTAGCTACTGGTAGAGATTTGTCAAGGCAAAAAGTGCGTCATACATTTGTAGGAACACCCTGTTGGATGGCTCCTGAAGTTATGGAACAGGTGCGTAAAATGAAAAGCAGAGAAAATACAGGAAAAGTAGTAATTTAATGGTCTAGTGAATAGAGGAGGGTTACCTTAACAAACGGTCTGGTAGTTTTTTTTTAATTTTGTCTAATACATACTAACCTAGTGAGTGTTTAAATTTACTGACAATCAATTGCAATAGTCAATATTTATGTTATTGATGGGCCGAATGATTATCTACAAAGACATTGAAGTGTTTGCCGTTTGCACCTACACACATCAAAATAAGTTTGAGATCACTAGCATAAACTGATATAATTCTTTAAATTTAACTTTATCAAGAAAAATGTTTTGTGTGTTATCTTGAAAAACCTTGTTTGAAATTAAGAAATAAAACCAATTTTAATTTTTTAATAACAAAAAATTGAGTAATAATTAACCATAATGTAATTGTAATTTAATAAAAAGGAAAATACTGTTTAACCAAACTTAAACGACAATTAATAAATAAAATGTTTATTTAATATAATATCCTCCTAAGGCCCACGGTCCTACTGGTAGTACTTATTAAGAGTAGTGTTACAGACCCAACTTTTTCAAGAGCTCAGTAGTCATATCATACCACGGTCCTACCTGTAGAACCTATTCTAAAACGTGATATTGTGATTTTGAATTTCGCGCCAACTTAAAATAGTGTACCCGAACTTATAAAACCAGACTTGGGCTGCACTATGGTCACCCATATATCGACGTCTTAAAAAAAAATGACACTGGCAGAAAACAGGTGGAGACATGGCACGTTAACTTATAGTTAAAAGTTCGCATGTCAAACGCTTGGGTCTGAACTACTATAAAATATAAGTCCTACTTAGCGTTGGGTTTACTCCCCGGAATATTTCCAACTGTTGGGTTTATTCCCAAATTCGGGGAAAGTATGCGGAATATTTCCAATTCGGCGGGAAAATAGGGAAAATACTCAAAAGTGGACTTAAATTAATAAAATGCGAGAATTTAGCTACTGTAACAATGGTTTTACGCCTGTAGCACACCCTTACATAAAACCATAACAGCGGGACCACGCTAGTTTTGCCTGTTTGTCAGTTTTATTGCACCAAACGTAAACTGCATGTTCTAATGCTTAGATTTATCTGAATCTTTTTTTCTTTGAGATTCGACCATCCTGTAGTATACTTCCTACTACTGTGTTCACGATGACGCGAATTGGTGCAGAAATGTAGACGTTTGATAAGGATTGGAGAAATCTCGACATAAACAAACCGGGTCATAGTAAAATCTCTACATTAGAAACGGCAGTTTGGCTTCTGTTAAGTTTGAATATTTGAGACAAGTGATAATAAAGATAAATCTTCGTTACTAAAAACAAGAAATTCAGAAAATAAAACGTGTAGGTTTGTTTTCTTCGAGGTGTCTAGGTGAACATACTTTTAAAGTCCCGCGTGTGGTAAGTGAGCTATCAACGGAATAGTTAAAGAAAGGCGCCTCTTTTTTATATTTTTTTGCTTGTAAACTCGAAAACTGCTGGTTTCATTTTAAGAAACAATCATTTAGTTTTTTTTTCTATAGGTCCAAAAGTGAACAAGATATTACAAAGTATCTGATTTGATAACAAGTTCAAAAACTTAATTTCATATGCGGACAAATCGCGCAATACTTATTTAATATTTAAAACAAATAAAGGCGATTTTGCACATGTAATAGATGTACGAGGGTCAAACTGAAAGTTCTTAGAACTGGCCACTTATAAACAATATAATAAAAAAAATATTCTAAAATTTGAAAATAGAACTCTTTGCCAATATTACTGAGTATATATTTCATTCATTTGTCATTTGTTTTACGACTTGGCGGCAAATTGAAAATTGTCTGTGTCACGTCAAAATGAATTTAACACGAGAAAATTTTCGTGCAATGATTTTTTATGACTTTCGATGTCATTTAAGTCAACAAGAAAGTTATGATAGACTACGATTGGCCTTTCACGATGAAGCCCCATCTCGTGCGACTGTTTACAACTGGTTTAATGAGTTTAAACGTGGTCGCACTAATCTCACTGATGATGTACGTGAGGGATGGCCTTCTACGGCGACGACTGAAAATAACATCTGTGTTGTGCGGCGTATGATAGAGACTGACAAAAGAGTGACCTATCAGCAGATTCGGACAAGCTTAGGCATCGGTATGAGTCAAGTGCACAAAATCCTCCACGAACATTTAGCGGTCAGGAAGCTTTGCGCCCGGTGGATACCTCATAATTTGACTAAGGCTCAAAAACTCCATCGTGTGGATTGGTGCCGTAAAATGATTGAAAGATTTAACGGAGGTGACTCAAATGCTGTGTTCGACATACTAACAGGTGACGAAAGCTGGATTTACTGTTATGATCCTGAAACCAAAAGACAATCTGCTCAGTGGGTGTTTCCTTTCGAGGAGTTGCCAACTAAAGTGAAGAGAGATCGAAGTGCGGGAAAAAAAATGGTGGCCTCGTTCTTTGGAAGGATAGGTCATTTCGCAACAATTGTGTTAGAGGATCAAAAAACAGTTTCTGCAGAATGGTACACTACCAATTGTTTGCCACTTGTCTTGGAAAAAGTTCGAGAGAAACGACCTCGCAGTACGATCCTCCTTCACCACGACAACGCCTCGTCGCACACCGCCAAGCGAACGATCGACTATTTGGCGACATCAAACGTTGAATTACTGGGTCACCCGCCGTATAGCCCCGACCTCGCGCCTTGTGATTTTTATTTATTTCCAAAAATTAAAGAAAAACTTAAAGGAAAGCGGTTTATGAATGCTGAAGAAGCGGTGGCTGCGTATCGCGATGCCATTGAAGAGACCCCTAAGGACGAGTGGGCAAAGTGCTTTTCCCAGTGGTTCCATCGCATGCAGCGGTGTATTGACGTCAATGGACAATATTTTGAAAAGATATAATAAAACTAATAACTGGCTAATGTAATCAGTTTTTGATTTTCTAAGAACTTTCAGTTTGACCCTCGTAATTAAAGATAATTGCACGTTTTTTTGTGTTTGTATAAATAACTTAGTTATATTTGCGGATGTTGAAATGTGCTATACACACGTAGAAATGGTTGAGATCACTAGCATAAACTGATATAATTATTTAAATTTAACTTTATCAAGAAAAATGTATTTTTGTGTGTTTTCTTTAAATAGAAAAATCCTTTGAAATGAAGAAAAAAACTCAGTTAATTTTTTTAATAACAAAAATTGAGTAATTAACCATAATGTAACTGTAAGAGAAATTTGATATAAAGGATAATACTGCTTAACCAAACTTAACGACAATTTATAAATAAAATGTTTTAATTCAATATAATATAACTCCTCCCCTGGCTCGAACACATGCGAAGATTCTCCTGGGCATGCTAAGGATCAAGTTATCCAGCATTTCTTGGGGTAACCTGTCCCATTCTTGAATAGCGGCTTCCCTGAGCTCTGGCACTGTCTGGGGACGTGGCTGACGGTTCCAAACAGCTCGCTTAAGAGCATCCCACGCGTGCTCTATTGGGTTCAAGTCAGGCGAGCCGGCAGGCCAGTCTAACCTTGTAATGTTGTATTCTCGGAGAGCAGCATTGACCAGTACAAATTGGTGCCCATGGTTTACTCAGAATGGTCTGAAAATTCCATCAACAGTAACTGCTTATGCATGTCTGCTGTCATGAAGCCTCGATACGGGATCAAAGGTGTTCTAGCTCCAATCATAATACCACCCCAAAAGGACACCGATTTTCCGCCTTGCTGAACTGTTCCTGTGGCAGTTCTTTGCCTTTCACGGTCTCCTGGTCTTCTCCAGACACGGTCACGTCGGTTATCTGGATGAGTACTGATTCGCGATTCGTCAACAAAAAGACAGTTTTCCCAAATGTTTTCTTCTCCATCTTCTTCATTCTGCCGAAGCCTAGTCCACTCCAATCTCTGTCGTTGACGTTGCCGGGAATTCAGAGGTGCTCGCCAAGACTTCCGTGCTCGTAATCCAACCTGGTGCAAGCAATTCCGAATGGGCTGAGTGCTAACTTCAAGCCCAGAGGCGGCCCGAACCTCTGCTTTTATTTTAGTAGCGTGTATTTTTGGGTCACGGGCTGCCAGCAATCTAATATAGCGGTTTTGGGCAGCAGTCAAAACAGTTGGGCGACCACTGCGGGGTCGGTCAGCTAAATTACCCATACCGTGGTAACGCTGCAACGTGGTCACGACACAGGATTGGGATATAGCAAGTCTGCGGGCTATATCTCTCGTGCTGTATCCTTCTTCCCTCAAAGTTACTATTCTTGCTCGTAAAACTTCTGATAATCCTCTTGGCATTTTTTCAATCACAACTTTGCGAAAAAATATTTAAAATCCGTCAAAATTGACTAAATCAGATTTCTGAGTGAGCGTAAGCTATGCCTAAAAGCTTTTTTTTTTAAGGAAAATCAATTTTACTATTTTATTGTTTTGTTAGGATACAAAACAATATTTTTAAATAAAGAATCTTGAAAGAAGAAGAAATAATAATATTTATAACCTACCGTAACAAAAAAGATTTCGATTTTTTAAAGTGATCGTAAACTTTTTTGATGTGTGTACGTGTTTGCTCGTCTCGCTGTGCAATTGACAATCGCTCGGTGAAAATTCGATATTATCATTGGTGCCAACTTACCAAGCGGGAAAGCAAAATGGCTTCAAGCAATTGACACGTTGATTGAGTGTCCATCATTCGCACCTTCAATTAAACCATCATTTGGTCTATCATTCGCACCGTCAATTCAACCATCATTTGGTCCATCAATAACTGTTTTCGCGCGGATAGCTATGGGGAGGAATTCTGCATTTTGTATTTTAACCACCGTCCTAGACGACATTTAAATTTTTTAAAAAGGTAGTTTCAAAGTCGTTTGTAAGGTAACCCCCTTGAGTCTTTATTCACTGAACTAAAAACCTTTCGTAGCTTTAAATGCAATATTTCAAAACATTTCAGGACCATGGTTATGATTTCAAAGCGGATATTTGGTCGTTTGGAATAACAGCTATTGAAATGGCAACGGGCACAGCTCCTTACCACAAATATCCACCAATGAAGGTGTTGATGTTGACCTTACAAAATGATCCTCCGAATTTAGATACAGGTTATTCACCTTATTTAGTTTTTTTTATAACCTTTTTTATAAACCTTATTATAACATAAATAACATGTGCTTTGAGAGATCTATTGCTTTATGAAAAAGATCTATTTATTAATAATTGTTGATGCATGGTTTGATTATGTTTATTCATGTTGACTATAAAACATATATTTATGCAGGAGCTGATGAAAAGGAACAATATAAGGCGTATGGAAAAACATTTAGGAAAATGATTATAGATTGTTTGCAAAAGGATCCTTCAAAGAGACCAACAGCTACAGAGCTATTAAAACATCCTTTCTTCAAGAAAGCCAAAGACAGAAAATATCTTACGCAGACTCTTGTTGCCATTGGACCTAGCATGGAAACAAGAGTGCATAAGGTAAATCTGATTTTTAGTAACTTCTTTTAGACGTATTAGTAGCTTATTATTATATATCACACTATGTAATTTCATCAAAATCGTAGCATCTCATAAACATACATAAAATGCAAATCAATTTAACAATATTCATCCAAATTAAATATTAAAAATGTGCAAACATTATAGGTTTGTAATGTTAGCATATTTAAAATTCAATAGCTTTATTAAAATAAGAAGCAGACAGCTGTTTATAGATATGTAAGTAAACTGATACGAGACAGTCATGCTTTACTTGGTTTTCTTTGAATGGAAGGACAAATCCTATTCTAAAGAAATAATAAAACCAATATTAATTACCTACATAGTCTTAGTAGAATGAAATGTTGGTTTTCTAGATTTTTTCTCTGTATTAGATATTTGATGAAACACTCTCATCCCCTTCTTACGTGTGTATTCGTATCCTAGGGGTCTGTTTAATATCTTTAGGACGTAGTCTAGTAGGTAACTAAAACATGGTAAAATTTAGTTTGTTATATACTATGACACAAATTCTCAGGGCTTGCAAGTCAATAACACCATCCTCATTAGGCTTTGTGTCCTTTAGTTATCCTGTAGGTTAAAGGTACCTACTTCTCTCGTTTGCAATTTTGACAGACATGATGTCAAAACTGCATTAATATTGAGACTTGACTTGTGTAAAATAAATGAGGCCTCTTGAGGATCTATTATTGTTGAGAATTATTTTAATGTGTCGATAGCAAAAGTCTTGAATCTTTTTATCAGTTCGCACCCTGGTCTACATGGTTGGTGTCGCCATCTCTGTGGTCCCGGGTTTGATCCCCGTCCGGGTTAATATACCAACCATTTCTCTATACTGTCTTGGGTCTAGGGATTGTAGTTGTACCACCGTTGTTTCTGATTTCCATAACACAAGTGTTTTAGCAATTTACTTTGGAATCAGAGTAATGTAATGTGTATGTGATGTCCAAAATTTGTTATATTTCTATACTCGGCCCGGCGAACCTTGAGCCCTATGACATTGACAGTTATTCCTACGACACAACATTGTAGTGGCGTCACCGTTACATTAGAATTGAATTGGAGGCTTCTAAAAATGCCATTTATTAAGGTAAGGTAGACATATGCCATTACAATGATATTCCGTCGGAATTATAACAATTCTTAACATTTGCAAGAAATAATCTCAATCAGACTTTACGTTTACGTCCTGCAAAAGTTACTTCGTTCGGAAGATATCGACTAGTGCGGAAAAATATCGATAAACAAATGTCGATAATGGAAACGAGTGTACATGATTTATAATCATTTTAGTTATAGGTGCTGAATGTTAAAACGTTGCATGAAATTGTTTTTATTTCACTTAAATTTATAAAATATTTCTGGGGACACCAGGTTTTGTTTTATTTAAGATTAGATTTTATTAGTATCAGTTTTCATGTGTGGCATAATTAAGTGATAAAGTATGAGTGTCATTGCTTTTTCATACTTAAGTATTAGTACATTCTCTATTGAATAGAACGGAGCGCGGCATACATGCACTCACGATTGTATACCCAAGAGAATTAAAAATTAACTGTAGGACAAAACCAAATAAAGCAAAAGCTGTTCAGCGATCATTTATTTATATATTTTAATCTGAATCTGATAATGACATTAGGGTTTGTGTCACGAACTCGGAATCTGAACTGCACCTGCTGTCGCCTACGTTTATCAAAAACGGCTCATCTACAATGCTGTCGTATCGCACGTCTCGATCCCAATCATCAAAACAAAGTTTTAAAGCATTATATTGGCAGTGGTAGGGCGGTAGCCAAATCACTGCGTGACCTTTGGATTTTGCCATTTCATCCAAAAAATATGTCCGCTTTGTTTGCTGTTTCTGCAGGTTCAACAGTCTGACCAATTCTCTTTTGAACATTTGAATGTTAGCTGCCACACCATTGCGTTGCAACCACTCTAGGATTTACCCTTTATTATTGTTGCTGGTAGTGCTTTATTCACTTGGACGGAATGGTATGGGGCGTTGTCCATCAAAATATGGTGGGGCTCATTTAAATTATCCATCATCACTTCGTGATCATTGGTCGTTTTTAACTGATTTGAAGGCCCACAAGCAATTAGGCGCAAAACCTTTGGCTGTACCAGCGTGGCAGATAATCAAACGCTGACCCTTGCCTTCTGGCGCTTTGGTACAGGATTTTGCTGTGTCGTCTGTCCATATTTTGGGGACTGTGTGATTGGCGTTGAGCCACGTTTCGTCCAGGTAAACCACTTTGACCTAGTTCTCAAAAGTCTTTATTTTTCGTAGAAAATCACATCTCATCAGTGCTTTTACCTTCCGCTCCATTAACACTCCTTTTGTCACACTTTCCATACCGAAATCCACATTTTTTTTATGACGACTCTGAGAGAAGTGATACCGCCGAAGTGATAGCGACGCCAATAACTTTTTCCTAATCCTGTTCTTACTTGCAAAAAAACATTAGAATATCTGGCACTGACTCCAAAAAATAACAGATAATAAATTGGAAATAGGTTAGGAAGAAAGTAGTAACGAGAAGGAAGACCGTTTAAAGAAGAACAGGGAAAGATTAGCTAATAGCATTTTAAATTTAGTTTGTTGTATATCGTATCATCGGGTTCCCTATACAAATGATTTTGGGGATATAAATTGTTCTATGTCCTTTCTCGGTACTCAGACTATCAAATCCATGGTTTCAGCGGTAAGAGTTAATTGATTTCTTGCAGTAATTATATATTTCTTGAAGTAATTATATATTTTTATTGTTGGGGGCGGTAGGGAGGGGTTAGGAGGGGGGGGCGAAGAGGAGGGAGCTGCGCCTTTGACTTTGTTTTGTTAGCAGTTTGTTTTTAGCTTTGTTTTGATTTGTTTTGTACCTGACATAACATTTGAATTACTAAACTCCTAATTTTTAAGGAGTTCCACCATCAGCTCAGCTCCACATAATGACTATCATACGTAACAACCTGTCAACATTAAGATACTAGTACGAAAACACTATACGTGCCTTCAAAATTTAAGGGTTTCCCTCGAATCCACCAAGAACCCGTCATCAGATCTCGACTGGGCCAAAATGGGACCAACTAGAAGGTATAGCCTCTAGGTAAACATATTTTTTTTTCAAATCGATCCACAACTGACTGAGATTTGCGGTAACATAGCCACAAAATAAAACATAAAGTCGAATTGATAACCTCCTCCTTTTTTGAAGTCGGTTCATAAAAAAACATACAGTCGAATTGATAACCTCCTCCTTTTTTGAAGTCGGTTAAAAAAGTTAAGTTTCATCGACACGCGACCCATCACTAACGGGATCAAGGTTCGCCGGGCCGGGTATAGCAAGAATGCGTTGCAATGCCATATATAGATTTTCTTGGCCAGGTACCCCCGCGGTTGTCCCCAGAACCTAAGTTTCATCTCAATCAGATCAATGGAACACTTATAGTCCGACATGTTAGTGCGCGACCTTCCTGTGGTCGTGAAAGTTTCCGAGGGCGAGGCATGATGGATATCAGCGGGGACGGGCTGTGTTGTGAGGCAGTTTCCTAATAACAGTCGTGTGCGATTGGTGCTCCCTCGCCTCTCGTACGACTTGCGGGGCGCAGGAAAGTCGCGTATGCACTTATCGGACTAAAAAGGACAAATATACAAACTGTCTTTTTTATTATTATTTTTATTTGGAATAGGTTTTCTCTAGGCTAAACCAGATATGGTGTAGACAAAGTCGTGCCTACCTAGAAGGTTCTGGCACTCCCACTCACCGACCGAACACAGCAAGCTGCTTGGCGCCGGTCTCCAATATCTACCAGGCGGCACCTAACGGAGCCTGCCACCGCTGTTAGGACCGTTCAGCCGCCATCACGAACCCCCACCTTATTTACATCGATTGTTTATCAATTTAGGCGAGCAAAAGGCAACCGGGAGCGTCTGGTCGCTTGCACCGAACGTTGACAGGCGGGTGGGTGTGGAGCGAGGAAGAGGACGAGGGCGGGGAAGCTCCGGAGTCCGACGAGGAGTCGTCTTTGGGAGAGGATAAGAGGCCCATGAACCAGCTGCAGAGGGCCGATTCCAGTGGCAGCGACAATGACGAGGTAAATAAAAACTAGCAAGTAAGTCTACTTTATATTGAAAAAGGAGCTATAATATTATCAACAGATATATGCCTACGTCACAGAGCACAAAATCCATAAATAAGTGGGTCTCCTGTTTTTTTAGACACGGAGACTCCAATCAGCCATCATGTAATTAGGTCTACATTTTTAAGTTTTTTTTTATTGAAATGAGAGGGCAACTAAATGAGATATCCCCATCTTCGGCTAGGTGCACTATCCCAAACAATAGAGAAAAAATCACAGATTCCGTAAAATACAAAAAGTTCAATGTATCAATATACTACATTTGTCTACTTCGCCTACAACAAACGTCATTGTCAAAATGGCGTCCTTCGCCAATAATATCGGTAAATTTTTGAATAAAAAAATAACGGTTCTATACTTGTATGCTTATTAATACGTATAGTGTACATGTCAGTTGGTCAAGGCTCCATATAACATAAGATTTCCTAAATAAATGAATATATGTTTGTTAACTGTAATCTTTTATTGTTCCCGTTATATTCCAGTTCTTGATTTTATTATAAGTGATTACAAGTCTTTGTAAAAATTAAACTTAGTTTCGGGTCTCTCAGTTAGTAGTATGAAAGCATTATAAACGCTGGCATTTCATTTTCAGGAACCAACAGACAATAAAGAAGACAAAACGACTATGCAGAAAGTGGAGGAAAGGGCTTCAGAACAAAATGGATCTCAAGTGATCAATCTTGTTCTTCGGTTGAGGTAAGCGATCTCAGAGCCTGATATCAAGTCTCGAAACGTAGGAAAATTATTATTATACTGATGGATCCCTGCAACTTTGCGCAAATGTCAATTTTCCCACACAATCTGTTATTATTAGTATTTGTTCTGGAAAAAGATGAATCCGACAAATCAAGGATCATCAAAATAGGTCCAGTCGTTCTCGAGTTATATTTGTTCGAACAACCCATCTTTGTTTTATATATTAATAAAGCTATGGAGCAGGGCCAAGTATGCAGCTGGCCAGCAAATCGTGGAGAAGCTCGTTAAGGCGATTCTCCACTGCAAAGAAGAGCAGAGGTCAAAGTCTCGACGCTTCCGCCCTTATCCTGGCAGCGGTCAAAGTCTTCGCGGAAAGGTCCTTAAATGAATAAATCCGTCGCCTTACCACTGCGAATAACCGCTTACAGGTGGAGCTTACAGAACTCCGAAAGGAGTTTATATATGTAAACCAGGCGTGGCGTAGACAGAGTCGACGGTGGAGCGAGCTCACCCAGAAAGTTTTGGCACTTCCATTTTTTTGGCACTGCCGAAACACTCCAGGCGGCACCTAAAGGAGCCTACCACCGCTGTTAGGATTGTTCAGCCGCCATCACAAACTGGAGTTCTTGAATTTTGTGTATTTATTCAGTCTCTTTCACTTGTCAAATTTTTCGCATTATGTACGCGAGCGATTTGCCATCGATCACATACGTCATACGTGTTTCTTTTGATACTAAGCAATCAATCGCGCGTCTGTCGCGCGATAACTGCGCAATTTACGCGGATTAAAAAAATTTCAATGACCAATTTAAATATTAATTTAAATATGCCACCAACGTTACGAAATCCCGCGAAAAATCCTGCTCATCAATATAACAAACTGCAGGAACGCTCGCCGCGAGCTGAACGACATACGTTTCGAGTTCATAATCGGCAAGGACTCGGCGGAGGGGATTGCCGCGGAGCTGGTGGGTGCTGGGCTGGTCGACCCACACGACTCGGTGCCAATCTCGCTGAACCTCGCCAAGTTGTTGGAGGCACAGCAACAGCCGCTCGCCACCACGCCGAAGGCTGTCACATTCCATTTGGTGAGTCCATTTATTTAGACGAAATATGCTCGATGCCTTGCAAATGTATAAGAAGTTAAGAACAGCTACAACTTCAAGGGACGCGACATAGGTCCTTGATAGACAGACAGACGAACAAAAAAGTCACCGCACACGTGAAGCTAGCGGCGGCCACTTGCGACTTTGTGTTCGCGACACGCCACCGGTGGCGGCCACTCGCCTTCAATTTTGACAAAACACCGGTCAATCTAATCTCTAATCTAATCGGATCTAGCAGACGTGTGTCAATTGTAGCAGCCACCGACCACCTTCGTTAGCGCGGGACTAAAGAAAGTAGCGCGACAGTCTCCGGTGGCGGTGGTCGGTTGCCCATCTGCGCGGAGCCTTATTCTTTAGCAGATTTGATTGAGACAGAATAACAAAACTGCAAAAATATTTGATTTGAAGTTTGGGAATTAGGTGTTAAGAAATCATGGAGCAAAGTCGATACGAGGTGCGGTCCAAAAGTGTCCGCCCTAACAAAGAAAACAAGTAGATATATTTACAAAACCTTTTTTATTTTTCTATATAGAAAGGGGGGACTATATAGTCCCCCTCTATTGCAATGCACTTTGCAGATCTCGTGATAAGCATTTCTATCCCCTTAAAAAAATCCTCCGGAGTTTTGTCCTCAAAAGGGGCGAAAACCGCTTGACCCACTTCATCATCCGAAGAAAACCATCTTTCCTTTAAGTCTGCCTTAAGTCTTGAGAACAAATAATAGTCGCTTGGGGCCAGGTCAGGGCTGTAAGGTGGGTGGCGAATTTCCTCAAAGCCACATTTTGCTACAGCAGCTTTGGCAATTGCAGCAGTGTGAACGGGAGCATTATCGTGGAGAAGCCGCACACCTCTACTGATTTTCCACGTCGCTTCTGCTTGATCGCCTCTCGTTACTGCTCAATAAGGGAAGCGTAGTAGCTGCCGTTTACCGTGGTATTCCTTTCTTTTATGTCAATCATCAGTATTCCGTGACAATCCCAGAATACCGTTGCCATTATCTTTTTGGTGGATTGCGTTACCTTGACCTTTCTAGTCGGTTTTTCACCAAGACGACGCCACTCCATCGATTCCCTTTTGGACAGGGGATCATAGTACAAAACCATGATTTCGTGTCCCGTAACAATCGACTCCAAATAACTTTTTCCTGAAGAATCCTAAAATTTTTCCTGAAGAAAACTGAAGTTTTCGAAAGCCCGGTTCTTGCCGCTTTTTCTTTAGTCTTAAGGCTTCGATCGCTCAGAACTTCCTCTTCCACTAATTTGACACAGCCTCGGTGAGTACTTCCACAGGCCGGCCGGAGCGAGGTTCGTCGTCAATGGACTCCCGTCCTAAACGAAACTGCTTACTCCATTCTTTAACGGTGGAAAACGACGGAGAAGAATCCCCATACACGGCATCTAACCTTTTTTATGTCGGTCGGACTGATTCCTTCCTTGGTCAGGAATTTGATCACGGAACGATGTTCCAATTTGAACACATCGAAAATTTACCAACTTCCTATCGTTAAAACGCCGTAAAATCAAAACCACAAGCAACAGAAACACCAAAATCATACACGAAAAAGCGGAATAAATGACAATCGCGATGACATAATTATATATTTTTTTATCTTAACCCGCCAAATTTTTCCAGACAGAAACTTTTGGACCACACCTCGTAAGTACAGCAGCCTGTCAGTCAGGTCAGGTCAGGTCAACCTGCAGACTATAGTCCGAGAAGTTCGTGTGCGATCTTCCTGCGGTCGCCAGAGGTGCAGGGCACGCTAGACGTTAGCGGGTGACGGGCGATGTTGCGGGGAATGGGTTTCCTTTGACAATCGCGTGTGATTGGCGCTTCCTCGCCCCACACACGTTTTGCAGGGTGAAAGGACTGTAGTGGAAAAGCACAGCAGCGTCCAGTAGATGCGACTTTATATTTTTATTGAAAACCCACCCCTTTTTAACAGTATAAAATACGGTAGTGTTTACCTTGATGAGCTATCCTCCGTACACTACTGTCCTAGATCTTGCTCAAAAAAAACAAAATTCGTACTATTTATAGGCTTTTTGGAACCCTCATTGTTATTTTATACGATTATCCGGCAAAATAGCTAGCGATAATTATCTTCTGTTTGTTTCTAGAATTCTACTGGACCCAACGAACAGTTCGATGACAAAGCGTTGATAGGTTTTGCGCAAATATCCATCATCGAATAAGCGGCTGAGCTACGGGAAAACTTATTCAGGATTGCGGGCGTGTGGCTCCAATGACATGTAGTAACTTACCCCTAGTCTAGTTATTCTATGTACTTGTATTTGTTTATGGTGCTAGCGGTTAAAAGGCACGGCTTTTAAACCTTTGTAGAATACGAAGCGATAGATAAATTATATTTTTTTTGGTTTTCCCTGTAGTGTATAATGGTATGTGTTTATAGCTGGCCACCAACGTATACTGAGCCAAAGACGTTTAATTCATTTGTAAGGGTTTGTGGACGTTGTTTTAAACTATATCTGACGTAGGGTGTGATTTCTAAAATTTACCGAAGATATATTAAAATGACGTTACGGTTTTGTAGAAATAAGGTGTTTTTCATTCAATCAGTTTATTTAGGTCTAATATTTCAAATGTCAGATAGAACAACAGTCCAGAGTACTATATGACTGATTTCAAATAAATGGCGTCATCTTTGTTGCTAGGCTATTATTGTACACGCATGAAATTCAGTCGTATACATTATAGGTCTGTTAATTTCAACCAGACACATAGAAATTGGCCTTTAGTGATATGATTTGCAAGTTATTAAATAATAAGAAAAATATATTATATGCAAGTACGTGCGTACAGGTATTAGAATTATAGTAGATTATCAAATTTACCAATGATGAATGATTAATATATTATAGTTATTTAATTCCATAAATGAATATAGCTATTGCGTATTACTAAATTTCAGGTCTTAGTTTTTTTTTGTACTATAATAATAGACAGGAAATGACGAATTTCATTATGATCTGATTTTACAGTTTAATTTTGCATGAATTTATCACCATTCTTATGAACAACGTGGTATTACACTATTTACATTATTTCTAGTTCTTTTTATTTTAATGTTCCATAGTTTTCTTTAGTATTTTGTGGCTTTTATCGAGTCTTCCGTATTATCTCAGAAGGGTTAAGATGTAATAAATTATTTATTTATGTATGGAAGTATTGTTTCCTAGTGTGCGACACCAGCTTACAGTATTTTGCCACAAATACGGGTTATTATTATATGAACTGAACAAACCTAACTTGTCTGCAACATGGTCTCGGTGCTGAATATAAACGGCATGTCTCATTTTGTGCATTTAGTATTATTGATCTATTAAGAAAATATTTTATGTGAATATGACTGTTCCTCTGCATCAATTAATTTCAATATACACAAACAAAACTTTAATCACTTGCATTTTCACCCACCTGTGAGCCGTTAGTATAATAAACTGCTGTCGCACATTTGTTTTTATGACATTTTGCTCGTCATTTATTTACGTAACCATGATTGTTTATTTCATAAGTAAGTATACATCGGAATTACCAAGCGAATTTTATGACAAAAACCATTTTATAGCCAGAAACGATACATATTTATCAAATACCACTGAATGTTGGGTGGAACTTATTATTCCGTTAATATTTTGTCATTTTTATAATCCCGGGGTAGGGGTGTAGTCAAACCGTTTAGAAGATTGGTTTCCATGATTTAGCATACATCCAGGGCCCAGTCCTCGTACCTAAAACACTGCCACGTTACGGTATCAAATGTCAAAGATGTCGAAAATGGTATATCCTTTTCATTCTTGCGTTATCTATCAAATTCGAAAGACAGTGCGTATTGACACATCTAATTAGTTTCAGAATAGGCTACATTTTTTGAATATGTTTGCTTTCAAATGTTTTTATTTTTTAACTTACGATTCTCTCGGTGTACGACTGTGTTACGGACTGCAAAGCGGTTGCGGGTTCAAATGCGGGCCCGCAAGTGGCAAATGTTAGTGTGATGAGCACGAGCATTTGTACCTAAGTCACGGATGTCTATAAAACGTATATCGTATGACTATCCGGTATTCTTGTCGCCATAGCACAAGCTCACGCTTAGCTTAGGCTTAGCTTATTATTATTTTGAAATTATAATAAAATCTCATGTTTTATGCAATGTTAATAATAACAAAACAAAATAGTACAAAATAGTATTAAATTCGTATATCTTATGGTAAAAGCTATATATATAGCATACATTTATGATTTAATTTTAAAAGATGCAACACCCTTAAGTGAAATTAAATAAGGTATAATAGAAATTTATATCAAAAATTGGCATGTCACATCGCTCAGTAATTCCGATGAATATAGATATTTGTAAGCATTGTACCTACTTACGTACCTATCCTGTATGAGAATTCTTGTATTATATTGCTTTTATTATTTTTATTAAAAGGAGATAATCGTAATGGGTTTTAAAGAGACAAAGTTACGCGTTATTGTAATATAATATGAGTCCGTTGGTTACAAAACTGATGACCGCGACTGCAAATCGCTACGACATACATGCTATCAAAGCGATTTTGGTAATTGACACCACACTTGTAAGCTTTTGATGACTTGAGTCTAAATTGCGAAAAATGACCCAGTCACTCGTGCTCTGATTACGTTACGGTTTCTTTACATGGATGAATTCTCTATTATTAACTATCCCTATTGATGTTATTTGATGAGCTACTGTCTTATTAGTCAAGTATTTATGCGAAAATCTTGGATGAACCGTGCTTGTAGATATTGCATGAGACAGCAACGACACATTTCCAAGTCCGTAAAACACGTGATTTGGTGAACAACCGTATAGTACTCGCAAATACAACCGTATTTGCATCTAATTTCGAGTATCCGGTCACATAAAATGATATCTGTTACTTGATCTGAAAGAACTTGTGTTTTGTTTTATGTACTACACGTATATCCTCGAGTGTGGTTTATCAATGGTGACAATCATGTAAATGTAATCACAGTGCGACCAACTGGATCAAACCTTTTTTCCACTCGAACTATGTGAATTTTAGTTTTTACATATGTTTTTAAACTAACTTATCGTGGTATAAGGCAGATTATATTGTGTGGGAAGTTAAATATATTAGTACGCGCTTTAGTATTGGTAGGTGTGTTTTAAGGCTGGCCTAATATAACATACTTAAATAACTAGATAATGTCCATTGTTCAATTCTGAAACTAAAATTTTATATTTAAATCGAAAAGCTTTTACAGCTGTGCCATTGACGTGAATAATAATTGTTGTATTAGGTACTAAACGACATAGCTTTTGTATCAAAATATTCTACTTACTGCCTCAGTTGATGTTTATAGCAGTAACTTCTACCTTTGCTACCACACAGCCGATTTAAAATGTTATATTGACAATGCGAACAAATATAACTTTTGTCATACATTCATATTATGCACCTATGAAGTGTTGGTACAAAATGCTGTGTTGTAGCACCATATTCAATGATGGAGTGCTTTATTATACAATTAATGACTTATAAATATAATTTGATAAAGTGACAATAAATGAAAGATTTCAATAAAATCGGACTGCTTGTTGCTCTATTTATGTATGTGTATAATATTATACGTAGTTTCTCTGGCGTCCGAAATACATATCTGCAATGTGGGGTGTTGTGTTTGACCATATCAAATAAATTCCAAAAGTCTAAAAATCCATAGCACGTCTCCTCTGCATTGGCGAAGATCATTTTAGCTGACACCTAGTCTTGATGCTTACTAAAACAAATGTAGTATTGCCGACTAAGTGATAGGTAGTATCTGATTGTCATTGAGCAATAGGTAAAAATCCAAAACACGACGCTATGTATTTATCTAAATATACTTTTTCATATGGTGCCTAAACGATTTTAACGAAAGACTTTAATCACTGGAGACTGACTGAAGTAGACCGAAAATGGCAAGTAGACTTGTTAGGAAGACATGAGGTTTAAGTTTTTTTGGGATACCTAGATCAGCCTATTTAATCCATTATGTCATTCTCTTATACTTTGTTATTTATATATATTCAGTGTGCCACACGGCTATGCGACACGAAGGGACTTTAAATTGTTGAAGAATAAAGAAATTATTATTAATTTATTTTAAAACTACATGTTTTCTTTCTGTTTGCATTACAAACTTAAATATAGAAAGGCATAGTTTGTAAGAAACAATCGTTGAAACCACTGAATCGATTTTGAAAATTCTTTTACCAATAGAAAGCTACGTTATCTCTTAGTGATATGGCTATATTCAGTCTTTTAAATTGCACCCGAGCCAAGCCGGGAGGGGTCGCTAGTGTACAATTTTTAAAGTACTATTCCTTCATGTCGCATAAACGTGGGACACCCTCTATGATCTTGTGTGCACGAAGTGTGTGTTAGTACCTAGGTATGAAATTACACCATGTAGATGAATAAATTATAGGCTAAGGCCCACTTTTACGAAACTCGTTAAATACGTTTAACGGTAATTATGTTTAAAATATCATCCCGTTTCTGCCAACGTCGAATGACTGACAAAGACAGAATGATGTTTTTAAATATGTTTAGCGCTAAGTGTATTTATCGATATAATTATTTTTATAACTTAAGCAATTATTTTGCAAGTTTTTACGAAATCAAATTGAATTTCGCTCACAAATATTAATCGACTGTGTCTCACCGGATGACACAGTCGATTAATTTTTGTGAGCGGAATTCAATTTGATTTTGTATTTATCGAGTTTCGTAAAAGTGGGCCCTAATGTTGTAGATGTCAAAGGCGTGTCTTGCGCTAAATAAATAATTGTACAGGTGATTAATGGTTTTGATTAAATCAGGACGAAGCTCTAAAATCTGTTTTGCCATATTTTTGTCGTAATTTCATTAAATTATGACTATTGCTTAATTAAACTAACACAGATTCTCCAAGTAGTTATTCCATGTATCCTTTGTAACGCTAGATATTATAACCCATTCTATCACCAATGTGATTTTGTATTCTCATAGATATTTATGTAACCCATCTAGAGTTCAAAATGTTACCTATGTATACGTAAAACATTAAAAAATATCTTGTCATTTAGTGTGTAGATGAGTAATCGACCTTGGGATCTTGGACTAAATGAAAGTAGGACAGAGTTTGATTAGTTATTTGGGCCAAACTTCGCATTAGTATTGTAAACAAACCAATGTTTATTCGTTTACTTAACGTCTTTTTCAACCTTTTGTATAGTTCTTCTCCGTTAGGTTTTTTGCTATTATTAGTAGTGACTACTATCCTAAATAGAATCACTCGAAATTTTCAGTTGAGTGAGGCATTACTACTCTGAATGGCTACTTTTCGACGTCTTACATGTGACTTATTTATAGTCAGAGTAATTTTGTACTGCTCACAATGTCCATTCCATTTAGAACCGAAGCAGATGTCGTAAGTGTGCTCGTATAATTAATAAATATGTGAATATTTCACATGAACAAAAAAACTAGGCCTTCTGATCTATGTAATTTTTTTTGTGACACAGTGGGCTCGATTTCAATGCGTCCTGTCTAAGGCTAATGTTAAGTTTAGCATATTTCTTTCTGAATCAAAAATACGAAAACAAACAGACTAAAATAATTTAGAAACGTCAAATTAAGTGATACTATTAACATGTTTTATTAGCTTTACTTGTTACTTGATTACTTACTCGAATGCCATCATCCCTACTAATTTGTCAATGGATTCTGATATTTCCTAAGCAACTGGCAAATGTTTACTTTGACGTTTCTTAAGTAATAGAAAAATAGTGAGAACTAACATACATTAAATCTTTCTATATTTTGACACGAGTCCAGTGGAATCGAGCCCACTAGCGAAAAATAATTGTAACTGTCATTTTCAAGGTTCAAGTATCATTAAATCGGTCTCTTTCGGTTTCGCACACGCGACATTAAGATTAGTACGAGTATTCTAATTTATCATATTAATTGTAAACAGGTTCCATACGACTTATCTAAAGCTCCGCGCGCGCAGATGCGCTGCAGATCACTGCGCGAAGCCTTTAGTTGGATTAAAGCATTTACCCCCTATGTACACATTTTGTAGAAGTTCTTGTAATTTATAAACAACTGCTGTACATCCAGAGCCATATTAAAAGGCTGCTTCACTATCTTTAATCAAGTATCTGATAGGAAATCATGTTATTAAAGTTTTCAATTAAGCTTTCAAGGGCTTAAATGAGAGGTAGTGAAGAAACATGCTCTTATCCTTAACCACTGGGAATGGCTTTTGGATTAACTGAATAGAACTTTTAATTGTTTTTGTTACGGCTCGGTAGGCTTCTACGCAGCCCAGATAAATCAATCAATGAAAGCTCGGGTATAGACTTATTCGTATGTACACTTTGCTATAGATAGAGTGTGTAACGGTCAGCCGTCAATTGAATTTTGGGCTTTACCAATCTTGGTCTACAGAAAAAAAAACTCCAAAAACTAATTGAAAAATAATTCTCACAAAGTAGAATTTGTAGTGACATATGTTAGCTACCGGCAACTTATGAACTGTTCCTCCATTAAAAAAGGTTGGTAAAGGCCAAGTTATGTATATTCATTGTTTGTTCATCAAACAAATCTGTATACAGATATTTTGTTTAGATATTTACCAAATTAAACATTCAAAACACTTGTGCCAGCTCTTTGAAGCTATTTATGTAGGTATCAACCGATTTAGCTCTAGTACTATTTTTAAACCAGCACTATGTACTTAAATCAATTGCACACAATGCCATAGTATGATATAAAATATACCTGATTTCTTGTCGTCATCGGTCTTACTTAATGCTATATGTAAAAAACATTTAGTTTCATTTGTAATTGTTTGTTCATTTTGTCTTATCATATTGTCTTGGCGTCACTTTTTATTACGATCAAAATAAATCATATTCCATTAATTTTATGTTTTTATTTATTTATCGTACCCCACGTTACCATATTTGAGGTCTAGAATAAGTTTACGTAGTCAGGTCATAAGTTCTGTCACACAATAAAAACTTTTGAATTTAGAATGCTTGCCACAAAAAAGTTAATTGAATTCGAATTTTTCATGAAAATAAAAATGTGTACTTTTTTGAATTTTGCTCATTTTTAAATATGGAGTGGACACTTAAAGAAGACCGTGTCGCGGTTATTGCGTTGCATCTTTGCAGTTACGCGCCAATTCAGATTTTCGACTTACTGAAAAATTTGAATATAACCAAAAAATTCAATGTATATAAGTATTTAGTATTTTTAATGTATCAGGTTTTAGACCTCGAACATCAAAATTAACGGACTTCTCATACAAACTTCCATCCTCTAAGGAGTTTGGTAAAAGTTACGAGTTTTAGATTTTTCGTTGTTTGTGTACGAATTTTAACTGACATACCAAATTTCCTTATTAAGTAAAACAAGTGTAGGTTAGTTAGTTTATTCTTGTATATA
Source organism: Pyrausta nigrata (assembly GCA_949316185.1). NCBI lineage: Eukaryota > Metazoa > Arthropoda > Insecta > Lepidoptera > Crambidae > Pyrausta > Pyrausta nigrata. The sequence goes on from OX438936.1 coordinate 7,608,146, forward strand.
ATTACAAATAAAAAATAAAATTATAAACCTTATGAGTGTAGGTATATATTTTTAAACTATAGTTTTATTTAGATCTAGTAGCCTCCTTTCGAGATGGCACTCTATCGGGACACACTATTAGCACTACAACAAATACATATGAAACGGCTAACATAATGAATGATTGGTGGCACATACCGAATGGAGACAAACATTTCAATTTATTCGTCTCATTTATTGACTTTATTTATAGGCTTTAGTTATCATAAATGAGGCACTTAGAATATCTATTTTTGTGGTCATGCTGAAATTTTAAAAACAATCCGCCTAGTAGGTATGTGAGTATGGGGTACCTTAGTTATGTGGACCCGGTGTATATTTCGAAATACGGTAAACGTTAATTACCGTACTTGCCTACTAAATTGCTTTCCAATTAGAGAGAACCTAACCTTCTGTTCTCGTTCTAAACCGTGTAAATGAGCGGTGGAGGGACATTCTAATTAGGTCGATGTAGGTCGAAACACATCACTGCTATGGAAGGTATTTGCATCTAACACATATTTCCTATTCTAATCAATGTGTAGCGTAACTGCAGTTTGACTTTTCTGCAGGTAGGTAAATATAAGTACGTATACATACCTACTCAAACTAGTCGGTAAACATCAGAATGATGCTTAACTCAAAAAACGATTTTGGCGTCATTCGGATATATATAATTTTTTTTATTTTAAAGGGGTTTGCTCTTGACTCTAGACTAAACCAAACGTGGCGCAGAGTCGACGGTGGAGCGGGCTCATGCAGATATAATGGATATATTATGGGTAAATGTAGTACTAATGGATTTGGTACGTATAACTTTGTTTTTTCGCCGACCTATTACGCATTATAATAATTTAACTTTCTGTAAATACATTATATTTCCGTGCATGTGATAAAAGTTATTGAAGAATATTGCAATACTTAAATATTAGATTTTCAAATTAAACTGACCTGTTGAGAGCGCCTTTTTACGAACTATGAGGTCATCTGTCTATCTTGTCAGTCTTTTATCCTACGCTGCGCTTTTTATCTATGGGTGCCCAATACAAAGCTTTTCCACCCCAACGATGGCCATCAGCTCTTGGCCCCATACCCACTGTCACTTTAGCTTATTGATTCGCAGGTAGGTACTGGAGAGGTTTGGAGTTACGCGTAAAACCCCTATGTCTCATCCGTTTGACTCTTCGGAATTTAAACTCAGAAAAACTTTATTTACGAGTCAATTTTGAAATAACAGGAGATAAATTGATAGAAAACGGTTAACGTCATAATATTGTATTCTTTATGCTGAGATAACTTAAAAAAACGCTTGTGAACAACGAATAATACAAGTAAAGGAACTGGATCAAAGCTGAGTATAACTATAAATCACCTTTAGATAGAACACTAATATAACATTTAAAGGACATAAACGTTAATAAAACATTTTAGACACATCGGATACTTCACCGTACCTATTATGTGGTTATTTTTTATTTTTTTTATTTCTCTTCCTCCCAACCCTCGGATTGCACATTTTTCCCCTTGATCTCATGGGTGTGATGTCATGTGAGATCGGAAAGCCTTAGACAATTATTAAAAAAATAGTAACTGTCATAGGCGTACTGTCTACAGCCGGTCAGGTTACCCATTTAAACTACGAAAATAGCTTTAATTACGTAGGGAATAGAGGCCGTCTCAAGGTCAAAGTGGGGTAGTCTGACGTGCAGCCGTGTGTACTATTGCTCTGAGTACTTACGCTCTTATAAAATAATTAAGAATCATCACATGAGTGGCAAGGGGTCAAGTACGTTCGCGACGACAAACAATTCCCGCTAAGGTCAAGAACAATCCCGATTAATTGACGAGAAAAATATAGCGATTACGTCACCATAAAACTGTATGTGACACACTTTCGGTTTTGCTAATATTTGTGTTAGGATTCTTTTATTTTAATTTGCCAAAAACTTAATAATTTATTTATTGTAAAGAAACTGATAAAAAACAAAACTTTATCTAATATTCACGATTATTTTTTTAGTTTTAAGCTGTTTGGTTCTTTGCAAGTATTTACGTGATTATTTTCGCTAACAAAAATGTGACGTTTTTTTGTAAGCGAAATTTTTAATCTATTTACAAAATTTAAGCTATAAGATATATGTTTTATAAAGAGGATTTTCAGAAAATTAGGGATAACCGGGCAACTGCGAGTTACAATAACTGTTGTAGTAATGAGCCAAAAACATTTCGAAATATGTTTTAACCATTTGCAAGATACCTACCAATATTTTCATTTTGTTAAAAATGCCAGAAATTTTCGCGAATGTGCCTTTCCGCGGTTATCCTTTTTTTTTGGAGACCCTGTTTAAATAAAACTCATTTAAGTATTCTCAGTAGGTACGTCTCGGCTTATCGCGTTTATTTGAATAACAAGTTGGAAAGTAAACAAAGCTAACTTTTACTAGTGATAGGTTTATTGAGTGATAACATAGTTATTTTTTACCTGTGTAGATAGATACTTAAATACCTATCTACTTGACATTGTAAGTTAACTGAATACTAGTCAAGTAATTATGCAACGCTATTTTCGGATAATATTCGGTAAAATGTTTTTCCTGTAAAATTACATTGATGGTAATACCTATTTTCTTTATGTTCTAAACAGCCGAGCCCCCTAGTTACGAGTACTCGTCTATTTGGGATGCCTTAACGTTCTTAAAAGTTAATTCGACGCTGTTAAAACACAGATTATAATATTTATTATAATCTGTGTTATTTGTTTGCTAATATAAAGGTTGATGAACGAAATGGATTTTTGTAATACAATCTAATTCTTTTTATATAAAATCGACTTCAAAAAAGAAGTAGGTTCTCAATTCGTCGGAGTCGTTTTTTATGTATTTTTACCGATTATTTCTTTTATTAATTTGGGATATCAATTTATTATAGTTGTTTATCTCGAAGCTGTGGGTTATCATCCAAGTCATGCTTTGTTAATCTTCCGTACCACGTGTCGCTGAAAATACGGGTAAGTATATCCCATATTAAAATCTTCAGTATAAGATCGAAATAGTAACAGTGCAAAATTATATCCTATGCAACAATGCATAAACTTCTTTAAAACAAAATAAATAAGCTATTTAAAAATACTTAATAATAAATAAAACAAAAGAGTTATATTATTTGCAATTATGTATATAAAATGCATGAATATAGTATAATATAAAGAGTATAGTATAAATAGTAATAATATCGCGTATAAATAATTTTGACGACCGTCTTGGTGTAGTGGTTCGCACTTCGGACTACTAAACCAAAGGTTGTGGGTTCAAATCCCGCTAGGGGCAAGTAGTTGTGTGATTGGCACGAGCATTTGTACCCAAGTCTTGGATAATTTTATAAACGTATATGTAGGTATGTCTATCCGTTATCCTATTCGCACAGGCTCACGCTTAGTTTGGGACTAGGTAATTGGTGTGTTTGTTAAAACAATTTATTATTATTTATAAATGTAGGTATACTCGTATACCATTAGAATATACATATAGTCTTTTGCGATCTTGTTCTGTTTCAATTGTAAGTGAATGGATACTTAGAGCTTCGCGTACGGTTTTTGTTTCGTCTTGGGCTTGCATGCGTAAAAGCGATCAAGGTGCAAATATATCTATACCTGCTGTATCTTTAAATTTGTTTGCAACTAATGCTGATTATTTAAATAACAATTTTACTATAAATGTACTTAATTTTACGTAAACTTTAAGAAGTTTTCAAGTCTTATCAACCATGGCAAGCAACTCTACCTTACATAGGTACGTATTTGTGAATTATATAGACACAGAATAATTACTCGTAAAAGCGCAGTAAAGGAATATTATATAACTTTTAGTAAAACCTATTATATACAAAATAATATTAAATGATATAAACACTTAATACCTTTCTATACATGAAAAAAACTGTAAAAATATATACTATCCTATTAGATAAATAAATATTAGATATATACTCACATCTCTTACACACTCTTTCGCAAATACACACACACACTATTGATTTGTTCGTTTATTCTAACTTTTAAGCTAAAAATTTAACTTAAACTGTAAAACTGTAGTGTTTAAACTTTATTGCTATACTTGTTTATATTATTAAAAAAACTCTTGAGACGAAAGAGACTGGAACCCACAACACAGGAAATCCTAGTGTGGGGGCCAGGGCGTACTAAACTAATGTAATTTTTTGGCTAATAAACATTTATTATTCTTATTTGTCGTGCTTACGTATTATTATTTCATCCTAGCAATTCGTCAGGCTCTACCTCCATTTCTGTTCATTTATATGACTCGATAAACAGACTGATGTACTAACTATAGGTGTATACTAAATTAAAGCCAGCAGACACATAGGCCCCTTGCGCACGTCCGGATTGCCTATTCCGGACTTTTTCAAGGCCTATTATCTGAGTTGAAAGCCCACTTGCACAAGTCTGCATTACCTAATCCGGAAGGATCACTACTGCCAGTCCAGATTAGTTTATCTGGATGTGCGCAAGTGGGCCTTAGATAGATACAGTCAGGTCAGTTTTAGGCGTGGTTTTGCGCCTCCTCCTGACTCATTCCCATTCACGTGACATTCTCTACATTTTAACGCTGATTTTTCCGAATGTTTTGCTATATTGACTAAACCTGCCAACATTCATTTCATTTTATTTCGCGGTATTCCAAAATGTTAACTGAAAATGTTCTCTATGTGTACACACACAAGACCACCGAGAGAACAGAATCATCTTACAATCGCAAGAAGTCGTTATGAAGCTCATGTTTATCGAAGCGTATATAAAAGGCGCGAATGAGCCGGCGTGCGCATATGCTCGGTGACTACAAGCATCAGTACGTACAGATTCATTGAAAAATAAGAAACAAACGGAAAATGCTTTACAAATTTGTGTTGGTGTTGGCTTTGCTCGTGGTAATAGCAGACTGTAGCCCTGTGCAGTCAGGGACCTCTAGCGTTGAACGTGAGTTGTTATTTTATTTACTAGCCCAATTTTGTGGATATCAAGCTGGCGAAATAAATAATCAGAAAGATAAGGAACGTAAAACAGTCATCAGTGACCATAATTTTGTGAGATTTTAGTGCTTTATTTTATTTTAAAGAATTGTGTATTTGTGTTGTGTGTCATTCGCGATATTAATTATACAAAAATACTAGTCTGCTTATTTTAAAACGACGTTACCTGTTGACCCTTTTTAACCAAAACCTTGTTTATTTTGATGCTTTCAAAACTTATGAACTATGCTTAGTTAATTTAAATGAATAGTGCCTTATATATGAATATGTATTTAGTCGAGTATTTATCACTTTGATGAGGTGACGTTTTACACTTATGAGAAAGGAGAATAAATATGACACCATATAAAATCCCAGAGTGCAGATAAGTTATGAATGAAAAAAACCTGGTGGGCATCACGTAGAACTATAACTGCAATGTCTGCATTCAATTTTACACTACCAATTACACTACATATTAGGTATAGCGTTACTTTACATAATCAAATCTTACTACCATGGAAAAATAAAGTTACTACTACTATAAATAAATAAAAACATAAACAAACGTCTGTGTACGAAAGTAAAGACTTAAAGAGACTTAAAGCTACAGTTTTTTTGTTTCTATCATTTTTATAGCATTTTGATATCTGATGATGACAATAATTTTATTTTATTCACAAGCATTTTATGACTTTGAAAGAGAGATAGAAAATACATTTGTTGGCACATAATCAGAAATAATAAAAGTTAAAACACGAAACAACAAAAAAAATGTTAACACCAAAAAAATTGCCAACAAAGTTCCCTTTTGTTTTTTTAATACACCTAGTTATAATTTTCTATTTAATATATGTTTTTAGATATAATTGAGATTGAAGAGCCCTGCATTCGACAAGGTGGCCTCTGCTTGAAAGAAGAAAATTGCGAACCGAGCAACATAGTGACGATGGGGGCGATTCTGTGCCCGCTTCAGATGAATAAGGGAGTCGTTTGTTGCTACTTATAATAATTGTAAGTATTAGTGATCTTATTTAACCCGCTTATTACATAATCTTTCATCAATTTAACTTTAACTATTTTCGGCACTGAAGGAATCATCTTGGGACACTGGTATGAAGTATCTATGGAATTGTTTGCAAATTAAATTAACATAGTGCGCGCTCAGAGTTCAGAGTCCAAACTCCAGACATCTTTTGATGATATCTATCTTAAGGTTAAATTAAACTTATTTTTTTCCATGTTAGGTACGTTTACGCTAGTCAACAAATATTTTCTCTTACTTAATGATAGTATACAATTTTGTTGCAGGTGTCATATCAAATTGTTGGAGAATGAAGAAAATAAAGTCATTTGATCAAAATTAACTTACAGTTTTTTAGTATATAAGTAAAAAAAAACTGTTATTAGTATGATCCACGAATCTGATAATCATCAGCAACAACAGTCAGAATGTAATTCACAGATACAGAGTCTAGGTACTCTATCTTAGCATAAAGCTTGTTTGTTGCAAGCATTTACGCTATCTAAGCTAATCTAACGTTGATCGTTGAACCAGTTGAAATATAATAAGTATTTAATTGTAAATTATTGTTAGTTCATAGCGTGCGTAAGCAAATGTTATTAATGTACTTATTTATTAATTTAAAAATAGCTGTAAGTCTACTTTTACTTATACAATAAATTATTACTAAACAAGTGTACCGATTATTTTAATATGGATTGGGAAGTATTGAAATTACATGATGATTTTTCAACAAATGTGCAATTCTGTGGCTGCTCTATAGAAACAGACAGACAAATTAAGGGATGATAAAAATGGTTAGCGCACTAAACAGCGGTAATAAAGGGGTAAACGCCGGAGCTTTCGCGCTGGCAACACTCATGTGGTGGGGTAGGAAAGTTTGCGGCGGCCAAAGCGCCAAAGCTCTCGGTAGAGAGTTGCACGCCCTGTGAGCTTGCGGTCGTATCGTGCTGCGTGGCTCGTTTCCCAGTTACCCGCCCAACGCACCGGTAAGTTTTATCTTTTATTTTCTATCTTACGCGAATTCGAACTTTTACATTTTCATGTTATTTTACTGTGTACTTTATGTGTGTTACTACAAAGATAACGAGCGCAGCATTAGATTTAAATTTCTTTTACTGGAATAAAGTTGTGTTCGTTAGGCAGTGTTTAAAAATATTTTTTTATAATGGATGAATATTTTGTTGATGATCAAACACTTTAGTTACTTTATATTCATTGAAATGAAATCGCTAGGCTTACTTAACATGTAAGTTTAGACATTTAAATTAAAGTTCGTCGTAGATCACTTTGTTTAATAAGTTTGATTATGTTTCGTGCCTACAAGGTAGATACGGTCCTAAACCATAAACGAAATTTAACTAACCCTAAAGTTATCTAAGTATCTATCAATTCTTAATTATTTTTGTAATCATAAGCACACCAAATTCAAGTTTTTTTTATATGACATTCAGTACCTAACTAGACACAAAGTAGCTATACGTCGCGAACAGACTGTGAAATATGCCATCTAGGTACTTCAAAATGAACTTTAGTGCGAGTAGACAGAGTAACCACAGTTTGTAATATTTGATAAGGTTTGCTCGCTACAGCCAACATCAAGTATTATTCATAAGTAAATGTGGCAATCATCGGGTTCGCAATCTAAGTTTAGGAGTGCGCGAGAGCCGCGAGCGGCGCCCCCGGCGGGCGTATTTAAAAAGGCTTTGAAACCGACGGAGTACGAAGTACGATGTTAGGTGTCTTTTGTTCCCGATGTCGTTGTTTATAATATCGAGGTCTTTTCATTGCGGTGGGTGAGCCAAGGCTGCATCTATCTGCATAATAGAATCTTTTATACTTTTTAATCTGTAACGAAACGTATATTCTCTTAGCCTGGAGTTCACCAACACATGTTTAATTTTTAATCAGCCAGTCTGGCATTATTTGACTTATTTTGTATGGGCATTCTGTCAAATTAACCGTATCGGTGTTCACCGGCTGTATAAACATTGGTGAACTCGGGTCTTAATCTGTAAACCAGGCTAGTTAGATTTTCCTACTTAAGGTTAGGTTAGCTAGGTCCTTATTTTACAAGGCAGATTATAATATTGTGGCTGTGAATACTTCCTACTTTTAGTATCAACACTTACCTACTTTCTTTTTATGTTTCGTATTGAAAAATCCAATTTAATTACGTTTGGTATTAATTGGTTTTTATTAACTGTATCGTAATGGCATAAGTTAAAATTATAGTGGCAATATTTCTGCTACAGTAGCACATACATAATTTATTAGTAGCAGTGCTTCTAGTATGTACCAGTTAGGGCTAGAAGTAACTTTTCACTGATTATACTTAATTCAATTATACTAGGGTCTCAAACATGAGTCTAGGTATAATTAAAAAAAAAAGTTTTAATTTGATTTTGTTACATTCCTTACTAACACATGGTTGATTATCGCGAAGTAAATTTAATATGAATATATTTTTACTTCCGTAACGTATTCGCATTAACATTACATTTAAGGAAACATCGAACTGTGTGTCGAGTTTAAATATGATTGCCAGAGGCTCGTATAGGCGTTCTGATTATGGCGCGGCCGGCGGCTACGGCCCCCGGCGCTGGCTCGCCCTGCACCCCCGGCCACTCGGGCTCCGGAATAATTTCCAAAATGATTGTTCCGTAGCTGAGCGTAGATGAACGCCGCGAGCCAACACGCCCCAGGCGGCGGGACTCCGCTGTGCTTGAAACGGGCTCATATACAGACTGTTAGGAGACTAGACTTAGCTTTTATTCAAATGTTAGTAGTTTGCGATTGTCTCGTATTTGAGCTTTCAAATTATTTATAGACTAGCTGTGCCCCGTGGTATTACCCGCGGCTAATTAGGGAAAATAAGTTGCGTAACTATAACTATTTACATTTTTAGAAGCAAAACAATTTAAATTTGAGCATCGGAAAAATCAATTTACAAAGTTTAGAGAGTGACAGAACGGGAGAGTAGATTATACTGTCTTATGTAATTGTTTTTTTTGTCTCGGGTTGTAGAGAGCTAGAAATCATTTTACTGCAGCACATCGCGGTAAACAACATTGCGGGACTTATTGTTATCTGCATAAATAAAAAGATTTCTTGCTCTCGACACACGCGAGCAACCCACGTACAGTTGTCCGTGGGAGAAGCAGGGGGTGCCCAGGTGAATGCCGGCTACTTTTAGAGTTTGTCCTTGACTTTTATTTATCGTGATAGAGAAAGCCACTTTTAAAGGAAATTGTAGGCGTTTGAATTGGGAGCGTAAGTTGGCCTTGGCCTGGACGATGTGCCTTCTCAGCTCTGTGATGCGTAACCTAGTTGCACACTTGCGTTGCACAGTCTGGGCGCGCCCAGGTTACGCATCAGTATGACAGGCACACCAACTTTGAGTTCCAACTTGTCTTGGACAGGTCGAGGGAATTTAAGAACTCTACTCGACAGTTGTCATCACCGTGTCTATTGACACGTAGGTCCTCACATCACCTGGAACTTGCTCTAATATTCTTTTTTTTTTTTTTACCAATTCGTTTTTGGGCGCCATGATAGCTCTTTCACACAACCACTCCTCGTTAGCCAGGTTTTCTTGTTAACTCGGAAATACCTCATTAATAAGGTAATCTTTCGATCTAACATTGCTAAATAGGCTGTCAAAGGTTATTTGGCCGTTAGCATCCATCGGCATGCGACCTTCGCCGACCTCGAGAAACGTTTGTGCGAAAAGTCCAGACTCCTGATCATTGAAGAGCTGGGAGCTGGAGCTGAACCCTCATGTTAGTAATCAGCTGTAAGCTCTCTACTTTAGGCCACAGCGACGCAGCCTTGAGGCATGCATTTATCTCGTCTGCCGCGGTACCTCGCTCGATAAACGGCAACGTCTGCCGGAAATCACCTGCCAGCAAGGCGACCACTCCACTTATCAAGATTCGATTGCCCCGAATGTCTTGCAAGCTGCGAACCAGTGCTTCAATCGCTCGCTTGTGCGACATTGTGCATTCGTCCTACACGATCAATTTGCACCATTGCAACAGAGCACCGCGACTACTACTTTTGCTGATGTGACAAAGGGCGTTTCTTCACTTGCAAGGTTCAGCGGAAGCTTGAATACTGAGTGTGCAGTTCTGCCACCACTCAGCAAGGTTGCGGCTATTCCGGGGACGACACAGTCAGCGCAACCACTTTGTCTTTGCGCAACTGTGCCAGAAGCAAGTTCAGTAAAAAAGTTTTGCCGGTGCCACCTGGTGCGTCCTAGAAAAAAAGACCCCCTTGACCGCAAGCTACGCGGTTTGTTTTTAAATTGAAAATTGGTGGACTTATGGTGATAAGGGCGGTTTTAAATTTCAACGACGAAAAAATTGTACACATTAAATCCACCGACACTCGCCACGGTCCGGCCAGAGCGCGTCGCGCGTTGCGCCGTCATAAACGTATGGTATTTTAAAACTCTGAGATCTCCTAAGATAATTATTTAAATTGAATGGTATAAAAGGCAATTATGATCAAAATTAAATGCTTGTGAATAATAAAGTTTTGATTTGGACGAATATTAATACAGTTCTTATAAAATTACCTTGTTAAGTAATGCACTACTGCAAAACATTTATTATTACCATAAAAAAGGTTATAGTGGGCAAACCTTAAGAGATAGATATATACTCTCGCAAACTTTTCTGTAGAACTGTTTGAGGCAAACATTTCTGCCATACATTATATTGGTGTAACTCTTACAGTTTTTGCAGCGTACGCGAAAATAGCTCGAAAATTAAAGATTTTTTCCAGCTTCATTAACACTTATCATCATAACTTCGGTATTTAAATACGTATCTTTATAAAATGTAGTCTATGTGTTATTCCAATGTATAAGCTAAATTTGTGTAAAGTTTCATCGAAATCTATACAGTAGTTTTTGCGTGAAGAAGTAACAAACATACACACTCACACACTCACAAACTTTCGCATTTATAATATAGCTGTGCCCCGCGGTGTTACCCGCGGCTTATTAGGGAAAATAAATTGCGTAACTATAACTATTAACAATTTTAGAAGCAAAACAATTTAAATTTGAGCATCGGAAAGATCAATTTACAAAATTTGATGAGTGACAGAATCTCGGGTCTCAGGTCGTAGAGAGCTAGAAATCATTTTACTGCAGCACATCGCGGTAAACAACATTGCGGGACTTATTGTTTTCTGCATAAATAAAAAGATTTCTGACACACGCGAGCAACCCACGTACAGTTGTACGTGGGAGATCAGGGGGTGCCAAGGTGAATGCCGGCTACTTTTAGAGTTTGTCCTTAACTTTTATTTATCATGATAGAGAAAGTCACTTTTAAATGAAATTGTAGGCGTTTGAACTGGAAGGGTAAGTTTGTGGGTATTATAGGGACTCTGGGTATCAATACCGTCTCTCCTTTGGCCCCTTCAGTAAGAATGGTGGCCTGGACGATGTGCCTTCTCAGCTCTGTGATGCGTAACGTAGTGCCGGTGCACAGTCTGGGCGCGTCCAGGTTACGGATCAGTATGACAGGCACACCAACTTTAAGTTCCAACTTGTGGGAGATCTCTGACAGGTCGAGGGAATTTATGAACTCTGCTGGGTATACAGTTGCGTCGTCAGTTGTCATCACCGTGTCTATTGACACGTAGGTCCTCACATCACCTAGAACTTGCTCTAATATTCTTTTATTTATTTTTTCTAACAATTCGTTTTTGGGCGCCATAGCTCTTTCGCACAACCACTCCTCGTTAGCCAGGTTTTCTTGTAAACTCGGAAATACCTCATTAATAAGGTTATCTTTCGAGCTATCAACATTGCTAAATAGGCTGTCAAAGGTTATTTGGTCGTTAGCATCCGTCGGCATGCGACCTTCGCCGACCTCGAGAAGCGTTTGTGCCAAAAGTCCAGACTCCTGATCATTGAAGAGCTGGACACTCATGTTAGTAATCAGCTGTAAGCGCTCTACTTTAGCCCACAACGAAGAAGCCTTGAGGCATGCATTTATCTCGTCTGCTGCGGTACCTCCCTCGATAGCCGGGTACGTCTGCCGGAAATCACCTGCCAGCAAGACGACCACTCCACCCATCAAGATTCGATTGCCCCGAATGTCTTGCATGCTGCGATCCAGTGCTTCAATCGCTCGCTTATGTGACGTTGTGCATTCGTCCCACACGATCAATTTGCACCATTGCAATAGAGCACCGCGAATACTACTTTTGCTGATGTTATCGGCGTTTCTTCACTCGGAAGCGCTTAGTAATGCAACATCGTCGGTGTAAAGCATGCTGCCAGGGGCGGGTTGATGCATTTCCCTTGTTATGTAGTCTAAGCAGATGGTGGACTTAAGGTGATAAGGGCGGTTTTATAATTCAAAACCACGAAAAAGTTGTACACATTATGATTGTACACATTAAATCCACCGACACTCGCCACGGGCCGTCCAGCGCGTCCCTCGTGGCGCCATCATAAGCGTATGGTATTTTAAAACTGAGAGATCTCCTAAGACAATTATTTAAATTGAATGGTGTAAAAGGAAATTATGATCTAAATTAAATGCTTGTAAATAATAAAGTATTGCTTTGGACAAATACTAATACAGTTCTTATGAAATTACCTTGTTAAATAATGCACTACTGTAAAACACTATTATTACCATAAAAAAGGTTATAGTGAGCAAACCTTAAGAGATAGATATATACTCTTGCGCACTTTTCTGTAGAACTATTAAAGGCAAACATTTCTGCCATACATTATATTGATGTAACTTTTACAATTTTTGCAGCGTACGCGAAAATTACAGTTTTTTTTTCCGGCTTCATTAACACTTATCGTCATAACTTCGGTATTTAAATACGTATCTTTATGAAATATAGTCTATGTGTTATTCCAATGTATAAGCTAAATTTGTGTAAAGTTTCATCGAAATCTATTCAGTAGTTTTTGCGTGAAGAAGTAACAAACATACACACTCACACACTCACACACTCACAAACTTTCGCATTTATAATATTAGTGGGATATTGTTATTTTCAGTATGGAATGTGCAATACATTGATGACTGGAAATATTCAAAAACACATTTCAATAAGCTATTCTTAGAAATAATACACCTTGTTTCAGATAAATGTTCATTGATTATTTTAAATTATTTATAATTAACAATTTAAAATTATGCTAAAATCGTTAAAAAGTAAGTTAGTTTAGCACAGTTAAGCGTGACATTACAGTAAAGAAGCAAGCGGGTGACGGGTTGACGGTGTGTGGTTCATGCTCCGGACTACAATACCAGCAGTTGTGCGTTCAAATCCCGCAAGGGGCATCTTTGTGTGACGAGCACGAACATTTGTATCTAAGTCACGGATGTTTATAAAACTTTTTTCATCCGTTATCCTAGTCCCCATAGCACAAGCGCTTAGTTAGCCCCAAACTAATTGGTGTGATTGTAGATTTTTTTTTTCGAAAATTAGTTAATAAAAATAACTATTAGGGATGTTTAAACATTCCAAAGTTATCTCTTCGAATAATTGTTGCCGAGAGGGGTCCGAGCCTCCAGGACTTCGCCTCCGGCAACGATAGCCATTCTCGTCAATTGTTCCTTCACCCGTAGGACCCGATAGGTAATAGTGCCCGGCGGTAAATAAAGAGACATCGGCTAATTTCGGCTTCGTAGTATCTGTGGTCGAACGTTATCTATCTGTGTCGCACACATCGAGCACGTAACCTATAGAGGCGAAGTAAGGGCGATTTTTCTCCGGAACTTATCAGTGCTTGGTACTGATACGAAAAGCGTCAAGTTAAGCGTGTATTTTTTAATCTATATTATGAGATTTTTCGGTTTTGATCGTACCTAAAAACCTTCTAAACAGCACCTTTATTTTAAAATATGTAAAGAATTAAGTGAATTTGTTCGACAAAATGTGTTGAAGAAAAAAGAAGGCATTCAGTGCTAAGGGATTTTGACGCAATTTTTCTGAAACAAAATTAATGACATTTCGTCTCTAAAGGTTATGTGCTCGGTTGTCGCACACTACCATGACTGCTCATTCGGGGTAACTGGGCGTAGTGGTCAAGTGAGCGCATTGCTAATTGGTATCGGCGAAACGGGGTGCAGGCAGTGTTATATGCGTTTACTGGGTGCAGGGGTGTGGGAGCGAGAATGGGCCATTCACTCACCCGCTGGGGACAAATGAATTACGACAAGTCACTGCGGCGCACCGCGTTTTGGATATTTTTCAGAAAATTGTTTGCTGGTTTAATTGTTTTTTTTTTGTTTTAGTAAAATTTTGTTGATTCAGTTTAAATTTAGGCTGAATTTTGAGTTCGATAAATTAAGGTTTTATGAACTCTGCAATAAATTGGCAGTCAAACTTGCATACACATTTCTCATGAATGTATTATATTTAAAAAAATCCACAATTCCTATGTGATCTCCCTGTAATATGTTCAATACGCAAACTCCTCGTCTGCATCTTGTTAGTCCTAAGCTATGGTGCACAAACTTGGTCGCACTCGACCGCTCGCAACCGCATCGTATGCCCCTACCCACTCGTAACAGCAGACGAGCGATATAACGCTAAAATGAATGTACTGAGTGAAAATAATGTCGCATTCGCCAACAGAATGTCATACGAGATATTCAGAAGTAGAGACTTATTATTCAGTGTGCGCACTCTATTCGTATGACCACAATCATACGTTTACGTACCTACGATACAAATTCGTGTCCAAAGTGATCCCGTCCTTATGCGAGTATCTTGATTTGTTTTACTTATAAGTAAAATAATATTCTTAAAAGAAAACAAATCCTCTCAATGACGTTTTGTTCAATGTCGCTTCTAGAGAGTCAGTAAGATGTCTAAGGCAGCATGAAATCTAAACCAAGGGTCAAAAGTGACCCCCAATGCTTTCATATAAGTTTCATTGGGGATGCAAATACAATACGGACAGATCGCTTCAAACGCAAATAAGTCAGTAGTGATACCGAAAGATCTAAACTCATATCATGGTTAGAACAGGATGTACAAGTAGTTATTTACATAGTCAGAAACTATCCCAATCAACGAGACAAGAACTTATATATACAGAACTATTGCAACTGGAGACTAACTGATCGGATTTATTGGACTAGTATGTGGGGGTGGTTGTGGTAGGTACTGCGATACTGTGGTTATTGAAATGTAAAAATAAGCACTTATGAGTTGATCTGTATGACTGTGACAACCATTCTTGCATGTATACTTTATACAGCCATGATATAGCTTGACTATTGGCCATAAAAATATTCGATAGTAGGGGAAGTCCGGGATATTTGAACCTTCTTTAAATGTATGTATATTATTTTTATATCTGTTACATAAGGCACTCTTGGTCATTGATAATTTGATAACTCATGGAAATAATCTTATTTTACCATTAACAAATTTAAAAAAGAAAAATCATTTTATCTAAATTAACTTTTTTTTAAAGTAGAAAGTGGTTCAATTACCCCTACCTACTAGGATAGTTCACCATAAAGGGTGGTATATATAGTCATACCGCTAGCGACTTGCGACTGTTATCAAACAAAACAAACGAAAATCAGTCATAAACATTTAACCAAAACAAAAATAAACATTATTCATATAATAATCTGTACAAAGAAGATTAACAGGTTTTTTTCGGTCTTAACTGCGTAAGGACATGCAAAATCACAATAAAAGACAGGTACTTATTAATTTTACTAAATCCTAAACGATTCATTGGGGTTTCTAAATATATGATCAAATTACTATATATCGCATAGACTTTGGTATTAACTAATTACATATTCTCAAAACTATATGAGATCTGTTATCATTCTTAATAAAATGTGGCATATGCAAAATCACAATGAAAAATATTAAGTAAATTGACTTAATCTCTAAATCTATGATCAAATTGCTCAATATAGATGAATATCTTTCGCATTCAGGACATAAGAAATCAATGCCGATGACAAAATTCCTAAATCATAATGCCAATAAAGGGGTAAGTATCGAAGGGATACTAAAACATATGTTTAAGTATTCCTTCTTCTTCAATTTACAGATACTACAACAATTAGCCTGGCCAGGCCTAAGCTGATCGCCAAACGGACCAGGTCTTAGCTAGTCAACTACCAACCAATGATCAACCGGACTGCGTAGTGACATGCCACAACGCATTTTATAAAGAGTAGAACTTTTTTTTCTACTGAGACATACTTACTTTGGAAATTTTGAACTTACAGCGTCAAGGTCGCGTCTGCTGTCAACCAGTTTACATAGTCAAAAATCCACAAAATATTACAAAATACCATACCTATCATAATGTATTAAAAAACACGCTTTTAGTTATTTCTCTCTCTATCTCTCAATACTCAGATTATTAATTTATTCTATAGATTTTTTTAACTCTCCATAGCGTTCCTAATTATTTGCTCAGACACCCGTGAACTGAAATTATTACAAATACATGATAATAATATCACAACCACTGACAGTGTATTTATTTCAAAAAGAGGTATGCCTGTCATCTCGTACTGCACGGCGATTCAAATTTGATTGCTTCGAGAGCACACGTTCATGTATCTATATATGAAGAGCATGTGTCAAATGTCATATTTGAATGCAAAATTGTGCAAATTGCACAATTTGAGGCAACCAATTCCCGCACGATAATGATCCATCTACCTTTTTTTAATGCACCAGCAAGCCTAAAAACCATGTCAACAGCAAACAAGTAATTAGTTTTAGTTTTCTTCTGTAGTTAAGATATATAAGAGATAAGGTAACTATAAAATCACATTTAAAATATTATACTTAAACAAATCATACTCTCAATGGGGAAGCAAACTGTCAAATTAGTTCCTTATAGAGGGCGCCAAATGTTTGTTACTTAGGAACTGTCAAAACCCATACAAATATTTGTTGTTTTGTTGTTATTAGTTAGTATTTTTTAAAATGGGGCGCTGTGCAGCTATTGGGTGTGGTGAAATAGGTTCCTACAAATTCCCCAGTAATCCACAGCAAAGGATAAAAATGGGAAAGGCATTGAGAAGAGGAAACTTTAAATCAAGTGACTTTTCAAGGTTATGTGGCAAACATTTCGAAGAAACTGATTTTGAGACTACTTCTAAGACTACAGGTAGGTAAACAATAAAAGCTAAAGATACATACTATTATAACAAATACATTATGCTAAGCTTATATTTATGCTTTTAGAGGTTATGTAGAGTTTACAATTTTTTAACCTTTACAAATAATAAAACTGGTATTTTTGTACAAGTAGCTTTTAGTTTAGACTTTATTTTAACAAATTTAATCCTAGATTTGCTATGAAATCTTGTAAAAGTATAAAAAAACACTGTTATCTTACCTGTCGACTAGGTCAGCTTTTTTTCCTTTTAACGAAGCTCCACGTTTTCTCAATTCTTCCTTTAGCCTATCCACACGCCATCAGAAGGAATACATTGTAGTAATTCCACAAAAAAAGGGTCTAGAGTCAAAAAGTTCACAAATCCACAAAAGCAAAAAAGTATTCAGAGTAACAATATTTGACATGTAACAAACACACAGCGCCCTCTACCAAAAAGTTTTGCGTAATCTTCCCCATTGCAACAGTTAAAGTTCTTAGTGAGGAATAATTATGAAGCATTCTTAATTATATGCACACGACGTATATACGAAAGTATAGTTGTATTGATTATGGAATGGAATTGTACGTCTATTTTATCTATCCTGTCTAAGACAGGATTGAATTAACAAAGGAGTAAATTGGGGCTTTGAATTAACAAAGGAGTAAATTGGGGCATCATAGTTTACATGATTATTTTGTTATAGGTAACGAAAATATTTTTAGCTTTTGGGAACTAATTAAGATGAAGCCCTTCAGTTGTTAGTTAAGGTTTGTGTTCCTTTGATCAACATATTGGAAATGCGATTTTATCATAAAATTAACACAACACACTAATAATAGATAGGGTAGATTAGATTGTAGAAGTTAACGTAGGATTTATGTTTTTCTTTAGTCTTTTCAGTCACCTTTTAGCTGAAGCGGCACTGATTAGATTTTAAATTCAAAAAATATCGGATGAAGAGCCTTTAAATGGAATACCTACCTAATCACGTTACAAATTTATTTCGAGGCTGAGATTCGTTAGTCATATCCTTATTTCTGGTTTCATATGGGCAAGACACCGTAGGCGACGATGGAGATATAAGGCGGCGCCTGCGGCGGCAGACCCTCGCGTTTCTGCCCATCATGTAGGAGAATATATAACGGGGCTAAACATACATATGTATATGTATGTATGCATTACACATACTTCCTATGTATTCGATAGCCCGCCATAATCATGTGCAGATGATATAGTGGCTGTAAAAAGTTTACTTTTTTAATATATACTTAACAATATCTAATAGAATATTGCCTAGTGTTTGCCAACATAGACCCTACCACTTCTTCAGGACAATGAGTGGGGTAGTCCTGACAAGAAGCAGCGCAAAAAACTCCGATACTTGTCTGGATTTAGATTTATTTTCATAAAGCGAAATTATCGTTTTAAAAACCAATCTTCTTAAGACACTATAATACATTTATCACTTGTTTTAAAATGTTAAGGTAATTTAATACTTTCAGGTAACTTATTGAAAAATTCAATACATCACGCCAGTAATTAATGATCAGTCTTTTGAATCATAAAGCTTGGAACAGCGAGTAATTTATTTCGTATGAAACGTGATTGAGCCCCAAAGCACATTGACTTACTCTTCTTGTCTGTTAAATTTTCGCAAAAATATTGATCAAGAAGTTGTAGGTAGGTTTATTTGATATAATTTGAAATATATTCACCTACCCGCAATTCCGGCGACTTCGCCTGCATCAAAAGTTGGATATTCCGTACAAACTTTCATCCCCCATTTCACCTACCCCTGATGTTTTATATTGCGACAAAAAGTAGCTTATTTATCCAGGTTATCAAACTATCTCTGCACCAAATTTCATTTGAATCGGTTCTGTAGTCACGCCTAGACTATTTGACACACACTTTCGCATTTGTAATATTAGTTAGGATTTAAGTAGGCAGCCGATTTAAGTAGTGATACGGAATGCTGCCGACTGTACCTCAATTTCCCCAATGGCTCTGTAAGTAATGTGGCAAAAGATTTTTTGCTCTCAAGCGAACGAAGCCAGCACCACAGCCAGCACCTACGGCCATAGGCGAAATCAGTCGAGCGTCGTACATCGTACTGCACCGTGATCGCCCCTGGTCACTTAATTTTTTTTTCGGTAATAACAATTTTATGGCTTTCTTATGGTTGATCTTTCAAAGGCTTTTCACTCTTTAAACTAACGTAGTGTTCTATGCCTTAGATGAAATTTAAACATAGTGCATCTTCCGTCCGATAACATTAGGTCTAAGCTCATAGTGATAGTATCGTCTATTTTGGTATTGCTTAGCGACGTAGAGATGTTGAGATGCATTTTTGTTTGACTCTATGTTAATTAGGTACACGATTTTTAGTTTAGGTTTTTTACCTTAAGCATAAAAAAATATAAAAAGCACCTAGCTTTTGATCCATTAACAGCTTTGTCACTGATACCATCTAAACCAAAGCTGGCGTTAGAGTCAAGAACATCAATAATTTTGTTACATCATTAGAAAGAAATAAGAAATATTTATTTAGTACCAAAATAATTACAAAATTAACAGGCGCCTCAGTAGAGCATGACTCATTAGAGCATGATTTGATATTATATGAGCGCTGATCCGAAATTGTGCCAAGGGTTACTTGTATTTACGTAAAGTGCAAAAAAAGGTTCTCTCTCCTAGCTGAATTTTATCAATGATCATCCTAAAAAAGATTAGCCAAATACGCAGAAGATATTGTAGCGCTCAAGTTAGTATGTACGCAAAACACAGATGCACTCGCTGTTCCTTCTAGTTCATTGTTACGGCAATCCGTCAAACCGAAGAGAGTTCAGGCGCAAGACCATCGTTGCAATGGCTTAATGTAATTTCCGAGGCTACATGCATCAACCTATCAACCACTGACTTCATGATTCCGAGCTGTTTCTGAGATATTTTAAGACATAAAAATTTAGAAACTATTTTTAGCCTGACTTGGGATTCAATCCCGGGGATCTTGTGACAAGCCAGCGTGTGAACCCACCACTGGACCCCACTACTGGATGTATATGTACTTATTTTTCTTGACCAGAACTGATGCTTAATAATGAGAAATAACTATTCTTGTTTTACCTTATAACATATTACTAGCAGCTGTTTTAAAAAACAACTCATAATTGAATAACGAGTATATGACTTTTATAATTATTATAGAAAATTAAAACGACGACTTGATCTAGTTAAATTGTTTGATAAATTCAAAAAGCAGTAAGGAATACTGCTTTTTGAATTTATCAAACAATTTAACTAGGTAACTGAAAGCTGATCGCAAGAGAGCTTTGATTCCGAGATACATAAACAGATAAATTAATAAAACTTTTTGGTAACATTGCGTCCGGAGCTTTATGAAGCGTTTCTGCTCGCGGCCAAAACTTAAACATTACTTCCTAACTATTGACGAAAGCTGAGACGCATCCTGCGGCGCTGCCCGAGGCCGCCTCAACAATGGCCCCTATTACATTCAGCCTGTTATTTAGCTCGGCTCTTTCTATGCATTCATATCTTAGTAAATTTTATATAAACTTTGTAAGACACACCTTTAAGACCAGAGTTCTCAATTTCTCAGTCACTCTCATACTGTCGGTAAACCTACTAGTAAATTGACGGTTTATTTGGCACGATTGCCATTCAAAGTATGACAAATAATAACCTGTGAAATTGGAGTTGTTTCTCATATTTTATTCTGTTAGTTTTTACCTATATATTTTTTCCTACTTCTATTTTTACTGTATATGGGTAAATTATGTATCTTTTAGATGTTAAAAATCTGTATTACTATTGCATGATCATCTACTTGCGGCAAATTTTAAGGCGCCCTATACGAGTAATATAACATATACAACCCATTTGATTTAATCTAAACAGTAACATAAGTACTCAATTTTGTACTTTGCTAATGCTTGGGTGTTTCATATATCGCGTTGTTAAATATTCAGCATAGGACGCAGTTAAGAGGCACATATGAATTTTATTTGCAACCTTCTAAAGTCATCGAAAGACCAACTTAAAGTAAATCACAGATTAGTAACCTTATTTGTAGTACCTACATCACTATATTTATTCTGTGACATCACTAACCATCCACTAACTTTACCACATGAGTAGGTACTTATCAGCTCCTGTGACTTTACTTAGGTATTGGTTGTGTAGTGTTAGTTATTATAGCGTCTTGTGTATGTGCTTGGGTGTTTCTGTGGAGTTCGAAGCTGTGCGTGGCGCGCAATGCCGCGGGCGGGCCTGGGGCGGCGCGATACCGCTCTCCGCTGCCTGGGCGCCGCGGGTACTGCCCAAGCCTAACAGGGCCCTATTTCACCAAACGCGATAGGCGCGATAATTGACACATATATATTTTTAATTATTTAATTTATTATTATATTCCACAATGGTTTTACTTATTAATTTATACCAGTAATTATATCCCACTGCTTTTGCAATGCAGCTCGGGTAGATATTGCTGCCATCACGCAATGACGTAAGACAAAAGAGACCAAGAATTTCACACGGTTGGATGTACTGCACAGTAGCTCAGTTGGTAAGAGCGTTGGCCCGGTTAGCCAAAGGTCGTAGGTTCAATTCCTACCTAATTCGACGCATACCCGAACGGAGCTTTTCATTTGCACGAGCATAGCGGGTGGAGTCAAAATGATATTCGTAAATGCTATTAATAGATATTCAAAATAGACTACAAGCTGTCAAAGAAAGTTCGTTGTACAGGGTACGCGCCTGGGGCTTCTAATTACAATGCTGAAGGACAGACAGCCTCCCGGGGGCCTTCAGGCGTCTGCCTTTGAGAACCTTAGGGAAAATTTCTCAATAGCTGACTATTGTTTGATAACTAAGTATAAAAATTGTACAGGGGTGATAAATCATTAATTCAAAGCGGCAGGTTTCTGTCAAGGTACGAATAGAATATTCAATAAATAATCATTGATCTACTTTGTTCTGATACAACAATTTTAACAAAGCACTGGGTGTAGAGGGTTTCCCTAAAATTCCGAAAGTAATTTCGTCGGTTTTCAATTTACGAAAGATAATTAACTTGGCGCCGAGTTCACCATCACATGTTTATATTTTAATCAACCGGTTAAGCATTATTTGACATATTTTGTGTAGGCATTCTGTCAAATTAACCATCAATTGAGGTTCATCAGCTGTTTAAAAATTGGTAAACTCGGGTCTCACCTAATATCACGAAGCTTTTATTTACAAATGAAATATGTTATCTTTGTTTACTGTGTTCTTGGCAAATAAACGTTTGAGTTTGAGTTTGAAAAATCGATTGTACCGAAATTTATTTTAGCTATCATAAATTGTATTCATATGTACTCAGAATTGTTCGATGTAACATTTCATTGAGCTTACTTGTTGGTTATAAAAGCTCGGCTACAGCAGATGACAAAAATGTCAAAAATGATAATAATATTGTAAAGCACCTTGACACATTTTTTAGATTTACATAATAATTATATTTTATTTGTTCCCTAGCTTTGGTCTCGGCGTTGTTTTGCAACCACCTTGTGGCGTGAGTCCACAGATACCTAATGTCTGGTAGGCTAAACGTGTGTCACTCCTCTGAAGGGACAAAATAAAATGTCCACATCGTTTCGAGCACTGCACGCAACGCTCTAGGCCGGACAGAGTCCGACTTCAATTATTTTTATCTTTTGAATGCATCTCGGTTGCAACCGCCTGCTGCGACCTATCTTGCTTGTTTCACACCTAACACCCTATTCATACGGTAAACTTTGCTTTTGTGGCTTATTCATTCCCACATTCAACATACTTGTACGTCTTCCTCGCAAAACCAAGTCCTAGAAGTTAGATTCTTTCACTTCACGGACTTTTGACATGTAGGTATTATTATGGAGTATTAGTTTTATATTTGTTTCGTAAAATGTATCTTCAAGGATGTGACGCGACCAGAAAACAGCAGAACGGCAGAGATTTCTGATGTAGTCCCTCCAACGGCGCTTTAGACTTCCCATGTTTTGTTTGGATTTAAGTATTACTTAGTCCTTAGCTAAGCAAAAGAGGTAAGCTAAATGCCAAATCGTGAGGTTATCATATTTTTTTGCCTATGATACCTAATGTATCCTACTAGAAAATTGTGCCAGTTTTAAATTAGATTACAGTTTCCAACACATGTAACAGGTTAAATAAGAAATCGTACCCATGAATAAATCTGAAGAAATAGACAATGGAGGAAAAATATTTCCATCATGTATTTGATTGTACTCTACTTTAAGAATGTGTTGTAAAAGTATGAACCTAGACCATAAGTTTTAGTGATTATTTAATTATGCATTTTGTTGGCTGTAACCTGTTTTGTACATCTAATAAAATAAGTAAATAAATGTGAGTAATATCACGACCGGTCTTTACTAAAATTGTCCGTATTTTAGGTCATACATGTTTCTTGCTCACGCTTACCCTGGGATGCAGATGTGAGTGAGTAGGGTGGCAGTAGTCAAAAATACAGACAATATAACAGAATAGGACCTCTTCGTCGTAGCGTGTTGTGTTGCGTCACGTCTGAGTACCACTGGTACCTGTCTGGTTCCATTATAAGTAGGCCCGAGGCTGTTATGCCGCTTTTACAAGGACTTAAATACTCTCTGGCGAATAACTGGGAGCTATTTAACGACGGCGACAAGTGACCACCTACCATAACTTATAAATTCTCTCTGGAACTATCAGATATAGGTCTTAATTTTAGATGAGATGTTGCAATGCAGTGATGGGTGGATATTGTATTGTAAAGTTTCAAAAGAGTACACCTTGACGCTAAAAGTTGTTTTGCAGCTATCCCCCAAAGGACTGCTTGATACGGCATACGAAAAAAAGCAAACGTGTACATTATTCTAATTTGTGTTATGTGGTTTACAGATAACAATGCTGCCAGTGACAAAGCCAGGGAGCCCGCAGCCAGACGGCAGCATGGAGAAGCCGCCCATAGCTGGGATTCCGCGGGTGGCGCCCACCACCAAGTTCAATGCTCCGGTCCACATTGACGTTGGAGGCACCATCTACACGTCTTCCCTGGAGACTCTCACAGCGTAAGGTTTTCATACAATCCTATTTTCGGTTTTGTAGTTTCCACTACCAAGTTAATGCGCCAGTTCACTTCGACGTTTGAGGCACCATCTACACGTCCTCCCTTGAGACTCTCACAGTGTATGGTTTTCAAACACTCCTACTTTTTCTTTGTGAAGTTTCCACCACCAAGTTAAATGCGCCAGTTAACTTCGACGTTAGAGGCACCATCTACACGTCCTCCCTTGAGACTCTCACAGCGTAAGGTTTCCATACACTCCTACTTTTGTTGGTGTAGTTTCCACCACCAAGTTCAATACACCAGTCCTCATTGACAACGGAGGCACGGTCATATACACATCTTCTATTTTTAATTAGGCTTAGTCAAAAAGGGTTTAATAATATGTAACCTAGGCTGCTGATATCAGGTTAGATTAGTTGCCTACATATTGCTTTCATTTATTATACGAGTATTTATTTCTAAAGCAAGTCTGCTGCCTACCTCCGTGTGGTTATATTCAAGACGAGCCTTAGCCTATTTGCATCATTATTAAAAGCAGCGCGTAACCCAGGTAGCTAGCAGTTACCGATGCTAACGTGATGATTACTTATTATCTTCGCGACATGCGGCATTTATTTTTACACGACGAAGTTAATGAGAGTAATTGCAGGCATACGGTTTAGGTCGTTTCATACGGGGCCGCGGGGTTTCAGCTGCAGTATGAATTATCATTTAAAAATAATAAAATAAGGTTATATCTCGTCATGTAACGGTGTGTTTGTGGAAGGTGGGATTGTAAATAAGCTTGTTTTATCTGTGCTGGCTCGGCGTGTTATTTCTCGATGGGAGCCGCGCGGAGCCGGCGGCGGCGCCCCAGGCAGCCAGGCCGCCCGCGCCGCCCGCGCCTCCTCCCGCCGCTTTCGCCCCTTACCCAGCTCTTTTAATCAACTCACTCGAGGGCACGAAAATAAATAACTCGCGAGCTGTACATACACCTCGACGAAGAAATAACGCAACAGTATGTTTCGCGGTCATAAAATCGATACATCAATTTTTAAGCCGCAACTCGATTTGAGTAAACTTTCTACGTAAATGTAGCTACGAGTACAAACGTAAACCCTTGCCATGCCTGAATACAGTCAATTGAATATTTTTTTGTAATAAAACAACAAGACCAAGACAAATATTTGCGATATTCACATAGCCCCGTCTTCGTGTAGTGGTTCGTCGCGCCCCGGACTACAAAACCAGCGGGTTTAAATCCCGCAAGGGGCAAATGACGGGCAAATGTTTGCGTGAGCACGAGCATTATTGTACTTATGTCATGGATGTTTATAAATGTATATAAGTATGTCTATCCGTTATCCAGTCACCATAGCTCAAGCTCAAGCTTTGTTTGGGACTAGGTACGAGTATAATTGGTGTTTGTTGAAACAATTATTAAAAATATGGTTCACTATTGTAGAGGTTTTTGGTGAGAAGACCACTTCTGAGAAAGGATCATTAATTTTTCAATCATCATAATGGATTCCCTTGATTCCAGGTACCCTGACTCCCGTCTAGGCAAGATGTTCAACGGGACGATCCCCATAGTGCTGGACACGCTGAAGCAGCACTACTTCATCGACCGGGACGGGGACATGTTCCGGCATATCCTGAACTTCCTGCGCAATAAGAAACTGCTGCTGCCAGCTGACTTCCCCCACCTGGACCTGCTGCTCCACGAAGCACACTTTTTCGAGCTCGATCGTAAGTACATACGCCTGGAAAATACACTATGATCTCTCAGTTCCTACTTATCCTGATCCCTGTATTATCCCTGTACCTTCGCCGGCGCCAAAAGTCGGATTTACGATACTAACTTTCGTCCCCCATTTCACCCCTCCCCCCTTGATGTTTTATATCGCGACAAAAAGTAGCCTATGTCCTTCACAGGGTCTCAAACTATGTCTGTACCAAATTTAATTTGAATCAGAGCAGTAGTTTAGACAGAGCTTCTTTCGCAATTATAATATTAGGATAAAGGTGTTTGTATTTTCGACTCTCTGTCGCTAATTGGAATATAATTAATATGGCAATTTAGATAAGGGACTTTAACAAGTAAAAGCCATGTAGAGGGGTAGGTATTGTAAAAAACTTTAAGCACCTTTTACACTATTAGCTTTGTAGGAAATTTTATTAGGAAATCAGAAGATGTACCTAATCGAAGTTAGAAGAAACAAATTGGATAGTGTAATAAATGCTTCAAACTAACGACTTCAGATATGGTGTTCGCGCTGACCAAGCTGAAGACGGAGCGAGAAGGCGTGAAGCAGGACCGCGACTGGCTGCACCAGGCCACCGAGAGGCTGAAGCAGGAGACAGAGCTGCTCATGCAGGAGAGAGACCGGCTGCAGCAGCGGTGGTCGTGAATAGAGGTACTACGCGTTCATTTTCAGTTGGCCGTCGTCGACCGTTTCAAAATTACGTCATATAACAACGAACCGTCAAAAAAAATTATAATACGAAAGTAAATAAAAACTTGCAAATTATTTGCTTAATATAAAAATATATTATTCTGTTTTTTAAGTCACCATTATGTAGATAATTTTAATAAATATATTTAATGTTGTACATAATTATAATTAACTATAATTATTTAATACATTCATATGTTTTTATTTTAAGTATCTTATTTCCATAAGATACTTAAAATAAAAACATATGAATGTATTATAAATGGTATAATGGTATGGTCTTTTAAATAGTACCTGACCTAACTGATAATTTGTAGCCCTACTACTAACCACCGAATTGCAAGATTGCCTTAATATAAAAAAATATAAAACGAAAATTTAAATTGTACTTCTTAGAAAACCTATAATAAAATCCGTTATCAGATTTGCGTTTGCGCGGTTCTTACTTACCTATATAACAATAATAATAAGCGTCAGCACAAACCTCAGTGGCTTAAAAATGCGACTTTTAACTTAAATCATGTAATGTACAGAACATTATTACTTGGTTAAAACAAAAAATTGAAATTGCTGTAACACTTGATTCTATAATTAGACCTAATTAGACGGCTAATTTGAAATGTTTGTCTCCACTATGTCACGTCATTTATCTGTTATTACTTCCAAAGTAGCCGTCTCACATTTAAACAAGTGTTATAGCTGTAGCGAATTCATTGTTAGTACCTAAAAGGGTTAGTTTGTTGGTACGGAATCCTCTGGATGCGAGCCCAACTCGCACTTGTTTGCTTTTTTTCTATATCATAAACTTTATTTCGTTGCAGGAAGACCAATCACGGAAAGAAGCTTCAAAAAGGCGCAGAGTGTAAAATATAATAAGGTACTTATGCCCAGAAGTGTTGGCAGGGTTCTCGACCACTTGTCTTTCAGTAAAAGTAGGAATCTTATTATGCATTTGTCATATGAGTACATAAACTGCATGACAAAAAAACTTCGTGATATTAGTTGAATTAGATTATTTAATCTAGCCAGAGGTATTAGCGTTATAAAGGAATCAACCTCGGAATGTGAGATAACATGCTATATGAACCTTTATTTAAACGTTCTAAAATATATCTCACAACTATTACAAAATCCTGTGTAAGTTGAGGTCAAAGATGATTTTCACGATTATCTCGGTTTATATTTGAATAATGATAATATTAACATAAAATTTAAACATTACAGAGAATAAAATTTGCGGAAAATTTATTTTAAATGTTTTTCCAATAGCTGTACCGATTTTGTGATAAAGGGTGATAAAAGCGGAGAGCGCAGCGTATTTGCAGACTTTTTAAATTAAAATCTGATTCGATCACAAAGAAAAGTGAAAAAAAAAAACATTTCATGTTACAAAAAAGAACCCTAAAAGGATTTTTGGCAAAAAGTAAGTAAATGGTCTAAAATAATTGTACTTCTCTTTTTGGTATGAAATATATTTGAGGCAAAAACTATAACCACAGATTGTACTGACCCCGGGAAATCAGTTGTTATGTTCTACAATCCCACTAATACTATAAATGCAAAAGTTTGTGAGTGTGTGATACATACATACACACTGTATGTTTGTTACTTCTTCACGCAAAAACTACTGTATAGATTTCGATGAAACTTTACGCAAATTTAGCTCATACATTGGAATAACACATAGCCTATATTTCATAAAGATACGTATTTAAATACCGAAGTTATGACGATAAGTGTTAATGAAGCCGGAAAAAAATCTGTAATTTTCGAGCTATTTTCGCGTACGCTGCAAAAATTGTAAAAGTTACACTAATATAATGTATGGCAAAAATGTTTGCCTCAAATAGTTCTACAGAAAAGTTCGCGAGAGTAAACATATATCTATCTCTTAAGGTTTGCTTACTATAACCTTTTTTATGGTAATAATAAATGTTTTACAGTGGTGCATTACTTAACAAGGTAAATTCATAAGAACTGTATTAATATTTGTCCAAAGCAATACTTTATTATTCACAAGCATTTAATTTTGAACATAATTGCCGGTTATACCATTCAATTTAAATAATTATCTTAGGAGATCTCATAGTTTTAATATACCATACGCTTATGACGGCGCCACGCGCGACGCGCTGGCCGGCCCGTGGCGAGTGTGGGTGGATTTAATGTGTACAACTTTTTCGTCGTATTGAATTATAAAACCACCCTTATCACCATAAGTCCACCATCTGCTTAGACTACATAACAAGGGAAATGCATGAACCCGCCCCTGGCAGCATGCTTTACACCGACGATGTTGCATTACTGAGCTGAAAATATAATATTCACGAATCACAGGAGGTTAGTTAAAAATGGGCATGTGAGGAGGACCGCGGCAGACGAGATAAATGCATGCCTCAAGGCTTCGTGGTTGTGGTCTAAAGTAAAGCGCTTACAGCTGATTGCTAATATGAGGGTCTAGTTCTTCAATGATCAGGAGTCTGGACTTTTCGCACAAACGCTTCTTGAGGTCGGCGAAGGTCGCATGCCGATGGATGCTAACGGCCAAATAACCTTTGACAGACTATTTGGCAATGTTGTTAGCTCGGAAGATAACCATATTAATGAGGTATTTCCGAGTTTACAAGAAAACCTGGCTAACGAGGAGTGGTTGTGCGAAAGAGCTATCATGGCGCCCAAAAACGAATTGGTAGAAAAAAATAATAAAAGAATATTAGAGCAAGTTCCAGGTGATGTGAGGACCTACGTGTCAATAGACACGGTGATGACAACTGACGACGCAACTGTATACCCAGTAGAGTTCTTAAATTCCCTCGACCTGTCAGGGGTGCCCCCCAAGTTAGAACTCAATGTTGGTGTGCCTGTCATACTGATGCGTAACCTGGGCGCGCCCAGACTGTGCAACGCAAGTGTGCAACTAGGTTACGCATCACAGAGCTGAGAAGGCACATCGTCCAGGCCAACATTCTTACTGGAGGGGCCAAAGGAGAGACGGTATTGATACCCAGAATCCCTATAATACCCACAAACTTACCCTTCCAGTTCAAACGCCTACAATTTCCTTTAAAAGTGGCTTTCTCTATCACGATAAATAAAAGTCAAGGACAAACTCTAAAAGTAGCCGGCATTCACCTGGGCACCCCCTGCTTCTCCCACGGACAACTGTACGTGGGTTGCTCGCGTGTGTCGAGAGCAAGAAATCTTTTTATTTATGCAGATAACAATAAGTCCCGCAATGTTGTTTACCGCGATGTGCTGCAGTAAAATGATTTCTAGCTCTCTACGACCCGAGACAAAAAAAACAATTACTTAAGATTAGTAACTAATTACTAATCTACTCTCCCGTTCTGTCATTCATCAATTGATCATTCCGATGCTCAAATTTAAATTGTTTTGCTTCTAAAAATGTAAATAGTTATAGTTACGCAATTTATTTTTCCTAATAAGCCGCGGGTAACACTGCGGGGCACAGCTAGTTTAATAATATAAGTGTTGTTTTACATTTCAACTTACTAAGTAGGTATGACTCAGATACCAGATTTTAAATACATTTGAGATAACTAATACCTTTTAAACACGTAATATATTTATATTAATACCAAAATGAAGGTACGAAAATTCATCTTAGTAATAATGACTCTCATTCCGTGGTTAATCGCAATTTTTCTGGGCTGATTCGTACGTTTTACGCACTAACAACAGCTTCCAGTTTTAAAAAATGTTACGAGATCTGTTATGAGTAAATAGGTAGGTATGTACCTACCTATTGTAAGATTTTTTTCTGACGCTACATCTGTGTTACAAAAGCTCAAAAATACCTATTGTGTAATTTTTTGTGATTTAGAATGAATTTTGAGACTTATTTGTAAATATAAAATAAATCCTTTTAATTATTGTAATTTGACGTTAAATGGTCGTTAGTTAGTAGGTAATTAAAAAATAAACATTAAGCATGGATTGGACGAAAATATTCGTCCATGATCTAAGATAGCTATAATATTTTATAACGCCATGTTTTAATTTGTTCATTTGAACATGTAAACTCATAATTTAGTTTAGTACGTAGAAAAAACTAGATGTGATAAAATGTAGGTTTGAATAAACAAATGTAATGTCATTTTTAAAATAATTACATACTATGTAAGTAACTAATTATTATTATGACCACGTATACGCAGGTAAATTAAAAAGTAGTAAACTATACACATATAATTCTTAGTAAGTTTAAATGTTGACGTCAATAAAATGTTCGTTTCTCATTGGTTTCCATGTTTCATTGAAGGCCCCAGACCAGACTCCATTTGAATTCACTAAATACCTAATAGGCAGGGTAGAGTTCCTAAACGGATCCTAAAGATAAATTGTTGGCATATCAAATTATAAGAACGATAAAATGGTGTCACACGTAAAAAGTAGATTAATAAGAATAACGTTAGTAAACAGCCTGTATACATATAAATAATGAATGTAAGTACTTAACTACAATAGATAGATTTGTTTTCTTACAGTATTTTGAATTTAGAACCCACGGATGGGCGGAGCGCTAGGGTTGGTAGGTACACAAAAAGTAAAAAATGTCTAGATTTTTATTCTTCATATGTGTATTGTTTAGGAATGAGTCATATTTTTATTAAAGATTATTTATCATATCAAATATAATAATAAGTTTATTGTCTATTAACAGCACAGTATTGTCAGGGGAGTACTACCCCACTTTGACCTTAAGACCACCTCTATATCCTACGTAATATAAGCTGTTTTCATAGTTCAAATATGCAATGTGAAAACTGTCTAGCTATTGCGGTGCTGTAGTGAGATACAGCCTGGTGACAGACAGACGGACAGTGGACTCCTAGTATAACGGGCCCGTTTTTACATTGACAGTTCGATGAGACGAGGTACAATTTACGAGTATGCTCCTACTCATCATTGAGCCTTAAAAATATATTTAAATCCTATGTGTATGAAAAATATTCACAGACCATGCAGTTCCCGCAGTCTTTGGAGGCATTGAAAATTTTGCGAAAAGATTTTTTTTTAACATGCACACTATTGGTCCAGGGTGGGTAGTTTCAGAGTTATGGCTGTTTCAATTTTGACAGCTGTCATCCGAAATAAAGATCTCGTCGAGCCCTACGATTTGTCCCTACACACCCGTAGTCTTGGGTGGATAGTTTCCGAGTTATGTCTGTTTCAATTTTGACAGCTGTCATCCGAAATAAAGATCTCTATCTCTATCTCACGATTCATAAACTCAACTACTTTGTTTGTTCAATGTATAAAAGTCAGTCTTTGACAGCGAACCGGCTCGCGCCCCACGTGTTACTTCGTGGGTTTGTCTGCCGAAGTCTGCTCAACGGGCCGTGTATCTGAACGTGTACCCATGCATATTGTGTGTGTCGATACGGGTGCTCTAGTATGTAGATAAAATACTGTACATCTATATACCGTGACTTAACTCTCTCATGGCCGAATACTCAACATTACACGCCGTGTAGTAGGTAATACAAATAAATATCAGTCAAATTCCATACGAAAAATACCGGAGGTCCTAGTGCGAGTTTTTTACTGCTCTCACCTTTATCCACTGACCTCTATAGTACAAGTACGCTGGACTAAACATTCTCTAAGAAAAGATAAATAATTTTGGTGCCGAATCAAAGCGCCCCCACCGACTTTACAGGGAACTAAAATAGAGTAACTTCCATACGTTTATGTCAATTCTCGAAATGGCGATAATCAAATGGCTTAATTGTCAGGATGACAGTATGCAGTCTAGCGTACTTGTACTTTAGAGGTCAGAGCCTTCATCCGTGTGACGAAAAGTAAGGAAATTTAGTCAGCGACCCTAGCGGCACGTTTCTATAGAAATTCCCGTCACTTGGTCGATCGTGAGCGCATGTGACTGACAAATGAAAACTCGCACTATGCCCTCAATTATTTTTATAGTTACTATCATGGTGCAAAATTGACAATAAGGCTGAGTTGAAACCCTTATATTTAAACCTTTACGTATCATGTTTCTAGACAAGTAGACACAATAGAAAAACATAAATAAAAACAAAACACCCAACCGCAAAAATTATTATATTTTTGAAATAGTCCTTTTACTGGCTTTCATTTGATACATATGGCTAGGGTAAGGAGAAAAATAAAGCCCCCTTTATTTCCATTAGCGGGCGCTATTTTTAAAATGTATATAGCCTATGTCACTCTCACAATTTTGAAAAATTCAACGACACCTCAAATGTCAAAAACTGTCTAGCCGTTTGGGCTGTAGGGCGTGCCATACAATTTATACATACATACTCTCGAAAATCATAACCCTCCTTCCGCAGTCGGGTTTATTATTGTTATTAACCCGCCCGCGGGTCTTATGGGCCTTAACAGGTTAACCGTAACTACATAGAATAAATAATACAGTAGCCATTGATTTACTCGTGTTATATAAATCTATGGTTACTGTATCATTTATTCTGTGTTTGGTTTTATTACATATATACAACGATGCAATGTGCAAAAGATTTTGGCCATAAGTCTGATAAGGCGCACCTGTCCTCAACATAAATGATTGTACTTAGCGGTCAGCATCAATTATCCATATTACAACTGCATAAGATGCCACAGTGTTTACCTTGACGTGCTCTTGATGTCGTCTGTACATAATCTTCACAATAAGAAAAAAAAACAAATTTAAAATGGCTTTTTACATAGCCCGCCACGATCGATCTGAATCCCAGATTTCAAGTAACAATAACAGCCTACTTACATAAATTTCACGACTCAACAAAGGAAGAATGATGGACAAGAATAGACAGAAGTCATATAAGTACCTATAAGCCCGTAGAAAGTTTCCATTTTATTACGCAGCTGAACGCTACATGGAAATAAATTAGGTAATTCATACGTTTTAAATGTTTATTTATAACATTTAATACATCTACTAACATCAATTGTAATTCTTAACTATGCATTATAGTTAACATTCAAAGTATTCGTATTATCTATACACACACTTAATATTATTTGATTTCTTACATATGAATTAGAATGCCCATTCTGTAACCAACAAAGAAAAGTACGATGGTTCTTAATTGCACTGTATTTATTTATTTATTACAATATACAAGTCTGCTTGTTGTTCCAAAGCGCAAACAAGATAATTTAAACAAATTAAAATAATATTCAAATAGCAATATTATAACTTAATATGTAATATAAGTATGTTTATATATATATATATATTCGTACGTTATCTATTTATTAAATGTAAGTATTTTATATAATTTTAATTTATAAATTTAATTCAATTTTTTTGATATATTAATAAGCTTCTTGTTTTAAAATTTAATTTAATTATTTTTAACTTCAGCTTGCACCGTAACCCCCCCTTCTCTTATCACTAGTGTTCTCCTTTACCCAAAGGTTGTCTGGAAGAGATCGCTCCCAGCGATAAGACCGCCTATATTGTACCTACTAGCATTGTTTTCTTTCATTATATGTTTGTAAAGTGTTTTCTGGTAGCAATAAAGAGTATCTATCTATCAATGTCAATTAATAAAATCATTATTATTATTATGCACAATTAAACACTGTCAAGTAAAATTTAAACAGAAATAGGTCAATGTTAAGTCAAGTTAATACAGGCCATAATTTTTAGGGTGCTGTAAGTACCTACCTCAATACAAAAAAATAAATCCTCTTTGTTATTCACATGCCACCATTTTTCTCCGAAACTCGTGGAGGTATCAAGTTGAAGTTAACAACAAATACATGTCCTGTCCCTTGAAGCTGTGAAAAATTAATGCTTCTAAGTCAACGACATCCAAATATACGGCCATTTGAGACTTATTTTTAACATTTCACAGGGGAAATATTTTTTCCATAGACTCGGTATCATGAAATTTATTAAGGACGAAAGTTTCACAGCACAAGTTAGGGAAAAAATCCGAAAATTGCTTTGTGGATCGTAAGAAAAAAATCTTAGTT
This sequence comes from Pyrausta nigrata, assembly GCA_949316185.1. Classification (NCBI taxonomy): domain Eukaryota; kingdom Metazoa; phylum Arthropoda; class Insecta; order Lepidoptera; family Crambidae; genus Pyrausta; species Pyrausta nigrata. The sequence continues at coordinate 7,642,889 of OX438936.1, forward strand.
TAATCCGTTTAAACTAAGATTTTTTTAGAACTCTTAGGTAATGGGTCCGACTTGCGTTTTCCCGGTTTTATTTAATATTTTTATCGAACGCATATATTTCATTAGATCAATTTATATTAGAACAGTGATAAAATATTTGAAGAAAATGAGGGTTCTATCTTTTCAAGACAAGACTCCACCTCACTTACCTAGCTAATCTTCAGTCCGCTGATCTCGGAATTAAGTACATATTTCAATAGCACATTATATTGGAACAGACTTTAATTCTCCTAAATCAGTAGAGCCCTACTCATTAAAAAGCAAAATAATGTCAGTTCAAAAAATTTCTTCGTAGCGTACTCTAATAGGTATAATTCGAGGAAGGGCCATGATAAGACTGAATGCATTAAACAACAAATTCCAACAGATAAATGATACACTTAAAACTACATATTTTTATATGTATGTACTTAATTTAATATCTATTTACCTAGACATTTAAAGCATTCACAGTTCACAGCAATTCATTATTCGTCCCAGAAAATAGTCCCATAGACAGTCGTTTTAAGTTTGCTAACAGAAAAACATCAAGACACCTGAAAAGCATCGCTTTGAATAAAAGTATTCATTAATACCTCCGAAACTACAAAAATACTCGATATTTAGCAGGTATTAAAGTAAATAAAAAAGAAAGGAAAGAATTAAAGACTACGGCAGGAAAGTCTAAACTATAAAACAACAACAAGTTACCGTTACAATTGTTATTTATTTTTAAAGATACAAGAAAAACAAAGCTAGAAGAAATTCAAGTTTGATTGTGACGCTTGTTGGCGAACTTTTAGGATTCAGCCACTTCCTTATATTGGATGTACGGCGGAAGTTCACTGGTAACTAAGTGTTTAATAAACTAAAAAAATACAATTCATAGTAAAAAAGCAATCGCTGAAATCAAATGTAATTTAATAAACCATAATGTACGAATAATATTCATGGAATACCCAAACACTTATGTGCCTAAGTAAGTATAAATATTTTTGTAAATAATGGCTCATCTTTGGAGTACATATCTACAGCATAGTATATTTTTATTAATATGTAGGATTTGTTTGTACATAAAATAAACTTTTACAGTTACATCATTATATAGCTTATTTTTGAGATTAATTCTAAACAGAAACAACTATTTTTAAAAGATCAGTTCTATTATAGGTATGACGGATGCATTAACTTTTATTAATGTTAAAATTATAAAACATAAAATATTGTTTGAAAATAAGCAATTGTGCCTTACGATGGATGTAGTAACGTGCATACCTCTCAATATCATAATGTATCACCTATACATAAACATACATGAAATACGTACATAATATTAATAACATTTACTTAAGTAACATCATGGGTAACATTAACATTTAATATTTTTAATATGATTAATACAAATTCATTCAGGGGATCGATCTGAATCTATACTTATGTTAGCTATGAAAATACACTGACAAACCATATTTAGGTACTTAAAAAAAAATCAGTTTTTTTAATATTGTACTATCTAATTTGGGGCTTATACAAGCGGTAATATAATAAATTTGATAGCTACTCAGTCAGGTGCTACCGACCAATAAGATTATTGAAACTTAACAAGACCCTGCTCTCCACTCACATTAGGTTGTTTTTTTTACTACATTACTTAGGAGCAAAGGATGTTTAATTATAAAATACCAAATACTGTAAAACTACATCAGTAAAATTGGTTCTTTTTCTCCATTCTTAATAAGTATTGTTATTTGCTATTTTAACATAGCTGTAGTATGTATACTTAACTAATAAAAAGGAATAATTCAAGGTTTTAAGTACTAAGAATTATTATTTGGTTGAAATGTTAAATATATTATTTCTCAGTCTACCCACTTTCTTAGTTTAAAAAACAACGTAGGCCAAAACTTACTTTAATGGATTATACTTCCGATTCTGAAGAAACTACCTTCGGTTTTTAGTTACAAATATATATTATAGAATAATATCCCTGTATATTTTATTATTTCACTAGACTTATTTATTATTTTGTCAAGACAGGAAAAAAAAAGAATTTTATAGTAACGTTTAAAGTATGTAGGTAAAAGATTTTGAACCGTAAGTATAATTTCAGTCTTTGAGGATATGAATACGAGTAGATTAAATAATATAGACTTGTTAGGGGACCTAATTAAAAAAAAATCTGATTGAAATATACAAGTTAGCTATCTCTTGGTAATATTTTATTATTATTATTATTACCTGTGTAAAAATACCCAACCCACTATATAAATAGGATTGTGGTTTATTATTGTATAGAAAAGTACCTATAGTTTGTAAAAGGGTCACAGCTTAGACATTAAAACTGAATATCACAGATGAGATATTTTGTAGTGTAGAGAGTGTGTAGAAAGATTCATTTATAATTAAAGCAAAGGGTCGGCATAATCATTTAAATTGTGTTATAGTCATTTGGGTACATCAAGTAAGTACGTACACCAATGATACGATCCCTATGAAGCTCATTAACACTGAACACTGACTTAAACATTATTTTGTAACTTATTAACACGCTATATTAATAAATTACATCACCTGCTCTTCGCTAAGACGCTACAGAATTACTGTGGCGGCGGGTTGTCTTCAGCTCCGTCTTGGTTTGTATTTATTATCGAAATAAAGTCATCGAGGTCTTTAAGCTCTTCCTGTAAACAAAAAAGTAATTAATAATTGTCCGCTCAATTTCGAGTACAGTGGCCAATATGAACAGATATTAGCCAACTGCGCGGGAGATAAACATTACAGTGCACAAGTGTGTGCGCAATACACAGGTGCACGCTCTGTTCCTTTACTTTTATAGTTCGGTGATATGGCAATCAGACATGACGGTAGGAGATTAGGCATCAATAACTCACTACGAATTCTTCTGAATCTAGATTTTTTTAATGAAATGGATTAAAATATATCTAAACAACTGTTTAATTAATAGAAAAACCATTTACAAAGCAAACAATGACAAATCAGAATAACATTGCTGTGCTCATTTTACTAACTAAATCATTAACAGGATAACTTACGAATTCTCTAAATATGGATTGTAAAAGAAATTTATGTGAATACCTGGATTTATAGATTTCTAAAGAACTGTATTATAAATACCTTTAGCAAAGCTAAAATGTTAAATTCTAAGAATATCGCTGTGCTTTAATTTTACTTTTATGTACTAATACTAAGAATAAAATTAAAAAAAAGCATTCGCTAGCGCTGCTATGCTCCCGTAAACTCTGTTATGAAAAGCGGTGATTTAAAAATTTCGATTATTCCGAACCTGACCTTATTCACCCCTTACACAGATTCCAAGTCACGTAAAAAGTAGCTTTAGCCTATTGATAATAATAACACGCCTCAACTTCGCATGAATGCAATATATGTATTATATCAAATAAAATGTCGCTTTTGTTATTCCGTGATAAAGTCAGTCAGTTACTCAGTAGGCACTTGCCGTTGAAAAAATTAAAACAAGCAAACATAATTTTTGGAAAAAACAAAACACCCGAATGCAAAATTTATCATATTTTTGAAATGGTCTCTTTACTGGTTTTCATTTGATACCAATATTGCTATTATAGGGAAAAAATCAACCCTCCTCCCTCCCACAATCCCAATCGCGCCAAGGCACCATTTTTAAAATGTATTAGGCTAAGTCAATACCACAGTTCTGACGAATTTAACGGCACCTCATATGTCCAAAACTGTCCAGCCGTTTGTACATACATATAATACATAATAATCGTACATACATACAAACTCTCATAAAACATAACCCTCCTCCAGCAGTCGGGTAATAATAGTGTAATAAATCTGAGATTACTTCCTACAAATAAAATTACAAACTGTATCTGTATATTTAGTATTTAAGAGAGATTATTAGTATTTAATCTTTTACTATAGAATAAATACTAAGTAGATACTTTTACTTTGAATTTTACTTACCTCGCTAGGTTCAAATCTTAATTTTTCCAAGTCGCACTCAGCAACTGAAAAAAACAGAACATACATATACACTATCAGTCTAAAAACTAGAATGGTTACAAGGGTTAAAATTTAATTTCAAAATTACTTGTTCTTTACAACTAATTCATTACCCAGCACAGCCGGGTACCCGGCGCTATTACCCGCTACCCGGTTCCTCGAAAAATTGCCGGGTCCACCGGGTACCGGATACAAACCGGGTACCCGGTACATGTCTAGTAATTACCCCAAAACTATTTTTATACTTACGTATTTCGTCACATCTGGATTTCGAGAGTAAATCTGAGTTGTCAATAATATCAGTTTCCTGGACAGGAGTTGTAAGTATTTCGGCATAAAATTCATTATTATTATGGCAACGAGGAGGTTTGCTCAGATTTGGAATTGATGGAATATCATTTCGGGCACACGAATTTTCTACTTGGACAATGCTGGCAGAGTCAACCATTTCTTGATTGACCGCGACATTCAAGTTTAACCCGTTAGAACCATTCAGCCAGCTAAAATCGTTTGCAGAAGTTGCATCATAATCAAAACTGGGAGGGACAGAAAAAGTAAAGGTCTGACTGGAGTGCTCAGTGTTAAGCGTAAGGGTCTCGGTTGTTGCAAGTTGATAAGCTGGATTTGAATGGTTGTAGCTCGTTCCAATGTTTATGAAACCCTGTGCAGCCTGTCCACTAGTTATAGTGGAGGTGCACTCCCCATGGGAGGTGGCACGCATGGCGCCTGCCATCTGATGCTATGTAAACAGGCCATACAATCGGTCCCGACGTTTGGGAATAGCTTGGTAGGCTTTAATTTCTGTCAATTCTTCCTCGAACTCATAGGCACTATAATTTTTGATCTCGCCTGGGCGCTCTTCTCTATTGCGTCTTGATTGGGAGTTGCCACTTTTATTATATATTCTATTCATTTTCCTTCTTTTTATTATTTTCTTCTGAATCTTACTGACTGGTAAAAAACTGCAGACTATGGCGCTTATGGCGTTATTATCACTGAAAAAGTTGTTAAAATGTTAAATTAAATGTCAAAATAGTTTTCAAAAAACAACATATTATTTGTGGGGCAAGTTTTTTTCGATCGAAGATATTTTATTTTAATAATGAATTATCATGCCCTAATAATAACACAGAATAAATAACAGTAAATCTAATAATTAAGTTCCATTATGTGTAATTTGATTGATTGATGATTCCGAGACTACCGGTTATACACGGGCTTATTATACAGGTATGACTCTATAATCACTAACATTAAAATATAAAACAGAACAAGTGATTTTTCTTTTGGTATCCCAGTACAAAAATGTAGAGATAAAGAATCTAGAAAGTAATAGAGCAATACTAAGAAAACGAATACGGCACGTAAAATACACTACGCGCTATCGGCGACAAACCCCCTCTCCCGATGATGTGTAACCGACCCATTTTTGTTGAACTTAACGCAAAATTTAAAAATCATACGGGAAAAATATTTAAAGGTGAAAATCTGATAAGTAGGTTACTACCTATTTTATTTCATAAATGGGCTCTATAAACGATATCTAATGCTCTAAAAGAATTGGATGGTAATTAAAAAGTCACTCCGTATAATATTTGAATCATTACAATTATATTCAAGATACTTATCAATAACGAAAAAGAATACTAGAAACCCCTGAGTCATTTTAAAAGGCCTACTCAACGATACACCACACGATGGGGTAAACGACGAAAAGAAAACATTCCCACTTCACATGAGGAGCTACGCTACAAAATATTTTTAAAAATTTTATTGTATCACTTTGTCGGCGTAATTGGTTTACATACACCTACAAAATTACAGCTTTCTAGTACTAACAGTCTCCCAGCAAAACCTCGGACAGACAGACATACAAACGGACATGACGAAACTATAAGAGTCCCTTGTCAGGACTACGGAACCCTAAAAATGTGCATAGCCACATTTCCCGTGAAAGATTATGAAAAAATATTTATTTATGCAAAAAATGTTTTTGTAAACACAACTAATGTATTACAAAGTTACAAACCACTCGGCACCTAAGAATCACTCACTCAGAAATAATTTAGCTATTTCCCAAAGATAATTGCTTAAAAATTTTCCTTTTTACCTAGATTAACACCGTAACTCTTCTTGGGTCAGCCGAACACACGGCGTTCAACAATCAAGAAAATCGGAATAAATAGGAGCGTTTATGGTACACGAGTTTACCTTATCGCGGTGTCTAGAAGACTGAAGCTCTAATTTCTTGGCAATCTTGAACAAATGACACGTCAATAACCAACTAAGTTCACCCTTAATGCGCACTATGATAAAATATGTACCTGTCTAGCCATATTTTTTCACAAAGGGGAATCAGTACATATACACAATAGGAGCTTACGTATTGATAAGATGTCTTAGGTCCCAGCTTTACAGAAATTTATTTTTCCACGGCTTCTTACGCCCACAAGATGCTATGTTTAGATAGCAGATTTTATTTATTCAATTTTTGCTTCAGTCTTGTCAACATTTACTTTAACATAAATGGCTCAAAAAGCACCATCTAAAAACAATACCCTCCTTCAGTCGCAGTCAGGTAAAAGGCTTCCGGTAGGTACACTAAGTCTGGAGTTCACCAACACATGTTTAATCTTTAACCAGTTTATCATTTTTTGATATATTTTGTATAGCAATTCTGTGAAATTAGCCGTCAGTTGAGATTTATCGGCTGTTAAAAAATTGGGGAACTCGGGCCGGGAAAATATCAAAAACATTTTCACTATGGTATATCGTAGTATAAAGCTTCACTCCGTTTATGATAATCAAAAATGACATAAATAATCCTACAATTCAAATTTTAAACGAGATACGCCGAGGACATTTTTGCCATGCCTATACGTATGTAAAGTGAATGAATGGCCCCCGTACCTGAGCCCCTTTCGCGCCTTTTGCCCTTTGACCTCTTTAAGTAGGTAGGTCTTCACCGTTAAACGATTAGTGACTGACCTATCTCAACAAACTTCCTGGTGAGCTCTCTCCAATCCGAAGGGTAACACAATCACTTTTACCGCACGAGACGCGATGGTCGCTATAAAATCTTGAAAATATTCTAGAGGACGACCCACGGGCGATTTTAAAATAACTGCACTATTGATCTTTGTAATTCAGATTGCGCATCTTTATGCGTGAAGCGCAATATCCTGTATTTAACCCTGCAGTAACTACACAGCCTACAAAAGCATTCGAGAACGTTATTTATTTAACGCACATAGCTGCATTTCATGATTTTTATATTTGCTATAATATAGGGAATATTGAAATGTGATGTCTCTTGATCTCTTAATATAAATATCTCGTGATGTCGTAAATGTTTGTGTGATGAGCACAAGCATTTGTTCCTATGTCATGGGTGTTTATGAACGTATATAAGTATATCTATCCTTTATCCTAGTCGCCATAGCACAAGCGTACGCTTAGTTTGGGGCTAAGTGGTGTGTTTATCTTTATAATACATAATACTCATATGGGTTATGATGATGGAAATAAAATCAACAGGTGATAAAAAATACTTAAATATCAGGTACTTCTTAATCTTCACTAAGTTTAAGAGAGCAAAGGTCAATGAAAATTTAAATCCAGAATTTGCACATATATTTTTTTACAACTAACGACCAGACCCGGCTTTGCACGGCACGATGTACAAAAAGCCTTAAGACGAATTGCGCTTGTAATGTATATACGAGTAGGTAGTAAGAAGCTTAGTCAGGAGCGCGTTTATTAAGTTAACTTATTGATAAGAATTCGATGGTGAGAGTTTCAAACCTATATTACCAGAAACTTCAGGGACGTTTAGATAATAGTGGAGCTCGAACACGATTAGAGGAATTTGGTTCGATAGAAAATCCTCGCGAAGTTAGGTCTAACTTTGCCGTCTTGGCATGCCCAGTATTGTTTAAAATGTTTGATAGTACTGAAATTTCGGAGCCTTCTCTTTTATTCTGTTCCTCGGTACACAAAAGCGAAAATTATGGGCAAACATTTATGTTTTATTTCAATTTTTATTCATAAAATTGCCAAAACCCTTTTTTATGGGCGATATCTGCATATCGACGACGCGGTCTTCCTGAATCTCTCCTGTCAATCGGCCGCGGAGCGGCATGCCGTTGATGTGGCCCTAACACTTGAACGTGCGTTTTTCGGGTTCCGTACCCAATGGGTAAAAACGAGACCCTATTACTAAGCCTCCGCTGTCTGTCTGTCTGTCTGTCTGTCACCAGGCTGTATCTCATGAAACGTAATAGCTAGACAGTTGACATTTTCACAGATGATGTATTTCTGTTGCCGCTATAACAACAAATACTAAAATATTTGCAGAATATCAATTCAAATATACACTTTAAATATAAATAATTTAATTTAAAAATATTTAAGGGGGGCTCCCATACAACAGTGTTTTTTTCACCGTTTTTGCCATATTATTAAACAGTAACACGCAGACGTTTGAAATATTTACAAAATAATAAGTTGTACATAAAAATGAAATTATTAAATTAAAAAAAAAATATTTAAGGGATGCTCCCATACAAGCGTGATTTTTTACCGTTTTAAAACTAAAAAAGATCATAATATAGTGTGTTATGTTGTATGGGTACGGAACCCTTCGTGCGCGAGTCCGACTCACACTTGGCCGGTTTTTTCCTATAAAGAGTGCATTGTCAAAACCACTTCAGTCCAAAACCCAACAGTAAACTTAAAATAATTTCGAAATTAACGTTTACTCGCTATTTATAAAATACTTAACGAGCTGTAGCACTCTCTATTGAATATGTCAGCTCGCGCCTACAAACCACAAGGTCACATCTGGGTGATTCCTGAGTAGCCCAAAAGGCATCCGTTTTTGCAAAAAGAGGATTTTTAATATCGGATTTTTAATATTTTATATTACGGAATACACAAGTATAAAATAATGGATCTGGTTGAGTACTGTCAAAGGAAAAAAGCAAAGTATACAGTGTGAGTCTTCATAAAGTGCACATATGAAAATGGGTAAAACTAGACCCACTTTTATCGACAGAAAAAATGTCAATTTTTTTATTTTATTTAAATAACCTTCCGTTGACTTATTGTAAAGAAAACGTTATAACTTTTGATCTAAGTGGTATATCCTGATAAAACAAAAACGATAATGATGGTAAATAACAGGTGATGCTAATAAAATACATAAAATACTCAGAAAACGAAAAAAAAAACAAATCTAGAGCCATAGCAACGAAGCGTTGAATGGCGCACCCAGAGATACTTAGTTCAAACGCTTATTGCTAAAGTTGTGATAGGAATAAAGACACGGAACTTTTGGTTTTACAAAGGTGATACGATGAAAAATAACACAAAGTAATAAGAACCACCTGTAATATGGGCATTATTTGGAGGAATTTATCAAATAATTAGAAAAAACACCATTTAAAATACAGATTTTTCTCAAAAGTAATATTTTATTATTACTTGTTGACATTTTCTAGGCATTTTATGTATTTTCTTAGTATTATCTGTTATTCACCATTATTATAGTTTTCATTTCACCAGGATATACCTTCTAGATAAAAAGTTATAACGTTTTCTTTGCAATAAGTCAACAGAAGGTAATTAAACTTTAAAAAATCTATAAAAATTAAAAAAGAAAACTCAGACTTTTTTTTAAATATTTTTCCTTCAATAAAAATGGGTCTAGATTCACCCATTTTCATAAATGCACTTTTTTAAAGACTCACACTGTATATGCGGATTGCTATTTTAAACGGACTTAAAAAAACTCCGTCGATTGTGAATCGATTTTTAAAATTATTTTTTAAATAAAAAAACGAACTTCTGAAATGGTCCGATTGTCACCAAGTCAGGATCAGAACCTGGAAAAATCGAGGAAAATCTTTAGATTTTTAACCCCCGACGAAAAAAGACCGTGTATCTGTGTATTGTATCTGCGAACCGATTTTCGTTTAGTTTTATTTTATTTTATTTATTCAGATTGGTATGTATGCAGATTTTTCTGAAATATCTTTACGTATTAAAGCGTTTACATTCCGGCGCCATAATTTCATGGTGCTGAGCTGATGATGGAAGTTATATGGAACTTTTCAACGAAAAATATTTGTTCAGTTATGTTTTTTTCAGAAATCAGGAAAAGTCAAAAAAATTTGCAGAATTTGAGAAAATTAATGATAAAGTATTATCTACACATCCTTTCACATAAGAAGTTCAGCCTAAATTACAATATTTCATAAAAACAATTCAAATTGAAAAATAAGGCAATTTCGTGATATTTTTGTAATCAGCTTGAATTAACCTTAACAACGACTTTGACTAACCTTACACTACACCATTATTAAAATTGTGGCAATTACTTATCTATATATATATATATATATATATATATATAGATATAGATGTTTTATCGGCCTAACGATTCCACGCTAACTTGTAGAGAATACCACCCCTGGATGTTTATAGCGCATCTATCTTAACAAATTCGTTTATTTCAGCTTTTGTAAAGCACTTACTGACTGGATTATATGCAGAAAAGTGGCCAATTAGACTTTAAAAGGTTACAGTTGGACCCCTCCTACACGCGGGTATTATTAGTATTTTAGATAAAGTTGAAGCCAATTTGCTGCAGACTTAAGTTTTTTCCCTGTTATCACAAGGCAAGCGGAATGGATGAAGGCATGTGGAAAAAGTGTTTGTATTCTCAAATTGGTAAGATATATCTTCGTGTTTTAAAAAGAAGCTTTCATATTTATTTCATTATAAAATAAACCAGAAAAAAGACCATAATGTAAAAGCATATATATACCGTATCGTACATGTGTCGCCATTTCTGAGGTCCCAGGTTCGATCGGGTCAATATAGAAATCCATATTTCCATATTGTCTCCGGACTGGGTGTTGTGATACCACTGTTGTTTCTGGCATTTTCATAACACAAGTACTTTACGAAATTAAATCAAATTTCACTTACAAAAATTAATCGACTGTGTCATCCGGTGGGACTCGAACCCACGTCCCTTCGCTATCCGGGCGAGTGCTCTTACCAACTAAGCTACGGAGGACGTTAGTCAGTCGACGAATTTTTGCAGTTGCTTGTTACGCCAGTGAGCCGGCGTTCAATTTCATCAATACTTGGGGAATGTACCCAATGGAAATATTTTTACAAATATTTAACCATCAGTTAAGATGAAATCAGCTTAACCTTTTATATTTTTATAACTTAAGCAATTATTTTGCAAGTTTTTACGAAATTAAATCAAATTTCACTTACAAAAATTAATCGACTGAAACATGCGGGTACATTCCCCAAGTATTAATGAAATCAAACGCCGGCTCACTGGCGTAACAAGCAAATATTTTGCAAATTTTGTAAAAACTTGCAAAATAATTGCTTAAGTTATAAAAATATAACAAGTACTTTAGCTACTTTGGGATCAGAGCATGTGATATTGCCTATTATTTATTTATATCATTATTTTGCTACTCGATAATGTTCTATGGACAGCTCACGGGCTATCGATTATTTTCTGCAAACTCTGTCTAACAAAGTAGATGTTTACGACTGTACACGTCGCGCAACTCCGGCCGAGCGTCGTAGCGAGTGCACCGACGAGTGCAACTCCGGCCCATCGTCGTAGCAATTACACCTACAAACGAGTGCAAGTCCGGCCGAGGCTCGTAGCGAGTGCTACTACGAGTGCAACTCCGGCTGAGGCTCGTAGCAAGTGCACCTACGAGTGCAACTCCGGCCCATCGTCGTAGCAATTGCACCTACAAACGAGTGCAACTCCGGCCGAGGCTCGTAGCGAGTGCAACTCCGGCTGAGGCTCGTAGCGAGTGCTACTACGAGTGCAACTCCGGCTAAGTGTCGTAGTGAGTGCTACTAAATAAATGTTCTAGAAACAGCTCCCGGGCTATCTACTATTTTCTGCAAACTCTGTCTAAAGTAGATGTTTACGACTGTACACGTAGCAACTCTGGCCGAGCGTCGTAGCGAGTATACCCACGAGTGCAACTACGGCCGAGCGTCGTAGCGAGTGCACCTACAAGTGTAGCGCAACTCAAGCCGAGCGTCGTAGCGAGTGCACATTAAGCCATTATAGTTGAAAACATCATGCGCAAATTTAGTACCAATTAGTGCGCGTCTGGAGTGACTGAGGTAGACCCCTTAGTCACTCCTTACTTACTTAGACTTACTTAAACTTAAGTTACATTGAATAGCATCGATGTGTCCTTCACCCTATCCACCCGCCAACGACCGTCTTAGTGTAGTGTTAAAAAAAATTAAAACGTAGAAGAGTGTGGTGTAGTGCTTCGCGCTCCGGACTACAAAACCAGCGGTTGCGGGTTCGAATCCCGCAATGTTGTGTCTGATGAGTTCGAGCATTTGTACCTAAGCCATGGATGCTTATAAAACGTATTATGTATGTCTATCCGATATCCTAGTCGCCATAGAACATGCTCACACTTATTATAGGTTATTATAATATCTGTATGGGGCAAGGTAATTGGTGTGATTATTGGAACAATTTATTTATTTATATTGGGCGATTCACGAAAGAAAAATGGAGTATGATCACTCTTTTAATCTTTTTCTATCATTTTCTAGTACCTATTTTGTGGTTTGAGTGCCTTAAAGCGATGGGCAAGGGAAAGAAAAAAATGGGATGGAAAAGAAAAATACGGGAAAGTATGGAAAAAAAACGGAAAGATTGGGAAATATTCCAATTCGGCGGGAAAATACTCAAACCGCTTACGTCTACGCTTTTTATATAATGTTTTTTTCATACTACGTGAATAATAACGTACATAAAAAAAAATTACAGGACTGTTTTGACTTTGAAAAAATAACTAAGAAAATTTTCGTGGTCAATGTCATTCGAATTGATAATTTGTGTAGTTTTGATGTTAACATGCAATCTTTGAGCTGTATGAACGTACTAAAAGTCCTCAAGAGCGAAGGGGGTAATCTAGCTTAGGTTCCTTTTTTCAATTTTACCTCAATAACTTATCTTTATAATTACTTATACATAAATTATTTACATGAAATTTTGTATACTTTACGTTTTATCATTTTCTCAGTAGAACTAATATTTTAGAATATACAAGAGAATATATTTCACATAACAAAGCTGATGAGACGCACAAAAAACTACACAGATTTTCAGCGGGGCACAAATTAGTCCTAGGAGCATACCATCAAGCAGAAATCGATGTTAACCCAGTCCCAGAGTAATCATCTGAGTTTTTATTTTTAGCCTATAGAAGTATGGTTATACTGGCAAATGCAACATTTCAAAAATTTTACATGCACATTTTGATTTTTTTCCTTATAGTACATCAAAAAAGAAGACATAATTTTTTTTTATTTTCCATTTCTTTCCCTTATTTCCTCTTGAATTAAACTCTTTAAAAACTCTCCATTCTAAAAGAGCGTAAGTACAAGAGTAAGGATGTGAACACTTCACGCCTTTGCCATATTCTAAATTTATAAAAATAACTAACATCTATAGTGTTGTATGTTGTAGCAGTAAGATATCGATGTCGACAGTACGCACGTATATCAAAATACAATACGTATATTTATTTATAAGGTACACCAACGATAATAATAATGATGCTAATTTAAGACTAGCAATATTTAAAAACTAATTACATTATCACTAATATGACGACGACCGTCTTGGCTAGTGGTTTGCACCCCGGACTACTAAGCCAGGCGGTTGCGGGTTCGAATCCCGCAAGGGGCAAATGTTTGTGTGATGAGCATCAGCATTTGTACCTAAGTCATGGGTGTATAAACGTATATAAGTATGTCTATCCGTTATCCTAGTCACCATAGCACAAGCTCACGCTTAGTTTGGGGCTAGGTAACTGGTGTGTTTTTTAAAAACAATTTATTTATTTATTTAAAAGGTGCACACTGCGTGCCATGATTTTTATTGACGGTGCTTAGCAGAAAAAAATAACTTTACACTAGACTTAAAAGAAACAGGAAATAAATAAATACACAAAACATGATATTGTCACACTAAGGCTTTGGAGGCTGCAACTTTGTACTTGGCTAAGGACATTGAGTGCACATTCAATGATTCGCTAAGCTTGTTATAAAGTTTGCGAATTCTACAGACAAGTGAGTTGGCCCCGAGAACGGTTCTACGGAACGGTAGAGAAAGTGGCTCAATTGGTCGGCGAGGCATTCTTTAAGGAATTAATTAAAGTATAAATAAAGAAGTAGATAAATAATCTTAGTGAGTATGTTTATTCAAACACCACCTTACTAATACACGTATATTAATATACAAAAAGTCTAAATGAAGAAGTAGATAAATAATCTTAGTGAGTATGTTTATACAAACACAACCTTACTAAGCACGTATATCAAAATAGAAAAGTCTAAATAAAGAAGTAGATAAATAATCTTAGTTAGTATGTTTATCCAAAAAAAACTTTACTGACAAAAGATTACGTTGCAATTTTCCTTACTTAAACTTTTATGGATTCTAAAATCAAATGAAATATCAATAATATGATTAAAGGAACTTTAATGATTTCGTCACCAAAACTAGATAATCATTTAAATACATGTTCACGCACTAGCCTCGTGATATGTAACATACGACACGCACGGGACGAGGTCCTCCGAGCACCGGCGAAGAACATCGAACCGAGCGATGTTCGGCTTACGTGCATTTTTATCAATCCTTAATATATTATACTAAAACTATCGATAACTAGATGGACTTCGCTTCTATAGAACAACACTACCATTATCTCTCCTCTCACTCACTCATCATAGTGGCAGTGTCAAATGTCAATGTCAAAATGACAGCTAGCTTGCATGTAAGGTAAAATACTTTTTAAGTTAGACCAGATAACCAAGCAAAGGCATATCCCCTTATAATGCCTATATCAATAGCACCTTTCATATTTTGTCAAATATCTCTGAATTTATAGCGTACAAAAATATTAAAATATTTTTAACGTATTAAGCATCGCCAAATCTCGAAATGGTTTTTGCATTTTAGTACCTTTATAAAAAAGAAATGTTGTCAATTGCCAAAAAACAGGCAATTAACTGCTGTCTTATCTATACCTTACTGCTGCAATGGCATTATATGCGGCTGTGGCAAAGCTATAAGATAAGCTAGTGGCTCATAAGTTCCTGAACCAGTTGTAATCAATATAGTGTCAATTGATTTGTAAATAGCCCAAAACATAGTTATTAGGTTAAAAATTATGAAATAGGTAATACGTTACATACTTAAAAAATAAATCAGTATGACGAAAAAATGCAGGCATAAAATACCTAGTAAGACACCAACTTATTAACTAAATTAGGCGTTCAGTTACTAGTAAAAAATACCACTAAGTATAATTTTTCGCCAGCAAAAAAGAACTTTTTTTCATAGTATTTGTATTAATGCTATTTATTATATTTGCGGATGTTGAAATGTGCTATATTAAAAACTACTGAATTATTACGTTCAACCCAATTTTGAATTGACGAATGAAAGATTTTGAGGGGATTTTTTTAGTTTTAATAAACCACCCTTTACTATTTTTTTTATTTTTCATCACATCTACCTACTAAGTAACAACTGTGTTATCCTAATAGATTCAGAATAAAGAGGTACGAGTGGCAGAATAATAGTGTACGAGTCAGGAAGAAAGTTAGAAGTAGGAGTAGCAAGTTCAATGAAAACGATCGGTTCCGCCGAGTGGCTGATTTTCACTAATTTATTAATTACTAGTGGTTCCCTGTGACTTCGCCCACAAGAGTTAGATTTTCCATATAAACTTGCATCCCCCATTTCACCCCCTTAATGTTTTTTATCACGACAAAATGTAGCCTATTTCCTTTCCAGGGTCTCGAACTGTCTCCATACCAAATTTAATTTCAATTGGTTCAGTGGTTTAAGCGTCAAGAGCTAACAGACAGACAGACATACACGCTTTCGCATTTATAATATTAGTGTGGATAATGTCTACACATAATACGATGATTCGTACAAATAGGTAGGTGATACACGGACGGACGGATCGACAGATGTGACGAAACTATAAAGAGGTTCCGGTGTTTGCCATTTGGCTACGGCATCCTAAAATGCTATCGTTCAGTAAATGTGATGTAATTTTTATCAAAAAAAGAGTAAATGTTACACAAACAGTGGGTTTTTATTGGTACAAGTTTTAAATTTAAATCCTGCCCGTGTGCAAATTTTTGGGTTCCTATTTAAAACTTATACGATTAAATCATGAGTTAAAAAACGTAGACGACAAGTATTGCGCAATTTGTCCGCAGTTGGAATTAATAAGTTTTTGAACTTGTTATCAAATCAGATACTGTGTAATATCTTGTTAGATATTGGACCTACAGAAAAAAATATTTAAATTAATATGTGTAAATAATAACTCTTAAAATAAATAAATAAATGCGGTTTTCAAATTCATAAGCGAAAAAAATAAACAAAAAGGCATCTTTCTTTAACTCTCCCACTTACCACACTCGGGGACTTTGAGTATGTTCACGTAGACACCTCGAAGAATATATGTACCATAAACAAACCTACACATTTTGTTTTCTGGATTTCTTGTTTTTATTAAGCTAATAATCAAGATTTAACTTTATTATCATTTGTCTTAAATCTTCAAACTTACCAGAAGCCAAATTACCTTTTCTAATGTAGAGATTTTACTATGACGTTGTTTTTTTCTGTCGAGATTTCTTCAATTCTTCTCAATTGTTTCTGCACCCGTTGGCGACATCATGGACACAGTGGTTGAAGTATACCACAGGATCGTCGAAATCTCAAAGAAAGAGAGAGTAGATAAATCTAAGCACAGGACATGCAGTTTACGTTTGGTGTAATAAAACTGACAAACAGGCAAAACTGGCGTGGTCCCGCTGTTATGGTTTTGTGTGCTACAGGCGTAAAACCATTGCCAAAAGAGCTAAATTCTCGCATATTATTAATTTGAGTGCACTTTTGAGTATTTTCCCTATTTTCCCGACGAATTGGAAATATTCCGCATACTTTCCCTGAAAATGGGAATAAACCCAACGCTATTGCCCTATAGTCTGCGCATGCGGGGGTAGACGAGAACAGGGATTTGATCGAGTGATTTAGATTTTGGAAATAAAAACAAAATTCATATCTCCCGATTATTCACAAGCACCCGCCGCCCTAACCGCTCAGGAATCCCATTCTTGTCTATCCCCGCATCTCTGTACCCCGCAGGTGACGCCTCAGATAAGCGGTCGGACTATAGCTAAAAGCAGGATCCTGATTCCAATGTAAAGTACTGCAGCCATATCGCCTAATCTGGATGCTATTGCAATTACGATTCCAATTCAGTACTTCAAACGATGACAAATTTATCATTGTTTTTAGACGTTGCTGAGAAAGCAAATTTTTGCTTTCCTAGAAAATACGCTTTTGAATTTAAAAGCAAATCAAGTTACGTGGTAAACCAGCCGATACCCGTCCTTTGAGTCTCAATGGCCGCCCGGCGAAGACAATAATTAATAAAACTAGGCGCAGGAAGACGGTGGAGCTCTGTCCTCATCCCCGCTCACACAATCCGCTGCTTCTTTTCGTACGAGTGTGTATTCTGAATTAACAATCTTTTGGTGAATTGCTTTTCCCGCCCCGCACCGGTGAATTCTTAATACTTAATAGTATATTGTTATACAAGGGACGAAAGTGACCACTCGAGAAGTTTTTGTTGCTCGAACGAAGTGAGAGCGCCAATAGCTCGAGAGTGGAATGGGTGCTTTCACCCGAGTTAAACATACTATTTTTCATTTCGACTGTGAGGAAATCGAGGGTATCGATAGACTATCGATAGTTGAGGCAAAAGCCATAGTATCGATAGTCTATCGATAGTATCGATAAAATATCGATAGTATTGATAGATTATCGATAGTTGAGGAAAAAGCAATAGTATCGATAGTATCGATAGACTATCGATAGTTGAGGAAAAAGCAACGGTATCGATAAAATATCGATAGTATCGATAGACTATAGATGCTATTGCTTTTGCCTCAACTATCGATACTATCGATAGTCTATCGATACTATTGCTTTTGCCTCAACTATCGATAGTCTATCGATACTATCGATATTTTATCGATACTATTGCTTTTTATTTATTTATTTAATCTTTTTGGACACAGTTTATTGTACAAATGGCGGACTTGACGCTAAAATCATTCTCTACCAGTCAACCATAGATCCAAACAGAGAAATACTTTTTCCTCAACTATCGATAGTCTATCGAGTTCAATACTAATAAAGTTTAATACTAAAATCACTATCGATAACTGATACAGCTCTGACTATTGCAATAACTATCGATACTCTCGATAGTGGCCTTTTATTCAATAGTAGGAGTGGAGTATAAAGTAGGAGGGAAAATCTATTTCCCACCCGGCTATCTACACATGAAAGTTCAACTTTCCGAACAGGTAAGATGAAAAATTATTACTTACCTAATGAATTCAGCAGGCTTGTAAAACTTTACCATAACATTAAGCAAACAGATTATTAATATTCGATACAACAACAATATTTTGTGTAATTATTTTTATAATTTAAGCAATTTGTTTGCAAGATTTTACGAAATTAAAATAAAGGAGATCGCCCCTTGCACTATGAAGCTTCGTCTCTCAAAAAACTACCTATTAAGTATGGTTACTAAAATTTGTGATAAAACAAAACTGATGTTATAAAATAAAATAAACCAAAAACTATCCCGGTATTTTGTGGGGTTTTGTTTAATAAATATAACCTAAGATCAGTTTTGAGGTAAGTGGACATAGGACCTAATAGTAAGTGTAGAAAAGTCAAACTAAAACCCCAAAAATTTTCGTTTGTAATTAACACACATTCATTATAAAAATTTAACTTAAATATTGGTTTTTATTTCATGCTTATACTCGGCATAAAAAGAGTGGGCCAGAAACGGGCAATAACCTTTCCCTCATAAAAACTGGGACTCGAAACCTCTTTGGCGCAACTGGGTTAGGAAGGCAAAGGGAAGCGCTTCCTACCGACCGGTTGTTATGGTCGGGGACCAAGGTCCAATGGTCACCGTCTTGGTTTATCTATATGTAGTCAAGCTCGTGCTAAATCTTACATATCGCGGTTTGTGTTGTATGGAGCGGGCTATCAGCGCCATCTAGCCTGTAGGAGCCGAGTCAGGGCGTCGCGTCTTGAGGTTGCTTGCTAGTGTTAGCGACAGTGGTAAGATGTCGCTACACCACTCCCCCCGAAGAACCGGAGGTTGATTGAACCAGGATGGTTGAGAGCTCAGCAGTCTGTGCGTAGTGAGCTTGCAAGTGCCAGTGCTTGATGAGTCCACGATGTGCCGGGATGAGCATGCGCGATGTCCGCGGTGAGTCGGGATGGGCATGCGTAATGTCCACGGCGAGTCGGGATGCGCGATGTCCACGGTAAGTCGGGATGGGTGCGCGATGGCCACACGATGAGTCGGGATGTACATGCGTGATGTCCACAGTGAGTCGGGATGAGCATGTGTGATGTCCACGATGCGTGCGGGAGAGCTCGAAGTCCACAGTGAGTCGGGATGATGAGCTGAATGAGGCTGCCGAGGAACCAGGTAGAACCGGTGCGGTCTGCGGTGGTGTCCTTAGGGCTGGTGAGCTGGCTTGCAGGAGACTGCTGGCTGGATGCTGCTGGCTGGGTGCCTGTTGGCAAGGGATAAGGCGACGATGATGATGACGACGGTGAGGCTCCATGCTCCAGTGTAGATCACGTCGGGGTCACCAATTTGGCGCAACTGGGTTAGGAAGGCAAAGGGAAGCGCTTCCTACCGACCGGTTGTTATGTTCGGGGACCAAGGTCCAATGGTCACCGTCTTGGTTTATCTATATGTAGTCAAGCTCGTGCTAAATCTTACATATCGCGGTATGTGTTGTATGGAGCGGGCTATCAGCGCCATCTAGCCTGTAGGAGCCGAGTCAGGGCGTCGCGTCTTGAAGTTGCTTGCTAGAGTTAGCGACAGTGGTAAGATGTCGCTACACCTCGAAACCGAATTTTTGTGAGCGAAATTTAATTTATTTTCGTAAACATTTTGTAAATTTACCAATCTGGGGGATTTCCAAATAAAACACCGATATGCACAATAATTATACATTTATTTTCTTACGTAAGTAGGTCAATAACCCAATGTTCATATAACAAGTTTTTGGAACGCACCAAAATCTGCGAAAGTTCAAAAGGTAAGTTACAAAGATAGATAAAATTTTATATTTTTCAGAAAATATAGCCATTTGTTATTCTTATTATAATATCTTATTTAAAGTAAGATGAATTTCAAGATTGCCATAGATTTTTAGTTTTATTTTAGACATAATATACTGTATATAATTATGTAAGTCGTAATAAAGAATTTAAATGGAAAATATTTGTGTTCTATCCTGAGATAACAAATACAAAAATAAATTATATAAATAATAAAAGGTTTCAGGATAGTAAGTATTTATGCCAAGACAAAACTTTGTAAAATAACCAACTATTACTCAGTGTCCATAAAAATGTTCCTAGTGAATGAGTGTTTAGTAGTATATGTAACATTAATGTATTTTACCTACAGGTTGGTAAGTTATAATAAATAGTGGTTCTATTGATAGTGTCAAAACCGAATACTAACAAAACGAAGTATAGGTTTTGTGTGCGCTACAATGACATAAATATCTTTAAGAGTACAATACAAGAACCTTACACTCGCAATCACTAAAATGGCTGCCTTCTATGAAATTGTTGAACTGCATCACACAAATCTACAGAAATACGGCAATTGAATTGCTTGGAGTAAATACGTTAATTAATTGTTAAAGGTTACATATTGGTGCAATTAATTAGGAAGTTCTATACAAGTGTCAATATCAACATTAAATGAGAATGATTCATACTGACGATAAAAAATGATTATAATTTCCTAACAGATACATTCCTGGATAGCTTTTGGCATGTGCATATCTGCCGCCATTTGTTTTGATCTGGTGGTGAGCACAAAGCTACACTTAAGTCAACCAATGACAGCATATAATTTTATATTTGATAAGGCGATTACGTAAATCAACGAATGAGAAACTGGGGGTAGATTTGAGTGTTCCACTCTAGCGCCGTTTGGTGACCTACAAGTGAAAAAATATATAAAAGTTGATTTTTAAAAACAGTTGTGATTTAACCACCGATATCGATGCGAAATTAAAGCTACAATGTCTATTCGATGATTCTGAATATACTATAAACAGAAACTATGAATAGTTACCCCAATTAAAAAAGGCACTCGCAGGTATCCTCAACAAAACTTCGTAAAATAACTAACTCTTATAACAGATGTAAATCAGTCAAAAGCCTAATTCCTAATGTATTTTTGTAAACTTTTTAATAGGGAATAGTAGAGAGTGCCTATCGCCCAACTGGTAAGTAAAAATGTATTGGTGCTACATAGATTAAACCAAAATACGTACCTGCCATACGCATTTTATCGTTTAAGTGTGACTAAGGTACGATATTATCTCAATCACTCGAATTGTGAAACTGCCAAAATCATGAAATGCTGAAATATGTTTAGCAACTAAGTATAAAATACTTATTAAAAATATTTTAATCATAAAAAAACGAAGACCTAAAAATATTCAGTCTTACGACATACACGATTTAGTTCACTTAATAGATACTTAGGTCCACTTGCAGCAAACGCTAAATCTCGATTTAACGTCATACTGTCTCTGTCATCGCCGAACATATGACAGAGACAGAATGACACTAATCCGAGATTAAGCGTTTGCTGCAAGTGGCCCTAAAAGAAGGGTAACCCACAAACGATCCGGTAGTTTTGAATTTCTGATAGTTTGTCTAGGATGGCCAGTGAGTTTAGTTAGTTTTTCAATATGGCGGCGAGCGCGGAGATGGAGGAATTGTGCATTTTGCATTTTAAACACTCACTATCACTAACCATCCAAGACAACATTCGGAAATTCAAAACTATCCCTTTTATTAACTGGATCATAAGGTGAAGTTCTAAATATTTGCTGGGATCGATTCTCGCAATATTAATAAAACTCAAGGTAGGTACTATCAAGGTATTTGACTGATCCTTAAGTAAGTAGCAAATGAAGAGTAATATCCCTCCTATAAAGTTTCACGATAGCCTTTGGAAACTCCACCGACAAATGTCGAACTTCTGGTTTATTTCGGTTTTATTACTAAGGCTTATTGTCCACGAAAACGTCTACTATTTAATACCGTCTACATCGATTGGCAATAGTTATAGCCTAAAATAATTTTATGAAAAAAACAATACGGGAACTTATGTAATCTGTGATAATACTCGAAAAATAACAGGAAATCTAAAATAACTTTGAAAAAAGTTTCAATTCATAAGGCATTGTTATGAAATTACTATCATCGCGATCACGATTAAAGTTTCAAACAATAACATATATGTACCGTGCCCGGCGAAAAAAAATTGCACATCGATCTTTGGAAAGAGACATCTGATAATTGTTTGCTTCGTAGAGCGTTCTGTGTTACACACCATCAGCATAGCGTTTGTTATTTCAAAACAAAAATATAGACCTAATCTTGCATCCTGAATCACAAACACTCGAAAAGATTCCGTGTCGGATCGTTTCCGTATTCAATTGTTAAAAATATTTCCGAACGGATTAGAAAACCCAATTCACAAACGCTGTCGTTGGGATCCCATACGATTCCTATAGAATGGAATCTTTGCAATGACCTATAGTAGAAATTGTAAAAGTTGTGTACCTATTTAGATAAATTTTTATATGTGATCAGATAAGAACACTGGGCGATAATTAAAAGAAAACATGTGGACTATAAATAAAATCAAGTTTATGTCATCATATTATGAGGTTATTAGGCCTTACGAAGTTAAGAAATGTTGCAAAAAAAAAAATTGTTCTTTTTCTGTAGGAAATATTTTTGTAGAGTACCTACAGTATTCAAAATTAATAAGGTAGTTTAGGGCATCGATATGTTGGGTGCCAACGGAGGAAGAATATTTTTTTACATAATAGAAAACGCACCTTAGTAAAACATTTCATTTCCTACAGACTTTATTCTAAACAAAACCTTAAGAACAAATCAAGGGACTACGTTTTTTATTTCATAACTAGATGGCTAGTATTAAGTAGTTCATTATGTTTCTGTGCAAAAAGGTATGATAGTCATAAGAATAATAAAGTAAGTATTGATTCTTTGAGCCTGTTAACGATATCAAATGTTTTGTTCCCGGATAAAATAGATTTTGTACCGAGTCTTTTTTGTACTAAAGTTGTTTTTCCTGCAGAGTTGTACAGACCTAGCAACAGTACGTAGGATGAGATAGAGTGTCTTTGGCATAAAATGATTACGTAATTTGAAAGCTCTTTACTTATTCCTAACATTCATATTGATAGTTGGTTATTCGATATTTGAATAGACAACGACTTAAAATTTGGTTATTTGATATTTGAATAGACAACGACTTAAAACTAGCTACGTTATATTACTATAGACACAAAAATATGTTACCGTTGTATTGTAGCACTTGGCACACGATATCGTAGATACCCAAAGCCTAAACGAATGGACTTACTGCCTAAAGTCCGTTTTTCTTTGCTTGTTCAACAATGTAAACAATCTTGACATTCCTTTCCGAAATTATTCATTTAAAAATAAGATAGACACAAAAATTACACATCCTAATATTCTAGTTTATCTTTTAATATATGCAGCTTTCTAGAGCTATTAGTTAATTTTTAATTAAAATTTAGTAAAAAAGATTGACAATGTTTGACACGTAAAGAAAAACGGACTTTAGTTAGCTGCTGACGAAGATACTAAATACAATGTATCAAACGTGCCTAACGTGAACGTAATTCAAGATTTAAATAAATTCTTCTGTTTGCGAATGCAAATGTATTTTTATCTTTTTATAGTGGACTGATGGATCAGTCCGGTGTAGCCACCGCTGCCAGTGTCAAAATACGTCGAGTTTGACTAAACTCAGATATTTCGGAAAAAATAAATCTAAGTTGGTACCATAAGGTACTAAGTGCCAATAAACATATTTGAAAACGTTTGGCTAGTTAAAAAAGTTGTTTAAAATCCAAACAAAATATAAACTGTAAATTTATTAAGTTGACTACATTTTCAAACAAATAAAAACGAGGCATCTCCCTTATAAAACTACCTGTCATTTTAAATGTATTATATAGATCACCCTTTTAAGGAATAGTAGGCGCATCCAGATTATTTTTCGATCTCGGATCGTTTATTAACATCTGGCGTTAGTAGTATTTAAGTTCCACTAGTATGAATATGTACAAAATATGGCAAAATGGTAGATTTAAACAAACTCATCAAAAATTAACATCAGTAAGAAACGACTACAATGTACCTAATATAAGTAACTATTATTAAAACACACAAACAACATCTTAACTGGGTACCTACTTATAATAAACTGTAAATGTTTGTCACATGCGCAAGCGAAATGAGGGCATATTCTTAGTACACGACAAGTTGACATAAAAACCTTAAAATTTACTTAGGTGACTGCAAACATTCGACCGCAATCTCGCCTGATGGTCAGCGACGATGCGGCCGAGGATGATTCAAAAACCCAAACCAATATTTTGATATTTGTTTAGATTTTATCGTGCAGCTTAAACAAATGTAAAAGTATTAATAAATTATTATTTAATTACAATTTGGAAACCTTAGTCCAACACTCAATACAAGTATTTATACTAAGTTCATGTTTCAGAATTTTAAATTGAGGCACGGTTTTTTCTGCACGTAATTAAAAAAAGTTAAGTATTGTTTGCTATGTCAACTTGTCGTGAAATAACGTATATTATTTCATATCATTATAATAATGTGCCGGAGTACAGTCCAGAGCGGAAAATATTGCACAACGAGCTTTGGAAAGAGACATTCTCTAATTCGGCTTCGTCACACTATCATAACGTTTGTTTGTTCAAAACAACGAAAACTGCTTAGTTCTAAATTAATGTTCTGATAAATGAAAAATGTAATGATTGATGGACATGGAAATTAACATCCGGAAATGCGTTGATTGCCGATGTGCAATCTTTGCTTCCGGCTACTGTACGAGTTCTACTACATCCACTTATTTTTTTATTACTACCTGTATGTGGTAAGTGTGAAACATCTATAAGTCTTACTCTAACAATAATTCTTAAATCGCAACATATGTTCTACTAAAATGCCAATAACACATCAATTTAGATACTAATAATAATCCTAACATCTATACTCCGCTAGTATATATACTAACACCCATTAGAGAAAATAATGTTGGTTTGATCTAAGATAAACAACTTTTATATTAAGATTAAACTGGCTTTATCGTAACGTTACATTATATAAGAATTATAGAGATCCTTGAAACATGACACAATTTTACGAAATTTTCTTGAAGGGGCGAGTCCCCTTCAATCAAATATAAAATAATAAAAACACCTAACTTATATATTATACTAGACATTTAAGTGTTTGGGTTTGCTTTGTATTGGGATTCTTCTATCTCATTTAGAATTTCTTCGACATCCTGGGATACCTGTAAATGAGCAAGTAAATTGATTTTCATAAACTACTCACTAACAATCTTAGAAGTCCAACAAAGAAAATTGACTAAAGCTATAATATACAATTCGCAATGCTTAGTTTTACATCTGCTGTATAATAATTCGCATTCGCATAGTGATAAGTCGCACTTGGAAATATACATTTGAAGACCAAATAATATTTTAGACTAAGCAAAAAAATATATTGCAAAAAACTAAATCTTACCAACAAATTGGGAAAATCCGGGTCGAGTGTATTCTCCAAAGTATCCATTTCTGTCTCAATTTGTGGATATGTTGATACTGAAAATAAGTTATGACGATTTGTACTGCCAAGGAAAATATTAAGTACACGACCGACTAAAAAATCTAAAAAATTACGTGTGTTATCAAAGTTCCATGGTTTCAATGGCAAAATATACGTTGGATAAAATTATACTCTATAATCAAAAAAGCATACTTACAGGCTTCATCAAACAATTTGTCCAAGAACGGTGCCTCATCTGTGTCATCTTTTTCATGTTTGTTAACATTGCTACTCTTTTTCTTAGAGACAGTTTCCAAATCAGTGTATTCCCTTGGGCGCTTGGTCCCTGAAGCCACAGGACCGGGCCCTAGCAGGACAACATTTCGATCTCCAATGCACTGATTAGGAGCAGCGGGTGTGACAAAAAGACGATATTTTACTGTAGGCCCTTTAGCGTTCGAATTTTGGCCATCACCACTTCCTAAAGACACAGTTGTCATTCGTGCATAGTTGCCTGCCCTAAATTCATCCGCCATCGAAGTGTTAAAATACGACGTAGTCGGTATATAACTGTTCACTTGTTCTAACTTTACGGTGTCATGACGGCGCTGATAAACGTCGTCAAATGTTGGCAATTTAGACCTAGGGTTTTCACCAGGTTGAACGTGGAAAGGTTGACTCGAGTCGTTATTGAGTTGGGGCATAAGAGCTGATGGCTTGCGGTAATTCATGTCTTGAGAGGTGGTTGCTGTAGATATAGAGCTGTCCTCTACTGTTGTTATGTTCACCGAAGAACCAGTATCTTTGGGAAAGGTCTTGATGACACTGTATATCTTTTCTATGGCACTGACAATTCTTTCCTTTTTTGGAGGAATTATGGCGAGGCGGCCGGTCGGCACCGAGCGGTCGGGTGATTCGCCACGGAACTCCTCCTCAGATTGAGGTGAGGGCAAATTTGTAACCAAATGTAGTATAACTTTTTCCAATTGCCTTGGATCTTCCACTGTGAGGTTTTGCTCGCTGATCTGAAACGTGATAAAATGAAAGATAAATTAATGTTATGTTGAGCGTACTTTTTTCGTTTGTTTTTCTTCTTGATGTTAGTTTTCCTGGATCAACTTTGGTATAATACGCAAAATACTAAAAATAGTCTGTCCATAGAAATTTAACGATATTCTGTGCTCATTAACAAAGCAATTTGAAAATTGTGAATCTCCATCGAACAAAGAAAATTGCTTACACCTACGTAGAGTCTTCGAGAACGTAAAATTAAGTAATAAATTGATACTAACAATACTTAAGACACAGACTAAAACCCCGTCTACGTTCACAGCAGATGCTAGCACTAAAACTAACTTGAAATAAACCTAAACACTATTAAATCAAACAGGAGGCGTTGGTCAAGGCCATGCGTATGTTGAGACGCAATCAATACCTATCATAAATAAAGATTTGATAGCCAAACAAAATAAGCACATTCATGCGAGTTGTGGTGTTTTAATTGATGCTGCACGTTCTGTGCAACATGCATTTCAATGTTACGTACTGTAAAATACAGAGGGCTCTGAATTCAGAAGGTTGCGTTTTCAGGTGCATTTCACTAAAGTCAGCGACCTCTATCCCAGTGCATTCGCACTTCGTGTTCAAATGTTTTATTGTTCTGATAGCAGAGGGCATGTGGTGGTTGAGATCCACGTATCGCCTTTACACCTACATTTATGAGTAGTTATATACGTTTATGTATTATACTTATGGAAAATCAACTTGTTGATTGCAATTCAGAAGTACACTCATAGAATAAGAAAAACTAGATTATGTATTTCAGTATTTAGGATAAGTAGCTTTTAAAAAAAATATCTGATCCCACCCAACATAACCAAAAATAGCATCAATGTTATATCGCAAAATTGCAATTGCATAACGAAATATAGGGTACAAAAAAATATTCTATTGGCTACTTTGTGAAATAGAATTCTCCAGAAATCGTTGTTGTGTGTCAGAACTTTAGTGAAAGAATTAATTTTTACTAAAAATTTGGATGATGGGAATGGGGATGCACTAAAAATATATATTTTTAAGAAAATGTCTTAATAAGACTGAAACAGTCAGGAAAGATTTAAAAACAAATATGCTTTTTACATTAGGTGATTAAATTAGTTTTTTACCATAAATGGCTTTGTGTGCAGTTGTGTTAATAAATATGTATTCACATAAGGCTTTGTTAGTACGTATACCAACCAATACTTACATAAAATAAAAAAAGATAATTATTCTAGAAAGTTAGCAATATTTTTTTAGTTGCATACGCCTTTATTATTTGTGTCGAAGCCGTGGAACAGCTGCGCTTAAGCTCAAATTTAACTCGTGTATAGTAGGAGTGTTGTATTTATTAGGATTAACTATTTACGTGCAAGTTATGTACCTACGCACATATTGCGTGACGAAAAACCGTTGCTGAATACAGTGAAATTTTTAACGTAGCCATAACAAATCATAAACATCGACGTCCATTTCATTCGGCTCCATATGCAGTATGGGTTAAAAACTTAAAAAGTCAGCCTATATAGATCGCACTGCTGGCAAAAGGCCTCACCTCAAGGCATGAGACAAACCTTACTGTCAGATGTTATCAAGCCGCCCTAGGGCCCCCGACTAGGCTTAACGACTAATACCAACAGATATCAGCCGGTTAAATACTTACATCTTTGTTTTCTTCCTCTGGGGGCAGTTCTTCGTTGTTGTTAACCATCAGCATGAACTTCTTCTTCATCAATTTGATCAGATGTTTGCCCTCGAGCTCGTCTACGACAGTGTTGGTGCACACGAAGCTAGTGACGGCTCTGGTGGAGGGATCCACTTCGAGTCCACCCCTGGTCTTCAGGTATATGAATTGCCCGTTCTTGGTCATCAGACGGTAGCAGGACTCGCCAACCAAACGGTGCTGATCGTACACTGGAATCAAGACGAATACTCACTTAATCGGTATCGTTAAATCTTAGGAAGACACAATAAAATACACTCGCGTGCAAATAATCGAGACGTCCGTATTGTCTATGTTAAATATAGTCCGTATCGTCTAAAAGTGTTATAGTTTCATTGGTTAATGTAATAAACTAAGACCAAAGCTGCCATTTATTCATTTTAGGTATGAACGTGACCGTACTTTCTTCATTCGAGGTTGCGTGGGTTGGGTCTGGGTATGGTTTACTTGTTTTTTTTCTCAGGCATTTCATAGATTTTTACATAACCCTTTACAATATATTGATTTTGTATGAATGACTGTTACGACCGAGATAAATAACGGCGAAACCTTTTCGTTAGAAACGAAGGTGTTCCGATTTATTTGCTCTCGTGTACATTACTCGTATAACACGTCACTTCGTTTTCAATTCACTGATTCAACGCCACAACGCAAATCGCTATCCTAATATTGACGTAGAGCTGTCATTTCTATTGTCCAATGAATTGGAATTGATAAGTTACTCTTGATCGATACCATCCTACGCCCACTACATTAAGACACAGGCGAATATGAAGGTAAATTAGAGGATGCTTATTCCTAAAATTGTAAAAGCTTTTTAGTCTAAAAATTCTTTTAGTTAGATATTTATTTATTATAAAAATATATTGGCTCTCATTTATTAGACCTGTCTAGACATTGTATTGTTGGTTACAACAATACATAAATCTGGCTGAATTTTGTCAAGCTTCTTGTATATCCATTAGAAGGATCTTATTTCATGGCTTTTGTTTGATAAAGGAACCACATCAGGTGTACCTATTGTTCAAGGTGCAAAAAAACATTCGCATAGCAAACAGTCGCCAGGTAAATCTGAGATATAATATAGGTTAAAAGTTATATCAGTTAAATTAACAACACCTTACCAATTCGGTAGGTATACAGGGAGATGTTTTAGACAGCGCTCTCGACTCAGGGATGGTGGTATGAGTTATGTTAGCTCTAAAAAAATCCTTCTTATTTTTTTAAAGGAAAACCTCTATACAACATGTCTAAAAATTTACACAACGAATGAGGACACTCACGCCCTCGCGCATAGCTACGAAATGCTACGCTGTAGCTACCGATAGGTTGGAAGTATTTTGACTCGCTGGGATCGCAATAATAAATTGATTTTGTGGGTTTTCCCATAAAAAAATTAGGTGTATTCTTATATTTTTTTGGCATCTGTATCGTTTGTACAAACACCCCCGAGTCTGGGGCTACTGACCAAAACAACAGTCTGTATAAAGTAAACCACAACCTAGTTAATTCCAAAGCAATTTAGGAATTAGATGGAGCACGGTAAACAGTATTTTGATATTTACATCTCTCAAAACAAAGCTATGCCTATACAAAGTCAATTATGTAGTTTCTTAAAGATGTAGGCCCTAAAACTACTCTAAATACTGAATCACATATTTGATATAACGTAAAAATAAAAAGACAATAAATTATAACAGCTAAGCAGCTGTTATTGATCCGAAATGTTAGTTTATTTACGCCAGCAAGCAGGTGCCTACAGCGAATTGTATATTAATGTTATTATTTCAATTATCGTTACATAATAGAAATGCCTGAGGAAGGTGGCCGGTGGTGGCTGGATGCGAGAAGCGGAGGACCGTGAAAGTTGGCGCCGTCTTGGAGAGGCCTATGTCCAGCAGTGGACTGCAATAGGCTGATATGAATAGAAATGCTCAGACAATTTGATTGTTCGAGACTCAAGAGTTAACTATTTATTATGAAGCACGCACACCTACGAACGTTATCTAAATGAGGTGGGCAATATCAAATCTGAAATCTTAGAGAGGTTAGAGACTTGGGACTCTTAAGTCAACTGATAATATTATCTTTCAACAAATATATCTGTCGTTATGCAGAGCAAATGGAAATGTTGACAGATATCTAGAGTAATAATATTTTATACGATAGATAGATACTTACCAGATGCACAAGTAAACAAGTGCTATCAGCAAACCAATATGTAGATGCACATATAAAATACCTAATGTGATACCTACACTAGACTGATGAGTATGTATGAGTAGAATAATAGTAGTATATAATAGGATAGTCGATATTGTAGTTTTTAAAATAAATATGCAAGTAACGTTTGTTTGTCAGTAACTTCATACAATTTGTTAATTATTGGGTGGGATTTCCACGTTTTTCAGCGAATGTTTCAATTAAATCACTTTCGCAAAAATGTTAAGAAATTAAAAAATATATATTGAAAGCTTCAATTTCTTGTGTCCTATTGAATTAAATATTTTTAAGTTTGAGTTAGACAATGTATTATTAAAAGTGTCTATAAAGTTAGTAATATATTCAGTTTCGATTGTAGCGGAAAGATCTTGCAGCAATTGAGATTTTTGAATCCACCTACAAGTTTGGAACAATAATTATGTGTATAATAAACTTTAATGATGAGTATAATTATTATTGTAATAAATATTTATTTGCTCACTTAATTAAAAAAAATATTGAATACTTTTTCGAAGTTTGAAAAAAATAGGACGTCATCTTCACACTAAAATTACCACTAAGTATTCTGTACTGTCAACTTGTTGATTAGTTACATGATTAGGCATTCTCTGGGTTCAACGTAGATAATTATTAATTAGTTTCTATAAACAAATCTATTACTTATATTTTTAGTTAGAAATTTGATACCACAGATGTTTAAAATTATTAAAGGAATTTTTTCACCCGACTACATTATGGAAACTCAACGATGTACGATTTTTTGGCCTAAGTGATACGATATACAGGGTTGATTTGGTTAGGTACCTATTGAAACGTATATCGTTTTATGATATGTATGGCATATGAACGTCATAACGTATGTCACTTGAAATTATACTTACTTAAGTCGTGCGGCACAATTAACTATTCGTACATATTTTTAATATAAAATAGCACATCACACGCATTCTCAGTAGGTGCTTAGCTTACTAAGAGCATACTCCTTAATGTTCTATAGGAACTCAACATCTGCTGAATGCGCTTACTATTAGTTTGAACATGTATTGTCCAATGCATAATCTAGGCTATGTGTTATCTCAATAAATCAAAAGTACATCGAGTACACGGTTGCCTATCTTTACTACTACAAGTAAGAAGTCATGATTACTGAACGGCGACGGAAGTCATTTTGAATCATCAAGTCTATGCAGACGAAGTTGCCGGAAAGCACTAGTTTATACGTATTAATTTTAAAAACTGCTGAGTAAGAAATAATACTAAAAGAGAAGCCACGTTAAGTTAATAGAAAACTGATTTTGTATTTGTTTCATCACAAACAAAACTAAAGAGAATTTATGTTATACTTTCCACGAGGAAAAGCTTCGGCGTCATAAGGCAAAGGAGTCTATGTTATCCCACTAATATTATAAATGCGAAAGTTTGTGAGTGTGTGAGTGTGTATGTTTGTTACTTCTTCACGCAAAAACTACTAAATAGATTTCGATGAAACTTTACACAAATTTAGCTTATACATTGGTTTAACACATAGACTATATTTCATAAAGATACGTATTTAAATACCGAAGTTATGACGATAAGTGTTAATGAAGCCGAAAAAAAAACTGTAATATTCGAGCTATTTTCGCGTACGCTGCAAAAATTGTAAGATTTACACTAATATAATGTATGGCAGAAATGTTTGCCTCAAATAGTTCTACAGAAAAGTGCGCAAGAGTATATATCTATCTCTTAAGGTTTGCTCACTATAACCTTTTTTATGGTAATAATAGTTTTTTACAGTAGTGCATTATTTAACAAGGTAATTTCATAAGAACTGTATTAGTATTTGTCCAAAGCAATACTTTATTATTCACAAGCATTTAATTTAAATCATAATTTCCTTTTACACCATTCAATTTAAATAATTGTTTTAGGAGATCTCATAGTTTTAAAATACCATACGCTTATGATGGCGCCACGAGGGACGCGCTGGACAGCCCGTGGCGAGTGTCGGTGGATTTAATGTGTACAATCATAATGTGTACAACTTTTTCGTGGTTTTGAATTATAAAACCGCCCTTATCACCTTAAGTCCACCATCTGCTTAGACTACATAACAAGGGAAATGCATAAACCCGCCCCTGGCAGCATGCTTTACACCGACGATGTTGCATTACTGAGCGCTTCCGAGTGAAGAAACGCCGATAACATCAGCAAAAGTAGTATTCGCGGTGCTCTATTGCAATGGTGCAAATTGATCGTGTGGGACGAATGCACAATGTCGCATAAGCGAGCGATTGAAGCACTGGATCGCAGCATGCAAGACATTCGGGGCAATCGAATCTTGATGGGTGGAGTGGTCGTCTTGCTGGCAGGTGATTTCCGGCAGACGTTGCCGGCTATCAAGGGAGGTACCGCAGCAGACGAGATAAATGCATGCCTCAAGGCTTCTTCGTTGTGGGCTAAAGAAGAGCGCTTACAGCTGATTACTAACATGAGTGTCCAGCTCTTCAATGATCAGGAGTCTGGACTTTTGGCACAAACGCTTCTCGAGGTTGGCGAAGGTAGCATGCCGACGGATGCTAACGTCCAAATAACATTTGACAGCCTATTTAGCAATGTTGTTAGCTCGGAAGATAACCTTATTAATGAGGTTTTTACGAGTTTACAAGAAAACCTGGTTTACGAGGAGTGGTTGTGCGAAAGAGCTATGACGCCCAAAAACGAATTGGTAGAAAAAAATAATAAAAGAATATTAGAGCAAGTTCCAGGTGATGTGAGGACCTACGTGTCAATAGACACGGTGATGACAACTGACGACGCAACTGTATACCCAGTAGAGTTCTTAAATTCCCTCGACCTGTCAGGGACCTCCCACAAGTTGGAACTCAAAGTTGGTGTGCCTGTCATACTGATCCGTAACCTGGACGCGCCCAGACTGTGCAACGGTACTACGTTACGCATCACAGAGCTGAGAAGGCACATCGTCTAGGCCACCATTCTTACTAAAGGGGCCAAAGGAGAGACGGTATTGATACCCAGAATCCCTATAATACCCACAAACTTACCCTTCCAGTTCAAACGCCTACAATTTCATTTAAAAGTGACTTTCTCTATCATGATAAATAAAAGTCAAGGACAAACTCTAAAAGTAGCCGGCATTCACCTGGGCACCCCCTGATCTCCCACGTACAACTGTACGTGGGTTGCTCGCGTGTGTCAGAAATCTTTTTATTTATGTAGAAAACAATAAGTCCCGCAATGTTGTTTACCGCGATGTGCTGCAGTAAAATGATTTCTAGCTCTCTACGACCCGAGACCCGAGATTCTGTCACTCATCAAATTTTGTAAATTGATCTTTCCGATGCTCAAATTTAAATTGTTTTGCTTCTAAAATTGTAAATAGTTATAGTTACGCAATTTATTTTCCCTAATAAGCCGCGGGTAACACCGCGGGGCACAGCTAGTACTGATATGTATGTGAAAGCCTGTGAATGAGCACTTTGAATTTTTCAAAGGATGCATTGCACGGTGAGCTTCATTGGCATGTACTGTGAGGGAAGCGGATATTATTGCTGTTTTCAGGGAATTGAGATAATGATTCAATAGTGTAGATCGAAAAATACGAGTGATGTGAATCGGTTGTTGTATTAAATGCGGTTTATACTGGTTTTTCCGTGGTTCAATGCACTATACATTATTGCCATATTCTAAATGGTAATAGCGATCCAATTCTAAAAAGCACTTGTAAAGGTGTTCGAGCAACATGATGTTTTGATGATTGTTTTCATACACACCATCTAGTATTTTTCTGGATTCTGGTTAACAATTCTTTAACTAACCTCAAAGACGCTCCGCGGCTTCTTACTCTGTAAACTTACTTTCTCTGAGTGCAATGACGACCCATCGCACATCGTCGCGGTGCATAAAATTCATCGCGTTGATTCCGTTGACTTCGTGCGTCATGTATCCGGTGATCAGCGAGATGCGCTGCTCGCTCTGAATGATCTGCCCATCGATGGAGTGTCGCGTGCGATACTCCATGCGGTAAGATTCCATGTTACTCTCCGTGATGAAGGTCTCAGTCGCGAGCCGCACTACACCTACAAACACCTAAGAAAACCAATCAAACTAATTAGCAAGTTATTTCTTGATGGACCACTTCAGTAATTGCGTAGAAATAATTTGTGTTTCTGCAATCACATTGATTGGACGTTTAATGCGATAATTGGGGGGTTAAGCTAATCATTAAGTGATGAAAACAATGGATATAGATTTCGTAATATACGTATGTACCCAGAACCTACATTTTTCTTAAAACACAAAACCATTTTTTTTAATATACTGAAAGTATAGGCATGTGAGCTTATTTACCTACCTATCAAAAGTTTGATTTTGCTTATCAGCAAGTGATACCACCTACGTGTAAAAAAACTTGTCTCTACTTATAAACATTATTTACGATTATAACATTACATAACTAACATAGGCATTTACCTTTTTATATCGCAACATCTGAACTTATTTTGATGAATTTGTTATGGAAATAGTTGGAGACATAAAAGTTAGTAAGTGCGATCCTTAGGTGGGATCCATACTGCGCGGTTGACGTCGCAGGATCGCACTAGTTTTAATATTACAACCATCTCATGAGCGGCATAAATTATTTTATAATAGAACTCAGTACAAAATGAAACCAGATATAAAGCGCATGATAGATTGCTGGATCGTGTTCGGGAAAAGCGAAATAATTATATCTGCAAGTGAAGTACAGGAAACGAGGTCAGTCAATAATGTTCACAAAATGGCAGCATTAAAACACTAAACAAACATTAATATCCAGAGCAATATTTCCGAGGATTTCAATGAAACCATGCCATCATGTGATTTTATAATTTTAAAGCTTATTAGTTACGACTATACAAAGTGATGTAATAACAATTGCAGGCCCTGTCGACTAATAAAGACGACGGTGCGCAGGGCACCCTAAGAATGTTTCGTGAAAAGTTTCTTTTATTAATAGTTTTTTATGTTTCCACAAACCTGATTCTTGTAGGTGCTATGCATTGCAAGTTCGAAAGCCGGTGTGTACGGTCAGCATCAACGGTCAATGTACACTGTACTCGTATATAAATCGGACGCTTGTCTGAAGCGTCAGCATTTAAAAAAATACTGATTTTTGAAAAAATATGCAAATTATTTATTTAACATACAATTGAGCGATTCAAACCTAAAAAATATTATTAATTTAAGAAATATCATGTTCGATTATGCCGACAAGATGGCGTCAAACCAAAAAATTACAAGTATCTACAGTAAATGTCTTTTTCTGTCAGATTTAACTTGACACTTTGATACCCGTTCTGTTCAAAACCAGGCAACTATCCTATTAGACTATTATTAGCACAGCTTTGATGTGGGTTGTCCAAGCAAAGCGATATTTATCAACACAATGTTATCTTTCGCAATTATGTTTTTGTTGTTTTGAATTGCTATATTATCCATTGAACATCTTTTTGTTTGAACCATTAAAGATATTGAATAGCTACAAAGTGTTGTAGGTAATAGACTATCTTTTGGAAGTCGTACAGGTCCTAGGCCAAGCCTCCATACAATTTGGGACATCTTCTTTAAGTAAGTACTAAACGTTGTTTAGCGATTTTGGAAATCAAAACATGGTCAAAGACTTTTGATTCTAACTGTACCATTGAGTAAATAAATCTTATAGTGGCTTCGAAGGCTTCGCTGGAAAACGGTGAAGGAAACACCGGAAACCTTAAAAGGAAAGTCATTGGAGTGCGTACATGTACGGAGAAGGCAATGGCAAACAGCACCACTATGTATTTCCAAGAAAGTTACCAGTGTTCTACTTAGTTTCGCTCCATACATAATGATCAGAACTAGTATGAGGTAATAAAAGGTAATCGTATGGAAAGAGAATTTTGATTTTTGACACCGTAATATTATAATATGGGCCAACATCACATATCTACATTGCTATGATCCCAAAGTAAGTAGGTAGCTTAGGCACTTGCGTTAAGGAAATTAGAAATAACGATGGTACCACAACACCCAGACCCGAGACAATTATAGAAAATATTTATTTCTCTATTGACTCGACCGGGGATCGAACCCGGGACCCCATAGATAGCAACACCTTGAAAACTGGTATGCGAGCCACTCAACCTCGGAGGTCGACAACTATTGATAATACCGTATACTTACATAAAATATTGAGATAAAAGTGCTTGACGGATTTAGATTTTAAATAGGGCCATCTGGGAATACCTACCCGTTAAAACAAAAAAAAATATTTTTCTTAATCGATTCAGGCGTCTTCGAGTAGGTAATTGGTAAACATACATAAAAAAAAGATTCTGACGAATTTAGAACAACTTTTTTGAAGCCGGTTAAAAAGAAAAGATTCGGGAAAAGTTTTTACGTCGATCGACATAAAAAAGTGATTGATATAATATACGGTCTGTCGCAACATGTTTTTCCACTGGCGTTATTGTATTAAAATCTCATAGTAATCTCAGTTTGTTAGTTATTTCATTCAATTCATTGCTCTTTTTACTTGTTAAGGTTATTTTAAACAAATAGAAATATAAATAAATATTGAAAGAAATGTTGTATAAAACCAAACAATGTTGTAATGTCGAAATTAATTATTTAATTGATTATGGACACGTAAACGTACCTTTTGATACTTTTACTTTTGTTAGGCACTTGTGACTGCACTGGGAAACCCCACTACTGGTACCAGAGACGTAAGACAAATACAGAAATCGCTCTTACAAACAGGTAGTTTTTAAACAAGTCGCGTATTTTTTCTATAACTTTGCTTGTAGGTATTTATTTGCGCCCACAGAGTGCACTTAACATTAATGCCCTATCGACTGGGTTCTAATTGATTTATAATCCGAATGTGTTCAATTAAATTTAATATTACATAAAATTTATACAGTACAGGCTCCTGACCTGAAGGCTTTCAACACGTTCATTCAACTTTTTAAGCCAGTGTCTAGACAGTGAAAATTGTACCGAGACATGAACATAATTATGGTACCATTTTTTCATGATAGTGTAAAATGGAACGTTGGATCACGTGAGGAAAATTATTGTAATGACTTTATTTCTTACATACTTAAGTATACAAATTGAGTTCGTGTCAACGCGACGTGAGGCCTATAAGCACCACATAGTTTCAAGTTCATGAAGTGTTGGGAAGCTTTGATTGACCTGGTTACAGGGATACACTGACCAAGAAGAGAGACGATGAAAAATAGTTTACTTTTTATTCCAAATTATTACTTATAGCATGTGTATATACACACCTGTTTCTCTGTAAACATTTAATTGATTCTTAAAGTGCGGACAAGGGTTTTTCAACCGCTTCAAAACCTCATTTTTTCAGATTTGCCTCCATAAGTAAGGTCTCTATCTAATTCTATATGACTCCGAGTTCAAGTCCGACCACGAGTTGCGTTGTAAAAAAATGCCCCTTCATCTTTTTTACAAGAAAGCGTGAACTCCTGAACACACTTCGGCAGCCAACAACAGAGGACTGGTTTAAAAACCGGAGATATGACATTTGAGGATTTTAGCTTCGGAACCCTTAAGAAAATATACACATCAGAAGCATCCTGGCGTAAGTAAAATGTCTTAATTAAACTTACGCCAAGATGCCCCTGATGTAAAGTTGATCGTGGTAGTTCAACATTCTTAAAACTTACGATGTCGTTGCCACTGGAGCACGTGTTGTCGCCTCGAGCGCGCGCGCGCCGCACCATCTGACAGCAGCGGTTGTACCCGCGGCACGCGCGGTCCGACTTACGCAAACTACCTTCAATGTGGCATGTCACATATTGGGACGGCTCTGAGCGCTGGCCGAACTTCTTGAATCTACGGGTGCAATATTAATACTGAATAATATCTGCAATACATAAAATACGGTTACTGAAACTTTATTTGTGCGCTCTATAGGCTTCCTTCTTTCAATAGTATCACTCTGCAGAGAATTCCTTTGTTGAACATTTATTCATTTTAAAAGTGTGCATTACTCTGCTAGCAACAAGCCGGTTAGTGCTTGACTGCAATAAAATCTGTTTGTACACATTGTATCTGCCTATTGACAAGCCCATATTGCATGTGCGCATCAAGAGTTGGAATGCATGGAATTCATTTATTTAACAAAAAATGTTTTAAATGTATATTATAAATTATTTTCTTCAACGACATTTTGCGATACTCAAGATAAACAATACTCAAGATAATAGATTAACTGAATCGAAATTCACGTGATTCCGAACCTTAGATGATTCAATAAATATATATTTATACACGGTATGGGATAAGGGTAACCCGACAGATTATTTAAGAATAAACTAGTTACATCATATCCTACGATATATGCCTATTTTTTTATGTACAAACAAGTCGTACTATTTTGTATTCAGTTTATATTATTATAGGGCTTTACTTATTAACATTTTAAGTAAAAAGATATGGATTTTGGTGTCTGAATTATATAAGAATACTTAAATAATTACAGACTAAAAAAAAGTAATTTCATTTAAAACAAGCCAAGTGCTCGCACACGAAGGGTTACGTACTATTATCTACTTCATCTTAGTCAAATAATAGAATTTATTCTAAGGTTTTACGCCCTACTGAACCACAAAATTCCAATATAAAGTTTAATATTTCGTTAATGGAGCAATAAAAAAAAAATAGTAAAGAATCCTCTTAATAAATATAAAAGACCTATTCAACGATACTCCACACGACGGCGTAGATGATGAAAAAGAAATCATCCCCACTTCACAAGTAGGGAAACTACTATAAAATTGTATTCTACCACTTTGTCGGCCTACCGGCTAATTGACATACGTACACTTACAACATTACAGCTTTCTTATTCTCACGGTCTCTTAGCAAAACCTCGGACAGACAGACAGACGGACATGACTGAACTACAAGGGTTTCTTGTCAGAACTACGGAACCCTAAGACTTAGGAAGGGGGTTCGCCTGTTTGTTACCTAACGATGAATCTCCTCTTCTCGCTAGCCAGCTCTTCAGCCAGTAGTTTCTTGCCCTCTGGTTCGTCTGGAACCAGTAGCTCCCCGTTGGGTCCAAGCAAATGTTTCTTCGGCATCAGCTGGTCGCGCATGAGTTGGCGGTCGTCTTCATGGATAATGTTAAACACAGTCTGTCCTAACAGGTCCAGCTGTGTACAATGAAATCAATTCATAAAACAACCAGCTTATGGTAAATATGTATTATATGTATTATATTCTCTGACGAAAAATAAGGCACAATTTTAAAGTAGGCAAGGCAGTCGTTAATTTCGTCGCAAATGACTTTGTGTTTACTCCCATGTAGAATCGTGGCTACCAAAGAGTCGTGTGGCTGGCATTGTTTCCTTAACATCGATGTCAACAATGAAGAGTTTTCCAGTAGGTTCTTAATTCGCTAGAAGACAGACAATTTTCGAAGACTCCTAGCGTCTTCGAGAATAATTGTCAATTGAAAACGTGATAGTTACTAATAGGTAATATAATATTGCAAAGTTTTTTTACAATTGTTATTGCAAACTTAAGGGATTAATTTTTGATTTCACACTGATTGTATAACGAGAATTCCTTAACTTTATTATCATTCCTTTAAAAGTAAATAAGTATTCCTGAAGAATCCTAGCGCTACCTCTTGTCACTTACTTACTTCTTAGAACAACGAAAGATATGATCACGTTTACGAGTATTAGATTTGGCACGCTCTGTATGTGATATCCTCCACAGAAGTAATTAAGGATTTTTCTCCGAGACTTATTAGTGCTTGGTACTGATAAAAAGAGCTTGTATTTTATAATCGATATTATGAAATATTATGTATTTCGGTTTGATCGTAAATAACAATCTTTAAAATAGTATTATTGTATAATATGCAAAGAAATAAGTGGATTTGTATGACAAAATGTGTCGAAGAAAAAACGGATGGGATGCCAAGGGATTTTGTCGGAATTTTTCTGATACAAAATTAATGATATTTCCTCTCTATAGGTTATGTGCTCGGTGATGAGATCGCACTGTTTATGACTGTATTTTGTTGTTTTATAACAGAAAAAAATACTGGTCATATGTACCAAGTTTGTTAGCAATGAATGTTTATTAATGCATTTTATAATTAATTTTATTTTATTGCAAATGTTCCGCCACTGATTCAACTTTCTGCATCTCCAAGCGGTTGACTGGTAGAGAATGCCCTAAGGCATTAAGTCCGCCAATTGTACAACTTAAAGTGCAATAAAGTTTAAATAAATAAAATAAATAAATGTTATGTTCATGATTTGCGATGTTATGAACTTGAGGAAAATACTTTTTCATAAAAATAAAATAAACAATTTTTTTTTTAATTAGCCATTACTGTCCCACTGCTGGGAAAAGGCCTCCCCCAAACTTCTCCAGTGGTCGCGGTTACCGGTCTGGGCTGGCCAGTCTTTGCAAAAGTGATCTAGATCATCTCGCCATCGTTTTCTGGGCCTGCCTTTCGGACGACGTCCATCAGTAGGCAGCCAGTGGGTGACGATCTTAGTCCATTTTTTAGGGCACATTCTGTTCACGTGGCCTGCCCAGTCCCATTTAAGCCTAGTGGTCTTCACACCTACATCGGCTATACCAGTTTTGGATCGAATTATGGTGTTCCGGATCCGATCCGTCCTCTTAATCCCCAGAACGCTACGCTCCATAGCCCTCTGGCAAACCCCAAGCCTGGACTTTTGGCTTTTGGTCAGCGACCAAGTTTGTGCACCGTAGGTTAGGACAGGTAAAATGCAAACGTCGATAAGCTTGCGTTTGAGACATAAAGGGAGATCTCCCTTCATGTAAGCTTTTAAGGACCAGTAGCTCTTCCAGGCATTCTCAACACGACGGCTAATTTCCTTGTCTTGCCTGTTGTCGAAGGAGACTAACTGGCCCAAGTAGATGTATTCATCGACGTATTGCATCTCCTGATCCCCAACCACTACTCTTCGCTTCGCTTGACGCTGTTGGTCATAATTTTTGTTTTGGACCTGTTAATTGCCAATCCAACCTTAAGGCTCGCAGTGCTCAGGTCTTCAAGCATCTCCTGTAGCTCTGTAGAGGTGCTCGCAAGTAGACAATGTCGTCAGCAAATCGGAGGTTAGTAAGACATTTTTCACCTCCTACATTTTGATTGCCATGAACTTGGCAGGTCTTTGAACACCTCTTCAAGAACACTGGTGAATAATTTTGGAGATAAGGGATCACCCTGCTTAACGCCTTTTTGTATTTTTTTATATTG
The DNA here is from genome assembly GCA_949316185.1 of Pyrausta nigrata. NCBI lineage: Eukaryota > Metazoa > Arthropoda > Insecta > Lepidoptera > Crambidae > Pyrausta > Pyrausta nigrata. The sequence continues at coordinate 7,685,105 of OX438936.1, forward strand.
TTTATAATGTAATGTGATCGGTGATACTTTTACCAAAGTATGTTTTTCTTATAGAATAGATGATTATCCGGATTATAGCTGATATATTGAAATGAACGAAGTTTTTCAAACTCGTTACATTAATAACCTGATAACGTGGAAAATAGAAACCTGACAAAATAATGAACAAGTCAGATTCGTTGCATTAACAATAAAAAAATACCTAGTTCATAGTAAGGTTTTACCGGTCTTTGATTACTTACAGATAATCCTTCTACTCAAAAGTACTAAACAAAGATAAACCATACGCAATACGCACACTTAAGTACACTTACCGGTCGTAGGGGATAACACAATTTTATATCTGGGTTACTGCCGTACTCAGAGACGTCAATTAAAGTTAATCCTTCATTAAGTTTCATACTGTCCTATTCTATTTCATTGACAAAGCAAGTGACAGAACGAGAATTACTCAAAGGTTAAAATTAATTGACGTATCTGAGTGGGGCAGTTAGACCGTAAGCACCTACTGGTCAGGTAAAGGTACAAACAACCCCCATATTTTCTTAAATTGAATAATGTATGGTGTGTTAAACCTACTTTAACCAAATTTTTAACCTCGTCATCCGGAATCCGGCATCAGCATCGTATCGAAATATTAATAAAAAGAAACCATCTCCATCTATCAGATGTGTTCGGATCCATTTGTATTGCCAGCCTTTTCGAAATTTACTCTGTGTGAAGATAGGATTATTATTATTGGACGATTTCACCACGTGAAAGGCAATTTATTCATTGAAAAGGATATTTAATAAATAAATTTCTTTTCACGTGAACCGTGAAGCTTTTAACTTTATGAAGCATCAACCTTCAGCAGGATTAAATATGTACCTTTGAGTTATAAACGATTCGTTAAGGCAACTTAAAAAAATACCTGGAATAAGAGATAATTCTTTAAGAGTCATATTTTCTAATCGGACGAGATTTCTTGTGCTACATACCTATGCTATATTTTTCATATACCTACGTCTGCCTTAAAATCCTTATATTACTTATACTTCATTTTATAATGATGATAAAATTATGTTCGATCTTATTGTCTACGACATAAGACTTTCTTTTTGGTTAATTTACAAGAAGTCACAAATATTTTAGTTCCTCTTATGTTTTTACATTCTCTACTATGTTATAGTTTCATTAAAATACATATTTACAGCAATTAATAGTTTTTTTATTACAATTACACTTATTGTCATGGAAACATGCTCTATGTTCGATTAGCCCTTACGTATACACCGCCACATAAATGTATCAAATAAATCAACGATATCGTTGGACTAGCACTACATAAAATGACGGCTACAAAGTAGTCCTGTACTTACAATGTGTTCGGATTGAGCGATTTATCGCAGCCGTGTGAACGAAGGGGCTAAGGTTTACCCCCTTTATTTAATTGAAATATAAATTACAATAAAACACTACTGACTTGGGTACAGACATTGATTAAATTGCTGTTTGCGAGTTGTTCGAAGATTTAAATAACTGTTTGACGAGTAAGCTCCGCTGCGCGATTTTGTTTTGGAAATAACAATGGTAAATCTCTCAAAATCCGTATAAAATTAAGTATGTGCGACGGAACCTTATTCATTTTATTGTTTATTTATGCCTGGTTTATATTACTCAAGTCCAGCGCTGGACTGGATTGCTGGATCGCTGGATGTACTAGTGGAGCAATGGAGATCACCACTGGAATCAATACTTCAGTACCGGTGTCCATTGTTCCAGTAGTACATCCAGCAATTCAGTATAAAGCTGGACTAGAATAATGAAACGAGACATAAGTTGTATAAAATATGTATAAGGTTCGCCATTAATTTGTCGACTCCATGGTTTAGCACTTGTAGAATCTAAGGCCCAATGTCTGAGTACGACCGACAGCGCATCAAGATATCACTGTGGAATATTATGTTGTGGTAATAGGGGCAATTTTGTATTGGAAACGTGTAGTCTGATGTGCTGGCCACTGTACTGTGACAGCAGTTTATAAATGCATTTTATACAGGAAATGTCATTGAGAGACCGCCGCCGTCACAGTAAAATACAAAAATATTATGGGTTTGCTCTTGATTCTAGTAGTACGTAGGACACTCAGAAAGTTTTGCGACACTAAAAAAAATAGTTCTACAAGTACACATATTTTTACCCGACTGCAAAAGGAGGGTTATATTTTTCGAGAGTATGTATGTAAGTATGCATGTATGTATAATTGTTCGGCACGCCCTACAGCCCAAACGGCTCGACAGTTTTTGACATATGAGGTGTCGTTAAATTTGTCCAAATTGTGAGTGACATAGGCTATATAAATTTCAAAAATGGCGCCCACAAATGGAGGGGGGGGATTGATTTTTTCCTTATATGCTAATGCTTATATTAACAAAATGGATATCAAATGAAAGCCAGTAAAGAGACCATTTCAAAAATATAATACTTTTTGCAGTCTGGTGTTTTGTTTTGAATAGTAAAACTAAAAATCATAAAATAAAAAACGGTAATTTAAAAAACTAAAAAAACCCGACTGCGTTTCTGTGTTATTGAAAATCCAAAAACCCTAAAACAAGAAAGAGGGGTTAAATTGGTACCCATATTAAAAATGTGTACCAAACGATACATGGTGGCCTTGGAGGGGCCTTCATCCATAAATGCCATTTGAAGTCTATCGTACGATTCTTCCGGTTTCAGGCGACACTTGAAATCGTAAAAATCATAGCTCTAAAATGTTCCCGGCGCGGTTTCATTTTTCAGTCAGACGCGATACTCTGAATTGGCTCGCAAAAAATGTGGAGGGAATTTTTGAAAATAGAACACACCTATTTTTACCTATAAATAATTATATTTTCGTAAATGATTCTTACCGGCCGGTCTCCCTAATATAAAAACTATTTTTCGCAATGAGGGGCCGTGGCGTAGACAGAGTTGAGAGTGGAGCGAGCTCACCCAGAAGACTCTGGCACTCCCACTCACCGACGGATCACAGCAAGCTGCTGCGGGCTCCGGTGAGATTAACCGGTTTGATCCTCACCTCTGTGTATCCCAAATACTGCTGTACGTTTTGCGAGACGACGACGATGAGGCCGCGGTACGTCGTGGTGAGGAGGAACCCGTTAAGCAGCGACAGCAGCGCCCGCGCAGACGTGGCGCTGAACTGCGGCTCGCCTTGTCCGGCGGAGTCGCCAAACACTGCCGGAAATATTTGCGTTATTTATCGTTACATTAAATGCAGTAAACAAGCTATAATTCAAAAATTATAATAAAAAAGGCACGACTGTCCTCAAAAAAAATATACGTTTTTACAATATTTGTACCTATACAGTTTGTCTGGGTTTCGACTAGCGATAATTTAAGGGCCTTTAATTAATCAAATTTTAGATACATTATTCTTACGTTATTTTTTCAAAAGATAAAAATATTTTAATGGGTTAAGTTTAGTAAAATGTTTAAAAAACTATTGAACTGTTTCAGATTTTTAGCAATATTTAGTTTAATTTTTTTTTTATAACAGATAATAATTTTGAATTGATTTTTATTTCACTTAATAGGCGATAGCGTTACCTTTCTCATGAATTGTTTTTCATAACTTTAAGGATCTTGGAAAATGGCAGCCACTATAACAGGGGAGTTAGAACCCAAAATGGGGGTTTTTGTCGATAATATTTGATGAATATCATCTCATAAATTATTGCTGGTCAACAAAACCCGAACACATGGTGTATTTGAGATCTTCACATTATGCCCTTAAAATGATATCTCTATTTTAGTAATTAAGATGTTTTTTTTCTTTTGGTTCATAAATAATTGTTATTTTTCCATTGTTGCTATTTCAATTTGAACAGTCCTCATCCTATGTCACCCGGGATTGTAACGATACCACACACATCTAGATTGGCTCAAGCGTTTAGAAGTTATGGTGGAATAAAAATTCGTACATACATGTTCATGAACGCTGATAACATTACATTTCGTTTTTCGGGCTTTCAGAATTAAAATTCTGATTTTTTTACACGCGTTGTCATACTTCACGAACGGTGTCACAAGTGTTTTTTATTGAAAGCGCACACTTCTGAGCTAGTCCTACTGTCACAAAATCAGGATCTGATGATGAGATCTTAGAGAAAACTACGGAACTTTTAAGATTTTTAGGTAGGTATACAATTTTGGCAACAGTATTTTTAGGTCTTGATACCTAAAAATACTGTTGCCAAAGTTGTTGTTGTTTTGGTTTACATCCGAGAGCCATAATTTTATGGTGATGACCAGATGATAATGATCCTTAACGCTTAGAAGTTCGTGAATACTTTCGCCACAGTTTTTTCTGTTCCTGTTACGTTATTGTGTTAAGAAGTACCTACGGGAAACTAGTGTACCTATCACTGAAAATTGTGAGTAAATTCAATAAAAAAAAAACAATTGCTTCTAAAAGATATCACACTAAAAAGTTTAACTTTTTAATCTCCAAGTGAAAGAAAGGTGAAAGGAAGTCGGTGCCAATTATCTGAGATGTCATTGGAACATATGTACTCGTAGGTTATAAAAAACAAGAAAGTACCCCTTTATTGATAAATGTGTAAATAAATGGATGAATTCTGATTAGTATCTGAGTATAAAAAGATACATGCAGTACATAGTTGGTACATGAAGTGTATTAAATACTTGACAGGAGCTCGTAACGTTAACAAAACCACAAGAACATATATTAGGTAATTATGTCATCATCATTAAATGCTAGTACCTATATGTGACTCAAGATTGTAATGATTTCCAGCTATATATTTGAATAACTGCCAAATGTGTTTTTGAGATTTCCAGAAGTTATTTTTATTCAATCTTGTGAAGTTAACCTACCTTACTTCAAATTAACTAGTATATTATCTCAAAAAGTAAACTAAGATCCAAACTCAATGTTAAGTCTTTGTTTACGTGCATTCATAATGTCGTCAATTTATTGACATATTTGGCTCATTGCCAGTTATATTTAATTGTCGAAATCACAACACCATGCAACATCTTATTTGTGTTGTTATACTTCATATAAAAGATAATAATAATTAATAGCATAGTACAAAACTATGTAATTTCCACTTCTTGTTAGGTATAGCGTATAGTCATAAGCAAGTTTAAGATACATCTTTATGACCCCCTTTCAATCAAGCCTTAAAACCTCTGTGTTTGCTTGTTGGAGAGAAAGACAATAAGTACATCTATCATTTCTTAAGTTGTGATACCTACACTCAGATAATAGTCAAACTCAAAAAGTTATATTTGTGAGAAAATATAGTAGAGAAATATTGGTTCTATATTTTCCTGACGCACTAGTTTCAATGTGGCATTGACATGAGAATTTATGATATGCATGTATAACGATACGCAACTATATACCTACATAAGAATAGGTATGTAAATACGTATTACATACATATTGAGTGTTGACTAAAGTTAGGGCACTATCACACGGATGCCCAAGTCGCGTTTGTTTCGCCACGCAACATTGTAATGAAGAAAGTTCGTGAGTTGCTACACTAATAAACATACATACTAAGTGGTGTGTCTGGACCCTAAATACGAAAAGCATGTGCGAGCACGTGCTATGATGTTTGTGCTCACGTTACTTCGCACGATTGCATTCAACAGTGATAGACAACTGTAAATACACTTATGCACATATTATAGATTATATTATTATAGCGGTATTAAAAAGTATTTGCTCATCATTATCTACTAACAAACTAAATTAATAGACCATTACCAGCGCTCTGTTGAGATCACTTTATGTGAAGTTGAAGGAAATCAGTAGATACTTATTTGGCAAGGGTAGTCTACCGTACGACCCATCTACCCTATTTAAGAATGCATGCGTTATGCCAATATCAACTACATATTAATTATGTGTTTTGTAGGTTACAAGTACCAACCATTATATTATAGGCACTGTTGAAGGCAGCATAGAGACGTGCAGATGTAAATTGTAAGCGAAGAAAATAATGTCGGGGCGGTCCCAATTAGGAGAAGGTAAACAAGAAAATTACATAGAGTTTGCAGAGTGGTGTGTTGCAAGAATGAGTGAGCGTTCCTAGTGTACAGGAATAGATTTGCACTTTGCACTAGTTTTATTGGGTCCGTCCGTGTGACGAAGCGCTGAGCAACGACTAAACTGTATTCACTTACTCCAAATTATATCAGTACGTCCATCACATTTCCGTATATTGACACGTTGTCACTATAATCCAACGTTACCAATTTTGCACGATTACTAAAGCTATAAAATCATTTTCCTTAGGCACTGACCCGCTTAACATAATAATATGTTTGTGTCCGCTATAGCCTATATGCATCATATTGAAAACATTGTTACGCTATAAGGCGTCCTCTTACATAATTTTCAGTATAGTATTCTGTTTTCCTTATTCTCATTATTTGTGAGTGATTGTACCGACACGAATTTTTTTAGGTTTGTGTTATCAAAGCGTTAAGGTTTTTAAAAATTTTAATATTTATAATTCCTTTAATTTCAACTACAGCGGTCAATCTCAACAGATATCAGCCAACTGCGCGGGAAATATTATAGTGCACAGGTGTGTGCACAATACACAAGTGCTCTCTCTGTTCCTTCACTCTTAGTTCGGTGAAGCGGCAAGATACATGACCGGAGTCAGAGATCAGGTGCAAGACAATGGCTTAACGTGCCTTCCGAGGCACGGGGGTGTTAACACCACCAACCTCCTATCTCCGGAGCTTTTTTTGAGTTATTTCAAAGCAGAAAGCCCTAGAAACAAATTATTCATCGCCCGATCCAGGATTCAAATCCGTTACCTCGTGGACTACTATCCACCAGCGTGCTGAGCACTAGACCAACGAGGCAGTCAAAAAATTCCTTAGGTATCACAAAACTCTTTAAACTGACTGAAGTAAATTGTTAAATGAAGTTGAAAATATATGTAGTTCATACATTAATTAAAACCATAGTAACAGGCCTTTATTCAAGCCAAGAAACTACATTTAGCGCTGAATCAAATACAGTTGCGTTCATTTATCAGGCTATATTTCGTATTACAAGCATATTCCGATGATAGCCCGGAGATTAGTGACGGCATTGTGCCAACACACATGAAAATGCCAATTCAATTCTGTTTTCATAACAGTAAATTCATTATGTAAGGATTGCACTATTTCTAGAAAAAGATGCAATACAACATGGCATAACAATATTGATATTTTAAAGGTATAAGCTACATTGCCAAACACCAAACATAGCGATACGTTTGAAATAAAACTCATTTTATAAAAATATTTTCTAATATTAAAGTTATAGCAACACTTCTGGTGTTACACTTTCTTTTAATAACGTGTTTTTTAAACTAAGTGAGTAAGAAAAATAAGCTAATTGCTAAGTTTATAGCATTTTAGTTTCAGAAAAAATAAGTACATCATTCACTTATTTGAGAACTAAAACATATTTGCAATCGTACATTGTAAACTAAAGATATAAAAAAACATATGGTATTAAAATTTAAAAGCATAGGGCGCAGTCGCCTGTAGATACAATATGTACCCTTAATATGGTAGCAATTAATATTTATTTTGTTTAATAAGTCCTGAAAATGTCCAAGGTAACCAAGCTGTTCATAAATTTCGCTTTATGCAAAGCTTGGCTCATTCATAAGCGTGCTGTAAGCAGAACTATTTGTTGTTCACTTCCCGCAGTTTGCTAAGGGAGCAGCCACGAAAACGCAGGTAATATTGTTCTCGTTAACCATCCCAACTTGCGCTGCAAACCGACATAGTTTCAAACCTACCTACGTAAACCTGAAGGTTGTCTAGCGTCTAGTTTACAATTACCTTTTAGGAAAATTGGCAGTAACATTCCGTAGTTAGTCCTTTTAGGTTACAAAATACAGTGTGTTAGTCTAAGCAGTCTTTTAACCCCTTGAAGATCATAAGACCGCCGGCGGTCGCATAACAATTGATTTTCTATTGTGTCTGGAAACTTGATCTCTGAATGGTTAAGGGGCTGAATATGACCATCGATACCTACAATTTTTACTATGAGACCATGGTCGAAATCTTTGAAAAAAAAAACACTGATGCTCCATACAAATAATTCTGCTACCTCGGTGACAATGTATTGAGAGCTCTAAATTATTATTTCACGATTTCAGTGTCGACTATATAGTAAAAGTTGTAGGTATTGATGGTCATATTCAGCCCCTCAAAGGATAAGACTGCTTACATGAGCACCCTGTATAAGTTATATTTTACAAATATCGAAATAGACCATCAAACATGTAAAGTTCTCGAACAATGTCGTCTGTTTTTTGCTCACAGACGATCATAAATTAATATTCTAATTCAATGAGTCACCACACTCTTAGCGGAGTAAACATTTGTATCTACTTATGATACAAACATAAAGTACCTACATAGGTACATACTACAGGTATAATTACGTACAAAGCAAACAGTATACACAGAATACGTTCGAAGGTATCGAGATAACGTTATAATTACTTAAGTACTTTGATTATTTATTTGAATAATTTGTATAATTTTTTTGCTTATTAAATTATAAGATACTGTTTTAAATCGTACCTTCTAATTGGAAACTGTGTAGAGCTGTAAAATGAAATTAATAATTATTGTACTTGTTGTGAATGTGCCAAGAAACACGTACGTTAGCAGGTTTGTCAGGTTTTTTAACAGTAATGTGATGTTCCAACTTTACAGACATTCCGAACACAATAGATTGAATTCGCGGAATATTTTATATTACACTATTATTATTTAACCCCCTTGCTAGACTAATCCGCTGCCCGAGGTAGCTGCCAGCCCTTTGGTCACCAGTTGACTCAGTCAACCTTTGGCGGAGATCCTTAAAAAAGGAACGTGCGCAAGGGCCCCAAGTACCCATGGTCTCGTCGCCAAAAGGCACAAATATGTAGTTATCGGTGATAGCCGCATATTTGCGCCTTTTGAAACATTCGGCAGAGGCTGCCGCCGCGCCAGCAGCAGAAGACGTGCTGCTTATTTGGGATGGCGCAAGCGTATATCTACGCAGGTGGCATCCCATACAAGAGAACGACCCTGCTTCCAAGGAATGAGCGTCATTCCGTCAGGTCTCTTGCCGTCGTCACGAAAGATGCCGGGGGCTCCAGCACCGATGGCATGTTGGCGGCAAGAAGAGCTCTGCGGATGACGTCATTAATGCTGGCATGACGGAAGACCCTACCAGCACTCAAGTGGCAGGAAAGACCATGGTCTCCCAATTCGGTCACGTGATCTCCGCATCTGCAGCGGTGGGGTTGATTATTCCTGGCGCTGATTCTTAAATTAGCTGCTAAAGAAAAAGTGGTTTTGACAAGCAGAGTCCCGACATTGGCGGAAGGGAGAGCCTACGACCAATAACTGGACTCTGGTTGAAAGACGGTCAGTAGGCGAGCATGCTCCGCTATGTTCTTAGCTATCCAGAGGGGCAACGCTGCCAGCATTTTGGGCACCATTCCATATGGCAGCGCTGGGGGTGATGTTCTTTATGTTTTATAAATTTATCTTGTTCTTTTTGTTATTGTGTATATATTTCATTTAGTTAGTTGTTAGTTTTTATATTATTTAGATATAATTATTAACTAGTTGTAAATAGTAAATAACCAATATTTTATCACGAAAAAAACCCCTTGCTAATAATGAATTTGACACTGCTATTACACTTGTATAAATAAGTATGAGATACTTTGAAGTTAATGACAGATAAGTGACATGACCATTATTGAACATAGTGGAGAAAAACATTTAAAATTAGCCGTCTCATATTTATTGAAGTGCAAAGTCAGTTGCAATCAAATCCATCAGAAATTGTCTTCATCCACTTATAATGCAATGAATAACGATTCATTGAGTGCTTTATTAACATTGTAGACACGTTGATTTATAATTCTATAATTAAATTTAGAAAATACAACGTAGCAAGGTGCATTTAGGATGTTTTCTTACAAATCATTGGCTAGCTGTGTTTGATAAACTACGGCTAAGTTTTCCACTCGCTCACAACGTTTTGAATAACAAGAGTGTGGGGTATTGAATTTTATTTGAGCAGATTAATTTTAAGACCAGTAGATGGCGGGAAGTTTTTTTACTTTTTAAGATTTTTTCATAAAGTTAAAAAATATACGAAAGTAAATATTGTACTAAAAAATCATCGACCGTGTAAAGATAGGACAGAACGCTTACTACTCAGGCAAACGTTCTCCCAAATAAGCTACAGTGGAAGTGTTTTTTGATGTTTCTCTATCCTATGGCATTGCGACCAAGAATGGAAATGGAATGGTGCATAATTATACAGGCACACTTTAACATGACCTAGTAGTATCACTCAGCAAATTGCTGAAGTCCTGAATTGAGTAGTAATTTAGGTACAATGTATTTCAGCACTATTGTCAAAAAATCTCATCAGCAAAATTTTAAGTTTCTAATACTAGTATTGCGTTGATATGGCAGTCAGTCAGTTTATAATTTAGTTTTTTATTTTTATATATTTAGATAGATTGAAATCAATTTTTGATGATAAGGTTGATAATATTGCTACTGATGGTGAATAATGATACCTAAAGCACTAGTAACTTTAGAACATGGCTGCCCAATGCTTTTTAGTCGGGCCAAATAAAAATTTCAGATAATTATATTTACTGACAAATCCAAAAGTAGAAACTTTCTGGATATACGCGATATTTATATATAACGAAAGTCCAAAATTTCCCAACGTCCTGCAATTACAATGAGTAGAAAATGTGAAAAACTCACCAAAACGACATATTTCGGTCTAACATAAAAAAAATGCTATGAACATTCGTCCAGGGACTGCTATGAAAATTCGTTCATAGAATTAATATTATTATAAACCAATTGTAAATGATTATATTTTGTATAGGTAGGCAAGGGCGATTTTGTATAGAATGTGATTTTTCTTCTTAAGGAATTTAAAAAAAAGTAGGAGATGTTAATGAAAATAATAATTATTGTTTATCATAATATTACTTATGAAAAAACCGGCCAAGTGCGGGTGGGACTCGCGCACGAAGGGTTCCGTACTATTATCTATACAACATTAGACACTATTATTGAGTTTCAAAAACACTTTTTCACACTACCTACTCGGCAATGATCAATTACACATCAAGTAAACCTGACTCAAAGTGAGTTATTGCATCCTATACGTAATATTGTATGAAATTTCATTACGCCCTTAAGGAGGCAAAGTGATTCGAAACACCAAAGAGAACATATTATTTGAAATTTAAACCAGGCAGCCAAAAATTTTAACACAAATGGAATGAAAAAAAAGCGCACGCTTCTAAAAAAAAATAAAGAAAAAAAAACTATGTATTTTAAGAAATTACAAACAATGTTGTTTTCGTAAAACTGTCGAGTGACGAAGTTTATGACACCGGAGTCCATTAGATGTAAAGCTGCTGGTATTATTAATAGTAATAATTTACTGCCAGAAAAGTCAAAGGATATACTTATACTTATAGATAAAATAAGGTTTTTGTAGTACATTTTTTTATTGCCTCGTAGGAAGTGTAAAAAGCAGAGTATTCTCCTAGAGGATAAAGATGTCTTTGTCTTGGGCGAGCTTAAATCCCTCTCTCCACTCAGGATTCTACTTTGAACTCCCTCGCTGCGCTCGGGAGTTAACACTCGAATCCTTCGTTACGCTCGAGATTCAACATGACGCCCGTGACGTAAGACATCATTTTACCCCCTTGGTGAATAATCTACTATTATATGGGAGCCCTTAAATGGTATTTTAATTTAATCATTTATTTTCGACGTGAATATACAACTTAATATTCTGTGAATATTTCAAGCATCTGCCTGTTGCCATTATTAATATCAAGCAAGAAACAGCGAAAAAACCCGTTTGTTGTATGGGAGTCCCCCTTAAAATATTAATTTTACTCCGTTTTTAGTATTTGTTGTTATAGGGGCGATAGAAATACACCATCTGTAAACATTTCAACTATCTAGCTATTACGGTTCATGAGATACAGCCTAGTGGCAGACTGACAGACAGCGGAGTCATAGGGTCCTCTTTTAACCCATTTCGTACGAAACCCTGAAAAGCAAAGAGCACTTAGCTAGGATTTTTTGATTTCGGCGGCAATTCTAGTATTCGGGTCTTTGAAATTTGGTCAAAGCGTGCGCGTTAAAATGACCTACATTAAGATACGATGTTAACAGAAAAATAAACAAAACCTTATCTCTTTTATATTTAATATTCACTTTAAGATTTATTATCAATTGTGTGCACTTTTAATTCTCTGTATAACTACCTGTTATCAAAATAATCATAGTTAATTTAATTATAGTTGATTTCGTAAGTGATATCATGATATCTATATTAATCCACGCTATGGAGCAGGCTAGTACGCACTAGACTAGGGCAGACCCAGCCAAAGGAGAATGGGTTTAATCGCTACCGGGCCGGTACTAGAGCTCGCAGGCTTTCCATTTAGCCGCATAGTGCTCGCTTAATTTGTATGGATGGAGTTAGCATTCCAACACATAACAATTACATACTGGAATGTAGCGAAACTAGAAAATTATTCGTGAAACGTAGGTATGATCTAGATCGCACGTTGGTTAGTACTTTATAGTACTAACATTTTCTACTGCGTCACATAAACTATCAACCGATTTGATAAATTTTAATTATACAGTGTGTTGGCCAAGTGGAGGTATCTAAAATATTACAGATAGATAATTTTACTAAAAGAAGACTTTGCTTCTAATTAAAAAAAACTGCATTGACATATTCTTGAATAATCGGCTGTCTGCACCGGGAATCCAAACGCCTAACGGTGAAAAAAGACTTCCTTATTGATTTCTCTGGTAAATTTTCAATTTCAAATTATTATGGAATCGGTAAATAAACTTATTTTTTTAATAAAGTAAAGTAAAATTAGGCTATATATATCCCACTGCTGGGCAACGGCCTCACCTCAACTTTGAGGAGTTACAAGCCATACTCCACCACGCGGGCTCAGTGCGGATTGGTGGGGGGGTGGGTGTCTGTAAGGCAAGTGACCAACCTTACTGTCAGATGTTAAAAAGCCACCCTAGGGACTCTACTAGACTTAACGACCAGTACCAACTGCTAAAAGTGCCTTTCGAAGCACGGAGATGCTTGTCTTGGAGGTCACTTAAATGGTCGAAATGGTTACCCATCCAATCACGACCGTGCTGCGGGTTGCTTAACTTTGGTATCACTACTAAGCGCTGTTGCCACTGCGCTTCAAGCACTACTGCGCCACAAGCATCACCGCCAAATTTTAAATAGGCACTCATTTTGAATAAATAGACCCAAATATATTTACAGTTAAAAATTAAATGGCCAGAGTAAAACTGCAGGGTGATCTTGTTGAACTAACTACTTACCATATTGGTGTGCTCGTAAGTAATGTGCAGTGAGTCGCAGCACACCGGTCTTGTCAATCTTCCTGCTGGCGGCCACGACAGGGGGAACCATCGACGCCAGTTCACCAATAGACTGGTTAAGCTTGTCGCGACGTTGTTTTTCTGCTTTGTTGCGAATTTCGCGAGGGTTGTCCCTGAAAAACAAATCATTATGAAATGTATGCCCATATTTTTTTCAGACAAGCGCGAGTCAAAGTTGCGTACGAGTTAAGCGATCACCGTACAAACTTGCACTATTTGTGGTTGATGTAACAAACATTTTATTTGTGCTGTATATTTTGCGCCTTATTTTACAGGGATAGCACATTAGTCGATCTCCCCCTCACGTATTTATTTTATTTATTTTTATTTTAGGGATTACAAACAAATGTGTTACACGATTAACTTAATAACACGTAGCAATTTGAGTCGCCCATTTCGGGACACCTATGTAGAAACTATATTATTGTTTGCATAAAACAAAACAGTTTCATTTAATACTCTGTTAATAGTTTTGCGAGCGCAAAATGCATTGTTTTATGGATTCAAAAACAGAGGGAACGTTTTCGGGCACTTATTGAGTTTGTTTAAGCTTTCATTGTGGTAGAATGCTGTAAACATTCTTTGGACCATTTACGCTAACATGAACATTATAAATGTTAGTTACTACCTGTAAGGAAGGATAAAGTGAATACAAACGATAAAAAGGAAAGAATTGAAAGTCAGTGTACTGCCACACTGGCCGCTCAATGGGGCGCCTATTATTACTGAACCATAATTAGCATGATTGAAAGTTTACCATTTCATGAGTTTTGTATAATCAAACATCCCGTTAGGCGAGATAATTACATTGTAACGTGCACTTCGTGGAAACACGTCGGCTAAACACCTGCTTTGGGAACTAAAATAAAGGAAGGCCAAAAAACAATTTACCAAGGTCCACTTGTAAAAGCATCTTTTTCATGACTTAAGATTGGAGAGACGTTTTATTTATTCATGCTAAACAAGGGATCATAATAAATTGTTACAAAAAAGTTACCAGAAAAGACATATAAAAATAAACTAAAAAAATATATAAATAATATAAGTAAGACTACAAAATAAATAATTAGTACAAGTAAGTACAAAAGGATTACTCCGCAAAATTAACTACCGACTCTTGCTACTACATAATAAAGTGCAAATTGTAAGACTTAGTTTCAATACATAGCTAATGGGGAAGATTACGCAAAACTTTTTGGTAGAGGGCGCTGTGTGTTTGTTACATGTCAAATATTGTTACTCTGAATACTTTTTTGCTTTTGTGGATTTGTGAACTTTTTAGACCCTGTTTGTGGACTTACTACAATGTATTCCTTCTGGCGTGTGGATTAGGCTAAAGGAAGAGTTGAGAAAACGTGGAGCTTCGTTAAAAGGAAAAAAAGTTGTTCTAGTCGACAGGTAAGATAGTGTTTTTTTATACTTTTACACGTTTTCATAGCAAATCTAGGATGAAATTTGATCAAATATAGTCTAAACTAAAAGCTTCTTGTAAAAAATTACCAGTTTATCATTTCTAAAGGATAAAAAATAGTAAACTCGACATAACCTCTAAAAGCATAAATATAAGCTTAGCATAATGTATTAATTATAATAGTATGTATCTTTAGCTTTCACTGTTTACCTACCTGTAGTCTTAGAAGTAGTCTCAAAATCAGTTTCTTTAAATGTTTGCCACATAACCTTGAAAAGTCACATGATTTAAAGTTTCCTCTTCTCAATACCTTTTCCCATTTTTCCCTTTGCTGTGGATCACTAGGGAATTTGTAGAAACCTATTTCTCTACACCCAATAGCTGCACAGCGCCCCATTTTAAAAAAAAAAAACTAATAACAACAAAACAACAAATATTTGTATGGGTTTTGACAGTTCCTGAGTAACAAACATTTGGCGCCCTTTGTAAGGAACTAATTTGACAGTTTGCTTCCCCATTGGCGCACAGATTCAGAGCAATTGTATTAAACTTAGTTTAACTTAATTATGTAACTGAATTCGAGAAAACGCATAAACGGCAAGTTTGTAAATAGTCTAGGATCCCATGAAATTATCTTGTAGCTTTACTCAACATTCACAAGACTGGGGGATAAATAAAATAAAATTAAGCAAATATACATTTATTTGCCGATAGAACCATCTTTATTTCATTCATTTCTTTATAATCTGTATTATATTTATTTTAAACTAATTATTTTTATAATAAGGTTATCTAAACTAATATTATAGAGAGGAAATATTTGATTGTTTGTTTGTATTGAATAAGCTCCGAAACTACTGGACGGATTGAAATGAAATTTAGTACAGAGATAGTTTGAGGCCCTGGAAAGGCCCGTAGGCTTTTGTCGCGATATAAAATCATCAGGGGGGTGAAATGGGACATGAAAGTTTTCCGACTAATCCGAAAAATCCGACTTTTGGCGCGGGCGAAGTCGCGGGGAACTGCTTGTTAAATATAAACTCAAAACGGTGCAGTTTGCTATTATTGCATTTTTTTAATTCGTTTTTGATAAATATTTTAGAGTTTTAGGATTAATCAACGTAGACAACTGAAGTAATGAATCTTGAAAATTTGGGGTAGTACAATTGCTTTACTCTTTAATATCTATGGAATGTTTGCGAGATCATATTATGATTGGTGCGGAAGATATCACGCATGTGATGATACCTAGTTAACCCGATATCAGTCTGCCAGCTTTCGTCTTTGTCAAATTGCCAATTAGTGACCGCCGCGAACTATGTTATCAGAGGCCAATGAATACGCCCATTGTAAGGCAACGTCCAAAACTACTTTATTCGTTTATGCTCTTGATAACATCACAAGGATTAAAAGTTTGCATTCTATGAATTCTTATTATTACTGACGATCGTCTTGGTGTAGTGGTTCGTGTTCTGGACTACAAAACCAAATAGGTTCAATCCCTCAAAAGACAGATCTTTGTGTGATGAGTTCGATCATTATATTTCTGTATGGATGTTTAGAAAAATATATTTCTGTACCTAAGTCATAGATGTTTAGAAACTTATATAGGTATGTCTATCCCTTATCCGAGTCATCATAGCACAAGCTCACGCTTAGCTTGGGGCTAGGTAATTGGTGTGTTTGTTGAATTGTTTCAATTACCTGGCAGGTCTACCGCCTAACCTAGAAGCTATCTCGATTACGATAGCAATTACAAAGCGATGACATGTAGATTGTTATTTTTCATCATTTAGAAAGCAATCATTGCTTTTTTGGCGTTAATTGAAACCTTTAGTATTTCTTAAAGCCTGTATTTTTATTGACAGTTGTAATTTAATAGGTAGGCCCGCTCTTTGTAACTAACAACAAACCTGTGAACTGCTGTAAACACTCGACTGGTTTTTTTGACAGTCTAAACATTGCGTATTTCCCATAGACACAGATTGAAGTTAATACAGCCAATATCTATATCTATACATATAATAAAATTGTAGAATGTCGAATTCTGTACATTGATTAAAAAAAAATAACTCCCAGACCTTTACTCTGCTTCATAGTGCCATTGACACAGTAAACACACAGACACAACAAAGAAGTTGATCATTTTTGGGGTGGCAAAGGATCTACTTCCTAGTGGTCCATCCTATAAGCGCGGTCGTAGGTCCCGGTCCATTTGGTGCCACCTGGTAGCTACCCCCCTCCCAATGGAGCCCGGCGCCAAGCAGCTTGCTGTGTTCCAGCATCGGTGAGTGGAAGTGCCAAAACCTTCTGGTTAAGCCCACTCCATCGTAGACTCTGTCTATGCCATGTCGGGCTTAGTTTAGAGCCGCAAGGGCAAACACATTTTAGTCATTTTTGCCTGTTGTGTTTGCCTTTTTGTAAAATGGAATTTTACAATCTCACTACATTTATAATCACCGTAGGCAGCGACATCTTTGAGTGTTTATGTTTTGAGCAAACTAGTCAGATATCGAACTCACGTATTCAATGAGCACTGAGCAGTTTAGTTTTATCCTCTGACTAGGCTATGGTGCCACGAGGAACACTGACGACAGAAAACGGAGAAAATATAAGTCCGTCTACCCTAAAATGCGTGGTGTTGTTTTTAAACAACATACCTTTAATCTATTATTATTTAACAATGTATGTATATAAAATTATATTTTTATTTTCAAAATTATTGTAGACACTATAAACTTAACTAAATTAAAGTAATTTCGAAATCAATTTTATAAAATAAGTAATTTCCTTAAAATTTTCAATATCCATATAGGGTAATTTTTGCTAGAACCTGTTTACTTCCGGAAATTTTAACATTTTTCCAAAAATTAAAAATAAATACTCCTGACTTACATATTACAATAATTTAAATCAAAACACTTTTTTAATTATATTTATTATAAAAAAAAGTGACAAAGCGTCAATGTATGGTCTGGATCAAAGTCTGAATTTTAAAATAATTATGTCGTGCGAGCTTCTTATTGACCTTTATTTTCCGAAGCCTGCACTGTTTTGCACCCCTGTGCATGGGGATAAACCATACGCACGTGCTTATAATACAGTAAATAAGGTTTTCAAAATCAGCTGTTTTGGTATCCAAGGACGCCATTCTGTGTTTTACCGTTGCCTAGCACCTGCTTTCTAACAACCAATGAAATGCATCGGACTGGTTTGGGCTGTCTCGCGCATGCATCTTGGCGACTAATGATACCATCGGAGTGATCGGCTGCCTGGCAAAGTCTTTGTGTTTTGACTTTACTGCTGTCAATTGTGTATTTTGTAATTTTTGTGTTTTGTACGTTTATTTTGTCTTTTTTTCCTCTTTTGTATGCTCTTTAAGGATTGTATATAGTAAGTATAACTAGTTTTAATAATCGTGTTTTGGCGCCTTTCATAATACTATGTCACAGTCTTCTGGCAGTGCTGGTGATGCTAATTTGGTACAATGCCCTCATTGCTCATTTCCGCGATTCTTTAGAGGTAATAGAGGTCTAAAAATTCACATTGGAAAATCCCATAAACCAATAGACAACAAAATTACCGCTTCTTCACAAGATTTATCAAATCAACCTCTTTGGCAATTACTCGGTAATCTCAAAAATTCACTACCCGTAATAAAAAGAATCCCACGAAGTGCTCGTCAACAAGTTGCTTCCTCTCTTTCTCAGTGCGTTGACCGTGTAATAAATGAAAATTCTACTGATAGCTGGTCAGATCTTTTAACGTTTGCTTACAGAATTTTAAGTGTCACTCAAACTTAAAACAACAGCCTAGATAGATCCCTTACCCAAAAAATCAAAGAAAACTGCCGATCCATAAAACACTTTAATGATTTAATAATCCCTCCTTTTCGGTCTCAAAATTCTAATCATTCCTTGAAATTAATAGAATCAAAAATAAGCGATGGTGATCTTAGGGGTGCCTCTAACCTACTTTTTA
Source organism: Pyrausta nigrata (assembly GCA_949316185.1). Lineage (NCBI taxonomy): Eukaryota > Metazoa > Arthropoda > Insecta > Lepidoptera > Crambidae > Pyrausta > Pyrausta nigrata. The sequence continues at coordinate 7,704,018 of OX438936.1, forward strand.
GCAGTGATGTCATTGCTCCCTTCTGCCAGGAGACATTTCTTGCTTTGGAAAATAAACACCCACCTTCAGCCACCTCTCTGCATCTACCTGTGCCTCCTGCTCCAAATGATTCGCATCTCTTGGAGAGAGAGGATGATGTTCTTGCAGCCATATTTTCATTTAAGAGTGGGTCTGCTAGTGGTTTAGATGGTTTGTCTTCACAACATCTCAAAGATTTGCTTTCACCCTCTGTAGGAGACACAGGTAGAACATTATTACAAAATTTAACCTTGCTTTTTAATTTAATGCTTGCGGGTAAGGTAAATAGGGAAATTACAAGCATTCTATACGGTGCCAACCTCGTGGCTCTTAAGAAAAAGATGGCGGAATCCGTCCCATCGCAGTTGGGTTCACTTTTCGCCGGATAGTCTCTAAACTGTGCTGTAAATCTGTTAAAAATTATTTGTCTACCGAATTTCAGCCGATCCAGCTTGGTTTTGGCGTCAATGGCGGTTGCGAAGCAGCTGTCCATGCCGTTCGAACCTTTCTGAAGCAAAACGCAGGGGAAGTGGTTTTGAAGGTGGATGTAAAAAACGCTTTCAACTCGGTGAATAGAGGAGCAATGTTATCACAGATCCTTAATAGAGTTCCAGATATATATAAATATTTATGGCACTCTCAGCCATCAAAGCTTCTTTACAAAAACAAGCTCTTCTCTTCATCGGTTGGCTGCCAGCAAGGCGATCCCCTTGGGCCCGCTATTTTTAGTTAAGTTATTCATCCCATTATTTCCTCTCTTACTTCTAAATTAAATATTTGGTATTAAGATGATGGTACCATTGGTGGTGATGTGTCAACTGTTCTCTCTGATTTGGAACAGCTTATTTTGAAATTCAAAGATATTGGCCTTAATCAAAATTTTTCTAAGTGTGAGCTTTTTATTCCAGATTCGAAATTCTCTCATCTTGAGAAACAAAATTTAGTTTTAGATTTTTCTACCCTTGCACCCAACATCAAAATTGAAAACAAATCATCCCTACGTCTCCTTGGTGCCCCAATTTTTGAGGAAGCTTTTTCTTTTTTCATACAAGAACAAATTACTAAATTTGAATAGTCATCTGAAAAACTCTTCCAAATGAATCCCCACATGGCTTTATTTATCATTAGATTTTGTACTTTTGCACCCAAGTTTACTTATTTCTTACGTTCTACTCATTTTTGGCTCTTTCCAAATTTACTAGACAATATAGACAACCTTTTGCAGGTAACTTTAGGCAAAATTCTAAATATAAAATTTTTGGGCCAGTCATGGACTCAAGCCACTCTCCCCATCCGTTTTGGTGGTCTTGGTACGAGAAAGGTGTCCAGTATCGCTCTTCCAGCATTTCTTTCTTCCGCTCATGCTACGTCCAACCTCTTTATTGACATTCTGCGTCCTTCATTAGGAGCAGTGGAGTTGGCGTATCTGGCGGAGGCGAAAAGTGCATGGTCAATGGCGTGCCCTGGGACAGACCTCTCTTCGTTACCATCCTCCCAACGGATGTGGGATGAGCCTCTCTGCTTGAGTGTTCAGAGGGAGCTTTTGGCTCACTCTGAGAACGCAGCAAAGCGTGCTCGCTTGCTGGCAGCTTTTCGGATAGAGTCTGGCTATTGGTTACAGGCACGACCTGCAGCTAATATTGGGACTCTCTTCGATAGGGTTACTCTTTCCATTGCTGTGAGTTTAAGAATTGGCGCCAACACAAATCAGCCCGATCGCTGCCGATGCGGAGATCTTGTAAATGAATTGGGGCATCATGGTCTCTCTTGCCTATTTAGCGCTGGCAGGGTCTCCCGCCACGCGAGCATCAATGACGTCATCCGCAGAGCTCTTGTCGCCTCCAATGTGCCGGCTGTGCTAGAGCCACCTGGCATTTTTCGTGATGACGGCAAGAGACCTGACGGCATGACGCTCATTCCCTGGAAGCGGGGACTTTCCCTTGTATGGGATGCCACATGCGTGGATACGCTCGCGCCGTCCCATGTAAATGGTACTTCTTCCGCTGCTGGCGCGGCGGCAGGCTCTGCAGAATGCTTAAAAAGGCGCAAATATGCAGCCCTCAATGATAGCTACATATTTGTGCCTTTTGGCGTAGAGACAATGGGCTCTTGGGGTCCCTGTGCCCTTAGTTTTTACAAAGATCTCTGCAAAAGGCTAACTGATTCTACTGGTGATCAAAAGGCTGGCAGCTACCTTGGGCAAAGAATCAGTATTGCTATCCAGAGGGGCAATGCTGCCAGCCTTTTGGGCACTATTCCTTTCGGCACTGCTGGGGCTGATGCTTTTTATATCTTGTAAATATATATATATTTTTACATTACTTTTAGTTAAGTTTTAGGTTATTGTATTAGTTTTAATATTTGTATATTATTTAAGTATTTAACTAACAATAATAATAAAATTCTAATTTAAAGTTATATTTATTTAAATTAGTAATATATTTCAAAAAATAATGATATTTATTTAAAATTTATTCAATTGTTTTGATTTTTTGCATTTTTTATATAGTAAAGATAGCAAAAAAATATTTCTATTTTTCGCGCAGTATTTTATTGATAATGTTTTTTTAAATTAATCAATGTTTGATTAAGAAATCAAAAATAAAGCATTTAAGGAGTATTCAGCCACGTGGTTCTTTTGTCCCTTGTATGCACGCTGATAAAGTCAGTTGTTTATATTTTGTTGTCCATGGTTAACTGGCGTATAGTCTAGCTCTAGTGTAGGGTAGTTCAGTGGTTGTGGCCTCTTTTACTTAGTTATAAGTAATTATTATGCTTTATGTTAAAATAAATACGAGTATAAGTAACTATTAAGTTGTAAGTAAGAATATCTTTCTAAATTTATATGTCTAATAAATAACTAATGTCGCATTAATTATCATTATAATTCAGAATATTCGGAGACTTGGAGTCAATTCAATCAAAAAGTTTAATCGAAATGAACGCTTTAGGTGCGCAGAATTACCCAACTAACACAGACATAAAATAGGTAATACAAGATAGATAACGCGGAAGAAAGAAAAATATTGCAATAAACAATACCTGTGTCTGACTGCATAATAAATATTGGGACGTATTTTATCGTTCAGGGTCCGCCAGTCAAGGCTGGAAATATGCATATTTCAAAATAATACAGACGCTGACTCAACCAGCACTATGGAATCAGTGTGTCGTTCAGGTGCAGAATTATATTATTGTTATTAGACTCTGGCTATTGTACGCATGCTTATGTAATAGTATTAAAGTGAGTTGCCAACCAGCTTGTTGTGCAAGGTCGGTTACATTACATATCGTATTTAAAATGGCATACGTGGTAGGTATAAGATTTTTACCCTAAATATGTTTGAAAATACACAAATAAGCTTTTCTTCTATATCTAGCCTCAGTAATTACATCCCCTTTAATCTTACAACCAAGCGGAATTCAAAGGATGTGAAAAAAAACTGTCATCATTTATAATTTCTAGTATGCGTACAAAGTCGCTGGTTTAAAACGTTCTAAGGCATGCATCATCAAAATAGTCTCTGGATTAGACCCAGCCCAGGGCTGTGAAACAATGGGCGAAGTTATAAAATGAAGCACAACCTTACTTCCCTGGGAGTAGACCACACTAAGGTTGTGTTCCGAAAGATTGTATTCAATTAATATTATCTATTTTCTAATACTTCTTTTAGACAGACGGAAAGTGGAGTCTTTAGTATTAGGGGGGACCCGTTTTTACCCGTTGGTTACGAAACCCTAAAAAACAAAGCTGACCGACTGAATATCAGCGGCTTTAGGACCTTGAAACTTTGTAAAGAAGTCATTTACATTATTGAAGTGAGGATTTTGAAATTTTAACCCCTAAGGGGATGAAACCAGTAGTTTTAAGAATAGAGACCCTGAACCATACGACCTAGAACCAAAAGTAAAAGAAATGTATAAAAATTTGTATTCTGGGGCATCCGGCATACGCAGACGAAGACACGCGGATCCACTAGTTTTTTTCTATATTTCAAAAACAAAAGTGCAAGTGTATTATGCAGATAGCTGTATTATACAGCTATCTGCATAATACACTTGCACTTATTCTATGCCAAGATTTAAATATAGCACGGCACTCGCCACCGTAGATCGGTGCAGGCGATAGCCAAGTCACATGTAAAAAAGTGTACTTTTGTTGAACGACTTATAACACCCGACAATTAATAGTAAAACATAAATATGTTCTCTCGCCATAAAGAGCTCGTTATATCGGCTTAAGCACGCATCGATCGATGGCTACTCAACTCCTCAACGCAATGCAATTTGGTAATGGCTCCCCCGGGAAATTGTTATTAAGCCGATCTGAGTAGGTAATCTTTAGTACTATTATGTATCATATAAAGCTCTTTGTATTAACGACAACAAAGTGTTCTAGGTTTTCTAACAAACTACACCTGCTATCAACTTTTTCTTACGTTAAGGATAAAAAAATAGACAGGTATCTAGTAAGTGAAACATGAACGTGTTATTAAAACAATGTCTGAAGTCTGATGTATTCAATCTTAGTCATATAACTGCTTAAAATTTAAATTTTATAATAGTTTTATTCTATGGCGTTTTATAAGGGAATAAAAAAAACTTTCCTATTTTTTAAATAATAAGATAAATTAATTAGTTACTCAATTTGCCTTATTAATATCGTACACGCCTTTTTCGCAGTATCCAAAGCTAGATATTCTCTAGCTTTGGATACTTACCCCCTTACATTGATTTTGACATTGCTATAACACTTGATTTACTCATAAGAGACGGCTAATTTGAAATGTTTGTCTCCGCTATATCATGTCTCACTGGTTTAGAACCGATCTTAAAGCAAGTTTTCGTTTAGTTCTGACCTGCCAGCACGTATTTAATGTTTTTTAGACAAGGGTAAAAAGGGCGGGAAAATCTTTTTATGAAAAAAGAGAAAAATATTTTGAATTTTTGCTATCTAACACTACGCGCAGCTATCGAATGATAAGCTCACTACAATACCTACGAAGGCATCGAAATCTTTATGTTTTTCCCTTTTCGCGCGGAAACCCCGGCGAGCACGTGTGTTCTGAATCCGCCCGGCACTAAAAATTATATTAAATATTTTTATACAATGTGTTAAATACTTGATCAAAATAAATTGTGCGGATATTAGACAAATAATTATCCATAAAAAACTAAAAAAACAATCGATAAGTATCTCAAGTTTTTTTTCTCTTTAAGCAAACGGTGTATTTTATTCAAAGTAGTCTTGTTTCAAAGCTAGAAAGACTAACTAGCAATAAATTAAAAAATAGACTTACGATATCCAACAGAAACTCGGTTATTTTCTTGTTATCCATTTAAATAAAAAACTAATTTTTTAACTTAATTTAAATGTACTTTTTTATCGATACTTTCTTGTCATTTTATTCGTGATTCGTGATGAGCATAGGTATAGAATCACCTCTGTAAGTACTTTTCAGAATGAAACCTACACCCTGTATATTAGACTCGTTGACGCTTAATGTATCTTACTGGAGATTTGAATTGCAATTTTATTACACCTTTGTATTAAAAATAACTTGTTACTCGTAAATCGATAACATTTTTTTCCGTCTAGTCTGTCGAAGGCTTACTTTCAGTCTATCGGATTAGATGAATGTTTGCAAGATGATTACCTAGCACAGGTAACCCTAACTATGGGTCGTGGGTCGCGAGCGAATATTGAATGAGCCCTGCGTTTAGAACTTTGTAATTTGAAAAGACCTTTATTAATTTTGGTAGCTGTTAAGTACCCAGAGGTGGGTCCCGGGATTTTAAAATTGTATTTAATAGGTCGTAGCCCAGACAACTTTTGGAACCACTTCTAGCATTCAAAGTAAAGCTGAAATAGATTGATAGACAAAGTGATCAAATCTATCTATCCGATAATAAATATAAGCTTTTAGTTATCAGTTATAAGTATTTGGTTTTGAAGTGAAATAGTATATTCTAAAACCAAATACTAATACGAAGTAGAGACCATGCTTCTTTGCTTGGAAAATATTGTAAACAAACTTGACTGAATTTATTAAATATTTGCAAACTAGTTTTCATAAATTATACCCATATTGTTATGTTGACTCTTTTTACCTTACCACCATTTCAAAATTTATATATCTTTTATCGCAACGCAACCACAATTCTGACACATAAAACGACACCTCTAATGTTAAAATATCGTTCAGCCGTTTGGGCTGTAGGGCGTGCAAAAGAAATGGGCATACATACATACATACGCATGAAAAACATTACCCTTCTTCAGTCGAAGTCAGGTAATAATAACATCCTACTAGGTATGGTAATTTATCATTTAATAAATACAACTTTTTATAAAGTATTTTCTCATTGTTTTGTTTTTAAAAGTCATGAAAATATTGTTTACAATGTCTGCCTAGCACAGAAAAAGAAATTTTACACGTAACTAGCTCAAGAGGACACTGAAATTATGGTCGCTGTGCTCAATTAATCTCGAGTCTTAGATTTATTACGACTTCTTACAATATTTTATGAGACTGCGTGGAAATTAAAATAAAATCATTGTTTAGTTAAGGAATATTTGTTATGAAATAAACTTCTAATCATATCATAAATCTCTCAGTTTTATATGCGTAACCTATCTTTCAGTTTGCATATGTACTATTTGTTGACGATTCGTAAAGCTTACACAGTTGACTAGCTGATATATATAAGTATTGCGTGTTCATGTGTGTATTAATTATAGGCTTATATTTATCGCAATTATTTTAATCATCAATATTTTTACTGTGGATATATATAATAAGTATAAAAAGTAACCTATTCATAGATCGATTAAGTTACTGAATCAAAGTCACTCCTGTGTTAGTAACAATTTAGATAAGAACGAATGGGTAGTTTTACTAAAAAATAAGACATTTAATTTTTTAACGTTTAAAATGCACAGGTTAATATTAAAAAATATTAAAGTAAAGTCCCAATCGAATAATAAAATTAAGTTACTGATTAAAATGTTGCAGTAGGTACATAAGTAAAGTAAAAACTGCATTCTTATTAGGTAACCAACACAAAAAAATTTTCAATATCCAGTTAAATAAAAAACTCTAAACAGATGTATAACGAGTTCTACCTGTAAATTAAAAATACAATTAAATGCCCACTATTTTCTGCGTTGCAAACAAACTGTTGTTCATATCAAAACACATTATTCCTAGATTCCCAGGAGGATAAAGCAACTATGTAGCACTATACCCATCAAAATGTAAAGCAATCCTAATAAAGTACATTCCGCTGTGGCCCGATGTAAATAAGAGAGAAAAACCGGTCAAGTGCAAGTCGGACCCGCCCACGAAGGGCATTACAACAATAAACACCTTTGTAGTATAGGACCTCCACTTAAATATTATTTTAGGTATTTTGTTGTCATCATCACACCATCGGTAATATATTTTTTTAACTATCGAGCTACCACAGTTCATGAAATACAGCCTGGTGACAGAGACGGACAATGGAGTCTTAGTAATAGGGTCCCATTTTTACACTTTGGGTACGAAACCCTACAAATGACATTTGTATTCAACAAAACAATTCTGATTGATATTCTTCTTTTCTTCCAATAGCATTCTTACGCCTTTAACGAGATAACCTAAAAAAATACTAAAAACATTTATAAACTTGTAAAAAACGGCCAAGTGCGAGTCGGACTCGCGCACGAAGGGTTCCGTATTTCCTAGGGTGGCTACAATCACTTCAAAACGCTTTTACATTTAGGCGACTTTAGCAGCGCGACTTTGGCATACAGTCGCGCTGTCGAAGCTTTTTAAAAGTGTCTCCAAAATGGTTATTATTGTCCTATACTAAAACAACACTAGCTCAGCGCCTTGATTGAATGCAGAGAGCGCATGCGAATGTCGCGCAGCTAAACCGCGCGGATGTTGCGCTCCGTTTATAGTATGAAATTATCAGCAAAGTCGTCTAAATTATTTTTAATGGATAACCATGCCCTAATTAATGAATTATGAAGTAGGTATGTAGGTGACTATAACACTTATTACAAAGACAATAATTAATCTCTAAAAGAGGCTTTAACTTTGCCATTAAATAACTATTGTTGTTACATACAATTGGCGCCATCTCACGGATAACTGTTATACTGCTATAAAAACTAACTACTGCGCTTCGCGCAATGCATATCGAACACAAATTGTACAATAGATAGCGTTAAATAACAAAAAGAAGTACATGCGTTTTTCTTTCGCAATTGTTTAACGCACATTGTGCTAATTTCGTTATGGTATTTATGTGTGTCTTGGCGCAGTGCGTTACTAAGAATTACTAAGAAGACGTTACTAAGAATGCTGAATTTTAGAAGACGAGCGTTCGAATCTTAAGGGTGATTTTTTTTGTATTTATTCAAGTTCATAGCTTTTTTTCTTTTTTAAACAAGAATTGGTATGAGCATCAAAATTAGTGTAACAGATTTTAAATTCTACACACACAGACTAATATTGCAAAAAAAAATGCAATCCGCTGACTAAAACTAAGGCCAATTTCGGATAAATTTGACGTGCAATTAATATAGGTATTCGATGTGGAAATCAAATTTCTGTAGGTACATTGATTAAACAACTTTTTAGCAGCTTTTTTTTGAGAAAAAAATTATGCACATTTTCAAATTTATTGTTTACTAGCAGTTCCCCGCGACTTCGCCCGCGCCAAAAGACGGATTTTCCATACAAATTTTCATCCCCCATTTCACCCCCCTGATGATTTTATATCGCGACAAAAAGTAGCCTATGTCCTTCCCAGTGTCTCTGTATCTCTGTGCCAAATTTCATTTGATTCGGTCCAGTAGTTTTGGAGCCTATTCGATGCAAATAAACAAACAAACAAATCTTTCCTCTTTATAATATTAGTATAGATAGTACTAGTTTTATTATTCAATATTTATATTTGCAGTGCAATAGTTTATTTCAAGTAAAAATAGTATAATTGAAATTTGATAGATGCTTTATGTCTTTGCTGTGCATTGAAATATACCTCGAAAAAAAGCGTACATTTCGAAAACATCAGTATTATATCCCTGGGATCGATCCCAGATTCTTACGATCACACCCAAGATGTTAACCACTGGGCCAAGTGTGCTTATGGTTATATAACGAAAAGTAATAAGAAGTACGTACTCCAAGAAAAAACTCATTTTAGCGCGAACTTAAAAAACAACAATGCCAAATGACGCCATCTAGTGACGAATTTCAGAACTAACTTTTATTAATATTCGTTTATTTGCATACACCGTGCGCCCAGTTGCACGAGAATTTTATAAAATTATTATTATATTATTGGTAAATGATAAAATGTTTCTGTAAAACAATATCAATATTTAATAGGAATTAAGATGTTTCGTGGTCAATTTTTAAATCTACCTAAACATAATTATAGAACAGTATAATAAGCATAGCGCTAGCGCTCCATCTACTTTTTTTTTTGGACCAGCATTTTGTCTTCGCGATGACGATCGAAAAAGCTCTTTTTGTATTTGATTTAACAACAATTAACAATTTTCGGACTTTTTTCCTAACTTGTGCTGTAAGACCTTCCTTCTTGCCAAATTTCATGGTTCTAGGTCTATGGGAAGTACCCTATAGCTTTTGATTCCCCTGAGAAATGGGGAAAAATGATATAAAATTGGACAAAATTGGCCGTATCTTTTTTCAGCGTTAACTTAAAAGCTTGATTTTTTCACATCACTAAGGGACCATAGACATAAGAATTTGATGTTAATTTTAACTTTATACCTCCATGCGTTCCTGAGTAAAAGGGTCTTGACAGACAGACGGACAGACGGACAACAAGGTGGTCCTTTACGGGTTCCTTTTTTCTTTTGAGGTACGGAACCCTCAAAACAAAACATTTATCTTTTTCGTTTCAATTTTTGTCTCTTTTCCATTTCTTTTGTTTGAGGAAATTATATCTACATGTTAAAATAGATTTCCATTATACTAAACAACAAAGGATGAGTCAAGATATCGAACACTTTGTTCTTTACAATTATATTGTTAGGCGATGAAGCCTCCAAAATCTAATACAGGGTTATAAAATAGGTGAACAATAATAAAGTATAGTACATACATGTTCTGCTATTAATCGGTACATTACGGTAACGTAGGTACTATCTAGACAAAGTGCGCCTTATTAGACTTACAGCCAAAATCAGTTTTTTAAAGACAAAAAAAACCTAGTTATTCTAACGACGTTACGATAAAATTCAAACTCTCTCGTAATTAATACTGACATCGAAAGTATTTAAGTACACGGACTGGTGATTCGAATTTTGAAATTGTCCGAGGCCTACCAAGCGAATTCCCTTGCAAAATGGTAAGGTGCAATTGATCCCGATAGTACCAACATACATTACTCGTATTGTGCGGACATGTAATGCTGTTGTAATAGGGGTGATTATGCACCTTATGACCACTCAGCATTATGACAAAATATTGCGTCACAACATCATGTCAAAGGATCTAGCAGGTGAGTGTCATATTGTAGAGACCACAAACCACCGTCGTTCGCGCCAAAGGGCGTTTCGAGCGACAGCCACCACAGCCTTAATGACATAATTCATATCTCATTGTTGATCTATGAATATAGTTTACACATAACGTAACATTTTCATCTCACCTGTTCGGAAAGTTGAACTTTCATGTGTAGATAGCCGGGTGGGAAAAAGCTTTAACTATCTAACTACTCCTATACTATTGAATAAAAGGCCACAATCGAGAGTATCGATAGTTATTGCAATAGTCAGAGCTGTATCAGCTATCGATAGTGATTTTAATATTGAACTTTGATACTATCGATAGTATCAATAGTATCGCTATGTGTCGATAGTATTTATATTAACGGAGCTATCGATATTATCATTACTATCGATAGTCTATCGATATTATTGCTTTTGCATCAACTATCGATATCGAAAAACTATCAATAGTGGACTATCGAGCGGCAACGCTACCCCCGCGGCGCCGCTCGCGGTCAAGTGAAACGCCAAAATGTACCGGTCGGGCGCTTCCCTGATATTAAATGGAAAGCACCTTCGATTGCACCACATAAAAAAAGTAATGCACTATTTCTTTCCTCACTGTCGAAATGAAAAATAGTATGTTTAACTCGGCTGAAAGCACCCATTCCACTCTCGAGCTATTGGCGCTCTCATTTCGTTCGAGCACCAGAAACTTCTCGAGTGGAATGGTCACTTTCGTCCCTTGTATGTCCGAATCTTGTGAGAACAATCTACACTTCTGGACACATCTATAGGCCCACCTTAGAGTTTAGGTTTCGATGGCCCCTACCGAAATATGATTGCTAGATTGAACAAAAACTGTTGATGCAGTTTTAAACCTGATACTTTTTACCATCTTTTTCGATCGTATTGTTTTAAATTTGAATTCAGAATACCATACGACATGGAGCTACGCCTAACAAGTCGGATATGCGCCTTGTTAAAGGCAATTGATTTTTGAATAAAAAACATGTTTTATCAAATAAAGGTTTAATTTAATAACGCGTGTTGCCTCCATGGGCATCTACCACAGCTTTCATACGATTAAGCATAGAGTTTATCAACCGCTCTATGAAATTTTGAGGGATCATCTCCCATTCCTCTTCTATGGCAGTTTTAAACTCCTGCACCGTCTGGGCAACTGGCTGACGAGCCCTAACACGTCTTTTTAGCTCGTCCCACATGTGCTCAATGGGGTTCATGTCTGGGCTTCTGGCTGGCCAGTCCATAACTGTGATGTTCACATCCCGAAGATATTTCCTGACGATGCCGGCCCCATGGGCTCTTGCATTATCATGCATAAAAAGTAAATTTTGGCCCACATAGTCCGCGTATGGTATCACGTGAGGTTCTAAGCACTCACGAATGTACCTTTCAGCATTTAATGTTGGCAGCCGTGGTCCTGTAACAACCTCAAGTTGAGTTTTGCCCCTCGCGGATATACCGCCCAAGACAGTCCATGAGCCACCGCCATAAGCAACCCTCTCTTCAAAGCAGCATTGTGCGAAACGCTCTCCCTTACGTCGGTAGACCTTCTTCCTTCCATCATTGCCATGTAACACAATTTCAGACTCATCAGAAAAGAGTACACGGCTCCAATCTTGCTGTGTCCAATTTAAATGACTGCGTGCGAAATGAAGGCGCGCTGTTCGGTGAGCTCGCGTTAGTTTGGGCCCATTAGCTGGCTTGTGTGGTACCATATCGCGTTCTTTTAACCTTCTCCGAACAGTTCGAGCGCTCACAGATACTCCGTGGAAGTCGCGAAGTTGGATTTGTATCTCAATGGAGGTAAGGTGACGATTTCTCAAGCTAGTCGTCACGATGAATCGATCCTGCCTCTCAGTTGTTACCCGAGATCGTGGCCTTCCTTGGCGACGAACAAAGCCGCCAGTCTCTAGGTACCTCCGATAAACATTTCGGACCGTAGATCGACTTAAATTAAGTTGAGCACTCACGTTTCTCTGGCTGTGTCCGGCCTGAATAAGTGCCACAGCTTGGGCGGCGACTTCAGGTGAAGTATCCATAAATTATTGATAGAACCTCACCTTAATGTTAAGTTTTTTGCAAAATCAAAGATATCAATCACTTTTTCAAGAATTAAATCCAAGTAAACCAATAAACCAAGTTTTCTTAGTATTCGATTGTTTGATATCAACAAACAGGCTCCAAATTGTCTTTTGTTTCTTTAAATTCTGTTTGAAATTCAAAAAAAGACTATTGAATGAAATTGTAAATGTGCCAGGTTCAAAACTGCATAAAAACTTTTTGCTCGACCTAATATAAAATTTTAGCTAGAACCAAACGAAACTGAAAATACAAGGTGGGCCAATAGATGTGTCCAGAAGTGTACTATTTTTCACAAGATTCGGACAGGTTTCATATGTCAAAAATCTTTACACTTTCGCGGGTGGACGCATTCCACCAACAGCCTCCTGGCCATAATTGCGGACAGGTGGAAGAGTCGCTTTACCATGCACTGGATCTCGCTACATGCCAGTGTGAGAAAACGAATGTTAAAAAAAATATACATCTCATTAAATTAAATATAAAATCAACTCGATTCGAAGTGGAATGAAGTGAATTGAATAAATTGCTCGTAAATTTAAATTGGATTAAAATGTATTACATTAAATTGAATTCGATTGAATTTAATTAAATTAAGTTTGATTGAATTGGATTGGATTTGTTTAAAATGAATAAAATTTAATAAAGAACACAGTTACATAGTTTATAAGTAGTTTGTGTATTACCAACAAATTATGGATATAAAGTCTGACTTAAAGATTTTTTTAAATGAACTTTTACACTCCTTGTATACCTATTTAACCAATAACATCCGAATAAAATTTTCAGCTACGGAAGCTAATACCAACAGAGATGAAACGTAGATGAGATGAAATAAACATTTTCATTCAATTTTAAAGCGGTAACAACTGACCCTATAAACTTGCTTAGGTAAAGTCACTCTGATTTAAGGCACTCTGATTTACTGGAATAACTTATTCTTGAAATTCAGGTTAGAGTATGTGATGTATGAAAATGTTAATGTTAAGATTTATTGCAATAGCCTTCTTGTTTATCGAAGTAAATGTGCTAATTGGTCGCAGCAAAAATGCTAAGAATTTTTTTATTAGTTTAATAACAGCTGCGGCAGGGGCCTAGGCTGCCGCGGTATCAGCAGTATCAATTATATGGGGTCCCCAGGCTTCAAGGCCACCCCCAGCGTGTATTTATAAACAAAAAAAATCTAATATCATTGGGGATCTAGCGTGGCCCCAAAAATCGTACACGTCTTTACATTATCTATTTTGAGATGAGAGCTCTATCGGTCCGTTTATAAGTTAGCGCAAAACTTAGCACTCGCTCTCGAAGCGACACTCGAACATGCAGTTATTTTATCTTATCGTCATCATAGGAGAACATGCAGCGATAGAGTTACGCTGCGGACAGCGAATGTATGTGTGGTGTCTTTCGCCAGACAATGGCACACCTATTGTCATGCCTTACGTGCCCCTACACCTGCACACGTGATGACCTGTACGCTGATAATGTTTAGTTAGTCGCCGAGTATTGGTCCTCACAAATATAACGCCAGTTTCGATACGTAAAGAAGAACAAGATCGAATAAATGTTGTTAAGAAAAATCGTCTACCCTCTGGACTGCGTCTACTACCTACTTGGAACCCCCGTTATAGGATACAAGGCCCCTCTGCATGAGACAAGCTACGCCACTGAGCTCCAGATGTAATTGACATTAATCGACTTGTAATTAATGTCTACCCATTGTAAGAGAAATGGCGATGGTGCAATAAAGATGTAAGAGGTATTCAGTGGAGAATTACCTATGAGGGATCACTAATTAAGAGTTGTCACGGTTAAAGATAACAATGGGCAGCAAGGCAGTATTTTTTCAGGATTACATAATACAGGACACGGAATAATTATCATAATAGATTGCTTTCTAAGATGGTCGGATCATCATCATGACGGTCATGATATGTGCCTGAGCGGTTTTATCTACTCATGTGGTATTTCTGTGAATCCGAACTGAATATGTTACAATTAAAGGGCGTTTCCGTTTTAAAAATTCGAGAAGCATGATAGGGATGTACACTATTTCCCGATACCCAAGTTGGAAGTTCGACCTCTGTGTAAGAAGCTCATTTGGTATCTATTCAACTTTATGCGCGGCAGAATTTTTACTGAATATTGTGTACTAAAATGCAGAAAAGAATTTGTTTGAATCGAATATCCGTGCTCAATGTAGTGAAATACATTCATACAAGTCCAGCGAGCAATGTAATATGAAGACCTACGAGATGCTCATATCACATGCCATGAGATACTAAATACGAGTATTATTTGAGGTGTTATCTATAAAAATACCTTTATTTTTATAGATAACACCTGTATTAACGCAAGATTTGAGTTTGCCGTCATTTGCACACTAAAGAGTTAAACAATTTGACAGCAGGCGGTTTATGGTAAAATAGAGGTTTAAAGAATGGAAAAAAGTGTCTTTATTGTTTAAAATCATCTCAAAATAATGAAAGTTTCATACTAAACGTGGCCAGAATCTTAGACAACGGTGTTATTACAAAAAATTTGACCGGTTTAAATAAAGTCTAAATATTAGCCGACAACAGAGGAATGAATGACACATTCGTGACATAACCTAATAGAGAAACGCTTTTCTGATTGGCTAGCTAATAGCTTAGTCCTGGCTTAAACCCGGTACTAAGTTTTTGTAATAACGGGGTTAAAGTTGACTAAGGCCGAAATGGTGTTTTAACTTCATGTGAATAGATTAATAGAAAATTTCAGAAAGACTTATTTTTAGACGATCAGATTTTGCTTAGTATGAAAAATTGAGTAAATTTTAAAATTGAACTTGCCTTTTCCCCTGATTTCTTACGCCCGTCCCGGTGGAAATTTCGGAATCTCCTCTCTTAGTGCTACAAACATTCTCCAGAAAACTATTACAGATTTCTAGACCAGTACTGTTGGCTCAGTTTTGTCTGTCAGTCACTTGGTCATTTAGTCAGTAACGGAAGAGTTTTAAATAATAATATAGATTTATTGGTTCCGCTTGTTCATTAACATAATTATGCAAATATTACTGTCTTCGCGTTTTAAGCTTAATGTAAATGAGCAGATAACTATGGCAAAGTGCGGAAGAAGCTCTCCTATATTTTATACAATTACCTACAGCTACCTACAATTATAACTAAAAATGTATCTATCTATCGGTAAAAGAATCATCAATACGATATGTATTTCTAGTCATTATGTTTGTAAGAAACAAACATACTTACAAACTCTCAAAAACCTCCTGATGTTGTTGGTATAGACTGTATAGAGTAGAATATTGAAATTGGTGATGTTATACTTTGAACGGGGTCGATCTTAGGAATGATACGATACGTAGCATCCACAATTCCACATACCTACTGGTAATGTAAATCCTAGATATCACTTATTTTTACCATAGTTAAATATTTATGATATTATTTTACCTGCTATACCTACCTACATAATATAACACAGGGATCTAAACTTGGGTTCAAATCTGACCGAATGAAGTGTCTGTTAACTAAAACCAGAATAAACGATCAAACAGTCATGTGCCAGATTAAATGCAATTATGCAATTATTGTGGTCAAAATAATTAATTTTAAATCAGAATTATTACTGTGTTTATTGGAATAAGTATTATAAGCTACCATTTTCACTGGGTATATTGTTAGCGTTTCAGTTTTGTTAACATTTCAATATTTTTGTTTGTAGAATAAAAAAAATAATCAAACAATTAGGTATACTTAACGAATGATACATTTCTAATAAAGAAATTTCTTTAAAGTGGTATGGAGAATTCCTATCAGTCACCGAAATATGATTATTTTAACTCGTTCTTAAGAGATTTAAGTATAGTCTTAGAAAACTAATATTTTTTAATTGTATTAACAATGACTTTAATGTACAGTTATGATGAGTGAGCAGCACGTCAGGTCACCCATGTGAAGTACGAAAACAGCTTTTATTACGTAGGGAATAGAGGCGGTCTCAAGGTCAGGTAGTATGAATGCGGCCGTGTGTACAGTTGCCAGCACATCAGACTATACATATTTTTTGCAAAACGCCTCTGTTACAATGATATAAGTAAGATACCGCAGTGTTTACCTTTTCGTGCTTTCGTCCATACACTGATGGCCAATATGAACAAAACCAACAATAGGCGCGAATTTGCAAAGTAACCTGTCTAGGACCATTTTTTTTACTTTTATTCTATTTATTTCTGAGCAAACTTTAGCAAGAGACAGACGACAATAATTTTGGAAACAAATTAAGTGATTCTATATATCTTACGGATTATTATTATTATTTAGTTTTTGAGTGTTTTCGTCTAGTTTTAGTCTCCTTCAGCCCTAGTTCCCTCTTAAAAATAACTCTTTACTGCATACTCGTACCATAAAAGTAATCACAATAGTTATCACAATATTTTTAAATTACTTTAATTTTTCAGTAAAAATATGTATATCCATGAATCAAGGAGGCTGTTACGGCCAACAAATCAACAAACTTATTAACCCTTGTAAATAATTAGGCGGTCCAAATAAAATAATGTCTAATTTCAGCTTTTCTTGAGAATGATATTGTTGACTTAAAATTTAGGTTTTAAAGAAAATATAAATCAAACCAGCAGAGAGCGTGTCTGGCCACACGCAGTAGGTAGGATAGAAGAAATAATTTAATTTAATAGGTATAGTTTTCCTTCTAATATGTATGCTTTAATGTAAAGAACTTTACGCACTCAAAAGTAACCGTTTTGGTGATTTACATAGATTTATTCGGAGTTGGTTCTCCACATTTAACTGAGTTTTTAACTTTATAGATGACAGTGTCGCCCAAAATGCGAAATTTAGTTATTAATATGGAAAGCCGGACATTGAAAACTGGAGGTAGTGCGTAAACTGTCATAAATATTGTTCTACGGCTATTTCAAATCGGTTTTAGTGCTTAACTATATTATTATATACTTTATAAGTAAAACAACAAATCTTTTTACTACAATTTGTACGTTTATTTTCTGCTACTGCTACTCTGATCATAGAATGAATTAAAATAATAGGGCTCTGATTAGGAAACGTACGTACCTAAGTACTATAATTTAATATTATAATTTTGGGAAAGCAGCGTAGAAGCTGTGTTTTACTAGGAGTAAAAGCATTTAATTTGAGTGTTTAACCTTAGGATAACTATCATATATTCTGTGCTTTAGGCAGCGGTAGCGGTTTGTGGTTTTTAGTAACACAAAACTTTTTTCAAAACTCTACGCCTGACCGTAATAAAAAAACTGAAAACAACTCACATTCATAAAATTACTACTTAAATTGTATGTTTATTAAATTAATAATTCGCGTCTAGCCAGCAAAGCATGTTCAATAATTCCTAAAAACTTTATCTAAAGAACGAAGTGCCTTTAAAAAATAAGTAAAGTTAGGATTCAAAATTCTAAAATAATTAAATTAACTTTAAATATGAAATACAAAAAAATATGGGCTATGTTTCACCACTTAAGATAAATTGCGGATCGATAGATATAAATTGACTTTTTTTTCAATACGCCAAAAAATGTATCATGATTATGATAGTATTTTTATTTAATGATTATTCAAGAATTTCTATGGCCACATTGCTACAACACAAACACTGGTTCAAGTAGCTTCTGCTATTAATTTAATTTTTAGTTAAATAGACTAGGTACCTAGTTTAGTAATTAGTGATGGTAAAGAATGCTTTTTAATCTGTTTTATTTTGAGTGCTTTTTGTAAACCTGTTACAATAATAATATAACTTATATTTCTTTATAAAACATTTCGCATATAATGCTTAGTTCCCAATCATTAAGAATCGTAGCCGATTCAAGGTTTGGTTGATAACTGAGGTGAGTGACGTCGCGGCTCCGTGCAATTCTTACACCAATAACAGTAATAATATGGTTGTATATAGAACGTTATCATTGAACTACTGATTTTTAACATAAATCCAATTCAACCCACAATATTTCACTGACTAGTTGATACCAATACCAACATATTGCCTGCGATTGTACACCGCATTTTCATATACTTAAAATAAATATTCAAATGAACTAGTAATAAATCAGTTTTATTATGATAGTTGTTTACGTTTTCACATGTGACTTACGCGTAGACACGTAAAGAAACCGTTTTATAAGTATTATTTCAGATTTGTTGTCAACTCTATTTAATTTTCATAAAAACTTAAGCTCTTATAGGTCGAAATTCATAGTCATAGCATTTAAGACGTCATGTACTACTCATATGATTAAAAAAAACTATATGCATTGTGTTATTATGTCATTTGCGTGTACGCAAATAATCGAATGAATACAATTAGGTATGAAACTTAATAAAAAGAGCATTGCAACTTATAGGTACGTTATCCACAATAACTTGAAATTAATGCCACCGGCTTAAGGTGGTAGTTTCACAATAATGAGGTACTTCTGTATAGCGAAATGCACCGGGTCTAGAAGAAACACGTGGGTGGTAACTGCACAGCTCGCTCGCGCTATCATCGCATCATTCGCATCGAGTTACTTATTACGCATTCCGTAGGTAGGTACATACGCGCGGGGCGGCAGCATAGGTGGTGGGTTGGGGTATGGCAGGCCTCTGGAAGTGGATGGCTCTTGGTGCAGTAGGGCAGCTAGAGCCGGCGTAGAAGGCGGGAAGGCCTGCACCGGCAGCGGAGGCGGCGGCGGCGGCGGCGGCATTGGCGGTGGCGGTGGTAGAGGTGGTAGAGGCGGCTGACATGGGGGCGCTTGCGCGTTCTCCTCGAAGCACTGGTTGCAGGGGTATTGGTAGGGGTCGAACTGGTTGAATGGCCACTCGCGATCCATCACTGACCACTCGGCCATGGCAGCCCGGCGTGGTCAAGATACTAATGCGCAGCGGTAGTGCACGCGTGCACCGGCGGACGCATCGCGCGCGCACTGACTGACGCGCCCCGCCCGGTCTGTCCCGCACCACCCATGCAACTTGTAAACAAACTGCAAATCCTTTATCTGGCGATGCAGTACAGTCGACTGCATCAAGAAGCGGTGTGCGATCATTCGCAACTTTATTACTAAAATGATAAAGCGTGCGAAGCGGTTGATACAGTAGCTAGCGACTGATAAAGGGCAGTTCAGCAGCGTCTAATCACAGCGGTTTAATGATGTTTGCTTAAAATAACAAAACATTTTCTTATGGAATTGCAAATTGACTTTTATATGGAAACAACTATGTGTAACTTGACTAAATACTTATTTCTAAAATGATTCATTCTTCATGTTTGCTTAGCCTAAGTGTATAACAGGTAGAGAATTTTTATACGCTCTCAAGTTCAGGTTTTCTATATTAATACAGCTTAATTCCTTTATTTATGTAGAGTTAAGTCAACTAACTATAGTAACTACTACTAATTATATCAACTATATAAAAAGTTTCATCAGCAGTGCATCTAATTCGAATCCAAGCCAAATATGGTTCGCAGAAATCCCAGTCTGAATCCAAGTATTCACTAATTCGGAATTAAACTGGGGGTTAAATAGTTTATTCCTGATTGGTAAGCTTACATTAATACAAATTATTGCTGAACACAATACGCAGAATTATAAATAGGAATCACAATAATAAAGACACCTTGCAGAACTCGATAGGCCTCCGTTTGCAATAATTGCAAATTAATTGGAAATTAAGATGAGGACAGCAATGTATGCGTTTGTATCATATACGAGTAGGTACTCACTTAATAAAAGTGGCAGTGAAATGTCCCTTACACCGTTATCGAAAATAGGCTCTTGGGGTCCCTGTGCCCTTAGTTTTTACAAAGATCTCTGGAAAAGGCTAACTGATTCTACTGGTGATCAAAAGGCTGGCAGCTACCTTGGGCAAAGAATCAGTATTGCTATCCAGAGGGGCAATGCTGCCAGCCTTTTGGGCACTATTTTTTTTCGGCACTGCTGGGGCTGATGCTTTTTATACTTTGTAAATATATATATATATATATATTTACATTACTTTTAGTTAAGTTTTAGGTTAGTGTGTATATTTAGTAAATTATTTTTGTTTCCGTTATCGATATATCGACTATAATGCAAAAGTCGTGCGGTATACAGTATCTATGAAGTTCCAAGAAAAATGTCAATGAGTGCGGTCTACATACTAAAATGTGGACCGCTACACTCGCGAGTCCCGATATTGTAGGGTAGTGCTACTGCTTTGCGAATGTATCGGTGCAAAAAAAAAACGCAGTGAATACCTATGTATATAGGCTCAAAGAACTATGCCCGGATAGCGAAGGGACGTGGGTTCGAGTCCCACCGGATTATACAGTCGATTGATTTTTGTGAGCAAAATTTAATTGACGAGATTGAGCTCTACCGCCAATTTCTAAGCCGATACCGACGTCATAAATCGACCCGACGCGGTGTCAAATAGAGCATCAATTACTAATCATTCGATGGAATTTAAGACCATGCAAAAAATCTCAGTTATCAGCCAATACATTCATGTTTCTGACATCTACTTAATTTATAAGGCCAAAATGATACTTGTCGAAAATACTGTTTTAATCTTTGTTTTAGAACTCAAAATGTTTAGAATTTAACAATAGGAATATACCAGTTGATGGTAATATAAACTTGTGCAGCTTTTAGTTAAAGCACGACGTGTTTGCGGAGAGCTCAACACGCCGGCGAGCGGTGAGGCAACAATTTATACCTAATATGAATGTTCCAATCCTATGTCCTTTAGTAAATAGTCCGATAAAATCTGCAGGCAAATGAAAAAAAGTACAGTAGGTACAGCACAGTGAACTACACATCAACCTGCCCTGATCTGTCAAATTTCCGCAACCATATGTCGATCACATAGAGTTCCATATTGTTTGAGATATATTGACCGATTTGGGTACCCGCAATTAAAATGTTCCCCATAGTAAGCCAGAGTCTGCTAAATACCTTGATTTTGATATTCGGCCCATACCAATACCAGAGCTGTCATAATCTTGCTATTCAATTACGATTCTGTAACAATTTTGAGAGTGAAAAGCATACGGGCTCCTGTACTTCGATACTATGACCAAACGAGACCCTATAGAGGGTGGCCCTAGCCTCTGGCCATTATATGAATAACTAAACTGGTTTAGTTTAGTGGGATATTTCAAGACAAACTGCAAAATATCTCAACAATCGATTCAATATTAAAAGAAAAACTCAATGTTTGGTGCTTGTGGCGCAGTGGGATGGGAGGTGCTTGTGGCGCAGTGGTGGCAGTGCTTTGGTAGTGATATCAAAAGTTAAGCAACCCACAGCGCAGTCGTGATTGGATGGGTGACCATTACGACCATTTATTTAAGTGACGTCCATGACAAGCATCTCCGTGCTTCGGAAGGCATGTTAAGCAGTTGGTCCCGGCAAATATCTGTTGGTATTAGTCGTTAAGCCTAGTCAGAGGCCCAAGGGCGGCTTGAGAACATCTGACAGTAAGGTTTGTCACTTACCTTACCAATCCACACTGAGCCCGCGTGGTGGAGTATGGCTCGTACCTCCTCATAGTTGAGGTGAGGCCTTTTCCCAGCAGTGGGATCTACATAGGCTGTCTTTTTTTAATGTTTTAAATATATCACTTTAAATCAGTCTACCTAGTTGCATGGTCTACAAAGTACCAAGCAGACTGCAAACTGTTCTAAATTATCAATGACAAATACGAGTATACAGTATGTTGTAATGAATTAACATTTAAATTAAAAATTATAACCTATTTTGTTTTGTTTTCTTGACTAATTTATCAAATAACTATTTTACGTTATTGTTAAGTATCATCTTGTCAGCACAATGTTACTTTGCATCACGGGCATTAAATTGATTTATGTAGGTAGATGGCGCATTGAAAATGTCGGCACGTTTTACCAAAAAAAAAAATCAATTCACGTAGATGTGGACAGTACAAGAGCAAGCACCAAAATTATTATTTCCATATTGTTTTGCCGCTTTTCTAATAAAACTCAGCAAATCTATGAGAAAGTTGGTTTTCGGTTTTATATTATCAATTCAAGTGTTTTTTTTTTTTCTAAAATGTGATTGCGAATTGGCAATTCTACTAAAACATACGATATTTTTTAAATGTTGTTATGTTCATTGACAGTAGTTCACACCCTGAAAACTCTGTGCTATCCCATGGTGCTCAAAACACTGCGAATGGCAATTGTAATAGTTTTTTAGGGTTCCGTACCCGAAGGGTAAAAACGGGACCCTATTACTAAGCCTCCGCTGTCTGTCTGTCTGTCTGTCACCAGGCAGGCTCATGAACCGTGATAGCTAGACAGTTGATATTTTCACAGATGATGTTATCTATGTTATTGTTTCTGTTATCGTTCAGAGATGCAATAAGCTGAAGTGGCAGTGGGCTGGTCATGTCTGTCGCAGAACTGACGGGCGTTGGAGTAGGAAGGTTCTCGAGTGGCGACCACGTCTCGGGAAACGTAGTGTTGGGCGCCCCCCTGCTAGGTGGACCGATGACCTGAGGAAGGTGGCCGGTGGTGCCTGGATGCGAGAAGCGGAGGACCGTGAAAGTTAGCGCCGTCTAACGTCTCGGAGAGGCCTATGGACTGCAATAGGCTGGTATGATGTATTTTTGTTGGCCGCTATAACAAGAAATACTAAAAACAGAATAAAATATATATTTCCGGGGAGCTCCCATACAACAGACGTGTTTTTTTTGCGTTTTTTGCTCGCTTTCAATAACGGCAACAGAAAGACGCTTGATATATTCACTTTAAAAATAAATAATTAAATTACAATAATCTATATATATAAAAGAAAGTCGTGTTAGTTACTTCACTTATAACTCAAGAACGGCTGAACCGATTTAGCTGAAAATTGGCAGGGAGGTAGTTTAGAGCCAGGAGAAGGACATAGGATACTTTTTATCCCGTTCGACATCATTCCCGTGTGACTTGACATGTAACGTCAGTCACTATAAAACGTGGTATAACAAAAAAGAATCAGACTTGGAATAACAAAATTGACGTATAATGACAGCTATGTAATGACGTATGGATGACTATTTGATATTTGTAAGAAATCAATAATATAACTATTTCTATTAAATAAATAATTAACATTATTGCCCAATTGCCCATTCGTATAAACAGTGAAGTGAACTATAAAACTCGGTATGGTTAAAAATTTAAGTTTTTAGGTGAAGTGAAGTTTAATTAATAATGCCGCGACCAAGACGATCGAATCTTTCCCGACAAAGCCGTGATGCAAGAAGAATACGAAATACTGCAAATGAAAGGACTGAAGAAGAACAAGAAATTGCACGTGAACAGCGCTGCGATAGTATGGCTCGACTTCGTGCTTCTCAATCACGAGAGCAAAGTGAAGCAGCCCGTGAAACAGCTCGGTTGGCAATGCAGAATCGTCGAGCGAACAACAGAGGTCAACAAATAGATAATTTGCGACGCAGAACAAGATATTTATCAAGTGCTGATTTGAATCGAGCAGCGTTTCAATACGATTGCAGCAATGATTACAGCTTGCATCCTAGCGTTTGCATTGGGCAAATGGACGTAGTTTGCGAGTATTGTGGTGCATTAAAGTTTTCCGGAGAAACGCCTGGATTATGCTGCCTTAATGGTAAAGTGAAATTGCCATTGTTGACTCCGCCACCTGAGCCATTGTATTCATTGCTTTGTGGCGAAACACAAGAATCACGCCACTTTCTTGCAAATACTCAAAAATACAATGGTTGTTTCCAGATGACGTCATTTGGGGCAGATATTATCGAAGAACGGGGATTTAATCCGACATTTAAGGTATTTATTTTTGTACTTATATAGAATGTAGTTAAAGAATAACTTACTTTATCTATTGGTACCTATGTAGTATATTTGCTAATTCTGAACTCTACTCTCCCACCGAAAAAAGTGTTTATAACCCAGTTAATACTGTCTGGTTTTTATTTTGTAGATACAAGGACAGATTCATCATCGAATTGGATCATTACTACCTTTCGAAGATACACAGAATAAATTTTTACAAATATATTTCATGGGCAACATGGAAGAACAACTTGATCGACGCCTAGAGATCAATGCAGGAATGAAGCGAGCAATTCTTCAAGACTTGCAGTGTCTGCTTCATGAACATCATGCGTTGGTCAGGTTGTTTAAGAGTGCTTTAGAGCGCATGCCAAGTGATGACTATAAAGTTGTTATCAAAGCAGATAAACGACCATCTGGAACACACGAAAGGACATTTAATGCTCCAACAGTAGACGAAGTTGCCATCCTGATTGTTGGTGAACAATTGGAAAAACGCGATATTGTGCTTACACGTCGCGATACTGGGCAACTGCAACAAATATCTGAAACTCATCGATCATATGACACATTGCAATACCCGCTGATGTTTTGGCAAGGAGAAGATGGATATTATTTTAATATTAAAATGAAAAATCCATTGAATGGTGAGTATCAGTATCATAATTTATTTCATTTATTTGTGAAAGACACTGATTTAAAATAATGCTTATTAAAAAAATGGTTAATGTCTGTATTGTTTGCCTTTAAAATTTGCCTTTGAAATGGTTAATTATCAAATTTTTAATTTCAGGTGAAGAAACTACAAAGAAAGTTAGCTCAATGAATTATTACGCATATCGTTTGATGATTCGTCAAAATGCTGACAACTATTTGCTGCGGTTTCGTCGATTGTTTCAGCAGTATTGCGTTGACATGTATGTAAAAATAGAAACGGAACGTTTAACATTCATTAGGTTGAACCAAGCCAAACTGCGTTCTGAGGAGTACATCCATTTACGTGATGCAGTTAATACTGAAGGAAATGCAGCTAATATTGGTCGATTAACTATTCTGCCGGCGACATACATTGGTAGTCCACGTCATATGCATGAATATGCACAAGATGCAATGACATATGTTCGTCATTACGGTCGGCCCGATCTCTTTATTACTTTTACCTGTAATCCAAAATGGATAGAAATTACTCAATTGCTGCTTCCCGGACAAACATCAAGTGATAGACACGACATCACAGCACGTATATTCAGGCAAAAAATTCGGTCCCTGATGAACTTTATTGTTAAACAACGCGTCTTTGGAGATACTCGATGCTGGATGTATTCAATCGAATGGCAAAAGCGAGGCCTGCCGCACGCACACATTCTTATTTGGTTAGTGGAAAGAATTCAGCCTGACCAAATAGATGATATCATATGTGCTGAGATTCCTGATTATGAAGTCGATCCAGACCTACATGATGTTGTTACTACTAATATGATTCATGGACCGTGTGGTGCCATCAATCCCCAATCACCTTGCATGGTCGATGGAAAGTGCTCTAAACGATATCCACGGAAATTAACGGCGGAGACTGTCACTGGCAATGATGGTTATCCGCTGTATCGGCGTCGATCACCAGATGACAACGGTCGAACTGTCACAACGAAAGTGAAAAGAATGGATTTCGTTGTCGACAACAGTTGGATTGTTCCATATTCGCCACTTATTTCTAAATCGTTCAAGACACATTGCAACGTTGAATACTGCAATTCAGTTAAGTCCATAAAATATATTTGCAAATATGTCACGAAAGGCAGTGATATGGCGGTTTTTGGATTGCAATCCTCGAATACCAACGATGAAATTTCACGCTATCAAGTTGGTCGTTATGTGAACTGTAATGAAGCGATTTGGCGTATATTCGCATTTCCCATTCACGAACGTCATCCTACTGTTACGCATTTGGCGGTGCATCTGGAGAATGGTCAACGAGTATATTTCACGGCTTCGAATGCTACGCAACGTGCTGAAACACCTCCAGCAACTACATTGACCAGTTTTTTTGCAATCTGCCAAAGCGATCAGTTTGCACGAACTTTGCTTTACTCGGAGATGCCACGTTATTATACTTGGAATGCTTCATCGAAGAATTTTCAAAGACGGAAGCAAGGCGATGCGGTTCCTGGGTATCCAGATGTGCGTTCTACTGATGCTCTTGGTCGTATGTATACAGTTCATCCAAAGAATAATGAATGTTTCTATTTGCGGTTGTTGCTGGTAAATGTGCGTGGGCCAACGTCATTTGAGTCACTACGAACTGTTAATGGTGTAATATTCCCAACATATCGTGCTGCATGTGAAGAATTGAAGTTATTAGAAAACGATAGTCATTGGGATACGACAATCGCTGAAGCCATTATCTGTGCATCTCCAAGTCAGATACGCACATTATTCGCTATCATAATTTCGACATGTTTTCCATCAAACCCATGTAACCTGTGGCACAAATACAAGGATAATATGTCAGAAGATATTTTACATCAAATTCGTGTCAGTTCCAGAAATCACGATATTGAGATGAATGAGGAGATACATAATCGTGCTTTACTCTTGATCGAAGATATGTGTTACCTCATGTGCGGTAATTTATTAATCAGGTTAGGAATGCCAGCACCATATCGTGAAATGAATGACGCATTTAATCGAGAATTGGAACGGGAACGTGAATATGATCACCAGGAATTAGATTTAGTAGTTCAAACGAATGTACCCCTGTTGAATTACCAACAAAAGAAAGTTTATGATACTTTAATGAAGGCAATCGATGATGAAAATGGTGGTTTATATTTCCTAGATGCCCCTGGTGGAACTGGCAAGACATTCCTCATGTCATTAGTTTTAGCAACTGTTCGGGCGAGATCTAACATAGCGGTTGCAGTTGCTTCTTCTGGAATAGCAGCCACATTGTTAGAAGGATGCCGTACGGCTCATTCAGCATTCAAATTACCGTTAAATCTTCAAACTATTGAAGAACCAACGTGTAATATTGCAAAACACTCAGCAATGGCCAAAGTTTTAGCGGTATCGAAAATCATCATCTGGGACGAATGCACAATGGCGCATAAACGTGCATTAGAAGCACTTAACCGAACATTAAAAGATTTACGCAATGACTCGAGATGTTTTGGAGGAGCAATGATTTTACTTTCTGGTGATTTCCGCCAAATACTGCCAGTAATTCCAAGATCTACGGCTGCCGACGAAATAAACGCTTGCCTCAAATCGTCAAATCTATGGCGCCATGTGAAGAAACTGCAACTGACAACAAACATGAGAGTTGCATTGCTTAATGATACATCTGCTGAAGATTTCTCGGAGCAATTGCTGACTATCGGTAATGGTCAAGTACCTGTCGATGAATCGAGCGGATTAATATCATTTCCAAATAATTTCTGTAATTTTGTCTCATCAAAAGACGAACTTATCAACAATGTATTTCCAGAAATTATTTCTAACTACAAAAATTATGAATGGATGAGTGAGCGAGCAATTTTAGCGGCTAAGAATAAAGATGTAGATGACCTAAACAACATAATTCAAAATAAGATCATTGGAACAATGCATTCATTCAAATCTATTGACTGCGTCACAAATGAAGATGAAGCCACCAACTATCCAATTGAATTTTTAAACTCTTTGGACGTGCCTGGCTTACCACCGCACAATTTACGCCTAAAGGTTGGCTCCGTAGTAATCATGCTTCGAAACATAAACCAACCAAAACTGTGCAACGGTACGCGTTTGGTGGTTAGAAAATTGATGAACAATGTAATTTACGCTACGATAATGATAGGAAAATTCAAAGGTGAGCAAGTTCTCATTCCGAGGATACCGATGATCCCAACCGATATGCCGTTTGAATTTAAAAGACTTCAATTTCCGATACGTCTTGCATTTGCCATGACCATCAACAAATCACAAGGCCAATCCTTAAAAGTTTGTGGTTTAAATCTAGAACATTCATGTTTTTCCCATGGTCAATTATACGTGGCATGTTCACGGGTCGGAAGACCATCTGCGTTGTTTGTTTTTGCGCCTGATAATAAAACAAAAAATGTCGTGTATCACAAGGTACTTAAATGAAGAGCAACCTATGTACTAAAATACAGAAATAATTATGAATGATTGATGTAGAAATTTAATTTTTTTTGTATTTTTTCCAATAAAAAAAAAAACTGCTTATTTATTGACATTAAGGCGGAACAAAGTTCGCCGGGTCAGCTAGTAATCAATAATAATACATACAAATGAGTTTTTTTGCCTATACTGTCTAATGCTATAAGTTAATGGTACGGAACCCTTCGTGCGCGAGTCTGTCTCGCACCTGGCCGGTTTTTCTATAATACTACTCTACGGAAAAGTGTTTATGCTTTAGAGCTTCATTTTGAGCTTTACCCCAGCACTCTAGGAGGTGCATAGATACAGCTAGTCAAAGGTGGGCATTGTGACCGTAGAACTATTTTCCAAGACACGTACCGGCTGACATAATGCTTCTAAAGTCGTCAAAAATTTACTATTAATATTTGAACAATCATTATTAAATTAAATCAAATTTCACTTACAAAAATTAATCGACTGTGTCATCCGGTGGGACTCGAACCCACGTCCCTTCGCTATCCGGGCGAGTGCTCTTACTAACTAAGCTACGGAGGACGTTAGTCAGTCGACGAATTTTTGCAAGTGCTTGCTACGCCAGTGAGCCGGCGTTCGATTACATCAATACTTGGAGAATGTACCCGCATGTATCCAATGGAAATATTTTTACAAATATTTAACCATCAGTTAAGATAAAATCAGCTTTAACTTATTATATTTTTATAACTTAAGCAATTATTTTGCAAGTTTTTACGAAATTAAATCAAATTTCACTTACAAAAATTAATCGACTGTGTCATCCGGTGGGACTTAGTTGGTAAGAGCACTCGCCCGGATAGCGAAGGGACGTGGGTTCGAGTCCCACCGGATGACACATTCGATTAATTTTTGTAAGTGAAATTTGATTTAATTTCGTAAAAACTTGCAAAATAATTGCTTAAGTTATAAAAATATAATAAGTTAAAGCTGATTTCATCTTAACTGATGGTAAAATATTTGTAAAAATATTTCCATTGGATACATGCGGGTACATTCCCCAAGTATTGATGAAATCGAACGCCAGCTCACTGGCGTAGCAAGCACTTGCAAAAATTCGTCGACTGACTAACGTCCTCCGTAGCTTAGTTGGTAAGAGCACTCGCCCGGATAGCGAAGGGACGTGGGTTCGAGTCCCACCGGATGACACAGTCGATTAATTTTTGTAAGTGAAATTGGATTTAATTTCATAAAAACATGCAAAATAATTGCTTAAGTTATAAAAATATAACAATCATTATTATATCTGAGCAGATGAAGACAAATTAGTTAAATTTTGAAAAGATTCTGAACGGTCTTGGGACCAAGCGTCCCTTCCAATCCGCTACGATGAGATTGGGACGCACAAAATTTTCTTGTGTCTCCTTACCTGCCTATAAATCCTCATCTTACTGCATGCCGTACTGCTTTAAACAGTGCCTGAAACAGATCACTTAATGTCCAAAAAAATACATTTGATAAAGTAAGCGAAAAAAAGATCGACCATAAGCAGTCCAGTCACCGAATTGCAGAAGAGCTTGCCACTCACCACTCAACAGTTTTGGATTACTTGATATCCATGGTTATGTGTAAATGCTATTTTTGTACCTACCACACGATTTGTGTGACAGAAACTTGGTGAACAGGATTACCATCTGCGAAACATTGCTCAAAGCTCAAACGAAATGTATTGATCTGTTTCTGAAAATATTAGAAACAGCCGATGAGGTGAAGTTAGCAAGGTGAGCCTTCGCAAATAGTCCCAAAACCTGCCCTCACTCCAAACAAAGTCATGTTGTGTGTAGGTGGGACTGAAAAGGCATTTTGTACATTTTCCACATGCCCAAACGACTGATTCTGATGATAATTTATTCTGTGTATCTCCAAAACAATTAAAAAATCTAAAACAAGTTTTTTTCAAGAAAAACGCCCATAATAAAAAAAAATCTAAAAGGTGTACCCTTCGACCAGGACAATGCTCAAACATCTTTGTCGACTAACCAAAAATTAATGGACCTTGGTTGGAAAACTTCCTAAAGTTTTACTGGTAAAAATAAAACCTAGAAATAGTAATAATATTATATATTTTTTATTACGCCCTGATCGTGAAATGTACGGAGTCTTACTACCAGTAGATACACCGTGAATTTCAGTCAGAGCGCCTAACTGCGTAGAAAGCTAATCCATTAAACTATTTTATCAAATCAATCTCCTAGGTATTATATCCTGGATAGTATAAACTGTTTGGAATTGCTCTAAGCAGATTCTGCTCTAATCTGGCAAGAAAGTAAATAAATCCAACCAGTACCATATTTCGCCAAGATAAACAGGTGCAACAACTGTCAAAGTCAAAAATAATTTATTCAATTTAGGACAGAAAATGCCACTTATGAACGTCAAAATGTAAAAAGAGTCAAGTCAATAAAGTTTATAATAAATAAGTAACTGTTCTTTGCCTTCGGGTAACTTTTTCCCACTGGAAATAGAACCATCTTCATATGTTACACAGAAGCAAAAAATATGGTAAAGCTACAAGCCTGTTGCCATCACATTACCACAGTATAAATAATAGTGATATAACTTATAGTGCAACTGCAGACGCGTAGACGGCGCACAGTCTAATAGAATTTATAAGGCAAAAATGCCTTTTAAATTCTTAGCAGCAGAAAAACACTGTGTAGTGTTTTGCCGAGTAGGTAGTGATTTCACAGTAAAGCAACTAAGGCCCACTTTTACGAAACTCTGTTAAATATGATTAACGCTAAATATGATTAACGCTAAATATGATTAACGCTAAATATGATTAACGCTAAATATGTTTATAATATCATCCCGTTTCCGTCAACGTCGAATGACTGACAAAGACAGAATGATGTTTTAAAATTTTAATATATTTAGCGCTAATTGTATTTATCAAGTTTCGTAAAAGTGGGCTTAAGAATAGATTTTACATTTAAACTGCAATCGCAAATTGTTTAACTTTTTATTATAAAAACTAAACTTGCTAAACTAAATTTAAGGGATTCGCATCTATCCAAATTCGGAATAAACTTGATAGGAATTCATTTGTTGCTTCATAAACAAACTGTTTCATTTCCATGTAACAATGTAGATGATGTTTACCTTAATTTAGTTAAATATCAAGACTGCAAGTCACCTTGGACTCGTCACCAGATTGGGGTCGGTGCATAAAATCTAATTGACATATCACGCTTCTTGTCATTGGGTTATCAGACGGGCTGTAAGTAACGTATACATTATATAATGTTACATACTCGTACCTGTGAAATGTAGTACTTTTCCTAACTAGCTAGAATGTAAAATGATGCCGTGTTAGAGAGTTAACTGATTGATTAGCTACTATAGAGGTACATAGGTACTTTTGAATCGGCTGATTAAAAAATGTGTGTTGGTGAAATCCGGGCTTAGTTTTACATGACTTTTGTTTTTTGTCCAAACACCAAGGACGGTCAAGATGCAAAAAAATGAGATTGCAATCTGAATATAAGTGCACATGATCTGTAACAATAAATTCTCTAATGACAACTGTAATACGAGAAAGTGAATGTACATTTTTACCGGATCCTTACAAAAATAAAGTGGAATTGGTCATGTACTCGTACAAACAAAAGGTTTCAGAATACAACATACAACCGTTATTTGAAGACTCACTGCAAGAACCAAAAGGTATACACCACTCAATTCTTCTGCCGAACTTTTTTTTCAAAGAAATGTTACCTTTACACATATAGAAAACGCGTTTTAGGCACAAAAACACTGTAATTTGAAAATCCAAAAGATGACACGATCCCAAAAACAATATGCGATAATCTTTTAGCGTGTCAAAGAGGCGATGAGGACAGATTTCTAGTAAATCTGTCCTCTGATCCTCTCTTTTGCTCTGATCTAGCAAAGAGCACATAATTCTAGCGGTAGACCCTTTTAACTATTGAAAACTGCCTTACGGCGTGAATATGAGACATTTTTTAAGCCGACTTCGAACTTACTGCGAATATATCAGAATGTTTCAATACATTTTTTAAAAGCCGTTTGAAAGAAATCATAGGAAATTTATATTGACAAAGAAAAACGTAAGAAAATGTTTGTAAAATTATTAACACACTTTACTGCCAAGCGAATACATACTGAAGGAGGATTAAGCTTATTAAAAAGCTCATTGCATATATTGCATAAATAATATCGAAAAATGGAAAAGTACTTCAAAAGATATTGAATGAGTGTGATAACTCCAAATATTTTAGGATGGTCCATACGTCGCACCGACCATTTGGCCCTTCCAAATGGATAAACTAAAAAATATCGAAAATACCAAACATTTTTTTTTAAGACGGTATAGTAAGAGTCGAGATATAACAATAAACATGCACAAGATTATAAAGAAAAGAAAAGCTCTAGAAAAGTGGACCTAAAATTAGATATTACGGCATATTTGAATACTGATAAGTTTCAATACAGGGCCCGAGAATGCCACAAAGATAAACTGTGCTCAATTGGAGCCAAATCTAGATTACCTAGTAAAGTGTATTTGGTAATGCTCCTCGTATTTACAACAAAATATCGAAAGCGTACCGAAAAGTTTTAAATCGGTTTATAAGGTTTATAAGAATTTCTAAAGTTTCGATTTAAGCTAGTGGTAGTGAATCAGAAATAAATATAAAGAATGACACTAAAGATTTGATACATCAACTGATATAAAAAGAAAATGTTTAGAATTGAATGCATGAAATTTGAGTTGCGATTGCGAGATAGGCGAGATACTCGGTTGTATTTTTGTTAAGTTAGTATTA
Organism: Pyrausta nigrata; assembly: GCA_949316185.1. Classification (NCBI taxonomy): domain Eukaryota; kingdom Metazoa; phylum Arthropoda; class Insecta; order Lepidoptera; family Crambidae; genus Pyrausta; species Pyrausta nigrata. Next base: position 7,737,450 of record OX438936.1, read on the forward strand.
CAAATACTTAAGTTATTTAGCTTTAAATCTTTTTGTTTAAGTACTTAGGTAAGCAATAATTTCTTTCTGCAGCAATAATAAGAATAGAGAAAAATAAAGAAGGTACCTAATATTGTTATTTCATTTTTATGGCTACAAATAATTGTGGTTGACGGATACACATAATTAAACACCCGCATAACGTGCCATGAAATTGACTTACACCTAGGAATGTCACTTACTTATTCTAACTAATCAGAATCAAATTAAATTAGAAATAGGCTGTCAATAAATAAAACCTAATCAGAAAAAAGGTCATTATTGAATTTGGCAGTTGTAATTTACTTTAGTTATAATTTAACTTATATAGGATCTGATTTTCTCAGAATGTAACCTTTAGAAGATAAACATAGGTACGCAGTATTGTAAAACTGAAAAATAAACTTTTTTAAGAAAGATTATTATAAAAGATTTTAGGGACTGACTAAATTCAAAAATGGAAAAGTCAGTATTGAACCTCCTCCGCCCAAAGTGACTAATTGACAAAGTGTAGATATCTGACATTATCTTAATCCTTTCCTAAACTTATTGCAAGGGAATTTGAATTATTTATATGTAAATAAACTCTGTGACGACTTATCAAGGCCGTATTCCTTGTAGACCTTACACCTGTGTTATTGTAGCTATAAAAGAATGTGCAGTTGCACCAATAGGTGTTCGTTTTGCCAACAAACGAAATTTTATTTAATCAACATACTTGGTGGTGGATGTCGTAGTTGAATCGTCATCGCCGGACAGGGAGATAGGAGACTGTGCAATCGCATCCTCAGGGTCAGACGAGGTTGGCGCTGGCGAGACCGACGCCACGTAGTCCCGAGTGCTCCGTATCACGCCCGGCGTCCGACTTTGCGTGTCCGCCATGTTTATCCGCTCTAAAACATACGACATACCAAACTCGCCAAAAATGCCAAATTGACTAAATCTTTATAAGAAACCAAAAATCCACATACAGACATGATTTTTGGTTTCTTACTTTGGCTTCGGCAGGCGTTATCACTGGTCACAAATTAACTATCCGTAGATACTTTAGTGATAAAAATAAAATAACAGTGTTAAATTTTTTTTTAAATCTATTGTCTAAATCTGTGTAAAATACCAAACTCGTCAAAAATACCAAATTGTTTAACTGTGGTAAAGAAAGGTACCGAGTTTTATTTCTCAAAAAAGAACCTGACTATGTGTAACTAACTCTGTTTACGCATGTACTTTATATTAGGTACTTATTTTTTAAAAGTCCAATAACTCAATAGAAACATACACAGTTGTTTTAATTTTTGAGCGCTAAACGGTCTACATAGAGAGTTGACGATACTAACACTCAGCCGCACGGAATATTATCCCACTTAGCCCTTGTAACTGCCTCTATTCCCTTTTATTAAAAGCTGTTTTAGTAAATTAACCATGGGTGTAGCTAGAAAATAAATAACGTGGAAATCAGATACATATTTTTAAAATAAAATGAAAAAATATGCGTAATATTTTTTTATTATAAAATATGGAAATATAAGAGAAAGAGAACTAATAATTTGAAGTCCTTTTTATTAAATTTCTTTTGTTTTTCACATAGTAGTTAATTTCACTTGAAAGGAAAAAATAATTTACTTTTAATCTTGTTATATTTCAAATATTTACCTACATAGACTTAATAATATTCAAAAAGATAGAAGACAAGTTATAGGTAGGCCTACACTTTAAAACTATGGTGTGTAGTCCCACTAATCAGTTTTTATTGGGAGTAGTAAAAACATTTGTTATTATTTCTGTAAATAAAATAAGCAACAGTACAGAATACTCAAAAAACAGAAACAAAATGCTTAGGTTTTTCCGACTGTCAACTGACAATGAGAGAAAATGGGCTAAATGTTGTTCCCTGTTTTTTTTTAAAATGGAATTTCAATTTGTTGAACGGCACATTAATTATACATCAAAACCTAGAAAGTTGTAAAAACCGATCAAGTGCAAGTTAGACCCACGCCACACTTGCCCATAAAATAAAAAACATGTCATGTACATGTTTTTTATTTTTTTACCATAAGACCATGCTTCTACGAAATCTCATGATACGTGTGCAAAGTGTGAAATTGCCATATATGGCATACGGGTGTCCCGAAAACAAAACAATGGATAACCCATGAGCTGGTTAAATCTACTTTCTCTTATTGACATTTAAAACTGTTCAGAAGTACCTATTTGGTCACCTTGTCTGCTACGAAATATCTGATGGCGACTGTAGGCATCTATGCAACATTCTGTCCGGAAACTTACCTAATAATAATGATCTAAGAATAAACCAATTTATTATCTCCTTTTTAAGCCAGTTATTATTACAAAATGCATTAGGTACGAGTAGGTATATCAATAAAACAAGAAGCCGCATCGCCTAACCTGCTGTCACGATAAAAAATAAACGAGCGAGCGTGCTCCGCGAAGGACAGTAACCATGGCAACCGAGTGCACTACGACTCGCCCTACAGTTTAGGATACGGCCGCGAGGTCGTTCACCTTTTGTTACTGCACCAAGTCACCTACATAATCTATATTTCGTTAGTTTGCGTTACCAGCACTTATTGATTTTATTTAAGGATAGTTTTATGAGAATTTACTAACGAGAGTTACACTCTCTAGTTAATTATTAAACAATAACATACCTTAGAGCGGTAGAATAACATCATAATACAACTTTTTTCCGGTATATTCCTGTATAGAAACAGCTCATATCTACAACTATAATTCAGTTTTCATTTTAACAAACTCACTTCACTTTAAACAGGCATTTTTGTATTATTCTTTTCATTTTTAGTGACGACTTAATCCGCTCTGGTATTGGAATAACATCTACGAAAACATTAAGCTCACCACTGCATTTTTGAACAGTTTACACACGGCCGCACTCAGACTACCCCGTCTAGACCTTAAGACCGCCTATATTCCCTACTCAATAAAAGTTGTTTTCATAGTTTTCATGGGTAGCTTGACGTGCTGTCAACTGTACATAGCGCTACCTTTTGCGATTCATTGAAACTTCATTCTTTGTTACCTACTCTACACAGAAAGTCTATGCCCGTGTTGCTCACGTTTGAAGTAGTTTATCCTTTATCTACGTCACACCTCGCTAGATGTCGCTGTTTGTCGTGTCATGCAGCTGCAGGCTAAATCATTGAATTTGAAATTCATGATCTAATATTTCGTCGCTACCGAGTCTTCGTAAACTACACTGTTTTGTATAAGTACCTACCGTATGTCTAGATGTATTTTTTTGTTTTACAGAAATCTCTGCCAAGGCTCTTTGATAGTTGTGCAGTGGAAAAAGCTGACACCTACCTAAAAGGCTGCCGCGAGGTATATTATAGTTTACACATTATTAAAGGAACAGTGTCCAACGGAAAGTTTCCCATCAAAATTGAATGAGAATAATAAATAAATTGTTTTAACAAACACGCCAATTACCTAGCCCCGAAATAAGCGTTAGCTTGTGCTATGGCGACTGGGACAGCGAATGGACATACTTACAGTACCTACGTTTTTAAATATCCGTGTCTAATTAGGTACAAATAAGATATGGCCAAGCAAAGCACACAACTTGTCTCTTCGTGGTTGCGTAAGCGAAACTGACTATTCTTGGCGAGAAACGCAAGAACAAAAAAGCAAGTAAAAAAATATTGAAACAAAAAAAGATTATGTTTGCGAGAACTTACAAGTATAATTGAGAAATAACGAAAAAAAATTACAATAATCTATTTAACTAAGTTAAATAAATAATTGTATAAGATTTTTTTAGTTATTTCTATTATATACTGTATCTAAAATAAAAATATTATACTAATTTATTATAATTAATTAATTTATTTATTGTATATACGTAATTAAAAAATAATTGTATAATATTTTTTGCGCTCAAGAGTTTAGTGTTTACTCCCGAGCATAGCGAGGGAGTTAAAAGTAGAATCCAGAGTAGAGCGAGGGATTTAAGCTAGCCAAAGACGAAGACATCTCCCCGAGGAGAATACTCTGCTTTTCACACTTCCTACGAGGCAATAAAAAAAATGTACTACAAAAAACTTATTTTATCTATAAGTATATTACTTTGACTTTTCTGGCAGTAAATTATTACTATTAACAATACCAGCAGCTTTACATCTACTGGACTCAGGTACGTGTCATAAACTTCGTCACTCGACAGTTTTACGAAAACATTGTTTGTAATTTATTAAAATACCCTGGGTTTTTATTTATTTTTTCCTTTTTTAGAAGCGCGCGCTTTTTTTTTCCATTCTAATCGTGCTAAAATGCTTGGCTGCCAGGTTCAAATTTCAAAATGTTCTCTTTGGTGCGGGACGGGCTAGTGTGATCATGCTCGTAGGCTCTTATTCGAAATTCAAATCACTTGGCCCCCCCTAGGCACGTAGTGAAATTTCATACAACATTAGAGATGCAATGACTCACTTTGAGTCAGGTTTACTTGATGTGTAATTGAACATTGCCGAGTAGGTAGTGTGAAAAATATATTATACACTTATGTATAATATATTTAAAAAAAACTGTTTTCAAAGGTTTTAGGTAAGGTTTAACCTCCTTTCAGGATCGGGTCACACTGTAAGACCCCTTTACTTCCATTCCAAAAAATTAACTGAGCAGTTTATTATTTTTTAAGTTTAAAAAAAATATGAAAAAATACAACGCTAGCTGGCACTTATAGAAAATATTAAATAAAGCTTTTTTTTACGAAAACTAATGGTGATGGTTTACTACTTACCTACTTGCATCTAATTCCAGCCATATTGATTACCTAAGTAATAAACAGACAAGTTATGTAAAAGCTAAATTGTTTTACATCTCAGGCATTTTAAAATATTAATTAAACTAATATTTAAAAAAAGGCCAGGGTCGAAAAGAAAAAGAAATATTTTTATGAATAAGAAAATAACACTTTTCATTATTTTGAGAATTCAACGTTCTAAGAAACAGTAGTATAGGTAAACTTCCAGACAGTTATTTTTAAATACATTTTTCTTTATTCGAAATATTTAATGTACTCGGTCTTTGGGTCTCTAAGGACTGATGTATTTGGCCGATTTTCTTGACATCTTTAGGTGTTGTCGACCCGAGTGATGTATGAGACGTCATAATTAAGGAACCCACTTAATCCCTCTACTGAGTCTACTCATATTCATGAATATACGTTGCGCAATGAATAGGTACGTCAATTAATTTATTTGAATGACTGAATTGGATTAATTTAGTTATGTGTTCACATCAGCTGTAAAATATTTTGTTCTTTTAGAAAAGGACTAGGTTTCTTAACTTTTGCATCCAAAGCGAGAATAATATTTCTACTTAACCTTATTGATTCACTTGATAAAAAGTGAAATTTCTGTAGGAAATCAAAAACATTAAAAAAAAAAAACTATAGGTAGGTAACACATGTGCCTGTGCATCTTATAAAGTTGTCTATACAATACGAGTAGTTTACATTTTTATGTTTTGTTTATGTACCAGGTAATGCATACTTTTTTTGTTATAAACAAAGATAACTCTCCTAGAAATAACACAGATATCATACCTAATTTGTTTATTGTTTACACTCATTGATTTATTATGTGTATAATACAGAAAATCTAACTAGATTTTTATCTGATTTAGTAAAGTTGAAATAACGGTGTTTTACAACGAAAATGGGTATAGACCGCTTATCCGAGACCTGGAGTGCCGGGGTAGACAAGAACGGAGGTCATGGACGGTGCAGGCAGCGGACACTTAATTGTGATTTGATTGACCAATTTAAATTTTGAAGTTCAAAATTCACATTTTTTTTTAATTCAAACCATCCAATCAAATCCCTGTTCTCGTCTACCACGTACTCCGCTGGCGAGGTCTCAGATAAGTGGCCGGACTATAGTAAGATATGCTGGCCACTGTAGATTTTACAATTCACGGTTTTTTGATATTTCACTTCCTCAATAAAGTAGTACGGTGAAGGTCTGAGGTTCAGATGATAATCTGCATGCAAATAAAATTAACAATATTTAATTTAAGCGTTTGTAAAAATTACAAGTGAGCGAAATCTACTAACCGTACCTCATTTTTTCTGTTCTGTGAACTATACCTCCCTGGCATGCATTTGCAATGCCACGTAATATATTTTTAAGGTCAGGCTCAGGAACCCTCAAGGGCATTTCCAAAACACACCTTTCATCACACAATCTGATCAATGGTTTTGAAACGCAAAGAGGATAAACATATTTTATATACATGTTGATTTTTATTTAGATAGAAGAAGATAATTGTCTTATTCGCTCTTAAAGATCTTAAGGTCTACAAGGAGACGGGCTCCTGTTAGGTGAGATTTAATAATTACTTGTTAATAATTACTTTGATCCTGGCTGAGTAGCACCTCGTATCGTATCGTATATTAGTATTCTTGAAATAAAACACTAAGAAAAAAGTCTTATTAAGAATAAAATCACACAGTTAATTTTTAGAACAACGGAAATAACTTGGAAATACAATAATTGAACAAGTGTTACAAATGATATTTCGTATAGATTATCATTGTTTACGGAAAATATAGAATTTGACATATTTGTCACGTTATTTCGATAAATATCGTGCGAAATAAAAATAAAGGTGTGAGAATTGGGTCTGGTTCTACAATAATGACAGATAATGTAGTATCGATTCATGGATCCTATCTCTCATAGATTCCTTCGGGAACATGGCTGTTTCTGTGTGTGTGACAAGGTCTCATGAAAAAGCGAAATAAATCTAAGATAAACGACAGAATATAATAACTTAGATATATTTCGCTTCTTCGCAGTCAGTAAATGGTGCTGTAATAAATATTTAGTGTTTTAAAGTTAATTAATATTTTATAGTAAATGGTTAAAAGGGGTGCGCATTGTCTTACATAACTTTTCAACTCCTATCATCGGAGGTACGAAAATATGACGTACAACATTTTGCGAAATAAATTCACTGGTGGCTTGATTCAGTAAGTTTTAATAGCTTCGATCGTAGGAATAAAGGACCAATGAAGCGAAACGGCAAACGATAAGTAAGGTCCTTAAGGAAGAACAGCAAAGTTCTTTGATGCTCATCCCCAAATGCTGCCAATTTTTTAGTATTTGGTAGAAAGCCTAAAACTGTACTACTAAAACTGTATAGAGGAAAAAATAATATTACTGATATTGAACGACATTTTATTTGGTCCATTATGTCTGACTGATATTTTCACAATGTATGATCCGGTCAACATTGACGTTCGATATAAAACATATACTTCATGTTAGACTGACACGGCGGTGTTTAGTTGTTAATAAGTTGTACCTACATTATAAAAATATTTAAACTTTTAATTACCTGCTTTTTAACCTGCCAAACCTCATAAGACCCGCGGGCGGGTTGATAACAATAAATTTTCTATTGTGTCTGGAAACATGATTACGTGAAGTTTTAAATTACTATAAAATCATACAAAAGCCAGCTAATAAAATGATATTTATGTTTCATGTGTCTCACTTAGTACGGTGTCTCTATCTATTGGGTCGATTTATGTCAATCTTCTTTCTACATAATATACCTTTAAGGAAACAAGTTGTTACCAACTTAATTATTTATTAAGAGGAAGGAAAATCGTTTGGTTACGTAACTGAACTAGAGGTGGTCACTAGATCTCGTAAATTTGATTTTGTACAGACGACAGCACGTCAAGGTATATAGTTTAACTACGAAACCAGCTTTTAATATAATGGGAATAGAGGCAGTCTTAAGGTCAGCATGTACAGTATGACTTGCAGCCGTGCAAAAAATTAAACAATATTGTTAGATCGTATTTAGGGATTCAGATATTTGAAACTATAATTAGGTATGTATTTCGTATATAAATATCGTCAAGTGTTGGATATTGATCCAAAACGAAAGTATTCATGGTGGCCCTGTAAATTGTGGATCAAACAAAACAGAGATAATGAAGGTCATTCCCGATATATAATATTTCTACAGTATTCGACTCTATGTCGTAAATGTTGTTGTTGTTGTTAGTGTGCGTTTGACGGAATCCTAAATGCCACCAACAAAATCTAGACGCGAGAGAGACACAGACTGGACAGGCAAATGGAGAAATAAAATAATTATGCAGGTGAACGAACTTGTGGCGTACTCGGTCTTGTGCATAGCATAAACGGAAATCGACTAACGACAAAAAGATCAGCATGATAATACAGCTTTTTTAGGGTTCCGTACTGTCTGTCTGTTGCCTGTCACCAAGCCGTATCTCATGAACCGTGGCAGCTAGAAAGTTTAAATTTGCAACAACAAACAAATCAGCACAAATGATGCTTTTTTGTTAACGCTACAACAACAAATATTGTGGTAAAACTAGTATAAAATAAAAATTTAAGGGGGGCTTACGTAAGCGTGTGAAATATTCACAGAATATTATGTTATATTTTATGTTCACAAAAAAAAAACTTATGGGATTTTTCATTAATAAATAATGTCTGTCCGTAGACTCAATCTCGAAGTCATACGGGTTAAAAGGACAAAACCTAGTTTAGCTATGTCCAAATGAAAAGATTTTATTGATTACAATAAACTCAGAAAATATTCCGAGTTATTTACATTTTCAGTCCTTGAACGATTGATTGATGGTAGGTACATCAATCAATCGTTCAAGGACTGTTACTTAATTGTCTATATTTTACAATTTCTTACTGCAGTTTGATAGGTATTATGGCTCTATTTTTGGTAATCTTTCTCTTTTCGTTTCTTCAGCAGAAAAAGAGACGGCATGACCCTATTATTAACAAGCTTACAAACACATGCAACTGTTAAAATATTATTGCCGCGTATTGTTTTAGTTGAACTAATGGTGGCTGGCTGGCGTGGCTGCATAATTATTGCATGCAATCTGTGTGCTATTATTACTTTATAATTGAATTATAAGTATAAAGCAATCAATTCATTTTGCGACTGGCAAGGATCGACCTTGGGCATTGGCCCTGAAATATGCGGAAACGTGGGTATCACTGGCAAAGGATTCAAGAATAACTGTGGGTTGATTGGACTGTTAGATATTACAATTTTATATAATCACAAGTGGTTGCCCGCGACTTCATCTGCGTGGACTCGATGATACAAATTGACTCATACTTCTCTCACCGTCCAGTAATCGTGGTCTCTCATCATGTGGTTAAGGGAGGTCACCCTGTGTAACTAAATGGTATACCCTACATTTTATTGTGAACAATATAGTTTAATAATAAACTAATTATTTCCATTTGATCCGAGTGAAAAGAATTGTATACCCGTAATAACCGTCCAGTCATGATGAACTCTTGTTTGTCCCGTAAGTATGGTGCAGAGGGGTCAACCTGTATCCCTGGATGTACTACTCCAATCGAGATGAAACCTACCCTAGATTACCACCATGAATATATTATATTTTTAAACTGTGGTATATCAAGATTATTTCAGCAAATATCGAGTCTATAACGTTCAAGCAAGACCCATGCATACATTACATTTACATGCAGACTCAAACTCAACATTTTTGTACTTTACTGACCTAAACTAAGGCCTGGGAGGTATGTTTGATTTTTTTATATCAATGTGGAGAAATCGAACTTTCACAGTTTTATAATATTTTTTTTAATTATATTTATTATTTGCTAAAATTATGTATCGGTATTTTATTATGAAAAAGGTAAATTATTAGCGAATGCCTATTGTATTTGATAACATTGTGATTTGCTATGGTTATTTTTTTCAACTCCAGTCAAATTTTTCCAACCAAAAATGCATTTATTCCAACTCTGGCACTCAAGAAATCAAAATTGCTCGACTTGTCGGGGGCACGGCAATGCCCCCAGATTGGACAAACGACTGACCAAGCCAAACGCTATGCGATTTCGATGATTTTAAGTGCATTTGTGCTAAGTGCTTGCCTACCAATCGAATTTTTTCCAGGTTTCACCCTGACGAATCGATAACCGACTGCAGGTGATAACTATTTGTTTCTAGTAGATATGATATCAATGAAGAACAAGTTGGTTTCGAGTAAAGTAAAGTAAGCCTATATAGATCCCACTGCTGGGCAAAGGCCTCACCTCAACTATGAAGAGGTACGAGCCTCCACTACGCGGGCGCAGTGCGGAGGGTTGGTGGAGGGGTTGCCTGTAAGGCAAGGGACCAACCTTACTGGTCCACTGAGACCACGGCCTCTGAGTTGGCTTAACGACTATTGTCAACCAATATTAAATAGCCTCATACATTCGAATAATGCGATACATAATATAAACAAATTTTATTACTTGCGGACTTCCTTGGTTGAAACAGCTGCTTTAGTGATTCAATTTATTGAGTTATCTTCGAATTATTATAATGTAGCATGGAAACTGCTTTGTGAGCGCTTTGATAACAAGCGTCTGTTGATACAAAATCATGTATCAGCCTTATTAATATTGAGTCAACTACCAAAGAGTCTTCTTATAGTTTAAAGCGTCTAATTGACCAGGTAAATATAAACCTGCTCTCAGCATTAGAGTCCTTAAATGAGCCCACTAAGCAGTGGGATACGCTGATCATATATATGATTACACAAAAGTTAGATAGCAATACTAACCGTGCATGGGAAGAACATAAGGGAACTTTAGACAAAGATAAGCTAGTCACATTGACTATATTTGTGCAATTCTTGCGCGGTAGATCTGACTTGCATGAAACATTGGAGTTCCTTCAGCAATAAAAATAACCAAAGAGTTAAAAGTGTGGTCTCAGTTACTAGTCAGCCGTCAAACTCATAAGGTAACTCAAGTTTATCAAATTCAGTGGAAATAAAACCCTGCCTTAACTGTAACGGTGAGCATGGCTTGCAAGTGTGTCCTCAATTTTTAGCTCTAAGTAATGAAGACAGATTGAAATTGTTGCCTAAGTACAAGATTTGTTTTAATTGTTTCAAAATGGGACACTATGCCAATCATTGCAGAAAAGCTGGTTGTAATGTATGCAAACGAAAACACAATACATTACTTCATGTGACAGGTTTTAAATCTAGGCTACATACACACATAAAAAAAGTTTACGATCACTTTGAAAAATCTAAATCTTCTTTGTTACTGTAGATTAATAATTTCTTCTTCTTTTAAGATTCTTTATTTAAAATATACAATTAGAATACAAAACAATAAAACAGTTCAATTGTTTTACCATATAAAAAGGCTTTCAGTCATAGCTTACGCTTACTTAGAAATCTCACTTCTGGAACTTATTAGGATCACGCAGGATTAAACTTGGAGATGGTAACCCCATTATATGTGAAACTAGATTAGAATAAATCGTTTCGGGCCCCATTGGCAGCGATAATTATTTAAATTCACATCAAGTCATTAAATGCAATTTAAGTCAGATTGAGGATAATAATGATAAGCTATTTAATGATGATATTCAATCTCAGCTTACTACATTTTGGCAGCTTGAAGAAGTTAATCAAAAGTCATCATATTATTCTCCTGAAGAGCGAAATTTGCTCTTCAGGAAAATAATATGAGGACTTTTCACATTTAATGTGTAAAAATCACTTTAATGATAATACAACTCGGCTGAAGGATGGTCGTTTTTTTGTACGCATATCCTTAAACAATCGGTCGATGTTTTAGGTAAGTTATTTCAGCGTGCCAAGCACGTCTATTAGAGCGTAGGACTAAAAACAGCCTTTGCTTAGAAAATATTTTTGTAATTTAATGTCTGAATATCATTCGCTTGGTCACATGTCTGAATGCTGTTTAGAGCCAAATAAATTAGCGCATTTTATTCCTCATCACGGAGTCATTTGTGAGCTCAGTACTACCACGAAATGCATAGTATTTAATGCTAGCGCGCCCATTACTACCGGTGTATCTTTGCATTTAGATGGTAGGTCCAACAATTCAAGACGATTTGTGGTCTATATTGTTACGTTTTATTAACGCTTGTAAAATACAACCTATGAAATTAGTGTATTTAAGGAATGATAAGTTACAAGCTGCAATGAATTTATTAGTTCGATTGTCTAAAAAGTGTCATTGTTGTGCCTGTTCGGGTGCATGCCACCTGTTTTATGTCAAACCATTTACATCTTTATCTTTCTCTGTGAAACGGAACGTTTATTTATTTGCCCTACATTTTCGGGTGTCTTATATTTTTATTCTCTCAATAAATGTCATAATTGTGCAACGTCGAAGATATTTTTGATTTCCAAATAACGCCCTGGAGCCTCAAACAGTGCCAACTGCGGGCCGCTTTTTAGTATACAACATGCTTATAATAATTATAATCTAGGGTTAGTAAAAAAAAGCGAAAAAACTTACAATTAGGACCACAACTTGTCATCTTAGATGTCTAAGCTGTCAGCTTGTGGAGTATATGACTAATATTATATGGTTGAAAATATGTTAATCCGTTCATTCGCAGAATTAAACCGTCAACTACATTTCGTGTTTGTGGTGATCTTGACATGTCCAGTCACGCTATACCTACTTATAGTTTTATATTTACCCTGTAATACGTGCGTTGCATTGACATATTAGTAGTGCTTTGCAATAACGTTAGTAGTTACACACATTACTCATAAAATCTCAACTGAGTTCGCTGAATTTGGATTACTGTACGATTCACTGAAGAAAAGAAGATGCCTACTTCAAATGGAGGTATTTATGACCTTCTTATTGAAATACAGTTCGGCCGTAATACAAGGATCGCACTATGTGATAAAATAAAAGACAAGCTCGCATCAAACGAGCGTATCCATTGGCGTGGCTCAACGGAGATATGCGGTAATAGACCCTCGGGGTCCTATTTCTCGTATAGAGTTGGAAGTGCTGGAGAGCTGCCATCTCCAATGCACGAAGAGCATCTGCGATTACTCTATAACGACATACTCAAAAATTTTGCTGAACCAGGACAGCGCAAACTTGGATTAATGTCATTAGCCTTACCTCAAACTGGATATACATTAATCTACGTTGGAGGTGCACCCGGATCCGCATGGATGCACGCTTTGAAAGAAATGGGATTTAAGGTAATATAATATCTATTGATCCCGAGCCTTTGGATAATTTGGTAGAGACAAATTCATAGCAATATAATGGGTGTCTATGATATTGATATATTTATAATTAAAATATGATATTAATACTCGTATACTCGTATTTGTCGTATATGTCCAAACAAGGGCTAACGTGCCAAGCGTATGGAAAGATAAGGCCGGGCCGCCCTCGTACCACCTGGAGGCGCTCAGTTGAGAAAGAGGCTGCATCAACTGGTCTCGGCTGGAAGGACCTGGAAGCTACCGCGCAAGATAGAGAGCAGTGGAAATCCCTTCTTCGAGCCCTATGTCCCTGATGAGGGACAACAGGATTGCATCATCATCATCATCATACTCATATTTGTAATTTGACTGCCTCGTTTGTCTAGTGGTCAGCACACTGGGTACTATCCACGAGGTCCCGAGTTCGAATCCCGGGTCAGGCCGAGAGTGTTTGGGTTTTTCCGTCTTGAAATAACTCAGACACAGCTCCGGAGTCAGGAAGTTGGTGGTGTTATACCCCCGTGCCTCGAAAAGCATGTTAAGCCGTTTGATCCTGCGCCTGATCTCTCTACGGTCATGTCGGACTGCCGTCTCACCGAAATATGAGAGTGAAGGAATAGAGAGTGCACCTGTGTATTGCACACACACTTTTGCATTATAATATAGCCCGCGCAGTTGGCTAATCTCTGTTGAGATAGGCCGCCGTAGTCGAAATTCGGCTAGGAGGACATGATTAGTAGTGCGGATAGGTATATTACAGATTTGTTTTTCAGTGTACACAACGTACCTTACCGAAATTGATATGAAAATAGATAAAGAAACGGCTTTTTAAAAGTCAGTTGTTTTGAATTTTAATTAAAAACATAGGTTTATGTTAAAATTACAAAAATCGTATGTTGGTTAATGGTTATAAGCCTATACATAAAACTGGCCAAGTGCGAGTCGTATGGAAAACTCTGTGTGGAAGTTTTCCGTATGATTATTATATTTACAACATTAGACACTATAATTAACCTTTTTTGGTTTTAAAAACGGCGAAATAACCACGTAAGTGGGAGATGGGATGGGATTATGGGATTAATGTCTATTTATTTATTTTAAATGAATTATACAACTTCATATTTTATGAATATTTTAAATGTCTACCTGTTGCCGTTATTAATAATTGAGCAAAAGCAGCAAAAAATCCCGTTTGTTAAATGGGAGTCCCACTTAAAAACTTCTTCTGTTTTTAGAAGGTATTTGTTGTAAAAACGGCAATAGAAAGGGAGTAGTCGAAAAAATTTTTTTCCATCTTTACTACATGTATCCTTTACGTAGAGGTATCCTAAAAAGTATTTTCCAATATATTGACTAACACAGGAAAAATTGCATATTTTAGAGGCAAAACCTGTACTTTGCTTATGACTTTATCTTGGCACTAGAAGTAAGGATCTGCCGAAGCCTAGCAAATTGTCTGTCACTAAGTATGAAATATACAGGGCTGCAGTTTAATCACAATTATTGCTCTATAGCAGTGATTAAAAATTTACTGACCCGCTTTTAAATTCCCATTAAAATATATCCCCATAAAATATATCCAAATGTCCATTAAACTATATTTCATTCATAGGAAAAGCTTAAAAGAATAAATATTCTTTATCCAAATAAAATGTATCCAAATGTTAGATGTTTAACTTTTGAATATATTTTAATGGAAAAAATATACAGTTAGCAATAAAATCGCCAAAAGCTTTTGATGGTGTAATAGATTCTGTTTCTGATAAGGGTGGATGGCAGTTATTGAATTAATAGTTGACCTTGAATACTAAAAATGTAAAAATTTGCTTCTCTAGTACTCAAAGTTATAAGAGCGAAACTATAAGTATTAGGGTTCCTTGTTAACTAAAAAGCAGTTACATGTTAAACCCCAAAAAGAGGTTGTTTTTAGGTTCAATTTTAGATTTTAGTACGAACAGTAAACAAATTCGACTGAATAACTAACTGAGGCTTATATTCACATTTTCCTTATTCTGTCAATTAGACTGTAATTCATCACCTCGTAGTACTGCCATGTCAATGTCAAATCGATTGTTATGACAACGATTTTCTGTGGAATTGTTATAATCTTGGAATTTCAATAGTTCGCTTTAAATTACAAAAACGAGTGTAAAGCGAGTAGAAACGCACATCGAAGATTCCGTACACACGTCTTGAGGTTTGTTCTAATATTTAGAATTAAATCAATTAACTAAGATAAACTGATAATAATTAAAAAAGAAGAGACACAGCTCGCTCTATTCTGTTTCAGCGGCTAAATCGAGAAATTACTATTTTTTTTGGATTTTTCTATTACTGTACCATGAACACACGGCGGCACGTCAGTCTATACTATTTGACCCTGAGACTGCCTCTATTATCTACGAAATAAAAGCTGTTTTAGTAGTTCGAATGGGCCAACTGACGTGTACGATAAGACCTCGCTCTTTACAATGTCAAATCATTCAGTAACGTACGTTTTATTATCCAAAATTTAGGACATAATCCATTGTTAAAACATTATGTGCCGAAACTTTCAAGACAATTTGCAAATAGTTTTTGCATTTCAGATAACGCCCAATTGCTTTGACAGGAGACAAGGGGAAATATTGCAGGCGCCCCATATCGCCGCTTGCTTTGGCATATACGTCACTGATGCGCATTCGCGAAAACCGAATCGAATTTTACTGGACGGATTCTCTTACCGATCTTAAATGGCTCCGTAGCGATGATTGCTTGTTTAAGTCTTTTGTTTCGTTTCGTGTTCCCACACGATAGATAGTTGAAATTACTAATCTGCAAAGTTGGAGGTATATTCCCACGGGTTTGAACATAGCTTTCGGTGCGGTCACGTTGGTTTACCGGTAAACCTTATCTTCTGTTATCTAAAAATCGGTGGCCCAGTGTAAAGTTTCGTAGGAAATGAAAACTAAGGTGACCGGAGTAACCGTTGGTCGCACAATGGAAAATTTGACTCAATTACCGGTAGTTGCTGACTATCACAGATTTAGCAGCTGGTTACGCCTGCTTAGGGCAACTGTTCGCGCTCATCAGTTGGCAAAGCTATTAAGATCACTATTATCTCAAAGTTCAAAATTGCCTTCAGTTTTAAGTTCATTGCGGGATTACATGAACTTACCCATGATGTCTGTTATAGATCATGTCACGTTGCCGAGATACACTTATTAGGCAGAATTCAATTAGACTCATTTCCTGATGATTTGATTCGCGTCCAAGCAGCACGCCCCGTCTTGAAGGATAGAAGGCTCAAGAATGTTTCTCTTCTTTTTGGGTAGGAAAAGCTACTGCGCCTCTCTGGTTGTACTGCTGCTGCTGAAGATGTTGAATCCCAACCTATCGTGCTCGATGGCAAACACCCAATCACCAGACTGCTAATCCACTCAAACCAAGTCAAGTTCGCGCATGCCAATAACGAGCTAGTGGTGAATGAATTGCGCCGGAAGTATTACGTCGTCGGTCTTAGACTAGCCGTCCGACAAACTTCCCAGAGATGCCAATTTTGCCGCAACCGGGAGGCTAAGCCTGTCCAATTGGTGATCTACCTGACGCCAGGCTAGCCCATCATCAGCGCCCATTTTCTCATGTGGGCTTAGAATATTTTGGCCCGGTGAGAGTGACGATCTGCAGGCGCACCGCAAAAAGGTGGATCTCTTCACCTACATAACCGTAAGAGCGGTACATCTTGAATTTGTAGTCTGTCGTCGGATTCTACTCTGATGGCATTACAGCGTTTTATTGCCAGAAGAAGGTGCCCTGTTGTCAGAATAGAGACATACAGGGCATTTTACTTCTGACACCAAAAATGTTGAGCACAGGCCAAGGAAGAAGAAATGATGAAGAGCTCTTTACCCAGTTTATTTTCCGACTGATAGATTTACAGAATAATTGTTTTAAGCTTTTAAAATGGAACACTAAGAATTCAGAATAATTTTATGCCGAAAAAGGTTGGCTTTGCTGGTCGCCAACAGTATTAATAAGACGATGCATTAATGGATAAAACACCCATCCATCGTAAAACCAATAAATGAGACCAATATTTTTGGTAGAGATGTATATTTTTGGTAACGCGTAAAAATACATTATGTACATAGTAAGGTCTTCAAACGTATTGTATCTCAATCTAAAAAAACTAATGTCGACCTATAATCTTTTTATAAACAAGTCCTGTTTTAAGACCTTTATAAAATATTTTTAAAAAATCACCCATACTGAATTTTTCACAGATAAAATACTGATACAACATTTTAAGAGCATTACGAGCATTAACTAGATACGAATTACGAGTCACGAGTGTGACACGCAACTCCTACACTTTGTCATTAATGGCCATAGGCAAGCGAAAAATTGGGACTAAATGCGGATTACACGTTTTCTGATGGCCTACTCTGTGGAATGATGCCTGTGATGGAATCTATCTGAACCTGTCACATGCTAACCTGACATGTACGAGTGAGCGGGATGCGAATAATAATAATACCTTTTTTTTAACAAACACACCAATCACCTAGCCCCAAACAAAGCGTGAGCTTGTGCTATGGTGACTAGGAAAACGGATAGACGTATTTTTATACATTTATAAACATCCATGACTTAGATACAAATGCTCGTGCTCATCACACAAAAGTTTGACCCTTGCGGGATTCAAACCCGCAAGTGCCTGGTTTAGTAGTCAGGTGCGCGAACCACTACCTACACCAAGACGGTCGTTAATAGTCCGATTCGTGCACGACCTTGTGCCCGTCAGACGTGTGGAGGGCGAGAAAGGGCAAATCGCACTTGACTGCCAAGCCACCCGTCCCCACTGACATCCAGTCCGACAGTCCAACCGTCTATCTGAGACCCCCGCCTGTGGGGTACAGAGGGATGCGGGGGTAGACGACGGTAGTTCTTGACTACCCCAAACCCCAGTTCCACGCAGGCGAGGTCACAGATAAGCTGTCGGACTATAGCATGCCTCGCCCGCTGCAAGTCTGGCGTTCCCAAGAAGCGTCGCGCACGAACATGTCGCACTACAAAACCGTACTAAGGACAAAATCTCACAGATCAGAGTAGGGCCCCTGAACTAGAGATTAGTATCTACACTTGACCGCAGGGGTGAATCAACACCACAAGACCTTAGCCTGAATGTGCATAAATGCTCGCTACGTGCATGACTCGATTTTTATGCTGCAAAGCCTCGGC
The DNA here is from genome assembly GCA_949316185.1 of Pyrausta nigrata. Taxonomy (NCBI): domain Eukaryota; kingdom Metazoa; phylum Arthropoda; class Insecta; order Lepidoptera; family Crambidae; genus Pyrausta; species Pyrausta nigrata. The sequence goes on from OX438936.1 coordinate 7,755,769, forward strand.
CCAGTAAGGCGAGCACGAATTGTCCTCCTGGCCATCGCCTGTATAAACTCGGTTCGACCCACGACCACCACGCTCTTGACATTGGAATTATTTAGCTGATTACACCTTGGATGCAATAAACGACCGGCCTCAATTGCGAATAAATTAAAAACAATAGATTATTTGTATAATGTCCACAACCGGCCAATAGCTGCGCCTGCGTGACGGAGACTCCGCGCAGCTTGCACATATTCGCCTTGATCCGTTTTCCCTGATTTGAGACGAATAAAACAAGGTTACATTTTTAGGGTTCCGTACTTGAAGGGAACAACGGGGCCCTATTACTAAGACTCCTCTGTTCATCTGTCCGTCTGTATCTGTAACTACTTTGACTACTTCGTTGGTCTAGTGGTCAGCACGCTGGGTACTATCCACGAGGTCTCGGGGTCGAATCCCGGGTCGGGCCGAGAGTGTTTGGGTTTTTCTGTCTTGAAATTACTCAGACATAGCTCCGGAGTCAGGAAGTTGGTGGTGTTAACACCGTGCCTCGGAAAGCACGTTAAGCCGTTGGTCCCGCGCCTCATTTCTCTACAGTCATGTCGGACTGCCGTCTCACCGAATTATGAGAGTGAAGGAACAGAGAGTGCACCTGTGTATTGCGCACACACTTGTGCACTATAATATGTCCTGCGCAGTAGGCTAATCTCTGCTGAGATAGGCCGCCGTAGTCTAAATTCGGCTAGGAGGAAATTATTAGGATAAAACTTAGAATAGTTAAATTAAGGTTGGTAGGTACATTCCATTTACACTAAATCTGGAAATTGGTATGTAAAAAACAACTAAGGACGCTATTGAGCCTTTCCATTGCTAAGGGCTTTCAGTATATTATATTTACTCTGATATTTGGAAGCTCCTTCCACATTCAGCATTGCTTGCAGCCATTCGAGCGCCGTGCAGCCCCATGTAAATTTAGGATTCAAAGATTGTCTCCTTGACAGGAGTCAAGAAGCTGTTTCCTAGTGTCTTCGAGGTAAAATATAATTATTTAAGATTTATGATTATGTATGTTCTTCATGTAAGCATTTTTCTTATTTTGAGTTTAAGTTTTTTTTATATCCTTTTATTATGAGTGATTCTACTCCTGGCACAAGTAGTCCAGTTTCTCATATTCTTCCAGAGCAGCAGAGAGAGTCTGATTTTACTGAAGAGCAGCCATCTTCTTGTAAAGAAGCACGTATTGTATTTTCTCGGGCTGTCTCACAGAGCATTTTACACAACGACCTCTACAGCTGGGAACTTCTTATCAGACTCTGTACATAGACCACAGGCATAATTTTAATAAAGTTTCACTACATCAAAAAAAAATACAATAGTCTTAACAGGCACGCATGGAGTAGTTTGGGGGAGGCCTTTACTCTGCAGTGGGACACAAACGGCTAACAAAAAAAAAAGTCTAAATCCTGTTCCTCTTAGCCACCACCTTCCACCTTCTGAGCCTCCTAAAAAATGCCTGTACAAACAAGTTGCCTCAAAAAATTAGAAAGTAAAATAAGCGACGGCGACATTAAAGGTGCCACCCAGCTTTTATTTTCAAATGATATCTTTGCACCCAATAGCCCAGAGACTCCTTCTGCTCTTCTAAGTACTGTAGAGTATGTCTCATTCGTTTGACTCTTCGGAATTCAAAGACAGAAAAGCTTTCTTTACTAGTCAATTTTGAAATAACGTCAGATAGATAGATATATCGTTAACGTCATTATATTGTACGCCTTTCATAAAAAATCAATTGGATACTATTTTATGCTGTGATAACTTTATAAATAAAACGTTTGTGAATAACTAATAATACAAATAATGGAGCTATATCAAAGCTGAGTATAATTATAAATTACCTTTAGATAGAACACTAATCAATTATAGGACATACTTGGACTTCATACTCATTGGATTTTTTGCAGTGGAGACACCGGGTACGAGACTACACCCCGCACCCCAAACAAGAAACCACGAAAGGTATACATTAGAAAAACGGACCAGTATATAATTTTATCTCATTACAGATGAATGATCAAGATTTAAAAATAGTACAAAACTTGATAAAAGCTAACGAGGCTAAATAAAGTTAATGGAAGACATAAATAGAATTTAAAAAAGCACTTATTTAACAAAAATCATGATTTGACAGTCAATTTGCCTATCAAGTTGACTGGTTCGTTAAATAATACACAATCGCCTGAGGATTGCCCTATGCCTCGCGGATTATTTCAAACACCTCGTGCATTGCCATCTTATCAACCTACAAGACCGCCATTTGGTGATGCTACGTTCAGAGCACCTCAACAAGAGTCGGATCACTCTCCAACTCTCTAATTACGAGAGGACAACAGCCCTCCGACCCTTCCACTACGAGAGGGCAACAACACTCCGACTTTTCCACTACGAGAGGGCAACAGCACTCCGACCCTCCCATTACGAGAGGACAACAGCACTCCGACCCTCCCACACATTACATTGGTTTACAGAATAACTTGTTACTTGAGGCAAATAAAACTAAATGTGTTAAATTCACGATGCCAAATGTTCGGCAAGTCTCAACACAATATGTTAAAGTAAAAGACGAACTAATTGATACTTCAAGTTCCACAATATTCTTAGGAATTACTCTAGACTCGAAACTTCAGTGGGGTCCTCATATCGATACCTTGTCAGGAAGACTTAGTTCAGCTGCTTTCGCGGTAAGACAGATAAGGCTTTTGACTGATATTGAGACGGCGAGATAATTATATTTTAGTTATTTCCACAGTTTGATGTCTTACGGTTATTTAATATGGGGCTCTGCTGCAGATATAGAAACAATATTTGTACAGCAGAAGCGAGCTGTGCGAGTCATTTGCAACCTCAAATCTCAGGATTCACTAAGAGAAATATTTAAAGAAGTTAAAGTACTAACACTAGCTTCCCAGTATATTTATGAAAATCTGATTTATGTCCGCATTTATTTTAAAAAAAGAGCGACTTGCATAACTCAAATACACGTAATAAAAATAAACTAGCCGTTCGAAACTTTAGGATTCAAAAGGTTGGTAATTAATTTTTGGGGAGATGTATATAATTTTTCAATAAGGCTAGCGTATTAATATTATTTATGTATAGGTAATTCAACAATATAATAATATTGTTGAATTACCTATACATAAATTTGAAATAACTGTTAAATGTATTTTAATATCTAAAGGATATTACAAAACAGTTGAATTTTTTAATGACAATATTAAAAATGTATGGAATAGTTTTAAGGAACACAAATCTTGTAAAACTTTGAAAAGAGGCTATGACAATAGTGACTGAGTTTCTTTGCTGCTTCTTCTCAACACTAGCTTACAATTGTCCCGAAGCAGTGGTAGGGTTCTATTTTATGTTGGGACGTGTATAAGTGCTCCTTGCGAGCCTATGTACAGAAATTAATGAATTTTATGAATATAATTTTATGAATTTTACCCTCCCACTACGAGAAAGCAACAGCACTCCGAACCTCTCACTACGAGAGGACAACAGCCCTCCGACCCTCCCACTACGAGAGGGCAACAGCACTCCGACCCTCCCACTACAAGAGGTCAACCAACAATAGAGGACCATTCAACCAGCATAATTACCGATCGAGATACAATTTAAGGAGTAATCGGATGGATTATTCCCCAAACGACAATCGTTTCAATGAGCCGGGCTACATTAACGATGGAAAGTTTTCAATGCCCGAAGAAAAAAGAAGATTCATTCCCAATGGAGAGTTCTCAATGCCCGAAGAAACCAGAAGATTCTCTTCCAAGTTTAAAGATGGTTATTAATGACATCGAAGTGTCAGGACTTATAGATACCGGTGCTTCTGTGGTTGCAATTTCAATTAATTTTTGTACAAAACCTAATGTTAACCCTTTACCTAATAAAGATAACTTGTTACTCCGAAGTGTAGATGGAAACTTGTTAAACATTTCTGGGAATGCAAGTTTAGGTTGTAAAATATAGTCATTTTTTGTTATTGAATTTTTAGTTGGACATAAATTAGCTACTGATGTTATTTCAGGACAGGATTTTTTAAATAATAACTCTGCGATAATTAATTTTAAAAATAAGTTTGTAGACTTAGGTAAATGCAAAGCGCCATTTTGTCAAAAAGATTCAATATATAGAATATATAGAAGATAATTTTCTTATTAAAAAAATATTCGATGTTAATACTAGGAAATATATCGTTCATTATAATAGATTAAAACCAATTTACAGTTACAGAGTAGGTTTGCATTTGCACTGCGACACAAAAATCGCGGAGGAGTCTTTAAGTGTTTGCATCAATCTTAATCTGATTCTATTTCTCACAGTGGCGTAAATTCAAAACCTATAGGATACTTTCCATAGACCAAAATATACTTGAAAATCGCAAAAAAACCTGCAACAAATTTTGCTAACAGCGCGAAAAATCCCATAAGATGATGGAACGGTATAGCACGCTTTGCGATTGGTCTGTTACATAATGCATGGTATTATATCACAGTAACCTTGACTTTCACCTTCGGCATTGGTGCGGAGTGCGCGGGCGACGGCACTTAGCCAATACTTGAAGTGATATAACATTGCGGTCATACAAATGACTTTGCTTCACGGTTAGGGCACCCAGTCTACCGAAGATAACTTGTGTGAAAAACACGTAAAAACTTAGAGTGACATCTGAAAGCAACATTGAGATATTTATTACGATTAATACTAATGCATCTTTAGGTTGACTACCCCAGTAGCATTGAGTCTATAGTAGAAAAAACACGTGAGGTAGTAAATAATTGAGCTCATCCACCATATCACGAAATTTAAAATCACATGCTCCATAATGGGGAGCATAAAATTACGTGAAACCAACATAAAGCGCTGACCGTGTCGCTTTGAACAATGCCAACGCGATTTGTTCTAGACAGAGATGCTTCCAAACCTTGTGGCCGTAATTTTAAAAGCTACGCGAATAAAATCTGGACGTAATTTGATTAAAATCAACATGAACGATAAATGGACCACGTTGAGTTGTCGCAATATCTGCACATTTAACTCGAAGTTTAAGTCGTTGATTTGATAAATTAAGTGGATTTCCAGTGTCTATAATTCTTCAAAATAGAGAGATATTTACCAGAAATATTTTCCACATAACCATATTTTATGTCAATATTTCTCTATTTTGAAGAGAGGAATGGATTGTGACATAAAAAATGGTGCTATGGTGTAATAAATATATTATATAAAATATTTAAAAAAAAAAACACTCCTCAATATGTCAAATGGGCAAATTATCTAAATCTAGCAAATACCTAATACTAATCCATTGAGCTTACTTCGATAAAACTCCTTTGGAGGTAGAGTTCTCAAAATATTAGCCTATTAAGTAAAAGTTTTTTGTGTTAGCATAACAGCTAAGATTTCTTTAAAGTTTTTTAAATTAGTATAAAACAATCAAATTAATTTCTGTATATAGTTTCCAACATTTGACAGGGAATTTAAAACCCTATATACTTCCCATGGATCTAAATAGGAAGTATACGTAGGTACTTGAAAACCACAAAAAACCTGCAACTATTTTTGCTAAAAGCGCAAAAAATCCCATAAGATGATGGAACGGTAATAGGTGGAGGTGAAGGCGACAGAACAAAATTTCCTAGTTTTACTCGTCGAATACTATCGTATGAATAAAGTTGATGTTGGTACCAAATGTCGTAGATTGTCATTATTTAACCTCCACTTTTTACCACTGTACTTAGAAGAATAAGCAGACTTTTGTCCTTTTTGTCCTTCATTAGTCCTTACCTTACTCGATGTGCTACGTCATCCATCACTTTTAATTGCATGTTTCACTCATTTCCTAGGCGATGAAGCTTCATGCAAGCATGCGAATTGATTTCACAATTGTAAGCATGCGTGATCAATTAAAAAAAAAAAAACTAAATGTTTTATTATCCGAAGGATTACAATTAGGTAAGTAAATATTTTATTTATATTGTGAAATTTTGTATGATCCTTTTTTATTAGGAATAAGAGAGTTTTAGCTAAACTTTCCAAAACGGACCATTAGTTTAGGCGAATTTGAATTTAATGGTTTAATGCTGGGGATTTAGTAAATCTTTTAGCAACATTAAGCTTATCATTTACATCGATACCAGAAGAATGAATTAAAATGTGAGAGACAAACCAAGAGTTTTCAGGAAACTCAAAGCCAAAGACCGTTTTTTTAAACTATCTGTAATTATAATTTTCGTTTTCAGGCCCATTTGAATAATTTTCACGGCTAAAAATAATTTAATTAGAATTTGTGTTCTTTCACTATACTAATTCCAGAAGTTGGTATTCCTATACAAACTTTCATCCCCTATTACACCCCCCCTGATGATTTGATATCGCAACAAAAAGAAGCCTATGTCCTTCCCATGGTCTAAAACCATCTCTGTACATTTCATTTTAATCGGGCCAGTAGTTTTGTAGCCTATTCAATACAAATAATCAAATCTTTCCCCTTTATAATATTATTTGTGTAGATTAAACGTATTAGGAATGATTTTACCCGTTTAAAACGGTCGATTTGATGTTTTAAACCGTTGAATATAGTTTTGGTGGTTCTATACAACTGTGTACATAGTAATAAGAAAGCTCATTACCATTACCAAATATTTTATTTGATTTACTTATCTGAACCTTTTGTGACAACAAAACTTTGCTACTAAAGACTTTGCTACCAAAGTGCGTAACAGTTTTGGATGCTTTTAAGAAGCTTTGCCTATAGCCACTGGAGTAGGTGAACGGACCATAGGCTCATGCCTAGAAAAGACAGAAAAGTGCTAAATTAACACACATCATATTTAAATAAGTATTGCAATTATTATCAACTACAACACGACTTTTACTTTTAACATTGCTACTCATATTATCCTATCCATCCGCTTGACGACTTGGTGTCGGTCATAGCACAGACTTAACCTTGAGACTGCCAGGGTGGCCTCGTGTTAACGATGTGTAAAATTATTATGTGTACTGATAATGATAACTTGGATCATATTCTAAATAAAATATTCCTAAGATCTAAACGAATGTATGCTGGTGCCAAAAAGCCTCGGCGTACTACTAAAGTGGACTATCACAACATAACAGAAAAGTGTTATTTTTTTTGGAAAATACTCTTCATGTGATTACTAAATGGCCAAAAGTTCATATTAAACCAAATAACCCAGAAACACCAGCAACGAAATGTATAAAAATAGGTTCACTATAGTAAACCTTTTTAAAATAAACCATACAGTTTCAGTAAGGTAAATAAAGGTAAAATAGATTAAAAAAATCTAATATAAATACTACATACTATTGGTTTCCAAAGACTTCATCTGCGGAGACTCATACCTACTTCTATCACCCGTCCAGTATTCGTGACCTCTAATTTCTAGGTTTCTTTTTGGCTATGTCTTTTAGAACCACCACAAAATTAGTTTCTGTCACTGATTGATATTTGACATTGTTTTTGTAACGTTGACCAAACTTATACGTATTTATTATACTCTTACGCATTATACGTATTCATTATTGCTTGTCTTGACATTGTTCAATTCATTGTTCTTATTTTTTTATGGTAATTGCAACAATTTATTGAGTGAGAATATAAATAACAGCTTCTGGTGAACTGTGTTATCTTTTTGACCTTGAACCATCATTCTGTAGTACCACCATTCAAGCAAATAAATAAATCTAAATCTGAATCAAAAATACCAATAAAGTCTATTACTTTGACTTTTACAAAAATGGAAAAAATCTTTTTGGGAGTCACTTTTTGTGCAGTTGTGCATCAGCAATTTATGATGTTTAAGACCAAATCCACACGTTACCAAGTCAAACACATTAACATTCTGTTACAATTCTGTAAAAACGCACTAAAACTAAAAAGTAGGAAATAACTTTTTTATCGCCAAGTGAAAGAAACGTGGAAGGTCACACGTATGAATACTTACATTGATACACTCTTGGCAATGTAAGTATTCATACGAGTGACGTCCTATATACTGTGTTTATGCTGGTCTACCTACCTAACTTCTTGTAACATTTCCATGCATCAAGTTTAGGTTGAATCTTTAAATAAAAAAACAAACTGGAAAAATAATTAAATTTTTAATGATATTTTAAATATCACAAGCCCCCACCCTTTTTCATTTCTCCATGTCACTACCACAATTCTGACGAATTTGACGACATCCATGAGGTGTCGTCAAATGGCTGGCACTCTTGAAAAGGGCTCAGAAATGTATGGACCGTAAATATTGTAATTTTATAATTTAACTTTTAGAAGCAAGTGAGTGACGTAACACATACAGGCCCATGTCCAAAAAATGAATGGGTCATATGAACTACCAGGTGACGTATATAGGACGATATAAGAGCAAAAAATAATAAGAGTCAGCACTATGCCGTCACTTGTAAGCTGTCCAACTGAGTGCGGTGAGAATTCAAAAGTGCAGGTAGAATGAGTACATTTTGGTCATATGTTTTTGTACGCCATTTTTACGCCATTTTACGCCATGAAAAATAATAAGGTTAGCGCGCAGTGCCGTAAAAAAATGGTGCGCCAGAAAGTCGGTATTTTTGTTTTATTTTCTGACAATTTCCAGGGTAAAGGTCATTTCATTCTGTACGGCATCAGTTTCATACTGTTTCAATACAGCTTCTAATCCATTATTCCGCAACGCCGTACAAAAATCATGCGATAAGGGGAAAAAATCGAGGGTTGCAACCCCCTCTCTTTCTGTGGTCCGGGGGGTGATTTGAAACAACTGTCAACGCTAACTACAATACTTTTTTATCGGTTCTTAAACATTTTTTAATCTATGCTGGTTCTGGGTCACGTGCCTTCCGCACATCACTATTTTTGACGTTTTTTAATCTGTATTCCATTTTTGTCAAAACACTATCTTCTTTATCTTCCTTTATCTCACTCTATCTTTGATCTAAGCACAATTCTGTCTGTATTTTTTGCATTTATGAAATCCAAGTAAATCTGCATAATCAATTCAATCTACTCTTTTTGTTTGCTCGCCCTATGCGCGAATAACAACATAAAAAAGTATTATGCATAGATAATATTTTTTACATGTCGTACATTATCGTTAGTCTAAAGGTTTGCAGGGGAAATCACATATATATCGCAATTAAGCGACATTTTGGGGGCATTAGCCCCCAAAATGTCAGTGTCATAACGGAACCGGAGGAGGAATCAGGCGAAGAAATTGATGACGTCATAGGGTAATAAATATTTACATCTTTAATCCTGTACGTAAGACTTTGATTTTGACAAAAACTTATTAATGTTTCAGAAAATGATAGAGAAGATAATTCGAACGTCGATGAAGACCTTGATTCCGATAACAACTCAGCGGCTGATTCCGATACTGAATAATTTAAATAACACCCTTATTTTGTATTATCATCTTGAAATATATCGAATTTTTCAACCTCGTCACTAAAGGGTAAGCAAAACCATTACTGCTGACCTTACTTATCCATCTTAATCGCAATACTATAAAAAAATGCCGTCATCTAACGATTAAGTTGATTCGCCTTGACCCGAGCATCTGCGGCACTATTCAGTGTTTGTTCTCAACAAGGAACCAGTTCGCCGATCACTCACCGTATTAGTAAATATATAGATCCAATTTTTAATTAATAAATAAAAACGTGCTCAATTTTCAATATTAGTTTATGACAGACAAATACTTTAAGAGCTTAGACTAGACAACCGCTGGACGCGCAATGAGGGCTAAAATCCTTTTGCCCCCTTGGGAACGTACCGAGATTTTTAGCCTCATCTAATGCTGACAGTATGGTCTTGTCAGTATGGTGTCAGCTCTTGATGAGAAACAATTTATTCAAAAATGGGTATATGTACCGTTTTGTATTGAAAAAAAAAAACTATTTGGAAAAGCCAAAAAAATATATTTTTCTTCGTACGTAATGTATTATTCTATTTATATTGTTAGTTTTTCCTAAAATAAATAACAAAAAAATTCTATTTCCCATATTTTTGAGAGACAACTCCTGTACAGCACGGATCCTGCCGTCTTGTTAATTCCTTGACCTACGACCAGAACACCCTCCGAGTAGCGGCTTCATAACTGTGTATTTGAAGGCCCAACAATATTTGGCAGGTGGGCATATTTCTTTTAAGGTTCATAGCTATGAAATTTATACCAATAATAATAATAAAAAAAATAGTTAACAAATACACCAATTACCTATACAGGGTGTGGCGTAAATAGTGGTCCAAAGCAAAGGTGTGGATACACTGTACACTGAAGCACCACATACCAGTATTTAAAAAAAAAATATGTACAGGGTTTTCAAAAAAAAAAAAATTTTTAAATTTTTTTAGAAATCGTTACCTTGCCTTACAAATTTGGTTATAATTTCCAAAAATGACGGTTTTTTTTTATCCATTTTTTTATTATTATTGCTGATCACTTGTACTTAGTACTCCATCCGTTTTTTTTTTTACAAACTGAATTTAATAAAAAAAATTAAGTTTCTTTCAAAATTCAATACTCACTACTAGCAAATCGTTTGAATTTCAATGCTTTTGGTGCAAAAAAAATGTACCACACTGTCAGTGCCCATTGTTTAAAAAAAATGCCCATCTTTTGCAGATTCTAAAATAGTGCAACAATAAGTGTTACGACTTACAGGAAAAAAGTTATTGCTTTTCGAAACAAAAAGGAGCCCAATTCAGAAAAACAATTTATTTGAAGTTCAAGGGTTTACAAGGGTTGTAATTTTTTTCTGTGTGGTCCAAAGCAAAGGTGTGGATACACTGTACACTGAAGCACCACATACCAGTATTTAAAAAATAAATATGTACAGGGTTTTCAGGGTTTTTTTTATTAAATTCAGTTTGTAAAAAAAAAAAACGAATGGAGTACTAAGTACAAGTGATCAGCAATAATAATAAAAAAAATGGATAAAAAAAACCGTCATTTTTGGAAATTATAACCAAATTTGTAAGGCAAGGTAACGATTTCTAAAAAAATTAAAAAAAATTTTTTTTTTTGAAAACCCTGTACATAATTTTTTTTTAAATACTGGTATGTGGTGCTTCAGTGTACAGTGTATCCACACCTTTGCTTTGGACCACACAGAAAAAAATTACAACCCTTGTAAACCCTTGAACTTCAAATAAATTGTTTTTCTGAATTGGGCTCCTTTTTGTTTCGAAAAGCAATAACTTTTTTCCTGTAAGTCGTAACACTTATTGTTGCACCATTTTAGAATCTGCAAAAGATGGGCATTTTTTTTAAACAATGGGCACTGACAGTGTGGTACATTTTTTTTGCACCAAAAGCATTGAAAGTCAAACGATTTGCTAGTAGTGAGTATTGAATTTTGAAAGAAACTTAATTTTTTTTATTAAATTCAGTTTGTAAAAAAAAAAAACGGATGGAGTACTAAGTACAAGTGATCAGCAATAATAATAAAAAAAATGGATATAAAAAAACCGTCATTTTTGGAAATTATAACCAAATTTGTAAGGCAAGGTAACGATTTCTAAAAAAATTTTAAAAATTTTTTTTTTTTGAAAACCCTGTACATAATTTTTTTTAAATACTGGTATGTGGTGCTTCAGTGTACAGTGTATCCACACCTTTGCTTTGGACCACACAGAAAAAAATTACAACCCTTGTAAACCCTTGAACTTCAAATAAATTGTTTTTCTGAATTGGGCTCCTTTTTGTTTCGAAAAGCAATAACTTTTTTCCTGTAAGTCGTAACACTTATTGTTGCACCATTTTAGAATCTGCAAAAGATGGGCATTTTTTTTAAACAATGGGCACTGACAGTGTGGTACATTTTTTTTGCACCAAAAGCATTGAAAGTCAAACGATTTGCTAGTAGTGAGTATTGAATTTTGAAAGAAACTTAATTTTTTTTATTAAATTCAGTTTGTAAAAAAAAAAAACGGATGGAGTACTAAGTACAAGTGATCAGCAATAATAATAAAAAAAATGGATATAAAAAAACCGTCATTTTTGGAAATTATAACCAAATTTGTAAGGCAAGGTAACGATTTCTAAAAAAATTTTAAAAAAATTTTTTTTTTTGAAAACCCTGTACATAATTTTTTTTTAAATACTGGTATGTGGTGCTTCAGTGTACAGTGTATCCACACCTTTGCTTTGGACCACACAGAAAAAAATTACAACCCTTGTAAACCCTTGAACTTCAAATAAATTGTTTTTCTGAATTGGGCTCCTTTTTGTTTCGAAAAGCAATAACTTTTTTCCTGTAAGTCGTAACACTTATTGTTGCACCATTTTAGAATCTGCAAAAGATGGGCATTTTTTTTAAACAATGGGCACTGACAGTGTGGTACATTTTTTTTGCACCAAAAGCATTGAAAGTCAAACGATTTGCTAGTAGTGAGTATTGAATTTTGAAAGAAACTTAATTTTTTTTATTAAATTCAGTTTGTAAAAAAAAAAATGGATGGAGTACTAAGTACAAGTGATCAGCAATAATAATAAAAAAAATGGATAAAAAAAACTGTCATTTTTGGAAATTATAACCAAATTTGTAAGGCAAGGTAACGATTTCTAAAAAAATTAAAAAAAATTTTTTTTTTGAAAACCCTGTACATAATTTTTTTTAAATACTGGTATGTGGTGCTTCAGTGTACAGTGTATCCACACCTTTGCTTTGGACCACACAGAAAAAAATTACAACCCTTGTAAACCCTTGAACTTCAAATAAATTGTTTTTCTGAATTGGGCTCCTTTTTGTTTCGAAAAGCAATAACTTTTTTCCTGTAAGTCGTAACACTTATTGTTGCACCATTTTAGAATCTGCAAAAGATGGGCATTTTTTTTAAACAATGGGCACTGACAGTGTAGTACATTTTTTTTGCACCAAAAGCATTGAAAGTCAAACGATTTGCTAGCAGTGAGTATTGAATTTTGAAAGAAACTTAATTTTTTTTATTAAATTCAGTTTGTAAAAAAAAAAACGAATGGAGTACTAAGTACAAGTGATCAGCAATAATAATAAAAAAATGGATAAAAAAAAACCGTCATTTTTGGAAATTATAACCAAATTTGTAAGGCAAGGTAACGATTTCTAAAAAAATTAAAAAAAAATTTTTTTTTTGAAAACCCTGTACATAATTTTTTTTTAAATACTGGTATGTGTTGCTTCAGTGTACAGTGTATCCACACCTTTGCTTTGGACCACTATTTACGCCACACCCTGTATATACCTATGGTGACTAGGATGACGGATAAACATACATAAATATGTTTATAAACATCCATGACTTAGGTACAAAATAGTGTTGCCGGATAATCGATTATCGATGAATCGATTGTGTCCACCCTAGATAATCTAAAAATCGATATTAATTTTAGGACAATAAAATCGATTACATACAATTATTAGATTATAATTGTTTATATTAGACAATACTATCGAATCGATTAAATCGATACTGGAATCAGGCCAATACTATCGATTGTATCGATTATTATGTTGCAATCGATTAATCTACAATTATTTTTAGATATAATCGTCATTAATATTATTTCTTCTTAGATATGTACTGAAGGATAGAACACAACATTATTGAAACCGCATTAAAGTTCATGTACCTATTTAATTATCGACGACACACTAGAAGACATCATGACCAAGAGAAAGGGTAAGTGCTGGTTAGCAATACTATCTAAGCCGATAGGTCAATTAAATCGATTAGATCGATATCATCGATTACATCGATAGTATTGCTTCAAAACTTGATATCGATACTATCGATAATATCGATAATATTGTATTTGACTACGCAGTGTAATCGATTAATCGATTATAATCGATATATTGGATAAAAATAGGAATCGATATTATCGATTATATCGATGTTATCGATACTATCGATTGTCATATCGATTGTTTGATTATTTGGGCCCCATCTACACAATCGATTAATAATCGATGTACAATCGATTATCCGGCAACACTAGTACAAAAACTCGTCCTCATTACACAAATATTGCCCCTAACGGGAGTCGAACTCGCAACCTAATAATGATTTGCAAATGCAAAAAAAATGAATTAGAGCATTCAATCATTTATTCATCACATGTCGATAAAAAAAATATCGACATTTGGATGCACTAAACGTCAATAGTTGTCACAAAATTAACAAGACAATCCCTCTCCGCCCTTCAAAAGTTGGTCGATGATGTTTTCATACATTTTCTTTTACGTTTCTTATCCACTGGTTTATTCATCCAAGTTTAAGAGTCCTTAATTAAACTAAAAAATAAAATTGGGTATACACCTATGAAAAATAAAACCCAATTCAAAGAAATTGTTACAAAAACAATGGTATGGTCACTTAGTTATTATTGAAATGTATCTTAAAATGGTAAAGAATATAGAAAATTTAAAATGTATAATAGCACCTAATAAAAACGTAAACGTTTTTATTTTTATGTTATTATTTTTTGCTTAATAACAGAGGTACGAGAGCAAAGAGAACGATAAACTTCATAAAACACTTGTATTATTATTTATTCTGAGATAAAACGTCCGTTTAAGTTGGTTCGCCAAATCCCAAAGAAAAAATAACAAAAGCCCAAATAATATAAAAATATACTTATTCATTCATTCATAACTTAAGAGCTGCACTTTTGTACGAGTAGGTGGAGCAGTTTCCACGTTTCTCTGGACTCCAACTTCAACTCCCTATACGTCATGACATCAGCCTTTTCCTTTAACTGCTTTGTATGTTCTTCGAGGCTTTCCTCTTCTTTTCCTTGTATTAAAATACTCAGGTTATCAATACTAGTTAAGCACAGAACACAAAAATATGCAGTTTTTCCATAGTGTCGTTTTACACCTAGTCTCATAAAACTTCACAGGGTAAAAAAACTATGCTAACCACCGAATTTGAAGAATTTCGACATTAAAAGTAGAGTAGTTTATTTATAAGCGAATGATATCATTTGCATTCATCGCTTCTAAAAAAACAACATGAACAGGTTCAAATCCAAAGGGAAGCGTTGGCTGCATATATTTTTTATTTACATAAACGACCTGCTGAAAGTTATTAATGTTGATATAGCCTTGCCAGTGCAATTGCGGATGACCTGTCTGTTCTAATAAAATGCGAAGATCCGACTAGCATACTACAGACACAATACAGGAAATATCTCCATGGCTAAAAAACATTCAAATTTTACTTTGATATAAAATAATTTAAACTATTTTATCTAGAATAAAAAGGGTAAAGTACCAGTTCTCACTATAAGGCGGTTAAATATTTATTAACCTCAACTTTTAATTTATAACCGAAACTAAAAATATTTTGTGAATCCCTAAAATATTGTTTTAAAGAAATTATTATTACATAAACGACTTCTGAACATCTAACTCGTAGGTTCGCCACCAGACATGGCTAAAGATCAACATTCCTGTATGTAGGTACCTACTCAATGATATGAAATTACATAATATTAATAATAACTAATAATTATAGTTGGTAATATTACTTGCGATACCTTAGCGGTAACTAAGTTAGAAGTCCATTATTCGTATTGAAACACCTGTTGTAACACTTAGTATGCAAAATAAACATTTAATTTGTAATAGCGGTACTTAACAATATTTCTACTACTATTACCCTGCTATCTTAACTAGATACATTTCTGTTGCACTGGGCCTGGCCCAATTTAGGCGGATTTCCTTTACTGATTGGGATAAACACAAACCTCAATAACTTTGCTGATAAACATAGTATTCAATTCTGTTTTATGTGTGTTTTTTTGGCCGTGGGCGTATCGTGCCCGTCCGCAGTCGAACGGTCCGATAACTTCGCCATACACGTGTGTTAATAGTGTCTTAATATCAAGCCTCTTAAATTTTTGGCATGATTAAATTTTTTTCGGTCTCCATTTCTTGAAGGCAATCATATTAAATGCTGTCATATTTTGTTCTATAAGATAAATAAATGCTGCCAATGACCCTAGTCGGAAGTATAGATTTATATCTATTCGTGACTGGACACTCCAGTAATTGTTTACAGCTATGACAATTCTATGAACACATAAGTAGTGTAGCAGTAGTGGAGATCGAACTTTTTATGATACTTAGGGCCTATTTCACCACCTCTGAATAAGTTCTGAGTAGCTTACTTGAACACTAAATTGACATATTTACAATATATAATATATCAAACAATTCATCAAGTAAGCTACTAAGAGGTGGTGAAATAGGCACTTACCCTTGTGGTTTTAACACAAAAATAATACTAATGTCGTAAATAGATATAAATGAATGATTAATTTTTATCTAGATGGTCTTGCATTAGTCTTTCTTCTAAGGAAAAGATAGATAGTATCCCAAACTAGGTCTAGGTAGCTAGGACTAGGTACACACATCAAAAAAAGTTGGAGATCACTAGCATAAACTGATATAATTCTTTAAATTTAACTGTATCAAGAAAAATGTTTTGTTGTGTGTTTTCTTTAAATAGAAAAACCCTGTTTGAAATTATGAAATAAAACTAATTTTAATTTTTTTAAAACAAAAATTGAGTAATTAACAATAACGTAATTGTAAGAGGAATTTGATATAAAGGAAAATACTGTTTAACCAAACTTAACGACAATTTATAAATAAAATGTTTTTATTCAATATAATATAACTCCTCCCCTGGCTCGAACACATGCGGAGATCCTCCTGGGCATGCTAAGGATCAAGTTATCCAGCATTTCTTGGGTTAACCTGTCCCATTTTTAAATAGCGGCTTCCCTGAGCCTGAGCTCTTGCACTGTCTGGGGACTTTGCTGACGGTTTCAAACAGCTCTAAGAGCATCGCACGCGTGCTCTATTGGGTTTAAGTCAGGCGAGTCGGCAGGCCAGTCTAATCTTGTGATGTCGTATTCGCGGAGAGCAGCAATGACTCGTTGAGCTCGTTGTGCGGGCGCATTATCATCGACCAGTACAAATTGGTGCCCATGGTTTACTCGAAATGGTCTGACAATTCCATCAATAGCAACTGCTTTATACATGTCTGCTGTAATGAAGCCTCGATACGGGATCAAAGGTGTTCTAGCTCCAATCATAATACCACCCCAAAAGTACACCGATTTCCCGCCTTGCTGAACTGTTCGTGTGGCAGTTCTTTGCCTTTCACGGTCTCCTGGTCTTCTCCAGACACGGATACGTTGGTCATCTAGATGAGTACTGATTCGCGATTCGTCAACGAAGAGACAGTTTTTCCAAATGTTTTCTTCTTCATCTTCTTCATTCTGCTGAAGCCTAGCCCACTCCAATTTCTGTCGTATACGTTGCCAGGAATTCAGAGGCGCTCGCCAAGACCTTCGTGCTCGTAATTCAGCCTGGTGCAAGCAATTCCAAATGGTCTGAGTGCCAACTTCAAGCCCAGAGGAACTTCTGCTTTTATTTTAGTAGCGTTAATTGTTGGGTCACAGGGTGCCAGCAATCTATAAAGGGCTTTTGGGCAGCAGTCAAAACAGTTGGGTGACCACTGTGGAGTCGGTCAGCTACATTACCCATCCCGTGGTACCTCTGCAACGTGGTCACGACACAGGATTGAGATATAGCAAGTCTGCGTGCTATATCTCTCGTGCTTCCCTCAAAGTTACTATTCTTACTCGTAAAACTTCTGATAATCCTCTTGGCATTTTTTCAATCACAACTTTTTGCGAAAAAGTAGGTATTTAAAATCCGTCAAAATTGACTAAATCAGATTTCTGAGTGAGCGTAAACTATGATTAAAAACTTTTTTATATGGAAAAACAATTGAACTGTTTTATTGTGTTTTATTCTAATTGTATATTATTAAATAAAGAATCTTAAAAGAAGAAGAAATCATAATAGAATCTACCGTAACAAAAAGATTTCGATTTTTCTAAGTGATCGTAAACTTTTTTTGATGTGTATCCCAAAAAGCTTGAGTGCCAAATTTCTTTTAGTTTGTCATTTTATTTTTGAGATGCCATGAATAGTCTCAATTGAATTTATAGTTGATTAATATGGAAAATGTATGTACAACCCAAGCAAGCCCTATTTCACGAAAGGTACACATAATACGAGTGTGTCATCCTGGTAACCCTTGTCAAATGACAAACTTACAAGTGTAGCGTTTCTCGAAACTGTGCTTAGCGTAGAATAAATTCTATATGTTATAAACATTACACGTAAATATTTATACGTATACCTGTAATTATGTGTTACAAAAAAGTGTTTGACACTTTTGCTATCGGTGGCTGGTGACTCCATTGAGCACGTGCACGCGCACTGATGCCACCTCCGCGTTAAACGACAGTAGCGGCCGGAGTTAACGGAACTTTTATCAACCGCAAATTTTTAATAGTGCTGAAACGAAACTAACGTTAAATCAGCGGTTAGCGACTCTTCGTCCCACGCAAATGTCAGGTTTTCAATAGAACCTGCTATTCCCCATTACACCACCTTTGTGTAAAATTTTTCGATGTTTTTATATTTATTCTGCTATTCTGGGAAAAGACGAACTCAACAAATCAGATACATTCGAAATCAGACCGTTCTAGAGTTTTAATTAAAATTTATGTGATAAACCCGAATACGATCAAACGATAATTTTCAACAATATCAATCATCTCTCAGAAAAGTTTTGTGGTCGGTTTTTCAGAGAAAAACGGAAGGAAACTTAATTTTTCGTCGCTGAGAAACCATCGGATTTTCTTATAAAAACCATGAGTATAAGTATACTTTTCTTGGATTAGTTCTATACTAATAATATCGTCTAGTGATTCTAACAAAGATGAAGAAGTCAAGTTATAGTGATTAGAAGACCTTAAGTAGGTATATAAGAAGATAGTTAATTAAACGAATAAGTATGAAAACGTATGAGTACAATGAATGGTTCCGACTGAAACATCTAAACCGGGATACCTACGTTATGCGCTGTGTCCATACTTAAAAAGGGCAAAAAAGTAATGGAACGATGACAACCCAGTTGCAATTGCAAGTCGCCCTTCACTGGATGGGTACAGGGGTTAAATATCACGCAGTTGAAGATATGCACGGAAACAGCAAAGCTAGAGTTTAAGATCTATTCACGACGTTGTAGCTGCTGTCTGTGAAAGATTGACTTTTATGAAGGGATATAATCTTTTAACTTTGCGCGACCAAGACGAAAGTGACGAAGAAGTCGTTAATGTTAATATAATAATATTAATAATGGGATTAATGAACCTATGAAGAGCTACAACAAAGGTAACGAAATGTAATTAATTATTTTTGAAATTAAATTAAGGATTGAATGTATCGCACACCACGGTGTTAAGGAAACAATTTGTAATGGAAATGCCCACCTTAAACGTGTATTTTAATTTTCCGTAATAGATAAAGCGATTGATTGCTAAGCACAAATCTCGAGCTGTACCTTAGACGAACTGTACATACCTTTAGTAAAGCTTCTTAATATTTATTTTACTACCATCTTCAGAGGGGACCGAACCCACGACAATTCACTATCACAAGAGTCACACGTTCTTTATTAAATAGGGATCAGATTACTAGTTCCTGATGATTATGAATCCAGCACGCCTTCACCGCCAATGTCCGTCTAGGGTTTTGACTGGTTTAGAATAATATTCTACGTTTTCTTAGAAGCAACCCTATAATCTGATTTATGCCGGCGGCGGCCAGCCACGCAGCTGTCGGGGCCGGCACAAGCGGAACTCGGAAATAATGCAATTTTATGACGTGTTTAGGCACTCCGCTCCAATTACTTGTAAAATCGATCCGACAAAGTTAAGAGTACCAATAGGTATATTTCTACTAACAACATTATGCGACTGGTAGGAGTTAGTGAGAGCAGTATTCACGATGCCATCTTCTTCGGTCTTGCTGCACCCTAGCGGTTGAATATGGCTGAAGAAGATTCAAGATGCAGTGTCCGAAATAACACTTTGACCCGCAAAAGAAAGTACTGCACTCATTTTACAAAGCTTTATAAAGAGATTTTTAAAAGAAGATTTATTCAATTTAAGACTACGGATAATTTGTGAGTGTCAGAACTGCCGTGAGAAGTGAAAAAATTGCATACTGGATAGCTGAGGAAGTCAATCCTGAGCTAGTACTTGTGGATGCCTTTACTCGTAAAGATTGTAATTAATGTTTAAATTTATCGCACTTTAAAAGTGGCCCGCCATTCTGACCTCAGGATCGCGGGACCACTCTCAGTTTTAAACATTTTAATAGAGATTTTAATAAAACGATTGTTAGTACACAGATCAAAAAAATTGCGATCACTAGCAAAAATAGATTTTTTTTAATTTTCCTTATTCAAGAAAAATTGATAACGTTATATTTTTTTAATATAAATGCACTGTTTGTAATCATACAACAGATTGTAACACTCGAGTATTATTTTAACTTTATCCCCGTTATTACAAAAACTTAGTACCGGGTTTAATCCAGGACTAAGCTATGAGTTAGCCAATAAGAAAAACGTTTCTCTAAAATTGAAAACTGAATATTTCACGAACGTGTGGCCAAATCTAAAAATGATTTTGGCACAGTTATAACCATTCTAAAAGTCCTATCCAACGACACCCGAAATGATGAGATGGTCGAGAGAAAAAACATCCCCGCTTTACTTTTATGGAAGGTACCCCAAAGAATACCATCTCTCCGAGCTACCGTGTAGTAAATACACATGTCCGAAATTCAAGGTCTCTTTTGAATACTGGTTATTTTTAAACTTATACGGTGTTATTACAAAAAAGTTAGACCAGGTTAAAATTGAGTCTAAATATTAGCCGACAACAGAGGAATGAATGACACATTCGTGACATAACCTAATAGAGAAGCGCTTTTCTAATTAGCTAGTTAATAGCTTAGTCCTGTCTTAAACCCGGTACTAAGTTTTTGGAATAACGGGGCTAGAGTGTAGATAAAAATGGTGATGGAAAGTTTTGTGTATTGCAGATAGGACGAAAAAATTGCCGGTACTGACGGAATTGTCAGACCATTCTGATTAGAACATGGGCACAAATTCGTACTACTCGTTGATAATGCGCCCATTGAGCTGAAAGAGTCAATGCTGCTCTCCCAAAATACAACACCACAAGTTTAGCACGCTGTTTGAAACTATCCCCTTTACCTCCAGCCATCTCCCCAGACAGTGCCAGAGCCCAGGGAAGCCGCTATTCAATAATGGGACAGGTTACCGCAAGAAGAGCCCAGGAGGATCTCCGCATGTATTCGAGCCATTTGTATTAAATAAAAATATTCAATTAATAAATTCTTGTTTATTATCAAAATTATGTTATTACCTTAAGATTAAATTTATCATTTTTTATGAATAATAAAGATTTTGTATATGATTTCAAACAGTGCATTTTATTGTACATTTATTTAAGAAACTAGCTATAAAACGTTAAGACTTTTTTTCGATAAAGTAAAAATTCTATAATATATCTATTTTTGCAAGTAATCGCAAACTATTCTTGATTTGATGTTGTACCCATTGATTTATTATATATAAGGATGCACTACGCCATACAAAATCAAAGCCCAAACATGGCACATGTTATTATTCACTTATGAAGCTTCAACTGGCTAAGTTCATACATTGACGCTTAAGCTTCAGCTATTTAAATTGTCATGTGTATTACGCAGCAATTGATGACGACACTACGTCATATGTCAAATATCATTCACTTGAAGATTTATAAGCCTAGACGAACGATACGAACAAAGAAGTAATGGAGTAGATTGTTTGTTCATGTTTTGTATAAAATTAAGTAACTATTTAAATTAAGTATTATGTGTATGAGAATACGAGTATTGTTTTAATGAAGACACTTTCATAATAATCATATTTATACATTTTTACTATACAGGTCCAAACTTGTCATACTACAACCAATAATAATTATATTGACACAATTTACCAATTCTGGGTAGGTAAAGGATCAAGTCTATACAGCCACGTCTTCAGTATTTTTAATTGTATAATTTTTCATTATTTTCTTCAGTATTCTTTTCTTATACACTCTACATAACTACACTAAACTACATACTAACCTAACCTAGTTAGGTTAATGAGTTTCATTGAAATGTGTGGATGGTTCACATTTCGATGCTCGACAATGACACAAACGATAATGTAAAAAATTGATTTAGAGGCAAAATATTCTATAGGTACTATAGTACACACACACAAACAACATGTTCTACAGATTTATAAGAAGCATAAGGCTACTGCCACAGGTATTAATTTAGTTAATTAATGAGTGTAATAGTATTATAATCGGATTACTAAATTATTCTATTAAAAATGTATCTTATGCTTTGAACATCACGTTACTATTTCTCTGCAGCTGTTTTCATTGTTAGCACGGTTTAAAAGTCAAGAGTTCCAGCAGAAATTACTATTTATAAAACACTTTTTTTCGTCTTTATTTTAGCTACAGTTATTTATTATAGTGTGGTTTTATGAAAATACTTTGATTAACTGCTAAGGTAGCTAGAAGGTTCTCTACTAAACAGTTGGCTAACTTAATTTAAAAATGAGGTGAATAAGGTAACCTAGTTAAGTTCAGTCGGAAGTACATCAAGGCATACATTTGAACTACAAAAACAGCTACAAAACAGCAAAGGAGTAGAAGCGGTATCAAGGTCAACACGTGTAGTCTGACTTGCGGTGTGTAAGTACACTCGGCTCACGTCCGACTACCCCACTTTCACTTTAAGACCACCCCTATTAACTACGTAATAAAAGCTGTTTTATAGCTCACATGTAACCTGACTCTGTACTAAAATTAAAAACCGTTTCTTTAGTCTAGGTACTCGTTATACCTAACTTCTACATTGGATTTTACCGATGGCTAAGATATATGACAGTTAAACAACAAGCAAGTGAAATACAACATAAAAACATAGGCTGGGTGCCCCGAATACTAGCCTAATTGCAGCCTTTTTGCATCTACATCCCTTTACGTGTAGTGTAATACCTACATATCAGATTCAGAAAAAATATACGAACACACAACGCTATATTTTCCCTTCTCATAAAACTCATCCTCCTGGTATATTGCAATAAATTTGTTTCATTTTCTTTACAAACATAATTTTGTGGAAACGTAAAACCTCAAGTATTTTGTTTAACAAACAAAATTCACTGGCGACTCCATCCTTAAAATTGACTTTGTTCCGATGACGTCACTTTGTTTCATTTTAGCTTTAGGTGTGAAAGTGATAGAAGATTGGCAACGTTTTACGTAAATTAATTAGAAAATAAAATATTAAAGCAGGTTTCAAGTATTATTTCGGTTTCAAACCTTATCAATAATATTTACCTACCGATGAAACGTCATTCCATATTTTTTACGATTCATTGAGCTGTGATTTTTGCAATTTTTGACGACACACTTAGGCATGTTCATTGTTTGACGGACCACGCGACATTAGATACTTAATCGGCTTAAAATGGCGATCCGGCTGATTAGAGCATGTGCCATAGCTGTCAGTGTGATGAGATATCCCTATATATATTAAACCTATTAGAACCTAAATATATACAGTCAGGTCATAAGTTCTGTCACACAATAAAAACTTTTGAATTGAGAATGCTGGCCACAAAATAGTTTATTGAATTCGAATTTTTAATAAAAATAAAAATGTGTACTTTTTAGAATTTTTCTCATTTTTAAATATGGAGGGGTTGCGGTTACGCGCCAATTCAGATTTTCGACTTACTGAAAAATTTGAATATAACCAAAAGATTCGTTTATCGTACCATAAAACGATACAATGAAGACTCTAGTGTAGATGACAGGTCAAGAAGTGGTCGCCCTCGCTTTGTTAGGCCTCCAGCAGTGATAAAAGCTGTGAAGGCGCGAATTCAAAGAAATCCCATACGTAAGCAGAAACTGTTGGCCCTTCAGATGGGGTTAAGCAGGACCAAGGTGAAAAGGGTGTTAAATGAAGACTTAGGGCTTAGGGCATATCGGAGAAAAACAGGACATCGTTTGGACGCTCGTTTAATGGACCTGAGACTGAAGAGATGCCGCGCTTTGTTGAAGCGGTACGCGGGAAAAAAGCATCGGGAAATTCTTTTTTCGGATGAAAAAATTTTCACAGTGGAAGAGAGCTACAACAAACAAAATGATAAGGTGTACGCATACAGCAGTGAAGAAGCGAGCAACCGTATTCTGCGTGTCCAACGAGGTCATTTTGCATCCTCGCTCATGGTTTGGTTGGGAGTCTCTTATTGAGGGCTTAATTGAGGTACATTTTTGTGAGAAAGGCGTAAAAACGAATGCAGTTGTGTATCAAAATACAGTTCCTCAAGAACCTTGTGGAACCTGTTTCTCATACCATGTTTAATAACAGGCACTGGGTATTCCAACAAGATTCTGCGCCAGCCCATAGAGCGAAAAGCACACAAGACTGGCTGGCGGCGCGTGAAATCGACTTCATCCGGCACGAAGACTGGCCCTCCTCCAGTCCAGATTTGAGTCGAGAGGGGGAATAACGCCTTTTATCTCCCTGTTTTGTTTCATCTACGATTTACAGGGTCACCCTGTATGTATTCTTATACATACAGGGTGAAACAAAGACAAAAGTCTTTTAGGTCGTGAAAAAGTACGAGGACCATTCAATAAATACTTAGCCTACAAAAGAAAAAAGAAAATTTTGAGAAAGTAGAGATTCATTTTTCAGCATAGTCTCCTTTCAATTAAACACACTTGGCCCAGCGATACAACTTTTTCAACTCGTCCAAAAAATACGATTTCCCGAGGTCTTCAAAATAGGCCTCTGTGGCGGCGATGACCTCATCATTCGACCCAAATCTTTTGCCGGCCAGTGACTTTTTCAGATTTGGGAACAAGAAGAAGTCACAGGGAGCCAAATCTGGAGAATACGGTGGATGGGGCAGCAATTCGTAGCGCAATTCGACCAATTTGGCCATGACGACGGCGGAGGTGTGAGCCGGCGCGTTGTCGTGGTGGAACAGCACTTTTTTTCTTTGCCAAATGGGGCCGTTTTTTTTCAATTCGGCATCGAATTGGCCCAATAAGTCAGAATAGTAGAGTCCCGTGATTGTTTTACCCTTCTCAAGGTAATCGATGTAGATCACACCTTGCGAGTCCCAAAAAACACTGGCCATCACCTTTCCGGCCGATTGAACAGTCTTCGCCTTCTTTGGAGCACGTTCGCCGGGTAAAGTCCACTGTTTCGACTGTTCCTTGGTCTCTGGTGTGTACCAGTGAACCCATGTTTCGTCGACGGTCACAAAACGACGCAAAAACTCTGCTGGATTGTGTTAAAACAGTGCCAAACATGTCGCCGATGTGGTCTCACGGTTGCGCTTGTTGTCTGGTGTGAGCAAACGCGGCACCCATCGCGCCGATAACTTTTTCATACCCAGTTTTTCGTGCAGAATATGATGCACTGTCCCGTCTGCGATGCCTACAGTCTCAGCTATCTCGCGAATCTTCAATCGCCGGTCTGTCAACACGAGATCGTGGATTTTTTTACGTTAACCTCCGTAGTAGCCGTTTTTGGTGCACCTGGGCGTGGCTCATCAAAAACCGACGTGCGGCCACGAGCAAACTCGTTAAACCAATTTTTGACGGTCGCCATCGAAGGAGAAGAGTCACCGTACACAGTATCCAACCGCTCTTTGATTTCGCTGCGCGTTTTCCCTTCCAAAAACAAGAATCTTATCACTGAACGATATTATTTTTGTTTTCATTTTTGTCAAACCGACTGACACGCTCGCTTCCAAAGGCTGCCAAAACAAAACAAATGAAGGGAAAAGACTGAAAACTACATGGTAGACTTCAAAAAGTATTTACTGCACGATAGTAAAACTCTTTTGTAACAACAGCGCCATCGGGCGGCGAGGCTAAGTAATTATTGAGTGCCCCTCGTATTTCAATAACCAATATAAAGTTGACTATGATTAGCACAATATCAATCAGGCTATGAAAATGGTATTCCCAAATGTAAAAATAAGTGGATGTTAATATGTGGCAAACCGAAGTTTTTTGATAAGCTGTTATAATAATTATTTTGCTTACGAAAATAAACGTCGTTTTATCGCAAAATCGTTCAATACTTATTGAATTTCCCTCTAAAATTCCCAACAACGCGTACTTTTTGACCACTATATATAGAATATAGCAACGCCATCTAAACCAACGCAAAAAAGTTTAATCTCATTGCTTTCGAGGAAGTAAGAATCATAACCGGTAACACTGCAAATTTGTCACTTCTGCCGACAGAATATTTGTAAGAGGGTTGGATATCAATTGTAAACAATGCTAACAATAGAGAAAAATGTGTCGTTTTAAAGTATATTTTAAGAGGCAATGCATGAAGTTTGTGCCCAACATTATTAGCGGCTCTGGGCCCGTAGAAAAGATGCAATCTACTCTAAAGCGTAGTTCGCTATCGCTAACAAAATGTATGATACATATTTTTAGATTTTATTCGATAGCGAAGTTCGCTAAAGAAAATTTGCATTTTGTCTAAGGGGATACGCATCAAACATACAACGGTCTTGAGGGATTAATTATTATTAGTGCATTTTGTCTAAGGGGATACGCATCGAACATACAACGGTCTTGAGGGATTAATTATTATTTGTAAGTAAGGTTCTAAAAAGTAGAATAATTTGATTTTAGAAATGATCGTTTAAGTGCACATAAAATTCATTATTTTATTATTTTGCTTTGATTTACAACGTAATTTTGAAAAGATTCTATCTACAGCCACTGACTAATGTTGCACAATAAATGCGCCATGTCACATCTGTGCTTTTCAGTAGCCACTTTTTTTTTACAATGGATTGATCAATTTCATCTCAACGTGCCAAATTCATTTACATTTTAAAAGTTACTTAGGTACTTACTCGTAGCTGACAACGTATTATGTTATCAATATTAGAGTCGATTTTACCAACGTCAGATAAAACTTATCCGACGGAATAAGTATAAAACGACCGATTTTAAAATTACATTAAAATTACATATAATAAATGGACATATAATAAAGGGACACGATTATTTGTTCCAAAAATGTAAATGAATTTTCGGTGGCATAAAACCTCTTCGTTGTATTATATAATGTGTTGTTACGAAAAAATGGTGTTACCCAGATAAATTGAAAATGCTCTGTTTACTCACATATAATTTGCAATAAGGTACTAACTTAACTTTATAGGAATAATTATATTACGCACTAGTGCGTAATATTATTATGCACGCGTGGGTTATAGTTCGGTTTATGGCCCTAATAACGATGTAGGGTGTTTTTCAAAAAAAATACAACGACAGTACATTTCTCAGCAACCTTATAAAATTTCACTAGCAAAAGTAATATTTCTGCTACAAATATAATTAATAATTATGTTTAATTAAAATACATCAGTGAAATTCATTGTAAAAATTAAAATATTCCCAAAAATGTATTGCAAAAAAGCACAATTTAATATGTCCACCATACACCATGTTAACTTTACAGTTTATTAAAATACTCCCAAATTACATTTATTTATATTAAATTGCGTGCAATCGAAGCATAATTGTCACTATTTTGATCATAAGTTAATATAATACTTTAAAAAGGATTTTGAATTAATAAAATAAGTTTAAAGTTTGTCGTCAAAAATCGGAAGTTGTGGAATATCCACTTAAGTAACGACAAGAACTAAGACTAGAAAACGAAAAATTACCCTATATTCTGTGTCATTTTTTAGTCTTGGCAACATTAGTTTCATCCCAAATACTCTGTCCTCTCTTTCCCGCTTGTTTTAGACGCACTCCGTTACACAACGTGTTGAGAGGTTACATGGTGCTAAAAAATTGTTCCACTAAGTACGGCTCATTAACTGGTAAGCAAAGAGTTCATTATTGTGAATTTTTGCTGCAGTTGCTTTTTAATTATCCGTTAGTAATTTTCTTGACACAAACTAAGAATATTTACGATATTTCATACAAAATCATTACCACCAATAGTTTGAGGTTATGATTCGTAACATCCATTAAGTAACGCTACGTATAGGCGGACCGCAAACGTTACTTAATGGAATTAGAAGGACGTGTTTGCATAGATTTTTTATGAATTACCCGACTGCTGAAAGAAGAGGGGTGATGCTTTTACGATCCTTACTACTTGTAAGGGGAAGTGATTTCCTACTAATATAGAGTGTAGATGACATCGAAGCGGGAACGAATACCATCGTTTCGACAAGTGATTCTGGATTCCCATGTTGAAATTTTTCGTTACTTTTTCTATAAGTTTTAAAGATTTTCTGCAATTTTTGTTAATGAAACCTGTACACTATCATAGTACGAGCTAAATTAGCTACTATGATCATAATTACTGGCTTCAGTACCATAATCCGTAGTTTTTTTATTGAATTTGTGAGAAGAGCAAAAATAAATTCCAACTTCCCCGCCGCGTTGTCCAGAATTGGTTCCCGAATCGATGGCATACGTTTCCCATATACCTACTCTGGTATTGTGATGATGTAGGATTTCTTGAAAGTTAAATGAAAAACGAAGACTGATTCTAATGACTAATTAAGATTAATGAATATTAAGTAGAATTGTACACGTAGCCTTATTTTATCCTATAAGTAACACTGTGTTCCGCCTGAGTAACTGTCCTATCAAAACGTGATTTAAAATTCAATATTTCTTTAAATTCTAATAACTTAGAGCTGTCTTAAAAGTACAATATTGTTTTACTTCTCTTAGATTTATTTTGTATTTCCTTCAAATTGTGTTAACTCTAATGTGATGTTAATTATACGATATTTTGTATGGTGTTACTGGCACAAAAGTGACGTAATAGATGTTTCACCGATAAATTCTCGGCGATTTATGAATAATCTTTCAGTTTATTGTTGATTTTTTGTAGAAGAATATTTTATTAGTTTAATAAAGTAATAAGTGACTATAAACAAATAGTTTTATTTGTGTAAATGCCAAATTAAAATGTTATGTAATGGAATGAAAAGTGTCTTATTTTTGAGAAGAGATAGGTTTTTTTGGTGTTTTTTTTTTCATATATATCGATATTTTTTATAAAACACAGTTAATTTATTTAAGTATCTACAGGTTTATTAACAATTTCATACAAATTAAGTTAATTGGAAATTATAGTTCCACATAAGTAACGGGCTATTTTATTTGAAAAACGCCCTGTAATAAGGCTCACTTTACGAGCAAGTGTGTTGAAAAGCGTTATTTCGGTTTATCTCACCGTAATTAACCCTCAATTTTGAAAGTTATCGATTTTAACTCGCGATAATTTTAGCTATATTTTAACCTTCTTTCGGTGTTGCATTATATCACGGGACACACTGTATATCTTTGATATGGATAAATTAAATAGAGTATTGAGTAGGTGTCAAACAATTTTTGCATAGTTGTAAATGTAAAGCATAATATTCATGCATTATGGATGAAATAACTGCAGTTAGCTGACCTTGGATGGTCACACCATATATCAACATTGTTGCTTTTAAGTAACGACATAAACGCATTTTGCGTAACATAACAGTCATAACTTTATGACAGATTGAAAAACCGGCCAAGTGCAAGTCGGCCTCGCGCACGATGGGTTCCGTACCGCTATCTATACAACATTAGACACTATTTTTAAAATCCATTTTTTAGTTTAGTGGGAACGCAGCATAAATATATATAAAATTATTAATTATCTTTCAGTATTTGTTGTTAAGGAGGCAATATATCACGGCAGTTAGCTATCACGGCTCATTATAAACGGATTTAGGTACGGAACCCTATAAAGGGTTCTTATTAAATGAAAATTTATTTTTATTGCATGAAGTCTAAATGAAATCCTTTTGAATAGTTAAAAAAACATAGGGTTACCGAAATAATTTTTTTCTCCGGATTGTTCTATTCTGTATACCGACCGCACATCATCTTTTTGATGCTGTCGCATATTGTAACTTATTTGAACATCAGATTTTTGTAAAATTTTGCTATACAGTTTTCCCATGTATCTTGATTACAGACGGGTGAATGAAATTTTATTTTACCTTTAGCCAAAATATGTCTTACGTTGGTGGGTCCAGTATTACGTAGCATAGCAACTCTGACGTATAGACGTCATAGTTGTAAGAATGCTAAGAAGGCATGGAATGCTTTAGCAGCAGCTGTTTATGATACATCCATTTGGCGTTGAGTAGAGTGGGAGAGTAATTGTACAGGTACGATTTTGTATTTATTATTATTTGTTTGTTTTGTTAGCCTAGAGTTCACCAACACATTTTTAATTTTTGATAAGCCGGAGCGTGTCGGTGGCGCAGTGGCTAGCGGGTTGCCGATCATGCGGGAGGTACCGGTCGATCCCACGTGCCGCCATATACCAATGAGTTTTTCTGAGTTATGTACATTAATTGTTTTACTAACCGACGCTCTTACGGTGAGGGAAAACATCGTGAGGAAACCTGCACATTCAGGCAACTGCATGTGTAACCATGATCCAAAACTGGTCAGGTTCCCATGGCAACATGGTCACGGAGGTCAGATGGCAGTCGCTCCACTGTAATTACCTGATCTGCCACAACCTGGATCATGGTCAGCTGACCCTGGGCCCTCGCGCGCGAGAGCACCGACCGGGATAACGCTAGGAGGATGATGATCAGCCGGTTTAGCATTATTTGTCATATTTTGTATGGGATTTTGTCAAATTAACCGTTAATTGAGGTTAACCGGCTGTTTAAAACTTGGTGAACAGTAAAATAGTCGGTAAGCATAGATTGACGGTTTATTTGACACAATTCCCATACAAAATATGTCAAATAATATTTTAATGGCTGTTAAAATTTGGTGAACTCGGGGTCTCAGTGTATTAAGGCAGGATTTTCACTTCTTTCCATGAAGGGGCCTGGTGCATTGTGTTGAAGAATCTACTTCGATGTTATAATTATTATTATTGAGTGGGGTATTTCATTTTATCCTGAATTGTATAACTTTCGTATGTTAAAAGTCGAAAATAAAAAAGGTTATTTAAAAAGCTAAAATTCCAACCAAATCTCATAAAACACCTATGTAGGCAGATACATCTAAGTCTAAGATTTAAAGAAAGCCAAGCAGACGGACTCATTTGAATATTACAATATACTAAATGGTTATAATCCGTCCTACTTCGTCCCATCTTATACATAGGTAGTACCTATTTATTTTGTGATTTTTCATATTTATTATTATATTTCATAATTTCAGAATACAATATTTCTGTGTTAAAAATAGCTTTATTTACATACATATGAGTATTCTAATTCTAAATAAGCATGCGATGTAAAAAGGAACAGGTATGCGAGGCCACCAGGAACTAAGCCGACACACCCTGTATACATAATATCAACTAGATCTTCTACTCGTAAGGTACCAATAAAATGACCCCCCAAGTCAAGTATTCAAATGGTTAAAAACGGCTTTCTTTTCACCCATTTTTTATTTTATTATTTATTTTATTTATTTATTTATTCATTTGTAGAACTAACAATCAGAAGCTAGCTTAAGTGGGGCGTACCTAACTGTGAAACTGAAAATGAACAACTATTTGAAACTTTTGTCAACGCTGTTCTTTTTAATTTTTAAACATTTGGTTGAGTTGATAGGAAATACACAATTGTTCCAGAAGGCCGTTTATTGGTCCATAAATAAGTTACCAATTGTCAAAATGAATTACATTTTAATCATTTGTCATGGACTTGTTTAAAGCTCTTACACAATTAATAAGTAGAAATTTAGACCAAATTTTATTGCGTGTTCTGCCCAGGCGTCAGCAACTTTCATTAATAGATAATAAATATTCCATATCAAATGTTTTAGAAATTTCAGAACAGAAAATGATTTTACAGTTGATCCAACGTTTTACCTTAAGTAGAACGTTGATATTCGCTGATGCCCATTAACTAATTGGCGCTAACACCATGTATGACGAGCAAGCCAAGATCAATCAAAGTATTTTTTACTTTAGTTATTACAGCAGGTCTTTTTATAAACTTATTTTATGAAAAGATTAATTTTGAATGGAAGGAGCTAGGAAACTGAAATACAGATTCACGAACAATAGCTTTAGGAGAGAATGGTCGTTTAGTGAAAGACATGACATAAACAACTGTAGTCAAAGGTGGCAAATATAAATGCCTAAACACCATTTGCTAAACAGATTATGTCAACAGATGCTGACAAGAGCGATAAGCCGAGTAAATAAGCAAAGCTAAATAAACAAGCAAGCGATAAAGTTATACAGGAAGCACATATGGAATCATTTGAATGGCAATAATCTGTGGAAAAGTTGTTATATTCTAAGGCAAACTGGTAATTTAAAAAAACGGTCAATATAGGTTTATCATTTAACTCCAAATTAAGAACTTATATTATTTATATATATGAGATCTAAGACTAGCAGTTCCTCGCGACTTCGCCCGCGCCAAAAGTCGGATTTTCAGCACAGCAACAGATGCGCCACTTACTGGGTTCAATTGTATTTTTAATCATACTGGGAACCATCAAAATACCCATAAAAAGTTAGGTGAAAAAGATAATTACGAATGGATAACTCTTACTAGCTTTTTTTCCTAGAATTGAAGCATTTTCCCGCGGTAAAAAGTAGCCTATGTTCATCAGGGATAATATCGGCTTATTAGAAAAAAAATATTGCGTAACTATAACTATTTACATTTTTAGAGGCAAAACAATTTAAATTTGAGCATCGGAAAGATCAATTGATGAATGACAGTACGGGAGAGTAGATTATACTGTCTTAAGTAATTGTTTTTTTTTGTCTCGGGTCGTAGAGAGCTAGAAATCATTTTACTGCAGCACATCGCGGTAAACAACATTGCGGGACTTATTGTTATCTGCATAAATAAAAAGATTTCTTGCTATCGACACACGCGAGCAACCCACGTACAGTTGTCCGTGGGAGAAGCAGGGGGTGCCCAGGTGAATGCCGGCTACTTTTAGAGTTTGTCCTTGACTTTTATTTATCATGATAGAGAAAGCCACTTTTAAAGGAAATTGTAGGCGTTTGAACTGGAAGGGTAAGTTTGTGGGTATTATAGGGATTCTGAGTATCAATACCGTCTCTCCTTTGGCCCCTCCAGTAAGAATGTTGGCCTGGACGATGTGCCTTCTCAGCTCTGTGATGCGTAACCTAGTTGCACACTTGCGTTGCACACTCTGGGCGCGCCCAGGTTACGCATCAGTATGACAGGCACACCAACATTGAGTTCTAACTTGGGGGGCACCCCTGACAGGTCGAGGGAATTTAAGAACTCTACTGGGTATACAGTCGCGTCGTCTGTTGTCATCACCGTGTCTATTGACACGTAGGTCCTCACATCACCTGGAACTTGCTCTAATATTCATTTTTTTTTTTTCTACTAATTCGTTTTTGAGCGCCATGATAGCTCTTTCGCACAACCACTCCTCGTTAGCCAGGTTTCCTTGTAAACTCGGTAATACCTCATTAATATTATCTTCCGAGCTAACAACATTGCTAAATAGTCTGTCAACGGTTATTTGGCCGTTAGCATCCGTCGGCATGCGACCTTTGCCGACCTCGAGAAGCGTTTGTGCGAAAAGTCCAGACTCCTGATCATTGAAGAGCTAGACCCTCATGTTAGTAATCAGCTGTAAGCGCTCTACTTTAGACCACAACGACGAAGCCTTGAGGCATGCATTTATCTAGTCTGCCGCGGTCCTCCTCACATGCCCATTTCTAACAAACCTCCTGTGATTCGTGAATATTATATTTTCAGCTCAGTAATGCAACATCGTCGGTGTAAAGCATGCTGCCAGGGGCGGGTTCATGCATTTCCCTTGTTATGTAGTCTAAGCAGATGGTGGACTTATGGTTATAATAAAATTCAATACGACGAAAAAATTGTACACATTAAATCCACCGACACTCGCCACGGGCCGACCAGCGCATCGCGCGTTGCGCTGTCATAAGCGTATGGTATTTTAAAACTATGAGATCTCCTAAGATAATTATTTAAATTGAATGGTATAAACGGCAGTTACGTTCAAAATTAAATGCTTGTGAATAATAAAGTATTGATTTGCACAAATATTAATACAGTTCTTATGAATTTACCTTGTTAAGTAATGCACCACTGTAAAACATTTATTATTACCTTAAAAAAGGTTATAGTAAGCAAACCTTAAGAGATAGATATATACTCTCGTGAACTTTTCTGTAGAACTATTTGAGGCAAACATTTCTGCCATACATTATATTAGTGTAACTCTTATAATTTTTGCAGCGTACGCGAAAATAGCTCGAAAATTACAGATTTTTTTCCGGCTTATCGTCATCACTTCGGTATTTAAATATTTATCTTTATGAAATATAGGCTATTAGTTATTCCAACGTATAAGCTAAATTTGTGTAAAGTTTCATCGAAATCTATTTAGTAGTTTTTGCGTGAAGAAGTAACAAACATACACACTCACACACTCACAAACTTTCGCATTTATAATATTAGTGGGATAATGTTTCAAATCGGTCCAGTAGTTTTGGGGCCTATTCAATACAAACAAACAAACAAACAATTAAATAGTTCCTCTTAATAATATTAGAATAGATTAAGAAATACCTAATTTGAAATCATGTTTTGGGGTCGCTGCCAAATATGTATTATAAAACAACAAAAAAAGAATTGACTCAATTCGATCAGTTTCTGCGAAATGCATGTACGTACAATACATATCCACATGCAAGGTAATTCTGTAAATAGAAACCTTTATAATGTAAACTACGTAAATAAATTCCCGTCCGATCTCTAGATAGTTGGGCATTTTGTCAATTAACCGCCCCCTTGCTTTGTTTAAATTAAAAAAACATGATATCTTAAAGTACTTAAAATCAATAAAAAAACTATTGAACATGCGGGAAAGTGTTGACTTGGTTAAAAATATACTACTCAAAACAAAATAAGGGCCACGAGGTATTTTGTCTGTACCATAAAAATAATAATACCAATATATTTTTTTTGTCTCCATAACGAAAACTAATGTTGTTTATAACGTGTAGACCAATAAATTTATTCCAATAATAATGATTAAAAAGTTTGTTTGCTTTTGAAAGAAACAACTCATTTAAGGTTAAAAATAAAAAGAATGTAAAGTTACTGAAAACAAAAGAAAATACTCCATGCTCATCTTTTAGTAACGGGTATGCCCCCCTCGTTTCGCTACGCACTCCTGAAGCCTGGAGTGCATGCTCTCAATCAAATGCCTGACATTTTCCATTAAAATCTCTTCCCAGGCCTTTTTAACAGCGTTGATGAGTTGCTGTTGGTTGTGGTTTTACTGATCACCGTCTCTAACTCTTCGTTTCAACTGATCCCACATGTGCTCTATTGGATTTAAGTCCGGACTGTTCGCCGGCTACGGCAAGACTTATATTTGAGAGGCTTCCAGTACAAACCGAGTCGCTTGAGCCGTTTGTGCACAAGCATTGTCTTGCATCAAGATGAATCCAGGACCCGCTCGCTGGGCAAATGGGATCACATGTGGTCTGACCACTTCCTCAATATACCGCTGAGCAGTAACAGTACCCTTATTAATAATAGCGAGCTCAGTTTTGCCGTGTAAGCTTATCCCGCCCCAAATCATTACATTTGGACCACCAAAACGATCGACTTCAGGGATGCAGGCTTCTGAAAATCTCTCGCCGCGTCTTCTCCACACTCTAATACGCCGATCGTTGTTAAAATATTTAACTTTGCATTCGTCTGTGAAGAGCACCATGCCCCATTGGTTTATGTCCCAATCCAAATGTTGACGGGAAAATCTTAAACGATTTGCACGATGATTTCTGGTTAATGGAACACGGACAACTCGCCTTCTTGATACCTGCTGGTCTTCATGCAATCGATTACGAATAGTTTGGTCACTGACACGAGTACCCGTTGTGAGCCGTAAACGATTTTGCAGCTTGCGGGCCGTTGTTGTGCGATCTCGGCGCGCACTTAATCGAATGTAACGATCCTCTTGAGCTGTTGTAATGCGTACTCTGCCCGAACCAGGTCTTCTTCTAACACTGCCGGTCTCTTGGAAACGATTCCATAGATTTTGAATAGCTCTTCGAGAAAATCCCAATTGCAAACCCACAGATCGCTGCGAATGACCTTCTTCAATCATTGTAACGGCTCTGGTTGCTGTCAGCGAGTCCATATGACGCCTGCGTGCTTGTGGCATATTGCAAAAGATGTTTCTGACTCGAGATATCAATGAACTTTGATAATTTCTAATAAACCAAGAAGCTAAGGAAAGCAAATCGTCAAAGAAAATGGAAACAAAATTTTCAAAAAGAATTTTAAATCAAATTTTATTTAAAATTGTTGCCAGCTAAAAAGTTTAGGTATCAAAGAGTTTGTATACTCAATATTTTACTACTTTCAATATGAAAATGTTTAATAATTTACACCAAAATGAAAAAATACCTCGTGGCCCTTATTTTGTTTTGACAAGTATATATACCACATTTGACGTTGAAGTCAGTTATTGGTCAGGCTCAGAATCAGAAAGTATAAGTAGCCAAACGTCCAACAGAGTAAAACAACTTGTACTTTTATTAGCAGTAAGTCTAATAAGCAAAAAGTCTATGTAATACGTTCATCTCTCAGATGGTCTGTATAGCAGAACGTGTATTTAGGAAATCGTCACATTCTCATAATTTCTGAATATCCAGGCACCCAGGCTCACATGCAACATACATGAACAGGCCGTCTAACTTTATAGACGTCAAAAATTATATTTATAGCTTTTCCGAACACTTAAAACCGGGCTGCTATGCTTTTATCGTCTTAATAAGTCCATTTGAAAGAAAACGTCAAGTTTGAGTCTTCCTGAAAACAGAGTGCCGAAACATTGTCGTAGTAAGTTTTTATTTAGCTCTGCTACCTTCGCTATACAATACCTACATAATGTTGGACTAGAATAGTTTAAACGCCTTGGCACGTGGCATTTTTACATTTCTTTGAAAGACAGGGACTATCTCGGGCAATTATAACTTTCACACAAACAATGCACTTAAAGGGTGGCACAGACGGCTCAACACAAATATAAACTAAAGCCAACCCTGCTATATTCCTAACAGCTCTTGAAAATAAGACTTCAGGCTTAATCACAAATACAAGAACTTGTTATTTGGAGAGAAGAAAGATATAGTAATGTTAAACATTAAACAAAAGAGAACTTCTAAAACTTAAGCGTCAAAAAGTTAGTCCCTTTAATTTTTTGCGAACCTTGGGAATATTGAAAGGCTATTAGGTGCATGAACTTAGGAGAATTATGCGTCTAATATCCTTATAATATTTTAAAAGCTAGTGCATTTTATCAACCTTAAGTTATCAATGATACCGTCTGTGACCAGTATACACATTTTAGAGTTTACCCTTTACCTACCTACTCTTGCCAAAATCTCTTTATACTT
The DNA here is from genome assembly GCA_949316185.1 of Pyrausta nigrata. NCBI lineage: Eukaryota > Metazoa > Arthropoda > Insecta > Lepidoptera > Crambidae > Pyrausta > Pyrausta nigrata. Next base: position 7,793,317 of record OX438936.1, read on the forward strand.
AAGATTGTCATAAAAGTCATTTATACACACAACACTGTCTAGGTATATAAAAAAACAAAGTATTATTAATATTATATCCAAAATATTCCTAGACAGTGTTGATTAGTATATGTGTATTTAGGTCCACTGGCGGCTTATACACGACGTCCCAACATATATTTTTAAGCCCTAGCTAGCTAAGAAAAAGCAGCGCAAGAAACTCACTATTGTCAAAGCCTCTTTTAATAAAAAGAATGTTTAGATACAGATAATGTACTAGTGCGAGCTGGTCCACTCGTTTACATCATTCAAATAATCGTCTACTTTATAATAACCTTTTGTTATTAAGGTGTCCTTTTATGTAGAGTTACCAATTAACAAATTTAAATCATAATAATATGAGAAGGATATAATGATTTAAATTTGTTAATTGGTAACTCTACAATATGTTTTGGTAATTTGTTAAAGAAATTACTTTGAATTGATTGACGATTCTGGTAATAACAAAGTTGACAGCTACCTCAGGGGGCAAAGGATATTCAAATCCTATCTTTATTTTTTTATTTTAAATTATTATCTAATTAATTAACTGTTTTTAAGTAATTACTTGGTGATTTTTTTCTTATTTTTTATAGTGTATTTTATTATTCTTATCAATAAATTATCGTTTCTATTTAGAAAAATGAATGAATGTTTTTTTTTACTTCATTAAGAAGCAGCTACTAGCACGACATGTGGATGTTTCAGCATTTAGGTGGGTAATACATTTTTTATTTGGGACTTTAACCTGAGGTAATATCAGCCCCATCGTTCCCATAAATAATGTCCTACCATAAAAACTATGATATTATACACATGGGTATAAAATAACCTAAAAACTTGAACTTATAAAAAACAGGCAGAACCAGAATCATAGACGTCGAATTACCATTTTACACATTTTGGCTGCTATTGACGCGGGTTCAGCTAAATAGACAAAAAAAACTCGCGCTCTACCTGATTTCTATCACAGTACACCAACAAGTGATAATAACACATGGTTACGGCAAGGTAACTGTTTCCAGAAAGGGTTCTAGGGTATATTAAGAGTTCTGATAACCATTCAAGACTAGTTTCGATTGCCACTGCCGCAACACACGCCGGTATTTTTTTCACTGCATCATAGGTTCGAAAGCTTAAGCTAACTCGAATGACGTTGGGAAAACGCTGTTGCAAATAGCTTCAAATTCGACTTCAATTTCACGAGAATCAACAGGAGACCAAGAAGATTTCGGGTAATCTACCCTAGACACTACCAAAAGAGGGCTAAAAGTTGCAGCAAAATGCTATTACAGAAATTTTAAGCAAACAGATAGCATCAATAATCCACCAAAGAATTATTGATGCTATCTGTTTTGCTTAGAATTTTTATAATAGGTGTCTATGTTTTTGCTACTGTTTATCCCATACTTAAATACAATTTCCTGATTTACTAATATTCAATAATTTCATCACACTGTAAGGGCGTTTTAAATTTGGCATTTCACACTTTAAGGGCGTTTTAGAGTCGTGTGAATTTTCTCACGCATGCGGGATCACAGATAAAACTCAATCCTGAATACGTGAGCGAATCCGCACACGACTATAGGAAGCCTGTTAATATTTTGTAAATGCTTGTACCTATATTATATAATTTTTAAAGGTCGTTGTAATGTACCTATTTATTTTGTATTTAAGATGCGTGTTTCTATCAATGATAGTGCATTAAAATTATTAATAGTATTACACTATCAGTGGTTTGTTTTGATATAAATTACTTATAAACCCTCTTGAATACAAACCGAAAATGGTTTTCGAATATCAATTTTACAAGATACACAACTGGTCACAAATTCTTATTATGTATTACCCAGATTTGATTCATTTAAAAGATTTCCGTACACAACGTTACAAAATCAATGACAGTGTAAGCTGTCAGTGCAAGCAGCAAAGAGCAAACCATGTCAAAACTGAGTATCATTTTCTTTTTAAGTAGTGTCACCCATCTTTGAAAAAATGAATGACAATCTATATTTATCATAGTCGAAAGAGTTTTCTGGCTTATGAGGTTAATATAGGTAAAAAAATAACAACCAAATCGTCGGTCGAATCACGAAAAGGCGTATCCAACAAAATGGTGATTTTGAGTTAAGTACCTACACTATGTTATTAAGAAACGTACATTTTATAACGTCACCAAAGATCGTATCTGAATTCTTTATCAGGAAGCTGGTACTGACAGTTTAGAAGGGCCCGAAATGCATTTTTTATACTTTAATTTTTCATCACGAAAAGACAAATGAAGTAACGACTTTACGTGAAAACCAATTGTGGCCATCTAACGGTTAAAAAATCAGATAAATCTATTCGTCTAAAACCTGCCAGAACTTGCATTACAGCGAGTAAAGTGAATCGATTGTTCTTTATCAGAGGAAAAAATCATTATAAATTGCAAAACAGCGTGTTAAGACAAAAGAAGTGCATTTTTGTGTTTCGGGATTGGCATCTTATAAGGTAAGTAAGTAGTTTGTTATCATTGTGAGTCAATTAAGTGTTAAAGTGGTTCAATATTTTAGAGGTTATAATTTTTTTGTAAAATATTGTTTTTAAGAAAATTAACATGACTTTAAAGGATGTGCTAAGCTCTTATTTCATCACTTTACTATAATTCTCATAATAGTTGTATGTTTAGACATACCTAAGTAGATAAAAACAATCATTGATGACACACATCTGAGTACTTTTAAAGTATGCATAGGTAGGTGCAGTATTGTCGTACTACCCTACCAAAATAATATTCTAGGACCTTTTTCCTTTTTTTCTTTAATCTCTTGAATATATTTTTTATACAGGGTGGAAATTCAGGCACATGCAATATTTAATAACGTAAATGTACTTATCATTACAAGCAATTTTCAGTAGAGGATCAACATTACAAATAATTTAAAAAAACATGTCTATGATAATTAATGAAGCATTTTATTGTAGTAATTATGCAGGAAATACTGTTTAGTGTCCACCTAACTTTGATATTTTTTGTTTGGTGCTACATAATAATAATATTATAAAATAGACAACCCCAAGAATTTAACAACGTTGAATGGCAGTATTTAAAAAAAATATTTTTATTGTAGATTACCACTCAGAATAATGGATGTATTGGTAATTTGGAGAGATGGTACCAAAAATGAGTACCAGTACTGATGACATACAAACTGTTAAAAAAGGTGAGAAGTTCCTGCTTGGCGTGAAGGTTAAGATGCTTTATAAACGCAAATGGTATTATGGCACCATTGCAGCCACGGAAGATTCCTCATCAGATGACGAACCTCTTTGCAAGTATGCAATTTTAAAACAATCTGAGTACAAAGATTGTCAAAATTTAGTGTTAACGACATGCCTGTAGTGTAGTTGCTTCTTATGTGCCGAACACTTTGATACCCTTGAGCTTTGTTCTAATCTTTAATTGTCATAATGATTAGTGTCAAAGTGGACACGTAATCTAATTTTCGACCAAGTACAATTTTTATGTGATAAAAACACTGTGAACTGTTCTTTTTCGTAAAAAAAACGTGGTCTAACATGTGTTGTAGTAATTTTCGATAAGAAAGTCTATGTGATCACAACGTTTTCATTAAATTAATTACTTATATAGTTGTCATCACAAATTTTTGGTATGTTATGTAGTGCTAATAGTAAAAATTGGCTTCTGATGGCGGAGGATATTTTAATAAACATTTTTTAAAATGATTCTATTAAATACTTGTTTTGAGTTTTATTTTATTTATTTCGACCCTACTTGGATATTTCAACTAAAATAGTTTGTAGAGATTTCCTATTAATTATTTAAAATTACCTTAACATTATAAATAATATCTTTAGAAAAACCAGGGTTTCTTTTACCCGTTAGTAACTTTGCAAAAATAATTGTGTTTAGTTCATAATTCAAGGCCAATATTACAAAGAGCAACTGATTTTTATAAGTACTCAATTTACAAGTGTTCTGTCGAATTTTTTTGTCGTAGAATCTGGTAAATTATTGTTTTAAAGTGATAAGCATTCACTTTGCAATCCAAATATATAATGGCACTTGAAAAAATGGTCATTTCCCGCCTCTGGTGGTCATTTCATCATCATTTCAAGTGCCATTATATATGTAGAATCTGTTATCATTAGGCAACAGGCTTAAAAAATTAACATGAATGTAAGCATATAAAATGTACGTTTTTTATGTTCAGTTGCCAATCTACGCTGGTATGATTATACCGAGTGTTGTCATATAAAGAGGATTCGAAGCGCCCTTAATTCAGGTCCCATATATTCCTGGTCAGGCTTTAAATATTACGAGTGAGCTAATATCAAATCTGTCTTTTGTGCTATTATCACCAAATCTACAGAGCCTTGGTTGGTACGAGTAGGTATCAATCACAAGCATTTTGCAACTAATAAGGTCTAATCAACGCCCTACCTACCAGTGGCAAAATTTCCAAACGGATTCCCCACAAACAATTTGAGCTACAAAAAGTTCGTTTACTTAGCCTTTTTATATAAAGTTAGCGTGGTACACACAGCCGCATATCAGACTACACTACTTTGACATTGATACCGCATCTATACCCTACGTATTAAAAGGTGTTTTCGTAGTACACATGGGTAACCTGACGTGCTGCCCACCGTACAGGTGCTTATGTACAAGAACTTCACTGCGGCATCTTATGAAGTTATAATAGGGGTGATATTGCAACGAAAATAGGTATTCTAAAGTACAGGCCACTGTTTCAAACTAGATAAAATAAAAAGTTAAAAACGAATGCGTGTTATTATTGGTAAGGTCGGCAAATGGTTCAGGTTTTGCAAAAATAACTTGAAACAAAATTACACAAAACCTCTTGAAGGTTCAAAACACCTAGTTTTTTTGTATGGAACCTAGACAAAGAATATAGGTACAGGCGGTCCCAAAAAGAAATGTGCCAGACGAACACCGGAGATAGTTTAGCCATAGATCTTTTAGATAAACTTTTAAAAAGTTTTTTAGGTTTGAGATATAGGTTTTGTCTAAATATGGCACGCAGCCGCAGCACTGACACCGAAAGCTTAGTCATAGCCACCTTTACATCAAAATAATAATGACTAGTAAAAGTGACATATTTTGGAAGGGAGATAATGCTACTTTCTTGTATTCTACATACAAAAAAATTGCATTATCTTCTAACTATGAGAATTTTATGAAAGGCATAATTATTATTTTTTATTTAAAAGGTCTATGCTATCTCCAGTGTCAGTCGGCCACGATCTTTTGGGACACCTGTATACATAAAGGTAGACGGGGCTGGGCATGGGGCAAAATGAGGTTAACCAAATAGTTACATAGAACAAAGTTTCCCTAATTAACCGATTAATCCGCTCCTTACGATTTTCAAGTCCAACAGAATGTGTACATTTGGCAGCACATCGATCTACCCAAACTATCAAAATATTCCAAATTACCTATACTTCTGAATTAATGTGATCAACATTGCAGAAAGACAAGTCAGTGTACATTATTCAAAGGATTAAGAAAGGTACTGCATTGTGTCTTTAATATTAGTTTTAATAAGAAACCAAAAATTAGATGAGATAAAGTTCGACTGACATTCGCTTTCACGCGCTAGCAATTTTGTTTTGGTGCAATTCCTGGTGGAAACTAAACCTTCTCCAAAATGAAACAAATACTTTTCTAAAAACAACATCAATTTAGCCAAACGCATACATACGTACGGGTCAAACTCAGAACCTCCAATACAAAATTTTAAAGTCGCTTGATAATTAATAATAAGGAAGACTGAATCGTGATTTAATTTATTTATTATGTATATCAAATAGATTTTATGAAGATTTATGGTATATTGCCGAACTGGTTTTTTCCTTAATAATACTATAAAATAATAAATCCTTCGTAATTGAGGATGTCCGGCCTTTTTACACAAATATATTTAATAATGTGTATGCTTATCGGTATTGTTAACATTTAATTTCTTTACTAAATTTTAGGGTTCCATCCCTTTTAGAATAAAAACGGGACGCTATTTTACAAAGCCTCCGATGTCTGTCTGTCTCTCTGTATATTATGTCTGGCTGTTACCAGACGTGATACCTAGCTAGTCTGACAAAGGTTAAAACATTTTTTAACATTTTTGATTTTAAAAAACTCAAAAAATTCACGTTCACATGGAAGCCCACTTAAATATCTTAATTTAATTATTTATTTTGAACAAACAACTGAATATTCTGTGAATATTTCAAGAATCTACCTGTTTCCGTAACAAACTGGTTTGCATAAAAATCCAAATAAAGTCATCTTTTGAAAACTTTGACCATTCGTAAAAAAATTGCACACATGTGATCGATGGGCTCTTTATAAATACTAATGTTGTTCCTAATATTCATGCAATAATTCAGCTTCTTGGGGACTTAATGTTTTTTTATTTATTTAGGTTTAAAAATATATATATTTATGCATTTTATTTTTATTTATTTATTTCCCCTATTTTTCTAGTTAACTTGAACAGATTAATAGCGTACGATATATACACGTTCATTGTTTTGTATTCATATTTATTTTCCTTTATTCGTGGTGGTTGAAAGTAGTTATTGATGAGTAGTATTAAAGTAAAATCTATGTCTTAACACAGAATATATACGGTCTAAGTGTGACGCCGCGCTCTGGAGGCCGACCCGCGTCTGTTTGTCTGGGTCTGACTCAGACCCTCAGACCGTCTGAGGCGACAGGGCACTGACTCATAGTGGAAGCTGCCTACAAAATCTGACTGACCACAACTATTAATTTGGTTAATAAAACGTAGCTGATTGGTTACTATGTTATTTTCCGCATTTTTTTCGTGTATGTACCACCTACTCATTATAAGTGAAGGAAATTATCACGGTGTTAGTTTTAATCCAAATAGTATTTCCTAATTGATCGTGCGGAAATTGCATTTTGGCACAGAAAACTAACTTTGCAGCGGTTAATCTTGCGTCATAGATGACAATAGTTTTTATATCCAATAAATAGTTTATTATATCCAATAGTTACCGAAAATTGGGTACTTGACACTATCCACGAATAATTCCGAAACCTATTCCTTGAAATTAACAGCATAATATTTTAAACACACGTTCATTTATATTTTTTTATTATCTGCAATATTTAATTTTATAATTAGGCTAAACTAGAAAAAAGTAAGTTAGTTTTTTCCTAGTTTAGGTTAACAGTAAAATGTGACTTCACATTTCACTACGAGTATTTCCACACAAAATCTATGGAAAAAGAGCGTTTTGACAGTTAATTAAAAGTACGTAAACGATTGGTGGTGTCAAGCAGCCAATTGAGCTGCATAAAAAGGTAAATACTCGTAAATCAAACATACACAAACACAACAGTCTTTATCCCCTAATATAAATACAATCGAACTCAATTCAAAAACTGAACAAGCTTTTTGACCTATTATAGTAAAGCTGGCCCTTAGTAGAAATAAGCAATTATATTCCGACAAGTTCGTGGGCGACCTCCGTGCGGTAGCCAAAGGTGCGGGGGGCGAGACACGCTAGACGTCAGCGGATGACGGGTGTTGTGGGGACTGCATTTGCGTTCACGTCCCGCGGCAAGGAGGGTCGCGCAAAAAAAAACTTGTCGGACTTAAAAGTGTAGTCTACAAGGATCCGTTACAGACAGACAGATGTGCATCTTTGATGCGATGTAGCGTACCTATACAGGGTGTGGCTAATCAAAATTGTTTTTAATAAAAAAAGTTTTATTTTTATTTTTCCTGTATTCTAGACTCAAATGAAAACCACCTCCATGAATATGGCACGTACTTTTTTACACCCTGTATACCTAATTATTACTTTTATATTAAGCTGTAATTTGGCATAAATATGTTTTGGCATCAATACCATTTTGTCAAATAAATGACTTCAGAGTACCTCCTTAAAGCAGAGAGGGATTTCTTTGTCTTCCCAATCATGTAGGGTATAGTTGAATGTGACATTTAAACTATTCAATTCATTAACGTCATGGCATTGCGATAACGTCACAAATATTTCGTAATATGCCAGACAGAATGCTGTTTTCCTCAGTCCTTCCGTGGCGTAGGTAGGGGAAATCCCCGGGTTTTGATGATCGCTTTCTACACCGCTATTTTTTTTTAAACACAGACTTATGGTGGGCAACGAGTTTAGCAGCCCCCACTCTCTGGGAAAAACCACCTGACAGAATTTAATGCAAGTGCGTACGCGCCTTAGCAATTACGCCTCGTGGGATGTGGATCTGTGTAATTAGCAGTCCAAAACGAATACTCACTCGCGCTCTATCGATTGCACTGAAAGTGCTTTTTTACTCTTATTCCACTTATAAGCACTTATGCCATAGTAAAATAAAAGGGCTTATAAACTACTGGTAAAAACCGATAAAGTCCTTCTGGCTTTATTACACGGCCACTTCACCAAAGTAGAACGTAACGTACAAAAGATTTAAAATTTACACCATGCTTCTTTATAAAGAGTTAGTAAGTACTCAAAAAGGGAAAGGCGTTGGTAAGTTTGAGCGAAGCTCCGTCAATTTTGAAACCAAAATCATAGCTTAATCTATAAAAATTTATATTTATTTACCTATTTGGATAATATTAAGAAGGACGTTAGTATTTCAGTATTTTTTTTTAATTCCTTTTCAATTCCTGAAAAGTTGCGGGAATCGGCTAGTCAGCCTATATCGATCGACTGCACTCGACCGCTCGAAAAAGAATAAGTGACAAATTTAACGTATTGAGTAAAATTATATTGCATTCGCCAAAAGAATATCTTAACAGTTATTCAAAAATAGGGCTTATCGTGGCAATGATCGGAAACGCCTTCTCAAAAAATTGGGTGACAGAGATTTATCTGCCACAATACTTTCAACATAATGTTACTTTACCTACAGTTGATATGTTATAACTGTAAAGTTTGTGAAAATATCGTTGTCACCAATTGACGATGAAGCAGGTACTTGCAGATTGACGTATATAGTTAGCAATTACACATATTACAAGACTGTCAATAGACCTACATCGGGTTTCAATATTGGTAGAACGAAAAGCCACCTGGAAATACCCCAGTGCAAATCTTCCACGATACTTACTAACTGCGCTGCGTCAGTTACATTTGGTATGTTACCAACAGACTATTTATCAACTGACGCGTTTAGTTATTTGGAAAACAGTGATAAAAAAAGGCTGCTATGTCGTAGAAAATAATTGATAATTCTAAGAAATGTCTTCCTAGATAATGCATTGTGAACTTTTCAAAAGACAATAGGTATTATATCAGTGCCGTTATTTTTATATAGCTTAAAATAAATAATTTTGTATCTCAAATTGCGATATTTTACAAAAATAAAGCATTTCTTACAATTTTTGTCAATGGCACACTACGAAAACCTGAGTGTTGACAACACGCGCCGATTGTCCTATTATACTCGTATTTTTTATCTCGAAGACAAAGTATGTACCTACCTACTACAAACGAGTTTTGTTATTACAAATGAACCACTAGCCTAGGTTACGGTATACTAATCTGTGTATCGTGCCTAAGGTATATCAACTGTTATTTTAGCAATGGCAATTTCATTATTAGTAAAGGGTTACATCATTCTGTGTGGATTGCTGTACCGTTTTCTGTTATTGTGTGCACTAAAAAGTTAAGTATAAATCGTTCTAACTATATTTGTCAAACATTATTTTTTGAATATTAGATTAGGTGCATATATTGGTGTAACACTACTTGCATTTACGAGGTGATGAGCACCAATAAAACGTGAATTCGGCATCTGTCCGATAAATAGGATTTTTAAAGCCAAACACATTAGACAATCAGAAGTCTTTATCTACAACGGTAATAAGTAAAAATTAATTTGTTTTTTGTGATCTAACGACTTGATAACTGATATGTACGAGTACCTTTGATTGAATCATGTTAGGAAATATCGATAATGTTTTCTGCTCAGTTTCTGAAGTAGGGGGGAGTCCGAAAGACTTGCACAGTGGAAGATTTGACCCATCCATATAAATTCAATTTTTAAGTAATAATGTGACGTAGCAAAAATTGGCTCCGTGTTTGTCATTGCCTATTTTCTATGCTACAAAATTTTTTTTGTTGACATTAGATTACCAAAACATTTTAATTTAAATAGTTTTAGGTTCAATGGGTAAACTCTTCTACCTGGTTAAGTCTCCCAGACTCCCCCTGACTATTTTGACAACTGTTTGTATGTAATATTTCGGTACAAAATGTATAGAAAGCCCCTGTCAAGTACCCTTACTTGATACGCATTTGATTTTTTTCCCGTTAGGACATCGCGAATTGGATACGTAATGATCATACGATCATAATGCCGCAAGTTATTTAGTTAGAAGATCACCAGAACCGGTCTACTAAATAGTTTTGTTGTATACATTTATGCTAAATGACCCCATCAACGGTAAACCCAATCTGTTCGTTCGTGACGCAAGCACCTGGCGCGCTGCCGTCAAAATGTGTGTCATTATTATACTGATCTTGGTTTTTGTGATTTACCTTATGATCCACAGAAGTGTCAACCGCCTGATTAGCTGTGGTTAGTGACATCGTTTACCTTTTGTCATTGCATAATTGGATGAGTAAACAGGTAAATTTTTAAAGCATTATTATTATGTATGTGACAGTAATCTTCAATTATGTTTTCCTGATAAAATTTCCTTAACTTTTGAGTAGCCATCCTAATAAAAGTTATTAATAAAGACCTACTTAGGTAGTTTAAGTCGATAACGAAAAAACAGCTAAGTATTTGAATGAAAACACAATCTTTTAGGATTTTGTACCCTAAGGCAGAACGGGACTTCTAAGCCTCCGCTGTCTGTCTGTCTGTCGCCAGGCTCTCATGCCCTGTGATTGCCATACTTATCCTTTGAATTAAGAATATGCCAGCTTTACTATTTGCCAAAACTGAATTTAACTGGGTGTAATATTTCCAAAAAGGTAATTTAGCTGATGGTCCCCATGTTCCAAAAGGTTCAACGCTTTTTGACCTACTTGCTACAGACTCACACACTCCCGGAATACCTCACTATCAAAAAGGGTGCCCAGATTTTTTGATGGTAAAGCAGCCAGAGGCCTGAATCTTTGCAGGAAACTGCCAAGAGCCTAGTCTCTCTCGTAAGAGGGACATCCCAGAGTTTTTGTTGGTGACGTTCCTTTTGCATGTCCGCACAAGGACAGAAACTAATTTACGGTAAATTAACTTTTAAATGCTTTCCTAGAATATCGTATTATTGTAATCCGTAACGTTTGTGTTTCAATTTTATCGTTAATAAGTAGTTGGCTTAAAATAATAATCAAGGTAAGAACAATTAATTTCCATTGACACAGATTATAATAGTTATTCTAAGCAAAGTAAGGTAACTATTTCTAAAGGCATCTTCGTGAATACCTTCACGATACCTTCACGTTGAAAGACTAGTATTACCTAATTACAACAGTTACCGCACCCGTAATTTTACACGGAATCCATTTTCCCTAAGAGAAATTAAATACTAGGAACATACTTAATTACTGTTTTGATTCAGGACATGAAAGGATCTTGACCAAAACTCTATAGAAACTCGGCCCACTTTGCGTCAGTCATGCGTCTTTACAAAATTTTCGGATAAAATATATAAATATTTGAAAGAATGCACACAAAAAATATTTTTGAAAAATAATGAGGGGTTTACGAGGAATTAAATGACAGATTAGGCATTTTGAGGTTATGTTTTGTGATTGCAGAACTAATTATGTGATTAATTTTAGAATTTTGTGATTAGGTGTTACTTTTAAACCCCTATTTGTTAGATTATTTCAAAAATACCAGTGCAATTATAATTTAAAACAAGATTTTTGCAATATAAATTACAAAGACGCCATCTGGGCCCGGCTTTGGTCAATATCCTTTATGCGTTTAAAAAATTACCAGTTATTTCTAAATAAAAAGGATACCTACGAGCATAATATTTGAAACAATTTATATAATATATTTCATTAATAACAATAATGAATGTTGTGGCCTTAGTTTGCGCAAAGATGTTGCACTTCAAAACTATATTCGCAAACGGGTGTCTGAATATTATTGAAAGACCTATCCAACCCGTTATTTTTTTGTCTTCCCCAACATGCGGGGTAACCCCAAAAAAATTTTCATCCCTTCTGTAGGACCCTTAAATTATGGTTTAAGGTTTAGTTTCTTTAGAGTAATTGATATAGAAATTAGCGTCAATGGGCTTAATTCCAATATGTCCTGTCTAAGATTTAATTTAGGTTCAGTCTTTCTCTTTCTCTGTCAAACAAACGAAAAGAGACAGACTATATTAATTTAGAAAAGTCAGATCAAACAGCTGTCAGTTGCTAAGGAAATTAAAGAATCCATAGACAATTTAGAAGGGATGTAATTCGATGGCGACTAAAGTTAGACGAAAACACGCAAAAACTTGTTAAAATACGTAAGAAATCGCGTCACTTACTTTGACGTTTCTAAATTATTGTAGTCTGTCTCTTTTTGTTTGTTTGGCCGAGAAAGAGAGAGACTGACCCTAAATCTAATCTTAGACAGGGCGCATTGGAATTGAGCCCAATTTCGGCTTTCTAATACTAAGAGTGTCATAAGCCCTAAACCACGGAATGACACTCAAACATACAGCCTGACATCAGTGAAATTTCTGTGTAGAATCCAACAGAATCAAGTAAACATAATTTTTGAAAAAACATAACACCCGACTGCAATAAATTATATATTTTTGAAATGGTATTTTTACTAGCTTTCAGTTGATACCCATATTGCTATGGTATGGAAAAAAACCAATCCCCCCTCCCCCCTTTATTTCCATTTGCGGGCATCATTTTTTAAAATGTTTATAGCCTATGTCATTCTCACAATTTTGACAAATTTAACGACACCTCATATTTAAAAAAACTGTCCAGCCGTTTGGGCTGTAGGGCGTGCCAAACAATACTACATACATACATACTCTCGAAAAACATAACCCTCCTTCCGCAGTCGGGTAAAAAGCAATTTAATTATGTCACAATGTTCAACAGAATATTTTATTTACTAATATTTTTACTACAGGTGATAATTGGCTCTCAGATCAGACTACGTTAATTAGTAGGTAACACTTTATCTATATCTATAATATGCCAGCCAAGAAGCATAAAAAAAACAATGACGTTTATTTACACATACTCGTATAGACTTATTTTATAATGTTCATTTGTCACGACGAATATTAATTATCTTGACTGATAATGTGAAGTTAGTTAATACCTCTACCTACTACATTATTTACATTTCATTCACATTATAGTCTATACGGACGCAAAACCGGTAATTTTGATGACTAATAAACGAATTATACTATCGATTTGAAGATAAATAATTACTTTTATATTTTTACAGGTATTTCCAAAAATGTATGACTCTTTCAAATTACAAGTATTTCAAATTATATTCCATTTAATAGGGACATTCCCAATTTGCTTTCATGGTTTTACAACAAAATCTTAATTTACCAATTTAATGGTATCATATTCAATATTTTTCCGATTTTTTGCGTTTAATTTTGTTAGGCCTACATCGTATTTGGGATGGTTTATATATATATATTGATTTAATCTCGCCTTTTTCTAGTGGACCCTGAAAACGAGATTTTTTGTCTTAATTAAGAGTCCTTAGTGATTTAATGGCAAATACACGATAAATAGGAAATCACTGGCCACCGCTGTTTTCAAATTAACACAATCTTTGTTACCTACTATCATTTAAAAAATCTATGTGCGCTTATGTAATGATAATATTTTTATAACTTTCTCGACGCAAATTTTTGATTAGGCTATAAATATCGATAGCCTAAGCCTAAAATTAAGATAAAGTGTAAGTTAAATTGTGTATATCTTTCAGCCTGCAGGCTGATTATACATATAATTTGAAGCCCATCGAAAGGACCTATGGATAAACAGCAAAACACAGCTTCACAGGGGATTTTTCACGTTTTATTTATCTACCCACACATAGTTGCACAACAGGCAGACTACAATTTGCCATGAGTATCAAAGACCGGACGTATCTTTATAATCCACATTTATTTAGTGGTATTTTGTATGATACATTTGTAAGAATTCTATGAAGTTGTTGACCGACATGTTAAGAATATACAGTATTCACATCCTGCATAAGTAGAGCGAAGTGAAGTAATTCACTTCCTGAGATAAGGCCGGACCCAATCCAAGGATCCGTAACTCGACACGACAAGCAATGTCCGCCTTTAAAATATATTGCGAATTTTATAGGAAGTAAGTTACAGTCGGAAATTAACTCTCAATGATCTCAGTAGTTAGTATCATATTATCTGTCAGCGATATTGATATTCAATACCTTTCCATATTAGTCTTGTTCGCGAATTAATTAGGTATGTAACATTTCGCGATATAATAGTCACATGATAACAATATAAATTAAAACAAAATCCCTGCAAAATGTGGAATGATTTTAATAACCAAACAAAGGCTTTATTTAAGGTTATAAATCAAATTAGTCCTGAGATAAAAATCATTAAAAAAAATGTATAACACAACAATTACTTCATAAAACTATCTGGCTAATCTGATAAAAATATTTGCTTCCTAGATGTAGGTATAATCTTAGCAAATCTTTGTCGTAGTTTATTCAACAATAAATGAATCAAGTTTATTTAATAGGAAACCTGCTATGGATTTTTATGGAACAATTATTTACAGCACCTCTTTATTGTTTTACTTTAATGTATGCTCAATTAAAGTCATGATACTGTGCTAATTACACACCTGAACATCGGCATTCATTAATGCAATAAAATATTATGTTAAACTGCACAATCTTAGATCAACCATATTCATTAGTATCTATACAGTATTCAAAGGACTTGTCCATTAATGGTTTTTTATTCGTCCATGTTTCTAACCAGAATAAACTAAATATTATATGAAACAGTTTACAAAAACTAGCCTTTCTGCATAAATAATATATTTTTTAAGGCCTCCGATTTAGAGAAAAAATTTAATTAATTTTACTGTTTGTCTGTACATAAACCGCACCTTCGGCTATAACAATTAACACATGAAAAAAAAACTGACAACAAAATTGACATTCCAGGAATGCATGATTGAATGAAGAATCAAAAAAGAAAAGAAAAAGACATAAATACTTTTTATCAATTTAACCATTCTGAGTAGGCCAAGGATTGAGCTCAAACAGCCAGTAAATATAAGGGAGTGATCAATGGATGATGCCACATTATAAAACATATTTTTCCCAAAAATGGAGGCGTTTAAAAATATGATTTCTATGCTTACGTGTTTCATATTTTTGTAGCTTAAAGATAAATATAGTTTATTGGTGGTTGGTAATATCTTGGAATAAAAAACCAGCCTCCATACAAAAAGTGGACATGTCTTTTATGTAATCAATATAGATCTGTACTACTTATAAACAAATATTTATAAATAGTAACCTATTCATTATAAAGTATCATTAATATACCGTATTTGAATAACATCAATGTGGTGTTTCTTTTTCTTATTAAAGTAAGTATTTACATTTAATGCATTAATAAGTGTAATTAGGCCCTAACATGGCGATATCAGATAGATTAACAGACCTACTACCTACTTCTTGTCCTAACTATACCTATTGGGAACCACATAATAATACTACGTCAGTATCCGTCCAAAAACCGGACACACCAATATGTCACTACCTAACTATGATGTAACGACAAATTTAGCAAACAATTAAACATACGGCATAAATGATGGTATCTTTTGGAGGCTTGATTTTTCACAGATCTAGTCTAAGGGATTTCGCCTGAGTAAATAATAATCATCTTAGCGTTAACCCGGTTGTGCACTCGCGCGTGAGGGCGAAGGGTTCGCTTTGGACCATGATCCAGGATATGGCCGATCACGTAATTACAGTGGTGTGGCTGTCGTCTGATTTCTGCGACCCTAGTAACTATTTAGTTAGAGGAGAACCTGACCAGCTTGGATCACGGTGCCTGAATGTGCAGGTTTCCTCACGATGTTTTCCCTAACCGTAAGAGCATCGGTTAGTGAAACAATTGATGCATAATTCAGAAAAAAAAGTAATTGGTACATAACGGCACGTGGGATTGAATCCGGTACCTCCCGCATGAGAGGCGAACCCGCTAGTCACCACGCCACCGAGGCTCCTGGATTTCACCGGAGTATGAGATATAAATTCCTACATAATGCCTGTATGTCAGACGATTTAAAATTGTGAATAGAGCGAAAATGCAAGGTAAGGCTAACGAAGGGGTAATCCTGAAGACTTGACCTAATGGGAGACTTGGTAAATATAGTGTAGGCTTATAGATAGGTGATATTTTTTCGGTGGACGTATGTTTACCTACTTATAGCATTTTTTTTCATTTAAAAGAAAACTAAGTGATGATAATCCTCAGTTTTACAGTTTTACATGCAATAGTTACACATGCTATTTGCATGAATTTTAAGTTTCTAACGTGTTTTTATATCAGATCAGAGGGAGGCTTCACGATTATTTTCAACACCGCCTGGGAAGCGAACCCGGTATTCCTAAACCACTACTTACTTAGTTCACACAGGCGTTCAATAATTCGATATCGGTGTACTCCAGTGAATGCAGTAGTATGGTTCCGGGTGTAAAGATAAATTTATGTGTTTAAACATCCCGAATACTTTTTTCTAATAATTTTAAATATTCACCGATAGTAACCACAAGCTGGCACTGCACCATGATTTAGTAGCTAGGTGGTAGTAGGTAGTGAATTATATTATTGAATCTAAAATTAGACATATATTAATAGGTAAAGAAACTGGAAATTACACTTAACCAAAATTGCAAAACCAACTTTCTGTATCTGTATGCTTTGAAACAAACACCAATTACCTTGCTCCAAACCAAGCGTGAGCCTACTTAGTTTGTGTGCTATGGTGACTAGGATAACGAATAGACAAACTTATATAATATTGATAAACATCCATGAATTAGGTAGAAAAGCTCGTTATCCCCAAATATTTGCCCCTTGCGGGATTCGAACCCGCAACCGTCTGGTCTGGTAGTCCGGGGCGCGAACCTCTACACCAAGATGGTCGCCGAAATTAAATACTTACTTCGACTAACGGAGAGATGGTTTATCACCATTTGCAAATCGTCTGCTAAAGTGTCAAACTTCGTAACTCCTTTTTTACCCAATTTCATTACTTATTTTTAAACGCATCCAGTTTTTTATGTTATCCAGTGGTGTTACGGGGTCTGTCACTTTAGCCGACGAACTCCATTTTCTATTCGGCCTTATGTACTACATTAAGTAGTTCCAAGCACACAGATCTTGATGCACTTGAATTCGGCAATCGACTATGTTAAGGAGCCTTGTGCTGTATGCTGATTATGTAGGTTGGGAAGTGGACGTCGAGGGTGCTAAGGGTTGCCGGCAACCGCAGGAGCGCGGCGCGCGGGACGCGGCTATGACGCATGCGCGACGAAAGGCGCCGCGGGGTGGGAGGCGCGCGCCTTACACTATTTAAACTGATCTTACGAACGGTCATCATGCATTGGTCTGTTTGCAATCCAAAGTTTAGTTAGCCTTAGTAGTCCGACAGCTTCAGTCGCAGACAGACAGGCTACAGCCGGTGGTCAGGACAAAGCTCTCGCAGACTTACGCTAGCTAAACGCGCAGTGAACTTCAGTTCAGGCAGTACCCAGTGGTGTGTTCGGAGCTCGAAATGGCCGTCGCTGCTGCCCAGAAGAACCGCGAAATGTTCGCCATCAAGAAGTCCTACAGCATCGAGGTGAGGAGTGCTGCTTTCGCAGGATTCCTCCAGGACCCTGCGCCAATTGCTTGCTATTTACGGGAGAAGTTTAAAAAAGTTGCTGGTGGTCAATTCGATTCTAATTTTTAAAAAGTAAACATAAAAGTTTATTTTCATAAAAAATCTCATTGAAGGCTAAATTATCATCTTAGACGATCGTTCTGGAATGATTTAATGTGTCTGATGCTTATATTTTTTATTTTTATAAGTACTTAGGGAGGCACCTACCGAAGTTATGTGATTCTTATTTGCTAATTGTATGATTTTACAATCGCGTTATTACCTTTAAACGACATCATAATATAAATAGGATTTTTTTAATCTGTTGTTCATAACTCAGAAGATGAGTAATTTAATGTAAAATATTTCCCTCGTTTAATGTAATTTACAAACTTGGAATGTAGATACGTATAGGTGCGGGAAATCATAAACAAGGTTCTAAAGTTTTGAACGGAAATTTTAATTAGTTTATAGCAGATTGTTATACAGATAACTTTGACCATTTTTAAGTGCTAATATGCTAAGTCATGACCTAGTAACAATGAATACATATAGATATACAAAAGTACAGACAGGTTGTTAGATAAGTGCAAAACGTGCTAGGTGCGACCTCTTCAAAGATCCGCACGTCACCTCTGCTAATCGCGATTACCTAGTTAGTGTTTGTCAAATCCCATCCGGCCTTGTCCGATTAAGAAACAATAGACGCGGCTAATAAAACAGAAGCGTTTATCATAATTACGAGCAAATTACCAACAATATCAAACGCTTCACTGACAATCACATTGTTTGTTTACATTTTAAGAGACAAAACCTCCGCGCGTCGTGAACGCAAAGAAATCTCGTGAAAGTGCTCTAAGGAGATGATTCCAGTCGGTAAAAAGAATTTAAATTGTTTTCACTTAAAGCTTGAGTTAATTGCCCAGAAAATCCGGTGAGGTCGATGGGTCGACTCGCGAGCCGGGGCGGAGACACCCGTAATGTGATTATTCCGCCGCGTTGGTAATTAATTCACAATTAAGTGACACCGTACTCACTTTCTCGACTATATCACAATCATCGTGTGACAAATTGCGCAACAAGTCGCGCAACAATTACTGTAAAATGATATAAACTCATTGTTTGCTACCGGAGATTCCCCGGCGAAAATGTAATTCGCGTATTAAATAGTTCAGTCGCCCCAGAAAAATATTCCGTTAACGGTCTCATCATTGTCTCGTTCGAGATTAATTACCATTGTCAATATTCAAGGTGCAACTCGTAATCGTTACCTCACCTCAATTAATTTGTTTTTGCATTAACTATGGCAGTTTCGTTTCTGTGGTAGATAGTTTACCCGCGACTGACTCGTGGTCACGAAGCTTGAGCGATTGTTGCGAATTTTATAAGAGTTTGTATAAATTACCATTTAAATTGTTATTTAGACTTTAGCTCACTCACCGATATTTGGGCATAAATTAGAGTAAATTGCAATGCGTTTATTTGTTTATTATTGTCTTAAATACACAATGCTGTGCGATAACCGGGTTTGCAACTTACGTGTTATAATTACCGTGTATTTTATAATTGGCGGATGAATGATTGTATTTCCTTGACCATCGAAGGTCAGAATGCATGAAGGTGCGACGGTCACCAGCCTACTGTAATAAGCTAACATCGTTAAAATTCAATCATGTGACCCGAAGTAGCAAATTATACTATGTATAATATAGCCACAAAGAGGTAACGAATTACGACAGTCACGTCACCTTCAAATCTTTTATTAAGCAAATAAAAAACAGCTAATCGCTTTACGCCGATCAGTTCCGCTCTTAATCTGTTATCTACATGCAAAAACAAAAGAGCCGCGTTAAAATTTGCTTTAAAACTAATTCGAGGTCTCATTGCGACCTTGACCAACAGATTCATCGCTGCGGTCAATCCTTCCACGCTCGACTTACTTAACTGAAGCACGCTGTGACATTGATGTTTGAGTAACAAATAACATTAAGAAAACAATATCGTTCATCAATTGTTCGATTAGTGGCAGACATGATGACGGCTATTGATGATGAATCGGTCGATCGGAGCGTTCGTGGTTTAGATAATAGTAGGGTGGACGCAGGTCAGCGGCGGCTCTCGGCACCGCTTAATTATCTGCCGACCGATTGGAACGGTGAAGTGGCCACTCGGGCAAGCCAAGGTTATATTAACCGGATTCCGAGTCCTGCTCGCTCCAGTTAGGCGGACCTTTAACTTCACAATGCAACTGGCGTTTCCGCAATTCTGTTGACGGTCGCGAAATTAATTTTGCACGCGCACAAAAGTTTTCAGGTGCTATTATGTCCTAGGCTACGTTTCAGGGTACGCTTGGTAACAATCATAGGTGATTAGCACAACCCTTGACACACATAGGCCAGCGCGGCCGTTCTAGTGGAAAATGTTAGGCCTTACGAACGCGTCTCAGACGTTTGCCACGGAAACGCAGGCACAGACAATGCGTAGACAATGGAAATGATGACAATGCATATACGGGTATAATATAAATGTTTTGCTACTCGCCACTAAGCTAATGTTATGGGCACCGATTCGAAACATATTGGTCTTATTTATAAATCGTAATTGTATTAAAGACAAAGTCTTCACTTTATTGTTGGAGTCAAACGTAAAATAAGTACTTAGAGTATTTAAGTGATCTTAGGATAAGTACATTGTTTTTCGATGTCACTGAAATTTTGTTTCGTGCCTTACTATTCCACTAAAGACATAAACGAGAGTCGTTTGAAGCAACAGCTGAAAACTTATAATTGGCCTTTCACGCTTACTCGTCCAGAAACTGGGATTCCTTTGTGAGATTTCCATCACAAGATGGAGTTTCCGGACGGGAACGGGGGGATAATGGCAGCACTTTACGCCCGTCGCAGGAAATAAGCTTAGGAACTTCGTAAAAGCAATTCCCACTCGCACATGAAATATAATGCGGTGTGACCACTTTATATTTATAAGGATTTGGAAGATATAGTATTTCTAAAGATCCCTTTGTGTTTAGTGGAGAGGTTCTGACGGTCTCAACGTTATTGAATTCCAATACATAAAAGATTCGTATTTTTTTTAACTATACTTAGGTCTCTTGAGCAAGTCCGGATTAGCTAATCTGGATTTGTTCAAGGCCTATTATCTGAATTGAAAGCCCACTTGCGCCAGTTCGGCATAAAAAAGAGTAAAATCAAACATTTAACATTAACAAATGTTAATCCAATATTTAACTCGCTCTACATCATTATCAATGAAATTTTGGTTTCGTGATTTGATGTAGGAATTAAAATTTAAGACAATACTCATCCAGTAACATAGATACAAGTATCACGCTAACTAAAAAGACGGGGCTGCAGCAACAGGTTGTTACACTCGATTTTCCTTTTCAGAACGGCTACCCATCCCGCCGCCGTTCCCTCGTAGACGATGCACGCTTCGAAACACTCGTCGTCAAACAGACCAAGCAGAGCGTCCTGGAAGAGGCTCGCGCCCGAGCCAATGGTTAGTTACTACCAGATCTCCCAGTTCCATAATCATTTCCAGGGAGGAAAAGTGAAAATTTTCACCCAAACATAACAATAAAAAAGTGAGGTGATCACCAAAACAAAATGATTTTAGCTAGTGATAGACAGAGGGTAACCAAAAGATGATAAAGAATGAACTGACATCTACGAGTATCATATCTTACATCTATATCTTTCATTGCATCTCGACAGGAAACGATGAATTCATCTTACATGATTTTATGTTTGCTAATTACTAGTTCTGCTAACTAGATCTAGTTACTGATCTAGTTACTGCTAACTAGAGCTTAATTTATTATCTTCTTAAATACATACAGTAAATAATAGCTTTGCAACGACGCTGCCTATTGTAGTAGGCACTCTGAATATCATGTAGCTGTCAAATCAAATTTGGTATTCCCTCATTAAAACGATATCTGCCCGCACACGAGAGCCCTTTCGAAATCGATTGTGGGCAAAATCCAATTCCACTTTCCAGTATGTTTTCAATTTATTTCTGAGTTGAGAATCGTTCGTTTTATTTATTTTTCTTTTATTTTATTTTGAATTATTTTATTAATGTAGACTCTGGCTTGGACTCCGAATTCAACCAAGACGGAGTTCATATTGGAAACGGCGACAACTCTCCGACTGTAGAAGATGGAACTCAGCAAGACGAAACGAAGGACGGCCAGCTTGGTAAATTATTTTACTTTATGTTTTTATGTTGCATTAATTTTATTTTATGATTTAACTTTTATTTGATTTTATTTATTTTATTATAGCCGATGCTGACATAGGAGACGACGCCTTAAAGGGTGATGAGGGTCAGTATTTATATCATAATATAATATTCAGGATCTAAAATCATCTTTCTTAAGTAGCTATAGCTCCTCGAGTTTCATAAGAACGCCGGCTTCTCTATTACAATTGATTGCCTACTGTGTCTGGAGGAAACAAGATACTTGAAGGATACATAATTCTTATCTATATTTATTTACAGATTATACTCTCACCGAAGAAGAGGTCATTCTGCAGAATGCTGCGAGTGAATCTCCTGAGGCTGAGAAAGCTGTCCAGCAAGCAGCTCTCTTGCTGCGCATGCGGGATGGCATGGGTTCCTTGGCTCGTATCCTCAAGACCATCGACAACTATAAGGGATGCGTCCAGCACCTTGAAACTCGTCCATCCCAACTTGCCGATGTCCAATTTGACGCTCTCGTTAAAGTCAGCATGTCCCGCGTCAATCTGCTGCAACTCATTAGATCTCTTCGTCAGTCGACTGCTTTCGCCGGAGTTAACCTCATTACTGACAACAACATCTCCAGCAAGACCCCATGGTTCCCCCGCCATGCTTCCGATCTCGACAACTGCAACCATCTCATGACCAAATATGAACCTGAATTGGACATGAACCACCCTGGTTTTGCCGATAAGGATTACAGAGAGCGCAGGAAGCAAATCGCAGAAATCGCTTTCGCTTACAAGTATGGCGACCCTATCCCATCAATCACTTACAAGGAGAGTGAGAATGCTACCTGGCAGCGAGTGTTCAACTCAGTGGTCGACCTGATGCCCAAACATGCTTGTAAGGAATACATGTCTGCGTTCAGAAAACTCCAAGAGGCTGACATTTTCGTGCCTCACCGCATTCCTCAACTAGAAGATGTGAGCAACTTCCTGCGAAAGCACACTGGATTCACGCTGCGCCCCGCGGCTGGTCTCCTGACCGCCCGTGACTTCCTCGCTTCCTTGGCGTTCCGCGTATTCCAATCTACGCAATACGTCCGCCACGCCAACTCTCCCTTCCACACCCCTGAACCGTACGTATTATTTGTTTCACTTGCTTTAAAACATAAATTGCAAAAAGGTAACGGCACACTGGCCAGTTAGCGAGCTTTTGATCATTCCAATTCAAAACAATGTTGGTAATTGCGCTTAGAATTGTTATTCACCTGACAATTACCTTGACTGTATCTAAGCGGAAATATTACGCAAGACGTATGTCCTTGTAGAACATATGTAAATTGGGTCGAATCATACTTTATGTTGAACGGATTTAATTAAGTTATTGGTCCAAAGTGCTTCCTATTATGTTTTTTTTATTTCCTTACTATCTTATACTATTTGCTTTAATGTTGGAGAGCGGACAAGACTCACCCTCTTGATGGAGTTATAACATTATTAAATGCCCCACTGAAATTTACTTGCACCTTTTAAGTGATTTAAGCGAAAACGTTTTCAACGTCAAAGGCTTCGTTTTATCGAGTTACTGACTAACTGCAATACTGGCTTGGACTATTTGTATTAGAGGCTCATCACTTAGCAGCAAACATAACATTGTGTTGTGTGTCAAGTATTAAATGCAATTTTCTATTTGCAAAAACGTCCAATCTACTAGGTATTAAACAAGACGACATATAACGTGTATTTATTTCTTTGCAGTGATTGTATCCATGAGCTTCTTGGACACATACCCCTCTTAGCAGACCCAAGCTTTGCTCAATTCTCGCAAGAAATTGGTTTGGCATCACTCGGCGCTTCAGATGCTGAGATCGAAAAACTGTCTACTGTAAGTTCTTAAACAGAAAATTGATGATACCATTCTATGTACTGCAAAAGCGAATATGTTTTGATTGTTTATAATTATAAATTGATTGTTTTTACTTAAAAATTGGGCCCAGCTGATGCGAATGTCAAACATGTGCAGTCATCGGCTGTACGAACAATTTGCATTGAATATTTTCTTTGTTTAGGTTTACTGGTTCACTGTTGAATTCGGTCTCTGCAAGGAGAACCATCAACTGAAGGTGTATGGTGCGGCTGTGCTCTCATCCATCGGTGAACTGCTGCACGCACTCAGTGACAAGCCGGAGCACAGGGCCTTCGACCCTGCTTCGACTTCGGTGCAGCCCTACCAAGACCAGGAGTACCAGCCCATCTACTACGTAGCTGAGAGCTTCGAAGATGCCAAAGATAAATTTAGGTAACTAGTTTGTCATATAGTGACATTGTTTAAAATTTATAAAAATCTATTCTGCGTGAAATTCTTTTTGGACAAGTAGGTACATAGTTGTTTTTATTTTTATAGACGCTGGGTGTCCACCATGTCCCGTCCGTTCGAAGTGCGGTTCAACCCGCACACCGAGCGCGTGGAGGTGCTGGACTCCGTTGACAAGCTGGAGACGCTAATCTGGCAGCTGAACACCGAGATGCTGCATCTCACCAACGCCGTGAAGAAGCTCAAGACCTCGCATTTCGAGTGAATACCCTACTTTGCATACATCATGGTTCAGTGCACGCGGCCTTACCGCATTCTGTATAGCTAGTGATATGATAGATTTAAGACTGTTGGCGTGTGTGTGGTGTGCTTGAGAGTGTGGAAACCATCGGATGGTACTACTTTGAAAACCTTTTTGTACCTTATTGTATTATTTATTGCCGAGTTCATTGCCCGGGCTTAAAAACTGCACACGCCTCCTGATTGCCCATTTACGGAGGCCGTGCGGCTTTTGCGAGACCTTACTACTAGTATTATTTATAATTTATAACACATCAAATAAAAATGGAGCACCAAAAAGTAAAAAATCAAACAATAAATATATGTGTTTGAGTGGACTTTGTATTTTTATTTGTCTTCTTCCTGCCGTACTTAGAGACGTCACTCAAAGGTCTTATGTCATTAAGTCTCCTGTTTTTTTCTATTTCATTGACAAAGTGACGGAAAGAGACTTAATAAACGATTAAAGTTACGACTCTGAGTACGCCCGAAACCACAAAATCATTGTAGATTCTATGAATTTCTACAATTCTCTATCTAACCCGAATCAATAAGTAGTAAGTACCTATTACGTGACAACTATCGAAATATCTGAAACCCACCGCATAGAAGCATAAATGACAATGAAACTACAACACTCTCAATCCGTAAAAAGCAGAAGGTATGTACTAAAGAATAAGTAAAATGAAATAAGGATTGGAACCAATAAGCAGGGAGCCGAGCCGACTGGCACGGCGAGCACCTGTAATCAGATTTGTCCTGGTCCCGAAGGAATATGATCGCTTCCAATCTAATAGGATTGAGTATTGCACAATATTTAATAATAAAGACGAAGAATTTTGCAAGACTTTTTAATTCAAACGATAGTAAATTAATTGAAGATACAGATTTGCCTCGAAATCTTAAATATAATTTTGTAACCTCCTATACCACCATCAGATAGAGCATAACAATTATCTTTTTGTCACATTATATGAGTCACAAAAAGTCCTTTGCACTGAACTAAAAAGCTCTAGCATAAAAATAACAAAAAACTGGTTAGTCGCATAGAACTCAAAGTCAAGCGTACGTGATCAAACCAGTAAAAACATATAAAAATGGGGTATACTTAGTTTGTTTTATTTAACACAAAGGTCGGACTTGTGCGTTGACATTAAACGAGGCAAGCAGAGAGGTTCGACCTCAGCGAGCAAGGGCGCGTGATCATGCTGTATCTAGGGCTAACTAATTTATAAATATTTATTTATTTATAACTAGTGGCTGGCTGCGACTTTGGCTGCGTAGACTCGATGATACATATTGACTCATACTACCATTGCCGTTCAGTAATCATAACATTTTATTGTACTAAGTTATATGGTAAAGATAGATGGGACTCGCAATTGATTTGATTTGAATGAGATTTTATGTTGATT
Source organism: Pyrausta nigrata (assembly GCA_949316185.1). Classification (NCBI taxonomy): domain Eukaryota; kingdom Metazoa; phylum Arthropoda; class Insecta; order Lepidoptera; family Crambidae; genus Pyrausta; species Pyrausta nigrata. The sequence continues at coordinate 7,819,452 of OX438936.1, forward strand.
CGAATCATTCCTTAATTCCAATTGTAGAGTTGATTCTATAATCCAGGACAAATCGTTTTTTTGTGCAGAAAACTTACCTTAGAGATGTCGTAGCGTGGTCAACTTTTAAACCTAGTTAGTACCTATTTCTTGTAAAAATAAATATTTCTCTAAAGTATAGTTAATATTATGGCATCACATTTCGTATCTCAATTTCGCATGCGTGAGCAAATCCGTAAGACTCGAAAAACACCCTTAAGGTATAAGTTCGTAGCCGACGACACGTAGCAGCAGCAAACCACGTGTCGACGCGACACTACTGGTTTCTATGTATTTCTGTGAAATACCATTTGTAGCTCGCAACACGAAGTTAGAGACACGTCGTCAAGCGGTAGACCACACTGGCACTCGACCAAAGATCAGTACTCATATTCTTTCTAATTTGTGGATCTGAAGTGTCGCCAACGTTTGTGTGACCAATACCATACTAATATTTTAAAGCGAAAGTGTGTCTGTCGGTTAGCTATTCACGGCACGCTTAAACCTCTAAACCGATTTACATAGATATAGAGATAGTTTGAGCCCGAAAAACGACTTAAATAAGATATGTCATTTTTGTCCCAGAAATAATATTATCTGGGGGTGAAAACTTGTATGGTAAATTCGACATTGACGCAGTCAAGGTCGCGAGAAACCACTAGTCATATTATGCACAATTTTTTTTGAAATTCAATGTCAGCCATCATAGCTAAAAGTTATATTTTTCTTTTAATAATATTAGGTTTTTCACCAAAGACTAAAAATTAGCTCACATGCCAGCGTTACGCAGCCCTAAATTCCGACTCTGTTGAGTGACTGGCGCTGCGGTCTGTCAATTGCTGTAGTCGGGCTCGTAATCATGACTGAAGCGACACGACGTCGCCACGTGTCGCTGCGACTTGTCGCGTCGACACGTGGTCTGCTGCTGCGACGTGTGGTCGGCTACGAACTTATACCTTTAGTCTTGTTTGGAATTTTGAATATACTTTGCTATATCGGCATACTGCGGCCTATTGAATCATTTTATGCAGTTCGAACGAAATCGCTCCCTATTTATGATGCTTAATTATCTATCATCGAATCTATGCAAACAGAGTTGCGGGCAACAGCTAGTTAAATTTCTGTGATAAGTACCTTATGATTTTTGGGTGTTATAACAATTAAAAATACCATTGCGTGATAGAACTTTGACAAACAGATGAAAGTAAATAAAGCACCAAATAAAAAAATAAAATCTATTTCGTAATATCAGAACAACAATCACAATTGACACTCAATTTGAACTAGACGCGATTTTGTTAAATTCAGGAGAATCTTCCTCGTCAGCCAGGATCACTGTGTAGCTGCTCTTGAGAGAGGAGACCTGGTTCTGAAGAGATCGTAATCGTATTTCGACCAACTCAAAGTTCTCTTGGAGATTATTTATCTGGATTTGCATACGTTGGCGAATCTGTTGGAATAAATAGGAATAAGTATCAACCAGTAATATTTATCTCATATCAGCAAAGATTAAAATAGTACAGACAAGTGACACAGATTTGACACAAAAACCATTACTAACGCAGTTATTTTTAATGTAACATATAATCTATACATAGAATAAAACTGTAAAACCGATGCGTCTGTACATTAATTATTTTTACGAAAAACTAATTGAGGGTGAAGTTAAAATAGTAACAGAATAGGAATCTACAACTTTTAATTTATTTGTCTGTTTGTCTGTTTGTACACGCTAATCTCCGGAACTACTGAACGGATTTGAATAAAACTTTTTTTATTGTGTAGCTATTGAGTCTTGGCAAATACTAGGCTATAATTTATTTTGAACATCGGAGAACCTGACGTGGAACCTTAGCAGTACACTTAAACTAAGAGAGATATGTAAGCAGCGCCTTAAGAAAAGTTAGTAAACGTGAGGAGCATTTTCTATTGACGTACACAAATTGAAGGTCTGGAGCAACTGACATGGAACCCTAGCAGCTTAGCTTTACTATGAGAGATAGGAGTAAAGCGCCTTAAGGAACATTGTTCAGCGTGAGGAGCACTTCCTATTGACGTACACAAATTGAAGGTCTGGAGCAACTAATACAGAACCCAAGAAGTTCAGCTTAACTATAAGAGATATAAATAGAGCGCCTTAGGGAACATTGTTTAGCGTGATGAGCATTTCCTATTGACGCAGACAAGTTGAAGGTCTTGAGCAACTGATATAGAACCCTAGCAGCTCAGCTCAACTATAGGAGATATTAATAGAGCGCCTTAGGGAACATTGTTCAGCGTGATGAGCATTTTCTATTGACGTACACAAATTGAAGGTCTGAAGCAACTGATATGCTTAATTACTTTAGACTGATTTTCAAACTCCTAAGGTAATCCTACTGTCTCCAATTTACGATCTGGTGACGGAAACCTGGAGAAATCAAGAGAATTGGTCAGATTTTATAAGCAAGTATACCATATACGCTACAGCATTCATTTAGGTATTTAAGCGTTTACGTTCAGGAGTCAAAATTTGATGGTGCCGACCTTAACGCTAAGTAGTTTGTGGATACTTTCACCACAGATAGTTTGTCGAAATTTTGTTGAATTACTGTATTATTAATGAAAGATCAAAGTAAATTGGCACTATTTTTTATACAACTTATCAATAACTAAAGGAAATTGAACTACAAGTATAAGAATAGTCTTACTTACTTTACGTTTTGGGAGAAAGGGTAGGGAGGCCTTTGCCCTGCAGTGAGACACGACAGGCTTCTAATAATAATAATAACTTTACGATAGTAGTAACTTACAAACCGACCCTTGAGCTAGGGACACAATAAATAAATGCTAAACCGCATTCATCTAGGTTGGTTGGTTTGAGTCTAACTTTTTTCTGAACACTAAAACTAAAGTTACCTACTTTTATTTATTTACAAACAATTAAAACTGCCTTTAGTAGGTAAACTAAAAATAAAAAAAAACCTTTAGACTTTTACAACTCTAAATCTAAATTTTGTCGTATATCTTATACGACAAAATTTACATTTAGAGTCGGTGTCACTGCCATGCGAAATTTTTTGCCAGGGGAGGATGGCGAGGTGATAGTCACCTATCTAAAAAAGAGTGCCTATTGACCTTGATTTTTCGTTCCTCTCTACTCCTTACGACATGGTAGACTAAGAGAACATGATAGCTGGATGGCGCCGGAAGTATAAAATATTGTGTATCATCGAGTCCACGCGTACGAAGTCGCGGGCAACAGCTAGTTATTTATAAATGTGTTAAATAGATGAAATTATTATGAATGCAGATTCTGTTAACTAAAGGAAAATACTTAGTAGCGTATTTTTTTTTGGATTTTTCAAAATTCTAATTGCCCAATTAAATCCCTGTTCTTGTCTACCCCGCACCCCTGTACCCCGCAGACGACGTCAGACTATAAGTATCTTACACGATAGAAAATAGTCTAACTTCGTTGTGCTATAAAATGGTTTTCTACGCAGGAAGTGCCCAGGTCGCAGAAGAAAATCGAATTATCCCTGCCCTATGTAGATACTTTGATGCAGACTAAAAACACTGTCCACCAGCCAAATTATGTTATGGAAGCAATTTCATGGAACTCGCAGTTCAAGTTGGTTTAAAGGCTAACGGTAAACTAATACTGGATACCTAATTATGTTCTGATGCCTTAGAAAATGTGATCAATTTTCTGTATAAACCAAGTGACTCTGCATAGAAACACGTAAATATTTATTCACCTACGTCTACGTGCAATTTAGTTAGTGGGTGTCGATGGTAGAACAGAAAATAACGCTTATGGAGGACATAATATAGAAATACTACGAAGTTAATTGTAACTATCAAGTGCCAAGGTAGAATGTATAACTATGTCAGTGTAAAGCTAAATAAAGGTTTATTGATTCTGGATGTGGTTAAAATGTTTTATTTGTTACCTGTTTTAACTAAATTAGGTAAATGTTAATCGCATCAATTGGTTTTTTTGGTTATAAATTGATCAAATTAGTTTCCCACATTAATAAAGCAAATAGATTTTAGCAATGTACGATAATTATTCTATTAATTAAGTTTATTTGTGTTGAACTTGAATCAGAACGTAACATTTACTAAACATGAAACAAGAATAAAAATTATCTAAACTTAAATCGCATCGAACCTGTTCAAAGGGGTTTCCGATCAACAAAATACAACATGCAAAACATGACGACACTTGTATCAAGCTAACGACCTCTCAATGTAGAGATCACAGAGCGAAGATAGATTCGTATCGATAGTACACAGCGAACGTTGAAAATTTAAAGTTGAGAACAAACAATTGGATTCTATCCGATGATAGTAGTAAGAGTAGTAGAAACATCGAGGACATATCCTACTAGAGGCGAAGTAAAAACTATTTTACTCCGAAACTTTATCTACTCTGAAAACCGCAATAGAAGGTGTCAGTTCTGTCAAAACCGTATGTCAAAAACCAATTGATCTGTGTGGTATGTCAACGTGAATGCTTTAATTGTTACGAAAAAATGAGATTTGAGAAATAATTAACATAATGTCGTATTGTTCTATACTGTGTTGTAAGAAAAAAAGCATAACATCGAATTTTAAAACGGATGTGATGTCATTTCATCGGTAAGTAATAGTAATTATGCAATTTTAAAAAGTTCATAAAATTTTCCTACGGCTCAAGATAAATCGGTCAAGCGTACTGACGTTTAAGTCTCATCTTGCTCCCACTAAGTTGTTAGCACATAATGTCATCTCATTCTATTCGTTAACACTCGTTACTAGTGTTGCGCTGAATTGGTTATACGACTTATCGACATTTACGTGCACAGTTTACATTACACAATAATTATTTTTAGTTATAATCGATAACACAAATATTTACACTCGCGCACTAGAATCAATACCTATGCAAAAATGACATTAACCTACCTATACCGAGGAAGGTTTTGTTAGAATTATTGATTTTCTTGCAAATAACAAAACGCTGACACTTGACATGACGTTTGATAGTTTTCTTGGTTTAATGGATTATGAACAATGAGATGCGTAGTAAAAGCAAAGAGTATGGATGTTTGCGTGAGTAAATATATATGTGTATCGATTCTATTACTGTAAGGTGTGTGACGATAATAAAGGTGATGAATGGATGTAATGAGAAGCGAATGAGGAATTGGAGCCTTCAAATAGATAGAAAATCTTTATGGCAAACCATACCAATAAAAGAAATAAGGCAATTTACACAGAAAGATGTATAATGTAGGTGGATTTATTATTAAAACAATCCCTTACAGACAAAATACCTACCGTATTTACCTACATTCTCATTCACTGAAAAACCTGAAGTGACTAAGTGACTATGAAGTAGATAATGGTATAATTTCGTGTGCGAGTTCGCACTCAGCCTGTTTTTCAAAAAAAAACCTTGTCCGGGCTTTAAAACTTTGAAAGTGATGCCTCTGTTCTTAGGTAAATAGGTAGATAGACCTCTATAGTACAAGCACGCTGGACTAAACATTCTCTAAGAAATAACACATAATTTTGTGCCAAATCAAAGCGTCCCCACCGAGTGTACAGGAAACTAAGATAGAGTAACTACCATATGTTTATGTCAAATTAGTTCCGTGGATGGTCACCACACGCTCACTATAGCCGCGTCAGCGCCAAAATTGCGATAATTAAATGGCTTCATTGTTAGGTTGACAGTATGCAGTCCAGCGTATTTGTATTATAGAGGTCAGTGGTCGAACGTCATAAGGTTACACTCAAAATGTTTTAACGTCCAAAGCGCTAAGGTTTGATTAGAAATAATTTTATATGGTGGTTAAGTATTCCTGAATTTAATAATTTTCCGCGCAATTTTCTTATTTTTTCTTTCATAAGAACTCTAGCAGGATATGTCCTCGATGAGTAGAAAACTGTGTGTAGTCAAAAAGTTCTATTTTGTTATAAAAGTTTAAAATCGTACGTAACTAACCTCATCTCTCTCTTTTTGGCACGCCCTGCACTGTGCTCGGCTCTGGATCAGTTGTCTCTCCATCTCAGAAATTTGGGTTTGAAGGTACCGCCTCATGGAGTCAGCTCTGTCTTTGCATCTGCTTAACGACCGGCTACTCTCCACTCTTAGGTCATCCAGGTCCTTCAGTAACGTCATACACTCCGTTGCTTTCTCCTTGAACCTAGCGTCCTGTTGGAGTAACTTCTCTTCCAAACGAAGCACTTTGCACCTGCCCCACACAGAAATTCAATTACGGGTCAAATCAATAGTGAGTGTGGACTGTGGATTGCTTGTCAATCCTAACCTGCATACGTTCGACAGGCAATTTGAGCTAACCTGTTACCCGTTATGCGGTTATTGACTTAGCAAGGGTCTATTTCACCACATCTGAGTTAGTTCTGAGTAGCATACTTGATGGATTGTTTGACATGTTTCTTATGGAAAAATGTTTTTTTTTAATAAACTTCTCAAAACTTACCCAAAAATGGTGAAACAGGCCCTTAGTATCACTTATTAAATTATATAAGTAGCGCACTTTGTTAATCAACAGTCAACACAGTGCACTTTATGATCTAAGATGAAGACATGAATTTGATGAATACTAAATAAATTTGGAAAGGATGACGCAACTTTTGGTACCTACTTCCAATAGCAATGTGTGATACGTCATTAGACAGCTCTTAGTAAACTGATAAAAGTTACTATTGAGCCAAGTTCCGATCGTTAGTCCGTTTAGAGCTTTACGGTGTTAAAGACTCAGAATACCAACTAGCACCTACTTTTAACACTACTCCCAATAGCAATGTGTGAAGCGTCGTTGGATAGCTCCTAAGAGCTATCCAACGACGCTTCACACATTAGTATAGTCTGGATACTAAATCCAGACTAAAGGTTACTATGGTGCCAAGCACCAATGTTAGTCCGTTCTGAGCCATACGGTATTTAGCTCTCATGATACCACCAATAGCAATGTGTGATACGTCGTTGGATAGCTTTAAGTATCCTGACTAAAGATTACTATGGTGCCAGTTTCCATCGTTAGTCCGTTTAGAGCTATACGGTATTAAAGTCTCAGAATAAGAACTAGCAACTACTTTTGGTAACCACCACCAATAGCAATGTGTGATAGCTCTTAGTAAATTTAATAAAAGTTTCTGTGGCGCTAAATTCCGATCGTTAGTCCGTTCTGAGCTATATGGTAATAAAGTCTCAGAATAAGAACTAGCAACTACTTTTGGTAACCACTACCAATAGCAATGTGTGATAGCTCTTAGTAAATTTAATAAAAGTTTCTGTGGCGCTAAATTCCGATCGTTAGTCCGTTCTGAGCTATATGGTAATAAAGTCTCAGAATAAGAACTAGCACCTACACACAGTAGCCATCACCAATAGCAATGTTTGATATGTCGTTGGATAACTATTAGTACTTTTTTGCTTAGGTTACTAAATAAACGTTACTATAGGGCCAAGTACCAAGTTTCGATCGTTAGTCCGGTAATAGCTACACAGGACCTATTCAAATCTCAGAATAAGCAACTTACATACTTTTGGTACCCACTTCCAATAGCTTGACTTGATTTTATTAAACTGATTTTAGGCTGGTAATCAAATCGGACAATAAATCAAGATAAACACCATACCAATTCTTGTTTTACAAAATAATACCTTTCCATATATATCACACATCATTATTGGAGCGGGTACCAGGTTTCATAGAAACCCTTGCGGCATCCTTTGTTTCGCTCTTCAGCCGATTTAAGCAAGTGCCTTCCAATCCTAGTATAAAAGTACTAAGCAATACTTAGTATAATATTACTTTAACCTTAAGGACAAAACAATCATTGCTGCCTAGCATTTTAAATGAGGTCACCTCAGAAGAGGTATGAATTTTTTTTCTTGTTTTTTTTTATAATGTTTTTCCGTTGTGAGAAACTGGTCAGTGAGATAAACTCAATTTGTGTAAGTCAATAAAAATGCTCATCACGCTGAACAATGTTCTCTAAGGCGCTCTATTCATATCTCTTATAGTTGAGCTGAAATGCTAGGGTTCTATATCAATTGCTCCAGACCTTCAATTTGTGCACGTCAATAGAAAATGCTCATCACGCTGAATAACTTTTCTTAAGGCGCTATATTCATATCTCTCTTAGTTTAAGTGTACTTCTAAGGTTCCACGTCAGGTACTTCGATCTCCAAAATAAGTTATAGTCTAGGTTTTGCCTATACCTAATAGCTAAACAATAGAAAAATTTTATTCGAATCCGCCCAGTGGTACCGGAGATTAGCGTGTACAAACAGACAGAAAAACAGATAAACAGACAAAAAATTAAAAGTTGTGAATTCCTAGCCTGTTACTATTTTAACATTACCCTCAATTAGTTTTTGGTAAAAATACTCAATGTACAGACACATTGGTTTTACAATTTTATTATATGTATAGATGACTAATGGAATCAAAATCTGTCTATAATCTAACTCACTTGTAATCGTCCACAGATTTTGATAACTCATCAATTTCTTTCTGTTTCTCATCCAATGTTACTTTAAAAATCTTGTTTTCATCACACAGTTTGCCCCTGTCGGCCTTTTCTTGATTCAAGTTATTCACTGCTACGACCAACTGTAAGATGTATTGTTTATATAATTCTAATTAAAGAGACCACTTTCTTTTAATGATATTGCTTTAGGTATACAAGCGACTATAGATAGAGCTAGATAAGTAATCCACTGTTAAGAAAACCATTATACTTTCTCTTGTCAGTTACCAACCACTTACCTACTAACCGAAGAAGAAGTTAATTTAAATACAAAAAAGCACATATGTCAGACGTAACAGGTATGCGATGAGGCATTCAATATTAAACCATGCCCGTAGTTCATAAGCTACAGCCCAAAAATAAACTTGATAATGAAACAGTGAGTTGAAACCTTTTCTTTAACACGGTGCAACTCGTTAGACAGCTGTTGAGAGCTATCCTCCGCCAGCTTCTGCATCTGCTTGGCCTCCTGGAGTTGAATCTGGGCTCCTTTTAACAGATCAGGCAGGGGAGCGAGCTCTTGAAGTTTCTCTTGAAACTGCATCTAAGGATCGTCAACTTTTAGCTTACGTAAACTAGGAAACAGAACGTCGCCGTGTCGGCTTTTTTATTTGTCTTGAGGCGAGGCGATATCGTTATACGATTCCGATTAGTGTACGTTGCAGTAGTTAAATACAAAACGACACTTAACAGCTCACGTTGATCAACGCGGTGACGATCTGTTTCAGAGTTGATTACAATCCTCTTAGCCCAATTTTGGGTAGTGGCCTATCTCAATAGAGATTAGCTACTGCGCGGGAGATATTATAGCAAACACTCTCTCTTCATTCACTCTCATAATCGGGTCGGGTCGAGCTCTGGAGTCAGGAAGTTGGTGGTGTTAACACCCCAGTGCCTCGTAAAACACGTTAAGCCGTTGGTCCTGCATCTGATCTCTCTACGGTCATCCGTGTCGGACAGTCGATTAACTGAGTTTTGATTATTTGGGCTACAACCTTATTGGCTGAAGCAGATCCGGGACCAGCTTCAGCCAATAAGGTTGTGTTGTCTTGTTGTGGGTAAGCTAGACCCGGTTGTGTTGCGTTCGATTGCAACGGGCCACAACACGACAGATGTTACGATAGAGTTCCGCCATATTCTCGAATAAAATCTGAGGTCTTATTCCCAATGACGATGACCATATTTTTAAGTATAGCCATCACGCTCGTTCGCGCTGTTAAGCTGGCAGGAGTGAATGGACGGCTACTTACGAGTACAGCTCTGACTGTAGGACCCTACCTACTAGTCGTGATGTCTATTATGGTACCTATTTAAAGGTATATGTCTATTAGGATACCTATTTATAAGTTAAGGATAAGTAACCTAATAGGATTCGTTTTGTTATCTAACACCCCATAAAAGTTAGGTAATTAAACCTAGCTCAGATACCTACCTTCATTTTTTGTATTTCAACCTGAATTTGATCTGAAACTTGTTTATTGTCGTATTCTATGACATCCAATTGCCTTCTCAGTTCTTCCACTTGCTGTTGCGCTTGAAGATACTGAAATCATGTTTATTTTTTTTATTTTTTTTCCTTGTCCCATGTATCGATTTTGTAACAACCCATTTTTAATAAAACGAACGATCTATTGTAGGTACTACGTCAACTAGCAGCTGGCAAACTATCTATACAATAGTTAAAAAGTTAATAGTTAAAATAAGATGGGAATAAAGAATTAAATGGTAAATCCCAAGCCACATTTAGGATGTATTTGGATAACCGACTTCCTTAGCTCTACCAAAAATACAAACTTATTATAACCGAAACCGTACTGAATACCTACCTTCACTCGATATTCCTGTAATTGTTCAGTTTTTTCTACAAGTGTTATGCGCATTTCTTCCATCTCCTCTTTCATGTCTCTGATTTGTATTTTCATAGCATTGACCTCCTCCTCGGAAAATTTCCGATACTCCTGTTATAAACGGCATGCAATTTATTAATTATGCATCGATAATTGCTATTGTGCCTTTCAACAATGCTGTTGTTTACAAATCTGTTGTCTCTACGCCCTTCCCACGAGAGTATCACCAGTTATGGGTAAATTGTAACATTGATATTTCTATAACCGATTTTACCTTCAAAATAATTCTAAAGCACTTATTTGTTACACTATCCAATTTGTAAGAGCCTAAATCGGATTCAATTAAAAAAACATAACCCTCCTTCCGCAGTCGGGTCAAAACGACCGGGAGCTGTAGTGATAAGTAAATCGGTTCCAATTTGTTCCTAACTTCCGATTTCTTAGAAGATTTCCTATCAATCGGATACATAATAACGTACATTGATAAGAAGACTGCCACTAAGCAAAATTGAACTTTTTTCAGGAAGAGCGTTTTAAGTTTCGCTACCAGTACTTTGCTAGTTTGAATGCATTTAACTAAAAAAAATTTTTCGTAAAGTGTCAGTCTTCTTCAGTACGATAAGTGCTTTACAGTGCAGAATATCTAATAGTATTCATTTACAGTGACTGACATGACACAAAAAATGCCTATCAAAAATACAACAACCAGTTAACCAAACCATTACATGTAACATCCAACATCTTACCTGTTTATCTGCTACGATATCAGCACAGCATAAACTGTTCAATTTGACTTCTAAATCTTTTAATTTTGCTTCGTATTTCTCTCTTTGGAACCTTTCTTGATCGGCTGAATTTTTTGCTCTGATTAAATCCTCGCGAAGTTTCAATATCTTAATAAGAAAGATTAGGGGTTTCTATGACTACCTAGGTATCTACAAGGTGTCCCTGGAAGTATGGATCAAATCGAACAGGCGTATTGGCTCTATTCTAAAAGGATTTTTTTTTCATATTATCGCTTAAAACTTGAGAAAATGAAAAATACTATTAAAGATAAATGAAAGCTTTTTTTTACTTTACCTCATAAGAATGTTAGAGTGACTTGACGCCTGTTTGATTTGATCCATACTTCTAGGGATACCCTATATAGCTTTAAATCAATAATCTTTAATCACAAAGCTGTTCATAAAACCTGATGACGATATGTTATCTATTTTTAAAGTGTTGGTTATAAAAAACCGGCCAAGTGCGAGTCGGACTCGCGCACAAGGGTTCCGTACCATTAACTTATACAACATTAGACAGCAAGGTAAAAAATACCTTTAAATATTACTTTCAATATTAATTTGATTATTTATGTTTAAGGTAGGTACAATACAACATAATATTCTGTGCACATTTTAAGCGTCTGCTTGTTGCCATTATAAATATCGAGCAAAAAATGGCGAAAAATTTCATCAACATCAATCAAAAATTCGGCAACAGAAATACATCATTTGTAAAAATTTCAACTGTCTAGCTATTACGGTTCATGAGATACAGCCTGGTGACAGACAGACAGCGGAGGCTTAGTAATAGGGTCCCGTTTTTTACCCTTCGGGTAAAATGTCGGATACCTACTTCCGGGTACCTGCCCAATTCTTCTGGAGTCCTCTTTTCTGTGTACATAAGAGTGGCTTTAACAGTTTCTTCGGGACTCTGCAAACGTTATTAAAAAAATTATCGACATTAAATTCATTTAATTAACATGAGAGTAACTAGGTAAGTGTAACAACATCAGCATAGAGAAAATAAATACTCCGTACAATGTTTACCCATAATCAAACTTAAGTACAATCTTTTTGATATTTCGGATGCAATATTTTAAAACCGGCTCCATAGCTCCGACGAGGTATTCATTACTTGGTTACTAGTTGGTAGCATCTACTTACCTAATTGTATACTTACCTGATCAGATCAACACATTAAAAACATGCTAACCGTGAGTACATCCCTATTAGCCTGTTTCTTTTGGCAAAGATCTTGGCGGTCTTTCTTTATGGCTGCCAACTCCATTTGTATTTCTTTGACCTCTCCCTCCATATCCCCCAACTGCTTTTGCTGTAAAAATTAAATGTAGAAGCTTGCTTGCATACGTTAAAAAAACATTTATGCATGATAATGTTGAAGCGCTGTGTGAAGAACTTAGTACATTGTCCGATTTGCAGGAAACCAAGTATGATGATTCCTGGCATGACAAGAGAGGAATTTTATTGTGGTAGGTATTTGCATATTCATGAATAACTGCCTCGTTGGTCTAGTAGTCAGCAGTTCAGCACGCTGAGTACTATCCACGAGGTCCCAGGTTCGAATCCCGGATCGGGCCGAAAGTATTTGGGTTTTTCAGTTTTGAAATAACTCAGACACAGCTCCGAAGTCAGGAAGTTGGGTTAACACCCCCGTGCTTTTGGAGAGCACGTTAAAGCCGTAGGTCCTGCGCCTGATCTCTTTGCGGTCATGTCCAACTGCCGTCACACCGAATTATGAGGGTGAAGGAATCAAAGTCAAAGTCAAAAATTATTTATTCAATTTAGGACACAAAATGCCACTTATGAACGTCAAAATATCAATCAATTATGGCCCATATGGGGCAGAACATGTCTCCTTATCTTTTGGGCCCTACTAGCGCTTCGAGACAAGACACAGACAATCTGGTAGTGCTGAGAAGAAACGCCGGAACAAACTCAGTCACCACTAGCTGCCACAAAAATAAAACAAATCAAAATAAACAGGTAGGTACATCAGTTTAGTGCAGGCTGGACTGTCCATTCATTCTCGTCATTAAGATAGTCTTGAATTTTATAATACCCCTTCGACATTAGGGTAGTTTTGACATGTAACTTAAATTTATTAATAGGTAGTTCGATAACATTATGAGGTATTTTATTGAAAAATTTGACACAATTTCCCAAGGATGAATTAATTGTTTTGGCTAATCTGAAGTTTGGAATGACAAGTTTGTTTTTATTTCTTGTGTTATACGAATGAATATCACTTTTTTTTATAACAAGATCTAAATTTTTGCGTACGTACATTATATTATCAAATATGTATTGAGAAGCGACAGTGAGGATGTTAATTTCTTTAAAGAATTCTCTCAGGGATTCGCGGGGACTAAGTTTGTAAATGGCACGAATGGCTCTTTTCTGTAAAATAAAGATGGTATCTATGTCCGCAGCAGAACCCCACAAGAGAAGACCATAAGACATTATACTGTGAAAGTAACTAAAATACACAAGCCTTGCTGTTTCAACATCAGTCAAATGTCTAATTTTTCTAACCGCAAAGGCAGCTGAAGCAAGTCTCCCAGCCAGAGCGTCAACATGTGGTCCCCACTGCAACTTCGAATCCAATGTAATGCCCAGAAAAACAGTGGAGTTTGATAGATGTAATTTTTCACCGTTGAGTAGGATTTCTGAGTTAGCTTGCTTCACGTTAGGCATGGTGAATTTAATACATTTAGTCTTTTTTGTATTAAGAAGCAAGTTATTACTAGTGAACCAATTTAATACCTTAGAGAGAGCTCCGCTTACATTGTCAAATGATTCTTCGCCTCTTCTTGATTTGAAGACTAAAGAAGTATCATCAGCAAACAGAACTATCTCACAGGAGTCTTTGGCATAAAAAGGAAGGTCATTAATATAGATCAAAAATAACAAAGGTCCCAATATTGAGCCCTGGGGCACTCCCATTTGAAGCGGGGCACCTGAGGAGTTAGTACCATTAACGTTTACTGTTTGTAGTCTGCCTGAGAGGTAAGATTTCAACATTTTAGACGCGTTATTAGATACACCGTAATGTTCAAGCTTAATAATGAGTGTTTGGTGATCGACACAATCAAATGCCTTCGACAAGTCACAGAATACACCAATCGCATCGTGTTTATCTTCATAAGCATCCAAAATGTGTTTGACAAGTGCCACCCCAGCATCTGTTGTATTTCTACCTTTGGAAAAACCAAACTGTTTCTCGTGCAGTAAATTGTTAAGTTTAAAATGAGAGAGCAATTGATTAAATATAACTTTTTCAAAAATTTTGCTAAATGCAGGTAGAATGGAAATTGGCCTGAAGTTGCTTGGGTCACTTGGGAATAGAGAGTGCACCTGTGTACAATACTCACACATGTGAACTATACCTAATATTATTATCTATAGCGCTGTTGGCTTAACCACAGATTATATAGTAGTTACTACGTAACAGATAAATCACTCCAAGCAAAATCGTCCATACCTACTCTTATAATAGCCTACAATTTTTTGTCGTCGACCGCTGCGCCCGAAAATGTGCCTTAAGTTGCGAACATTGAGTTATTATTCCTCTGCAGCTACGCGAGGCCAGCACGGCGCGACGGTAATACTAATAAAGTTAGGGTTGCCTCTTTATAAGGCTTTTTATTTGTTAGAAGCCTGGTTTGCAGGACAAGAGTTCGAGCCGGAATTACAGTTATTACACTTTACTTTTATTACAGATTATAAAATAGTAACTACTCGTATAAGATAAGAGATATATTACTCCGAACAAAATATTCAATTATGTCGCATACAATAATGCACCAACAGCGTAAAGCGCCGTTCATGGCCCCGCGTAGGTACGTAGAGAACAAGTAAATATGGATCCATCAGCGCGGCGCGCGCCTAGTAGGTAGGTATCCGCACGGCGCGCGGGACATTGCCACCATTCTATGAAAACATGTTATGGGTATCTAGTAAGTAAGTTACTTAATCACTCATGTCAAGTACGAAACAAACAGTTCGCAAGTGGTTCGCAGTCCGTAAAAATTAGATAAATCTAATACTTAATATGGTACTTTTTCGATAAACTGGTCTATGTTTCACAATACTATTTAATTTTGAACCTACCCAGACTGAAACCGAACCCTATTTCCCTGTCCAATGTACGTAGGTACTAATTTGTTTGTTTGTTTTTTATATTTTGTTAATAAATAATTTTTGTAGTGTCACATCAGGTTAATTACATATTATTTTATAAAACTAAAACCCACCTTTCTTCATCAGCTGGTAGACTACAAAAAGAAAGCGTTTTATTTCTTTTGTTGTTTGACGTACCCCATCAACAGCACATAAATAAATGTACACAAAAAAAAAACACCAGGCGTCATTTTTCTTAAATAAAACTAACCACCAGAGGCACAGATTCACAGTTCTTACGAAACCTAATCGATTGTGACACTACACTGATAATTAATTTCTGTATACATGCGCGCGCGCCAGACGGTTGTTGGCAGCCCACAGATTACGCACCGCCGTCGGTGCGCGCGAGAGTAGGCTATTAACTCGCGCAAGTACATCGAGTGAGAGATGCCTGGCTTAACTCTGTTGAGATTGGCCGCTGTAGTCGAAAATCGGTTAGGAGGACATTATCATTATCACAAAATTTTTTTTAGTATCAAAAACGGTAAACATCACGTTTGTTGTATGGCAGCCCCTTAATTTTTCTAATTTTAAATAAATTATTTCGTTTAATATAGGTAAGTAGAACCTAATATTCTGTTAATATAATATTTTCAATATTTTTCCAATAGCCTACTTGTTGGTGTTACAGCCTCGTGACAGACAGACAAACGGACAGTGTAATAGGGTCCTGGTTTTCCAATTTGGGTACGGAACCCTAATGATTTCTTCGCCGCAAAACTCATGACTAGAGTAATAATGCCAATAATAACGCACGCTCGGGCGCTGGAGTCGATAAATCAAATACTTAGGTAAATAATACAGTAAACCACAGACCTACTCATTAAACCAACTGGTAAATCGAAAAAGTACCTACCTACTTTTTTATATTAAAAAGGTAGGTATTTCTGAATCTTTACCAATATTGCGGCCTCTCCATTACAAGCAACATCTTCGCCGACTTTGTTCTTAGCAAACGGCCAAAATTCCGACTGCGGCATCAACGATATTGTTATTTACAGATTTCTTACATAAATCATGAAGTATTTAGGTAAATACAAATTATTAACGTAAAATATTTTATAATTCCTGTAAAAAATATAATTCCATCTATTTGGCGATGTCAAACACTTAATTTTTGTCAAAATTTTAATTATAAAACTGAAAATGACAATTGACTTAGGTTTATGGCCAGCATTCAATAACCTGAAAAAGAATTCAAGGATTACAATGTTTACTAAAAGCACAGTGACATCTAGCGTAAGTTTATGGAAATACATAGCACAATGTTGGTGTTGTTGTTGACCGAATGACGTGACATAATCATTGATGTCGATGATGTGATTTTCGATGTCAGTAAAAAAGAACCACTAACGCTGCTAGATGTCGCTATATTACGTAATTTATTATTTAAAAGATGATCTGATTTATTATTTATTTCATGCATGTCTTTGTGTTTATTTTCTTTTATTGAATAAAATAGTATCTATATACCCAAAGATAGCGGCACAGATATTATTTTAATACACTATAGTTATGAAATTATAATATTTGTGAAATTACACAAAATTAAAATGTATATCGCCATCTATAGAAATTCTTTTCTCACCAAATAACCTGTCTGCAATGTGGTGCTACTATTTTATTGTGCCATAAGTGCTAGGTGCTAGACATGATTCATTAAATAGAAATTCCAGGAAATTTGGCATAATACAGTGTTTTTTGGATTTTATACAAAATTTATAAAAATATATCTATACAAAATTTTGTTTTAATATTTTAAGAGCCATTTTTCTTGTTATTTTAAGTATGTAAATAACATCGATAACCAGTTGATACACGTGTCGCCATCTAGTGAAAAATTCCTTTATACTGTACGGTAGTTAGATGTAGGACTCATATATTTTAATATCTGTGATATAGGTAACCTTTTATGTATACATCATTCGATTTAAGAACTTATTACAATGGGATAAAAACCTACTTATTTATATACATTTCATTGCTTATGACTGTACCACAGATTATGTAATAATTAGTCACTGACGTACGTCGATGGTGTTTTTTTACCCGCTTAACTTCGTTCGCGTGCATTCGCGTGATATTATTATAGACGGATTAGTGCTAGTTTTCATTCGACAGCAACCATTACAGCAACACGCGCTCACTATGGGGTTGGCAAGTGAATGCTGATCTCAGATGGCGCCACCACTGTATGAATGAACCCCTGTCAAAACTGAAATAAATTTGGAATTTCTTAATTTGCGATAATTTCATGTCAATTTTCAGCTTTGGAACATGTATTCTACTTAGAAAATATGCGAGTTAAAAAAGGAGGCACTTTTTTAAATGGAAGGAAGCTAGAACTAATTAAATTTTTCTGAATTTCTTTGGATTTTCCCATTAAAAGGTCATAAAACTTGCTACAACATGCACGCTTATTTAAAACAGTCTAGTTTATGATGATAACAATATATTATCATTCTATTACAAAACTGTAAATATGGAACTTAATCTTAATGTCGTGCTAAAAAGTTTTAAGTTATATTTGAAGTACAAATTATTAAAGATATTCTATTTATATTACACATTAGGGTCTTATGACAAAAACCCCAAGTTTGGTTCTCTCATAAAATGTAAAAAGTAAAATTACAATAGCCCTAGTAAAAACCGGCAAGTGCGAGTCGGACTCGCGCACGAAGAGTTCCGTACCATTATCTACTTCATCTTAGTCATTTCAAGAATTTGTAAGAATTTTGTAATTGGTACAAAATTATCCAACACCCAAGTTCTATCAATATTACTGCTATAAACTAATAAGGTTATCTTAACCGCTATAGTTTTTTTTAAGTTTATAAAATGCATTATCGTCATGTTTTTTTAAATTTTTTAAGCCAGCAGTTAAACTTTTAGAGGGGGAACTACTACTACTGAACCAAAAAATTGCACTTGAAAGTTTAATATTTCGTAAATAGAGCAATAAATAAATAAAATTTGTAGAAACCCCTAAATCATTTTAAAAGACATACTCAACGATACCCCACACGATGGCTACCCTATCACCTCATGACGAAAAAAAACATTTCCTATTTTTATTACTTATTTATTCTTATGTGCAAAAAAAATATATATTAGACCTCCTTAGTCTCCTTACTCCATACTCCTTAAATACCAACATCTTATAAATAATTATTATCTGTGTCTCGTCGTTTGACATCTTAACAATCAAACGAAATAGACATATGTCAATGTATAGCCCCATCTCGCTCTTTTATCCTGTCACCGTGAGGCCTTTTCATGAGAGCTCATGGTACGAGTTTTAGCCATCCTAAAGCAGGATGATTATTGGGTTGTTAGCAATTCGAAGGATAGTTATTTTGCTGATGTACGGGCCCAGCACTGACTGGACTGACTGACCACTAATGTCAGACAAATAAGAAAAAAAGTTTTTGATTTTGACAGCTGGTCTACTGTTCTCTATTCTTTCTACTTGGTTAGAAAGAGATAGTCGACTCCCAGGGCTCTGAAAATGGATAGGAGATTTAGCTAAAACTGTATTTCTTCTGATTTATTTACGAAAATTTCGTGAAATTGCAGTAAACTGTGAGTTTATCATTGTGTTAATGTGTTTCTAACTCGTTGAGTAACATTTGATACTTACAATAGACAAAATGTACCTGTTTAAGTTTAACTAAAACAGTCACGCACGGCTAAAATTCCCGACTCCTTTTTTAAATTTCATCAAACATGCAGACGTGGAATGTAGCATGAGTAAAGAGATGGAAATAAACATAAATTGAAAATCCAAGGTTCTCACAAAATATTTGACAGTGAGATACCTATATGTTATCATGAAATTAAGTGAATGCTAATAACTACCATTATACTTTTAAAAGTAGTGCCTTTAATTTTGTGTCGAACTAGATGAAATTTTAGTACCTACTGGTAATTTGCACACTCAATACAGTACCTCATTAAAGTACCACACATGCTGTATGTAGGTTGCATGTGACAGTGAGTGGGATATTGTTTGGCAGGCAAGAGATAGTTCCTGAGGACCTCTAATATCGATTAAATAATTAAGCTATAGTCTAAATAGTATAATAATTTTTTTCATGAGCTGATCATTTTATGAAGTAATGCAAATACTTTACAGGACAAAAAATGGGTGAATTCCATGCTAGTGCATAAATTCAGTAATACAAAATGATGGATAGTGCACAGACACCAGCCGATTATAGCAGTGAATATGGTGATCCTCAGATTTCGAAGTGGAAAGCTAAACTTGACACTTCTATATTCATCACAGACCAAAATCAAGTAATATCACATAGAAAATTTCTTAGGGTGAGTACAACCAATTTTCTATAAAATAGCATCCTAATCCAAAAATATCATAAAATAACCTGAGTAAAATGCTTCTAGAAATTCTAATCAGCTGGCAATTTCAATGGATTTTGACAAGACAAGTGTCTTGATGCAGTGGTTTGCGCTCCGTACTACAAAACCAGCAATTGCGGGTTCAAATTCCACAAGGGGCAAATGATTGTGTGATGAGCACAAGCATTTGTACCTAAGTCATGGTTGCTTATAAACATATTTATGTATGTTTATAAGCATGGCATGGCAACCAACTGCTATATTTTCTTAGTCACCATAGCACAAGCTCATGCTTCGTTTGGGGCTAAATAATTGGTGTGTTTGTCAAAACAATTTATATATTCATTTGTCATTCTATCTTATCTGCTGTACCTTATGATAATGCAGGGCTAAGATACTTATGGATACACGTAAGATGTCTGTTTGACAATTATTTATAGCTTAATTAGGATATTTAAAGCCCATTAAATACAATAGGTAATAAACAGATTCTTTCTGCACTTAAAGTTTAAGTTCAAACCAAGTCCACTTACAAAATGATCTAAATGTAATGGTTTTTAAGATGATTTCAGATTATTGTAGGTACTAAAGTTGGTTTTATCTTGTTTTGTTAGCAGTTAGCTGGGGCATGATAATGAGTACCCATTTTTTGATTTAAATCTGTTTTTGTTACACTTATATATTAAGTGAAGACTGCATGTGCTCTTTACTAATACAATAAATATTATTCATCCTATTAAAGCAGGAGAAATGGTGATTGTTTCACATGCTAGAATAGCTTCAAGTAAAATAAGTTTTTTTACTACTTAACATTTTTGTTTCAGAGATGGAATCAACTGTCTCGTTTGCAAAGGTCTTTAGTTTACGCTTTAGTTGTAATTATTGTGACTATATTAGTATTATTTTATTCTTCAAAGCTGAGTGAAGACAGTGTTAATAAAATTATCAATAAAGTAGCTCAGGTGAGTGCAAGTACTTCATGCTTTTATTTATTTATTTATTATTGGTATACACAACAACTTTAACTTTACTTTTGTCAACTTATTTCTGCTACGAACTCATCGAAAATTTTTCTTCTAGGAACCTATGAGTAATTTGTCTCTAGTCAATGAACCCTTAGCACCTGTGGTTCAATCTGAAAAGGCTGTTATTGAGAGTGAAAACAATGGAAGACCTACTTTCACAGGTAACAATAGTCTACATACAATAGCGCTTGAAACTGCTTGAATTAAAACCAGGACATTGTAATGAGACATTGCAACTTGTAAATACTTAAAATATGTTTTGAAGTAGTCTAAAACCTCACCACATTTCACCAGGTGGGAGGGGTTTAAAAATTGCTAAAATATATATCTTTCCACATACTATTTTGCCTTTTTAAAAATCATCAATGGGGAATAATCCTAAAAAATATGTATGTTTAAATATGTATTTTTAGGCCCAACAAATGCGCGGCAACTGGCCATTGTAAACAGTTTCAAACACGCTTGGAAGGGATACAAAGAGAATGCGTGGGGCTACGATAACCTGAAACCAGTATCTGGAATGGCTTCCGACTGGTTCTCTTTAGGTCTGACCATAGTTGATGGGTTAGATACAGCTTATATTATGGGACTAAATGAAGGTACAACCCGTTGATATAATATTTTATGACCATAAATAATCATAGTGAACAAGATGCAAAATATTTTCTTAAATTTTTTTTGTTTCTTTTGTTTACTTGTTAATAATGGAACTCATTAAAACACAATTTCCTCATATTGTTTACAGAATTTGAAGAAGGCCGCCAATGGATAAAAGATCAGTTAGTTTTTACAAAGAATAAAGATGTCAATTTCTTTGAAGTCACCATACGGGTGCTAGGGGCTTTGCTAAGTAATTACCATTTTACTGAAGACAAGATGTTCCTCAACAAAGCGGTAAGTTCTACTTCTCTCGTTTATGTACATGTTTTATGTTAATACAAAGAAGAGTTCCGACATGGCCATAGATTGAATTCAGTTTATAAAAAAACTCTTCAATACTACTAATTTCGATGTTTTACCATTGTATGTGGCTTATTTATCCATACATCCAAATATCTTTAACGGAAACTACATGGATCGAATGTCGATAACGAAACGGAACTTCGTAACATTGAGCATAGAGCATGCCTATCATAAAAATTACACTACCAAATTGAAAATAGAGACTGATATTACGTTATGTCGTGGTATGCTCTTAGCTGCCACGATTAAAGCCTTTTCGGTAGATCATCGTTTAAGTTGATTGCATGTATGTACTTAGGCTCCGTGCAGATGGGCCACCGACTACAGTCACCGGTGGCTAGCGACAAGCTGTTTACATTGTTTTTAATACGTTTTGTATAGAGGCGCCACACATGCCACTCGCCATTTTGACGACATGTCTGTCAAACGATATTGGTGATACGACCACTACCGACCATTGGTGGCGGCCACGGATCAGAAGTAGCGGCCACCGGCTTCTAGTGGCGGCCGACCGACCTTCACGTTTGTGCGGCGCTGAAAGGTGGCGCGTGGCACCGGTGGCTTTGGTCGGTGGCCTATTTGCGGAGCCTTGATGTTAATCATGGATAATGTCGATCAGCGCTATGTGTTCATTCTTCCTTTAGGTTTACTATTAAGTCATCACGTTGTGTGTTATTCAAACTTTTTGTGTTTTTATGATTTTTCCAGCGGTAGATATCAGCTGGTTATCATGTTATATAACTGTATAAATTCACCAAACCTATCCATACTTTCCAACATCTTGACTTGACATAAATATTTACAGAAAGACTTAGGTGACCGTCTGATGGCGGCTTTTTCCTCGCCGTCCGGTATACCGTACTCCGACGTGAACCTTGGCACGCGCACTGCTCACGCGCCGGAGTGGTCGCACTACAGCACCACGGCAGAGGTCACCACTGTGCAGCTGGAGTTTAGGGAACTGTCGCGAGCGTCTGGCAACCCTGTATATGAGGTAATACACATTTGCAGGACCGTTACAATATAATGCTAATATACAAGGTGTTATTGAAATAACGCAAAACATCTTAGAAGCCGATTCTGCTGCTCAAATACAACAACTTAGTATGAAACCAACATCGAAATCTAAAAAAAACCGCTCCATACAAACTTACGCCGCTGGTTGCGGTTTAGTATGGAAAAGCAAAATTCTTTTATGCGATTTTGATGTTGGTTCCTAACCAGAAGTTTTTGGGCATCCGAATCGGTCCCTAAGAGGTTTTGCGGTATTTCAATAACACCTTGTATATACTACACAGCCAATTAATACCTTGTTCCTATGTCTGAAGAACGAATCGTTTTGCATACAGTTCTTAAGCATATCTCTCACCGACAAAGATTTTTCAACGATGCTGCATTGTTATAAAGCCCAAAATACCGATATAGTTGCTATTGTAAATTTGAACCCTGTTCTGTAACTTACACTGACCGAATATTTTACACTGACGATCAGTTCTAAACCTAGTTACAATTGAATGTCAGTGTAAAATTCGTCAGTTCAAATGCAGAACGATTCAACAATGATGCAAGCATCGTTAAAAATGGCGGAGTAATAATGTTGTGCAGAATGATTCGTTCTTATATTTGTTGATGGTGATCTAATTACTTGACCTCTAGGACGCAGCGTCAGCAGTGTCTGAAAAGATTCACCAGTTGCCGAAGAAGCATGGCCTGGTGCCGATATTTATCAACCCCAACACCGGCCACTTTCTCCCGCATGCGACGATCACTCTCGGCGCCAGGGGCGATAGCTACTACGAGTACCTACTCAAGCAGTGGCTTCAGACTGGGAAGACTATCAATTAGTAAGTGGTTACTCGGTCGGGTTACATACATAAAGACAATCATCTTTAGTAGTGATACTGTATCATGTTGATGAAAATTTCGTGTATGTCTGCATACGTCATATCATACATTGCTGAAATGTTTCTACAATTAGGTGCTTCCTCTGCTGTGGCCTGTGCTGCGTTCATCAATGACGTTCCTCCACTGTTATTATTTTATTGTTGATTTACACATACATGTTTTCATTGTTGGGGATTTTTGAGTGTCTAATATATTGTTTAGAAAAACTATTTTATGTAATAATGCCATTTTTTTTTAAATATTTGTGCTGGGCGCCTTATTTATTACTATCCGAGCTTCTGATTTCTGGAGTCTTCTAATTTTTGAATCACTCGCATGCAGATTTCTACTGAATATTGTTCGTCATCTAAAAGTCCGTATTTTTGAATCGCTCGAACTGTCATTTTTTGTGTCTCAATATGCGATAAGGCATGCAACTTGAAAGACGAGAGAAATTAAGTCGCATTCGCCAGCTAAATGTCATACGAGTGATTCAAAATATAGCTCCTGAGCAATCGAGTAGTCTGTGAGGCCATGTCGGGTATTGACCCGACATGGCCTCACAGACTACTCGATTTTTAGGCAATTTTTTTTGGTCAATTTAAATGCTGAATATGTGCTATTTCCTCATTAAATTGAAACTTGTAGAACCCAACGATACATATTTAAATAAATATTGATAAGTATGTTAATGTTAAATGCGATTGTGCTTTGAGTGTATACTAAAATTTCCTGTGTTTTATTGTTAATGTTACAAACAGCGAATGTACTTTTGCTATGTTATCGTATGTGTTCAGAATAGCAATATGGTTTTATTAGTTGCGAACTATGTAATAGGAAAATTTACTACTACATAGAATACAAACTGTAAAACCAAAATCTGTTAATTATCTTAATAGCTGTTTTAACAAAGTTTTCAATGAAAAGGTCTTGTAAACAAAAGATTAGGTACAATAAATAGAATTACACTTAACCAAAAATTTACTATTAAAGTCGACGCAGATCTAAAGGCTATTTCGTACCTCAACCTAATTAAAAATAGCAATAAAAACAACGTATTTAGTAAAGTCAGACCCGAACACAAATATATTTTTGTCAATTTGCCTCCAAGTGGCGTAGTTCAATAGGTCAATAGCGTGGGTGGGAGTGATGTCATACAATGATAGTGGATTATATAAAGAGATACATATGTCATTAGCGCGTGGATATGGCTTCCCTAAAAATGAGCAATTTGCTCAATTTTTGCATTCAAACGTACACGTATGACATTTGACACGTAAACGAACGTGTGCTTTGCGCATCAACCTCTAGTTTTTTGATATGTTTAACATTCACATTGTTATTTTATGCTTATATTTTTTTAATTAAAAAACAAAAATGCGCACTCGGGTAGATTTCGTTTTCGCACGGGTGGATTAACTACACGGTAGCTCGGATGGTAAGAGCGTTGGCCCGGTTAGCCAAAGGTCGTGGGCCTTTATAAATCTTACTCTTGTGCGCATTTTTGGGTTCTTATTAAAATTTACATCTACCTCTTTTCAATGCACTGTGATTGATGCTGGACCATCTTTGTTAACAGTTTATTGGACGACTACATGACGGCCATCGAGGGGGTGCGGGAGTACCTCGCAAAGAGATCGTCTCCAAACAAACATTTGTTTATTGGCGAACTGTCGGCGGGGTCAGAGGTGAGATATCATGAGAGATTGAATTATATTATCTATACCCATATTAGATTTAACATAGTATTTACAAAAGACACATTGCAAAGAACTCTTTAGATTAGAGGGATACTTAGCATTAATATAAATAGAAACAAAGTCAGGGCTCTCTTTATTTTTTTGAGGAATTTTGAAAATGTGGGGAAACTATTGGGGAATATTTTTCACAGGTTTGAGGATTGGCTAATAGCTGAAACAAACTACAAATCATAGAGTAAACTGTAAAATTAGTTTTTTAATCAGTACACATTTTGTCTTGATACTACTAACTCGATTTAAGACTTTTTTTACCCATTACTTAAACCTAAAAGGCTATGAATTTCTTGGCTCCCTTTCTATAAGCAGTAATAACTCGAAAACCAACATTTACAAAAGTATATTTTCTTTAATATTGGTAAGATCAATCGGTATTGAAGGTTACATTCATTCGTCATTATTTAGAACACGAAAATCTGTAGTTTCAATTCAATTTTATAACATAACTAGCAGTTCCCCGCGCTAGGCCCGCCCTCATAGTCTTCTTCTTCTTCTTTCGTGTCGGCAAGAACACGGGCTAAATCTTGCTTGCCCAGAAGGCGGCTACCGTGGTAGCCCTCTGGTTACTGACAAGTAAGTCCTCACGCGAGCAGGTGGTCGGGCACGCGGGCACTTAGTGAGGTGAGCCATGGTTTGCAGGGGTTCTCCACATTCACAGCTGGCGTCTGCGCTGCTTGAGTACCCCCACCGACACAGGTTATCTTTACTTAGACCAACCTGGGTCCTCAGCCTATTTAGACTTCTCCAGGTTATCCAAGGTTCCTTATAGCCCCCATAGTGTCATGTGGATTTGCTCACGCACGCAGGATTGAGATACATAATCTGTAATGCGTAGCACCGCGAATCAGTTTTCCTGAACATATTATGCGGTAGACACGATTTATGAAACATATGAAAACGCCACATTGGTCGCCCAAAGGTGCTTTACCTGCAATGTGGCCGAACACTAAGGACGTTTTTAAAGTGGCGCTGATTTGATCACGCACGCGGTATTGAGTGAGTACATAATCTGTGATATCCAATAACATTCACATGACACTATGCTGTAGCAGCTGATCGGCATCACAGATTTTGTATAAAAATCTCCGTGCGTGAGCAAATCCGCCCGACTCTAAAAACGCCCTGAAAAATATTTATTTTGTATTTGTGAACAGTCGTTCAACCCGAAAATGGACCACCTGACGTGCTTCCTGCCGGGCACGCTGGCGCTGGGCCACGCGAACGGACTGCCCGACTGGCACATGACTATGGCGGAAGAACTGCTGTACACCTGCTACTTAACCTACGCCGCACATCCATCGTTCTTGGCGCCGGAGATCACGCATTTCAACTTGGTCAGCATTGTATATAGACTTTGGACTCGATTCCAATGTTCCCTGTCTATGATAAAATTGACGTTCAGTAGTTCTCTTTCACTGCTAAACAAACGAAAAGGGAATACAATAATTTTGAATCGTCAAATTAAGTGATGCAGTTTTATACGTATTTTTCAAGATTTTTTCGCGTTTTTTCGTCTTAACTACAGTCGTCATCGAATGACATCCCTATTAAATTGTCTATGGATTTTCTAATTTAGTTAGCAAAAGTTGTTTAATCTGACGCTTCTAAATTATTATAGTATGTCCCTTTTCGTTTGTTTGGCAGAAAAAGAGCTTGAACTTAAATTTAGTCTTAGACGGGACACATTGGAATCGAGCCCTTTATCTATTTATTTTAAAGACACTAATGACGTCTTAAGAGCCGATATCGGTACTTTTGTACAATATAAACTTTCTCTTTATAGGCTCAACGTTGAAATATATAAAAAATACTTTTAAAAAAGCAGATATTGGTGTTGTAGTACCAATACTAATACTACAACAACATGTTTATATATTTATTTATCTTACTAACATTTATCCTTACAGGAATCCCAAATCGATAAATGCAGCAAACCAATCTAATGATACAAAAAAAAATGTTGGTCTCAAAGAGTTGATATACCTATTTAAACACCAGTATCGGCCATGGAGACATTATATTATTATTTTTGTTTTGAAAACAGCCCTGTATAAATAAAAATAATCCATTTCGGGCTAGTGCTGTGCCATAATTTAAAGCAAAATGCTAAATTAAATAGTAAATACTAAATATTCTAATTTACCCGTTTCCAGGCTAGTGCGACAGATGATATGTATACAAAAGCGGCCGATTCACACAACTTACTGCGGCCGGAGTTTGTTGAAAGCCTATGGTACATGTACCAGATCACTGGCAACACCACGTTCCAAGGGTGGGGGTGGAAAATATTCCAGGTGAGTCGGTTATTTAGTCTATTTCCCGGAATACTTGAACTATTAAATATAAGGTCATTTTGGGTTAGCTGAATGGCTACATAGGGCAATGTGAGTATCCCTGCCGGGCCCCACACTAAGGGCGTATTCATGTTTTTTACTGTATCATTGGGTAGTGGCGTCATATCCACGAGGTCCTAAGTTCGAAATACGGGTTGAGCCGGTTGTTTCTGAGTTTTCTGTCTTGAAATAATTCTGAAACAGCCCTGCAGTCAGGAATATGTTTTGCCGCTATTTGACGACAGTGGCGTAGTGGCTAAATTATCATGCGGGAAGTACCGGGTTCGATCCTACGTGCCGTCATGTACCAATAACTTTTCTGAGTTATGTACATTAGTTGTTTCACTAACCGATGCTCTTACGGTGAGGAAAAACATCGAAAGGAAACCTGCACATTCAGGCGACTGAATGTGTAAGTAACCATCATCCAAACTGGTCAGGTTCCCCTGTTAACAGGGTCACGGAGGTCTGATCTGCCATATCCTGGATCATGGTCCAAAGCGTACGCTGGGTCCTCACGTGCACGTGCACAACCGGGATAGCGCCAGGATGATGATGATGCCGGGTCTTCAGACAAAAAAATAACAAAACATGTTTATCAAAAAAAAAATTAATTTATAATGTGACATCATTTTCCCAAAATTTGACAGTGACCTGTCAAATTGTGTCAAAACCCACGTGCGATGTATCCCCTTCATAGATGTACACATCCGTCATAACGCAGCTCTTCTAGGTGCTCAAATTCTAAGTGGAAAAGTACCTTTTTAAATAATTTCATTCTGTTTTCAGAGCCTAGAAAAATACGCGAAGGTGCCAAATGGATATACGTCTCTAGCCAACGTGAAATCTGAGAAACCCGTACAGCGGGACATGATGGAGACCTTCTTCCTGTCCGAAACGCTCAAATATCTGTACTTACTGCTCGCCGATGACAGGTACATTATTGACTTAAGCAAGTATGTCATTAATTCTGAAGCGCACCCTCTACCTATACATAGAAAT
Source organism: Pyrausta nigrata (assembly GCA_949316185.1). NCBI lineage: Eukaryota > Metazoa > Arthropoda > Insecta > Lepidoptera > Crambidae > Pyrausta > Pyrausta nigrata. Next base: position 7,848,145 of record OX438936.1, read on the forward strand.
TAGATGAATATATTTTAAATATTAACCATCAACGTGACTGAAATGTTTATGAATATTGAATGTATACTATTTGTATTTTAAACTGACGAAAGCGTGGTAAAGTGTCGAACAGTTGATCATATATTATATTGCGTGAGCACTCTACTAGATATTTCCAAGATTGCCCAATAAGTCATCCCATTTTATAATATATTCAGCCCTTCTTGTCCAATCCACTAACACAGGTTAAAACAACTTTATTTCGGTTTTTTATTGTTCTAATTACAAAAGTTTCAATGTGACGCTGATTCTTTGGCATTTGCATACGTTATTTTTACCCGACTGCGGAAGGAGGGTTATGTTTTTCGAGAGTATGTATGTATGTATGTATGTAAGTATGTATGTATGTATGTATGTATGTATAATTGTTTGGCACGCCCTACAGCCCAAACGGCTCGACAGTTTTTGACATATGAGGTGTCGTTGAATTTGTCAAAATTGTGAAAGTGACATAGGCTTTATACATTTTTAAAATGGCGCCCGCAAATGGAAATAAAGGGGGGGGGGGTTCGATTTTTTCCTGAGCATAGCAATATGGGTATCAAATGAAAGCCAGTTAAGAGACCATTTCAAAAATATAATTATTTTTGCAGTCTGGTGTTATGTTTTGAGTAATAAAACTAAAAATAATAAAATAAAAAACGGTAATTTAAAAAACTAAAAAACCCAACTGCGTTTCTGTGTAATTGGAAATTAAAAAACCCGAAAACAAGAAAGAGGTCATAGTTAAATTGGTACCCATATTAAAAATTGTAGCAGTCGGGACCCATGTTACAAAGTCAGCCGTCTCGTCAGTAGATTAGAGTCATCTGCAATGTAATATAGAGGTAGGTATGTGCTCAAAATTCTATAAGCCTCCATTTCTAGAATGGGTCTCGACTGCTACAATTTTTAATATGGGTACAAATTTAACCCGGATATGACCTCTTTCTTGTTTTCGGGTTTTTTAATTTCCAATTACACAGAAACGCAGTTGGGTTTTATAGTTTTTTAAATTACCGTTTTTTTTACATTTATAGTCTAACAATTAAAAGCTTTAATAATCATCATTCTATTTGTAACTACAAATTGTAATATTTTTTTATTTCAAAATTTCTGATTGTACATTGTATTTTTCTAAAATATTCAATTTCTTTAAAAATATATTTAGGTGCTATGCCAAGCCCTGGGGTATTGTGTAATAAATAAAATGAGTACTTTGTGACTAGATGTGATCACATTCTGAAATACAAAGTATGGTATATTCGTTTTTACAATCAAATGTTAGACAGTGGGCCTGATTACCGATATGAATGTCACCTTCTAAACCTAATTTACATTTCATACGCCTCTTTCCCTTTCTATTAGGGCGTTTTTTAGAGTCATGTGGATTTGACACACTAGGATTTGGTCCGCATGCGTGCCGCGCTCAAAGAACCATTTTATATGTCTATCCCGCGACCCGCACGCTTATATTACGCTTAACAATAAATAAAAGTCATTTATTGACGCCAGGGGGAACTTAAACTTCCCAAATATATTTTTAAGCACTGCTTCGAGAAAGATTGTGAGCTAGTGCTGAGATGCACTAGAAACTCAGTCACTATTGAAATAGTTTAAATTGCGGGTGCTACGCGTCAAAAATTATGTACTTACTTTATTCCCGTGCGTGGGCAAATCCGCATGACTCTAAAAACGCCCTTACATCTTAAAAACGTCCATCATACTAAGCTTAGTCGTTTAACATCCTTCTTGCTATGGATTCTGTCATTTCCACAGTGATTGACAGCTGCTTAGTTTCACGTATTTCATCTGTACTTTTGTTATTTTCAGTAGAGATAGAAAGAGATGTGATAACTTTAAAATTAGTTTTAAATAAAAGGCTGTAGGTAACCAGGCCTAATGTCCCTGAATCTTTTTCTATTCATAATATTTTTATAAAGCCACTTTCATAAAAGTATCGTGGAGTTTATTTTCTACATCGTAGCCTACAAGCTTACGAGTTTTTTATAGGAATGCATCAATTTAATTGAAAAACTTGTTTACACTTACTATTTTATCAGGTTAAGTAAATTATGAGCTTACCAAGTACATTTAACATTTTGCATTTTGTCAGGGATGTTTCGCCCACTAAGTCCCTAGTAGAAATATAATTATAGATATATTTAATATTATTTATATAAAGATGCAATCATGTATTTTTTTCTAAGCACTTGTTTTTTTATTAGTGTCGAGTTTTTATTGCAGTTTTGACCTATTTGTTGGTTGACATGATTATGTGGCGGCCACGTGTAAATATGAATGAAAAGATATTTAATTTAATTTATATTATGTAATATTCTATCAATGGGAATTTAAACCATGAATGTATATATTGGAGTAGTAGAATAAAAAACTTGCATTTAACTTTTACACATACCTGTATGTTAATGGTCTTGATATGGTTGTACTATCATCTAAATAACAGTACGCTTTTGTTTCTAATGGCCACTTGCAGCAAACGCTTAATCTCGAATTAGCGTCATTCTGTCTCTTTAATATGTTCGGCGATGACAGACACATCATGACGTTAAATCAAGATTAAGCGTTCGCTGCAAGTGGACCTAAGAATCAGAAAAGTTTGGCGAATATAGTCTAAAACGACATATGACAAAGTATAATAAAAATGTCCTATCGTATACAAATTTCAATATTTTATTATTTTTTTCTTCCATGTTTAAGGATTGTAAGTAGGTTTAATATTCTTTATTTGTGAAATAATTTTTTTTAATGAAATTCATAAAATTTTACCAAAAAATTAGAAAAAATATTTTAGTAAATTGATGTCAATATTGATGTATGATATGTATATAATATTTTTAATGTGTTTTTATTAGTATGATTATTGACTTTGTATGTAAGTATTCGTTGTATATTATTTTAGTTAGTTTAATATCGGCAATATCATTTTGGTTACCAAGAAACTAGTTTTTGCACATTATTATACTCACGTCTCGATGACAAACTAATCCAATTTTCAGAATATTGGTGGAAATAGATAAATAATGAATAAAATAAATTATTTGTAAAGTCGTAATATTTTGCACAATCTCATATTATAGCAGACCGATTTAATAAAATAAAGAACATTTTATCATGGCTCTTACGATTAGTTTTCGCATGAATATACAAAGTATTTGTAACTTGTTTCTTATTTTGACATTGTTGAGCAAAGTTTGTTTATTGATTGTTTCGTCCATGCTAATACCCGAATGATACACAAAAGTTCAGATCATTCAATAAAGCATATATTGTGATTAATACAAGTTTCGTTTCTGTATTTAGTATACCTTTGTATGATGTGGCTAAAGGACCTTAACTAGATTTTATTGGAACTAGTAGTTGTGATATTTAAGCACTTCTTATTTTATTTATTCAATCCAATGTCAAATAGCGTATACATTTTCGTCTTTTATGTTTAGATTCAATTTGATTGGGTATTATACTAAAAATAATAAGAATGCGACTCAAATCTGTTTATACGTAAATGCGTGTATGTGTAATGAGTAGGTACCATATTATAGAATTTTATTTAGAGTGATCGGACAATCGGTTACTTATTTGCTTTGTTGTTAGAGCATTTGTAGTGCTATGCAGATTTGCGCACGCATGCGTGCTATAAGTGCATGACACTAAAAATGCCCTTACCGACCAAGGCTTGCATTTCAGCAATGCGGAAATCGGATGGCACTCATTTGCGTTAATTTTATACAGGTCCTAAAAAGGTTGTAAGCTGAATCGTCGGTTACCCTTGACAATTTTAATTGTTGTGAACCTACCACGTACTTGACTATGTTGTGCCGTATTTATGTACCGGTTGTATTAAATGTACAAACATGTATTTGAATATGTAATTCAAATATATTTAATTTCCCGACATTTGTAGTTTTTCTTATTTAACCTCTCAACGCAACGTCCGCGGTCTCCCCAGTGGGCAGTTATTAAAGTTCTCAGCCAAACTTGTCTTCCCTGTGGAAGTTATCAACCTCAACGCTTAAACAATATATTAACAAAAAATAATTTATATTACTACCTACTATAATTTGTATAAAAATTAAATGTCTGTTAAAATATTGTTTGAGCGTTGAGAAGGTAATCTACGTAATCAGTTTGAAAAAATCACAACGGATACTTTCTGACTTAAGGTTAATGGCACCTTTTATTAGAACTAAATGAAATAGAACGCTTAGACTGGTTCAAATTATATGTTGAATAAGACCTCAATAATTTTATATGGGTAGGATTTTAGGGATCCGTAGTTCCAACGTTACTCATCATCATCCGAGCGTGGTCCCGGTTGCGTCCTTTCGGAAGCCCGGAGTCTGCTTTCCTACTCTTATGCCTCCACTTCGGATGGTCTTCTGTATCCTTAATCGTGAGCTCATTAGCACGCATGCTTGACTAACCACCACGCATGTCATCTGCTACAAATGTCAAGCCAGTAGTATTTTAAATTATACCCTGTTAACACTTTCGATGTTTTAATTTAAAATGGCAGCTAAAGGTGTCTGCTACCGGCTACCGCTTAGTCGCATTCGGTCTTTTGAGAATTTTGCCTTTTAAGAGTCTGTTGGCGTTTTGCGAATTGGACATTCTGCGACTAAAAATCTGCTACACAAAATAAAACATTTTAGCTCTTGTTTCTTTCTTCTACGATTATTTTTTATTACTATTTTTTTTTCTAGGCCCAAATCGGTTTAAAGCCCTTATTTGAAACATTGAACAGGTATTTTGACGAATCGCACTTTGATCCAACTAATTAATATTTCTTATGACTATTAGGTTGTAAATGACCCCACGCCACACGTTGGCTGTAATAGCTTACTAGCCGCTATAAAAATTAAATAACCAGTATAAGTTTTTTTTCATTTTTAATTAATAAAAGTACAAACTGTACATACAGATCTTTTATAAATAAATACATTCTATATCTTACCAAAATACTTAGTCCCTGGACGGAGACTGGTCACTCAATAAGTCTTAAGTAAAATAATATAGACAAGAAAGAACATGTAAATTGTTTAAAAAGTTATCGATACAAGGCAATTCCCGAGTTGGTATATTATTTTTACACTATTCAAGTCACATTTTTATTGAGCACCATTTTCTGAAATGACAACAGTTTTTCTTTAAGGAATGACAAAACCATTTTTCAACACCACATTAAAACATTGACTTCATTTTAATGGCATAATTCATTGTATACCTTAACTGTTTATGGAATGTAATAATAATAAATAGCAATTTAGGGCTGAAATGCATAGCAAACTACTTTGACTAATAAGGGGACTCCAACTAAAGTTTAAATGAAAATGAAGTTGCATTTATTTATTCTAAAATACATTGATTCATAGTTTCTTCGGTATCAAGTTTAAATATACATGATCCCAATCAGTTTAATAATAAAATGTTAATTTGTAATTTGTATTTGTTTTCTAATTATGGAAAAAAACAATGTTATGTAACATACAAGTAAACTTACTTAGATCATAAGATTAATATTTTTATTGTATGATACATGAAACAGCAGTTCTGATGAGCTAAAAAATGATACAGAGACAAATACTGTTCATTGTACTGTACAAAATGTTAATAGTGCAAAATTAATTAAAATTATGTTTTATCTCCTAGATTTTGTATAAAAATAATGGCAATTGATTGCAATGCAATCTAATGTAGCTGCCCTGCAGTATGGAACTACTTATCAACAACTTAATGATAGTTATATTTGCTTTCATACAGTCACTAAGTTTTTATAAAAGTATCTACATAAATCTGATTTTTTAAGTTAGATAAGTAAGGTAGGTAGGTATGGAAATTAAGATTAACAAGTGCAGTCAGTAAAAGCAATCAATAATTGATTAATTTTAACAGAAAGATGGAATAATTTTTTTTTGTTTCATCACTCTGTTACGTGTGAATAGATTCAAAATGTATTCTGTCAACTACATTTAGATCAATAAACTTGAAATCAATGATGAAAAGAAATCTATTATCTAGGTAAAAGTAAACTTATGACAGTATGTCTTGATTACACATCTGGGTCTTACCACAATCACTAAATAGTGGTTATTACTCACAATTTATGTATATTTTATTGAACATAGCTCTATTTATTTCCTATCAGATGCATCAGTCAAGAGTGCAACGAGATCATGACACAATAGTGAGTTGCTTCAGATATAAAGTAAATATTATTGAACAATATCGATCAATCATATACCAATATGTTTAGTAACTAAAAAATTTACAGTGAGTATTGACCCGTTGCATTACCCAATATGTGTAATCAATGCAGAAAACTTTAAATTAAATTACTTTAATTATGGCATTTTACATTAATACACAGTCACAGCATTCTAGAGTATAATAAAGACATTTTATACCACAGTCTTCTTCTTCATTTGTGGAGGCAGTGGATCGAACTTTATGTGGAGGAGGCGGTCTTAAATATACACTGTCAACTTTGTCAACTTGCTTTTCTTTGTCCCATTTGTTGTCTGCTGGCTTGGCCATATTTTCGTTGTTCTCCAAATATTCACAATCATCCTTATCGGATCGTTCATTTGTGTCACCAGCAGCATCCTATAAAATCATAATGTCTCAATGACTAATAGTAAGACCATTCGCTTTTTATTTAGTGCTTATATATTTCGGTGTTTATTTAATTCGGCTTCATAACATATACACAATTGTAAAAGTAAAGACTGCAAGGTGAGAACCTACCTACTTACTACTACTGCTAGACATTTGATGGAAAGTTAGGTATAAATTCTGCTCAACTCCTGGTGGTCATTGAGGTAAAATGAGAATTGAGTACTAACATAACCTAATAATCTTTGTTCACTAGTTAGAGTCAGTCACTTGGTTATCAAGGATGAAAGTTATTTAGCTGAATTAAAGGATAACAAAATATTACCTTGCTATCTACAGGATCATGTTTAATAAATTCTTGTTTTTCTTCAGTGTTAGCAGCCCCTGATGTATCTGATGCCATATCAATACTGGCTGCTGTTATTCCTGTGTTCACTGCTACTGTTGTCACTTTGGGGCGTTCTGGCACTAATAAGTCTGTTTCTTCTTCTTTTTTCTTGTGTGTTTGAAAGGCAGGGGAATCACCAGACATGCTGAAATGTTGTAATTAAAGAAGGTAAAAATATTTGCAGTATCAACACGTTAGGAACACGTAAGCCGAAAGGCCAAACGTAGTGAGTGGACAAGATCAGATTTCATGCTGAACTCAATACGCCTTGGCGAACATGTAAACAATGGGCTATAAAATGCAACATTTCATGTCCATTGGCTGCTCTCTTACTAAATCACCTTGATAATACGGGAGTTTCAACTTTTTCTCCAGACAAACGTCGCCATGTGCTGATGATTGTTTCAAAGTTATTGTTCTCTTGCATCTTGAAATAAAAAAACTTCAAATGACCAAAAAGTTTTGGATTTATTCTAATTTATTTCGCATAGAACTTGTTTTATTTTTTGAAAGTACTAAATTTAGATAATTAAAAAGTGTGAGTCATTAGTTTATGTTATAATATTCACTTATCGAATTTAAATGATCAAAAAACACTATAGCAAATGCGAAGCTTTCTTGAAACAGCTTTGTGGTTTCACCTCCTTCCTTCCTTGTTTACTTTTTTGAAGTTTGAAGTGTTGTTTTTTCATTCACTCTCACTGGGTAGGCAAAGGAATCAACTTTATACAGCCAAGTTTATAAGTAATTTATAGTCTTTACTTTCATTTTAATTAAAAATATATTTAAATCTAAATATTTAAAAATGATAACTTAATTACTGAATGACATGTCATATCGCCGCGATCTGCTAGCTAGCACCCGCGCTTTGTATGACGATAATACTACCGATTTTTACAACACTATTCAACGAACGCAGCGCTTTAGCGCCACCTTACTAATCCATACTAATATTATAAATGCTAAACTGTGTCTGTCTGTCTGTCTTTTACCTCTTGACGCTTAAACCACTAAACCGATTGAGACGAAATTTGGTATGGAGACAGTTCGAGACCCTGGAAAGAAACTGACTTTGACTGCCTCGATGGTGGTCAGCACGCTGAGTACCTACTATCCTGGAGATCCCAGGATCGAATCCCTGGTCGGGCCGAGAGTGTTGGGTTTTTCTGTCTTGAAATAACTCAGGCACAGCTCCGGAGTCAGGAGTTGGTGGTGTAAACATCCCCGTGGCTCGAAAAGCAAATTGAGTCGTTGGTCTTGCGCCTGATCTCTCTACGGTCATGTCGGACTGGCTGTCTCTCTTACCGAATTATGAGAGTGAAGGAACAGAGAGTGCACCTGTGTATTGCGCACACACTTGTGCACTATATCTCCCGCGCAGTTGCCTAATCTCTGTTGTCGCTGTAGTCGGAATTCGGTCAGGAGGACATTAGGTATTTACCATGATATTACAAACTACTCGTATCTTAATATAAGAAATAATAATTTTAAACGGACTTACGTAGAATACATCGATGGTGATTTTTCTTTGTAACGTTCATAGTTATGTGAATTGTAAACTAAGTCTTTTTTCTTATTTTTTCTGGTGGGTATCCATATAATTCCAAAACTAGCTGAAGATTTATTGGCCTTCGGGTTGACAAAGGACGGATAATCGCGACTTGAACTGTCTGTGTTTTTGCCGCCAAAGTTTATGGGTTTGCTTTTGTCATTTAATCCTACGGAGTTCACATTTTTTGGTGCTAACAAGGCGGCACTACTTTTTTCTATTGGTGCCGGCGCTTTGGTGGTTTTATCACTTCCGTAAGGGCTTGCACTTTTCCCACTAGAACCAAAAACACTTGTAGTTTTTGAACTCGTCCCGTACATGCTTCCAGCCTTTGCAGTTTCCAGATTAGTCGCTTTTCCGCTCGACGCGTAAACATTGACACTTTTCCCACTTGATACGAGGGGGCTGTCTTTTTTAGAGGATCCCATGAAAAAGTTGTTCTTTCCGCTGCTTCCTTGTATATTATTACTTTTTCCACTCGAGCCCATCATGGTGGGAATCTTGCCGCCACCGCCTGAATTCGAATTTTTACTTATGGCCGAAGTTGATTTGCCGATGCTGCCGGTCCCGAGTTTTGGCGCGGAACCGGCGGGCTTCTTGCTTATGGGAGCCAGGGTGGCTGCGCTGTAAAAACAAAACAGGTTCCTTTACTTTATTCATATTGAACACCTAAGGCCCAGTTGCGCAAGTCCGGATTAACTAACCCGGACTTGTTTAATTATCTGAGTTGTGAGCCCTTGCGCTAGTCTGGTTTAGCTAATCTGGGAGGTCCACTTACGCCAGTCTCACTTGCGCAAATTGGCTTTCAACTCAGATCATAGTCCTTGCGCTAGTCCGGCCTAGCTAATCCGGACTTGCGCAAGTGGGCCTATAAGTATATCTACTCATCACAATTATCTGCCGTAGGACGTCCACTGCTAAACATAGGCCACTACACTCGCACATTTTCCACGACGACCGGTTGCAAGCGGTCTGTCTGTCATTAGACAATTATGTGATCATGGGATATTTACAAGGTGATCTGTCCATCATGCGGACGTCCTACGCTGAGTCTTCGATCAGATTAATGGGTCTCCAATCTAGAACTTTTCTGCCTCAACTATAGTACAAATATAGGTACTCATATCAACGATATCATTTACGATAGCAAAGTAAACTAACATTATCGTTTTTATACGTAACGTTCGTTTCCTAATATTGCTGCCGAGATTGCTTGAATCTTTTGAACATCAAAAGGGAGGCGCTGGCTTATTAGTTCTGGAATTGCGATAAGTTTTTCGGAACATACCTATATACTGATCGCGTAATATTTTGGTCTAAAAGTGCCTAAAGAAAATACTTACAAAGAGGATAAGTAAACAAGTTTTGTCGCACGCTTATTTATGCAACACTCACTCGTAGATAGTCACTCAATTATTTAAACTGTATGAATTGTTGATCTGTTCTTGATTACTTTTTAATTAACCGCTTTTAACGTACTCAGAAGAGCACTTAACTTAGTTACCTACCTAAAGCCTATGTTCGTAGTGAACCGGTTATATTACCAAAAGCGTGCTGAATACTGCTGAAATTAATTAATTGTATACAGAATGATGTACCTATTTCTAGTTACACCTCAAAGTTTTATATGGTACCTACCTACCTACTACATAGCATTTACGAGATGTCCTTAAATGAAGGATAATTAATCATGTAAAGTAACTATTGCTTTATTTAATATACATTAGTAATATATATATACAACTTATTAATAAAAATTAAGATAAATTACTCAATACAACACAACAAAAAAATTATAAAAAGGGTCCTTGTGGTAAGGTTCCCAGGATGCTGGCAGCATTACCGCGTTGGATAGCGATGCTTATACGCTGAGCAAGGTAGCTGCCAGCTCTTAGGTCACCACTGATGTCAACTAGCCTCTTGGAAATCTCTTTGAAAAAAGAGATAGCGTTGGGACCTCACGAACCCAGTGTTTCGACTCCAAACGGTACAAAGTGGTACCGGGAGTCGATCTGCCTGTACTTGTTCTTTTTAAAGTTTTCGGCACTTGTCGCAGCCAAACCAGCATCACGGCTTGTCCCGGGCAGATGAGAGGCTGCAAGTGTGTCGACACAGGTAGCGTCCCACACAAGAGCCCGACCCATCCGCCAAGGAACAAGTGACATCCCGTCTGGTCTCTTGCCATTATCACGCGCGATACCGTTTGGCTCGAGTAAAGCCGGCACGTTGATAGAGGCAAGTGACCGACGGATGATGTCGTTGATACTGGCATGACGCGAAAAGCGGCCTGCACTTTTAATACAGGAGAGTCCGTGATGTCCCAACGAGCCGACATCAATACCACAAGGACATCTGTGTGGAAGGCAAACCTCAGCACCAACACGCAGACCCATCGCGACTCGTAGAGTTTCTGAGTCCAAAAGGGTTCCCACGTTGGCCGAAGGATAGGCCTGAAGCTAGTATCCTGCTTCCTTGGTGGAAACTGCTTTTAGTCTGGTTAGATCCGCGTTGTCAGTGCTACTGTCAATAAGACTTTTCAAAATAGACTCGCAAGAAATTTGGTCCCAACTCCTTTGAATTTTAAGATCTGAAGGGAATTAATTCGGATATGCTATATCCCAAGCATTTCTAGCCTCGTCCAGGCACGCCACTTCGAAGTTTGCAGTAGAAGGCTGCAGGATACTTGCAACGAGAGTGGACGTGCTGTAAGATGAGGATAGAAAGGCAGGTAAGGAGACAGTGGAAATTTTGCGTGTCCCAATCCCACCAAAACGGATAGGAAGGGACGCTTGATCCCAAGACCGTTCCAAAAGACGAATGTTCAGAATCTTTTCCAAATGTGTTTTAACAAGATTGTCTAAATTATCAGTCAAATTTTGGAATTTCCAAATAGGACAGCATCGAATAAGATATTTAAAGTGAAGTAACTGCTTAATAGGTCACATCATGTGCTAGTATCGTTAGTTATTATTATTGTATCGCTATTATTGTTGTATCAAAGTCCATTTTTAAGATGTGAAGTTAATATTAAATTATTGTCAGGAGTTTTGAAATATTTCAAGTAAAAATCCTATTGATAGACCAGAGTAATGTCCTACTAGCCAAATTTTGACTACATTGGCCAATCTTAACAGATATTAGCCGATACCGCGGTAGATATTATAACACAGGTGCACTCTCTGTTCCTTCACTCTCATAATTTGGTGAGACGACAGTCCGACATGACCGTAGAGATATCAGGCGCAGGACCAACGGCTTAACGTTCTTTCCGAGGCTGGGGTGTTAACATCACCAATTTCCTGACTCCGGAGCTGTGTCTGACTACTAGACCAACAAGGCAGTCAAACCACGTTATTAAAATTAAAGTATTGGGTATAAACTTCAACATGATACCCCCCCCCCCCCCCCCCGTGCGTTCTTGTGAAATAGGGGGTCGACAGATAGGAAGGTATCACTACCCAGACAATAGAGTGACCCTTTGAAGGGAGGCGTTTTTTTGTTATAAGGCATGAACCTCTACAATATCATGTAACAGCTCATATGTCACTATTAACGCCAACAGGATATGCCAGATAAATGCACATGCACATATTTACTACCTTAAATAATTGAAAATATTTACTTAAGCTAGGACTAAGGTTAGAACCCTTACACGAGCTCCTTATTCAGCGGTTACAACAGGGTAAAAATATGTTGTAACGTTCATTTATTGTTTTCAGTGAAAGTAAAGTACCTAAACTGTTTTAGTAATCACTACTTACTTTACACTAATGCTGTCACATAGTATTAAAACTCACCAGTTTCTAAGCGAAAATACCCACAGACTGCATTAATATAAATTAAGAACACACGGCCACACGTCAAACTACCCCACTTTGAACTTGAGACCGCCTCTATTTCCTAAGTAATAGAAGCTATTTTCGTAGTTCAAACGGGTAACCTAACGTGCTGCCGACTGGACTTACATAATCGTATTTTTACGAAAAATAAAATCACTATTTACTTATTTATATTAGTTGTAACAGGCATTTCGTGCATGTTTTTATGGTTAGATCACGGAAGAATCTAGTCAAATCTATCATCATCGATCGCCAGTATCGCAAGTTGTAATCTGTCAACCATTTGTTTAATTTGTCACTATCTCAAAAAATATTGATCGGATATCTGATTTTATCTTTATCGATGAATTCTGCGATGTTAGGATATTTCTAGAGAATAGTACCTAGGTACCTACTGCCTCGTTCGTCTAGTAGTCGGCACGCCGTCTTCTATCCACACGGTCCCGGGTTCGAAATCCGGGTCGGGCCGAAACTTTACTTTGTTACTTAAACCACAGAATAAATAAACGTGGGTTTTTCAGACTTGCTATATCTCGGAAATTGCCCCGGAGTCACGAAGTTGGTCGTGTTAATACCCCCGTGTCTCCATAAGCACGTTAAATGTCGTTGGTCCTGGTGCTTGATCTTTTTCCGGTCATAGGATTGCCGTCTCATCGAAATAGGACATCACTCTCCTAGTTCAGAGGAACAGAAAATCACCTGTGCACTAACATCTCCTGCGTACTTGGTAGGTATTTCTGTTGGGATTGGCTACCGTAGCCGGAAAATTCAGTAGGACTATGCCTATCAAAATAAAGTTTCATTTATCTATTCGCTAGGTGGCTTTTGCAGCATTTCGTCCCCATAAACTGGGTCAGAGTCGGTCCTATATAAATTACCTAATAAGTACTCATTGTCAAAATTACCTATGCATCTACATATTGTTGGTTTGGCTGTCACGCTGTGTAACTTGCTAACACAATTCCACACTAGTTTTGGAGCTCTAATAATAGGATTAATAAAATGATTTGCGACTTCTCTCATTTAGTGCGTTAGCTATAACTTTGAACGCAATTACAAATGACATAACCACCCATCTGTTAATTCTATTGTTGTTTTTTTTTTTAATTTATTTTGCACAATACATAGTAGTACATATATCAAATATTATGAATATCGCTACATATGCACACCCGGTAGGGTACAGCAACTTAGTATTATTTTATTAATTTTATATAAATTTAAAGTAGGTAACTATTAAACAAAGGTAATTAATAATTAATATTATTGTTGTGGTAACTATACTTACATAACTAAATTAAAACTAAAATTGTTCCACAATAAAACTTAACAATAATTATGTTTTGAATAAAAATTACAACTTATCTTCCATAAATTCAATTGTATCATAATAACATTTTTTATTAATATATTTTTAAGTTTTGCTTTGAAAATATGATCGCATTCTATGCGTTTGAGGTAATCTGGTAGTTGATTATATATTAGTATGCATCGATATGTTGGACTATTCCTATACATTTCCATTAGAGGTTCTGGGAGCACTAGATTTAATTTGCGGCGGGGGTTTTTATCAAATTGAAATAGTATGTGTTTTCTGACAAACATTGCTAATTCTAAAATGTAGATGGATGGCAAGGTAAGAATTTTTTTATTTACAAAGTGTGTCTTGCAACTAAATTGCGGTTTTAAATTCAAAATTATTCGTAGGCACTTTTTTTGCATTACGAATAAGTCTGTAGCATGACAACTATGACCCCACATAATAATACCGTAGCGTAGCCACGCATACGCGTAGGCGTAGTAGGCAGTAAGAGCCGCTAGCTTGGATGAATTTGTTTTTAGGACACTGCGAGCATATAGGAACTGGCATATTTTTGATTTTGTGGTTTCTACATGTTTTTTCCAGGTAAGGTGTGTGTCCAACCTAGGAGCTTGAATTCGTTAACTTCCTGGATTTGTAAAGAATCTGATAGTGGTTTGAGGTTAATCGCTTGTTTTTGGTAAGGTCTAAATTGTACAATTTTTGTTTTATTATTATTTATTTCAAGATTGTGATGATGGAGCCAAAGTTTAATTTTGTTGAATGTTTCGATAATGATTTTGATGTTATTTGGGCTATTGTTTGGCGTTTTGAAAAGTAGAGAGACGTCATCTGCGAATAAAACGAAAAGTGAATTACAATGTTTAGGTAGGTCGTTCATATATATCAAAAAAAGTATGCATCCTAAAACGCTACCTTGGGGAATGGACCAGTTTGTGGTTGCAATATTAGACCTTACGTTTTGTAGCTCGCCCGTGGAGTCGTTGAAGTACTCGATTTGTACACATTGTTCCCTATTGTGTAGGTATGACCGAAGCCATTCATGGGCGTCACCGCGAATACCCACCCACCCCATAGAGTTTGGTGAATAGAATTTCGTGGGAGACTCTGTCGTAGGCTTTGGTCATATCTAGGAGGATACCTATTGCATACTTCTTTTCTCTAATGTAACCGAGTATTTTTTGTGTATATGTGTGGACGGCTACGGTAGTTGAGCGATTTTTGCGGAATCCATATTGGTTTGTGTCTAGTAAGTCGTACTTTTCTATGAATTTACTGATTCTTTTTGCCATGACTTTTTCAAATATTTTAGATATTGTTGAAGGGACAGATATTGGACGGTATTGGTTTAGCTCTCTAGTTTTGTTTTCTTTCTTTAAAATAGGTTTGATTAATACAGTTTTTAGTCTACTTGGAAATTTACACTCTAAAAAGGATTGGTTTATTAATTTGGTTAACGGAGCCGCTAATTCTTCTGCACATGATTTAATTAAAGTAGGGGTTGTCTATTCCAAAACTGTGTTTATTTGAGGGATTTTTTATAATTTTAAAGACTTCTGTTTCAGATGTGGGTTTTAGAAACATGGAATTTGGTGTCGGCGATGCTACTGGAATGGGATAGGATTGAGTGGTCAGATTGTTTGAAGTATGATTTTTACCTACTGAGGCGAAATATTCATTAAATGACTTTGCAATGAGGTTAGGACATGTTATTGTTTTATTATTGATAACAATGGAAGGGTTTTTCTAGGTATAACTTTTATTTGACTTTGCTGTTACACGTTTAACTATGTCCCACATTTTCTTTGTTTTATTTTTGGCATTCGTTAATTCCTCTGTAAATGAGTTTTTTTTGGATACTTTAATACATTTTTTAAGAATATTAGAATAATGAGAATAATATGTTTTGAAATTTTTACTATTGGTGCGTTTGTATAATATGTTTAAGAATCGTTTATATTTACATGAAAGTTTAAGACCTTTTGTTAGCCATTTATTTTTCTGTACTTTAGATATTTTAACACGTTTTACAGGTATTCTAGTGTTTAGGATTTGGTTTATTGTGTCATCAAATAGCTTGTAGTTTGTATCTATATCATTATTACATTGTAAAATACTATCCCAATTTATTTGACTTAGATCATATTTGAATGTCTGTATGTTTTTTTCGTTATTTACATGCCGGATGTGTTTATAAATAATTTTTTGCTCCTTTTGGAGTTTTGATTGAAAAGTATATGAAATGGAATTATGATCGGAAATACCAAGATCTTTTACAGTTACAGAATAAGTTTTGTTATTAGTAAAAAGCTGGTCGATGCATGTTGCTGTAGTAAGTGTTTCCCTAGTTGGTTTGACGATTATTTGATGTAAGTTGTATTCTAACATGGTGTGTATGAGTTTTATATATTCATTTGGTTTTTTTACAGGGTTTATATTAATATCACCGGTTATTATTACATGTTTTTTATAGAAATGAGATTTTAATTTACCAAGTAAGAGATCAAGAAAATTAAAGAAGGTTTGTATCTCACGATCACCGCGGTACACGTTAACTAATATTATATCAGGTTTTAACTCTATTGCACAACCTTCTACAATATATTCGGTTGATAAGTCTGTGATGTCTTGTCTTTCGATGAAGCTGGTCCCTTTGGGCAGTAGGATGGCGACGCCCCCTCCCTTGCGCTGGCGACGGCAGAACGAAGCGGCCATCTGGTATCCCTGCACTTGCACGTAGGGTTGCTGGTTTTCGGCGATCCAAGTTTCACAGAGGCATATCGCTTGATAGGGGTGGTCTTCCAGGAGGCTTTCAAGTATGGGGATTTTGTTTTTGATACTTCTTGCGTTTTGGATTAAAATGTTGAAATTAGTTTCGAAAGGAATGATTTGTAGGAATTTTTGAGTATTCTTTTTTGTTGCTTAAAGTGTGGGGTGTCTCTGTCATAAACTTGTTTTCATTGATCTCTATAGAAGTTGACTGTGTAGGATTGTCAAGTGAAGTATTTCCATTGTAATCTTGTCCATTTATAATGAGTTTATTGTCACGGATAATAGCATGATAGCCCTCCTTGCGGGCTTCGTATAGTAGTTTCCTTAGCGTGTTGTGTTTTTGAAGAGCATCATTATCTAGAAATTCATTTACTGCCATCCCAGATTTTGCAAAATTTCGCTTCGAGTTTAGTACAAGTTTCGTCATTCTTTTGCTCATAACCTCTAGTACAATTGGTCGGCGGTAACCCTTTCTTCCTAGTCTGGTTACACCTTCTACATAACCATATAAATCAATATTGGTGAAGTCCCGAATAATATTGACAACCCGCTCATATAGATCTTCGTCCGTTGCATGTTTAAGTTTTTCGAATTAGCTTTTCATTCTACTCACTAAAGTTCGGACCAAAGTTAAGGTTTCCCAAATATATATGTGGTACAGCTGTAAATTATGGCAAAAAGTGCAATGGTTTACTCTGTAATGAAATGAAATGAATATTTATATTTGCCGTTGGAAAAAGGTACATTTTTGAAAGTGGCATAGTATAGATATCACGGTTCAGCTTTTCCAGCTATCAGAAATAGCATGTATTTATTTATATGAGTAAGTATCCCCAGAAATTGCTGAATTCTATTTAATTTTCACTATTTACTTTCCTGGGATTAAAGGCCTTAATGGCAGTAAAAAAATGATTTGTTGATAATGAAAAACGTCTAATAATGTTAGGTTTCTCTACTAATGTAGGTACACTTGGAAACACATATACCTAGCATATCAAATTAGGGTTCTCAAAGCAAAATTAGTCATGTTGTGTACGCGTATGATATACCGACGGCGAGATACGAGAATGGTGCATTAGATAGAACAAAACAGCTTAGATGCAGTTTATTTATAGATTTAGGTATTAGGTAGAGGTAAGTTAGGTAATTTCCAAATCGTGCGCATAATAATTTTCTTGGTCGATCGAACAAACCAAGTAAAGATATCATGTTACAACATGACCGTGATTGTTACACACATGATGATGTACCTAGTCAGTAATTCTCAGTTACCTATGTAGGCAATTATTCCACAATGCTGCAGGTTTAGTAGTGACTAATTGCTTCCATTGTCATCTATAATACCAACCTATTGGAGTAAACGGTTTGTCTTGTTCATAAAGTCACGTAGAGCTACTAACGTTAGGTTTATACAATAGTAGGTAAACGTCATACTTCAGTGGTAAACGATTGTAAAATGTTGGTAATAAAAGTGTGTATCGGTTCTCGTGCATTGCACCACAGTAATTTAATTTTAAAGGACTTTATCTTATTTTTGCCTGTTGAGAAGGTATTGTGCTGGTAAGGTTCATTCTTGTATTAATACCTATACTTAGCAATTTTTATCAAAACTAAGTACAAAGTTCCTACAACTATTCCAGTTGTGAATCGCGAATTTATAACACAAAACGTGCATACATGAACGTCATATTTATCTCCTGCACTTAATACCTAGTAGGTCAAGACGGTCGCGTAAATAACGACTTTTAATAAGTAGTTTGATCAATTCGAAAAAAGTTGCATCTGACATGTCTGTCCACTGACTCACCTCTATAGCGTCGAGTATAGAAATTGTTTTCACACAATAGGGGTTATTGAACACATATTTTAGTACGGTATCCGCGGGCCACGCATGTAGGTAGCTTGTTGGCAGTCATGTGCGTGTGCGCTCGGTTTGAAGCGGCGGGAAACTGATGTAGAGAGCGGTATTGCCAGACCACCTGTCTTGCCACTTACATACATGATCGGTCAGCTGTGACGTATTTTACATAACATGTACGAATCTTGACAAAGAAGAATTGCGATACAAAACAATAACACGCTAGGTACGTGTAGGAAGAGATTACCTACTGTCAGCTGTAGCCTACGTCGTTTATGTTACTTTCTAACTTGACAGACATGTAGTCATTAGTTATTACATGCAGTTAGGTACATCTATAAATTGAGTTATATCTACTTACCTCTTATGTGGTTGACATTTTTGAAGCATAGAATAGCATCATTTGGTGCTACTTATATTAAAAGCCGATCCGAAAATTCGTCCACTTGTAATATTTCAATATACTGGCAACATTTTGAGTCAAATCTCGCACACATACACGGGTCCATGGTCCCGATACTCACGATCAACTTTCGCTATATAAATGCAGTTATTTTCTTACGTCATCTTTAACGAACATAAATTGCCTATATCAGTGGCCAGAAGGGTCAAACATTTTCTGCGTTCTGACTCAAAAACGCTTATTCATATTTAAAAATATGGGCTTCTTTATCCTCGTTTATTTTAATAAGAACAAACTAACTAAATAAACTTGTTGTCCTTGAGTTATATGGATCCAAGCTAGACTTGAAGAGAGACTAGACTTTAAAAAAAGATGAGCCAAAGTAAAAAGTATGTATTATTGCAGAACATACGAGTTAACAAGGTTAACTGAAAAAAAATATGATTGTTCTAAAAGAAGTAGGCAGATTATTTACAAAGTAAGCAGAGTATTTTTTAACGGACAAATCTACGTAAACGGCTAGTAACGCTGATGACTGCTATCTTCGAGGAAATTGGACATATAAAATAATCTATTTAAAAGTGAAAGCTTTAATAGTAACAAATAAAGCACCAAAATGTGTATAAATTAAAGGTATAACATCCACATAGACAGGCACACAATTTTATAGAAACAGAATCTAGGCAGTATTTTACAATTAGCTTGATGGAAGGGAATACCATTATGAAGGTTTTGAATATTGTTGGCGAGAAAAGATACATACCGCAAACTGTTGAAAATAGGAGAGGAAAGATACTGGGATACAGTACGACACGATGACCTTATTAGGATGATTATAGAGGAAAAAATAGAATCCAAAAAGAAAAAGAAGAAGGCCAAGAAGGTCATACATAAACCAAATAAAGAAAAAGTTATGTGTAGTGTCATACCGCGAGTTCAAAAAGATATCATCCATGATATCATGGAGAGTAGAGACAACACCATTAAAACATAAGAGAAGAGCGTCGCTTTAAATTACAGATCGATAAAGCTTCTGGCTTCGGTTCTAGACATAATTGGCGACTCTGTACAGACTAGAGCCTAACTGCAAAGTCAACTTGAGATGCAAGTTAATTAATTTATTTAATAGTAATGATCAATTCGATGCAGAGATCTGCGAGAGTCGAGACTGCACAGGCAGGCAGACTCACTAACCAAGTTTCAGTCTTGTTTCTAGCAAAACAAAATATGTAAATAATACTTTAAATAGACTAAAGAAGTCGGCCGAAGCGAGATGAACATGCACACATGGGTTACGCTGCAGACAGCGAATTTGTGGTGTCTCTCCCCAGACAATGGCATACCTAATGGCATGCCCTGCGCGCCTCTACACTTGTACACATGTGGACCTGTTCAACGCAATATACAGATGATATTAACTTTGTTCCTTCATACTCGTAGTCAGGTGCGACGGCAACAGTCCGACATGGCCGGACTGATATAATTATCGAGGCAAAGGGTTGTAATACTGTTTTATGTATACTTCGATCTGCAGTAAATTACATTCATTACTGTGGCGTGACAGAAACGCCCTGCATTATTGTTTACTCAAACCTGGGAATCGAACCCGGGGCCTTGTCATGGTCATGGTATTTTTAATAATTGCGTTTAATTGCAAAAAAGACAAAACATACCATTTCCGAACTTTTTGCGTTAAAGTAATATTCATATTGAAGATTATTACGTACTAGTTCTTCTAGTGCTAGTAGTTAGTTGTATTGATGTTTTGTAATGGATACGAATACTTAAAAGAATATTATATCATACCTGTAAAATGACTTACAGTAAGTACCCAAACATTATACAATATGATATGATATACCAACTAAGCAATTTGTGTGCAAAAAATGAGCTTGTTAGGAGTCAATTATAATCTTCAAGGTTCTGTTTGTGTTTCATATAATGTCACTTGCTTTGATGTAAACCTACTGTTTGGTTCACAAAAATACAAATTTATGGCCTATCTACCCAATGATTATATAGGTACCTACATAGTGGAGCAAATGTAAATTTGAATCGACCATAAGGGTAAACAACGCGATAATAGGTATCCATAATATTATGTGCTTTTCACGTGCGCACCGTACCTACTTACATAGCGCTTGTTTGTTTAATTTGCTAAATGTATGGTTACGCTACTGTGGTATGGTACACAAAAAATAAAAATAAGAATAAATACAAATCCTACCTATATCATCATCATCATCATAGATCAAGCTATCATCTATAGGCTTTGGGTAGGTAGGTATTCGCACGTAGGTATTATTAAGACCTCAGTTTACCAATTTTTGAACATCCGGTAAACGACTATTGACAGACACCTACGAGTAGACCTGTCATCTCCTACTGCGCGTCGATTTGAATTTGATGCACCGAGCACACGTTCTTTTACGTGTCAAATGTCTACAAAAATGAATGCAAAATTGGGAATTTGAGGCAATCCATTTTCGCGCGCTTATAAATAACACAACATCTACCTCTTTTTAAATGCACTATCAATTCCCATATCGAATAGATATGTCAAATAATGCTTAACGGGTTGGTTACAAATGTGTTGGTGAACCTGGAGTTGAATACGTATGTATTTCGACTGACCTACATAGGATTTTTGCTACGTTGTTTTGATCAACAAAAGCATTGTAAACATACCTTCCAGTCATATTGTAAAAATGTTAAATAAAATAAAAACTGCGCTACAAAATGTCCTAGGTACGAGTATAAAACAAATATTTCATTCGCTCGAGGCAACATGTGTATGATGTTTGTTCTACGTGAGTTACCAATTACCTACTTCATTGAGTAGGAACCTGCTTATTTGTTGCCGAGGGCCCAAGGCTCAATGGAAGTTTTATAAATGCGGGTCATGTAATTGAACAAATTGACATTTGTAACCGACTTTAAAAAGAAGGAAGTTGTATATTCGAATGTATGTATGTTTTTTTTTTTTTTATATATATATTTATATTCACCAATTTCTCCGTCAGTTGCGGACCTAATTTCATAAGTATTTTTTTTAAATATGGTAGAGCATACTCCTGTTGTGGTCCTGTTGTAATCCCATTGTCATGAAGTAAAGATCTGATAATGGGATCCTGGAGTAGTGAAGGTATCTACTTACTTAACTATTAGGATTTTATTCAAGCAACTTTAGTTACAGATTTTGCCGTAGAATCTTTTGTTATTCTAGAGTTTACATTTGGGCGTCATAAATTTATGGAGCTGAGCTGATAAAGGAAGTCACATGGAACTCCTCATCAAAAAGTTCGCGAATTGCGATTGTGGTATTATTATCGGAAGTACCTAAGTACGGGCAATTAATGTACTTATTACTATAAATAGGTATATGATTTATTTTTCAAAAAAGTGTTATAAAAGTGCTAATCATGAGTAGTGTAATTTTATGTCTTAAATCAAATGAAAGAGCGTAAAAAATACAACATTAAATGGTATCGCGGTAAATGAGTAAATTATAAAGGGAAAAATAATTATTCATCCTTAAACATTTCTTTTACAATGACCAAAAATCGAACCAGACTATACTGATAATGAATCGTGGCGTAAAGGGTAGGTAAATGAGACAGAATAAGGTAGAAACTGAAAACTTTATACATGACAACTATTTTTATTGAGTATTAAGTATAGTAGTACTGCAAAAAGCGTGTCTATTGTCAAGTTTCTGGAAAAGCATTGATTGACATGCCTGATCCACATCCACTGTGAAGAACACTGGGAAGAACTAAAGTCAGTTCTCATTAAAATACAATTTTACGGATTACAGTGTCCCTGTGACCACGAACGCTGTAAAGTGCTCGAAACGTCAGGTTTTAAATGATGATGATGTCCTCCTAGCCGATTTCGACTACGGCGGCCTATCTCAACAGAGATTAGCCAACTGCGTAGGACATATTATAGTGCACAAGTGTGTGTGCAATACACAGGTGCACTCTCTGTTCCTTCACTCTCATAATTCGGTGGGACGGCAGTCCGACATGACCGTAGAGAGATCAGGCGCAGGACCAACGGCTTAACGTGCTTTCCGAGGCACGGGTGATAACACCACCAACTTCCTGACTCCGGAGCTGTGTCTGAGTAATTTAATTCAAGACAGAAAAACCCAAACACTCTCGGGACCCGGCCCGGGATTCGAACCCGGGACCTCGTGGATAGTACCCAGCGTGCTGACCACTAGACCAACGAGGCAGTTTAAATAAAATGTAAATAAACGTGAAGTAATTCGTAAAATTGTGTTTTAATGAGTACATAAAGTACCTAAGTTTTGACGCACTAAACAGTCGCAGTCAGGTTGATGGGTCCACCATGACCACTCTTCCACCGGAACCGCGCGTCAAGTAGCTTGCTGTGTTCCATTGGTGAGTGGGAGTGCCAAAACCTTCTGGGTGGGCTCGCTCCACCGTCGTCTCTGTCAGCGCCACGGCTGGTTTAGTCAGAGTCAAGAGCAAACCTATTCCAAATAAAACAAGCAAACATAATTATTGAAAAAACAAAACACCCAACTGCAAAAAATTATATATTTTTGAAGTGGTTTTGTTACTAGCTTTCATTTGATACCCATATTGCTATGGTAAGGAAAAAATCAATCCCCCTCCACCCTTTATATTCATTTGCGGGCGCCATTTTTAAAATGTATATAGCCTATGTCACTCTCACAATTTGGCAAATTCAACGACACCTCATATGTCAAAAACTGTCAAGCCGTTTAGGCTGTAGGGCGTGCCAAACAATTATACATACATACTCTTGAAAAACATAACCCTCCTTCCGCAATCGGGTAAAAAGTCACAAACAGGAACTAAGTACAGTCCGCGATGTTAATGATATTACAGACATGCAGCAAATCGTTCTACCACGGTGGTAGATGGTGGTAGCCTAATACCTTAAAAACAAAACGCACATCAGCACCACGCAAGCAATAAATAGAAATTATTGTTTTTGGAATGTTTATTTACTATAAGTTGTTACAAATGTTTCTACATTAAAAACGTCTTTTGAAAGTCGTTACTTACTTCTAAGTTATAAAATATGTATAAAGTACTACTTATACATAAATATTTTATCAGTCAGTTCTTACGTTTTTCTTAATTAAATCATAATTAGAACAAATAACTGACACTTAAGAATATACTCGGATAATTTGTTACTTACATATTACTGTAATTAAACAAAATTATTGTTTCTAGTAATTCATTTTGGATGGCTACCTACAACCGCGAATAGGTTAAGATAAATGAAAAATCTAAGTACATAGATACCCTTTTGTTTAAGCGTCAATTCGTACCTTAATTTATCTTTTTCTGCCCTTTCCCTTAGGGGCTTGAGATTTGTTTTCGTTTATAGGATGTTCACAGAAGTAAATGCAGCTTACTTTAACATTATAAAACAATTGTGTTGCTTTTGTACTAATACTGTCAATCAATGGTTTTTTATTGAAGCTACTTCATAGCTACTTCTATAGTAATGTATTTTTCACAATATTTTACTATTATAATATTATAGGTAAGTGTATTAGATGTAAATGGAATAAAACTTATATAATATTGAGCACACCCTTGGTCAGTATATCGATTACAATGAACAATTATGGCACTTAACTATATAATTTTATAAGCTTAATAATTAATGAGGCTCACTTTTCTAATTTACTACTTAGTTATTTTAGACTTAGCTTAGATGTAAATAAGGTAGGTTCATAGTTCACATTAAGTATGCATTTTAATTTGCTAGAGTTGTACATTTTACCTAATTCGCTAGAAATATCCAGTAAAGAGTCTTCATTTTTGTTTTATTCTAATACCTACATAAATAAATATCAACATTAGTATGGATTTTAAGGTGAGGATTCTGGCACAGTAGCACCACATTTGAACTTTGCAGCATTCTCAAAATTGCAGCGCTTGAAAGAAGTGGAAAGCACCTTCGTAGCCAAAGTTACATGTTACGTGATTTTACATAATGTGATAAATTATGCAATTCATCAAGGCTGGGTTGCACCATTTTACTGTAACTACCTATAACGTCTGTCAGACTCCGTACAAAAACACTGGTTTTGTATGGAGTTTGACAGTTCAGCACTGTGAAGTTTTATGAATTTTTATATATCACTGTAATCGGCCTATGGAATAAAACATCCAAATAAGTGCCGATATCTCTCTCTTTAGCTGCAATCTATTCATACAGAGGGGTCTTAACAGCAGTCAAAGATTTGCCATTGAATAATAAACAAATCCTGCTGGAGGAGTTTAAATTATGTCCATTTGTTTTCTACTATTAGAATAATAATCCAATAATAATTTGACTTATTACACAAATGTTTTTGATGAAAAAATGTTAGCTATTCGTGGACCGGCTTCAATATTTTCGTTGAAATATTTGGTCGCTGTATGTGATAAAAAGTTACACTTATAAATAATACTCACTATTATCATTTCATTACTTTGTTATCTCTTAAAATCTAGAAATGCATTTTAATATAACCTACTATCTACTCAACCCCTTATTCGTAGGTACCATAACTACCTACATAATTTTTTGATCATTGGTAATACTCGTGAGTCATTCGTTTAATTCATTTTAATACTTTTTCACATTGTGTATTAATATACTTACTAGTTATAATTGTTCTAAAGTTGAGCACCTGAATAGCAAGTCATAAAGTCCATTAGATTTTGCTGGTAGGTGAAAGTTCCTATTCATTAGATAGGCAGGTAGGTATACATAGAGGGTAGTGTTTTTACAACTTAACGCGTTGGCAGTAAATTCCAGTACAATCTTGAACAATAGATCTTCTGTAAGGTTTTCATTTTTAAATAATGATTATGGAGTTTGAGGTTTATAAGTTAGACCGCAAACAACCCCTAGAAACAAGCATATAAATAAATGCAAATGAGTTTCCATACACACCTGTCATTTTGTTTTTATATGACACTAATAAACTAAATAAGCATAGGTATAAAATGTTACTAACATAATTAAGCAATCACTAATATTACTATTCACGCTAATAATACTTACATTTTTCAATCTAAGTACCTACTGCGTTATTATCTAAATTAGTACTAACGAGATACAGAATTGCACTACAAACACAATATCTTGATGCTTGTGAGCGCTGTTCAAATAAAAATATACTATGTTTAAAATTAACTCCAATAACTTAATATCTAAGTAATTGGAAATACTAAGAAGTAGGTAAGAGGTGCTTGTGGCGCAGTGGCGGCAGCGCTTTGGTAGTGATACCAAAAGTTAAGCAACCCACGGCGCGGTCGTGATTGGATGGGTGACCATTCCGACCATTAAAGTGACGACCATGACAAGCATCTCCGTGCTTCGGAAGGCACGTTTAGCAGTTGGTCCCGGCTAATATCTGTTGGTATTAGTCGTTAAGCCTAGTCAGAGGCCCTAAGGCGGCTTGATAACATCTGATAGTAAGGTTTGTCACTTGCCTTACAGACACCCCTCCACCAATCCGCACTGAGCCCGCGTGGTGGAGTATGGCTCGTTCCTCCTCATAGTTGAGGTGAGGCCTTTGCCCAGCAGTGGGATCTAATAGGCTGACTTTAAGAAGTAGGAACTTCTGAGTATAACATAGTATCCGCACACCAATCGTCAATAATAATCGAAATAATATATTTTAAAGTTACCTATCTAATTCCAGTCATGCCCCGTGTGCCATTTCCAATGAAGTTGCGACATCAAACTATACTTAAACGACTACTAATGGATTTGGCGGTTGGAATTGATAATCTGTCCAGTATACCTCAATAGTTATGAGTATACCTCAAAAGAAAGGATAAATTAATGCAACGGTATTCGACTCACGATTTTTTTGAAGTAGTTTGATATTTTTAAGTGAGAAACATAATAAGTAGTGTTGCAACCTCACATGTCACAGCGCAACATTTGTTGGGTGGTTTGCACGCCGGTTTTTATTCTGTCGACGTTTCTCGACGGTCTCAGTTGCGTTCCTCGGCTGGATTAATTTAGAAAACTATATTTTACATTTGTTTTGGGTCTGGGTGTTGTGGTACCTTTGTTTCTTATTTTTTGTGGTATGGAATTTCTATTAGTCTCGGGTCTTCTGGGTGTTGTGGTACAGTTCAGGAGAGCACCCAGACCCGAGACCAATAGAAAATATGGTTTTCTAAATTAATCAAAATTAGAAAACTATATTTGCTTTAGCAACTTACTTTGGGATGTTGTTCATTATTGATTTACTACTAAATCCTATGGAATTTCCTTCATTCAGATAAGGTAGAGGGTAGGTCTAAGACTAACCAGTGCTTTTACTTAGAGTGTCAGAATTTAGACTATTCGATTGATTGTTTAAGTAGGTGCTACCAAGCGTCCAGTTTGGCATTATAACGATTTGGACAGATGATAGCAATCTCAGTAAAAATAGTTATGCACCGTCTACGTGACTCAGTTTCATAGGTCTGAAAGCAAAAAGACGTGAGGATTTTGAACAGCGCCCACGTACTACTTCAGTCATTGTTATAGAAGAGTATGTTTATTGACTATCGTCTTTTTTCTAGTGAATCGTATAGGCAGGAGTCGTCGTTTCTTTTTGGCGCCGAACTGTAGAAGAAACTTCCGTACTTCCGCCCAGGTGGCAGCGTCAGTTGTGTCGTCGACACCCGAGATGAACCCACTCTCTGGCCTGGAGAGAGCAGTGCCATTGGAGGGTAAAAGAGAGAACCATCGGTCTATCTTGGCACTCGATGACAACTGTTGACAAAAAAAAGATTTGTAAGATTTTTCGACTGTCGATTATTAGGTAGTTCTAATCTCAGTTCTAACTTCTAATTTCTCAGATGTAACCTCTTTGTGGGATCCTTATGGCTCCTTATGAAAAAATGATCTATCTGTTAATGTAAAGATTAATACCGGACAATTAGGACCGGTATTGCCTAGTCTGTGTGAAAACTTCTCGGCCAACCTAGATTCAAGGGTGTTATGTTAATAGTTTACTAATTCAATAGCTTAATTATTAATTTATTTGCATTAAATTGCGTAATTTTTATGATGTTTTTGTTAAAGAGAGTCTGCCTACCTTTCAGCAAAATGAGAAAAACTGATGTGATTATCGTGATAAGCATTTTGTTAAGAAATAATACGCTGACCTAAATCAAAGAAGAAACGATAAGAAAACGGTAAATATGTGCCTTCCTACTTAAAGTTTAAAAAATCGACAGCTTTGTTTAATCGTAGCAGAATGAGTAATGAATATGATCCGAAGAATGATAGGCCGTAGTCATCCCACGCCAGATATTCGTATCATGAATGAAATCCACAAAATGGTTCGAGTAGACCCAAAATTGAGTGTCCATTACCCGTACGGCAAGTCAACTCTGATCGAAATGAAAATATATAGAAAAATTAGAGCCCTATATGCCATGAATGTGCCCTTAAAAAAAAATCAGTGCCCATTAAGGTCTCAGAGTAATTTAAGAAATTAGGATGCCGCTGGAGTAATGTCTGAAAACGTTACCCCAACGGCATGATTGTTTCCTATTGGTCTTAGCCAGATTTAAAGTAGTTTAAAAGGTAGCTGAAATATGTGCCCTCTCTTGGCCGAACAGCGGCATTTGTGCCCCTTGTGGATTTTGTGTAATTGAAAATGCCGCTGGAGTAACGTTTGGCGGATTTCTGTATCTGCGGAACGGCTGGACGAACAGATATGATTTTTTGTGAGCTGGTGTGTTTTAATATGTGCCGAATGTGCCCCAGAAATTATTCCAAAAAAATGCAAGGTGTATCAATAGGAAAAGATTTTCTGAAAATCGAAAATAGGCTCTAGCTCTTGAACTATACAAAATAGTGCGCTATGATTTCAGTGCCCTATGCCAATTAGGTATACGTATCATCTGACTAAATTGTAAAACCCTATATCTCATTTTCGTCGAAAAAAATCAATTTTTCTTTGAAAGTTGTTATGCTTATTTCAACCCTCACAACAAAATTGATCCACCGGTACCGTTACCATGAGTTTACGGTGGTTTTACTCGCTAGCGACGACGTAAAAAAAGTGTATGGAAAATTTTAGTTCTCCAAGAAATCGCTAGAGGCGCTGTGCAATTTTTCATATATATAAGTGTTCTAATTAACACTAAGTTTAGTTAAAAAAAGATTTTTTTATATTTATACAAACCAAGAGGATTCCAGGCTTAATATTTAGTGAAATTATATCTATCTATACATCGGTCATTCGATTAGAGTTTCAAACCAAAAAAAACTAAATCAAAATCGGTTTATCCGTTCAGGAGCTATGATGCCACAGACAGAGACACACACATACACACACACACACCGACACGTCAAACTTATAACACCCCGTCGTTTTTGCGTCGGGGGTTAAAAACAGTAAAAATCTGCGTCTGTACATTGAGTATTTTTACAAAAAACTAATTAAGGGTGATGTTAAAATAGTAACAGAATAGGAATTCACAATTTTTTTTTTGTCTGTTTGTCTGTCTGTTTATACACGCTGATCTCCGGAACTACTGAACGGATTTGAATTAAACTTTTTTTATTGTGTAGTTATTGAGTCTAGGCAAATACTAGGCTATATCTTATTTTGAAGATCGGAGTACCTGACGTGGAACCTTAGCTAGCACTTAAAAAAAGAAAGATTAAAGCAGCGCCTTAAGAAAATTTATTTAGCGTGATGAGCATTTTCTTTTGACGTACACAAATTTAAGGTCTGGAGAAACTGATATGGAACCCTAGCAGCTCAGCTCAACTATAAGAGATATGAATACGAGTAGAGCGCCTTAGGGAACATTGTTCAGCGTGATGAGCACTTTCTATTGACGTACACAAATTGATGGTCTGGAGCAACTGATATAGAACCCTAGCAGCTCAGTTCAACTATAAGAGATATGAATAGAGCGCCTTAGAGACCATTGTTTAGCGTGATGAGCATTTTCTATTAACGTACACAAATTGAAGGTCTGGAGCAACTGATATAGAACCCTAGCAGCTTAGCTCAACTATAAGAGATATGAATAGAGCGCCTTAAGGAAAATTTTGCCTGCTGTGGGCGGCTACAGCTGACTACGGACTACCTAAAAGGAGTACATGCATGAGCTACCAGGTCTGGTAACTACAGTGGTATGTTTGCTTTTCATAATTTTGTAATGCAAAGTTTCTTGTATTGTACGAGTACACTGAGTACCTATGTACTGTAGAGGTTTGGAGCTACGCGTAAAACCTCTATGTCTCGCTCCTTCGACTCTTCGATGTTTAAATAAAGCGAACATTTCTTTAAGTCAATTTTGAAGTAACGTCAGAGATTTTAGAGAGTTGGAAAAGAGAAAACGTATGTCAAACGATATTGAAAAAGTGATGCGTTGATGAAAATACATTTGTAAAAGTGAAATGAGAAAATAAAACACAGAGTTTATAGACGAGTATTATTCTTATTTTATAATAAACACAATTCTACAAGTATATAGATATTTTCATAGGATAAAGAAGACTTTGCATCCAGAGGAAGTTTTAGAGTGCTCACAACTTTACTCAGTAGTATCTACAGTCTGGTACCTAGAACATGTGTGATTTGTGTTACTGTATGTAACCCATAACGATCTTGATGATTTAAGATCGTGATTTTAATTCTCCACCACAGTATTGAGCTGTGAATAAGAAAAATACAAGTTGTGATTTATTAAGTGTTATGCTAAGCCTTATGATCAGAATCTGGTATGATCTGGTTATGGGAGGTGATGTCATGACTGTAGCCAGTTACTGAATTCGTCAGTTCTGTCTTCTGTAATGATTAGCATTTCTTATATGTCACAGAACAATAAATAGGTGACAGGTAGTACCTACAATCTATTTTAATGATTTTATTGCATTATCTTTCACGAATAACAACACTGTCATTTATTTCATGACTTAACGATCATGTTTACCTATTTTGTGATAGTCGACACTTTCAAGTCATAAGCAGTGAAAGAGCTATGTGAAGTTTAAGCCATGCACTTAAATTTCATTTCAGTAAAGTCTCAATTTGAATGCATCTGAATACAGATTAATGCTCATGACAGTATGTATGATGTTTTGATCAGGGTTATCTAAGTACTACTTACAATTTTACTACCTACTACAATATGAGTTAAACACTCAGAATGCATTTGTAACGAAAGCTCTAAATAAAAAATTATAATTTACAATCTAATCAAAATTAGATCTATTTTTGCTAGAAGCTGGGAGAGCTTCTAGGTATTGGTCATGATACCCATCATCCATGTCGATTGAAATAAATCATCGTGTCGTTGTCGTCATTGTAAACGATGTGTGGTCATAAATAGATAAATCACTTTTTATTACACGTCATAAAATTAACAACAATACAATTTACACAATTCTCAAGGTCTTATTGCTGAGAGCGATCTCTTTCAACCTTTGGGCATAATATTTCAGCAAAGTGAAAACAATAAAATATGATAATAATGATATTAACCTGTTCACTGTCATACAAGCGAGTGTGGTCATGGTAAGATTTATTGAGTTTAATAAATCACAACTGTTGCATTTCTATGATGATGATAATTTAACCATGCAAGTTTTACTTTGTTACTACGGGTTTGTCAGTTGATGTTAAGTATGCGAGGCCGCAGCTTACTGTATTATTGGTAAACTTTAACTACATATGTGAACATGTATGGTACACATACAATGATACGCTACTACATCACATCACTGCGCATATAGAATGTGAATGTGTTAACACTGTTGAAAAGGTTTGTACCTATTCTGCTCTTTATGACTAGAATCAAGTTTGTGATATCTCTATCCCATGCATAACACAGGTCAACAGTGGTTTTGGTGCCGAGAAGCTGTACTATTATTTTTATTTAGGACCCTATTCTAATTACATAAAAAGCAAAAATATTGATTTTCTACGTGTAGTTTTCTAGATTTATTATTAAACAGAAAACATCATAATTACACCAAAAACAACTTTAATTTAATTCTTATGCACTCAAAAAACTTCCTTTTACTTGATTTTCGTGAATGAGGAGTAGCATAACAATCACGTTGCATCCCCCAGCAGTAGTCAGTCATCATATGCTGATCCCATCGGCCTTGGTATCTCTCTTCCATAGTTTTTAGGTCCTGGTGAAACCGATCACCTTGTTCTTCACTATAGAAATCAAGATTGTCTGGAAACTGGTCAAGGTGACTGTGAAGATAAAGTCCTTTGATGGACTTGTTACATCCTAAGTTTTTCAAATGCTTCAACATGTTGTTCACAATTTCCGAGTATTTACTTGACTTGTGATTTCCCAGAATTTTTTTAGTAACTTCAACAAACAAATTCCATGCAAGTAGTTCCAAACCGATCATTGAACTTGAGAAATTAGTATCACTTATTAATATTCTTATCTGTGGACATCAAAATACCCGCTAATACCAAATAATATTTTTTTTAATTCCCCGCTTTTATCTTTTCTATGCTTAGACTAGGTAATTTTCTTGTTATGTAAGAAAAACATTGCCCATTTATATTAAACGCCTTCACATATTGTTTCATTAGCCCTTGCTTAATGTGCAAGGGGTGCAAAATAATTTTAGTTCTTGAAACCAAAGGTGGATTTCTTAGTGCGTTAGAAAATCGACACAGCAGAAGTAACAGTCATCAAAGAGATTTTTTTGTTCCCTCCATTGCTTAGGCACTCCGAACCTCATACGGCTTCTTTTACCACTGACAAATTGTCTTAAGTGTTCATAGCACATTTTGCAAATAATTTGAGGTATCCACGGCTTGTTTTCGTCTACAATTTCCGAGTTAAAATACGAAAAAAGGCACTTTTTATAAAATCTGTTATGGGTTCCTAAACTTTTTGACTGTGTATTCCCCACAAATGTAACAAAACACATTTGGATCATTGAGACCACTTCCAGGCGATGAAGACATTATATTAAAATCGTTTTATATAATGAAAGAAACAAGACTTAAAACTGTGCTCACGAAAGTACTAATTACTACAAAGTTAAAAAAATTAGGGTAGACAAAAACTACACGAAGGAAAAAAAAAATTTTGGTGTTGTCAATGTATACCTAATACAAAACCGTAAACAAGATCTCGGCACCAACATTTTTTTTCTCTTATGTTGACCTGTGTAATGAAAGCGTATTATTATTTGACCTTAAAAGTCATTTGGTATTGAACGTGTTAAATAATTATTGGTATTACTTTACCAAAATAATAGCCTACAATTTTTTGTCGCAGACCGCTGCGCCCGAAAATGTGCCTTAAGTTTCGAACATTACGTTATTATTCCTCTGCAGCTACGCGACCTTGGAGTAAAACTAATAAAGTCAGGGTTGCTTCTTTCGATACAAGGCCTATTTTATTTGTAGCTTGGTTTAAAATGTTTTACAATGATATAGTGTTTTACAGTTTTTATAAGTGGTAATGTGGAAAACAAGATCTAAGATGTTGTTCTGTGCTAAATTATTTTCAAAAATGTATTCATACATTATAAAAAGCATCTGTGGGAACTTTCAGTCTGCCGTAAAATCATGATGACTTATTAAAAGATTTAAAAAGTTCAAACGTTCGAGACTCTGATAAGTCCAGAATTTTATTTAAATCTGAGACTAATTCAGGACATATTATGCTTCTGGTAGCATTAGTACAGTAAATACCAGATGTATAAATTACTTAATTAGTTTGTATAAAAACGAATCGACCATAACACAAATAATTCAACATTGCGTACGCGCGCACCCGTCGGTTGTTGGCAGCCTACTGATTTACGCACCGCCGTCGGTGCGCTCGAGAGTAGGCTATTAACGCGCGCAAGTACATTAAGTGAGATATGCCTGGTATTGTCAATAAGTTTAGGTAGATCAGAGGTACGTAGTACGTAGTACTGTTCTGGTTTTGCAGCTTAGGCATGAACCATCACTATTTATGCTAGTAAGGTGAAGTAAGGCCTAGGGCCTAATCGAAAATGCTATCGACAAATGCACATTAAGTTTAATATATCAGCAACTTATTATATTCGTGATAAGGGCGATTTTGCCATGAATGAGTCTAGCTAGTTTGAGTAGCTGATGCAAGTAGCTGTACCAAATTCAACCTAATGTTGATCACATGGAGTTCAATATCATTTGGATTTTTTTTTTGGTAGATCGGTAAGCTACCGACTGTACTTATTTGATAAAATGATTCTGTTTTGATTAATCTATTTTAAACTTAATAATTTTGCAACAAAATAATCTTGTTTGATTGGTTAACGTGTTAGTGGCTGTACCAAATTTAACCCAATGTTGATTACGTAGAATTTTCATGTCATTTGGGATATTTTGATGATTCAGATTCGAATGGATCAGTATGCTACTGAATGAATTACTTATTGATGAAATTAGTCTGTTTTGTTAATCGATTTTAATCTTAAAATATCAAACGCAAGTTCCATCTTTTGCTTCGAAGTTTTAGAGCTGAATGTTTTATAGCCAATGTAGGTGGCATGATGACTTATCGACCTACTTAGTTTTGATTTGACTTAATTTGTAATTGTAATATTTTCACAAAACTTATTGATGACTAAAAACGGGTCATCGTAATTCACTTAAGGTTTGTGGTACCTAATGTTTGATGATGGTCTTGCGTAACATTATGCTTAACGGTTTCTGTTTTGACTTTTAACTGAATGTTTAGATTCAGTTTGTTGAAAAATAGTATTCATGTATTATTTGAGTTAAGTTGCCAATTGCCAACTGTAAATCAAAGATTTTTCAGCTGCCATTAAGAAGGTTATGCTGTGAGATTTAATTCTGTAACTACGGTAATTTAATATTTACTAAGCTGCCATTGAGAAGGCTATGATGTGAGGTTTAATTCTGTAACTACTGTAACATTATGATTACTCAGCTGCCATTAAGAAGGTTATGCTGTGATATTCCATGCAGTAACTACTGTAAGTTACTGTTTATTCATTTGCCATAGAGAAGGTTATGCTGTTAGGTCAATTCTGTAACTACTGTAACTTTATGATTACTTAGATGCCATTGAGAAGGTTATGCTTCGGAGTCAATACTGTAAGAAGTTGGTTGTAAGAATTGATTTTGAAACAAAAGTTTGTAACCATTAAGAAGGTGACGTTGGTTCTGTAAACACTGGTTGTAACCATTAAGAACGTGATGTTGAATTTGTAACTACATTTTGTAACCATTATGTTATCACCTGACATAAATTATTGAAACGATTAAGAATGTTTCAATTTGCAAAATCCAGTCGACTGGTTGTTGGGCCTCAAGAGGCTGGGCCTTAAGAGGCTGAAGGAAAGTAGTTAGTTGTGGCTAGCCTTAAGAGGTGTTATAGCCCGCAGATCGGCATTAAGAAGCTGATATTAGTTAGTTGTGGCTAGCCTTAAGAGGTGTTATAGCCCGCAGATCGGCATTAAGAAGCTGATGGTAGTTGGTTGTGGCTAGCCTTAAGGGGTGTTATAGCCTGCAGATCGGCATTAAGAAGCTGATGGTAGTTAGTTGTGGCTAGCCTTAAGAGGTGTTATAGCCCGCAGATCGGCATTAAGAAGCTGATAGTAGTTAGTTGTGGCTGGCCTTAAGAGCTGTTATAGCCCGCAGATCGGCATTAAGAAGTCGATGGTAATCATTTGTAAATAGTCTTAAGAGGTGACATAGTATAAGTTTATAAGTAAATCTGCTCGAGGCGAGCAGTAGATCAGGATGGCCAACTGTAAGGGATTTCCAAAGGAATCCATTGCTCCTGTGCGCGCGCGTTCCCGCCAAATGTTTGACATGTATCTTCCCTCTCTCTCGCACGATTCTCTCTGTATGCGGCGTCATATTTCTTGTGAATTAATGTGATTTATTAATTAAAATGTGTTTTTAACTGAGCTCCCTTACATAATATATCACTATATTACTTACGGAAATTGAACTATAAGAATAGTCTTACTTACTTTACGATATAGGAGAAAGGGTAGGGAGGCCTTTGCTCTGCAGTGGAACAAGACAGGCTCCTGATAATAATAATAACTATACGATAGTAGTAACTTACAAACCGACCTTTGAGTAGGCTAGGGCCGCAATAATTAGATGCTAAACCACATTCATCTATTGCGGTAGGGAGGTTTGAGTTTGACTTTTATCTGAACACTAAAACCTAAAGTTACCTTAATCTTTTTACAGACGAATAAAACTGCCTTTAATAAAGTAAACTAAAAAGTTAAAAATACCTTTACACTTTTATTTACAAAGATATACGACCAAATTTAGCCTTGGAGTCGGTGTCAGTGCCATGCGAAATTTTCTTACAAGAGGACAATGGCGAGGTGATAGTAACCTATCTAAAAAAGAGTGCCTATTGACCTTGATTTTTAATACCTCTCTTCTCCTTGTGACATGGTAGACTAAGAGATCATGATAGCTGAATGGCAACGGGAGGATAAATTATTTTATATCATCGAGTCCACGCGTACGAAGTCGCGGGCAACCGCAAGTCTTATAATAAGACAAATAAACGCCTCTAAGAAAGTTGAACATTTCAGCCAGGGGCAGTTCTACTAGGACTGCGGCTAGACCCTTTGTCATGAAAAAGGTGCAAGATGGGTACCGCCAAATTCAAATCTCCAGAGAAAATTTGGCGTTATTGCGGTCAAATACCAGCATCATTTTCAGACTATTCGTTACCACCTGCAAAAATTGGCTTCACCAGTATATTTGAGCATCAAAAAACATTCGAAATAATGAAAATACTTTGGTACTCCCCCCCACTACGAAAGTCAAGTCGCGTCCGTTAGCAAGAAAAGTGATGGAGTCAACGCATTTCCTCCGCGAGAAAAAAAAAAAGTGCTCAGGATTTCAAAGAAATTATTTTTTTTTACCCACGACGGAACGGAGCAGGTATATGCGTTTAGGGTGAGAGATGTTTGTTTGTGTGTGCGTTTGTGCAAAGTCATGTTTCCACCTATCTTCTAAACTAATGATCCGATTTTGATGCGGTTTTCAATAACGGGTTTGTGTTTGATGAATTCATGTTCTTAGACAGGTGTCATGGCTGTAACTCACTAGGGGGCGCCACAATAGTAGAGCAAAACAATGTTGCAATATAATCAAAACGAAATGTCCGATTACAATTTCTGTTTTCAGCAATATGTAATTGGTAAATAATGAAACTGTTACTCGTCGTACGTCTGTAACTCACTAGAGGGCGCTACAATATTATTGCAAAATAAAATTGTAATAATATTAAAACGAATTGTCCTATTTCAACGCGGTTTTCAGCAATGTGTTCGTAGTTGATTGGTGCATGGTCTAAGATAATTACAAAATTATAATGGGGATCCACACTGCCAAATTCTCCCTGTAGGTGGCGCATTGTCGATGCGCCCAAAGCTATCTGTCATTCCAGTACAGAAGTTGTGTTTTTTTGGGTATTTTTTTTGTGTTTTCAATCTACAAAAGCTTAATGCCGTTATGTGCTGTGCCAGGTTGTTACAATAATGGTATTCATTTATTTCCAAAAGAGCCAGTTTTAAAAAAGAAGTGCGAAACAACTATAAGAAGAAAATTAATTAATTTTAGGTAGTTTACAAGAACTATTTACATCATGATAAGCTTCTGGATCGGGAACATTCATCGTATAACTAGATTGTGACGCTACGACACCAAAATTCCCGGTATCATCGCAGTTCCGATCGTAGAATTCTAACCTAAAAACAAACATATACGTGTTTTATTATTTTAGTTATATTTGTTAAAAACCATGTTATGTAGTTAATTTGTAACTCAAATACAACAAAAACAATTTCAACAAGCATTAAATGTAACATTTACAGTAATAAAACTGTATAAACACCCAAATGTTTACCTCGCAATAAGATCGGCTTTTTTACCAGATACTTTTCATCCTCGTTCCCGAAGATCGTCTTTTAGTTCAGATAACTTCATTGACGAATACATTGTGATGAAATAACATTAGATAGTTACGACAAACTGTAAATTAGATACGAAAAAGCCCGACATAAACAATAGCAAAATATTTGACATAGACGTATCTGCATCGAACTTTGCGCGTGGATCCCCATTGAAAAGGAAAAATAATGTTGTATCAAACTTAATAATGAAATTAGAACTTGTAAGTTAAAAATAAGATCAATATGTACCTTCTCTTTATTTGGTCTCAATAAAGAACCAACAGCACTCGGCGTCACTGGGAGCTAGGTCTCTCCAGGTCTGTAAATCACATCTAATTCGCATTCAATTCGCATTTAAAGCGCATTCGAAAACACATTATAACAACATACCTAAGCCCGAAGGCATTCATAGTGTTTAAGGGAGTTTTAGCCAGTATAAGAAACTGTTTCCGCCTTCACCGGTGGAGGTACTCCCAGCTTATGTCATCATTGAATTCAGAGTTCAAACACAAATATTATAGTCTCAAGAGTTTTGACACCAATTCTGAACAAAAACCAACAGAAAGCAACTGTATAATATTTAATAAGGAACTTAATATTATGTGGTAGGATGAATCACACTTATTGTTTTGCGAGATCTTACCTACACATGATATAGATTGAATTGCAAAGAAATTTTTTGGGGGCTGGCATTAACCCAGCTAAAGTTTTTCTAGTGACGTGAATACAATTATTGAAGAATTGCAAAGAATTTGTTTGGGGGCTGCCATTAACCCAGCTAAAGTTTTTCTAGTGACGTGAATACAACTATTGAAGAATTGTATCTCCAATTTTTCAATAGTTGTATTGTTGTTAAACATCTGTTTAACGACGACATACAGTACACCTATGAGTATGATTAAATTTTTGTTGAAATTTCATGTAGGAAAGGCAGCCTCCGACAGATATTCCTCGGTTATGTATTATGGTATAATTATTATCGCTACATTTAAGTATGTGTTCGAGAAACAGTCACGTTAGGAAAAAACTGTAAACATCGATATTCAGTGTTTAGGTACTTAAGTATATCGATTACCGATTTCTCGAGATATCAACTTTTTTTAGAAAGTATTTTTACGTCTATTATAATATTTCGTTACATAATAATTGGGTTAAGTCGGGGGTTTTGAGTTATTTTATTCTTTTTCGTTGAGATTTTTACCGTCGTGGGTTTTTCAAAAATTTTAATTTTTGATTACCATATCCAGGGATCCACTATTGCAGGTCCATAAAACACTAAATTGTCTACTAAATTCAAGAGAAGTATTGGTAAAGGAGGGAATAATTGCCTAAGACCCGAGACCAGATGTTAAAGATTTAAATAAATCCGGTAAAATCCAATAAGAAAAAAATTAATATTAATTGACGGTTAATATGAGAGAATTCCCATACAAACTTGGCCCGCTGTCGCACCCCCGCTAGACCGACAGTGTGGCCGAACCCTTATTATAATCGTAGAAGCACTTGAAAACAGATTATATACCTGTATTGAAATAAGAGGTACATAAATGTGTACCTAGTAATTATTTTTATAACTTAAGCAATTATTTTGCAAGTTTTTACGACATTAAATTAATTTTCGCTGTCTGTGTCATCCCACCGGATGACACAGTCGATTAATTTTTGTGAGCGAAATTTAATTCAATTGTGTACCTAGTAATTATTAACTATAATCTAGGTCCTTTCAGTGGAGTCTTCTGAAGGCGCTTGCGTGCAAGACTTTTGGCTGTTTGATGCGTTCTTTGTCGTGACTTTGGCACACACTTATTATTTTGTCAATTAGTAACTATTGCTAATAATTTTTTGTTTTATGTTTTTACATGTACCTAGTTGTACTCAGATTTTTAATGAGTTTCTCACTATCTGCTGTAACTCCGGTGCCCCTTTGTTCCGAACCAGAAGCCGAAAATTCAGACTCGGTGTATCATGAAGTGATCTTTTCTACAAAGGTGTATTTCATCAGACCTAGACGTAAGTGATCGTCTAGGCGAAAGTGATTCTAAACACCAAAACGTAAGTGATCGTCTCGATAAAAGTGATTTTTCAGACCAAGACGTAAGTGATCGTCTCGACAAAGTGATTCTTTAGAATAAGACGAAAGTCATCATCTCGACTAAAGTGATTCTTCAGATCAAGACGTATGTGATCGTGTTGGCTAAAGTGATACTTCAGACCAAGACGCAAGTGACCGTCAAGACAAAAGTAATTCATCAGACCAAGACATAAGTGATCGTCTAGGCAAAAGTGATACCTACTTCAGACCAAGACGTAAGTGACCGTCTCAACAAATGTGATTCTGTAGACCAAGACGTTGGTGATACGTAACGATAACAGGGATTTCGATAACAGAAAAAAAAACTTGTTTTTGGTCTTATTTTGAAGGAAATAAAGCGTATTACTACACTTTAACTATTTAGAACATTTTAAGATTATTATCTATACATTATCGTATAGTATATGAGTTGTGTGAAATTCATCCCCTTAGTTTGGCTGGGGTGTTTTTCGCACTTAGCCTATTGATCGGGTCATTGTGTACCTACGAGTATGTGTGTGTTGATAAAAATCGTCCCGAACTACACAAATCATGTAATTAAAAAATAAACGTATTATTGTTGTATTTTTTTCCTTATTCTTCTATTTATTTTACTATCTCTTATTCTTACGAATATTCGATTTATTAACTTACACTCTTGTAGAACGCGCTGCGTCTCAGAAAATGACATTAACTTTCAGTTTGATTTTCGATTAAAACTAACATAGGAGTTTTAATCGAAAATCAAACTGAAAGTTCAAAATCGTTTCTATTCACCTCGGTTTACGGTGATAAAAACATACAACAAAGTGATCCTTTAGTAAGGGATTCGTTTTGAGGCGCAGAACCCTAAAAAGAAATGGAATATGGTAATTGACTAAATAATACTTCCTCATAAAATACTTAGTATTTTGTGGTGCTAAGCTTAGGCAGGACAACTAATTGGTTTAGTTGTTATGTAATCAGAAAATGAACTTAATATAAATGCTAAATAATGAATACTTGTCGTTGACTTTGCTTGAACCACTCAAGACTAGTGACAATGGTCGTCTATTGTCTGTTGTCGTCCTTTGTACCAGAGACAATATTGTGCTAAGACAGCATTGTTCGCAGGATTCGCAAATGGACTGTCATGGAGCACTCTGCAAATTTATAGTCCGCAAAAATGTATGAAGGTGTCAAAAATGTGCTACCTTAATCATATTCTTGAAGTAATACAATGTGATATGTTAGGAAGTTTTAATGTCATAGGAACGTATTTAAAAGCGAATTTAAAAAAATATTTCAAAATTTATAAAAATACCCGCATTTTCTAAAATATGCTCTAAGAGGAACCTTCTACGACATTAGTAAATAAACGCGTTTTTTAGTAGGTCTATTCGCTATAAAAGATTAGAACTCCGTAACGTATCACATTGCATAAGCGTTAAAAGTGGAATCAAATTTAACTTCGTCATATTATCAAATCTATACATATAATAAAACAGTAAAATCGATGCGTCTGTACATTGAGTATTTTTACCATAAACTAATTGAGGGTGATATTAAAATAGTAACAGAATAGAAATCTACAACTTTTTTTTGTCTGTTTGTACACGCTTATCTCCGGAACTACTGAACGGATTTGAGTGAAACTTTTTTTATTGTGTAGCTATTGAGTTTGGGCAAATACAAGGCTAACTTATTTTAAAGATCAGAGTACCTGACGTGGAACCTTAGCAGTACACTTAAACTTACAGAGATATGAAAGCAGCCCTTTAAGAAAAGTTATTCAGCGTGATGAGCATTTTCTATTGACGTACACAAATTGAAGGCCTGGATCAACTGATATGGAACCCTAGCAGCTCAGCTCAACTATAAGAGATATGAATACGAGTAGAGCGCCTTAGGGAACATTGTTCAGCGTAATGAGCATTTTCTATTGACGCACACCAATCGAAGGTCTTGAGTAACTGATATAGAACCTTAGCAGCTTAGCTCAACTATAAGAGATATACTTATGCTTAATAAAGTTTTTTTGTTTACTTTTATTTCAATAATATATTTAAATATGTCTGTTTTTAGCAGTATTTTTGTGCATGTCGTGGCAGCCTACGAGTTAGGTAAGGCAACACTGTGAAATGTATTTCATTGAAAATTGTGTACTAATATGTGGTGTGTGCTTTGTTGTTTGTCCTTAATAAATAAATAAATAAGAGATATGAATAGAGCGCCGTAGGGAACATTGTTCAGCGTGATGAGCATTTTCTATTGACCTACACAAATTAAAGGTCTGGAGCAATTGATACGCTAAACTACTTAAGACTGATTTTCAGACTTCCAGGGTAATCCTACTGTCTCCAAGTTACGATCTGGTGACGGAAACCTGGAGAAATCGAGATAATCCTTCCGATTTTATAGGCATGTACTCGTATACCATATATGCTACAGCATTAATTTAGGTATTTAAGCGTTTACATTGAGGAGTCATAATTTGATGGTACTGACCTTAACGCATAGTAGTTCGTCGATACTTTCACCACAAACAGTTTGTCGAAATTTTGTTGAATTACTGTATTATTAATGAATGATCAAAGTGAATTGGCACTATTTTTTTATGCTACTTATCACTGATTAACGGAAATTGAACTACGAGTATAATAATAGTCTTACTTTCTTTACGTTATAGGAGAAAGGGTATAGAGGCCTTTACCCTGCAGTAGGACACGACAGGCTCCTAATAAAATAATAACTTTACGATAGTAGTAACTTACAAACCGACATTCATCTATTGCTGTATAAGTACCTATATATTTTTTACAAACGAATAAAACTGCCTGCAATAAAGTAAACTAAAAAGTTTTAAAAAATCCTTAACACTTTTACTAAAAAAGATATACAA
This sequence comes from Pyrausta nigrata, assembly GCA_949316185.1. Taxonomy (NCBI): domain Eukaryota; kingdom Metazoa; phylum Arthropoda; class Insecta; order Lepidoptera; family Crambidae; genus Pyrausta; species Pyrausta nigrata. The sequence goes on from OX438936.1 coordinate 7,890,829, forward strand.
TAAAATTTAGTTTTGGAGGCGATATCACTGCCATGCGAAATTTTCTTACCAGAGGAGGGTGGCGAGGTGACAGTATCTATTTAAAAAGAATGCCTACTGACCTTTATTTTTAATTCCTCTCTTCTCCTTACGACATGGTAGACTAAGAGATCATGAAGTCTGGGTGGCGACGGGAGTATAAAATATTTTGTATCATCGAGTCCACGCGTACGAAGTCGCGGGCTACAGCTAGTAAATAATATTTATGTGCTATATAACTGCACATATAAAATCAGTATTGGATCTATAGCTATTTAATGAAATATGTAAAAAAATATTGAAGATTGTTAGGTTTTAAAATAAATAAAACTTTTTTAAATATACCTTATGCGTACCATAGTTTTTTTTATTTAAAGAGACATCAATAAATCGGTAATGTATCTACGAGTTTTTGACTTCAAATATACAATGGGTAAATGGAAAACAAGCAAATCTCGTTTATTTATGAGTTCTAAACGGAAGAAACACCACTTTACTATACTACTCAAAACAAAATAAGGGCCACGAGGTATTTTGTCTGTAGCATAAAAATAATAATACCAATATATATTTTTTTCTCCCTAACGAAAACTAATGTTGTTTTTAACGTGTAGACCAATACATTTATTCCAATAATAATGATTAAAAAGTTAATTTGCTTTTGAAAGAAAAAACTCATTTAAGGTCAAAAATAAAAAGAATGTAAAGTTACTGAAAACAAAAGAAAATACTCCATGCTCATCTTTTAGTAACGGATATGCCCCCCTCGTTTCGCTACGCACTCCTGAAGCCTGGAGTGCATGCTCTCAATCAAATGCCTGACATTTTCCATTGGAATCTCTTCCCAGGCCCTTTTAACAGCGTTGATGAGTTGCTGTTGGTTGTGGATTTCCTAATCACCGTCTCTAACTCTTCGTTTCAACTGATCCCACATGTGCTCTATTGGATTTAAGTCCGGACTGTTCGCCGGCTACGGCAAGACTTGAATTTGAGAGGCTTCCAGTACAAACCGAGTCGCTTGAGCCGTTTGTGCACGAGCATTGTCTTGCATCAAGATGAATCCAGGACCCGCTCCTGGGCAAATGGGATCACATGTAGTCTGACAACTTCCTCAATATACCGCTGAGCAGTAACAGTACCCTCATTTAAAATAGCGAGCTCAGTTTTGCCTATAAGCTTATCCCGCCCCAAATCATTACATTTGGACCACCAAAAGGATCGACTTCATGGATGCAGGCTTCTAAAAATCTCTCGCCGTGTCTTCTCCATACTCTAATACGCCGATCGTAGTTAAAAAATTTAACTTTGCATTCGTCTGTGAAGAGCACCATGCCCCATTGGTTTATGTCCCAGTCCAAATGTTGACGGGAAAATCTTAAACGATTTGCACGATGATTTCTGGTTAATGGAACACGGACAACTCGCCTTCTTGATGCCTGCTGGTCTTCATGCAATCGATTACGAATAGTTTGGTCACTGACACGAGTACCCGTTGTGAGCCACTTAATCGAATGTAACGATCCTCTTGAGCTGTTGTAATGCGAACTCTGCCCGAACCAGGTCTTCTTCTAACACTGCCGGTCTCTTGGAAACGATTCCATAGATTTTGAATAGCTCTTCGAGAAAATCCCAATTGCAAACCCACAGATCGCTGCGAATCATTCAACCTTCTTCAATCATTGTAACGGCTCTGGTTGCTGTCAGCGAGTCCATATGACGCCTGCGTGCTTGTGGCATATTGCAAAAGATGTTTCTGACTCGAGATATCAATTAACTCTGATAATCTCTAATAAACCAAGAAGCTAAGGAAAGCAAAACATCAAAGAAAATGGAAACGAAATTTTCAAAAATAATTTTTAATAAAATTTTATTTAAAATTGTTGCCAGCATTAGATGAATACTACAATATTACAATGTTTAGGTATCAAAGAGTTTGTATACTTAATATTTTACTACTTTTAATATGAAAATGTTTTATAATTTACACCAAAATGAAAAAATACCTCGTGGCCCTTATTTTGTTTTGACAAGTATATAAAACGCTGAAAAAAACTACCTGTTTAGATAAGCATCGATATGCATGTTTCGTTTAAAATACTAAAAATAAAAAACAAGTTCAATTAGCTTGTCTTCCTCCAACCTCAGTTGCTGCTCATCAACATCTTTTTCGGGTATATTACCTAGTTCAAGTGTGGCTTAGTTATCAGCTAGACCTAGAGCCAGTTCAAACTTTACTCCCACCTGCGCCGGAAAAACTGCTGAACACAATTCTTTGCAACTGCAAGAAGTGCAGTGCAAAAAATGTTGTTGCAAAAAAGTCGGACTGTTTTGTTCTCTGGCATACACAAATTGTCAAAGCCAGTCAAGAGGATTCGTTTGAATCCGTCGAAGTGTCATGCGATTTACTTGCAACCAAAATGAAGAAGAAGCAGGAGAAGAAGAACAAGAAGAATTTGAAACTTACAAATCAGGCGAAAGAACTTTACCACTTTTTTTTAAATTTAGGTGTATCGCTTTTATCTTTTCCAATCTTTGAAAATCTCCGTTATTTTGCGATAGTTCAAATTAAGCAGGATCACAACTGACCTGTGGAGTAGGCCTACTGGGGAAACCACGTTAAAAAAAACGCGCTAAGTACACTACCTCATAGGTGGCGTGGAAACGTGTGCACATTATGACGATAACTTTTTGAATCGTTTTATCTCGGAAATGGTGGCTCGTAGGAAAAAAAGTATTGATACATTTTTATATATAATTTTATGATCTACAATTTTTGTCTAAAGTACTTTTATAAGAAAGCTTACCGTTTTGCTAAAAATCGCGAAAACTCATTTTTTTGACCTTGAATATATATTTTTACATACACGGGAATGATGTTGAACTTTTCAATATTATTTATAATTATGTTTTGAACAATTTTACTGATTTTCAGCTTGTTGGGATTTTATGCACCTTTGAATGTCTAAATTGACCGGAGTGTTATTGAAAGAACCGTTTTACAGCGTCGTATTTGGGTCGAATTTACAAATTGAGAAAAAAACACCAGCAACCAGACTGCTTCAAACTTTATTATACTCTCAGTTTAAAGGCAATCAGTCTACAAACCATAGCACAAATAAAGACCAAGAAGCATCAGGACGATTTATAGATGAGAGGGGATTGCAAGTATCTAACTGCGGATTATTCGACGAGGACCAAAAGCGTTTTTTAGAAGCGAGTCGAAGAAATTGCCGAAACCACACCAATTGAAGGAATTGATCAAAGAAAAGTAGGCTTCTATACACTTGAAGGCAACCAGCTCAAACCGAAAAAATAAACACAATATCAAGTGCAAGGGCATATATAATATAACCCGTCAGAATTTCTGCTTTTTTATTTTGTGGAGCCCCAAAGGAAAAATATACCAAAGAATAGAAAAAGACGATGTTCGTTTTTATAACGACTACCTTCTGTCAGAAATAATCGTCAGTCAGTAGCATAGCCATGAATCTACCAGTAAGAAAAAGAAGAGATTAAAATAGGTGTCATGGCAATACAAAACATTCCAAGTTGTGCTAGAATTACCTATTTATCATCTTAGTAATAATTCCTGAATAGTTTAGTAAATTCTTAGTTGATAAATATTTGTGTCCGACCGAAACACGATTTTCAGCCGAAACCGAAACCGATGCCGATACCGAATATTCGGCGTCGGTCTCAGTTTCGGCCGAAACCGAAACAGAAATTACCTCCACCATACAAAGATTTTGCAACGAGGAGGTGGGGGTACTAAAGACGAATTAAAAAATGGATATGGTAAAGGAAAAGTGATGGCAAGAAAGTGGAAACAGAGCTAGCACAATCATTTTCGGGAAAACCAAAAATTACAAATCGAGACAGAAAATAGAGCATCCGCTTGTATTTTGTAGTGATTTTGATTGATTTTTTGTAGTGATTTTGTCAAAACCACTTTCATTACAATACAACCTAAATACAAAAGGCGCGAGCGAAGCAAGTGCATTATTTTTTGTCAAAAAGCTTGTAGATGCGATTTTGGTTACAAAGTATAATAATAAAATGCAAGTGCATGTTCTTGAAGATAAAAAAAAAACAAAATATTTTATAATTTCAGAAATTTCGTAGGACAGAGGATTGAAACTCTCTGGCATATCGACCCCGCCGCCATTTTTTTCGTAATCGCGGTACATGAAAATGATCTAAAGATAGAGCACACATAGAGTAACATAAAATGTCAAGTAACATGTTACCTTCAAGTGTCACTATACCAAAACATTTGATGGTAAAAATCGACAGATAAATACTCGTACAACACCAATCAATGTTTCATATGTCGACCTTTGTGTTTAAATATCTCTTTAGGGTCTACCATGATAATTGACATTTTTTGTTACTCTATGTGTGCTCTAATACATAATATATCCCCTGTTATAAAAATCTAGTAGATAACTAAACTTATAGAAATTACGCACCAACGAGGCTACGCACGCACGATATCTGCGTAACGATCTAAAAAGTTTGTCATTAGGGTGCGCGAAAGTTTAGTTATCACTCAATTTACTTTATTTGCAGAGTATTTTTATTAAAATTCATGCTTTAAAAAATTCGATAATTAAAAATAATTGCCATAAAGTTGTATCTTTTTATTCTTCGCTAGATTCTATTTTCAAAAGTACTCCTTTGCAATATAACCCTGTATAAGCTGTTTTGCACCGACAAGTGCCGATAAGCGCCCTGCGCCTATTACTTTTTAAGTGCCGATCTAGCTATTACAAAAATGAATCTTTGCCTTCTTTGCCTTCATTCTCCAGCTGACTCGTGACACATTACACAATAGAAAAAGTTAATAATTCTTTCATTTGTGAGTTATTTGTTTGTATGTGACACCAAGGACGTCCATGATGACACAATGAAGGCTTTTATGTGTCTAGTAACTGCCATTTATTTCGGTACTTACCAAGAATAAGGACACAATAATATACCTACAAAAACATTACAGAGGGTAATGAGATAGAAATACCGAAATCTTTAATTAATTGTTTTATTTCTCAAATTAGCTTTAAAATGGAAGTACTTACAAAATCATTGGTCCTCAGCAGCTATTTTGGGAAATAGCAGCAAATATTTAGGTGGGTTGTTAGTTGTTCCATTAAAAAATCAGAGACAAGATACTAATTACTGCGGATGAGCTGAACAGTACAAGGAAAGTTTCAATCGGCTCAGTGTTGTCTCTACTTAGTAACTTCTGGGTCAAAGGGGACTGGGCGCCTTAATCTATCGAGGTCTTATTACAATTTAATGATCACTGAAAAGTACAACTGAAGACATTATCACGTGACAAAGCTTAAAGCTTGAGAGAAAAAAGTACATGCTTAATTACTTTAGTATTATTTGGAAAGTCAGCACAGAATATTCTGTACCGATTTGCCAAACGCGAATTAGGGTTCTCACGTGTAGGGTTCCATACCATCGTGCAAGATCCGATGCAAAAGTATTTTTTTTTACGACCATACTCTAAAACTTTATCTTATTTTTTTAGTAGGTGTATACGGGTAGTTGTTATAGCGACAATAGAAATAAACAATTTGTGAAAGGAATATTATCTATCGTAACGGTTTATAAGATACAGACCGATGGAGAATGATGAAGGTTAAAAACAGGATCCCGTTGGTCACCCTTAAGTTACGGAACCCTAAAAAGGATCCTTATTGGATCATACAATCATTCTTTGTCAGTCCGTCGAGACCCTTTTTTCAGGAACGCGGTCATTTCAAGACTACCCTACCTAATAAAATTATATTAAACGATAGAATAGGTTACACACACGACCACACGTAATACACTGACCTTAAGAACGCATTTATTCTCTGCGTAATAAAAACCGTTTCCGTAGTTCAAATGGGTAACCTGACGTGCTGCAGACTGTACTTCTTTCATAAATATTAATTCATAAATATACGATTGATATATTATTTATATATATATATATATATATATATATATAAATACATAATTTATATATTTATTATCATCAAGAAAACTTACGCTTAGGTAGTTGTACTATCAAATTCTTTCATCAAGCTGTACACAAAAATAATAACCGTTGTCTCCAAAACGGTTAAAGTACTCCGCTTTGCATCTGATCATAAATATTTAGATATAGGAAAAAAACATCATAAAAACACACCAGTGTTTTTTTAATACTACTACGAGTACTTACCAGCCAGAAACAAATTAAAAGCAAAGTCGTTTACTCATGAAGTTGTTGACATACTGAATGGCTGCATTAAAAGTTCTTATTAAAACAGTCCGTTCGGCGACATGAGTTTGAACGACCATTATTATGTCTAGCAAATATTTCGGGTTGGATAAATAACAACACAACTCAGAACATCACAATGCTATTATTTATTTATGATCTGATTAATAATATGTCTTGTGTCTGTGTCTAAATAATTGAAGATACAGCCAATTGTTAATACATACGGAAACTATATGTAAGTACCGCTGTTAATTCATATGAAAACATACTTTTAGTACTGATAATTATTCTATCATTACTGACAATTCTTTATAAGCTTATGTGGGTAAAAGAATCTCAGACATCGTTTTATAAAACTCAGTTACTTGACTGCTTGTATTCAATTTCTACTAATTTTATTTATTGAGGAAATCGGCAGGCTTACTGACTATTTCGATAGCTTTCAAAAATACTTTAAAACTGACGTCTCACTGCTTGACTGCCGTCAGTTTGCAAGCGATCAAGTATATACAGGAAAAACATATTGTAACTAAAATACCTTAGACACCCCTAATGATTTAATTTGTGATAAATCCCCTTGCTTTATTAAATACTTACCAACATTTAATAAAATAAACATAATGTAACGTTTATTATTTGGGTCTTATCTTATCATATTATATTCTAAAATAATAGTTTAGAATCAAAATTTTCATGGCATGTTATGTAGTGTCTTGAGATATATTTGACAACACGTTACTTGGCGCGTAAATACTATTTTACAATGTCAAACGCCTTTACCCGACGACTGATAAAATTGCGGATTGTATTGTAGTTTTCAGCGCAATCTAGTTATACTGCTAGAACTATTATCAACTTAAACGAGATAAGTTTGATAGTAAGGGTGAGTTGACCAAACTGATAAATTAAGTCAAATTACCGTCATTTTACGCTAACCGGCTGTTGAAAAATTCGTTGTACTTAGGTCTAAGTAGTACTATAAAACGTTAACAACCTGTCTTCTAGTAGGTAAACGTCGGTATTAACTTCACCGGCCACACAGCATCCGATAATAAATCCTCGACTCGAATTAGGCCGCTATATTATGCCTACTACATATAAATATTTACTTGATCAAGGATAACAATTAAGATATTATAAACGATGCCAGAGATTCATTTATAACACAATGTTGCAAATATTCTTCTGTACAGAAATATTATTTATTTTTAATGTGGAGGATAAAGTGAAGTGACGGGTTGGTAGCAAACAGTTGGGTACAAATAGTTCATTTTACTTACGTATATTGTAACTAAGTATGTACGAGTATTTGTGTGATAAACAAATAAGTCATATACATTTATATTATATTAACATTTATATATTAACTATTCTTTAAATAAAAATAATGAATTTACAACAATTGACTAAGGTCTAATGGCTAGTTCTTATGTACGTATTAATATAATTTTTGTATGACAGCTTCTTAAAGTTAAAAAATATATTTAATTTGATGATGTTCTTCGTGAAGTGATGTTATCTTCTTTGGTCCTTTAATCTATCCTAAAACTGTCAATTTACTATTAGATAAAAATAAGCATCTCTTTATAGCCTTTTGGCAATAAATAACAATAAAACACAGTCAAGTTGTGTATCTGACTTATGAACCTACGGACAAATAATGACAATTTGGTTTTACAACTTCATAAAAATCATGAATAAGGAGGGTACATATAGGTCATAGGTTTCTCTTGTCTCTATTCGGTGACAGAAGATGGGTAGGAGACAAATACATGAATTACAAAGGTTTGGAACTAAATGAATCATAAAAGGCATGAGCAGACTGTTATTAACTTGTGGAATACTCGTATAGAAATGAGGTTGTCAACTTTAGGTTTGTCTAAAGTTGACAACCTCATTTTATAACAAGGATTCCTACCACCCCAACATCGATCACAATCAATGAAATCTAAGCTAGATTTAACACCTAGATTGACTTGTTGACAAAAGCTAGACACCTAGCAATCATTCAGTGAGCAGTTTTCGTGACCTTTAATTAAATTCAATTATGCGTAGGTAACAAAATGGGATCAAATCCAATGACTTTTCCAAGACGAACTTTAAGTTCAGTTTATTTCTTTCGGTGCTTATGAAACGAAAATAGGCAGATTAATATACCTCAGAAACGTCATATCAAACAGCTGTCCGTTGCTTAGGAAATCAATAGATTTTAGACGACTAAAATTAGATAAAATCACAAAAACTTACGAGACGACTAAAATTAGATAAAATCATAAAAAATACGTAAGACATTTACCAAAACATCATAGGCAAGAAAACATTCGCACTCTAGCGCTCGTGCTGTTCAGACGCTCTGCCGCTCCCCACTTGTGCTATATTGCCTCCTCGACTCGCCTTGCGCGTTTCTTGTTTCTACCACGTGGTTTGTCGCGGCTTTGTTAGGGCTAACCTAACGGTGTCAACAGGCCCTAACAAAGTTAAACGCCTTTCTTAAGGCGGTTCAGTTCGTTGGGGAACGACTGACGGTGCCTTTTTCAAGGCGCCGAACCTTTCCCTCTTGCGCCGGTATACCGGATTGTTAGCCTTGGCCTCCTGGAAGGCACGCTCGAGAGGGTGGGGCGTTCCTCCCCATCCTTGAGGGACTCGGTCTAGCTCTCCGCTCACTGCCGGGCTTGTCCTCCCTAACCCATCCCCTACTTCCATCCCTTAGGAAGCGTATCCCGGGTCCGCCCGGTCCCTCCCGAAGGTCAGTTAGTTAGGGCACCCACACTCACCCTACGCAAGTAGGACACACACGATACAACCTTACCTTTCGTACACAACGCGATAACCCGGAGTTTCTTGCCGGTTTTTTTCCTGGGTTGCGTTTCCGAACCGGTGGTACTGACAGATTTACAAGAATGGAGGAACTCTTAGAGTTCCTCTTAAAGGAATACCCTGCTGTACTCGAGCGATTCCAATCGCTACGAGAGTCATGTGTGCGGGACAGCCTGCTTTCGCTGGATCCTCCTTCCAAGGAAAATAACGGCTCTCTTTAGTCGCCCCCCGCGTCCCTCGCCCCCGCGACGGCCGAGTCATCCGACCCGAGCCGCTCTCGCTCTCCCTCTCGCGCGCGTTCGCTTTCCCGTTCGCGCTCTCGCTCTCCAGTCTCGCTCTCACAGCGATCATCCTTAGTTTCGCCGCCTCAGACGGCGCTTACCGCCTCCGCCATTGTCGACGTAATCGACAACATGGACTATGAGTCCGCTCCATCTCAAGCCGAATCAGACGAAGAATTCGTCACCGTCACCCGGTCCAAAAGGACTCGCCCCTCCGCTCAAACTCCCCCGCCCGCTAAAGCCGCCAAGTCTTGTAAAGCCGGCGGACCCCCAATCTCAACCCACCGCTACCCGTGCTTCCTCTCGTCCATCCGGAAAAGCCGATAGGGTCCCTCCCATCTTCATTCAAAATAAATCGTCGTGGAATATGGTCTCCGCTGCCCTTAAGGAGCGGAAGATTTGCGCCTTTTCGCACGCCAAATCGTGTGCAGTAGGGATCAAGGTGGTAGTCCCCACTTCGGACGACCACCGTTCACTCACCCGCTTCCTCAAAGCGCGAGGTATTGAATTCCATACCTACGCCCTTGAGGAAGAAAGGGAACTTCGCGTCGTTATTCGCGGCCTACCAAAGGAGCTAGACTCCGACACCATCCTTCGGGACATCCAATCCCAAGGCTTCCCCGCCAAACAAGTATACCGCCTATACAAGGCGAAGACCCGCGACCCCTACGACCTAGTACAAGTTGTACTAAACCATTCACAGGAGGCTAAGGCCATTTTTAATATAAAAATGGTCTGCTTCATCTCCGGACTTAAGGTCGAGCCCCGCGTAAGCGGGGTGCCCCCGGCCAATGCCACCGCTGCCAACTTTACGGGCACTCCGCCCGGAACTGTCACGCACGTCCCAGGTGCGTTAAATGCCTAGGCGACCACGGTACAGGTGACTGTACACGCGACCGTACTACGGCCACCGAACCCCCAAGCTGCGTACTCTGCGGTGCTCTTGGCCATCCCGCGAACTATCGCGGGTGCCCCAAGGCCCCGCGGGTCCAGGCACGCTCGACTACCGCCCCGAGGCCAGCGCCTACGTCTGCAACACGTACGTTTGCCTCGCCCGCGGAATTCCCAACCCTCCGCCCTCACAGGCCCAACGCGTGGGCCCAGCCGTTGGCTTTCACCAAGGCTACCTCCCTCGCCGCCCCTTCTACCCCCCTCACCACCCTCCCTGCCGCCCGCCCGACCGCCCAGGCTTCCCGCCCGGCCACCCAAGATTCTCGCCCGGCCACTCAGGCCTCCCGCCTGAACGCCCAGGTTTCCCGCTCGGACGTCCAGGCTCCCCGCCCAGCCACCCAGGCTCCCCGCCCAGCCACCCAGGCCTCCCGCCCGGCCACCCAGACTACCCGCCCGACCGCTCAGCCCCCCCGCCCGATCTCTCAGGCCCCCATAACCTACCACGATCAGGTTCAACCCGCACGGGACCCCGTTGCCGAAGTCGCTCTTTTCAACGACTTCATGGGCAGTATTAACCTCGACGAGATCTATGTCTTCAACGACAAGATCCGCCGCTCCAATGGTTACCTTTTACTGCGTTTGCAGGCGCTCGCAGAGCACGCTAGTTTTTGCGCGTCTATTAAAAACTTTAGTGCCTAAATGGATAAGGTCTCTTCTAGGATTAAACCAAGGTCGATTACAATAGCGTTTTTTAATTGTGACGGCTTTCTTAAGCAAAAAGATGAAATAATTCTTTTTCTGACCGAACACCAGGTCGACATCTTCCTAGTTCAAGAGTCTAAACTCAAACCATCTAATCGTGATCCTCGTATCGCAAATTATAACCTCGTCCGTAATGATAGTCTCCCGTGGCGGTGGGACTCTTATCTACTATAAGCGTTCGTTGCACTGCGCCCCGGTCGTTTCTCCGCCGACTACCAGCATGGAAGTCTCAATATGCAGACTTGCCATGTCTGGCCATAGGCTTATCTTGATTGCTTCAGCATATATTTCTCCCACCAAAGAGCCTCTCTTGAGTGACTTTAATCGCATCTTCGCTATGGACGAATCCGTCATTATAGCCGGTGACTTCAATAGCAAACATGTTCAATGGGGCTGTCGCAGCACAAACCCTAACGGGCCTAAACTGCGCCGCATCATCGAACCACTCGAAGCTGACATTATAGCGCCAATGAGCTACACTCATTTTCCCTATAATGTCGATCACTCTCCGGATATTCTCGATATGGCCATTCTAAAAAATGTGGGCTTACGCCTTCATTTGATAGAAACCATTCACGCTCTCGATTCTGACCACCGTCCTGTGATTCTTCAACTAGGCTCTCCAGAGTCTACCGCTTCAACTAGGTCAGTTGTGGACTGGAACAAACTCAAGTCTAAACTTGCAGATTGGGACAGCCCCTCAGTTTCTGATGACATAGTTTCGCCTGTAGAGGCTATAGACGCGATCTCTGCTCTCACTAGTCACATCTCAGCCGCCATAAGCGAGTCGTCTAAAGAGGTACCTGTAACGTCTAACCAACGTTTCAAGCTACCCGAAGACGCGAGAGAACTACTGAGAGAAAAGAACGCAGCCATTAGGGCCTATGACACCTATCCTACCGACGAAAATCGGGTCCGTTTGCGAACCTTACAGCGTGTTGTCAAGGAACGTAGTTCGGAACTCCGTAATAATCAGTGGGATGATCTCCTTAAAGAAATCTCTCCTTCTCACCAAGCTTATTGGAAGTTGGCAAGATCCTTTAAGGCTGATGGCATAGTGTCCATGCCTCCGCTTCTTCGTCCTGATCAAACAACTGCGTTTGATGATGACGAAAAAGCGGAGTGTCTAGCCGATAGTCTAGAGGCGCAGTGCTCTCCTAGTCTTCTTCCAGTCGATAGCGACCACCTGCACATGGTAGATTCAGAGGTCGAACGGCTTACGGCCGTCCCACCTTCCGTTCCTCTGGCCCCAACCAATATGGAAGAGGTCCAAGAAATTATCAAGGCTTTCCGGCCAAACAAGGCCCCTGGCCCCGATCGTATTTCAAATAGAGTTCTTCGCACTCTACCTGCCCAACTCGTTTGTCTTCTCATCGCCATCTTCAATGCCGCTATGGCCCACTGTATCTTCCCGAATGCGTAGAAAGAGGCAGAAGTCATAGGCATTCACAAGCCCGGTAAAAACCGTGCCGAACCTTCTAGTTATAGGCCCATTAGTCTACTGAAGACTATGGGTAAACTCTATGAACGCATTCTTGTCTCCCGTCTGAGAGATTATATCTTTTCGAATAATCTCCTCATCGACGAACAGTTCGGCTTCAGAGCCGCCCATTCGTGTGTCCAGCAGGTGCACCGCTTAACGGAGCACATTTTGGAAGGTCTTCACAGTCGTCCTCCGCTGGGAACGGGAGCGCTCTTTTTCGATGTGGCAAAGGCATTCGACAAGGTCTGGCACAACGGCTTGGTCTACAAGCTTTACCAACTTGGTGTGCCTGACAGTCTCGTACTCATCTTGCGAGACTTTCTGTCGAATCGTACCTTTCGCTACAGAGTTGAGGGCACTCTCTCCTCCCCTAGGCCGATCCGCGCCGGAGTCCCCCAGGGCTCGGTGCTGTCCCCCTTGCTCTTCTCCATATATGTCAATGACATACCAAAGGCTCCAAATATGGAGCTAGCATTGTTCGCGGATGACACCGCTCTCTATCTTACTGGACGTAACCGGAATTATGTCGTACATGCGCTTCAACGCGCAGTCACCACTCTAGGCGATTGGTTTAGAAGGTGGCGTATCGAGGTCAACCCCGAAAAGTGCTGCTATGTACTTTTCTCGGAGTCGGCTTATGGCGCGGCCTCCGACCAAACGTCGTGGAGTTCTCACTCACATCACGTTATTTGACCGTCAGATCCCTTGGGTCACCGAGGTCAAATATCTAGGTGTCACTCTAGACCGTCGTCTCACTTACGCAGCGCACATCAAGCGCGTTCTTAATCGAACCAAATTCTATTTGCACCGTCTTTACCATCTTGTTGGTTGTAAGAGTAAAATGTCGCTTAGAAATAAGCTGACAATTTGCAAAGCTTGTAGTCGCCCGGTATTGACTTATGCCAGTCCGGTCTTTGCTCATGCGTCCCCCTCGGCTCTAGCGAAATTTCAAACCCTTCAGAATAGATTCTTGCGGAAGGCTGCGGATGTCCCGTGGTTTGTCCTCAACGTTGATTTACATAGTGATTTCAATCTTCCTTTTATTGCCTGTTACATGAAAGAGACTTCCCGTCGCTTCTTTGACAAGGCAATAAATCACAAAAACCCCCTGATTGTCAAAGCCGCCACATATTCGCCTCAAAAGGATGTTTCTCACCTTTATCGTAGACCCAGGCATGTCCTGGATGACCCTGATGATCCTATAACCTTTTAAAATAATATTACACAAAACGCCTGAAGCAATCCGAACACTGCACCACACAGTAGATCTTTACACCGTACCCGCCGTAGGGTACGAGGTCCCTCATTCCATTTTGCAGACACAGACATGTGCCTGGCCGTTTCTCCCCCGTGAGTCATTCGGATGTTGGTCTAAGCCAAGGTCCGAGCCTACAGAGGCGCCCTTGGGCCCAAGTCCGACCCCCCGTAGGAGGGCTCTCTAGCATGGAGCCCGACAGAGACCCGGCCTGCTTTGCAGCGACCGGCCCTGCGGTGCCTCCGCTTGAGGTTTTATCTCAGGGGAGTGCCATCTGCGCTCCTCCCGTTCCGATCACGCCGGCTAGTATGGAGCCCGGCGCGGACGAGCTTGAGTCCCCGCTTGAGGGTGCCTCAGCCTCGGACGCGTCGAGGCAACCGCTAGTGCGGTGCGCCGCGGTGGCTGCGCCTTAAGCGCCCGCTGCTTCTGCCCGGTTAAGCTGAGCAAAGCCTTCAGCGGCTTCAGCGATAGGTCCGTCCGAAAAAAAAAGATATTTACTTGATTTGACGTTTCTAAATTATTGCAATCCATTTCTTTTCGTTTGTTTAGCCCAGAAAGAAATATACTATACCTAAAAAAAAAAATATCTTTATTGGATCGCGATGTTAGAATGCTTTTCAAATTATGTACTGGAAACCCCCTCTTTTATTGCGTATTTTATAAAATAGAAACACATCAATTCTTTAGATTAATAATGTTACTATGACTATAATAATACGGAAATTCAAGCAACGTACATAATTAAACAATTTTATTTCGTATTGTTTCTATTTTCTTTTATCTTTGTAATTTTGTATTTTTTGAAATTTTGTTCGATGTTTGTTTTTGATGTCCCAAATTAATAAAAGCTTCTTTCTTTCTTTCAATTGCATGGACTGTGGTTATGGGCAGACTTTATAAAAAATATTACAGTGATAGTGTTGAACAATGCAACAAGAAAGTTTAAGATATATTAATCATGTTGTTTGTAATTTCATTGCATATTTTTTTAAACATATCAATTCTTTTAAATAGCGATGTTACTTAGTTTGCGCATGTTATTTAATTATTATTTTATACTCTGATTGGTGGTGTCAAATTGTGTCAGATAACATCGTTTTTTTTTAGTTATGAGGGCAATTTAGCAACTTTTTTTGAAATCGAAAAAGACATTTAATTTTAGAGCTGTCAATGTGATATTCAGAATTTGCTACTTTGTAGATAGGTTTAATCTTAGTCTGTGTCGACATAGTATCGAACCCGTGTTTATTTGACTAGAAAACATTTTATTACATAATAGGCTTGGTAAGTTGCTTATTATGGATTACAAGCATTTGTTAGGTTCGCGTAGTTTTGAGATTTCGCAAATCTTAAATTGTGTTCATTTAATAACTAAACATATATTTTTTTTTCCATGATTCGTCATCAGTATAAGGTATAGAATCACCTCGGTAAGTAGGTTACTTTACGATTGAAATCTACACCCTGTATTTTAAAAATGACGACCCTAAGTTCTTAAATAATGTTGAAGTGCAATTATTATTGGAACTTTTATTTTTATTTTAAGCACTGTAACTAAAATGATTGAAAAGAAATACTTACTAAATCTAGTTTACTAAATTACTTCATTTATCTATGACTATATTTTATCACGTCTTATAACGGATAAATTATTAAACTTAATCTTAGTTGTAGAATAAAACAACTAACTAAAACATAATAAATACATTGATAACCTACGATTTTTCTTTAAATACATAGACAATTTGCAATACTGAACTACAAAATTATGCTATTGCAGTAAGTTTACATAGTAAAATAATTTTATTTCCACACCATGCACCACTTGCTCGGAAACGTCAAAATATAATTCAAGTCAACCAAAAAAGTAATTTATTTTCTCCCTTGGGAATAAATAATGTACATTTCTTTCTTGCGATTTAAATTTCTAAAAATAATTATACCAAAAAAGAACTGCCCAAGACGAGTTACAATTAAAAAAAAGAAAAAGGGCTCGTAATCTACAAACTGCACGTAAGTATTTCTTCGGTATTTATTTCATAAAATCTATAATTAGTCCTTTAACTTTTGTTAAAACAAACTTTGGTATTGTTTGAATTGTTTGTTTGTTTGAATTTAAGTTAGGTTAAGTTAGGTTAGGTTCATTTAGTAGTACAAGTACTTTAATTTACTTTCACTTTGATATGCCCTGATATGCAAGTGACTATAAATATGTAATTTGATACATTATTATTGTTCTCAAAATAGTTCTCGTGATATGTACGAGTATGTCTCATTTTTTTCTATCCTAATTTAATTCACGTCGCTCTTTTAAGGTGACGTTCCTAAATTTTGGCACCTTTTAAAGTCTCAATCTTTTACTAGTGTTACAATTTTAATAAATATTCTTACATAATATCATCAGAAAAGCACATAAATATGATTGAAGTCCGTGCTCTACATTTCTTGGGATACTAAACATAAAACGATATTTATATAATTTTAATATGAATACGGTGTTATTGTGATTTACTTGGTGGTGTGCCTCGTCCATTGGGATCGAAGTGCTATCATCATTTCGCTCCGGTTTGGCACTTTCTCGCTAGTTGAGCGTGTTATGGGCGCTGCTGGGGCTGTTAACTGGTTCGGCACTTTGAGGGTAGCTCCTGAATAGCCTTGTGCTCCGTTCGGCAAATCTGCCACGTCTGAAGCGCTCTCCGAGGGACTTACCGGCACGATTAATCTCACGCGGCCATCATCGCCTGAAGCAGTCAGCATACCGTTGTGGGACAGAGGCATGATAAATGGCAGTCCCTCGTCTGAGCTAAATGCATCAGGCGTGGAATCTTTAGACGTAGTAGCTTGACTGTTACTGCTCAGTGAGTTTTCAGACTGTCCTAAGCTCATCGCTTGAGCCATAGCGCCTACTTCATCAGTCGAACTACTCATAACTTTATACGCATTGTGACCTATTAGACTTGCGATGTCTGTGTGGCTGTAATGGTTTGTTAGTGGAGGTATGTTGGGGAAGGCATTGCAATTCTGAAAGAACTGTTGATTGCCAATTGTCGGATCAGTTGTGCCGTTGGGAAATCCACCCATGTCCTGAAATTTTGAGATCAAGTAATTTTGGATTTGTTCGTTTGTCATGCCGCCAAAGGAAGGAGCAGAGATGGACCCATTCTGAGACATGGTTGGTGTAGTGCAGAACGGAGAAAATTGGTTGTTGTTGTTTTCAACGTTTTTCGTGATCTTGCTGTTTTGGGCGATCAGGTCAAGTAGTTGGTCTGTGCTAAGTTGAATACTGTTGCCATTGACTGATATCTGAGCGCTGGGTTTTTGAGCTTCTTTTAATCCCGAATCGGCTTTTCCCTAAATTATACAAAAAATAGACCAATTAAGAATTAACATATATGTATAAATAAAAAAAAAGTTAAAAGAATCAAAATGTTTTGTATTACAATTTCAGGGTTTAATAAATGGTCCCGGGAGAAACTAATTCTGCCATCTTTAAATAAAATATACTTCTCAATACAACATACAAATAAAATTAGGTTACCAATTAAACGTTCCTATTAAAAACAGGGAGTATTATAATTAATTTAAACACATAATTAAGCTACATATTTTACATCCAAACAGCAACAAAAAAATGAAACAGTGTTGGCGGAATAACATGCAACGTTACTGTTGATACATAAAAATGACAAAATGTAAAACTGTGAACCAGAAATACAAGCAAAAAACGGTAGGTATCTTGTATTTTACAGACGGACAGATGTTGCGTCATGCCATATTAGGTACTCGTATATGCCAATTTTTGATAACATGTTTTTTTATAATTTATAAAAAGTTTTATTACCATTTAAAGTAAAATGATTATGTTTTGTAAATACTATCATTTTTATATAAAAGTAGAATTTAAAAAGGGATTTATTTGTAGAAAAAACTTGTGCAAAAAATAAATAACTACTTAAATCTCAAAAATGATAGTATTTTAACTTGAAAAAAAAAATGGCACAAAGTATGACATGATATGACTAATCTGTTATTTATAGACAACTTTATAAATACACTTGTTTTATGGTTCATGACATAACTCAAAATTTAAATTATTTATACTAAAAACTACATGTTTGATTAACAATGAACACATAGAGCTTTTAATATGTGTAAGGGTGAACTCTTATAAAATGCATCACAGGCGTAAAGTGTAGCATGATATTGACACCCCGTAAAAATATATGCGGATACGACTTAAATATTTAATCTTGGATTCTAAATGAATGTGTATTAGATATGTGCAGAACGACAGCACACAACGACAAGTTTTACACTACGTTATGTTATGCAGAAGTAACAGGGTCGATAATACACAAATGCAAAATCAATGTGCAGCCGAGTGTGTACACAGAATTTAGAAGAAATCTTTGTTCACGCATAATTTTTATAGGGAATATCAAATATAAGCCGACATGAAATTTTCATTTATTTAAAAAGCTTTTACTACTTAACACATTTGATAGAAACAAAAAAATGCTATGAACTATTAACGTAAATTGACACAGACACAACACAAAAAACGTAAGTAAATATGAATTTTGTATAAGCACTTGTGAAGTTGTGATATGTTTGAATTAAAATCTAAATTAATGAGTAAAATTTTCATGAGTGACTGGCGCAATTACCCAAAATATTAACTTCCAGGTACTATAAACGAACGATAGTCAGCCGGCATTCCTGGTGATTTAATTAGAAAACAAAAATTGCACATGTATGCATGGGAAACAGTCACAGTAACACAATAGAACTAAATCAATATCATTCCACCACTGAGGTATGAACACACATTAACTCATACTAAGCATGCTTCAGGCATTCCGAATTTGGACATTCCTATTGTGGCATAGCTTAAAATGAGGAATTTCTCAAAGCTTTTGAATTAAATATCTTCTTTAATTACTGTATGAAAATACGCTAAACATAATCTACTATTAATTGACAATGGCTAAGTATGCTTTGTTATTTTAGGAAGAAATAAAAAAGAAATTTAAATAATTTCTTAAATAGAAATCTCAATGGAAATGTGATTAATTATTTGCTTTCAATATTTGACACAAGTTTTGATTTATTTCATCTACAACAAAACACAGAAAACTAGCAGATAGCAAATTAATGATGTTTTTAATTTCAAGTGTAATATTTGCCTATTTGTAAGGAAGCAAGTTATCACATATGATCATGTTGAGAAATAATTAAATTAAATTGCGGCAAAAGAGGAACCCAAGGCAGTCGAACAATAAAAAATGGGAAGCCAAGGCAGTCAAACAAGTAAAAGTAAAGTGTCACCAACCTGAGGCAAAAGTGTCAGTTGCTGAGCGCTGATCGGCCGGGAGGAGCCCCTCTCGCGCTCCTGCAGATGGGCTACCAGGGCCGCAATGTGCTCTAGCAACTCTTTGTTATGGACTAGCAATTGATGGGTTCGGGCCTGCAATAAACACCATACGTAGTTTATTCTTAGACATACATGTAGTTAAGAGATAAAACCTGACAGCCGCGGGACATTTTCAAAACCCCTTTGATATTTGGGGGACTTTTAATCTATGAAAGCCCTCCGTTTAACCCTTCTGTACATTGTCGCTTAAACAAACTTTAATGTTGTACATTATTATCTATTGTTAACCAGTGACTGGTTATCGAACTATCACTTAGGGTCGATTTCTCATATACTTATTTCATTTGTAAACAGCCGTTATAATATTAAGTGACTTATTTTGTATGAAAAATGTGACAAATTGTTCTGCCGTGTTTATATTTTGATTTTGTAGACATGACAGAGTAACAGAAAAACTCGAGTTTTGACTCATTCCTCGTTAATTACATTTCAAAACAGATACATTTCAAACAGTTAATTAAATCTGAAAGAACTGCACTTTGCTGACTTTGCTGCAGCCCATTGCAAATATTTCGAAAGTACTGTTCATTGTTCAGTAGCTCACTATTTGAAACACATTGTTGCAGTTAATTAGAGTAAAGGTAAACAAAGAAACCTGAACAATGATGCAATTCTGAAGTTTAATTACATATTTCAAGTAAGCATTCAATGAAATAAACGAATTATATTTTAAGTACTATGATAGTTGCTGAATGCTGAACCATAGAGCCGGCTAATGTCAGGTGAATGACAGTGTTGTTCAAATTACGTACAATATTATTAAAACATGGGGTGGTCGAAAACATTATGCAATACGGCTTTCATTGTTTTAACAAATTTTTTACACGAATGCTTGAGTAGGTACAACAAACATTCTGCTTGGCGCAATCTTTTGTTCTATTTCAAAGTAACTTTGTGGTAGATATTTTATAAAGAGTTACTTTATTAGGCATTCTCTGCAGCAAAGGGCTTATTCATGTTACGTGTTACGTACGCAGGATGGGCAATGTCGCATATCGAGCACGGACGCAGTTCAAACATGCATCCTGGTGGCCAGTTTGTGTTCCTACTAACCAAACATTCCCACTGAACCACTACTGAAAGGCTAATTCGCTCAAAGGCTTTTAGAGCCCGTTTTGACGTGGCATCAAAAATAGCAGCCCTTTTGCAACTTTTACTAATCGCACACATTGAGACGTCTTATTTTTGTTGGCCAGGTTGTGTAGATACATTGTTAATGAACCACTACTGAATATTATTCGGTAAAAGGCTTTAAAACCTGATTTGACGTGGCATCAACTATAGCAGCCCTTTAGTCTTACGTTCGTAACTATTTGACAAAATGTATTTCATTGAACTCAACTGAAACATATATAATTCCTTTGTATCATCCAATGGTATGATTTGTTTTTAGTAAAATATCAACGTCCAATTAAACTCTGATAAACTAACGGCATCTATTACGTGTAGCTCCGTCCGTACGAATAAATAAGCCCGAAATCAGTCATGAATAGTGTATGTGTGTAATATTTTTAAACAAAAAAATTGCAATACTCTCTTGTTTGTTATTAAGAAAAACATCGTGTTCACGTAGTTTACCTGAGCCTCACAACGGGCAGCTTGTTCTGCCGCCAGCTGGTCCCTCAGCAGCAGCAGTTGCGCCACGGCAGCCCGCGTCTGTTGCACCTGTTGCTCTAGCCGCTCCCTTAGCAGTTGGAGCTGATGCTGTGCACTCAGAGGAGTCGTGTCGTCAGTATTCTCCCCGTTTGTAATGAGATCAATGTTCAGGACGCACTCCGGCAAGTCAGGAAGAGTGATGCTGGGAGCGAGCGTGGTGCGCTGTGGTAACAAAACAATATTTTTTAGGGCCCAACTGTCAAACATGTAAATGGGTTTTTGGCAGTTTCATGAACGAAAATTTTAACAAATCATATATGTATTCCTATAGTATTCGTCTTTGAGTAATGAGGAATGGAATAATAAGGCTCCGAAATGTTAGCACTGGCAAACATAATAAACCAACATCAAACATGGAAAAAGGGCAAATTATACCAAACTTCAGGATGATTTTCTATCAAACCAAATTCCTTTAATCGTGTTTCGAGCGAGACCCATAATTATCTTAACAATGTCCTAAAGATTCTGATAATATAGGTTTGAAACTCTCACGGTCGAATTCCTATCATAAAAATTTACTTATTCAACGCACTTCTTCCTAAATGAACTTCTCATAGATTTGCAACGCATCGCGTATAATTATTTCGTCTTAAATGATAAAAACAATGACGAGCATTATAAAACTATATAGTACTAAATACAGGTTGTTAGTTTAGACAGTATCCATATTTGGCGAGGTGATTGTGCCTTATTTTTAGATGGATAGAGTCATCACCGATACCGTGAAAAAATAATTTGGATCTCCATACATTGTTATTAAGATAGCAGAATCATTTGTATGGAGCGTCTGGTATTTTTTTAAATATTTAGATCATGAACCCATAGTAAAAGTTGTAGGTACACACAAAGGCACGTCAGACTACCCCACTTTGAACATAACACCGTCTCTATTCCCTACTTAATAAAGGCTCTTTTTGTAGTTCACATAAGTAACCTGACGTGCCTACCGTACCTACTTATATTCACCCCCTTAAATATAAAGATTGTTAACTAACCTGTATATGTCATCATCTCTTAATATAATAGAAGGGGCGTCAGTTCTAGACAATTTATATACGCTTAGAGTAGTAAAATAAGCACGGTAAACTTTAGTACCGGCAGGTAAACTATTCCTGCAATTTCCATCTCTCTGATTTGACATGGAACATACTGAATAGAATAGAAAGCATAAAGGCAAACTGAGTTGTTAGCCGTCTTCGTATCTACTCATATGCAAAGAAGGCTTACAAGTAATATTACAGGGCATCCCTTGTGCACAGAGGATGAGCACGCCCTGATAATCCGGGATTATTAATTTTGTGAAACATTGCCGATCACATAAATTTTAATTTGGTCTTGCCTTTTACTCGCAGGCACGTACAACTGCCATATAAATTAATGTAGGATCTGTTTAGAAACACAGTTTTTTTTTTTATTATTTTAAGTAGCCTAATATTAGGTATAACAACTGAGTTTTATAAGAGAAGACAGATGAGAAGAGAAGAGAATACATAGATTTGTGTACGCGCTTAATCATCTGACAAAATTGTCCAATATCCTAACAGCTTTGATGGCATTCTGAGGTATGGGCTAATTCTATGGGGAAACTCAACATCCCTTACGCGTGTCTTTATTATACAGAAGAGGTGTATTAGATTATTTACTATTTGTTTTACTATTTGTGATGTCAGATTGATGGAATCGTGTAGGCCTCTCTTTAAAAAATTAAGAATTTTAACATTGCCATCCCTGTATATATTCGAAGCTTTATTATTTACAAAGAAAAATACCCATCTCTTTACCAAAACACAGGACGAATGTAGTCGAGGTGGATCAAGAAGATACCCGTGGAAGTTATCTGTTCCTGTAGCAGATACAGTATGTCTTGCCAGAAACAGCCACAGTATGTGCGTCCGTCTATTTAATTTGCTACCGAACCACATTCAAAGATTGACATTTAATATTTTTGAACGAATTATTTTTAAAGTGCTGGTTGAGAACTGTTTCTATGACATACGAGTAGATGAGTTCACAAAATTCTGTCGTGATGGCCATCTTAAACGAATTGTTATCACCTAATACCTGACATGTTATATATATATATATATATATATATCTGTTTTTGACAACTTGACATCATACCTGTTATTTTATGACATTTACGTTATTATTTATATTTTAATTTTATTGATTATCTAAATTTAAAACTCCTACCAATCTCAATGCTGGACATAAATATTTTCGTTACCGTATTGTTGCTTATTAGTTAATATTGCATGACGACGAAATGTTTGCCTATCGTTACATCGATGAAACATGATTGTTCACTTTACTAATATGAAGACCTGATATATATACTTACCATGTTTTAATGCAAATAAATAATCATTCATTCATTTAATCATTCATTAAACGCTGTTTAGACATATAGATAAACCATATTTGATAAAAAACTTATAACATTACCATTAACTTATAACATTAGATAGTATAGGCAAAATCCACGTTTGTATGGGATCCCCCTTACATATATTTTTATTACATATTTAAATTGCATTATTTGTTTTCAAAATGAAATACATATATATTCTGTGAATATTTTAAGCGTTTACCTGTTGCCATTATAAATATCGAGCAAAAAATGGCAAAAAAATCACGTTGGTTGTATGGGAGCACCCATTAAATATTATTATTATTTTAATTTCAATATTGATTTTTAAAGTAAATATACAATTTAATATTTCAAGCGTCTACCTGTTCCTGTTATTGATAACGAGTAAAAAAACGTTTAAAAATCACGTTTGTTGTAAGGGAAAAAAATAGTTGTAAATATTTAAGGGGGGCCCCTTAAATATTTACTTTATTCTGTTTTTAGGTGACAGAGAGATATACAGACAGACAGCGGAGCTCTAAAAATGAATTATTATCCTATTCCAACCTAGAAACGTGAATGAGACCAAAAGCTAACATCAAAGTAAATTCTCACGTACCTACCTGTTAATAATATACATGAAAAAACACTTTTCGTAATTGTAGGTGCCAAAAAATAAGGTAAAAGAAATACATATTATTATTCTACAAGACTTGGGTATAGCGATGTTACACAGTCTATGTAATATTGTCATTATTGAATCGGAGCTTTGTATCATTATTAAACGTTGTTCATTATTGAATGTTGCTCTTGTTATAAAAATACAATAACGAGTGAAGTCATTTACGAGTAAGCTTCACCGAAATACATGTTTTATTTTACGTTTTGACCGTGCCAAAAGAGAACTTCGATAAATGGGATACACAAGTTGCAATTTAGCAAAAACGTTTTATATTGAGCACTTTGTGGCGTACTAACAGCGTGACCGGAGTTCCCGAGAGCATTTTCTTTGTCCCTGCGCTCACCTAACACAACAGTGCAGACGCTCGAGGCTTACTAAGTCTCCGCGGAATGCGCTGCGATTTTAAACTCAGTGTCCTTACGCGAGATCTTTGCATAATGAATGGTTGGAAAATTCAAAGCCTCGACCGCAGCGAGTATCAAAGTAGTTCTTAAATACTTCAGCGCCCTTTTGGCGTTGGACTGAAATAAGCTGCGTTAGGTAATATACATAAGTAGTTGGTTGGTCAGTTTGTGGCAGCTAGTGGTAACTGAGTTTGTTCCGGCGTTTTTTCGCAGCACTTGCCAGATTGTCTGTGTCTCTTTTCGAAGCGCTAGTAGGGTCCAAAAGACAAGGAGACATTTTCTGGCCCCATATGACCAAAAATGATTAATATTAATTATCGATGGATTCATAGTGGCATTTTGTGTCCTAAATTGAATAAATAATTTTTGACTTGACTGGACTAGATTTTGTCAGTAAGACGTTAGTGCGATTAGGCAACTTATTTAATTTGCGATTTTTATATAAGTTAAACAACAATATCTTCGTAAATATTTAACGGATATTTTAATTTTATCACGACATTTTGTTACAAAAGCCTAATCGTAACTATAAACAGCTTGTCTGTCAGAAGAAGAAACGCCGAAGGGTATCCGTACCCAAATAATATTACTAATTAATCATAATTTACCAAAAAAGATAATCAAAAAATACATTTACATTGATAAAATTAAATGTACGTAGGTATGTAATTATTACGTGTAAATAGTTTAGTTTTAAGTTTTATTTACAAAATTTAGTGAATATCTATATTTTCGGTAACCTCAAAATAGGTTAATATTTTTACTTCAAAATTAAATAATAATTTCTTCAGGGTTGTCTAGTGCTTAAGTAAAAAAGGATCTTTTAAATGAATAGACACATAAAAAACTATCAAACTACATAATTCTGTTGCTGATAAAGAATATTAACCTAAAACAATTCTCATTCTACAAGTATTTAGTCTCGAGTAAGAACAACTTCACAATGGGAATAGTTTTTGGCGACCAAACTTTGTCTACATATTTTTTCCTTTAGTTTTGTTTCCTCTAAAATATAGTTTTTTATATTTTATTGTAATGGTGAATGTTTGATTCTTAATGGGTAGTATTTACCACTGTGTCGTCCCATTCCTTTTTGTTTGTTATATCCATGGTAATAAAATTATTAAATATAGTTCTGTTTATAACTTTGAAGTTATTATACCTTACCTGGGCGACCGAGCTTTGCTCGGTTACTACTATTTTTATTGTAAATACCTAAGGGCAAATGTTAGACATACTTATGAAAAATATTTTATATCAAACATTTACTACAATCTTCTTTTTAAACTTGTCTAAAAACGCTATAAACTTGAATAAATACAAAAAATATTTCGTCATCAAGCGAGATTTTAACCCCAACGCTTATTAATATCAGGCCTACATCTAATCCATTCGGCCACAACACAACGCTCAAGCTTGCCGGTGCAAAATACGATAAATTACGACCATATTCTGCTTTGAACAATGCGAAAGAAAAGCGCATGAAAACTTGAAAACACGCGTTTTGAGAGAACATGAGACTAATCTAGATCGATTTTTCCCCCGATACCAAACTACCCCACATACCAAATTTCAGCGTAATCGTTAGAGCCGTTTCCGAGATCACAAATAGGTACACATAAGTAAATAAACATACGAGAATTGCTCGTATAAAGGTATAAGATGGGTAGTCACTATATAAATACAGAAAGTAAATATTCTCGCTGAACCACAAGTCATGTATGCTTTGTTTCTCAATAGCTAAAACTACACCTAAAAGGTGGTGAATTCAATGAATATAGATGCTCCAAAAGACTGCGTCCTTTGAGCTAACTCTGTCTATTGGATCACTCGAATTTTATATATAAAAAGATGTAATGGGAATACGGAGAAAGTGAGAATTTTACCAAAACGTCAGTATGTTGACTGTTGGTCACATTTGCTCACGCATGCAGGATTGAGTTTGGAGTTACATAAGTAATTAGTGATGTCAAAGAACATTTCACATGTCACTGCACTGTCGTGGGTGCTACGCATCACAGATTATGTATCTCAATTCTGCGAACCTGAGCAAATACGCACGACTCTAAAAACACCCCTAGGTAGTTGAATGATTGACCTGACATTTATTTACAACTACACACCTCTAGTTTAATTTTATTTATTGGATATTCAATGTCATTGCCGCTACAAAATGACCGATTACTTTTGAGTATTCCTTGGGTACCCAAAGGCTAAAAACGGGACCCTATCACTATGACTTTTTGTCTGTCTGTCTGACACCAGGCTGTATCATCATGTGAACAGCCTGGTGCTTTAGCCTCATGCACTGTGATAGCTAGACAGTTGAATTTTTTACAGATGATGTATTTCTGTTGCCGCTAAAACAACCAATACTGAAAACAGACACAGTCGGCCGAAGCAAGGAGAACATGCACCGATGGGACATTGCGGACAGTGAATGTATGTGTGGTGTTTCTCCCCAGACAATGGCACACCTATTGTCATGCCCTACGTGCCCCTATACACCTGCACACGTGAGGAGCTGTATAACGCTACTGATAATGCTTTGTTAGTTGCATTTGGAAGTTTTAAAAAAAAAACTTTTCAATATGAGTATCAATTGACACAAAGAAAATTAGTTGTGTGAATATCAATTTAAAAGCAATTGAATTGAAATTGACGAGTAAAATACAGCAATATTAAGTAACGAAATAACAAGTATTTTGTTCAACGGTTTTATTGAAAAAACATTATGCAATAAAAGCTTAAAAATAATTAGGTCAGTCCTATAGGACCTACACAATTATTTTTGAGTGTTCAGTACATTCATTATCTATTATTGAGTAATATAAAATTCAGTAAAAGTAAACGTTTTCACTGAATTTTCTACAAGATGTGATATCAAACATTCTGGTACATTGAAACACGGAAAATCTAAATTTTGTGATATTCGCCATGTTTTTTCGATAAACATCGTATGTGACATAATATCTAAGGCGTGATAATTGAGCTCCAGTACCTACACGTGGTGAGATACACACAGAAACGAATAAACATAAATATTTATTACATAAAAAACATGAATCACAAAACTACGCTGTGAATACAGCGTGGATGAAGTAAAAAATAACGATGCTATGGTATGGGGACGTTGCAATAATCGTGCGATGTTTTTCAAAATGTTTTGTTCAGTGGGGTTTTTCACAGTTCGGTTGAATGAAATTAGTGCTCCCAGATACGATGTGATATAGTAAGTACCTTATTTTAAGGGGCAAAGAAATATTAATAAGTACCTTTAGATGAGTATCATACTAATACTTTAGAAAAATATTTCAGTTCGTAATTTTGACATTAATATTATCTAGCGACCCGCCCCAGTTTCGCAAGGGCAGATATTAGAGTTTGATAGTAAGCTATCCTTTAAAGATAGACTTAAGCCGTCTGAGACATTTTTGTAGAAATAATTTCTACAAGAGAATTAATCCCACTACACGTTATTTTGTGATATTACAAATATACAATGGATAAAGTATTTTTGGTGATGGCTTCCAAAGATAGACGGTTTAATTATTTCCGACATTTTCAATCAACAATCACCGTCGTATTGGTTATAAACCTACACAAAATCTTAACGAGTATAGTACCTACAACTTTAGCCAACCTTAGGAATGACTTTTTGGGATTATCGCGAATAGGTATACACAGATACAGACAAACAGACGCGGCAAGAATAGCAAGAAGTATTCATTTCATTAAATTAAAATAAGCATATTCATCTTAGTCATAATATAATAATCTTACTTCCCAACCACGTACGTTGTTACGTTACTAAGACTTGTCATCATCACCATTTGGCTTTATGATAACATTTTGAAACTGATAAAATAAATGCATGACATCAGTTTCACCGAGGAAAATAGTAGAGCTAGTTGTGCTAAATAAATAGGTATCACATCACTCGATGCTGGTTCCCAATGTTAGCGAGCCGACGATGTTATTATCGATGTGATTTATTGTTATTCCTTGATCCAACGTGGGTGTGCGATTATTATGAGTACTTGTAGTTCATACTATTTTCAGTTAGTAATATATCTATTTTGATAAGCTTTTGTGAGAACTGTTTATCGGATTAGTATAAGAATACCAACATTTTTGTTTAATGTGGATCCAACCCTATTATTTACTAATTTTCTTTGTCAGTCTTGTCTTGAAATGATATGTGTCTTGTCTCGAAGCGCTAGTAGGGCCCAAAAGGGAGACATGTTCTGCCCCATATGGGCCATGGGATATTTTGACGTTCATAAGTGGCATTTTGTGTCATAAATTGAATAAAGAATCTTTTACTTTGACTTTGATATAATATTGACTATTTAGGTGACATCATGATAAAAAGTTGAAAAGAAAGCACATTATATTTTACCAAATCCTAACCTGTTTAATAAAGCATGGATGGTATATATAAAATATACCAAATATACAGACACCATTTTGGAGTATAAATTTATCAGAGTTCTATTAGGTTTGAATATTCTCAAATATTGAATAAGTAATGCAACGAAAGTCTTGTTTGGGAAGGGGGTTTAAATAAATTCCCTCGAGTGTCAATAATTGGTAGGCAAAGGGACCCTAATTTACTCCATGTCTCGCTTACACAACGCTGGCGGCTTTCGGAATATATTTCTCTCTGGTGGTTACCTGGGAATATAATGTTTGTTTCAAAAACCCTGATCTCATTTTATTGGGCTCGCCATTTATTGGATAACGTTTAATGCATATTCCAATTTCTTTCAGAAATATCGTGGAAAAGCCATAAAATAAGAACAAAAATTTTAATCAATTTGTACTACGGGTTCATCGGGCGAGAATGGCAAAAAATATATAATTTAACGACTAAAGTGAGGGTCTTCACTTTTGTCTGTAGGTGGCAATGGTTTTGTAGAATACCGACCCTTTTTCCGAAGTACGAACAGCTATAAAAGAACTGAGTAAAATTTAGCGACGAATTCATCAAGATGAGAGCTGGCTATAACTTGCGAAATATATGCATACTAATTAAAGAACTAGAACATTTTAGTTAAGATTTGATTTCTGAGTTATCTAGAGATATTCCTATATTTTTTAAATGTTCACACTTTTTGAATATCTGAATAATTTTAAAAAATATATATATGAAATACTTAGGTACTGACTGCCGTACTCAGAGACGTCAATTTAAGTTAATCCTTCATTAAGTCGCATGCTGTCTGTTTCTATATCATTGACAAAGAAAGTGATAGAACGAGACTTAATCAAAGATTAAAGATTGTAGACTCTGAGTGCGGCATTAGACAGTAAGCCACACGGTGTTATAACAAACAAGTTTACGTATACCTTACGTACACTTGTATGTCTGCCTTACGTATATAAATACGGTTTTGAAATAAATGTGACACATGGTTGCCATTACATATTTGAGACATTAGTTCTCAACAATGTATCATTGATGATTTTAAATTGGTCGTCTTATAAATACATGGATCACACATTTTATTGTTTTTTTTTAATTACAACGATTGTGTTGAGGCGTGTTTCACTATGGGAGTAAAGGAACAGAGGGTGCACCAGTGTGTCGTTCGTACTCTATAATATTCGTTCGTACGTTCTTACACGAAATTGGCTTTTCGCTCTAAAACTTGGCCGTCGTACTCAAAAATTCAGCTTCATTTAATATTTGTATCAATATACAACAGTGGTATAAGACGTGTACTGTTTAGTTAAACCAGAACAGCAGAACACTTTGTATTTTGACATACTCACATTTTATAAAAGTTAAATATGAAATTGTAACAAAAAGCATGAGTTCAATCCTAAAAGTAAAATGTATTTTCACAAGAAGTAAAGGTTTACCCTGGAGGCTCGTCGTGTTGGTATATTTTGGGTATAAAATAATAGAGAAACACAAAGGTTAAGGGCTTGTGTCTGTTAACTTCAGAAACAAATAATAATGCTGATGTTACTTTGTGCAAAATGAAACCGAACACCGTTTTACAAAAAAAATGTTGTTAAAAGTTGCTTTTGGAACTGATTTGGAAATATATGTTTTTTCTTTTTAATGAAGCTATAGCTTCTAAGGGAGTTCACGAGCACATGTTTAATTATTAAACTAACATTTTTATATTATTTTACTTGTGTCAAATTAACAGTTAATTTATGTTTACCAGCTGTTTAAAAATTGCTTAATTAATTCTAAATAAACGAAGTCGAGCGAAATAAAGATTTCTATAAGTCTATTTATTTATTAATTATTTTCCAATGAGCTGGACGGTAATTATTTTAATTTGAACATGATAAACTTTAATAACATAAAGTACCTACTCATACTTTTTTTTATTAACAGTCAAGTAGGTACAGAATGAAAAAAATAGGTACAATATTTTTTGATGTACTAAAATGTATTAAGACTATACTTACTCGTAATAGGAAGAATGTTGACAGGCTTTTTCTTCACATTAAAAGGCAACGATTCGATGTCATATCAGCCGAATTTACACTTCGTTTGCTCCTCTCAGACTGAGAAAAAGCTGCCGTTTTATGTACACAGTGACAAGGACACGAAGTTGACAAAGCGACCTAAGATAAACGCAATTATTAGCTTTGTTTCACGAGTAAGCAGTATGAGCACGCTCTGGTAAATGTTTATTTAATTGTAAGTAGAAAATGTTTTGGAGTGTAAGCTTGGGATTTCATACTTTGTATTAAATAATTAAATTTCGTATGACTAAGTAATTAGTTTCGAGTTCTGTTGTTTTCTAACTTTGTTTCTTCTGGTTACCATTTTAATTTGGAGATGATTAAAGAATGTATTTATATGTATACCGCGCGTAGTTTTAATTTATCTATACTTAAAAAACTACTACGTATTCCCTAAAAGTCTGCAAAATCTCGACATCTTATTCCATTTTGCACTCTTTGATAATAATATTATCTTTTAGGTTTTAATCGACCTTTTTTGGTGTGACAAATCTGAAATTTTGGAGTAAATTTAATTATTGTCTATTTATTTATTTAAATAGTGTGTCCGGGTTTCTACAAGCGATAATTTAATTTATCAAATTTTAGAGGCCTGAATCCTAATGAAAAAAAATGTTTTAAAATAAATATCATTTTTGAGTTTATATTGCTCAAAAGTATGTCAAACATTTGCCTATATTACAATAAATTGTAGTAACCCAGGTAAGTTTGGTCAGTGACCAATGTTCACCAAGGTACTAAAAAGAAATCGTCTAAATCATTGTCATTGTGCAAAGATAAAGATGTGGTTATTGTTACTGTAGAACAGAAATGTAATAAATACACCTACGTTATTAATTAATGTTCTTTTGCTATGATGAAAAACAAATATGCTTGCCAATACTTTGAACCTTACAAAACTAACTAGTAATAATCATGATTAACCGCGTAGTATGTTCTTTAAGAACATACAAGCACAGAGTCAATGTCGAGCTCGACACGACAAAAAGAGAACATTTTGATAAAAAATATTAACAAAAATATTGAATAATAAATCGGTAAAGAACAATTTTATGTAAGCAGTTTTTTTGATAGCTGGAATTTCGTCTATTCAAGAGATTTCAATCAAAATCGAGCAATAATTGCTCTACTACTGTGCCGTGGTTTCGATCAATTTGGGTCAATAGTGAAAATTGCTTTGGGTTGCACGACTGAACTCTGTTTAGAGTTTTAGCTTGATCCACCTAGATTATTCGATATGCAAAAATTTGAAAATATTGGACGAATGATATTAGGTATTACTGTACGCAGTTTTTTTAAATTTTAAAATAAATTATTGCATATAACATAACATTGTAGCTACAAAACATTACAGTGTACGTACGTCTTTCTGTGTAAATTGCTATATTTTTACTTTTGTTATGTGCAACAAAGAGTTATTTTGTGTATTTACTTATCTAACATACATTGACTACTCAATAATATTTTTTTACTTTTGGTCAGTATCCTAAGAATAGTTTTTTGCACGTAGCGTAGCGTTACTTGTTAATATTTTTTAAGAAATGCTAAACGGGAAACAGTATGCCATTATATAGTCACTGCTTTCGTAAATAATTAATTACTCAAAAAAATATAATCTCGCATCTACGTTGTGTTTAAAGTTTTGCTATGAATTCAGCATTTAGTAGCTTTAGTGTGTTGGGTACAATATAAAATATGAAATTGAAAAATGTCCTAGCAGATAAAAACAATTCAAAAAAAAGTTGCGAAATCTAAAAACCCTTTATTTTTTTACAATGGTTGGATAAAATAAGTAACTATTTATATTAACTGTAGTTTTTTCAATAAAAAATCCTTATTATTTCTTCCTGTTTAAATACTGTACTTTTCAATTCGAGGTAACAATTCCTCAATTCGGTGGTAACGTTTTTAACTTCGGCGGACAAAACTCCAAATTTGGTCATACTATTTCTAAATTCTGTGGTATTAATTCTCATTTATTTTCAGTTGTATTTAACCTTATGTTGGTAGTATATTATAATATATATTATAATTTCAAACCAATATATTTCAAAAACTAAGGCAGAAGTTACTCGAATTAGAACTATTTAATTTAGATCGTAATGTATTTTTGGTTCATTGTACTATTATTCTTATTACGAGTATAGCCAAAAAAATAGTTTATCGTATTTTTTTTCGTTAGCCACCGGTGGCTGTGGTCGGTGGCCCATCTGCGCGTGCAGGTGACAAGTGTGACAGTTCCGACATGTAAACGTTTTGGTATTTGTGATGTTACCGTAATCAGAGAAAACATTATTAATATTATTTCATGATGTCAGAAATTTTAATTTAAACAGCGTGTGTTAATGAAATGCTACACCAGATTGACACTAGTAGCTTAGCCAGACCTTAAAAAGAGCATGCCTAGTCAAAGTCTCATGTGGTATACGAGAGATAATTGTTCTAAATAAGGAGGAAGAAATAAAGGCACGCCAGAATGACACTGGAGATGGCTAAACTATCTCCAGTGTCAGTTTGGCGTGCTATTTTTGGGTTACCCTGTATTATCACAAAATACCTAATAGTACAAATGCATAAGGATCACTTTCAAAGTAGTTTCAATGAATAGCGACACTTTCTAAGACACAATAAAGAGCAATTTCAGATCACGCAGCGCTAATTACACGCCAAAGTACTTCTGTTGACGATGTCCGTATTTTCGAGTCCAGCCATGACGCTCCTTCGTGTTGTTATTCTGTCGTGAGTAAGTGACGGCTACATACGCAACTACGGTCATCGTCAACCGAAGTAAAGCCTCAGATGTGGGCACCGGTAGTTAAATAGTGATAAAGTGTATCCTGTTACCATAGTCTCGAACTATCTCTATACTTTTCAGTGATTAGCATTCACTGAAAAAAATGAATGAGTAACAGTAACCAAAATTTGGCTACTAGTAGGCCGTAATCTAGTATACAATAACAAAACTAGTTTGGTTGATCCTTTTTTTCAAACACCATATATCTTCATATACAATTTTATTTCAATCATAGTTGTTTTGCATTAGAATATTAGTATAGGTTAACACTATTAATATGAAGTCAAAAGTACTAAAGATTTGTCAGCAAAAAAGAGGCGAGTCTCTCTCATAAAGATTGAAGGATTTAGTTGGTCAAAATACGTACCATAGGCGATCTTTTCCCGTCTTTCCTAGGCGGTGGCGGCAGCAGATCTAGCTGGGTAGGCCTAGCAGGCTCACTCACACCCACAGCACCTTCCTCTGCACTCTTCGACACGGATGCAGCTCCTGCTTCCGAAACACCACAATCTGAGGCTGCTTCTGTGGGATTAGCACTCAGTGAAATTTTACATAAAATAAACAAAATTTTCCGTTCCAAATATCAAAAGTCAAGAAAAAGCACTTCGTCCAATTATGTAGATGATCTTTACAATTATCATAATTTGGTATAAAGCTTTTTTATTTTATCCATAAAAATGCGAGTACTTTCATCAATCATTCAAGTCAATGAGATGGTTTATGCGACTCAGTGACTCACAGAAAACCTGAATTGGTCGTAAGTGAAACAGACGTTTACAAATAGCAGGCAGACGAACTGTAAAATGCCTCGTAAAATAAATCTGTGTATTAAAAGTTATGTGCGGTTTTACTATTCACGAAATTATCAAAATGCATTGTTCGCTAACCCTAGCGATCAGTACCCACTGATGTTGGGTTTTACCCTTTATTAAAATATCAATTGTACGAGAGTAAAATTATTATTATGAAGGGTTCGTTATTTCTTTTTAGGAGTTGTGAATGTTGTGAAAGTTTTATATACCTATGGACGTTTAAAATTAGTCGATATACTCGTACCTTGCTTAAGCGTTTGTAATTTTTTTTCTATTCGTTGCATAAGGTAAGCAATAAGGATATTAGCAATAAGCTCTACAGCGTTCAATGAATTGAAAATAATGGTTATACGGGTTTTTAAAGTGACTTATGGCGCCCAAATAACTTAAAAAGTAGGTATATAGTAATACGTTGTTTAGTAATAGATAGTCGTAGTACCTGTACCAAAGCATGTCCTTAAAAGATGGAGAGTTTGGTACATAAAACTTCAGCCAGAATATCGGCCGGCATTTCTGAAGTAGAACTATAATGGATTTTTTCAATGTTATTCGCAGTCTCTGCAAAAATGACTTTTTTATATAATATGACGTTTAGTTTGCTTATCAAATTATTTGTGCACTCTGGTTGTTATTTACAGATTTCAAATTGTAAGTTTCTTAGATACCTACATCGCTTTCTTACAAGCTTCGAACCTTTGGACTTTGTCTCATCAGTAGACAGAGCTTTACTTTTTTGCTCTTTAGATTCCCACGAGACTGCCCCTTTAGGAAAGGGTCCTTATAAGAGAGCCTCGTCCTCACCCGTGTCTGTGTGGCTCAAAAATTGACTTTCGAAATCTCCTGGCAGACGTAGGAATTACCTTATAGTTGATTGGCATCCCAAATGGCTTTTTAAATAATTACGCTTACATTAAAGATAAGGCATAATAACCACTCATAATAGCCCTAATAATTATACTCGTAATATTTGTAAATAACACAATTTTATTTCATTAATTCTCAAATTCAAATCACGTTTGGTATTTGGATGACCGAAACCTTGGTTATACTACAATAGATTTACAAGATTTTGCATCTTTGGTTCGCAATCACAAAATGTTTTTTTGATTTGGACAATAATAATTAAATTGTAAACTTTATGTGACCCAAACATACAGCTGCTTCTAACAATCAAATTACAGATAAGTGCTTCCTTCTTTGTTTAGGGTGGTAAAAATGCTATTGAAATCACCTCCGAATTTTGTATTATCCCTACAATATTAATGATGTTTCAACCGACTCTAAAAAAGAGGAGGTCTCAATTCGAGTGTATGATGATTCTAAAGTTTACTATGACACGTATACACCTACCTACAATAGATTAAGACCTACAATAGATTACCAGTAAAAGTAAGGGTGACAAAAACAGGCCAGTAATATAATTCCTTTTAGATTAAACAACAATCAAAGAAACTCGGCTAATTATATGAACTAAACCACGAAATTGTCATTGGCAAAAAAGTTGATATTGGCACAGGTTTGATCATACGTATTAGCTTGTAGGTGAAGGTATTATGACGTTGCCAGTTAAAACAGCTGTTTCATATGCGTCGGATGTCATAAAATGATACATAAAAGCTAATTATAAGCCGCCCACGTCGAAGTAAAGAGAATAGACGTAAGGTAAAATTGCGGTGATCTAACTAAACAACCCTGTGCAAACATCTAGATTATTTATGTTTCTTGATGTTTCTTTACTATTCACTATTAAAAACTGCGAAGTTAAAAAATCAAAATAATTATTGTATCAAGCGGGTTTGCATTACAGCCAACGAAATTTGCTGCAACGGCTGTAGCAAAAAGGACGATCATTAATAAATGACAGACCCAAAGCTGGCTATTATCATTGCTCTGAAAATTCAAACCAAGCAGCGAATTAGTACTGCGGCTGTGACGCGTAATCATTGGTCCTGATCTTGATGGATTGTTATTTTCCCAAACAGATACGCACGACAAATTCTGCGAGTGAGAAATATCTTTCACTATTTCGTGCTAACAGCTAGACTTGAACGAATATAGGATATAAGAACGAACGCTTTGGCGTTTTTCTTAACTTTCGGCGCCTTTATTTATTTCAGTTTTTTTGATCGTAGTCTACTCACTCGCATGTTTGGTTCGTGTTTTGTGTCACTATAGTGCATGAAAATTCAAAGTAGATGTATCCTTTAATAATATCCAGCTGTTTAAAATGAATATCAAGAAAAAAAACAGTTCATCTGCCTGTAAATTAGATTTGAGGAAAAAATAACACAATATGACTTACTTTATTATTCAGGTTCAAACTTTAATTTTTTAACTCATAATAGTTGGCTTAAATACGAGGAAAATTTATATTTCTTAACTCAGGATTTAAACATTGCATCTATGTTGTGTTATACCTACTACTGAGATGTATTGTTTTAATCCTGATTCAAAAAAACGAATACATACTAAGTATAGGTGTTAATTAGATTAAGGGCGAGTTTTTTTAAATAGTATTTTTTTTTTAAATACAGTACTTACTTGCAGTGCCCGGCGGAAAACATTGCACATTGACCTTTGGAAAAAGACATCAACTAATTTCTTCTTCGTAGAGCGTTCCGCGCACTTTTTGTTATTTTAAAACAACAATGAAGAACTTAGTTCTGAATTCAAATTCTGCTACGATCTGATCTGAACGATAAAGGATTTGCCAAACTGGATGCGTCCTGCGGTCTGCGGTCAGTCCAAATTGAACGCAGCCTGCATTATGTATGATGTATCCGTTTCTTCCGTATGCTCGCACGGTCATATCGCCTATCTATATAATTGTCGATAATTTGACCTATTACTCAATTTGACTTGCTCGCTGAACGCCTCCAGTGTGGCAAATCCTGTAATCTAATAATTAATGGCTTACTGCATTTGTTTGTATTCAGTACTGCGATGTTCATTGCTTTTCCGCCGGGTACTGTACGACTTATCATAAAAACTTCATCTGTGAAACTTCCGAGGCTGAGTTAACAACACCTTAATTTAACCATTACTAATACAAGATTTTAGTATATAATTTGACAGTTTTTTGGCCCATGTAATAGTTATAGTAACTAAGTGCAACCCAGCCCAAGGATAACATTTTAGGTCGCTACGTAGTTAGGTATTTGACTACGTAGTTAGGTATTTTTGGAAGTTTCCTTTTTCAACAGATAAAAAATCAGCCCTGAATCAAGTAAAACCATGTACCAATTCATATACACACACCATCATGTCGATCTGACCTAAGGTGTCGTTCTGCAACCAACCTAATGTTGACCACATAGAGTTAAATGTCATTTGAGATATTTTGGGTGTTTTGGGTTCGTCGACGTGTTGCCATGTGTACGTCAGTCCAAACATATAGAGATAATAACACAATACAAAAATATTTAAAACTGTACGGATCACGTCAAAAGTCGCCATAGCATCTGCAATAATTCGCTTTAGCACAGAAAAATAACTCGCTTGGTTCAAAATCGCTGACAATAAATGACGTTATGAATAGCCCATAGTGTTCCGTCGCCAGCAGTTACGCTAGATAAGAAGATTAACAACACTAAGAGTGTTCGCGCGGACAGAGCAAGTTGACGGCCCAGTAATTGGATTGTCCACTCAGTACCCTGCCTGGATTACGGGTTTGGATCTTGTTATTCAATAAAACTATCATAACTGAAGGGATAATCCAACATTATGGGACTCTGTTACATTAATTCGGCGCTCCACTCGTACTGAATAAATTAAGCGACAAGAAAATTTAATGATTGTTAGAGTCTCTCCATCGATCATTTATTTTTTTTGTAGGAGAGGTTGTAAGGAAAGCCACAACAACATCTTAATTAATAATGCATGCAATTTGTATACCATTTTTTATATTAAACTTAGCAAACTTATTTGCTTGTGTGGTTTGGACTTTGAATGATTGGGTTATTCGATAACGCAATAAACCTAATAATTTGTTATACTATTGCACGCCAGGTGAACCTGAATGAGAAACAATTTCATTACACAATGTTGATAGATTACACAAGTAAACTTCAATACGGCAATGAACGAGCAATAGGAACTCATTCACTGCTGCAACATTCATGAGCAATTAATGTTGTTGCAAGAGAATGTATAGAAATGTTGCTCATTCAATCGACATCTGTATTTATCTCTTCTATCATGCTCATCTCACTACCAGCGAGTATTCCAGCCTGTGAAATATCCAAAGCCGAAATACAGACAATACCTTACAGAGAGAGGCCTCAGGTGTATATCACTGACCTTTGGATGGTGCAACTTCACTGGCAAAGTCATTGGGCACGGGCTCATCGACTGCTGAAGACGTGGAAGGGGCTGGTTGGTCAGGCGAGTTGTTTTGCTGGATCTTGTGGCACACCTCGAAAGCTTGTCCTACTGTGCGCACGATTCGCATCGCCTGGCTCTGCAAAAAATGTCCAATGCAAATAAAACTAAGTAATTTATTCTTTGTTGCTGACACTTAAAGTTACCAAACGATATGTTTTAATAAAGGAGAATGTTTCAATTCTACGTTAAGTGTCGTATTCATCTGGGTAGAAAAAAAAATCTGTGTAGGTTTTTATGTAGTTACTTAATATTTGTTTAAAACTATAAAGTTTATTTACACTTTACTAACTAAATTGACTAAGGAAAAATTAAAACGCTCTTAACACAAATATTTATAGCCCGAAGTAACTCGCGATTCCCCTAAGGGTTCTTTCGAGCTAAGGTTGTGTTAAGTCAATTGAAAACATAAAAAGCAAAACAAAAGACAGTGTCGTCGTGATAAAGGGTTTATAGCGAACATAATTTACCGCACCAATTTCACAATTTAGAAAGCAGCGCCATTTACAGTACGTACTATTACATCGTCACTCATGAATGATCCTTGCGAACCCTTATTACGCATCAGCAATATTGAAAAATAGAATATCGGCGATTCGCGACCAAATCAAAATAGCATCGGGAGGCAAGGGTGAGGAGATGCGGGCGAGTGACACTTTACAAAGAGGAGATAAAGAGGGTCGAGGCGCACCGGCGCGGGAGATGACACGCATTTAATTAATGTAGGGGTCTTTGAACACAATGACCTACGACATTGACCGCTCCAAGTGAAAAAATAACACTCCAATTTTTCGCTTCCGTTAAACACTTACTTACATGAAAATCAAGATAATCTCTGGTCCTTAATTTTTCACTCTATGGTTGACTTTTTCAATCTTTATTAAAAAAAAAACTTGTTATTATAAATCAGGAACAGCTAGACCTCAGAGTCAGACCAAAAAAGAAGAGATGCGTAAAAACCCGCTAATACTTCGCGAACCTGTGTCGCCTAATTTATTAGTGTGCGTTACGATATTAGACCCGTTTATTTCTCGAATTGTATAATAACTATGAAGATACGAAAACTTTCTCAACAAGGAACGCGGTGAAATGAGGGATATGTAAGTATTTGTATGTGAAATATGGTAATAAACGTAACGCTACTTAGGAAACAATATCCTCAGGTTAATTGAATCATATCACAGTGATTTCTTTAAGAGGGAAGACTATTTATGGTAAACTAAAAAAACCTGATGAATAACCGAAAAGTGAAAATATCACTGAATATTATGAATATTATTGTAATGTAATCATGGTAACAGAATCAGAAAAATCAAAAGGCCGTAGCGAGTTAAGGGAAGCAAAAAGTGCCCTAAGAGATTTTAAGTTTTTTTTTAAATTATTATTCGTGCTTATTAATAGTAGTATTGTATTAGAAGTACTACTACTGATACAATATTTTGTAAGAAAATATGGGGTTTCGCAGATTAAATGTGTTTTCATTTTCCCTCCTAAAGTAATAATATTGTTTTTTAAATGTTTAACTAAATAATTAACTAATATAGAGGCATTATGAAAAATATAAAACATATAGGTAGCTTCTTTGATTGCAGTAAATTATATTATTCCAAGTTTTAGTTTTTCCTATTTTTATTACTTAGAGCAGCGACCACTTTAGTTTCTTATTTTGATATTTATGATTCATCAGCAAGTAAAAATTCGAAAAACCAAAACCTTGTAATTACATTTACGACTAAAAATAAAAAACCTATTTCCTTTTTTTCAGTAACACTCGTTTATTATTAGCACATTTAGCAAAAACCATTAAAAAATCTTTATAACTTTAGAAGAAAATAAATAAAAAAGGATTTCACGTTTTCGTATTTATCTGCGGAACTTAGTTTCTTTTACAAAATTTGGTGTCGCAGTACTGATGCTAATAATCACTAACAAAAATAAAAATCAGATAAAATCTTTCGAGGGCACTTTTGCTTTCCTTATCCTGCAACGGCCTTAAAACAAAATGATGGAGCATTTAAACAAAATATCCTGAAAGAAAAAAACATTGATAAGTGATAATAAGATTAATCGGTGTAAATAAGTAAAATTTTTTTTTCGAGTTCAACATTTTGTTAGTCCGTTAAAAATTGCAGTCACCGTTAATGAGAAATTTTTGTTTCACTGTTAGCCATTGAGTGGACACTGGACTGCGAGACCTTGGCTGGCAGCCAGAGATCGACAAGATATTCCTATATTAGTACAAAGAACCAAATCATCAGGTAGGCAAAGTTTTTTTTTTCAAAAAAAAAAACCTTTGAACCTAATCAGCGCATTATATAAGAAACAGTGTTAGGATTAGGTCACCTAGATAACATAAGACGTTATTGTTAAAAAAGAAACAAAATGTATTGCCTCATAACAATTCCTTTGCAAGATTACGAGTTTGTTAACTACACTAACGGTTCTTCGCGACTTCGTTATGCGAATGTAAGATTTCACTTTTCTACTCCTTTTTACCCCCTTAGAAGTTGTCATTTTCAAGAATCTTGAACTAAGTAGGTACTTCATTGGGTTAGACTACATTTAGTCTAACCCAATGAAGTAGCTTGATGTAATGTTTTATTAAATAAGCTTCAAAACTGTCGGAGTTTTATATACCTTTTTTTACCCCTCTTCTAAAAATCCTTTCTTAGTGCTCGCTCACCTACAGAGTAAAATAAAGTATTTTGCAAAATTTGGGCTGTGCGTTGATATGGACTATATATCAGCATGTGCTAAAGAAAATGCTAGAATAAAATAAATGTTAAATATACAAATTTCACCAAGCTAAATAGGTACTTTAACTTTTTTAACATGGAAAGTGGTATTTTATTGTAGATTCATGAAATATCAAATGAAACCGATATAAAATATCAAAACTGGCTATTTCAAACTCCAGTCGCAGAATTAATAAAGGACTCCTGGAACGGTATATTTACAAAGCCGTCCCAAATCCTAGTGGTTTTTTTGTATATTAGGGGGATTTTAGGTAAGGTTTTCTTCTACTAAATCTCACTTAATCATCGTATTTAAAAGCTTAAGTATTCACATATACTTATGTACCGGGACTTAAACAACAAAAACTTTTTTTTTTGCAAATTCTACTCAAGTTAGATTATTAGAATTTTAAGAAACATATTTTACCTGCTTTTCGCGATGTTTAATAATAGTTAGTTAAGATTATACTAATTTACTAATTTAGAATAAAGTCCATTACCAATTCGATGCGGTTGCATTTAATTATAGCGGGTCCCCAAGACTTCGTTTGCACACCAACAAGATTTCCCATACAAACTGTTATCCCCCATTTCACGGTGTGATATTTTTAACTGTTTTAGGCATTATTCTGCTATTCGGAGGGCAGACGAATCGATAAAATTAAAGATCTCGAATATCGGTCCAGCCATTCTAGAGTTATAAATGTTGTACTTAACTCGGCTTTTGTTTTATATATATATATATATATATATATATATATATATATATATATATATATATAAAACACGTTGCATATAAGCAACTTATTTGAAAATCTGAGCAATGTATGTGATGTTGTTCAATAAATTTATACATATATAAAAGTATATATACTTTTTACAAACTATGTATTAAAATACCAAAAAATTAAAATTTTGTCTAAATCTATGAAAAAGTACATTTTCACATACCAGCAGCAGTAAGTATCACTCACATTCATTATAAAGTGAATACTGACGACGTAACGTTTCCTTCACGAACATTGAAAACCCGTCATCTTCGTCGAGCACGTCCGTAATTAACAAAAACATATTTTCATTTCGTAAACGTAAACGACACCAACGATTTTTGTTGACGGGTGTAATAAAACTTGGTCAAAGTGAGACAATGACCTTTACGCTGATCATAATTTTGGCTACCTCATCCCAGACTACGTCAACATTCTATTTCCGTGAACGTCGTCACTACACGAAGTGAGGTAAAAGAAATGCGGTTGGTTGTGACTTGGGATAAAAGCTTTCATACGTGCCGGTGCTAGCACACGCGGTAATAAAGCGCACGCGCGTTTATTACCTTGCACTCTCCTGACAGCACCTACATTACACAATCCCAAAGAAAAGTATAAAGGATGATCATGAGCAGACGAGATCACGTGTCAGTACTTGGGCAGGGCAACAGTTTTATAATGCCAGTTGGCTTTTCCATAAGCTTGAGCAAAAAATGCATAAGAATTCAGGACATTCAGATGAATATTCTTGATATAAAGAAAATATTAGATCAACAAATGGGGTTGTAGGGTCCCCAAACCATTTTTGTTTCATTTCATGCAATAATAAAAATAGACTAGTAGGTAATACACGAAAGAAAACTAACGCTTAAGAATCCTAATAATATAGGAAAGCTAAATTCAGGGAACATATTGGAATCGACGCTGAAATTCTACCAATAGTCGACGATTGAATCGCTTCAAAGCTAATATCAACAACACTTTATCCCCGTGAGTGAGTTTGTATAAAACTTTGTCAATTTTGAAGCCAGAAAGCCAAGGATTGGCACAAGGGATCAGTTTTACAATAAAAAAAGTTGATCTTATTTTGAAAGTCGTCTTTTCTTTGAGAAAATAAAATAACACGTAAAAGTTTCTAATCCAATATTTAAAACAAAATCAACGAAGAGAAGTGATAATAAGAATTGTTCAAGGGTAGTTTCGAAGTATTTATGGTGGTGGTATAAATGAAGTTTCCTGATTACCTAATCTAAAATATATATAAGTAGTTTCAATATTAAGAAAAAAACGTTAGTTAATTGATAATAAATACACTTAAAGAGTTAGAAAAAGTTGGAAAAATACGTGTAATAACAGCTTTTTATCGGCCAAATTTAAAAGAAACGTGTAAGGAAGTCGCAACATTTTAGTGCTTTTTTCAGGCTGTTGTATTTTTTGTTGGTTTATTTTAATTTTACTATTTTTGGTGATAGGTATACTACTCTGCCCGATTTTACATAAACCAATGCCGAAATAGTACAGAATAAACTGTGGTGGCTTTCCATAACTTCCTAAGCGTTAAGGACCATGATCAGGCACAATCAAACTATGACACCCGGATGCAATATGCTTAAAAACCTAATAATGTTGTAGCAAAAACAGTACACGTGCCAACAAAATCTGAACAATTCCATTGATATCTCCTGGATTCCATCATCCGATCCTTACTTGATAATGGTACCACTTCAAGAGTAAGCCTTTTTAATCAAAAAAAAATGAAAACCGGTATACAATTAACGGAG
This sequence comes from Pyrausta nigrata, assembly GCA_949316185.1. Lineage (NCBI taxonomy): Eukaryota > Metazoa > Arthropoda > Insecta > Lepidoptera > Crambidae > Pyrausta > Pyrausta nigrata. The sequence continues at coordinate 7,934,882 of OX438936.1, forward strand.
AAATTGGTGATTACATACATAAAAAAATAGAACCTCCTCCTTAATTATTGGCGTCGGATAAAAACAAAGATTTTACTTAAAATAAATTACCTTAATTCCATCGAATGTATGAAAGAAGTACAAGATGTGCTATAAACCAGCCAAAACAATAAAAAAGTGTTTGCTTTAGTTTTGTGTGTTCCAATAAATTTCAGACAACAACGTTGTTTGGTAAACATTAAACTCTGTTGACATTCATTATAGAGTTTCCCGAAGGGCGACCGAGCTGAATCCTACGATTTTAATTGGCAGTTGTGAAAAGGTGATTTTATTTGTACCTACTCAGAGCGAGAACTCTGCAGGTCTTGCTAAGCATTTTCCAAAGAGGTGGTTAAATACAGGGTTACCCAACCATCTAGGACAAAGCAGTGAGGGTTACCGCTTTTAAGCCGCCTTTTTGTTTGTAGCTGTTTAACAATCACCAATTATTTATGAAGCATTTCTACTATTAAGAAATCCTTTGATCTTATGGTCTAAATACATAAATCTAGAAAGATTTATTAGGATGATCGAGAGTATCTAGAAAGATACTCTTATCTTCTGTAGTGGTGATGGCGAAACTAAAATGGCTTCTAGTTTTAAGGAATGGTGACACTGATTGAAACCAAGACCACCGAATTTGACAGCCTGGATTTTAACTAAAGGGATCTCTAAAGGATAATGTCAGTTCACATCTTTAGAAACATTTTAATCTACTGTTGAGCAGAACAGAGAGGTTATGTATTACTAAGTTGGCAAAATAAATAAAAACACTTTTAATGAAATAACTAGATCACCCTAAGTTTAATACGAATTTGTTAATTGAATAGGATTGGATGGAGATACCTTTCCGATTTGACGATTACAGCTATACGTCTTTGGTTAACGGAGTTGCGTCTGCCTACGATGTTTGCTTTAATTCACTCCATTAGCACTTGTGTATTGGTCTTACGCGTAAACTAAACGCAAAGGAGAACTAATGATAGCTACCAAGACTGTTTCAGTAACACAACATATCTTGCCCGACACCGCGCCGCTGCCGCAGTTCCAAAATATCTTCCATACAAACATAACCAGTTCACTAAAGTTTTCTAAATAATAAATGAAGCTGACGACGCCGACGGAAGTACCGCTTTTGACGTAAAATACGAAATAATACGCAGAAGTGTCACTGGAGTGGAGAGTTTGATTTATATGAAGCTATTGCTTCCGCACGCTAGCGCCAATATCTAAATAAACACGAAATCTACCAAATTAACACAGTCAATGTACTTTAGTCCTTGAGTATGCTTTTTTTGTAAATTTTGACTAAAAATATGTGATATGGTGTATATTCAAAGAGAAGATAATAATATCAGATACCTACGGCTGCTATAAATATGCAGGTAAATACAAGGTCGTTGCCAGATACTTTTTAGAGGGAATCTGTTGTTTCCGTCTATTGTTTACAAAGATGAAATTTTCGAAGAATGTTGCTATATCTTCGTTTAAAAAAGGTTCATAACAAATGTTACGCAAAGTTTTTAATTTTTATGTAAAAATGGTGCATGTAAAGTTCTAAGACCCGAGTTCACAAATTTTTAAGCAGCCGGCAACCATCGATTGACGGTAAATTATTTGACATAATTCCCATACCTACAATTTATGTCACATCATGCTAAATCGGCTGATTAAAAGTTAAACATGTATCAAATTGGTGAACTATAGGGTAAGATGTCGATTAAAACAGAATAGCAGAAATCTATCTCAAATGGGTAACCAACTCATAGGGGGTTGAAAAGATAATAAATAAAAACATACTCATTAATACAGAAATTACAAGATATTAATTCATGCAGCTGTTTTATTGTGACAGCATTTGTTGTGATGATTGTACGAGGAGTAACAAAATCCAACAGTGAATAGGTACATGGTATAAAGCACTTTTAATTTACTACATACCTCTAAATCTGAGTCTACGCCTTCCACTGAAGAATGTATTTCGGAACGCAACGAAATCCTATTAGGTTTGCGCGTTAAGCTGTTTACACCCATAAGTTTGTTGGACCGGCCTACTGTAACACCGCCACTACCAACTATTTCAGGCTCTCGAAACGACAATTTTTTTCGAGGTTTCTCGTTGCCGTCTTGCAGGTTAACATCTTGGTTACTTAACCTTTCAGAAACCGGTAGAACTAGCCGAGATTGCACTGATACGTCTTCAGCAGATTCGAATTGTCTTTGAGTTATAGGCGATATATCATCTGGAAAACTGCCACTAAGGAATTCATTAACATCTTCATATCTCTTTACGGCACCAACTGACAAAGGTCTTGGTTTTGCACCAGGTTCGCGAGTAGTTCCGCCATCAATTCGACTCCTGTGTTTAGATCTACGAATCTCGCTGAATTCAGGTTCAGATTGGCTGATTTTCAATCTGTCAGGCTTTTTCTTGTCTTTTGTATCTTGTTTAATCAGTTTTGGGCGCTGTGGTTCATTTTTTGGTTTCAACGCACCGCTTAGTGAAACAAGCGTACTTCTAGCTTTTAGTAAAACTTCTGTGGGTAGGTTTTTTAAAAGGTGATCATTTTTCCTTTGTTTAGGATCTCTTTGGTTAGACATCGTTTTTATTCAATTTCACATGTGAGATTGTTTCGGTTCGCAGTTCGATATCAAAGTGTACACCGCACCGGCGCGCGCGCATCGCTCGGCGTTTCGCGAAACAACTAAAGTGGCAGTGGCATCGAGGGAACGTACGACACGCGTCGCTTCAAACACCACAAATAAACATTCACGTACTTTTAAGAATAGTGCGAGAAAACGTCAAGATGTTTTGTTGGACACGTTAGCGTTCACCTACAGTAAGTAGCTTTAAAATACGCAAATAAAATTAAAATTATTCCGTTATGAAGCATCTTAGATTAAAAGTGAATATAAAGCCCATTAGTTGGTAAAATATTTTCCGAAAACGAATAATGACATGAACAACTCAAACTGTATATAAAAAATAAATGAGTCTTCTTCAACAGGGAAACAAAATGTGTAGTTAAAACAAAGTTGTTTATCCCAAAATCCTAATCTTAAGGAGTTGCCAAGTTGAATTCCCGTGTGGATTGACTTATTTCAGCTACAGTTGTTTGCTAGACATTGTCTTTATATGTATATATGATTCATACATTCATTAAAAGTTGGTAGGTAGCTCGTCTTTACACGATCATAATGAAAATTGAACTCAGGATACAACTTGAATAAAACGGGACCCGTTCGTAATTTTAAAACATAAGGAGTAAATGCCATGTTTGTTTGAAATTAGAAATCAAACTATCGTTTTAGGAACTAAGCAGTCGCTCTACCTAGTCCAAACAATATTGTTGCACGTGCAAATTCTGGCTGTTTAGAGAGTGTGTAAAGAAACCACAATCGTAATCCACGGCCCATAAAGTACATTGCAATCAATTGGCGTAATTAAAAAGCCACCTCGAACGGCTTAATGCAAACAGTTCTGTTACTTCTTGAATATTTATGGCCTTCGGGAACGAGTGATCGGCGACTGTAATTGATTATAAAAGTCGGCAGCTTGTGAAATAGAAGATTTATATTGACCGTAAACAAAAGTAGGTAGATTATGTTCTCAGAGTTAACAGTTAGAACAGAAATACGGTCTGAAATATACACAATTACAATTAGTGCTTCATGTCAAAATGTTTTAAAACACTAAAAAACTTCATTTAAAAATCGTTGTTACGTGAATACGAGTTCCAAACTACTACGTTTATGAAGCAAATTTTTATCGTTTGCTAAATATAGTTTCGTCATAATATTCATACATAAAAATAATCCTTTTTTATTTCGAGATAGGTACCTAAAAATGATTTGGCATTCAGAAATCAGGCGTTATAACTACTGTCAGCGCTCAAATCAAACGAGTGCTTTGACAGATTTAGCACGCCCAAATAAACTGGTCTTCGTCACCTTCCGCACCGAAAAGCATAACATTCATACTCTGCGTAATATAGCGCTGAATTATAAGTGCTTTTCAAGATTTTATTGTTTTCTGTGAATATCCAGAATAACGTCCAGATTGGTACCCTGAAGGATTACCTGTTCCTATTTAACCGCATCGTAGTATTTGAATAAAATAAAAAATACTTTTTTGTATATTTATATACAAATACTTATATTTTATTTCATAATTAGGTAGGCAAGGTAAAGGTATATAAGATATGTACTCGTATATACTAATTCACAAAAGCCTATGCGTAATAGTTGGTAAACTGATCAAGGGTTGTATTGCGGTTGACGTATAATGCTGTGTTTAGTTGAGAACTATTGTGTGGCCAATTTCTACTATTTACTTTGAACGTCCAGTTCTTAGAAAAACTGAAGCCACAAATACACCTTTCGGGTGTATCATGATTTCTTGAAACTATTCATTATGTACAAAGAGACGGACATAAAACATCATGACGTCTAGTCACAAACGTGCCACTGTTAAGACTAATATAGCTTTTAAAAATACCTGCCAAGATTTTCTATACAGCAGACATCATTCTTTTAAATATTTTTTAAAGTCAACGTTTTATAGGCCACTGGAGTTCTCTAAATATTTTAACTGATTAATTGACATTTGTGGATTTATTTTGACCTAAACTAAATACAAAAATCATTTTACAACTTTTAGTCACGCACATGTTCAAAGTACTACATTCAAACAAAACAATAGATCCCAAGAAAAACTATACTGTGATTAAAAAGCTTTAAATTTGGAACCCATTTCATTTCCAGACAAAGTCAGCAAATCTTATAAATTCTTGAGTGCAATATACTTACTTTTGAAAATAAAATAATATTTTCATGCCAAATGGATATCTGCAATATCAAAGTATTTTTCCAGCGTGCATATAGTCGTGTTGCTTTTATATGAAAAAGTACGTTAATGTTTCCTGTTCACGTTCTTTCTCCTTATTATTTTGTTCATATAGGTTGGCCCTAAAAATCGTGGCTCAAACAAAACAAAGAGATAAGGAAGGTTATTTCCGGTTATAAAAATTCTAATACCGTGTGACTTCAAATCGACTCGAAATTGAAGTTATGGCTGGTTCTGTATTTTTTAACAAAACCAGCCGTATTTTTTTTTTAAGTAATTCCGTGAAAATATTTTTCGTCAGAAATAACCACCTTTATCACCACGATTTACGGGGCCACCCTGTATGTACACCGAAGGGGATGCTAAAGAAAAGCTATCCATTGTTACTTAGAGTAGATTAAGCGATTTGGATTGTAACAACTTGTTAGAACAAAGGGGAAAGTTACAGTATCAGAACAAAGTTGCACCCTCCCAAAACGATTACTTTCTTATGAAGTTGGATGAACATATTGAGATATTAAGTTGCTGATTAAAATTTTGTAGCCTCAGCGATGAAATTCTTGTAGCAACTTAACGTAACAACACATGTTTTAGTCTATTTTTATGGAATTATGTTTAAGTAATTATAAGTATAATATAATATAAGTCAGCCTATTAGATCCCACTGCTGCGAAAAGGCCTCACCTCAACTATGAGGAGGAACGAGCCATACTTCACCACGCGGGCTCAGTGCGGATTGGTGGAGGGGTGTATGTAAGGCAAGGGACAAACCTTACTGTCAGAAGTTATCAAGCCGCCCTAGGGCCTCTGACTAGGCTTAACGACTAATACCACAGATATTAGCCGGGACCAACTGCTTAACGTGCCTTCCGAAGCACGGAGATGCTTGTCATGAATGTCACTTAAATGGTCAGAATGGTCACCCATCCAATCACGACCGCGCCGTGGGTTGCTTAACTTTTGGTATCACTACCAAAGCGCTGCCGCCACTGCGCCACAAGCACCTTTAAATAATTAATAGCAGATATTCATTTCATCTAACCAATGTATGAAAAAGCATTTAAAAAGCTTATGTAGGTACTCGTATAAAGCTAATTATGTTTACATAATTAATAGTACAGACAGATATATATTTCATCTATACGATGTATAAAAAAGCCTAGAAAAATGTACTTAACCTATACCTACTAAAAATAGTTTTATTTAAATCATATCTTACTAGTGGTAAGAACATATATGAAATGGACAATACACGCAAAAAAAGCATATTATTAAGTGTTTTTGTAAAATGCTAAACTGTTATTAATAAACAAAATATCAGAACAAATATTCAAAAAGAATACTTAAGTATACAAAATCATAAGACGTTAACTTATTACGTCGTAAGGCTAATTTTACTAGAATCTTTGATGTCGAGAATGTGTAGAGATACGGAATAATATTTCATGAGAATGTGATGTTGTGTCGCACGAACTAATGAAATATTTTCCGATAAACCCATAGATTGCTGCGATTGACTTTGATCTCTGAACTCTACATGATAATAATGAAAGCATTATTTACCAAAAATACGAAATTAGACGAGTTCTTGTTTATCGGACAGGCGCTGGCCTCTTACGAGAATCGAACCCCTAATTGCAAACTATGTAGTTGGTCGGAATTATGACTATATGTTTATTAATACTTACTATATTGGTAGCATTGCTGTACATCAGGCACATGGTGATTGCTTTGCGTTAAGCCATTACCATGACATGGTATTGTAATCAGAAAGCTAATTATCAAGTCAATTCATGAGTGGAAAGACACTGTTGCGTTTGATGATTTGACCTATTTAGGTACGTATATCTTTCAAAAATATTTTATCAAAATTATGAACCAACATTACGCAACGAAATGGTTTGCGAAGGTTTAATAATAACTTTACAAAGTTTAAGAAATTAACGAATTTTCAGTGTTCAGATTCTTCTTATCTTTCTGTTAGTATTTAATTTAATATTGTATTTTATTGAATCTTGCATTGTTAATGCCGTTTAAGATTTTATTTTATGAACAACAAACTGTTCGAAGAATTTTTAACGAGTTTGTAAACATCGGTCGATCTTTCGTAATCTGTAGGAGTTGCTGCTAGAGTTTCGATGCAGTTTTCTATTATACTTTAGATTTTTGTTCAATAGCTAGTTTTAACAACCACAGTTTTAGCCAATGGCTAGCAAAACACAATGCATTAGAATAGCAAAGTTCCATTAAATTAGACTTATTATTGTGAGTGTCTTTTACAAGATATTTCAATTGTGTAGGACATTGGGACCTTTTTGTCCCGCTTTACTAAAAATTGCGGACACAAATGAAAATTATTACTTAATGTGTATGTGTAATGTATGTGTTGTTTATTATACCTACGCAATAAGCGAAAAAGGTAAACGCCTGACGGCTATATTGATTAAGGCCTTCATGAGATTATTATGATGAGATTCTTGTATGTACCAATAACCAATTTTATCTAAATCTTTATACGAGTATTTAATATTTTCCTGTCATTAACGATATCCATTGACTAGTTTTACAAAGAAAAAGCATCGTGTAATGTGACGTGGAACACATAAACCAGTGTTGTTTGATACTAATGTGAATTGTCTAATAAAATTTTAAATGGAAGGAAGGTCATTATCTTTAATGTTTTCATAAAAACTGGAAGCTCCTTATTCTTTGCATCATTGAGCGGCCTAATCTGACGGCTTGGGCTGTAGTAAGGAGCGAGGAATGCCCACATATCGAGAGTGACACGGCAGCTGCGTTTTACGGCCGGCCAGTTTACGAGGCGCTGTTATCTTCATAAACTCAGTCGTACCGCAGATGTCCCTCCACTCCACAGCACGCACTTATGGCGTACAGCACTTAATATTCTTAATGCATGAGATAACAGCATCGATTCCAGATTAATTGTTTTTGTAAAAAGAAACACCAAGGTCGTATCAATGTTGTTAGGTCACAGAAAAGTAAAAAAATCCCAAATATTTTTTTAAATTAAAAAAATAAGCAGAGTACGATGAGTTAGAAATAAGATTTACTTTAGGAAATAAGATTACTTTAAAATAAATTGTATGTAATTTAAATCCCTATTGTGCTGAGGAGGAAATAAATGATTAGATTAGTTAAGAGACACGTTTTATTTTATGATGAGAAACACGATGTTATCTTTAAGAGTTATATTTAATATAATTAGGGCAATAAATAAAAAAATCAACCCCCAGTATGCTGAAACAGTAACAAAAAGTACCCTCCGTACGAAATAACATACAAAAATTTTTGCAAATGATACCGTAATTTAAATAACGAGATCTCATTGTAAATGTTATGTTATTAAAAGCCCTACAAAGCGGGAGTCAACACGGTTTGTAGGGCTTTTAAAATGGCTCGTAACAATTGTACTGGGTTTTGTAAAATGTACATTGCTTATTTATAAAAAAAACTATCTTGGAGCCTTAGTTAATGCAATGTCAAAAAAGTTTCCATCTAACACATTGAATAATTAAAGGAGCTTGTCAACGCACTGTGACATAAGTAACATTAACTGTCCTGAAGTTTTAAATATCTTAAAGCTATAGCCATATTGATAAACTGGTTCACACCACATAATGTCTGCTATATAATCTATGTTGGTATAAAAATAGGCCGGAAAATTATATTCTCGCGATTCTGAGGAATACTAAGTCGATTCCCAGGTGGGCACACAAAATGATATCACAAAGTGAGAAGGCTATATGGATTTAGTTAGTTGAAGTTAGAATATTTTCTTACAAAAATGAATTCTGCAGAACCAAAAATATACCTAAAACAAGTAGTAGGTTTAAACAAATGAAACAATATAGAAATTACGATAAATTATTGTTTTTAAGTGATAAGCATTCACTTTGCAATCTCCTCGCCTCTGGCGGTCATTTTTTCAAGTGCAATAATATATTTATTAATATAGAAATTATTTTTGAAAATATTTACAATTTTATGTCAGTTTTACGAGTATTAGCTCATATTTCTTGTAAATAATCTTCTAAGAAATTTATCTGATAAAATTCCTGCAGCGAAAAATGTACAAGTATCAATAATTCTTGTCCCAAGCACTAAAGAATAAAGTCGACAATGTTCAAGAGTTAATAAATAATAAATTACGATGGTGAAGCGCTACGGGCAAACTATTTAAATAATGAGTAATCATGGTATTAAACAAAGTTTTAAGAATCAGGAACGCAAATTGCCGCGAAGTTAAAAATAAATCTAGTTTACCGCGCAAATGTGTAATATTCGCAGAAGCAGTAAAATGTTTCATCATGATTTTTGAGGGCTTTTGGTAAAACTACGCTAAAATGAAATGTTTACTTTTATTCGACGATTATTTAAGTCAGGATGTATTGAAATATACCTACAGGCTGGAGTTTTTGCGATACCAGATAGGGAACATTGCTAATCCCTCAGTAATTTTTATAGGTATGTTTAGCCACGTGAGGACTGTAATCTGTTCGTGTTTCTTTAATAAATAAATTGTTTAGTTTCTTAATTGAAATAAGGAAAACGGACTTTCATTCCTTTTTCATTGCCAATCCGAAAATCGATCAGATTCTACGTTAAAAATTGCTTCTTTTTTCATAAATTGGATTATTATTGAAAGTTGTTGTTGTACAAACTTCCACCCCCTTTTAACCCCTTTTTTTCGAGTTTTAGACAAAAATATTCCATCCTTAATGACCTTCGCTATAAAAGAAAGCATGGTTAATGTTTGTATCGATGTAGTCTGTTTTGTGTATTATGAATAAATAAATAAATAAATGGTGCAAAATTTCAAGTTTCTAATCCCAGTAGTTTGGGCTTTGAAGTGTCAGTCATTAAAGAGTCAGTTTTTCTCATTAAATATTTAGACGTCAACGTTCTGAGAAATACAAATTAAAAGGACATTCTTTCAACAATATACAAAAAATATGAATGCTCGTCTTAAATTGAATTTATATTTGGGGTCAAATATTATTTTGTTCCACAAGTAAATAATATATTTGCTTTACTACAACGCGGTCGTGCGTGCGAATAAAAGGAATATATATTCCTTTAAATGAATTAGTTCTGTCAGTCAGTGGAATATCAGCATTGCTGGAATGTAATTTATTAGTTGAAAATGAATAACGGAAATATTTTACTAACTTCCCAATAGATGTAACAAGGATATAACAATATTTTTCCAAGTTAAACGATGCAATATTTTTTGATATTGCTATAAAAATCCTTCTAAAGGACTAAAATGAAGAACATTGCGGTCATAAATAGAACGAAAACACACATAATTTTAGCGTACTTTTTGATAGTGTATACAAATACTTAGTACTTACAAGCACATTTGAACTTCACTTGTCAACAAGTGAAGTACGTACTGTACGTACATGTATTGATTTTATCATGTTGGACATTCTCCTTTAGTTGCAAGTAACTTGTCATACTAACCTTTCTGTTGCTTTTAAAGACATTGCACTTGAAAACGTTGGTGGCGCCGTCGCGGGCGATATAAGAGAATATCTTCAGGTCGGAGCTGTCGTGCGACACGTAGAAGATACGGTAGATCGGGTGGTGCATTATTTCAATGCATTCGCTGCTAGTACTGTTTCTGCTGCTGCGACCGAACAACTTGGAACTTGAGCTCCGCTGCAGAAAGAATGAATCAATAAAAATAATGCAATTTTAAAATGAATGCGCAATGCAAATACAAAAATAGTAAGCAAGTCAATTAGGTATTCATACGAAAGTGCGAATATTATAAAAAAACACCATACAAACAATTTATTTTACTAATCATTCAATTGACGTTGACTAGCGACCCTGAAGTTATGTTGTAAAGTAATATTATTGTTACTTGTTCATAATGTAAAGGCAATGTATCAATAATATCCCAGTAAAAATACCTAATAATATAGAAGCAATGCGTCAATAATATCTTAGTAAAAATACCTAACCAGATGATTAAAATATGAACTGAACTAGGAGCAGATTAATTAACAATAAGTAATTATCAATAGCCCGCAGCTATACTTGCTTGCTTTGTTATATTTTAGGGCCACGTTTTAGATGTACAACGTCTCTGATCTTTCGTTCAAAGAACGCAATAAATTTAATTGGCTCTCGTTTCATTTTATATTAGGCTATTATTTTTCTTACGTTACAGAGTCAACATCGGCCGTTACTGTGCACACAATTAGATTTTTCTGTAAAATTACTTTGAAGAAACTCGCTTTTTTCCGTCTGTAAGTAGGTAGTATTAAGTGATACCACAATATGACTGAAAAGAGATTTATTGCATGTCACGATAGTTTCTTTTTAATATTGTGTGCTAGGTGCACCACATCTTAGATGCTAGAAAAATAAATATTTATAGTAAGTATTTTTATCCGTGTTGATAGGGTTGCCATAATAAGTTACATTTTATCTCAAGCTGTAAGCGCGTTTTAAAGTTTGATTGGCCTAAATATAAGCGTCCAACATACATAAATGGAAACTCATGTAAGTAACATGTTTGTTCTGGGCAATGAAAACAACATTTATCATTCGGACAGCCTGACGTTGAAAACCAATTATCCGATAAAATCACAACAGACGACGCATCATTCGCTAATAGGCAAGGGATCCGCAACCATGACCGTGAAGTCGTAGACTCACCTACTAATAAGAAATAAATAGATCTCAATTAGCCCTGAGCTTGAAACGCAATTACAAGCCGTCTCTTGGGGGCTGATAACAACATCCTACCCTTACTATTCTCAATCTCAATTTGTTTTATGAACGCGAAAGCAACAATGGTTATATATTTAAGCTTTATTGCACAGCTGAAATTTTGAACAAAAGACGGACTTAATGCAAAGTGACATTTTATTTATTCTCATTATTTGTTTTGTGTTCACACCTAAACTGTAAAATTCTTAAGTTTTCTAATTGGCAATGCAATACTTTCAATTTTTGATGCTAAATAACCCTTTTCTATTACCTACAACTGAAAAGAAGCCGCAGAGTTTCGCATAATGTGCTGTTGTCATTACTCGTAAGTAAGACCTACTCAGTTGTGTTGACGTATGTGTTTCAACCTTTTAATCTAAATAATTGGAAATAAGAGTGTTTTTAGAGTTGTACGGATTTGCTCACGCACGGGGTATTGAGATACATAATCTGTGATGCCAAAGAACAATGTCACTACACCGCTTTTGAACACATGTCATTGTGTCACTGCACTGTCGCGGGTACTACGATTATGTATCTCAATCCTGTGTGTGAGCAAATACGCATGACTATAAAAACGACCTAAGTTTCAATAAGAACTTTTATCCACCTTCGTAATTTTGTGGTAGTAAAATATTAGATTTCCCTGGAGAATGAAATGGCTGGCGGCTCCATTGCTCAACTTCATGATGGTGATCGGCCAAAGTCACCCAAAGTGGCTAAAGCGTGAATATGAATTGAACCCTTGAGTGGGGGATCGCCGAAGTTTTCAATTTAACTCGGTGCCGAGTTAAAAGCGGCCAGTTTTTATTAGAATATCATGAATAAAGGATATATATATCTTTTACACCTTTTCAAGTCGATAGCCGCCACTATAATATTTTGTATCAGGACAAGGATTTCACATTACGTAGGCATAGACATTTCTATTTTAACTGACGATACGGAGTATGTTTTAAAAATTTTGCAGTTTTATAATACTAAACCCTTTACCGGTATAAAAAATTTTGATATTTATTGGATTCAAAATGTATCGTAACGATATAAAGTAAACATTGCAGTGGCAATGTTTCTACCACTAACAACTGGATAAAGGAAAGTTTCTGCGGCAGAAAATATCATATTTTAGCCTTAACTAAAGTGTATCTATGGGATCAGCATAGAACTTTCAGGAAAAAAACCCTTTTCTAAACCAACCTTGAAGAAATGACAAAAAGTACTCATAATTCTAGATTTGATTGCGAGCAGCAGGTATATATTTACCCACAGCCTACAGCATGATTTAAAATGCATTTGTTTAGGTAGATTTTTTTTAGTATAAATATAAGTATTTAATGTGGTTTCAGCAACTTATCTTTCATTGAATAAATACATGTTCATTTGATTTGATAGTGACAAGATATGTTTATGTATAATGTTTCGATAATGACAGCTTACTTTACATTTAAAGAAGGCCTGTCTTCCTTAAATGTACTCGTAAAGTAAGAAACTTTACTAAGGCGAAATTCACATTGGCCATGAAATAAAAATAAAACTACTTGCCTTGACTTTTGCTTTCTTCTTGCGAGTCGTAACGCGAACTCCGTCAGTGGAAACGTCAACCGTAACCTTTCGTTTTTTCACCCCCTTGGCTTTGAATTCGTACTGAAAAAGAAAAAGTACATCAATAATATATAACGCTAGCTGTATTTAAAATGAACTTGGCAATTGCTAACTTCTAAAGGCCGCCCGTGATACAGGCATTAAAGCCTAGGAGACCGCTTGATAACCTTTTGTCAAATGTCTTTATTGTAATTAATATTTTTGAATTTAGAATATACAAGTAGTCCTAGGAAAAAACGGTCACATTTACCAACTAAGTCAGAACCACAATATTCTCCTTGTCGAGAATAGGTAGCCTCGTATAATGTAGAAAAAAAACGCACTTCATTATTCAGGTTAAGTTAATAGTACCTAGTTAAAAAAGGTATATGAAAAAACCGACCAAGTGCGAGTCGGAGTCGCGCCGAAGGCTTCCGTACCATTAACTTAAAACATTAGACAGTATAGGCAAAAAAAGGTATATATTTTTATTTTATTTATAATTTCATTAGTATTCATCACAGGAAACAATTATTAATTTTAAATAAGAGTTTCCGCGCCTGTTTCCTTTCGTGAGTGATTTGAAGATTATAGGTTTAAGATTTTAGAAATTACAGGGGGGGGGACAACGTGTAAACGACTTTGGCGGGCTATATCTCGCAAATGGTAAAGCTGATAAAAAAAGTATTGTAAAGAAACCCTACCTTATTTTCACGGTACCCCACACGAGGGGGTGCACAAAAAATAATTCACCCCCCCTTTACATGTATGGGAAGGTACCCTTAAAAAGGGGTAATTTTATTTTTTTGTATTTAAAAAAATGAGATCTATATGTGAAGTATCCTTGAACCATGTTACATGCAAATCAGTCCATAAACGTAGAAGATATTCTGCTGTGACAGAAGATCGTTCAGTCCGTCCGTCCTAGTGGACGGACGGACTGAACGATCTTACAAGGGTTCCTTGTCGGACTACGGAACCCTAAAAAGTATCTTGAGTTTGTTGGAAAAGATAAAAGAACCGTCAAAACTTCGTTATTTCTTGTTAAGAAACTTCATAACAAACGTTACGAAAAGATTTATGTCACATAAAGTAGACACTCATGTCAGTGTGAAAAGTAACTAAGTAAAATGCCTACTACGGATATTATTTTGAGTTGTAGCAAATTCGTTATTTAATATGATACAAAAAAATATATCCCTTACATTTGGAACTCATCTCATTCAATTTCATTCCAAAACTTGAAAACTACGAAGCATTCAGTAATTAATTTAAGGAACAAGCATTTTAGTTTTGCTTACATACGTAACGATTGAGTTTTTTAATTTAGTATTTTTCTTATACGTCATTATGTGATTAGAATAGAATTTATTTGAGTTTTACCTTTTAAAATGAAATTACTACTAACTATAATAGAAATAAATATCGACGGTTTTGATAGTGAGGAAGTCTTTTAAAAAATCCTCCACCGTATGTATGCAACCCTCAAGTCTTTTTAGACTTGGGGAAAACCTCCCAGATAAAAAAATAATAACGATTATTGTGATATGTGATGTGGAGTACACTGTACATCATTTCGAAAGCACAAAAAATATTCCCTCGCGTTCACAAAGCGTCAAATAAATTTCTTCTAATTTGAACGCATCACAGCATATTTCTTTCTTGAAACATGAAAACTTGTATGTCCTGCCCTACAGGTGTATTATAAGACGACTTGGGCCCACTTGCGCCAGTCCGGCTTAGCTAATCCGCACTTGCGCAAATGGGCTTGCAACTCAGATTATAGGCCTTGCCCTAGTCCGGATTAGCTAATCTGACAGGCGCAAGTGGACTTTCCAGACTAGCGCAAGTGGACTTTCCAGATTAGCTAATCCAGACTTGCGCAAGTGGACTTTCCAGATTAGCTAATCCAGACTTGCGTAAGTGTTCTTTCCAGATTAGCTAATCCAGACTTGCGCGAGTGGACTTTCAAAATTAGCTAATAAAGACTTGTGAAAGTGGACTTTCCAGATTAGCTAATCCAGACTTGCGCAAGTGGACTTCCCAGATAAGCTAATCCAGACTTGCGCAAGTGGACTTTCCAGATTAGCTAATCCAGACTTGCGCATGTGGACTTTCAACTCAGATAATAGGCCTCGAACATTCCGGATTAGCTAATATGGACGTGCGCAAGTGAGACTTAGGCGGCAGCTCAAAAGTCTGCCATCAATTTATCTTTCATCATTAGCATCTTTACATTTTTATGATAGTATATGTCATGTGTATATGTATACTGATCTAAGACTGTAGTTTAGGTACATTTCAAGTAAATTAATGTAGTTTAATTACTGTCTGTTTTCATAAGTCAAGTCATGCTATACCGTTGTTTTTTGTAAATCAATGGACGAAAACCGTTACATTTACATAACGTAAAAATAATCTATACAAAAGAATTCAGCGTTCCTTAGGATCATTTTACTTAAAGCTAACAAGTAGGCTTCATTATTACATAAAAGGCGGAATAATTTCATAAAAACGGAAGCTAACGAGCAATTAGCTAGAGAGAAGGTAATAATAAGCTAAGAGCATTTTTATTATCATTGGGAGGAAACGATTATTTTGATCCTCGCCTTCAGCGTGCAGATTTTTAATCAGGTGTAGTGCTGATAGTAGATGATGTTATTTCATTTCATTTCTTAATATACTTTACAACAGCCGAAAACGACTTTTCTGTCAATCTAGGTGGTTGTTTTACAGGGTTATTTGTAAAACATTAATAAACCCTACGGTGTTATTACAAAAAAAATAGACCAGGTTTAAAATGGGTCTAAATATTAGCCGACAACAGAGGAGTTAATGATACATACGTGACATAACCTAATAGAGAAACGCTTTTCTAATTGGCTAGCTAATAGCTTAGACCTGTCTTAAACCCGGTACTAAGTTTTTGGAATAACGGGGTTAAGGTTAGGATCTGGTGCTAAAATATGCTTTCTCTATGAGACTAACATCGAAATCTAAAAAAAAATCTCTAAATACATCATGTTATTGCTGGTGATTTAGTATGGGAGATTTTTTTCTCGATTCTCGTGTAAATAGCCCTTGAAATATTTATTTGAAAATAAACAAAAACCAAATTTTTTACGTGTCTCTTGCACACTTTTCGGGCGTTAGAAGTATTAAAAAAGCAAAAGTTTAGTTAAATCAACTGTCTCTTGTAAGCTTTAACAAGACTTAATCTAACCAAAAACACTAAGTTGCAGTAATAATATCTGTAAAAAAATACTTGAAGAAGATGCAAATACATACTGAAAGTAAACTTATTGATGCCTATTTTATTATTCAGATATTTTAATTTTACCTTCATCCAAAAAAGGGTTTCCGCAAAGTGAACCTGGCGCTATTTATCATGTTTATCTTAACGTTATGGTCTGTGACAGTGACAAATACTGGAGCTTAGCCCGTTCCTTCAGCCTCTGGTATTACCTAAACGAATTACTTACTTGTACATTTTATCAATTCAGGCAAATATTCAAATTTTAGCGATTCATCGCGACTTCGCCCATGAAAATATCGGTATTTCGAAATAAACTGTCATCCCCATTTCCCTTAAAAAAATTATATCGCTATATAAAGTAACCTCTTTCCTAGGGTCTCAAACTATCTCTTGTCAAATTACAACTCCATCAGTGCAGCGGTTTAAGCGTGAAGAGCTAACAGACAGAACACTGGTATTTATAATACATATTAATACAAATTGATATTATGGGTATTACGTAATTGAGATCACATTTGAAGCAAACTTTTTAAATTAGCTGTCTCATATTATTTGATATGTTGAATAGAGTTTGAAAGTATTTATAGGTAATGTGGTATGTGTGCGAAATCTATTAAATGTCACTAGAAGACGGAGTAGTAAACAAACAGTAACGTTTTGTCGAAATAAAATTAAATTAAAGAGAGAAAAATGCTCAAGTGGAGTGTAATATAATGCAAATAGACTTGTAAATCGAGTACTTAAACGATATTTGCTACGTCGCCCAGTCAGCTGTTCTCGAGCTTTGCCTACATTTGTGTTTGAAGGACGGTCAGGGTATTTAAATTAAAAGATTTAAAACCAAAATAAAAACAATTGTAACTGCCGCACTCAAAGACGTCAATTACAAATAACTTATTAAGTCACGTTTTGTCACTTTCTTTGTTAATAAAACAGAAAAAAACTGCGTAAGATTTAATGAAGACTTAACGTCTTTGAGTATGGCAGTTAAAAACTTAGGTAGTAAGTATTTTTATTTGAATCGAGTTTTGACATTTCTTGTTATCCAGGCGTTAAAACAAACTATCAGCCATAAATATTAATACAAACACTCGCACCACATTTACGTAACCGCATAGATATAGGGTGATTCATTTATATTCAGGAGGAAGCGATGTCAGGACGCGTGTCATATTCATATTTCAATGTAACGCGATCGCTCGGCGCGGGCTCCGGCCCACACCCCGCTTATACGATAATAATGCGCCCCTCACGACCTATAGCGATCTGATCTTTTACCTACTTTTGGGATGACCGAAATTTCTTTGTTCTTTTCTTTTCCAGTCCTTCATACAGTACCTGCATCTATTTTGCATGAATACCAACCAACACACGTACGAAAGAATAACGTTCCCTTTTAAGAATGGAATAATGGAAAATTAATTCGTGTATCAACTGTCAGTAATTATAAAATCATAAACGCCCAGAATAAATGAATAGAAAAAGTGTAGTATTCCACCAGGACAAGGACAAGACCGCATCATCTTTCTCGACTAAACAAAACTTGATGAACCTTAGTTTGAAGTTTTACTACATCTTCCATACAGTCTAGACATAGCACCTTCGGATTATCAATTTATTACACCCTTTACAAAACTCTTTTAAAGAAAAATTGCATTTAAAGGAAGACTGTATAAGACATTCAAATCAGTTTTTCGCTCGTATAGCCCAAACATTTTTATAGCGACGGGAATGGTTCTGCCACAAAAATGCACAAAGTTAGTCGAAACAAATGGACATTACTTCATTATACAGGGGTTTTGGTGGTGGTATCGTTTGCCAAATTAAAATGGCGAATAAGGGGGGTCATACTTTACTTCAAATAAAGTTCAAGGTCTTACATAATTTTTCAATATTTTTTTCTTTTTTTACCCACGACGGAACGGAGCAGGTATGCGTTTAGGGTGAAAGATGTTTGTTTGTGTGCGTTTGTGCAAAGTAATGTTAGTAGAAGTCGGGGGTTTTGAGTTATTTTATTCTTTTTCGATGACACTTTTACCGGCGTGGGTTTTTTTCAAATTTTTTTAATTTTGCTTAATTTTTAATCCCAGAATCCAGTTTACCCCCATTATCCGCCATTTCAATTTGACTAACGATGCACCAAACATCCTGTATTAGTTTATTTATTTTCATATTTGTTTCTGCCTCCAATAAACACCACTTGGTATAAAAATGTTCGTGAGCGTTTTACCGCTCGACAACCCTAGAACAAAAATACAGTTTGAAGTGGGCTGGCGCTCTTCGTTCGGCTTCGGTTTTGTTCAAAGCGTTCGAAGCCTGCCAAGCAAATCTTTCTATAGAGTGATAAGGCGCAACTGTCACCGATAGTACTTATGTTCGTTTATTTTTTTATTTTTACAAGGCTGCCGACCGAAAAATGAAAAAGGAGCTATATGTATTCTTGTATGAATGTACTAACGAGTATCTTTGGTACGTATGATCAACCTACGAGTACACGTCTCTACCACTTATACTGTCATTTTAAAGCAAGTGCTAGTGCAAGTATGTAAAACCCCGACCTTCGGTGTTTTTTAAAAGCTGAAAGTTTGTCAGTGCAACATAGGTAAGAACGATCGATCATCATGAAGTTTAGGTCATCGTGGCTTTGGCAAGTAAACGGCAATAAATGTGGTAAAATACCAAACCCAAATTTATCAAACAATAAGGGGTGATTTTTTTAAATATTACTTTTAGAATATTATCAAAAATCAAGTCATTAATTGCCAGATACTTGATCGTGGTAACCCATCGCCAATGTTCGTTAGATTGTATTCTACTTACGTTATATCTACTATAAAAGCTATTTTTCACATATAATGTTTAGGCAATAATTCGATGATGTTTGCCCATCAGCCAAACAGAACTGACCGTTCCAAGCCCTTGCCAGACAAGCATTACCGTTTAACTGCCAAAGTCACGCGGACCCAAACTACATGATGGTCCATCGTTCTTACCTGTGTTGGGAGTATGTGCTAGGTAAACTTTTAGATTTAAACAAATAACAAAGGTCTGGGATTCACGAGCTCTTAGGATATTAGCATAACACTGAAATGAAAATGGAATGCAATTTTACTGGAGTTCTGCAATACAGCGCCGTTTTCTTACACCTGAACTTTTCCATGAAAAGCAATATATCGCGCAAAGTCAAGGCGCGGTGTAACAACGCTCAATTCCTTTCCACAAATAAGAACCAGCCATAGGAGTGCACAATTACTTACTGTTCTATTTTCAGTTATGCTATTATCATTTATCATAAGGCTCAGTTCTCTACCCGAGTAGTGATAGGTACAGTCCTTAACACTGTGTGAAGGTGTGTATATGATACTGTAAAAAATTATTATATGGCAAACCCTAAGATTCTCTCTCTCTCTCTAATCAGTAAATGTCCAAAAAATATAAATAAAAAGCAAATTGTACAACAACTTGTATTGATAGAAATACTTAAAAAAACGCGTTTTTATAGTGAAAATATAATTTGGTACCTTGTAAATAAGTTTGGTCACTAGCCACTCAAGGCTACGTAACAACTCTGCAGTTTTAATAGTACTGAGAGAACTTCGTGAGTCTTTGATACCACCACCCGTGGGCGAGTAATTGAAACTGACCCTTGGTCAACATTTACACTTTGCTAAAATCTAAGCACAGTGTCCTCCAAGGAAAGTAAATTACCCTTGGCAAACATTTGATCTTCGCTAAAACTACGTCGTTGGTTTCACTATCGGAAAAAAAATACCACTAGTATCTATACCACCACTGTGTTTAACGCTTGAATAAATATGTAATGGCTAATTTTGAATTAATGACAGATAGAAGACATCCTATATTATGATTAAAAATAATGTGGGACCTGAATTAAGGGTCATTTATTTTTAAAAATCATTGTCCTTAATACTATTTATTAAATCACATAAAAATAATCAGTTAACTAAATATGTACACTTAAAAAAAACTTTAAAATCTACTTATTCAAAAATGTAAACGTGTCCATGAGGCAAGGAAGCGAGAATGCTGGCTGCGTTTCCGCGTTGGATAGCCATACTTAGCCTCTGAGCGAGAAACGAGCCAGAAAATAATGTTACATTATAGATAGGGGGTGATGCTAGCATACAAACAATATAAGTAGTCGCAACGTAAAAAGAGATTTACGAATACTCACACGAACTCTACGCATTGCCGCAACGATTTCCACGCGACTTGTTGGTCGAGGCACATCCATTGTCCCGATGTACTGCAACAAAATATTTCATGTTAACCAACATGTAATACACCAATTAAAAGCGCAAAAATTATTTACAACAAATGTTTCACAGCGACTTTGCCCGGGTCTCTATTAATACACCGAATTTTAAAACAGCGAATTTCCTTTCGCAGAAAACTATTCAACGTTTTAGAATACATTTTTTTTTATTCACATGATAACGAATCAATAAAGTCTCATTTTATCGATCAACAATTCATCGCAAAAACTTTTCAAAATCTGTTTAATAGCTAAACAACGATTAATCGATTAAACATTTCATAAAGATATTACTTCATTAAAGTAACTTTTCAACTAAACATTATTTACTGTTACCTATCTTAAGTTGGAAAATATATTATTATGAAATAAATAATTTGTTGTAGTGGTCTACACTTCTAACCTAACCAAACCTAATGTAATCAAACCTTATCTAGATTGAATAAAAATTGTTTTCATGAATATACCGAACAATCAATATTTGTCAAAAAATAATAAACTTTTTTGTTTACTAAACATAATTATGTGAAACGTGCCATCGATGTAACGTTACATTTTAAATCGTATAAAAAGAGGAAATAAAATTCGAGAAACAAGTTTTTTGGTTAAGACTATTCGAAGAATTGTTAATGTGATGTAATGAATTTTGAGGAATTGTTTTTTGCCGAATTAAAATTGCTTGGAATAGTTTTCGGGGAAATGAAAATCGATTAATTTAATTGCGATAAAGTGACGGATTCCCACTTTGCCCACCTAGTTGACTGATTTCCTTCAGAGTACATCATCATCGCCACTGACGCTCTATTCATTTAGAGTACCTAACTAGAAATTGTATCCCTCTTTTCGGTCCCTTAGTCCTATGTTCGTTTAACGATCTTATTTAAAATTTAATTTAATTTTCATGCTTACTGCCTGTATTTAAGCGAACATGTTGCTATCTCAAATAACTATTTTAGTTTAAACATTCAAAATTAAGGCTAGGATCTTTCAAATTATCCTGTTTTTGTTATTTTAATCCAGAAAAAATGTATAATGGTATTCATGAACTGTTCTTGATTATTTTTAGGCTCAAAACACGATAATTATTTCTTCTGTTGCTCATAACAACATGCAAAGATAGGTCAGTTTATGACTATTTTAAAGTTTTACTTAAAGATTATTAACACTTTTCGGAAATCAGAAATAACGGTGCTAACACAACACTCGGATCCGAGGCAATATAAAAAATAGGGATTTCTATATTGACCCGACAAAATCTCACCCAATTGAGTATCTATCAAAGTACTCGTACTTCAAAGTACCGAGAGCTTTATAACACTCAAGATATTCAGTTTTAGATCTTGAGACTGGGATGGACCGCAGTAATTATTAATTACGCTGATATAACGCCGATACAAAGCACCTTTGACCAACCACACGTTATTAACGCGTTTGCCCAAATTAATTAGATGCTACGGAAGCCGTGCTGAACGCAATTAGCGTTGTTTTAATGCTAAATGTCACGGCGTTGAGCATAGTCGGACGGCTGTTTGTTTTCGAGTTCTGATCCGGAACAACATGGCATTCAGATATCCTACAGGCCCTATCCTATCCTATCCTACAGGTTGAATCAATTTTCATGCACACACATAAATCAAGTAAGCTTTGTAATGCACCAGATTTCCATCTTATCATTAACGGTCAGGACATACAGGCTACTTTTTGTCTCGATGTACAGGGGCTGTATTTTTGAATCACTCGTTTCACATTTTGTTGGCGAATACGACTTAATTTCACTCGTCTACCAAGTCACAGGACTTATTACATATTGACAGACACAAAAAAAATGTAGTTCGAGCGATTCAAAAATACGGATTTTAGATGACGAACAATATTTAGTAGAAATGCGAGTGATTCATAACTAGAGCCCCAGATAGTAAAACAGAAAATAACATTTCTAAGCACTTGTGACGTTCAAACACTTTTTTGGGTTCACTTACGTAAAGAGTTGAGCCTTATCTTGTATTATGTGCGTATTAAGACACTTTACAATTGACTCCAATAATAGATAATCAAAATGGTTTTTAATTTAATTGTGGACACAATAACATGACCCCTTCGTTGCTCCACAATGTAAATCTCCGTGAAGCTATTTGCATGCTCGCAACTGCCAGGCGTTTTTCAATTAATAACAATCTCTGCCTCAGGCCAATCCATTTTTTCCATTTTCATGGTTATGATTGATTTGTTTGTTATTTGTTTGCCATTATTCAACTCCAATCGAAATGGATGGATGGTTTCATCCTTTATTTTTGTATCATGCATGTTAATTAAGAGTTGTGGATTCAATACTTTAGTAGATAATACAATTTAACTGCTCGATTTTCGGCCAGTTATTTGACTATAAAAGCCAAAAGCACAAATTATTACGCATAAGTGAATCGGTCAATTAATTTACCTTAAATTTGTTGACGGGATTAATATTGAAATGCTTAATGTATCTATGTCCTCGCTAAATTAAAATTAATTGTTGGTAGGTGTATGTGTTTGCTCTTCATTGCAACATAAAGTACGTTCGTTAACACTCGTACAACTAAACAGATAAAAAAATATAAATCCCAGGCTCAAGGGAAAAATAAGAATACTGAGTTTAAAGTATTTAAAAAAATATACAAATATACAAAAAAGTATTCATATTTATTTGTTCATTACACTCATTAGGTTCTTACTCCATCCTGAGAATGAGCATGTTCCTTTACCTAAAGGTTGTCTGGAAGAGATCGCTTATAGCGATAAGACCGCTTTACCGAGCGATTATCTTTCTGTGCAAATTACTACTAAGGTTTAATTTGAAATGTTTATTTTGGAAATAAAATATTACGGCTTTAACTGTCAACTGCATCAGCAATCTCAGTCGATTTCCGGTAAGAGGAAGGCGGCCCTGTAATGTGTTGTTGATTTGACTTTTGGAAGATTGCTTGCTCACTCCAAATAAGATTTTCGTACCTATTCAACAGATGCCAATGGAAACGACAGAGCTGTCTTAGAAAACAGTTTTTAGCAAATGTTACTGAAAAGGTTAAGGGGTTGCAGCGCGAAGAAAGTCGAGTAAGTCTAAAAGATCTTCAAACAGAATCGAGCTTATTAATATTAGTAATTAGATCCATTTGCTTTAAAGTTTTAGACTTGATGACTTAATTAGAACAATAGTTTTATTCTGCGCAATGCGCAAACCATCAGACATTTGTGTTAAAAACTGAAAAGTGTTAATATTTTCTTATTTATAATTTATTCGTGTATATTAAAAAGATGGGGACCTGCGGAATATCAATACAATCATTTTCATGTACAAATTATTGTTTCATGCGTAAAAATTACCAAAAAATGCTCTTAGATATCATTAGCTACAAGTCATGTTTATTATATCATAAAGAATTTGTTTCAAATTTCAACAAGATCAGGACCTTGTTCTATGGTTAGGCTAAATTAAATAAGCTGTTTTAATGTATTTAACTAATTCAGCTCATAGTACAAGTGATTTAGAAATACGTTAGTTTTCTCAATTTCGTGCAGGATCGCCTTAAACTAGAAAGTATGAACCTCAATCTGCTATTTTCAGCCAATAGAATGAGTAACTTTCGCCGTGAAATGTTGTTCGAGAAAAAACTATTTTGCGAAAGGTATTCGAAACGATCATAAAGTCAGTATGTGTCAATGCTAAAATGTCAGAAATTCCGGTACAGCACAAGCTAGGTCGAAGGCTTGTGGCAAATGTTTTATATAGACCAAGCCTACATATCCCACTACTGGCGGATACTAATACTATTTGGAGTACATTTACTGCAGAGGAAAGATCTTTAAAAAAAATAATGATAGTATGTTCTACAAAGAGGTAGAATAATAGCACTAGGACGCAAGCACGCATGGCTCATGTCAGGTGGCTCAGGAAGGACCAAATAAGATAACAGATCAGAGATAGAGTTTATAAAGAATCTGAAGTACTTACAGATTAACAAGTCACAAAAAATATTTGAAACGACCGAAGCTCTTTTAGTTTTTGTAATGACAAATGCCGAAATGATGTTCTTGGATTTTTCAAATTAACAATTATTTGATCAATAAGGTGCGTAGCAAATGTAAAGAGTGTTGATATCGGTGTGACAAAGATAAAAGCGTTCAAGGAATATTATGCAGCGCAGGTGAAGAGGAGGAAACTATTACTACAAGATTCTGACCAATAAATATGTATTAAATATTCGGAAACAGAAAACTATACAAAATGTATATAAACAGCAGTAATAGAACCTCAGAAGCCAGGCATACAGACGTCGTTTTAGGGTTCCTTGTTGTCTATAATAAAAAAACTTAATGACTGACATATAAACGTTCATCCATTACTACTGGTATTAAAAACTTGAAATTGTTCATCAAGCTTCCTTTCAGAAAATTAATAAAAATTATTCTTAATTTCAGACCATGGTTTCCATTTGAGGGGTATTAAGGGGGTAGGGGCAAGTTTGTATGAGACTCCGTAAGTTTTATAGATAAATCGAAGACAATTGGTTGGAGAATTTAGCTATTTGGTTAGAAAATAAAAATAACATATTTCAGGACCTTTGAAAAGACCAATTAGGGGATGAAAGGAGGTTTGAAGTTTCTAAGGGAAATTCAACTTTAGCGCGGACGGTACTTATACATAAATAACATGTATAAGTACATTCGAAATTATGCAAGCCGTACCCTTGTAACTAAACCTAGATACATTTGCGGCAGAGGATAAACGAATAGTTTATTAATTCACTCCAATCGATTTCCTGTACGCATGCCAGTCAACTGTAAATATCACTTTGATGTTTTATTCAGATGGAAATCGAGTGTTACAACACTACGTAGGTAGGTATCACTTTATCACCAACGTCAAAGTAAAATGTGAACTATCGCAAATTCACTGATGTTCAATTGAAAATTGAAAATATAAGGTTCCGGCATCAACGCTGTCTATTATACGTGATTAGAAATTAACTATTTTATTAAACAAAACAATCCTAGTAGACGATGTTATGAATCGCTCCCATTGAGTTGCATCACATATACTCGTACATAATTATAATTTAAGTAATTTTGAAAATTTGGCTAAGACTTAGTAGGTTTCACGCTAGCTGGGTAACGAAGGTATGTGCTTCTGTTTGGATTCTGTGCTCAAAATGGTGCAAATCGGTCCCTTAACATTATCATTACTTTTAACCCGTAACTTTAAAAGGGACCTGTCACAAATGGCCTGCATCCAGTGGTGTCCTGCGACTATTATAAGGTCGTCTATCCAGTTTGCCGATGGACTTCCTCCGCTGTGCTTTTGTTCAAATAATATCCAATTAAGAAACTAGGCTATCTTTCCCAACGGCCACCAGTTTTGCCCACTGCTACTTGAGCTTAAACCGGACCCTATAGTATTAATGAATGACTTCACTCTCTGCCTGATAAAAAGTCTATTATAAGTTTGTATTAAGACATTTTTACAATAGATTTTCGAAAAATCTGAGTTACGTTAAAATTATAAAAAGTGTTTTTCTGACGTTTTCATTCCGGCGGCGCTACCGAAAGATATTGACTATTAATAACTTTATTATATTCGGTTTGATTGCAAAGTAATATATTTTCCTCAATGAAACAAAACTATAATGTCATGCTAAATACTCAACTAACCCAGTAATATTAAACGAGATCTAGAATAGTAATAAATGGAATAAATAAGTCTACATAGGCTGCAGGCTTACTGTAACAAGTACAATTATACAATTTCTTGTCAAATACTAAAATTGAGAGTTAAATCATCTGCGCAGTAATCTGTAAAGAAATACCTGTTCTTATTACAGGGATTTCTTTTATACAAAAATATTCAAGCGATGCTACTGTGGATTTCAATTTAACTGAGATAAAAAAATTAACGAGTACAGCTGAGCTTATCATTCAAGGCCTTGCAAGGTTTCCGATTTAGAATAATTATAATTTCATCGAATAATCTCCCCTTTCATGTAGTTAAATGGTTTCGAGCGTGTTGCTTCCCTCGGGAATTGTCGTGAAATGAGTGTCCTAAAAGCGGAGTCCCCCGAGGATTTACACACAGACATTACCGGAAGAAACTTCATTTACACAGAAGAGCGAGCGCAGTGAGCAAAAAGCGGCGTTTCAACCTATTTTAGAATTACGTGCTCGCAATAAACATGGCCGAACAAAAAGAATTAAGTCTCGAATGTTTAATGCTGAAAAACAATTTGTTGCTTAGTAGAATGTTAAAAATGCATAAAACAGGGAGTCACTAAACTTATTGAATAAAAACAAATTTTTATACACAGTGAAATCCATACTAATATTATAAATGCGAAAGTGTGTCTGTCTGTCTGTCTGTTACCTCTTGACGCTGACCGATTGAAATGAAATTTGGTATGGAGATAGTTCGTGACCCTGGAAAGGACATAAGCTACGTTTTGTCACGACATAAAACATTAAGGGGGTGAAATAGGGGATGAAAGTTTATATGGAAAATCCAACTCTTGCGGGCGAAGTCGCGGGGAACCACTAGTAACCTATATGCTAAAAATTTACTCCCATACTCGTGTATGGTACTCCCATGTATAGTTTAAAATAATGTAATAATTTTAAAGTACGAACTTTCCACTCACCTTTTGTCCTCCATAAATGATTTTTTTTTAAATAAAATAAGTATAATAGATGTCCGTTTCCAGGACTCAAACTATCACTATCTAAAATTTCATCTGAATAAGTTTAGCAGATTAAGCGTGACTGCAGAGGTGACAGACGAAAAGACACACTTGCGCATTTACAAAATTATAGTATGTATGGATACTGCATGATTACATATGAATGAATGTCGGTGATATTTCAAATTATTATTAACTTAATGTATTTCACTTAAAACACTGCCCCATTTTAATTTTATCAATGCGCAATGACTCGTTGATGGGTGCCACAAATTCAAGAGGCGATTAAAAGTTCCATTTTGTGATTCGTGCGGCTTCACAACTTGGTTTGCGACTGGATTGCGGCTAACATAGTTATGTTCCATAATTATTGCTGTACAACGTCAACTGCCTCGAATCTAACACACATCCGACGAATTTGTGGATGCATATCGATCTATGTTGGATCACGGCCACGAGTCGGAGGAGGTTCTGACTCAAAAAAAGAAGAAGGTTCTATGTTCGAGGAGGATGTATGCTGTATTTTATGTACGAGTACGTTCACCGATATCTCCGTCAATTGTGGACCAAATGTCTTTTTTTATTCAATGAATACTCATCGATTTCAAAATTTCAGGAATACTCCTGAAATCTTCCCACTGTTACCAAATCTGGATCTAACAATGAGATACTGAAAAAAGCAAGGGAACTCTTCAGTCTTTATAGGCCCCTACCTACCGTTTTGACCACAGCATCTTCACGTATAAGCATTTACATCCAGGAGTCATAATTTTATGGTGCAGACCTGATAATAAGAAGTTCGTGGGTACTTTCATCACAGTTTATCTGTTCTTTTGCGGCATTGTGTTAGAAATAACTTCCAATTAGTGCATCTATTACTGAAAATGTTAACATAATTTAATAAAGAAAATTAAACCGCTATTTAAAAATATCGCACCATAAAGTTAGAAATACCTAACTATTTTTATCGCCTAGTGAAATAAACGTAGAAGGAAGTCTGTGCTTTATCTATAAGTATTCAACGTATCACATTTAAGTACGTGTAAGTACGTCAATTTATGCTGGCATGATAAAAAAGTTATTTCTAACTCTTCAGTGCGATATTTTTTAAAGGCGGTTATTATTATTTTTCTCTAATTAAAATATTTTAGTTGATCCAGACTCCAGCAAAATTATTTTGTTACAAAATTATATAAATTATGGTAGGTACTTAGGCGTACGTAGGCTACTTTAGTTTTTTTTAACTAATTTCAGCAATTATTGATAAGTTTGCCAATGTCTCTTAAAATAATGTAAATGCATTTTTGTATAAGATATTATTTATTCTACCTGTGGTATAAAAAAGCATTTAATATAAAATATGTATCCGGATTCGCGGACGTTATCAGTGTTATTTATCGTTTGTTTTGAGACGGAAATAATAAAAAGACATCATATTCCATTTTATCAAATTTTTTTTCAGTTACGTATTGCTTTCGGATTAATGTAAGTACTCTTCGGTGTAACTGTCAGCTAATGAAACGATACTGTAACACGAGACCTGACCTAGTCTACCTCAAAGACGAACCACCTTTCAGTGGGTAACGGTATATTACGTAAGTATTGGTTTACCGCGACTGTCTGATAACCATTTATCTTTCACATCTCCTGTGGTGGTTTAATGTTGTGCCGTCATTCTATCTATACTGACTGACTCATAAATTGTTTCAACAATTACAGCAATTACTTAGGCCCAAACTAAGCGTGAGCTTGGGCTATGATGATTAGCTAGAATAACGAATAATATACTTATACGTTTATAAACATTCCATGGTGTAGGTACAAATGCTCATGTTCATCATTTGCACCCTGCGGGATTCGAACCTGCAACCTGATTTTGCAGTCTGGCTCTGTAGGGCGAACCAACACCACAACCTACTTGGTGTGATCAAACATATAGATAGAATCGCTGTTCTTTTAAACTATGGCATATTCTTTAGCTTTTCAATTGAAATCTTAAATTGTAAACTGCGAGTTATTAAAATAACTATCACCGTGAATTATTTGCAGAATTAAGGTTTTCAATAATTGTACCTACAATAATAAATTACTTATTATCGTAGTAAAAATATTATGCATTTTTTGGGCTTCACTTTTAAAGAATAAGTTTGAAAGTACATATAATTACAGTTAGTTTACCGGAATTTGAAAATAAACATTCGAACAATGCTTCCTTGTAATGAAATCACTTGTACGAGTTCTTGCAAGCGGCGTGGAAGCCTTTTTACGCTGGCGGAAAGCTTTTTACCATTTATTTACATTTCACTGAAAATACTTTCGCACCGGGAAAGAATTTTATACATTATGCGTAAAGAATAAGCAAAAAGTCAACGAGTTCCGAAGTTGGTTGCGTCAATATTTGCTGTTTCGGCACAGATAATCGGGTAAATATCTCGAGCTCGAGAATTATTATCAATATATATTTTTTTAAGATCAAATATTATTATTCATAGGCCAAAAATTGCAAGTTTAATGGTAAAAAAATATTAACTTGTTCAGTGTTGCATTCGAGTATTATTAATTTTTATACAGGCCTGTAAAATATTATAACAACATTATTAGAATTGCAATAACTTTTTAAATTTGAACTAAAAGTACCTATTAGAAAAAAAACCTTTTGATAAAATTTTCATAGTTGAAAACCTTCTTTTAAATAATCTTCGAAAACATTAAAATAAATATCTTCGTTTCAGAATTGCTGTCGGTATATACAGGTTGTCCCGTAAATTAGCGTCAAGCGAGAGTGACGTCATTCTATTGCTCAAATACAACAACTTTTTACATGGGATCAACATCGAAATCACAAAAAAAAATTGACTTCTTCATACAAACTGCTCTCAGCCGATCGGCACTTTTGTATGGGGAAGCCAAAAATTTTTTGGAGATTTCGATGTTGATCCCATAGAAAAAGTTGTTGTATTTGAGCAACAGAATGACGTCACTCTCGATTGACGCTAATCTACGGGACACCCTGTATGCCAGATCGACACGAAGCTGTGATTAGGGTCCGAGGAGGCAATACCAGATATTAAATGTAAATAAATTTTGAAAAATATTTTTAAATGTTTTTTGAGTGCTTTTTGTCATTATTTAAAAAAAATTATTTTCCCATTTTATTTATTTTACTTTAATATACTACTTATTTTCGAAGCACGGAGATGCTTGTTATGGACGACACTTAAATAGTCCACCTACCACAACCGCACCGTGCGTTGTTTAACTTGGTATGCGTTGCAACCACTTCGCCACAAGCAGTTGGTAAGGTACGTTAAGCAGTTGGTCCCGGATAATATCTGTTGATATTAGTCGTTAAGCCTAGTCAGAGGGCCTTGGGGGTCTTAAAAACATCTGACAGCAAGGTCGTCACTTGCCTCACAAACCCCCCTTTACCAATCCGCACTGAGCCCGCGTGGTGGAGTATGGCTCGCACCTCCTCATAGTTGAGGTGAGACCTTTGTCCAGCAGTGAGATCTATATAGGCTAACTTCACTTATACTACTTATTTATAATAAACTAGTGGTTCCCCGCGACTTCGCCTGCAAGAGTTAGATTTTCCATCTAAACTTTCATCCCCCATTTCACCCCCTCAATGTTTTTATATTGCGACAAAATGTAGCCTATGTCCTTTCCAAGGTCTCGAAATGTCGCCATACCAAATTTCATCTCAATCGGTTCAGTGGTTTAAGCATCAAGAGGTAACAGACAGACACACTTTCGCATTAATAATATTAGTATGAATACTAGTTTTTAAGAAAAAATATGAAATTATCTGTAAAATGATTTTTTTTATTTCAAAACTCTTACCTGTGTAGCTTAGGAAAACCTTTAATTTCAAAAGTAGTGTAGTACCTTCTTCTTACTTTTGCGGGCTGGTGTATTTGGTTATTTTGAATTTAGTTAATTATTTTAATATTAATCAATCATGATTATTACTTTTTTAAATTATAACAATTTCAGAACATTTGGCATTGACTATCTATCATGCACGGAATAGTATTGTTTTTTTTTTAAATAAATACGTTTTCTGTAGTGTTAACGAGAGGCCTTGAAGCTAAAAGCTGTAGCTTTCGGCACTCGTGCCTCCATCGCGAGTGTCATAGAAAAGTGAAAAGCTGTGCGAAGAAATTACATCGGATATTTATTAGACGGCTAGTTAAATTGCAGTGCTTATATTTTTACGATAGAATGTCGGGTCGTAATGAACTGTCCGACTTAGTTCTAAGTCAGCAGAGGTTTTTAAAAACAAAACGTCTCAATTTTTCACAAATTATAATTTGTCAAAAATTGAGTAGCGTAATTTAGTTACTCTGTATTACACTATTTTACATGGGAAGAAACACATTTTTAATACCTAGACTACGACGATATAGTTCATTCGAACAAAAAAAGGTCTAAGTACAACATCCCAGGCGGTTGCACGGGGCATGGATCAGATGATCAGCAACCAGTTTTCCCAAGGACGATGCGAGTCACGAACAACACGATCGTTCCGAGTTATATCTACTTATTCGACAGTCATACCAATTACGTGGCAAGATTGTCGGGAACATGAGAAAACGCACTGTCTTGGGACAATAACGTAACGTGTTAACGACATGAAATAGCAATGCGGCCTAAAATCGACAATATAGGATTCTGTGAATTGCGGATTCAGGTCTAAGACAACACTGCTGCAGGCCAGTTTGAAAGATATTTGAAATCCACAACGATTGCATAAGATTTTAAACAGTAGGTAGCAGCAGAAAGTAATAAGTATTGGAGATGACGGGTCTAAATACAAATTTAACAGGTGTAAGCCACGAGTTTTACAGAGGAATAAAAATGTCGGTGCCATGAGTGTTGTTTGTCAAGGTGAATTACTGACAATTAATTAAGTAAAGATGTAAGGGTGGCAGAAGAAACTTCAGGCCGCCACGCGGCTATGCCGCGATCACCAGTCCGCTCGTTACCACGGCCATATCGTCGAGCAATGAATAATTGAATATGATCTGCTCATATTTAAAATTCGTATTTAGACCCGTCTAAAGTCCGGCAAGTTCTTTCGCGACCCTCCTTGCACCCTAAAATAGACTATGGGCCCATGTCCAAAATGTATGGGTCATATGAATCACCAGGTGACGTATATAGGACGATATAAAAGCATAGAAAAATGGTGCGCCACAAAGTCGGTATTTTTTTTTTGAGAAAATCAAAATTTACCGATTTTGTGGCGCACCATTTATTTACGGCTCTCAGCGCTTTCTTATTATTTTTAATGGATTTATCGATGGTAAAGATGCCGTACAAAAATATATGATCAAAATGTACTTACTCGTACATTCGACTCTCATGAACTTTTTAATTCTCACCAGCACTCAGTTGGACAGCTTACAAGTGACAGCATAGTGCTGAATCTTATTATTTTATGCTTTTATATCGTCTTATATACGTCACCTGGTGGTTCATATGACCCATCCATTTTGGAAATGGGCCCATAGTCTACAAGACGTGCGGGGGGCGAGGAAGTACCAATCACATGCGATTGTCTTGCAATATCACCCGTCACATCATTCACTACCGTCTAGCTAGCGTGTCTCGCAGGAAGGTCGCGCAAGAACGGTCGGACTTATAATACTCATTACAACTATTGCAATTTGCAATCAATTGAAACAGGTGGTAGGCCTGCTGATGCCCAATTACAAGGTGTATTTTGTTTGACTATCGAATAAACAAACTACTGTCTCACTAATACTGCACTTTCTAACTACCAATTATGACTATTCCATATTGCAATAGTCATAGCTTTCAGAAAATCAATAAGAGATCTCAAATCACATGTCTCAAACTATCGTGAGGTAAGTTATACTAAAATCAAATATGATCTAAGAAGCCATGATAGCTTCAGAATGATGATAAAATATTCAACGCAATCTAAATAGCTTTCACGTTAGGTGTTAGGCATGTCGGCATCATTATTATAGTCACAGGTATTTGCACAATGACAATAACCGCTATTTAAAAGCTTAGCTTTTGGTATATGTATTTACAAATCGAAGCTTTATGCGTCGGCATAAAGCTTCGATTATTCGATAAGCGCAATGCCTTATAAATGTTAGTACTTAGGCGACCAAGCTCTACTAGGGTAACTACTATTTATTTAAAACAGTCGTATAATTTGTAAAAGCTACAAACTAAAATAAATACAAAAAAAAACAAGGAATAAAAGATCACCAAGCGAGATTGAACCCACGTCTTCTACATATATTCAATCCTACGTTTTTCAATATTTCACCCCCGATAACATATAGCTTATTTTAGCGAAATCGTTAAGAGCCGTTTCCGAGATCACAAATGTATTTACATAAATAAATACATATACAAAAAATGCTCGTTTAAATGTATTAGATACACAAACTCCAACCTAATCCATACTAATATTATAAATGCGAAAGTGTGTCTGTCTGTCTGTTACCTCTTGACGCTTAAACCACTCAACCCATTGAGATGAAATTTGGTATGGAGACAGTTCGAGACCCTGGAAAGGACATAGGCTACATTTTGTCGCTATATAAAAACATTAAGGGGATGAAATGGGGGATGAAAGTTTATATGTAAAATCCAACTCTTGCGGGCGAAGTCGCGGGGAACCACTAGTACTTTATAAATAACTAGTTCAGTTACTACTACATATTTATTTATTTCTGGGCAAAGGTTAATTATCTCAACAGCCTTTACATACTAATCGGGAAAAACAAAAAAGAAAACTCTAAACAGGGCCGTAATTGCTTGCAGAGTTAACGTATTTAAATAAGTTCTTGTCAGGATTTGTCGGGATTTGTAAAAAAATGTTGCCCTCCGGGGAATCTCCCCCACAGTTGACGTCGAAACTTTTTAGTTAGCTTGAAAATTGTCTGTAAAAAGAAATTAAGGGGAACTTCCGTTGTGCTTAATGGAATAAAAGATGTTGATGGTGAGAATGATGGAACCTTTTAAATCTTGTATTTAGTGAAGTGTCTACAATAGTATAATATTCTTCGCTGAAATCGGTCTTCTATTTAATTGACAACAACTTTGCTAAGTACTTTAAAGACGAGTTATTTGTGACCACGTTCATTAATAAACAACGTTGCCCGAGAGACTTTTAAATAAGCCACGAAAACAACAATATACCCTGTTACCGGATTAAAAATACAGATTGGGAAAGTTGTTAAAAATAAAATAATAATAATAATACGTTTATTTGTCCAAACAAAATGATAGTGAATACATCTATACTAATATTATAAAGAGGAAAGATTTGTTTGTTTGTTTGTTTATTTGCATCGAATAGGCTCCGAAACTTCTGGACCGAATCAAATGAAATTTGGCACAAAGATAGTTTGAGACACTGGGAAGGACATAGGCTACTTTTTGTCGCGATATAAAATCATCAGGGGGGTGAAATGGGGGATGAAAATTTGTATGGAAAATCCGACTTTAGGTGCGGGCGAAGTCGCGGGGAACTGCTAGTTAGTTATAATTACAGTTCGATTTTTCGTCGCAAGTTGTTAGCAATAATGACATCTACCCTCCGCGCTAGTAACAAAACTGTGTTGCGGCAGAGTAGTGCGTCGTCTGCTAGTGACGAGATTTACAGTATATGCAAAAGGACAGATAAAAATAGTTTTATTAATAGATGGACATCACATTACACACGAAAATTAACCAAACACAAATGGTACGGTTACACAACAAATTATTTCGACACAACGAGCAACACAAATTCGGTAAACCTTTGTAAGGAATAAATATCTCTATTTTTGCAACCTAGTCAATCCGCCTTTGGAATGCTACTTCACTGATCTCAAGGTACCTAAATGAATTTAGGTTACTGTACAGAATTATCAACTCTTCTACGGACCGTAAGTACCTGCCCACTGAAGTGACAACGTGGAGAGTGTGAACTTTCATGTTTTTTTAACGTACGAAGGGTATCGCATCAATCTCCTGTACCCTATATGCTGTTGTAACAGAGGCGATTTTTCTGATGTGCTAGTCACTGTACCAAAGCGAATGAAACGCATCCAATCAATAAAATATGCTCGAATTCTTTGTTTGGAAACCTTAACGAACTACCTTACCTCTCTGAAAAACTGGCTGCCACCTCCTATGCAACTTTACGGGAGTTCTAAGTATCTATCTAGTTCTAAGTATCTATCTACTACTACTTAATTCCCCGTGGATTTAACGTACTTACACAAAAGTCATGGTAAATATTGACTAAATTTCTACCTAATGCAGAATATATGATTCAGTAACCATCCTTAGGCTGGCTTGCACAATATTACTTAAACTATTATAAACGTCAAAAATATGTCAAACTCCATACGAAAAGCACCCGATATTGGTATCGTTACGGTTAAATTAAGGTGGTAAAACTCAGCCTAAGAGAACACAAACTAAAAACTGCGAAAAATCGCCTTTAAATTCTGTTTATTATTATTGTGTTAGTTGCAAAAAAATGCATGGAAAAAAATCAAAAGTGCTAATGAAAATGGGTCGTTATATTTTGACTGTACATAGTTATTAGTCAGTTGGAACTAAAATTATGTACTTATTATTTACAGCCAGCAATAAAGTGCTATTTCCCATACATTTGTAAGGATCATTATGCTAATAGTCTACCAAGAATCGCTGAACATACATAAGGGTTTTTTTAGGTTTATCAACTGCTGAGGGTTCAATTGATAGGTAATGGTGGTCACCTATCACTACGGATTGGCTTGATACATAACAAGAAAATGATACCTGCAATCACAGATACGAGTTTATTTCTGTGCCTGCAAATAGATTCAAAGAAAGAAACCGCGTAACAGCGTAGGAGTATTGAAACATTACAGATATAAAAACAAAATTTATGATGATAAAGTTATTGCCATTACCTAGTCGTAGTTTTACTTTTAAGTATTTGCCAAGTTTAATTTTTTCATGAAATTGCCAACGTCAACAGTCTTGGGATCTGTGATTTGCATTTGATGTTGATCTTTCAATTTAGCCTCTTGTTTGCCTGGTACAGAACAAACAGGCTGATTGGAATTTAAGCTCGTCGTTTAGGTACTTACTATGAACATAGGAAGACGGCATGGCGCTAGAATTTATCGCATTGGCGGTTGTAACTTAGTCATGAATGTTTGGGATAGCGAGTCCTGAAGTCGTAACTGACGTAAATATGTTCTATATTCGTGAAACTCGGACTATGTAGCATACCATTTGATGCTTCTTTTTACAGAGCATTTCAATGATAGTGTATAAAAAGAGGTAGATATATCTACTACTGCGCAGCGAATCGAGTTTGATGCCCCGAACAAACATGTGTTTACGTGTTAAATGTCATGTGTGTACGAAATTAAAATGCAAAATTGGCTCATTATGAAGGAAAACAGTTTTCGCAAGCTTGTGACATAATAAATATCTACCCCATTTTTAATACACTATGTTGTATTTTTTTTTTTCAATGGAAGTAGCTATTATCACTACGACCACTAATACATAATCTGTGCTACGACAGGATAAAGAATACATGTTTTTACATTCACCTGTAATAACCTGTAAGTTTACAATTAAGTAGATAGATTGTTTGTGAAGGAGCAGCTTTAGATTTGTTGAACTAAAACTATCTGAAGTAAGCGAATATTTACAAACACAAACAGAACGAAAAGTTTGTTTAACAGTTTAATAATAATACCAAGTGCCTAGTTACCTACTTTGTTACATTCTTGGAACTTTCAACGAGCCCAGGAATTTTGTATTGAAAATAATAATATACAACCCCTTAGTTATCGTTGCTATCCCTTGTAGCATTCAAGACGTGCTTATTTTGTTGAGAGACAAGTTTTTGTAGCGCACTATCATATAGTTAAGAGTAAAGCCGTAAGAGTATCAAAAATTTTTGACAATAACACTACTGCTTTGCTAACGACACAAAAAAAAGATGTTTAAACTCATATACGGAATATCACCAAGGCAGATATAGTAGGACAGGTATGACTTTAATTGCTACAACATTTTCCGTTTCATGTCAGTACACCTAAAACACCTCGCATAATTATAGAAGCCGTCTCAAGTAAGCGTCAGCTTTCAGTCTCGTTAATTACTACGAGTTGCTACGAACAGCGATGTGACGGGTAGATGCCAAATCGACACTTATTTATAAGGAATTAATTAACACTGTCGTCCATTTTAGCTGAAACTAAATTATGTTCGTGAAATTACTTGGTAGCAGTAGATGCTAACGAAGATTTACTCAATCAAACCAAAAAGTCAATCGGTATCGCTTTGTATTATCAAATGATCACCGTAAGCGTCGTTGGAATGCCTGATAAATGTTTATTTAATGTAAACATCATAATTATAAGTATCAACTGTTGCTGATATTAGGCAATTGTAACACCATGTAT
Organism: Pyrausta nigrata; assembly: GCA_949316185.1. NCBI lineage: Eukaryota > Metazoa > Arthropoda > Insecta > Lepidoptera > Crambidae > Pyrausta > Pyrausta nigrata. The sequence goes on from OX438936.1 coordinate 7,972,758, forward strand.
AAAATTTTTGATAATTCAGCAGCCAACCAACTAAAGTTTTCTTGCTCTTAGAAGAAAATAAAAACCTAACAACACGTTGCAATAATATTATTATATAATGCGTTGGCTGCTGCCGGCATCGGACACAATTCCCGTCAGAATTCAAGGAGATTTGAGTGCAGATGCCTTCCGAAGCGCGAAATTTCTCTCAATAGTTCTAACGCAACTTGTCGAACGAGAATTCAATTCTTAACCTGAACATATTGACATACTCTTATTGACAATTCTACTCAAAAGTGAAATTGATAAATATTTATTGCATCTATTACACCTAAAACTGAATTAAAACAATTGTGTGCTAAAGTAAAAACATACTTTGTTTAAGCGGAAAAAAATCAGCGACACAAAAGGCTGAGGCGCATATAATGTAAAGTAAACAACGAGTGAAACATAGAAAAGAAACCCCTAAAATGTACATCACGTTTTGAATCACGTTTCTCTTTGTGCTAAATTACAAAAAGCCCTCAAAGGTTTTCATTTCAGCAGCGTGGATTCATGAGTAGGAACGGCTCTTTTTGATAGTCTAAGTTACACTTCATAATATGTAAATGGGTTGCCTGCAGCGACGAAGCGCATTCATTGCACTCGCTTGCCACCAAGCAAACTGTCCTATATAATCTGTTACGCTCCATAAAATGGTCAGTATATAGTCACACAACAGTTTCTGTTGTGTGACTTACCATTTTATAATTACTGCTGGAAAATATTTTATGTAACATAGCCAGAATTTGCATTGAACACCTTAGTTAAACACGCAGACAGAATTAAACGAAATTACTCAGACACTGCTCCGGGTCAGGAAGTTGGTGGTGTTAACACCCCCGTGCCTCGAAAATCCGTTGGTCCTGCGCCTGATCTCTCTACGGTCATGTCGGACTGCCGTCTCACCGAATTATGTGAGTGAAGGAACAGAGAGTGCACCTGTGTATTGCGCACATACTTGTGCACTATAATATGTCCCGTTCCGCGCAGTTGGCTAATCTCTGTTGAGTTAGGCCGCCGTAGTCGAAATTCGGCTAGGAGGACATTAAACACGCACAATCAATAAATTAATAACACATTATGCAAGTGCATACAACTTGTTTGATAGCTTTGTTATATAATTTACATTTCAATTAACTATTATGAAGACTAAATGTGCAACTAGGTCGTTTTATTTGGGTGGTTGGTTACAATATTTACGGCAATACATTTGGATTAGATCTGAATACGGTTACGTGATAGCAACCTATCGCAGTAGCAAATTAGCAACAAATAGCTACCACTAGCGGGGAATTTTTTAATCTTCTCTATTAAAGTTATAGGGTTCCGTACATCAAAACTCATGACACTGAATAGAGAGGAATGAAGAAGACTCCACCAACAAGAGCGTATCTCTTAAATTATAGATAGACCTCAAAATTCAAATCATAATAAGATCCTTTAAGATCGATCGCTCATAAATTCATAGTACATATGATGGTTTTTCTGTCCGTCCGTCAGGAGCCAATTTGCTACAAAACTACTTGACAGATTGAGGTGGTATGTAAACGATTATGTAAGTCGGTGACTAAAAATCAGAAGACACTTAGGGGGAATTTGAGAAAAAGCAGTACTATAGAATAAAAACACGAAATATAAACCTAAAGAAATTTTACTCAAAACATATTTAATCTAGCGTAGCTGTTGCCTACTTATTACAACCATAACAAAGTTACAAATTCTGTTTCTTTTCAAAGAGTACCCTACTTTGGGCTGAGACCGCCTCTTTTAAATCACTACGTAATAAAAGCTGTTTTCGTAGGTCATATGAGTAACCTGGCGTGCTGCCGACTGTACTTCTTTGTTTGTGTAAAAAAATAGATAAATAAAAAGCTGTAGCTTCAGAAAAGCTACCATCTCTAGATAAATCACCTACAATGCAACTTGAGACGCAGTGTGGGATAAGCTCTCGAGCAATTATCCATGCCAATATTAATCCTGAATCTGTCATACTTTAGTCCTGAAATGAAGACAGCCGTAAAATTATTTCAGCTAAGTAAAACCGATTTTTAAAACAATTTTAGATTTTATTGAGAAAACAATTTTGGAACACAGCATCTACATTCTCAAGCCTCAAAAAAGCTTAACTTGACATTAAAACAATATACGACCCACAAAATTAACGATATTATCAAGTTATTACTACGAGTACATAGTACAGTCGGCAGCAAGTCAGTTCACCCATTTGAATAACGAAAACGACTTTTATAACGCAGTTAATAGAGGCGATCTCGCAGTAAAAGTGATGTAGTCTGACGTGTGGATATGTGTACCTTATTCAAAGTACGAACTTTGGAAACATGATATGAGCTCTGTAAAGCCGAAACTAGAGCGGCGTACGCCACGGGCAGACCTGTTCATTATTCATTCATTGGCACTTTATTTCCGTCCCAACAGAACGCCTACTTAAAGCTCTATTTAACTCAGTTTTCATTTCAAATAGGCATATACTTACTGAATAGGCAAGAAATCTCAGTAAAGGAATGTTCATGGCAAAAATCTTGTTTTCGATTTCGATTAAGACCTGTTTCATTGCTTACTTCTAACACTTATTTCATAAACACAGGATAAATCTAGGCATTTTTTTTAAAATCAGCACAAGATCGGGATTAGTCTATTAAAATACGTGTTCACCAATGTTAAAACAGCCGGTAAACCTCTATTGACAGGTAATTTGACAGAATTCCCATACAAAATATAGCAAATTATGTAAAGCGGGCTGATTAAAAATCCAACATGTGTTGCTGAACTCCCAGCTAAGTGTATAAATTTAACAACATACTAATAATACTAAGCCTAGATTACGTTATAAGCTGTACCACGTCAGATTTGAAATTAACAAACAGATATGTATATGCATAAGGACCTTCCCCAAAGGGTGAGAAGTCAAAACCGCACATGTGAAATAAAAGCAGTGGGTGGGCAATTAAGGTACCTACATACCATTTAATTAATTTACTCGCTTTGTACCATTTAATGCGCAGGCACCACCCAGCTTACACGCATGGCTATCCTTGAGTACCCATCTCCATCGTCATTAATTCTGAGCACGGATACAAGAACTCAGCGGAAATTAAACTATGTGAGGAAGGTATCAGCTGAAGCTGCTCAGATTTAAGGACACACTAAAAGGATGGGATGGGATGTTTGTCTACCAGAATGCTTACCGCATTACTAATAATTATAATGGGATAAACCCATGAATAAATATGAGACGGCTAATTTGAAATGTATGTCTCCACTATGTCATGGCACCTACCTATCTGTCATCAATTTGAAATGATCCATTTCATATTATTATTTATTTAAGTGTTTTAACAGCGGCTTAATTATTATTAGTAAGGCGGTTATACTCGAACAACAAAAAGGTTTACAGGAACGCAAAACACAGAACTACAAACTATTTTATTTTTCAGACGCCTAACCCAATATTGTATTTTTTATTTATTACTTGCGACCTGCCCTGGATTTGCATGGGTTCCTATTATTCAGTATATGCTCTGGTATCCTATGAAATCACTAACTATAGATCGCTGCATTAAAATCCGTTAATTTAAAGATCTGAGCGTACAGATTGTAATTAATTCATAATACAATGAATAGAGTAGAGTTAGGTACCTTACAAACGGCCTGGTAGTTTTAAATGTAATGGCCTAGTCTAGAAAAACGAGTATCCGAAAAAAACCTTTAGGGAATTTAAATTATTTTTTTTGTACCGTTTCTAACGTAAACTCTTTTATTCTCAGGTATCCAAATAACGATATAGATGTTTAGTACTTACTTACATTATATACATTACTCACTAATAGTATTTACTTACATTACTTACTAAAAGCCACTTACCCACCCATAAGCAATAATATATTTTTCTGTGTCCTAACAACATAATAAAAAGTTATTCAACTGGTATTAGCGGCCTTTTAGTTTCTATTCGTTCTCAAACCAGACATCATCATAACTAAATATAAATCACTCTTATGTGTCAATAGCAGTTTTAGTAAAGAATTGGAAAATAAATAAGTATTTATTAAATTCATATTATGCTGCTTCCATTTCAAATAAAAGCTGAAAACGAAATTCAAAGAATTTACATGACTTTGTATTCAGCCAGTATAAATTATGACGCATAATTTGCTGAACATAGAAGTACTCAACATCTCGTTAAAAACGCCTGAAATTATGGCCCATAAAGCGAATTTGTGATTCGCTCCAAACGTTGTTCTTCATTTCGTGAAGGTTGATTTACATTCAACACATCTGCTTTAAACTGACGCCGCTGTCGAAAGGTTTTCAATGGTTTAACAAATCGCTAAATTATTCAATGAGATTACTGACCGATTCGATCTCTGTCGCTTCTTTCCGAAGAAACGGTTTACACAGTGTCCGCGGAATATTAATGTTTTCACAGCAATCGCGACTAAATTGAGACATAATTAAAAGATGTGCCCTGTCAAACGCCCTCTGTGTATTTTCATTAACTTTGGAACAAAAACACTTTGGACAAAAGACGATTAATGCAGCAATGTCTAGCTAGGCCCATAATTTCTCGAGGTACACTTTAATAAATCTTGCCTTTTACGTAGGCATTATATTGAATTCTCCTTAGTTAAGATGAAATAACAACAATTAAATACATATACTTAAGGACTGTAAGTAAAGCATAGCTTGTAGGATAATCATCTCTAGAAACTCGTAAAAAGTACATATTTAAATATGTTTATATTACGGAACTCACTTTCATTATGTTTTAGCATTGCAGGAGATAATTAAAAATTTAAGATTACATCCAATAATACAGTACTGGAAGTAATAAATAGTATTGATACATAATCGTACTTATTTTTTAGATTTTGCAAACTTAGATATTTTAACTTTTATAAAGAAGAACAAAGTTCCAATGGTTATGTCAACTGTTATACCAATTAAAAGAAGCATATAAACAAAGTGGAGGCATTTTATAATCTCAGATTTTATATGAGTAAGTGTTATAGGGACATCTAAAGCTGTATAAACGCCTCTGTATGTAACGCGACTCCTGTTAGTAGCATTTACTTACAAACTCTTTATCTTTCTTGGTATTTGACTAATATTGTTGCCTATATCGGTAGCAGCTACGTAGCTAACAAAAGTGAATGAATTTAAATAAAATGAGCGGTTTATATTAAATGATAAAAGAAACTGTAATGTCAGTTCATTCATGACAGTGTATAGTTCGAAAACCTAATAATATTTCTTAAAATTATCAATACACTCTAATATTCATCGTAGTTTGTGTCAATTTCATGCTTACGTGTCTGAACCAAAATCTATGAAATATGAGGTATTTACATATAAAATGTGGAGTTGTGTTTTTTATTTTAAAACGGTCTATGTCGTTAATGTTGATATATTTTATCTGCTTTAGCTTTTCTTTTTTTTAACCTTTGTATAAAACTGAAAACGTGCTACAGTAAAAAATGGGCTTTCCTAAAGACAGCAATTGGTGTCTCTGAGCTCTACCGCTATTAATCTTATGGATCAGGTACCCCAAACATACTCGTATAGGAGTAGGTATACTTACTTATGAGTAAGTTTGATAATCTTTAAGTTCTATGACCATAAAACATTTCTAGTTAATATTGGAAATATAAAACAATTAAAAAAAAAAAAAACATTTATTTCAGGCATCTTGGCCCATAATTCTACATAAAAATTAAAAAAAAACAAATTAAATTAAAAATTCACATCAAATTGAACAAGCACATCAAGAGCCCACCGCCGCCACACCCGTAGATACGGCAACATGTCTGTTGCAGCAGTTCTGGATGTAGCATATAAAACAATAAAAAGCAGGTAAGAAGCGCTTATTGAATTTACGTTAAAAATGTCGTTTTAAATAAACCCAAAGGATCGCCCAGAAGTGTTTTTACATGTCTCCTTATGTTTAGACGGCCCGCCCCATCCAAAAACGATTCTCTTGGGAACAACAAATCTGCCCCCAAATATCCTAAAACATGAAGTTAAATATGCTAGCAGACGTAACAAAGCCTTGGCTACAAATATAAAAGGAAGGAACAAAAAATAAAAAGACTCGCGTGGAGTATTTAAAAGAAATAAAATATTTCGCAATGTTATCAGTATCGCACAGCAAAATGTTTGAGATGTATCTATTTAATACTTAAAAAGCTAATCAATCGCCAGCAGATACAACTAACAGTACAATTACCTTTATACATACAGCTTCTATAAAATTGTTTACCTGAAAAAAGAAATAAAATAATTATGAAAGGAAAAAAAAGGTTCTTTTGTTTGGCTTAGTTATTATCTGATAGCTAATTAAAGAAAACGTTACCCGGCATCATTTGCTTTCGAACACACTCAAAGGACCTCAAACGCACAGGATTTGTTACTAAAGCCCTTTTTAAAAAGTGTTTGCAATAAACCAAGCAGAGTTACAATCCACAGCCGCATCTGAACGTAGGAAATCACAAAAATTGCATGTTTCTTGAATACTCCGATCTCTTTTCATTCCCACTTTGTGCCCCGATGAGAAATTTTTGAATGTTCTTATAGTTATTCTGCTATTCGGGTAGGAGACGAATCTAACAACTTAGAGATTATAAAAATCAGTCCAGTAGTTCTCGACTTATATTTTATTAGTGTTGTAAAAATCCAGACTTTGTTTTATAAATTGAAATACTTAGATTAGATTACGGCTTTGCTGGCTTCCAATTTAAATATAAGTTAATTAGCTCAAATCCAAACTTTTAACAAAATGTGTAACTACAGATGTAAGGGTCGTTAATGTATGAAAATCAAATATTTAGACAAGGAGAAAGCTAAGTTTGTAAGACGTTTGACAAAACGTCGCCGCTTGGCCCACAAGGGCCTCTTGTGAAGCGTAAACGGATTACGAAGGTTCACAGACCCTTGTTAAAATCAAAGTGTTGACTGCGAACCTAATGGCTGTCAAAGTCGACCCTAAAGGTTTACTCTTAAAGATGATGTACGTATTTTCGATTCTAGTTGTCCTTGTCACTCATGCCGACATGACAGAAAGAGCGAGCGCGATGACTAAATAAGGAAAACGTTTTTGAGAGAAGGGCCGTTATGTCGCCCGTCCGCTCCGTCATCACACGTCACAAAATTACGTTCTGTTCTGGTTTTGCCGTCCGAAATTCACCACAGTGTCTACACTTGAATTGATATTAGGGTGATCTTTTTATTTCTTGACTGAATTATGATATTGCCCACAGAACGAGAATAAAATCATATTTAGGAGGACACCAGCTATTTTTAAAAGAAAGAAGTGCAATTTTATTTGTCTCGGACATGCCGAAATATAAACTCCGAAATAGCTGAGGTAAGATAAATCAGTGTATTACGTAGGTGATACCAAGGGCAAACTAGATGATAAAATATAGAAAGTGGATAAGGGCATTCGTTCATAGGTAATAAAATGTATTAAATTTCACCTTTGAATGTTTTTACTTTGATCGTAGGACGACGAAGACTTACATTAAATTGACCAAATGTTTAAGAACTTGGGTGCGTTAATCGAATTCTCGCTATTATGTGATGGGAAGGCAGTAAAACCTCAACCTACTTTGGGTTCACCAAACCAAAACTACACTTCTCGTTATTGCTTCTTGGTCGCCTGTCGGGATAATGCGGATTTAGGGACCGGATCCTTTAGGGGGGCTGCTAAAAGCCTTACGCGGTTACTATCATTAATATCGATCACTGATAGATTTTTAGGTTTCACGTTTAATCGCCATCTTGGAGAAAAAATTTCGCTGAGTATGTCAAAGCGCAGAAACACGTTAAAGTGTAAACCTATTTACTGGTTTATTTTACCGAGATATTTGCATAGTTATTATTATTTCCTAGATAAATAGAAGGTATTATTAAAATTTCAAAAAAGAGAGTCAGACACTGCAAGTTGCAAACTTTCGTTACCGCTTTAGAGTCTTGTTTGAGCTAAAATATTTGGAAAAATACATATGACAGGCGCTGGCAGAAACTCTCAAAATGAAATTGAAAACGACAACTTTTTTAAACCAAGTACAGAATCTGTTTAATTATTTTTTCGGTAAGTCACAGTGTCTTGCACATTACTATATTATTCACTACATTTTATTACTTACATACCTAAGTATAGTTACTAAAAAGCAGTTTCTATTTTACTAGGGCTTTAAAAAGTCTGATTGATGTTGTTTATTGACACAATGTTTACGTTATTTACAGTAGGGGTGAACAGTGCTTACTTATCACACTGAACCTACTTGTACACTGTACAAGTGGTTCTGGTCTGTACAAAGGTCTCTGGAAATGCTGTACAATGTACAGAATTTCCAGAGACCGATTGGCCACACAGACTGGGCAAATAAGTCCGCTAACTCAATTGACCAAGACACGGATTAAAGTTTACTTAGTAAGTAGCTATACCTACCAGTATTTTCAGATTCTATGATCTTGACTTAGACAATAAGACAAGAGGCCCTCAGACAAGATGCGATCCATTCTACAATGAACTCCGCTGTCGCCACCGGAATGTTTTAAATATGTATCCAATGCATTTCAGATGAACTTTAAAAGTATTTTGGTTTGGGAGATAATGCCACTTGTCCAAAAATGGCACACCAGACTGACGCTGGAAATAGCTTAGCCGTAGACCATTAAATAAAATAACATGATTCTAGTAAGATGATGCTACTTTCTTGTATTCCTCATTCAAGCACCATACAAAAAAGTGGCATTATCTTCCAAACCATGAGACTTTTATTAGTGCCATGTTATTTTATTTTGTGTCTGTGTTATATTATGTCTATGGCTATGCTATCTCCTGTCTCAGTATGGCACGCTATTTTTGGGACGCACAGTATATTCTATGCCCGAATCATGGGTGTTTATGTATTATAAAAGAATACACGTATGTATATCCATCGTCCTAGGTCACCATAGTTAAGTAGTAGATTAAGTAATTAGTGTGATTAAGCAATTATTATATATTTTATATACGAGCGACAGATAGGGAGGACGGCTTTCGATAATACGGATATTGTCGGGGGTAGGTACCAAATCTCTGAACCAGACGCGACGTCGAAAAGTGCCACTTCAAAATCGGAAATAGACTTCTTATGAGTGTAGCAAAGAGTGATTGTAATGCCGCACGCTCGCAACAACGCCTCGGCATTTAAATACGACGCGATCGCGAGGCATTCCAATGTCCTTCCTACCGAACAGCCATTATAGTGATGCGAAACAAATGTCCCAGCAGCTATCGATTGTGTTTCTAGTCGATTAATATCAATGATTCAGACCTCAAACAGTTCGCTGCATTTGTTAATTCAGTTAGCGTTACAAACAAAGAAAGTCGCTTAAAAGCGTAAATAACTGCATATTATTCATGCACCTATTAGGTACGTTTGTTGCCCAATCATAGGTTATTAGCGTGGCCTGTTTTTGCTATCTGTGGTGTTAACTGTGCTTTTAAGCATCTCAGTGAGTTCTCATCGAGTTATCAACTCATTTTTGAAATATATTACCGTCATGACTTTCTTTTTTACGTTAGGAAATAAACATATGGTGGCTGAAGTCCCATTAGGTACTTGAAAATGGTCTTGAGTTTTCAATATCACGTATTACACAAAAAAAGGTTTTGTTAACTTAGCGTTATTCAATGTTTGCTGCACCACTATCACGATTTCCTATAAGTACATACTACACAAGAAGCTATAGCATTATGCTAGTCGTGTCTCGGCCACACGTAATCCGGCATTGAAAGCATGTTATGATTTGCAACGCTGGCGTTAAACACAAAAATTTCGGGTAACTTCTGTATTTTTTAACGTATAACTTGGCACAACTGTTCTAACCCCCTTCATAATGATCTCGTTAGTTCATCACTATATTCATAAAATAAACTAGTTCTTAAATCCTAATCTTTATGTAGGTATTTCTTATTTACAAATTGATAGGGATGACTTCACTTCTTGGATTAGTTAGATAGAATGCATTTTAAAATAATGATTCGCGATAGAAATCCTAAGTAAATTGCATCATAATCAATTATAGTTCATAAGGAAATATCTGTATGGAACGTGATATTTCCTAAATTGGATTGGTTGGTTGCTTTAAGGATGTCGCCAAAGAGTGCAAAGATGACATAAGACACATCATGCCATACATAATGTAATACGACACATCACATGACACCATTATCATTATAATGAACAAATAAACATGGTAAGCGGAAACAGATGCATAGAGATTGAGTAATTACTTCAAGTCTCAGGTCGCGCTTACAAGGCATGGTATTTTCGTATTCACCTTAAGAAAATCAAAGAATGAATCAGTATATTTCTGCAGCTGCAATGTTACCAATTACTCAACGCTCAATATTGCGCTGGCTTACTAAGCAGGCAGCAAAGGATAACCGCATTGTTTGTACTTATTACAAAATAATGTTGTTTCTTTTTATCTGCCTAATTGATTGCTTTCGTCATAAAAGAGATCTTTCACTTTAAACTTATTTCTCTCAATCATCCACTTTAAAATAACTATTTAATGAGTTTTATTTTATTTTTGAGTGAGCAGTATTAGAACAAAATAATCATGCCATCAGAATGCAATTTCAATTTAGGATGACCGGTGCTATTATAAAAACCGACCAAGTGCGAGTCGGACTCGCGCACGAAGATTTCCGTACCATTATCTATACAATATTAAACACTATATTATGACTTTAAAATATGAATGAATATTTCAAGCGTCTGCCTATTGCCATTATTATTATCAAGCGAAAAAACGCCAAAAGATATGTTTGTTGTATGAGAGTTCTCCTTAAATATTTATTTTATTCTGTTTTTAGTATTTGTTGCTATAGCGGCAACAGAAATACATACATCATCTGTGAAAATGTTAACTATCTAGCTATCACGGTTCATGAGATACAGCCTGGTGACAGACAGCGGAGGCATAGTAATAATACGGGACCCCCGTTTTTACCTTTTGGGTACCAAACCCTAAAAATTAAACGGTGTTATTACAAAAAAATCAGACCAGGTTTAATATAGGTCTAAATATTAGCCGACAACAAGGGAATGAATGACACATTCGTAACATAACCTAATAGAGAAGCGCTTTTCTAATTGGCTAGCTAATAGCTTAGTCCTGGCTTACACCCGGTACTAAGTTTTTAGAATAACGGGGAAAGTGTTTAAGCCTTGTCGATTTATTAGATGACCAATTTGAAATGAATTACACATGGTTGACATTACAAATGAATACATTACTTGTCAAATATGTGTTATTCATTTTAGATTGGTCATTGGTCATTTTACATTTTATAAGGCTAAAACCCAGTATAGTTTTTGTAATAACACCGTGGCGTTGTAATAATGGGCGTAAATGTTTTAACAATACATTTTGTTCTTCAGTAGGTATGTTATAACAATCAAACAAATTGCTTTTTCCTAGCAAAGGTTGTCCTAAAATGTTAATTACATTGCCATCAGATAAATAAGTACCTACAGAAGGGTCGTTTCTTTGAATATTGGTCATGAAGAAGAGATATTGCTAAGACATCAACGATAAAGCTTTACGGTACGCTGAACGTTAATTCGTGAAATGCCTTTCGACTCGTAAATAGTGGTAATGTTTCAATAAGACCGGGGTAATAGGGGCCATAATAAATTCCGGACAGACCCGACCTGGGCAGGGGCATGAGTCGAAAGTCGAGATTGATCTTTTATCAGGGGATAGTGATTTGTCTGATGTGCGAATGAATTTTCTTGTTAAAGCAAATAAAGCAACTAAAAAACAATTTCTTTCAAAATAATCTTAAAAGTTACCTCGCTTTCCCCTGGATCCTTTCATACACAATGATACCATCTTAAACGTATGCTCTTTAAATTAATATACATAATTTTCAAATCGGTTCACAATTGACGAATAATTAAAATGTGTCTGATATGATAATATGTTAGCCACTGTAGTCATACTTTTTTCTCACATTCTAAATATCGTTTTGCTGGACGATTATCTGAACAGTCACTATTTAAAGTGATACTATACTCGTATTATACATACTTTATAAACTAAAGGGAAAAACCGGCCAAGTGCGAATCGGACTTGCGCTTGAAGGAAATGGCTTGGCCATTTTCTACACAACATCAGACACTGTATTATAAACTTGTTAGGATTCCACTCCCAAAGGGTAAAAACGGGACGGGTCCTATTAATAGGACTACACTGTCCATATGTCTGTCACCAGGCTGTATTTCATGAACCGTGGTAGGTAGAAGTTGGAAAACAGTTTTTTACGTATGGAATAGAGGCGGTTTCAAAGTAAAAGTGGGGTCGTCTGTCGCGATAATGTGAAAACAGAATGGTGGTTGGAAGCTTAAAATTTCAAATATAGTCTAATAAATATAACTGTAATTTAGCAGAGCTATTATTGTAGAGCTAAATAGTTTCCACTTCAGCGACCACAAACACGGCCGTGTGGACTGAAGTTAGCCCTTTACCAACTTTCCAGTTTACCTTTGAACTCTAAGCCAAGTGAACAAATAAATACTCGGAAAACTGCCTGCTCTAAATTTCATAAAAGGTTTCCCCGCCTTTGTTTTTGAAACATTCTAATATAAAACTACTTTAAGTTTCGAGTCAGTTAGCCTTTAATCACTATAGCTGCAAGCACTGAATAAGTACACTTTAACTTTTGAACTTTCTGATCATTTATAAATGTATTTAAAAAATGCAGTCGGCAAGAAAATAAGCAAATCAGTTTTATGGCGTAAATCAATTTCGAATGTTTTTATAAATCTACTGTCGGTCTATCTGTCTGTGTCAGGCTGTATCTCATGAACAGTGACTCCGACGCCACTAAAAAAAATTGAAGTACTTTTTTTTCGCGTTTCGTAGTCAGTATAAAGTATAGAATCGCCTCTGTAAGTACTGCTCAGATTGCAATCTACAACATGTATATATAAGAAGACTAATTTGAAATATTTGTCTCCAGTATGTCATGTCACCTACCTGTCATTAACTCCAAACTAGCCATCTCACATCTAGTTTTAGTACGAGGCTAGCATTCTATTATATTATTGTGAAACAGCATAATAGTAGATTATTCACCAAGAGGGTAAAGTGATGTCTTACGTCACGGGCGTCATCTTGTATCTCGAGCGTAACGAAGGATTCGAGAGTTAACTCCCGAGCGCAGCGAGGGAGTTTAGTGTTTACTCCCGAGCATAGCGAGGGAGTTAAAAGTAGAATCCTGAGTGGAGCAAGGGATTTAAGCTTGCCCAAGACGAAGACATCTTTATCCCCAAGGAGAATACTTTGCTTTTCACACTTCAGGCAATAAAAAAATTGTACTACAAATACCTTATTTTATCTAAAAGTATATATCCTTTGACTTTTCTGGCATTAAATTATTATGCAGCTTTACATCTAATGGACTCCGGTGTCATAAACTTCGTCACTACCGGTGTCATAAACGTCAAAACTGTCGTTTTACGAAAACATTGTGTTAGCGTTTATCTATGTTTCCCAAATGACACCTCAGCAATAAGTATTTGGACGCGTCATATTAGGTGGCGCGGGAGGGGCAGAGCGGCGGAGTTGAAATCCTGGACGGGCATTCGAACGTTAGCCTATTTGGAATGTAGATGTGTGTGACCAAAAGTAATTAACATGTTGTGAAAGTAATTCATAAGTTGTTAAAATTATAAGTGTCTATTACTGAAAAGAGGATTTTATTAAGAATACCTGATGAGCATGCCAACCTGATATTGAAGAAAAGAATATTACTACTTGCATCTCTTGACAGATGCAATAATTGTTTGTAATTTCACAAAACACATAGTTTTTTTTCTTTATTTATTTCTTTTCTAGAAGCGCGCGATTTATTTTTAATTCCATTTGTGCTCAAATTCTTGGCTGCCAGGTTCAAATTTCAAATATGTTCTCTTTGGTGCGGGAAGGGCTAGTGTGAACGTGCCTACGAACTCTTATTCGAAATTCAAATCACTTTGCCTCCCTAGGGGCGTAATGAAATTTCATACAACATTACGTCCCTAGGGATGCAATGACTCACTTTGAGTCAGGTTTACCTGATGTGTAATTGAACATTGCCGAGTAGGTAGTGTGAAAAGTAATATAACATTTACAAAGCGGACTATACCACACAAACCTGTTTGTAGGGGTGCGCTGTTCACGGCTGGGCGGACACGCGTATTGCCGTCCGGCGACCACGCGCCGCCCGCCCCACCGTAAACGTTGCCCGTAACGCGACCGCGTTTACACTAATTTGCCCAATAAATCATACCGCGTGTGCTTCAAACACGTTTGCGTAGCGCAACGTGAATCATGATTTGTAAAGATCTGTTTGAACACGTTTTGACTTTACAAAACTCTAAGCATTTTTAGGCTATTCTTGACTTGAATAGGTTAAATAAGGGCTTTTTTTCAAAGAAATTTTTAAAAGAAAATGTTTTTTAAATAACTTCTTCATTTTCAGTAACAATCGAGTTAGTTGTGGGTGTGTGTACCTATAATATTATACACAATGTACGATATTAATTAATGCCAACTTAACCATATAAAGAGCAATGACACAGAATTCCGTATAAAAATACCCTACCTAATAACGATTATATAGTAAGTAAGAGTTAGATAATATTTAAATTGAGCGTGTCGAGTAAAACTGAAACATATTTCAAAGGTCGTATGATATATTATTTTTAAAGACAAACTTTAAAAAAATAGTTTCATATTTTATTTCTAACGACTGAAACATGACATTCTGATGATTATGACCATTTAAATTTACCATGGTACGTGGTATTAAAACCGTGTATCATTCCTATGTGCAAGGCAGTTAGTGCAACATTACGTACACAATTACAGACCGTATTGGGACGAATATCTATATGAGATATAATTTTAAACGATTATAATACACCACCTTCCATCCTTTATTTATCATTTATTTAAGTACCTACATAATAGATATACCTACTCGTAAGCAGTTACTACAAGCTGCCATATTTTTTATATTCATGAAATTTTACGTAGAGTTATACGTTGTAAAACCTGATTCCAACATTATTTATGTTATTTGTAGAATACTGCATACCTACTTTTGTGATTGAGAGATTACTTACTTACATACTACAGCCACACTGGCCTCAAAGTTTTCTCCTCAACTAATATAAAAGTTCGGACCACGCTAAGTGAAAAACTACCACAGGCGTGGATCTCCGTCTCTCTAGTAACATCGTATTTACTTCGACGAGTAAAAAGTTACACGTTAGTACTCGAAATAACAAAGATTAATTGTAAATACTTGCTGCTGTAATAGAGTTTATGATCTATCTACAAACAATTAACTCTTGTATCTACTCCAGTACAGCGCTAACGTTGTTCCGTCCACTTCGCCGGAAATGCAGTTAGTTACGTGTATCAGGGCTCGCGTACGTATGGCTTCAGTATAGTTATAACGTAACGTTCTAATTACTTAATATTCTATCTTTAACAAGATAATAGTAAGATCTTCATCATTTTCGACTGCATCGTCACTTACCACCAGGTGAGATTGTGGTCTAATCTCTGTCTATTAATAAAACAAATATACAGGTGTCCGGGTTGACTAGCGATAATTTAAGGGCGTCTTATTTATCATATTTTAGAGACAAAATCCAAATGCAAAAAAAAAAATTACACATTTTTTTTTGTAATAGTGTAATAGAAAAAATTGTTTAGTTTTGTAATAGGTTTAAAAAAGTATTTAACTTTTTTTAATTTTTAGCAAGATTTAAAAAAAAAAATTTTTCTCTATGATGGTTAATAATTTTGGATTTATTTTTACATTTCACATGATAAGCGATAGCGTTACCTTTCAAATTAATCATTTTCATAACTTTTAGGACCTCCAGATCCACAGAAATAGTATTTTTTTAAATAATTTTAATGGCTGCCATTTCAAGAGGGGGGGAGTCAGAACCCAACATGGGGGTTTTTTGTCGATAACATTTGGTGAACTAATAGCCCATAAATTATCACTCCCAAATCCGGACACACTGTATGTAATCATCATTACTTTACTTTTATCATTACTTTTCTACATAAAGATGAAACATAAAGTTAATATAAATCGGATAGGTTTCTCGGGTCGATCTAAAAACTTGGAAACGACCGATAAAATGTAATGAGGAACCCACGAAGTCACAGAAAGAACTCAAAATTAGCCTAGTGCGTTTCGGCCACGATCAAGGGTCGGGTTCCGCGCTTGCCTGTCTCTCATAATAACCTAAAAATTACAATTAAAAAGTTATTAATGCCGGATGCCTAAAAAACGACTGGGTAACAGCTGCCCAATATCGTGGAAAGTGAAAAAAGGCTACTAGGGGAGGCCTATTTTAATAAAAATATTGATGCAGTTCTTTTTCACTGGAGCTTTAACGATACTTTCCTTTTTCTACAGCTACATGGTCATTTATATTGGTCGACTGGCACTCTTGTACTACTTAAACCTACCTACCTACGGTAGTTAATTAATTAGTGCTACATCCATAATTTTTTTCAGACAGCCAAAAGTGCCGTATGTCTGGTAGGTTGGTAGGTGGGGTAAACCTAAATCAATAAAAAAATGCAATCTAAAGCCACATATTTTTAAACAGATCTCAGAATAATTCTGAGGTCCATTCTGAGGTTCTCAATTATTGAGAATTGGTCTGCACAAACTAACCTACATTTCCAAAAGGTCTCTGCGCCAGGCCGCGGACTAACAGACAAAAAGACGACTGTCTAGGTGTAGTGCTTCGCGCCCCGGACTACAAAACCAGCGGTTGTAACCAGGGACAAATGTCTAACCTAAGTCATGGATATTTATAAACGTATTTATGTATGTCTGTCTATCCGTTATCCTATTCACTTAAGCACAAGCTCACGCTTAGTTTGGGGCTAACTAGGTAATTTGTGTGTTTATTATATACAAAAAAAGACACACGCTCGAAACTATAAAGGTTCATTATTGACTCAGGAACTCTAAAAACGGACGAAACTAAGGGTTAATACATACATAGTAAGGAAGAGAAGTAGTGTACCAAATTACAGAAGCTTGTAACGTCAAAAATCCAAAGTAATTTTCTTTGTAGAGTCTTCTTTCTTTCCCTGTGGGCAGCAATGTACGTAGGTACATACGTGTACAACCCTGGGGTACGTATATTATTTTACGTCCTTATTTCATATTAAATGACGAAGTGTTTTAACCTAACGTTGCTCTTTTTCTAAGATCGTTCTCTGCGACTCTTGGAGTGTGTGTCATTTCTCAATAAATTGTAAATTTAATTAAATGCCTACAGCTTGTATACTTGAAGGGATGAAATTCAACACCTTCTCTAATGAACATATTTGTGCACATGTGTAAAACAAAACGAAAAATGGTATCTACCCGGCTAACCACACACTATACTCGCACAAATACACAAATACAAACACCGCTATCACTACAATGGAATTTCATTTAAGTTGGCGGTTACAAAGCCGCAGGCACAGACAGGAATGAAACAAGTTGGCTAGTCCAAAATATCGGGGGAAATCGTTTTCCAATACTGTTTTTATATTCGAGAAAAGCAGGTATGTATATGTTAGTGTAGCTCACGTGATTCGCAAGTGATCAACGTCGTTCGTGTGGACAAATTGCCCCATCTGTCACGTGGCCGCTCCGAATTCGATCGATGTCGACCGACCGCCCACAAATCCACCCGAAATTCCTTTAATACAATTATAGAATGCTGCGATAAAGCGCTAAATACATTTTGTACTTTAGGTTCAGATGAACGTGCGTATAATTCACTGCCAGCTGAAAAGGCGACAGAAGCGCTTACCGCCCTTCATACTCAAAAGAATGATACAAATTAAAGCGAAGTTAATGCGACTTTACTTCCATCAAATCAGGTTTCTTTCCTGCAATTCCTAATCCGATGAGGCAGTATATTGTAGTTCTCACAATACAATATACTGCCTCATCGGAAATGACAATAAAAATTAACATCGCTGCCCCGAATAAAATTTTGAGAAATTATTCAAACTTTTAAAGACTTCTACTAAATGCAAGTTTCCTATTTTCCTAGATATCGTTTCGTGAAAATGAAATTTAGTTACAAAGTCCTTTCAAATCGGGTCTTTGAGTTCGGTTCACCTTTTATATTAAAAAGTTTAGCTCTATAAATGGAAAACAAAAACGGGAACAGCAAACAACAAAATTAAGTTAACAAAAACAAAAGGCAGATGATATTCATTTGTAATAAATTCAAAAGATTTTTGATGAATAAATAATACGAGGGTCAAACTGAAAGTTCTTAGAAAATCAAAAACTGATTACATTAGCCAGTTATTAGTTTTATTATATCTTTTCAAAATATTGTCCATTGACGTCAATACACCGCTGCATGCGATGGAACCACTGGGAAAAGCACTTTGCCCACTCGTCCTTAGGGGTCTCTTCAATGGCATCGCGATACGCAGCCACCGCTTCTTCAGCATTCATAAACCGCTTTCCTTTAAGTTTTTCTTTAATTTTTGGAAATAAATAAAAATCACAAGGCGCGAGGTCGGGGCTATACGGCGGGTGACCCAGTAATTCAACGTTTGATGTCGCCAAATAGTCGATCGTTCGCTTGGCGGTGTGCGACGAGGCGTTGTCGTGGTGAAGGAGGATCCTACTGCGAGGTCGTTTCTCTCGAACTTTTTCCAAGACAAGTGGCAAACAATTGGTAGTGTACCATTCTGCAGAAACTGTTTTTTAATCCTCTAACACAATTGTTGCGAAATGACCTATCCTTCCAAAGAACGAGGCCACCATTTTTTTTCCCGCACTTCGATCTCTCTTCACTTTAGTTGGCAACTCCTCGAAAGGAAACACCCACTGAGCAGATTGTCTTTTGGTTTCAGGATCATAACAGT
Organism: Pyrausta nigrata; assembly: GCA_949316185.1. Classification (NCBI taxonomy): domain Eukaryota; kingdom Metazoa; phylum Arthropoda; class Insecta; order Lepidoptera; family Crambidae; genus Pyrausta; species Pyrausta nigrata. The sequence continues at coordinate 7,991,772 of OX438936.1, forward strand.
AAATCCAGCTTTCGTCACCTGTTAGTATGTCGAACACAGCATTTGAGTCACCTCCGTTAAATCTTTCAATCATTTTACGGCACCAATCCACACGATGGAGTTTTTGAGCCTTAGTCAAATTATGAGGTATCCACCGGGCGCAAAGCTTCCTGACCGCTAAATGTTCGTGGAGGATTTTGTGCACTTGACTCATACCGATGCCTAAGCTTGTCCGAATCTGCTGATAGGTCACTCTTTTGTCAGTCTCTATCATACGCCGCACAACACAGATGTTATTTTCAGTCGTCGCCGTAGAAAGCCGTCCCTCACGTACATCATCAGTGAGATTAGTGCGACCACGTTTAAACTCATTAAACCAGTTGTAAACAGTCGCACGAGATGGGGCTTCATCGTGAAAGGCCAATCGTAGTCTATCATAACTTTCTTGTTGACTTAAATGACATCGAAAGTCATAAAAAATCATTGCACGAAAATTTTCTCGTGTTAAATTCATTTTGACGTGACACAGACAATTTTCAATTTGCCGCCAAGTCGTAAAACAAATGACAAATGAATGAAATATATACTCAGTAATATTGGCAAAGAGTTCTATTTTCAAATTTTAGAATATTTTTTTTATTATATTGTTTATAAGTGGGCAGTTCTAAGAACTTTCAGTTTGACCCTCGTAATAATAAATGGTTTTAACGAGCACCAATTGCCTAGCCCCAAACTGAGCGTGAGCTTGTGCTCGTGACATACATAGATCTATCCATACTAATATTATAAATGCAAAAGTGTGTCTGTCTGTCTGTTACCTCTTGACGCTTAAACCACTGAACCGATTGAGATGAAATTTGGTATGGAGACAGTTCAAAACCCTGGAAAGGACATATATTGTCGCGATATAAAAACATTAAGGGGGTGAAATGGGGATGAAAGTATACATGGAAAATCCAACTCTTGCGGGCAAAGTCGCGGGAACCACTAGTACGTTTATAAACATCCATGACTGAGGTACAAATGCACGTGCTCATCACACAAACATTTGCCCTTGCAGGATTCGAACCCGCAACCGCTGGTTTTGTAGTCTGGAACGCGAATCACTTACACCGTCGTCTAGTAAGTAATATAGTTTGTGTCAAAATTTGTTTTTAAAATATAAAACAGATAAAATGTTTAGGTTAATGGACATTATAAAAATATTTTGTCGCCGTACAGTCCGTGGTTGTTAAAAAATGCACGCTGGTATACCTACCTTAAACTAGCTGTAAGGTACCTTATCTTGTTAAACATTCATGAGGGAATGAGCCCGAAACGGCGGGAAGCAGTAACACATACCTACCCACCGTCGCTGTTGTAGACGCAATTCTATGAATAGGCTCTTTGTGATCGCCTTATTGTATACCTCAACTTGAATGAAGAGGCTCCACGGACCCGCGAACGTCTTTGGTCGTAACCAATTTTTATTTTATTTAGGTTCCGCAGATTATACTGCTATTGCGGTTCGCCAAAGGGAACCATAATAAGGTTTGTATAACGCTTTGGGCTCTGGAATCGTTTTCCTTTTAAATACAAATAAGAGAAAGAGGCAAGATTCAGTTAAGGTAACCTTTTGTGTTTACCAACGAAATAAGACATGAAGGACGGGAACAACTCGGAAAAGTCAGCTTAATCCTGGCTTAGGAAGCCGCTCGGTCGATTGGACGCGGATAGGTTACCTTTTCGTGTGACACCTATATGTACCTGCGACGCCTTATATAAGTCCTCGTCTTTTACTTAACCCCCAGCTAATACATCAAATCCCAACCAACAGAAAAAACAAAGCTTAAATAAATGCTTATGCTAGCTACAAAACAGATAATATCATTTTTTTACTTATGATTGATATGATAATGTCTCCTTTGTGGCATATTTTTTACCAAATACTAAGTTACTTTGCTAAAATTATCTGAATGAGTGATCGAATAAACAGAAGTGAAGAATAAATAATTGGAGTAACAATTTTCTTGTTTATATTCATTAAAATGTTAACTAAACTTGAAAATTGGGTATACATATTCTTAAAAGGTTTTATTCGTATTGCGGATTATTAAAACTGCGAATAACGTAATTACACTGTCTAAGCTTCTTGCAATCGTCTAAAACATTTAGTGAAAATAGTAAAACCATTAGCTGAACTTCGATCATAATTTTAGAATTAATCCAAATTGGCCAATCGTCACAATGGCGATGGCGTCTAACCGGCTGGGGATTTATTGTCGTCGTTGCCAAATTGTCAAGAGTGAAACAAAATTTTGCGAATCGACGGAGCGAAAACATTACTAATTGAATTTAAAATCACTCTGCCTGGAATACTCCGATTTTGACTTAGACCCTTTGTTTTAATGTTACTCACGAACGTTTCAGAATGCTTAGGTCAATATTGCAAATTGAATACGGGTGACCAAAGACACATAAATGTATTGAGGCGGTTTATTTACGAAATTCTATTTTAAGTTGCAAGATTTTTCTGATTTAGAGGCATATGTCTTATTACTTTTAAAATAACGTAAACTTCTTACTTTCGTCTTTCTTTATATCGAAATCATATTTTCAGAAAATCACGAATTGCGTATCTGGGTGCTAAACAGGCTTCTCGTTTTGTTAGAACGATCAAACAAAATAAAGTAAGTTCGGTCGTAACTTTTTGAAGTTTTAATTATATGGCTTTCTTTGATCTTGTTCTACAACTTTTTTATTTGAATGTTTTCAGGGCGGATACATTCCAAGACTGTAATAGGTACGAAATGAAGGCTTACCTTAGCTTTGAAAGTGATTCCATAGTGGAATGCTTCGTCGGGATGTAATGGTATCCTAGTATCATATTCATCGTTGGGGACCAGGTTATATTGCTTGGTTGACGGCATTTTCCTGCCCCACTTTAAAAGCTTCATGGGAACTCTTTTCCAGGATCTAAGTCGCAGAGCGCGTACGCAACGAGCCTTGTACCCCCGTCTAAACATTTGGACTCATTCTTAAACCAGTCGCTTAATTGAAATCTTCACGTTGCTGATGCGTTTATCTGAAACAAAAAAACATCGGGTGTTAACAATAAAATCATGACGTTATAGATTAAATAACTTATTTTTAGTTACACGTGAACCGCTGTAGCAATGTCTAACTAGAGTGCGTTAATGAAAGGATGCGCAAACAAAACAAATAAATCAATCGGAAAATGAAAACTTCAGACTATTGGAAAACACATATTCTTTCAACAACAAGTTGTTAGGTCACCCTTTTGTTGTCAATGAGATACAACCACTTCTAATGGCCTCTATTAGGGTCAACGAGGACAAGACTAGAGAGCCAATCAATGTTAACTGACGGCCGGCGAGAACGTCCACTCCAATTCTGTTATGCCACTCAGTAATCTACAGCTTGCGGTGGCTATTGAACAAATATTATTTCTGTGACTTCTTGTTCGAATGTATCTACAATTGTTTTGCACTGGTTTGTTTAATTTAAGACAACAAGGTACATATATACATGTACTACAGCCCCGAAACTAAAATGTATTTCGATAAAAATCTTATAAACGTAATATCTGCAATGTGTATAAGATACATTACATGTAAATTGCAGTGCTTTATCAATGTTAAGGAAAACACGCTTTAAACATAAGTGGTAAAATCCGCATTATTCTTTACTATTATTTTAGTAGTTTCGAAGAGGGGTGTAAGGGGCTCCGAATACCATCTTACGAAGCCCAATTGTCATCCTCACCTGCATGTGTTGCACCCTGCCGACTAACAGACGAGGCTCTGGCGACCGAACCGATGGCGGTATAACCATCTAAAGGCTGAGCCAAATTTCTCTGGCCGGCGGCGGGCAGCAGCGTCGCCGGTACGAGGCTCGGTCCTGCGCTCACCAACCCGCCTGCCCAGCGTGGTGAGTATGGGCATTACCTTTAAGAATGGAGCCAAAAAGAAAACGGCCCCCAGTTTCCGGCCGCCCTACTATTCCGGGCCACGGCAGCGGCTCCGGTAACGGTAGGGCAGGGCGTGCGAAGAATCCCCGGGCTACAGAATGCTGCCACAATCTGGCCCTGGCGGCGCTTAATAGACGCAGTCTACGGCAGGACGAAAGCCTTGTCCAACTCGAGGACAAGAACTTAAAAACATTAAGTGGCATGTTCTAGGGTTGTCTGAAGTCCGTAGATAGGGGGAGGACACGATGACCCTAAAATCATGTTCCCATCCCACATGTTCTACTTTCGGGAAGGCGACCAACTGTCACAGGGTGGCGTAGGCTTCCTGGTCAACAAGCTTCTTCACGTGACAACGTGTTGGAGGTATCCAGTGTGTCGACCCGGGTAGCGTACCTTGTACTAAAATTGACCGAAAGATACACTCTCAAGGTCATACAGGTATATGCGCCGACATCGTCACACCCGGATAATGATGTACGAGGATATCTTGAGGGCCCTACACACCACCACCGAAACCCACTTCACCGTTGTCATGGGGGACTTTAATGCCAAAGTGGGAGCGCGAAAATGCGACGAAACGCGAATCGGGCCACACGGGATCGGACACAGAAACCTTAGGGGCCAAATGCTGGTCAACTTCCTCGACATGCAGGGGCTGTTCTGCATGAACACGTTCTTCCAGAAGAAGCCCCACGGCTGAACCATTTAAAAACCTAGTAAGGGACATGTTTTCAGATTTTCGTTTTTTATCATATAGCTACATAATATTAAGGTACCTACCAAATACAAAGACAGAAATTGCGATAAAACAACTAGAAGCCTAAAAGGCATGGGGCTCCAAACCTAGTAACTACACCACAAACCCAATTTGACCATTTTAAAAAACCAGTAAGTAACAAAAACCATTTTTGACATCTAGTAAGTGCATGCACATACTAGGTTTTATAATGGTCAATGTACCTCCCGACCAACATATTTTTGTTACGCAAATCTAATTTTGTTTTTTTCAGCCTGACCAAGTGGCAAATGAATAAACTAAACTAAACCTAAACTAATCCTAACTAAAATGATATGCTTATTATGTGTGTATTTTTGCAAGTATGCCGCGTATTAACATGTGATGGATTTGCTTTTATTCTTGGTTTATTTCATATTTGAAAACTTGGTTGCTATCTTAATTTCTGTTGCCCGTTACATGATTGTCGTTACGTTTTACGTTTTTTAGGGTTCCGTACTCGAAGAGTAAAAACGGGACCCTATTATTAGTAATATGTGCCTCCGCTGTCTGTCTGTCACCAGGCTGTATCTCATAAACAAATACTAAAAACAGACTAAAATAAGTATTTAAAGGGTGGCTCCCATACAACAAACGTGTTTTTTAGCGTTTTTTGATCTCTATTATTAACGGCAACAGGTGGACGCTTGAAATATTCAGACATTAATTAATTTGTATCTTTACTTTGAAAATAAATAATTAATTTAAAATAATTTTAATTTTTGAGGAGGGCTCCCATACAAAAAACATAATTTTTTTTGCCATTTTTTGCTTGATATTTATAATGGCAACAAGTAGAGGCTTAAAATATTCACAGAATAATATGTTGTATATCACTTCAAAAATAAATAATTAAATTAAAATTAAAAAAATATATTTAAAGAGGGCTCCTATACAAACGTGTTGCCTATACTGTCTAATATTGTAAGTTAATGGTACGGAACCCTTCGTGGGCGTGTCCGACTCGCACTTGGCCAGTATTTTTTTTCAGATTTGATTCTTAATTCACTGAGCTGGATTTTCAGATAAAAAAATTCAACGTATCTAATGAACCTAAATTGATTCCGGGTCCACGAGGTGTATCAACCCAAAAAAAACATTTTAAAACCTAGGAAGTACTCCCATACTAGGTTTGGATTCTGGTTTTTACGAAGTGAAAAAAAAAGAAAACCATTTGAGTGATAGTAAGGGCCATAAAACTTGCTATTTAAAAGTTAATTAATTTATTTATTGTAAAAAATATAGTTAAATTATTAAGCTTCAAAATAAACATCAATAAGTTTTTAAAAGTTTGAGTATACCAGTAGGGTAAACGAAAATGTGTTTTTTCGCTCTCCTGTAAAATTGACTACGCTGCTCATACTAGGTTCTTAAATGGTTCAGCCGCCCATAGGAAGTGGACCTGGCAGAGCCCGGATGGTAAGACGAAGAATGAGATAGACTTCATCTTGACGGACAAAAGACGTACTCGTATATTTAGGGATGTCTCTGTGATCAGCATCAGGCAGGATCAGGCACCCTAAATTTAAGGTCCATTTTAAGGTCGAGAGAAGTCGGATGGTCAAATCCGTTCTTCGTTCGACTGTGCTCCAAACCGAAATTGGCACCATAGAGTTCCAGCTGGAACTTCAAAATCGCTTCGCAGCACTGGCAACCACGGAAAGCGTTGACCAAGACCTCGAAAGCGTGACTAGGGTGATCCGCGAAGTGTTAAATAGGCACTTTAGGAGGAAACGAGGTAGCCAGAAGTCTAAATTATCGGGGGAAACTCTGGAATCGATGAAAACTCGACGTGAAATGCCGGAGGAAGCTTCGTCAGATACCCAGCGTCTCAGCAAAGAGATCCGACAATCGGTGAGACGCGACCTCCGATGCTTCAATACGCAGCTCATACGAGAAGCGATTGAGCAAAATCGGGGGTCAAAGTCTTTACCAAAAGACTGGGCAAAAGCCATCTGACGCTACTCAAAACTTCGAACGGCGACATAGTCACTTCAATTCCGGAGATTCTTGCCTTAGTTGAAGGCTTCTACGGCCGACTATATGCCTCGCATATCTCGAAGCCTCCTCCCGGTACGACTGACCCAAGAGCCACGCTGACACGCCACTACACTGAAGACCTCACAAACGTGGACGACGACGAAGTTGCGGGGGCTCTCAAACTTAGCAATGGGAAGGCTCCCGGTGAAGACGGCATTTCATCCGAGCTCCTGAAGGCAGGAGGAGCTCCAGTCATCAAGGAGCTCGTGAGGATATTCAATGCCGTCATTGCAAATGGGACTACCCCGGAGGCGTGGAGTGGGAGCGTTGTGGCGCTGTTTTTCAAGAAAGGCGACAAGTCGCTCTTGAAAAACTACAGGCCAATCGCGCTCCTGAGCCACGTCTACAAGCTGTTCTCGAGAGTCCTCGCAAATCGCCTCGCCGCAAGATTGGACGCCTTTCAGCCAACGGAACAGGCCGGGTTTTGTAAACGCTACAGTACCGTAGACCACATCCACACAATCAGGCAGGTTATACAGAATTCCGAAGAGTATAACCAGCCATTGTGTCTAGCTTTTGTGGACTACGAAAAAGCATTCGACTCCGTCGAAACCTGGGCCGTTTTGGAATCCTTGCAGCGATTTCAAGTCGACTGGTGGTATGTGGAGGCCTGTACGATATGGCAACGATGTCCGACCCATCCAGCTGCTCAGAGGTGTGAGACAGGGGGACGTTATTTCCCCGAAACTGTTCTCAAGTGCACTGGAGGATGTCTTCAAGACTCTTGATGGGAGGGATTGGGCATCAATGTCAACGGCGAATATCTCACGCACCTCCGCTTTGCCGACGACATAGTGCTAATGGCAGAATCGCCGCGGGATCTGCAAAAAATGCTGCACAGCCTTGACTCTGCCTCGCGATGCGTTGGTCTTCGGATGAACTTGGACAAGACTAAGGTCATGTTCAACGAACATATTGCCCCGGAACCGATAGCAGTCAGCGGCGAGATGCTCGAAGTTGTCCAGGAATACGTTAACCTGGGGCAAGTGTTGCAACTGGGTAAAGACAACTTCGACCGCGATATCACAAGAAGGGTGCAGCTAGGTTGGGCAGCATTTGGGAAGTTGCGTCACATCTTCTCGTCGCCTCTACCGCAATGCCTGAAGAGCAGGGTATATAACCAGTGCGTCCTACCTGTCATGACCTACGGGGCCGAGACGTGGAACTTGACAGTCAAGCTGGCCCACCGACTGCATGTCGCTCAGCGAGCTATGGAACGGTCTATGCTGGGGATCTCGTTAAGGGATAGAATCCGGAACGAAATCATCCGCCAAAAGACGAAAGTCATAGATATCGTTCAGAGGTGCAGTAAGCTGAAGTGGCAGTGGGCTGGTCATGTCTACCGCAGAACCGACGGGCGTTGGAGTAGGAAGGTTCTCGAATGGAGACCAAGTCTCGGGAAACGTAGTGTTGGACGCCCCCCTGCTAGGTGGATTGACGACCTGAGGAAGGTGGCCTTTGGTGGCTGGATGCGAGAAGCGGAGGACCGTGAAAGTTGGCGCCGTCTTGGAGAGGTCCAGCAGTGGACTGCAATAGGCTGATATGATGATGATGATTTTAGTAGTGATCTATCGTCATTAATATGTCACAAAGAACGGTTTAAAAAAACGAATAAATTATATCAAAAAATAATGCACGTTAATCATCGTCTTAAAGGTAATAACAAAAAACATTAAAGCCTGTAAAGTATTCGGGGTTATGTACAGAATTTTCTTCAATCAGCTATTCCACCCGGGTGTAATTCAGTTTCAAAGTTTTAGAATAAACGTCGAAAGGCATCCCAGTGAAGTTGTGTCATTGGAACGCCAGCTAACTGGGACGTCAATTGCGAAGTTACGTGAAGCTTCTTAATCGTGGTCCGGGAATAATTAGTTGTTCGAGGCTCGATCGTGGCAACACGATTGCATTAACTTTCCGCAAGAGCGCAGCTATGAGTACGTAAGAAAAGTGACACTAGCTTACAGGCTTCCAGTAGTTACAGTAGTGTATGATAATAAAACTGTAGAAGGTCGAATTCTGTATATTGATTTAAAAAAATATTTCCCACTTAGTTAAGGTTAGGTAAGTTTAGTACAAAAATGTACTTAGTTTTGAAGTTGTCTGTATGTATACGCATGGGCCTTGAACGCTATAGACTCGAAATCTGTTGAACGAATCTCGATATTCCTACCACAGTATGTATATTCCTGGTAGTAGTCTAGGGTATGTTTCATCTCGATAGTAATAGTCCAGAGATACAGGTAGATTTCTTTTACAGGTAATACAGTACGGTACATATTTTACAATCATTGACTGTTATAGACTCGAAATCTAATCTTGATGCACCCAACCCAGTAATATAGTTCCAAATAAACTATAGGGTGTATACATTTAGTGATACAGGGTGACCCCCCTTTACCATACGGCAGAGTACAAATTTTAATGGGACACCACGATTACTGGACGGTGATAGGATTATGAATCAATTTTTATCATCAAGTCCACGCAGACGAAGTCGCGGGCAACCACTAGTACCTCATAAATAAAAACTTTATCCAATCACAAATATACTTGTGATTCTTGAGTCGAAAAATGCATATTTTCATACAAATCGAATTTAGATGCTTTGTAATTGAATATGAAAGCGTGGGTATTTTCAAGAATGCTTTGGTCATGAATTTATTGCTTACGTTTGAGCACCGAATCATCCCCCGATAGTTATTGTCTAGACAAGAGAAAGTTTTAGTATTAGATTTTTCTTTTGCTTAATTTTTAAAGAACTTTGGAAAAGGGCCACGAGTACAATATGCACACCCATTACCCATTTAAGTTAGATTTTATGGGCAGACCCTTGTGAATCACAAGAACCATTTGCATTTTCGCAAGGTTACATTTACTCATCTCCTTTTTGCTTATATCTACGTTTTCCTTTACTGGTGTGTGTGTGTATTTGCTCTCTTTGCTAGACCCATGCCCTCCCTATCTCTGAAATGCACATCAACATTCTGCTGAACTTAAAGTAAACAATATCAAACCTATAAACTTTGGACGTTATAATTGAAAACTTTTAGGTAGTTAGTTTAATTTGCAAATATAAACAAAGCTATTCTGTAAATATTAAGTTGGATGTTTGTTTTCAATCGAAGTGAACATTATTTTAGCATACAAACTGTAGATAGGTTAACACATCCTCCTAAATTTCCGCAGGCACGAGGTAGTGTTTGTAACAGATATTCGTATGATGTTTCGTATGACTTGGGTACATCCTGATGATAGAAGGTACCAACTTGTGCTTTGGCGTGAGGATCCCTCTCAGCCACTTCTTGCCTATGAACTTAATACCAATACCTATGGTCTTCGTTCCAGTCCATTCATTGCAATTCGTGCCCTTCTTGAGCTCGCTGAACAAGAGAGACTTACTTCTTTAAAACCCGCTACTTATAAAATCAAACTCGTTTGCAGTTACATTGACATCAAATTAAAGTTAAAGGCGCACTTAAGCCCGATAGTATTACTCGTACATACATATTATGAATATAGTTATGTGGAATCGCATTGAATTTTATTATAAAATAGGGATCGAAACCGACGGGGGTGTTTCGCAGCTTGAAACCGTAAAGTGTTAATGCTGCATGACTGACCGATGAACATTTACGCTCTGGTAAGTAATTCAATTTAAGTTTCCGATAAACTTGAATTTAATAACATGGGTATGAATGCGATTTTCATGAATGGGAATAGCGAGACGTTCATTTTATTTCTTTGGGAACTGTTGCGACTATAAACAAAACTTTCGAGGAACAATTTACAGTTTGACATTATCTACTTAACTTCAAAAACTAAAAACAAAATATAATATTACAAAAACAGCTTCTAAAAAGAATATAAAAACTTAAACTACTACTTACTAAAAATAGTTGGTTAATCCATCGCGATGACGCGGTTTACCACGGCAAACACCGATGCATCGAAACTTAACAAGGACTTTTTTACGCTAATCCACAAAAGAACTTCCACAATAAAATAAAAATATATCCATGTATAACATAAGGAGAAATATTAACATATATGCTACCCAACCTAACCTAACTTAGACTAGATGTAAATTATAAAACTTATAAAACTAGACTTGTTATATCAAAGTTATTTTTCTTTTATGACGGCCATAAACAAGGCAATTTAATAATGCTGCTCATTCATTTAAATGTGTAATTGTGATCTTAGAAGGAACCTAAGTCAAAACACGACGTGTCGTATTACCACAGATTATCTGTAGGTACCACACACTATTATACAGTGTGGCCCTGTAAATCGTGGATCAAACGAAATAGGAAGATAAAGGGGAATATTCTGGCCAAAAGATCCTTCTTCGGTTAGACATCACATAGACTTTTAAAAAGTTAGGGTAGCTATTGTATTATTTTCACTAAAAATCCGTTTTTATAATTATTTTTATAACATAAGCAATTATTTTGATGTATTTATGTAAAAATACATATTTCCATCGGATACATGCGATACATTCCCCAGGTATTGATGAAATCGAACGCCGGCTCACTGGCGTAGCAAGCACTTGCAAAAATTCGTCGACGGACTAAATGTCCTTCGTAGCTCAGTCGATAAGAGCATTCGCCCGGATAGCGAAGGGACGTGGGTTCAAGTCCCACGAGAAGCACATACGATTACTTTTTGAAAGCGACATTTAATTGAACCCGTTTTTAGTAAAACTTCAAAATAAATTTATTAAAATGTTGAAACCTTGAATTATTTCGTATTTTATTATTGTTTAGCATCTTTGCATTTGTAATAGGGGTGATTTTGCAACAAAAACGTACAGTCTGATGTTATTAACAAACCGTTTCATCTCGTAGTGGCAAAGTTAGACTGCATTTAGGAGTCAGCTAAAACTATTTGTCTCTTTCAACACTAGACCGACTCGCAGTTGCTCTGAAATATTCTCGTAGCTTCAATTAGTTTTGAAATAGTCGTGATTCCGTATTATAGCATTTAAAACAAATATTATAGTAGGTTGGAACTTGGAATAACAGGATCGTAGGTTAGGTAAGTTCTTTTCGTTAAATCCATCTCGGATATGTGCATTTAATATATCAATGGATTAAGTACTGAAATTTTGAATTATGTCCTGAACACAAATATGTGGGATGAGAAGTGCAAAACTGGTTGCAGTTTAAAATGCTGTTTTCATTAAAGCATACTACCTATTTGTGGTATCGATTATAAATTATTTGAAAGTAGATTTAAAACAAAACGACGAAGCGCTTGCCGGTTGATACGTTGATCTTTGTAATATTTATTTAATATTCCGTCAAAAAATATTTCTGATATAAGCATAGCATGTACTCGTATAAACATGATATACTTAATAAAGGAAGGTACCTTCATAATGAACTAATCATATCTAATTTACAGTTAAATAGGCAATACATACAATGTTCTAACACAAGCGTAGGAGGTAACTCTGTAATAAATTATGATGAAAACTGAGGCAAATTCACTATTCTGTACTTAAAAAAATTTAAGATATTATTTTACTAATTTTAATTGGTTTGTTATGCATGATGATTCGTCCGAAGTATATAAGTACTGGGGCGTCGCGGGGCAAAGTTTTTTCCTAAACGTACACGTACGTGCGGATAAGTAGGTATACATTGCCCCAAAAGTAAATCATTATGCGTACATTACCAAACTTTTCTCATTTACGGGCATAAACTATGGCAGTTAAACAAAAGTATGTTGATATTGCCTAAATCGTTTTGTTAACTTAAAATTCAAACAAAATGAAAACAACATCAATATGCTCCTTATGTTATGAACTCAAATAATTTCCTCGCAACTTTTCCTGCAATAATCCAATATGCTGCTCTCATAATTAAAATCCTAGCAGCATGATCGGAAAACTTTAAATTAATTGAATATGAATCTGCAGAACTTAATTTTAAGAACGACCAAGACGGCGAACAAGGAAAGTAAAATAGATTCCCACTTCCCAGCAACTAAGTAGACGTGGAGCTACCAGTCGGTTTTGATTTTCACCTACTAACTAAATGAAATATCATTATCACTGAATTTTCTCGTCATTTAATTTATTAATAACTACCTATAAGCTAGCTTCTTGCACGGGAAAATTAAATTTTACATTAAACTTTGTTAGACGACACAAAAGCACAGAATAAATGATAATAGTACAAGACAAAAGGAAAAATAACAAAGGATTCAGCCAGCAACTAATTGTAACAGAATGTTGTTCAACAAAACTGCGGGTATAAGACCCGTTATTGTAGCTGATTCGGAAAAACTTTTAATGAACCCTGCAAGTAGGTACCACCACATAAAACATTGTAATTGGCGACACAATACGCCATAAAAGAAAAGCTCTTTTTGAGACTCTTGTTATTATGAGGCAAACTTAACGAAGATGAAATGCGTGATCTAACGAACATATTTTTAAAAGAAATATTCCCGTTTTCGTTACATAAAAGCACAGAATAAAATAATAGCATCTTATTGTCTTGGCTCAACGAAGAATATACTTAAATAAGTATAGACCTACTCATCAAAAAATAATAAAACTCAGATTTTCATGATGATTTTTAATAGGTCTTATGTATCTAAAAATTCGCATTCATATCTTTTATGAGAGTTATTTTAGAAGTCCGCAAAATCGTGATCTCTTCAAGTAAAAGATCAACGTAATTGTTTGTGTTTTTTTGTGAAGCAGACCCTATTTTGTTTTGAGTACTTTCTAATAGGCATCACTTTCGCTTGCCTTCTTATCTTACCCAAGGGCTAGTCTAACAAAAGGTTAACGTTTTAAAATTAAAACTGACAAATTCAAATAAAATGACAGCAGGATACTCTGATTTCACCCCTTCTTCAAGACGATCATGGATTAGGAAGCCGAGCGAAGGTGGGCCTTAAAGTATCAGAGTTATGTCATAGTTTGGCTAGCCAGGTCAATGTACTACATATGCATAACCGACTTTTAGAGTTACGGCGCCGACCGGTTGACCTTCAACTTGACTATTTTAGACTAAACCTGTCGTCGAACCACCGAAATAGACAACGGCGCGCCGAAGTTCTCATTGTTCAATCTGGCGTTGGATCAACAATAGGTGTAGATAGTATAAATTTAATTTAAACAATTAATCAATTAAACACATCAACACTGTCTAGGGTTATACCAAACACAGTATTATTATATTCAAAATATCCCTAGACAGTGTTGATTAGTATATTATTTATACTTAAATTATTTTTATTTTTATTTGTGCGTGTATTCGGGCTTCTCCTGGTCAAGCTCGCTAAATCGTAGACCTTAAGTTTGCTCTCTACAAAATATACCTATAATATTGAAGTAGTTTGTGTTACTTTCAATAATTTAATTTTGTGAGTTAGGTACTATAATACTTATATTACTTAGATAAGTTTATAAGTACCTACTACATTTAGGCTTTTTGCTAAAACAAATCTGTGACAATAACGTTATTACTGGGATTACTTTACGGTTTAATAATAAAACGTCCCAGATGTGAAAATGTTCGCGTCTCCATTACGATATTCGTTGGAATTTAATAACATAAAACCAAATTAGGTACACAAAAGGAAAGAAAAGGAACCTTGGAAACATCATGTCTATGGGATCATTCGAAGACAAACTGGGGCTGAATCGTGTAAAACGATATCCCAAGAAAACTTTACTGTCAGATGGAACAATTAATACGGCTTTTGTAATACGATTAGGAATACGCTTGAAGGTGAGATGCTTGAAATGTAATACTGAATGTTCAATTCAATTTGAATACAGATTGTTTTTCCTATTCAGACGTTTCTGAAGTAATTAATGTCCTCCTATGAAATGAATGATATAAGTAAGCGTGAAAATCAGGAAAAAAAATCAATTAATAGAAGGATGTCGATTTAAGTTAAATGATTTTTAACTAGATGTTTCTGTAAGTTAAAAGATTTTTAACTTACATCAACATGCCCTACTGCACCTTTTTTAAAATTAATGTCTTACCATTTTTGACATTATAAATATTTAATTTTTGTATGGATGTTTCTCCAAATATGACTTTTTTAATGTGTATTTATTCTGATAATTCATTAAATAATAATTATGATCTATCATTCAATAACGTCACTAACTGGAGTTCACCAACACATGTTAAATTTTTGATTAGCCGGTTTAGCATTATTTGACATATTGTAACAATTTATTTAGAATTCGCATCGATCAATCGATTTAAATTAACTGTCAATCGATGTTTACCGGCTTTTAAAAAATTGGTGAACATACCCTAGGGTAGAGTTCACCAACACATGTTTAATTCTTACACAGCGGTAACAATATTATTTGTCATATTTAGGATGGGAATTGGGTCAAATAAATCGTCAGTCTATGTTTACCGGTTGTTTAATAATTGGTAATCTTGGGCCTTAGAAGTAAACACACTTCAAATAAATCAATTCAAAAATAAATCATTTGGTAATTCAATCACAAAGATTCCACTGAGAGGAGCGCTAGTTTGTGTGACATACTGTTCCGTTTTTATGTCTGTTTAATGAGGTAGCTATTTACAAAGAGGACCGCTAAGCGGATGCGCTTTTACGTAATACCATTGCTTTGTATATTTTTGTGCAATTAGCTCTTTTCTTGTGCTTCAAGAACTAGGCCTTTGTACGGCGTGTAATTAGCGGCGTGCACTATACGTAGCTATGCATAGACATTATGCAGCTCGTGAGTGATGCAACGCAGGATTGGCCACCGGCACTCACGCACGGGGTTCTTCAACAGAATTACACTAAGTGCTCACTTTCACCGTGCTCCTAGCCTGTTATTTCGTTCATACCGACTCAGAGTATGTACTCATCAACGCACACCAACCTGCTAAGATAAAAATAATTCTAAAATAAGAATTGATGTCTGCTTTCAGTTTGATGTTTAAGAATTATTAGGTACACGTCAGATTCTCAATGCCATGTTTGGTGATTAAGATGTCCTTCTATTCGCGTTACAAGTAGAACCTGGGCAACGACATTACGTGTTATTTTATTTTAGATAAAAATGTTTTTTTTTTCATGATTTTCATTTCAGTGCAATTTTTTCATTAATTATGTACAAATACAGGCTCTTAACTTAAAGTCTGAAGTGGTATTCTGCCCTCGGGCGTAGTACTAGTACTTATTCTGTGCCTCGAGGTAAAGGTGCGAAAAATACCGTAAATAAGAAGATTTTGGACACGTTTTATTGAATGAATTAAAGTCATGGGATTAGGAAACATGTTGGAACTTCTTAAAAGTAAAGATAAACAAAACATAATAATAAAATTCACTTTTTGATGATTCAAAAGTCCAGAAGGTTTACCTTACTTTCTGGTTGAGACAATAAAACATCATCGATTTTTCTAATATATTAGGCAAGCTATGTTTACCTATAATTGACTGTGCATTTAGCAAATACATACTAAAATTGTTACCTTACTACCCAAGGTATAATGTAACAGTTGTTGGTAATCTTAATAAATAAACAAAAAATAAAAAAACGCAAATCATTTTGAGGAAAGGAGAGACTCGACCTTCCATAAGGCTACTGAACTTTAAGGAACCTGAAACACCTGCTTTACCAACAGTTTGAATGTACTTTTCTGCAGTTTAATTCAAGTTTTAAAGAAGAGGGTCCTGATAGGTTTAATTTGCATTGTAGTTTTTAGAATATGTACCTACCATCTTTTAGGGAAAGTAAAATGTTAGTAAAAAAATATTTTAGGATGACGAAATTGACGTACCTTTATACTCTATTAGTGGTTCTCCGCGACCTTGCCCGCAAGAGTTGGATTTTCCAGATAAACTTTCATCCCCCATTTCACCCCCTTAATATTTTTATATCGCGTCAAAATCTAGCCTATGTCCTTTCCAGGGTCTCGAACTATCTCTATACCAAATTTCATCTCAACCGGTTCAGTGGTTTAAGCGTCAAGAGGTAACAGACAGACACACTTTTTAATTAGTATGGATTTAATTTTATAATTTCGCGTACTGCCTACTTTACTAATCTTAATTTTAAGACATAGAATATCAATATTGAGAGTAAGAAAAACACTCAAACCTGATTCACAAATAAGTTAGATTACTTCTTAAAAGTTAAACAACATTTGGCTGACGTGGAGCTAAAACAAAGAATGGACTCTTCGTTGTTTCCAACTTTTAACGACTTCCCGTATCGTGCTCAATCAATCGAATATGTATTAGCTTGGTTGACAATAACCGTCCCTTTTAACCTAAGCATTTCGTTAACGTTGCGCATAAATTGTCTCCGTGACTTTAATTTAAATTATATTCGAACGTGGTCCTTCAAGTATACGATGTAACGCATACACATAACAGTCTAAAAATTAAGTAGGATCATTTTGACAGTTGTACTATAGAATCGGGGTTTTACGAATCATCAGTTAGAATAATCGATTCGGGCAAAGAATCTAATTACGAATGATACAAAACAATGTTACTTAAAATAATCTGTCCAAAATATTCCCCCTTACTTGTTTGGCATTGCTATAACATTTCGACTCGACTCAGAAATAACGAGATACATAGGAGAACTAAGATAACGAACACATCCCCGCGGATCAGCAAGCTTTAGTAGCAGTGGGCAGGGCATATTGCGCGAAGCTTGCATTGGCCGCTGGGACAGAAAGGTACTTGATTGGAGACTGATAATGAGGTTGATAATGACGATTTTGAATATCGAAATAGAAAAGTAGAATTGCTTATCGGACAAGAAAATATAGATTTGATCGTGACACGACAAATTATCCATGGTGACAAGAACGGACCGATGATTTCACTGACGAAATTAGGTTAGGTTGTTCACGGAAATATCGGCACTGTATGTCAGTATAAGAAGCAAAGTTCGTTCAAGTCGTTCAGACTTTATCCAAAAATATTTATCTACAGAGCTAGAGGCTTTTGGCGCCAAATTAGGAAATTACACTCCTCGTTTCCTAGGAAGATCAGCTTGCGCTTGTAATCATTAAGCGTACAACGCGGCTGCATCCTCTAAGAAGGTTGGAAGACAGAACTTCTATGACGTGATGAAAGTACTAACTTACCTAATAGCTTCGACCAAGCTTTTGTCAGGTTACAAGGCATTACCCGCAAGATTTAGAAAGATCCTGAGTTTGCTGAAAAGTACTATTTGAAGATTCAGGATAATATTTAAAAAGGTTACGCACGCAAGTTGATAAAATAAGAGGCAAGGCAACGGACTAAATGACATGGAATTTACCTCATTTTGCCGTTTTAAACCCTAACAAAACCAACAAATTGAGATTTGTCACCGATGCAGCTGCTAAATCAGAGGAGAAGTCTTTAAATGATTTACTTCTACAGGGACCTGACTACTTGAACTTACCCTGGTTCAGAAGAACAAGTAAGACTGGGTGGGTGCTAATGGCGCACGGTTAAATATAAGTCCATATTTTGAAGCGATCAAAAATGTTTATCGTCCACAAAAGTCAGTGCTTACATGTATAATGTGCAAAACATCTCTCTTATTATATTTCTCTATTATCTTCTTCTTTTTTGTACAGAGCTTTGCGATATAGCAATAAACATCTGACCGACAAAGATCTTTCCTTGTAGACCTTACACATCATGAACGTCATTAAATATTATTTTAAACGAGTTGAGTTTTCTTCACAAAATGAGTGTATACTTAATTGGCGACAATTTCACTCTCGTAGCATTTAGTAAATTAAACACAGTTCTGTAGCAATATAAAATTTCCTTACAGGCACATACTGTTTCAAAATGTTCAGTTTCAGAGTTCACTAAACTAATTTTAGTAGCAAAGGGCGTACTATATCGATGAATGACGGTAGGCTAAGTCCGGATATTTCATTATTGGACAAGTGAGCCTTTGAACTGCATAATTACGGAGCGACGGCATGACACACATATTCGAAATTACCTAGTTATATTCCGAAAATTGAAAAAGACGGGATCTTATGAAGATATTTAGATCTTTATTATAAGAGTTTTGTTTACTGCACCTACATACATACAAAAAAGAAGTTTACTGTACATATATTCAAATAACATTGTGAGCTTACAAAAGTATGATTGTATCTATACATAAATACATGATAGTACCTATCTATACATAAATACATGTAAAATGTACTCATCGAATTTGTGTGTAATTTACTGATTACTTAGGTTATTTACTCAAACCACCCACGCACGACCCTCATTCCTTACAGTAACTTCAAACTAACTTCTCAAACACTTACACAGAAATTCGCGGTACGTTTCTAGGCAATTTCACCATTAAGTGTCCATACAATCATAATATACTAACATAAGTACCTACAAGTATTATTTTTTGGCAAGTAGCAACGAAACGTTTCCATACGTGCCTCTATAATAATTTAAGTTACTGCGCGATGGATCTACTCAGTCTGCCAGAAAATGAATCTATGTAATTAAAAAAAAACAGGTTTGTAATACTTCAAAATTATTTATTTCTGAATTTAGGCCTTGCAGGTACTATTATTTATTCTGTGGTTTAAGTAAGACACGATAATTTGGAAGTCAAAGAAAGGTAAACCACCAATATGTTTTAACCGTAAGATCATGGACATGTGTATTCTTCGTATCCTCTATGGCACCAAACACGGTCTTTAACCGTTCGTTAGGAATTCAGCCTGAAGGACAACGGTTTAAACCTCGAAGCAACCTTCCAAAGATGCTTAAACCTTGACGTATCATGTTTCCCGACACAATAGAAAATTAATTGTTATCCACCCCATGGGTCTTATGGGGTTTGACAGGAATAATAAAAAACCTTGTAAAATAAACACAAGCAAGCAAGCAGCATTTGGGAAGTTGCGTCACATCTTCTCGTCTCCACTACCGCAATGTCTGAAGAGCAGGGTATAAAACCAGTGCGTCCTACCTGTTATGACCTACGGGGCCGAGACGTGGAACTTTACAGTCAAGCTGGCCCACCGACTGCATGTCGCTCAGCGAGCTATGGAAAGGACTATGCTGGGGATCTCGCTAAGAGATAGAATTCGGAACGCGATCATCCGCCAAAAGACGAAAGTCGAGGTGCAGTAAGCTGAAGTAGCAGTGGGCTGGTCATGTCTGTCGCAGAACCGACGGGCGTTGAAGTAAGAAGGTTCTCGAATGGAGACCACGTCTTGGGAAACGTAGTTTTGGACGCCCCCCTGCTAGGTAGACCGATGACCTGAGGAAGGTGGTGGCTGGATGCGGAGGACCGTGAAAGTTGGCGCAGTCTTGGAGAGGCCTATGTCCAGCAGGGGACTGCAATAGGCTGATATGATGATTAAATAGCTAACATGAATCCTTATGGTCCGGTTTCGATACTAATTAAGTACCTATCACTTCCTTCATTGAGTTGGTGACGTAAAATATACTTCGCGTAGTTTATACACACCTATTACAAATTCAGTCTACGTTTTAGAACGCTGAGCGAGCAGACTGAATGATGTGTAGTATAGTCACATAGTCGCTCATCTGAGCACAATAATGCCCGTTCGTAATTAATGAAGGCATACTAGCGAAAACACACGCACGTTACTTCTTACAGCTTACTCTAATTAAAATGGTCGCTCGACTTGTAACAACACAGAGACTTAATACTTACACCCTGTTTGTAATTTACGTAAATGAGGTTATGGGCCAAGGGAAACGAGTTATGGGAAAAATATGCAAAAATTAATATTTATTAAAAAAAAAATAGAACTTTAAAAAACTAACGCCCTGTGGTGCTCTTTAAGGTTAATCTGTGCTTTTCATGATATTTTTTTTATATTTCAACTCTAAATAAATCCTTTAAATATATACAACTACCGCAGTTACTAGTATACCGAACAATTTAAGATATTAAGGTAGCTGATAGCTCAATTTTATTAAACAAGGACAAGGATTAAAAAGATACCAATTCTTCTCGGAACCCGCGGTTTGTGATTCATAGATTCTGGTTAAAATGCTCTAAATTTGGTAAAAATAATATCTGTTGGAAGAGATAAATTTCAATTTCATTTATTCAGTCAGATAGTACAATCCATTAGTGTTAGTAATATCATATGCTGAGTTAGTAATACCAAAGAAGTGACCAAATTTTTATCAAATTAAGGCCCAAACTTCAAGAAAGAAAGAAAATGCTTAGGTCACATGATAGGAGAATAAGAACCTGTGTGGAGTATCGATATGGGCTATTAACTTATACTGATCAACGTCAATACTATCAGTACTTACTACTGAGTATTAACTATGAATAGTACTGATACTAGCGATTGTGCTGAAAACTATCGTTAATTTAGTATGTAATTTTATTTCTTTTCTTTTATTAAATAAATTATTAAAAGCCTGAAGTAAAAAAAAAACATAAATCACAAAACTCAAGACTGTGCTAAATTTTTTTTTTGAAGTTTGTAATTTAAATCAAACCAACCAAATCTATATTTAAAACACGGCGCACAAAACAATGTTTGTACATGTTCTCCACGACCATCAGCTTGCTGGTTTTCTATTTTCAACTGAGTCGAAACTTGTCTGTCTTCCTCTAGTCCCATCTAATCAGGCTTTTGATCGGTGGTTTTCTTATTTAGTTTAGAGTGGTTAGTTTACCCTTTGAATCGCCCACGGTCCCCAAATTATTAATGATAATACAATTAGTTAGTTTATCACCTAACAAATTACTCTTGATATATCTACGTAGCTTTGCCATCGTAAAATTCTATCGCTATACACAAGTGACTTCATTAAGTAGATATCAGTATGTAGCTAAGTGGGTATCTCACGCATGATAATGTATGGTAGATTTCGTTTAAAGGCAAAAGGAAAGGACTCCTATGCCGTAGTGGTTAATGGTCATAAATAATATCACAAAAGGCTTCCGACCTCGGTATTCGAAAAAGGTCTTTTGTAAGTATGCATTCATACGAATAGGTAAATTGTAATCTTATAGAAATGGATGAGACGACTAAATAGAAAAGACAATTTCTGAATTTTATTTGCACGAATTGACTTTTTAATATTTTTTTACTTTGTAGTGCTTGTTCACACGAGGACGATTCGTGATTTTTGACGATTCGTTTTTTTTAATTACGGCGGCTATGCTTTTTGAATGCCCATGTTCACACGGATCACGAATCGTGAAAAACGTCGATTCGTCTTAAATCTAGCATCGTGTTTTTAAAAATCACGAATCGTCAAAATACACAAATCGTGAACTTATTGTGACGGATCTGCTGATGCCACCAATTCGGATATTTTGACGAATCGTGAAAAAACACGATTCCGTATGCAATGTGGACGTCCTTCCGTCATGACGTATCGTGTATTTTGACGAATTGTCAATGACGGATTCCGTGTGAATGAGCCCTTATATAAATAAAACCTCACCCCGGGGACTCGAATAAAAATGTATTATTTTACCATATACTATTCGATACGATAGGATTATTGTTCAGATTGTCCAGTTTACGTCTTTAAGCCAAAAGTGACTTAAAAAATTGAAATAAAAATTTAAAAGCTGTATGTAATTGTTGCTGTATAAATTTTACTTATTTCAAAAGTCATTTGGACACATCATTGGAAAGAATCGGTTACAACTTGGAAACAGATACACATTGATTTTGACGGACCTATTTAAGGATATCATTTATTTGTTTTGTTTGATGCCTTTACGAAATGGTAAGAAATTATTCCCACTAAAACTATTACCAGTTTCTGGTGTATTAAAAGTTTTTTTTTTGTATATTTGGCCTGCCACACGTACTGGTATCGGATAATGAAAGACAGTTTATATCGAATGTATTCGAAGCATTCTGAAACAGAATAATACCAACCACGAGAAATCAGGTCCTTATCATCCTGCTACAAATGGTCAAGCAGAGCGTTAGGTGCAAATAATTAAAAATGCCTTTAACACATTGAGGGGTGAGAAGGGCGACATACTCGTATATGACAGGTTAGGGCATAATAAAGAACACTCAAAGAGTATCCCTACAAAAGAATGTAAAAGTCCATATCAACGTATGTTCCACCGGTCATAAGGACTAGTCTCCACGTGATGTTTAAAGGAGACCCGCCGAAACCTGCCGTTTTAGTCATGCGTCACCCCTACATAAGCAAAGAGTTTTTACTTGGTCAAAGAGTATATACCCCATCCTTATTTTGACAGAAAACTTCTCTAGTTTCATGTTATGGATGTCTTCATCTGGCGTTGGGTAACAAAACACATTGGCGAATGTGGCAACACAGATTAGCCATTAGAAAGAAAAAAACTATTTGTTACTTAAAAACAAGGAAAAGCATCAGCAAAGGACCTTGATGCATCGTAATAGGAAAATTATGGCTAAAAAGTGATATCAGGTAGGGAACAGAATTACAAAATATAAAAGCACTTAGATCAGGAAGAACAGGAAAGCACAACTAAGGATCTTATTGAATTAGCAATAAAGACGGGACTCATTTAATCGAATGTGTGTTTAAAGCTCTTTCGATATCGCTAAATTTTTTTAGCGATATCGACCAATCACAACTCAATGTTTTTAGTGTGTGTTGTAATATGATATTCTTACAAATGTGTTAGTTTGGTTACAATTGTTTTCATACAAATAGGTGATGATGCAACTTCTACCAGTTTTTTCAGTTCTGTGGATTGTATATTGGCTTCAACTTTTTTCTGATACTCATTCCTCAGTGTTTATTCAATATTCATTTTAATATGTCGGGGCGTAATGTCGGATCCTAGATGGGCAGGGCATGAATTGAATAAGCAGCAAAATTTTGCTACACCTTTATACATTGCCGAGTGAAAGATGCTGTCAAAAAGTAAGAAAGGTATTGTGCGCTATTCAGGTCTTTTAAGTGGTGATTAATTCGACTGATGGCGGGCTCGACGCTATTGTGTCTGCCCTTATAAAGAGTGTACACGTGCTTTATCGGCTGTCGCCGGCGCCGCCGCTTTACGCGCGCGTGTTACATAACCCTCGTTCGTTCACATCGGGAAGTGAGCATGTTTCCTAACTATACCGTCGAGGCTAAGGTCAATCGCTCGCGCAACTTTATTGTTTACTTTACGCCGGCTAATGTTACCGTTTAGCATGCAATTTCCTTTTGAATCTCTTGTCGCTAACTCCGCGTAAAGGCACTACAGTGATAAATTACGTTGGATATTCTGCATGTCATTGTCATCTTCCATTCCCCCGCTTTACACCTTGAACAGAACAACGATAAAGCCTAAGCTACATTTGATTTTATACTTCTGGATTAAAATAACCCATTGAACAAAATATTATGTTTTTTAGAGGCCGCTTTTTGCTGAATGCCAGCGAGTCATTGCAGAGTGATTAAAAGCTTTTTAAATGGATTTCTACACGCATACTCTTTATGGTTCTGTACGATATTAATTCACGGGTGTAATCCTTTTCGTGTTTATCGAGTTTTATCTTCTTTGAGAGATTTAATTAATGAACGTATATGTATGTATGCACTGCCACATGTTCCGATTGTGCCAAATAGCGGATTACACTCTCATCAACGATTCTCATTGAGTACATGGCAGCTTACACAGATAAGTTATTCCCAGTGAACTAACTGCAAATGCCCTACCTGAAAACTGGATTTGAGTCCAAAGCCTATACAAGAGAAATAAAGGTCCTTTTCTAAATAACTGCATAACCAGTTTAGAAAAGTTATATTTTTTATTTAATTTAAATGAAACTTGGAAATAATAAAATAATTAATTAGCATTTAAGTATTTTTTACAGACTTTCCAGATTATTCCTTTTAAGAACACATTTAGGTAAAGCAAGTCAAGTTTAGTTGTAAAGCAATTTTAGCTTACAGTCCAAAACAAACTTGAACGTCATTTCAAAATTACCTACGTTATCTGTAGGTTCTTGTTACAAATCTATATAAAGAAATAACTCCAAATAAGCGTCATCCATTTTTTTTTATTTTCCACAAATGGAAAGCAAATACCAGGATTATCTCTATTGTTACAAAATAGCCTTGTGACTGTAAACTCAGTCTAAATTGCTATAAACGTCTATAAGGACCAGGTTGCAGAATAATAGCGTCCATTGAGTGTCTGTTTTCGTTAGTTCAGAGTGACGCTTCGCCATTATCGAGGCTTAATCTAAATTTTAATTGATTTGACACAATGTGAACGACGATACACGCTAGCATTGACAATTGTTGATCAAAAGCTTTTGTAGGTACTTGTTTTCAATAACGATTCAAGTTTGATGGTTCAGAATTTCATAAAAGGCACAATAAAATTTGGTGAGAGATGTGTATGTTAGGTTACGCATATTAAAAAATCGTTAAGTCCAACAAATCATTTACGTATAATACTAATAAGTTATAAGTTACCTCATAAGTTTTCCATATCATTCTCATAAGTATCCATTTTACAACAAATACGTTACTTCTCTTGAAGCAATACAAAAAATATATTTACGTTCAATGCATTTCAGATGTTTTCGTGGTTGTTTATCATATAATGATCTTTTAGATCAATATAAACTAACCAACCTTTCAAAACGACGTACACAACTCGAAGCTATGGTGCTGTATGACCTCTGCCATAATAGATATGACTGTAATCCTCTTGTTAATAAGTTATGCTACAGAGTCCCTGTTAGATCACCTGTCCGTAAGCAATGTCAACTGTTTGCGACAGCCCAATGCCGCGCTAACGCTGGTAAACGTTCTCCTCTGTACCGTCTAGTACACTCTTACAATAATAATAAATAATAATAATTCTTTAATTATTAACATAGAACCTAAGAAGGCGGCTATGCCTTGCTCTCATTGCAATTTTCAATGTACTTACTATCTATAGTTTTAGTAATCTGTGGTAAACGCTGCTGGTAGCAAATTTATTACTAGCTTTAGATCAATATCTTATTAAGTATTTGTATTTTGCTATTGTTTGTTTACCCAAATAAAATAAAATAAAAAACCCTTTGTGTATATTTTTAAGCGGTCTTTGAAACTTTTAGTTGGTTCGAATCTTTCTCATCTTAGTCCTGAATTGTCTTTATTTTACTTATAAGTAGAAAAAATGCGACTATGATGATTGCATACTAAGACATCACTATGAGATTAGAAATTTATATTATCATTTAACAACTCATCAAGTGACAACGGCAGCAGCCTAATGAAATCGTACATTGAATACCCTATACAACATTGAACGTGAATTTTGTTACTACAGTGTCTACAATTATTGCCCATTCAAATAAACGAACTTAATAAACTTCTAGCATTATTAAAAGCTTGAGTGAATATACACAGACTGGAACCAATTAGATTTATTCTCAAATTAGGTACTGTCTACTTCAATTAGTGAAGGTGATCTTAATTAGTAAGTTATAAGCAGGGCAGAGAACGCAGTAATCAAAGTTTCAGAAGCTTGAACTGACCTAAGTTATTTTAAATTAGTAATCGCTTCAACTTGCATATTGATACCGGCTATATTTTTACAACATCTTTTAAAAAAAAAGGTTTACTCATGTATGTAAACTGGAAAAAAATATTAAAATAATAATGTAGGTAATTGGAAACAGATCTGCGTGGTGGCAGAAATTGGACTATAGGCAAAATACATACAGTCGTGTAAGCTTCATTATTCATTATTATGCCGCACTTATCACGTTAACTGCTGAAATTGAGATCATTGTTTGCTTATGTAAAATATTTTAAATGCAATTAATAGTCCACTTATCATAATTGCACGAGAAAACTAAAATTAATTTCTTGCTTACTGATATTACAGTTGTCAGATTAATATTTGTCATAATTTCAGTACGCGGGTGGCTGAGAAAACAATTTAGAACGGTTATTGAATAATTATGAAACGTTCTTAATTTTATACACATGACTGTTTGTGTAAGCAGAGAAATTTCATAACAATTTTCATTCTGTATATTGAACGTATTTTTTGTCACGAGTTAACGAGTCAACGTTAACTCGTGACAAAAACTACGTTAATCAGTTCTCGTAGATTCGTTTAAAAAGTAACGCTTTTAAAAGTATCAAACGGTTGAGGAAGTTATGATTTTTCTTAATTGATTAATGAAGTTATCTACAACTCGTATTTGATTAACGGTGCCTTTGCGTATAAGCTAACGTGAAAGTTCTCAAAATAGGATAGGTATTAATATTGTTTGTGGTTCCAACAACACCCCTTAATAACGTCGTACATAATTAAGTCTAAATCCCCATTGCTTAGGTATTAATGGGTTAAGGCTCATATTTCCACTATTTCCTAGTTACTACGTGACATTCACATAAACAACACGTATAATGTACGAGTATATGAAACTTCAAGGGCTTACAATACCTCATTTCCTTACGATTGTTTGATTTTGTTTGCTAGCCAATGTAAGAAATTGGATTCCTTTTCAAATTACGGCACGCTGGCAATCAATCTTTTAGAGCCCTGAATACCGAAACGGCAAGAATAAATAGGATGAAAAATAGAAGAAGACATTTATGCGATCAAAATGCTTACAATTTCTAAAGGCAACTTTCAGATTTTTACATTTACATATTTTAACAACATTTTTGGTCGGAATATGGGTAGTTAGGTAGGTTTATAAGAAGTTGGAAATTCAATAACCCACAAAGTTATTTGCTTTGTGTGCATTTTCTATTTTAAACACTGAATAACATTCCTAGACAACATACCACAAATTAAGTCCCCTCGATTTGTATCCATTCACTGAACTGAAACATGTTAATCTCATTTTGTAATGATTTCATAAGCATAATAAAATAATCTTCGCAGTGGTGGTGTAGTGGATCGATTATCAAGAGGAAAATTGATGTTTTCCAATTACGAAACGTAAGTAGATAAGTTTCATTGAGTGAAGTATGAAATAGCGTCACGTATCAAATAACATTCGAGCCTAGGTTGTTCGGATCAAAAGGAACCTTTACCTCATCCTTAGACAATTTTTTTAAGCATTGCATCCATAAAAAAATATCAGTTACTAAGGAATCGTTTGTATTTAAACTTTGGAAGATGATAAGTAAAACAAATAAGTCAGATGATGCAATTAAAATTCTTAGAGTAAGTAATTATAATCTACTTCATACATTATTTGAGGAAAGGTTTATTACCCGACTGCGGAAGGAGGGTTATGTTTTTCGAGAGTATGTATGTATAATTGTTTGGCACGCCCTACAGCCCAAACGGCTGGACAGTTTTTGACATATGAGGTGTCGTTGAATTTGTCAAAATTGTGAGAGTGACATAGGCTATATACATTTAAAAAATGGCGCCCGCAAATGGAAATAAAGGGAGGAGGGGAGATTGATTTTTTCTCACCATAGCAATATGGGTATCAAATGAAAGCCAGTAAAGAGACCATTTCAAAAATATAATAACTTTTGCAATTTGGTGTTTTGTTTTGAATAATAAAACTAAAAATAAAAAAATAAAAAACAGTAATTTATAAATCTAAAAAGCGTTCCTGTGTAATTGAAAATTAAAAAAACCCTAAAACAAGAAAGTGGTCATGCCCGGGTTAAATTGGTACCCATATTAAAAATTGTAGCAGTCGGGACCCATGTTAGAAAGTCAGTCGTCTCTTCAGTAGATTGGAGTAATCTGCATGTAATATAGAGGTAGGTATATGTGCTCTAAATGTACTAACTGCCTCCATTTCTAGAATGGGTCCCGACTGCTACAATTTTAATATGGGTACCAATTTAACCGGGGTATGCCCACTTTCTTGTTTTAGAGTTTCTAAATTTCCAATTACACAGAAACACAGTAGGGTATTACCGTTTTTTTTTTAGGATTTCTTAAATTTCTTTACCAAAATGAATAAGCTCTAACAAAATTTTACTGTAGACAAAGTCTTATCGTTATCTTTACTTCAGGAAACCAAATTCGTTAACTATTTTGTTTCATACATAGAGTTTAAACATATGTACAGCTTTTTGTAATGTTTTATTTTTTTATTCTTGAGCTTTAATTGTGAAAATTAAATGCGTGGAGTGCGCTGCACTAATCCCCAAGCCGGGGCAGTAACGCGCTGTTGTCGTGCGGCTGTAGCACGGCTGTTTTTATAATGTGACGCGGTCTCTGTTTCTCCAGCTCCGCGCAGATGGGCCACTGACCACAGCCACCGGTAGCTAACGGCAAGCTATTAACATATTTTAAATACGTTTTGTATGGAGTCACCGCACACGTGAAGAGAGTGTGTTCACGACAAGCCACCAGTGGCGGACACTCGCCATTTTTATAAAATATGTAAAAAAGGATGTATCAGATGAGTATCGAAAATTGTAGCGGCCATCGACCACCTTCGTTTGCGCGATAACATAGTGTCTGACGCGCGACAGCCACCGGTGGCGGTGGTCGGTGGCCTGGAGCCTTCTCGGAGGATCTGTGCGGAGCCTTAGAGAGGGCTGTCAGGAGTCAGGCCTATTGTGAGATCATCTTTATGCGGTGCGAATTTGTATCTATCTAGGTTGTTATAGTAAGCACGAGTGATTGGTAATGTTTTCAAATAAGCCTCGCAATAACCTAAGACGAGATCACGTATCCTATTTATCCTCAACCAACTCTAGCTATTATCCAGGGATACAGAAAACGAGCTCTCGTAGGTTGGAAAGTTAATATTATCTGACTTTGATGGAAAACTTTTAAACATGGTTATTTTTTACAATTTGCCAGAAAGAAATTATAAGTGTTATAATTACTTACTACAGTCTATCAAAATTGCTTTTATTACGTAGTTAAAACAACTCAATTTAAGGAGGCAGTCTTTGTCTGCACAAATCGTATAGTTCTTCATTGCATACATCTTATGTATATTATTGTGACATAACTTTTAAAACTAGAATTTAGAAAGTACTTATGAAATTGACTTGCGAATTCTTCTTTAAATGTACAGGTAGAAAAAGGGGAAAGCTTTTGTGTATTCTCGTTAAAAATTGTAACGTCAATTCTTAATTCTTGTTCGCCATTATTTTATATGCCTGGTGAATATTGTGAACCATTTCACCCGGATCCTGCTTATTCCATTTCAACGTCCAGCGGCTCGAAACGGTCGCTAGGCTTATGCCACGGTAGCAAATATCTTCTTCATAATTCATGTGCAGCACAATCGGTAAATTATTTAACGATCTCCTTAAGTCTTACGCATTAATCTCCGTAAAGAAACAGAAAACAATTTGATGGAACACTGTGATTATGTTATTAAAACCCGCGGTCAAACTCTACCAGAATAGTTTCCAAAGAATCCTTCACTAGCTTTATTGCCGATCTCGATACTTTGTTGGAAGTTTCTACTTCATTTACTTTGAATCAAATGGGGGATCCGAAATACAGTTTTTTCCACACTTTGTGATACAAGGACCTGTTTTAAATCAGGACTATCGACCACAAAGTGAACAAGGAATGTCGTGAATTTCGTACAGTTTTATGAAGGTACACAATAACACCAGTCAAGTGTAAATTCCATTAAGATAGGAAATGTCATTATATTGTCGATAAGAGTTCTCACAACTTGGGTTGATGCTGATTGTTAAGTTTTTATAGAACTTAAACTTAAACTTTTTGTAAAGTTAATGATTTTCTAATATGTCAGTGCAATTTTGATTAGTTTCGTTATAATTTTGATTGTGTGAAAAGATGATGTAAAAACGGAAGGAATTCGATTATCAGGAATATACATATTTATGCGATAAAACAGTGTTGTATTTTCTCCCAGAGTAGAATTCCGAACACTGATACTACAAAATTATTTTCGGATTGCAAATAATAAAATCAAGTCAATTTGACATGAGTCATTTACCTTAATATCTTTTTGATTTATAGACCTTGACGTTCAGTGCCGATATTAAAACGTTATCGTCATCATTTCTTCCCGCGCCTGTCATTATGTAGTCCCGTTACTCGCAACCGAAGGGCGTGCCTGCGTGCGCGCAGCCTGGAGCGCAAGAGGACGTATGCCCGGTTCCTATATACGAAGAGCGACTTGTTTTGCTTAAAGATTGTCAAATGTTCGATTATTTAGTACAATTTTTACCCTGTTATACACAGAAAAAAAAACGTAGCGCATACTTGTTACCGAATAAGATTATGCACTACTCGAGCAAGCAAACTAGACGAATGTCAAATGACTTACGACGACGGATACAACGAAATTACCGAGGGCAATTAAAAAACAATATTGTTACAATTTAGATGAATTGCCTAAATTAATTTTAACACCATTGTTTTTTTTAATTTTCATCGGTATTTTGGTTGTATTCGTGGTCGAAAGTAATTAGACATTTGTCTAGTTGGCTTGGTCGGGTAGTAGTACGTTTTTATATTGAGTAGTACCTACAATAGAATGATTTTTGTACTCACTGATATTTGAATATAATGTTCGAAAAGTTTATCTAGAGCCCTGAAACTTATTGTTTTGATATATTTAGATAAGGCATTGCTACGAACGCCGCGCCGGCCATAGCTAGTAAAAGTATATTTTTTGCTGGATTCTGATTAGGATGCACCTAATACCTTGATTTTGAGGTAGGTGGACAGCAGTTTACCGTTGACATACCTTAATAGTCATAAAATTAAATCATTTAATTATTATTGAGACATTTTATTAAGCGTTTCTTCCAAATACAAATTACTCACATTATGTTAAGGGTCACTTTTTGCATTTTCATCAAATCCAAATGTATTCATTTATAAGTTCTTGTAGTTATTATACAAACCGCACCTAATTTTATGTAAGTCTGTAAAATAGCACTTACATACGAGGAACAACACAACAGTCATAACTTTACAAAGAAAAGCTCGGCGCGGTGCGGGCTGCACTGCAGTCTGTTGCTACAAGGTCGTTGTATCGGCGCAAGCGACGGTCGCCGAGTGCTTACTGCTTATTAAGGATGTTACGGATTTAATATGTTTCGGATCCAAGGATATGGTTTAATGAATAAAATATTATTCATAATAATAATATTGTATAACACGGTTACATTTTTATGTTTAACCGATAGTTACTAGGCTCATTCTGCTTTGTATTGCATGCGATTAATGTTATCCAAATATTAGAATAGTAAATGATATTTTTTTATTTATTACATAGCATGTCAACTTTCAAAGTTCAATGATACTCAACGAAAATTTGATTGCTGAAATCATTGGGAAAGCGATTACGCTTTCCCAATTCTTATTTCTACGAATTATCGTAGAAATAAGAATTTATATGTACCCACGAGTTAAGTAAAAGTAAGTCCTTAGTAAGTGTGTCTATTTTATGGCCAAAGCTGTGTACGCCTATAATTGGCGGATACAAATAAAAAGTGTAGTCTGTGTGTGTGTTTTCCCGTGTATAAAATAAATATGGCTTGCTGTTGGTGTACCTTTTTAAATGAATAAATGTCTTATTATGATCCGCCACAATCAGCAATGCTTTTAAATCTAATTTGATTTATAGGTCCCACATTTTTTGTTTCGGATATCCGAAAATTTCGGATACAGCTACGAAGCTACTTCCTTAACATCCCTGCTTAGTTGGTAATTACGCCGGGCTATCGCCCTCAATTAGTGCCGCTCACGTCTCAATCACTTTTATACGAATTGATTTTAGCTTGAGACGAACTCAATCTATTTATGATCCTCATTTTAACCACTGAAATTATTAATTATGACTTTTGAAAAATGTTTATCACTGTCAAAGTCGTAAAATGTGATTATCATACATCAATGCAATGCTTTGTGAATTCATTTTTTAGTTTTATTATTGAAATAATTTTTACATTGTTCACATGTTCCGGCCCCATATGGGCCAATATTTATTGATATATTTTTTTTACTATTTTGACAATTAATATTTTTTTATTATTACATTTTTATTATTAATTTACTGATATTAATTATTGACGTTCATAAGTGGCATATTGTTTCCTAAATGGCATAAATAAATTTGACTTTGACTTTGACATTTTGGAATCGGCATCGCACAAGAAGGTCATGAAGAGTTTTTTTAAAGGACAAATAAATTAACAGAAATCTAGAAGGCCAAAATAATTCGCTAGAAGTTCTTAACTTAGTCTTAATTCAAGGAGTAGTGGACACGTGGAGGCAAGAACCGGTTGAGCGAGCGGGGGCTGACCGGAATCTCGGGATGTCGGAGTCTCATAATATGTATGGACGGCTTGATGACTAAGCAACTAAATGTCTTTTCTGTATTGAATTGGTGCATTGGTTGGAATCTTATCAGGAATATTTGATTACCCATTTTAGCTCCGAGTTGCCTACCCTCTATATTCAATCATCTTTATTGCATATTGAAAAGAAAAATAGGTAGAACTATGTAAATAATGATTGATATTATATTTGTTTCTTTATACTCATTAATAACCTAATCTGTGATTTAAATTACTAAGAGTTAAATGACTGTAATTGCATGTTTTTTTACAAGTAAGCAGCTAACTGCTTATTAATACCTAAGTATTAAAGATATTTTCAGGCAAGTCTTTGTGTCATTTTCTGTCTGACGACCGTCTTGGTGTAGTGGTTCGCGCCACGGACTTCTAAACCAGGCGGTTGCAGGTTCATATCCCGCAAGGGGCAAATGTTTGTGTGATGAGCACGAGCATAGTAGGCACTCCTATAGCCAGCCCAAAAATATGTGTATGCCTTGCACAAATTCTGAACCTACATTTTTATATGGACCTAAATAGTATCTATTATCATGAAATTGTGAAAAGTGCTTATCAGTTTCATAATTGTGATAAAAAAATTGTGCAAGTTGAAATAAACGCAATAAATATGTTCAATGTTTTAAATACCGTAGCTATTTTTTTTTTCCTTGAGATTTACAATTTCTGAGAAAAGGCGTATTAGTATTAATAAACGTAACTTTTTTTTACTATGGTATTGTAAATGACCTTAAACATTTGAAGCATTACATGATTAGTTTAATCAAAAGCTGGAAGAACATTTAGAATGAGGACCTACGTACCTATGGCTAAACCAAGGATGCAATATTTTCAGTCTCAGAAAAAAAAGAGTTTATAGGAGGTTTATAGGACTGAACAGTAGGAAATTGGCAAGGACAATTGAACTTTGTAAAAGAAATGCTTCCTCATTTTCACGAATCAGGACATGCCATCGAACTCGCTGCCTATTCCTGAAATGCCGAAGCAGACCAGCATCGAGTGTTAAAACAGCTGCGCTGTAAAAGCATGCAGGAGTGTTACTATTGACGAGTGCGAGTTGACGATCACAATCAAATCGACGTCGAGAGTCATTTATTTGGTGAACTACTTGAAATCGAAAACCGCCGTTACATCCTTACCACAGACAACATCGCGTTCGAATTCGAGCTAATGTTTAACGGATCGCCATTTTAGGTCGATCTCGACTCTATTCCGATTTCGATTCGATTGAGCTCGGGAGTACCTGGGTACCCAGATTATCGACCGAGCCCATTTCTTCCCAACAGAAGACGTCTATCAAGCCCGGCTTAAGAACTTCTACTAAAGACTGACAAAAGGCACAACTAGCTCTACCTCACTTCAAATAAACTAGACAGTGGTCTTCTCAAAGAAGATAACTAAACCAATGCGATTCCACCACCACAAGATCGTCGTCTAGCCCACAGCTGCACTTTGGCATCCAAAAATGTATGTCCAACATAAAAACTCTCCGTATCTGTAAATGTCGGCATCTCTGAAAAGCATCATTTCTCATCATCAGAAAACAGAAGACCGTGACGAAGAACAACTATTGCCCGGTTGTATGGTTGAAGATACATCAAGGGGGCGGCATAATATAGAGACTCTATCGTCGCAAGTTTCAAATTACGTAGGCCATAAGCAGCAGCGCTGCAGCCGGAGCGATCGACAATTTGTCTTTGTTCACCATCTCGATAGACTGAGTCTAAAAATATTTTCGTTTTAGACATAGGTATTTCATTTTTACTGTACCTTGTAACGACTTATAATTAATTTTAACAACGTGTAGGATTTCATCAAGCATATTTCCTTTACTCCGAACACCGTTGACAACCGCCTAACCGCCCTTTTTATACCGTCTATGTTCTTTATACTTTTTTTGGTTAATATTTTAATGTGTTTTGTTTTTAAAATTGTTTTGTTCAAAGTTTATTTTTTACTGATGTTTTTTATACTGTATAGAGAAATGTCTATAAAACTAAACTTCATAATAGTCCTCAACATTTTTAACCCTGAGACTAATGGATTATTCATCCTGTGCTTGTGCTGACACTACGAAAAACAAGAATCGGTATAGTAAGCTAGGCATAAAAATAAACATATGCCATCGCGGACTTTTTTTTAGACTTTGCCAAAGTCAAATCCCTTTAACAAGTGATACTAGGTAGGTGCTTATGCCGCCTGACTCGTTGGTCTAGTGGTCAGCACGCTGGGTACTATCCACGAGGTCCCGGGTTCGAATCCCGGGTCGGGCCGAGAGTGTTTGGGTTTTTCTGTCTTGAAATTACTCAGACATAGCTCCGGAGTCAGGAAGTTGGTGGTGTTAACACCCCCGTGTCTCGGAAAGCACGTTAAGCCATTGGTCCCGCGCCTGATCTCTCAACGGTCATGTCGGACTGCCGTCTCACCGAATTATAAGAGTGAAGGAACAGAGAGTGCCCCTGTGTATTGCGCAAACACTTGTGCACTATAATTATGTCCTGCGCAGTTGGCTAATCTCTGTTGAGATAGGCCGCCGTAGTCGAAATCGGCTAGGAGGACATTATGCCAAGTGTACAGATCTGGACATAAGTACTGCAGCTCAAGGCGTTAGATTGCCCACAACTAGTTTCCGACAGAACTTTTGTTAGAGCTACCTGTGGTATAATATTAACTTCCAATTTGATACTCGTAGTAACTACTGTTTTTTTTTCAGACCAAGTACATTTAGATGACTTTGCAAGTTAGACCTGGGAAGAGTATTGCAGTTTGTGGCTGTTTTATACGTTCTTTAGCTGCAATCGAGTCACCTAATAAGAGGTCTCGGTACTAATAAATTTCAAAAATGGTAGACTAATATTTCACCAGAACAAAAAATAAACTCGTCATCTGAAATTTTATACAGTACGTGCCTACTCAATGTATAAGTAATGTGTCTACATAAGCAAGTAGAACACCAGTGAAATAGTATTAAGTATGTATTATTGCAAATCCTCTGCTGATTACTATACAGTATCCAAATGAAAGACGATCCAACCGCAATTATACACGTTTTCATGACTCAGAAGTGCTAAGTAATCGGGTTAGTGGTAATCTGGGAAGAAAAAAAAGCTCTGACACTGCGGCAACCCCGGAATAAATTATATTAATCCGACGACCCTTCTGTATCGAGTCGGAATAGGTTTCGGAGTGATATTTTCATAGAGCTTGAAGAATATACCCTGAATAAAAATGTTAGGTGCTTGGCAGTCAACTTGTCGTTTTGTTTCACAAGATAAAATCTTTTAGTGTAATAACGATGATTGATTTTGTCGTAGTACTTCTTACCGAAACAAAACATTTTTTTGCTGACCGACCCCCGCGATTATCGCGCATTTGGCTGAACAGATTTTGATGCTGTTTTCAGAATAGTATTTTTTTACATTCTGGAGAAGGTTCAAGTAAACACCAAGTCAGGAACTGATGATGGGATCTCAGAAAAATCAAAGGCAACCCACTCAAGCATTTGCGTCTGGTGCTATTCATCACGTGACATTGCTGAGCTGATGCTGGAAGATACAACTCCTCCAAATATTAGGAATTAGGCGATAGTTCCATGTTTCTTACACTTGGTAATAAAAGTTATTTCTAACCTTTTAGCACGATTTTTTTAATGCGGTTGTAATAAAATTATAATTTTCTCGTTATAACTCAGGTG
Source organism: Pyrausta nigrata (assembly GCA_949316185.1). Taxonomy (NCBI): domain Eukaryota; kingdom Metazoa; phylum Arthropoda; class Insecta; order Lepidoptera; family Crambidae; genus Pyrausta; species Pyrausta nigrata. The sequence goes on from OX438936.1 coordinate 8,028,453, forward strand.
GACACTTGTAGGTACATAGATTAACTAAACCTTGGAAAAAAAAAATCTTCGACGTAAATTTCAAGAGAATGGTTGATTTGGAATAGTGATTTAAGCAACTGATTATGTGTTTAATTAGTAGGTACACTACGCTAATTATTAAGGACATTCATTTCCTATTCCTACCATGCATCGTAAAGGGACGCCAGGGAAAGTAGATTAAATCTTTTGTTACAATGTGTTGTATACATATTACATAAAAACGTCATAATATATTATGACTATGAGTATATTTCGCGAGCCGTTAGTGCTCATCGTATAGGTACAGTCGCCGATGCGCGATGCTGCGTTCGGAATATTTCATATGACCGCAACTGCGCATTAAAAAGGCAAGCTTTTGAATTGTGAATTTCATTGTATAATTTCCGGTAAAGCGGTACAAATTGTGTCGGTGATAGCTAATAATGTAAATCGAAAATAGGTACTCTTAATGGGGACCCATTGTAAATCGCACTAAAATTATGCAATACCTTTAATAATTGCCAAAGTTGGTGCTTATTAAGAGGTACTCATACGTCATAAGAGGTGACCTATGTACTTGTACCTACTTAACGTTTAGGCTTGCACTGACCTCCTTCCACGTTTTATTCACTGGCAAAAAATGCGATTTTTTGGAAGCATTTGCTTTTATTAAGTCTTGGTTTGGGTAGGTCTAGGTTCGCACAAAATGCTTCATTTACAACAACTAAACATTAAATATTACTCGTACCTACCTAAAGACTTTATTATGCATTTGAAATTTTGTATGACAGGTATTCCAATTGTATTCCCGACTTACGCTTAACATGTTAATATTATACGGGCACGTTAAAGATTAAAATTTATTCAATAACTCCTAAATGAAACTACTTTGTATGTAAAATGTTATTTAATATGACAATGTATTAAAATTGAACACCTCTTGAGCTTGTAAAGCTTCTCGAGAAATAGAAAAAATGTTAATAAAAAAGCCATGTAACCAAGCAAATATACTTATTGAAAAAACCCAACACCTGACTGCAAAAAATATTTTTTTTTAAGAAAAAATAACCCCCCATTGCTTGGAGATGCTTGTGGCGCAGTGGCGGCAGCGCTTTGGTAGTGATACCAAAAGTTAAGCAACCCACGGCGCGGTCGTGATTGGATGGGTGACCATTCCGACCATTTAACTGACGTCCAAGACAAGCATCTCCGTGCTTCGGAAGGCACGTTAAGCAGTTGGTCCCGGCTAATATCTGTGGTATTAGTCGTTAAGCCTAGTCAGAGGCCCTAGGGCGGCTTGATAACTTCTGACAGTAAGGTTTGTCACTTGCCTTACATACACCCCTCCACCAATCCGCACTGAGCCCGCGTGGTGAAGTATGGCTCGTTCCTCCTCATAGTTGAGGTGAGGCCTTTTCCCAGCAGTGGGATCTAATAGGCTGACTTATTATTTTATAACCCCCCCATTTGCGTTGATTTCATTTGCGGGCGCCCATTTTTTTAATGAATAAAGTGACATATCACTATCACAATTCTGACGAATACAATGACACCTCATGTAAAAACTGTCCAGCCGTTTGGTCTATAGGGAGGTATATTCGGGCGTACCGACCAAAGGTCAGTATGGGACATAAATGAATTCTACCTAAATAGGCCCTCTACCTACCTGGTAGGAAAGGAAATTACCGAGTTTACATTAATATTGGGTTACATCATATTAAACTTAGTAATAAATAATGGACTGTGTGTGCTCGGTGACTGAGCGATAATTAAAATCCGTACTACTTGAATAGCTTTTCAATGTTACTTACTCAAAACTGACTACAGTGCTAATTAAAACTTAAAATTTTATAAACAAATTTAAACTAAAAAGTAATAATATTTAAATTACCTAACTGTTCTACGAAATTATACAAGAAACCTATTTCCAATTTATTATCTGTTATTTTTTGGAGTCGGTGCCAACCAAACTATTCTAGATATTCTATCTACTCTAAGCAGCCAAGAGATGGTTTAATCCTGACCTTACTTGCAAAAAAACATTAGAATTAGAATTTCTGGCACCGACTCCAAAAAATAACAGATAATAAATTGGAAATAGGTTTCTTGTATAATTTCGTAGAATAGTTAGAAAATTTAAATATTATTTTGTACTTTTTAGTTTAAATTTGTTTATAAGTTTTAATTAGCACTGTAGTCAGTTTTGCAGTCGGTTTTTTTTTTTAAAGAAATTTATTTTTCTATTTTTAGTTGAAATTTAGTGCATGGTGCAACATGGGTAGACCTACTAAACGCGCTGTTCAAATGCGACAGCGTCATTTGGAAGAAAGTAGTAACGAGAAGGAAAACCGTTTAAAGAAGAACAGGGAAAGATTAGCTAATAGCATTTTAAATTTAGTTTGTTCTATATGTATATCGTATCATCGGATTCCCTATACAAATGATGTTGGGAATAAAAACTGTTCTATGTCCTTTCTCGGTACTCAAACTATCAAATCCATCGTTTCAGCGGTAAGAGTTAATTGATTTCTTGCAGTAATTATATATTTCTTGAAGTAATTATATATTTTGATGGTTGGGGGCGGAAGGGAGGGGCTAGGAGGGGGGCGGGAAGAGGAGGGAGCTGCGCCTTTGACTTTGTTTTATTAGCATTATATACAGTACCTGACAAAACATCTGGTGTTTTAATTACTAAACTCCTAATTTTTAAGGAGTTCCACCATCAGCTCAGCTCCACATAATGACTATCAGACGTAACAACATGTCAACATTAAGATACTAGTACGAAAACACTATACGTGCCTTCAAAATTTAAGAGTTTCCCTCGATTACACCAAGATCCCATCATCAGATCTCGACTGGGCCAAAATGGGACCAACTAGAAGGTATGGCCTCTAGGTAAACATTTTTTTTTTTCAAATCGGTCCACAACTGACTGAGATATGCGGTAACATAGCCACAAAAAAAACATACAATCGAATTGATAACCTCCTCCTTTTTTGAAGTCGGTTAAAAATGCTAAGGATTTTTCTCGAGTCCATCTTTGGTTCCTATTTCAACAAAAGTAATTTGAATAAAACCCTTAACTTATGATGAGCGGTGTCTGAAGTCAACAAAAGAAAACCATTTCATTATTTGTTGAAGAATTTTCCTCGGAGTATGTACTTAGAAGGCGTGCACCGTTGTTAAATGCATGTATAATGTTTTGGTTTAGCTTTTTGTGTTTTTTTTTTCAGGAATTACTGTACCCAGGCCGCAATGTATAGTAAGAGCAAGGCAAAATTTTGCATTGTAATATTAATGTCCTCCTAGCCGAATTTCGACTACCGCGGCCTATTTCAACAGAGATTAGCCAACTGCGCGGGACATATTATAGTGCACAAGTGTGTGCGCAATACACAGGTGCACTCTCTGTTCCTTCACTCTCATAAATTGGTGAGACGGCAGTCCGACATGACCGTAGAGAGATCAGGCGCAGGACCAACGGCTTAACGTGCTTTCCGAGGCAGGGAGGTGTTAACACCACCAACTTCCTGACTCCGGAGCTGTGTCTGAGTAATTTCGAGACAGAAAAACCCAAACACTCTCGGCCCGACCCGGGATTCGAACCCGGGACCTCGCGGATAGTACCCAGCGTGCTGACCACTAGACCAACGAGGCAGTCAATTGTAATAATATATATTAGAGGAATGTTGTCTATTCAAAATAGCAAAAACCGAGTGGTACATGATAGTCAGTGATCTCTTAAATACATAGAAATGCTTTCCTAGACGGAAAGATACACATTTACTTTAAAGTAGGTAGCTTACCCTAACACTGAGCTACCTTTGTGGCCTTTCGCTGCATACACAAGTTGATGATTCTGTACACATGTGCATACTTAGCTAGGTAATCAATGAACGGAGTCACAAAACTTTTAAAAAGCTTTCGACTTTATAAAAGATAGGCTCAGATCAAAACTTCTCTTTTACTCGTAATAAAATTGCGGACAAACATTTTAAAATTATTTTTTGGTGGTCTCTTTAATAATAATATTAGATTCTTACACTAACAACTTCTCTATTATTTACTACTTATGTCAAAGCATACTTAATCCATGAACGACCAAGTTATTTTACTACCTAACTCACGCATTTATTACCTGCATTCTTAGTAGATCATATCATCGACGTAAGCTACCGTTATAGCTAAAGAAATATATTACAATTTATTCTCATTGCTTACCTACCAGTTGACAGCATAATGCTAAGTAAGAACATAAATCAATATTTACATTATTTATTTCCTGAACAAAACAATACAACTTCATAAAATCCAAAAAAAGCTTAGATCAAAAATCCCTTCCTTCTAGAGATAAAAATGTCTTTGTCTGTCTTTTTACGCCGCCGCGGATTATTTCTGCCTCGCCCAATGGTTGACTGGTAGAAAATGACTTAAGGTTATAAATCCGCAATTTGTACTTCTTTGTTTATGCAATAAAGAATAAATAAATCAAAAATGTGTGATACGAATTTATTTTTAAAAAAGCTGACGTCTTAAAGTTCATTAAATAAAATCTTAGCGTGTGTTGAATATTTCTGTACTAGGTAATAATGAATGAGTCATCTCTTCATCGCAAAGGAACCGTGCATTCATAAAGGCAGCCTAACGGGACAAGCGTTTTAGTGGAAAGCATATAATGATATTAGATTTATGTTCCAGTTCTAAAAATATTCTACAGCATCACACTTCTGCTACCTTTTTCGAAAAAATCCGTGAAATATTTTTAAAACATACCAAGTTTGGGTTCCTACAGATAGGTGACGGCTTAATATATTTTTGTAAAACATACGCCAATTACGTTTCCTAATACACTCATATGTATCTAACCTCAATATGCGATTTAAAAATATGAAATGTATTTTTTATTTTTTTCTATTTTTCTTTATCGACAAACTCAGAGTTTCAGATATCATACCTATTTTTGAAACTTACCAGAAACTGTACAGTATCTACTGTAACTATTTTTGAATTTTATGGTATTCGTTATGCTAAATTGTGCTCACACGTTTTATTTTACGAAAAAGATGTATTTTAAATCATATAGATAGATAGATAACTCTTTATTGCACACCATAAAAGTAACAACAATACAATTTACATAGAAAGATGAACAAATTAGGCGGTCTTATCGCTAAGAGCGATCTCTTCCAGACAACCTTTGGGTATAGGAAATACTTAATCACAGGAAGGGTGTGATTGGTGCAAAAGACATATTATAAAATAATAGGTACGAAACAGACATACATACACATATTATATACTATCACTATAATATACTATACATACTATATATACATAAAAATATCAATATGCCTACATATAAATCATACATAATATATAGCCATATACAAAAATTGATGACGTCATGTCTGATGCCCCATGTGAATATTTTAAGTACTGGCTGTCATAATGATTGTTTTAACCTTTTGCACCCATGTACCCCTACCCACCCTGTACAGTGTACATCTATTTGCGATTTGAGTGTGTTCTACGATTTCGAAAATACGAGTTAAATTTCCCCATATGTGGCTTGCGAAGTCGATAATGATAATTCAGAAAGTGACTATTACCAAGATGTGAACTTAATAAGCTTTACGCATTTACCATCGCTCCATTACGGTCTCCACGCGCAATGCTGATGATGTTACAAAAAGCAATATGAAATTAACGATTTAAAAAGACATACTCTTGGATAGGTACCTACTTTGTGATTTTGAAAGGTTAAAACGCAACATGTTTTGCATTGCATGTGTAACTAGCTTTTTGTAAATGAATTAACGGCACTTTAAAATTTTGTAGTAACGCTTTTCAGCATCTTGCAGAAGAATAACTGATTCATTATGCCTACAAAATGAATATTTAGGGCTAAGAACTACAATTTTTATTTGTCTAGTTCAGCTTATTATGTATTATAAAAATACAAATATTCTAATCTTTTTCTATTACTTGTTCTAAAATCATCAAAATACATAACTAAACTAATTACAAAATTTAAAACTATCACAATAATTATAGCCAGTTTTAGTGAAAGAAAAAAAGAAGAAAGAAAAAGCATTTATTCGGAGATCGGTAAACAATTGAACAGTTAACAAAATATTATGAAATGTGAAAAACTAATTAGAAATTATGATAAAAAATCTCTGGGCAATAAATTATACCTACTTCGCAATATGTTAGAGGGATCGAATTTAATATTATAAAACAATATGCACCAAACAACTGGTTTACTTCGAAACACACTGGGCTAAATGGCTTATCCGTTCATAACTGAACGAATTTGATGCTTCAGTTGTGATAAGGGGCGACAGTGCTTAGAAATATATTACAAGTAAGTGTATGTACTTAGAAACAATAGATAGTTATTAATACTATACAATATTTGGAATATTTTGCGATACAAAACATTGTTTAGGTACAATTTACCACACATTAATAAATTCAGCTGTTTTAATTGCCGAACAAAAGATGCTTCCATTTCTCTAATTAAAAATTACAATTGCTTTAATAAATAATTAATGAAGCGAAAGAATTTCAGTTATGGCAGCCCGAATTCTCGGAGAAGGGCGGTATAGGTCCAGACAGGATAATGACTGCTTGAGAGTATAAGTAGGTACCACTGTATAAACGGTATAAACAGTTTCAGATTAAAATTATTCTAAGATTTAAATTATATTCTTTGAATTTGTGAGGGAGGTAACTAAAAAAAAGTGTCGTATTCTGTATTACTTCTTTTCCAAAACTGTATTGTATTTATATTTTTAATAATTAAAATAAGGTAAGTAGGTAGGTACTGTGATATTTAGAGTCCCGAGTAGGAGGTATTCGTACCTAAACCGAATTATGCACTTTTTATCTTAAATGTCATAGATTTTTCATCTGGTACTGGTACAAAACAGCAAACTTAAACATGGGTACCTAATCAAAGTGCATATTTTGCTCGACTTGGCTTTTTAATTGAGATTAAGATTCTATAATAAACTGTGTCGAAACGGTAACAAATCTATTTTAAATACATAAAATTATAAAATGCAAGTGCTGATGTAGATAGGTACACTTCATCTTGCTTTTGCCATCAGAATATAACTTTATACAAATTAAGCCCACATGAGAATATGTATGTTTAGTTAAGCCGAACCTTTAACAATATGAGACTAAGGCATAATAATTTATCTGTTTATCCAATAAAACCCGATTAATTACATTTACTCCTTTCTCCCTAGACCCAATTGCTAATAAATCTTCTGTCAGCTATGCTATTAATGGGTTTCATTTACAGACTTCCGAAATTGACCATTAAACCGATATAACATGAAACATTATCCCTAGTTAAGTACGGATCAACATGGTTAGTTGCTAAAATAACACATTCATCTCGTACGTGGTGAATTATCATTTTACTTGTTTTGTACTCTCTATCTAGGATAAATTACCTACAACAGGATTATTATCAGAGTTGGTAAGGCTTTAATAGGTAATCTAATGAATGCATTATCTGACCATTCAATATCCACAAGTAGGTTAATACCAGCAAGTGACGGTTGATCAATATTGAACACTTCATCAAATAGATGTTAGTTTTATATTCATTACGAGTATTACAGTTTAACTAACCAGATATTACTCATGTCGGAAAAAGTTAAATTGTTTCTTTGCTTTGTTTTTTGACTCTTGGGCCGTGGGGACTTAGTGCTCATCGCCTGTATAGTGTATAGTGATTTAGCCAAGAGGCTGATTGACTGTAATAGCCATTCAACGTGGAAATGCAGCCAGCCTTCTAGGGACGATGACACGGTCCTTACATGGCGATCTATTTCTTATTTTTTGTTTGTACATTCATATTTGGGTATTCAATCATCTTCAATGTAAGTATAACGTAATCTTTATGAGCTTTTTTCTATCTCTAAACTTTCGTCTCGTCCCTACTTATACTTGACCTTAAGTGAAAGATATTAGGGCACACAAATTAGTACAAGCTTTTCTCCAACTCCAAACTTAATTGACCCAGGGTCCCAGACTCAAAGATCACTATCACTCATTGTATTCGCAGCTTTTAAGTAGAGCTTTTTGTACTTAAACCTTTTCCAAGTGGGATTACTAAGTAAATCCTATTTAATATATTTTCAAAATTTAATTTTGAAGAGCCCGTTCAAGTATGATATGACTGAAATATCCTAAGAATAGTAGGTTGTATGGCTAAAATCTAATTTATCTTATACGAGGTTGAATCAAAAAGTTTTTCGAAACGCATAATTACTGTGTGTTACATCCGCTTCAGGCACCGTTACGTCACAACCGGGGAATATCGTTTATTAACAACGCTACCGGAAACTCCACTCGCCACCTTTATAATTTTATTTCAAATTGTAATGGTTAGAAGTTACTATTTTGACTGTCTTAGTTGTGCGTAGAATTTGATATAAAAGCAAGATGTCCGTTAAGACCCGTAACGCTTAGGAGTATGTGCTATTTTCAATTGTTTTTTTACTGTTGCGGTATTGTATTAGAAAGTACGAAAAGTTTTGTATCTTTCATTAAAAAAGGGTAAAATAAAATATTTTTTTATCAAATAAAACAACAGCCTTAAAAAAGCACAAAAAAGTTGAAAATAACTTTTTTTATGGCGAGGCGGAAAAGTTGGAAATAACTTGTGTATAGCCAAGTAAAAAAGTTGGAAATAACTTTCGTATAGCCAAGTGAAATAGTTGGAAATAACTTTTGTATAGCCAAGTGAAAAAGTTAGAAATAACTTTTTTATCGCCAAGTGAAAAAAGTAGGAAATAACTTTTTTTCGCCAAGTGGAATGAAGTCGGTGCCAATTAAGAGAAGTTATTCATAAAACATGTGACCTACATTCGTGTACGTGCTGGCACCGACTTCTTTTCACGTTTCTTTCACTTGGCGATAAATAAGTTATTTCCAACTTTTTCGTGCGACTTTTTTTAAAGGCCGTCGATTTTTTATAATGTAGATATTCATTATTTTGTATTATCCTTTTGGAGATAGTTTCTTATCTATCTAAGAGAATATCAATCTATAAGTATTACTGTCGAGTTTTGCTTAATTTCGTCATTATTGACTATAATATAAAAGGATTGTGTTTTAAGTAACCTTTTTCACCAGGGCTATCGAATTTAATCGAATGGGTTATCGAATTTAAAAGAGGTGAATCGACCTGCGAAAACGATCCATCCCACAGGAAGGCCTTCAACCTCCATCACAGAAGATAGCGTCAAAAAAGACGTTGTTTCTGGAAGATTGAAGAATAACAATAATATATTTAGCTGAGATTTTTAAAAGTTGAATTTGTTATCTTTCAATCAATTTTAACTCAGTCACTCAACGAATGTTAAACAACGAAAACAAAAAGTTTCATTTGGTTTAAGTGCAACCTTGACATATTCACGAGTGATCCGGTCAAATTTTGCCATCCAGGGTCCATCATATTAATCGCCAAAACAAAGTGACAAAGCATGCCAGGAAACGACCAATACGACCATCCTCACCGCCCATAACGAAATTTCGTGTTGCTCCTAGTGCAGGCAAGGTTATGGCTTCTGTGCCATAACCTTGCCAGCGGAGAGGTTCTGGGATAGTAACGAAATTGATTTGATTGGTTATATGCCAAAATGACAGACAATCAGTGGCCCTATTACGTATGCACGTTTAATCCCAAAAGTGCGTAAAATAAAACGTCGTGTAAAACTGTCATTGAGTGGCTTGTTTTTCGGAATAATGATCATGCTAATAAATCGGAAGTTGCCAATCAGACAATCCGTGGTGCTGGCTTCGAAATGCTTTGCCACCCACCATATTCACCAGACTTGGCCTCTAGATATTTTCATTTATTTCCAAAGTTAAAGAAGTACCTATATTCGGGAAAGGTATCGACCAAGTTTGACGACGACAGATTTTGGCTGCTGTAAAAGAGTTTTTTGAGAGTCAAGAAAAAGTTGTTTTTATGGAATAAAAAAGTTATAAATAAAGTAATACGCCAAATGTACCTACCTACCTACTGAGTCAGAAAGAGATGACGTAAAATATTTTTATGTGATATTTTATTTATTTTATTCTTTAAGTGCTTATTGTTGATACACCAAAAATAAGGTTACAGAATAAAGATGTTTAATTACATTGGAAGAATAAAAATAATTGTATAGATACTACCTACTCAGGTAACTATAAATGGCGACATTCCTTATAATATACCTATTAGGACAACATGCAATACAGCTAAAGCTTTGTCATATCAAAATGGAGAGGAAAGGAACTTAAATTATTGTAATGAATGTAGCTACGATGTACCTACCTAAGTAGGTAGGTACCTAGGAACCTGCTATCATTTTTTTGGATAGATTTTAATTTTTGACGCTTTTCATTGCATTGCATTATAAGTATAACCTAATGATGTTCTACCAAGTATCCTTGCAATACAATCGTAAGCAACATGATACCAAGAACAAGACTGAGACAATAACTTTGTGTTGAGTTTTCAAACCACGCTGCAGTTCCTAGAAATAAGACGTTAATGCAACAAACGCCTTTGTTGATCATTATCGTTGTCTTTGTGGTAACAGAGCTGCCGACCGGCCGAGGATGCAATCTGAACGCATACAACTGCCTAACATCGCTTTGTTTGTCTCATCTCAGCGACTACAAAAATCATTACATACAACAAAATTTGATAAAACTATCGAATGCACCTCTAATCCCACGCGGTCATAAAGTCCATTCAAATTCAAATATTATTTTCCAGTAAAGTCCGTTTTACTTACCGGTTTAGTGGGGACTTCGTCCAGCCATGACTTTTTAAGCTCACACATGCACACGTACAGTTCAAAAACAAACTTTGTAAAGTTTTTCAAAGTTACAACACGTTCAGAGAAACAATTCAGGTTGCTACGGGGGCTATATCTGTGGTGGTGGTCGTAGAATCTGGTATTGGTTTGAGATTGTTTGAATGGAACAGGTTTGAGTCGGCGGAAAGTGAGTTTGTAAGTTAGTTTGAGACGGCGCGCGCTCGGGCGGCGAGATAATACGCGGACGCTCAGTGGAAGGTACCACGCGGAATGACGGGCCACAGGCCTAAGTCCGCCCGCGCAGAGCCCGCTGCAGCGAGCGACACAGGCGCGGAACGGCAACGTCGCGCGGCGCTACCCCGCGCGGGGGGTTCGAATGCCTCCTTCCTTTACCCATCTCACATGATGGCCGTCATTGTTTCGTCATTTGTTATCACACGGCACTCGGGAGGAAAGACTTTATGAGCATCGGCGTTCAAACCGGCACAGCTGCTGCGTTCCCGATAGATGTGTGGGGGACTCGCCTCTCTAGCCATCCACTAGGAATATTGAGAATTTATCAAACATCATTACTAAATTAGACCTTTTCATTCTGCTCGGCCAGGGCAAAGCAATATTGCTTTATTAAAAGCGGTCAATTTTAATTCTGATAGTGATGATGTGGAGGCTCGTGGAATACGGTCATCCAATTCATTCGCACAGTGGCCAAAGCTTGCAAAGCACCACCAGAGAGACTACTTGACGACGTTGGAGTTAGTCCCTAGAATGAGAATTCAAAATGTGTTGAATCATTTAGGTACTCTGTCGTGCTTCGTAATCAAGTTAATTATTTTGAAAGCTTTTATTGATTTCCAGGTGTTCTTGTGAATGCTTTTAATTTTGCAATTTTTGAAAGCAATCGAGTTAGGCAGTAAGTAAAATAGCCTTTATTGTGAAATATCACTTAGCCTTTGAGATGATTCCGCAAAAACCAAACACGTTTCTGAAAACGTTTCTTTAAAAACTTTTTTTCCATAGAGTTTTTCCAACTGATTTTCAGACGATCAGATACTGACACTTCAAACTGCAATTTTCGATGAGTCGAGAAATTCCTTGACTGTAAAGTCAACAGAACGTCATGTAACCCGTTTGAACTACAAAAATAGCTAATATAATATATTAACTTAAAGCTGTGATATTCACAATGGCAATATGTCTCATCAACGCCCAGTCCAAACCCATGCATCAAGAATGCTGAAATTTTGTACGAATATTTCGCGTATGATCTAAGCAAGAACTAAGGAAGGAGTAATTTTGGCAATTTAGGCTTCTGAATTAGTAATTTCTTTTAAGTTTCGATGATAAGGTAATCTAAAAAGTTATAACCAACGCGTAGTATTAGTTTTTGATAAGTAATAAACGAGCCAAGTTAATTTAATTGATTGAAATGCATTTAAAAAGTTTTACTATTAATTTGGGAAGGAATAGTAAAAATTAAATCGTGCTGATGCGCTGTGATGCTTTCCCGTGTAGTGCAGTTTTTTCATGTTGATTGTTAGGCCGTTAGTTTTATAACTTTTGATATAAATGTTTGTTTTGTTTTCAGCCTTTTCATTCGTTTCCCATCAGTTTAGGTTACTCACGCAACAATAAACAATTCAGATTAATTAAAGCAACAATGCAAACAAAAAATTCAAGTTTTGTCTATCTTAAACAACGAAACCCCAATAACTAACGGTTTTATCAGGAAAGAGTCTCTTGTAAGCGTTTGAATGCAAATAAGGAATCGCAATTTGATCATATTATCGGAGTTCCGGTGAGTCACACGCATGCATGGTCAACCAACACGAAACTCAACAGGTGATATAAGCTTAACCACATCGTCTGTCTCGCTCTTCCGTAGCACATCGATGCAGTGTTCTATTCTATCAGAATTAAAGCTGCATAGAGTAACTAGGTAATATACTTAATCTATTCTACTGTAGGTTAATGAGCAAAGTGTAGAACTTCTGAAGCATAGAAATACTCATTTCTGAAACTCTAACTGCCGCACTCAGAGACGTTAATTAAATTAAATTAAATTCATACTTAAGTCTCGATCTGACACTTTCTTTGTCAATGAAATAGAGAGACATGAGACCTAATGAAGGATTAACCTTATTGACGTCTCAGTACGGCAGTAAGAAAAGGAAACACGGTAAAATTTTAATACCGGAAACGGATTTTTAATCCGAGAGCTAAATGTCAAAATATGGAATATTGCAGTCATACCTACTGGTGAAGGTAACTTTTCACAATGGTTAGAGGCGGTTTTTTATCCGTCTTCAAAAAAAGAGGAGGTTTTATGTTGTTCGACAGTACCTATGTATTTATGTTTTCTTTATGTAGTATGATTTCACCAATTTCTTTGTCAATCGTGAACTGATTTTCAAAATCATAAATGGAAGAATAAATTTAACAAAGAATTACAATTAATAACATTTACAGTAGTAATCCTCACAGTAGCACCCTAATTAAGTAATGTTTTCAGTGATAAAATGAAACATAACTTTACACTCCAAACCGAAATTAACTAATTTTGCACAGTTGGAATTTACAAATTGTGCTGTAAAAGTAAACGCCTGCTTTTAAATTGTGCAAAGCTTTCTTAATTATATACAGGGTGTCCCGTAAAGAGCATGCCATACTGAATGTAGCTGAGCCTTAGACCTTTAAAATAAAATAACATGTATACATACACTACTGTTAATTATGTTTGTGTTGAGAAAATAAAGATTATTATTATTATGTATAGTCATGTTTCAAACAAGAAAAATACAATAATATTTTGTATTTTTCTTGATTGAAGAATACCAGAAAGGGGCATTATCTCCCCAACTATGACACTTTTACTGAGTAATGTATTTTAATATAAAAGTTATATGGCTAAGCTCCTCCTGGCTATCTCCAGTGTCAATTTGGTACGCTCTGTACGGGATACCCTATATACTCGTATATCTAAGAGGTAGGTAGTTATGATCAAAAATTGAAGCTTACAATAATTTCCAGGCTAGGGTCAATAATACAAAATGGTTACTGCTACTTGCTCTGTGACTTTGTTCTTTATTTACATGGTGTTAAGGGAACATTTCGATTCTTCTTCAATACACTGGAGCTTTTCCACATCTCTGAAGGCACTCGGTTTAAAATTAAAGCATAAAGTGACTTAACCTCAAACGCATTAGCCGGGGTTACTTAACCTTTTAATTCTCATCTATTCGCATTTCTTAACACTTCATGAAGCTATGAAAGTTAAAAGTTGAAATTGAAGTGGAGGCTAAAAGTAATCATCATGCATTACTTAAATTAAACAAAATATTTCCTGTCTAGATTTTTAAAGTCCTTGACTTAAAATAATTTAGATTCATATCAATAGAATACATAAGTATTTATCTATATACATATAATAAAACAGTAAAACCAATGTGTCTGTACATTAAGTATTTTTACCAAAAACGAATTGAGGGTGATGTTCAAATAGTAACAGAATAGGAATTTACAACTTTTTTTTTTGTCTGTTTGTACACGCTAATCTCCGGAACCACTGGACGGATTTAAATAAATCTTTTTTTATTGTGTAGCTTTTAGGTCTGGGCAAATAATAGGCTAAGGTACCTGCGGGTATCAAGAGCCGGTGTTTATCGAGGGCCACTACTACAAAAATGCACTTTCAACGGTTTTATTTTATTCTTGTTACGCACACATATAAAGGACCAATAGGAAAGCTAATATACGTCAGCGCAGTCACGCACGAAACCCCATCGTGTCAGTAGCTAAGAAGCCGTTCAGGGTGTTGATCTGCGTCACTTGATAGTATTTTTTTTCTTCCGGAAACAACGAAATTGTGGTTGAAATAATTTGTTCCTTTTAAATCTTGCTGTTTCGAAGTAAACTTTACAGTTTATTGATGCTAAAGCAGGATAAAGTTACAATGTATTTTTTATTTAAGTGTATTTTAGAACAAATTTAGTAAAGTGGCTACCAAAGCCTAATAAGGGCCAGATGAAAGGCGGGTTAAAGGGCCGCCAGATGAAAGGCGGGTTAAATCACAAGTTCGACAGTTTAATAACAGTTATTAAACTGTCGAACTTGTGATTTAATTAATCCCAAGTTTACTTTATTTTTAACTTTTGCGATAATTGTAACAGAATTTGAATGTTTATTGTAATGTAATATTTTTATTTCTTAAAAAAGTTTTTTTTATATATTTTTTATTAAGTTTTTAGATTGCAGTTATGGAGTTAAAACATGTGATTTTTATTGATATTAAATTATTTGTTGATTAAGGCATTAGTAATTAGAAAATCGAGACATTTTTACACTTGAGTGTTGAGTAAAACCAGATAAAAAAATCTATAAGCCTAATAAGGTCCACAGAATTTGCCTAATTTTATTTTATGTCTATTTTTTTTTTAATGTCAAAGTTTCATTTAGAGTTTAGGATGCTTTGTTGAAAGGTAAAATAATTGGATCAAAATGTTGTCTGGAAATATGCTTTTTCACCAATTTTTGTTACTTTAGTTTAATAAGGGCCATTATTATTCTTCTCTTTGATTTATGTGCATTCATAGGTGTGATATTATGCTAAATGGTAATATAATAAATAAAAAACTAAAACATATTGTGTTTATTGTGTTTTGCCTATTAGGTATTGGCTCCAGATCCTGGGTTCCATTAAACTACCTATGTTTAATAAGGGCCACAGAAGGGGTTTTAAAAATTGATTATTTTCAAGCGAAATTCTACAAGCAAAAGCAAAAATGTTACATATTTACATTGCTAAAAGAATACATATTCTTTAAGTGATCCATTTTTTTATTTTAATTTATTATTAATACAAAATATGTAATTCTGAAGTTAGGTGGCCCTTGTTTACCGCAAGTACCTTATAACTTGTTTTAAAGATTGGAGTACCTGACGTGGAACCTTAGCAGTACACTTAAACTAAGAGAGATATGAAAGTAGCGTCTTAAGAAAAATTATTCAGGGTGATGAGCATTTTATATTGATGAACGAAAATTGAAGATCCTGGAGCAACTGATATAGAACCCTAGCAGCTCAGCTCAACTATAAGAGATACGAATAGAGCGCCTTAGAAAACATTGTTCAGCGTGATGAGCACTTTCTATTGACGTACACAAATTGAAGGTCTGAAGCAACCGATATGGAACCCTAGCAGCTCAGCTCAACTATAAGAGATATTAATAGAGCGCCTTTGAGAACATTGTTCAGCGTGATGAGCATTTTCTATTGAAGTACACAAATTGAAGGTCTGGAGCAACTGATAAGAACCCTAGCAGCTTAGCTCAAAGAGCGCCTTAAGGAACAGTGTTCAGCGTGATGAGTATTTCTTTTGACTTACACTTACAAATTACTTTAGACTGATTTTTGAACTCCCAAGGTAATCTTACTGTCTCCAAGTTACGATCTGATGACGGAAACCTGGAGAAATCTAGAGAATCCTTCAAAATTTATAGGCATGTATACAATGTATACTACAGCATTAATTTAGGTATTTAAGCGTTTACATTCAGGATTCATAATTTTATGGTGCTGACCTCAACGTTACGTAGATCTCGGATACTTTCACCACAGACAGTTTGTCGAAATTTTGTTGTCAAAACTCAAGTCTTTTATACTACTTACCACTAACTAACGGAAATTGAACTACGAGTATAAGAATAGTCTTACTTATTTTACGATGTAGGAGAAAGGGTAGGTAGACCTTTGCCCTGCAGTGGGACACGACAGGCCCCTAATCCCACAAATATTATAAATGCGAAAGTTTGTGAGTGTGTAAGTGTGTATGTTTGTTACTTCTTCACGCAAAAACGACTAAATAGATTTCGATGAAACTTTACACAAATTAAGCTTATACATTGGAATAACACATAGACTACATTTTATAAAGATACGTATTTAAATACCGAAGTTATGACGATAAGTGTTAATGAAGCTGGAAAAAAATCTTTAATTTTCGAGCTATTTTCGCGTACGCTGCAAAAACTGTAAGAGTTACACCAATATAATGTATGGCAGAAATATTTGCCTCAAATAGTTCTACAGAAAAGTTTGCAAGAGTATATATCTATCTCTTAAGGTTTGCCCACTATAACCTTTTTTGTGGTAATAATAAATGTTTTGCAGTAGTGCATTATTTAACAAGGTAATTTCATAAGAACTGTATTAATATTTGTCCAAATCAATACTTTATTATTCACAAGCATTTAATTTTGATCATAATTGCTATTAGCTACGCACTCGAGCCAATATATAGACGATCGTTCCCTCGATGTTATGGACTGTATTCTTCAAATAAAACGCTTCTTGTTTCTTTCTTCTTTTATTGGAGACCGATGACCGTGAGAGCAGCTAACAAAATCCGGCGCTCACGGCCCTATACTTATACTAATTACATAGGTCTTACTTAGTGACTAAAGCACCCTAGTGCTTACTGGCGAAAGGATAAAGATAGCACCTACGTTACTCTTTCCAACGCGTTCAACAGCCACCCTCAAAACATCGAAATACTGAGGGAGGCAACCGATGCGTATCTCCTATCTCTTTCTACAATATTTCATACTACCTACCGATAGCCTAACAATTCCCACTCGCAACATTCTACCTCTGCGGGTTTTCCTACCTACCCTCGGAATGTGCGAGATGGGGGACAGGGACAGACTATTGGTCTTACCGGTCCCACACTGCCTGAGTGGGACGACCAGATAGGGTCTCCTTCGCCCCTGTACCAAACTACCTACTTTATATTTCATTATTAGTTCCTACCTGCCTAACTTTTGCAAGTGGGAATCACCTATAGATAACCGGTTTGCTATCTTTATTAAATAAAACAAGCCCTGAGCTAATTTACATTATTTCTTATGTTAAGCCCTATGAGAAAATTAAATTTTATTGAATCCACAAAATATCCTATACTAAATTACAACATTCAAATATAAACATAAAGTAACTGATTGGGTGTCCGTAACAGTCTCCCCCGGTGAAGCGCTGCGAAGTGCGAACCTCTTTATTCCACCGGCAGGACAGCCAATCTTGACGTCGATCTACGAAACACGCCGCCCTTGGTCCGAATCTCGACGTTCCTTACTGCTCCGTCAGGTCCGGGATGTACTTCAGTGACGACTCCTCGCGGCCACACATTGCGTGGTAGTGTGTGGTCCACCACGACGACTACGTCACCGGGCTTGATAGCGACCTCGGTGACGTCACGAGCTCCTCTTCTTGGCACCAGGTTCGGTAGGTATTCTTTCAGCCAGCGGCGCCAATACTCGTCGGCTAGCGCTTGTGCCGCCCTCCACGTCTTCTTCGACGCCGGCTCGCACGGCCCGGTGCTGGGTAGGCCGCGCGATCCCCCCAGAAGAAAGTGGTTTGGGGTAAGCGCCTCCGGGTGGTCAGCGCTGACAGGCACGTGTGTGAGCGGTCGGGCGTTCATAGTGTGCTCGACCTCTACCAGCAGAGTCTGCAGAACCTCTTCCTTCGGTGCTTTCTCGTTCAGTGTTACTCGTAGCACGTTCTTGACTGAGCGAATGGGTCGCTCCCACGCTCCCCACTGATGCGGCGCCCCCGGTGCTATGTAGCGCCAGTCGATGCGCTGGGTGAGCGCGAAGTCCCGTAGAGCGGGTTCCCACTCATTCATCGCTGCTCGTAGTTCCTTGTCTGCACCCTTGAAGTTCGTCGCATTGTCTGAGTACATTACTTGTGGCCACCCTCGTCGCGCTCCCATCCGCTGCAATGCCATGATAGCTGAGTCGGTCGACAAGCTTGCTACCAGCTCTATATGGACGGCTCTTGTAGTGAGGCATGTGAATAACGCCCCCCACCTTTTCTCGTGACGACGGCCCACGGTTATTATCATGGGACCAAAGAAATCTAGACCACAGTTAGGGAATGGTCTGGTGAAGGCTTCTACTCTAACGCGCGGCAGGTCTCCCAGCACTGGTCTCACTGGTTTCGCCTTCCTCATTCGACAAAAAGTGCACTTGTAGGCCACGGCACGTGCTGTAGGTCGCAATCGTAGGATCCAATACTTCTGTCTTACGTCGTTATCGACGCGTTCGTTGTGGGAGTGGTGGGCGCGACGGTGTTCCCGATTGCACAACAACCGCGCATACGGGTGGCTGCCGTCCAATATTACGGGCGTAGTATCGGGGGCAGACGCACCCGCTGCCCTCGTTTGTCCTCTCGCCCGCAACACGCCCTCCTCGTCGATAAACGGATCCAACAATTTGAGGCGACTTCCTGTCTTCAAGTTTTGGCCTTTTCCTAGGCGCTCTATATCTTGTTGAAATGAGTCGGCCTGCGCTCGCCTTATCAACCATCTTTCTGCTCTATCTATGTGCTACTTGGTCATTACAGATGCGCGCCCACGACATTTATCTATAAACAGCAACACGTATGCCATCGCTCTCACTAGGCGCTCGTGGTTAGAGAAACGCCCGGCGTCTGGCACGCTCCATTTCTCTTCTGTCGTGACGCTATATATTATCTCCTCGCTGCTCTCTGTGCTGACTGGAGATAGCCATGAACCTTCATGTTGATACAAAAACGACGGCCCTGTGAACCATCTGTCTTCTTGACATTTATTTTCTGTGACGACTCTCGTCGCGTCGTCTGCTACGTTTTCTTGCGTCGGCACCCACCGCCATTGATTGGGACTTGAAAACTCGCTTATCTCTCTCAGTCGGTGCGCTACGTAGGGGGTGTAACGCACTCTGTCGTTCCCAATCCAATATAGAACGGTTGTAGAGTCCGTCCAGTATGTAACTCTATCTGGTTGCCATCTGTGCTCTGTCACTATCGCCGACACGAGCCTCGTTCCTATTAAACACGCTTGTAACTCTAAACGTGTTATCGTTTGAGTCTTCATCGGGGCGACTCTAGCCTTCGCTGCCGCTAATACAACACGTCTCGACCCATCTTCGTACTCTATAAGCCAGTAAGCTGCCGTCGCATAAGCAGACTCGCTGGCGTCGCAGAACACGTGCAGCTGCTTTCTAGTCACTCCCCCCGTTAAAGAGTAGAGACGGGGTAGACGCAGCCTGCTAAGTGAATCTACGCTACGTAGCCATACGCCGAATTCTCTCGCTATTTCTTCAGGTAGAGCCTCGTCCCAGCCGGTTTGTAGGCGCCATACTTCCTGGATTAGAATCTTCGCTCTAATCGTGTAGTAGCTGAGCAGTCCCAACGGATCGAAGATAGACATTACTGCGCTCAATGCTTCCCTCTTGGTCGGCGTTCGCTCTAACATCTTCACCTCCCGCGGCACTCTAACTAGGTCGGTGTTGAAGCCTAGCTCGTCTGCGTTAGCGTCCCACACGAGGCCCAATGTACGCCCCTGCTGATCCCCACTAGAGCAGAGCTGTTTCGGTGCGGTTGCACGGCTTTCTAACGGCAGCTCACGCATGACGTCAGGCCCGTTTGAGTTGAAGGCCGCGAGCGTGAATCCTGCCTGCGCGTGCACGTGAGTTACGTCTCTAATGACGTCACGGGCTTCTTCTTGTGTATCGAAACAGTCTACCCAGTCGTCCATGTAGTGGTTCTCTGTTATGGCTTCGTACGCTCTCGGGAACTCTCTTGCGTGCTTCTTCGCGTTGTGGTGTCTTACACTGTGTGCTAGAAAGGGTGAGCTCTTTGCGCCAAATATCATCGATGTCATTTTATATTTCTTCGGTGGTGCTGCTCTGTCATCGCCTCTCCACAAAAACATCTGAGCCGGTTGGTCTTCCTGTGCTATCTTTACTTGTAGAAACATCTCTCTGATATCTGCAGTTACTGCGATAGCCTTCTCTCTGAATCGAAATAGAATTCCGGCTAAGTCTCTAAGCAAATCGGGGCCTTCTAATAGCGCGTCGTTCAGGCACACCCCGTTGCTCTTCGCTGCGGCGTCAAACACTAGTCTTATCTTCTGTGGCTTGTTTACATTTACCACGGCAAAGTGTGGTAAATACCAGAGACGTGGGCTCTGTGTATCGCACTCTCAGCTCTCTTCTGCGTAGCCCTTTTTCAGCATACCGTCGATCTGAGCAGTGTATTTACTTTTGAAGTCTTCTGATGCGTCCATCTTCCTCTCGATTGACATGAGCCTCCGCTTCGCAGCATCGTAGCTCGGCGGCATAACTGTGTTAACCTTGCGCCATGGCAATCCAACTTCGTATCGCTGATTGACACATCTTACTGTAGACTCGAAAGCTTCTAAGGCGCGAATATCTTCAGGGTTTTCGCAATTCTTCTTCTCTATGCCCAGAGAATCGATCTCAAAGTATGCCTTCACCATATTGTGTAACTCTTCGTCAGGTTGCGTAGACCGAACCTTCTCATGGCCGTCGACGAATAGCACCGTATCTCTCTCCCTTATGATCCGGGACGGCGCTAGACCATGTTTCAACCACCCCAGTCTGGTGAGCGATGCTGCTGGCTCGTGGCGTTTGCCTGTCAACAGCTTCCTGCTTACTATACGATGCCAATTATCCGCGCCTATGAGTACACGCGGCTTGGCGTTTACATAACACACGTTACTCTCGTTCAGGTTTCGCATGTGTCCATAATTCAAACAGCTTCGATCTACCGTTTAACTATTCAAGCGACTATTATAATTCTCCATGGTTCTCGCTTTCACCTTATATTCTTCCTTGTTACCGGCGATAATTCGAACCTCTACTTCTCTGCTTGCGTGTGGTACGCTCTGCGTGTTCACACTACATATGTGTAAGTCTCGAACCGGGCCTTCTGCGCCGACGTAATCTGCTAAGTCGTGATCTATCAATGTTACGGTGGACCCTTCGTCAAGTAGAGCGTGTGTAGTTACTCTACCCCGTGGCCCCTCAATGACGATCGGACACACCTTCAACAGCACCTTGGCTGCCCCAGCAGTGTGGTTAACTGAGGCTACCACTTCTTGGTTTTGTTGACTTCCGCTGTTATTACTCTCTGTATGTAACAGCCTGTGATGACGTCGGTTACAGCCATTCTCATTACACATCTGCGCCTTACATTTAAACCGCCTGTGTTTACTATTCAAGCATAGAAAGCATATCTTTTCTTCTTTTAACCAATCCCATCGCTCGCGCACCGTCATGGTTGTAAACTTCTTACATTTCGGTACTTCGTGGTCCCCGCCGCAACATAAACAACACGGTTTCTCTTGTGACGCCATCGCCTTCTCGTCGGCTGTGGCGTACACCCCGGTGTTTCTTCCTTTCGTGTTCGCCTTCGGTTTACCTTGTACGACTTCCTTCTTGGCTGCGGAGCTGCTAGGTTGCGGTACGTATGCGAAACGAATCGCCTTGTTAGCTTCTTCCATTAAAAAGTGCGATAATGTAACGATCTCTGGCTCCGAATAGCTTGAATACTGGACCGCGTAGTCGCACCATCTCGCCTTCAGGTGTGGGCTGACTGGCTTCAATAATATCGGAGTCCTTATCTTGCAACATAAAGACTTCACTTTTTTCATTAACTAAGTCTTAAAAACCACGAAACTTATTTAATTACAATAACAATGAATATGTAATTCAATTTAGTAAAACTGACCGCTTTGAACCACTGCCTGAACTCAAAAAACGTTAATACTACGAGCATTATCGATAGGTAAGTATACCTTTATAGACATTTCTAGAATTTTTAAAACCGTGGCCATCCCTACGCCATGGGCAACTATAGTCACCCGCTTATGACGTCACAAGCGAAGCTAATAAACATATAGTGATGTGAACATGTAAGTGTACAATTTATTTTTCTACTACTACCTTGCAATGAAAAGCAGAAGTCGTTAACGTTTACATTTGATTTTAGTAAAGCTACTATTAAGTGTTAACATTTCTTTGTTCGAGCTCAGTTTAGACTAAAAACGTGGTATGGAAATATAATTGGAAAAATTATGTCTTCAGTACAAGAAATTATTGATCTTTTAGAAGGTGTGGATACGGAAGACGTACAATTTGAGTCAGATCCGGATTTTAGATGTGTCATTGATTACACCAAGAATATGGGCACAGTCGATACTGCAGACATGATGATAAGTAACGTTCAATGTCTACGAAAAACAATAAAGTGGTATTTTTTCACTTAATTGATATGCATTTATTAATTTTTTTCTTTATGCATAAACTCTTGAATACCAATCTGCCTGAACGTAAATTACGTTTGAAAATATTCCAACTATCTGTAATACGTCAAATCATTCAAAAGTATGGAGGTCAGACTGTATTTGAACGCACAATCGTTCGGTCAGCTCCTGACCATCCTACTCGTAACCTTCCAGGAAATGCAGCGGCCCACATGCCCAATTATTATACCGTATGGAAAAAACTTAGATGTAAATTTTGTTCTTCTCGAGGTGTGCGAAAAATCACACGTTTTATGTGCAACGTATGCAAAGTGGCTCTGTGCGTGGCGCCATGCTCGCAGCTGTACCATGAAGCAACACGTTTAATATACTGATCGTTTATATGGTCTAGGTGTAATTAATAAGTCATTTTTTCGTGTCAACAATCAATCGATAATATTATAGTTCTCACAACTCCCAACTCTACTTTTTCTAAAAAAAATATTATTTCGGGGCGCCGTAGACCACTAAAGTTGTCAAATAGTGTTGTGAACTTTACCTTGTAATCACATAAAATTTTAGAAGGTTTTTGGGTCGTTCTTCTTTTTACGTCATATTTAGCTCCATCCTAAATCAATTTAAAAAAAAAATTGTTTTGTTTTTTTTTTGTTTTTGATTATCAGGAGTTGTAATTTAATTACTTACTATTTCACAAACATGCTGAGCAGCGATGATTTCTTATTAATTATTTTGTAAATGCCTAGTTTTTTGGGATGGTACAGTAAAAATCAAACACAATATAACTTTAAGTTTTATTATGGCATGCAGAATCACATAAAGTTTTTAATATGTACTATTTGTACTACTAATTAAAATCTTTAATTTAGTAACATTTTTTTTTCTTTAAAAAAAAATAACAATATATTATTTAACTTTCTTAATACTCTGTCACATTTTTGTACCATTAAGTAAACTAACTTTAAAAAATAAGCGTTTTGAGCACATATTTTGCATTGAAATTCAAATGGACTCCTAATTGCAATGTTTTCTAGCATATCTTAAAACTAATTTCTTAAAAAAAACATCAATTAACCCACCAGACTTCTTTAAATAATTTGTCGTAGGGAGACATTGTGACGGAGTGGTAACAATTGTAACAGAGTGATAATTAATTAACTAAAATGATAATAAAGGTATGTTTACTTATAGTATTTTAGAAATAGGAACGCGTTTTTAAACACAAAAAACAATAATTACTAATTTTCATCAACTGAATTAAATTTTTAACAAATTTTCAAAATACTAAAAGCTTTTTTCAGTCTTGTACATTATGATTAGATAGTCTTGTAATTTAAAACTAGATCTAAACTTCTACATTGCAAATACATCGATCGGCTCTTCAAATTCGTACAAAACACGCTTTCCTCTTTTGATTTGTTTGGGTGTTGGAACAATTTTCAACAACGTCGCTGCCTCTCAGCTGCTGACAATGCCATTAGTATCTAGTTACATCTATAACAAAAAATGTAACAAATTGTAACTCTCAAAAAACCAAAAACACGACAATTTTTGGTAAAAAAACGCTAAAACATTAAAATTTCAAACATAAGCTACCACTCCGTCACACAATTTACCACTCCGTCATGCCTGGTATGACAGAAGTGTAGTGTGACGAAGGTGTAAATATTTAGAAACTACTATTCTCACTTCTTTATTTATTAACGAATCATAAAACTTAGCTGCCTGAATTTAGGATAAACAGAATAACAATCAATTTACAAATTATTAAACAAATAAAATGAAATTTGTAACAATAAACTTACGTGACAGAGCAGACGCCGAATTAAAACACGCACCTCCTGCGACAACTTTCGGGCAACTGACTCGACCGATGCAGGCGTAGGGAGGTTGAAGGCGGGTGGAGGGAGGAGTGGAGTGTGTGCGCGTCCCGTCCATCCAAGGTCAAACGCAATAGTTGCAAGTCAAATCCAACAAAATGTGTGACCGAGGCAACCATTCAATTCGTTCTTCAGTCGGAGACATAAAGTTCATATTAGCACTTTTTTGTCATTTTACTTCATATCTTCATAAATCGTACATTATTTTAATTCTTATTATTTCGCTCACTAACCGGCATTCAAACATTTTTTAATCCCATACAAGAATTTTTATGCTTGGTATTTGAAAGCAGCGATTGGAGCTGGGAGACACGTAAAATTTGTATGAAAACACCTTAGTCACATGATTTGACTCCTTCGTCACATTGATTTTTGTCAGAAATTCGTAAAGTAAGACCGTATTATCTAAACACTTTACTGTTTGTATAGTGTAAAAGTCATAGTCATAATAAAAAACATAAAAAAGTTAGTACATTTTGAACAACATGTTATTTTCTGAGGAAGACAGCATATGTGACGTAAAAAAAAGAACGACCCTTTTACGTTTTTCTTTATGTATTTCTTAGATTTCAAATAAAATCTGGTCGAAACCGTTATATGATTGTGTTTTATTGCGGTTAAGTTCGTAATTATTATTGCAAATCACCTCAAATTGCAAAACATACCCTAATAATACTTGAGAATGTCCCATCACTAGCGAAAATCATAATCACTGGAAATTTTACTATGCTTGGCGTCGGGTGTGAAGAAACGTTAAAAAGCGCTGGCGTGCAAAAGGTTAATACCATTCAATTTAAATAATTATCTTAGATCTCA
This sequence comes from Pyrausta nigrata, assembly GCA_949316185.1. Classification (NCBI taxonomy): domain Eukaryota; kingdom Metazoa; phylum Arthropoda; class Insecta; order Lepidoptera; family Crambidae; genus Pyrausta; species Pyrausta nigrata. The sequence continues at coordinate 8,054,084 of OX438936.1, forward strand.
TAGTTTTAAAATACCATACGTTTATGACGGCGCCACGCGCGACGCGCTCTGGCCGGACCGTATCGAGTGTCGGTGGATTTAATGTGTACAATTTTTTCATTGTTGAAATTTAAAACCGCCCTTATCACCATAAGTCCACCAATTTTCAATTTAATAACAAACCGCGTAGCTTGCGGACAAGTGGGTTTTTTTCCTTTCAGTCCAGAATGTCAAATTCCCAAAATGTCAAGCGGTTTCAAAATGTCAAGTTCCCGGAAAGTCAAGTTCCCGAAAAGTCAAGTTCTCGAAAAGTCAAGTTCCCAAAATGACTAGTTCCCCGAAAGTTAAGTTCCCAAAATGTCAAGTTTTCAGATAGTCCATGAAGATAAGAAAGTTTTCGTTTAATAATAAAAAATCCATAAATCATATTTTTTTTAATTATATGTAATCTAACAATAACACATTTAAACTTACTATGCAAAAAAAACATATTTTTATAGCTATCATTTGAATAATCTAAGTCACAGTTTTTTTTTTTCAAAAACTCCCCGACACAAACATAAATAAGCGTAGTAATAGTGTAATCGAAAACAGGTCCTTCCACGCGACTACGGTTGGAAAATAAAAATATTTGAACTGACATAAAATATATGTGACGATAATAATTTTAATAGGTTTAAAATATTCTTTTTTTATTTTTATAGTATGCTTAAATGTGTTGATTGTTAGATTACATATATTTAAAAAAAAATATGATTATTGAATTTTTTTATTATTAAACGAGAACTTTCTTATCTTCATAGACTATCTGAAAACTTGACATTTTGGGAACTTGACTTTCGGGGAACTTGACATTTTGGGAACTTGACTTTTCGAGAACTTGACTTTTCGGGAACTTGACTTTCTGGGAACTTGACATTTTGAAACCGCTTGACATTTTGGGAATTTGACATTCTGGACTGAAAGGGTTTTTTTTCTAGGACGCACCAGGGGGCACCGGCAAAACTTTTTTACTGAACTTGCTTCTGGCACAGTTTCACAAAGACAAAGTGGTTGCGCTGGCTTTTGCGTCCTCCGGAATAGCCGCAACCTTGCTGAGTGGTGGCAGAACTGCACACTCAGTATTCAAGCTTCCGCTGAACCTTGCAAGTGAAGAAACGCCCTTTGTCACATCAGCAAAAGTAGTAGTCGCGGTGCTCTATTGCAATGGTGCAAATTGATCGTGTAGGACGAATGCACAATGTCGCACAAGCGAGCGATTGAAGCACTGGTTTGCAGCTTGCAAGACATTCGGGGCAATCGAATCTTGATGGGTGGAGTGGTCGTCTTGCTGGCAGGTGATTTCCGGCAGACGTTGCCGGTTATCGAGCGAGGTACCGCGGCAGACGAGATAAATGCATGCCTCAAGGCTGCGTCGCTGTGGCCTAAAGTAGAAAGCTTACAGCTGATTACTAACATGAGGGTCCAGCTCTTCAATGATCAGGAGTCTGGACTTTTCGCACAAACGCCTCTCGAGGTCAGCGAAGGTCGCATGCCGACGGATGCTAACGGCCAAATAACCTTTGACAGCCTATTTAGCAATGTTGTTAGATCGGAAGATTACCTTATTAATGAGGTATTTCCGAGTTTACAAGAAAACCTGGCTAACGAGGAGTGGTTGTGTGAAGAGCTATCATGGCGCCCAAAAACGAATTGGTAGAAAAATTAATAAAAAAATATTAGAGCAAGTTCCAGGTGATGTAAGGATCTACGTGTCGATAGACACGGTGATGACAACTGTCGATGCAACTGTATACCCAGTAGAGTTCTTAAATTCCTTCGACCTGTCCAAGACAAGTTGGAACTCAAAGTTGGTGTGCCTGTCATACTGATGCGTAACCTGGACGCGCCCAGACTGTGCAACGGCACTAGGTTACGCATCACAGAGCCGAGAAGGCACATCGTCCAGGCCACCATTTTTACTGGAGGGGCCAAAAAAGAGACGGTACTGATACCCAGAATCCCTATAATACCCACAAACTTACCCTTCCAGTTCAAACGCCTACAATTTCCTTTAAAAGTGGCTTTCTCTATCACGATAAATAAAAGTCAAGGACAAACTCTAAAAGGAGCCGGCATTCACCTGGGCACCCCCTGCTTCTCCCACAGACAACTGTTCGTGGGTTGCTCGCGTGTGTCGAGAGCAAGAAATCTTTTTATTTATGCAGATAATAAGTACCGCAATGTTGTTTACCGCGATGTGCTGCAGTAAAATGATTTCTAGCTCTCTACGACCCGAGACAAAAAAACAATTACATAAGACAGTATAATCGACTCTCCCGTTCTGTCACTCACCAAACTTTGTAAATTGATTTTTCCGATGCTCAAATTTAAATTGTTTTGCTTCTAAAAATGTAAATAGTTATAGTTACGGAACTTATTTTCCCTAATTAGCCGCGGGTAACACCGCGGGGCACAGCTAGTAATAATAATAACTTTACGATAGTAGTAATTTACAGTTTTGTTACCAACGAATAAAACTGCCTTCAATAAAGTAAACTAAAAAGTAAAAAAAAACCTTTACACTTTAGTTACAAAATTTAGTTTTGAAGTTGGTGTGAATGCCATGCGAAATTTTCTTACCAGAGGAGTATAGCGAGGTGATACTAACGTATCATTTCTCTCTTTTTCATTTCTCTCTTCTCCTTACGATATGGTAGACTAAGAGATCATGATAGCTGGATGGCGACGGGAGTATATATTTTTTTTTGTATCATCGAGTCCACGCGTACGAAGTCGCGGGCAACAACTAGTAATTTAATAATACAGCTGGTGCCCGTGACTTCGTTTGCGTTGACTTTACGACCGTTACATAAACCAGTAACCCCTATTTTCAAACCAGTAACCCCTATTTTCAAAGACACACGTTAGGCGTAGGGAAAAAGTAAGCAGCAGGAAAAACACATCATATCTTTTATCCTGCTTTTGATTTGCCACCTATTGCTATTGAAAATTAGGCATTAAATGTTTTCGCCTTTACCGCGAGGAGGTAGGTACTCCCTACTTATTTTAATATACAGGATGCACCAGAAAGGCGAACCAAACTGCTATAGAAGGTAGCTTATAGGTATAGTATCTTCGATTGTTATACATCTACAGAAAGCGATCAGCACGCTAAACAATCTTCTTCAAGGCGCTTTATCTCTTACAGTTTAGCTGAGCCGTATTTCAAAGGTTCGCAAAAACTTACGCCTCGCGCGGTTTTAAAACTGTCATTCTGCACATATTTTAGTTTACTTTGTATGTCTTTTTGACTTTGTCAGTAGTGTAATTTAAGCTTTGGACATTGTCAGTCGTATTGTTATCATATGGATAATAAAACTAAAGCTTTAACCTGCTATCCTGTTTGTCGTTTTCATAGATAATAATAAAACACAAACACAGCTTACACGATTCTGAAAGCAAAAGTCACAGCCCACACATTACTGGCAATCAAAATTGGGGCGCTTTTATAAACAGGGCTGTTATTTTAAAAGACAACGTCGTGGCAGTGGTAGGTTCTTTCGTAGTAAATAGGTCTTAATTGCCACAGCAAATTAAATCAGAACTTTTGGGTATCTTACCCACTAAAAACAAACCGGCAGACTCGGCTTTTCGAAGGGTGAAGGCCGACTCTCTCAGCACAGGTGTCACAGCCACAGCTGGTTAATTGTCGATAGTCGATAGGAAGGGTCCTGGTGGAAAACTCATGAAGCCATGTATTTTCATTTATATTTGCTTTGTTATAAGGCGCTTCACTTGGATCCAGTGACGGATCTTATTATGATTAGCAGCATTCAACCGTTTCATATTGTGATAACGCACTTCCTTCATTGGAGCGTCCAATGAAATTAATCGAATGCATTATGATTTCTCAGGCGACATTGCTAATCAAGGGATAGTTTTTAAATATAGCCTCACTTATTCTCTACATTTTGGTGGTCTGTATAAGGCTGCTGAGAAATCAATTAAGCATCACTTAAAACCTCGTACTTTACTCGTAAATTAAGTGAGAAGAATATCCACCTAATTTACGAAGAAATAACTACTTGCCTGATTCAGATAGCAGCTATCCTTAACTACCGCCTGCTTACTTCTTCATCCAATGACCCGTCAGATCTATCTTATCTCACTCCTGCTCACTTTTTAATTGAGCGACCAATGACATCACTTGCAAGGCCGGAATTGATTTACGCCAATATTAATCATCTTTACCATTATGCAAAGATAGAGAAGATGAGGCAATACTTTTGGAATCAATTCACAGCGGAGTACGTGTCGACCCTAAAACAAATAACGAAGTGGAGTACTTTAGAAGGCAAGCCATTAACAGAAGGAAGCTTGGCCCTCATCACTCATCAGGGATCTTCTTTAGCCACCGCTTCTTGGGTCACTGGGCTGAGTTACAGAAATACTAGGCAGCGATCCGACGAGGGTAGCAGAGGTCTCAACAAAGATAGATACACAAGCATACACAGGACATTTTAACCCAAATCCCATTTTAGCCTAAAACGATTTAAAAAAAATGTTTTTCCAGGGAAAAGTTTTAAGCAATAATACTCCAGCAATATTTTTTTTCGCACATAACTTTAAAACTGCTATTCACATCAATTTTGTTTTAATATTAAACAAATTACTGCTCATGATAAACGAATTATCTGTTATACTCATAAAGTTAATATACCTAGCGGAATAGAGGAACAAAGGGCTGAGCGAGCGAGATGTCTCTAGCAGCAACACTGTATGATAAAAAGAGATGTGTGATTAGACGTAACAGAACCGTTTTTGGAAACGTCAAACAGTTTGTCGGCACTTATCGGCACGCTGAGAATTTCAGCTATTTGAATTTTTCAAATATTACATGAAATCGTGGATATTTTTATGAAATATTTCTTGGTGAAACGTGGTGACTTGTTTAGTAATTGATTGTTGTAAGACACAGCGAATTAACCCCGAAAAATGTTCATTTTACTGGTAAATTGTTCCCAATCGACACCACCTATTTTAGGTTTATTTTTGCCAATGCGTTTCGTTTTTTAAGTGGGTAGCATGATAATTTAGATCTTCTTTAAACATTTACTAGCTGACCCGGCGAACTTTGTTCCGCCTTAATGTCAATAAATAAGCAGTTTTTTTTTTATTGGAAAAAATACAAAAAAAATTAAATTTCTACATCAATCATTCATAATTATTTCTGTATTTTAGTACATAGGTTGCTCTTCATTTAAGTACCTTGTGATACACGACATTTTTTGTTTTATTATCAGTATAATAATATTATCATTGTTTTATATCTAAAACTAATGACATGAGGAATGTCTTGCCAGTTCCACCAGGGGCATCTAGGAAATATAAACCACCATTTTCATCATCGATTGCCTTCATTAAAGTATCATAAACTTTCTTTTGTTGGTAATTCAACAGGGGTACATTCGTTTGAACTACTAAATCTAATTCCTGGTGATCATATTCACGTTCCCGTTCCAATTCTCGATTTAATGCGTCATTCATTTCACGATATGGTGCTGGCATTCCTAACCTGATTAATAAATTACCGCACATGAGGTAACACATATCTTCGATCAAGAGTAAAGCACGATTATGTATCTCCTCATTCATCTCAATATCGTGATTTCTGGAACTGACACGAATTTGATGTAAAATATCTTCTGACATATTATCCTTGTATTTGTGCCACAGGTTACATGGGTTTGATGGAAAACATGTCGAAATTATGATAGCGAATAATGTGCGTATCTGACTTGGAGATGCACAGATAATGGCTTCAGCGATTGTCGTATCCCAATGACTATCGTTTTCTAATAACTTCAATTCTTCACATGCAGCACGATATGTTGGGAATATTACACCATTAACAGTTCGTAGTGACTCAAATGACGTTGGCCCACGCACATTTACCAGCAACAACCGCAAATAGAAACATTCATTATTCTTTGGATGAACTGTATACATACGACCAAGAGCATCAGTAGAACGCACATCTGGATACCCAGGAACCGCATCGCCTTGCTTCCGTCTTTGAAAATTCTTCGATGAAGCATTCCAAGTATAATAACGTGGCATCTCCGAGTAAAGCAAAGTTCGTGCAAACTGATCGCTTTGGCAGATTGCAAAAAAACTGGTCAATGTAGTTGCTGGAGGTGTTTCAGCACGTTGCGTAGCATTCGAAGCCGTGAAATATACTCGTTGACCATTCTCCAGATGCACCGCCAAATGCGTAACAGTAGGATGACGTTCGTGAATGGGAAATGCGAATATACGCCAAATCGCTTCATTACAGTTCACATAACGACCAACTTGATAGCGTGAAATTTCATCGTTGGTATTCGAGGATTGCAATCCAAAAACCGCCATATCACTGCCTTTCGTGACATATTTGCAAATATATTTTATGGACTTAACTGAATTGCAGTATTCAACGTTGCAATGTGTCTTGAACGATTTAGAAATAAGTGGCGAATATGGAACAATCCAACTGTTGTCGACAACGAAATCCATTCTTTTCACTTTCGTTGTGACAGTTCGACCGTTGTCATCTGGTGATCGACGCCGATACAGCGGATAACCATCATTGCCAGTGACAGTCTCCGCCGTTAATTTCCGTGGATATCGTTTAGAGCACTTTCCATCGACCATGCAAGGTGATTGGGGATTGATGGCACCACACGGTCCATGAATCATATTAGTAGTAACAACATCATGTAGGTCTGGATCGACTTCATAATCAGGAATCTCAGCACATATGATATCATCTATTTGGTCAGGCTGAATTCTTTCCACTAACCAAATAAGAATGTGTGCGTGCGGCAGGCCTCGCTTTTGCCATTCGATTGAATACATCCAGCATCGAGTATCTCCAAAGACGCGTTGTTTAACAATAAAGTTCATCAGGGACCGAATTTTTTGCCTGAATATACGTGCTGTGATGTCGTGTCTATCACTTGATGTTTGTCCGGGAAGCAGCAATTGAGTAATTTCTATCCATTTTGGATTACAGGTAAAAGTAATAAAGAGATCGGGCCGACCGTAATGACGAACATATGTCATTGCATCTTGTGCATATTCATGCATATGACGTGGACTACCAATGTATGTCGCCGGCAGAATAGTTAATCGACCAATATTAGCTGCATTTCCTTCAGTATTAACTGCATCACGTAAATGGATGTACTCCTCAGAACGCAGTTTGGCTTGGTTCAACCTAATGAATGTTAAACGTTCCGTTTCTATTTTTACATACATGTCAACGCAATACTGCTGAAACAATCGACGAAACCGCAGCAAATAGTTGTCAGCATTTTGACGAATCATCAAACGATATGCGTAATAATTCATTGAGCTAACTTTCTTTGTAGTTTCTTCACCTGAAATAAAAAATTTGATAATTAACCAAATTTTAAAATTTTCAAATTTTAAAGGCAAACAATACAGACATTAACCATTTTTTTAATAAGCATTATTTTAAATCAGTGTCTTTCACAAATAAATGAAATAAATTATGATACTGATACTCACCATTCAATGGATTTTTCATTTTAATATTAAAATAATATCCATCTTCTCCTTGCCAAAACAACAGCGGGTATTGCAATGTGTCATATGATCGATGAGTTTCAGATATTTGTTGCAGTTGCCCAGTATCGCGACGTGTAAGCACAATATCGCGTTTTTCCAATTGTTCACCAACAATCAGGATGGCAACTTCGTCTACTGTTGGAGCATTAAATGTCCTTTCGTGTGTTCCAGATGGTCGTTTATCTGCTTTGATAACAACTTTATAGTCATCACTTGGCATGCGCTCTAAAGCACTCTTAAACAACCTGACCAACGCATGATGTTCATGAAGCAGACACTGCAAGTCTTGAAGAATTGCTCGCTTCATTCCTGCATTGATCTCTAGGCGTCGATCAAGTTGTTCTTCCATGTTGCCCATGAAATATATTTGTAAAAATTTATTCTGTGTATCTTCGAAAGGTAGTAATGATCCAATTCGATGATGAATCTGTCCTTGTATCTACAAAATAAAAACCAGACAGTATTAACTGGGTTATAAACACTTTTTTCGGTGGGAGAGTAGAGTTCAGAATTAGCAAATATACTACATAGGTACCAATAGATAAAGTAAGTTATTCTTTAACTACATCTATATATATAAAAGAAAGTCGTGTTAGTTACTTCACTTATAACTCAAGAACGGCTGAACCGATTTAGCTGAAAATTGGCAGGGAGGTAGTTTAGAGCCAGGAGAAGGACATAGGATACTTTTTATCCCGTTCGACATCATTCCCGTGTGACTTGACATGTAACGTCAGTCACTATAAAACGTGGTATAACAAAAAAGAATCAGACTTGGAATAACAAAATTGACGTATAATGACAGCTATGTAATGACGTATGGATGACTATTTGATATTTGTAAGAAATCAATAATATAACTATTTCTATTAAATAAATAATTAACATTATTGCCCAATTGCCCATTCGTATAAACAGTGAAGTGAACTATAAAACTCGGTATGGTTAAAAATTTAAGTTTTTAGGTGAAGTGAAGTTTAATTAATAATGCCGCGACCAAGACGATCGAATCTTTCCCGACAAAGCCGTGATGCAAGAAGAATACGAAATACTGCAAATGAAAGGACTGAAGAAGAACAAGAAATTGCACGTGAACAGCGCCGCGATAGTATGGCTCGACTTCGTGCTTCTCAATCACGAGAGCAAAGTGAAGCAGCCCGTGAAACAGCTCGGTTGGCAATGCAGAATCGTCGAGCGAACAACAGAGGTCAACAAATAGATAATTTGCGACGCAGAACAAGATATTTATCAAGTGCTGATTTGAATCGAGCAGCGTTTCAATACGATTGCAGCAATGATTACAGCTTGCATCCTAGCGTTTGCATTGGGCAAATGGACGTAGTTTGCGAGTATTGTGGTGCATTAAAGTTTTCCGGAGAAACGCCTGGATTATGCTGCCTTAATGGTAAAGTGAAATTGCCATTGTTGACTCCGCCACCTGAGCCATTGTATTCATTGCTTTGTGGCGAAACACAAGAATCACGCCACTTTCTTGCAAATACTCAAAAATACAATGGTTGTTTCCAGATGACGTCATTTGGGGCAGATATTATCGAAGAACGGGGATTTAATCCGACATTTAAGGTATTTATTTTTGTACTTATATAGAATGTAGTTAAAGAATAACTTACTTTATCTATTGGTACCTATGTAGTATATTTGCTAATTCTGAACTCTACTCTCCCACCGAAAAAAGTGTTTATAACCCAGTTAATACTGTCTGGTTTTTATTTTGTAGATACAAGGACAGATTCATCATCGAATTGGATCATTACTACCTTTCGAAGATACACAGAATAAATTTTTACAAATATATTTCATGGGCAACATGGAAGAACAACTTGATCGACGCCTAGAGATCAATGCAGGAATGAAGCGAGCAATTCTTCAAGACTTGCAGTGTCTGCTTCATGAACATCATGCGTTGGTCAGGTTGTTTAAGAGTGCTTTAGAGCGCATGCCAAGTGATGACTATAAAGTTGTTATCAAAGCAGATAAACGACCATCTGGAACACACGAAAGGACATTTAATGCTCCAACAGTAGACGAAGTTGCCATCCTGATTGTTGGTGAACAATTGGAAAAACGCGATATTGTGCTTACACGTCGCGATACTGGGCAACTGCAACAAATATCTGAAACTCATCGATCATATGACACATTGCAATACCCGCTGTTGTTTTGGCAAGGAGAAGATGGATATTATTTTAATATTAAAATGAAAAATCCATTGAATGGTGAGTATCAGTATCATAATTTATTTCATTTATTTGTGAAAGACACTGATTTAAAATAATGCTTATTAAAAAAATGGTTAATGTCTGTATTGTTTGCCTTTAAAATTTGAAAATTTTAAAATTTGGTTAATTATCAAATTTTTTATTTCAGGTGAAGAAACTACAAAGAAAGTTAGCTCAATGAATTATTACGCATATCGTTTGATGATTCGTCAAAATGCTGACAACTATTTGCTGCGGTTTCGTCGATTGTTTCAGCAGTATTGCGTTGACATGTATGTAAAAATAGAAACGGAACGTTTAACATTCATTAGGTTGAACCAAGCCAAACTGCGTTCTGAGGAGTACATCCATTTACGTGATGCAGTTAATACTGAAGGAAATGCAGCTAATATTGGTCGATTAACTATTCTGCCGGCGACATACATTGGTAGTCCACGTCATATGCATGAATATGCACAAGATGCAATGACATATGTTCGTCATTACGGTCGGCCCGATCTCTTTATTACTTTTACCTGTAATCCAAAATGGATAGAAATTACTCAATTGCTGCTTCCCGGACAAACATCAAGTGATAGACACGACATCACAGCACGTATATTCAGGCAAAAAATTCGGTCCCTGATGAACTTTATTGTTAAACAACGCGTCTTTGGAGATACTCGATGCTGGATGTATTCAATCGAATGGCAAAAGCGAGGCCTGCCGCACGCACACATTCTTATTTGGTTAGTGGAAAGAATTCAGCCTGACCAAATAGATGATATCATATGTGCTGAGATTCCTGATTATGAAGTCGATCCAGACCTACATGATGTTGTTACTACTAATATGATTCATGGACCGTGTGGTGCCATCAATCCCCAATCACCTTGCATGGTCGATGGAAAGTGCTCTAAACGATATCCACGGAAATTAACGGCGGAGACTGTCACTGGCAATGATGGTTATCCGCTGTATCGGCGTCGATCACCAGATGACAACGGTCGAACTGTCACAACGAAAGTGAAAAGAATGGATTTCGTTGTCGACAACAGTTGGATTGTTCCATATTCGCCACTTATTTCTAAATCGTTCAAGACACATTGCAACGTTGAATACTGCAATTCAGTTAAGTCCATAAAATATATTTGCAAATATGTCACGAAAGGCAGTGATATGGCGGTTTTTGGATTGCAATCCTCGAATACCAACGATGAAATTTCACGCTATCAAGTTGGTCGTTATGTGAACTGTAATGAAGCGATTTGGCGTATATTCGCATTTCCCATTCACGAACGTCATCCTACTGTTACGCATTTGGCGGTGCATCTGGAGAATGGTCAACGAGTATATTTCACGGCTTCGAATGCTACGCAACGTGCTGAAACACCTCCAGCAACTACATTGACCAGTTTTTTTGCAATCTGCCAAAGCGATCAGTTTGCACGAACTTTGCTTTACTCGGAGATGCCACGTTATTATACTTGGAATGCTTCATCGAAGAATTTTCAAAGACGGAAGCAAGGCGATGCGGTTCCTGGGTATCCAGATGTGCGTTCTACTGATGCTCTTGGTCGTATGTATACAGTTCATCCAAAGAATAATGAATGTTTCTATTTGCGGTTGTTGCTGGTAAATGTGCGTGGGCCAACGTCATTTGAGTCACTACGAACTGTTAATGGTGTAATATTCCCAACATATCGTGCTGCATGTGAAGAATTGAAGTTATTAGAAAACGATAGTCATTGGGATACGACAATCGCTGAAGCCATTATCTGTGCATCTCCAAGTCAGATACGCACATTATTCGCTATCATAATTTCGACATGTTTTCCATCAAACCCATGTAACCTGTGGCACAAATACAAGGATAATATGTCAGAAGATATTTTACATCAAATTCGTGTCAGTTCCAGAAATCACGATATTGAGATGAATGAGGAGATACATAATCGTGCTTTACTCTTGATCGAAGATATGTGTTACCTCATGTGCGGTAATTTATTAATCAGGTTAGGAATGCCAGCACCATATCGTGAAATGAATGACGCATTAAATCGAGAATTGGAACGGGAACGTGAATATGATCACCAGGAATTAGATTTAGTAGTTCAAACGAATGTACCCCTGTTGAATTACCAACAAAAGAAAGTTTATGATACTTTAATGAAGGCAATCGATGATGAAAATGGTGGTTTATATTTCCTAGATGCCCCTGGTGGAACTGGCAAGACATTCCTCATGTCATTAGTTTTAGATATAAAACAATGATAATATTATTATACTGATAATAAAACAAAAAATGTCGTGTATCACAAGGTACTTAAATGAAGAGCAACCTATGTACTAAAATACAGAAATAATTATGAATGATTGATGTAGAAATTTAATTTTTTTTGTATTTTTTCCAATAAAAAAAAAACTGCTTATTTATTGACATTAAGGCGGAACAAAGTTCGCCGGGTCAGCTAGTTCTATATAAGTACAAAAATAAATACCTTAAATGTCGGATTAAATCCCCGTTCTTCGATAATATCTGCCCCAAATGACGTCATCTGGAAACAACCATTGTATTTTTGAGTATTTGCAAGAAAGTGGCGTGATTCTTGTGTTTCGCCACAAAGCAATGAATACAATGGCTCAGGTGGCGGAGTCAACAATGGCAATTTCACTTTACCATTAAGGCAGCATAATCCAGGCGTTTCTCCGGAAAACTTTAATGCACCACAATACTCGCAAACTACGTCCATTTGCCCAATGCAAACGCTAGGATGCAAGCTGTAATCATTGCTGCAATCGTATTGAAACGCTGCTCGATTCAAATCAGCACTTGATAAATATCTTGTTCTGCGTCGCAAATTATCTATTTGTTGACCTCTGTTGTTCGCTCGACGATTCTGCATTGCCAACCGAGCTGTTTCACGGGCTGCTTCACTTTGCTCTCGTGATTGAGAAGCACGAAGTCGAGCCATACTATCGCGGCGCTGTTCACGTGCAATTTCTTGTTCTTCTTCAGTCCTTTCATTTGCAGTATTTCGTATTCTTCTTGCATCACGGCTTTGTCGGGAAAGATTCGATCGTCTTGGTCGCGGCATTATTAATTAAACTTCACTTCACCTAAAAACTTAAATTTTTAACCATACCGAGTTTTATAGTTCACTTCACTGTTTATACGAATGGGCAATTGGGCAATAATGTTAATTATTTATTTAATAGAAATAGTTATATTATTGATTTCTTACAAATATCAAATAGTCATCCATACGTCATTACATAGCTGTCATTATACGTCAATTTTGTTATTCCAAGTCTGATTCTTTTTTGTTATACCACGTTTTATAGTGACTGACGTTACATGTCAAGTCACACGGGAATGATGTCGAACGGGATAAAAAGTATCCTATGTCCTTCTCCTGGCTCTAAACTACCTCCCTGCCAATTTTCAGCTAAATCGGTTCAGCCGTTCTTGAGTTATAAGTGAAGTAACTAACACGACTTTCTTTTATATATATAGATTAATGTAAGAAGCAAAGATCCAATACACATAATGCAGAATTTACGAATATTTTGTGTAAAAAAATAATTTTCGTTTTACACTAGAGCTGTGTCAAGTTATCGATATTTCGTTACGCAATAAACGAATAATATATATTACTGTTGTTAAAGTACCTATATGACGTTTAGATATGAATCAGCTGAGAATCCATGCAGTTTTTGACTGTTAGAATAGTTACTAACATTCGTAATAAATGTATCTTTCAGATTTTCGACTAACTTAGAAAAAAAAATGGGTAAAATTAATAAATCGTCTAAATTGGGTTCCAAACAAAAAATCAAGTATTTGCAGTAAGCACTTCGAACAAAAATATTTCAAGACGCGAGGAGCAACACGAAATTTAAAGAAATCTGCAAATCCAACTAATTTTGTTCCGGTAAGCTTAAATAAAATAATACTATTCTTTTGCTGATGTTTCATTAGATACCAATGTCTACTTATGGTTGTGTTTATGTCGTGGCCGCATCGTAGAATTGCCGTTTTCATGAAATGATCGGCCATTTAATGAAATGGGTGCATTTTATGAAATATTTCACTGTCCATTGGCCATATCATGATGTGCCCAGGCCAGATCAATGATAAGAAATCGTTTGACGATAGGGCCAGCTGGAAGCACTGCTATTTCATAAAATAATCAATCTTAATCGATCATATCGTGGAATTGTTTCATTGACTACCGGTAGAGGCGCTGTAAGCGCCTAAGCGCTTTGTCAAGATGGCGGCCCTTGTAAGCGAAGACGTATTTTCTCACAGCATGTGCGTTATGGCTCTTTATACTCTTATTTTTCAAAGTTCCTATAAGTATTGGGTTCTCGTCTAAGCGAAGCAGGGTGGAACTATGCTAGATATTTTTTTAGTCATAAACACTGTTAAGTATGTGATGTGCCAAAGTTCTTACTTATTGTAAATATTTTTTTCTATTATTTTACTTAGGTACCTTTTTGTTTAACATTAGTTAATGTTATGTTACCTATACTTTTTATAAATAATATAAGAGTTACCTAATTAGTAAGTATGCGATTAAGACTCAGGTAAAAAAACAATCCTACCAAAAACTTGAGATACCTATAAAACTCTAGTGCGCACCAAAGATGTCACGTGTGGTTCAGTGCGTGTGAGCGCGTTCGTCCATGTGCCTTTTTAGATTAAGTAAGTTTGTTATACTTATTTTAAAATTATTTAAATATTCCATAGTAAATTTAATCAACTAAAAATAAACAAGTACGTAACAAAATTGTTCTGAGTTTTCATTAAATATTTTATGGTCACCCTATTTTCACGATATGGTCAAACGTGGGTGACCAAATCGCTAAACGTTTATCGTTTAATGATTTGGTTACCATTAGTTGGCCACTTCATGAAACGTGAACACTTCACGAAATGGTCAACCATTTTATGAAATGATCAATTCAGCGATTTGGCCACGACATCTACATATTTTATAGTTTGCTTAGTATGGGCACAGATTATTTATATGAAAGTTACTATTTGGGACTAGGTCATACGTTCCAATTTTTTTTTTTCACAGGTCAAGATAAAGCCTAGACGCACAGTTTCGTCCTATGTTTACAGAGATATTGTACCAGAGGCATTCACATGAATCAAAATGGTTTGTCATTTTTCTCTAAAATAGATTTCATACTTTGGCAATTTTCCTTCGCACTGACAATATGTATAGTCGTAGTCACCATTTAGTCAATAGACTAAATGGTAATGTAATAGATAAGAAATAATTTGGAGTGTTCCTACTTTCTTATTTCAGTGCCTAAAAAATTAGGCGAGAACTACTGCTGATAAACTGCTATGCAGTCTGGCAGATGTGAGGGTCATGTAATCTCTATAAGTTTTTTTTAATAAACGATTTAAACAACAACATTTTTCATTTCACTAATTATTTTTGCAACAACCGTATCTTCTGAGCTTTTCTTAAATGTTTTTACTTCACTCCAGAAGCATATTTTCAGCCATGAAAAATCCCATCCCATCCTATTTTAGTTTTATTAATACCAACTATTAATGTTACTAATTAATTTTACCGATATCGATATTAGTATCGATAAATAGTGTAACAAGGGACATGACGAACATCACTGACACACATTCATGAACAATTTTACACACACAAATGTCATCCAATTTCGGTTTCGTTTGATAGCTCGGTTTTGTTCCTCTATTCCGTTAGGAATATTAACTTTATGGTTATACTCTCACCTCTATAAAACACAGCAGCTGGTAAATTACACTTAAATGGAAAAGTTCTGCAAAGAAAAATAAGAACTTTAATTTATAACTTTGAAACTCGACGCAATATTAATCCCACAGGATATTTTTGCTCCCTTTGATTAGCTATGAAAAAAAATACGAAAAGGATCGCAAAACTTGAAGACTACTCGAAAAAAGAATTATTAAGAAAGTTATAATAACGATCCGTCAATACGCCAATAGCACTGGTGGTCAATTATACATAATACAGAGTTTTCCAATTAGAACGCTCGAGGCCAGCCTCTAACTTTGATATAGTAAAAGACGACTACGTAACTGAAGCTATAGCAGGTTTTCGTAGTTACCTCAGCCTCCATTAGGGTTCTGTACCTCAAAAAAATTAACCCTAAAAGGATCACTATATATCCGTCTATCTATCTGGTTGTAAAGACCCTTTTTTCACGTATGGAGTAATTATCAAGTTTAAAATAATATCAAGTACGTAGGTACTTAATTATGAGTACGGCCCCTTAAAGCTGTTTAAAAAATCATGCTTTTAAGTCAAGTAATAATAATTCTCATTAAATATAATTTCAGCCTTATTTCTAACAATTCGCAGGAAAATCAAAACGTATAGTGTACTTCATTATCTGTATTGTGACACTTAGTATGCAAAATAAACATTTGATTTGATTTACCGTAGACCTAGATGTATGAAATGAATGGCAAGAAGGAAGGCCTTTGATCACAAGTTCGTACAAGGTAAAAACTAAATAGCTAACAACCCACAGTGTCCTAAAATCCCCGAAATTCGAACACGTTTTATTTATTCCAGAAGCTTATAGATTTAGCTATTTAGAAAACATGAGTAAAACAAGTCTTTAAGTCACTGCTGTACTCGGAGACGTCAACTAAAGTTAATCCTTCATTAAGTCTCATGCAGTCCTTTTCAATTTATAGAACGACACTTAATTATAAATTTAATTTAATAGACGTCCCTGAGTGCGGCAGTCTGTGACTTAAATTTCTTAGGAGAAATAAAATTTTGAGCATGGGTATTTTAATGTCAGGTGTTTAAAATAAATTCTATTGAAAAGCAAAGCTTAAGCTAAACTTTAGTTTTACTTGCACCGATCAAACACCCTTTCAAATGCACACGTTTAAATAGTTTAATGAAACTGTAGAAGTTGATACAAATCAAATTGTATTTATTTTAAATATTTTTAATATTTATTTTTTTCCTTTAATACGCAAAACTAGGCGGAAATACCAAAAATATAAAATTAAATCCTTCATCCGATATAAAAAACGAACCCATAACTCCATGGCGTAGAATAATTTGTTCATTTTAGTGTAATTATTGCCAATCCGGAAATAGGCTACGCACTTACAAAATTTAGTAGGAAGAGTTGACCCAAACTGCTGAGGGATGTCCTTCCAGGCTTCAACCTTTGTTAGGGGTGTTAGGGGAGCATGGGGGCGCCAACCCTTATGCCTAACCTTATGGTCAGCAAATGGCAAGTGAAGTTGTGGATAGCGCCACGGCAAACTTCAGCCTCCGGGTGTGTTGAAGTACATTAGTAGATGAATTCGAGGTAGAAGCTAGTCCCTGGAACACACACTGGACACAAATAATGTTGATAAATACAGATGGCATCCCATGACTGCGTCTCATGATCGTCTCGATGAGATTGGGTGTCTATTTTTTATGTCAGATAGATTTAATGAATTAGGATTTACCTACTTCTTCTTAGCCAAAATACCACAATATTTTGTTGACAGCATATATAATTTTGTTTTTTATAGTGTTTGTATGAAGAACAAAGTTATGTTTGCGGTTTTTGAAAATGTGCTATATCTCAAAAACTACTAGTTTGATCTCGTTCAAACTAATTTTTATTGAAAGAATTTGTTACGATCTACATCATGTATTTTTTTTTTAAATAAAGTTCAGAAGTTAGGATGCCCATTTTACCACTTTGGAAGCGTCTATCTCTCAAACATAGACTTTTAGAGAAAATGGTTTTAGGAACCTCGATATCATTTTTAAAAGACCCATCCATAGACACACACGCATAGGTTTGCCAATTTTTTTTTTGTTTTAGTTTCATGTATGGGCCTGTATTAAATATCATTATTTTTAAATTTTTGTATGAGAATCGTAAAGCGGTTAACAGAATACATCTCCCTACCAAGTTTCAATTGTGCTAATGCTAATAGTTTCAGAATAAAGTGGCTGTGACATACGAACGGATGGACAGACAGACAGACAGACTTGACGAAACTATAAGGGTTTCGTTTTTTGCCATCGGCTACGGAACCCTAATAAAGGACGTGTCCGATTTTAAAGACGTAGAAGAAACCTTTGTTTGTACGGAACCCCCGGTGTGCGAGTCCGACTCACACTTGCCCGGTTTTTTAATAATAAAGGCAGACAGGCTCACCTGATGGTAAGCGTCGATGCCGCTGAAAAATGAGGAGGGGTCATCTCTAACACTGCGTAACAACTTATTCACTCTTTTCTTGAAATAATGTTTCTTTAGGGCACACTTCAGTCGGCAGTTTCGGCAGCCTATACAGTTAAAACTATAACGTAACATCAAAGCATTGAAAGCTACTCGTATACTCAACTCAACCAAAGCATACACCACTTAAAATTCAAGTTCATTGAACATTACCTATGTATGAGCAGTGAGCACGTCATTAAACTGTAGGACAAAAATACTGATTCTAGCTTAGCGTAGAAAGTTATATTATCACAAGTTAAGTATATTACCAAATCAGGGAGATCACTTAGCCTTGTCTTATAATTTATTAAGTTGAGCTTTGTTTTATAAGGACACTTTCATCTCTAAAAAGAAAAATCCTTTTTTGTGAAGATGGCTCTCTGACTTAGTCATTTGAATACATTAATACTCTTCCCTACCTTATGTTATTGTGTTTATAAATAACTCTTACACTTAGAAATAATGAGGTAATACTTACATCCATTTTAAACAATTTACCTACACATATGAAGCTAATGAAAGGAGTAGCCAGCCAATGGAGAAAATAGAATGACAGCGGGCTTTTTGGTGGTCCCTTTGGCATTCTGTAATGTTCCACCGCCATTATTACGTAGCGTCACCAACAAAGACCGTCCGCAATCTTAAAAACCGCTGATCCCAGTCGGGCTTTAATTTCAGCTCAAGTGAAACCGACCGAAGTGTACACGTTTTCGCTTTTTCCCCCTCGACCCTTCTTGCTCCAACAAAATAAAACGTCTCGAAAAAAGTTTCGCCTTATAAAAGTTCCTAGCATGAATATTTAAAAAGAGTCGAAGTAACTGAGTGAGAAATCTATTTCGATCTATGAAGACTTGGTATAATGTGTATTTCAATATTATTCACAATGATTTTATAACAAATGAAAAGAAAATAAGCTTAATCTTTTTCCTCCCATTTTTACATGATAATTATGTTTGAGAATTATTATAATGTGCAAATAAAACTGTACCGGCTTTTTTTTTGTGCCCACATTTTTAATGTTAACTAATTTCTAAACAAGAATCAGACTAATAAAACAACATAAACGACAGTTTGCCTGCTCTACGACTAGAAATACGGTGTATCGACAGCTCGATGACAGTGACAACTTCAGAAAGAGGCCTTGGCTTAGTACTACTACTTTTTTGGGCTGTTATAAAAACAATTTTGCTGTGTGTGGCTGTGAAAAATAAGTTGATTTTTTACATCCCGCTCTTATTATTTAAAGATTTATTTCTTAAACAGAAGAAAAATATCATACACATTTTCGCGTTAACAACCGCAGTACTCAAAGACTGTGTCGCAGTTATTAGCGCCCACCTCTTCTCGTAGATATATAGATAATACATTCACTTTTTTGGTAGGCTTGTGCGTTCAATGCGTTTCCAAGAAAGCCATGCACTTCCAGCACCTTATGCTTGAAGACTACCTACGATGATGAAAAGCACAAAGTCAAAAAAAAATTGTGGCTATGGCTTACTGTACTGCTCTTCTCAACATCGTCTTTGATAAAAGATCGTTGGGCCTGTATACTAAATGACATGCCAGATGAAGACTTAGGCCTGGCTGAATTTCAGCTGTACATGGAGCGTCAAAGCCTAAAGAGCGACAATTTTTATCTCCAAGTCGTCTTTCCTCGGATAGCTTATCCGAACCACAAATACATAGTTTAGAAGTTAGATAATTTTCAGAAAGTGTTTTTTTTTACAGAAGCGAATTTTCACATCGCAGTTTTGTCACGATCGCAAATTAAACTAACTAATAACGTATCGCATAACGCCTTTAAGTTCCGCTAGTCCGTAGTGTCGACCTGTGCTGTGATTTGTGCGTGTAATAATAAGTGGCCGGCCGGCGAAGATACCAGCTGAACGTTCACGTACGTGCGTGCACCTGACTGGCGGGTGGGTTCCTTGGACAGATGTGCTGCTTGTGGCCCTGGCGCCTATGGTCTGATTTTAAGCTTGGTGGAGCATATCTTTCCATCTATTTAGATCATTTCGTTACGGTCCACATCTGGCTTGGGAGTTTATTGAGTGCTACTCACGTGGTGCCGCTATTTACACGCGGCATCATACTCTTTTCTACATGTGCTCATGACAAAATACATAGTCTCAAATAAATATTGAAACATGGCAGTAGTAAATAATAGTACCGACCTAATGGCAACGAATAATACATTCATTTCTAATAACCGGATTCTGGGATTTAAAATTCCAAGTTTGTTCGTTATTTATACGAAAATAAAAATGATAAACAATTTTATTTAATGAAAGAGGCAGCAAGTACGAGTAAAACCTAAATATCCATAAAAGACATTATATGACAAACATGTGACACCACTGAAAGATGCTGGTATCGAAATAATAAAAGAAATACCAACTTACAATTCAGTTGAAATAAAAGTAAATTATTCAATAAAAATAAGGTTTTTCAGTACCCATACCAACACTGACCTTTTTGTTTGGTGACTAAATCTAGCATAGTTGCCCACGGCATTTCAGCCGTTGTACAATACATGCAGATATTGGTTCTTCAACATAGTTTATTAACGTTTTTCCAATCATAGGCGCCGTAATGTCAGACCAAAAATCAAAATCCTATGAATTATTTCTGAACATGAAAAAAACAAAGTCAAAAAACCGTCTTGATGGTCACTAAATTAATGAAAAATTACCTGTCATTATTTCAGGCAAACTGTTTTTTATTCAAAACTAGCTGACCCGGCGAACTTTGTTCCGCCTTAATGTCAATAAATAAGCAGTTTTTTTTTTATTGGAAAAAATACAAAAAAAATTAAATTTCTACATCAATCATTCATAATTATTTCTGTATTTTAGTACATAGGTTGCTCTTCATTTAAGTACCTTGTGATACACGACATTTTTTGTTTTATTATCAGGCGCAAAAACAAACAACGCAGATGGTCTTCCGACCCGTGAACATGCCACGTATAATTGACCATGGGAAAAACATGAATGTTCTAGATTTAAACCACAAACTTTTAAGGATTGGCCTTGTGATTTGTTGATGGTCATGGCAAATGCAAGACGTATCGGAAATTGAAGTCTTTTAAATTCAAACGGCATATCGGTTGGGATCATCGGTATCCTCGGAATGAGAACTTGCTCACCTTTGAATTTTCCTATCATTATCGTAGCGTAAATTACATTGTTCATCAATTTTCTAACCACCAAACGCGTACCGTTGCACAGTTTTGGTTGGTTTATGTTTCGAAGCATGATTACTACGGAGCCAACCTTTAGGCGTAAATTGTGCGGTGGTAAGCCAGGCACGTCCAAAGAGTTTAAAAATTCAATTGGATAGTTGGTGGCTTCATCTTCATTTGTGACGCAGTCAATAGATTTGAATGAATGCATTGTTCCAATGATCTTATTTTGAATTATGTTGTTTAGGTCATCTACATCTTTATTCTTAGCCGCTAAAATTGCTCGCTCACTCATCCATTCATAATTTTTGTAGTTAGAAATAATTTCTGGAAATACATTGTTGATAAGTTCGTCTTTTGATGAGACAAAATTACAGAAATTATTTGGAAATGATATTAATCCGCTCGATTCATCGACAGGTACTTGACCATTACCGATAGTCAGCAATTGCTCCGAGAAATCTTCAGCAGATGTATCATTAAGCAATGCAACTCTCATGTTTGTTGTCAGTTGCAGTTTCTTCACATGGCGCCATAGATTTGACGATTTGAGGCAAGCGTTTATTTCGTCGGCAGCCGTAGATCTTGGAATTACTGGCAGTATTTGGCGGAAATCACCAGAAAGTAAAATCATTGCTCCTCCAAAACATCTCGAGTCATTGCGTAAATCTTTTAATGTTCGGTTAAGTGCTTCTAATGCACGTTTATGCGCCATTGTGCATTCGTCCCAGATGATGATTTTCGATACCGCTAAAACTTTGGCCATTGCTGAGTGTTTTGCAATATTACACGTTGGTTCTTCAATAGTTTGAAGATTTAACGGTAATTTGAATGCTGAATGAGCCGTACGGCATCCTTCTAACAATGTGGCTGCTATTCCAGAAGAAGCAACTGCAACCGCTATGTTAGATCTCGCCCGAACAGTTGCTAAAACTAATGACATGAGGAATGTCTTGCCAGTTCCACCAGGGGCATCTAGGAAATATAAACCACCATTTTCATCATCGATTGCCTTCATTAAAGTATCATAAACTTTCTTTTGTTGGTAATTCAACAGGGGTACATTCGTTTGAACTACTAAATCTAATTCCTGGTGATCATATTCACGTTCCCGTTCCAATTCTCGATTTAATGCGTCATTCATTTCACGATATGGTGCTGGCATTCCTAACCTGATTAATAAATTACCGCACATGAGGTAACACATATCTTCGATCAAGAGTAAAGCACGATTATGTATCTCCTCATTCATCTCAATATCGTGATTTCTGGAACTGACACGAATTTGATGTAAAATATCTTCTGACATATTATCCTTGTATTTGTGCCACAGGTTACATGGGTTTGATGGAAAACATGTCGAAATTATGATAGCGAATAATGTGCGTATCTGACTTGGAGATGCACAGATAATGGCTTCAGCGATTGTCGTATCCCAATGACTATCGTTTTCTAATAACTTCAATTCTTCACATGCAGCACGATATGTTGGGAATATTACACCATTAACAGTTCGTAGTGACTCAAATGACGTTGGCCCACGCACATTTACCAGCAACAACCGCAAATAGAAACATTCATTATTCTTTGGATGAACTGTATACATACGACCAAGAGCATCAGTAGAACGCACATCTGGATACCCAGGAACCGCATCGCCTTGCTTCCGTCTTTGAAAATTCTTCGATGAAGCATTCCAAGTATAATAACGTGGCATCTCCGAGTAAAGCAAAGTTCGTGCAAACTGATCGCTTTGGCAGATTGCAAAAAAACTGGTCAATGTAGTTGCTGGAGGTGTTTCAGCACGTTGCGTAGCATTCGAAGCCGTGAAATATACTCGTTGACCATTCTCCAGATGCACCGCCAAATGCGTAACAGTAGGATGACGTTCGTGAATGGGAAATGCGAATATACGCCAAATCGCTTCATTACAGTTCACATAACGACCAACTTGATAGCGTGAAATTTCATCGTTGGTATTCGAGGATTGCAATCCAAAAACCGCCATATCACTGCCTTTCGTGACATATTTGCAAATATATTTTATGGACTTAACTGAATTGCAGTATTCAACGTTGCAATGTGTCTTGAACGATTTAGAAATAAGTGGCGAATATGGAACAATCCAACTGTTGTCGACAACGAAATCCATTCTTTTCACTTTCGTTGTGACAGTTCGACCGTTGTCATCTGGTGATCGACGCCGATACAGCGGATAACCATCATTGCCAGTGACAGTCTCCGCCGTTAATTTCCGTGGATATCGTTTAGAGCACTTTCCATCGACCATGCAAGGTGATTGGGGATTGATGGCACCACACGGTCCATGAATCATATTAGTAGTAACAACATCATGTAGGTCTGGATCGACTTCATAATCAGGAATCTCAGCACATATGATATCATCTATTTGGTCAGGCTGAATTCTTTCCACTAACCAAATAAGAATGTGTGCGTGCGGCAGGCCTCGCTTTTGCCATTCGATTGAATACATCCAGCATCGAGTATCTCCAAAGACGCGTTGTTTAACAATAAAGTTCATCAGGGACCGAATTTTTTGCCTGAATATACGTGCTGTGATGTCGTGTCTATCACTTGATGTTTGTCCGGGAAGCAGCAATTGAGTAATTTCTATCCATTTTGGATTACAGGTAAAAGTAATAAAGAGATCGGGCCGACCGTAATGACGAACATATGTCATTGCATCTTGTGCATATTCATGCATATGACGTGGACTACCAATGTATGTCGCCGGCAGAATAGTTAATCGACCAATATTAGCTGCATTTCCTTCAGTATTAACTGCATCACGTAAATGGATGTACTCCTCAGAACGCAGTTTGGCTTGGTTCAACCTAATGAATGTTAAACGTTCCGTTTCTATTTTTACATACATGTCAACGCAATACTGCTGAAACAATCGACGAAACCGCAGCAAATAGTTGTCAGCATTTTGACGAATCATCAAACGATATGCGTAATAATTCATTGAGCTAACTTTCTTTGTAGTTTCTTCACCTGAAATAAAAAATTTGATAATTAACCAAATTTTCAAATTTTCAAATTTTAAAGGCAAACAATACAGACATTAACCATTTTTTTAATAAGCATTATTTTAAATCAGTGTCTTTCACAAATAAATGAAATAAATTATGATACTGATACTCACCATTCAATGGATTTTTCATTTTAATATTAAAATAATATCCATCTTCTCCTTGCCAAAACATCAGCGGGTATTGCAATGTGTCATATGATCGATGAGTTTCAGATATTTGTTGCAGTTGCCCAGTATCGCGACGTGTAAGCACAATATCGCGTTTTTCCAATTGTTCACCAACAATCAGGATGGCAACTTCGTCTACTGTTGGAGCATTAAATGTCCTTTCGTGTGTTCCAGATGGTCGTTTATCTGCTTTGATAACAACTTTATAGTCATCACTTGGCATGCGCTCTAAAGCACTCTTAAACAACCTGACCAACGCATGATGTTCATGAAGCAGACACTGCAAGTCTTGAAGAATTGCTCGCTTCATTCCTGCATTGATCTCTAGGCGTCGATCAAGTTGTTCTTCCATGTTGCCCATGAAATATATTTGTAAAAATTTATTCTGTGTATCTTCGAAAGGTAGTAATGATCCAATTCGATGATGAATCTGTCCTTGTATCTACAAAATAAAAACCAGACAGTATTAACTGGGTTATAAACACTTTTTTCGGTGGGAGAGTAGAGTTCAGAATTAGCAAATATACTACATAGGTACCAATAGATAAAGTAAGTTATTCTTTAACTACATTCTATATAAGTACAAAAATAAATACCTTAAATGTCGGATTAAATCCCCGTTCTTCGATAATATCTGCCCCAAATGACGTCATCTGGAAACAACCATTGTATTTTTGAGTATTTGCAAGAAAGTGGCGTGATTCTTGTGTTTCGCCACAAAGCAATGAATACAATGGCTCAGGTGGCGGAGTCAACAATGGCAATTTCACTTTACCATTAAGGCAGCATAATCCAGGCGTTTCTCCGGAAAACTTTAATGCACCACAATACTCGCAAACTACGTCCATTTGCCCAATGCAAACGCTAGGATGCAAGCTGTAATCATTGCTGCAATCGTATTGAAACGCTGCTCGATTCAAATCAGCACTTGATAAATATCTTGTTCTGCGTCGCAAATTATCTATTTGTTGACCTCTGTTGTTCGCTCGACGATTCTGCATTGCCAACCGAGCTGTTTCACGGGCTGCTTCACTTTGCTCTCGTGATTGAGAAGCACGAAGTCGAGCCATACTATCGCGGCGCTGTTCACGTGCAATTTCTTGTTCTTCTTCAGTCCTTTCATTTGCAGTATTTCGTATTCTTCTTGCATCACGGCTTTGTCGGGAAAGATTCGATCGTCTTGGTCGCGGCATTATTAATTAAACTTCACTTCACCTAAAAACTTAAATTTTTAACCATACCGAGTTTTATAGTTCACTTCACTGTTTATACGAATGGGCAATTGGGCAATAATGTTAATTATTTATTTAATAGAAATAGTTATATTATTGATTTCTTACAAATATCAAATAGTCATCCATACGTCATTACATAGCTGTCATTATACGTCAATTTTGTTATTCCAAGTCAGATTCTTTTTTGTTATACCACGTTTTATAGTGACTGACGTTACATGTCAAGTCACACGGGAATGATGTCGAACGGGATAAAAAGTATCCTATGTCCTTCTCCTGGCTCTAAACTACCTCCCTGCCAATTTTCAGCTAAATCGGTTCAGCCGTTCTTGAGTTATAAGTGAAGTAACTAACACGACTTTCTTTTATATATATAGATTTTGATTCTTTGTTTGTTATGTAATAAAAATAATAAGTCAGCCTATTAGATCCCACTGCTGGGAAAAGGCCTCACCTCAACTATGAGGAGGAACGAGCCATACTTCACCACGCGGGCTCAGTGCGGATTGGTGGAGGGGTGTATGTAAGGCAAGTGACAAACCTTACTGTCAGAAGTTATCAAGCCGCCCTAGGGTCTCTGACTAGGCTTAACGACTAATACCACAGATATTAGCCGGGACCAACTGCTTAACGTGCCTTCCGAAGCACGGAGATGCTTGTCATGGACGTCACTTAAATGGTCGGAATGGTCACCCATCCAATCACGACCGCGCCGTGGGTTGCTTAACTTTTGGTATCACTACCAAAGCGCTGCCGCCACTGCGCCACAAGCACCTCCTTGTTTGTTATGTGTTACAGTGTTATCCGTTGCCCACGGCATCCATAGCTTCGTGGCATGCCGCTTGTTCGGTTGCCACGAATAATGCAGAGCGGATACTTTTCGGTACTCACACCTTTGTAGAATAGTCTTGTGTTCCCGTAATTGTAAACTTTCGTGTATGTGTAAATGTTGAAAAAAAAACTGTGTTTACGTGTTTTAACTATGTTCCCTTCTTTTTACTATATTTACTTTTATTTTAACCATGTTTATTTGTTTTTACAATGTCTTTTTTTAAGACGTTCATTTGTCTTTACAGTGTTCATTAAATAACAAACGTTAACGAAACTATTTGGATAAAAAGTCTCACTAGGTCTGCCTCAAAACTAATGGGAAAAATCTCGCTAGATCCGTTATGGAACTTCTTCCACAGGACTACTGGGAATAAAGGTTTAATACACCAAGTTGTTAGTTTTTTTAGAATTGCTCTGATTTAGCAGCAACATAAATAAAACTGCGGAAGGTGCTTGTGGCGCAGTGGCGGCAACGCTTTGGTAGTGATACCAAAAGTTAAGCAACCCATCGTGATTGGATGGGTTACCATTCCGACCATTTAAGTGACGTCTATGACAAGCATCTCTGTGCTTCGGAAGGAATGTTAAGCAGTTGGTCCCGGCTAATATCTGTGGTATTAGTCGTTAAGCCTAGTCAGAGGCCTTAGGGCGGCTTGATAACTTCTGACAATAAGGTTTGTCACTTGCCTTACATACACCCCTCCACCAATCCGCACTGAGCCCGCATGGTGGAGTATGGCTCGTTCCTCCTTATAGTTGAGGTGAGGCCTTTTCCCAGCAGTGGGATCTAATAGGCTGACTTGCCTTTTTTTTTATAAATAAAACGCGAATGGTTAAAAATCATACATCCCCGTGCTTCGATAAGCTCGTTAAGCCGTTGGTCCTGAGCCAAATCTCTCTCCGGTCCAATTACCGTGTGAAAAATCAGGTTTTGGAAAAGAAATCACTAGAAATATATATATGCGACATTTAAAAGATTCTACTGGTAACAAATGAGAAGAAAATAAACGCAAACATTATTAAGCGCTTCATGAAAAATCGCTACAATTCGACTCTCGTGGTCACCCATAATTGGGTTGCATACCCGATGCAACTTCGTTTAGATCTTAACCTGTTGGTGTTCCAAATTAAATAAATAAAATGTTAATAAATCGCGAAGTCATCCGTAAAATTGTGTTTTAATGAAATAAATACAAGAAAAAAGCAGAATAGTTGAATTTGCGATCGTGGAAAACTGCGATGCGAAAATTCACTAGTGTGAAAAAAGGGATTTTATGATAATAACAAATCATAAATGATTCCGACTTTTATTCAATTAAAATAAAAGCTGGTATATATGTTACCGGCAATCTGCATAATTCAGGTAATCTATACAATAGCCAGGTAATGTAAAGAATGCCTGGAGCGTTTAGGCAATGTGTGAAAATAGCATGAATATTATAGTCCATTTTATACTTTACCTAAGCAATGTATACAATGCCTAGGGATTGTATAGAATACCTGCTGGCCTACCGGCAATGTGTAAAAGAAATTGATTTGACCTGTATTGTGATCAATGTTATGTAATAAGGTACCCAGGTGAATATAGAAAAACACACTTTATGCGTTTTTATGCGTTCTTTTTATTTATACATCGAAGAGTCGAACGAGCGAGACATAGAGGTTTTACGCGTAGCTCCAAATCTCTACAGTACTTCATATTTGCTTTAAATCAACTATTTAAAACCAACAATTGGTAAGTAATAATAACTTAATTGTTCTTCATATTATTCTAATCTGATTAGTACCTACCTGGGTAATAACTAATTAAAAAAAACTGAAGAAACAACATTTCAGTCCAAATAAGAAGCATTTTGTTCTCGGACTAATTTTAAGATTAATTAAGTGTCAAAGAAATTAATTAAGTGTCAAAAATTTTTATTTACATATATTTTTACACCAGCTACAGACTGTTATGACACTTTGAAGTGCATAAAATGTTACTTTTAACACATGACGGCTGCGCGTTCGGTATTGTATAGAATACCTAGGCAAAGTATAAAATGAATATTATTTCATACATTACCTGGGGGCTAATTACGTAACTCTGTTGCTAACAATTCAGGATTGAAATCGCTTGAAAATGTCACATTTGACAACTTTAGTTACTCTGTTAAGCTGGCCATTCATGGTCAGTTCAAAACATGACTCCACTCACTAACATAAAAATAATCTAAAAACTGACTTCCATTCAGTGCTGCTTGAACGTGGGCTATTCCCCACGTAAAGGGAACTTTTAGTCGAACCAACAGGAAAAAAGTTCATGTGGTCCGATCGGTAGAACAAAGGCAGTCGGACCACGTGGCCACAGAGGGCCACGTGGCTAGTGTCCCCGCCCCCTTACCGAGCAAACAGCTGAGTACTACGGAACCTTACACTTGGTCGTGGTTCAACACATTATGCCATTTTTTACAAGTCAAAAGTAAATATTTTATAAGCATTTTGTTAAAAAACAAAACTCGTAAAATTAAATACTCATAGTTACATACAAACATAAAACTGTACTTACTATAGGATAAAACTGAGTTACATACTCGTACGTGCACTTCTGTTTTAGAAGTGTAATTGCTATAACAACATAGCTGCCAACGATTTTCAATTTGTTATGCATCGCTGCAGAGAGTCTTCAGTCAGTAATCAGATTCGTGCAGCACTTTTTTTTTATGTTTCGTACTATTTTACCAACTCAATTCTATTGTGCTCGTCAAAGGACCAGGAGCTACTCGGAAACCTACCTTTCTTAATAAAGTTCTATCGCAACGACAAAAACGTCTCGGGAATACAATTTATGCGCCAACTTCGGACACCCGGTGCGCTTCGCATAATCGCACCTAACTAACATACTTCATTATAATGTAGAAAACAACCGAAATTGTTTCGTTAGCTGAAGGGCCTTCTGATCCCTCTGTATTAAGATGGTAGTTATTCCTGCAAAATAAGAACGAGGTAACTTTCTTAGCATTTTATTAAAAGCGACTAGAAAACGAGATGTTTTTGTTTAATTCATGATTTTTCTTCGTGTGTGTGTGCACAGTGCCCGAAAAGGTTCCAAATAAAAATCAGTATCGTGTCATGCTAGGCGCCGCGCTGTCCCGATTTATGCTGAGCAGGGACCTTTTTGGCACACACTTGATATTAGTAGGTACCATGTGTTGTTCGTTTTAGTATGTCTGTGCCTAATAAATATTTTTTGTGTTTGTTTGTGTGCATACCAAACAAACTTAAGGTATGTAGGTAGTCGCACATTAAGTTCCATGGCAAATGGTTATAAATTCAATCGGTAACTAATTTATCGAGGAAAAATTTCATTTCGGAAAATTCAGTGGCCACCATGAAATATGACTGCTCCAGCTGGTGCAGCAGGCAGCGTAACAAGTGGCTAATACTGGAACAATTATTACTCATCTTTAACCTTTACTTACCTACCATTAAAACAGCATACAAAATGATTAAATTACATGTTGAACATGGATAATTGAGTTAATAATGTCCTCCTAGCCGAATTTCGGTAACAGTGAAGCGGCCTGTTTCAACAGAGACACTATAATATCTCCCGCGCAGTTGGCTAAACTGCGCGGGAGATATTATAGTGCACAAGTGTGTGCGCAATACACAGGTACACTCTCAGTTCCTTCACTCTCATAATTCGGTGAGACGGCAGTCTGACATGACCGTAGAGAGATCAGGCGCAGGACCAACGGCTTAACGTGCTTTCCGAGGCAAGGGGTTGTTAACACCACCAACTTCCTGACTCCAGAGCTGTGTCTGAGTTATTCCAAGACAGAAAAACCCAAACACTCTCGGCCCGACCTGGGACTCAAACCTGGGACCTCGAGGATAGTACCCAGCGTGCTGACCAACGAGGCAGTCCAATTGTGTTAATATACAAGAGCTCAAGCTATAAATAATAGTAGATAAATACCTAGGCCATGAAATTGTTATATTTTTTTAATGTAAAATCTTTGTTGTTTTTTTTCTCCCGAAGTTAACTTATTTGCTAGTTGATTATGAGAATAACCCAAGGAAAGGTCAACCATTCCGGTAAAACAAATATAATAAAATATCTTTGACAGTTTTTATTTTGTATTTTATAAAAACAAGCGACGTTACTTCAAGAATAGATCCTTCTATAATCCCCTCATTAATACTTGCCAGTTGAATTAAACCAGAGGAAAGAAATATTATAATCAGTCCTTTGCATTGTAGGGTAAACATACCCCTTTTCGGCCACTACCCCTTTTCGGCCACTTTGCACATTATTTTGAATAATAGGTAGGTTAATAGACAGCTCCTTTCTAATTTTGCGCCGTTCAACCCAGACAAACTTTACGCTTCATAATCCTTAAGCATGACCTCGTCATTTGCGTGTTAAGCCCTCGGTCGTCATTTTAAAATTTAGTGTGTGGATGCGTGGCAGATTTAACAAAAATTAGCAGGTAGATGAATTTTTAAAGTTAAGTTTTTAAGTGTTACTATTATTTTATTGGTGACTGTTTATGGTTTGTGTGTTAAATACATGTTAAAATTTAATATTCCAATGCCCAAACTCACCAAACATTTCATAATCTGTAATATTTTTAGTGGTCGGACAATAGGTTTCGATTTCTTTGCTGTTTGCCTGCATTGCGAAAACCTTAAATTCACCAACATTGATTTCATTATATTAGTGAACAGCTAGAATTTTGCGAATTGACTACTAGATTCCGGCCGCCAGTATACCTCATAGATTCTGAGATATGACCTTCCAAAATACCGAAAGTTTAGCGGCCGATACCCAGTAAAAACTAAACCTATTTCCGGTCGTTAAAAAATAGTTAGAATGTTACGGTGTTTTTATTATGTTTGTTTTAGGCGATATTTAATCAATGAACATCCCACAACAGAATCGTATAAAAATTAAATTCAAACATAACATGAAGTTATAATTATTTTAGACGGCCGGAAACAGGTTTTGTTTTTACTGGTTATCGGACACTAAACTTTCGTCCAACGGTAAAAATAGCTATTTGTTTGACTCGAGATTTTAATCTGTTACCTAATTGTGTTTTAAGTCGCAGAAGAGAGTAAAACTATACCACCCCTTTTAAAGTATTAATTGATTAACTGCCATACTATTATAAACCTTATGAGCTATCAAATAAGGCTCGTTTTCTACCTTGAATCAGGTAGCCGATAACCAGTAAACTGGTGGACGATAACTGGTTAACGAGGCCGATAACCGGTATATTCGCTATTTTTACGAAAATCATATATTTTAAAATGATGTATCACTCCTACGCCTATAAACGTTAGGTTTTATGAAACTAGACTATTGAAGGGACAAGTTACTTATTTTTAAAAAAGCCTTGAGGCACAGCAATATGATAGAAATCAACTCTGAAGTCAACAAGTCGCTTAACTGTCCGATAACCGGTATCTTTACCCTACCTACCAACGAAAGTTGTTGCAATCAAATTAAAGGTAGGGGCAAATTGACATTTTGAACATTACGTTCTAATGATGAAACGATGTTATTAGTAAAGAGGAATCAGTAAATCGACACAGAGTGATAAATTTTTACTGAACTAAAACATAGAAATCAATAGGTATTAGACATGGACGGGTCTAAACACGAATTTTGACGTCATGACTTAT
Source organism: Pyrausta nigrata (assembly GCA_949316185.1). NCBI lineage: Eukaryota > Metazoa > Arthropoda > Insecta > Lepidoptera > Crambidae > Pyrausta > Pyrausta nigrata. The sequence goes on from OX438936.1 coordinate 8,086,313, forward strand.
TGTATTGTCTACTCATGTAATATGTATTGTCTACTTATTGTAATGCAACGCTAAAGTTTAAAATCTTATAAAGATAAATCAAATTAGAATCTTAATATTTCCCAAACTTTGCGTGCATTGATATTTATGTACATTGAAAACAATATTATGACTAGAAACAAGTTTCTAAAAATCATAAGTTCCCATACACTTGCATTTAACTAACAGCACAAGAGGAATGACCTCTCAATGCCGGACATAGTTTGTCTTCGAAAAAAAAAACTAGGGTGAATTGCCATGTAACATTTTTGTCTGTTGACTGTCGGTTGACTATGAATGAGTTTTAATAAAAAATAGAGGGGTTAATATACATGCCGCTTACTATGACGTTAGTTTTGACAAATCGGGTATCAGGAACCAATCCTATGGCGTGTTTATAGTGTCTAATAACGTGCGTCTTTTTTTGGCATGATTAAAAAAACATTTATAAATATTGCCCATAACTTGTAGCCCTTGACCCATCACCCTATTTCAGCTTGATCTTGACATACCTCAAATCACCGAAATGTAAACTTTGTACGCCAAAATTATTTTTGTATTGCCAAAAAATTCATAAGTCTAATATTACATACATTTAAGGATGTCCATTTTAAAAGATTTTTTTACCGTCTACAGATGGTATCAATATTTTACAGAGACAACACAAAAAAAACATGAAGGAATACGATTAGCTTATAACTAATACAATAAGTATTAGTTATAAGCTAATCGGAATACGAAGCTTTGAGAAAAAATATTATTTTTAAACAATTGTATGCCTTAAAGATGTTTGGTAAATCGTGTCCTAAATTAAATATGGTGTCAGATAGGGTGGGTCCTTGTCAATTGGTTTCTCACGCAAAGAGTGCCTTTGTCCACAGGGATGTTTTATTAATGGATATTTTTTATTAATATAAGCAGAAAATCTCTAAAATGTAATTTACGTTAAAATCATAGCAAAAAGATGTTTAAAAATATTAAAAAATAATAATAATATGTAAACATCCGTGTGGCCAGGATACTTTTTATGTTGATCAGGTTCTATTTTAAGTAAGGTTTTTCAGGTTCTATTTTAAATTTAGCACACGATGCACCAAATGGCCTGTTTAATATAAGAGCTTAACAATTCTATCCTTTCTCTAAGAACTCATTTCTCTATTAAGCAGGCAGTTGCGGTTCATTTCCATAGCCTCCATAAATCATGGGATTATGGACTTACCAGCAGAGCTGTTGGTCACTTTAAACAAACTCGTTTAATCATTAGAAATGTGAAAATATTTTATGTCCCGTATCCTTATTTTTTAAAAAGAGATAAATTCAATATTTTTATTATATGTACTCGTATTTTATGTGTACGACTGTACTGGGACAGTAGTCGTGATAGCATTTAAGCAAAAAATATACAACGTGTAAAAAAAATAAGCAATAACATTTAAGCGGGCTAAACATCAGGTGATAACTAATCTTTTGAGCAGTATTAGGTAACTGAAAATCTTATAGTTTGAAAACAAAAAGAGTAACAGTTTTTGTAAAAAAAAGGTTACAGTCCTAAAATGAGTCGACACGTGTATTCGAAAAGTGAATTCCATGAGATAATGCCATGTGTTGGCGCTGCACACATTAATAAAAAGTAACTAGGGTTGAACATAATTATATTAGAAAAAAAATATTACAGATTTCCTGATAAGATTTTGTCAGTAGAATCTTTACTTGATATAATGAAGATACCCTTAAATTTTATTGCTCATTTTTTTACTCGTTGTATACGTACGTAACGAAGTTCTATACATATAGCATATAGCTATACCTATTATAAGAAATCCCACTTTAGTGTAAAAGTACTAACCAATGAATTCCCTATTGAAGGGATAAATTAATACTACATATTTCTGCGATCGAACATGAAAGAAGCTGATTTGGCAAATCGACGACGTCTAAGCATCCAAAATATAACTCTAGTCACCTCACGTCTCGAAGCTAAAGCTTAATAATACGCTTGCCGTGCACGAAGTCTATTAGTTGCTATACCGCGACAGAACTTAGCCGAAATATCGCTACGATAATGTGTACCTACATTTATTTTGTCAGCTGCCTATATTTATTCAGTGTGTCCGAATTGGACTAGCGATTATTTATGGGCTATTAGTTATCCAATTTTTATCGACAAAAAACCCCCATGTTGGGTTCTAAACCCTCCCCCCCCCCCCTCCTGAAATGGCAGTCATGTAAATTATTAAAAAAAAAAACAATTTCTCCTCTGGATATGGGGGTCCTAAATGTTATAAAAATGATTTATTTAAAAAGTAACGCTATCGCATATCATGTGAAATAAAGATCAATTCAAAATTATCAACCATCATAGAGGGTTTTTTTAAGGCATCTTGCTAAAAATTTAGTTTTTCAGAATTTTTTAATTTTATTTTGACAAAAAAAAATTATCATTACTTTAATTAATTTTGTCTCTAAAATTTGATAAATAAAAGGCCCTTTATCGCAAGTCGAAATCCGGACACCTTGTATAAAGTAATATTCAAACTTAACACGTATATTCTAAAGCAGGAAAATAAAAGGCAAGCCTATTCTGCTCCAGCGTCATTAGCATGCAAATGAGCTATGCAGCCTGCCTCTCCCGGCAGACAACTTGCACTAATTTATTTCGGCAGACAGATAACTTTGTCTTCAGTGAAATGTACGAGTATGAATTTCTATACTAGCTAGTGTGAAATTGCATGCGACGGAAAAAAACTACCAAACTATTTGGAGGATAATATTTATTAAAAGAAAATATTGTATTTCTTTTTATAAATATTACTAGCTGACCCGGCGAACTTTGTTCCGCCTTAATGTCAATAAATAAGCAGTTTTTTTTTTATTGGAAAAAATACAAAAAAAATTAAATTTCTACATCAATCATTCATAATTATTTCTGTATTTTAGTACATAGGTTGCTCTTCATTTAAGTACCTTGTGATACACGACATTTTTTGTTTTATTATCAGGCGCAAAAACAAACAACGCAGATGGTCTTCCGACCCGTGAACATGCCACGTATAATTGACCATGGGAAAAACATGAATGTTCTAGATTTAAACCACAAACTTTTAAGGATTGGCCTTGTGATTTGTTGATGGTCATGGCAAATGCAAGACGTATCGGAAATTGAAGTCTTTTAAATTCAAACGGCATATCGGTTGGGATCATCGGTATCCTCGGAATGAGAACTTGCTCACCTTTGAATTTTCCTATCATTATCGTAGCGTAAATTACATTGTTCATCAATTTTCTAACCACCAAACGCGTACCGTTGCACAGTTTTGGTTGGTTTATGTTTCGAAGCATGATTACTACGGAGCCAACCTTTAGGCGTAAATTGTGCGGTGGTAAGCCAGGCACGTCCAAAGAGTTTAAAAATTCAATTGGATAGTTGGTGGCTTCATCTTCATTTGTGACGCAGTCAATAGATTTGAATGAATGCATTGTTCCAATGATCTTATTTTGAATTATGTTGTTTAGGTCATCTACATCTTTATTCTTAGCCGCTAAAATTGCTCGCTCACTCATCCATTCATAATTTTTGTAGTTAGAAATAATTTCTGGAAATACATTGTTGATAAGTTCGTCTTTTGATGAGACAAAATTACAGAAATTATTTGGAAATGATATTAATCCGCTCGATTCATCGACAGGTACTTGACCATTACCGATAGTCAGCAATTGCTCCGAGAAATCTTCAGCAGATGTATCATTAAGCAATGCAACTCTCATGTTTGTTGTCAGTTGCAGTTTCTTCACATGGCGCCATAGATTTGACGATTTGAGGCAAGCGTTTATTTCGTCGGCAGCCGTAGATCTTGGAATTACTGGCAGTATTTGGCGGAAATCACCAGAAAGTAAAATCATTGCTCCTCCAAAACATCTCGAGTCATTGCGTAAATCTTTTAATGTTCGGTTAAGTGCTTCTAATGCACGTTTATGCGCCATTGTGCATTCGTCCCAGATGATGATTTTCGATACCGCTAAAACTTTGGCCATTGCTGAGTGTTTTGCAATATTACACGTTGGTTCTTCAATAGTTTGAAGATTTAACGGTAATTTGAATGCTGAATGAGCCGTACGGCATCCTTCTAACAATGTGGCTGCTATTCCAGAAGAAGCAACTGCAACCGCTATGTTAGATCTCGCCCGAACAGTTGCTAAAACTAATGACATGAGGAATGTCTTGCCAGTTCCACCAGGGGCATCTAGGAAATATAAACCACCATTTTCATCATCGATTGCCTTCATTAAAGTATCATAAACTTTCTTTTGTTGGTAATTCAACAGGGGTACATTCGTTTGAACTACTAAATCTAATTCCTGGTGATCATATTCACGTTCCCGTTCCAATTCTCGATTTAATGCGTCATTCATTTCACGATATGGTGCTGGCATTCCTAACCTGATTAATAAATTACCGCACATGAGGTAACACATATCTTCGATCAAGAGTAAAGCACGATTATGTATCTCCTCATTCATCTCAATATCGTGATTTCTGGAACTGACACGAATTTGATGTAAAATATCTTCTGACATATTATCCTTGTATTTGTGCCACAGGTTACATGGGTTTGATGGAAAACATGTCGAAATTATGATAGCGAATAATGTGCGTATCTGACTTGGAGATGCACAGATAATGGCTTCAGCGATTGTCGTATCCCAATGACTATCGTTTTCTAATAACTTCAATTCTTCACATGCAGCACGATATGTTGGGAATATTACACCATTAACAGTTCGTAGTGACTCAAATGACGTTGGCCCACGCACATTTACCAGCAACAACCGCAAATAGAAACATTCATTATTCTTTGGATGAACTGTATACATACGACCAAGAGCATCAGTAGAACGCACATCTGGATACCCAGGAACCGCATCGCCTTGCTTCCGTCTTTGAAAATTCTTCGATGAAGCATTCCAAGTATAATAACGTGGCATCTCCGAGTAAAGCAAAGTTCGTGCAAACTGATCGCTTTGGCAGATTGCAAAAAAACTGGTCAATGTAGTTGCTGGAGGTGTTTCAGCACGTTGCGTAGCATTCGAAGCCGTGAAATATACTCGTTGACCATTCTCCAGATGCACCGCCAAATGCGTAACAGTAGGATGACGTTCGTGAATGGGAAATGCGAATATACGCCAAATCGCTTCATTACAGTTCACATAACGACCAACTTGATAGCGTGAAATTTCATCGTTGGTATTCGAGGATTGCAATCCAAAAACCGCCATATCACTGCCTTTCGTGACATATTTGCAAATATATTTTATGGACTTAACTGAATTGCAGTATTCAACGTTGCAATGTGTCTTGAACGATTTAGAAATAAGTGGCGAATATGGAACAATCCAACTGTTGTCGACAACGAAATCCATTCTTTTCACTTTCGTTGTGACAGTTCGACCGTTGTCATCTGGTGATCGACGCCGATACAGCGGATAACCATCATTGCCAGTGACAGTCTCCGCCGTTAATTTCCGTGGATATCGTTTAGAGCACTTTCCATCGACCATGCAAGGTGATTGGGGATTGATGGCACCACACGGTCCATGAATCATATTAGTAGTAACAACATCATGTAGGTCTGGATCGACTTCATAATCAGGAATCTCAGCACATATGATATCATCTATTTGGTCAGGCTGAATTCTTTCCACTAACCAAATAAGAATGTGTGCGTGCGGCAGGCCTCGCTTTTGCCATTCGATTGAATACATCCAGCATCGAGTATCTCCAAAGACGCGTTGTTTAACAATAAAGTTCATCAGGGACCGAATTTTTTGCCTGAATATACGTGCTGTGATGTCGTGTCTATCACTTGATGTTTGTCCGGGAAGCAGCAATTGAGTAATTTCTATCCATTTTGGATTACAGGTAAAAGTAATAAAGAGATCGGGCCGACCGTAATGACGAACATATGTCATTGCATCTTGTGCATATTCATGCATATGACGTGGACTACCAATGTATGTCGCCGGCAGAATAGTTAATCGACCAATATTAGCTGCATTTCCTTCAGTATTAACTGCATCACGTAAATGGATGTACTCCTCAGAACGCAGTTTGGCTTGGTTCAACCTAATGAATGTTAAACGTTCCGTTTCTATTTTTACATACATGTCAACGCAATACTGCTGAAACAATCGACGAAACCGCAGCAAATAGTTGTCAGCATTTTGACGAATCATCAAACGATATGCGTAATAATTCATTGAGCTAACTTTCTTTGTAGTTTCTTCACCTGAAATAAAAAATTTGATAATTAACCAAATTTTCAAATTTTCAAATTTTAAAGGCAAACAATACAGACATTAACCATTTTTTTAATAAGCATTATTTTAAATCAGTGTCTTTCACAAATAAATGAAATAAATTATGATACTGATACTCACCATTCAATGGATTTTTCATTTTAATATTAAAATAATATCCATCTTCTCCTTGCCAAAACATCAGCGGGTATTGCAATGTGTCATATGATCGATGAGTTTCAGATATTTGTTGCAGTTGCCCAGTATCGCGACGTGTAAGCACAATATCGCGTTTTTCCAATTGTTCACCAACAATCAGGATGGCAACTTCGTCTACTGTTGGAGCATTAAATGTCCTTTCGTGTGTTCCAGATGGTCGTTTATCTGCTTTGATAACAACTTTATAGTCATCACTTGGCATGCGCTCTAAAGCACTCTTAAACAACCTGACCAACGCATGATGTTCATGAAGCAGACACTGCAAGTCTTGAAGAATTGCTCGCTTCATTCCTGCATTGATCTCTAGGCGTCGATCAAGTTGTTCTTCCATGTTGCCCATGAAATATATTTGTAAAAATTTATTCTGTGTATCTTCGAAAGGTAGTAATGATCCAATTCGATGATGAATCTGTCCTTGTATCTACAAAATAAAAACCAGACAGTATTAACTGGGTTATAAACACTTTTTTCGGTGGGAGAGTAGAGTTCAGAATTAGCAAATATACTACATAGGTACCAATAGATAAAGTAAGTTATTCTTTAACTACATTCTATATAAGTACAAAAATAAATACCTTAAATGTCGGATTAAATCCCCGTTCTTCGATAATATCTGCCCCAAATGACGTCATCTGGAAACAACCATTGTATTTTTGAGTATTTGCAAGAAAGTGGCGTGATTCTTGTGTTTCGCCACAAAGCAATGAATACAATGGCTCAGGTGGCGGAGTCAACAATGGCAATTTCACTTTACCATTAAGGCAGCATAATCCAGGCGTTTCTCCGGAAAACTTTAATGCACCACAATACTCGCAAACTACGTCCATTTGCCCAATGCAAACGCTAGGATGCAAGCTGTAATCATTGCTGCAATCGTATTGAAACGCTGCTCGATTCAAATCAGCACTTGATAAATATCTTGTTCTGCGTCGCAAATTATCTATTTGTTGACCTCTGTTGTTCGCTCGACGATTCTGCATTGCCAACCGAGCTGTTTCACGGGCTGCTTCACTTTGCTCTCGTGATTGAGAAGCACGAAGTCGAGCCATACTATCGCGGCGCTGTTCACGTGCAATTTCTTGTTCTTCTTCAGTCCTTTCATTTGCAGTATTTCGTATTCTTCTTGCATCACGGCTTTGTCGGGAAAGATTCGATCGTCTTGGTCGCGGCATTATTAATTAAACTTCACTTCACCTAAAAACTTAAATTTTTAACCATACCGAGTTTTATAGTTCACTTCACTGTTTATACGAATGGGCAATTGGGCAATAATGTTAATTATTTATTTAATAGAAATAGTTATATTATTGATTTCTTACAAATATCAAATAGTCATCCATACGTCATTACATAGCTGTCATTATACGTCAATTTTGTTATTCCAAGTCTGATTCTTTTTTGTTATACCACGTTTTATAGTGACTGACGTTACATGTCAAGTCACACGGGAATGATGTCGAACGGGATAAAAAGTATCCTATGTCCTTCTCCTGGCTCTAAACTACCTCCCTGCCAATTTTCAGCTAAATCGGTTCAGCCGTTCTTGAGTTATAAGTGAAGTAACTAACACGACTTTCTTTTATATATATAGATAAAGGATTCCTATTAGTAGCAATAGTCACAGTCACACTGATTTATAAAATAGTCTATCCCAACTCTAATTTCTGAAATAATAGTCCCTTTACGCAAAGCTTAAACCATTTCTTCTTTGTACCATCTAGTAATAATAAATTTGTGAAGGGCGCCCTTGTTAATAGTTGCAGCGTGGAATACAATAGCCTGTTTTAACATAAACAGCAATTAGCATGTTAACGACATTGCTGCTCCTCTCAAACCTTTAAACAAAGGATCTTTCGTACTGAATTATAACAATATCCCAAGAAGTACCCAAGTACAAAAGGTAGGTTTTGTTCGTTATGTAATTCAAATTATCTTCTGATCTATGATTAAGTATTTACTATTTGTTATTTGGTGTACTCACTATTAACCATATTATTAAAAAATCTATGTTTTCATCGAAATAAATTACGTTTATGTATTATATCTACAGTACTGCTGGGCTGCGCAAAAGACACTTTTTGTTGCAGACACGCGACTATTAGCTTCCGGTTACTGAGACTGGACACATAACGTGCACCTATGGAAGCATCTGGACACAAAAAGTGTTTACTTCCTCGCAGGAAGTGGCTGATTTCATGTTGATTACTTTTATGAAAATAAAATATATATTCATTGGTGGCTTGTGTCTGACAAAAGTCACAAAAATTTGTAAATTGGTACAGCTATACCTAATTGCGGTTGCCCATATGAACGAGTCCTCTAGTGTGGTGTCAGTGCTGAGGGTGTAGGGGGCGGTACTTTTTTCAGGTAGCTATTTGCTCATATCTCAAATATCTGATTCTGGACGAATAGCATTAGGATTCAACTTTTGACAAAGTTCAACATAACATTTCCTTAAAATTAGGAGCACATTAGGAGCTATAGGGAAGTTCATAAAATCTCACTATGTTGTGCAATGCATTATATTTTTAGCGGCTGCGACACAATTTTAGCAATTTATAAGATAGGCAAACGACAATTGAAATCCCTGACGATTAAAATCGTGCACCCACTACTCATCTTGATTCATTCCTAGGGGGAAAGAGATTAATATATCAACAAAATATCACGCATCAAGAGTATTCCTCCAAGCACAAGAGTGACTGGGTAACGTAATACCAGGAGGCACCCAGGAAGGTGTGGGGTCGGAGGCGAGATGATGGAACCCTCGAGCCAATTCCCACTGATCCTTCAGCTCCTGACATCATGCTCGATTTTTGTCAGTGTCGAAATGTCGGTATTTAATGCAGTCCAGTATGCTTCGGCTTCTTGGGTTCATGTACAAACGGTCTTCTTGTAGATGTCATAGAAAGAGAGGACGAAGATGTCGATGTAGAAGACGATGAGCGACATAATGAAGACAAAATGATGTATGTAATTTATTTAAATAAAATTTAAAAATCATTTTTATTCTTATAACCAAATAAGTCAATGCTTATAACGTATTTTATCTCCTTGGTACTTTAAACACCAAATTAGCTTCTAACATATTGATCTTAGAGTAAAAATCCGTATGGCGGTTTTTTTATAAATTGTAATCATAATGCTCTTCGTACCTACAGACATTCTAGATATGATAATTATTGTTTTTAAGTGATAAGCATTCACTATGCAATCTAAATATATTATTGCACTTGAAAAAAAACGACCACCAGAGGTGGCCGAGAGGTTAGGCAATCGCCCGGTATGCGAGGACTTAAGTCCATGTCCACCCTTGAGGACTTAAGTCCATGTCCATTGTTCATCTGGATACAGCAAAGTATAACTGTACCAATTTACAAAACTATTTTATTATTTTAGGGGAAATAATTCGTGTAGTTAAAGTTTTACAGTTAAGTTAGTGAATATGAGCTCATATTCGGCTTAATTTGATCTTTATTTTGTGTCGAAACTTTGTTTTAGTGACAGCGTTGTAAATTCGGTGCTGTTTACGGAACCTTAAAAAGACGATTAGGGCATAAAGAGGTGTGATAATATTTTTTACATAAGAGTTAGCACTTTTTGACAAAATAATACATTTAAGTACCGACATAAATTCTTAGGTTGCATTTTAAATCAATAATATCGTAATATTTATGTATATCATTACGCATGTCATACATTTTACATCTTCATCTTATTTACCAAATTTTACTTCTTAGTGCACCTTTCGTTAAATTCACATGTTTTAAACTTGTTTAGGTATTACTACGTTTAGAATGATAATTTTAAACAAAACAGCGGCCTTCTTTTTTTGATTCATCAATTAATTATCGAGTACTTTAAAGCCAAAAACCACTTTACACAAAAGATAACATCCCTCTTAATAAAAAAACAAAAGCATAACGTTTTATTATTCACCTAATACTAATAATCAATAGCACTTCCACACACAGCTGTACATATTTGAGCAGTAGGGAAACGGTTGTGATTTCCTCCGCATCCACTGTAAGAGAAACCCTTACATGCTCGAATTGACATGTCAAAGTACCACCTGAAAATTCCCAATTGATTATTTAGACGATTTCATCTCATCCATGAATCCCGAAGATAAGTTACCATCAAAGACTGATGAAGAGATACTAAATAATGAGGTATGAAGTTATTTGATATAATGGCCAAAGCAACCTAGTACACGGCCCATACACGGTATGACATGGTATAGACAAAATGTGATTAGGTATCTATTAGTGTCACCGTAAGATTATAAAACTCGTTCGATTACAATCTATCTCGTGAGATTGTAAACTGTCGAAAAATTGTAAACCATAACATATGATTGCAATTTAACGCGTTATTTTTCGCTTTATTGTAATCTATCGATGGGAAGCGATCATATTGTGAACCGGCGTAGAACGAACGGAATGCATCTCAGGTTCATCTGATTGGTTGAACGTTATGTGCCCCCCGCCACCCCGGCACTCGCCATATTATTTTGTTATTTGGTTTGTTGTTGAATGTAAACTACTGAGTTTTTGTGATTGTAAATTAATTTCGTGTTGAAAATAACTTATAACTAATTCTTAGTTATGTAAAATTATTGTGGACGTAATAAATTCTGTGTTCGTGCTAGTTTTCGAACATAACCTAAATTACATAAATTTTTTCGTGTTTTAATATTTGTTTTAGTATTTATTTCAATTCTAACTTTGCAACCAATCACGACCGGCTGGTCGTGATTGGTTGCTCTTACAATAAGACCGACCAATCAGGAAGAGCTTTTGAACAGTTGACAATTTGACGCGGGACAGGTTGTAATTTAACAGTTTCACTTTGATAGATTATAATATAGCGATAAATAATGCGTTAAATTGCAATCATATGTTACGGTTCACAATTTTTCGACAGTTTACAATCTCACGCGATAGATTGTAATCGAACGATTTTTATAATCTTACGGTGACAGATACATCTTTCTATTTAAATCACAAATATTTTGTATAAATTTGTATTTTGAAAATGTCCTAAGAATTTACCGAATTATAGCTGTTGCCTCAGACTTCATATACGTAGACTATTTGCTAATCTAAAGTATGTTATACCTACCTAGGATATATATTTTTAATCAATGTACAGAATGTGAGCTTCTTTTATTATGTATTATTGTTAAGAAAAAAAGGTGAAATCAAGATTAGTAAAAGAGTTATGAGCTGTGAAGTTGGGCCCTCAGTTCTCACTTATGAATAGGATTAAAGATCCTCCTGTGCCATATAGTAAACTATGGACACGACAGAAATGTCTTCAATCTAAATTAACCCTTAATCAAAATTGGTTATACGTAGAGAATATTGCAAAATGCTGTATTGCTTTGTATGTTTAACTTGGTTCAAAATGGGATCTCAATTCCCATACACGTAAATTTTTTATTTCGCAAATAAAACAAAATCATTAACGTGTCCTTGGCATGGTTTCAGTACATGGCTACTAATCATGTTACAATGCCAAGAAGACGTTTCTTCCTATAGAAGCTGCTAGCCTAGCTGATACTGGAGGTGGCGATGTCGCGGCAGCCAGCCTGCACGGTGGACAAGGAACTGGCATGTAGGTAAAACTGACAGATAGAGAGAGTACCTAACGTAGGATTTTTGTTTTGGGTAGAAATTCGACTGTTGGACAAGAAGACGACAACTTCATAGTTTGTAATTCTGTATTTTTGTATATTATATGCCGACAAAAATTTTGATATCGACATCGTTTTCTGAAATAGACCGTTCAGTAGAGAAAATATTGTTTTATCTCAACTTTATATCTCCGTTATTCGTAGTCAATACTGAGGACTCAAATTGAATCATTTCATAATAACATGTAATACCTACACGTAAAAGATTCCTCATACTGATATAGATAATAGAGAGCCCATTTTAAACAAAGATATTCAAAATAGGACAGCGTTTTACAAATTTTGTTAGGCATGAAATTTGATTTAGACGTCAAAGAGTAAAGACCTTTTTTGTGGGGTCCATAAACTTTGGACACTACAACATCTGGTACGGTAGTGGATCCTCAATACTCATAAGTGAGAAGAACTGGTGCCAAACTTTAGAGTCCACAACAGACTTTCACAAAACCCGATTCCGACTATAATTTTTTTTTGGGAATGTTCACTTCTTCAGGACAATATCGAGTTTTAGCATGGTCTCAAACCATATGTAAATACATATTCTCCAGAAATACACACCCGCTACGTCTCGTTTATATAGACACTTTTCAAACAAAAGAAGCGATAAGCTGAATTTAATTAATTAACATTTTGTGTAGTTTGGATTTTTTAGCCATTTCTTATTTGTTTATGTATTCTTATTAGGGTTGCAAAACAGAAGTGTTCAAACGGGACGTAATACCTAACGCTTTCACTAACCACCATATTTTGATTGAGGACATAACCATAGCCACATTGATTACTTAAGTGCCTACGTATACTCACATAGGATAATATTCATTGCAAGATCCGAAATCATGTTGAAACCGACAGTAAACCTTTTCCGACAAATTCGCTGTTATTCTGTGAGCACCAGCATCTAGTGAAGTAAAAAATATATTTATTAAAACGAGATGATGTGTTCTGTAGCTGTTACAAAACGTATAACTAATGTTTTTCTACTCGACTGTAACCAAATCCGAAAAGAGGGTTATTAAAAATATTTCATCACACTGTTGGCATTTTCCGATTCGACTGAAGAAAAGAACCCAGTATCCCAAGTTGGAAATCACTTTTTATTGCCGAGTGAAAGAAACGTGGAAGGAAGTAGGTGCCAGCAGCATAGACTTACGCGTAACGAGGTTACACGTATGAATACTCTAAATTCGCACCGCCTTCCTTCTAACTGAAAAAAAAAATCTAAAATTTATTTTAATTTAACATTTTAGTGATAGATACTCGAATTGCCCTTGCTTCCTAACACAATATCGAAACAGTACAGAAAATTAATTTATTATCATCAGGCCAGCACCATAAAGGTATGACTTATTACGGATGTAAACTCTTGAATACCTAACGATGCTGTAGCAAACAAACAACCTCAATTCCTTCCATGATCAGATACTTTTGCCTTTTTCATCATACTTCAATTTTAATTACTAGTACGAAAACACTATACGTGCCTTTAAAATTTGAGGGTTTTCCTCGATTACACCAAGTTCCCATCATCAGATCTCGAATGGGCCACAAAGGGACCATCAAGAAGGTAGGTATAATCTCTAGGTTTTAAACATTTTTTTATCAAATCGGTCCACAACTGACTATGATATGAGGTAACATAGCAAAAAAAAACATACAGTCGAATTGATAGCCTCCTCCTTTTTTGAAGTCGGTTAAAAAATGAAAATCTGTCCACTAATATTGACGGAGAAATCGGTGATCTTACATAAAAAACATAGGTAGGTAATTTCAGTTGGGGCAGACACAATTAATTTGTCCGCGCCACACGCACCGAAGTCATCGCATTTTATAAAACTAAATGAAATTGTATGAAACGTTGCGCACTAACCACGCCGCAATTCTATCAAATTTTGAAGACGTTATCCGCCACGTCAGCATTTTGCTGAATACGCACACGCCGCATGCATACAATTTCATATAAATATTTATTAATAGCGATTACGTTGGCGACTACGGCCAGTGCGGCGCGGATGAATACGCGTTCACCTTAAAACAACAAAAAATACTTGCCTTGACAATGGTCGAGACACGCTGATAATGAGGTAAACTTATTTCTATTATAGCGACAACTTCCAAATTTAGCGGCTTTACAATCATCCATCTTAATATCGTAGTAGAATCTACAAAATCCAAATACGTATAGGCAAATGTTGTAAACGGAAACATTACTAAAATATTAAGTTAAATAAAACAACAAGCACGTAAGAAACATTTGAATAACCAATTCAGTTTTTTCACTGTCATATTGTACGACATTTTGGCCCCAGCCATCTGCGCGGAGCCTTATTCTTATTAGCTTTATTAGCCTCCGACCATATCCGCCCCGGTGGCTAGTGACAAGCTGTTTACAAACTTCCCCGCACAAGTGAAGCGAGTGGCGGCCACTCGCCATTTTGAGAAATCATCTGTCAAATCCTTTGACAGATGATTTCTCAAAATGGCTGAGTGATATGAGCTGAGTGTCAACTGTAGCCGCCACCTTTATTTTGGCGGGACCAAAGGGCAAACACGCAACAGCCACCGGTGGCAGTGATCAGAGGGCTATCTGTCGGTCGTCTAATAGTCTTCTCTTGGCTACGTCTAGTTTTAGCACTATCCCGTTTCGAAACCCTTACAAAACTCAAATACTTTTCTAGCGTTTAGACAGACATTTTCGTTTAAGTATTAGAGTTGTGGGACGGGAGGTGTCAAACCGGTGCGTGGTTTAAGAAATGAAACTACCATATGCCGTGAAACGGCATACCGCCTAGAAAAATTAGCTTCCAACTAACATAAATCCTAAATTGAGAAACAAAACGAAGACTGAGTTAAAATTAAGAGCGATAGTACAGATAATTTACAAATTCGCAGGTTAGATCCTCTAATCTAACCGCAACAGGGCATTTGGGAGCGCAAATAAGCACACGAAAAGAAAATAAGCAGAAGACTAAGACCCTACAATTTAGCTAATCCTTATAAGTTAAATTAATGATGGTTTCTGGAGGGTATTGTTGGCGTCCCTCGTGTTAAAAGTATTTCAGCGTACTATGCTTGTATGGCAAAAATAAACAAGAAATGAAAACCAAACTAAATAAACATGAGCATGAAATACCTAATCCAGAGCAAAAAGTAGTAGAAGGCCCAATAAAATACACTGATGTTATTTGATAGGGTTTAGATGACTCAACTCAAACTAAAACTTATAGCACAAAAAATTACACCATCGTATTTGTAACATCCTAACTACGATCCTACTAAGGAAATAGAAAGATGTAATCGCAGTTGTGTGCTAGAACGAGCTTGAACTGTTTGATTGACAATAGAAGAAAGAAATATAAAAGTTAAGATCAGAGGGTATTTAGATAATGTATTTAATAAAAACATGTATGCATACCTCGCTACATATGATCCTCGTCCGTCGCAATCATATGAATTTGGTTGATACTTACACCAAGAATCCCATTCTAATTCTTTATCCTCAGCACTAACAGTGTCAGCTTTTAAAAAAAATGTGGCATTAGTGTCAATACTCTTAGATTTTGTTTTTGGGTAATATTATAGCTACACACGTTCTAACGTAGTTGTTGTTACGTTATTAGTCGCCTCTCCGCCAAGTAAAACAGAATATATGCAAAAAAATCCAAATATAGTATGCGACATTTTTGTAAAGTGTAACTAGAGTATTCGGGAATAGATTTTTATTCAATGTAATCTTTTTGCCACAACTCCCATAAAATAAATAAGAGCCTATAAACTTTCCTAGTGCCTACCTTTATTCATGTAATAAAACAACCACGTAGTTTGTAGCTGAATATAAAAAAATGAATAAAATCGGTTGTTATCTAAAAATACAAAAAAATATGCTGAAAGTAGGTCTATATTAGAACTTTATTTTGCTCGACTAGCAGCAGTAGCTAAATCTCGAATGGCGCTATCCAATGCTTGTTTTTCGAATTCTGGTGTTATCGATTTTCTCACATTCTCTAATATCCAACCAATCATCCACCTTTGATGGATCCGAGCTTCCGACTGGTATCGCTTCACATGATAGTCCATACGCCCTTTTACAGATTTGTACACTAGCATAAACCGCTCACGATATGCGGCTTCAAGTTGCATTGCGATGTTTTCTTTTTTTGCATCCATCAACAATTTTTGTGCTTCCGCTCTCATTTGAGCATCTTTCGAGTCTTTGATGGTTGCTTCATATGCATCAGTTTCAGCCTTTCTACTATTTTCAAGTTCAGCAACTACGGCATCCACATCTTTATCTAAAGTAGCACCAATCGCAGGCCCAAACTTAGTAGATATAAGATATATGACTAACGCTATTGACAACCCACTGTAGTATTCGTGTTCCATTACTAAAATTTCTTTGCTCACTATATAGTTCGCTAGCACAATGCCAAACACGTACGGGCCCGAGACGCCTGTCTTTGGATAAAAGAATGTGAACCAATTCTCAGGAACGAACCCTAGTCTCACCTTGCCGGGTTCCCCGCGTTTCAAGACTGCGCTTCCGCCACCGCCAGCAGCCCCGCCTTTGGCACCAGGTCCTGGACAGACTCCCCCTTTTGTAGACGAACCGCTCTTTTTTTTAGTAGGGCATGTCGACGTATGTGTTGCATTTATTGCACTAGGTAAAAGCAGTCGCGGATAGGGTGCTATATGTGAAAATCGATGAGAAAACATAATACAGACAAACGATAATTTTAGTGTGCGACTTTGACAATCAAAATAAATTTGACGAACTTTGACAGTTATCAGATTTAAAAAATAAAGGTAAAATAGCTATAGGCAATTAAAAAAAGGATGACTAACATAAGTACATTACGCCTCGCAGGAACCTACAGCTTGTAGTACACTATTACTACCTACTACGAGTAAGACTGCCTCGTTGGTCTAGTGGTCAGTACTATCCACGAGGTCCCGGGTTCGAATCCCGGGTCGGGCCGAAAGGTTCTGGGTTTCTCTGTCTTGAAATAACTCAGACACAGCTTCGGAGTCAGGAAGTTGGTGGTGTTAGCACCCCCGTGCCTGGGAAAGCACGTTAAGCCGTTGGTCCTGCACCTGATCTCTCTACGGGCATGTCGGACTGCCGTCTCACCGAATTATGAGAGTGAACGAACAGAGAGTGCACCTGTGTATTGCGCACACACTTGTTGCACTATAATATCTGCTTGCGTAATTGGCTAAATCTCGGTTGAGGTTGACCGTTGTCGACACACACACACTACGAGTACAACGAATTCCTGATCACTCCTACGTTCGAAACAGGATTAGTTGATAGTGGGCAACAAGAATAGGTACTGTGGTACCTTATGTCGTGGAAATATTTTATTTACTTACATATACCTAGTTTACATCAAGAAATAAAGAGTAAAAAGTTGAAATAAAGTGCAATAAAAAATCATGGGTTTTAAGAGACGAACTATTACGGAACCCCATATATCGTAAATCTATGGAACCATTGGCCTGCCAGCACTCGTACATTCATTCCCAAGTTACTCCAAGAAATTATTGTTATGGAAAAATCCTTATTATTTTTTTCCCATTCTGCTTCATAGGTATCTAGAATTATTCTCAAAGTAATCTGATATTCGTGATTATTTGTTAATAATTCTCAAACTGCACTATTAATTTGTCTATATAAACAAATTACCTAATACAATTTTTCATACCTGTTTTAAGAAAGGTTCCTCTATATATTTTTACTAGCAGTTCCCCGCGACTTCGCCCGCGCCAAAAGTCGGATTTTCAATACAAATTTTCATACCCCATTTCACCCCCCTGATGATTTTATATCGCGACAAAAAGCCTATGTCCTTCCCAGTGTCTCAAACTATCTCTTGACAAATTTCATTTATTTCGGTCCAGTAGTTTCGGAGCCTATTCGATGCAAATAAACAAACAAATCTTTCCTCTTTATAATATTATATACTAGCTGTGCCCCGCGGTGTTACCCGCGGCTTATGAGGGAAAATAAATTGCGTAACTATAACTATTTACCATTTTAGAAGCAAAACAATTTAAATTTGAGCATCGGAAAGATCAATTTACAAAATTTGATGAGTGCCAGAATCTCGGGTCTTGGGTCGTAGAGAGCTAGAAATCATTTTACTGCAGCACATCGCGGTAAACAACATTGCGGGACTTATTGTTTTCTGCATAAATAAAAAGATTTCTGACACACGCGAGCAACCCACGTACAGTTGTACGTGGGAGAAGCAGGGGGTGCCCAGGTGAATGCCAGCTACTTTTAGAGTTTGTCCTTGACTTTTATTTATCATGATAGAGAAAGTCATTTTTAAATGAAATTGTAGGCGTTTGAACTGGAAGGGTAAGTTTGTGGGTATTATAGGGATTCTGGGTATCAATACCGTCTCTCCTTTGGCCCCTTCAGTAAGAATGGTGGCCTGGACGATGTGCCTTCTCAGCTCTGTGATGCGTAACGTTGTGCCGTTGCACAGTCTGGGCGCGTCCAGGTTACGGATCAGTATGACAGGCACACCAACTTTGAATTCCAACTTGTGGGAGGTCCCTGACAGGTCGAGGGAATTTAAGATCTCTACTACAGTTGCGTCGTCAGTTGTCATCACCGTGTCTATTGACACGTAGGTCCTCACATCACCTGGAACTTGCTCTAATATTATTTTATTATTTTTTTCTACCAATTCGTTTACTTCTCGTTAGCCAGGTTTTCTTGTAAACTCGTAAAAACCTCATTAATAAGGTTATCTTTCGAGCTAACAAAATTGTTAAATAGGCTGTCACAGGTTATTTGGTCGTAAGCATCCGTCGGCATGCGACCTTCGCCGACCTCGAGAAGCGTTTTTGCCAAAAGTCCAGACTCCTGATCATTGAAGAGCTGGACACTCATGTTAGTAATCAGCTGTAAGCGCTCCACTTTAGCCCACAACGAAGAAGCCTTGAGGCATGCATTTATTTCGTCTGCTGCGGTACCTCCCTCGATAACCGACAACGTCAGCCGAAAATCACCTGCCAGCAAGACGACCACTCCACCCATCAAGATTCGATTGCCCCGAATGTCTTGCATGCTGCGATCCAGTGCTTCAATCGCCCGCTTGTGCGACATTGTGCATTCGTCCCACACGATCAATTTGCACCATTGCAATAGAGCACCTCGAATACTACTGTTGCTGATGTTATCGGCGTTTCTTCACTCGGAAGCGCTCAGTAATGCAACATTGTCGGGGTAAAGCATGCTGCCAGGGGCGGGTTCATACATTTCCCTTGTTATGTAGTCTAAGCAGATGGTGGACTTATGGTGATAAGGGCGGTTTTATAATTCAAAACCACGAAAAAATTGTACACATTAAATCCACCGACACTCGCCACGGGCCGTCCAGCGCGTCCCTCGTGGCGCCGTCATAAGCGTATGGTATTTTAAAACTATGAGATCTCCTAAGACAATTATTTAAATTGAATGGTAAAAAAGGCAATTATGATCTAAATTAAATGCTTGTGAATAATAAAGTATTGATTTGGACAAATACTAATACAGTTCTTATGAAATTACCTTGTTAAGTAATGCACTACTGTAAAACATTTATTATTACCATAAAAAAGGTTATAGTGAGCAAACCTTAAGAAATAGATATATACTCTTGCGCACTTTTCTGTAGAACTATTAAAGGCAAACATTTCTGCCATACATTATATTGGTATAACTCTTACAATTTTTGCAGCGTACGCGAAAATAGCTCGAAAATTACAGTTTTTTTTCCGACTTCATTAACACTTATCGTCATGACTTCGGTATTTAAAAACGTATCTCTATGAAATATAGTCTATGTGTTATTCCAATGTATAAGCTAAATTTGTGTAAAGTTTCATCGAAATCTATTAAGTAGTTTTTGCGTGAAGAAGTAACAAACATACACACTCACACACTCACACACACACTCACAAACTTTCGCATTTATAATATTAGTGGGATAGTATAGATTGAATTATAATATATTTTACTCTTTTATTTACAATAAAAGCTTTTGAGTCTGACTGGTGTTTATTTTAAACCAAAATTTTCACTTACATCGTTAAATTAACTACCTATTCTTAGGTAGATAGGTAAACAAAAACCAAAAAGTGCAACTTTTTCAAAATCATTGTTGGTAATAAAAATAAAAGTTTATAGATGAAGTCCAGGTCTTTTTATAAAGTACTTATTATGCAGTTTTCGTTGGCATAAAGAAATAAAGCATATTCGTTATATTTGCTGATGATGAGATTAATTAATCAAAATGAATAGTTTCTTGAGAAAAAAAAGTATCAACGAAGAGTAGAGAAAAGGTACTATCATAATTGATTTATGGATAGCTAATATTAAATATGGAATAATTTACCTGCAGCAGGGCAGGCAGTATACCTTACAGCCGGACCACACCCTACGGCCAATAACTCCTTAACTAAAGGGGTTTATCTATACTATAATAAAACTGTAAAACCGATGCGTCTGTACATTGAGTATTTTTACCAAAACTAATTGAGGGTGATGTTAAAATAGTAACAGAATAGGAATCTACAACTTTTAATTTTTTTGTCTGTTTATCCGTTTGTCTGTTTGTACACGCTAATCTCCGAAACTACTAAACGGATTTGAATGAAACTTTTTTTATTATGTAGTGTGTAGTCTGAGTCTGGGCAAATACTGGGCTATAACTTATTTTGAAGATCGAAGTACCGGATGTGGAACCTTAGCAGTACACTTAAACTAAGAGAGATATGAAAGCAGCGCCTTAAGAAAAGTTATTTACGTGATGAGCATTTTCTATTGACGTACACAAATTGAAGGTCTGGAGCAACTGATATGGAACCGTAGCAGTTCAGCTCAACCATAAGAGATATGAATAGAGCGCCTTAAAGAACATTGTTCAGCGTAATGAGCATTTTCTAATGACGTCCACAAATTGAAGGTATTGAGCAACTGTTATAGAACCCTAGCAGCTCGGCTCAACTATAAGAGATATAAATAGAGCGCCTTAGGTAACATTGTTAAGCGTGATGAGCATTTTCTATTGACGTACACAAATTGAAGTTCTTGAGCAACTGATATAGAACCCTAGCAGCTCAGCTCAACTTTAGGAGATATGAATAGAGCGCGTAATCCTACTGTCTCCAAGTTACGATCTGGTGACGGAAACCTGGAGAAATCGAGAGAATCCTTCAGATTTTATAGGCATGTATACCATATATGCTACAGCATTAATTTAGGTATTTAGACGTTCACATTCAGGAGTCATAATTTGATGGTGCTGACCTTAACGCTAAGTAGTTCGTGGATACTTTCACCACAGACAGTTTGTCGACATTTTAATAGTCTTACCTACTTACTTCACGATAGTAGTAACTTACAAACCAACCCTTGAGTAGGCTAGGGACACCACAGGAACACAAAAATAGATGCTAAACCACATCCATCTGTTGGGGTAGGGAAGTTTGAGTCTGACTTTTTCTGAACACTAAAACCTAAACTTACATATATTTTATTACAAACGAATAAAACTGCCTTCAATAAAGTAAACTAAAAAGTAAAAAACAATCCTTTTCACTTTTACTAAGGAAGATATCCGACAAAACTTAGTTTTGGAGTCAGTGTCAGGTTCTATTTCAAACTATAGTATCTGAGTACTAAACTGTGGTCCTGCCACAGAGGATCACACGTCTAGGCTTCGGCAGAATGAAGAAGAGAAGAAGAAAACATTTGGCAAAACTGTCTCTTCGTTGACGAATCGCGAATCAGTACTCATCCAGATAACCGACGTGTCCGTTTTTGGAGATACAGAAGAAATGATAGAGAATGGATAAATATTTTAATTGAAACCAGTTACTTTGTATTTAAAGGGAAATATATAATAAGTAAAACCACTGTAAAATCCATACTTATATTATAAATGCGAAAGTGTGTCTGTATGTCTGTCTGTTACCTCTTGACGCTTAAACCACTGATCCGATTGAGACAAAATTTGATATGGAGACAGTTCGAGACCCTGGAAAGGCCATAGGCTAAATTTTGTCGCGATATAAAAAAAATAAGAGGGTGAAATGGGGGATGAAAGTTTATATGGAAAATCCAACTCTTGCGGGCGAAGTTGCGGGGAACCACTACTATATTAATAAATGAAATAACTTAAAAAAAATATTTGTGACAATTGTCACGCCTGTCACGTTTGGTGAAATAGGGCCCTGTAGGGGAACTACCTTAGATCCTCCAGTTAGCTCATTTAGTAGAAGTATACAGGAATAATAGATTTCCGGGTAAGACAAACGAATTTAAGAAATTTAATATACAATGAAATGAATTTAAAAATAAATAGGTAAACGTATCCTTTAGTAAAATGAGCTAACTTAAGGATTTAAGGTAGTTCCCTCCAATGCCTATAGAATTAAACTGGCAAATTCCTGTCTAGAGGACTTAACTATGTAAGACGCGTATTTTAACTTGCTACTGTACTTATTAAGGAAGTGTAAAGCAGGAATGTTCAAGTTGTGTAAAAAAAGTTTTAAAAATAATAATGAAACAGCCTATAAAATTACACCCTATTAAATAAAAATGTGATATTTTTTGCATAAATATTTTATTGTATAGAAAATTACTGTGTGCAATCAATGACGATTCTTGTAAATCATTTAATCCTACCAGCAGAAGAAAACATCTGAGTTTTTATTATTAAATAGAGACTAAAAACAATTTCAGTTTAATATTTGTGCAACCAGCTACTTCAGATGTACCTTATATTTAGGCTGGAATGGCCATAAAAACAGCATGTGGATCTGTGAAGATGCTTTATGCATCCTTTCAGATCCATCTATCGGTAAAAATAAGAAAGAAACAATTATTAATTTATTAGTACACCTGGAGTGCTGGAGGAGATTAAAAAGGATGAACAGAAAACGAACCAGCAAATGTTGGAATATTCAAGAAAGTGTTGTTTATTTGAAAAATGCATTCAAAGATATTTCAGAACAGAGGAAGTAAAGTGGTGGGACACCTTACACGTCATGACACACTCATAAAAAATACTGAAAGGCAAAATAGAAGGAAGGAGAGGAAGAGGTACTCCAAGAACAGGATATAAACTTCAGTTAAAGGAGAAAGCTGAAGTCATGACGTATAGAGAGTTGAAGGTGCTGCTGGCAGTCCAGAGAGGTGTGGAAAATGCTCCACCAACCTGAGCCCAGCTCTTAAGTTATGAGTGGATGGGATACATTAAAAAGTAACTAAGTGCATTTGTTCAAACATTTTTACATTGTATTTATAAACGATATTTAGCAGCTCGAAGAATCGGGTACTTGTCACCCGTACAAAGACCACGGAAGTCGTCCATCGAGAGATCCACGATTGAAATGCCTCCCAGATTTTTTGATCTGCAACGTAAATCAGTATCGTTAATCCCCCTTAACCTATACAATGTGTACGGGTTTTGACCGGCGATAATTAAAGGACCTGTAATTAATAAAAAATGTAACGAATTAAAGGCCCTTAAACTATAGCTTTTAATGTACATCATGTATGTAACATTTAATGTTATCAAAAAAACAGCCATGACGGGTTCTAACACCCCTTAATGAAATGGCTGCCATTTAAGTTATTAAAAAATATATTAATATGCATCTGGTGGTCTTAAAAGTTACGATATCGCCTATTTAAGGCTACCTAATGAGCTCATGCTACATTGTCAAGACGCTATGATAAGAGTAAGGTTATTCTTTGTACTAAGTTCCTTACGAAAAAATTAGCATGCGAAAAGCAAAGTTCACACTTAAAATATATCTGGTACTTATTGTTAATTAAGATGAGCTCATTTACTAGTATTCAATATTGAAAATACCTACTTAGTTTTTGTTGGCCAAAGTAATAATTAAAGTCTCAGAAAAGAATCTGAAATCCATATTCTTACAGGTATTCAGATTCTTTTCTGCACTCTATGCAGGATAAGGCATTGTCGATAAAATGCATTAAATATTTGGTCTATGTGTGTTTTTATATTATGTACTTACTTTACAAAGGAAGCCTTTTGTCCAGCCGTGTCGGGGTCTTCGTAACTCACCCAAATACCGCCCTCGCCGTCTTCAGGAAGGCGGAACGCATAAGTACCTGTAAAATGTTTATTATCTTACAATGTTGACATTAACACAGACATAACAGTATACGATTATTATAAGCAGTTGTGATAACCTGTCCAAATCAGTGTTCGAATAATAGACGCAGAAATGATGTCGGTTTAAAATAAAAGTAGCAAATAGCTTAAATTCTTATTTTTAGGTGATCACAGAAAAAAATTAACAAGCTGAAGCTTAAACTAATTATACCTATATATACATTTAAAAATAAAAAGAGGTAATTTTGCGGCCCTATCCCAGTGCAACACTAATAAAGATAGCTTAGCATGAAGCTTTTATTGGCGTGAATAACTCAATAAGTGTTTTTCCTACTATGAAGTGATTTTACTTTTCTGTTAGACGTACGTAAAACAATTGGTTTGCCAGTGCTCTTAGCCAGCCATGTGTTATTATGAAAACAACGTAAAACCTACAAAAAAAGAGTATCTACCAACCAAACAAATGAGATAAATCTCCGTCCTTAGTTAGTCCCAAGTCTGAAAAGTTAAACGAAGCACTAATTTAAGAGCAAACGTTCGAAGCAAAGCTGAAAGGATTCGTCTTTCAGCCACCCATTTACCTTATAGATTAGTGACCAGACCAAAAAGGTGGAAATTCTTTAAAGCGTATAAACGCACCATATTTGCGCAGAGGTTGATTCATATCGAAGAGTAGGAAGATAGGCACATTAATGTACTAAGCACAGTTTCTATTTGCCTGCATAAATTAAAAATGCTGCGTTTATGCGCATCAAGGAACTTCTACCATATAAAGAACTTGCAGCAAATTTAAAAACTCTTCTTTGCCTTAAGACTTTTATCACCTACTTCTGTAATGCTCTGTCAACTTCAAACAAATTGGCAATTTTGTAATGGATCATTATTATTTTTAATTTAAATTTGCCGCAAGTCCGGCTTGTTACTAAACAAATTAAGGAACACTTACCGAAGCGTTTACTCGGGTCCGTCACTTTCCTCAAATGAGGACGCATGCCTTTTTGGTGGTTTGGATTTATAAGCTTGGCACAGACTTCTGGATAGCTCAATAAACCTTCAATTTTAGTGTAGGGGCCTGAAAAAATATACTGAGTGAACAAAGTAACATTTTAGATTAATGTAAGTAGGTCTAGAGTTGGGAATATTTACTCAAAAACCATAAAAATCTTTGAAGTGGAAACAGTAGGCATATAACAAATGTCTTCCAAGCTGAATTTCGACCACACACGGCCGGTCTGTAGAAAGATTAGCCAAAGTGCACAAGTATGTGTGATGCACATGTGTACTCTCTGTTCTGTACTAAATATATAATAAAACATGATTCGGGGCTGACCTGCTTCTCCAGGGCCATCAGTGTGGATCGGAGGAACTCCTGAGATTTCGCTGTCACCGTCCAGTTTCCATGTACGGGCGAAGGCAGCAATACCCAGAACGATCTTGTGGCTAGGAGTGCCATGTTGTAGCCTAAAAATTTGAATAAACAAGAGTGAGCCAGTGTCGGACCATGTGGACGTCTATAAAGGGATTGATGCAAATGAATAAGACACGGAGATGAAACACGAGGGTGATTCTGCTGCTGTAAAAGAACAACTTTTACTAAGGGACCAACATCGAAATCCCAAAAAAACTGATCAGCTGATCCATCGTAGCAGACCATGTATTTTATTTTATTTTATTTTATAGGAAAACAAACAGCTTTTCGCAGCTAGTCGCAATTTTCCGCAATTCAGAGTGTTTAAGTATCCTATTTCACTAATCATAAAAGTCGCTAACAAGTTTGTGTAAGTACGTGTGTGGCTCACACAATAGATGCTTAAAATGAAAAATAAATAAATTGTTTCAACAATCACACCAATTAGGTACCAAGCCCCATACTAAGCGTGAGCTTGTGCTATGGTGCCTAGGATAACAGATATACAATCATTTTCACTTCTCTTAACAGACAGACAGACAGTGAAGTCTTAGTAATCGGGTCCCGTTTTTACACTTTGGGTGCGGAACCCTAAAAAGAGAGAATCAGGTTCTAATAGCTGTAAATGTAAATAGTATAAATGAAAACATACCAGTAAGCAACAGCAGCATCAGCGTTGAGTAGGGGGTTGCGGCTCTGCGGTGTGTAGAGAGGAGCTGTGTAGTCAGCTTCTTTTGGGTTTCTTTCCGGCGTGTAGTAGTCGTATGCGGCAACGTTCACAATGTCTACCAGGTTGATAATGGCCGGCACGTCGAAATAGACTGGAATGTAAAGTAGCGAATGCCATTAACAAGAGTTATCATTTATTAGTATATTTTATTAGTTTAGATATCCTATTTAGTTTTATTTTAAACTAACGGTATGCCGTAAATAAAATCTACCACCAATACAATCCGTCCACGGTCCACCTATGGGTGGACCGTGGACGTACGTGTGAAAAGGATACCGATACCGACCAGAATTGGGTTTTCAAAAAAGGACAATGCTTAGCATGTTAAAAAAAAACTCGCCTACCACGACCCGCCCGCTGCCGATAATGCACTTAGTGTGTGAACAGAAGAATGTAGTTCAGAATATTAATAATAATAAGTGAAATAACTGTAACACTATTAACTTTACTTGATGGCTATTTAGATAGCAATATTACTTTTTTGGCCCTCTGATTGTCCTTTGCTACATTCACCACTAAGAGAATTACTGTTATTTCATTAGCTTTGTGATTTACGATCAAATAGAGTTTCAAATAATTGCTTTAGTTTAATTATGCAAATCGCAGTCAAAATCTGGCAACAGTATAGTTTACGCATAGGTAATCTATTTATTTTACCAACATTGTTCTGGCCAAATTATTATCTTTTAGCAATTTAGAATTTAATTCGCTTTTATGAATCGGTTGGAATCCAACTGAAAGTTGATCGCTACGAAGTTTAATTGTATTTTCTGTACCTAGCTCACGTTAAATAAACATATTAAACTCTTCATTTTTTTCCAGACGTCTGTAATCATCTTTGTTATGCATATTTTGGAGAAGTCGGGTCCATATTTAACCCCCGTCGCAAAAACGACGGGGTGTAATAAGTTTGACGTGTCTGCTGTGTGTGTGTGTCTGTTTGTATGTGTGTGT
The DNA here is from genome assembly GCA_949316185.1 of Pyrausta nigrata. Taxonomy (NCBI): domain Eukaryota; kingdom Metazoa; phylum Arthropoda; class Insecta; order Lepidoptera; family Crambidae; genus Pyrausta; species Pyrausta nigrata. The sequence goes on from OX438936.1 coordinate 8,113,774, forward strand.
GTGTGTGTGTGTTTGTGTGTGTCCGTGGTATCGTAGCTCCCGAACGGATGAACCGAATTTGATTTAGTTTTTTTTTGAAAGAAAAGTTTATTAAAAAAATGATTTAAGGATTAATGGGTAGTAAATAACTTTACTCATGTGTTCATGCATTTCTAGCTCTTGATTTGATATCTTCTAATACCTTTATTAAAACTACTCATTGCAACTATAACTATTAAAAGGGTAGGTAACTATTCAGTTATCTGCACCGCAACTTACTGGAGGCATTGACATTAGGTAGAACGGTGACAGCCAGCTGCATGTTGGGTTTGACGGCGAGCGCCTGTTTCATCTCGCGGACCAGGGCGGTGAAACCCTCACGATGCTCTGTCTCCTTCTCATCGACGGGTGTGGTTCCGAAAGTCTTCTTGATACCGTGCCAAATGGACCCTGAAACATGTTAATGTTAAATTAGATAACTGTTCTACGCGTATAAAAACCACAGCTATTTTTATTAATTTCAGGTAATTTAAATTGCGAGATTACTCGTTTCTAGTCTTATCTCTTACCCCAAGTGGAACGAATCTTTTTGGGCTTAAACTTAGCGAACTGCCATGCCAAATCAATGCCGTCAAAACCGTGCTGGTCCGCTAGAAGAACGCCAGAGTTGACGAACGCGGTACGCGCCTGCGGTGATTCCAGCTGAAACGATTATACTTTTAGCTGACATCCAATAACAATTTGTAAGTAGAGTAAAGTTAGCCTATAAAGGTCCCACTGCTGGGCAAAGGCTTCACCTCAACTACGAGGAGTTATGAGCCATACTACACCACGCGGGCTCAGTGCGGATTGGTGGAGGGGTGTCTGTAAGGCAAGTGACCAACCTTACTGACAAATGTTATCAAGCCGCTCTAGGGCCTCTGACTAGACCTAACGACTAATATCAACATGGTATTAGCAGGGACCAACTGCTTAACGTGTCTTCCGAAGCACAGAGATGCTTGTCATGAACGTCACTTAAATGGTCAGAAGGTCACCCATCCAATTACGACCGCACCGTGGGTTGCTTAACTTTGGTATCACTACCAAAGCGCTGCCGCCTCTGCGCCACAAGCACCTCAATTTGTAAGTAGTGATATATTTTTCTGTACATAAAAGATGCCTTACTCAGTAGACAACTAAATCTCAAAATACGGAAAACGTCGTTCAGAGTTACGCCTCTGATTAACAGCAACATGTGACAAAAAGAGTAAACATGTTTTTTATTAATCTAAAGTAATAAATTGCGAGCAGTCGCAGTATCTACTCGTATTTAGTCTTATCCCAAGTGTTGAATGGCCGAGGGGCCGACTAAAAAAGAGATGGAAGTATTGAAGCACTATATGATAGTGAAAGGAGTGGAGGGTTCAATGACGAACGTTAGAACTGTATGAGGAAAACATACTGCGCCATCCTCAATTTATGGAAACAGGGCAAATGATGAAGAATTACTGCATTACTCACCAGGAGATTATATTTCTGAGCATCTTCAATGTCGGCGTCCCCACCAACAGAAAGAAGTACTTTCAAACCGGGGTATTTTGTTTTGAAGTTAGTTATAGCTCGGTAGTTGGCGTGAGTTCGGTCTACGTCCAGGTTCTCATTAAGGGGTATCATTTTGTAGGTGTCAGGTTGGACTCCGGCATATCCGTAAACCAAGTGAGTGCAGAAGGATAGGGCTGGGTCCAGGTCTGCTGGCAGCATGCGAGCTTGTTGACCTGGTAAAATCGAAAAAAGAGTAAACACTCATTCAGGAGCCTGGACATGTTTAATTCGCAAAGCAAGGTTTAAAAAATCATTTTTATATGGTAGAAATACAAACAAAAAAATAAAAAAGGTGCCTGTAGACAAAATGTGTTTAATACAAGTTAAGTAAAAATAACATTAAAATAAAATGCTTAGATTCTCATATTTGTAGGTACCTTTCAACTATGAGAAATTAAACAAAATAACGTATTTTTATATTACGTAGAAATAACTAATTAGATTCCCCGTAAAAAGTAAATGTTGTTTATCAACTTAACTCGTATTGCATAAGGTGAAATCTGTATAGTGTAGGTCGAGAAGGCCAGGTTTTGTAAATCTTCCCAATGCTGATGTCATCCGTCGAGTGGATAACACTTATCCAATTGTATTGATTGTTACAGTAACTGTACTCGTGCAACTGTTATTATTACTATTATTATTATTATTAGCAGTAGTATGTACCTAACATTCCTAACAATATTCATGGAATGGTAGAACATTTACTAAAAATGTAAGACTCTATTTCACACTAGCCCGCGGCGTAAGTACCTAGTCGCCCTAGACTCGATGATTCAAAATAATCACTCACACTCCCATCGCCGAGAACGACACCACCGATAGTAACAATTTTACATATTCAAGCCCTAAAATACAAAATTTTACTGTCCACAGTGACAAATAATGACCTCTGATTTGTACTATGTATGGCGAAAAGAGGTCACCCAGTATCTCTGCATGTACTCATCCTTTTAAAATTTCTACATTTTGACAAACCTTGTCCTGCCACAATGAAAGATTTTCCAAATGGTGTACCTAAGGTTTTACGTCAGATATGCCGATCTTCAGAATATTATACTAGCATAGAGGATTCCCAGACTCATTCTAATCCGTTCAGTAAATTCCACGATCATCGTGTACAAATAGACAGAAAAGACATTAAACAGTTGTAGATTCTATTATTGTTTCTCATACTCCTACACACCTAACTACCTAGACTTATGAATATTTAAGCTACTATAGTAATAAAGTTCTGTAAGGTAGGTAGGTACAAAAATATAATTAGTATCGGTGTAGCAATAACATGTGACATATTTCAAAAATTAAAAAAGTACCTAAAGATCCGAGTTCAACACTTAAAACAGCCGGTAAACATCGATTGACGGTTAATTTGACAGAATTCCCATGCAAAATAATTTACGTCAAATAATGCTAAATCGGCTGATTAAAAATTAAACTAAACACGTGCTAAGGAGCTCGACCCTAAGTGGACCCTATTTTAATCTACCATTCATAGTTTTTCAAACCAGCCAAAATCCATATTCAGATATAAGGAAAATAGTTGTGTCTAACTCTGAATGTTTGTTCTTCTTGTTTCCAAGAAGTTTCACGATTAAATGTATAATAATAACTTTATCATAAAACGTTAGCTATCAAGGCGATATAAGGTCATAAGGTCTAAACAGTAGTTATTGATTGTGTTATGAGAAAAGTAATTAACACTTATCTATTGTTAATGTAACATAACAATTAGGTATTGTGCAATTGATCCGGAATCCGTAAACATTTTCAAAGCGTAGAATCCGTAGAGGGTATAAAATATTATATATTTTCCTTGAAATTAGGAATCAAGAGACACTAGTTAATCTAGGTAAGAACTTAATAAGTCAGCTAAGTATAGACTCATACGAAAATTCCTAACAAGTTGTAGCTTTCTGCTGGGGAAAGATTAATAAAATCGGTTCCGAAGTTCATTTCCAGGGGTTACTTTCAACAAACTACCTCTTCATATTATAATAATAGTACTGAAGAATATTTTACCAATGAGTGTTTGATATTACTGAGAATATTAAAATTTACAAAGTACAAAAATCAACAATTTTTTGTCTCTTAAATATTTTATATCTGTGCATTTTCTTTTTTTATGACGCTCTGCAGACCTAATATAAATTAACCTACTTCAAACTAAATTTGTTATTTTCAAGGTGTACTTAACCGAATTCACCTTCGGAATTAACAGGAAATTACTCTTGCGCCTCGCGGTGACCTCACGCTTAGGAAGTACAATCTTTCCAAATCTATGAGATTTTCTCGTTTAAAATTATGAATTACGTTTTTATCGTAGAATATATTTAATATCTTTTTTTATGTGCCTTCGTACTCAAAATGATTTTTGAAGGTTTACTAGACAAGACTAGCATTTTTGGTGAACAAGGCACGTTAACTAACATTCGTACATTCGTAGATGTTTGAGTAATCATAAGATTTATGAAAGAAATTAAGTACACCTAACAATTATATATAAGCTGATTTCCAGAAATTTAATAAAAATCTTTATAGTAGGTGAAAAAAACGCAAAGAATAATAATAGTAATCAGTTTAGGTAATCTATACGCTACTTTATTTTAAAAGTTCCTAGCACAGAAAAGCGTCATTTTGACTAATTTATAGAAATCTTACTCGAACTTCAACGAATATTAATTAAAATAAAGACAGCTGTTCACGGGTTTAGTGCTCATCAACAAAATATGTTTTTTAGATGTAAGTAGGTAGGTACCTACAAAAAATGATACCTACATTGGATCAAAGACCAAAGGGTCAAGACCCAAAGGGTTGCTTGGTCTGATATAACATACGTAGACTTATATTTCAGTGTTGAATACTTTTTCGCATTGGCGAACTGTACTTGGGACTTTTACCTTCATCAATGATTATTTCTCGAACATATTTTTATATTCGTTCAAATGCGGCTAATAGGTTCGGTTACTACCGTCTTACAACCATGGCTACAACCTGAAACCTCCAGAATTTAACAAAAAAAAAACATAATAAGTATATTATCTACAGTAAATATACATTATAACTACTACGCATAATGTTTTCATTTCGACGTCGTTTAGTGAGACCAGTAAACGTCTTATTATGATCTAGATTAAAGCATCCTGTTGTAGATCTTCGAGACGTAAGAATTGTTCACTACAGACTAGGTACAATAAAGTAGGGTAAGTACACGAATTCCTTCCACCCACATGAGCTACCTACTTATATCTACCTGAAGCAAGACGTCCAATACTACAACTAAGAAGGAATTTATAATAATATTTATAAATCTATTCTACGAAGTTTACAAGATCGATTTCCAGGCACGCGGCGGTCTTAGATGACATTATAAGCAGCGATAAGCCGTATTGTTTCAATGGCTCCTACTTAACTTGATTCGTTATGGCCGCGCTGCAAAATGGTTCGGCTAATGCCATTTTGAAATTATTAATTTGACCTACCTCCTGTTTGTTTCACTTAACACACTAAAACCTTAGACGCAGCACGACGACGCAACGTGGTGAAGAAGTTACAAAATTGGGATCAACATCTTATACAAAGGCTAGGGTCTTGACAGTGAAGTAAGCTTTGGTCGCAATTCCTCTCATTTCTTTGCTCATATTTTAGTTTTAGGTCATAAATATATATTTTCAATGCATGCAGAAATGAAAAAAATCACACATAGGGTAACTATGTATAGTAATAAAACTTAAACATTAGAATGCAAATATTGACCGTGGCACAATGTAAATCACGGTCAACTTCCTTTAATGTTAGTAAATTGTTTAAGACGACTTGCTAAGGTCGATGATATAACACAACGCGCTTACAAAAACCTCAAACAATGATGAGGAAAACGTTAAAAAAATGATTTCGTCGTTTATTGGTAAGGCAGTGCACAATTACATTTCAAACGCTTTATCTTTAAATCTTATTGGCGTTAAATATTAAGTTATTCATAACTTAATATAAGTTAGTCATGACTAACTAATGATAGATTTCGAGAATTAGGTAATAAATATATTAAGCTACCTTCGTTTTAAATCTCATACTGGGAACTAATAGTAACGTATCTACGCACAGCAAATAAAAACGGAAAAAGGAATACCTTCCCTGGTGTAACTCTTGTGGTCATAGTAGCAGACGACTTTGCTGGTGGTGAGTGGTTGGTTGCCGGCGGCCAAGGCCAGCAGGCCGGCGAACGCGAGCAGCAGCTTCATGTTGGTCGGTTTCGGAGGTGACTGATCACCACGGAGCGTGTGTGGCGAATGAGATTCAAGCTCAGCGCCACTAAACTCGTTGAGCCGCAGACGGGTCAAAGACTAAGATGAGCGACTGGAAATCGTTTTGACCTATCTTACGCGTCGAAGTCGGTAAGAAAACATTTTAGGTACAGAGTCAGAAAAAAACTGCTTCGAAAGGTCTCGTTTTAAGGGGTTCGTAGTCCAACAAGAAAGCCTTGTAGTTTCGCCGTGTCCACCTGTCCGTCCGCGATTTCACTCACATACCTTTGGTAGGTACTACTAGTAGGTACTCACATACCTTGTCTACGCTTAATTTTAATTTTGCATTTGAATTTTGAACAAATAAAATAAAATATAAAAATTCCCAATTGTTGTAGGTGCCTCCAAAACGGTTTTTATACTATTCTCTTACACCAAACATCTGCACGGGATAATCGTTGTTGATATTACTTACGCGGTTCAAAATAAAAATCACATGGGTACCATAGCTTGTTGAATAACAACATTATTTCTTATCGCTAGGTACAACATTCCTACCTTGGAAGTGAATAAATATTAAAATAAAAGTTTGTTTCGATTGCTCTTTTACCTCCTTGCTCCTTAAAAATTGGTAAATGCTCCGATCCGAGGGACGACATCCGAGGGAGCATATACCAATTTTTAGTTACCAAATTACATTTCAGCATGTTTTCATAAAAACCTTCTGAAAACCATTGCTACCATGACCATATAATTCTAATCATCTAATTTCATTTTATCTTGAGTTTCCCAAAAAAGAAATACAACTGGCTGGTATGTTATAACTTATAAGTGAAGATCGCGTATCGCAGGTTTTATCATAGATTTTGTTACATTCTGTGATTGAGTAATAGGCGTTCTACGAGTATAACAATAAGTTACCACACATTTGATTTTAAACGGACAGGTTTCCAAGTAAAGCTAGGAATGTTTATGCCTAATTGATGAATCTCGACATGTTTACTCTTTGATGACGCTTTACTCTTTCATTCTTCTACTCGATGCAGTGATGTCATTTTTGGTACCGCCAATCGCCATCATGTCGAAAATCATTCAATTCATTCTCAGTTGGGGTGATGTTACTATTGGTAGAGGTGAGGGTAATTTAAAATTCAAGCTTGTTTTTATTTTCAAAGTTATGAATTTTAAGTACCTACCTAACTACTTACTGTTAATAAAAAGTTGCAACAGGTTGGTTAACCTACCAAGCAATTTTTACATTATAAAAAGAGCTAGAAATAGAAAATAAAGCGCATTGACGATTTTTCTGTTTTAAATCTGGAAAATACTTACATTAACCAACTTTCATTTGTTTATCCTTTCTTTTTCTTTATCATAGTTAAGAGCTCGGACTTGAACCCTATAGTATATGGGTTAATGTAAATGACAGGGAGCTTATCAGTGCGACAGTAGGTAACCGTACCAGTAGCCAGCCAGAATCATCACAGTGTTCAATGCTCAGTTTAGACAATTTTTCATAGATTAGGTTATAATCTCACAATGCTCTGACTGAATGACATATCAACTACAGCCCAAAATCCTATTAATATTATTAGGATTTGAAATGTTTTCAATACTTTGTAATGACAAATAACACCTAATTCTCCTAAAGTGTCTTAAGTCTCCTTGCCCCATACGCTGCCCTCTGTAACCACGGACGCTAAAAGTATTCTAAACCTGAAATTTTGCACCATGCTTTCTTTTATACACTTAGTGTAGGTAAGCATTAAGAAAAGATTGTTGGAAATTCGATTTTGAATGGAACTTATCGTGTTGAATTACATTGATTAAAAATGTTAGGTACTTTAGCTATTAGGTTACAAAATGAGAATAACGTATTTCTGGATAATTGGGAATGAAAACTCGTAAGGGGATAAAAAGGAAGATGGAAAGTTGTACGGGAAATTCGACATTTGCGCGGACTAAGTATCATTTTATTATAGTTTATTCTTCTACTGCACTCGAAAAAAAGCCTTTATTATGTATAGTCCATGATTAGTACCTATAGGTATACTAGTCGGTGGTGAAGATTGGTATACTAATAGACGAGCTGCTAACTAATTTGAAAGATATAATATTCATTTCTACAAAACTAGAGAGCCAACTCTTCAAATAACGTTTTGACCTTTGCTACACTTTAAGCTTATCACAGTAAGATGATAGCTATTCAGAAATATGTAAGTAGCTATTAATAAGTAGTATCCATCTCATTAGGCAGGTCCTTACTTACAAAAAAACTACCAAGTGCGTGTCGGTCTTCGTTTAAGTGTAGGGTTCCGTTGATACGTCACAATTCTTGAAATAAATAAAAACCGGCCAAATGCGAGTCGGACTCACACGAAAAGTTCTGTACCATTATCTTAGACCATTATCTACTTCATCTAAGTCATTATACATAGATAAATCATTTATTCTAAGGATTTTGAATTTGGTACAAAATTATCTAACAACCAAGTTCAACGACTAATAAAGTTATCTTTAGCCCCTATAGTTTTCCTTTAAAGTTTATGAAAGCACTATGATTATGTTTTAGAGTTTTTATAAGCCTTTTGATAGACAGACAGACAGAACACAAGGGTTCCTTGTCAGGACAACGAAACCGTAAAAATACGAATAACATTACACATCTAAGATCAAAATAAATCAAGTTGGCACCTACTTAGCTACTCATTTATTCAAATGACTACTTAGGACCCAGTTTTTCAACTTGTGCTCAAATAAAAGGATCGTTGACCATTTCAACCTTGAAGAGACGGTTATATATAGCTGTAAAAAGCTAGGTTAAACAAGTTACTAGGTAAATACGAATACATAAGTTATAAAATTAGAATCAACGACCTGGGACTGCTAATCTACTAAGGAATAAACTAAGTCCAACATAGTAAGCTATCTCTTAAGAGTACCTTCATGTGTCTGTTTAATCAAATTACCAGTTCACAGGAGTTCAAACAATCTGCCTGCTCAATGCAGATGACAATGACTGGCATGCGATACTTGTGGCCTGTCCATAAACATTTGAGCCCACTGAAAACCAGCGCCAGGGCCTTCTGGGGGCTGAAAAGAGTCGCTGGCGAACAGGTCAGGTCTCGAGAAAGACCTGTTAGCTAGCGACTCATTTCAATCGTCCGTGCCGTCATCTCAGCCGAGGCGACAACATCTGCTGAGGATGCCGCGTGGAGTGGCCCAAAATTGTGGAGAGTGGAGAAAGGGTAGGGAGGTCTTTGCCCTGCAGTGGGACACAACAGGCTCCTAATATTGCATAATTACATTAACTTTAGAGTTTAAAGGAAAACTATAGCGGTTAAGATGATAATAATATAATAATAAATTGTTTCAATAAACACACCAATTACCTAGCCCCAAACTAAGCGTCAGCTTGTGCTATGGTGACTAGGATAACGGATAGAAATACTTAAATACATATAAGCATCCATGACTTAGGTACAAATGCTCGTGCTCATCACACAAACATTTGCCCCTTGCGGGATTCGAACCCGCAACCGCCTGGTTTAGAAGTCCGGTGCGCGAACGACTACAACAAGACGGTCGTCACTTTATTAGTTTAGCCAAAGAACATTTAGCGCAGTAATATTCGTTGAACTTTGGTGTTGGATAATTTTGTACCAAATACAAAATCCTTAGAATAAATAATTGTGCCCAAGTAGTTCCTACAGACCCCTTCGTGCACTAGTCCGACTGGCACTTGGCCGGTATAATATATATTTTATATAAGTTTAGACACAAAAAGAGCGATCTTACCGACTGCTAAACAGGTTAATTGTCACAAAAAGAGCTCACTCTGTAAAGGTGATACTTTAACTAAAGTCACTTTTATGTCTAGCTAGATGGTTTAGCCTTTCTTCTCCGTTCGTGTGACACGCACTTCGTCTTTCTGGGACTTACTTATACTTACTTATTATAGTACTTACTTACTGCAGAATTGTAAGTTGACTAGTACCTATTGTGTGTACAACCTATCGTAGGCATAACGTTTGTACCTAACCTATTACCTAAAAGTGGGTAGGTACTTACTTATATACCTACCTCGAGTAACCCTATTCAAGGATCGATAAGCAAATCACATGTTCTGCATACAAAAACAAGTCTGACTCATAAGTAAGGTGATGCATGCTCGATTATGCCTATATACCCACCTACCTTACTTACTTATGTGCATCTACGCCATCGCGGCAGCGGTTGGTACCTACCCTTTTATTGTACCCAATTAGCGACATTGGCGTATACCGCTCTCAGTGAGACATTCACTTAAAAATTACCTGACACTGCTGTAATAAAGTAAAATATACTAGGTACAGACAACCCACTTGGTCGTGGCCTGGCAGGCACTTGGTTTTTTATTTATTTATTCTGAGAATGCTGCATGTTGCGGAAGGTATTGTATCCCTGAATGAAGTGAAATCGTTAAAAACAATATCACCCTGGTAAGTTGGTAAAAATAATAATTTGCAGTCGGAACGGGCTTATATGCTGCGGGAGATCAGAACTATAACGCCTTTTAACTAGGGGCTAGTGCCTACCTATTAGTTTGTGTAAATCCTCTCAAAATAGGATACAGAACAATAGAACCCTTAGGCGGTTGTCCCACCAGCAACAATGAGCGAGAAGCAAATAGGCTAAGAAACTAGAAACGAGTTGGCTATAAATTAGCGTATTTGGACTATAGTTTTAGTTTTTATTATTTGTCTTGAAAGAAAAGGATACAAACTAGCATAAGAACTATTACATAACTAAGCTTGTTTGTGGGTATCATTATCAATAAATAAAAATTAAAACGATCTAAGAGTATATTTAATACAAAGTCACAGTAGACTCGGTTCATTGAAATAAATAAATGAAACCACTGCGACATTTGGTTTAATCACGGTCAACAATAACTTTTATATTGTAGTACTCGTACCTATCGTACCAATGTGAAATATAAAAATTGTGAAACAAACAATAAACTACATGAAACAACATACATTTCATACGTAAGAGTTAAACATTAAAATTCGTTTGACCCTGACCCGCAATATCTGCAGATGTGAAGACCATGTTGACATTTATATTGAACTCGGAGGGGAGTCCCTTTTATTAATATAATATTGATATTTGAATAACAAGACGCTTTTCAAGGCATAGGTGACGTTTTATGTTAACACCTAAGTATTGATATTTTCCTTGTTTTATAAGAAATGACATAAGCAACAGCTAAGCTAGCATTTAACATTAGCATTACGGGGCTAGGGCTAGCATTTAGCTGAACCTTAATTCAGTGAATTAAATCAATTTTGATAAAATGGTCTGGATAAGGCAGCGATTATCTTATAATCGCTATAATTTTGTGGTCTTATGATCCTCGAAGCGTTAATATAATAATTTGTCTCTGGTGTCTGTAATGTTTTACACACCTAAACCGTTGAAGCAGTTTTGATACAGGTAAGTATAGAGTAGGGTTCTTCTACTCATAAAATATAGGTCCAGAGTTAGGAAGTTCGTGGTGTTACACCTTTGTGCCTCAGAAAGCACGCTAAGCCCGTAAGCCATTGGTCCTGCGTTAGATCATCTCTCTTCTCTGGGGCGCAATTCTATTATATTTTGTCATTAGCAAAATTGTAATAGAATCGCAGTTGTATGAGGGGTGTTCAAAAAGTAGTGAGAATGAAGTAGTAATGGTGGGTACTTGAAAAAAGATTTTATTGTCACGGAAAGATTAGTTCTTTGTCATAATACTCTCAAATAATTAGCTTTCTATCTTGTCTGTGTCAGTTGAATTCATTATTTGTTTCTGACGTGTCGATAACTCTCGCTAAAAATGGATAAAATTGAAATCCGTGCGGTGATAAAATACTTTTGCTTGAAAATTTTTACTACGGAACAAATTTTTAAAGATTTACGTGAGACATTGGGGGAGTCTGCTCCTCCATATTCCACAGTGGCTCGGTGGTGTGCAGAGTTTAAACGTGGTAGAACATCGGTTAAAGATGACCCGCGCTCTGGCCGCCCTTCGACGTCAGTCACCCAGGAAATGGTCGAAAAAGATGAAAAAATTGTTCAGGATGATCGCCGTGTAACAGTCCGTTTTATAGCTGAAGAGTTGAAGATTTCAACAGGTAGTGTGCATAGCATTTTGCAAGATCACTTAGGAATGAAAAATGTATCCGCGCGTTGGGTCCCGAGAATGCTAACGGACGCACAAAAACAAACGCGACTCAACATTTCAAAGAGCTCATTGTAACTGTTTCAAGGAGATCCTGATCTTTTTTTAGCCCGATTCGTAACAATGGATGAAACATGGCTTCATCATTATGATCCAGAAACCAAACAACTATCGATGTCCTGGAAAAGACCGTCATCTCCCACGCCAAAGAAATTCAAGACTCAACCATCTGCCGGCAAGATCATGGGCTCAGTTTTTTGGGACAGCCAGGGGTTGGTAATGATTTAATACCTTGATCATGGAGCCACTATCACAGGAAATATCTACGCAGAACAAACAAAAAATTACGTCAGGAAATCCTTAAAAAGCGACGAGGAAAACTCTTGAAAAAAGTTTTGTTCCATCAGGACAACGCGCCGGCGCACAATTCTGCAGTTGCCATGGCAGCAATCCAAGATGCTGGCTTTGAGATCCTCGATCATCCGCCATATTCACCGGACTTAGCCCCTAGTGATTTCTACCTATTTCCGCGTTTGAAAGAACACTTGAGAGGCACAAAATTTGAAGATGACGAAGAAGTGAAGGCCGCCGTAAACGATTTTTAAATACTCAAGATGAAGATTTTTTTAAAAAGGGAATTTTGGCCCTAGAAAAAAGATTTGCTAAATGTATTGACCTAAAGGGTGACTACGTCGAAAAATAAAATTATATTAAATAAATTCATTTTCTTACATAGCTATTCTCATTACTTTTTGAACGCCCTTCGTATAGCAAGCTTTTGACAGTTCTAGTATGGGCCAAATGTTAAAATCATGATATTGAATTACAATACTTATTGATAATGTAACTTAGCAGATTTGAGCCCCGTCGGATAGCAGTCTCAACGACGACCGAACTATGAGAGTGCGTCGTGTATCTATTGCCACAGAATAAATAATTGTGTATTGTGCACACACTTGTGCATAATATGTCCTGCATCACTAGCAGGTATCTGTTGGGATTGGTCACCGTAGCAGAACATTATGAAAGATCTTGTGTAAAGGGAGTGTTATGGAATGAACTAATGCCTTATCTGATATTATCAGACTAAAATTACTTATTATCTCATTAATGAAGTAGATACAACTGTATAACAAAGAATAGCATGACTCCGATCTTACCTACTACTTGTATCACTTAGACAAAGGACCTAAGTTCCTCTATCTTCCCATTCGGCCATTAAGTTGTTTACTTCAAACTTTGGATTGCTAGTATGGTCTATTCTAGGACATTAGATAAACCAAATAAACATAAATATGTACCAATCTGCCTATGAACAAATCAAAACATTGATAAAGACGAACAACAGGCATAGTCATGAGTTCCATGAAGACAGCTCATCGGGTGCAAATTAAATTAATTGAACAACAACAGGACTGTAACACTAAACCAGTCATGATTACCAACTACCTAGGTATATGAATCTAGTAGTTATAGTCCGACAAGTTCATGCGCGACCCTCTTGGGCCCTGCGAGACGTGCAGGGGGTCAGGAAGCGCAAATTTACGGTAAAATCGCACGTAACTGCCATAAGAATTCTTCTTTTCCCCGCACAGATTGTACCGGACTAGCCAATTCGGTTTTCAGAATGGTGTGCCGTGTGGCAACTGTATTCGATCGCTACAACCGGACACAGTAACTCTGTTTCCTGACATGGTGTATGTATAGACATATTCTTTCTAATTTGTAAATGGGGTGCCACGACGGTAACAAAGAGTCTAGTTTGCGTAACCCCTATTAATAATGACTAAGTCTACTAGCAACATACTTCACGGTATCAGTAATCCATACTTACACAATGTATTTATTTAGGTCATTGTTTGATTTGCGTGTGAAGTGTTGACGGGTTCTTATGTATACCCGGTTTCTTTTGTACCTACGCGATTTGTCAATCATTGGATTGGGCCATGAAAAATGCAAGGATAAAGTAATGTCATGTTCTTTTTCATACACGTACTGTTTAACTTAAATAAAACTTATCATTTACATGCTGTTATGTAGGACAGTACTTTAACAAATAAAAATAACTTGAAGCTTCAATTTATTTATTTTTCACGTCTACGTACAATTATGGTCAAAAGTGATCAGCTAAAAAATAATTCAAATAAGGAGTACCTATGTAAAAAAGCGTGAGACTAATTTGGCACCATATGTCGACAATATAAATCTCATATATAAGAATAAGACTGAGCATCCCGGGATAGTATTTGAAAACACCATGAAATAGCATATAATTAATAGGAATCGAATACTCTAATGCATTTCACTCTTCAAGTCCGGGCGTGCAGCTACTCACACTGAAAATCACACGACAATCACTTGTTCCTACGATCTAGTGAGCAAGCACGCGCAATCTTACGGCCCGTTTCAGTGGAAACAAAGTATGTAAAAATGCATTCGAATATCCCATCTCTATTAATTAGTTACAACGTACATGCATCTTTAATGAGGCGCCGCGGGTTGTTGGGACCCTTGCTGTGGGACTTGGCCCTGTGTTTGCTGACCCTGAATTGGTTGACCCTGAGTTTGAGGTACCTGACCCTGTGCTTGTGGGGACTGGCCCTGGGTTTGCGTGCCCTGTGCGGGCGGGGCCTGACCCTGAGGTGGTTGGTTCTGCCCTGCAGCTTGAGGCTGTGCCTGATTGACCTGTTGGGCCTGCTGGCCTTGGTTCAAATTAGGATTCTGGGGAGCCTGTCCTTGTTGGTACTGCGCTTGAGGTGGTTGCCCTTGCGGTGGCTGGTACTGTTGGTAACCCTGAGGGGGCGCTTGACCCGCTTGGCCTTGATAGCCTCCCTGTTGCGGGACTTGTCCGGGTACTTGTTGATAGCCTGTAATTTTTTTTAATAATTAACACACATCGGTCTTAAAACACGTATGATAAGAAACATCGACGTCGGTTTGAAGTAGCAATGATAATAAAGATGCATGTTTATTGGGTTCGGACCTACTATAAAAAAAACAATTTACGCAACGCACGTATTTTATGTGCCCATTTAGGAGGCAAAATGAGGAGGATGAAATTTAGTATAGATATAGTTTGAGACCCAGGGAAGGACATAAGACACTTTTTGTCGCGATATAAAAACATAAAGGGGGTGAAATGAGGTATGACCGTTGTTACGCCCATGTTAACCGTCACACACACACAACACGGCTAGCATAATCAAGTTTATCATTACGACGCTATGACTCTCTGACAATCTGTCTGTCAAACACTCAATGTGGCGGCACCAGGGTCGTGTATATCACGCAGATGAAGAAACAAGATTTTTTTAACTGAGTAACAATCCTAAAATATAAATAAAACGGACATTCTAAACTGGGAATCGAATCTATAACTACTGGACAGGGTCTAAGTTACAAGTAGAGCCCAATGCTATACATTGAAATTGCGATATTACGTATTCCTTGTTAACATTTCTCCTCGCAACTTGATTTCTGGATCACAATTCTATCAGTAATAGCTACTCCTATTACGATTTTACCTTCTTTGGCACGCGATTGTATAAGTAAACTCAATTATAAATAGCCACCAATTCGCTAACCTTGTGGAGGTACCTGCCCCTGTGGTACTTGGCCCTGTGGGGGATAATATTGTCCTTGGTACTGAAGTGGAGGTTGTTGGTACTGCTGTTGTTGTTGGAACTGCTGTTGCTGGTGGGCCTGTTGTTGTTGCTGGTAGTATGCGTGCAATTGATGTTGAGCACCTGGCACAGGCCGGCCATGGGCGTCCAGCTAACACAAACAATTCAAGTTATTACAAAACTTAGTTACGCGAGGCACGTAACCATTTGCATAGCAAAACGCTAAACATTGATGTGTTTATATAACGTATGAGGTATTACGCACCGATAATCTGTGTTAGTGTAATGGACCAAGTGATTATTAAGACATTACAAAAAATGCCCGCGCAGTTGTAATATGTCTGACATGAGAGGGCAGTGTGATGAAAACAACTATTAAAACAATAGAACCGACCGATAATTTTTCATCTAAGGGAATAACAAGCAAGATTTTGTAAATTTTATTTTTAAGTAACGCGGGCACTGGGTCCATAACATGTGTACAAACTTTCACGTAAACCTCGTTCATTTCAATTGAAAGAAATTGTACCTACTCCACCCGCGTAAACTACGATGGAAAATATACTGATAAACTGTCAGTGTAGTGCTTATCGACTGTCAAAAAATAACACTACTAACCAGTCCGCGTTGCTGCAAATATCTCAGTTCTTCTAACCTCCTTTTTTCGAATTCCTCATATTCAGCTTGGGTGTAAATCTGGTTTTCGTCAATCGATTTCCAACCTGTAAAATTATCAAAGAGAAATATTTATAACAAACCAAAATTCGCACACGGGCAGGATTTGAACCCACGCCAATGCTCTTATCAACTGAGCTACCGTGCAGTTCATCTACTCATGCGAAAAGCTGAATTCAGCTGAATAATATATAAAGTCAGCTGAATAGCAAAAGCTTCGTCATTGTTTTAGTCAGTTGAATTTATTCTGTAATGAATACTACTTGGCCCACTGTTGCAATAGAACTCGGGTAGATGGCGCTGACGTCACGCAATGACGTATTCAAAGAGACCGGGAATTTCGCACGGGTGACGGACGGATGGACTGCACGGTAGCTTTTTAAACTAATAAAAATGAAAAAGAGCACTGTGAGTGTTCAAAATTCTTAAAAGCTAAAGAGAAATCTACTACGAGTGTTCTGTAAAATATCTAGGGTGAAATACTGAGCTGATCTTGACGAAAATGATCCATGCATATAGTCATCATCATCATACTTCACACAATACATGATTACAGCTGCCGGTTCTGACTTGGGTTGTTGAAATCAGAGCAAGTTTTACCTTATCGCAGCCTACCAACATTAAGTTTGTTAGTAAACAGTGGAAGAAACCTAATGAGTCATTCCAATTAATGTCAACGCTTTGCGAGAAATGTGTGCCTTCTAAATATAGGAAGTTACTTAAAGCTAAAGACGATGTCATAAAAAGTATTTTGTTTCAAATACTTAATATATTTATAGCCTAGGTAAATATATTATTGAATACTCATCGTTTGTTCAAGTACCTGTTAGTTACGTACTTTTTGTGAGCACCCATATCTATACATTTAATTGATTAAAAAAACAAAACGCCTCAAGCCTTAACTTAAATTATGTACAATAATTTTGTTTGAATTAAAATAAATCTGTTGAATTAATTTTGATGCCATACCACTATTTTGTTAAATTTTAACATGTCCCTACAGTTCAGTGCATAACCTATGTTCCATCTCAATAGAACAAGTACATCCAGAGATACAGATGACCTCCCTTCACACTACGACACAATAAGAGGTCATTGTTGACGGCGATGCAATAGGAGTATGAGTACCTATGATATGAGTCATCTCAGTGAGATCAGGAGATCGAGAATCAGGATCTATTTTTGAATTACTCGCATGACATTTTGCTGGCGAATGCGACTTATTTCATATTGATAGACATAAAAAATGAAAGATCGAGTGATACAAAAATACGGATTTTTAGATGACGAACGATATTCAGTAGAAATCTGCACGCGAGTGATTCAAAAATAGAGCCCCTGGTCCACTTTGTATCGTCGATTATTCGACATAAAAAGAAACCTACCTTCATCACGATTGAAATCGGGGTTCTGGGTCTTGACCATGAATTCGTTGAAATCAATCAAACCATCACGGTTCAAATCGTTTTCTTTGAACACATGTTCGCGCATGCGTTCCATTTCTTCTGCCCTCTCGTGCAGGTCTTTGTTGGGGCCACCCGGTCCGTATTGCTTATCTAATTCCTTGATAAACAGTGCTTTAACCTCGTCCGCGTCCCAGGCGCCATTGCCATCAACGTCTAAGAAAAAAAAGCTTTAATAAAAAAACCAGTGAAATAGAACTGATGAACGAGTCAAAATTTTGGCTAAAAATTGTCGATCACGAAATTCAAGCGCGCGATCGTTTTTGTGTATGAAAATCGTATGGAATTTTTGGATGCCTTTCCTACAATCACAAGACCAGAGAGAACTTCAAAATAATAGTTTCGATGTTTTTCAAGTGTTTTATTTAGACATGTTTAAGGGCTTTTGATTTTATTAGAACAATTGATGTAATGTAAAGATTAATACTCGATAACTGTTTATAATACCACAATGCAGTTAAAAGCAAGTATTAAGAGGAAACGCGGTCTAAGTGACATTTGAAAAATAGGTTTTTGAATAAAATGTTGCTGTCTCGATGCATGCTCTGGCGGCCGCCCCCGCACCCCGCACTGCTCTATCCTTGACATTGTGTGAGTAGCGTAAGTTAGTGTGTGTGCGCACTGGACCTCGCGCAAAACTCGCCAAAATAAAGTATTTTCAAGAAACATGATGTGCTCTTTGATAAACTATAACCGAAGATACAGTACGCAATACAAAATAAAGTCTATGTGTACACAATTCTTTTTAGTGGAAAGTTTCTTAAAACTATGAAAACAAAGAAGAAAAAGTTATCAAATTCAGGTTATGTTACAGTCAATATTGAATAAAATTCGTATTTTGATTCCAATATTTACGTTATTATATCTTTATAGCAGGGCATTATGCAAGATATAAATACGTTGCTATTTATATAGGAGCTTGAACATGACACATCATTAAATAAAAAGAAAAAAAATAATGAAAATATGTGCCGTGGCTGTCAATTTTATGATATATCCTTAAATATAGTTTATCAAAGATATACCTAGAAATACGAAGGCGAGGTGACAGATGACATTTTCCGGTTCACTCATATTACGATTAGGTTACTAAATCAATATTTTTCAAAAATAATAATTTATGTATTGTTTTTAAATCTTTACAAACATATTATTAAGACACGACACGACAGTCTACTTTAACAACAAGAATGATTTTGCAAAAGCTTAATGTTTATGAAATTAAAGAATAATTTATTTTTTTAAATTTTGTTCATACGTGGAACGGAACTTTTTACTTATAAAGAATTGAAGATTGATTGACAACAATGACAACACCTTTCAACAAGACATCTAATTGTGCAACAATAACAAGTTGAAATCCACTATCTTTTAACGAAAATGAAGTACCTAAATGTCATTTATTTATGATCGCAGAACAGAAAAACATCATTTTCGTATAAAATGCAGGATTTATGAATACTTATGTTTCATATGCCCGACTAAGATGCCCGACACAAATGGTCAACCTGCACAAACATCATGTGCTTTACACGAAGCGATCACAGCAAGAGAAGAGGCTAATTATTGTTGGCGTGGAAGGAAAACGACGGAATCCCTTTAATAACAGTGGTTGGAGATGGATCTTGGGCGATGAGAACCGACAAAAGTGGATACAATACCCTCGGACAATTTCATATCAGGTGCAGGATAATGCTGCGTGTGTAGCACCTATAACAACGGATTCAGGGCACTGCTTGGACTTCTTCGTTACGGTAGCGCATCCGCGATGTTTGCAAAGCATAGAACTGATGATCTTTACTCAATCATTCGCAAGAAGACGGGCTCAGTCGAACCAAAACACTGTAACAACAACTTGTTACAGTCTCAATGTGTTTGTGTAACGACATTCATAGTTGTAACAATAATATTGTTTTTCTTTCTTTGTTACTAACCCTAGTTTTGAAGATAATTGTATATTATACTAACAAGTGGTTCGCAGGTGGCGCAATAAAAACAATATTATGTAACAATTTGTTTAATGGGGAAGATTACGCAAAACTTTTTGGTAGAGGGCGCTGTGTGTTTGTTACATGTCAAATATTGTTACTATGAATGCTTTTGTGGATTTGTGAACTTTTTTGACTCTAGACCCTTTTTTTGTGGACTTACTACAATGTATTCCTTCTGGTGGCGTGTGGATAGGCTAAAGGAAGAGTTGAGAAAACGTGGAGCTTCGTTAAAAGGGGAAAAAGCTGACCTAGTCGACAGGTAAGATAACAGTGTTTTTTTATACTTTTACACGTTTTCATAAAAAAAATTGTTAAAATAAAGTCTTAACTAAATGCTTCTTGTAAAAAATACCAGTTTTATTATTTCTAAAGGATAAAAAATTGTAAGCTCCACATAACCTCTAAAAGCATAAATATAAGCTTAGCATAATGTATTTGTTATAATAGTATGTATCTTTAGCTTTCATTGTTTACCTACCTGTAGTCTTAGAAGTAGTCTCAAAATCAGTTTCTTCGAAATGTTTGCCACATAACCTAGAAAAGTCACTTGATTTAAAGTTTCCTCTTCACAATGCCTTTTCCCATTTTTTTCCTTTACTGTGGATTACTGGGAAATTTGAAGGAACCTATTTCACCACACCCAATAGCTGCACAGCGCCCCATTTTAAAAAATACTAACTAATAACAACAATTCAACAAATATTTGTATGGGTTTTGACAGTTCCTAAGTAACAAACATTTGGCGCCCTCTGTAGGGAACTAATTTGACAGTTTGCTTCCCCATTGGTTTAAGAACCTGGCATGTGTGTGTTTCTATTGTAGAAAGTAAAAGTAGGTATTTTTCTTATGAGATTTAGTGATCTGCATCTGCAGATTGTCTACAGTATGCTTATAAACCATACAATAGATAATGTAATTTATTAGACGTCTTGGTGTGTATTACAACAAGCCCTCACTCACCTTATCTTCTAAATATGTATATAAAAATGAAAACTGACTTAATGACTAACTGACATATAAACCCACAGCCCAAACTGCTGGATCCAGAGACTCCAAATCAAAGGTTTCATAAGAGGTCTAGGGGTGCACTAAAGTTTATTGGAAATTCATCCCCTAACGGGGTAAAAAAGGAGGGGCAAGTTCGTATGAAACTCGCTCAGTTATGGAGCTATGTATGTGCACAGTAATTCTAGGAGTCAGCAACGGAACATCTACCAGCTTTTTTTTTCTATATAACACCACTGAGGAATAGTAGATTTTTAAAAGTTCAAGCGAAGAACGCTAATGATATAAAATATTAAGATTTAAGACTAATTATCAAGACAATATATAACTTAATACATCGATGTCGATTAGGCCAACAATGGCGTATCGATATAGTTATCGACTATAAAGCATCACTATACGTATACGTATTTGTTACGACATTCCCCACCCCCCAAAACTCTCCTCTTAAAGCAAGAAAGGGACAAATGCAGCTCAGACCAAAATTAGCTTCATAAAACTGACCAAAACAGCACTTCGTAGTACCCTGTTTTCTCGGCGAAAACTTTACCAATGATCATATTGTTTTCAAAAATAATTAATAAAAGTTATGTTTTAGTTTTTGTGTTAATGTGCGTAGATTTTTTTTGGCGAGTGTCTAAAGTTTGAGGTTGAAATTTGTCAATTTTCTTAATGTTTGAAGGCTCATATTTCCTGTGTTAATTCGGATATTGGAAAAAGCGAAACATAGGAGCATAGCCGTAGTAAATGCAGATATTATAGCAAAAAAAGTTTTCAACCTAAGTCTTTATCCAGGGAGGAAACAGGGGACTACGTTTGTATGGAGAAATGGTGCTATTCTTTCGTCTTAATAAAATCACATTAAGTTCAGTTAATGATTGTAAAATGCAACGACGATTTCACAAAACCCTATATACTAATGTTTATCTGTCAGCTATTATTTCACTTCGATTCGTTTCAGTGTTGCTACATTTCTTGCATTTCACGAAGACTACCGGACAAACATGCGATGAACACATATTTGTTTACGTGTTAAAATGTGCATGACAGCGAAATCGGGTAGGTATGTATATTATCGTACACGTAGCGCCGAGCATATTTTATGCGTAAGTAATATTATGCACAACATACAACCAAAGAACAAGATTGAGTAAAAACTGTTTGGTTGGTCAAAGTCAGCAACAGAGATCAGAAATTCCAATCACAACCTTTCAATGGTAAACGAAATCACTAAAATTGGTATACAGGGTATCCCAAAAAGGGGAAATCAGAATGCTATGGGAGGAAGCATGTGAAGATTTAGACTACAGCGGCTAATCTCAACAGAAATTAGCCAATAGTGCGCGAGACAGGCGAGTGCGAGTCGGATGTGGGCACTGAAGGTTCCTGATAGACAGTTGCAATTTTCACACATGATGTATATCTGTTGCCGCTTTAACAACAAATACTGTTTGCATAAAAAAACACAAGATACTGATCGCTGCGTTTTGCTGGGCTGGTGTGTGCTGTGACAAGTACACACTACCACAATGTGCCTGTGGCTTCGTTTGTGCTGTGAAATGCAAGAACCGTAGAAGTGTAGATACTTATCACACAATAAAAAGCAGGCGAAACCCTATACAAGAGTTAGTATTTCTACTACTTGCACTTGGTACGCTGCTTGTAACAATAATGCCAATATAAAATAACGTCGTAATAAGCTTTAACATTCCGCGTGGTATAAGACTTGCAAGATGAAATCGCATGCATAAAATAAACCAGATAGTGTTTATAAAATTGGCCAATCAATTGACAGCAGTAATAATGACTTAACTGTGTCAAAATATATAATATCGCTAAACAAAACATAAAACGCATGCTTTAATAAATCCATAACGGCATGCGTTATAATTATAATCAAAACGTTAAGTTGGTCAATAGTATACCCCATTTACAAACAAAGCTACATCGATTGCACGCTACAGGATCTTACCGTGCATCATGAAAAAGACCTTGGGGCTGAAATCTTTGGCATCCATATTGTCAGCGTTTTTCCATATTTCTAACAACTGACCTCTTGTAATCGGATGTTTGAGCTGCCACAGACAACACAGAATTATTAAGAGTAAACAAGTGTGACTCACCATGCAGCATGAAGAAAGCTTTAGGGTCAAATCTTTGATCCATATGGTCCTGTTTCTCCCAGACCTCCTCCAGTTGTTGTTTAGAACCAGGATGATGAAGCTGAACAGCAAGTCATATTGGGTCATATCATACAATTTAGTTCGCAAAATAAAATATGATTACGAAGATTTTTGTCTACAGTCAGTCGAAATTTTTGTTTTCCCCAAAATTTTGCATGGAAAAAAAAACAATGTTTCATTTGACTTAATGAATGCTCAAATTTGTTGGTTTTGAAAAAAAAAACAAATTTAAATAACACTAAAAATTTAAAAGTAACCAAAGAGTTTAACAACAAAAAGATACACTACGTAAAACTTTTTTTTTACTTTGCCGACCCAATTTTTTATACCGGACGAGTAAAGATTATACAGACTTAAAATTTCGTCACATTATTATAATTCGATCCCCGGTCGGGTCAATACAGAAATCCATAATATTTTCTATATTGTCTCGGGTCTGGGTGTTGTGACACCACCGTTGTTACTGATTTCCAATAACACAAGTGCTTGAAAGCTACTTACTTTGGGATCAGAGCAATGCATGTGATGTTGTCCAATATTTATATATTTATTATTCATTTTACAAGTCTCAAGTAATTTTGGAAGTAGTGTAGTTTTTCTTGGAAGCAGTTTGACATTTTGTAAAATATATTTTATTTTCTGTTTTTAGATTGAATAAAATAGTCAAACTTGAAGCTAATACAAATAAAAGGGTCGGATTGTAAGTCAAACCAAATCATAACAGTCGTTTTAGTTTCATTCAGATTGTAGTTTTAAAATTGCTAGCTTTACATTATTCATCATTTGAAAGAGCGCATTTCAATAAAATCATTTGACATATTTATATAGTGTTCGTTTTTATTAAAAAACTTATGTTCTTGAAATACTTAACTTTAGGTTTAAGAACAGTTCTAAAATAATGAACTTATAAAAAGATAATAATTAGCAACTTACGTTGTTTAGTACCTCGTGTATCAAATATTCTGATTTTTTAAATACTTACAGGCTGATGATGTTTCTTAGCATTTTCTTCTTTCTGAATATTTTCTAAGAATTCCTTCCTTTGCGTTTCGTCTAATGTTTCTAATTTTTGATGTTTTTCGAACTCTTTTTGCATTTCATACTCCTAAAAACAAAATAGCATTAAGAAAAAAAACACACGGCCGCACGAAATACTACCCCATATTGACCTTGAGACCGCCTCTATTCCCTACGTAATAAAAGCCGTTTTCGTAGTTCAAATGGTTACCCTGACGTGCTGCAGATTGCAAACACAGCTTTCACGTCATAAGAACATTTTTGTCAATAAGGAAACTAAACAGGTCCCACATTTTGTATTCGCAAAACTTACGAATTAAAAAAACTTAAATAAAAACAATTTCATAAAAATTAGATATTTGAATCAACCTTGAATTCCTTCTCTCTCTGTTTATCAGCAGCTTGCAAGTCAGCCGTAGTTTTTTTAATCAATCGCTTCAGATCTTCAATCTCAAAAGTGTGAGGGTTTCCATGATCCAAATGTTCATTAGTTGGTAGTTTGCCCATATGTGTGTCAAGTTCGTTAGTTAATTCATATTGCTAGAATAAATACATTTCTCGTAAATACAACATTAATACCTAAGTCCCAGATAATAGAAAGTAGAGATATTAAATAGGGGGACTGGGAGCGTGACGCGTGACCCACGCGAACGCAACGTGGTCAGAAGGAATTATCGATCTCCTTGGCGGAATGGTCACATTTCAGGCATTTGTGTGCAAAATCTGCGTGCCACAATGAATGCAGTGAATTTAATTACTGTTGCTTATTCTTACAGGAATGTTCTAGTAGTTGTAGTAACGAGAACATAAATTTGGCGACACAGGTTTGCGAAGGGTTATACCGAGTTATTAAATATGTCTTTTTTCATTGATCTGAGCTCTAAGTTAACAAGTCATACGCTATTCTAATAATTGATATTCACATATCAGCCTTGATACACTAAGGCATGTTCACTACTAGGATCGTATTGCATTAAGTAATACAAAAAGCTGTTGGTTGGTTGTGGTTTTGCGTTAACACATAAATACACGTTCGTAAACACGTGAATTTTGAATTTTTTATTGTATTTTCCTGGACATCATCTCTAAGAAGGCATCGAGATTGGCACCTACCTACTGGCATCAAGTTAGTCGTAAACATAAAAAGATTTTAAACTTCTCAAAAATATTCTGTTAAAAAATATTAATTACCTTAGAAAGTAGATGACGGAGTCTCTCTAGTTCACGACGCTTAATTTCATCTAGCTTAGTCCGAACATTATGACTAACAAAATCCAGTTGTTCGGCAATCTTTCCAGACTAGAAAAAGGTTATAATTTATTACACAATAGTTGGTCATCAAAACAGGGCTATGGTAACTTTTCGCTCAAGTCATCTCGGATAAATGGTTTATGTGGCATAGATGGACTCGGCAATCAACATGATGTCCTGAACACAAATAAGACATGACAAGAAAATGGTGGCGGTCGAAACTGTAATGTCATATAAAAACTTGAGTTTATCTATAGAAAAGGGTTACTAACCCATTATAAAATTCAACCCTGTATATTTCTTACTTATCCTCAGATATTGCATATAAAAATGACATTCTTGTAAGTAACTCTTAGTGAAACAAGCACAATGCGATAGGTTTTATTTGTGTCAGAATTGGGTCACAGATGACTCTTCTAATTTTTTAATTTTACATTGAAACCACACTGTTAACACACATTGACAAGTACAACATTTGCCCATATCCCAGATGGCTCATGCTAAAATTGTTTTCTACGCATCTGTTTGAGGTTTTGTCTAACAATATCTACTATAGCACACAAGTAGTGAAGGTAAAGTATCCATACCCGAACATCATCTTCATCAGCCTTCTCTAAGCGTTCCCTAAAATCAGGATCACTTTCAAGAGCATGAACTACCTCTTGCAAATATCGATGGTACTCCATATATCCCTCCTGAAAAAGAAAGTTTGATGTGATCTTCCTATATATTATGTATGTTCTTTGGTCTGATCACTGCTTAATCTACTTAAAACTAGGCATAGAGAGTGGCTGTCAGGAATGAAGCTCTGCCTTATACAAAAAATCTTTTTTTTTACACATGAAACTGTGGGTGAATAGATAAGTTTTATAAAAATCACTAATTAAATACAAACACATTCTAAGATAACTCGCGATATGCATAAAACTAAACTAGTTCAAGTATTTTCAAAAAACATACATTCAGCTAATTATTGTATTAGACTTCAGCCAGCAAAGATTTTACTCTCTAGCCATATGCAATAGAAAAATAAAAAAAATATTTTTAGCAAATAATGACTAGAACTGTCTCCAATATCTTTTTATAATATTACTAGGTATAGAAAAAATTTACATAAATTATGGTATTTCTAACTCATTTCTTGTATTTGTCCTCAGTTAGGACATTACCTAGAAAACAACAAAGTAAACTGGTTCATGATAACAGTAAAAAAGTAATTAACCAAATGTCTATACCAAAACCTAAAAGCTGGTCAAAGGTTTCGCATAGCAAAGTCATTGAAAATTTAAATATAATAATAAATAATATATGTTTTAAACATATGTATTAAAACAATCTTTTATATTGCACACTGTATAGGAAATTTCAGAGCAATTAAGTTACACAGGTACACTTGTCAACACCAAATCACAAAAATATTCTTTTTTTAAATAAAATAACTTACCAAGTCATCTTTAATTTCACTGTCCTGTTTTTCAGGAGTAACAGGTGGTGCATAAGAGCAGTGGAGTGCAACCAAAAGGCAGCAGAAGCTGGGTAGGAGCCTCATGGTGTCTAAAAGTACAAACAAAATTCAAGCTTATGCAACTAACTTTTATAGTAATGGGAAAGAAATGAGGAAAAATATTCACCAAATGTGAGTCTTGCCATATGTGCTAAAGCCGAAATTTAGTTTGAACAAATGTTTTTTACACATTTTTTTATATACCAAAAGACATAGTAATCATTATTATTTGTCAGATACAAAGAGTTTTAAAAAACTTACAAAGTAGAACTTTAAGGAAGGGTTTTTTGCTACATGTTAAAGGAAACTGACAATCTAATCAGCAATAGAAAATATTTCATAATTAGATGAACAGAAAACTATACATTTTGTGCTATAAATCACATACAAAATTATTGTGCTGTAATGGTATTGACTTTGTACCACTACTTCATCAGATTTATACAACAGCTATACCATTTTATTGGGGAAAATCCCAGCTACTGTTATCAGGATTATTGCCTGAATAAACAGATTATTACATGATGTACACACAATATGTATGTATTGTACAGTTACAGTAGTAAACTCAATATAAACTGATGAAAATTACAGGGGTACCTTTAATACATTTTAAAATTTCCATTCTTTAATTATTTGGGTGAACGAGGTATCAGAAGTGGTCGTAACAACGAAATTGCGTTTACTGGACCTTATGATGTGTAATAAAATTACACATTATTGTTTGAAAGCCAAGAAAGACTTTAATTTAAAAGCCTATTACTAAGTAATTTACAATAGTTGCATGGACGCGATCGAGGGAGTAGTAGGTTTAACTTTTGAGACACCTATTGCATTCTTTCTAAAGCCTAAAGTAGGTACGTAAAAATACTTTTCAGGTTCTGACACCTCATAGTTATTTTCCGTAATAAACGTACCTCTTACCTGCAAAAAAATCACTTGTAAAATTGAGTTCAAACAATAGAAGCGATTTCACTAAATATTCATTGATTTTAAAATAAATTCTCCGAGTAATTATTAGCAACAAAGTACTTCGTGTTTTTTATTGGAAATGAATGAAAATAATTGACGGAAATTGACTGCCGCAGTTCAGTAGTTGACATGACTGACGTGTCCTGCTGGCTGTCAGCGGGCTAAGTGCGAGTTTTTGTTTGTCAGTCACACGCGCTCACGATCGACCGAGTATTTCGACCGTATGAGAAAACACAACTAGACCCTCGAAGGCATTGGGCTCAATTCCAATGAAACCTGTCTAAGATTAAATTTAGGTTCAATTTAATATAGATAAATCAATGCGCAGAGGGCTTAGTCAGGAGTACAGGAGGCCTCTTTCACTCCATGTACCTACTTGCGTGTGCTACTCACGCGCCGCTATAACGGCCACGATAGAAATTCAGTTAGGTTGCCAATAACGAACGCGCGTAACTGTTTTTCGAGCCAAGAAAAATGTAATACCTAGTAATATAGCTGCAGTAGATGGTTGTAAATCATCAAAATTTCAAAAATTCAAAATTTTTCAAAATTTCAAAATTTGGTATTTAACTGTCATATCTCAATGACGTTGTATTTCACTTGCTTGGTACCTATCTAACTGTCATATCTCAATCGCAATGAGGAATTTTCTGACAACTCAAAATTTTAGTTTTATTGTATTTTGATAAATTCGATTTGATTCGGTAGTGCATCGCTCGGCCAGGCTCAAGGGCTCAGCTCCAGTAAAACCCACAGAACAGAAAAAACGAGTAGAAATCGTAAGTGGGCGTGATCCGCGTATCTCAAATGCGATGAGCTTAGCGCATGTGATGTTCCCGCCCCCTTTCACGCGCTTTAGTCGGCGACAGTTGCGACAGGGTGCTGACGCCTTCAAATATTGACGAAAATCTTAAAAAATGCTTAAGTGTACAATTTTTGTACGGAAAAACAACAAATTTATCAGAAAGAGGAGTAACATAAAATAATTAAGTAATTTATTACGTTATTTTAAAAGAAATTGTAAAGTTTGCGCATCATAGCAATTGGTTAAAATTACAATCTAAAACCAATCCACCACAAAGGTGATAAGGTCTAAACTTCATTTGTACCGTTACCTAATTCCGTATTAATTCCACACGCTACTCATTTAGGCATGCAATATTTTAACGTGCGCACGTTAAAATATCGATAAGTTTATTTTAACTGAAATTGGAACTATTTTTTCTTTACTGCTAGGTACCTAATTAATTATCAAAGGATTTGAAACGTCATCAGGTTAAAATGTTTAATATAAATTGTAAAAATAATCCGTTAATCGTTAAATTATGATGAACTTAATCCCGTAATAAGAAAAAACCGGCCAAGTGCTAATCGGACTTACGTATTAAGGGTTTCGTATCGTCGTTATCTACTTCGTCTTAGTCACTTTAGAGAATTTAAGGATTTTGTATTTAGTACAAAATTATTCAACAAACAAGTTCTACGAATATTACTGCCAAATTGATAAAGTTATCTTAATCGGTTAATCATTGTTGCGATGGGGGTTTTTAAAAATTTTAATTAAATTTTTTTAATCGCCAGAACCGACTTTTTTTTATTGCACCTTACTTATCAAGCCCTTTCATTCGAAACCAATATTGAAGGAGTTGTGAAAAAAATTCAGTTCGCCATTTTGTGGTGGCGGCCATTGTGGCTTCTTTGAAATTAATAACATCGTATAGTATTTTACTAGACAAGCCTTTTCATTTGATACCCATGTTGTGAGAATTGTAAAAAAATATGTTATTCGCTATTTTGTGATTTTCATCAAACATAGCTAAAAACACTCCCGGATAATTTATCAAACAAAAAAAAACGAAATCGGTTCATCTTTTCGGGAAATACGATGCTACAAACAGACAGACACGTCAAACTTATAACACCCCATGCTCTCGTTTTTGCGTCGGGGGTTAACAATACTTATTTATACACACACAAGCATAATTCTAGTTTTTTTATGACAATCGAGGTGGAGACCAATCTAAGTTATAAAAAAAGTTTATGTCATTTTTGAGTAATATCTTGTGTAACTAACACGGGCACGACTTTGTTTTATATAACTAAATAATAAGTAAGTAGAACCTACATTTATTACGTATATTTTTCTCCGCACAAATTTCGAATTCTCATACTATATATTTTCACCCCGTAAACCTAGTTTTTTTCTGATAATCAGGGCGGAGAATGATCTTACAAATCAAAATCATCGCAAAAGTTTCAGTTTCTTTATAACTCGTGTAACGAACATTACTCCGTTTTATATACATAAAGATAATAATAAGTGGGCATATATTTTATTTCCGGGAAAAAATTTGATGTCTAACTAGATCGATACTTTTTGTTCATTTTATCGTGTACATTTTGTTCATTTTATCGTGTCATTTTATCCTTAATTTTGACAGGAAACCTCTCTAGTTTGTGTCTCCATCTGGCGTGCAAAACTATTTGGTATTTAAAAGCAAGGAAAATAAGCGGCAGCCACAATTATGGATCTTATTGCATTGTAATATGGAAAAGCATGTCTAAAAAGAGACATCTAGTAGGAAGTACAATAATAAAATATAAAAGCATATTAGAATCAGAATTGCACAACTTAGGATCTTATAGGCTTAGTAATAAAGATGGGACTCATTTAATCGATTTTATATTTTAACCTCTTTCGTCAACTTAATTTTTTTTTTGTGGATCATGATGTGATATTCTTACAGATGTGTTAGTTTGGTTACACTGGTTTTCATACAAATAGGCGAGGATGCTATTTCTACTCGTTTTTTTTGTTCTGTGGTATAACCGGCATACCGAGGTGCACGATTTGTTAAGGAGGGACACGCTCTGGGACGGGAGAGGAAGATCGGGAAGCCGCAGCCGCCCGACCACAACCAAGCGGTTATGCAACCTAGCTCAGTCTAGGAGTGTTAGGTAAGAGAGGTTTTTTTTGTGAGGAATGAGCGTTGATGATGTGGTGGGCCATCTAGCCTTGGTGGATATAGTATTAGGTGGTAATGTTTCTTGCGTGCTGGTCGTGATGATCATTTGTAGTTGTTGTCCGATTATTGTCTACCTACTGCTATTATACTGCTTTACCGTTACGGTCTTTCTTAAGGTATTTTTCCTTATTGTTGAGTTGGCGTTATTCAGTTTGCCTTTTATGTCGACTTCTTTTGTTTTTCATAGGTCTTCGCAGGTGGGTAATTCACCTAAAATATAAAATTTTGCCTAATTTCCCTGGAATATATAAAACATTTTTTTTTCGTATATTTCTGTTCCATTTATGAAAGAATAGGGAAAACTGTACTGAATTTTCTAAAAGGGGTGTCACAAAAAGTTGTACCACAAAAGTTATAAGGTGATAAAATTTTGGTATCCAAGGAAATTAAAAAGAGGCCAATGAAATTATAAAATCACTCCAAGGAAATTATGAGCTTTCATGGAAATTAGAAAAAATCTTTTAATTATGCATTTTTCATTAATTAGTAAGTACAATTAGGTCAAAACTTAGCACAGATAATTATCAAAAAAAATTAAAATAACTTTACATGATTGGTATTCAAGTGTCTGCTACATTTTTGGTGCAAGTTTTGCAGAGTTTCGTTTAAATATTGTTCCTCGTGCTTGGTTTTGTTCTTCGTAACGCAGTCTTTTTGCCAGGACATATTCGGCTATTTTCATCGTCGGTAAAAACTGTTGAATATCTAATCTTAATTTTTGAACTTTTGAAACATTTTTCATTAAGGGTCTAGTTTTATTCTTCTTATCAGCCTATTGGAGTCCACTGCTGGACATAGGCCTCTCCAAGACGGCGCCAAATTTCACGGTCCTCCGCTTCTCGCATCCAGCTTCCACCAGCCACCTTCCTCAGGTCGTCGGTCCACCTAGCAGAGGGGCGTCCAACACTACGTTTCCCGAGACGTGGTCTCCATTCGAGAACCCTCCTACTCCAGCGCCAGTCGGTTCTGCGA
This sequence comes from Pyrausta nigrata, assembly GCA_949316185.1. Lineage (NCBI taxonomy): Eukaryota > Metazoa > Arthropoda > Insecta > Lepidoptera > Crambidae > Pyrausta > Pyrausta nigrata. The sequence continues at coordinate 8,145,459 of OX438936.1, forward strand.
CAGATATGACCAGCCCACTGCCACTTCAGCTTACTGCACCTCTGAACGATATCTATGGCATTCGTCTTTTGGCGGGTGATATCGTTCCGAAATCTATCCCTTAGCGAGATATCCAGCATAGACCATTTCATGGCTCGCTGAGCGACATGCAGTTGGTGGGCCAGCTTTACTGTCAAGTTCCATGTCCCATAAACCCTGCTCTGAAGACCTCCCAAATGTGGACGAAGACGAAGTTGCGGGGGGAGGCTCCCGGTTAAGACGGCATTACATCCGAGCTCCTGAAGGCAGAAGGAGCTCGTGAGGATCTTCAATGCCGTCAATGCATTTGGGACTACCCTGGAGGCATGGAGTGGGGGCGTTGTGGCGCTGTTTTTCAAGAAAGGCGACAAGTCGCTCTTGAAAATCTACAGGCCAATCGCGCTCGTGAGTCACGTCTACAAGTTGTTCCATCTCGAGAGTCCTCGCAAATCACTTCGCCACATGATTTAACGCTTTCCAGCCACCGGAAGAGGCCGGGTTTCGTAAAGGCTACAGTACCGTTGATCACATCCACACTGTCAGGCAGGTTATACAGAAGTCCAAAGAGTATAACCAGCCATTGCGTCTAGTTTTTGTGGACTACGAAACCTGGACTGTTTTGGAATCCTTGCAGCGATGCCAAGTCGACTGGCAGTCGACTGGCAGTCGCTGCAGTATGTGGAGGTGCTGAGAGGCCTATACTGGATGACTTTTTTTACCGTCAGGAAAATAATTGTGTGAGATAGGTAAATGATATAGGTGACGATGGCGTCATCAGTTAAAAAAGTAAAATATGGCAGCAATGTCCGTCCAAGTCCAAGGTCACAAGACAAGACCCATTTAGCTGCTCAGAGGTGAATAAAACGCTGTAAATATATAATATTTAAATATTCAAAATATTCTAATATTAAAAGACAATATGCCTGAAGGAATAAGTTAATATTAAAATAAGAGTGTTATTCTCATTGTGTGTATTGATTATTTTTTATAATCTTAGTTTAATAAACGAAACGTAGTTACTTCTTATATTTCGGTTGGGAAAAAACGCGTATTAGATTAACATTGACTCAGTAAAAAAAAAAATTGTTTTATTGAAATATAATTTCCATGGTACTACATAATTTCCTTGGCCAGTTTTGAGCCACGGAACACAAGGAAATTAGTGCCAAGGAAATTAGATTTATGCCTTAAAACCACCATATCCTAGAAAATATACAATCTTAATATTTAGAATTCGAAATGTGGGTTCAGCCCTACAAATACTATTGTTGTTTTAACAACCACTTTAACGAAATCCATTTTAAATCGACCAAAAAGCATCCATGGAAATTGACTGATTTATAAACAAAAGCCCAAGGAGGGAGTTACTTACCCAACGGACGCGAAACCGGTAAAAGGTGCGTAGGTCCTGCCTCGATAGCCGCTCGCGGCAAACTGGCCGCCGTGAAACGGTGTAGTCCGTTAAATTCAAATATTTGTGCGTTTCGATCTAAAGATCTAAACAACTTACCATCTCAGATGTCATACGCTACTTCTCGTTATAAATAGTTAATACCTAGTCAGGTCATAAGTTTTGTCATATGTGTAATATGAAATAATTTAGATATGTTTATTATTAATGTAACCATTTATATAGCAAAATGAACTTAATAAAACAAAGATTCATATGGTAATAAAGTTTATTCAACATTACCCCCGCGATTTTGGATACAGGCCCTCAATCTGCGCGGCCAGTCGTCTATCGCAGCACGAACGAGGTCCATGTCAATATCGGCGGCTGCCTTAATCAAAGATGCCTTGAGTGACTCCAAATCAGGACGAGGCTTTGAGCAGGCCTTTTCCTCCAAGTGTTGCCATATCTTGTAATCTAACTGACTCAAATCTGGACTGGAGGAGGGCCAGTCTTCGTGCCGGATAAAGTCGATTTCACGCGCCACGTCCAGCCAGTCTTATGTGCTTTTTGCTCTATGAGCTGGCGCAGAATCTTGTTGGAATACCCAGTGCCTGTTATTAAACATGGTATGAGAAACAGGTTTCACAAGGCTTAAAATTGGGTACTTGACACTATTCGCAAATAATTCTAAAACCCTATTTCTTGAAAATAATGGCATATTTTAATCTGACGTTCATTGATAAATTTTGAACAATCTGCAGTATTTGATGTTTATTTAGCTAAATTCGATAAAAAGTAATTTAGTTAAGTATAGTAAAATGTGACGTTATACTTTAGTTTCTCATACAAAATTTAAGGAAGAAGAGTGTTTATACAGTTCATTAAAAGTACGTCAACGACTGGTGGTGTCAAGTAGCTAATTTTTGCTAAAGAATTTTTTACACATGCTCTCTCCATTCTAACTACTCTAAAGCTAGTGGGGAAGACGGACATACTGGGCTCAATTCTAATGCGCCCTGTCTAAGATTAAATTTAGGTTTAGTCTCTCTCTTTCTCTGTCAAACAAATGAAATGAGACGGACTATATTAATTTAGAAACGTCAGACTAAACAGCTGTTCGTTGCTAAGGAAATTAGAGAACCCATAGACAATTTAGTAGGGATGTCATTCGAAGACAACTAAAGTTAGACGAAAACATACAAAAACTTGTACAAATACGTTAAAAATCGCATAACTTAATTTGACGTTTTTAAATTATTGTAGTCTGTCACTTTTCGTTTGTTTGATAGAGAAAGAGAGAGACTGAACCAAAGGACTTGTCCATTAGTGATTTTTTATTTGTTAATATTTATAACCAGAATAAACTTAAAATTATATGAAAGAGTTCACAAAAACTAGCCTTTCTGCATAATTAATATATTTTTTAAGGCCTCCGATTTAGAGAAAAATTTAAATTATTTTTTCTCTTTGTCTGTTCATAAACCGCACCTTCGCCTATACCGATTAACGCATTAAAAAAATTGACAGCAAAATTCTCATTCCGTTGACAGTAGTACCCGGTAGTACCTATTATATAATCTGTGGTAGTACCTAGTAGTATTTATCCACCAATGGAAAGGCTATGGTACATAGCCATACAGCCAGGAAAAACAAGTAATGATCAAGGGATGATGCCTCATTACAAAACATATTTTGTCTCAAAAATGGAGGCGTTTAAAATTCAGATCTCTGTGGTTACGTGTTTCATATTTTGTAGCTTAAAGATAAATATAGGTTATTGGTGGTTGGTGATATCTTGGAATAAAAAACCAGCCTCAAAATCTTAGACAGAGCACATTGGAATTGTGCCCACTGTATGACTCGGTCGATTGTGAGCGCGTGTGACTGATAAATGAAAACTCGCACAAAGCCGTTGATTCATTCATGTCATCATTTCTTCTTCTTCTTTGTGGGTTGCGGCATGTCATCATTTCATTCAGTCATTCAGTCATATTTTTTTTTATTCTTCTTCGTAAATGTCGTCGGTCGGCGGTCGGTCTGTGTGTGCTAATGCTTGCTTGTTTAGTTTAGTTTCAGTACAAATAGCTAATCTCTGTGCTTGTATTGTATTGAGAAATGGAAACAAGGGTTTTTAAATATATGTTTTTGCTCGACTAAAGCAAAATATTGGTTTTACCCTTCGTATATTACTTGAGTTCCAAAGTTGTGTAAAATTTTGACATACGACGGGAGGATAGCAACGTTGGTACCTGCATTATTTAAGTGTCCAGCTTTCTGAACCCATCATGGATTTTAAAATGCATGAATATACTCACGCCCTGGTTGGCAAAGTAACTCCAGCATTGCGCTTGACCGACAGAGCTGATTTGAACGATGCCCGGCGTCAATATGATTGCTACCTGAGACTACTCAAGGAATTAAATGTCGAAGTATTAGAACTAGATTTTGGAAGCTCATTTCCTGACAATATATTCTTAGAAAATATAGCGATCGTTTGTCATGGTATTGCATTGTTACTTAAAGCCTCAACAAGTGCGGAACAAGTAAAGGTAAATATACCTTTTGAATAATCTTTTTTTTACATGAGTGCCTAAAAAAACGAGTGTATTGTTTTCGCCAAAAAAACCTTAGGCAACTTAAAAGTTCTTGTGCCTGGTGCGAGTTGTTTATTTTTGTCAACTAGATTTGTTTGCCTCTTTTTAATGCTTTTTCAGCATTTATTGCAAGTTATAATATCTTTAAAATACGTGTAAACAAAGGTCAGGGGTTTTGAATGGTTTGTATTAACATTAGGCTAGACTCAAAATTAAAAACTATAGATTTAGTCATATTGGTTCTTAAACACAACTTTACGGGTGGATTTAATTGACTGTCCGTAATTTTTGATGTCTGAATTTGATGTAGAACATACCACAGCCAGTAGGTATACCTACATATTATGAAAGAATAAAATAATATTAGGATTAAGGTGCCACATCATAGCTTCTTCAATTTAGCAAAGGCAGTTGGTCAGATATCCTTTGAGTCAGTCATAGCTTAATTATACAATTTACCCTAAATTGATATGACCTTGTTAAATGCTAAGGTGTAGAATATGACCTACAAAACACATAAGTGTTAAGAGTAAGACTCAATTATCAATTAAAAGTCCTGTGTAGTTAAGACACTTGTAGTAATTTAATTTATTTAATCTTACTTCTGTGCTCAAGCTTATGACATTACATTGATAAATTTAAAATGTTTAAAATGATAATACCATTCAATATTATACCATATCAATCTACATCATATTGCTTTACTAATAATAATTATAAAACTGTTCCAAACTTGATTAAATATAATGCTTCATTAACAGTATTCCGATCCAGCGCCGGACTAGAATCATGTAAACGGGGCATACAACAGCTAATTTAGAATTAATGACATTCACCATCTTATATTTATATGCTGGTAATTAAGAAGTATTGATCTTTTCATTTACTGTGTCTCTGATAATAAAACATGTTTTTATGAAGTAAATAATTACTAAGTGTTTTAAAATTCTGTACCAGTCTATTGCAAAGGCGAAGAAGGCAAAGCGAAATTTACTTTTATTTAATGATATTATTATTATACTTTTCTAAAATTTAGTAAGGTGTTCTATGTCTTTTTTTACATCTTGTGCATAAAGGTCAAATTGTTTTAGATGAAAGCAGTCAAGGAGATTTTATCTAAAGATCTTGGCCAGACAATTGTTGAGGTCACTGATCCAGATGCAAAACTGGTTGGCTCCGATGTGCTATTTACAGGTAAGTTAGAAGTACCATAGTTACACTCCATGTGCTCTACTCCCTGAGACCATGGCCATATTGTGATTTCAGCCCTCTCCAGTCGGTCAGGTCAAGGCTAGGTCTGAAAACACAGACAATGCCTTATCGAGTAGGGCCACTGATTTGCTGTGAAAAGTCATGGTCTGGACCTCAGGAACTGTTATTGTGAAATAATCTTTGTGCAAAAAATTGCTTGCTCAAGTGTACTTCTGATTGTTTGTTTTTCAGGCCGAGAGTTTTTCGTTGGAATATGTGAAACAAGTAATGAAGCAGGTGCCAGTGCTGTTGCTGAAGCATTCCCGGAATTTCCCTGCACTCCCATAAAGGTATTTGCATTTGGCTTACTTGCGCTATGCCTCATACAGCTGCAGCAGCAAATTTTAAAAGTTAGCAACTCTTTTACTAATCTACTATGACTGGTCTCTTTAGATTTCAGAGGGGTCACAACATCTGAAAAAGTACATAACCGTAGCTGGCCCTGATATTCTATGTGTTGGAGCAAGCAAAGAAGCTAAAGAAATCCTTAAAAGAATGGAGCGGGAGGCTACATTTTCTTATCAAACTTTGACGGTTCCCGAAGATGATGCAGCCAACTGTCTCTATATAAATGGAACATTAATCCATAGGGCGATTGAAGAGATACCTAATTCATTTAAGGTAAACATATTTTTATTAAGTCTAATAATATTTCTGACATCATTTTCTTTTATTTTGTAAAATAATAAACAAATTGATTCTCAAGTGTATGTGCAAATAATTCACTTTCATCATTCATTTATTTACAACTGCCTTATTATTAAATCTAGAATATCAATGACTAAGATTTTTCTGTCTAAAATTATCTTGACCTTAAAGAGTGTGGCAAACTGAACTCTTTTTATATAATCTGTTATACTTTTTTAGACTATATTATATTATATTTATGTTGTTATTTGGCCTACCAAATATACGTCTTTCTATCGCAAAAGCATACTATTTTCATCCCATTTTCCTCTAAACTCGCACAAGGCATGTCTTTGTGCTCAGAGCTCGGTGAAAAATATGTGAGACACTTGGAAAGTTTACAGAGACTAAAAATCTAACTTATATGGATAAAATAATTCGATTCAATCAATCAATAACCTTTTAACCTGAACTTTTCCTGTTACAATTTTAGTTAGTTTTATGATATATCTCTTAGTTCATTGTGCCTCATTGCAAAGGCCTCCTCTAACGCCTTCTATTGCACTCTGTCTCTGGCAACTCTCCTCCAGTTGGGACCTGCAGTGCATTTTATTTCGTCCTCCCATCTATTTGGCGGTCTACCTCTGTTTCTCTTTCCATCCCTGGGGTACCATTTAGTGACTATCTTGCTCCATTTGTCCAGTGGGCACCGCAACTTGTGACCCGTCCATCGCCATTTTAGTTGGTCTATCTTTGTTAATACATCTGTGTCTTTAGTCTTTGCTCGGATAAAGATGTTCCGCTTTCTGTCTTGTTTTTTGAAACCCAACATACTTCTTTCCATGGCTCTTTGACAGTGTGCTAACTTATCTTTTTGGCTCTTTGACAAGGTCCATGTCTCGCAACCGTATATGATGCATGGGAGGATGCACGTGTTAAAGACTTTCCTTTTGATGCCTATGCCACAGATAATATAATACTACTAGTACCTATGCTGAGATTCGTCGATTTTAGTATTTCCTTTAGAGACCAATATCTTTTCCAGCCACTTGTTATTTTTCTATTTATTTCTTTGTTGGTCTGGTCCTGGTGAGAGGTAATCTATCCCAGATAGGTGTACTCTTCTATGTACTCCAGAGTTGTTTATCAATATTTCCCATGGCCTGGCAATTGGTAATATATTTTTTTATCTGGGTTCAGCAATAGGCCTATTTTGCTACATTTGTAGCTAAGGTCTTGTAGCATTCTTTCTAACTTTTGCGGATCTTCTTCAAATAAGACAATGTCGTCTTCGAATCTGAGGTGATTTAACTTTCTTTTATTAATGTTCAGTCCTAGCTGGTCCCATCCCATTTTTCGGAACATGCTTTCCAAAACAGCTGAGAAAATAATTTTATTACATCTTTTCAAAGAACTAGCCACCGACCAGGTTCTTTACAAAATTACATGCGTCTGAACCAATTTTAAAAGTACTTTGTTTAATAGAAATAAAATTTCACACTTTCTTTGGTTGAAGCCGTTGAAGGACTTCTTTGTTCATTCATCAACTTCTAACTTTATTTGTATTTATTTATGTTACCTTGTGAACCAGTAGACTTGGGATTTTTTATTTAATTCTGCTTTGTATGAAAAGTTTATAATATGATTTGACTTTTATTATTTCAGGTGTTTTGTGAGAAAATCGATTTCGCCCGAAGATCAATCTGTTTCTCCGAGCTGGCTAAGATCTCAACTGGACTAAGCTCGTGCTGTTTATTGGTAAGGAAGACCTAAATCCAAACAGATATATAAATTACACTTTCAGGAAGATATTTTCAACGGCAAAGGTAATCAGCCAATGTGTTCAATATAATATACCAATGCTTATTGTTGTCATAAATACTCTCAAAACTGTAAAACATGTATTCAATAGAATTTGTATATCTTCGTTGTTTTAATTAAGAAACAATTAAATTTACAAAAAAAATCCTACAGCATGAACTAAATATTATTATATGCATTAAGCATATAATAATATTTAGTTTTTATTAGTATTATTTAACTAGATCTGACAAACTTAATCAATAACGTGGATACCTCATTATGGCCCACTTTCACGAAATTCGTGAAATATATCAACACTAAACATGTTTTAAACATCATTCCTTTTCTGTCAACGTCGAATGATGGACAAAGACAGAATAATGTTTTAAATAATGTTTGACGCTAAATGTATTTAACGAGTTTTGTTAAAGTGGGCCTAATTGTTTTAAAAGTATTTATATTAGGTATACGAAGCTTAATCTTATACTCGACCACTATGAAAAAGGTTTGCTTTATAAAATATTTGAGCTTATAAATTACTGAGTGAGTGCAAAATGTCTCCAAGGACCAATACCATTGTAAACATCAAAGCATGTGAAGCATTTATCTCTCTATTTAATGATGCATATGATCAGCACACAGGGTGTACAAAACGCCGAACTCAATTGCTTTCTAATTGCAAAGGAAACCAATAATACCTGTCAAAACAGTACAAAAAATTGGCAATTCATCTTATTGCTTGACATAGCCATCGCTTCTGCAATAACTTTCAAATAGGCCGTAGTCTTGCAAGCGCGTAACACTCATGGTTTTAATCATGTCACAATCAATTCGCGGAATCTACCAATCAGAAATAATAAAGCTTAATCATCGTACTTATTGCAAAAAAGAAATGCTTTGCATTCTGTAATATTTTTTTGAACGTATTTATCTGTCTATATAGTACCAATAGATTTCAAACTGACGTCTGCCAACGTCTTGCTTGACAGTCGGCCTGCCGGTCTACTTATCTATAATATCTAAATATAAAAAAGTAATAAATTAAGTAAATATTTTATTTATTAGATGCGTTTAGTAGCTCAAATTAAAACATAAGGAGCAAAATTATTAAAATAGGTAGCTTACTAAAATTGTGTTGTGAAGTAACATTTAGCGACCACGCACATTTTAAATTGTGTTATTAGAAAACTTTTTTTTTTTAATTTATATTTGCAAAGTACACAGTAAAAGTACCAACACAAAAGTAACACTAAATGCAGAGCTGGTAGAGCACAGCAAAGATATCAAAACAATAACTTATCTCAACTTGTTATTAGTTCAATAGCTAATTGCAACAGCTAATAACATAAATAAAGCCTCATTCCCTCAAAAAGACTGATATCAAATAATCATTTGTTAGAAAAAATAGTTTTGCCAAAAGAAAAGCGAACCAACAAGAAAGTTCGACAAGAATGTTAAAACTTTAATGAAACCATCAAAAAACTACTCAAAGATGTAAATGTTAAAGATGTATAAAAGTAATCAAGAACGAACTGGCTGAAGCAAGAAAAGCGTATGAAAACAAGTTTTGTGTGAAGCATGATAACATGAAGTCGCTTAATCAGAAACTTTGAAAATAAAATTGGACTATACAACTAAGAATTAAAAAGAAAAATTACTGTACCTCGGGTCCGATACTGGGGGGCCGGAACTCTGTAACACAGGGTATCCTAGTGCAGGTTCCGCTCCCTCACTTTGGCCTATTGTAGGATTGCATGCTTTAATACTATTTAATTAGTATCTAAGTGATGTTGTAACGCCATTGTGATGGATAAATAAACGGATTTTGATTTGATTTGATTTGATTTGATTTGAAGAAAAAAGGGGAAAAAGACACAATATCCCATGAACTGAATGAGAAAGCTACTGAAATATTGAATCCACAGAATAGTAAATAAATAAATAAAATAATTAAGACAATACGGAGACAAAACAAAACAAATTTCAAATCATAATTTATATTTTTGACAATAATTTTGTACCTTTTTAATATTCCTGGGTTAGGCGTTTTAAATCATAAAATACTTAGTACCTAGTTAAAAAGGATGATTTTAAAACGATTCTTTGAAAAAATAAAAATAAATGACTGGGCAAAATTTTATACAGTGTACTGTAGCAAATGCGATGAGCAAATGTATACATTCGATGATAGTTTTTACGAACTGTAAAATTATGTTGTTAAATGTACTCGTATACTCAAGTTTCCTTATACACGCACTATTAGGTATGTTTATCTCTCTGTAATAATTTTGTACGTTTTAATATTCCTGGGTTAGGCGTTTTAAATCATAAAATACATTCTTAGTACCTTGTTTTGATGTCTAGCTACCCGCCAATATTTACAAAAGAATGATCAAAAACCGATTCATTGTAAAAAAAACTAAGCAAAATGGATACAGCGTACTGTAGTAAATGTATATTTTACAGTCAAAACCCTTAACCAGTCAAAAACCTTATTGACCGGTAAAATTAGTCAATTAGGTTATTGACTAAAGGTGTCGGTCAAGACCCTTATTGACTGATTTTGTCAGATAAAATCAGTCAATAAGGGTTTTGACAAACACTCTCAGTCAATAACCTTATTGACTAATTTAAAGAGCAGACATTCAGTCAATATAGGTTTTGACCAACGTACCCAGTCAAAACTGATATGACTGATTAGAAAGTCAAACGTTGAGTCAAAGCTCTTAAAAAGTTGGAGTGGTTTTGGTTGGTTCCGGTACAGGAATTGAAATCAAAACCAGTACCAAACTGCCCCTAAGGTGTTTTCTTCGGGCTTTAACATGGGGTCCTTCAAAAGGCGAGCTAACATGGCTCTCATAAGTCGGCAACATATTGCTGAATCTCTGACATCGCAGGTGCCCGTACCCAAACTCCTCAAAGTACAGTCATACTTCCCTCAAACTCAAACACTGCAATCAACCAAAACTGAAACCACTCCAACTTTTAAGAGTTTTGACTCAACGTTTGACTTTCTAATCAGTCCATATCAGTTTTGACTGGGTACGTTGGTCAAAACCTATATTGACTGAATGTCTGCTCTTTAAATTAGTCAATAAGGTTATTGACTGAGGGTGTTTGACAAAATCCTTATTGACCGACGCCCTTAGTCAATAACCTTATTGACTAATTTTACCGGTCAATAAGGTTATTGACTGGTTAAGGGTTTTGACTGTAACATATACACCACTGATCGATAATAGTTTTTATGAACAGAACTGTAAAATTATGTTGTTAAATGTAAAATCATGTTTTCTGCTAAACATACTATTAGGTATGTTTATCTGGACTATTTAAATGTTTATTTTTAGAGTAATAAATAAGAACTTAGTATTGCGTAGTCGGAAGTCAGTTATTATTGACATTATCAAATGACATTGTACTCATACTATGTTAACTAAAAAAAAGTATATTTTGAAATACTTGTATTATCCAGACATTCCTTCTCTGTTGTTATTCTTGTTATTTTTCTTTAAACTCTATCACTGTTAATTTAATTTATGGTATAAATTAAATTCATTATATTAATTGTAGGCTTTTATCTATATAGTTTAAAATTATTAATTTGATAAAATCTCATGTTAGGTCATTTGCACAAAATGTTAATATCAGGTCGGTAGCCATAACTGCGGAAATAAAAACTTTGTAATAATTCAAGTAATTAAAGTTTCAATTGTCCTCTAAATAAGTTTCTGTTTTCTTAAATAAATTGCATAATTTATTATACAATTTTTGAGAATTTCTGCACTTTATTAATAAAAGCTACGGTATTAAACAATGTTATATCATTGTAATTTAAATAGTAATTTGTTATATTTAGGGTACACTGCAGCACTATAGCATGTACAGGCAAGAAATTAAAATCTTGACCCATTTTACAAAGTCCTTACACATTCACAATGCGTTTTCACCAATGTCTTTGTTTTTGTCGATGTGCCAGTGCTGGTTTATTTTAATTGCTAAAATTCCTGGTGTCTAAGATAATTTTAATTATAAACAAGAGGCATAAGATGGCAATAATATCTTTAAAAAACGTTCTTAAAAATGCTGCCAACTGGCACTCTAGTGCTAGTTGTTATCCATAACACATACTGACGCATAATACTGGAATTTTCAACCTTACTGCATTATTTTAGAACTTCTAAAGTCATTTTAACGGGTCGGCATTTAAACCGTACTGACTGTACTTTAATTCTAACCTAAAGGTTTGTTTATTATTGTTGAATATGATAAGATTAAATTTTGCAGTTTATATTTTTGCCAAGTTTGTTAAAAATTCACCTGTCTGACCCTTATTCCATAATATTTAGTGTTCGTAGTTTAGTATAGTTTACTCTGAAAGTATTGTTGTAGTAAATCTTGAGGTAGGTAAATTATATAATCTATAACGTGAATGTTAAATATAGGAATACAGTCTTTGCAGGCTGGTTTTAATTACAATATCTTGTAAGTACAAGTTGTTGGCTGTCAAATAAGTACACAAGTTTAGAGCACGTGAGTCATACATTTCATAATATTAAATCACTCATAAGTGATGATGAGTATTATTTTGTGAATCTCTCAATAACTTAGGTTAATATTTAATCAAATAATTTTCAGACGTAGTAGGTGTTTCTTCATTATTTTATTGCACAAAAAGCTTCAAAAGCATTTGTTTTATTGCACATTATTTACTATGCGCACTGTGTAGCTTTTTATTTAAAAGTATGTGTACTAAAATTGTAATTTAACTGTCTTATTACTGTATTATTCTGCTGTTGTGTAATATTTTTATTTATTTTTTAATAATAATGTTGTAAAAAAAAAAACAATATAGTGCGTCAGCGTTTCAAGTGATCTTAAAAGTGTTTAAATTAAAATTATTATTTAAGTATTGTATTATTTTATAAAATTATGACGTTTATTTTATATTAGCTACTGTAACGCTAATGGTGTGTAATCTAATGGTCATGATAACGCGTAGCCGAAAACCTTATTTACCCCACTTAAAATAACATCTTGAAAAGTGGAGGCTACATTTAATGGAGCTCAACGAAAATCCTCCAACCAATACCGAAAAGAGCTCCCAACGACCATTTGTCGATTTTCGTTTGATTAACAGGTGGGAGCTACTAAATATTATCTTTATTTATATACACTGTTATTTTCGAAATAATGTCGGTGGACGTCAGAAATACTTCTTATGATTTTTAATTGAAAATACGCCGTACAAGTAAATGTTTAATGTTCAACGTTACCTGATAAATAATGAAAGTGTAGCATTATTTTTGTTCACTGTCCGAAAATTTCATAGAAAATATGGTCGCAATAGTGTTTTGACTTTAGCAACAGTGAGAACATTATTCAAAAATTCAGGGAGATTGGATCAGTTGTGTCTCCAAGCATAATAGTCGTCCAAAAAAGTCAAAAATGTTGGATTTAACTTTTCCCAGAAATTTATCTTTTTTTTAATAAATAAATAAATGATGTCAAAACACCATTCTGACCGTATTTTGTATGAAATTTTACTACCTGCTCTGAGCGAATGTTTATAAAAACACTACGCTCTATTTTAATTTAATTAACCTTGAACTGTAATTTTTCTAGGGTTGCTAACCGCATAAATCGCCACAAATTCAAATCTTGCGTTAATTTTGGGACAGCCTTTAAACCAAAATTCATGATAAGTAGGTGTTATTGTATTGTATGTATGTATCTCAACCATGTTTGTATTCTCACTTTTTAACTGTATGCAGTTTAAATTAAATGACATGCAATTACTATTTTATTTCATTTTGAAACTATCACTTTAAAAAAACGAAAGGTATTCATTACGTTGGTTACGTTGTGTATTTACTTTTTTGGCAGGGTTTTTTTAAAACATTATTGACAGACGTGTCGTATCATCAGCGGGGCTCGAAGCTTTTGAGTGTGTGGTAACTAACAAGGTGTGTAACTCAACGCGTGTCGTCTGCGAGTAACGTGTGTCTTGCCATCACTCAACGCGTAATGAGCCTTTTAGCTCGTTATGTTGCCACGAAAAACTGAAATTCACGCACATTCCAGTCATAACTTTTAGTACTAAATGCTACTCGTATTTTGGCGCCACATCATTCCTTTGGAAGCTGAAATGTGTAAGTTTCGGTACGAACTTATGAAAGCTTCAAGGATGAAGAACAAAACGTTATTTTTATTACACCATACGTAGAGCACCACCACAGCCGCCGGCGTCCACGCCAGTTAAATAAGCCATTGTGTGTCATTTGCTGCTTTTTTTAAGCAAAATTGTAATAAACGTACTAACTATTACTTAATGTATACTCTATCTTCTCACGTCATTTTCACTCCGGATAGGACGTGATTATACAGGTTCCTCCATGGCTATGCCACATGAAGGGAAAGTATCTCATATATTGCAGATAGTCAATTTTACTTAAAGGAAACTTGTATTCAATTTGAAAATCAAAGGACTTGTCCATTAATGGTTTTTTATTCGTAAATATTTCTAACCAGAATAAACTAAATATTATATGTAAGAGTTCACAAAAACAAGCCTTTCTGCATAATTAATAAATTTTTAAGGCCTCCGATTAAGAAAAAATTGAAATTAATTTTTCTCTTTGTCTGTACATAAACTGCACCTTCGCCTATACCAATTAACGCATGAAAAAAATTGTCATTCCATTGACGGTAGTACCTATTATATAATCTGTGGTAGAACCTAATAGTATTTATCCACCAGTGGAAAGGCAAAATAGCCATACAGCCAGGAAATACAAGTAATGATCAATGGATGATGCCTCATTACAAAACATATTTTTTCTCAAAAATGGAGGCGTTTGAAATTCAGATTTCTATTGTTACGTGTTTAATATTTTTGTAGCTTAAAGATAAATATAGGTTATTGGTGGTTGGTAAATCTTGGAATAAAAAACCAGCCTCCATACAAAAAAAGAACAAGTCCTTTAACTGCATTCAACGATCCTTTAATAGTCGCTGTTTAAACCGGGAATGGTAAAAAGATTAAAGGCAAGTGCGAGTCGGACTTGCGCACTGGGGGTTCCGTACAAACAAAGGTTTTATTCTACGATCTTATAACAATTTTGCGCTTTGTGCGTGTACTAGGTAAAGGGAAGTACCCTTGGACGAAAATTCATCCAAGGAAGTTCCTTATACGTTTTGATTGCCCTGCGAAGTGTTAGAAAATACGGCTAAAATGACCGTAACTTTGGATTACGTTAACTTCGAAGCTTGATTTCTTCACAGCTTCAATGAACCGGAACCATAAGTATTTGATATATAGACTCTTTATTGCACACCACACACAGTAGACATTTATATCGTCGGTCGAATCACGAAGAGGCGTAACTGATTTTTATCAATTTTACAGGAGCGCTAATTAAATAAAACGCAGGTGATATGAACGGATGTATAGGGTTACTTATTATAGTTAAAATACATATTAGAACCTTAATACATGGGGAATTTGATTCATTATGTTTTATTGTGCACAGTTTTTCTTTACCTTTTTTAGATTAAGAGTAATTGAGTTGTTTTTGATAAAGGATCCACTTACACCTATTCGTAATGTAACATTTTGAAATATTTGTCCATTACGCCAGTTCGATGCTTATTAATCCACACAAAAACGCAGGTTTGTATCATTTATTTACTATCAAGAAATAAACACAATTCTTTTTAAAATATATTGAAGTTTTGTAAAATTTATTATGAAGTAGTAATAAGAGGGATGGCACACTAGCCCATGTTGCATAAGAAAATCTGAACCTTTTCGTTTTTCTGTTCGTAGCTAATTCGCGCCTAGATACTGCAGGAAAAGCTCACATAGCCAACTCTTTCATCACCACACTCTGACAGTCTAATATCGGAAGTGTGCGTCAATTAGAACGAGATACTTGAAATCCTGTAGAATCTGGATGTGTATAAAGCTAGTGAACCTGACGAAATCATAGCAATAATCCTGCGTTACTGTGCACCCGAGTTGTCTTAAACTACCTTCACTGACTCTCAACTGAGACTGGTGTTGTGCCCAAATCATGGAGGCTTGCAATGCCGAAAGAAAGGTACCAGTGCCCAAGAAAGCTAGCCATGCTGCGACTATCGTCCCATTTGAGTCACCTCCATACTTTCAAGATTATAGAGCGTGCACTAAACAAGAAACTCCTGGCACATATGTCCTCAGTCACCAGCAGTATGGGTTTCGCCGGGGCCGGCTGACTGAGTGCGTTCATTGAGAGGCAAGGCGAGGCAAGGCCAGGCAAGGCGAGGCAATGGCTGTGTCTATCGACGCGATATCTCCAATACGTTTAACAGGGTTTGCTACGCAAGCCTTGTAAGCAAGCTTCCCTCTTATTATATTCCTGCTTACCTCTGTACATAGATATCTGACTTCCTGAGCGAACGATCAATTAAAGTAGTCCTAGAAGGATACTCGTCATATCTTTACGCCGGAGTTTATAAGGGGTCAGTGCTATCGACAACGCTCTTCCGACAATCAGCCACAATCAGTTTATCAACATTCGATAAGCTGCATGTACCTGATTGTAGTGGGTATTAAGACGATAGCACAGTTGTCGGTAGATTATCTAGAGAAATATCTATCGACAACTCTAGAGTTGCCAGCAGTCATAAGAATTGGTCTTGTCGAGAGTTCATGGTAAAATGCTTAGCATTGTAGAGTGCCGTACTCTTAAGGCAATCTTCAATGAGGGTGATACCGAGTCAGTGACGTCTAAGCCCACTAAAACACAGGCTTGTTTATTCTCTACTGAACTGAGTCATTTTGATCTGGCTCCATCTTTCCGCGGCGTTCTACCTGTTTCCGTTACCGATAACTTGCAACTTCTAGGTATCCAAATGTCATCCAATGTGATTTTTGGACAGTACATCGAGTCCATTGCCCAGCTAGGGAGCTTTGAGTTCTCTCTATTGTCAGGCGGTACTTCACGAGGCAACTTAAAGTTACAACTTCACTAAAGTTGTTCGAGCTAGTATGGAATACTGCTGCCACTTTTAGGAAGGATTTGAGAAATGCTAACTGGCTGTATTAGACTCGATGGTTAAAATAGCAATATGAATTATTAGAGACACTAAATTTTCTTAAACTAATCTGCAAAGCCTATAACATATGCGTTAGGTGGACTTTCCATGTTCCACAGGCTGCATCAAGGAGGGAGGAGGATGATGTGAAATATCATATATATAAATATAAATTTCAGGGAGGATGTGAAATAATTACACGAATTGATTCCACCAGCCCCTTTTTACTATCAGGACACAAGACGTAGTCAGGGCTGCCACCCTTATATTGTTCTATTGTACCACCAATTCGCACCAAACGTTTAGAATCTACATTGCTCTTGAGTATGGCTAAAGATTGGATTTTTTGCCGGCTCAAGTGCTCCCTAAACACTATGATCTTATTACTTTCAAGAAAACAGCGAATAGGCTGTTACTGCTCACCGTAATACAAAATTCTATATAGTTTACTCAACGTAATACAAAATGT
This sequence comes from Pyrausta nigrata, assembly GCA_949316185.1. Taxonomy (NCBI): domain Eukaryota; kingdom Metazoa; phylum Arthropoda; class Insecta; order Lepidoptera; family Crambidae; genus Pyrausta; species Pyrausta nigrata. Next base: position 8,162,692 of record OX438936.1, read on the forward strand.
AAGTTCTGACAGTTTTAACATGAACAGACTTATCTGAATTTTGAACCGTTAGATGCCCAAAATTTGTTTTCACGAAAAGTCGCAACTTGATCTGATTCTTTTCGTGATGAATAATTAAAGTATGGAAAATGCATTTAAGGCTCTTTGCAAATGTCAATACTGGATCTCTGACAAAGAATTCAGATACGATCTTTGGTGACGTTATAAAATGTAAGTTTTTTAATAACATGGTGTACTAAACTCAAAATCCCCATTTTGTTGGATACGCCTTTTCGTGATTCGACCGACGATATAAAGGTGTTAATTTCCACTTGATACCTTTACGCGAGAGAAAGGGTATCCTGAGAAGAAGGGTTTTGTCAGTCAGACGGACAACAAAGTGATCCTATTAGGTTTCCTTTGGAAAAAACACCCTTAATGGCATTCTGTTCACCTGATGGTAATACTGTGGCAAAAGTAAGCAAAGCAAGCACGACTGCTTTTTACCCGACTGCGGAAGGAGGGTTATGTTTTTCGAGAGTATGTATAATTGTTTGGCACGCCCTACTACAGCCCAAACGGCTCGACAGTTTTTGACATATGAGGTGTCGTTGAATTTGTGGAAATTGTAAGAGTGACATAGGCTATATAAATTTTAAAAATGGCGCCCGCAAATAGAAATAAAGGGGGGAGGAGGGATTGTTTTTTCCTTAGCATAGCAATATGGGTATCAAATGAAAGCCAGAAAAGAGACCATTTCAAAAATATAATATTATTTGCAGTCTGGTGTTTTGTTTTGAATAATACAACTAAAAATAATAAAAGGAAAAACGGCAATTTAAAAAACTAAAAAACCCGACTGTGTTTCTGTGTAATTTGAAATAAAAAAACCCTAAAACAAGAAAGTGGTCATACCCGGGTTAAATTGGTACCCATTTTAAAAACTTTAGCAGTCGGGACCCATGTTCGGAAGTCAGCCGTCTCGTCAGTAGATTGGAGTAATCTGCAATGTAACATATAGGTAAGTAATATGCTCTAAATTTACTAAGCCTCCATTTCTAGAATGAGTCCCGACTTCTATACAATTTTTAATATGGGTGCCAATTTAACCCGGGCATGACCACTTTCTTGTTTTAGGCTTTTTAATTTCAAAGTACACAGAAACGCAGTCAGGTTTTTTAGTTTTTTAAAATACCGTTTTTTTTTTAAGTACGTGTCTCAATCATAAATGTGAATTTTTATGATTTTCCTTTTATTTAAGATGCTAAGTTATTTATAGTAAAAATAATCCTTCCAATTGACTCTTTTGATCGGCATCGTAAAATTAATTGTGAATAATACCATTCGGCGGTTTCGATTCTTGGTGCAGACAAGCGAGCAGAAAGAATCTTTAAATGTAGTTAAAGTTGATTTTCAAATCAAAGAAGTCTCTTTTCCGAAAAAACGTCTATCTGCAACATTTAAGATAGTTTCACTCCACGTGGCATAGCCGTGGGACGCCCTGTATAATATACCCTGGATTTATTGAAGCCTAAGCCGATAAATTATTGACACACATGGACGGAAACCGCATCGACTAGCAATATATGGTTTGAGGTGTCAAGTTAAATCAGAATGGCCCACATAGATAAATTACATATTAGGATGACTTTATATGGTTAGCTTGCGTTGTCTAGCTTGAAACCAATACCTAATCTTATTAACGTTTCTGTTACCTCCTCATATTTATTCCATAGTGATGAACAGGTACCTACTTTCGTACCATGTAGGTTGTATTTATGTCAGACATTGATAAACTGCTGTCGAAATAAGCTTACGTTTGTATACTTCATGTTATATATACCGCGACGTCTACATTGTGTTTGATATGTACACAGCCAGAAAGTAGGTATAAGTGCGAGTCGGACTCGCACACTGAGTGTTTCGTTGAAACAAAGGATTTTATTTCTACGATGTTAGACAAATATGCTTTTTCATCTCACCTGTTCGGAAAGTTAAACTTTCATGTCTAGATAGCCGGTTGGGAAATAGCTTTTCCCTCCTACTATATACTCCTACTATTAAATAAAAGGCCACTATCAAGAGTATCGATAGTTATTGCAATAGTCAGAGCTATATCATATATCGATAGTGATTTTAATATTGAACTTTGATACTATCGATAGTATTGGTTTTCCTTAACTATCGATAGTCTATCGATACTATTGCTTTTGCTTCAACTATCGATAGTCTATCGATACTTCTGCTTTTGCCTCAACTATCGATAGTCTATCGATACTATCGATATTATATCGATACTATTGCTTTTTCCTCAACTATCGATAGCCTATCGATACTATCGATATTTTATCGATACTATTGCTTTTGCTTCAACTATCGATAGTCTATCGATATTTAATCGATACTATTGCTTTTGCCTCAACTATCGATAGTCATCATATTATCGATATTATTGCCTTTGCCTCCACTATCGATATTCTGTCGATACTATCGACATTTTATCGATACTATTGCGTTTTCCTCAACTATCGACATTTTATCGATACTATTGCGTTTTCCTCAACTATCGATAGTCTATCGATACTATAGATATTTTATCGGTACTATTGCTTTTGCCTCAACTATATCAATAGTTGTCTATCTATCGATAGTCTATCGATACTATCGACATTATATTTTTGGATTACGTTGACTTAGAAGCTTGATTTTATCACAGCTTTAAGAGACTACAGCTTACTATTTGAAGTTGATTTTAACTTGATACCTTCATGCGCTCCTGAGAAGCATGATCTTGACAGATGGACAGACGGACAACAAATGAGGATCATTTGTTGTCCGTCTGTCCATCTGTCAATTAATTAGGGGTACCCTTTTTCCTTTTAAGGTACGGAACCGTAAACATAATAATTTACTAATGCTTTGATTTAATCATCAGTACCTAAATCGGTAATTGCATTTCTAAAATGTCAGCGTTGTTGGTGGAAGAACTATTTAATAGGATTTACCTGTGACGCTATGAATTTGATATATTTTTTACTTACTTACTTGTCCTCCTTTTTGCAGATACTTAATCTTATTGTACAACGAAGCCATCACAATGTTAATAACAAGTCACATCGATTAGCTTCCAGTAAGTAAACTGAGCCCTTAGACAAGATGCAATCTACTCTGTGGCGAAGTTCGTTATCGCAAACACAATGTATGAAACTGATATAAGCCATCGAAATATCACGTGACTTTTGCATACATTTTGTTGGCGATAGCGAAGTTCGCTATAGAAAGATTGCATGTTGTCTAAGGGCTCTGGAGTGGTAACAATATTTTAGGTAGGTATTTAATAATGACCAAAAGTAATTAATAGGATCTCATTAGATTTTTATAAGTATTGACAACATTTTGTATTAATTAACAAGTTGAATGCTTACTAGTTTTTATTAGGGCTTTATTAAGACATAGGGTTCCCAATAAGGCCAAAGTGACATTTTAGTTATTTGTATTTACAAAAGTGTGATTTTTGTTTATAAAGCAATTTTGTTTCATTTATTACAAAGTTTAATAAATAAATATAAGTTTTTCAAAGTACTCGCTCCACCGCTCGGCCGGCCTGTGACAGCCCCGTCGACCAGTCGGACCCGCGCATTACGTGAAGCTTCACACCTAAACTGTAGAGCGAGTCAGGTTTAGCTACAGTTATAGGAACTGTAGCTAAATCTGGCTGGCACAAATAAGTCCCTGAAATGAATCTCAAATTCTAAGCTCATCGTTAAATTCCACCCTCAAACGGTCCTAAAATAATATAGAGAGAAAACATCGAACGGCTGCGTGGCACAATTTTTTTAAATAGCTTTGTTACCTAGACCTACTTACTTAGACCAATAAAATAAAATTGCTTTTACATTATGGCTTCGAGCGGAAAGCGTTGTTGGTCTCAATATCTAAGGTAAGGTCACCAAATAAAGCCTACCGTAATTTGTTTGCTACCTAACTAGCAGGTTTATAGTAAAAACGCACGGGTACTTTGAAAAACTTATATTTATATATTAAACTTTGTAATAAATGAAACGAAATTGCTTTAGAAACAAAAATCACACTTTTGTGAAAACAAATAACTAAAATGTCACTTTGGCCTTATTGGGAACCCTATGTCTTAATAAAGCCCTAATAAAAACTAGTAAGCATTCAACTTGTTAATTAATACAAAATGTTGTCAATACTTATAAAAATCTAATGAGATCCTATTAATTACTTTTGGTCATTATTAAATACCTACCTAAAATATTGTTACCACTCCAGAGCCCTTAGACAACATGCAATCTTTCTATAGCGAACTTCGCTATCGCCAACAAGATGTATGCAAAAGTCACTTGATATTTCGATGGCTTATATCAGTTTCATACATTGTGTTAGCGATAACCTGACTTATAGGCCTGACTCGCTCTACAGTTTAGGTGTGAAGCTTCACGTAATGCGCGGGTCCGACCGGTCGACGGGGCTGTCACAGGCCGGCCGAGCGGAGTCCTGGAAAGGACATAGGCTACATTTTGTCGCGATATAAAAACCACTAGTTTATTATAATATTGCCGTGATTCTGCTATAGGTAATTAATTATACTATCAGGCATTCTGTGATCTAACCACACATCAACCAATACTATGATTGACGGTCCGTCCATTAGGTAGTTTAAGTAACTTTTTTGGAACAAGTAGCGGTAAATATGTCAAAATCTGTCAAAAGGCTGAGTGAGTAGATATACTTATTCCTACTTAGGTACCTAAGTACAAATAGGTACTTATTTTAAAGCTGTCTGCAAATAGATAGATACAATTCCCCTGTTTAACGATGTATGCATTTCACAATTGGGTTCAGTTAGGGTTGTCTGATAGGCTAAATCTTTATCTAGAAGTAAAAAATGCTTTATTAGAGAAGATTGCAACAAGTGAAATGTTCATGTCAATTAGGTCCCTATCCCTACCTGAATTGGAAAAAAAAAAAAAAAATATAGTTTTACCAGTTGCGTCGCGCATCATAAAGCTGTTAAAATTTAGCTATGGAATAGAATAGCATTTTTGCAGTTTTAATGTTAATGCCAAGACTCTTGCTTGCTTCGTTTGCGCAATATTTTTTCTTCTCATCTTTAAAAGCAATGCTTAAAAGTGTATGGATACTTATCTTTTTCAATAATTTATACTTTTTTCGTTATTTGAAAGTTATTATTACGCTTAATAGTTGCGGTTTGGCTTGCATAACAAGTTATACAGTTTCTTCACTTTAAATAGCATTTTAAAGCAAAAAATCAGCAATAGCTTGGCTCGCGCAATTTTGTATACTTATCTATCTTTTCATAACTTTAAAGGGCAATTCCCAACATTTTGTTTTGTTCAGCCGAATTTTGATTTCCCAATCTGGCAACCCTAGGTTTAGTCGCTATGTTTCTGGATGTTAGGGAAATTATTGTTTGACTTGAATCACATTCACATTCCTTTACCTCTGGTGTTGATACTGGTATTGTATCTAATAATAAAAAAAACATTTTAGCTATTAGTAATATTTAACGGGTCATCGCTTAGCTTCATTCATTACGTATGAGTTTGATTCTCATATTGTACACGCCGCATGTCAGAGACTACCCTACTAATGCCTTGAGACCGGCTCTATTCCCTACGTAATAAAAGCTGTTTTCATAGTTCACGTGATCCTGACGTGCTGCTGAGTATACCAAAACGATGCTATCTCTCTTTACATACTTAGTAGTTGGGTGGTTATTGAGTAAGTAATATGGGCAGGGTTTCACCAAACTAGTTACTTTATACTGAGTCACAGAATAAGTAACTGAGTGTAGCAATTTTTTTCTCCAAGCTCTTAGCGGCTGCGCAAATGTTGACACTATTGTGCCTTGTTACCTAAACAAGCAACAAGTCGATATTTTATTTTCTTATAACCAACATGAAATCAGGCACTCCCTGGACACATTTTGTGTCCAGTTGCTTCTAGTGTTGCCCATGGATAGTTTTGATACTTTCGACACGCAACCTATGATAGTTTTCCTATCGATAGATAGATCAATAGTGGAAAATTTTATGATAAAATTGAAAGCTTATAAAAGGCAATATAGATGATAACACGTGTTTCCAAACAACATTAGATTACAACATTTCACATTATGAGGGTAACTAAAAATCAAGAAATTAAATAAATAAAGAAATATTGGACAACATCACATTACATTACTCAGATCTCAAAGTAAGTAGGTAGCTTAAGAATTTGTATTATGGGAATCTGAAACAACGTGGTATCACAACACCTAGACCCGAAACAATAAAGAAAATGTGAATTTATATATTGAACCGACTGGGAATCCAATCAGGACATAAGAGATGGCGACACCTTGAAAACCGGTATGTGAGCCACTCCACTACGGAGGTCGTCATACATAAATTATACTATGTATTTGTGTCTCTCTGTTACAACCAACCAGGTTTTGTTTTACTTATATACAGTCGATAGTAGGTCGAGAATACCTCGATAGATATTAAAGCAAAACTATCAATACTATCGATAGATCATAAAATCAATAGTGTCCACTTCAATGTCTTTTATCGAAAAAGATAAGTACCTATTATCATTTAATTTTCAATTTCAAAAACAAATAATATTAAGTGATACTACCTACTGTATAGTAGAATGTCGATATTTTCGATAGAACTATCGATACTACGTATGATTGATTTTCAAGGTCAACTATCGCTATCGAAACTATCGCTATCGCAACAACACTGAAACTAGTTGTTACTAGTTTTCGTGGTAAACTTTTCGTGCCAGCAAAAATCCCGTATATATTCTCGTACTTGGTTGACGGTTACTCCAGTGGAATAACTTCCTAACGCTCACCGGTTGTCGAGTATAAAATTGTATGAAAATCGTAGTCATAATACCCATCCGTATGTCCCGCACCTGTGCAGTTCTCGGGCGACAGCAGCAGTCCAATTTAAAAGCGTCCCCAATTTATTTCTGCTATCTACAATAGACATAAAGCTACTCTATTTAAATTGAGACCTATCGACAAACTAACGATTCATAAAATAAAGTGACAATGAGATAAGTACACACGGCCGCACGTCAGACTACCCCACATTGACCTTAAGACTGCCTCTATTCCCTACGTAGTAAAAGCAGTTTTTGTAGTTCAAATGCTGATTGTACATAATATTATTTGTAAAGGCATTAAAAAGGCCTTCAAGAGGGGGGAAATTAGACCCCCACATGGGGTGCTTTTGTCGATAAAATATAAAAAAAACTAGTGGTTCCCCGCGACTTCGCCAGCAAGAGTATTTTCCATATACATTTTCATCCCCCATTTCACCCCTTTAATGTTTTTATATCGCGACAAAATGTAGCCTATGTCCTTTCCAGGGTCTGGAACTGTCTCCATACCAAATTTCATCTCCATCGGTTCAGTGGTTTAAGCGTCAAGAGGTAAGAGACAGACAGACACACTTTCGCATTTATAATATTAGTATGGATAAAGACCCTTAAATTATCGCCGGTCGAAAACCGGACACACTGTATAAATAATTCTGATTCTTAAGACGTGTATAAGATAAGGTTTTTTTTCTGATGCATAGTAGTTTTTAAAAATAATCTAACAACACATGGCCCGTTATGTACCCAGCTGCAGCTCTCTATCCCCGAGACCTACTTTTATCTCTAATATAATATAGTATCTTAGTGACATGAACAATAGAACTCGTCGTATTTCACCGTAAATTGTATACTTGATTGCTTGCGCTAGTAAGACTACGAAAAGCATACCCTACCTGTATTTTGTAAAATAAACTTAAACCGCCTTACTTACTAATAATAATTAGGTTACTGCTATACCACGTGAATAATTTGAAATATTCGTCTCCACTAATGTGAATAATTAGTACTTAACGAAACGAATGTAGAAAAAATCACTTACTCGTCCGTTATGTATGCTACGAAAGTTCTTTGTTAGGCTCTCTATACCAACAGAACCAAAACATGAGTACGCCCTTGTGATAGCGTAATATTTTGCTGTGGGCAAATCTTTAAGAACTATATATGTAAGGGTGTTTTGCAAAATGCACTAGCCTGCAAAAGTTAGTACTGCACTTTTGAAATTGCAATATCTTTCAAAATACTTACGTAAGGGATTTCTGTTAAACAAAGAGAAGAAAGATAATTGCCTTTTTTCAATGAAAATTTCAATAGTTGATAGCCTTCTTTTAAAAATATCTAAAAAATACTTTATGAACTAAATACGAATCCTTTGCAACTATTGCTGTCTTAGTATGCCAAATCGTCGATCGATCGATGTTAATAGTGCGTAACAATTATCAAATCAATATTCTATTTATTTATCCATCACAATAACACCTAAAATTACATATATCGTTGAATGTTGTCTAAGATTTTTTGAGGTTAAAATTAAAATGGTTAATACTTTTTTAATTTATAATTTTAAACTAAAATATAAACTACTAATTTATAATAAACACTAGTTTCATAGAAAGGTAACATTTTCTGCAATTTTTGTTTGTTTCGTAAGTAACTTCTGTAGTTTAATTCAAATTTCGCTCACAAAAATTGATCGACTGAGTCACCGTGTCACCCGGTGGGACCCGAACCCACGACTCTTCGATATCGGAATGCTGTTACTAACTGAGCTACGGAGGATGTTAGTCAGTTGACGAATTTTAATAAGTGTTTGCGACGCCAGTGAGCCGATGTTCGATTTCATCAATACCTGGGAAATATGACCATCCGTTAAGACGAAATCAGCAACTTAAGCAATTTGTCTGCATGCTTTTACAAAATTTAATTTAATTTCGTAAAAACATGCAAATATATTGCTTAAGTTATAAAAATATTATATTCTGTAGTTTAAGAGAAATTGCAATTTAAAAAGTGCAGTACTAACTTTTGCAAGTGTATTACACCTATATCATACTTATGAAGTAAGTTTATTTTATCGTAAACTTTATTGAATTTCCAAAGGGTAAGCCATCCCTAATTGCTTAATTGAGGGAAAGGTCCATCTTCGGCCCTTCTGGTAAATTTGTCTTAGTTAGCGCATTACAGGGGACGGCGGAAAGCGACAGTTTCCTATACAAGGGCGTTATTCAACGAAAAGGCTCGACACCTTTTTCACCTTTTGGGAGTCCGCAGTCAAAATAAACCCTTGTGTGCTCATGGCTTCGCGAGTTTATTAGGTACTAGAAAGTACTTAGTACCTAATTTGGTGGAAGACTTTCGAATTTAAAGGTACCCGTACTTCTAACTTTTGTGCTAAATTCCCTACTCTACATGTAAACATAGGAGTATGAAATATTATTGTCTTTTTCCCATGGTTTATGTAAGACTGAAGAATCTCTAGGATAATAAAATAATATAGGTAGGCTATGTATATTGTTGTCCTCATGTTGAGGTGAGGCCTTCCTTTGCCCAGCAGTGGCATCTATATATTTTTTCATCTCACCTGTTCGGAAAGTTGAACTTTCATGTGTAGATAGCCGGGTGGGAAATAGCTTTTCCCTCCTTCTTTATACTCCTACTATTGAATAAAAGACCACTATCGAGAGTATCGATAGTTATTGCAATAGCCAGAGCTGTATCAGCTATCGATAGTGATGTTAATATTGAAGTTTGAAATATGTGTCGATAGTATTTATATTAACGGAGCTATCGATACTATCATTACTATCGATACTATCGGTAGACTATCGATACTTTCGATATTCTATCGATACTATTGCTTTTGCCTAGACTATCGATAGTCTATAGATACTATCGATATTTTATGGATAGTATTGCTGTTGCCTCAACTATCGATAGTCTATCGATACTATTGCTTTTTTATCGATGCTATTGCCTTTGCCTCAACTATCGATAGTCTACCGATATTTTATCGATACTATTGCCTTTGCCTCAACTATCGATAGTCTATCGACACTATCGATATTTTATCGATACTATTGCTATTATCTCAACTATCGATAGTCTATCGATGCTATCGATATTTTATCGATAATATTGCTTTTGCCTCAACTATCGATAGTCTATCGATACCCTTGATGACCTCACAGTCGAAATGAAAAATAGTATGTTTAACTCGGGTGAAAGCACCCATTCCACTCTCGAGCTATTGGCGCTCTCACTTCGTTTGAGCGCTAGAAACTTCTCGAGTAGAATGGTCACTTTCGTCCCTTTTATAACAATCTACTATTAACATTATGTGTATGTTTTGGTCTTTTAACTTTTCATCTGCCTGCGCTTATCATCTGGGGTCGGATCTTGTCCGTTTTATCCAATCCCGTCGGTTTTGGGCTGTTTCTAGGCTTTCACGTCTTTATTTTGTATCACGTCTCACTCTAATCTTATAACTAACTAGCGGTGCCCCGCGACTTCGTCCGCGCACATGTAGAATTTCTCATAGAAACTTCTAACCCCTTTAGAGGTTTCATTTTCAAAAATCCTAAAATAGGTCGTTCTTAATTTTTTACCAAATAGCTAAATACTAATTTCTCCAAAATTGACAAACTTTCATACAAACTTGCCGCTCCTTTTTTACCCTTTTAGGGGATGAATTTCCAAAAAGTCAGTCAGTCATTAAGCCAGTTTTCATATTTGAATAGTTCGATTTTCAAATGATTATCTATTTGGCGCAACTGAGTTAGGAAGGCAAATGGAAGCGCTTCGTACCGACCGGTTGTTATGGTCGGGGACCAAGGTCTGATAGTGACCGTCTTGGTTTATCTATCTAGCCAAGCTCGTGCTGAATCTTACATACCGCGGTTTGTGTTGTATGGAGCGTGCTGACAGCGCCATCTTGCTCGTAGGAGCCGAGCCAGGGCGTCCCGTCTGGAAGTTGCTTGCTAGTGTGGACGACAGTGGTAAGATGTCACCACAATCTACATAGACAGGCCTGTGTAACTCCCCGCGTAGGTAGAAAAAACGTACCTACGCGCGGCGACCCCTTGGAAAAGGCTAAATCAAGTTGGGTGTCGCGAGCGAGCAACGAGACGCCCGCGAGTTTAATTCACCGGCGGCGCACGGCACTATGTGTGATTACGTTGTTGGCTGGTGCGCTAGATGGCGTAAGTAGCTTCTTGTAGCAGTCAACCCTATCGCGTCGCATGATATTACGTCACTAAATAGGTTTAGTGTAATGTGATTCATATTCCAGAGTTATAAGAATGAAATTATCTTGCAATGGATTTCTGTAGGTGTCTAAACGAGAATGCGCTTGAATCTGAGGCGAACTAAATTACACCATATCGTTGACGACATTGAGTAGATATTTCTTTGAATTTCATTGCAAAGTCAAACTTCTGTACGGAGTACTAGTACTTATTATGTAACAGAGGTAAAAATAGGCAAGTATAAAAAGTTACTAAAAACGGAAACTACGGAACCGAACACTTGAGTGGGACCCAACGCTTGGTTTTATCACAGTTTTATTGTTTCCGTTTTACTTGAAAGCATTGTGTTTCACGCATTCTACATGGCCAGATTTTCTGGTCAAGCTGGCTATGTTTGGTTAACAAGTGAGTAGTAAAACCAACTTTTACTATGGTCTCTTATATTATAAAACATATTGGTCGTTGTGATGGTTAATATATGTACAATTGACAACATTTCATTTTTATAAAGGCACTAAAATTCAAAAATCATTTCGAGATTTGGCGATGATTATTACGTCAAAAATATTTTAATAATTTTTTACGCTATAAATTCAGAGTTATTTGAAAAAAAAAACTGAAAGATGCTTTGATACAGGCATTATAAATGGACATGCCTTTGCTTGGTTATCTGGTCTGATTTAAAAAGCATTTTACCATACATGCAAGCTAGCTGTCATTTTGACATTGACACTTGACACTGACACTATGATCAGTGAGTAACAGGAGAGATAATAGTAGTGTTGTTCTATAAAAGTGAAGTTCATCTAGTTATCGACAGTTTTAGTAATGTATATTTAGGATTGCTAAAAATACACAAGCATTTAAATGATTATCTAGTTTGGTGACGAAATCATAAAAGTTCCTTTTATCATAATATTATTGATGTTTCATTTGATTTTAGAAACCATAAAATTTAAGTAAGGAAAATTGCAACGTAAGCGTTTGTTAATAAGGTTGTGCTTGGATAAACATACTCACTAAGATTTATTCATCTACTCCTTCATTTTCTTATTGTATTTTGATATACGTGCATACAGTCGATATCGATATCTTAATGCTATAACATACAACACTATAGACGTCTGTTATTTTATTAATTTTGAGACTACTTCTAAGACTACAGGTAGGTAAACAATGAAGGCTTAAGATACATACTATTATAATGAATACCATACGCTAAGCTTATATTTATGCTTTTAGAGGTTATGTCGAGTTTACTTTTTGTCCTTTAGAATGATATACTGGTATTTTTCAAGAAGCCTTTAGTTTAGACTTTATTTGATCAAATTCAATCCTAGATTTGCTATGAAAACGTGTAAAAGTATAAAAAAACACTATGTTATCTTACCTGTCGATTAGGTCAGTTTTTTCCCTTTTAACGAAGCTCCACGTTTTCTCAACTCTTCCTTTAGCTATCCAGCCAGAAGGAATACATTGTAAAAAAAAGTGTCTACGAGTAGAGTCAGAAAAAGTTCACAAATCCACAAAATTCAGAGTAACCATATTTGACATGTAACAAACACACAGCGCCCTCTACCAAAAAGTTTTGCGTAATCTTCCCCATTGTGCCACTTTTACAAGAAGGTATTTTTTACTTATAATAATAATAGGCTTGAGTTCATCAGTCACTGAATAGCATACGTAAGCAATTTAGGTACCCACAAATTATTCCGTTAAACTCGTAAAATTGAATGTACGGTGTCCATGCGTTTAGTTAGTCATTAAAATATTTTTCGAAAAATAATTTTAAAATAAAGCTAATTTAAACAATTGAGTTAATGCGTTAAATTGTGCAGCATTAGCTGACCTAGGAACACGTCATTTTGTATCATGTGAAAATTCCACCCTGTATACTCCGTACACAGTAAACACCCTTCTCCGTTACTCATGAATATAGGTAATTCTCTTTGATAATCCTGAAAAACTTTATTTGAAAGTTATAATTTGGTACACATACCTACATACATCTAATAACACTTTAGACGATCTCGATCCGAAGCTATTGGTCTGTGGTCACATAATGAGAGACTTGCCCTTGAGATCGTTTAAGAACATACTGTACAAAATACTCTCTGAAAACTCCTTTTACACTATAGACGAGTTTTCAAAATTTTGTTCTGATGGACACATGAAACGCCTGATTCCAAGGTAGACCACGGCGTTTTTTTTATATATTCTTTTATATACATATTAGATGGACTGACATGTATTGTTTAGATTTAGGTATTATCTATGACAATTGTTTTTATATAATGCACTCTAAAATTGTAATCTGACAACCAATTATTCATGTATTATTGTATTATAATTAATTATTTATTGTAATTTTCTTTTTGACATTTAAAATGAAATTGTTAATTTTAGACGACGACGTCAAATATTTGCCTACCGATACATCGGTAAAACACGCTGAACCCATATTATTTGTTTTTATCAATCTGTACCGTGTTTTAAGCAAATAAATGCATTCATTCATTCATTCATTGGTAAGGGGCTGCTCGGTCACATTTTGTGTACATGGTCTATGAACTGTATTGTTTGTTCTGTCTGAACAGTTCGACTGATTGTGATTTATATTTTGAAAAGAATGCGAATTTTGAATTTATCCGATCAGATTACAAGCGCCCGTCCGCACCGCTCATAGAACCCGTTCTCGTTTACCCCCGCACTCCACAGGCGAGGACTCTGTTAGGCGACCAGGCTATAGTATAACACTTATTGCTAGAGTTCTGAAGGTTCTACTTTCTATTAGGTGCAGAATAGTAAATGTAACATCTTCTGCAGTCCCACAGGCCTACTGCCTACTCGATTGCTTATAAAGTGCAATATTTTTAAGAAGAAAAATTTAAATTATTTGGCTTTAAACCGTTAAGCGACACGGCGCAGGCACCTAACCACACCAACCGTTGCCGCGTTAAGTCTTAGTTCAGGCAAATGCAAGTTGCACTGGCCGCTACCTCGATACGCATGCAGCACAGCTAGTGCAGTACCCAACACCAACGTGCATCACGTGGCATCCTCAGGTGATGTTGTCGCATCGGCTGAGGCCGGACGACTGAACAGAGTCAGAGTAATGGATTTCCGCAAAGTAACGCCTGATTCCATCAGCAATAGTTATAGAGATTTGGCGAGTAGTACCTAATTTAATAAATTTGGCGGCAGGCCTGCGGAAAAGCGATGACAGCTAATAAAACTTCAAGAGCCGGCTTCCTAAAAATAGATTTTGACCGTTTCCCCCCCGCATTATAAAGGGAGCCGCCACTCGTAATATATAAATAAAGATCATATTATATGCCGTTGCCTTTGGGATCTCAATCGCTATAGCTTTCAAGATAGGGAGTAGGTCTGCTGAAGCATGTAATGTAATACTCGTGTGGTAATGTGCCATTAGACGACGGTGGTTAGCAAGAAGGATAAAATGTTGCATCCCGCGACTCGACACGTCCGCCAATGTCAAATAAAATAACAGATTATCGAGCCGGAAACCGTGCGTGGAATAACAACCTTTACAGGCAAAGCCACCAAAAATTCGCTCACAGATATGCGATTTTAAATTCGTACAAGTAAAGTCCGGCCTAACTAATACCTACCTAGAGGTAGGTATTAGTTAGGCCGGACATACATAGATGTAGGGAGACTTAAAATAATTCCCTTTACATGTTTTCCAAAAAATTAGGGATCATCCGTTAACTGAGAATCAAGTTAAAGTGTTACAACGAGATATTAGATTTTTTTCCGCCAGCGTCAAAATAATGCTACTGGTGCAATCAGTGGTTCTGTACTGTGGTAATATATAAAAAACCTTATTATATTTTTATAACTTAAGCAATTATTTTGCAAGTTTTTACGAAATAAAATCAAATTTCACTTACAAAAATTAATTACAAAAACTAACGTCCTCCGTAGCTTAGTTGGTAAGAGCACTCGCCCGGATAGCGAAGGGACGTGGGTTCGAGTCCCACCGGATGACACAGTCGATTATTTTTTGTAAGTGAAATTTGATTTAATTTCAGAAAAAACCTTATTATTAAACTAATATTCTTAATCAGTTGTATTCGGGTTCATAACACTGCTAGTTGCTGGAATCGTCGCATCTTTGAGCCGGCCCGGCGGCTACATACGATTTTAGGTTGGGTAAGAAGTCACGTTGTTGAACTTTACAAACTTTGCAACCACAAAATATGTAAATTTCATAATATGCTTTCCGATTTCGGGTTTGATAACATAAAAGTGTTATTTTTCTTTTAGACACTCGAGTGGAAAATTGCTAAGCACAAGAAAAATGTCGTATCTACATCATAATGACAAATACCTACAGTGTTAGCAGTAAGTTTTTATGCTTTTTAATAACGATTCCATATGAAAAAGTTAAAAGTATCCGGAATTGTGTGAATCCAAAGGATTTTTTAGCTTTTGTATGGAATCGGTGGATAGCACGAGTTTCGGATCTAGTAGATAAGTTTCTCCAAACTGTCTTGTCTAATGATCTAGTTAGTTAAGAGGTAATATAAACAAGTTCGTTAGCAAACACATTGTTAATGGCTACGGCTTCCTGAAAGCCAAAGCCTGCGCCTTACGTGTGCAGACATGTAAAGGTTTAGTTGGTATTAAGACTGGCTGTGTTAAATCTATAAATGCTCGGCTAACTCCGTACAACTGGATGTTTCTCGAATACGTCGTTAGAGCTGATTTTATCAACACCTACTCATTCGAACTCAAGTTAAATTGTATTTAGAAATCTGAGAATTTTAAAGAGAATCAGCAAAGCAGATTAATTAGTACTATCTCAGCCACTCCTAGTTTAGTTAGTTTAGAGTCGAGTAAACCTAACTTTTATAAATTAGTATGAGTATTTGAAATAAGAATGGATGATTGTGTCTGTTTGTAGGTAACTCAGTTACCTCTTCTCTTACAATCTATTTACACTAATATTATAAAGAGGAAATATTTGATTGTTTGTTTGTATTGAAAAGGCTCCGAAACTACTGGAGCGATTCAAAAGAAAGGTACAGAGATAGTTTGAGACTCTGGGAAAAACATAGGCTACTTTTTGTCGCGATATAAAATCTTTAGGGGGGTGTAATGAGGGTTAAAAGTTTGTATGTAAAATCCGACTTATGGCGTGGGCGAAGTCGCAAGGAACTGCTAGTCATTCATATTTTTGACGGTGATAAAATTAGTAAACCTATATTTAAATTAAATATAGTTTAATCATATATACATCTTAACAATAAATTAATATTATAATACATGATAACGTACAAGATTTAAAATTATTAAAAGTGTCCTAGTGGTAAGGTTCCACCAAAATGTAATTTAGGTGCCTACTTAGTGATGTGCTTGTGGCGCAATGGCGGCAGCGCTTTGGTAGTGATACCAAAAGTTAAGCAACCCACGGCGCGGTCGTGTTTGGATGGGTGACCATTCCGGCCATTTAAGTGACGTCCATGACAAGCATCTCCGTGCTTCGGAAGGCACGTTAGGCAGTTGGTCCCGGCTAATATCTGTGGTATTAGTCGTTAAGCCTAGTCAGAGGCCCTAGGGCGGCTTGATAACTTCTGACAGTAAGGTTTGTCACTTGCCTTACATACACCCCTCCACCAATCCGCACTGAGCCCGCGTGGTGAAGTATGGCTCGTTCCTCCTCATAGTTGAGGTGAGGCCTTTTCCCAGCAGTGGGATCTAATAGGCTGACTTATTATTATATTATATACTTAGTGATTGTCAGGAGTCTAAAACGAAAATTGTGTTTAGGTTACGGAAATCAGGGCCTTCTATCCCGGGTAAGATAGGTATTTCGAAAACGGACTAAAGTCACAGTGTAACTAATAAGTCTTACATAAATCTTGCTTGAAATCGCATACGATCTGGGTAGGTATACCTATTTTGTTATTGCGCTTAATTTTACAGTTACTTACACTAACTCTATAAGTACGATAGTAATAATTAGAGGACATGGAAAAATTGTAAATAACCCTATTTTTGACGTTCCATTTATCTATACTAATATTATAAATGCGAAAGTGTGTCTGTCTGTTACCTCTTGATGCTTAAACCACTGAACCGATTAAGATGAAATTTGGTATAGAGACAGTTTGAGACCTTGGAAAGGACATAGGCTACATTTTGTCACGATATAAAAACATTAAGGGGGTGAAATGGGGGATGAAATTTTATATGGAAAATCCAACTCTTGCGGGCGAAATCGCGGGGAACCACTAGTATTATTATAAAACCTCAACACACAATATGCATTGAACATTTTATTGGGGGCAAAAGTGGGATGCAGAGGCGAGCCCCTAACAATATTCTTGTCAAAGTTACTTAATATAATAATATGCACAAGCTTTTTAGATATTTTTATTTAATTCGCTGAAAAATAATCCGAAAATCGTTATTAAACCATCGCAGTTGCCATAATTTTACAGATCTGAAGTCCACAATAATTGTGGTCACTAGGGGCGCTGTCATCGCGCACACAGTGAATACCTTTAATCGCTCTAGCTACCGGGAGCCCGCTAGTAGAAAGACGTATTTGGTTAACTATTCTGACACGACACCTACGATTGCTAGTATTATATAATCTGTGCTCTTATCTCTTCACTCTATCCTCGTATAGCGAAATGGTGGAAACAGCTTAGCAGAGTGAGGCTAAGTAGGGAAATGAAGCAACTTTATTTGTTTTTAACAAACATCCCTCGCTACGCAACCCGTCTTTTGTCATCTGCTACTTTTTGTGGCAATGTAAAACTTTTATGGGGATGGGGGATGAAATTGAAGTTGAAGCGGGATGACTTTTTAATCACCACTAAATATTAAATTAGAGTTTTTTTTTGTGGTTACAACTTAACCCATCTCTTTTATTTTATAAACGAGCTCTGTAAAAGATGAAAAAAGTTGAATGGTGATTAAAAAGTCGACCTGTATAGGAAATCCGTCATTTACACTTAACGGACGAACTCACGCGGAACCGCTAGTAAAAGATACTTTACATTTCAAAATTATGTCCTTTGTATGTGACTAATAAATACTGGCTGTAACAGTCAGCGTCAACAGAGTTTTAATGTTGCAAGAGCTGATGCAAACGCAAAAATCTGCTTATGAGTACAAGGAAAAAATAGGCGATTGATGAGGAACAATAAACGTTTTGGCGCGTATATTGATTCCGTTTGCGGCATCGCCGAGCCTAAAGCCGAAGGAATCCAATTAACGTAATGGTGAGTGGATCCCAACGCAGCCAAATATACTATTACTGATCGCTTAAAAGCCCTTTTAGTAACAGCCGACTCGTATAGAAGATCAATACGTGTACGGAAAAATAAAAGTATTGCTTTTTCATGTAGCGTATGCCATTGATTATTATGTACGGACTTTGTTTACTGATATGGCAGTCAGATTCTGAGTCCTGCCAAGCAAAGTAGTAAGTGCCTCAAAAAGCTTAGTGTTGATCAGGCGTAAAAAGAGTTTTAATTTGCTTTAGCACTTACTACCTACACACTACAGCATTCCCACCACCAAACTCAATTGATTTTACATTCCACTTGTCACAACTTTTAGGCCTGTAAGAAACTGCTTTCAAATTAAAATCAGAAAGAAATAATAATACTTATCTTTCAAAGTTTCATAATTCTTAGTTCATTCGTTTGGAATTTAAATCATAATATCAACAGCTTATCGTTACTTAAAAGGTATAATTTCGTAGCCGACAACACGCGGCAGCAGCAGACGACATGTCGCCGCGACACCTACACTACTGGTTTCTATGTATTTCTATGAAGTACCTACCATTCACAATACCTACCATTCGCAACTAGCGACACGTAGGCTTATTACCTCAAATTTAGCAATCAGCGAAAATTGCGCTTTCATCGCGCGACCGACGCGTGATTGATTGCTAAGTGTCAAAAAACACGTATTACGTATGTAATCGCTAGCAAGCCAGAGACAAAATGAATGCAATTATTTTAGTACATCGATGGTTGGATAGAGGCAGCACTGTCACTTATTTGCTATGGCTTAGTTTTGCTGATGAGTAATACGAATTTGCGATTTCGGAGCAATTATTGCTATCTCTTGGCTATTGCAAGGTAATAAGTCTGCCAAAGTATGCATAGAAATATACGGAAACCAGTAGTATCGCAGCGACATGTCGTCTGCTGCTGCTGCGTGTGGTCTGCTACGATCTTATACCTTAACCATCAAGTGCGATTGCGGTCAAATGCCTGCCAATTAATACAGCGTGTCCCGCGATAAAGTGCAATCCCGAAAGGAGTTAAAAGTAGGCTTACATCAACGACAGTAAAAATAGAACAAAAATTTATATATTTTTTTTCAGGTTTATATGAACTATTTAATTCTTCTGATGATTGTATAAAGTGAATATTCTGTGAATATGTCAAGCGTATGCCCGTTGCCGTTGTTGATATAGAGCTAAATACGCCGAAAAACGCGTTTTTTGTATGGAAATCCCTTTAAATATTTATTTTATTCTGTTTTTAGTATTTGTTGTTATAGCGGCAACAGAAATACATCATCTGTGAAAACTTCAACTACATATCTAGCTATCACGGCTCATGAGATACAGCCAAGTGACAGACAGACAGACAACGGCGGAGGTCCTGTTTTTATTCTTTGGGTACGGAACCCTAAAAATGATGTAGGTATCGATAATGGTACGAAACCCTTCGTGTGCGAGTCCGACACTGACACGGACGTTTTTATTTAGATTTCGATCATGGCCCAATAATAAAAGTTGTAGGTAGTAAAAGGATATAGGTAAAGGTTATCCTTGTATCGTTATTGGTGTACATTGTCTACACGAAACCCTGTATTGTGACATAACACTTTACCATGTAATAGTAGATTTATATTTGACTAGTGGTTCCCCGCGACTTCGCCCGCAAGAGTTGGATTTTCCATATAAACTTTCATCTCCCATTTCACCCCCTTTATGTTTTTATATCGCAACAAAATGTAGCCTATGTCCTTTCCAGGGTCTTGAACTATATTCATACCAAATTTTATTTCAATCGGTTCAGTGGTTTAAGCGTCAAGAGGTAACAGACAGACAGACACACTTTCGCATTTATAATATTAGTATGGAAGTATGGATATGGGTATTATGGCGCAATTGGGTTCAATAAAACTATAAAAGGAAACGTGGTCTAAAATTTGAAGTTTTCAACTCCAGTAGTTTGGACTGTGACATGTCAGTCAGTCAGTCTTAAATCAGTTTCCATCTTTATATATACATTATAAGTAATATTATGTGTTAAGTTTAATAACCTGAACAAAAATATAATGTAAAAAATATGCCGTACCTCTAAATCCTCAAATCCTGGTATAGAATCACTTCGCTTAAAAAAAGTCGGAGATAATATTATTTAGCCCTGAAGGCGTCTTGTAAACCTATGTAGATAGGTAGATAAACAAAGATCCCACTTTCCAAACGCTTAAAATATAATTCCAGCTAATTATCTTAAGGCTCGTTGAGATTCCAGTTTGTTTAAACCTTTGGACGTTCCTACGGAAAGTTCGGAACAAAAAGAGGCTTAAATTCGTTGAACTTTATAGGTATAAGTACTTGCCTACGTTACTTAGCAAGTGCATTCGTATTTGAATAAGCAAAGCTGAAGTAAAGTTAAATTCTTTTCTATACAGATCCTTGAGTAGGTAGGCAATAAATTATGTATATATAATTACCACTTTTAAATTATGTACCTATTGTCGACTTCCAATTAATTGCTAGCTACTTATTTTCGCCTTCCTACGGAGAAGCTATTTGATTACAAACAATCCGTTCTTCTAGATAATTATTTCGTAGATTTACGATAGGTACCAATTATTGAGACTTGATACAGCTCCTATTCCCTACGTAGTAGAAGCTGTTTTCGTACTTGAAATGGGTAACCTGACGTGCTGCTGAGTGTACGTACTACTTGTGAGTATTACATTATCTGTACTAATGTAAAACGGTAGGTATAGCCTGACCAGAAATATATGGGACCTGAATTAAGGGCGCTACGAATTCTCTTTACATGACAACACTTGATATAATCATACCAACGTAGATTAGCAAATGAACATTTAAAAATATACATTTTATATGTTTACATTTATGTTACATGTCTAAGTCTGATAACAGATTCTATGATACAAGAACAAGACAGAACACTTGCAACTTAAGTACTTATTAAGTTCAGTGCCTCTTTTAATATTAGCCTTGAAATTTGGACCAAATTGGAATTATTTATGCTAAACCACAGTCGGGTAGAAGTAAAATTACTTGTTGCTTGTAAATAAAACTATTTATAGTGTTATCAGACTATTGTAAATATTGTATATGAATGTTTTTAAAACTTCTACGAACTATTTCAGTAAAATATATAAGCACGATTGAAATAAAGAAAATAAAGCCCTCAAAACAAGTATAAATAATTGTTATTATTCAAAGTCGTTATTAAAATATTATCCGTTACCATCAATAGCCAATTCTTACAGTTCGTACTATATGACGTATCAAAAAATTGTGATATGGCAACTAAATCGGTAATTCATTTGAACAAATTATGTTGATTAAACAGATTTTCTTGTCAAAGATGACTGTAACACATGTTACTAACCACTTTTCTTTTACGACAGCAAATATTTTTTGGCGTTTTGAACACAATCATAATAATCTCACATACTCAAAAATTAGACAATGCTTCCTCTTTGATACAAATCATTATGACAAAGAATGACATGACAATGACGATTTGTGGTTTCTGTTGCCAGTAAAAAAAAAAAAGTTCCTGTTGTTTTTCGCAATATGGCGAGGTCCCATATACGAGTACAGTGTGTCCGGTCACCGATGCCGGTGCCTTCAAGAGCTGATAGATGAGTTCACCTGCAACATTTTTCTCTTTTACTTGAACCTTTAAAACATACCAATCAATATCACCTTTCCATACAACACTACGAAGCTAAAACTAGTATGGGAAAGTTAAAAAAAGAATTGTGATTTCAAAATGAATCCTATTAGTTACCGCATGACTCTACTGTTTGATACCGGTGATCGAATACACTGTGGATATAAGAGTGCTTCTCCGAAAAGCATTTTCCACGTCACCTTTATGGCGATTATTAGTTTAAGTTTTTTGAAAATAGAAAAAAAATATACTAAAGAAGGCCTAAAACATTATTGAATTCTGTTGTAATCAAACAAATGGGCTTGTTATTCACTCCGATATTTAATTTTGAAATTTCGGTACCCACGAAAGTTATTTATGACCACGAAAGTTACAAAACGTATTTTTTACAGCGAAGTCCTATTTTATTACATAAAAATATTTCAAATAAAACCTAAATAATTAACCGAATACTTGCTTTTACGAAAATTAATAGTTTTTTATATTAAAAAGTAACTTACTTTTTACAAAAAAAACAATTATACTCTTTACTAAAGAGCATAAAAAGCATTAATCATTAAATCTCTTAACCTTTTATATAGTAAAAAGTTCCGCTTTGACGACGAAGTAAGGTTTATTTTTTTAGCTTATGTAATAAATGCTTTTGCACACATGCATATCAACAACATAATCTGACGCAGGACGTCCATTGATAAACATATGCCTACCCCAAAGACTTCCAACGTGACCGTTGCAAGCGGCCTGTAACCAGTGCAATCATGCGACCTTTGCAGGGTCGTCTGTCAATCTTGCTGGTGGACGTCCTACGCTACGCTTGACCAAATGGTATCTAATCAAGAACCTTTCTGCACTGAGCCCTGCCCATTGCCACTAGAGCTTGGTGGTCTACAGAGCTAATGTTTCTTACTGTAACCTTAGTTCTTCTACGTATCTCTTCAATTGAATCTAGTGGAGAAACACCGAACATAGCTCGTTGTTTGTCCTTAAACTTTTATAGCGCCCGTAGTAAGAGACCATGTTTCGGATTGGTTGTAGACGTTCGTTTTCAAGAACTGAAGTATTCGGGTCATGATACTCTCGCGTAGTTTTTAGGACTCTATCCAGCCAAGTTGAATCTTCCTAAAAAAATCACTTGTCCCAGGTAAACGTACTCCTGTCGTCTAAAACTGTAAATCACAGTTTCCGTGTGATGTATTGGTTATGCCAAATCCTTTTTATTCCACATGCGCATACATTCAATCAAGGGCAGTGTTTTATCAAGTTATTCGTATGTGAAATCTATGGTGAACTTTTCTTAATGACGTCGATAAATTGATAAGCCAACCATTTATTTAGTTAGTAGAACATCAGGGTTCAATCAATTAGATATATTTGACTTAGACAAATACTTATACTTACTGAATCTATCGTTTGTTAATAATTTTGGGAGAAAACGTTAACATATTTTAAAACATTTACAGACCGATAGAGAAGTTAATTAAGACTGCATAAATAGACCTTCGTAACCTTACGTGGAGTGAAAGATAACCTTCGTGGTCAAATGTCCACGAAAAGCAATCAACACTTACATCTAAATCATTCTATTGTCTTTATAATTTAACCATGAAGGGTTTCTTCAAAAGGTTGCCAGAAAAAGTTGATAAATTTGTGTGCCTATATTTTCTGTATGTTTATCATAAGTGAAATGAAATAATAGGCTATTTTGGTATCCTATAGCTATGTCGCGCGGAATTCTTAACTTTTTAGGTATTTACGTTTACTCTTTCCAAGTAAATTATTTATAAAGGCCATCCTTTATAAATAATTTATTTACAGGGCCATGCCCTGTAAATCGTAGATCAAACGAAATAGCGATAAAAAGGAGGTTAATCCCGTTAAAAATATTTTGATAGTATGACTTGACAAATCGACAATGAAAATTACGACTGTTTTTATAAATGCGCGAACGCGAGTTCAATACCCGCCTTAGGCGTTTTTTTAGTGCAATATGTAATCTTTAGTCCTGTCAGTTATTATCATCTGCCTGCGCTATTTCCCATTATCGGATCATCCCATCATTTTTTGATATTGACTGACAGAAATAAGCGACAGAACTAAGACCCAAGTTCACCAAATTTAAAACAGTAAATTTGACACAATGCCTATACAAAATATGTCAAATAATACTAAAACAGCTGTAAAAATTAAATATGCGTTGATGAAATCGACCCTTAGTTCTGTCAGTCAATATTAAAAAACACGTGCCTAGCCAGTCAGTTAGCGCATCCAAAAATAGTTTTAACAATAGTTTGTTGCTTAGATCAAACACAAAATATCAAAGTTGCAAAGCGCAATTAAGATGAGCGGCTCACGCAGATGACGTCTATCCCTCCCAGTGTCAGGCTTCAGGGCTTTTCAACATGAAAGTGAGACTCTACTTACGTACGTGATCAACATAGTTGCGAAACTCCAATTCAACGAACTTTAAACCAAGTAAACATATAATATATCGATCAACATCAGTTCTGAGCGTAGACTTGTTGTTAGTGTATTTGCAAGTGTACAGAAATCGTGTTAAAAATGGGCAACAAATTTTCAGGAGTGATTGTGATCATAGAACATGAATAAATAAATAAAATACTTTAGATTTGTTCAATTTTAATTTAGTCATATAATTGCCTTTTGAATAAAAGTTTAATTTTAGAAAAAACGGAAGACGTATATATTTTTCAAAGGAACATTATCCAATTGACAATATTTCTTTCGATACATTTTTTTTATTTACGATTGCAAATTGTAACTTGATAAAAAAAACTTCGTACCATATATACAAAGGAACAATGTATGCTATTTGCACGGTATGACCATTTTAGTATTTTTAAAATAAAAATATAATTCATTTACAAACAACATTACTAAATTGAATGTTGTACGCAGAGCCGCACGTCAGACTAGGTATACCTACTACCTACCTACATTTTGAACTTGAAACCGACTCTTTACCGTAGTTCAAATGTTAAGTTTGACTTTAGTGGCTGTACATGGGCACATGCATCAAAATATCACATCGAGGTTCTTTTATTTTAAAGCGTTCGCTATAACCACAGCCACAGGTAAAAATAAACACCGGTTTTCCACGGTGAAACTGGTATTGATACAATTACTTTTATAGACACAGAAAATATAACATAGTAGGAACCTCAGCCCTTCGATTTATACGCTATGTTATCATGTTTTTTTAAACGATCTTTATGGTAAGTATTAAGAATTATTCGACACAGATATCAACACAAAAGAAATAATAATTTTTAATACCCAAGAGACGTGCAAATAACGCAGCCAAAGAAAGTGCTTGGTTATAATTTTAAACACGTTTTTTAAATGTACCTCTTAACAGTCTCTGGATATTTTTACTACGTGTCCCTTCTCAAATTTTCTGTACAGGAAGTAAGAAAATGGGATGAAAGAAGAGATAAAATTCCGGGAGTTTATTCGTGCTTGTTGATGCAGGTCACGACAGAAATTTATCACAGGTCTACCTTAGGTACTTGGGGGGGGTAATTGACTGGAACAGCGGGTCTCTGGTTTCAGAATTCAGTAGATCTGCGCTTGACTTGCTGACACATCAAATCATCATGCTTAACTCATTTCTTCTTCGAAAAAAACGTATTCATACGCAATTTTTGTATTTGCCGTGACCCCGTCGTTCTTAATTTCGAGCTTCCATAATTTACGAGCATGTCGGGTAAGTTTTCAACATTATTTTCAACACTTGTTTGAGTATAAGAGATTGAATACTAAACTTAAGTTATTATATTAGATGACACTCTATGGCATTTAATGTCCATATTTACTATGTGACCTTGCGATAAATACGTTTCAGAATTATGTTGGTAATTGACTGATAGGCTACAACACGGTTCAGACACTAAGTACAATAAATCAATTAATTACCAGACGATAACGACCTACCATGTCAACTGTGTATAGTTTTATGGATAACATGCCTAAACTTAGGTATTCATCATGCTCTATTTAATGCTTAATCTATTACGTCATGAGTCCAGACTAAAAGTTCATAATCGAAGAAATTTTTAAAGATACTTTACCTACAAAATATCTCAGCAGTCTGCAAAGTTAAACCTTAATGGAGTTTAGTCTTGATTCGGTTTTTGTTTAATAAAAATACATTATTAGACGTAATTATTAAATTTACAATTATATTTTTTTATTATTGTCTTTCTTACTACCTAAAGTTTTAGTACCTACTTAGTCAATAGGTTAATCATTTATAGATCGTATTACTTGAACCTCATTACAAAGTCATTAATTTGGAATGAAACACAAACAAAAACTTTCATGGCAATTTTCAATGGAATGGTTTGCTATTGCCTATTTCGTAAACATACTGGCGCATACAGGTGATTGAAGAAATTAACCCGAGAATATGCTAAATCAGGTTCACATCACCCTGATACCCTAACAAATTAAAAATGCAGAACTACATTTTGCTTTGAGATTTTGATTTCCGTTGGGCTATATCTGTCATTTAATTATTTACAAGACGCATATATCAAAGAGCCTGTTGTAACATAATTGTAGTTTAAATGCATGGCTCGAGCGCCGCTTGATCGGGTTGGCGTTATTCTAAACACGCGAGGAGATGGCCTGATGATGTGGCCAGAGTCCAATGAATAACTAATGCAACTAGCACGTGTGCTGGTTTCCATTACATGATAAATTCATTTGCATTTTAGACGAAAATCGATGTCCCAAAGCCACTCTGGTCATAATGCCAATGAAATCACTGGATATTATCGGCGTGGGCTTAATTTTAATTAATACTAGCAGTTCTCCGCGATTTCACCCACGCCAAAAGTCGGATTTTTCATAAAACTTTTAAACTTTCACCCCCCGTGATAATTTTTTTTTCTTTATCCTTCCCAGGGTCTCAAACTATCTCTGTAAACGGAGAGACAAAATATACCTAAACACAAAACAGGCAAGTACGAGTCGGACTCGCGCACTAAGGTTTCCGTAGAAATAAAGGTTTTTTTTACGAATTCCGGACATTTTCTTCAACTTGTGCTGGCATGTAAGACCTACCTTTTTGCCAATTTACATGATACTAGGCCTATGGAAAGTTATAAGTTTTGATTCCCCTGTGAAATGTTAGAAAATAAATCTGAAATGGCCATATCTTTGTATTGCGTTAGAAGCTTAATTTTTCACGGCTTAAAGGGACCGCAGCTATAAGTATTTACTAATGTTAATTTAACTTGATACCTCCAAGCGTTCTTAAGAAAAAGGGCCTTGACAGACAGTCGGACAACACAGTGTTCACACATAAGGGTTCCTTTTTTTCTTTTGAGGTACGAAACTCTAAAAATGAATACCTAAGTAGAGAACATGAAGGAACGAGTGAGATACAGATACCATTTTGTAAAAAAAGTGAAAAGTATCTGTTTAAGAACTTTAGTGGCAATGTAAATCATAATGCACGAATACGAATACAGAGCAAACAAAATAGCCATTATGTAAGTAACCGTTGTAAAGTAATTTTCTAGCTCTGGTTCGGATTATTAAACGTCAGATACTACGAGATCTTGTAGAACTATATTTTGAATAAGGATATGTATAAATATTATCTACCTACTCATTCATTTTTAGGGTTCCGTAAAGGGTAAAAAGGGACAATCACTATGCCACCGCTGTCTGTCTGTCTGTCTGCCACCAGTCTGTATCTCATAAACCGTGATAGCTAGCCAGTCGAAATTTTCACAGATGATATCTGAAAACAAAATAAAATAAACATTTAAGGAGGGCGGCTCCCATACAAAAAAAAAAACTGTGTTTTTTGGCCTTTATTTAGCCTATATTAATAAAGGCAACAGGTAGACGCTTGAAATATTTACAAAAAACTCAGTTGTATTTTAACTCCAAAAATAAATGTTGAATTAAAATATTTAAATTTACCATAATTTAAAAAAAAATTGTAATATTGTATGTTTATAGTACGGACCCTTCGTGCACGCTTCCGACTCGCACTTGCCCGGTTTTTTGGAATGATCTAGTGTACGTTGACAAAGTTTTAAATAAGGATGGATAACTACAACTTGTCTTTTAACTAAATTATAACGAATATAGTATGGAACATAAGGTAAGTAAATGCAACTGGAACAGATTAACAGGAAATCAATTTATATTACTACTACTAAGTATTGAATTATTGCAATGTGTTAAAACTTACAAACTTCTTAATTTCCAAGTACCTACCTACCACCGCGCGCGGCGTCGCACTGAAAGAAGAAAAACGTCCGATTCATCGTAAGTCGTAAATTCATTTACTTTCCGACAAGAAATAAAAGCTATTGCAAAGTTTCCCCTGCATTCAAATTGTGCTTGGAAGGCTTTTCAATTGAAGTTTCGTAAAGAACAATCCGCAAAGGAACGACTGATGTACCAACATAAAAATATTATTCTATTTTTACCTTGTACTATTATTTATTCTGTGAGCGTCGTTGGCGCAGTGGCTAGCGGGTTGTCTCTCATGCGGGAGGTACCGGTTCGATCCCACGTGCCGCCATGTCACCGATGACTTTTTCTGAGTTATGTTTTAGTTGTTAAACATCGTGAGAAAACCTGCACATTCAGGCGTCTGCATGTGTAACCATGATCCAAACTGGTCAGGTTACCTTGTTTCTAACAAGGGAACCTGTCACGTCACGGAGGTCAGATTGCAGTCGTTCCACTGTCATTATCTGATCTGCCACATCCTGGATCATGCTCCAAAGCGAACCCAGGGCCCTCGCGTGCGAGTGCACAACCGGGATACCGCTTAGGAGGATGATGACTATTATTTATTCTGTTTTTACTTCGTAACTATGCGTACTTAATCAAATGGATTGGTGGTGGATACTAGCATTGAAGCCAATGTTACAAGAATATGATAATATTAACTGTTCACTACGGAAGGGGCTCTTTCATCTAGGGTTCCGTAGGTACAGCAATCGCCCTAAGACATATAAGTATAGCTTAAGAGCTCTACTTTTGGCTACCGTCATGATATAATGATGTACATCACAATTCAAACGTTACAAGGAAAATGTGCCACAAAGGCCACAAAGTCGATTTGATAGAAAAGTAAAAATGCGTTGTTAGGTTCAGATAAAAAAAAAAACCATTATGGTTACAGGAGACCAACCTATTACTATTGAGGAAAACCACATTGTGCTCCATATTTATAGTGTTGTTATTTGTTAGAACTTAAATAAGGTGATGGAAAGCTATTCGCGTGTGCACTAAAACAGCATATTTCGAAGGATATCGAGACTCATTTAATGAAGTAAATGCAAATTAATTCGTTAGTTTTTTTTTATATTCGCGCAGCAGAATTTTTTTAGCGGTAATTTGAAAATAGCATCAGAAAATGAAAATTGATTTGTGTGTAAAATTTACACGGCACAAAACCGAACACCTGAAACGTAGGTACTTGTGACACGTGAAAACGTGACAAAACGAAACGATTTGCACCAGCCGCGGCATTTTTCCATTTTTGGTACGGAACACTGAAAGCGAATGTATCTCTCTTCACACCCTGCATTTGACTCCATGACAGAGTGGGCAATTTTTTGGCCAGCCAGATAATAATTATTCACTGTGTGAAGAGCATCGAATTAAGCCGAAAATTTACGAGATCGTAGGAATGCAATCAAGATGAAAGCCTCGCCATCATAGATGACGGCCTTCAGCCCGCCGGGTCGGTCAGCCCCTATCCGCAGTCCCTATACGTTGTCCATAATCATGTACTAAAGCGTGACGATATTAATTTTAAAAGTTTGACGCGACAAAAAGGGGCTGACGAAAAATTATTTTGCAACACCAGATTTAAAAACTAAAACTTTTTTCATTACAGTTCCTACAATTCTTGTTATTCTTTGGCAGTCTGCGATAGAGAGACAGTAAAATTTTATTATACAAAGGTACTAGTAGAGATATGTTAATATCGCCGCGGCTATTATAAGTATCGTAGTTAAAAACTACTTTATTCGCAATGAAGCAAAGCTTTAAGGGAAACTTTCCTGAATTCATACTAAAAACTACTCCGTTGGTACCTACATCATTTTAATATGCATGCACGAGATAAACCTAAGATGATGATGATGATGTACATACGAGGAATAATTTTGTAATAATTATTAAACAAGACAAAAAAATTAAGGATCTATATATCCTTATAATAACGACTAGGTACCTTTATCATGAAGATGTTGTTTTTAAGAATAAATTATTACTTAAAATTAATAGTGGTAACATAATATAATAAATAAATATTGTTTTATATTAAAATCACAATCACAAAAACAAAACGGTATTTCGTATATTTCTGGTTATTTTCCTTCACTCGCAAATTCTGAATTGGCTTGTAATGGGAGTTTAAACAAACTAAAAGGTACCTTCTTTTACTCTCTATGATTAATGAGCGCATTACGTCGAGATTCATAATTAAATGCCAGCAAAAAGTATAATCAAGACACTTTATTCGGCTGAGTGACGTTTCCCAGGGGAATCTCCGTTTCAGCACGGCTAAAGGCCAAAGTAAAAATATTTTTCTCTCAAATACTTACCTATTTTTTACGACCGTAAACTGCCGTGATTGCTTTATTTCAATGAAAATATTAATTTTGTTATGACGGCTCAGCGCTTTGAAATATGCCTAGTTAATAGTAAAAGCTTGTATGAATGGTTTGTTAATTTAGGTAATTAACCTTTTAATGCCTAATTAATTTACAATTTGTGAGTTAATTGTACTACTTGGAAACAAACAAATACGATGTGTTGTATACAGAACAGCGAGCGGTCTAAACATTTTCAAACTGGCATTGTTCTGAAGTTTTAAAGCTCGCTTTGGAATTATAAGGGTGCATTGAAAACATATAAGTACTTACTTAGCTACGTACTTAAGTACCCGTAGTTGCATGACTTTAGTTACCATAACCGACGGCGCAAAGCGACTTTCATCAGCTTGTAAATGCACGTTTATAAACTGCTACCAATAACATAACATTTTACGGTACCGGACCTCAAAACGAAGGAACGGAACACTTGTAAAATCATTTTGCTGTCCGTCCGTCCTTCTGTCTAACAAACTTTTTCTCAGGAAAGCGCTGGAGTATCAAGTTGAAATCAACATCAAATATGCCTGTGGGCCTTCGAAGCTATAAAACACAAGCTTCTGTATCAACGGAATCCAAAGATACGTATGGGGTATGTAGTGTGAGCCAAAATTTTAAAATGTACCGGAGTCAACATTGATCCATAAAATTTGGCAAGAAGGAAGGTCTAACTCCACAAGTAAAGGGACAAATCCGAAATCCATTAATTGGTATCAAATTGCACACGTTTGCACGGAACCCTCAGTGCGCAAGTCCGACTCGCATTTGTCCGCATTTAGGGATTTCTATCGACGACGATCGTCTTGGTGTAGTCGTTTGCGCACCGGACTTCTAAACCAGGCGGTTGCGGGTTCGAATCCCGCAAGGGGCAAATGTTTGTGTGATGACCACGAGCATTTGTACACTTTGGTATGGATTATGGATGCATAGAAATATGTACTTAAATACATATAAACATATACTATCCGTTTCCGTATCCGTACATTTCTATCCGTTATCCTAAGCACCATAGCACAAATTCACGCTTAGTTTGGGGTTAGGTAATTGGTGTGAAACAATTTATTGTTGCATTTGATAATTACAAGCACCTTCAAACACAAAATCAGCAAAAATACACCTTTTTATTCTAGACACTGATCAGCTACATGCTTGCAGAATAAAATAATGCATGTTTCTAGATTGTCAGGATATATATTTTAACTTCACGTACATACTTAATGTTCCAACTACCTAAGTGTTTTGCCTAATTGATTCTATTAAAGAAATTGTCCTTTCAACCAAGATCTACCCAAGTACTTTACTTGGAAATTCAATCCAGCTTTATTTAACTTTATGGCTGTTTAATAAAATGTATTATGTAAATAGATTCTCTTATTAAGTACCTAAAGTAGCTTGTCGCTTTCCATCGCTTTTACGTTATTGACGATAATTGGTGAAATTTCAAAATGAATTTTGGCGGTTTGACCAATTTGAGGCGCAAAGTTTAAATTGGTTTTGTTTGTTAGTGCAAGTCATGGATATCATTAGCCTTCAATCTATTAACTTCGGATCAATTTAAATATAGTAGGTACATTTGCTAACTGTGGGTTGGATTATGATCTGTAAATACTGAGTTAGTTTAAAATTTTTATAATTTATATGCTTCATAAAACAGCAGTAAATAGGTAAACCCTTTAATGTTGTCCAATTTAAATAATAAAAGACATTTATATTTCCTTAACGCAATAATAAACTTGCGACAACCTATAAAAATACCGACCTTCAAATATTTAATAGTACACGACAAAAGAGGCTGTGTTTCACAAAAGTTTGTGGACGCGAAATTATTTGCAATGGCTCAGAGTCTTCAAGCAAAAGTAATCATTTTAATTTTAATGAGGCCACTCCGCCGACATTAATTTTGTTATCATTAAGAGGGATGGAGTCAGAACTGTCGCCGGAGGGCTTTAGGTTTAAAGTATGTAGGTAGGTGAAGAAGAGGGACCATTTTAAAATAAGCTCATGAAAACAAAAGTAATATCCATGGTAATATTGAAGTCGCTAACTCAATCCATATGAGCAGAACTCAACATCGTAGATAGTTTACGAACGCTAAGTATTTTGAAATGGATTGATACTTACTTCTCGTAAAGAAATAAGTAAATATGTATATTGTATATGCATGGCAGGTATTTGTATACATTCATTATGTTACTTAAGAATTTCCCTTAAATTACACATTTTTTAAAAGTTATTTTAGTTTATTTTATAGGTTTCTAGGTACTGTTAAATTTAAAGCTACGGCTAATCTTAAGTTTTTTTAGCTAAATCTAAGTAAAAAAAAAACTAAGTAATCTAACTCTAAGCAGATATTCAATTAAAAATAAGCAAGTCCGCAATCCCTAGAGTACATGAAACTTGACCTGATTAATAGACTTTTCTCAAACCTAATTTGATAATTTATTAGCTGTTCGTCACAATAACTTACAATCTGACTTTCAAGTTTCAAAATATATTTTTTACAAATAAATTCCTACATTAACTTACGCAAATTGGAAAATCCTAAGATCATAAGAACTAGTTTAAAAAAGGTAAGTAAGTAATTATAGTTTACCTGAAGCCAATTAATGACCTGTTAGATACTTTATTCTTTTTATTTTCTGAATCGCACTACTAAAGAGGAATATTGTAGATTATTAATTTAATATTTTAACTTCTTAATGTTATTCAATTTCTAAAAAGTTATACTTATCAATAAGCTAAACAATGATGTTGCAAATTATTATGACAACCCTTGAACGTTTAATATTATTAATGTTAGATATCTGTGTGTGGAAGTTGCTGGCTCGAGAATTTGAGATATCTCACAAATGACCCATTGTCCTACCGGGGGACATATCTACGTTTGATGCCTTGATGCTCTTCCTCTACCTAATCGACGATTTTCCTTACGTATTATCTCGATAATGTGAAGGAGACAACATATCGCACGTTATTATTATAACCAGACAAAATGGTAATAACTTACATTTTAAAGATGTAGAACTTATAATAAGAATCGTAATTAACTATATATACAACTTATTAATAAAATAAGTTGTATATATAGTTAATTACGATTCTTATTATATTACTTAATACAACACAAAAACAAAAATTAAAAAAAGGGTCTTTGTGGTAAGGTTCCTAGGATGCTGGCAGCATTACCGCGCTGGATAGCGATGCTTATACGCTGAGCAAGGTAGCTGCCAGCTCTTAGGTCACCACTGATGTCAACTAGCCTCTTGGAAATCTCTTTGAATAAGAATTACTTTGAATACTTAGTATAAATCCTAATTAAAATTAGTAATAATTATCATGCTTATTGTGACGTTCGCAATAAATACCTAAGTAAGTACGACAAATATAGATGACGACTAACTGCTCCTCTAACGACTAAGTACTTTAATAAAATGGAATAAATATTAATATACCTATGATTTGTTTTCTCTACACTTCATTATTTTGTGGACAAAAGCCTCTTTACGTAAATAAAGATGAAATCTAATTAAATTGTAGGGGCAATTCGTTTAGCGCAGTCGTCTATGCAACTGACACGTTGTATTATGGCAGGGAACGAAACGACTCGTCAGATCTAGATCAGACAGCACATTGGGGAGAAAATGAAAATGAACTCAGACAAAGGATTCAGTAAGAATCCTAACCCCGTCACGTGATATCCTCTGGATAAAAGAGAGGCCGGTTTGGACAAATGTTCGCCGTAGTATCACATTATTGGCCGGGCCAAACGATCTCTGCCCCCTGATTAACATCTAATTTATGGTCACATGCTGAATTCTCTAGATAAAAATAACGAAATAAGGTGCAATAGATATTGCGTTACATACGAATACTATAGAATCATAACTATATCACATAGTTTTAATCGAATGAAGGGAATAATAATCGAGTCCCACCGGATGACACAGTCGATTAATTTTTGTGAGCGAAATTCAATTTGAATTCGTAAAAACTTGCAAAATAATTGCTTAAGTTATAAAAATTATTATAAGTTAAGCTGATTTTATCTTAACTGATGGTTAAATATTTGTAAAAATATTTCCATCGGATACATGCGGGTACATTCCCCAAGTATTGATGAAATCGAACGCCGGCTCACTGGCGTAGCAAGCACTCACTGAAATTCGTCGGCTGACTAACGTCCTCCGTAGCTTAGTTGGTAAGAGCACTCGCCCGGATAGCGAAGGGACGTGGGTTCGAGTCCCACCGGATGACACAGTCGATTAATTTTTGTGA
Organism: Pyrausta nigrata; assembly: GCA_949316185.1. NCBI lineage: Eukaryota > Metazoa > Arthropoda > Insecta > Lepidoptera > Crambidae > Pyrausta > Pyrausta nigrata. The sequence continues at coordinate 8,197,714 of OX438936.1, forward strand.
GCGAAATTCAATTTGAATTCGTAAAAACTTGCAAAATAATTGCTTAAGTTATAAAAATTATTATAAGTTAAGCTGATTTTATCTTAACTGATGGTTAAATATTTGTAAAAATATTTCCATCGGATACATGCGGGTACATTCCCCAAGTATTGATGAAATCGAACGCCGGCTCACTGGCGTAGCAAGCACTCACTGAAATTCGTCGGCTGACTAACGTCCTCCGTAGCTTAGTTGGTAAGAGCACTCGCCCGGATAGCGAAGGGACGTGGGTTCGAGTCCCACCGGATGACACAGTCGATTAATTTTTGTGAGCGAAATTCAATTTGAATTCGTAAAAACTTGCAAAATAATTGCTTAAGTTATAAAAATTATTATAAGTTAAGCTGATTTTATCTTAACTGATGGTTAAATATTTGTAAAAATATTTCCATCGGATACATGCGGGTACATTCCCCAAGTATTGATGAAATCGAACGCCGGCTCACTGGCGTAGCAAGCACTCACTGAAATTCGTCGGCTGACTAACGTCCTCCGTAGCTTAGTTGGTAAGAGCACTCGCCCGGATAGCGAAGGGACGTGGGTTCGAGTCCCACCGGATGACACAGTCGATTAATTTTTGTGAGCGAAATTCAATTTGAATTCGTAAAAACTTGCAAAATAATTGCTTAAGTTATAAAAATTATTATAAGTTAAGCTGATTTTATCTTAACTGATTGTTAAATATTTGTAAAAATATTTCCATCGGATACATGCGGGTACATTCCCCAAGTATTGATGAAATCGAACGCCGGCTCACTGGCGTAGCAAGCACTCACTGAAATTCGTCGGCTGACTAACGTCCTCCGTAGCTTAGTTGGTAAGAGCACTCGCCCGGATAGCGAAGGGACGTGGGTTCGAGTCCCACCGGATGACACAGTCGATTAATTTTTGTGAGCGAAATTCAATTTGAATTCGTAAAAACTTGCAAAATAATTGCTTAAGTTATAAAAATTATTATAATAATATTGCATTATGAAAACTGGTAGTCCGATATGTTACTACTTTTGTAGCTTTTAGATACTTATACAGTAATTGCATTCAATCCTTCTGACCTACGTCATCTTAAGCCTGGAGTTCAGCGACACATGTTGATTTTTAATCAGCCAGTGTAGAATTATTTTACATATTTTGTACGGGAATTCAGCCAAATTAACCGTCAATTGAAGTTTACCGGCTGTTAAGGGTTGATGAACACGGGCCTTAGTACATTGTCGCCATTCTTTCAGCGCGTTTGATGTCTTTGGAAATACGAGTACATGTTTAGGTGATCGTCAAGTTTTTTAATAACAAGATTTTTCAGATGTCTCAGTTTAAGTTTCAAAGAGGCGTCTAGAGGGAATTCTAAAGAATTATTATTTGAAACGACGTCTCAGAAGTGAGAGCAATAATAATTCTTAGCTAGAAACATGGCAATAATGGTGCAGGTCAACACCATCTGCCGCCGTCTGATTTATGACATCTTGGGGAAAAAACGCTCTCCAACAGTCGGCTCGGTTCGTTTCTTGCCTTTCTACAAATGACGAAAAAAGATTTTAGCACATTTCAGCTAAACTTGGCGACCGCACGCCTTCGTGGATCCATATACCATAATGTTGCTATTACGTATTGCCCTTGAAATGCGACGTTTTGTCGTATTATCAATCTTCTTCTCCGTTTTATATTTCAATTTTAGTATCATTATAAACCACGGTATTAAAGGAGTATTTACAAGACTAAACTAGGTATAGTTAGCTGCACATATTTTATAGAAGGATGTCGTATTCAAATACCTAATAAGATACCCAGGTATCACAATATTTCCCTTAATTTAACAACAAGCTAGCTGAATTTCGACTACGGCGGCTAATCTCAACAGAGATAAGCCAGTTGCCTATGAGATATTAGATACAGTGCACAAGTATGAGTAGGAGTTGGTCCGTGGCTTCGAACCCCGGGCCTTTTGGACAGATGCTAGCGTGGTGACCACTAACTAACGAGGCAGTGACAAGAAATACAAACTCACTTGGCAAACTGAACGAATCCACTATTGGCCCTCATTCCCACTGCATCATGACATTTAAGAATGAATACACGTATCGGTGGAGTTTTTTCCATCTTTCCCTATCCTCCACCATTCTCATGACCTCCTGATACGACACGACGCCTAACTGTTCCTTCACTTGGTCCGTAATTGACCTTCTTCGTAACTACTTACTCTAGAAAATAAAATAGCGGACATTATTATCATCATAGTTCACTTGCCTTGTTTCCATTTAGTAACAGAAAATACTGTATTCTGATTTACGCACATACAGTGTTCTAAAATGCGCAATTCTGTAAACTTTACTTATGTTACGTTCACAGTTTAAAACAAGTAATGCCTAATTATTTAAAAAAGAAAAATCCGGCTGCAAAATGTATTATAGTTTTGAAGTGGTATTTTCACTAGCTTTCAAATGATACCCATATTGTTATACTTACCCTGCTTTACCTCACCCTCCCCCCCTTTTTGTCATTCGCGGACGTTTTGTCAAATTTAACGACACCTCACATGTCAAAATCCGTCTAGCCGTTTGGGCTATGTAAGGCGTGTCAAACAATTTTACATACATCAAAAAAAGTTTACGATCACTATGAATAATCGAAATCTTTATTGTTACGGTAGATTATATTATGATTTATTCTTCTTTCAGATTCTTTATTTAAAAATATACAATTAGAATACAAAACAATAAAACAGTTCAATTGTTTTTCCATATAAAAAGGCTTTCAGTCATGGCTTACGCTCACTCAGAAATCATTTAGTCAATTTTGACGGATTTTTAATACTTTTTCGCAAAAAGTTGTGATTGAAAAAATGCCAAGAGGATTATCAGAAGTTTTACGAGAAAGAATAGTAACTTTGAGGGAAGAAGGATACAGCACGAGAGAGATAGCACGGGACGTACCACGGGATGGGTCATTTAGCTGACCGACCCCACGGTGATCGCCCAACTGTTTTGACTGCTGCCCAAAAGCGCTATATTAGATTGCCGGCAGCCCGTGACCCAACAATCAACGCTACTAAAATAAAAGCAGAAGTTCAGGCCGCCTCTGGGTTTGAAGTTAGCACTTAGACCATTCGGAATTGCTTGCACTAGGCTGGATTACGAGCACTGAGGTCTTGGCAATGCCTCTGAATTCCCGGCAACGTCAACGACAGAGATTGGAGTTGGTTAGGCTTCGGCAGAATGAAGAAGATGAAGGAGAAAACATTTGGCAAAACTGTCTCTTCGTTGGCGAATCAGTACTTGGTGGTATTATGATTGGAGCTAGAACACCTTTGATCCCGTATCGAGGCTTCATGACAGCAGACATGTATAAAGCAGTTGCTATTGATGGAATTGTCAGACCATTCCGAGTAAACCATGGGCACCAATTTGTACTGGTCGATGATAATGCGCCCGCACGACGAGCTCAACGAGTCAATGCTGCTCTCCGAGAATACGACATCACAAGGTTAGACTGGCCCGCCGGCTCGCCTGACTTAAACCCAATAGAGCACGCGTCGGATGCTCTTAAGCGAGCTGTTTGGAACCGTCAGCCACGTCCCCAGACAGTGCCAGAGCTCAGGAAAGCCGCAATACAAGAATGGGACAGGTAACCTCAAGAAATGCTGGATAACTTGATCCTCAGCATGCCTAGGAGGATCTCCGCATGTGTTCGATCCAGGGGAGGAGTTATATTATATTGAATAAAAACATTTTATTTATAAATTGTCGTTTAAGATTGGTTAAACAGTATTTTCCTTTATATAAAATTCCTCTTACAATTACATTATGGTTAATTACTCAATTTTTGTTATTAAAATATTAAAATTAGTTTTATTTCTTAATTTCAAACAAGGTTTTTCTATTTAAAGAAAACACACAACAAAACATTTTTCTTGATAAAGTTAAATTTAATGAATTATATCAGTTTATGCCAGTGATCTCAATCTTTTTTTGATGTGTGTATATACATACTCTCGAAAAACATAACCTTCCTTCCGCAGTCGGGTAAAAGAACAACATGCAGGCTGGCCCTTAATGTTCTGAAAAGGTATTGACACATAATGGCTTCCATTTTCGCGTACATACGAACCCCTGTGAGTGGAGGAACCATCGGAAAGTTAGTGCTTCTTCCAAATAATGCCTGTAATAAAGTTTTCATCTCCACTGCACGGAGAATGTTATATACTTACGTAAGTAACAAACACGTTACTTTATCAGTATTAGGGTTGGGACCTAGCTACTGAATTTTAACATGTATGAATGATAAATGTGCCTGAAAAGGAATGGTGTCTTTTGGGTTTTCCTAGTAATCGAATGATCATTTTATTTTCTATCAACTGCACTTTTGGATTAAAAAAACATGTTTGATATTTGTGTATAGGTATGTGTATTTGAAAGGTAAGCCTTTTATTTTTATGAACAAACGTTAATCAATAAAAATATTCGAGCCGTATAAAAACTATTTCAATTGAACGGAAATAACTGGCGAGCTCTTGTTTGATAATAAAATAAAGGTCCTTTTTATTACAAAGCAGCAACGGGTAGCTCCGGTCATTACATTCTTAGGTTACATTGGGAATGTACCCATTCCAATTTCTTATAGTGAAATGCTTGATCAGTCCGCTTGTTGTTGTTGTTAGCAGAAGTACGTATACATAAGTAATTGAATGGAAGGAGATAGATAGATCGATTCTCTTTATTGCAAGGAGATATTTGTATGGACATTGAACAGTTCTGTCGCGTTTTATTTACCTACACTCTTAGGATTGATTTTGACCATTTTTGTACAAAGTTAAAGAATAACGCCCACTTCAAATTTTTTTTAGTTATAATTTAATGATTTAGACTTAAATAACCTACTTAAACAAATTTAAAAGTGAGATAGTGTCTTCTTTATTACCTTATCTGAAATAAAAAATAAGTTTATTTCCTTGAATGTACATGTGTTCATATAAGGAAATAAACTTTATGCTGATATAAAGCTTCATATAAATAAGCGAATCGGTTGCAATACTACAAGCATGCACGGACATGTGTGCGTGACTACGGGCGCCTATCGCGTATTCCCCGATGAGTAAAAACGGGACCCTGTTACCACAATAGACAGATCTATTACTAAGCCTCCGCTGTCTGTCTGTCTGTTTGCCTGTCTGTCTGTCACCAGGCTGTATCTCATGAACTGCGATAGCTAGACAGTTCAAAGTGATGACAGATGATGTATTTCTGTTGCCGCTATAACAACAAATACTAAAAACAGAATAAAATAAATATTTGAGGGGGGCTTACAACAAACTTTATTTGTTAGCGTGTTTTGCTCGCTATCAATAACGGCAGCAGTTCGACGCTTAAGATATTCACAGAATATTAAATTGTGTATTCACTTTGAAAATAAATAATTAAACTAAATTAATAACATTATTTAAGGCGGGATCCCATACAACAAACGTGTTTTTTTGCCATTTTTGCTCGATATTTATAATGGCAACAGGTAGACGCTTAAACACAGTTTCACAGCAATTCACAGAATAATATGTTTATTTCATTTTGGAATTATATAATTAAATTAAAATCATCCCATACAAACGTGTTTTTTTGACTATACTGTCTAATGTTTTAAGTTAATGGTACGGATCCCTTCGTGCGCGAGTCTGACTCGCACTTGGCTGGTTTTTTTTCATAAAAAAGAACGGGTATTAAATTAATAATCTTTAGTGGTTTATTGTCCTCTGTGTGTGTCTGTAATTGAAAGCTTTTGTTTGCACTCTTTAGAGATTTTTTGCCTGCATTTTTAAGATAAAAGTGCGAGTCGACTCACGCGCGAAGGGTTCCGTACCATTAACTTAAAACATTTTTATTTTATTTTATTTATATTGTATGAACAAATGTTGTTGGGATTGATGTTGAGAAGCTTGCAGGCGCAAGAGGTGTCGAGCTAATTACAATTAACCCTGTGAAGTATGTGAAGTATCCTCGAACCAAGATGCAAATCAGTCCATAAACGTAGAAGATATTCTGCTGTGACAGACTGGGACGGACGGACTGAACGATTTAAAAAATTGTTTTACTTTAATTATTCTTACAACTGTCTTTTGCGTTAGTTTTCTCCCTGGCATTGTAAAGGTTGTGTGCCTTGAAACACTTCGGGGCATATAATAAGATTGGAAACCTATTTTCAATCTTATTATAAAGTAAAATAAAGTATTTTCGAGGGTTAATTATTTTATTAAAGACCTTACAAATGTAATCCACCACAAATAATACTTTCTTTTTTATTCAAAATTCTCAGGTGTTTTCCATTAGGTTCTTATTGATTCGCTAGATGGAGACAGGTGTGTTAACATTTGGTGACAGACAACCCTACCTAAATAGGTATCAATTTTGAACGCTCTTAGCTTGGAGTTCACCAACATACATGTTCAATTTTTAATAGAAGGTTTAGCATTATTTGACATTATTTTGTATGGGAATTCTGTCTAATTAACATTTAATCGAGGTTTACCGGCTGTTTTAAAGTTGGTGAACTCGGGTCCTATAGGAAGCTTTGCCTCTTTGCCGTTTACCTATTACTGTGGTGTGTAGGGGGAGGACGAGTACTCGTCCTTATTTCGGACCCAATAATTTGGTTCTTGTTAACCTGGATGATTTTTTTTTATAATTGAAAAAAATAGGCGAGTAAACCACATTTTCTTTACAATCCTCACCAAAAATACTTTAAAGTCGAATTCTTCAACTTCAATAGCATTTGAGACAACTCTTCAACGAACGAGTTTCCGGATGGTCACGATCTCAAACAGGGGAGAAAAAGGAATTAAACTTTTGAAATGTCCATTATGTTTACATACTTTAGTTCTACCACATTCATGTAAATATTTTAAGTCTAATAAGTCTTGAATCTGCAAAACAGGAGTTTTTCCGAAGGTTAAGATCCCGCTAATACGATAACGCACAGAAATTGGGAAGTAAATAATAGAAAATGTACAATGATTATCATTCATACTGCCTGCCTTATTCTCTCATTTGAACACCTTCCAATCATACGAGCAATATGACGAAAGCCTAATATAACGAAGGTAGAATAAGACGAAGGTTGGATATGACGAACGCAGAATATGACGAAAACAGAATATGAAAAAAGGGAACTTGACTAATCATGACCAAGTAGAGAACATGACTAACGCTGAACATGACAATGGGCCTGATAACTACCATAAACCACACCTAATGCCTAATAAACAATATAATGGTTACTAAAAAGGCCCTTAGTGCTGGCCCGAGGACCTGTAAATTAGAGCAAGAGAAAGTTTAGGCCAAACCCCAAAACCGTCAATCAAACAAAAAAAGAGTTCAGTTCAGTTAAGCATTTGAAAAACTTTTGGGCTATATAGGTATCATACGGGAGTCAAAATAACGCCACAAAACACAAGCAAAGTAGGTAAGCAGAAATTTTTCGGCTACACATGTAACGGGAGTCGAAGAGAGGTTTCAAACGGAGGCACCACAAGGATTAAGGGAATTTTGCCGTCGAGTCTGGAGGCTTCTAAGTTTCGGCAAATAGAGTTACGTATTGTAGGCTTAGTTAAAAAAATACTGAATTTATTTGGTACTTTAATATGATTTATTATAACAAACATTTATTTAAGGTATCTTCACATACAGATAAGTGTAATACTTAGGTAATTTAACACTATATAAATAAGTTGCGAGTATTAACCTAGGTATATTTATCAAATAGATAGACTATTGTATATGATTTCAAGTAGGTAAGTTTTACATAAGAAATACGGACTGCAAGTCAATAATGGTTGGAAATTTTGAAAGACACACATTTAAAAGGTCGTTTATAGTTTTCCAAGATATATAAACTGTAGATATCTTGATAAATCAGGCATAAACTTGTCTCAACTTTCTTAACACAATATTCGTATTAATAGCAACAACAAAATAGACATACACGTACCTAACGCTTAAAACCTTTAACATTAACGTTATATACTATGACTTAGACCTAGAATCTATATATTCAATGAAACGATTATGTAAATCAGTCATTTGAAGAATACCACTTAAGTACGTACTTATAACTATAGATATACATCATTAGTTCTAGGGTAAGATCTAAAAAAGATGTACAATAATGTATGCAAATGCAGCTTTAGATCAGGACTTGTATCGTAGATAAAATTTGAAATAAAGGCAAGTTTCTGAATGTTTTCTTTTGCTTGAATAAGTATATTATGCAATTTAATTGCCTTAATATTTTTTTAAAGTTCACGTTTGCATCGTTTTTTTAAATTCCTTACTTAAGTACTTCGCTGGCTCATCAACCCAAAGTGGATCTTGACCTCCGACACCAGAAGACGCCACTCTTTCCGATCTTGTACAATCACTTTCTAATCTGCTATTTGGAGCTCAATTGGATATTCTTAATTCCTAGTATTCATAAATTAAATTCAATTTAGGTTAATAGGCCAAAACTATCATTGCCTGCTTAAATTGTTGTTATTGGTAAGTTGGTAAGCATTTCTTGTAGTTTGTTTGAATATATTATTTAAGTATCATAGGTTCATCGTAAGCTTAAAATCATAATCATATTTCACTCTTTAATTATAATCAATTTCACCACTAGCAGAATAATTCAGCCTTCAATAATAACGGACGGATGTAACCGCACTCTTTTAAGTCCCTCAGAATCAACAAGGTTAGAAATAACGTGTTTGATGGGCAGTTAATTTTTAATTGGTGATTGATAATGTACAGTAGGCCTCACATCAACTTACCCTGATCTGTCAAATTTCCGCAACCATATTTCAACCTTATTATTGATCATAAAAGTTCCATATCATTTGAGACATTTTGACATTTTTGGGCAAGTTAGTGCGTTGCCCACTGTACTGAAAAGATTATTCTTCATTTACTGGCCACCTGTATAATACTACAGAATAAATATTAGTACAAGAAGGTAGATAATACTTTCAATCGATAGTAGAGACCCTTCCTGCCAAAGTAAATTTTACCAGCAAATAATTTGGCACTTGTTTATAGTTGCATGTTTGATTCGTATTTTCTAGCTGCACCTACACCAATTAGGGTCGAGTTCAATAAGTCATGTTTAATTTTTTTAACAGCCGTTATAATATAATTTGGCATATTTTGTTTGGAAATCGTGTCAAAGTAACCATCAATTTCAGTTTACTGGCGCTGTTAAAAATTAGTGGACTCGGGTCTTAAACTTCTTTCAAAAGCTGAAAACTCTTGATGAGCATTATGACGCTGTAGAGTTTAAATCGGCCAACGTTTTTTTGGTTAACTTCATCGAGAAAATGCATGGTATGAAAAATATAATAACGATGGTATTTCGTCAGCAAGAAAACTGATTAAGGCGGAAGCATTTAAAAATCTACCTTTTAAATTGGCTGTTGTTATGCTTAGAATAGTCTAAAAGTAGAAGTCAAAGCAAACTTTATTTTGTTGTTGATATGATATAGATCCCCTTTGTAGTATATTATTGATAGTATACTTAAATAATATAAAAGATTGTTAGCAGGTAAAAAGTAATAAACACAACATTTCATTGTTCCGAAATAATAACAGACTTGCTCACAGCCATCTGTGATAATAAAAGGTAATAAATAGTATTAAAATAATCAAAATATTTTGACATCTACAGATATAGTCATTTTACAAATAATTAATCTAATGATAAATTTTACATCACACATCATTATTCCATTATAAAAGGTATTTTATTTAGAAATAGACATCTATAGATTATTTCCTAAAACTACATTGAAGACGACGAGCATCAAAAAAGATATTTAAAAATAATTAACACAAATTACAGTAACGTTAAAAGAAAATTACCATTTTAATTAGTATTATATAAACATTTACGATTGATTAATTTAAACTCTTGTAATATATGCGTGTATTAGAATCACTTTTAGTGATTTTTGAATATCCAACTATATACAATTATAATAACAAACACCCACTACATTTTTTACGAAGGGTTTGGGGTTCAGTTTGGGAATAAATATGTACGTAAACACCGATCAAAAGTACTTAAAACTATTATAAGGCTTATTCTAGTAATTATAGTTTAAATCAATTATCAACATATAGACACCAATATAGTGATTTTTAAGTAAACCTATGTGAGTAATAAGCCGTAAATTAGTAACTAGAGCTACTTTTCGCGGAAAACCAACATTACTTTTATTGGAACTAACTGCCATACTCAGAGACGTCAATTAAAGTTAATCCTTGATTGAGTCTTATGCCGTCTTTTTCCATTTCATTGTCAAAGAAAGTGATAGAACGAGACTTAACTATAGATTAATTTTAATTGACGTTTCTGAGTGCGGCTGTAAGAAGTCTGGCTGGTAATCAACGCTTAACTTTTGACTAACTACGAGTATCTTTTAGAATTTCACGACATTTTAATGTATGTTACCTAATTGAATGTTTTACTTACTTTAAACGCGTATTATAAGACCCTGATATTTATCTACTTGGTAATATAGACCAGAACAAAAGTTAAGTTTTTTTATCACAAACCACTACAACGGAATTCCAATATAATATATTAGTAAAACAATGACTTACTAAAAACAGTGTTCTACTAGTAAATATTTACTTAGATACTCAAAGATAAACTTTATGATTAACAGATTTCGAAAAGTAACTAATAAAAGGGTTCCACAGGTTCATTAGTTATATATATGAGTTGTAATGTGAATTAACTTACTTAACTTATCGGTATATAGGTATTATAAACAACCTTTGTTGCAGAGTTCATGAGATGATTGGGTATCAAAATAAGGTATTTATAAACACTTATAAAACGAGAACAGTAATATCATACAATTTTATTCCGTGTCTACGTGACATGTAAAAACAAAAAATGTATAAAAATCCCTACATAAAATTTCTGAAAATTATATTATTTGACCCGTTTATTGTAATGTACCTATTTTAGTGCTTATAACTAATAATACTTAGTCCACTAAGAAACTATATAAAATTATTGTAAGTAATATTAATAGGTAATTACAATATTTTGAATTCCAGAGGAAATATTTAGGATATTTATTGATGAGAGGAGGTAAACCTTCGGAACCCTAATTTACCGCAAAATTCCATTCCTTATAGGTTGGCGGTGTCTTACATTAAGTAAAATAGTCGAGACTCTCATTGATTAATAAAAATAGCCCAGGCCAATATTATCGACTAAGTAACTATTGATTAAAGAATTTTATAATCCCAGGAGTTTTATATTAACACCAAATTATCCTACGTATGCCGAAATTCCTGACTGTGTCCAAATTTAATGTCTTACATAAGGGAAATTATTAAGTACTTTCTTAACTCGCTCGCTTTCAAAATTACTTAAAATTTTCTCTGTGACTCATGCTTGGACTTGGCTGCTTGGACTGACGTCAGCTGGAAAGATCGAGGGCGGTGCTTCGGTGGGTTATAGATACTCAAGGTCGTTTTATAAACTGGCCTTGCATCCTACAGTTGGTACAGGTCGACGGAGGTCGACATCTGCTTAGAGTGGGACGGTCGGCGCGTGGTACCAACGTCCCTGGTTGAAGATCAGACTTGCGTGAAGCTCGCGTGTAGTGCCGTCTCTTCCTGGCCGATCTGGTTCGCCGGGGTGTAGTACTGGTTAGAAAAAGAAAAATATGGCTTTGTTATAATCTCAGAAATCAGTAAAATTTATTATTGTTGTTGATGTACAGGGTGTTACTTTCTAGATTTAAGGGCGTGAATATAGGCATAAAACCAACAACTTTTACTATTGAGTTGTCACCGAATCGTCAGACAAAAATTGGCTCTCCATACTTTGTGACAGTGCTATAGTAATATGGGTGTGCCTTTTTTGAAGAACCAATAACGCAAAATCCCGCTTTTTAACATAACATCTTACTCATTTTATGTCACCTGAAAAAACTTGGTTTGCCATTTTATGTCACTTTGTTTATTTTTATTTTAACGACTGGAATACCATTGAAGTCTTCATACTTTTGAGATTACCAAATTATTATATTACTAAATACTATATTATTATCAGTGTTTGCGGTTATTGACCCCAAATAAATCTAACTACTCCGATCTCCGATTATCGTCGAGGTAGCAACAACGGTTTTGTTTTCAAGATTTCGATTAGTACCCTTTAGTAAGTTATGGATTGCCATATTCACCCGCTTAAAACTTAAACTAACAATCAGCACACAATTTCTATCCTATTACAGTTTAGACCTAAATTGATTAAGTAATTAACGATGAAGTCTAAGATATAGAGCGCTAATTCAGTTGATACTGACAATGACAGCTAATTTTCCTTTGTATCTGAACAATACAATAACAAGGTTGTTACAATTTTGTGTTAGCTGTAGAAATATTCTTGCTTATACTAATTTCTATGCTTGCAAATTCGGATAAAGTCTTTACACTGAAAATTAAACGTTGTTATCAAGTTAATATTTGAAAGCTAAGTTTCCCTTTTTTATCAATATAGGACCTAACAGTAAGTATAACTGACATATTGATTTATTAATTACAACTGTACTATGACTTTCAAAGTTCCTCTACGAGTTTATTAGCCTCTCGCGATGCACCTAAGGGAACTCCCTAGGTATTATCTTACACCGACTATACAACAACGTAGGTACTAAGTAAAACTATTTTCCAATAGGTAGTGTAGACTACACTAGTTATTAATCTTGGGTACACTTTTAGGGTTTACCTATACAGGTTAGACAATTACCTTAAGAGGATTCAGATAAAAAGGTGAGCTATTAATATAAGATGTGGTAATTGTTCTTTATAATAAATATAAGTGGTTCCCCGCAAGATATGGATTTTTCATATAAACTTTCATCCCCCATTTCACCCCCTTGATGTTTTTATATCGCGACAAAGTGTAACCTATGACCTTTACAGGGTCTCGAACTGTCTTCATGCCAAATTTCATTTCAATCGGTTAAGTTAATTAAGCGTCAAGAGATAACAGACAGACAGACACACTTTCGCATTTATAATTATTTCGCATTTATTGAACTTGGTGTGATGAACGCCAGAAATATCAACAGACTTCGCGTACTTTTCAAGGTTTTTAATTTTTGTCTTTCTTATAAGACGTAAGTGCACCAACACATGTTTAATTTTAAAACACCCCTAGCCTGGAGTTCACTAACACATGTTTAATTTTTAATCAGCCAATTTTGCTTTTTTGACATACACTTCTGGACACATCTATTGGCCCACCATAGAGTTTAGGTTTCGATGGCCCCTACCGAGATATGATTGCTACATTGAACAAAAACTGTTGATGCAGTTTTAAACATGATTTTTGAATAAAAAACATGTTTTATCAAATAAAGGTTTAATTTAATAACATGTGTTGCCTCCATGGGCATCTACCACAGCTCTCATACGATTAGGCATAGAGTTTATCAACCGCTCTATGAAATTTTGAGGGATCATCTCCCATTCCTCTTCTATGGCAGTTTTCAATTCCTGCATCGTCTGGGCAACTGGCTGACGAGCCCTAACACGTCTTTTTAGCTCGTCACACATGTGCTCAATGGGGTTCATGTCTGGGCTTCTGGCTGGCCAGTCCATAACTGTGATTTTCACATCCCGAAGATATTTCCTGACGATGCCGGCCGCATGGGCTCTTGCATTATCATGCATAAAAAGGAAATTTGGGCCCACATAGTCCGCGTATGGTATCACGTGAGGTTCTAAGCACTCACGAATGTACCTTTCAGCATTTAATGTTGGCAGCCGTGGTCCTGTAACAACCTCAAGTTGAGTTTTGCCGCTCGCGGATATACCACCCCAGACAGTCCATGAGCCACCGCCATAAGCAACCCTCTCTTCAAAGCAGCATTGTGCGAAACGCTCTCCCTTACGTCGGTAGACCTTCTTCCTTCCATCATTGCCATGTAACACAATTTTAGAAAAGAGTACACGGCTCCAATCTTGCTGTGTCCAATTCAAATAACTGCGTGCGAAATGAAGGCTGTTCAGTGGGCTCGCGTTAGTTTGGGCCCATTAGCTGGCTTGTGTGGTACCATATCGCGTTCTTTTAACCTTCTCCGAACAGTTCAAGCGCTCACAGATACTCCGTGGAAGTCGCAAAGTTGGTTTTGTAACTCAATGGAGGTAAGGTGACGATTTCTCAAGCTGGTCGTCACGATGAATCGATCCTGCCTTTCAGTTGTGACCGGAGATCGTGGCCTTCCTTGGCGACGAACAAAGCCGCCAGTCTTTAGGTACCTCCGATAAACATTTCGGACCGCAGATCGACTTAAATTAAGTTGAGCACTCACGTTTCTTTGGCTGTGTCCGGCCTGAATAAGTGCCACAGCTTGGGCGGCGACTTCAGGTGAAGTATCCATAGATTATTGATAGAACCTCACCTTAATGTTAAGAATAAGTAATGTTTGTTGCAAAACCAAATATATCAATCACTTTTTCAAGAATTAAATCCAAGTAAACCAATAAAACCAAGTTTTCTTAGTATTCGATTGTTTGATATCAACAAACAGGCTCCAAATTGTCTTTTGGTTCTTTGAATTCTGTGTTCGAAATTAAAAAAAAGACTATTGTATGAAATTGTGAATGTGCCAGGTTCAAAACTGCAGAAAAACTTTTTGCTCGACCTAATATAAAATTTTAACTAGGACCAAACAAAACTGAAAATACAAGGTGGGCCGATAGATGTGTCCAGAAGTGTGTTTTGTATTCTGTCAAATTAATCGTCAATTGAGGTTTACCGGCTGTTCAAAAGTTAGTGAACTCGGGTCTGCAGGCTAAGGTGATTCTTTAAACATATTTCGTTATTGATGACTTACTCCAGTGAAAGCTCCACCATTCCATCCGAGGCGGTCATGCTCGCGCTGAGGAGTGCGCTGCGGAGGGGTCTTGCGTTCAGCGCGCGAAGCCATGCGCGCCTTGGCTTTCAGTGCGGTCCCAAGCGGCACGTTGGTGCGAGTCGCCTCGGCGCGCCCGTGCTGGCAAAACTCCCACAGAGCTACCGCCAGCGCCAGCGCTAAACCACCCATCAACACGTAAAACAACCCTGCCACCTGACTCAGTGTCAACTCTGACCCTTGAACACTCTGTAAACAAACAACACATTATAACCCCACTACAAACTAACACCACAGCTTCCAAAGACAACCAAACTTGCCTGATCATCCAGGTTACATTCAGTATTGGTAAACCATTTCCGAATAAGCTTTTGCAATTCCCCGTCATTCTTTAGAGACTGCAAAGCGAGGTTGATGCCATCCCTAGAAAAATAAATCGTCAACATATACTCTTCTCTTAAGTCAAGTAAGCAGACTAAGCTTAAACTCGCTTAGCAAAACACAGTAAATTAAAAAAGAGTCGCAACATTCGCAAATGCAAAGAGTTGGTTATGTGTACTCGAGTACAATAAATATGCCCACCGCAACTTGGATCCTTTTGGCAGAGCTACTGCGAAATCTTTGACTCCTGAACTGGTGACGGTGACGAGCATTTCGCAAGGCTTGGGGTTCTTTGAGCCAGATAATGATCGGTCGAGAAGGAATGATAGCCAGCCGTGTTCGTCAACAGAGTCCTGGGGAAGGGTCGTGCTTCGTCCATGTGTAGTGTCCTAACAAACAGAATGTTTAATCTTAAAATCATATCCACACGACGTAAAGCAAGTTTTGTTGTTTCATGTTAGTGAATATTACCTCAGGGCATGTTGCTACTTTGCTGAATGTAGGTGCCGGGTCCGTAATACGAGATAAAGTTAAATACGAAGCCATGTTTGCCGTGTAGGAAGATATTACAATCAGGGCGAAGAACCACCAAACCGTCCCAACAATTCTGCCCGATACAGATCTGAAATATAACATCACTAAAATTATCTGCTTACATTGTGAAAGATCATATCTGCAGATATTTATATCAACAACATATGTATAAAGCGTGCGTCTCTATTATAGTAATCTCACTTTTTCTCAATATCTTTGAAGTAATCATCCTTAATAACATAAATAAACATTACATCGGTTAGCATTTGTTTAGTTAGATGAATACAATTTTGTAAGTGCAACAAGAAATTGTGGGCCATATATCTGAATGCATCGAACCGCGGCGGGCGCACGAAGTGAATTATTGAGGTGCATTTACTTATTACTGAACCTTCGGACTGTTTGTAGAAGATAAGGTTGTGCGGTTTTACGAGCTAAGTGTATTATATAAGAACTAATGTACTTAGGGCAATCAAATATTAAAATATTCACTGACCTCGGCGTAATGTCGCTACCCTGCTGCATGAACGAGCCCAAGGAAAACCACATTGAGTTCCAAAAGCTGAATTCGTTGACGACACTTGTCTGAAAAAAGTATCGTTGCTGTTAATATATATCTTTCTAGCATTTCACTATCACACGTATCATTATATATTTAACTCATTTTTATTTAAAAAATATCGTTGCTGTTAATATATATCTTTCTAGCATTTCACTATCACACGTATCATTATATATTTAAATCATTTTTATTTTTGTCGCTATTGGCCTTTGTAAAATTTTAAATAGGCACCTATTAAACGCAAATGAATTCGTTTAAAAAAAATAATCATAACTTATTAATTAATATAAAATATTTACTTGCGCTGATAAGACAAAAGGTACCAAAGTAGCCATCAGCATTAAATACGTACAAGAAAGTACGTATTTGGTAAAAGGAAAACAATTTTATATTTGGCTGTCACGTGAAAACGATAAAATGTATATTGCATTCAATTGAATTCGTTTCGTTTAACGAAAAGAATCCCTACCCGGCTTTCTCAGTAAATAGCCCCATGCATTTTGCAGTATACATTATTACTTTCGAACGGGAGTTGCTGAACTTGAATAATGAAGTAAGACTATATTTACCTGAGGATAAGAGTGATTATTTGTGTTGATACTATTGTTACCTACCTTAGTTGTTGCAACTTCATTGTGTTCCGAAGACTGGCTATCAGTAAAGGATACAATGCGCCACTCATTAGGAGAGAATCTTGACACCAAAAATAATACAACGCTTACAGCAAAAAGACTGAATACGATGCACAACTGAAAATAATATATAATAATGTATTACAAGTTGGGAAAAATCCCCAAGTTTGCCTAGCAGAGGAGTAACATGACATTGGTGGTGATTATGTTGCTATGATATCCTATTAGTACTTGACACTATCCAATAATTCCAAAACCCTATTTCTTGAAAATAACAGGATATTTGAAACACACGTTAATTGTTTTTTATTAACTATCTGCAGTATTTAATTTTAAATTTAGCTAAACTCGATAAAAAGTAAGTTAGTTGAGGGTAGTGAAATGTCGCCATTTTACTATTTCCGTACAAAATCTATGGAAGAAGAGAGTTTTGACAGTTTATTAAAAGGACTTTAACGATTGGTTTTATATTTAGACTAGGGATCCTACTTTGCTTCGCATATTTAGAAGTTAGAAGGGAAATATAATATAGTTAGTTACCCTTAACATAGCGGACTCTTTTGGAGACCCAAGATTTAATACTTTTAAAGAACTCAATCGGTTTGTTAATTTTAGGTAAAAATATTATGTAACCCGCTAACCGATTTTCGTACATTTCTGTTAACTTAAACGCATCGCCAGTAAGTCATTATCCTTTGTTTTTCAAGAACGTATCTTATTTTATTGGGTGTGACTGATTGTGAAATTGACTTACCCATATTTCTTTAGAAAGTGGCTGTAAGAAACTAAATATAGATGTATTATCTTTGATATTGCTTGCGCCGGGTTTCAGATCAAAAGACAAAAATGGTTTACTGAAATCGATCACAGTTTCTCTTTCCAATGTGACGGTTAGCGGTGCAATCACCATGTCCACTTCCTGAAACATTGAACACATTTCCGCTAAAATTAGAAGCCGACTAATAATTAGTGAGCCGAACTTTTCGGATGATAATGCCAACGCTTAATAATTATATACTTTGGTTGGAGGCAATTGAATTTAATGATGGGCTAAAATTTACAGAATAGATGAAGCTATTTTATTAACCAATTCTGTAATAATATCATTTTTCGTTTTCATACAAATCAAAGCGAATATAACAAACAAATACAAATAAAGAGGGATGCAATGTG
Organism: Pyrausta nigrata; assembly: GCA_949316185.1. Classification (NCBI taxonomy): domain Eukaryota; kingdom Metazoa; phylum Arthropoda; class Insecta; order Lepidoptera; family Crambidae; genus Pyrausta; species Pyrausta nigrata. The sequence continues at coordinate 8,215,931 of OX438936.1, forward strand.
ATTGATTTGATTGTTTCACAGGTACCTTTACTAACTTAAAGTTAGAAATAATATCATGTAACACATGGATTGGAAAAAATATCGTAATAAATGGTAATTAAATTGGAACTAACCATACCCCGAAACCCTTATTACCTATTAATTTATCAACTTAGATTGCTCATAATAGCACCAATCATAAAATATTTAGACCCAATATCTCAGTTTTACATAATACCGATAGGAGGGGTTGTGAGGTTTTTCGATCAAGTTGTGTCAGTTTTGTCGCCGTATACCCTCTACTTCCCCTTAATGCCGGGGGGCATTAATTACGCCCCGTCATAAAAAAAAAAAAAATTAAACATGACTTTATACAACTAGCAATATTAGAAAAAAAATAAAGCCAAGAATATCCAGTCTATGATTTTTTTAATAAAAGTTTAAAATCGTGTTGTGATGAGCGCTCGATATCGGGCGCTGGGGGCCATGGGCACTTTTTATAGAGAGCTCGGCTTTGGGCGCTGTGGGACTACCTGGGTAGCATTTTTAAATAGGAAGACATGTGAACCTATATGATGGTACAGTTAAGCGTCGATGCGTCCGAAGATGGGTCATGTCTGTCTAGAAACAGCCTATTCACTCTTTTTCTTAACGGAATCCAAATCACAGTGTTTTAAACAAACTGGGGTTCTGTTCAGGGGTTCTGATCTTTAAGAAAATGATCCTATTTTCGGATTTTTCGCTCTAGACGTCGCGTTTGCTCGCCACACTACAAGCTGGCATGAGAGGACAGTTAATATGGGCAACGTCAGGTACCTATGTAAGTACAACTTCTGTCGTGTGTAGCTGGGCTCTAGGACCAATGACAATATGTATTACCTACGTTACGAGGGTCAAACTGAAAGTTCTTAGAACTGGCCACTTATAAACAATATAATAAAAAAAATATTCTAAAATTTGAAAATAGAACTCTTTGCCAATATTACTGAGTATATATTTCATTCATTTGTCATTTGTTTTACGACTTGGCGGCAAATTGAAAATTGTCTGTGTCACGTCAAAATGAATTTAACACGAGAAAATTTTCGTGCAATGATTTTTTATGACTTTCGATGTCATTTAAGTCAACAAGAAAGTTATGATAGACTACGATTGGCCTTTCACGATGAAGCCCCATCTCGTGCGACTGTTTACAACTGGTTTAATGAGTTTAAACGTGGTCGCACTAATCTCACTGATGATGTACGTGAGGGACGGCCTTCTACGGCGACGACTGAAAATAACATCTGTGTTGTGCGGCGTATGATAGAGACTGACAAAAGAGTGACCTATCAGCAGATTCGGACAAGCTTAGGCATCGGTATGAGTCAAGTGCACAAAATCCTCCACGAACATTTAGCGGTCAGGAAGCTTTGCGCCCGGTGGATACCTCATAATTTGACTAAGGCTCAAAAACTCCATCGTGTGGATTGGTGCCGTAAAATGATTGAAAGATTTAACGGAGGTGACTCAAATGCTGTGTTCGACATACTAACAGGTGACGAAAGCTGGATTTACTGTTATGATCCTGAAACCAAAAGACAATCTGCTCAGTGGGTGTTTCCTTTCGAGGAGTTGCCAACTAAAGTGAAGAGAGATCGAAGTGCGGGAAAAAAAATGGTGGCCTCGTTCTTTGGAAGGATAGGTCATTTCGCAACAATTGTGTTAGAGGATCAAAAAACAGTTTCTGCAGAATGGTACACTACCAATTGTTTGCCACTTGTCTTGGAAAAAGTTCGAGAGAAACGACCTCGCAGTAGGATCCTCCTTCACCACGACAACGCCTCGTCGCACACCGCCAAGCGAACGATCGACTATTTGGCGACATCAAACGTTGAATTACTGGGTCACCCGCCGTATAGCCCCGACCTCGCGCCTTGTGATTTTTATTTATTTCCAAAAATTAAAGAAAAACTTAAAGGAAAGCGGTTTATGAATGCTGAAGAAGCGGTGGCTGCGTATCGCGATGCCATTGAAGAGACCCCTAAGGACGAGTGGGCAAAGTGCTTTTCCCAGTGGTTCAATCGCATGCAGCGGTGTATTGACGTCAATGGACAATATTTTGAAAAGATATAATAAAACTAATAACTGGCTAATGTAATCAGTTTTTGATTTTCTAAGAACTTTCAGTTTGACCCTCGTACAGGTCAACTTTGTTTATGCCAGTCTTACTGCCGTACTCAAAAACGTCAATTAAAGTTAATCCTTCATTAAGTTTCGTGCTGTCTTTTTCTATGCCATTGACAAAGAAGGTGACTGAACGAGACTTAACTAAAGTTTAAATTTGATTAATGTCTGTGAGTGCGGCAGTTAGATTAAAACAAAAGAGGTTTTTTGTTCTAATCTACGATGCCAGCAGTAAACTATTGTTCAAAACGACGTTAACGTGTATTTTACTTGTAGAGTAAAATCATAACCAGTGTGAAACGTTAAGCGATAATTTTATTACAAATTGCAATCAAAACACTCGACTACAAAAAATATTGTCTTTTCACTAGCTTTCGTTTGATATCCATATTGCTATGGTAAGGAAAAAATCAATGCCCTCTCACCCCTTTTTTCCATTTGCGAACGCAAATTTTTAAATGTATTGTAATGTTTGTATTTTATTTATAGTCTATGTCTACTACAAATTTGACGAATAATTCAATGACACCTTATATGTCAAAAACTGTCCAGCCCTGTGGGCTGTTGGGCATGCCAAACATTATACATACATACTCTCAATTATTAAAAGTACCTACGTATTGAATGTTTACACGTCTATTATAAAACGTCGTAGGTACCTTTTTGGAAATCATAAAGTTCGTAATATAATGTTGATCTGCATTCTGTACCGTTACCAAGAGTTTTTTTACGTCGTCGCTAGCGAGTAAAACCACCGTAAACTCATGGTTACGGTACTGGTCAAGTTGCATAAATTGGACCGGCTCGTAATTTATACCACCTCAAAATCTACCAAACTGTAATGTTTAGTTTTAAATTGGCAATACTAAAAAGCAGTACTACCAATATGACGCGACCGCTGCCATTTTGGACTCGATAACATAACAGAGGTGCTTGTGGCGCAGTGGCGGCAGCGCTTTGGTAGTGATACCAAAAGTTAAGCAACCCACGGCGCGGTCGTGATTGGATGGGTGACCATTCCGACCATTTAAGTGACGTCCATGACAAGCATCTCCGTGCTTCGGAAGGCACGTTAAGCAGTTGGTCCCTGTTAATATCTGTGGTATTAGTCGTTAAGCCTAGTCAGAGGCCCTAGGGCGGCTTGATAACTTCTGACAGTAAGGTTTGTCACTTGCCTTACATACACCCCTCCACCAATCCGCACTGAGCCCGCGTGGTGAAGTATGGCTCGTTCCTCCTCATAGTTGAGGTGAGGCCTTTTTCCAGCAGTGGGATCTAATAGGCTGACTTATTTATTATTATTATAACATAACAGAGTAAATTCTAGTGAGCAAAAATATTTTTTGCGGCGTTCTAGTATTATTTTATGGGTGTTTACCTAAGGATTTCTTGGGGCAACGGCAAGTACACTGCAACTATTAAATAAACATAAAACTATAGTTTTATGTTTATTACTTCGAGGTTATAATGCTGGCTCAAATTAAAATATAACATAGTGTTGCCTAATTTGTACCAGGTGTGGTACCCCTAAAATGTACCGGTACAATTTAGGTATTTGGTAGTTTTTCAACTTGATGGTCAACTAAATTAAAATGTTTTCAGATGTCAAGATGACTTAGAAAAAGCCTTAGATTGTTTAAAAAAGAAATCAATGGGAATTAATGAGTGTTCACGCATGTTCAACGTACCTAAGCCCACTTTAAATAGACATTTATCAAGTTCGAACAAGTATGCGAAAGAAAATACTATTTCCAAGGGCAGGCCCACTGTTTTTCACAATGATGTTGAACGAGAGCTAGTGTCGCATTTGTTGAACATGGAAAAGCATAATATGTTTGGGCTTACAATTAAGGATGTATAGAAAACTGGCGTATGACATTGCGGAAAAAATGTCATTCCAAACACTTTTTCGAAAACAGCGAATACTTAAATACATAATTAATATTCAAACCTATTTGAATAATATTTTTCATAAAGATTTTTGTACTTTTAGTAAATAACAAGCACTTGATCTCATTTAGAATATGAAATACAATTAAGGATACCTATGGTACAATTAAGGAAACCGGTTTCCTAAATTGTACTTTTTCAGACTTTTTTAAAAACTTTAATTTTCATATTTATTTTTGAAATTACTAATCTTCTTTCAATAAAAAAAGATCGCTAATAGAACAACCTTTTTATTTCTAGTAATATATTCCATCAAAGTTAAATAGTTTTTGTGACAGCTTGTGAAGTTTGTTACCTGGTACAATATAGGCAACTCTACCCTATATTGTTATAAATCTGTGAATAGAATATTGACATGTGGTGTTCCGAGTTACGATGTAAACTCAAGGCCACTTCGATTTCCAATATAGATCAGTGCGCTGTGTTTGACCAGATCTAGTAAGTACTGATTGGGGCGATAATACTCACCAACAAAGACAGACATATATAACATACAACGAAGCCAAGCCCAGTACCTGTAGTGGGGCTAAGTATAGTAAATATATGAGATTTAGTTTGAGGGGCAATATTTTTGATCTAAATGGTTTCAATTTTGCTAAATAGGTTTTTTTATTGTTACAAATTACGGTGAAATTAAAAATATATTAAATTTCATTTCTGAGGGTTGATCATAAAAAAACTAAAAACATAGACAATCTCTCGAAAAACTTTTATGATCAGTGTAACTGACTAATCAAAAGTTCAAATTCAACTTGTCAATTAATTTGATCAAATATAGAAAGATATAGTAGGATCGTGTTGCAAATTAAGTCACGAGGGAGAAAAAACACTTTTATAATATTTTTTCACGAGCTTTTGGTACATAACTTATAGATGCGTGCGATAAGGGAACGACGTTCAAGATTTATGCCGTGCTACTTCCTATGAAAAAGGAAACTATTTATAGGGCCATATTAAAAGGAATATAATATTTTTTCACTTTTGTATCTGAAATTCTGATCAAAATTTAACGACTAACAAGGAAGTCTATAGTGTTCGTACCTACTGAAACTTATCTAGATTAAATGTTCAATTAAAAGTTTTGAGGAAGTAATTTTCAGACAAATCATTAATTGGTAATTAAAATTACACAACGGAATATTCGCAACAACGAGGAGATTTTCCTCAAGTTTTCAATGGTAGAGTTATCCGATCCTAGCAATGCGATAAAATATCAAATAGCCTTTTTATTAGCTTAGGAGTATATTTTATTTAATAAACAACAAAAAAAAACTTAGCTATAGGCAAATTAATCACGTAATCGTTCATTTTTTAACCCCCGACGCAAAAACGACGGGGGGATCTACTCTCTTTAATTCAATACCTAACATTGAATTAAAGAGTAGATCATATGAATAAGAAGTGAGGTCTTGTAAGTATATAATATCTATGGTTATTAAAATATTACTAGTACTTTTTATTTCAAGGAATCTGGAACTGAACTCAAAAAAAAAACTAAATAAGAGATACAGCATAGTTTTCACTGACCGTCTTCAGGTGCGACTCGAATCTACACCATAGTTAGTACAGTTGAGTGAGCATTTGCCCGAAAAGTGTTGTGGGTTCGAGTATCCTTGACGACAGACTTATGTAGAACATGATTTTCAGAAGATCGTGTAATTACAGTATTCACTTACCTTCCTCAATATCTCTCCCACCATCCCATCCCATCCACCTAAAATCTTTGGATTTTCATTTCCATATTTCCCGTCTTTGACCAACCTGAATTCATCTGTTGAGAAAAGTAAAAAACGCTTTTAATATGTTATACGTAAAATTTAAGCTAATTTTGTATCACCGCGTTTTATTATGCCCAGTAACACCGGCTTATGTATAGAATTTTTAAACAAAATTAATAGATAAGCTGCTGTTAAAGTAGCTCAGAAACTGGGCCTTTAATCTCTAATGAGTACGTGTGGTTGCCTCAAAATCAACTAACACGAGTAACCTGATATCGGATGAAATAAATTAGTGCCGATGACTTACATTTAATTTCTAATTTATCCGACAGCATTTCGGCCAGGTCGACGCAGAAACCCTTGTACGGATCATTAGTCGAGTGCTCGGAATTGTCTGGGCTGTTACGCATCATATACGGGGGCTCTTCGATTGTGGACACTATGTACGTCTTGTTACGGTCGTAAGCGCCCGGCATACTGAGCGGTGATAGTTTCGCTGAGACGGGGACTAAACCTCTGTTGTCATACCATGTGGCTACCTGTGGGCAGAATCATTCAATCGCTGAGCATTGATTCTTATCATAGACTTAACTAAAACTAGTGTTGTATGATTGCCGTTTTATCTCTCTCACTCTCGTTTGGTTTTCAGAAAATTTTGTTAATTTTTATTAAGTGACGATCAAAGATTTTGGTTTGTGAGAGAAATAATGTAACGTAAAAGCGTTTTGTTTATTTCCTTTTTACTTTTCCGTTGATTCTTGGAATTCGTGATTTAAACGGTTTTAATAATATCTGTTGCTATTTAGTGTTTGAGCACGTGCTCGTAGGTAATTACAGATAAAAGGCACTTATTGTCTTGATATATTCAGTAAGCTGATTATTTTTTAATTAAATGTTGGAATTTAGTTTCGCTTTTTAATAATATGAGAGAATTTAAATAATTAAATTCAAAGAATCTTTTAAAAAAAACCATATAAAACGTCTACATTCATTATGACATCTTCTTTCCTAATAAAAATACTTTGTTCGTTGAGAAACAAAACACTACGAAAAAATAACATTATTTAGTTGTTGTTTACAATTAGTGAAATATGATACTTGATGTATCATCACGAGGAAAGTGTGCAAACAAATCGTTACCTTTTCCATATCGCCGTCCACGGTGACCTCCATGACTTGGAGTGTGAAGTTACGCCGGTGACCTTCCTCATTGAACCTGATGGTGCCAGTCAAACCATCTATCTCCGTCTGAAGCAAAGAAAGACTCTTGTCTCTCAATTTAATTCCGCTAGCCCTTAAAAGGACCTTGTATGTTCCACGCCAGCAAAATTCTAAATAAGTTGGTGTTAACTAAGTAACAGTGAATGGGTAATGTTATTGGGTTGTAAGTACAAGACTCGAAAGCTTACAGGTCCTAAGGGTGTCGTTCCAATAAGATGGAGAGTTACCTATGTGTAACTAAAACGTAGGTATTTTCAACCAAATTATTCGAGCGAGAATCTTCATTTTTTTACTTTAGTCAATTTCGCCGTAACTGTCATAAAGTTTTCCCATTATTGACTTAAGAAAAGTCAAAACATGTACTGTACTTATTTACTTAATAAATATTAACAAGTTTTTAATAGCATTCCTGAATCGTAATTTTATTTAATTGCAGTTAATTTAAGCTGGAGCAAAAGGTACCTACAACGTATTTTTTGGGATACGTTGCCAAGTTGATATAAAAGTTTTTTGTAACTGCTAAAATATTCAATACGGCGGAATTTAGGGACGCAACATATATCAAACATATTTGTTCGTTCGGGATATGTTAGGTACTATGTTGTTTGCCAAATTTCACGCGCAAACAGAAGAAATGTAGTGGAAAATGATGACGGGTTATACGTTTTTTTCTGAATAACAAAAAATATGAACTCAACTTATCTAAAATATGCCAATTGCAGGCACCTATTGAAACTGGTTGTTTTAATGCAATTGCTCATTTCACGAAATAAATCAGCAGGCTTGGCTGGCAAAATAAAATTAAGTGTATCAATTATCCACGTTAATTTGCTTTTGTATACCGAACAAATATTTTATGTGGAGTTAATTACTTTTTGTTTGTATAATAAATTGTAGTAATAAATATTTTAGTTGCATGCACTTGCACTACTGTCAGGTTTTTGAGGTGTTAATGACAGCGGTTTTACCTATCTATGCATTTTGTGTGGCTATCGAATTGGAAAATTGATGTCGGCGTAGAACTCGTAGGTAATTCAGAAACTGGGGTTTCCTACTAGTACGACAGTTGAATTACACTGCTCGTTCAAAACAGCAACGCCTACCTCAAACTTACGAGCAGCTGCTCGAAAAATTGGCTAAGAATGGAAACACTCGTATAAATATATTCAGCATTCAAACCCTCCCTATTCATTGGAGTGGATGAATTAAAAAAAATATGAATTATGGAAATGTGGGTTCTCGTATTTCCGACAGGTCGAGTCGGTTAGCGAGCTTGGTTAATTAGTCGTCACCCAGAAAACCTAATTAATCGTCGGGATCCCGAAACCGAGGGCGTGGGATAGAGATGCCCAGATCGTAATCGACAAAATATCTTCATCGACAAAATATCTTAATCGACAAAATATAACTAAGGCTATGCTCTCCTATTTTACACTGTACGCGGCGTCCGACGTCGGCGTGTAAAAGAGACCACAACAGTATAGGTACCTACTGTCGGCCAAGAAAGTAGTCTATCTCCCTAAGGTTGAAAATCATTGGCGTGTCATAGAAAACAGCAGCAGCTCCTACGAGTCATGCCTTTTATGTTTTGTCGTTTAAAGAAAAAACACAACTAGAACCTTATAGTACTTTTTATTGTTTTTCAAAGTATTTACCACGCAGCTTAATACACTTTTCCATTCGCTCAAACCAGTTATTATAACATTTATTCCACTCTGAGGGTGTTTAAAATGGCTGACTTGAAAGCGTGGACTGCTTCTTCACCGGACTGGAACCTTTGACCACGAAGACTTTTCTTAATTTTAGGAAATGTAAAGTAATTGTTAGGGCTTAGGTCAGGACTGAATAGAGGATGGTCAAGAATTTCTACTTTTTCCTGCTTCAAATACTCAATCGCTTGACGAGCGCTGTGTGAGTTTGCGTTATCGTGGTGCAGGATGATGCGTCACTTTGAGTTAGATGTTTGAAGTTCGGCGATGACTTGTAGTAAACAAACTGTGGTATACCACTTAGCGTTAACTGTTCTACGATTTTCAAGTGCAATAGTCGCAACATGGCCGGTTTTTGCAACGTGGCCACCATCTTCTTTGAAGTGCTTCGAGAACGAACAATTTTAGTTGGCTTTGGCTCGTCTTGAAAGACCCAGATTGTATGATTGATTGTTGTTTGGAATCAGGATCGTAGGTATAGATCCAAGTTTCGTCACCACTGATGATGTCGTAATTTGACTCTCCTCGGTTGAACCTTTGTAGAGTTTTCTTACACCATCTGACACGGGCCGCCTTGTGATCGTCGGAAAGCAGATGCGGTATCCAACGGCAAACTAGCTTTCTTACACTAAGCGCTTCATGCAAGATCTTCTAAATGGTTGTCCCTGAGATGCCTATTAGAGCCTCTATCTCTCGATACGTCACATGACGATCTTCGAGAATAAGTTGACAGCAATGATGTTTTCTTCAGTGAAGGCGGATTTTGGGCGTCCTTCGCGAGATTTGTCACTAACACTAGTATGTCCACGTTGGAATTCTAAATACCAGCATTCGACAGTTTGCAGACATGGCGCTTCATCACTGAACACAGATGTTAGCTCTTTAAAACACTGAAGCCTGTCAGGCCTCTTGTAAAGTTGTAGAAAATTATTGCACGAATATTTTCCTTAGAAATATTCATTTTCGTACGTAACCTGACAGATTCCAATCGACGCTGTGACTGAACAATAGCACTAACCCTAATACTTTCAAGTGTTTTGAGATTCAAAATTAAAACACACTCGAATATATTATAGAACAGTTCAAAATTGCCGGAATATATGGAAACGACAGAACTTAAAAGGCATGCCTAGTACTAATAATACGTCATGTGCATCTCTTTCATTGTACAAATGGTAATATGTCCATGAGTGAGTTTAACCTTATCGTTTTTTAATTACACGTAAATTTTGACAAAACTGGTACACCACTTCCTTGGCCGACTGCACATCTGATCCGACGTAACTATTGTGTTGCGTCACAATAGTTACTATGGAGATGTATGGTCGGCCCTTACGGCGTGACAGTATGCGGCGTTCAGCTTTTGTTGGAGACCATAGCCTTACTAAACGATAAATAGATTGTAGATTTGGGACTCAATAATGTTTTTTTTATTTAAATTTAAATTTATTTCACTAACATTATTACTATTGTGGATATAAATACGATTTTAAAGGAAAAACACCTGAATCTACGACTTTATATACTTAACATCGGAAATATAGCAGAGATTAGATAGAAATTTCAAATAGTCGAGGTGTAAATGGACAGCTCGCGCTTTGAGCTGCAGAAAAGTATTTTTAATAATGACTGTGTAGTCTATCGATAAAACCTTTGTTGTCCATCACTATTGTCCCTCCGATATAAAAGACGCACGGTCGGTATTCAACACCTGCGTACCAGTAATTCTGTTCGGGTTTAAACTCACCCGGCCTACGTATGCGTTGAGATTGTGCGATGACGCCTTTGTACTTGTTGTGAGGGTCCCGATTATTTTAGCGTAATTAACCTTTATTGTTCACATGTAATTACGCATTCACTTTCAGTGAATCCCGGATATATTTATCTAGGTACAAACGTTTATTAGTTATTTGTTTCGATAAACCACTTCTGTAGGTATTACATGGCGTGATTTGGTAGACTTTAGATGCAGTTAAGGGACCTTACATACAATTAAGTACACGGCCGCACGTCAGACTACCCGACTTTGACCACGAGACCGCCTCTATTTCCTACGTAATAAAAGCTGTTTTCCTAGTTCTAATGGGTAACCTAAAGTACTGCTGACTGTAAACTACAACTTTTTATCATCATATGTTATCATTATCATCTGACCACATCTACATCTCACCACAATTTATAATTGAACAATTGAAATTTTTGCCATGGTTAGGTTTTGATGGGTACCCGTTTTGGGTTGGTGTTGTGCACTGGTTCAATTTAATGGCGCGCTTTGTAACCTAAGTCACACAAATCTGGGAATGGAGTGAGTGAAATAGCTCACCTCCTTAATCGTAACAAAGTAAATTAGTTTTGTCTTTGAGACTAGAAATTTGGAACAACTAGGTAAGATATCTTCTCAGCGTAAAGTCAGCATATCACAAATGCCGTTACGATTTGTTATAGGTATACATATTAACATTAGTAAAATCTGCGTATTAAAGCAGAATTAATTTTAGTAGGTAGTCAAACTAGTGTTGTTTCTCCCTTTTCAATCAATTCATATTACAGACTCTATTTTACATTTAGGCGACTGTCTGTAAAAATTTTTTAGGCTATTTTGTTAAGAAAAATAGCATTGTGCGTTTTTTGAACCTCATGAATTTTCGAACTTTATTTTTCAAAACAACTGAAAAAAAAAACAATGCAGACGTCTAGAAACAGTCATAAAGAAACATTTTAAACGTTCCGCAAATCAAATATGCCAGTGGGCGACATTTCTGGGATGTAATTAACTATGAAGATAGATAAGAAAACCCGAGATAAGCATTCACAGAAGTTTTAAGGAGAGTGCAAAAATATTAAGTAGTGGGAAATTAATACCTTAATATTTCTTAACATACCTGTAAGCTCCACATTCGAACTTGGCGTGATTTTGCTGAGATTTCTGTTAATTAATTAATGTGAATATGATAATATAGTTATGTTAGTTTCTCGTTTGAAGGTAAAGGCGGCGCCAACTAACTTAGTTGATTCGACGCACACCATTAAGATGTCAAACTCAATATTATCCGCGCGCCGCCCGCCGACACAAATGAACGTAACGAAAGGAGATGCTTATGTACGCACATGATACTCGAAATTTTACATACGTATATTCACAGTGTCGTCAGCTACTTGGCTCCACGTATTTCCACACGCATGGATAACGAAGCATTCGCTAGCAGACGTAAATTGGCATCAATCATTCGCATGGGCAATAGGTGAAATGTGTACGTATCGTTATAAAATAGAGGTTGTTACATCATAAAAAAAGCTTTAGTTAAAAAATCTTTGGTAGTCATCATCACAACAGACAAAGACACTGCTGAAATAAATAAATAAAATACTCATATTCTCGTAACAAGTTTCAACACAACCTTTGCGAACGTTATCAAATAAGTACATAAACCCAACTTGTGACGTCACAGATAGGGGTAGCTAAATCTACTTGAATGCAATGTGGCCGGCGGGATCGGTGATTTTGGTTAATTTAACGTAAACTGATTAGGATAATGCTTTGACAATCGCAGATCCCTTTGTTAATTTGCTACGAGGATCTTAGTTATGCATGAGCGATTGAAAGCGCTTGGCATTATTATTGGTATTGATTCAATAACACCAACTTACTGACTAATATTATTACGTGACATATTAAATTACTTATACACAATCAAGTTACCAAGTCTCTATTCCTGAAGGAAGTAACTAAATTTATTGAAAAAAAAAAATTTTTTTAACAAAGTAGTGCACAGAAAATTCAGTTGATGATCGAACAAAACACTTTTTCTTATTCAACATACCTATGTTGTTAGGTTCATAATAGGTATATTATAAATCTCTTTTACAATTCGGAATCTTGCCTAGATTAAAAATTAAACTCGGTTTATTCATCATCATCATGGGGTGCCATCTTCAAATTGAAGTTTGGAGGTCAGCATGTAAAAACCGGTTATTAGATACGAAATTAAGTTTCGACAGAAGCTCGTGTTTAAACAAAACTGTTAAAATTGACCAGTTACTCACAAAATACTTAATCCTTTTTGTTACATACGCATACCAAAGCTCTACTTTCCATCAATCGAACAGGTGGATTTTTGATCTAAGTTACTTACTTGAAAACGTTTCGCAAAGGTTGTGAATAAGGCCTACAGTCCACTCAGACCGCACGTCATACACACGCTACCGTTATTTGACGGTTGCTTGCAAACTGACAAAAGTGTCTACGAAGCGGCAACGTCATTTTGCCCATCACACACAAAATTAACTGGTCAATGGACGCCGCGGTGGACAGCAGGCCTAACAGTGCCATGCGTCAAGAGTTCACCTTCTTTATCATCCGCGAGATCTTGTCTCCGTGCTCGTACGGTGTGATCTTGCCCTTTGGGTTGCAGTCGATGACCCGACTTGAGTTCAAGTTGGCGTTTCGGCGCATGGTCCCGCGCAAGATGTCGGGTTTCTTGCGCAGGAGTCGCAGAACCGCGTCAACCAGTACCTGTACCGCGTCGTACATGAGTGCTGCTTGGGCCTGCAACAAAGAAAATTGCAGACTTACCAAATGAATGAAATAGTGTACGGCGAAGAATGACGAGGAGTATAATAGAATGATGAGGATAGGCAAAGAGAGACTGCTGCTTGTAGCGTAAGTAAGTAATAGCAGCAACGAGCACAGAAGTCCACATTTACTACAGCAGACAGCTGCCTAGTACAGTTGTGTTCGTCACATAAATAAGTGTGAATGTGCATGTGTGTAATTATATGTAAAATAAAACTTAATCTGCATCTGCACTTTTACTTCAGATTCTGATCAAAATCAGCTTAAACAAGGTACTAGTATGGTTAATAACCGTACGTAGGTAATATTATGTGATAACGTAATTAATATATCTTTCAGTTACACTCAACAAGTTTATCAATGAAAGAAGTTTATCAGGCCAATAATGCGGTTTGTGAATGTAATACGATTCGAAATAAACCGCATGCGTTCATTTTGTTATTCCTAATTTAACAAATAAAATGCGCTCCGACCAAGAATCATTCAATAATGAACGGCTTTAATAGCGTTGTCTGCTTAACTTTTACTTTTATGTAAATGGCAGTTTCTCGTCAAAATACCGAATTATAACGCACCATTAAACAAGATGAGCCTATTTGCTTAAAAATTAGGCGAGTAAAATAATAATAATGCGATAGCCGTGTTGGAGCCGCCAACAAGATGTTTTTCTTAAAAAAGGAGGGTTTAACAAGTTCGTCTTCTGAATGTATAATTAGAGATTCATAATGATTCGGGGGCGTGCTTCGACGGGAAATCGTCCCGTTTGCAGCGAACTTGATATTGCCATCACGTAAATATGTAATGGCGGACTACGCTCCCCCCCCCCAGTTACTTAGGGTCCAGGCCTGACGTCTTGAGTTGCCGAATTTCAATGAAAAGCCTCTTCGGTTACCGGCATTTTACAATAAAGAAGCACGGCGTGCAGTGGCAGCTGGAATTTCAACCCTACCATTTATTTTTAATGACTCAATTACGTTTGTATACAAAAACATTTGATATGTTACGAGTAGGTATCGAGAAATATTTTTATTCTTGTCATCGATTTATGTTAATACAAATTACTATGCATTGTAAACGATAGTCCAGTTTCCAGTCCTTCAGAACTTTCAGTAGCACTGTTTTAAGTTCTGAAATAAATCAATCTAGAAAATTATGCACCATATTTCTGTATTTCATTAAAGAGTAACTTAACGAAAGTGTGATCATTGAGCAGTTAAATATTTCAAAAGGATTCAAGTTATCTCTAGGTAGGTTTAAACTGCTTTTTTAAATACTGTACCACTCTGTACAAGAGAACTTATTAAACAAAGTATCAGTAGGTGTTTACGAGTAATTCAGTCACACTCACCGAAATTGAGTCTTTCTTCCAGACGTCGACAAAATCTCTGACGACTTTTCGGGAGAAGTCCAAAACTCGAAAGCCGGTTATGTTTATAGCTCCAAACTCAGTGACTTCCTTTTCCCAGCGATCGTCCATGACCTACAACAATACAAAATTACCCTTTACCCTTAGACACAAAATCAATAAATATTGTATTATAAACCGGGTAAGTGCGATCCCGACTCGCGCACTGAGGGTTTCGTACAAACAAAGGTCTTGTTTTACGATGTAACGACGCGGTTGTCGGATTATTTCCTTAAAAATTCCTGTAAGACCTTCCTTTTTGCCAAATTTTATCGTTCTAGGTTTATGGGAAGTACTATATACACATATATAGGTTTTGCTTCCCCTGTGAAATGTTAGAAAAAATACACTGAATTGGTCCGTACCTTAAGATTGACGTAGAAGATTTTTTACAGCTTCAAGAGTCTGCAGACATAATTATTTCATATAAATATTAATTGGATACTTCCACGCGCTACACCGAATAAAGGTCTTGACACAGACACATAGACAAAGTGATCCTATCAGGGTTCCTTTTTTCCTGTTGAGGTAAGGGACCCTAAAATATGTATGTTTATATGCCAACCAGGTCCTGACTTAAACAAAAAAAAGTTTGAGAGTAAGTTAATATGTTACACCGGCTACTTTAATAGGTAGCTCGTTTGTCAGAAGACTTTGCTAAATCTAAGGCTCGTGTTCACCAATGTTTAAACAGCCGGTAAACCACGATTGACGGTTAATTTGACAGAATACCCGTACAAAATATGTCAAATAATGCTAAACCGGCTAATGAAAAATTAAACATGTGTTGGTGAACTCTAGGCTAAGTAAAACAACGCGTGTTTACGTTCTGTGTATGTAGGTAGGTTCCATTAAATCAGTTTTCCGCACGTGAATCCTTTAAAGCCTTCTGTATTGTGTAAATATAATAAATTTTTAGTTTGATGCTCTACACAGTGTCAATATAACGAATCGCAGGATAGTAGTGAGCGATTAGTCAAAACGTGCATATTCCATTGAATGGAACGGGTTTAAGCCAATGCAATATTCCCAATTCGGAATGCAGCGTAGAGCCATTTATTACGCGTGGAGTGACCCACTATGCTTGGAGTGACTGGAATGATAGCGTCCAGCGCACGATGCTTTCGTTCTATCCAAAATTAGCAAATTACTAATCTAATATTAATATCAACGACTTTTTAAATGTAAAGTATAAACTCAAATAGCATTTCTGAAGCGAGACGCTGGCTTTCCAGTTCATCTACACGTTTAGCTTAGTTTTTACGTAAGAAGCGAGCAAGAGCACCAATAGAATATACCGACTAAGTGATTTTGAAGAAGTCTTCTATCTTTCTTTACATTGCTTTGTTTGACCCGTTCAAAATCAATATGTCCATTGTACGTCCACCCGTAGGCGTCTTTGTGGAACCCTACTACTAGACGTGTTCGCCCTGAGCTAAGCTATAAAATCATAAAAAATAATCAAATTTAGTGACCGTGCAGCAAACATTTCCATTGGGTTCTAATTCAATTTAATGCTGAAATGGCAGTGAAAGTGTACCTTTTCACTATAGAGCTCTATAGAGCTCAACTTGTAGCTGATGCCTATGTTATGATAATACACAACTGACAACCTCAATACAGTCACGGTAAGCAGAGCATTTGTTGGACATCTTCATTTCCTCGTCATATATAAAAGCTTTTTAAACATACTTTTAAAATTGGTATATGACACTTTAATAAATGTAATTGAAATTGTAAATTGGTTTCCCTTTAAAAACATTTTAAATGTAAAATGCAAACATCAGAATTAAAACAAGTCCATATAAAATATTTGCCGTTATAAGGTCAGTACAGATGAATGTGTTTTTGTACTTTAAAAAAAATATAACGTTTCATTTTTTATTACCTCTTTTCATTGAAAACCTTCCTTGACTTTTTTTGGTTTTAAGGTCTCGTACGTACCTCAAAAGGAAACCGGAATGTTAAACTTATAGATAATATATAAGATGACCAGTAGTGCTGCGGCAGCATTACTGCGTGCAG
The DNA here is from genome assembly GCA_949316185.1 of Pyrausta nigrata. Lineage (NCBI taxonomy): Eukaryota > Metazoa > Arthropoda > Insecta > Lepidoptera > Crambidae > Pyrausta > Pyrausta nigrata. Next base: position 8,232,677 of record OX438936.1, read on the forward strand.
AAGAGTTCGGAATTATATATTTGTAAACGCAAACGCAAAAACTTTAAAAAATACGTAATGAATCGCATCACTTATTTTGACGTTTTAAATTATTGTATTAGTCTATCTCTTTTCGTTTATTTAGCTGACAAAAAGAGAGACCGAACTTAAATTTAATTACAGATAGGGCTCATTGGAATCGAGTCCATAGAGTATCACCACGGAAACTACCACAGAATAAATAATAGGTATCACTTCGTTGTTCGTCCGTCTACTGTTTGTCAATTACCTTTTTCTCAGGAAAGCGTAGAGGTATCATGTCTATTTTAATATCCAATACTTAGGCCTGGAACCTGTTTCAACTTTGAAAAAATCAAGCTTCAAGTTTGAAATAATTTGCTATATTAGCAAGGACACCCCAAACTAGGGTTAACCTCCTAGTTGACCCGATCCTAGCATGAAAATTGGTACCTAATAGCTTTTTTTATTTTACATCACAAAAACTCTTCGTGTTGAATTGACATAAGTCTGTATAGAACCCGTGTACCAAGCAAAAGTCTGACTCAAACATTTTCATACAAAGTTCAAAAATTTTACTTTAAGACGCCAATATTAAGCAGCATTGATAATTGTTAGTATAAAAATAGTAGCTTCCTAACCAGAAGTCAAGAAAGTTAGTTGCAGGGCTTGGGTGCAACGTCTTCAGGTAATTAGTGCGCTCCAAATGCAACGCTGTTCTACGAGCAGTACTTACGGCACAGTTTGATCTCGGCTTGCTTTTAACGAGTCGTAGGGTTGCTTACCAATCCACAGAGAAAGTAGTGTTAGTTTCCTCGACGGAGTTGTACGTCACGAACGTGCGGAATTATATCTCCTCTGTAGTCAGTTGTGAGGTGGTATTCCATCACGGTAATTACGGCTTGATTCAGTTTTATTAATGAATTATGAGTTGTAGGGATGTTTTAGTTGTAGGGTTACTTACCAATCCAGTGAGAAAGTAGTGATAAAAGTTTATATCAGATACCAAAAACTCGGACACAGGCAGGTTTCGGAACCCACAACTTTTGGCTAACCGGGCCAACGCTCTTACCAACTGAGCTACCGTGCAGTCTATCCACACGTGCGAAATTCCTAGTCTCTTTTTGAATACGTCATTGTATGACGTCACAACGACGGCAAATCGTGGGTTCAATTCCGTCCCGTGTACGAATAATTGGTCTCTTATACACTTACCAATCCACTCAGGAAGTAGTGATAGTTCCTTCGGCCAAGATGTACGTCACGGACGTGCAGAATCAGCGCCTCTTTGGCAAGCTGTGTGGTAGAGTCCAGCACGACGTGTTTGTTGCTCCAGCGGTCCAGCCGTTCAATCGCGCGGAGGAAATCTACCACGTCTGTGGCGTTGGTCACTCGTTTCACGTTAGAAATACGGAAGGTGGCGTTGCCGGGCTGCAGGCTCTGGTACAACTGTTGCAAGCGGAGTAAGCCTGCGAAAAAATAAAGGAGGTTGTACTAATGATTTTATCAAGTCAGTAGGTAGATATCTGTCCTAATTATATTCGCCTATTTGTAAATTGTAAAAACATTGTGTATATATTAAGGCCGTAATTTTTCGTCATGAAACGTTAACTGTTTTTAAATATACTTAAAAAAGGCAGGCTTTGTGTTGTGTGCCCATAGTGGGCACAATTTTTAGGGTTCCGTAGTCAACAACAAACCATTATTTCAAATATCGTTAAATACATTTAAAAACTTTCGAGTGTTGAGGGTGTAATCTAAGCAACGTGGCACATTTCGACAGGCTTTGCTAACGTCTGGGTGGCCGAGTGATTACGGTACCGCCCGGTATGCGAGGAACGCGGGTTCCATTCAGGCGTAACTTTTTATTTATACTTTTGCAATGTCCGTTTATCCGTCTGTCCGCGACATTTGTCACAAATATATATACAGATCAACAATCACGCCAAGAAAATTTAAGAATAAAAAAGTTTGAAACCAATTTTTGGGTACTTACAGTTAAAATGGGGATGAAACATTTATTTTTGTTTACCCCACATTGTTTGCGGTATTGTTTAATTAAGGTCTTTCAAAATTATGTAGGGACCAAATTAGATTCCTTCGTAAGGACCGATTCTCAACTCAGTCACTCATTTGCTAAATTATACAATTTTCAAGTGAAAAATGTTATTAGAGTTTAGTGCCTCCACCCTCCACCAGACAAACGGCTACTTCTGCATGCGTAAAAAAATTATGAGAGTGGCACATAATTTAGTGAGTGTAAAAGGAAAACTTTCACGGTTAGTTACATAAGCTTTAGGAGTTAATGAGAGCAGGCCAATTTAAAAGTTTAGTCCTAGATTGGGAAATTTCGTAAAGTTCGTTATAAAACTAGCTGCATCAATTATTTTTTGTTTCTATAGGTTATGACGTAATGCGAGTCTGACAACTATGGAACCCTACATGCCTAAGAATAGTGCCGTGGCGCGACACATACTTTCTGTCTGTCTATTCTGTTTTTTTTTTAATTTTTTGGACCTAGATGTTGGTTGGTTTTATACAAAAGTATAATACCTAGTGTGTCTTTAAAAAAAGTCAGTTTTCATAATAATTTCTTAATGGGGTTTCGTCTGTTCATCCGTGTTGCGAACGCACATCAAAATAATACTTTTTTATAAATATTTATGGTTTATAACTCCTTTTTTTGTACTTGTCTTTTGTGACGTATTAATAAAACAAGCTGTCACCCTGTATTTCGTGCCTTTGTACTGTTCCCTAAAAATTTCCTTTTGCAAGCCCTAGTTTCCCGAAAATCTAACACGATCTACCGAAAAAGCAAACGAACGCGTAAGGTTACTTATTGTGCCCGTTCTGTGTTTGTGAATATTTTTTCACGTGTCATGTTCCCGGACACAATAGAAAATTAATTGTTATCGGCTCGCCCGCGGGTCTTATTGGGTTTGACAGGTTAACTACTAACGAGTAACTACTTTTTTGATCCAAGTAGGTACCTATCATGGAATTCTACTAAATGTAATTATGTATTATCATAATCTGATCATTTGTTAATTTTGAGATAAATGTAATAAAGAACTTATCTCTACGTAAGCGAAATCACGTCTTTTTGATGCAATCATCCTACTAAAAAAACCTTTCTCAAGTTTGATTAATGGCAAGAGAAGCTATGGAAGACAACTTTTGCAGCATGAAATAATAAAAACAGGTAGCTGTGAATAGGTATCCTACAACGTCTGCCCGCCAACAAGTTTCTTGTCAACTCGTTTTAACTTAACGGTTTTCTTTTCAACTCGTCGTCAGTGTCGGTTGACATTCCTATAAACTTTTGCAAAATACACGACGCGAAATATGATATCGGAAATGTACCGACCTGCTGTTGAAAGTATTATTTGACGTTGGATGTGTTGGTTTGTAGGTGTGACTACATTACATAGTTATGACGCTTTTATTGTTAGTGAACACCAACGAAGAAGTTATCTTAGTCAAGAGTTCTTAAGTCTGATACAGGTTTTCGAAAGTTTTTCGTAGCGCGATAAAAAAGGTAAGTTGTACATACAGCCTTCGAAATAACTTTCTTAATCTGCTTTTTGTATTTGAATTTTCTTTGGACTTTCTAGCACACCCTTACACTGTTCTAGACGAAATGACTGAAAGCTTTTAGGAAGGTAGGAAGTAGTGCTTTCTCTATTTCATTTGGTAGCGTGTCTGACGTCTTCAACGACTACTGTGGCAGCAATACTTACCCTAAAACGTCACTAGGACAAGGTAAATATGGACCTGCAGTATTAATTATGACGATAGATGTACTTTATGAGCATTTGATGGATATTTTGAAATTACCCAAATCAGCATCATGTACATCTATCTAGATAATGTTCATATATATAAAATCAAAAATATTAAATTCGTATTATAATAAGTTTCTTGATTTATTCTAACCAACCGACTGTTCCGATTTACGGACTAATAAATAATAAATGGAACATGGCAGTATATGTGAAGTTATATTTCATTCTACACTATTTCAGTCACTCAATAGTCCCTATAAGACGAGAACGCAAACAGTTATATAAAGTAATATCCGTCCACTCATGTGCCATCATCACATTCAAATTGCAGCGGACGGAGCGCCGGAAGAAACGAGGTAAAAAGTGTTCGATAGAAATGTCAATGGAAGATGAAACACGCCATTCATCACTAGCAGGATTCATTATGCAGCTCCCGATGTGGCGCTTTTGTCATAATTTAAGGGTAATATCCGCGAAAAGATTGAGGCCGTGACGAAGACGGCAGAAGAGGGTTGACGTGTGGGTAATGAAGGCGTTAGCGGGATTTGTCGGAAGCCTGAGACGGCCGGCCTCTCATTGCAATTTCATATCGCGTCATACGGGCCTTGTCTATATTTCACACACCTTGAAAGCATTACATGACGGCCTTATTTTTCATCCGCCTAATTCGCCTCTATCATTTATTTAATAGATACGTATGTTTAAGTTTAAATAAGAAACCAAATATTCGCACATGGGTAGGATTTGAACTCACGTCCTTTGGCTAACCGGGTCAACGTTCTTACCAACTGACCTTACCAAAAGTCAATCCACCCACCCAAAAATCCTGGTCTCTTGGATATACGTGTGTATTTTCTTGATGATAATTAATTATTATAGACAAGTAGATACTCTAGTATTTGAACCCGTCACGTCTGGTGCTTCGTGTAGGTGTTATTACTGACGTAAATGAATCTGCTTTTCTCTTTAAGTTTTCCAATCTGCTTAGAATTGAAAACTAAACGTCTCTAAGAAGAAAGAAACTAAGAAATATTTTTTGGAAATTTACCTCCTAAGGGGGTAAAAATGGGGTAAGTTTGTATAAAACTTTGTCAGTTACATCGATAAAAAATGGTATTTGGCTATTTAGTTAGAAATTATATTTAATGTGTGGCAGGATTTTAAAAAATTCAAACTCTAAGGGGATTAAAAGGGGGGTGGAAGTTTGTATGGGAAATTCTACATTTGGAAAGATAAAGGTCAATCGTGCAACGAGTTAGAACTTCAAGCCTCTCTATGGAATTCTTCTACGGTAGCACAAATACTAAAGGACTGTCTACGGGAAAATTTCTCAGATCACTAGTGAATTAATACTGGGAAGGTATTTTTAGATATCGGCAGTTAATAAGGAACTTTGTTGATAATGGCAGTGAAGTCACAATATTTGTGACAAAATACAGGTACTTTGATTGGTACGATATTTTTTTTGTGTTAAAACAATAACTTGGCTCGAAATGAGGTCTGTCTTATTACTTTTTATAGTACGAGTAGAGTAAAAGTTCGAGTTTTTAATTTTTTTTAATAGGTTAGAATTTTCTTTAATAGGTAGGTGGCTGGGTAATCCTTTTTATAAATGTTTAAGTAAATTAATTCATCGCATTTACCTACCGTCTTTGTAATGTATATTTTGTCGCAGTATGATAGATAAACCATTACGGTTATGTTTCTAGGGATATAATTATATACCGTAACATAGTTATACGAACGCGATTACGGTACAGTTACGGTAGATAATTATATCATTAGGGGTATGACAATATTGTGGCTTTATCTGTCATACACCTAGTGCTCAAATGTAGATAAAAAATGAATACCTTCACATGTTAGTATTTTGCCCATGTACCAGGTAAGTCTTTGTTTCTTGCCTACATATTTCTCTGTTAGGTTTTGGGCACGTATTCTTAACGTTAAAAACCATTCGTTCAGACATAGTCCTTGTTACTTTTACCTGCAGCTACTTTCCTGAAACCTGTCACTATACGTGTATCTTATAAATTAGTTTTGCATCATCAAATTTAAATTTTGTTTTAATGTTTGAAACGAAACGTATTGTTTTAAATAAAATTTATATTATGAATACTCATTAGTTCTGTAACGTTTTCTTATTTGTCTTACTATTTTTGCTCAGCGTTTATTTACTGTCTGTGTATCTCATGTCAAATAAAATTATTTATAGATAAATAAGTAAAATAAATCCTTTGTACGTTTAGTATCGCTTAAATACATTAATGATAAAAACAAGTGAACACCGACTATCAGTAGAACATTTTCTTAAATGTACATACTTTGTACATTATAGTACAAAGTTCAAAATACATTCAAGCGGGATTCATCCTGGAAAGTCTTTAGATGTTTGCAGTTGGACCTAGACCTGGAGTAAGTAGCTCGGTTCGTCGCAACTGCACTAACTTTGGAAACGTCTTTTTGCAGAATCTGCCAAATTCGAATCGAAAAGTTTTTCTTTATCTTCAGTAGTCCGGCTTGGTAACGACTCAGAAGCTTATCTTAAGATCAACTTTAGGTAAGTTTATAATTCAATACATTTATTTTAGGTAAAACCCATATAATGTTAGTGTCTAACAATTTCCCTTAAAACGAATTTTAGAAGATACAAAACTTTGAAACATTCGAAAAGATATTGATTAATTCGACGTTTGGATAAATTCTGCAAATAATTTTGATAGAATACCATTCGTTTTATAGCCAAGAGGCGCGTATTACGTGTTCCAGTAGGTAGCAGATTCAACACAGCTAAGGGTCGTGTACAATACACAGGGCGAAATGCAGTAAATGAAGGATCTTCAACTACAAATAACTCACAGCATGCTCTAGATACAAATATGTATTTTTTGACTATGTCTACAAAATCTGTTTAAACAATTTTGCACCATGCTTTCTTTTATAGTGTAGATGACCACAAAGAACGGATTATAGGAAATTCGTCCCTTAAGGGGGTAAAAAAAGGGAGGGAAGATTGTATGAAAGTTTTGAAGCTAATTGGCAAAATTTGGTATTAAGCGTATTATAATATGTAGGCCTTGCTCTTTAATATTTCTGATAATTAATGTAATATTAACTTTTTACTCGAAATGTATGAAGCTCCAAATAAAAACTAAAATTCTAAACCTCAAAAACTGTAGAACTTACTTGTTATTTTCTTTAAATATTCTGTATTATTAGTTATGAAATTTAAAATCAGTCGTAGGTACCTACTGTATTTTATTTGATAAGTATTTCTTGTGTTACTGTTAAAGAACCAGTGTAATAATTAATATCTGCTTGTACGCAAATTATTGTTTATATAAGTAAAGTAACCTCACATAAGTGAATTTATGTAATTCTTGTGAGAACAATAAAGATATTAAACCACAAATATATACGGGAATAATTTGACGTTGTTGAATGAGTACGGAACCAGGGCCTTTATTAAGACGTAACGGTACGTGTCTCGCGCATACTGCGGCTAAGAAAAGCATACACTTTTCTATGTAGTAACTATCATTTAATCTGTGCCGTGGTGCGGATGGCATTACTTCAATTTGGTTCAGCGTAGAAAATAATTGAACTACTGGATTATTTTTCAATAATATATTCCTATGTAGACAACAAATGAACAATGTTTCAACTGTATTTTATCTATTTTATAGCACTTTTGTTTAGGCTGTTTCAATTTAAAAAAAACATCATTCTATATCTATATTTTTTCACTTTTTCCACACTAAAACTTTACTACAACTATCGATATTTTTATATCTCATCTTTAAACATATCAGTGAGTTCATTATTGGTGATCTACAAAGTAAAAAACCTATTTAAAAAAAAGAATTTCCGTTTCGCAAACGTTATAGGATTTTAAAAAGCCCTGATAACCAATGATAGTTTTAGGAGCAGGTCTAAAACGTCTAAAACGAAAAATCAGTGCTGCATCAAACGTGTTAATGGTTTATCCTACAACACCCTGTACAAAACCCCGGTTTGTGAGATGCTTCCAACTGATATTCAGATAGCATACATAGCTATAGATAGCAGTTATCCAAGTGCAGAAAATAATTGTCTCATTAGTCTTACATTCCTATCCTCAAAGCACACAAATTTAATTAAACCATATATGTTGTTGTGCTACTACGTTTTTGGTTGCCGGTCAAATATTTGAATAAGAATGTACTACGACTTAAGAAAAACTAGATCCCGAACATGCCAAACCTTTTTACCCACGCATTCTTTTAACGTTATATTACTCATTGATTCCAACCATTGTTCCCTTATTCTCTCCTATACCTTTCCACCAGTCGAACATAAGAAAAAGCAATAAACTGTTTCGGCTTGTTATCCTAATTTTAGAGAAAAACGTAAGCAAGAAATCCGTTTCTTTTTGTTAAAGAAAATTATCTGCGACGACTGCAGAGGATGTTGGGTCGACGGAATTCCGGCGTTGTCTCTGTTGGACGTGATTCCTCTCCAGACATGATTACGTCTTTTCTTATATTGTGCGCGATGAATGGTGCCACCGCCTTGGCCAAGAAGTCAATTGCTCATGGAGCGTGACTCAGAGGCTGGAAATGCTTATAGAGGTACGTTCATAAAACATATTTTGAACTTTTTTATATAGTGCAATTGTGGAGTGTCAAGTTATTACAGTACCTTTCACCGTAACTGATAACTTCAAACCAGCCTATAGTCATATTTTTAAACACGCCACTCGTTTCACTTCAAGGAGGTTTTTTACTTTTAGATGCAATTAATGAGTAAGATTACCTGTTTGAGAGTTTGGGCAGTGGATTACACGTGGAGGGGCGACAATGATAGGAAAATCAGTCAGGTCTGAGCACTTATAGCTAGGTACTTGCCACATCAGCTTTCAGGGTTCAGGTATCACTTCACAGGCCACAATCACTCGAAATGTCTGTAAAGAGCTTCAAAGGATACACACGCGGCGAAAGCACTCTGGTCAGTCTAGTACATGTGTCATAGGGAACGTCTCGATGTCGACTCGATCTTCGGGGTTCTCACGGTACGTTTTGAACAAATAAAAATAGGGCAGGTATGCGTGTGAGTGTGCGCGGCGTAGTATCAATAGGGTACACAAACAAATCAAAATATTGTAGTAAACATATCGCCCGCCCTAAACACGTCAAGTGTTTACGAGAAGGTTAGGAAGCTAAGGAAAGGAAGTTCACTAGACAGGAAGACGAACTAATTTCGTCAAAGATCTCTTTAGGCTACCGGTAGGAGTTTTAACATCTACCACACGAACAACTTGGTCTTGGCCAGGGTATAAATTAATAATGCGTCCACGACGCCACTGCAAAGAGGGAAGGTTGTCACCTTTTATGAGTACTAGCTCACCCACTTTGGGATGATCACAAGGAGAGGTCCATTTATTTCTAATTTGTAATGTATTTAGGTATTCTAAATGCCAGCGAGACCAAAAGTGCTGGGTAATTTGTTGGATTAGCTGAAACCGTGTAAGGCGATGCAATTTAACGTCTTTATAAGGGTACTCCGGAAGTGCAGTTAAGGGTTGTCCAATTAAGAAATGGCCGGGAGTTAACACTTCGACATCATTAGGGTCCGGAGAAACTGGGCAAAATGGGCGTGAATTTAAAACTGCTTCAATTTTAGCAAAAACAGTGGTTAGCTCTTCAAACGTAAGGGGGGTATCGCCTACTACTCGTTTTAGGTGCGATTTCGCCGATTTAACCGCAGCTTCAAAAAGACCTCCCCAATGAGGGCAAACAGGAGGATCGAACACCCAGGATATGTTCCGCTTTGAAAGCTCAGAACCAATAGCCGCCTGGTTTTGGGACAGGAAACACTCTAACTCCTTCAGGTAATTGTTAGCACTGATGTAATTTCGACCGCAATCAGATCGGATTAGGCGAGGTACACCACGACGCGACACGAATCGGGAAAAGGCCGCAATGAAGGCTTCAGTAGTTAGGTCTGACACAACCTCAAGGTGAACGGCTTTAGTGGAAAGGCAGACAAATACACACAGGTAACTTTTCAGTAACCTTTTGTTAGGTCCTGAACAAATGCAGTCCACTCTAAAGACAGGGTTTCATTTAAAGGATCATCCCAGGATAAGCCTGACATCCATAGGCGTTGGATAAATTCCTTAGCCTTAAATACAACGGGAGATATCCAGCCACAAGGGTCATACATACGGGCAATCAAAGATAAAACTTTGCGTTTTGTAATAACGGTATCACGGGTATCACAGGTATAATTGTAGGTAAATGAGTCACTCACAGGATTGTATTGGACACCTAAAATAGCGACAGTCTGAGGATTATCTGTTTGGCGCAACTGAGTTAGGAAGGCAAAGGGAAGCGCTTCCTACCGACCGGTTGTTATGGTCGGGGACCAAGGTCCAATGGTCACCGTCTTGGTTTATCTATATGTAGTCAAGCTCGTGCTAAATCTTACATATCGCGGTTTGTGTTGTATGGAGCGGGCTATCAGCGCCATCTAGCCTGTAGGAGCCGAGTCAGGGCGTCGCGTCTTGAAGTTGCTTGCTAGTGTGGGCGACAGTGGTAAGATGTCGCTACACCACTCCCCCCGAAGAACCGGAGGTTGATTGAGCCAAGATGGTTGAGAGCTCAGCAGTCTGTGCGTAGTGAGCTTGCAAGTGCCAGTGCTTGTCGAGTCCACGATATGCCGGGATGAGCATGCGCGATGTCCACGGTGAGTCGGGATGGGCATGCGTAATGTCCACGGCGTGTCGGGATGCGCGATGTCCACGGTGAGTCGGGATGAGTGCGCGATGTCCACACGATGAGTCGGGATGTACATGCGTGATGTCCACAGTGAGTCGGGATGAGCATGTGTGATGTCCACGATGCGTGCGGGAGAGCTCGAAGTCCACAGTGAGTCGGGATGATGAGCTGAATGAGGCTGCCGAGGAACCAGGTAGAACCGGTGCGGTCTGCGGTGGTGTCCTTAGGGCTGGTGAGCTGGCTTGCAGGAGAGACTGCTGGCTGGGTGCCTGTTGGCAAGGGAGAAGGCGACGATGATGATGACGACGGTGAGGCTCCATGCTCCAGTGTCGATCACGTCGGGGTCACCACTTTGGCGCAACTGAGTTAGGAAGGCAAAGGGAAGCGCTTCCTACCGACCGGTTGTTATGGTCGGGGACCAAGGTCCAATGGTCACCGTCTTGGTTTATCTATATGTAGTCAAGCTCGTGCTAAATCTTACATATCGCGGTTTGTGTTGTATGGAGCGGGCTATCAGCGCCATCTAGCCTGTAGGAGCCGAGTCAGGGCGTCGCGTCTTGAAGTTGCTTGCTAGTGTGGGCGACAGTGGTAAGATGTCGCTACATCTGGGTCTGAGAATGAATGAGGAAGTTGCAAATGATCCGGGGGCATATCATCTAGGAGCTCGGGCCTGTTACTAATCCACTTACGGAGTTCATAACCACCAGAGGCCATTATTCCTATAAGCTCAGTTTTCAAAGCCCGGGCAGACGCAATAGTATCAGCACCAGTAAGACAATCGTCGACATAATTATCTCTCTCAAGGACTTCAGCGGCTCGAGGGAAGGTAAGTCTCTCTTGTTCAGCGAGCTCAAGAAGAGCACGAATTGCAATGAATGGACTGGAACGAAGACCATAGGTATTGTTATTAAGTTCATAGGCAAGAAGTGGCTGAGAGGGATCCTCACGCCAAAGCACAAGTTGGTACCTTCGATCATCAGGATGTACCCAAGTCATATGAAACATCATACGAATATCTGTTACACACACTACCTCGTGCCTGCGGAAATTTAGGAGGCTGTGAGAAATATCTCGCTGAAGCTTAGGGCCTGTATGTAAACATTGATTCAGTTACACTTTAGAGGACGTAGGACTACTACCATCGAACACAACACGTATTTTGTCACCAACGGACTTAAAAATTCCATGATGAGGGATAAAATAATGTTCCCGGGTCGAGTCATATGAAGAAAGGGACATATGGTTTAGGTCAAGGTACTCGCGCATAAAGGAAATATATTTCTTTCGAAAATTAGGATTGGCTTGCAAACGCTTCTCAAGATTACGGAATCGCCGTAAGGCATTGGTTTTAGAATCACCGAGAGGTGGACGATCATGAAGAAAAGGGAGTCTAACCATAAATCGACCATCGCTTTCACGAGTAGTAGTTGCTTTAAAAAAGGTTTCACACTCTATATCCAAGGGGTTCGCAACTGGAGATTGGGGGGCCTCTTCAATTTTCCAGAATTTTTCAACTATTTGGGACAGCGAGACTCCAGTCATGGGGGGTTCCAAATCAGTAAATCCTCCAAAAACAGGACCACACAGGACATAACCAAATATCGTCGAGATAGCAGTAAGGCCATCAGGGGACACAAACAACTCGGACCTTAAAAGGCGACCAATGACGTCAGCTCCAAGAAGTACACTTATAGTACCAGGTTTGTAAAATAAAGGGTCAGCAAGAGGGAGGTGCTTAGTACAGGTAATTACACTTTTAGGTAAGTCTACCTCTGGGAGGGTACCAGCAATCACATCAACAACTATTGCACTGGTAGAGATTTCTGGAAAGACAGAATTAACTGGCTTAAATGAAAAGGATACAATGCCCGGGGAATTAATTGCTTGAACATTACCTATTCCACGAACAGGAACTGGAGAAGGAATGATAGGTAAGTTCATGTGGTCAACAACAAGCTCAGTAGTAAGAAGGCAGCCCTGAGCACCAGTGTCACATAAGGCACGCGCTTCCACATAATATCCAGACGAGGTTTTAACATGAATCAAGGCCGTAGGTAAAAGAACGAGAGAATTGCGAGGTAAAGATGTAAAAGCGGGTATGGAAGGGGGGCTATCTAGTCAGAATTGTGGGGCCTCATTGTACTTATGATGAAATGCACGTTCATCCTGGGTTCGTTGACCTAGAGGGGCATTATAAGTACGGTTACCGTTGGGTGCAGGTGGGGATCGCCCACCCGAACGGGGAGGTGATGCTCTACTACGGGAATCACGAGGTGGCGGGGTACGAACACGGTGCCATTCAGTACGTGGGGTTGACACACGGTCTTTGTGGAGATTGCCGCGACGTCTCGGTATGAGCGCTCGCGATCGTAATTTACAGGAGAGGAGTCATTATAACACAGTAACGTGTGATGACTGGAACGGCGGCACGTGCGACAGCGATAATCTCGCGTGCATTGGGATATGGAGTGTTTATCCAGGCATCGATAGCACAGTCGGGCTTCTTTTACAAAAGTAACACGTTGACGTGTAGGAAGGCGAATGAAATCGGGACTCTCGCGTAAGTAATGCGAAGTACTATTACAAAGGTGACATTTAGATGTCGTCGCAAAAGTAACAAAGGCTCTCGCAGGAGGTGGGGAACGCGCGTTAAGTTTAGGCAAACGAGGGGAGCTCACGGTAGGGGGGGTAGCAGTGGCAACGACAGAAGCACTACCTACATTGTCGTGGTGCCTACATTCATCCTCAAGAAAGGTAATAGGATGATTAAAAGTAGGGAGGTGATTAGGATTATGGCCATAACGAAGTTCAAATCTCGATTTTAACTTTGAAGGCAGTTTAGCTAGGCATAAGTGAACTAATAGGTACGACCAATGTTTAACAGGAAGTTCCAATCTCTCTAAGCATCGATAAGTCGAAAGCAGGGGGTTCAGGAACGACACACGTAACCCGGAAAGTTAAGGCGTTATAATAGGGAGCATCATTATTTGAGCTATGCGGGTATCCGCTAAAACACGAAGGTTATGGTACCTACGTTTTAGGAGGTCACGGGCCACGGTGTAATTGCCCGCCTCAATCTTGAGGTGTTGTATCAATCGACGAGGTTCATCCGATAAGGCTCCCACTAAATAGTGTAGCTTCAAAGTCGGGGTAAGGCTTGGCTGGTTGTCCACCACGCTATCAAACTGGTCTATAAAACTGATCCAACTATCGAGACGGCCATCAAACTTAGGTATAGGTAGGTCAGGCAATTTACTAGCCGGGTTATCAATAGCCAGAGATTTATTCTCCTTGAAGGGGGTGCTAGTACGGGACGTCTCAAATTGGTAAGGTTGTATTTCGTCTAACTTAATTTTTAAGTCGTCTACTTTGTCCCTTACTACGCGCATCTCGTTCTTAACTTGCACATATTCTTGTTCATAAATCGCAGGATCGAGATTACCTAACAGCTTGGAGCAAGCGGCAGAAAACTTATCGCACATAAGTGGCAGGTCGGAAAGACGCGCTCGCACACGATTGGAGGAAAAGGTCTCAAGAACTCGGTGGGAATCATCAACCCAGTCACTAATATAACGGAGTTCACCTATAGCTTCACGGTATTCAGCTGTATCCGTGTAAAGTACGGCCCTTACGTTGCCGGTTTCGGTATCCGACATTTTATTTATTTATTTAAACTTTATTGCACTGTAAGTTTTACAATTGGTGGACTTAATGCCTTAGGGCATTCTCTACCAGTCAACCGCTTGGAGATGCAGAAAGTTGAATCAGTGGCGGAACATTTGCAATTAAATAAAATAAATTATAAAATGCATTAATATTTCAACATAAACATACATACTAATATTACACAAATAAATAAAAAGATATATAAAACAATGATAAACATACATAAAATACACAAAAATGAATTTACAATTAACGAAATTGAAGATATTGACGACATCTAGGTAAACGAAAAGAAAATGATAGGAAAATCAGTCAGGTCTGAGCACTTATAGGTACTTGCCGCATCAGCTTTCAGGGTTCAGGTATCACTTCACTGGCCACAATCACTCGAAATGTCTGTAAGGAGCTTCAATGGATACACACGCGGCGAAAGCACTCTGGTCAGTCAAGTACATGTGTCATAGGGAACGTCTCGATGTCGACTCGATCTTCGGGGTTCTCACGGTACGTTTTAAACAAATAAAAAAAAGGCAAGTATGCGTGTGAGTGTGCGCGGCGTAGTATCAATAGGGTACACAAACAAATCAAAATATTGTAGTAAACATAACCTATTAGAATTTGTGGTTCGATTTTAAAGCTATATAGCTGGTTACAAATAAATTAACTTATAAGTTTACATAAAAAATAGAAAAAAGACGTTACTAAAATGTCCCTTACTGCGGTTAAACAATAACAATACTAGCTTTTTATGTTTTTGGTATTGTAAATGAAATGGAAACAAGGAAAGTGAATAAGAATGATGATTGTGGCATTGTTGGATGTATAGCAACATCCAAGAATAAACGACAAATAAATAGAAGAACTTAGAAGTTCTTGTTTTAAATCAACAATGTTTGATACTTATCTACATCGATCGTATACAAAAAGATGAATCATGAGAAAAGTAGGTGTACTGCACAATCAGAAAACCTACACAAATCTAAGAGTACCTATAATATCTATTATCTTTAAAAAGAAGTGGTATTGGACGCACTGACTGACACTTACGGTAGCTTGGTAAACAAGACACCACCTATAAGCGTTTATTGGATAATTGTATGGATAATTTAATACCTTTCCTGGTCAACGCCACAAGATTTGAAAGATCAGAAGTTAGAGAATTAAGCTTTGCGCCATAAGAGCTTCAAGTAAAACATGTGCTAGGAACAGCAAACAAAAACATTGGAACCGTAATGCGCACTACTTTTAAACCCAGACAAGCCAATACAGCAAGGTTTTTTTAAAGAATTTTCACATTTAATACATGGTGTAGCTAAGCTTAGTTTATACACAGCGTTCATTTGTTGAGTAGGTACTCGTCTGTAAGAGACAGATTTCTCGTCTATAAGTCTGACAAGTTCGTGCGCGACCTTCCTGCGGTCGCCAGACGTGCGAGGGGCGAAGCATGCAAGACGTCAGCATGTAACAGGAACAGGAGAAGTTGCAGGGAAAGGATTGGCGCTTTATCACCCTTTGCACGTCTTGCGGGGTGCAAGGAGAGTCGCACAAGAACTTGTCGAACCAGTGGCCAGCACATCAGACCGATAGATATTTTTACTACAAAATCACCCCTCTTTGAACTGCATAAGATACCACAATGTTTCTACATAAACGCTCCTTAATACATCCTGTATCAATAAATTCACTAACACATGCAATTTGATCTTTTTCATTATCAGCTTATTTATTTATTATTGGCATACACAACAGGTAACAATAAAAAAATCTTGTAGGTACTGTACAGGCTTTAACACTTAGAACTAGATTGCATTGCAACCTAAGCTTATGGTAGCTTAGTAATCTATCAGGCCGACAGCAAATGAATACTTAATAACAAACACCAAACTTACTTAACAACAAATAAATCAAAATCGATACGGATCATGAATTTGTAATGGTGAAAAATCCAAGGTAAATACATTTTGCTGCGGCGGATCAAATTGAGCTCCTTTCAATATAGTAATATTCTGATATTAATAAACTGACAACATGGGTATGCATTTCACGTATAAATGACGTTTACCTAACATTGAACTGACAGGTTATGTTATAGCTTTTAACCATTATGGCGCCACCATTGTCTCGTGTCGGCGACCACCGATACTCTTCATGTATAAAATATCATTTTGTTTCTAAAAATTCATACGTGCATCTCACTCATGTTTATTTTTAGCAACATAACATTGATGTATGGTTGTTTTAAAGGATCGTAGGTACTTCTTAATAGAATTGCTTGAGTGTCGGTACAGTCACTCAAAATAATGAGCGGTAATAATAAACATACTATTTTTTTGATCATATTTCTCCTTTAATTCTATTATTTAGCTCTATCTAAGCCTGCAAGCAAAGCTTTTGCGAGTTCAATAATATGTATATGAGCATTTCCAAGGCTTCAAATAAAAATAAACATGGAAAGGTACTTATACTAAGCAGGTTTACCTATCAATCAAACATTTAACAATCTTCTTAGATATAATCGTATAAGCACCCTTTCATACATATACAAACTTGAACGTAAACTGTCGATTTCGATCAATTTTCCTCATTTCCTTAAGCCTTAGGAACTGATAATTTTATCTTAGAATGTAATCTTAATGCATAAGAATTATTTGCTAGAAATAGCTCTGACGTAACATAATGAGAAGAGGAAAAATATATATTTAAGCTAATTAGACCAAATATTGTTCTTTTTGCCTAAAAATATTATCACTACTACTAGAAATCGGGGATCACACATTAGGTATGTTTGAATAGCCCTAAATGTAAGGATTCCAAAAATAACTAATGTAAGTCATTTTTTTGGATTACCCTCTATATTTGAAGCCTTGGAAATGGCCATATATGGAACTGACTAGAAATAACTAGTACAATTTACATCTATCCAAAACGTGGACGATCAACAAATAAATAACGTATCGGAAATATTCTATACAAAGACGTGCTCTCAATGCAAATACCTTTAAGTATTTCGTCAAAGGAGCTTAACCTTCATGTGTTCTTTCTTCTGCTAACCCCTAGTTACAAAACCCCCGCCCCGAGACACTAGCACTTTGAGAGCATTCGTACTAATCTCCTAATCTTATCACGTAACGAATTCTCTTTTCCCCTAAAATACTCACTATCTGCCTTCATTTGTCGAGAACGAAAAACATTTGCTTCTACAGAGTTGATCTAAACTATGACGTGAGTTCGAGAATTTTCGTACCCAAACGGCTATTAACATTTCGCTTCTTGGCCCACAAAATCAAATATAGTTTATTTCGACAAATTCTACGGTTTTGATAGTCTAGTGACGAAAATTATTATTATATTCAAAGCAGTTGCGCATGTGCTGGGCTTATCTAAACTTAATTACTTTCTTAATATAAACTTTTTTACCTAAGAGGTATTTTTTCAGTTTTTCGATCAGTTTTTCAGTTGGCCTCATATATATTTTTACATTTTAGTCGGTTCGATTCCCAAACGATGTAAGTAATTTTATAGTCTTTGAATGCAGTAGTATTTCGAGTATATAACATAAAGTATCTTTTCAGCAAAATATCCTATCTACATTAAAATTAATACATTACTTTCATGTCGCATAGTCCTTGGTGGGAGGACGCACTGTAGTACTCTTTACTTATCGAATATTCCTGTTTTTGTAGGTCCCGTTTTTACCCTTCGTGTACGGAACCCTAATTTTTATTTATTTATTTATCAAATCGTTACGTTA
This sequence comes from Pyrausta nigrata, assembly GCA_949316185.1. NCBI lineage: Eukaryota > Metazoa > Arthropoda > Insecta > Lepidoptera > Crambidae > Pyrausta > Pyrausta nigrata. The sequence goes on from OX438936.1 coordinate 8,250,634, forward strand.
AGAATAATTAAATGGGTTTTTGTTTCTTTGTATAGTTCCATTAGGTTACTGATTATAAGTCACTCCGGATTTCATCCCTTTGCAATGTAACCCAATATGGAACATGTCAGGCACAGCGACGCTAAACCGCCACAGACCAATTCAAATGGAACCAGATTAGACGTTTTAACCTACAAGGAACTACACATAGTAAAATATTAACTTAATTATGCATCAATAAAAATACATTTGTATAAAAGCTAAAGCTGTTATAATAATAAGTCCCGCAGGGCAGCTTAGTGGCGAGCAAGTGAGTAGCGACACTACAGGGTCAGTCGTTAATCCGAGTGCCCCTGTGAGTTGGTCAAGATGTTAAGATGCTTGTCTTCGTCTTGTCTAAGTGGTTCCAGGGGATCTGATTAATACAATTTGATGATTTACACTTTCGGGATCATTTTGATAAATATGATGACTAATATATGTCCTAGGAATACTATTGCATATTTTTTTTTTGATAATTCGTTTATTGAGACCATTATTCAAAACTAAGCCTATCATGTAATATTAATTAATAACAAATATTTAAGTTGAAGGGACCGTCGCTATTGGTCTACGACTGGTCCCTCCATTACAGATTGGGTTTAAACTAAAAAAAAAATAGCTATTAGTCACTAAATCTAAACCAAATATTGATTCCCTATAATATTTCAGTTACCTATCCCAAAAGTACGTACTATTTTTAATACGTGATATTTTATGGATCACATACTTGGCACAAAATTAAATTGTGCCGAAATAACTTTAGTGCAAAAGCAATAAAATTCATTATAGATCTGGTTAGGAATCTACGGTAAGCGGTTAGGAGCGGAAAATCCGGGCTTTATACATTAAACCCGCTGAATAAATTGGAAGTCGATAGAACCATTTCTAGCCAGGATCCACGTGAAAACTTACTACCTATTTGGAAACTGCATAAAATGTTATTGTTTTTCTATTGGGGGACATATTACTAATTTTATGAAGAATATCAAGTGTTTATAGAATGACGCAAGTTTATTATAGAATGTATTATATATATACTTAGGAATTATGAGTTTTAGCTAACTTTGTATAGGGGACCAGGATATTGCCAAAATATAAATAAACTGACAAAGTTTAACCCCCAGGTAGGGTGAGCTAGATTATCTTTTGTTCGTCTGCGCTTACAACTTTAAACATAAAATAAGGTACGCGTAGAATACTTAATATGTCTCCCTTGCTTATAACATTAGACGCGATTTCCCGAAATGATATTCGTCAGATACATGTCGTGTGACAGGCGACAACACGCGGTGTGTACAAAACGTGAATTCGATTCATTACGTTGGCCTGAAGGATAAGTGGATTTATTCAAGACTTGACAGACTATCTCGGCTGTGTTACCTGATCCGCGCTGACGTCAATATTGATGTTCCTAAGATCTTTATGTTGGAGCTGGAATACGTAATAAGTCATGCAGTACTCTTACGAAGCAACAAAAATCTGTTATTTTGAAACTGACAAAAATTCTGTGAGTACTAATAACTGAAACTTTAATAAGTTTAAATAAGAAAGAACACTGTGAGTGTTAAAAAATTTAAAAAACTATTAAAACTTTAATATTTTTTCGGGTTAAGGGTTTTTTTTAAATAGCAAATTCGCTTAAGGAAACGAATATTTATCTTAATACTTAGATTAAAATACCATTAGTTTTATTTGTAAAGTTAACAAGTTTTTGTGTCTATGACCCGCAACTGTTTGGAATGTGATTACAAAAGCATTTACCCGGCTGAGTCAAGATGCAGGGTTGTTTTATTCAGAGTAAATCCGTTCCATTCTGTAGCGACAATGCGGTAAATCTCCGAGTATTGTACCAGTATCGAGTTAGACGATTAGGGTGATTCAATAACAGACCGCGACGTTCCTGTAATCTATCCCTGTCATAAAACTCTTGCTTTGTATATGTGAACATAAATTTTCGTCGCAGCTACAATAGAAATTGAAAGTACCTATTCTAGTTAATAGTTCTAAATTTATCAATAAATAATTTGATACAACAGAAAAACAAAAATAAAAATAGGGTCCTTGTGGTAAGGTTCCCAGGATGCTGGCAACATCACCGCACTGAGCAAGGTAGCTGCCAGCTTTTAGGTCACCACTGATGTCAACCAGCCTCTTGGAAATCTCTTCGAAAAAAGAGATAGCGTTGGAACCCCACGGGCCCAGTGCAAACTAGTTCTAAAGTTAATAGTTAAAAAATGCATTTGCACTTGAGAAAAGTATGAATAACACCAAAAACGTTTTCCAGTACCTAATAGGTACTTTGAAACATAATGAGAATGAAAAACCAGTAGCGGGAGAGGCAAAACAAATTTAAAACTTAGTTTTCAGTACGCTTGCCACGCGGCGCTGTTTTCATGTAAAATAAGAATGGCGACCATTACTAGAAGGGAAATGCAAAGAGCATACGATAAAACAGCAAGAGGCATCGAGCTAGTATATTCCGTTATTGCTTCCTGAGAGCATTGTTCAACACAGGCTCGCTGCTTTGCATTTGTGTAGGGGAAATGACTGACTGCGATTTAGTCTAATTACTGTATTGAAACACAAATGGTGTCATTAAAAAGACGCTCGCTGCAGCAACTAGCTGAATGGTCTGAAATCGACGAATTCATCGATTGAATTTATTCTCCAATTAAGTCCATAATTTGTTGAGCGCTGCCTCGGCTGTTACAGTCCCATATTCGTAAATAGGTAAAGTGAGTCATTAAATACCAGAAGTGTTCAAAAACAGTTCAGGTCTGAAAGAAAAAACATTCTAGAAATTCGTCGATAAAAGTTGATGACAGCAGGTTTAAAACATTTTAAAATCGGCCGTCGGTCGGCGAGAAATAATACCAAAGTGCAAACGACCGGTATTCAGCAAAGGATCCGTAATCTACATCGATAATGATGACGCAAGCAAACGATGATCTTGCAAATCCGTTTCTGGTGAATATTGAAATCAAAGTCAGGTTTTGACGTGGTAAATTCTATTAAAAGGAATTAATTGTTATTTTCGTATCTTTTGAAACGGTTTAAATATTAATAAAGCAAAACCTCCATCCTCAACATCGTATAAGCGCCGGTGTACTTATTCGAGGTTTTGATATAAAAATATTTTCAGTCCGTACCTTACTTTTACGTTCGGCCCAAGACGTCTTTTACGTGCCAGCTTGACTCAATCACACTTTAGAGAAACTAAAAAAGTTTTGATAAAACAGGCCACCTTCATTGTGAAATGGAGGCTATTACCTTTGTAACAGGTTTTTATAAGCTGTCATTTTTAGGTGTGATACTATTGGGATAAATTCCTGGGCTTTGTTTTATATGATATTTTACACCGACAGAATACATCGTGTATTCTGTCGGTGTAAAATATCATATAAAACAAAGCCCAGGAAAATATTATCATCGTATTTTTCTTTAAGGTAAACACAAGATATGGGTGGGGTGATATCATACGAGCGCAGTAAATCAACATTATGTTTCGTCACAGGGTACCAAAATTGGTGTATACCAAATTAATATAAGAGACGTTGGTATAGCTGCGAGCTGGTAAGTAAATATAAAAAGGGTCTTCTTGCTAATGGTGTTGAAGGCCTATTAAAATATGTTAATTATAGACCTTGTCGGTGATAATAATTTTAACTTTAGGAAGTTTAATTGCGCCAGCGATTTACTTGCGCAAGAATACTTAAGCCCACAATACATAATTTTTGAATCCTGCGTAAGTACGCATGTGTCTGTCGCAGGCATATCGTATATCAAGCTGTGTTACAATTAGGTGCGCATTGAAAAACGTCGCTGTACTGTAATGTAATGCGGCTACTTCACATTCAACCGGATTGTGGTAGCGATACGTTGTACAAAGCGGAGTCCAACGTGACGTTTAGATTTGTTTGTCAGCAAAAATTAATGTAGTGTGTAGTGACTACAAGTTTAAAAAAAAATAACCAAAAAATATTTATTTTAAAATCTCAAATCTTTTTAATACTTACTATTAAGTTTAAGAGATCTCTCATATATTTTAATGTAATATAATGTTAAAATAAACTTTTGAGAGATGAGAGAGTTTTTCAAATACAATTTTTTTTTGGACCTGTTTTTTTTTAAATATTACTTTTTACTAACTACAGGTTGGTCTAAAAGGTGACGTCTAAAAATTTTTTACATTCCGTATGTATAATTTACACTTTATATTAGTTTTCGAGATAATAACTCATAGATTTTACTTAACATAAGAATAATAATGTAGACGTATTATTTCCAAGACACACGCGGCATATTCTCAAACTCGTATGTATACTTTCGCAACCACGTTTTGTATGTAAATGGGTTTTTGTGTTTGCATAGTGCTCTTTTCTCTGAGGTGATCCTATGACTGTGATGTGGATTGAATTGTGTGTCGCCTATGTCTCTTCAAATGCAGATCATAACTTACAAACTTGTAGCTTTTCCAAAATATTGTACAACAAGACTAAAAAGTTGAAAGATAAGTACATATTGATTCTTACTCGTGTGATAATAACAACAGTGCATTGGTATGTGAAATCATTTACTCAAATCAAATCAAAGGAATCGTTGTTACACAGGTGTTTGCTGTTTGGTTTTACCTGAAAAAAAAAAACCGGCCAAGTGCGAGTCGCCCTCGAGCACGAAGGGTTCCGTACCATTAACTTACAACATTAGACAGTATAGGCAAAAAATCTTTTTAAGTTTATACTGTTCTTTTGGAAAAAAGTATATATATTTATTTTATTTATAATTTCAAAAGTATTCATCACAGGATACCCGAAACAATTTTAAAAAAGAGTTTCCGCGTCTGTTTCTTTACGTGAGTGATTTGAAGTTTATAGGTCCAAGACTTTAGAAATTACAGGGGGGGGGGGGGGATACGTGTTACATGTAAATCAGTCCATAAACGTAGAAGATATTCTGCTGTGACTAGGACAGACGGAACGGTCGGACTGAACGATCTTATAAGGGTTCCTTGTCGGACTACGGAACCCTAAAAATGTACACACGGCCTCACATCAGACTACACCAGCTTGACCTTGAGAGTGCCTTTATTCCCTACAAGTAATGAAAGCTGTTTTCTTGTTTGTTGGAAGAAATTTTAAAATCTTTATAAGAAACATTTATCTGACAAAAAGTAGGTAGTACCTGTATTAAGACCTGTCAGATACATTAACGGTGTTATTTAAAAAAAGTTAAACCAGGTTTAAAATAGGTCTAAATATTAGCCGACAACAGAGGAATGAATTAACCAGGTCATGTCAATATTATACATACAATAAGGATTATATGTAAATAGTCTGTTAAACTAAATATTTAAAAGTGTACGTTTTGAATGCATTTATTCAAAACGTATGTACACACTAAACAGAATGATTCCATTAATCTAGTTGTATGAATAGAAAATATTAAAACTCAAATAAAGGAAACACGATAAAACAATTTTACCCATTTATCAGTTTAGTTAAATTAAATCAATAAGGGAAAATACGGTATAAAGCGCCTCATAAATGATTCGATTCAGTTATTTCTAGCTCTAGGCACACAATTTCGTTGCCAATCACTGTTAGTTCGTTCAATCAAACTTTGTGGAATTGAAAATATTTTTTGACCAATACTATTTATTAGTAGCATACCGTGTCTTATTTGTTTTATTCTTAGGATAATAGGAATAATACACTACTGCTACTATTACTTTATTAATCCTCGTAATCGTACTTTATCAAACTATGAATGAAGTGCATCGTATATTTTTATGTAATTACTTTGACTGCATCTAGTGCTCAGCACGCTGGGTACTTTCCACGAGGACCCGGGTTCGAATCCCGGTTCCCGGTCCTGAAATAACTCAGATACAGTCAGGATATTAATGGTGTTAACACCCCCGTGCCTCGAAAAGCACGTTAAGCCATTGGTCCTGCGCCTGATCTCTCTACAGCAGGGATGCACAGACCGCGGCCCGCGGGCCGCTTGCGGCCCGCCGGTCGAATACTGGTGGCCCGCCGACAGCAAAAATAATACTCTCGTACATTCGAAAAATATTGAATTCTATTCCAGAATAAAACCAAAAAAAATATGTTCGAAAAGTAATTTGAATCTCGCGCGCGCGCTCTTAAGTGCGCTTAAGAGCGAGATAGCAATAGTCACGAATTCCCGATTGCTCGCGTAGGTAGATACACGAAGCTTCCAAAGGTCGGTTTCGAGATTTCTCCAGACAGTTTTCGACTCTATACGCGCGGTATAAAAGCCACGCTAACCGCAGCGACCGACAGTTCGGTTTTAATTTGAGTGAAGTGTCAATAGTTCTAGTGTAGATTTTAACTCGACTAGCCGGTGTCATATATTTTGATCCACATTCAACGTAGATTTCCCGTCAAGTGCCGTGTATAATTGTGTTGTGAAATCGTAAGTAAAACTCTGTTATTAATAAGTGTTTCCCTACCTATTTAAATCAATTATTTTTGCTAATTTAAAAAAGGATGGGTAATTTAAGTAGGTACTGTAATTGTTTTTAGGTGCTGTGTTAATCCTAGCCAGGATTAGAACGCAACATGGACAAGCCAGGACCTAGTAAAAAACGTAAGGTCAAAGATGAAAATCGGCAGTTTCAAGAAATTTGGACTGAGAAATACTTTTTTGTATGGTCGCATAATAAAGTCGTTTGTTTAATTTGCAAGAATTCTGTTGCGATTGCAAAGGAATATAATGTAAAAAGGCACTATGAAACGCAGCATCCTACTTTTACCAAGTTTACAGGCGAATTAAGAAAGCAAAAAATGTTGTCTTTAAAACGGGAGCTTATTGGTCAGCAAGCTATGTTTACAAAACCCATCCAAGATTCAGAAACAGCTACAGAAGTTAGTTATGAAATTTCTCGAATGATAGCAAAGCGCAGTCGCCCCTTCAATGATGGGGATTTTGTAAAAGAATGCATAGAAATTGCCGCTAAGAAAATGTGTCCAGAAGCAGCAAAAAAGTTTGAGAAAATTCAACTGAATCGTATGACTATCCAAAGACGTATTATGTCTTTGTCAGGTAATATTGCGGAACAATTAAATGAAAAAACTAAGATCATTGAATTTTTTTCATTAGCACTCGACGAATCCACTGATATTACTTCCACAGCTCAACTTCTCATATTCATACGAGGTGTTACTCAAGATTTTGAAGTCTTAGAAGAGTTGTTAGGAATGTGTTCATTGAAAGGTCAAACCAGAGGAGTTGATATACTCAATGTACTTTTGGATGAGTGTTCAAAAACTGATTTGGACTTATCAAAATTATCGGGAGTTGCCACTGACGGTGCTCCTTCGATGATTGGTGTCAATTCTGGGCTAGTTACTTTGCTGAAAAAGCATCTGCAAGAAAAAAACATAAACGCTGAAGATCTCATGCAGTTTCACTGCATTATACACCAAGAAGCCCTCTGTTCTAAAAAAATTGAATTTCAAAATGTCATGAAAGTGGTAGTTTCGACTGTAAATTTCATAAAATCACGAGGACTCAATCACAGGCAATTCAAACAATTCCTTGATGACATCGAAAGCGAATATGGAGATTTACTGTATTATACAGAAGTAAGGTGGCTAAGTCGTGATTGACCCTGGAACGATTTCTAAATTTAATAGAAGAAATTGGAATATTTCTGGCGGAAAAGCAAAAGGATGTCCCGGAACTTAAAAATCCTGATTGGTTGTGTGATTTGGCTTTTTTAGTTGACATTACAAATCATTTGAATGTCTTGAACACACGGCTTCAAGGCAAAAATCAACTGATATCCCAGCTCTACGCTCACGTATCATCCTTTCAATGCAAGCTGACACTTTTCAGATCGCAATTGAATTCTGGAAATTACAATCATTTTCCGAATTATAAGAAAATGGCTGAAAAATTCAACAAAACTGCGATTAATTTCAGTTATGTAGAAAAGCTAGATATTTTGATTCAATCTTTTCAAGAAAGATTTTCGGAGTTTAAAAAAGTGAAACCTCTGTTGGACATATTCAGCAATCCTTTCACGATTTCAGTTGAAAATGCGCCAGAGTCAATGCAGTTAGAAATTATCGACATTCAAAACGACCAAGATTTACGCAACAAATTCAACGAAGGAGACTTGCTGAACTTTTACCGCTGCATTGATAAAAATACGTACAAAGAGTTGCGCATAAACGCTCTGAAATGTGCCAGCTTATTTGGTTCTACCTATATATGTGAACAAACCTTTTCAATACTAAATAATAATAAAACAAAAAATCGAAACCGCCTTGCAAATGAAAGTTTGGAAGCAGTTTTACGTGTTGCTACAAGTAAATTTGAGCCAAATATAAAAAAGATTGTAAGCACTATGCAGTGCCACGCTTCAAATTAATAAATTCTTTTTCAATTTTAATACATAATTATCAATTCTTTATTGTCTTTAATTACCTATACTTCTGGCGGCCCGCCATCAGTTCATAATTTGCCCGAGTGGCCCCTAGTCTTAATAAGTCTGTGCATCCCTGCTCTACAGTCATGTCGGACTGCCGGCTCACCGAATTATGAGTGTGAAGGAATAGAGAATGCACCTGTGTATTGCGCACACACTTGTTCTCTATAATATCTCCCGCGCAGTTGGCTAATCTCTGTTGAGATAGGCGGCTGTAGTTGAAATTCGGCTAGGAGAACATTAATTACTTAGCGATATGAATATTTTATCACCTTATTTAAAATTTATTTACCTGAATCCTGTAAAATTCAATTCAGAATTGTCCATTCTACATCGATTCTACTTTGATCGAGAAATTGGGTAACCTTATCTTGAACCTTAACCACAGAATAAGTACTAGTACTCCGTACAGAAGTATGACTTTGCAATGAAATTTACAGAAATGTTCACTCAATGTCGTCAACGATATGGTGTAATTTAGTTCGTCTCAGAGTCAAACACATTCTCGTTTAGACACCTACAGAAAACCATTGCAAGATAATTTCATTCTTATAACTCTGGAAAATGAATCTTAATACACTAAACCTATTCAGTGACGTACTATCATGCGACGCGATAGGGTTGACTGCTACAAGAAGCTACTAACGCCATCTCACGCACCTATCTAGCACTTTATTCATGCTCGTCCAGCCAGCAACGTAATCTCACACATAGTGCCGTGCGTCGCCGGTGAACAAAACGCGCGGGGCGTATCGTTGCTCGCTCGCGACACGCAACTTGATTAGCACCTTCCAAGGGGTCGCCGCGCGTACGTACGTTTGTGCTACCTACGCGGGGAGATACACAGACCTGCCATAACTTCAACTACCCTTACGGTCATCACTTATCTTATCACACAGTAACTAAAGTACTTTTACTGGGGTTATCTATGCGTTTTGTACAGATGTGTACATGCTTACCTCAGAAACCGTCATAATACTATACAAAAATTTTGAGTGCAGGGAAACAGGGTAAATTAAGTTTAATTAAGTACTCAATGCCTGGTTGTTACTGTACAACTTGTATAAAGATTCACTATATATTTTTAACCTATCAAACCCCATAAGTCCCGCGGGCGGGTTGATATCAATTAATTTTCTATTGTGTCTGGAAACATGACACGTGAAGGTTTAAAAGGAAACTTGGTGATTTTAGTCTTAGCTATGGAATTGGTATACCGTTCTACTTAGGTCAACCGGTCACAATACTCGCAGAGTTTTAAGTGCAGGGAAACAGGGTTAATTAAGTTTGTAACCTTGACTCAATGCTTGATTGTTACTGAAAAACTTGTATAAAGATTCACTATAGAGTTTTAAAAGCAAACTAAGTGATTTTAGTCTTAGCTATAGAATTGGTTTACTGTTCTACTGAGGTTAACCGGTCACGATACTCGTAGAGTTTTGAGTGCAGGAAAACATTAAGTTTGTAGCCAAGACTCAATGCTTGATTGTTACTGTACAACATGTATAAAGATTCAATTCAGAGTTTATAAGCAAACTAAGTGATTTTAGTATTAGCTATGGAAAAAGTATACCGTTCTACGCAGATTCTTCGAAAGGTGCTTTACTATCTAATAAGGCGTCTCAATAATAGGACGAAGACGGGACTGATGAATGAATGAGTGAATGTTAAGTAATTACGTACCATCATGGGAGTCGTAAATGTAGATAACGTTTTTCCAGCCGTAAAAAGTGATGGTGTCTATCACAGCGCGATGGTAATCGGGACGCATGCTCACTGCGTAGTCTATAAGTCCTGATGAAGGCGGTATCACCTGCAAACAAGACGATAAGGTTATTAACTAGTCTAGTACTTAGTAGTAGTTATATTGTATCTTTAACAGAATGTATAAAAGAAAATCATTAGTCTATGATCTAGAAATTCGTCAATGTGTAAGATCTATATTTATATCAAACTTTTCTTTATTTTTAATAAGGCACGGCTTGATAAAAATACATATCTGTAGTACTACTTTATATTACTTTACTTAAATCCTTTATTTACTTTTGTTTAAACTATTTTTATAAAAAGTGTTTTGGATTAATATTTTTTTTGCAATCGCAATACAATTAACTTACGATATTTTTGGCATTACCTACAACTAAGTAGCTAATGTGCAAAAACCGTTCTAGTCGACTCATTTTCAGCCAATTACTCTTTCCATTTGACCTCGCTGTATCTTTTGCGAGAGCTTTTGTAGAAATCCGGGACCTTTCTTATTTCATTCCACAATTAGAAGCTGTCTTCCTTTCAATTAAAAGCTTTACGCGTTTACTTCTCGCAACGTTGCGACAACGATAGACATTCAAAATGCCTGAGGCGGGTTTTTTGTTTTTAAAGTCAATATGTTAATGCCTGTTAACGCAGTTACAATTCCTAAAGGCCGGGACTCACTGCTTTCGTTTGAGACGTCAATTTTATCATCAGAACAATGAAAATATGATCAGGTGAATTTTATTCGGTGCAAACTAAAATAATATTTATATAGGTATTATTACTCATTAAAACACAATTTTACGGATTACTTCGCGATTTATTTACATTTTATTTTAAACCTGACGTTTCGAACACTTTACTGCGATCGTGGTCACAGGGAGACTAAGGTATTATTTGTCATTACAAAGTTTTGAAAAATTTAACTACCGTCACTCAATAATATTAATTTACGTTCCTATTTACGCAGAAAGAGCTAACCGTGTCTTGAGATATTGCAGTGCTAGGTGTTGTTTTGGTTTTTGCTAGAATAGGATCCCATGCCGGTGGAACTTTCCAACCATCTTCTCTATTGAAATTTGGATGTTTTCTAATTTCAATGGCTTCACGTAGCATTCGAGGACGGCGTTTTATTCCTCGAATGCTACGTGGTGCTACGTTCCACCGGCATGGGATCCTATTCTAGCAAAAACCAAAATAACACCTAGCACTGCAAGATCTCAAGACACGGTTAGCTCTTTCTGCGTAAATAGGAACGTAAATTAATATTATTGAGTGACGGTAGTAAAAATTTTTCAAAACTTTGTAATGACAAATAATACCTTAGTCTCCCTGTGACCACGATCGCTGTAGCCGAAACGTCAGGTTTAAAATAAAATGTTATTTACATTTTATCGCGAAATCGCGAAGTAATCCGTAAAATTGTGTTTTAATGAGTTCAGCAATTCGCGTAAACGTAAGAAACAAATATAGGTATTATTATTTCTAAACTAATCTTACAATATTGTAACCTGACTAAAAGGATAATAAAAATTAACGTCGTCACCAACAATATTAGGTATTAGAATTTATCATTGTATGAACTATTTATTACAGATGAACAGCACGAAATGTAAGACATTTCGTGCGTCTAGTATTTGACATGCCTCAAACTTAACTACAGATTATTTGAATAATAAATGACTGTAAATGTCGATCTTGCAAAAACCTTTAGCGCTTAATTCCCTTGCGCATTAATTAAATTACACCTACAGTTAAGTTTCCTTTAAACCTAAGGTTTGAGACTATGGCTAAAAGTGTTTCGCGCTCACTTCACTTTAGCAGTAATTAGAGCATTTACGTATTCCCAATGCTATAATATGCATTAGAGATTATTTTAATAATAACGTTATTCTTAGTGCTTTCAATAATGAAAGATGTTTACCGATCGCTTTTCTTGTACATTAAAAGATAAAATTTCGAACGTCAGGTGTTTAAGCTGTCGTTGGCAGTAAATTTTTGCGCTCACTTCACTTATGTAAGTACAAGTTTTTTCCTTTGTTTTCAAAGGTGACATTAGCAGGTATTTATTTGCTGTGATGATGTACCTATGGTTATTTGAGGTACGATAGCTACTTAAAGCAGATGAAGTAAATTTTTTAATTGTACCTTACTTCTAATTATAGATAAGTATCCCTCAAATTCAAGTCAAGCTACGGCCGTGCAAGAAAGTAATTCTCAATAATAGGTTGATTCGAAGAGAAAGACAGGCTAGATTTAAGACAAGTAGGTATCTAAAACTATACGTAGAGTACCTAAACATCGTGGTGTTTTGATTCTTGGGCCCACTTGCCCATTTACGCAAATCGCTTTCGACTCAGACCATAGGCCGTGCGCTAATGGTTTAGCTTATCCATACTGGCGCAAGTGGACCTTCCGAATTAGGTGATCCAGACTTGCGCAAGTGGATTTTTAACTCAGATAATAGGCCTTGAATATGTGTGAATTAGCTAATCCGGACGTGCACAAGTGGGCCTTAATATAATACTTAAACCAAGTACCTACTAAGTGCCTATTTAATCATTAGATTTAACTTTCAATGAAATATATGCAAATAACAATGATTACTTACCTTTTCAGGAAACCAGGGAGTGACAAAAGGCATCTGGAAAGTATTGGTGTACGAGTGTAGTGTGTCGAAGGAATCCGGGGTGACAGCTCCCAACATCGCGATTACTCCGCGACCGAATTGGTTGCATACTGCGAACAAAATTTTTCCAGTTTGAATACATGATAGATAAATAACTTATCGACGAAGAAGGCAAACGGAAGAGATGTGCGAAGATGCGTGACGTGGCTGTGTTTGTGAATAACTAAGTACCTGGGCGACCAAGCTTTGCTCGATTACTATTTGTTGTGATATAGGCAAATGTTAGACATACTTATATATGATAATTGTACTTCTCAAACATTTACAACAATTCCCTTTTTTAACTTGTCGAAAGTGGGTGTTAGTGTCTGTAAGAGAAAACAGTTTACTCTGTCTACGCCACGTCTGGCTTAATCTAGAGTCAAGAGCAAACCCATTTCAAATAATGATAAAATATTAAGCTATTTTTTTAACTAACAAACTTCTCGCTACGCTATTCGTTTTTGCCATTTAAACTGATGTTGGAAGTATAAGATAAAAACACACACATAATAAAAACAACATGGACGTGTATTATTTTTTTCAAATGTTTGCAATAAATGGAAAAACACCAACATTTTTATTGACAATTTAGTTTTATTTTAGTTCTATTTTTTTTTACTTTAGTTTATTTTAGCTGATGTGAGTTTACACACCTTTATTCCCGAAGGTTTTTGAAATACGTACCAACATTGCTTGCATAAAACACGAGCTTTTACGTGAATGCTCGATACCAACAAGCAAAATCTTTTGAAAACGAGTCTTAAAAGCTCTGAAACTGTCCTTCACTTTTAACTTAATAGCCGTAAAGCTAATAAAAACAGATTACTTTTATTAAATTATGTACAGTCGGCAGCACGTCAGGTTACCCATGTTATCAACGAAAACAGCTTTAATTACATAGGAAATAGAGACGGTCTCAAGGTCAAAGAAAGTCTTACGTATGTACTTACTTGTGTTAAAAACTATTATTTATTTTGTATTCTGAACTTTTAAAAAATAGCTTGCTTTACCTATTCTACCTTCTACGGTACTATAACTCTGTATATAGTGTGTAGATTAAATTTAGATGCTTTTTAACTTATTATAATAAATAACAAGTAAAAAACCCTTTTTAAAAACAAGCTTTTATGTCAATGAGCTAAAAAGTATAAATTAAATTTTCCTTTAAAACTTTTACGATCAAATAATAACATCAGTACAAAATTTATATTATACAGGGTGTGGCGTAAATAGTGGTCCAAAGCAAAGGTGTGGATACAATGTACACTGAAGCACCACATACCAGTATTTAAAAAAAAAATATGTACAGGTTTTTCAAAAAAAAAATTTTTTTTAATTTTTTTAGAAATCGTTACCTTGCCTTACAAATTTGGTTATAATTTCCAAAAATGACGGTTTTTTTTTATCCATTTTTTTATTATTATTGCTGATCACTTGTACTTAGTACTCCATTCGTTTTTTTTTTTTAATAAGTGGTCCAAATGATCTCGCGACAAGCTTTTATATAATATAAATTGTGTAATGATGTTATTATTTGATCGTAAAAGTTTTAAAGGAAAATTTATTTTATACTTTTTAGCGCATTGACATAAAAGCTTGTTTTTAAAAAGGGTTTTTTACTTGTTATTTATTTTTTACTTTTTAGTTATCGCTGGACAGATTTTTTAGTCTGTAGGGATATCTCACTGTTTATCTCATACAGCGCATCATTGAGGCAAGGGCGTTTGTCGGTAAAATTCGATGGGCTTATGATTTTTCAATCGACTAAAAACTGAAAGGGTAACTATGTGCAACTAATATCTAACATACCTTGGTATCAGTTTATCAAAATATTATTTCGGTGACAATTAAATTAGGTAAGCCTCAAAAAGGGCTGTTTTAAAAGTGAACAACGACGGTGACTTAAAGGTGGCGAAAGTTTTTTAGCTCGCTTACTTTAGACATAGGTAAGTAAGGAACAACAAATAACGGCTTTATGGCTAATATAATGGCTAGGCGACGAGTAAAATAGCTTGGCTATGAATTTAATGGAAACCAAAGCGTTGTAGAGCACGAATTATTATCCTGTAGTATTGAAATCCCTTCAAAATACAGCAAATAGCAAAACCAATTATTTTAACATTGACTTGCCGTGGTCTTACGCTGTGGTACTAGTCTGCCCAATAAACAGTGCAATTTAAAGGCCGAAGGCGCGAAGGGAGAGCATCCTTATGCTTGCTTTTATGTTGAACAATTTAAGGCTTAATGTTTGTATGCCCCTTACAAGTTGTAAACTAACAACCACCACTTACAAGCTGTTGACGCCTCTCGCGAAATTACACTAATCAAAGTTAAACAATCAATGCTACGGACTACAATTCGACTTTATTTTTTACTTCCAAGGTCTCCAAAACCTCAGTATAATCAAAACACAAAAATTTTAGACGACTTACACAGCTAATGCATTGTCATCTAAACTATACAGGTTTGTATACAAAATTTCAGCTCAACCGGTTGAAGATATTTGCTATAAAATTGGGCTGCAATAAGTATTTGTGACATAACTTATCACCTGACTAGGTACAACACCTTGTCTTGGGTGTTAAGAGAAATGCGCCGCATAAGGCATAAGTAAGCTTTAAGCTAATATTTGTAACTTCAAGCTAAGCCTTACGCAGCGTAAACACAATTCCAGTTTGATTTGAAGTTATCCTTCTCCTAGACTATTGGTTGGTTTGCATACCAATGCTGTTGACGCATATCTCACCAAAATTAAACTCGTCAAAGTTTACCTACCGATGCTACAGACTCAAAAAAATCAACCTCAATAATTATAAACGAGGACTTCAAGAAAACCCCTTTTAACAGTCGTATACCTCATGACTGAGGGTCGTGATCATTATGTGGAATGAAACACACACAACGACTTCTAGGCAATATTTAATGGAATGGTTTGCCATTGCCTTTTCCATCTCGCACACTAGCCACTAGTGTGCAGGTTTTTCCTCATGGTGTTTTCCTTCACCGTTAGGCAGCGGTATCTTTGAAAAAGACTGTAGGTACTTAAGTTTTTGTAAAAACTTATTGGTACAGGCGGTGATAGAACTCATGATCTCACGGATGAAAAGTGAAGTTTTCTCCGCTCGGCTATCACGTCTTTTCTTCATGCAAAGAAATCTAATACACCAAATTCCTAAACGAATCGGAGCAAACGAGTTAAACTCGCATGCTTGTTCTCTGCAAGCCCTTTCATTTGATACCCATATTGTAAGAAAGCATAAAAAAACTTAGTCCGCCATCTTTAGAAGTCCGCCTTATATGATTTGGAGTGACGTAACCTTGTTTATTGAGCTATTCTTAGCAAGCTCTTTCATTTGATACCCATATTATAAGAAAGCATCAAAAACTTAGTCCGCCATCGTTCTAAGCCCGCCATATTGGATTTACAGTGAGGTCATTTTTTTATCCAATTATTCTCAGCAAGCACTTTGATTTGATACCTATATTGTAGGAAAGCACAAAAAACTAAGGCCGCTATGTTTAGAAGTCCGCCATATTGGATTAAGAGTGACGTCACCTTCTATATCGAGTTATTCTCAG
Source organism: Pyrausta nigrata (assembly GCA_949316185.1). NCBI lineage: Eukaryota > Metazoa > Arthropoda > Insecta > Lepidoptera > Crambidae > Pyrausta > Pyrausta nigrata. Next base: position 8,267,115 of record OX438936.1, read on the forward strand.
CAAGCTCTTTCATTTGATACCCATATTGTAAGAAAGCATAAAATCATAGTCCGCCATATTGGATTTGAAGTGACGTCACCTTATTTATCGATATGTTATCAGCAAGCCTTTTCTATTTGATACGCATATTGTAGGAAAGCTTTAAAAACAGGAACATGTTTGTCCGTTATCTTTAAAAGTCCGTCATATTAGATTTAGAGTGACGTCACCTTATTTATCGAGTTATTCTCAGCAAGCCCGTTCAATTGATACCCACATTGTAAGAAAGCAAAGAAAACTTAGTCTGACATCTTTAGAAGTCCGCCATATTGGATTTGGAATGACGTCACCTTATTTATCGAGTTATTCTTAGCAAGCCCTTTTATTTGATACCCATATTGGAGGATTGCATTTACAAGTCGGCCATTTTGATTTTTTTAGTAACGTCACTTTATTTTTTGAATTACTCTCAGCAAGCCCTTTAATTTGATACTAATATTGTAGAAGTGCATTGAAAATAACGAGTCCGCCATCTTGGATGGTCCGCCATGTTGAATTTCACGTCATGCATCTTACCATGCATTGTCATCCAAACTAAACGTGTATACAAAATTTCAGCTCAATCGGTTGAAGATATCTGCTTCAAAATTGACTTGCAAGATTCCACCCGAACAAACATACATAGTTAGTTACATTGCAAGCTAAATAAAAGCTTGTAAAAACGGAGAAAAATAATATAATACTACGAGTATAATTATAATACGAGTATATATAATAAAAAATAAACAATATACTATACTTTAGGTTTTAAAGTCGACTCGCATACAGGGTATACGGGGTTTCCCGAAACGAACGTGTCATACGGACATAATATACTGGTATATCCATACAAATATTATAAATGCGAAAGTGTGTCTGTTTGTCTGTCTGTCTGTCTGTTACCTCTTGACGCTTAAACCACTGAACCGATTGAGATGGAATTTGTTATGGAGACAGTTCAAGACACTGAAAAGGACATAGGCTACATTTTGTCGCAATATAAAAAAATTAAGGGGTGAAATTGGAGATGAAAGTTTATATGGAAAATCCGACTCTTGCGCGTCGTGAAGTCGCGGGGAACCACTAGTTATTTTATATATAGGAAGTTGTTTTGGTCAGCACCCTCCGCCTCCGGGATGGTGGTATAAGTTATGATAACTAAAAAGTATTTTAAAAGAAAACATCGTCACAACACGACTAAAAACTTTCATAACGAATAGGGAAACTCGCGCCCTCGCGACATAGCTACGAAACGCTACGCCGTAGCTAGTCAGCTACGCCGTAGCTACCGATAGGTTAGTAGTTTATATATTCGCTTTCTAGGATCGCAATAATATTTTTTGGCATAATCTTATTTAAAGCCACGTGAATGAATCGTCAAAGGAAGTTGGTGCCAGCATAGATATACTCGTACGCACCTACAATACTCCTGATTAGCACTACTATAGTAGGGACTAGAATTCGATCATGATCATGACAGTTTCAAACCTACATCATTACAAACTTCACGATATAGTTAAGATAATTATGGTTCTCGAAACTCTATTAGAGGTTACAATTTGGTTCGATAGAAAATCCTTCTGAAGTTTGCTCTAACTTTGCCCTCTTTGCATGTTTAATATTGTTTTATACGTTTGCTGGTGCGAAAACTTCGGAGCCTTCTCTTTGATTCTACTCTTCAGTACACAAAGACGAAAACTTGGAGTATACATTTTTGAGTGGTTTAAATTTTCATTCATAAAATTGCCAAAAACCCATTTTCACGTGCGGGCTTTAAATCTATAAAAAGTCCATATTCAAGTCCACTTTTTAGGGTTTAATAGATAGGAGAAGACCCTTTCTATCTCCCTATTTAATCACCGTGCACTCATATTAGCGATGGGCGATTGTTCGAAAAAAATTAATCGAATGAATCGATTATCGACCACTCGAACTATCGAATGTCGATTTAGTAATTCGAAAAAAAATTAATCGAATAATAATCGATAATCGAATGATAATCTATGCTGGGCCCTTCAATGTATTCGATCCAATTGCCGCGACTGTACGCACAGGACAGGTAGCGACCGAATGATTAATCGACGCGACGAATGACGATTCATTCGTTAGTAGTTAGTAGTACGGCCTGTACACCGCGCGCTCCGGTATTGCTCGCCGCATAATCGAAGAATAATCGAATGACTGCAGTTGCTTATCGAATACATTCGATTACAGAGATCATTCGAATAATTCGATTAATTTAGTAATAATCGCCCATCGCTAACTCATATTAATTTTAGTCTTAATAAATTAAAGATAACATTATTGTAACTTGGAACTAAGCTTACACTCTTAGTGGCCAAGGGAAGATTACATCAAAATGTAAACTTCTATAATTACTTAACACTCCTGAAAGTTTTGTTTAATCCTTGATTAATTAACATGAGTTGACTTGCAGTGTGGATTAAATTTGAGGGTATCTACCACATTGCCTTGCAACCGCCTCCTATTAATCTAGACTTACGAGGACTTTCTGAAGAGAGATCTTTTAACCGGATCCTGTATAAACCTACTTAGTGTGTTTTAATAAGGTACTAAAACGTAGTTAGCAAAGGTAAAGCACGTTAAGCGAGTGACATAGTACTCACTTAATAAGATTTAAATCATAGTAAACTTTTAAAATGCATTCACTTTTCGGAAACAACATTAATTTTCAGTGAGTTTGTGATTTCAAATTAAATACATTTTCGAGTTTACTAACTAATATTGAAATGGTTTGCCAATTAAAACATTTTCGAAGAGATAATGCTCCTGATATTTTGCAAACAGAATTTTGGCTTTCATATTTAAGGTAAGTATTCGAACAAGTTGAACGCAGATAATCCCTCTTCCTGCCTGCCTCCGTCAACAACAGTCACTGACTAAACTTTTAACGCGCAAAATCAAAAAACTTGTATTAGAAGATCATTGTATTGTGATTTGGCTTCTATACTTTGAATCAAGTTTAAAAACTGGATGATACTGCTCGTCTTGTACTATTAATAATTCTGTAGCTTAATTCACTCGGATAGTTTCCACACTCGTTTGCGACGTTAATTTACTATTGTTTCTTATTTAACGGTATAGCAACAGCAAATCAAATTATCTACATGAGTTAAGAGCCGACCTGTATAAATCAAAACTCAAAAGCGCTTTCACATAATAACTGTTCATTATCTCCCGTATCGGTAGTAGGTAAGTTAACTGTACTCACGCTACTGAATATTCCAGTGCAGATTGCCTTATTAGTATGCTTCTCATGTAATAATCCGAATAACAATGTAATCCACTACACCAATACTTAGAAGGACAGAATACAGAATTGGTACGAAACAATTTCAGTAGTCGATTAAAAAGTTTTGAATCGCGTCGATCGTTTTTATTGCTGTTTGTAATCGTTTAAATTACTAATCTAAAATAATATCAAAGTGATGGGTGGAATTAAATCCGTTTTATTTCAGATTTTTTAAATAAAATCTATCGGTTTCATGTTATTGCATACCTTTTCTATAAGCAATTAAGTAGCTTATGCTTTTTAAAAAAACGGTCCTGGTTAAAGTAGTTCATTTGGTATCTTTGACGTAGCGAATCGTGAAATTCTACATAAGTATGCCATTCAACACTCCGTTCAAAGAGACTCTCGTAATAGTCGCGGAAATAGTATCAAAATAATTTAATTGCTCCCTATTCATTCTATCTATTCTTGGCCAAAATTATGTAACTTACTTTATATGTAAAGTAAGTTACATAATTTTGGCCAAAACGTCATTAGAAATATTCGTAATAGATTACACAAAATGTTTACGGCTGGGTAATTGTGGCGTAGGTATATAACGCGTAGTCTTCAAGTTGTACTAAGTAGAGATGCGTCTTTCAATAGTCGAATATATTACCTTCCTGTTGACAGTTAATGTAATTTCAGTTGTATCCATAGCCTAGGTATAAATAATTCTATACCTTTAAAAAAGGTAATTTTCTTTTTTTTTTCAAATAAATATTGAACAACGTCACATACTAGCTCCGATCCTAAAATATGTTGCTAAAGCATTTGTGTTATGGAAATCATAAACAACGGTGCCACAACACTCTAACACTAATTTCCGAGACAATGTTGATAATGTAGTTTTCTATATTGATCCGACCGGGGATCGAACGAACGTAAAGATGGAACTCAAATTACATTTCATTCCTATGATGAGATGATGACAGTAAAAATTCGATTCGAATGAAATTTTATTTTGATTCGGATCATCGCTTGATTCGAATTGTTGAGTTGACTCGAAACCGCGAGCCGATTCCCATTAATTTCATTGTCAATTTGTCGTTACGCGGCCAATTTACTTCATACCTACTTAGACAGAGTTAGAATAAAATATTTTTATGTTAAAAAAATATAATAATTACAATATAAAAACAATGTTTTTGTTTTTAATCAGCCAACAAAATAAATTGTTGGCTTCCCATGCCAAAATATTCGGACAATTGCTACTAATAATACGGCATGTGCAACAGGGTTGATATTCCCATGCAAATATGTTCTATCATCTACTACTAATACGTCATGTGCATCTAGTGATGGGCAGTGGATAAATACTCAAAGAGTAAATACTCGGATATTTATCCAAAATGGATAAATACTCGTTTTTATCCATTTTTATCCGATATTTACTCGAAATGGCGGATAAAAATAACTAATTGAAAGAAGTTCTATGTTCCACCATATGTAATTTTTTTCTTTGTTTATTGTGGACTTATTTTCATAATTTATTGTTTTTTTTAATTTAAAGAGTATACTTTTGAGGTTATTTCAGTGTCACCAAGTCAGGATCTGATGCTAAAACCCAGAGAAAATAAATGATCGCGCTTGCTCCGTTTGCCCCTTTTTAAACATTCTATTGTTCAAGGCTGCCTGTTGATTTAGTTTTCAGCTCGCTGGCTTCTATCCAAGAGGCCCCGGGTTCAAACCCCGGTTCGAGCCGATTTCTGGGTTTTACTGTTTTAATATAACTCGGAAACAGCTCGAAGTCAGGAAATTGGTTATCCATCCCATCTCATCGAACGATGAGAGTGAAGGATCAGATAACTGCACTTGTGAATTGTGCACACATTTGTACACTATAATATTTCCAGCGCAGTTGGCTAATCTCTGTTGATTGGTTACCGCATTTGAAATTCGGCTATATAGCAGAAGTCGTGTCTTGAAGTGTATATAGCAGAATATAATTATTATTTTTAGTTTCAGTGTACTAACAGGTTTCAAAGGTAGTTCCTTTGACAAAAGAGAAAACCTTATTAAAAAAAACTAGATCTATATCACTCCTGAGCCACCATCTGTTTTCCGGGGTCATCGCGTATTGTCTCGCACGTTGTTTTGATGCCTTTCAACCTCCTGAATCAGTTGGCTTTCGAAAAGGCTTCAGTACAATAGACCATATCCATACGCTAAGGAAAATTATGCAGAAGTCCGAGGAGTACAATATGCCTCTATGGCTAGCGTTTGTGGATTATTAGAAGGCCTTTGATTCGATCGAAACGTGGGTGGTGCTACAGTCTCTTCCGAGGTGTCACACACACTATAGGTATAGTGATAGTGTTAGAGTATCTGTACAACAATGCCACCACGACGGTCCGTGAACAGAAGCAGAGCTCGAAGGCCATTCCACTGCGGGGAGGTGTAAGACAGGGAGACGAATATCTTTGAAACTGTTTACAGCGACATTAGAAGACGCATTCAAGTTTCAAGGATTTGGATCAACGTCAACGACGAATACATCACATACCTCCGGCTTGCCACGCTGGAGGAGCTTAAAACTATGCTCGAAGACCTCAACTGAATCTCCTAACTAGTGGGTCTTACAATGAACATAAACAAGACGAAAGTAATGTCAAGCTCCAGAGTGATACCCACTCCAGTATCTGTTGAGAAGTCAACTCTCAAAGTAGTTGACAAGTACGTCTACCTGAGACAAGTAGTTACTTGCATTGGTACGTTGTGGTCCAACTAGGTAGTAGTTGAACCATAAGGTAGGTCCAACTTCTCGTCTCAAGTTCCTCAGTGTCTTACGGATCTGAAACATGATCTCTACTATGGGCTTCATAAAAAAGCTTAAGTTCATGCAATGGCGAGGGCTATGCTCGGTGTTTCTCTACGAGATCGAATCAGAAATGAGGAAATACGTAGAAGAACTAAGGTAAAGCACAAAGCCCTGCGAATCAGTAAGCTCAAGTGGCAATGGGCAGGGCACATAGCGCGAAGAACTGATAGCCGTTGGAGCAGAAAAGTTCTAGATTGGAGATCCTTTGATCAAAGGCGCAGCGTAGGACGGACTTCCTACGGCAAGATGTACAGACGACCTTGTAAAGATTGCAGGATCACACTTAACTGAATGCAGGCTGCTTGCAATCGGTCGTTGTGGAAAACCATAGGTTAGTCCTATGTTCAGCAGTGGACACCCTACGGCAGCATCAACATAATTCTCAGTCAAAACCGACACAGAAATCTTGGTCATTTAATAATTAAGATCGATTATTTTTGTTTATAGCTAATTATGTGGAACTGGCTGTTGCCCGCAACATGATTCTCAGTCGAAACCGACACAGAAATTTTGGTCATTTAATAATTAAGATCGATTTTTTGTTTATAGCTAATTATATGGAACTAGCTGTTGCCCGCGACTTCGTCCGCGTGGACTCGATGATAAAAAATATTTTATACTCCCGTCGCGCCATCCAGCTATCATAATCGTCTTTATTTATTCGTTCCATTAGGTAAGTACTGATATTTTCAAACTAGTACATTTACATCCTCCATCATCCCTTATTTTATCCCCATGGGGGTTGAATTTATCAAAATCCTATTTAAGCGGACGTCTTCATCATAGTAGCTCCAATCTTTACTTTCAGTTCAATCAGTCGAAAATCTAAGAGAAGATTTATACAAATTTTCATCTCTTATTTTATCCCCTTAGGGGTGGAATTTATCAAAATCCTTTTTTAGGGGATGCCTACGTCATAGTAGCTTTATGCGTGCAAAGTCTCAGCCCGATGGGTTTAAAATTGACAAAGTTTCATACAAATTTTCATCCCCTATTTTATCCCCTTGGGGGCAGAATTGATCAAAATCCTTTCTTAGCGGATGCCTACGTCACAACATCTACCTGTATGTCAATTTTCAGCCCGATCCGTCGAGTGGTTTGGGCTGTGCGTTGATAGATCACTATGTAAGTCAGTCAGTCAACTTTGAGTTGTATTTTTTATATATTTTTTAGATTCAAAAACTCTTTAGCCTTGTTTTGGTTACAACTACCAACTTACTATTATGATAGTCATAAATTTGCGTGTTATAGCAAAAAACATGTTTATAATATATTTATCCGACTTTTTGAATAAATACTCGAGTTAAAATGGATATTTACGAGTATTTATCCATTTTGAGTATTTATCTGGATAAAAACCCATCACTATGTGCATCTCATGTCATGGTTAATTAGATTTAAGAGAATCGTGATTTAAAATTTTTATTTTTTTACTAGATACTAGAGATGGTAAGATAATAAAATCCAGCGTACGAGCCGCTCACGGAGCTCGTCAATAGTATTAAAGATGCAATAGTGTATAGCACTAGCGACACTGTTAACCACTAAGTTTAAAGGTCACTATCGATGGATAAACAACTCTAGTAACTGATAGGCCTTGATAGCCTGCCTTGTCACGGTGTTAACTGCTACGAAAGTTTGTGGAAGACTGTCTTGGCGGTTAAATAAGCGTTTTCTAATTAAGTAATAATATCAAATAACTAGTATAGTAAGTACTCGTAGCTTGTAAAATATTTCTAACAAAACATAGCTTATAACTTGGCTTTTACAAACCTTTAATAAAATTATAGAAAGTCGACTTTAGTGCATTTACTTTAAAAAAAAACCCTAAGGACTTAGCTATTAGGTACAGTACAACGATTTCATTATTGAAAATTTCATCGGTATATTATTATTTATTATAACAGTGGGTATACGAATGATATAAACTCAAAATAATGAAGTAATTTTAAGTACCTACAATAAATAAATGTTTTGTTGTATATTATATCTCAATAGAAATAGCACGTCTAAAGATACAGGATGACCCCTCGGTGCATGACGTCACGGTACAAACAAAAGGTCTTGATGACTGGACAGTTCAAGAGTCCCCGAAAACTAGCAGTATTTAGGATTTGTTTTTTTTATTTCTCTTTTACCTAAATGCTTTTAGGCAAGGAATATTAGGCAGGTAGTTAACTGTTTTTTAATAAAATTAATGATGTTTTAGTATGATTATGATTAGTTTGATATAGTCTAGTAGATATAGTTTTATGAAGATGAGTTATATTGTCGCATTAACCGTAGGTATTGTGTATTAATTATCTACCCAATCATTTTTTTGTTATTATTGACTCTTCGCACCCCAAGTAGCCAGTGTTTCCAATTAAAGAATTTCCATGAAAAGCAAAATATGGTAGTACTTGTTGGTGAAACGGTAGGGGTTCCTTAAAACTAATCATGAAACCCTTAAAAGCGGCCAAGCTGTTAACGCAGCGTCTCGTTCAATGATCTGTAATACGGAAAACAGGGATCTTAGGTACCTTTTACGAAATATTCTCGTTTCCATGCTATTAACAATTCAATTGTGAGCTTCCGGAGTTTCGTTGAGAATATTGAATCGGGAATCATCTTTCCTGCCACGCACGCATTAGTGCTCTCAGTACTTCCAAATATTGTTGAGGTTATTTGTGTTGAAATATGGATGCGGTAATAAAAAACCGGCCAAGTGACTCGTGCACGAAGGGTTCCGTAGCATTATCTACTACATCTTAGTCACTTTACAGAATTTATTCTAAGGATTTTGTATTTGGTACAAAATTATCCAACACCCAAGTTCAATGAACATTTCTGCTAAACTAATAGAGTTATCTTAACCGCTTTAGTTTTCCTTTAAAGTGTATAAAATGAACGGTCATCATGATTTTTTTCAGATTTTTCAAACCAGCAGCTTTTAGAGGGGCAGGACGCCCTACTGGACCAAGAAAATTGAACTTTAAAGTTTACTTTATCGTAAAAGGAACATAAAATCGAAAACTTGCCTTAAAACATTAGGTTTTTAAGGCTGTAATCTAAGCAAAACCTCGGACAGACAGACAGCATGACGGAACTATAAGGGTTCCTTGTCAAGACTACGGAACCCTAAAAAAACAAATATTGTGTGGTCTGCCCGCAGGGATTAAGCGGCATGCCGATCACGTTTGCCAGGCATCACGCTACACTCATACACTCACAGATACTTTACCCGTTCTAAAGTGTTAGATATTATGAGTTTTGTCCAAGTTCTTAAAAGTTTTTTACAGGCCCAAGTTCATCCCGCTTTGGAATGCCAACGAGGCGAGACTCAAGCCGGCTCGGGTTATGAAACTAGACACTATTATTCAGCTGTCAAGTGATACTTTAAAAGGTTAAGATTAAGATACTAAATAATTCAAGATTAAGTTTACTTTAACACAAAATCTACGAAACGCCACTTCATTTGAGCTAAAAGGTATTGTCTGCGGTATCTACTTCGGTAATAACGGTTAGTGCAAACTAAAAGCTCGATTTATTATTCGATAAAACATTTATTCCGTAGTAAAACTTACTTAATATGTCTCACTTTTTTAGGATTTGATGTGTCTAAACTGTGGGTACTAAATTTCTGTAACCAAAGTGCCCTAATACCTATTTGTTCGGCCGTTCGATTATTTCTAACACTGAAATTTGTGTCAATTATAATCGATGTAAAGTCCTTTGATAAATATTGAAAAAAGAAAATGATGTGCGTGTCCGTTTTAAGAAAGCACTGTCAAACAATCTTCTTAAAAAAATAACTTGGTAGCATAGAAAGAAAACGTTAGCTCGAATAGATAACTCAAATATGTACCTAAAATAGTAACACTACAGGTTTTCAATCTGACTGTGCTAAAAGGCATTTAGACTATAACTTTTGACCGTCAGGTTAATCTAATATGAATGAGAACAATACTTATGACCACATCGGGATCCTAAAGGCAATCAAAATAATAAGAACCAATTACTACTTTCACAAAGGTGGCAAGCAATTGCAACAAAAAGCAATGCATTTTTAATTTGTCTAGCATAAAACGATTATTGATCGTTCTCGACTTTTCGCGTACCTCTCAAACATTCATTTTTATGTCTTACAAAAATTGCAAGTATTCCATATTTTCCTCTCAAACTTTTCTCATTACAAACAAGTTAGAAATATCTGCTATCCATAGATGCGAGGACTCAGTGAATGTTGACTCAACGTTGAGATATACTAGCAAACATAGCCTGCAAATAACGTTTTCGTCCGTTATTGTTGTTTGTAATGCCAACTTTTGCCTTTTTTCCCTTCCCTTCAGAAAAAGTATGTCAAGTTTTCTCAGAAGCAACTTAAAGCAGTCGCCACACAGAAGTTATTTTAAGTCTCTTTCATGGTACAGTCAGTAACACGACAGGTTATTCATTTGAACTACAAAAACAGCTTTTATTTCGAAGGGAATGGAGGCGATCTCAAGGTCAAAGAGCTGTAATCTGAATTGCGGCCGTGTGTACCTACTAAGAAGACAGTTTGTTTAGTCTTATTTTCTTAGTTTGCCAGGGCCAGGTTTTTGATATTACGTAGTCAAGTGGATAAATGGTTAAAGTAAATATCGCGTATCGATCATTTTCATAGATTTGTTACTATTTTTAGTATTGGTGAGGTTAAGGACCATCTAAGCCGATTCCAGTCTGGAATAGGTCAAGACCTATTGCCTAAAACAATTATGTAATTTATTTTGATCTAAAGGTCTGATTGCTCGGAAATATTAAAGATTGTGTAATTCAAGTGTTAAAACTTAATGGGAGTCAATATTCAATTCAATTAAAACTACTCTCATAGTGCCTTCGCTTATATTTTTGAGATAATCTATGCACCTTTCAACTTAATTTGTAATTTCAAAATATTTCGTAGTCTACATCCAAACCTAACCACACCTCTAAGAAAACACTCTATCGATTTTAGATTACTGTACCGGCAAAAGTGCAGGCAAGGATTTACTGCCACATGCCACAATACTTAGAGAACCGACTGCTCATATTCTGCATTAAGTTTCTTGTTATAACTGTTTTAGTGTCATGGGTGTGCCTATGATCATCATACATAAAGAACAAAAAGTAACTAAGTAGGTACCAAAAGAATTTTAATCCGCATCACAAACCCACCTAATCAAGTGACCGAGCCAATCAACCTAGCTCCATACAGGACATCTCGTTTCTTGACCATCACAACTAACGGGTTGTGACCATTGTTCTTCGTGTCAACCAGAAAGCCAGAAATTTTCATAATCAGCTAAACTCATTGTAAGCTCAACAACCAGAAAGAATAAATAGCACATACTTTCTGCCACATAATATTGAACTCGTAGGTAGTTGGACAGACCGTACATGCCTAAGTGTATTTTATTGAAAGGAGGAAAGCGAGTTGATATATCGATGACGCTTTAAACTTTCATGTGTTGCAGGAATTGCAAGTCACTTGAGCTACTGAGCAACGCGTCGCCAATATTTTCCCCTTTGCCTTTCACTTGGCTGTGTAATCTTCGAGGACGTTGAAACGTCCGATCTCTCTGATTCTTTGAGTACTTACATTTTTATCAGCAATAGCAATATGTGAAATTCAATGTATGACCTCTTTTGCGCACTTTTTTCCAGTGTCATTTATTTTTACTTATACTAGAGATATCAAAGGATTTTTCCTAGTTAGAAGTTCTAAACGGTATTTTAGTTACACTTTATTTTCATTAAAACGCAAGTCAATGCAGTTAATGCACACTTCAAACAAACTCTTAATGTAGCTACAGGATTTGTCGAACCGTGGTTCGTATCTGCAGCCAACAAATTTTATGAGCACTTTGAGTGCAAGCAAAAAGTAAAGATAAACATTTGTAATAATTTATGTTTAAGAACTGTTTTTAATTTTTTCTCATACAATTTTAGAAAACGGACCCACAATAAAAAAAAAATTGTGATTTTTGAGCGGTTTTGTAATTCTACCGGCAACCATAGTTTAATCCTTTATTACCGATTAAACTATTATATTTATTTGTATTATATTTTATTATATATTTCTAGTCATATAGGCAATCAATTGTTATCAGGACGTTGGCGTCTTTATGATACTCGAGCTGTATATTAATTTCAGTCGGTGGGTGCTACTTTTATAACACAATGTTTTAGAAGATGTCATCCACGTCGTGTGTTTCGAAAAAAAAAAACGCTATATAATATGAATCTCAAGAAAACAATCTACGAGTTCTATGAAATAATAAGGGTATTACTATAGCTACTAGTGTATATTATGCACATTTATTATTAACTGCTTGTTATTGAACATAATACTCTACTAACAAACTTCTTACGCGTATAGGTCTGTGTTCGAAAAATGCCACTGCTTGCTGGTGTGCAATGTTTACAAAATCCAGTAAGCATATAATATACAGGGTGTAGATTTAAATCTAAGCATAGCTCACTCTATACCTTACACCAATGATAGTGCATTTAAAAAGTAGTAGATGGGTTATTAGCGCGCGGAAATTGATTGCCTCAAACTGTGTAATTTGCACAATTTTGCATTCAAATATGAAATTTGACACGTGAATAAACGTGTGCTCGGAGCATCAAATTCAAATCGCCGCACAGTACAGTATAACATGTCTCCCTTTTTTTAAACAAATACACTGTCAGTGCTATATACTGATCACAAATCACCAAAAAATGATTTCTTACAAGTAGGTACAACAATGAAATCATTAATTATTACAATAAAACTGCGGATTAGTAAACTAAGTTTTAAATGACTGAAGTTCATCTAAACCATTCAAAGTAAAGTCGGCTCTCTGTCTGGATAATAATACTTGGTAAATGATTGATCTATTGTTTCTTTGTAAACTTTGTTCGCTCAGCTTCGATTTGAACCCTGAGAAAAAAAATTCGTTGTATGCAACTCAACTTTCGTTAACCTGTAACTGAAAAAAAGTGACCACATAACTTAGGTAATCATCATCATCATCATCAAATTAAGGAGCTAGGCTCTTGTCGGTGGAGTTTTTTCCATTCCTCTCTGCTTTCCGCCCTTCTCTTAACCTCCTGATACGACCCGACATTTATCTTTTCTTTTATTTGCTGCATGTAGCTTATTCTTGGTCTTCCTCGCTTCCTTTTTCCTTCTATTCTTCCTTCTATTATCGTTTTAATAAAATTGTCGTGTCGAATCAGGTGGCCTAACATTCGTCCCCTCCTACACTCTATTGTTTCCATCAATCTCCTTTTTTCCCTAACCATAGACAAAACTTCTTCATTTGTTTTCTTCTCCGTCCAACTTATACGCTCCATTCTCCTCCAGCACCACATCTCGAAGGCTTCCAGTCTCTCTCTGTCCCTCTTTGTCAATGTCCACGCTTCACATCCATAGAGTGCTATACTCCAAATGTACACTTTAACAAGTTTTTTGCGAACTTTGCTTGATATTCTGGCCTTGAGCAGGTGCTTTTTTGCATTATAAGCTTGTCTCGCCATCGCTATCCTTGCTTTTATATCTGGTGTACATCTGGAGTCACTAGTTATCAAGCTACCAAAGCTACCAAGATATTTGAAGGTTTTAACCTGTTCTATTTTTGTGTTATTTATTGAGATAGGGCTATATTTTTCCTTTTTAGAAGCAATTAGTGTTTTTGTTTCATTTATGTTAATTTTGAGACCAAATTCTTTAAAAATAGTGTCCATTTCTGTAACCAGTTCTTCCAACTCCAATCTGTTTTCTGCAATGGCTGCAATATCGTCGGCAAAACGAATGAATTTAAATACGTCCCCATTAATTTTGACGCCTCCCTTTTTTGATTCCGTTATTCTGCTTATCGCACATTCTATGAATAAATTAAAAATTAGCGGTGAAAGTGGACATCCCTGCCTAACTCCCTGTCTTATTTTTGCCTTTCCGTTTTCCTCTCCTACTTCTATTACCGTTTCTTGGTTTTTATATAATTCATAAATAATCCTTCTGTCTCTATAATCCAATCCAGCTTCTTTGAGTACTTCCATCATTATTTTTTAATTGACCTTATCGAACGCCTTTTCTAAGTCGATAAAAGCTATATGTGTGTCCATGTCAAAATCCAGTCTCCTGTCTATTACCAATCTCAAAGCTAGTATCGCTTCTCTGGTTCCCTTCTCTTGCCGAAACCCATATTGATCCGGTCCCAAAAAGCACTCTGTTAACGGTCTAATTCTGTTCGGAATTATTTTTATTAAAATTTTACTTGCCTGTGAAATAATACTTAGTGTTCTATGTTCTTCGCATTTGAGTGTGTTTGCTTTTTTCGGTAGTGTCACAGTCTTGCTTAAATTAAAATCTTGAGGTATTTTGCCTGTTTTATACATTTCTTTTAAATTAAAAATTTCCTTTTTCATCTGATTGCAAGCTGCATATTTAACCATCTCAATATAAATATTATCAACTCCTGCTGTTTTTCCGTTTTGAATACATTTCAAAGCTATTTCGAATTATTCTTTCAATATCAGAGGTCCCAGTTCTAAAGTATCTACATCTTCTTCTTTTTCCATATAGCTTTCTGACATCTCTTCTCCTGAATAAAGCTCTTCTATATACTCTATCCATCTTTTAACAATTTTTTTAGAGTCCATTAGTATTTTCCCTTCTTTATCTAATATAGCTGTACTTCGTCTCTTATGTTTCTTGTCCATTTGTTTAATTATATTGTAGGCTTTTTCCATTTTCCCCCGTTTCATCATAAACTCTATTTTATTGCATTTCTCTTCCGTATGTTTTTCTTTCGCTTCCCTGCACAGTCGTGTTATTTTGTTTGTTAATATTCTGTACTCCTTTGCCTTGACATCATCCGTCTTGTTTCTTAATTCTCTTCTCTCAAGCATTAGCGCTATAATTTCTGGGCTAAGCCAGTTTTTCCTCGGAATCAGCTTTTCTTTCTTTATCGTCTCTTCTGCGCTTTTGACCATTATGTTTTTGATTTCATTCCACCTTTCTTCAATATTAATATTTTGAATGTTATTCTTACATCTATCAATAAATTGCTCTAACTTATGACCTACTTTATTACTATATTGCACTTTACTATCACTATTTATATCCTTAAGTTTATTGAGATCCAAGTTCTTTGGTTTGTGTTTTCTTTTTAGTTGTTTAGTTTTAAAATTGTGTAGACTTATAAGAAGGTTGTGATCAGAATTTAAATCGGCCCCAGGTAAAGTCTTACACAAACTTATCTGTTTTAGAAATTTACTTTTAATTATTATGTAGTCAATCTGGTATCTAGCAATATCTCCCGGCATTTTCCACGTATAGAGTCTTCTTTTTGGTTGCTTAAACATTGTATTTGTAATAATCAAATCATTTTCTTTACAAAATTGTACCAGTCTGTCCCCTCTCTCATTTCTCTTTCCCAACCCAAAACTTCCTACTGAGTTTTCTTCCTTTCCTTCACCGACCACCGCATCGAAGTCACCCATAATAATCAAACTATCTGTATCTTTAACTGTATCTAAAATTGAATCTATGCTGTCATATATTTCTTCTATCTCTTTATCTGGGTGGCCACTCGTGGGCATATAAACTTGCAATAAAGTAATATCAAATGGTTTAGCTTTTATCTTAACTGCTGTTAATCGGTCACTAAGGTGTATGGTATTTTTTATGTTTAAACCCCATTTTTTATTTAATATTATAGCGGTGCCATTAGATCCTTGTACATAACCAAAACCAGTTGTGTTATTTTTTTAACAAAAGGTTTTTGTTGCATAGTGCAAGCCAACATTAGTTAAATATTGTGAAAATGTTTGTTTACATTTATACAATTATTCGTTTAAAATAAACAGACTTGTATGTCGCATATAGAGTAAGTGTTTGTCTTAATCTAAATGGAATTGTTATTGACTTTAAATACAATATCTGTTATATTTCAACAAACTGTTGAGTAGTGTGTAATATAATTTTACCTTTAGATGTAACGAATGTTTCATGTTGATTTAAAAATTGGTTTGGTTACTTTTTACTGAAATGCTTTCGCTGAAGGTAACTCAAATTAAAGTTAGTTAATGCAGTATTTATACATTTACATACTAACCAAAGTTTGTTTACATACAGCTAAACTTCTTCAGTTACTTGCAGCAAAAGTATTTATTTAAAAAGTAGTTCGCCACAGCATCCACTGGGCCTCATTGACACCTTTTTTCTAGCCTTATGTGCTCCATAAAGTATGACATGCATAGTATGATACACATTAGGTCTAGAAAAAAAAATGCCAATGACACCCAGCGGATCCTGCAGATTTTACTAAATAAGTATGTTGAGAAATAAAAGAACGTTACTTTATGTGATGTGTTTATATTATTTAAAAAAAAAACAATTCAAAAAGGCCCGTACTAACTTTGTAGGACTTCATGTTTTGATGGTCGCCACGGCTTTTTGGTCTAGTCTGTTTTCAGTAAGGAAGTTGTCATCAAAAAGGGCAGTGTCTTAAAAGACACAATATTGAGAACCTCCTCGTTGTCTGTAAAAAAATATAGGTATATGTTAATTCTTCTAAATTTTTGGCAATTACTTAAATGCATTTGCTAATGAAATAAAAATCTAAAAAAAACATAATATATTTTATAATGTCTACGTTTAACTAATTCCAACAAGAAGGTCGCGGGTTAATTCCCGCCAGGGTCATGCTCTTTTCTAAATTATTTTGGGTCCTACCACAAGGGGCCGCCTGGCTTGGTACTGCTGGCCCGCCAGAGTCAGGAGCCAAGTAGCTGGAGCCGTGTTGCGTCCGTATGAGGTGAAGCCAATGCCCCCTAGTGGGTTTTCGAATTCGCGCGAGGTCAAGAGTGAGCTATTAAATTTAAAAACAATATGTTATAATAAAATAAAAAAAGACTTACTGTTGTTTTCTGTGATGTATATAATGTCTTTTAATCCACAATCCTGTCTTTTTTGGACGTAATCAATTAACTTTGGTCTAATTATAGACCAGTTCAGATGTAATTTATCGTCATAGAGTGGGTACAGAGTTTTAAAGTCCTTCAAAAGCTAAAACAAAAAATACGCTTAATTAAAATACTCCAAAAATTTTATTAAGAAGAACTGCAGAACTTAGCAGGCCATTCTCCTTGTCTACCCCTTCAAGAAAGCTGCATGAAGGTAGTAAAATAACTTACTAAAAAAACTCCTCCAGGTTGGTTGAGAGGTTTGTATTTTCGCAGGTACTCCTCGACAGTAATTTTAGTTGACGCTAATTCTAATAGTCTTTGTTTGGCAGTAATATCCCAGTAAATTTCGACGGTTAGCCATGGGTCACAACAGTTACAGAGCCATATGATTTTCTCATTCACATCCTCTGTTTCAGGACGAGGTGAATCTGCATCACTACCTTGGGTAGAAGTTGATGGTCGCCGTCTTGCATCAGAGATTATTCCTGATTTGATAAATTCACGTCTGCGTTGTCTGTAGCAATCCAACAATTTTCCGGGCACCGTGTAGAAAGGACAAGTAGGAACCTGTTTCTCTCGGGCGGGGAGGCGTGGGGTGCGCGCGCAGGCGATAGTCGTCCGTCGGTTGCGTTCCGCGGAAACAAAACCGTTCCGTGTCACGTAAACTAAAGAGTGCCTAATTTTAAACAAAGTTCGTCTAAATATTGCAATTCTGTTAATTGGCATATCACAGAACTACAAAGTTGTCATGCTCCACAAAATATTTTGAGCTATATGTTACAGAACGTTTGTTTCTTATTAGTACATGTGGTTGTGTAGTATATTAAAACACAGTTTTATTGTTTTTGCTTGGATGCAAAAGCTCATCTCTTGTTACATTTTACCAATGAAAAAGTAAAAGTTTAACATAACCGTTGACTTACGTATAATCTTTTACATTTGTTTATTTTAGTATGGTTAAATCCAATCAAATATTTGATTATTAATAAACTAACATAAAATAACAAAAGGGGTTTAGCTCTATAAGGTTAAACTGTTTTTGCTAAATCAAGCTTACTTTTATAAAGTATAACCAAAGTTTGTTAAAAACTGTTTTAACCGAAGTAGTTTGGTTAAATATTTTTTTCAGTGAACCTTTTGATAGAATTAACAGCAAGATAGATATTACGATACCTTAGTACTGTAGGAACATTATTTTAAGAGTTCCGTGGCTCAAAAGAAAAAACGGAACCCTTATAGGTTTACTTTGTTGTCCGTCTGTCGAATTCCTTTCTCTCCAAAATATGTGGAGTTGAAATTAAACAATTATTTGGGCGGTCCATTCAAGCTTTAAAAACCTAGCTTCTAGTCAACGCAATCCAATGATGTTGTGCCTTATTTTCTAAAACTTGGCAGTATACCTATAGGTATACACTGACTTTCCATAGACCAACAATCATGAAATTTGACCTAAAGTCAACGCCATGAATAAGATCATAAGATGGAAGGTCTTGCAGAAAATTGATATTTTGTACGGAACCTTTAGTGCGCGAGTCCGACTAGCTTTTCAACATTCGGGTTTTACTTTTCGAATAGATTGATTAAGGGTAGTGGGTACCTAAATATCCTATAACCTAATTACCCACTTATTGAGTTGCGGCATTTAAGACTGTTATGGAGTATGAGCTCCATTAAATTACCAAACACCAATTAGGAATCATTCATGTATTGAATTCCATAGTGTTTAAATTGTGAGTTCCGACTTACTACGTGTTACGTCGTTTTTAAGGTTAATCGAAGGTATCTAGAGTTCGGCTGGATTATTGCTTTCGCGGCAATACAATTGGGTACAATAAGTTTTACTCTTGGACAATAAGTTTGGGTTAGAATGTACAGAGGTTGGTGGCACATTTCGACACGCTGGGCCCCGTTGCCACGATTTTATATAGCTCGGGGCGCATGCCGTAAACATTCTTGGCGACCCCCCTACCGGAATAACTGCCAGCCCGTGGTATCCACCTACCCCCAATAACCATGCATTGCACCCGGAATTTCTTCTTGTGCTATTGGTTTAATGATTTTGCTTTTTAAACATTATGTTGTTAGGTGTGAAAAATTATCATTTTTATATCAAGAACGAATACCAGTATGGTAAAAAAGCCCGCAAAAAAGTACTACATTTATTTTAAATATATTATTTTTTCCTTAAGTTTAACAGATGTAAGAGTATTGACATAAAAAAACATTTTACAGACAATTTCATCACCTTTGTACGAACCAGTAGTTATTACAATATACGACTTATGTAATAGCTAAAGGTTTCAAAGTCCTTTTGATGTACGTGAAAAAATTACACAACAAAACATTAAAAGTAAACTCAAAAACTTTTTCCTTTATTAAATATGATTTCCTTCTGCAATATATATATATCTACTTACACAGAATAAAAATAATAGTCTACTTACTTAATAGTAATAACGTACCTACCTGCCTAGTTCTTAATTCTACCTTGCTACTACTGACTGCAAGAAAGTTGTTAACTTACATTATTTGCATGTATTTTCATACTATACTGTCTTGTCACTATATTTTACCTAACAACTTACTTATGCTGACTTGAACTTAATTATTTAGTATCAAGACAAACCTTCGTGGTTTTTAGATGTTAAATATACCTATATATTTTATCCTACTGTTTATTCTAAAAAATTTTTTTTTTTAAAAGTAAAAAAAATATAACAGGAAAATAATAACCATTATGTTATATATTGTATTATGTTTCTTGACATAAATTAAATTATGTCAAGAAACACTCAAACAACAAAAAGAAAATTGTACACTTTATTTACATTTAAATATATATATATTTTATTAAGAAAAACGTGGGAACTTATTAAAAAAGCATTTGTCTTTGAGTAAAGCATTTAAAAAAAAAAAATATTTAAAAACTCCCACTTTGAAGGCTTAGCGGCACAGGTAAAAGTTTGTACTTCTCATATAAAAATAAAATACTAAATGTAGAAAACATCTTTAAACTATTTGACAAATAAGTATGTACTTAATGGGTTTATTTTAGATGAGAAGTATTTTGTAGTCTACTCTTATCAATTTGAGATTGCGAAAACATTTCACAGAACTGATGCTGTTCGAATCGCTGTACATTTTATTTTATAGTTTGGAAAGGTCTTATTTTGGGCTTCAGGCTCCAGAAATCAACAACAACCGGCCCAGTTCGAGACGACTCGTGCACGATAACCATGAATAGTTTGTAAATAGATTAAGATTGTTTTTGTCTATAAACTATTGACATACGTCTACAAACGTCTATCTACTAACAAATTATGTATCTAAATTGGCACTGTCAGCATTTCTGAGTATTCTGTAAGCTCACTTGCAACTTTTAAATAACTAAACCATTTCAAGCGTCTACCTGTTTCCGTTATACCTATTATCAAGCAAAAACTGTAAAAAAAACGCTTGTTGTATGGAAGCCCCACTTAAATATTGAATTTATACTGGTTTTAGTATTTGTTGTTATAAGAACACATTAAAACGGGGATTAACGCGACGGATAGTAGGTAAAACATTATATACCTTTAATTTTTGCCTGACGTTTCGACCGGGTTGCACCGATCGTGGTCACAGGCAGACTGACAAGCTTTGTTGTTATAGTCTCAAGAGAAATATCATCTTTTGTAATTTGTAACTGTCTAGCTCTTACGGATCATGAGATTTTTCTTCATTTATTTAGCATTTAAAAAACTTAAACTTATGTAACATTTTAATAGACATTGACAAAACCACTGAGGTTTGCAAGGTCTGCAATGCCGCATCAGTCTTACATCTCTAAAAATATTTAATACAATGTATAGCTAACACAAATTGACATTATTCATTAAATAGTTAATGCAGCTTCTTAAATCAGCATTAGGTAACTCTCATTAAAATTAATTACAGTCTTGTGGCAGACAGACCGACAGTGGAGTCTTAGTAATAGGGACCCGTTTTTACTTTCGGGTACGGAAGCCTAAAAAAGGTCTTTCATAGTTACAGTTTTAAAAATACTTCGTGGAAACTAATGAATATTCGTATTGCTAAAATGTTACAGTTAATTAGCGTCGGCGGCGATCAAAAATAGGCAAAGGGTTTCTGAAATATTCAAAGATTGGAATAAGAGAAAGCATACAACGTCTTGTTTATTATATTATCTTCTATGCTGGAAACTAATAGTCGAAGTTAGGCCCAGCCGTGACTTAAGTTTCTGGCGCACCCAGCGTGGGCGAGCCTTAACGAGCAACTCACTCAAGGTTTTAGGCGGGTGCTGATTTATTTACCACTAGTGCCACAAGCAACATCTGTTCCGTGACAAGAGTGTTTAAATGATACTTTGAAGTTGTCAAATTATCGGGTAGTTCCCAAGAAGACATTGGAACCTTGTGGCCCAACGTGACCTGCGCCTAACTTCGCACATTGGTAGTTGTCGCTGTTTCTGCTTGTTTACACACACAGCCGCCAATTTTTACAAAACTTTGGTAAAAAAGCAGTATAAGTGACAACTATATAAGGTCACATTTAGTAACGGATGAGAGGGCAAAGGCAACAACATTAGTAAATTTGATAATGAAGTTAATAAAGCATTTTTCTTTCTTTCTTTCTAAATATTGTTTGTAAAAAAACTTAATTTATTGTACACTAGGTTTCGAGAAAAACGCCAAAAAACATTAGGATTTTTAAGTAAACAGTGTTGTGATTACTCTCTTTCTTACGTTTGGTACACAAGTTTGGTGTATTTGTAAATCAAAATAAGAGAGACAGAGGCAAAAACGTAGCTTTTAAGACTAAACCGGTGATCTTAGATTTTTTGCTAGGAAAAATAAAAATAAAAAAAATTGAAAGATCTAAGCGTAAAGATAGCGAGAATGACCTTGTTTTTGTAAAGATAAAAGAATGGATATCTTACCATCAAGTAAGTAAAATACTATGTAAGTTTATTGCTAACGTATCAAAGTTGTAACGTGGCGCAGTCACCACACACAGATTGCAAAAACTTTTTGTAGAGTGTAAGGCAATGAATTCAAATAAAAGATTCGAGTTGAATTTGACGGGCAGCGCACAAGGAAAACAAAATATTTGTAAAGTGGGCATTTCGCGTGCTTTTAATCGAACCGGTACAAACTATCTTGATGGACTTCGTCTATGCAGCTCGTTTCAACATCAATTTTGCTTCAGCTTGTCAGTGGTACACGGTCATGCGTCAACGCACAGAATTGATTGGTCGGTTTGCTTGTGTTAACTTTGGTCCACCGACCAAGCAATACTAATTTAGCCCGTTAATCATCAAAACCTACCAAGTAACTAGCAGCTGGTTTCAATTTGAAGACGTACATGGTTAAATGCATTGCACCATGCCTTTTGCCTGACCAATTAAGGCCTAAATAAACCCATGCATTCAATGAAAGAAAAGAAAAACATTTAAACTTCTTTTAGGACCTCCAGCTCCACAGAAATAGTATTTTTTTAAAATAATAAAATGGCAGCCATTTCAAGAGGAGGGGAGTTAGAACCCAACATGGGGGTTTTTTGTCGATTACATTTGGAGAACTAATAGCCCATATATTATCGCCAGTCGAAACCCGGACACACTGTATAGCTTGGTTAACTTGATCGAATCGAAAAGTTCAAGGGTGCAAGACAATGTAACAACGACAAATAGGTGGGTGGCAGTAACTTATAGGACCAGAGTAGAGGTGCTTGTGGCGCAGTGGCGGCAGCGCTTTGGTAGTGATACCAAAAGTTAAGCAACCCACGGCGCGGTCGTGATTGGATGGGTGACCATTCCGACCATTTAAGTGACGTCCATGACAAGCATCTCCGTGCTTCGGAAGGCACGTTAAGCAGTTGGTCCCGGCTAATATCGTGTAGTGTGGCTCGTTCCTCCTCATAGTTGAGGTGAGGCCTTTTCCCAGGGGATCTACTGGGCTGACTTATTTACTTGGATTATGCAATAAAGTACCGCTTTGCAATTACATTTAAGCTCATGTCTATAATAGGTACAATTTATTTGAGAGCGCACCGTCGTGCTCTTTGCAGCCCTAATCTGAACCTGAAGCCCCATTCTGATAAACGTCGTCCGCATTACATGTTTTGCCTGTCGCGCTCACTTCCATTGTCATCCTGGTATGAGTAACAGAGATGGCTATAGTAAAAAATGCGAACATCGTATCACAGTGTAGGACCTCTGCAACACGATGCGCCGGAACGAGCGTGAAGTGACCACAGCAGAACGCGCTATACTAAGATTAAATCGAAATTGGCAGCACGCCAGCCTGCCGGAACCAAAATTACAAAATATTATGCCGATTTTATTGCTGCTTATGCACATTCCTAGTACTGATGCTTGGTACCGAATTCACGAAACTTCCAGTCGGGCAGTTGTTATTAATGCTTGCCTTGTAATTATGTCGGCTGGTGCAGTGTTGTCAACACACAGACTCCTGACTGAGACCGACTGACTAACATCAACGCATAGCTCAAACTCCTAGGATTACAAACTTGAAATTTTGCGCCAGGGTTCCTTTTATAGAGTGAGTGACCACTAAGACAGGATTTTTGAAAATTCACCCCTCAAGGGTTAAGGGGGTAAGTTTGTGTGAAAATCTGTCAGTTTTAAAGCTAAATCGATAATTTTGGTCATTAAAATGACTACTATAAGATTTTTTAAAAATTGATCCTCAAAATAGGTAACACGGGAGGTGGAATACAAATTGGATGTCAAAATATGTATTTTAAAATGATTGTCTAGAATGAATTTTAAGCGATTGGCGGCGTTTATACGTCAAGCAGTGCCTAGATGTAGACATAATTACCATACGAGTATGCAGTCATTGCCTTTGTTTAAACTTTAGATATAGGTACTAACGTAGATGTGTACTCCTGGTTGTTGTAACAAAACTACTACTACGTCTGTCGAGCCGAACCATTCGGGTTTATTATTTACCCTTATAACATGAGCTAAGAACTGCCGGACTGATTTTGATGATCTTTATTTGTTAGATTCGTTGCCAGCAGTCCAGTTCTAGAAGAATTACTATAAAACTTGATATATATTTTTTTTTCTATTGAGCAATTTAAAAAAAATGAGCATGGAAGTTATTATAAAAGTAACGCGTAGGTAGATATTAGCAACTGATTCAATTTATAGTTGCCGCCTGTCTGTCTACAAAAGTTAGCTCGAGGGTTCAGACTTCAGACCGATATAATGAAAAATATTCTATGAGAAACTAAAGTTATTCAAAAGTCAGACGAATCATATAACAGCTAAAGGGGATGGAAAAAAATCATAAAATCCCTTTTGTACCTGTACAATTTTGGCCTTTTAACTTTTTATAGCGGCTTCGAGAGTAAAAATTCAACAGATATCTGTGAACAAATAGTAGTCCCTGAAGAACGGAAACTGCCATAAAAATTCACATCGCCGTCATTAGTCTCAGACGTGTTTTGATCAGAGCGGTGCTATAGAGTATCGTCGCGATCATTCTTCCGACGTTGGAAGGAGATGCCTTTATACGATTTGTGTAAGGTTGTCCCATTCGCTCGGTCTGAATAATAATCCCAGTGACACTCGCTGTGAGACCCAGAACGACGCAGTCCGCCTCTTTTTATCTTCAGTTCGCAATTTTAAATGAGGCCCCGTGAAAAACTCCGCCTTGAACGAAGCTCGATTTTAAATCCCAAAAGGAAGGAAAGATTACTTTTACGTGTCAGTTAGAATTACTATATACTAATGATGGAGTCAAAAGAGTTAGAGAAACCGGAGCAGGCTGTGGCCGCGCTTTAATCTCTCTTGCGCTGATAAGAGCGGGGTTCACACGAGCGGAATGAATTTCAAATGGATGCGATTCATTCGCAATTTTGTTTTGAGCGAGAAAGTCTTTTATTGCTATGCTGATTCGGTTACGTCAATGTTTATAACCAGCTTTAAGTCCCATTGTTTCTCTCTAGAATAAAGTTATTTTTGTAAAAGCAATCAGTAATAAGGAAACCGTACTTGTATTTCCCCGATGACGATAAAATGAAGGTTATTACTATTTTCATTCCCAACAACAATTTAGCAGAAGATGTAGCGTGACGATTCACTATTTGAGCCCGGAGCTGCTTCACATAAATATTATAAGAGATATTTTAGACAAGATCGTTAACTGCGGGGCGGGTATGTTCAATACGCCACATAAATAACCTCAATAGCTAAAGATTCAGTGAGATGTACTGATGCTTTCAGACCCCCACCACTTGGTTTCACCCCGAGCACATGCATTCTGATGGAACACGCAATCGCTTTCAAGTAGGCTTTATACGAATAAGTATAAAAGACTGTAAAAAGTTTGAAGCAAAATAAATCCCCTAAAAACAAAAATTTCATAGTAAAAAAAACTGTTATTTCAAGTCTCACTGGTGAATTTAGGAAGAAATTAAGGATACAAATTACTATATGTATGTACAAGTAGTTAACAAAATAGTTCTAGCTATGTAGTATAATAGTCAACTACATAGTTATAACTATTATGTATGTATTTGAGGCTTTTTGTTACTGATTCCTGCAAAATGTCTCTATCTGATTATAATCAACAATATCTAAATGTAAAATGTTGAATAGCCGCCGGCAAAGGAGATATAATTAGAACAATTAAAACCAATCAAATGAGCCCGAACTCGATGAGTTTACGCTTTCCAGGTCCAGGTCCAAGATCAGGACCTCATCATAATAAGAAATGAATAGAACTAATTAAGGCGAATCTAATGAGACCAAACTCCATTAATGGGTATTTAAAACCTATTAAGCAAGTTTTTACGAAAATAAATGTTTTGCTAAAAAATATATTGACCATGTCGTGTCGGCGAAAGGTCGAGGGTTCAAGTCCCACTGGAAGTTAAGCCGATTTCATTTTAACTGATGGATTAACAATTTGTAAAAATATTCCATCGGATATCTTTTTATTGTGGTTACATTTCCCAAGTACTGATGAAATCAAACGCCGGCTCCCTGGCGCAGTTTGTCGACTGACTAACGTCCTCCGTAGCTCAGTTAGAAGAGCATTCGCCTGGACAGCGAAAGGTAGTTGGTTCAAGTCCCACCGTATGACACGGATGATCAATTTTTGAGTGCAAAAAGTTTATGTTCATGTAGTAAAAGCTCCGCTGGGTAAAAAAGCCTTCCAAATTTATCCCTGTTAAAAACTTCTACAAAACTTCTAAATTTTTCCCTGATAGTGGTTAGGGTTTGCTAATCTCCGTCCATCAGAAACTTGCCTTTTGAACGACGTCTTTCAGTAGGCAGGCATTGGGTTGTATAAAAATTGTATGAAAAATTCTACATTTGCGAAGGCGAAGTCGCTAGTGTTCTAATAAAAAACCGATAAACTGCGTATCTGGCCACGCACAAAGTAGGGTTCCGTATACAAACGTTAAAAATAAAGTACCGAATATATTATTAATGCGATTAAAGCCCTATAAAATTAATAATAGATAAGCTCAGCTTGCACGCCGTCCTCGCCAATGCGATTTTCAAATATAAACCAACATTGTAGTTCGTTAATCACTCTAAGAAAAGCATATGAATTTTATCAAGAAAAGATTCTCTTAATACCATTCCTACTTTGCTGTCATAGTTTTCAATAAGCGATTTTCCTAGTGTCAAAAATCAGTAGGTACTTAAAAATCCACTGCTTAGATGGCTTTGAAAAACATAATTATGAAAAACGCTGATTTTAGAGTTGATCATCATGTTATAATGTTATGTTCAGCATGTTTCAGATTGACACGTACTGACAGGTAATTTCTTGACATTTAGTGATCATTAAGACGTTTTTTTCTTTAAATTTAAGTTTTAACTACTTTTGAAATTTGCAATTCATTTACGTAAGTACTTCCACTACATATCTGTCCTACACGTAATATTGCAATATTTTGTTTTTGTTGAAGCTCAACAATTAGGTAGATGATGAAAAATATCAAGCCTTAAAAATATTTTCCTGAATTCTGTCCTACCACTTTGTCGGCATAATTGGCATACACACACCTGTAATATTACAACTCTACAGTAAAAACGGTCTCTTAGCAAAAGTATAAGGTTTACTTGTCAGGACTACGGAATTCTAAAACAAAGAGACTTTGATATTATCCTAGAATAAAATTTACTTATTGCGTGCTTACATGGATTCGTATTCTCATATCATATAGAACATATAGATATATTTTAATGATACATAACAATTTCTCTTTGAACACCAATAAACTTGAGTAAATTGGACTAGAAAACGCTCACGAGTGTCGCAGGGTAAAATCCAGATAGATGCCGCAGTCGGATTGGTTACTATTAAGTCTATTCTAACTATAGTTTAGAGGATGAGTTGATTGCTTTGAATAAAAACGTAATGAAAATTTGAAGACATTTCGTAGTTATTGACAATTAAAAAAAGACAATCAAACTAAGAAAAACATAAAGAAGTTTCTAACATCTACAATTTTTGTGTGTTGTAAGTATTTTCAAAGGGTGCGGCATCTATCTTATTTTTACCCTATGTGGCTGTACCCATGGTGATTGATCAGACGTTTCCTATGAGCTCTCTATCACAATTGAACACAATAGCATACCGTCACAATAGTGAATGGACAGAATCGTATTTGACGTAAGTTCACGGTCTATAAAAAGAGTAAGCTGGGAGTTTTAATGCTCTTTCCGGGAATTGCTTAAAAACAAGTAAATACCAAAAGGTTTCAGTTTTTATGTTGTGGTTTTTTTGCCTTTGTAATGTAATACTTAGACATCAATTAAAACAGAAAACAGGTATAGCCTTAGCCATCAATTGAAACAAGGAGCCGTGTAATATGAGGAATCGGCCCCAGACATCGATTAGATTAGTACCGTTTTGTCAGCTTATTTGCCCAGATATAAGAATGCTATTAGACCAAATATTGAGCTTAAACTGCTATAGGTTATGACAATAAAAATTAGTTTCTATTTTTTTTTCATCTAAACAACTGCACCAATTTTTTTGAAATACAAACAGATTGTGTACCTTCCATTACTTAACGCCTAACTTAGGTTAGTAATCAGTTGACAATTACGAACAATTTCACAACAACTTAAACTTATAAATGTACGAGTTTAAACTTATATATGTAAGTAGTGTACTTATAATTGTATTCTGCTCAGTTTGTCTCTTTAGACAAAGATATTGTATGGACCTTAATTAGAGTGGCTGCTTGGGAATAGAGCTCATTACCTGTAAAGCAGGTAACAGTCGCTTACTCGTAGGTATACTGCACAAACATTCAATTACCTAGTATATATTTACAACAACTAAAGGTTTGCCTTTGGTTAATTAAAGAAAAACAAATCGAAAAATATGGTTAGGTATGAAAGGTAAACAAAATATTCAACGGTTTCAGATCCAAAAACTCAAATTTGTGAGAACACGGTTTGTGTGTGTTCATCGTAGTTGCATCATTATTCAGGCGCAGAGATATTTACTTAATGATCCTCATTAATATTCTACACATGAAACTAAACAACATTTACTCACTCACGGGCTAAGATATGCGATACTCCGCGTAAAATATTTAAAACAATAACAACATGTACGTAAAAGTATTGAAACCAATATAATCCTTACTAAAATAAGTAAAACATGTGATTCGCGACGACTCCGGAGTATAGTGGCCTAAACGCCGCGAGTCATTAAAGAAAATTATGTATATATAGAATACTATTGTATTTTTTGTCTTGAGTCTGGTTGTTGTGATACTGATATTACTCGTATATTATCTTTGCTGATACTGATATATTGTCTTGGTTACTGATTTTTATAACATAAGTGCTCTACTTTGGGAGCAGAGCAATATACTCGTACGTGTGATACCTTATTTGATTTTTTGAAAATCTTTCCATGGAATATAAAGATATTTTCCATATACCGTGTTGCTAGAAAAATATGCACCTTTAATATGAAAATTGCTAAAATTTCTCATATAAATATGTTCACGTGATGTCAAATTGGTAAAAGCGCTTACAAAAATCGCATCTTCAGTTTCCGTTAGTCGTTTGCCTGGACCCAAAGGCAGGGTAGACATGCCAAAATACAGGAAATTGGTCAGCTATGGGTCATTTGTTTGCGTTCGTTTCACAGCTCTTTTCCTTCTACAAGTAGGTATATTCGCACATAATCTCCAATCGATAGAGGGTTTTTAGATATTACGTATATTATGTATTATGCCTTGGTTTCTGCAAGTATAGTGACAGCGTTTTATGAATTCAATAACTATTCAATCGCTGTCAAAGTAATAATTAGACACAAAAACTTTGCCGAAGACAGACAGACAAACGGACGGTCAGTTCGATACCATAAAAAAGGTTCCTGGCTGACTACGGAAATACAGAATACTTAAAATAATTAAAATCAGATAAAGTAATCTGAAAAATTGAATGAAAAAACAACAGTTGCAATATTATTTTAGTGATTTACATACAATCCACATGTATTTATGAAAATTAATGTTCCCTCTCCTATTGGTTCGTGCTCGTGGGAATCATGCGTATTGGGGGCGTGCAATGCAAACAAGATATAACTTTTAATTGCTACAATTCAATCTCCATATTTTTGGATTTAATGTTTTTTTTATCACATAGATATGTGAGTTTGCTACAAAATGTTATTCAGCATACCAACTTATATTATGTCCTTTACTGTCTGTTTCCCTTATTATGATTAAACTAAGACCTAAGAAGTACCTAGATTCTGTCTCTTTTATTAGAAATAAAAAATTTGGGCCACGCCCAAATGTAAGGTTCCGTAGTTGCCCGTTCCTCGTTAACGTTTAGAATAAAATTACAAAGTTATTGATGCAGTTGGTTTTCTGAGTAACTTTTTGTCCCAGCTACAAAAAGTTGGTTGAGTCGCGAACTAGTATATAACTGCACAGTCGTTATAGTTTTCTTGCAGCTTTATAATTCGTAAATCTTATTTTAAAAGCTAAAAAAATATTAACTTGAATAAGTACAAAAAAAAACACAAAAGATGTTTCGTCACCTAGCGAGATTCAAATCCTGGCCTCATGGAGTTGTCCACTCGGCTACGGCGCTCTTGCGTAGCAATGCGAAATTAGCAACAATAATCTGCAACGAGCAATTTGAAAGAAAAACGCATTAAAACTCGAAAAAACGCGTTTGTCTAGACAAAAGATCTCTGAAACGGCTCTAACGATTACGCTAAAATTTGGTACGTGGAGGTGGAAAATCGATCTAGATTAGTCTTATGTTTGGGAAAACGCGTGTTTTCGAGTTTTCATACGTTTTTCTTTCGCATTGTTCGACGCAGAATATGGTCGCTAAATTCTTACCGGTAAGCATGAATATTGTGTTTGGGGTCCAAATCCCACTCGATGACGAAATTTTTTTAAATTTTGGTTTGTGTATTTATTACAAGTTTATAGCTTTTTTAATATATATATAATTTTTTAGCTTAATACAAGTTTATAGCTTTTTTTGTTTTAGTATTATTATTTCTTTATTTGTAGTAGTAACCAAGCAACGCTCGGTTGCCCAGGTGTACTGTGTTACTTTAATCGAGCACGTAACCTAGGTTATGTGCTCGGTGGTAGCTTTAATGGTTGTTTTCGTACACCGAAAAGAAGCCGTTTGTCCAGTAAGGAAGGGAGACTTCAAAATGTAAGTACTTTAAAGCTTTATATTTCGCACACGGATTTCTAAATTTAGCAGTCGTCTTAAAAACCTACAATATAGAGAAAAATTTAACGATACATCCTTAAAAATGTAATTATTAATAATACCCGGAAAAACATTTTTATTATATTTATCGTATTCAAATGACGGGGGGAAGAATTATATAATTTCCTTAGCAACTGACAGCTGTTAAGTGTGACTTTCCTATATTATTGTAGTCTGCCTCGTTACGTTTCTTGACTTCAATGATACATCTGCTTTCAATAGTTGTTTTAAGTAAAGCTAATAATAAGCATAAATGGCATGGACCTTATCTTAATTAATTGCTACATCAAGTGTAACTAAATGATAATAGTGCCATTTTATCTGTGAAGACAACCGTTATTAATATGTGGATCCAAATCTATCGAGATAATAAGTAAACACTAACGATAGATCTCGTCCAATAACTTGGCAGCTCTGAAGGACCCATATTGATTACTATCTAAGTATGCCACAAACGTTCGCCTATTGTTCTATTCAATCCAATATTGTTAACAGTATTGGGTGCAAATATTATGCCGTCATTTGGCCGCCTAATATCTCTATATGAGAAGGGAAGACAAATAAACTCATATAATAAAATTAATGACGCCACGAAAGCTTTTTGCGCTAAGACGCATGTCGTCATAAGAGCCTTATTTTAACTACTGTGTTGGTAGAAACGGTATTCAAATTTTTGTTTGCGATTTAATACCTACTGTTAAGATATTTTACTGAAACAAAATATATGAGTCTGTGTTTTGAGAATTTTGCTTTTTTATGGTGTCTTAATCTTACGCCATAACGTAAGTATACTTATACCAATTGCAATAATTATAAGTTTAGATATCTCATCATATTTTTTTAAATTAGCGGCTCGCCCGGCTATGAACGGGTAAAAAAAGTTACAATGGGCACCCTTAAAAAAATCGCCATTGCGGACTTAAAAAAAATATGTGTCAGAAACATTGTTTTCAGAAGGTATATTTTTTTCTACGTCTTCCACAATCATTGTCATATTTCAACCAATTTACACAAAACCTTATCAAATATACACCTAAACCTTCCTCAGGAATCACCCTGCTGATACATGAAAATCTGGTTTTGAGATTATAGTGAATACATCTTCTATACATTTAATTAATGTAGAAGGTTCAGTTCTGTACATTGATTAAAAAATACCTTGAATAAAAGTTAGTTACCTTAGTTAAGGTCAATAGAGTACAAAAATGTAGTTTTTGAAATTTTTGTCCGTATGTTAGTATGTATGGTACGTATGGGTTTTGAACGTTATAGACTGGAAATCTGCTGAATAAACTTAATGTACCTACCACAGTTTAAAAATGTATATTCCTGGTTGTAGTCTAGGGTATCTTTTATCTCGATAGTAATAGTATATCAAGAGATACAGGTTGATCCCTCTGCGCCACACTTCACGGGACAAACGATAGGTCACGATGACTGGACGGTTACGGGTGTACAATTCTCTTCACTTTACATAATTGGCAGGTGGCGGTAGAGTGATTACTTTATTATTTATATCAGTGACGCGTACTCTATAGTATAAACATTTAGTGATACAGATCTCCCTTCATCATACGACAGAGTACAAATTAGAGAACATGATAACTGGATGGCTAAGACTATGAGTAAAGTATCAATGAGTCCACGCAGACGAAGTCGCGGGCTACCACTAGTACACATATAAAGGCACAGTGTGTATATTTCATACGGGTGTAAAATTTATCCAGATCTTTCGTGCAATACATAATACATTGCGTGCTTGATTATTTTCTATAAAAAAATGAAGCAACTAATAAGAATAACGCCTTAAAAATGTACGCCCGTACATACACACTGTTCCTATGTACCTCTATAGTGATGTAGATACACTCGATTGTAAATATTATGTCAAAGTACCAAATTGCTTTTATTGTTACGGCAAATCTGCAATCAGTTCGGTATTTGATTTTAATTTTTGCCTCGGTAGAACACCATCATTGTCATGACCGATTAATATCAGCGTATGGTCAGCTTCGATATAATCAGTGCGTCGTTTCATGAAAAAGATTTTGCGTGATAAATTTTAACTATGCACACAGCGACGATTTTACTAATATGTATATTGAAGGTAAATATAATCAATACATGCCTCGTTAGTGTAATAGCAACTTTAAATTCTTTTGGGTACATTGAAAATATTTGACGACCGTCTTGGTGTGGTGGTTCGCACCCCGGACTGCTAAACCAGGCGGTTGCGGGTTCGAATCCCGCAAGGGGCAAATGTTTGTGTGATGAGCATGAGCATTTGTCATAGATGGATGTATAAACGTATATAAGTATGTCTATCCGTTTTCCTAGTCACCATAGCACAAGCTCACGCTTAGTTTGGGGCTAGGTAATTGGTGTGTTTGTTGAAACAATTTATTATTATTATTTTTTATTCAAAACTTAACATTGAGTTAGTTACGATGGGTTGTAGTAAACTCATCACGGGTGTTACGGGGGCAGTTATGATTGCGATTTTACTTGACTACATAGTGTACGATAAACTTAGATAAAACTGAGAACATTAATTTATTAAATTTGTTTTTATTTTATTTTGATAATTTGTTGTTTCGTTGATCTGCCTTCTCCTATCGTTTTCAAAAGAACATCAATAACGAAATGTCGGTAGTAGATAATTAAGTACTTACTTAGGCGGGAGAGTTTAAAAGCATCAGCGGTGTTAATGATGTCCACATATAGTTGGAAGTCGAGACGGGTCCGGTTTGGGCTTGAAAGCTGGACCATTGCAAATTTGAAGGCATTCTGAATCTCTTCAGTGTTCTGATCAAAAACCACTCCTGAAAACAAAAATAAAAACGTTCAAGGCTTCGTGTGTCATTGAGTTATTAATTAAAATTTTACTTTAAACGTTAAAAATGGTACTGTCTACTTTTATACCGTACCATAACATGACAGTGATAATATATATAAAAGACATATACGCGGTTCCGATGAGGTTTTTTATTTATTTATGTCAGGCTACAGATTTCGGACGTAACACAGACCCATAGTACAGACACCTTATGAACTAACATATGTACATACAAAATATTATTAAAAATAAACAACTAATTAGTTAACACGTAAGGCCGATGACGTGTTCCGCGAAAACGACTAAGCACGACGCCCTCCGGCCAAAATTCTTCCTTCATGAAAGTTGTTATCTTCTCGGTCGGAATTCTAATCACAAACGAATTAAAGTTCAGGTTGCGACTAGATTCTAACTTGACGACCCGAAAGGTAAGGTTGGTCTTCCTCTGCACGTACTCTATGACCTTCTCAGCTGTATGGTGTAGTCAGGCAAGAAACATACAGCTGCGTCGTCGGAATAGCAGGACGCAGCAGCATGTTTGATCAAAAGAGTGCAGTTCCGCATTGATTGTGGCTGGTGGGCTTCTTCTTCTTGCGCTCCACTGTGGTAAAGCCGACGTATCAGGCTCACCTATACGAGAACCTGTCGGCGCAGCACTGCGCTTCTTAAAAAGTTAGCTTTCAATGATAAGGCGTATTGCGCAAGACTGGATGGCTGGGCACTCTGGGCAGAAGAATAGGTAAGATGAATCAATGTACTTGATTCATCTACGGTACTGAGACTGATTTAAGTACATACCTATTGTGTATTTAACAATAGGTAATTCAATCAAGTGATTGCCTAATATGACCGAATAGGGTAGTGTCAATTTGTTATTATGTGATTAAACTACCTCGCTGGTCAAGATGATGACACTCTGGCTTCTATATAAGAAGTCCAGAGTTCGAAACTGGGTTTATCTGTCTAGAAATAACTCTGGAACAGCTCCGGAGTCCGGAAGTAGGTAATAGTGAGGGAGATCAAGTTTAGCCGGTTGACGTATGCTTCTCTCTCACCGGTCATGTTGAACTAAAAGAATGAAAGAACAGAGAGTGCACCTGTGTTATGCGCACACACTTGTGCTTTATAATCTGTTTCGAGTACCTGGGTGATCTCTGTTAGGAGTGGCCATTGCCGTATAATTCTATGATTACAATAGAAATGCATCCAAAATTCTGAGTTCATGTTGTCCGAAAAAGCGCACAAGGCATACAAAGTTATTTGCAGTTACTAAACACTCACAAATTATGCACAAAACTCACTCGTTCCGAGACTACACAGAAGCTACAACCAAAAATTCAACTCGTCAGATTTATTTCACACTACAAAACTTCCGAACGGAGGTACTCAGGATAATCGGTAAAAGTAATATTTAACACAAACACACACACACACACACATACACACACACACAAACACACACACACACTGACACACACACACACACACAATGAGAGACATTAATACACGTAATGTTATCAGATGACCGTTACTTAAAATATAGTAAATAAAATGTAATTCCGTCATTGGCTGTAAGTCTTACATGTCTGTATTTTATGTTATCATATTAAGAGCTGTGGTTTTTGTAATACAAATAAAATAAAATAAAATGCAGTGCTGCAGAAGATTATTATAACTCAGAGCAGAATAACAACGTTAACATTCGTTTGATGCGTGATTATGGATGAACAATACCCACAACGTTCGTAAACGCATTTACGGTTAAACAATAAATTTATGTATCGGCTAAATAGAGAAATCATTGGGTTTTCGGATACTAATGATTAAATAAAACCTTTGGTGGTATGTTCGTTATGAATTTGTCTAGGGTGTGCGACCGGCATTCACAATTTATTGTTTTTGAAGCATACGCGTGCCTATAGTATTCCGGTATGGAATTTATGGCTTTAGTCTGGCCAGAGAAAAATATGGATTTATTGTCTGAGCTTTGCAACAAATCGTTATTGCTTATAAAGATTTAGTGTTTCATATCCACTATAATGTTTGCATTACTATTTATTAAGTCATACAAAAGTAAAAAAATAACGGTGTCATTGTTGTCTATTGAATTGCAAGTTAATTTATTTTATTCCTAATTCATTATTACATTCTCTGATATTCAGTATTTAATAATAATATGATAAAATATTTTAATATTTTCTATTGAATAATGGATTTTTGCAAAGTTACGCCTGCTTCCATTAATTCAATGAAAACGGCTTTGCGTTTCATACAACGTGTGATATTGACATAGGGAACAACGTAGAACAGAACAATCCGTTGTTTGTTTGGTTTGAATCAATCAAGCAGCAACTGCAAATGTTAGATACCATATAGTAAGAACTTCATAAACACTTTTATATGGCACATCTCTCGTGGTTAATTTGTATGTTAAACTATTCGGCAGTTGCTCTACTTTCCGAATTTGCGCAAAATGTAAAAAATCCTTTGTCAGAATAAAAACAAACAATGAGCTTATCCCGTTAAAGTCCCGCAACAAAAACCAACGGTGTTGCACTTCATGATAGATTCACAAAAGGCGAAATCAGAAACTATGTAGCAGATTTTCTAAAGCGAGACTTCTGAAGTATCTTACCTGCGAATTCGCTGTAAAAATGCGATTAACGACGCTTACGGTGGTGCCTAAAGGTCATGGCACACTATACCGGCTTCGCAACAACACGGCTGCAGCACGGCGTCGTCTCGATTTTACAAAATATATAGTACGACTCACAACTTAATGCTCTAATTTGAATGGCAAGTTCAAAGTTAATTGCTCAAGTTAATTGCTGTGTTGAGGCGGTGCCGTCGCGGTGCCGGTATAGTGTGCCATGACCTTTAGTCAGTCAACTGACTCACAAAGTAGCGCAAGATACTAAAGCGTCAAATTTAAGTTTCGTTTTTTAACGCAAAAAAGATTTCAGAGATGCTATACTAACATCGTCTGTTGGTCATACAAAATGATACCTTAGTAAAGTGACATAAATAGTTGTACTTAGTTAATTATTTAAAAATGAATGACCATCATTGGAATTGTTAAGAGTTTTTTTTAGTGAAAAGTGTCAATAGTTTATCATTTTGCTGTGATATGGTAAATTTACTTGAATTTCAGGTTATGTAAAAGAACAATGACGTGGTTGGATATTCCAACCACGTCATTTACGACTTTATTTTAGCATCGAAATACTTATCAAATTAAACATCCAATCTTTTGTTTGTATGGCCAATATGCAATGATTACATTGCAAGTCCTATTTTTTTGGATTTCCTTTTGATTATACAAACGGCATAGTAACTGCTACAGTTTCCCAATTTCATACTGGTACGTTTACAACGACATATGCCTCTAATGTTCGGGCCAACTTTAGTTCTAATACTTACTCGTATGTTCGCTTGAGCTATGTATGTTCCAGTTTTCCTCATAAAGTTGTCGAGTTTATTGAACATTTGATTTGGGTTTCGACTAAATGAATTTTCGTGGAGCATCTAGACAAGATTTATACTACAAATACGAGTAAAATTCCAGGTGTTACTGGTGCAGTGCTAGCACTCTACTATTCTAGGCTGTTATCTTTTAGATTTCTGATATTATTAAACTTTATCTTGAATTGTATTGAAATCAATCAGTTGTCAATCGTTTATTAAGATCAGTATGAGAATAAGCACTATGACAGTATCATTCTTAAAAGACTGTCGAACTTCCATTACTTATTGTTAATTCAACATTACCAGAATAAGGAAGATACTTCAAAGAAATTTCCCGATTCATTTCCTGCTGCGGCCTACCAATCATACCAAGAAACAATAGCAAAACTTTTTTGATTGATAAGTCCATAAATCAAAACGAAATAAGTTGTTTCTTCAGATCTTCATATTATGATAAAAGCATACATTGGTAAGTAATTAATTGTTATATAATTTTCAATTCAATTACCATACCTCAGAATGTTTCCTTTTGTGGGGTGGATATGATGGGAAATTACTAGAGACTACAATTATAGTTCATCTGTAAAAATTTGTCTAATTCCATTGTATATTTACAAATAAATAACTCGACGAACTTTATAGCGGCTTAGGATAGATTTAATTTGTTTACAATTCTGCTCGCAAATTTTCCATTTTGCTCTCCATAAAAACTCGGACTTCAACGAATATTTAAAAAAAAGTTGTTGGATTTGCTGCTCTCGAGTTTTGCGCTTAGCAACACATTCAGCGATTCATTTTTATTTAATACAGGTTGCCCAGTAAATGTAGGATAATCCTTTAGGTACAGATTCGTTACATCATGCCCTACTATTTGCTATTATTTTTCAAGTAAATATGTTAATATTTTTTGAGAAATTGGTTGCAAGTTTAATATTTTTGGGAGCTTTACTAACATTTTAAGTAAAAAGAGAATATCAATTTTGGTGTCTGGTATATTCAAGTGCATTAAAACAAAACCAGACTTTTAAAAGTCATCAATTTATAGAAATAGACATACAACAAGTAAATATAATATTTTTAAAATTGTAACAATTAAATTAAAGAAATATAATAAAAGAATATAAATGATAAATAAACTTATATAAAAACAACTGGTTAATAATAAAATAAAGCCTTTTTTCTAAATATAAATATCGGAAAGACAAGAAAACGTGGTAGAAACAAAAGAGCATCGGAAAAACCAGTAAACATTGGGAAAACATGTGAATATCGCAAAAACCAGTGTACATTGTATTTATAAGCAAGTGAATTACGGTAAAATGCTGTAATGAGTGCTAAATATAAAAATGTTTTTAGCACTCATACATAATGCTTATTTCAGTAGGTACATAGATTTCGCTGATACTGAACCTTCCCCTTTTAATCTGATTTGTTAATGTAACTGTTATATCTGTCAATCGGATTTGTAAATGTGACCATAACTTGAGAACTGCTGAACCAATATTTTTGTTTCTATTTGTTAGTCCTGCCGTACTCAGAGACGTCAACTAAAGATAATCCTTCATTAAGTCCTTTTCTATTTGATTGACAAAGAAAGTGTCAGAACGAGACTTAATTATAGATTTAAAATTGACGTCTCTGAGCGCGGTAGTTAGTACAATTTTTATAGAGATAAAAATGGAAAAAAACTAAAAGAAAAATGGTAAAAACTGAAGATCTGGCTTAAGGCGGGACGTAGTTCGCTGAGTAAGCGTTTAAATAAATGTTACGGTTAAATTCACAAATCAGATAATTATACGGAAAGATTGAGTATCCGCCGAAGCTTTCTGGTGTAAAAGCACCAGCCACGGTCAAAGCATTATGATAGATAATTAAATAAAGAGTTCGTGCTGCGTTAAATATGATA
This sequence comes from Pyrausta nigrata, assembly GCA_949316185.1. Classification (NCBI taxonomy): domain Eukaryota; kingdom Metazoa; phylum Arthropoda; class Insecta; order Lepidoptera; family Crambidae; genus Pyrausta; species Pyrausta nigrata. The sequence continues at coordinate 8,306,177 of OX438936.1, forward strand.
ATTTCTGCTAGACGCATCGCAAAATGTGATGATTTGGGGCACTTTGTCCAGTCATCTAGATGGCACTTAGCACTGTTTTGTATAGCAATATGATAAAGGACGGAAATTCTGTGTGAATGCGTGTCGGATGACGCAATATTAATCAGAGTGGAGTTATTTATGTACGGAGTATATCAAAGTGGCGCTGAAGAGACGCCTTAGGACCGCCCCAGGAAGCAACCCCTAACGATGCAAGTATAATGTTACCAGCTAAACATATGTATATAGAAAAAACCGGCCAAGTGGGAGTCAGATTCGCGCTCGAAAGGCTCCGTACCATTATCTATTAAAGCGTTTGTAGTATGGAAGCCGCATTTTTTAATTTATTTTGAAAGTATATTTTGAGCATATTTTGTTGTATATTATTAAACAACAAAATATGCTGTTAATATTTTAAGCGTCTACTTCCGTTATTAATATCGAGCAAAAAGCAGCAAAAAACAAAAATGCAGCAGTTGTTATTATTATTGTTTTTATTATTTGTGTAATACATCATTTGTAAAAATTATCTATACATATAATAAATCAGTAAAACCAATGCGTCTGTACATTGAGTGTTTTTATCAAAAAAGAATTGAGGGTTATGTTAAAATAGTAACAGAATAGGAATCTACAACTTTTAATTTTTTTGTCTGTTTGTCTGTGTGTCTGTTTGTACAAGCTAATCTCTGAAACTACTGAACGGATTTAAATAAAACTTGTTTTATTGTGTAGTTTTTAAGTCTGCTCTTAGCCCGCTGCTGTTAAATGTTGTAATAGACTACCTAACCAAAGACATCCAGTCCCCCCTGCCATGGTGCTTGCTGTATGCAGACGATGTTGTTCTCATTGACAAATGCGCGGATCAACTATAACATACCCTTGAATTATGGAGGCATGCCCTAAAATCCAACGGATTAAGGGTTAGCTGAAGTAAAACCGAGTACCTGCCATGTCACTATAGCCTCATAGAGCAGACAGCACCCACAATCTGCATCGTTTGCCATTTCAAATATCTAGGCTCGGTCCTGTACGCGGACGCAAATGTGGATATGAACGTGACACACAGGGTAAAAGTGGCATGGCAGAGGTGGCGGTCACAGGTGTACTATGTGACAGCCGTATGCCGATAAAGACCAAAGGCAAGGTCTACAAAACAGCCGTGAGACCTGCGGACGTGTACGGTTCTGAATGTTGGACCATCAAACAAGCGCATGAACAAAAGCTCCATGTCAATGAGATGAAGATGTTGAGATGGGCGGCCGGTGTAAGGAGACTCGATAAAGTGCGCAACGAACACATCAGAGGAAGTTATAAGGTCGCCCCCGTTGCCGATAAGGTCAAGGAATCCCGCTTGAGATGGTACGGGCATGTCATGAGACGCGACGAAGACCATGTCGTGAAGAAAGCCCTCGCTCTACCGAACAGAAAGAAAGGCAGAGGTCGCCCGCTTGCTACGTGGTGGTCCACAATATCCAAGGACTTGAAATAGGCCCAGTTGAATAAAGAGACAACCCAGGATCGACCGACCTGGCGCATGAAAACGAGGACGGCCGACCCCAAATAATGGGAAGAGGCACGGAAGAAGAAGAAGAAGAACGTTTGAGTCTGGGCAAATACTAGCCTATAACTTATTTTGAAGATCGGAGTATCTGACGTGGAACCTTAGCAGTACACTTAAACTAAGAGAGATATGAAAGCAGCGCCTTAAGAAAAGTTATTCAGCGTGATGAGCATTTTCTATTGACGTACACAAATTAAAGGTTTGGAGCATCTGATATGAAACCCTAGCAGCTCAGCTTAACTATAAGAGATATGAATAGAGCGCCTTAGGAAACATTATATTATTTTAACATCACCCTCAATTAGTTTTTGGTAAAAATACCTAATGTACAGACGCATTAGTTTTACTGTTTTATTATATGTATAGATAATCGAGTCCACGCGTACGAAGTCGCGGGCAACATCAACTGTCTAACTATCACGGCTCATAGCATACAACCTAGTGACAGATAGACAGACAGTTGAGTCTAAGGTTAGCTCACCCGGACTTGCGCAAGTGGGCTTTTAACTCAGAGCATAGGCCTAGCCCAAGTCCGGATTAGCTAATCCAGACTAGCTGAAGTGGGCCTTAGTAATCCTTCCCGTTTTTACCCTTTGGGAACGAAACCCTAAAAAGTAAGTCCTAAATTTTTTGGTTAAGTCAATATAGCTTTTCATTTGTATGTTATGATAAACTAGTGGTTCCCCGCGACTTCGCCCGCAAGAGATGGATTTTCCATATAATTTTTCTTCCCCCATTTCACCCCCTTAATGTTTTTTATATCGCGACAAAATGTAGCCTATGTCCTTTCTAGGGTCTCGAACTGTCTCCATACCAAATTTCATCTCAATCGGTTCAGTGGTTTAATTGTCAAGAGGTAACAGACAGACAGACAGACAGACAGACAGAGACAGAGATACACTTTCGCATTTATAATATTAGTATGGATAGTAAAGAAGCCTATACGCAAAACTGGACTGTTAAACCCGTTACAGGTACTGATTTCTATGCAGCTGAAGAGGCGGATTATCTCCATTATAACAGGCTTATAATACCACTCGTATGCAACTCAGTATGTTTTTAAACCGCCACGCTTACAAATTCTACGCTTACCGAAGTAAGGAGTTATCGCGAATATAGGTACTCGTACGATACTAAAATGCAATAATTGAAAAGTGTAAGGATGATTAAGTAGGTTACATTTTAAAGTTTTTACGAAAACAGTAATTTCGATTAAGGCACCTTACAAAGATTATGGAAGTAACTAAAATCTATTCAGGAGTAGGTTAACATACCTAACGCAAGGAAAAGATCAATGTGACTTATGTGATTAGTACCTATTTGAACGACAACAGCAAAAAAAACTACTTTTTTAAGTCGATCATGAAACTAGTAGTTCAAGAGATAAGCGCGTTCAACCAAACAAACTCATCAGCTTTATAATGTATAGATTGCGGTTTTCCGCAACTATCAAATGTCGAATTCCCATACAAAATCACCCCCAAACTACCAAGGTTGAGTTTTGTACAAAGGTTAAATAGAAATCTAAAATAATTATTTTTTATATTTTTAATTTTCAGCCGGCTAGTCCCGAGTGAGACTAGGAGATTTTAGAAGCTTTTTGAATGAAGTATTTTTTTTGTTATCAGGGTTCTGTACTCGAAGGCTAAAAACGGGACTTAGTAATAGGCTTAGTAAAGCCTCAGCTGTCTGTCTGTCTGTCACCAGGCTGTATCTAATGAACCGTGATAGCTAGACAGTTGAAATTTTCACAGATGATGTATTTCTGTTGCCAACAAATACTAAAAACAGACTAAAATAAATATAATTCCCATACAACAAACGTGATTGTTTTAGTGTTTTTTGCTCACTATCAATAACGGCAACAGGTAGACGCTTAAAAAACAGAATGTTAAGTTGTATATTTACTTTAAAAATAAATAATTAAATTAAAATAATAGTAATATTCCCATACAACAAACGGATTTTTTGTCATTTTTTTCTCAAAATTCATATTGGCAACAGGTAGACGCTTAATATATTTGTAAAATACTATGTTGTATTTCATTTTGAAAATAAATAATTAAATTAAAATAAGATATATTTAAGGGGCCCTGCTCCCATATAAACGTGTTATTTGCCTATACTGTTTAATGTTGTAAGTTAATGGTACGGAACCCTTCGTGCGCGAGTTTGACTCGCACTTGGCCGGTTTTTTTGTAACAGGTCTGTTTGAAAATCTAGGGTAATAGGATTCCTTTTCACAAAGACTAATCTGAAACAGTTTTCATATGAATTTAATTTATATTTCTTAATACATTATCCTACGATAAAGATAATGGGGTTGGACCTCACAGTTCCTTATTTTATTTTTTTCCGGATTGCTTTATTTTAAACCTTTATAAGTCTAGTAATTTTCGGCTTAATAACTCAGATTGACTTGATTAATGCAAACCAAATAATGCACCGAGCTCCTTTATTTCCTAATATATTGTTACTTTCGTTTTTGCACTCGTATTAGTACCGTACTGTATATGGTTACATATTATAAGACTTGTAAAAATAAAATAAAAAACTACATATATGTTATGGATTCTATTGAGCAAGAAACATTTTCAATATCCATCAAGAAAATTATAACTTTTTGCAAGAAAATAAAAAATGTTACGATTGCTAAAACCAGCTTATAAATATTTTTTTAAAACATAGGTTCGTAAGTTTTGTAATCTAATAGATTATAATGTCAAGTTTTATATAAAATTCATTTGATATAATAAGATGTAAAACTTACATTTTAGAAAATATTTTAAAAAGTCTGCTGTACCAAATACAGTACAGTACTACTTTTACTATAGGTTATGAGGGACGGAACCTTGGTCGTGGTCTAACACGCACTTCGATGATTATTGTATAAAAACTGAGTTAGATACTAAAATGGACATCGCACTATGAACAGAACGAAATAAACATCAACTTAGGAACCACTAGCTGTAATTAAAGTAAATATGTCCCTCTCTCTTTTGCAATTGATTCAGGCTACCTATAATTAAATTAATCTGTTGTCAATGCAGCTAGGTTTATTTTACGCTTTGAAGGGATTATTTTGCGCTATCAGCTCGTAATGTTAGCACACATGTTGCCTGTGACCGCTCTCTCGAACATTTTCGCGCAGTTTAAACACGGAATAACATTGAGAGATGGGTGCGTAACGGCACGAATGTCGCTACGGGAAAAAACAATGGTTTTATTTGTTAAAGTTAAACGATAATATTATGTTTGCAATATTACATCGATGAGAAATACAACGACAAGTGGCATATAGTTATTATGTATTGTTATCCAAACGAAAGGTGAACCATGACAAGCGTGAAATTGTGGATCATTTACGACCTGCGTTGCCGAGTGGCTTGCACACAAAACCGGTAGTTTTCAAGGTGTCGCCATCTCAGGTCCCGGGTTTGATCCCCGGTTGGGTCAATATAGAAATTCTCATTTTCTGTATTGTCTCGGGCCTGGGTCTTGTGCTACTACCGTTTTTTCAGACTTCCATAACACAAGTTTCAGCTACTTACTTTGGGCTCTGAGCAATGTATTGCATTGCTATATGTATGTTGTCCAATATTTATTATTATTATTTTTTACATTTATTTTGAGAAGTATATGTGCGAATCGTGTAATGTAACACCGATCACATAAAAATAGCAACTAGGTTACGTGGGCTTTTACAAAATATCGGATTATTGCGTAAAAGCCTGTTAGTCTCTTATGACAGCAAAGTGTTTTTAAGAAAACCATTTACTTTTATTTTGTAAAAAGACATTGTTGTAAGTATGACATATTATGGGAAGATAATGTATTTTATTTGTTTATTTAATAAGGTAAAAACCTTTTTCTACTTGGGGATAGCTGTTTTAAAAAAAAGTGAGTCGCACATATAGCGTAATAAAGTAGTATAAAGTAACACAGAATGTAACAATGGTCTACTTGTATGTATACTTTTGAATGACGTCAACGCCACTGTGCGATGCTCACTGTAAATGGAATGCATAAACTGAAACTTCACAATTGTAACACTGGAACGCCTAAGCAAAATTGTACTGTAGACTATTTTATCCATACATTCCTATGCTATTGTTGTTAAAAATGAATACTACTCCGTTGAATCTTAACTTAACGAGGAAAAGGTTTTTTTTGTACTTCATGTTATTTTCAACTTCAAAAAGTTTTGTAATCAGACAATCGGCCATTAATCACTTTGCGACAGACAAAAACTAAAAACGATTTTATCTACAGCAAATATCCCGGCTATTAGACACTATTCCCTTTCCGTTGATAAATTCCTTGTTGTTGTAAAGTCCGAAACCCCACTAAACCAAAGGTCTATCCATCAAAATAATATTGTTAACGTTAATGGATATTGATGGTAAATGAAACTATGAGTTGTCCATATTTTTTGTTATAAATCCAGCGACACTATTGATTTAAATAGGTATCATAACACACCACATCTTTCACATAGGGGTCCCAGCCAGCTCTGCCTCATGGCAGCTTGGTACCTCTGCTGACACTGACACACGATTGCTAACAAAAGACGTGATGATTTCATAATAAAATCAAGTTGAGCGTTCCTATATTTTAATTGACTTGCAACTTAAGCGATATGTAAACGCCCTTATTGGCGCGATAGCGGAGCGGAGAAAACTTCACTTCCCATCCGTGAGATAGTGAGTTCGATCCCGGCCTGTACCACTCAGTTTTAATAAAAACTTAAGTAAAGTCTTTTCCAATGATATCGCTGCCTAACGGTGACGTAAAACATCGTGAGGAAACCTGCACACTAGTTGGCTAGTGTGTGAAATGGAGAAGGCAATGGCAAACCACTCCATCAAAATTTGCCAAGAAAGTCGTTGTGTGTGTTTCATTCCACATAATGATCACGACCCTATGTTATGAGGTATACGACTATGAAGAAAGGCCCTTAATAGATTTGTTGCCTACTTATTAGCACGTAGTCAGTAGCACGTTGGGTTACGTTGGGTTGTTCAGTAGCATTTGAAAAACAAAAACGGCTTTTATGACGTAGGTCATAGTGGCGGTCTCAAGGTCAAAGTGGGGTAGTCTGACTTGCGGTCGTGTGTACATTCTCGATCTTAATCGTTTTGACCTATAGGTAATTAATTTAGACACTTAATTTACAGTAAGTACACTGCGTAGACTCTGTGTTCTTTTACAAGCTTTTTGTTAAGAGGTACCTTGTACTTTATAAATGTTTTGATGTAAAAAATATTATTAAAACATAACAAGTCGTTATATAAATTCGTTTGTTGTTATAAGTGTAAACATTAAAAAAATATATATTATTGGTCAAATATAATAGCTTTTCACAAACTCGTAGTCTATAAGATCGTTTGTATTACACTAAAGCACATAAACACGTTCCTTCCACTAAACTCGCTATTAGGTAATATGTTACACTTGACGTATAATAGTGCGTTCAATATCCCAAGGCGTTTGAAGTAAGTAATGTAAATTAAGCTCTATTGGTTACAGGGGTGTATGTATACATCTAAGTTTGGACACAATAATGAACTTGCTCTGCGGTCCCCTTTATGATTAATATTCCTACTATCATATTAGTTTGTAAACACAAACCTGGTTTATTGTGTTTTCTTGCTCACTGGCGTTTAGGATAGTAAAGTGCCTAAAGCAGATGTTACCCTTAGGGCATTTTTATTTATAATATCTCTCTGAAATTAAATACATGATGATATACAGAGTGATTGGTTCAAGGCCGGGTAAATTATTTTATGGCCGATAGATCAAGTTATTTGCTATGCCTATTTGACCCTTAAAAGTTCAAAAACCCTGCATTTTTTTATTGAATCAGCTTTATAATTTTAATTTAAAAAAAAGTTTTAGGCACCAAATTTAAATTTTGTTTCAATGTTTAATGTTGTAGGATTCATTTAACTACTAAACCAATGCCATCAGTTCAGTCGTTTTTTTTTTTAAATTACTTGCAAAAAATCGAAAAAAAATCATTGTTTGGCTTTATATGCCTATAAAAAAAAAAACTACCAGAATCTTCCAATCTCCTTAAAAGTTAATTAGTTTGTCCTCTTTCTAATGATGTACCACATGTTATAAAAATCTTTTAATACTTTGCGAAATTTACTGAATTAGTGAACGGTGTAGCATAATGCAAAATTGAAAATGGTGTTAAAAACATATTTTTGCCTGTTTGCCATAATGCGAAATTGAAAATTGTGTTAAAAAATATTTTTGCCTATGTTGTTACATTGTACTATGTATCTCTTAATATTTTGGGATTTCAAATAAAATAAATTCAAATAAAGTACCTACTACATTTTATTAAGAAATTATAAAATGATGCATTCAGTAAGTGTGGAGATTTTCGACCCACAAGTTTAAATCCTCTTCAAAATGGACATGTCCACTCTTACCAACCTCCATGAGGTTAGATTTTTATTCCAAGATATAACTGACCACCATAAACATTATTTATTTAAAGTAATAATTATGTTTAGTATCTCTTTACGGATCACGTTTACGGATATATTAATTTGCTGTGAAGACTTAAGCTACAAACAGGCGATCTATAGCTTTATGTTTAAGTGTAGAGATTTCGTACTTTTCCCTCCTTTAAATTGCAAAACATATCCGAATAAAGCTCAAACCAATTTTTTATTGATTGTAGGTTTTTTATTTTTTTTAATACATTGAAAAAGTATATTTGGCAATAAATTTACTCTACAAGTATATGCATCTGGGACGTATGTTGTAGGTCCAGCTAGACGACGTGTCATCGAGACACATGGAGGCATTCTATCTAACCTAAAAACTATCGCAGTGACCTAAGGGTTTTCAGTATTTTTAACTTGAAAGCTGTACCTATTGAAATTTGAATGCAATCGAGGTAGGCGGTAGGCCGCGAAATAAGTACTAATTAATTAATCCTATAGAGATATTATATCAAAATTTAGTTGCTAATTAGCACCACTATGAAAAAGCAAAAGTGATACACCAGCAAAATATGCTTAAAAGGGTTGTAATTACGCCCTGTAATAAGCACATCGCATGTTTCTGCTCAGAGGTAGGCCCCATTACCCGATGGATGCGGTTACATTCCATTTAACTTTATGGCGCGAACTCTAGAACGTCGCGTCACTCCCACATCTGTATATCTAAACGAGGGTGCTTATGAATTTAATTAATCCTCTTTACGATGATTTAAGCACAACTGATATTATATCTTTTTGCATTTACGAATACTCGCAAAACGTTTATCTCCAAATGGGATTAAAACTGGAATTAATTTTGGGAAGGGCTCTTAAGGATCCTTTTACAAAAGTTTGATAAGTAGGAGTAAACAAATAATAAATAAAAACGAGATTAGTCGTTATATCTTTTCCTTTAAAGATCTTCGTCAAATCTAAGAACTTGCTCTGATCATCGAGTAAACAAGAAAATACCTGTTAGATAATAAGATTTTGATAAACGATTAATTTTATAGGACTTTTTAAATACATAGTTCCGTAAAAGGAAAAATTTTTTTAAGTCAGAAGCAATTCTGTGCTACTAAATTAGCAATACTTTTCATATGAAATACAATTTGAACAAATTGTAGTCTAACTTGGTACTTACGCCCATCTTCTTATAGATGATTAAATAGGTATGTACTAATTAATTAATGGGCATCTTACAGCTGCTCACATCTATTTTTAATTATTGTTAGGCTCTGACTTAGTGTTCGAGTAATTACAGCAGGTGTTCATTTGAAGAGACGACTAATTTATCAATTTACAACAAAACATAAGAAAATCTCTTCAATGATGTCAAAATTGTGAAACGTATAAAAACTTAAAATAATATTTATTTCTAAGCAGAGTGAAAACTCATTTCATATCACTGAGTTCCAATAATTTCCATAAACTGTCTTTTTCGAGTAATACAATGTTTGTATACGTTTTACTTACCTACTCGTACATGATCTAACTTTTATTTAAACCAAATATTCAAGGGCTTCGAGTATACATTAATAGGCAGACATTTACATGAAAACTGTTGTCAGTCATCATTTCAAAGTCTCTGTTTGTAACATTTGTAACTTACACAAGACGACATTTGATCTATCTTCTTTTATTCCTCGAAGTAGGTATTGGTTTAATGCGATTGTAAACACGTTCTTTTATCATGACTGTACGTACTAGCTTTTTACTTCAATTACTTCAGAAACTCTCTCGTACGAAAGTACTTACCTACTTATTCCTGAAGTTTTGTCGCAATGTTTGAATGCACTTTATATTATTGTTTATTTCACTGCAATGTCTTCCGATCCCTATTTGAAGCGCGCAATACATTTACTAGTTTAGCTTAGAATGTATGAACGGATGGTACCTAATAGATTAAAAGCGCGTACAAGTACCTAATTAGAATAATTATAAAGAACACATGTACTCAAATTACACCACAACCTAATATCTACGTACTTACCTACTTATTAGTCTTATTGGTCATGGAATAGACTTGCACCAACAACTCGAGATAAACCTCAGGTGTGTGTTTTGTTAGTTTAAACAAATGAAAAAATTTCGAAATTCTTGTAGTTTTACTTCTTATTAGGTACAACTTATTTTTATATTATTTACCAGATGCTGATTTAAGTTTGTTTTATCATGAATACTATTAAAAACCTACTTTATTACACTTATTATTTTAAAAAAATGTAGTATCTTGGCAATTAGCAATTTAATTTATCAATTCAAATATACCAAAATTGGTCGGGATATTGTTAATAAACAGGATAAAAAATTTGTTTTTAAACATAGTAGGTATTATGTTAATTAAGCTGGAAAGCTAATTATTTAGTTTAAGATCCCAAATAAGCGGGACAGACATATACTTGTAAGGTTGTGTTAATTTATTTGCCAGATTCATATAACACGCCCTAATGCGCACATCTTCTGTATGCACGAGGCGTGAATATCAATTGCTAAAATTAACTAAGTGAGGGATAATAGGTCTTATACAGGTGGAGTACGTTGTTTGAATTAGATTAAAGCTCGACAACAAAGGCATTTGGAATTTTCACAAGCACTACAATTTCACAAAACAGACAAGTCGTATAAATATAAATAGAAAATAATACTCCAATTCAACCTTGTTTATTTCGAGATCATACATTAGTTTCTAAATATTTAATGTTTGCGAATTAAAGCTGCTACAGATGTCTCATCACAGTTGTACAAAGAGCGCCAATTACTTACATATTTGACGTACATATAATAGACTGGATATTTTCTTGTTTATAAGTATCAAACTTTTGTCATCCTGTGCCACGTAGAGGTTTTGATATAGACAGGTGCACAAGGGAATAGGCGGCTGCCAAAGTGACAGCGGTCACTGGCTGAGCCGTACTATATGGGATTGTCTTGTTATATTAATTTATATTACATAATCACGGTTTCAGCAGATCGGGGAATTCAAGATGTATCTACTTATAACTTGAGGTTTGAATAACACAAATTAGAATAATTAATTAATAGATGCGAATGTACTACGGAATGAAGTAAAAATAATATTGGATAAAAACTTGACTCGTGTATGTCTTTCAAAAAGCTAGGAAAAAGGTTTTTTAACTATAGCCAATAAGTTTCGTGGACTTTTGAGCAAAAGTTCAAACACGATTTTCCAATTCTCAATTTTTTGAGACTACTCCAGGATGATATACAAGTCTGCACTAGCAGGGTATCGTTTTTTGGCTATTTTCCAATCGAAATTTTGCCACAATAACTGGTGGCGTATTAAAACGCAACAAAAAGTAAATTGCAGAGACAATAGTAGATTTTCAATATTTTCTGATAACATTTAAGCTGCTGTGGATAACATAGATAAACTTATTACTTCTTTTGGATTCATTTAGTTTCCCAACATGCTAAAATCAAGATCTCAAGAGTGTAATTATTAAAGAACCAAGTTGGCATTAAGGAACATTGCGTTACACATAAATATCAAAATCATTTTAGGCAGTTTTGTCAGCAAAATAATAATATAATAATAATAATAAATTGTTTCAAGGATTTGATGATGATGAGGATTGGGGAGTTTCATATGAAGGTGTCACTCCGCTCCATTTCTGCCAACGAGGCGTCAAGGTGAAAGCCAAGAATTATCAAAGTGACATTTTAGAGCATGTTATAAAACCCCTGTCTCATACTTTATTTCACAACAAAGATTGGGTTTTCCAGCAAGACTCAGCGCCATCCCATAAAGCAAAAAACACCCAAGCTTGGTTGAGGGAAAATGTGCCGGCCTTCATCGCAGCGAACGAATGGCCCTCCTCCAGCTCTGACCTCAACCCGCTGGATTATTCTTTATGGACTGAGTTAGAGCCTAGGGCCTGCCGAAAGTCCCACCCAAACTTGGAGTCACTGAAGCGAGCTCTTGTCCGAGAAGCAAAGCGAATCCTGCTAGAAAAGATTCGTGCCGCCATTGATGACTGGCCATATCGTCTAAGGGCCTGTATTAAAAACAAGGGTGGTCATTTTGAATAAAAATTATATTTTATTGTTGATTATTATCTACTTAGTGTTAACTGTAAATTTTAGAAATATAAGTTAATTATTTAAAAAGTTATGCAACTTTTATTTCTACGTATATACATTTATGACTAAGGGACAAATGCTCGTGCTCATCACACAAACATTTGCCCCCTGCGGGATTCGAACCCGCAACCACCTGATTTAGAATTCCGAGGCCCGAACCACTACACCAAGACGGTTGTCAAAATGACCACTTTTTTTTGGCAGTATCCTGTAATAAAATAAATTATAAAGAGCGTGCGAAGTGAGCTTCAAAAATAAAATTTAAATACAATTTGTTAATTAAATCGCAGTCTATTAAAATGTTACGGGAAAAATTGAGAAAAAATTCTGAATGGAGAAAATTAAAAAATCATAAAAGTACAGAATAAAATTCAATATCCACGACAATGGTATGCGAAGTATTTTGAGTTGGCCGTAATTCATTTCGCTTTGTGATTTTTCATCGCGTGTCTCGACTCGCCATTTGTACAGTCACATTTCATCCAATGTGAGCCCGAGCGTCACTTTTCACCCGGTTCACGCGATATCATGGTCTATAAGAAATACAGCCAAAATAATTTACGACCTTTTTAAACTATTTTTCTAAGTATTCTAAAAAAAATTAAGTGGCGATTAGTCATAAAAGTTTGTTGTGGTGCTTGATATAGGTTAAAATAAAATTCAGGCTAATACCGATGGAGTCTTAACTTTTTTTACCATAAAATTTACATTTACCACAGCTATGCTCCTATTTTTCTTTTTTCTCATATTCAAATTCACAAAAGAAATGTGAGCCTTCAAAAACTAAAAATTGACAAATTTTAACCTTAACTTTCAGACGCTCGCCTAAAAAATCTATGCAAATTAACGCTCAAACTAAAACATAGGAGCATAGTCCAAACCTTTGATCAATTATTTCCGAAAAAAATATCATCATTTGTCAAATTTTGGACGAGGAATTAGGGGACTTCGAAATCCTGTTTTGGTCAAATGTTTGAAGCGATTTATCGTCAGAGCTCATTTGCTTGAGCTTCCTTTCTTGTTTGAGCAGTTGCCAGTGATTGAATCGAGACAGCAACATTTTATTCAAATACCTATTCTTGAAATGCCACGTGACCGCGTTTCCTCTTAAAAGCCCGTCTGCATTCAGTGTGAAGCTACGACCTATACAAGAGCGTCTGACCATCTTATCGGTGGACGTCCTACGCTGCGCCTATGATCAAAGGGTCTCCAATCTAGAACTTTTCTGCCCAGACTATGACTACGCATTATTCAGACAGTCTTAGCCCCATTGCCCTTTTTCATCCTGTGAAAAAGCGAGATGGGGTAGACCGACTTACAGGCTAACTCTTATTACATTACGCTGAGTCTTAGTAAGACTGTCTGAATATCGCGTAGTCTAATAACGTCCTTAGTTATAAATGCCATTGAAGTACTTAACAGACTTGGCAAACATAATAAACTACGTTTAATATGGATACCGGGTCACACAGGTTACGAGGGTAACGAGAAAGCAGATGAATTAGCGAGATGGGGCTCATCGGCTAGACTAATTGGCCCTGAGCCTTTTATAGGATTGTCGAATGGAACAATTAACACGGCATTCAAGAACCACATAAAGGCCAAACATGCCCAAGAATGGTCCAGAATAAATGCCCTGGATCACTCTAAAGCCTTTCTTGATCTGAATGCTAGAAAATGGTACAAATACCTAATGCTTAACAGCCGCCAACACTCGAGACCTCTGCTGGGGGCATTAACTGGTCACTACGCCACAAATAAAATGCTTCTCAGAATGGGGCTAACTCAGGACGGCAGCTGCAGAGCCTGTGGGGAAGAGCCAGAAGACATGAAGCACTTGATGTGTGAATGCGATGCACTGGCTAGAGCCCGAATGGGTCTTCTTGGATTGGCTTACCCAGACTCGGAAGACTATAGGCTCTTCAGACCTAAAGACATAGTAAAATTTATAAAGGAAGTCTTTAAGGAACACTGAAGAGTAAAGGTATGGGGAGTCACAAAAGATCCTAGTGGGTCGAGGTGCTCCGTGGGTTGATGCCCATGGCCCCTATAAAGATAAGATAAGATAAGATAACACTGAACGAGAAAGCACCGAAGGAAGAGGTTCTACAGACTCTGCTGGTGGAGGTCGAGCACACTATGAACGCCCGACCGCTCACACACGTGCCTGTCAGCGCTGACGACCCGGAGGCGCTTACCCCAAACCACTTTCTTCTGGGGGGATCGCGCGGCCTACCTATCACCGGGCCGTGCGAGCCGGCGTCGAAGAAGACGTGGTGGGCGGCACAAGCGCTAGCCGACGAGTATTGGCGCCGCTGGCTGAAAGAATGCCTACCGGACCTGGTGCCAAGAGGAAGAGCTCGTGACGTCACCGAGGTCGCTATCAAGCCCGGTGACTTAGTCGTCGTGGTGGACCACTCACTACCACGCAATGTTTGGCCGCGAGGAGTCGTCACTGAAGTACATGCCGGACCTGACGGAGCAGTAAGGAACGTCGAGATTCGGACCAAGGGCGGCGTGTTTCGTCGACCGACGTCAAGATTGGCTGTCCTGCCGGTGGAATGAAGAGGTTCGCACTTCGCAGCGCTTCACCGGGGGGGAGACTGTTACGGACACCCAATCAGTTACTTTATGTTTATATTTGAATGTTGTAATTTAGTATAGGATATTTTGTGGATTCAATAAAGTTTAATTTTCTCATAGGGCTTAGCATAAGAAACAATGTAAATTAGCTCAGGGCTTGTTTTATTTAATAAAGATAGCAAACCGGTTACCTACTAGGTGATTCCCACTTGCAGTAAGTTAGGCAGGTAGTAACTAATAATAAAATATAAAGTAGGTAGTTTGGTACAGGGGCGAAGGAGACCCTATCTGGTTGTCCCACTCAGGCAGTGTGGGACCGGTAAGACCAATAGTCTGTCCCTGTCACCCATCTCGCACATTCCGAGGGTAGGTAGGAAAACCCGCAGAGGTAGAATGTTGTGAGTGGGAATTGTTAGGTTATCAGTAGGTAGTTGTGAAATATTGTAGAAAGAGATAGGAGATACGCATCGGTTGCCTCCCTCAGTATTTCGATGTTTTGAGGGTGGCTGTTGAACGCGTTAGAAAGAGTAACGTAGGTGCTATCTTTATCCTTTCGCCAGTAAGCACTAGGGTGCTTCAGTCACTAAGTAAGACCTATGTAATTAGTATAAGTATAGGGCCGTGAGCGCCGGATTTTTGTTAGCTGCTCTCACGGTCATCGGTCTCCAATAAAAGAAGAAAGAAACAAGAAGCGTTTTTTTTTTTTTTTAAGCATTCACTTTGCAATCTAAATATATTATTGCACTTGAAAAAATGACCGCCAGAGGCGGGAATCGAACCCGCGTTCCTCGCATGCCGGGCGATTGCCTAACCTCTCGGCCACCCTGGCGTTGGCAGAGCCTGTCGAAATTTTCAAGTGCTTCTTAACGCTGTAATGCCGCGTTGCTTTCATCAATGTTATTGGGATTACACCCTCAACACTCGAAAGAAATACTTTTGCAAGTATTTAACAATCAAAAGATGAAGCTTGCAAATACGTTTTTTTTTTTTTTTAAAGTGATAAGCATTCACTTTGCAATCTAAATATATTATTGCACTTGAAAAAATGAAGCGTTTTATTTGAAGAATACAGTGCATAACATCGAGGGAACGATCGTCTATATATTGGCTCGAGTGCGTAGCTAATATTAATATTGACGTTTTGTCCAAGTTGCTAACGTGTGAATGAGAGGATAATATCACACGTACGCATTTAATATTGAATTTAAACAGTAATTTGACAACGTAGCAATTATTTGAATCCGGTATTCTTTTATGACGGAGCGGTCAGCGGTAACGCTATGCCCACAAGACAGTTTCATATCCGGCTAACACTGCACTTATAGATGTTAAATAAAATACTTTTTTACACTACCTACTCGGCAATGTTCAATTACTCATCAAGTAAACCTGAATCAAAGTCATTGCATCCCTAGGGACGTAATGTTGTATGAAATTTCATTACGCCCCTAGGGAGGCAAAGTGATTTGAATTTCGAATAAGAGTTCGTAGGCATGATCACACTAGCCCGTCCCGCACCGAAGAGAACATATTTGAAATTTGACAGGTTCAAATTCAACAGCCAAGAATTTTAGCACGAATGAACTGAAAAAAAAAGCGCGCGCATCTAAAAAAAGAAATAAATAAAGAAAAAAGCATATGTATTTTAAGAAATTACAAACAATGTTTTCGTAAAACTGTCGAGTGACGAAGTTTATGACACTGGAGTCCATTAGATGTAAAGCTGCTGGTATTGTTAATAATAATAATTTACTGCCAGAAAAGTCAAAGGTTATATACCTATAGATAAAATAAGTTTTTTGTAGTAAATTTTTTTATTGCCTCGTAGGAAGTGTGAAAAGCAGAGTATTCTCCTCGGGGATAAAGATGTCTTCGTCTTGGGCGAGCTTAAATACCTCACTCCACTCAGGATTCTACTTTTAACTCCCTCGCTGTGCTCGGGAGTAAACACTAAACTCGCTCGCTGCGCTCGGGAGAAAACTCTCGAATCCTTTGTTACGCTCGAGATTCAAGATGACGCCCGTGTCGTAAGACATCAGTTTACCCCCTTGGTGAATAATCTGCTATTATTGAACAAATACAAGCTACCAGTACAATGACTTATACTTCACAACCAAATACCCATTACCACTATAAAGTAATTACGAACCTTAGCCAAGAGCTTTAGACACTCGCTCACGGGCCAAATTTAATAATTGTCAAGAATAATATTAAAAAGAAATCACAGAAACGGTCAGCCACTCTGTGCTTTATTAAACCAAATCAGTTAAATTAAAAAATAATTGTTGTTTCAGTTTTTTACTTTGTGAGGTAAAATTAATGAAAACCAAGGCATATTGGAAAACAAAAGAAAACGGAAATATTGTGATATAATAACAGGTCAGTCTTCTTTGGGAACTTGCTGAATGTTGGTTATAAGTATGAATGTTTTAGCAAGATTCTATCATGACTGTATGTACGTCATTGCAATAAATTAAATCCGTAGGCATACAGCGCTTGAAATTTTGTTTGAAAATGATTTACCTACGTTACATTCCTACTACAAGTAGCACAGCACGGCCGGAAAAGTTTTATAATTGCATAATAATTAATCGGCATCGTTTTATTTGAAAGACTTAAAAAGATCATAGTATGTTGTTCAGTACTAAGACCCGAGTTCACAATTTTTTTAACGTGAATTGACGGTTTATTTGACACAATTCTGATACAAAATATGTCAAACAATATTAAAATGGCTGTTTAATAATGAAAAAAAATTATTGGTGAGCTCGACCCTTAATGTGCGTTCGCTATACTTTTTTGTATTATTGTTAAACGTCTTTAAAATTATCCGTACCTTACTTGTTTTTCAATGTTTCGTTAGTTTATTAACAAACAGGGCTAATACCGGTCAAATAATGTAAAAATGATTTTTACAATCACACAGTAACTTAAACATGTCTATTCATTTGCCACCTGAAAGTGCCTACGTAATGTACGAATAATTAACTAATGTGAATATCAGTTTCAGTCTATTACATTCGCTACTTTAAATAATGCGCTCTGTTGAGTGGTGTGTTGTAATCTCATATAATATAGTAATGAGCCATTATATCAGCTTATTTATATCCACCTAAAAGTACCATTTCAAGCTTACGGACCATAATTGACAGAATTAATTTTCGTACGATGTAATAAATAATATTTGTACAGAATATGGTAACGAGAAGCAGATGAGGAATTACATGTATTGCCTCGCCTAATATAACACTCATTAAATTGTATCTAAATAATTAAGCGGCACTGATTCTCAACACGTTGGGCTTTGCTTTCAAAACAAACAAAACAAGATCAAGAAAAATGGAGGCTATTACGTAAAGAGGATGTTTAGTTCGTTCTTGAGATTTCACCTCTTTCTTTTGTGATTCAACAGTCACATCGTTAAATCGTCTTGAATAAGTCACACATAATGACTCAAAAAGTGATCATATATTTCATTGCTCTAATACTCCTCGTTAAAGTAACCATGGTAAGTTTTCTTTATTATTTGTTCTACGACGGATACTAGAAGAGTTGTAAAAAAATGTGTTAAACGTTTTTATTGAAAAAGATAATGTACTAAAAACAAAAAAAAACGGTGGGTCCTAGATACCATATCAGACCAATATATTAAATCGTGGGGCGCGTGAAATGTCTATTTAAAGCTACGCTTTTCTTTTAAATATATTTTTCAAGTTTTTTTCCTTTAAATTAGGTGTCTTAAATTTTTATTCTTTTCAAAGCACGTATTCACCGATTTAACCGTAGTAACACTAATCATACATGATTTTTGTGAGGTGTAACAACGGTCTAGAGTTTTTCATATCTGTCTAGCAAAAACCTATTTACTCTTACCTTAACTAGACCTGGTTAGTAATCTTTAGGGAAGATATTAGCAGGCAGTGACATACGAGTACCTACTGTATTATTTAGGGCCCAGTCTAGTATTGACTAGTAACTAGGTTAGCTTTGATTTGATTGATACCTATATTTGAGGGGGTTGTGATAAGTTAATTAAGTTATATGATCAATTTTTTTGTTTACGGCTATATTGGACTTTTTTTCATTTGGTCCTACTATATTTTAATCGTTAAGTCATTTCAAATATATTTTGACCGTAATTTATAATTTGACCCAAAACTAAAGTACTAACTGATAAAAATAACATATACCAAATTAATATAAGCTTAAAATACAGGATAACTATAACGGATTCGAGCAAAAAAATCAATTTGATTTTTAGTAGGTACATCCTAATTTTTTATTTAAATCTATAAGTTATGAGTTACTTACCTAATTATAAAGTTAAATATGTCAAGAAGCATCCTTACTCGTATTTAACTTTATATTTAAGTACGTAACTTAATTATGTTAAGAAACATATTTAACTTTATAACTAACGAAAGATAATCTTTATTAGTTTGTTTTATTAGAGCAGCAGAATCACCCCCTAACAGGAATATAATTGATATATGAATAAAGTTAGACCTTAACCCCGTTATTACAAAAACTTAGTACCGGGTGTAAGCCAGGTCTAAGCTATTAGCTAGCCAATTAGAAAAGCGTTTCTCTATTAGGTTATGTCACGAATGTGTCATTCATTCCTCTGTTGTCGGCTAATATTTAGACCTGTTTTAAATCTGGTCTATTTTTTTGTAATAACACCGTAAATGTCAGGACTGGCCCTGACATTGAAGGCTTTAAGAAACGTTTATCAATTTTTTCAGAGGTGGTTTAAGTAGAATCTATCATAGGCAACAGGAAAAAAATACTACAATTTATGCAGATTTTATATTGTAAGTCTTTAACCCATATAAGGGGATGGAAAGACGATAAGAGACACCGCAAACAAGCACTTAATGTGATTAACGACGACTTGACAACTTGACGACCGTCTTGGTGTAGTGGTTCGCCCTCCGAACTACAAAACCTAAGGTTGCTGGTTCAAATCCCGCAAGGGGCAAATAAAGTTTGAGTGATGAGCACGAGCATTTGTACCTAAGTTATGAATGTTTATAAATAAATAAGTATGTCTATCCGTTATCTTTGCCTTAGTTTGGGGCTAGGTATTTGGTGTGTTTATTGAAACAATTTATTTATTTATTAGTAACTGCAAATACGAGAAGGCAGAGGCAACCGACACACATAGAAATGCGCTCTTCACACCATTTTTTTTTCAATCTCCATGAAATTAGAAAAAAGTATACTATAATCCATTCTATATTCCCTCTAAGGAAATGTAATTTTTTTGTTGTTGTAATTTCAACCATGGGCACAGAATAAGCTCTAGTACTTCGTACAGAAGTATGACTTAGCAATTGTGTTCAAAGAAATGTCTACTCAATGTCGTCAACAATATGGCGTAATTTAGTTCGCCTCAGAGTCAAGCACATTTTCGTGTAGACACCTACAAAAATCCATTGCAAGATAATTTAATACTTATTGCTCTGGAATATGATTCATAATACACTAAACCTAAACCTAAACCTAAGCCGCGCGTAGGTACGTTTTTGCTACCTACGCGGGGAGATAATCAGGCCTGCCATGGGCTTCCTACATGTCTCATGATCTTACACGGAACATACCGTGCTCTTGACCACCAATTAATGAAAAGGTTTATATTGTTACAGATCGAATCAACACATTTTGACAAAAAGACCCTAGATGGTATGGTGCTGAAAATGCTCTGGACAAAGGTTTTTGTTGGACATGAACCGAAGACAAAAGAAAAAGCAATTAAACAACTTAAAAAAACCGGGGATTATGACAAGTTGATAAACTATTTGGTAAAAGTAAAAAAGGAGAAGGTTTCACGTATTCTTGATTTATTTGCTCTAATAATTATTGAATATATGTCGTAAAGCTTACAAGCGATGAGTTTTATTTCGTTTATTATTTCACCATAGCTATTTGCTAAGACAAGTTTAGAACTAGGTACTTATATTTAGATGTATTGTATTTAAAAAATCTAAAGACTTCGGAGGTAGGTTGCTAAATTGTTTCATACCTAGGGCATATTTTTGCGAAAGCGCTACTTTTGCTGAAGTTATGAAACAATAAGTCCCAAGGGTAGCACTTATTTTGTACTGGATTGATTACTTAATCTACAGTCAACACAGAATATAGTACAGAATCAACAGTAACATTGTCACCTGTTTGATTGAGTACCAGTCTATACGCTCTCCCGCAAATTGATAGGCAAAAACTGCAAGAGCAATTTACTTGGCGGTAACAGAGATCCCGCGGCACTCTGTGTGATAGTATTACCTGAATCAAGGGTCTAAAAGTTTTACATCTGCTAAGCAAAAATGAGGAAGGCCAAGAAGGTCCTACATGGACTAAATAAAGGAAAGGTGTCGTGTCGTACCAAGAAGTCAAGGAGATGGCATGGAATAGTGAGGAATGAGCAAGACTTCACCGATAAGAGCGTAGCCTTTTAATGATGCTATCTAAGATGGTTAAAAAGATAGAAAAGAAAGATAACTAAAAAACAAGACAGGAAACTAAAAAACTTAACGAAATTAATATTTGACTATCGTTGATTGTTACAGGTAGTACTTTTTTATTATGAAATTATTATTTATTTTTTTATGAAAAAATACACAGAATACAATAACACAAATTGTCTGCTAAAGTCCAATGTCCGACAAAATCCGCCAATTTTAGTATGTGTCCAATATCAAAATCCAGCTAGTCAAATAAGAGTCTGGAACAGTTTTGCTAGCCCAATTGGTCCTTAGTTCATGGTAATTTTGTGCTGTTTTGTTTGCTATATTAAAATAGACTTCTGTGTGTATTAGGTAACTAACTGGATAAACTGGACTATAATTTCGAGTTTGCTGCCACGAAAACGATCCCTAACACGCCGAAAAGTTAAATTTAGGTCAAATAAAAATATGGTTTATATAGATTTGTGATTTCTAAACGGTACATATTTAACTGCAAATTAGAAACGATACCTACGCAACCGGAAGATGAACGCAAAAGTTTTAATTTAAAATGTTCAAATTAAGCAAATATAACATTCATCATAAAACACCAAAGCCATCTTTAAACAAAGTAAAACGTACTCGACGTTTGGTTAAAAAATCAGCGCCTTTAGCGCCGGCAGAGTTAGCTAAATAACATGGGAGTGTTTCGTTGAAACACAAAGCTCCCGTTATTTGGTGTATGCACTGACTACATTGCAGAGTCCAATAAAGCACTGAGGCTGCAAGCTATACTTATTTTACTGTTGCAATCCAGGAGCAGACGAAAACAAATTGACGAATAAACGTGTTATCTAGTTGATAATGTTCCTTTGAAAGCGAAATCAAGAAAATAACGTCACAAATACGTAATACTAACGTATTGGACTCTAAATTAAGTGTAAACGTAAAAAAATAATAAAAAAAGCTTATTAAATTCTACTTACTTCAATTTCTTCTTTTTATGGCGAGCGAAAGTAATAAGTTTAATTTAACATCGCACAGAATACTGACAATATCTAGCAGATGACTGCAGCATCTCTAGAAAAACGAAGTAAAATATTTGGTAATTGCATGTGATTCCAAAACAGACTTAATTTGTAAAATTAATAGCTTGCTTAAACCTATACTGGTATATTGATACCTAATTTCTAGACAGTAGGTCTCGAAATTAGGCTCTAGAGGCCTACATGTGTTAGTTCTATGTAGGTGTTTTAGCTTGTAGTTCACCAACACGTCATTTTTCATTGTTGATCAG
This sequence comes from Pyrausta nigrata, assembly GCA_949316185.1. NCBI lineage: Eukaryota > Metazoa > Arthropoda > Insecta > Lepidoptera > Crambidae > Pyrausta > Pyrausta nigrata. The sequence continues at coordinate 8,328,689 of OX438936.1, forward strand.
CTGGTTTAGCATTATTTGAAGACATACATATTTTTTATGGGAATCCTGTCAAATTAACCGTCGGTTTAGGTTTACCGGCTGTTTAAAACTTGGTGAACTCGGGTCTATTATTTAACCGTTAAGTAATAACAATAGAGCAATTTCAAAATGCATCTTGATGTTATGTAGGTTGGTATTAGCGAATCGATACAAGCACCGGAATTAATACGAGTGGTTTAAACGATGAATTGCAACCAGCCTGCATGCCATAACCATTGTGAGTGATGTTGTACTCAATTGTTGACAATCTAGATGTTTTACTAATTTGCTAATTCAATACTGAAATGCGTGTATCGATTTTGGTAGTGGGTGTTGCAATTTGTTCATGGTTTCAAAATAGAAGACAATCCATGTTGAATTATCTTTAATATTACTTCTAAGATGTAAGATTTAGTGTTTGCCCATTCCTTGTAGTTTATTAATTTTTAATATCAAATTAGAAGCAACGTTTTTTCCAGCAGTTGCGGTGCAAGGGCATTGCGGTGTTTATGTCATTAGAACATTTTTACCCAAGTTATGATATTTATAAAAGTTGCACTAGCTGACGCTTAATCTGGGACTAGGTGCGTGGTGTTGTTGTAGAAAAAAAAATATTTTATTGTTTCACTACGGTATTCTGTTAAAAATTATGTCAATACGAATAAATTTAAAGTTATTTTTACAAAATTTTTTCAAGTTTTATATTAAAGGTAAAGAGAAAAAAGTCGAATTCTGCAACTACCAAGACTTATTTAAAAAGTTTTGCTTAGTGAACCTCAGATAAGCCATGATGTGTGAAATTTATATAAGAACCTCTCCCATTTTAGAAACAAATAAACAAAATAAAAAAAACTGTAAGGAAAAAATCAATCCCCTCCCCCCTTTATTTCCATTTGCGGGCGCCATTTTTTAAATGGTTGAAGCCTATGTCACTCTCACAATTTTGACAAATTCAACGACACCTTATATGTCAAAAACAGTTGGGGCTGTAGTGCGTGCCAAACAATTATACATACATACATACTCTCGAAAAACATAACCCTCCTTCCGCAGGCGGGTAAAAACACGCCTGGTTTACATGCGACTGTTTCTCAATAAAATACTTAAGCCCAAAGATTTTAAGTAGTACAGAGGTATTTCTTGCAGGACAGCTATTTACGCATAAAGTTTCGATAAGTCGATCAGAAGCTAGAGAACCTACATATTTTTAACGGGTAAACGTTTTAGCGAGGGTAATTTATAAGATGTTCATCCAAACGTAACCAGAGCATACCATTTCACTTAAGACCGAGAGTCTCATAAGAAAATAAACCTTCAAATCAACACGATGAAAAATAAATGCTTCAGGTGAACCAATATTCACTTTCTAGTATCGTATATAAAATAAAAATGCTTCACGAAAATATCAGACCATCATAACCTACATCATAAATTGATAGAAAAATTTCCTTACGGCGTATGAATGTTTACTATCAATGCACTCTTTACAAGCCTTTTTTAAAAATAGGGACTACAAGAAGTATGTCTGTGTTAGGTTTCTATTAATATTTTAACAGATTGTATCAAAATTTACTTCGCTCTTCGCTCAGACTTCACTTGCGCAAATCATGGATTTTCCATTTAAACTTTAATCTCTATTTTCACCCTTTTAATGTTTTTCTGCCTGTCCTAGGGTCATAAACTATTTCTATATCAAAGTTAATCAAAATCGGTTTAGTGGTTTAAGCATCAAGAGGTAACAGACAGACATACACTTTCGCATTTATAATATGATGTAGGTATGTATGTAAGTATGGAGTGTGGGTATTAAAGATTAAATACCGAGTTAAATAAAAGTTAAATAATAAATTTTTTGTTTAGGATTTCCTATAATAATCATAAAAATAAAACAACAGTTTTGACGACAGCAATTGTTGTTTTGATCAAAATTGTAAATTTTGGCAGCATTTTATCCAAAGTGCATTCATTTACATTATATACACAGTGGGAAATAGTAACCCTGTCGGCTGTGATTTTAACTACGGATTTCTAATGATATTACGAGTAAATAATGGTTTACTATATTATTAAATATTTATGAGGTGCCTGTGGCGCAGTGGCGGCAGCGCTTTGGTAGTGATACCAAAAGTTAAGCAACCCACGGCGCGGTCGTGATTGGATGGGTGACCATTCCGACCATTTAAGTGACGTCCATGACAAGCATCTCCGTGCTTCGGAAGGCACGTTAAGCAGTTGGTCCCGGCTAATATCTGTGGTATTAGTCGTTAAGCCTAGTCAGAGGCCCTAGGGCGGCTTGATAACTTCTGACAGTAAGGTTTGTCACTTGCCTTACATACACCCCTCCACCAATCCGCACTGAGCCCGCGTGGTGAAGTATGGCTCGTTCCTCCTCATAGTTGAGGTGAGGCCTTTTCCCAGCAGTGGGATCTAATAGGCTGACTTATATTATTAATGTTTTATTAACATGGGTCCTATACTGACATAATAAAATTTATTTCTGAAACAAAAAACTCAATTAACGATGGTACTTCCTTGTAAACAAATCCATAGTCTAAGGAGTAAAAAAGAAAACTTCACACTTCACGAACTGCTCCGACAAGATACGATAAAAGACGAGTGGAGTATGAAGTTAATATGACACTTGATCATTAAGGAGCTAAAGAGACGTCAGATATAGGTATGTAGTTACTTTACATTATTAAGGCGTGTTAGCCTTGAGATTTTTCAACTTGTGAATTACCAAATTAATTTAATATCTCTAAAATTTGGGATTAACCAGCAATGTTGGTATTACTTTTTTTGTCCAAACAGTCACTAGAATAGTTGGTTAAAATCTGTCGGTACTCCTTTCCCACCGTGTATTTGTAATAGTTAAGTCCATTAGCTAAGCAAATGTAAAAAGTACAAAAACTTAAAATTGCAATTTTTAGTTTTGAAATAAATACAACATTTAACGTGCATTCGGTAAAAACAAACATTAAACTTTATAATATGCATTACAGCCAACGAGAAAAGTTAAAAAAGGTAAACCTACGTCCCGCAAGTATGATAACTATTGCCGGATAAAACTTGGCGGGTTCCAAGCCTAAGCTAGCGCGTTTAAGGCAATAATTATGCATTACGTTCGCTCACTGTTCTCCAGAGTTGTCTGCATTCATGGAGATTTACTGTAACTTTACTAACTTATTGTGCCTGAATGCGAGCAACGGCCGACTTCTTGCTTCCAGCGTTTATTGCAAATAATGCTGTTGACATAATAATTTTAGACTGCGTAAAATACAGTGCGAGCCAACTGTTACGCTCTGTTGGCGCCCTCTGCACTATGTTATCTAGGTAGCGGAACAACTTTGTTAAGAAACACAGTACATCCATACAAATATTATAATGCGAAAGTGTGTCTGTCTGTATGTTACCTCTTGACACTTAAACCACTGAACCGATTGAGATGAAATTGGTATGAAGACAGTTCGAGACCCTGGAAGGGACATAGGTTACATTTTGTCGCGATATAAAAAAAATAAGAGGGTGAAATGGGGAATGTAAGTTTATATAATATCCAACTCTTGCGAGCAAAGTCGCGGGGAACCACTTGTAATATATAAAATAACTAGTGGTTCCCCGCGACTTCGCCCGCAAGAGTTGAATTTTCCATATAAACTTTTATCCCCCATTTAACCCCCTTCATGTTTTTATATCGCGATAAAATGTAGCCTACGTCCTTTCCAGGGTCTTGAACTGTCTCCATACTAAATTTCATCTCAATCGGTTCAGTGGTTTAAGCGTCAAGAGGTAACAAACAGACAGACAGACACACTTTCGCATTTATAATATTATTATGGATTGTAACCCTAAATTTTAAAGTTAACACTGTCTTTATCTTGCTGTAAAGCTGAAATGTTTGAGAATTATTATTAGTTGTTTTGTGAACTAAAGATTTAATTAACTGGTATTTGGAGGCTTAATTTTATTTTATGTATATTGATTGACAGTAAAATTTTGGCTCGCTATAATTATATTGTTTTAGGTTTATGAGCAAAAAAATTATGTAAATGATTTATACAGTCTTCCCTTGATTACCTGATGGTCCAAAGTGGACCCTGGGCCCTCGTGTGCGAGTGCACAACCCGTATAACGTCATGATAATAATACAGTCATGCCTTGAATGCAGTTTTATTCCATTTAAAGAGTTCAGAGAGTGGAATAAATGATAGTCTGAAAGTCTGGACAGAATGGAGAATGCAGAGAATCTTCCTAACCAAGATACAACAATTTTTGTTTAGTCTACAAAGATGTATGCGGTCAAGCATTGTCCTGGTGGAAGACCACACCTTTTCTGTTCATTATTTATGTTTTTATTTTGTTTAAGAGCTTTTTTTAGATTTCCTGCTTGCTGAAAGTAGTTACCAGAATTAATCGTTCCACCATGTTGCAAAAGTTCATCATGCACAACGTCTTTCCAGTCTCACCATACACACAACTGAGACTTTGTTCGGTGTGAGCCCAAGGTTTGAGATTAGGTATTTGTGACAGCTCAACTCGCTTAAACCAAGATGGTTTTCGAATATTATTATTGAAGGTGATCCACTTCTCATCGCGTGTTACTAATATTTTTAAAAACGGATCGATTTCATTTCATTTGAGCAATGTTTCGCTGATGAAAATCCTGTACACCAAGTTTATGCCACTAAAATCGTATGGTACCCAATCCTCTAGCTTGTATTTTTATGTAATTGATCAAAAACTTTTGAGTGGTCGATGCCAAGCTTTTTCAGTGCTGCATCTGTGTTGATCTCCTTGATTTTTTTGAATAATTTCATCAACACTATATTTGATAGAATGACCATAGCGCGGAACAATTTTTAGATCAATATTACCAGACCTGAATCTGCTGAACCATTTTTGCGGTAAGTACATCGTTTTGGACAAAGAGTCCTTTCCGTAAACACTTCAAAACATATCTCTGTAACATAAATACATAAATAGCAGCCCTTGTAAAAGTTGCTAACCCTCATGAATTATCTAGATGTTACTGGACTTGCCTAATCACATACTTTAATAATTTTAATTTAAAGAACGTCGCTTGAAAATAGATTAAACATTGGATTTATAGAACACGATCACACTCCATTAGCCTCCAAAAGTCAGGGTCTACTCTACACGCTATCGATCGAGGTTAATGTTTCCTAGCTTTTAGAGCTCACACAAAAATAAAACAAAAATGCTAAAAGCAATAGGATTTAAGGGACTTTTTATCTTAAACATGTTTTGGTAAAACGTGCCCTAGTGTCAAATCCTATGTACTTAATACGCTAGAACAAGTTAATTTTCACTTCCCATGCTCGTAAAATTATTCATTTATGTCAAGGAAAGGCTGCATAAAATGACTTTTTTATGCACAAGAGCATAAAAGTATATTATAAAGACTTAAGGCCTAACAGCAACAAACACAATACACCCTCATTTAGATGTGCTTATATGAGATTGAGGTTTGGTGTTATATTATCTTTATTTTAATTACGACAGTGTATTAACCCCTTAAGGATCGGAAGACCGCCGGCGGTCTCATAATTGATTGATTTTCTATTGTGTCTAGACATATGCTCTGTAAAGTTTTAACTATTATCTAAATACATATTAATTTAATTTATGTAAAAACAAATACCGCACATACCTATTTATAACTTGGCATAAAGGGTTCTGACATAAGAAAAATTTGCAGGGCGGAAAACTAATTATGAATATCAAAACTATCTGTCTTAAGAATTAATTTCCTCGAAATTGAAGAGAGAATCAGAGTGTAAAACTAGAACCTAAAACCCATTTAAAATAGCTAACTTGTGCTCTTGTTGTACAATCTTTTGTTTAACTTGTGTTCCCAATGTATGTGTACCCAGGTAGATGTATCATTTTTCATGCGTACCTATATTATGAATTTTCAATATTTATTGCAGTATTTTCGTTTACGCTTACATTCGTTTACAAAAATTTATCGACTGTGTCAACTGGGCGAATGCTCTTACCAACTGAGCTTCAGAAGACGTTAGTCAGTCGACGATTTTTTGTAAGTTGTTGCTGCTACGCCAGTAAGTCGGTGATGACACAGTCGATAAATATTTGTGAGCGAAATTAAATTAAAATTTCGTAAAAACTTGCAAACAAATTGCTTAAATTATAAAAATAATGTCTAATCATCATCAAATTTAAGAGCTAGGCTCTTGTCGGTGGAGTTTTTTCCATTCCTCTCTGCTTTCCGTCTTTCTCTTAACCTCCTGATACGACCCGACATTTATCTTTTCTTTTATTTGCTGCATGTAGCTTATTCTCACTCTATACCTTACACCAATGATAGTGCATTTAAAAAGTAGTAGATGGGTTATTAGCGCGCGGAAATTGATTGCCTCAAACTGTGTAATTTGCACAATTTTGCATTCAAATATGAAATTTGACACGTGAATAAACGTGTGCTCGGAGCATCAAATTCAAATCGCCGCACAGTATGGTATAACATGTCTCCCTTTTTTTAAACAAATACACTGTCAGTGCTTTATACTGATCACAAATCACCAAAAAATGATTTCTTACTTGTAGGTACAACAATGAAATCATTAATTATTACAATAAAACTGCGGATTAGTAAACTAAGTTTTAAATGACTGAAGTTCATCTAAACCATTCAAAGTAAAGTCGGCTGTCTGTCTGGATAATAATACTTGGTAAATGATTGATCTATTGTTTCTTTGTAAACTTTGTTCGCTCAGCTTCGATTTGAACACTGAGAAAAAAAATTCGTTGTATGCAACTCAACTTTCGTTAACCTGTAACTGAAAAAAAGTGACCACATAACTTAGGTAATCATCATCATCATCATCAAATTTAAGAGCTAGGCTCTTGTCGGTGGAGTTTTTTCCATTCCTCTCTGCTTTCCGTCCTTCTCTTAACCTCCTGATACGACCCGACATTTATCTTTTCTTTTATTTGCTGCATGTAGCTTATTCTTGGTCTTCCTCGCTTCCTTTTTCCTTCTATTCTTCCTTCTATTATCGTTTTAATAAAATTGTCGTGTCGAATCAGGTGGCCTAACATTCGTCCCCTCCTACACTCTATTGTTTCCATCAATCTCCTTTTTTCCCTAACCATAGACAAAACTTCTTCATTTGTTTTCTTCTCCGTCCAACTTATACGCTCCATTCTCCTCCAGCACCACATCTCGAAGGCTTCCAGTCTCTCTCTGTCCCTCTTTGTCAATGTCAATGTCCATGTCTAATAGTGAATTTATTATACGTAAAATAAAATAATCGAAATCGTCGCTAGATTTTTCCTGTGACTTTGTAATTTAGGATTTTTTTTAATTTGAAATGGGTTTGCTCTTGACTCTTGACTAAGCCAGACGTTGCACAGTATAGTATAGTAATATAATATACAATTTTTATTATTCCTGTTTCATCCTCAACAATAAATCAAACAACCAGATATGAGTGCCACTACCACGATAGTTTTTCGTGCATACGTCAAAGTTGACAGCCTTAATTGGTATTTAAACAATGAAGTACAGGTGATTGACTTCTGTACTCTAGTCATTTGTGCCCACACGTGCTGTCGGAATCATAATATCCAATTTACAGAATACGGACGTCATCCACACCGCCCACACAAAACCCGATGCATGCATCCGATATTAAAGACGCTATTCGTACGCGCTGGTGGAATCGTCATTTTTAGTCAATGCGGCGTGGATAGGTGCGCGACGTTGCGTTTAATTTAATATAAAGATTTATAAAATGCGATAAGTGTGGCGCGTAAGGCTCCTGCGATGTGTATAAATGCGCGTTTACCTTAAATGTTAATTGTACTAAGGAGTTTCATACAAAAAGTACTGAAAGGCTCGAGTTGATACGTTGAAGTTTCGTTTCCGAGATGATATTTGTGCTACGACCTAAATATAACAGTATTGTGCCTGTAAAAGAGTGCGGATGTGTCGTAGAAAAGGTCAATAGCAATTTAACTGATTTTCAATTACAGCATTCTTGTTTCATAATTATGCTCTTTTATAAAAATTGCTTCCATTTAATAGATTGAATACACTTCTTAGATATATGGTGATATATTGGATGCGGAGTCAAACCAGCAAGGCGTCTGTCTTCGTTCGAAAGCCAAAGAGCGACCGCATCTGCGAGAATCTTATGCAAAATCGATGTTTTTATTGCTCTTTTATGGTTTTCCCAGTCTTTTAGCCAAATTGAGAGCAAGAAGAGGCGTGAGGAAATTCATTCGCGAGCCAAAACGATTCTTTAATTAAGCGCGCTTCTTAATTTTTATATTTAACGACCAAAAGCGTCTAAAGCGAATTAATGCCTTTGTCGCTGCTTTCAAAAAGACATTATCACTTTTTTATTGAATTTATTACTTGCTTGCGTATTATATACCGTATATCTTATAGGGATATAAACCATTCTTTGGATTTGGTGCCATCCATGTCCGGTATAAAAAAAATGACAAAAGTTATTTTTGAAATTTTAATTTTGATTCTCTTTGGATGTGTTTTTTTTTTGTAAAATGTTTATAATTAATACATAAGGAATCATTTTCAGTTTACTAAATGATGCTTTCCGAGAGTAAATAGTACACATGACCGCACGACAGACTATAGTTCAAAAGTTCATGCATTCGCCAGAGGTGCGGAAGGCGAGGCATGCTATTAGCGCTTCCTCGCTCCTCGCATGTATTGCGGAGGGTCGCGCATGTACTCGTCTAACTATACCCCACTTTGACCTTGAAACCGCCGCCTCTATTAAGATTTACATTACGTAAAAACCCAATGGGTAACCTGACGTGCTGCCGAATGTACCTACTTAAAAGACGTGCATTATGTTATGTTATAAAAATTGAAGAGTTCCATGGTACTATCTGAGAAGAATACACTTTCAAACAAAAGAATAATTTTCCCTATCGGTGCAGGCGTCTTTGAATAATCAGGGAACATATATAAAAATATTCTATTAAATTGGTGACCTCCACCTTTTATTGAAGTTTATAATATATGTTATATTTCATACGTATTAAGGCTTTTACAATTGTATTTCTTAAGAATATTAATCGCTAATCGGCTTATCGATCGTGTACGGCTTGTTAATATTTATTGTGTTATGATGACTATTGCTTTGTTCGTGGTCCTTTTGTAACTTTTTTTTTTGTATAAATTAATATTAATTATTGAGTAAAATTCGTTGGTTGTTCATAAAACATTAAAAAGGAGAGGATTTATGTTCCTCAAACAAATTTTAAAGTATTATACTCATTTGGATAACAGCGCGATAGCCTGATGTTCTTTCCTGTGAGTTCGTAAGTTTAAACTCCAGCTTGTAAGATGTACTTACCACTTACTTATTATGTCGGTAAAGTCTATGTAGAAGAAATCGCCAGTAAACCTGCATTCTGGTAGGCTTAGTTATTGACTATTGTGTGAAATGTTGAGAGCAGAGGAAAATCATTTCGACGAAACAGTCTACAGACTTGTTAATGTATTCGACTATGAAGAAGGAACATTAGAAAATGTTAATGTAATTGATACCTGCCTGCGGACATGAACTCTAGCTTTTGATAGGGTTGAATCGGTCTTCAGACTGTGGGTATGTACCAACCAAGTTTAGCGTTGGACATAGTTCATGAAATTCCAATACCCTTAAGTGGACACCGACGGTACTTCAGGTCCATGTAGCGTTTCTAATACGACGTCCAAGCGGCTTACATTCTTACCACTTTACATACTTCATGTGAATTGTCATTTGAATGAAAATTTAATTCACAAAGCGTCTGTTTTACAATTGCGACAATTGTTATTATAGTCTATTTAGCAATAACTGTAAATGATTATTCTTTACGCAAATGGGCTTGGAACAATGGTAAATATTTCGGTACCCTTTTGCGATAACTTTGTAAAAAACAAATTGCCAACAGCGCGTATACGGACGAGTAGGTAGTGGCTTGCTATTAAAGAACCTGTTTACAGGAAAATTACATCGAAGCAGGGATGTGGAGTTTGAAAGGAAAACATTTTTGGCAACGATCGATGACTACGAAACAATTTTATATTTTTTTAGATACATCACTACACTAGGAGTACAACTGTATGGTAGTAGAAGCGATGTCTTTTGTATGTTCATACCATAAAACGATGAAGTTTGTTTCAGCACTCAATTTAGAAAAATTGTACTTTACGTAAACGTTTAAGTCGGTATATAAAAACTTCTGTAACTTAGTTCTGTTTGCTGATGATACTTATTAATCTTTAAATCAAGAAGAGGCTAAGAAATATTTGACGATGTAAACGGAGCTCTCTCTAAGAGATATTAAATTGGTTCACTAGCAATAACTTGCTTCTTAATACAAAAAAAAGATTAGATGTATTAAATTCACCATTCCTAACGTGAAGCAAGCTAACAAAAAAACTCCATCTATCCAAACTCCTTTGTTTTTCTGGGCATATATTTTTGAAATAATAAACCTACCTTTAAATAATATATCAAACTATCCAAAAATGCCTACACTAAAATGATGTACCTACCATTTATTTTTTATTTTTGTCATTTTGTGAATTATCAGCTAGTGGTGTCTGAGTTTGTTCCGGCGTACCTTTTCAGCACTTAACAGATTGCCTGTGACATGTCTCAAAGCGCTAAAAGGGTTCAAAGAATAAGAATATAATTTTCTGGCCACGTATGGGCCAGGAATGATTGCATGGCCTTTTTGTCGTAATTTGAATAAATGATTTACTGACTTATCCTTCTAGTACAACTTGATACGAGTGACTACGTTATTATTGTCTTCTTGAAAACAAAATTATTGATTGTCTTTGAAAATAAAACATCAAAATGCTTTTATTGTCTAGAGAATTTCTTTTTGTACAGTTAAGGTTTTACAACAATTTTTAAACTGCCGGTGAATCTTGGTTGACGGTTAATTTTTCGGAACTCCCATGCAAAATACGGTTAATAAAGCTAAACCGGCTGATTAAACATTAAACATGTTGTGTTGGTGAACTCCAGGCTTATTCGTTTAGTAAGATGGCTTTAGCTGTTTATACTATGAGATACTTTGACCTTTACTTTATTTACCAGTTCACTCTGGTGACCGTACATTTAACGACTATCCAGTTGATAGTATACAAATAGTAGAATAAGAGCATTCGTAAAACCAAATAAACACAAGATACTATCTTGTAAGTAGGTATGCTCTTTTTTTAATAAAAGGATCAGAAACAGAAAAGGAAGCAATATAAGATACAAAACAAAAGCTAAACTATCAATGAAATCCTTTTACAATTTATAGTTTACTTTTTACTAGACTTCCAGTGTGCGGAAAATCCAAGACAAATAAAACGAAGAAATAGTAAATTCCATACTGCTACATCTTCATGGAATATTGGAAGTTTCTTTCCCTTTGGAAAGTATCCGTATTATTTTTTGAAATTATCTTGAATCAGCTGCCTTTCAGATATTTTTATAGTACTGAAGCTATGTTGCAGTAGTAGCAATTCATGTAAAAAAAATATTAAATTTTTTGTTGAAGTATTTCTTTGCAGTGGGTAGTTGACTAGCTGTTGCTTGCCACTTCGTCTGCGTAGACTCAAAGAAACATAATGACTCGTGAGACTTGTGAGTCACTCCCACATCGCTGTGTCCATTATTCCTGACCTCTTATTTGTATTAACTCGTATGGTTAAGAGAGGTCACCCTGTATCTCTAGAAATACTTATAACTCTCGCACGGGGCCCCCGTCGCCGTCTCAATTTCTACACGGAATTTATAAAGCTGGCAGAAATTTATTTGTCTCGGCGGTTTATTTTCAAGTATCAATAGATTGTGAAAGATTAAGGAGGGAATTGGATGAAAATAAAAGTGATTCAAGACAAAAGCAAAGTTTCAAGTAAATCTGACGTCAAATAAAAATAGATCATTCATTGCCACACTTTTTTACCCCGTAAGAGAAGAAATACGTCATTCGTACCTAACCAAATAGATTAAACCTGTTATTTTTCATCGATTTATCTTCAAAACTGACGGAGTTTTGTACAAACTTTCTTGTATCCCTTTAAGGGACGAATATACAAAGATCCTTATTTAATGCTACTCTCTATAAACGGAAGCATTACTGTATAAAGATTTGATTCAGGTTAAAATAAAATAGAAAATGCCATTGTGATTGGGAACCTGAGATAAAATGTGAAACACATAATAATCTTTTCACACTACCTACTCGGCAATGTTGAATTACACACCAAGTAAACAGTGAGTCATTACATCCCTAGGGACGTAATGTTATATGAAATTTCATAACGCCTAGAGGCAAAGTGATTTGAATTTCGAATAAGAGTTCGTAGGCATGATCACACTAGCCCGATCCGAACCAAAGAGAACATATTTGAAATTTAAACCAAGAATTTTAGCTCGAATGGAATGAAAAAAAAGCGCGCTTTTAAAAAAGAGATAAATACAGAAAAAAACCTATGTATTTTAAGAAATTACAAACAATGCTTTCGTAAAAGTGTCGAGCGATGAAGTTTGACACCGGAGTCCATTAAATGTGAAGCTGCTGGTATTGTTAATAATAACAATTTACTGCCAGAAAAGTCAAAGAATTATATATTTATAGATAAAATAAGGTTTTTGTAGTTCATTTTTTTATTGCCTCGTAGGAAGTGTGAAAAGCAAAGTATTCTCCTCGGGGATAAAGATGTCTTCGTCTTGGGCGAGCTTAAATTCCTCGCTCCACTCAGGATTCTACTTTTAACACTAAACTCCCTCGCTGCGCTCGGTAGTTAACTCTCGAATCCTTCGTTACTCTTGAGATTCAAGATGACGCCCGTGACGTAAGACATCACTTTACCCTCTTGGTGAATAATCTGCTATTTTTCTTTTCACTATTTTAGAAACAGAATAATCAATAGATAATGATTTTGGCAATGAATCCGCCATTTGTACAACTATTCAAGTGCAGAAACTAATTAAAAAATTGTATTTTGTAAATGTAACCTACACATTTTAGTGCTAGGTTTTCAGTAAACTGAAAATATGATTTTGTGACCGTAATATTTGCACATTAGTAAATAGAAAGTTAAATTAACATTTGCGTTTAGTTTTAAAGTAGGCACTTTAATACTCGTAATGTAACCATTGGCATTCTTGAGTTATGAAAATTTCACATATAATGTAAGAGTATCATTATGTAAATTATACTAAAATAAATACATTTAATTAAAAACCGGACAAGTGCGAGTCGGCCTCGCGCACTTAGGGTTCCGTACAAACGTGTTAATTTTTTTATGTCATGGAACAACTAATTAACTTAATACGCTAAAGGTATTGACTCCTCTGCAAAATGTTGTCACAAATGGCCGTAGCTTTGGACTGCGTTGACTTAGAAGCTTCATTTTTACAGATGTTAATTTAAACTTGGCAATACTACGAGCTCCTGAATAAAAAAAAATCTGGATATCTTGATAGCCGGACAACAAAGTGATCCAATGTTATCATAATTTTATTTATGATCCGTAAATGAAAATGAAGAAGTTTAGCAAAGAACAACATATTTTCTACCCTTTCTGCTGACATATTTACTCATCACGTAATCAATGGATATTAAATACAGATAACAAATACCGAAAACGTTTACTGAACAGACTTCTTAGCTCCATGGCACCTTCTGAAAGTCTTTTTGGTAATAATCTCTTTTTTTTTTTAAACGAAACAGTTATCAGATAGGTTATTTCTAGCTTTCAACTCCAATGAAGAGGCCGAGACGCCGTTTGCTCGTAAATAATAACTTCATGCATAAACAATGAAAGCTATCCCTTAACCCAGGGCTCCTTCGCTCCTACAGAGAATATCCATTCATATTTTTTAAGAAGTGTACCGAAGACAATTGATACTATCAGCCTTTCTAATTTTAACAATTTTAAAATACGTAGACAAGATACTTATGGGTCAAAGGGAATCCTGTGTAAAATAATGAATTATTTTATTTAGTTTCAACAGACAAATCTTCTTTCGCTGTAATTATCTTATCAAGGCTATGTATTAAGTTATTTATAAACAATTATTATAAAATCTAATTAAAGATCGTAATCGTGATTGACATACGTTTTCTCGTAAAAATGATATTTAATTACCTAATAGGTATAATTGTGTCTTATAATACATATTTGAGTAAAATGATAAATGGTCTGCTGGTCAAATTCCAAAAAAAACATAGTTTTAAACATTTAACTGTTTTTCACCATATTGTGCTGCATAAACTGTCTATACGTGACTAATACTCAGCGTTCCTAAGACTCGTAGTATTTCTTTTCTTTCAAAATGCCTTCCAGGGCTTCACTTATTCTCACTCTGTTTAAGTAAGTAATAAATCGTGGTTGACAAAAGTATTGCCTGTTTCACATTTGCATACTGCAATATATCATGGCTGTAACGAAAATGGTGTGGATATAAACCGTCCAAGCGGCGAGGACGTACCTCGTGACACATAAGCTAACTACGGCTAGGACGAGACATCACTCGAAACATTGCGTTAACGTTAGCTAAAGAAACGTTAGAATTTTAAACAGATCCTTTATTGAATCTCTTTTTTGTTTTGATATTACTAGTACAACATTGATTTTCAGTGTCAGCGTTAGTGTATTTGTTTTCTACTCCTCGATCTTTTTTACATTGTTCGGACAGTTCGACTAAGGCGTTATTTGTAATGTCGATGTTACCATGGTGTTTTTTGTACTCTTTATTTTATACTAATGTAAATCATAATAATGTTAGCGATGGTAGGGTCCTTGAGGTGCCCCGTTATAACTACAGTCCTTCCACCGGAACCCGGCGCCAAGCAGCTTGCTGTGTTCCCTCGGTAAGTGGAAGTACCAGAACCTTCTGGTTAAGCTCGCTTTGCTGTCGACTCTATCTACGCCACGTCTAGTTTAGTCTAGAGTCAAGAGCAAACCTAAAGTGACAAATATGCTGGCTGGGTACAATGTCGATTGTTTGATTCGAAAGATGTTTAATTAAGAGCTCTAAAAGTAATAATGCTACTTAATTATGTCAATTTGTAAAAGTAAATATAATTATAAATAAGATATACAATTTTTATATACAAGGTTTCAACTAGCTATAATTTAAGGACCTTTTATTAATCAAATTTTAGAAAAAAAATCCTAATTGCATTTTTGAGTTTAGTTTTGTAATAGGTTTCAAAAAAAAACCTTCTTTTAAATTTTTTAGGAATATTTATTTAAAAAAATATATTATTCCCATATGATGGTTAATAATTTTGATTGATCTTTATTTCACTTGATAGGCCATAGCGTTACCTTACAAAATAATTATTTTCATAACTTTTAGGACCTTCAGATCCATAGAAATAGCTTTTTTTAATCATTAAAATCGCTGCCATTTCAAAAGACTTCCCTCGAGTTAGACGCCCAACATGAGGGTTTTTTGTCGATAACATTTGATAATATAATAGATCATAAATTATCGCCAGTCGAAACCCGGATATTCTGTATATATATATATTCAAACTTTTTAAAATAGTTACTAACTCATATATATTCGTTACTATATTCGTGCTTCAAGAAATGTGAGCAAATATAATGAAATCTCTGTCTAATACATTTGTCCTTACATAGGTGAAGTTGGAATAACAAATGGCGGTTTCGGCCTGATTGAGATCTAATTTATTGGCTCGCATTCTGAGTACAGCCACATTCTAAATCACAATAATGGCATACGGGCTCCGTTCTAGCTCAGCCTACAGATTACCTTTATTGTAAACTTGCCTTTGCACATTTTCGGCAATATTTAGAGTATGTTTATACACAGTATTTTAATGTAATGCTATTTTTTTTTAAAGTAAATTCTCTCCAACCTCTTTTTTTTTTGGCAATTATACTTACTAAAAATTATTTTGCAATTTGCTGTGGCTAACATTTCTTTTCAAAACGTGTAATGAGATCTTATCTGAACTCAATAAAATACTTTTTTAAAAATACTAACATTTTCAAGGAAATGTCTAATTACAATCAATTTTTATTAAGAAAATGTTTACTTCACCATGCTAAGAAAACGAAAACAGTTCTGCAAAGTTTAATCAAGCTAACTGAATAGGAGAATATTTTCCAAGACCATTATAAACCAAATTCAATAAATACAACAAAAAAAGGTTGAATTTTACTAAACTCTACAATGTTTATTGAAATGGAATTAACTTTAATGAAGTTAATTTACAAAAGATGAAACAATTGTATTCATTTGTCACACTTCCATCTACAGTTAATTATAATTTGTAAGTTGGAATAGGTAGGCATGATGTTATTATCAATATAAAAGTAAAAATGATTTTCAAGGAAATGCTACGTCAAGATACATTTCACATGCGAATGGCATTTAGTGTTATGTGTGCGCCTCACGTTATAGCCAAGGGAACGGTAAAAATAAAAGATCAGGTGCGTATCCTCCCCGAGATGAAGCGTGTTACTCCACTTATAACTCACTCCATTATTTAGGATCCAACCCGGTACTAAACCGAAAGGATTCCTACAACATTTTTATGATATATTTTATATTGTTCAATTCTAAATGTTTTATGAGATTTTATAGACTGCAGTACAACCTACTCTTAACGCCATTAGGAAACTTTTTTTGTATTAGGAGAATGTGATTTTAAATGAACTCTAGTCTCTAACTGAACTGTTAAAAGGTTTTCCAGTCAATTTTGTACTGTAATACAAATATTAATTTCGACAAAACCGTCGCTGACTTTACACCTATGTAAAAATGCTTCTCCTTAGATTAATTTGGACAAGCCGGCTAGATGATGCAAGGCTTATTTGACACAGCTAAATGGTACTAGGCCATCACAAACAAATTATAAAGTCATTAAGTGCACCATTGGGTATCTCATACGAATAACGGATAAATCACATTTTCAGAGTTTGGTTATCCCTGTCTCAAAACAATCGACAGTGAAATTAAATGTTTATCTTTCTCGCGACCTCATTTTGGAAACCGCGAGAATCACGCGACGAATCGTCTGATGTCTAAATACAAGTCATTCAGTCTCATCTACATCCGTATTAAAACTTCTTTCGCAGTTGCCTTGTAAAGTAAAATGGTAAAAACTAACAAACTTTATGACACGAATACTTACTAGCTATACACACATCAAAAAAAGTTTACAGGGAAAAATAAAATGTAATTATTTTGCTTTTATATAATTAATAGAATCAGGCGTTACTTTGCGGAAATCCATTATTAGATGGGAATCTTTTTTGTTACGGTAGATTATACTATGATTTCTTCTTCTTTTAAGATTCTTTATTTAAAAATATACAATTAGATTACAAAACAATAAAACATTTCAATTGTTTTTCCATATAAAAAGGCTTTTAGTCATAGCTTACGCTCACTCAGAAATCTGATTTAGTCAATTTTGACGGATTTTAAATAAACTTTTTTTGCAAAAAGTTGTGATTGAAAAAAATCCCAAGAGGATTATCAGAAATTTTACGAGCAAGAATAATAACTTTGAGGGAAGAAGGATACAGCACGAGAGATATAGCACGCAGACTTGCTATATCCCAGTCCTGTGTCGTGACCACGTTGCAGAGGTACCACGGGATGGGTAATTTAGCTGACCGACCCCGCAGTGGTCGCCCAACTGTTTTGACTGCTGCCCAAAAGCGCTATATTACATTGCTGGCAGCCCGTGACCCAACAATCAACGCTACTAAAATAAAAGCAGAAGTTCGGGCCGCCTCTGGGCTTGAAGTTAGCACTCAGACCATTCGGAATTGCTTGCACCAGGCTGGATTACGAGCAGGGATCTGTCTTGGCGAGCGCCTCTGAATTCCCGGCAACGTCAACGACAGAGATTGGAGTGGACTAGGCTTCGGCAGAATGAAGAAGATTAAGATGAAAACATTTGGCAAAATTCTCGTTGACGAATCGCGAATCAGTACTCATCCAGATAACTGACGTATTCGTGTCTGGAGAAGATCAGGAGACCGTGAAAAGCAAAGAACTGCCACATGAACAGTTCAGCAAGGCGGGAAATCGGTGTCCTTTTGGGGTGGTATAATGATTGGAGCTAGAACACCCTTGCTCCCGTATCGAGGCTTCATGACAGCAGACAAGTATAAAGCAGTTACTATTGATGAAATTGTCAGACCATTCCAAGTAATTTTTGGGCACCAATTTGTACTGGTCGATGATAATGCGCCCGCACATCGAGCTTAACCAGTCAATGTTGCTCTCCAAGAATATGACATCATAAGGTTAGACTGGCCTGCCAGCTCGCCTGACTTAAACCCAATAGAGCACGCGTGAGATGCTCTTAAACGAGCTGTTTGGAACCGTCAGCCACGTCCCCAGACAGTGCCAGAGCTCAGGGAAGCCGCTATTCAAGAATGGGACAGGTGACCCCAAGAAATGCTGGATAACTTGATCCTCAGCATGCCCAGGAGGATCTCCGCATGTGTTCGAGCCAGGGGAGGAGTTATATTATATTGAATAAATTTTATTTATAAATTGTCGTTTAAGTTTAATTAAACAGTATATCAAATTCCTCTTACAATTACATTATGGTTAATTACTCAATTTATGTTTTAAAAAAAATAAAATTAGTTTAATGTCCTAATTTCAATTTTCTCTATTTAAAGAAAACACACATAAGAAAACATTTTTTTTAATAAAATTAAATTTAAATATTTATATCAGTTTATGCTAGTGATCTCAAACTTTTTTTGTAGTTCGTGAGGGGGTAAAGCGGGTTCGGAAAAAAGCACAATATTACAATTGGTCAAAGTTTTGGATATTTCTTGTTTTATTTTTAACAAGTTATTAATGTCATAAAAGAAATGATGAGAAAATGATAAAGTCAATTTACGTACCTACATTACTGAGAAGTTAATTGAGAAGCATTTTTCATTGGTGTAGCATCTTGAGGTAACAACGCCTTTGGGGATACGAATACATACAAACGCATTACCAGCGCTCTTCTGCTAGCGCTGCAGCGTCTTGAAAGGTTAGATTAGTATTTAGCAGTACATACTAACTTTGTGTAAACTTAACGATTGGGTATAATATACAGGCTGTTGTTTTGGTCAGCACCCCCGACTCAAGGGTAGTTGTGTATAGGATAGTGATGCCAAAAAATATATTTAAAAAATACCTTAATTTTTCTATTATGTAAACGAGTGGCATAAATAAAAAAACGCACAATAGCTTAAACACACAGATTTAATCGCCGAATCACACGCTTACAAATAATAATAATTATGATTACTCAAACTGGCAGAGTTTCAGCTTACTCAGTGGCTGCTGTGTACAAGTCGGCTAGACTGAGCTGTCCGTCGCTTATAAAGGCTTTCCCCCTCCATTATAGGAACATTGGCAGTGGGGAAAGGTGGCAAGCGGTGGCTTGGTGTTGGCTGGCTGTGCGGTGGCAATGGCTGGCTTTGGTTGGATTGGCTGGGTTAGGCTGGCTTTGGCTATAATTGGCTGAGGCTTGGCGTTACAATTCCGACTATATTTTAAGTGTTGTCCATGACAAGCATCTCAGTGTCCGGAACGTCTAACAGTTCGTCCCGGCTACTATCTGCTGATATTAGTCGTTAAGCCTAGTCAAAGGCCCTAGGGCGGCTTGACAACATCTGACAGTAAGGACTGACACTTGCCTTCAAATGATTACGTCTTACTTTGGAATGCCTTTGCTAATCTAAATAAACTAAAATGCTTTTTCGTTATTGTATTTCAATGTCTCGATAAATTATTAATTTTGAGGATATTCGGATTCCAAGAAAATTTTCCGTATTAACGAGAAAGCCAAGCCGTAACTATACATTAGATAAGTAGGTATATTACGTTAAATAAGACCTTCTCTATTAAGAAATAAATGAATATCGACCAACATTACTTTTTGTAACACAAGAGATTGTAAAAACATAAAAATCTTTTACCAAATAAAATACTATTACGATTAAATTACATTAAAACCGGCTAAGTGCGAGTCAGACCCGCGCACAAAGGTTTCCGTACAACGGTACGTACCAATTTTTTAATTACGTGCAAATTTATTTAAAAACCAGGTAAAACACACGTTTGTTGTATGGAGCATCACATAAATATTTATTTTATTCTGATTTAAGTATTCGTTGTAAGTTAGTAGCGGCAGCAAATATACATCATCTGAGAAAATTTCAACTGTCTAGCTATCATGGTTCATAAGATTCAGCCTGGTGACAGAAAGACACACAGACAGTTGAGTCTAAGTAATAGGGTCCCGTTTTTACCCTTTGGGTACGGAACCCTAAAAATTAGGTTCATGTATAACGTAAACTATCTGTAAATCTTCCTACCGTCTAGACTTGGTAAGGTGTTCGTTTGGTAGCTCACTACTGCTTTCAAATTTCAACCATACATATTTGTTCGTTTCTCAGAAACGGCAGATTAGTGAAAAATAGAGATAAGTAAGCTGTCTTATTTAAACTGGGTTAAATTTCTAATACCAAACATGATTTGCAATCGTATTGTAATGATAACATGAGGTGCTCGAAAAAGGTTATTAAGGAACTAGGTGCATCATCCAAATGGTGCACCCAGTCCCCAAAAACTTATGAATGTTTTGGGTTCATCCATACTAATATTATAAATGCGAAAGTGTGTCAGTCTGTCTGTCTGTCTGTTACCTCTTGACGCTTAAACCACTGAACCGATTAAAATGAGATTTGGTATGGAGATAGTTCGAGACCCTGGAAAGGACATAGGCTACATTTTGTCGTGATATAAAAACATTAAGGGGGTGAAATGGGGGATGAAAGTTTATATGAAAAATCCAACTCTTGCGGGCGAAGTCGCGGGGAACCACTAGTAGCATATAAAACATAAATACGCGTTATTATCAATAACGTTTTTCTTTGAGGCAAAGCATCCGTTTCATAAGGTCCCCCAGTTGGTTTCGGTACAGTCAGATTGCTTTCACAGCTGCCAGTCAAGTTTAGTTTATAATAATACTAATTAATTGTTTCAACAATTACACCAACAACCTAGCCCCAAACTAAACGTGAGCGTGTGCTATAATCTTAGGATATGGTGACTAGGATATCGGATAGACAAACTTATACAATATCCTAGTGCGTGTGCTCATTACACAAACATTTGCCGCTTTATTTTTTATTTATTTATTTAAGTCCATCAACAGCACAATGTTCACAGTTTTTACATAAAATATGACATTGTTTTATTCTTGTACATTTACTTATTATAGATATACATAGCACTTGCCATAAAAATAAAGCAGTGAAAAGAAGTAAGATTTAGTAAATAGAATTTTATTACAAAAATCAAAAATTGTTTTACAACATACCGAAGTACAAGATACACAAAAATCATGCACAAACAAACCACTTTTCTATCATCCCTAGGCACCAAAGAGGTCCAGGTTATTGTTTTTAGGTAACCCCTAGCGGGATTCGAACCCGCAACCGTTTTGTAGTCCGGAGCGCGAACCACTACACTAAGCCAAACCTACAACAAACAATTCTTCGCGATATTAGATCCAACTCTTTATAAGAATATTTGTTACCTCGTATTCTAGTATAAATACGTTATGTAATTAATACTATAATTCATTACAATGAACAGAATAGTATATATTTTCTTTTAATTTCAATAATTTGTCGCCAGTCTTCAGCAGCAGAGCTATTAACAGTTCTTCAAGACTTTCTTATACTTAAATTATTATAGTTTTGTTTGCTAGTTAAGTAGACACATAGTTAATTAATCCAGTTCCAGTTTTCACGCCCGTCGGTTGCTTTTGTTGTTATCGCCACGTATTGGCAATGGTTCTCATAAACTGAATAGCCGGCTTGCACTTTGTTCCCGTGACCACTGGAATAATATTACGCTTGGATAATCGAAACTAACAAATACACATTTGTGCTGCCGTACAGCTTACATTTCGTTACGGTCGCGCTGTTTCAAGGTACCTACAGACCTCGACATTCAAAATACGTGCTTTACATACGATTCCAATACTTTATAATAAAACAAAAAGTGTTTTCCAGAAATCAATGTAAAGCTGACATGCAGTGATGGACCAAAGGATGACAGATACGAGTAATTATATTAAATTTTGCTCACAAAAATTAATCGAATTCGTCATCCGGTGGGACTCATTCGATTATAATCATTTTTATAACTTAAGCAATTATTTTGCAAGTTTTTACGAAATCAAATTGAATTTCGCTCACAAAAATTAATCGACTGTGTCTTCCGGTGGGACTCGAACCCCCGTAATTATAAGTTAAGCTGATTTCATCTTAACTGATGGTTAAATATTTTTAAAATATTTCCATCGGATACATGCGGGTATATTCCCCAAGTATTAGACCCAAGCAAGTATTGATGAAATCGAACGCCGGCTCACTGGCGTAGCAAACACAAAAATTCGTCGACTGACTAACGTCCTCCGTAGCTCAGTTGGTAAGAGCACTCGCCCGGATAGCGAAGGGACGTGGGTTCGAGTCCCACCGGATGACACAGTCGATTAATTTTTGTGAACGAAATTCAACCCATTTGATTAATCACACACACAGTCGATTAATTTTTGTGAGGGAAATTTATAATGATTTATAAGGTACAAGTAAAATAAAAAAATTTGTGTTTTAAAATAAAAATATTGAAACAATACAATTACATGTAAGGGTTTACCTCAAAACCCCTCCACGTCATGTCAGATTATTATTATTTTTCAATTTTTACATGGAAAACTCGAGGCTTCCACGACAAATATTAGTAAGTCAAAGCTAATTTTTGAGTTGCTATAGTTGTGTTGGTTTGATTTCAAATGAGAAAAGAATAAATTGTGAGTTCAAAAGACTTAATATATAACTTAACACCTTTGAAGAGCTCAATAAACCCTATATGGAAAATGTATCAAGTATTAAAAATAATGAGCTTTGTTTGTCGAAAACGCTTAGATTATGTCTTTAAAAGCACATTATTGAATAAGTCCCAGTGCAGTTAATCGTGTTGACCTCAATATTTCGAAGTTTCAAAGAACTAACATCACGCTAGATACCTCACCACGCTAGATACTCTAAGCAAGATCACACAAATGCATCACTACACCAAGCGGCAAGCTCTGCGATTTTAACCTATTATATTTAGGCCCACTTGCACAAATCCGGATTAGCTACCAGAAAGCCCACTTGCGAAAGTCTGGATTAGCTAATCCGGACTTGCGCAAGTGGGCTTATTGGTTTTTGAAAGTATGCATATAATGATTTTATAATATAGGCAATTCCTTTTGCAAGTTTTTACTGAAAAAATATTGCACACAAAATACATCAAACTGTCTTTGTCCAAACTGAGCTACCGAAGACGCTAGTTACTCGACAAATTTTTGTTAGCGCTTGCTGCGCCAGTGGCCCCAATCCAGAATCCAAACCCAGAGCCGACCCCAATTGAAACGGGATAAGGCAAGGATAAAGAAGCTTGCTGCGCCAGTGGGCGATTTCATCAGTATGAAGAAAATATTCCACAAAAAAACACATTGTTCAACCGTCTTCAAGGGAAGGAATCAAACCCACAATCCTTTGCTATCGAGGCAATGCTCTCCCAACTGGAGCTACCGAAGACGCTAGTTACTCGACGAATTTTTGTAAGCGCTTGATGCGATTTCAACAATAGGAAGAAAATGTTTCACACACATGTTGTTGGAGACGGTTGATCAACGTATTTTTACGTTCATCAACCGTCTCCAAGGGAAACAATCAAATTCACCCACCCAATCCTTTGCTATCCGGGCAATGTTATCCTAACTGATCTATAAAAAGCGCTAGTTACCGTACTCGACGACTTTTTGGAAGCGCTTGCGCGCCAGTCCGATTTCATTAATACTTTGGAAAATGCACCTACAAGTATCCGTTGAATTTTTAACCTTATACAATGTGTCCGGGTTTGGACTAGCGATAATTTATGGGCTATTGATTCATCAAATGTTATCGACAACCCCGACGTTAAGCTTTTGAAATAGTAGCAATTTTAATTATTTAGAAAAAAAAAATCTTTGGATTCCTAATCTGGAAATCTAGAATCCCTAAAAGTTATGAAAACGATGCTTTTAAAGGTTAAGCTATCGCCTATCAAATAAAATAAAAATCAGTTCAAAATTATTAACCATCATAGAAAAAGAAAAATAATTTACATGAAATCTTGCAATTTTTTTTTAGTATTTCGTCGTCCTCGGTAGCCCAGCTGGGAGAGCATTTGCTCAGAAAGGCCGTAGTGTTCATTATTAATAACGAAACGATCAAAACGTTATACTTCCAGAGGGAATATTTTGTTCTTTATTTTACTAATAAGTATAATATTCATACTTATTAGTAAAAGAAAGGGCTGTGAAATACATACAATTATTTTTTATTAATGAGTTTTGACCAAGCAATCTTTTTCAAACTGATAAATGAATAATTACGAACATTTGTGGAATGAAAATACAAAATGAAAAAGGTCAACCCAGGAGTTAACGACGCGCCAAATGGTTTTCGCTTTTGAATTAATTATCTCTATCATCTGCCATCAACAGGCTAATATTTTTGGGGTTTTCCATTTGTGTAGCTTAAAATTGGATTTTAACAATATGATCACATATTAAATAATATTTTATCGTCAGTTTATAATTTATTCCTTTGCTATAAAAATGTATAGATAAACCGTCGTGTAGTAAAACTAGCTAAATGCTTCCCAAATGTTTGAAATTATTTGTTGTTGTCAGACTTTGCTGATAATGTATTTTTATACCTGCGACTAATACAAATTCTTAACCTAGTTTCCCATACATTTATCATTGCGGTTTATCTATCCTTTTTGTTTAGCTCTCAATCAGATAAACCGCCGTTAAAGTACTTCAAAATGCGGGCATTAATTTAGACTAAAATATTGTGAAATTTTGGCGTCCACAAAAGGATAAAAAATATTGTTTTAAGGTAAGTGCTCAAAAACAACAACGTTTTGTATGTGTCCTCCTAGCCGAATTTCGACCACGGCAGCCTATCTCAACAGAGATTAGCCAACTGCGTGGGACATATTATAGTGCTTAAGTGTGTGCGCAATACACAGGGACACTCTCTGTTTCTTCACTCTCATAATTCGTTTTGTATTAAAGCAATACAGAATTATCATATTTTTACAAATAAACATCCCCAAAGCCGATTGTTAATCGTACTATAGATAATTATTTATTGCACACCATAAAAAGTAACAACAATACAATACACGGCTAAGAGCTCGCTAAGAGCGATCTCTTACAGACAACCTTTGGGTATAGTAAATACTTAATCACAGGAAGGGGGTGTTTGGTGCAAAAGACCAATTATGCGCTTCAAGTAAAATTTTAAATATTAGTTACGAAACAAATAGTACGTATACCTACATAACAAATACTGTCATATACTAGGTACACATAGTTTATAAATAAAACCATCAAAACACCTACAATTAATCATATATAATCACACCAATACAAGTACTTGACCAACGGTAGTGTGATTAATTTATAGTAAGAGAAAATGTTAAGCATAATAATAAACTCAAATGCAAACCACGGTTTGGAAATATAAATATACTATTCCTGCACTGGAAGTGAAAAAAAAATGGAACGATATAGAGCGACGACGGCATTTGACAAGGATAGAAATGTTGGAGCTGTTGAAATGTTGAAAACGTGGAGGGAAATTTTGAAAATGGAACTCTAGGCAATGTACTGTGGCTACACATAGTGTCATAGGCCTCCGGACCATCCTAAGACAAGACCACGAGTTATCCACGAGGCTTTGTGAAGCATTTCAGGCTTGCTGATAAGCGACCAAGCCATTCGGAATCGTTGCCGCGAAGTGTGCCGGTTTCCGAAGGCTACTGAGTACTTCTTACATTGTAAAGTAGTACAAACTTTACAATGTGCAATTTAATACTTGAAATATTGCCTGTCCTATAATATTTATCATTATGAAAATGATAACAAAAGCATTTCTTTACTTTTTCCTGACTTATCTAGGTTTACACTAAATATATCTAAAAACAAAAAAAAGTATGCAGACACAACGAAATTTACAGAGATTTTGTTTATTTGTCAGCAACTCCACAAAATTGATAGATCGACCATGTGCAACTTATTAGAGAGGGTATTATTTACCATATGTGTTACATTATCATATTCAAATAACACATGAGAGAAGAAACTCTTATGTAACTTATCTTAGACCAGTGAACGCATATACTTGGACCATAAGATATTTCATAACAAGGTAAACTCGCAGATGTAGAGAGAGTCCTAATCTTATTGTGGAAATAGAATCGCTAGATTGTATCCCTGAAACAACTGGAGGGAGAGAAGTTTTTCCGCCTCATTAATCTTTTTCCATCCATTTCTTGTGTACACGTGTCCCGTTTAGGAAATCTTAGTGCGGTCATCCACTTGGCAGATATGTCATCAGTCATCTATGTGCGGTACGGAACATTAAGGGAGGAAAAATGTGCATGTCATCTTGAATTTGCGAAAATAGTTTGGTTTAGCACCTTAAACAAGGTGTTTTTGGAACTAAGACACTAATGAGGACAGATAAAACTGGATGGCTACTCTAGCGACGTAATATTGAAGTTTGAATGAAAAATAAATGAAGCAGTTAAGCGAATATTTAAAAAAAAAACTGCCAGTGCATGCTACTTATTTGAACTTGAATTCGTGTGATAAGGAAAAAAATAGTGTTAAATTGCTACACTGAGCTTATGTTATATCATTGCATCAATTTTGACATGTTACTGCTCGCTTGGTAAGTTTGACAATCTGAACTACTAGACAAACCACCACCTACCAAAAGATCGGCTGCTTTCGGGTGCGTTGAAATATTAATTAATTCACATAGTAAACAACATCGCAACGTAGGAAACCGAAAGCAGAAACTAAACTCAGTATTTATAAATATTTAAGCATTAAAACTTTCTATAAAACCCCCAGATCAGCAACATCATTGTCTCATTAGTGTCACACAGACAATCTCTGGTGCTGGTTTCATACTTTCTAGGTATTAAAACATTCGCCAAGATGCGGTTAAACCAACGATTAAAAAACAGTATTTGGCGTTTACACAAAAAGCTTTATAAACACAATATGAGTCCTTTTCAAATTGTCATACTATTGTAGTATCTATACGAAATCGGCTCGAACCTATAATTAGGCCTCCTAATTTACCTCCTTAGGTAAAAAACTCATTAAATTAGAATTTTCTGAAACCAGAATTTTAAAACTTTTTTTTATAACGGTTTATTTACCCTGCGCTGAAGACTTTCCTTTACAAGTGTCATGGACTAATTGCAACCCATCATGACTCCCCCACTTAGGTATTTGTGGTTTGAACAGAGTACGAATTTCATGTAAAGTTTGTTCTTTCGTTTCCCGATTTTTTCGCCCAACGTTTTGTAAACTCACCTTAACGGTAATAATGTGTATGCCTAGTAATTTTTGTGCGAGTTTTTGCTACAGCATATTTTCTGCCACTTACACTAGGTATTTCTGGGTTTTCCTCTTCAACCTAGCAGGGTTCAGTAAGTTTTGCTCGATTCAGGACCCCGTTTTTAGTACCGGACCTATTTTCTGGCGGCCGTGGCTGTTTCAGTTACCTAAATGTATGACCAATATTTCGTTGTTAATAGTACTTTGTTGTAACTTCTGTAAGGCTGTACAATAATCATACTTACTAGTTGCTTTAGTTTAAGACGCACTTGCGGGATGCAAGGAGGGTCGCGCAAGACCTTGTTGAAGGAGTAAAGTTTATAGTTAGAAGGAGTAGGTAAGGTTTTTTCGTTACAGAAAGAGGCAATTAATAACAGTTTTGATTTAGCGCTGCGTTAGATGGATTGTAATTTAAGTAACTTGTACGGTTATGTACATTTTTGTGCTATTCTATCGTCTTAAAAAATCAAATACATACTAGACAATGCGCAAACGCATGGGACGGCATGATACACATACTTACTACAGGTGTTTATGTACTGACGGCATTTTTAACACAATTCTCTTAAATAACAAGGCACTAAAGTTATCATAGCTAGTGACAAATACAAGCTAATAGCTACCTACTGCAAATGTATCTACGTTTGTTGCATTTCTTTGAGACATTGTAAGGTACATTGTAAGGTGCTTGTGGCGCAGTGGCGGCAGCGCTTTGGTAGTGATACCAAAAGTTAAGCAACCCACGGCGCGGTCTTGATTGGATGGGTGACCATTCCGACCATTTAAGTGACATCCATGACAAGCATCTCCGTGCTTCGGAAGGCACGTTAAGCAGTTGGTCCCGGCTAATATCTGTGGTATTAGTCGTTAAGCCTAGTCAGAGGCCCTAGGGCGGCTTGATAACTCCTGACAGTAAGGTTTGTCACTTGCCTTACATACACCCCTCCACCAATCCGCACTGAGCCCGCGTGGTGAAGTATGGCTCGTTCCTCCTCATAGTTGAGGTGAGGCCTTTTCCCAGCAGTGGGATCTAATAGGCTGACTTATTATTGTAAGGTAATAATGACTTACGGAAAATAAGCTTTAATAATGAGTGACCAATTGAGAAAATTAGCAAAGCTATTGGTATATTCTGAGGAGACACTAATTGTTGAACATCATTATTATTAAATATTTTTTATTGTCTTATTCATTTAAAAAAAAACAATAAACGGTCTGATTTAGGAAACCATATAAAAATGAACTATGGAAACAGGTAATTTTATATGTGCGTAACTTGATTTTGTTTACACACTATTAAATATTTTCTCACGAGGTATTTTATTTAAATAGTAATAAAACTTTTATTGATCTTATTAAATATGATTTTGACTAATTTAATGGTATGATTGCAAAGCAAACAATGATTATTTATTTTGTTAAAAATGAAATAAAAAGTTGGTCAGTCTGAGTATCAAAATCATTACAAACTATATAAATCATAATTTCCAAAAGATTATACAAGTTTTTTAACATACACGTGATACCAGCAATTATATGTCATTATCAAGATTACTTAGAAAAACTTACCGATCGGTATTTTTTCACTCTGCGCTTGGCATTTAACTATTTTGTTAAAGTACAAGATAACAAGAGTCAAGAACACAATTTGCACGATGCGAAACATTATTTTGATCGGCATCATTTTCACACATTAAAATTACAGTCGTTGTTTGACAGGCACCATAACAATTTTCAGTTTGGCGCACATATTCAAACTTTCGCGGGTACAGCAACTCGTCGGTGAAAAAAGTTTTCCAGTGTGAGCTGCGCACGGGAGCCCCTCGAGCGCCGACGAACGACTGGGCTTTCAGCCCTCGCATCCCTTCCCGGCCCGCCCTCCCACGCCCTCCATATCCTCTCTTTTCTACACGATACGCACGACTTGTTTTATTACTTTTATTTTTCTTTAATAATCTTGCTTAATGGTCTATTTCGTTGCTCGTCGAAACTTCTTAAATTTTCTTTTCGGAACATTCTGTGCTCCGCAGTAAGTTCTTCAATGTCGCCCCGCGAGTGTTTGGTTTGCATTATAAATCGTAGGTGCTTTTTTGCATTTCTAATATTGTTTTCAGATGACTGTGAATTCGTTAAGACTAAAATCAACGAACTCAATGAATTATTTTACGTAATTACAGTGTATTTTAGGTTCAATTGACACAGCGTAGAATAGTCAGCGAAAACCTTATGTTTTGGAATCCAATCGGAAGATACCAAATGTAATCATTTTTTTTCGTAATGTTATTAACGTCATGACCTAGACTATAGAAAGCAAACAGTTTTGACTTTAAGGATTGTATTTCAAAGCGGGCTAGTTAATATTTTTTTGAGGTGGCTTAGATCTGTTTCTGTGTGTTTTATGACACAGTAATTTCTAAATGAAAATTGTTCAAGAGGCCCTGAAACTGGTTTTGATTTGTTTTTGCAAGCACGAATACAGTAATTCAAACGTTTGTGCCAAAATAAGTTGCATGCACACTACGTCCACAATTATCATATTTTTTTGTAGTCATAGAGCGAGCAATCCTAGACAAAGGTTCGAGTTGCATGCATATTCAAAAATGAAGCATAAATCTGAGCTTGCAATAATACACGCGTTGGGTCGCCTTATACGATGCATCCACTCAACAGAATTATCACGCTTTTCCGGAACCCGTTGGTTGCCAAAAATCTGCTCATAAATTATTGTTGTTTGACGCATCACGGCAAAATCTATTACAGCGCGTTATTTCGTTCATTATTCATACACAACTACGAGGGTTATTGCAAAAGTTAAATGATTTTATTGCTTCATAGATATTATGTACATTTTATTGCAAAATGATTCATGGATGTGAACTTTTGTATAAAAATATTCAGTTTTTGATTACTTAACGTAGACATTATGTGGATCTAATTATGCTACTTTCCATCCACTCGCATAATAAGAGTCGCGTATTTGTAATGCCGGGTTATAACACCAATGCCCTGTTTAACAAAACTCACAAGTTTTCACGTTTACAAGTTCCTGTGAATAAAAATAAATAAATAACAGGGTTTATAAAATTAAACCCTTATAGGTATAACTTGTTAATTCTAAAACAAAAAATGTATGCCGCAATCTAATACTACCTATTTTTATGTTTTTTAATTCGAATATTCCTATTACGAGTAAACGTATAGCTGAATGGTACATTGTCTGGTACTGACGGGATACTTGACGGGTCAAAAGTAAGAGCAACTCGAAAGTATTCCCGCCTTTTAAAATTTATATTCGCGCCAAGATTGTACTCGAATCTAGAAATAAAAGTGAATAACGATTTTACTACTAATACGTGTCAAAAAGTCAATTTATTTGGTGCATTGACTGGTTTTTCAGACACACAAAAAGTAAAGTATGGAACAACATCTTATTATACAAGTCAGTCGTTTTGGTCTGGTACCTTTTGGAAAATATTAAACCTAAGCCCCAAGATACATTGAGGTCAAAACTTTTTGTTAAATTCGTAGGTCGTCTTCATATGACCCCAATCTATTCTTGTCCCATACGTTCAGGGTTCCATCATTCGAATGTTTTCTTTATCACTTGAGTCATTCGACTACATTTTAAAAAAGAAAATCTAATTTAAAAATTTATTGCGGTACTAAGCACAACACTCGTAAACTTGTAGGACGGAATGAAGAGTCGCCGGACACTCAGGATTTCCCATTATTTTCTACAAATTGTAACTTACAAACGATTTTTTATGAAAAATATCACAAATACAAATGCAACAATATACTTACTAACTCGTTATTTAGATGTGTAGTTTTGATCACCAAATCACAGCCTCATACATACTATCACGTGTTAAAGTATGTGAAGGTGATACGAGTCATAAGGGTCGTTTTTATTTTCCTACGGAACCCTAAATACAGCAAAATTGCCTTGTTCCTTTTTTCTTTTGAATCTGCGGTCAGCAAGCAATCGGATCTTGCTTGATTTCCAATTTGTACTGCTATGTTTCGTTTATTCGTAGGGCAGGTAATTATTTGCTTTCGATTTTACGCAACACAACTCTCAATTCTCTAGGATCTCAAATAAATTATTGTGTATGTTAGATTTTTACTGTTCACGAACAGAAAGGCATTGACAGAAGTATACATGATAAAGCACGAATATTGGAAAAGCTTGTTCACTTTTCCTGAATATTTTAGGAAAATAATATTTTGGGAAAATAATTCCCAGATTTGTGTATTTGATGTTGATGTTGATGCAGATTACTTTCTAGGCTTACGTGTTGGTAAAATGTTACGGACGTGACAAAATTTGAACATGAAATTCTTGACTGTAAGTTTGTTTTAATGAAAGTAATAAAAATATTATACGTACTGAATGTATGTCCATAATCTAGGTAATATATTAATATCATTAAAATTATAAGGTAAAGTGAATTTATATGCAGAAAATATTTCTAGATCTACTAAACCGATTCTGATAAAATTTTACAGGTACAATGCTACATTAGTTTACTTCTGAGTGACTTAAGTAATTTTATTTATTATAATAGTGTAGAGCTAGGATAAGGCGATGATGTTTTGTAGTTTTACATCAATAATTATCATTATTTTTGATTAAATTCAAATTGGACTAGTCTTACTACGTGATTACGAGAAGGGTACATTATGGGATCTCAGGCAACAAACAGTAAATAATAAATACGAAACCTCCATCCATTGCAATTCCCTTCTTGGGACCTGGACCTCTTTGTTTTTCTTATCGTCCACTCTTATCTGGCTACTGCCACTTGCATCAAGTGTACAGCGGCCTGATGCCTGGTGATGTTGTAAATCTACCTCTTAAACTGTTGTCCGTCTACCGCAAAAATTCGTGGTTTACCTAACTCCATAATGTATGTATTCATGTACGTTTGGTAGGTAAATGTCTTGGCCATGTCTTCTGCCCATCTCTACTTCTTTTGCTTTTCCCCATCACGTCATAGATTTTATCTTGTCTAAATTCACTCGTTCTTCATATGAACACCTATGTGATAATAAATAAATAGATCTTAATATTCCAACGGTTATACGAACTATAAGTTCACGAATAGTTGGGACCAGCAAACTAAGCCTAAGTCTAATTTTGACTTGAATACAGAAAACAGTTCATATTTTTATTCTTTTGTTTTTTGACTTATTCGTGAAAGGACGTTGATTTTATAAATAAGTAGGCGTCTACACGTCTACTCACTCACGAGATGGTAATTTTATTTTAGCGGAGCAATTACGAGATCTATATTACGAGAGCTTGTGGAAAGGTTTTTCACATATCCCCTGACTCATCGAATTTCGGCCCAACATAAACAAACTAAGTTATGAAACTTTTAAATTGAAATTATGACCACAGAGCAAAGTTTTAGGGTTTCGCTGACCACAGAGTTTTCGTGTGGTAGATTGATATATGATACCCTCTTATTGTATGTTATGATAAGGAAATGAAAAATAAGTTTGCATGTTAATATTACAGTTTTAAAGGGTCCTAAAAGCAATCAAACATTAACTATCCGCACCGTGTTCTTGTGATTTTAACATTTTGTGTGTACCAAATACAGTCATAAACAGAGATTATAATAAAACATTTTCTTTTTGTCAATCTGATAAACAGACCTGTGCTTTGTGGCTAAGTTATAAAGGTATGCTAAATGTAAAATAATATTATGTACGTTGTATATTGATAATATACTTTTTATTAGGTCCATTAAGTTTTGTCCGTGAGGATACTTTGTGTGAAGCGCCACGACAAGGATATTTTTTTTGCACAATATCAATAAATCAAAAAGTAAGCCTTGAAATGTCAATAATAATTATCATACTTTACGATTTACAGAATTGAGGGTTGGCTAAAGCGAAAGAAGTAATTTTAAACAATGGTTGAGCTTCAAATGTAGCAGCTGTGTCATTCAAGAAATTTGATTTCAATTAAGGAAACAAAAGCTAAAAGTTATATTAAAATGGAACATCGCTTTTGGTATCGAATCTATGCATTGTTTGAATTCATTTGTTAGAACGGTATAAATTTATTAAAATATAGAAAGAAGTAAAAATAAATAACCATGCACTCGGTTTTAATTAAAATGTTTATGCTCGTGTTACATTTCTATATTGTTTGAATACAGTATGAAATCGTTTCCTGTTTGAGTAACAGGTGTAGGTATTTAGAGGTAGGTGTATAAGTTTAAAATGAAATTAAACCCGTTTTTTTTTCAACTAAATTTTTTGCCATTAGAGTGTAACAATAGTTCCGGACATAAAGGCGCCTGGCAACGATTGGCTAGAATGTAGCGTAGGTATTTAGGAAGTCCAATTTTTGAACGCTTTTGCGAGCAACAGGAGCCGAATACCGGCATACCGATTATCGGCAATAATGCGGTGAATGTTACAGCTTTCATCTTCACGCCTATCCCTTATAGTGCCAGCGTTTTTTTGACATGTCTCATATTGCCACGCTATATATGGCGACCAAGACTTTTTTGCACAGCGCGCAAAAATTGCAATTAGAGCAGTTTCTTGTAAGAAAATATATAAAGACCTTTACATTTCAGTAATCCTTGAAATATTATCTATTCGTTTGTAAATTTTCTGTAGTACACAAATTTAAAATGTGCAAGTACTTGAGGTACTTTTAGTTTTATTATTTTCATTGCTTAACTTAACCAAAGACTAAAGGACCACTTGGAAGCCAATATTCGCCGAGTTATTGCTGATGTTCGGTATCAGTTGCTCAAAACAGTGTTCAACAAATTGGTCTTCCCCTGTACGCTTCATTTGATAGAACCGTGGCACCAATACACCTAAATAATTTTTTAACAATAATCGCATAAGAATTCTCATAACACTTACCATGTCAATAAAATTTAAATGTTACCAGTTTTATTTCATATACTTGTAGTATGCCTCTATAACATCCGTTATGTTTATCACATTTTTTAACCTTACCCATTTACTCTAGTAAAACATAATGATTACTTTTTTAAATGTACAGAAACACTTGAGTTCAAATGGGTAGCTTAACGTGTTCTCGTAGTTACGAGAATAGATTTAATTACGTAGGGAATAGAGGCGATCTCGAGGTCAAAGTCGGGTAGTCTAACGTGCAGCCGTACTATCGTTATAAATGCCTTGTAACAGTATTACCATATCTATTTTCATAACAATGCTCATGACTAGAGACTTTAAATTTTTTTTCATATCCGTCATGTCTATTACTTATTTGTAATACAACGCAAAAGTTTCAAATTTTATTTAAAAAAAACTATGTCATGCACAGATGGAGCGGTCAATTTCATAATTAAATACTTGTAAACTCAGAAACTCTTGTAGAGATCTGAATATATATAAGTAAGTGATAGAGAGCGAGTGATTCGGAGACACGGAAAGAGAAAACGGTTTTAATTTCATTTGAAGTGCTTCAGTAACTAGGCGCACTTGACAGAGTTCTGTGAGAGAATACGCCTTGCAACTAGGAATATGTCTCTGAATTACTAATGAACTTTATTCATAAACTCGGTTTAAAGTACATTTGAATAAATTAACTGAAAGCAAACTTTTAGGTTTATTTCATTTCTCGTTCGACTCTTAAAATGATACCAATGTTTTCGCAGTATACGACATTCATTTACATTTCACTACGAAACTAAACAAAGTAAAGATAATAAGGGTAAGTGCGACTACGAATCTCGCATTACTTACTTTTATTATAGCATCAACAGGTTTTTTCATGATGTAACTACTGGCTTTTGGATGTTCCCTTATTTATTCTATAAGAGCTTCCCTTGCCAAATTTCATTATTCTAAGTCTATGGGATGAACCCTATGGGTCTTGATCTTACTGAAAAATGTTAGAAAATAAGATTCAGATGGCCGTACTTTAGATTACGTTGAGTTAGAAGCTTGATTCTTTTACAGCTTTAAGGGTTCGTAGACAAATTGACATTCTTTTCATTCCTGAGATTAAGGGTCGTGACAAACAGACAGACAACAAAGTGATTTTATAAGGGTTCCTATTTCCTTTAATTTTGTGATCCGTCTCACAAAAAAATATGTAGTTAAAAGATTTACCTTCATTTACTGGCCACAGTATGACACAGGTACGTGTTATGATGTTACTTATAAATCAACCCGTGACATAAAAATTTCAATTAAAACAGGATATGGTTTTATAATTCTTATTGTTACGAGTAAAAAAGCAAGACATAATAATTATAAGACAAGAAAATTTTTAGGATAGTTTTTCCCGCACCTAAATATTTCTGCATATTCACTTTTTCACTTGAACCTGACCTGATGTTCAGGTATTAGATATACCAAAAGATTTAAAGTCTTCTCTGCAGGTCCTTAAGACAAAGAAGGGTTTTGCGAAATAGAAAGTGGCCCAGGTCCCATAAACTTTCTTTCTATGGTAAGAAAGCGGATATAATGGTAAAATATTTGTATCCTCAACCATATGTTAAGTCTTGAAAATTCACCGCAATATACTTAAAATAACAGTTTACAGTTTTTAAAGCGGTTTGAAACAAAGTCAGTATGAAAATTGCGCCAGACAATCCAGACATACATAAAATACGTTTTATGCGGAATAAATGCTAAACGATTTGTTGCCTTTGCGTGCAACAGACTCGCTAAAACTATAGTAAAAATGCACCACCTGTATATGCAATTCATGTGAAAAAGCACTTGACTACTGTTGCAACGGTTAAGTATCATAGCTACGAAGATACTACTTAAAGTTAATGCAATCCAACAAAAAGTTTTGGCTGTAACAAATATTTACACCTCATAACCTAGTTTAAAATTAGTTTTTGTTACACACGTTTCTTGAATGATTGCTGGTACGGAATTTTGGGTATGTGTCTTACGTATACAATTTATAATACCTACATTGTAAATAAATTATTATAATTGCCATTGATTGAACTTCCTTCTCAATAAATATTATCACAAAACATATACCTACATTAAATGTATTAGGAACCCCACTGTCCAAAAATCAAATCTTTACTTGACTTCAGAATATATTTTCGGCGGAGTCTTTAAAAAGTAGAAAGTACTCCGCCTTAGACAGCTGCTACTGCTTTGCACCATTTGGAATAGAGACGTTAGGCCCATGGGGGCCTGAAGCCAAAAAACTTTTCGCCGAGCTGGCTGAGCGGCTGGTCACCGTAACTGGTGACAAGAAGGCTGGTTGTTACCTCGGGCAAAGTTTGAGTTTGGCCATTCAGAGGGGTAACGCTGCCAGCCTTCTTGGCACCAGCAACTTGGTGGAGGGGTTGATACGATAATTATATTTTTTATAAATATATTGTGTTAGTACTAAAAAATAAGTTATCGGCAATGGAATTAACTTAAATGATTCAATTGATAAAAACATTCAGTTTACTACCTATAATAATATTAATTTATTTTGTACTATATTTTGAAATTTCAATCTGTCCTATAAACTAGCACACCTTCAAGATAGTAAAAACGACACACAAAATATAGGTTGTAGGGTTGTAAAATTCTCGTGAATTGCCTCTTGCATAGGCGATAATGTTTAAATGTGATAATGAAGTGGTGAAGCGGCGAAGTAAGCCTTCTCAGACGTGCATGACGTTGAATAAGTAATGGACCTTCTTACGATAGACGATGCTGTGGTTAAATTCGTAGACAGTAAACTAGCTAGAGGATCAGGAGGAAAATTGTTTGTGAATGAATATTTTTATAAATAATCGCTTGTAAAATAATTGACTTTTAGGATACCGGCCAATTGCGAGTCTATATTTATACAACATTAGACACTTAGCAACTACTTAATCTTAGTCACTTTAAAGAAATTATTCTAAGTATTTTTTATTTAGAAAAAAAATATCCAACACCTACGTACAACGACTATAACTCTGGATTAATAAAGTTATTTAACCGCTATAGTTTTCCTGATTCTATTGACACTATCAATAAATAGGAGATCCGAATTAACTGAAATACGTCATTTATTTGTTACTTTGATATATTAGTAAGTGTCGTGATATTGTTGACAAAATAATGTGCTTAAGTTCGCTCGCCATAACAAAGAAGAAGACAAAATAATGCCATTAACGCTGTAAAACCTATTAGTTAATTTTTTTTTGAAAAATTGAATAAACCGATATCTAAACTATTTGGACGCTTGTAAAATCGTAGTTCAGTCAACATTCGTATTTTTCATTTTTATTTAACCTTTATGTTTGTAACAAACCTAAGGTCGTACGAAAAGGCCTACAAGACCTAATACGTACTAACGTATGTAAATTCATTATTTATTCTAACTGTACCAGATATATAAATCTAAATAACAAATGGCAGTGCTGTTTGGCAGTGTGATCGTCTAATTAAATGATAGGACCGTACGTTGTGTAATTATGTAATAAACCGAATTCTTTTAGAGGTACGTGGATGTTTACTTATAGGTTAGTTTCTCGAGAAGTTATCTGGGCGTGTGCGCATCATAGGGAAAAGGAAAATGGAACCCGCAATTGCGAGCCCGCAGAGCCCCAGCCATACGCTCAAACGGGAAATGGTGACCAACCATGTTTTACCATCGGTAAACCAATAATCGTCTGTCACCTCTCAGAATGGCCCTACAAAAACACGTAAAAACGTGAGAAGGAGCGCATATAGGAAGATCTGAACTTAAGATATCCAAAATAAATATCCTTGATTCATTACTCTACTTGACTTCATGAAAAGACAACCAAAGATCTATAAGGAAATATTCCTATGTTTCTATCATCCGTTAATAATACAGAGCTAATCCAAAGATACCAATGACTACTTTATAGGACGAAAACCTAACCATTTGCAATTTGTCCTATGAAACCATTGATATGCCCACATTAGCCCATATTATTTTGGATACCAAAATTAAGTGTTTAATGATCTTTGGCAGCCCCTTCATGAAAATTTAAATAATAAAGGAAATTTAAATGTATTTAATCAATTAATGCTGTACAAACAAAACAGCGTATACAATTTATATTAAAATCTTTGCTCAGATCTGAGGAATAAAGTATTATAGAAAGGATTAACACTAAGGATGGATAACTGAAAATAGTCCACAATCTGACCTAACTCCTAACATACTTAAAGGACCAATTCTCTACCTACCTAAACTTTTTCTAAAATTTGAGTATTGTAATAAATATCAGCTGGAAACATCCAGAAACAAAGTCAATGAAGTGAGATCAAAGTAAGAGTAGGTCAAATAAGATCATTTGAATAAAAACTTAGTGGTTGGTATAAATTTGATTCAAAGAGAATAAAATAAAATCATTTGGTCTAGGTTCAGAGGTTAAATGATAGATCATAGAGGATAAAGTTCAAAATAAATCAAATAAAGTCAAGTAAATTGGTTCAAAATTAGAATAGTTTTGTATGTTAAATAAAATCATTTAGTCATTGCATAAATAGAGTTTATAGGTATGTAGAATTCAAATTGATCAGTTGGATTTCACAGAAAACATAGTTTTGATTGAAGATAGAAGAGTATTTGGTTATAATTTGATGGCATTATAGTTTCATGAGCTTAAAAATATTTATTCAGGTAAATTAAATTCAAAAATGATTATCAGATTATCAGAACATCAGCATAGATCTCATTAAAAAAGAATGGTTAAGTATCTATGTAATTGGTAATAATTTGATAGGAATGAGAAAACAATAATTTTATAAGTTCAATGTTTTAGATTAAATAATTCAAATTCAATCAAATGATTATCAGTATGTCAATATAAATCTCATAAAAAATAAAATGGGTAATAAAATAGGTTATACGAGGGTCAAACTGAAAGTTCTTAGAAAATCAAAAACTGATTACATTAGCCAGTTATTAGTTTTATTATATCTTTTCAAAATATTGTCCATTGACGTCAATACACCGCTGCATGCGATGGAACCACTGGGAAAAGCACTTTGCCCACTCGTCCTTAGGGGTCTCTTCAATGGCATCGCGATACGCAGCCACCGCTTCTTCAGCATTCATAAACCGCTTTCCTTTAAGTTTTTCTTTAATTTTTGGAAATAAATAAAAATCACAAGGCGCGAGGTCGGGGCTATACGGCGGGTGACCCAGTAATTCAACGTTTGATGTCGCCAAATAGTCGATCGTTCGCTTGGCGGTGTGCGACGAGGCGTTGTCGTGGTGAAGGAGGATCCTACTGCGAGGTCGTTTCTCTCGAACTTTTTCCAAGACAAGTGGCAAACAATTGGTAGTGTACCATTCTGCAGAAACTGTTTTTTGATCCTCTAACACAATTGTTGCGAAATGACCTATCCTTCCAAAGAACGAGGCCACCATTTTTTTTCCCGCACTTCGATCTCTCTTCACTTTAGTTGGCAACTCCTCGAAAGGAAACACCCACTGAGCAGATTGTCTTTTGGTTTCAGGATCATAACAGTAAATCCAGCTTTCGTCACCTGTTAGTATGTCGAACACAGCATTTGAGTCACCTCCGTTAAATCTTTCAATCATTTTACGGCACCAATCCACACGATGGAGTTTTTGAGCCTTAGTCAAATTATGAGGTATCCACCGGGCGCAAAGCTTCCTGACCGCTAAATGTTCGTGGAGGATTTTGTGCACTTGACTCATACCGATGCCTAAGCTTGTCCGAATCTGCTGATAGGTCACTCTTTTGTCAGTCTCTATCATACGCCGCACAACACAGATGTTATTTTCAGTCGTCGCCGTAGAAGGCCGTCCCTCACGTACATCATCAGTGAGATTAGTGCGACCACGTTTAAACTCATTAAACCAGTTGTAAACAGTCGCACGAGATGGGGCTTCATCGTGAAAGGCCAATCGTAGTCTATCATAACTTTCTTGTTGACTTAAATGACATCGAAAGTCATAAAAAATCATTGCACGAAAATTTTCTCGTGTTAAATTCATTTTGACGTGACACAGACAATTTTCAATTTGCCGCCAAGTCGTAAAACAAATGACAAATGAATGAAATATATACTCAGTAATATTGGCAAAGAGTTCTATTTTCAAATTTTACAATATTTTTTTTATTATATTGTTTATAAGTGGCCAGTTCTAAGAACTTTCAGTTTGACCCTCGTAATTTGATGAGCTTAAAATTATCCGATTATAGAATTAAATTAAATCAGACAATTTTCAGTATGTCAGAATAGTAATCATCAAAATTGAGCATTAAAATGTTAAATTCATATTTAAAATAAAATTAAAATAATAGCAGTTTCGATGAATGATTTCAATAACGATTGACAAGGTGATTATTAGAATTTCAAAAGAATAAAATAACGAATATCTAAAATCAAACATAACACAAAACGACAAAATCAAACATAACACAAAACAATAAAATCAATAAAAATAGTCAACAAAGATTGTCTCTCCAGGATATGGAAATATTTAATATAATCAAAAGTTTTCGTTGTTAATATTTCTAAATAAAAGATAATTTCGTAATTATGGTTGGGACCACTGTAAGAGTATTATGATCGTAAACCTTTCCATATTCCAGTGACAATATAAAATGTCAAGAAATCTGTTGAAATATTAGTTTAGTAAAATATAAAACCAATCTATTTACACACTTACATATGAAATCCTTCTAAAATCATCTACTTCTGAACAACTTCTTTTTAATTCAATGTCCTGGGAATCGAACCCAAATCATTTCACTCACGCTTTAAATTAATATACATATTCTTATACAACCATTATTTGATAATTCAATTTAATGTTCTAGAAATCGAATCCAAAACATTCTACATAGAACAAAAATTATCTACCGAAATACTGTTGTATTTGTAGAATGAATTTGTTTAATTCAACCGGGAATTGAGCCCAGTTCTCTTTACAATAAACTATACCTTCATACAAGTGTGGCACCAGCACATCCAGACTCAAGTCAGATAGCAATTTAGGAATTGAACCCAAATTGATCAATCCGTCCTAATTGCACTGTAATTGTTTAATCTAATTTCATTGATGAAAATATAATTTGAAATTTTGATAAAAATTTACAGACTACAAAAATGTCATCATAACTTTCTTCAACAGATATCTTAACTAAATAAAAATCACTTACCAATAAAATCACCTAAATCTGCATTATCGCTGACCCGTAGAACGTGTCTTTGCGCCCGGAATTCAGCCCGACCTCGTCTAGTTATTTCTTCAAACACTGACCGCGAAAATTAACCAACACACCTAAGACCTATCCTAGGTCTCTCACACGTATTCAGGAATATACCGACCCGAATTCCCAAATTTCTGTCCTCGGTCTGTCCCGCAATCACCGTGTCAATCGGTTTTGTTCCTTCTCCTGAACCCCCACTACTTTTAACAATAACAAGCCAATACTCGGAACATATCTGAGATGCGCAACATTTTTTTTCTCTGCATGTTTTTAATAAATAGATTTAATTTACAAATTTTAATCAAAATAATATTGTCGATGAAAACCTAACTAAATAATAAAGATTTTACTTAACATAATGATAATCATCTTGAAATCAGAATTAATTGATTTAATATTTCAATACTATTTATATAAAAGGATCTTAAATACTTATCCCTTTTTATTTAATTTCCAGGTTAGATTTTGTCTGAAATGACGATTTTTTTGTATGTTACTATAAACATGAATAAATTGCAAATAATAGACCTAATCATTATGCTATCCAACAGTTGACAATCACTGATGTCGTCTCATCCAAGCTTAACACTTGAAAGATTCGCTTTGTGCGCCACAAATTGCTTACATCTTGAAATGGGAGCCAACCCAAGCTATTCATAATTTCTCGAAAAACATTTGAAACAAAACTAATGTTCTAATAAACTAGAAATGAAATTCAAAACTATCTTGACATTTTAATGATATAGTTTATTTTGAAAAATATTGTTATGAGTTTATTTAATACAATTTATCTTTATACCGGGTTATCACAATCTTTCATGAAATAGTTATTTTCATTAATTCCCTACTTAAGAACAAACTGGAGTGTTATCTAAATTTGATATTAAGTACCTACCTTATTTTACACTTAATTGTTAGAATTTCATACATTAGAAGTAAATGAAAATTTGACTTATAAGGTTCTGCAGAGTAGAACTTTTAATGTTAATAATCATAATAACGGTGTTTTGTTTTCAATTTGAATGGATTAGGATATTACACGTTTTATTAGAAAAACACACCTTGCACTAATTCAGAGGTATGAGTACTTATGACATGCTCCTAGCAATTTCAGTTACAGTAGGCAATCCCAACAGAGAGCCAGTTACGCAGGAGATATTATAGTACACAGTGTGCAAAATGCACAGGTACACTATGTTCCTAGCTCGGTGAACTAACATGACCTAAGAGGCAACCTTCCTGAGGTACCATCATCTCAAGGCGGAAAATATATTCCGCCCCGTTTTGATGTACTACTTGAATTCCCACTACGCTCCTCGATCGTAAACGTCTCATCCTATAAGAATTCCCTGCTAAAATAACGCCTTACCATTTTTCAGGTTCTTATTTACGATAAAAGTTATTCGGTTTTTCACGTGCAATCTACCTAGTAAGGTATATTCATGTATTAAAAAGGGTAAATTTTATGTGTGTGCTTGTAGGAAGTGGTCTCGGGAACTAAACAGACGTAAAAAGTGATTATTAATTAAACACACGTGATGCCCTAGCCCACTATTTGTCCCGAAGTAGTGTTAGGGTTTAAAGATTTGTTGAGACGTGGAGGTATAATAAGTGTTTATGCCTTTTATAACTTTAATGAGTACGTACTCGTAGCATTATCGTTATTAATCACAAATCTTGACATGAGAGTTTGTAGTTTTAAAAGCATGATACTTATATAATTATGTACTTATTTGTTGAACAAAAGCATTGTTTCTGAAATACACTTGCATGCAAAAGTAAGTACCTACCCCACTTTTTACCCGACTGCGGAAGGAGGGTTATGTTTTTCGAGAGTATGTATGTGTGTATGTATGTATAATTGTTTGGCACGCCCTACAGCCCAAACGGCTGGACAGTTTTTGACATATAAGGTGTCGTTGAGTTTGTAGAAATTGTAAGAATGACATAGGCTATATAAATTTTAAAAATGGCGCCCGCA
Source organism: Pyrausta nigrata (assembly GCA_949316185.1). Taxonomy (NCBI): domain Eukaryota; kingdom Metazoa; phylum Arthropoda; class Insecta; order Lepidoptera; family Crambidae; genus Pyrausta; species Pyrausta nigrata. Next base: position 8,372,420 of record OX438936.1, read on the forward strand.
AATGGAAATAAAGGGAGGAGGGCGGAGTGATTTTTTCCTTAGCATAGCAATATGGGTATCAAATGAAAGCTAGATAAGATACCGTTTTAAAAATACAATAGTTTTTGCAGTCTAGTGTTTTGTTTTGAATAATAAAACTAAAAATAATAAAATAAAAAACGGTAATTTAAAATACTAAAAAACCCGACTGCGTTTCTGTGTAATTGGAAATTATAAAAACCCTAAAACAAGAAAGAGGTCAAACCCGGGTTAAATTGGTACCCATATTAAAAATTGTAGCAGTTGGGACCCATGTTAGAAAGTCAGCCGTCAGTAAATTGGAGTAATCTGCAATGTAATAAAGAGGTAGGTCCATTTCTAGAATGGGTCCCGACTGCTACAATTTTTCATATGGGTACCAATTTAATCAGGGGATGACCTCTTTCTTGTTTTAGAGTTTTTTAATTTCCAATTACACAGAAACGCAGTCGGGTTTTTTAGTTTTTTAAATTACCGTTTTTGTACTTACCATTTCTTATGAACTACAGCAGCCCTCTTATTCTATGGACTAAATTTCTTATGGACTAAATAAAACGTTTTTACAAAACGGGTTTAAACGTTAGTACGAGTACAAGGACTTTCTATGGTACTCAATTTGAACCGCCGTGGACCCAAGTTTAACTTTAGTAGCAATGTCAACCGCATAATGACATCCTAGCCGAATTTCAACTACGGCGGCCTATCTCAACAGAGATCTACGCGGGACATATTATACTGCACAAGTGTGTACGCAATACACAGGTGCACTCTCTATTCCTTTACTCTCATAATTCGGTTAGACGGCAGTCCAACATGACCGTAGAGAGATCAGGCGCAAGACTAACGGCTTAACGTGCTTTGCGAGGGGGTGTTAACACCACGAACTTTCTGACTGGAGCTGTGTCCGAGTTTTTTCAAGACAGAAAAACGAAACAACACTCTCGGCCCGACCCGAGATTTGAACCTGGGACCTCGTGGATGGAGCGTGCTGACCACTAGACCAACTAACAATATGGAATTATAAGAGGTTTTCGGGCTATAGCAAATTTCCCTCGAGTCATTGGTGCTATTGACTGCACTCATGTCACTATAAAAAAATAAGAGTTGATAGGGGGGCGCTATACATCAACCGTAAGGAATATGCATCTATAAATGTGTGGGTAACTGTGACTTTTTAAGTTTTTTTTGTAAGTTTAAGTTATGAAATAAAAAGAAATTTTGGAGAAATTTGTATTATCTTTAAAAAACTGTGTTTAATATACATAATACATAGTATTTTAGTTAAAAATCTATACATATTGAAGAAGGTCTAATTTTGTTTATTAATTAAAAAAAACATCCTAGGCCTTAGTTTAGGTAAGCAGATTACAAAAAGTTTTTGAAGTTTTTGTCTGTATGTTAGTATACGTATAAATAGATCTTAAACTCGTAGACTCGAAATCTGCTAAACGAATCTTATTTTAAATAATTATGTATTTTCGTGGTAGTAGTCTAGGGTACGTTTCATCTTGATAGAATAGTACATCCAGAGATACAGGTTGACCCCTTTGCACCATACTTCATGGGACAAACAAGAGGTCATGATGACTGGACGATTACGGGTGTACGTACAATTCTTTTCACTTGATTTAAATAGCAGCGGTGGCGGTACAGTGATTAGTTAATTATTTTCTATCGGTGACCTACCTTATAGGGCCGAGTCATACATTTAGTGATACAGGGTGACCTCCCTTCACTATATGACAGAGTTAAAATTATGAGAGACCACGCTTACTGGACAGTGTTAGGATTATGAGTCAATTAGTATCATCCACGCAGACGAAGGAGCGGGCAACCATTAGTATAAAATAAAACCCGAACAACATTCAACAATAATTTATACATACTTACATTTTGTTATCGGGCTTTAATACAGCTTCGAGCAGAATAACCTAAAATTAAATATTCATATTATTCATCGTATATAGTTTTAAAGCCTACAGTTTTGTTTTTGCTTAATAATTCATTGTATGTTCAGCAGAGAATAAGCGAGCGACATGAATAATACCTCAGCCAAACGATTTACTTAGATACCTACCTAACTTGTTTTTCAATTAACGCTACGTTATAGCATAAAACTGAAAAAATATATAAAATTAACAGTGGAAATTAAATTCAGTGACTCAAGGTGGTGTTCGTTGCTATTCTGCCAGTGTAGAGGCGCTCCTCTCAAGGTCAAAGTGGGGTAGTTTGACGTGCAGCTGTGTGTACTTACCACTTGAAAGATATTTCATGACAGTCATCATCATCATATCCGCCTATTGCAGTCCACTGCTGGACAAAGGCCTCTCCAAGACTGCGCCAACTTTCACGGTCCTCCGCTTCTCTGCATGACAGTAGTGAGTTGTAATTATTAACCCGGGAAGAGTCTCAGTTGAACTGAAGCAAAGTAGGTAGTATTAATTACAAAAACATCAACAACGTTTATTGATGTTTGAACTTTGAAAATAGATTGTGAATCGACATATCGAATTAGTATAGTTGTGTTCTACTAGTAAATATTAACTTTTTTCGACGTGGACAATTTTAACTGCAGGGGAATACAACCGGGCTGTAAAGTTTCCAACTAGTCTCTTTACGACGGTTCTCGTCGTAACAAAATGATTGCTCACCGAGCTTTCCACAGTAAAGTGCAATAAGTTAAAAAGAATTCGACGTGACTTGAATGCAGAACAAACAAGGATTTGAATTTGATGATTTGAATTTCACTTCCACTACTACTATACTTCAACTATGTAGATCAAAATGGACACTTCACAAATAAAGAACGATCAGATCAAAATCAAAGTATGGGTACAAGTCAAAGTTTTTGGTAATATTGTTTCAGTGGCTCATTATTATCAGACTTAAGAGTCTACAAAATGGCTTGAACAGAAAGAAAAAAGAAACAACAAATCATGGATTTCTGCAAAGCTTCACCTTCAATTTTTCGTATATCGCCCCCGTTTTGCCTTTGTATCACGAAATCTTAAGTAAATTGTGAGAGCTAAGCACTGAAAATACATAGCAAAAGGCCTCCTTGACATGGCCAATTGACATACTCGTATAACGCCTGACTAAATACTTATCAATCACATTGAACTAAATTGTGGTTGGCCTGTTTCTCTATTGAAAAGAAGCATGGCAATTTGCCTCCGTAACTCAGCCTAGCGTCCTAGCTTTCTTGCCTCTTGGTGGCTACGCTTTCGCTTTTTAGCCGTATAAAGTAATCGTTATTTTGTATTTCTGTAAAAACTTTGAAGTGGGTAGTTAAGATTTTCTTTTACAAAAATGTTTTTTTTTAGTTTTAACATAAAATTTAACTTTCTTTGAACAAACTGTGTGTTTGTTCTTTGTTTGATTCACCCATTCTATGACATCCTGGGCTATCAAACTGCTTGCTATAGATATCAAACGGCTTGTGAATCAAACTGCTCTGCCTCATGGTAGCTTGAATAATTACCTATCTCAAAAATATAAAAACAAATAAAGAGCACATATCCATCAAATTTATTTGGCCTTGGTTGATTTGATATTCAGTAAATATTGTGACGGTCACCTTTATCTTCACTTTTTCAGTCATTAGTGAAATAAGATTCATTGGCAAGTTAGGTCCTTTGAATACCTTTTTACTTTTAAGTTACAATAACAAACCTGTCAATTCGACTCATGTGGCGGTAAAAGAGTAAGTAATAACGTGAACAACAGTAGTTACTGGTGGGACGGCAACCCTCCGCAAAAGGAGAACAAACAAAACCTTTTCCTCAATTAAGCAATTTGTGTGGACGTAAATTCAGCGAGTGTATCGCGTTCACCGGTGTTCTAGAAACAACTCTATTCTATTTAAAACAGCACGCACTTTTTCACAACGAACTTACAACATAATAGCATGTTTTCAACAATGAACAGCAAACAGAGTGTATGTTAATGTAAAAAGTAGTTTACACGTAAATTATAGCTTTATTATGCAAGAAAAATTAACCCTTTTCATTTCTACGTCTTTGCCATATATGGTAACATTATTTATTAAGGTGGATTAAGAAAAACGCTAATCATTAAGATGCTGAAGAGGAGGTGCTGAATGGTGAAAGGAAGATACTGTTTATTAACACCTTGTATATAATCGTATACTAGTCACCACACACTTGATTGATGATGTATATTAGATTACTTACTATGAAATCTTATGGCATTAAGTCCGCCAATTGTACTTTCTTTTTTTGGTGCAATAAAGTTTAAATAAATACATAAAAAATAAATCTTATGTTAAAAATAAAATTCACTGTAATTTTTAAATAGATAGTAAAGTTTTATATTACTTGTTTACCTTTAAACGGCTCTAACGATTTCGCTGAAATTTAGTATGTGGGAGTTATCAGGGGTTAAATTCGATCTAAATTAGTCTTATGGTTGAAAAAACTTTTGGGTTGGGTTTTTAAGTTTTTATGCGTTTTCCTTTCGCATTGTGTGACGCAGAATATGGTCGCTAATTTCGCGTCGGTAAGCATGAGCATCGTACCGAATGCATAAGACTTAGATCTGAAGTATATGTCTGGGCTTTAAATCTCGCTCGGTGGCGTAACATTTTTTACTTTTGGTTTTTTTTTATTTATTCGAGTTTTTTTTAAGACTTAGAAATTATAAAACTTTTTTGGGTTAATAGTAGTAACTGAACAAATCTCGTTTAAAGTCGTTAAAGTATCTGGACATTCAGTAAAACAATATAGGCAAGTGTCCAGTTACCTACCTAGGTATCTACCTTGACAACGGTTTAATAATTAAATTCTGTGTCGACAATCTGTGTGAATTTATTCAATTATTTATTACTGTACCTCCTACGGAAACTCACCGCAGTGACAGCAGTTTCATGTTTGCGTTAGCCTTCTTTTTAATGCTTATGATTCGCTCGAATATTTATGCGAACCCGCACTTGAGAACTATTAAACTCGGAGATTGTCGCTGAAATCAATCTTAGAGTGTAACTTTTCCTTGCGGAGCCACTGCGGCACACAAATAATGGGGCTCTGAATGTCTAATGAAGTTCTTCACCTCTCCAGGACTGAATAACTTCCTCGTTTCAAATTTGAGTGCGACTCAGTCCGTGTCGGCGGCTCCTGTGCAATTAAGTGTTTCGGCTTTCATTGCGAGAAACTTCAAATCACTTCTTTGAATACGTCTCGAAATTCGCATATCAGACAAAACATCACAAAGTTGCTTTTAAGAAAGGGTATTGAAAAGTTAAGCTGGATGAATAATTTCGTAATACCCAATATAAGTATTTCTTAGAAAACATTTAGACGTAATAATCGAGTAACATTATTGTACACACGGCCGCACGTCAGACTCCCCACTTTGACCTTGAGACCGCATCTATTCCCTACGTTATAAAAGCTGTATTCGTAGTTCACGTGGGTAACCTGACGTGCTGACGACTGTACATGAAGAAACAAATATATTTTTTTGCAGCTGTTCTAGTAAGGATTTTATTCAAGAAAGGCAAGGATAGTAAAATGAAAATGGGTTCTTGTCGAGAGATGCAATGTCTCGTGTCCAAAGAATGATTTCCCTTTTCTAATCAAAACAAAATCTACAAAAAACCGGCTAAATGCGAGTTAGAGTCGCGCACGAAAGGTTCCATACAACTACACATTACAACATTAGACACTATACTATGTTTTTTTATATTTTAAAACGGCACATAATCACGTTTTCGTGGGAGCCCCCCTGAGAATCTATTTAGTTAAAGCCGAACACGTCCTCTTATTTTTTCGACATCTTATAAGTCGTGAACATCATTATGAAAACAAAACCAATTGCAAACATTTCACACACCGGTACATTTGTACAATGTCAGTAATAGACGGGGTCTGCTTAGCAATATGATAGAAAAATGCTGAATAGCCACTTGGTCGCGGGCGGCCTCTACGACCGCTGCGAACTTTTATGTTGTGAAACTTGGCTGTTTGCGCTTGACATTTATTGCTTTTGTATTTTACGGTCTGCACAGAAGCAGCTTGCTGAGTTCTGTCGCACAATGTACGAAAATATAGCGTTAATAAAGACTTCATTCCACATAACTAACTAGTATCAGCTTTTTAGACTTATACAACAAGCGGTTACCTAAGTATTTATTTACCTGCATGAGTCCTTAATTAAACCGTTTTTTACGAATCTTTCTTTTTCCTTATCAATAGTTATTTATCTGAAATATTCTATGAAATATTAAAATAATACAATAAATCTCTTGAATGCCTTGCTTTATAAGAAAAGGCACCGCTGGCGCCATTAATAGGTACGCGCGTGAAATATGTACCTACTTCTTCACTATTTTGTTAAGGAGTAATTTTAAAACTATGATATCTACTAGATATTCATTAAAATCAAACAATGTCAAGGGATATTTTGTTCAAAATGTAATCGTTAAGATCGTATTTACTTGGGTAAAGATTAATATCATGTATTTACAAAGATCGTTGCAATAGGATGCAATCATAGTCGGCCAAGTTGCACTCAGTGTGAAGCAAATGCAATCTTCATAAAATAAGTAATTTTATTTAATTATAAAAAGTTTTCTCAGAATTTATAAATGATTTATTCTTAACTAATGTTACAAGACAAACTTTAATAGTTGTGTCTTACACCTGTAAGACACAACTATTAAAGTATTTTTCTTTTATTATACAATAAGTGACCTACACTTATTGTATAATAAAAGAAAAATAAATAGATTTATGAGTAGATTTGATTTAAGTATTAGGGGTTGAGATTTCCAACCTTGTTCATCGGCTTCCACCCAAAGTAGCGATCAAAATCAAACTTGCTCAAATTTGCAATGGTAATGTCTTTTTATTTTCCCTTTGAGCTTTCAATGTTTGAAGGACCTCGGGCCGCCAACTGCTTAAGGATATTAAACTTCGTAGCCAGTTGCCCTTAAAGTTATCTTAAGGACATTTTTCCTTGCAAATAACTTTGGGATAGAGATTTAAATAATTAATGAATTGCACCCAGAACGGTTTTTTAAGTGCCTGAAGATAAGAATATTTTTATTTTTAAAATATGAGTATAAATACGATATCATCACAAATAATTGTAAAAAAGAAGAGTTTTACGCGGTTGTCTGGGTATCGTTACCCTAAAACGAATAAACGAATTTTCGATGTTTTTTTTTGTTGGATAACGACGTAATTGAGGTGGTGCTAAGCTATGATTTATGGAGATCAGCCCAGTTATACAGGGTGTCCTAAAACTCGACGTCAACCCGAAACCGGGTCATGGAGGTTGTCAGAAAAATGTAAAAAAAACTTAGTTGCATGTTTTCAAAATTATAAGCATTAATTGTGTAACCCTGAATGTCTCTACCAAACTCATTCGATCAAAAACACTTTGGAATGCAAAAAATAGGCAACAATGGTTTTGCTCAAAAAGCAGTTTTGACAGATTTTTACAGTCAAAAGTGGTTATGATATCATTATCATTATTACAAATAAAATTTTAATATGGATAAGGCATAACATGTTGTAAAAGCCTAAGAATTGAAAAAAAAACTATTAAGAGCCATTTAGTCAAGCAAGCGGTGTGGTCATTTTGAGTAAGTAAATAAAGTACATAAACTGAATTCATCGGTCTCCCAAGGTGACCACGACACCTGCTGGATGAATGGGGGGGGGGGAGGTTAATTTGTTTTTACTTTTAAAAAGTAGATAGGTACTAGAAAGTAGAGTCTCTTTTAGAGTATGGTATGAAGTAACTTCGAACAACTATACAATATAATTATTGAACTTAAGTTCACAAGTTTCTGATCAATCTCAAAATTCTCAAGTCCTAACGATCCGACGTAGAATCAAAGTTATTGACAAAGCCCAATGACAAGCAAGTGGAATAAGTTGGCCACATTACCCGAAGAGGCTAATCAATATTGTCGGTAAGTAATTGCTGTTGTTCTTAGATAGTTGTTTGTGTGATATAATGTAAAAAACAACTAAGCACTTACTTGGACACACTGGACTTGAAGTAGTAAGTTAAAAACAAATTCATTCATTCGTCATCACATGTGGTAACTTTGACAGACAAGCAAGGCTTTGCCACATGGATGGAAAATTTCTTTTTTGCTTTTGCAAATGTCCATTTAGGTGAACCACCTAATGGCAAGTAAGACTGAGGGTCTTACTTGCCATTAGGTGGTTCACCTAAATGTTTCCCTAAAGTGTAAATTTAGGGAAACATTTTGGCAATTTAAATTATTGTAAGCATAATGACGTTAGTTATTTTTTCAGAGTTAATGTAAAATTTCATGGTCTTCCTTTCAATTAAAAATATATGTTTATTATCCAGTATAAAATATTCTTTTGATTGACCCTTTTGATCGGCATTGTAAAATTAGTGATATTTCCCAGTGCAGACAGGCCATAACTGGAGGATTTTTAAATGCAATAAAAACACTTTTACATTAAAATCAAGCCTCTTTTCAGTAACAATTTCTATCTACAATAGTTAAGATAATTTCCTTCCCTCCATGTGGCATGGTCGTGGCATAGCACTATACAGGGTGGCCCTATAAATTGTGGATCAAACGAAACAGGGAGATAAAGGAGGTTATTCCCAACAAAAAAACCGTATAAGGTATAATATGACTTTAAATCAACTCTACAAAAAATAGGGTTGTTTTTGTATTTTTTATAAAAATTTCCCGTTTAGTAAAACATTACCAAAATAAAGTAATCAAAATATGAAACCCTTATTTTTTGGGTTTTATTATTCTTCAAAGAATAAATTTACTAAAAAAGTAGTTTTGCAACTGGGGGCATACCAGGTTCTGAGTTCTAATGGTAACTTTGTAAAATAAATTAAGTTTGACAGAAAAATAATTCAAACTTTAAATCCGAGTAGAAAAAAATACTACTGCAAATGGCCCGGTATTAAAAAATTACGCCTGTTTATGCACAATTAAAATGAGGTATGATTTGAGGTATGGAGGTGAGGGACACTCAGAAAGTTGTGCGACACTAAAAAATAGTTTTACAGACATATTTTTATTAAATCTTTTCAAAGTCCACCAGGATCTATACAAAGATTCATACGTCTGAACCAGTAATCAAAACACTTTTTCCAGACCGCCGCAGACACCTCGTTTACAGCCTGCTCGAATGCAGCCAGCGCACCTTCCGGCAACGAAAATTGTATCCCTTTGAGCTGGTTTTTTTTTGGAAATAAAAAGAAGTCACAGGGTGCTAGATCAGGTCTGGAAGCAGGGTGACCCAGGAGTTTGACTGGCGTGCTGTCTAGGAAGTCCCTCGTTTTGAGCGCGGTGTGTGCAAACGCATTGTCATGGTCGAGCATTAGTCCACGAAATCTTCCCCCCGCTCCGAGAACGCTTCGCTTTGGTAGGCGTTGGTTCATTTTGGAACACCCAAACTGTCAACATGCGCTTGGTTTCCGAATCGTATTGATAAATCCAGTACTCGTCACCTGTAACAATGTCGTAAACACGCCAAGACGAGCCTGCGTCAAACTTGTTCAGCATATAACGGCACCATTCCACCCGGGCCTGCTTCTGAGCGTTGGTGAGGTAGTGCGGCACCCAGCGTGATACTATCGCGTGGCCGAGGCCCGTGTAGAATGTCGTGAACGCTTCCCGATCCAATCTTCAATATGTGCTGAATCTCCTGATATGTAATTCGCTTTTGCTTATTATCTTGGATTACATTTTTCACTGCTAGCACGTTCTCTTCCCTTATAGCCGTCAAAGGGCGACCGCTTGGTCAACCGCGCTTGAATTCTTTATACCAACGATACACGGTGGCCTTGGAGGGGCCTTCATCCATAAATGCCATTTGAAGTTTATCGAACGATTCTTCCGGTTTCAGACGACACTTGAAATCGTAAAAAATCATAGCTCTAAAATGATCCCGGGGCAGATTCATTTTTTAGTCAGTCAAGATACTTTTAATTGGCTCGCAAAAATGTGGAGGGAAATTTTAAAAATGGAACACACCTATTTTAACTTAATCATATTTTCGAAAAAGATTCTAACCGGCCGGTCTCCCATATATTATTATAAAAACTTTTTTCGCAATACATTCTGAGTGGCCTGGTTACATGGCTACTTTAAGCTAATTTATTTAACAAAGTTTGTGTTTTGTTTCAAATCGGACAAAATCACCGCTATCACAGAGTGAAGAGATAAGTTTGTATCAATTGTGTTCTTTTGGTTGGTCGTGTTCGTACGTTCCTGAAGTGGCATACTTAGAGGCTAGGGAGTAGCCTAGATGATAATTCTAGTGACCAAACAGACTAAATCTTGTATGTGAATGGTTACACTACCTCGTAGTAGCCTAGCGATGGCAAATAACCATGTGCTTAAATAACCTATTGGAATGCATTGTTTTTAGCCATGGTCAGCATAGATGTTCGGCATAGAGGCACGCTTGGAAACAAATGAAGGCCCATCGGTCGTACACAAGGCTACACAAACCTTCTATACCTGATTATTTTTATCTCTACGCGACTACCGCAATCCTACAAATTCATAGAGGTTCATACACAGGCACGGCTCAATGTGCCTCAAAAAATCGTCAGGTATCGAAGATTTGCCATATATACGAAGAGCTTTCGTTAACTTACAAGCGTGTTTAGAAACTTACCTCCAAGCTTGCACCTACGCTAATTTTGGCTATAAACTTACCTTTATGCGTTCCACTAGGTTTTAATAGAACGTAATTAATACATACTTACTTATCTTTACACTTGGTGATAAACGTGTTGTGCCCGAATTGAACCGAAAAACAAATTTTGATAAATAAATTAGAAGTAGCCATGTGTATATTAATTGTCATTAAGAGCGGGTATAAAGGTAAAATGGCTAGTCGTAAATAAGACTTTTGCACTCTTAAACAAGCCACCAACTACCGGAAAAGAATATGATAGATACTACAGTATATATGGAGTGGTGGCAATTGATTGAAAACACAAAATAATGAAATTTTATCGATAGAAAAACATCACGAAGTTTCGTCTGATTTTCAACCAATATGAATGTTTTTCAATTACTATGTATACCATAAGGGTAATATTTGTATACATAATATCTAATCATATTATCTGGGGTAGGAATTCGCGACTTTAGGAAAGAAGTTATATTTTACGAGATATTACGTGAAAACTTTTTCGGCGCTTAGTACCTTTCTATTTCGCGCAAAATGCTCTCATTCTGTCACACCTGACACGCGGCTACGCGCATGTTTTCTTTCATGCGTCACTCATCAACCAGTCGTGGCTTTTCTATTGAAACGGAAAGACTGTATTTCTCCAAGCTAAAGCTCACGGAAAATTATTGCATGTGGTATTGTGAATAAGTTGACATAAAAAGTATTTGACTGTGCGTGGACGTTATTTGACTAAAAGTGAAATGTAAAAGACGCGTGGTCATAGTGAGTGAACTATTATACACAAAATATGGCGAATAAAAAAAAATAAGCTAACACGCACTAAAAGAAGGGAGTTTATGAAGATAAGAATTCAAGTCATGGAAAATTGTCGAAAGTACATATTTTCTTACTTTTGTATTCTGAATTGTTTTGCTTTTCAATATTTTAATAATATTGCTTCATGGATAAGCAGTTTCATTTAGCAATATCGACCCTTGCACGTAGATTTTAGAGCATAAAATGCAATGCGCAGTTTTGTCAAAACAATGACAGGTCGAGTAGTATATGCAAAATAAAACGATGTTTTTGATCATCCACGTGTTGGTAGCTTATTCATTTTTGATCACTTCAACAAATAGATTTGGCGTCATGTTATACTTCCTATTTACTTCCAATATAGACTTCCTATTACGCGTTGAGACTTGTGATTTACAATTGTTATGATTTCAGAGTTGCTGCAACACGTATTTTGAAACAAAATGATAAATGCGATCCAACTATACCCGCAAACGAAAATTTGTCATCGACTTCGTAAGTTCAATGCAACTTTCTGAGGCTATGTTGTATAAAGTTCTTAAACTTAAATAATACTGACCAGGGTTCCGTACCCGAAGGGTAAAAACGGGACCCTATTACTAAGCCGCCGCTTTACTTATTACCTAGTCAGGTCATAAGTTCTGTCATATGTGTAATACAAAATAATTTAGACATGTTTATTATTTATGTAACCATTTATATAGCAAAATAAACTTAATAAAACATAGATTCATATGGTAATAACGTTTATTCAAAATTACCCCCGCGATTTTGAATACAGGCTTTCAATCTGCGCGGCCAGTCGTCTATCGCAGCACGAACGAGGTCCATGTCAATATCGGCGGCTGTCTTAATCAAGGATGCCTTGACTGACTCCAAATCAGGATGAGGCTTTGAGTAGGCCTTTTTCTCCAAGTGTTGCCATATCTTGTAATCTAACAGACTTAAATCTGGACTGGAGGAGGGCCGGTCTTCGTGCCGGATGAAGTCGATTTCACTCGCCGCCAGCTAGTCTTGTGTGCTTTTCGCTCTATGAGCTGGCGCAAAATCTTGTTGGAATACCCAGTGCCTGTTATTAAACATGGTATGAGAAACAGGTTCCACAAGGTTCTTGAGGACTGTATTTTAATACACAACTGCATTCGTTTTTACGCCTTTCTCACAAAAATGTACCTCAGTTAAGCCCCAATAAGAGACTCCCAACCAAACCATGAGCGAGGATGGAAAATGACCTCGTTGGACACGCAGAATACGGTTGCTCGCTTCTTCACTGCTGTGTGCGTACACCTACTTTATCATTTTGTTTGTTGTAGCTCTCTTTCACGGTGAAAATTTTTTCATCCGAAAAAAGAATTTCCCGATGCTGTTTTCCCGCGTACCGCTTCTAAAAAGCGCGGCATCTCTTCAATCTCAGGTCCATTAAATGAGCGTCCAAACGAGGGCGACCACTTCGAGTACAAATTTTTATTTTCATGAAAAATTCGAAATTCGAATTCAATAAACTTTTTTGTGGCCAGCATTCTAAATTCAAAAGTTTTTATTGTGTAACAGAACTTATGACCTGACCGATCTCCACCCAACTGAAAACTTTGATGTTAATACGGCAGCAGTTGTTGCTATCACAAATGCTGGTATTGGTTTGGAACAATTTCAAGGATTGTGTGCGGCAATTAATCTTCCTACAATGTCGCAACAAATGTTTAACGAAAAACATGCTAACATTTATGATGAATGGGAAAAAACTGCTCATCAGGCTATGGCAGCAGCAGCTGAACGTGAAAAACAGGCTGCAATAGAAGAAGGCAGGGTGAAACATGGCATACCGGTAATCGATGTTACTGCTGATGGTTGCTGGTCTAAGCGGTCTTACAAAAGCAATTATTCGGCGCTTTTTGGAGCAGCAGCCATAGTTGGAAGACGGTTCGGAGAAGTTTTATTCATAGGCGTGAAAAATAAATACTGCTGCTGCATTTGTGCTCATGCACAGAATAAAGGTTAGTTACCAAAAGAACACGCATGTTTTAAAAACTATACGGGTCCTTTTTCTGGCATGGAGGCAGAAATAATGGCAGAGGGGTTCAAAAATTCAATAAATATGTATAATATTATATATGGACGAGTAATCGCAGACGGGGATTCTAGCACTTACTCAAGGATACTGGAAGAAATGCCTTATAAAGACATAACAGTAGAAAAAATTGAATGCAGGAATCACATTCTTCGTAATATGTGTAATAAATTAGTTGCCATTCGTAAAGACACAAAATAATCCAATACAAATGATAAAAATGCTTACAACATAAAGAATACTTGCCATGAGAAAAGTAATTTGTTCGGCGATAAGTAAACATAATAGTGATGATAATGAAATAGGCGTTCGAATTAATAAACTAAATATAAATATTTTAAACGCATCATTCATTTGGACATCATGATGAATGTCAAGATCACTATTGTAGTAGTGAGAAAAAAAGTGAAGATCTATTATCCAAAGTGAAAAACTCAATTTTCTGGTCCAGAATCCAATATATTATAGGCATTGTCGCCGCACATTCACGAAGGCTTATTAATGATTGTGACAGTAATGCTGTGAAGCAATTCAATAGCGTCGGAGAACGTATCAATCCAGATGTGCAGCTGCTGTTGTAGCACACAATACTAAGAGGCCGTTATATACAATACGAAAATCACTTTTAGGCAAGAGTCCAAAATCCACTGTAAAAAAGTTTGAAGATAAAAGAATATGGAGTAAGAATTTGAGACGAAATTTCAAAAGTTCAAAAAAACGTTTTTATAATAAACCGATATTGGCTGCAGTTGATAATAAAAATTATTCGACACCGACACCTGCCAAAAACCTGACATGGAACAAGATGTGTACAAGATGGCTAAACGTGTTTTTTTCTGGTCTGATGAAGACCAAATATTAACTGTGACAAAAATCATGCGTGATGATGACTTTTGGAAAAATAAAATCGCTGGCAAACTGACAGATTTTTACATGAAGCATATATTTCCAGAATTAATCAACCCACGTAAGACGCATGCCACTAAGACAGCCATTAATAATCCAAAAACGTCAACACGAGCTACCGGTTGACGCTGCTGGACCCTCAAAAAAAACCTTTAATAATGACAGCCGAACTGGTCAGTACCAAATCTTGAGATATAGATATGGCTGCACCTTTTGATAAAGCGGAAAATATTTTGACATTTGCAGAATATTGATGTTAATATTAACAACCAACTTACCTTATTTTTACCCGACTGCAGAAGGAGGGTTATGTTTTTCGAGAGTATTTATGTACATAGTCAGGTAATAAGTTCTGTCACACAATAAAAACTTTTGAATTTAGAATGCTGGCCACAGAAAAGTTTATTGAATTCGAATTTTGAATTTTTCATGAAAATAAAAATATGTACTCCTTAAAAATTGTCCTCATTTTTAAATATGGAGTGAACACTTAAAGAAGACCGTGTCGCGGTTATTGCATTGCATCGTTGCGGTTACGCGCCAATTCAGATTTTCGACTTACTGAATAATTTGAACATAACCAAAAGATTCGTTTATCATACCATATAACGATACAATGAAGACTCTAGTGTAGATGACAGGTCAAAAAGTGGTCGCCCTCGCTCTGTTAGGACTCCAGCAGTGATAATAGCTGTGAAGGCGCAAATTTAAAGAAATCCCATACGTAAGCAGAAACTGTTGGCCCTTCAGATAGGGTTAAGCAGGACCACAGTGAAACGGGTGTTAAACCAAGACTTAGGTCTTAGGGCATACCGAAGAAAAACAGGACATCGTTTGGACGCTCGTTTTATGGACCTGAGACTGAAGAGATGCCGCGCTTTGTTGAAGCGGTACGCGGGAAAACAGCATCGGGAAATTCTTAAAAAAATTTCAACAACAAACAAAATGATAAGGTGTACGCACACAGCAGTGAAGAAGCGAGCAACCGTATTCTGCGTGTCCAACGAGGTCATTTTCCATCCTCGCTCCCATTGCTTGGGAGTCTCTTATTGGGGCTTAACTGAGGTACATTTTTGTGAGAAAGACGTAAAAATGAATGCAGTTGTGTACCAAAATACAGTCCTCAAGAACCTTGTGGAACCTGTTACTCATGCCATGTTTAATAACAGGCACTGGGTATTCCAACAAGATTCTGCGCCAGCACATAGAGCGAAAAGAACACAAGACTGGCTGGCGGCGCGTGAAATCGACTTCATCCGGCACGAAGACTGGCCCTCCTCCAGTCCAGATTCGAGTCCGTTCGATTACAAGATATGGCAACACTTGGAGAAAAAGGCCTGCTTAAAGCCTCAACCTGATTTGGAGTCACTCAAGGCATCCTTGATTAAGGCAGCCGCCGATATTGACATGGACCTCGTCCGTGCTGCGATAGACGACTGGCCGCGAAGATTGAAGGGCTGTTTTCATAATCGCGGGGGCAGTTTTGAATAAACTTTATTACCATATGAATATATGTTTTATTAAGTTTATTTTGCTATATAAATGGTTACATAAATAATAAACATGTCTAAATTATTTCATATTACACATGTGACAAAACTTGTGACCTGACTAGGTATGTATGTAAGTATGTATGTGTGTATAATTGTTTGGCATGCCCTACAGCTCAAACGGCTAGACAATTTTTGACATATGAAGTGTCGTTGAATTTATCAAAATTGTGAGACAGACAAAATTATTTGACAATGTAAGCTCTCTCTAAGGTACTAAATTGCCCTTCAGATGGGGTTTAGCAGGACCACAGTTTTTGACATATGAGGTGTTGTTGAATTTGTCAAAATTGTGAGACAGACAAAATTGTGTGACATAGGCTATATAAATTTTAAAAATTTCGACCACAAACGGAAATAAAGGAAGCAGGGGGGATTGATTTTTTCCTTAGCATAGCTATATGGGTATCAAATGAAAGCCAGTAAAGAGACCATTTCAAAAATATAATATTTTTTGCAGTCTGGTGTTTTGTTTTAGATAATAAAACAAAAAAATAAAATAAATAACGGCAATTTCAAAAACTAAAAAAACCCGACTGCGTTTCTGTGTTATCGGAAATTAAAAAAAAAACCTAAAACAAGAAAGAGGTCATACCCGGGTTAAATTGGTACCCATTTTAAAAATTGTTGCAGTCAGGACCCATGTTAGAAAGTCAGCCGTCTCTTCAGTAGTTTGGAGTAATCTGCAATGTAATATAGAGGTAGGTATGTGCTCTAAATTCACTAAGCCTCCATTTCTAGAATGGGTCCCGACTGCTACAATTTTTAATATAAGTACCAATTCAGACCGGGTATGACCTCTTTCTTGTTTTAGGGTTTTTAATTTACAATTACACAGAAACGCGGTCGGGTTTTTTAGTTTTTTAAATAACCTTTTTTTATTGACATATGAGGTGTCGTTGAATTTGTCAAAATTGTGAAAGTGACATAGGCTACATAAATTTTAAAAATTTGGGTATCAAATGAAAGCCAGTAAAAATACCATTTCAAAAATATAATATTTTTTGCAGTCGGGTGTTTTGTTTTTTGTGATTGTGTTTGTAATTGTGTTTGCTTGTTATCCTTTAAAAGTACATTATAGCCAAATAATTTATCTATCTTATAATATTATTTTTATCTCTTTTGACAATCCTAAGACTCCTGTGAGATAGTTCTGTTTGCTGATGATACTTCTTTAATCTTTAAATCGGAAAGAGGCTGGGAATTATTTGACAATGTAAGCTCTCTCTAAGGTACTAAATTGCTTCACTAGCAATAACTTTTTTCCAAATAAAAAAAAAACTAAATGCATAATAATAAAAAAATAAAAAATATCTAGTTAAAAATCTCCAAAGAAATTCGTTTATATAGATAGCGATGCGCAATGCATGGCATGTAGTTTTGCCGTATGTCATAATTTATGATGGTTAGCTGTTGTCCAAGGCCTCGTTTACATAGGGTTGTGGTGTGTTTATCGATGTTGTGAATATTTGTCTTGTGAATAATTCTATAGCTCCCATGCTCGCACATACACTAATACACTCTTCCTAGTGGCCATATAATCTGATCCCAAGACCTCGTATCGTAGGGCTAGGAGAGTATGGGTGTGTCAAAGAATCACTCGGGTGAGCGATTGTTTAAGACACCCATACTCTCCTATACGGTAACTGTCGGGTCAAAAACTATTTATCGAATCTTTAAGAGATTTTGGTCGCTCATTCATACGTCGCGATCGAATCAAAATGACTTGATCGTACATGATCGACACAGATCTAAACTAAAATTAATCATCCGGGTCACACTTTGCCGGTTTTTATCTGATTACTTTCTGTACGTGATCACAACAAAATAAGCGGGCGAATTTGTCGTGCACAGCGCTGCCACCCGCCGCGGCGCTGATCCGGAACTATGGACGAGTGCGGGACGTAGGAAGCGCGCAGGTGAAATCCGAATTTTTTCTAGGTTTATGCCCGTTCCTAAACAGGTCTATTTTTTATACAGGGCACCTTTGCAGTTGTATTTCTACAGTACGGTTTTAAACTGTAAAGTTTGAATAACAGGCATTACCCAAATTGTAAGGGTCGTTGGCCTGGCGTGGACAGGCATCACAAAATTTATTTTGTATTTGTTTTATTAGTCAATAGGATTATTTATTATTAGGAAATAGGATATGAACTTAATTTTGTATCAAAATCCATAAAAAAGATATATTTTCATAGGTGTTAATAAAAGGTTAAAAGTAATATAAAACAACATTTTCATTAATTATTATTTTGTCATTATATGAACACAGCAACCTAGTGTTCTTGAGCCAACCTAGTGTTCATTATCCGGAAATGCGCCAGAGACGTGGGGAGAAGATATATCGAGGTCCATAATTAGAGAATTCACAAAAACAACAATAATAGATACGAAGCGAATAACAGTTAATGACATTTGACATAAACTTTTTATTTAAGTGTTGCCACACATATATTTAAAATAGGGATAATCGATAAAACATCGATTTTATTTAAGGATGCTTTAGAATGTTTCTAGACATTTCTTGTCAATAAACCTTTAAAAATAATGTTGTCGAGCAAAACAAAAGAAATTATATATTTTTAAATCATTTACATTAATAAGCATTATATTTTACATAAACTTCGCGCGAGATATTTATAGATTTATATGAATCTATACAAATAGGTAATTACATTTTAGCGGCACTAAATTTAGTATCATTAAAACAAATGTTTTAAAATTTTTGTTTTTCTTTAAAGACAATTGATACAAATATAAACAAGGAAATGGTTGTATAATTAATAAATCAATTAATGGTCAATTTTTTTGTTAGCAATATGTTCACGTTAGGCCATAAATGGGTATTCCCTTTTTCTGTCCAACTTAATTTATTTTACAAAAGTTACGATTACTCAGAAGTTGGTGTAACCGCAGTTGCAAAACTTTTACTTTAGTTACGATTCATTCCCTGAACAATAATAAAACACAAAAAATGGGTTTAAATTTTTTTATTACTTTATTTTGACGATGTTTTACTAAAAAGTAACTAACTCTTTGTAGCGTTGATTTGAAGGCATTCCGTAGAAGGATTTTTTGTCGGGAATAACCTCTTTTATCTCCTTGTTTCGTTTGATCCACCATTTACAGGACCACCCTGTATACTATTTTTTGAGAACATGTACAAGGTCTTGGCATAAAAATAAACAACTTAAATTTCAATTTTACGGGTTCTGGTAGCTTATTGCCTACCTTTGAAACCATTTCAATAGGCATAAGTACGGTTTTAGAGATATTCGTACAGATTTCAGTATGCCTAGGGCGTAGGTTGTTGGGTACCTGATTTTTACAAACAATAATTGTATAATACAGTTCCAGAATATTAAATACGCGGTAATGTTAATAATTTTAGAGATTTGAAGGTCTTTCCATTTAATGAATTCTTTATTTTAATTCGACTCGCAAATGAACACTAAAAATACCTACCATTTTTACTCGTATGAATGTTTAAGAGAATAGTTATTTTTGTTCGACGAAATGGTTTCAATTTTTTGCGATCAATTTGTCCCGATGAAAAGTATCTTAGTATTGTTTTATCGGGACGTGCCAGACACACAGTAGACATTGAAAAAACACCTAATTGGATAGAGTCGTACATTTTTGGCGGTCTTACTGCTTAAAGAAATTTCTTCCAGACAACTTTCGGGTGGATGTATGAGGGCAGGAAACACTAGTTACAAAACTTGTTCATAAAATAGGTACAGCATGGCACAAACACAAGTTGTAAATTCGCCCCTTTAACGACTGCATGAGATGCCGCAGTGTTGAGCTTGATGTGCTGTCGTCCGTTAATAATACCAATAATTACTCCATTTTGAATAAAAGTGAAATTCTTTTACTCTCTAATCTCGATCGTCTAATTTTGGTAGAATCAGATTTTTAACTACTTCGAAGAGTGATGAGCTGTAATTTACTCACTACACTTAAAGTAATACTTCTAATAAAAATAAAAAGGTGGGGCTTAAGGCTGAGGTTTTGCTTACAAATGCGGCTAAAGGGAAAGAGGATGAAACCAAAGGGGACGGGTGGACGGGGTCCCGACCTTTTTATAGGCAACAGCGACGCGCGCAATATTCAACACTAATCTATATTATAATCTTAACGTTTAATGTATTTTTTTATTCAATGAATACCATTGCTTATATGAAAAATATATTATTTAACAATAATGAGAAATAATACTTAAATTTAGGTAATTCTAATGTTCAATATGTTGTATAGCCGTGAATTGTTGTACTGTCTGCACGATTAATGCTAAATAAAACTGACGCTAAGTCTGTTGAAGATTTATTCCACGCAGTAATAATTTTAGACTATTAATAATAGTCCAGAAGCGAAAAGCGAGTGAGTAAAAGAGGCGCGGCGGGGGTGCCAACCCCCGCGCCCATGCCACGTCTGAGCACCATCAGTCGCCCCTACGTCTCAGGTTTGCACACAGCATCTCTGCTCTTAACGAGATTTTCACATACATTACTCATATAAAATCAACTACAAACACTTCCTTTTAGCATGTAAACACACTGTGCATCTGTTTTTCATTGTAAAAGGTGAACTATCCCAGTAAAAATGCCTCAAAAACATTTCATTACGATCGGTGTAAATTTGTTGTTGTTGTACACGAGTGAAGTGTTAGCGCAGCCTCTGCCCATTGAGAAAATTGCTGTTGGTAAGTACAAGTACAAATATCAGTATTTTTTATCCTAGCGCTAATATTATTTTTAGGTTATTTTGCAATACACAGAGGTGTACCTACAATAGCTTATTTTGATGTTTTTATTTATAGTGATAACTTTTATAATTAAATATTTGTATTTAAAGCTACATTTAAAGTAATGTTTCATGTCTTTTATACACTCGTAAATTCATTTTCATCCCAGTGTTTTGTTTCTCTCACCCCATCATCATGACACGTTGCGCGCAGCTTCCCCCAGGCTGTGAAATCTTGCTTTCTCATTCACGCTTCATGCAGTTGTCCTTGTCACACGCAATGTCCGCAAGATACTACTCTACGTACCTATAGATAGATAGCTACTATAAGAGTACTCCACATTTGCAAAGCAGAGTACCTAATAGTTTTTTTTACTCTGCAAATTGAACGTAGTATTTTATAGATAGTTATTTAAAGTACGAGTAATGCCTACAAATAACTGGATAACAAAGTAATAAATTGTGTAGATCGTGATATATAATTTTATTAAGAAGTTTTTTTTGTTGTAGTTTCAATTGATGTAGAAATATTTCACTTAAAATATCCTCTTAATAGCCAAGTACCTACTTATTGCGTCCAAATTTTTTACAACTACTCGTTACATGTTCAATTTCAGAGGTACGTTAATAGTAGTATATAGTTACCTATAATATTTCCATGCAAAACTTAAAGGTAAACTGCTGCAAAATTACTTTAAAAACCGGACCTTGATGGTGGGTATCACATCCACTTCACACAAAGAAAATGAATCTTGCAACAATAATTTCGCCCCTTTACAATTTTTTACCGGAGGTTAAAAGGCCGTATAGTAAAAACAATAAATCAAAGAGATAATTAACTATAATAAAAAGACCTTCAAATTCAAAGTGAACAGGCTTCTTCTGGGTGAGCTCGCTCCATCATCGACTCTGTCTGCCTCACGTCTGGCTTAGTCTGGAGTCAAGAGCAAACCCATTTCGAATTAAAAAAAAAAGATAATTTAACGAATACAAATTTTATGAAAAAAAAATTACGCCACTATTTGGAAAATTAAAAAAAAACTTATTTTTAACCGATGAAAAACCAATTTCATGAGTCAATTCAGGCGAAAAAAACTGCCCGAAATACAATTTTGCAGTCGCAGGTTAAAACCTGAAACAGATTTTATACCGATTGATGTTTGGCTGGAGAAGTTCTTAATAATTACCGACAAAAAGTTTATTTATTGCACTGGAAAAAAGCGTCGTTGTAAGTTTACTAGATGTAAAAGGCGAAATGATATCTTGTTAGAAGATACACAATTCAAAAATTAGTCACAAAATTATTTCTCGAAGCAGTTCGAAAGAAATACTCGTGACATATCAACTGGAATAACAGGCGCCACTTTTACCCCGATGCACTGTTTGCAGAAAGTTGGTTTAATTGCCTGCCTGAAATAGTTCGTTTCATGCTTCTGTAGCCCAGGCTACACCTGCGCTAGCACTAGGCACTGCTCGAACCAAAGGAATTGAAAAAACTGAAATTTATGTATCTACTCCAACTGAGAGTGTGCGCCTCGCTGTAAAGCTTTAAAAAATACAAACACAACACAACTCACAAAACAGTGTGGTAGACACTAAACCTGTACACACTAGTCAACAGAAACTGAAATGTGAGTTTTTCTTGCGTAGGCGATAGAGTGAAATTCGTTTCTGGCCGAATTGTTTTGTAAACATGATAATCAGAAATCCTTTAAGAAAAGATTGAATAGGCTGTTTTTTATGTTTCTAGTCAGACATGACCCATCCGCGGCCGCATTACCATCACGTTAAATTAAATTTCAATACATGGCCTAGGTATTTTTTGTATTGTAGTTGTTTACAAATTATACTATCAAGCTTTTAAGTTAAGATATGGCCATTTTAGTCGTATTTTCTAACATTTCGTAGGCGAATCAAAACCTTGGGTTTCACTTGTCATCTGGATAAAAATTAGCAGAAAGAAGGTCTTATCTTACAGCACAAGTAATGGTAAAAAGTCCGAAGACCACAAATTTGTGGTTACATCATAGAAAAAAACCTTTGTTTGCAAGAAACCCTCAGTGCGCGAGGCAACTCTGAACATAATAGTAGCTCTTGTTCAAAAAGTATTAACTTTTTTCTTACAAAATGATTTTGTCAAATTGTTGGCTTCTCAAATGCGTCAACTCAAAAACTCGAATAAAATAATTACACAAGAGTTTTGGTATGTTGTAAGAAGGTATTAACCCTTGTAGCAATCATAAGTTAAATTGAATGGATGGATATATATTAATTGCTTAAAAAGTTATTTTAGATTTCGTTACTTTTCGTATTTAGCTGATGATCATACACACGTTGTGGCATCGTAGCTCCCGAACGGATAAACCGATTTTGATTTAGTTCTTTTGTTTGTATGATTAATTAGTCGGGAGTGTTCTTAGCTATGTTTGATGAAAATCGGTCCAAGGTGGCCGCCGTAAAAAATGGCGGATTACATATATTTTTTTAAACTCCCTCAATATGGGTATCAAATGAAAAGGATTGACTAGTAGAATACTATACACTATGACAAATTTCAAATCCAAGATGGCCGCCGTAACAAAATGGCGGATTACTTTTTTTAAGCTCCCTCAATATGGGTATCCAATGAAAGGGCTGACTAGTAGAATACTATAATACACTATGCTAAATTTCGAATCCAAGATGGTCGCTATCACAACATTGCAAATTGCCCTTTATTTCACAACTTCTTTAATATTAGTTTCAAATGAAACAGCTTGACTATTGGAATTAAAGTACCTACGTTATCATCAACATCATCAGCCAGTGTTTGTCACTGCTGTATATATTTTCTTCAATATTTTTTAACTAATATTACCTACTATACTTTAAAAGCGAAAAGAAAATATGTTGATTAAATGTTACTATTTCTTAACCGTTTTCTAGTAATTATATTTATTATTAATAAAAAAACCAGATGAAACACCAAATTACTTAGAAGTCCCCTACAAAAAGCATGAAATAAAAAAATAAATTTAAAATTAAAAAAAACCCGACACAAAATAATAGATGCACATAAAAACCCTAAAAAAAGGTTTAATAAGTGTGGAAACCCTATAAAAAGCAAAAAATAAAACTGAAATTTTGACCCTACGTAATACCCATACCGTAGGTATACAGTTTTTAATACTAATGTTGTCGCGTCGGGGGACCGCTTTTTAAGTTCTGTTCTTTAACTCAATATGGGTATTGGTAGTTAAGTTCTTGAGGACTTTAACAAAAACTTTATAATAATATGTTACGTAACTATGTACTTTAACACAAAGTTAATCTAATACTAGTGCGGTCCCCCGACGCGACAACATTAGTATTAAAAAATGTGTACCCACGTACATACGTACGGTCAAAAGTTTTATTTTTTGCTTTTTATAGGGTGTCCATAGTTTTCAATCCTTGTATAAGGGTTTTATGTGCATCTATTATTTTGTGTCGGGGGTTTTTAAATTTTTTATCTATTTTTTAATAAATAAGTTAACTTAAAAGTTAAGGCTTCAATTAAGTTAACTAAAAAGTTAAAAAAATACCTTTATAATTTTACTAAGAAAGATGTACGACAAAATTTAGTTTTTGAGTTGGGGTCACTGCCATGCGAAATTTGTTACCATAGGAGGATGGCGAGGTGATAGTAACCCAGAGTGCCTATTGACCTTGATTTTTCATTCTTCTTCTTACGACATGGTAGACTAAGAGATTATGATAGCTAGATGGCGACGGGAGTATAAAATATTTTGGATCATCGATTCCACGCGTGCGAAGTCGCGGGCAACAGCTAGTATTATTAATAAAAACATTATCTCTATTGGCGAAATGTTAAGATCTTTTATTCCTAAATATCTTTTTTGTAAAAAATATAATATTAGATTCAAGGAAATGATATTAACGAACAACCTATATACTAGATTTTATCGGTTTATAAAACTCAGTCGTTTCGGCTTATCACTATTCATTTAAAAATTTTTTTACAAGACAAGATTTTTGGGATAAAGGAAAAAAATGTTTTCATTGGCGACTCCATCTATAATGTTTTGACTATTCTATTCAGATGACGTCGCGTATTTTGTTTTGCTTCGAGTGTGAAATTGATAAAAGATTGTCAATGTTTTACGTAAATTAATATTAAATATTATACCATGTCCACCTATCGATAGAACGTCACACATCGTCACACGTAAAGACTCATTGAGCTGGGATTTTTAAAATGTTTAATGACACATTCCTGCATGTTTATTGTATGACGGACCTAGCCTTATAAGTTGATCAGGCTGGTGTTCACCAATACATGTTTAATTTTTGTTTGGGAATTTGTCATTAACCATCAATCAAGGTTTACCTGCTGTTTAAAATTGGTGAACTCGGGTCTAATTACCTAATTAGACCAATTTGAACATGTGTCATAGCTGTCTGTTTGATGAGATATCCATTAGTTTTATTCATCTATTACATAGAGCTAGTACGTGACCACCCCTTCTTGCAATGAGGATTATAACATTTTAACTTCCAACTTATTTATGTGACATAAAATATGATTACGTGAAGAATTCACATGTAAGCTGCTGGCTTGCCGCCAGCTTCTACCGCTAGAAACTCATGACAAAGTGTAAAAAATACATTTTTATTAAGGCAAACGTCAGAGTAAGGTCTTTTTTCAAAAGTTGTTACTGCTACTGTAAACTAAATAAATAATTGTCATTGGGAAAATTTAAATTCACGTCAAAACTGAAATTACTTTTTATCAATCAAATATTTTTTTCTGACATATTAGATATTTCATAGTCCAAAGCGGTTTATGGACTCTCGCGTTCAAGTGCATAACCGGGATAACGCTAGGATGACGATGAATCAAATAATTTTTACATTAAACAAATTATTTCACTGTAAATGTACATGTCCCACAAAGCGCATGCCTGACTGCCACTACTATATACTCGAGATAGTAGACCTTTTAGTATACTAAAAAATTTTTTTTTGTTTGGGAGATAATGTCACTTCAAATGGCACGCCAGTCTGACACCTATACCTACCGGAGAAAGCCTGTACCTGTTTTATTTTAGTCTCTAAATGGCTTAAAAAATAATCAGTGGAGTACAAAAAAAAGTATTTGATTTGTCTGTACCTATGCAATTTATTGCAATCAAAATCCGCTGAATTAATTTTAATGCTTTTTCTTGCTGATGAGGGTTCCGCATCTCGAAAGGAGAAAATGAACCCTAATAAGATCACTTTGTTGTCTGTATAACAGTTTTTCTGACAAGAACCATTTTCTCAGGAACGCGTGGAGGTATAAAATTGAAGTCCAGGAGTCTGATTCGGGCCTGCCGGGTTCTTGTTTTGCAATTAATTTGCTACTACCTATGTTAATTAACATTTAGTAAAATATTGACATGGTGTTGACGTTTTTCTAAATGTTAAATGATAGAGTTTGTAGCTATTCATAAAACAATTTTTGTAAATATGTTAGTAGGTAGGTACACTGGTTCAATAATTCAATTCTCAATTAGAATTTAAATGGATCTCAATTTAATGATTGGATCGAAAATTCCCGTATCAAGTGATAGTTCTTATGACGCCAGTTTGCTGTACGATTCACCCTTAGATAGGCCGCAAATTAAATTTCTTCACTGTATCTCTGTAATGGCAAAATGAGCGTAAAACTATGTTCGTTAATATTTGCACCCCGCTGAGCTGTCGAGTAGTCGACGCACCGCACCGGTAAGTGCTCGTATAATATATAATTATACTAATGATGTTGACTGATGTTGAAACAGCAAGCCTCGTGTATTTCAGTTTCTTTTACAGTATTGTGTCTTAAGGTCTATTTTTTGGGGTTCTGTTGTGGATATCGATACTATCTTTATTTTACAGGAATGAGCCATACGTGTCATTTACAAACTTAGTCCCCGCGAATTCCTGAGAAAATTCTTTAAAAATTAACATCCTTACTGTCGCCTCTTAATAAATACTTGATAATAAATGGACGTACGCAAAAAAATGATCTTTTTATGAAAAAAAATATTCATTCGTATAACACAAGAAATAAAAACAAACTTGTCATTCCAAACTTCAGATTAGCCAAAACAATTAATTCATTCTTGGGAAATTGTATCAAGTTTATTAATACACTTCTGTACACATCTATTGGCCCACCTTGTATTTTCAGTTTCGTTTGGTCCTAGCTAAAATTTTATATTAGGTCGAGCAAAAAGTTTTTATGCAGTTTTGAACCTGGCACATTCACAATTTCATTCAATAGTCTTTTTTTTAATTTCGAACACAGAATTTAAAGAAACAAAAGACAATTTGGAGCCTGTTTGTTGATATCAAACAATCGAATACTAAGAAAACTTGGTTTTATTGGTTTACTTGGATTTAATTCTTGAAAAAGTGATTGATATCTTTGGTTTTGCAACAAACATTACTTATTCTTAACATTAAGGTGAGGTTCTATCAATATTCTATGGATACTTCACCTGAAGTCGCCGCCCAAGCTGTGGCACTTATTCAGGCCGGACACAGCCAAAGAAACGTGAGTGCTCAACTTAATTTAAGTCGATCTGCGGTCCGAAATGTGTATCGGAGGTACGTAGAGACTGGCGGCTTTGTTCGTCGCCAAGGAACGCCACGATCTCGGGTCACAACTGAAAGGCAGGATCGATTCATCGTGACGACCAGTTTGAGAAATCGTCACCTTACCTCCATTAAGATACAAAACCAACTTCGCGACTTCCACGGAGTAAGTAGTAGTAAGTAAGGGAAAGCGTTTCGCACAATGCTGCTTTGAAGAGAGGGTTGCTTATGGCAGTGGCTCATGGACTGTCTGGGGCGGTATATCCGCGAGCGGCAAAACTCAACTTGAGGTTGTTACAGGACCACGGCTGCCAACATTAAATGCTGAAAGGTACATTCGTGAGTGCTTAGAACCTCACGTGATACCATACGCGGACTATGTGGGCCCAAATTTCCTTTTTATGCATGATAATGCAAGAGCCCATGCGGCCGGCATCGTCAGGGAATATCTTCGGGATGTGAACATCACAGCTATGGACTGGCCAGCCAGAAGCCCAGACATGAACCCCATTGAGCACATGTGGGACGAGCTAAAAATACGTGTTAGGGCTCGTCAGCCAGTTGCCCAGACGATGCAGGAGTTGAAAACTGCCATAGAAGAGGAATGGGAGATGATCCCTCAAAATTTCATAGAGCGGTTGATAAACTCTATGCCTAATCGTATTCGTATGAGAGCTGTGGTAGATGCCCATGGAGGCAATACGCGTTATTAAATTAAACCTTTATTTGATAAACATGTTTTTTATTCAAAAATAAATTGCCTTTAACAAGGCGCATATCCGACTCGTTAGGCGTAGCTCCATGTCGTATGGTATTCTGAATTTAAATTTAAAACAATACGATCGAAAAAGATGGTAAAATGTATCAGGTTTAAAACTGCATCAACAGTTTTTGTTCAATCTAGCAATCATATTACGGTAGGGGCCATCGAAACCTAAACTCTAAGGTGGGCCAATAGATGTGTCCAGAAGTGTAATATACCTCATAATATAATCGAACTACCTATTAATAAATTTAAGTTACATGTCAAAACTACCCTAATGTCGAAGGGGTATTATTAAATTCAAGACTATCTTAATGACGAGAATATATGGACAGTCCAGTCTGCAACAAACTGAGGTACATCAGTTTGTTGACCAAGTACCAGTTTATTTTGATTTGTATCATTATTTCTGGCTGCTAGTGGTGACTGAGTTTGTTTCGGCGTTTCTTCTCAGCACTTGCCATATTGCCTGTATCTTGTCTCGAAGCGCTAGTAGGGTCCAAAAGATAAGGAGGCATGTTCTGCCCCATATGTGCCAATATTGATTGATAATAATTATTGACGGTCATTATGTGGCATTTGTGCCCTACATTAATTAAATAACTTTTGATTTGATTTAAATAAAAAAAAACAAGCTATTCGTTGAATGAAATATAGCACTCTAGTATGGGATTCTATTTCACTTACGTATTGCTAATTCCTGCTATAGTACGGGTCCTTAGCGAGAAATGCGGTTTGATCCGGAAGTAAGCATGAAACTTAGCACGATTGCAGCTTTGGTATGTGTACTTCATTTCCGATAAGGAAACACGCTGGAAAAAAGGTTGCTTCTAATAATAATTATTTCAAAATTATGTCTAGTTTCGGAGAAATCTGTGTAAAAAACGAAATAAAAGTAATAAAGGCTTACACGGAGTTTGCGGTGAGCTATAACTCAAGTACCACTGGCTCTACCATAAAGTTTTAGGTGTCATAATTGTAGGTCAATACATAAGGGGTGGGGGGGAGAAGCAGTCATTTCCCAGCGTGTTTCCATCACGGAAATGGAGTACACATACGAAAGCTACAATCGTGCCAAGTTCGTGCTTTCTTCCGGATGGGACCATAAAATCGAATTTTGTTAGAAGCAGGAACCGTACTATTATAACACCATCGAAATGTAAGAATTGGTTACTTATTATTGGATATCGTCGGTGTAATAAATAAACCGGACAAGTGCGAGTCGGACTCGCGCAGGGAGGGTTCCGTACACACTTGTGAAATTTTTGTGATGGAACAACACAACGACCTTTTTTATTGCCTAATTTCATCAGTTATAGGAAGTACCCAGATATAGGAAGTACCCTAATAGGTACTAACCGAAGTATTTTTAACAATTTGTAATTTATCTCAAAATAGCTGTCCGTAATATCTACATAATACCGTGTAAATTTATGATTGACAGATTGCTCACCTAATCTTGCCTCATAAATCCTCTATGCAGAATTGAAATTGATATCATAAAAGTATAATTAAAAATAACTGATACACAAGTAATTATTTATCCATTAACGGTGGACAGTTTTCTCAGATAGCAGTATAGTGTGCCAAGAAACGACAGTGAACGACAAGGTACTCCTAAATGTTAATTAAGTACCTATTAAGATCATATCGAATTTCTCTCAACAAGGTGCCAAAGTCTCCTCCTCCTCTATTCACTTTCTATCAAGATTTTGCTTCCGTTAAGGATATTCTTAATATAAACAATTGTACCTAGTATCATATAGTACGAGAGGTTTCATTAAACACTGTATTATATTTTTTTATTTTTCCTGGGATTTAACGCTTCCGGAACTTAGA
Organism: Pyrausta nigrata; assembly: GCA_949316185.1. Classification (NCBI taxonomy): domain Eukaryota; kingdom Metazoa; phylum Arthropoda; class Insecta; order Lepidoptera; family Crambidae; genus Pyrausta; species Pyrausta nigrata. The sequence goes on from OX438936.1 coordinate 8,402,390, forward strand.
AAACTTTTCAGCGCGTTAAAAGTTTCTTTTAATCGTCTTTTAATTAAGTTACTTAGTCATAACTACGTGATTACTAAGCCGGTACTGCCTGTATAGTTTCATTAAAAAACTAAGGAAACAGAAACATTGTCTAAATGAGTTTACTTGTATTTTTTGCCTTATAAGAGAAAACATTAATAATATTCTAAGTAGAACCAAAAGTATTAAATCAACTTATGATAATTACATTGATCAATCAAGCATAGTTTCCCTTTTTCTGCCTACTTCCTTATAAGTGAAGTGCACAACCACCTGAATCATTAAAAGAAACAAATAAAAATTGTTACGATTCCACTCGAATTTACTCCAAAAAGAACAATGGCGTAGCTTTGTAAGTAATAGGTATAGAAAGAAATGACGTTGCAAATGGAAGAAATATTGCTAGGAATGGTGCCTCAAAATGGCTCTTAGGACGTAATGTCCGATCGGCTGAAGTGAAAAAAGACATAGCGATAGTGCGACCACAGAATGCGGTCGTGTGGGTCTGTGAGTATTAAAGGAGCTTCGGAGCACCGGAGTGCGGCTTCAGTGATTCAGATAAACGTTCGGTCAGCATTCATATATCAAGCCGATGACGCTCCCCAGAATACGGGCGCGCTCGGTTTTTCACTACGACCGATAAAGTTGTCCAATGAAGTATTCCGGTGCTTGTTTTAGAAGCTTTTCACTAGACATACGAGTATTCCTCTCTTCTTTTAAGCAAAAAGTTCACACATTTATTAAATTTAGACTCCCTTTATTGGTATTATTTATTTTGTCATTTTTCTGCCTGCATAAGCTTAGGGTATTTAGATAAATAGACAAATTACTTGTTTTGCCTTTTTCCGTATTAAAAAATCGGCATTCCTTGTTTTTATTATAATAATTACAATTTCGATGTTTTTGACTGTAGTGCGTACTGTAAATTGAAAAGTACAGATTAGTGGTAGCAGTATTCAAAATAACACAATATTCTAACTTTTTATGTATTTTTTTATTTTTTCTATGTTTCCGTAATCCCTAGTCCATTACCACCATGACCTCATTTCAGCTTGACCTTGACTTTACGTTGTGTAAATCCTGTAGTCTCTTTAGTTATGCTTTTTATACAATTTATCTCTTTCTTGCAAGCGATCGGAACTAAAAAAAAAATTTATTACAGGTGCAATCTTCGATCAAAACACTGAAGAGATTCAGAATGTTTTCCGATATGCGATGACTGTTCACAACCAGAATATTAGTAGCCGACGGCTTGAGTTACAGGCTTATGTCGATGTCATCAACACAGCAGACGCTTTCAAGTTATCGAGACTCAGTGAGTATTATACTTTTATACTTACTTTAAACAAGTAGTTCTTGTATTTTTAATTATTTATTTATCTCGGAAACGGCTCTATCGATTTCGAAAAATTTAGAATGTGGGAGTTATCAAGTGTGAAAAATCGATGTAAATTAGTCTTATGTTTGGAAAAACGCGTGTTTTCAAGTTTTCATGCGTTTTTATTTCGTAATTATTCGACGCAGAATACGGTCACTAATTTCGCACCGGTCGCCATGAGTGTTAACGTAGTGCGTAAGACGTGGGACTGAAGGCATCTCCGAGCGAGATTCGAACCCACGTTGTTCGAATCTCGCTCAGCGATGAAAAATTTTTATCTTTTGTATTTTTTCTTCTATTTATTCAAGTTTATAGCTGTTTTGTTATTTAAACAAGACTTACGAATAATAAAGCAAGCGAGCAAAGTTTGATCGCCCAGGTACTTTTGCTTATGCCAGGTATATAACGGTAAATAGACGATAATAATAATAATAATATGTATTATATTAGTTACTCATCTTATTCTTAATATTATAAAACAAAGTCGGGTTTGTTTGAATACTTATAACTCGAGAACAGCTAGACAGATTTTGATAATCTATGATTTGTCGAATTCGTATTCTCCTAGAATAGCGGGGATCCGCTAGTGTAATTATAATTAGGGAGAGAGTGAGATAGATTTCCATTTTTAGTAGCTTGGATGATAGAAGAGTCTACAATGCATGAAGATTTTTCACCCCCGATGCAAAGAGGAAAGAAAGCGGAAAGAGGGGTGTTATAAGTTTGAAACCTATGTCTGTCTGTATGTATATGTGGCGCCTAACCAGATTTTAATTCGGTTTTTTTGAAAGTTAAATTAATCAAATTGGTTCTTTGATGAAAATACATGTAAGCATTTATGGAGATAGCCAACTGCCTGCCAAAGCAGTAAGAGACCCGACACAGTGGTGGTGCATTGACTTAAACAATGTTTACACTAGGCAAATTTAGGTGCAATAAAAAAGTAGGTTGACCGTTTAAAAAAATATAATAAAAATTTAAAATTTCAAAAACCTCCAACGCAAAAAAGAAAAGCGAGCATTTAAAAAGTTTAAAATAATACGACTCTATAAAGTTGGAGGACGCAATAATGTTGCGGCGGAGTATTGCTTAATTAAGGTTTAACAACAAATCTTGGTAAGTGTATATGTAGCTGTACCTATTTAGTAATTAATTGCTTTAAACTTAGCGGTACCTCTTACCGCGACATTATGGCGTCCCCCATCTTTATAGTGTCGTATTATTTTTAACATTTTTAATGCTCGCTTTACTTTATGGCGTTGGGGGTTTTTTAAATATTAGACACTACGTTTATTTACCTACACGTTAATTAAGTTTTTATTTTATCATACTTACTAATAAAGTGATTATCACGTAAAATTTTCTCATTAATATAAAATTTTACCTCTAATGAGTTCTCTCAGATGTTGTAAACTTTATGAGTCCAACACTATCTACAAAAGACTGATAGTAATGATGTTATTTATCTCGGCTTATTAAACTTAATTAGCAAATTCATTAACAAGTGTAATTTAAGAATAATGACTTTACTTATGTAGACATGTATTTTAATATCAGCTTTTAAAAAAAATAAACTAAAGTTGAAAGTCAGGCATTCATTTAATAGTAAAATACTCCGATATAAATAATTTTTAATTTTCTAAAATTAAGGTGAAGGAAATCAAAGACATGCATAAAATAAAAATAAATAAAATAAACCATGTTCTTGAGGCAAGGGGGCGAGGGTGCTGGCTACGTTACCGCGTTAGTTAGCTATACTTATTCTTCGAGCGAGGAACGAGCCAGCTTTATGGTCACAGCGGTTGGTCACGATGGTCCAAAGGTTTCAACACCAAACCGCGCAAACACAATCACTTGTAAGTGAGGCGTAGTTGCGAGTCTTGGCGTTTTTAGCCAACTCCGCCGCTGCTTCAGCTTTTAGCGCTGATTCCCTGAGATGAGATGGGGCCAAAGTATCGACATAAGTCCCAAACTAAGGCCCGACCCCACTCCCAGGGAATGAGCGTGAGTCCATCAAGTCTCTTGCCATCATCACGTACTAAACCACGTGGTTCCAACGTGGAAGGAAATTTGATGCTGGCAAGAGCTCGCCTGATGGCGTCTAATAATAACGTCTTACAATTGAAAGTTCTAACATCACACTTTTACACCCAACTTTTTCAAATTTTAGTAATTCGAAAGAGATTTCAATTTTTTAAAGAAAATGTCTATGCTAGTAAATAAGAGCTTTTGACAACTACAAGGTAATTATCGGGTCATATCTCGATTCAAAGTCAATTGTATGTATCAACTGTTGTATAATGCAATTCCAAAGATATATTAAAAATGTAACATTAATAAATAACTCTGCAGTCAGCACCACTATCAAAAAGGCATCCTATATTGACAGAAGCAAAGTTATTAAATATCTCCAAACACGAGTAACACGTAATCAATGCAGACATAATACACATTCGAACGTAGTACGATGTGTTTTCTTATCTGTAGATAACATATTAATAATTCTCTATGAATATATTCATAGCAGGTAATATCTTCAAATATCGACATTCATCCATCACTGAAAGTACGAGGGACTGAAGAATCTGATTATCTTATATATTAGACATTCCAACTTGCACTAAGGAGAATTTCAAAATAGTCTGAATATTATGTTATACAGTACTATTCTCCAGGATAAAGCATTTACTGATAGATGAACATGCACATTAAATTATCTTAGCTATTTCAGGCTTAATAATATAATAAGTCAGCCTATTAGATCCCACTGCTGGGAAAAGGCCTCACCTCAACTATGAGGAGGAACGAGCCATACTTCACCACGCGGGCTCAGTGCGGATTGGTGGAGGGGTGTATGTAAGGCAAGTGACAAACCTTACTGTCAGAAGTTATCAAGCCGCCCTAGGGCCTCTGACTAGGCTTAACGACTAATACCACAGATATTTCAGACTTACTCATTACTATCTACTATAGCTTATCCGTGTGGTCCGTGTTAAAAGACCTTGATTGATGTCTAAAGCATTAGTCGATTTTCCTAATATTTAATATAAGGTGAATTTGATAATAAATCTATTAATCGAATTACCTATGGGATCCTACCGTGAATGTAACCTTTGTGTTACATAGATAAGATAGGCTAGAAAATGTCCTTATTTAAAAAGTTACTGATAAATAAACAATTTTTACAAACACATTTCAGCAAACAGTTTTCATCTTACTGTATCCGACATCAAATCCTAACTAACAGCTGACATAGATTGTAACTTTCTGTGTGAAGAAAGAACGTACAAAAGATAACAATAATAGCATATTTTTGAGTCCCTCAGAAAATGAAAACAATACAAAAATACTGACGCGGAAATTAAAAGGAGAAACAAAAGCAAATTACCTGTGAAACAGAAAAAGCTTCGGCCGCAGACTCTCGCGCCTATTTCGCTTTAGTGAAGTTTTCTTATCATTGCATGTCGATACAAAAAAATAAAAATTTTGAATAGTTGAAAATTTACGATGAAAATTAATTACAATTGATTAATAGATGTAGTAATCTATTAATTAAATTGTGCTTACTGAGATATACTTACTACGGCCTAACCTAACCTAACCTAACCATAGCTCAACTTTCAACTGTCACTTTCAGTGACAGGTATTTATAATATCAGAAGTTTTTCACTTGCGGGTTCGAATCCCGCAACCGCCTGATTTAGAAATAAATAATTTGTTTACAACCAACAAGTGTTTGTGTGATGAGCACGATCATTTGTACCTAAGTCATGGATGTTTGTAAAATGTATATAAGTACGAGTATGTCTATCCGTTATTTTAGTCACCATAACACAAGCTCACGCTTAGTTTGGGGTTAGGTAATTGGTGTGTTTGTTGAAACAATTTACTATTATTATTATTTATAGCGACAACGTATTATTAGTCCTTTAAATGTTGTCAAAATGCTTTAAAATACCTACTGTCAGTTTCAGGCGCTATCTACATTTACATATTTATAGATCTTTACTTTTGATTCAGACATAAAAGTATAACCTATGCGTAGAGCTTAATCTTTTTATTTGTTTAATTGCTTATTACAACTGAAAATTACTTACTGGGTCACGAAACGAATACAAACAAGACAACCCAGGCCTATTTTTTTATCAATAAACTTTAACATTAGTATCGATAATCGGAGCACGATGCTATACATACAACAATGATTTTTTCAGACGTCTATGGGTATTTTTACCTAGTGAATCAAGCTCAAATATTATTTTAAAAAACGAGGAGTAGGAAGAATATTAAGTGTTCCCATTACATATGGAAATAACCTTGTCATATATATTTTTTTATAATACGTATTCGTATTCCTATAAAAAAACTTGTCCTCTTTGTTTTAGTATACATATTTTATTGGTTCAAAACACCCTTTTAATTCTATGAAATCAGATGATCGCTGCAAGGGGAAAAAAAACTAGCTTATTCACCGCGGCTTTGTCCGAGCTTTCAAGTTTCTTTAGTTCCCATTAATTCCTTCTAAGCTGGTTTCACTTGACTCAAAAAAGTAACTTTAAACTTTTCAGTGAGATTTTTTCTAAGGTGGTTGTTATTTTGCAAAACAATTTAAATACAGTTTAGTTAGTGTGTTAAGAAGTTCTAATATCATACATAGAAATATATTTAAAACCTAATTTACAACAGCCATTATTACTTCGAAAAATCTCGTTTGCAATACTTAACCCTAGATAGCTAACGTTCATAGGCTACCATGAAAAGCTAACCATTCGACTTTTTGACGAGTTTATTTAATTTGCTTGTTTAATTAAAACGGTATTATATTTTAACTTGTTTTATTTTATGTTTAGGATGTTAATTAAAAATATTTATTAGAAAAATATCATTTATTAAAGTTTTAATCTTATAAACAACAAATTTTTAAGGGCACTTTTATTTTTGAGATCAATAAGATACTTAAACTTACAAAGACTAAATAAGGAACTTTTAACGAGAAAAAAAAATTTTTTTTTGTTATTATCAAGAACACATCTCAAAATAATAAATAAATGAGAAATTGTTCAAATTTTTTTAGCACAAGTTGGGCAAAAGTCAACCGTATGTTCCCCGCAAATGGGAGCTTTGCAACTGTTACACTGGTTCTTTGTCATACGCCTTTTTTTGTAGGAACACAAACTGCAGCTTTTTCTTTTACTTGTAGAGGTGTTTTCAACTGTCAGAGAACTTCCAGACCCCGATGAGATAGAAAATTGACCTTGATCTGGACCTTCAACGCTCCGTTCTTGGTTCAAACCTAAGACATCTCTTATTTTGTCCTTTACATTTCGAGGCATTGTCGGTATTTCAAGTCGATGTTTTAGCCACGGTTCAGCAAGCTGTTCATGCAATTTCTTCATATATCCCCTTCGTGACAGTGGTTTACCTCCAGATATCAAAACATTATGGCAATAGAGGATGTAAGAGTTGATATTCGCTATATTGAGCATATCATAGAATATGCACATGGGCCACCGGTTGGTTTTGCGGTTGCATGACATATGTGCACACATTTGGTCAAATGTGTCCACTCCTATTTTTGTTTTGTTGTAAAACTCTATCATAGATGGTTTTTTCGTTGTTTTATTTACCCTCTTCGTCACACGAGGACAACAAATATACCATCTTGCTTGGTTTTGGTTTGAACGATAAAAGGGTTAATGGCCCATCATAACAGAACATAGACGTTCCGACCGCTCTTTCTCGGTTATTCTTCAATTCTTCAGGTATTTCTCTTTTGTTGGCACGTAGCGTTCCGACCATTGTAAGCTTGTAAGGCTGTTGCAACAGTTGTTTAGCTAATGGAACCGATGTGAACCAATTGTCAGTGGTTACATTCCTGTTTGAGCCATGAATACTTCTCGTCAATTCTTTGACAACATGTGAACTAAGGAGTTCTCCTCCTGTATTTGTACCTTTTCCAAGATACGACATGGCATCAATCATGTATCTGGTTCCGCTGTCACACATCATCTCAATCTTTAGACCATACTTTGCTGGCTTATTAGGGATATACATCTTAAATTTGCAGCGACCACGGAAAGCCAGCAATTGCTCATCGATGGTTACGTTGGTTCCAGGAATGTAATTTTCTCGACATTGAGCTATCAGCAAGTCCCATATTTTTCGGATTGGTGTGAATGGATCAGACTGCATAGTTTGAATTCTTATAGCCTTATCATCAAACCTGAGACATCTTATAAGAAAATCAAATCTTTCTCGACTCATACACGATATATATCGTGTTCCACAATAAGCTGTGTTGAACAATTCATCACTTGTGAGGTGATTATCATCCATCGCAGCAGCCAATATTATAATGCCGAATAAAGAATCGAGTTCCCCTTTACATATGTTCTTTTGAGTGGATGTGACCGTCTCATACATTTGTTTTCTTATAAAAATTTCAGCATTAGTCCACTTTATGATTTCTTCACAAATTTCATCAGTCATAAAGGAACGGAATAAATCTAAGGGGCTTATAATATTTTTGAGTGAACGGCCAGGGCCTCTAGCTGTGCGTACGATATTTACTGCAGAAGTTCGAGAAGAAGCATGCCCCTTATGTGTTGACCACACGTGACGATTTTTGCCTCGAATGTTAGCTTGCGGCAAGCTGATAATAAGATTGGACACGGGTGAAGTAGAATCTTCATGAGACTCACCCACTGGAACAACTTCTGAAGGTGACCTCTCACGTACTTCTTCACTGTCAGAGGGCTCATCGTGAATATCACTCTCCACGTCGTCAACCAATAAGTCATCTTCATTATCACTGCCAGATGAACAATCCTCGCCACAATCTTCATTTTCTAATGCACGAAGTATTTCTTCGTCCGTTATAATCGACCTCGCAGCCATTCTTCACCATTTATGTACTAACCAAAAGAAATAAAACCAAAATCAACACACAGCATAAAACATAAAAGCAATTATAAAAGTTTCACAAAAGCTAACCATTCGTCAAAATGACGAACATACACCTAATATCTCGCAAACAAAAATACTTACCGGCTAAATACGACCTTCGCACGGCGCACTATAGCGGTCACTAAGTTGGCTCGAAAGCGCAAAAGCGTACGCACAATAATTAGAAAGAGACAGGAAGATATTTGTTACGTGCTCGTCATTTTGACGAACGTTAGCTATCTAGGGTTAAGTCGTAGAGGTACCGCATATATTCGAATGAAAACGTGTATTAGGGTTCCGTAGTCCGACAATGAACCCTTATAGAATCGTTCAGTCCGTCCGTCCTAGTCTGTCACAGCAGAATATCTTCTACGTTTATGGACTGATTTGCATGTAACTTGGTTCGAAGATACTTCACATATAGATCTCATTTTTTAAAATACAAATAATTAAAATTACCCCTTTTTAATAAATAATTAACTTTAAGGGTAACTTTTTAAGGCTAGCTTTACCAAATGGTAAAGCTGATAAAAATATCTCGCAAATGCGAGATATAGCCCGCCAAAGTCGTTTACATGGTGCCCCCCCCCCCCCCCCTGTAATTTCTAAAGTCTTGGACCTATAAACTTCAAATCACTCACGTAAAGAAACAGGCGCGGAAACTCTTATTTAATTGTTTTGGGTATCCTATGATGAATACTTTTGAAATTATGAATAAAGTAAAAATATATACTTTTTTCCAAAAGAACAGTATAAACTAAAAAAGTTTTGTTTGCCTATACTGTCTAATGTTGTAAGTTAATGGTACGGAATCCTTCGTGCTCGAGTCCGACTCGCACTTGGCCAGTTTTTTTGTAAATGACATGATTTTGAGAAATAAAAAGTTATTTTGTACCATCTACAACAGCTAGTATCAAATAACTCTTTTAAATACCTTAAAACAGCTTTTTTGTCATTCGGAAAATTATGAAATCGTGTTACTATTATAACATCCTCAGTGACTTGATCAAATCATTTAAGAAATTGACCAAATCTCTATTCTTATATCCCAACGACGTAAAGATTGCATTTGTGTTTTACGTAAATTGTTAAAGAAAAAAATGTCAGCAACGATTTTTTTTTCAAAAATATTTTATCTTTTTACAGAACGAAACAGATGTTCGTTTTATTTAAATAAGGTTTATCAGCGGAACAGAACGGTGAAGCAAAACGCCTTTCAGTTTCATTAACGAACAAAGTTATTAGATAACATTGCATTACAAGAGCAGACAATACAATAATCTTTGTGAAGTTTAATTTCGCGTCGGAGCTCTAAATTACGAGTTATTAAATTATTAGATTTCTTAGCGGCGGCAGGTAACATTATGCGATCTGGGGCGGTCGCTGTATTAATGTACGAAATATTGCTGGTCCAGTCTCATAGTACAATAGGCTGATTTCACACGATTTACAAATCTTTCATAATTATATTTAATATCATCAAATAAAACCAGTCAAGTGTGTGTCGGGCCACGCGCAATGTAGAGTTCCGTAATAGCCCGTTATCACAATATACACCGATTCTGTGGTTTTTTATTCTAAAAATAATGATTGGCAAAAGAGTTTATGGTTATAATACAAAAATCTACTTTTGAATTATCATTTCTAACACGTACTTTGTCGGCGTAATTAGTATTCAATCACCTACAAAATTACAGCTTTCTAGTGCTGACGGTCTCTTAGCAAAACCTCGGACAGACAGTCTGTCTGTCTGTTGTTAGGACTACGGAACCTTAAAATGGTAATGTATGATCGTAAATAATATCGTAGTAATCAATAAACCATCCGTGCGTCATTGATTAATAACACCGTAGCATTGATATGTGTGTACAGTGGGTGACAGCAGGCAGGAGTGTGGCGACGTGCTTTTTAACGACCTGCAAGCTCGGTTGCAATAGTTATCGCTTTCGAATAGCTTTCGTCAGGAAAGCATTAGTCGATTTCGAAAAAAAAACAGATCATATTATGTTATAGATTTTAAATTGCGTTCATGATCGCAATAGCTTTCAAGTTAGGCGGTAAATCTGCCATACTCATCTGTGAAGTTTTGGACTTTTATACAACGTTTTTATAAATACGTTTTACCATTAAATTATAATACTAAATGGCTAGCTTCAATTAAACATGTGTACTATTCAGTCCATACAAAATAATAGCCGAAGTAACGCTGCTGAGTCAAATAACATAGCCCGTTGTGACTACACCTTTAGACAATTACCTTAAAAGCTTGTCACTGGAGCTAAATTTAATGAACTTGAAAATAAAGTGAATTGTCTTATTTAATCCGTCTTCGCCTTCAGAATTTTTTCCATCTCGCCCGTGATAACTGAATTAAAACTACGCTTTTTGGGACGACTTGCATCAATAGTGAATAGGTCACTTAAGCTAATATTCCATCGAGTCTCATTAGGACGACGGCACAATAGACAGATTTATTTTCATACGGCGTCCCGATAACAATTGATTGCCTATTGAGTCTGGAAACATGATACTTGAAGGAATAATATACAATCCTCACAACAGGTATCCAAGCACATGAGTACGACTATTTAATTTGTTAAAGTGTCGATTTTTCAAATCATTCGATAAAGGTTATGGCCGATTAATTACACAACAACCTATTTAATAATACAACAGTCAATAAAAGATGTCACAGATGAGGTAATGGCATTGTAAAATCCAAGCTCTATTTTATTCCACGAACATTTCTTATCTGTATCTTTGAAAATTGCGTATAAACACCAAATTGTACCTACCTTTATTGTATATACTCGTAGGTCATTAATCATGTTTTTTTTTTTTAATTTTAATATTGCTTGTTACAGTATGCAATCAATTTGCGCGAGGTGTGTTTGCGATGTTGGGTGCCGTGACTCCGGAATCTTTCGATACCCTTCACTCCTATACCAACACCTTTCAAATGCCTTTCGTTACGCCATGGTTTCCAGAAAAGGTATGTCGGTTTCATATTACGCATAGGTACTTTTTGAGTTTGAGTTGACTGTTAATGAGTGCTAACATTTATTAAATTTAGTCACTTAAAAATGTGTGAGCCTTGATTTTTTATCTAAATTTTTATTGGTTGTATTGAAATTTAAATCTAAAATTCTACGTAAGCCTTCTTTTGTCTTTGAAGTCAGTTTTCTTTGTCTTTCGAGTTGTGGATCATTTTGGTTTTCAAATTACTTTTATGTGCTTTTGACAAATTATCTTTCTTGGAAGATCTATAGATGACTTAGTACTCTTTAAGCTTTTGACATATTTTATTCTGGAAAGATGATAGCCGAACTTAAGTGTCATTGATAAAACATTGGTCAATTTATGAAGATGAGTACTGATGTGATTTCTTTGCCTGCACGATTTCTAAAATTGTAAAACTCTATTCTCTTTCTTGAAGTCCCTCTAATCTTAACAAATCGTTTTCAAAGGACCTTAGAAATTGTATTAAGTAATGAGTGGAAGCTAAATCCAATACTTTTTAGCAGTAGAGTTGAAAAGACCATTTATATCAATAAAGGAAACGGTCTGTACGAAAAATTAACACGTTTTCCTTTAGAGCAAAAGCCTTCTTTATCCTTAAAAAAAATGGATTTATTTCTTTTTATTTTGATTACTAATTTACAATTTGCCGATATGGTATGTACTATAGTTTTATGTACGTTATATGAGAAAAGCAAATAAATTTTGGGATTTTTTTAGGTAATACCACCGTCCTCTGGCTTAATCGACCACGCTGTGAGCATGAGACCCGATTACCATAAAGCAATTGTAGATACAATTGTGCATTATGGATGGAAAGAAATCATCTACATATACGACTCTCATGATGGTAAGTGAAATTGTGTTCCAATTGTTACCAACTAGTAAAAACTAAATTCTTGTCATCACGAGAACCCGAATAAATGTTCAAAAAAATTTGAGAAAAAATCTCCATAATGTTATCCTAAATTTTCATAGATAACCGTAACAAAAAGCGAGCCTCCAAATCCGACAGTCACAGCACTTTTTCTTGTAAGATAACAAACAGTAACCGAGGTGGAGACTGTTGTTTTTTCAGATTAACTTTTTAATATCAGTGAATATTAAGATAACACAGTACGAAGTGAGCTGGGCGAGGAGGTCGGGGCTTACTATTCTCTTTATCGTTTTGGTTTACAACAGAAATGGCGGTTTTATAAATCGTAAATTGTACCGCTGGCTGGGGATTACAAAAGCTGACTCTACCGATAATAAAATGTCGACACGAAAGAGATTGCGGCTGAACTGCGGCTAATAGTCGCTGCAGCGATTTAAAAGGGTGCCTATCACCAATGGAATGACGCCAAACTTCTTTCCTTAATTTTCGTTACTTATACCGTAAAGTCCTTAACCGCAAAAAACTTAAGATAAACAGTCGTTATATAGCAGCGGATTCAGAGAGCTACGAAGCTGGTAACCTGACGTGCTGATGTCTGCACTACATAAACATTTAAAAATTATATTTTATAGCATTACTGAATTTTTATACGTATATTTTGTATAGTTCATCACTAATATTATATTAATATATTATGTCATTGCAAACGTTTGCGCGATCGCAATTTTCTTTTAATGACCTTAAATGTAGGCTTGTATTAGAACAGACATCCAAGACTTATTTTAAAAATCGCTAAGCCAGCTTCTCGGATATTTCATCTTTATTTCGAATTCCCTGGGCTTCCGCGAGAGGCAATAAATAATATTTATAGTACAGGAGCTGAACACCTCATTCGAGACCGTACAAGTAAGGCTACAAGTTATGAAACTCGTTGGGATTTATAAGCGAAAAGCAAAATAATATGATACATACTTATGTACGTATATGTTCGCGAAAACTGATCAACTTTGTTTGATACCAACACAAAAGTTTCCCCTTGAAGAATTTTCATTTTGCGAACACTGATGGAACAGAGTTAGCAAGCGGGGTTTTTTCACGGCACCCTTTGATATTGATACCTAAATAAAATTTTGTAAAGGTACAAAATATATTGAGCACGGGTTAGGTTCTCGTACGTTTTTTGCTATTTTGTTCGTAAAAACTTGTTTGATGTGTTGGTTTTTTGGTAATTTAAACTAAAATATAATATTTAATGGATATTGATCTAAAGAAAGTTTTTGTTATTAAATTATATTAATACCTGTAGTATTCCACAGCTATGATAGAATTATTAAAATATTAAAAATATGATATTTTGTTCAATGGAAACGATATTTTTTTATTTTGTAAAGAAAATAGTGTAGTAGTGGTCGAAAGAGTGAACAAAAAAACCAACCTCTCATGGTAGTAAATGCTTATCTTTAAAATAAATCAAAAAATTATGTTATTCTTACATACATTATCTAGATAAGTAAATATGTAATAGGTGGGTACCGACGTAGATATAATTTTCTTAAAGTTTCAATAAAAAAACACTAGCTAATAAAGTTAAACTAAAGATAATTATCTTTCAATACGATACTTTCGTTACTTATGAGGAATTTTCACCCTAAGATTGTAATCATAAAAATGCGGGACATTCCTTGATTGACAGAGAAGAGCAAGTATTTTTTTGAAAATCTTTGAATGCTTACTATTAACAATAAAAATATTTCATTAAAACAAAATTTTGCAGATAACTTCGCGATTTATTTACATTTTATTTAAACACGAAATTGTGTTTTAATGAATCCAACAATTCGCGTAACGAAGAAACAAATAAAATTATTTATTTGGCATTTAAATATCATTATCTGCAATTTGAGGTAGCTACTTTTCCTTGGTGCCTCATAGCCTTAAAACTGTATTATATATTGGTTTGCTTACCCCAGATATATACACACCTGCCGACTTTTTTAAAGATAATAAGAGATTACTCGATTGGCACATTTATTTCATTCGATTATCGCGCCACGTTCACCAGTATGGCCATAAAGTTTTACGTGCAGCCTAGATTGTGCGACCACCTCCGCAGTAAAACTGCACATAATGGCATTACAAGGTCTTTCTTTACCATTTCACTAGTCTGCTTTGCTCATTCCCTTCGCTAATCGAAATTAGAAATTGGATTTACACGATGGGTTAACATTTTTACTGTGAGAATGATAACAAATTAATGAAATTTAGTGGAACTATCATCTGTAATTAAACATAGGAAAAAAACTTCATATGAAAAAAGAATAGTAGATTATTCACCAAGGGGGTAAAGTGATGTCTTACGTCACGGGCGTCAACTTGAATTTCGAGCGTAACGATGGATTCGAGAGTTAAGTGTTTACTCCCGATCATAGCGAGGGAGTTAAAAGTAGAATCCTGTGTGGAGCGAGGGATTTAAGCTCGCCCAAGACGAAGACATCTTTAGCCCCGAGGAGAATACTCTGCTTTTCACACTTCCTACGAGGCAATAAAAAATGTACTACAAAAAACTTATTTTATCTTTAACTATAGGTATATCCTTTGACTTAATATAATAATAATACCAGCAGCTTTACATCTAATGGACTCCGGTGTCATAAACTTCATCACTCGACAGTTTTACGGAAACATTGTTACTAATTTCTTAAAACACAGGTTCTTTTTCTTTATTATTTTGTTTTTCTAGAAGCGCGCGCTTTTTTTTCATTCCATTTGTGCTAAAATTCTTGTCTGCCAGGTTCAAATTTCAAATATGTTCCAAAGGGAACAGTGCTGGACCGGCTAGTGTGATAATGCCAACGAACTCTTATTCGAAATTCAAATTACTTTGCCTTCTAGGGGCGTAATGAAATTTCATACAACATTACGTCCCTAGGGATGCAATGACTCACTTTGAGTCAGGTTTACTTGAGTGTAATTGAACATTGCCGAGTAGGTAGTGTGAAACAATTGTTATCTCTTGAATACTGTCAAAGTAATAACAATATATCTTTTGGTAAAAAAAAAACAAACGAAACTGTAAACTCACAAAACTTGCACGAAATAAGTGTACGGTACGAATAACATTTATTTTTTATTGTACATTATAAAGGATAGGCATTTTTTAATATCTAGTAGTTGGTCGGCAGTCGTTCTCGTGCTAATTAACCCCCGACGCAAAAACGACGGGGTGTTATAAGTTTGACGTGTGTGTGTGTGTGTGTGTGGCATCGTAGCTCCCGAAACGATAAACCGATTTTGATTTAGGTTTTTTTGTTTGGATGATTAATTAGTCTAGAGTGTTCTTAGCTATGTTTAATAAAAATCGGTCCAAGATGGCCGCCGTAACAAAATGGCGGATTACATATGGGTATCCGATGAAAGGGCTGACTAGTAGAGTACTATAATACACTATGCTAAATTTCAAATCCGAGATGGTCGCTATCACAAAATTGCGAATTGCATTTTATTTCACAACTCTTTCAATATGGGTTTCAAATGAAAGAGCTTGGCTATTGGAATAAAATTACCTACCTTATTTTATAATAATTATTTATTATTGATAAAAAAACCTGATGAACCTGAAACACCAAATTACTTAGAATCTTAAAACGCAAGAAACTAATGAAATGAAATAGAGACGCGATTAAGACGCGACAACATTATTATTAAAATTTTTATACCTACGTATTTACGTAGGGTGAAAATTTTAGTTTTATTTTTTGCTTTTTATAGGCTTTTCATTTAAACCAACTGTATTGTATCTAGCTATAATTCCATAGTTATTAAACCTTGTTTTAGGATTTTTATGTGCATCTTTTATTTTGTGTTGGTGGTTTTTTAACTTTTTTATTTATTTTAACTTAAATACCTACTAAATTATGTACCATATAATTATATACACACACTTGTGCGTTACCTATTTTATCTAAGTATTTATGTATATCAATAATCATAATTATGTTTTAGTTATACGGACATATAGAAAGTTTTTTTTTAATTTGGACTTAAATTATTTATTGATGAAATGATGATACATCACATAGAAAATCTGGCGCCAGCTCAATAGAAAAAAAAATAAGAGATTCAATTAGTTGTCTCTTAATGCACCAAGTTGACCGTTTACTCACTTTCAGCATAAGGTTTACGCTAAGATATACGCCCTCTTAACGCGCGTACACGATTACAATCTCAAGAAAGCGTCTCAATGGGGCCGCATCTTTTCCCTGGAGGTTTAAAGGCCTAAGCAACTTCTACGGAGCGTTTTATTAAACTCGAAGAATAGTGTAGGACCTTTGAATAACGTTCTGAAATGGCAGTCACTGTAAGATTTATTCAACACGTAAAACCTGATTAAGTGACACGATACAGAAAAGGCGCGATAGCCGAGCAGAGAAAAACTTCACTTCTCATGAGCACCATCTCGTGAGGTCGTGATCTCGATTTTCGCCCTTACCACTGAGTTTGTACAAAAACTTAAGTACAGTCTTTTTCAAACTATCTGTCTAACGGTGAAGGAAAACATCGTAAGGAAACCTGCTTACTTGTTGGCTAGTTGACTGCTTCGTTGGTCTAGTGGTCAGTACGCTGGGTACTACTACCCACGAGGTCCCGGGTTCGAATCCTGGGTCGGGACGAGAGTGTTGGGTTTTTCTGTGTTGAAAAAACTCAGACACAGCTCCGGAGTCAGGAAGATGTTAGTCTTAACACCCCCGTGCCTCGGAAAGCATGTTCAAAATTGGTGACTGAAGATGAATACGAAATAAATTCTAATTTTCTTCGAGTTATCAAGAAACGAACGTTAGGAGAAACAAATGAAATACATCAATGGGTATTTCGTTGATAAATTCAGACACGTGTAATAGCAATCTACATACGGGTGCGATAATATCATTATTCAATTTATTCAAGGCGGGCCGCGGCGCACCGCACCCGGCGAGTCACATGCCACGGACAAACCACACGGCCGCATGCATGCACAACTATCATAGCGAGAAGTCTTAAGCATATTACACAATTTTACAGCTACAAATGTAAAATAAACACTGCTTCTGTTTCATGTTTATAAGCATTCAAATGCGCAGCAAAGCCTTCAGCTGTGAGAGCGTGAAAATTCGTATCTTTTAACCTCGTAAATCCCAACTTAACTGTAATCAATATTCAACCTCATTAGTTTTCTTTTTTGAATTCATATTATTTCTTGAAATTAAACTGTAAAATTCCAGTTTAATTTCAAGAAATAATATGCATTCATCGAATGATTAATTGATAAATAAACTTTTGTTTTGTTGTTGTTGATAAATAAACATTAAAATAGAAACAATGGTAATTTATAAATCTTGAGCCAATTCTGATTACAAGGGACGATAAGTGATAGAACGTTTAAATTATTTACCACCTAGGAGAAAAAGATTCGAAACAAGACGAGAAAGGTTTTAAACTCGAAGTATTTACGAGTTTTAGTAGTTTATGGTTAAGCGAGACATAAACTTTATTTTGTGTCCATTAATCAATCCAGTTGAAAAGTTAAAACCGTTGACAGAGATACGTAGAGACGTTAATGACTGATTTAAAATCTTTATTTAGTTACGCGTCTTTGTTAATTACTGCATAAATATAAGTTTGACACTTTTTACGAACTAAATTTTGTTTACGCAATGAAAAGTAGTGATCTGTGGATATAAATATTATGAAGGGTCAATAAAAAATATTTAACAACGGTTGTACCTGGCGTACCCTTGCGTTGAGAAGCCCATGAACGCTTGAATTCTCCTTCTTACCGTAGTTTGAAATTATCTCAGAATCGCATCATACCATTTATTACTGGCCAATTGACATTCTCAGCTTACAGAATCATATTTTAACTGTAGTGGTCGACTTTGCGACTTAACTCCATCTAGTGACTAATGTCTTTTACATTAATTTATTTTTCTACCTAAACTAAATTTATTTTTCCCTCAGAAATCTAAATGTAAAGTTTTTCAAAGCAAAAAATTCTTGTGAACATTTTAGAATACTACCGTCTGGGAACTTTCAATCTTATCTTGAGCTTACAGCGTCCGAGTTCTCTCCGTACTGATCCTTATCGTTACAGACGCGCAGAATCTCGCCATGATCTGATACTTTATTGTGGCGTACCACACAAAAGGCAGTGTCAATATAATACAAAATACTAGTGAAACATAATATTCTACCTACTCTAATGGATTTTCAATCCAACCATGAAAATGCTCATAAAGGCTTTTGCGTCACCACACTGTACTAATGACACTAGCAATGTAACATGCTCTTAGAGTAAGGTAAAAATACATTTCGAAGAATGCATTTCCAGCTTTTACTTTTACGGATGACAGCACGTCAAGCAAAACACGACAGCATCTGATGAATATGCAGTTGTAATACTATTTTCGAACGAAATGAGTGGGTAGTCTGATGTGTTCGGTAGTCAATTGAACCAAACCAAATCACAGTTACCAATTGAAAGCCGCATGCTATTACAATAAGAAAGGTTTCATCTCAATACAAATCAAATAGCGAGGAAATTTTTCAATAAAATTTATGTCTATTACCAATTCTCCTTTAATATCGGGAGGTAGACAATATTGTGTCGAGTTGGTTCACTCCATCCCATAATATCAAAATGTAAATTTATTGCGTATATCTAACAGGAAAATTGATATTTATGCATTGTCGTAAATTACGGTAAAATAAAACCTTGACCTGAGTAGTCGCCTGTGTAGACACCGCCTAAATAGGTATACAAAGTGAGAGACTTATTATGAATGAGCTAAGTATCTTTTGGGGTAGAGATACTCAGCCCTAATATTACTAGCATTTTATTTTTAAAAACCGGCCAAGTGGGATCGGTTTGCCCACGAAGGGTTCCGTACCTTTTTCAATATAACATTAGATTATAATATGTACCCCTTTAATTTAGTTTTTAAATCGTCAAAAAAATGTATGGTTTGGGAGTGCCCATTGTGGCACTTAAAATCATTTTATTTTAATTATTTATTTTTAAAGCGTATGCACAACTAAATATTCTACGAACTTTTCATGCGTCTTCCTATTGCCATCATTAATATCGAGCAAAATCAGCAAAAACATCACGTTTGTTGTATAAAAGCCACTTAAAAAAAAATTATTCTGTTTTTTAGTATTTGTTGTTATAACGGCAACAGTAATACATTGACTGTATAAAAATCAACTATCCAGCTATTACGGTTCATAAGATATACCCTCACATGGACAGTGGAGTCTTAGTAAAAGGTTTCCGTTTTTATCCTTTGGTTACGGAACCCTGAAAATCAGTGTAAGCGCTGACACAAAATTTATTAATATATGTATAAAATACAATTATTTTTATTGGTTCTAAGCTTCATAAAAATTAAGAAATGTGTCACTATATACGCCTGTATGAAATATTCACGCTGTACTATAAGAGTAATATTTGGCTAGGCTAGGTGTTATTTACTTTAGTTACTATCAACTTGGTAAAGCGAGCAAGTTGCCCGATGGGCCCGCCGTCGCGTATCCAAGCCTGGAGGCTATTGATTATGTAAACTGTAACTCATAAACAATAATGAATATTAATGACTATTCCTTTTAACTCTGAAAATAAGCGCTAAATGAAACCCAAGTACTCCCAAAATAAATAACTTTTGTTGGTCACGAACTTACAATAGGTTTTAATCTTATTTATCCTACATTTAAACGAGCCATTATTGCTATTTATTTATATATACATTGTGATCTCGGAAACGGCTCTAACGATTTCGCTGAAGTTTAGTATGTGTTATTATCGGGCGTCAAAATCTATTTAAATTAATGTAATATTTGGAAAGCCATGTGTTTTCAAGTTTTCATGCGTTTTTCTTTCGCATTTGACGCAGAATATGGTCGCTAATTTCATAACGGTAAGCATGAGCGTGGCGGAGTGCATAAGAGCATGGACGAAATATATAAGGACCAACAGTCGCCATACAAAGATGCGTTCCCCGATTTTTGGTTCATTTGTTTCTCACTAGATGTATATAGAGGTAACAATCGCTGATTAGAATGCATTTTTAACAACACTTTGCAAACTGGAACCTCAGACCCAACTAGATGACGTAGTAAATTTAATTATACAATAGATGGCGCTTAATGGCAATATTTGATTTCGTAAATCTGCTGGACTTTTATACATTATACTGTTTATTGAAAATATTTTCGTTTTGGACCTTTTAATTAGCCATAACATGGTGTTTAATATAATTGTTGAATAAAAAAAAGAAATATGTCGTTCTCAGACAAATTATTGCCGTACTTTTGGTGATTTTTATGACATTTTTTTTAAATTTTCTTCATTTCACACATTCTTTTTAATTTTTGTACGATAAGTATGATTATTTGATAACAAGTTGAAAATCTTTTAGAACTAGAGGATAACTACTCAGTAAGACGATATCGGTAGTTTTGGCTGTAGCCGTCCCTGTCATACGTAATATTCCAGCATGTTAGTGCGAACGAGCGCGACGACTCAAAAATACTCTCACTCTACTACACTCTCCGAATAAAACCGAAGCCAATATCAGGGCTGTCGCGCGGTAAATTTAGCACTAAGTTTCCATACAAAGGCATGATTTTTGTCGTCAGTAGGTAATATGTTTTTAATAAACATGGTAAGTTTTAACGTACAACATGAACACACTGACCTATGTAAAAGCCTAATTGGATTTAAAGACTACCTAATCGCGTGATTTGTAGACTATAAAATGGATTCTGTGCTTAGGTACATTGTTTAAAAAACAATAATACTTCTCAGGCCTTCGTTTAGTTAGCAGTTAGTCATAGGTTTAAGTTAGTAAAATATATTGAAGTGTTTAGGTATTTTATATTCGTATTTATCGTCTGTGTGTACCGAATTAAACAGAATGCATTACTTTAGAAAATATTCCCCGAAATTCATTTGAGCGGATAGGCTCGACCTGTTAATTAATTTTGATGCAATCGGATAACGAATATTTTTTATAAACATCACAGAAAGATTTTACCTTTCGGATGAACTCGATTCCAACGTGCCCGCCCTGTCAAAGATTAACTTTAAATTCAGTCTCTCTCTTTCTCTGCTAAATGAAGGAAAAGAGACAGACTACAACCATTTAAAAACGTCAAATTAAAATGTATATTTACTTTAAAAACAAAAAAATGAATTAAAATAAAATAAAAACCTTTAAGGAGCCGCTTAAAGATTTCATTTTATTGTTTGCCATTTCAAAAACTAAAAAAGGTCATAATATAGTCACTACTTGTACTTTGAACTTGTTCGTGTGTAGATAATCGTACAGTCAAACTTGCGCACCAAGGGTTCCGCCCTTGGTGCGCAAGTCTGACTCGTACTTGGCCGGTTTTTTTCGTTTGTATGGTAGATAAAGAGTGACTGAACTCTCTTATTGTATGTCATGCCATATCGGGCAGTTTCAGTTTTTCGTCAACAGTTTGAATTTGAAATAAAATTTGTAACTGTGTACACCTCATATCTAAAAACCGATAAATACTCACATTAAATATCATAAACAGTGTCCTGCAATAGTGGAAAAAAATATGCCAGTTTGTTTTTACAGTTGACGGTAGTTTTAAGTCTTGCTCTTTCAGTATCGATTTTCAGACAGTTTTACGTTTAAAATTGCAAATGCTTCGAGTAGTTCTAAGAAATAGGTTCTTGAATAGTCTAAAAATGAAAAAACATTTAAGTTTCCTCAAGTAGTTTTTTAGAAATCTGGTTTTAAAGTAACGTTCCAGATATGGCATCCTATGCAGTTGTGCAAAAAATACAACTCCAAAGATGTCATTCTATGCAAGTAAACCAAAAACACTGAAATTCATATATGGCATAGTACGCAGTATTGCATGTTTTTTGCAAGAGTATTGCTTTTTGATAGTACCAATTTTTTACTAAATGACTTAACTACAATATTGTTAAAAGAAAAATATTACAATTTTGAAATAATCACCTGTGATTTTGTTAAAAATACTTTTGATTTGTATGCAAAATGCATCTCCCAAATAAAACATTAAAAATTAAATACAACTCTTTGATTGATAAACAGGCGTTTGTTAATTTTTAGTTTAAAAGTTCGAATACTAGAAAGATTTTGCTAAAAGTTTAGTACTTTGTGACAACTTGATATTGGCACTTCATCATTTGCAATCAAAAGTTGATTTATTTACATAGGTATTCATCACTGCACACGATATAGTGGTGGCTTTTATTCCAGTACTGCATGCTATGACATATTAGGAAAACAACAAAATGTATGCCGAATTGAATGAGATGACAAATATGGGTTTTTGGATTTTTAGGGTTTTTTTTCTGAAAATTTGTGGACATATTTTTCCTGAGTTGTGCATCTCAAGTTCCACGCTATGACCAAATGACATCAAAATCCATGATCCCATGTAATAATCTTAGACAGTTAAATAACCTAGAAACTAAATAGTGTTAGTGGCGTGTGAAATAACATTTTCAGTTTGACATTCCTCTTTTACTCTCTTCGTCAAAGCTTAAACTACGGCACCTAGTTTTAGTACGTGCCGTAGCACCTCGTAATTGAGCTCAGTTGGCTCAGTTAAAAGGAAAAGTGGTCACGTGGCATTCGAAGAAATGGTATTTGAATGAAATGTTTTTGTCTCGATGCAATCTCTGGCGGCTGCCGAAGCAAGAAAGGGACATATAAGCTCAGACGAAAAATTGCTTCTTATATTTGACCAAACCAGCATTTCGTAGTCTCCAATTTCCTCGTCCAAAATTTGACAAATAATAATACCTGCTTATTTCTAAAATAATTAATCAAAAATTTGGACTATGCGCCTATGTTTTAGTTTCAGTGTTAATTCGCGTAGGTTATTAAATTTTGTCGAGCGTCTGAAAGTTAAGTTAGAAATTTTCTTGAAAGTTAAGTAGGCTCATATTTCCTTTGTTAATTCGAATATGAGAAAAATCGAACAATAAGAGCTGTGGTAGATAAATGTAGATTTTACTGTAAAAAAAGTTTTGCCTTACTTAAATAAAAGAGATGATTAGTCTCTGCCAAAAAGTCAAAGGGAAAATAGGAATATGTATTAGGTCCCCTGTTCCCCTTAAATAAATGACTAATAAAAAAAAACAATATCATATCGTTTGTTGTCCTAAATAAATGTAAAAAAATATAGATAAACAAAGAAAATGCAAAAAATATAAACCGGGATCGATCCCGACACTTTCAGATTTGATAATTTCCACAACTCAACGAATTGCGCCATCCGATCATTACGTCGTTAGTTGAAATGTTGATACTGTTTCCGCTGTTTGTCAACTACTACAAACCAAGAGCACAATTAACAGATTTGTTTTCGTACGGTATTTTAATAAACGCCATCTATGACTTTTAAGAGTACTAAATGAAATTGGCAACAAGCATGAAAGTCCGCTGATAGCAGACAGATAGACATTGCACGAAAATTAAAGCATTGGATAGCTATAATAGCAACGCCATCTGGATGGTACTCATTTTTTGTGAATTTCCGGGGAACGCTCTTTTGTATGGCGATTGTTGGTCTTTATATATTTGTCAAAACAAAATAAGGGCCACGAGGTATTTTTTTCATTTTGGTGTAAATTATTAAACATTTTTATATTGAAAGTAGTAAAATATTGAGTACACAAACTCTTTGATACCTAAACTTTTTTAATATTGTAGTATTCATCTTATGCTGGTAACAATTTTAAATAAAATTTGATTTAAAATTCTTTTTGAAAAGGATGACGCAAGGGTTTCTATGAAACCTGGTACCCGCTTCAATAATGATGTGTGATATATCATTAGACAGGTATTATCTTGTAGAACAAGAATTGGTATGGCGCTTGTCTTGATTTATTGTCCGATTTGATTACCAGCCTAAATTAAGTTCAACAAAATCAAGTCAAGTAATGAGGATTTTCCGTTAACAAAATGAAATCAAATAAGATTAATGTAAGTACGTTTAGTGTCGTTCATTACTATAACAATTTTGAGTACCTAATAATTAGAAAAAATACATGACTGACGCAGTTTAATATTATTTGAGATTACATTACAAAATGATTAAACAATGAATTAAATAAATGAAATAGGCTTTATGAAACTTTATTATCTACTAACACATCATTAGGGCAGGGCATAAACCAGGAGTCTCATAGTCTTTTTAGGTTTTTCTGCGAGATAACGGTGTTCCAGAAGAAGAGAAATGCCTGTCATGCAGTATCCACCCATCCCCGCTGACATGTCGTAGTCTAGCATGCCATTGTAACTTTTGTTCAGGTACACACATAGGTAACACACATTGCTTTTGGAAGTGGGTACCAAAAGTATGTAGTTGCTATTACTAATTCTGAGATTTTAGTAGGTTCTGTGTAGCTATTACCGGATTAACGATCGAAACTTGGTGCCTTGTAGTAACGTTTATTTAGGTTACTAATAGTCATCCAACGACGTATCAAATATTGGTGATGGCTACTATGAGTAGGTAACTGTTCTTATTCTGAGACTTTAATACCATGTACTTAGCTCAGAACGGACTAACGGTCGGGATTCAGCGCCACAGTAACTTTTATTTAGGTTACTAAGAGCTATCCAATGACGTATCACACATTGCTATTGATGGTGGTTACCAAAAGTTGGTGCTAGTTCTTATTCTGAGACATTAATACCGTATAGGTCTAAACGGACTAACGACGGGAAATTCGCACCATAGTAACCTTTAATCAGGACATTAAGAGCTATCCAACAACGTATCAGACATTGCTATCGGTAGTAGTTACTAAAAGAAGATGCACTAGCACCACTTATCCCGAGAGTTTAGTACTGTATAGCTCAGAACGGACTAACGATCGGAACTTAGCGCCATAGTAACATTTAGTCAGGATACTAAGAGCTACCTAACGACGTATCATGCATCGCTATTGGTGGTAGTTACTAAAAGTACGTGCTAGTTCGTTTTCTGAGAGTTTAATACCGTACAGCTCTGAACGGACTAATGATCGGAACTTGGCGCCATAGTAACTTTTATTCAGGTTACTAAGAGCTGTTTAACGACGTATCACACATTGCTATTGGAGGTGGGTCCCAAAAATTGCATCATCCTTTTGTTTCCATTGTCTTTGACGTTTTGCTTTTCTTAGTTTCTTGGTTTATTAGAAATTATCAGAGTTCATTGATATTTCGAGTCAGAAACATCTTTTGCAATATGCCACAAGCAAGCAGGCGTTATATGGACTCGCTGACAGCAACCAGAGCCGTAACAATAATTGAAGAAGGTCATTCGCAGCGATCTGTGGGTTTGCAATTGGGATTTTCTCGAAGAGCTATTCAAAATCGATGGAATCGTTTTCCAAGAGACCGGCAGTGTTAGAAGAAGACCTGGTTCGGGCAGAGTTATTACAACAGCTCAAGAGGATCGTTACATTCGATTAAGAGCGCGCCGAGATAGCACAACAACGGCCCGCAAGCTGCAAAATCGTTTACGGCTCACAACGGGTACTCGTGTCAGTGACCAAACTATTCGTAATCGATTGCATGAAGACCAGCAGGCATCAAGAAGGCGAGTTGTCCGTGTTCCATTAACCAGAAATCATCGTGCAAATCGTTTAAGATTTTCCCGTCAACATTTGGACTAGGACATAAACCAATGGGGCATTGCGCTCTTCACAGACGAATGCAAAGTTACATTTCTTAACGACGGTCGGCGTATTAGAGATGGGGAAGACGCGGCAAGAAATTTTCAGAAGCCTGCATCCATGAAGTCGATGGTTTTGGTGGTCCAAATGTAATGATTTGGGGCGGGATAAGCTTACACGGCAAAAAGGAGCTCGCTATTTTAAATGAGGGTACTGTTACTGCTCAGCGGTATATTGAGGAAGTTGTCAGACCACATGTGATCCCATTTGCCCAGCGAGCGGGTCCTGGATTCATCTTGATGCAAGACAATGCTCGTGCACTCACGGCTCAAGCGACTCGGTTTGTACTGGAAGCCTCTCAAAACCAAGTCTTGCCGTGGCCGGCGAACAGTCCGGACTTAAATCCAATAGAGCACATGTGGAATCAGTTGAAACGAAGAGTTAGAGACGGTGAGCAGGAAATCCACAACCAACAGCAACTCATAAACGCTGTTAAAAGGGCCTGGGACGAGATTCCAATGGAAAATGTCAGGCATTTGGTTGAGAGCATGCACTCCAGGCTTCAGGAGTGCGTAGCAAAACGAGGGGGGCATACCCGTTACTAAAAGATGAGCATGGAGTATTTTCTTTTGTTTACAGTAACTTTACATTCTTTTTATTTTTAACCTTAAATGAGTTTTTTCTTTTAAAAGCAAATAAACTTTTAATCATTATTATTGGAATAAATTTATTGGTCTACACTTAAAAAACAACATTAGTTTTCGTTATGGAGACAAAAAAATATATATTGGTATTATAATTTTAATGGTACAGACAAAATACCTCGTGGCCCTTATTTTGTTTTGAGTAGTATATATTTCGTCCATGATAAGAGGTAGTTTCGGTGACAAAAAAATTACTATTGATTTTTTATTTAAGTTTATAGCTTTAATTTTAGTTTTTTTTTTAAATAAGACTCACGCCTTAGTCTTTTTTAGTAAATAGTTGTAACCGAGAGAAGCTCCGTCGTCTAGGTACTTTGCCTAAATACAGAATACAGGTGTTTAAAATCTCATTCTATCAAAATAATAATAATAAATCAAATGGGTAGCCATTTTGCTACCGGACTATATCCTCTGATCCTCACTCGAAAAGCTTTGTTCCCGGTATTCTATCAAAAGATCAGGTTTCAAACGAAACTCACGTAATGTAGACTGAACCAAGGGAGGTCAATACTATCGTCTTTCTCACACAAACAATATGTATTTTTTACAAGCTTTTATTTAGCTTGCAATGTAACTATGTATGTTTGTTCGGGTGGAATCTTGCAACTCAATTTTGAAGCAGATATCTTCAACCGGTTGAGCTGAAATTTTGTATACACGTTTAGTTTGGATGACAATGCATGGTAAGATGCATGACGTCATTCTAAATTCAACATGGCTAACCATCCAAGATGGCGGACTCGTTATTTTCAATGCACTTCTACAATATTAGTATCAAATTAAAGGGCTTGCTGAGAGTAACTCAAAAAATAAAGTGACGTTACTAAAAAAATCAAAATGGCCGACTTGTAAATGCAATCCCCCAATATGGGTATCAAATGAAAGGGCTTGCTAAGAATAACTCGATAAATAAGGTGACGTCATTCCAAATCCAATATGGCGGACTTCTAAAGATGGCAGACTAAGTTTTCTTTGCTTTCTTACAATGTGGGTATCAATTGAACGGGCTTGCTGAGAATAACTCGATAAAGGTGACGTCTCTTTAAATCTAATATGGCGGACTTTTAAAGATAACACACAAACATAGTCATGTTTTTAAAGCTTTCCTACAATATGGGTATCAAATGAAAGGGCTTGCTGATAACATATCCATAAATAAGGTGACGTCACTCCAAATCCAATATGGCGGACTATAATTTTATGCTTTCTTAACATATGGGTATCAAATGAAAGAGCTTGCTGAAAATAACTCGATGTAGAAGGTGACGTCACTCTTAATCCAATATGGCGGACTTCTAAATCTAGCGGTCTTAGTTTTTTATGCTTTACTACAATATGGGCATCAAATCAAAGTGCTTGCTGAAAATAATTTGATAAAAAAGTGACTTCACTGTAAATCCAATATAGCGGGCTTCGAACGATGGCGGACTAAGTTTTGTATACTTTCTTACAATATGGATATCAAATGAAAGGGCTTGCTAAGAATTACTCGATACATAAGGTAACATCACTCCAAATCATATATGGCGGACTCCTAGAGATGGCGGACTAAGTTTTTGATGCTTTCCTATAATATGGGTATCAAATGAAAGGACTTGCTAAGAAAAGCTCGATAAACAAGGTGACGTCACTTCAAATCAAATAAGGCGGACTTCTAAAGATGGCGGACTAAGTTTTTTTATGCTTTCTTACAATATGGCAATCAAGTGAAAGGGCTTGCAGAAAACAAGCATGCGAGTTTAACTCCGTTGCTCCGATCCGTATAGGAATTTGGTGTATCGGGTTTTCTTGGCGTGAAGAAAAGGCGTGGTAGCCGAGCGGAGAAAACTTCACTTTTTCATCCGTGAGATCATGAGTTCTATCTCCGCCTGTAGCAATAAGTTTGTACAAAAACTTAGGTACCTACAGTCTTTTTCAAAGATATCGCTGCCTAACGGTGAAGGAAAACACCATGAGAAAAAACCTGCACACTAGTGTCTAGTGTGTGAGATGGAAAAGGCAATGGCAAACCATTCCATTAAATATTGCCTAGAAGTCGTTGTGTGTGTTTCATTCCACATAATGATCACGACCTTCAGTCATAACTCATGAGGTAAACGATGTTACTTGGAGTCCTCGATTATAATTATTGAGGTTGAATTTTTTTAATCTGAATCATTGGTAGGTAAACTTTGACGAGTTTAATTTTGGTGAGATATGCGTCAACAGCATTGCTTTGCCTGTCTAGGAGAAGGATAACTTCAAATCAAACTGGAATTGTGTTGACGCTGCGTAAGGCTTAGCTTGAAGTTACAATAATTAGGTTGAAGCTTACTTATGCCTTACGCGGCGCATTTCTCCTAACACCCAAGACAAGGTGTTGTACCTAGTCGGATAATAAGTTATGTCACAAATACTTATTGCAGCTCAATTTTAAAGCAAATATCTTCAACCAATTGAGCTAAAATTTTGTATACAGGTTGTTTAGATGACATTGCATGGTAAGCTGTGTAAGTCGTCTAAGATTTTGTGTATTGATTGTACTTTTTGGAGACCTTGAGTGTAAAAAATAAAGTCGAATTGTTGTTGTCCGTAGCATACATTGTTTAACTTTGATTTGTGTAATTTCGCGAGAGGCGTCAACAGCATTAGTTTACAACTTGCAAGTGGCATACAAACATTAAGCTTAAATTGTTCAAAAATAAAAGCAAGCATTAGGATGCTCTCCCTTCGCGCCTTCGGACTTTAAATTGCACTGTTTATTGGGCAGACTAGTACCACAGCGAAGGACCACGGCGAGTCGAGGTTAAAATAATTGGTTTTCCTATTTGCTGTATTTTTGAAGGGATTTCAATACTTCAGGGTACTAATTAGTGCTCTTCTTTGGTTACATTAGATTCGTAGCCAAACTATTTTACTCGTCGCCTAGCCATTATATTAGCCGCCATCCGTTATTTGTTGTTCCTTACTTACCTATGTCTAAAGTAAGCGAGCTTAAAACTTTCGCCACCTTTATGTCACTGTCGTTATTCAATTTTTAAAATAGCCCTTTTTGAGGCTTACCTAATTTAATTGTCACCAAATTTTTTTTTGATAAACTGATACCAAGGTATGTTAGATATTAGTTGCACATAGTTAATTACCCCTTTAGTTTTTAGTCGAAAAATAATAAGCCCATCGAATTTAACCGACAAACGCCCTTGCTTTAACGATGCGTTGAATGAGATAAACAGTAAGATATGCCTACAGACTAAGAAATCTGTCCAGCGATAACTAAAAAGTCAACAATAAATTACAAGTAAAAAACCCTTTTTTAAAACAAGCTTTTATGTCAATGCGCTAAAAAGTATAAAATAAATTTTCTTTTAAAACTTTTACGATCAAATAATAACATCATTACACAATTTATATTATATAAAAGCTTGTCGCGAGATTTTACCTGTGTAGATAACAAGTAAATTATATACACAACTTGATATGATTGACAAAAATTTTTAAAAATCAAACTACTAAATACGCCAAGTGAGTACTTAAATCCCGCGACAAGCTTTTATATAATATACATCGTGTAATGATGTTATTATTTGATCGTAAAAGTTTTAAAGGAAAATTTAATTTATACTTTTTAGCGCATTGACACAAAAGCTTGTTTTTAAAAAGGGTTTTTTACTTGTAATTTATTATAGTATTGAACTTATTCTAGGAGGTTTCAATAAAGAGGAACGTTAAAAACCGATTGACGAATCAGAACAATGTTTGTGCTTGACCAACCTAAACACAAAAGATGATTCGATTTCTAGTCGAATGGTTTATTGTTGGAAGTCGACGAGAATAATCATGGTTTTTCATTCTTGGATCTGTAAACAAAATTTGTGCGCTAAGTTTTTTCACCTAAAATACGTAGTATGCCGTATTACTGTATACATATAGATTATTTGGCCACATTGCGTACCTTTAGTTGTACTTGCAGGGCCTATTAGACTACGTAATATTCAGACAGTCTTAGCCCCATCTCCCTCCCATCATCCATCCCATAGATGGGACAGACAGACTAACTGGCTAACACTTATTACACTACGCTGAGTCGTAGTAAGACTGTCTGAATCGAGTAGTGTTATAAGCGCCTTAATGATTTAATCACATATTTACTATCAATACTTTTATTACAAAAAAATTTAACAACAATAGAGAAAACAACTGATACTAATTTAAGTTTTCTTTTACGACCAGCAGTTTAGTGCATATTTAATTTACACACATAAGATACAAAAATAATATTTAATCGTGAAAAATAACTAATATCAAACACAGAAAATAAAATTTATGTATTTATGTGTCACAAAATAAACAACAACATTGTTCCTTTAGGATGATTTAATTTTCGGATCACTTTGCAAGACATTTTACGTGTCAAGAGAAAAATAAATTATCTCGCGTTCAAGACCCTCTGCTGGCGAATTTAAGCTAAAAGCATTTTAGGACTGAACAGCATTAAAGTAATGTAATATCACCTGTAGTCAAGATTACTCCTTTAGTATTATAATGTAAATTGAATCAGCCCATCAGGGTACATTGTTGAGTTAAACAGTATTATAAAAATGTGGGTTATTTAAAGGTGGTCTCATTTTTTATTTATCGGTCAGGTATGTTTTAGGTTACAGTCGCCTCAACTAAATCAAGAACAGAGTTAATTAAATATTTGTAGAATTTACAGATTATATCCTCCTTCACAAACCTATTATTTTGACAACGACACTCCTTTAAATGTACAAAAGAAGAAAAACGTCTGATTGTGTTTACGTTTTCATAATTTCATGCGCGTTTCAAACAAAAGTACTCGGAGATTAAGCCACCATCATAAAGAACATGGGGAAAAAGCCTCCCCGAACTCGTAGCACTTATTTCATACCTACATATCGCCTACCCACTTATATACCTAAAGGGCGTTAAAAAAATCTAGTAACACAGTATTAATACCTAGTCAGAAAATCAATAAGACAACAATAATGAAGTCTTCCTTGTAGGAAGTGCTAAAAATATACAATTAGAATACAAAACAATAAAACAGTTCAATTGTTTTTCCATATCCATATAAAAAGGATTTCTGACATAGCTTACGCTCACTCAGAAATCTGATTTAGTCAATTTTGACGGACAGCAAAAAGTTGTGATTGAAAAAATGCCAAGAGGATTATCAGAAGTTTTACGAGCAAGAATAGTAACTTTGAGGGAAGAAGGATACAGCACGAGAGATATAGCACACAGACTTGCTATATCCCAATTCTGTGTCGTGACCACGTTGCAGAGGTACCACGGGATGGGTAATTTAGCTAACCGACCCCGCAGTGGTCGCCCAACTGTTTTGACTGCTGCCCAAAAGCACTATATTACATTGCTGGCAGCCCGAGACCCAACAATCAACGCTACTAAAATAAAAGCAGAAGTTCGGGCCGCCTCTGGGCTTGAAGTAAGCACTCAGACCATTCGGAATTGCTTGCACCAGGATGGATTACGAGCACGGAGCTCGCCAAGACCTCGCGTGGGATGCTCTTAAGCGAACTGTTTGGAACCGTCAGCCACGTCCCCAGACAGTGCCAGAGCTCAGGGAAGCCGCTATTCAAGAATGGGACAGGTTATCTCATGAAATGCTGGATAACTTGATCCTCGGCATGCCCAGGAGGATCTCTGCATGTGTTTGAGCCAGGGGAGGAGTTATATTATATTTCGTCACTTAATTCTTCAGATATAGTATAATTAACAGGTAGTCCTTTTATCATACATGCAACTTCGCACGTTTTTAGAGTAGTTCGATAACCGATTTGGTGATCGATTGAGGTGTAACTTCATACTGGTCACCCCTAGGTAGGTCGGCCATGTTTTACTCGTCATTCTTTTTTCGTGCGAGGCAACGAGCGCACGCTCCAAAGCAATTATGCCTAAACGTAGTGCCCAGGAGAAATTAGAACGTTACGAACGCAAAATAAGGAAACTCAAAGAACAGAAACGTAAACGACATCAACGTGTATTGGATTCTTCGGACGGTGAAAATGCAGAAGGTAGGTGAAGTGCCTAATTTAAGGTGATTTTATATACGATACGTGTGTAAACTATTATCGTCTTTAAATCGGGATAGACTGCGAGTCTATTGCGATGGCGGATAATTGCGAGTTACCCGCCGATACGTAACGTACCTACCTACGGTATTGTAATAGATTGTGAATTTATTACCTACGATATTGGCCGACTGCGAGTCACCAACCGAATGTGATCATACCTACATTATAATTATTCCGTTCTATAGAACCGTTATCGCCTTCGAGTTGATAACACTAGTTATTCCTAATTCACCATGAAAAGTGCTCAGTAATGTTGCATTATTTATGTTCATGCTATTATCACGATTTTGTCTGCGAGACAAAATTAATACAAGTTGTATATCGCGACTTTCTGAGGGTATATTATATCAATCTACAATGGTTCCTTTTTATTTCTAGAAACCGAAAACCCAACATCCTACGCCCTTGAAGTGGACGAGTTTTCATTGCCACAGTCTATTCAAGAAAAACCAGATGAGTTTAGTGAGCCGCCAATTTCGCCTCCCGTACCGCCAATTGCCGCAGAGTCGATGCAGGAACACACATCAGAAGTTACCGTACCGCCTACCGACGGCACAACGGTACAAGAACCTGAGTTAGACCCAGAATTATTATCAGCCTTGGGTACTTCCACCTCAGACACACCTGATTTTGGAGACCCCATCCATGGTAATTTAGCTGTGTTATGGCCACCATTACTGAAAAAGGGATTACCTAAGGAAGAAAAAAATAAACTGTTAAAAGAAAACTTAATTCC
Source organism: Pyrausta nigrata (assembly GCA_949316185.1). Taxonomy (NCBI): domain Eukaryota; kingdom Metazoa; phylum Arthropoda; class Insecta; order Lepidoptera; family Crambidae; genus Pyrausta; species Pyrausta nigrata. The sequence continues at coordinate 8,435,869 of OX438936.1, forward strand.
CTCTAATTGTCAATTATTAAATTATTACAAGCCCCAACCCTCAACCCAGAGATAGCCGCCGCCGTTTCGGAAATCGTCTGAGGTCGGGATAAAAAACTTCTAGGTTTCCAATAGAATCTAGGACAAGGCATATCAGCTGTAAACCGAGCGATGGACACCTTGTTGAGATCTGATGATAAGGTTAAGGCTCTCAAATATTTGAGCGATAGCTGCCGGCTTTTAACAGATCTACACCACTCTTTTACTAAAGATAGAGTAAAGCTGGTTGTACCTAGCTTAGAAAAAAGCTTTTTACATATAGTTCAGGATACCGAACGAGACGAAACGCTTTTTGGCAAAGCGTTAGGTGAAAAAATAAAAGCCAGCAAAGCCATTGAGAAACAAGGCCAACAGATCCGAAAGACCGGAAATCAATCCAAACAGAACTCAGCTCCGCAGCCGTCAACCAGCCGTCCTGCCCATCAGGGAAACTGGACAGGACCTCCTCGGTACCCCTCAAACAGGGGGGGGGGGGGGCAGCAGGACAGAGGCCAGCATCGAGACCAGCTCGGCGACCATACCCCACGACAACGACTCAAACTGCGTCGAAGAACTTCCAACAGAAGAATCGTGCCAACGCACAACACTAGCACAGGTACACGCAGGAAGATTAGTTTATTTTTATAACTGTTGGCTACATATTACCAATATTAATGTCGTATTATCATGGATCAGTCAAGGTTTTACAATCCCTTTTGAGAAGAAAGTAACCCAGTCTATAATCGCGCGGTCGGCACTGAGCTGTGATGATAATCAAGAAATGATAATAGCTATAGATAAACTCAATTAGGGGCTGTAACACCTTGCACCCTATGTAATGATCAATATCTGTCGAGTATATTTCTGGCCCCAAAATCTACTGGTGGTAAAAGGTTCATCCTGAACTTGAAAGCTCTGAATAAATTTATTCCAACTCCACATTTTAAGATGGAAGATTTTAGAACTGTTTCCAAAATGCTACCTCAGGATGGATACTTAGCCACGATTGACCTGAAAGAAGCTTACCTATTAGTTCCAATAGCAGAATCTGATAGAAAATACTTAAGGTTTCAGTTTCAAGGCCCATACTCTCCCGACCCAATTTTATACGAATTTACAGCAATGCCCTACGGTTTATCAGTAGCTCCGAGAGTTTTTACCAAAATAATGAGAGAAGTTGTTACTTACCTCAGAAGCCAGGGTCACAAATCGGTTATTTATTTAGATGACATCTTGTGCATGGGTAACAGTCTGCTCGAATGCAAGAACAACGTAAGAACTACTCTTGATTTGTTACATTATTTGGGTTTTATTGTTAACTATGAAAAAAGCTCCCTGAACCCTGAACAGACAAAAAAGTATCTAGGTTTTGTATACGACTCTCACAATTTAACTATGTCTCTGCCATCAGAAAAACGCAATAATATCGCTCAATTACTCAAAAAGTTTTCATGCTTGCCGAGATGTAAAATTCGCGAATTTGCTAAACTTATTGGTGTCCTCATTGCAGCATGCCCAGCAACCAAATATGGATTCCTTTATACCAAGATCCTAGAGAGACAAAAATTCATTGCCCTACTCGAAAATAATAATAATTATGAAGCAAAAATTGTTCTTTCGAAAGTAATCTTAGAAGACTTAAATTGGTGGAATCAAAATATTTTTACAACCTTTTGTGACTTAAACAAAGTTATTTATAAATATGAAATATTTACCGACGCTTCATTAACAGGTTGGGGCGCCATTTCCAATGAAAATAAAGTAAATGGACAATGGAAAGTAACAGAAAAGGAATACCATATAAACCAACTGGAATTACTGGCTGTATTTTTAGGACTTAAGAGCTTTGCTCGCAATGAATCTAATTGTGCGATATTATTGCGGATCGACAATACCACAGCGATCAGCTACATTAATAGAATGGGAGGAATTCAATTCCCCCGTTTAAATAAGGTAGCTAGAGACATGTGGCAGTGGTGCGAGAGACGAAACATTTGGTTATTTGCTTCATACGTCAATACTAAGGAAAATTGCGCAGACGCCGAATCTAGAAAGATTAACCCGGACACCGAATGGGAATTGTCAGATAGGGCGTTTCAAGAAATAATCGAAGTTTTTGGCTCACCGGAAATTGACTTCTTCGCCTCTCGCCACAATGCCAAATGTGACTCATTTATTTCTCGCAACCCTGATCCGGATGCTGTCGCTGTCGATGCATTTACTGTAGACTGGAAAGGTAGATATTTTTACGCTTTCCCACCTTTTTGTTTAATCTTAAAATGTCTCAGAAAGATCATCGATGACGAAGCTACCGGTATATTGGTGTTTCCACATTGGCCTTCACAGCCATGGTTTCCAATTTTACACAAATTACTAGCATCTAAAATACACTTTTTTACGCCTAATAAAAATCTGTTACGATCTTGTTACAGGGAGTTCCATCCCCTGCACAAGACTCTTATCTTGGGTGCCGCGAAGCTTTGCGGTCGTCGTTCGAACGGCGAGACGTCCCTCCAGCAGCAGTCGATTTAATGCTGGCGTCGTTATCCGATAACACTATTAAACAATATAACGTTTCGCTAAAACTCTGGTGGGAGTTTTTTAAGTCCAATAAAATAAGCGTCTTTACTAACAAAATCTCCTCCGTGATATCTTTCTTAACAGACCGATTTAACAAAGGGTGCTCATATGGATCTCTTAACAGCCACCGCTCAGCCTTATCTCTTTTTCTAGGAGAAAGCGTAGGCTCCGATGACCGTGTCAAACGTATACTGAAAGGAGCTTACAAATTAAAACCAAATAGCCCGAAGTACACTTCGACTTGGGACCCCCAAATTGTATTGAATTACGTTTCTTTTTGGCATCCAAATTTAGATTTACCTCTTGATAAAATTACAAAAAAGTTAACCACTCTTTTAGCTCTGTGTACTGCGCATAGAGTTCAAACCTTTTCGCTCATTAAACTTGAAAATATAATCATATCTGATAATGGCGTCAAGATATCCATTACCGACGTAATTAAAACATCTGCACCCGGCCGTGATCAACCAGTTCTATTTTTACCATTTTTTATCGAAAATCCGAGTATCTGCCCTGCTTCCGTCCTCAAGGACTATATTTTTAAAACTAAAAATTTGAGAACCGAGAACGCAGGTAAACTATTGCTGACAACAAAACCTCCACACAGAGCAGCTACCGCGTAGTCCATAAGTCGGTGGATTAAGGTAGTGTTGTCGGAGAGCGGCGTCGACACGCACACATTTAGCGCGCATAGCACACGGCACGCCGCTACGTCTGCCGCACGCTCCGCGGGACTCAGCATAGACACTATTAGGAAGACAGCTGGTTGGACCGCTAACTTAAATGTCTTCGCTAAATTCTATGACAGACCTATCTCCAATTCTGAAGGAGAATTCGCAAGATCTGTATTTAATAATCGTACCTGATTTTAGTTTAGTAAATAGAACCTAGAAGAAAAGACTGTTTATGTTATAACCATAATTTTTACAATGTCATGCCTAAGTTGAATATGATTAGTTATAGTAAGTAGTAGTAACTGGTACTATCTACATAATGGATAATTAAATAAAAAATATTGAAAGATATTTTGCTTGTTTAATTTAGGAAAACACAGTCTTAGACAATATACATCTCCATCCTGTGCAAAAATAATATTATACGAGTATAATCAAGCTGCAAAACAAAACTAGTTCTCTAAACATCTACCTGTTGATTATACTATATCTGAAGAATTAAGTGACAAAATATAATATATGATCAAACGAACTTCTAAGTGAAGTTCGATCATTATTATATGAGTCACTTAGTTTGAAGATATAGTTACCCAAAACCCACCCAAGGAGCCAGACATACGTCTGTGTTTACAATACCCTTTAAATGTTGTTTTGCAAACTCAAACTCTAAAAATGACGAGTAAAACATGGCCGACCTACCTAGGGGTGACCAGTATGAAGTTACACCTCAATCGATTATCGAATTACTCTAAAAACGTGCGAAGTTGCCTGTATGTTAAAAGGACTACCTGTTAATCTATATCTTCAAATTAAGTGACTCATATAATAATGATCGAACTTCACTTAGAAGTTCGTTTGATCATATATTATACTGAATAATAACATTTTATTTATAAATTGTTGTTTAAGTTTGGTTAAACAGTATTTTCCTTTATATCAAATTCCTCTTACAATTACATTATGGCTAATTACTCAATTTTTGTTATTAAAAAAATTAAATTAGATTTATTTCTTAATTTCAAACAGGGTTTCTCTATTTAAAGAAAACACACAACAAAAATTTTTTTTTGATAAAGTTTAATTTAAAGAAATATATCAGTTTATGCTAGTGATCTCAAACTTTTTTTGATGTGTGTATGACTACTGAAGTACACAACAATAGCTAGTCAGGAGGCAAAGCGCGCACCTCCCGGCCACCGAACACGCTCAAGTGCCGGCTACCGAATACGCTCATCTGCCGACTTTCGAAAACACGCTAACCCGCCTGCCACATACCACACTACAGTTCTCAGTTTTTCACCTTATTATTAAAACAAGTTGCTCTGTTTTTTGCATACTATTTAAATTTTACTATACTATACCTACACAAATTGTATCAATCAAACTAAACAAAAATAATGGTGCAGAGGAAAACTATTTAAGCAGTTGCTACTGTGATACCAAACCACGACAAATATTCACTTCATATTCAAAATGGGAAAAAATGTGGCCTGTCTTTAAAATTAAAAGCAAGGGCCTTTGTTTGGCACCCTAAACAGCTCTTCTTATTAATATTCAATTTAAAAACTTTTTGATACCACCCTTAGAAATTGTTTGGAAAAAATTCTAAATTTGCATTTTGACAATAATTCTTGGGTTCAGGCTTCGCTTCCTATTCGATTCGGTGGTGTCGGAATTCGCCAAATTTCTAGTATTGCTCTTCCCGCCTTTCTCTCCTCTCTCCATTGCACTTCCGTTTTAGCAGGAAAAATCTTTAAACATTCTCGCCAGCTCTCTGAGGTAAGAGAGGCGGAGGAGTTTTGGCAAGGTCTCTGTCCTAGTGTAGACATCCCAAAGGAACGTCATCAACAAAAACTCTGGGATGTCCCTCTTGCGAGAGAGACCTTAAATTCTGTCAGTGATTATTATCGTGCAAGGCTCTTGGCAGTTTCCTGCACAGATTCAGGCCACTGGCTTCATGCTTAGCCATCAAAAAATCTAGGCACCCTTTTTGATTGTGAGTCGTTCCGGGTGTGTGTGGGTCTGCGCCTTGGTACCCCTATTTGTGAAGTTTTTACGTGTCCCTGTGGCAAGGAGGTCGACAAATATGGTCTCCACTGTCTTTGTTGCCAGCAAAGTGCTGGGCGTCTAGCGCGTCACGCTACTCTTAATGACGCCATCAGGAGAGCTCTTGCCAGCATCAATGTTCCTTCCACGTTGGAACCACGTGGTTTGGTCCGTGATGATGGCAAGAGACCCGATGGCCTCACGCTCATTCCCTGGGAGCGGGGTCGGGCCTTAGTGTGGGACGCAACTTGCGTCGATACTTTGGCCCCATCTCATCTCAGGGAGTCAGCGCTTAAAGCTGGAGCGGCGGCGGAGTTAGCTGAAAACGCCAAACGACGCAAGTATGCATCACTTGCAAGTGATTATGTGTTTGCGCCGTTTGGCGTTGAAACTTTTGGACCGTGGGGGCCATCCGCTAAATTACTTTTTGGAAAAATTGCTCCTAAATTAAATTCTGTTTTGGCAAATAGTAAAGCTTGCTCGTTCCTCGCTCAAAGGATAAGTATAGCTATCCAACGCGGAAACGCAGCCAGCATTCTCGCCTCCTTGCCTCAAGGACACGGGTTTATTTTTGATTAAGTAGGTTTTAAGTTAATTTATTTTTATTTCATGCATGTCTTTGTGTTTATTTTCTTTTATTGAATAAAGTTGTTTTTATTTCCTATTTGTGAGGATCTATTTCTGATTTGTGTAAAAATAACAATCTTTGTGTGGCCATATCTGTGAAATTCAACCACTTGAGTGACGGCAGACAAACTCATTTCACATACACTGAAAAAAAGGATCAACCAAACTAGTTTTGTTAGTTGAAGGTTTCGTTGTAGGGGAAGTAAATTTTGTTAAATATATATAAAACTAGTTTGTTACAGATAACCAGAAGCTCGCAAGTCGCTAGATTTTAGCCTACTAGTAACCGAATTTTGGTTACTGTTAACCAATCGGTTTTTTTTTCAGTGTATAAAAAATACTTTCGAGATGTACGTGTAATTTTTTTTGCAAAAAAATACGTATTTTATCATATTAACTTTCAAATGCAATCACTGAGAGCCAGCAGATTAACTCGTTCCATCTTTGAAAATTTTAACTGACTTGGCAACAAAGCCTAAACCTAGCCTTTTAAGTGCTAAACGTCATAGTTGAAACCACTACACGCAGCTACGTCGTCATTTTTCTCAACAACTATTAGGTACAACCTATAGAAACAAAACAAACCGTTTTTTAATAGTTACGTGAAATTCCGTAATCTATTATTATTTCTTGTTAAAAGTTATTACTAGGTTTCTCGCTAACAATGTAGTATGAAACTCGTCGTAAACAGCTCTTAATAGTTATAATTAATGAAATTTCATTACATAGAAGCAGAGTCAAAGCAGGTTAATATTTACTTGGACTGTTTCAAAGTTCTAAGTTATCACTATGTTTTAAACAATTATCTGTATTGTGGATTGAAAGTGTGCGGTTTTGAGGACAAGTCCTTTGTTTTGACCCTACTTCGATTGAAGGAGATTAATATTGTTCGAGCGTATGTATATATCCAATTCTTTGGCACATTCTACGAGTATAGCAAAGCAACGCCAACCAGCCAAACGGCTAGACGAATTTTGACATGTGGTGTCGTTGAATTTGTCGGAATTGTGGTAGTGACATAAGCTGTTTAAGTTTTGAAAATGGCTTCCGAAAATTAAAAAAAGAAGAGCAAGGTAAAACATGGTAATAATAACAACATGGATATCAATAATGATAGCTAGTGAAGAGACCATTTTAAGAATATGTTTAATTTTGCAGTCGCATACATTTTGTTTTTAAATAATTAGACATTACTTGTTTATGTTTATCAGTTGGATCGTGTTAAGGTTGGCATGATTTTCAAAAAGTAAACAAACTATGTCGCCGTGTCTTAAACCTGTTTTCAGACAATGTTAACGAATAATTTATTACACTTCAAAACATTGAAATTGTATTGCATTTGTTTTATAAGTCTTGTATAATGTGAAAAACGATATGCCTAAAGCCATGCCTTCCTATGAAATTTCATCCCGCTGTGGCCAAAATGGCGCCCTATTTCCGTCGCAGAGTGTATGTTGGCCCAGTTCAGACATATACAGGGCGGTTCCACAACACATATGGAGCTCGAGTACCGCGACCCATTCGGGAACCTCTTAACGAAGCGTCATTGCTCTGATATAATCAAAGATATAAATGATGACGATTGAATTATTTATTACTGAAATTACAAAAATATATATTTTGATCAAAGCACAAAAGTCTGTAACAACTAATAAGCGAAAAAATATCGCATTCACCACTAATCAACTAAAAAGACGAAAACAGCGTTAAGTCGAATTGACGTCAATCAACGTTTCATGCAACAACCCTATACGGATCAACACATTTAAATGGAAAACACAAGAGTCTGGGTTTTTTCTGAGAACGAAACAGAAAACCTTGTTTCCTTATCTTGATATAAAGAGTTTTTGGAATAAAAACACATCGAATATGACAGCAACTATATCATAATATTATCTTCTCCGAAGCCTTACTAACTCGGCTCCGTATGGTAGCGTAGCGTGAATACGAGAGGTCCAATTTTCCATCACTTTTTTGACATAAAATAGTTGGATAGTTGCCAGTGATTTCACATATCCCTAAAAAAATCAAGGTGCGTTCAATCATGATCTCGGAGGCCATGTCTGGTCCCCAAACCTGTTGATCACAAGTTTCTTTTATCGCACGAAAAATTGCCTATTGTTGACTTAATAACATTAATTAACATAATTTTAATTTCATGGAGACAAGTACCTGCCGACAGCGCCAATATGGCGATAATGAAATAGGCGCAAAAAATGTTTGACAAACAAACACCACATTTCCTCCGAAATCCTGACTGAGGGTCACAGCTTCTTGTCCGCGAGGGTCCTTTACATGAATTGAAAAAGATTTGTGAAGGTTTTATCATCGCCAAAAAAAGGAATTATGTGGAAATTATTAGTCAGTGCTATAAACATTTGACAATGTAAATAATCACTTCTGCTTCCTAAATTACTAAAAAGATTTTAATGATTTAGGTGCCATCAGAAATTGTGTAGATGTGTTTTTATATGTATTTTTTTATAATAACTGTAAGATTTAACTTTATAAAAAGACATGAAAACGGAGTAAAACGTCCCCGATATCAAATTTGACCTATAAATCAATACGTTAAGGGTCAAATCCGATAGCCTCTTAACTTAAATAATAACTGTGGTGCAAGCATGGTAAAAAATACGTTTTTACCACTATATAGGTCCTTACACAATTAACCGCTTAGTATAGTAAGTTTAGTAACATTAATAAACCGCTAAGTTTATAGGAATAACTAAAAGCTGTAGGGAGATTTGTTGTAGTTAAGATTAGGCGGTACCCCGCTGCGACATTATAGCGCCATTTTAACGAACAGAAGCATTTTAAAATTATATGTCTCAACGTTTATTTCTAATATATTTTTTGTTGAAAGTATCCAGATCATAATCTATACTAATATTATAAAGAGGAAAGATTTGTTTGTTTGTTTATTTGCAACGAATAGGCTCCGAATCTACTGAACCGATTTGCAAAATTCTTTCACCATTAGAATCCTGCATTGTCTGCGATGGACATAGGCTATATTACATTATCAAAAAAGTTAGGGTTCCGTATGAAAACTTCGATTATGTAACCAAAGGTGTAAAAGGAAAATCATTTAATTGCCAACGCTGCGAAAACTATTGACAATAGAGCAAAGTAATGTTCTACAGTTTTGTAGAGAACATCATTATCTACAATAAAGTCCGCAATAACATATGTCTAACTATAACAGTTAAGTCACAATAACTCCTTTTTTAGGTAAAAATATGAAATTTTTGCGGCGGCAAAAAAAAGCCACAGTTTCAGTATGTCGGTATTAATCCTTATCCAAATAAATCACGTCATATTCAAGGTAATATCAGTACCTGTAAATCACTTTTTGAATTATTCAAATCGGACATACCATTAAAAAAATATCACGAGTAATATAATATTGTATCGAAGTTAGGACGGCAGCAAAGTTGGCCTTTTGCTATATCGTCAATAGATTTATTTTCTTATTTAAAAACTTTATTGCACTTAGAACAGTGTACAAAAGGTGGACTTAATGCTAAAAGTATTCTCCCACAGTCATACCTATAAGTCATGCAGAAAAATTGTAATGTGCAGGATAATGTAGTCGAATAGAAATTAAAAGACGCAACAAAATATTATAATGGCGCTGTACGTATTTAACTCGCGGGTTAGCTTGAGTTTTTCCCAATAACTTAATAAGTAAGTAGGTATTTACACGGATGTACCATGTGTTGAATTGAAGTTCAAGCAAAGATATCTCTGACGCCTCCCTTACTCCACTCACCTATTGTCGCTTACACACAATACGACAAGACGCAATGCTCTTTCTTTGGCCATCGTGGTAAGGCGGTGGTGACCAGGATAGTACTTTAATATTTCTGATTTCTTCTTGACTTTTGTCTAATTGATTGTTTGAATGCACTTATCTCAGATCAGAATTACCTATTCATGGTCCGATATTGAAAAAAACCTTTGTGTAAGGTACAACGTATCTAGCAAGGCTATAAGATAGGTAATTTAAAAAAATCACGTTATGTCTTTCAGGAATGGAGTAAAATCAATAGGTGCGCATGAAGTCCTCGGGGACTACTATTTTTTCTATACTAATATTATAAAGAGGTTAGGGTCGGTTGCGCCATATCTCACATTATAACTGGAAAAACGAAGAAATTATTATTTTTTGTTTAAACATGCTAATTACAGGAACTGCTAAGCCGATTTGAATAAAATATTTTGTGTTAGATAGCTTATTTCTCGGGGAACGCTTTGTATGAGCTATAAAATACATGATACCTACCTAGAAATCAACGAGGAAGCAGTTAAATCAAAAAGCATGGATGAAGTCGCGGGGGACCGGTATAATTAATATGTTCATATTATTTATTTTCGCTTAAGCATACTGTCAGGTACTATACTCAGAGGGGGACGCCTGTGTACGCTGCTTTCCTGGATCTGTCCAAGGCATTTGACCTGGTTAATTATAAGTTATTATGGTCGAAACTATCTGACATAGCGTTACCACCTGAACTAATTGCCACTTTTCAGTACTGGTATGGTAATTAAATTAACCAGGTCAGGTGGTCTGGAGCGTTGTCCGACGAATATGTCCTCGAATGTGGGGTAAGACAGGGTGGTTTGTCGTCTCCCGCTCTCTTCAGCCTTTATGTTAATGACCTTATCGTGGAGCAACACCAGGGTCGGCTGCTCAATAGACGGTCTCATGGTCAACAGCATTAGTTACGCAGACGACATGGTGTTGCTGTGTCCCACGGCGAATGGTCTGTGTAAATTACTGTCAGTGTGTGAGAAGTATGTTTCCAAACATGGACTTCTCTATAATGTTAAAAAAGTGAGCTAATGGTTTTTCGTTCAGGTACTAGGAAGTCGATTCCTGCACCTCCAGTAAAACTTCTAATTACTGAACTGAGGAGAGTTAGTCAATTTAAATACCTGGGACATGTTGTTACTAAAAATCTATTTGATGACTGTGACATAGAACGTGAGAGGAGGTCGTTAGCGGTCCGATGTAACATGCTCGCTCGCAGGTTTGCCAGGTGTACAAGAGACGTCAAAATTACTCTCTTTAAGGCATTCTGCCAGACATTTTACACTTGCAGCCTGTGGTGTACTTACAAACGCAGAGGACCTATAACGCTCTCCGTGTTCAGTACAATAATGCCTTCAGGATGCTGATGGGGTTACCTAGGTTCTGCAGTGCGTCGTCGATGTTCGCTGAAGCTCATGTGGATGACTTCTACGCTATCATTCGAAAGCGGACGTCGTCGATGTTTGCTAGGATACGGCGGAGCCCCAACATCATTCTGATGGTTACCAGAAATAGGCCATCATGATACAAATACATGTGCAGGGATTCAGGAATCGGTTTTTTGACTGAGCACTTAGTAGTTTTTATTTTGTATGTGGTAGTTTGAAGTTTTTATTTTCAAGTAGTATTAAAAATAATTTTAAGTTATATGTTACTAACAACTATCTGTAGCTACGGATCTTTGATTTGGTCTGATATAAACGTTTTATTATTATATTATTATTATTATTCACACGCGTTTTGATTCTTATCTTAAAAGATATTACAGTTTAAAAAAATACTCCGCTCCTAACAATGCCCACAGGAAATCCTAAATTTACGCGGACGAAGTCGCGGGGGACCGCTAGTGTTTAAATAGAACTGAAGTTCTATAATATAAAGCAATATAATATAATATTAAGTAGTCTTTGGTATTCTTTGCTGGCTGAAGCCAGCAAAGAATACCAAAGACTACTTTTGTGACAAAAAAATGAGAAAACGGTCCTTTTGTACTCGTAATTTATAGAATAATGCGATTATCGTCAATTTCGTCTTAAAAGCCATAAACCTTTTTTAAAAGTCCTCTATTGAGAACCTCTTTCTTTTTGGAGTCAATTGAAAATAAAACGCTTTATTATTAACTACAAACTATGCAAATTCATTTGCGCTTACTGGTGTTCGAGCGACCTACTACACGTCTCCAGCGATATTGAATAAATTGAATTCCGATGCGTCGCAAGACCGAGAGCTTTCCTTATTATCACATTCGAAATGTCCTCGGTTTGTAAAGAATATCTATTATGTGTATCGCACCAGTTTTGCAGCTCTTTTCCGTATGAAAGTGTCTAGTTTCCCAACGGCTTTTTTTTCGACTTATTTATCTAGCTTCTTTTGTTTATTATTACATGACCCATAAGTAACTTTACATGTTGCATGAACTTTGTATACATGTTAAATTTTTTAAGTGATAAATATTCTACTCATTTTCCACTGACTTGTGTGGTTTAGTTTGATTGTCCTATCATAGATTATCACGTCAGCGAACAAAATGTTAATTATAAAACTAAGCGAACCTCAGAAAGGACAATGTTAAATTTACTATGACGATCCGTACCAGCTTACGTCCAAACAAAGCTCTCAAGAGTCTAGTTTTTATACAGCTTTTCACTACCAAAAAGATTTTATCAATACTCGTATTAAACCACGTCTTAAAAATATAACAAATAAAAAAATGCCTATTCAATTTTGAACCTACTGCTGTAGGTTGTTGTTACGTTGTTGTAACTATCTAGTATACGTCAAAATTAGTTCTCGTATCGCACCGAGACACTTGCAGATGGCGATTCAAATAGGCACACAAAATTAGCTGTTAATTTTGTGTGGGACAGCTAGTCCAGTGGTAATAAACAGGTCAGTGTATACAATGCCATAACCAAATTGACATTGACAAGTGACAATTGCAATTCAGTGTTCCGAATCTCTAAGACAGTGTTTTGAATTTCTAAAATATTTATTTCATAAAAAGGTAAAATTAGCAAATGATTCACATAAAAACATTATTTTTAGTGTAAACGTACTTGTGGCACAATATGGTACATGTATTAACAAGATCCTTTATGCGTAGGAAGTTAATTTAGGAACTTGTTAATATATCATTGAAATAGACTTTGTAGGAGTCATTCCTAGAAACATAATATCCGGAAAATACTTAATTGTGTGCAATATAAAGCAATTCTCATAAAAATAATTTCAACAAACAACATATAGCGTGTTTCTAATCCAATTTGTAACCTATAAGCAAGGTTATGGGAAAATAGGATAAAAAAAAGATCCTATCAAACAAAATTGGTGAAGAAACAAGGGTGACGCACCGCAAAACATTGGTAAAACTCATGTGGGGGCTGATTCGATCGATCAAATAACATACCTCCTACCTAGGCCTACCTCCAACCTAAAACACATTACTCGTACCTACGTAGGGTAAAATAAAATGAGTAAGGTAAGGATTTTTGCATTAGCATCATCGTGATCACTTTATTCATTTAATCTCACTGCAGAACTAACTCCATTAACACACAGAAAAGGTTTACATCGTTGTGTTATAGTTTATTTAAATTGCGTGTTGTCACATACTGGCGCATAGTTTATGAGTGAAACTGTGACAGCAATTTATATAAATAGCTTATTTAATAAATAGTAAATATTTTTAAGTACCGAGCCACAATCCAACTTGACTGAATTGAACTATCATGATAAGACGTCGTGTTTAGTTAGATATACGAGTACATAATACCTACATTGCGCATTCAATGAATTTGTGTAAGCCCAAATATTATTAAGTTAATAATAATTTGCAAAATGATTTCAATGTGGTATTTAGGATCGACACTGACTGCCATCAAAACTGTATATTAGTACAATCCAAATAATGCTAAGAATATTTTGCAAGTTATCTTTTACAATAGCAAAGTGCCAAAGTTGGCTAACGTTGAAAACTCCTCCAAAGTAACATTGACATAATCGTCGCACTCCGAAAGAGACATTTTGATTCAATTCAACAAAAGGCTGCGGCCAGGGTAAGCCACGGAACGACATTTTCGAATAATCAAAACCCTTAAATTCCTTCGCTCTAAGATATTATTCACCTTATAAAATATAACATCCTAAAGCTAGTGTCTAATTGTCTTACTATATATAAATACTTTTGTCTGTCAGTTTGATATCACAAGAAGTTTATAAATCGATGTCGCAGCCATATTTAGCTAACGCGAAAGCCATTAGTTGGTTGATGACAGCAGAAAACCTCAAGGGTCATGACGAGTTCAGATGCGACACATGGTGCGAATAGTCCGGGTGTGGACAAAACTTTCTCCGCATCTCTCCCCACACAATTTATCTCTTTACAGTGAAATTGTTTTGGATACATACTCGTATGTGTTTGTTTCTACTCGTACCAGCCTAAATTTAATGGTCAATTCATGAGATTTATTGGGAATTTTTGGCCAACTATCGCAAACATATCAAATCAAATTAATGTTTGACTTTTAAATAATAAATGTTATAATTGAATTTTGTTAGTTGAGCTGTAGATGCAAATCATAAAACGACATTTGTAAGATGTAATTAACAAGAAACAATAATGAAAAGGGAAATTTTAAAGACTATATCTAAGTAGCTACACTGAAAAAAATGATTTGTTAACAGTAACCAAATACTAGTAGGCCGTAATCTAGTGACTTGCGAACTTCTTGTTATCAGTAACAAACTAGTTTTGTTTCTGATAGTCAGAAGATTGTTTAACAAAAATCGACTTCCCTACAAGGAAACCTTCAACTAACAAAACTAGTTTGGTTGATCCTTTTTTTTTCAGTGTATGCAATTTTCAGGCACGCATTGCTTACAGTTTATTTTCAATTCGCTTTTGAGTTGTATTGTACTATGGTGAGTTAATACAGACTCCACCAGTTCAGGCTTTTGCAGTTAGCTCTTTCGGGCTAAAAGCTTTTAGCTTTATTTTACTTGTAGCTTTGTAACACAAAGTTTACCATCACTATTGTCAATTCAAACTTTTGAAAGATAAAACACAATCTTCTGCTATTTTTGTTTTGTTTTCTTTAAAATTTTCATGGTATTTTAAATACCAGTTATTTTCTTAAATTATCAAAAAGAAGGAGCAGTTAGAGAAATATTTAATTGGAAATTGTCTGGAAGAAATTGCTTTGAGCAATAAGACCGCCTAAATTGTACCATTGTCTATGACCATTTATGTAAATGTTTACTGTGTGTGTTGCGCAATAAAGAGTATCTATGTATCTAATATAATGTTGCTGAATGAGCTGAGCGCTTCAACCCGTGTCAGACTCTGCCAGTGGCTATTGGTGCCTGACACACTTAGTCAAATACAAACCAACCAACCTCAGTTGTTCAATTGAGGGCAGAAAATGTCAGTTATGAACGTCAGAACAAAGAATATAATGGACCCATAGAACACGTCTACTCACCAGTTTACCCGACTTCCGTAGCATGGAATAATGTGTTATTCATTCAAATAGACGACCGATTAAAAATACGACCATCTTGGTGGTTCGCGCCCCGGATTATAAAACCAGCGGTCGCGGGTTCTAACCCTGCAAGGGAAGGCAAGGTTTGTGTGATGAGCATGAGCATTTGTACCTAAGTCATGTTTATGAAAGTATATGAGTATCTTAGTCACCAATAGCACAAGCTCACGCTTAGTTCAGGGCTAGGTTATTGGTGTGTTTGTTCAAACAACTTATCAATTTATTTAATTTATACCTTAGTAAATACGTTTTAATTAATCAATAAAAACTAGGTATTAAAAAAAACACCACATTCATGATAAAATACAAGGCGTTTTTAAAAATAAAATACTCTTATTTGAATGGTTTGCTAATCTACAATATGGCTTATCGTTTCTTTAATACAAATAAATCGTTCGCTATAATTTATTATAATACATATCTTCTCGCTTCGGCCTCTCACGCAGAGCTAAAGAGTTTTATTTTTTGCCCCTTCGGAGCACGCGTTGTCCCTTTTTCGTTTCGCTTGTTTTATATGGGGCGTTTAATTCGATAAAATTCGTGTGGACTCGAATTGGTTTAGGAGAACTGGGAAATAGACCAGCATATAAATGCTCTTGATATTGTTACTTTATTATCTTTCATTGTTTTTGATATATTATCCCATATTCTGTTTTAAACTTTCATGGTTGCTTACGTTCAAATAGTTATTTAATGAAATAAAAAGGTACATGGTAGTAATTTCGTAAATAACTTTTTAAAAGAAAACCTTTTTTTTTAAATAACACTTTAAAAAGCTTTAGATTGTACAGCCATGAAATAAATCTTAAGCTTTTTGTGTACAAAGTATTTTATTTTACTTAAATATATAGCTCTAACTTACATAGCCGAAACGGTAAAATAAAGCCAAACATACTCGTACCTCTACATGCCATAGGGTTTTAATGAAAAATTTCACTGCCAGGGTTACTGCGCTTGCAACAGCTGTACCAATCTATGCAACCGGGCAGCACTGCGTTTCGAATCTCACTCGTGAAGCGAATCAATAACGCATCAGACGCTATGGAATTCTTGTTGGCTTTGGAACAACACGATCGCTGGGGCAACAAACGTATAGTACTTGATTGCAACACGAAAAACGCCAAAAGTATCGTACTAGGCCACGTCCGAAAAGTGCAATTAGGGCGGCGAACCTACCACTACATGCTCAGCGGGCTGGTACGTATTCCAATACTACTGTTAGTCGACTGTGAAGCACAATAACGACGTGCTATATTATAACATTCTGTTACGTCAATATTGATATTCAACTAAATATACTAATTATAAGCTCTTCTGTTAACAGAAACGTAGTTTTATACCATTGACGCCGGTCGCACATTATCAAGTAGAGCCATATTACTTGGCTCCGCGGTTGTTCCGCCTAGGCGCCTGGCGATTTTCAGTTTTGTGTCAAGCGTAATCTGTTTGATCTAACACAGAGATTTGACTGTAATTGAATATCTTTTCCTTGTGATTTTGGCAATCCTGGGACAACCGCGGAGCCATGCTGTGATTTTATGTCATGAACTTAATTTAAAAAATATATAAATGTTTTATTAATAAAGTAAATGGTTACTTCAAACGCGTGGAAACATTAAATTATGCACACCGGCAGAATTAGCAGAACAGAAAAATAGCCAATGAAATATGTAGGTATTGCAGAAATATGTTTAGGTTACCGACATAAATTAAAAAACCAAATTATATCTTCTAACGTCGAGTATACAAAGTCTCATAAAATTTTATTAAAATAATATAACATTTTATACATAAAACAAAGTCAGGTTATAAACACCATTTATAACTCGAGAACGGCTGGATCGATTTTCTTTCTTTAATTTGTCTCTCTGCAGAGAGGACAAATAACAAAATAAACTCTAAAAAAAAGTTTATAATAAGCGGGTTAAATAGGTGATAACAGTTTGTAAAAGAAAACAAGCAAGTGTTCAATAAATTTTAATTCAGACTCGATATATTCGATTTTGAGGGTTCCGTACCTGAAAAATGAAGAAACCCTTATAGGCAAAGAAAAAAGTTCGAAAACCACAATTTTGTGATAGCATCGTAAAAAAAAATTTTTTACGGAAGCTTCATGGCTGATTTTTACTTTTCCTAGACCGGTTTCATCATTATCCCGGTTGGGCACTCGCACGCGAGTGTCCAGGGTCCGCTTTTAGGTCAGGTAATTCATACTTATTTACATATTTTTACCTTATCAAGTATAAACTCAGACGTTTTACTGTTCGGTTAATTCTGTCGGTGAGTGTATTTCCAGATTGTCGGAACTTTTTTTCTAATTACGGTTTCGTTGGGTAGACGCAGTAATAGGAATAAGTTCACCCTATTCATCTAAGAATAACTGACGCAATAATTATGATAGCCATTGAAAACGTTCAAACATCGATTAACAGGTTATGGACGATCACTGGGAAAACGAAGTTACGGAGTATGGGGCGGTCAATATAACAGGGTTTCGCATCGTCGACCACTCGCGCAAGATTGTACGCGATTTCATGGACGGTTTGCGACGAATGGACCCACGGTTCAAGGGGACCATATCGGTAAGAGCTTCGCTTTCATTACACTACATCCTGAGATTAATTTTGTAACATCCAATTTGGGATAAGTGTAGCGATAAAGTGGATGACTCAATTAATACATTCTCTGAAAATGAGTCTTTCATCAGATACTAAGTACGTAATTTTATACTCAGCTGTCTAAAACTGTAGTTTTGTGATTGAAAAACGTTACTGGGTTTAAAAATAACCTTGGCAAAGCCTTAAACTTCGCAATGTACACACGGCCCCATATCAACCTACCCTGATCTGTCAAATTTCCGCAACCATATTTCAACCTTATGTTGATCACATAGAGTTCTATATCCATTGAGATATTTTGACAGATTTAGGTAAGCTCAACAGGCCTACGACTATGTGATACGAAAGGAAAGTACCATAGATATTGTAAAATCGATAATTTGCTGAAATATGTTTTCTTTTTTATTTTTAAAAGTCTAAGAACCGAACTGACCAGATATCAAAGTCAAAAAAGAATAAGTACTCGTATGTACTGTATTTCTATTAGTCCAATCTGAAAGGGTAAACAATAAATATTCCTGTGGGCATCCTATGTGCAACAGAATAAATAATAGGTCAAAAACTTTGAAATGTTTTTAAAACATTGGCAGAGATACTGAATATCTATTGTGTATCGTACTTTACTAGTTAGGTTTGGTAGAGAATACAAGATACATAATGTATTTTAGAGATGCAAGGAGGTCGTTAGGTGGTAACGTTGTTAGAATATTAATTAAACGATCCAGTATTATCGCGAGCAATTGTTATACAGTTTTGATGTAACTGGCGTGACTATTTCCATGAAATAATTATTCAAAAATTTAATTAGTTAGATTCCTACTGTAAATTAAAGTTCATAGGCAATTGAAATAATTGTTTTATGACTTTCATATTTTTACTAAGACGCGATGATACAAAATTAAGTATAGATACACATTTTCTCGCCATCTAGTAATCATCTCTTATTGGTATGGTGAAGAGAGATCATCCTTTGTCATCATTGACCTCGATAATACATATACATTGTATACAGACTAAAATGTAAAATAATAAATGTTTGTACTCTACCGGCGCTATAAACTGTAACTAAGGCCTAGGTATATTGATTTTAAACGAAGACCAGCTTATTTTTAGTTTTTGTTAATCAATTTTCAGATTCCGACTTTCTACAGTTTGATTATTATTAGTAGATTAAGCACCCTACAAGTTTTTGGCACATAACAACTGTGTCTTTAACTTCTCTGAAAGTACAAACATTTCAAAATTTTAATTTCTATTATATGTTTTGATCATGAACGTGATTTAGATTTAAAAGAAAACAACTTAAAAGTGGGTGTTTATTCAAATACAAACCATGAGAAGCTTGTATCAAATCCATGATTTAATGCATAAAAAAATGTTTTTTTCCTAAATGCTGCTATGGTAGATAAATAGTACCCAACTTTCCAATTTACATATGTGGCTATTTTTAAAGAAAAAAATTTAGAACACTTCCGTACTACTATAATTACCTTATAGTTTCTTACATACTATTTATAAAGCAGCTCAAGTGAAAATGTAAAATACCGCGCAAGGTGGCGAAATTGACGTCTCACGAAGAAGAAAATTCCGAGTAAAGTAATAACGCGTTTATGTAGATTTCACTAACTCACGTACGCCCTAATGAAACTCTGAGTACCCTACCCCTGCATAAATTATTATTCCATATGATCTCCCTTCTGTGTGTAAATACACTTAGGCTTTTTCACTTCGACAGTGAATACGCCAGAGAATTGTTTCGGAGTAAAGTTAACTCATCACAATAATAAATTATGAACTCCAGTGCCAAGCGTCTGACTCACGACACAATAATCTAGGTGATTTATTGTTAATCATTCAACAGTATTTGTAAAACTTGCAGGCTGAAAATTTGTGAGCTGTTATAGTAAAATATTTTATTTGTACAGACAATTTTAAAATATAATTTCAAGATTTGGCTGCTTTTTTAAAAGTTATTGATACTACTATTCATGTACAGGCACAAACAGCGCTCATGTATGATGGTGTCCAAGTTTTGATGGATGCACTTGGCAGGCTTTGGAGGAAGAAGCCTGACGCATTTAGGAGTGCTTTACGCCGAGCTGCTGGTCAAGCGAATTCAACCAAAGTCATCGACTGCAATCCTGGCAAAAGCTGGGTGGTGCCTTTTGAACACGGTGACAAAATATCCAGGCTTATAAAAAAGGTAAGGAAAAAAGGTATGGAAAATACACAGTTTAGTCTGATAAATTATGTAACGTATCCATGAAGGGTCAAGTCTGTTTACTCACTTCGTATCAAAATGATTTTTAATTTTGTTAAAATATATATTTTAATTGCCATATGGCAATTCAAGTAATATCAATTTTTGTGCTGTGAATAGGTAATAATGTTTCACAAAGGCATGCTGATATTTTAATTTGTAAAGTCGATTTGATGCAAGTAAATATTATTCTGTCTAAAGCTGTCTGTGATACCTTGTACTCTTAAGAAGCACTTAAACACGCTTCAACAAAGACTCTACCTGCTGTTCTTTAACAGGATTTTTATTTTTATTTTAGACTGACATTGAAGGGCTAACTGGGAATATCTCGTTTAATGAAGAAGGCCATCGACATAATTTTACATTACAGGTTGTAGAAATGACTGTTCAAAGCGCTATGCTACAGGTATGTATCGTAAATCAAAGCCACTCAATAAATCAAACGTTCCGAAAATTTCAATTGTAGCAATAAAGGCAATACTTTTTCAACTTGATCAAATAAGAGTTCATATCATGTTAATAAATACATATTTGATTACTGAAATTTTGGTATTCCGTTATTACTACCCAGTCAATATCATTTTTGCCAATACATAAAATATGAAATCACAGCGCTTTTGACTATTCAGCCGAACATAATATTTAACTAAAATAAACCATGCAGGTGGCATCATGGTCAGATACTCATGGTCTTACATTAGTTCAACCGAAGTATGTGCAGCTTCGGTCTCCAGCCTCGTACGATACGAACAAAACTTACATAGTAACGACAATCATTCAAGAACCGTACATGATGAAAAACAAGAAAGATTTTCAAAATTACAAAGAGGAACTATTGCATGGTTTCTGCAAAGATCTAGCTGATCTTGTTGCCAAGAAAATGGGAATCAAGTGTAAGTGAACATAACCCGTCATAAAGTCGTTACAAATATTTTTAGCTGCATTTGCTGATTATCGTACGCAGATCCTTAGAAAGTACTACTTAAGCCGTATTTTTGTTGTCTTACTGTTTCAGCATAGGTTGTGATAATTTTAAGTTAGTACGTAACCTACCTTTCTTGAGTAAAAATGAAGGTCTGATCACGATCGGTCTTGATACTACAACGACAATCTATAACAGCTTAACTTTGGTGACAAAATTTTAGTTTAATTTACAATGTAGTTCAATTTATGATTTCTTACCGCAATTAACAGAAATAAAAATGCTGAAGTCATTTCCAGTAAAACACAATTTTTATACACCTAAAAAATTTTAGCAAACTTTATCCGATTGTATTTCAGATGAACTGAGACTTGTGAAAGATGGAAAATACGGCAGTGAAAGTCCTACTGGAGAGTGGTCTGGTCTAGTGGGCGAAATTATTAGAAAGGTAATAATAATTCATCTTTCTTAGGGTTCCGCACCTCAAAAAAGGAAAAAAACGTAAACCTTAAATTTTCTATTAACTTCAAATACAAATGCTTGCGGTATCTCAAAGCTGTAAAGAAAATCAAGCTTCTATAAGTCAACGCAATTCAGAGATGCGGCTAGTTGAGCCTTATGATGCAACACGCAAGGGAATGAAAAACTATAGCGTACTTCGCATAGACCTTAGTAATCATTAAAGGCAAGAAGAAAGGTCTTACAGCACAAGTAAAGGAGATAATCCGAAAACCACTTTGTGGTAGAATCGTAAAAAAACATTTGTTGCAATTACACTAGTTTGTGCGCCCGGTTGTTGTACTTTGGTTACGGACTATGAATTGATGTTATATTATGTCACGAATTGGTGACATAATATTTTCACTTAAATTGAGCTTCCAACACAAGATTTTCCTGTATCCACTTTATAATATACGGGCGAAAGAGTTAAGAGGCTCAATGCGGCACGGTGCTTAATAGTCCGCGACAGCCACGGGATTATCGTAATCGACCTGAATATAACGGTATATTCCCGTCTTGTAAGCGTTTTTCCCATAGATATAATTTAATATTCATAACATCCCAATTTTAGTGCCCAATGTTTTATGGAACTAATTTAATGAATCTGAATACCTTCTATAACTAATAATTTTATTAGTAACAACATTAAATAAATAGCTATGCAAGGTGAAACAAAGAACAAGTTCCCTATGCCAAACTAGAAAATGTTATAAGACAGATAAATCTCTTAAGTAGCGGTGTAGGTATGTTCTTATTATATAATTTATACGATGACTTTTAACATTACAGGTGACTTTTTAACCATTATAATAATTAAGAGGAAAAATACAAAACACATGTTTTTTTTCTTTTGTTATCACCCAGTACAAGAATGTCGAGATATAGAATCTAGTGTCTGAAAAAATACAAAGAAAACGAACAAGACAGGTTAACTGCACTAAAATTTATTGTAATACGTGTTATCCGAACCCCAGTCGGCCGGCCTCGTATTGATGCTTTAACGACCCATAATTGTTGATTTTCACCCAAAATTAAATTGGGAAAAATAATAATTTACTTTAAAATATAACAGGTACTGCCTATTTAATTATTTAAGTTTGGCTCTAAAAACGATACCTAATGCCTATAAAAAATATGGATGGTGCTAAAAAAAATCAACTTGTAAATTGCGCCGGAAACAGTGTAAATGATATTTTTATTTGATTGTCTATCATACTGACAAATATTTGATTTCTGACTGGTATCGACACGGCTACATACATGAATATGTGATCCTAAGTGAGTGTGATTAAAAGGAAACTACGAATTTCAGAATGATTCTTTATTGCTTTTTTCGTGAATAACTATCGACTTTATAATGTTTCAAAAAATGTACGTATTAGTCGCTCGCTGCATCGTTCGTTGTCTTTCCGAATGACGTGAAATCGATATAGTGTGTCATGCATGACAAATACTGAGGGGCCTTTTATTAGATAACTAACTGCACATGACCAATCATTTTAGATTATACTTACTTGAATTTATCGTTTTTTTGATTGGCAAATATTACTCAAAAGATTTATATAGTTATTTTCGTCTTAAAAAATTTAGTATGTAAAAAAACAGGTGGTAAGTAGTAGCAGTGGTATGGTAATTATCATTATCATAGAAAGATATAATAATTATCAAGTGCACGAATACCATAAAACGTAATTTTTGCGCCCTAAAATTTTATCTCTAGCATTAAAATTTTGTAGGATAAAGTAATGGTGGTTTATCACGATTTTGATGTTATTTTAATAAACTTGATAGATCAGCTCCGCTAGGTAGGTATGAATTTTTAAACGCTACCATAATTCATTAATTGTAATATATATACAACTTATTAATAAGAATTAAGATAAATTATTTAATACAATAGAAAAAAAAAAGGGTCCTTGTAAGGTTCCCAGGATGCTGGCAGCATTACCACGCTGGATAGCGATGCTTATACGCTGAGCAAGGTAGCTGCCAGCTCTTGGGTCACCACTGATGACAACCAGCCTCTTGGAAATCTCTTTGAAAAAAGAGATAGCGTTGGGACCCCACGGACTCAGTGTTTTGACTCCAAACGGTACAAAGTGGAACCGGGAGTCGATCTGCCTGTACTTGCTTTTTTTAAAGTTTTCGGCACTTGTCGCAGCCAAACCAGCATCACGGCTTGTCCCGGGCAGATGAGAGGCTGCAAGTGTGTCGACACAGGTAGCGTCCTACACAAGAGCCCGACCCATCCGCCAAGGAACAAGTGACATCCTGTCCGGTCTCTTGCCATCATCACGCGCGATACCGTACGGCTCGTGTAAAGTCGGCACGTTGATAGAGGCAAGAGACCGACGGATGATGTCGTTGATGCGGGCATGGCGCGAAAAGCGGACTGCACTTTTAGTACAGGAGAGTCCGTGATGTCCCAACGAGCCGATTAAAAAAAAAAAATATGTTACAAATAAAAGTAAGTATTGATAGTAGTAATGTAAAGGGGCCAAATCTCCCTAGTCAGTACGACTAAAATTTATTGGACAGAATCAATAAGCGTCAAGAACCTAAAAAAATGCATACTTACTAACAGTTTATAAATTTCGGGTCTTAGTACAAAACAGAAACAAAAATGACAAAACCCAACAGTTAAAAAAACGACACCATCTTTAATTTATGTACCTACTTTAAATTATCCAGCATCAGCTTTTCCCTCATTTCATCAGCATTATCATTACAATACAAGTACATTTTTTCTGTATTAACATAATGAATATTCCTGTTGGTAACTAAGTGTACAACTTACGCCTCGCCGAGGCAACTGGGATCACACTTCGAAACAGGAGACACTATCTAACTTTGTTTATTCAACCATAATCCTCTCGGTAATACTTGTTTGATAATAATTGACTCTACTTGGCACACTTTCTAGTTTCTTTACTCGCAGTGTTTCTGTCAAGATGAGTGGCTAAGTAGTAAGTTGTGTGCTGTAACCTCAGCAAAATCACGTTATAATGAAATCTGATCGAGCTGTTGTGAGATAACTAGTATAACTAGTAGAGGTAACTAGAGTAGTAGTCTAGTAACATACCTCAATTTTCGCGCCTTCGATATTATGTCACGTATGATATTTATCAAAAAACATGGCGGATATGACAAAATGTGATAAATATCGGACATTTTAATACTTCAAAAATACAGAACCTCTAAATTTTGTGATATCCGCCATGTAGCTTTCATAAAAATCGTATGATATATAATATCGATGGCTCGAGAATAGGGCCCCAAGTTTGTTTTTCTATCTGAAATAGCGAAGCATTTTGGACCAAAATTAAGCAAAACACTTCTCAAAAGTATTAAAATTATCTAACATGTGGTTTTACAACACCTTATTCGGTCTTGGGAT
Organism: Pyrausta nigrata; assembly: GCA_949316185.1. NCBI lineage: Eukaryota > Metazoa > Arthropoda > Insecta > Lepidoptera > Crambidae > Pyrausta > Pyrausta nigrata. The sequence goes on from OX438936.1 coordinate 8,460,869, forward strand.
ATTCTAACGTATACTTACAATAATCTATCACTTTTGCACTATATAATAGAGATTTGGGATCGAGGTCAACTTCTAATACTTTATAGTTTATCGCCGTTCAATCTTCTATCTAGGGGACGGCTCGCTCCCTTAAAGGTCCTTGTTTATTGAGTTTGAGGCGTATTATTGTAGTTCGCTCGCCCTGGGCCGTTGAACACTCGTTTACTTTAACTTTCTCATGAAATTTGACGGTAAATCTAATATCCAGCGAAGGTCCCCTTTTAATCTCTTTGTTTTCAAACTTTTTATATTTTATAAGATGGAATTTATTATAAAATAATCTTTTAAGAAAAACTCAGTTGTTGTACGCCTGTTTCTATCTACAAAATTGTTGTTCTTTGTTTGTAATCGAAAAATTAATTTTTAGGAAGCAGATATAGCTATAGCGTCTCTGGCCATAACTGCAGACCGAGAAAGGGTAGTGGATTTCAGTGAACCATTTCTATCAATCGATACCCCCGTTACACACAAAAGAGTGCCTAAACAATTATCTGATACGTTCAGTTTCCTCAAACCGCTGTCTAAAGAAATATGGGTAAGATTTTCTCTACAGGGAATTATGCTTTACTGAATATTGCGTAAATATGTATATGACTCAATAAAACAACATACACAACACTTTTTATATACAAATATATATTTAAGTAGTTTGCAAGCCGTATTTTCTTAAAACTACAAACATCTTTGCGAAAATACGGTTTGACACAGTTTAAGCTTAAATAAATATGATGCATAATCCAAAATATTTTTAAAATACATGTCTTCTACTAACTTATTATCTACAAAAAATAAATTAAATGCATTTATATACTATATGCTGTTCCTTCATTAGAAATAATTTAATTTTAACTTTACTTTTTGCTTTAAATATTCAATGATTTCTGTCTACAGTTGTGCGTGCTGTTTAGTTTTTTTGCCGTCAGTATTGTTCTATTTTTGGTATCAAGATTTTCACCTCACGAATGGCGATCTGTCTCTATCTCTGAAACACAATTGGACCATCCTATTAGCAGTACTAACGAGGTAAGTTACTCACAAAAAAGTCAATTAAGATAAACTATTGTCCCGTTCCCGGTCATAAAATCTATTATTATTTTTAGATTATTCTTCACAATGAATTCAGCATTTGGAACTCGTTCTGGTTTTCTCTTGGATCATTTATGCAGCAAGGCAGCGACGTTGTACCGAGGTATGTAGAAAAGTTTTGTGCGGCTCTGGGATGTTCAACAAATAGTCTTTGCACAAAAGGACAAAAATGTAACTATGTTTGGACCGTTTTAAGAAATGCGGTCAATATTACGGGCGACAGTGGCTATAGCACTCTAGATTAAATTCCATGCCTTGTGTTAAATCGCGCGTGCCTCAGAAAATACGGGTACTTACAGTACATAATATATTATGTACGTACATAAGTGAACGCTGGGTAAAAAGGAGGCACGATAATCACCTTGTTATGTCTACCGATGCGAGATACTACTCGTAAAAAAATAACTTGTACTTACATTTTTTCTCGCAAAAAGTATTAGTTGCTAAGACAAGCCCAATTTTTCTCAAGAGAAGCCATTAGAAAGTTGAGTTTTTTTAAGTAGTCAGAACGTGACGACAACGCTCATAAAATTTTTTACTTTACTTTTTTGGTTTCTATCAGCTTAAACAATCCTAATTTTTTTATAATCTCAGGTCTTTGTCTGGAAGAATAGTTGGTACGGTGTGGTGGTTCTTTGCTCTCATCTTGGTATGTTCATACACGGCTAATCTGGCTGCGTACCTGATTGTCGAGCGGATAGCCGAGCCAGCACAGACCCTCAGCTATCCATCGAATATAGCGCATTCAGAAGTAAGAGACACATCCCATTTTAAAAGATACAGGTAACAATAGCTCGTTTAAGAAGCGATAATGCTACAGCGAGTGCAGTATACAGAATATGTGATTTCAGACGGTTTCACTTCTTAATAACTTATTCTAATGTTTTCTAATTTCATGTTTACTATTTTGGTTCTTATTTTGTGTGTGACACATCTAAATTATCTATACACGTGTTAAAAGGAGTTGGGGTCGTACGTGAGTTTGTTTGTAGTAAGTAATATCAAGAATTGCTAAACCGATCTTGAAAAATCTTTTACCAGTAGTAAGCTACATTATTCTGAGTGGCATTGGCTAAAAATTGCTCTCTTGCGTATCGGGGCGATTCGAAAGAGTTATTTATTAAATCCGATCAGATGTCTTTTTATTATGTTTAGTAGAGGACACCTAAAATAAGAAAGAAAGAACGCATCTTCATACTTCACATTTTTTTTATTATGTATAACAATATTTTTCGTTTCTGTCTTTCATCTAATATGTACTTGTAATTCTGAAAGAATCAATGATGTTGGTAAGTTTTCGTTTCAAAAACGTTATGTTTTCTCATATAAAATAACATAATTCACTTCTTACTGTAGGTACCTTACTTAGATCCAGTTTCCGAGATATTATATTTTGGAAGTGGTTTACCTCACATTTTATGTAAACCCATTTGTTATTTAGATAAACCGCTTTAAAGTTACCTTAAAAATCGGTCATTAGCATATCATCATAATCACGTAGTTTTTTCAAATACACGTGCAACAACAAAAGATTCAACGTATTAGTACATACTGTTTGTTACAATTTATTTGTCTTATATAGTTTTTTCTTTGAAGCATTATAGGTAATGTGTGATTCACCCTTTTTTATTTTAGAACCACGTGTTATCATGGAGCAATGTAATAAAGGATTCTATGGTAATTGAAGAAGACATTATGTCCGCATATCCAGAGAATAATAAAGAGGGCCCGATTGCCTGCGACGCGCTGTCTCGTGTTTGCCATTATAAGCATGTAAATTTTGCCATTGTCACGGCGAAAGGATCACCACTTAGGTATGTTGATGATTCAAAATATCGTGTACATAGTGGTTTGTGTGAAGTGTGAAATATGGTTTAGACGAGTATCCACATACGTGCTTGTAGAGTTTAGTTTGAATATTATGCACGTACAAGTATTTTAGTAAGACTTTGTGCTTCATTTGCAATTCTTCAAGTTAGTGAATGTTCTAAGGTTCTTCTTACTAAAATGTATAATTATTAGTACATTAAGTGCTGAAGTGATTTCTTGGGTTACCGATAACAAGGATGAAACAAAACAGTAATAAAGGTATTTTCGACAATAACTACTATTTGGTACACAACAATTTAAGGATTTTTACAATGTAGGTAGTATTTTGACTTTGTATTAAAAAAAAATAACTTAATTTTTTTTTAGGTAATAGATTTTAGGTGCCGTGAGATAAGCATGCCGTTTTAATTTTTTGCTACGAATAACCGTCTTTATCACCATTTGATGAAGATCATGATTATCAGAATAACCTTGTAAATATATTATATGAATAAATATTGAATAGCACCTCATCTGGCAAAAGCATTTATGTGAAATACTGAAACATCGTTGGTCCCAATACACCAGAGCGGGGACAATATACGAAATATTGACCCGACCAGGTATAGAACCTGGGACCTCAGAGATGGCGGCGCCCTCAAAGTTGTTTGCGACACTCGGCTTCTGAAGTCGTCAAGTAGGTATATCTCCGTGTTGGTACGTGAAGGCGCAGTCATCGTATAAAGTGATATTGGTACTATGATCAGTGAACCAGACTAAGTATATTGAACTGTTCGAGCACTCGATTTCTAAGTAGGTCTTACCTTTGAAAACTACAAGTATATATACTTACCTCACAGTACAAAGCTCGCCTTTGCAGTTATGTTTAAAATTACAGTTTTTGAGCAATATGGATTTTGTTGAAACGTTATAATTTAAAAATGAAATCTAGTCTTTAACTTAAATGTTTTACGACCAGTATAAGACATGATGGACCTCAATATAAAATGAGCAGGTAGTGAGTACACTACCTCATCATATCATATTTTAAATTCGCGTTTTGACCTGCCATAGCTGATGCTTATTATGATCAATATGCAATATGATCAGAACCAGTTAAAATTAATATCACAAAACCGTTATATTGTGTGTATGTACGAGCTCCACAATCTCATAATACCATCTCCATTCTTCAATCAGAACACCATACAGGTTACCAACTTTTTTTGGTTGATATTCCCATCTCTCGTACCAAGCGCTTTTTATTATCATTTTTAATGCGAACGGCCATAGAGTGGAATATCCAGCCTGCGTCTGTTTTTCCGAGTGCGTATAACCCGAAACTCTTTCAGGTGTTAAGGTAAGCTTCTTCTGGGCAAGCTGGCTCCATCGCAGACCTTATCTTTGCTCACGGGTTAAGATGAAAAATTAAAAAAAAACCGTACATAAGTAGTTACGTACTGAAAATCCGTCAATTGTTTTTGTTTGGAAAGTAAAACTAAAATACTTTTTACCATTGTGATATCTTTTTAAACTCTTTCTCTTAAATTTCAGTAGATTAATTTATTTACAACTTATATATTTGTGTGCATTTCGTGGCTGCCTGTACCTAAGAGAATCTTAAAAACTTATATTGTTCAAATTTTAAACGAATGATGTAAAGTTTATGAAGTTTGTGTTGTACTTAAATAAATTAATAGCTTTACACTAAGGCTTTACATAAAATAGTCTATGTTCTACTATTGTAAAAGATAGTCGCCAGAGGCAAAAATACATACTTCAAATCCTACCTAAGGGGTTTCGATTATTATGTTCTTATTCTTATATTACAATAGGGCAGACGAAATATTCATTTCTACTTTACCTGTACCTTAATAATATTCTATTCAAGATTTTGTTCTGCCTTTCTTTGCATGATTGATTTTAATATTTATGCCAAACTAAAGCTTTAGTACTGAGGGTCTTATTATAGCACTGGGCCGCGGACAGACGGACACGGTGAACCTAAGGGTCATTGTTAACGACGAACCTTAAGATGGTCCCTTTATCAGAATCGCCTTTTAGTTGACATTAAGGATTACCATTTTGTTACCTAGATAGCCTAAAGACAATCTAGCTTCGTCCACGATGATATTAAGCAGAACCAGTTATACTTAGAAGCGAAAACTTCTGAACAAGTAGTCTAATGTTCGGACTCATACCTAATATGTTTGGTCACATAAACGAAAATTGTGTGGAACTTTACCAAAGGCAGGATCATCTAAAATTATTTTCTCTCGAATACTTTTTATCTATAATTTGTATTTTTCCTTGTCTGTCCTTTGAAAGGGCTTCGATAACCTATTTGCTTGTGGGCTTAACATGTTACGCAAATAAAAGAAGGACGGCACATTCTTAAAAAAAAAATGAATACACAGGCCAGGTATTCATGAAATTCATGGCCGATCCAATAGGTAATTATTATTTTTAATTTTATTTAAGAGGTATAAAGATACAAATCAATAATATCAAGAATTAAAAATCTATAAGGGAAAATTAAAATTAGTGTTTATTTAAGTAGGTACTTAGGTTATTTTAAGGATCGAACGATTTCTGACTACTTCAGTATTTAAAATATAGATGATTTGTTGTTAAGTTATTTTAAAATAAGACATTATTCCGACATCCCTACATTTTGCTACTAAACATTTAACACATGTGTCAATTGAGTAAAAGTCGTTTTTAATATCAAGATGGATTCTGTTAAGCTCTATTATAACTCACCGGAAGAGTTCCGAATGCGCCTCTAGCTATCTCTATTAAATGGTTTGCCTTGTCTATGCTTATGTGCATCCATTTCGAATTTAACCATTATATCTACTTATATAATTCATTGTACCATCATTATTATATAATAAAACACAGTGATTCATAAATAGATTTGTTTATTCACTTGACACTTACATACATAACAGATTCAAAAAAAGTTTAAAATAAGCATGCAATGGTCAGCAGCCCACGTCTATTTAGGACGTCTAACCGAACGAAAATAAAAAAACTCTTCTGCTATACTAACATATGTACTCGTATATCGAAGAATAAGCTGAGCACAGACTCCAACGTAAATTTCCACTATAGAGCTTCCACTATCAAGCTAAAATCTCGCCTCTATGCGGTAATTCCCTGCTGAATACTGAAAAGTCGTAAATTTACATGGACCCCGTCTTTAGGGAAGTCGGAGCTCTTTGCATTTCGGATTTATACAGCCCATTTTTATGGTGTGTGAACATGAATGCGATTTTTTTGACAACAGGTTACAAAATATTTTATAGTGCATAGACGGACGTAATCCTGTATGCCGGAACTAAAAATTTACAAGGGTTATAAAATATGCATATAACTTAATGACATATTCTGCTTGCGCGTTCACTGTGTGAAAAACTAAACATAAATGTTATTATAGTTACCATTGTTATTATCTATCTTATGGTATCTATTTATATAGATATAATTTACATAAAAGTCGTCATCCACCGTCAAAAAATAACAACACGTGTGAACCATAAATGCCTAGGAATTATGAGTCATCCATTTATGCTTCCTATGCCTGCCTATAGTTATGTGTGCACATGAATGCACACATACCTATGTGCATTTTTACAAAGCGATTGCCGCAAAATGCAGATAGTGGGCAATGGTGGACCGAATCCAAATTCGTGCATGTTGCGCCACCGAATTAAAGCAAAAATTTTAGCAACCCGTTTACATTTTCTATGGTGCTTCATTAGCATTCGAAAAGGTTTTGTAAATACAAACTTATGTACTTTCCTACTTTAAACCTAACAAAATGATACTATCCATATTTTCAGGGAAGGGATCAACTTGGCTATCGTCAATTTGAAGAAAGAAGGAACAATTACGAAGCTTTGGCGCAAATGGGTGTTGAACGCAAAACAGTCCGACTGTGAATCCGTTAAAGATGATGTAAGGATCATTCTCTCGTAATCACATAATATTACGGTATAATTTAATAACGTGTAATATTAACAAATAAATACGCGGTTCCAGGAGACTTCAATTACGGAGATGACACTGAGTCAGGTAGCGGGTATATTTTACGTGTTAGTTGGAGGCTTGGTTCTTGCGTTGGCGGTGGCGTTGTTGGAGTTCTGCCAGCACGGCCGAGCAGAGGCAGCAAGAGCGAACGTACCTCTGCGCGCGGCTCTGAAAGCCAAGGCGCGCATGGCTTCACGCACAGACCGCAAGACGCCTCTACAGCGCACACCGCAGCGGGAGCACGATCGCCTAGGCTGGAATGGCGCAGCTTTTGCTGGGGTCAGTATATAAACTAACTCAATTCATTCAGCAAGAAATCGCACCTCGCACGGAAATTGGTTTTAAGAGAAAATTGGTTTTGTTGAAGATAAGACGGGCGTGAATAGAGCATTTGTTATGTTATGTCGTTTTCTCCCTAACGCTGTTATATTACGCCCAATTGCCCAATAATAATTACTGAGCGCTGTTAATATAGCATATTTATGTCACCGAAAAATAATACTTTTGAGGTAGTTTAAAAAGTATCGGAAAATCATAAACGGCATTTGAAATGTTTCATTTCACGTATATACAGTCGTGTACATATAATTAAGAACGCTTCAATAGTATTCCTCTCTAAGAACTTTAAATGTTGAAATTTAGAGTATATATACTCAGATTATCAGGCCTTGCTTGCTACCAATACCATCAACCTAAGAGAACAGTGTTTTAAGTTACGGGTGTCAGTGTAACGTTAAATTACACACTAAGCACCGATTGGTCCATATGACGTGTAGCAAAATCGATTCTTTATAAACTTACTGCCAGGTATATGATTTTTAGATAGTTAATAAACTAGCATGAAAATTGTTCAACTGGCGATTCTTATTATCCATATATTTTATATCGGTGACATACAAGAAGAAGAGAAGTGCTATTTTTGTGGTGACTACAGTTACTGAGCAATAAAAATACACTGAACAGACTTTGCTCACACCACAGGTGACAGACAACACAGTTGCGTGCAAACCTATACGGTGTTTTAATACGTCTGAAAATTTGGTGTGTAAGCAACGGATAATATAATATTTATAACTAAAATATCGTTCCAAAATCGTAATAAATTCTTTAGTCTTAAGGCGCTATTATAATAACCATACTTATATTTATAACTACTTTCACCTGCAATATAATGAAGCATTTTTTAAATCTAACACTTACATAAAAACACTGTTTGATTTATTTAACATGTATTGTACTTATATTTTAAATCGCAAACACTTTTAATTTGATTCAACAACAAATTAAAAACTTAAATCACAGAACAACAAATATCGGTGTGGACAGAATATATCGAAGAATTTCAACCATTCACCATCTCTAAACGATAGGACGTTAAGAGATGGTAAATGATTGAAATGCGGTGTGTCCAAAGTCTCCAAATTCTAATAAATTGCTTATAATATTAAATATTAATATAATATTAAATAAAATTCTAATAATATCTTTAAATGACAGACATGAATAATATTTTTTAATTTGGTACATTAAAAAAACTCGACATGTCAAAATTAATGTATTTTTTTCCAAATATTTATAGTCTAATGACTTTCTACTTGGGAGAAACGTATTGGGACACTTTCAACGGAAGATGTAATAAAATAGGACGTAAGTTAAAGTTTTATCCAGAGTTTGGCCTCTAACCTGATGTGAAACCTAGTTATTCCCAATAATTAATGCTTTGTGGACGTGTCACAATCGATGATTATCCTGCTGAATAATTTATACCTTTTCCTGCCTACCAATGTGGTGTATGACAATGCCTTTTAATATGTTAAATTTTAAAGAATGTTTAAGCGCCTAAAATATGTACCTAATACCTACCTATGATTAACACTGAATTACTACCGGTGGAAAGGTGGTACATATTCTTGACGCAGACTGCTTATTCAGATTTTAATGAGGACAAAATAGGTTTAAAAGGTGAAATAAAAGTGAATATAATTATGTATTATAAAACTCGTCAACACTGGGCTTAGTTCCAATGCGATTCTAAATTATTGTAGTCTTTCTCTTTCTGTTTGCTTGATAGAGAAAGAGAGAGACTGAACCTAAATTTACACTTAGACAGGGCGCATTGGAACTGAGTCCACTGTCAGAAATATTTTATCCTCATTGAAATTTACCGGTTACTTTGGTAATGTTTAAACGGTTATTATACCGCATTATTAGTAGAAAATCTAGTTAGGAAATCGGAAGATGTAATGGCATTTAGAACAAATTGGATCCGATTTATTAAAATAGTTTTTTTCCTGAATTGTCTACGAATTGTTCTACTAATTGTGCAGTATAATAATGAGGAGTTTTCCAGTAGGTTCTTATTGATTCGCTTGATAGCGCTAAAAGTCTTTAAAGTAATGTATTCATATTAAAGCGATGAGACAGAACGACGCAACGGAATTTTATTAATACAGTCAATGTCAAAGGTTAAATTAAATTGCTATTGAATTTTTGCCATGCATATACTTAAGTTTTATTTTAACTTTGTAAATAATTTTCATTCAAACGAAAACAGATTTTTTCATTTGGCATCGACTGTTATTTGTTTTTGTTGTTAATAGAATTCCGTTGCCTCATTGTTGTCGCTTATAATCATGTGCATACTACGAAATCATCTTAGCGCCATCTCTTAACGATTGCTGACAACGCCTTCACATCACCTTCTAGGAAAACTGCTCATTGTTTAGAAGCCTGTCAAGAGGTTTAACTCGCGCGATCGTGAGATACCTACTACCTAGATAACGCGACTGCATGTGGACAGAAGGTTAAAACTATCTATACTATTAGGTTATATCTCAACATCACGCGAATCGAAAAACGCGTCATCTGGATGGGCTTTAACGCGGGTTGTTCCGCCACTTTTATTTATAAATGCTGTGTTCAATCATAATTTTATCGTGTTTTAGTACTTTACGGCTGGCACTCAAATCGCCCAAGAAGATGCAGTCCATGCCAACTTCACTCACGTCTGATCCTCGGAGAAGGGCGGCGGTGTCAACGTGCACCGAACGTCCATTAACAAACAGCCCAACAACGTGGATCTTTACCAACTATAATATAATTTTAACTTAATGAATTCTTTATTACTAACAATATACTTAATATTTATGCTACGTAGCGTACCTAAGTGATTTTATTGATAGGTACGTTGCATGAATTCTCGTATTAAAATAATGTTTTAAAATCATTATTGTTAAATTAAAGGGTAAAACAGCAAACAAATTTATTGAATTAGGTCATTGATATAATTAGGTACTTTTTACTTGATATACATAAGTACTCAGGAGAAATTCTGACTTAGAAGCACAAAGAGTCTTGACTTGACGGTACCAAGTTAATGAAGTAATACGAAAAACTAATAAAACTGATTGAATTTCATATTAATTTAAGAATGTTCAGTATGGCTTTTTTATACTTATACCTATGTTTCAAAATAGGTATAAAGTAACGAATGACGACAACCTCGTGTCGTACACGATTGAAAATCATATATTGAAACGATTATTTATTTCAAGAACATCTTTCAACTTATTAGTAAAAATTACTTCATGGTTAAAAATGTACACTGAGCTACAAAGTTAGTTATTACAGTGATCTCTAATTTTTAATCATTGATGCTTGTCTTTTGTTTTGACAACCTGTATACCTATACAGGTTGTCCCAAAAAGAGCATACCATAGTCCCTGGAGATAGCGTAGTCATAGACCTTTTAAATAAAATAATATGGTGCTAATAAAGGTATCATGGTTTTAAAGATAATGCCACTTTTTTGAATTTTACATGTATGAAAAATACAAGAAAGTGGCATTATATCCTAAACTATTATTAGAGTCATGGTATTTTTTTAAAGGTCTATAGCTAAACTATCTAAAGTGTCAGTCTGGCACGCTCTTTTTGGGACACACTGTAATTTAATAGAAATGGGAAGTACATACATAAAATGCAATAATAAAACTTTAGATTTTGTAACCGCTTCATGCACCATTTTAAAATATTAAATGCACTCGTAAATAGTAATCTTTATATCACATAAGCTCTAAAATAATTGTATCATTAATAAATAATAGAAAGTACATACGTAATCATAATTTTATATTGCTAAAATGAATATGCCAAAACAGTCGTATGTCAATGGGTGCATAAGGTACAGGTATAGCCTTTACAAAAGGTGGAGTAAAGCGATTTTCACGTTACGCTGAACTTATCTATATTGACGACCGTCTTGGTGTAGTGGTTCGCGCCACGGACTTCTAAACCAGGCGGTTGCGGGTTCGAATCCTGCAAGGAGCAAATGTTTGTGTAATGAGCACGAGCATTTGTACCTAAGTCATGGATTTTTATATGTATTTAAGTATTTCTATCCGTTATCCTAGTTACCATAGCACAAGCTCACGCTTAGTTTGGGGCTAGGTAATTGGTGTGTTTGTTGAAACAATTTATAATTTAATTTATAGTTTATTCTATTGTTATGTTGAGTAGACGTATGGCATGTTCGGGCGCGTTTAGATCCTATTTATAATTAAATTCGGAGAAATTACAAAAGCATAATTGTTATAGAATCGTAATTGAATAGCATGTTCTAAATCCAGGTTGCTGTGCAAAGTTGGTGGCAATACATTTTGACATTAATTGATTTCTGAAAAGAAAATAAGAGTAGGATTTTTTTCTAGTTCTTGAAAATCGTTATAGAGATACCTACCGAATAAACAGAAATAAAAAATGTGTCTAATTTAAAACATAACGAAACTAATCATCGTCTTTTCAAAATGTCAATTCATGCGTAAGTACTTATACCCCACTTTCTTGCGCCTGTTTAAGGAAGAAATATTTTACTTCACGTTTTGTAAGGAAAGTACCCAATATCTGGATTAATTATCAATATTGCCATTTTATACCTCATGTAGTTTTAACCCAGCAAGGGGGCGATAGTTAACGCTAGTTATTAAAATCATGTTTAATGTAGTATATAAATGAAGATTGACTAAAAGTATTTATTTGATTCGAAATTGAAAATATTTATTAAAAATTATAATTGTTTTGAACGGGGTACGTACCTTTTTAGTACACTGCGATATTTATTTTTTTATTTGAATTATTGCCTGACTGTATTTTATTTTTCTGTTTTATAATTATTTTTATTACTTAAGCAATTATTTTGCAAGTTTTTACGAAATTCAATTTTATTTTTTTCTGTGTTTTTATGCCATAAAAAATACTTAATCTATTTTATTTCATCCCATTTCTCGTCTATTTTCTTTTGCTTAACGAATTGGTACTACGAGTAATGCGAGAAATAACTATCTAACCTTCTTCTTTTCTTCTTCTAGTCAATCTTTATTGATATTTAAACAAGTTAACTGATAGCGAATTATATTGTATCATTAAAATACTAATAATATGTTTTAAAATAATATGTACTATTTACAAATTAATAATTGTTTAAAGTAGGAAATTTTTAGGGATAGGAATGCTTTTGTTTATGATTTATTTAAATGTACGTAATACGTAGGTAAGAAGTATGTCATAATTAGTCACTTGTTAAGAATGTGATATTTGAGATTGTTTATTCATTTGCGAAAAACAAACAGTGGTTATCACGGGTAGCTTGGCTCTATCAGTCATAAGATCATTAATGTCTAAAAAAGAACAAGTGATTAAAACACAATTGCACGGATTACTTCGCGATTTATTTACTTTTTATTTAAAACCTGATAGCGAAGTAATCCGTAAAATTGTGTTTTAATGAGTTCAACAATTCCCGTAAACGTAAGAAACAATTAAAGCACAAGTGATTTATATGAAGCTGGTTATGTATACACCTATTTGATGTATCTGCAATATCATAGAACTCAAGATACTAAAATTTGATACATACAGTGGGCCCCGCTTTAAATCACCCAAATCTGTCAAAATGTCTCAAATGATATGAAAATCTATGTGATTGACATATGGTTAAAATATGGTTGCATAAATTTGACAGATCAGGGCCCGTTGCCAAATGGCAATCATTTTGGAGCGAACTTCGCTATCGCCAATGAAATGTCAAAATATGTATGCTAAAGTCACGTGACGTGCCCTCGAAAGGGCTTATGTCAGTTTCATACATTATGCTAGCGAAAACGAACTTCACTTATGAATAAATTGCCACTTGGCAAGTAGGTTGATGTAGGGCCCACCGTACATGTCTTGCTTGTATTTTTTGAAAAGTAACAAAAAAAACATAAGTCACTGGTCTCTTCTACCTTAAATTGTTTATTTATAATACACAGTCCATAATATATAACCCTATGTTTCCCGTTGGAGGTCAATACATTATAATAGTTGAGTTTATATTTATATTAACTAAACTGCATACCTAATACAAGTCATTTATTTCAAAAGGGTAGTACATGAACGGTTGATAATTTGAAAAGTTTAAGCGAATAGAATCAGATAAGTAAGGGATGAGTTTAAATGCTTTTACAATCTAAGCACATATATTATATTATATATATTCGCAGTATTTTAGTCTTCTGCACTCTGCCTAGTCTAGAAGACTAAAATGCTGCGAAAGACCTAAAGAATCCTCATAGAAAACGAAAAATGAACAGTTCTATGGTTTAATGATGTTTCAGTCTTCCGATGTCAACGCGCACACCAATCCAATAAGCAATAATTTAGTACCTATGCATGTAATTTTTAGGACAAACATTATTTTCCAATAAAAAACGACGTTTTGAAAATGTTGGATAAAAAGTTTGATAGGTTCATTACTCACCATAACCTTATATCAACATTGTGTACTAAGATTCCATTGCTCATTATAATAAAAAAGAGATTTTTAATATAACACTATAACATTTTTTTTATCATCCAACATGAAAATAATGTATGTCACTAGTTATAAGTATGTTAAAATCGTTTATCATATATTTTATATCGTAATGTTTTTTATACATTTAATAACATTTTCATTATTAAATATATCATTAATTAGCAGTAGAATACGACGCAGTATATTTAAGCAAGTTCACAATGTAGCTTAAGATCACAAATTACACGATGCCTTACAACATAAATATTACATATACAACAAAACAAGTCATGTTTTAATTAAATTGTTGATTTATAGATAACAAGAATAAATCAAACGAAATAGTGCCTGATATCCAGATACCCGAGAATGATTATAAGTGCAAGTAAATCCTAAAAAAACAAGTTTTTTTGTTAAGTTTACCTTGAGAAATATTTATATCTACTTATATAATCTTTTAGACATCCTGTTTATAAACTTTTTATGGTGATTTGTTACTACAAATGACCACAAAAAGCGAGGTGTTAACGCTTTACTACATTTACACCTCCGGAGCTGTATTTGAGTTATTCCAAGACAGAAAACCCCAGAAACTAATTTATTCAATCCCGGGACCTAGTGGAAAGTAACCAAGGTCCTGACCACTATACCAACGAAGCAGTCACAATGTATAGCTTTGTCCACACCAATCAACCTCCTGGCAATCGCTCAGTAATCAAAAAAAAAAACTTTCAAATCGGCACCCTGATACACAAACTCTCGGATCCCACCGACAGCGATTTTGGATAGGGTTTTCGAATCCGTTCGAAAAGAAGGTTTTGACATTCGAATTCGAAAAGGATCCGACACGGAAACTTTTCGAGTGTTTGTGAATCAGGTTGCTGGATTGACAAGCAGTCAATGAGCAAACGAGAACATATGACCATATTACATAATATTGATATATTCAGAATTTAAAATCACAATAGCCTCCTTGATAAAATTACTTAAGACCTTTTTAGTATTACTGAGGTGAAGTTATTTTTAAGTATTCCATGTGCGTTATGGTGGTTAAAAATAAGTGACGTTTTTATTTTCAAACAATGTTTTAATGTAGCCTGTTCCGAATTGGTCAATTAATAATATTTTTCAAGCGTGTTTATACATTATTGCATAAATTATGATATGACCCGATTCTAACGCAGAATGAAACTGCTGTATCAAATGATAACCTTTTTATCTTAATATTTTTCATGCGTGTTAATGCATTTTTGCAATAATTGAAATAATTATAATATGACCTGATTCTAACTCAAAATGAAACTGCCGTATCAAATGATACATTTTTTATCTTAATGTAGTAAGGTATCAATGTAGTAAATTCGCTATTTATCTAGTTGTTAGTTTTTATGTAATATTCTGTGGAGTTTGCTACCAGTAGTTAAAACATATCCATTCTACTTACTTCATTGGTTTATGTTGGTCGATTAATGTTTAACCCAATCTTTATTAAATATTGTAAATTAGATTTTATGATGTATTTTAATTATATGCCTAGTCCTAAACCAATTTAATAATATGTACTACGTTGTCGTGCAACTGGCAAACATTTTCGAAAAATTAAATAATAAATCTCGTCCAGTAAATATTACGACATTATTAATTGAAAAAGAAAAACTGATCCAACAATTTTTATTTAAATAAATTTAAATCGCATTTACCCCGCCGTTGAAGAAAAAGGCCAAGATAAATGTACCAGTTGAAAACAGTTTTTAATAAAAACTCCGGCGACAGCACAGTGGAAGTAGTTTTAAAATAAATAATACACAAGCTGAAATAACAGGATTAAATCAACAGAAACATCGTGAGACACTTTAGAAATCTGTATTTTAGCAATAACACCTGTAGAAGAAGAGCGATCGTATACAATAGTAGATCTACAATAACATAAAATTTAACGCAAACTAATTTAGAAAATCTTTGAAAAATATATTTAGAGAACCTTGACCTCGTTCATTTTTCAAAATGACCATTAACGTAACAGACGATTAATGGTTTAACAATTATTATCAAAATAAATTATAACTTCGGCCTTGCGTAACTATTTGGCAAATACGATAAATCATTATTTCAAGTGCAATAATATTTAGCAAATGCTATCAGTGAAGGCGGCAATGGTATGATGTCGCCAAATATTTGTATTTAAGAGTGAAATATGTAAAGTTGTGAATCATAAATCTCTTGAAACGCATGTTTGGCCATTTTTTGTGGTCGCATATATTTGACATTTAGCGGCATAGATACACCTCGTTAGGTTAGGTGGTGCAACTACACCTAGTTTCACTTCGGGATTTATTTAGCCGTATCCAAAAAAGCGTCAACTATAGAGTGCGCCTTCTTTATTTACAGCAAAAGCAGCTGAACTATAACTTTGTCTCCCAGACAAGGCCACGATATAAGGACCCCATTATAATTTTGAATCTAAAGTAATTTCTAAAAAAAAATTCGAATCTATAGCAGGCATTTCTCACTCAATGTACTTGCGCGCATTAATAGCCTACTCTGGAGCGCACCGATGGCGTTGCGTTAATCAGTAGGCTGCCAACAACCGACAGAAGCGCGCGTACGCAATTTTTGAATTATTTGTGTTACGGTCGATTCGTTTTTATGCAAACTAATTAAGTAATATGATTTATACATCTGGTATTTACTGTACAAATGCAACCAGAAGCATAATATGTCCTAAGTTAGTCTCAGATTTAAATTAAAATCTGGACTTATCAAGAGTCTCAAACGTTTGAACTTTTTAAATCTTTTAATAAGTCATCATAATTTTACGGCAGACATAAAGTTCCCACAGATGCTTTTTATAACTATGTATAAAAACTAACTAACTAACTATGTATAATACATTTTTGAAAATAATTTAGCACAGATCAACATCTTAGATCTTGTTTTCTACATTACCACTTATTACAACTGTAAAACACTATATCATTGTAAAACATTTCAAACCAAGCTACAACTAACCGAAGAAAGAAGCAACCCTGATTTTATTAGTTTTACTCCAAGGTTGCGTAGCTGCAAAGAAATAATAACGTAATGTTCGAAACTTAAGGCACATTTTCGGGCGCAGCGGTCTGCGATAAAAAATTGTAGGCTATTATAAGAGTAGGTATGGACGATTTTCCTTGGAGTGATTTATCTGTTACATAGTAACGATTATATCATCTGTGTCTATAGTACCTATCTAGCAATTTGTATTTTATCAAAACATGTATTGAGGCCTGTGACATTGGGCATTGTAAACTTAACACGTTTAGTTTTGTTCCCGTTTAGTAGTAGGATTTTAATGGTAAATCAATGCAAAACGTGAAATAGTATTATTCACTTCGTCAAAAGTATCTTCCCCCCTAGGAAGTTTGAATATAAGTGAAGTAAGCAAATAATACTATATCACAAATATCTTCCACAAAGTGTGGAAGGTCATTTATATTAATTAAAAACAACAAAGGTCCCAATATCCGTGGGGCATACCCATGGTCAGAGGTGTACCAGAGGACTCAACTCCTCGCCTATGTGATGGCGCTAATCGCTTAAGACTTCTATAGATTTTTTAGCGAACTGCGTAATTCCACGTAAACGTTTATTGCTTTTTATTTCAACCAGCTTATATTGCGAATTTTAGGCAGCTTGTTTAAGCTGCGTTTCGTTTAAATGACCACCTCTATAAAACAAGTACGCTGGACTAAACATTCTCTAAGAAATAACAGAACAGAACAGAACTTGCATATGTTTACGTCAACTCTCATTAATTCTGTGGACGGTCACCATACGCTGCCTGCAGCCGTCAGCGCCAAAATGGCGATAATCAAATGGCTTCATTTTTATTAGGTTAACAGAATGCAGTCGAGCGTACTTATATTAAAGAGGTCAGTGGTAGAAAGTAAATAGTAATGACATTATTAACTTGAAGTCTTTTGTGACAGATGTCATTATAAGTCATGACGTAATTTAAAATAATTTATTCAATTTGGGCTAAATGTTTTTAAAAGGAAAAAGGAAGGCAAAGTTGCCTTAAAGAGAGGAATAAAAGCAAAAGTTAGTTTTATTGACCAAAAAAAGTGATAGGAAAGTTGAAAAACAAAGTCGAAAAATCATTACCACCACCCAGTGGCATTATTTACAATGAAATAGTGTAACACTTGAACAACCGTATGACTATAAAAGCAGTTTATAATTTGTAAAAAAAATACATGAATTATTTTAATGCAACATATCCGTAAAGGTAATTAACGATTATGCTACATCAGAAAGTGATAGAATTTCTAATAATGACTGCAGTATGAAGTAATAGTGATAACCATTATACAAATTAAAGCTCAAGTATTTTATACCCATAAGCCGAATCAAACATTATCATCGTCGATTGAAATTACACACGACACGACAACGATGTAAGTAATGAAAGCTGGAAATTATAAATGCCATGGATATTGCAACTAGTGTCATGAATCCGTCGAAGTGGTATTGAAACACCGTATACCGAAAACTTTATAAGTTTCACACTTGTTATGAATTTGGTATAAGTTTGTACTATTAAAAATGGATAAAGATTCCATACACGATTCTAGAAAACGAAAACGCGAATAGAAGAAACATCTTATTTCCGAACTTACTACTGTAGTCAGGTCAGAACTAGCTGACGTTTTAGTATCGTCTGACGAACGTTAATCACTTTTTGTTCCAATACTACAAACGGTTCGTCAAATTAAACATGAAATAAGAAAAGAAAACAGTAAGATAATATGGTAGTATCTGACCTGATATTAATTTTCAGACACCAATGTGTCGGGAATAATGTAAATGGCTGTTCCACAATATGCTTCGAGTCATAGACTTACCGCTTAAAAGCTATAATATATAGTGTAAATGCAACATTTGAAATACAAGATGATACAAAGCTGGGCGACAAAAACTGAAAAATTTATTCCTGCTAGCATTTTGGTAAATGAAATAGATAAAAATTAATTAATTTATTGGTTCACCAATTTTATAGAACGCAACGAATTGATTTTAACGTTGGAGTCAAATGACGATCAGGTCAATCCAATATCTGGCAGAATTTATTGATGTGCTTAACCTGTCAACATCCAGTTTCACACGTGTGTGGTCTTATGACACTACAGTGTGAAGCTCAATGTTGAAAGGTTAAACACCTGATATCGCGGCTTCCTTTGTTTTCCAATGTCATGTGTCGATTTTTATAGTAACAACCAAGTAGCAGTAATTGTGAAAGCGCATTAAATTTAACATTATTAAGAATTTTTTTATAATAAAACTGCGAGTTGACAATTTCCTTGTATAGCACTACGACTTCTGAAAAGAAGTAATATCGTTGGCCTTTAAAAGTATAAATAATACTCAAAGAGTCAAATCAAACATAACACTAAGAAACAGAACAGTAATGACAATGGTGTCGATCGCACAGCATTTAAAGGACTTTTTAATGTGATGGTGAGGCTAACGTAACTCTACTCGAGGCTCTAACTGATTAATTTATAGTGTCAACCTCTGTGTGTTAAAAAAAGATGGAGGAATACACCTATTGCTGTGGGAACCACTTATCGGCGCTTTGCTGCAAAAGTTGGTTGTAGGGCTATGTCTGGAACTCTGAGTGAACTTTTCCAACCTAGTAAGATTGGTTTTGGAGTATCGGGTGGTTGTGAGGCTGCCCTACATGCTGTCCGCTCTTTCTTTAATTCGCAGTGTTCAAATAAAATTATACTTAAAATGGACGGGGTGAAGGGGTGTTTTGCTATCAAAAAATAAAAAAAAGAGATGCCTTCTCTATACAGTTTTTTTGTGGTATAGATCTCCCACAAAATTAACGTACAGGGAACATCATCTCTCTCCCCACCCCACCAATGCTTAGCTTAGCAATCCACCCCATTATTTCAAAATTAAAATCAGAATTCAACGTTTGGTACTTAGATATCAGAACACTAGGTGGTAATCATTCGACAGTTTTGAAAGATTTTGCTTCTTTCGTACGAGACTTAAAAAATTGTGGAAATTTTTGTACCACCAAATTGCAATGAACGTGGTGAAATAATTAACAATTTTAGACAGCTTGCGGATAACATCCAAATTATAGATCAATCTTCACCTACTAGGATCCCCAATTTTTATTGAATCTTTTCCCGATCTTGTTGAGGAAAAACTTTCAAAATTTAATTCGCTTTCGGACCGTCTCCCCAAAATGAACAGTCAAGTTGACGAATTATCATTCGGTTCTGTGTCTTTATAACAAATTTCATTTATACTCTTTGGTCATTGTAACTTTGGAATCATCCCGATCTGACATTAAAATTAGACCCCGTAATTCCAAAAACTTAGTACCGAGTTTAAGCCAGGACTAAACTATTAGCTAGCCAATTAGAAAAGCGCTTCTCTATTAGGTTATGTCACGAATGTGTCATTCATTGCTCTGTTGTCCGCTAATATTTAGACCTATTTTAAACCTAATCTATTTTTTGTAATAACACCGAGATAGTTTAAATAAGAAACGAAAAATTCGCACACAGGTAGGATTTGAACCCACGTCCTTTGGCTAACCAGGCCAACGCTCTTACCAACTGAGCTACTGTGCAGTCTATCCAGCCGTGTGAAATTCTTGGTCTCTTTTGAATACGTCATTCCGTGACGTCAGCGACATCTACCCGAGCTGTTTTACAACAGGTGGGCCTAATAGTTATTCTTTACAGAATAAATTCAACTTGAAGGATGACGCTTTCGCTGTGTGCGAATTTTTTGTTTCTTATTTAAACTTATATACGTCGCAGGGATATTATAAAATCCGTGATATTATAATTTCACTAGTGACATTATAATTACACTGATTTATTGTCAATCGTTTGCATTACTTACAATTTAACTGGCTAGTTTCAGTGCCATTATAATTTCACTAGACCGATACAGTGACATTGTAAGGCAGTGATATTTTAACAATAACACTAGTTTAAGAAAGCCGTTAGATTATCAAAGCGATCGCTGATTGGTATATTTTCTTTACCAACAGATATTGACATTGATATTGACTAGAATGATACCTCATAAAAACACCAAACATATGTATTGAACTGATATTTAAAAAGGCACGCTCCAATGTTTATAAATGTGTATTGCGACTGATTAAACTCAACTGACCAATCAGAACACGCGGGGCTCCCACCACAAACTTAACTCATAATAAACCTAGATTTATTATAATATCACTATTGCAGCCTAGTGAAATTACAATATCACTGAAAAGAGCCCGTTAAATTATACGAACCAGTCGTCATTGACAATAATCAGTGTAATTATAATTTCACTAGTGAAATTATAATATCACGTCTTTGACAAAATCCCTGCGATATATAAATAAGAAAGAACACTGTGAGTGTTAAAAATATTAAAAACTAAAATTAGATAGTGTCATGAAGAATACTATTTCATCCAGTTTTTCCCTTTTTCCTAAAATATATTTTTCGCAAAATGTCTGCTATTCAGAATGTGAGCACGTCTTGTGCATAAATTCAGCTTTTCAAAATGTCAACTACTTAAATTTCTCTGTCTCCAGGAATGACAGTTTTTATACAATGTTCACTTTTCAGAAAGTGCTAATTCTCAAAATGTTGGAAACATTAAAATAACCGCCTTCTTATAACATTGGCATTTCAAAAATGTCTTATTTCCAAAATGTCTCCAATCATGGTATTCACATTTCATCGAATTATCGGTTCCGCGGTTAAGCCGTGAAAAGGTAACAGACAGACAGACTAAGTTATTTTCGTATTTCTTAGCATTAATTTTAGTATAAAATTAACTAACGAACAGACTACAAAAACTCCTTCGTTCGGGTATGAAAACTTGCTGTTGAGAACGAAAAATATTTTGTTCTTATATGAAACTGTTTACGAACGAATACTTTTTT
Organism: Pyrausta nigrata; assembly: GCA_949316185.1. Lineage (NCBI taxonomy): Eukaryota > Metazoa > Arthropoda > Insecta > Lepidoptera > Crambidae > Pyrausta > Pyrausta nigrata. Next base: position 8,482,627 of record OX438936.1, read on the forward strand.
TGTACGAAACCTTTCGACCATTTCGTATAAGAACAAAATAGTTTTCGTTCACAACCGGTTCTGAACATGACTGAAGAAGTTTTCTATCGGAACTGGTTACGAAACTTCGGTTATAATGAAAATAAAACAATGTTATATAATATAATTGTATAACGAATTAAAAAAATAATATTTTTCCATAACATTTACCACTTTACCCAAAATCGACCAAAAGTTTGCTACTTACTCCGGTCAACATTTTACGTGATGCTGATGGTTGTTACCTTGGATATAAGCAATCATCATTCTAATAAGTGAATTCATCGTGTCGATATTTCCAAAACACAACAACGACTTCTTCCTAGCAATCGTCGAAATGTAAATAATGGATATGTTTGAGCAGCAGAGCTTATCAACTTGTGGTCTTTCTTATACCATTCCTTTTCAAAGTACTGCTTTAACTTTTTTACCTCAGTGGAGCTTCCATACTTTTGATGTGATCCCATGTTGATTTGATGTCTTTCGCAGGAAGAAATAAATAAAATTGCACAGAATCTATATATTTTACGATCTTCCACAGTGCGTTCCAGTTTCTGTTCATTTGGTCGTGTTTACACTGGTTTAATAAAGTAAAAAAACACCCTTTTATATCAGCAGCGGGGAAGATTTCACGTACGGCGTTGATTTGGGCTATTTCGTAATCATTGCATTTAAACGATTTTCTTTTTGTCTGAAATCGTTCCTTAATAAGCAAAAAATCTTTTATGCGTGCATTTTTTCATCTGTGTGGTAATTTAAATGTAATATATTTGTCTGATAAAACGGTTTTAGTGTTACAAGAAATGTTCCATCAGCATAATAAAAACTCTTTCTGGCATATTTATAACCTCTTCACTATGCTAGTGATGACAAAATATTACTATTTTGTCAGTCATGTTATCTTCCACAATCTCAAAAGTATTTATTCCGTAAACTTATATGTCAACGTTTAAAGCTGCTTTTTTGCCCTGTAGAGTGTGCTTTTAACGCAGGAGTAGAGCGGAATATCTTCTGCGTTATTTCTATTTTCTTCATGTTCCTCTGCGAGCTTTTTATATATTATATCCTGCGTCCATTACAAGTCTTCACTAACAGCTTGTTTTGCACTTTCTATAAAAAATACGTACTTTCTGCTTCCTGAAGTCCGGGTCGCACACGTGGTTGGTTTGCCTTGTTATTTTGGTCTTCTCAATATCCGTAGTCATTGGGGCTGAGCAAACCCGATCAGTACATCTCCATCTCAAACTATTGATGTTTCTTTTACACACTGTGTGTATGTATATATATAATCGAGGTATTTTTACCTTTTTAGTTTTTCAACAACGGGAAAAGGGTCATTTTAAATAATAACCATCACAATAATATAAATAATTAAATTCATTACCATTGCCCAATTAAATTTACCCTTCACGTATGTCAGCCACTAAACGTTATTCAAGATATTTATCAAAAAGTAAGTTTGCAAGCAATTAAGCTTTATACGTTTAGAACATTCATTTGAAAATAAAACAGACAATAACAAACATAATTAGACGGTAGCCTATTTAAAAAAGCGAACATTATGGTAATGCTGATATCAGGCACATACTTTGAAGAAAGCACATACTTCAATTGAAGACATTTCGATAAAGCTGACAAAATAGGAATGCAAACATGTAGACCTTTGAGAATTGTCTATTTTAGGAAAACAGATATTTCAGGCCTGAGCCGTTTAAACATCAGGCTGGAGGACAAAGTCTGGACTTAGTTCTGTAATAATAAAAGACAAAAAAGTTATGATTGATTAAAAGTAGAATTTTGGAAAAAAAACAATAAAGTATAATAAATGGCAAATCTCACAAACCATTAAACTTTAGCTAGGGAAAGTAATGTTCAATAATTAGCCCATGACCATCAATATAATATGTGCTTTTGCTATGGCGGGTTCAGTACTAGTCACCCTGTATATACATATAATAATACGGAACCTCTCCACCACTATGATAAAAACTCATACATTGGCCTGAAAAATACAAAAAGGCTTTAACAATTTTTTCAAATATCCAAGCGCCATCTAGGTTAACTTTGCTTTACTCTACAGGCCTATGCGAATGAAAACTTCCAAGGAACGCTGTCAATGCCACCCGGTGAAATAATTAAGAACTATTTCCTAAATACACAATCCATAATGTGTGCTTTTTATAGTAATGAGACCATGAAATTTCAGTAGCTTATTGTTACAAGGGGTGCTATGAAAAGTTCCCATATGTTTTCGATAGAGGCCTCTGCCTGTCTTCTCCAGACAGACTCTAGACATATTTTACTATTTATATTATTTTAAATGCTTTCTTACATAACCATGAAACTTGAAAGTTCATATAACGTATGATTGTTTCGATCGCTTCTGAAAAAAACAAATTCAATGAGTTTTTTAAATATTACTTTTGTCTATACTTTTAGCCCTAATAATTTCCATCTCCGCATTCAGCTCCGTACGAAAATATCGAAACTCTTCATTGTCAAAGAAAAAGTATAATATTAGATAGTTAAATTTTTCTCAAATCTCAAAATGACGCATTGACAGACATAACGTTATAAGGGGTGCCATGAAAAGTTCCCATATGTTTTCGACAGAGACCACTGCCTGTCTTCTCCAGACAGACTCTAGACATATTTTACTATATACATTAATTTAAAAGCTTTTTTACATAACCATGAAACTTGAAAGTTGATTGAACGTATTATTGTTTCGATCGCTTCTGAAAAAAAAAACATAAATTAAAAGAGTTTTTTAAATATTACTACTGTCTATACTTTTCAAATTTGTTTTGAAAAGTATAGACAATATAAATAAAGTCTTGATTTATGAAAATATGTAGGTAGGTATTTATACTTCCCCTTAACGAAGATTAAACATCTGGATTTACGTAGTTTTTTTACTTAAAAAATCCTGTTTTGGTATCAATCAAAATGCTTGTAAAAATAAATCTCTTGATTTTTAGTATAAACATACTTATTTATTGTATTCTCTTAGATACATTTCCCAGTATATAAAAAATTAGTAGTATGTATGTGTGTAATGACAAAAGAGAGGTGCCAGAATAAGGAATAAAAATAAAATTACAGAAAGTTTTGCTTTTAAAATTTTTATTATTGACATTACAGGCAAACAGTTAACAAAAATAAATTGTTCCATAGGAAAACAAAGAGAAACAATTTCTGTCAGGTGATAAACATAATTTGACATTGCACTTTGAACATGCAATAGTGGTCTGACATTTGTAAGTATATAGTTTGAACCTTTGTGATCAAGTTAGTCATAGTGAATATCTAAAGATGGTCTTGCAGCAACTGGTGCCTTTATACGTTTTAAAGGGGTAAGACCCAGTCACTCATCATCATCCTGATCAGCCGCACTGATAAACATATCAAAGGGATTCTGCGACTTTTATAAGGTCATCTTCTGACAATGCCGGTAGACACCCTATATGCTTTATTCAAACAAAACACATAAGTCAACATGGTAGTGCTGCAGTGTGCACAGCGAAATTCACAACATTTTTTAAATTTTTTTCCCGAAACTAATCTATTAATCAAATGTATCATGCCCCGTTAATGTCCTTTAGTTATTTGCCACGTTTGTATCTGATCTTTGATAACCAGATACAAATGTTTTTTTTTTCTCTGTTAATATTTGGTTGATTTAATAATATTTTATCCGCATTTTGTTGCTGAGTTTCAAAACCTGGATGTAATAATTGCCCTCATAATACAAAGGACATAGGTACTAACCATCGACATCGCATAAATACTTACAATGCAAGGCATTCGCATAAATACTTACAATGCAATTCTAACTTTCAGACATTATTTACGAAAATATTGTTAAAACATTACCCAAATCAGGTGTGGAATTAGTGTTGGAAATTCATAAATGTGTTCACAAGTGTTCCTCGAAAATGGAAATGAAAGGAATATTTTGTTGGTATAAAGCCAGAAATAGAGTCAATTGAAGAAAAATCGATTAATTTGAGGCAACAAAACGAGGGGGCACTAAGCTGCTTTATGATAGTTGGCCATACTACCATTAAGGGAAACATATAGCAACAAAAAATGTTTTAAACTGTTACAATTTATTTGGCTGTGGAGGTGTAGCGTAACTCTTAACAGCAAACATACACACATCAAAAAAAGTTTGAGATCACTAGCAAAAACTGATATAATTCTTTAAATTTAACTTTATCAAGAAAAATGTTTTGTTGTGTGTTTTCTTTAAATAGAGAAACCCTGTTTGAAATTAAGAAATAAAACTTATTTTTTTTTTAATAACAAGAATTGAGTAATGAACCATAATGTAATTGCAAGAGGAACTTGATATAAAGGAAAAACTGTTTAACCAAACTTAAACTACAATTTATAAATAAGAAGTTTTTATACAATATAATATAACTCCTTCCCTGGCTCAAACACTTGCGGAGATCCTCCTGGGCATGCTCAGAATCAAGTTATCCAGCATTTCTTGGGATAACCTGACCCATTCTTGAATAGCGGCTTCCCTGAGCTCTGGCACTGTCTGGGGACGTGGCTGACGGTTCCAAACAGCTTGCTTAAGAGCATTCCACGCGTGCTCTATTGGGTTTAAGTCCGGCGAGCTGGCAGGCCAGTCTAACCTTGTGATGTCGTATTCTCGGAGAGCAGCATTGACTCGTCGAGTTCGATGTGCGGGCTCGAAGGGCGCATTATCATCAACCAGTACCAGTAAATTAGTGCCCATGGTTTACTCGGAATGGGCTGAAAATTCCATCAATAGTAACTGCTTTATACTTGTCTGCTTTCATGAAGCCTCGATACGGGATCAAAGGTGTTCTAGCTCTAATCATAATATGGAACTTTGGTTTTATTCCCTTTCATCAATCGTCTAGATACTTTTCTGGACGACACAGCCTTTTTAGTTTCCATGTCTTTACGATTGAGCGCTCTATAAAATGTCCCATATCTAGGGTTTACTCCCCGGAATATTTCCAACTGTTGGGTTTATTCCCAAATTCGGGGAAAGTATGCGGAATATTTCCAATTTGTCGGGAAAATAGGGGAAAATCCTCGAAAATGCACTTAAAGTAATAAAATGCGAGAATTTTGCTATTTTGAAAATGGTTTTACGCCTGTAGCACACCTTTACATGAAACCATAACAGCGGGACCACGCTAGATTTGCCTGTTTGTCAGTTTTATTACACCAAACGTAAACGGCATGTTCTAATTCTTAGGTTTCTCTGAGTCTCTCTTTCTTTCAGATTCGACGATCCTGTAGTATACTTCCTACTACTGTGTCCACGATGTCGCGAATTGGTGCAGAAATGAGATTCGATTCGAGATTTCTCCAATCCTTTTCAAACGTCTACGTCTACGTTAAAGGCTTGATGTGCCCGCACATCAAGCCTTTAGCATTATCATCGACCAGTACAAATTGGTGCCCATAGTTTACTCGGAATGGTCTGACAATTCCATCAATAGCAACTGCTTTATACATGTCTGCTGTCATGAAGCCTCGATACGGGATCAAAGGTGTTCTAGCTCCAATCATAATACCACCCTCAAAAGGACACCGATTTCCCGCCTTGCTGAACTGTTCTTCTGCCTTTCACGGTCTCCTGGTCTTCTCCAGACACGGACACGTCGGTTATCTGGATGAGCAGTGATTCGCGATTTGTCAACGAAGAGACAGTTTTGCCAAATGTTTTCTTCTTCATCTTCTTCATTCTGCCGAAGCCTAGCCCACTCTAATCTCTGTCGTTGACGTTGCCGGGAATTCAGAGGCGCTTACCAAGACCTCCGTGCTCGGAATCCAGCCTGGTGCAAGCAATTCCGAATGGTCTGAGTGATAACTTCAAGCCCAGAGGCAGCCGGAACTTCTGTTTTCATTTTAGTAGCGTTGATTGTTGGGTCACGGGCTGCCAGCAATCTAATATAGCGCTTTTGGGCAGCAGTCAAAACAGTTGGGCGACCACTGCGGAGTCGGTCAGCTAAATTATCGTGGTCACGACACAGGATTGGGATATAGCAAGTCTGCGTGCTATATCTATCGTGCAGTATCCTTTTTCCCTCAAAGTTACTATTCTTGCTCGTTTAACTTCTGATAATCCTCTTGGCATTTTTTAAACTACAATTTTTTGCGAAAAAATATTTAAAATCCGTCAAAATTGACTAAATCAGATTTCTGAGTGAGCGTAAGCTATGACTAAAAGCTTTTTTATATGGAAAAATAATTGAACTGTTTTATTGTTTTGTATTCTAATTGTATATTTTTAAATAAATAATCTTAAAAGAAGAAATCATTAAATAATCTATCGTAACAAAACAGATTTCGATTTTTCAGTGATCGTAAACTTTTTTTGATGTGTGTATTCAAAAACTATACTGAATTTACGAGTTTAGTTTTTTTTTACATTTTTAAGTAAGATATCTATCCACTTTGGAAGTATTTTCTTTATCAAAAAAATTGTATTGCGAGATTTGTCCGCAGTTGGAATTAAGTTTTTGAACTTGTTATCAAATCAGATACTTTGTAACATCTTGTTGACTTTTGGACCTATAGAACAAAAATCTAAATAAATGTGTCTTAAAATAAAATAAGCAGTTTTCGAGATTACAAGCAAAAGAAAAATATAAGCAAAAGAGGCGCCTTTCTTTCACTATTCCGTTGATAGCTCACTTACCACACTCGGGACTTTAAGTATGTTCACCTAGACACCTCGAAGAAAACAAACCTACCCGATTTGTTTTCTGAATTTCTTGTTTTTAATAACGAAGATTTACTTTATTATCACTTGTCTCAAATATTAAAACTTAACAGAAGCCAAACAGCCGTTTCTAATGTAAAGATTTTACTATGACCCAGTTTGTTAATGTCGAGATTTCTCCAATCCTTCTCTTCCTCTCAAACGTCTAATTTTCTGCACCCATTCGCGACATCGTGGGCACAGTAATAGGAAGTATACTACAGGATCGTCGAATCTCAAAGAAAAAAAGACTCAGATAAATCTAAGCATTAGAACATGCAGTTTACGTTTGGTGTAATAAAACCGACAAACAGGCAAAACTAGCGTGGTTCCGCTATTATGGTTTTATGTAAGGGTGTACTACTGACGTAAAACCATTGTTACAGTAGCTAAATTTTAAGCGTCCTTCAACTCTCTTATATCTCTATAAGATACTCATAAGATCTCAATTGGAATATGCCGTACCAATCTGGGACCCTATATATAAAAAATACATTGAGGCACTGGAAAAAATCCAATTTAAATTCTTAAAGTATGTCAATTTTAAATATCGACGCACTCGTCAATCGTACACACATCTACTGGAAGAATATAAGCTACTTAGTTTAGAAAATAGGCGTACTCTTTTGGGCGCAATGACACTTCGTAAAATATGATTTGACCAATAATCTATGTTACGTGGCACAGGAGGGAGGTGCGGGTGCCTCGGTTGTTCTACGTGCCACTGAGAAGCACGCACGCCGGCGCGCGCGCACCTCTTCACCGGCTTGTTGATGTATTCAATAAAACATTCCCTGAACTAGATATATTTTCAGACACAGAATCTAATTTCAAAAAGCTAGCCTCTGACATTTTGGCAACTTTAGCAGTTTAAGTTAGGAACTGGCTATATTTTGAAACATAATCCTCAAAATTGTATTATTTTATTTTCATTTATAACCATTAGTTACAAAGGCAAAATGTACGAGGGTCAAACTGAAAGTTCTTAGAACTGGCCACTTATAAACAATATAATAAAAAAAATATTCTAAAATTTGAAAATAGAACTCTTTGCCAATATTACTGAGTATATATTTCATTCATTTGTCATTTGTTTTACGACTTGGCGGCAAATTGAAAATTGTCTGTGTCACGTCAAAATGAATTTAACACGAGAAAATTTTCGTGCAATGATTTTTTATGACTTTCGATGTCATTTAAGTCAACAAGAAAGTTATGATAGACTACGATTGGCCTTTCACGATGAAGCCCCATCTCGTGCGACTGTTTACAACTGGTTTAATGAGTTTAAACGTGGTCGCACTAATCTCACTGATGATGTACGTGAGGGACGGCCTTCTACGGCGACGACTTAAAATAACATCTGTGTTGTGCGGCGTATGATAGAGACTGACAAAAGAGTGACCTATCAGCAGATTCGGACAAGCTTAGGCATCGGTATGAGTCAAGTGCACAAAATCCTCCACGAACATTTAGCGGTCAGGAAGCTTTGCGCCCGGTGGATACCTCATAATTTGACTAAGGCTCAAAAACTCCATCGTGTGGATTGGTGCCGTAAAATGATTGAAAGATTTAACGGAGGTGACTCAAATGCTGTGTTCGACATACTAACAGGTGACGAAAGCTGGATTTACTGTTATGATCCTGAAACCAAAAGACAATCTGCTCAGTGGGTGTTTCCTTTCGAGGAGTTGCCAACTAAAGTGAAGAGAGATCGAAGTGCGGGAAAAAAAATGGTGGCCTCGTTCTTTGGAAGGATAGGTCATTTCGCAACAATTGTGTTAGAGGATCAAAAAACAGTTTCTGCAGAATGGTACACTACCAATTGTTTGCCACTTGTCTTGGAAAAAGTTCGAGAGAAACGACCTCGCAGTAGGATCCTCCTTCACCACGACAACGCCTCGTCGCACACCGCCAAGCGAACGATCGACTATTTGGCGACATCAAACGTTGAATTACTGGGTCACCCGCCGTATAGCCCCGACCTCGCGCCTTGTGATTTTTATTTATTTCCAAAAATTAAAGAAAAACTTAAAGGAAAGCGGTTTATGAATGCTGAAGAAGCGGTGGCTGCGTATCGCGATGCCATTGAAGAGACCCCTAAGGACGAGTGGGCAAAGTGCTTTTCCCAGTGGTTCCATCGCATGCAGCGGTGTATTGACGTCAATGGACAATATTTTGAAAAGATATAATAAAACTAATAACTGGCTAATGTAATCAGTTTTTGATTTTCTAAGAACTTTCAGTTTGACCCTCGTATCATTAAATAGATATCGTTTGTAGTGATTAAATGAGTACACATAAACTAACCCGAGGATAATGGTGTGGGCTTCACAATAAGCAAAACTGTATCACTAACACATTTAAAGTTTAAGATATATTGTGGTTGCTGTTTGTTATCCCAAATAAATAAATAAATTCTCGCAATTTATTAATTTAAGTCTACTTTTGAGTATTTTCCCGCCAAATCGGAATATATCCTAATCTTTCCGTTTTTTTCCCATACTTTCCCGTATTTTTCTTTTCCATCCCAATTTTTTCTTTCCCTTGCCCATCGCTACCCATATCGCTTTCCCTGGGATAATCTACTGGGTCACTAGGCGTTTCGTGCAACAGAAGCGCCGGTAGAGTCTCCTGTGACTGACGCTAGCTAATAAAATAATTCTGGTTCAGAAATTGGCTTGATGGGATGACTTAGGTTCCGTGGAAAATGCGTCGGCCCTTGGGTGTAGACACACCGTCTTCGTTTCATTTGTCTCAACTTCGTCTGAGGCATAATGGTGCAACCTTCAAGTCGTTTGGGGAAGCGACTTTTGAGCCGTGTACATAGTTATCGCCTGTATAGTGAGTCAGCTAAGTGGCTAACTGGTTGTACGGACAAACGGAGTAAAGATATTAGTTTGGCAATTCAATGTGGAAATGCAGCCAACTTCTTTAACGTAAATATTTAAGTTTTTACAAATGTTTATTTTAAATAGCTTAAGAATTGTGTATAAATAACAAAATCTGTTTCATTTTTGTAATAAACAATAATAAATATAAAGTCAGCCAAAAATTTGGATTCGACTTGCTGCTATTTCAGCAATAGTTAAATTACGTGGATAGTAGACATATTTTTGCACTATGCTAGGTTTCTAAAAGCTTTCACTTTATGAATAGGTATAACTATAACTCGACCCGACACCAAAGGGGCAAGCCACCATATAATTCTTTAGGAGCATTTTGGTTACAAAAATGCGGTGGACACGGATTTCTAAGCTATTAGACAAACATTTGTGTCCACAGTTCGAATCCTAATTCTTTTGCATCCTTTGTGTACTCAATCTGCTAAATGCAAAGATATACGCGTGTTACCTTTCTCCTATGGGAATGAGGCTAAATACTTTTTGATATGATTACAAATAAGTAACATTTATTCAAATTATTTATATATGACCTTGTTTATTAACATGAAAGCGATATTAGGTCGCGTCGCGTAACATACCTACCAAGAAATATTCATGGAAATTGGTAACCACAAATACGTAACACCGAATATCAGTTAATAGTGTGTACATTGATGCGAACACCGCGAAGTTTACCAGCCGCTACTAACTAATATTACCTACAAAATAACTTTTAACCACAATCTAAAATAAAATCACTAATTGAAAGCCGACAACGTTGACGACAAGTTGCACCAATATATTGCAACAATATTTAGAGACAAGAGTCTTACATGATATTACGTATATTATCTAATAAATTGTTATACTGAGGTATGACAATGTACCGTTATATCCCAGTATATCAATTTTATTGGAAAACTTACATTTGCGGGGATGATGTCGCAGGAACTGAAAATAGATAAATTTCGTTTAGGTCTGTTCTTTTCGTCGTATCGTCCACGAAAAATCTATCAAAAGATTCTAACTTACACGCCTTAAGTTCACAATCGAATAATGATTAATATAGTGTTAGGCAACGCAAAGCACTAATATACACGGTGTTGGGGACCATCAAAGCCAACTTTTTCTATCATTTGTTTTTTTAATTCTTAGTGTTCATAAACATTTTTTTGTAAAATCAAATAGTCTTAATAAACTTCACGATAAACAAAGCTGTTAAAGATAATAAGTCCTTAATTAAATTCGTTCTCTCAAAAAATTACAACATTTTGGTGTCAGAAGTGTATTTGGAATTATGCCGATGGTACCCAAAACTCACACCAAGAAGTGTAATAGCAAAAACGACCATCTAGCGCAATAAATGTGTGTGATAGCAGTGTCGTAAAATCCAGGGCCCTTGTGTCACGGTCCGGTAGTCACTCTGATGAGTTACTCTCATTAACACGATTAAGGCTAAAGAGTTGGAAGTTCGGGTGAAGCATGCCCGAAAACTGGCACAAATCGAAGATAAGTGTGCAAGAGCATAGTCACGCATAGTCGTTGGCGGATCATGAGCTTTAAGCTCAACTAGCAGCCGTTGGAAGCACTTCTTCTCTCAGTCCTGTTGTGGTCTGGTCATTTTTCGCTTTAGAACCTCAGACTCCAAGTAGGTCAGTAAAAATGTAGTCACTTTTGCCACAGGAACAGCTTCTAAGAAGAATATTTACATTTAATAAAACAGTAAAACCAATGTGTCTTTATAGTTCACTCAACGAAGAAAAAATGCCAATAACTTAATGCCAATTAAACTTTGCATCGTTTTGTGGCCAATTTCTACGTCGTGGTGGCAGTTTACTTTGGAATTTACCAGTATATCCTTTGATAGAGACATAAGCGAATTCAAGTTTGAAAATGAGAGATTTTCACAAAACATTCTCGAATCTTAGTTCGGTCTCGAATCTGTCTGTTGACGTGATATCCAGAAATCAACGTGCTGTTCTCCACTAGCAATAATCACGTCGATGAACTCTTCCAACGAAGTGCAGATGGCGGTGCATCCCGGTGATTCGCAAACCCATTTGGCCAATAAAAAATCAGCAATTCCTCTCCCTCGTGTAAGGCCACCTAAACTTTTCATGGATCGCATAAGAGTTTGCTCTATGACCACATCTGACCAAACTCCTGCCCAAGGTGTGCCTGTGCGATTAATGATGAGGAAGCCTTTTTCTGAAAACTCCTTGTACGCTTGAGAATGGCTGTTTTTCAGTTGCATCATATCTTGCACGTAGAGATGAGCACATTTCGCGTATTGGAAGTGTCCACTTGCACGGAAGAATGGGATCATCTTTTGTACACACGCCAAGTGGCCGTCCCAATCACCAAATCGCTCAGAATCAATGAACTTCTTCAAGAGGGTAACCATATTGAAATACTGCACCCACAAAGCAGCGGTAGGCGTGCTCTCTAGGAAGACCCTCGTTTTGAGCGCGGAGTGTGCAGGCGCATTGTCATGGTGGAGCAATAGTCCGTGGATCCCAGGGTTTGGTCGCTTGTTGCTCACAACAGAGAAAACTTCTGGTAAACATTTGGTAGTATACCATTCGGTGTTTATGCTTCTTTGATCTCGTGAGGGAATCGACACCAAGTGGCCAGTAAAATTAAAAAAACTGGCGATCAAAATCTTCCCCCCGCTCTAAGATCGCTTCACTTTGGTAGGCGCTGGTTCATTTTGAAACACCTAAACTGTCACCATGCGCTTGGTTTCTGGATTGTATAGCTATTTTCCACCCGGCTATCTCCACATGAAAGTTCGACTTTCCGATAGGAGAGATAAAAAAGTATTTTCATCTCTCCTGTTCGGAAAGTAGAACTTTCTATCGATAGTAATTTTAATATTGAACTTTATTAACGTGGCTGTCCATAGTCTAAAGATACTATTGCTTTTGCCTCAACAATCGAAAGTCTATCGAAAAACTATTGATAGTGGACTATCGAGCAGCTACCTACGTCGCGGTTATCAAATGGAACGCACCTTCGTTTGCACCACAAAAAAAGAAATGCACTATATATTTCCTCTTATAGTATGTTTAACTCGGCTGAAAGCACCCATTTCACCGACGAGCTATTTGCGCTCTTACTTCGTTCGAGCGTCAAAAACTTTTCGAGTAATGAGACTATAATAATCTACTAAGGATTGCCGTTTATTTGTATGGAACGAATGTAGAATTGAGATGACAGGCCATTAAGTAACGTCAAACTTTTATTCTCTGGTGATATTCGACAAACCCTTCCAGTCATAAGTCGGGAGACTAGAGCATATATGCGGCAAACGCTAAAGCGTTTGGGGCCACAAATAGCAATGTTTTGATAAATCAAAACATTACTATTTGTGGCCCCAAACAGAAATTTATTTTGGATCCAAAATAAATATGAGAACCCGACTTAGCGGTGGTTTACATGCGCAACAATTTTGCGTTTTTTTTTACTTCAAAAATTGATGAAAGAAAGAAGATTTACCTGTCCTTTGTCTTCATTTCAGCCTTCCTAACTAAAGACGATGGACAGGTAAATCTTCCTGAAATACTTAAATAAAATGTTGTTGCCGAAGAGGAACTTATTATTTTAATATTTGGAGACCTTCAGAGTATACCAGGTCAGAAAAATTCTTGCTTATTTAAACGCGCTATATTGACCCCAAAAATTACCGAACCGCCGCATTTAGCGAAAAAAAAAAATTGCGGAAAAGTGGTTTACACTTCCTTCAATTGAAGTTTTAGAACGAGACGGTAGAACGAGGCCAATTACCCAGTTTAGTTTCCGAACTCACTTACAGCGAGTGGTCTTCCTGCTCACAAGATCAAACTTTGAGTCGGTGTTCCGACAGTGCTAATGGGAAATCCTACTCCGCCAAAACTATGTAACGACCTAAAGTAAGTGCTTTGCAGGGGATTATAATCGAAGCTGAAAGTCTCACTGGGTGTGGAGCAGGTGAAACTGTATTTATACCACATATTCAACTCATCTCCAACAATTCCTATTTGAGTATAAACGCACACAGTTCCTTGTGACAACTTGCATTGTAATGACGATAAATTAGTCGCAAGGACTAAAACTGAAAGCCTTTGGTGTCGACCTGAGAACTGGTTGGTTTTCACACGGCTAATTTTATGTACGGGTAACGCTAAGTAAGTAACGCTTCTAGATTTTATATTATATAAGTCCCCGTAGGAAAAACTATCAATGTAGTTATAATGAACGATTTTAACGGTACTAAAGTCCACGCAAACGTAGACGCAGGTATTAGCTAGTATATCATATTTGATTTAATTTTAATGGGCATTTATAGATTTCGAAAAATAAGTACCAACAGTTAGCATAAAAATCGTCAACAACTTTTAATGGTGTTTCCGATAAGTATGTTAGTTGTACTTATTACACCAAAAAAAAATTCTGTCAATTTTCTAAATGTTATTATTTCTAATGTCTACTGGCTAAATGTATTTTCTTCAAAATCTGTAAATGTCCATAAAATAAATCCAAAAGCCCATTAGCGCAAGTCCGGACTAGCTAATTCGGACTGGCTCAAGTGGGCCTTAGTTATATGATGTATCACAGATGTCAATATGTGATGCATCATATCCAAAGCTTCTTTTTCTCGCGCGCCAGCCTAACGCGACACTGATCGTGCGGATTCAGGAGCCCATAGTTTTTTTCATTTCGGGTTTTTATACATAATCTACCTACAAAAGATTGGTTTGTTTATCAATTGAGTGAGCGGCATTGTCTTATGGTGATTGTATACCAGTTTTAGTACCAGTTAGGCTTATACCATGTTAGTAAAGCAGGCATTTTTTGCGTGCAAAGCAAATATGCATTTTAACAAATCGTAAAGAAATTATTCGACTTGGTTAATTATAGGACGCCAATCGTGTGATGCTCTGTATATTTTATAATTACGCCATATAATAATGAAGTCAAAGATTGCAAAGTGTTTATGCAGTCACTGATGATTCGAGGATAAAACACAGCAAATTACTTCTCTCAGTCCGCTGCATTGTTTGAATACTACAGAGACCGACTATGGCTGGCGAATGAAATTACTTTCTAGTGGCTTGGCTTTAAAGTGAAGTGAGTTAGATTTTATCACTGGAAGTGTATAAATCATTTTTATCTAGGTGGAGTTGCCTAAGTTTTGTTATTGCTAAAAACAACATTTCGTCCACACTTTTCTAACCAAATGATATGTAAACCTTGATAGCAAGATTTATTTAAACAGCACAACTTTTCACTTTTAAATGTGCATTAGCTATTGAGAAACCACTATAAAATAAAAATAGAAGAGAAGAATAAAATAAATAGCACTAAAAGCATGATATTTTACCAGAACAATCATTCCATCCGAGGCGCTATCTTTGAAAAGTTATTGATTGGTGGAAAGATGGACATTACTGGATATGAACTGCAAACTAAATGACAAGTGGGAACTAGGTAGTGACAATATGGCCAAAAACGAAACAAGATCAACATCCAAGGCTGTTGAAAAAAACCGAACTGCTTACTATCGAATTATTAAACCGACGAAAATTATACCAGAAAATGTTATAGAAATAGAACATAAACTCCAAAACATAGTCTCGATTTGAAATCATATTGTTAAAACATTGTTTGCCGAAATATGACTGTGGCGGACAGGCAAAAGAAACCCCGAAGAATGATATTTAGAACTAATTTATAAAATAAGAAAATAAGATATACAAACACAAACTGAAAGACACTAGACACTGAATAGACAGACACCCAAAACATAACTACAACTTTTTATCAGAATGACAAAGTGAAATAAATTTAAATATATTTAAATATATCTTTAAAGAGGTCTGTTCTCCACAACCACCTTTCAACGCCTTTTTTCGTTTGATTACCAATTTTCAGGGCCACCTTATATTGTACACGCTGTGGGCGACTTTCTGTGCGGAGGATATCATCAAAACAATCTTTCAGTTTTGCGGATATTTGTATTCTCTCTCCACCCAACAAATAAACTATTTTTCTTTTTTTTATTCCAAATTTCTGAATATTATTGTAATTTTTTGATGCCCACCACAGGGAGCCAAACAAAAAGGGCTCGGATGGCGCAGTAATCAATCCGACCACGGTGCATGCCCTGCAGTCACAAAAAGGGGAATCGCGGTAACAAAGAAGTGAGTGCAATAAAGTGAACGAACAATTTCAACCAAAATTTCAACCGCAACGGTGCAAGTCCAAAAACGGCTGTGGTAACCGAATTTCGCCACCGCCAGCTTGGGCCAGCACGATAGCAAGGTGAGCGTGAGCGCGATCAAGAAAACCGCCAGAAACAAGAACAAGGACTTGTCGCCTTAGGGGCACAGAAACAGAAGAAGAACAGCGTGCCTAGTTAGCCACTATCGAGGCTGCATTTGGTGGCTCGTACCGCAGCAGCTCAAGTATCGCACCGCTCCAAGTAACAACAGAATTAGGCTTGGGTAAAAGACGTTACTTGAGCGTACGCGACAACAACGCGAGCATGAGCGCCTGCGAGAAGAACGCCAGAAACAAGAACAAGAACTTGTGGCCTTAGAGGCACAGGCAGACGAGGAAGAACTGAGTGCTAACTTAGCCACCATCAAGGTGCTGCATCTGGTGGCTCGCGCCGAGCTCTTATGTGTCGCGATGCAACACATCTTCACAACGGATAAAAGGCGTAACTCAAAGATCAAAGGCAAATGATTTTGTTTCCTTAAATGATGCACTGCCAATGCACTGCCAATACAGTCACAGGTTGTACAAACGATTGTAACGTAGGCCGTTACATACAAATTTTGTACTTTTAAGTAAATTGTTCTATTAATCGAGCATACAAATGTTCGGCTTTAGCTATAAAGGGCTCTTGTTATCACATGCAATACAAAAAGACCAATCACATATAGCCGCCACAATTTACCGGCGATCCGTTGCATTGGCCACAATTTCAGGGGGTTATGACAACATTCATATATTTATTTTTCTATGGAAAATGTTGCTCGTCTGCAACACGCACCACAGTTGCAGTTCCTCAAGCACAGCTTCACACGTTCGGAGGCGATCGTGTTCCAGAAAGTGACGTCTCTAAAGAGCTTGCTGAATCTCACATTGGATTTAGCTAACTTTACGTCTTGAGAACGGAATAGTGTAGCCTGCAATACGGCTATTGTTCGAAGTTACAACCTCTGTGACATTTTCGAATTATTTAAATTTTGATTGAAATGCAACATCTTGAAAACAATGTGAAAATGGAGAGGTCAAAAAAAACTGATTCAGGTAAGAGTTATTTTCAATATCCACAACTTGAATTTGTAAAGTTTGACGGCGATTTACATAATTGGATTAAGTTTTGGGGTCAATTTTCTAGTATTGACAAGGATGAAAGCCTTGATGATTTTAAAAAGTTCCAGTACCTTAGACAGGCCACGGAAGAGGGTTCCAAGGCCAGAGATTTGAAAAATAGCTTCCGACCATCCGCAGAAAATTACGAAATTGCTTTACGTCATTTGAAGCAAAGATTCGGCAAAGAAGAACTTATCATTGAAGTTTATGTGCGAGATTTGCTTAATATAGTTCTGTCGTCGGTGAATGGCACTAACATACACAATCTACGTTACCAACCGACGTCTTGCTAGCATTTGAAAGAACACGTGATGAAAGAAAAGGTAACCGGCTTTCACAATTATTCGAGTTTTTAAGGCGAGAGGTAGAAAGTATTCAGCGGATCGTATTAGCGAGGGATAGATTCCCAACCAAGAATGAGATTAATTATGTCACGACCGTAGATCATAAAGCGACTGCTGCTACATTAGTCAACAGTAATAGCAGCTCAACCGTTAAAAACCAGCATGCTTTTTCTGTGATAAATCTAATCATGCTAGTTATGAGTGCTTCAAGTTACACCAACTGTCTTCAGAAGAACGTAAAAATATTCTGAAGAGAAAAAACGTTTGTCCGATATGTCTTCGTCCAGGTCATCATCCGAAGGTTTGCAGAATTCATGTTGTTTCATCTGTAAAAAGCGACACAAAACGGTTATGTGTAATGAAGTTGTAACATTGCAGGAAAAACTGGCGACAGCAAGAAGCCTCTGACAACCAAAAAGGACAAATGTCTGAGCAGAAGATAGCGAGCGCATCGATGGCAGTCAGCAATTATAATGCGTCAGTAACTTACCTGCAGACTTTAGATGTTAAAATATGCCACGGGGACAGGCCGGTTAAGGTTAGAGCGCTTATAGATACTGGTTCACTAAGATCGTACATAACTAAAAAGGTAGCGAAATAACATGGACTTTCATCAAAAAAGAAGAAATTGTGACACATTCAGTTTTTGGTGGATTAGAACTAGATAGCTGAGAACTCCAAAATGTATTGTTAAAGCATAACATAGAGCTCACAGATGACGCAAATGTAAGCAGCGTTCTCATTGGATCAGATTATACGGGCATGATTATGACTAAAGAGTTAATACATTTGGGAGACTTATCTGCGATAAAAACGAAACTAAGCTGGACTGTCCAGGGTCCAAAGGCGTGTTCACAAAAAACGCAAACCCTAATAAGCCTAGTGGATATAGATTTAACTAACTTATGGAAGTTAGAAAGTATGGAAAATAATGATAGTCCCAAAGATGCAATGGCTAATGATGTGATAATGAATTTTGAAGGTAAATCACGGTAAATGCCGAAGGCCGATATGAGGTACCATTACCTTGGAAGGAAGGACATCAAGATGTATTAACTAATAGAGATCAAGCACATAAAAGGTTATTATCAACCTCAAAGAGATTACCAGAGTTTGATGGTTACGATAAAGTTTCTAAAGAGTTGCTCGATCTAGGCAACACTGAGCCAGCCAGCCAGTGGCCAAACTCAGAATTTTGTGAGGAAGAACAAGAAGCAAATCAAGAGTTATATAATATACGAGTTACAACCTTGATAGAAGTAAACACGTCTAACGATTTGCGTGACCATTTAACCCGCTTCAGTAAATACACCAAGATGGTAAGAATGATAGCGTGGATGAAGAGGTTTGCGCACAACTGTAAACCGCAAATTCGAAATACTCCAGAGAGTTTTGTAACGATGAGCGGAAGTTACTTTACTGAAACTTATACAGAAAGAATGCTTGATTTCTGAGATTTTCGAAAATATCAGTTTAGATACTTTTCTCGATGAAGATAGAATTATACGCGTCAGAACAAAGTTAGCGGAGATGTTGGAAAAACTTGCGTACTTCTTTTCGATACTTTTAAAGAACCATCCGATAGTAACTCGACTCGTAAAGCAAAAGCATAAGATGCAGGGGCGTAGCTACCGCCGTATCTGCCGTATCAATTATACGGCGCCATGGGGGCCTCCAACGCGCTTAAGCAAAAATCATCATCAGCTATAAAATAATATATAATATATCAGGAAAGAAAGATTAAGCTATGATAGCGAGATGCAGACTGTATTAGTTGTTTCAACTGCCTGTTTGCCTAAATAATAATAATAATATAAATGATTTAATAAATCAGTTTGCCGAAAAAAGGCAAGGAGAGTGTATATTTAATTTGGATTGCTTGTAAAAATTTTAGAAAAAGTAACAATAATAAATATTTCTTTCAATTTTATGAAAACATTTTTTTTTCTTTTGTGAGAAATCTTTACCCTTCCTAAGGGCCCCCAAACATTTTTTTATACAGGGCCCCGCCAAAGCACGCTACGCTTCTGATAAGATGGTGCAGCATGCTGGTTTGTCAATTTGATGGACAACCTTAGAGAAGATTATTGGATTATGAGTTGCTGAAAATTAGTCAGGAAGGTCGTGAACGCTTGTGCTAGATGTCGTCGATTTAGTTCAACTAATGTTCAACCAATGTTAAAAAAATGTTGATTCATGAGCAATTTTATCAATACAAAATGAGCCCATCAGACAGTATGCCGCAACAAATATCTAAAGTTGAAAGTTTAGCGCAACAGCTTAAAGATTCTGGTGAGAAAATAAGTGACACGGCCATAATAAAGAAATTGATTAGCACGTTACCATCTCAATATCGCTCAGTGCGACAGGCTTGGTAGTCACTAGATTCATCTCGACAAACCATACAGAACTTAGCAGCTCGTCTGATGGATGAAGAAGCTTCATTAACTGCTTAAAAAAAATAGACGTAGCGCTTTTGGCTGCTCAAAAAAAGGCAAACCCAAAGGAAATTACAATTCACACAATACAGAAGAGAAACGCCATCGCTTTATTTGCTACAACTGCAATAAACATGGACATTTTGCCAGAGAACGTCGTGCTAAGAAGCTTACACAAGACAAGCCACAAACCAGTAACGCGTTGGCATGTCACGTCGAAGACTGTGTAAACCTGGCGAAAGAGTCATATGTCAATGAAAACATATGGTTGTTAGACAGCGGCGCTTCTGTACATATGACTTTTAGAATAGATTTTTAATGCCATTGTACGAAATAAGTTTGGTCATAATATACGCATTTTACACACTGATAATGGCAAAGAATATGTTAATAATGATTTTAAGAATTTCCTAAACCAAAACGGCATCATACACGAGTGTACAGCGCCATACACTCCCCAACAAAACGGACGTGCTGAACGCGAGCTACACATTATTGTTGAGAGTGCACGTTCGATGCTTTACAGTCGCGATTTGCCAAGAAACTTGTGGGCAGAAGCTATTAGGTGTGCAGTGTATGTTCTGAATAGGACGACTTCATCTCAAACACCACCAGGACTGGAGCAAAGCCAAATTTACAACACCTGAAGATATTTGGATCCTGCGGTTATGTTCATGTACCTGATGCATGCAGAACAAAACTTGACAGGAAAAGCAACAAGTTATTCTTGGTTGGCTTTAAAAATGAGAATTACCGGATGTACGATCCGAATACAAATAAAATTAAAATAACACGAGATGTTATTTTTATTGGTGTGAATGTTTTTTAAATTTGTCGTATAAGCAAAAATGTTTTTTGAAATTATCATTAATAAATGAAAGTTGGTTCTTTAAGATGGATTTTCGATTTTAAATATTTTCAAACTAACATACATTTTGTCCTTTAAACTGTTATTGCTTTGAAATAGTATTGATTATTGAGAAGTTTCGTGATGCTGAATAGAATAGAAAAGCATCACCAACGTGCACTGTACTTTACTTTCTACGGTTCGAGTATCAGTTAAATAAAATATCAATAGGTTAAATAAGTTTTTATTTATTTGATTTTATTATGTGATGTGTTAGAATGTAAATAAATAAAATAATCCGTGTTTTAGAAATTTTGTTTTATTCGTTAAAAAAGATCTAAGAGACGTAAGGATCTCCAATCTAGATTTTTTCTGCCCCAACGGCCATCAGTTCTTCGCGCTTTGTTCCCTGTCCATTGCCACTTGAGCTTACTGATTCGCAGGGCTATCCATTACCTTAGTTCTTCTACGTATTTCCTCATTTCTGATTCGATCTCGTAGAGAAAAACCGTGCATAGCCCTCGCCATTACATGAACTTTATCTTTTTTATAAGGCTACATAGTAGAGACCATCAGATCCGTATGTCATCACTGGTAGCTCACATGAATTGAAGACTTTCGTCTTAAGGCACTGAGGTCATAGAGACGAGAAGGTGCTTTTGCTTAGATTCCCAAACGCTGCCCAGCCAAATTGAATTCGTCGATAGACCACTTTTCTCGAAGTTGGAACTACCTAGTTGGACCGCTAGGTACCAATCCAAGTAACTACTTGTCTCAGGTAGACGCACTTGTCGACAACTTCGAGAGTTGAGTTCTTTACAGATATTTTCGTCACGCCATGTTCACTTTAAGACCTACTTGTTGGGAGATTCGGTTAAGGTCTTCTAACATAGTGCAAAGCTTCTACAGCGTGGCAAGCCTGAGCCGTATGTGATGTATTCGCTATTGACGTTGATGCCGAATCCTTTCCATTTCGGAAGCTTGAAGGCGTCTTCTATTGTCGCTGTGAACAGTTTCGGAGATATTACGTCTCTTTGTCTCACACCTCTCCACAGTGGAATGGCCTTCGAGCTCTGCTCCTGTACACAGACCGACATGGTGGCATTATTGTACCGACACTCTAACAGTCTAACACCTCTCAATACCATTAGTCTATGTGGCACCACTATAGAGACTGTAGAACCGCCCACGTTTCGATCGAATCAATCAAATGCTAAGCATAGAGGCATATTGTACTTCTCGAACTTCTGTAGAATTTTTCTTAGCGTATGGATATGGTCTATTATACTGTAGCCTTTCGGGAAGCCAACTTGTTTAGGAGGTCGGAAGGCATCAAAACTACGTACGAGACAGTACGCGATGACCCTTGAAAAAAGTTTGTGGCTCAGGAGTGATATTATAGATCTATAGTTTTTTAATAAGGTTTTGTCTCCTTTTTTTAAGAACAACACCATAATCCTTTTCAGTTTGGTGCCTTGTTGTTTTTTAAGCTGTTTCAGGGCCATCCAAATTTCATAGAGGCCGATGTCCGGGATGTCTTCAGTGTAGTGTCGTGTCAGTACAGCTCTTTGGATCTCTGGCCGAGCTATTTACAGGTTTGGCAACTGAGGTGTACTCTAAGGTGTGCCCATAGAACTTTTTGATCTTTCTTAAAACATCTGCCTTTGTCGATGCTACACTTCCGTCGAAAAAAGAATAGTGAAAACATTGATTAACGACAATTTTGACAAAGGAACTACCATTCAAACCTGTCAGGACACTAAAAATATTACATAATTAGATTCTGCTTGATAGCCGAATTTAACTACGGTAACCAATCAATAGAGATTAGCGCCAACTGCGCTGGAGATATTATAGTGTACAAGTGTTTGCACAATTCATAAGTGCAGTTATCTGTTCTTTCACTCTCATAGTTCGATGAAATGCGATGTATTACCAATTTCCCGACTTCGAGCTGTTTCTGAGTTATTTTAAGACAGAAATACCCAGAAATTGGCTTAAACCGGGGTTCGAACCCGGGACCTCTTGGATTGGATTGATTTAGTCTTCAGCACTCTGGCTTCTACTAGCCAGCGTGCTGAAGACTAAATCAACAGGCAGTCTCAATACACTACAATGTATTAAAGGCGAGAGCGTAGCAAACGCGAACATTTATTTTCTCTTCGTTTCAGCAGTGACGCTGAAACTTTCAGCGTCAGATCTTGACTTGGTGATAGTAGGACCACCTCAAAAGTAATCTCTTTCAATAAAAAAACAATTATGAAAATCAGTCCACAACAAACGAAGAACTCTGTGAACGTAGATAAAAACAAAATGAAAAAAAAATACATACTGTGGAGCATAGAACTTCCTTCCTTTTTGAAATCGGTTAAAAATTTTAATGACAGGTATCACACCTGTCGCGCTTGGTAAAGTAACGCCCAGGTCTAATTAGTTATTTTTTGTCCGTTATTTCGAGTAAATATCCGATAAAAATGAATTAAAACGAGTATTTATCCATTTCTGATAAATATCCGAGTTTACTCTTTGAGTATTTATCCACTCCCCATCACTACTTACAAACGGACTGCTAGGTAAAGTTACGCGCGAAGAATCGCGGGGTGGTGCAAACTTTTACTCATAAGCGGGAATTTCAAAGGTAAATGTTTAAAGTAATACGTTAAAGATGTCGCACGGAACTTGTATTGATATAAGTGATGTTCAGGTCAGAAACATAGCTGATCTGTTAATATTGAGTTTTATTATTGTTGAACATATTTTAATGATGCATCGATTGAAATTGTATCTTAATTAATCTTATTCTTTTTTTTTTCTCTTTATTTGGGACAACAAACAATTACATTAATGGCTTAACTATTACTAGTAACTATAATGTAAGCTTAACTATACTAGTCTAAAAATCTTACTTATAATGTAACCAGCAACGTTGTCCACTGATATGGTAAACAAGTTAAAAAATACATTTCATCTACATTCGACCAAACAATACATTTTCGGTGGAGTGATTCCTAATGGCACTTCAAAACATATTCTAAAACTATTCGCACTACAGGGTACGAAGAGCCTCACAGACATTTTTCCTCAATTTAGTAGGTGAGCTATAGAAAAGGTCAAGATCACAAAAATATTTGTTATACAGACTCATTAATCTATGCAAAGGAGATCGCTCACCCGCGTGCGTCTTAGTAGTTTTAGGTGCAAATAATTTTTCTTTCTTCAATTTATCACCCGAATGATAACCGTTGCATTTGTCTTAAAGTACATTTGGTAATATTTTAGTTAGTCTTAAATGTTGTATCAAAAATTACAAGGAAACATATATACAAGGAAACAAGGGTTATGTACCAGGTTGACAAACAAGTGTCCTTTAAGCTTAACAGACGTGTCTTAAATTATGTGTGTGTAGGCTATAAAGCTATATGGAACTATTGGTCTGTCCTTTAAGAAAGTATGTGGTTTAAGTTAGTACTATAAGACGTTTAACCATCAAACCAAGGCTTATATTACCAAAAATGCAAAAAAGGCTGATTTTTTTCCTGTTAATATCTTGCTCAATATGGGGAATAGAAGAACCTTATATATACCAATCGATAGAGCTCAAAATACTGAATAGAACTGCATTAAAAAGTCATTTTCGCCAAAATGTCCTTTAAGCCCTTTGACATTATAACCATCGACATGTGGAATACATTCAGAGTTGTAATCAGTTAGCAGATTTCTTAACTAAAGTTTTACCTTCTCAAAAGTTTTGTACTAATAGAGACTTAGTACGTAGTTTTGTAAAGTAATTGTTTGTTTTGTTGGTGCAGCATGAGATTAGTGTTGTTTAATGTAAAATTAGTGGAAGTATTGAGTTTTGAATTTTAAATTATTAACTCCATGCTTGCCTATCTGTAAGGAATTCTGTTTTAAGTTTTTTTATCTGACATCTGTTGTCTGTCTTCTGATCAATGTCTTAGAAATACCAGTTCGTGAATATAATTTTAACTGGAATTCCTTACAGTTTTATTAACGATTCTTATTAAAATTTAATTTTGCCGCATTCGCGACAAGCGGCCAGTGGTCACGCACCTATGCCCCACATGCGTGTAATAGTGCAACCGATTTTCGTACTTGTATGAAGCTCTGTCTTTACTTCGTTTATCTATTCATGCGGTAACAAGTAGCGCTAATGATGTTTATTAATATAACTAGCTGTTGCCCGCGACTTCGTACGCGTGGACTCCATGATACAAAATATTTTATACTCCGCCATCCAGCTATCATGATTTCTTAGTCTATCATATCGTAAGGAGATGAGAGTAATGAAAAATCAAGGTCAATGGGCACTTTCTTTCTGATAGGTTACTATCACCTCGCCATCCTCCTCTGGTATTCTTACCTTTTAAAATTTTGCATGGCAGTGACACCGACACCAAAACTAAATTTTGTCGGATATCTTTCTTAGTAAAAGTGGAAAGATTTTTTTAACTTTTTTAGTTTATTGAAGGCAGTTTTATTTGTTTGTAATAAAATATATGTAAGTTTAGGTTTAAGTGTTCAGAAAAGGTCAGACTTAAACTTCCCTACCACAATAGATGGATGTGGTTTAGCATCTATTTTTTGTGTTCCTGTGGTGTCCCTAGCCTACTCAAGGGTCGGTTTGTAAATTACTACTATCGTAAAGTAAGTAGGTATAACTATTGAGATTTCGACAAACTGTCTGTGGTGAAAGTATCCACGAACAACTTAGCGTTAAGGTCAGCACCATCAAATTATGACTCCTGAATGTGAACGCTTAAATACCTAAATTAATGCTGTAGCATATATGGTATACATGTATATAAAATCTGAAGGATTCTCTCGATATCTCCGGTTTGTCTGAGGTTTCCGTCACCAGATCGTAACTTGGAGACAGTAGGATTACATTGGGAGTTTGAAAATCTGCCTAAAGTAATTTAGCATATCAATTTTACTAGCATAGTTTATAAGCAAATTGTTACTAACACCCATATGGATTTATGGTCTAAAATAAAAGATTTTTATTTTAATTTTATTTAATTGCTTAAGACCTGCAATTTGTGTAAGTCAATAGAAAGTGCTCATCACGCAGAACAATGTTCCCTAAGGCGCTCTATTCATATCTCTTATAGTTGAGCTGACATGCTAGGGTGCTATATCAGTTGCTCAAGACCTTCAATTTGTGGACGTTAATAGAAAATGCTCATCACGCTGAACAATGTTCCTTAAGGCGCTCTATTCATATCTCTTATAGTTCAGCTGAACTGCTGGGGTTCTATATCAGTTGCTCCAGACTTTCGATTTATGTACGACAATAGAAAATGCTCACCACGCTGAACTATGTTCCGTAAAGCACTCTATTCTTATCTCTTATAGTTGAGCTGAGCTGCTAGGGTTCCATATCAGTTGCTCCAGACCTTCAATTTGTGTACGTCAATGGAAAATGCTCATCACGCTAACTAACTTTTCTTAAGGAGCTGCTTTCATATCTCTCTTAGTTTAAGTGTACTGCTAAGGTTCCACGTCAGGTACTTCGATCTTTAAAATAAGTTATAACCCAGTATTTGCCCAGACTCAATAGCTACATAATAAAAAAGTTTCATTCAAATCCGTTTAGTAGTTCCGGTGATTAGCGTGTACAAACAGACAAACAGACGAAAAAAATAAAAGTTGTAGATTCCTATTCTATTACTATTTTAACATCACCCTCAATTAGTTTTTGGTAAAAATACAGATTATGTTAGATTATGTTTTTTGTACTCGTAGTTACCACAGTTCGATTTATCCTTATTTATCTGATTACCTATATGTGAAGATTTGTTATTAGTATAGAACCCCAGAATACTGTTGTTGTTTAGTGAATAATTGAAACTGTAAATCTTCCTAAAATAAATAAATAAACACACAATGTACAGACGCATCGGTTTTACAGTTTTATTATAGTATCGATTATATTACCTCTGTTGAATTATACACTTGTGGTAAACCATATTTTACGGATTTGAGTAAAATTTTCTTGACGATAAATAGCAGATTTTTGAATATACATAAATCCGGACTCCAACGACAAAAATCATTATGATTTGATAGTTGAGATAAACATAGAAAGTAATTTGCAAATAAAATAATTTTACGTCTTTTCTGCATAGGCAATCTCATTTATGTTTCAATCTTAATCTTAATCAAATTGGTAAAAGTTTTAGTTCTGGTTTATCTGAAATTTCAGGTTCTGGTTTCAATTTCAATTTCTGGTTTGAATCACAATTTAAAGAAGGAATTCTGGTAATTATTGTTATTATTCTTAGCCAACAACTTGAACGTTTAAGCAGGATACTATAAACAATAAAGCCATTAAAAGTGTGGTACATTTATATCTCATACGACATACTCTGAACTTCTTGCTAAGCCTGGTCTCGCGGAGATGTCGTAGCATGGATTAAGTTCCGAACGGGCTGAACAAAGAAGTGCTTTACAACACTTTGGTCGCGACAAGGCTTTTACGAGCGTGCAAGCATGTAAATATGGCACACAAAAAAAACTTTTTGGTGTTTGCATGAAAATTATGGAACCTCTTTTGACATACTTTTTTATTTTCCATAGTACTTATCTACTTAAAATTAACACGATTTGTCAATAAAAATAAATTTGCACCTTTTTAAAGAGGCAAACGTAGATTTTTATTATCATCATAAATCATGTCGAAATACGCACATCTTCTAGTTCTGACCAATGTTTGCTTACATTGGTCAGAACTAGAAGATGTGTTTTATAAAAAGACGACATAGAACAATAATTTTACAAGCAGGTCACCAATTTGCTTAAAAACAAAGAGAGACGTGGGAGACTATCAAAAAGAAAATGTGCAAGGGACTTTTAAAAAAACATACTGCTATTAAAGTTACATTTTCTTCAAAGTTTACTTACTACTGTAAGTAATTTTTTTTAAGGTCCCGTACCACAAAAAGTGAGTTCCGTCCCATGTCTGTGGGTATCACTGCTAGTAACAAGAAAATGATGTGATTAATTATAGTCACATAAATCTTTATTGCACACCATAAAAGAAATAATTTAGCAATCTACGCAGGAAGATATACAATTTAGGTGGGCTTATCACCAAAAGCGAACACTTCAAGACAACCCCTATGTAAAGGAACATTCTAATTAACAGAACGTTTTTTTTTGGGACAAGTCAATCAGATATCAAGGAACTCGTTCGTGTTTATCCGAATTGAATAAAAATGAAATAGCCTTTAAAAAGTCAAGCAAACATTGAAATAAGAAAAACACGCCGCTGTCCCTCAAACATTTTGACTCTATGATTACCACGTGCGAAAGAACAAACCAAGATGTATTAAATGAATTACCAAACTTTAAGGAAGAAAGAAAATTACTGTTGCAGACAGCCTCCTTAGGGCTTTTAGACCAGCCTCCTTGAGTAGAGCCCTTGGTCTATGCCCGCGTTTCAATTGTAATTGTGGTTTTATGTTTTTACGTGTCAATGTGATGTGGTGAATTTATGTGCTTTTTTAATCCTTTTTTTGTAAATATTCTATAATAGTGTCCCGTAGCCTGAGTTTACCAGCTTTTCCTTTATAAAGTTCCCTTTTCCCTCCTTTCTTAATTTATTAAATTTTACAAGTAGGCGAGGAGATAGGATTAAGCTGGCCGAGTCCGACTTAGACAGTGTCCTCCTTTCTAAGTCGGCCCCGGCCAGTTTAATTCCAATTTTTTATAAGGCTAATATTGTGATATGGCTTATATTTTCATTGTTCTCCTCCGCAATTCCTGAAATTCAAATTAATTTATCAAATTTTCCTGATCGCGGGTAGCTAACTGTGATTGCATCATTCCGACTGTAGATTTAAGGTTTTCTATTTCATTTTTTCATTTGCAGCATATTGTATGTGTTTTGTTTGCTCAATAAAGGTATGTTTAAGAGTGTCTGACAGTGATTTCATTTGTGCTTTGATCTGAAGATTTTGCTGTCTTACCTCGGTTATTTTCAGTCTAAGTTGCCTTAGTTCGTTAAGCTTTGCCTTAGTTTTTTGTTTTTTTGACATACGGCATAAGTTTCTAACAACTAGATATGTTTTTATTTAATGGGAAATATAAATACGAAATAGGAACGTAAATTAATATTAATGAGTGACGGTAGTTTAATTTTTAAAACTTTGTAATGACAAATAATACCTTATTATCCCTGTGTCCACAAACGCTGTAAAGTGCTTTAAACTTGCAAACAAATCGCTTAAATTTTAAATATATTTTATAATCAATGTTAAGTATCAAAGACAACGTAGTTTTGAATTTTTACCAGGCGCTTTCTACCACCCGCTTCAGCGGTGCAGCTGTCCATATCAAGACAACAGTACTTTCCAGTCATAAAAAATAAATCAAGAATACTTATATAAGATTTTCGAACAAAATTGCTTTTGTTAATAAAAGTGTTAGTAGTCAAAATGTTTGAAGACGTACAAGGAGAAATAAAATAGATTTTTGTACATAAATGAACTCCATGGTTTTTCGAATCTGTCTTTTTGAGAAACCTGTCTTTTTGAGAATCTGCCCTTATGTGAACAAAGGATTTCTTTAATCACGTTAGTAGCAGTGGATTGATCAAGATTTCATAGGTGTTCGGATTGACAAATTATATTCAAATTTGCATTTAATGATACTACCGCCACAATATTTATTGTTCTTGCATCTCTACCAAGTACTACTGTTTTAGTTGTTTTCACGTACAAAACTAATATCGATAGCCACTTTTGACTATAATTTTAGAACAGAGAAGTAAATCAAAGTTATCCTTCATAAGTAGATCCCACAGCTGGACAAAGGTCACACCTTAATTATGAGAAACTATGAATAATTATTAATTTCATATAAAACTAGGTATACCCAAATTAAAAACCACCACACCACACAAACATGAAACAAATTATTTAAAATTTTGATTTTAGAACGTCTTGAGATGTTAACGTTTTTATTTACCGATTCTATTACAGGTACCGCAGGTTTTATCAGACGCACGTATCCTTTTTTAGTAGAATATAAATCTTTCTTTTCAAAATGTTTAGAACATATTCTATGACATTTTGTGGGCAACCAGTCATGTTCTTTTCCTTCTGCCTAAACAATTTTTCACCATTTATATTTGGTAAGCTCATCACTTGGAAATCTGTAAAATAGGCAAAATTAATAATCACAATGTTCCGAATAAATGAGGTATTATCTGTAGTCTCCATTACTTTTGCACGCACTGATTGCGCTTGTAACGTACGTTATTAGATGATCAAACGAACTTACCTTAAGTGAAGTTCGATCTTAATGGTCCTGGCTTCGTCGAAGAGATTTAAGAGATAACCAGTAGGAAGCTCCAGCGACGCAACCAGCAACCGCACACAGGTTCAGCGCAAGAAAAGAGAGAGAAAGAACATCCCCCCTCTCTGTCCTACGCCTTACAGCACTGTCCCAGCCGCCTGCTGCTCATTCATTTCAGAGCAAGAAGACGAGTTATGGATAAACAACATTGATTAAGACTTATTGGGTGATTACTATTTATTCATAAATACAGCATAATAGGGAGGGACGGGATCTTAAATCTCTTCGACGAAGGCAGGACAATTAAGATTGAACTTCACTTAAGGTAAGTTCGTTTGATCATCTATTTGTCCTGTCTTCGTCTCCGAGATTTAAGAGATAACAAGTAGGAAGATGTTTAGAGAAAATCGATGTTGTTTAAACCATAAATAAAATATGAATATATCTGTATTATATATATATATATATATATATATATATAATGCAGATATATATATATATATTATTTGTAATAAGCATTATCTTTTATAAAATTATAATATGAGTTTGTTGTAGGTCTATTTTAGAAATTCGCAAACACTGGATTGCCAAATTCAACCTGCGATTATGCGAATATTATATATCAACACTAATTGCAACACGGCCACTGGCAGATGTTGCCGCATAGCGTGTGCTGGAAGCATGCTTCTAGAACTAAAAAAGTGCCAACTTTCTATTGTTTGGAAATGTACGGCGTGGTAAGGATTTCTCAATGTTAAAATCAGTCTTGTCCACATTTTTTGTTTAAATCTGTTAGCAGGACAAGTATTTGGATCACTAAAAAATGGTAAATCTTAACCAAGGCTAAGATTTTCCAATTGACTAGGTTTTAATGAAATCAATTATTTTAATTATATCTGTTATTTTAAAGATAGGTTCTTTGAGTCGACGGATATTTTAAACAACTCAAGCAGAGTATTTGGCATCTTTAGACAGAGGCTAAGGACATGATCAATATGGCCAATTCATTACAAAGAAATACTAATGATGATTAAGAATTAGGTTATAAAATCGACTACTAATCTAAAACAATAATAGGGATCCACTTTATGTCGTATCGAGATAACAAACTAGTTTCATCTTAAAGACGCTAATGAAAAAAAAAACGCTTTAGGTACTCTAGACCATTACCGATCTTGTTAATTGAAATTAAAGAAATTGGGGATCGAATAATTGCTTAACGTAACGTGGGATGCCCGATTGTAAAATCTATTACATCATAAGTTTGACGTTTAAAAATATCAACAAAACTTTTTATATGCACAAGTTCCACCATAATACATACTTGGCGAATAATTTATAAAGGTAGGTGAACTAAGTAGTTTTTGAAAGCGATTAGGTACACATTAGATTAAAAATATTTTAGTGATAAGATTGTGACTGCCAGAATAATGGCGGTGGAGTAGATGTGACTGTCTGAATACTGTCTGAGAGAAGGTATTTATTCGGTGATAATTTAATTTATATCGCAGATAGCTTGTGATATAAAGATGAGATTATGGTTAGGATTTTTAGTACGGGGTCACTAAAAATACTGTAGCACGATCAGCATTTTTTTGACAATTTTTAATGCAATGGCAGAAAAGCAAAACTATTTAAGAAAAAAAAGAAACATTGTGCCAACGGATATTAAAGCATCACTTAGTAGGGCGTGAAGGGATCTAATTCTATGTCTGAGCAAAAAAATTTAATTGTACAAATACCATGCCGGCCCTTTTTGTTATTATAAGATACAGCGGTCTTAGAATAATAACAGCGGTAGGATTATCTGCCAAAAACACAAGCTGCCATCCAACCGGTACGGTGTTTGACGTATCGGTGAAAAATCTCTTATTTAAAATCAAACGATTTAATTGTATTTAAAGACAAACTAAAGTGTGTTTTCGTTCATTTAAAATCAAAAGACAAATACTTAAGCCATTATTGGAATAGAGAGCTAAAAAAGTTGCTATTTCAGATGACTTTGTATGGGCCCAGCCTGGACTAGACATACTGCTATAAATAGCTTGACTAAGCAAATTTTTTTTTAATTTTTTTAGTTTTCAAATTTGTGGGTCTGCAAAGGATTGTTTTTAACACAGATATTTTTCAGAATCGAGCAGGAATCCATTATTTACTAAGTATTAAATTGTTTATCTTGATTAAAACTCCCATGGTTACCAACTTACTAAATATCGGAAACTCCGAAATAGAAGAGTAACAATCCCATAATAAACTTTTCTGCTATTCTTATTTTTTATTTAAAAAATCCAATCTATTTGTGGTCATAACTTGTAATTCGGGTAGTTTTTAGGACAACATAAAAAGAACACATCTCTTATAATATCACCGACAAAAGACCCTCTGATCGGGGAACAGCTGCTACCGGTTTAGGAGTTTCGTGGAAATATGTGGGACCATACAAAGACCGGGTAGAACAGGTATTGTTCACAAATTTGATTATCCAAAAAATCCTAAATATTTATTTGTGGTCTTCATTTGTAGCGAGCGACCAAAGAAATGAGTTTTAAAATCGAGATTTAACATAATATAATAGTTAGGTCTCACTTATCAGTCTAGCTGCAGTCCTAATTTTTCCTGTTTAAAATGCCGAGGTGATATGTATTTATTTGTTAACTGATATCAATCTCATTGTTCCAATTGATTGTAAATGAGTTGATATTTCTTCTATAATTTTTATGCACTCGGTCTTGGTAAAAAATATATATATATATACTTTCAGAAGTTTGACCTGGCTTTTCCACGGATTGCATATGGTAACCTGACACAGGCTGACACGTCGTCCTCAGTAATTGAGGAGACCCACTCGGAGACCCACACTTAAAAAAATATATGTTTAACTTACCAGTCTGTATGTAGGTACCTCTATCTGGTCGGTTTCTGAGCGCGACACGTTGTCGGCGCTTGAGGTGCACGGTAGCTCGCTGTCGAAGCAAAAGCAACTTGTAGCGCCTAGCAACGCGTTATCACAGGATATGCTGGCGGCTGCTGCTATTGCGTGGGGTGCGCAAATGCGGCGCGGGGTGATGACGTGCTCGCTCTACTGCGCCCGCGAGCTACCCGCTACTCTGAATTATCAATTAACTTGATATCTTTATGCCTTTAGAAGGTTTGATAAAACCTTTAGGCTGATCTGCAAGCAAAAAAGTAACACTTGCCCTGTCCTTGATTAGATCGACAAAGAATTTGTCGAGTAAAGGCATGATCAATGACCGCCTAGTGTCTTGAGTCTGCAATTATTGCCGCCGTCATTAATAATACTTGCAGTACTTATGGGGTTTTACATGAACCTCATCACAAACCCGACACAGCCTTCCTTAGCGCAGCTAGGGCACGGGCTAATTGTTTCCTGTTTGGTGGCAATACAGTTACCCTGATAACGGCTTGTATTTGTAACTATTAAGCCTGCTTCCGGGTTTAGCACGGGCATTGAATCCCGCAAAACTACGCGGGTGGCATGCATGACGGTGTATTTTCGGGTATAAGTTTTTTTACACAACCCTTCTTAACGCCTCGAGTTTCATAAGAACGCCGGCGTCCCGATCACAAAATAATTGTCTATTGTGTTTGGGATACATGATACTTGAAGGATTAATTTCTTTTTTCACAGATAGGTTCATATCTCTCTGATAAATATATAAGTAGGTATTTACCCTACTCAGGTATCATTCATAAGACATGTAAACAAAAAAACCAACATCGGGCCCAGGAACATCACAGGGCGGGGTATTGCACTACGAAATATCAACGGGCGAAACTTCAACGGAAGGAACGTTCCAGGATGGTACGGGGTACTTCATAGGAAAGTTCCTCGTAGTATTGAATAGTACCCTGGTTCTGTAAGTGGAGTTTGTGGGCTATTTGTTGACATTAATGTTTTTCAAAAATAAAAAAAATTGAGGGTAGGTTAAACAATAAAGCAATATACTATACCTAACATCTCGTGTTAGATTTCCTCAGCAAGTCTAGGACTTACAAAAAGCAGACTGGCTAATATCTCGTATTAGCTCGGCAAAAAAGGTAGACTGGCTAACATCTCGTATTAGCTCGGCAAAAAAAAATAGCTACAGCTCAATATCACGTATTGATTCGGAGCAAAAAATGCACTGCTGAACCTCTCGGATTGAGTCTGGCATAAAAAAGTAGGCAGTAATAAAAAAGTAAGCAGCAGGCGGCTGGGACAGTGCTGTGAGGCGTAGGACAGAGAGAGGGGATGTTCTTTCTTTCTTTTTTCTTGCGCTAAACCTGTGTGCGGTTGCTGGTTGCGTCGCTGGAGCTTCCTACTTGTTATCTCTTAAATCTCGGAGACGAAGACAGGACAATTAAGGTTACTTACGAGTGATAAGTTACTCATTCGTCCTTTGCAACATTTGGCTCTTAGTTTTATTTTCTAGGCACACAACTCGGCATTTTGACATAGTTTTACTTGACGTATGTCACCAACCGCTGCCATAAGTGACTAAATATGTCGCTAAATGAAATTAGGAAATTATCTTAATATGAGCTAAGCACCGCGCCAGTAACCTATCTACTTCTTTTAAATGCACTATCAGTGAATTTTAAAAACAGATGATATGACAACCAATCATACATTTGGCACTCTGTGGTATCTTGAATCGATAACGCACTTGCATTGACCTGCCTATAAAAACAACAAAGGCAATATAACATGTAAGTTTTAATTATGAAATCCCAATTATTATTAATTAGAAAGTATAATAATAGCGTCTAGTCCCAATCGCAGTAATCTAGAAATAATAAAATCACACTTACCTAATTTCACAATTACTATTTTCACGTCAACAGAACAAATATTTTCTTTCTTTCTTTTTCTTTTTGGCATAGCACCACTGACCTTTATTGTACAAGTACGCTGGACTAAGAAATGACAGTTAATTTTTGTGCCTAATCAAAGTGCCCCTACCGAGTATTCAGGGAACTAAAATAGAGTATGTTTATGTCAACTCAAATTCGTTCCGTGGACGCTCACCACACGTTTTCACTACAGCCGTCAGCGCCAAAATGGCGATAGTCAAAATGGCTTCATTTTTAGCCAGTAGTTAGTTAGTTCAGCGTATTTTTTGTATTATAAAGGTCACTTAAAGAAGCTGTTCACAAACTGCGCTATGTACTGTCTACGGAACTAATAAGAGTTGACATAAACGTACGTAAGTTACTCTATTTTAGTTCCCTGGACACTCGGTGGGGCGCTTTGATTAGGCAAAGAAATTCTTTGTCATTTCTTAGAGAACCTTTAGTCTAGCGTACTTGTATAATAGAGGTCAGTGGCTTCTATTTATAAAAAAATATATTTTGTCTAAGTGGACAGTTGCAGTTTGTTTTTGGTTCTTGTTTACTTACTACGGAAAACTAGAGAATAACACATGACGTGTGCAGCAAAGGCTGTATCTATAAATCGGTAGCAAAAAATTAAGACAAACTTACTTGTACTTTTTAAGTTACTTACTTGTAATATTTACATTTTAATGGGAACAGGGCAAGCGCATGATTATTTTCTGTTATCGGAACTTAAGGATTACTAAGCAATTTTAAATTAACATTTAGTAAAAATAAAATAATTCATATTATGAGCAGTGCAGTGGCATAGTTCCGATTAATTAAAGCTAGCGTGACACAAAAACTGTGCAAAGTTAGATTGCTGATACAATTTCTAGGTCATTGTTGCATGTGGGTTTTTTAAGGTTTCGGAGGAAAAAACATGAACCAATATTTATTTTATTTACTATTAATTGCACTGGTTCGATCCCACATGCCGCCATGTACCAATGACTTTTTCTGAGTTATGTACATTAGTTGTTTCACTAACCGATGCTCTTACGGTGAGGGAAAACATCGTGAGGAAACCTGCACATTCAGGCGACTGCATGTGTAACCATTATCCAAAACTGGTCAGGTTCCCCTGGTTACAGGGTCACGGAGGTCAGACGGCAGTCGCTCCACTGTAATTACCTAATCTGCCCATCCTGGATCATGGTCAGCGGACCCTGGGCCCTCGCGTGCGAGTGCACAACCGGGATAACGCTTGTAGGATGATGACTATTAATGGTTTAATTTGCTTTTAAGCCGTGACATCATAAATAAGAACTACTCGTATATTACAGCTGAAACAAAAAATTCTACTGTTAACTTTTAGTAGCTCCCAGATTTTAACCAACATTGCGAGGACTGTCTGCTAAAATATAATTCTCTTGTTTCATGGTATTTTAACTGACGAGAACACTAAAATACGGGAGAAAGTTTAAGGACTACCTTCCTTAAAATAATCTATGCTTTCCAAGTCGTGGACCTCTTTATTTCTCATAAAATACGGACAACTGCGGAATCCACTGAAAATTAAAACACGTACTTGGCGGGTTTTATTCTGTACCATAATGGCCTGCAGTTTTTACGCACGCTATACCGCAACCGCCACAAATGCAACCTTTTATTTAAACGAACCTCATCTTCAATAACTAATAAGAAACATAATGAATAATATAAATCTCTAAAAAAATTCATACATCAGTCACCACCCTTATGTTTGGTAATATATCAGACCAGTCGATCTTGGATTTTAGATAGAAATATGCAAAGTATGAGGCGATTTTTACACTGCCCTGCACCACGCAGCGTAGCGCATGAATTTCTTTGTATTCTGCCACGCGTTACGCGAACAAACATAGAAATTCACGCGCCATGCTGCGTGATGCGGGGCAGAGTGAAGACCGCCTAAGATACTTCGGCGGTGAATCCGACGTGTTGGTGTACTCGGGGTTCAAATGTAAAGATGAATATAGTCCCCACTAAGTACATGTGAGAATGAAAATAGGTCCCGCCGTTTTTGAGTTATAAATTCACTAACATGACTTTTTTTATTTTAATTACTCGTTTAAAGGTATAAAATACAGGATGGCAGTTTTAATCGTGAATCAAAGGAAGGTTGCGAGTGACCCTTTTGTGTAGGGTCCCAGCTACCCGATATAGACCGACTTTAAACTTGCCTATTGTTGATGATGTCAAAGATACCCATTACACCCTTAATAATAATTATTAACGAACAACAATGTTTATTTTTGAATTTGCAAGCTTCATCTTTCGAATGTTAAATACTTGGAATAGTATTTCTTTCGAGTGTTGAAGGTGTAATCCCAATAACATTTATGAAAGCAACGCGGCATTACAGCGTTAAGAAGCACTTGAAAATTTCGACAGGCTCTGCCAACGCCAGAGTGGCTAAAAGGTTAGGCAATCGTCCGGTATGCGAGGAACGCGGGTTCGATTCCCGCCTCTGGTGGTCATTTTTTCAAGTGCAAATAATATCGAAAATCGCATTGGCGGCGTGGGCGGCATGTAGGCCTTATCTACGAGTATCTATCCAGATTATTAATTTCGGGCTTTAGTCAATATTCACTAACAAAAACCACTTCATAGCACTTATTGTGACGTTCAAATACGAAACCTTGATTGCTTTACGACGTAAGCGAAGGCCACAACGATCTAGCGCTCCTCAAACCAAGTTGCCTAGTTTATAAACATTTTTTTTTTTAAATTCGGTACAGCTGCTCTAATGATACATTTGTAGTAAATATAATTATCCATTTTACATCAACTTTATGCTTAATGAATCAACTGTTCCTAACATCTGACTTTGTTAAAGATTCAAAATGGTCCCACTGCTTTACAATTTCAAATCCACAGCACGATGTCTGAATAAACAGTAAAAGGCAACATGTAGGCAGGAATACTTCCTCTTCGATTTAAAAGTCGCAATGCGGTGCATATCGTAGTAGCTGTAGTAAACGTGGCAGAGCCCCGGAGAGTCGTAAATTGGGTTTCAGTAACGTTATGTTGATTCTAGTGTCCGTAGCAATGCCAATGGCCTAGGATTATATCTCAAACCGAAATGGGCGATTCCTGCATTCTTGACGTTACATAACTAAAGTAAACCGATACTCAAGTATTGTGTGAATTCAATTTCGAGGAATGACCAATGTAATATTCCGAATTGGTATTTTTAACAGACTAATGTTCGGTTCCTGAAATAACAGTCAGTCTGTTTGTTTTACATTTTAGTATGGCTTTCAGATAGTAGATAAATAGCATAATTGAAGTACATCACAGGCCAGGCATTATTACCTATGGTTTGTTCATGGTTGGTACGGCGATCGATTTTCTTTTTTAGGGTTTCGTAACTGAAAATTAATATAATTGTAAAGCAAAAAATATGAACTCTTTGATAGAGTCACTTCGTTTGATTTGAAAGAAGACTGGCAAGATTCGACCCAATGGTTAGCGAAACCTTACTATATGAGACTTAAGAAATATAAATATAATTTTATTGGCGGGCTTTGGTATACTTATTACTAAATTTGTAGTTACTTACGAAGCAGGGAATCTAAAATATTTTTAGAAGTGTAGGAAACACATTTACTTTATTAATCATTTTTAGGGTTTCGTAGTCCGACAAGGAACCCTTATAAGATCATTCAGTCCGTCCGTCCTAGTCTGTTACAGCAGAATATCTTCTACGTTTATGGACTGATTTGCATGTAACTTAGTTTGAGGATACTTCACATATAGATCTCATTTTTAAAAATATAAAAAACTAAAATTACTCCTTTTAAGGGTACCTCCCCATACATGTAAAGGGGGGGTTGAAGTATTTTTTGAGTGCACCCCCTTGTGTGGGGTATCTTTGAAAAGGACTATGAAAATAAGGGAGGGTTTACATACAACACTTTTTTATCAGATTTACCATTTGCGAGATATAGCCCGCCAAAGTCGTATACACGGTGTCTCCCCCCCCCTGTAATTTCTGAAGTCTTGGACCTATAAACTTCAAACAGGCGCAGAAACTTTTATTTAAAATTATTTTAGGTATCCTGTGATGAATACTTTTGAAATTACAAATAAAATAAAAATATATACTTTTTTTGCCTATACTGTTTAATGTTTTAAGTTAATGGTACGGAACCCTTCACGCGCGAGTCCGACTCGCACTTGGCCGGTTTTTTTATATTTTTAAGTAACAAAAAAAATGTACAACCCCGTACAATAACACAAAATATTATTAAGTATTACAAATAAATATACCTAATCATAATCATATGTAAACATACTCGTACGTCCTTAAAGTAAACCTTAATAACAAATTATTTAAAATTCAGTGTTGCTGGCCACACCTCTTAAAAATGATAATAAATCCATAGAATGCCTATTTTCGCAAAGTTTCAAAAGTGCATAAGAGCGATCTCTCATTTTTTTCGGGGAGGTGTCTTCGGCGTACACGTGTGGAGGACAGACCTCTTTGATGATATATATATATATATATATATATATATATTATGGACATTGTCATTCGGTTAAAAAGTTGTAGTTTTGTTTTGCCTGTCTAATCTAGTGTCTTTCAGTTTGTGTTTGTATTTCTTGTTTTATTTTTTAATATATTTATATTTATGATAAGGAAACCCCCGAAGGGTTTCCTTTGCCTGTCCGACACATCCTGGTCCTTCGGCATTTCAACTAGCGATTTTCAAAATTTCAAATTCCACGTCATCACATCACTTTATAGGCTCGCCAAAAAGCCGCAGAATTTGATTTCAGAAAAAAGTAGTAAAATTAAAGCAGCAAGCTATGGAGGCGGCTTCTGTAGAGGCTGTCAAGAAGCGTGAACTGTGGTTGGCCCAGGAAGAGGCAGCGCGCGCAGAGTTCGATGCCGAAACTCTGATTTGGGTGAAATATGTTTATTTTACTCTAATTTGGGTGAAATATTTTCACCGCCACTTCAGCCCGTGTCACAAGGGGCACAGGATTCTGCTCGTTTAGTGCGCAACGGTATTTATTATTCCACTATTCAAAACCAGTGCTCTCGTTCTCATAAGGAGGCAGTGGGTCTGGGCAAACCAGAAATGCACAGAGCAAAATTTGGTTAGCCTGAAGCAGTGCAGTAAGTGATTTTAATTCTTTAGCCAACGCAATCACTCTTCTTGCGAAAGGCGTCGTTGCCAGACCAGTTAGTAACTTACACACGAATATACGAGAACATGTCTCGGCTTCGTCAGGCCACATAGGGTGAAGCTAGATACAGTAAGAACTATATTGCTGACATCGGACAACCCAAATAATATTATCCGTGTGTTAAAATATCGATATGAAAATCTGAATTGGCGCGTAACCGCAACGATGCAACGCAATAACCGCGACAGGGTCTTCTTTAAGTGTCCACTCCATATTTATAAATGAGGAAAATTCTAAAGAGTACACATTTTTATTTTCATGAAAAATTCGAAATTTGAATTCATTTTTTTTTGTGGCCAGCATTCTAAATTCAAAAGTTTTTACTGTGTGACAGAACTTATGACCTGACTATGACGTATTTTCATGCTCTAAATCGTTTAAATTCGTTGGTGAGACGTTTAAAGCGCGATACTAATTATAACGATATGTATACTGTCAATATTGAGGCCTATCTGGCAAAAGATGCCGATCTGCAATGATACATTAAAACGTTGGTATTTACCACATTTTGTTTTCACTGATGTAAATAAACCCGGTTAACTTAGAATAGTTCACGATGCTGCGGCTTCTAACTAGCGGTGTTAGTTCGAATTTATTAATACTGCCTGGGCCAGACCTGTTAAAAAGCTTACTAGGAATTTTAATCAGATTCAGGTAAGGTCAAGTCGCAGTAACCGGTGACATTGAATTTTGACAGAAATGTTTTCGCAGATCAAAATTCGGAGTGAGGATTGTAAATCAGAGGTATCATTGGCGACTTAAAGGAGCAGATTCACCCATAAAGAAATTTAGGACGTTTTCTCTTATTTGTGGATCGACCTTATCCCCATTTTCGTCTATTTATGTTAAAAACAAAAATGCCGAAGAGTTTCGTCTTGAGTTCTCTGAAGCTGTTGAAAATCATCATATGGATGACTTTTTGGGTTCCATAGATAACGAAAATCATGCTGGCAGCTGATATAGTTTATGTTTACAGTATGTGTGGTTTTGAAATGCGTTCTTGGGTTTCAAATAAACCTGATGCCTTAAAGTTGATACCATCCGGTCTTATTGCGACTGGAGTAGAGAATATTTATATATAAGATATGAATTTAGATTTACCGGCTTTAGGCGTTCGCGTTTTAGGTATGCATTCGGCCCCAAAAGAGGATATATTTCGTTTTAAAATAAATTATATGGAACCTAACTTAGTAAAAATTACCAAACGTCAAGTCAAAAATTTCATCAAATCCCGTAATTTGATGAATTGTTTGACCCTTTGGGTTTTCTTTGCCCTATAACACCGTCTGGAAAAAAAATATTTCAAAGAACTTGGCGTACCATTAGTTCGTGGGATGATGTCTTACCCGCTAGTGAACAGGTTTGTTGGATGAATTGGTATCAATTAGTATTATCTTTGAAATCGCTGTTCATACCGCGTTGCTATTCTGATCTCACAGATCCTATGTCAATTAATTTGCACATGCAAATGACATAGGGTCTGTTGAAATCGCTGTTCATACCGCGTTGCTATTCTGATCTCACAGACCCTATGTCAATTTATTTGAATGTTTTTTCGGATGCGAGCGACGACACCTACGCCGCCTATTTGCGTTTCATTTTCCGCGATGGGTCTCTTAGAGTAGCCTTTATTGCAAGCAAGTCTCATGTCGCGCCATTGAAGCCAGTTTCAGTAGCCCGACTCGAGCTTCAAGCTCTATTAGGCGTTCGTTTAGCTATGACAGTTTGTGATCAAAGCAATTTTAAGCCAACGAAACGTTATTTTTGTTGCGACTCCCAAACTGTCCTAGCCTGGATCCGAAGCGATGCTAATCGTTTTAAAGCCTTTGTTCGCAACCGTAAAGGCAAGATCAATGAACTCACTAATACATCCGAATGGTATTGGATTTCTTCTCAGAATAATGTTGCTGATGACGCTACTCGGGTTACAAAGGGTGTTGAAGCCACCTATAACGGCTTCGTGGTTCAAGTTTTTTACATTTTGTAAATATTGATTACCTCTTAGAACCAATTAAATGTATCACGGAACGCTCTCTCGAGCTCAAAACGTGTTTAATTGTTTAAGTTCGGCCCATTAATATTGTTCCAAATACTTGTTTTAGTTCTTGGTTGAGATTATTAGGGGCTACGGCTCGAGTGTGTCAATATGTACGCTTTTTGCGAGAAAAGATTCATATTTCAAGGTGTCCGACTTAGGGAGAGCTACTTCCGTTACTTACTCAGGATTTTAAAAAGCAGAACTACTTATTTTACGACAATTTCAAGCCCAAAGTCTGACAGATGAACATCTTAAGAGCTTACCCTTTAGAATTGACGATGATGGTTTAATACGTATCCATGGACGAATTGATGCAGCAAAAGATGTAGAGCCAGAGATGAAGAGACCCATCATTTTAAACGGTCATCACTACGTCACTCGGTTGCTAATAGCACACTTCCATATTTGGGCTGGCCACGGGGGACGAGAGGCCGTAGTTAATGAATTGCGTCAACGGTTTTGGATTACAAGTCTTCGATCCACAGTGCGGTCAGTCGCCGCGTCATGCTTTAAATGCAGAGTCCGCAAAGCTTTACTAAGAGTCCCTCCGATTGGCGATCTTCCCGAAGAAAGGCTTTTACGTCACCAACGCCCATTTTCTATAGCCGAACTGGACTATTTTGGCCCAATCGATGTTGCAATAGGACGACGAAGAGAGAAGAGGTAAGTCGCTCTTTTTGGCGTTGGCTGTGTCAAAAGGACTTTATCTGCTACCTTAAAAACAAGAGCCTTGCGGGAGGAGGTTTTGTTAACTTTGTTGTATGAAGCTGAATCCGTCGTTAACTCCTTGTATGAAGCTGAATCCGTCGTTGAATCCCGACCAGTAACTCACGTGCCGGTTGACAAAGAAGAGGCGACAACTTTAACGCCAAATCATTTTCTCATTGGGCAATCTTCGACTTTGCCGATTTTCCCTTTTTTTGTGTCTTTCAGTTTGTGTTTGTATTCCTTATTTTATTATTTAATATATTTCTATTTATTATTCTTTGGGGGTTTCCTTTGCCTGGCCGCCACAACACGATAAGGCTTTTTCAATGGCATGGGTGATAGCAATTTGTTCTTTCTTTATTTCCCGAATAGTTTCGTAAAGGCCATGTCCATTATTATCTAATAGACAATTCCAACGCCAACACCATGCCTCAACTTTTTTTTGGGTTCTGGGCAATCGAAGTTCATTGCTCATATTTATAGACCACAGCTGTGGGGGGAACATTGGGGAAAATCTTAAAATGGATACAGAAGTACTATTACTAGCATGGCATATCAGTTTTCCCTGGACATAAAACGTTTCAAACCACTCTGTAATGTCACTGGCTTCATCTGGTAGGACAATGTTTTTGAGAATTTTTAATGCATCCGGTATTTCGTCAGGTGGAAGTATGTTTAATTTTAACAATTAACAAATATCTTAATGTCAGCGAGAAATCACTGCCACTGCCATAGCGCGAAGCTTACCTAGATCGATGTATTTGCCTCCACACATTTTGTCCTAAATGGAATAAACAGCCTTGATGGTGAGCATCTGGGAAATGAATCCTGATAACGTTGATCATTGCAATTTCAAAATCTGTTACAATGTGCTGTGGATTCAAATTGTATTCATGTTCTGCAGCATATAATTGGAGTTCTCGCGCGAAAACTTAAAAGTTTTTTTCTGTTTTGTCAGTCGGAGACAGTTAACCGATGGCACGGTATTTTTAGTTTCGTCATCATCTTCAATTATAGTGTAGACATTTTTTTTTTGTGATATAATAAACATGACTTGTAGCATATAAATTAAATTGCTAAGCAAAGTATTTACACAAACCATTAAACTAAATACACTAGTAAACTAACCTAAAAATAAAAAATAAATGACTTATTCAAAAACAAAACCGTGTCCTTGAGGCAAAGAGGCGAGAATGCTGGCGTTTCCGCGTTGGATAGCAATGCTTATCCTCTGAGCGAGAAACGAGCCAACTCTTTTGTCTTCTAATAAAATGTTTAATTTGGGTGCAATTTTTCCGAAAAGTAATTTAGCATGGGGTTCCCCACGGTCCAAATGTTTCAATTTCAAAACGGCGCAAACACGTAGTCACCAGCAAGGGACACGTATTTGCGTCGCTTAGCGTTTTCTGCCAACTCAGCAGCAGAACCAGCTTTAAGAGCTGATTCCCTGAGATGCGAAGGGGCCAAAGCATCGACACAAGTTGCGTCCCATACTAAGGCCCCTCCCCGCTCCCAGGAAATGAGTGTGAGGCCATCTGGTCTCTTGCCATTATCACGCACCAACCCACGATCTTCTAGCGTTGAAGGAAAATTAATGCTGGCAAGAGCTCTTCTGATGGAATCATTGAGAGCTGCATGCAAAGACCATGGAGACCGAATTTGTCGACCTCCTTACCACAGGGACACGTGAAAGGTTCACAAACTTTAGCTACGATTCGCGATCCCACACACACCCGGTATGTCTCGCTATCGAAAAGGGTGCCTATATTTCTGGAAGGGAGATCATGAAGCCAGTGGCCTGATTCCTTACAGGAAACTGCCAACAGCCTTGCACGATGACAATCACTGATAGAATTAAGAAGAAGAGAATGGAAAGTCTCTCTAGCTAGTGGGACATCCCAAGGTTTTTGTTGGTGTTTTTCCTCTGGGATGTCTTCACCAGGACAGAGACTTTGCCAATACTCCTCCGCCTCTCTCACCCCAGTAAGTTGGCAAGAGTGTTTTAAGATTTTTTCTGTAAGCCTAGCAGTGCTATACAGAGAGGAGAGAAAGACGGGGAGAGCAATACTCGAAATTTTGGGTAC
The DNA here is from genome assembly GCA_949316185.1 of Pyrausta nigrata. NCBI lineage: Eukaryota > Metazoa > Arthropoda > Insecta > Lepidoptera > Crambidae > Pyrausta > Pyrausta nigrata. The sequence continues at coordinate 8,527,488 of OX438936.1, forward strand.
ACCGATACCACCAAAACGAATAAGAAGTGTTTCCTGTAATCAAGAATCATTTTCAAGCTGAAGATTTAGAATTTTTTCAAGACTTTAAGAGTGGTATCGAAAAGCTCTAGAAGTTGCGAGTTTTTCCAGATTGGACTTGCACGAAGAAAATATGTGTAATTTGGGACAAAAAAGCATGATTTCAGAATAGTGTATGCAATATGACAATTCAAATTTTCCAATCTGGAGGTTGGAAGGGTTAAATTATTTAATTTATCATCAAAAAAAGGTCTGATGCTGGCTTCAAGAAGAGGAGCTCCAAAAAGGCAAGGCGATTCAGAATTTAGAATTTTGATATTGGGAGCGAGCAAGTTGAATCTTTCAGTAATATTTAGACAGGATTCATAAGAAACATGGTCATTAATGTAGTGTTCACACTTAGAGAGATTGAGCTCCAAGCCTATTTTTTAAAAGTCTTCTATTATCCGAACAAGATCCTTAAAGCTTTCTGCCCACTACACCGTACCATACCATTACCGTTCCAGGACCGTATAAAAAGTACCTTTTTGAATTTCGACCTTAGCGTCAAAAGTAAAAGTTCAAAATGTTTAAGCTCGGTGTTCGTCGATGCACCGTTCTGGCACTGCGAAAACAAACACCGCGCTTGAATATTTTGAACTTTAACTCCTCTGTTTAGGGTTGAAAATCTAATGTGTATTTTTATACGGTCCTAGCATGGTCTAGGTATGGTACGGTGTAGTGGGCACAGACCTTTATACACAATATCAGCTTTCCCCCCTAGAGAGCTATCGTCAAGATAACAAACATTAAATTTAGAATTTAAATATGAAATGAAGGGCTGTATGCCTAAACTGAAGAGGGCAGGACCTAAAGGGTCTCCTTGCTGAACGTCGACGGCTTAGACAATTGAATGGTCTTGATACAGTAATTTAGTTGAGCTATTGTAGCACTGAAACACAAAAAGGGAAAACCTGAGGAGCATGGACATGTACTTTGTTGAGCAAGGCAGACCTGTCAAGTGAGTTAAAAGCATTCCTTGCGTCCACTTTCAAAAAAAAACGTCAGAATCGTTGCAAGAAATTTCGAGCTGCATGAACTGCCGCTTCGCAACCTCCTCTACTGCCAAAACCTAGCTGTACAGGTCGAAACATTTACTTTAGTGAATTAAAATATCACGGCAGGCTAGTTTAGCCGTTAGACGCCGGAAGGTAGTGCCAATGGCGATCGGACGAACACCGCCATCTTCACATAATCTAGCGCCGTACAGGTAAGAAATAAAAGTTTCAACGACTTTACCTGATAAGAGGAGGTCGCAAAGTTTAGTGATGTTTGAAAGTTAGGTTCTGCCGGCGTCAGATCCTTCAGGTGTTGAGGAGTGATGCCGTTGATGCCCCCAGCAGAACCAGCTGGGAAGGACATGATGGCAGCGAAAGTATCACTGTCATCAAAGATCTGTAACGGATTGATATTATGAGGTGCTGGGATAGGAAAAGAAGGAGAGTCTGGACGTGAGGGATGCTTACTATGAAGATTGTCGAGAGTTTCCTGATTACAAGGGGCGAGCGTGTCATCCGAAAAGAGGATGCGAGCTGTGTTCTTTAGGTCACTATCCATTTTTTTTTTTCTATAGTGCGAAATATATTCTGAGATTTAATATTGAAAGAACTAGGAGGAAAAGTGGAAGGGGCTGAATTTTAAAAAGTATTGTCGATAAGTGCGCGAGTCAGAGACTTTCGGTGAACGACTAACATGAAGGTAAGCATAAGGAAAGGTAAAGAGGTTTTGCCAATTTGATTCCCAATTTAGAAGACATTTTCCAATACAAGATGAGAGTGATTTGACAATTGAAATTTTAGCCCCTCGAGGATTTTTTTTTGACCACTGGCGTTGACTGGTGAAGGTGAATGACGAAAGAGTGGTTGGGTGCGGAAGGAGGAATTGAAAGTGAGGACGGAGGAAGCGAAGTGTGAACCCTGGGATTGTTGTGACATTTTGAAATGTGTATATTCAGACCCCTTTTACCTTTGAAAGTTCTGATAGTGTTACATACGTGGCAGCGAAGAAATTCCGGCTGCAAAGGAAACCGGGAGCAACCCATAAAAATATTAAAAAACACAACCAAATATCAAATAAAAAACTGCCAAATTAAATTTAAACAAAATATAATGTAAAACTAGAAACGTGAAAATTACCTTATAACTAATTATGATTTCACAAATTTCACAAGAGAGCACAAAATACCTACTACAAAATATTATTTTTTTCCAAATAGAAAATTTAGACATAGAGTTGACACACAGAAGTAAATCGAAAATGCAATCCCACTGGTTGTTACGGGCGGTCTGAAGCGCTCATTGGTCCAAAAGCGAAGCACTCTTGGCAAGGCAGGAGGGGGGCTTGAAATATTGTCATTGACAACAGTGTCAGTGACTTTGACTTCAATCATAATAATAATCAGCTGAGGAATAATTCAAGGTCGGAGACAGCCCCAAAGGCTACCCACATGCGAAGAGAGGCAAGCTGCACTTAAATTCAGGATCAACTATTCAAAATGGTCTCAAAATCAAAATAATAATATTAATTTTAAAATACAATCACAGAGCGATGTTCAGTAATATCCTTTTTTTTTACTTAAATTATAGCGTGAATATAATAAATCTGACGAAACAAGGCCGGACAAGTTTTAAAAGTCCCGTCCATCAACTAAACTGAAGAATCAAAAAGTATCTTTATATTTTGTTTAGTGCAAAATAAGAGTAAAAGCGGTTTTTATCACCGTATTTAGTATCGCAAGCCAAAAGTTCTTCGCCTTCGACGAAAACATAGTCAGACGGTATTTCAATTTCTTCTAAAGTCTTTGTTTCCTTAGGCTTATTTATTTTCCTGACACCATAAAAATCTTTGACTCATAGCATTTTTATTCGGCAAGCTAGTTCCACTTGTACTGGGAACAGCGCTCAAATTAGCCTGAATGATCTGTACAGGTGTCATAGAAGTATTAGCCGCGTCTTCTTTTATTTTGTTCCTTAATGATAATGAATTTAACAAAAAAGCATTAGGAAAGTGAGAGTTTTTAGTCATATTTCTAATAATGGAATACCGGTTACCTGCACTTAATTCGGTCGTCAGAGTACTTGCTTATTTTGCTTATGCACACAACACCAATAAAATTGCTACGAGCTCTCTTGCACAATGCATGCCTTTTTTTCGCGGAGGAAATGCGTTGCGCATGCCTGGTGCCCTGGGGATGGCAGCAGGTTATGTGGGACTCCTTGGTAAATGGCCATGTATACCCACTAAAACCTCCGCGTGGTTCCTCAGTCCGCTTATCGGGATGACATAGGATCGCTGTTAGCATGCACTTCGTCGTCCCTGCGGTTGGTCGTACCTCCCAGTACCGGTATAGCACCCGGCGGAAGCCTCGATGTGACAGACGAGGATCCCCCCCCCTATCGGCACTAGGTCCACTCGGAGGCAGGAGGCGCTCATAACGCCGCCGCCTTGCTCCTAGCCTTTTTAGCGCTGGAGTGGGTCAGCTTGGGCATCGTTCTCTCTGACTCGTTCCGCGTCCTCTTTCTGCGTGATGACATTCTCACAAAATGCGGCTACCGCTTTTCATGCTTCCTCACTTCTAAGCATCTCGACAACGAGACACGGCAAGGATAGGTCGTTTCCAATAACTGCCCTTAGTGGAAGCCGCTGTGAGTCCCAGGCCGCGCACTCTACTAATGTGTGTTCCGCAGTGTCTTCAGAGCCACTTGTGCAATGATGACACACTGGGGTCACCTCTCTTCTTGCAACTTTATACAGGTACCGACCGAAACATCCATGTCCAGTCAACACCTGCGTCAGCCGAAATAAGAGGTGACCGTGGCGACGTTTCATCCATTCCTCTAGAACTGGGCGGAGCGCCTCGAGGGTCCATGTGCCATATTCGGCGTTCTTTAAATTGGCTTTCCAGCGCAAGAGGGCATTTTCTTGCGCTAGATCGCATATCCGTTGAATTTGTTCCAAATTTGGGCGCTCTCCTCTAGCTTGCGCAGCTGAACGACTGCGATACACTTCTGCGAGCACCTCCGCCTCATACTCCCATGGTGGGGTACCTGCCAATGCACATGCTGCTTCACGTGATACGGTGCGGTATCCACGCACCGCTCTTACCGCCATCACTCTCTGTGGGCGTCGCAGAAGAGCTTTGTTAGTGGTGGAAAGGGCATCAACCTATACTGGGGCACCATATAAGGCCATGCTGCGCACCACTCCCATGTAAAGACGACGGCAATTAGCACCTGGCCCACCTAGGTTTGGAAGAAGTCGGCTAAGAGCTGATGCAGTGCCCACCAATTTCGGCGCCAGAGCCCGAAAATGCTCGCTAAACCGCCAACTACTGTCTAACACAAGACCCAAATATTTTAATTGGGCGCTTACCAACACCCGCACGTCGTCAATAAGAATATATGCTCCGAGAGGGGGCTGACACCGTGCGTGGCCCATGAAAACATATCACTTCGGTCTTGGCCAGGGCTATTTTAAGGCCTAATACACGGATTCATCGGACCATAAAAGTCGCCGCCACTGTAGCCCGCCTCGCAGCTTCTCTGAAGTCACTATCCCAGGCTGTTACTAGCGTATCGTCCGCATAGCAAAATACCCCAGTCTGCGGGTAGAGTGGTCCGCGGAGCGCCCAGTCATATCCTATGTTCCACAGGAGTGGTCCCATAACCGACCCCTGCGAAACCCCGCATGTCATTTTCCGCATTTGCAAGTGGCCATTCCTGTCGAGATAGAGCACTTCCCTTTCCCTGAGATAGTGTTTTAACAGCGACTGTAGATAATTGGGAACCTGATGATAGTTTAAGGCCTCTTCGATGCACCTGAAGGGAAGAGTATTGAAAGCAATAGCTATATCCAGCGATACAGCTAGAACACTCTCTTTTCGAGCCACTGCCTCCGCTGTTTCACCCTTAAGGGCTATCAAGACCAGCATCACTAAGAGATTTGCCGAGGCGAGCAACGACTATCCTCTCAAAAATCTTAGCCACCTCATCAATCAGGACGATTGGGCGATATCCAGAAGGAGAGTCCACCGGCCTTCCCGCAGGAGAACAAGGCGACCATCTTTCCAGGCTTTGGGGAAGTGATTAGATGCTAAGCACTCATTAAGAAGCACTAGAAGATAATCTTTAAGATGTTCCAATGCCAAAGCTAGTAGTCGTCCAGGGACGCCGTCCGGACCTGGAGCCGTTTTCTTAGCCCGTAATCGAAGAACAGCGACGCCAAGCTCTGCCTCCGTAACTGGGGGGATGCCTCCTATATCCAAGTTCTCAATATTTGATTCTGTCATTTCCGGTGGGCTGTGTTCGTCTCTCTCCGGTAATAGTCCTGCCACAAGGCCTGTCAGAAACCCAGGTTTGAGTGTCTCCATTGGGGCAAGCTGACCACTATTCATTCTCTTTCGTACAACTCGGTACGGACGCCCCCAAGGATCTCGATTAAGATCACCTATAAAGCACAATGCATGCCTGCTTGCATGCTGCATGCCTGTTGAATGTATTTATGCTTGTTTGTTTGTTATAATATAAATTGAAAACATTTTTCTGGAAACTGAGACATCTAGCAATAATAGTTTTGTCAAACGATGAGTTATAATTCAAAACATATGAATATGAAAAATATAAGAAATGAAAATCGAACTTTCAAAAGAATGTCAATCGTGTTTTGGGTCAAATGAAAATATGGCAAATAAAAAAAGGATTAACGATTTCGGTAAAATGAAATTCGCACTAGAAAATTTGGGATTTAAGATAGGTAACCGTCAATGTGAGTCTGTAAACCTTTAATCACTATTGCTTTAGTAATAGCTTCGACCCGAGTTCACCAATTCTTGAACAGCCGATGAACTTTTGAAGGTTAATTTGACAGAACTCCCATAAAAAAAATGCAAATAATACTAAAGCGGCTGATTAAAACTTAATTATGTGTTGGTGAACTCCAGGCTATGAAAAGTATATCTAACTTTTGGATATGTTTTATTGGGCATTTATATATTTCGGAAAAGAAAATCATTTAAATTGTTAGTCGACCTCGAATACCAAAACTAAATCATGTGACATAAGATTCATCGGAGTCATTGTCATTTACATCACTAGATGTATTACTGCTACCAATATTGATTATAAGTTGTTCGATTTCTTTCTTAAACAAAAAGGGACAATCCTTTGGTTCGGTTTGGAATAGAATTCTCTTTAATTTTATCTGTGTAGGCGCAGCAGCTCCTTCAGGTTTCTGCAGTTATTTCTCATGGCAAAAGAATTATATACAAATTATAAACAATGTTTATTGAATATTGAGCATAAATAAAAAAATTACTATAGATATCTCAAAAGCTTCGCCTAAGATTTAGGAATGTTTTAATATCAAGGCCAATATTTTTGTCTCTACCTTGCCTTTAACTATGCCCCATAGCTGTATCATTTCAATCGGATTTAAGTCGCTATGATATTGTGGAAGTCTGAGCACTTTGTGACTAAGATCTTGCAGCAGTCTATCAATTTCGTATATAGGATCAGGTTTTTGTTTCTTTACTTAATCCAATATCATAATAACATATTTTGTGGCATTTTAAGGGTAGGTATTAAAATTTATTTTATAGTCAGCTAATCTGTAATATTTCTTGTTTTCTGTAAAATCAACTTGGTGGTTTAATTATTCAACCAGAATGATATCATGCATTATCCATTACAATGCTTGTAGGTTCGGAAAGGTTTTTTTTCCTTTTACCCATTTCCTTTAATTGATTGTATAAATAATGGATCGGGTTATCACTCATCAGTTTCCCTATTTAGCCAGTTTCTCTAACTAGTCAGTTTACCTCATTACCAGTTTAGGTCAATAATACAAAATTCGTCAACTGGTCTGTTTCCTTTTTTGACAAGTTCTTTATCTCGTCACTTTACTTGTCGAATTATGTCCAAACACACAAAAAATATTCATTAAGTAAAAAAATATATTTAGCCCTATAAGCCTCTGAACTGTCGCACTCAGAGACGTCAATCAAATTTAATCTATAATTATGTCTCGTACTGTCACTTTCTTTGTCAAATAAATAGAAAAGGACGACATGAGACTTAATAAGGGATTAACTTTATTGTTGTCTCTGAGTACGGCAGTAATTACTTTGCAATAACCGAATTGTTATGGGTCTCTAAATTGTAAGCACAATCGAAACAATATTAGCAGACAAATCTATGAGTAGAGTACAAAAATGTAGTTTTTGGAATTTTTGTCTGTATATAATTTATGTATATATTAAATGACTTTTTCTGGCGACTTTTATTCGGCAAATAAATGGCGAATTCTAAAATCCACGTGTCGTACCTTCCATTTTAACACCGATATAAGAAAATGTGAACTAAATTGTCTAAACCAGAGTCGTATAAGCAGTCTATTGTGCCACGCTTCAACGAGGTTGATAGTCCTGTAGCGCTGATTGTAAACGCTGAAGAGATCTGCGTATGTTTGCAATTGCAACCATGCCATCTCCATAATAATATTTATTAAATATTAGATAATTTCTTCCTGTAAGAGTACAGTGTAGGAGAGCAAGGCATGCTTCTTGAAAGTAGTGTTTTGTCGGAAAAGCTAATTAACGCGTACATATAAATGTGCTTCCGGCCCTCTTTAGTGGCATTAAGTTGTAGATCAAATGTTTTGCACAACAGGCACTGACGGTTAGCTAAGTTGCTAAACTAAAAAGTTTATACTATTATGATACAGACATATTTGTACCTATAAGTCAATGAATTGAGGCCAACTTCTCCTGAACTCTTTTATACAGGAGTCGATAGCAACAGCAAAAGTGGCAGATGAAGGGTCTGGTTCATAAACATGATCACTATGTCTTATCAATACTCTTTGTTTAATGTGATGCTGCCGCTACACAGTTTCCTCTTTATACATTTCCACTAGGTGGATCCATTTTTGTTAGTCTGCGTCAAGTTGTGTACCGATATCCGTCTTTAAGAAGAACGTTTATGTTGCGTTCAGAAGCAATAAAACGTAAATCACTCGACATTTTGCCAATCAATAACAATTGTAGCAATATTTGTGTATTTATGATAACAAAAATAGTAATCGACATTGATTTGACACTGACACTGCAAAAAAATAAAAAGTTTGTTGGTCCAATTAGTGAAAAATAACCAATTATATAAACAGACCAAAAACGAAAACTGTCGAGTAAGGGAAAGTATAACAAAACATAGAATTGACGAATTAAGAAACTGATGTGTTTATAAAACTGACTAATTAGGGAAACTGTCCAGTGATAACCCGACTCCTGTTATTAGCAATATTGTAATTGGTTGTTGTTTTCTTTATTTATCATTGCAGATTAACAGGGCATTCGAATCAAACCCAGTATTTTCACCACAATGAACAATCTATTATATGTCGCTACTGCTTTAGAAGGACCTAGTTTATCTACATTTTTCCAGTAATAATTCAAAGAAGTGTGAATAAAGCTTTGATTGATGTATGCAACAGGCATTCACAACATTTATTTCATGTAGATATCTGTCTCTCCATGCAAGTACGTCATTGCTCCATGAGAATTGATCTTTGATTTCTACAAGTTTTATATAAATTTGTAGGTCCTCTTTTTTTCCGTGGCGCCATTGAAATTTAAATTGTCTTCTTTAAGAGCTGCCAAACACCACTTCAGACTGGGTAATTCTTTGTGAACTGTAAACAATTAATTTAAAGGAATGATCGCAAAAAGTTGAAAGTCTTCAAGGTTGATTTTCTTTCTTGTTTTCGGCTTATTTTACTTAGGCGTAAAAAAGTCAGGTAATGCTAGTCCTTCTTTGCGTTTCTCAATACTGAATAACAAGGAACAGCTAAAAAACATAAAGTTAATGCTATAAACTTATACGGACAGATTTCTGTATCGGTTAGTTCGATTAAGAATCTAGCTGTGAACAAAAAAAGTCCATAAATAAACTTTTTATATGGGGAATCTGATAGTGTCACAATGAGATGCTATGCAATTTTCTAAAACCATATTGTTTTACGGGCTGAACGTAACTTAACTTAAAAAGTTTGATTTGATCAGCTACAGTCCTTCGAAAGACACTGCAATAAGATAACTGGGTGGAGATCCACCAATGCTGTGGGCACTGTGTTTTTATGTATATGCTTTGAAAGTGCCTTCTGGTACTCCCTAGGATATTAGCCAGATTGACTTGTTTATTATTGCTGTTATTGTAGAAAGCGAATATGGCAAGGTTGCCATTTAATTATTTCGTTAGCTTTTGAAATGTGTGTAGTTACATTTCCTTCAGGTTGTACCTGCAATGGTTATTAGCCACTGTAACACACTTCACCGATGGCTCACGTACATCATACATCTAACCCTTGATACTACACATGTGCATAGAGACGCCAGAGTCTGTATACTGTTTTGAAGAACATCCTCTAATAGTAACTGAGAAAGCTGCAACAAAATTTGGCTTCTCCTGGTTATCAGTCTGCTGAGGCGACGATGACTGTTTGCTCTTTTCCTGCTTTGCTTTTTATAGTAACAGTATCTTGATATTTTGCCATAACCATTGCAAGTGTAGCGCCGAGGTCCGTTGCTTTTACTGTCTTTATTATTTCTGTATCTCTTGACTTTATATACAATAACGAACTACTATCTGGTGACATTTCCACTACTTGCAACAACTTGGTTCTTATAAAATCCGCACGGCACAGTTTTGCAGTCACATTAAAATTTCTTTACACTCGTCAAGTAAACCAGCAAGTTTTACTGTTCCCAACCGTACATTGTTGACGTTGAAGTTGATGCTCTTCATTGAATTTTATTGCATATTTCGATATTGTCAAGTTTTCACGTCTAATTAATATATCAAAATTGAAGATAATCGATTCTGACATGAAGGGTGGCTATCACTTTTTTTTTAAATGGCCGTGACAATTTGCAGATATTTTTTAAAACTTTTGACAACACTTATTAAAACCACTAAACGCCTTTGTAAACTGCCTTGCTATAGGAAACTTACAATTTTTATCGTTATGCTACTATGATGTGGTTTTAGCAAAAAAAGGCGAGATTAACGTTTTAAATGTATAATTCATTTTGAACACAACAATTTACATTCAGCTGTTACAGTCAAAGCAAAAGCGTGGTATTTTACCACAGGAAGCATAAGACTATAAAACTTTTTCTCATTTTAAAACTCTTTAGACTGCGTTCTCACTCAACACTATTAATAAGAGCTACTGACTTTTATATACAACTAGCTGGGCGGGCATTTGCCCGCAACTTCATCTGATACAATGTCAAGTTTCCCAAACAACAAACATCCACCCCCTTAGCGATTGAATTTTCAAAAATCCTAAGTACGTTATCTCTTAGCTAGGCCTAGCGATTTTTTTTATTTCGAATACTAATTTTGGTAGATGACAGGCTACCGAAACCAAGTAAAACCTCAGGGCAATAAATAAAAGTTTGAAGAGGGCCTCATACAAAAGCAAAAGAGGAGAGTGAGCTTTTGGAACATTAATTTTGTGGAGAGCAGTTAGACTATTTAGAAGGTAAGGGGGCTGTTTTCTCCCCAAGAATTTACCGAAACAAACAAATTTATTAAGATTTAATAGCTTGTTAATAAGGGGAAAATAAGAATATTGCAAGCCGCAAAACAGGAATCTGTCACTCAAATACTGCCTCCTGAGGTCCAAGGGGGGGTCGACACATTCTACCTGAAGAGCAGCTCTAGGGCTATTTTCATGGCAGCCGTAATAATTTTGAGAGATTTAAACTGGATTAAATCCAGTTTCTTTTTTTATTTATTGGATATGTTACCAGCCAAACCCGATTTTAGGAAAAACTAAATTTGCCTAGGCTAAACTAGTTCTTCCTGTACGCGATAGGATTAGCTAGTATAGCCTAGTTCAAACTAATTTGTCCTAAGCCAGATAGGATAAACCAGTTTAGGCTATTCCTAACATAATTGTCTTAAGTCCGATGGGATAGACTAGTTTAGGCTAGGCCAAACTAGTTAATCCTGATACAAATACGCACACTCTAGGATAAACTGGTTTCTTCTTCTTCTTAGTCGGTTGCTCTTGGCAGAGCAGTCGTGGTCACGGTGGTTGTAGTAGTGTGCGTGGCTCGGCGCACAATCTTTCGCCATCTCTCTCTCTCTGAGGCACTGCGTACGCACTCATTCAACGACGATTCGGTGAGGGTCTTTATTTGGTCGGTCCAACGCATCGGCGAGCGTCCTCTCGATCTTGTGCCGTTCACTCTGCCCTGTACAACCAGTCTTTCTATCGCCTCGGCTTCCTTGCGACTGACGTGGCCAAAGTAGCGTAAATTGTGGAAAGCCTTACTTTTATTTTGAGCTTCTGGAGGGTAGATAAATTTGTGCGGTGTTGCGTCCCTGATATGCGAAGCATCCTTCTCCAGCACCACATCTCTAAGGCATCTATGCGCTTTCTTTTCTCTCTTTTACTGTCCACGATTCAGCTTCGTATAGCAAAACTGGAAAAGCCATGGATCTTACAAGGCGTTTCTTCGTCGTTTTGGTAATACTAACGATCTTTGCAGACGTTCGATAGTTTTTCGATTGTAGAGCGTGTTATTGCAATGCGACGTATAATTTCATCCTCGGAGCCTCCATTGTTTGATATCTGTTAACCTAAGCCTAAACCTAAACTAGTATGGCCTTGTCTAAACATTAAAGTATATCTAGAAAGTCAAAATAAATAGATAGAATCATTTTATTAAACTATATTTAATAATTTGTCGTTATAAGTTATGGATTATTGGTAATACGAACAATCATACTATAACAAATAATAAGTGTTTTTTTTTAATAGAAGCAATAATCCTATCGTAATTATTAAAATTGATATTTATTTAAAACTATAATGATTCGTCGTTAAAAATTATTAATAATAATTTGTAATGCAAACAATCATACTTTAATTAATTATAGTACAAGTCCTGACATGTTTGCTCAATTACTTTTGACTCCGCTATTTTTTACTGTTTAGACTAGGTCATACCAGTTTATCTTAGAGTGTGCGTACTAATATTAGAATCAACTATTTTAGCCTAGCCTAAACTGGTTTTTCCTATATCAGGCTTAGGACAAATTAGTTTGAACTAGGCTATACTAGTTAATCCTATCGTGGATAGGAAAAACTAGTTTAGCCTAGGCAATACTAGTTTGTCCTGATATCAGGTTTGGCCGGTAACAGATACAACAAGAAAGTTCCGTAGTCAAAAACACTTCTTATGAGCGCATTGTATATAAGTTTTAGACAAAAGGCATTAGCGCCCCACCAACAGCCAGGTAGGCATTTAAGGATGTTGAGTTGACGCTCACACTTGCCAATAACGTAATCAACATGAAAAGAACCCGATGATTTAAAATCTTAAACAAATCCAAGAAATTTAAAACTGGAAGAGACAGGGATGACATCGTCTCTATAATTAAACGGAGGTACAGATAAGACTTTAGACTTAGAAAAAATGACCACAGAGCTTTTAGGAGCTGACAGGGATAGACCAAGCGCCTCTTAGTAAGATCTAAGTGACAAAATAGACATATTTACAGAAAAAGGAGGCCACAGAAACATTATTATTTATGGAAAAGAGAATACTATCATCTGCATATTGCAAAATTTTAAAGTCGGGATCTAGGGAAGTTCCAACATCATGAACATAGAGATAAAAAAGCAGAGGGCTAAGCACGGAACCTTGAGTCAAGCCTTTATAAACATACCTAGACGCAACTATGTCAGGATTATCAGACTTAATAGAGATCAAACGCTCGGAGAGGATATTTTTAATAAAGAAAATAAATTTGAAAGGGTTGCCAATTTTTACAAGCTTTTGAACAAGAAAAGGAATTTGGACGCTATCGTAGGCTAAAGAAATGTCCAGGAAAGCAGAGGGGACAACCTTATTCATACTGAATGCAAGGCGAACATCAGTTATGATACTCGCCAGGCTATTCAAAGTGCCTCTACTTTTACGGAAGCCATTCTGGCAATCAGGCAAAATCTTATTAGATTCAATAAACCAATCAAGCCTATTTTTAACTAAGTGTTCACAAGTTTTAGTTAAACAAGAGTATAGGGCAATGTGACGAAAATAATTAATAAGTTTGGGATCTTTACCAGGTTTAAAAAAAGAGAAAGAGTAAGTAAAAGAGGAATAATAGCTGGGTTTTCTATGAATAAGGGATTAATCTAGAATTCAGTATACAGTTAACAAGTTTTAGGAAGTAAAGTAAAGCAGAAGTAGGGGCCTTACGGAGAAAATAATAAAGAATGCCATCCAAACCCGGAGCAGAATCCTTCGTGACAGCCAATATATGTTTGAGCTCAGAGCTCAGGTAAGGGAAAATCTATTTCTAGAGGCGACATGGGAGACGGTCAAAAGGGTGGAAGCTTATCACGCAAAGGACACACATTAGGAGCCAAAAAATCCATGAACTCGTCAGCCCAATTCTGATCGGGGTCAGAAAGACGTTGACTTGAGACAAATGAGCCCCGGAACCTTTTTATATTTTTTCACGGAAATAAAGAGGGGAAATTAGGCGAGAGTTTGGCACAGAAATCCTTCCAACCCTCAGATTTATGGTAACGGAGAATTTGTCTGGTTCCTGCCGAGATCCTATTCAACTCCATGAAACTTTCCTCGGACATATTCAGAGAAAAAGCAACCTCAGCAGCTGTTCTTCTCTTGATTCCATTGGTGCAAGCACTGTTCCACCATGGAGCGGAAGGGAGATGGGAAGCCGAAGTCTTTTTAACAGGAAAAAAACTGATCAGCACAGCTTATGATACATTCCGAGAAAGCCGAAGCACACTCAGCGACGGACTCTGGGGAGATCTCCGGAAGGAACTGATCACCCGAGTCCATATTACTTCTAAAAGCGTTCCAAGCCTCTTCACTGACATTATTTAAATTAAATTTTAGGCAAGGTAAAGGATTTACCTTGGGAAGCCTGACATTACGATTTTGAATTAAAATGGGAAAGTGTCTACTACCATAGGTAAAAGAAAGGGTAGACCATTCCGAGTCAGGAAAAAGAAAATAGCTACAAAAAGAGAGATCCAGACAGCTCCATATCCTATCTTAATTCTCGAATTACACTTAAAGAAAGATATGAAACATACAGAGAAACAATAGAGATATTCTTAAGCCTAGTAAGTAAGTAAGTAATATTTATTTGCAAGAATACAGTACATAGGTTTTTAAATTTATAATAGTCTAGTGTATTCGACCAATAAGATGATATGCAAATTATAACTAAACTCTTATCATCCAACCAGTTACAAAAGCAGCGTATACCTAATTAATAACACAGACTATTTGTAAGCCAGAACTATAAACAGGAATAGACAAGGTATTGTAAGAAATATGATTTTTAGCAAGAATAGCCATACCTGCAAAGCCATCGACTCTGTCATCTCTGACACAAGTAAAACCCGGCAATGTGAAATGCATTCATGCCAGGCTTCAACCAAGTCTCAAAGATGACAAATATTGAAGAATGAAATTTATTTGATAGATATATCATCTCATGTTTTTTATTGTTGAGGCTCTGCGCCTTCTATTGCACTATTTTCAAAGGGAGATAATACACAGGAGCCTAATTGCTCATAAGGGAGAAGATAAAGTTTGTAATAAAGGGGTCAACGTGGTCTAATTTAAAAATGAAAGGAAAGTTCCAACGACCTTTTCCAGATCTTCCTGGTTGTGGATTTTGGGGCTAGTTTGTAGAGCCACACCGTTACCAGAGGTGCTTGGTGGCTGCTGAACTAAAAAGCTGTGGGCTTGCTTTTCAAAACCAAAGCGGGGAGGAGGGGAAGGGGAGGTTTTTTAAGAATAGTTTTTTATAGCCCTTGGCTGCGCTCAGGTAAGCGTAAGAGGCTTTGGTGGATGGTAACAATTTCGACGCCTCGGCGTAGCTAATAACTTTCTCAGGTATCAGGACTTTAAATTATTTTTGTGGAGCAAGTTCTGGGCAAGAGTTGTCATCAGCAAAATGGCCCCCGTTGCAGTTCATGCAAACAGCCTCTTCGGGGCCAATATTGCATGAGCCTGCCAAATGGCCCTGGGCACACTTCAGACATCGCGGGCTTGACCTGCATTTGGCCTGGGTGTGACCATATCTGCCACACGAAAAACATAAAATTGTTCTGTACTTATAAATTTCCACAGGAAACGTGTTGAAGCAAGCATTTCCAAATTGGGCAAGACCTGCCCATCAAAAGTTGGGACTACTGACCCTGAGGGAGACCACTCATTAGAGTCCGATTGCTTATAAAACAACCGTCTCGCCTTAGTAATTTTGCCCACACCTAGGGGCACTTTAAAACACTCGATAACTTCTTCCTCCGACCAATGCTTAGGGATGCCTCTGACGAATCCTAGGCAGCAAAAACTAAAAGAGGGAATATAAGCTTTGTACCCAGATTGCAGCAACAAGTCTCTGCTCAAAAATGTATTTGCAGCCACTGCAGATCTAAAGGACACACTCATCCGATTCCTTCAAATGTTTGTAATACTTCCAGTAAGAATGTCTTGAACTTTATTTTTGAATAGAAACCTTTCGAAATTTAGGGGATTAAGTGTAGTGCCAGACTGAAGATTCTCCTCATTTTTTTTAACATGAGCCGAAAAAGGGCCAACATCCGTTGGTAAATAGGACGAACGATGGGGCTGGATTGGCTTTTCTGCAGGGTTTTGATTGGAAAAGGACGCCACAGTAGCTGAAAGCGACGAGGGAACTTCCAAAGGAGCAGAGCTATGGCAGTGAGACAAAGGCAAACCTTGACCAAGAGGGAGGGGAACAATACCCTAACAGAATTGACCTGCAATTTGAATAGAGGATACAGTCGAGATTTGGGACGAGACAGACGTAGTAGAAGTAGAATGGGAAGTTCTTCTATGCTTATGCTTCCTTTGTTTTTTTTTTCGACATATCACGTCACTACCAACAGAATTGTCTACATCTAGTATTTGGGATTCAACCTGGACAAAAGCGGCAGGGGAACGGGTTAGTCTGATGACTACTAGAAGCATCTTTCCACGAAAAATTTATCCCATCGGGGTCCTCCGGGGGAGGATCCCCCATGGCTGGTAAACGCACTCCTCTAGCTGAGATTAATATAAGCAAGTACTTACCTGAATGAAATGAAAATAAATAAAACTAAATTAATGAGAACGTTTTGGACGTATTCAAATGCGGTTCTATTGTAGAATCAGGTAAGCTGCCATCCGTAGTTAAATCGTTCCTTGACAGCGTGGTTTTGTAGTTTTTTTTCAGTGCTGATTCCTTTGATCCGCTCTTTCTTAGAAAATAAGGACACTTTCCTTAACTTCCGGATAATTCTTACTAGACATTTTGCCCATTGTGCACGTCATAAGAATAACTCATCAAATAGCGCAATACTTTTAACTAACTGATAACTCAATTGAATAGAGTTAATTTAACTGACTTTTGAATGGATGAATTTTAAACTTTATTAACTTGCAGTTACATTAAAACTAAGTCTACGTACCTACTCTATATGCGCCTGATTAGTTGCAAAAAAGAGTCATAATAATATCCTAAATTTCGGCGACATATAACTAGAATGAATTGCACCGCATTCTGGGCCATTGAATGTACAAATTTAATTAACATACTCGCGTAGGTGTTACAATAGCACGGTAGTTTGCGGTCTATTCTAAACTTTAATCATCCCGAATTAATTAGAAAATTTAGCCGACAAATCGCGTCATTCGTTAAATCAAAATAAAGTTAAGATGGAAAAAAATACTACTTAATAATGTTTGTATAAATCGAAGACGTGTTTATTTTTAAATGCCATGATTTTATTTTGAAATGTTATTTATTATGCATTCTACCCCGCTGTGACCTTAACTGAATTATTAGAATAAAGTCCTGATGAGTCATGATTTTCATGCCTATTTTTATAGGTTCGTTGAGTGTTGTTGATACTGGTAGATATTTTAATCAAGTGATTCCCTTAAGAGGGCTTTGCGGAATTATTACAACAATGAAATTTTGGTTTTGACTCAGTGACATGAGATTTGTGTACGATTATTATTATTTATCTTTATGTGCGTATAAATATGTAAGTATATATTATGTCGATATTATTTAAGTAAGTAGTATGTATGTTTATTCATTATTTTGTCTTACCTGTACGTTCTGCATGCTCTCACTTGATACTTTCGTTGATAATTCCTCTCTTTCCTCTTTTGCACCGCCTGTATCTTCTCTGTGTTTGACCTATGGTTGACTGGTAGAGAATGCTTTTGGCATTAAGTCCACCATTTGCACATTGTTTTTAATTTGTTCAGAAAAGTATAAATAAATAAATAGCCATATAAATTCATAAACAGGTCGCTGCCAAAGTAATTAGATAACTATTCTGTAGCCCAAATAATGACTTAACACGATTGACAAAACAGATTAAGATAATCCAAGGTAACTGCAGCGAATGAAGCTGAATTCTTGATATTCCCTATACGTTTAAGACTTTCAGATTGAAGCCCCAGGAATTCCCACTGGCGCGATGCAATGGAATGGCTGGCTGCAAGCCTCTTCGAAGTGAGTCGTGCTGTGGATAATTTAAAGCCACTGCGCTAATCATCGCATAACTGTCCAGTTTAACTTATACACCAACTGATAAGGTAATGTTCGTATATGCGCACTTAATTACACTTAGCATTTTCAAGGGCGGAAAATGGATTACTTAACAAATGATGATGGGCAAACTTGTATGGAGCTTGGTCCAAGAAGCTCCACGATTGAAACATACGCCAAAGTAAAAGCCAATATGCATACTTCAAAATGACAGAAGGACATCAAAATTGGTCCTGGTGATTTTGAGAAAAAACACTTTTTATTTTACTATGTAATGTAATCTAAGTAACTAGGTTACTGTAACTAGCAACTATTGTCTACATACCCAAAGGCCTCTCTTATAAAAAAATATATGTGTAATAAATATCCATGTATGTTGTTATATGTTTTTATGAAAAAGATCCCAGAGCTCGATTGTAAGCGAAGGTATCATTTAAAAATAAAAGGAAAGAGAACATAATCAAATATATTTTTTTTAAACAGTCGATCTAACTTTATGCCTGCCATTCTATAAATACTCATCTAATATTAGATCTAAAAATCTAGCAGGTTGATGCTCAACTTCCTCGTAACAAGCATACCCAAGGTACCAAGCTACCACCATAACATGGGCGCAGCATCCCACGATGCGTTTCCCTGTTTTGCACGAGCAATAATAGTGTTCAATGGCATCTAAGCCTATGGTATTACGATATAAGAGTAATACTTTCGCGACCGGGTATGTCTTGATTGAATTTTGCCCCTTAAAAGCCAAAGACTCTCTCCTTCAATTCCGACAGCATTTAACTCGGCAGTCACTCGTTCATCATCTCGATAAAGGTCTATGGAATACTCGCCGTCGTCATCCTTGACGTGCTCCGCGTAATAACTGTTGGCCAGTTTAAGTTGGTAACATCCTACTGCAAACAAGAGCAGGTCATCTTGTGTGAGCCTTGGAAACATTTCAAGACCAAGTAATTCTGCGGTCATACTTTGAAATGCAACTCTTTGCCCGTTCAGCCGATTCCGTTGCACATATTTGGCCAATACATTCGGCATTTCTCTCCTGACAGCTATTCTTTCAAGAAATGCAGGAGCACGTTCATTATTCATGACAGGAACATGAAATGCGTTTGTAAATGCAGCTGCAATTCTAAAATCAGCAAACATGTGGCGCATTGCGTTATGATTATATTCCTGTCTAAATAACTTAAAGTCTCGTTTTATCCGGCCATTTACACTTTCGACCACCCATCTCACCATTGTCAACATTCTTGACTCATTGGCTTGTGTGGTGGTTAATTGAGTCTCACCGGTTGTGACAGTGTCTGGCATGTGCGGTATATAGCCATAAGCCTCTAATTCACTTATTGCGTCTCTGAATCCTCTATCGAGGATAAAAACGTCTCCACTGTTGTAAAAATAATGAAAAGGATGTTCTTCATTATGCAACATTTCATTAGTCATTGTTGAATCGGACTTTTTGGCTCCATGAGGCCCAGTTATATCTATGATGTACCCATCGCTGCACACAATCATAAATGCTTTCAATAAGTTGAGGAACTTGTGTGGGCTATATGTTTCGATTTGGAATCCGAACTTGCTGATATGATATCAATATTTGTAAGAGCTCTGTTGGGTAGCCTGGTATTTAGTTTTTTTTATTAGCCCTTCTTGATAGACAGATTTTCAAACCATTATTGTATTTTTTGAGCCGTAATCCTTTTCCAATTGATAAAGATTCAATTTTTCCGTGATGTCTTTTCATTTCTTTAAGACGTTCTTGTGCATCTTTAACATCTTTGACAACTTTAGCAATACCTGCAGCTCCACCAGCTAAACTGCCGATGGCAGATAACCCGGCAAAGAGGGGAATCAACGGTAGAAATCCACCAGTTTTCGGAACAGGAATATACCTTGGAAGTTTTACAGATGAATCTGATATAATTTCTCGGGCTGCAGCGATTGTACAATAATATATATGTAGGTACATCTATGAAAAAACAAAGTAAATACAATGATAACAAATCTCATTTAAAAAAAATCTCTGGGATTGATTTTTATCACGTTTAATTTAATTTGGAGAGAAAAAATATGTCTATCGTTTGGCAGTAATCTTATCGGTGGAGGCTCTTGGACCACTTTCGCCCATCATCCTTTAGTAGTTGTTGTTTTTTGGAATTTTGTTATGCGGAAAAACATAGCTGTAGTTTTGTTTTATTAGTTTGGTTGTTACATGAGCTTTGATTATTTGCTTTGTTGTTATTGCTTGACAATACTCACAGTAAAATAAATGCTTTCCAGAAAACAGTTGCTCTCTAATTTTTAAATAAAACATCTACCTAGTTTTATATCTAAAAATAAAAACACAAACTCGTATACTTGTACTTTCGAAATATATTTATATTGCGTAGAAAATAGAGGCGGTCTAGAGGTCAACATGTATGGTCTCACGTGCGGTTGTGTGTACCTATGGGAATAAAGGAATCTGACAAACAACGCAAATTTGATATTACGATTTTTTATTTATAAATGAATTTCATTTTATTTCAATTCATATTTAGATATTGGCTCACACTCACTTTTGATCACTAAAACCATTCTCATCTTGACACGTTGTTATGAATTTTATAGAAAAAACAATATATTTTACGAATGAGTATACACCTGTAAATAAAAATCTTTTTATACTGTAATTTAATACATTTATTAATCTTGTTGACATTTGATACAAACTCATGAAATATAAAAGGAATTGCCATAATTAAAAACTTGGTGCTCGTGATGTGAAAAATATGTTTTACACCAAGGAAACACACTCACATAGCATCTAAAACCAGCTGCTAGACAGTGAAAGCGAAAGTTGAATATCTATTACGAGCAATTTATATTGTGCAATGAGTCTGCAATTTATTTACATGATATTCTAGTAACGAAATGAGAGTACCTATCAACATTTTATCGTAAATTTTCCGCGAAATTTGTTACATCATATAAATCTATTCACGGTGGCAAAGAGTAAGCGTACCTGTTCTAAGGTTTAATATTGTACAATCAATGTGCGTGCATATGGTGGAATGTCATGAAAAGTAAAAAAGAACTAAAAAATCGGGATTAATCTTTAGCGGTGTCGCGCGCAGTTAGAAGTTTTAATGCGAACAAGTCCGGTAGTGTAGTAATTAGGAGGTGTACGCGTCGCATGGTGCGGCGGCACGACGGTCGATAGCTAGAGCGACAGGCGGTGCCGTCCCGGGTCACGCTTGCTCGATCGATAGCGGCGGTGCGGCGCGACGGGCGGCGGGAGAACACGCCGAGCGAGCATAGCGCGCGGAAGGCGGCAGCACCACACGCATCGGGTAGCCCGCCGCGCGACGTCGGCGGCGAGCGCGCGAACTGGCCGGCGAAGACGCGACTCTCATGCGCCCACCGCACGCGTCATGAGCGGCGCCCGCCCCCGCAGCGCGCCGCTGCTGCTCGCGCTGGCCGCCGCATTCCTACCGCAAGCCAATCATGTCGCGTGAGTACTACCATGGCCTGCCACCTTAGCGACCTAAGTTTACACTTCTCCGATAAGCTGAGGCGCTCGTAAATCTAAACATTAAAGTGGAATGCATTAGATTTACGATGGATGACGTTAAGTTTAATCTCTTATATGAATAATGAATCATGCGGGCGTTTGTGATTTACACCATACACGCAATTTTGAAAACGAACAGTTGATAACCACAGGAATTGTATGAAATACTAATTGAAATCGGCTTAAATGAATTTCATTGTGACTTACCTGTCAGCCATTTCAATCAATTATTTATCGCAAATATGCTGCTGAATTACGGAAGTATTGAACCCGACTTAAAGTATGAACTTCGTATAAATTGGTGAATTAAAAATGTTTAATATATTCATTAAAACATAGAATGTAATACAATTCCCAAAAATTTTAGGGGATTGTATAGGTATTCGTTAATATACCAACTACTTATAGCTTTAAGCTTCCATGTGAAAGACTTTGTTCAGATGCCGTTTTGAAATATAACTTCTAATTAATATTTTGATTACACTACGCCTAGAAGTGAACCTATATGCAGATTTTTGAATGCCATTGCCAAAACGTTTATTAAATGAACAAACATAATAAAAGCTGTTCGTAAATTACTTCAGTCCATCGTACTTGAATAAAAAATGTTTTCAGTCTTTTGTAAGTCGAAGAGCACATTAACTAATATGACAGGAATCAACAATTGAAATGAGAAAATATTTTACCAGCCGTTAAAAGCCATCGAATTGCATAAGTTGGCACCGTTGTAGTTTTCGCAAACTGTAAATTAAATACGTGTATTTGAAACCAATTATAATAAATAAAGCAATGGATTAATTTTTTTTAATATTTGCTATACAGGGAGGTAATTTGGTCAGCGCCCCCCGACTCAAGGATGGTGATATGAGTTATGCTTATTTTAAAAAATATATATTTTCTTTAAATAATATTAAAGATTTTTAAAAGAAAATTCACAACATGTCTAAAAATTTTCACAACGAATGGGGATACTTGCGCCCTCACACGTAGCTACGAAACGCTACGCCGTAGCTACCGATAGGTTGATAGTTTTTCAACTCACTCGTATTGCAATAATAAATTGATTTTGTGGGTCTTCCCATGAAAAATTAAGGTATGTTTTTGGCATCAGTATAATTTGTACAACCACCCCTCAGTCAGGGGGGCGTTGACCAAAACAACAGCCTGTATTCTCGAAGCTAAAATCAAGACTTGTGAAATACACCACGGTATTTTTCTACATTCGTGTAAGGTGAAATAAATTATTCATGTATTTTTGGTTACATAAATAAACCTACAAAACCGAAAAGTAGAGAACTCAGCAGCCGTTGAATCATTAAAAATACATGCGTGCCCTATGTTGTGTGGATCTGTAATCCGAAACTGTTTTGGGGCGAGGTCACTTGCCACCTTAGGGTTAAACAACAATATTGCCGAAACAACAACAACTGCCGAGATAATTTGATTTTTTATTTAATAGGCAGACATTTGACCGCAATCTCACCTGGTGGTAAGCGACGATGCGGTCGAGGATGTGACATATCTGTCTAGAAGCAGCCTATTCACTATTTTCTTAAAGGAATCCAAATCGTAGTGTTTAGGAAACACTTCAGCCGGCAACGAATTCCACTATCTATCTTACAAATGAGTATATTTGTGGGCTTAAAAGCCAATAAGTAAAATATTTCTCAAGTCATATCACGTCAATTGCTGCGTTTCTCATTTTTGTAACTTTAAATCTTGGATCTCACACAATCAACATTTAAAAAAGAACACGTTTTTAATGATTTAAGAATATTTTTATGAATTTAACCGGAGTCATACTTATTGAAATTTGTTATGTTGTGGTCTTGATCTCATTGCATACTAGTTACAAACATAATAACGAAGATTTTTTCTTTTCTGCGTTGTCTCTGCGGGGCAATTTAACTTATAAGTGGTTTTACGTAATTCAGGTAATTTCCACTGACTCTCAAGTTTAATTTATTTATCCTATCTTAAAGTTTATCTGGCGAGGTCGCCCGCATCGTATAGAATCCAACCCAACTTATTTATTATTTTCATAAACAAAATAGGTATACTTACATACAATCTTTTGACATTTAATGAATACAATGAGGGATTTTCTGACAGGTAAAAACATTAGTTTTATTTACGTAGATATATGGCGCTATTCATCTTTGATGAATATGTTGCGTCGAAAACGTTGAGCTTCAAACAAAAACAAATTATTGTAAAATTATGTGTAGAGTATAGTGTAGAGTCAGTTATTACGTTAAAAATTTTCGAGTTTCAAAATACAGTTCGAAATAAAACTTTATGAAAAAAACGTCTAAGTGATCACTAAAAAAATACCTGTTAGTACGAAAACAAGCTAAACATAAAGCATCATAACAAAATAAACGCTAAAATCAGCCTTTTTAGGGTTCCGTACCCGAAGTGTAAAAACGGGACCCTATTACTTAGCTTCCGCTGTCTGTCTGTCTGTCTATCTGTCTGTCTGTCTGTCTATCTGTCTGTCTGTCTGTCTATCTGTCTGTCACCAGGCTGTATGAACCGTGATACTCGTAGCTAGACAGTTAAATTTGTAACAGATGATGTATTTCTGTCGCTAAAACAACAAATACTAAAAACTAAATAAAACAAATATTTAGAGATGTTGTGTGAGAGCCCCCCTGGCTCTGATACAACAAACGTGTTTGTTTTAGCATTTTTTACTCGCTGTTAATACCGGCATCAGGTAGACGCTTAAAGTATTTACAAAATATTAAGTTGTAGGTATATAAACCATAAAAAATAAAAATAAAATTATATCTCATACAAACGTGTTTCCTATACTGTGTAATGTTGTGAGTTAAAGTCTACCTGACTTCGGTTGTTCGGCTCGTTTCTCGCTCAGAGGATAAGCATTGCTATCCAACGCGGAAACGTAGCCAGCATTCTCGCCTCCTTGCCTCAAGGACACGGTTTTGTTTTTGGATAAAATAATTATTTTTTATTTTTAAGTTTTAGGTTAGTTTACTAGTGTATTTAGTTTAATTGTTTGTAGAGAAAACTTATGGTTAGTTTATACTTAATGGTGGTTTAAAAACGCCACCTAGCAGATTTTTAAGAACTGATTTTTGACACTAGAAAAAACGCTCATTCTTGCATAAACCCTCGTCAACTTCATAACACGTACTTATACGTGAATTTCTTAACACGAGAAAATCGCAAGAAATCGTGCATTAATTTTAATTTAGAATAACTACTGTGCTGATTTAATATAAGTTATTAAGAAATCGTTCAATTTAATTTCCTTGTTTTAAATATTTTATATTTAAATAGGCGGTCTTCTGTCGTGAGTTAAATTTATGAATTTTGATATTATTATCCTATTTGTCAAAAATGTGTAAAAGCTCTCTTGCGCTATGTGGTACTTATAGTTAAACCCGAATAGATTGAACTAAAACGCACATTAATTGATCGGCTGACTGGTCGGTTGGCTTGCCAATCGTTTGCAGCAATGTCTCTATAGAGATGCATGAAAGCATAATTCAATAGGATTGCTCGTAATCGAAATGACGATTAACTCTCAAAGGATTCAGCCAGCAACCCTTTGAGAGTTAATCTAGGAAATTAAGTTTATTTATACTAGACTTAATAGATAAGGATGTGATATAGTGTCTGGTTTTGGTTAAGATAACTGCATTTCAAAGACCTAGTACACTCAGGGACAGAATTTTAGAGATTTATTTTTTTCAGTAGGTACATTTTTTGATTGTACAGGTACAGTCCGACAGTAAGTATTAAATCTGGAGCCATTTCAGTAGTAGAATGGCTTGTTCAATTTTACAAAATTTTGGATAAGAGTGCCTGATATTTTGTTAATATTTTTATCAGCTATATATAGACATCGTCAATAAGTGTCATAAAAACGGCACATGTGTAAATGTATGCACAATTACAGTTTTTTCATTATTTATTTCATTCTAAAAAGAGGAAAACACACTTCAAAATAAATAAAAGCCTTCAATTTATCACATAACACATTTTTTACAAGAATTAAAACGAAAGAGAGATTTTCTGACAGCTAAAAAGGTTATAATAATTGATGTCGGTACATGGCACTACTCAACTAGCCTATCATTATAGGCTAGTTGAATAATGCGTCATGCGTTAATATTTAAACAATAAGTAATATCAATTTGCTTGAAACAAAAACTATTATTTATTGTTTAACTATTTCCACTATAATAATAGTGGTAATATTAAAAGTTTAACGTAAATTATCAAGTTTTGAAAAGGGCACCTTTACAAAAACATTTTACAAAAAAACAACGGTGTCATCAAGTTTCTTTCATTTGGCGATAAAAAGTTACTTATTTTTAACTTTTGAGGTGGTTGTTTTTTATATTTTTTTATAATTGTACCATTTTTAGTGAAAATTGTAATATGGCATCATAATATGGCAATCGCTCGTGAACTCTTATTTGATACGACAACATAAAATTATGACTCCCGGATGCAAATGCTATCCTAATGATGCTTAAGCAAAATCTCCTTATTATTATTTTTGTTATCATGCAGACAGTTGAGACAACTGATAGCTCCTAGTGTCCAGTTTTTCATATTGAGTTGAGCGTATTTAGTTTAGTATCAAGTCGTTTTTTGAATTGGTTCATATTTTGGGCGGAGACTACATCTTCCGAAAGCACGTTCTATGCTTTGACTGCTCTATTGCTCAGAAAATGCTTGTGAGAGTTACCCTTTGAGACGTTGGTACATATTCTGAGATGGTGACCTCTTAAGTGATCATATTCTTTGCGCATTAATAGTTGGTCGTAATATTAAAGGTGCATGATTTTGTATGCCTCTATCAGGTCTACACGATATCTGCTATGCAAAGTCTCTAAGCGTTCCTCAAATTTATGGTCTTCTTTTCAGTAGTCGTGGTAATTTTGTGCATCTGCGCTATTTCTTTCTTTAAAAGGTCAATATCCTTCACTAAGTAGGGATTCTAAGAGCTTGAAAACCACACTCCAGAATCGGTCTTACAAATGTTTTGTGGATCCTGAGCATCATTTCCGGCGTCACTTTTCTGATACTGTTAGTTTACTTGGTGATTGTTGCTAAGTGTTACTTCCCATTTAATTTTAGGTTCTCCGTAATTTTTACTCCTTAGCCATATTATACGTACCTATAAAATCTAAAAAGTTTCTAAACTTTTTTTTTTCTCCAGGGATCTATCATCAGATCCTAACTCGCTGCCAATGTACTCCCATTGGAATCGAGTTGGGATCCAGGAATACTCCTTTCCAGAAATTATTTGTTTAATTGGAATAGAATACCCTCTTCCAATTTTGAACATCAGTCTAAATTGGCGGAAAAATCGGTTTTTAATAAAATAAAATAAAGTAGATACAGTCAAATAGAATACACCTAGGTATTGCTTTTTAGAAGTCGACTAAAACCGATTATACCTACTTTAATGAAGACAAATAATAGCATGATAATATTAAAACACACTTTGTTTTCTAACTATATATACCTATACTAACATATACTTATATCGGTCAGTTTTGTTAAAACAAAAATAACCATCATAATTTAAGATAGGGTAGGCATGGTCGAATTAAATGGGTTTTGCATTCATTACAACATTAAATAAAAACATTTTTAAACTAGCTGTTGCCCGCGACTTTATGCGTGTGGACGTGTTGATGATACAAAATATTATATACTTCCGCCGCCATCCAGCTATCATGATCCAATATTCTACCATGTCGTAAGGAGAAGAGAGGAATGAAAAATCAAGGTCAATAGGCACTCTTTTTTAGATAGGTTACTATCACCTCGCCATCCTTCTCTGGTAAGAAAATTATGCATGGCAGTGACTCCGACTCCAAAACTAAATATTGTTGTATATGTTTTTGTTAGTACGTAAAGGTATTTTTTAAAATTTTTAGGTTACTTCATTGAAGGCAGTTTTATTCGTTTGTAAAAAATATAAGTAACAAATAAAAGTTGTAGATTCCTATTCTGTTACTATTAGTTTTTGGTAAAAATACTCAATGTACAGACAATTAGATTTTATTTTTTTTCCCACTGGACCCATTATAATCTTTTGTTCAGCGACCTAAAGGTTTGACTAGCAAAGAATACTTTTAGCATTCAGTCCACCTTTTGTACACTTTTAGTTGTGTAATAAAGTTTATTACAAAAACGCAGTACCAAGTAACCTAGTTTCCCGTATTTGCGCAATTCAATGCGACGTTTACCTTCGTGATACAAGTCATTGTATGAATATTAAATTATGTTCTTGGAATGGAAAAGAAAATCGCGTTTATAAATATTACTAGCCTCTCATTTTAATTTAATATTTACCTAATAAATTGAACACTTCATAGTTTAAGTCCTAGAAAATATTTATTCATAATGTTTTGTGTTCTATTGTGAAACTACGATTAATTAATTATTTTGATAATTAAATTAATGTTTAGAAATGTTGTATTATATTTTATATGTTATGCGAACTAGTCTACTCGCGGCTTCAAAGACTACTTCTGTCGACTTATCTGTTATATCAATTTAGTGAGACTAATAAACTGTATGATAATATTCATTTAAGATATTGCAACCTTGAGGTTTTGAAACCTTCACTTATCCGAACTTGAAAGATTATCTTTTATTTACTGGACACCAGTGGACCTCTATGTATATACAGGGTCTTCCTTTATAACTATTCCTTTCAGAGGGAATTGATGTTTAAAAACGATGAGATTTATCGCAAATAGTCCCAAAGCCTGGCCTTAATCCGAAGAAAGTCATTTTGTGTATGAGCTTTTTGAAAATCAGAAACAAGCTCTCAAAGAAGAACGCCCAGAATTAATGAATAGAAAAGGTGTGTTCTTCAATCAGGATAATATTCGACCGCATACTACCGCGATTACAATACATCTTTGTTGACTAAACTAAAATTGATGGACATTGGTTAGGAAGTTTTACTGCATCCTTCATATAATCCAGACTTAGCACCTTTGGGTTATCTTTTGTTCCGCTCTTTTCCAAACTATTTAAATAGAGTAAAATTGCATTTAAGGGAAGACTCTATCCGTCTTATTAGTAAACACAGACTAAAGAAAGATTAACTTTGTTCCAAGGCTTAAGTTCAGAGTAACTGAATCCAGTATTAATAAACATGGAGTAAGAGTGTAAACTATTCTGAGTCTACTCTCGGACTAAAAAATAAACCTGGGCACTAGATGGTTTAAAGATTGAATAAGCATAGAGTAGATACTTTGACATTTATTTCGACAAGTCGACTACATATTTGTTAAATTTACACCTTGACATTTTTAGGGTTCCGTAGCCGAATGGCAAAAAACGGAACCCTTATAGATTCGTCATGTCTGTCTGTCTGTCCGTACGTCCGTATGTCACAGCCACTTTATTCTGAAACTATTAGCATTGCACAGTTATCACTTGGTAGGTAGATGTATCCTGTTAACCGATATATACTATACATACAAAAATAAAGATATTTAAGGGGGGAATTCATTCATTCATTCATTCACTTGAAACTAAAACCGAAATCTATATTTTTTTGTCAAACCTATGCGTGTGGTGTGTCTATGGATAGGTGTTTTGAAATGACATCCAGGTTCTAAAAACTATTTTCTTCAAAAGATGTTTGAAAGATAGGCGCTTCCAAAGTCCCATCTAACTTTTGAACGAAGCAAGTGTACATTTTGAAAAAAATATGTGATGTAGATCGAAACAAATTCTTTCAACGAAAATTGGTTTGAACGAGATTGAACAGGCAGATTTTGAGATATAGCACATTTTCAACAACTGCAAACATAACTTTGTTCTTCATACAACACTATGAAAAACAAAGTTATTGGTGTCAACAAAATATTGTGGTATTTTGGCTAAATGGCAGTAAGTGGATCCTTATTCAGTTAAAGTTGGCACGGAACCCTTAGTGCGTGAGTCCGACTCGCAGTTGGCCGGTTTTTTGTCTTTTATTAAACATAAGAAAGATGGTCAGATTTTCGCCCGTCTGTCACTTGTTATTATAGTGTTAATTAAATAGGCCCCTGAGCGCATTCAATGTGAGTCAACTGCGGAAACCCGGCTTAAGGCTAATTATTGATTCGGTCCGGCTCTTAGACCGGGTTTTCACAGCACGAGTGCACTCAGATCGAGTGCGCCCGGATGAGAACTCGGACCCCTCTGACACTATGTAAACAAGTAATCTGAGCGCACTCGGACATGGGTGTACACCGAATGCACTTGGATCACGTATTTGGTATCTTATTTAAATGTCCGAGTGCGCTCGAATTACGAAATTACAAGGTACGAGAAGCGTTCGAGTAAACTCGTACTGTGGAAACCCGGCTTCAGGTAGATATTTTAGACAACGTTTAACGCACATTTTACTTATTTGTTTAAAACAACGCCTATTTTCACCAGCAACCGTAAAAGCAGCCGATTTAGTTGTCCTGCGCGCGCACGCAAGACGGTCATCTAGAAATCAAATCATTCTTAGCTGTCCTCATATTGGGATCAATAACGAAACTCGAGTATTATTACTTAATTCGAAATACAGATTTCTTATTTCTTTCTTCGCCACTCTAGAGTTCCCGGGTTCGATCCCGGTTTTATATCTCGGATCTATATAAAAATCCATATTTTCTGTAATGTGTCATATTTTCTATTGGGTGTTATGGTACCACCGTTTTTGCTGATTTCCTTAAAACAAATGATTGTGCTAATAACTTGGGTATTTAACTATTTATACTTGGGGATCAGAGCAATAATGTATGTGATATTTTCCAATAAAATATAGCACTCTCTTAGGCCTTCTGAGCTCGGTTACTTAAAAATAAAATACCTAGCTTATAAAACTTTTCCGCAACTGACTGACTGAGTGAGTGACATTAACGCAGAGCCGAAACTATTGGTTGTAGAAAACTTGGCAAGTAAATTTCTTAGGGGGTGTAGAAGAGCACTAAGAGAAGATTTCCTGAAATTCTTAAAACGGGTCAAGGCTGTAACGCGTACGAAGTCGCGGGCAAAGCTAGTATAGTACAACCGTAGAGAGTAAAAAATTCAGTGACTTTTTCGTTTTCACCCAATTAAAACTGAGCCAGTCATAAAACGTAAAGGGATGAAGCCAATGTCGCTTCTAATCAACGCCAACGCCCGTTTGGTATCCGAACATAATGTTAGTTGCACGGTATACATTTTACCGATGTAAATATTGACGATGAAAAAGAAGGCACTTTAATTTTACGGTTTAATTTTCTAAATTTTAAGGGCATGTCAAAACTACTCTAATGTCTATATAGGTTATTAAAAAAACCGCTAAGTGCAATCCGCGCTCGCGCACGAAGGGTTCCGTGCCATTATCTTTACTATAAATATAGTCTAACCTTTTTTACCCGACTGCGGATGGAGGGTTATGTTTTATGAGTATGTATGTATAATAGTTTGGCACGCCTTACAGCATAAACGGCTGGACAGTTTATATATATGAGGTGTCGTTGAATTCGTCAAAATTGTAGTAGTGCCATAGGCTATATACATTTTAAAAATGGCGCCCGGAAACGGAAACAAAGAGTGAAGGGGTTCATTTTTTCCTTACTATAGAAATATGGGTATTGGGTATCAAATGAAAGCCAGTGAAAAGACCATTTAAAAAATATTATAAGTTTTGCAGTTGGTGTTTTATTTTTTCAATAATTATGTTTTAGTTTTAAAAGCAGCAAAAAAACACGTTTGTTGTATGGGATTAGTCGCTGGTGTTTGCTCTAAAATACGGATTTTGGTGATCAAGAGATGTTATTTTATGTTATCATGATGACATCGTGATTTTTTTGTATTAAATGTAAAATGAATTGTTTATAACCAGTAGTGTGGGGTCTCAAATGAAAGGGCTTTATAAGCTGATTCTAGGAAAAATGTACTACATCATTACATTTCATTCACCCGTTGTCTGAAGAAAAAAAATAAAAAACATTTTCAAAATATAAACATTTTCAAAATATACTTAGTTCTCCTGCAGGTAGAAAACGGTGATTTTTTTTTTATAAAAATATGCCACTCAAATTACCTACATTTTTATTGTCATGGAAGCAATTATGAAAATTGTAACATTTAGTTTTTTTTTTGCATTTTTGTTTTGGTCCTTATTCTTGGAATTAAAAATAAATGAAAAGTTATATAAATTATTAAATTCTTTTAAAAATAAATTAAGCAATATCTTCCGAACATCTTTTATTACTTATATAAAATTCTAAATAAAAAATTACCAATATTCACGCAACTTTGTTCCACATTCGTTAGTGCATTACCATAAAAGCTACTCAAACTGACAAAAGGGCGCAGTTAGGTGTGAGAGGTGTGTGCAAAGGAGGGGTCCTTTCTCCGATTTTATGTTCCAGTGCGATATGCAACACTTTTCAATTATACATACTCAACCACAATATAACAACAACAACAACGCGTGGAACAGGCAACAAAAATAAAAAAATAGTAAGTATAAAAATTTTAAAAATTGCTTTTATTACGTTTACGTTGGATATGCGGATAAAACGAATAATAATTGACGTATATTTTTCAAAAATGTTTATTTAGTTCTATGCTGCTTGGAAGAGCCCAAACTTGGTGTGCTTTGAAAATGATTTTTATTTTTCCACAAAACGGGTGACTGTAATTTAATGATGTAGTATATTCCTAGGATCAGCTCATAAAGCTCTTGCATTTGATACCCCACACGACTGGTTTAAGAAAAAAAAACCATACAAAAAATTAATGACGTCATAACCCCTACTACACAAAAATTCAAGATGGTTCCCCTTCTTAAAATGGTCTAAGGGTTCAGAAGATTCACCCTGCCAAAGGAAACCTTTTGATCACCATACGCCGTATATTAATGTATGTAAGGATGCCTGCACTAATCTGACGAAACTGTTAATTTTGACTATCATTTTTGTGGCAGCTAGTGGTGATTGAGTTTGTTACGGCGTACTTTCTCAGTGGGTATTTTATTGTTCCTAAGTGGCATTTTCTGTTCTAAATTAAAAACCTCAAGGTTTTTGACTTTGACGTTGTAGTATTAAACTGCATACGTACTTATCAGTTATCTCATGACTGAGGATCGGGGACAGCATACGAAACTATTCAATTGCTTCCTTTGCAACTACTGTAGGAAAATAAATTCTTAGAAGCAAAATTCAAAAGCATTTCTACACGTTCGGGAAAGTCGATGCAAATGCCATTTAAATTTCAAAGAGAAAATTGTAAAGAGCTTTAGAGGAGGGATTAATTCAACATGGAGAAATCTTTATACTTGGTACAGAAAATATTTTTCTGCTTTACAAAATAAGTTAGTAGTCAAATGAAGAAACTTTTTCACATTGAGTAGTTTCTGAGGTATCCATTGGGTAACAAGAAACAGTGTTTATAAAAAGATTTGATTTACTTTATTCAACTCATGCCTGACGGTTTTTTTTATTTGGAGTGGGTTTGCTCTTGACTCTAGACTAAACCAGTTGGGGCGTAGACTAAGTCGACGGTGGAGCGAGCTCATCCAGAAGGTATCGGCACTCCCACTCACCGACGGAACATAGCAAGCTGCTTGGCGCCGGGCTTTGGTGGGAGGATGGTAGCTGTCAGGCGACACCTAATGAAACCTACCACTGCCGTTATGATCTTTCGGCAACCACATATACTTCAGTTTGTGATGCCGCTGCCTGGGGTGGACCACTAGGAAGTCGAACTTTCACTACCCCAACGGGTTCCGATCATGTTGATAATCATTTTGTATTATCAACATGATCGGAAAATCATACAAGTCTCAAAAATACAAATATTTATAATATATATTTTTTAATTTTCAGTATGCCTATTTATTTTGAGGGAAAGGACGTGCACTGCATAATATTATATTAAAATTATAACCTAACCTTTATACGTCAAAATTGTTTGCAATGGTTGAGGGGAAAATAAGGCGTAAAATAACGTGAACGTTAAAGTTGAAACAAATTAAATAGGATAAAAAGTAATGACGGCATCCGTATTACATGAAAAGTCATATCACAATACTTCGGTGTGTATAATGAGTGTCGTTAAGCTCCGCAATTACACTGAAGTACAAAAGTATACATTGCTTAAATACTTTGCCTTTTTTTCTCTCCGAGCAGCCGACCACTCACTGGCTGGCTCACCACATTCGCGTAGAAACTATATTTGCATATACAATGTAGGTAACTGAATCACGCAAGTGAGGGAGAGGCATGCGATCACGCGAAGTCTCACTTAGCTGTCAGATTCTAACCTCAGGCATAAAAACCAATTTCTCAAGTGAAAAGAGTCATAATAGGGCGTTTGAGAATCGGGCAGGGCATTACTTACTACACGTCGTTGGATTGAAATAACGCTTACCTACCACTTTGTTGATGAAGGCACCCATAGTCGTTGCAGTTTTGTTTTATCGCCATCATTGTTTAGTATGTATTAGTAACAGAAATTAAAGCATTTCCGTGAATTTCCATTTTAGGCTAATGGTAGTGGTTAGCCCCAAATTATTTTCGCTGTTTTGACGCTCATTCTACTACGAGGTCTTAGCAGATAGCAAGCTGTCAATAAGCAGCCAAGAAAAAACGCAAAATATATTCCGCAATTCGCCACCCAAACGCCTAGCCTTGAACTTACTACTACGAACTCAAGACTACGGCAACAATGTAATTGATAAGCTTCTAAGGAATTATTCGAGCATCTCCCTTGGAAGGCTTTGGTACAATATACTGCTAGGTACTAACACGCAGTTTAGACAAAGGTTAACCAGTGCAGAAACGAAGAGTGTGATTGTCATGTCTTTATGTGGAGTCTCAAAGACCACAGAGGTAGTGCACGGTTGTCACTTTGGGGCACCAAATGTGATCAGGATTCGTATCGTATAGGAGGAAACCTGACAATACCTGGTGTATTTTAGTTGCAAAATATTTTTATTCAGACATTTTTAAAAATTCCCAATATGAATTCTGGTAAATCAAATATTTTCTGTCTATTAATCAACGAGCGATAAATTCAGAGTGGACAGGCGGTAGTATGGTAGTGCAAAATATACGGGGGGTAAAATATTTTATAAAATTAAAATCAGTTGGTTGCTACTTCAGCGGTTTTGTAGGTAATTTAGTAATATATGTGTACTCTCTCAAATACAAAATCAGCGAAAAATCCTTTAGACCACTAATTAGCCGTTACAGTATTTTTGCAAAAAACATCCTCTTTGATATTTCGATGTAAAAGTTGTGTTGGAGCAGCAGAATCACCCAAAAGGAATACAGTTAATAAAGTTACTCCCTACATGTTTTAAAACTCAAAGGTCAAAACGCTTCATAAATAAAGCATTACTTACGTATTTTAACAATAACAAAAATTTTAGCTGTTTTCAGGTTGAGGAAATAAAACAACTAAATGGTTGTTGAGCAACGCGCGAAAAGCGCCACAATACCCCGAGAGTTTTAAAAAGTCGATGACGCTTCAACCGTTTTCGTTAAAACACTTATTCACGAGTGTGCTTCATTGGTTTTCAATTATCTTTTGTGTTTCAACATGATGTTAACGACTGTTAGAGCGATATTATCGATATTTTGAACGAGTGCCTCTTGAGAGCACAGTGTTTTTTAATACGTTCTTTGATACTTTTACGAGTAAAAGTGAGCTTCATATTTTTGGATTCCAATTGTACTCGTAATCAAACATTATTTTCAATTAACCGATTTAATTAAAAAAATATAAAACTAAAATAAACACTTGAAAGTATAGGAAGTTAACAATAATATGTCTAATTTTATTACTGCGAACACATAGGAACGCTAGATATAGTTTAATGTCATAACTCAATTCAATTAACGTAAAGTAAAACATGACTATTAATACAGGATTGTTTATTACTAGCAAGCAGCAATTTTTCGCTGCTTCGTCCGCACAGGTGTTGGACTTTCCTCTTAAATTTGCATATCACAAAAATAAACTATTACATTTATGCTATTTCTACAAATGATGACTTGCAACCCTATGGTCTACTACATGCATTTTTTTTTAAGT
Organism: Pyrausta nigrata; assembly: GCA_949316185.1. NCBI lineage: Eukaryota > Metazoa > Arthropoda > Insecta > Lepidoptera > Crambidae > Pyrausta > Pyrausta nigrata. Next base: position 8,562,804 of record OX438936.1, read on the forward strand.
TAAACTTGTAACACTTTTACATATTTTTTTGCATGTAGTAGACCTATTAGCAGTAATAGGATCTTAATTTTTCATCCTTAATTTTTGGACACCTGTATACATCCCTTACAAGGTTGCAAACTATCTTTACACCAATTATCATCTAAATCAGTACAAGGCCTACTCTTACGGGTACTTTTCCGTTTATATCGTAAACTGTGCTCATATCTTCAAAAGAATCAATCAAAATCTTTGACTTACTAAACACTAAAGCGTGTTGGCTCCTGAGTGAAACAGGGTCTTGCTTACAACAATGCCTTTTCAGACTTAGAACAAACTCAAAAAAATAATGTTTTGAGTGCCTATGTAAAATGATTCAAAATGAAGCCGTTGGTCCTGTGCCTGATCTCTCTACGGTCATGTCGGACTGCCTTCTCACCAAATTACCTATGAGTGAAGGAACAGAGAGTGCACCTGTGTATTGCGCACACACTTGTGCACTATAATATGTCCCGCGCAGTTGGCTAATCTCTGTTGAGATAGGCCGCCGTAGTCGAAATTCGGCTAGGAGGACATTATTATAATTATTATTAAAATGAATTCCACTATCCACTATGATTAAATAATGATCTTTATGGTCCAATCTTTATTATTGACGTTCAAAAGTGGCATTGTCTGTCCTAAATTGAATATTGAAATGATTTTTAACTTTGACGTTGATGTGTACGTTGGTAGCGCGCGCAATAGCTCAAAGCAGTGTTAAGATACTCAGCAACTGTCCACAAAACTTAATGTCTCCTACGGCGTCTGTCATTAAAAAAAGAATGATTCTTTAAGTATTAGTTTACGATTTGAAAGTGATTTACGCTCAAGCTTTAGGTACGTGGTGTTCACAAGCTTGAGCTTGAACTACTTTCCATCACCTTGTGTCTTACTGATCATAATAATCTTGACTTGACTGGGTTATATCTCTGTCACTCATGCTCGCATGACAGCACGAAAGAGCGTGATGGCTAGACTCGAAAATACGGCCATCGTCAACCAGAGTACGGTCTCAGAATCGAGAGTCGATCCTCCTTTTTGGGAGTCGTTTAAAAATTCCTTGACGACGACAGTACGTACATAAATAAATACATACTTTATTCGCTGTTGGCAATTTCTTTTCACCATACATACATTAATGCTTACCTTTTATTTCGTGTACTGAAACATTCAGCATTATTTTTTAATAACGCGTATTTTACCTACCTAGATAACCAATTACGTCATTATATTTCCATAAAAAGTATGCCCAAGATATACATTTATTTTCATTAGTAACGTTAAATACGAGGAATAGGGGAATCAAAATTTTTGAAGCAATTGACGTCCTTTTCAGCTTCTAAAAATAGACAGTATCCCGGAGGTAGGGGCGCTAATGCGCAGGGCAGATTTGGAACAGATTCGCCGTTTCAAAATGTATGCTTATTTTTCGGCTCATAAGGTTCAATGTCTTCTACGTCAAAATAGACGAGTTTCTAAGCTCTTTTCGCATTGACGGCGAGTGCAAGGAATTCTGTGTGATAATAACATAAGGGCTTTTTTGTACAATGTTTTCCCCAAAATGATAACTTTGTGTAAAGTGAGGTAGGTAACAAAATACGACCATGGGTACTCACCCATAGACGGTCTGTGTCCATGGACGTATTTTTTGTTACCTACCTTTAATTTACGTGTGTTAATTAAAGTAAATTATATATAACATTCAGTACATTTTTAACCTGACTGCGGTAGGTGGGTTTTGTTTTTCGAGAGTAATGTATCTAAATATATATTAAATAATAAATAATTTGTTTAACGGCTGGACAGTTTTTGACAGTTTATTAGGTGTCGTTGAATTTGTCAAAATTGTGAGAGTGACATAGGCTATATACATTTTAAAAATGGCACCCGCAAATGAAAATAAAGGGGGGGGGGGGGGGAGATTGATATTTTCCTTACCATAGCCACCGTACGTACCGTACAGTACCAAATGAAAGCCAGTAAAAAAATGACCATTTCAAAAATATTATATTTTTTGCAGTCGGGTGTTTTGTTTTTCTAATTATTATATTTACTTGTTACCATTACAATAAACATTGCTGTATCATTTTACTGAAATAAATTTCTATCGCTTACGTTGGGCTTTTGCTATGATCGATTATTAGTCTATATTCATATACCCGATATTTACGTGACCAGTAAAATTTGCATGTAATGTCATGAACGTTTTAATAACTAGACACCTTACAAAAAATGTATAATGAAAGCAATGAACTCGGGCAGTTCTACCTATCGATCGCAATAGTTCTCGTCATCACGAAATCGCGTTCGAATTATGCGTCAGTCGTTAAAACTAGTACCTCAAAATCTATATACCTATCGTACACACAGCCGCACGTTAGACTACCCCACTTTGTCCTTGAGACCGCCTCTATTTCTTACTTAATAAAAGCTGTTTTCGTGGCTTGCCGTGACCTAACGTGCTTCCAACTGTACATGATGCCTATTTATTCGTTCATTCGCTCACTCGCTCAATCTCGATTGCAAGTTTCGATCGAGTTTTGAAACGCTCGCTTTATAAATAGCATGAAAGGAGTACCTCTTGCGACATTATGGGCTTCTAATAATTACTGTTATACAAAGTGACTTTTGTATCAGTATCCAAATTTGAATTATCTTTGACGCAAAAGACCAAACACGCATTTTTAGGGTTCCGTAACCGAATGGCAAAAAACGGAACCCTTATAGTTTCGTCAAGTCTATCTGTCTGTCTGCCCGTCCGTCCATATGTCACAGCCACTTTATTCTGAAACTATTAGCATTACACAGTTGAAACTTGGTAGGTAGATGTATCCTGTTAACCGCTTTACGATTCTCATACAAAAAAATAAAAATAATGATATTTAATACATAAAACTAAAACAAAACAAAAATTTTTAGTCAAACCCATGCGTGTGGGGTGGTTATGGATAGACCTTTTAAAATGATCTCGAGGATCCTAAAACCATCCCTCATATAACTTTTGATCTAAGCAGGTATAAATTATGAAAAAATTACATGATGTAGATTGTAACAAATGTGAGGTTTTGGTCAATTTCAACCCCAAAATATCTCACTGAATCTGCATGGGTAATGCTGTCGCAACTACAAACCGAAGGTGAATTCAGAGGTTGTTATGAATTTTTATAACTGGCAGATCTTTTGGTTTGGTGGCAGCCGGCTTATGAAAAGTGATAAATTTTGTTTTGGTAGTGTTGAGCGATAGAAGACTGTTTTCCAACCAACGAGCAACCTCTGCCAGGCCCCTCTCTGTATTTCGGACTACTCCTGACCACGAATCGCTGCGAAATAGAATAACAGTGTCTGAGTATATGCAGTGAATCTGCGTAGCACATGATTTCAGCATTATGTAGGGGAAGCAATGATATATCATTAATACATATATTGAAAAGTAGGGGCCCTAAGATACTACCCTGCGGAACTCCGAAGAAAACCTGCTGGGCCTTACTCATGGCTTCACCAATCCTTACACACTGACGACGGTCTGTCAGGTAAATCCTGAACCAGGCCAAGGCCAAGGATTGGGATCGATACCGTGTCAAAGGCCTTGTCGAGGTCGAGAAACACCCCCAGACATAGGTATGTCTGGGGGTGTTTCTCGACCTCGACAAGATTACCTGGATGGCAATCAGGTGATTGCCATCCAGGTAGCCACTGACGAATGAAGTTAGTAGTGAGACTGCTCCCTCTGTACATCTGCCCTTCCTAAAACCAAATTATCTCTCTGACAAAATATTATTTCTGGTAAGAAAGCTCGTAAGGCGGATCTGTACTATTTTTTCCAATACCTTCGACAGATTTCTTAGCAAAGCGATCGGACGATAGTTACCCGGAATGTCCCGTGGTCCCGACTTGTGAAGAGGAGACACAGCGGATGTTTTCTAGCATTCGGTAAACATAACACTAGATAGGCTTAGGTTGCACACATAAGCAAGAGGTACTGAAATAATATCTTTGACAGACTTAAGGAGTGAGGTCGTAATTCTATCCATCCCAGAGGCACTACTTGATTTAAGATTACTTATTATTGCGCTTATCTCAAAAGAATCCGTCGGAGTCAAGAAAAAGGAGTCGACAGTATTAGAAGTCAATCTACAGTTGGCCGCAAGTGATTCTTCTGTAGTATTTAGATTCTTGAGGGTGCTATGAGCTAGATTTTTCCCAACAGTCGAAAAGTATATATTGCAGGCCGAAAGGGACTCATTGGTCGTAGCATTGAAATTCAGTAATTCGGACAGCTGATTTTTACGTTTTTTCCTACAGCAAATGTCATTTATGGTCTTCCACAATTGTTTAGGTTGATCTTGGCTGTTATGAAGTTTCTCTTTGAAATAAAATTGTTTTATTTTACGTAAAAGATCGTTACAAAAATTTCGATACTGCAGGTACGTTAATATAAAAATTGTGTTATTAGGGTCTTTGCGAAGATTACGATGTAAACGATGACGGTTAATACAACGAATTAGGCCTGGGGTTATCCAAGGCTTAACAAGATCGAACTAGAACTAGTAGTTTTTGAGAATAGCACATTTTCAACAACCACAAACATAACTTTGTTCTTTATACAAACACTATGAAAAACAAAGTTATATTTACTGTCCACAAAATATTGTGGTATTTTAGCTAAGTGGATCCTAATTTAGTAAAAGTAAGCACGGGACCCTTAGTACGCGTATGCGACTCCCACTTGACCGGTTTTTTGTTTTGGTATCGTTTTGTACTGGTACAAAAATATCAAAATGAAAATCCCAGAATCCGTCCAAAAATCGCTAAAACGGTAGACACAGCTCAAGGCCGTTGCCGCCCACACAAGGTCATCATAATAATAGCAACCCCGCGCCAATGCCTGCGCGCCGCTTTCATCTTACTTAAGCATGGGAACGGGTAACATCGTTTTTTGATAATTGTGTGCCGGATGACACTCGTTCTGGTGTGGTGCGAAGAGGAGGGAAACCAGACACCCGTCTGCTCTGGTACGAGGGGCGAAATGATAACGCCTATGTCAGGTCACGGTAGTAAACAGCCAACCCAATTTTCTATCGGTGGACTGTATTGTGTACGGTGAGGTGGCTGTTCAGTTCTTCCTATGGGCAGTGTTTTCTTCCTAGTGTTCTTCCTAGTGTTCTGGTTAGGGCTTTTCCTTTTCCTTAGGAGAGATGTTTCTTCTTTGCTTGCTCTGGATCGAATGAATTTCACCGGCAACCTGCCTCTCTTTTATATCGTATTTTGGCGGGAAAATTCCCGCCAATTTGGCGCCGACTGAGCAGGAAGTCGGTGCGAGCGAGAGGGGAGATGGCGCGCGCGTGATTTTCGCGGTCAAAAAGCAATACCGTGGAGAGAGCCGCGCGCCATCTCGCAATTAGAAGGAGAGGGAAATAGAGCGGGCTTGAATTTTGAGTTGAAAAGTCTATACCGTAAAGAGAGCCGCGCCCTATTTCCCTATGACCTAATTATTTCTAAGTCCTCATATACGAGGGTGTGTACCTAAGTTATTTGTGTGCCTAATCCCCCCCGGCTGTTACTTTATTTATTTACAAACACATAATATATAATACAATTTCAACACAAACAGAACAAATTTCAAACTTATAAATATTTACAAACGGTCATACCTACAAATCTATAACAATAACAAAACAAAACAATACTATCTACTATCTACATCGTGGACGCCGTCCTGTACAAATTGGATCGGTAGTAATCATCTGATGTCTAAAAAAATTGAATACAAAGTAAACCTCTATATTATCTGTGCTTCTACAAAGGGTAAAAACAGGACTCTATGTATTACTAACACTCCGCTCGTCTGTTTGTCTGCCTGGTGGCCGTAGGTATCTCAAGAACCGTGATAGCTAGACAGTTTCACAGATGATGTTTTTTCTGTTGCCGCTAAAATAACCAATACTACAAACAGAATAATATATAATATTGAAGTGAGGCTTCCATCGACTGTCTTGGTGTAGTGGTTTGCACCCTGGACTTCTAAACCAGGTGGTTGCGGGTTCGAATCCCGCAAGGGGCAAATGTTTGTTTGATGAGCGCGAGCAATTTGTACCTAAGTCATGGATCTTTATAAATGTATATCAGTATGTTTATCCGTTATCCTAGTCACCATAGCACAAGCTCACGCTTAGTTTGGGGCTAGGTAATTCGTGTGTTTGTTAAAACCCTTTATTATTTATTATACCACAAATGTAATTTGTTTAGCCGTTTTTCGTGGATATTAATAACGGCAACATTCACATAGAACACATATTTACGGGCTTCCATACAACAAGGTTAAAATGCATTGTGTCTAATATTGTATAGATAAAATAAGTAGGCTACGTGCACGAGTCCGACTTTTAATATCAAAAATGGTCTATTAGACTTTTAATATCAAAACATACTATTGTATAACTATTAACAGTTATTCCGTGATCATGGCGCTTGCAACAGCGCCGAAATATCAAAAAATTTAAAATAAAAAGGTACATTGTAGCGATCCCGTAAATAACTATTCTAATGATAATGACCATGAAAGTTAAAAAATGTTCTAATCGTATTCGCCAAACATCCGTAAACGATTCATTTATTTATATTTATTAAAGCCAAACTTTAAACGTTTCATTTAAGGCTTTTATTTGACGCTTTTCTTTATTAAGTTTTTACTTTTTTATCAAAAAAGTGAATTGTTGTCTCATCTGCTTTTCACATTTTTTTACTTTCGTCGCGATATTAAATAATAACGTCACAACGCGAAGTTTTTATTGTACTCCGATATAAGCTCAGACAACAACGTCCGCTGCTAACAAAACTTTTTTAACAGCATATATCGGTTTCAATGTAACGTCCAACTTTCACTCAACGTCCGGCGATAAGAATAGTGGTGTTATATTAAACTACAAGCTAAAAATATTCAACATTAAATTCTAGTTAGGTATATACCTAACTAGAATTTAATTGAAATTGAATATGAATGGAAAATTAAATATATTTAGATACTTTTATTACTGCAATAACATTATCTTGACAGGTATTGAGCCTATTATTAAATTGCTAAAGAAGTTATGAAACTGATAAGACTGGTTCTCGGGCACGAATTATACATTTTTTAGAGAAAAAAAAGGAAAAGTAAGTAATATACGCTGAAAAATATTCAGATATATTTTACTAGCTGTTCCCCGAAGCTTCACCCGCGCCTAAAGTCGGATTTTTCATACAAATTTTCATCCCCCATTTCACCCGCTGATGATTTTATATCGCTACAAAAAGTAGCCTATGTCCTTTCCAAGGTCTCAAACTATATATGTAACAAGTTTCATTTGAACCGGTCTAGTAGTTTAGGCGACAAGACGTACCAGACAGACACACTTTCGCATTTATAATATAGTATGGATTTATTATTTTTTCAAGTGATACAGGTTAGGTGGTAACTATCCAATTACTTTCAGTCAGTCATGTAAAATGTAAAAAAAATTGGTAATCTTGGCAAACTTATTAAAAGACAATGTTACAGATTACTTCGCAATTTTTTAATCCGTAATATTGTTTTTTAGTGATTTCTTCTATTCGTTTAAACGTAAGAAACAAACCTTAGAAGATTAAATATGCATATCGGATTTAATATCATTTTAACCAATTAATAAGCGACCATATTATATGTTATTTTCTTGCAGATTTTGAATCCTCTAATATTACTCTGAACTTAAAGAATTTATCGGCCGCTTATTAAATACTTATGTACGCCAGGGTTTTGAAATATTTTGAGCAAGTTATCTATGTATTTTTTGTAAGGAAATGTCATATATACGCTTTTAAAGTACTACCTTGGAAACCAGTCATTTTTTTTGTAAATATGATGATGATGAATAATAAGCTTCCAGCCATCGCGATTGGCGACCACTTCGACTAGAAGTTGAATCACCAGCATGGCTTTCGAAAATTAATGGCACCATTATTGAAGGTTTCAGTAGGGTAGTAGGTAGGTAGCGACAAATATTTAAGATCCATTTTACGGTGGGTAAAGTGATCCGCCAATGGAGCAAGTTGTAGTCGTTATAAGAAGTTGTTCCGGTACCGGTCCCATTTCCTTTAGCTCTTTAACGTCATTTCCTTTAGTTTGTTCAATTGCCCAATCGGTTTAAAGTTCTTTGTGAATTTACTAAAACACAATATAAACTTTTATAAATAATACTAACAAAAATTATGTAACAATATTTTCATCATAAAAAGGTCGTATTTTATTTTTACTTTTTATCACGAAAACAATCAAATACAAATGTTTAATTGATACATACCAGGACATGCAATTTTTCACCTCTAATAATATATTTCTCTAGCATACACGACTAAAATATTTAGATAAGAAATATCGCGGTCTGACATTTGAAGAGTATCTATTTTGTATAAAATGTTGCTGCCTTGATACAAGACTGATCGCCGCCAAAGCAAAAACCCAAATGCAATCCGGACCGACAAATCGCTTTATAAAAATATCATTTAAAAAAATGTACTAAAAAGTAAGTTTTATACAATAATTTCATTGACCGTTTTCTGGTGAGACTCGAACCCACGACCCCGCTGCCTGAGATTGCTCTCCTAACTGTGGACGTTGTAGACATTCGGACGAATTTTCATAAGTGCTTGCTGTGTCAATAAGCTGGGTTTGATTTCATCAATACTTTGGGAAATGTACTCACAAGGATCCGATGGAAATATTTTTGCAAATATATAGCCGACAGATAAGATGAAATCAGCTTTTAATTTAAGACTTCACTGGTATAAATTGAAAAATGTTTTAAAAAATACATAATGTGAACCTATGTAGTTTAGAATGAGTTTATTCATAATTTCGGTACTCATGTACTGTAGATAAGTCAAACGTAATAGGCGCCACGTTGAGTTCGTTTCGCTTAATGTTCGTACAATCCTTGGATACTTTGCCGACGATGTCGATAAAGCTCCCAACGGTTCGCTGGCGCGTTGCCAAAACGAACGGTGCACTGCGAGAAATTGCCATGCTGATCAGGCGGGAGATTCGAATGCTGATGAAATTTCGTTACACTCATATCTGCCATGGCCTATATCTAATGCTCTCATCACTTTTCTTCTTATTCTTAATCTTTAATAAAAAATACTTATTAAAAGTCATAAACGTCATTTATTAATGCATAAAGGCCCCCTTTGGGCACTTATACCTACGTCCGAACATATATTTTAAGCTCTACCACTGCATCGGGACAAATTGTGGGCTAGTTAAAAGAAGCAGCGCAAGAAATTCACTATTGTCAAATCCTCTTTTTTTTAAATAAAGTTTAGATATAGAAATTGTGCTGGTGCGAGCCGGTGCACACGATTACATCATTCAAATAACCGTCTACTTTTGTCATTAAGGTATCACCAATGAATTATTTAAATTTATTAATTGGTAATACTACAATATGTTTTGGTAATTAGTTAAAGAAATTAACACATTATATTTTTTCGCGTCATAGAGCGGAGCCTTTTGAGCCACTAGACGTGGCCACCAAACGTGATTACTGTGGCTTTCTAGTGGCTTAAAAGCTTCACACGTTGAGCCACTAGTCGCGGCCACTAAACAAGCGAGCGCGGACGACTACTGCAGCTTGTGGCTCGAACGCGGCCACTCGTATGCTCGGATTGCACCGTTGCTATACAAATTGCATAAAAAAGCTCGTCCACAACTTGTGGCCGATTTTAATGTATTCACATAGTTTGCCGGTGATTTACTAATATAATTAGGTATTATTTGCATTGTACGGCTAATAGCTATTGAATTAACAAACTGCTGTCGTCAGTAAACCTTCAAATCCAAATTAGGAATAAGCCAATGTAAAAAATATGAAGAATTGTTCCTTTTTGCTGGTAACTTTTTATTATTTTTATGGTTTATACTTTGAAGTAATTTTTTGTGTATTTTTTTTTCAAGTGTTATTGGCTTGATTTCCATTTTCTTTGACATTTCCTAGAGTTTGCGGTTAATCTGTATGACAATTGCAACAGAACCAGTTGATTTTATTACTACCACTGTTCATGTGAAACTTCAGCATCTTGGGAAATTATTTTAATGTGAATGTTTATTTTAACCAAATTTTAACGATTCAGTAACACTTTGAGAATATATATACTATATATATACTACCCAGCCGATTTCGGCTACGGTGACTGCTACCGATTAATTATTTGTGGAAGAGCTAGGATCATCAGCTCTCGCATGTGCCCTTTGATGGCTACAGTATCCAATCTTACTAGTGAACGTGCGCGGGCAAAGGTTGAGGATACCGCCGACATAATTATAACATATGGCTGCTGGTGGTTTAGCCTTTAGAGCATCTCTTTTGGAATCCAGTTCGGATTTCTTCTGCTCTTCAAAGTCATGAACTTTGCTCATTACCAAGCTCCTCCATTCAGGGCGTCCACCTGCCTTTTCCTCCCATTTTTGGGGATCAATATTGCAACTTTTAAAATGTCTTTTCTGAACATCTTTGAAGCGTAAGAACTGGCCGCCTTGTTTCCGACTGCCGCTCTGGAGTTCAAAAAAGAAGATGCGTTTGGCCACCCTATCGTCATCCATCCGTAAGAAGTATCCACACCATCGGAGCTGTCGCCGCATCAGGTACGCTTCTATGCCGTAGACATTTGCGCGTCGGAGCACTTCGGTATTTCTAACCCGGTCCGACCATTTGATTTTAAGAATGTCTCGTAAGCACTTCAGATGGAACTTGTCTAGCGTCCATATGTGTTTCCTATAGAGGACCCATGTCTCAGAAGAGTATAACAAATTTGGGAGAACTATGGCCTTATAAACAGAGATTTTGGTCGAGAGGACCTTGGCTCGTAGTTTGCCAAAAGCAGCTGATGCAGCCCCTATGCGATGATTTATTTCGGCATCAAGGTCGCACTTTGATGTTATAGTGCTTCCCAGGTACTTGAATTTTTCCACCTGCTTCAGCTCAGTATCGCCAATATACATCTTGATAGTTTCTGTAGCTCCAAGTGAGTCTATTGCCATAATCTCAGTCTTCTGAACACTGATTTTGAGTCCGAAACGGCAACAGACAACCTGAAGGTTTGTAATCAGGTTTTGCAGCTCTAGTGGGGAGTCTGCTACAAAACACAGATCATCCGCGTACATGATCTCTGTTATTAGTGCGTGTGACACCTTAGTATGTGCTAATCAGTTTAAGAATATCAGTCATGTAGCGTAAAAGTTAGACCAACGGATTGGTCTTTTTAGGTTCTGCCGAAGTACTAGTACTTATTCTGTGGTTCTGCTGGGAGCTAAGCCTAATTGATAATAGGTACTTACAGTCTCTGGTGTCAGTCCTAGGTACTATAACGTTTCATTTACTAACGGCATCATGTAAGGAACTCCGATTGCTTTAATAGGTATAATAGACTGTCCACAACTTCTACCTTAACTCTACTTTAGGTCACCTAGATAACCTATTAGATTAAACAGAGGAAGTCCTGGCAAAAGTATAAAATAGCAATGATAGTAGTCTAGAATGATTAAATAGAAAAGTAACTGCTTACCACTGACAGCTTAATAAACACAATCAGTACTGCTTACAGTGTTTATTCCGAACTAGCCCGCGAAATACATATAAACTTCCACCCCCATTTAAACCCCCTTTGAGTTTGAATTTAAAAAAAAAGATGGCATGGTTCACAATCACAAGTTTCTAATCCAAGTAGTTCAGTTCATTCATTAAATCACTTTTCATAATTGTTAGTGTTCATATCCGAGGGAATTAGCATTAAAGTACCTACAGTATCTTAAATTTCTGTATCGATAATGACAGAGATACATGGATGTCATGAATAGTAGGTACTTGAGTAGGAATAACGATGCTGTGCCGGATATCTGAAGATTTTAGGGGGAAATATGGCTTTTAAAAGGAATTCCCGGGAACAGGTCATGAAGACACAGATGGTGACAACTGTTTTGTTATTTTAATATATAAAACCATAAATATGTATACAAAAAAGACGTGGATTGCAAATGCAAATACAAGCAAAGATAGAATTTGTAGACTCCGCTACACCTGGAATGCAAAATATTTGGTTTAAAATAAAATATAACTGCTCAAAGTGTAGTCAACCAGCTATAAATATGGTAAAAGCCAACTACTCAACTTTACTTTATAAAGCAACAAAGTCTGAAACAGAACTTGAAATATGTGCACATTTAATTTAACGGTTTGAGAGTAAGAAGAGAATTCTAGTGACGACTAGAATATACTTAACAGTGGACAGACTGAGTGAGGGACTGAATATTATATTATATTTCCATCAAATGTCTAAATAATTAAAAAAGGTTATTACTGCACTACTCTTAATCTGATGGCAAGTGACAAACCTTACTATCAGATGTTATCAAGCCGCCCTAGGGCTTTTGACTAGGCTTAACGACTAATACCAAGAGATATTAGCCGGGACCAACAGCTTAACGTGCCTTCCGAAGCACGGAGATGCTTGTCATGGACGTCACTTAAATGGTCGGAATGGTCACCCATCCAACCACAACCGCGCCGTTGGTTGCTTAACTTTGGTATCACTACCAAAGCGCTGCCGCCACTGCGCAACAAGCACCTCGATTAAAACATACGATCGTATAAAGTAAATTGCGATAAAACTTCAAAGTATAATTATGATTTCATCCCAAATAAAATCTGAGCGATTGGGTGTTTAGGACTGGTCTGGATAAGGCTCATTGGGCATTGTAGAAGTGATTCGGTAGCTCAAGAGGTAGTTGTTGTGTTTGTAGTGGTGGGGTTTGCAGAGTGGGATTGGCCACGCTTACAAAGTACTCCATTGATCAGACTTGGATGGGATGACTTTGATAAAATTCTTGAGAAAATCCATTCTCTGCTCCTTAGAAAAACCTGAATAATCTTCAAGATCTTAAGTGTTAATCTCCAGATGTTTAATGAGCTGGTCCAGATCTAAATTGAGAATCTTCTCCAATACAACGGGTTTGTTTACCGCATTAACTAAAAACCCCAGAAGTCCACAATTCTTTGATGCTGCTACAAACCCTGGGTTTCCTTGGGCATCACAGGATAAGGTCCCATCAAGACATTTAATAGAGGTTCCTGGAAAAAACTTGAGGGATTTCTCAACTAAATTGTCGGTCACATGTTGAGAATCAATTGAAGGAGATCCTCTGAGAGTTGGAGCTTTCTTCTCCAGCTTTGTCAAATCTAACATCTTCTTATTAGTCATGGCCATATATTGGGAATGCTAGTAGCAGTTGAATTCCAGGATTGAGACAGATGCTCTAAAGCTTGTTCAAAATGTCTCTGTTGCTCTTGGTACTGCTTGAGCATGACGCCCATCTCCGTTGCTATAGTAGCGATGGGCGATTATTACTAAATTAATCGAATTATTCGAATGGTCCCTGTAATCGAATGTATTCGATAAGCAACCGCAATCATTCGATTATCCTTCGATTATGCGGCGAGCAATACCGGAGCGTGCGGTGCGCACACCGTACTACTAACTTCTAACGAATGAATCGTCATTCGTCGCGTCGATTAATCATTCGTTCGCTGCCTGTCCTGTCGCGGCAATTCAATCGAATGCATCGAAGAGCTGAGCATAGATTATCATTCGATTGTCGATTATTATTTTTTTCCGAATTACTAAATCGACATTCGATAGTTCGAATGGTCGATTGTCGATTTATTCGATTATTTTTTTTCGGACAATCGCCCATCGCTATGCTATAGTAGAAATATTGTCAATGCAGTTCTGGCGTTTCTGGATATTGCTGCTGAGTAGGCCACAATTGTCATTTTGATAAAGGAAAGTAAAACAAGAACTCCATTGGTTATCTGTTGTTGCAACTCGTCTATTACTTGAGGAGAATCATCTTTAGATATATTTTTCAAATGTTTGTACTTGTTTAGCAGATCTCTTCTAGTGTCTTGAGATAGTATACAAATTCTCTCCAATACAATCAAGATCCTCTCATTAAGTGGGTCCTCTAGTTGAATCCATTATTTTTTTAGTTCACCAAGCAAACCCCAGATTCCCTGCACATCTTCCTGATCAAAGGGAGAAGTACTGGTGGAGGTTATGGGTTCTTGGGAGGTGAACTCGTCCTTAATTGAATCTAGCTCATAGGGGTGAACACCTAATGTGTCCGATCCGAATAAGCGGTTTCTAGCCAAGTTAGACATCCTTGGAGATCTCTATAATGGCTGAGACTGACACGGTATCTGAATAAACCTAGGGAGGTTCGTAGACCGAGGCACAGCTGAAGATTCTGCTGATCAGAAGATTTAGCATACAAGTGATTTATTCTCATATTTCTCATAAAACGGTCGTGTCACCTATTAATGTTACTGACTAGTAATCAACTATTACTAACTAATACATTTTATTTTATTTTCAGGGGTGCCGGTGGGGGTGGCATGTTCGGTGACGTCAATATATCAGCCATTTTGGATTCATTTAGTATAAGTTACGATAAAAGAGTAAGGCCCAACTATGGAGGTTAGTATTTTTTTTAGCTCATTTATCCTAATTAGATATTAAAATAATGTATAGCTACTCCGAAGCAGGACTAAGTCACTCTGAGTAAGATAGAATTCTGTGAGTGGTATCCTGTATTGAATGTATTCGGATTGTTTTTTATCATGAATGTCTTTTCATCTTTTAAGTATCGTAGTAAACAGGACTGGAGATGGATCTGAACTCCGAAGGTTCTGTTGTTCGATGTCTGCGGGTAAAGTTAAAAAAACTTCTCAAAAAGCGAAAGTGTATTTTCATCAAATCAACACACATCTAACAATTCTTCATAGAAATAAAATTAAAAGAAATAAGTATATGTACCTATATATGAAAACACTACCCAATTATATTTAAAGTAATTGTAAAACATATCAGATTTACATAAAAAATTGCCTAATATAATTTATTTTGGCTGTCGCCAATCGTTTGTGATACTCGGACGAATACTTATATTACATTCCATTCAATTTTTTAAAACTCTGAGTTAGGTAAATGTCTGAAATAATTAAGTGCTTCAATTCCAAATATCTTCCTAAGGACATACGTACACATGTAGAAAATTATTTTATGTTAACAATTAGATTATATTATTTTTTAAAGAAATCCGTAAGATAACTTTTTACTTGTACGTAAAGAAGATCAATAGCACGATAGCTTAGATTAAAATACGCCACCACTCCGTTATCTCCGTCCGTCATCCGTGAAAGTCGTGAGGTCTCTGGCTTGTAGTTTTTACCTCTATATAGAGTAGAGTATTTAGTGACGTCAACCTTGCAGATCATCAACAAAGGAAGCCACTTAGCACAGACTTACCGGGTGATCATCTGAGCTGATTTAGCCCAGTACCCACGTGGCACCTCCCTGCAGGTAGGTGGGGGAAGGGGGAAAAGCCCATCTACCTTGCTGCACTCTCACGTCCATATTTCCAAAAGATTAGCAAAAAGGTCCAGTTAAGTATCATTTTCGTTTAATTTAAGGACGAGAAATTAATTTCTTAAACAGCATTTTCACTCGTTTACAAAAATAACGAATAAAGCGCGAAAATAAAAAAAAAATAGTTTTTTTCTACAAAATCTTTTCTTACTATTTAGCTACGAGATTATGTTTTTTAAAAAAAATTGATTGAATAGCCCTGTTTATCTAGAACACAGAAACATAAACTTTATTAACAGTTTTTACTTATGAACTTGTCAAAAAAAATCATATACGTCGCGCAGCAGAGTTGCGAACGGCGGTTTGTAATTTGGATAGGATTTGTCACATATTGTGTAATTATGTCACTGATTGATTATCCTGAACTTGCTAAGTAGCATTATGAAGCTTGCTGCGCTAAAAGGCGCGGCAATCTTTATTCGTGCCGGTCCAAACGAATCGCTCAGCCACCAAAGGTTCTGGGGTGGCCAAGTGCAGGCAGCATAACGATGGGCCATCATTACGAATAAACGCCCGGCACGAATAAAGATTGCCTCGCCTGCCAGCGCAGCCATTTTTATAACGCTGTTCGGCGAGTTCCCCACTCTAACCAAGCGTTTCCCTTATCCACATACACATCATCAGCCCACTTCCTCGCAGCAAGATTTCCAAAATTGTGTCTGGTAAGTAGAGACGATTTCCTCTTGTTGGTGCTTTTCTACTGTCGGCGGTCCAAGAGATGTTAATTGTCTCCAATAAAACGCCCTGCGAAACCGTAGATACTTTGCAAGCGATTGTAGGGAGAGCATTATATGGGGTCAACTTAAGAACCAATATCTACTATAAATAAAATAAAATAAATTGTTTCACCAAACACACCAATTACCTAGCCCCAAACTAAGCGTGAGCTTGTGCTATGGTGACTAGGATAACGGATAGAAATACTTAAATACATATAAACATCCATGGCTTAGATACAAATGCTCGTGCTCATCACACCAACATTTGCCCCTTGCGGGATTCGAACCCGCAACCGCCTGGTTTAGAAGTCTGGTGCGCGAACGACGACACCAAGACGGTCGTCTTATGATCCTATCTGCCATGTTCTGTTGACTATCCTGCCATGTTCTGTTGGCTGCGTTTAGACTAATTAATGGCCTAATAAAGAAGACACCTACTTCACACCAATTTTTCGTAAGGTGTAATTTTTCTTTTTTAAGGTTAATAAGGTGTACCGAGTTCATATAAATCATCCGATATTGTAACAAATTTTGATATTATTGTACGGGCACAGTACGGGCGACAACACTTTGCAAGGTAGACACTGCAGTATCTTATGCTGTTATAATAGCGGGGGTTTTGCAATAAAAATGTATAGTATAGTGAGTTAACTGGCCACTGTACTTTAATTATTTTTTTGTAATTTATTAATATCGTCATAAACGTACCTATATAAGTATGTTTATCCTAGTCACCATAACACAAGCTCATGCTTAGTTTGGGGCTAGGTAGGTAAATTGGTGTTTGCTGGTACAGTTTATTAATTTTAGTAGAGTTTTTGGTTTCTTATTTAAACTTATATAAATAAGAAAGGACACCTCACAAAGTGTTCAAAAATTTCGCACTTACATAAATAAGAAAGAACTTATATAAATAAGAAAGAATACTGTAAGTGTTAAAAACTATTGAATAGCGAAATCGTCATCATTCAAGTTGAGAGTTATTACTAGGCATTCCTTTATTATTACCACCTTGAGGTAAAAAAATACTTTTATTAATAAACAATTGTCATAATTAAACAATATGTGACAAAGACTACAAATTTTTTCCGCCGCTCGCAGCTGCACTGTGCGACGTAAATGATTTTTTTGACACGTTTATAAGTCAAAACTATTAATAAAATTTATGTTTCTATGTTCTAGATAAACAGGGCTATTCATTCGATTTTTTTATAAAACATTATCACGTAGTTAAATAGTAAGAATAGATTTTGTAGAAAAAAAATCAAGTTTTTTAATTTTAGCGCAGTATTCGGTATTTTTGTACGAACGAGTGAAAATAATGTTCAGGAAATAAAATTTGCGTCCTTGAATTATACGGAAATGATACTAAACACGACCTATTTGCTAAATTTTTGGAGATATGGACGTGAGAGTGCAGCAAGGTAGATGGGCTTTTCCCCCCCTCCCCCCACCTACCTGCTGGGAGGTACCACGTGGGTACCGGGCTAAATCAGCTCAGATGACATCCAGGTACGTCTGTGCCAAGCGGCTTCCTTTGTTGAAGATCTGCAAGGTTCTCCATACAAACCATGTCACTAAATACTCTACTATATAGCAGACTCTTAAGTAAAGTTATATGCATTGTGAGGGCTGCATTTACGAGGGTCAAACTGAAAGTTCTTAGAACTGGCCACTTATAAACAATATAATAAAAAAAATATTCTAAAATTTGAAAATAGAACTCTTTGCCAATATTACTGAGTATATATTTCATTCATTTGTCATTTGTTTTACGACTTGGCGGCAAATTGAAAATTGTCTGTGTCACGTCAAAATGAATTTAACACGAGAAAATTTTCGTGCAATGATTTTTTATGACTTTCGATGTCATTTAAGTCAACAAGAAAGTTATGATAGACTACGATTGGCCTTTCACGATGAAGCCCCATCTCGTGCGACTGTTTACAACTGGTTTAATGAGTTTAAACGTGGTCGCACTAATCTCACTGATGATGTACGTGAGGGACGGCCTTCTACGGCGACGACTGAAAATAACATCTGTGTTGTGCGGCGTATGATAGAGACTGACAAAAGAGTGACCTATCAGCAGATTCGGACAAGCTTAGGCATCGGTATGAGTCAAGTGCACAAAATCCTCCACGAACATTTAGCGGTCAGGAAGCTTTGCGCCCGGTGGATACCTCATAATTTGACTAAGGCTCAAAAACTCCATCGTGTGGATTGGTGCCGTAAAATGATTGAAAGATTTAACGGAGGTGACTCAAATGCTGTGTTCGACATACTAACAGGTGACGAAAGCTGGATTTACTGTTATGATCCTGAAACCAAAAGACAATCTGCTCAGTGGGTGTTTCCTTTCGAGGAGTTGCCAACTAAAGTGAAGAGAGATCGAAGTGCGGGAAAAAAAATGGTGGCCTCGTTCTTTGGAAGGATAGGTCATTTCGCAACAATTGTGTTAGAGGATCAAAAAACAGTTTCTGCAGAATGGTACACTACCAATTGTTTGCCACTTGTCTTGGAAAAAGTTCGAGAGAAACGACCTCGCAGTAGGATCCTCCTTCACCACGACAACGCCTCGTCGCACACCGCCAAGCGAACGATCGACTATTTGGCGACATCAAACGTTGAATTACTGGGTCACCCGCCGTATAGCCCCGACCTCGCGCCTTGTGATTTTTATTTATTTCCAAAAATTAAAGAAAAACTTAAAGGAAAGCGGTTTATGAATGCTGAAGAAGCGGTGGCTGCGTATCGCGATGCCATTGAAGAGACCCCTAAGGACGAGTGGGCAAAGTGCTTTTCCCAGTGGTTCCATCGCATGCAGCGGTGTATTGACGTCAATGGACAATATTTTGAAAAGATATAATAAAACTAATAACTGGCTAATGTAATCAGTTTTTGATTTTCTAAGAACTTTCAGTTTGACCCTCGTATTGCATACTTGCGGTTGGTAGTTGGTCGGTGGTTGAATAGGCAAGATAATTGCTATTCCACTATCAAAAACTCCATAAAAATTATTTCGTGCCTGTTGGCGTTGCGGGAGTATTAAAATTACCTAAAGACCAACTTCCCAATATTACTACATACAGGGTGGCCCGTTTACAGTGGTCCAAAGATTTATTTCAGCTTAGGAGCACCATGAGTGATTAATATAAAAGACGACGAGTACGTATAATACCTTTATACTCGTACATTTATGAAATTCAATATGTAAATATAACGAAGGAATGAGGAATCAAACTTATAGTCGTCTAGTAAAAGTCGAAAAGTATTTTAATGTACCTAACCTAACAAGGGAACTTGGTCTAGTTCCAATACATACTTGTAATGTAACGATGTAAAATTATTTCTCTGCCACTTACTATTATATTGACACTACAACCACTTTGTTTCCTTTAGTACCTACTTAGCATGGGTATACTTACAAACTTTTATTATTATGAGGTTCATTAAATATCAAATTGTTGTTGTTTATGCCCGAATGAAAATAAAATGAGCTGTGAATATTATAGGTAAGTAAGGCTTAAACGAAGTAATGCTCGGTCTACGCGCGTTTCCCAGAAAACCGAGCTCGTTTTCATACCCAAGAGGATCATTTTAAGAATTTCTGTGAATTTTGCCGCAATAATCACAATGTTTGTTTGATGATCAAATGTTCACTACATTTCTATATTCGGAGAAATACCTACATATTTTAGTCAACGTCACTATGGATTATTTTTCATAACTGAACGTTTGATAATAGTGATTTTTATTTGATAATATATGACTCACTAAATATATATATATATATATATATATATATATACTTTCTTTAACGTATAGGTGTTTGAATAAGCGCCAAACCCGATCCATTTGTAGCGTTGCCAAAATCCACATACGAACGAACATAGAGTATCGATCCGGATTACTTTAAAAGTAGCAAGATATCAGTGTGTAGTTGTGAGTGCTTTTGTTATTTAACAACTTGCAGACATTTAATATCGTTGCAGTCGTAAAATGCGTCTTCATTGCGGAGACCAATTGATTGCCTAGGGTAGGGTAATGACCTTCTTATTTTACATAAATTTATTTGTGTGAAGCATTCTTATCCAAACGAAATAGGAGGATTTTGGTGCTCTTGAATTCTAATTTACTCGTACCTATTTGAAGTTACTAAATATAATTACATTTAGCTTTAATTTGAAACAATGTCATAGATACCTTACGTAAAAGATTTTGTTTCCGTTAAATTTTCAAAGTTGTCATGTGTTATGTTACGTCGTTTTCAGGACCACCCGTGGAAGTGGGGGTTACCATGTACGTGCTCTCCATCAGCTCACTGTCTGAAGTGAAAATGGTACCTTTTCTTAGCAATTTTAAAGACACAACGCAAACATAGCAAGATTATGTCCCTTAGTATGATCACCAGCATTAAACCGTTCATCGTAGCACCCGTGTCCACGGTTCGATTGCATAGGTAGGCGCGTCGATGCGTTACTGGCGTAAGGTCTTTGGTCTCGCACTCATATCGAGGGCCGCGTGGCTCGGGCGCGTGAGGGCGCTGCCAGCACAGCGTTCGGCGCCCACCCACCAGCCTCATCCATAACGACTCCGCTCGCAACCCGCACGCACCCCGCGCCTCTCGACCCCTCCGCTCTACTCGCCCGCAGGCGATGGGGCACGTCACCGTCCTCTGGTTTGGTTTTCACGGCGCGAAGCGCGCGCGCGACTCACGATTGGGCTTGATTGCAGGTCCGCCAGTGGAGGTGGGCGTCACCATGTATGTGCTCTCTATCAGCTCCGTCTCCGAAGTGCTCATGGTACTCGCCACTGTCACCTCACGCTTGTCTCGGTCGCCCCGGCTCGGCTGCCGCCGCGACCGAGCAGCCCCAGACACGAGGCTGCGAGCATGCCCGCGTTTTGGTGGAGCAGATCGCCCTTTGTCCGCCCACTTGCTTTCTTATTATGTGCTCTGTTATTGTGGACTTGATGTAAAACTGAATTATGACGTCATAATAAGGAAAGCAATACCCTTAAATTTTCCAGTTGTGTGTCCAGCAGTACTCGTAATTCCAAAGTTGCTGCAATGTGGAAATTAAGTGATGACTTCTGTTAGTTTCGTGCAGTTATTTAGCAATGACTAAGCTCATACACTGAGAGGATGATGGTCGCGTAATCGTTACAGATCGGAGACGATTTTGCGCAATGCCAATGACGGTTTTTTTTATCATATTTCAATTTTGCTCTTATCGTTAAAATTATCATGATTTATTTTGAATTAACATCGAAACGTAACTCGCAAAATCTGACCAACAGATCCTCATCACTTGTGTTTTTCATGACTTACTTAATTATTTTGATTTTTATTATATTTATGTTGTAAAATCAAAGGCCACAATACGTTACATCGATTAATATGGTTTTGTTTTTATTTTGATGTGTAATTAATTTAATTTATTTGATGTGCTCTATGGATTTGCGACGACTGTTAAATTCTTATCGTGATTCATTTCGTAGTTTGTTGTGTATGTACGTATATGTGTATCTTCAGAATTTGCAAATATAACCGTAAATTCTATTTTCTCCCTAAACTTGGAACATCGATAAAATTGGCCCTCCGTTAATCTCTTTACATATCAAATTTTCTTTGCTGTAGCTTCGTGACTTTGGCTCGTAAAATTCGCGTATGAAATGATAGAATATTATTTGTGAAATACAGTAGCGGATCGAGGTCAACGTTCGGTTTTCCAAAGTAACCAACTGTGAGTTTGGTAGGCGTATATTTGGGTGAAGGACCCCAAAGTGGAAACCAAATCAAGGTTGGGAAGGTCACAGTGAGACGTGACCCATGGCCCAGGGAGGGGAGGTTGCCTAATTTACAAGTTACAAACCCGCGATTCGAGCTCATTAACGAACGTTAATTTGTTCTTCAAGCGCGGTCCGAACTTTATTCGTGGCAACTTGTCTACCGTGCCGGCTTGTTGGCTTCAATAAACCGATGGACTGCCTTTATCGAGCCGTGGGTGCCCGCCTGCGCCACCACCCACACTCACCTTGCCCTCAACTCCACTTAGAGCACCTACCTACTTATTCATTCTTAGTCCTCACCTGTGTTCTGTAGGCTTCATTCACACACACTCTGCACATTTGTTTTGTTTACTTTTACTAATCGTTTCAAGCTTACTGCTCAATTGATTGGTGTAGTGCAGTGTCTATATCATATTGTAAGGTGTTATTTATAACAAAGAACCTGATTTCTTATTTTAAACAGTATTCTATACCAATTCTATCGCAGTGCATCAGATATTGTGTAGGAGGAAGTCGTTTCTGAAAACAGCATGCAGATGTTAGATGTTTTTCTCGTATACTAGCATATATATACAGTGTATATTGCAAATACTCTGCAGTCTTTCTGGGTACCCTTCAAGTATCGATAGCTCTTACGTTATTGTAAAAATTAATCATAATAAGCTCAAAACGAATCTCTAAATTATTCCTCAATTTTAAAGTGCTGTAAGAGCTATGCTTATGCTCAGATTTATGTTATATCTCGATGTCCATCGCTCATTCATACAGTATAGTATAAATAACAATACATTAAATGATAGACAAGCTTTTTATATTGACCGAAATACGACTTTTTTCTTCAGGACTTCACCTTGGATTTTTACTTCAGACAATTTTGGACGGACCCCCGATTAGCATATAAGAAAAGAACTGGAGTTGAAACTTTATCTGTGGGCTCTGAATTTATTAAAAACATATGGGTGCCTGATACCTTTTTCGTAAATGAAAAGCAATCTTATTTTCATATAGCAACTACTAGCAACGAATTCATACGTATTCACTACTCAGGATCTATAACGAGGAGCATCAGGTATTTTAATTAATACTTTATTGTAAGTTCATAACTTTACCTTAATATTGCAAATATTTTTACTTATATCGCTAATTCAAATTACAGGTTAACAATCACCGCTTCGTGCCCTATGAATCTTCAATACTTTCCAATGGATCGACAACTATGTCATATAGAAATTGAGAGTTGTAAGTATCTTGATCTATGGTTTCTGTTGCCCAGAACTTTCACAAATAAGTATGGTGTGTTATTATACTGTATCATAGTCACTTATATAGAAAATAATCGGTACCGGTAAATTGCAATTTTTAAATTAGTAAAATAAATACGGGCACGCTTTGTGTTTCATAGGAGTTACGACTCTGTTTTAAGCAAACTAAAACTTATTTCACATACTTATGTGTATCCTTATTTATAATGATTGAAAGTGCCAGGAACATGGTATATCGTATTGATGATAGAAAAATGAATATATCGTATTTTGAAAACATACGTGTGTTGCGCTCACCCAAAGCAATCATTGATTTGACTCTACCACAATGCAAGTTTATCACTAGGCTTACAGATATTGTGTTGTGACCACTTTTTTGTATCACAGATGCTACTCAGGGATATCCTGTGAGCACAAGCGTATAAGTTAATCGTCGACACGTGCTGTGATTCCCTCGTGTTTTCATAAGTTGGAGGTCTCCTTCTCGCATACAGCACCCGCAGAAGGCAGATTGTAAAATAGTAAGCCTTTGTTCACACGAGCATCAAGCGACAGAACTGATTCTGAGACATCGAAGCTGCGATAGCTGGGCGGGCCAAAGGAGGCGGGGACGGTGGCGTCTGCGGGCTCAACGAGATGAGCGCACTCCGGCCGGCTCGACACACCCACGCACCACTGCTGAGCTTACTCTCATCGATTGCACCCATGCATCTGCATGATCTATTCACTCGCTTTACCCTATTTTCACATACCATGTCTATGAAAATTATCGACACAATATGTACGTCCTGCACACTTTATGCTCACCTCTAGGTATGTTCATTAATTAGTAGCGATGTGTTTTGTATTAGCCTTTCCGCACCTTAGTAATTTATTTTCGAGTGCCATGGAATTAAGTAGATTCATATTTTTCTATCATCCATATTGAGCTAAACCGAGCGTCTTTTTAATAGAATCTTGGGGATTCACTCAGTACTGCTCGTTTAAGTCTCACCAATTTGTGCCCGCGAGTCCCATCCTCGTCGCCGCCGTGGCTCGTGAGGGCTCCGCGATGCTACGCAGCGTAAGTGATAGCGTTTTGTGTGTTTGGCATGTCTCCGGAGTCGGGTACACAATGAGAGACATTCGATACCATTGGAAAGACGGGCTCTCAAGCGTTGGCATGAGCAATGAGGTGCAGCTACCGCAGTTTCGCGTGCTGGGCCACCGACAGCGAGCTACTGTGGTTACTCTAACAACAGGTAAGTAATGTCGCATATCCAGTGTCCCAGCACAATCCGTCCATCGCTTAGCCACCGACCCCGTCTCCCTCAGCCCGTGTGCAGACGATCAATACCGCAACACTCGCACACATGCTAAACACTACACGACAATCGCACGACGAGACGCGCGAAACTGAGCTCGCGACTTCCCCGCTCTTACCCCGACCGAATGACGACTCGATGTAAAACCCATTGCGATGGGCCTGGGGTTATTTCATTTTTGTGTCCGCTGCGCACAGTCGGCTACACCATGCGGGACATCAGATACAAATGGAACGAGGGCCCCAACTCTGTCGGTGTATCAAGCGAGGTGTCGCTGCCGCAGTTCAAGGTGCTGGGCCATCGCCAGCGAGCCATGGAGATCTCCCTTACTACAGGTACCTGAGTTCGCGGGGGCTATATGACAAAAAGTTAAATACACCACAATGTGGAACACTGGACAAAAACAGCCACGTTCTTTTCACGTCCTGCTTTTGTATTGTTGCACAAAAACACTATGAGTGGTGTGATCTAGTATTGTCAATTTGTCTTTTATGTTTATAAAAATGAGACTTTATAAAGACTAGTCTTACCTGGTACTTCAATAATGTGGTTTAACTGTGGAATTTCGTCTAGTTTAATCACATTTTTTATTGGGTTACAATAATAAATAATAATACTTATTTTCAATCCACTATAAAATTTGGTTTTTATTTTACCATGTGTTTATATTATGTGGTTAACTCATTACAGGAAATTATTCGAGGTTGGCGTGTGAGATTCAATTTGTGCGTTCCATGGGATACTATCTGATCCAAATTTACATTCCATCTGGTCTTATTGTAATCATATCTTGGGTATCGTTCTGGTTAAATCGGAATGCAACTCCAGCCCGAGTGGCGCTGGGCGTCACCACTGTATTGACTATGACCACCCTTATGTCATCTACTAATGCAGCTTTACCAAAGATCTCATATGTCAAGTCTATAGACGTCTACCTGGGCACCTGCTTCGTAATGGTCTTCGCTAGTCTTTTAGGTAATACACTTTTATTTTATTTACAAATGTGGCAATGCGATTTCTCGTTATTTTTATTATGCTCAGCGAAATATACTCTGTGTGTTTTGTATTCTGATATTGTAAAATTTATGTAAAAGCGTAGCGAATGTTATTTTATTTTGTCCTCAAACTTTTAAATTAGACAGTTCTTTTTCATCTTTACAGAATATGCGACTGTGGGCTATATGGCTAAACGAATACAAATGAGAAAACAAAGATTTGTGGCAATCCAAAAAATTGCATCTGAAAAGAAGATGCCCCCTGTCGACTGTCCTCCCGTTGGGGACCCTCACACACTATCAAAAATGGGCACCCTTGGACGATGTCCTCCGGGTAGGCCTTCGGTAAGCTGCTCGGTAATTTCATTTGCTACTTTTATATTGCGTTACTTCATTTATATCAAAATCAATCGGTTGTTGCAAATATTTTGATAAAATTTTCCAGGAGGTCCGGTTCAAAGTTCACGACCCGAAAGCGCATTCCAAAGGAGGAACCCTTGAAAATACAATAAATGGGGGTAGAAGCGCAGCTGAAGAAGAAAACCCTGGCCCTCCCCCCCATATTCTCCATCCCGGAAAGGTATTTTTTTTATTAAATATATTATCTTATTCTTACAAAACTCAGCGAATAAGCTTGCGAGATTTATTGTACAAGATGCTGTGCGTTTCCTTTGTAAACTGTTCTTATTGACTGTTCTTGCTGGCGATGCGATGTTCGAATTAAATTATAATACTTTTATGTCTGATCCATGATGTTTACATTTAAATGTCTGGTTGCAGGATATTAGCAAACTACTGGGCATGACTCCATCTGACATCGACAAGTACTCACGCATCGTGTTCCCGGTCTGCTTCGTATGCTTTAATCTGATGTATTGGATCATTTACCTACACGTTTCGGACGTCGTGGCTGATGATCTGGTTCTTCTGGAAGAGGATAAATAGAGGGTGTATTGTAAAGTCCACTTATTTTCCCACCAACGTAGCTCAAATAATAATTTGAAACATACTAACCATCGTCATATTTAAGATTCGTGCGCGTATTAGACGATAGACTAGACGAGATAGTCATCGGTGTGTATCGATTTAGTGAGATATGTAGAATTCGAGTAGATCTTATGAATAAAAAACACCGAACCTAATTTACAAACTGAATATTATGTAGATATTAACAGTAATTACTAGATGTTAACTAATAATTATGCTAATAACTGACAATCTTGTAAATACTTACGAATTGAAGATAAGAGTAAACTACGTACATCTTAGTGTAAGTCATCTCTTTTCTTGAGTCTGAAGTAGAAACTAAAACGACTGAGAATATGTCATTAGGTGTCAGCAAGGCGTACTTTTTTGCGAATAACGATTTAAAGAATAACGTAGCATAAATTTATAATTTCGAGGTTTATTGTCAATCGGTGCAAACATTTTGTAGAGATCTTACCTCTATAAATATTTATTTACGGCGAGTACTGTAAGGCTGGGAGATATGAAAATCCAATTAAAAATCGTTTTGCAGTATAATTAGCTTATAAAATGTAGCATTTGGTGTAGGTACTCGTATATGTTGTGTTGACAATGCAGGTTTGCATAAGAAGTTCCTAAATACATAAACTTATGGACTTATGGAGTCTTACCAAAATGTATCAATTAGCCATCGTCAAGTTTCAAATTATTATTTTGTGGTGAAATGAGTGGGACATATATCTTTAAAATCTGATGCTCAAATTTTTTGCTTGAATTACTGTTTTACTTTGTAGAAATTGTCGTTCGTACCTTTTCAAAAATAAGTAAGGTTTTAATCATTTATTCTTTGCTCTTGAGTGTGTACATAACATTTATGTATGTGATTTAATTACTTAGGTTCATTTTTTTTAAATACTAGTGTAATAATAGAAAACTCGTTTGTATTTTTATTTGATATTGTGTTTAGCTTTGTGTTGTGATTTGTAAAGTATTATTGCTATGGAAAATTGACTTTGCTTTTAATCATATGCATGTTAAGTTTAATAGATTGAGTTTAGACCAGGCGTATAAAACGTTTCAATGATATTTGCTTTACGCCATGGGAACATTTATATCCAGTATCAGTAAAAATTATACCATCCATAAAAAACAGCATGAGTTTTGACATAAATAAGAGGTTTTATATGAATGAAAATACATATTTACCGTTTGTTGTTCTAAACTCAATCAAATCCATGTTGGAAGCATGCATGCGTAAATAGAGACAGGGCTCATTTTTGAAGTGCCACGGATTAAATCTAAACCTATGTCTCAAATTTTAATTTGTCTTTTTTACTGCTGAAGAAACGTAAAAAAACAGACTACAATAATAAAAACGTTAAATTAAGTGCTGCCATATCTCATGTTTTTTTTTTAATTTTTCGCGGTCATTGTCAAATAAAAGTCGTGATCGTTTGGTGTCCCGACTAAATTATGGAAATCCCGAAAATAACTTCCTGGCAACTATCTTAGTTTATTATGATGTTTCGAATTTTTATTGTAGTCCGTCTCTTTTTATTGCTTCAGAAGAGAAAAAGAAGGCATGAATTCAAAACTAATTTTAAATAGGACTGTCGATAGTCGGGCCCACCATAAATTTAGATTCCGACCCAGCATGTAGGTACCTACTTATACTATTTGATTGCGATCACCTAATTAATGTCTTTTTGTATGGTTTTATCATTTTATAATAATGGCCAAAAAAGTGACGCATTATACATATTTGAGTTTATCATAGTATTTTTAGATAATTTAAGACAAAAAAAAATTAAATGCTTTTAGTTAAGTAGTTAAGTTACATATTTGAGCTATTGTAATATTTTATTGATGTGTAACTTAATATAAATTCAGACGTTCGTATGTAAAATAGATATAATAAGCTGACAGTGTTTACCATAAAGTTAGATATTAGTTACTCAACGGTCGAAAGGTGCTGGATTTTTATTGAGTTCAGTTCAAGCATGAGTAGATGCAGAAAATTTGGTGGCTTTGTAGCTTTTATGTATGTATATTTTGTCACACATGTTGCCTCCCTGTAATTATAAGCCAACCATACATAGTAGTACTGGTAGTACCAACTCACTGAAAATCCTGAATAACAACAGATTCGATTGATATCAACTTATAGTATAAAGTATTAATTGAAAACACCACGTACTTACCTCTTACAATGTTGCAGTAACTCTGAAATATCACTAAGGCAAGCATGAAAATTTACAAAACATTCACAAGGGTTAATGAGAAGAACAATTTAAAAGAAAAACACTGAATATTAACATATGTCATGCATATTCTACAAAAACATTGTTACGTACTTATCTACCCACTCATCTACGTTTCAAATATTTTCTTTTTATTAACATATTATACTAGCTGCACCGTAGCCCTTGCTATGCTTTACCAAATTAGAATGATATTAGCTTGTTTTGATCGCTCAGAATGTTTACCGACGCTCTAGGAGTAAACAATATAGCATTGAGCATTGGAAAGTGAAGTTGTCGATGTGGGGAATTTGGTTCACAAGTTTGGTCACAAAATTGAAAGCTTTATTTTCATGGATGTGAAAAAACGAAACGAATGTTCCTGCCTCGACAACCCTGGCGTTACCCTCGGATATCTGACAAGCAGGGCTCCTATCTTCAGCTACGACACCCATATTCCTCCTGTTGAATGCGGGTTACTTAAGGTCGATAAGCAAGACGTGATATTGTACAAATTGAATTGACGTTAAATGTTATTGATACTGACAGATATGTAACTACGTAGGTATGTTATTAACCACACTGAACATAGTGTTTCTAGTTCAGACGTTACCACTGCCCCTGTAAAAAAACACCAATAATGCAATACAAAATGTAATAATCTAATTCTAAGTCGTTTGTGTTAATTATGAATAATTTAAGAATATAATATTATAATAATAAAATAATGTCTCCTTATGGAACCCTGTTTATTATAGAATTAATATTGCAGCTGTGTTAAAAGATATACAACAAATTATGATGAGAGATATCTGAACAAGTAATAATCGATATTATGATTTTTAGTCGTAGTTATGTAAAATATTCGCGCTACCTGAAATAATACACCAATCAAAACATTATTCATATACATGCATAATCAGAACGCTAGTAACATTTTGTAATAATATAGCAATTTAATTAAATAATAATACACTTAATTATATTTACTGTCACATTAATGTACAAATCTTATTGCTGGAATTGTTGTTTGTTTAAAAAGATTTTATATAATTGAAATACCTACCTTTATTTTACTTTTATTGATGTGGTTTTATTGCAGCTACTGTAATTTACTAATAAGAAAAAAATTACTAAATAGTTAGGTACATATAACCTTAGCAAATAATTGAGGAATCATACCTAATAGTGTAAGAAAAAAAATGCATATAAGAAGATAAATGAATATGTACATTTTAGAAAACATTTATTATATACCTCATTGTATTAAAACGCACTCGGACATAATGGCACTCTGTAATATGTGTATTCACCTTTTTTGATTCGAATTTATACTTTAAACTACTCACTAGAATATTGATAGAGTTAAACTTGAACTCGCTGCTAGAAAGGAGAATATTAACTTAGGTATCGTAATGATGCATGACGTAGCTTTAGCTTCGTCTTTCCGAAACGAAATTCTAAAAATTGTTTAGTGATTAGTAACTAAGAACGAAACCGTTAGATTTAAGTAAATAAATTCATACCTACTGTTTTTAATTTGGAATAGCTAAAGGAACACTGAATTGCTATGAGATTGTAATATTGACACTAGTAACTGGTTTATTTAAGCGCGAAAGCATGCCAATTGATTAAGTTTGTTACGTAAAACAGTTTTTTTTAATGCAAACATCCTATGATTGACATAGATTGATAACCTTCGTAACAAAATAAAAAAAGCGTTGCAAACTAAAAAAGTGGATTTAACACAGTTCACTCACTTTTGTGAAATATACCTAATCAAAGTGCCTGAATAGTTCTCACTACAATAAAACCATTTTTTTAAATATTAATGTATTATGTATCCCACATTTAAAAATTGAAATAACCCCTAACTGTACCATTTTTAAAACAGTCAGTGTATGATGTGTAGGTAACTTTCTTACATTGGCATATAAGTAACTATGCACATGTAGTAAGTTGCTTTAAAGCAAATGTGAAAATGACCTACTGTATAACGTGTAATTTCACTATCGCATAACCATTACGGAACAGTGAAATAATTATAGGTAATCAAGTTTTTAGTGCTAAGATTTTTTTGTGTTTAAAATATTTACATCAATATGGTAGGCTTAACCGCAGTCAGTTAAAATATCAACTGGCGCGACATTTATCCAATAACACCAATAACAGAATCCAAAGTACGTTTTTGAAAGAGATGCCTTAGTTAGTCTTTGAAGATTGAGTATAAGTGAAACGATATTTACAATTATGAAATGAGCCAAATGAGAGAAGCTGCAATAGTGAGTAAAATGTGTACAAAAAATAACTTCCAAGCATGTTATAATTGGATGATAATTGAATGTTCATTAGCAAGTTATTAGGAATAAACGTGTCATATTTTTTAAACGACGATTTTAAGAGCACCGACTTTTTATACAAACTGGCAAGTCCAACTTAGTAGTCTTAATAAACTTACAACGTATACCTAAGCATATACATTACTTACAAAGATAGTTTACATGCAAACGCTTACAGATATTCTAAATATATGCATAGGTACTTTTTTCCGTATTTTGAGTGTAAGTAAGTAACTATAAAAACTCAATGTTATTTATGGCTGTCATGACAATTTTCAGCGAGTTATTTGTAACTGCGTACCTAGAGTATAGAATAGTAGAGCGTATTTATCAGAAGTAGTAAGTGGACATTATAATTCGTCAGTTTGTACAAAAAGGCACATGGCATAACATTTTAGCATAACCATAGAATCTTAGTAGTAAACAGGCTAAATTATAAATGATTCGCCTTATATAGCACACTCACAGTGTCTTAATAACAAACCGCTAGATTTCAGTATTTAACAGATTAAGTAAAAAGCACTCCACATAGAAATAAAAGCGATTTTAGATAAATAACTCAATAAGACTAGGACTTTATTTTCTTATTGATGTTACTCCAGTGAATTTGTTACGATGAATATTTTTTATTTTCTTGCTCAATATATCTATCTCTTAGAATGTAATCTTAAAACAAGTAAAAATAACTATGTCTTGATATCTATGAATCGTAGTGTGAAAGCTGTATTGTATATACTCGTATTTTCATTTTGATTAAACCTTATTTATTATTTTTTAAACATAATAATTTATTTAAATACCTAAGTCTGATACCTTAATAATAATATTTACTTATGTCTGGTCTTATCATACTACGATGAATAGACTGATCTCTTGTGAATGTGTAGTGTTATACTATAATTATTGCTTTTTATGTGATAAACAAAATCTAGATGGTTCATTGCTGTTGTTCAATTCTTTTAATCAGTGATATTTTTAAACTTATAAAAAACGTTAAGTTTCAAATATTTTATAGTCTTTAATTCCTTTGTTAACGGAAATATTATCATAATTAAATTATGTCAGTATACATATTATAGCCAACTATTTATTAATAGTCAACATTCCGTTACTCATAGATTTTAAATGCCACTATGTATATTTTTACATATTTCACAGATTGAGGGGTTACTTTAAAATTTAAGGAAATCAGAAATTGTTGCGTATTAAAAAAAACACTAGTGTGTGTACAAACATTGATAATCAAAACTCGAGATTTCGTAAACGCCTTTCAATTTATCAAGTGTCTAAGATGAGGCGTAGCAAGATAGTATTTAATAGATTCTAGCAGTATCTAGCGTTGAACCAACATCTGAGCAATAATTATCGAAAAATACAAATAATGATGAATAAGTTATAACTCTTCACCTCTATGAACCATAACTTTGCACATGAATTTGAGTCGTTTTGCTAACAATAAAAATAGTAGTCCTAGAACTTTACATTGTATTGCTCACTTACATTTTAATATACGAGTATGTATCTATCAATTATAACATTGATACAGCTACCAATACTTACTTCACTAAATGTGCACTATATTAACGATTCGGACGAGATATTTCTTTCTAAATTACTTATAACTAAAAAAACGCTCAAAACGGCATTTGCAACTATGACGACATTATTCAATTAACGATAACAATAATTTGTGAAATAAAACGAAATTATGCCTACAAGAACATGTTACCTCGAATGAAATACCACCTTTTAGAAGCGTTAACAAAAACTAAATTTAAACTAACTTACGAGTAAAAAAAAACGAATAGGTTTACTGTAATGATGTAGGTGTAGAAAATAAAAAAATAGATCCTGATATAGGATATAACAACCCTTAAAGGAAGTGACTAAAATCTGCTGATTGGAAAGAGTGGTTAAAAGACATAGAGTCCGAGGTATTTTGACCGCGGCTTAAATAATTATGCTATAGCCGTTATGTACGGCCATAACGCCGGTGTCAAAAATCTAAGGTACTTATGAAAGATTATTCTGACCTTATATAAAATTTGGGTGAAGTGAATTATTCTAATTCATCGGTGTAAAGATTGATATGATTAAAGCGATAGTTAAACGAAAACATAAAGCAATAGATATGCCATAGCACTTATTCATATTTTGATAGCATATAAAAATATTTACGCTTTATTATTACGTAGTTAAATAAGTATTTACAGACATTTTATGATTTACCTCTGGAAAATACTTATAATTTTAACGGTTTAGATGTTTAACATTAATAAAATAGATATGTAAACTTATCAGAACGATATTTCGCGAATCGGTTTTTTACATTATTATTAGCCACACTATAGTAACGTGAGTACTAATGAGTATAATAAGTAATAAAGAAAAGAAAAAAATAAACATTTTTCAAATAAACCTGTGTTTTAATTAAACCAGATAACTTTTTACGTACTACTGCAATATTTTCAATAATAAAATAATAATACAAAAAAATTGTTTCATTTCTGAATAAGAATTCTTCGGAAACCTATTTTTACACGGCTGCATCAGAAGGAGGGTAATGTTTTTTTTTTAAGTGTGTATTTAATTGAGTGTGTACTGTACTGTACACTCAACAAAATTCAATTAAACAAAAATACACTTTAATTTGATATTCATCATTGTTCATATAAAAAATAGTTTGTTACGTCGTGTCTGATTATTATTTTTCAACACAGGATGTACTTACAGGTTATTCAATATTTTTTAAAATTATTTTTAGGTCCGCTAATTCTACTAATATTAACACTATCTGCCGCATCAGAGAAGTCAATTAAAGTCCTTCATTAAGTCTCCTGCCTTTAATTTTTCATCGAAAAAAAACGTGACAGATCGAGACTTCTACGAGTAACTATAAACTTACGACTTGACTCAAATAAATCTGGGACTGAAATAAACAAGTAACACCGTACCGCGTTGGCCCACCCCCAATCATATCTGTTAGGACTAATAGAGTAATAATAATGTCTTCCTAGCCGAAATTCCACTACGGCGGCCTATCTCAACAGAGATTAGCCAACTGCGCAGGACATATTATAGTGCACAAGCGTGTGCGCATTACACAGGTGCACTCTCTGTTCCTTCACTCTCATAATTTGGTGAGACGGCAGTCCGACATGACCGTAGAGAGATCAAGCGCAAGACCAACGGCTTAACGTGATTTCCGAGGCACGGAGGTGTTAACACCACCAACTTCTTGACTCCGGAGCTGTGTCTGGGTTATTTCAAGACAGAAAAACCCAACACTTTCGGCCCGACCCGGGATTCGAACCCGGGACCTCGTGGATAGTACCCAGCGTGCTGACCACTAGACCAACGAGGCAGTCAACTAAACTAATAAAGTAATACACACACATACCTGTAAATTAAAAATAAAG
This sequence comes from Pyrausta nigrata, assembly GCA_949316185.1. Lineage (NCBI taxonomy): Eukaryota > Metazoa > Arthropoda > Insecta > Lepidoptera > Crambidae > Pyrausta > Pyrausta nigrata. The sequence goes on from OX438936.1 coordinate 8,597,357, forward strand.
GGTTTTGAAACTTTTTGTATGAAAGCTGATTTGCATTTTTTTAAAATTGAGGCACACGATGTTAGTGACATGTGTGGATAGAACACACATAGAGAAACCAAAAATGTCTGGTAACATCTTACTCTAAAGTGTCATATAACCAAGATGTTTTAAGGAAAAAAACGACATATGCGTACAACGACAATCATTAAAACCATGCAGACTTTTAACTTTTAGACTATTATTATTACTGTCTAATGGTCGAGACTAGATGGTAAATTATATTCAAAAAATTAGGTACCTACCATAACACTACTAGGATCTACTACTAGCTTGAAAACTTTTAAGTGAGTAATTTGTAGCCAAGCTTATCCTATAGCTTATCCTATATATAAAGTGTAAGCAAGTCTTGCTCGTCAAGTAAGCCTTATTACATCGTTTTTAGGGCCATAAACCGAACCGTAACGCCCGCGTGCATAGTAATATTACGCACTAGTGCGCAATAGAATTATACCTATAAAGTTAAGGTAGTACCTAACTGCAAATTATTTGTGAGTAAACAGAGCATTTTCAATTTATCCGGGTAAAACATTTTTTTTGTTACAACAGATTATATAATACAACAAAGAGATTTTATGCCGCCGAAAATCCATTTACATTTTTGGAACAAATAATTGTGTCCCAAATTAAAAGAAAAACACGTATTGTTCTCAAATTATTTACAACTAGCAGTTCCCCGCGACCAAAAGTCGGATTTTCCATACAAATTTTTATCCCCCATTTCACCCCCCTGATGATTTTATAGCGCGACAAAAAGTATCCTATGTCCTTCCCAGTGTCTCAAACTATCTCTGTGCCAAATTTGATTTGATTCGGTCCAGTAGTTTCAGAGCCTATTCGATGCAAATAAACAAACAAACAAACAAATCTTTCCTCTTTATAATATTAGTATAGATTCGCAATAATTCGTTACAAAATATTTGCATTTTATCACTTAAATTATAATTTTGAAGTAGGCTGTATGGCTATTATTATATGTAATCTACCACCATACATTTGGCACGTGAAAAAAAAAACTTGGGCGCCATTTGCCATGATTTTAATTTTTTGTTTGTCATCGCATTTGTTGCTGTTATATAATTGTAAAAATAATAAGTTTTAGCGCAGAAGATGAACAATTAATTGTTTTTTAACCCCGCCAGAAATAATATGCAAACAAAAGCCTAATCTAGTTAAAACCAACAACCCAATATCGTTTTGAAAATTTTACATTCACCAAGTGTTTTATTAAACTACTTGACCGTCACTGGAAGCTTTATATTGAGAAAGCATATCCGTATCCGTCGATTTCTACCAGTTCTAGTACCTTTTTACCCCTTCCCTTGTTTCCGGGACAGTGGCGACACCTGGCGGCCGCGCGACATTTTTAGTTTCCTTTAGTGTGTAGCGCCATTTTTGTTCATTGGCGTTTTGTATTCCGTCGAAGAAACTTGTGCGCAACAGGCTCTGCCTCTGCCACACTGTAATTGCTTAAAAATAATTTTAAGTTAAGTAATTATAATCAAAGTGAGTGAATATAAAACCACGTAAGTAGAAAAAAAATCTACCTTACGAATTGTTGTTCACAGTGAAAATACCACGCAGTCATGACATTCAACGGTTTTTCCGTTCGGATCTCGTGGTAAGTTTTTTAAAATTGCCAGTTCGTAATTTATAGATTTTCACTTCTAAGTCAAATAAAATAAGTACCTACCTACCTAGTTTTTTTGAATGCATGAAAAGTAAAGTAACAACGCATCGAGCAGAACGCGACGGGGACGCAAACGTGCTCAGAGTAGTTCTAATGACAGCAGTTCAATATCAAGCTCGTTTTGTCTCTGGCTCGTGTTCACTGGGTGTGCTTACTTCTCTTACAGGGCTGACCGTTCTTATTTGTGGGACCGGCAAGGACAGAGGCGGTCACGCCGCCGCTGTCAGCCCTGTAAGAGAAGTAAGCACACCCGCCATTCCGAATACCTAGGAAATGGGTGAGCTCTGCATGTTTCTAATCGTATTGGTCCTACTGATAATTGAAATAGTGTTGAAATATAATTTGTTTTTATAAATTAAGCAATTTCTTTACAAGTTTGTACGTGTTGATATAGATTATCAATACGGGGTTCGGTTTGTTCAGAGCTTAGCGAAAAACAACGTCACTGACGACTGTCATGGCGACGAACGACATATCTTTACTTACGATACCTATTGAAAATGTTGCTACCCAACGCTTGGGTTGTTTCTCTTGGGCAGAAGTTAAATTAATGCTGATACATAGAAAAATTACAACCACACTAGTTATAAAACTAGAAACAAACGAGATGGTAAAAACATTTATGACACCTTCCGCTACCAGGCATAATATGTTCATAGGTCTTATCCTGCTATATTCTATCAATGCTTTTGCTTTCGGTATATTTTGCACGGTAGCCACTACGTGGAGCCAATTACGTTTTAAATTGCTTTTTGTAACAATTCCTCTACATTTTACCTAAGTTATCGAAATTTATGTCTGTAACTTTAGCCTGCATGCACCTTTTACAACCGTTTTAGAAAAGGGTAATGTAATGTCAGTAAAAATCAAATCAAAATATCATTTATTTGTAAAAAGTTTTACAAAGCATTCTTTCCATCAAAGTCGGGTTACAATCTAAATCTAGTGTAACTAATGGCCGCACCTCGCGAGGCGGGGCAAGGGCGTCCGAAAACCAGCAGTTCCATCGTGTGGAACTCATAATATTTTTCATGAACCGAACCTGACTTCATATGCACATGCATTCATAGTTATAATATAACAATCCACACCGCGAGGGTGGGCCCTCGAGGTGTGGATTTAACCAAGGTAAGTTTTCGCATATGGATCACTTAAATGCTCAATATAGCCGCCCTTTGTGAGGGCATGGCTTGCGAAAACCAGCAGTTCCATCGCATGGAACTCATAATATTTTTCATGAACCAAACCTTACTTCCTATGCACATGCATTCTTATTCATATAACAATCCACACTCGCGGGGTGGATTCAACCAAGGTAAGTTTTTGCATATGGGTCAGCATTTAAATGCTCAATATAGCCGCCCTTCACGGGGGCATGGCTTGCAAAAACCAGCAGGTACATCGCATGGAACTCATAATATTTTTATGAACCAACCCTTACTTCCTATGCACATGTATTCTTATTCATATAACAACTCACCCTCGCGGGGTGGATCCAACCAAGGTAAGTTTTTGCATATGGGTCAGCACTTAAATGCTCAAGATAGCCGCCCTTTGCGGGGGCATGGCTTGTGAAAACCAGCAGTTACATCGCGTGGAACTCATAACATTTTTCATGAACCAAAGCTTACTTCCTATGCACATGCATTCTTATTCATTTAACAACTCACCCTCGCGGGGTGGATTCAACCATTGTAAGTATCTTGATATGGCTAAGCACTTAAATGCTCAAGATAGCCATTAGCCACTCTTCGCAGGGGCATGACCTGCGAAAACTAGCAGTTCCATCGCGTGGAAATCATTACATTTTTCATGAACCAAATCTTAATTCCTATGCACATGAATTGTTAGTCAAAATATAACAACCCACACTTACGGGATGGATTCAACCAAGGTAAGTATCCGCATATGGGTCAGCACTTAAATGCTCAATATAGCTGCCCTTCGCAGTGGCATGCCTTGGAAAATCAGCAGTTCCATCGTGTGGAACTTATAATATTTTATTCATGAACCAAACCTAACTGCCTATTTTCTTGCATTCTTATCATATAGCAACCTACCCTCGCGGGATGGATTCAGGCAAAGTAGCTCCCCGCACTTAAATGATCAACACGAAAGTCAGAATTCTAGTGGAAAAGGTTCATTTCACAACAGAAGCTTTCGGCCCGCTCGCGGAAGCATCCGAGGACGCTCCAAGTGGCTCTAGTGTAAGCTGAAAAACACTAGACAATGACTCGTTTCAAGCAGGTAAGTGACGTACTATCACCGATAGTGGAGGAAAATGGGAGCACTAGGAATTGTATCAAAGCTGAATATTACATTTCCAAATAAATCAGATGGATCAGCCTGTCCAATATTCGACTACGTGATAGCAACCTCAAGACTGGCTGAGCAAGTTCCCAGTCATATTGCCATTTGAAAGTGTGTGCGTGCCTTACCCACACACACAGGCGCTTTCTTACGCCTGATGTACAATAAAAAGTTGTTGGAACTGACGTGCCCGCTATTCGGCTTTAGCACGGTTCCAGAGACCTTTTACACTATCACGAATTGGCTAGCCTAAATACTGCGTGACAGATGGAATGTAAAAATAATTGTTTATGAGTCTTTTAACAACTTTTTATAGCCCAAACACACACATGCTTCGCGAGTGGGTTTGACTGAAAGTTCACAGGTTCTTGGATGTAAGATCAAGTTTCAAATCTGTCTTATATCCGCAAAGCATAACTTTTTAGTAATAATTTGGAGGACTTGGAACTATCTAAATTCCTTGCCGAAAATAAAGTCGGTTGCAAAAATACAGCGATCAATAAATCTAAGGACTACCGATTATAATTAATTGAGCTTCTAATTTTTGCCAGCTTTGTTGCCTCTCAAAGTTGGCTAAATCATCAACAGTTTTTAACATTACCAAATTTTCGAAGATCTATGAACTAAATTGCTACCAATTTAGTTACTTAGAACTTCATTAACCTCCTCCAAACGATCTAGCTCTCATGGGTCACAAGGAGAAGGGGTGTTGCGCTAAAAACAAAAATAGATGCTAACTATACTGTATGCTCTTCAGAGCCAAGCCCAAGAACTGCATCACAGTTCAGTCCTCATATCTCTTTGTCCAATGCGACATCAAGACAGCAGTGTCTCATGCACGAAAAAGGGGAGGCACGATATCGCTACTCCTGATAGAGCGACCCATAACAACGATGCCGATCACTTTTCGCATCGTCGCCTTTCTCCGGACTAGAATGGCATCTACTGCTGGCCTGGGCAAAAATTGTATTTGAATACTAAATCCCTTTTCTTCTCAAGACCGCGCATGTTGTTTACAATTTATGTGTCATGATGTAAGACCGCCAATCCCTTTTTCATGACGCGTTCAGCAGTGTTCCATGGAACGCATCGCATGGGTGTTTCTGCCACCATTTCTTATATCCAGAGTCTTGGGTCATCTAAATCAGTCAACGTCTTTCACTACGGTGGAAAAAGGTATTGGCCTAAATAGACCTCAAAAACCGAACCTAGGGTTCGGCAGCACTGCAAAAACTCTTTATCGATTCGACGACGGGCCTAATACCATCGCGGGTCGAAGACTAAACTCTCGGGTATAGAAATGTGGGGTTTGGTCCTCCAGGCGATAAAAACATTAAACCCTGAATAGTTGACCTTACTAAGATGTTCTTGGCGGAAGTCTACCCATAAAACAGATGAGGTGGCCTGGAAACGATAGACCTTTTAGTGCAAAAACGTAAACACAATAGTTTTTTATATTTTTAACACTCAGTGTTCTTTTCTTATTTATATAAGTTTCTTATTTAAACTCATATAAATACGTTATAAACAAAATAACCTTATGGTTCGCAATCGGCAATGTTTGTGTCAAATCTGCATCTAGTGCACAATTACTTGTCATATAATACAACTTTTACAAAAGTCCCGCACGTTAAAACACTGAAGCATCGGGTAATTTAAGCTCACAGAGTTGACGTTACAAATGATTTTCAAATATTGCTATTTTATTACTTCTTTGCACATGTACTTGGAATTATTTATGACTTTATCTTACTGACAATAGACTCTAGTCACTGTATTAGATATTAAGAGTAATATTTTTTCCTATTTAAGGCAGTCTGTAAACTGATTTTGAACACTTAATTCAAACTTAAATCCTGTGCTATGGTTTGACAAAACAATTGATCCGCTAAAATATAATAACGTGACGTGAATATAATGACGTGACTCGGCTAGGTCATTAAATGTATTTATTACACAAGTAATGTGTCTGTTTGGAGCCGCTTCACGTACAAAATTATAGCCTGTTTAGCCCAAGGAAATTAGCGATCATATACGTTTCAAAATGCTGCAGACGAGAAAATAGTACCTTGTATACTATCACACAATTTGTTTGAATCGATAAGCTAGCCTAATATTATATAAAATTTATGGCAATTATATACCATAGTTTAAACTATAAAGTTCTATAATCACATTGGCGTAACTGTATCCTGTTAGATACAAGTGGCGACACCAGGCAATAACAAACAGGTCTCAATATAAAGCTTCCAGTGACGGTCAAGTAGTTTAATAGCAGGGTTTTACCTGAAATAAAACGCATTTTAAAATACTTACCTCACTTGAAGCTTTCACTTAATTTCTGCCTGGTGTAAATGAGCCAATGAACAAAAATGCCGCTACACACTTAAGGAAACTAAAAATGTCGGGCGGCCGCCAGGTGTCGCCACTGTCCCGGAAACAAGGGAAGGGGTAAAAATGTACTAGAACTGGTAGAAATCGACGGATACGGATATGCTTTCTCAATATAAAGCTTCTAGTGAGGTAAGTATTTTAATATGCGTTTTATTTCAGGTAAAACGCTGCTAATAATTAAACGATTTATGCAATACATGTTTGTTTTTTCCTCGCAAGTGTGTTGAAAAAATTCTTATGAAACTCGTGAGCAACAAAATTTCGCGAATAAATTGCGAAGTTATCCGAAAAATTGTGTTTTAATGAGTATGCATTAATTGTTAAGACTACAAGGTAAAAAGGCACAAATAATTAAACAAACGTAACAAAAAACATTTTAATGATGGAATAAAATTTTGACACATCACTCAAACATGTTTTAATTGAATCTAGAGTTTACATATTTCAACAATTAAAAATATGCCTTGATGTGGCATTTCTTTCATTTTGCTTTCATTCTTGGGTTTGAAAACGTATATAAATTGATACAATCATTTATGTATCTGATAATGTTACACGTTATTGTGTGTAAGGAAAACCAAAGACCTTTAAATCAATAATTAGACTTCCAAAACTTTCGCCCGTCAATACACAAAATTAAATGATACTGCTTGTACAATGATCACTGTGATTTCTCATTTAAAATTATCCTCAATGAAAGTAACTTTAAGAACACTTTTGATTCCACTCACTCTGTTTTTTAAAAAAATGCCTATTTCACTTAACTATACTTATTATAGTTTGTTCTTTCTGGACATCGTCTGGACGGAGAGCTTTTCAATTACATTAAATATTGGGTGGTTAGGAAATATTCCTGCTTATTTTTGTAATTACTTGATACTCCTGAAACAATCAACTCATGTATGTGATTCCCCTGAAAGTTTGGATCAATAATTTAGACAAAAAAGCGTTTTTTTGAACCTACTCATTAGGTATCTAATAAAACAATCCAAAATACGTTGTCATGTAAAGTCACTAATTCTAGTTAATAAAATTTAACTCACTTATTACGAGTATAATAGATTACCTATTTCAAAACTATACCCAATTTGTAGAAAAGTGCTTTTATTAGTATGGTGGTTTCTTCTAAAACGACGGTGTTCAGCAGTAATGATGATTTAGGTTAATTCGTCAATAAATTGACCACTACATATGTAGTGGAATTTTCCAAATCTAAAATGCCACTACATTTGTCGGGGGAAATCTCGTGTTCATTAAAAAATAAGTTTTTCTATCATAATTCTGTGAAAGCCCTCGTAAAAGATTCACGCTGCACACATTATATTTACCTCGTTTTATGTAATCTTTGTTTTGTTTACTAAGCCATAATGTTGTCAGGTTTTTCACCACGTTCGTATCGTTTCCACATTTGTAAGTAAAGTGTTTCCAGATCATGGGCGTACTGTTTACAGTCAAATAATGTGCTTTCCAAACGAGCTTTTGAAACTTTAGCACGGATGTATCTGCAACTGAACAATGCATCATTTAACTATAAATGTTAGGTAAGTATTTAGGTACTTGGGTATTCATGTTCGTTAAAAACGTGTAATACTTACTACTGCCCGTTAAGTCCTAATTTTACAGCAATATCTTGGTACTCTTGTGCATTTTTTGCAATAAGCTCTGGGCACCCAAGAGTATTCAATTGCGATGCAGCTACCCTAAATAAATAAAAAATATTTAATAAAAAATAGGATTACTAACAATGGTTTGGAAGTTCCTATTTTGTTTTCGTAGTTTTAGATAAAATATTTTCCTACGACACAGTGGGTATAGATAAACGTGGGTATGGAATTTAAGGCAAGCTGTATTTTTTACCCGACTGCGGAAGGAGGGTTATGTTGTTTTTAAATATACTTAACTGGGAGTAGTTTGGTGTAGGCACCGTGCATTTTTTGATATTCATAATTATGTACTGAAAAAAATATTTATCTAGAATTTTAGTGCCTGCAATACAACAAAAACTGTGACTTAAGCCTTTCACATATGGAGTTCACCAACATACGGTTATTTTAAATCAGATGGTTTAGCATTAGTTGACATATTTTAACTGTAAATCAACCTTTACAGGCTATTTAAAAAAATGATGAACTCTGCTCTAGATCTCATTGTGATCAACGGTAAATTATACTCGTAAGCTCTGCCGTAGGCAATGGTTAGTTTTTGACATTTCCATACAAAAAGCATAGATTAACTGTTGGACCTTAAAGTACATCATAAACAGGGCCTTACTAAAAATAAAAAAATGCTGCATTAAAGCTTCCAGAGAACAGCATTATTATTTTTGTTACAGCATTGTACTGATTAACCACATCCTTAAATAATATACATATTCTTTAATAATTATACCTACATCACATTGTTTTTTTTTTTGGTAGGTAACACAATTTACCTTGATGCTAATGTCTTTCCCGGGAGGGTAACGAGCGGCGTCCCTGCCCATAATACGTCCATTGCTGTCGTATGACCGTTACATAAAGGAGTATCTAAACAAACATCAGCTAACTGTCCTCTGCGAACGTGTTCTTCTTTGCATGCTATGTCAGAAAATATAATTCGACTAGGTAATAACCCTGCAACAAATTAAAACAAATAAGAATTGTATAATTGTTTTAATTATTAAGATTAATTGATATTTACCTGACTTTTGGGCATATCTCTTTATGTGTGGCTCTCCGGCTGGAGGAAAACTCAAAAGCCAAAGAATACTGTTTGGCACTAACTTTAAAATGTTTATCCACATATCCATAATAGATGGATCTATTTTGTATAATTGATTAAAATTACAATACACAATTGCATCATTAGGAAGACCGTATTGTTTTCGTGAAGTATATACTATATTGTCAAATTTCTCTTCACCGGATGCTACTTTTTTGTTACTACGATGAATTGATATACCATTCTCAATCGTCGCATTATTGACTAGTACCTAAAATACATATTATTTATTAATAAAAAATGCAATGAGGGCTTAAAACGAACGATAAAAAATAAATACCTGCAATTGTCTTGAATTCATTGTCATTTCCATAACATAACTTGGAATGTTAACTTTTCTTACTATTTCTTCTATTGGTGGCAATTGTTCGAATCGGACCATTACTTTACTTTCATTTATACATAGTATCTTATTTATATCTATATTTTCGGTGGAATTAATTAAAGCTTTATTAAAATCGTATGAGTTATCTTCATTCACATTCACTTTGTAGTGCATTTTTAAATGTGGAAACATTTGTTGATGATCTCCGATAAAATATGTATGCTTCATATATGCAAACTTTTCGGTAAAATCACATTTCATTTCAGGAGGTGATGATATTTTATCTGTTATGATATAATCTATGTAATCAGCACCGCTGGTACCAGGATATCCTAGCCACATTACCTGTATAGGCGCTGGTTTTAAAGCGAATATTTCATTTCGAGCTCCTTTTGTGTAACCATTCATATTGACTAAAATATCAATCCCGTCATTGTAGATTTTTCTTGCAGCTGATATATTACACGGAACTTTTGACAGGTCATAGAAATGTTCCGATTCCTTAACTATTTTACTACGGAATGTCGTTCCATCGTCTGGATTCAAAGCATAGCAGAAAACGTCAACTTTTGTTCTGTCATGTAATTCTGGAATAGATTGCATCAGATGTGATGTCGGATGATTACCAAAATCGCTACTAACGTAACCAACCCTCAAACGTTTATTTATCGTTCGTTTGTTGTGTTCAAAACTTATATCACCCAACATTTGGACTTTATCTTTATACAAGTTTGCATGTCTGACGGCAATTTCTTTTCTAGCTTTGTTACACAATGGATATAAAACGGAATGGTGAGGATGTACAGAAGACAATTTATCGCTTTTCAATTGATCATCTACAATTGCAATAATATTATTCATTCGCTCTTCGTACTCATTCCAATCACAGATAATTTGTAAGCAATGAACCAAATTACAGTAAGCATCAGGAAAATCGGGTTTTAATTCTAGAGCATTTTTGTAAGATTCTATGGCCTCTGTGATGTTTCCCATGTCTTTGTATATGCTTGCTAGATTACAATGAGCATCAGCAAATGATGGATTAATTTGTATAGCTTTTCTAAAACATACGAGTGCACCCGCCCCATCTTGTAATTCCCTCAGAGTGTTTCCCATGTTACTGTATGCATCTGCAAACCTTGGCTGTATATTTATAGCTTGCCGGTAATGAACAAGTGCTTCATGCAGTTTTCCTGTAACAAATGCAGATTGCATTAACAGATTTTGAAACAGAGTAATGACCTAACTCGATTAAAATAAGTTATTTTTAAAATAAGAACATTAAATCCTTGTTGGTTTAAAACAGTTTAGCAGAATACACATTTGCTTATTTTCAGACACAAAATCCGCTTAGCGTATAGTCTAAATAATTTGATAGGTTCAATTTGACAGTTGACACATAGGGTCGGGTGATTATGAATCGGTAGGTAAAATAAACGATTTGGCGATCAAATTGACTTACGATCGATTGAAAATATTGTTATTCATTACAAAATATTTAACGGTTTAGTGGCTATTTATTGCATAAGTAAGTTTCAGAATTACGTTCTATGAACCACAAATTAAATTAAGTCTTTAAACTTAAAATTGCATCCTAAAAATGTTATTTGTTCAATACCAACCGATGAATCGAAATTATGAATGAATCGACAACCGTCTTGGTGTAGTGGTGCGCGCCCCGGACTTCTAAACCAGGCGGTTGCGGGTTCGAATCCCGCAAGGGGCAAATGTTTGTGTGATGAGCACGAGCATTTCTACGTAAGTCATGGATGTTTATAAATGTATATAAGTATGTCTATCCGTTATCCTAGTCTCCATAGCACAATCTCACGCTTAGTTTAGGGCTAGGTAATTGGTATGTTTGGTAAAAAAAATTATTTATTATTATTATTTATTTATTGATCGATAAATCTGTACCTCCGTAACGAGTGAATACGTGGCAACACTAAAATTATGAATAAAACAGAAAAGAACACTGCCGTTCTAAGACGTCTGTCAGCAGTAAAGAATTTAGATTCATTTTACGCTTTATGTACAAAATATAAATTAAAATGTGTCGCATTTGCATATTTTTAAGTCGGTGCTATCCATTTTTGCTTGTTTGAAACTCAAAAGCATTTTATCTTTATTGTTTTATGTATGGTCTATGGGATCCCTCCGCATACACTGCTACGTTCTTTGATAATTTTGAGCAGTCAAATTGAACCTATTAGATTATTCAGACTATAACTATTGGAACTACGAATATTTTTACTATTCACCATTTACAACATTACGCATTTTTATAAACTGTTTAACCATATTGTATTAATAAAACGTACTAACCTTGCTGTTGCAAAAGCGACGCCAAATTGCTATGTGTTGCAGCAAAGTCAGGAAACATTTCCAAAGCTCTCATATACAATTTCATAGCCTCTTTTATTTTGCCTTGTTCTCTCTTAACGTTACCAAGATTGTTGAGTGTATCAACATGTGAGGGGCATAAACGCAAAGCCATGTTATAGCACTCTTCCGCTTCTGTAACGAGGCCTTTTTCTTTCAGTGCATTAGCGAGATTGCAGTAGGCATCTGGAAAATTAGGCTGGAGCTCTATAGCGCGCCGGTACGTTTCTATTGCTAGGTCAATCAAGCCTTGCTTATAGTACATGCATGCTAGGTTTCCGTGTATGAAGCCATTGCTGGGGGTAAGCTTCAACGAATGTAAATATACCGCTATCGCCCTGAAATAGAACGACATTATGATTATTCAAATTGGCAATTCGCATGACTTGTATTTTGCGTCCTTTACATTTTACTATTATAAAACAAAAAGGACGCAGCTTGTATTTTTACATTTACAAACTTATTTTTTATTTGTGAGTCTAATGTGATTTGACGACAAAATAACGCAAAATTGTTAAGCAATGCTTTGATAATCAGCTAAGCAAAGACCTAAACTAATATACTTGTATTTAATAAATGTATTCCTACAAAGGTTCTTCCAGAGGTTTAATTATCTCTCGGTTTATATGTCATAAAATATGTCGTCTTGCGTCGTAGAATTATTTTTATAACTGAATTCATTACATTAAACGCTATTTATTTAGTACTAATATCAGTTTTAGTACCAACTAAACAGAATAAGTTTATACATAAATATTCACTATTATGACACACTAAACAAAAGTGAAAGATTTAAAAATTAATATCTCAGTAATAAAAACCCTAACCAGTAATTAAAGCCATAATAGTGGACCCAGGAAAAAAGATATAGGAAGTTTGATTGGATTGTAACAAGTGAAATGTAGTTAATTTCTACTTTTGTGAACATCAAATGCCGATATCAGGGGCTATATTTAAAAAAAAACGATTAATTGGTGCTGTAAGCTTGGCAACTATACAATACTCCAATGCTGAATTAAATTTCAGAAAGTAAATGACGTCTTTCAAGAATGTCTCCGTGCTTCGCGTGATAGAATTATATTTATAAGTTTAAACCACCTTCATAGGGACTCTTGCTGTAACGCATTTACTTATATTTATATAGGTATTATAAAACAGACAAACTATTATTGTAGGAACGAAAAGCATAATAAGACACTTTGGTTATCTTTGAAGAAAGACAATATACAATTTTAAGAAGCTGCCATTCAACTATTCTGTCTAACAGATATACGTACTTTAAGGTAGAATACGTATAAAATAACAGTGGTCTTACTTAATATTAGATATTTGATCATTCACAGTAATTTGTATTTGATATCACTAGGCTTATAAACATTTCTAAGGAATTTATTAGATTAATATATATATTTCATTTTTTTTTCTAAAAATAGTTTTAGTCTAAACATTTTTCTTGCTAAATTACCTTTACTACATCTCCATATGTTTATCTACATTATGACGTGCTGTCTTTTGTACCTTAAGTTCAAAGTTGTTGGGCCGTATGAGCGCTTCAAAACAAAACCGACAATCTGAGTTTCTTTCTAAGTTAGTTGACAATCTTTTAGGCAGCTAATTGAGATGAGCAACAAGTAAAAGTCAGAAAACCATGTTGTTGTAACGTAAAAAATAAGGCAAAAGTTTCTACTGAACAATTGAAGCCGCTGTTCGATGTTGTCGAGCAGTACTTGTTGCTATATTAATTTACTGTCTGTAAAATGTGATGAAAACGTATGAAAACGTATGTTTGTATTTACATTTCTTCTTTATCGAGAATTTACATAGATAATAGGTACATTAAATTAAATATCATCTATTACATAGGTAAGTTACATCAATAAAAAATCATCAGCAATTCAAATTCGCAGAGCAAAAAAAAGAATTATAGGGTTAATTCATCAGGCATATGGTAAGTATTGCGTTCGTGTTGTAATTACCAAGGTTTGGTTTCCCAATTAATAAAAATATTAGCTCAGAGTACTGTTGCAACTTTCAACAAATAATATAAAATGGCTAGGCGGATAATTAATTGAACCAGAAATACAGAACATTTAACAACTTGGCGTACTGAAAGTTGGGCTAACTTATGACCTGACTGAATACGAACATCAACATCAAGGTTAATTTACTGTTTATAATTATTTTACTGACTAATATTCAAGTTATGGATTTCGCAGTGCTGTGACAAAAATCTAGCGTTATTCCATATAGGTCTCAAAATCAATATCCAATTTAGCTAAATTACTATTTACTGACTGACTATAACAGTATCTGCACAACCGTTATAAATGTAAGCGATTTATCAGACGTCTTTTATTATGATAGTTAGGTAACGCAAACGCAATCGACCAGTCACATTCATGTTTTTAATATTTCAAAATATGAAAGTGGATCATGGTCACTGAAACCAATTACTATAATTATGGTGTGGCGAAGAGGGTGTGTGCTAATCAAACCACTCAGCTGGTATTACTGCGTGCTTACTAATTCAATAACCTAAGTCACGATTTCTAAAGTCATTTCTACTATTGTTGAGATATTAAAGTTTAACCCTGTTTGGACTCACTCTGTATATGAACATACTCTTATTGATATTTTCATATATTTCATGAAAATAATTGCAAACTGATAATTGCGTCGAAAACTACACCTTTGCGAAATCACAAGCTTATTAGAAGTTGTCTGTATAATCATTTTAATTCTATGCACGATCACTTTTAACTTTGTTACTATAGTAGAGCCCATTTTTTAAATATTTGCTTACATTTTAAAGCCATTAACTATTACATAGTAAATATATACATATTACTTTTAAGTATAAAAATACTTTAAATTTGCCCTTTAGATAACTTTTTTTATATTACTTTTTATGAAAAAATCGTAATAAGGTACTGTTAAATTTATTTACACACCATCAATTGTTTCGTAACAAATTATGTGTGAACGCATTTTTTTCAATTCCGTGCAAAAATACTAACCTCTTGATTTTATTTTTGAACCAAGCAACACATCCATTGGAGAATTCAGCTGCTTGTGCCGCGGCTGCAAGTTTGGGTGGCGCGATGTTGATGACAGTATACACAACAACGCATTGGTAATCCATAACACCGACATGTCCTCTAGGCGCACAAGGATGTACTGGGCACCGGTCACTGCGCGCTTACTGTATCATCGAAGACGCGCGCGCGCCTCTGGCAACTTCCCCAACCGGAGATGAGGACCGACGCTACGTCGACGCAAACCGCGGCCTTCACAAACCCGCACGTTTATAAACTCAAATCGTGAACATATTTCACAAGATCTATCGGCGACACTCTTCACGCACCCGACATTAAACGCGTTAAAAACATCCACGTTCCATTCTATCCGATCAACTTTTTAATCAACGTTTTTATGGCTATATTATTATTAGTATCTTAATAAAATGCCTTTGAAAAACTTATCTGTCACGTGTAAACGATCAGCTGTTCAGACCAGACAGCTGTTATGCGACCGTTTATTTTCATATTGTTTACATCGCGACGCAGAACTGTTACGAGATTATTGGATCCGTTGTGGAGGGAGCCGTTTGATTACATAGTGGAACTTTATTGTAGAACCGCGTGATAAAACTTTTTAAACAGCTATAAAATGTTTACGGGTTTGTGTACAAGCGTGCATGTGCGAAACAGTGATATTGATTAGCGTGGGCGGGCGACAAGCGGTGGACTCGGCGGTGGCGTCGGCACGCGTCGGGTTCTCGACGCGACTGCGGCTGTTTTGGGCTTTCCCACTGGAGTCTACCTTATGAGACGTCATACTTCAAGTTTTGTTATTCTCAAAATCATCGTAACAACGTTTTACTGAATTTACCTACTGACACACTTTATACCGAAAATCAAACTAAACGCCAATAGTCAAACAACAAGTGACACGAACTAGTTGATCCGTACTTTTTCGGATACCTTGTCCTAGCGATCTTTGGATTGGACTGTGGACCAGTCCCAGTTCCGCAATGCTCCACTGACCTATTTTTGAGGTAGTATTTAATTTATCGTACGTGTGAAAGGCATTTTACATTTTATCAATATAATTCATATTCTCTCTCAAATAAAACTGAAATATTAACTGTGATGTAAATATCGTTTAATCGTTCAGTGGATTTAGCGAACTTTGTACCGTCTCTTCAGCACAGATATTCAGGTTTCACTAATTGCCTCAGATTTTTATATTATTTCTCTTGCTCCATAAACATAGTGAAATTGCTCCGTGGCGATTTATGTTCTTAGAGACACATTTTAGCTAGACTGAAACTGATTTTAATGTTACCATAACCCACCCTATTTGTGGATTGTAATACTTTTTGTGAAGAAATAAAGTTTAATTTATTCTTATTATTCGTTTTTACTCATAAAGCTTGGAGTTCACCAACACATGTTTATTTTTTAATTAGGTTTAGAAAATTTGACAGTTTTTGTATGGAAATTCTGTCAAATTTACTGTCAGTCGAAGTTCACCGGCTGCTTAAGATTGAACTCGGGTTCTAGAAATGTATTTTCTAAGCCGTCAAACTACGAAACTGAGTTAGACTCAACTAATTCCATTAGAAGATCGATTTTATAAGTTTAGTTAGCACCCATGTGGAATAGAAATTCCATATCGCTTGACTGACATTATATAAATGACTACTAGTAATTGTGAATATCATCAGGCCATTTGATGCAATGTCAGTGGCCTGACAATGTATACGCAAATTCTATTAGCCAAGCGCCTTTTTATAAGATCGATACACGGCACTGTCTTCGCCTTTGTCTCTCAAAATATGTATATCCTTATTAAAAAAAATAACTATGACTTAATATTTTTAATAATTGACATAACACCAAGGTTATTTCTGCCTTTACCGGAGCTAAATTACCAATCATGTGACGGCAACATTTTCAATGTTATGCTAATTTTGTCACTACTCTTGACACTTGCCAACTTTCTTACGATTTTGACAGATACGTAAGTAGATAAAATTAACTTCAAGAAACATTGCCAAGGTTTTTCGTTTAATATACACGGGATGGCACATTATCTTCCGTATTTCAAACATATCGTTCTGATTTACGAGTGTTGGCTTGCGCTACTTCGGGCACGGCTAGAATGAATTAAAAATTGATTTTTAATCCTCACTCATCTACCGATTCCACCGGCATGACCTCATTTTGGATGGTTTCGACATTTTTATTTTAAAAATTAATGGTGGTATCATTTTGGCAGCATGCCCAAACCGCTACAGAAGGCAACGTTTCGGTCGTCAGATAAACGTTTTCTACAATTCGATGATTTTTGATGGCTTGTATGGTATGTGCGACGATATAAGCGCTTTCTCTATTCATTATTACTTACTTTATATTCCTTGGATATGTTCCAAACTCGTGGTTAACAATGCTGTTAATTTCACATCGTCTAGGGTTTGATTACGATCGTTAAATCATTTCTATTTTGGCTCTGACAGTAAAGGAATGTTTACGGGTATAACCAGAGGTATGGTTTATAACATGTCGGTTTATGTTTAGTGGACCTGTTCGACGTTCGTGCGTTTGACTGAGCGCTACTTCGTCATCGATATATTTTCAGCCGGTTAGGCAGGTAGGTACCGAATCAGTGAAACGCTTTGATGTCAGTTTCATGTTTTCTATCGATGTCACAGAAGTTTTTATAGGGTTGGTGGACCTTAGTGTTATTAGCTGGAATATACATTAAAACACAATTCTATTTTTTGTTATATATAATCTGGAATAAGTCTCATAAATTACGAATAGTTCCTTTATTGTAAATATAATGATATCTAAATTGATAAAAGTTTACAAATTCAAATACTAGCGATGAATATTAGAATCGTACGTTTTCAAAATGTATTTATTATGTTACAATGATAGTGCATTAAAAAGAGGTAGATGTGTCACTAGCGCGCGGAAATCGATTTTGAGCATTTCGTTCAATTTTGCATTAAAGTTTCTTACACATATAACATTTGACAAGTAAAAGAACGTGTGCTCGGCGCATCAAATTCTAATCGCCGCGCAGTAGGAAATAACAGGTCTCACCTATTTTTATATACACTGTCATTGTTATGTTAGAATATAAATGTTTTATTGAACGTTAATTAGGTATATATAGTTACTTGTGGTATTATTACAGTATACTTACTAAGATATTTATAAATTTTTAACCTACCGTAGGAAACATTTTTAAGTCACGGAATATAAAATTTTAAAACTTAGTTCAAATTCGTGCATAAATCAAACATCATTAGCGATATAATTCTTATTTAAAATGTCTTCCATCCATCATGGCAGGCG
Source organism: Pyrausta nigrata (assembly GCA_949316185.1). Classification (NCBI taxonomy): domain Eukaryota; kingdom Metazoa; phylum Arthropoda; class Insecta; order Lepidoptera; family Crambidae; genus Pyrausta; species Pyrausta nigrata. The sequence continues at coordinate 8,615,625 of OX438936.1, forward strand.
AGGGTCGAGTAGGTGCTGCATTACTTGGAGAAGTCTGGCCTTGGAGAAGCACCGCGGTCGGAATTTGGCGTGCTACTCCCAGATGCGCTTTGTGGGCTTCTTTCATTAACCTAAACACAAATATTTTATTAAGTGTATTAATCTTTCTATGTACAGTCGGTAGCACATCAGGTTACCCAGGTAAACTACGAAAACAGCTTTTATTACGAAGGGAGTAGAGGAGGTCTCAAAGTCAAAGAGGGGAAGTCTGACGTGGCCGTGTGTACAGTAGCATATCTGTTTTGATTGGTCAATAAAAGCAGTATAAATTGTTGCTATAATTACATTCACCTAATATTATTTTTAAAAGAGACATAATACCTATGGTACCAACGACTTTTAATGTAGACGTCTTGTCAGATATCTTGATGTTTTACAAATGCTCAATATTAATATAATTCATAATCTTCTACCTCTGTTCGGTGATATGATTCCCTAATCAATGTTATGCATGATGACGTGGCAAATGTCATATTTGAATGCAAAATTGAGCAATTGCTCAAATTTCTGCGCGTAATGACCCATCTACCTCTCTTTTAATGCACTATAATTAGGGGGGGGAGGGGTACTATAATTATAATAATATTCATTTCGTATGGCTATCACCTTTGCCAGTTAAAAAAGGTTACAGCACATAATTATAACAACTCAAACCGTTCTATATTCCTTATTACTGCAACGCAAACTAATCCTCGCCTCAAGAAAATTCGTACGGTACGTACGTAGCGTACGTACGTTCCGTTTCTAAGTAAATATGTGTCCTATGACTAGGAACACATCATTTTTGGGGTTCCGTACCCAAAGGGTAAAAACAGGACCCTATTACTAAGCCTCCGCTGTCTGTCTGTCTGTCACCAGGCTGTATCTCATGAACCGTAATAGCTAGACAGAAATTTTCACAGGTGATGAATTTCTGTTGCCGCTATAACAACAAATAATAAAAACAGAATAAAGTAATATTTAAGGGGGTATCCCATACAACAAAGGTGTTTTTTTCGCAGTTTTTGGCTTGATATTAATAAGGGCAACAGGCAGACGCTTGAAATATTCACAGAATATTAATTTATATATAAACTTAAGAAAATAGGCTCCCGTACAAACGTGATGTATTTACCCTATTAAATTTAAAATAGGTCATAATATAGTGTCTAATGTTATATGAGTATGGAACCCTTCGTGCGCGAGTCCGACTCGAACTTGGCCCGTTTTTTTAATATAGTGACTGACCAACATACATCACACCCAAGTAGAATTCAATAGTTGCAATTTAGTATTTACATACCTAACTCAATATTTCAAAATTCGCTCACTGAATATAATAAATGCATTAAGTCTGAATAGCGTCTTGATTGAATTTGTAATCTATTTATGACAATTTTACGGTACATAACTTAAACTAGCGTCTCTAAACTTGAATTTAGTGAGCAATGTAACTCACTTAAGAACCTACCTACCTACTTAATAGTTAGTTTTTTATCTAAAATAATTACCACAAGTAATAACTAACATGTTTCGTAAACTATGAAGGTCTTTTATATCTGTAGTGAGACAAAAGCAGGAGAAGATTAGTAAATAACGAACAGCGATGTGATAATCGTTTGTAACGAATCAATCATTTTGTGACGCGTGAACGGAAATTGGGAGAAACTCTGCATTGCAGCGCTCCGTAAACAAATGGGATTAATTTAATATAAATACGAGTACCTACTTACACAAAGATAAATAAAATTTAAGAATAATAATAAGCAGAATGAATAAATGAATTCCACTGTGTTAACCAAGTTGTTAATTTTTAACAATACCTAAATAACTATTGTCAGTATGAGTAGTCGGTACTATAGCAATATTATTAAGACTGCGTTTACTTTTATCCATTTTTGTACAATCAAAAAGAGTAAAACTTAAATGTACTTTTTACAAAGAGACTCATTGGTGAGTGTTATTGTTGGTCTAATTACAAATTTCCTTTGAAATAATGATCAAAGGCTCTACTGTTGATTCAATATTTTACATTTTACTGTGTAGTATGTTTAGCAACTTATTTTCTGCTCATATTATTAAATATGAGTTCTGTATTACTCGTAATACTGAACATGGAAAACAGTATAATGCTCTCTTTATACTGTTCTCTGACGAAAGAACAAAGATCTGTTAAAGTTTCACAAGTTACATTTTTAGCGTTTGTCTGTCCGTGTCCAATACCTAATTTATTCGCAATTCAAGAAAATATTATTAATTAATTAATTAAGGTAACTTTATTACCTGTAGGCCCGTATGTAGCATATTCGCAATAGTTTCAACGTCGAGTGTGGAGTCCTGAGCCGATATCTTCTTGATTGCAGATGAGACAATGCAAATATCTCCTCGAAGCTCCCTAACAAGGGCAGTAATCTTCTGAGCGTTGCTCAAAACTTCAACACTTTGTGTGTACGGGTTATATCGGACACCGAAGGGACGTTGTATACTTTCAGCAAAAGCCCTGTAACATATTTTTACTAAATTGCTTGGTTGTCGCTGAGCTGGCTCTTAATAATAACATGAACGGATGAGACCTTTATATGGATTTTGTACCTTATATACGTCGTAATATTAACAAGAATCGTAAGTTCATCAATTCTCGAGGTAGTTTTTTTCAGCGATTAGTCCATTCGTGTATAACTTGACGTGTCGCTAGATCTTTAGTTCATAAACTTTCCGCCAGGAAGCGTGAGTTGATCAACAAGCTATCTTATACATGGTTATAACTTTACGCGTTTATTTTCCGATTGTTATTAACAATCAGAAAACTCGGAAACTACTTCGAAAATTTATAAACTTTTGATATTTTGTTATTTTCCGGTGACATCATTATTTCTGAAATAATTGTAACTACATTGCGCTTTTGTAACTAACGATTTTTATCAGTAGTAACAACCTAGATATTTATTACATATTCAAGAAACTTGGTGAGTTAAAATCTCAGGCAGATTTTTAGAAATGTAAGCTGTTGTAGATCTACCTGGAGTAATTTAAGATGAAAACGTGTTTCCACAAAGCCGAGACAACCTGCTACCCACGCGCTCGTCAGCTTAATGAAAAAGAGTTATTGTTTCTGTTTACAGTTAGGTATGGCTGTATTGTTACTGACGTCAATGTGTCCCACCCACGGGTATGTGACATGAAGGAAAAGTACCATAAATATTGCAGATATGATATTTCCATTCAATTAAACATTTCACATTATTCTTGTTTTAAGATACCTAACTTGTTAGTTATGAGGAATATCTACTTACGGTATTATAACAAAAAATACAGTCTGAAGCCTTATGTATTTATATGACGGCAATACTTACGTTAGTTGACAACAATGTCTCATTGATTTCTTATAAATAGACAAGGCTTAAACATTGTTTTTAATAGTTTCGTTATTGTTTATCTTTTCGACGAGCATCATTAAAATATAGTTTTGTACAAGTATGTGTCATTTTTCACATTTGGTAAATCGGTTCTCAGACGGAGCAAGCATTTTTGAAATTTTCAAAAAATTTTACAGCACAGTAATTTCACATGTGTTCCAGATAAAAACATCAAAGAATATTTTCATGAACAATATATCTCATCGACAATATTCAAATATATTAAGTACCACATAGCCGCTGGGGACGCCTTGTATCGTTGTCGATGTGTAAATATAAATATTCTTTAATAAAATAGTAATTATTTTAATGTCGTGATAAAAGGAAGTTAAAGAAAGGGAAATATGAAGATAAAACTTCTCGTTTGATTTCAAAATGATTTCAACAGCGATTGCGCGACCACTTTAGACCTTGAAATATTAATCTCCGCCATATTTCGTCTTCTATTATCGGATCTGTTTGAATAACAGGGATTGTTTGAGTGTTTTCCAGAATGTTGAGTATTTTGAGAGAGTTTTACGAGCTTTTAGTGTAAGTACAAACCGGTCTTATGCCGAGTTTCAGTTTCTAACGTAGGTACTTATACTGACAGTAAATTATGTAATGACATTTTCTTAATAATAAAGAATAAACATGCGTGTTTATGTAGGTACTAGATTGTGTAAAATTTTCTAAACAGCCGGTAAACCTCAAGACAGGTAATTTACAGGATTCCTATATAGAATATGTCAAATAATGAATATGTCAAATAATGCTAAACCAGCCGATTGAAAATTAAACATGTGTTGACAAACGCCAAGTTTAGTTAATTACCAAACCGTAAATTAAGATTTCAAATCAATCCTAGTTACTTGCATATCCATTGAACAGTTCACTGCCAGTGTAAAACACGTGTTATTGCTTTTGGGCGTTCAACCAGTTTACGACAGACACTCCTTGTAGGTAAGTATCGATTATTTAAAAAAAAAAAGAGTAACATATAAATAAACCAAACACGACATTTCTGGTTACTTACGCGCCATATCGAATGCCAATCGATCGAAAATTAAAGTATCGAACACTATTTTTTAATTGAAGCCCAAAAACATCGAACGTTAAAAATATCCAGTCATTCCTATTATTTAAAACTGACTAAATTCATCATCTTATTAATATATTATAAGTTAATACGTTGCGTAGTTAATTACATCATGAACAAAAACACATAATATATTTCGCTGGCCAGGGGAGGATGAAGTTGGCGAAACTAAAAGGGTTTCTTATTGTCTATAATAACCTAAAATTGAGACATAAAATTATGTTAAAATATCTACTGGCTAAATAAATATATGTTTTGTTCCTAATTTTAAAAACTATGCAATATAGGTATTATCATTACATTTTGATAAATTAGTCATTCGATGTAGTGAGCGTTCGACTTAATAACAATTCAATACGTTTCACGTTCGTTTATTTATAAATTCCACATTTTGAACGTTTGATGTTTTGAGTTTTCAATGAATAGTGTTCGATCATTTGATTTTCGATTAATTGGCATTCGATGGCGTTGGTAACTCCGATAGTTCGATTACCTACGATAATGACCAATCTTAGGCTATTTATTTTTATATCCTATATGATTGAGGAAAAAGCAAACGGGTTTATACAAATCCTTTAAAGCAAACCACTTTAAAGAATTTGATATTTAGGTAACCTCATTTTCTCTTTGGCTTCTTCGAATGAGTCAGTGTAATAGTATGCGTTCTGGTAGGAAGTGATGATGCATTCTTCATTCACGGTGACGTCAGGATCAAATCGTTTTATCTTTTCTGAAGTTGTAAGAGCGTGTTGGAGTTCGGCCACGGACGATAGTAAGCCGGCACCGTACACTCGAAACGAGCCATCAGTCTGCCGACACAATCCGAATTCGACAGTAAAGAAGTAAAGCTGTAAAAAAACGAATTGACAAATTAATACCCAGTAATAATATTTATAAATCATAACTTTCTAATCCGTTAGATGCTTTAAAAATGTTCAAATTGAAACATGAGTGTTTATTTTTAAAATTAGCCAAGTGGGCCGCTCACTACTCGTTCCGTATTTAAACGTCGCAAGTGCTAAGAAGTGGTTTTTGCTACCGAATATTAATTTAGTTAAACGCCGAAATTAATTACCTATCTAGATAGAAAAGCTGTAGGCTTTGCGCGCCATCCAATACGATTTGAACACGAAACACTGTTGTTCATTTTTAATTTTGTTATTATTAAGAGTGGTATGGTTTTCATTCTTGTCAATAATGAATTTCACTCATTAGTTTGTTTCTGTTACTTATTGTTTTACTTAAATAAAATGTACAAAATTTACATTCACCAAGTACCGAAACTTTAAGTTGGTCGATAGCTTAGTTATTAGCAATCCCTACCTACTTTGCAGTAATACTGAAATAACAAAAAACTGAGATAATTAGGTATGTCTCGTTTATGTCGGGTCTGGAACAGAATTGACCGTATTTCTTTACATTATCGTCTTTACATTATGGTTATTTATTTATTGTATTGTCATTTGGCTAACTAATAATTAAATGACATTTAACTGCCGGTTGCAACAAAAAAAGTTTACACATTACTATTTCATTATTAAAGATAAAAATTGTAATTGATAGATGTTTTAAACATAAAAAATAATAATAAGTATCACTGAAAAGTGAGTGAGACAAAGCATTAATCTCGCCATGAAATGAATGTTTGTGTGCCTCTGGTAGGTACATTTACGTGGTTATTATTCGTATTATTAGCATGCATTTACATTTTTGTTATACAAGAGTGACTACATTAAATTCTAAAGTATTTTTCAAAACTTGAACTGCTAATGTATAATCCGCCTGAAGTCGCCTATAAATCCGAACAAACGACGGGTCTGAAAACTTTTCTGATACCTTTACCCATTAACTACTAAATCTTTCAAGAGTCTTACAGAAAACTTATAAGTATGCGAGAATTGTGTGCGAGTTTGTAATAAATGAAAGTCGTTAGGTACAACATTTACTAAACGATCAAAAATAGTTTAAATAGGGTACCCGTTCGCTATAAAGCGTCATTGGAAGTCTTAATATGATCGCTGAATTTTGACAAAATAAAGCATCTTAAGAAGAAAATAATTTCAATGACCAGTCACTTACCGTCGCCAGTTTATCTATATCTTCATCAGAAGCTCCAAGTGAAGCAAGCCCGATCTCTTGAGAAAATTGAGCAAAGCTTGGGTTGGCAAGTAATGGCATATGACCTAGTAATTCATGGCAGCAATCGCTGAAAAATGCGTTATCAAAAGACAATGAAACAAATTAAAAATAGTCTCAATAATTATGCCATAAATATAAAAGATAACATTCAACTATTTATTTTAAATATACTTGGTCATAGGGAAAATACATAATAATGTGAATGAGAACATCTAGATAAATCTTCTGTGTTATTTTTTTGTGGCCTGATATTGAAAGTTAAAAGTGGGAATGAACTATCGTTGGGTGTAGGTCAAGAATATAGTGGGAAACATTTACGAAAATGAGGCCAGGCTACTAAACAATGGGAGAATAGCATTTATTTATAAATTAACATGCATATATATATACTACCTTTTTACACGGGATACGAAACTTAACTTAGAGTTAGACCAACGTCAGATAAGACTTATCCGACGGAATAAGCATAAAACTACCGATTTTAAAATGTCATATACTTAAATGATTGCTGACAAATAGCTTACGTTTTCAAATTAGCCGTTTTGTATTCTATTCGACGAATATTCTTTATCTGACGTTGGTCTAACTCTAAGTTGACTCTAAAACCCTTATTACAAAAACTTTGTACCGGGTTTAAGACAGGACTAAGCTATTAGCTAGCCAATTAGAAAAGCGCTTCGCTATTAGGTTATGTCACGAATGTGTCATTCATTCCTCTGTTGTCAGCTACAAGATTTATACCCATTTCCCATTTCAAACCTGGTCTATTTTTTTATAATAACACCGTAAGTGGTGTAAGTTTTGTTCTGTTAAGACTAAATACCTATAAACAGCACCTACTGTATATTATATTATTATAAGTTCATTATGACATCTACACATTCTAATTACACAAAAAAAACGTTTGCAAAGAATATAGAGATGACTATACTCACGGTTCTGGCGTATAAAATGGATCCGACGAATGGCGAATATACTGTGTGCAATGGAATACTCGAAATGCCAAGCCAGACAGAAAATCTCTTGGTGACAAATATCCAGCCACTGGCCGCAATTGAAAACCAGTCTTGCGTTTTAAAAAAGCACTTACATCTTCCAACTGAAATTCGATTAAACTTTTGAAGGCATCCGTTTCAGACAAAAAAATTATGCATATTCAATTTTTGCAATCAATGTTATTTTTCGATGTCTACAGAACTTTCTTCAAGAAAGTTTATTCATTAATAACGCCAGCAATCTTTCAAGCGTTCTTTATTGATTAAATAAAATATATCCATTGTTAGTCTTGTTCACTCGTTTCTTTTTTCTTTATGCAGTTTAGTACCTAGTTAAAAATTTACTGTGAGGATCACACGTGGAACAGAAATCAAAAATCAATAAAGCAAAAGTACAGTTGCTTCGAAACCAAGTCTTCGACATCCACTTTAATAGAGAAACAAAAGCTATTAATACCTGGGGCAAGTTATCCTCCCTGTAACCACAGTACTTGACTAACTGGGGCCAATTCTCTAAGTACTCCTCGCAAGCGTGCTTCTGATAAAGTTTGTGCAACTCACGGAACACAATACCCCTGTAAATGGCTATTTAAGTTAGCGACCAGGATATAACCATCGATGTTACCGTATTTAGTTTAGATCGTTGTTTCATAGGACATATACAGGGTGTACAGGTTTCGAATAGCGATAATTTAAGGGCCTTTTATTTACCACATTTTAATAAACATTTTTCTAATTATTTTTTTTGACAAATTTTTATATTTATTTTTTTGAGAAAAAAAAACAGAAAAATTACATTTTTGTGTTTAGTTTTTGGAAGTGCAGGTGTGGAGTGTGGAGGTCGGGTGGAGTTTTGTAATAGGTTTAAAAAACTATTTAACATTTTTTAAAATTTTTAGCAATATTTATTTTTAAAAAAATATTTCCTATTTGACGGTTAATAATTTTGAATTGATCTTTATGTCTCTTGATAGGCCATAGCGTTACCTCCCAAAAGAATCATTTTCATAACTTTTAGGACCTCCAGATCCATAAAAATAGCATTTTAAAAAATTAGAGTAGACTCTCTAGTTTTTTATCGATAACATTTGATGATTTAATACCCATTAATTTACGCCAGTCGAAACCCGGACACACTGCATATTGGAAATGATGATTTCTTTAAAATTACTTTTCGATAATCCTTCCCGATTTTTTATATACATTCGGTTTTTTGATTCGAAAACTTAAATTATATTTTGTTTTATTCTTAATGAAAGTTTATTCACTTGGAAAGACAAAAGAGGTTTATTTGGGTAGTATGTTCCTTTATAAAGTTAACTGCATTCTGTGTATCAACCATAAATTTTACTGTATCATTAGCAAATATTTTTACTGCGCAATATATTAAATCGTTGAATAGATAGACATTTTTTTTCAAGAATTCTCAAGATTATTTAAACAAGAACATTATAAAAGTACTTTTGTAGTAATGACCCAGTTTAAATCGTAGACTGACGATCTACGATCTATTTTCCCTTATTTAGGCTTTATAAAACTCAGTGACAAAGGGTAGTATTTAAATGCTCATCAAAATCAAATCATCATCAAAATCCTTATTAAGATTTAAAAAACCCAATTACAATCAATCGAAATACTAATTGCACAGCAATATTGTTGTGTGAAGTGAAATTGTTGTGTATAGTTGTACCGATGTAGAAATCATATTTCTGTTCACTAGACAGAAATTTTAGAAGCGCATTTGAGAAAAAAAAGATTTACATTTTATTACAGTATAAGCACTGGCATTGGCTAGTTACTGTACTAGTTTTGCTAAACTATATATAGATATATTTGCAGTGCAATAATTGAATTGATATATAATTATTATAATTGATGGACACAAATTGATAGGCGATAAGTTTTTTGCTGTGTTGTTTAAATATATCCCATTAGTAAAATTATTAAAAAGATTTGAGAGGTACGTTATTTAGGGCAAATCCATTTATCTATTATGAGAAGATAAACACTTGACACTGCACACAGCGCACACGCTGCAAATCACACTGCCAACAGTGTGATTGTTATTCATGCAGGAATAAAACATCGGTGTATAGAAAATTGATAAACATGTCACTTTGCCCGTTTCTTTCGCGGTAGCAATATCACAATCGCAATGGCCTTAATAACTAAATATCATTATTTCTACAAAAAAAAAGTTATAGACAGCAAAATAAATCAATTATTTCTACAAAAAAAAGTTATAGACAGCAAAACAAATAAAAAAAAGTACTTACCAAATATCAAACTTACCACGTCTTGATTTCGGTCTCTGTGTACTGTACCTTAGGTATGGGTTGACCGCTATAACAAAAATAGGTTAGGTGGTTACACTAATGATGTTAAATTAATTGTAAACTTATACATGTAATAATAATGTCCTCCTAGCCGAATTTCGACTACGGCGGCCCATCTCATCATAGATTAGCCAACTGCGCGGGACATATTATAGTGCACAAAGTGTGTGCTTCACTCTCATAATTCGGTGAGACGGCAGTCCGACATGACCGTAGAGAGATCGGCCCGACCCGGGACTCGAACCCGGGACCTTGTGGATAGTACCCAGCGTGCTGACCACTAGACCAACGAGGCAGTTTTATACATGTATTGTTATTTTAATCTAAGCGAAAAAATCTAAGGCAACATCAAATTTTTGTTTAGAGAATGATATTGATTGAAAAAGATAATAACATATACAGGGTGTGGCGTAAATAGTGGTCCAAAGCAAAGGTGTGGATACACTGTACACTGAAGCACCACATACCAGTATTTAAAAAAAAATTATGTACAGGGTTTTAAAAAAAAAAAAAAAAATTAATTTTTTTAGAAATCGTTACCTTGCCTTACAAATTTGGTTATAATTTCCAAAAATGACGGTTTTTTTTTATCCATTTTTTTTATTATTATTGCTGATCACTTGTACTTAGTACTCCATTCGTTTTTTTTTTACAAACTGAATTTAATAAAAAAAATTAAGTTTCTTTCAAAATTCAATACTCACTGCTAGCAAATCGTTTGACTTTCAATGCTTTTGGTGCAAAAAAAATGTACCACACTGTCAGTGCCCATTGTTAAAAAAAATGCCCATCTTTTGCAGATTCTAAAATGGTGCAACAATAAGTGTTACGACTTACAGGAAAAAAGTTATTGCTTTTCGAAACAAAAAGGAGCCCAATTCAGAAAAACAATTTATTTGAAGTTCAAGGGTTTACAAGGGTTGTAATTTTTTTCTGTGTGGTCCAAAGCAAAGGTGTGGATACACTGTACACTGAAGCACCACATACCAGTATTTAAAAAAAAATTATGTACAGGGTTTTCAAAAAAAAAAAAATTTTAATTTTTTTAGAAATCGTTACCTTGCCTTACAAATTTGGTTATAATTTCCAAAAATGACGGTTTTTTTCTATCCATTTTTTTATTATTATTGCTGATCACTTGTACTTAGTACTCCATTCGTTTTTTTTTTGTTTACAAACTGAATTTAATAAAAAAAAACCCTGAAAACCCTGAAAACCCTGTACATATTTTTTTTTTAAATACTGGTATGTGGTGCTTCAGTGTACAGTGTATCCACACCTTTGCTTTGGACCACACAGAAAAAAATTACAACCCTTGTAAACCCTTGAACTTCAAATAAATTGTTTTTCTGAATTGGGCTCCTTTTTGTTTCGAAAAGCAATAACTTTTTTCCTGTAAGTCGTAACACTTATTGTTGCACCATTTTAGAATCTGCAAAAGATGGGCATTTTTTTTTAACAATGGGCACTGACAGTGTGGTACATTTTTTTTGCACCAAAAGCATTGAAAGTCAAACGATTTGCTAGCAGTGAGTATTGAATTTTGAAAGAAACTTAATTTTTTTTATTAAATTCAGTTTGTAAAAAAAAAAACGAATGGAGTACTAAGTACAAGTGATCAGCAATAATAATAAAAAAATGGATAAAAAAAAAACCGTCATTTTTGGAAATTATAACCAAATTTGTAAGGCAAGGTAACGATTTCTAAAAAAATTAAAAAATTTTTTTTTTTTGAAAACCCTGTACATAATTTTTTTTTAAATACTGGTATGTGGTGCTTCAGTGTACAGTGTATCCACACCTTTGCTTTGGACCACTATTTACGCCACACCCTGTATATTATTATTCCTTTTTATTGTGTGTGTAGCATTTTTAGGAATAGTGCTTAACCTACATGTCTTTATGCGTATTTAATCAATTCCTTTATTCTTGAAAAAATACATTTAGTAGCTTTTTTCTTTACTATTTTGTCCAATCATGTTATTTTAGAAGGTAAAAGGTCATTATTATTATTACAGATATGATTTTAAAATGCTAACAATGCTTAAAATAGTATTTAGGGAGAATATTATGGTTTAGGATTCCAGAAACTGTTTTGATCGGACAGACTTAATAGTAACAAAAACGGTGCTGAAATTCGGTTTTTGTTAAAATTGATAAAATAAGATGAAACTTACTATTTATAGTTGTTTGCTATCGCTGCAAATTGCTCACGACGTTTTCGGTACACTGGATCCTTGAATCCTGGATGATCAGCATCCAGCTCGGAACCATACATGAGGACGTTTTGAGCACGGTCCAAGTCAGAGATTTTACGTGGAAACCAATGCATCTCACCGAAATCTGCACATTGCAATATTTCAAAACATATTTTAATACGAGTAGTACCTACTCTTAAATTCCTAACAATAAAATATCATATAAAACAAAAAAATCTGATAATTCGGTATTCCGACTTCAAAACCCTATATAAACATAAAATATAAATTCTACATTCGTGACTGGAATTAGCCAACTAGGTAACTATAGCAATCACTTAAGTAAACATAAGATCGTTTCTGCATTGTCAAAATCAGCGATTGGTACAAATGAAAGAAAATTTAAATATCGCGATGTTAAATTGATTTTACAAGGGACAGAATACAAAAACAATATCACAACTATTTAAAATCTAATGGTTTCTAAGCTAAGGATGGTAGCTTGAAAAAAAATTCAGTGTCGTTTCTCGTTTCGTTATATTAAATAAATTAGTTACCAAAGCTGGCAGCAGCAGAGAGAGGAGTAGGTGGTGGGAAGTCTTCACCGGACTGAGGGACCACTTCGAAATCTTGGACTTCACGTTTCAGCATTCTCTTTAGCTGTTCCATTCTATTTGCATCACATTCAACGTCTACTAGAATGTCAGCCTACAAACACATTTTTTTCTAAGTTTGCAGACTTAAAACATTATATTATGACTAACGCCCGTTTTTGACATACTATGACAACGGTATGCCTACAAAATTTGAATGGTTGTCGAATTGAAAAACCGCTGTAAGTGTATCTCAAAAACCGAGATTAAATAAATAATAAATAAATTGTTTCAACAAACACACCAATTACCTAGCCCCAAACTAAGCGTGAGCTTGTGCTATGGTGACTAGGATAACGGATAGACATACTTAAATACTTTTATAAACATCCATGACTTAGGTACAAATGCTCGTGCTCATCACACAAACATTTGCCCCTGCGGGATTCGAACCCGCAACCGCCTGGTTTAGAAGTCCGTGGCGTGAACCACTACACCAAGACGGTCGTCAAAAAAGATTAAACTGTTTGAACTTACAGAAGACATTGCTGAGATAGACTTTCTTGATTCAATATGCAGAACATTAATTCCAAGGTCTTGAAAAACAGATAATGCTCGGACGAGACCTCCGACCTGATTTTTCAATGTAAAAATCACTGAAATCCTTTCTCCTTCAGCTTGAGCTTGTTGTTGAGCGGCCACTTGTGCTTGCAGGTCACCAAGTTTCGGGTGATGTGGAGACTCATTCTTGACTTCCCAATCAGACCCATTTCTGTACAACCAAAGACCTAATAAACCTTTTCCTGATCCACTCATTTTTGAAATTTTAAACTAGCTCTATAATAAGAAAAACGATTTGTCTTCACAAAGATTAAATTTTGGTTGGTAAAATATGTGGTTAAGAGAAAACCTCAATGCAGTGGACTAAGGGATACTGTGGCTTTCTAGGGGATGTGCTCGCCTTATAAAGAGAAGAGGCGCGGGAGACACGACGGAGGGTGGGTGATATTTGATTGGCTGAATCAAGTGTTCGGAGTAACTTGGAAAACGTTCGCTTTCTACGCCGTTAAGACACGGACACACTTTTGTATAAGATTTATTATTTTTATTCAAGTTCCCAACTTGAGATAACTAAGCTGCCGGGAACAATTATAGAAGTTGAGTTTTAGTCTTTCTTATATCATGATATAAAATTCAGGGTATCTCCATGATATTTTTTCTGCAAATCTCGTATTTAATTGTTTTGCTTTATAGTTTTTTTGAAAGTTGACACTACTGACTAACAACCTCTGTTCTACGTAAACATCCCGCAAAAGTGCCTTCAGATTTTTTGCTACGTAAGCAATCTCAGATTATTTAGTTAAAAATTATTTTTATTCATCCACAAAAAATATAATTTCTTGTTTAAAAGGTTTTTAAAGCTGCTACGCTAGATATTCTGATGTCGGTGGAGTTTTTTTTCAAATTCCTCAAATTTTCTTGAGCGACCGATAAATCATAATGCCCAACTGTTTCTTTACTTGGTCCATGAATTATTTTTTTGGGTCTCAATTTCTGCCTTTTCCCTAAAGCAAAAAGTATAAATCGGTGCAAATATGCACATGTCGTAAACTAGGACTAATCTCACACAACGCTGCATTCGTGTGCGTCCAGCCTCCGTTCTCCTCCTGACGGGTGTTAAACGATAGTCACTGTATTTATTACCATTGTTTAGCGAAAGAGCATTCCCTATCATTCATTACCAAGCAGAACCCTGCCGTTTATTCAGTGCCTTTGCCGTGTAAAAATAGAAAGGAGCTGTATCTCTTATTATCCTTTGCAAACTAGTTGCAAATTTTATTGTTAATAGAACTAAAACACGTACACGTACTACTTTTCGTACTATTTGATCTACAGATCAAATAGTACGAAAAGTAGTACGTGCCTAGATCAAAGGCACATATTTTAAAATTGAGGAACTGGAAGGAATCAAACAAAGATAATAATGAACGACGAAAGTTACTATTTTAGTGACAGTATACGTGCCCTTCTTTCTTTTTTAAGATACTTTATTAGTTTAGTATTTCAATGAAACTTATTTTTGTTTCCAATATTATTATATTTTATTTACATAAAAATAATCAATTAACTCAATATGTACACTTAACAAAACTTAAAAATCTACTTATTCAAAAATGTAACCGTGTCCATGAGGCAAGGAAGCGAGAATGCTAGCTGCGTTTCCGCGTTGGATAGCCATACTTAGCCTCTGAGCGAGTAACGAGCCAGCTTTTTTGTTTTCCAGAATTGTAATTGAATATGATTTATTCATTGTTGTAGCAGATACTATACTTATGTAGGGTGGCAAAAGCAAAATCTGATACAACCCTTATGTCTGGCCATGACAAACGTTCATGGGCGACTGAACACGTTATCTTTCCTTATGCACGGCTCGTTACACCACCACACGATTAACTATGCGTCCGTAATAATTTGCCTTGTTGAGTTATTAATCATTACTAGATTATATTATGGTTTTGCAGAAATATTCGGATGATGAGGTGCTCAAATATGGAATCTTTATTAATGCACTTTTTGTATATGTTTTATGATGTCATTCATGTTTTGTACTCCTGAAAAGTTGGAAGTTCAATCGCGTATTACGAATAAATACACATACATTTGTACTGTTATAGTTAATTTCTAAGTACTGATTCAGGTAGAATTTAAAAAAAACAAAGCAATAGCGGAACCTTAAAACATAGTGTATTTTGTGCTCACACACACCAAAGTAGCTGACCAGCTATTCAGTATTGGGAATAAATATTTAGGACTTAAGTAGGTATGTATAAATGTTTTACAAGTTACCCTAATCGTTCATATTAAAAAAATATGGATGCTGATGATCTGACAAAACGGTCAATACAAAGAAATGCAATATTAATTTGCTGTAGCATGATAAGAGTTTGTTGAAATATTAGATTGTACAAAAAGAGAAAACGAACCATTTTGGTTAGTTTTGACGATCATAATTAGGTAGCCACACATTTATTTTTATTTTCAACTTGTAATATTTGACCATGGTCAAAGCCTTAATGCCAAGTTATAAGTGAGTTATTGGGTTGCGTTCTCCGGGTTCCGTACCAAAAGAGAAAAAACAGGACCCTATAATAAGCCTCCGCTGTCTGTCTGTCTGCCACCAGGCTGTATACCATGAACAGTGATAGATAGATAGTTGAAATTTTCACAGATGAAGTATTTCTGTTGCCGCTATATCAACAAATACTAAAAACATAATAAAATAAATATTTAAGAAGGGATCCCATGCAACAAACGTTATTTATTTGGCGTTTTTTTGCTCGATATTAAACATAGCAACAGACAGACGCTTGAAATATTCACAGAATATTAAGTTTTAAATATTTACATTGATGTTTGTTAATCTTTTACATAAAACTACTTAACGGATTTGAATGAAATTTGGCATACAGATAGTTTAAAGCCTGAATTAACACATAGGTTATATTTTATGAAGATGGGATTTAAAATATATATCCCTTACACGTGACTTTTTTGGCGGTTATTACCGAAAAAAGGTATATAGTATATTGTCTACTGTTATAAAAATAATAGTATGGAACCCTTCGTGGCCGAGTCCGACTCGCACTTAGCCGGCTTTTAGATAATTGGTAAATGAAGTACAGTGTCGTAAATAAATTAAGATATACACTTAAACTAAATCTCATAATATGAAAGTTTGTGAATGTGGCTGTAAGACCTATGTGCCTGAAGTCTAAAACATTATTGTATGCACTTTTGCATAAAAAGTCATTTATGCAGCCTTTCCTCGACATTAATGAACAACTCTACAAGCATGAGAAGTTAAATTTTGTTTGAGCTACAATTTTATTCACTTCATTCAGAGTTAAACAAATGAGATACTCAGACAAACATTAATACGACGAGACTCACCGCGAGTCGAGCTTTTAATTCGATTTCCTTGGAGACGGCTCCAAGCCCCTTTCTGATTTCGAGAGCTTCATATTATTTATTATTATTTGCAAACAGCACTCCTTTCTGAGACCAATCAAGCTTTACTGTTATATTTAACCTAATCTTTGCCAAGCCAAAGCTGTTTTTGTACAGATTTTTTTCTTTTGGGTTTTCAGTATAATGAGACAAGATGTTTTGTAAATAGAGAAAATTCTGGAATAAGATGGAAATTATCTCTGTACCCTTTATGAGACCCTAGGAAGGACGTGGGATACTTGTCACCGTCACGTAAAGTCGGATGTAAAAATAAAAACAAACTTATAAACACCCCCTTCTTTAAAAATCGTTGGTTTTTTTATTGCCAAGTGAGAGAAAATTGGAAGGAAGTCGGTTCCAGCATACGTACGTTCCGCGTACATGTATAGGTCTAGGTCACACGTATGAATACTCGTAATTGGCACGTTTCAATTTAACGTTTCTTTCACTTGGCGATTAAAAAATTAATATTCAACGTTTAAATATATTTTTTTAAGCCATATAGTAAAAATAAACATATTTAATCATTTTCAATAATCATAATTGCACTACGAAATTTATACAATACGAAAGAGTGCTCTTTACACTTTGAGAATTATACCTTAGCTTCTAATAGTTCAGGAGCTGTGCCTTCCATCATCAGCTCAGAAACGTGGGATTGACGAGTACTTAGACTCATTTCCTTGAATAGTTTAAGAAAACGTATAATAAACATTACTCGTATTCGTCCTTATAGAATTTGAGGGTTGCTTCGTTTTTTCTGGGTTCATCATCAGATCCTCATTAATTTTTTACTAAAACTTTCTCCAGAATGGATAAAATACTTTTTAAAACCACATCAAAATTTATTCAGCCAAACACGAGATAGTTGCGATTAAAAATACATAATACAGGTCAAACTGAGAACCTTCGGTTTTTGAAGTCGGTTTTAAATACGTCTAGTAAATAATTAAGAGGAGATTCTTTTATTTTAAGCCCGTTTTATAAGTTTAAAATTTTAATACACGTTTTGATTCTACATTGCTTACCAACAAAAAAATATTTTCTCGCAAAACATTTTTTTATCCTTAACTTTATTATTTTTAAGGAAGTAGAGTTTAATTATAACCACAAAAAATTAAAGAGACTTTACTAATAATAACACATCCCTAAAAAGTATGTTCTCAGTTTGATCCGTATTTTTTCTAAGCCCCAAATTCATTTAAAGTAATGAAATTCATTTCATTGTAACATGCAAAGCATTTTATTCAGTAAAAAGCTTATTTAGTGATTGTCAGTTTGGTGGTTATTCAAGGTATATGCTTGCCTCCGGTAACCAGGATAACTATCACAAGAATTGCTACTAAAAGATGCTCGGTAGCAATTTGGAGAAAAGCCAACTGAATTCATTTTACCCAACGGTCGGTACTACACTGAAGTGTCTAGATTTCAGACCATTGACTTGTCTGTTTGGACGGGAAACTATTTTTATTTTATTAGTTGGCTAGTGGGCTATTAGGTACGAGTATTTGTAACTTTATTATAATAATAACTGAAAAACAGATTAGCAATAACATTATAAAAGTGGTTATTTTTAGTAAGATTACAACAGTTGCAAGACACAAAGATAAAACTTTAATTTAACACAACCTTTTACAAAAGTCTGATTGAATTAAACTTAATTTATCTTGGAAGTCTATTACAGATAAGATAGATAAAGCAAAAAGTCTCCGCTTAGTCTGACACAGTCAGCTTAGTAATATATAAAAACTCATAATAATAATATAAAGAAGTCATGAAATAATTAAGGTTACACAACGTACTCTGAAAGAGTTTTTAATACGGATCCTTGGCACTTCGATGCGACCCTAAGAAAGAGATGCTCTTATAGACTCACTTCTGTTTTAAAAATATTTCTGCGTACTCTAAATAACAACACTATTAAAGTGGAACCCTGTTTTCAAAACGCTTAGTTAATACAAAATGGCCATCGTGTTATAAAGCTAAGAAAAGCAGATATCACTATACATAGGTGTTGAGCAAGTACACCGTTTGAATTTTAAGAGATAATACACCTATAATCTATTATCTGATAATGTACCTACTTTACTTAGAGCAATAGTTTATAGGCTAAACTACTGAAGTAGAAAGCGATAATATGTGTGATATTAAAGTCGTTTAACGGTACAAGTGCCTGAAACAAACTGAACTGTGCTAGAATGGAGATCCCACTCTCATCCAGTGCGGGCCAGCCGAAGCACGTCTAAGAGCAAAGTCAACATTCTAAGCTTCTTACCGACCACAGATGACGCAATTTATTTGGATAGCACTAGAACTAAACTTAGTTTGCTTCATAGCTTTTTGCAGTAGTATTTCCAGTTCCGTCTCAAATTACCATTTTATAATTAATATGCATCATTTTAAATATAACTTATTTACACAAAAGGATTTGTACACAACAGGGGTAGTTTTTATTTAGTTTTTAGGCGACCTGAGGAGACAGCATTTTTTATTTGGCATTATCTTTTATTCAATTAGGCTAGGGACTACAAACTAATACAGACCCAATATACATCTCGTGTCGGACTGAAAAATGAATCTGCGCCGGGAACATTTTAGAGCTATGATTTTTTACGATTTCAAGTGTCGCCTGAAACCGGAAGAATCGTTCGATAGACTTCAAATGGCATTTATGGATGCCCCTCCCAGGCCACCGTGTATCGTTGGTATAACGAATTCAAGCGCGGTCGACTAACCTTGGGGGATGAAGAACGAAGCGCTCGTCCTTTGACGGCTATTACGGAAGATAACGTACTAGCAGTGAAAATTTTTATCCTAGATAATAGGCGAATTAATATTAGGAGTTTCAGCACATATTGAAGATTAGATCGAGAAGCGTTCACGAGATTCTACACGGGCATCTTCCCGTGAGGAGGATAGTATCATGCTGGGTGCCGCACTACCTCACCGGCGCTCAGAAGCAGGCCCGGGTGGAATGGTACCGTAATATGCTGAACAAGTTTGAAGCAGGCTCGTCTCGGCATGTTTACGACATCGTTACAGGTGATGAGTCCTGGATTTATCAATACGATCCAGAAACCAAGCGCATGTCGACAGTTTGGGTGTTTCAAAATGAACCAACGCCTACCAAAGTGAAGCAATCTCGGAGCGGGGGGAAGATTTTGATCGCCAGCTTTTTTAATTTGACTGACCACTTGGTGTCGATTCCCTTACGAGATCAAAGAATCATCAAATTTTTACCAGAAGATTTCTCTGTTGTGAGCAACAAGCGACCAAACACTGCGCTCCGCGGACTACTGCTCCACCACGACAATGCGCCTCCACACACCGCGCTCAAAACAAGGGACTTTCTAGACAGCACGCCAGTCAAACTCCTCTCTCCTTACAGCCCTAATCTAGCACCATGTGACTTCTTTTTATTTCCAGAAATAAAAAAATCATCTTAAAGGGATACAATTTTCGTCGCCGGAAGATGCGCTGGCTGCGTCCGAGCAGGCTGTAAACGAGGTGTCTGCGGCGGACTGGAAAAAGTATTTTAAAAACTGGTTCAGACGCATAAATCTTTTTATAGAGGCTGGTGGAGAGTACTTTGAAAAGATTTAATAAAAATGTATGTACCTGCGGAACTTTTTTTTAGTGTCGCACAACTTTCTGAGTGTCCCACGTATAAAATAAAAAGTACACTAGTTTTACATCAATCCAATTATTTATAAAATGTTGTATTAATAGGTCATTATAGGTGTCATTCATTCAAATAAAATAAATATTACTAGATTTGAAGATATATAAACTGGTTGAGCACGTGGTTGCATTTGTGTATAAACAAAAGCTTTGGACTGCGATACAAATACAATAAATACAGGTGAATGCAAAAGTCGGTTACTAGGTCTCTATTTGTATAGTGTTCGACAGCCCATATAATTGAAGGGGATTCCCGCTGATGCATCAAGTTCAATGCATTCGTAAGGGATACGCACACGCCTGCGCAGTAGCGTCTTGTCGCGTACAAGGGAGGGTTGACATGCGCAATGGAACCACGCTCATCTGGTCCCATAGGCCACGGTCGATATAGTTGCGGGGGCACTACTCGCGCATGCGGCACTCTCTCTGGCCAACAATCAGGTGTAAAAGCGCCATGGCCGATAGCGAGTTTGAAGAATTTCGTCGAGTATTCGACAGATTACCCCAGCATATCAAAGCTCCAACGCCTTTTTATTCGTAAGTAACACTTTTGCTTTATCCCTAAATGTACATACACTGCAACGAATAGTAATCGTGTTCATAATAAAGTTGCATTTGTCACGTGATCTTTAATGAATGATAAATTAGTTTGTATAAAAGACATTGGTCAAGGGGGAAAAACAGTAAGAAGGAGTAATGTATAAAATATTGATAGTTGTGAAATTAATATGAAACGCTTGTTTTCTCTAAATCGTAACAGGTTAGTGCCAAATGTGGGGTTTGACGATGAATCACCATCTTCAAAGAGTGATGGCTCACCGGAAGAGGACAGAGGATCTGTTGGTGACAATGAAACGACTGTCACAGTACAAGAAGAAATTGTCTCTCCTCCACCCCAACCGGATGTGATTGAAACACAACGAAGCCCCAGCCACCAAGCATTCACAAATGGCCAAAGACGCAGAAGAAAATTACCAGAAATACCAAAGGATAAAAGATGTTAGTACCAGATATTTGTTTATTAATTTTAAAGTTAAACTAAAGGTAAGGGTCACCGATCGATAAAATTTACCGGCGCTTACTTTTAGTTTTTAGTTATAAACTGCAACTGCGCTTTCGCGACTGACTGTTTACTGTAAACTTTGTGTGGCTAAAGCGAAATCGATATTCATCACTTCATCATTTCCGTTCTCGAACGTTATGTGTATTAAATATATTTTATTTATATTAATTACCAAGTAGGATATGCATGCAATTTATTTTTCAAACATCGCAACATCACCAACACGACTACAGTTTTGTTATTATTTAATAATTACACCCTACTTTAATAAATTATGAGTAAAATTTGTGTAGAGCGTGCAGTCTATTAATTTAAAGAAATGACCAAACTTTTATAACAGCCACCTTCAATGATAAATATTTTCTAAATAACCTGTTACCTAAAAGCGATTTATTCTTTCATAAGTTTAGTTAAAATCATAATATTTTAGCTGGCCTTTCAATTATTGTTTAATAAAGGCTCACATAACAAACATATCTTAAATTCTTAAAGGTATTTTAAAGGTATTCTTACATTAACGTCGGGGTTACGATCCTGTATTTGAATAGTATAAACAATAATAGTGGTAGGTACATGTGCGTTAATAATAATGACAAACATTCTAAGATTGATGAGCTGCTCATACAAGTCACGTTTATTTTTCATATTATTATTTATTTTCTATAAAACAATATATATATATATATATATATATATATATATATATATATATATGCTAAAAAATATGATTTTAGAAAAAAAAAGGTATATTCCTTATTTAAAAGCCAGTTCCATTTTAACAACTTTTAGAACTGATTCAATATCTTAATACAAATGATTTTCGAAATAAAATCCGAGACAAATAATTAGCTTTGCAACTTAATTTTTTGATATATGCGGTGTTCTTCCATGGTAAACGTTGTTCAGATGGACTTGTAGAATAACCCCTTAAATAGAACGCATTTATAATATTTTTGCCCTATATTTGCGGGTCCAGAACATTCAAAATCCAAATGAAGAATAGCTGTGTCTTACCTTATGTTAAAGATTTGTTTATAGATTCTAAATAATTTCGTTTATTTATTTCCAAAATATACTGAATTTTAATAAATGTATATTATATAATATCAAAATATAAAATACCTTCATAATTTTATGCCACTTATATGTTTGCCAGATTTGGTCTTGATCAAGAACTTTTACATCCTGATCAAGAACCAGGCGAACTATAAAAAAACTTGATACAACACTTTATAATTTAAGGAACCTCTCCCTGAGATAAAATCTTCACAAATTCCAGCTTCTATACTAGCGTGCACTCAGCCCGCTTCTCTCGCTGACGAGTTGGGACAACTCGCCGGGGTCCTGATCAGACCAGGTTGCCATGGGCGACCACTCTTGGTGCTCAAGTGCGGATACCTCCTCGATGAAGACTCAAGCCCCGACTCTGAAAGGTTGCAGAGCCTTGGCGATGTCGACAGTGGACACAGTACAGCACATTCCCCAATTGATACTGGACCAAAGAGCTTATCACCGACGCCGTTACAACAAAATGGTTAGTAAAAACTGACATCATATTGTGAGAATAGAATATAGCAAATTTTTTGGTCAATAATAGTAGTCGGTGTTTTTATTTGAATAAGAGACATAATAGAAAATATTAATTCGTTTTAAATAGCTATGATTTGATAGGGATTTCGCTTTGACGATGACTTAGAAGGTATTTTCTAAAAGTTATTCATAAGCTTTTCGTGTCAAAAAAATTACTATCGACGTCATTGGTGTATAGATTCATAGTTTCTTTTCGTTAGAATGGTTCCTTCATTTAAAAGAAGGAGGCTCGTTATCATACTTCGAGGATTATTACAATGTCACCTTTTTATTCTTTTTCAGTATCCCCATCATCAAGTTGTAGTATTAGTGGTATTAATTTTGCCGGTAATATGACAACAGTGCCACATAGCCAACTAGAAATGCTTGAAGCCACGCACAGAGGCCTACATAAATTCAACCCTAGACACCATGATGAGATCGAAGTAGAAATCGGAGATCCAATTTATGTGCAAAAAGAAGCAGATGATTTATGGTGTGAAGGTAAGGAATATATTGAAATGTATATTGCTGTAGTAACCATTTCTTTATTTGAAATTTTATTTTTAAAACACATATTTGCAGGCGTCAATCTTAGAACAGGACAGCAAGGAATTTTTCCATCAGCGTATGCTGTAGATATGGACTACAATGATTTCGATCCAGCTAACGCCAAAGTCAAAAGAGAGAGATATTTATTAGGGTATGCTACTACTGTATCGCAAAATTAAATCGTAACGTTTCCAAACGCACGTAAAAAAACGTTTTCAACTATTTTCAGATACATGGGGTCGGTGGAAACCTTAGCCCATAAAGGTACAGGTGTGGTTTGTCAAGCGGTGAAGAAGATCGTCGGTGAATGCAGCGGAGAGCCTGTTGTTCAGCCCTGTATACTGGAAGTATCGGATCAAGGCCTACGTATGGTGGACCGGTCGAAGCCAGATGTGAGTATAATTTATAATTATTTACAATTTTGGGAACCTTACCTCAAGGACCATTTTTATAATTTTTGTTTTTGTTTTGCATGAAATAATTTATCTTAATTTTTATTAATAAGTTGTATATTAATATTATAGTTTAGTTACTCAAAATTGTACTAAATAGTTTTACAAAATGTGTTTTTTATTTATTACTATGTTGTTTGAAAGTAGCTTTAGCTAGATAATTTTTTGATTATATTAATGAATATTACAGTAACCTCGTAGCACTTAAATCTGCCATTTTGTAATGAACATGAAATTGGTATTTCAGAGAACCCGAAGCGGGCCGTGCATCGACTACTTCTACTCTCTCAAGAACGTATCTTTCTGCGCCTTCCACCCTCGGGACCATCGGTATTTGGGATTTATCACTAAGCATCCGACGCTACAACGGTTTGCGTGTCACGTATTTCGAGGCCAGGAATCCACCAGGCCCGTTGCTGAAGCTGTAGGGTAAGATTGTTTTCCTTCACTTTGTAAGTAAGTAAGGTTTTCAAGTTCAATTTTTGTACTTATTGGAACTTGTGTTATTTATTACCATGGTCCGTATTTGAAAAAAAAAACTATTATAATGGGCCTGATTTCTGAGAGCCCTCTTTAAGATTATTTTAAGTTCTTTTTCTGCCGAAGAAACGAAAAAGAAAACAGTAAAATAATTTATTTACATCAACCTAAACAGCTGTCAGTTCCAAAACAAATAAGAGAATCCATGGACAGTAATTAGTAGAGATGTCCTTCGATGATGACTAAAGTTAGACGAAAATAGGCAAGAACTTGTACAAGTACCTTTGTAATAAATGACATCACATAATTTGAAGTTTTAAAATTATTTTAGTCTGTCCCTTTTATTTGTTTAGCACAAAATGTAATAGACTTAACTTTAAATTTGTCTTAGGTACTCTGAAATTGAGCTCATTATACTATTTGGAAATATTTTTTTTTTAATTTGAATCAAATTAGAAAAAAATGCCTCTTAGCTTTATGTGTGCAAGATTGAAAGACACTTAATTCAAAAATATATTATCATTATTCCGCAGTTCATCTTTCTCTTACTTGGTCTCTTACTCTACCCTTTCCACGCACTAGTTCCAGTAGCCGATCCATTTTAATCACTCTCTTGTAACACTGCAAAGCAAACTATAATTAATTCAAAATAATAAGCTCAGAAATTAAAAACAAAATTATTTCTTTGTTTAAAATCAGTAGGACCAATAATTGGTCCTACTGATTAATCAGATAAGTCCTAATAGCCTAAACCTTGTACCACTGCTTTGATTCGGGACGATTGTGCAGCGCAGCGGAGCGCTAAAACGTCAGTCAGTTATAGCCCCTTTTGATAGTTTTACAAGATTTGTATTCCTTAAAACTATTAACTCAAGAGTATTTTAGGTAGCTTATTGAAAAATTTAATACATCTCAAAAACTAAGTACTAAACTCTTGAATCCTTAAGTTTAGAAAAGCTAATTTATTTTTATTTCTTGTGTTATTAATTATACGTATCCCCCTTTTAAAATAAATGCAGGACTACATCGACTTCTCATAAATATAATGGGAGCTAGTGTTTGTATTTTAACTTCATACGATTTGGTCCGTCCATAACATTAAAAGAATATAAGTCCATGTGCATGCTCTACAAGAATAATTTATCTACACGATGAATGATTCTCTGGCACATATGCCATTCTATCTTTTAACAACAAACGTTTTATTTCAGGAGAGCTTTTCAAAGGTTTTATCAGAAGTTCATAGAGACGGCGTACCCAATTGAAGATATCTACATAGAGTAAAACAAATAATACCATATTATACACATTACACAATCTAATTTAAAATTCTTATAGCTATTGAGCTTACCTACTAATTGTTAATTGTGCAAAGAGATATCACGTTTTATCCATAGCTAATACTTACTTCCTTGTTTTCATATTCTTTCATCCTTCCATAAGAAGCTCAGTAACTATAAGATCTAGCTAGTGGCACTCCCGCACACACGCTGATCTAAATTTCAAGACGTTAGTAGAACATAATACACTGATCCTGATAAGTTACTACTTCACTTTTAAAATTGCATTTTTTCCTAAACTACAGAAGTTAGAGTTATGAAACCAAATTTTTTTACAGAAATATTCATTACTTTTATAAAAATCTAGAGGTTATTTTAATTAAAAAAACACAAATCAAAACAATATTTACCGTTATAATTTTAGGTCCGAAAAATCACAGACATCATTAACGATAATTCTTACGTATTGTTAACATTTGACACCAATTGCCTCCTCTAGACCTTATTACAGCATTTGATTATTGATTTGATTTGGCATACTGAGACAGCAAATTTAACCCAGAAATTCGCAAGGGATTCGTGTTTTGTTAATTAAGCTTTTCGCAAATATTTTTTATAAGAAAGCTGTTTCGCTATAAGGCTGTTTCGGAATTTCGATGTTCGCTCTCCCGATAGTTGAGTTAACCGGAAGCTTAGGATTCAGGAGGGCGAAAATTTTCCTTAGAACACGATGTTTTCACTCTCTAGGCCGATTTTTTGCTGTTATAATTGATAAGGACTAGAGCTGATTAAATATGTTTTATCAATGGCTCCGGATAGGCCCTCATTTTTAAAAAATTGTTGAATTTGGCTAGGGCATCGTGAGTTTTAGGAATGTTTGGGATCTCAAAAAACGTTATAACAAGAGCTACACTCTTGTTAGATAGATAGATAGCAAAATTCTTGAAAAAATAAAAAAAACTTAAAATTTACTCTTTTTTTCACGTCACTTGTGATGAATCTGTCTCTAACTCGAAAACTAAACGTGACATCGAAAAATTGGAAAAATATCCTCGGAGTGTAGAGTTGTCCTTCAAATTACATTTTATTTTTAAGAAATTCTTTTCATAATTTAAAAAGTTATTTGCAGCTATAAAAGGGGATAATAACTCTTGCTGGCCAGTGTATTATATTTATGAGTGAGTACTGTCAGTAAAAAGAAAAATAAGTTAAAAAAAAGGAGATTACTTATCATCAGGCAAGAGTGCAGCCAAATATTAACCTACTTAGATATTCTATAGGTTTTAGGTTTTTTACTGAGACTTAATAAGTGATATAACATGCTTTAACAAAATCATCATTGTAAATAACACGCAAGGACAATAAGAGAAGTTTCACCTTTAATTTAACAAGAATATAATTATTTTCTACTAGTTGTTTATTAGGTACTAACAAGTATTGTTCTCATCTACACATTTATGATACAATCAGGTTTTTTTAACTTCAGGTATCACATTGCGCGTGCGTGCGGGCTTGCTTTATAATGTAATTCTTCTAAACTCGTTATCGATGCTATGTTGCCTTTTTGATATTATTGTAATATGTAAAATAGTGTAACATTAATTAAAGACACATGTACTCATAAAATATTAAAAATCGTAACGTTATTTAAGACCTAATCTATTTTTTATTTAATTTTTAAGCAATCAGTGATTTTCTTTTTTTTGTTTTAAGGAAACCTAAAGTGTAAAAAAATAACTGAAATCAAATTTCTGATGATGTATGTATGTAATATTGTTATAAACTGTTTACCTTAAACAGAATTTAAGCCTTGCATGGCTGTAATAGAATCTTGTAAATATAAACAAATCAAGCTACGGTTTAAAGCACATTGCCCAAAAAAATATATATTTATTTATATAAAAGATTGAGGAATAATAATTAAATAATTAAAGCATAGAGAGCTAGGTATTGCTCTCAACTCTTGGTTAAGTACCTACTCATAACTTGGAACATAAGTATTGTATTTTTTAATAAAGGGTTAAAAAATAACTTAAATCATAACTTCCCTTGCTGCATCAAGTACTGATGTTATTATCTCTTCATGATTCTCTGAAGTGATATCAATCACTATGATTATCGAGAATCTCTACCACTGTGATAATGAAATCTATTAGTGGGATATTTAAGTTGTGAATAGGAACTCTTCAAAAATCATTGAATATTCCTATTTGACTTTATATACAGTATGTAACAAAACCTTTGTAACTCCAACCGGTGCTGAAGTTTTTTTAACCACTTTGCAGTCAATTGATTTCGAAATTTTTGTTTTGAAATATTTTTGTTTTGAAATATTTTTGTTACTTTATACTAACTTTGTTGTTTGATACTGGGCTATAACATTCGCAGTTACGATTATATATCATTAGTTTTTATTTTGAAGTGAGATCGTTTGCTACAACCATTAGTACACAATCTTATTACAAGCTTTGGTTGTTCATAGTTATATACTATTTATATCGAAATTCTCACATAGTCAGGTGATTTTTACAAGTAAGATCGGTAAGTATTAAATCAATAGTCATTATATTACTTTGTAAGAACTTGTAATGTACCTAGTCATTTTTATTAAATAAATGTACAGAACTTGTATTATTAGGCACTGCAATTTCAGTGGTTGTATGTAGATAGGTACAAGTAGCGGTTATACGCTTCAATGCGATGTTTTTCTGTAAATATAACCTACATCATATCCGCATTACAAATTGTAAATGATGAAATATTAAAAAAAAATATTTTGATGGGTCACATTCATGTTACAATGTGGAATTAGACACGTACATTCACACGATATTTTAAAAGATAATTGTGATGGGTCACATTCATGTTGCAATGTGGAATTAGACACGTACATTCACACGATATTTTAAAAGATAATTGTGATGGGTCACATTCATGTTATAATGTTAAATTAAACAACATGGGAACAGTATTTGAACCTGTCAAAAAAACATGATCAGATGGCATGCCTTCTGAACATGTTTAGGTCAGATGTGACCGTAGCAATTCTGATAAATCGTCTTACATACTTAACAATAATAGTATCATGTATTAAAATATGATGACTCGACTGACCTTAACAATCATTTTCTTAATCTCGTAAATTCGCATTTTATGCCGTGACGATAATAAAAAAAGCTTTGTACCAATAGATTCTTAACGAGCAAAATTGGGGCTTAATATAACCCGGCTTCGAATTTGTAAAATCATTTGATAGAAATCAGAAAAAATTTAACTTTCTGCCTTTGTTTCAAAGAATGTAATTTTCGACCAGATAAGAAAGAATGTTAGCACAATAACGTTAACTACAAAAAGTTATTTTCGAATCGTTTTTCGTATGTGTCTTTATATCCTAATCACCTCAGACTTATCACAATCAAGCAAAACAAGTCTCAGGGTTAATATGTATTATCGATCAATCAACATAAAACAAGAATAAAATAATGACATAATAAGTAAATTGTGTGCAAAGCGTAAAATTGTATTAAAATACGAGGTGGCCCGTTACTGAAGGATAATACTCTAACAGATAGGATACGAGACAGAAATACTTCAATTACGGGACCACCTATTTAATATCATAGAGCAATAATTACAGTTTAGAAACACGTAGATCTAGAACACCATTGTGCCCTACATGAGACAGTATTAGTGAAAGCAAATGGTTGTATTAGTTAACTTGTAATTTTTAATCAATTTTATTTTTCTTTTAGTTAATAATACTGATCACGAAAGTTTTATAGGTACACAGTATTCTGAGAACAGTTTGACGCTTTGGGAGAGTCCGCAAATAATATAATGTCTACCTTAAAAAACTTGTACTCTTAAATAATTCTACATCACCCAAGGTTGTATTTTTTTTATATAAGTTATTATAGGTGTACTTAACTCCTTCGCAGAGCTATCGATCTACTCTGCGGAGACAGTTGTTGATAGTTTTAGGTTATATTATTAATTGAAATTGTTGTTAACACTTTTTGAATACTGGCTGTTTTGTACAAGTGAGTAAAAAATCAACCTTGACAGTTCTTGGTTCTGCTTTTGGACAGAAACATGGAGATCGAAGATGAGGCCAGCATTTAGAACAGATATTAGTGATGTTAAATAAAAAATATGTTCGAAAGTCATTATTGTTCTCAAAGCTAATATACGACATATTATGGAAAATTAGACCATTATTGTACCTTCTCTGATTGTTTTATTTTTTTTCAGATTATTATATAAGTTGGTAATTTAGTTTTAATACATAACCCTTGGAGGCGTTAACTAATTTTTCTTAGACTGCATTCTTAGTAAATGTATAGTATTAAAAGTAATGCCTGTTTAACGACTCGAGTACCCAAGACTTTTGATTTCCTATATATTGTGTCTGGAAACACACTTGAAGGATAAAAGAAATGATGCTAGTTTCAGTTTGTTTCTTAGATATTATCATACATACAATAATATACATATATAAGTACATACAATGTATTCAACATGAATGTGTCCCAAAATTGAATATACAATTACTCATCTACAGCAGCGTCTCGCGGATTGTATTCAACAAAGCTAAATCGAGCTGTGAGAGAAATACTAAAGTATAATATTATTTATTTTTCCAGTAATTGTCAGCATATTCGACAGTATAACGCATAAGGCATTAAAATATCTGTGGGACTGCATACGTTTTTTATTCACACTACCCTAACTGCTCAAGAGGTAATTAATTATGAATAATGTTAACATCATCTGTGACCTCGAAAATTTAATTGGTGTTGTCACAAAAACAAAGCATGGAAACTATTATTTGAATTAAAAGGATTAAAATATAATTTTGCTTGTTGTTTATGAATAACCATGGCAAAATGAATGACGGATAAAAAGTTTATTATTTAGTGTATATTAATGAAGCAAAGTTATTGTTACAGTTATAAATATTTAATAATCGGCTTAATTTTAGGGCCCGAAAACCATATGCCTTTTGAAGCATTTACGATCGTATTTGAAATGAGTGCTGTAACCTTTGATAATGCTTTGTAAGCGATCCTCTCAGGATCACCAATTATGTCATAATCTTTACTATCCTTATCTTAAAGAAGTATAAAGTATATTTTTTCTATACATATAACGATATTTTTTATCGGAAGTCATTTTTAGCATATTACGAGTATAATTATTACATTAATTTCACTTAAGTAGAATATTATTAAAGTAAAATACGTAAACTGGTTACTTGTTTGAATGCTGTCCCGTTTGAATTTGAGAGAGAGAGACTAGAAAAAGAGAAAGAAGGCAACATATAGCACGTGTCGACTGAGCTGATATAGATGAAAGTGAAAGCATACCCCATCCCCATAAACAAAACATGTTTTAATATATTGTTTACCCGGTCTCCCAGACTTGATCAATAACGGAGGGCTCTCAGCGCCATCTGCCAAATAATCTTTAATTCACCATTCACGGTTTGGACATGCGCAACGAAACGGCACGTGGTAAAGTTTTACAGTACAAACTTATAAACATTACTTTAAAATAAATTACTCACTTGTGTAGGAACAAATTGCGCTTTCCAGTTTAAAAATCGCTCTAGCTGATTCACGTTGATGTTATATCAATACAATTTTTATATTGTTGGTCATTTTCTAATCACAAACATAAATAATAGGTTTCGTTATTGGTTACAAAGTATTTTTAAAAATAGCGCCAGATTTGTTGTTTTCTGGAGTTCTGAACAGATGGAGTTACTTGTACATACCGGCAAAGTTTATCTGCAGAAGCCAAATGTCTCAATGCCGTCGAACTTTAGTCACGTTGCTTTTATAGAATGACGAATATTTTTAAACACATTATCTATAGGTATTTTAGGTTTCGTTATTCTAAGCTTAAATTAATAAAGTGTATAGTCGGAACGTGAATGAAAGTTTTCTTTTCTTATTCATTAATCACAAACAATGGAGTATGAGAAAATAAAATAAAGATTTCGTGGTAGGCGGGTACCTATGTCAAATCGGCCAGACACTTTATAAAACTGCACACTTTAGAGAGCCCTTTAAATTTGGGCTCTAATTACCAGTATCGATATGAAATATTATTAGGTAATCTGAATATCGGTAAATTCATTCTTCAAACTTTTCTTTTTATACGCAATGGCCTTCTTATAGATTTTGTAATTAATAATACCTTAACCTCGTGGTGCCAAGGATTTTTCAGGTTTTGTTTGGCTAATACTTATGTCAGGGGATTAAAATGCGTTGCGACTATACACAGTTTAAATAGTAATCTTTTTAAATAACCATAATTGTAAGCTAAATTAAACTAACAAATCAAAAGATCTTGACCAAAACTCTATAGAAACTGGGCCCACTTTGCGTCAGCATGCGTCTTTACAAAATGTTCGGATAAAATATATAAATATTTCAAAGAATACATACAAAAAATATTTTTGAAAAATAATCAGGGGTTTACTAGGAATTCAATGGCAGATAAGGCATTTTGAGGTTATGTTTTGTGATTGCAGAATTAATTATGTAATTAATTTATGAATTTTGTGATTAAATGTTACTTTTAAACCCCCATTCGTTAGATTATTTCAAAAATGTCATTGCAAATACAATTAAAAACAAGATTTTTGAAATATAAACTACAAAGACGCAATTTGGGCCCAGCTTTGGTTAATATCCTTTGATTTGTAAGTTGTTCGAAATAAATATATTTATTATTATTATAGGTATACTTATAGTTCAGGAAAAAATCTAGGATACCTATATTCTATCTCGATAGACAATGTACTATCGGGGTAAATTGCGCCAAACCACTTTGCAAAGAGATCCGCTTAGCATGAGACGTGCCGTAAAAAACCGAAGCTGAACCGAAAGCACCCGAAATTTTCAGACTTCTCTATTCAAGGGTTGTCACTGGCGTTACTAAAGGAGTTACAGTTAATTTTTTTAATGCTTACTAGTGAGAAAAAAACAGATCAGAATAGTAGTGGTTCAAGCATTTGATAAACACAAATCCTAGGAAAAAGTTGTCATACTATTAGTTTAATCACAGGGCGAAAACATTCAGTATTTTTTTGTATAGACACAATTTTAAGCAATCGTAAAGGGTCGCACTTTTCTGTGTTTTTTTTAAAATTAAAAGTCCACGTCGAGCGGACAAAAAAATAGCTAATATGACAAACTAAAACCAATAGTACAAGTCTAATATCCACTGTAATTTTATCCCTAAGCAATATATAAGTAGTTAATAAATAATCCATACTAATATTATAAATGCGAAAGTGTGTCTGAACTGATAGAGATGAAATTTCGTGTGGAGACAGTTCGAGACCCTAGAAAGGACATAGGCTACATTTCGTCGCGATATAAAAACATTAAGGGGGTGAAATGGGGGATGAAAGTTTATATAGAAAAACCAATTCTTACGGGCGAAGTCGCGGGGAACCACTAGTATTATATAAAGCTCAACTTTAAACATACCAACAGAGAAGTGCAGTGAAATGTCAAAATTGATACATTATCAGATGATCAAATTCCTATTCAGAAAACAAATTATTTATGTGAAGTTAGCACCATGAAATTTCTTTTGAAATTCGAATCACCTGCCACTTTAACTTTTATATACACTTCAAAAACTTGATTTTAGTGTTACTTCGTAGCGAGTTTGAATTTCATCGTTACGTCCCGCTAGAATAGTTATTTGGTTTTATTTGTCCTTGACGTTGCGATGCGCAAACGGTTTTGACCCTAACACTGGTAAGGTGCAGTTGTCATCGATAGTACATCCAATGACTAAGGATGACCACTCCGCGCTATACTTCACGGTTAAACAAGAAGTTATGATGACAGGACAGGTACAGGGTTACCATTTTTACTCGAAACAGATGCAGTTGTGCCGCGCGCTCCGCTCGTATGACTTGCTGGAGGGATGTTTTCGTTGCTACCGGGTTGCGCTCGCTATCAAGCGAGTCACAGCCGAGTTAGGACTGTGGAGCATAACTGTAGCTGAAGCCCTAAGGTGCATCACGTATAGCTCCCAACACAATGGCTCTGGATGGACGCCGTTAAGTTTTAGTGGCCCAGCCACCCCCGTGCCATGCGTTAACGCATAAAAATTGTTTTTTTTTTTAATTTAAAAAATGATGTTCTTGTGTCTAAGTACAATAAATATAAAGACTACAAAAGCTAGTAGGTAAAAAAGGAATTGAACAACGCTAAATGGAAGTAAGAATTCATAGGAACTATTCAAGTTTTTGTGTGAAAAGTAAAGAAACCTACTATGCTGAATAAAATTGTTAATTACATGCCTATGTCAGATTTTACTATTCTCAGATTTTTATGAAAGCATCTAGGTACATTTGATGCGGCTCGAGAGTATAGACACTTTTTAAACCTTGCAAAAGAAACCAAATATTCCCCGCAAACATTACCATAAGACAGTAAAATAGAGCAGCAAAGCTAGATTTGATTTAAAATAACGTCCAGTTTGTTTGACACATTTGCTGCGTAAAACTGGTTAACACCGAAATATTAGGCATCTTATTCGTTTCGCATGATATTACCTCTTATTCTGCGGACTGCATTTTTTAGTTATTTTGATCCACATGTTTCGCTTGCAACATTCAAAAGGTTGCTTGCTCATACTTACTGGCAAGCCTATTGCCAAACTTAAAAGTGAAAGTGAAATGGCATATGAGTTGATTTTTTTTTCATCATTTTAAAAGCTATCACTGCTTTCCTGTCAATAGCTTACAAGCATTGTTGCTTTCTTGAAATCTTTAAACATTGCGATTTGATAACAATAGAGTTAGGTGGTACATAGGTTTACATAGATACATAGGTTTATTATTTGCTTGGCCCACTGAATTTCGTCCCACATAAAAAGATCCTAGGTCATCCCAAACATAATGTGCTTATTTTTAATTTTATAATAATTCTAAGATTTCTTATACGGAGAAGGGGATGATAAGATTTGAGCAAATTTATAACCGCAATTCTACCGCCTAACTCTATTGCTTTCAGATTGCAATGGATAACTTTCACACGAAAGAAAGAAGAGGAATGATAGCTTTCACAATAATGAAATATGATAATTCATGTATCATTGATTTGGAATTGAAATCGTTATCATGATAGCTTTCATGTTAGATTTGGTTAGGTATACAATGCCACACGATTAACTAGACATACTGTATGTATGTACTGGAAAAGGTAAAGGACAACGTTTTAAATACGAACAATAGCCGCTCGTTACGTACGATAAACCTGAAACCGACAATGCAATTAAAATCATTGTAAACATTTCAATAACTTCTGTATTCCTGGAATGAAAATTAATCTGTAGTGCGAATACTAAGTCGACCTTGACATTGTCCGTGGCTTAATTAATTGAATCGGAGAATACTTGGCAACACAGAGTTCAATTAATAAACAGGTAATACAATGAGTTTGTAGGCAAGCGTAGGTAAAAATGGATCATTTGTTGAAGCCTACGCCAAACGAAGTGCGTGTATGACATCTTACAATCACGTGTAACGTAGAATTTCATTAAAACATTTTAATTACGTCTATTTTGATAATCATATTTGTACACGATTTTAATGTCATTGTTATATAGAACTTTTTGTCATATGTATCTTGTATGTGACCTAAGACTAAATAATTAGGAGCTCACACTTATCGACCTAATGAATTAAAACAACAATATGTACAGATCATATTATTTATTGGATCACAGAACTAAATTTCGTACAATGTAACTACATGTTTTAAAGTTATTCAGTTTGAGCAACATCATTAACCACACCAATACCATAAAACTTAGCTTGCCTCGAGGAACACGAGAATAGCAAAAACGTAAATATATAATGTTTAAACTCGCACATTTCATGCAGATTTAAGACCACCAACTGCATCTAACATTTCAATGTTTTGACACAATCTTAAGCTTCCTATAAAACCATAGAGTGGCAATTTACCGTATGGCAGGACAGCCATGGAAGCATATCTTTTTATTGTTTTGTGGAAGTTCACTTTTTTAATTAAATCAAGAAGCACACATTTATGAAAACCCTTTATACTTGTCGTTAAAGGTAATGAGCAAAACCTACTAGTCAAAGATAACTGAAATGTATGAATTATTTTTGTTCAGGTACCACCTAGTTAAAGCTGTTATGGTCACGTCATACACTAAATGATTACTTTTGTAGTTTGTAGATAACTGTTACACAAAAAACGCAAGAATAATTAACAGGTACAAATGACTTTATTAAATTTTGAAAAAATCCGACAATCGATACCCTCATTAAGATTTATCTCAAGTTCATGTCACATCTTTCACTGCTAACTAAAAGAGATATACCCACAGCATTATTTAGAAACGAGGGACTAAAAAATTCCGACTCCATGAACAATTTAAAGCTATACGAAGCCGCAGTTAGCCGACATTGCACTGCGAAAATCGCATCACTTAATTTGACGTCTTTAAATTCTTGTAGTATGTCACTTTTCGTTTGTTTAGCAGTGAAAGCCCGATAATTAACTCAAAATTGAGTCCTTGAGAAGACACTTTGGAGTTGAGCCCGCTATCCAAAAAATTGAATTTTTGGAGAAGATTAAGATAATTTGCTATTCTTATAATTTCGGGTCGCATGTCGGGTCTTTTTAAGATATCTCCCTTTGTAGAAAAATCAGATAAATGACATAGATCTCCTTTTTTATATTTCAGTGTATTAAATGGCTTCTTAGGCAGTTCACTTTTGTTGGCTATTTTTGGGAGATTAATTAACAGTACAAGTACCTACTTATTATTTTAGAATGAGCGGTGTTTTTATCCTTTGATTTTAAATGACACATTGTAAAGTAAAATACAGCTAGAATTCAGATTTCAGTATCCAATCAATCCACGTTCGGTGGGGTTAAAAATGCATTAGCATAATATTCGTCAGTAGTTCAGATTACGATATGCCGTCATTATACGTGACGTCACTCTAGGATTTTAAGACGATACCTAAAACAACAATTACTTTAGAACATTTATGTTCGTTAACCTAATAACAATCATATTATAGGTCCGTGGTTTACAACCTTTGACGTCGCTATAATACGTACAATTAATAGTTTATTAAACAAATTGTATTAAATACTTGAACCAAAATCTTTTTAAAGCGAATCGGTAACTACAAAGAAAAACAATTCAGACCAAAACCTACGTACATAATATCCTAAGTAATGTTTTCTTGTAGGAGTGATTATAGTAAAATACAATACAGTATTGTAAAGTAAAATATAATAATACTTACTTTCAAGAAATAAGTAATCATTATAACAGGAATAAATAAAATTCCACTTTAACATATTTATCTAATGCTTAAAGTATTTTTTCGTCAACGGCGATACATCGCTTAGCTGGCTAAGTTTCGAGAAATGGCAAAACATAGCATATAAAAACATGAATATAAAGCAAATACAAAAAATAACAGCCTCAAAAATTTGGCACTTCTCATCGATTTCTGCTAAAGTTATTATTTCGTGTGAAACCAAACATGGTCAATTTGAAGTATTGTTACATACATCCAGTATCGTGCTTTTGCAGGCCTAAAACTTCATTATACAGCAACATAAAAATGATTTTAAAGTCCACTATTCTAACAACATTATTTATTAAGAATACACAGAAAATGTCGGCAGATATAACGGGATACGTCTACACATTTAGAATCTGTATATTCATATGGATAAAATTAAATATATTTTTTGTCTGACCTAACTCTACAATTTCTTGCTTAAACTTCATTCTTTATAGACTAATAGAAATGTTGTCTTCATTGAGTGCAATAAACTATTTTTTGTGTGTTATGTGAGTAGCGCTTCTAATTTCAAAATCGTGATATAATATTAACATCATTTATTCCATCTGACGCCTATAAATTAATAAATTATCTTTAGTTCTCTATTTTTGATTTACTCACATAATATAATTTATTTTAATAACCTTACTTATTTCCTTATATGTGATTTAGAATTTGGTTTCACGCAGGGGGTTTCCGGGCAGCCCATGGTTTTATTTATTTCTATAAAATGTTTTGGTTCCATTCGAAGCAGCAGGCGACTCCCCTTGTGTAGAATTGGGTTCAGTATCCGCACCTATCGCAGCTGTCTGCGGTCGCCGGTCGCAGCCGCAGCCGCGCCACGGGCGCATTCGCACCATTGCATCGCACCTCAGACGATCGGCCGTGCGCCGCCCGTGCCCCCATGCGCCAAGCTACGCTACTTCCTTACATTCTAGGTGCAATATAATGCGAATTCACATCTTACACAAGTATTCCATTTTCAAAATGTACATTTCATTTCATTTATTTAGAGTTCATTTTTTATATTATAAGTTGACTAGAAATAATGTTATTATTAAATTACGTACACTTAATAATTTTGGCTTCTTGTTACTACTAATCGTAAGATAACAATTATATTATAATTCTTTTCTAAAATACAAACTTAACGTGTTTAAAAATAAGAAATTGTTGAACATTTCCGTCGATTAATAGAATATACCATTTACAATTTATGAAAACAAGGACATGCCAGCTGCTTTATCCTATATAACTAATTTTCGTATGGTTACATACGATACTGAAAACAAATTAGGTGACCACAGATATTGAAAAACAAAAATAATACTGTCTCAGTCTTTGAGAAATCTTTGGAGCGGAACTTAATTAATTGTTCCTAGAAAATACATTTTTATGACTAACGCAGTTTATACTATATAAAAATCTAAAGAAAGCAACCAAATATACATAAGTACAACATTAACTTGTATTATTAAATATACATATAATAAAATTTATCTGTTTTAAATAACGGCGGCAAATTAAAGCCTTTATAAATAATACATTTAATTAGCTTATTTTATATTTCGTAGACGATTGTCTAATACTTGCACCTTACTAGTTATATACATATCTTTAACATTGAGCAAACGCTGAAAAAAGAATGTGTTCCCAGTAAAAGGTGGCTTGTAGTTGAAACGATATTTAACTACCACAGCCAAAGTTTGTAGTCTTTTAAAATATCATCTGTGTATCGATAATAATATTCAAATAACACGAGGATTGTTAGAATGTAAATAAATGTTAAAAAATGATATGTGACAAGTACAATCTAACTTGTTCCGTGAGACGCTTTGATATTGCAAAATAATTGCCATATAAAAATTGAATATAATCTCATAATTTTTATATAATCACTAATAACAAAAACATG
The DNA here is from genome assembly GCA_949316185.1 of Pyrausta nigrata. Classification (NCBI taxonomy): domain Eukaryota; kingdom Metazoa; phylum Arthropoda; class Insecta; order Lepidoptera; family Crambidae; genus Pyrausta; species Pyrausta nigrata. The sequence continues at coordinate 8,654,769 of OX438936.1, forward strand.
AAGCATGATATGGAATGCTTATTAAATACATAATTGACAACGATCATATTGAGTACGTTGAGTTTATTTAAATTAAGCGGGACGGTATTTACGGGTTAACAACATTATTATAGTATCAATAAAATACTAACAAAATAGCGTTCCAAATACAAGACACTGAGAACTCAGATGAGATAAATACTTTTTATTGAGTACTTTTAATATATCTGTAGAATGCATGGTTATTAACATTTTAAAACGCAAAAGAACAGACTACTAATACTTTTAACGCTATAACATTCTAAGTTCGTCTCCCACCTTAAACGGTATCGTAGATACTTATCTAATAGTACAATAAATAGGTGTAATTGTATTATTGACTTTGTCTATACACCATTACTTAAACTTAATTGCCGCCTCCCTACAATGGGCGAACTTAAACGAGCTACTCATTGTATTTTAGGTAGCAAAAGGAACGGTAATTTTCATTTATTTCGTTTTACACAAGAAAGCATTGTCAAGTAAATTGTTAGTTTATTCTACGTAGAAAAAGTGTTCTGTGCACTAGATTTAATATTGAAGTGTATTACCGGTGTAATTGAACATAATAACATATTTTTAAGAAACTAGAGCAATTATGTAGTATTAAACCTAGTCGTATAAATGTATATGTATGTATATTATTTACAGTCAGCTTACTCTTATATACCCATGACATAGGTAATAACTCCCAAGTCGTCTCCCAAGTGTCCCAAGTCCTTGTTTAAGAACTTTCAAACTCTTTTCGATAATTCTAAAATTTTATTAGTCAGACGGGAGGAGCTGTAAAAACACCCATATTGTGATATTTCATCACTGCACATAGAAGAGGCACTGATTATATTAGAGACTACTAATTTTATTATTTTTGCTATGAAGTTAAGTTATTAAATCTCAATCTGCCTTCCCAATAGAAACAAATGTTCAATTTCAGTACTGCGTAAAGTCATGACTAGATTAACACCTATCTTTGCTGGTAGAAGCTTAAGCTCATGAAACACATCATACAAAAGTTACCAAAATCGTTGAGTATAGTTAGGTAGTGACAAAAATTGATGCGCCTCCCTAGTTACTATACAATTACTTTTGATATTAAATATACAATGTAAAATGGCATCATTATTGATTCCCCGGTTTATTGTATCAAGTCAGCTAAATACTCTAGCTACAGCAAAATTATTCTTCTAAATATGAAAATGTACATAATAGGCCAGTCACTAGAGACTCAATAATCACTAAGTCGTAAAAAATTGTGCTGGACTGATTTTCCAAAAATAAAAAATCAGTACAGTATATATTTTTTATTTTTAAGATATTTTTAATGGCTGGCCTAATATTCACAGCCAACTTATTTTTTTCCAAAACCAACAAGGATCAAATCATTAACTTTATGTTAGTAAAAGTCTTAGTAGGTGTTTTAAATAAATAAAAATATATTATATTTCCGGGCATCAGCTATATCATGTTAGTAACGTTTTAACTTTTAACCCCTTGAAGACCGGAAGACCTGATTTTCTATTGTGTCAGGAACCTTGATCTCTGAAGTAAAGTTAAAAATTGATAGCGAAATATAAAATTTCTGAAAATGAAAAATCTGTTGACAAACTAGCATAGAGACTGGAGGCTAAGAGTGTGTGGAGTGCAACGCGATGCGTTTTGTGGCCCCTGCTCTGTATAGTCATGCACCTACGAAATATCCGTATCACTTATGAATGTCGCTTATGCAGGCGCATGATAATACTACTAGCTACTGCTTTGGCTAAAGCCGAAAATATTCATCTGGATTGGATGCCGTTTATTCCCTTGCCCTGCTATTGTTCTACGGCAACGCAAAGAAAAAAGCGAAGAGCAGTACATTTCCGTTTGCTATAAGTTAATCGATAATAATTAAAAAGAAAAGAGATAAATGTTGACCGTGGAAAATTGGCTGGCTGGAACAACATTACACATTACATGACATGTATTAAGTCTTTAGTATGAGTAATAAAAATACCTAAGAAACCCAAACAACGGGTGAGGTACTATTATGTAACAAGCATTTTAAATAAAACTTACTTGGAACATACATGAATGCTATCCTAAAAACAATTACGACTTTTATAGACTTAGTCAGAGATGTGATGATCGTAATTTATAAGACACATAATATTTATGCCTTACCTATGTCTTGTAATTTTTTTCGATAACAGAAGTCTAGACTGACTCACATTTTAATAATATACTTTAGTTGCAGTTTATTCATAAAAGGAGATCATTTTCAGTGCCACTTATATAACTAGGTACTATCTAGAGTTATAATTGGTGAAATAGGTAGTAGGTATACCTACCATTTTTTAATTACGGTTATATATCTAAAGGATTACATTTTTTTATTTTTAAAAAGCACTTTACAGAATTTGCGGTATTGATGATGAACCCCCACATATTAAGTAAGTGCCTAAGTCGTCGTTATTTTATGTCAATGAGATCCGTAACCCGTGTGCGTGTGCGCTTAGTTTTCCTCGCCAAGTAGCACCAAGTCGTCAGCTACGACGTCTGATACATGAAGGTATATGATCCAGTACATAAGATTAAAACATACGAAGCAAACGGGAAACACGATGCGTGAGTATTTATCGATGTCCGATGGTGTAGTTCCCAGCAGTTTGTTGATACCCTGAAAATATTTTTTGACTTGACTTTGGCAGGTAAGGCAGCTCGGGTTATGTGCGTCACGTCGCCACAAGTCGCCAAAGCAAAGAACATCGCTTAGCAAACAAAAATTTTTATCAATCGCTACGGCCTTTATAGTTAAAAATCGCAGTTTTAGCAGTTTCAATGACAAAAGTAGATAATTGTGTTATTACTTAAGATAAATTACCTTTGAGGCCTGGAGCAAATGTGGGGGTGGCACAGGGTCTTCCTCTGGTTGGGGTGGCGGAGGAGGGGCCGCCGCTCGGGCACCGTTGATAGTATTCTCAAGAGTTCCACCTTTCGAGTATGCTTTGGGGTCGTGCACTTTAAATCGGACTTCCTGTGTGTGTGGAAAACATAACGGATGATGTGAACTCTAAAAAAGAAGAAAACACATTTTTATTTTCTCTAAACAAACAAAGTACCTACACGCTGCCAATGATTTAATGATCTTACATGGGATCTTACCGAAGAACGGCTAGGAGGTAAGGGGCGGTTAAGAGTGCTGGTCCTCGGCGGAGGCAAAGGTTCTGAAGTACCAGGTGGTCCCTCTATTTGTATTTTCTTTTCAGCAGCCATTTTCTGAACAGTGGTAAATCGTTGTTTCCTCATTTGGATCCTTTTAGCCATATAACCAACAGTAGCGTATTCTGTAAAAAATATTTACATGAATAATTAAAGAGTTATTATTAAAAAAATCGCTTAGCAAATTATCTGATACTTCAAGAAGTTTGTGATTGTGTAAGTCACATTCGAAAGGATATTAAATGAGTTTAAATGCAGCACATCATATGAAGACGAGACAAGTAAAACACACATCTTAAATCGAAACAGTCCCTACCACGTATGCTTTAAAAATCACTGCAACATATTGACGACTTGATACTTTAATGTTACCTAGTAGACTGGCGAAGACCATAACGAAGCAAGTTCCCAGGTACACGTCAATAGATTTCACATAAGAAATCTTAGGCAGAGCAGCATTAGTTGAAGACATAAGCGTGGTCATAGTCAACACGGTAGTGACGCCCAGTGAGACTCGCGCTGGTGTTGCATTCCGGTTCAGCCAGAACGATACCCACGATATGATTACAATGAGACCCGATGGTATATAAATTTGAATCAGGTAGTAGCCCATAGAACGCACGAATTGAATTTCACACGCTAGCCGAGAGTAGTTGCCTGTAACCATAAAATTAACACATAACTAGTGGGTAATTAATCCTCATTTAACGATATTATGGTCATTAATTAAAAACCAAATGGCAGCCCCTTCCGTCAGATGGGGTTTGCTCGAATTGTAGGGAATAAGCGGAACGGACACATGCAAATTGTAATAAATATTGGCGTTTTGTTCTACTCAAATCTGAAGGATGACGCGGTAAACAGTGTAAATTTGAAGGCATCGTCAAAAGTAGGTAACAAAGGAGAGTGCTATGATGCGTCAATGCTTCGTGTACCTGTGGTGAGGGAGATCTCCATAGCTCGCTGTCGGTGGCCCAGCACCTTGAATTGCGGCAGCGACACCTCGCTCGATACGCCGACAGAGTTGGGCCCCTCATTCCACTTGTATCGGATGTCCCGCATGGTGTAGCCAACTGTACCATGCAGAGATATGGAACGGTAAAATAAGCACCCATCGCACTGGGTTTTTAGTATATTCGTAGAGGTGAACATGGTTACATTCTTCTACTAACTACTAAAATGTGAAAATGAAAGGCAGCGTTATATGGCAAACAGTACGATCATTACCAAAGTTGTAAGCGTTTTCAACGTTATTTGTAGTAATTACTACTAACATGAAAGCTTCGGTGAAGGTTTTCAGTGTTTTCTAAGACGTACTTTATACAGCAGTAAACTGCTCGTTTTATTGACTTTTTACTGCAGATACTGATAAAAATGGCTTTAATATTCAAATGATATTATAGGACAGTTCACACACGTTTTTCTTGTGTCAGCAATATCTATGCGGTACTCTAAAACGTGCAATAACAGAGCCGAGTGACCTCCACCCAATACTGTTATTGCTTTGTAGGTAAGTTGAGTGTAACGCAAAAAAGTTTCACAAGACGAAATGGGGTATGAGAAAATTAAGCCAAGTGAAGATATTAAAATGATAACGGTAAACTCACAGCTTTCAATCTCGATGTTGCATAATTGACGATCCATTGGAAAATATTGTAAGTCCATTGGGCATGAAGCAGTTATAGTCAGTCTGTAAAAAATAATGCTATTGACGCAAGGAAACACACAGCACATCTAGAAGAAGTATATTTAGAGATACATCTCTAGTTAAACTTCTGAGAGATACATCTCTAGATATTATACTTATATTGAGATGAACATTTAGGTTGTACTCCGGTCGGATAACACATGTTTAAATTGTGTAATGATGAGCATTAACATTGATTCAGCAGAATTTGGGTTCTTAAGGAACATACATATGGACAAATATTTCAGAAACTACATTTTTGCAATCCTACTGACCTGCACTAAGGCTAATGAGATGTTATTTAGTAGTTTTTAAATGAATGTATTTTATAACTTTAAATTGAAGCAATTTCAAATTGACACAAATTGTTCGAACGTGTTGTCTGGGGACTTGAACCTATGACTCTTTCGCTATCCGGGCGAATACTCAGCCAACTGCGCTGCACGAATTTTTTAAATGCTTGCTGCGCAAGTGAGCCAGCGTACGATTTCATTAATACTTTTATCCACAAGTAATAGAATGAAAATATTTTTTACTAATATTTAACACTCAGTTAAGGCATATCTATCTTTAATATAATATTATAAAGAGCAAAGATTTGACTACATAATTATTTGTTTGTTTGTATTGAATATGCTGAGACACTACTGGACCGATTCAGATGAAATATGGTACAGAGATAGTTTGAGACCCTAAAAAGGAGATAAGCTACTTTTTTTGCGATAAAAAATCACCAAGGGGGTAAATGGAGGATGAAAGCTCGTGTAGTTGATGAAAGCGTGTTGTCACGGGAAACTGCTATTTTTATATATAGTTCTATATTTTTATTATAATGTATAAAGAGATTGTTACCTTATGCTCCGTGTAATGGATCCTGAATGATGGATGCGAATGAATTCGTTGCTCGTGGTGGCGATGTGGAAATAAGACTGCTTCTCGTTCACAAAGAAGGTATCGGGTACCCAAATATTCCTGATGAATTCGGAGCCGACTGATAAAGTTTCCACCCCAGTTCTCTTTTTGTAGGCAAGCCTGGGGTCTGTCCAAAACTGCCTGAAGTAAAAATCCAGGGTGAAATCCTGCAAAACGATAAGTATTGTAAAATCTAAAGATGGATAATAAGTAGGTAATTACAATAGTGAACAATGGATGCCACCCAGTGAAAGGCTGCAGTTGCAAGGCTTCCTATCTTGCAATAAACGCATATTCACTTCATAATGAATGTAATATGGTATCGCATCTTTTCAGCACTGTCATTTTACTTGGACTGACCAAAGCGTCATTGTTTGACTGTATCTTTTTGATTTAGATTTAGCCTACGTTTATACGCAATATGACCAACATAATTAATATATTATCATCATGGTGAATATACATTATTATCACCTAATATAACAGTTTCTTAAGGACCAATATCTGTCACCAAAACTTATATGTATCACTTACAAGCAATACTCTCATTAAATTATCATCTGTTTCTAAGAAAATCAAAATAGTTCTGAAGCATGTATTATTAAATTAGATCAAGTTTGAAAACTCTTTGTTTGATTTCATACACGAAATGTTTCGAGAACAACTAAATTTACTCATTGAATACCTACGTGGTTTTAATTGTTATGTGTTTAGATTAGTAACTATATAACGAATAATGATATTATTGAAAGTTGATAGATACTATAATCAGTTCGAATATTATTATTATTTTTAAATTCTATACACATAACGTGTAGGATGTAGTGACTTTACTACCTAAAGCCCAAGTAAAATGACAAGATTGTTATTTTCATAAAAAGCACATGTATACATTACGTGCCGATAACTTGAAACAAAGAGAGTTTTTTAAGAACAAAGGTAAACATCAAACGCGATTTTGTTTGATTTTCTCCTTTAACGTATTCTTACATACGGATACATGTGCTTCTTTTCTTAACCTAAGTCACTATGCTAAGTATAATTATCCGGTTCATGGTCACGTCCTGTAGTGACTTTACGAGTCCCCTTGATTTGGTTTCCACTAGGGGTCATACACCCTGATCTTAGTTTGATTTCTGTTCTTTGGAACCGTTCTCAAGGGTATTTGCGTATTATTTTACACACACGGATTCACGCCCCGAAATTGCCCAATTAGCACTTTTTACTATCTACCAAAATCGGATTTTAATAACCTCTCCCACCACCAGAATCAAAGAAATTGTATTTTGAATTCTAAACTTCATATAGAGACTGAGAAGCACAGGTACTTATGATTTGTTCCTATAAATTAAGAACATAAACAGATAAACTAAAGCAAATTTAAAGTTTCCACGTCCAACCGGAACTCACTGAACAAACGGAACAAACATTAAATACATTCATAGCAAGACTACGTAAAGTAAGAAATTTTAAGGCGAGTGGCGAGTCTGAGAGCTGAACGCCATTTCCAGAGACAATAGTAAGAAACCCACAGTCACAACAAATACCTACTCAAGAACATAAAAAGCTTAAAATAAAAACAACAATGGAGCAAATTGACGACAGTATCTTGCTTGGAGGGATGATGCTTAATGGCAAAGTACATTTTAGTATGTCGTTAATTATATAGTGACACACCCGGATGAGCACACCACTGAAACCAATTTAGTGAAAAGTAAAGTGTTTTATGCGAAATAATTTAGATAGTAGTGCGTCTTCCGAGAGGTCTGCTCCATAACGCCGGCATGCTCGCAGCCTCGTGTCTGGGGCTGCTCGGTCGCGGCGGCAGCCGAGCCGGGGCGACCGAGACAAGCGTGAGGTGACAGTGGCGAGTACCATGAGCACTTCGGAGACGGAGCTGATAGAGAGCACATACATGGTGACGCCCACCTCCACTGGCGGACCTGCAATCAAGCCCAATCGTGAGTCGCGCGCGCGCCCCGCGCCGTGAAAACCAAACCAGAGGACGACGTGACGCCCGGAGTCCCACGACCGAACCTAGACCTTGCTCCGTCTAAAGGAATAAGTCTTTGATCGGCCGAGGGTTGCTAACCTAGCCCTTCTCTCCTTACTAGCATGACAATCTACATTAAAGTAGTTGTACATTAATAATACCATTTTGACTTCAGATAAGGAGCTGATGGAGAGCACGTACATGGTGACTCCCACATCCACAGGCGGTCCTGAAATGTTACAATGGTTACATCACCTGAAACCATTCTACGGTTAAACATGAACACATATGCCGTTTAGTGACAGATAAAAAGTTGTATTAACTGCCCAGTTTCATTTAATTGCTAGTGAAAATGGCTCAATGGCACTTGTAAATCCCGTTGTTAACCTTCACCCAAACAAATGCAATGAACCGAGGCCTTGAGTACAAATAACAAGTAAAGAAAAGTTAGTATCAATAGTATTCATGGCACAGAAAAATGTAGTCTAGTAGTTGTGCGACGCTTCTATTATTAGATTTTTATTTTTACTCCAGTTGCCCTCTGCAACGCGTCTACATGGCAACCGCGTGTCTATAACTTTTCAGAGACGCGTCGCTTGGGGCTGATTCTAAATCCAGTTACCAAATTATAAATTGGCAACAATTTGTAATACACAAATCGTATTTAATTTAACATGTACAAATCTGTACCCGTAGCTCCGCCCGCATACTTTTATCTATGTACATACATACATACACACAAAGTGTTTATCTTTAATTTGACACAAAAGTTTGTAATCATTAAATTATCTTACCATAGGCATGCACATACTTTAATTAAAGTACCAACCCAATAATTACAAATTAAGTTAATTATAACATGATTGATAAAGAATTGTTAAACAAAACTAACCACGGAGAACAACATACCTTAATAACTACCTTTTTTTTACAGAAAACCTGGTCTTATCGTAGTTGAATTGCGTAGGTAATTCTTGATTCGTTTTTAATGACTAAGCCGATTATTTACCTAGCTATTTCTCTACGAGGATTAATGCACTACGAGTTATATTACACATCAAAATTGGTCCAAATACTTTGAACAGATTAAAAACAAATAAAACACGGCTGCTATCTCTGTGCTACAGCTTAATTTGTTGCGTCACAAATATCACACTACTTGTGTGAATAATAAAATTGGGCAATTGTCGCATCCTCACCAGGACTAAAAAATTTTTTGGTTGCGGTCTTAGTCCCTTCAGGTACTTGTACAATGAGCACAAGTTTCTTTATATCTGAGTCGTGTAGTGTATAAGTATTCAAAAAACAGTATCCTACTTATTACAGAAAAAGCACAATTTAGTTTGGAACAACTCAGGTAAATAGTGTTTGAGGAGTAAATTATAATAACATAATTAAATATCACTACTACGGTCTTTTCAATATTTCGATTATGAAGAGTATTCGATATTTTAATAACTCAAATGAAGTACCTTGTTGCCGGCAATCATTGATTTACAATGAATGGCGGTCAATTATAACACTGTAGAGTAAGTGTTTTGTGCATAATTATATAAATTACGAATCGTACACGTGTTTAACATGTGCTCTGACACTCACAATATTGCTATTATTTACTCTGATGATGTATGTACATACATATCATAAAGTATAATGAATAAGTAAGCACATAGAAGCCACATGGACTAATCTGTTATACGTAAAAAATGTGTCGTCGTTATTTAGGTTTATAAAATCAATGCGTCTGCTAATAAATCTGTAACTTTATTAATAACAATTATTTAAGTACTCGTTATCTAGTATTTCACATTATAGCTTTCAACAAGTAGAGTTTTCATAAGGTCCTCACTATGTGTGTCTACAGCTTCCTCACATACGGACGATAAATTGCATTGTGAAGCGTAGATTGAAACAATTAATTATGTATTTGACCTCAAGACTATCAGCATTGCAGCACTCAAGACATAGGTACAAAATCAAGATATACACATATTTCCAATATTTTTCTTCTCCTTGCTTGATGCGAGCGAACGTAAACTTTGCCACCTTGGGCTCGCCGTTCCGCTGAATGTCACGTGTGCAGCGTTTACACGGATTTTATAACCCTTATTTCTAAAGCGGGAACAGCGGTTAAAAAAAAAGCTTAACGGGTAACCAAACGAGTTTAACAAAGAACAAATTTTGTCCCCAGTTTTGGTTTTATTTATAGAAAAGTATTTCTTGACCGTCAATTTACCGTATGCCATTGCTGTCGTTTTATGCAGAGTTATGCTTGCTTTCGCAAGCATGTTCATCTGCACTCTTACTTCTCGTATATTGTAGAAAATTGTATGATGCATTTCGGTATTGTGTAATACGGGTAAAGGTGAGTTACTTTGGTCTGAAATTTTCCCATTTTTATTTTCTGGATATAAAAATCTGTCATGGAAGATAAAATAGAGATTGATTTATTTGTTTTCAGTGACATAAATGAATATACCCTACAACTTAATGTAAAGAAACTAACGAAAAACTTACTAAAACAATTTATTTTATTTCATTCAAAATTGGGACAAACTATATACCGTGAAACATGCCAACTTTGCCCGCTTTAAACATAAAAAACCTTATTTTGCTAGATTTTTCTATGGAAGTGTATATTATTTGTTTTCTCCTACAACTCTTGTACTATGTACCATGGATTGATATAGGAAAATTGATCAAGTCAAAATATAGTCCAACATTATTTGATTACACAAGCGGGCAAAATTATCTGGGTTTTTAGCCAACATTGCCCACATCATTTTTTGACGCAAATATGGCCTTTACTACTGTGTTATAGGAATCAGCACAAGTATTTTGGTAATAAAGGCGCTAACTTCAAAAATCTAATAAATACCACCATAATTTTTACATTAAAATTCGTTTGGCAATGTTACCCTGAGCTTTTTCCCCGTTTCCATACAAGACACATGTATCCAGTTTAAAGTACTAGGGTTGACAGATCAACGTAAAAACTTATCATTTTTATATATTTGAAAAAAATATTGATTAAAAAGAAATGTTTACATTTTCATGTGGTTATTTAAGAAATAAGACATTTTAAAAACAATATTCTAATTAAATTGAGATTAAAAAATTGTACAAAACAATCCAATGAGCAGTTTTCTTTTAGGTATTTATAGCATTCTTTGTCCTTCGCTAAATGGCGTTGACGTCACTTTTTATAAAGAAATCGTTTCGTTCCATTGTTTAGGGATATTTATTAATGTACTGACAAGTTATGTTACCTTATTATTATATTAATGAAAATAAGTTTGTTTCGTTTTTCTAAATTAGTTAACAATTTACATTGGCTAAACGAAGTTCTCCACTTCCATGGTCAAGTTTAAGATAATAATTTTATTTAGTGATGCTAGCGCCATCTCGTATTATAATCGATACTAAACTGACAATGCCTAAAAGAAAACTGCTCATAATTGGGTTATTTAATTCATTTTGACTGCGAAACTAGATTTTAAAAATACAGAAATTTTCTTTAATGTGACAACCCTACGCCATATTTAATGGCGGGCAATGTTGACATTAAAAAGTTGGAACATTGATGGGTAACTTTGCCCATCATCACAACTTTTGTTCTGGAAAACAGTCAGCAGTAAAGTCAACGTTAAAATACTTTACACATTGCTTTTATTTATAAACATTGAAATTAAATAAGCTGTGTTTTAGCCATAAAACCAAATTCACTTTCAATTTGCTGTAAAAATTTGCCCGCAATTAAACGCACCTCACATGACAAGTGTTAACTCGCTACTGGTTGAACATAGAGCACACTACCATTCAGTGATGCCACACCTAAAAACCCATTTTGCACTAACGTAATAAATGTTGCCATAATATTGGAAAATTCCTTACTAATGACAAATCTAGTTGTAAATCGCTCTTTGGGCAAAGATACCTTTGGTGGCAAAGTTGGCATATTTAACGGTACCTATTATAGGTTACTTTGTCCCAAAACATTTTCTTACCTTTTTATTCTCCATTTTAAAAGTACAAGGCTAATGTAAAGTATATATCAGGGAACCTATACAGGGTCCGGGTTTCGACGAGCGATAGTTTAAGGGACTTTTATTTACCAAATTTTAAAGACATTTTTATAAAGAATGTTTTTTTGATAATTTTTTTTTTTTTTTTTTTGAAAAATAAAACATTTTTGGGTTTAGTTTTGTAATAGGTTTAAAAAACTATTAAATTTTTTTTAAATTTTAGCAAGATGAGCACTATGCAAAATTCACATTACCACTACCTACCAAATGACAGTAACAATCACTTATGGATTGTAAAATAGGTTTTATAATTACTATCTCTACTACGATAAACAGGGTCTACCAAAATCTATTTTATTCCTTCTAGGGGGTGATTCTGCTGTTTTAATAAAATAACTTTTACTATGGGACCAACATTGAATTCCCAAAAAAAAATTATCAGCTGATCACTACTTTCAGTATTTTGATGTTGAACTTATAATAATTGTTGTTTTCATTTGGTTAGTAAAAGCACCATCAAACACAAAATCAGCTAAAAATACACGTTTTTATTCTAGACCAATCAGCTGTTACAGTCTTTATGCATTTTTTTTCATAAGTAAAAAAGAATAGCAAAGACTTTGATGCTCAGCCCCAAATGCTGGCATGTTTTAGTCTTTGATGAACTGACATTGAACGACATTTTGTTTGGTGCATTATGTCGGATTGACATTTAAACAATGTATGATACTGTCAACATAAATGAAAAAAAAAACGTTGACGTTTGATATAAAACATATCCTTCATGTTTGACTAAAGGTTCACGTCGTTCGTTTTTTTTTTTTTGCATCCTTGAAGACCTTTGAGTTGTTAATAATTTGTACATTCTGAAAATATTTTAAATTTTAATTCCCTGCTTTTTAAATCACCATAAAATCATACAAAAGCCCGCTAATGAAGTGATATTTATATTTCATGTTTCTCACTTAGTACGGTGTCTCTATCTTTTGGGTCGGTTCATGCCCATCTTTTTTTCAATTTAGTAAAAATTGTTGTATTAGAACAACAGAATCAAACACTAAAAGAAATACAGTTATAAAGTTAGAGCTTAAATACACTTTTAACAGTGGCTATTTCTCAACTAAAATGTGTAGTCTGCCGTGCCGGCGACGTATAAGCTGAATCCAGAACAGATTTTCCTTTGTGAAAGTTTTGTATCTAAAGATATTATACCTATTATGACTTTGTACAAGTTGAAAATAAGCCGAAGCATCAAAAATAAGTAGTTGTAGTTCAAATAAGACTGCTCGCAATAAAAAGGGTGTATCTTTGAATCTGTCAAGCCGATGCGTGATGATAGATGACCACTATCAATGAAGAATAGCAAAGACTTTGATGCTCAGCCCCAAATGCTGGCATGTTTTAGTCTTTGATGAACTGACATTGAACGACATTTTGTTTGGTGCATTATGTCGGATTGACATTTAAACAATGTATGATACTGTCAACATAAATGAAAAAAAAAAACGTTGACGTTTGATATAAAACATATCCTTCATGTTTGACTAAAGGTTCACGTCGTTCGTTTTATGTACGAGTATGTTCAGTGATGTTTTAATAGTAATCGAGATATTAGGTACAATTTGCAAATGAAAATTGGTCGTTATATTTTGACTACGAGTATACAATTGCATTGGAACTTCTAGTTTATAATATGTACATACAATCAGCAATAAAATGCGCGAGGTTGTTAAAATTTTGATTATAGCTCTTTAACAAGAATCGCTGAACATAAGTACATACATGGCGGATCAATAATTGAAAGGCATGGTGATCACCTATCACCACGCGTCGTCTTGACACCTTACAAGAATCACCCTGTATGCACATAAATGATATAAAATGTTATAGGTACCAGTCCCAAAATATTGCAAACGCATTGAATACTAAAATTTCGGATACTTATAAAAATGTTGACTAATCCATGCAACTTCTAAATGTGTTTTTCTTAACCAACTTGCAAACAGCTTTTCAAAAAACTGCTAAAGCTAAGCAAAAGGATAAAAATATAATAAAAATCTGAAAGTGATAAAGAGCACTGACCTCCATAATTTGGCCTCACTCGCTTGTCGTAGCTTACACTGAGCGAGTCCAAAATGGCTGAGATATTGACGTCACCAAACATCCCCCCTCCTCCCGCTCCCCTGCAAACAAAACACAGGGTGAATACGCCATAAATTTTGGACTGTCGACAAAATTTACGAATTTACAATCAAACATGAATGAATACAGAAACAAAACAAGATGCTTTAATAAATTTATTTAAGACAGGATATTAAATTAGCTGATCATAATTTATTTAACAGAAAGTAAAAGTAAATTTTGAAATTCATTCGCTTCAAATAATATCGCTAGGGTTGAAAATGACATGTATAATACATGTATCTTTCAAATAACCTCTGTATTTTTCAATATAATACAGAAACTTTACTTGTGGATCTCCGGTTGAATCTTTCAATAGTTTATGTATTTTACGTTGTATTTTTCGCATTTTTTGGCTTTTTAGGCTTTCCAATGGTCGCTTGAATTTTAGAGTTATAAAATATTCCCAATAGATTTTTGTATGAATTTTCGATCGTTTTTTGTGGGTTTGGTCAGGCCTTATAAAAATTGGGTATTCTCGATCCGATTTTATACGAAAAAAAATATTTACCTTTTTGGATATTTTAGTAGACATAAAATAAAATGTAGATTTATAAAAATAAACAATGTTACATTTAAAAAATATATAATATATACTCTTTGTTTTTTTTTTCGAGTAGGTACTCCGTTTATTTTATATTAATCGAGATATTTATTCGATTACATTACCAATTGCAATTGTTTTTTTTTTCGAAAAATACATGTATTTTACAGGTAAGATACAAAGTTTCGAAACAAACAAAATGTATCTTTTGCAATTTTCAACCCTAATAATGGCATATTTTTATGACGACCATCTTGATGTAGTGGTTCCGCTACGGACTACAAAGCCAGCCGTTGCGGGTTCAAATCCCGAAAGGGGTTTGTGTAATGAACACTAGCATTTGTACCCAAGTCATAGATGTTTATAAACATATTTATGTCCGTTATCCTAGTCACCATAGCACAAGCTCACCGTTAGTTTGGGGCTGGGTAATTGGTGTGTTTATTTATATTCATTTATTTAGTTCAAATTGTCAAAAAAATTTAGTGCACTATTAGCTGCATTTTCAGAAAGCTATTTAACAAATATAATAATTAAAAAAAATACAAATAAGTTTAATACTAAGCCGCAAGGAAAACGATGGAATACGAGATGTAAAAGTTAAAAGAAATTCTTTGAAATAACGTTCAGGACAAGTTTATGATGCGGTGCACTTTCGCACACGTCTAAGGAAAACTAAAACGTACTTGTTTATCTAGTTAGAGCTTGTTAGTGTATCACAGACGACGCGATCTTGAACTTGAACGTGGAGAACATTATCCTAACTTGGTTCTTGTAACACGACATTTAAATGCAAAGATAATGGGTCTTACAAAAGCAATCTCTTTGAACGACAAGTTCGTCATGCTTGACTTATATTTATGAATAAAATGACATTGGATGTAGGAAATTGAAAATGTATCCTTTAAAAATCTAAATAGTCTCTTAGACAAAAATCGAAAAGTTCTATTTCGAAGTCTTACTTAATATTGTTTGTCTTTCACATTTACGGCTTGTGCATTCACATATGTATTTAGGAAACATAATTATATTTTTGGAACATAAGCTAGGTTGTATATTCCACAAAAATCTAATATATTTTAGAACTTACGTTAAACTTTTAGTAAGTTATACTATTGGGAGTTGTGACACCAAAATATATTCTCTTGTACGACAAATTGTATCAAAAGACGAAGGTTTTTCTTTAAAGTCCTTATTCCTGCTCCTATTATATTATTCAGGACAAGTCTGGCTTGATGAAGCCTGAATAGGTAAATTATTAATGTATCATTTTGATTTTCAAGCATGATCTTTCATTTTCAAATAACACTAATAATCAATAACATCTTTCATTCATTTTCAAATAGGTTACACTGATAATATTTCATTAAGTCCTAATGAATAAAATGCGTGCATTATCTATTCATTAGGACTTAATGAAATATTATCAGTGTTATTTGTTCCACCTCGAAACTGATTTAATTTTGATAGCTTTTAAATAAAAATGAGTTACTTAGATTCACCTTAACTACGAAACATGTTGATTAAGAATCACTTACATGATAAATTGAGGATAGCATACGTTACAAGAACAGCATTTTGGATAAACTATACTAGCTTAAGAAATTGTCCTTAAATTACAGACATTATATTATGACATTCATAATTGTTGAGTATAATAAAAAAAAACAAAAATTCTGTTAAAAACCATAAAATAATAAAAAGTTACCTACTCAAGTTCTGACTCCTAAAAACCCAACATTTATAGCTAGCTTTATTAACGTTTAATGCTTGGTATTGGCTCCTCGAACCCTCGTTACAGTTTCGAGTCAATTTATAAGTCAGCCTATTAGATCCCACTGCTGGGAAAAGGCCTCACCTCAACTATGAGGAGGAACGAGCCATACTTCACCACGCGGGCTCAGTGCGGATTGGTGGAGGGGTGTATGTAAGGCAAGTGACAAACCTTACTGTCAGAAGTTATCAAGCCGCCCTAGGGCCTCTGACTAGGCTTAACGACTAATACCACACATATTAGCCGGGACCAACTGCTTAACGTGCCTTCCGAAGCACGGAGATGCTTGTCATGGACGTCACTTAAATGGTCGGAATGGTCACCCATCCAATCACGACCGCGCCGTGGGTTGCTTAACTTTTGTTATCACTACCAAAGCGCTGCCGCCACTGCGCCACAAGCACCTCTGCGTCGAGTCAATTTGGCATTATTATATTAGTAGATTTTTTAAGTGTACATGAAAGCTTTTGTTTATGAAGCATTTTTCGGAAAATAAAAAAAGCCTATCAACTAATGAAAATTTTATTTAAAATGTATGTTAAAATAAATATATATGTTCCCTCCAAGACTTTATTTCAAAATATGCGTAATTTTAAAGATTTTTGGAATTTTCAAAATGTAGTACTTACATACTTTTGCCAGAGTATTTTAACATTGGAAATAACATTGCTAAAACACACCTCTTTTTGCGTCGGGGGTTAAAAACAGACATATAAAATATGAATTTGATTATACAAAATGTAGACAAGGGAAGGCGATTTCATTATCCCGCAAAACTGTATGGCGTCGAGCCGGAACTTTTAAAAAGTTCTATCACTGATCTGTTAAAAAATCTTACATGTAATTAATATGGATTTACCCGTTACACATTATATATTACATTAGACGTATTTTTGAGTTTTTCTTTTATTAATAGGCTTAGGGATACAGGAAGGCTTGAGCTGTTTTTGAAAAATAAATATCCCTTCTTACTTATTGTGTCCGACAGACCCAGCAGCGAGTACTTGTGCTACAGCCCTTAAATGTTAAAATATTTTTGGTATACTTTTCAAAAGCCCAAATTATGAAATAGAAAAATTAACGTAATTTTGTTTTAAATATAAACGCAGGCTTTAATTATTGAAGTCTACTAGTATTAAAGACTTTTGGCAGAGGGCAATGCTGTAAAACTGAACCTACTTTATGTATTGTAGTCGAGTAGTGAGCACTTATTCCGACGATACATCTTCAATTCTTCACATCAATACCACGTTCTAGAGTAACGGAAAAATCCATTTGAAAGAACCTATCCAAACAATTCCAATCCATTCTTTAAGAAAAAATATCAAAGCATGAGAACACAGAAACTGTTTTGTAATGTCAAAGAAAGAGAGGAATGGAAAATAGCAGCGAGCCTTCAATAAGGGCTGCGGTTTATCCCTGTTAAGCTTTATGCACTTACCGCGCATCAAAGGTGAACCTGACATAGTGCACTTGAACTTTTGCGACATGCTTTCAATATTGAATTGGAGCAATATTTATAACGTAGTTTGCACTTGACGAGTCTCGTGTAGATGTGATGGTTCGATATTTTTTAATTTTATTCGTTGGTATATACTTAAGCCCAATTATCTTTACTCGTATTAATGTTTTGTCAGTTTTTGCATTCACAAATAGGTACAGTTCAGATTTGGGGAGACGCATGCACTGTTCATCATACTTTTATATAGCTTGGGCTATTTTACTAATCTAGTAGTTTGGGCTGAGCGGTTGATATATCTGTCAGTCAGTCATCAAGTCGGTTTTCAATTTATTCTTGGTATATGATTTGCTAATGATGTTGACGATTTGATTATTTTTGTGGGTAACAACACTATTGGAGGGTATATACAGTGTGTTCGGGTTTCGACTGGCGATAATTCATGGGCTATTAGATCATTAAATGTTATCGACAAAAAACTCCCATGTTGGGTGGGGTTCTAACTCCCCGGGGCCCTATTGAAATGACAGCTATTTTAATTATTTTTTAAAATGCAATTTCTATGGTCCTAAAAGTTATGAGAATGATTCTTTTGGAGGGTAACGCTATGGCCTATCAAGTGAAATAAAAAAAAAAAACAATTTAAAATTATTAGCCGTCTTAGTTTTTTTTTTTAATAAATATAGGTATTGCTAGAGATTTTAAAAAGTTCAATAGCTTTCTAAACCTATTACAAAACTAAACCCAAAATTGCAATATTTTTTTTAAAACATTCTCAAAAAAAAGGATTATGTCTTTGAAATTTGGCAAATAAAAGGCCCTTTAACTATCGCTAGTCGAAACCCGGACACCCTGTATATGTATACCCTTTAATAGTGTTCCAATAGTGTGTGTGTGTGTACCAAATTTCAAGTAATAGGGATCCACACTGCCAAATTCTCCCTGTAGTTGGCTGTAGGTGGTTGATGCGGCCAAAGCTATCTGTCATTCCAGTACAGAAATTGTGTTTTTTTAGTATTTTTTTGTGTTTTCACTCTACGAAAGCATAATGCCGTTATGTGCTGTGCCAGATTGTTACAATAATGGTGTTCATTTATTTCCAAAAGACCTAGTTTTAAAAAAGAAGTGGGAAACGAACATTTATTATTTTTAGGTAGTTTACTGGAACTATTTACATCATGATAAGTTTCTAGATCGGGAATATTCATCGTATAACTAGATTGTGAAAATACGACACCAAAATTCCCGGTTAATATTCCCGATAGTTATCATCGCGGTTCCGATCGTAGAATTCTAACCTAAAAAACAAACATGTACATGTTTTATTATTTTAGTTGTATTTATTAAAAACCTTATTATGTAGGTAATTTGTAACACAAACACAACAAAAACAATTTTAACAATCAATTAAATGTAACATTTATAGTAATAAAACTGGATTAACACCCAAATGATTACCTCGCAATAAGATCGGCTTTTTACCAGATACTTTTGATCCTAGTTCTCGAAGTTCGTCATTTAGTTTAGATTACTTCATTGACAAATTCATTATGATGAAATAACATTAGATAGTAACGAAAAACTGTAAATCAGATACGAAAGAAAAAAAAAGCCCGGCATAAACAATAGCAAAATGTTTGACATAGCCGTATCTATGCTGCGCCATCTGCATCAAGCTTTGCGTGTGGATCCCCATTGTCACCATTAGTCCCCCAATAATAAATAATAGGACAAGACCATAATGACTGATGCAACCAGTATTTAAAAAAAACAGTATCGTATACCGTATCAATACCGTACCGGTTATTAAATTCCTCGCCAAGCAAAGAAAACGTCAAAAAACATTAACAAATAAATTGTTCATTATAAACTCTTCAAAAGCGGTCAAGTGAATCTAAAAGTGGTAGAGAGAGTATCGCAGATGGCACTTGCTTGGGCGGGCTAGTGCGTACACCACTACCGACAAAAATGTGATCAGACAGGTGATACCATTTTCAATATTCTTTATGATCGTCCTAACCTTTCAAAAGTCAGTGCAAGGTGGGTATAAGTCAGCCTATTAGATCCCACTGCTGGGAAAAGGCCTCACCTCAACTATGAGGAGTAACGAGCCATACTTCACCGCGCGGGCTCAGTGCGGATTGGTGGAGGGGTGTATGTAAGGCAAGTGACAGACCTTACTGTCAGAAGTTATCAAGCCGCCCTAGGGCCTCTGATTAGGCTTAACGACTAATACCACAGATATTAGCCGGGCCCAACTGCTTAACGTGCCTTCCGAAGCACGGAGATGCTTGTCATGGACGTCACTTAAATGGTCGGAATGGTCACCCATCCAATCACGACCGCGCCGTGGGTTGCTTAACTTTTGTTATCACTACCAAAGCGCTGCCGCCACTGCGCCACAAGCACCTCAAGGTGGGTAGGTACTGCGAATGCTTACGGCCGGTCCGTAAGCAAACAGGAGTCCATGCAGTGACACCAAAAGCGCTTAGACCCTCTAACCTCTCTGGAAAAATTCAAAGTCACTCCAATCGCCCGGAAAAATTGTGAGCACTGGTTTAATCTTAACAAGTCAGCAACATAGGTACTCGTTATACAGAGTACTTATAATAATATCGAAAAAGTAACTTTTTGGGCCTAATTGCAATGTCAATCCCCGTCTTCTTTACAAAATGGCTAATCCATTGTCCGTATCTGTATCCGTAGCTTAAGCTGTTTTTAAGGAAAAATGCACACAAGTGTTTATGATTGGATTAATAATATTATGTGCAAAATAAAAAAGTTCAAGGTATTTATAAAATTACTACGGTTGTATTGTGCTTTCAGAAAACTTCAAAATGCTGCACCTTTACTAAAAATGCTATGTTTTCGAATGTGCAGTTTCATTCCACTACGGTGCGAAATTAGTTCCTACATTAATAATGTGTGATGTTGACTGGCGTTGGGCATGAGTTCTCAGAATAATTGCTTTGACTACGTCACGAGTGTCAGTTCCGAATGAGGCGCAGGATTGCGTCTAGTTTACCTGACCTAAATGTTCGAAGTCAAGGTTAATGTGAGATCAAAAGCACAGTCACAAAGCTAACTCGGACAGTAGGACACGGTCATGGACCAAGGTTAATACCAAGGTTATTGCTAATGGTTCGGCTTTGATACTGGAATCCATTACCTGAGTGCACGTATTTCATTACACGTTCCACGTTATGTAGGAAGGTAGGTATATTAATACGCATAATTATGCAGTGAATTACGCAAGTAGGGATAAAAGTGACTCAAAATGAATGTTATTTCATCAATTAAATTGAATTTCGCTTACAAAAATTGATCAACTATGTCATCCGGCTATTTAAATCAAGCTTTTATTTAAAAATATCTAGAATAGTTTATTGGTTTTATACTACAATATGTCTCGCGTAGCGCGATAATTTTCAGTCTCCTTACCAACTTTATCATATTCTATTTAATAAATTACAGTTTGACGACTGTCTTGGTTCGCGACCCGGACTGCGAAACCAGCGGTTGCGGTTGCGTTCGAATCCTGCAAGTGGCAAATGTTTGGGTGATGAGCACGAGCATTTGTACCTAGGTCATGGATTTTTATAAATGTATATAAATACGTATACTTATCCGTAATCTTAGTCACCATAGCACGAGCTCACGATGAGTTTGGGGCTAGGTAATTTATAATTCCCTATTAATTTGCTGAAACAATTTGTTCATAATTTGAACATAATTATGAATACGTTTATTTTTATAGTGCGAGTCCGACTCGCACTTGGCCAGTTTTTTAAGCAATTTTTGCACACGTTTTGCAGAAAGTTGTGCACAAAAATGCATCAACCGTCTTTTGGTAGGACTCAAGCCCACGTCCCCTTGCTATCCAGGCATGGCACTCTCAACTGAGCTTTAGAGGACGTCATTTACTTGACTTTTTTTGAAAGTTTTGCACCAGTGAGCCGGCATTTGACACATATTTAACGATCAGTAATGACTGAGTAATTCCACCAGCGTGCGGATGACGATATTAACGCGTACGTTCGAGTCGTTCGACGCATACATCAATATCATACATCAATCACATATTGCATGTGCATTGCGTCACACAATGCACATCGTATGCGTAAACGCAATTAGCGTGAGACCATAAGAAAATGCGATGACAGCGGCGAGTGCGGCTCCTGCGCATCTACGTGCGTGTTCACCTTTACGGATGATCGTTTTTAGCGACCCTATCACTAAGACTCCACTATCTGCCTGTTCTGCTGCCGCTATAGGTAACAAGTACTGAATAAAATTAATATATTATTTAAATTAATATTAATTTCCCATACAACTAACGACTTTTTGACGCTTTATGATACGGTATATGGTAGGAAATATTCACAGAATATATAGTTAGTTGTATGTATATTCACTTTAAAAATAAAAAATAATATATTTAAGTATATTAAATATTTTTGGATTATTATACAAACGTGATATTTTTACCGGCTTTAAAACAGGTCAGCATATAGCAAACCTTGTAATGTATCTACACATTATGCAGTAATAAATTATTGAATTGAAGAAACATAGAGTTGAAATAATCATGAAAGTGAACTGTATCGTCTGTAGTGACCATTCATAATGAACCAATCGTATCAGTCTACGCGTTAAAATTAGGTAAACCTAACCAACGAACTCTTAAATTGTTTGTCAGCTAGTTATTTTGTCAACTTCGTTTAATATAACTCTTCCTACCTACAAAGTAAAAGTCACAAATCATTTATTTATTTTGGGACACAAAATGCCACTTAGAACGTGAAGTCCATAAAGTAAAATTAGTCCATATAGATCCAACTGCTGGGCAAAGGTCTCACCTCAACTATGAGGAGGTACATACAACGATCTTATTAATTGCCTAAAATGAAATATTATTTGTATATAGAGCAGGGAAGAATCGATAACTAATTCAGAGCTATCTTTGACCGCGGTATCGCGCTTAACGAGGTTGGAACCGAGCGGGGCTGCCTTCCTGTGTTCATGACCTTTGGCGTGTTTTAGAGGTTACATCACAACATTTGTCGTGTTATTTTAATTGAAATCAAATTTTAAATCAATATCTTTTTTATTTTTAATTGCTTTCGATAATTTAATGATGTATAATAATTTTTGAAATATTTTTATGTAAATTCATTCGCCAACCGCGATACTTTAATAAGGGTTTGATACCCAATTTCAACAATCATATGATCGAAATTTAAATAATCAACGCCCCAATAACTACAACTTACAAGACCAACGATTCAAAAGATCGACACTTCATAATATCGACAGTTCACTTGATCAACAGTCGAAATGACCACAATTTTAATATCTAAATCGTTTTGATCAACACATATATTTTACTATCACTTTATTGATTTTAGGATGATGTATACGGTATACCTTAGTAATGCCCCGCTTAATTTTTGGGAGGGAAGGAACTATTTGCAACATGTAATCTACAAACTTGTGATATAGGTATTCGTATGCTTCGAATAACTACATAATTACGAATATATTAATAAATTACTTACCTATTTATCAAACTAACGGCGACCTCTTTGGTTCGTATCTTTGGTTCAGATCAGTTCAGATTCAGAAGTTATATTAACTACCACCGACTGAACCAAAGAGGTCACCGTTTTATTTATTATTTAAATTTCTCTTTATTGATTTTAGGATGATGTATACCTAAGTAATGCCCCGCTTTATTTTTTAAATACTTAGTGAAATAATTTATTTATTCGGGGGTGATTTTTTTTTCAACTCTTTTAATTTTTTTGACATAATATCCTTCTTTAGTCATGAATGTTGATTACAACAATACAAAGATCACATATTGATTCCACACCAAGTGCCTTTGAATGGGCCTATATTTGTCGCTAATATGCCACGTTCGAATTTCACCATAACAAAGGAAATTGCTTTTTAACCTTAAATTGCTTTTTAAACTTTCGGAGGCTCGGCAAAAAAATAAAACATAGAGCCTAGCTAACGTGATATTTTATTTTTTAACATTAGTCAGTTTAGAACTAATGAAACAGGCGATAACGAAATGCTGTTTTGTTGAGCTGGCATCGAAAGAGCAACATTTTATTCAAATAGTTATTTTTTAAAGCTAAGCGTCCACAGGCCCGCATCAGACGCATCACACGTATAAGATTTTGGCATGCCTTGTATAGAAACTCATACAATATCGTAACTGATCCGCGACGTTTACGGATCGCTAATAGGAAATGCCGACACCGATGCTCCGGGAGGCGCATCATGCGGAATGCCGATCAGTGGACATGCCCCGCGCGCTCGCTCCGTATCGTAGGTCATTTGCATAGACAAATTTTTCACTTTCCTCCACTCTCACAAACACATTCCGCACGTACGATCACTACAAAAATCCGAATGAAGTGGCATCAACAATCAGATTGCTGGTACTTGCGCCGGCAAATCCGATGGCTGCCGATACAGTGGACGATTTATGACAAATTATCCGCTTGATGCGATCCATCCGCTGCGTGCGATGCGGGCCTGTGGACTCTTAGCTTAAATGACACTCAAACCGTGTTTTCTCATAGCGTCATGCATCACAGAGCTTATATGGGCTAAAAGCATATTTTTTGCTTTTGTTACTTTTTCGATACAGACGATAGATCAAAATGACTTTTACCCAATCGGTAATATTAATTCAAAATCCAGTGGTGTTTCCTTCGTGTTTTACGGATCTGAAACTACGATAACTTAAATATTTGTCGTGTTTTCGCTGCCATTACCTACTTTGACCTATCGATTCAATAGCCTGATTATGTATTAACCACCTACTAAAACGAGACGCCTTCGCACTCCCATCAGATCCATCAGCGAAATGGATATGTGAAATATGCAAATAGGAGGATACAGATAATTGATCAGTATTTCGTGTAGTTGTCTTAACTACGACAGTACTACCTTTTGCTATTATCAAATTAGCCTTAACCAAAATCTCATTTCAAGACAACAACGTTTTGCCGTTTCGATCGTAAATAGAATTCCTGTTGTGAGATTGAGAGGGAACGAAATATCATGTGAACTTATTTTATTTTACAAAACAGTTACCTTCCAGACGTCCTATCAATTATTTTTTGAGTCCTATTATTTATTTCCATATACGAGTATGAGTAAAATATATTTTAGCGGCTTTTGAAACTAAATGACTCATATATGTATACGAGTAATCATGGGTTACCCGTAGGTACGTACTACTGCCGACGTTCCACGCCTAGTATTCTGATCTTCAAAATAAATTATAGCCTAGTAGATGTTCAGACTTAATAGTTATACAACAAAAAAGTTTAAAACAAACCTGCTCAGTAGTTTCGGAGATTAGCGTGTGCAAACAGACCCAGAATCCATACTAATATTATAAATGCGAAAGTGTGTCTGTCTGTCTGTTACCTCTTGACGCTTAAACCACTGAACCGATTAAGATTAAATTTGGTATAGAGACAGTTCGAGACCCTGAAAAGGACATAGGCTACATTTTGTCGCGATATAAAACATTAAGAGGGAGAAATGGGGGATGAAAGTTTATATGGAAAATTCAACTCTTGTGGGCGAAGTCGCGGGGAACCACTAGTTTTGTATAATTGTGGATTCCTATTGTTTTACTATGTTTAGATCGCCCTCAATCAGTTTTTGGTAAATATACTCAGTATACAGACACATTGGTTTTACTGCTTACTAAAACTATAGATTTACATAACATTATAAGTATAGATATTGTAATATTTATATTTACCACTTTAGAAGGCATGATCTAGATAATTGACAAACGTTATTTGCCACCTGTGTGTGATACCTACAGGAATAATAAAGTTTATTTTGTACGTACCCTTTTTAAATAAAATATTTTTTATTGTTTATACTTGTACTGTCTCGACGAATTTCAGGAAAGTTACACTGGAGAATGAATAATAGTAAGTATTTATTTCAGGGAAAATCGTGGGGGAGGCCTATGTTCAGCCGTCGACGTCCTACAGCTGATAACGATGATGATGATTTCATACCAAATGATCTATAAAAATGTGTCAATAAAAGGAAAATGCTATGAACTACGTAAGTGACACCTTAATATAGACCACATGAATAAAGATCCCTTTTTGTGCAGGTTGTTCCAATGCCTAAAGATGAGACTATCATACCTTATTCTTAATGACTATTAGGATCTTTGTCGTACTTTGGCAAGCATTGCGACGGTCCGCTTTCGGATATACTGCACGCTACGCACTGAATAACCTGGGGAACCCCATCAGCATTTTAAAGTCTCAAGGCATTATTGTACTGCATCCAAAGGGCATATATGTATATGTCTTCTGCGTAACGGATTAGGCGGCCTAAAAACTTTCATATCGATTTTCTGGCACTTAGAGACGTTTTCAGTACGCTCTTGACGGTGAAGCAATTTCTAAACCACTCTGGAAAATACACAAATTACGTACCAAAGAACTAAACCTTTGATCGAGTTTCGTTTTAGGCACCTGAAACAGGTTTTCAGTTCGTTACAGTAGCCAAATTCGATAACATCATTCACTAAATATCTGTTTTCAGGGACCCGTATGACCATTCGTATATCGGCTCTGAAAGGAACTAATTGGACCTCAGCCTATCTAGGACGCTGGAGAAGAAAAAGTGTGCAAGTCTATGCCACGGAGTTCGTTATGTTTTGAGCAATCAAAGAGATTACTTGGAACTATCTACGAAGCGCGAACTAGACATGTCTCTCTCATCTGTGGCGCCAACTTCGAAGGAAAAAAGTTAATTAGTGATGATTATTGTTTTTTATACCTACCGATTGTTAGTAATGTTTTGAACTTCAAAGCATTACCAACAAACAAAACAAAAAAACCGACACCTCCGTATTCTAGCCCAGAGTTCACAAACACATGTTTAATTTTTAATCGATCGATTTACGATATAATGACATATTTGTATAGGAATTCTGTCAAATTAACCGCCAGTCAATGTTTACCGGCTGTTTAAAAGTTGGTGGACTTAGGCCTTAATATTAGTAGGTATGCCGCTAGCTTTTTCCTTATATATAACTTATAGTTGAGCTAAGCTGCTAGGGTTCTATATCAGTTGCTCCAGACCTTCAATTTGTGTACGTCAATAGAAAATGCTCATCACGCTGAACAATGGTCTCTAAGGCGCTCTATTCATATCTCTTATAGTTGAACTGAGCTTCTAGGGTTCTATATCTGTTGCTCCAGACCTTCAATTTGTGTACGTCAACAGAAAGTGCTCATCACGCTTAACGATGTTCCCTATATAAGGCGCTCTATTCATATGTCTTATAGTTGAGCTGAGCTGCTAGGGTTCCATATCAGTTCCTCAGACCTTCAATTCAATTCGTGTACGTCAATAGAATATGCTCATCACGCTAAATAACTTTTTTTAAGGCGCTGCTTTCATATCTATTATATATATATATATATTCTCTTAGTTTAAGTGTACTGCTAAAGTTCTACGTCAGATGCTCTGATCTTCAAAATAAGATATAGCCTAGTATTTGCCCAGACTTAATAGCTACACAATAAAAAAAGTATTATACAAATCCGTTCAGTAGTTCCGGAGATTAGCGTGTACAGACAGACAGACAAAAAAAAATTGTAAATTCCTATTCTGTTTTCATTAAAACACAATTTTACGGATTACTTCGCGATTTATTTACATTTTATTTTAAACCTGACGTTTCGAACACTTTAAAGCGATCGTGGTCACAGAGAGACTAAGGTATTATTTGTCATTACAAAGTTTTGAAAAATTTTAACTACCGTCACTCAATAATATTAATTTACGTTCCTATTTACGCAGAAAGAGCTAACCGTGTCTTAATATCTTGCAGTGCTAGGTGTTGCTTTGGTTTTTGCTAGAATAGGATCCCATGCCGGTGGAACTTTCCAACCATCTTCTCTATTGAAATTTGGATGTTTTCTAATTTCAATGGCTTCACGTAATATTCGAGGAATAAAACGCCGTTCTTTTGCAAGTATTTCCTATTCTGTTACTATTTAAACATCACCCTCAATTAGTTTCTCGTAAAAATACTCAATGTACAGACGCATTGGTTTTACTGTTTTATTATGTGTATATAGATTTATTTTTAAAGTGCATAAACAACTTAATATTCTGTGAATATTTCAAAGTATCTACCTGTTGCCATTAATTAATATCAGGCAAAAATCGCCAAAGAATCTCTTCTATATCTCAAAAGTCTACTACATCAACTATTCCAGAATTTCCAGAACTTTATACATCTATCTCATCACGCTGAACAATATTCATATAGCTTAACTGAGCCGCTAGGGTTCTATATCAGCTGCTCCAGACCCTCAATTTGTGTACGTCAATAGAAACTGCTCATCACGTTGAATACCGTTTCTTAAGGCGCTTTAATTTACTGCTAATGTTCCACGTCAGGTACTCCGACCTTCAAAAGAAGTAAGTAGCCTAGTATTAAAATCTTCACAACAAAAAAGTTTCATTCGAATCCTTTCAGTAGTTTCGGAGATTAGCGTGTACAGACAGACATACAAACAGTCAAAGAATAAAAAAGTTGTATACTGTTATTCTGTTACTATTTTAACATTACCCTCAATTAGTTTATGGTAAAAAACTCAATGCACAGACACATTGGTTTACCGTTTTAGTATAGAAGATAGATTATAGTTGAGCTGAGCTGCTAGAGTGCCATATCAGTTGCACCAAACCTTAAATTTTTGTACGTGAATAGATACGAGTAATGCTCATCACGCTTAATAACTTTTTTTAAAGCGCTATTTCATATCTCTCTTTTAGTTTAAGTGTACTGCTTAAGTTCCACGTCAGGTACTCCGATCTTCAAAATAAGCTGTAGTCTAATGCATGCTCAGACTCAATAGCTACACTACAAAAAAAGTTTCATTCAAATCTGTTCAGTAGTTCCGGAGATTGGCGTGTACAAACAGACAGACAAACAAACCGACAGACAAAAAAAATAAAGTTGAAGATTCCTATGATGTTACTAATTTTAACATCACCCTCAATTAGTTTTTGGGAAATGCACAGACATTGTTTTTGCTGTTTTAATGGTTTAGTATTTGTTTTTATAGGGGACAACAATAAATACATCATCTGTGAGAATTCCAACTGTCCAGCTATCGAGGTTCATGCGATACTGTCTGGTGAGTGGTGCTGTCACCAAGTATTATTATAGGGACCGTAGGGACCGTATTACTAACCCTAAGCTATCTGTATATCTGTCTGTACAGATATACAGATAGCTTAGGGTTAGTAATACGGTCCCGTTTTTTATCCTTTGGGGAACGAACCCTAAAAAGAAAACAAAATATAATATTGCTGATGCATTTAACAGAAATAATTTAATTACAACAAAGTATGGGCCAAATGTCAGATTTAAATTATATACCCAAGTCACGTTCTTTTGCAATTATAATAGCAGCAGTGCTTTGTACAAATAAATAACTATCATTAAATTCAACACAAACTCTTAATTGAAAGAGTGCACATCTGACATTAGGTGACATGAAAACAAGAATTCTGATTTGTGGCCCAAAAATCAGAATCACAAAGCATTGGGTGAAAAAAGGACGTTTGGTACCTAATCTAAACCTAAGCCCCCTTATTACAAAAACTTAGTACCAGGTTTAAACCAGAACTAAATATTAGCGGACCAATAAGAAAAGCGTTTCGTCACGAATGTGTCATTCATTTCTAATTTTTCTGCTTATATTTTAGTCCTTGTTTTAACCTGGTACCCTAAGTTTTTTGAAATAAGGTGAAAGCTGTCTGTTTGCGGCATAGCGCAGATTCGTACTTATTTACTAGAAAGCTGTAATTTGGCATAAATGTTAATCACGTTAGTCCCGCTAAGAAAATATAAAATAAAATCTTGTTTTTTTACTTGTAGGTGCATGAAAAAAGCTATTAGAGTATTGATCTAAAGATTCAGTAGCATCACTTATAAAATGAACCTAGAAAGAAAGCTATCACGACTTAGTCAACCAACATATAAATTGTAGCTGGAGAACAGGAAATTTCGTAATAGCTTTACAGAAAATCAACTTCATCAAAGCGTACAAAACTTGTGACATAAACCTGCTTTGGTCTATAGTCTTTTTTTGTGGCGAGAGAATCAATTACTTTGATGTTGAGGGCGTTGTGGCACCCTTATTGCACAGATTACTCATGTGTGCGTGGATTATAACTCGCTGTTTCTAATAAATAACATATTTTAATGTTAAATCTTTAGTATTCTCGTGTAAGACTCGGGCTTCAAAAACTAATCGTTTTGCATTTTGACAATAATTTAAAGTGGTTTTTAAGTCCTCAAAGAGTCATGTACTTTATCTTAATTTGATCTAAAGCTGAGTAAGGTCACCTACTCAGCTTTAGATCAAAATATACTTAAAGACAAACAATAAGAAGTAACAGCAGCAAAAAGTATTTAATTAGCAGACAGTAGAAAATGTAATTGTTGAGATCTCAACTTAAAAAACCTCAAGTGAAGCATGCTAATATTATTAAATTATTTAAATAAAAAGCTTCTAATGTATAGTTGTAAATGAAAAAAATGGGTTAAGAGTTTTACTAATTTAGTTAAAACTGATTAAAAAACCGACGAAGTGCGTGTCGGGCTCACGCACGAAGGGTTCCGTGCCATTAGATTTAGGTATAACATCTGTCACTATTATTTTAACCACCCTGTCTGTCCGGGGTTTCTTTAAGAGACCGTTAGTTTTAGAAAGCTTTAATTTTGTAATTAATTACGCCGACAAAGAAATGGAACAATTTTTATTTTTTATTTTTTTAGAGTAGGTCCCGTACATATAAAGTGGGGATGTTTTTTTTTTAGTCTACCCAATCGTATGGGATAACGTTTCCTACGTGGCCTAAGATGACTTCGGGTTATAATATTATTTTAGATTTAATGCCTGTTGCCGTATTTAATATCAAAACTCACGTTTCTTGTCTGAGAGCCCCACTTAAATGTTTATTAAGAGACAAAAGGCCAAGGGCTTACAAAGTTTTTATTTAAATACATATTGATATGTCCGATTAAAACAGCTGTCAGTTGCTAAGGAATTTACAGAATCCATATACAATTTACGAGTTGTAGGCAGTGAGTAGTAGGGATGTCATTCGTTGACGACTAGAGTTGAGACAGCAAAAACTTGTCAATGTACGTTCAGTCGCATCAATTAATTTGACATTTCTAAATTATTATAAGTATGCTTTCGTGCATTTAGCACAGAAAGAAATAAACTAAACTTGACATTAATCTTAGACAGGGCACATTTGAATTAAGCCCATTGTTTAATTATATTATCATGCGCCTATTAAAAAAATATAAATGTCATTTTAAGTTTAGCAAAATTACTAATGATTCATACTAATTTAATTAAGTCTCGTAAGTCACTTTGTAAGATACCCAAAGCTTACATTTTTAAATCTCTTTGCTGTATTTTTCTAACATAATTAAAACCTAGAAGCAATTAATCGAAGCACCTTGATCTTGAAACACAATACCGTCTGAATCTAATTAACCAATAATCGTGATGAATAATCTCTCTTTCTTTCTGTATTAATAAAACGTATGCCCTAACTAGACTGCAGAACACATTAGAACTTAAAGCCTTGTCGTCCTTTTCGATGGTCAATCATGTGCTTGAAGCTGAGCATCCTCGCCTTATTAGCTTGGGAAAGACTGGCAGCTGTACTAAGGTTAATCAGGGAGCAAATGCGGCTCTCGATACACGAGCCCTTGTAACAAGTGCCACAGAACGTCGGCTTCGACACTTTGAACCGCCACTCAAGAGTCATCTTTTCCATTTTGTCGCAAAAAAAACATAAAATGAATGTCCTAGCGGTACCTCTTGAGACTTCAAGACTAAAGATAATGAAGTCAATTTGTTGAGCTCATAAAGCTACAGGTTAGTGCTAAAGGCCGTTTAATTAATAAACGTAAGAGCTTGCCTATTTCAGCCAGAGAAATGCTCAAGTGTTCTTATGCATATCCGCTGACTGTGGGGGTAGTCGGAAGTTATGTGGAACTCCAGGCTTCTCCCGTGTCATAAGTAAGGGCCGAATCATCAGCAAGATAAGCCCTTAGCATAGCCCCATCATTACACATAGCATAACTTTAATAATATTCATCACCATCTTAGGTTGAGGATAGGTAATTGGTGTGTTTGTTGAAACAATTTTTTTGTTATTATTATTTAGCCACAATGTTGACAATTCTGCTGGCTGTAAGTAGCCAGAACATTCCTTTACTTCGCTCCTAGTCTAGGATTGTAAATAGTGTTGTAAAAACAATGCTATTTACAATCCTAGATTATCCCAAAAGCATTCGCCGGTGGAATTAATTCCCTAGCCTTAACATTAAACTATCTGAGACCTAGTTCTCAAAATTAGATTTCCTTTCACTTTGATGCTCTTTACTTGACTTACTACTATTGAATTGCCGTGAATGGCTTTATTGGTAGCTACGCGATAGTAGTAATTTATGTTTTGTAAACAATATTATTTTACCAATCTGATTGCGAGCTTTTGTTGATAACCACTCCCGCAATGAACCAGTTGAAGTGGCGGTTCTTGGTAATGTTTTAAATTAAGCGCCAGTAAATTATTCACCAATTATACTGGTCATCAAAATTTTTAATTTTCGTTCCACACGGGCGTTTTTGATACTTTTATTACTTTCAGTGATGTTTTTTATAAACCACCATAATAATGATTTTACCAATTTTCTGTATCTATCCCACTTACAATCCAAAAAAAAATGTTATGATGAGTCAAAGTAATTGGGAAGGGCCTGTATAAGCTATATTCACCATATACCTATACCTCGTTAGAACCAGAGTAGTATAGTGGTTGCATTTATTAAGGTTACACGGGAAACTTAAATTGCTCAATTATTGTCCATATTCGCCAACTATGACGTCACGCCACATCAAGCAATTTAGGGCGATGCGATGGCAACATGTAACAAACTGCTGCTGATACGGCCTTACAATACGATGCAATGCAGAGCAACTTTTAAAAAATTGGTAATACTGCTGGCCTATTCCCCTCTCGAAAAAAGGGTAAATCGGGGCCTTTGGGTACGGAACCCAAAAAAACATTTTATCCGAAGAAGCTCTCAAAATCACAGTCTCGTCAACTGTTGAATTCTATTATCTACTTATTCTCGTATTTAAACACATCTCTTACGTTCATCTTCAGGAGTCTCTCGTTTCCACTTTGTTAGAGTACCGCGCTCAAGAGCGAAGTTGCTCGTCTTTGAGTTGTTTTATTTCTTAACTAAACTTAATTAAGTGGACAAATGAAATAAAATATTACGGCTTAAGTGTGCAAGTGTCGGTATGAGAGTCAGATATATCAAGAAAATCTTGATAAATGTCTTATTTTATAATGTTTACTTATCCATTTAGATTCTCCAGCAGTTGTATTACATGACAATCTTGTTTTAACATTTACAATTTTCTGTTTATAACTTTAATACACTACAACAGAATACATCACTCCGTACAGAACAAAGCCTCAATATAGCACAAGTTTTAATAACATTATATTGAAAATATGTCGCAATTGTTTAACTAAAGGTAATCAAGCTTTTACAGACAAGTTTTCAGCAATGTACACGATATTTTTTTGCAAGTTTCGGGAATATTGCTTCTAATTGCTACATATGTTCCATATTGCTCAATGTCTCTAACATAAAGCGCGTTTTTAAATATTTTTATTTAATTTTATTTATTACGCTTTTATACGAATACCTACGTCTTGTTTTCGAAAGGGGAAT
Organism: Pyrausta nigrata; assembly: GCA_949316185.1. Classification (NCBI taxonomy): domain Eukaryota; kingdom Metazoa; phylum Arthropoda; class Insecta; order Lepidoptera; family Crambidae; genus Pyrausta; species Pyrausta nigrata. The sequence continues at coordinate 8,688,422 of OX438936.1, forward strand.
AGGCCAGCAGTATTACCAATTTTTTTTAAAGTTGCTCTACATTGCTTCGTATTGTGAGGCCGTATCAGCAGCAGTTTGTTATTGTGCGCTTGCTACCAAATAACAGTCTAATTGTAAATTACCTTACTTTGGATAGTATCGTGGTGTCCTGCACATATTTCGATAAAATCGAAGTATGATGGCCCTTCTAGCCCTTTTGCTCAGTGCCAGCGCATAAAATTAAATTGGCTCACCATGTCGACCTACGCCGAATCGAAAACACGCACAGTCATCAGCGAATTCGATATTTTCGACCCGATAACGTTTGTAGTTTGTACGTAGCTGTAACTCCGGTACCTTCTCCGTTTACACCACGCGACCACAATGGATTTGTTGAACTGTACTTGTGACGTTTCATAATAAATTCAAGGCAATAACAATACCAGCTAAACATTGCCGCGTAATTGAATTACTAAAGGGAATTTAGTGCTTCTCACATAGTGCATTCTGAACAATGTTTGAACAGACTTAGCATTATAGACCTACAGGCCTACCTAATTTGAGAGCTATAGCGATTACTACTTCAATCCCAAACAATGATAAACAAATTTTATTTTTTGTAAGCTGTCAGTGTTTTACTGACCTCAGATTGAAAGCTATATGCTTTCCTAAAACCTTTTTATTTTCAACCAACCGATCGAGTTACCTATACAGATTTGAATTACAATATAATATTTTATTCTTAGAAGTTAAAACTTGAATTAGCAGCAGGGAATATCAACGAACACGATATTGGACATTGCCCCATTTTGTGTCTCGAATATCGAGCCAATACCTGGCATTGCCATATCGGTACGAGATAGTGGATTAGTTTATAATTTGATCCAAGACCGCGTGTTGGCATTTGCTTGAAAAATAAGTTATTTTTAATTGTCAATTATTAACATAGTGTGGACACGATGAGAAAGTACCATGACTAGAAGGTGGACGAAATGTGGAAGGCCTATCCTGCAATAGAAATCGAGCTCCACTTGATAAATGTATTCATGTCATTATGTGCCCTAATTCTAATTCTATTTTCATGCTACTGCAGAGGCCTGCCCTTTACTCGTTACATGGCACATTGGCCATTACCCACCACGCTGCTAGTTTCACGCGCGGAGTTTTAGGCTAGTGGCCAACTAACATTAACGTGAATAACGCAGTTCTTTTGCAGAAGCCTTCTATATAAGGTGTACGTATCTAGATGGTGAATGTATCACAATCATTATTAGATATCATTTTTTTTGCATGATATTCACGATTATATAATTGAATTACGACCAAAAAAAAAATGTTTGAGATTTGAGTGATGCTGTTTGCGTTGAAGATAATTTTGCTTTTACATTAATGTTTAGCAAACTTGCGAACAACGACTGTGCGGGGGCCGGTTTGAAAAGTTCTCGGCCCGACCAATAAAACTAATGAAGTTGAATAAAAAAATTGTATTCTATTTCTATATATTTATCTCTTATTTCAATACAGTTATTTAATCTGTGCTCAAGTGCTTCTATAAAGGTTTTGGAAGTACATTTCATAACTCTTTGATAAATCGCTCCTTACAAGCTATCACCTCTTCGTCTGTTAAAATTTTCTTTTAGTTCGTTTTTTTTTAACTCAAAAAACACGCTATAGTTCAATAATGCTAAGTCAAGAGAAATCAGGGGATGATTCAATACTTTGAATCGGAGTTCATGAAGCTCAGCCCGTTAGCTGTTTTTAAAATTTCCCGTATCATTTTGCGATTAGATTAAAATAATATTATTATTGTTACCAAATAGATGTATCTACATTACTATTATACAGGGGTTAAATTTGATTATTTGTTTGTATTGGATACACTCCGAAACAACTGAACCGTACCAAATATTTTTGGTACGGTTATAATTATCTCAGAGATAATTTGAGACCCTGGGAAGCACATAGGCTTTTTGACGCGATATAACATCATCAGGGGGTGAAATATTTGTATGGAAAATCCGAATTTTAGCGCGGGCGAAGTCGCCGAGAACTGATAGTTTCAACTAAAAAGGAGTGTTTTTTATGCATTGCAAGACAGTGAAAAACCTTCACTCTGATCTGTTGCAGGTGTACAACAGAACGTCAGGAAGGAATAATTATAAAACTTAACTGGAAATGAGAAACTCGACAAGGTCAGAAAACTTAATATTTTATAATGGATACCAGGTAAAAGCTAGATAATATTAAATTCAGTCTGTTGTAAAAGTGAGAGGCGCTTCTCTGAAGAGTGGATGGAAAACAAGTAAGAAAAACTATAAACTCGCTGAACTTGAACTTCTCATTATGATAGAGCAGTGCTTTTGTAATATAATTACTGAGATGAGTATCTAGCTAGCTACCTTTAATGAGTATTCAATATTTTTAAAATAGTGCATAGTTTCTTAATTAAGTTAAAAAAAGTAAATGTGTGACGTTAACAACTTATCTCACACGCTCGTGATATTGCTACGTCAGTAGTCAAAAACTTTCGTTATACTGCGTTTATCTAACTTATGTGTATGCCAAAAAGTAAATTAATACGAAACAGTTCTTTAGAGCTTTCGTCGGCGCGCGACCGTCAAATCACGTGGCCGTCCCTGCCCCAATTTAAGTAGGCACCACCAGGGGGCACCACTGGGTCGATTTATAATTACAAGCGTTAAAGTTCGCAATAGGCCGACCATAGGTCGACTCACTTCGAATCTCTGGCACGATACCGTACCATGGTGCCAGCACACTGCTTCAGACTTTCTCAACTATTTTAATTCATTTTTCTACGAGCATACTCTCGACTTAAACTGCAATCGCTCTTACTGATTTTCGTTTTGAAACGCAAAAGGCTTTTTTTTCTATCGAATGAAATATTTGAGTCTCTCTGCATAGTATCACATTCAGACTGCCTTTGTGAATTTTGCATGCTTTCGTCGTTGGCTTGAGAGCGTGTTACCCATTTGATTTTTGTGACGAAAAACAAATGTTTTCTATTCCAAATAAATATTTAATTTAAAGCGCTTTTGTGTTTGTTACGCACTCTTTCTCTTGCTTTAGCGAGTGAGTGAGCTAACCAAGTATTTATTTTTGTAGAGGAAAAGACAATAATAATAATAAATTTGAATCACCTGAATGTGTGTTTATGTGTACGATTGTATGTTCGTGTGTATACGAGCGTAAGTATGTTCGTCTGAGTGAGTGTATGTGTTTGAACTATTATATACCTATTCTCTGGCTAGTTTAAAATTTTGCGAGATGATTTTGATTGTTGGTAAGTATGTAACTAGTAAATTTACATGTTACAGGCACATCCAAAAAGGTAAATAATAAGCTTAATAATACAATCACCGTCGTCAAAACAGAGTCTTAGCAGCACACTACATTAGATTCTGATAGTTAAGGCCATAATAGAGAATTTATAGTAATGCGTAAAGCTTTTGTTAAGTTATAACGTCTTTTATTGATATTTTCATCTCAAGCCTGCAAAAGGCACCATGAAAATGGGTGGACTACGAATCTTCAGTCAACTGATTTGTTATCTTAATTTGTTGACATACCTTTAGCAACTGCTATTTTCTAAACAGTGGCTGACTACATCATCATATCTAATTAAATATTACTTTACCGTTATTGTCTCCCAAAAGTGAAATATTTTCTTTTACGGCCTACACGGAAGGTCTTCATGCTTTCTCGTTCTTTCTTTTATATTTAGATATCTGCCTTCTCTGTTACTCAATTGGGCAGACATTTTCGGGCAGGGAAAAATCGGGGACCCGAATCTTTGATTTAGCTCTGGGCGTTCATTTTTGTAGAGAATCTTTTCCGGATAAGGTGTTAATATTTATGCGCAAACACTTTATAACACTATAATTATCACATGTCTCTTATTAAACAAGAAACCCATTTTTTTTATTAATCTCAAGAAAAAATAAATAAACATGTCATAACGACACTACAAGGAATATTTTAATTGTTATCATCAACAATATTTGCAAAAATAAAAATTTATCATTGACTATTAAAATATTAGTCACATTACCAACTGTAAAGCAAATTTAAAACTTTCATAACTTTCCAATAACTATTTTCCTCCGCTCGAAACTCATGAAAATGTATCAATGAGGCATTAATATGAATAAATAACGTCCACTGGACAATGTGAACCGCGGCTTTAGAAGATTTACACGCACGCTATGGCTTCACAGATGCGTGAGACGCCGCAACACTTAAAGACTTAATTTTTTTAACACGTCAAAACTTTGTTAAAAAGTTGTTTTGGTGGGTTGAGAATGTGTGGTGTATACTCACGCTGCATGGTCTGCATGAGGCAACCAAGCGATCGCGAGCGCGAAGACGAGCGCGAAGTTGTGCACTCCACGCGGACGGCTCGTCAGCATGGCTACGCGACTGGGTACCGGCGGCCGCGAAGGAGGCTGCCGGTGGACTGACGGCTACCACTAACCCCCCGTCACGGCAGAGGCTCGCGCCTGCGCCCTTCTGCCTATCGACCGGCACCCGGTTGCCTCCTTCCTCTAGCAATGACGACGCTCAGATCCTCAGTAGGAGCCTTATTGAGCGACATACACTAAATGCTCATCTTGAAGTCGTAGGAACATGCTCATGGTTCACCAGAAACAGTAACAGATACCCTTTTCAATTCGCCCTATTACATTTTTTTAACTTTTCTTTACCAAGGCACCTATTAGGTACATAGTATACCACCGTTTCATCAAGGGCACTAAATAATAAACTATTCAACATCTTTACCCGCACTACTTACTTATTTCGAAAGAAGATGCATCTTTGAGCGGCAGAGCAAAGCGAGCGCTTAATCTAGCTACTCCCAGTGAAATTGAAAGTAAAGTTATGAGACCAACTTTGTTGAATACTGCTGGCAGTAATTTCCGTGATTTATGAAGCGCTGAGGGTAAATAGACATTTGCACACAATGGTTACATTTTTGATAATAGAATACGTAACCATAACTAATCTAAAAATGAAGTTCTGTTACAGAGAGACAAGATGCTTATATTGGTGTCGAGCCCACTTAAACACATGCCTGACTGAGTGCTATCTTAGCGTATGTTTCCCAGCCACAGGACTTCAGTTAGCTAACCACGAAGACTCAGTCGCTAGTACGATAATATTATCAGCAAGACTTCGATAGTATTAGTATGACACAATATCATTGTTCTACTTATCTGCATTTGGTTCACGCCGGAACTCCTCCATCTCTGGGAGACAGTTCGTATGCGCCTGGTAATGTGAAGAGCAGCTCAACAAAAGAAGGTTATTTAGTTATTTTCTGTGCACAAGTCGAGCACAGCGCAAGATAATGGTAATAGAATTTAGTTTATTTTAGAGAATGTCATATTCGAATCGCCATTCAGTTGTTCTGCGCTAATTAGCTATTTAAAAGAGTGGTACCTACGCTACTTTTCTGGAGTCATTCAGTCACGTAGGTAATTTAGCAGCCTATTGTGTTTGATTGAACGAGTGAGTATCATCCCGGATCCCACATTCATCCGTGGTGGGGGAGAGCGCAGCGCCCACCGCCGCCCGCCAAATAATTTTATGCAAATATAATACACACCTCCCCGCTTTGAATCTATCTCTCATTTTATGTACGTTTGAAATCATTTAACTTATTTTATAATTTGGTGCTCAGCTATATTTTCATGCCCATTTTTGTACTTTTCGTGGCAATTGTTGAATTGTTATTTCTTATCTACATATATTATATCTACATAGATAAGCTACTTTAAAATAAATAAATAAAAATAATAAATGAATTGCTCACAGTAAATTATAGAAATAAAAGGATTATAACAAAAATGAATATAAACACACATGAGGACATGTACAACGCTAATGGAAATAGTCTGCTAGTCCTTAAATGTAAAAATCGACACGAAAAGAAGAAGAACTAGTACCTACCTCATTATAAAAAAAAATAACTAAAGCCCTTAAGGTAGTAAAACTGAAAGTTAAATTCTGAACACTGATTTAAAAACTTCACAAATTCACCCCATGGTAAGATATGGATGCCAAATGGTGAAAACGGATTTTAACAAGAATATCTAGTTTCTCTGGTTTTTTAACCGACTTCAAAAACAAATATGATCCTGCAGAAATCGTGGTAAATCTGTTGATTTAAATACGTATACCGTTTTTGCTACAGCATCTTTACGTCTTCAAGCGTTTAGATGATGTAAGACGTATGAAACTCTACGTCAAATAGGAGTTCGCGAATTGACATTGCAGTGTAGAGTAAGAATGTACAGACAATTAGTGCTATCACTTAATTGTAAAATGTATTTTTATACGGATAAAACAACCGCCTTCAAAAAAGATTTACAGGTAACTTTTATCGTCAAGTGAAATAAACGTGGAAGAAAATTAAAAGTCTTCTTAAGTGTGACCTTTACGGTACGTGTGTCTTCATTGCCACAGAGTTCCTTCCACGTTTTTTTCAGTTGGCTGTAAAAAAACCTAACTTTTTGGTGTGATTATTATGAGGTGGTTGTTTTTATCCTATTTGAATTACATACTTTAATGGCATGTCCTAAATCCATGTTGATCAATATGAATGCAATAAATAGACAAAATCCTGTCTTCTTTAATCTTCTCATAACGATTTCACAATAACCCTACTTTAATTATTTTTCTTCATGTGTGTGTTCATGTGCCCGGAAAAGATTTCTGCTGAAAATCAGTATCGTGACATGCTAAGCGCTGTCACGATTTATGCTGAGCAGGGACCTTTTTGGCACTCACTTGATATTAGTAGATACCCTGTATGTACTACCTTTAAATTCCGTGCCAAATAAATCCATACTAATATTATAAATGCGAAAGTGTGTCTGTCTGTCTGTCTGTTACCTTTTGACGCTGAAACCACTGAACCGATTGAGATAAAATTTGAAATGGAGATAGTTCGGGACCCTGAAAAGGACATAGGCTACTTTTTGTCGCGATATAAAAACATTAAGGGGGTGAAATGAGGGATGAAATGTTATATGGAAAATCCAACTCTTGCGGGCGAAGTCGCGGGGATTCACTAGTATATAATAAACATTAAGTGTAAAAGTTTCAATTTCATTACCTTTCTATGTAACAATACATAAGAAGTATTTTAAAGTAGAAAGTAGAAAATAATAATCGCCAAAAATTATGTCGAAAATCATTCTAAACAACAATCAACAATAATTTTACGCTTTAATTACATTTTAATTACTGCTATTGCCTCCTCGTCTTATTTCACCTTCGAGTCAATTTGATATTCCGAAAGCAATTAGGAAAGGACTCATATTTGATTTAAAAAGCTTTTTTCAGAGATTTTTGACGGAAGACTACCAATTATTTCTTTCTTCTAATTACTTTTTAGGGTTCCGTACCTCAAAAGGAAAAAAAGGAACCCTTATAGGATCACTTTGTTGTCCGTCTGTCCGTCTGTCTGTCAAGACCCTTTTACTCAGGAACGCGTGGAGGTATAAAGTTAAAATTAACATCAAATTCTTATGTCTATGGTCCCTTCGTGATGTAAAAAAATAAAGCTTTTAAGTTAACGCTGAAAAAAGATACGGCCAATTTTGTCCAATTTTCTATCATTTTTCCCCATTTCTCAGGGGAATCAAAACCTATAGGGTACTTCCCATAGAGCTAGAACCATGAAATTTGGCAAGAAGGAAGGTCTTACAGCATAAGTTAAGGAAAAAGTCCAAAAATCGTTAATTGTTGTTAAATCAAATACAAAAAGAGCTTTTTCGATCGTCATCGCGAGGACAAAATGCTGGTCCAAAAAAAAATAAGTAGATGGAGCGCTAGCGCTATGCTTATTATACTGTTCTATTATTATGTTTAGGTAAATTTAAAAATAGACCACGAAACATCTTAATTCCTATTAAATATTGATATGGTTTTCAGAAACATTTTATAATTTAATTGAATTTCGCTTACAAAAATTAATCGAGTGTGTCATCCGGTGGGACTCAAACCCACGTCCCTTCGCTATCCGGGCGAGTGCTTTTACCAACTAAGCTACGGAGGACGTTAGTCAGCCGACGAATTTTTGTAAGTGCTTGCTACGCCAGTGAGCCGGCGTTCGATTTCATCAATACTTGGGGAATGTATCCGCATGTATCCGATGGAAATATTTTTACAAATATTTAACCATCAGTTAAGATGAAATCAGCTTAACTTATAATTATTTTTATAACTTAAGCAATTATTTTGCAAGTTTTTACGAAATCAAATTGAATTTCGCTTACAAAAATTAATCGAGTGTGTCATCCGGTGACACACTCGATTAATTTTTGATGAAATCGAACGCCGGCTCACTGGCGTAGCAAGCACTTACAAAAATTCGTCGGCTGACTAACGTCCTCCGTAGATTAGTTGGTAAGAGCACTCGCCCTGATAGCGAAGGGACGTGGGTTTGAGTCCCACCGGATGACACACTCGATTAATTTTTGTAAGCGAAATTCAATTTGATTTCGTAAAAACTTGCAAAATAATTGCTTAAGTTATAAAAATAATTATAAGTTAAGCTGATTTCATCTTAACTGATGGTTAAATATTTGTAAAAATATTTCCATCGGATACATGCGGATACATTCCCCAAGTATTGATGAAATCGAACGCCGGCTCACTGGCGTAGCAAGCACTTACAAAAATTCGTCGGCTGACTAACGTCCTCCGTAGCTTAGTTGGTAAGAGCACTCGCCCGGATAGCGAAGGGACGTGGGTTCGAGTCCCACCGGATGACACACTCGATTTATTTTTGTAAGCGAAATTCAATTTGATTTCGTAAAAACTTGCAAAATAATTGCTTAAGTTATAAAAATAATTATAAGTTAAGCTGATTTCATCTTAACTGATGGTTAAATATTTGTAAAAACATTTCCATCGGATACATGCGGATACATTCCCCAAGTATTGATGAAATCGAACGCCGGCGAAGGGACGTGGGTTCGAGTCCCACCGGATGACACACTCGATTAATTTTTGTAAGCGAAATTCAATTTGATTTCGTAAAAACTTGCAAAATAATTGCTTAAGTTATAAAAATAATTACATATTTTATAATTTACCAATAATTTTATAAAATTTACGTGCAACTGGGCGCACGGTGTGTGCAAATAAACGAATATTTATATAAGTTAGTTCTGACATTCGTCACTAGATGGCGTCATTTGGCATTGTTGTTTTTTAAGTTCGCGCTATAATGAGTTTTTTCTTGGCGTACGTACTTCTTATTACTTTTCGTTAGATAACCATAAGCACGCTTGGCCCAGTGGTTAACATCTTGGGTATGATCGTAAGAATCTGGGATCCCAGGGATATAATACTGATGTTTCCGAAATGTACGATTTTTTTTTCGACGTATATTTAAATGCACAGCAAAGACATAAAGCATCAATCAAATTTCAATTATACTATTTTTACTTGAAATAAATTATTGCACTGCAAATATGTATAAATATTGATTAACAAAACTAGTACTATCTATACTAATATTATAAAGAGGAAAGATTTGTTTGTTTGTTTATTTGCATCGAATAGGCTCCGAAACTACTGGACCGAATCAAATGAAATTTGGCACAGAGATAGTTTGAGACACTGGGAAGGACATATGCAACTTTTTGTTGCGATATAAAATCATCAGGGGGGTGAAATGGGGAATGACAATTTGTATGAAAAATCCAACTTTTGGCGCGGGCGAAGTCTTGGGGAACTGCTAGTAAACAATAAATTTGAAAATGTGCATAAATTTTTTCTCAAAAAAACAGCTAAAAAGTTGTTTAATCAATGTACCTACAGAAATTTGATTTCCACATCGAATACCTCTATTAATTGCAAGTCAAATTTATGCGAAATTGGCCTTAGTTTTAGTCAGCGGATTGCATTTTTTTTGCAATTTTAGTCTGTGTGTGTAGGATTTAGAATCTGTTACACTAATTTTGATGCTCATACCAATTCTTGTTTAAAAAAGAAAAAAAGCTATGGACTTGAATAAATACAAAAAAAAAACACCCATAAAGATTCGAACGCTCGTATTCTAAAATTCAAAATTGTTAGTAACGTCTTTCGCACTGCGCCAAGACATGCATAAATACTGTGACGAAATTAGCACACTTAATGTGCGTTAAACAATTGCGAAAGAAAAACGCATGACTTCTTTTTGTTGCTTTACGCTATCTATTGTACGTTTCTCATGTACCATAGCTCTTGAGCTATGGTACATGAGAAACGTTCAATTTGTGTTCGATATGCATTGCGCGAAGCGCAGTAGTTACGTTTTTATAGCAGTATAACAGTTATCCGAGAGATGGCGCCAATTGTATGTAACAATAATAGTTATTCAATGGCAAAGTTAAAGCCTCTTTTAGAGATTAATTAATGTCTTTGTAATAAGTGTTATTGTCACCTACATAGCTACTTCATTAATTAGGGCATGGTTATCCATTAAAAATAATTAAGACGACTTTGCTGATAATTTCATACTATAAACGGAGCGCGCGGTATAGCTGCGCGACATTCGCATGCGCTCTCTGCATTCAATCAAGGCGCTGAGCTAGTGTTGTTTTATTATAAGACAATAAGAACCATTTTGGAGACACTTTTAAAAAGCTTCGACAGCGCGACTGTATACGCCAAAGTCGCGCTGCTAAAGTCGCCTAAATGTAAAAGCGTTTTGAAGTGATTGTAGCCACCCTAGGGAATACGGAACCCTTCGTGCGCGAGCCCGACTCGCACTTGGCCGGTTTTTTATTTAAAAAAACCTTTGCTACTTTACATGTAGGTAAGGTATTGCAATTTAAAAATATATTATGTAGTAGGCACTTATTTTTGCAGTTAAGTTAAGCGTATAGTTAGCATAGCTGTAACATACTCGTATATGGAAAGGACTGTAAAACTTTCTAGCGCAATCAAGGCGATGCTGTCATAAATACTAATTAAAAAAAACTAAAACATATTTTTTTAAACCGAAATTAAAAACTTTTCTCAAAAGGAAATTGAGTTTACTGTTATATTTTGGAAGTCATTAATCATATTATATTTAAGTACGCAAGTAGGTACGCAGACGCAAGCAGTAGAGCATTTAAAGAAATTGGTATATTGAAGCATGTATAACACATACCTAATTACATTTTAAAGAAAATATATTACCTAAGTACAACTCAATAATATGCGAACTTTCTCTTTGTTTTTTCAAGTACTACTTATCCAACAAAATTAGTTTTCGAGACCAGATGTGGGTCCTTTTGTTAAGTAGAGGGCATTATGTTGTTTGGACCTCTAGTCTACATATTCGGCGAGTTTGATAGAGTGTCATTCTTGTACTCGTAATAAGTGCAGTAAATAGGACAACAATCTAATAGAATAAGAATTAGCCAGATTTTTCGTAACACTCGTAACATGGTAAATGGTAAGTTTTAAGTCTATGGGTTGTAGAGCACCCTCGTGATGAGAAAATGTCGCTCTGCCTCTCAGTGTTTGCAACTATAAGAAAATAAGACTTGCGAAAAAAATTAACACTATAAAATGGCCAGCTTTTGTACAGACTCCAAGTTGGTCTCGGTGGCAGAGCGTTTTGAAAGTTGTGATGAACTCAAATTGGTGCGGAAAAAAGACCTTATTGATAAATACTTAGATTTTTGACACATTCAAATTAAATAAATGATATCTCCGCAGGCGATGTGAGTTAGTCTGCTGACTCTCAGTGAATGCATTTTAGAGCTATGACCAGAGACAGACTTAGAACCACTGAGCAGGCAGAATGACATTTTCCACATCACGGGTTGGCGCTACAACCCAAAGAAAGAAAACATACCGTTTTCATGATCTGTACGAAAAATATTTCCACCTCTATTATCCTTTGTCTTTTATAATATATTTTTATTTTAAGAAAAACTGTCTTGAAAAAGATAACAGACTATAATTATACAGGGTGTCCTAAAGAGCTTACCAAACTGACAAAAGAGTTAAGCTAACTTCAGTGTCAGTCTGGCCAAAGATCTTTCAGAATATTCTAAAAAGTATTTTTATTTTGGAGATACTGCCAATTTTTAACCAAAATATGGCACGCCAGACTAACACTGTAGATAGCTTAGCCATAGGCCTTTTAAATTAAAATAACATGACTCAAAAGTGTCAAGGTTTAGGAAATACTGTCATTTTCTTGTTGTCTTCATGCAAGAAAAATAAAAAAAGTAGCATATCTTCCAAACTTTAAGACTTTTATTAAAAGCGCGGAACTTTAGTCCATCATAAGGTTACTTTTAAATAGGTACATCAACATTGTTAAAGCGTTTCATTTTTGCATTATGTAATAGCTTCATAGGAGACCTTGTCGAGTAAATACATAACCAAATAAATTCAGAAATTGAAATCTGTTTCTCTATTCTAAAATCATTAGTAACTGATCTCGAAAGTCTAACACCATTAAACAATCTCTACCAAGAATCCCAAAGTTCCTCGTCGCGTTAATCGAGCAGTTAACTCAGAGAAATGTAAATAGTTAGTGTTGCTTCGACTGCTGTCATTATTGTAAATAATTTAAAATTGTCTTACTGTCGGCTCAACTGCCGGTTAATTATTTACAAGCTAGCACTTACTGTACAACGAACTAAGTATCGATCACGGTTCAGTTCAATCATTCAGCTTTGCACGCTTGCTTATGTTAAGTTCTTCAGGCACTAATTTAATTACGTTTGAGGAACACAGTACAACGAGTAACACACAATTACGTAAGTATCTATAAAATACGAAAATGTTAGGTACATACTTACACTGCTTGCATACCTACTTACTTGTATAGAGGTGGAAAATACATGTCGGCTAAGAACGGATTTTACAAAATTCATCCCCTAAGAGGGTTTAAATGGGGATGAAAACTTGTGGCAATGGTGTCAATTGAGGGTTAGTTCGAGCCTGATGCGACACAAAACAGTCTCGATCTTCAGACACCATACATACACAAAATACAAAAGATTGAGATCACTAGCATAAACTTATATAATTCTTTAAATTTAACTTAAGAAAAATGATTTGTTTTGTGTTTTCTTTAAATAGAAAAACTCTGTTTGGAATTAAGAAATAAAGCTAATTTTGATTTTTCAATAACAAAAATTGAGTAACTAACCATATAATGTAATTGTAAGAGGAATTTGATATAAAGGAAAATACTGTATAACCAAACTTAAACGACAATTTATAAATAAAATGTTTTTATTTAATATAATATAACTCATCCCCTGGCTCGAACATATGCGGAGATCCTCTTGGGCATGCTGAGGATCAAGCTGGTTCTTGGGGTAACCTGTCCCACGGTCACGGGCTGCCAGCAATCTAATATAGCGCTTTTGGGCAGCAGTCAAAACAGTTGGGCGACCACTGCGGGGTCGGTCAGCTAAATTACCCATCCCGTGGTACCTCTGCAACGTGTTCACGACACAGGATTGGGATATAGCAAGTCTGCGTGCTATATCTCTCGTGCTGTATCCTTCTTCCCTCCTACGTTACTATTCTTGCTCGTAGTAAAACTTCTGATAATCCTCTTGGCATTTTCTCAATCACAACTTTTTGCAAAAAAGTATTTAAAATCTGTCAAAATTGACTAAATCAGATTTCTGAGTAAGCGTAAACTATGACTGAAAGCCTTTTTATGGAAAAACAATTGAACTGTTTTATTGTTTTGTATTCTAATTGTATATTTTTAAATAAATAATCTTAAAAGAAGAAGAAATCATAATAGATCTACCGTAACAAAAAAAAAATCGATTTTTCAAAGTGATCGTAAACTTTTTTCGATGTGTGTATGTATTTTTGAACATAAAATATATACTTTTTTATTGCAACAAGTCAAAAGCTTTATATTAGAGACCCTACTTATCATCATCATGGGTAGCCATCTTCAAATTGAAGTTTGGAGGTCAGCATGTAGAAACCGATGCCGTCTTGAGCGGCTCTAGTCATAATAACTAGTTTGGTCCAGTCTTTGATGTCATCTTTCCATTTTCTGGCAAGAGATCACCAGGCCGACCCAGACCCTATTACATGTGTTAATACTGTCGTTTACCAGCAAAATTATGGTGGTCCCATAATGAAGAATATTCCTTTCTTTTAAGAGATTAGTTACTTTATGCCCTATTATATGCAAGGAAAAATCAAGTATATGTGTTACCACTATCGAGATATAAATATGAATTAAATTGTTGTATGGGTACTTCTATAATGAATGACTTTTTCTGTTACTATTTAAATACTCTTGAATATTCTAAGCACCAAAATCAATATTAACTTTTTACTTAAAATGTTAGTAAAGCTCCATAACTTAAAACCAAAATCTCAAAAATGGCAACACGTTTACTTGTTTTTTTTTGTTCATGATGTATGCAATCTTTACCTAAAGGATTATCCTTCATTAACGGTACACTCTGTATATTTAATTGTTTCTTTCAATATGTACCAGACAAGACACTTTAAATAAAATAATATTATCATCTGTAGTTATCCACTAATGGATTACCAAACTGTCACTTGAAGTGTCAGTTGAAAGTGGTGCTAAGATTTGCTTTGTTTTGTTGAAGTTTTGAGAAGTTTCAAATTGATAATAACTAAAGGGTAGTAAATTATTCTTGGTCAATTAGAATAGATTTGTTTGATAAGTTTTGGATTTTAAGTATACTTAAAAATGTATGGTTTACTTAAAACGAACAACTACTGCATAGTACCAATACCAAGAGCTTTGGTTTGCCATTATAAAGAAATTATTAAGTTACTCGTATCCATCCAGTCATTATGACCTTTGTTGTACTACAGATACTATGGCGCGGAGGGATCATCCAGTATCTCTCGATGCACAAAATTTACCCTTTATTTTAACTGTGTTGTGCATATCTAGATTAGTTTAGCAGATTTCGAGCTAACAGTCAATACCCACATATAGAACTACTCAGAGTCAAATATAACATTTTTGTTCACCGTGGATCTATACAAAGGCTTGGAAGATATACAGGGTGTCAAAAATGAGTGCATTCATCACTCATTTTTTAAATAAATAAATAAAAATTAATACCATGATTTTATACACAAACTGTTCCTAAAAATAAATGTTTACAAAACTTATACAGTTAATTATTCCATGGTTTCTACAGTAATCGAATTTAGCCTTTGGTCGGCTTGGTATAATCTTTTAATGGACGAATTTGAACTTGATGTCGACAGTTTTGATCTGGTTCGATGCAACAAAGGTAGGTGATTGCAGTCAAACGTGTCCTGAAATAATAGTATAGTTTATTGAAAACCGACCTAATGCGAGTCGGACACGCGCACGAAGGGTTCCGCACCATTATCTAAACAACATTAAACACTATATTATGACTTTAAAAATACACGTTTGTATGGGAGTCCCCCTTAAATGTAAATATATTTTTTAATTTAAAACTTAATATTCTGTGAATATTTCAAGCGTTTGCCAAAAAAACAGCGAAAAATCACGTCTGTAGTATAGGAGCCCCCTTAAATATATATTTTTTATTTTAATTTATTTTTTTATTTTATATTTAAGTTAATATCCTGTGAATATTTCAAGCCTCTACATGCTGCCGTCATTAATATAGAGCAAGCAAGAGCCCATCTTAAATATATATTTTATTTAGTTTTTAGTATTTATTTGTTGGGATTATAGCGGCAACAGGAAAACATCATCTGTGAAAATTTTAACTATCACGGTTCATGAGATACAGGCTGGTGACAGACAGACAGACAGCGGAGACATAGTGACAGGGCTTTACTCTTGGGTACGGAACCCTAACTAGCACCTGAATTTCTTGAAAACCGTCATTCTAGGTCAAAACTGACTCCGCGCATAGCCACTCACTGTGACACTACTACCTCAATAGTTCGACAAGTTCATGCGCGACCATTCTGCGGTCGCCGGAGGTGCGGGGGGCGAGGCATGCTGATGTCATCGGAGACAGCTGGTATTGTGGGGAAGAGGGATCCCAGTGATAGTCACGTGCGTTTAACGCTTGTTTACCCCACACACGTCTTGCGGGTCGGAGGACCCGGGTTCGAGTCCCAGGTCGGACCAAAATTTGTTTCCGGGGTTTTCTGTCTTTAAATATCTTAAACACAGCCCGGAGTCAGAAAGTTAGTGGTGTTAACACCCCATTAGCACGTTAAGCTGTTGGTCCTGCGCCTGATCTCTCTCCGGTCATGTCGGATTGCCGTCTCTGTTGAAATTTACCGCCATAGCCGAAATTTGGCTAGGAAGATATTATTATAATTGTATCTATTCTACATTGTTATTTAGTTCACTATATATTAAAGTTGTAGGTTCAAAGGGAGTCAATGTTAACGGCATTGTTGCGCCTGCACGTACCATATTCGAAATAAATACGATAGATTTTCACACGTTTTAAAATTAAAAACGAGTTTTTAAGGGTTCCGTACTCAAAGGGCAAAAACAGGACCCTATTACTACGACTCCACTGTCCGTCTGTCTGTCATCAGGCTGTATCTCATGAACCGTGTTAAATAGGCAGTCTCATACAAGAAAACGTGATTTTTTTGGCGCTTTTTTTTCGATATTAATAGCGGCAACAGTTAGATGCTTGAAATAATAATAGAATAATGTTGTTTAGTCACTTTAAACATAAATGACTAGATTAAAACAGAAGCCATCAGTCCGACTCGCACTGGCCGTTTTTTTTTTTTTTAATATCTAGCATTTTAATAGGATGGGGAGTTTTTCCCTAAAACCCTCATCGCAAAATAAAGGCTGTCCTCCCAACAGCCTTTATTTTGCAATCGATTTTCGTGCTTCTCTTAACCATTTAAAAAAGTTTACCGTTATGAATAGGTTCCCCGATCCCAGTCGCAGACTGCGATAATTGTGCCACTTTTATCCCTTTAATTCAATCCAACATTTAAATCAATCTTAGCTATTTGAGTATCCATTAAACAGTTTACAGTAGCCAGCGACATCTGCCAGACTCAAAGTACGTGTTCAATAGATGCGCAAACAACCAAGATTGACATGTAACTTTGATCGCGAATTGGTTAATAATTTGGGGAGTTACTCGCGCTCATTTGGTATCATGTGAAAAAGAAATATATAGACATGATCGCTGTTAATTCACTATAAACTTACTTCCTAATAATACTCGTACGGTTCAGTGAATATATAGATACTTACATCGAGCACGTTGCAGTTATGTTGACACTGTCTCAATTGTATAGTTTCGTTGTATGCCCTCCGCCGTTTACGGTCATCAGAGTCTGGCGGCCCGTACTTTGAGCTAGTAGAAAACGCTTTTGCTAAGTTCTGAAATAATAAATAATAATAAGTTGTTCGTACAATCACACTAATAACCTAGCGCCAAACTAAACGTGAGCTTGTGCTATGGTGACTAGGATAACGGATAGACATACTTATAATACGTTTATAAACATCCATGACTTAGGTACAAACGATCGCGCTCATCACGCAAACATTTGCCCTTGTGGGATTCGAACCCACAACCGCTGGTATTGTAGTCCGGATTGCGAACCACTACACCAAGATGGTCGTCAAATAATTTAAGCATAAATGTTACTTTCAATAATAGTAATCTTTGTATCTTTCTACAGTATGCAAAAAAACATTATTAGGTCAAAATATGAGCATACCAAAAGCACATAATTTAACATATAATATAACAGGTTGTATTGGGTAATGGGGGCTATACTATTTTACGATACTTACATTCCGCATTAAATACTTCACCACTGTCCTAATATGTATCAATAGAACAACTGCACATGAGAATGCAATCCATACGGATGCAGAAATTACCATTGTTGTGTCACGCTCTCTCATTTGAACTAATAAATATACTTTGTTCGCACAAAATGACTGAAAGAAAAAAGTCTTGGTAAACAAATAGTACATGAGGTAACGGGATTTTCCGCAGCAATCGTAAAAACAGTAAGTTTTGTTTGTTTATAATTACATTTTATAATGTGCTTAGGGCCTGTTTCAACACCTCCGCGTAGGTTCTAAGTACTTAAGTTTGAATATTTTATATCAAAAAGTATATGGAATATACACGATGGGAAAATAAAGAGCAAACCGGTAGATCTTTACTAACGATTCTAGTGCCTATATGGACAAATGTGATACAAACATTGAAAGACAAAGCCTAAATTTCAAGATATTACATTATGTCGGCAATTCACAAGCTGAAAAATCTCAAGGGTACGCCTTTCTAATGTGACATGTTTAATCCTACGTTTGTTATCTGGAGCTCTTAAATATTCATACATACTCCACTTGCCTTTTATCGTATCTTGACGGAGTGATTCGTGAAGTATGAAGTTTTATTTTTCACTTCTTAGACTAAGGATTCGTTCATAAGGAAGTTCTTACGTTAATTATTTTTTTGTTCCAAAAAAATTCATTAAGATAATAATGGCAGTATTGTACTTATGTTAATTTAACTTTATTTACTCGTAAAATCGTCAGAAACTTGAAGTTAAAATTTTCATTTTTACTTCCTCTTATTATTAATTACTTTTTTCCCACCGTATATACAAGTATATGTAAAAGCTACTTAGAGGTGGAGAAACGGATCCTTATATGGTTAAATTAATTACAAAAAAATGCGATTCGTTAGTTATTTGCTTGCTGATGGTTGTCAGTTTTGCCATGATTTCAGTAAATAGAAGCTAGATAAAACGATAACATGAAGTTTAAAAAAATTTAAACCTCTATTAATATAATTTGAGTAATACTTATTTTTTCTGTGGTGATACTGTCTCTCGAATAATTTAAAGGGGCGTCTTAATTGAATTATAATAGCATTTTTATTATATTTGGTGGGTTTATTGACTTTGTATACTGCTTGATCGCGACACAGCATTGACGCTTCAGCTTTTGACATGTCCCAGTAGAAACAGAGATATTATAAACAAGCAAAACTGGTAAAGTTCTATGTAAAGAATAATGATAACGAAACGAATGCGTCACAATTATTAGTTAGAGAACAGTAGATATTTAAGAGCGCTTAATTATGTGTCCATCGTTATTTTTGTCAGCAGTAAGAGCCCTAATATTTTTCAAGCATCATAGCCTCAAATTTCAGAATACTAGTAAATAATATCACGCTTTGGTCAACCAGGGCAGTGATGCTTAATCATAATTTTAACACAAACGATTTCGTAGTGAGGTATTAATAAGCGGTTTTCATTACGGTTGTAAATAAATTAATTTCATCGACACTCAAATGATCAAATTTTGCTAATAAGTGAATTTCAGCGTTGGTATTGTTTATTTTACTCAAACATTTCAAATATTTGAATTCATATTGATATGAGCTATTATTGCTAGTGGCTATGATTATTTTATTTATAAACGTTGCTCTAATGGTCTCATTCCCTTGAATTTATTGGACAGCTTGTACATAATGTGATTTTGATTGGAGATCTGTTAACTGTTCCGATAACATGAGGAAATACTGGTTGTAACATGATATCGAGACCATGGATGACACGAGACATTGAATAAGAAGCGTTAGCACTAAGCGTCTTAGGTTTGCACCTCTCAATATCAATTAGACATATCAGGGCCCGCTTTTGTATACAAAAGAGATCAGTTTTGATATCAAAGCCGATTTAAATAACATTGTTGAAGCGTATCAATATATTTAAAAAAACATTACTTTCAGAAAGAAATGTACCACCACTGTACTGTGTGGTAGTTATTGAAAATCAAGTATTTATTTATATTGATACTGATATTACCTTTACGCTGACAGTTAATACTGTAATGGTCCAGCAATCAATAAATTGAACAGATGTCTGAATATCAAAGAACATAGCAAACTTACGAAGAGCACTACAGGCAGAAACATCCAGCACATTATCCAAAACTTTGTTGGCTTGAAGCCGAGCCAAAATTGTATATCTGTGGAGAACCTCTGGACCCCGTAAATCCACATGACAACAGCCACTTTCAAGCCACCCAAATATAAAACTGTCACTGTTATACCGTGAATTAATCCTTGAAGTCTGCTGGTTGTCATCGTAGATTGCTGTAAATTAAAAAACACACGAGGTTATATGGTACACTGTCTACATGAAATACGATATTTTCCGTCATTGTTTAAACATGGGAGCTTGGAGATCAAACTTATTAGTTTTGTTTAAAAATATTTTTGTAACCATATAGTAGGTTATGGACAAAAAGAGGCTAACAGACAAAAGTGTACCACAGAATATCTAATAGTACAAGTACCGAAGGATCACTTCGAAAAGTAATTTAATTGAATAGCGTCTCTTGCTACGACCAAATAAGGTGCTATTCAGGTCGCGCAGCGTAGCGTTGAACATAGCAACGGGCTAAGCGCAAGTGGCCTACCGCCTATCTCGGTGGCTTTCAAGCTGAGATCAGTCTAGCAATGAGACGTTGGTTTGAAACGTGTATGTCTCCAGATTCCTTACAGACAATAGACTAAGCTTATCATATTTTGAATAGCAATATCGAGATAAATTTGTGATTTTGAAGCCCTGTGCTGTAATTTGGCTGAGAATTTTGAGGTGCAATACAATTGGAAGAAAGGAGAACGAACGAAGGAATGAGACAGCCCTATCCGGCTAACTTGATAGCTATTGTGATTACCTACGGTATTCAAAGCCATGATAAGTATGTTATGTAGAAAAAAAAAATTGAATTTTAATTTCCATTATTAAGCTATATTTGCTTCCCTGGCGTTACTTAACGACCGCCTTGGTGTAGTGGTGCGTGCCCCGAACTTATACACCAGGCGGTTGCGGGTTCGAATCCCGCAAGGGCCAAATGTTTGTGTGATGAGCACGAGCATTTGTACCTAAGTCATGGATGTTTATAAATGTATATAAGTATGTCTATCTGTTATCCTAGTCACCAAAGCACAAGCTCTCGCTTAGTTTGGAGCTAGGTAATTGGTGTGTTTGTTGAAACAATTTATTTATTTATTACTTTGAAACGTACTATACTGATTCCCTTAAATCTATAACTAATGCAATTAGAGAGCAATCGAGTTGTATGTGTTAGGCTTGTACGTACCTATTTTACATTCATGGCTATTATTTACTCACACTGCATAATGTGTTTGACTCTTAATTATTAATTTACTCATCCTGCTGGGTTTAATATCAAAGTCCCAAACCTATGCCCAAAAGTTCAAACAAAACGTCCTGAGTAACGAACAGCTGCTTTACTTTTGTTGTACTCGTATTGTGTCTGGATAATATAAATACCTTAGTTCAAGGTTGAGCAACAAACAATTGTTTGGGAAATAAAGAGATCAAACGTGTTGTGAACTAAAAGGATTTGAATATGTAAGTAGCCCGACTAAGGCTCCGTATTCAGGGCAACCCTGTACAGACGCCATCGTGTTAGTGTTGTGCCAGATATGTTTTTGGACACAAACAAAATAATATTTAGATACACAATGGGCCCGATTCGTGCCAAATTTTCTTTCTCTGCCAAACAAATGAATAGAGTCGTACTATATTAATAGATAGATAGATAGATACTCTTTATTGCACACCACACACAGTACAATTCACATAAATGTTCATAGAGAATGGTACAATTTAGGCGGTCTTATTGCTGAAAGCTATTTCTTCCAGACAACCTTCGGGTAGAGGACAGTCCAAAATTAATTTGGGTCGGCGGTGAAAACTAACAGAATAAAGGGAAATGGGTAAAGAATAAAGAAAAAGACACTATATAAGCATACATATACATAAATTACTAAGGCTATTAAATGTTAATAATACTAATAAATATTCTGAGTTACATAAACATACAATAATAATTATGCATACAAATTATAATAATACTATATACATACATAAAATAAACATACTATATACTTAACATAACATAAGTTATAAGGTGTGTGCGACTTGACCAACATTTAAAGGAGAAGGTAAGAATTGAAAGAAAACTAGAGGCGTGAGAGGAAGTAAGTTTTTAATTTGCGTTTAAAGATGGGAAGAGATTTAGACTGCCTGATAGACAGTGGCGGAGGAGACTTAATGTTATGAATATGTAGAATATGTAAATCACGGCGAAGACGGATAGGCAACCATTTCAGCTGAGTGCGGTACTCTGAGATGTGGTTATACTTTCGCAATCCAAAGATGATACGAATGCAGAAATTCTGGAGGCGTTCAAGCTTACTAAGGAGATTCTCATTTAGATCTAAGTAGCAGCAATCCGCATAATCTAAAATGGGCAGGAGTAAGGCCTGAACAAGCGCAATCTTAGTGGGTATTGGAAGAAAATTACGTAGTCGGTTCAATGACGCAGCAGCACCAAACATTTTCCTGCTCACCTCAGCAACCTGAGTAGTCCATGCAAGTGTACCGTCAATATGAATGCCCAGGTTTTTTACAGTTTCACTGAATGGTATTTGGACGCCGTCAAATGTGATGGGAGGCAAAGGACTCAAGTTAACTCTCGCAATCTGCCATGTGCTTCCCACAACTATAACCTGCGTTTTTGCCGGGTTTACCTTGAGCCCAAATGATCTACTCCATTCCAGAATTCGATTTAGGTCAGTGTTAATCACCTCCACAACGCTATTAAGAGCATCAAAACTCCTCCGGGCACATATTTGGAGATCGTCTGCATACAGGTGGAAAGAAGAAGATAACTTGAGAGTAATTGAGTTAATGAAGATAGCAAATAGGAGCGGAGACAAGACGCCGCCTTGAGGAACACCGGCACTGACGTCGCACCACGCCGAGAAACAGTCCTCAGCACGAATACGTTGCCGGCGCCCATGCAGGTAACTATGAAACCAGTCGAGCACCGTTGGAGATATGTTAAGATAACG
This sequence comes from Pyrausta nigrata, assembly GCA_949316185.1. Lineage (NCBI taxonomy): Eukaryota > Metazoa > Arthropoda > Insecta > Lepidoptera > Crambidae > Pyrausta > Pyrausta nigrata. Next base: position 8,711,308 of record OX438936.1, read on the forward strand.
CAAGATGCCAAGCAGTATGTCAAAATCGACAGTGTTAAATGCATTACTAAAATCTAGTAACGCCAGTATTGTAAGTTGCTTATCGTCTATACCTAGACGGATGTCATCTGTGATTTTGAACAAAGCAGTGACTGTACTATGTCCAGGCCGGAAACCAGATTGGAATGGATTCAGGAGTTGGTTTTGTGACAAGAAGTTGCTAAGCTGACTATAGACAACACGCTCCATAACTTTGGACAGGAATGGAAGGATAGCTATAGGACGGTAATCAGAATATGACAGAGGATTCGACTTTTTAGGAAGAGGAGTGATTTGAGCATCTTCCCATATTGCAGGATAGACACTTTTGGAGAGGGAATGATTGAGGATGTGTGATATGATAGGAGTGAGGATGTCAATAAGAGGAACTATCATATTCCGGCTGACACAGTCGCTACCCACTGCATTGGAAGCTATGGACAAAATGCTTCTCTCGACATCACAATCAGATACTGGACGAAAACAAAAGGTTGGGTGATCAGGAATTGGAAGTGCTGAAAGATGTCTAAGTGTTTCATTTTTTGTTACGCTATCAAGAGCAGCAGCAAAGGAGTCAAATTAGTTCATCCGTTAACCAGGGTGCAGGAACATGCTTAATTTTTACAGGCCGAACGTGGGCATGCTCATCGTAAAGTTTAATAAGAAGTGATTTGAAAAGGGGTTACCTTTTCATTCACACAATCGGTGTCCTCGATGACAGCCCAGTCAGTGTCAAGAGCATCACGTTTAAGAGCATCGGTGTTCATGCCACTAAAATTGCGCTGCAGGAGAAATTTTGCTTTGGATTTTGGAGGGCGGACTTTATATCAGAGATAGATAAGGTCATGGTAGGAAAAAGCATCAGCATGACATTGACCGTACTTAGCGACGTGATTGGAAGAAGAGACAGTTATGATGTCAAGAAGCGAGGGGACACAATTTGGAAAGAAATGGGTGGCGTTGAGTGGAAGTAAATGAAAGTTACAGGAAGTTATAATAGATTTAAGACAAAGAGCTCGTGAGTCGTTTTTGATAAGACAGGTATTGAAATCACCCATCAGAATAACATGGCTATATGAGGGAGTCAAAACTTCTAATGTTTCCTCAAGAATAGAAAAGTAATCCACTCTTAAAAAAGGGCTATAGTAGATACCCAGGAGTAGTTTAGTGTGCGCCAGAATTAATTCAACAAAGATATGCTGTGCTTTATCAGAGGATGATGTAGGTGGTGATACGTTAATCACAGAAAAGGGTATTTGGGATCGAATATAAAGTGCAATACCACCTCCTGTTCTAATAATGCGGTCATTCCGGACAAGTTGAAAACCAGAAAGAGAGAAGGGTGTGTATGGGAGGATGAAGGAGGATGAGGGAGGAAGGATATTAATTTAGAAACTTTAGACTAAACGGCTGTTTATTGCTTTAGAAATTAGAGAATCCATAGACAATTTAGTAGGGATGTCTTTCGATGACGACTAAAGTTAGTGATAAGCACGCAAAAACTAGTAAAAATTAAGAAATCGCATCACTTAATTTGACGTTTCTAAATTAACACAGTCTGTATCTTTTCTTTTGTTTAGCAGAGGAAGACTGAGCTTAAATTTAATATTAGGGAAACTACAATTATGACCTAAAGCAGAGACAAAACGAGCGACAGGATGTCTTTTAAAAGAACCATACAATATGCCTTTTGACACAAGTATTTTAATGCTAATAAGCTTATCATTCAAAATCGATATTTGAAAGTACCTAAGTTACTTAATACTTTAAAAAATCATCATAAGTGGCAATTGTCATCTCGTTTAAATAAGGCCTACCGTATGTTACCGTAAATTATATTCTACCGTATGGTTCGGATTCTACACAAGCAGAGAGGACGTGACGTGGAGATACCTACATTTGTTTGTTGATGATTATGATTCATTAGAAAAACATTTGTTATTTAAATAAAGAAAAACTAACGCACAATTCTAATAGTATTGTTAGTTACTAAAAAAAAACTTTCCTTACGGGTTTTTTTTAACTTTTACGAGTATTTCTTTAATACAAAATGGCACATTTACCTATATTTGTACAGGATGGTTTCTCATGGCACCATAATGACTAAACGTCACTGTTACAAAGGCCAAAATATCATCGTGTAGCAAAGGGGTACAGGTGAACATAGCTATCGTTACGCGTCCAGTGGTTAGTTCGTCCAAGATATTTATATAAATTTTGTTCCCGCCTTAACTTCACATGTATTCGTGTAGGTTTGTTATATGTAGGTGGATTATTTATATTTAGAAACATCCGTCGCCGAATTGCGAGTATATAACAGAAAATATTGCATGTTTTGTTATTAATAATATTATCATCAGAAACCCGTGATTAAAATCTGTCGGGTTACTAATACCCACTGTAACCGATACAATAAAAAGATCCCCATCCTTATTTCGCATGTTCGATCTCGACGTGTACAAGCCCGATGAATTTTTCGTAACCACTGAATGTTTGATGCTTGTGAACTTTTTAAAGGAAATGACTATGTAGGCATACGACACGTGCTTTCGGTTTCCGTTCTACTATTTTTTTAAAGACAAATATGATTTTTACCTTGAGTAGAAAGATATGTCACAAATCTTTTATATAAATTAGTAAAAAATTTCTACTATCATAGTTATCTGATTACGGCAAAACATGCATTGTCACTAGTAGTACCTATGCCTACTACACGTCTCTCTTACAAAGTTGATAATATTATTACCCATGCCGCAAACAAATGGTTCAAAGCCACTTCATAATTGATGACTTTTTAATTGTTCCGACTGTATAAACATACCTCTGTGATAAGTGAGTAAGGCGGTTCTGTAAATTATAATTAGTTGAGAGGTATTTTAAAATGACGCGATATGTACGTATAACATTTGGAGTCTAATCAGTCTGGAGGAACTACTAAGATATTAAAATACTTATATAGCGTGCAGCAATTTTATGATATATAGCGTCCTCTGTAGCTAGGAAGAGAAAAGCGCTCGTATAGCGAGTATCGTAGGTTGAATTCACACCAGAAGACGGTTAATGATTTTTTGTGAGCGAAATTTATTTTGTGAAAACTACCATAATAACTGCTTCAATTATAAAACAATTGTATTTTTAAAACTTACGGTAGTACAGTTAGAAGAACGTCAGGTTTATATATCCATAAAGAATTGCTTTAATTATTAAACAATTACAGGTACAGTCGGCAGAACGGCAGAATACCCATAAAAACTACGAAAACAGTTTTTATTACGTAGGAAATAGAGACGGTCTAAAGGTCTAACTAAGGTAGTCTGACATGTGGCCGTGTGTACAACAAAGGATAGACCACGCATAAGTTGAAGTACTTACCGTCCGACTTATGGAATAGGCATTGCATTTGAAAAGGAATAACGACGTCGTCAAGAAATGGGGATCCACACGCAAAGCTTGATGCAGATGGCGCTAGCATAGATACGGCTATATCAAACATTTTGCTATTGTTTAAGTCGGGCTTTTTCGTATCTAATTTACAGTTTTTCATGACAATCTTATGTTATTTCATTATAATGTATTTGTCAATGAAGTTATCTGAACCAAATGACGAACTTCGGAAACGAGGATCAAAGTATCTGGTAAAAAAGCCGATCTTATTGCAAGGTAAACATTTAGATGTTAATCCAGTTTTATTACTGTAAATGTTAAATTTAATTGGTTTTATTTGTGTTACAAAATTAACTACATAACAAGCTTTTTAATAAATATAACTAAAATAATAAAACACGTACATGTTTGTTTTTTAGGTTAGAATTATACGATCGGAACCGCGATGATACCGGGAATTTTGGTGTCGTAGCTTCACAATCTAGTTATACGATGAATGCTCCCGAACTAGAAGCTTATCATGATGTAAAAAGTTCGAGTAAACTACCTTAAATTAAAAAATTTTCTTCTTATAGCTGTTTCCCACTTCTTTTTTTAAACTGGGTCTTTTGGAAATAAATGAACACTATTATTGTAACAACCTGGCACAGCATAACGGCATTATGCTTTCGTAGATTGAAAACACAAAAAAAGTACTTAAAAAAACACAACTTCTGTACTGGAATGACAGATAGCTTTGGCCGCATCAACAATGCGCCACCTACAGGAAGAATTTGGCAGTGTGGATCCCCATTGACAATTTTCTTATTCAGGTTTTTTTAATATATAACTGCACCCGGCAATGTTTATAATTACGTTTCACAATACATCAAAAACATACACACGTTTTTGTTGTAGATAGCACACGTATTTAATTATTTTTTTAAAATTAATGTACAAAACAGATGTTAGATGTAAACTGTCTTAATTTCCAGCGAAAGTTCATAATACTTAGCACGCAACTTACTTATTTTGTACAAGGCATTTATTTAACTTACACTAAATTACCAATTCCAAGGCTACTCACAAATTGACGTTAGGCACGAACAAATATTTTTGTGATTTATCGGGAACTAACTATTACCCGTTTACGACTGAAAGAAATAATTTAGAGCTGCTCGAAAGGCCAAAAGCTGATTTATATAGATCAGTAGCGCCTTTACAGAATTTGTATCAGTTAGAAAATAGAGCATAAAAATATTTTTTATATCTATTAAAAAACTGTTGTGGACGTCATATTTAAATCATTTGTTTTTACTTACCACAGTAAAAGGCAAAGATAAACTGAATCCCAAAAAACATAATAAGCCATCAATGTACAAAATTTTAACGGATCGAAATTCGGTATGCAGCAACTTCGACATACTCAAAGTCACCATTGCCTAAAAGAGAAAATATATAACCTGTAAATTATATTGGAGAAGATAATTAAATTCATTTAATTATTTGTGCATGTAACATTTACTCTCGATTAGCACTTCATCAGAAAACATTGACATTGAGATTTTATTTAAGATTGATACCCAATATGTGATTAACTAATAAGTATTAATAAGTTTGCAAGTATACATTATTACTTACAAGATATGCTATTGTAGCCAGCATTATATTTACATATATATAAATAACAAAAAGCTTATGTGCGTAGAAAAATTCTGTGCTCAGTGGTATAATAGCAAAAAACAAATAATGCGGTGTAATAGATATCTCGATTTTAACACATTTCGTCAGCACCACGTAAAGTATCTTAATTATGAGTGATCTGGAAACAAAAAAATAGCAGATATAGGTTTGCATATACATATATTATGTTGCCTGCGTTTATCTACGACACAGTACAATTCTACGATCAACATTTAACAGAGCTATAGTATTACATATCCGGAAACCATTATCAGACATGATGTAACATACAATGAATCTTATTAGAATATTTCTTTTTTAATAATCTAAAATTGAATTAAAGTGTCAGGTTCGAGCTTCATTAGAATCTCACTATTCTTAAATTTCAATTGTGTTTGGTTTATCTTATATTTGGTCAGCCACAATAGTTGATTGATGTATGATGTGTGATATTGTAAAATACAAACGTCGTGGAAAAGGAAAACGGTGAAGTTCTTTAAAGCTCAACTCCACATCCGTATTTATTTTAGAAATCAAGCAAATTACGCACATTTTATTTCCACAATAAAAAAAATATGATCAACCGCAAAAGGTTAAGTTAAAAGAGATAACTGTAATTAATTCACACTACAACAATATCAGCCTAGAAAAAAAATTATTTTACTAAAAAGCAATAGGATACTTGTGTGTGTATTAGAACAGATTGGAACGTAGTACATAAACAGAACAGTTGTGCGTTTTGTTTTTGCAACTTTTGAAGACGTTTTGTTCTCATTTATTTATACTATTACAAAAAATAAATATATGTCGTCGGAGGCGTGTAAGGAATCATTGTCCGGTGGCTCGTACATGGTGGTTTACTCGAAATAATAGTTAAAACAGACGCCTATTTTCAGTATCACAAACAATTTAACACGAAATAACGAAGATCACATGGATGGCTTCGGATCACAATCGAGAAACGCCGCAAGTTGGATACAGCGACGCAATAGTCAAGAAACAACGTTCGTGTCGGCGCTCAGTGATAGACTGCCTGCCTAGTGTTTTCACTTTCCCGTCAAAGGAAAGGTTAAAACGGAAACAAGTGCTGCCATCGTTGTATCGACCATGCTAAGTAAACGACTTGGCGTTTCCGACTAGACTCAATAGATGGCGCTAGATTGACGAAATCGTATGATACGATTTCCGAACAAAGCTTTTTGGTTAAACAACAAATCCAAATGACGTCTGTCATCGCGTTCTGACAGCTCGAAACTTCATAATAAACAGCACCAACCGCCTGATTCTCCGATATATATTTAAAAGCTCGCCAGTTAAATTATATTTCTATTTTATATATCTCACAAAGTACGGTTTCTTAGGCCCCTTTTAAAATTCCTTCGAGGCATTCTTTTAAAATGGTAAGTTAAAATATTGCACTTAACTCTAAATGTTTATTATTTTACATTTTTACATTATATTTTACCAGGACTGTAAAATGAATGTTAAAAGATGTCATTTGGTTTATTAATTTGTAGCTGGTAAGTATTTTTGCATTACACGTTTCATTATTTGTGCGTTTAAATGACGAGTACCTACTGTTTGCAAGTGCCATTTAAGCTTACTTTTACCTTTAAGCCCTACCTGGCGAAAGCGCTCAGAGTGAACATGATCGTAAACAAAACAGCCGCGTTGTCCACCATAGTATAGGGCGACAAAGTATTAAAATCATAAACGCCGATGAAACCAATCCCGTAAGCGTATGTGACGTGGTCCATTGCAACTGTCTGAAATAAAACAATGTGTCACGGCATCTGCATATGTTCAGTCGGCAGCACGTCAGGCTACCCAGGGGATAGAGAGAACTCAGACCAAATAAAAAAAGGGTCTTATTTGGTCTGAGAGAGGGGTCCTCAAAAGTCAATGTGGGGTAGGCTGACGTGCAGCCGTGTGTAAATACTTAAAACCGGACAAGGCACTAAGCGCCTTATTACAAAAACCTAGTACCAGGTTTAAACCAGGTCTAAATATGTATAAGCTGGCCAATTAAAAGCGTGATTCTATTAGGGCTCATTCACACGGGATCCGTCATTGACGATTCGTCAAAATACAGGATACGTCATGACGGATGGACGTTCACATTGCATACGGAATCGTGTTTTTACACGATTCGTCAAAATATCCTAATTGAATTTGTTCAAAAATCCGCGTGTGACGATTCGTGATTTTTAAAAACACGAATAAATCTAGTAAGATTTAAGACGTGTCGTCATTTTTCACGATCCGTGTGAACATGGGCATTCAAAAGCATTGCCGCTGTCAAAAAAAAGAACGAATCGTGAGAAAAGACGAATCGTCCTCGTGTGAATGTGCTCTTAGGCTACCTATTATTCAGAGAAACACCAAATAAAACCCCCACTAACAAATTTCGGCCTGACCTGGGCTACGAACCCGAGACCACATGGATAAAACGCGCTGACTACTAAACCAGCGAAGTAGCAAAAATATTGTAGAAAATATCTTCACTTTTTACCTATTTTACTATTCAATCAAGTAAGCACATAAATAAAATTACATAAAACTAGAAGCAATTCCCTTTATGTCTACAGCCTTCATAAAAGTTCAAAGAGCTTTTCTTTTAAAATTTCAGTACCTTACAGGTTCTGTAAGAGTTTTTACTTAAGGAGACAAATTGAAACATGGCACCAATAAACCTTTTTTTTCTAACCATTAGTGCAAAAAATATATGCCCTTATTTTGGAATTTTTCAAACACAATTACCTATACCTGCATAATTTGATGTTTTTTTTTTTAAGAAATACCAGTATATATAACAAAATAAATACGTCTGTCATCTGTTGAATCCTTAACCACTGTACTGATTACAGTGAAAATTGGTATGTAGAGGGTTATGGATAACATGGCACATTGAATAATTATCTATGAAAATATCTCTCAACGGTATAATAGTATTATTTAAGTATTTTCGAAATCCATAATCGTGAACTGAGATCGAAAATAGATCCATAAAAAATATCAGAAAATGGATTGCGATTATATTCTACATCAATCAAATTGCAATAACAACTTACGTATGATGGCGGAGCTCTGATATCCAAAATTTGTGCAAAATATGTAAATGTATTATATTTACTAAAACACAACAATAAGATAAGCACTACCATGGTCGAATAAAATCGACACCAAGAAATCACCTTTAAGATCTGAAAGCAGACAAATATAAACAATACAACAACATTTACTTGCCGAAAAGTATATTATTATTATATACTTCTAAGAGTTTGAAGCTCTATATAGTCATTATTATTCTGTCTAGACTCGCGGGTCTTGTCTTTTACAAAAACACTTAAGCACTCATTTATGAATCAAAATTGAGTCTAGTCGTAAAAAAAAAGACTCGAAAGGTGAAAGCCCAACACTGTGCCAACAGTAGCAATGGGTGTGTACAACTAATGTACCTATGTTACAATAATTCAGGTTTTGAAGACACACGTTGCACACCAAAATGTAAAAATGTATAGTCTATAAAAGTAACGAATCAATTAAACATAGCTCGACTTGAAACTCGATTTAATTTTAGCAATGAATTTGATAATAAGCGTCAACATTTTATAAGACAATATTTGACATCAAGGGTAACGATCTAAAAATGATTTTGTTCAAGAGTACAAAACAGTTATTACTTTCACTAAAGTATCATCCGTTACAGCCGTGCACAGAAAATTGAAAATCCATACTAAAGCAGATGCAAAAAATCTGGTTGTAATAACATTCTGATCAAGGCTCCCAAATGATTTCCTGAAAAGATATGACAAAACATTGTTAATATTATGTTCAGATCAACTTTTTTGCAAAAGTGCTTCGGCTTACTAAAACAAAATGCACGTGGACTACGTAGTGGACAATATCCACCGTATTATTGCGAATATTATTTTAAGTTTGTATTGAACCTATGTTTATATCTCTTTAGGGACTAACTATACATTTACGATGAGCCATAATAAAATAAAATTGAATTGGAAGAGCTTATTTCTCTTAATAATAAAGTTTACACCCAGCTAATAACAAAATTTTCGTTGCTCATTAACATTACAGTTTGTATGAGTAAATCTATGTAAATAATTAGCATTGTGACACTTAATACAATATTTTTTTTAATTGAAAGGACATACAAAGCTTAAATAAAAAAAAAAAAGTTGTTTGTTATTTCATAAGAGATGAAAACACTTACAAGTAATATAAGTGCGCCGGAGTATTTTGAAATTGCGTGAAATTATTTGAGCGACAGCGCATGATTATATCTTTTGTAGAAACACAAGTAACATTGAGTTTGGTCACCTTCTGACATATTGTCCAAGAAGGTTCATTGAATAAACTTGAAACTAAGAATCGTATTGAATCTGCCAAGTCACTTGCATGCTGTAATAATTTTATAGATAAATAACAAGTATGATTATAATATCTCATTTTCATACAAGTAACTTCAATCTTAAAAGCTCAATTTCAAGCATCAAAAATTGGCCAAGTGCGAGTTGGATTCGCGCACGAATGGTTACAACATTAAACAGGATATTATAACCTTTTTTTAGTTTTAACAGTGGTATTACAAATTTAGTAGGACCAAAAATTTTACTCTTAAGTTAAATATTTCGTAAATGGATCATTAAACCGAAAATTTGAGGGTTAGTCCCGCTATGCACCACTCTTAAAATACCTACTAAAAAGTCCCTCTATGCCCGAAATCAAATTTGCGGGCAGTGACGAAGAAAAGAGTTACAGTATTATATTTTAGAAAACACGTGTAGAACTGGTTTTGAATCTAATTGAATTATTTTTGTGTTTTTTAAAAGTAACGACTTTTATATGTTTAAATGAAAGTAAACTTGTTTTGCACACAAAAATCAATCTTAGTAGTTTACTTTTTATATATATTTTAGTTAGTAATTACTAATTTTCATTGGTTTTATTAATTAAACAGTTGATTATTTGTGTCAATCAATAACTCAAATATATTAAACATTTATTTATATTTTTTTATGTGATCACATGTTATTTGTGTGATCACACATTTGTTGTGTTCCAATAATATAAGACGGACAAAATTTTTACTAGTTTCCTACTCTCTATTATGTTTTTTCAAGATTTGAACTGTCTAAGGAAGAAACACTTTTCTTTTTATCTGTACCTTCCATTGTTTAACGTGGAATTAAATAATGGTACAAAGCGGCACTTTTTCGTAGGTATTTTATGAGTGGTGCATAGAAGGACTAACCGGTTTTACAAACCCCTAAATCTACTATATGGAAGACCTGTATCGACTCAACGATACCCCACGGTATTGTTAAGTCGATGGGGTTCGTCTTGGGGTATCGAGGAGGTAGACGATGAAACAAAAATCATCCCCACTTCACATGTAGGGGAGCTACACAAAAAAAAATATTTTCCACTACTTTATTTTAGCACTTTGTTGACGTAATTGATATACACATACAAAATAACAGCTTTCTAAAACTAATAGTCTCTAAGCCAAACTGCGGACAGACAGACAGACGGACATGACGAAATTATAAGGGTTCCTTGTCAGGACTACGGAATCCAAAAAAGGGTGTAAAAAAAACGTAGGACACAGAAAACATTCGTAACTCCAGTGCAATACTATCACTATGCAAAAACTTGTAAAATTAACGAAGTATGCAATTATGCACCTAAAGTAGCTCTTCATTTGGTGCGATAGTGTCACGGTTATAGTACATGGTTTCCGTATAAAAGCGATAAGTTGTGACATTGTGGTTTTGGTGCGATTGAAGGGGGGCTTTAGGATCGTTATAATTGTCAGTTCTGATTAGCCCCGCTGGTTATGTTATGCCTTATACAGGTCTTATAGCATCAGCACTAAAGTAGTTGTCACGTGTTATTTTATTCTTTATGAAGCAATAATGACCTAAGAATTACACAAGTGTGACTTTTTTTCATGAATTATATTTATACTATAAAATAGTTTTGTAACTATAACGACCTTTATTGTTAAATAGCTTGGTTTATCCACAGTAGAGCTACTTCGTAAAGGTCGGAAACTTACCTTGTTCCATTTACGTATTGCTACTTTTATTTTAAAGAAATAGAATGAAATAGCTAAATGAAAAGTTTTTTTTAAATTGTGTTATGCTTTGTAGCAAAGCATCTTTTTTATTAGAAACCCGTGTAAAGTTTTTTTTTAATTGTATTTTATGTGTTTTGTTACAAAAAACTGAGGTACAGTTGCAACGTAACGAAGATTGTTAAAAATGCAAAAAATAAAAAATTTTGCTTCGGCATCTAGCCTTAACCTCTAACTAATTAAGTTGCTAGATTATGTTTTTTTTTGATAAGATACAAAAGCATATTTTTTATTTGAGTGTCACAACACGTCACTCATACGAGAGTTTTCAGTTTTAAAAGAATTTTGAAATATTTAATTGTTATATTCTAAACAGTTTTTTTCTTTACTAACAAATTAAAAGAATACCTACCTAAGATTAAAGCATGTTCATCTTCATCATCAAAATCAAGAAGTATAAAATGTCTGGAACAATATTGAAGTGTGTATTTGCTTCTCAAAACTATAACTACATTTTAGCAGTAGTGACAGTTTTGCACCGAAGGTGCGAATATTTCGAATAAGGTTGATTCTTACTCAAGATGAAAATGATTTCTGTTAAATTAAAACGCACTTACTAACATAGTCCAGAGAGCACTTTGCAAAAAAATTCCATATGTAATTCCTTTAAGCAAGGGGTTTAAATTCTGATTAAAGTCAATTCTTCTTGTGTACAGTTTGATGAAGCAATCCATGCACATATACGTCATGCCTACAGTCACTTCACATATTATAAAGTCGAATAGCCTTACTGAAAAAGTAAACCGTAATGAGGTGAGATTATAAAATCGATCTTGTAGATAGTGAGATATAAAAATATCACTAGGCTGAAACACAGCTCTTAGCCTCATTCTGGCAAACTCCATGACCTGGAAACTTGGTATTTAGCATGAAGGCGTTGTTCAACCTTGAGCAAAAACTATAGTTCAGTTCTGGGTGTATTTATAAAAGTAACAAAATAAAGAGATTCTCTAGAGAACTCTAACCTACCATTTTCATATACCTTGGAAAAAATGTCAAAATTGGATGACACCGACCCAAACGTGAACGCCAAGCAAACAAACTTTTTTACGCTGTACCATCTATAGCGACCGGCACCAAAATCCTGCAACACAAATACACCTGATCTAGATTATATTAGAAAAGTGTGCGCGTGTTCGTGTGAATGCCTCATACCTCATGAGTCATACTCCCATCGCCTTCCAGTCATCATGACCTCCTATTGTTACCATGTCATATGGTGTAGAGAGTTCATTCTGTTGCCACCCCCTTATGCTTCTTTCCCAAAGACAGCGATTGCGGGGCGGGCGGGAGCAGCGGCGGCGGCAACGCAGACCCGGACCGCTCTGAGGCGCTGACCGATTGCCTTGCGTCGACCGCTGACCAATTGCCCTGACTGACAATGGGTTAAAATGATGCGATTTCTTCCCTCCCTACTAAATTTTCTATGGATTCTCTGATTTCCTTAGCAACGGACAGCTGTTTAGTCTGATGTTTCTAAATTAATATAGTATATCTTTTTTTTGTTTGTTTGGCAGAGAAAGAGAGAGAGAGACTAAACGTAAATTTAATCTTAGACAGGGCACATTGGAATTGAACCCAATGCTGTCCATACATAATTGAAATACCTAACTCCACATATCGGCGGGAATTTTGATACGTCACTCAGTCGCAAAAAATTAAATGGCGGACGCTCGGGCACCGCAACCACAAATTACCGAGAGTAAAGATGACAATCTACATACAAACAAAGCGCGCTCGAGCAACGCATACATAGACACCGCTCACGGACACGATACCTCGGAACGGTTGGGAACAGTACGAGCGCGAGTGTACACTCCGCTTGAGACACGCATCTGTCAACTTTTTTGAGCAAAAATGGAGTAACAATAAAAGCTACTATATACTGTTCAGTGAACGGTTGTTTAAATTCAAAATTTATAAGTGTATGGTCGTTTTTTAAGCTACCTGTTGTTTCAAGGAGCTGTAAGTAGGTATTTTCTTGTATTTCTATTGTAAATTTATTACACGTTAAAATATAATAAAAGTCCATATCGCCAATGTCGAAATCATCGCAAGATATTCTCCATTTAGGTTGTAATCCCACTAATATTATAAATGCGAAAGTTTGTGAGTGTGTAAGTGTGTGAGTGTGTATGTTTGTTACTTCTTCATGCAAAAACTACTGAATCGATTTCGATGAAACTTTACACAAATTTAGCTTATACATTGAAATAACACATAGACTATATTTCATAGAGATACGTTTTTAAATATCGAAGTTATGATGATAAGTGTTAATGAAACCAGAAAAAAAACTGTAATTTTCGAGCTATTTTCGCGTACGCTGCAAAAATTGTAAGAGTTACACCAATATAATGTATGGCAAAAATGTTTGCCTCAAATAGTTCTACAGAAAAGTGCGTAAGAGTATATATCTATCTCTTAAGGTTTGCTCACTATAACCTTTTTTATGGTAATAATAAATGTTTAGAGTAGTGCATTACTTAACAAGGTAATTTCATAAGAACTATATTAGTATTTGTCAAAATCAATACTTTATTATTCACAAGCATTTAATTTAGATCATAATTGCCTTTTATACCATTCAATCTAAATAATTGTCTTAGGAGATCTCATAGTTTTAAAATACCATACGCTTATGACGGCGCCACGAGGGACGCGCTGGACGGCCCGTGGCGAGTGTCGGTGGATTTAATGTATACAATCATAATGTGTACAATTTTTTCGTGGTTTTGAATTATAAAACCGCCCTTATCACCATAAGTGCACCATCTGCTTAGACTACATAACAAGGGAAATGCATGAACCCGCCCCTGGCAGCATGCTTTACACCGACGATGTTGCATTACTGAGCGCTTCCGAGTGAAGAAACGCCGATAACATCAGCAAAAGTAGTATTCGCGGTGCTCTATTGCAATGGTGCAAATTGATCGTGTAGGACGAATGCACAATGTCGCACAAGCGAGCGATTGAAGTACTGGATCGCAGCATGTAAGACATTCGGGGCAATCGAATCTTGATGGATGGATGGTCGTCTTGCTGGCAGGTGATTTCCGGCAGACGTTGCCGGTTATCGAGGGAGGTACCGCAGCAGACGAAATAAATGCATGCCTCAAGGCTTCTTCGTTGTGGGCTAAAGTAGAGCACTTACAGCTGATTACTAACATGAGTGTCCAGCTCTTCAATGATCAGGAGTCTGGACTTTTGGCACAAACGCTTCTCGAGGTCGGCGAAGGTCGCATGCCGACGCATGCTAACGACCAAATAATCTTTGACAGCCTATTTAGCAATGTTGTTAGCTCGAAAGATATTATTAAAGAGGTTTTTACGAGTTTACAAGAAAACCTGGCTAACGAGGAGTAGTTGTGCGAAAGAGCTTTCATGGCGCCCAAAATGAATTGGTAGAAAAAAATAATAAAAGAATATTAGAGCAAGTTCCAGGTGATGTGAGGACCTACGTGTCAATAGACACGGTGATGACAACTGACGACGCAACTGTAGTAGAGATCTTAAATTCCCTCGACCTGTCAGGGACCTCCCACAAGTTGGAACTCAAAGTTGGTGTGCCTGTCATACTGATCCGTAACCTGAACGCGCCCAAACTGTGCAACGGTACTACGTTACGCATCACAGAGCTGAGAAGGCACATCGTCCAGGCCACCATTCTTACTGAAGGGGCCAAAGGAGAGACGGTATTGATTCCCAGAATCCCTATAATACCCACAAACTTACCCTTCCAGTTCAAACGCCTACAATTTCATTTAAAAGTGACTTTCTCTATCATGATAAATAAAAGTCAAGGACAAACTTTAAAAGTAGCCGGCATTCACCTGGGCACTTCCTGCTTCTCCCACGTACAACTGTACGTGGGTTGCTCGCGTGTGTCAGAAATCTTTTTATTTATGCAGAAAACAATAAGTCCCGCAATGTTGTTTACCGCGATGTGCTGCAGTAAAATGATTTCTAGCTCTCTACCCGAGACCCGAGATTCTGTCACTCATCAAATTTTGTAAATTGATTTTCCGATGCTCAAATGTAAATTGTTTTGCTTTTAAAATTGTAAATAGTTATAGTTACGCAATTTATTTTCCCTAATAAGCCGCGGATAACACCGCGGGGCACAGCTAGTATAATATTAAAATTAAATTATTTTAGTTGTGGTATTATCCTTATCCTATTAAACTGTTTAATTTTTAACAATAAATCAAACAACTAGATACAAGTGCCACTACCACAATAGTTTTTGTGCATAAAAAAAGTTGACAGCTATAGCGCGAGCGCCGAGCGTAAGTATGAAAAGTGAAGTACATACAGGAGTTTGTTTTCTGTAGTCTTGGTATTTTGTGACCGCAACCGCTAGACTGGTGCGCATCGCAGGTAGGTACGCCGCCGCTGCCTTCGAGATGTTCCTATATCTTCGCATTGAATAAAATGCAATTTACCCGCGCCGCTCCCTCACCGCAATCGGTGACTTAGCAATCGGAGGTTGGAAGAATATTCTTAAATCATCAAATACACCTACGTCATTTTTAATTTCAAACTAAATAGCTACCGTTTACTATCGATTTAGCTCCAAATCTGGGAAGTTTAATAAAAACTACCCTATCACTCCATCCTCCCTTTTAGCCAACCACCCTCTCTCTCCACCTCCGTAAGCGTTTATATAAAAATCCTTTCTTAGTGCTTACCTACCATACCTACACTATACAAGGACACATAAAATACACACGTTAAGTTCTAGTAGTTTGGGTAGTGTAAGTCAGTTTTTCTTATTTAGACTGGGTTGTTGTAGTTTAAAGTCTCTAAGCAAGCTCATATTTTGGTTTTGGCCTCTCAAGTAGTGCATTTCGCTAGGATTAAGGATAGTGTCATAGCAATGAGCAAATGAAGTACTAGTAAACGGAACTAAAATATTAAATTTTCTTCTCTGAATTAGGGTCATTATGATATTTCGTTAAAAATATTAATACCGTTTTCACAAACGAGCCCCTGACAACAACGTACATAATAAGAGCTTTACGAAAAATCGAACAGGCACTTAACTAAATTCCTTTTCACCATGCCAACCGTTTCTGAAGCGGGACTCTACAGATAAATACCTAACTAATAGAAGATAAGGATCATAATTTGGCAATTAAATTGACTGATTAACAATACAAATATGTATTGGGAATAATATTATATTACCTTAATATTTGATATGAATACTCAAGCTATTGTTTTAGGTAATGTATGAAACTCATTCTTTTTTTGTGGTTACGCGTTAACGTGAGCACTACTTTTACCTACCTACTCCATTTCCTTAACCTTCCTTGTCAATCTGAGGCTGGATTATAAACAACGGTAAGGTACTTAACTTTGTAGGCGACCTATGCATGCAGTCGCCTGTAGCTTGGTCACAGAATACTAGCTTGGTTTTGTTATTTATAAGTTTATAAACATTGACCAGTAGTGTCGCGACAACTCGTCGTCTGCTGCTGCTGCTGCGTCTAGTTAACTACGAACTTATAGACTCCGTGCAGATGGGCCACCGACAACCGCCATCGGTGGCTGTCACGCGTCACGACCTTTAGACTCGCGCAAACGAATGGTGGTCGGTAGATCCTTTGACAGAGGTTTTGTCAAAAAGGCGAGTGGCCACCACCGGGGGCTTGTCGCAAACACCGAGTCGCGAGTGCCCGCCACTAGCTTCACGTGTTAAATATAACGTGACTCCAATCAAAACGTATTAAAAACAATTTAAACAGAATGTCGCTAGCCACCGGTGGATGTGGTCGGTAGCCCACCTGAGCCAAACGGTTTAGAGTAAGACTTAAAAGAATAGTGCCATACTTACCCTTTTATCCGAAAACAGTGTCACACTGGAACTTAAGTCGTTAATTGTGCTTTCTCGATATTGCGGCATTTCTTACAGGTAATATTTTCTTAAATCCCTGAAATGAAATCAGTCATTAACGCATAAAAAGTTTACACAGGTCTAAATTAAGTGTGCATTAATACTGCAAGCTACCTAATATGTAATTACCTAGAATTATCTACTAAGTGATTAATTAATCAAACTGCAATCGTTTTTTTCGAAGTTTTCTACTTTGCGAACACCAACATAACTCGTCTACTTTGTTGTAATAGTAAAAGTAAGGTAAGCCTACATAGATCCCGCTTCTGGGCATAGGCCTCATCGCAACTATGAGGAGGTAAGATCCATACCACGGGAGCCAGTAAGTTTTGTCACTTGCTTTACAGAACCCCTCCACTTTGTTTGAAAATATGATACGGCCGGAAGAAACAATTTAGCAAAACTCTAATAAATAACTTTAATGTTTAAAAATCGGCCAAGTGCGAGTCGGACTCGCGCACGAAGAGTTCCGTACTTGGTTCCGTGCCATTATTTCAATTCTAGTATAACATCGAGCAAAAAACCCCTAAATATTTATTTTATTCTATCTTTAGTATTTGTCGTTAGAGCTGCAACAGAAACACATGAGATACAACCTGGTAACAGACAGACAGACACAGACAGCGGAGACTTAGCACCTAAACAGGGTCCAATTTTTACCCTTTAGGTACAGAACCCTAAAAACGCGTTTCAAACACTCGGCAATAGTATTGCTTACTTTTTTACACCCTGTATAGAATACATCCTACAGTGCAGACAAGCACAGCTGAGAAATTTCCTATTCTTGCATGCACAATTTAAAATATCATTCTATTCTTGATATGAGTTTATGAGCACAAAGACGGCTCTAAGGCATTTAGAATGTATGCTAGAAATGGATATTTGACGCGGAAAGATTCTCGATCTCGATATTCTTAGATTTAACGTACGAATCGACATGACCGTGAAACTACCTAGACATATTATTTATCTTTCGCTTAAAAATACCAACTAACCTAGAATCAAATACGGCACTAGTGAAACAACCAAAACATTTCATGTCTTCCTCATAATAATATTAATTATTGTATTAAGTTGAATTATTCTTACACTCAAACATTCAGAACAACAAAAGAGATATAAATATATAGATTAAATGGATTCGTTTTGTAATCTAAAATAAAATTATTATGATCCAGTGTAACGTGTATGGTGTATGTCAATGTGACAATTCGTATGGAACTGACACACCTGACATAAGCTAATATCACTTATCATGCGTGCGACTCTTTCATCTGTCATATTTGTAAAAAAAAACATAATTATGTTTTCTTTTCAGCCGATAAATCATTGCTAAGAGTTTTAAAGCAAGTAGGTATTTCATGACAAACTATTGATAACATTATTATTGTGTACCTAGACGGAATCCGACTAGGATCGTCGGAGAAAATTAGGCATGGAAGATTTAATGTATAGCAGGTGAAAAATCATATGAAATGAATTTCATTGTTCACACCTGAGGCCCTACTTCTGTTAACGATGTCAGTAGTTTCGAGTCTAGCCATCACGCTCGTTCGGGTTGTCATACTGTCGTGAGTGAAAGGGACGGCTACATTCGAAAATACGGACATCGTCAACGGGAGTAAGGCCTCTGTTATTTTTTTTTTCATATAGACTGCTACAAATCGCACTCTGCGAAATCATAGATCATGCTCATTTCATTTCAGTCTTTGATGACTGCATGTAGCCGAGCGAGTCTAGCGAGCGAAATCCTTAAGCGCGAGCGAGTGAGTAGGAATGATTGCCCTAGGTGCGTGTTAGAAAAAGTAAAACACACTAGTTATGCGATCATAGATGACGATCGATACTGGGCAGGCATTTTGAGAACTTTAAACTTATGAACATAAAGTTCATATTCGTTTGTTATGATTTTTCACACGAACTAAATATGACATTTCATATAGTAGCATATAGCAAAAAGTGATACATTATGACTAGAGGTCGGAATTAGGTAGAGTTATTCATGTACTTATAGCCTATAACCAGGAATATATGGGACCTGAATTAAGGGCGCTTAGAATCCACTTAATATGACAACACTTTGTATAATCATATCAGCGTAGATTGGCAACTGAACATAAACAACATATTTTTTATAAGTTTACATTCATGTTAATTTTTTAAGCCTGCTGCCTAATAATAACAGATTATACTATAAAAGAACACGACAGAACACTCGCAAATTGAGTATTTATAAAATTCAGTAACTCTTTATTATTTATAGTTTTAAAATAATGTATAGGAAATCATGGAAAACTCTATGAACCTTAAAATATCCAAGTACGGTTGAAATAAAAAAATAAAACTTAAAACAAGTATTTATTATAAACATTTTCCAAAATCGTTATTAAAATTGTCTCCGTATCCATTAGTAGCCAATTTTCACTATTCGCACTATATGACATACCAAAAATTCGTGATGACAACTATATCAGTAATTAATTAAAAGAAACCGTAGTGATCACATAGGCTTTCTTGTCGAAAAACACTACAACACCATGTTAAACCACTTTACTTTACGAAAACGAATAGTTCTCGGTATTTTATCACATAAAAATTGCACTTGGTCGAAAATTAGATTACGCGTCCACATTGACACTAATCATTATGACAACTGATGACATGTCAATGACGATTTGAGGTTTCTGTTGCCAGTAAAAGAAATTAGTTCCAGTTGTTTTCCGCAATATGGCGAGGTTCCATATATTTGGTCAGGCTATACACTGATTTCATACAGCGAAAGAATAAAGTGGATAATCTTCAAATCCCGGTATTTATTTTAAAGAGCTAAAAAAATACCGTGATTTTTTAAATTAAAAGTTATTGACTTTTACACAATTTAAACTACTGCACGCGCGACTTTTTCAAACTTACATCAATGACATCGGATGTCCGAAGTTGCAAAATTCCAATACGCGCGATGTTGTTACAGTTGTAGTTCGCACAACACAAGTTTGTGAGAACAAAAGAATACAATAGCGGAAATGCGGAGCACTCCCTGCTTACCGGAATGTAGGTACTAGATTTCGTCTCTTTCTACCGCATTCAAACTATCTATTAGCAATAAGTCGGCTTACTCATTCACACAGCTCATTCGCTTACCCCGGTTCGTCGAATGCGCTCACTTGTTTCCTATTGTAATTTGTGTGGTAAATCCTGTTTGACCCTAGCTTGTTTACTGGATTTTGGACTCTACTTAATACGGGACACGGGATTGTCCATTAGAAATCCCGGGAAGGTCCACATTAATGCCAACATTTCGATGCAAGTACATAAATAACTCTACCTATACCCGGCCCGGCGAACCTTGATCCCTATGACAGTTTATGTTAGTGATGGGTCGTGTCGATGTAACTTAATATGATTTGGCTACCGCCCTACCACTGCCAATATAATGCTTTAAAACTTTGTTTTGATGATTGGGATCGAGACGTGCGATACGACAGCATTGTAGATGAGTCGTGTTTGATAAACGTAGGCGACAGCAGCTGCAGTTCAGATTCCGAGTGAAATAAAAACAATTTCATGCAACTTTTAAACATTCAGCACCTATAACTTAAATTATTATAAATTATGTACACTCGTTTCCATAATCGACATTTGTTTATCGATATTTTTCCGCACTAGTCGATATCTTCCGAACGAAGTAGCTTTGCAGGACGTAAACGTAAAGTCTGATTGAGATAATTTCTTGTAAATGTTATGAATTTTTATAATTCCGACGGAATATCATTGTATATATCTACCGAAATTTAATAAATGGCATTTATAGAAGCCTCCAATTCGATTCTAATGTAACGGTGACGCCACTACAATGTTGTGTGGTAGGAATAACTGTCAATGTCATAGGGATCAAGGTTCGCCGGGCTGAGTATAATTCCGACCTCTGATTTTGACACTGTGAAAAAAATCATTGCCAATGAAATTTCACATTTGATTTCATATAAAAAAATATCATTTCATGAAATAAAAATGAATTAAAAGTAGCAATCATTTCCATGCCTCGAGAAAATCCGTAGGAATCCTAGAGCATGCTCGCGGAAATCACAGATTCGCCGGCAATTTCACTTGAAGCGACTATAATTATTCTGTGGTAGTGCTACTACCACCACGCCGCAATCTGTTTGCGTTAGTGCCATCGTGCCGAGCCAAAGTAGGCGCGAGCAGCCAAGAGAAGCCAGTCCCGTACTCTAGTGAGTCGCGGAGTCCGAGAGCAACCGGTAGATTTCAAAACTGTGTTGATCGCATGCAAAATAACTCTGTATGAACGTTTCAATTGCCTTCAGCAAATTGTAATACGTATTTTTTGAGCGCTTAAGCTCATGACCTCAGCAGGAGCCCTCTCAGATCACTCCTGCCCAGTTTTCAATCTCATTCTGGTGGCATATAGTCAAATCAATTCTTTTAGTAATTGAACAATAATCCTAATGTTGACACTCCTGATTTTTGTCCGGAAGCTCTGAATTCAAGAAGGCGGATGTTTTCCTACTTTATACGCTATTTTCAATATAGAGGCCGATTATTTGCCATTATCAAGGTGATTTTTGTGGTAGAATACAAAAATAATTGTTATAGACTTAAACTGACAGAAAATGTATTTTATATTTGGATAGGCCCTCATTTTACCCTTTGTACCCCAGAAGTTGACTTCTGCAAGTTTCACAGCTTGGGAAAGTTGTTACAAGTTAAGCGAGGTTTAGACTAGCACTTTGTGTCAGGTTTCTCGTCCCGTCGAGCGCATCTCTGGGTTATGTATAGAGCTCATAGGGGAACGCCCTCCATATATAGAGGGTACCGGCTTCGGCCTTTTTTTATATTGATGACCCGGTAGGAAATGAATTTGCTTAAATTCATAAAAATAATTAGAACTGTTGTTAAATTAAAATGTGTATTTATTTAGCCAATACAACTAAATCTTAACAAAATCTAAGCGATTGAACTTTTCAGCAAAGGTCTGTCAAGTAAATAATAATTACCGTCAAATTCGAAAAAGAATTTACTAACAAATCTAAACAACCGATGCGATCTTGTGTTGTTTGTAGAACCATAATACCAGTATCAAACATTTTTACGGTAGAAAAACAATGAATAGTGTTTAATAAATAAATAATTAAGGTACACGTATGTGTACCCAGGGTCCGAAGCGGGTAAGTGCACAGGATATTTACGAGAAACCAAAAAAGAAACAGCGGTCCCCAACGATTCCGCTCGCGCAAATACCGGGTTTCACGTATTTACAAACTTTTTTCTCTTTTTAACCTCTTGAGTACGATTTCCGGGATAAAAACTATTGCTTTTCAGGGTCTCAAATAACGTCCGTTATCTAAAACACAAGGAAAATGTACTTAAAGTTATTTTAACGGTTCATACGTAGGTTTATACCTATAAGGAGTTCCATCTAATCCCAAATTATAAACGCCAGGGCATCTTTATAAGGCCCTTATTTAGAGACCTTTCGGATTCGTATTTAACTACTGATTACACACATCCAACTTTCGTCTTTAGGCACTGAGGTACTCTGATATTAGATGTCACTAAAGTATGCATATAGTGCAGAAAGATTTTAAACTGTACCTTTATCTTACATTTGTTGTTCTCTTTAGTTATAAAACAATGACACTGCTTACGTGGCGGGTCGATATTTTAACGTACAGGCGACCAAATTGAATCATGACCCACCTTATGGTCATTTTTCTACTGTCATTCTATACAAGTAGGTTGAAATTAGCTTGAACATACATTTCCTAGAAACGAACTGTTATCATTTTATTAGACACTGACAGTTACTGACAAGGCTAGGATCGCTATCTGTACGAATAAGTTTGTATGAAAATCGGCGAGAACTTAGGTAAGGGTTGCAATGCAACACACAGGTAGGTAGGTAGACATTCGGCATTTGGCACAGCCGGGCGCCAAGTCTGTATCGGGAACCAGTTTCTTCATAAAAGTTCCACTGGAACTTGTGTTAGCCATGATGAAATAAAACAGTATACTTAGTTGAAGAATATAATATTTATTTTAGTTATATATTTAACAAGTGGCATTAAATTGGTAAAGTGAAAAGTGACCCGATTAGACGACTACAAATGTCACTTCCCCTATCCAAACCCCACACATTTTCTATTGGATTAAGATCTGGAGACCTAGACGGCCATTGTATACGAGTGAATTCATCTTCATGCTGGGTAAACCAATTCGCGACAATTCTGGCAGTATGCACTGGACAGTTATCATAAACAAAGGAGAATACTGGCACTTCTTCACGCAAGTAAACTGTTCGCAAAGTCGGTAACATTGATTCTTGCAATAAATTGACATAGTTTATAGTGTTCTGACGAGGAGAAATTTGAACAAGTTCTCCGACACTTCCGGCGTCCATCCAGGCACACATGTTAGCTGAAATTCAGCCGGATAATTGTTTGGGCACTACGTGATCCTCTGTGTATCGCGTGTTATCGTAATGCCACGAAGTTAAGCGACCATGTTGAGAAGAGCGAAATGATTTCTCGTCTGTAAAGATGTTATTCGTAATAGTGTTGCATTTCCGCTCTCTGTTGGTTCGTGATTCAACGAACGCCATGATTATGTCGTCGTTTGTCTTCGAGGGTACCCTCTTTAGCATGCCGTCTGATCCAGGTTCTGACTGTGTTCCGACTTATTCTTAGCTCTTTGTTCTGCCGAATTGGCCATTATACGATTTGTTTGTAGATATTGACTTAGATTTTTATAAAATTTCAGACTTACTAGATATACTTGACATCTGACACACGACGATTTTTATTTTTAAAATTATAATACATTTTTCTTCGTAGTGAAAAGAGTTTGGACTATGGACTTATTTTAAATTCATATTAAGACTGGTTTATCTAAAACATGTCTAGTGCAGTGATAATAAAGGTTAAACTTGCATAGATCTCTAACCCGTAATGACGCATTTTTATTCATATTTAAAACGTACTATGTGCAACATGCATGACAGCGAAGAAAACCTTACTACATTAATGAATACAAAGGAATAATCGGCAAAGTGGGTCATGATTCAATTTTGTCGACTGTACCTCGGCTGTTTGATAAGTTCTCGGCCTAACCTAGATTTGAGGGTTGTACGTAAATAGGTATATACTCATTTGATGGCTTGATTTTTCATTAAATGACGTACCGCGTTTCATTCGATTACCTTAAGTTTTTATGATTTTTTTCCGTAAGGGAGTCTGCCATTTCTTCATCAAAATGTAAAAAACTGTAGTGATAGCCGCAATTAAACTTTTGTAAAAAAAATATTACGTCATTCTAAATGAAAGTAAATATGATTAACAGAAATCATCGATGAAATCTACGAAATGGATCGAGATGATCTAAGATTAAATGTGCATAAAATAAGTGACTTTATAACGGATTAACTTAATAAGTATTTTATATTTAGACCAGGAAATTTGAAATGAAAAGGAAATTTGACGTAAGGGCGTCTGCAAAATGCGTGCCGCGTTTGTTACCCGTCAAACGCAAACTTAACCGGGGTCAAATCTCAAGTGAGAATCTGGCGTTATTGCGGTCAAATACCAGAAACTTTTTTAAATGATTTGCTATCAGCTTAAAACTGCAGCAGCTCTACTATATTCTAGGACCAAAAATAGTCAATACAATCAAAAATAATGTGGTACTCTCTACCTACTAAGAATGTCAAGTCGCGACCGTTAGCAGGAAAGTGATGACATCCAGTGCTCTAGGACCACAAAGGAATTCCTTTTATTGATTACCTTACCAAAGGATCAACTATGACAGGCCCAAGCTATACTACATTGTTAAATAAATTCACTGAAAAGATTTGTAAAGGAGGCCAGGATTGCATAGGAAGAAGATCCTTTTTCAACCAATTAATCCACATTCATCTAATTCATGCGTAGTTACGGTTAACCACATTTTTTTGATGATTGAATCGCTTTTTTTTTATTAAACTCGACCAACATATTTTTTTCTTTAAAAAGCATCTATAAATGATAGGTACCTAATGTTTGGATAAAATGGAAATATACTGATACAAAAGTCACCCTGTATAATCCTAAATAAAATATTTTTAACGCTCCTTATATGTGTAACAAGGTAAAATCTCAAATCTCAATACTTACTCGCATTGACACGCATTTCAAGATCCAGGTGAATCTCAAATCATAGAGGCTTCATGCATTTTTTTCATAAAATGAGCTAATTAGACGTTAATAGTACTTCTCGGTAATAGTCATTGACAGGTATAAGCCCCGTCTTAAGAATGCCCTCCTACATAAAATAATTTGATAAATTATTTTTTTACAAGTCTAGACGTTCCAGATTTAGACCACAGGCAAAAAAGTACGTAGGCAGAAGAGGCACGTGTAATCTTAAAAATATTTAAGTATTTTACATCATTAACTTAATAACGAACAAAAGAGCTATTTGCCTATTGATAAAATAACAGCAAGTATAATTTTGTAAAAAGCTTAATCAGCATCCCTAGTAAAGTAAGGCTCTTTTAATTTTTAATTACAGACTTAGTTAAGTGTCTATAATAGAATTGTATCTACTTAATTTTTTCGCCCTATGATATTTATGAGTAACAGCATAAGTTGTACAAACAGAAAAGTCAACTAAATCCCAAGCGCACGATAATAGCCTAAACACGTAGGGCTGTCACTTGCCTTAGTGAATGAAATATAGGTAGGTACCTACTCAAGTTCATTGCTTTATCTGTTAAACTTTTATTTAGCTTAATTAATACACACTATTTAAAGAGATATCTTTTTCCGCGGTGGAGCAGTGATATAAGAGTTTTAATCACATAATATTATACATATTTAATTCAATATAATAACTAACTATATATACAACTTATTAATAAAAATTAAAATAAATTACTTAATACAACACAAAAACAAAAATTACAAAAAGGGACCTTGTGGTAAGGTTCCTAGGATGCTGGCAGCATTACCGCGCTGGATAGCGATGCTTATACGCTGAGCAAGGTAGCTGCCAGCTCTTAGGTCACCACTGATGTCAACTAGCCTCTTGGAAATCTCTTTGAAAAAAGAGATAGCGTTGGGACCCCACGAACCCAGTGTTTTAATTACAAATAGTTGTAGCTGGTCATTGGAATCTCGAAAAGAACCATTTCCTAAACACTTTCTGATTAAATAGCTAACACAAAATTATGTACGTATCTACATATGAATCATATAGTAGGTAGATTAAATATCTACTTACCATTGTTTTTCGCTAGGTATTGTTAAGAAATAAAATAATAGAGTAGACAAACTGCAATTGAATAATCCATAAAAACTGCAACATTTTCTACGGCTACTCGAGCCATTTAAACGGACTTCATAATAGATGGAGGTTCATAAGTCGACCCGTTTATATTTCTTAAGATTTTTAGGCACGTACCAAAACCATTTTTGCAACAGCGTCGTAAGGTACTCAAGCATTTAAATCCAGCAGTCATAGTTTTAAGATACTGGCCTGATGATGATGATCCTTAACGCTTAGGAGTTCGTGGATACTAAAACCATATTTTTTTCTGTACTGTTTCGATATTGTGTTCGGAAGTACGGGCAATTAATGTGCATATCACTTAATAAAGTATTTTCTTTTACAAAAATACAATACCTTTTTTATAGCCAAATTAATGATATGTTTAATGTAATGCTTATTGGTAAGCATTAATTATAATAACTAAAAAAATATTAGTATTTATTGTTTAACGTCATTATAAGTAACCCTTTTGTAACTTACCAGTTTGTGCGATTTTACTGTGTGACAGCCCTGGTATTTAAAAATATCAGAAACTTTCGGTTTGGTTTTGTTCGGCATGCGTGTCTTAGACCCGAGTTCACTTATTCTTAAACAGCCGGTAAACTTCGATTGACGATTAATTCGACAGAATTCACATACAAAATGTGTCAAATGAAACGGCTGAATAAAAATTAAACAAGTGTTGGTGAACTCTAGGCTCAGGCCTGCCAAGCAAATTTCTCTGTAAATTGTTAAGTCGCGATTGACCCTGATAATACATAATTTTCCGCCAAACTAAGATATTAAGTCTTACTTCACCTGTGTTATGGTGCTGGTAAGCTACTTAAGTAAAATATATTTTATAATTTTACCCATTTCTTTTAAATCTCTACTAACGCTTAAAAGGTTTTAATAAAAATCCATTTTTTTATTTAGGTAGCTAACAATACGAACAGGTTAATAGAAATCTCGTGATTGGCGTTGTAGTATGGTATGGGGAAGCTTTTTTTCGCGATTTCGATGTTGGTGCCATATAGAATGTTGCTATTTGAGCACCAGAATCGACCCTTAAGAGGTTATTAATGTTTTCAAATAGGCCTGTTAAAAGGTTTTTATTGGCAGCAACTGGTAATAATTAACCCACACAAAATTTCGTTTCCATTCACAATCAGCGCACTTGTATTCCAAAGGCCAGTATCATTCGCGCTGAACCAACATAATATTGAGCTAGCAATTAAATTTTTCCGCGATATAATACAGCGTGACCCAGAGATAAATGCATTTCTGACTTCACGCCAATTTATAAACTAAAAGAATGTGTAATGTGGAAAATGTGTCAGTGCATAACATGTCTTTTGTTAATTCAGATACTATGAATCATTACATAGGAGAGCAGCAAGCGTTGTATCCGAGCAATTTACAAGTATGTTCGCCCTTATGTGAGAAGTTACTGTTTCGACCATTTTTCTTTGACAATAATCTTGGTCAAGCGGTAACCGAAATTTAATTATTTTAATATATTCTGGCCACCAAAGAGCCCAGGGCTATTTCATTAAACACGAATATTGTCGCAAACTTTTTAATTATTCGGGTTATTTCATATTATTCGAATTATTCACGCTTCACGCTCGCGGCCTTCAACTCAAACGGGCCTGACGTCATGCGTGAGCTGCCGTTAGAAAGCCGTGCAACCGCACCGAAACAGCTCTGCTCTAGTGGGGATCAGCAGGGGCGTACATTGGGCCTCGTGTGGGACGCTAACGCAGACGAGCTAGGCTTCAACACCGACCTAGTTAGAATGCCGCGGGAGGTGAAGATGTTAGAGCGAACGCCGACCAAGAGGGAAGCATTGAGCGCAGTAATGTCTATCTTTAATGCGTTGGGACTGCTCAGCTACTACACGATTAGAGTGAAGATTCTAATCCAGGAAGTATGGCGCCTACAAACCAGCTGGGACGAGGCTCTACCTGAAGAAATAGCGAGAGATTTCGGCGTATGGCTACGTAGCGTAGATACAGGGCTTGTTTTATTTAATAAAGATAGCAAACCGGTTATCTACTAAGTGATTCCCAATTGCAATAAGTTAGGCTGGTAGGAACTAATAATCCCAATAATATTATAAATGCGAAAGTTTGTGAGTGTGTTTGTGTATGTTTGTTACTTCTTCACGCAAAAACTACTGAATAGATTTCGATGAAACTTTACACAAATTTAGCTTATACATTGGAATAACACATAGACTATATTTCATAAAGATACGTATTTAAATACCGAAGTTATGACGCTAAGTGTTAATGAAGCCGGAAAAAAAAACTGTAATTTTAGAGCTATTTTCGCGTACGCTGCAAAAATTGTAAGAGTTACACCAATATAATGTATGGCAGAAATATTTGCCTTAAATAGTTCTACAGAAAAGTGCGCAAGAGTATATATCTATCTCTTAAGGTTTGCTCACTATAACCTTTTTTATGGTAATAATAAATGTTTTACAGTAGTGCATTACTTAACATGGTAATTTTATAAGAACTGTATTAGTATTTGTCCAAATCAATACTTTATCCACTATAATAATATTATAAATGCGAAAGTTTGTAAGTGTGTGAGTGTGTATGTTTGTTACTTCTTCACGCAAAAACTACTTAATAGATTTCGATGAAACTTTACACAAATTTAGCTTATACATTGGAATAACACATAGACTATATTTCATAAAGATACGTATTTAAATACTGAAGTCATGACGATAAGTGTTAACGAAGCCGGAAAAAAAACTGTAATTTTCGAGCTATTTTCGCGTACGCTGCAAAAATTTTAAGAGTTACACCTATATAATGTATGGCAAAAATGTTTGCCTCAAATAGTTCTACAGAAAAATGCGTAAGAGTATATATCTATCTCTTAAGGTTTGCTCACTATAACCTTTTTTATGGTAATAATAAATGTTTACAGTAGTGCATTACTTAACAAGGTAATTTCATAAGAACTATATTAGTATTTGTCCAAATCAATACTTTATTATGCACAAGCATTTAATTTAGATCATAATTGCCTTTTATACCATTCAATCTAAATAATTGTCTTAGGAGATCTCATAGTTTTAAAATACCATACGCTTATGACGGCGCCACGCGCGACGCGCTCTGGCCGGACCGTGGCGAGTGTCGGTGGATTTAATGTGTACAATTTTTTCGTCGTTGAAATTTAAAACCACCCTTATCACCACGTATATATACATAAGTCCACCAATTTTCAATTTAATAACAAACCGCGTAGCTTGCGGACAAGGGGGTCTTTTTTTCTAGGACGCACCAGGGGGCACCGGCAAAACTTTTTTACTGAACTTGCTTCTGGCACAGTTGCGCAAAGACAAAGTGGTTACGCTGGCTGTTGCGTCCTCCGGAATAGCCGCAACCTTGCTGAGTGGTGACAGTACTGCACACTCAGTATTTAAGCTTCCGCTGAACCTTGCAAGTGAAGAAAGGCCCTTTGTCACATCAGCAAAAGTAGTAGTCGCGGTGCTCTATTGCAATGGTGCAAATTGATCGTGTAGGACGAATGCACAATGTCGCACAAGCGAGCGATTGAAGCACTGGTTCGCAGCTTGCAAGACATTCGGGGCAATCGAATCTTGATGGGTGGAGTGGTCGTCTTGCTGGCAGGTGATTTTCGGCAGATGTTGCCGGTTATCGAGCGAGGTACCGCGGCAGACGAAATGCCTCAAGGCTGCGTCGCTGTGGCCTAAAGTAAAGAGCTTACAGCTGATTACTAACATGAGGGTCCAGCTCTTCAATGATCAGGAGTCTGGACTTTTCGCACAAACGCTTCTCGAGGTCGGCGAAGGTCGCATGCCGACGGATGCTAACGGCCAAATAACCTTTGACAGCCTATTTAGCAATATTGTTAGATCGGAAGATTACCTTATTAATGAGGTATTTCCGAGTTTACAAGAAAACCTGGCTAACGAGGCGTGGTTGTGTAAAAGAGCTATCATGGCGCCCAAAAACGAATTGGTAGAAAAATTAATAAAAAAATATTAGAGCAAGTTCCAGGTGATGTGAGGACCTACGTGTCAATAGACACGGTGATGACAACTGTCGATGCAACTGTATACCCAGTAGAGTTCTTAAATTCCCTCGACCTGTCCAAGACAAGTTGAAAGTCAAAGTTGGTGTGCCTGTCATACTGATGCGTAACCTGGACGCGCCCAGACTGTGCAACGACACTAGGTTACGCATCAGAGAGCTGAGAAGGCACATCGTCCAGGCTACCATTCTTACTGGAGGGGCCAAAGGAGAGAAGGTATTGATACCCAGAATCCCTATAATACCCACGAACTTACCCTTCCAGTTTAAACGCCTACAATTTCCTTTAAAAGTGGCTTTCTCTATCACGATAAATAAAAGTCAAGGACAAACTCTAAAAGTAGCCGGCATTCACCTGGGCACCCCCTGCTTCTCCCACAGACAACTGTACGTGGGTTGCTCGCTTGTATCGAGAGCAAGAAATCTTTTTATTTATGCAGATAATAAGTACCGCAATGTTGTTTACCGCGATGTGCTGCAGTAAAATGATTTCTAGCTCTCTACGACCCAAGACAAAAAAAAACAATTACATAAGACAGTATAATCTACTCTCCCGTTCTGTCACTCACAAAACTTTGTAAATTGATTTTTCCGATGTTAAAATTTAAATTGTTCTGCTTCTAAAAATGTAAATAGTTATAGTTACGCAACTTATTTTCCCTAATTAGCCGCGGGTAACACCGCGGGGCACAGCTAGTAAAATATAAAGTAGGTAGTTTGGTACAGGGGCGAAGGAGACCCTATCTGGTCGTCCCACTCAGGCAGTGTGGGACCGGTAAGACCAATAGTCTGTCCCTGTCCCCCCCCCCATCTCGCACATTCCGAGGGTAGGTAGGAAAACCCGCAGAGGTAGAATGTTGTGAGTGGGAATTGTTAGGCTATCGGTAGGTAGTATGAAATGTTGTAGAAAGAGATAGGAGATACGCATCGGTTGCCTCCCTCAGTATTTCGATGTTTTGAGGGTGGCTGTTGAACGCGTTAGAAAGAGTAACGTAGGTGCTTTCTTTATCCTTTCGCCAGTAAGCACTAGGGTGCTTTAGTCACTAAGTAAGACCTATGTAATTAGTATAAGTATAGGGCCGTGAGCGCCGGATTTTGTTAGCTGCTCTCACTGTTATCGGTCTCCAATAAAAGAAGAAAGAAACAAGAAGCGTTTTATTTGAAGAATACAGTCCAGAAGAATATAACATCGGGGGAACGATCGTCTATATATTGGCTCGAGTGCGTAGCTAATACCTACATTCCAAAACAGATAGACCTGCGGCCTTGTTTGTCACATACTTTACAAAATTTTATAAAATCTTACCTGTCTAATATAAAATCCTATTAATATGGGTACTTACCAAATTACCAATGTAAGTAAGGAATCTTATATCCTCATTTATGTTTTAGTTTAGTATGTATACACATATTCTATATAAAATAGTTTCGTCAGACTAATAAAATAGTCCCAATACTTACAACTGCATGATGCTGCATTCGATTCTGAGGTCTAAGTTCTTTATCTCTCTTTCTCTAGTAAAGAAATGATAAGAGACAAACTAAACCTTAAAACGATGCGATTTTTTACAAGTTTTAAATGTTTCCTGACTAACTTTAGTCGCCAATCACTGTAATTTCCTTAACAACTAACAGCCGTTTACTTTGACGTTTTTAAATAGTGTAGTTTGCCTCTTTTCGTTTCCTAAAGAGATATAAATAATATTTTTACTCGGAAACAAACCCACTTTACTTACCTTAATTTGATTATCGTCCGTAGAGTCCGTACCTTACATACACCATATTTTTTTGGTTTTAGCATATTATCTCATCATCATCACCATCCTCCTAGCGTTATCCCGGTTATGCACTTGCACACGAGTGCCCAGGGTCCGCTGACCATGATCCAAGGTGTAGCAGATCAAGTGATTACAGTGGAGTGACTGCCATCTGACCTCCGTGATAGCCACCGACGCTCTATGTATATGATATTCTCTAATAAAAATTATATTATATTTATATTATCTACAATTCACTTGCTGAGAAATCAAAAAATACGAGCAAGTATCTCCTGTCTCCAAAGCAAAAAAAAAAATGTTCTTACCTGGAAAATATTCACTTAAGCTACTTATCTCCAATAAAATAATTTAAATAATTGGGCGCTAGGAAAATTCCAGTCGCCTACGCTCCGTTTGTATGAGAAGTTAATAGGATTACTTTGTTTATCAAATAATAAGCATTAGCCTCGAATATTGTAAAAATAATCTTTTTTTCTAGTTTTAACTAAATAGAAACCCATGCCGAAATCGAACAGGTGCAATTTAAAAAAATATATATGCGGACTAATGTGATCTATACGAATGGTGTCAGAAATAGGTGCTATAAGTTTGTAGTTTTTTTTAGTTTATTCGTTACTTATCTTCCTCTTTATAATAATGGATGCCTGAAAAATATTCACATGTTTGAATTTTGAATTGTAGCTCTCGCGAGTTTATTAGGTCGTTTCTAGTGTCATAACACGAGAACATTAATTTAGCGGGAAGTAACGCGCGTTTTTTTTTTAAAAAATCTGTCGCAGTTTGTTGCTTATTTCATTGTCAATACGGCTTACACGACATTCCACAAAAAGTTGGATTAAGACGTTATAGGCGCTCGGTGCCGTTTTCCTATTGTTGATCCTGTAGCCTGGACAATGAGTTGTTTACCGCCCGGTTTATGTGAAATGTGTAGGCCGTAATACTGACACCGAAATAAGCGACGAACTGGAATCTTTCGAAGAACGCGTGACGCTACCTGCGTAGGCATGGCATTAAAATTTCCACGATCTAAGCGCGGAAGCACCTTTTGCGCCAAATCGCGAGTGAATTCAAATAGGTGAATATTATTCATCAGTGTACATCAATCAATTTTGTTTAGTAATTTTGTATCAATGAATTGATGGCTCTTGATTTAAGCATATACAAGTTTCATAAATGATTGGAAATTACACAGGCTCTTACTGATAAGTATCTATCTTTAAAAAAAAACTCGTGACACGGTGTTTATGTTCACACTCCTTCAAATCGATTTTTATGAAATTTTCGTGTACAGAGAGCGGACTCTCAGGGAAGTTACGTTTGCATAAATTGCGGACCGCATACTGACTCCTGACATACAGAGCAAGTCCCAAACATTATGTCCCCGTCCCATGAGAGACTTCGAATTTTTTCGCAGACGTCGTCGTGGGGAACTGCTAGTCATTTATGTTTTAGTTTAGTAAAATAATATTTACTAATTTTCTAATAAAGGTACCTAAAAACATATTTATAAAACTCCTTAATTAAAAAGAACTTGTCAAATTATATTTTCTATATCATTACTAAACTAATTAAGATATAATTAAAGTACACAAAGGACTTAAAATAGTATAGGAAGATTTTTTTGGACGAATGTTTGGCATTAAAGCCAACCTCGGTACAAGAAATAGGTACAAGCCGCTGAAGTTCGGAAAAACCGAATGTACGTAGTTCAGCCTTCAGCCCATTCTTATAGATGGTCATATGGTCATCTTTTAGTCTATTATCTATTTAAGTTTGGCACGTCTTTTTTGGGACGGCCTGTATATTGTACAAATGTTACCAACCGGTTTTGTGGTCTCCCTCTCAAATATTGTAAATAGTAAATTACAAAATATTTTTGATTTTAATTGTGGAATTTTCTTAGAGTACATAAGAGTTCTTACACTTCATTTTTATTCGTTTAATGTTTATGTAATAATATAAATATGAATCCCAATCAAACTTTGATATCCCTTCAGAGAGTGCTTCAGAGCTTGAATCTTCAACAATCCTGAAATACGACACTCTTATTTCGTAATCTATTTAGCTAAATATTAATTTAGCTTTGAAACTGTCAAGGTTTTCATACAAACTAACCACCCCTTTTTACCACCATAGGGGGTGAATTTCCAAAAATCCTTTCTTAGTGCTCACTAAAAGGAAGGATGGCGCAAAATTTCAGATTTTTAATAGTTTGGGCTTGTTTGAGCGTCGCGTCGCTGCCATTTAAAAAGAGCAACCCAGTTAGAATATTTCATACATTTTTCATACGCCATGAGTTATGCAGCTAAATGCCACTGAAGAAAATGTTTATCTGTCGTTTTATACCACAAACCGCTGCTGCAACAATTTTTTTAGGTACAACTTATACACTGAATTGTATATAGATAGATTTTGTACAGTCCCAATATTTTTTACGAGTACATATCTCTTGAAACTGCAGAAAGACACTTTATAATCAATGCAAGAAGGCTATAAATAGGCATTTATGACCATGATGATTAATAAGTATTATACATATATTTTTATTTTTAAAGTTTAAAATTTATTTTGAGATCCAAATGCAAACTTCACAATACCTAACGAGAGCGCTAAATATAAACTGTAAAATTAGCCCTAATTCGTAAAGAAGACTACTAGACTAATCTTCTAGTACAAAGCGTAATCTCAATAAGATTATTCACTTTATTATTACTAAACCGTTAAATAAATAAACAAGTAATAAATACTTGTACTACTGTTAAGCTGAGCAAAGTTGAATTTGTCACGATCATGAACGTTGAGATTTGTTAGGATTCAAATAAAAGTTATTTACAATTTCACTGTGGTGCTTTCAACTAAGACTTAAGTTTGTATTACGAAATTAAAATATGTCATATATGGTAGATAGGTATTTATTTACGTAACAGTTAAGTTTTATCATACATAACATTACCCTATCCTTCTCACCACATTAGTTCTGACGCAGACATGTAAAAAGTATTATTGTTGAATTTGCTAATAAATAAATGCCAAGCGTGTGGCTTTAGAAGATTAGTAAACACAATGTCTGACCACTGTATTGATTCAATATTATTAATACACCTCGAAGCTCACAATTCGCTGCTCTTACTTATGCAATAATTTAATAAAGCAGGTATTGGTATCAATAAACCGATATTAAACCAACTCAAAGTATGTAGGTATTTATAGTATGCATACCAATATTTTGCAGAGCTGGTTTTAAAAGCATTTCATTAGGTGTAGTAAATGTTGTGATAATATTATATTGATTTTATTTGGTTACGAAAATCCCACATCATTAATTTAACGTTAAATTATAACTTATTACTTTATTATACCTATGTATATCTACTTAAATCTAATAGCTACAGTACAATATATATATTTTTTTCATTTTATTCTAAGATCTTGGTATAAAATCGGCAGAATATGGTCGTGGTGTGGATATCAATCCAATAATAGGGTCGCCAGACGGCAAGACTCCATTGCATTGTTCTATCTTGTACTTCTGTAGGACTCCAACGAAAACGATAAAAATAAACGACTTTGCCAATGAGTCTCCTGGACAGCGCCTACGACCTGAAAGAAGATAATATGAATACCATTTACATAATACATCAAAAGAAATATATTTTATTCAGTGCTTGTTAGGCATTATATTCCAGACTATTCATAGTCAAAAATAATTCAAAACTGGTCAAGTAAGGCTCGCGCACCGACGGTACCGACCTGACTAATCCGACTATCTAATACCATAATAATCTTTCAAGACTCGGTTCTCGTAAGATTATTAGGGTCTTGTTAAAGACCAAATTTACTTGAGCTCCTAAACCTAGATATCTATGTGTGTAGGGTTCAAGTAACTAGCGAAGATGTGTAATATTTAAGATTTTTTTCCCTATCATGTAACTTCATTTTTTAAAAATGTCCCATTACTTGTACGTTCTTATCTTACGTTTGTTAAAAGAAGGCTTATTTATATCTATTTGATATTAATTTTACTATGCGAGCCTCAATCAATTCATGAGAAATAGACTCACTGGACAGACAAACATATTTGCAACGAAGTGATTCTATATAAAGGGATTCTTTTTACTTCTTGAGATATGGAACCCTAAATTGATGTTCACCCAAACATGGGATTCGCTGAACATTCTACAAAGTATTTCGAAGAGGATTGGATTACGTACTTCTGAATGGCTCACGACTGAATAGGTACCATCCCACGCGAGTAATGAGCATATTATTGAGTTCTAAAATCGTCTAGCCAAGCAAAAAATATTGAGTTTGATGACGAAGATATTAAATATGATTCAAATAGTGTATAATCTAACGCTATTTAACTCAAATAGCCAGTGAAGCGTAAAAATATACAAATAACAATATTCAGTTAGTAAAAAGATGAGCAGAGGTATTAAATAGGCCTAATGAAAGTCATTTGGATCACCCTGTGTAGTGATGTGTAAGGGTACACAAATTCTCTAAATCACGATTGCTCAAAACTACTGTGGCTTGCCAATTTTCAATATGGTTATTCAATGATTTCGTTGTTACGATGGTAAGCCGAAATCAGAAATCAATTTTAAAACTGTCAAGCATATTTACCAATTGGCTGAACTATCAGACGCACAAAAAAGCCAATAATTTTCACAAAATTTAATATGAAATGTTTGATGTCATCGTCCAAATAGGGATCGATTTTTTTTTGCATTTTTTTCAATTATGGGAAATTCAATTTTATTTATATCTACTGAAACATTGGCAATGTAAATCAACATAAACTAGAGGAAGATACCGTTACATTTAAGATAACGATGGAAAAAAGACCACCGAAAAGAGGACCAACGAATGGATTTTCACCACAAAAAAAACGTAAAATCAAAAGTTTTGAGTGATAAAAGAACTTCAAATTATTGAAAAGGCTATAAAATTATGCAAATTTATATAAGTATCTATATTATTATATGTTTTTACAGTTATCACAGGAAAGAACTATGATATTTTACATTATTTTTGTTCAATTATATGTGCCCAAAAATATATATGTAAA
Source organism: Pyrausta nigrata (assembly GCA_949316185.1). NCBI lineage: Eukaryota > Metazoa > Arthropoda > Insecta > Lepidoptera > Crambidae > Pyrausta > Pyrausta nigrata. The sequence continues at coordinate 8,748,659 of OX438936.1, forward strand.
GTAGACATGTGTAGTCCTGAATGAATGATACAATTGAACTACTTCACCTATCTAGTTCATATGTATCACTCACTCACTATAGTCCAAAGCAGTTCATTTAGTTCAGTAACTCAGTGATATGAGAGTAAATGTACGGATATATTTGTTAATACTGCAAGAGCGAGACTATTCTGCTACTGCACTGCAGTTTTCTATGTAAAATTTTCGGTATCAATTAATACGTTTTTAATACGTAACGTTCGTACATTACGTACATAATTAACACTTTACATCCTTTGTTAATGCGTGTAACAATATCTTCGAAATTAATGAAAATGTTTTGAATTCGTAATTCTAGACTGTCTAAATATTATGAATGTTATTTTTTAGTCATTAGAATTCTCTGTAGTACACGATACATTTAAACTGAATGAAGTAGTGAGTGTGATTTTATAGTAGATCTGCCGAACTAAATGAACTAATTGAACTAGATGAGCGATACATATCTTTAGCTCCCACTGAACTATATCACTCATTTCACTTCAGTGAACGATTTTTGATAAAGATAAAATATGATACTGTTATGGCGATACAAACAAAAGATGAGACCCTAAAAATGCCCGAAATGAAGAATAATCTATTGATTCGTCACAACACTAATCTCTACTTCATTCCACGTTTTGTAGGGTTGTGTCATTTTCGAGATTTAGAGGTTCAGTTTATTATTTTTCTAAGGTCTATCATAATTTTAAGTAAAAATAGATAGTAAATTGTAGAACAAGAGCATAAAATTATCCATAGTGGCCATCCACCCGAGCCGGGTGTAGGTGTGACGTTGAGGGTAAAATGGAGTTTATGCTCTAGTTTTACAGTCTGCTTTTTACTTAGATTACGAGGAAATGAAGCAAGCCTTATGCATACACACAAATTTTTAAAAAAGCCAAAATAACGTACACACTTTGCGGAGGGTGTTTTGATGATTATTTAGTTTCCCGCCACACAACATATCCTATATCTTTTTCATTGTTACATTTGACTATGATCAGATCCCTTGATGTCCAGTGATAATAAAGTATATATTTAATTTTTAATGCACATGTGCATAAAAATATAATGCAACCTTTCCTCGACATAGAGAACAACTTTCCGGGTATGATGAAGTAACAAATATTGTACTCGGTGTCTGCGATATAGACTACTTATTTAAATATGTTTTCATTGTTTTCAAAAATAGCTTTAAAGAAATATTTGAAATATTTGTTTGTCGAAAATATTAGGATATTAACTGAAAAAAAAAACTTGGGAGAAATGTGACTAATCTGTAATTTAAGGATTGATAACTCCTTATTTCACACGATAAAACAGTATTGCATATAAACACAGAAAAATGTACAATGCAGGCGGTAATCCTTACGTATAATCTTTCATTTATTGGATACCCTATATCAAACATACCTAGGCCAAATGGGTACATGTGCTCTGAATTTTTCAAAGCTCCACGCTCGTCTATAAATCTCTCAGGCTTAAATTCATATGGATCGCTCCATATTTCTGGATCGAAATGTAGATCGCCAACGGATATCAATACGGTTGTCTCCTTTGGTATTAAATAGCCATCGATTATGGTGTCCTCGAGCAAACGTCGCGGACCCGCCAGTGGGACAATTGTGTAATATCTCTGCACTTCGAGGAGGAACGCTGAAGTGTATACAAGCCTGAAATGTAAAGGACGCACGATATTTATTTTATTCTACCATGAATGTTACGTTTAATTCTTTACAGACATTTTCCTATAAGTGTTAGTTTAAAGTAAATCACAGAGCAGTGTATGCATGCATAGTGCATACTAGTAGGCAAATGTCTTAACGACTTTCGACGACGAATTCAGCAAAAATACCGATGGAAATAAACTTAGGTATTTCATCTAAATTGTAACAATATTGCGTTTGAATTGTCTTCGGTAATTTCGTTGTATTTGTCGTTTGCCATTTGTCTAGTTGGCTTGGTCGAGTAGTACATTACATTTGTCCACATAGTGTGTCCTAATCGATCGTATATCGGCAATACCATGATAGAGTGAATATATTTTATTACATAAACGGACTCCGTGCCTGATCGTTTTTTCCGCTTATTATAGAAGAGGCAAAGGTCAGTCATTTTCCATACTTATCCTTCATCCAAAGGAAGCTATATTGAATTAAAACGATCGTCCTTGCGCTACTATTGAATAATTGTCCAGACCTTTGAAATAAGTTAATATGTTTTGCAGCATCCGCCGAGCAATCGACTTTGACCTTTACCTGGTTATCTCGGAAACAAAGTTTATTTGTAGAGTAAGCTCGGCAGACGGGAATTTAAAATATTTACCTCCATTTTTCTGGAAAAATCTACTACAACAAATTTATTCTAACTTCTTGCTATCGAAGAATCGATTGTAACAACATTTTATCTAACGAATATTTTGTTGATCATGATAAAAGATAATTACTTAATTGTATATATTAAAATATGTTGCATGAAAGTTATATGAATAGATTATTTGCTGGCTTATCAAAGAAACATTTTAAGTTTTTGAAAGTTCAGGCGATTCTGGATCGTAACTAGAATTCAATTGTACGTAACACCGTTTTACATATTTTTCTTTAAGTTAAAGCTAAATTGAGAAACTAATTTGAATATGTTGAGTTGACATTTTATTTTGAAATGTTTTATACAGAAAGTATTTGTAAGATTTGATTTGATTTCTTCACTCACACACATCGCCATTGACAGGCATCTAAACACCATATACAATTTGTACTTTAATCAATCTACTGAGACTGACAAGTTAATTTGTTGTGTAAAGTGACGACATCATTTTGTAGGATATGAAGGGCGATAAGGCTGCGTTTCCACCAAAGGTATGCGAGGAATGCAGCTAGCGAGGGATGCGTTTATTACGAACCAATCAAATCGCATAATTTACCTAGCTTAGCGCATCATTGGAGGAAACGGCAGCGGAGCGAGATTTAGCACGTACAAAACAAACTAAAGAGAGGTGTGTGCTAAGAATGTATGCTACGAATGTGCGCGATGTGTGTTAGGGATGGATGCATGCGAAAATCTGCTTTATCACAATGACTTATGTGACAATACTTGGTTACATCTGAAAAGAGCCCGCTATACATCTTAGCACCGCTTCAAAGGATAGCTACGTATCCTCGCACCGCTTAGATACCACACACATCTCTGGTGAGAACACAGCCTTATCATAAGCGTTTTTGTAAAAACATGTAACTCTTTAAATATTTTTATAATTTAAGCAATTTCAGCAAGGATTTTACGAAATTTTTGCTTTCAATTTATCAACCTTCTTCTGGTGGGACTCAACTCGGTGGGGGTTTATTTTGAAAAAAAAACTTGCTTAATTTTTAAACCTAATTACAAGTAAGCCTGATTTCATTCTTAACTGATAGTTGAATATTATTAAAAATATTTCCTACGGATACTTGCGGATACATTCCCAAAGTGCATTGATGCAAGCACAAAAAAATTGTCGAGTGACTAACGTCCTCTGTAGCTGAGTTGAAAGAGCAATCGCCCAAATAGCGAGTGGTCGTAAGTTCAAGTCCCACCAAAATACAGTCGGTAATTGTGAGCGATAATTTTGTAAAAGATTTACCCCATCTTGTTGTTTTAAGAGATTTAAATATTAAAATATGTTATTGTTGTATCTCTAGTTAAGTACCAAAACATGAAATACCTACCTATAACTATCGTTCCAACAGGGTTTTTCTTTACCTAGGAATTGATTAATTTCTTGGTATAACTTTTCTTGTAAAACTCGGTTTCGCAGAACGACGAGAAACGCAAATTCAAGAACATTACTCGTAGTTTGCGACCCTGCTATTAAAAGATCCAGGCATATTGTTTTCAATTGATCCTCTGAAATACAAAAAGATACGATTAATATTATTTAGTGTTTCTTTGTTTCGGTGTATAAATGTACCAAACTCTAGTGTTTAAGATTCCGAGCAGACCGTGGGCGTTTAATATTGTCCACTCTAAAACCACTGTCTTTGAAGTACTAGCTGCAAGTTTTAGTAACTTGTTCAATATTATGCATCTAGTAGTTTTGCATTGAATCTAAGGATACCAGTAAGTTATATTCCTTAAATTATTTATTACACGTAACATTTGGAAACGTGTGTACTTCGATGTGCTCGATGTGTTCGATGTGACGTTGTTTACTGTAGTTGATCGTTTTACAAATTTTACGTTAACTGGTGTCATGAAAATGTACAAATAAACTTACAGATGTGTCAAATTAATTAACTTACCCGTAAAAGTACTTTTTTCCTGACTCATCTCAACTAAAAATGAGTAAATAAAATCATTTTGAAGTGCCGTATTTGTTTTGTGTTTCCTTATCGCTTCCTGGAATCAGTTAAGTGGGAGATATAATAAAGTCGACAATTATTCAAGCTATTTCTTACATAAAATCCTGAGCGGCGTTACCGCGTAATAATCTAAAATATGAATTTAATTAATTACAGTTTCTCTTTTAGGCGTAGTAAGAATTAACGAGTACTTAAATAAGATCATGCAGAAAATATCAGACATATAGCCTGTAGTTACGAGCATACATCAAAATAGTTCGTGATCACTAGCAAAAGCTAGTATACATATTTTCAAACCTTAACTTTATCAAGAAAATGATGTTTTATATTCAAACCACAACGCCTTATTTATTCATAATCATTTTAGCACTGTTTAACATTTCAATTAATAAAAGTATTAATGACGAGAGTGAGTTTACAGAGGCGTGTTAGAATCGAGGTGAGATCCCTATATATTTTTTAAATTAGTATCTAAAAAGTAAAAATAATTAATACTATCCTAGGGCGATAAGAACTACATACCCACCTCAATAATTTCTGATATCTGCTGATTCATTTTCGCAATTAACGAATATCCACTTAGCTCCGGAAAAAAGAACCTGCACCACGGCACTTGATTCAGCCAGCCTCCAGCCATTGAGAAGGCCTTTGAACGGGCGTTTAATAAGTCCAACAAAAATTTTAAACGCTCTTCTTTTATTCGTTCGCCTGGAAAAGGGAAACATTATCCACATGAACTGATAGGAAACTAAACAAAAAAGTAAACTCACTTGCATATTTTTTAAAACGCAACTTTAGTGGAATGTAGTGCTGGACATTGGGTTTTCGTTATTATTCTTAGGAAGTGAAGATAAAAATTAGTTTGGCAAACTTGTAAGTATTACCATATAATACCTTAAGCCGGCGACTTACATGAGCAGTTTGCCGTAAGTCCGTAACCGAAACCTAACATTAACTGAGCCTACCTTCGCATGTGGCTCGTATGTATGGCTGTATGTATATTAACATATTGTTTTTCGTAACGTTACGTTACGACGAAATTCGTTAGTACAAGTGTGTACTACTTTTACTCGTACAGATTGATTAAAAACAAGCTTGCTTAGCAAATAAGTATCGATCACAGTAAATTACAAGACTTCTGTGGTCGAGTGGTTCTCACACCCGCTTTCAAGGTGTCACCATCTCTGAGGTAACGGGTTCAATGCCCCAGTCGGGTCAGTACAGAAATCCGTACTTTCTTTATTGACACGGGTTTGGGTGTCATGTTACTACCGTTGTTTCTGATTTCCATTACACAAGTGCTTTAGCTGCTTACTTTTGTACTTTATAGTGTTGTCCAATAATTAAGAACTTTGATAAATAGAGTTTCAAGCTTTCGTTTAGTTTAAGGAACTCTCAGTTTCCTAACAACACTCAATTGACTGACGACCCATTATGCAGTTGGGAATATAAATATATACACTATCTATAGATATTTTCAAAAAAAATTTTATCCGAGCGTGGACAAAGCTCGCCTCTAAACAATTTACGCCGAGGGCTGACACGCCAAATTAGCTGCCGTGCCGTTTGCCCACGGGACCTGGATGCGCTGCTGAATAATTAATTAGTATTCAATATTTACCCGCAACGTATTTCCATAGAACATTCATGACTGCTGCGGGTAACACACTTTTCGGATTTATTGGCTTGTCATTGTTTTTATCGATGTAATCCAAAATGTCAGACAGCTCGCTCTGAATATCTCTCTCCATTCCAGTTTTTCCGAAACCAATATTCCGCAAATGCTTCACGGTAAACTGTCTATGTTCCCGCCACAAAGGCCCGTCGGCAAACGTAATCCCTGTAAAATAATAATGTAATCAAACAAAGCCTTTATGTTACTGTAATGATCAAAACCACGGCAAATTATATGATTTGAACCTAATATGTAACCAAAATTCTGTACCTCCAATACCTCTAATTAACAATGCCGAAACAAAATAGACAAAAGGCTTTAGTCTCTGTCGAGCCGCGATAAACGGTAGGGTTCCGTAGTTGCGCAGTAAAGTTACAAAGTAATTAATGCAGTTAGTGTTCAATTTCTTTATGCACAAACAAAGAAGTAGTAACTATTATATAATCTGTGTCTGAAGTAGATACAAATGACGGACTTAATACCTTAAAGCATTATCTACCTCTTCAATAAAGCTATTACGAAATGTCCTCTTTATAGCTTATTATTTGCTAGTCTCACTCAAAATTATTATGGTCAAATAGGGAATAGGTTGGAGATACTTGACTAACAAAATTTCGTACGATTCTCTAGGCCGCGGGCGTACAGACTAAAAGTGCAATACTTAAGATTATGGGTTTGTTGTTGACTACAGAACCCTAAAAAGACGACATATTATCTTTTGGAGCAAATTACTAAACCTAAACTCAAAAAGTGTATTTTATGTTTGAGAGACTTGAATCTGGAGAGTACCTATATTAGGTTAGTGCATCGGAACCTGTTTTCGGAATGCGCAAAGAAATTGCGAAGAAGGAGTGCTAAAGTTATACGTATCGAAACCGTCTTCACAAAAATATTTGAATACTCTGTGATGCACTCGCAAAATCGGCGGCGCGTAGCTGCATAACTTGTATTTGAGTGGGACCGCAGTTGCTTGTTGTGCTCTAATATTTTCCAGGAGTGATTCGAAATACTCATATCTAAACCTTAAAAAGGCCAGAAAAGCTATCGGTTTGAATAACTTTATTTAGTTTTTTAAATAAGAGTCACGGATTAAAAACCTTTTTTTATCAAATAGCGTAACCGTGCAAAGCTCGGTCGCCCACGTACTAAGATATTATTTGAGTAAACCTCGGTTGAAATCTAAGAAATAACAGAATTTTACCACAGACTTGTGGAAACTACTAACTTAAAAAATGTACTTAAAGTACCGCAGATATCATAGAAGGCGGTCTTATACATCTTTACTTTGACGATATAGCTGATGGCAATGCTTTTGAACTGGAATGGATTATACACGACACGGCATTGTAAGTGAACTGTATTGTTATTCAACCTTCCCACCCAGCATTTGCTCCGCTCAATAGAATGCTTGTTGGTCGAATATCCATTCTAGGTACGTGTAGGTACCATCTACGTCTTTGTGACTGTGACGTCGGTTCTCAATCGAGCCAGTGAGAATGAAGCATACCCTATTGACATTTGATTTTTCCTTCGGCTTCTATAGTGATTAAATCGGTAAAAATAAATCTTATCTATCCAAGCAATTGGTAACATTGTAACTTAAGAAAAGTTCAAATCTTTTGCATGATCTCTGTTCTGTTAGCTCCAAATAGCACTGTGTCAATATCTTAGAAAAACATGCGATATAGGGTGAAACTGGACGGGGACTGTTGTCTTACTGGCTACAGAGGGTTTATTTCATAGGTGAAAACCCTACAACATATGAAATAAACCCTCTGTAACCAGTGTAAAGTGAAAACTTATCATAAATCGATACTTATGGAGAACACGTGTAGTTTCCGAACACGAGCTCAGCAAACATATTTATTATAAAGTGAAGTTAAATAAAGTGTCACTATTCTGAATTAAAGTTGTAGAACTGAAACAAAGTCTGGAAAATCACTAATAGAGTGTAAATAATTACAGAATTACAAAGTACATAGTTTGTTTCCTAAAACAAACATTTCAGTCGTAGTCTGAGGCCCTACTTTGAAAGACGTATTTTCGGCACTAGACATTTCTCTCGCTCACACTGGGATGCAGGGTTGAGTGAGACGGCAGGAGTCGAAACCACACCCATCGCTCTTAAATAAGACCTCTGGCTGGGTGCTTGCTTAGTTCCAAGAATGATTGTAATCATTATTGGAACTGTCGGGACGTTGACACGTTCTCAGAACTTTATTTTTTGGCGTTTAGCACGATAATAGATATTGTTTACCATTTTATTATTTCTATATCTAAATACGACTGGGTTGCGGCATAGATAATTTGCGTCACATAAATAATAATATTCCTCAATTTTTGTATTATCAGAAATTATATCTAGAATTTAATAAAATAAAAAGATAGTAAAACTCTCGGTTAGTGTGTAACCTTACTTAGCTAACAAAAGTATACGAGATAAGTTGAAAATTACATAGTTCATTCGTATCGGTCTAAATAATATTATTTAATTATTAATGCATGCCCATGTACCCAGCTGGGAATAATGCACATCGGCTATCATCACAGTTCCGAATACAAACAAATGGTAATTTTCATTCCAATAGATTTATCGTTTATCATTGACAAACGATGTGCAATACTTACCGCGGGGTAATTATATTTAAATAACTTATTTAAATGATTTGAAATAATACACATAATTCCCTTATTCTTCATGTAATAGGGGAAATATGTATGGTCCTTCTCCTTACCCATTCGCTTCCCAAGGCAACGCAATCTTATAAAGAAACTATTGGGTCGTCCTTCAAACTCTTTTTCAGTGAAAACTTGTCGTATGTTTTTCACACCATATACCACCACAACCAGCTCGTTACACAGTTTTAGTCCGAGCACTTGAGTTGAATAATCTTTTGCTAATTCAGACAGTCCTTTCCACTGAGATCCAAATTTTGCGGTCATGCTCTGGACAACTCCGCTACATCCAATAAATGGATACCATTTTGGTCCTGAAAATACAAAATATAAAATGTTTAGTAAAAACAACCTTATTAAACACTTTTTTGCCTATAAATTTTATAGTTCACTTTTGATCTATTGTGATGGAAAATATATTAGAGGTCGTTTTTTATATGCTGCTGTTAGAGAAAATTAAATACTTTAGAGTATTGAAGGTGACATGACCTAGAGAGATAATGAGATTGATCTCGTCGTCGCTTTGAAAGATCGCCTTTCAAAAACTAAAAAGCGAGCGTGTTAGTTTTTGGCTTCTATCGCCTTTCAAAGACGCCTATTATGAAATTTTCAAAAATAATTGGACAACTTTGTTTATTCTTATAGCGAGAACAAAACAGGGTTATGAATTATAAAAGGGCTTAAAAATCGCAGAAGCACAACAAGTTGAAATTAATTTCTTTTTCTAATTTCAGAACACGGGTTTCGCGAGTTTAGTTTGTACAGTCGAGTTCATTAATATATGAGCATTTCCAAGGCTTCAAATATAAACGTACATGGAAAGGTACTTATACATGTGAGCAGATTCATAAATCAAACATATGTACACCTGACATAGGTGCCATAGCTGTCATATTTATCTTGCTCAGATAAATAGATAGCCTTTCAGTAGTATCTAAACAATCGTAAACTAAAAAATATCTGTACTAATATTTTTCAAAATTATTTACCCAATTGAAAGAACATAAATATCTACGCATGCGTTTTTTCAAATATTTATAAACATGGTACAGGCAATAATATATCTGTACTAACGTATTCCTATTTTGTGTGAACAAGTCAAAGTTTATAAATATCTGAATAAAACTAAACAAGTAAATCGTTCAGTTCTCACTGCTTACTTATCAAAATAAAACGGATTAAGTGCAAATAACACGAATAGCCCTGAATACGTGTAGGTAGACAATTCGGTGCCATACAATCTTTTTAATTTATTTATCAGTTAATAGTAACCGAAATAATAAAACAGAGTTAGTAAAATTTAAGAAAAAACTATCGTATTTATGGGTTACTCTTAGTTATGTAGGTTACTTAGATAGGTATATTATGTATATTTTTAAAATTTCGTTATTTGTATTAAACTTAATACTTAGTTTGGCCATCATTAGAGTTCACAACCGTGTGCAATCGGTCTTTCATCTAACGTATTATATTTTGACAGGCTTACGAATCACGACTTTTTGTATGTGATTGACAATAGAGCATGACAACTTAAATAATAGCTAGAAATTAAAGAAATGGTTAGTGGCCAGACATAAATGTTGATAACAACCTCTTTTAAGTCAATTGTTTATCTAACTAAAGTAGCAAAAATGGGTATTTATCAAGAACCTGCAAGAAAACACTAATGACATTTTTATGACGTCATACTCAAACTGAAAGAGACAAATGTATCATTTGAAAGATCGGTACTCTTTTAGATGATTTTCACAATTCAAAATTCTAAAAATTATGTTTGTTTAGATATTTATGAATTTTACTTGTTCACATAAAATAGGAATACGTTAACACATATATTTTTGTGCCTGTAACATGTTTATAAATATTTGAAAAAAATGCTTGCGTAGATATTTAGGTACTTTCAAATGGGTAAATAATTTTAAAAATTATTTGTACAGATATTTTTTAATATTTGGTTGTTTAGATATTACTGAAAGGCTTGCTCAGATTAATATGACAGGTGCCATGTGCACATATGTTTGATTGATGATTCTGCTCAGATGTTTTATGTACCTTTCCATTAACATTCATATTTGAAGCCTTGGAAATGCTTACGTATTAATGAACTTGACTGTATATCACGTGCATTTTATATCGCACTCGCATTTTATTAAATATATGTGTGGTAGAAATAAAACTTTGTTGTACCTTTCAATTTGTACTATCTGATAGTCAATATATCGGTATCAAAATCTGTTTCGATTTGAGTTCAAATTGTACTCTCTTGGGGAGGGAAACCCGGAAATCATTATTGGCACTGTCCTAGAAGCGATCTGCGCTGGGTAGCATAGCAACTGATAGTAGATCAACGGTGATTATTGGTTTGGCACTTAGATAAACCATACCGTAGATGTATTGCATGAAACTGACATCCACTGGAAATTTCCGAATCTATCTTTTGGTAAAACAAACGAGTATGTGTATACAATGGGTTTGATATCAATAATGTGCCCTGTCTAAGGGTAGAGTTCACAAACACATGATGTATTTTAAACAGTTGTTTTAATATTATTTGACATGTTTTGTATGAGAATTTCGTCAAATAAATCGTCAATCTATGTCAACTGGCCCTTTAAAAATTGGTGTAATTGGTGGAACTCAGGTGTAAGACTAATTTAAAGCTCAGTCTATTTCTTTCTGTGCTAAACAAACAAAAAAGTAGATAAACAACTATCAGTTGCTAAGCACAGAATCCAAGTGAAGGTACTTATGTATTCATCTAGCGTGATTGTGATCCTTTTGTTTGAATAAAAGATTATTAACTATAAATAATAGAGAGTGGAATTCGTTGCCTGCTGAAGTGTTCCCTAAACACTACGATTTGACACTAGACAGACATGTCCCATCATCGGCCGCATCGTCGCTTACCATCAGGTGAAATTGCGGTCAAATGTCTGCCTATTAAAAAAAAAACTGGTAACTAATAAAGTACATACTTACCTAATAATAACTATCTAGATTTTACATACTTAGTTTAACTTTTCATACAGCATTTCAGATAATTGTAGTACGTCATATTTGGTGTCCATTACTCCAACAGGAAAGGGTGATCTACAGCAAATTGAAATATGCAGAAAAATAGTGCGTAATCTGCTATTAATGTGCGCCAAATAAAAAATTTGTGGGGGTTTTAGTTTGCCAATAAAAGCGAAAAACGGATTCTGCTGGAGAAATGTCTCTCCAGCAAGATATTCTAGTATAAACGAATAACTAGTGAGTAAATCAAAGCGTACATGCTGTAAATATCAGCTTGAAATATGGCCTATTGAAGAAGATATCCACCAAAACCCAAAACAACAGCTAATTACTGGTTGTCCGACCAAATTGGAATGGTCACAAAAAAGCGACCGTTTTATACATATGGATGACCTTCCTAATATAATCATGTTAAGTGAAGCTGATTTTCGTACAGTTGCGCTAATAATTCAATAGCGATCATGGTCTAGTAATAATCTATTATCTAGTAACTAGTTTTAGTTTAACAATGTCGGAACCCTTATGAGTTGGTAAATGAGACGAATTATCAGTGAATATTTTTGGTAACAGACCTAATTTAAATTTTAAATATTTTTATATTATACGTACACGTCGTAAACGTAAAAGCGCGACGTACGATCTCCATACAAAATTCAATCGAAAAGAGACTGGGCACTTCTGGACCAAAGGTTGAAAAATGAAAGTGAGCGGCCACTTTAGAATCGAATTTTAAATTACAGCTATAAATATATGCTTATTTTTTCCTTCAGAGCATAACTTTCAGGGATAGTTTAGGAGATAATGTTCATTTTATACTTTCAATATATTTTTTGTTGTTTTTAATGATAAGAGTAAGTTCGCAAACGCTTAAAAACAGGAAAATGTGACATAGTACAAAATCATAGAAGCCTGACAGCGAAGTAATGTTTTTAAAAAATGTAAGCACATATCATTGCTCATAAATAGAACTTAATTCCAGAAGCGGCCGCCTGTTTTTTTCTTTGTCCAAGCTCTATACTAATTTGCCCAATCTCCTTTTTCTCTGTTTTCTCGTTGATCGATTTTGAAAAGAAATTGATATAGCATTAAAGTATCCTTTATTTTAAGCATAACGTTGTCTGCAACGCGCTCCGATGTTTAGTCCACTAGAAAAATAATTAAAACTTAAATTAAATAAAATAAGTTTATCAGTAATATTGAAAATTTTTGTTCGTTCACCTGTATGTTTGTTCGGCAATATTATTTGCCTGGCCAAGACCCATGCCAAGACCTACCCGCAGAAATCTCATATGCACCCATACGACAGTAAATAGGGCAGAAATGAGGCATATTATATTTAGGGACTTCAATTTATATCACGGTAGCAGAACGGCCAACACACATATTTTTAATAGGTATAAGGGCTTGTCCAGTTAGGGCGTGTAGAGTTAGAAGCTTGGCTCTACATAAGATCTGATAACTTTTTGACTGTGTGAGTCATATGGCCTCGTCTTGGGTGCATTTTAGATAAAAATATTTTAGATAGGATTACCTCTTCCTAAAATTAATAAATCAAAGTATACATACCTAAAGCATAGCTTTGTATGATATCTCCATTCGAAAGGCTCGTAGACAGGTTTCTAGTGTCACTGTCTTTGAGGTCCCGGATTCGATCTCCGGTCGGGTCTAATATAGAAATCCAAATTTTCTTTATTTCCTGGGGTCTGGGCGTATGCTACCAGCGTTGTTACAGATTTCTTTATTATTAATTATTTTTTTCCTACATAAGTGTACTTGGCCCAATATTTGACAACTAATTGTAATGCATAGTTAAGTAGGTCACCCATATGTATGAAACGGTCGCTTTTTTGTGACCATTCCAATTTGGTCGGACAACCAGTAATTAGCTGTTGTTTTGGGTTTTGGTGGATATCTTCTTCAATAGGCCATATTTCAAGCTGATATTTACAGCATGTACGCTTTGATTTACTGACTAGTTATTCGTTTATACTAGAATATCTTTAGTTGATTCAGTTTTTCGCATTTTCACGTCATATTTATGCATTATCAGTTAGGAGTCAAAAGTTATTTAATTCAAGAAAAGACGTGTACATGGTCTTTCAACGGTTCACAGTTGTTAAGAAGAACAAGTCCACTCAAATACTGTCATCAATGAACTCACTGGTTCTCTAATTTAAGCGGTATCTCGTATTTTATGTTTTTCAAGAAGTCTTCATAGCTTTTTTACTGTATATATTTCCTGAAAATTAATCGTTGGGCTTATCGTCACTAGTTACAGCCTATCCATATCCGTTTACTCTACGGCCGCACATGCGATGGGATCCGAGGTAGAAGATTTTGCGAAACGTCACTCCAGCAGAAAATGGAATATCTCTATCGAGGTATGGCCCACAGTTTTGATTTTAGGTGTCACATTCGTAGAAAAGTAAGATCTACACGACCATATACTTTGTTTTACTGTCAGACCACTATTTCAAAATCTTCCTGCTGGAGAGACATTTCTCCAGCAGAATCCGTTTTTTCGCTTTTATTGGCAAACTAAAACCCCCACTAATTTTTTATTTGGCACACATTAATAGCATATTTCGCACTATTTTTCTGCATATTTCAATTTGCTGTAGATCACCCTTTCCTGTTGGAGTAATGGACACCATATTTGTGAAGTCATATCTTTCTTCAATAATTACTAATATGTTAATAATAAATAATAATCAATATTTTTTTCGAATTTACTTCCATTAACTATACCACATAGGTACAGTGTAGTATACTTATGAGAAACATGTCTAAAAATAATGCTTTTAGTATAGGCTTATTACTATTAGGGAAAGGGTACAATATAGAGTCACTGCGCTAGCGCAATTCGCATTGCAAGTAGGTACGAATACTAGTAGGAAAAGTATTTTGAAGGAAGGTCCAAAATCTTTCGCACATCGCTTCGTAGTTTTCTAAAGACAAATAAAATAAAATAGCTATTCTAGCTACATAACAATAAAATACAAACTCGCTCACAGTTACACTGACATCCATCCATTTTTTTGATGTATAGGTACTGGCCGGTTGATTGGAATTTGAAGTCTGAGGCCTGATAAGTGAATTTCTCTGCAAATTGGTAAGTCGCCATTGACCCCGATAGTACAGTCAGAACAAAAATAGGAGAAAACGTCCCACCTACATAAAATTTGCTTGTTTACTACAAGCTATATAAAACGGAATAAAAATAAATATGAACAAATGGGTGTCGGTTTTGGGGGATCAGATGGGAGTAACTTTATAAAAAAAAACTACCCGTGTATGTTTTAGTGTTATTGTTGTACTGTAATGATTTTCGATCAAGCTGTCCAGCCAATCATCAACAGGCCACGGCTTTAACCGCTGAACATTCTCTCGCCTGTATGAACACTGATTGAGTGACAGTGAGAAATAAGTAGTAACTACGTTTTAAAAATGTTTTGATGCACTGATCTGAGTTATCAGTTATTCACAGTGTTATTGTTGTATGGATATGGATACAAATTCTTATGTTTTAGTTTTGAGTTAAGCTCTAAGTTATAAATAAATTGCTTTGCCTTATTTATGATTTTACTTAGTACATAATCCAATAACAGATTTCAAGACATTAAATATTTAAGGCTAAAGTAGCGTCAACGCGTCTGCGTTAGTGACGCGTACCCACCTAAGATTTGTTATTTATATCATCTTATTTACTGTACAGTCGGCCACACGACAGGTTACCCATATGAGCTACGAAAATAGCTTTTATTACGTAGCGAATAGAGGCGGTCTACAGGTTAAAGTGGGGTGTCTGACGTGCGGCCGTGTGTACCTATGTGGATAAATGAATTATTGTTCTAATGACATTTGATAGTCAAAAGTGCTGAAAGGCTAAAAGCAACATGATTTATAATTCCAACTTTCATTTAAAAACTAACAATAAGATATGAAAAATTTTAAGAATTCCAATGCAGCAATAAATGTGGGTTTCCAAAACTCACGCAATCCAACTAATCCAAACAGCAATATTTTTTTCCAAAACTACTCGTATATTAGTCCTGGTCATTATATTTTATATTAAAAGTGTCTTCTAAATGCTGTTCACTCATCATAACCTTATTTTTATATTCAATAAATTTTTAAGTTGATGATGAAAGGCTCTTCGACAAATCCTTTAATATAATATGTAGTAACTTGTTTCCCACTACAAATGCATTATATATACAAAACCTTTCAACAAAAAATTCACTAAGTTCTTAAGTTTTAATATACTTAAATAAATAAACCCTTTAAATTAATTGTTCTAATAATAAATCATCACACCAATTACCTAGCCCCAATCCATTTACCTACTCCTGTGCCCAAACTAATGAGCTTGTGCTTTGGCGACTAGGATAACGGATAGGATATTTTCGAGTATCATACGTCTTATAGACATCCATGACTTAGGTACAAATGTTCGTGCTTATCACACAAACATTTGCCCCTTGCGGGATTCGATCCGCAACCGCTGGTTTTTTAGGCCGGAAAGCAAACAACTACACCAAGACGGTCAAAAATTGATTTAGTTAGATATTTACGAAGCTTGTCCTACGATGAGACGAAGGACTTGCTCATAAAAATTAAGTAGGTAGATATTAATATTTCATACAAAAGAAGTATATTTGGGTTAGAAGTGGGTACTTATGAAATAAGGTTCGAGATTAATTTCGCCCTACTTCAATAAGCTCTATTAATTCTGAAGCACAGGTTTAACTTAGTTCCAGACAAAGAGAGTAACCTATTTTATTTTAATTGAAGCCCTATTTTTTCCCAACTTTTACCATTGTCAATATGAATATAAATGATTTTTATTTCTTGAGTAACTCCAATAAATACTCAAAAAAAGCAAAAAACAGTATGAAAAGTTTGTATTGTACACGTATTCTTCCAAGCACAATGGTGACGGACGAACTTTGGGAAGCCCTTTACAGACATTTCTATAAAATAAGTTAATATTATTTTATAGAAAAAAAACAATCTAAATAATGTTTTATAATATTATTATTTAATCATTATTTGAATGTACTGGCGTTGATTTCGTAGTTGTTATTTCTTGATTCAAGCACTAATAAAATGTTGATGTATAAGATAATTGCGTTTGCAGATTACCAATTAAATATATTTTTTATATTAGCTTATGCTTTTTGGAGAGGTGCTTGCGGCGCAGTGGCGACAGCGCTTTGGTAGTGATAAAGTTAAGCATGCCGCGGCGCGTTCGTGATTGAATGGGTGACCATTCCGACCATATATGTGACGTCCAAGACAAGCATCTCCGTGCTTCGAAAGGCACGTTAATCAGTTGGTCCCGGCTAATATCGGTTGATATTGGTCGTTAAGCCTAGTCAGAGGCCGTAGGGCGGCTTGATAACATCTGACAGTAAGGTTGGTCACTTGCCGCCAATCCGCACAACCCCTCCACCAATCCGCACTGAGCCCGCGTGGTGGAGTATGGCTCGTACCTCCTCATAGTTTAGGTAGTATAGATTAGTCTTACGTTTGGAATAACGGGTGTTTTTGAGTTTTCATGCGTTTTTCTTTCGCATTGGTCACTAATTTCACACCGTCAAGCATGTGCCTCGTGGCCGAGTAGATAAGACTGATAGTAATATGAGTCTGGGGTTCCAATCTCGCTCGACGAAATATTTACTTTTGTTTTTTTTGTATTTATTCAAGTTTATAGCTTTTCTTAGTTTGGACTACTTTTAGACAAGTTTAAAAAGGAATCCTTTTTTAGAGCTTCCGTTGCACGTGCTGTGTACTAAACGGTTTCAGTTACGCAAAAATCATGTATGACGGAATTGTTCCTCTTTAACAGTTATACAAAATAATATGTGCAAATGGGGACTACGACATAATCTAATTATAACAAATAGTAAAAGCAAAATCAAATTACAGACCTTGACAATTGCCTTTTTTATTTTATTTATTGCCCTTGACTTTATAAGGGTAATAAATAAAATCAAGGGGCAAAAGTTAATGTCTTTAATTTCATTTTGCTTTGAGCTTATAGGTAGATGTTAGGTAGGTAGGTATTTTGTATGCTTATGATGCTGCCTTATTTTCTAAGGACTGACAATTACTGCTTAATACACACATCAACACTGTCTAGGGATGTACAAAACATAATATTATTATATCCAAAATATCTCTAGACAGTGTTGATTAGTATACTTCAGAGATCATGTTTTCGGACACAATAAATCAATTGTTACGAGACCGCCGGCGGTCTTCAGATCCTCAAGGGGTTAAGCAATGTATCCGCTTATAAACTACGGATTTTAGATAATAACTTGTCCTTTTTGAGGAATTTTTTTGGGACTCCATATTTTTTCCATATTCAAACATCATAAAGAGGAGACGCGGACAGAAAGCAGTTCAGACTTACTTAGCTGCGAGAGCGAGTCTTATAAAATTTAATTGATGGTGAATCATGACACAATTAAATATCAGGGACCTATTTAAAGAAGACATTGATTCATTAAAACACTATTGGACGCCAGTTATACAATTGGGGACTGTAACTGTACTTTGTGTATCACATTACTACGCAAAATAACGTACACAAGTATATATATGTCGTTATCTACATAATGAATGAGTTACGAGTATGCATACTTACCTATTATAAATAAGAGCAGAGCTTTATACAAAATGGTATTGTGTATTTTTAAGAAAGTTGTAATTTGTACTCAGTAAGGAAGCAGAATGAAAATCAATGTAGGTATGTTATTAACGTAATGAAAATCTTATGCTGTTATAGTAGAGGCAATTTTGCATTAAATTGTATAGTTTACATATAAGTACATCATAATGTTCTGGCGACTTTAAATGAAACGATGAATGAAGAAGTTACAATAAATGTAGAGTAAACGTTGGCACAATCGCTTTCGCATATCCCCTAGGGCAGTGTTTCCCAAAGTGGGCGATAACGCCCCCCTGTGGACGCTGGAGGCCTAGAGGGGGGTGCTAAGGAGCCCAGAAAAAAATTGAGGGTGCTGATGTGATTTAGTATTGAAAAGTTGCATTATTATTGCACTCTGGTAAAAAAAGTCTTGTCTAGAAAATAGGTTTATTTAAACTCCAGGTGAGACTAATAATATGTTATTGAGATTTTTAAGGTAAAATAAAATGGGGGAGGCGCTACTAAATGACTGATTTTCAAAGAAGGCGGTAAACCCAATCACTTTGGGAATCTCTGCTCTAAGGATAACAAACAATTTCTTACAACAAGTTAAGTAAGGTTGCTTACTGCCGCATTACCTACATCAACTGACCCTTTACAGTACAATTACGCTGGACTGCATACTGTCAACCTAACAATGAAGCCATTTGATTATCGCCATTTTGGCGCTGACGGCTACAGTAAGCGTGTGGTGACCGTCCACGGAACTAATGAGAATCGACATAAACATATGGAAGTTACTCTGTTTTAGTTCCCTGTACAGTCGGTAGGGCGCTTTGATTCGGCACAAAAATTATCTGTCATTTCTTAGAGAATGTTTAGTCCAGCGTACTTGTACTATGGAGGTCAGTGCCTACATGTTATGCAGAAATAAACAAACATACATTGAACGACTTAAGTGTTCCCAGTAAAATCGCAAAGAACAATCGCAAAGCAAGTACAAGAACAATGAGTGAACATTTCTACAAACTGTATAGATAGGTACGGGTAGGTACATAATGACTTCGCTTGAATCCGTATTTGCGGAAAGTTTTACTGACCCTTTCCAAAGATTATCCGGATATACATAAGGTATGAGGATTTTCAGAACATAGCAATTTTTTAGGTTTTTCAAAATTGGGATTCATGAACCCAATAGGTATAGGTTCATCTTTCCGGGAATGTTGTCGGGCACCGTAGTTAGGTTTACCTGTACATATAATTTTAAAAAACTACTTAACCCGAAAAAAGACATTAGGCAATTATTGATTTTCTGTAAGTATCTGCTTAAACAACTAACCTTTCTGTATCTTATACTCAGACAGATCTATTAAAGATACTAATAATACAAGGTACTCAGACGTACTTACTATTTTTAATAGGTCTGACAGAGTCTTAGTAACTAAATTCAGAAATAAAGTAACGTGGGAGTCCTTAATACCTAGTACCAGACAGAAAATAAAAATTATTACATTAAATCTTAGATTTCGATATTGATTGTTCAAATTGAGTAGGTATTTGATTAATTTTCGAGGATTTGAGTTATTTCATGAACCCTACAATTACGAGCTTTAAACTAAAAGATATATCTTTTTTTTTTCTATGCATGTAACTATGAATTTTAATACTACTAACTATAAATTTTAGTGTACCTACTAATATATTTACTAAAGCAATTTGGTTAACATTCAGGTGATATGAAATAGGGAACTATTGCAATAGGTCGATATGGACGACTCAACGAATATGCAGTAATATGAAACAAATACAAATTATTGTTTGAAATGTTTATGAGAAACCCTTTGGCCGTAATAATCCCTTGGAAACGGTTTTTCATTAATCAAATGGTGTTTACACACATGCATACCTGCCTTGTTTTTATTTGTTTAAAGCGTACCGTGAGAACCCCGAAAATCGAGTCGACATCGAGACGTTACCTATGACACATGTACTAGACCGACCAGAGCGCTTTCGCCGCGTGTGTATCCTGTGAAGCTCCTTACAGACATTTCGAGTGATTTTGGCCTGTGAAGTGATACCTGAACCCTGACCGGCAAGTACCTAGCTATAAGTGCTCAGACCTGACTTATTTTCCACCTATCATTGTCGCCCTCCACGTGTAATCCACTGCCTAAACTCTCAAACAAATGGGATTAGGTATTTATAGAATACTGTGAGATTTCCTGTCAATCTTTTACTAAAGCAGTTTCTTCTATGGACTTCGGAGCTGGAATACTTCTAAAACCCACGGTTTTAGCTCGTCCCATATTATGCTCGATTGGATTCAAATTAGGATTGAGGGCTGGCCAGTCAAGTATGGGCATATTCCATGCAGCGAAGGGCGATTATTACTAAATTAATCGAATTATTCGAATGGTTTCTGTAATCGAATTTATTTGATAAGCAACCGCAGTCATTCGATTGTCCTTCGATTATGCGGGGAGCAATACCGGAGCGGTGCACAGGCCGTACTACTAACTACTAACGAATGAATCGTCATTCGTCGCGTCGATTAATTATTTATTCGCTGCCTGTCTGCATCGAAAGGCAGATTATAATACGATAATCGATTATTATTTGATTATTTATTTTTTTCGAATAACTAAATCACATTCGATAGTTCGAATAGTCGATTGTCGATTCATTCGATTATTTTTTTCGAACAATCGCCCATCGCTAAGTCCAGGTACTGTCCGCTACAGTGACTATGTAGCGTGTAAGTGTAGATTGTAGCGGGCATTATCGTGAGTTAACAGGAAATCTTCGCCAATAAACCCGACGTATGGCAGCACTTGGCCTAGAAGCCTAAAATAATGTCGGTAAGTCCGCCTTCCCAACCGCCACCAAATAAGTATGAAAATCAGCTCCGTTTTTAGGGTTCCGTACCACAAAAGGAAAAAAGGAACTCTTATAGGATCACTTTGTTGTCCGTCTGTCTGTCCAGAAGCTTTTTGTCAGAAACGCGTGGAGGTATAAAGTTCGAATTAACATGAAATACTAATGTCTATGGTCTCTTGAAGCTGTACAAAAATCAAGCTTTTAAGTCAACGCAATCAAAAGATACGGCCATTTTTGCCCTGTTTTCTAACATTTTTCGAGGAAATCAAAAGCTATGGAGTACTTCCCATAGACCTAGAACCATGAAATTTGGCACGAAAGAAGGTCAACAGTGCAAATAAAGGAAAAAGTCCGAACACCGCGAATTTGTTTGTATGAAACCCTCAGTGCGTGAGTCTGACTCGCACTTGCCCGGTTTTTGTTTGATCTATCACCGCTCACATCATACAAAACGCAATCCCGTATGCCACTATTTCCGCAAGCATCGTGCGAATTGCTTCGACTCCTATAGACTCTCGGAAGCATCAAGCACGATTAGCCCAGCGACTAAGATCGTTGGTCTGTATTGTCACCAAGACATATCTGAAATCGATCCTAGGCACCGGTAAGTTATTGTTACTGTTTCCGAGATTCCTTTATTTTCACTTTTGCGAGCTGATTCAAAGAACATTGTTTTGCCATATACATAATTTTCTTGCGGTGCGCTCTAAATGATAAGGGTAGTCTTATAATAAGTGATATGATGAGCGAATATGCATAATATTTTTGAATGTGAAAGCGCTCTACAAAGTGATACCTACGGGTGGCTACTGCGGAAGTGCGGAACCCTTCGTTCGCGAATCCGACTCGCACTTGGCCAGTTTTTTTAACTAGTTAGTAAAAATGGGTCCCAGCAACTTCGTCTGCGCAAATGCTAGATTTTCCTTACCTACAAACTGTTATCCCCCATTTCACCCCCTTCCAACTCATAATGTGAAATTTCTCGATGTTTTTGTTTTAATTAATTGTTGTTATTCTGCTATTCTAGAAGGAGATGAACCCAACAAATCATAGATCATCAAAATCTGTCTAGCCGTTCTCGAGTCATAAGTGTTCGACCAAACCCGACTTTGTTTCGATGATCCCACATTAGTACAGTGAGATCAATGAAAGATTTGTTAATTATTACGCAACATTAATTTACCTGAATGACACAAACTTGCTAACTTAGCAGGTAAAGCTGCATATCAGGTTTCTATTGTGTTTTTATCTGAGTGATTTGTTCATTTTACGAGAATATTGATAAGCTCATATTGTTTACTATTGTTAAAATACTGGATATCTTTTAAACTTCCTAACAGCTACGAATTGCAACACATTACTTAATAGTGAGTCATTAATTTTTAAGGTTCAAAAGGAAAAAAACCCCTATAGAGTCACTTTGTTGTCCATCTGACTGTCAAGACCTTTTTTCAGAAATGCGGACAGAGAGGTATCAAATTCAAATAAACATCAAATAGGTACTAGTCTGCAGTCATATGGAGCTGTTAATTAATCAAGCTTTTAAGTCAAAGCCCAACATAAAGATATTACAGATATTATATTTCGCACGGGAATCAAAACCTACAGGTAAGGTAACTTACCACGCATGTCATCCTTGGATGTAATCCCATCCGAGAACAAAAAAATGGCAAAAGTTAGAAATTACAGTAAAAGTAAAGCAAAAAAGCTAAAATCACAAAATGGTTACATCACCGAAAACGTCTTTTGTCAAATTAGCACAAATTAGTACGGAACCAATTTAGTGCGCGTTTGGTAACTCGCGAGTTGAACTCGCACTTGTCCAGTTTTATACTTCTATTTAGCGTTGCCAGCGCCTCAAAAGGAATTTAGTTATAACTTATTATAAACAAGTGTCAAACTACTTTAACCTTCGTATTCAGTTAAAAGTACCACCTACTTTAGGTAAAATTTTGATTGGAGTGTACCTACAATGCGACAATCTTGATCATAACATAATAAAATGATTTAATTAATATAGATAAACTCAATATTTATTGCAAGAACTAATAGTTCAAAATACCGAGTACTTTTTTTGCTCCATTGCAAGTATAATGTACTTATACTTACTCTATTTTTCTGGCGAAGGTATTTTCAGGGGCAAATATTAAGGTAAGTAGTAAGTAGTTTTTCAGGAGTTTATTCTGTCCTTTCAAATGAATGTATATTAATCACAATAAACTTATTTTAAGTCGCGCACGTGCACGGTTAAAGAACGTATTGACCGTATTAGCGCTCCTGTCGTCAACGGCTAGTGAGGTTAAGATCGCTTATAATTACCATTATAAAAATAAATACCGTCACATGTACTGCTTTGTGAACTTTGCACATTGTTACATGACATGATCTACACGGTCAACGCAGGACATATTTCTAATTCAGGTTTAGATTTATATTTTTTTCACATAACCATTACTGTAAGACTATAGGGGAAAAGGCATACGTACGTACCTGGTGGATATTTCCGTGGTTTGGTTATTGTCTTAATCGCATAACCGGTAATAACAAGCAACAATACAGTAATTATTGAAGTGAACATATTCTATAACGTTTGACTGACGATCGGCGCACGAGTTGATTTATGGGATGCAGCGCGCTACTCGCATCGACCACCGGCGCGAGACTGTGTTAGATGCAACTGTTTAAAGGCCTATTCTGTCTTGTAAGTTTAATGCTGTCTTGAAGACGTGGTGCTCGTTTGTTTCGTCTTGTGTTTCGTGTTCTGAGTAGCGCTTCTGAAGAAGCGATAAACGATAACGCTTCCTGATTCTAGCACCGACGCCAATTTTATAAGCATGACATTGTAAATTATAACGACAGTTTGATGTTCATCGCGTAACTAACATGAAGCTGTAAAATGTTTTTATCACTCACTTCGCAATGTACACCGAATTGTAGTTGTAATTTATAATAATTGTCACGTATAGGTGTATGAGATGGACCCTTGGGATTCGACAGAATTTACAGACACTATTTTGAAAATATTCCCCTAAAACCGTCCCGCTATTCAGATCCGCTAAAGAACTGAATTCGGGCGTCAATATCGGTGTCTTATTTTAACTAAAACATAGAATCATAGGCACATGAAAATATAAGTCCACATTATAATGAAAAATTGAATCCACAAATCTGTCATTCTAATAGGCTTTCATACAATAGAAAAAACTCGAATACATTTATTCGATTTTGAAATTTCTGAAGTCAGATGTAAAGTCGATAGAGATCTTGTGAGTGCACAATTTAATTTACAAATCTATAATACACCGATCTGGCTGGCAGTCTTACACCCGAATACTTACCTACTAAGATGTTTACTCGAGATTTCCGCCACTCAGCTCCAGCTGAGGTAACCTCAAGGAAGTCCTCGAGATTGATATACACAGTGGTCACTTCTTACTCAACTCAAGATGACAAGTTATAGTTTTAAGTATGTCAAGTTTTTAAATTGATTTAAGTCATAAACTCTATTTTCATCGTCGCTCAAATACCTCGGGAAATCGTAAGGATTGTCATAAGGTAAGTTTTTACGAGTAGGTATAATCTTCAAATTATAAATTATAGTTTCCGTAAAAAGTAGCGTTACAACATTATAATAGGACTTAACGCAGAACGTGACGTACCTTAATTTTGACAGTTGATTCCTAGACTCATACTCAATTCCATTAAGGGAAGTGTCAAGTCGACGCCGGATATGTCAACTTGTGTCAACTAAACCTGGAGTTTACCAAAACACGTTTAATTTCAGCTGATTTAGCATTATTGGACATATTTTGTATGGGAGTTCTGTCAATTTAACCGTCAACCGAGGTTTACCGGCTATTTCAAATTGGTGAACAATCCTTAACCGAGGTCGATTGGAGTGGGGAAAAACTCGAGAAAGAATCTTCGAATACATCTTAATTTCTTAAAAGTCATGTTACCTACCTATTGTCAGCCATGCCTAGAGACAGTCTGTACTGGTGTATAAAAAGTATTACCTACCTATTCCAAAACTAGTTAGGCTTCCCTATGTTCTTAAACATTTTCTCAAGTA
This sequence comes from Pyrausta nigrata, assembly GCA_949316185.1. NCBI lineage: Eukaryota > Metazoa > Arthropoda > Insecta > Lepidoptera > Crambidae > Pyrausta > Pyrausta nigrata. The sequence continues at coordinate 8,773,990 of OX438936.1, forward strand.
CCTAACTTTTCAAAAAAATATAAGTATTTAGGAGGGGCTTTCATACAAATATGATTTTTTTATCTTTAAAATGGACAGTGAACATACTATCTAAAGTTGTAAGATAATTATACGGAACTCTTCATGTACGAATCCGACTCGCACTTTGTTGTTAGCGGCAACAGAAATACCTACACCATCTGTGAAAATTTCAACTATCTATCTATCACGGTTCATGTGATACAGCCTGGTGACCGACAGACAGACAATGGAGTTGAAATAGGTTCCCGTTTTTACCCTTTGGATACGGAACCCTTAAAATACGGTCTCTTCGCTCGCGCACTCGTTTCTACGTCTCAGCATGGGTTTTACCTACCGAAGACCAGCGCTGCTGGATCCTAGATTCTGTGGCATACGCTGAAAATAAATGCTTTTCCATTCATGTACTTACATAGTATCTAATAGAAAGGCAAAACCGTAAGCGTTTCAACGGACAGACAGACAGTCAGACGGACATGAGGAAACTATGTCGACAAGGGTCTAATGAGACTTTATAAAAGAAGAGATTATAGAAAGAACTAACCATTGCTTTTCGTACTGACATGTCTTTGAAATTAAAACAAAAATTTGATCGAATATCGTGTCAATAACAAAATTAACGCAAAAAACAGTTTATAATAGAAAAAAGTCAAAACAAACTTTTTAACAAACCAAGTGCGAGTCGGACTCGCGCACGAAGGGTTCCGTACCATTAACTTACAACATTAGACAAACATTAGATAAATATATATGCATAGATGCATAGGCAACAAAAACCTTTACTGTCTATGTTGTAAGTTAATTTGTTAGTATGGGAACCCCACTTAAATATATTTTTTTTATTTTTATTTAAATATTTACTTTAAAATAAAATACAACATAATATTCTGTGAATATTTAAAGCGTCTTCCTGTTGCCATTATAAATATCTTGCAAAAATTCACGTTTGTTGTATGCTAGCCCCCCTTAAATAGTTTTATTATTTTAATTTCATTATTTACTTTTAAACTAGATGTACCATTGATATATATAATAAATCAATGAGATGTACAATTTAATATTCTGTGAATATTTCAAGCGTTTACCTGTGGCAACTGGTATTTGGGTTTATTGATAGCGAGCAAAAAACGCTGAAAAAATCACGTTTGTTGATGGGAGCCCCCTTAAATATTTATTTTATTCTGTTTTTAGTATTTTTGTTATAGCAGCAACAGAAATACATCATCTGTGAAAATTGCAACTATCTAGCTATCACGGTTCATGAGATACAGCCTGGTGACAGACAGACAGACAGCGGAGGCTTAGTAATAGGGTCCCGTTTTTACTCTTCGCTACTAGGTCCCGCAGAGAAATTTGGCAGGAAAACTTCTTATACTAAGACCTGTCTGCCATAAAATTGCAGTCGTTCAACTTAGCGGTCCCGATACTTACTTCCGATTCTCAACATTTCAACAAAGTCATGATTTCATAAAGTCAAGTCTGTCTGTCTGTCCGTCCGTCCGTAATATTAGCAAATATTAGCATTACACAGTTGAAACTTGGTAGGTAGATGAATCCTGTTAACCGCTTTACGATTCTCATACAAAAAATAAAAAATTATGATATTTAAGGGGGGGGGGGGAGGGGGGCTCCCATACATGAAACCGAAACAAAAAAAAAATTTTAGTCCATCCTATGCATGTGGGGTGTCTATGGATAGGTCTTTTAAAATGACATCGAAATTTCAAAAAACATTTTCTCTAAAAGTCTATTGTTTGGGAGGTAGACGCTTCGAAAGTTGTACAATTAGCGTCCTTCCCATCTAACTTTTGAACTAAGCAAGTGTGAATTTTGAAAAAAATACATGATGTAGATCGTAACAAATTCTTTCAACGAAAACAGGTTTGAACGAGAGAAAAAGTTATATTTGCTGTCAACAATATATTGTGGTATTTTGGCTAAGAGGAAGTAAGTGGATCCTAATTCACTTAAAATTGGCACGGAACCCTCTGGGCGTAAGACCAACTCGCACTTGACTGGTTTTTTTGGACCCACACAGCAACTCCGCTACATTTCCTAAATTCTTAGAACTTGTAGAGCCATCTATATTTTTTTTGCAGTACCTCCAGCTTTGGCTATGGCACACCAACTAGGTTTCAATATTTAAATGTCAGGTAATAAAAGCAAAGAGCCCAGTACGACTCCCTGAGACCTAACGCACTAAAGCGTTCCTAGAGGGCACCATAATAATTATGTATTGATTGAATACAAGGCACAGATTTTATAATAGTTACGTTTAGGTTTTTCATGTATGATGCCGTTCTAAGGCCGTAAAACTTATTATTAAAAATATGTCAGTCAGACAGGATGTGTCCATTAGGGATGCGACATTGTGAGATAAACATTGATTATTTAGAATCGGTATTTCTTACTTTTATTTTATATGTGAGTGAGTGTAAAGATGATTCTACAAATAAATATTTTTATAAAAAGTGATTTATTCATGTTTCAATTTCTACTAAGCGTGATAGTTTAATAATCATTAATAATAATTTGTTTATCATTTAGTCATAGAAAAACTGAAAACTAGTCACACTTGGTAAAAATCGGTGGGGATTATTTAATGATATTTTCGTTTCTGATGAATGAGTAGGTATTACTTTGAGTTGCCAAAACAGTTAAAAAAACCTGACTACTGTAAAGGGTTACTTCAACCCTGGGCATACATAAAAATACTTGTTGTTAGTTTTTCGTTACTTTATTTATTGTAAGTTGTAGTGTGTATTCATATGTTACTAAAAAAGTATATCGTCAATCTCTTCTTTATCTTCGATGATAGATTTTTTATCCCGAAAAAAATGGCCAAATTATTATCAAAGTATTGTAATGCGCTTTAACGCGGAGCAACATTATTATATAGCCTGACCAGAAATATATGGGACCTGAATTAAGGGCGCTACGAATCCTCTTTATATGACAACACTCGATATAATCATACCAGCGTAGATTGGCAACTGAACATAAAAATACTATATTTTATATGCTTACATGAATGTTACATTTCTAAGTATGATAATCTGTTATCAGACTTAGACTTGCTACGATACAAGAACAAGACAAAATACTCTCAAATTTAGTAGGTGCTTGTTAAAGTTAGTGAATCTTTGTAACATTGACCTTGAAATTTGAACCCAATTATTTTGCCAAACCACAGCCGGTAGAAGTAAAATTGCCTAGTGTTCTTTCAAATTATATTATTTGTATATATGATAAATCAATGTATTTATCATTTTAAATATTGAAAGTAAATTTTTTGAAATTTCTACGAACTATTTCAGTAAATTATCTTTGCAGGGTTGAAATAAGGAAAATAAAACTCCCCAAACAAGTATAAATAATTACAATTTTTAAAATCGTTGTTACAATATTCTCCGTTGCCATCAGTAGCCAACTCTTACTTTTCGCACTATATGACGAACTAAAAATTGGGATATGACAACTAAATCGGTAATTCATTTAAAGAAATTATATTGATCGCATAGTTTTTCTTGTCGAAAATTACTACAACACCTCATGTTAAATTACTTTGATTTTACGACAGCGAATAGTTCTCGGTGTTTTTAATACATAAAAATATCACATACTCGAAAATTAGATCACGCTTCCACTTTGACACTAATCATTATGACACTGAATGACATGACAATTACTATTTGTGGTTTCTGTTGCCAGTAAATGAAATTAGTTCCAGTTGTTTTCCGCAATATGGCGAGGTCCCATATATTTTTGGTAAGGCTATAAATAGATAAACAAACAAATAATTTAAGCAAAAAAAGGCGCGGACCAAAGAGTCTGTGGATGTAGTTTTATGTTACATTACATTATAGCTACATTAGCTATTTAATTATCTGACTGCGGAAGGAGGGTTATGTTTTTTGGAGTATGTATGTATGTATGGATTGTAAGTAGTATGTATAATTGTTTGGTACGCCCTACAGGCTAAGCGGCATGACAGTTTTTGACATAATATGAGGTGTCGTTGAGTTTGTCAAAATTGTGAGAGTGACTATAGAGAGGCTATATAAATTTAAAAAATGGCAACCGCAAATGGAAATAAAGGGGGGAGGAGGGTTCGATAGTATTGCTCTTCAACATTGAGTAGATATAATGGAGGGAGCATGGCGTCAAAATCCATTCAGAAAATATCGCCACTTTTGGCGGGGGACGAGGAAGCACACGTATAGCACACTACAAACATTTTGACATTTTTATCGCTACTTTCATTTCCTGCTAAGGACGGGACATGGCTAACTAATTCGTTAGTTCACTAACTGAATGCACTCATCCTATACTACTAGTATTATGGCTGTATAAGCGAAACATTTTGAAGACGATCGAGAATAGACGTGGAAATATAATAGGACACCTTGGCAGTTTTTTGAACAACACAATAGAGGGGAAGGTTGAAGGAAAAAGAGAAAGACTAAGTATAACTTTGTTATTAATAAACTTATGTAAATAAGAAAGAACACTGTGAGTGTTCAAAATATTCAAACTAATTTCAATTTTGTTGATTTTAAGAGCTTCAATTACCTAAATGTTCTTTATTACGATAATACGAATAGGTGCCAATAACTAGTACGTTTACCACTTACGTTGTACGTGCCAATGATTGCACTATAAGTGCCAATGACTGTACTTTGGATGTTTTATGAAGTTTTCTGTTTTATTTTAACAAAACGTTTCTTTTTCATACAACACATTATGTGTTTATACTTTAATTAAAATAGGTACATCAACAATTTATGTAAACTCCTAAATTCATCATTTTCAATTCTCTTTATGGAGATGTGTGTTGCGACAACTCTAGATAGTTTCTGTGAAACCGTCACGACAAAGAAGTTTTATATCAGCTGTCAAACTATATGGCCAATATTTTTGGCTAAGAGAGAAAGCCGTCTATGCTCCCTCCATTATACCTACTCTAAGCGGGACATAGCTACCAAATTCTTTAGCTTACTAACTGACTGAGTGCACTAATCCTGTGCTACTAATATTATGGTTGTTTCAACTTTGTGACGATGAATTTTATTAATGTTTGTTGCCCTTTCATGTATACTGCAGCACATAGGCATTTAAGGATTTAAGTATAAATACTGACGTAGTCAAATCTAGTGTTTGTTTTTATAAATTGGTAGGTACTTTAGTAAAGTATCTAGAATGTTGTTTGTGTATTTAGCACAATACTACTGCTTATTTTTTTGAAAAGTATATTAAATATGTGTAATTTACAACTCTAATCTGAATAAAAGAGAATAATCATGGTGATGCTACGGGAAAGATTAGTGTATTATTATGTATTGGGCTATATTTTTTTCGATGAATATCATATTTTAATACTTATTATTCTATTCCAGACGAAAGCAAATTTTAAAACACAAAAATCATAATAATTGTTTCAACCGTTCTTGTGTTATATGTGGTGTAATGTAACTAACACGACTTACTTTATTTTATTAATTGTATTAATATATTTACTTACTAACAATAACACTTGTAACTAAACTATCATAGTAATACAACTTATTAATAAAAATAAAGATAAATTATTTAATACAAAAGAAAATCAAAAATTATAAAAAGGGTCCTTGTAGTAAGGTTCCCAGGATGCTGGCAGCATTACCACGCTGGATTGCGATGCTTATACGCTGAGCAAGGTAGCTGCCAGCTCTTGGGTCACCCCTGATGTCAACCAGCCTCTTGGAAATCTCTTTAAAAAAAGAGATAACGTTGGGACCCCACGGACCCAGTGTTTCGACTCCAAATGGTACAAAGTGGTACCAGGAGTCGATCTGCCTGTACTTGTTTTTTTTAAAGTTTTCGGCACTTGACGCAGCCAAGCCAGCATCACGGCTTGTCCCGGACAGGTGAGAGGCTGCAAGTGTGTCGACACAGGTAGCGTCCCACACAAGAGCCCGACCCATCCGCCAAGGAACAATTGACATCCCGTCCGGTCTCTTGCCATCATCACGCGCGATACCGTTAGGCTCGAGTAAAGCCGGCACGTTGATAGAGGCAAGAGACCGACGAATGATGTCGTTGATGCTGGCATGGCGCGAAAAGCGGACTGCACTTTTAGTACAGGAGAGTCCGTGATGTCCCAACGAGCTGACATCAGTTCCACACGGACATCTGTGTGGAAGGCAAACCTCAGCACCAACACGCAGGCCTAGTATCGCGACTCGTAGAGTTTCTGAGTTTTTGGACTGGTTCCCACATTGGCCGAAGGACAAGCCTGAAGCCAGTATCCTGCTTCCTTAGTGGAAACTGCTTTTAGTCTGGCTAGATCCGCATTGTCAGTGCTACTGTAAATAAGACTTTTCAAAAGAAACTTACTAGAAATTTGGTCCCAACTCCTTTGAATATTAAGAACTAAAGGAAATTTTGACGGAAATGCCATTTCGCAAGCATCTCTAGCCTCGTCCAAGCACGCCATTTCGAAGTTTGCAGTAGAAGGCTGCAGGATACTTGCAACGAGAGTGGACTTGCTGTAAGATGAGGACAGAAAGACAACTATGGACGACTTAAGGCAAAAAACTGAAGTCTAGCAATCACGGTTTTTGAGATACAGCCTGGTGACAGACAGACGGACGTCGGAGTCTTAATAAGTCCCATTTTTACCCATAAGAAACCCTAAAAACTACACACTTGGCTATGAAGTTTTAAAGTACCTAGGCACTGCTGCTGCTGCATGGACAAAATAATTTTTCCGTCCGAACATTCTAGGAAACATCTTGACTCAAAGTGTGCTGATGCTGAATAAATCACACTTGTGTGAGAAGAACGCCAGTATTTTTCGACCACAAACCATTCAAGGGATCTATCGGAAATTTTAAAAAAAACTTACTTTTATCATCCTACATGTCTATGGTATGTTTAAATATTTTGATAACATACACTTTATTATTTATAATTGTGGCGATAAGCTAACTAACAAATTTCTAACTAAGTTAGTTACCGTTGTTGTCCCCACGCTATGAAGCTACTAGCCTCCCTACTATGAAGAAAAAACTCACCGTATGTATCGCTAACTTGTCGTAATAACCTCAAAGTAAAGAACGATGATTTTCGAAATAATGTTGTAAATAAAAGTATTTGTACTCAAAAATGGTAAGTCATGCCATGAAACCGAAAATTTACTATTGATGAGCGGTTTTTGGGCCCGAAAACGGCACAATTTACCATTTTTAATCCTCTACACCTCCGTGTATGTTTGTTGCGACAATTCGCGATAGATTCTGCCAAATGGTCACGACCAAGCAGTTTTATATAAGCACTTTAACTATATGGCCAACATTTTTGACTATAGGGGAAGGCCGTCATGCTCTCTCCATTCTATCTACTCAATGTTAAGCACTCAAACTATATGGCCAACATTTTTGGCTAGAGGGAAAGGCCGCCTATGCTCTCTCCATTATATCAACTCAATGCTCTTCAATATTGGAAAGATTATCGATGGTATCGATAGTATCGATACTATCGATAGTGAGGTTGAATTCAATAGTATTGGATGAAGTAGGCTAGGCATGCAGGTTGAGGCGTAGAAAAGACGCCATAGATAGAAGGTACCCATACTTTGTACGTCATAAACGTACCTATAATTTGTTTAGTACAATACAAAGTCTTGTGAGTGATTTACTGTGAGTGATGCCAAAATGGGTAACTAATAGATTAAATAGTACATGGCACAACTATAGCAATTAGTAATGTGCCGAGTCGGGTATTTTTGGTATTCGTTAAAAAAAGTTTCGAATTGCAGCGATCGAAACTATCGATAGTTTTGCTGTTTACCGATAGTATTGCAGTAAAGGAAATATCTATACTATCGATATTATCGACTGAATCATTAGTTTATCGATTTTATCGTTTTTTCTTTAACTATCGATAGGCTGTCGACAGAGCAGCAACACTACACGAAGTACTAGTACTTAATTCTGTGACACTACTGTCAGTCAGTGAATGAAACATACGCAAAGATTACACATACGTTTACTTAGTACCATGGACGAAATATATAAGGACCAACAATCGCCATACAAAAAAGCGTTCCCCGGAAATTCACAAAAATCCAAGTACCATCCAGATGGCGTTGCTAATATAACCAGCTAATGCTTTAATTTTCATGCAATGTCTATCTGTCTGCTATCAGCGGACTTCCATGCTTGTTGCCAATTTCATTTAGTACTCTTAAAAGTCATAGATGGCGTTTATTAAAATACCGTACGAAAATAAATCTGTCTATTGTGCTCTTGGTTTGTAGTAGTTGACAAACAGTGGCAACAGTTTAACATTTCAACTAACGACGTAATGATCGGATGGCGCAATTCGTTGAGTTGTGGAAGATATCAAATCTGATGGTGTCGGGATCGATCCCCAGTCTATATTTTTTTTAGATTTTCTTTGTTAATCTTTTTTTTTACATTTATTAAGGACAACAAACGACATGATACTGTTTTTTTTTATTAGTCATTTAATTTAGGGGAACGGGGTACCTAAATATACACATTCCTATTTTCCCTTTGACTTTTTGGCACAGACTAATGATCTCCTTTATTTAAGTAAGGCAAAACTTTTTTTACAGTAAAATCTACATTTATCTACCACAGCTCTTATTGTTTGATTTTTCTCATATTCGAATTAACAAAGGAAATGTAAGCCTTCAAAAACTAAGAAAATTTCTAACTTAACTTTCAGACGCTCGACAAAATTTAATAATCTACGCGAATTAACACTGAAACTAAAACATAGGCGCATTTTCCAAACTTTTGATTAATTATTTCGGAAATAAGCAGGTATTATTTGTCAAATTTTGTTTTTGTTTTTCGTCTGAGCTTATTTGTCTTGCTTCGGCAGCCGCCAGAGATTGCATCGAGACAAAAACATTTCATTAAAATACCATTTCTTCGAATGCCACGTGACCACGTTTCCTTTTAACTGAGCCAACTGAGCTCAATTACGAGCATAAAGTTACTCCTAACGGAATAGAGGAAGAAAGGGCTGAGCGAGCGAGATGTCACTAGCGGCAGCACTTTAAGATAAAAAGAGATGTGTGATGCGACTTAACAGAACCGTTTTTGGAAACGTCAAACAGTTTGTCGGCACTTATCGGCACGCTGAGAATTTTAGCTATTTGAATTGTTCAAATATTACATGAAATCGTGGATATTTTTTTGAAATATTTCTTGGTGAAACATGCTGTCTTGTTCAGTAATTGATTGTTGTACGACACAGCGAAAATATTTTCAATAAACGGTATAATGTATAAAAGTCCAGCAGATTTTAGATTAAGCGTCATCTATTGTACCTAATTAAAGGACTTGTCCTCTTTTTGTATGGAGGCTGGTTTTTTTTTCCAAGATATCGCCAACCACCAATAAACCTATATTTATCTTTAAGCTACAAAAATATGAAACACGTAACCATAGAAATCAGAATTTTAAACGCCTCCATTTTTGAGAAAAAATATGTTTTGTAACAGGCATCATCCATTGATCACTTACTTGTATTTCCTGGCTGTATGGCTATGTACCATTGCCTTTCCACTGGTGGATAAATACTACTAGGTACTACCACAGGTTATATAATAGGTACTACTGTCAATGGAATGTCAATTTTGCTGTCATTTTTTTCATGCGTTATATGATATAGGCGAAGGTGCGGTTTCTGTACAGACAAAGAGAAAAAATAATTTATATATTATAAAGAGAAAAAAATATTTTTAATTATGCAGAAAGGCTAGTTTTTGTGAACTTTTTAATATAATATTTAGTTTGTTCTGGTTAGAAATATTGACAAATAAAAAACCATTAATGGACAAGTCCTTTACTACGTCATCTAGTCGGGTCTGAGGTTCCAGTTTGCAAAGTGTTGTTAAAAATATGCATTCTATGAGCGATTGATACCCGATAGACATCTAGTGAGAAACAAATGAACCAAAAATCGGGGAACGCTCTTTTGTATGGCGATTGTTGGTCCTTATTAGGGATGGCGATTCTTTTCGAAAAACATCGATTTTTAAATCGATTCGAATCGTGACCTAATAAATCGATCCACAAAAAAATCGAGGCCAATAAGATCGATTTCTAAAAAATCGATCTTTTTCTCAAGTTTTTGTTTATAATGTAATATAAATCTATTTTTTTTAAAAACAAGATACATATTATAATTTAACGATCTCTCATCAGTAAAAATCAGGTAATTCGATGATAAAAAATATATAAACGTAACTTTTTTTTATTAATGAGAGGTGAAAGAATCTAAACATACAGCCATCTCGCGAGTTTTTGAATAATTAACTCTTTAACCGGCAGCCGGCAGCACTCTTATAATACGGGAATATTCAATTAATTGTAAATACTTTTTTGGTTTATACCGAAAAATAAAATAAAATCGAATGTCGATTTTCAAGGGTAAAATATCGATTCACTGAATCGATACAGTACTACATATCGATTTAAAAAATCGATCTTTTTGGCTACAAAAATCGATTCTTCGATTAATCGATCTCAGATCGCCATCCCTAGTCCTTATATATTTCGTCCATGTTAGTACTTACTTTGTTTGTTTGGTTGCACAAAGCACAAATTTTAAAGAGTACAAAGTATTTAGTTGATTAAAAGAAGTTAGTCGCTAACGATAAACTAATAATTTATGAAATTATTTCTTTATTGAGATTTGTGTTAGTGTGATATTCACAATTTTCTATTGTATTGTGGCTCCCTAACTTCCCAATACCCGTCACCCCATTTCTATTGGGTGATATTTACGTGATGTCAGAGTTTGGAAAATTCGGTCCTTTAGTTGGTGCTATTGATGAGGGCACTTCAAGTGCAAGATTTATTATTTTCAAAGCTAATTCGTCAGAAGTTATTGCATCTCATCAAAAGGAACTAGGACAGATATTTCCTCAAGAAGGTTGGGTGGAACAGGATCCTTACGCCATCTTAGAAGTGGTCACAACATGTATACAAAAAGCAATAGAACAATTGGAAAATATCGGCGGCAAATCCAAGGTATTAGTTTATCCCACTAAACCAAACTAACTTATGCTGTATACTCTTTGTAAGCTAAAAATATGCTATGGTAACCATTACATAATACCTCATTGTATGTTTATATCTATCATACATAATACTAAGCAAAAATTAGAAAATTGTTTCCAAAAGAGTTACAGAATCTTGATTGAATTGTCAAGTCTTCTGTTAAATATCTCTAAACTTGACTTTTCTTGCTATACATAACAAATAATTAAGTTAAAGTAGGTACCTAGTGTAAATGGTGTCTCAATTATTTTTACTGAAATTATTGATAATGAGGCCAAGAAATTGTTAAAGTGATTAGATCTTTTGCAAAAACTTATATCCACCTTAATAATTATGTACCTAATACTGTGCAATATGTGTTTATCATATTTAGTTTTGTCTATGTTTACAGATTTTAAGTAGGTAGGTAGCATTTCTGTAAAGTAAAAACTGCCATCTATAAAGTGGCATTGGAAATAGCGACTGAGTTTGTTCTGCTTGTACTGCTGAGCACTAGCGAACAATTTGTCACGAAGCAGTATGTTGGGATTTGTATGTACCCCTGTGGGTCTACTTGAATAAATAAATGACTTTTATTACTATAGATAGAATTTGTTACTTTAGCTAGCAATGGAAATGATTGGCAAATTAGTATTTTGAATCAAATTGTGTTGTTCTAGGACATAATAGCGGTGGGTGTGACAAATCAGAGAGAAACCACTATAGTATGGGACAGAAACACTGGTGCACCACTGCACAATGCCATTGTTTGGTTAGATATGAGGACTAAATCAACAATTGAAAAACTTCTTGAAACTGTGCCAAACAAAACCCGTAACAAGAATTATTTGACTGTAAGTATTAAATTATTTTGGTTTTATTATGTAACTAGCCTTAGCCCACTTTTTGTGTTGAATTTACAATAGAAATGACTCATACACCCATCACCTTCCAGTAATCATGATCCTCTTGTTGTGCCATGTGGTAAAGAGTATAGTGTAAAAAAAGAAAGTCGGTCTATGTTTAAGGCATCATTATGGTAGACTTTGCAGTCACTCAATTTAAAAAAATATATATTGTTTTAATAAAAATGTGGAGACTTTAAAAAGGCTTATATTTTTTATCATTCTTCTACTTAAAGAGTATAAGTACATACTAAAGTAATTTATCTTTTAATAAACTGGATTAAAGTTATCATTTACACATTTAATGATGCAATTGAGTGTGTTGGTTTGACTAGCTAGTGTTACATTTATATTACACAAATATTTATAATCTTCCGCTTATCTTAGTAGTAGGTAGGTACTTAGAATTATTACTATGATTACAGTTTTCTCATCAAATTCTGATATTGAATAAACATACATAATATATTATATTGATATTTTGCAGCCACTATGTGGATTACCTATGTCACCATACTTCAGCGCTGTAAAACTTAGATGGTTAAGTGATAATGTAGATGCAGTTAAAAATGCTATGAAAAAAGGCACATGTTGTTTTGGAACAGTTGACACATGGATTATTTGGAATTTAACAGGTAAGTTTTGTCATATTGTCCGATCCAATCAGATTATGATGATAGCTGCTGTTTGCTGTGGTTTCTCAGATCTGGGTATATAACCCACAGAATATCATAATTATCAACTTTGAAATGGTTCCAGGTGGTCCCAATGGAGGAAAGCATGTAACAGATGTCACCAATGCGTCCAGAACCATGTTGATGAATATAGAAAATTTAAATTGGGATCCTTTGTTGTTGAAGTTCTTTGAAGTGCCTCAGTCTGTTTTGCCTGAAATTAAATCAAGCTCAGAGGTAATGTTTACCTTATTGTTATACAGACCACTTACATTATTTTATTTTTATATGGAGTCCCAGAGTTTTTTAACTAACATTCACCCTTTGCCAATGCCATCCACACATGTAACACAAATGGTCTGAACTTTCAGGTATATGGCAACATATCAGATGGGCCTTTAAAACATGTCCCCATTTCTGGGTGCTTGGGTGATCAGCAAGCAGCATTGGTTGGACAGATGTGCTTACAAAAAGGTCAAGCAAAGGCCACCTATGGTACTGGTTGCTTTGTGCTGTACAACACAGGAGAGATTCGAGTGAATTCAAGTAGAGGGTTGCTAACTACAGTTGCTTATCAGTTGGGAAGCAAGAGCCCCCCTCAATATGCCTTGGAGGGTTCTGTAAGTACTTATTGGTATCAGAACCTTTTTTTTTGCATTCTTATTGTATTCTCATTTCGTAGACAAAAAAAGTGAAATAGACATAGTCTAAAAGTACAAACGGTAGCACGTCAGGTTATCCACTTGAACTAAGAAAACGGCTTTTATTAAGTAGAAAATAAATAGATGAGATCTTAAGGTCAAAGTGGGCTAGTCTGGGCCGTCAGCTAGTGTGGGCTGGCGGCGGTGTACTTATACATACAAGATAAGTGTTAAAATGTATAATGCTGGTTTTCTCAGGTAGCCATTGCTGGAGCTGCACTAGGTTGGCTAAAAGATAACTTAGGCCTTCTGGAAAGTGCTAAAGAGTCTCAGCTTATCGCAGAAAAGGCTACGGAAAATGGTAGTGTCGTGTTTGTACCAGCATTCAGTGGTTTGTACGCACCATACTGGCGTCAGGATGCACGAGGGTTAGTAAAATACATACAAGTTAGTAAAATACAGTGCAATTCGTTTACTATTCACGAGATCCTGTCACCTCCTTTTTTATGCTGCTACACAAGGACTCTTAGTACAAGATTTCTTATGACGAAATATATTTTTGCACTTGAAAAAATGACTACCAGAGGCGGGAATCGAACCCGCGTTCCTCGCATACCGGGCGATTGCCTAACCTCTCGGCCACCCTGGCGTTGGCAGAGCCTGTCGAAATTGTCAAGTGCTTCTTAACGCTGTAATGCCGCGTAAAGCATAGTGAATGCTTATCACTTAAAAACAATAATTTATCGTATTTGCAAGCTTCATCTTTCGATTGTTAAATACTTGCAAAAGTATTTCTTTCGAGTGTTGAGGGTGTAATCCCAATAACATTGATGAAAGCAACGCGGCATTACAGCGTTAAGAAGCACTTGAAAATTTCGACAGGCTCTGCCAACCCCAGGGTGGCCGAGAGGTTAGGCAGTCGTCCGGTATGCGAGGAACGCGGGTTCGATTCCCGCCTCTGATTTTTTCAAGTGCATAAATATATTTAGAGTGCATAGTGAATGCTTATCACTTAAAAACAATAATTTATTTCTTATGACGATCACGGAAACAACTACATTATTTCTTTAGGTATTTCTGTAGGTTTTTAGACACAATCACATCACGTGGCAATCCCGTAATGTCAAAAATGTCGGTGTTCCTGTTCTATAGAAATATCATGTGTCATGTCAATAGTTTTTCTCTGTTCTTTTATAAAATATTTATCATGTTATCTCTTGAACTACATATTTCAGAGTAATATGCGGCATAACTGAAGACACAAATTCAAATCATATTATAAAAGCAGCGCTTGAAGCCGTTTGTTTCCAAGTAAGAGATATTCTGGATGCAATGAACCAAGATTGCGGTATCCCCCTCCAGTTTTTGAAGGTAATATTATTATTTGAACAACTGCACTAGGGCGATTGTTCATAACATCATCTTAATGAGTAGTTTTACTGATTCGCTAGATGACGCTACGAGTCATAGAGAATATGTAATTATGAAGAGATGTCACTATGAGAATGAGGCAATGGAATTTTATTCATACAGTCAATGTCAAGTGGAAGCGTGATACTTTAATTATAGTATTTTTTTATTTTAACTCTGTAGTAGGTATATTAATTTTCATTAAAACTAACTTTCATTAATTGTATGAATAGAATTCCGTTGCCTCAATAAATATCGTCGCCTTATGTAAAAACATTAGCTCGAATACTCATAGCGCCATCTCTTGACGCGACCTCACAACGAATACCAAACTGCTTATTCATTCAATACTCATGTACACGGCAATCATTAAAAACAGTCTAGTTAGAAAATGTTATTATAAATTATGTTATTATGTTCGATATTATTAGTATACTTGCTATGCATACCGTGCACCGTTTCAGATGCCTACGGACTGCTCAGATAGATATATTAGTCCGCAAGATAAGAACACTTGCAATTATTATTATACGAACGCATCGTGAAAAATTAAAATAAATCTAAATTATCAAAATTAAAGAAACAAATGTTGTGTTTTGCAGGTTGATGGGGGCATGACCTCTAATGCGTTGGTAATGCAAATGCAAGCAGATTTAGTCGGCATAAACGTGATAAGAGCTGGATTTACTGAAAGCACAGCTTTAGGGGCAGCGCTGGTGGCTTATTGGGGAGTCAACAGCGACACTCAGGTCGCTCCTATACCTATGACTACTGGTACTACTTATGTCCCTAGCATAAGTGAAGATGAAAGGGACATGAGGTACAAGCAGTGGAAAATGGCTGTGGATAGGTCTCTTGGCTGGGACCAAAACTAAAGCAGATGTGATAGTAGAAACTGTAAGTTTACGTATTCATATTAAGTTTATTTTTTAAATTACAAAATTCGTGTTGTTATACCTATATATTTTGTTATGTACCAAAGTAACTTACTTTTTACTATTTAAGAATATTAATATCATGCAACGTCAAGCGTGATCTATTATAAGTATCGTCTGTTGCACGGGAACGTACAAATGGGCTTATTGTATTTAGTTATTAGTAAATAATGAAATCACGGAGCGATAGCTCAGCAGAGAAAACTTCACTTCTCATCCGTGAGGTCGTGAGTTCGATCCCTGCTAACACTAAGTTTGGATAAAACCTTAAGTACAATTTTTCGAAGATATCGCTGCCTAATGATGATAAAAACATCGTAAGGAAACCAGCACACTAACTGGCTAGTGTGTGAAATGGAGAAGGCAATGGCAAACCATTCCATTAAATTGCCAAGAAAGTCATAGTGTGTGTTTCAATCCACATAATGATCACGATCCTCAATCATGAGGTTTATGAAGAAGAGAAACAATGCAATAAAAGTCTGCCTGTAAACCCTTCTAATATTATAAACAAGCTGCCCGCGGCATCGTTTGCGTAAACTCGATGATACGAAATGGTTCGTTCGATCCACTGACCTCTATAGTACAAATACGCTGGACTAAACATTATCTAAGAAATGACATATAATTTTTGTGCCGAATCGAAGCGCCCCGAGTGTACAGGGTACTAAAATAGAATAACTTCCATATGTTAATGTCAATTCTCATTAGTTCCGTGGACAGTCACCACACGCTCACTATAGCCGTCAGCGCCAAAATGGCGATAATCAAATGGCTTCATTGTTAGGTTGACAGTATGCAGTCCAGCGTACTTTTATTAGAGGTCAGTGGTTCGATCTTATCGCCGTCCGGTAATCATGTCATCTTATTTGTACTACGGGTATGTCGTATGGTGTAAAGAAGTTATGTATACCCTGTCTGGATCTAGGTACTTACTCTTTCTAGGGTTCCTTACCCTAAGGTTAAAAACCGGACCCTGTGACTTAGACTCCGCTGTCTGCCTGTCTTTCACCAGGCTTTGAATTTTCATAGATGTATTTCTGTTGCCGATTTAACAAAAAAACTAAAAACACAATAAAGATTATTTAATTGGGGCTCCCACACAACAAACGTGATTTCTTTGCCGCTTTAAACAAAAAAGTCTCGATAGTTGACATAGTGTCTACTGTTGTAAAGATGGTACAGAAACTCTTCGTGCGCGAGTTTCTCAGACCCACACTTTTTCTTTCTTCGTTTCTTATAAACCCCAATATCAGCTTAATTTTAATGCTGATATTACAATTTGAACATGTCCAGAGTCCAGTGCACAATCTATGCTAAGTTTCATCATAATACGATACCACGATAAGTAACTATATCCAGAGGTACAAGGTATCCTCGCTTCACCATACGACCCAGTAAAAATAAGAGGTCGAGTCTACGCAGACATAGTCGTTGGAAAATACTAGTACGTAATAAATAATATAATATATTATAAATTACAACTAACGGTAACTCTGTCTGCCCACTGCGTTGTCACGCTTATATCGCTAACATATCAACGTGAAATTCAGCATGGAAGAGATAGTCTGTGACCCTGGGATGACATATATTTTTACTGCCCTAATCATCTACACTAATATTATACAGAGGAAATATTTGATTTTTTGTTTGTATTGAATAGGCTCCTAAACTTCTCGAGCGATGCAAATGAAATTTAGTACAGAGACAGTTTGAGACCCTGGTCAAAATGAGAAGAAAATTGCATAAACGAGCTAACGCCATCTGGAAGTCAATTTTGTAATTATTATCTTTATAGATAATTATTATAAAGTTCATTTATTTAGCGTCATCTAGGAGATATTGTAATTTGCAAGGACAATTTTGGGTGCTTTGCGCATTTTTTATAATGAACTGTTTCCAATAAGACTCTTAAACAATTATCGCTTTCACTGTTATTAATCAGTAACAATAGTTCAAATAAATAAAATAAAAAGAAAACCCATAAGTATGAGAAACCCAACTTTTGCGTCGGCTGAGTCACTGGGAATCGTAAGTTATTGATATAATCAATGTTACCCAACATTGATTATATCAATAACTTGCGATTATTAAAACTTCCCGTTAAAACTATGTTTTCATTAACAAAAGACAAGTAACTATTATACCCTTATTTATAATTACAATTCCTCAATTTTGTTTCAACTCATTCCATTCAACCATTCCAATTATTGACAGTTTGCCAAAATGTGTTAATTCTACTTAACCGTTACAACGTTTTGTATTGTTATATGTATATTTGGTAGGCTTAAAAAGGACTCGTCCTCATTTCAGAAAATAGCAAGTATCAACTCTACCCATGTAGATTTTATAAATTTTATTAAAACCAAACATAAGGTTATGCGTTTATGCACACGGTGAAGAAATCGGACGAAAGATACACATTGCCTTACGTTTGTAAAATTAAGTTTGCAAAACAAATATGTACAGTCGGCAGCACGTTAGTTTACCCATTTGTACTACGAAAACAGCTTATATTACGTAGGGAACAGAGGTGGTCTTAAGAACGAAGTGGGGTAGTCTGACTTGTGGCCGTGTCGCGTGTGTACGTAAAAATTCATCTATGTTCTTTTGAGATGGATCAATTTGCGATGACGACTTTTTTTCACGAATCAAAAATTCCTGCTGAACATTGGACTGGTACAAATTACCATATAAAATATGTTTTCATGTAATACAGGGTGTTAGTGTAAACAGTATTGTAAATCGTAGGTAGGATCGTAAGGGATGACCTATGGGGTGAATGTGATCATCAATTTTATTTAGGTCATGGTCGAAATCTTTTAAAAATACTAAAAATATTTTTTCACAATTTCGGTGGTGACTCCATAGCATTGTAGGCATTGATAGTCATGTTCACCCTAATAAAGGATGATATTGTTTACACTAATACCTACCTTGTATAATTATTTTGCTTATCTTTAATTTGGTATCATAAGTAGTTGTAGACCTAGAGTTCACCAACACAAGTTTAATTTTTAATCAGCCGGTTTAGCATTATGCGTCATTAATATCGTTTTTGGAATATTCCGTTTCCTGCTGAACTGATTGAATAATATTATTATCCGTAAATTTCAAAGAATCTTATACATATACACTCGACGTCAAAAAAATATCACCTTTAAGAAAAACTACTTCAAACACCTTCAAAACTTATTTAGTGTCAATTATAGAGGGGATGTTGGGTATCGTTTGAAAGGTAATAAAAAGGAGAAGCTAAAAACAATTCAAATGACATCAATATTTATGGGGTAACATGCGTGTGTTAAGGGTTGGTGCAGATTGAAAGTTATTTTCGCGGAGGTGCTATTTTTTTGACGCCGAGTATATTCTTGTATGAATAAGCTTAAGCCTGGAGTTCACCAACATATGTTTAATTGTTAATCAGCCCATTCAGCGTTATTTGACATATTTTGTATGGTAATTCAGTCAAATTAACAGCAAATCGGGTGTGACTCATAATAACGGTTACATAAAATCATACTTTCTTGACAACCCCACAAAGGAAAATTGACTGATGATCAAATTTTTGTTGTAGTACATATATAGATCCGCTTCACTTTTTTCCCGTGTTTTTTGAACCAAAGTCAAAATCAGACAACAGTTTTACTATTGGTCTGTCGCTTAATAATTTAGTATTCGTTTTTAGTTTAGTTAGGTTTTAAAGGACGATTTTACAGTCAGTTCAAATTGTTTAAAGTTATTTGCTAGTCAATAAATTAACCACTTTTAAAATGGTTCAATAGTAATAAAAAAGTACTATTGGTTCCACAAATGTTCCTAATAATAAGGCTAGTGGAACACATAATTGAATTGACATTAGTGCCAGGATTTTTGAGTAATTTATTGATAGGTTGTTACATATTTTGATTTAACTTTCGCCGAACTTTTATGAAAACCGATGTCTGAAAATAAATATATTTTATAATTATAACTTGAGTCACAGAATGTCCTTCACATGAAATGATGAAAACGAAAAGTCGATATCGCGAAAATATACTCTTTATATCGTCTTGCTTGCTCTTGGTTCCCAGATATTATGTATGTACTTAGACATTAATTATATTTTCGAAAGCCGCGTTATACATATTATTAAAATAAATAAATTGCCGTTAAAGAAGCCGGATCTAGTTGTGGACGATAGTATTGAGTCCATGTATTTCGTTACGTGTACTATGCTTATTCGTTTAGAAGTTTCCTGCTGGGACTCCGGCGTTCCAAAACGACTACAATTACTTTGGTTTGGCGCAGATTTCGCTCTATTTATTCATAATAATCCTCCAATAGGGCTATGTCTCGTTATGTGGCAACGTAATTTTATTCATACAGACAGTCAATGTATACTGTGAACGTGTTACTAGGAATATTGCTGTATAAAAACAAAATTGAAAATCGCTATTGATCCCTACTGACAACGCCTTGGCAATACCTCTAAAAAACTGCTCTTTTTAGAAATAATTTTATTCATTGAGCTTATTTTTATTATTTTTCTAAATTAACGTTCACGAACTTTACGGCATACGAATCGACTCCGAGGTCTATTCTCAAGGACTAACCTTTAAATGGGGTACTAACTAACGTGTACAAACGATGTAGGTATTTTCAATATTTTTAAAATCATAACTTTAAGAAACATTATATTATGACATGTTAGCTACTAACATATTAAATAAATGAAGCTAGGATTATGACGATATACTGAGAATCACACTTCAACGTGGCACCCAAGAAAAAAAAATCTGGAATTGTATTTTAATTTGTATTTGAAATTCATATAAAAAGCAGGACGCTTTTTATATAAATTTCTTGAGCGTGATTGAAAAAGACGTGTAATATTTATAACGATAGTTTTACAATTTAGAATAGTAGGTATAGTCAGAGATAATTATTTTTACAAAATATTATTATATTATATTGTTACGATTTTGTTGAAAGAAATAAAGTCTAAGGTGTTCATAAATATTTATGAGTTTTATTCAAGTTTTCTTACCACTAAACTTCGTTCCTTTATTAGAAGATGGTATCTTTTTATTAAAAATGTGTGAGTACCTATTCAAAATTTAAAGCAATAAGCAAGGTTGTTATAGTTATATTAAACTTTTATACAGGCTGTCCAAAAAATGAAGAATAATCTTGTAACTACGAATAGGTCACTGCATGATCTACTACATGGCATTTTTTTTAAAGTAAAAGTGTTACCAGTTTCGAGATATCGTTTTTTTTTTGTTATGTAAACAACATTGATATACAGCTATCATAAATATAAAATTAATCGTTATTTTAATTTTACTTCAGAAAGGTACGTATTTTGGACTCAAATATAATAAAAGCAAAACAAAACAAAGACAAAATGATATTTTTGTAAAAAACGGACAACGGTTCCTACCTACAAATTTATGTAATCACAACAAAATGATTTTTTATATGATGTGACCACACGTTTATCAGTTTTATTCCTGCATTTGGGCTAACGGATTATAGTGTTTTTTTAAGGTTCTGCACATTCGAACTTATAAAATAACACTGATTTTAGGTGTTTCGGGTATCCAAAAAAAAAAAAAAAAACGTAAACATTTGTAGCAAAAATTATATCAGACAAGGAAAACATTTTACAAAACAAATAAAAATGAGATATCTTGAAACTGGTAACACTTTTACCTGAAAAAAAAATATGGCATGTAATAGACTATACTGTAACCTATTAGCAGTTATAGGATTATACTTAATTTTTTGGACATCCTGATTATCGTTTACTGTACCTGTCCTGACACCGCGTTTACGTAGGCGCGCGTGTGTCTGTAAGGAAATCTTAATTGCGTTTTCGTTATCGTTCGAATTAAGTATTTGTTGTAAGCGTTGTTACAGCGGGCAAAGGCTGCTCTCGTTTCGGCTTTTGAATTACACTAGTATTGGGGAGACTAGGACCAGGCCTGTGTATCTCCCCGCGTAGGTAGCAAAAACGTACCTACGTACTTATATAGCCCTTGAAAGGGGCTAATCAAGTTAGGTGTCGCGAGCGAGCAACGAGAAGCCCGCGCGTTATATTCACCGGCGGCGCACAGCTCTATGTGTGATTACGTTGCTAGCTGGACGAGAATGAATAAAGTGCTAGAATGGTGCGCTAGATGGCGTAAGTAACTTCTTGTAGCAGTCAACCCTATCGCGTCGCATGATAGTACGTCACTGAATAGGTTTAGTATTATAATTCATATTCCAGAGTTATAAGAATGAAATTATCTTGCAATGGATTTTCTAAATTACACCATATCGTTGACGATATTGAGTAGATTTTTTTTAATTTCATTGCAAAGTCAATCTTCTGTACGGAGTACTAGTACTTATTCTGTGCTACAGAATAAGTACGTACCACAGATTATACAAACGTTACTACGGTAAGACCACGCAACGAATTATAACCAAGTGATTCTTGTGTTTATTCTGCCCTAGTCTCTAGTACCAGTAGGTATATTTTAATTTCTACATTATATTAAAATGTAAGTAACGACCGAAAACATCAGAATTTCTAAAATCTCTTGTGGTCAAGTACCCAACAACTTTATGTATGAAATAAATGACAATTATTAAATTCTAAAAAAATGCGTGGCAGGCAGGTTGTAGCCTAAAGTCAAAGTAAAATGTAATCAACTTACGATTTTTGTTATTTGCCGTGATCAGCTTTAGGCGGTTGTCTCACCGCCAACGATGAGCAAGAAGCGAGAAGAGCTAGAAACTAGAAACGAGTTGACGAGCAGGGGCAAGTGAGTGTGTGCTGCGATAGTTTTGTCGCTGGGCTAGACAAGAATGACAGTTTTGACCGTCAAGCGAGCGTCGTATAGCCATTATTAGCTCAGCGACAAACTAGTGTAGCGAGTTCTCGCCGGGCAGTGTGAACAGTAAGTGATCGACTATTAATCAAGTTTGTATGGTGAAATCATTTTGTTCGATTTTGATATTGTTCCCATGGTAAAAGTTGTTGTATTTCAGCACCAGAATCAGCCCCCATAAGATTTAGCATAGGCAAAAAATAACCTTGTATATTTTACGTTTCTTTAGCGAGAAAACAGCCGATAGTTAATCGTTCCTCCCTCGGTAGGACCATACTGCCTTAATCTTAACTCCTACGAACCACAGAAATGTTTGTACATTAAACGAAGTAAGCGCCATCTGTATTTAGGCGGTGTAAGTTGAAGTAACAGTGCTATGGTTCGAACCAGTTCAAATGAATTGCTGGAATGAAGTACCACCTACCTACCTAGATGGATATTTAAGTCAACATTGTGTAGATGGTGTCAATTTTCATTTCCATATTTAATTGTCTGTAATGTAATGATTCTGATTCAGGGCTTTTTCCGTGACTTTGCCTTTGATTTGGTTTTGCCAACAATGTGCTTCCCGCTCAAGCAAAACTTGCTTTGTTGTTTGTGTTTTTCTAAATATTATCTACATGTCTTTGATGACATCGTTTATTTGGTTGCGGAATCCAGAAGCAATTTATAAATTACTGACTAGGTATGTTAAAATGGACGCCATTTATTATTATAAAAAGGACATCTCTCAATTATTTAGCCTATTAGTTTGTTTCTTTATATTTACCACCTTACTAATAATAATAACACTGTTTAACATTCGATTAAATAGCAGACGGGGGAACGGCTAATTTGAAATGTATGCAGGTACCTCCTTACCTGTCTTTCTTTCTATGTCATGACATGACCTACCTATGTCATTATTTAAAATTAATAGTTTCATGTGTTGAACAGTATTAGAATTCTTATTATGGTAAGACGAACAAAGTTGATGTTTTCAATCGTTTATATTTATATATAGGGTGGCTCATAAATCATGATAAGTAAATTTTTTACATTCGTGGTGCCCAAAGCTGTGAAGCACTTTAGGCTGTCTGTTTTCAGGACTTTTAGTAAAAAGGCTACAATTTTTTAAATACGCCACATATATTTTTTTCCCATATTTTTCCAACTGGTATTCCTTGCCTGGCCCATTACCTCGTTTCAACTTTACCTTGACTTATGATACACCCTGTGTATAAACGTTTTTGTCGTTATAGCATCACACAATAAATACATGGATGGCCACCCAAGTAGTATGTAGGTATTTGATCATGTTCACAAGACACCACCTAGCTTGGTAGCTAATCTATTAGAGTGTCGTGTCCATTCCATTGCTAATGATCATGATACATGTTAGGTAGGCCTACTCAGTATTTCTCATGCATTTAGACATCTAAGCCCCCTTGGAGCGTTTAGCATTACCGATTCGCGGCTCATTGAATCCAAATTGGGCTCGGCTTTGTGAAATCCCTTGCCTCCCTTTTCATTTTTACGAGTGTTGCTCTGGTGCTCCGCTACTAATGAACTTCTTTTAGCCTCTCTATTAATTTTGTTTTAGTTTAATCGGTACCTAACTACATACACTTTTGAATGATAAAGCTAAAGTCTGCTGCAAATCTTCAAATTTTTATGACATAAGCTAAGCCTTATAAAATGACTTTACTTTAAACGTAAAAGCACAACTGCTGACTAAATTTTCTACTCTAATCCCTTCCAGTAGCAGCACTGTGCATAAACGAATACCTTAATGCCATCATATCCCAAACTAAAATATTTAGTAACTTCTTTCTTTCTGATGGTCTTGGCGTTAGGTACCTACAGGATACGCGTGTCCATAGTGCGTTCGTGGCGTGGCGCTTAAAATGTCGCCGCTAAATTTGCAATAACGAATAGCCAATAACTCGGTTCTTACCAGACGTGAAAACAATCAAAATCTCAATCGCTTTAAAATCTCCGCAGTGTATACGTTTCGTATAAGCGAAACGAACACCTCACCGCACCGCTTTTTGACCTTTACAATCTGACCATTTCTAAGGACATCACTTTTTTTTCTATACCCAACTTTAAATCAAGTAGTGGTGTGCATATAAATAAGAACAGTAGTAAGTATTCAATGGCACATGCCGATCATGTAGCGTATATAATTTGCATAGACTCTTAAAAAATATTTATAAGGAACTTTTTATTGAAATTTTCAATATTATTGTGTATCTTAGATATTTTATGATCAAAATTATAAATATTTGTTTTAAACTACACATCAAACAAATACTTACTTAATCTAAAATATGTTAGTGTAGAAAAGCCGTAAGATAAGT
This sequence comes from Pyrausta nigrata, assembly GCA_949316185.1. Classification (NCBI taxonomy): domain Eukaryota; kingdom Metazoa; phylum Arthropoda; class Insecta; order Lepidoptera; family Crambidae; genus Pyrausta; species Pyrausta nigrata. The sequence goes on from OX438936.1 coordinate 8,798,838, forward strand.
ATTTGATTTTCATCCAATTTGATGTTTTATAAAATTATCGTTTATATAGTATTTTTGTCATTACTCGTATCTACACTAATATTATAAAGAGGAAAGATTTGATTGTTTGTATTGAATAGGCTCCGAAATTACTGGAATTCCAATGACATTTGGTACAGAGGTAGTTTGAGACCCTGGGAAGGACATAGGCTGCTTTTTGTAACGACACAAACTTGCTTTATTTTTTTTGTGCTTCGCAAAATTCTCATAAATGTAAGCGCTTTATGTACTAAAAATAACATAGTCTCCGATTCTGAATTTATGCCAATTGTAAATCGCATTTAACAAAATTTAAAGTGCATCCGTAAAGCGTGCGTATGATTGTCAGAACATCGGTCGTGACGAATGGCGTAACGTTGCTGCGGACATTTCAACTGCAAGGGGAACTTTTAATATTTTGTAGTCTGTTTCTAATTGCCCCGACAACGCACTTCTGTTCATTTAAAAAAGGAACCGAGCACTTTCGTTTTTAATTTTGTCACCGAAAGGGTGTTGAGGGTGACAGTGCCAAATTTATGCCGAGTCACATTTGGCACAGTAATTTGATCTCCAGTAACTTCTTTATTACACAATTAAAAAAGGTGTTAATAAAAACATTCACTACTTCATCTAAGCTATTTTCTAATAAAAATGTGACACGAAACTATTTTCTGATAAAATATAAATTATATATGTCTCAACTTTAACGATTAGATGCTGACTCTTGGTTTTCCATACGCTGATTAAAGTCGGATTTACGTGATTTCCCTCCTAGTCGTATAACTGCCGTCATCTATGATTGGTAAGTGAACTAGCTATTATTAGCTAACTATTATTTATTGCCAAACCAGTTGTTTACCTATTTTGCTTCTTCTTAGTCATCATTTAAAAAAAGGTGTTAAATCTGTTTATACAGATTAAACATGGCCTCCATGCACCTGAGAACTCACCCACACTAACATCTTCCCAGCGTCGTCTTGTTGCCAACTCCTGCGCAGCAGTAGAATTAAGAGGCGCCTGTCGAGTACAATCAGTGTGAAAATGTTGGTCAGGCATTGGGGCGAGGGGATGCGCTGTACGTACACTGTATTAATTGTTCAGAAGAAACGTTGCGCTGTCGTTGCGGCGTCATTTCGTCAACGCTGCGACGACGCTCAATCTCTCATTCCTGCACTTTCGGCTGTAGTTAATAGAACACCTCCGTTGCTGCCGCGATGTCATTGGGATCAGCATTATTTTATGTTATTATATTAATATTTATGGATGTGTATTATTTTACGTATATATGAGTATATTTGTATGTATGTACCTAGTATGTACGTTTATTTTTACAGTATTTTATTAATTTTTCCTTAAAAGTGTATCAATACTGAATGTCCCGCCACTGATTATCTTTCTTCATTCCCACGCCGTTGACTGGTAGAGAATGCCTTAAGGCATTAAGTCCGCCAATTATACATCTTTCTTTTTGGTGCAATAAAGTTTAAATAAATAAATATTTTATTTTACGAGATTCTTGACAACAGCTTCTTTCTTGTAAATACTTGCCCTCTCTCTTTGTTTTTATTTTTCATGGATTTCGGTTATTTATAAAAAGATTTGAAAAACATTTTTTTTTATTATTTCTGGTTGGCTAGTACATACGTATTTAGTACCTAGGTAGATACTAAAAAAATATTGTAGATGTTTTACACTTGTTGTGAACTTGGTCGAATCAACCACGGTGTGTTGTGATTAATAATATCTATTTAGAGTAAGTTTCGAATATGAAAAAAATCATTATGAATCCTTTTTTGGTAGTTTGTGTTTTTCTTATACTGTTTACTAGTGCCCTAAAAACAACAAAGAGAAATTAGACTGTAACAAAGCTGACAGGCCACGCGGGGGATAAACAAACGTTTGAACAGTCGATCAACATGCCCGCGTTTGGCTGGCTAATGGAAAATGATAATGCATGAGATCGCGCACTCTACGCACTGTGACTGTGTACATTCGCCTTTAATGTCGTATGATTAAACATGAACCGAGGACTTTATCAAATTTTGGCACGCGTTTGCTCGGGGTCGGGGCGATAGGTGTTTGCAGACCGCGCATGCATCGGCTGCTCTCAGATAGAGCCGTCAATACGTCGAGTATGCGACATCCCTGAGTGATTGCTCAACAAACAGGGTATGATCAATTTTTAGATAGGCTTCGAAGATCATATCACTCTCATTTGCAAAGACTAATTATTTGGCTAAAAGTGATCATACCCGATTTAAGTCCTACATCAGTTTAGGGGTATGATAAGTTACTTTCATACTTCTGATCTGATGAGCCGAAAATTTAATATGAAAAAATATATAATATTTAGATTGAAAGATTTTTTATAGACAAAAAATTCTTAGTTTTTGTTGGTATCAGGCACTATCACCTTTAGATATCCAGTTCACAGTATAGGTACAATCTTATTTCGCTAGTTCGGAATTGTTTTAATGACACTAAGTATGATATAACTATGCATATTCTTGAGTGGGTCATCCACGCCTTAGATTAGGTATGCACCTCAAGACATCAACACATCATGGCAGTGTCACACATTGCACCACTTTGGAAGCAGGGGAGCGTGAACTAAGCTGGATATTACGTATATATTCGACGATCCATGAACACATCTGTTTCGGATATGACAAATAATTATAGACATAGGTACTCTCCAATACAATAGTACTTATTAAAGTGGAACGATGGATGGAGGTTGCTTAGACAAGCTGCCATTTTTGTACTTAAATCTCCCGATCGTGATATATGTATAACTAACTGAATTGTATAACATCGTTTCTTAATTTGAAATTGTAGTGTTGAGCAAATCACGAAGTTATAATTCAACCCGATTAGGCTTACTTATTACCTACCCTAAATTAGGCGTTCTGTGGTTTTCCGACTCTATCTCCCATCACAGAACCCTGGTACCATAATGCATCGTCACCCGTCAACAACAGGATATGGTTCTACTTACAAGATTTGAGAGAACCATGAACACTTGAATGAATTCCATTCCTAAACATACATTACCTACCTACAAAAATTGCTAGTTAAACAAAAGAAAAGGAGTAAAATGACTTTGGTAACGATTACGCGGAGAAACCACGATTTTTCGCTATCAGAAGTATGAAATCTGTGTATCGTGTAGTTATTAATCATGTGAAGTATTGTATAGATATTGCAATAGTGAGTTAATCAGTAAACGGATCCAGTAACTAGAACGTTTTCGCACAGCACAGATAGTACTTACTCTTAGTTGAATGTTTGGGCTCACGGGCCGCACAAGATGCGGCGGGCCCCTCCGCCATCCGTCAGCCTGTCGGGTGAACGAAACTACACGGCTCTGCACTTAACTTCACGCCAACCGTACATGTGTCTACGGCTACGAGGGCCTAACTTGCTACTTGTTAATAGTTATGAAGGGAGTGGACATCCCACAGACGCCCAATTATGAGCTCCGCTGTGACGCATAGCGGTCATTCGATACCACACTCTCTGATAGAACACCCGAACTTGATTCATGATTTGCGCTAATTAATGTCCGGCTCTGTTTAGTGCAGTTCTGATATTTTGCTATGATATATCACACTTTAACTTAAGTTTTTCTGTGACAGCTGTGACCTTTCAATATATTTTGTATAATAGAACACATGAGGCGACTGCAAGCAGATTTTATGTGAAACTAAGTTAGCAACTGCATAATAAATAACAATCATGAAGACTAAACCAATGTAACGCGCTATCGGGTGCCGTAACAAATCGGGTCTATGACTTAGCTGTGTTTACAGTGTTGTGCTAGAGTGGCAGTAATATAAAGATGATCGGCCGACACGTCGCCTCATGTATAATGTGCATACAAATTTGAGTGGGCGCGGGTGGGTAGTCGCAGACTGACGACTCGGAGCACATCCTTATGATAAGAGCAAGAAGAGGAGGGTTCAGGCGACATGTGTCTGATGTGTCCGCCCAACGTCGCGACTCCCCCCCTCCCCCCTCCCTGTACACGTGTAAGTGAACACTGACGCTTGCTACGCTCTTCTACGAGGACTACGAATTCGGCCTCGTTCAAACTTTGTTCAGCTCCATATTTACATGAGGAGAGATTTTTGTATTCGGTAGAGGAACTCTCGTTTCCGCCTTAACAGTTATCATTGTACGAGCAGATATAGATTCGACACTATTTGTAAGTGTAACAACGAAGTACCTACCTAAGTCAGCTATCTTACCTAAGCTAAGTAATGCGGTTTGATAAAGTAGGACAACGCTCTATGTATAAAGCCTATCATACCTGCGAATCTTTAAGCGAATAAAGTTAATCAATTTAAGCCTTTGGATGGAAGTCCTCTAAGCATTCATCTAGAGGTAGAAACCAGAAATTAAACTGTGGTGAGAAAAATATGGTATGTTTGAGTAACTCATCATCAAGGCGATTTAGAAATACGAGCTTAGGTGCATTAAATTCATTCTAACTAAAGGCAGAATTAACTGTATTTTAGTGATTGGCTCTTTATAATCATATTATTTCCGATCCTAAACAGTGTTCAACTTCTTAAATGTGTGGTTCATGCAGATTAACAACTCCAAACTAAATTCTAAGGAAACAATTATATCTGAATACCACAATTCCGTAGCAACAGTAGTAAGCTGTGTACGTGTTTATTAAACCCCGTTTCCAAAATGTCTCGGCATGGCCCTTAACAAATCATCCTGGTTCAGTGTAGGGTTGCCTATGTAATAATAATGCTTTTAGTACATTGAATATTGCGTTGTTCGCTGCGAAGCCTACACGAGTGTTTATATTAACATACAAAGTTTAGATGCTCCCGGTTCAAAAGGAACCACCCTTTTAGGGTGGTGTTATTAGTATAAGCAAAAGACATAAAGTTCCCCCTCCTTGCTTAAACGTGGTGTGCATACAATAGAGTTGGCATTGATTTTGAGTTAAATATCACCCTTTTGCCTCTGTTCTTGCATTGTTGTACATTGGACGTGTACAAACACAGTGACATGAATTATTGTTACTGGTTCTTTTATCTCTTCCCGTTGTTGTCATTAATCAGCAACTGAATATGCATTTAATGGGTGCTTCAATACTGTGCTGTTATTAATGCTTCGGTGGTGCGGGCCCTAGAAGCTGCGGTTCTTAATAAAAGTGCTATCAGCTAATAATTTTACTAATAATGTATTCGATCAAGCGGGATTGGTTTCCAAAAGAGTTTTATTCGTTCAGACAAAGTAGGTAGGTATCTTAGTAAGTATAGGTAAAAAGAACAAACTAAGCGAATAGCTCACCAACCATTTGTTGTCAACAACGGTACCAAACCTAAGGTAAAATGATTGACGTGACATTTAATGAAAAGGGATACGATTTAATCGTAGTGGAAAATTTGTCGACGTATGATTTCACAAGTGGACATTAAGGAAGGAGAAAGCGACAATACCAGCATACATCCGGTCGATGTATTTTTAAAGAGCATTACTGTCGTATTCAATATTACCTGCTTTGAACTCTGTTTGTCAATCGGGTAATCCGTAAACACAAACTGTTAAAATCCGCTCTTTGGCGGTTCTATGGTCGAGTTTGCTCAGGTGCACCCTTTGACAATAACCTTGACAGGCGTAGGCCTCTACGAGGTTTTTTGTGCGTTAAATTGGATGATTGCAGATGCGAAATACCTAAGGACCTACCTATCTTCATCAAAAGGCTTATTGACTGATGATAAAAAGTTTCCAACTATAATAGAGTTGATTCCTAAAAATATACATAAAGGTATTAAGTGTCAATTAATATTGGTGCTGTCCTGGACTTCAAGTAATATGATAATTAGTGTTGATATGTACGGTACCTATTATTTAAATTGATAATAAAAAAAAATTTAATACATTGTCGCACTAAGTAAGGCTTCATACCTACTAACAAATGCAGATTATAAAATGAAATGTAGATTGAAGAAACCTTTATTTGAATTCCCACCCATTAAAAACATTTAACGAGGCATGGAACGCGGCAATGCTAAAATCCCACAGGCTTACTAAGTCAGCGCCGAAAAAACACAATATGTTCACATTACTTTGTCCTTTTATTCATATTTAATCTCCAAAGCGTCTACAAAAAACAATGATTTCACGGTACAGCATTAACGCATGTAGGCATAACAGATAGGCGAGCCATCCCAAAGTAAACACAAGACCATTATATATTAAAATGTTGTCAATCCTATTTACAGACATTTTACTCTGTGTTTATCTTATAAATCTATTGTGTGCTTGGCGGTCGAAATTATGGGATTTTGTGTCAATATTGACGCGAAGCGGGTTTGTCGGCCGTTGCATTTAACACGTCCCACCGCGGCATGGCAGGAGATAATGCAGAGTAGTTGCGGTGCGTTAATGCCGCGATAGATGGCGCTGCGCGGCGTGTACTTGCTGTTCAGTTGGACGGATGCGGGGTTGCACAGGTTGCACGGCAACGATTTCTGCTCGCCTGATGGTTTACTTACAGCCGCCTATGATTAAAATTCGGCAGATAAGCATTTATTTAATTATGATTATGATTACTAAATCATGTACCTACATAATTTTCGCTAAATTATATTAATACATTGGAAGTACAGGTATGGAAGGTACAGCCCGCTTGACTTAAGAAATTGTAATAAGCTAATTTGTGTATATCTGTGATTTTTACTTTACCACCTAAGATTCGTTTATTTTCAGTGAATATGATGTCTATTAATAATAAATGCATGAAAGAATTCTTGAATATTTTAATCTGGTGATTTTCCAGATTGCCAAAATTTTGTGATTTCAGTGGTCGTTTTTTTCTTCAGGTTAGATAACGTATAGTGGTAGAAAGAACCAACAAGTACACTATTAGTAGCTAGAACACGATTTCATTTTGATTAAGCATATCTCTTTATCATAAGCTTTCAGCAATAAGACCGCCTAAATTGTACCATTCTCTATGAACATTTATGTAAATTGATACTGTGTGTGGTGTGCAATAAAGAGTATCTATCTATCTCGTTTAGGCTACTGAATTCTCAGAGCCATGAAATTGATCCATCGTGTTCAGCCTACACCGAATTCGCAAATATTACACGCAAAATTCATGCGTTCAAAAGGCCGAGAACTTTTTCGACTACCTAATATTATAGCTTGAAGTGCACCAAAAACATTTCTCACGGAACGCTGATTTCTGCAGCTGGCCGCTGTTGAGGCGTGGATTTTTTCAAGGTGATTTGTCAAGCAATACATACCTGCAATTAAATAAAATAACAATAATCGACTACTCTTAAATATTTTGTATATTTTACTTTTTCTACAATATGAAAAGAGACTGACAAAGTAAATGCGAAAAGCGTCAGGCATTTGTTTGTCAATTGCTTTTTGATGATATTCACAATTTTCATAAAAAAAGGTTGTACAAAAGGGTGAATTGAACGTCTCTGCTGAACAAAGAGTTATTCGGTAAAAATGTGGTATGTCGGCAGACGCTGCCGGGATGTCATTAGCGAAGCCCGGCCTTTCTAATGCCTAACTGTGCGCCGCCCCCCATTGTCGCGATAATAATGAGCAAAATGAGCAACTACTATTAAGCCTTCTGCTACGAAGATATCAAAAAATATTTTTCAGCTACGACGATCGCTTATCGCATAGTGAATTTGTGTTTATTCAAGTTATGTGTTTGCGGGATTATCGTAGAAAAACATTAATTGATTTTGCGGTGATAATAATATAAGAAGGTAGCATGGGAAGTACCAGGGGCCGTAGCCAAATGGCAATCTTTCTAGGGCGAACTTCGCTACCGCCAACGAAATGTCAAAATATGTATGCAAAAGTCGCGTGATGTTTTAACGGAATATTGCTTTCTGTTAGGAAAGCTATATTCCGTTTAACTCTACGAAGTGGTTTTTGTGTTTCGATGTGTGCTATTTGTTTTCTTGTTATTCAGATTTTTAAATAGGTTGAATCTACAAACTCCGCGGAAAATAGTTTGTGCTTTCTCGAATATCTACGATATCGTTATGTGACTAATGATGACTTATCTACTTAACGATGAAAAGAAGTTAAACAACTAGGTTTTCCATTTTTGCTAAAAGATTTTTCTTCTAACCTATTTTTAGCACAACAGAAGCAGCAATTTTTGGAAAAATCCGTTTGAAAAAAAAAACTTACTTAACATACCTAATAAATGATATGAATAAAAGCACTGCGCTGTTCAAAATTTAAATATTTTATACACATGTATCCATTTATATGAAACCGCTAATACAAGGCATCAATATTGTTTCATGATGTCTCTAGTCATTGTTACAAAAATAAGCGTTTGTTGCAAAGAGGCACGTTTTAAGATATTATAATGTAAGGGGACTTCTCAGTGGGACACGACCGAATAGGGCTCGCAGTGTTTGCATTCGTGTGATTTATCAACGTTACCGGATCAGCTTCGTCAAATGTGAAGGTCACCAAACTAAATATTAAGTCAAGTTTACTTGTCTTTCCCCTCGTGAAAATGAATCACATTTTTATTTTGTTGTCTGTTTTCACAGATTGTCCGGATCGCAGGCTTTGCTCCGGGTGAAGATTACGTATTTTCGCCTGTAGCCGTCTCTATCACTCACGCCAACATGGCAGCGCGAATAAGTGTTGGAGTAAGGGCACATTTAAGACCTCAGAGACGTGCAATTCATCCTCAATTAACTAATATTTAAGCGTAATTCTGGAGTAGGTACCTGTATTTTGGCTGTCTTAGATATTAAAAAGTAAGTCTAAATGTTATATAGAAAAGCTTTAGGCTGAAAAATATCTTCGATTTTTGAAACAAGTCATATACCAATATATGTTTTTTTAAACTTAAATACAATTTACCGCCAGGTGTCAGGCTCATTTTTTTTGGAACGCACTTTGTTGAAAGACCTGAGAGCCATTTAATCACAATTCAAAGTATAAAGTATGTTTATCCAGGCCGTTTCTGTGACCAGAATCTCTGAGATGACAAGACAAACAGAAGGACAATGCGAAACTGTAATAACTCCTTGTTGTTGCCTTATCTATACCGGCCAATAAAGTATCACAAGTTTGTTAGTATGTTTGGAAGAACTAATATCTCGAAATACTGAACCGAAGTGTTGGGCAAACTGCGCTAGCTCGTATTTTGCCTTTATGTGGTTCAGGGTCATACCCCAATTTGGAGGGCTGCTTAAGGATTACTCTGAGGATGTAAGATGTCCCAGTTCTTATAAAGTTCATCGGTATGGACGGCGGGAGGGATGCCCTGCAGTCGCGACCTTAAGTAACGTTCACGCTCCACCTCTATGAAATGCGTATTTACATTACCATGCCGTGATGAAAAATTCTAGAAGGGAATCACCTAAAGCATAATAAACCGTCTTAATGACCCGTCGATTTGCTACATTTTTGAGTGCTTAGAAAATTTAGATAATCTTTCGCAGACATGTTTAGAGTATCTTCATCAGTGGCTTAAAACATAGAGTGTGGTCAATTAGAACTCCGAGATTTATAAGTTCAGTCCGCTGCAGAGCAAGGCAACGGCAGTAGTCAAAACGAAACTGGGGGCTTCAACCATGGCTTGTGATACTGCATGTGGGTGGCGGCAGATAGGTAGTTAGTTCTCATAGCAAATGGGACATATTTCGTTTTAGCAAAGTTCAGGGTCTGGGGTGTTTTGCCTCAACCATTGTAATTAAAACATACTTTGTAAAGTCGATTTTGAAAACATGCAAGGTTTGTTAATTTATGCCTGGTTATTATATTTTGGCAATACGCAGGTAGGTACACTTTCATCTCAGCCTTTTTTCTGTTCCGCTAATTCTGCGGTGTGTATACTAGGCAAAGACTGTATTTTAATATTAAATTGCCCCTACTCAAAGCTGTTGCGTCGCTAGTTATTACTAAAATGTAATGATTTTACTCACTTAAAACAGATTTTAACTTTCCTGGACACATAGAAAAGGTGAATGCATTTACTGAAGCGGTCGGTTTACATCGTGTTTGTGAATCACTCTGCTTTTGTAACGACTAACCGAGCACAAACATTGGAACGCATGGCAGTATGCGTAACAGTATGCATAGAAAGCCCTCGTTATGTTTGACTTCGTGTGATTTATTGGCTTCGTCGGATTTAGAGACACGCAGGGACTACGATGCGGTGTTGCGTTACGTGCGGCTATTAGGAACACCCCCACCCTTGCAATATTGGATCAGGGCCCATCAAGAGTTGATAATCAAACCCCAATAAGCGTGGGCGCACGCTTTGACAATGGCAACTAATGGACATCATTTCCCCAGTTCACAACAACAGAAACAAACGATTTTTCACAATGCAATAGGTACGTTTTGGAATTAGAAATGTGTACATTTTGTATAACGAATGATAACTGTCTGGACGGCTTATATTGTATGTACTTAAATAATGTAATAAAATATTAATCTCCTATATATATTAAAATAAAAACTAAACTAATGACTGACTGACTAACTGACTATTGACTGACTTACATACACACATCAAAAAAAGCTTACGATCACTTTGAAAAATCGAAATCTTTTTGTTACGGTAGATTATATTATGATTTCTTCTTCTTTTAAGATTCTCTATTTAAAAATATACAATTAGAATACAAAACAATAAAACAGTTCAATTGTTTTTCCATATAAAAAGGCTTTCAGTCATAACTTACGCTCACTCAGAAATCAGATTTAGTCAATTTTAATGGATTTTAAATACTTTTTCGCAAAAAGTTGTGATTAAAAAAATGCCAAGAGGATTATCAGAAGTTTTACGAGCAAGAATAGTAACTTTGAGGGAAGAAGGATAACAGCACGAGAGATTTAGCACGCAGACTTGCTATATAGCAAGTCACTCACATTGGGATATCCCAATCCTGTGTCGTGACCACGTTGCTAGGTACCACGGGATGAGTAATTTAGCTGACCGACCCCGCAGTGGTCGCCCAACTGTTTTGACTGCTGCCCAAAAGCGCTATATTAGATTGCTGGCAGCCCGTGACCCAACAATCAACGCTACTAAAATAAAAGCAGAAGTTCGGGCCGCCTCTGGGCTTGAAGTTAGCACTCAGACCATTCGGAATTGCTTGCACCAGGCTGGATTACGAGCACGGAGGTCTTGGCAATGCCTCTGAATTCCCGGCAACATCAACGACAGAGATTGGAGTGGGCTACGCTTCGGCAGAATGAAGAAGATGAAGAAGAAAACATTTGGCAAAACTGTCTCTTCGTTGACGAATCGCGAATCAGTGCTCATCCAGATAACCGACGTGTCCGTGTCTGGAGAAGACCAAGAGACCATGAAAGGCAAAGAACTGCCACAGGGACAGTTCAGCAAGGCGGAAAATCGGTGTCCTTTTGGGGTTGTATTATTATTAGAGCTAGAACATCTTTGATCCCGTATCGAGGCTTCATGACAGCAGACATGTAAAAAGCAGTTGCTATTGATGGAATTATCAGACCATTCCGAGTAAAACATGGGCACCAATTGTACTGGTCGATGATAGTGCCCGCACATCGAGCTCAACGAGTCAATGCTGCTCTCCGAGAATACGACAACATAAGGTTAGACTGGCCCGCCGGCTCGCCTGACTTAAACCCAATAGAGCACGTGTGGGATGTTCTTAAGCGAGCTGTTTGGAACCGTAAGCCACGTCCCCAGACAGTGCCAGAGCTCAGGGAAGCCGCTTTTCAAGAATGAGACAGGTTACCCCAAGAAATGCTGGATAACTTGATCCTCAGCATGCCCAGGAGGATCTCCGCATGTCTTCGAGCCAGGGGAGGAGTTATATTATATTGAATAAAAATATTTTATTTATAAATTGTCGTTTAAGTTTGGTTAAACAGTATTTTCCTTTATATCAAAAACCTCTTACATTTGCATAATGGTAAATTACTCAATTTTTGTTATTAAAAAATCAAAATTAGTTTTATTTCTTATTATCAAACAGGGTTTTTCTATTTAAAGAAAACACACAACAAAACATTATTGTTGATAAAGATAAATTTAAAGAATTATATCAGTTTATGCTAGTGATCACAAACTTTTTTTGATGTGTGTATATCAATGTAGGTACAGCCTAAACTACTAGGATTAGAAACTGAATATTTTGTACCATCATGCTTCATTTTATAGTGTATGTAGGTGAGCTAAGTGACTAATAAAGGATTTTAGGAAATTAGACTCCTAGGGTCGTAAAATAGGGAGGGTTAGTTTGTATGAAACTCCGTCAATTTTGAAGCTAAAACGATAAAATTTGGTATCAGTTATAGCTATTTGTTTAAAAATAATAATGACGTAGGCTATTTCAGGATTTTCGAAAATTTTACCTCATAGGGAGTGAAAAGGGGGGTGGAAGTTTGTGTGGGAATTCGACATTTGCGTGAACGAAATCTCGGCAAACCGCTAGTTTACTTATAAAAGTAAGTAATATTTAGTAAGTTGCTCTAAAGTTTTGCATCCTTGATATTTGCAATCATTGATAAGCAGAAAGTAGTTAGTACTGTCTTGTTTTGTATTTACGTCTTGCGCCTGATCTCTCTACAGTCATGTCGGACTGCCGTCTCACCGAATTATGAGAGTGAAAGAACAGAGAGTGCACCTGTGTATTGCGCACACACTTGTGCACTATAATATCTCCCGCGCAGTTGACTAATCTCTGTTGAGACAGGCCGCTGTAGCCGAAATTCTGCTAGGAGGACATTATTTTGTATTAAACTAATATATTTTTTGTTAATCAAGATAAATCTATTTATTCGACAAAATCGGGTTTTGCGATGCAGCTGAGCTTCCCCTAAACTACCCTATTAGTTAGCCAGAGATCGGTACGTAAGTACCGAAGTTGTCCGGCAGACATGAGCTTAACGCAAATAAATTAATAAGATAGTCCTTTAAAATATTTCCGTACTTTTATGGGCTTTAAGATGTCTGTAATAGTTTCGAGTGATAGGAAGTAAACATATTGTGGCATTGGCGGGAGCCCAAAGCACATAAGGCTTATTACAAAATTTTCCCAGCATATTTAAGTATGTGGCTATTATCTAAAATGTCAACAAGTCCCCATTGAAGGTGGTTCTGGTAACCGCCGGTCGTTCGCGGACAATGAAGAGGAGGGAACCGGGTGTCATCTGCTTTCAACATAATTAAAATCACTTTAAATAATGCCACTAAGCGGTCGACCCGGCCGTGGTTTTATTTTAAAAAGTGCTATTAGCATTAAATTTAGTTTTGCGGATGATTATGTCGCGCTCAGGCTTTGGAGAACATTAACCGCTCACAATTTTTGTGAATTATTGTTCCGGCCGCGTTCCCTCGCCTTTTATTACAAGCTAATTCCAAATTTCGACTATTCAGCTTAATATGTCGTGAATATATAGGTACCTACATAATTAATAATTAAAACATTAAGATTAATAAAAACCATCTTAAGACTACTTTGAAAAAATATTTTCTGTCACTATGTCCATAAAAATGATAAAAATGTTATGTAAAAGTTGTGTAACCATTTACCAGTAGTTTGCCGTTTATGTACTTTTTATATACATTGTATTGTTGCATACTTGTGTTGTAATGTAAGAGATCGTAGATCTACGATCTCTTACTTGTATTTTATGTATTTAGTATTTTATGTTATTAACGATTGTAATTTTAGTAATGTGTAAAAAGTACTTACAGTCATGTATAATGTCCACGAGAACTACTGCCGACAAACTGTTTCTCAATTTGCAATTTGGCAGACGGTGTTTTTTGTAATGTACTTTGATACTTTGTAATTAAAACAATAAACAATTGTATTTTTTAATTACTCAATGTCTACGAATAGCAGATACTTAGGTAACTTCTGTTACTAATTGGGTAATAGTGAATAATTTTATTGTAACATAAACATCTATATCAAAACATGTACTCTGAAAAATTAAAAATAATAGTAATAGGGACCATTATTTTTACATTATTAGGAAAAATATTTCCACCATAATATTTCAAGAAAAGTAATTAACTTTCGTTACCAACAAAAAAAACTTGCATTGATTCATGGCAGGTTTAATTATCTACCTAACAGTAGTTGATAAAACTGCACGACATAGCGCCACCTACACAAAGTAAAACACGTGCAATCAGAACATAAAGTGCGCTCAGAACACGCTTATCGCCCGATCAGGGGCTAAGAATTGTAAGAATCGGAGAGAAAAACAATCGCCCTCGGAATTCTTTTAATTTATCCGTCGCAGTTTTAAATCGGTGTTAAGATTCAGCAGTCGAAAGGTTTTTTTCTTCAATTATCAGCTTCGATCTCTACGCGGGCTTACGATAGCTACTGAGCCTCCAACACGCCAATACTCGGCTCTGGTAATAAGAAAAAAAAAACGCCCTGAAACTTTCGCTTTGCCTGTCAACCAATCCAATCACCTCTAAATTAAAAGTAAAAGCAACACTTAAGTACTTTTTTAGGTTATATTTATGTTTTAAATAGATTTGGCAACTTACTTTTGCACTCTGATCCTTTAAGTAAGTAAAGTAGCTAAATCACTTGTATTATAGAAATAAAATAAATGGTACACGCACTTAGAACCTAGACTCGATACAATATAAGTACTTCTGTAAAAATCATGGATTTCTACGTTCCTCTTACGGTTTTAGATAGCTCTTCTTAACAAAAAATATTAAATATACATTTATAGGTAATTTAAGTGAAAAAACACGAGTCGAAAGGAAGATTTAGTGTAATAAAAATATCGATTAAGCTTTTGGACCTGTCTAATTTTCAATATGATTTATTTCGTTACGGGTTTTAAGACAAGTTGTTTACGAAGGGTAAACAACTTGTAAAGGGGGAAGGTTAAACTAAACTTTTAGAATAACCCAGCAAAAACAATGTCACTGCTATTACATAGATCCTAGCTACATAAGAATTGCATTGGTAGAGCTGCACTAAGCACCTTAAAGTTCGTCACCAGAACTGAAATGAAAATCTAAGCACTAAGTATACTAGAAAATATATTTATTGTAAGTCGCTAGTAGATTGGATATACGATTTCTTTGTAAAATCACACCTGTCACAACTGCACAAGATTTGCAGTTATTTTAACATGCTCTCGTGCATACAGTAAGCAAAGTGAAAAATTCACTAAAATGTGCGTTATTAAAATCAATTTTTTTTTTAAGTAATACCATTTTTTTTCCTGACAGCATAACAGGCTGTCTTAATGGCAACGAGGAGTAATACCAATTCCCAAGCAGAAACTTCCGTTAAAATTGAGCTGACCAGTGAGCAATATAAATTAACCACGAAGCATAAACTTACATGAATAGAGCGTGACAATTAATTAACAAATACTCGAATTTCAGCGTGGCCATAGTTTCGGTCAAAACATCGAAACGGTTAGGGGTAAAAAAGTATGGAAAATCTATCATTCGCGATACGTTAGTGACATGTTAAACTATCAAAGCCACTATAAAAGCTAGCAAAATATTGCTTAGTAGACAACTACTTAACCCTCCTCTTTTTTGCCTAGATATCGTTAAGAGACGCTGGTCAGAGAGCTAGTCGGACTTAATTAGTTGTTTTACATATCCCACAGTACTTATCTAAAATCTACTTTAAGCGTGTTCAAACATAGAGTTGTACATTTTATTACCGTTTGTTATAGCTACGAAAAAAAATGTTGCTAAGCAAAAATCGTATAAGGGCAATGAACATGATATATTACGTACAAAACTCACTAACCGTCCAGAACTATTAAGGTCATAAAATTCATCCGAAGTATAAACGTAAATTTTACGGTATAACCTCACCACGCTATGTGGGTTTAATACCGAAGCACTATCTATAATTAAACAATGGTTGTGACCCACGCCCTTCCATTACAACCCGACAGTGACGTTTAACACATTCAGATAATCTCACTAAATCGCTATAATCTCAACTTGGGACGAAACTTAATTCAATTCCACGTTAATTTACTTATTTGAAAACGAGAGCACCCGCGACACAGTTATCAGGGCGAGCCCCTCGGGCAGTTAAGGGATCATCTGGATTTTCTTTTTACGAATTAATTTAGATATGATACCTATTAGATTTAGTTTATAGTAGGTTAATAGGTATACATTTTTATCATGGGGATGTCCATTTCTACAATAAATCTACCTTTAAAAAATTTGAAAAGGAAATAAATATGTGTTTATCCAATTCTAATAGGTAAGGTAATTGTATTCTTAGAGCAAATTATTAAAACTTATTTTCCTTAATAACTAATGAGTGGGCGTTAAATAATTTAAGTTGGCGTTAAGCGTATGGTCTGTTATTAATATACGTCAGATATTTCTGGTGATTTTAATAGCAATTAATTGTCTTAAATAAATTGCTTTTAAATGAACGAAATAGGTCTGAACTGTCCATTCAGCCGGTAGCTGTGACAAATAAGTAAATGATAGAGCTTTACCAGAGTTTAAGTCTGTATGCACAGGAATGATAAATCTCATTATTTAAATCGGTACAAAAGATAGGCGAAGAGCTGCTAGTATTTTTAGGTTACGTCAGATCGTTCGGTCGGTGGAAGATACGTCGTTGTGTCGCCGGCCGCAGCAAACGCCGCCTGACGTTAACAAATTACATCGGCTGTCAACTTTCTGAAACAATATACGAGTTGGCGTTTAACTTATCTCGGAACTTTTCGTCTTGTGTAGATAAAATTTTGTAATACTAAATTGTCATTATGGTTAGTCGAGAGGCCAGTGCTCGAGTCGTAAGTCACATAGTAGATAATATTTCACTGGGCGCGGTGCGGCCACCGGCTGCAGTTGCTATCTTTTCAGTTAGTATTACAGTTACCGAAGCGATTTGTTGATTTATCTTTGTTTCTTTAAGGTTAAGGGTCAGCTTTAAGTTATTGTTCGTTTTTATGTTAGTGTCATATTGTAACTAAATCGGCAGGTAATATTCAATGCCAAACAACAGTGATGACGTAAAGCTAATTAAAATCATATGATATTTTTCTGTTTAATTTTATTATACATATTATTCCTTTCTATTACTATAATTTATCATGTAATAAGAGAGACTTTTAAGCTGTTTGAAACTTCATAATATCCTACCCTATCGGACCACTCTTAGACCATTGTATGAGTCCATTACCAACGTGTGCTTGAGTTGGTCTTCGAGAATCATTAAGTTCAAGGCACACACGACACAAATTTAATAAATAATTTTATTTGAACACGTACATTTGTAAAAAAATGTAAGAATGTAGGTAGGTAAGTCAAGCTTAGGTACTTTTTGCATCATAAGTCTATATTCATAGTCGTTTATAAATCAGTAGTGTTCGAGCTAACGACTGGCATACATAAGTAACTAACTAACACTCCAGTTAACAAGTTCGTAATTAGAAGGTGGACTGCTTCTCTTACTAAACACTTCGCTAACTCACCAGCACATCACGAGAAGTATCTTATACTTTATTCATGGCGGATAAATTACTAACCAGATTACCCAATGAAATTTAAAATCAACAGCAAAGTTATAATAGTGCCTACTTGTTTTGATGTGTATAATTTTGAATGGGATTAACGTAATCTGACAGAAGTCTAAGCGAGATTTTATCGCGGACAAGTCGAGTTTTTACAGTAAAATATTGCCTTTTTGGACAAACGGTATACAGCGCAACCCACGTTCTTTGACAATCGCTGGGCCCGTCTTAAAAAACTAATCACATAAGTTTTTTATGGGAGTGAAGCTAGAAGTGATTTGTCCAGGGTAATCTATCATTCAAGCACTATGGGAATAATTAGTGTCAGCGCGCGCATCCGGACGGAGTGCGAGCCAACAATGAACCGCGTGACGCACCATTCAAACAAACCATTAATAATTTTGAACGCTAGTTTTTCTAAGACAGATTCACTCTTGTAAATAAATGGTACAGCGGATTCTTAACTACCTACTTACGGAGACATTTTTTTACTGCGGCGAGCCGTTAGGCGGCACTCTCACCGCCGCGGTTAAGAAACGGCAATTTTGACGTTTTGAGTTGCTATGAAAAGGTTTGCTTTACACGTATAACAAAAAAGCCTTTAAATAACTAACGATGTCGTTTGCGTGCGCAAAAGCTAAATACACATTAAAAAGTATTTAGCGATTAAAAGGCAGCCGTCGAACAGTTAAAAGATGCTGCGACTTTCATTGTTCGAATACTTAACACCGAAAAATGTTAAAAATGGTTGAGGGAGCGCAAACGGTCACGGTCGCACACCACGTTTTGTATGAACCGAAGCGGTGTTAACGACCTCAGTTTCATTCCAAGATATGTTTTAATACGCATTTTAATAAAGCTCGTATTGTTTAGGCTATTTTGGAATAAATTAGCTTATGTCGTTATATTCGAACCGCTCGAAACACCCGGAATTTTAATAGTAATTAAGCATGCAGCCGTAACAATGTAAAAATTGTTTCTTTTTTCCATGAGATATGTTAAGCTCAGTCAAAACTGTATATTTTTATTTGTTTAAATTCTTTGCCAGTATTAACTTATCTGTAAAGTTAACAGTTACCATATCCATAATTGAAGACCTTTAACTAAGATATCAAATTAACAACCACTGGTTTGATTGTCTCTTACTCAAGTTAGTAGGTACCTAGTAGTAGGTACCTACTCCAATTCCCCTGGAATCTTTTTATCTTTATATTACCTATTATACCATTGATTTAATATTTCAGCTAACAAACAACAAACGAATATAAACAGATATTAAAATTAGGTGAAATCACGACATCTCTCGAACCCTGTTCTAGCTTCATATAATAAATACTTTATCCAAATATGCGATATGGTTACTGTAGTTTTACAATATTTTCCCACACGTCGGATTTGAGAGGAATGATATTAGGTACTCTAGCTAGATGAAGGAGTTAGTGAATAATAAGGTACTTAGAAAGCTTGTTTTTCCGTAAGTAGGTATTCTAAATCTAGAGTTAATATACAGGGTGCCCCAAAATGCGAAGTCAACCCGAAACCGGGTAAAAAGGCAAGTCATGCTTGTTATCAGAAAAATGTGAAATAAGTATCAGGATTCAACAGCATGAATGGAAAGACTCCAGCGTTACGTCAGCGCGCCGTCCGCTTGTTCACAAAATGTTAAATAAAACAACTAGCGGATTTCCGCGTCGCAAATGTCGATTTTCCATACAAACTTCCAAACCCCTTTTTACCCCCTTAAAAGTTGAATTTTCAAAAATTACTTAGTACTTAATTTTAGGGTTACGTAGCCAAAGGGTGAAAACGGGACCCTGTTACTAAAAATCCGCTGTAAATGTCTGTCTGTATGTCTTGTTAGTCATCTGACTGTATCTCATGAACCGTGACACCTAGATAGTTGAAATTTTCACAGATGACGTATTTCTGTTGCCGCTATAACAACACATACTAAAAACAGAATAATATTAGATATTTAAGCGGGGCTCCCATACAACAGATGCGATTTTTTTGCCGTTTTTCAAAGTAATAAAACGTTAAACATAATAAAATACCCCTAGACTTCAATTAAGGTCAGTGGAGTTAACAATGTATTTGTGTCTGTGAGTACCATACCTATGAACTCGAAATCTGCTGAGATGATTTCGATGGGCATAGCAAAATTTGAACATGTAGGTAGTGCGGTGCACAAAATAGGCTGTGTTTCATTTCAATAGGATATTACCTCCAGAGATGTAACCTCTCTTTACCATACGAAGTGCAATGGTACAAATGGTGCCGATGGTAATAGGAAGAGTCATCATTAAGTCCACGCAGACAAAGTTGCAGGCACCAGGTAGTTCTATAATAAAATAATAAGTACCCCGAAATTTTAGCACGTAAATAAAATTTACGAGCCGAGATAACTGGCTAACGAAACTTATTACGGGAAACAGAAAACTAGAAAACATAACTGTTGCATTGTCTCCGGGTGTTATAGCAAATAATAACTAACAAGACACTGTACACACGTCATTTAACCCAAACCAAAAAAATTACACGTCTAAGTATGTACACTTACTTAGCGTCATAATTTATGCTAATTAAACTGTTTTAAGCTTAACAACACATTATTATTACGCTATATGGTTCCGTACACGGATTTATAACTTATGATGTCGGTTTCTTTTCACAATCGACAGTGATTTTTGTAACAATTTTAATTTGTTCTTAACGCGTTTCTTTCATTCCTGTAACATTCAGTAGTAGAATAAAATACATAGATACTCAAAATAAAAAGACAAAAGCAATACTTTTAATGTAGATCCCTAAAAATGAAATAAAAAACTAACAATGGCGATTAACCTCCTCCCAAATATTTCTGAACGGGGCCTGCTCTCATTGTAATAAAGAACTCGTTTATAATTAGCGCTGTATATTAAATATAATGTCTAAAACGTGATAATAAGGAAGTAATGTAAGCAAGATCGTTATAATAAAAAATAGAGATTTCTTTATGTGTACAACTAAGTGAGCGAACGTCGTATTAATTGCTTTACAGCAGCTGTTAACGTGTATGAAATACAGCTATCCTCACACCAGGGGGCATGTTATAATTTGATTTTGACTCTAAACCAGCGCGTTCTCATTTTAAGTTATTTCGGACATCTGAATCAAATGACGGCTACTTCGCTTCGCAATGCTCAATATTATGATTTGCAGACACTAACTTTTATTTGACGGATAATAATAAAATGTTATTTCTTCTTTGAAAGTGAATATCAAAGCAATAAGATCCGGGCAGATTTTTTGGTATCATTGGCGCGGTTACGCAGAAGCCGCGTATCTGCCGACAGATTTAACGAGTCAACCAAACAACGCCCTCACTGAAATCTTTCACCTGAATATTAAGCTCTTTGAGTAAAAATAAATCTTTCCGTTTCTCCGAATAACAACAGTGTCAAGTCAACCTTAGAGCAAAGATTATATTTGTCATCGACGATCGCATTAAGCTCGTTTACGGGGTGTCTCAGACGCGGTAAACGATTTAGTCAGAATAGCGACTGAAGACTCTCCCACATACGGAACAGATGTTTTGTCATCACACCACCTTCTTGCTACATATACCTACGCATACTTTTCGCCTCAACTAACTTAAAATAAACAAAAAATAGACACTTAGAGCGCACACGTCTACTATTTATAAAGCTGTCATTTCAGCTTAAAGACCTAATGAGCCGTTTCTAATATCGTATGGTGGTTCTCATTTGGTACCGAGTTTGTTCACGTAATTACTATCCATTTTCTGAACTGTAGTCACGCTTTGTTTAGTGTTATAGTTTCTCACTTACTTAAGGGGAAGAACACTACAGCTCACACAGTATCAATTAATGACCTATACATTATTTTTTATGCCAATTGTATTAAGTCGTTTGTAATGTATGCCAATAATGAGGTTGTTACATTTTGTTCTAACATGAGTTACAATGCACGAGTGCTGTGCTCAATGAACCTAAGGTTATTGTTTATTCATGTCTTCGCGCGTTTTTATAAGAAGTACGTTTCACACGATGGTTGCATTAGCATCCACTCTGTTGATGATGAAGAATCATTCTATGGGTAGGGGAACACCACTGTTCTGTATTCGAATGGAGCTTCAAAAGCGTAAAGGCTTTGAAAAATATTCCGGTATTAGTCGGCGACGCCACCTGTCCGTTCACACTCGACCTCCGGAATTTTTCGGTATCGCCGATGCAAAGTTTCTCGTTAATATGCAAATTAAGAGTTATCTGCACAGAGGACTCGTGGATTTAGGGTCACTTTCAAATAACGCGAAGTGCTCGGCTAAATGAAAATTGGGACTTCACGCCCTGATTCTGTCCGGACCCGTTTAAAGATTTAGCATAATTATGAGATTATAACACTTTTGTTGTATGTATATTATGTTTATCGTAGTACATTCATTAACATATGATTGTGGTTCAAATTCGTGACGTTTAAATTGTATCTAACGAACTAAAAATTTTAATAATGTGTTACAGTGCTTAGTTAATTCAAGTAGACTAGAAAGAAACACATAAAACTGTTTACTGCTTAGTGCGGCGTTACTTTACTTTATAGAATATACCTACAACTATTCGTTTGTTTAAGCTTATTTATTTTATTTAAACTTTTTGCACACAGTTTATTGTACAAATGGCGGACTTAATGCTAAAAACATTCTCTACCAGTCAACCATAGGCCCCAAACAGAAAATACAGGCGGTGCAAGATAGCATATTATATATACTTCTAGACATATTCGTGTTTTGTGTATAACTAATGAGGTATCAACATTTGGTTACCATAACTATAACATTTGTAGAGAGAGAAATTATTGCAAGAAAAATAATATATAGCTAGTATAATATATATAATACTAGCTAAACTAAAAATAGTACGACGTTCGCCGAGTCAGTTGGCTATAAATAGATATCTTAAAGTAATACATATCACCTCTAGTTTTCATGAAGTCTGTGTAATAAACTCAAAGTTCGTAACTTTGACATCATGTGTTTTTTTCTTCTCTGAATCAATCGTCATAGGTACAATTCTTTGTCTACTCGAACCATGGAGTAGCAACACTTGGACACATACAGGGCTGCAGCCAATTACCGCTCGGCCACATAAAGACACCGTCCTGCCCTGCTCCGACGTGGCTGGCTGGCAATTAACTCCCATGCGTGGTGAAAAAGATTTATCAAACCCACTTGTACGGATTCACTCACCAACGTATCGATTGACCATCCTGTATGTTTGTTTGTATTTCACTCACTGTCTTTCTCTCTCATCAAACATGTGAAAGACATAAATAAATTAATAAACATACAATGTGGTCTCTTTTAATTGCTTAAATTATTGTGTACAAATTAACTTGTATCCAATAAATAAAACATCATTCAAGCATTTTAATTCATGAGCGCTCTAAATATTTCAATGAGAGTCCTCATCAGCATTGATTGAAACCCCGAATTAAATTATATTTTAAATAAATCATATGAAAAAAGTCTCATATTGTTTATTTGAAATTCCAATAAAATAACATTTAGTTGGTATGACAAAACCAATGCTGGACAGGATTCTTGGCGGAATACTAATATGGCTTAAAGAAGAAATAAAGAATCGCATAATGTTGTGTCGTATTTGTAATATGGACATCGATAAATCATAGGGAACCGACCACAATCGTTCCGATGACATGGCATGCTTACAAAAAATAATACAAGCCATCATTCAGATGCCCCGTAGAATTGGGTGGGAGCATAGCTCTTGCTAGGGTTGCAATACTGAAGTCTTGGTTCACAACTTGCAGAACAATTTAATATCGGAATATCAACATAATTTAAAAAGGCAAGTTGCAAAAGTCAAGGTCTAATTGAACTCGCCGCGTGGTTGATCAGACCTGGAATTCAAACTCCGACTCTTTGTCTCGGATCCATGCTACTGCACTGAAGAGGCAGCGGCGGATTTTGGATGAAAAATCTAGTGCAAAAACTGTCGGAATGTGGTCGCCATATCTGAAGTCCGGGCTCGATCCCCGTTCGGGTCAACATAGAAATCCATTTTTTATATATTTCGGGTCTGTGATATGTTTTGGTACCACCGTTGTTGCAATAACAAGTTTTTTAGCTACTTTGGAATCAACCAATAAAGGCTGTTTTTGTGGTTCATATGTTGTCCTATATTTATTGACTTATCTATTCTAACTATAAAAACTGCTTAAGATTACGCCTTATTTAGCTTCTATCGTCTTTATTGATAAAACTATGATAAACGACCCAAATTTAACTTTGACTTGGATAAAGACAGACAATATAATTATCATGTATGCAAAATATAGGTAAATTTTCTTTTTATGACAGTTTGTACCACTTTTGCCATCCTTAGTGTAATCACGATTCAGACACGAGCAAAAGACCATTTTATGTTAAATGTTAATATGAAGACCTGTCCCTAATTTATTTATCTATTGTATCAGACTTTTAAAAATAATAACAATTCGCATTTTGTATAAGTACTTACTTATGAAAAAACTTATTTTTAAGTACCTAATAAGATCAGCGTTTATTATATATGAGTATAAACGTATGATAAAAATTTAGTTAAGATAATAAGAAATGATTTAAAAACATTAATTAATGTACTTGCCTATATTATGTTATTAAACCTTTAACAGCGTTCAAGCATAACTTATAGGTGAAATTACATCCAGGTGGGGAACAGCCTAACGTATTTTAAAGTATGCATACATTCCCTTGACGATCCCGACTCATTGTTCGCAACCACAGAAAGAACAAAACACTAACCAAGATGGAGATGTCCAATATTTTAGATGGCATAGCAGTCGCCGCTACGAAATCGGAATTCTTGGTTCAAGGATCCCCCAGAGATCTAAACATAGTATAAAAAACATCTGTAAATCAATATCGTTAAAGTCCTTAATGGACTGCGATTTTGTTTGTACAATGAGACTGTATCGGGACGTCCGAACAACGCTTTAGTAACCAGGTATGCAATAGATAACCATGTTTTATGCTAATCCCGTAAACAGAAACATAACTTACAAATTTTCGAGAGCCTTGGTAAAGTTAATGTTTTCGTCCCGTGGAAGAGGGCTTTATTACAAGGGTCTACACCCAAGTGTACACACAGAATTAAGAGCAATCAACCCGTAGATTGTTATGTTGACTTTTGCCCGTCATCGGCTATTAAGATTTCTTTGTTATAGAAACATGTTGGACTATTTACACAACACGTTGCTCTCAGAGAGCCTTTGTAAAAATATCTCGAGACTTTTTTAACATTCGTTCTCGTTGGTCAGCACATATCGCTCTCACGAGTTTGAATGAAATCTTCCAGTCACTTAGCGCGACGTCAGAATTTGCTTTCAATATATGAATCACTTCGATAGCTTTATTATTATACAAACTGAATGATGGCGATATAGATTGGTGGATGCAACAATACTAGCATCTTAAGGTGACAATGACTCGTGATTGCCGTGTGAGAATATAATTGAATTACGAAGCTAAATAGTTTAACATTGACTCACCACCTAAAAATGTTGATTGGCTTTAAGAGAGTAATTTTCTCAAATAAATCTAGTTCAAGTATATTTTGAGTAGTTACTCGCGATTGACTTCAGATAGGTCTGAGAAGATATAAATAATGAATAACCGTTACTATAAACGATAGCATACTCGTATCTAATAAATACTACTTTACGAGTATATGGACCCTGCTAGATGGACCGATGACCTGAGGAAGGTGGCCGGTGGTGGCTGGATGCGAGAAGCGGAGGATCGTGAAAGTTGGCGACGTCTTGGAGAGGCCTATGTCCAGCAGTGGACTGCAATAGGCTGATATGATGATGATGATGATACGAGTATCTAATAGTGGTACTAAAAAACGAAAATCTATTTTTGTAAGGTGTTTCACGTAACTTGTTTGATATTATTTCATCAAGTGATGAAATAATATCAAACAAGTTACGTCCTAGAACCTTTAACCTGATATACTTTTATGGTGCGGTATCCCTTTGCAAGCTTGACATGCTGTCTAACACCTCTAGAACATAATATATAAACCTTTTGAGTATGGCCTATTGATCGTGTAGTAATTTTGTAGACACAGCCCTTTGAACAGTGTTTCTATAGCAATACTACACTGTAGTATTGCTATAGAAACGTAAAAGGTCTTACTACCCTTCACGGTCATGACGAAAACGGGATTTTGTGGGTATCTTTAGCCCGCGACTTCGTCTGCGTAAACTCGATGATGCAAACTGACTCCTACTTGTATCACCATCCAGTTACCTAATTGGGACACCATAGTTAAACGTCATAATAATAGCAAAGTATAGCTTATTCTCGTAAGCATTAAAAATAATTAATATAGCAGATTTTGAGGTAATATACATAGAGATAGGAAATCTAAAACTATATTTTTGCACTTTACTGACCTGATAAATAATATTATCCTACCCAATCTTCGTGGTCGCCGGCAAGTTGTTCGCCTCGGTCAGCCTCCCTTCAGATTTGAGCGATTTAACAGGTGGTGTACCTAGCGCAGGGTGGAATTCTCTCTCCTGTCTTATTTTCTGTCTTCATCAACATCCTGACTTTCCTTCCCACTTCTTCCTTTCATCTCTACGCTGATGACCTGTAACTTTATTTTCAAGTGGAGGGTGTTACGATTGATGGCGCAATTTCACGGCTCAATGACTATCTACGGAGTATTAGTAGTGGTCTAGTAGATTTGGTGTTAGTCCTAGCAAGTGCCAGGCTATTATCGTTGGCAGCCTAGGGCAAATAAACCAGCTTGACACGAATTCTTTGCCTCCCATTGTCTTTAATGGTGAGATCGTACATTTTTCTGTGCAAATCGTTGTACTTACTGTATTTTTTTTAGGTGCTTGTGGCGCAGTGGCTGCAGCGCTTACTAAATTTAAGCAACCCACGGCGCGGTCGTGATTAGATGGGTGACCATTCCGGCCATTTAAGTGACGTCCATTACAAGCATCTCTGTGCTTCGGAAGGCACGTTGAGAAGTTGGTCCCGGCTAATATCTGTTGGTATTAGTCATTAACCCTAGTCGGCGGCTTGATAACATCTGATAGTGAGGTTTGTCACTTGCTTTACAGACACCCCTCCACCAATCCGCACTGAGCCCGCTTGGTGGAGTATAGCTCGTACCTCCACATAGTTGAGGTGAGTCATTTTTCAGCAGTGGGATCTAATAGGCTGACTTTACTGTATTTTTCTGTTTTGACTGCCTCGTTGGTCTAGTGGTCAGCACGTTGGGTACTATCCACGAGGTCCCGGGTTCGAATCCCGGGTCGGGCCGAGAGTGTTTGAGTTTTTCTGTCTTGAAATTACTCAGACATAGCTCCGGAGTCAGGAAGTTGGAGGTTAACACCCCCGTGCCTCGGAAAGCACGTTAAGCCGTTGGTCTTGCGCCTGATCTCTCTACGGTCATGTCGGACTGCCGTCTCATCGAATTATGAAAGTGAAGGAACAGAGAGTGCACCTGTGTATTGCGCACACACTTGTGTACTATAAATATGTCCTGCGCAGTCGGCTAATCTCTGTTGAGATAGGCCGCCATGGTCGAAATTCGGCTAGGAGGACATTATTTTTCTCTTATGGTGTGCAATAAAGAGTTATCTATCTATCTATCGTATAGTAGGTATTTGCTTTCGTCAAAAACGTTAGGTCTTTACATTAGTACGTTAAGCTAGGGCCAGATTAGCAGCATGGTAACCGGAACCTAAAGCGCTCGCAATCGCGTTTAAAATATTTGCCTTCTAACACAAAAGCTTTGGTTGTGCATCTCTGGTCTTACCAACTATTGACTATAGGCGACAAATGTTGTTCAAATATCTCCCAAGATTTCTTTATTAAGATAGATCGGCTTCTTATCAATGGTATGCGATTTATTTTGGGACATCGCAAATATGACCACATTTCCTAATTACTTGGCTGGCTCCCTGTTCGGCAACATTTAGACACTATATGCATGTTATACTTACCACAGAATAAATAATAGTACCTACAAGTAGGTACAGAAGGACCGCTCCGCATAGTTATTTAAATAAATAGCAACCCTTACAACCTCCCTGAAAAAACAGGCAATATTAAAAAACGACTACACACCGTTTAATGTTGAATATAAACAACCGTCCACTGTACAGTTAGAAAAACTTTTTATATTCATTATTTTTTTTTTCATAAAAAAGAACACAGACGCGTGTCTCAAGCGGAGTGTGCACTAGCGCTCGAAATCGTTTCAAAATATCGTGGCCGTGAGCGTTGTCTATGTGTGCGCTGCTCGAGCGCTGTTTGTATGTAGATTGTCTTCTGTCTTCTCAGTTTAAAGATAAGTTTGCTTTTCTTCATACTTTTCATAATCGAAACCTCCGTTCTAATAACTCCCTTCGTCTTTTCACCCATCACATTTCTGGTTTTATGTACATACAACTCTTTCACCTTTACGGCCATTCGTCTCTGGAACGGGCTCCCCACAAAAATCCAGGATAAATTATTGCTATCCAAGTTATAATAAAGCATTTACTTTGCAATCTAAAGATTACATATTGCACTTGATCCCTCTGGTGGTCATTTTTTCAAGTGCAATATCTAATATTTAATTGTCCAGCAATCCACCTCAAAATTTTCCTATACGAAGGCTTTGAGAATTATTTACCAAAAAGAACTCTCTGTTTTTTTTAATTTATCTTAAGGTAGGTACTCGTATGCGATTCGTTTATAAACAGTATGTCTTAGGTAGATTTGCGTCCTCCAAACTCATCTTCCTTTATTGGTAGTAGATATTTAAGGATAAGGTTGTCTTTATAACATTCACTTTGAGATGACTTACTTATGTTAGGCCCAATTAGGATCCTTAGTTATCTCTATTGAGATTTTGACATATTTTGTATGAGAACTCTGTCAAATTAACCGTCAATCGACGTTTACCGACTGTTTTAAGATTGGTGAAGGAGGGTCTTAGAATGGGTTCCTGCTTTAGTTAATTTTCTCCCTTTTCGACATAAAAATTGCCTTTGTGTAATACATTCCCAATAAAATTGTAAGTAATTCTTATGTTTTTGGCTTAATTAGTCCAGAAACATAAACTAAACCTAAACATCTCACTTAAAGATCAACAATTTAGATTTCCAAATAATATGCCATAAATACAAATTATGAAGTAATTTATGAAGTAAACAATGAAACGTGTTACATCCTACTTACGTACCGATATGCCCAAAACCAAAGAAAACATACAAACGAAACCAAGTATGCGGAACGATTACCGCGACAAATCCTCGTGCGGAAGAATATAGAGGTGTACTTTCTACGTAAGTATAGGTATTCCTATTGTTATATTAAATACTTTTTAATATTGTGTCTAATATACGAAAAACTAATACCAAGGTATTTGTTTGTTACCGAATTTAACTTTTTAACGAATACCACGTTTAGACGAATCTCAAAATTAGTTAACAGGTATGATGAGTAGGTATACTTACCTGTACCAAAAGTTACGTTGTGGTATTCGTTGTACTTCATATAAGTATTTAAAATGTGGTATTCGTTAAGAATAGGTACAATATTTACTTTCTCCTATTAAGATAGTTGGTATTAAAAAGGAATAGATCACAAAACGATCTTACAGTAAATGCTTTCCGCCTCTGATATATTAAAATATAACGTCACTCACTGCACAACTTTATAAAAATTAAACTAATCGCAGGATGAAAGAAAAGCCATTGAGTAGTTCTCATGAATTCCAATATTATAACTCCGTCACACGTCCTTTCAACGTTGTCATAGGCTGTGCTTCACACGATTTGTTTATTTATATTGTGGCCGCCTTTCATCTACTACGTGAGCAAATAATGAATGTACGACATATCATACGGCCGGTGCTGACGTCAGCCCGGACACGGTCACATCAAAGCACTCTTCCTTAGTGATTTATTGTATTTTGTTAGACTTCGCCCCAATTACGATCGTGAAAATTTTGTGTATCCCCGTAATAAAGCGTTTACCGCTAAAGTACTTTGATGTCTAATTAGGCAACGTGAGACGAGCTTGGATAGATTTAAATAGGTACGGATCTGTAATCGTTGATTGATTTATTAAGACGTATATGATAAAATATACTTGGTTTAAGCATGTCGTTCTAATTACACTGGTTTTAGTGAAACGAGCTAGGAAATTCATAAGCACCAGTACTCTTAGTAGTTATTTGTATGACACACGGAGACGACTCGACCGTGGTATGACATTATTTTCACTGCTAGTCAATATTCTACCCTAATGAATGTTGTTTGCAGGAATAGATGTTTTGTATAATTTTAGTATATCAAACACACTGTACAGTGGGCCTCGCATCAACCTTCCCCAAAATATCTCAAATGATATGGAACTCATGTAATCAACATACCTAAAGTTGCAATATAATTGCGGACATTTGATAGATCAGGTTAGTTTGATGTGGGGCCCACTGTACGTAAGTAAAGGTTGAGTACCTTTTCTCTCAATTGAGAAATAATGAAGTAAATAGGTAATTTAAAATAATACATACTTAGTGATTTAATAATGAAGTCAGTGTAGTAGTTTTTACGAAAGTTTTTAGGTAGTACAGATAAAAATTCATCAACCATCTTTGGGTGCGGGGACAACAAGAGCGCAGCAAGCCCTTACAAAAATCATCGAGTGCCGATTAAAGTCCTTGTTAGCTCAGTAGTAAGAGCCTTCGCTCGGATAGCGAAGGGTCGTGAACTCTTGTTTCACCTGAAGACATTTGATGATTTTTTGTGTAAAAACTTAACTTTCGTAAAGTAACTTATTGCTATAGCAGAGGTGACAGTATAAAATTTTAATATATCTCTCCATTTATTTCTTGCTAGACGTTGCCCGAAA
Source organism: Pyrausta nigrata (assembly GCA_949316185.1). Classification (NCBI taxonomy): domain Eukaryota; kingdom Metazoa; phylum Arthropoda; class Insecta; order Lepidoptera; family Crambidae; genus Pyrausta; species Pyrausta nigrata. Next base: position 8,829,319 of record OX438936.1, read on the forward strand.
CTTTGACTGCGTAGACTCGATGATACAAAATGGCTCATACCGTCCAGTAATAACGTATGATCTCTCATTTGTACTACGTCGTATGGTTATGGGAAGTCACTCTGCACCTCTGGATGTACTTATCCTATTAAGATAAAACATAGCCTAGGTTGTGCACTGAACTTTGTTTAAATTTATCAAAGTACAAACACACATAGAGAGCAAAACTTACATTTTTGTACTCCAAGAACTAATCGAAGTCTAACTAATCTGAGTGGTAAATCAATATACCTTTTTTTAAGTCAATGTACAGATTTCGACCATGTACTGTTTTACTATTTGTAAAGATTTTTTACGTATTATTTACATCATGCCCTAATTATACAAAACAATGAAGTGCTAGACCATAAAAAATGGTTTATATTTTTAAACTTTTTAACATTTTGTTGTCTGGAACATTTAAGGATATTTCTTTGTTGTGTCTGGAACATTTAAGTTTTACAAAATTTCATATCTGTAGACGTGGCTACGTATTTTTATTTTTTACCTATTCTCCAAAATGGTAAGACATTAAAGTGAAAAAAATCCATGTAGAATGACGTAGACGATTAGTTAAAGCATTATTCTGTATGTTTACTTATTGCTTTCTTAGTTAACTGCTCGTATATACTGTGTGCAAATAAATAATGAAAATTCCGTGGATACTATATTTGTTTTCCAATAATATGGTTGCGATTAATATTTATTTCATTTAAAATAAGGCAGGTTGCAGGCCATTTCAAATAAAATACCAAAAAGTACTTCTGTATTAAATTTTATTGCATCTATTCACACACCTTTCTGGGAACGGTCAAAAGACGTTTAAGACGGTCAATAACAATACATGTTACTTTTGAATAAAACAAAGTGCTCAAATAAATGTTAAGTTACGACACGATTAATTATAAAAAAAAACAAAATAAGTAGAGCTTGTGTAAGCCTACTTATATACATAATTACTTCGTCTAACAATACATTTTAATTACTAAGACATGATCACATTTAAGTATTAAATAGTATTTAGACGTTGAAATAAGAAAAAAAACAGTAGTAACAGCTATTTCATTTGGACATTTATTTTCGTTGTTTATTACTACATTGAAGATAACGTCTCCCATTCATATTTCATTTATGTACACCAAAGGACTGCTAATACAGAAAATTTATTGCATTTACCTCTCTTAAATATTCACGATATCGTTACAATATATACTTACAACAGTGACATATGTACAAAACTATAGACTCAATTTTGGACTTTCAGTCTCTAGAATATTAAAAAAAATATTTTACAGTGTTTAGAAAAAAAAACATGAATACAACTTTACATTAATTTAAGTTTTACAATTATACAAGGCCATTTTAGACTTAAGTATATTCAATTTATATCGGGTAGGAAGTTCTGAACGAATCGTTTAAAATTAGTACTTAAAAAGGGCTGGCATTTTAAAATCAATTAAAAATAAACTTACATACGACATGGTTTGAAGTAAGAATATACAGGGACGTTTCTAAAGTATCAACGAGTAATGTTTTGCAAAACTTTACATTCCCACATTTTGGTCCCTTAATCTATGAAAGGCAAAACTTTAATATTACAAGACGTTGAAAATGTAGTGATAACATTTTAAGTGTGATGTAGTAAAATCGATTATAGAATATAGGGAAAAAATTATAAAACACACTATCCTGGTGACACGAGAATTGGTGTGAAGTGGGCCTCAGTGTGTTGGTGGCCTCTTGCTAGCTGCAGCTACTAATCGCTCGGAGTAGTAGTTTGCAGTGTCAATAATCTCGTCTCTTTCATCTCTTTTATTTGTCTTAGAACCAAGAATAAAAATAAATTACATGATCTCTTTTTTATCACTTTCTCATTTATTCCATGATCAACATTACATCTTCCGTGAAAATTTTATTAACACACTGTACAATCAAAACTTAAGATAAGATATTCCAATACTAATATTATCCAAGCATGTATGCAATTAAAGAATCAAGATTTTTATGCTTTTTATTAAGTTTACGTACATACCAAATTATGAGACTTTATTTCTGCCAGCCCTTTATGGTGAAATTAGTAAAATTCATCATACAATAAGGTAATGTAAGACTTCATGACGTGAAACATGTTGTAATGTTAACACAGACAAAATAATCTTCTGACTAGAAAATATCTATTTAGGTTTAAACTTAAACCCATCCACAAATCTGCAAATGATAAAATTTGTAGATGAAACTTATAACGATAGAAGCTTGTTACAACTACTGACCTCGTATGAATAAATATTAAAATTCGAATGTAAGATATATTTGAGAAACTATTAAACAATAGTAAAACACTGGACGTAATTAGGCACTAAATTTAAAGAGGATATTTTCAAAATAATAATTTACATTCTACATACAAATAATCTAAAACAGTGTCGATTTTCTATTAGAAACATAACACATAATAATACCTATTTTTGAATTAAATCACTTCATTTAACCACTTTCATTAATAACTACAGCAACATGTCGCAAGGTCCAACTTGTATTAGCACCTAGTATTGTCGGTCGGCCGGCGCGAGCATTGCGCCGGCGTCGATTGCGAGTTGTCAACCTCACGGCCGGCGGCGCCGCCAGCAAGCGTGCACCGCTCAGTGTCCACTATCACAAATCTAAGCTTCTCTACCGGTGCATAATAATTATAACGTATATGTAGGTATGTATACATATTTATATTTTAAATCTATTAATCACTATTTACAGGTGAGAAGGCCCTCGCGGCACTCATTGGGAGATCGCAGTTATTGTCGATGCGCCAGCGGCGGGCGTGGAGCTGGCGGTCAGGCACGAGGTGGTGGCGGAGGCTCTGCCAGCGAGGAGGTCGATGAAGAGGACGGCGACGGAGCCGGAGGGGCTGGCGCGGGCGCGGATAGCGCTAGAGATCGCGAGTACTCCAGGAGAGCAACGTCTGCGGGATGGGTCGGGTGATATAGACCACGGTATAATTCGGGCCTGCCGTACGGATGCGCTAGTCGAGCGGCTGCTGCAGCCGCAGCTGCAGATTGGTAAAAGGCAGATGCTGATGAGGGTGGGGTCGGTGTCTCGCCATCTTTGCTTGCCATGTCCGCCAACGACCATATTCTTGGCTTGGCAGAAGCTGGTGTGCTTCCCGGAGGAGCCCGAGATGGTAAGTGTTGGTATGCGGGGTGGATAGGCCTCTCATAGGGTTCAGGTGATTCAGGACCACTATCTGCACGTGATTCAGACCATTCAGATTCAGTTCTTTGCCCTAATAAATCTAGCCTCTGTTGAGGCCGGTCGCCATCCTCACTCGAACCGGTGCCGGAGTCTTTTCCATCTAAAATAGAAATGATGTATTTGAATTTGGTCTCTGCAGAAACTGCAGTTTCATTAAATGACACTTTCGCAGCTACGTGGGCAAAGCGATGATACTTGTTTATTGAATATTACTTGTTTTTTGTTACGGCTGGATATAAAATTATGCCAAATGTAGACATTTGGTATGTAGTGTGGGTATGAACTATGTTAATCATGATTATGAATTGTTATTGAAAATGTATCATAGAACCCTTTGATTTATAAAATAAACACAATAGGTAGGTACTTTTATCTTCTGAAAAGCTTTAACAGAAAAAAAAACATATAAATATATTTTTTTGTCACAGAACATCACGCGTATCAATAATATTAGCCTTTTCTTGCAATGCATAAGTTTTAATAGTGATAAAGATTTTTTTATTAATACATCAATACGTACCTAAAGCATCTTTTCCATCGTTGCTTTTGTGGTCATCATCATCATTGTTATTGTCATCATCATCGACCCTGTTTCTCGGCTCCCACGTCATCTTATTTTCCTTCTTCAAGCGGCGGCGCGCGTTGGCAAACCACGTCGAAACTTGCGTCAGCGTCATCTTGGTGATGATTGCAAGCATAATCTTTTCCCCTTTAGTAGGGTAAGGGTTCTTTTTGTGCTCGTTCAACCAAGCCTTGAGTGTACTTGTCGTTTCGCGAGTTGCATTTTTCCTCCTTGCACCGTTGAGGTCCATTCCATACCTGTTGCAAAGATATTACATTGTCTAAATTAAGAATACTTTATGAAGATACATTTAAGAAAGTAATAAGAAGTCAAATGTGTACGGAAGATTGCCCAAAACGCTGAACAGGAAAACCGTGGAAAAGCGTGGACAGTTCCCTCCAAGGGTATAACGTTAAAAAATTTAAAAGTACGTTCAGGCGTAAATTGTGGCGTCTGATTTGGGCGAGATTGCAGATAGCGTGGATCGAGACCGCCCCAATCCGTAGCCCTCCAATGAAAGCCAATGAAAGCGGTAGCATAATAATTGAAATCGAGATAAGCCATTGACTGCTGGCGAGCGCTAAGCTGCAGCTTATCTGAGACATAGCTACATACGCATTTGTTGGACCACGCGCCGTTATTTGAATTGTCCTATCTTTATTAGGATGCAGTCCCCGTATCGCATTTCTATTAAGCCTCCTGAATGGTTTACTTAGTAAGTTTGGGCGTGATGCTACAGAATGACTTTATTGTACCGACCCTCGTTTCCTATCGCGCGGTAATCTAGATAACACCATAACATAAGAGAATTGGTTCAATAAAGCCTAGGTTTTGTTAAAAAAGTTATTTACCTAAATTATAAAATAAGTCTCTGCCTTAAAATAGAATTAGATTAGAATTAATATATCAAAATCATAAACCTTAAAAAAGGCATAGATGGATTTTTAAGTACATAGCTTTACTTCTATTTTTGCAACATTAATATCATTAATATAAATCTCTCTAAGCACAAAGAATGAGTGTTGTGTTTTTAAAATTATTATATCTTGGGTAAAGAAATCCGATTCTATAGTGTTGTCTCACCATGTGCCGCCAACTCATTGTCAGATACGAAGTAGGGTGGAAAATGGGATGAGTAGTATGAGAAATTAATAAAACTGTCACTTAAATCGCAGAAGTGACGCACAGCACCCCATAACAATAAACCACAAACAATTTTGAATCCTACGTTCCACTGTTATGGTCACAAATCCACATCGACCCCAAAACAAAACAAATGCAGTCTGTCTATTGTTAACTACGATGTTGACTTAATTCCGTTCGCCCCCTATTCAGAGTTCAACGTATAAATAATAATATCCATTTGTTTCTTTCCGTTTGTAACAGGCAATTATAGTATCGTTTCTATTATCTCTGTATCTAATAAATAAGGCTTCATAATGTGACACTATCTCAAAAATTCGTACACATGAAAAAAATACATTTCAACTCGCTGTTAGCATAAAATAAGTTAAACTCGCATTTTTTTAAGAGACAGACAAATATTTCTTACTTAAAACACACGAATTGGTGCTTCTTTGTAACTAAATAAAAAGCGGGAATCGTATGATAATTTGCATATAAAACATCGTTTAAAGACGGAATTTTAATGACGTTCGTCGAGCTCTATGAATGAACTAACATCTATAGAATTCAAGTAACAATACGAAAGTGGAGCGTTGCGAAGCTTAGGCGTATTCCACAAACAAAAAACGTCATTTATCCAGGGCGTGCCACTTTCACAGTATCCGCGCTCGCGGGGATAGAGCGGGTTCAATTTTTTTATTTCGCATGCCGCACGGGCCCCGGGCTGTGGCTGCCCACCCCAACACCACCTCGCCTTCAATTAAATCCCGATCTCTCGAGCCACCTCATACTTCCTACTTAAACTCATAAAAATGAGATAAACACAAAAATATTGCTCGTACCCGCTGTCGTTGTTATTAAAGTAAGCCGTTACTGCTGCGGTTAATTCACTCGGTTGAATTGTATTTTTATGTTTGCGTTTGCAAATCGTAACTGAACGTAATTGATGGCGTCATCTTTTGTTGGATAGACCACCGTGCCTTCTTAATATGGAGATAATTAAAGGCAAAATTTTGTATTTGTATGACTTAAAACTACTCTTCAAGTGCCAAAATAGGCCAGTTACCTATTATGTAGTTCTTCAACATATTAAATAACAAACAAAAATACTATTTGGGCGTCAACTATTAACAGATTTAACTTATTAATACTTTATTTTCTCTATTTAACAGATATATCAATAAATTCATGGAGCCTACATAACGTCCTCCTAGCCGAGTTTCGACTACATCAACCTATCTCAATAGAAATTAGCCAACTGTTAGGGAGATACGAGTGTTATAGTGCACAAGTGTGTGCGCAATACACAGGTGCACTCTTTTTTCCTTCACTCTCATAATTCGGTGAGACGGCACGAACGGCACGGACACATGATCGTAAAGAGATCAGGCGCAGGACCAACGGCTTAACGTGCTTTCCAAGCCACGGGGCTTTTCGAACCCGGGACCTCGTGGATAGTACCCAGCGTGCTGACCACTAGATCAACGAGGCAGTCAAACACAACGAGCCTATAAAAACGACAATTGACGGCTATCACTAGACAAATTTAAAACTTAGCCTGACATCTTGAGATTCTGCGAATGGGTGGAAGTTGGCAGTGCAACACTACCCTAAGATAATTTGGATGATATGGATGGATTTGGTTCATTGGCATTCTACTCACACTAAGCATTTCGTCATTATTATCAGTAGCTTAAATAACGTAGGTACAAAAAATTCCATCAATTTATTTAATTTTTTCGTGTCTTTTGGTTTGCTGCGAATTTCGCTGCGTATATTGTATAATATTTGAAAGTATTTTCAAAACGTTTTTACAATTGATCGCCTTTCGATAACCCCAGCAAGAACTTATGTCTCAAAAGCTAGAATAGATTTTTTTAAAATATTTTGCCTTGAAATGTTTGTGTTAATTTACTGTGTTTTTAGTTATTTTTACGTCCCATTGAGCAGCAAGTTTCAATCAATTACGTTTAATTTGATTGACGTTATCCGTGTGTGGCACGTGTGGCGAAAGTAACTCGTGTGTGTTGATAAACGCCTTGCAGCCTGTGTTGAAACACACTTGGCTATTATTTAAATCATACCAGGAAATAACAGAAACATACCTTTACAACTCTTTTATTACAAACTAGCTGTTGCCTGCGACTTCCTCCGCGTGGACTCGATGATACAAAAAAAAATATCTACCATCGCCATTCAGCTATCATGATAATATATTAGTCTACAATGTCGTAAGGAGAAGAGAGGAATGAAAAATCAAGGTCAATAGGCACTCTTTTTTAGATAGGTTACTATCACCTCGCTGTTCTCCTCTGGTAAGAAAATTTCGCATGGCAGTGACACCGACTCCAAAACCTTAATTTGTCTTATATCTTTCTTAGTAAAAGTGAAAAGGATTTTTTTTTACTTTATAGTTTACTTTACTGAAGACAATGGTATTCGTTTGTAAAAAAAAAAATAGGTAACTTTAGGTTTTAGTGTTCAGAAAAAAGTCAGACACAAACCTCCCTACCTCAATAGATAAATGTGGTTTCGCATCTATTTATTGTGTCCCTAGCCTAATCAAGGGTCGGTTAATAAGTTACTACTATTGTAAAGTAAGTAAGACTAGTCTTATAGTTCAATTTCCGTTAGTAAGTGATAAGTATAATAAAAAAGTGCCAATTGACTTTAATCTTTCATTAATAATACAGTAATTCAAACAAAATTTTGACAAACTTTCTCTGGTGAAAGTATCCATGAACTACTTTGGTTGACTGGTAGAGAATGCCTTAAGGCATTATTCCGCCAATTGTTCTTTAATTTTTGGTGTAATAAAGTTTAAATAAATAAACTACTTAGCGTTAAGGTCAGCACCTCCTCCTGAATGTAACTGTCATGACTCCTGAATGTGAACGCTTAAATACCTAAATTAATGCTGTAGCATATATAATATACATGCCTATAAGATGTGAAGCATTCTCCCGATTTCTCCAGGTTTCCGTCACCAGATCGTAACTTGGAGACAGTAGGATTACCTTGGGAGTTTGAAAATCAGTCTAAAGTAATTTGTGTAAGTTAATAAAAATGCTCACCACACTGAACTATGTTCCCTAAAGCACTCTATTCTTATCTCTTATAGTTGAGCTGAGCTGCTAGGGTTCCATATCAGTTGCTCCAGACCTTTAATTTGTGTACGTCAATAGAAAATGCTCATCACACTGAACAATGTTCCCTAAGGCGCTCTATTCATATCTCATATAGTTGAGCTGAGCTGCTAGAGTTCCATATCAGTTGCTCCAGACCTTCAATTTGTGTACGTCAATAGAATATGCTCATCACGCTGAATAACTTTTCTTAAGGCGCTGCTTTCATATCTTTCTTAGTTTAAGTGTACTGCTAAGGTTCCACGTCAGGTACTCCGATCTTCAAAATAAGTTATAGCCTAGTATTTGCCCAGCCTCAATAGCTACACAATAGAAAAAGTTTTATTTAAATCCGTTCAGTAGTTCCGGAGACAGACAAACAGACAAAAAAAATTAAAGTTGTAGATTCCTATTTACTGTTTTGACATCACCCTCAATTAGTTTTTGGTAAAAATACGCAATGTACAGACGCATTGGTTTTACTGTTTTGATTATAATGTATGGATTATTTGATGAGATACTGAATTTCAAATTAGCCATTGCAATTCATCAATAGCAAAAAGCAATTGTACAATCTACTACTACAACCGATGATACGTTTTTTCTGTTTGAAACTGAACACTTTACGTGAATACGACGTGTCATAGCAACCATTACTGGGCGGGGGCGAATCAAGATCATAATAATAAAACAAAGGTGAAATAATGGACCGCAGCGATCAGGGGGGCTTGTCATCGATACTCGGGATGAGAGATGCGACCCACAAGTTACACCTGGTGAACGCCCTCCCAATTGTCAGCCTACGTTTGGGGGTTCTGTAACGACTTTATTTTTATCAGATTGGTTCGCTCATACCCTGTGAAATATGGCATTTTCCAGTCACGGATTTTAGTTTTAATCTCTTTAATCATTTGCGTTTTTTTCATTAAAAAATATTATTTATGTATGTATGTTCTATTAAACTATTATTACACTAACGGAAACCTATTAAACAAATCACAAAATGTGTAGTGTAGTCTATGTTATAGTTTATACTTTTACGTCATAGACTTTCAATCAACTTTCATTGTGACTGACCATTGACCAAAAAAATTGTTCTGATTCACTATAAGAGGGAGGCAGATGGTATTATGATAATACATACTATCATCATTATTATTAGCAGTAGGACGTCCACTGCCGAACATAGGTCTCCTCCTTCTAATAATTTTGAGCTCCATTTTCAATGAAATACAAATTAAACTAGTCTGTTATGCAGACTCAAAACATTTATAACATATTTAAATGACATTCAATTAGTAGTGGTCACGGACAGGTGCCAAGATCAGACATCGAACCACGAATCAGACGAACAAGCCTGTAACTAAACACCCATTTTCTGTGGGTGATCATGCCGCCACAGCTTGACGTAGGTTGAAGATGAGATATAATGTTTCAACTACAGTTTGAATTTACCAATGACATCGCCAGCACCCCTATAAAATTACACGGTGCGATATTTTGTAAGGTAATAGATGTACACTTTTATCTTACGCTTGAACGAGTCATCTACATGAAACGATGGCCTATGAAATTTTCAAGAGGTTAATACTCGGTGACAGTTTTGTGTAAAAATGCTTCGAGGATCGTCCCTTGTGGCAAGTATCAGGTTGCATGTGTCATCTTAATCGTATTTTACATTTAAGCAACATTTTAATGGTAGAAGATACGAACTAGAAGCGTCACCCATCTGTTTAATGGATGCAAACTTTTTATAACAAACTAAAATCGTTTAACATTTACAATATATTGCGATTGTGTTACGTAAACAAAACGTTTGTGTTTTTTTTCAAACTATGATTAATTTAAAATTGAAAAATGATTCTTCAGGGAACAAGGAAACCCTGGACCTTTATAGGAACACTTTGTTGTCCGTCGGTCAGTCTGTCTGTCTCTTTTTTTCAGGGACGCGTTACATGAACTAGGTAAATAAAACAAGTTTCTAAGTCAACGCAAATTATACGACCATATGAAGTGCGTTGGGCTAAAACATAACTTTTTTAACATCTTTAAGGTACCGCAGACATAAAGTATTTGATGTTAATTTCAAATTGATACCTCTACGCGGTGCTGAGGATAAGGTTCGCATTAACGAGACAAAGGATATTGAGAGAAACTGAGACGGACAGACGGACCGAGAGAACAAAGTGAGAGTAAAAAGATTTCCGTTTTCTTTTTTAGGTTATACTACACTAAAAATATTCAATTAATTAAATATAGTCTGGCCATGGAGTCAAAAGCGTCCTCCTGGAAGACCTCAGATGCGTTGGAAGGACGACATAAAAAGAACCGCTGGGAAAAATTGAATCCAGGTTGCACAAGACCGCGGCGAATGACGTAGATTGAAGGAGGCCTACACCGCCAGGGTTAGACAGGCTAAAGAGAGACACAGAGAGAGAGAGAGAGAGAGAGAGTCTGGGTAGGAAATTTTGGAGTTTTCTGTATGCGTTTTCTTGCATAGGTTCAGAAATTCAATCAACAATATAGCAGATCTTTTCTAATATTTTCCGAAAATAATATGACCACTACACAACAATTAATGAAGTCACTCACGCAGCGCGTATATATTTTTATTTATTTATAAGTAAATCGGTTGAATTAAGACGATAATTTGTTAAAGTTGTTAGAAATATTATATCGTCTTGGCAGTGTATGGTAGAGTTGGTTGTCTATTTTTGGTCTACAAAAAGTCTGCGATGGCATAAGTTTATCATTATCGGATAGTTTACACCCATACCGTTTTATACCCATTCTAAATTTTTAAGGGCAGGTTGCCAGTAAGGTTAAAATAAGACCACGAAACGAACCTCGATAAATGTACCTAAGTTTTGTATACGTAACATTAAGAGAATCAGTTTTCAACACGAACATCGGCTTCCATGCTACAAGTAAATTACCATGTTCGTAAAAATGATATCAGATAAGGCTAATTATTCGTCGTCGTAATATGGTAACGGACGCACGCAACGACCAATCTCGGGTTTTGGACAGAGTTTTAAAAAGGTACAGTATAGGGATACAAGTTCAAAATATTGGTGGGTAGATAGGGCGGCCGGGGGCGCGGCACGCCAAAAACACATTACCACCCGGCAACGCGCTATTACGGCCAACCGCACGCGTCCATGTTAGCCGATAGCCGCCACCCGAACATGCTATCCAACGACTAATTGGTCAGCTCCATGCATAAAAACCCCTAATAGAAACAACTGTGGCGAGGGAAGCCCGCTTTACAGCCTAAAACGTAAATAATCACGAGGTGTACGGTAACAATCGGGCGAGTACGAAAATTTCGGCGGTTGACACATTTGAAACAAAGGGCCAATCGTTAAGTAAGGTAGCCTAAAGGGCGTGTTATCTGAAGGCTTGGGCGGCGCATGTCACGTGACAAACGAACCGTTAACACACCACTGGTGCTTCATCCACAACGCCATCTTTGTTTTTGTTTCAAGGGGTAACTTTTCACTTTTATTTTATTCGTTCCACAGTGACTTATTAAGCTACATCCTTTAAACACGGAATAGCTACGGCTCTTACAACACAACATTACAGGTACTACAACTGGCTTAGCGAATTGAAACACGCACACCAAAATACAGTTCCGTAGGTTTAGTTATAATAAAAAGAGCTAGAATAGCAAAACCTCAGGTGTTACTGTTTTGTTTCTTTAAAAATGATTATTGCTACTAACAGATTGCAGCAAATAAGTTAACGGATTTCAATCGGTTGAATTGATTACCCGAGTGAATATTACTTAAAAATATATATACTTATCTGCATAGGTGTGTGTATGCAGAAAAATCAAAGAAACGTTGTTAATAAACGTTAATAGTTAATCTTTTTCTTAAACATGCAAAGACATTTAATAAAAATAAGACATAAATTGTCCGCGTTATCTGTGGCAAATTATTTTTCTGTTAAGTTTGGGTCACGACCCCGTCATTTACGTCGTAGATAACAACGCAAACATAGTACAGTTTTAATTAATTTAAGTAATTATGTTATTGTGTTACATGGACGTAGATGACAATTAGTACAAAGACTTACATGTAACCGTACTTTCACTATATACACACGTACTGAAGACCCGCAAGACTTAAATCGTACCAAAGCCGCAACTAGTCAGGGTTTTTAGTGTGTTTTTTCACATTCCACGCCTACGGATATAGCTCAGCGAGGTGGGAACCTAACAAGGTGATATAGATAGTACAACAAGGTTTTTTTTTAATGTTTTTTCATAGTAAATACTATGAATATTATTTTTTATGTAAAGACATACGATATTATCGTATGGACTGGTTGTTGTGTAAGTAAAAAAGCATTTTTATTTGAATTTACCCTTACATAGGTACCTATTGATAATGTATTTCATACCATCAAAACAACACTAAAACATCGAAAAAAAAAGTGGTGACCCACTGGACAAACCATTTTTTTCATAGAAATCACGAGAGTCACTAACTTTACAGACACTTATAAAAGATAAATTACGTCGAAAAGTTTTGTAAATGGTAGGTCAATTATCTGAAAACTCGAATACAAAGGCTAAATATTAAATCTATTTCGGGTCTTATCATAATAAGACGTCTTTTAAGAAAGGGTCGAAAACAGGTGACAACGAAAAGTTGATTGACCCATTTACAAGAAATCTAAAATTATAAAACTTAAATCTTTTAAAAGAAATGGAATACACTTTAGATTGAACGCGAACGTCCTGCTATCTTGTTCATTAGTTCACCTAATTCTAACGTCGTTCATTTTCATTTTTATTATAGTTATACTATAAATTAAGTCTATTATACAGGGTGGCCCTTTAAATTGTGGATATGCAAATCTTCGACGCCCGGCAATTTTGATCTCTAAGCGACTTCTACAATACAAATTCAAAGAGGTTTATACACAGGCACACGTCGATGTGTCGCAAAATCGTTGGGTGTCGAAGATTTGCTTAGCCTTTTGTACGAAGGGCCTTATTTAACTTACAAGCGTCCCTCTTAGCTTACGAGTATCTCCAAGTCTGCCTCTATGCTATCCTTGGCTATAAACTAACTTTCGTATGTTCAACTAGGTACCCGTTGTACAAGCAAATGTTTATTTGACAACGCTAGGCTACTACCGAGGTGCTAAACGTGCCTATAAAATGAGGCGTTTTGGGCTTGGCCATTCACTAAGATTTTGTGTTTTTCAGTTTGCTGGATCACTAGAATAAATTGACTATCAATGCTACCCCCTAGCTAGCCTCTAACTATGCCACTTTAGGTCCGATTTAAACCGAAACACACATTTTGTAAAATAAATAAACTACAAATAGCTCTATACCTCATTTTATTTTTTATTAAACAGGCATTACAAATATTTGTGTGATGAGCACGAGCATTTGTACCTAAGTCATGGATGTTTATATGTATTTAAGTATTTCTTTCCGTTATCCTAGTCACCATAGCACAAGCTCACGCTTAGTTTGGGGCTAGGTAATTGGTGTGTTGGTTGAAACAATTTATTATTATTATTCCTTATTGATACAGGGTCACCTTTCTGTAGTACATTGTTTTTCTACAAGTCAGTCATTGCAATGCCTAAGCTTCGTGAACTTCGATTCCAAGTATTGAATCATCCCCTTAATTTATCTTGATTTATTGGACTGTAAACTGTTTTCTGAGTAAAAAAAATGTTTACAGTTGGAGAGGTGATAGCCTGTGAGGAGCAATTTTTCAAAGAATTATGAAATGGGCTTCCAAAACCTTTACAGCCAAATGCACTTGAACACAGATTAAATAACTTTATTGAAATGAGAGGAACATGTTTAGAAATATAAAAAATAATTTTTATTTAACTTCGATTTGTTTTATTGGTCAAGCCGAGAACTTTTTAAACCACGTATCTTGTTCATTGCGTCGTTCTTTCTCATTTTAATATAGTTATACGATAACCTATACCTAAAGATTGTTTGAGAACTAGTTTTTTAAAAGCTGTATCGTAAACATTTATGAGGCTTATTTCATTAAAACCATACACTTCAATGAAGTGAGAAAAACCATCTGGTATACTGACGAAAATGAAATGAAATTATATCTTTAAATATTTTTCGCCTTTTGCGAATAAATGATTTAAGTTTGTGTATATGTAACAATGTAAGCATTCACAGAAATCACATAACATACTTTGTTAATAATACCTTACTCATTGCAATGTCAAGTGTGACGAACATAGACTTTTGTTTAACTTTGGTACCTACTAATCGTTTAGCTAGCACGTGTACGTTATGAAACCCACGTATATTTAAATTGAAGGAATCTGGAAGGAAATGAGTCATATTTTAGTATCAGAGATGTTAAGAACCACATCATCATTATCAGCCGTAGGATGTCCACGGCTAAACATTGACCTTCCCGACGGTTTTTACAACGACCGGTTGCAAGCGACCTGCATACAGTGTGATCCTGCGATCTTTACAAGGTCGTCTGTCCATCTTGCCGCTGGATGTCCTACGCTGCACCATTGATCGAATGGTCTCCAATCTAGAACCCGTCTACCCCAACGGCCATCAGTTCTTCGCGCTATGTGCCCTGCCCATTGACACTTGAGCTTACTGATTCGCAGGGCTGTTACCTTAGTTCTTCTATGAATCAATTTTGATAATAAATACTTATTTAGTGCTTAAATTTATTTGTTCTACATTTAGGGACTTTTTAAAATTTTGGGTGAAAGTTGGTAGGTAACACTGCTCGCACCAGTGCAATTTCTGTATTAAATATCACCTTTCTATTTATGGCAATAGTGGATTTCTTCTACTCCTTCATCTTAGCACTATCCCACAATTTGTCCCAAAGCTGTAGAAGGGTCTATTGTAGATGACAAGTGTGTGAACAATACACACTTTTCCTTCACTTTCAAGGCAAGATGACTATTCGACATGACCGGAGAGAGATCAGGCGCAGTACCAACGTCACAACATGCTTTCCGAGGCGCGGGGTAGTTGAAAACACCAACTCTCTGACTGTTGTGATGTTATTTTAAGACAGAAAAACCTAGAAACAAATTTCGTCCTGTCCCGGGATTCGAACCCGGGACCCTGTGTATAGAAACCTGCGTGCTGACCACTATAACAAAAGATATGGCCATTTTAGCCGTATTTTCTAACACTTCTTAGGGGAATCAAAACCTTTAAGGTACTTCTCATGCTACAAATTTTTGGTAACATTGTAGAAAAAAACTTACTGTACCCTCAGTGCGCGAGACCGTCTCGCAATTGCCCGGTTTTGTATGTGTTTGAGTGGGTTGGATCCCTGAATAGTTCAGATTCACAACTAAGTGAAATCGTGCTTCAGCATCTTACTACGTTTTCAAAGAATGTTTATGGCTTTAAAATTAATCACTAATAGTAAAGCCAAAGACAAAACATTGCGCATTTATTGAGATAATTAGGATTATTATTGTTTATTTACGACGTTGCCAAGTACTGCCGTATCAGGAAAACACATACCTAGTTTTGTTCTTTTTCCAGAAGATAACTAAGAAACTAAAGCGATGTTACGAAATCCATTAAATTAGATAACGTTGCTTCAAGTTATTTTAGATTGAACAATCGATCTCGAATATTTTAATAAAGTGTTAGTTAAACACAAGTATAATAATTATATTTGCAATTCAAATACGTACGTACGTATCACAAAGTAAAACACAAAAATGTTTAATGAATATTAGCCTGAACTTTATTCTGAGCGTTACCTTGTCGAGTCTAGTGTCAATGTTTTGAGAGAGCATTAAATTATTCTGCATTCATAAAGATAAATAGTGGACCTAAGCATTTGAACTTGTCTGTATGACACTTATTACTCATTACAAGACACTCAGTATTTTGTTTTCTGATCAACAATCACTAGGAAGAGATGTCGCCAGTAGCAATTTATCAATCGTCAGTGAACGGTTGCGTATTGAAGAGAAATATGTTAAGAGTCTCTGGCTGGACCCTCAGCGGTGGCGCCGGCGCAGGCACAGATAGAGCACTGAGTTGGGATGTGCTAATATCGACACGCCATAATAAAACAATTGGTCGGTAATATTATATTTAATAAGTAAAATGAAAGTGATCTGTTGAAATTGCACTCTATTCAGTACTAGCAGTTCCCCGCGACTTCACCCGTGCTAAAAGTCGGATTTTCCATACAAACTTTCATCCCCCATTTCACCCCCCTGATGATTTTATATCGCGACAAAATGTAGCCTATGTCCTTGCCAGGGTCTCATTTGAATCGGTCCAGTAGTTTCGGAGCCTATTCAATACAAACAAACAAACAAACAATTAAATCTTTCCTCTTTATAATATTATTAGTAATTAGTATAGACTAGCCGATTCGTTTCATAGTACACCATGTTTCCTTTTATGTTATAAGGTGGTAAAAAGGAAGCATGGTGAAAAATTTCAAGCTTCTTATCCTCGTAGTTTGGGCTGTGCGTTGATATTTTGTTAGTCATTTTTCCTTTTTATTATATTTTTAGCTGAGGTATATCAATTTATTTGTGTTCGAAAGTTACTTTTTCATGAAATAAAAAGTAAGTATTAAATAAATTGTATTTTTTCTTTTGAATATTATGTTATTTTTAAAGAGTTGAAATACCTGTTAAAGAATTACTTGTGAGGAAATTACGTCAGTGTCAATTTGTAGAAATGTTTACTATTTTGGTAATAAAAAATAGTGCTTTATTGTCATGGGACAAATAATTAAAGGCCTATTAAGTGTCCTCTTAATTATACTATATGTAGTTATTAAAAAGAAAATTATTTATTATAGGCGTATCTTATAGAATAAAGTCACATCACTATCAGACCTCACAAGACGTCGTATGTAGAACGTATAAACTAGTGAAAATTAAGTGTCGCTGGGACGGTTCATTTATCTAAGGTCATGATGTCTCATTTTATTATTGACATATTATTAATATCGATGAGAACATTGAATTAGACGCAGGGTGGTATCGTTACGAAATAACTTAAAGGTCGTAAAATTCAATTGTGCAAGTAACTTTTATCTGTAGTATCGTACGACATCAATACTGCGGCGTTAACTCAATTTTATGACTTAGTACTTTCATTTTATACACACATCAACACTGTCTAGGGATATACAAAACATACTATTATTATATCCAAAATATCCCTAGACAGTGTTGATTAGTATATGTATATTATCATAAATATGTTCGATGTCTTGCAAGTATATGAAAAGCTCAGTCAGGAAGGAAGGTGTGACAAAAGTTCATGTTTAAGATAAGAATTTGATAGTGAGAGTTTCAAACCTATATTACCTACTAGAATCTTCATACCATCTTGTTATAGAATTCAAAATACGATTTTAGAGGAACTTGGTTTGAAGATAATTCTTAAGAAGTTTAGTCTAACTGTGCCCTCACTTGCATATTTAATAATAAGTAGGTATGTTTGCTAAAAATTTTAAAAACATTTTTTTTATTCTGTTTCTCAGTACACAAAGATGATAATCATGGGAGTACTGTTTTTGTTTCATAAAAATTTTCATACATGAAATTTCTAAAAACCTATTTCTATGTAAAAAATTTAACTGTAAAACTTTTGTGACGCAATGGGGCGGTTAAGTAGTTATCAATAGGTAATGAAATACAAATATAAAGATAAAACTCTTATTTTTAAAGTAAGTTTTTCTTAGCCTTTTCTTATTCAAGATTTGTATTATTTGGTAATCATAAATCTTGTAAAAAGTAATTATTATTCAATCCCCGTCGTTCAATTGAGTATACATCTGCATAGACATACAGTTCCGCTGACCGCTGTTAGTACTTAGATAGGAAAGTATAAATCGTATTTTCAAACATATGAATAAAAAAAATTGCCATTAAATCATACGTTTACTGAGAAATTCTGCGGCTAGAGAGTGGAATTCGTTGCTGGTTGACGGTTCTCTGATCACTATGATTTGACTTTCAAGAAAATAGTAAATACGCAGTCAGATATAACCCTTCCTTGGTCACGTCACTAACTATCAGGATATAATGAAAATAAATAATAAACTAAGCAAGATATATGTCAGACTTGGAAAAGAATAAAATAAAGTAGAATAGGTTCATTCGTGTCGAGCACACGCCGCCTCGTGGCTGACCGATAGGAAAAAGGAAAGAGGAAGCGTCCAATGCGCCTAGAATGAAATTAGCCCGTCGGTCAATTACTCGGAACCCAGCTCAGCTTACTAATGGCACGCGCGGCGTTCCCTGCATACGGCACCGCTCATTTATATGCCCTCACGCGCACTCTTTATTGTTCCATAGATTGGTAATACACGGAGGACTGCCACTTTGTGCTGTAAATACACGTATCCTCGATTAACTGTGTGCTGTAACCATAGGTAGCCCGGGCACCGTGTCAGTACAAGCCGCCTGCGCGAGTGTGACGGTGACATCATGTCCGGAGCGGAGCGGCCACACAAAACGTGACGGTACGTGTCTCGCTGCCTCTCTGCAGCCACGTCCAACAGTTCCGCGGGTGACGCATAGTTCTTCAATCGGACTGCCGACCAATTATTGTCAATGAGAGTCTACGTCATGTTGTCTCTATTTACTCATAATGAATTAAGACATTGATTGAATAGCCACTTAAGTGACCCGAGTAAATCTGTTTGTTTTCTGTAGCAATAAAATGTATAAGATGTCGAAAATATATACAGAAAGGTTTCTATGCAAACTATGACTGCCGATTTAAGCCGATTAAAAATTGTATTTTTACGCCAGTAGGTGATGTCCTTTTCCAAGGATAATAAATGATTCTTGCCTTTCGTCGTTTTATAACCTGTTCCCAGTTCATCTGGTATTGCTTTTCATCTGGTATTGCGTTCATCCGCTAGTTCAACGGTATGTTTTTCCAGACAATCCTATCAGTGAATTTCATAAAAATCAGTTCAACTGTTGTGCTTTAACGTGTGTAAAATTAAAATAAAATAGATTAGTTAAAATGCATCAACGTTTTATTTTGTATTTTACTTGTGTTAATTTAGTATGCTTTTACGTAAGAAATACAATCTATATACGAACGTGCAATTTGATTTTCATTGATCGTATCAAATGAGGCCGACAGACTTTTGAAATGATAAAACAATTGAATGATAAACAAGTACTTACTGTTAGGTTAGTTATTCAAACGTAGATACATAAATAGCTTCTATTTTTATTTAAGTAGGTACTAAGAATACTTTTTTCGTCGCTTCTGATACTCAACAATTTCTTCACAAACACAGTTGAAGGCGCATTTGTCATGACAATCGGTGGAAAAAGCGCGCTAAACCATTTCCCTTGAGAGAGTGATTGACAAATTGTAAACGTGGAACCGTCTTACCCTTGCTACCATCGACCCTCACTGCATATCCTCCCTCGAGCCTTTACCGAATATATTTTTTTGGATTACGTGAACAGCCTTTTGCACCGCAATATATCTGCATTTATTTAAAAAAGAACACTTTTCAACGATCGGAGAAACGTGAAGCATTGCCCATTAAAAGATATGTTTCAATAAATATTTTGAGCAAATAAGTACCGACAGGCGCCGTCATATTGGGAAGTTATAACCATTAAGAGAATACAATCGCAATTTCTTCCTGTCGTAAATAAAGTTCGGCGGGCATGAGTAATCGTTACTTTGTGTGCACAATATCGGGCAGGAGCCGAATAGATTGGTACGTGAGCGGCATCTTTTCTCTCACGTGCGCGCGGCGTTGCTTCGTCGAAATTCGTTTACTAACTTTTATATGGTGTAGTATATTTTTCCGTTGTAATTATGCTGGTAAATAGCGGAAATGTCTCGGTGGTTGCTACACCAGTCACGGCTCGGGCGCTGACGACCGCCGCCGAGTAACGGGCTCGCGCCTACTAAGGACAGTGGCGCGACTATCTCTTATGGGACTTCAACAATTTCATTTCGAGCATTCAATTAACTTTTGTGACAAGACAAGGCTTATGAAAAACCTTTTTGGCCTTATTAAAAACTTAGTGCCAGGTTTAACGAGGACTAAATAATAAACAAACAAATTAGAAATGAATGACACATTTGCGACATTACTTAGAAGAGAAACGCTTTTCTGATTGGAGTCTTTGAAAACATTAATCTTTGGTAGGACTTTTATCACTAAAACTAGGTTGTTTTAAAATGTTGTGGGCGGTCATATACTCTGTGATGGTGACTCTTTGGTGATGAATGATTAACCATATAAAGATGATATACTCGTAGTGTACTGGCCAGCTAAGTGACCGGAGGGTGAGGGCCCGGAGCCATAAAGAGGGTTTGTTTGTACGAGTCATTCCACAACCAACCCGGTGTCACTCTTCATTCCCGAAATCTACCCCGAGGCTAATTGTTGGTGAAAACTTCCCGACAAACACTTCGTTATTGTTATAACAACACAAGATTTGAGAATCACTTTATCATATTTTAAGCTGTTTTGTGTTTTGAGTTGTCACTTTATCATTTCTCACGGAATGAAAGCGTTTCTATTGTTATTTTAATTTTGTTTGTATGCCAACTCTAGAAACTGTAGTCAAAAATTCTTAAAGACTTGCTGTTATTAACATTACCACTATCGTTAAATAGGTGATGAATACAATTTTGGATCGCGATTTAAAAGAGCCAATAGGTCACGGACAGTGAGTTCGGCGGGTTCAGCTACTAAACGAAATGCGGTCTAAATAAGCATAATTTAATTTACTAACACACTGTAACATAGTTAATTGAACTTAATTACGGACCGTTTTCGTGTTTATTTAGTAAATATCATTACGGATTGTTGCCGACACGTGAGTGATTAAGGTGTGAGATACCCATCGCAGGGACCGTTGCCTTGACGCACCTGCCGCTAGCGATGTACCGTGTCGGACTCGGACACGAGTTAGGTCCTTTAACCGATTCTAAACCTTAACCCTGTTATTACAAAAACTTAGTACCGGGTTTTAGCCAGGACTAAGATATTTGCTAGCCAATTAGAAAAGCGTTTCTCTATTAGGTTATGTCACGAATGTGTCATTCAATCCTCTGTTGTAGGCTCATATTTAGACCTATTTTAAACCTGGTCTATTTTTTTTGTAATAAAACCGTATAAGTTATCTAGAACACATTTTTGGTATTATAATACAAAATCGATTTTCCGATGAGAAATGTAGAGTATCCTAACGAAGCTAAGTTTTACTTTCTGATGAAATAATTACGGCACACACACGTACTTTCATAACGCACGTAAAATAAGGGTAGAGAAGACATTTGATTTCAAATATTGGTATATAAACGTATTGGTAATGGTTAGCTTCTTATGTTATGTATTCATATGTGTGAGTTTACCATTTTTAGCATACGTCTTACCTTTATTTTTAACTGTCTTGTACTGTAATTCTGTTTTGTGTACTGAATATATAAAAAATGAGCATGACCATTCTTGGTACAGATAACAAACAGGAATTTCTTGTTTTAAGGTATCATTTGACTACGTTACATACAAGTATACGAGTAAGATAGTAACTAATAAATAAGTATAAAAGTAGATGAAATACTATTCCATCTCCTAAAATCCTTGAAAATAAAAATATACTAATACTTCCTAAACTAATCTGTCCAGCCTACTGCATAATTAATAGATAAAAAACAGGTTACAGTATAATCCTATAAAATAAATGCTTCTGTAAACCAACTTCATTAAAAGTCAATTTGAAAATAAAGCGCGACTAAAGATATGCATGCGTATTTGGAATTATTACGATTGTTTTGTGCCTGGTACATCACTACTCACGTGGCTCATCCGTCTGTGTAGAAACCTTCTATTACGACGTTATTAGTTCCAAGACGCCCCTCGTCGAATTGACGTTTACAACATTTTAATTGTGATATTTAACGCTTATTGTTTTTTACTTACACTGATTTCTTTGCTAAATGTTAATTTTTACAACGATTTTCTTCCATTAAAGCAAGCTAAATCTGTGTTTTGCCTGAAGTATTGAATTTCTTACCATTCATATTAAAGGCATATTCTACCAAAGAAGACGATAAAAATTTTTGAAGCTTATACATACAGTCACACTAACATACAAATAATATTATATAACAGTTGGACTAGCAATATTTGCTCGATCTGAGCTTCATTATGATCGTCTTAAACTAAATTTTAATAATCACTAATTTAATACGGTAACACGTAAATAGTCCTCATTTCATAGCTTACATAAAATCTATATACTTATTGAAAGTTAGCTGACTGAGTATGCTAAGCTCGAGTGCAATTAAAAACATATAAATCAAGACGTTAGCTGCGACTTGCAAGAGCACTGGTGATCTATTACGACCAATTTCTCACAATGTACGTTGAAAACCCTACTTTTGAACATAATAGGTATATTTTGATAATTTCCCAATTAAAAGGCACTTAAACGTATTTAATTCCTATCAGATTTTTTGTGCTTTAAAATTTTCAGGATTTAACTTTTAAGCAAAATCGACAACCTCTTTACTTAATTAACAATAATTAAGCGCTATACACAGAGCGAGTTAGAAGTGTTTCCGCAAGAGTTAACGTATTGTTGAACAAGTTATTACTCGTTCCCATCCATATATCTACATAGCTATGGTTACTAATATTTTTGCGCACTGATTAGTAACTGCTCGTGTCTTGAGCCGGATTTGCCTATATTGACAACGCGTCCAATAAAAAATTATCGGTATTTAATACTTTACTTTGATTTTGATTGCGCTTTTACGTTAGTGATCGTGTTTTGTGACATCGGGCCGACAAACACAGATACAGTTCGATAATCTGATATAACAGTGATAATTATCTAATAAACCCGTGTTTTGTAACCTTAACATTTTGCCGCTATCAGCATAGTACACCGAGCGGAGTTGAGTCCTACCTACATACGTACTCAACTGATAACGATAATAATCCCGTTGTTGATATGTCCTTAATAAGATCAAAGAAGCCTTTACTAGAATAATTCATCAATAAAATATGTTTTACGTGGCGGAGCGTAAATAATTTAATACTTAATTAAACTGAAAAAATATATATATAATTTAATTTGTACCTATAAGGTACTTAAGTCCAACCTATTTCTTAGGTAACGACCATGATTAAAGTATTTTCTTATAATTTTAATAAATTTTAGCTTATAAATATTTTTTATGATGTTGCGCGCATTGTTATCAGTGATGTAACTAAAAAAATATTTGTAAGCTTTGCCATTTTTATACACAACAACTAGTCACTCAACAATAGGCAATTAATTATTAAAAACATTTACCAACTTCTAAACATTTGTGCAAAATATATAAATATAAAAATATAAAGAAGAAGAGGAGGTAGTAGAGAGAGGAAAGGTATTTATTATCCTTGGCCCGGTTGACTTACGAGTATCATGATGTATCATATAGACAGATTAATAAATGAGCGAGTTTTTGGTAGCACAAAGTCGACGCCGGAAAATTAGAACGACATTGAACGGGGAGGTACTGGACAGGCTTTAGCGTTTACAGTGATTTGCTCCCTTTTTAGAGATTTGCGCGTCTATCCCTCCCGATATGCCGGACGCTTGGGGATATCTGTCAATTGGCGAGAGCTCAATACTGCCCGTCTGCCGGCTATCCTCCGAAAAGGAATTGCACACAAATTATGCCTGACTCTAAAATCACCACTCATTGCAGATTCGATTCGTAGCGTTAGCTACGTTTTAACGAGGTATATTTTTTGGCTGTCATTATAATAATAGTACAGTCTCATATTAGGCCAATATCTGAACTAGTATTTGTAGTGCAGTGGATTATATCCTGCTCTGTAGTGAGAAAATTAAAGTACCTTTTCTTAAACATACCTTAATTTTAATCGCAAGGAAGCTGTAAAATGTTTAGGAAAAGAACTTAGACCCTTTTACCATCAGGCATGGCAAAAGTTTCATGTAGTGGAATCCGCCTTTAAGCCTAGCAACGCCACTTAAACATAATAGACACAAATGTTCTGTTATATGCAAATGCGTACATAACCTACAATCTACATGCGTATTCTATTAAACGTAGTTAATTTAACTGTCCAAAAACCGACGAAGTAAGATAGAACTATCCAAGAAATATTGTCATTCCCATAATTCACGAACAAAAGGTTGACACACATTCATTGATACTCGCGTCTATTAACAGTGCTTGAATAGTTAACCTTTGTGAGGTTCAAATCATAAATCTGATGTAAAAATTATGACTTACCCATTAAAGGGGTACCCAGCAAAAGCCGCATCGTACGGGTGATAAACAGTAGGATAAGGCCAGCTCGCTGCGCTTGCGGCCAGGTTCTCCTTCAACTCGATACCTGCTGCCTGTTTGCATAAAAACATCATTTTAATACAAGAAAACAGAATAGAAAAAAAAATCGCCTAGCCCTTGTTTGTAAACCAATGTTACACATACAATTTAACATTAAATTTGGATTATCTAAATCAATTTTAACTCTGGTATTAGAGGCTGAATATAAAAAGCAGGTAAGTAATAATCGTTAGTAACCCTATATCACCAGATCACAACTTTCACATGGAGAGAGATCTAAAAAATATTGCTAACACATAAACTGCTTATAATCTCATTAAATCAGACCATTATAATACCCCATCACGTTTCCGGTAGCTTTAACTTAATCCATTATAAAAGTGAACCTCGTCGGATTGATTTCTTGATCGATCGCTTTAAGTTTTCGTCTTAACTATTATTATTTAATGGGCACAGATACGGAGCGACTACATCAATCATCTTTCGGTCGACAAATGTATCTTTTTTGTCCCTCGTAAGGATTGTTGAACTTTGCTTTCTTTTATGTCGTCGAGATAAACAAATGAATGAATTATTGTTATTGCTACGTTTTGTCGGTACTTATACACGATAAGTGTAAAATTGAAGACTTTGACAAGATGAATGTTATTGTAATGTATTTGCATAATCGTCACCGCGCAAGGAAAAATCGCGCAAAAAGGCAACAATTACTAACGGGCGACGGGTTCAGCAATTTATAGCAACGCATTAAAAATTACTCGCTCCCGAGTCTTAATGCGGTCAGCCAGGATAAATCTATCAAAAGATTTTGTTGTCCAACAACTTCATTGGTGGCCGTATCGAAAATCCGATAATAAATTTTACTCAAGTACGACAGCGTAATCCAGTCGCTCTGTCGCTCTTTGTTGCTTCGACCTTTCTGATAGGTATAATAATTCCAGTTTTCTGTTACCTCAAATAACCTTACAAACGCAAATATGCAAGTGGATTTATTACGCCATACATTTGACTGCCATGAACCAGGCGTCAAAAAATTTTATATTATGAATGTAAGTAAAATTGTTGGATTTTTACCCGACTACAATTTTTAATATGGGTACCAATTTTACCCGGGTATGACTATTTTCGTGTTTCAGGGTTTTTTAATTTTGAATTACACAGAAACGCAGACGGATTTTTTACTTTTTTAAATTACCGTTTTTTTTTCAGTACTTTTGTCGGAAAATGATGTTCGCTACGACTGAATATTTGTGACACTTTCGTATTTGAGGGTATTTGTTTCTAAAGAAACATAAGATTTTTTTGTGTGCCTATTTTTTTTTCCACTATGAGCTACATTTTCTTTCATACAAGTGTATGCGCATTTGCTCAGTATGCTGAGCGTTATACTTTGCACGCTATGACAAATACTTACCTACCTGAAAATAGTATAGTATTGTTTATTTAAGCAATAGTTCAAGATTTTATAAAACAAATGATAACTCATCAGGAATGCAAAAATAGCTTACAAATAATGAAAAAATTACAATTCATGTCATTGATTATATCCCAATAGTAGTTGCGATAGCCTTCAAGGGCTGAGCCTCGCGTAAATTGTTCTGTTATCCATTAAGGCACTTAAGTTCATTTAACATTCTTTACTAAAGTGTTAAAACTTTAATAGGGGCTAGCTATAATCCTATTTGGACTGATCAGTTTACTGACTTTTATATTTTAATAAAACTAGTAACTACTTTAATCCCTCAAAATACATGTGGGACACGTAGAATAATATTATTGACGTCTTTTGGAAACTTTGTTCACGCTGAAGATTTAACACGTTTAGGTAGGTAGATAAATATACCTAGCATGTAGTACCGTCAGTAGGTAGGTTCCTACCCATAAAATCAACTGTCAAAAAGTTTTTGATCATTTTTATTAAGACAATTATTAATAAGTAATATTAAGATACGAAAATAAAAAACCAGAAATCATTTAAATAAAGATCTATATATCACTCATAGAGAGTGCGATAATGATTTATTCGAAACACCTTTTATGGCCATAAATTAGTAGAGAATAAAAATTATGATTTCCTACCACGAGCCACTCGTCCGCCATATGTGCCATCTGCGCAACTCAGTTTTATCCTATAAAACGTACTATTTTTAACTCTACTATACACATTATCATACTAACTATAATCCTTTCCATTGACATGAAAGAAACAACTTTTTACAATCTGTCAACACACTCATAAGAGGCAACAAAGAAACACTATAAACACAATACCTTTGTCAGGATATGCCTCTAGGTTTCAAAACTGTAATAATAAACAAAATAAAAGGCGTAAAAAACTAAGGGCATCCCATTGACGAAGGCGGCGGCGGTGGATCGAGTTAACACTTTCGCCACTGATGATATACGATCATATCTTCATGAATGATTGAATCATCTGTCGGGACACGTCCACTGGCCCACCTTTTCACACCTTCCTCCAAAAGTTTTACTACACATCATATATTACGTACCGTGGCTACTTTTATGTTGTTATGATCATTATCATTCAAAGTCACTACCCACACACATGGCTTTCGGTGAAACGCACTCTATTACAAGGAATGTTTTTTTTTTGTCATTAGTAGTCTTGAAATAAGTGTTTCCGTTTTCTTAAATAACTACTATTAGTACTTAGTAATACTGAATTCCATAATTTAGAGAATTATTTTTTCAAAGTTTTTAATTTTTGTTAATTTTGGCACATCAAAAGACAATGTTTGCGCTTTATTAGGCAGGGTTGGCGTTTTTTGTTCACAAATTATAACTTTAATTGATAAACTTGTATTCTAGTTACTCAGCAATTATTGAGGTCATAAATCTTCGAAGCTTCTAAGTAGCCTCATTATTAGTCAATGCCTTACGTCAAAACAAATATAACAATTGTATAAGAATTTATATCCGACTACGCCAGCAGTATAGTATACTACTCTGCTAGGCAGGTATTTATTTTAATCTCCGAGAAAGAAATTGTTAAACGTATTAAGATATTAAACCCTTCGGAGGCAGAACAACTTTTTTGTGTACTTGGACAAAAGAACATGTATCATCGGATTAAGATTTTAATTTATACTCATTTTTTATATCATAAAGTTATTGTGGAGTCTACTTAACATGGTGAAAGATCCTGTTTCACTTCGGTTCTATTTTGACATCGTATCCTAATTATTTTAAGGTAATACCTTTGTTAAGGCTGTTGAAAAAAGTCAACGATTATAATGTTTGGCTGTAGACGTCTATTAATTCGTTCAATTTATTTGATATCTCGTTTTCAGTTCTAAAGCTCTTGTGATTGTAATTATAGTGGTAAATAATAAGATTTATAAAAGAAAAAACCTATCACATAGTCTTGAAATGCAAGCCTACAGCATTACAAATCCTGTTCTAGGTGGAATTTCTGAGTAGCTACTTAAATACCGATAAAGCGAAAAACTATCGACTTTTAGTGCTTTGCATAGAAATTCACTTGAATTACTTGTGTACTTACCACGGTAAAAATGTTTACCGTGCAAGTAGGAACATACATATCGATAGGTTAGAGGTAATAAGTACTCGAAGAAAACTAAACCAATGTACATAAACATAGATTGCGTTCGATAAGGTTATTTTACGTTCTTTCTTGACTTCATTTTGTGTGTAAAATTAAAATAAAATTATTTAGATAGCCCCAGAGTCCATACAGAAACATGTCAATAAAACTTGTTTTATTTAAATATCTGAAATGTTCTTTTGTGACTATGTGCCATAAATGCTTTGCATAGCACTTGAATCTCTGTGAATTTAAGCTGCTGATATCAAATTGTAGGATCATGAGTCAATTATTTAATGAAGTACGTCCTGATAATAAGTAACAGTATTTAAGTCTTTTGTAGAATTTGATCTATTTGTAGTCTACCTAACAAAGACGAGATAACGTCATCATCGTCCGTCATGCATTATGTGCTCAGGTTACATCGACTAGACGGCACTCAGTTTCACGTGTCCATTGACAAGCGCCCTTTCTTTTCACATAAGAGAAAACGCGATCTGAGTGACATTAGGAGAATAGGTATTTGTTGCTGTCTTAATGCAAGCTCTGGTGGCCGCCCAAGCAAGAAAGGGACAAATATTGGTCTTACCAAAAATCGGTTCATAAAATTTACTGGAGATAGAACGTTTCCTAATCCCCGAACTCGTCTAGAACTTAACTAATAATAATATTTTAGTAAAATTAAAATTTCAAAAGAGTCCGCATACGTTTGAGTTTTAGTCGTGATTTGGATTGATTTTTTGGCGTGCGTTTGAAAATTGAGGTTGAAGTAATTTTTTCAGTTTTTTAATGTTTATATTTCCCGTGTTAATTCGATTATGGGAAAAGGCGAAAACACAAGAGCATAGCTGTGGTAAATAAAAATTTTATGGCAAAACATTGCCTTTAGTTCTTTTAGTATCCAGTAAAGAAACTGGGGAATTCGTTTGATTGGAGAAATGTAGTTATTCTTTGAGAATTTTCTATTTTTATCTCTATTTTGTCGTCACCTTATATTATTTACTTAAAAAACCATAAGGGCTTCTTTTTATGAATTTCTTATTGTTATGTGGGTATTTATTTTATCCACCTTGTCAAAGTCTTACTTGTACGACGTGGGGGTATGTGTAAACTAAAACATGCTGTCTTGGAAAATCCTATCATAGGTTTTACCTGCAAATGAATATTAGGTTTTACCGACTGGGATAAGTGGTACTATTTTTACACGCTTTTCCCAATAGCATTTCGTATAGGTCGTAATCGTTAGTAAATGATTATTTTAGTGAAAACTTAAATGTCATACTAACAGCATTCGGATAGAAGGGTGGTTGATCACCAGCAAGCGCCGGGAAGTATGCGGCCATGCCAGCAGCTGTGGCTGCAGCCGCGTCCGAATAGGGGGCGCTGTACATCGACAGCGGAACACCTGACGCGAGCCTTTGGTAGTTGAGGAACTCGTACTGGCACGAGCAGACCGTCTGGCCAGTAATCGGGTCCTGGAATATGGGGCGGCCGGTGTCGCAGCAGCGAGCGGCCGCGGCGGCCGGCGAGCTGGGCCGCGCCGCGCCGCTCGCGCCGCCCGCGCCACCGCTCATCCCCGCCTGCGCCGGCGGCGGACTGTTGGAGGCTGTCGATATGGTGCTCTGTAAGTTGCAAATTTTGAAATGCCTTTATGGCGCGTTTCCACATTCGCTTTTGCAAACATCAAACAATTGGAGGCCTCCGTATACGCACAGCTTATACAATCGCTAAGCACTAGCCGTTCAACGTGGTTGCTATCGATTAATCTGTCAAACTCGAAGAAAATGTATTAGCATACCAAAATGAAACTGATGGATAATAAATGTGATTTTAATGAATGTGTTAAAAGGGGTGAGCGAGGAAACTATGGGCGTGCCTCTCGTGGCAATAAACACATTAATGCGCTTCGTAATTCTTTTGACGGGTACGAAAAAATCAATTGACAAAGTATGATACGACTGAGGAACTTTGAATTAAAGGACTAAAGAATTGGGCGAGGGATATTGTTGTTATAATAGATTTATTCGCCGGACTACCTGAACGATCCGCGGTCGCAGAATAAATATCAACTGTTGTCCGACCATAAAAGCAAAGACGCTAACTGTGATCGTTACGACCCTTGTTAAATTGAGCACAGCAGACTCGTACGCGGATAAATAACTTTCTAAATATTTGTCATTGGAATGAAAAATGGTCCCCAGCCGTCCTATGTTCATTGTGTTCTCTATGGGATTAGAAACCGAGAAATGCCACCCGAACGCTTATGATACAACTTTGTGTCAGTTTATGAAAGAAAATTATAATTAATACCTCTATTGTATCCTTTCCGTGTTATTATAGGATATTTCCGCAAAAAACTTACTAAGCGTTTCCTATAGATGATATTAGTCGCACTGCTCGTTTATACGCTTTTACTCAAAGTTTATACGCGACTGTATAGAATTTGTTCAAAATGTAAGTAATGTCTGATTATGCAGACATAAGAAGTTAGGAATTTCGTGATATGAACAGAGATAACTAAGGTAGCTTATAAATTGTATAACCTTTGATTCTATGTGACTTAACCTTTAATAATGTAAGGAGGCGGAGTTGGCGACATAAGCCTGGTAAAGTCGCGTCGCGGTTGACTGTAGCCTAAGCTGGAGTTGTGACCCGTCTGCCGGTGGTATGGCTTCCTCGCCCTCGAAATACCGGCTGTCACTGATCGCCATGTTTTCGCTATCGCCTAACATTTCGGCGTTCCACGCACACCGTCGTGTGTCGGGCTAAAAACATTTGTTGTGTTGAGGAATTATTAAGGTAATCCCGAAGCCGTTAAACGTCGAATCCCTGTATTACCTACATTACATACCCTGCATAGTTATTTAATCCATGCTCGGTAACATTGTGTACATATGTTGGGTCTAGGTGTAGGCAGTAGGCACTTAGCAGAGGAACCGTTGCTCATTCGACCTAATGACTATGGTAATAGAGACTATATCGATCAATACGGGGGATACGGCTGAAATCGACGCCGGTGCTTAAAAGGGATTGAAACCGTTCAAACGATGTGAGTGTCTGCTGGATGAAACGACATAATTTCTGTAGTACCTACCCTACACCACGTAGTCGTTATCCCGTCGGCCATTCCGGACGAGTTTTTGCACTCTTCTTTGAATACTTAAGATTTAACAAAATTGTATTGATTAGTAAAAATCAAATCAATATCTTTAAAAATACATTATTTTTGAAGAATTGGCAAGAATTTACAAAACTCAATCTAGGTGACTTGTACACTTGTATTGCTATAGCATCAAAATGATTTGTAGTCCAAGCCATCTGATAAAGTCCTAAATGTGTGTCACTTATTTTATCGATACGAACAAACTTTGGGAATGAGTAGGTACATGTTACGTCCTTAAGTATTGGTTATATGTGCTTATTAGATAAAGAGCACAAAAAGTTGTCATCATATCCTTTTCAAATATCGGACGGTTGGAGGATTAAAGTGCCGCTGCACCTTATCTTCAGCAGACATCTTTAAAAAAACAAACACGAGAAGTATTCTTTTTGTCGTCTTTTTTATCGTAACCCGCAGGATGTGTTAGAGTCGTTAAGCCCTTTTAAGTGTTAAACCATGTAACTGAATATTCGAGCGTATAAGGGTCCGATCTATTTGTTAAATAATGTAAAAAAGTTAATCTTAGAGAAATCGGACCCAATGACATGAATTTCGTGAAAGACATCAGACCGGCAAAAAATATCGATGACATGTCGCTCACTAGCTAACTGTGACACGCCGAGAGATGGCTTTTATCCAGGTACCATGTATGTTTTTTATCAAAGTCGGACCTTTAGAAGACATCATTAAAGTATTAAATTTACGATAAGACAAACTGTATCTACAAGTTAAAACATTCTTGTGAATGTTTAACTCTGTAAAGAAAATGAAAACTAAAAACCTAAATACGTCGAAAAGGACACGGTAACAGCGAATTTATTTTAGCTTGTTTCATTTTTGTCAAAATAAGCTATCATAACCTGCTTAGAAATACAAGAAAGTAGGTAGTCTCACGGTATGTTTTAAAAGTAAGTTACTGATGATAATTGTGATAAGTTGGAATTGAGAGTCGATAGTTGAGCGTAGTAAAGTTAATCTGAAGAGATCTCTACTTTCAGTAATTTAAAACCAAGCATTTTCTGTTCATAATAAAATCAGCCTTCGAGTGTAGTTATTACAAACAAAGTCCGTACATATCTCTCTAATCCATTGCGCACATAATCAGCCAAAGAAAAAGCATCACAATTTGATAGATCCGATGATAAGCGACTGCGCGAGCGTCACGCGGCGTGAGCTCGCGTTACATTCCATGTCTTGAGAAAAGCGTGTGCGAATAATTCTAATCTGGTACATTTTTTATACAACTAAACATCAGGTTAATTGCAGCAGATTGATATCTATTATAAAATCATTTGTTTTACAGTACCGAGTTGCGGTACTCTCTCGTATTGATCAGAGTAATAAACATGTTTATTTTAATTGTTAATTGGCACGACTGTATTGTAAATTATGACAGTTATTGATTTACGCTTTCTGGACTCGAATAAACGTAATGTTTAAGTTTTAATTGATAGGTAGATATGTACTTAATTAACAAATTAATCTATTTTTAGATTTCATAATACCTCTACATTGCAACTTAGATGTGAAAGTCTTGTGTTTGGATTTTTAACGCTTCAAATTTAGTAGAACTAGTCCTAAAAATAATACTTAAATTAATAATTTATTCAATTTCATAAAGTGAATAAATCTACTTACAGTTTACTCGTAAGTACCTACTGAAAGTTTGTTAAAGTTAAATATATATTTTTACCTATTGACAAAAATTTGATTTGATATCTATTAATGTAAAATGATTTCATTGAAATGTTAGATGTTTTCTGACAACCTTAAAAAACCGTCATGAAAAAAATCTATTTATTCATAGTTCATACATAACACTACTAAAGAAGCAATACAAAGGTAACTTGAAATGATTGATCTTATTGTGTTTCTTATCTGCTATCTCACCTCATTCAGTTATTCCATACAAAAATAGCAACTAATTCATTTCTGTTTATACTGCAGTTACAAGATAATAGAGTAACTACACACGAGGCTTATTAAAACGATACTCACACTATTGTTTAAAGCTTTCTGTTTCTGAATTCTTTTTATACTGTGTCAGAGTACGAATGATAATCATTGATCTATATTACAGAATGAATCGCTAACATATCGTGTGATCCGGTCTTAATTACTAACGCGCCGACTTGGTTCGCGTGAATAGGAAATTGCTAATTAATTAACCGCCCATTCGTCGTTTTTCTAGCTTCTTTTCAACGATCCAAGATATCGCGGTTTAACCAGCGAGCTTATTGCATTATTAGGTTGACGTGAGCCTTTCGCCGGCTATACTATCCGGGTATTCTTCTTCGGGTCACTCAACTCCTACCACGCGGCGTTTGATACGTAAACACCTTTTCTCCCGACTATAATTCAAGTTTGGCCGTTTCGTTATTTACATACAATTTTGTCTTTAATTGGACAATTACACGGTGGATCGCGAGTTGAGGTAGGTGTCTATTTCGACCACATCCTGTGTCAAGATATCTTTGTAGATTAAATCGAAATTGGCCCACCCTCGAAACCCATAATACCTTTAAAGAAATTCACACCTTCCCTAATTAGGGTGGAATTAGGGAAGAATAAATATTAAAAGGGAACCGCCTGGTATTGTAATGTCTGACAAAGACTAATATAAAGATAAATACGTAATAAAATTGTCTAATACAAAAATAATCCTAATTCATAAAATAAAACTTGTGGTTGGTGTTCGTGGCACTAGATTTTTAACATTAAATGGTTGTCTTAGCAATGAGTGCACTAGGTATAAATATTTGTATGAATAAATAAATCATTTATTAACGATGCTTTTTTAATACCATCACGAGCGGTATGAGATTTAAGCGTGTTTTTTAATAACAAATAATGTTGAAATTCAAAACTATATAGAATTACACCAAAAGTTCAAATTGAGTTCAGAAAATACAAGAAGTAACAATAATATTGCAGCGTAAGTTGATCTACAAAATTATTAAGTGTTTTACGACGAGGTGAAATGTTTAATGTTTTTAAAGACCGATTCGGACACGTACGTACACGTCTCACATTGCGCTTTCCGCGTCGGCTCGCAGGCTCCACCATATTATTATTGTGTTTCATTCAAACAAGTCATTCATAAAATTGCAACTCTTTCGCGAGCAACGAGAGAGCCGTCGACACACTCCATCGCACCCACAAATATGACCAGCGGAAATATTATCGCGGTCATTTAAAAATCGACGTTTGGATTTCTCACTGAGGTATTACTCCGCCAAAATTACGGTCTGTGACTGTGATTTCAAACGCTGTAAATCTGTAAATGTAACTTTGATTCCGCTAATGAACTCGCGGCAAATTGTTTGTCGAGATTTATTAGCCTATGTTACGGAATAAACATGTGCTAGTACTTTGAGTAGTTGCCTAATAATAACCGAACTATTATTCTGTTTAATGCCCCTGTGACGCGGTTGCAAACATTCCTACATCCACTAATGCTGGAATTAGATTGATGCAAACATAGCTTCCTTGGCTGTATTTGTAAACTAAGTGTGAATTTTCGTTTTGGTGGTAACCGGATGGTATTAAACTGCCCACTTAATATTAAAAAGTTAGTTAGATAACACGGATCATTCAATTTAGTTCTTATTTAAATGTAAACAATTTTACTTTTATTCGTAAGAGTTATAAACTTTACATTTGACGACACAGCACAGCATTATTTGGCGGGGCGGACACCAAATCTTTCATTTATCCCGAAACTCATCACGGTTGTGTCAGCGTGTTGTTGTCTGCGCGGTTCGTTTGCTCGTTATTTCATCAATTCGTAGAGCCACTGACTGATTTATTTAGCTACCGGTTTACGTTGTAATTTTAGGACTATAAAATATGGAGTAGACTTTTCATTCCTTTAAAAATTCAAGCACGAATTGACTCTACAATAATATACAGGGTGTCCCTGAATAGGTGAATCAAACTGCTATGGTAGTTTGACCAATGTCCCCTAAAAATATTTAAAAAACGCACATGGTTAGGTATATAAAATAGGCAAAAAAGGAGAAAAACTCAACATCGACTTACAATCAGATAAAGCAATCACTTACAATTAGTACCTACTGATAAGAAAAAAGTAAAAGCAAACCAAAAACGCAATAATTCGAGCTGGAACAATCTGGAACACTCTGTTTAATGCATGAGTATGAATGCATGAGTATGAATGCATTTTTTTAGAAGTAATCGGATACCAGTTTTTCAATCAAGTAGATTTATTTAACCATGTTATTTAGCAGTTTCGTTTCCTATAGTTATCTGAATTCGGATTGTTTTATGAATTTAATGAATAATAAATTGATTTTTTAGTGTGTCTAAATGCATTGTATGTTTTGTTAATGTTTTATTTGAACAATTAACTTTAAACTCGAGGGGAGTACCTAAGTTAATGCCGAATTGTTGTAATAAATGAAGAAATTATACTCGTTATTTCAGGCCCTGGCAATAACTAAAAATATTGTAATTATTGACGCCAACCCTAATTAAAGCAATTTCATTTAAGTTCACGTTAAATCTGTTGAAGCGGACGATATTGGGATCTCGTATATCGTTGATTTCATGCGGTCGTTCAAAGCTGTTACTGTGTAGCTATACCTACCCTCGTGCGTTAGGGCAGTGCGGTATCAAAATTTGAATTATCGGTTAATACAGCGGCCGTTAAAGCGGTGGCGATTCAAAACATCCCGTGCTGTGGCGTTAGCGGCCTTTATTGCGTACTCCCTGTCGTTTTACCCACTAATCGACGCTGGCATTACCAAAATAACTCTGTATTATAGTTCGGACTGGTCACTGGGAACGGTTTTGATCAGATTCTACTATTGTGGTTGATGTGCGCTGGGTGAGTGGCTCACGAATCGAACTCAATGCCCGAATGTAAATATATTTGTCCTAATTTATCCGCCTAATAAATTCCTAATTGTAGGTATATCAAAGGTGTAAATGGTGTAATACTCAATAGCTCATATATGAGTTTCGAAAGAACGTTGAAATTGTTTTCTTAAACCACTGGTTTGTGATATTGAACTAGTACCAAAGTACTTACATATCGTATCAGTAGGTAAAGTCCATAAATAATTTTAGTTTCGTACTAATAGGTAGTAGGTACAGTATACGTGTTAAAAGTAATGTTTGCTTTTGCTATACTTATGATGTTGATTTGATGTATCTGCACACATACAATGTTTACAAAAAACATAACATTTGAAATTGCATTTCGAAAAACCTGTTTTAAAAGCAACTTAACCTGTCGTAGTAATTGTAACAAAGATCAAGTGTAGAAAAATTAACACCCACTTATAAAATCGTATAATTTCAAATGTTAATAAGGTTAGTCAGTATGATCCTTTGCTGTATTAATTTTTTGTAACGTACAGTTGCTATTGAAGATGGTGCTTATAAAATATTTTTTGTGCTTCACCATGATCATACGTTACTTCTTTTTTAGTCTTGGGGTAATTCAACATATTAAAACTATTGTCTTATAACGTGTAGAAGTGTTAAGATTCTTTTGGTATTAGTTTTTGTGCGCAAATAAATTCTTTTTAAATTAAACAAATAATTCTTTGCTGAATTTTGTTTGGAACCAATATTGAATTCTTAAAATAGTAATTATTTATTTTCATACAAATTGTCAAAGTTGTGAATCATTTACTTAAAGTACATTTCAGCATTGTATTTCTAGATTGGTTTACAGAAATCTATACGAACAAAATATATGAGCACTAAAATCACCTCTAAGGGGTTTAAAGCTATTAATTAGATTATTTACATCCAAGCATTTGCACAAACATTACATTTGCTTACATTTGCTTTTCGTAACAAAAGCGAAACCAACGAAAGCAGGCATGTCTCAGTCGACCTCCGCCCGCGCTCTGACTATCTCGATTCTCGCGGACGATTTTAGGCGGCGAGGTGTGAACTAATGGTATGTGAGCACCTCATCCGTCGCAGGCGCAGCCGTGGGCGGAACACTGGCCGTAATTGTCAAACATGTGTATTTTAAGTTCACAATGCAATAAACTTTCACGACTCTATGGCGCGTCTGATTAGAGTCACTGAAAGATCTGTAGCCGACACGTCCCGAACTGCTGTTTATTCGTGTAATACAGCTGTCTCACGTTGTCGTATAAAATTTTGGGACTCAATTTATTTTCTGTATACCGATTTTGTTTAAATATAAAAGAAAATATTGCATTTTAAAACTTAAACTACTTCTAGTGTATACCATATTTGTATTCACACTGCCAATGGTAAAATTGTGAAAATGAGACTTTAAAAAGATGATCTCTAAGTTAAAAAAAATATTAACCTGGATTTAAGTGTTAATCCAACACCTTAGGCGTTAAATGCAGCTCTGTCCAGTTCTAATAGGGACGGCTGCTTCTTGGTTTCTTGTAACATGATCAGGCTGTCGCAAAGTACAGTGCCATAACAGCAATAATTATCAGTAATCTTATTTATTACAATTTATTAATACATTAAGAAAAAACACGTTCATTATTGGCATTGTGCAATCAGACACTAAGGTTTTCCAATGCCGTGTTAATTTAAGTAAGTAAGGCAAACTGCTATCATAAATAACCAAAGCTTGCTATACTTTATTACCGACAGTGTAGTATGGCTGTAGCTAATTAAAAATAAGGGCAACATTTAGAAAATATTAATTTCTCACCTTGCACTTGTGAGCTTGATTGACTAAATATTTCGAAGTATAAAAAAATCCAATTGATGACTAAGTTTATATGAGCAATAGATGTAATGATGGTGAAGTTTTAAATCCCCAATAAGATTTGAATTTAATCATTGCATTTAAAGAAATCCAGGAATCATTTACACAAGTGGACCTATATTGTTTATACAGAACATCTCTTATTTGTCCTTTCTTGACTATCTTATTAGTAATGTAGTAGCCTATCCATAGTCCTGTTAGCAATATTATAAAAGTCAGATTAAGAAAAGAACAAGTATTCTTTTAAAAACCATACAAGTTCTTTGCTTTATTTATGAATCAGTTTCTTACACACTAGACCTACTGTTACTGTTAATGGACTGTGGCATTGCGCGCACGCACACAACTCCACGAATCCGGTTACGGCTCGATCATAGTACACTATCACAATTCATCGATACCCGTAACGAGAGGCTACAAAATTTACTAACTGCGTGAACAACACTCCCTTCAATTCGGGGAAATTAATTATAGTTTCGGAGAAGCGAACGTTTCATTCACCTATCTCGTTCGGGAGTCCCGGTGAGACTTGTTACCTCGAAGGTTTGAGAGTGGAACAGATAAGGTGTCAGCTTTACGGCCGAGATGACTTTTATTAAACGTTTTTAAGGATAAAAACGGGTTTGTGAATATACCAGTGATTGATACTATTACTTACTCGAGGTATGCTTACGTTCATTCATTAGATACGGGGAGACTAATGTTAGGAGTTATTACAAAACAAAGAACTGTAGCTGAACTAAGTAAGTCTACAATAAAAACAGGTTTATACTAAACATGTCATTAATGTAGCACTAAGAGTGTCTAATTGGTACTGGAAAATAAATGTTCGTTAGTCTTATTAGAAAAGTCCTACTTTTTAATAGGAAATATTTCTCCAAAAAAGTTCCCAATATGGTTGCCTACTTATCATCTCTATCATAATAACAATTTACATAAAGCGTTATTCAAAGTTGATTTAATTTTTATCGTTTAGAGATATACGTTTTTTATAAGAGAGTGGTAAGTAAGTTAATTTTTTAAGTCATGGAGAGACGCCATTTTGCTGATTAAATACAGAGAGCTGTAGGGTAGAAATTCTTCAAGGGGAAAAAAGACAGTCTCAGGTATCTTATGCAGCGTTATGTATTAACATCCCTATGTTAATACATAACGCTGCATAAGATACCTGAGTGCTGCTGCTCAGCAGGATCCCTTATACCTATAAGGGATCCTGCTGAGCAGCACCCAGGACTAGGAAGGAGTACAACTGCTCGACAGGACCGATATATACTTAAAACTTGATTGCACGGTGGCAGCCGATATGTTAGCTATCTGGGAGATAGGTTTAAATACTTTAAAGCTAACCTCAGGGGTGTTGTTTTTAGCGACCATACTGTGAGGAATCGGCATACGAGCACAACGCCCAATTAGGTGCCCACCTATACGCCATGGGTATCGCGTCTGTTGAAACAAATACTGTAGGGAATACTAGATAATATTATGAACCCAGGATCAATGGGATAAGAATTTATTTTGCGATGAGTACCGGTTTAGGTTTAGGCCTAATACGAGAAGAGGAAGAATGTATCGTCGTCGGAAATGCTGAACAGCTGCGTCCACAAGTGCACTTTTATAGTGGCATCACAGTGATGTTATGGGCGGTTATTATGAAGATCAGACAAACTTGGGCTCGTTTCAGTGGATAGAATTAAGAAAGCTAAAACTTATGTTGAAGATGTCCTCGAGCCTTATGTTCACTCATTTGCACCAAGTCTTGGCTCAAATTTCACGGTGATGCATGACAATCGCGTGTGCACACAGTTCAGAGGATCAGAAAGTAATTGGCAATGAACAACATTATTATCGTGGCCATTATTTTTTGCCAAAAACTTTTTTATTTAGGATTTTGTCTCTAAAATTTGATCAATAAAAGGCCCTTACATTATCGCTAGTCGAAACCCAGACACCCTGTATATTAGTAAGTAAAGGTAGGTAAGGTATTTTCATACGTGTAAATACAATCCAACCCAACAGCATCAAGTAAGGAATTTTTAAATTAAATTTATTGGTAATCCAACAATGGTTGTTCTGACTGGTTAGTATAAGTTCAAGTTTCAACGCGGTTTCACGTTTCGTACAAGTTTAAAGTGGAGACTTAACATTTGACTCATTATCAAGAACAATAGCTCTTACCAGACGTACGTTAACTTAATCACAACTCTTTAATACGCTTTATTAAAGCTTAAAAAAGGAGGTCTCAAACTGTAAATTGCATGGAGGAAAGGGATCAGAAAATCAGCGGTCGAACGTTAACTGCAAAAATGAGGAATATTGTTCATGGCTCATTATGAAGTTAAATGAACGGTGTTGATTTTGCTTTTTGG
Source organism: Pyrausta nigrata (assembly GCA_949316185.1). NCBI lineage: Eukaryota > Metazoa > Arthropoda > Insecta > Lepidoptera > Crambidae > Pyrausta > Pyrausta nigrata. The sequence goes on from OX438936.1 coordinate 8,869,567, forward strand.
AATACGTCGGCTAGTGCGCCGATATTCAAGGCCAGTGCTCACTGGCGGAGCATTACTTGCATTTCAGATGAGATCAGCAGCAACAATTTCAGTGAGTGTGAACCGCTCTCGCCTCCGCCGCGCACAAAATTTTAATCTGGAACCCGACACTTGGAACGCGCTTGACGAGCTTGCCTGACCCAAATAACAACTTTGTTCGTCTTTTGTTCCAGCTCGTTTGTCAAATGTACATACGCAATGTATGTAATGATATCACAAACGACTGTTGTTTACCCCATTACATCTGCTGCCTTTCGCAACTCTTCTAACAATATCAAGCGTGGTCGTAAATTAAAATAGAAAATGGCAGCGTGTATTACCTTGATTTCAACCCCTAAATTTTATGTCCGTGGAACAAAAAGTTACAATTCGATATAACAAACCGGTGTTTACGAAGTCGACCCAACCCTTCTGTCTGCATTATGTATAACGCCATCATGCATAGTCGTGTTTGATGTAAAATGGCTACCTAACGCGATTCAATTTGGACCCCCTTCTGCTCTAAATTCGTACATAAATTTTATAAAGCATCTTTATTCAGCGAACGAACAAAAATATATGGCGGAGCAATCAAACTTTTAAAGAACTGAGTAGTATAATTAAACCGCCTTCGATATTTACAAGTCGCTCAAATTTTCAGTTAAATTCGAGCAATATTTGATAAGTTTTAACTCCTTAAATAACATGCTCTGTTTCATAAACACTTTAACTTTTGATACTTAAAGTAACTCACTCTAAATGAAGTATGTGTTTAAACATTTTATTTGTTAAAGTAAAATGATGCCACCCGAGGTTTAGTGAGTCTGGGCTCTTAAAACGTACGATACAACGCAGCATAAACGTTTACAGCCCATTCTTGTACTTAATTGCTATTTAAATAAAAACGTACCATGAAAGCAATGCGACCCTTCTGGTATGGAAGAAAAAATACTAACATTCCTATTAAGTAAGTGTGTTTAAAAGCGCACTTTATTGCGCTTTTATGTTATGAAATAAAAATCTCAAAGACATTGGCAATTATTAAAGAGAAACAAGAAATAAAGATACATAAAGTTAATTAAGGGGCGATTGACCACTAGGCAGATGGCGGCAGGGGCTTAGAACTTGGGAAGTTCGGAACTAAGAAATAATAAGGATAATCTCCGCTTGTTGAGGGCGTGAGTCTCTATTCAGCGGACAGGCGCCTTATCAAGTAGATAGCAAAAGTGGATCGCAGCACGCACTCGCCCAATGACCGAATCGCTCCATAATATTATCTTTATTAACATTGGTCTACTTACTTACGATTCACCATTTTAATTATGGCTAATGAAACTAACTAAATGGACAGATAAAGTCTAACAATTCCCATATTAATACGGCAGCCGGATTAATAAAGTGATAACTGAAAGATAACAAATAGAGGGTAGGCATCCAAGTAAATCTAATTTATTAACGAATCACATGCACTCGAATCGATAATATAATTAAATTTTGAGAGTACGTGCAATGCACACATATAACAAACAGTAAATTCTAACACAACCCACACTACCTAATAGCAACTTCCTCATTTTCTAAGAATTTTTGAAAGTCACAAATCAAATCAAAGTCAAATCACTGAAATGACCTACAGTGTATTCTCTGGTGAGCTGTGACTGGGGTAGTTAAAGTTTTGTCTAGTACTGACCAATTGACAGTTACAATATAATAATAATAATATAAATGCTTTGGACCCAGAAGCAATTTATCGATTCTTAGCTAGCACTATCACTGTTCGGAGAAAGCAAGACTGCCTTCATAAATCGGACAAAGTTAAGTGCACTCGATGTATATAGTAACATTTTATGGCATGCAGTGTAAATAAAATCTGTATGAGCTATTTCGCAGCGTCAATATCTGATCCGATAGACGGTTACTCCACTGTAATGCAATAGAAAAGAATTGTTTAAATAATGATTTATTTTAAATTGAAAGGTAATAAACATTGAAAAACAATAATTGAGCAGGTATGAAGAAGGATTGCAATATTAGAGCTTATCGAGTTGAGAAAGAAAAGTAAAGGTTGAAAAATGATTTCTTGTCACTGAGCCCAAAAAATATGTTATGTATAGTGACAGCACATCAGACTTTACGTTTTTGTTGCAAAATCACGACTATTACAATAGCATAAGATGTGTGAAACACTGTGTTAATATCGACGTGTTGTCGTACAAAGTGCTTAATGGCATTACCGCGGAGAAGCATGTTAATAGAAGCGGAATTTAAATCCGAAAATAGAAAAGCATTATTAAAACTTTAATAAATATTATACCATTGAAAATAAAAGATGTTCTGAATAGCATTGTGGCATTTCTCTCTCAGTTCACAATAAATGTTACTAATATTCAACCAATACAGGAGGACAGGAAGTCCAATTTAGATGTTCCGTTCTGAAAATACTTTCTTTTTCTACTCCAGAACCAATTCATCATATATCATCATCCTCATCATCATTATTAGGCACAGGACGTCCACAGCTGAACTTATTTCCAGCAGTGGACAGCAGCCCCTTTAAAGATTTTTCTGTGACCTGCTACATGCGGTCTGCATCCAGCACGATCCTGCAACGGTTATAAGGTTCTCTGTCCATCTTGCCGGAGGACGTCCTACACGTAGCTTTTGATCAACTGGTCATCAATCAAGATCCTTTCTGCCCCAACAGCCATCAGTTCTTCGCGAAATCTACCCTGCCAGCTGCCACATGTGCTTACTGATCCGGAGGGCTACGTCCGTTGGCTTTGTTCTTCTACGTATCGATTCCGTAGAGAAACACCAATCAAAGTTTTTCTTTTTAGCTCGCTGCCTGACCTTGAGCTTTCTTATAGGGCACATAGAGACCATAAAGTCTGTCATGATAGAGAAGTAATGAAAATAAGTTAAGAAAAATGTTGCAATTGACCAAAAGAGTACGGGATGAATGATCCAATACCATCCATCCGATATACAACATATAGAGCAAACAAATGTAACTGTACTGTATAACTTGTAACCTGTCACTGCAATCGGACAACGCAGTTGAAACTACACTAATTGAATTATCAGAACATATTGAAAATAAATAAAAATACATTTTGTCGCGATGCAAAAGATTTTTCCTGATCGTTGAACACTTAACAGTGACATAACGATTTCATCAATCATGTTTCGTAACTTATTAGGGTTCCGTAGTTAAGAAGGGTCTCCACAGTTTTGCCGTGTCTCTGGCTCAGCTCAGAAACATTGATTCTTATTCGAAACTATTCTTTGTCAAGAGCTTCTTAGCGTTTGTGGGAATGTTTTTTAGGCTTCCATTGTCTTGACAAGAAAACCTTATAGTTGCGTCATTTCCCTTTGTCTGTCTGCCTGTCCAAGATTTTGCTAAGAAACTGTCAGTACTAGGAAGCTTGTAACCAGTAACTAAGCGTGTAACTACACAGATTACCTAAGTTCCAATTTCTGGTGCCAGGTGGCGCTGGAACCTTCATATTTTCTACATACTATGGCGTCCGCAAGCAACGATATTGTTGGTGTTTCTCACAGTTTAATAGCATATTATGCGCAAAAAATATTATAATACCGTCAATAGATTTATTTTAACGGCTGATTGTGGTTAGCCTACTAATTAACAGTATGTAAATAAACTAAAGGTACAGTGAACGTACCTACTAGGTACACATGTTAAGCCAAATTCATAATTAAAGTATATATTTTGCATTAAAGAAGTTGTAGAAGAAAATAAATCATATAAGGCATGTTACATAAATATTATAAAAGCCCGAAAAGTTCGTGCGCGACCTTCCTGTGCCCCGCGCGACCAGCAGGGGGCAAGGAAGCGCCAATCGGATGCGAATGTCATAGAAAATGCCCTTCCCGCAACACTACCCCGCCGACATCTAGCATGCCTATCCCCCCGTACGTCTGGCGCTCGGCTGTGGGGTCGTGCAGGGGGCAACGAAGAGAAGGGGCAACGGAGAGCATGCGGGGCAACGGAGAGCATGCGGGGCAACGGAGAGCATGTGGGACAACGGAAAGCATGTGAGGCAGATTGTGTCTCGTATCTGTCGCTTCACCATAAGCGGTCTGAGGTAACTCGCGGAGGTTTTAGTTGGTATAATAAGGTCTTCCGTGCAGAACTTCACAACGGCGGCCAATCTCAACAGAGATTAGCCAACTGTGCTGGAGATATTAAAGTGCACATGTGTGTGCACAATACAAACTCTCTCATGCACTCTCTATTCCATTACTTTCATAGTTCCGTGCGACGGCTATCCGATATGACCGAAGAGAGATCAGGCATAGTGGGTAAACCTGGTACACCACACCTATCATATTACTCGTATACGAGTAATAAATCTTTAAAAAGATTTTTTACATTGATACAAACAAAAAATACTGACCTTGATCATGGTTATAGTCCAACACGTTTAAGCGCGACCTTCCTGCGCTCGCCATTGGGCGTCTAGCGTACCTCGCTAGACGCCCAATGGCATGGATTTAAATTGACAATCGAGTGTGATTAGCGATTCCTTGCTCTCCGTACGTCTTGCAGGGTTCAAGGAGGATCGCGAAAGAACTTGTCGGATTATAGTCCAGTGCACAACATACGTTTGTTTTATTGCAATTACCATGCGTTTGTCCAGACATACAGGATGATCTTTCCATCAGAGGGCGTAGCGTAGGTACAAAATAAAAGATCATGATTACTGGACGCTGAAAGGAGTAAGTCATTATTTAGTAGATATCATCGAGGGGCATCTGTGACGACCGACACCTGGCTGCTGAGTTTCAGCATGTAAGGAAGGTACTACGGGACAACCAGCTTCCAGTACCACGTCGTTGCAGACCCCATGCCAAGGCTACGACAGTTGAACGCCAACCTGCAGTACTACCATACATGAAGGGAGTCACTGACAAGATTGGAAATATCTTGAAGCGTGCTTCAATCATAACTTACTTCAAGCCGCAAAAGAAGATTAACCAATTCTTACCACCTGTCAAGTGCAACATACCTCTTCAAGATGCAGGGGTGTACAAGCTGGAGCGTGACTGTGGCCTCTCCTACATCGGGCAAACAAAGCGAAGTATAGGCGTGCGGATAAAAGAACACATAGCTGACGTAAAACATAGACGAAACACGAAATCTGCATTGTGTGAACATGCCTTAGACAAACCCAACCACTTCATTCGTTTTGATCAACCTAAAATACTTGCAAAAGAACGGCGTTTTATGCCTCGAATGCTACGTGAAGCCATTGAAATTAGAAAACATCCAAATTTCAATAGAGAAGATGGTTGGAAAGTTTCCACCGGCATGGGGTCCTATTCTAGCAAAACCCAAAGCAACACCTAGCACTGCAAGATCTCAAGACACGGTTAGCTCTTTCTGCGTAAATAGGAACGTAAATTAATATTATTGAGTGATGGTAGTTAAAATTTTTCAAAACTTTGTAATGACAAATAATACCTTAGTCTCCCTGTGACCACGATCGCTGTAAAGTGTTCTAAACGTCAGGTTTAAAATAAAATGTAAATAAATCGCGAAGTAATCCGTAAAATTGTGTTTTAATGAGATATCATCGAGCCTACTCAAGAGCAATCTAGTCATTGCCTGCGACTTCGTCTAAGTAGGTCACTATAAAATCATTAATTTTTTGATACATCTATGGAAATAACATGATACTCCGAGAATCTAACATGTTAGTAGTTACCAATGTGGTATCTGTTTAGTGGGAATAAATGTTGAATGGAAATTAATTGGGATGACAGCTTACAAGATTCTTCAATCATTTTATAAACGTTCTTACATATACGAACCCAGGTAGGTATCTTTTAATTTATTGAACTATCAAGTTGAGTAAGTATGACGAACATATAAATATAAAAAGTAGATAACACGTTTTCAGATAAAACGTGCGAGTAGGTACCTATATTTTGAGACTAAATACCATAAACAATTTTATGGAAACTTTCAGAGACAAAAAAAACATGTGCCTAATAATACATACTGGGTTTTAAGATTTGAGATTTCGTATACAGAATGGCCCAAAAGGTAACCCTTAAAAAAATCTAGCATCCTCACACCCAGGGATATCCAAATATACCATATTATTATGTATGTTTCCTTATTTTAAGTAGTTTTCAAGAGAATATTTTATTTGTGAAATTTTGGTCTAATTTGCTTGAAAATTTCATTTTCCCTCTTCTCATTATGTTACGACGGAATTTATTATAGCAAATAATCCTTATGCATTGAACTTACTAAGATAAAATTACTACTACTAGGCTAAACTAGCTACCTTAGGCTAAAGGAGTTTGCAGTAAAATAGTTTACGTTTAAGCTAGACAGAACTAGGGAACTGTGGAACTTCTTTTGATATTTATAATTGAAATTGAAAATGAAACTTTGGCTAGCTTGAACATAAAGTATTGATTTTAAATCACATTAAAAAAAACTCAAAAACTTCTAAAATCGGGGAACATACATAGGGTATGTTTGGATGGTACATCCAGTGTAAGGATTCCAAAATATGCTTTTGGACGTCACCTTTTTTCCAGGACCACCCTGTATAAAAATAAGAGTACTGTACTGTTAACAGCTTTTTGATTGGTTTTCTATACTCGTACTTAACTCAATAAAAATATATAATTTTCATCAATTACAAGTTTCTCAATGCTTTATTTAAATCAAATAAGATTCCCTCTTCACTAGGGCAAATTGATTTGACTTCTCCTGTCTGTAGTGGGTTTTTCAAACTGAAATAACATGACATGTTATTTCAGTGTTAAGATAAATGTTTCTGCAATACATTGGTGTTAGTGGACTATAAATGTAATGTTAATATACATATAGCTATGATAAACTTCTCTGCATTTTTATCAGTTAGTAGTATAAGAATTTAACTATTTTAAAACCAGAATTTTCCCCTGGTTAACCACTATATTAATGTAGTTTGGTATAAGTTAGTAATTTTTAAGCCTTACTTAAAGCTGCTGTATTAGCTGCCTTTTTAAAGTGTCGTTCAATTACAACTGTCACACACAGATGAGGTGATGTCATTATAAAATCAATCGTATTGTATTTTATTTGAAGAATATTTTTATTTGAGTAATTGAAATCAGCTTTAACAAACTTAAAGCTCTTAAGAAGGTAGTTACAGTTACAAATTTACATTTAACTGTAAGTACATCACTAAAAACTGTTCCAGTTTATTAGTGCGAATATCGAATAACAAAGTTATTAATGTACGTAACGTATAAATATTTCATTACCACCACGCGACGTTGGTTTGTACAGTTCTTTTAGAAGGCTATAAAATTTCTCGATTGTATGAATATTAGCGATGGTTCTAATTAAACTAAGAGAACAACGGCTGTTATAGTTCAAAGCTGAGATAAACACGAGAACACTATTGATAACTAAATGCAATTAGTTTTATCAACGTTTTTCTTACTTCATTTGCTATGGTAGGTATAACTAGAATCTGCGAAGTTTTAATTTAGGTAACTCTGAACAAGCTAAAAATCTTTACATTAGTTCATCGAGAACCTCAGAAAGTATGTAATGTTGTGCACGTGGTTGTGATACTGCTAGTAATTTGTATGTGAATTGTTTTTGCACATTCATAGTGCTATGATGAATATTAATATTCATCAAGCCCTTAAAAATATATGATCGTTTTAGGAAGGGACAGAGGCGTATCTATGGTGGGGGCAACTGGGGCAGGAACCCCGGGCGCTGAAGGGCGCACAAAATTGTCATTAGTGACTAGGTTACTTAAAAAATAATTAAAAAACAACTACATCAATATTTTCGACTGTTTAAAAATTTAACGCATTTAGATTTCCATGACGAATCAATCTGTAAAAAGTAATTTTATAAAATATGAATAAAAATAGGTTTTACATTTTGTAATATAAATAAAATTATGTTACTTACAGGTTTCATAGGAAAGTTACTGTGTATGTTCAGGCTACAGTTTATTTTATTGGCTATTGTTTTTTCAATAACAATAATGAAATATATTTATATTTGCTCCATATTTTAATCTTGTACTTTGATTTGTGATAAATTTTCAGATGAGATAAGATAACAAACCGTTTACTTTGGTAGTAGATATGGCTATTACATATAATAAAAACATTTTATTACTCTTAATATCAAAAATGTAGTAACAAATAAATGAATGCACGTATAATAATATAGGTACAGCAAATATTTACAATAGTTTAATACAACCGAGGCTAAAACATTATTTCTCTATTTTATATTTCAGACAACTCATAAAAAGAAATTTCTTAGATTGACCCGTATATTTGTTTGTCCGTGATCATTTCCCGTTGAGCTGAAACGATTGTGATGCGGTTTTTAGAAAAGTATGGATTCTGTTTTACGTTCTATAATTATGTAGTTACTTATAATGTATATAAAAGCTAAAAATATTTAAATGTAAAATGATATAACGTAAATGGATGAAATCTCCGTTCTATTTATTAAACTAAGTAAGTGATATGCATTTATGTCGGTGTTCTACTAAAGAACACTGTCTCAAGTCAAACAAGTACAATAATGAATAAACCCCTTTTTTTTAAACTGTCTTTTATTTTATTACTATACCTAGTATACGATGATGTACTAGACAAATACTTGCAGTTTAAAAAGATAATTTAAATAATTCCTTTGATCATATCTAAATATCTTATAAAAATACCTACGTGACGGTAACTAATCTGGTTGATTCACCACAAAATACAAATATAAAATATGTAAAGCAGTGAAATCGATTCGTTTTTAGGTACATATTTATGAATGCGCACCACCCATGTCAAAACATCTGTATAGATAAATAGCAGCAAGTTCTAGATGAAGTGCTTAAATCAAAATTGTGTTTACCATCCGTCAACTCAACTTAAAAGAAGATATTACCTACTACGTGAAGTCGTATTGTTAAAATAGATATTTTAACATTTGATTTAGCCGCTACTATTTTTTAAATAATAGTATGAGTGAATCTATAAACTGTGAAACTATGTAAGTTAACTTAAAAAATATTAAATACATTTAAATTAATTAATCATAATAATTTTATATTTGTAAATAATTGGTAGAGACCTGAGATAGCAACCATGTTGATCAACTAAATAGTCGGACAAAGAAAGAAATATTATTAGTAGCTCGCTGAGCAAAAATATTAGTGACATTTGAATTCCCATGAAAGTAATTAAAAACTTTCAAAGTTTTCCAAAGTTTCAGTTTGTTGATGCTTACCTGGTTTGGTGGAGATCCTCTGAAAGCAAACTGGGACGTCATTTTTCACAATGAAACTTGTCAGTAAACTTGTAAATAAGCACGTCTCGTGTATTGTCTGTGTCACTGTCCGCACACACTTCACAGTCGCATGTTTTCGCGGCGGCACTGTTCCCTGAGAGCGGGCTCTAGTTCGCGGTGCATTCCCGTGGCGAGCGAGAGCAGAGCATGGTGCACTCGCAACGGTAGCCGGCCGCGGTCGCGAATATCGATTGAAGTGCAGACTCAGGGTGCCAACGGAGCGTCACAGGAGCGGAGCGGCCGCGTGGTGCAGCGGGCGCGTGGTCGCGCGCGCGGCGGCAGTGGGTAATGCGGTAGCTGCCCGCCAGGTGATAGTAATTGGCGCTGCCGTCCCTCTCTCGCCTTGGCCGTCCTTCTCGGCGCGCACACGCACACGAATGCCTGTGTGAGTGACGCTCGCACACCGCTCCTTCTTTTCACGCTCGCGTCGCCGTTTGACCCCGCGCCGCCGTCGACGCTCTCGATTTTTGCGGTGCGGTGGGTGGCGCCCGCCACAGGGGCGGCCCGACTCGGTGGGGGCTGCCGGAGGTGGGGGTAGATGCACTCCTTTCTTTTTTAAAGCTTCTCTTTCTTTTCTCGTATTTTTTATGCTAGTATTGGTACGGAGCGGTCTCTTTTATTTTATTTTATACATATATATTGTGATAATTAACAGTGACGATGCGCACGATGAGCGAGTTTGGCAAAGCGTCGACTTAATAATGATAGCTTTGCATTTGATTAAAGGTAACCACAACAGCATTTGTAATTTTTATTTTCCTGTACTGTGAATCGTAGGGTAAAGTTACTCGTTAAACAGTACGCCTGTGAAGCCAGCGGTTATGGCCTGTTGTGTACCTACTCGATAGCTTATATTACTGGAGTCGCGTTTGCGGTGAAAACATGTTAGCGGTGACAGTATTAAACGGTCTTTTGAATGTGTTTCGCTCCGCTGTCTCTGTATTGTGTAGAGCTACAAGGAGATTATATGGGTGTCTTGAGTTCTGAAGTTGCACTTAGGCTACTTTTGTTGTGTGTTGCTTGCTTACTACGCTAGGTACCTATAACATAGAAGGTGATTACTTAGTACTTACAAATAACTAACAGTGTAGGTAACTCTATCATTACTTAAATGAAGTGGCATAACATCTAGCCAGTATTTAACATGATAAACTATATTATCAATAAACTCAATTATTTTCAAAATATTTTATCAGTTTGCTTGTGTTACGGATTACACAACCCCTCATTTTAAAACAAAATTAATCTAAGATCATGCCAAACATTTGTTCTCTATTCTAATGTTAGAAAAACACACAGGATAAGGGAAGTTGGTTGTGTGACGCACCTTCAATTAAGCTATGACAATAACACCACCAAGTATCGAAATAAAAAGCGCAACGTCCTCGATCGATCTATTCCCCTCTTCTTTCTTATCGCGCGAATATTTCACACTGAACGCATACCGACCGAAAAAACTCACACAGATATAAAATATTCAAACGGTATAACATAAAATAAATTATCTTAGGTGAGCGTGCGCGTGTGTGAGTGGCCCCCTCCCCTGGGCGGGCCGCCGGCTGCCGACCAATTGCGTCAAGCGGCGCACGACGCAAAGCAAAAGTCACTTGACGCTGCGCGTTCGCTCTTACCGCACGCTTTGCTCCCGCGGCAACTCTAAACTCTACCGGCCATTACAATGCCTGACCTTAATCCTTCATCTCATTACGCACACCCACTTTTAACAGATCCGTACACAATCTAGGCCACATTATTAATTTTTTTCTTCACCTAATATTAATGTTAGTACATATACTCACAGCTAAAGGATAATATTATATTCTGATAAATTTGAAAAATATTTCTTTAACTATTAAATTTTTGCGGTTCTGACAACACTTACATTATTTACTATTACTTATTTTATTAACCTGGCCGGTAATAAATTCGAATGACAATTAATAATTTTAATGATTCAAAAAAAAGAAAATCCGCTTGGTAATGCAAAGAAAATACCTACTGTTTGAGATCCTGTTTGTAACTGATGTTGTAGGCAGGTTTACTTAAACTTTTTCGCATCTTTATTATGAGCAGCAGCAAAATCTCAGTAAGTAGGTACTACTTACAAGTGTCATTAAGTACCTATCCCAATCAAAGATTTTTGCTTGGTTGTTACCTAATACGAAATACATAGTTATTTTTCATTGGATGAAAATTATAATTAATAATTAGATAATAAATACATTTTGCACACGAAAAATTGATCAACCGTGTCGTCCGGTGGTCGATATAAATTTTTGTTTGCAAAATTTACTTTTGTGAAAACAAATTGCTTAAATTATAAAAATAATTTTATTACAGATAAATAAATACATCCAATCATGTTCGTCTGAAATTCCTAACCTTCGGGGTTGTAGCAAATTTTAATTTAAAATGTCGCTCAAAGTTAAAACAATACGATTGTGTTTCTCTCTAAGTCAGAGTTTCTCAAACATTGTTCTGACATGGCCCGGTAATTTCCACACTGTCACTTCGTTACCCATTTAATAGATACTTTTAAATCCAAGCTATCTATTAGGTAAAATAATACACATCTATTAATAGTAATGATTTTTTTATAAATAAGTGTTACTTAAACACACCAAAAAAGCAACACAAACAAATTTCAATTTTACTATGTGTTTTCGCATTAAATCCTTAGTATTTTCTTATTTATAGGTATTATTGAACATTTGTTGTTTTGTATTTATTTATAACAATTGTTTTTTTTTTAATATCTTGATTAACAATAATACGAGTAAGTACTGTAAGGACGTAGTACAAAGTGAAATTGAAAAAAAAAAGAAATTGCTACATTACAAAATTAAATGTAATTTTGTTTAGCAATTTCAAAGTGTGGCCTTCTTTGTTATTAAGAACTTGCTGGCACCGATTATTCATAGAATCGATGAGACCCAACCGATTGCTCCCAATGAAATTTTAGTAAGTCCATCAGTTGTTGGGTTGTTGTCACTCCATCCAAGTCCTTTTAAACTTGTCTCTGGAGCATGTCCCATGTATGCTCGATGGGGTTGAGGTCTGGCGATTGTGCAGGCCAAGGCAATACCCGGATGTTTTCCGTTAGCAAGTACTCCCGTGTGTGCAAAGCTGTATGCGAACGCGCATTGTCATGTATCAACGTGAAATTGGAGCCAAACGTTTTGTGCGAATTGACATTGTAAAAAAATTACTTTGAAGATGTTCTAAGGCCTTATGTCCGCCTTAGAACATCTTCAATGTATTTTTTCTACAAAAACGAGCTCAGTTCGTCTGTTCTTCATAATACCCACCCATACCATATCTGTTGAGCCGTTATATGGATGAACTTCATGAACGCACCTCAGTCTTTCAGTATTTCCAAGACGACGGTACACTCTTACCCTTCAGTATCAGTCTTGAACCCAAATCGAGGCTCATCGCCAAATAAAATTTTATCCTATTGTTCCCTACATCATTCATTTCGACGAGCGCGATTCCCGTGACGTATCGGGCACCAAATTGGCCGTCGTGCTCGTAGGCCATACCCGTGCAGTCGATTCCGCACAGTTTGACAGCTAACAACAACCTATCTCTCGGGCGGTTAACATCGGCTGGCGTCTTGCAGTCAGTTGTATAAACCTATCGGTCTTGCCGGGTGGTTGTACATCTTCCTCGACCTGGATGCTGCTCAGCAGGATCTCCCGGTCATTGTAATGATGATAAAGACACCAAAATACCGAGATACCTTAAATTGACTTCTTCTTGCTTGGAACATCCCTACAGCTCCTTGCATTTCATCTGAGGTCAAATGACGGCGCTCGATGACGTATAAAATGTCTTAAAATCCAAACTTGTTGAAAACTGTTTTCAAATTATTGTTTAAATCATAAAATTACTACAGAATACTAAATTTTAATATACAAAGACAACGCTATATAATTCGAAAAAATGCATTTGCTGTTGAATTTGTAAAAAAAACAAATGATACTCGTTTTTTTTACAACTAGCCAGTATGTCCTCTATAGGTCAAAAAAGTTTACATAGGTATTACCTACTTGGTAAGAAACTGATATAATAATTGATAATTAATAATTTGAAATAGTATGTGTTGCTTAGACTTTTTCATCTTACCTGTTCGGAAAGTTAAACTTTCATGTGTAGATAGCCGGGTGGGAAATAGCTTTTCCAGAAGGAAGATAGGTACTATTGCTTTTGCCTAAAGTATCGATAGTCTATGGATACTACCGAAATTTTATCGATAGTATTGCTTTTGCCTCAACTATCGATAGTCTATCGATGTTACCAATATTTTATCGATACTATTGCTTTTGCCTCAACTATCGATAGTCTACCTATACCCTCGATTTCCTAACAAAATAGTATCTTTAACTCGGGTGAAAGCACCCATTCCACTCTCGAGCTATTGGCGCTCTCACTTTGTTCGAGCGCCAGAAACTTTCGAGTGGAATGGTCACTTTCGTCCCTTGTATAACAATCTACTATTTTGATGTGTGTATTTTGGTATCGCCTATTTAGTCACAAAAGTTTAGAGTTAAGTATAGAGCTGCTGCTTGTGGAATTTGGAAATGTTTTTGACCCTGTATTTTATTTGATGGGCCGGTAAGGGATCGCGACCCGGTAAATGGGAAACGCTTCTTTATGTGATAGACACTGTACTATGTCGAATTTGAAGACACTTACTCCAACAGGTAACTAACTACCTAAGTTTGACGTCATTGGTATTTCTGTCGTATTTATATGAAAACACCAAAGAGATATCCTGACGAGTGCAATGGCCACATTGGTCATTTATGAGCCCAAGAGATCAAGAAAGAGTAGCCTTTTCACTTGCCTATCATCCAATCACTTTTATTGTAGTTCATGCTAAACTGGATAAGCAATCTAAAGTATAACAGTAGAAAGCATATTACCCACGTCAACAGACTGTTAATTATAGCACTATACATCCTATTGTAAATAGCAATAGCATAGGAAAATAAACATTTTTACAACTCGAACTTGATAAAAACTGTCAATATCATCGCCGTAGACTCCAAAAGTCAAGTCCACAAGATATGGTGTCATATACTAGTCAAGTTCAAGAAAGACTGGATGTCGTTGGCGATGAACAGGGATCTGTGCAAGAGTTTTGAGGAGACCTATTCCTAACTAGCAGATGACCAAGAAAAAAAAATCTTATTTCGCTATTGTTCATCCTGTAGAAGAGTTTTGAAGTCCTTTCGCCCACTCGTAGTTTAAAGTTTATTGCTTTTCTTTTACTGTACAAGTATTATAGTGATTCCTCCACTTCTTTTACTTATTCATGCCCAGTTTCTGAGGTTCTTTTGTTGTCATACCTCTGCTCTGGTTTACTTTTTAATTTAAAATTGTTGATAAACAAGTTGTCAATATACTTTAGAACCCAAGCCAAACCAATATTCACCAAATCAATGTGACATACCAGTTGCACATTCAAAATAAGCTGACAGAATCATTGTTTACACTTTTGAAACACGCCAGTAAGCGGGCAAAGGGGCGTTGTTAACAAACTAATGCAGCAAGGGAGAGGGTGTAACGCGTGGTCAACAGCCGCGTCTCATCCACGGCAAAGTCAACACAAAAATGTTGGACTACCAAACTGAATGTGGAAAATTGAGTGGACCTGTAACAAAGGTTGTACATAAAACCTCGTGCTTTTTGCACTGCTTTTAGGCTTTGCCCTTTCAAAAACTAGTAAGTAATTAAGTTATCATAAAACTCGTTTTAGTTATTGAATGAATCCGCCTGAAAATTATACTGAGTCAGCATAGTGTTGCAAACAAAATGCTTGTTAATAAATAAACGATATATCGTAGAAAAAAAATTTAAAATACAAAGGAACATTTTTTTTTCAGGAACAACAATTATTAGGAACTACAATTATTAAGATAGTTCCCGAAGAATCAGATATTAAGCTTTAAAAAAAAATTGATAAACAATTCATGTAAAATAAGGTCTTAATTACTTTTATTTTATACCTCCTTGTAAATTTGCAAATAATACTTTCCGAATTTCGCTTCATACCTTAGTTAGCCACGTTGGAAAGGCTGCAAACTAGAAAACTAATTAATTTAGGGTAAAATTAATTATCCAAACACCGTCTTTTTTAAATATTTTCGGTTTAATTTGACCACAGTGTAAAATTTTTGTGTACAATTTTTTTTTAATGCTTAATATCTGATTTTCTTTAGCCTCGTTCGAGATAAGTCCTAACGTGATTTTATCACAAATGTTTATGACTACCAACTAATAATAATAAAATATGTAATAATAAAAGAAAAAAAAAGTTACGATAGTTTGAAAGTAAAATTTTGGGAAAAAAACAATAAAGTATTTACATATCTACAATACACAATACAATATACATATACATATACAATTGACATATCTCCCAAACCATGACACTTTAGCTTGGGAAAGTAGTGTTCAATAAATAGCCAACGACCTCCGCTATATGTGCTTTTGCTATGGCGGGTTCAGTACCAGTCAACCTGTATATATCACTTTACGATTTTGTAAATTCTTCTTTGCGTGTCAAATGTAGAATAGCGACAAAGATATCCTTTGAGCTTAGTAGTTTACCACGCAATTGTTCTATCCTTTCTGACGAACACGAATGCACAGTGAAGAATTTTCTAGAACCATTCTTGATTTTTCTGTCGATCTTGATGTAGTTTTCGGTAGGTACCCAGTTATGGTGAGATATTTTTGATTTTGATGATGTTTTTGTACGACCACTGCACAATATTGCTGTAGTACTTTTCATTGGCGCTGTTGAGACTGTGGAGGGCGATTTTCTTTAAAGGTCTATTTGCGGGTCATTCTTTGTAATAGATGGTCAACTAGATAATTTCAGTACAGACATTATTGCTTTATCGAAATCATGATAAAAGGGAAGAATGTTACCTAATCAAACTCCGTTTAAATCTGAAAGCACGTGATCGGAAGCAGCAATCGTGAGTAAGCATCGAAGGTGCAATACAATCACCGGCCACTCAAAATTCTGAGTTCTTTTCCATACATTTTATTTTTTCTTATTTCTTTACAAAGGCATGATTTTATAGTATTTAGGGCCCAAATAGAATGGTATCAAATAATGGCTTAAAATCTTTTAGACCCTCTCTATACATGCGACTCTTAGATCTGCAAGCAGAGTTATTTTTTATAAAAACGAGAATCCATAAAGGCAAAAGGTGAACGCGCACAGTAGACGCGCCGCAGTAGGCGCACGCGCCGCCGCAGTATTCGCATTTCGCATCGTAACGCGTCGAACGCATCGTTCGTGCCAAACACGCGCGCACTCTGCTGTCGGGATCGTGTCCACCTCTGTATATTTTTTATTCAATTTTCTCATTGTCTTGCGCATCGTACGCGCCGAAGATACCGCACTCGCCGCACGCATCAATTACGAAGACGTCATAACCGCATGCCCTAGTGGAATTCGAATACGTCTCTAGGTGTTATATTTCTGGCAACACTGACTTTGGGCATATTGTTTGACATCTGACTTTCTAGTAATAGCGAAAAAAAATAAACAAAATAAGAAGTGTTACTTATCCATATACACTTCTGGACACATCTATTGGCCCACCTTGTATTTTCAGTTTCGTTTGGTCCTAGCTAAAATTTTATATTAGGTCGAGCAAAAAGTTTTTATGCAGTTTTGAACCTGGCACATTCACAATTTTATTCAATAGTCTTTTTTTGAATTTCGAACACAGAATTTAAAGAAACAAAATACAATTTGGAGCCTGTTTGTTGATATCAAACAATCGAATACTAAGAAAACTTGGTTTTATTGGTTTACTTGGATTTAATTCTTGAAAAAGTGATTAATATCTTTGGTTTTGCAACAAACATTACTTATCCTTAACATTAAGGTGAGGTTCTATCAATAATCTATGGATAATTCACCTGAAGTCGCCGCTCAAGCTGTGGCACTTATTCAGGCCGGACACAGCCAAAGAAACGTGAGTGCTCAATTTAATTTAAGTCGATCTGCGGTCCGAAATGTTTATCGGAGGTACCTAGAGACTGGCGGCTTTGTTCGTCGCCAAGGAAGGCCACGATCTCGGGTCACAACTGAAAGGCAGGATCGATTCATCGTGACGACCAGCTTGAGAAATCGTCACCTTACCTCCATTGAGATACAAAACCAACTTCGCGACTTCCACGGAGTATCTGTGAGCGCTCGAACTGTTCGGAGAAGGTTAATAGAACGCGGTATGGTACCACACAAGCCAGCTAATGGGCCCAAACTAACGCGAGCCCACCGAACAGCGCGCTTCATTTCGCACGCAGTCATGATTTTTTAGTATTTTATATAGGCTCGTCAGCCAGTTGCCCAGACGATGCAGGAGTTGAAAACTGCCATAGAAGAGGAATGGGAGATGATCCCTCAAAATTTCAGAGAGCGGTTGATAAACTCTATGCCTAATCGTAAATGAGAGCTGTGGTAGATGCCATGCGTGCAACACGCGTTAATAAATTAAACCTTTATTTGATAAAACATGTTTTTTATTCAAAAATAAATTGCCTTTAACAAGGCGCATATCCGACTTGTTAGGCGTAGCTCCATGTCGTATGGTACTCTGAATTCAAATTTAAAACAATACGATCGAAAAAGATAGTAAAATGTATCAGGTTTAAAACTGCATTAAAAGTTTTTGTTCAATCTAGCAATCATATTTCGGTAGGGGCCATCGAAACCTAAACGCTAAGGGCCAATAGATGTGTCCAGAAGTATATTAAATTATTTTATAACGACAGTTAATAAGAAAAAATTGATACGTTTTTTTCGTTAAGGGTCTAAATGCTGTTAATAGTGCTCAAAGAGAGATTTTTATGCCCAAAACTAATGCAAAAAAGGTTCCGCAGTTTCAGGTCGTCCTATCAAAGTTATTGTTCATGCGATTATTTTAAAAAAAAAGTTCGACACACAAGCAGTCACCAAATCGCAAAAGAGCTTGACATTATCTTTCTCTCAATAGTTTTGAAACACTTGCATAAACATGTTTATGTAAAAAAGCTAGATGTTTGGGTACTACATGATTTGAGTGTCAAAAAAAACTGGTAAATAGGATATCCATCTGCGAAACATTGCTCAAACAAAATAAAATCGATCCGCTTTTAGAAAGATTAGTAACAATATCTTCTGATGCAATGCATCATCATCATCGTAAATTTCAGAGCTAAGCTCTTGTAGGTAGAGTAACCACCATTGCTCTCCTTTGTTTACCTGAGCTTTGGTTTCCGTTAAAACGTTATTTTTTTATTATTTTGGTCGAACTCTCTCCTTGTTATTCTTCGTCATTTTTTTCCATAACTTTTCGCCCCTATGATGTTGATTAAAAATATGATGCCGTATCAGGTGTCTTTTCTCGATTATCTTCAAAGTGTTTCTTTCTTCTCCTACGATCTTTAGCACTTCTTCATTGGTTTTCTTCTCTGTCCAGCTGATTTTTTCTATTCTTCTCCAGCACCACGCCTCAAACGGCTCCAACCTCTATATATCTCTTTGAGGTAGCGTCACCGTTTCACTTTCATATAAGGCTATACTCCAGATGCTATACCCCTGATGCGATTAGAAAATCTGAGACAAGCTCTTTAGGAAAAAACGTCCAGAATTAATGAGTTAAAAAGGTGTAGTCTTCCACCAGGACAAAACAAAAATTTTTATTGGAGTTTTACTGCATCCTCCATATAGTCTAGACATACTCGTAGAAACTTTGGCTTACTATCCGCTCTTTACAAAGGGAACACTGTATAAATATTTTAAATCAGTTTGTTGCAAAAAAATATTATAGCAATGGGATGATAGTTTTGCCAGAAAAAATTGTGAGAGATTACCGAATTAAAGAAATTAAAGTCCATTCAATAAACATTTCACGTAACTGAAATAATCTTTATTATTATTACTACGAGTATAAGAAAACCGCGATCTTTTCTGACTACCTTATTACCCTTTATAATTATTAAGCATTACCTACCCATTAAAATTGATATCAATAGTAGTTGTGTATATGTGTGTGTGTGTGCGTGTGAGAGAAAGAGATAAAGAGAGAGAGAGTGCGCGTGTGTGTTTGCTTTCATTTATTTTTCTATCATACAGGTTAAAAGGTAGTCGATTTGTGATGGTATAATCATTAATTAAGTAAAAAACAATAATACCGAGCACATTTACTTTTAACCGTGGTGGCACGTGACAACCCTAGCATCTACCTATCACAGCTCAATCGAGTAAAGAAAGGAAACGGGGAGTCGGCAAAACTCTGAGATCGCGGTAATTTTCAAACTTTGAAATTACCGTAGTGACAACTTAATGATCTTTATGAATATTTTGACAACTTAATGAATAGGTATTAACAAAATTTTTACTTATTTAAAACAAAATTTTTGTTCGTAGAATATTTGATTAATGTCAAATCTATATACATAATAAAACAGTAAAACTAATGCGTCTGTACATTAAGTATTTTTGCCAAAAACTAATTGAGGGTGATGTTAAAATAGTAACAGAATAGAACTCTACAACTTATAAATTTTTGTCTGTTTATCTGTTTGTCTGTCTGTTTGTACACGCTAATATCCGGAACTAATGAACTTGTTTTATTGTGTAGCTATTGAGTCTAGGCAAATACTAGGCTATAACTTATTTTGAAGATCGGAGTACCTGACGTGGAACCTTAGCAGTACACTTAAACTAAGAAAGATATGAACGCAGCGCCTTAAGAAAGTTATTCAGCGTGATGAGCATTTTCTATTGATGTACACAAATTGAAGGTCTGGAGCAACTGATATGGAACCCTAACAGCTCAGCTCAACTATAAGAGATATGAGTAGAGCGCCTTAGGGAACATTGTTCAGTGTGATGAGCATTTTCTATTGACGTACACAAATCGAAGGTCTGGAGAAACTGATATGGAACCTCAGCAGCTCAGCACAACTATAAGTGATATAAATAGAGCCTTAGGGAACATTGTTCAGCGTGATAAGCATTTTTTATTGACTTACACAAATTGAAGGTCTGGAGCAACTGATTTGATAAATTACTTTAGACGGATTTTCAAACTCTCAAGGTAATCCTACTGTCTCTAAGTTACGATCACAGAAATCGAGAGAATCCCTCAGATTTTATAGGCATGTATACCATATATGCTACAGGAATAATTTAGGTATTTAAGCGTTTACATTCAGGAGTCCTAATTTTTATGGTGCTGACCTTAACGTGTGTGGTCGTGGATACTTTCGCCACAGACAGTTTGAAGAAATTTTGTTGAATTACAAACCTACCCCTGAGTAGGCTAGGGACACAAAAAATAGATGCTAAACCACATTCATCCATTGCGGTAGGGGGTTTGAGTCTGACTTTTTCTGAATACTTAAACCTAAAGTTACCTATTTAAAAAAAGAACTGCCTGCAATAAAGTAAACTAAAAAAATATAAAATATAATACCCTTCACTTTTACTAAGAAAGATGTACGACAAAATTTAGTTTTTGAGTCGGTGTCACTGCCATGCGAAATTTTGTTACCAGAGGAGGATGGCGAGGTGATAGTAACCCAGCTAAAAAGAGTGCCTATTGGCCTTGATTTTTCATTCTTCTTCTTACGACATGGTATACATGGTAGTATAAAATATTTTGTATCATCAATTCCACGCGTACGAAGTCGCGGGCAACCGCTAGTAATCTATAAACAAAAATATTGTTTTCAAGTAATTCCATTGACCTCATCACATGTTTAGGGGAAGAAATTAGTTTTCTGTGTGAATTTTTTTTTATTTATTTTTTATTAAAGTATAATATTAGGCATTCTACTAGCGTAACTTATTTTATCAATAATATATAGGAATACATAATAACCTACTACCCATAGACGACTGAAAAATGTAAACCAAATGATATTTTGTTTCAGCTGTTTTAATTTCAAACGAAAACAAAAAATGCTAGCTCCGTTTAGTAGAAAAACTGGCCATTCGGGTATTTCTTTACCATCTCATTATATTTTATTTGTCGGTAATAAAAAGCATAGGTAAGCGTTGTTACTGACTTAAAACAACGGTTTTGCATTTAACTGAACTAGATACGCCTTCCAAAGCAAATACCACAATCCATTATTTATATCTAGGTTTGCATTGTATTGCCGTTATTAATTACTGATTTCCTATGAATTTACTTCATTATAGGTAATAAACGTCACCACGATATTAAAAGTACCTAACTATTGTTCCTAACACGTACATTGAAGCAGCTTATTATGTTTTAGACCCAAGTGACTATATTCCTTTCTAAATATCGAACAATTACAGTTAAAATAGTTTTATTAAAATATCTCAACTTTTATATGGGTGCAGAAGCATTGCACAAGCGTGTGCGCCGTTTGAAAATGTTTGGGAAATATGCTTCAAAATCCTTAAAAAAAATGCGTTTTTTTGCGTTGAATTGTTTTGTACATTTAGTATGAAAAGTAGTAATAAAGTACATTTAGTAGTGAAACTATGTTTATCAATTAAAAATGTTGTTGTAAATTCGCATTTAATACGTTTCTAGAATATTTAAAACTTCGTAACTTTTTTCTTGATACCTATCTCAAACGTTCAAAAACCATGTGACCTCTTGGAACTGTAGTCTCAGCTTAATTAGCTTAGAACTTAGACCTGTGGATTAGAAACAGGAATAAAGGTGGAAGATTACTTGTTAATAGAAGTATCCATATTGTTTTGATAATTCTAATGATGTTATTACACTTACATGATGTGAAAAGTTTTTCGTCGTAATCTTTTTTTACAAAAAACAGGAGCAGAAATAACTTTTTTATCGCTAAGTGAAAGAAATGTTTAAGAATGTGCTAAATAAGAGTATTCATTTGAATACGTGTACCTATGACTACGCTAGCATCGGCTTCTTACCTCGTTTCTTTCACTTAACAATAAAAAATCCAACATTTCACCGCGATTTTATGAAGGCCTTTGTTTTTTTACATCTAGTAGGGCCTAAAAAATAAGGAGACATGCTCGGGACTCCTAATGGCCAATATTACTAAATTTAAAATTTAGACGTTCATAAGTGGCATTTTCTGTTCTAAATTAAATAAATTATATTTGAATTTTGTTTTTTTTACTAACTTAATAAAAAATATTTAACTGCAAATCGAAAAAATAAATACAAACTACACAATTCATACGAGTAAGATACACATGCAAGGTAGGTACAATTAGCAACATTTTTCTGCAAGAAGAAGGTAAAGTTGGGAAATTTTTATCAAATATTAACGCGGTTAATTCCGGGGGAATGAAAAGATGCAGAGCATGGTCTGACAAAAAATAATAATAACATAACCTCGGACATCTGAAAGCACTTGTGCTTTAAGTAAAAAAGAATAATGCTAAGGATCTGGCTAAAAAATGAGATGTAAAGCGGACTTGAAGCCGTTGGCTCATCATAATTTGTTTTATAATGACCAACCTTTTTGATATTGTGTGTTCGGGCATTAAACAAAAATTCAACGAGCGTCAAATTAACTCGTGAAGATACTGAATTACGACGGGAGAGCAGAGCCAAGCTGAGAAGGATCTTAGATCAAAAGCGCAAATGAAGTTTGACATATCCACATGAGGGCATATCGAGATATCTATACCACCCAAGTATTTACCGGCAATAAGCCCGTCTGCACACCCCCCGCACCCCACTCAAACAACCGTACACCCGCGGACTCTCGGTCTACTCATTTCGTATGCAATTTTATTCATTATTTGTAATCTACTTCAATCGAATAGGGTCTCAGTATAAATCACTTTTAGGATTTGCTCGGTAGGATGTATGTAGATTGACGCTTTTAGTATGATATTTAAATGCGTTGTGTCTTTGAGTCGGTAGGTACAGAGCACTAATAAAGCCCGTCTTCCACGAACTCGGTATGTATGAGACGCTCGACCTAAGAACTCATTTGACTAAAACAAATAGCGCTCACTTTCCTTTTATTTTCTTACGCGCACGCCTTTTAAGATGCCGATGCGTCTTCCAATTTTATTCCAATCTGTCGTTGAGAGTATAAAATGAGTGAATGTGAGTATTCATTGATGGACGATCTTGATCGTTCATCTGTAATAAAAAAAAAACCTATCTATTTTTTTCAGTTACTGTAAATACTGACTAAGATTCAAATTGAAAAGTTAAAATCAATGAAAATGTATAATTAATATCAATATATCAGAATAACTAGATTATTGAATATTGATTCGGAATAAATGTACTTGTGTGTTACTTACTATCTTAAGAAAAGTTATGGCATTTTGGAAGTTCCTAGGTAATTTGTGAAAGTGTAAAAAGTAATGTGTAAAAGTGGTGGCGTTCACACTCAATTATTTTATTTATTTGGTATACAGGCTGTACCTTTGTTACTAAAAAAGCAGAATGTATGTTTTTTGTTCAAAATCGAGAGTAAAATCTATTAAAATAATTTTCGTCACATGCTATTTTTTCAAACATTTTCATTTTTACTTGTCCAAATCTAAAAGCATTATGGTCAGAAGTTTATTGACACTAACCCTGTTGTCAAGGGGAATTGTCAAAAATTTTTATTTGGGATGTCTAAGGTCTTTCAGTTACATATACTTTCTGTTCTTTTTTAGACATTTGATACATATCATGTACTCGTATTTACTGTATTGAATAAAATTATAATATACTTGATCAGAACTTTTAATTCAATTAGTTAATTGCCTAGAAATATGTGCGTGGCACGTCTAGTCTTTTGCATCGAAAACATGCCGCATTACAAATTGTCTGCAGTTAAAGTTCTTACTATGCAAAATTAAAAATGTTTCGTTTTCTTGCTTTTTTGTTGCGGGATGCATAATATGTAAGCCGGTACTCGTCTATGCGATATATATTTCTACCGTAATTTGCTATTTGATGTATCAGCGATGTAAAGTGTAATATGCTGGCGCTGTCCAAATTATTGTTGACTGTGTGATTCTGTGATCATACTGATCATTATTGGTTTTTAAAATGCTGCTTTATACGCTCGAAGTTACGCTATAAGACGGCATTTACGCGTTATTTATGGGTCAAGCCAAACATTTTGACCAGAGTTCACCAATAAAATATGTCAAATAATGCATAACCAGCTGATTGAAAATCAAACTCGCCTAAGAATTTGGTCGGCCATGAGTGGGCATGTCGTTTTGTAGACTTTTGGTGTGATAAGCATAAAACTACTGTATTTACTTGTAATGCTTTGTTTATTTATTTATTTATTTGCTTACTTAGTGTACCAATTCAGCAGGTCTTAGGCTACATTTTAACTTACTTATAACTAAGTGACCCTTACAATGCGGGTATTGCAAATTGTAATAAGAGGGCTACATCGCACTTAATATATATTTCCGTTATAATAATAGAAACTAAGCAATGTATTATTATTAAAAAAACACTGTCTTTTTAGTCCAGATCCAGATTGAGCAATAAAGGTATCTGGTGTCCCAAAATACCTAGTTCGTTTGTAATTATGTATTTCTTTAGCTGAATTTTGTAACTGCGAAAATTTATGAATATAGCTTTGAGTTTTTTGGCATAGTCATATACTAACTTTTAAAATAAAAACAACAATTTGTTTACACGAACGCAGTAAGCACCGGCGAAATAAGTAAGTAAACATTTTCTTGTGGGAGGGAGACGACAACTTGCAAAAACAGTTTGAGTCGAAAGAGTAGCGAAAACCAGAAATGAATCCGGGCGGGCGGAGTGGTTCCGCCCGCCGCGGCGAGGGCGCGGTAACATTACCACAGACCGTGGCTTTTTTAGAGCGGTCATTTGGCCACACCGATTATTATGACTGACCGTGATGTGACTGTCTAATGTAATGGCCTATAACATGTTCGTATATGTGAAATATCAAGTAATACCTATGTAGGCCGTAGCTATTTTCCGATGACAAAGCGTAAACTTTATTGGTAAGTTAACTAAAATTAATTATTTCTACGACAAAGTAGGACATGAAACTTACCAAGACGATAGATTATATAATAGTTACTACGTCCAGACACTTAGTAGTTCTTGCTGGATTTTGATGTTTGCAGCTCGGTTTGCTTCCAAATTACAATAAGTAGTTATTATCTTAAGCTTTCAAGAAAGCAATAAAAGCTAGCTAACAGGTATCAGGAATATCAAAAATCTAGAAATTTGACAATTCTTTGTTTGGGAATATCAATCGCTTAAGTTTGAAAGCTACCACGGTGAATTCTAATCCCAAACAATGACAGCATATGTCGGATTTTTTAAAATATATCATTATTTTTCCGAAAACAGTTTGGAAGCTTTTACATCTTCCCTGAAATCTATAGCCGTTAGTTTAAAAGGCATTCTGAGATGGTATAAGAGCTTATATGACGTAACATTGCAATTAGAATAAAACCGACCGCTCTATCTAATAGAGTCTTCGCTCTTGTTGGCGTACTTCACCAGCGCTACTTGTGGACACGGCAACTAGAGGGATGGTCATTTAGCGGAAGGCGCCCCGCGCATCTGCAGAGCGGAGTCGGGCTGATTAAACGACCTGTCTGCGTTTGCCCTGTTCGTTTAATGTCGATACTTTTACGATAGATTCCTAAGTGTATTATGAGTACTTTCTAGTAAATCAAAGCTTTGAGCTTTGGAGAAATATTGATGCCGGTCTCTGAGGCACTTTAAAAACTCTTCCATTGCCTCGTCGCTACGCAGCGGTCAAAAATGTTTTTTTTTTTGCAATTTCATGAAAGAAAATTTATACAAAATAAAAATGTATCGATACTTATAGTTTGAGAACACCGAGCACATAACCTATAGATGCGAAGTAAGGGCGACTCTTCTTTGAAACTTATCAGTGACTGGTACTGATAAGTTAAGTGTCGAGCTATGAGTACATTTTTTGAGCAATATTATAAAATATTGGATATTTTGATTTTTAATCGTAAAAAAGATCGTGGCGTCGTGACGTAGAGTTGGCGTCTTCCGCCGATCACATGCGCTGGCCGGCGTTTTGGCGCGAAGCGGGTACACACAAAATTCGCAATGCCCTCGTACTTCGTAGGTATTGTAGTGAGCGCATCATTCGTTAGCTCCGCGTAGTGTTGACTATTCGCAAATCGATAAGGGGTACTTATCAAATTGTGTTAATTTAATAATTGAAAATTATTTGTTTCACATATAATTTTTTTTCGCGACTCGTGATCAGCATAAGCTATAGAATTACCTCTATAAGTACTTTTTAGATTGAAATCTACACCCTGTATGCGATTAAGGGCAAATAATCTATCTGCAGCACTTAAAGGCGTGTATGGCTTTCGAACTGATAAACCTGCGTTATACCTAGAAACCAGGCATTTGTAAACGCATAGAATCAATGACAGAACCAATTCACGACACCACCAAATTACATTAAAATGTTTTTTAATAATAAGCAGGCAATTGAACGTAATCTCACCTAATGGTAAGCGACGATGCGGCCGAGGATGGGTCATGTCTGTCTTGTAACAGTCTATTCACTCTTTTCTTAAAGGAATCTAAATCATAGTGTTTGGGGAACGCTTCAGTGCGCAAGTAGCAGGTACTCATACTTACCAGTAATAATTAAACCTGACTTCAAACCTGGATGCACCACCTGAGTTTGTATTTATGGTCTAAAGGCGACTAAAGGTAAAATTCTTTGTGTTATACAGGCCAAATGATGTTATTGTCAGTTGTTAGATATTGAGACTACTGTCCTTTATGACTAATATATTATACCGCCTTTACTATTCCAATCCCAAACAATATAAAATGAATTGTCAGTTTCCTTATTAATATAATAGCTATGTCATTGTTTTCCACACGTCAGTTTAAGCTATTAATACTTTCCTAAAACAATTTCAATTTGAGAGCAATGACCGCACGTAAGGCTATACAATATTGCCCTTGAGACCACCTCTATTACCTACGCAATAAAAGTTGTTTTCGTAGTTTAAATTTGCAACCTGACGTGCTATTGACTGTGCTTCGACAAAGGTTTACACATTTTGTATGGCTATCGAATAATAAATTGATAAACCGCTATTAATGTACCTCAGAACGCTAAGCATAACTTTTTTTTGTAAGTAATGGGCTAACTCTTCATCTTAACCTGAGAGCAAAGATAAGGTAAATCGTAGATGAATCCAGCAGGAGAAACCTATTTACACGCAGCTTCAAGAGTATCGGGTTATACACACTCGGACAAACAGATGCAGGCAGAGCATTCCACAGGCTGTGCGCAGTAAAAATAAAGGGAAAAGCGCTTGGTACGAGATGTGAATATCAACCAAAAAAGGATGATAACCTGCAGTAGGTACGTCTGGTGTACCGATGGAAGAATGGAGATGGCATTGGCATTATAAGATTGTGGAGCTCGTGCACACACTCCCCGAAGTACAGTCTGTGGAAGATCGAGGGCGCCGGTGAGCCAATGTATGAAGCCCATTTTTCACCAGCTTTTATCCTCAATTAGCTTCTTTCTTACTTATTATTAAACTAATATTAAATGATTTTTACTAGGCGAGTTTTTATATTCTATGCTTTTCCCGGCCATATAATCAGTGATTATAAAGGCGGTCAACTTGCCTTTCAACTGAAGTTATTCATACTAAAACTATTTATTTAAATGCAAATTACATTAAAATGAGTGTGTTAAAACTGCAATACTTACATTCGTATTCGTTTAAGTGAAATTAGATGCAATGTTAAAATATTTTTCGTTTTAATAAGATCTAAGGTACCTACTCAAACACTCTCTTTTAACATTTTTATGCTAATGAAGATATGGTTCATAATTTTTAAGAAAAATAGAAAGTGTTTTTTGTGTAAGAACCTCTAACTCTACTAGCGGGACAAACTTAGCATAATGTTTTTCGAGGTCGAATTAAACGATTACTGCTTTTTAAATATTTCTTCTTCTTCATCATACTCATACAGATGTGAAAGGTTAAGAACCGTCTGAAATGCCTTTGAAATTAATAACGACGAAAATTCCAAGCTTTGGTATTTCTATCTATACGGAAAATTCTATTAAATATTAAAGCCGTAGGTGTGCTGTGTAGTCTGTGAAAGAGCAAAAACCAATTAAGCTTTAACTTCAAGTTGTACTTCTTTTACTAATCGACTGGGCTTTACAACCGTGGATGAGCCACCTAAGGTGAAATGTGCGGGCAAATGGTCAGACAAGAAGGAGCGCGTGCAAGTTTCCAAGATTTACCCTTTCAATGAGCATTATAAAAATAAGTAGTGGTTTAGTTTTCACATTTGTATTATAAGATTCGTAGATTAAGCAAGCAATTTTCAGAGAAACTTTGAACGCAGTACATTTTTATTAAAAAAAATAAAACCTCATTTATGAAATTAACCTAGTGTAGTTTTTTAAGGTTTTTTTCTATTTTAAACATAAAAGAGCACTACTCACATGTTTTTCTTAGTGATAGAGTGAAAAAGAGGTACGTTTTTCTAGAATAAAACGTTATTAACAAACATGTAGGTACGTTTAATACTTTGAAATTAATAATGGTTGAACTCGCCTCTTCTTCAAAATGATAGTGGAACATTTCGAACCGCTGTGAGCTTACGACCACATAGATCAATAGTTATAGTTAATATAAAAAAAATGCACACTTTTATTTATCAACTGTTAAAGTTGATAATGTTTTATTTAAATATATTATTTTTAATTTTTTAAATACTGTTATAATTGTACGCTTGAAATTAAAAAATGGCTGTAATTTAAGTACGTGCACCCTGTTATATAGAACTAAAAAATATACCATTTGGTGATGTGAAACTAATGCTGAAAACCACTTATGGCTATCGAAACTACTTAGGTATAAGGTTTACAAGCGTTGCTATTCAATTACAATGTTATGGTTGCTTTGCAATTACCATACGCATAATTCATATGATAAAGTAGAATATGAACTGACAAAACGACCTTTGAGTAGAGTGGCTTTTTACTTTAATTTAACACATAAAAATACGATTATTTCCCAAAAATAAAAATATAACCTAAATAACTAACAAAAATATACAGCAATATTAATTTTTGTGCTACTGAGTTGGTGCCACTTTCCTGAGTTACATTTTCTAACCAGACGAAGATGACTCCGACTCCAAAAAATAAACTTTGTCGTACCTATTTATCTGCCTTTGTAAAAGACTTTTCTGTGTAGTTTTGGAGGTGGTAAATATAATACAAGCCTATCGAACTGACGTCACACTTCTTGACTGACGTCAGTTTGACCTATCTCGATAGCTTTCGAAAAGACCTTGGAACTGACGTCTCACTGCTTGACTGACGTCAGTTTGACCTATCTCGATAGCTTTCGAAAAGACTTTGGAACTGACGTCTCACTGCTTGACTGACGTCAGTTTGACCTATCTCGATAGCTTTCGAAAAGACCTTGGAACTGACGTCTCACTGCTTGACTGACGTCAGTTTGACCTATCTCGATAGCTTTCGAAAAGACCTTGGAACTGACGTCTCACTGCTTGACTGACGTCAGTTTCACCTATCTCGATAGCTTTCGAAAAGACTTTGGAACTGACGTCTCACTGCTTGACTGACGTCAGTTTGACCTATCTCGATAGCTTTCGAAAAGACTTAGGAACTGACGTCTCACTGCTTGACTGACGTCAGTTTGACCTATCTCGATAGCTTTCGAAAAGACTTTGGAACTGACGTCTCACTGCTTGACTGACGTCAGTTTGACCTATCTCGATAGCTTTCGAAAAGACTTAGGAACTGACGTCTCACTGCTTGACTGACGTCAGTTTGACCTATCTCGATAGCTTGCGAAAAGACTTTGGAACTGATGTCTCACTGCTTGACTGACGTTAGTTTGGCGTATCTCGATAGCTTTTAAACAGACTTCAGAACTGACGTCGTCGGTTTGACTTCTCTTCATAGCTTTCAAAGATACTATCAAAAGTACTTCTCACTACTTGACTGACGTCAGTTTACCCTATCTCCTACAGCTTCCAAAGACAGTTTTACCTATTTCGATAGCTTTCAAAAAAACTTTAGAACTGACGTCAGTTGGACCTATCACGAAAGTTTTCAAAATGACTTTCAAATAGTTTTCCCACAGTTTATCTATCTATCTCGATATTTTTCAAAAATACTTTAAAACAGATTCAGAAGATCAGTCATACTGCTTGACTAGACGTCAGTTTGAATTTACTGTGGTAGTGCAGGTCAAGTATTCATAATGTGGTAATACATTTATTCAGCGAAGTTTTAAACGCCCGCTGTTGGATTAATAACAATGCAAATATTTATAATTTCACCGTTGGCAATTCAAATAAGCATTATGTTAGTCTGTTTTGGGTCGCGCCGCGTTGACCTGTCGGAAGGCGAAATACCTGATTCGACAGAATGTCTCATTCAAATACAGTACTAATCTTTGTCAGATTTTTAGAAATTACTAGATTGTGGCTGTTCCCGATATTTGGATATTTTTAATTCTAGCTATCCGTCGAGACATCGAACATGCAAAAAATATTGTTTAAGTCACTCAAAAATAATGTAGCTTTTTACTGGTGACATTTATGTTAAAAACCGGTTTAATAGTTCTGAGATTACTTCCTACAAACATACTCACAAACTCAAATAAGTACAAATTAAATTAAATCCGTAATATCTTGTGGAATGTAATGACCAGGGAATGACAGATTTGAATAATTCAAAAAGTAATCTACAGGTAAGTATTGAAATAGTCTTGAATACGAAATGATTAATTTGGATGGAATACATGTATGGATAGCATGAACCTACTTCGGTCGACCATTCTATCAACTTTTGAAATGTTAAAAGTACACTGTCGGCCGCTTTCTTTCTTCCGATTTTTTTTCATTTCGGAGCCCTGGCATTCTGTCAAGGGATATTTTAGGAGTCAGATACCTGGACTGAAGCATGAATAAAGAAGGTCTAGAATCCCTAAGATACCCAAGTGATCGAAACGACAGTTAACACTAGAATTTTACATTTACAAAAATATTTAAAAACATGAATGAAAATCCAAATATCAGCACAAACTCTTTCGTTGTGATAAATATAGCATGTTGAAACACTTGGGTATTTTAAGGACTTTAAGTAGATCTTCTTCATCCATACTCCAGCTATCTGACACCAGATCTCTCCCAAAACATCCCAATAGTAGGACACATGGTATGGCTTTAAGTTTTTTGTACATTATTGATGTTCTATACCTAATATTGTAGAACATGTATATTTTTGAATACTTTATAGGTTGTATGATGTATAAATTAAGAATTTTATTTATTTTATTCATTTTGCATTTTGTACTACGTTGTATAAAAAACCATACGAACACCGGTGTAAAGTCTTACCATTAATTATGTAAGTTAGTAATCATAGCAATTTCCGTTCAAAACTTTTTTTTGTAATTCACATGCTTTAGTATTTTTGGACAAGCTATTGCCTTCTCAATCCAGCTTATCTTCATGTTGTTGAATGAGAAATCGTAAATTAAGGTTTAAATAAAAGATGTCGTGTAAACACCAAACCTTTTGCTAAAAGCGGCAATAAATTGTAAGGACGATTTTTTGTTGTTTTTTTGTTATTCGGTTTATCACTCTTCTGCTTGCCTACTTTTCATGCCTTTTTATTACTTATACTAAAAGATCGTAATCATTAACATGTTACGCATAACAAGTTGGATACTGTTTTGTGCAAATACTAAATGGTCGTGAAAAGTGCTGGTTAAGTACTAAACAATGATATGAACTTCACACCTGTGTGTAAGAAAACATCACAAAAACTGATAACACAATGTGCACGATTTAACTCTGGTAACATTTTGTTTAACAACAATGGCGATGCTTGACAAAACTGTAAAATTATGTAAAGCAATACTTTTGACGGGTTTAATTAGTTTTCGACGTACACTTCCAAAATATATTTACAAAATCGAATAACAAGCTGATGAATATTAATCTGTATTGGAATCACTAATTTAACACGATACAATGAGCGGTTGAGGTCAATGCATGCAACCTCTCTATCCTCCCTTTCAAAATTAAATAGGCGAATTCGAAGTTTCGATGATTTTAATTTTGTTTGTAATCATCGACTTTTCATGAACCATGAGTATGGTAATAACTTTTTACTGATGGTCAACTTAAATATTGAATAACTTGAACCTTTCCTTCTAGGATGTAAAATGTTTTAATTAGAAAATGTTATAGTTCATGTTCTTTTTTCATTACATACAAAAAATGCTTACGCGCAGGGCTCTACATCTCATCCCATCCAAATCGTTATGTCATTTTTTTATTTTAGATTAAAACCGTACTTAGCGAAAACCCGACCTAGTGCGTATGTCATATTACCATTAAGTAGTTTAAAGTAATATGTTTGCAGTGAGGTATTCCGTAGCAGTGTGAAACCGCTTACGCTGCTATTCAACCTTCGAGTAAAATATGATATTTTTTTCTGCAAAATGATGAGAAGAGATTTGTAGCTGGTATTTTTACTCATCTGGTAAACGTTTGTCATGTTATAAAATGCTAAAAAATAGTTAACGTAGTAAAAAAAACATACCTACTTTGATTGAGATTCAAATAAAGTAGGTATCTTTTTTTTAACATTGTGATAATAACCACTTTTGTAATCTTATTCCAGCTGCTTTCAATTATACTCGTAACGTCTCTAGTCTTTATGAAAGACTAACTTTGATACAGTTATTTAAATAGTTATAGCAGGCTATTAAACGTAACAAGATAAACTCGTATGGTATAATTACTGTAATGCAAAAAAATATAATGCTATTTTCTTACTTCAAATACCAGTCAATTGAATCTAGTCCCGGTAAATCCTATTAGAACGAAGATGTTTGAAGATGATGAACGAATATAGTTAAAAGTATCGCACATTTAATATTTTTCTAAATGAATCACAGTTCTATTAAATGTCATTCAGAGACACAATCTTATCTTGAGGAACAGTCGGTTGTTCAGGACCTCCGGTTTATTGGTCGTCGTTTATTATCAAGATAAGTTATCTGTGAGGAGCCAATTAAATTTGAAAACAAAGGTAACATAATAAGGCGCCACAGTAAAGTCAGTCGCGGCGCGGGGAGTCGGGGGAGGGTCACTGGCACTGGCCACTTGCGTGGGCGCAGCTCCTTTGTCGCTCAAAGGATTCATACGGCAACATTACAAGGAATCGGCTATCCTTTTTGTAACTCAGACGTATTGTAACATCTGATTTATCTGCAGTATTTCATGAACAAATTCATTCGCTCTAAATGTTATATGTTACAAACATAATTACTTTAGAAAAGAAGAAGACATCTATGTGGAAAACGATCGTTTACGACTTACAATCTTTGACATATGATGAGGGATATCAGCTTAGAAAACAAGAGCCGTCTCCATACTTTACCTATATCCGCTCAGGGCTTCAATCTTCCCACTTTATTGCCCTTATTTCTTCTAAAGGTAGACACAAAGAATTGTGTTTATAGCTAATGGTACTTAGGTGCGTATTTTAACACAACGCCTCAGCCTCCAAAAGATACGTAAAAAATACTCTACACGTTATAATAAGGTTTCAACTGCTGAACACTGGCTCGGGATTCTCTTAGATGGCGCCTATTTTTTGTTGACTTTTTTAGCCGCATATAAACGGAACTGCCAACGTAATAAAATGGCAATAGTAAGAAATTTAACAGCCAGTTTCGGCAACACTTTGACATGATAATGGCTACTTAGTGGAGTGGAGACCTTTAAATTTTGAATGCTCACGATTCCAAATGTATTTTACAATAAACAAACACAATTAAAAGAAAGAAAAATCCGAAGCTTATTTAGTTCGATACAGAAAGTATAGAACTGTACAAAATATTCCAATAGTAAAATTTTATGATCTTGCCATAGTTTCTGTAAAAACTAGCATGGTCGTAAAAAAAAAATCCTTCGAAAGCATTCCCAAGCCGAGAGCTAATATAAAATAAATCAAAAACGCAATTCACATAAAACTAAAACAAAAAATACAATGAAATGAAATTAGGGCAACAAGTCAAACTTTTGCTTTGACTTACTTTTTCATGTCACGCAACGCAAATGACATCGGAACATAATGTCACAGGAAAATAGGGTAGTTAAAGGCTCGAATAGAAATGATTATCATAAATACCTTCCAGCAAATGGAAATAAATAAAAAAAACGTTCATAATCTGAAGGATTTGGTTAACACAAAGAGAACTTATCGTGCGGGCTACCATGTAACTTAAATACACAAGCCATTTAGATGTATTATTATCTTTACCTCCAACAAAGCTTGATGCATCTAGCGACAAACGACAAAGCAGCGTTTTAAGATTAACTCCATCAATTTGAGATAAACTTGCGTCTACCGTGCTCTGTGTGGCCGTCCGAAATAAAAGAAAATGAGAATCATAAGATAGAGTAACTTACCACTTCCGATTTAATCAATTACGTACTAAGGCATATCTTTGAAACTTAGATAAATGCGTCTGAACTTTATGAATGAACAAAGCATTTTTAATTCTTACATTGAATGTAGGATAACTCATGTTTAATGATTGATTGATTAAACAAGAGACCCCACCTGCAAATGACTTAATTCCCGCTCAAGCATAGTCATAGTAATTTTTAGGATAGAGTTGTATATTGCTAATAATTTTGTAATTTGATGTTAAGTACATCATGTTTCATGGAGAAATAACAGAAAATTTCGCAAAAATACATAACTCACTTTTAAAGGAGAAATGAAATTTCCCCTAAAACACCATTCGTTCGTACGTTCTAGACATAGGAGTAGGTACCGCGTATTCAATAAATGAGATATGTATGTCCGTATGACCAGTAAAAAGGCAGAAGCAGAGCTAACGAATCATCTTGATTAGAGTACACAATACAAACTTAGTGTCGACGCTCCATTAGTGAAAGAGTAGGTGTCACGACTCTGGCTCGCACGGCGTTTATTATTTATTCCCACTTTCGAAACCGTGCCGCCATTGACGCGAACACAAACAAATGAACGTTTATTTATACACAATGATTAAATAATTGTTTGGTGAGAATTCGGCGATGTGAGGCCCTTTAAAAGTTTTGACATGGTAGAGCAATTTGCCTACTTCATTTTGATTAATTGAACCGGCAGTGCTCAATATAAATACGGTGTAATGGAATAAACGTTTATCGTTACTAGTACATTGGCGACAAATCTTAAAAATAAAATTTAATGACATGGATGTATGAAAAAGACTGCTGTAAGAAGACTTATGGTGCGCTTTCTATGGTGAGTGAGGTGAGGTTATGCACTTTAGGCAATCAATGTCTTTCATAGTAATATAATAACTTAGTCAGTATTGACATTGACGTAGGTTCGTAGAAACACTTTTTGCTACGATAGATGTTATGGTAGCGCGCTATAGATTGCCTTCCCTTTTAAAGTTATTTTACAAACTAATCAAGAGCATCTGATTCAACTTTATAAGACGAAGATAACAATGAAATGAATTTTCCTCTTTGATTTTTCTCCCTTTTGATGGAGAACAATGCCGCTAAAACTGTTAAATTTACATCCAAAACAGAAACAAAAACGTTAAAAGTGGTGACAAGTGCCGACACACCGAAAGCCTAGAATCATCCGAGCGTCCACCGCGCCGACACAAAAAGGACGAATCATTAGGAGGCGCCACACGAGACCCCATTTAAGAGTATGAGAATATTTTCACAAAAAGCCTCACATTCAACTCCCAGCACATTCATTTTATGAGAACAATGAGTGATTTTTGTATTTTTCTTTAATTCTATGTCGATTTTATCCGCGGCAGCGTGGAGGCGAGTCTCTGGTTGTCGCCTCGTTCCATCTTCGACTTTTTGCCATCGGGGAAGCGCGGGCGGCGGCGGCGAACGGTGGTTTTATTCCCGCGGAGGCGCTACTCCCCCGCCCCGCGCCCCTTGCTCGGCGCCACATTTCACGCTCCCGAAGCCAGGCTCGGCCACCGCGGCTTCGGCCAATTCCACTGTGTGCCCTTGATGCGGCACGCATTGTCAATCCGCTAACGAGCGTATTAAATACGTAGTCAAATGGTCCGAACCAATAATGGTACTTAATGCTGTCTCTCAATATCATCAGCAGTTTAAGATGTACACATTTCATTTACTGTCTGTCAAATATACAAAAAAATATAAAAAAATATATATAATATACGATAGGTACCGTACCTATCGTAGAATTGACGTTTGATTGCGTTGTGCTCGAAAAGCCAAACTAATGAGAAGTAACACTCGAGACCCTTTTGTTGTTTATTTAGAAAATAGCTATGAATACTCGTGTACCATGTAGATGTGACGGCATAATAGTCCGGAGACAATGGACTTCAAGACTTGTTTATTGAGTGGATGGAGTTGTTTTGAAGCAGAGTATGCGCAGGAGTGGAGGCGGGTCGCGCCGGAGAGAGCCAATGATAGCCGCTCGACTCGATCCGGTGGGAGGAACGAGTAATCATGCATTAAGACAACTGTGAGCGATGTTGAGGAGAACCAACCCGCACCACTGCCTTTTAAATTAAAATATTTTAACCATAGGCTTATTTTTTACTATATTCATAAGTAGGCAAGCCCCTTATTTTTGCAACTGATAATTGACGGATTCAAGCATACCTATAATTGAGACGTTAACATTTTTTGCTATCTAGCTATATGTCGTCTTCATAATAATAAGTCTTGAGTCATCATAAACAGGTACATTGATGACAATAAACCTAAAATTAAAAATACATTGAATTAACAATTTTTGAAAAAAAAATAATGAATGCGAAAAACACATCTGAAATAACGGAAAAGGGAACTTTTGTCTAGTACTATACTAGAGTAGACCCCTGCGTACTTCGGGGTTATGTCACCACCATAGCGTTAACAACTAATTCTGTCTAATCCTCGATACTAAGCTTTCTCCTGGGACTCTCTAGCCTTCATTTGTTTAAGTTTTTATTGCGGTCAAGGTGTAGATTCTAGGTCTGTAGCTTTCAATGACTAAACAATAGTTGATGTGATGGGTAAAATCCCGCCCTAACTCCGCTAAAGTATTTTCCCACAGTCTTAGGTTTAGATTATTATTTAAGAATTAACCCTCTTGCCGGTGGAGTTTTTTTCCATCTTTCCCTATCCTCTGCCATTCTCTTCGACGTCCTGATACGACACGACGCCCAACTTCTCCTTTACAGTTTTTATAGTCTCAGGTACGTTGTGATGATTATGTTCTCCTAGCCGGCAACAGTTGCACTCTCTGCTCCTTCAGTTTCACAGTGCGGTGAGACGGCAATCCGACTTGACCGGTGAGAGATCAGGCGCAGCAGGACCAACGGGTTATCGTGGAATGCTTTCTGAGGCACGAGGGTGTTAACACCACCAACTTCGTGACTCTAAACTGTTTCTTTAACCGAGTTCCTTCAAAATGGGAAAACCCAGTCTAAGCCGGAATTCAAACCGGGACTTTTTGGGTAGTAGCCAGCGTGATAACCAACAAGGCAGTTAGTAGTTAGGTAAATGTATAGTTATGTTATAAAAATACGTGATTGACAGTTTTAATAAATATAAGTAGGTTTGATGGAAATGCACAAAATCTCAAACTAGTAAAAATATTTTACAAATTACTGTATTCAAAAAAGATGTTTAAATGGTGTTATGCTAATTGCCACTCTTTAGAAAATATAACAAAAGAACGATGTATTAGAATTTTATTTTATTAGCGATTTGAGACGAAAACCTCGTAGGCTCACTTGCGCAACTCCAGATTAGCTAATCCAGTCTTGTTCATGGCCTATGATCTGAGTTAAAAGACCACTTGCGCAAGTATGGATTTGCTAATCCGGAACATTCACTTGCTCCAGTCCAGATTAGGTAAACAAACAAGCGAAGGCCTATGATCTGAGTTGAAAGTCCATTTGCGCAAGTCCGGATTAGCTGAACCGGACTTGCGCAACTGGGCCTTAGATATTAAAACAATGATAGCGAACTGAGCGCAACAGCAAATATTTTAATTACATAAAGCTCCTTGGAAAATATATGATTTACAGTGAACGAAGTCTGGCAATAAAAAATGTCGCCTGGTATCGGCAAGGCATAAATAAGAGTTGTCGAGTAGCGCTCCGGTACAACGCGATCTCTGATTAGGCACCTCGCGTGACAAACCCCTATTTGTTCGATCATTGTCTTGCCTGCATCCTCTCACCATCAAAATAAACAGGAACACACACAAACTGCCAAACGTAACAAGTTTTGCCTTTATAGAATCCAACGACCATTATTGGAAGGATTTTATATTTGCCCTTTTTCATGTTACAATATTTGCATTTCTTTAATTACAACTTGTTAATTTTATTAACGTATCTACGATTGAAAATTGATACAATAATATTTTAAAATAATATTTTAAATTTTAAATGATATTTTAGCGTACTTTCGAAAGTACCGCTATAGAGACTGACAACAAACGATAAAAATGAAAATTATGCGTACAATAACGTATACTTTAAACAACTTCGCTATGAATATTAGTTATGATGACGAGATAGCTTATCTTGAAAGCATTTTTTTAAATTAAGTTCATCTCATAACTTCTGAGCTGTTCGTACCGTTTGTTGGACATTTAAATAAGGTACCTATTATGAAAACAAACATTTCACTGGACTTCAGTTTTTCTTTTCTACAAAATTAATGAGCCGACTCTGTGCTCAAGAGTTAGTGTAATTTCTAATTTATTTAACACTGTATTTTTATTTAATTTATTCGGCGTGAGAGAAGTGAGAAGGTTTCCGATGCTTGTTACGATATGATAATCTCGGCTTACAGGATGTCCGCGGCCAGTTAATTGGCACTCGAAATGCTTCGACGTTTTTGAGTCTGCCTCGTACTACCTACTGGCGATCGGTTTCCAATATGACCTTTTGCAGTTGAAAGTAACGATTTATGAACCCTTTTTTGGAGCTTCAAAAATATAAAATCTAAATTGCTCCTGCAGAAGATATAAAATTAGATTTGTTACAAGTACAACCAAATTAATTATAAGAAGGTCTTTTAAAGTAAAGGAAACTGTGGTGATTTTTGGTAATTGTATCTTTGTATTATCCGGATAACAACAGCTTTTTTCAAATAGTAGTTATAATATTGCCTAATAAAGCATCGGTGTCGTAGTGTAAAAAATATACTTTTAGTTCATTAGTTTAAACTATTTCCAGTAGGCATGGAAGATTTCATGAATAGCAGATGAAAAATCATATGAAATGAATTTCATTGTTCACACCTGCTATTTTTTTTTCATATAGACTGCTACAAATCGCACTCTGCGATTTGTAGCAGCAGAGCATGATCATAGATCATGCTCATTTCATTTCATTCATTGGATGACTGCTTGTAGCAGAGCGAATCGCGAGCGAGCGAGTAGGAATGATTTGCCCTAGGTGCGCGTTAGAAAAAGACAGTCATGCGATCATAGGTGACGATCGATACTGGGTGGGCATTTTAAGAACTTTAAACTTATGAACATAAAGTTACGATTCGTTTGCCATAATTTTTCATGACAACCTAAATATAAAATTTTATATCAGTAGCAAATAAGCAACCGTTCACAATAATTCATATTTCATTATAAGTAGCAAATAGCAAAAAGTGTTACATTATGACACTGCGTAAAAAAATCATTGCCAATGAAATTTCACATGTGATTTCATATGAAAAAAATCATCATTTCATGAAATGAAAATGAATTAAAAGTAGCAATCATTTCCATGCCTAATTTCCAGTGATGATGATTAGCTGCTGCATTGATATTTGCGTGTACTGGAATACATTATCTTCGTACATAAATACTAGGTCAGGCGGTCTATGTGGTCAATGAGATAAGAATACGTGACAAAATGAGTACTTGTACTATTAATGTATTTAGGTACAAAAAAACTAAAATATAATTGCTTAGTTATAAGTGCTAGCGACAGTATGCCTAATGGGTCTGCCACAATATTCAAAACAAGAGCATTGTTGGGGCGGTTACTGAGCAGAGACTAAGGCGGAAAGATCGCCCAAAAGGAAAACTACAGATGCGCTCGGCACTCTTCATTCGAACATACCTATTTAGATCAATTAATTCTATGTGCGAGTGTAGAAGGATTAGGAGGCAACAACACTAACTAAGATAGAGAATAAATTACTAAACGGTTCTCCAAGTTTTCAAGAAACTAAATGCTAGATTGGAACCAACAAAGAGTTTCAGTGAAGACAGTATCGGAATTTATAGATAGATCGTTTTAAAGTTATGAAGGAGCCTATTTCATTTCCATATAGGAAGAATGGTAACTCTTTAAAAAAATAGTTGACTCAACAACTCCGTGTATCGAACCAACTTCGATAGCAAACCACATCTATCACAACTGAATTGTGAGCGTGGGCCTAATTTGACTGGACCATTTATGAGACGCTATTTTCACTTTTTTAACCGAATTCAAAAACGGAGGAGGTTCTCAAGTCGACGTGTATTTCTTTTTTTAATAGAACGGGTCATACTCGGTCATAGAAGCATCGGTGGCGCAGAG
The DNA here is from genome assembly GCA_949316185.1 of Pyrausta nigrata. NCBI lineage: Eukaryota > Metazoa > Arthropoda > Insecta > Lepidoptera > Crambidae > Pyrausta > Pyrausta nigrata. Next base: position 8,910,585 of record OX438936.1, read on the forward strand.
GCTAGCGGGTTGCCTCTCATGCGGGAGGTACCGGTTCGACCCCACGTGCCACCATGTACATGTACCAATGCCTTTTTTAAGTTATGTACATTAGTTGTTTCACTAACCGATGCTCTTACGGTGAGAGAAAACCATGATCCAAACTGGTCAGGTTCCCCTGTTTACAGGGTCACGGAGATCAGATGGTAGGTGCTCCTCCTGATCTGCCACATCCTGGATCATGGTCCAAAGTGGCCCCTGGGCCCTGATGCTGCTGCTACCGACTTCCTTCCATGTTTCTTTCACTTATATATAAAAAAAAGATTTCCAACGTTTTGTGCGGTTTTATTATTGTTAAAGTATTTTTTGGCACATTTCAAAATGGTTATTATTTTCCTATTTTATGTGTTTCTAATTAAATATACTAGTACATATACCTACTAATTTAATATACTAAACTATACATACATACATACTTATTATAAAACAGTAAAACCGATGTTTCTGTAAATTGAGTATTTTTTTTACCGACTCGACTGCCTCATTGGTCTAGCTGGGTACTATCCACGTGGTCCCGGGTTCGAATCTTGATTTGGCTTGATCGGTTGGGTTCGCCGAAAGTGTTGGGATTTTGTGTCTTGAAATAACTCGGCCACAGCTCCGGAGTCAGGAGGTTGGTGGTGTTAACACCCCCGTGCCTCGGAAAGCATGTTAAGCCGTTGGTCTAGCGCTTGATCTCCCTACACGGTCATGTCGGACTGCCGTCTCACCGAATTATGACAGTGAAGGAACAGAAAGCGCACCTTTGTATTGCGCACACACTTGTGTACTATAATATCTCCCGCGCAGTCGGCTCATCTCTGTTGAGATTGGCCACTGTAGTGGAAATTCAGCTAGGAGGACATTTTGAGGGTTCTGTACCCGAAGGGTAAAAACGGGACCCTATTACTAAGCCTCCGCTGTCTGTCTGTCTGTCACCAGGCTGTATCTCATGAACCGCGATAGCTAGCTTTTTGCTCGCCATAAAAACGGCAAATATTCACAGAATATTAAGTTGTATATTCACTTTAAAAATAAATAGTTAAATACAATAATTATTATATTTAAGTGGGGCTCTCTTACAACAAACGTGATTTTTTGCAATTTTTGCACGAGTCTGACTCGCACTTGGCCGGTTTTTTTTCGTACCACTAACTAATTGAGGCAAAATAGTAGGTAACAGATTAGTAATCCACAACTTTGAAAATTGGTGTCTGTCTGTTTGTCTGTTTGTTTGTACCTACACGCTCTGAAACCATTGAGCGGATTTGAATGAAACATTATTTGTTATGTAGCTATTGAGTCTGGGCAACCACTTGGCTATAATTTATTTTAAAGATCGGAGTACCTAACGTGGATTCTTAGCAGTACACCTAAATTAAAAGGTATATGAAATTAGCGCCTTAGGAAAGTTATTTAGCGTGATGAGCATTTTCTATTGACAAAAATTTAAGGTCTGGAGCAACTGATATGAAACCTTAGCAGCTCAGCTACTATAAGATATATGAATAGAGCGTCTTAGAGCATGTTGTTCAGCGTGATGAACACTTTTTGTAGATGTATAAAAATTAAAGATCTTGAATAGGTACTTGATGTAGAAGCATAGTAATAGACCGTAGGTAGAATAGTAAACTACATAACCGTCATAAGAAAGGCGCCATAAAAAGTTGGTCATGCTGTTATGCATTTTTTAACATAATGTAAAGAGCTAATTACACGTACTATAGAACGTACGTAATCTATAGAACAGATAGCACGAGCTGGGACTAAAAATCCAATCTAATAAAACTGTACAAAGTTGTATTTAATACATTGTTTCAAAAATAAAAAATAAATTCTCCCTAGGCCTTAGTTTAGGTTAGGTATATTTTATAATGGTAATTAACCTAGGCTATACCATAGTATAGCCTAGGTTAATTACCAACAGTTAGAAGAAACATATTCTTCTCAATACGAAAGCTACATCCAGAAATACAGGGTGACCTCTCTTCTCCTCATGACATTAGAAATAAGGGATCATAATAACTAGACGGCAATGAGAGAATGAGTCATTTTTGAGTAAAATCAAAAAAGGATGTAAATCTAAATTCGAATATGTTTTTTTGGTATATGATGTGATACGCGATTAATCCGTCCATGAATGACTGATTTTTTTTTTCTAAAAGGGTAGACTCCCAACGTCATCCTACTATCACCAAGTCAGGATCTGGGTAACGGAATTCTGAAGAAATCGAGAAAACTGTTAAGATTTTATAGGCATGTACCTTTTTTATGTTACAGCATTAATAAGCGTTAACATTCAGAAGTCATAATCTTATGGTGCTGACCTGGTGTTGATGATCCTCAACGCTTAGTAGTTCGTGGATATTTTCACCATCCACGAAGAGACAGTAGGTCTAAATTTTGTTAGATTACTGTATTACTAATAAAAAATCGTAGTAATCCTAATTGGCAATATGCTTTGGATACTATCATAAATTAACGGCAATATAACAGTTGTTCCTAACCTCCTCAACTATTAAGGATATTTATAGTAGTCTAACTTTACGATAGTAGTAACATACAAACTGACCCTTGAGTAAGGGACACAATGGATTAATGCTTAACCACATCTTAATATTGTGGTAGGGAGCTTTTTTCTAAGCACTAAAACCTAAATGTATATATATATATATTAAAATGAATAAAATCACATTCAACAAAGTAAATTATATTGTCAAAAATTACTTGACACTTTTACTTAGAAAGATCTAGGGCTGCTAAATTTATTTTGAAGTCGGTCGCACTGCCATGCCAAATTTTCTTACCGAGGATTTCTTATCGAGGATGGCGAGTTGATAGTACTTATTTCATTGACCTCTATAATACAAGTACGCTGGACTGCATACTGTCAACCAAAAAATTAAGCCATTTGATTATTGCCATTTTGGCGCTGATGGCTGTAGTGAGCGTGTAGTGACCGTCCACGGAACTAATGAGAGTTGACGTAAACATATGCAAGTTACTCTATTTTAGTTCCCTGGACACACGGTGGGGGCGCTTTGATTCGGCACAATAATTATCTATCATTTCTTAGAGAATATTTAGTCCAGCGTATTTGTATTATAGAGGTCAGTGACTTATCTAAAAAATTGTACCTATTGACTGCGATTTTTCATTCCATTGTTCTGCTTACTTCTTGGTAGACTAAGTCTTAGCCCTCTTAGAGGTCATGATAATGAAATAGCATTTTGCATCATCGAGTCCACGCAGACGAAGCTCGCGGGCAATCGCTAGTGTAGTGTATAATGTGTTTTACATATATGGACCCGACGGGTTTACTAGTAAGCATACCTGGTTCTTTCAGACACAACCTTATCCTATCCTTGTCATAAGGAGAAAAACACAGAATTTGTATTTATTAATAATCTATCACCAGTCTAAAAAAGCCCTACCACAAATGACAAAAAGAGCTGATAACTTGAAACGGCTAAACAGATCTTTATAAATGGTAGCTAATAACCATCTCGATTACGACAGCTTTCAAACATAAAAAGCGCATAATTTTCGGTCAATTTCTTTAGGAGCTCACATGAACACAAACAGACACACATATACACAAACACGTCAAACTTTTGACACCCGCTTCTTGTGTCGGGTGTCAAAAAAAACCATTTCTACCAAGCTACAAAAATATCAGAATCATTTCATAAAACTTAGTTACGTAATTCGTATGAACGTTTGAAGCTCAAAACGATGGTTGGACCAGATCTCTAAACAGGTACACTCCAGAAAGTTACGCTGCCCTCCACCAGGCGATGGACCGGATCAGATGGAGGCAGATGATCAAACGCCTAAGAAGTCACGATCCTCAGCATGGGGAACACGATCATAAAGAGTGAGTGCTAAGAGTAGGTATCATTCTCAAGATTGGCATGCTCAGCTAGTTTTAAGGAGTTGTTTTTGGTTCGTGTTAAACTAATAATCCTTGTTTCATTTATTTATACATGCATTCGTAAAATATCAATGAGCAATATGATTTATGTTTATTAAACATATATTTTAGTAGAAATACTCATATCTTTTATAAGTTTATCTTTGTCATTAAATGTGTTCGACATTAACGATATTTGCTAATAGTTGTTTGCTTGCGACAATTGTATTTACAACCACCTTTTCATTTTCTTAATTTAGTATGTACAGACCTCTCTAACTAACCATGAGAACCTAATAAAATAAAATAATAGTCACAACTTCTACCGCCATTAAGAAAAACATGCTATGCATGTTTATGGTGAGTCATAAAATTTTCTCAATAAAACGTGACATTTAGAAAGAAAAGGTACCAGTACTTTTTCCTTAACAAAAATTACGAGTATTCGACATCTTTTGAATAGCGTGTTAATTACCTACAAACATTGATTGCTGTTACGTTTTAAATGCTAGTATAGTTGATTAAATGCCTTCGAATTCTATTCTTTGCACGAAGCTCTTTGAAATGTCTTTTAATACGAATAAAATATTAACGCTTTTTTTCATCCCGTAATTTTGTAGTTTACAGACTGTTGACAGAGCAACGACCCTGTTGACAGAATGATAGTTTATCGTGAGAATATTTTGAGTGTAACGCCTTTGTTATAACCCAAGTTTAGCATCATATTGTGTATTAGTTGAGACTCACATTTTATTGTGGACATTTCTTTGATCTGTGTTAGGTGCGGTCGTTCAGATGATTTCACGAATACAATGAAATAGTAGAGCTTGCGTCTTGTTTCTATTTTTGATTAAAAAAATAACTAATTTTGTTTCGGAAAGTAATATATGCTGTTGCTTGTTTGACGTTGTATATCTACTTTAACAAAAGATTACAGAATTAAACGAAGACGTTAATTTCAATAATCCGATTAAAGGTAGTAAACATTGAAACTTTTGTTTATTTTAAACTAAATATTAGTAGCTGTTTCAGGCGTGTGCCTTGGTCATGTTTACAGCTTGGACATTGAGCGTGGTTTGACACGCACTTAGATGGCTTTGTACCCTTTAGCAATTTGGGTAAACTTTACATTAAATGGGAATAGGTACTTATTTTATGTAAGGTATGGAATAAGATTATGTACTACATAGGTCTTGGGATTTTGCTATTTAAAGCAAACATTATTCGTACATATTTTAAAATGACAAAACACGTAGTTGACGATTCAATTTAGAAAGGGAGATATAAAAACCAAATCTATATGAAAAGAATTTAATACCTCCATAAATACACCGTCTCTGCATAAGACCTAAACAGATTACGGCTTAACAAAGCAACAACTTAACCTCCGATTTAAGATGCCAAATCAAAAATTATGGCTATAACGACCCCTGCACATAATTCAAGAGTGATCCTCCTCGTCCATATTGGACGGGCTCGGACAATGGGTCCAACAACACACAGTTAAACGCTTCGGATGCCGCGAGTGGCTATAAATCATTGACATAGCGGAAGTGCGTGGCCTGCCGGCGGAGGAACCCCAGCAATAACGGTTGCGCGATCGTCTCCGGCATTTTCAGCGTTATAGATAAATTAAATGCCAACACATCCCGGGCAAGCGCAGTCGAGGCGCGCTAAGAATGTCCAAATAAATTTTTTGATAAACGCACCGGAAGCTGATCCTATTACGTGACACTGGCCCCGTTCCGTCCTTTGACTTCTCGGTCATTGTTTTTCTCCATAAGAATTTTGGGAATTTAAAGCTATCGCTCCCACCGGCATATGGAAAGCGCGGCACTTTGACTAGATTAGATCGTAATCGATAACCTATAATAGGTCAGTTTTGTGTCGGAATTAATCAAGCGTCAAAGGGCTGGCCATAATTGAGCACCAAAGGCTGCAGGGCTGTCGTATATCTTACTAATTAATGGATTCGCTAGACGCATTATTGTCACAAAGGATACCGCTTCATTTTGTGACTGTTTTTTAGGCAACTCCGTAATAATAGCATTTGGACCACATAACACTGACGCATACCTTGTTTGTGTCTGTTTTCCTGCGAAAACGGAATTTGGTGCGTGCCCGTTTTGTATCGTGAAATATTAATATTCCATCGACCATAAACAAGTAGTTGACGATGATAATTCAAACGCATAAAACAAAGCTTTATCTATGATCGAAAGGCAGCCCCCAGAGAGTTCAGTGTGAAATGTGTTCTCAGAGACACCGTTTAGTAGCATAATGCGCGTGACTGTCGTACAAATTATGCATTTTGGAGACAAGTCGATTTTATTGCCACGGAAGTGACGTCTATAAACCACAGTGTACAGGAGTTTAATGTTCGACTCGTATAATTTCCGATCGAGCCAGTTTGCGATACACATCAGGAGCTCTACACGAACTATAATATATCTGGTTTGAAGATTAATGTTCATCATTTAAGTATGCATGGAAAATATAACTGCTTTTATTACAAATGTTATCCTAATCAATACGATTTTATCTTGATCTGACGAAAGATAACAAAAAATGGACCAAAACACGAATAAGCTAGTTTAGTGTAACATAATTTATTGTTTCACTTTAAATTAGTAAAAAGGATGTGATTTTACTCGAACTTTAATAATATATGGTTTCTAGGAAAGAAAAATCGAACCAATCGTATTGGTATAAGCTCTCAATCACAAGAACCGAGAGTTAAACTGCGTAACACCCTAAATATAAATGGCGTGTGACGGTGTGACACCCAAGCTCCGCTCTCTAAGAGATTTTGTAACGACTCAAAAAATGATATACTCCGTACCTTATATTGAACGGGAAATAAATCGTATATTTCCTTTAAGTGCCAATAAAAGTTGGAGTAAATCATAAAAGTATCACTCCTCGAGAAACGTCTATAACAAGTGTGTTATTGCGGAATAATTCAGTAGCGGAGGAGGGTGGTGTGAAGGATGGCTCCCTCAAGGACTTGGGCGAGGTTCGACCTGGAATTCCCGATGCTATATCAGAACCTTCAATTATTTATCGGACCCGTGTCTACTTTTCATTTTACTCCTTTTGACGTAAGGCTTTCAGTGCCGGAGAATAAACATGTCACACCATAGGGAATACACTTTACATGAATAGCGGTCTAGTGGAATAAACTCTATCGGTGGTGGTTAGGTACCTCGCTGACAGTGATGTATGGTTCTTGTTTAATTTAATTGCAAACAGTGACCGATTCGTTTATTATTCCTGATTTGAACACATTATAAATTGAATTTGACGGCGGTAATAAGCGGAGAGCATATCAAATCAAATTGGCAATCACAAACATTGGCATAATTTGAATGCTCATTAACATTTTCAGTAGACTTGCTTTCTTATGTTATTATCAATAGCAATGGCACTTAAAGCAAGTGGATCAATACCTATGACTATATAATTCAAAGGTCAAATACCTTTATACAAGATACATCTATTCACGTAATATTCTAATAATATTGACAAATAAAGATTGAGTTTGAATTAGACCGTCCCGTATGGTTATTAGCAGATGTCTTAGTTGACGATTCCTCGTCTGCTTCACCAGGTATAAAAAGTCTTCGCCTTTATTACTAATAAATCAAAAGTGTAATTTATGATTACTGTTTCCCATAAAAATAGTATCATTACGATAGAAGTTTAGGAAACATAAAACTATATTATTTTTTTACGTGTAAAAACGATACCTTGTGTTTAGTGTGCAGTAAATATCGTTAATCATGTGATGATACTATATGTAGATCTAACGAACTGCGTCATTCCTATTCCTGAATATTGGTATGTCAAGAGACATATAAGTTACCTACATACCTAATAATACATCAACAAAAAAAATAGAAAGTCAAACTATACAATATATTTTTTCTTAAACTGTCCCCTTCTAATAAAGGAAAAGGTACAGTTAATCTGAAATAATTTTAGGGTTTTTAAAAGTAGTAAGCGAAATATGAATACATATTGCATAACATCACAGACCGACCTACATTGCTCTGATCCTAAAGAAAGTTGATAAAGCACTTGTATCATTGAATCACAAATACCGATGATACCACAACACCCAGACCCGAGACAACTATGCTTTCCTAAATTGATCTGACCGGGATTGAACCCAAGACCTCAGAGATGGCAACTCCCTGAAAACCGGGGGTTGTCAAAAATTATGAGCAATCAATAAAAAAAATACAGATCTACTTGCAAACTACGTAACGTGATAAAATATAATGTTATCCTGAAGTGGAAAATAAGAAACTAGTATAACGAAAAAGGTTTAGCATCTGAAAAGCACACAAAAAAGAGAAAATACTGGAGCACGAATCCTCCACAAATAAGTTTAACAGTCTACCGCCAAAGGTTCACATCCCACCCTCAGGCGAAACTTAGTTGCACTAACAAGGAAAGGTCTCATCAGTTTTTATTTGCCTAAATGTTTTCCGAGGGCGACTTTAAAATAGAATAGTACAACATTTTCTTACAGTTGAACTTGAAAAGTATCTAAAAGATAATGAAGTAGTGAATGTGTAAAAATTCATATTGAAACATAGAAAGAAAAATACATTTATTAATAAGAAAATAAACAAAACGAAATAGCACGGTTACAAAGCCAAAAAAGTAAAATCATAAAATTTCGAATTAGGTAAACCCGTTGGACTGTGCAATTTATGCACCTATCATGCTATTAAAAGCTCATCCAGCTTGAGTTCTGACCCATTAGGGGCCATGATGCTGGTTTTCAATATGTAGGTTGTTCGAAAATTACTTTAAAAGAAGAAGTAGAATTTAAATTTGATACATAAATACCACTCGTAGGCTATTGTAGACACGAACCTACAGTGTTGGTAAGTAAGTATAATACTGCGACATCTTCAGAGCTGTGGTCAGTTATGTGAGGCAAAAAGTGATGATAATGACAAAGACTGCGGCGCAAAGGGCGCGGGAAGAGGTTTGCCGACGGACGCTTCGAGAATAATGATGCTCCACCACTGAACAGCGGATACTCTTAGAAATGGCAAGCTGTACTAAAAATTTGGAAAGCTGAAATGTAGTTCCAAAAACTCATTCATACTTATTATCCTAACATATATTAGTATAAATAAGTTCCTCCTGTCTGTACGCTTAGATCTTTTAAAATACGCTGATTTTAATGTAGTTTTAGCAACAGATAGAATGTTTCAAGGTAGGTTTACTTATATGTATAATGCGCATGCATATATTGCACCCGTAAAAAGCGAAGATGAATCACTTGTACATATATAACAAACGCGAAAGTGTGCTTGTCGGTTACCTCTTTACGCTTAACCCGCTCAACCGATTTAGATAAAATTTGCTACAGAGATAGTTGGCGACAAAACCCTTCTTTTAATAAAGCTGTAGTTTGTTAATTTGTTATATTCGATTCGTGGAGCTCACGATGTACTGCAAGCAAAAACCAGCAAATTTTTGGTGTATTTGCTGCATTAAACGAACACGAGACAAATATATACATAGTTGACGTGTATGTGATGATACATCGAAGATTTTTGTCTTAAGTTTATTTCAACGTTTTTTATTATCCAAGCATTAGGTACCAGCTAAATCGCGTAAGTAGAAAAAAGGTATAAAGAGAAAAGTTTTGCATATTCCATGGCTAACTGTCACAAATGTCAAAGACGTAATAGAGCAGAAAAACTTATATATGAATAATAATATTAACTTATAACGTTCAATAATCATAATATTAGTGTTGCAATACTCAAATATTATAATTAAAATGAATCGCATGTTTATCATAATGACGACGGTTCTAAAACATTTAAGATCTGTGTAATATAAAATCGTAGTGATACTTCTTAGTGGCATGGTGAAGAGGGGAAGCCTAAGGCAATAGTACGAACACGTCGAGAACATTGTTCGGGGGTCACGTAACGCGACGATACCGAATTACCCGCTTGCGCAAACTGATCCTTATTGTGCCCAGGGAAATAAACCAGAGCAGAAATAAAAAGTGTTCCACAAAAATAAAGTTTTATTGCGCCTCGGAATGAGTCGCACTGATCACGGTACTCGAGTCGGGCTTACTCTGGATTGCTACAAGCCTTACGAACGTAAGGGTATTTTTTAAGCTGAACCAAGCGTATTCATTCTGCGGCATTTAAAAAATCAGGTATTTTCATTAAACGTTCCGGAACCTTAATCGCAGTCATTTTAGAAATTGATAATTAATTATGTTAAGATAAGAAATCAGATAATAAACAAAAGCAAATTGTTTTATAATTTAAATATGGTAAAAACATAAGAATAGTTATTTGCTTTGTTGTTCATAGTTAGTAGTATGCCAATAATGTCTGATGCTGGAGACTCACAATGGTGAACTATTTTAATAAAACAGATTTCTTCGTCATCATTGTCGGCTATCAATCAATACAACGTTTCTTTACAATATACGAAAAATACCGTAAGAATTTTCCAAAACAAAACCCCCGTTGTTTCCCCCCAAATCATTGCGCCGTATCTACCGGCTTTTTAAAATCTTATTCAAACTTTATAAAATAAGTGGCGCCCCTCGGAAGGGGTCTGCGATATTATGGTGTAGCCATCTGTGACGGAACGCCATCGAAAAGACATATTTTTAGATTTAACTCGTAAATTACTCCGATCCAATTGGTTTACGCTCGTGTGAGAATTAGAAGTTTTATTTGCCAATGCGGTTGTTTATGAGTTTCGATGGGGGAAGGAAACGGGCTGTTCATAGCATTAGATCCGTATTAATTATATTCACAAAGACGAGTGGAGTCGACATCAAAGTTTATGGCTGATATAAACAAGAATTATTGCTCTTAAGTGTATTGATGAGTTATTAAGTAATACGATTTATAACACTTTCTAAAATAGTCAAAAATAACTCAATTTCAATCTATATGACAACCAGCAACCAGTGGGCAACCCTCTATAAGACAATTTGAACGAGAAATTGACGCATGTTAGGTTTTTCTGGTTTCTATGTTATTGAAAGACAAGCAGATATGGAACCCTGCATTTAAGCGGTGCCCAAAGCGCTCTTGGCTTTGTTCATTCGTTTGTTTGAAGATAGACACATTATAACATATTAGTTATCATTATAACGTTCAACCTAAGCGATCAACAGTTAGACTAAATGACTTTATGTGATACTAATAATAGAAAATGACTGCGCTTCACAGTCATATTTATGTGATAATGCCACTCTTTATTAGAGCGATGATAAATTAATTTAGACACTTTCATAGTATAATATTAGTGTCAGTATAAAAAGTGTCTGTCACCATAATTTTGAACACAGATTGTTGCACTAATATGTGGGATTTAAAGGAAGGGTTGACGACCCCTTTCACTCAATTTTCATTCGTCACACACTCGCCGTCAAATGGAAATTTATTTTTTTAAAATTTGATTTTTATTGCTCTTTGAAATGGAACGAAAAGTTGCAACAGTAACTGGCAACATTTGTAATCGAACAGTTGATTCAAAAATAACCCTTCCATGTCTGTACGAGTAGTAAAGTGATACCTATATACATACTTAATTAACCTAAATGTTTGTAGCACGATTATGCACGGTCTATATTAGCTAAACTAAACTTTAAAATATTTCTATAGATTTATGAAGCTACATAAAAAGCGATGAACTAGGCAGTTACTTATTTTGTTAAATGAGGAACTACATATATCAAAAACAACGCATACTAATCAATAGGTAATCAGAGCCGTACCACCAAAATTGTGACATGACGTGAAACATGACGTTTTGGGCTAACACGTTCCACAGCATTAGAAGAGATAAATGGAGTAAGTAATATTAGCACCGGACAAGCAAAAGTAACAATTACTCCTACTCCCGAATTATGAATTTTTAAACGTGGATCAAGACGCGAGGCAGTTAAACTGCAGTTAATGATAGGGTGTGATTCCTGCTAGTACTTTGCAGCGGCGTTATTTACGCCACAAATTTGCGAAGATTTGATAATTACGTAAATTGCCCTATTTGTCTTACAATATAGCCTTTGGCTTATGTTATGAATAGGGTTAATGAACTATGGGGTTGTGTGAGCCAATTTGAAAAACTCCTAATGAGGTGTACATTTGCAGAACTACGATTTAACATAAAACCATTTTGTAATCATAAGGTCTCACGATCTAAACCGATAACCTAGAATTTAATTTTGTGTAATTCAGATCCAAATTCATTTCGTAAAACATATTTCGAAAGTATCTTTATTAAGTATTTGGCACAGTCATGATATCGTTCCACTTCATCTATTTTCTATGTTACAAGACTTAGACACACCTATCAAACTAAAAATCTCTAGAAATTATTGTACCGTTTTTTTTTTAATTACGTTTGGTACCAGTACCAAAGAATTGCATAAATATTGATTTATTACTGGTACTTGATACCATTCTATAGCCTTTTTGTTAAGAACTAAAGACCAGGAAAAATGGTACTGGAAATTTCGTTTCGTTTATGTATCTGCACATGCTTGATTACAATGACAGTGTATTTTAAAAAGAGGTGAACAAGTCATCTCCTACAGCGTGGCGATTCGAATTTGATGCGCCGAGCACACGGTCGTTTGAAAAATGACAAATGTGTACGAAATTTGAATGCGAAATTGAGCAAGTTGCTCAAGTTGGAGCAAGCAATTCCCGCGAGCTAATGACACATCTAACTCTTTTTAAATGCACTATCATTGCTAGAGCATAAGTCTTCAATCGCATTGTTGTGGCGACGAAGCATGGCGTAGCGCAATACAAAATACTCTGTCTAGTAGACCCTTGTCTAGACCGCCGATTTGGAATTTGCATATTTAGTTGTTAATAACATAATTGCTTTCCATCGTAGTACGTAGAGTAATGTCTGACGCCTTGTAAACTGAGCGCAGTAAAATAGCTGCCTGCTAATGATTAATTGTAGGTTATTTTCGACTGCTATTAGAGGTAGAGGTACTTTCTTGTAGAAAGAAAATTTAACAAATCGATTTAAATACTACACACATCTACATCTACTTTACTAGACATTAATAGAGTACCTACCTTGAGTATATACTCAAACTGGCTGTATGTTTTACAGCTTCTAAAATGTTTACGAGTTTGTAGTTAAGTAATTAAATTATGTTACATCAAAATTATTGCAAAAGGTTTGTTATAAACAATGTGTTTTTTTTATTTTTTAGGGTTTCAAATGGATCACTGCCTCCTAAAGACAATGCGTGATTATTAATCGCACGCAATTTGAGCTCATGTTTAAGTTTTCCCATTTTCTTACGGCTGAAACACAAAAGCTGGGTGAACTGTAAAGGCCATGACGCTCATATTGCAACGAACAATCCGAAAGTTTCGTAGACGGCTGACCGAGCTGGGGTTAATAGAAATACCCTATTACAGTAGCAGCTCGGAACTGCAAACTTGGGAAGCAGCAGTTTCTTAATGCAGTATACAGCTATTAATTTAGCTATTATTTGCTAAGGGTGGTGGGTTTCCGTTTCTTATTTTGTTTATCTGTTGATTGGGATGGTGAAAAGGTAAGTTGCAAAGGACAAGTGGTTTTATTCATTAAATTAAATACGGTATTTATGCATAGGGTTCTACTCTTGTTATGATAATAGAATAACATTTTTAAGCTTACAATCTATTACTAACACGTTATAGGTCTACATAGAGTATAGACCTACATTTTTATTCGTAAAATATCTCGTATGTTATTATATCAATATTTATGTATGTGTATTGTTTTACGTTTGTATGAGTATATTTTTATGTATGTATCTAGTATGTACGTTTATTTTTATTGTATTTTGTTAATTTTTCCTTAAAATGTATTATTACTGAATGACACGGATTATCTTTCTGCATTCCCACACGGTTGACTGGTAGAGAATGCCTTAAGGTAGTAAGTCCACCTATTGTCCTTTTTTTGATGCAATAAAGTTATAAATAAAAAAATAAAGTGTGAACATAGGTATCCATTTTTGTAAAAAACTTATGTAACGTTGATTTGACTACAGTCTGCCGCTTTACTCTAGAGGGAAATCTTTATTATATTATTACTCGTACTATTTTCCTTTCACATACTTTTTGATTCCTAATCCAAGACACTTTAGCTTTCTTGTGTGATAATAACCTAATATTCAATGGTCAATCAAGACTTTCATTGAAGCTAAGTTGTAGCTGGCTAGACAGGAATTCGCAGTGGTGGAAAAAAATATAAATAAATAGGGGTTTGTCTAGGTCTAATGAACTCTTACATACAGTAGGCATATTTAAATAGGAAAACTGCTTATGTACTCGTGCGTACATATTTTGAATCATGCTCGAGCTGATATTAAAAACTGAAGAAAGAATCTCCACGCTGTCAACTTTCACCGCTCACCTGTGACTTCGATACCAAATCACATTTTCTTGGGAACTTTAATCTCGATTCCAGTGTCGACATACAGTTCTACATACCTCATTTCACGTCAAACTTAATCCCAACGCGAAACTTTACGCCGCGTGATTGCGAATTCTGAAAGTTCTAGACTCCCCCTTCGTCAAATAAATCAGCCAACACACTACTACGAGTATTGATAATAAAATAGTTAATTATAATTTTGATCACAATTTAGGTTTTCAGAGACAGATTAAAAGTCTAGTAAGTGATGGAAAAATAAAGTCAGAACAACCTGTCCAACCAACACGCCCCGTTTTAATTGTACCTTCTGCAAATACCAACTACAGACAGAATGCCTTTATAGTTCGTAGTTGTCGTAGATTTTCCAAACTATCAATTGATATTGACCTATTCTTTACTAGCATTTCCTCGACAAAGCGACAAATGACTTAGTCATATTGTAAGATTTTTGAACTTTGACGACAGCTACAACTAAAAACAACATCATCTGAGGTAATACGACAGTATTGCCTCATTATTGTTTTTAGTTACCTCATTTCGACTTATCCTCATTTATCTGATAACCGATATGTGAAGATTTGTAATTAGTATAGAACCACAGTATGCTGTTGTTGTTTAGTGTATAATTGAAACTGTAAATCTTCCTAAAATTAATAAATAAAATAAAACAACCAGCAAGCGAACTGACAGTTTCTTTTTACTATGATGAGAAATGACTTTCAAATCATATGGTCAAAAAGATTAAAAATATCTACTACGTGCAGTTGAGTTTGCATAGATTTAAAACAACCGAAAAACTGGATTTGATTTGTATCAAGACATGTAAACACATCTTCTAACGATTTTCCTCATTGGGCTGTGGTTTCTGTGTCTTCCTCTCACATGTGGCGAAGACAATTTCCAAACGAATATACTACTTAACACTCAAGAGTTTAGGTTGACTACCGTTAAGCTAGTAGTGGTCTGTTAACCGTAAACTATTGGCTTCACGCTGTTGTCCGCGGCGCTAACCAACTATAGATTAGACTAACTGTAGCGTTGTGTGGTCTAGTTCAACTTTTCGGGATTAGTCTCATACGTTTGCTGTTGTATCAGTTTCTCTATCGTTTGATTGGAAATCAAAATTACTCAATCGCTTGGGTTCTCTTCAACAGAGACGATAACGATTTGTTTATCTGTTTTACTCATTTAGACCAAGGTCATTTGCAAACCATTGATTTCGTATCAACAATTAACAACTTATTGGAATTAGTAATGCAATAGGTATGTTGATGATAATCTAATCTAAGCCGACATTTTTGCATCTGGTTATATATTTCTCTCTGTAATACTTACGATAGTTGCTGCTATGAGCAAGCTTATGCCCGTGCATAAATTTTAATAATTGACAATCAAGTTACACATCGACGCTGTTCCGGCGATTTCCTTGTATGCCAATATGCGTATACATTTCCTCGTAGCTTACCTACGAAAGGCGTCGTCCGCATGACATTTGACAAAATGGTCGTTCACTATAGATCGTTGTGCCGTTGTATTCCGTACAAGCCGCACCCACGCCGGATCATTGATCGAGGCGACTGCTCCAGATATCAGTAATAGCCCGAGGAAAACTCTAGAAACACTAATGTTAAACTAATAAGCTAGGGCCCTGAAGACAAAAAAACATACTAACTGGCATTTACTACGGTTGCAGCTTTAGGTGAGTCTATCTGATTTAAAGAAGGTTTGAGTTTCATGAGCGTATATCCTAATGTAACGGTTGCAGAGAAATATGTGAACCACTTCCGACATTAGCATCATTAATATAAAAAAAGCTGCTTGAAATTCTAAAAAATATTTTTAGTGTTTAGCATCTTCCATCATTTCGTACTATGCAATAAACGGACCAAAATGGTACAATGGTGATTAAGTAAGTTTTTTTTCCATCTAGCCTAAAATCAAAACAGTTTACCAGTAAAATTCGAAAATTTCGCAATGTAATGTATTATACTGAATTTGCATTCCCTTTGTTAATACAAAAGTCCCGTCTCAATATGTTTTCCTTCATATAAATACATTTCTTAATGTGAAAAGAATAAAATGTACCTATAAGCTGATAGATAATAATAGCCACTTCCCTGTAAGAAGACTTTATACTAACTAGTTCAGAATTTATTTTCACCAGTTAAAAGCTTCGTTCTGATTGGACTTATTCTGACAATCCCGTGGTTAAATATACCCTTTATTTGCATGAAAAGCTTAGACTGTAGTGTTTGCAAAACACAATTTCCATTCCAAACAAATAGTTTTAAACAGGTACAGATTACCGCGCACCTAAAATGAGTAGATCCGGAGATTTTAATATTTAAAACAATTTGCATCGCGCAGGCGGGAGTGCTTTTAATAAAACTGTGCAGCAAACACCTCGCGTTGGTATGAACTCTTGCAAATTGCTCTAAGCTGCGGCGCGGCGCGTTCAACAAGAACCAGTGCGGATGCAGTTCCGCCGGGTTCAGAGTTAAGGGTAGGACGCTTAATTAGTGCCTATTGAATAAATAATTAAAAAAAATAATAATTTTAATTATTCATATTTAATTTGAGCGTCGGTGGTAAAATGGTTAGCGGGTTGCCTCTCATGCGGGAGGTACCGGTTCGATCTCACGTGCCGCCATGTACCAATGACTTTTTTTGAGTTATGTACATTAGTTACCGCTGCGCGCTGCTCCAACGGTGAGGGAAAACATCGTGAGAAAACCTGCACATTCAGGTGACTGAATGTGTAACCATGATCCAAAACTGGTTAGTTTCCCCTGTTAACAGGGTCACCGAGGTCAGATGGCAAGCGCTCCACTGTAATTACCTGATCTGCCATATCCTGGATCATGTTCGGCGGACCCTGGGCCCTAACGCTAGGACGATGATGATGAATACAATAAATATTTAAATGTTGTTTCAAAAATCATGTCACGATGATACAAAAGCGACTTGTCAATCCAAAATTTGAACCATGTTGCTATTCAACCGGGAGTCAGTTGCCTCAGGGGACGGCGGATGGCACAGAGACGACCAAGAGTTGAGCACAACAAGTATCTCTATCAAACTTCCGTCTCTGGAGGCTACGGTCGCAATGTCACGGATCAATGTTTTTGAAACAAAATTTTGTCGTAGCTACTTGTTGGCATTGATAACTGTAGTTTTCGAAATGAAGACATCGTCGACTTGCCAAATTTGATATTCCTCAGCGTAGTGACCCGGAATATATGAAGTGGTTAACTACACAATATGTAGTAAGACAGTTAAAAGAAGATCCATTAAGTAAGTGTACCTTTTTACTTCGTCTAAATATTTCCTTTTTGAAAAGCTCTATTAATTAATTAAAGTTTATCAAAAGCTGCATTAACGAACAGTATCACAAAGACTTTTCATCAGGCGACCTGCCCTAATTCTCCGTTTGAAAACACAATGTTGCCAACTGTTACATTGTTATGCCACTTGAGACGTCCAATTAGAGCTAGGCCTTAAGCGAAGCTCCGGGCCGATGAGAGCTTGCGAACAAAACTATGTGGCGGGGATAGCGAGCAAGCAATGCAGGTCTGAGGGTTGCCGGTCTTAAACCATTATTTTCAATTATGACGCAAAAACACGAGAGGTTCAATCTCTCATTAGGGACATTGGTCTAATTTCGAAGCTTGTTTGCACGGTGAAGTAACCAGTAAAAGGTTATTAGTCCGATTTCTGAAGTACATATGTACTTTAACAGCTGTTTATCTATTTGATTGATATACAAAATAGAATAAAAATGAACGTTTAAGTATGGCACAGGTTACTCTCGATGACCATGTTTGTATTTTTGAGTCAAACCATCACCCTCGCGCTGTCATGTTGCAAGAGTGGCGAAGTTGCATAATTATTGATAGTTTCAGTAATGACTTGAAAACTAGTTACACTATCGATAGTGCTATCGATTGTAACTGATTTTCTTTGAGCAGTTCTATCGATACTATTGATTTGAGGTCAGTTGATGATGATGATGATGTCCTCCTAGCCGATTTCGACTACGGCGGCCTATCTCAACAGAGATTAGCCAACTGCGCAGGACATATTATAGTGCACAAGTGTGTGCGCAATACACAGGTGCACTCTCTGTTTCTTCACTCTCATAATTCGGTGAGACGGCAGTCCGACATGACCGTAGAGAGATCAGGCGCAGAACCAACGGCTTAACGTGCTTTCCGAGGCACGGGTGTTAACACCACCACTTCCTGACTCCGGAGCTGTGTCTGAGTAATTTCAAGACAGAAAAACCCAAACAGTCTCGGCCCGACCCGGGATTTGAACCCGGGACCTCGTGGATAGTACCCAGCGTGCTGACCACTAGACCAACGAGGCAGTCAAATAATATAAAATATCAGCGATAGTTGACTATCTATGGGTGCAATGAGTAGCAATTAAACCATCGGGGTAGTCATAATAATAGGTAGGGAAAAGTATTACTTTAATAAGTGAATATTGTTCTAAACGTAGGTGACAACCCTTTGAACCCCACATTTACCTGCAGCTATATGAGCAATCTCATCTGTGCAGTACAGTACCGTGGAACAGTTATCTACTCGCTCTGAATCTCTATACTACGACTAACTTAAGCTACATAATATCGCTGGTGTGTGTTTTCTTTACTACATAGGTACTTTTATACACTTTTATATAAATACCTACAAGTACCAAATAAGTATGACAAAATCACTGTGCCTTAGCAGTTTTCTACGAAGTTATATAATTTCTTGCCCGCGTGGTAGAGTATGGCTCGTACCTTCTCATAGTTGAGATGAGGCCTTTTCCCAGCAGTGGGATCTATACCTCTATAGACAGGCTGACTTTACTATATAATTTCTCCTTCTTCTCCATCCATATTTTTAGTTTGTCGGCTGTTACTAATTTAGTACATTTGTATAATAATACTTAGACTACAGTTTAGAAGCACATATCGCACCTTTGGGAACAAAGGGTCACTTCTGCAACTTTTTGCAAAAACGGCTTAAATATGCAGAAAAAACCGCGATATTTGACTTTACACACATAGTAAAAATGGCGATAATCGCATAAAAAACTTCGTTTTGAGGGCGATTGAGACGTTACATTATTTTGCGGGATTGGTCCGTTCGCTTGAAATATAACGTCACAACCGGTCAGTAGTATTTTGAAAGCTAAAGTATGACCTTTCGCTTTAGTAACAGAGCGGCACTACGCTAAGTTAAGACTTATTTGTTTACATATTTCTTGAAATATTTACGTTACTTCTAAATAAAAATCACATAAGTTACCAAATTTTGATATTTGTCTGCTGTAAACATAACGTCACTTTTGTTTCAAAGTAACAGTGAAGCATTAGTGATTTGTAACAAAAAGACACTTTTGGACCCCTCCCTCAGTTTATGGTTTATTTTTCAAAATCGTCATTTTGAATGTTTTTTTTCAATAGTGACTAGTATCTCTCAAGAATTTATCAATGTAAAAATGTGAGAGTCGTGTCATTACTCTAAAAAAGTATTGAGTTATTTAGGAATACGTCATAAAAAAATAATAATTTGCTCCTCCTGAAAAGTTGGAAAACATGCAGAAGTGACCCTTTGTTCCCAAAGGTGCGATATGTTTCTCTCATTTTTCTCTTTTTGCAATAAGAATTGTTTTTTAACATACTTATAAATATGTTTTGAAGACCTTTTCAACGATATCTCACACAATAGGATACCTATAGGGATACTTTACCCAGTAAGGGAGAACCCGCAAAAACAAAATCTTATGCCATAATAAAAAAAACGTGTATTATGTGTAGGTACACGATTTTACAAACTTACTAGTGGTTGTCCGTGACTTCGTCTGTGTGGACTAGATGATACAAATTGACTCATACCTCATACTCCTATCGCCGTCCAGTAATCGCAGTCTCTGGTTTGTGATGAAGGGAGACCTCCCTTCACCCTGTATCACTAAATGAATACCCTATTTTATTGTGGACCTATAGTTAAATAATAAACTAATCACTATACCACCACCTGCCATTTATTTCAAGTCAAAAGAATTGTACACCCGTAACTATCCAGTCATCATGACCTCTTGTTTGTCCCGTGAAGTATGGTGCAGAGGGGTCTACATGTATCTCTGGATGCACTATTACTATCGAGATGAAACAACCCTAGATTACTACCAAGAATATACATATTTAAACTGTGGTAGGTTACATAGAGACAAGTTCAGCTATTTTGAGTTTTGTAACGCCAAGCCTCAGGCAATCATAGCCAAAGCCAGCCCAGCCAAAGCCAGCCATAGCAGTTTATAACGTTCAAAATCCATGCATACATACAAATACTAACTAACAGACAAAAAAATATAACTAGATTTTCGTAATGTACCGACCTAAAATAATGCCATTTTATTTACGTGTTTTTTAAATCAATATACAGAATTCGACTTCTACAGTTTTACTATGTATATGTATAGATGGCAAGAAAATTATGACCGTTTATACTAAAGAAAGACCCTATTAATACAATATGTATATAATTAAAAAAAAAAATCATTACTCAATAAAGTTATTTAGGTTTGTGTTTATCCTAAAATATCATTATTTATCATGAGACATAGGTTACAAACCAGCCAAGTGAAAGTAGGAATCGCGCAACAATTTCAAGCGTATATCTGTTGCCGTTATTATTATCCAGCAAAAATCACGTTTGTTAAGCCCCACTTAAATATTTTATTCTGTTTTTAGTATTTGTTGTTATAGTGGCAACAGAAATACCTACATCATTTATAAAAAAATCAACTGTCTAGCTTTCACGGTTCATGAGACTATATCTATAATTAAAACTGTAGGTATCGTATATTTTACTGCTTTTGCCGTCATTAATAAAGGTACGAGTATATACGTAAATACAACTTTCTAGGGCTAGTATAAATGTCTATACCTACGCTAAGCCACAGGTAGGCATACAGATATACAGACGGATATGGCGAAACTTTGAGGGTTCCTAATTATTTATTGATTACGGAACCCTAAAAATGATCAATGCATGAATGGCCCAATTAAGTTAATTTGATTTTCTTGTATTATAACAATTTGGTTTTGAATTATCAGTTAACGGTTTCAACACTGTTCTTTAATTAATTAATTAAGAACATTCATGAAATAAGCCATACTAAGTGTAACAGTATAAGGGTGACTGGTATTTTTTTATGTTAAGTTGTAAACTGTAATGTCATTTAAGGTAACGTGGACAATTATATTCTTTAACATTTTGAACTTTAATTTGCTTTAATTGCCTTTAATAGTAACTCGCTTTAATTAGAAAAATCTCAAAACTATACAATTTAAGGACCACGCTGACGTAACTTACCTACTTGCTTATAAATTCAATATCTCAATACAAACAAAAAAACTTTTTTTTGCACATTAGGTCTAAACATCCCAGCAACCTTATCCACGGGAGCAATTCTGTACCCAGATTTGGATTTAGCACGTCATTGACCGTAGAAGAAGTTTGCTCTGGCTTCTTTTACAATTTTCTGTCGACCAGTTAAAAATAGATTCCCCAGTAGGATAAGTGCCTAGATTTTGGTTACTTTGGTTTGGCGGATGAATTGCATGTCTTTAAAATCATCTTTAGAGAAAATTTCCAACTACTGCCAAATACAGTGTTTGCATGAAACTGTGTAATTGCACTGAAAAGCGGAGCGATCAAAGTTTTTTATATCTATCTCGAAGTGAATTATGTATGTTTATCATTTATGGATGTGATACCTTATGCATGGAAGTTTTAGAACCCCCAGTTTTCATTTTAATACCCCTTTGGAAGTTCGCAAGCGACACGGTAATACTTTGGAAAAATCATAGGTTATATTTTTTATTAATTTGTATATAACAGACTTATGATTTGCACCGACTTCCTTACACGTTCCTTTCACTTACCGATAAAAAAGTTATTTTCAACTTTTAAGAGCATTTTTGAAGGCGGTTGTTATTGTGTGAAAAAAATAAATGATTTCACAATTGTAAGTGATTGGTAGGTAAGAGACCTATCACGAGAAGACCTATCACTTAAAATTGTGCCATGTAGTTGTGGCGGTATAGTTATATGCGGACAATAAGAGTATTGCTCGCATATAACTATACCGCAACAGTAGTTTCAGAAAAAAAACTGCAATGAAAGTATCCACAAACTCCAGTGTCATCATCGTCAGGTCAGCGCTATAAACCTATGACTTCCGGATGTAAACGCTTGAATACCTGAAGATGCTGTAGCAAAAACTGTTTATGTGCCTATAAAAACTGAAGAGTTTCCTCGATTTCTCTCGGATTCCATTATCAGATCCTGATTTGTTGACAATAGGACCTTTTCAGGAGAATGCTCTATAATAGGTAAAAAAAATCGGTCCACAACTGACGGAGAAATCAGTGAACATGCATAAAAAACCTTTAAGACGGACATAGAACCTCCTTCTTTTTAGAAGTCGGTTAAAATTTCATTTCAAACTGATGTCTGGAATACAATGACAGCTTTCAAAATAATTAGTGAGAAAATATGTAATCTCATAGTCATTGCTTTGTAATTATTACAGATCTTACAATTTGCAGGCTGCTAAATTGTAGCTTTATTTTTACTGTTTAGAAGTGGTAAATATATTGTATTTTATAATTGTAATTTATTTATTTATTCTTTATTGCACAAACAGAGTAGTACAAATGGTGGACTTAATGCCTTAAGGCATTCTCTACCAGTCAACCAGTGGGTGAGGCAGAAATAGTCGTGGCGGCGTAAAAAGAACAACATAATAATTGAACTATTCTATTGCAAACAATGTATTATACACCTACATACATACATTAATATAATAAACTTACATAAACATACATAGATATAATAATAAATCCATACTTACTGTACCTACTTAATAATGTGAAGTAAACAAAAAAATATAAGTTGACAAAAGTTCAGAAATAAAAAAAGCAGAACAAGCGTGAGAGTCACAAAGTTTGGTCATTAAGGAAAAGATCTCGGACAGACCTTTTGAAGGTGAACTTGGATGAAGACGTCTTGATCGCATCAGGAAGAGAGTTCCAAAGCCTTATGGCACAAAGGGCGAAAGAATTAGATTTATTTGAAATAGCATCATTTTTAAATATAAGATTACCTACGTATTGCGGCTCTGTCCTTTAAGGTTGGTACTAAAATTACGGTTTCTATATCTGGTATTTGCCATCTTAATAATGGTAGTAGTAGGTTTAGATTTTACGCAAGAGCAGTGCATTGGATATTTCGAAATTATAACCAGAGTCACCCTTAGAAATAACAAAGCAAACAAGTTTCGCCATTTTGACAGGCTATTCACAATGCCCAACTGTTAAGTAATTCCTACTCATTATTATAATAATTCCGTGGATCAAGACAAACATTTGAATAGTGAATCATACTAAATTCTGAAATAAAATATCGAACAATGACAAAAATATACTCATCGCTTTTTATTGCTTGGTTAGAAATATGTGATGAGCGTCACATACTTTTAAAAGCACGATTACTTACTATGCTACTCAATAGCAGGCCTAATGCTTTACTCGATTGCTCTCGACTTCTAATAGTTACTTATAGCTTACAGAAAAGCAAAAGTAGCTTTTCAAATAAGCAGTATACCTACTGGGATCATTATATCAAACATACTTACCGTTGATCTGTGGCAGACAGGTATTTTTAGAATACACTAATATTTGGTAGATATAAACCAAGGCGGCAAAGTCGAAATTAAGAAAAATACAGACGGACAGACATCTATAAAATCTATGTAACAAAGACTCAAACCGCAGACCGAATACTAAGATTCTCAAACGTAGGAAATTAATAGCAGTCAAGATCCGCCGTATCTGTAATGCTACTTTAAATCCATCTCTATTTTCTTGATGGTTCGTTAGTGCATGATGCGATCACAGTTTTGTTGTAAAGATTATGTCCTAAAGAAACTCCCATCCGGTGTTTGGGCGTATCTGCTCCACATGAGATACGATGTTTTGATTAGAATATATTTTGTCGATTTTGTGAATTAACTTCAATTCTTCCTTAAAAATAATTTTATGTCGTGAGTTCAAATAAAATATAAAAAAATATGTTGAACTCATTAAGTAATTAAATTTCAGTGCATTACATTTTTACCACTTCCTATGTTTACTTCTGTGTTTCAAAGGGTGCCCAGCCCATGCTAAAATATCAAAAACGAAAGCTCATAATTGTGTATGCAGATAATCGTCAACTTATCAAAAATTATCTTTAAATTGTTCATTTTATTTACCATATTGCTCAATCGTAATTTATTTCTGTCATGAAATTAAATTTACATTGGCAGGATATTAATCCCTGTTTTATATTCAAACACGAAATATCTTGTGTCGAGTCGGCAGTCAGCTACGCGATGTATGCAACGAGTATAGTGGTCAACATTGGTCCTCCAATGTCGGACATGTCGCTCCTATCTGTTTCGATGCATTTGTCGTTTAAACACCAACCTGTAATAAATCAGGCGGTCCGATACTCAACGATAAACATCATAACTCCAGCTCAAAGATCAAGCAACATCAACTCTTATCCTACGAGCATAAGATTCAATGTGCATTTCACTAAATTGTTCACGATGTTACCTGCCCCTCAAGATAATTTAAGCCTATCTCGAGTCCACTACGGACACTCTTCATTCAATACTTTAAATGAGATTCTTATCGGTCGTCCTTAAATAGATTAGTAGATTAATGATGTCTGTAATAATTAATAATGGATCGTGAATTTTACAACAACAATAAAAGCGATCCGGTCGCCGTCGTAAACTGTACCTTGCAGTTTGTTGTTTTGAATCCTTTAGCTTTACGATCCGTCAATACGTTCCATATATTTACCTCGTCTTAATTACACCGACGTTATCGTTTCCGTTTTATTGCACTTCATTTTTTAGTATGATCAAAGTCCTGTTTACTGGTGGTATGATAACTTTTATGTCTGCATTGTATTGAGGTATAAAGTATAACTGTATTATGTTATTTAGTTACGATTCGTTGAAATCTTTTGTTTGCAAATATGCACTTGTCTAGAGCCTACCAAAACTCAGGTCATGTCAACAAATGTTTACGACTAAAATGTTGCATAAACTTACCTTACCACATGTTTTAATGTAGGTTAATCGGGTGCACACCGACCTGTTAATATGAATATAAAATACTTAGTTAAAACAGAGATATAATCTACCGTATTTAAAAGCATTTGACAAAGGTTAATGTTTGCACCCGCTTATCTTTTTATCGGCTTAATTGAAATCCATACAAGAATCATTGAGATTGATCTAATCAAATAAGCCAGTAAAAAATAACGAACAGGCACGAGAACAGCTTCGTTGAGGAACAACCTTTAAAAAGTTAAGCCTTTTTGAGGAGTCAGAAAAAAAGGAGTGCCTTTAATTGATGCGTCGTCTTTGTTTAGTTTAATTCTAACATGCTTTTCCCATTAAAGTGGTCAGGAATCGGGCCTGTCCGAGATAACGCGGGCTCGTTTACGCTTTACACGTTATTATATTATAAGGTCGGGGTTGACTCTTCTCGGTTATTCCTAGTTTGATTCACTCTTCGGACAATAGACGAGGAGACATAAACTGAATTTGGGTAAGTCATCATACCACTAACATGGATTTGATGCATTTTTTATTTGAAATCGTCATAAAATATTTACTAAAAACTCAGTCAATTTTCTTCATGCATACAGTTTAATTACGTCATATTTTTTTATTGGTTAATTGCTTGTACAATAACAAACTTTCATCAATAAATACCTAGGTAGGTACATTCATTTTGGTAGTATTGCAGAACTAAAAAACAGTAAACATTAATTATTTTGCCTAACATGAAAATAATACTAAAAGCTAATTCCATTACAGGCTGCAAGTATGTCGACACAGGTATCGTTTCACACAAGAGTGATCCATTCACCAAGGAACAAGTGACATCCCGTCTAGTCTCTTGCCATCATCACACGCGACACAGTTCAACTGGGGTAAGGCCGGCACGTTGATAGAGGCAAAAGATCGATGGATGACGTCATCGATCCAGCAACATCATGGCGCAAAAAACGGCCTGCACTTTTAGTACAGATGAATCCGTGATGATGTCCCAACGAGCCAATGTTGCTGTAGTTATAAAATAAAAATAGCTGACGTATAAAATAAAAAGAGCTGTGGATTTTTTGCATTAAATAAATAAATATTGTATAGTTGTGCTTATTTAACATACCTATCTACAATTTTTTTACTTGGTGTTGTACCTTCTTGGTACTTGGTGTTATTAAAAAAAAATAACACATTGTTCCTAATTTGAATGTCTTTAAAGCTTTGTTCTCCTCACATCAAAATCGGTATCTCGAATTACTGCATTTTTACAATCCTTGACACCATACTGGCTTTTTTCGATTATTGCTATTACTACTATATTTACTACTTCACTACCTCTGATGCTAGTTTTCCACCTTTAATTGAAGGGAAAAACCTAAACCTAACTCAGCCTAACCTGTTTCCAGTGGAAAAACATTCTTAACCAGAAGTATTTATTCAGAAACCGCATTTAAAATATTATCACGGGGCATCACTATTATCGCGATACAAGTGAAGTGAATCTCGCGGTACGGTCGCGTTTTTACATTGTTACTTTGTCCCCCGGGTGTCAGCGGCGCGTATTGAAAATCGATATGTTTGCACCAAGTGCTTAAGTGCTTCGGGGGATTTGGTTACGCTGATGAATAAGCTATACGCGAAATTATAGTACGGTTTGCAAAATGCGCAGAGCTTTTGTTGGAATCGTAGCTAAACATATTCAATCGTATTGGACTGTAAGTTACTTACGAAAGATCAATTGAAACCAATAGTAAAAGGACGAATTATGCCCAGCACTTTGTTGTGATTAGTACGTTTAGTTCATTTATTAAAGTATTTTCTTTTTTATTGTTTTTTTTAATATCTCAGTAGTGTTTTTAAAGGACTTGTCCTTTTTTGTATGGAGGCTGGTTTTTTATTCCAAGATATCACCAACCACCAATAACTTATATTTATCTTTAAGCTACAAAAATATGAAACACGTAACCATAGAAATCAGAATTTTAATCGCTTCATATTTTGAGATAAAATATGTTTTGTACTTGTATTTTCTGGCTGTATGGCTATTTACCATTGCCTTTCCACTGGTGGATAAATATTACTAGGTACCACAGATTATAATAATAGGTACTACTGTCAATGGAATGACAGCAGAAAGGCTAGTTTTTGTTAACTCTTTCATAGAATATTTAGTTTATTCTGGTTAGAAATATTGACGAATAAAAAACCATTAATGGACAAGTCCTTTAATAGGCAGACATTTGACCGCAATCTCACCTAATGGTAAGCGACAATGCGGTCGAGGACATGTCTGTCGAGAAGCAGCCTATTCACTCTTTTCTTAAAGGAATCTAATTCGTAGTGTTTAGGAAACACTTCATCCGGCAACTAATTCCACTATAAGTATTTATGTTTAGACCACGTAAGTTAAGTGTAAGTTCGCCACACTTACGCATACGGAACGGATTACCTACCATATCGAATGCGAATTGATCGAAAATCAAATGATCGAACACTATTCATCAAAAAGTCAAAACATCAAAAGTTTAAATGTTGAATTTACAAATGATTGAACGTTCAAAATATCGAATTGTTATTATATCACTACCATCGAAAGCTTACTACCATTACATTGAAAGAATAATTTATCGAAAGTAAATTTCATAAGTTTCATAAATATCTGAAAAGAGGCTATGACAGTAGTGAATGTGTTTCCGCGCTGGCCTATCCCACTTTTATCCCGAAGTAGTGGTATGGTCCATATATATTATATACATTTGGACATGTACAAGTGCTTTCTGTGAGTCTACATGCGAAGTAAAGTGAAACGTACCTAAATAAAAAGTATTCATAATTGGTATATGTACCAAAAACAAAATTGATCATTTATAATTTGAAAAAGGCATAACTTAGCCTTTTGTTTGCTTATTTGGACTCATCGCTGCGATAGCTCGATATCTGTCAAAATAAAGTATTCATGGATTTTGAATGACAATTATCATGTTGTCTTGTTGAAGTGTTTGCCTTAACTATAAAAGACCGCGATGTTATACTGGTTTGTCTTTTTACACTTCTCTATCGCGAATATCGATAAATCGAATCATTCGAAACTGTGTATTGCTCACATCACTACTAACCAACCGCGGTCATTGCCAGATAATTTTATTACAGAAGTTTTGTCAAATTACTCGGGACTTCAAATTAAATGATTCTTGTCTCCGGTTGATATCAAGTGTTGATTTATGCCCCTGGACCTTTTATTGAAAAGCTGCCCCATATAACCCAAGGTGCTCGTTTCTTGTCGTAAGTGCCTGCTGGCAGGTAAGGTTATCACAATACGCCTTGTTATCATGTTTTAGTAACTACCATAATGATAACACTTTAATGCTTATGATGGTTTTTGAATATACCTACCTACCCATAATGTGCAAAAACTGCAGATGTATTGAATCGGGTATTTTTACCATGAGTGTGTATAAAACTGTCTTTTAAGAAAACATGGATCGTTAGTTATAAGTAGTTAAATAAAAATAAAAAGTTTTAAATAAAAAATATTACTAACGATCCTTGTTTAACAAATGTACTATGTAATTATTACCGTTTATTACCTATAACTGCTATAAAAACTATGGGTCGAAATCTTAGGTAAGAACGTTATTTTTTTCCTAGATTAATTTATAAGTAAGCAGCGTGTTCATAATGTGTTTGTTTAATGCATCTGCTGGTTCACTGCAACTAATTTTTATAGCGCAAAAAATTAGCAGCACTGGCATTTCGTGTTCTGTTACTATCAGTTTAATACTCAAACGCTAAACGTGTTTTCGTGTTTTTATACAGACCGATGTGAACTTTGTTTTTGGTAGGAACGGTAATAGCTAAACACGCAAAAACACAAGTTCTAGAACCATTTTTTTCAACAACAAGTTCATAGGTTGTCGGGATAAATTGTTCTATGCAATGTGTTATTTCCGCTTTTTATACCGTTATAAATAAACGGATTTTAAAAATGCTGATTTTATGTGAATTTATTTATTCATTGAGTGTGTGAGGCACAGTAAACAACTTGTTTAGTTAGCATTTTTAATCACTTTGATTACTTGCAAATCATTCAAAAATATTTATACGGTACTAGTGGTTCCCTGTGACTTCGCCCGCAAAAGTTGGATTTTCCATAAACACTGATCCCTCATTTCACCCCCTTAATGTTTTTATATCGCGACGATGTATTAATGTAGTCTATGTCCTTTTCAGGGCCTCGAACTGTCTCCATACCAAATTTCATCTCAATCGGTTCTGTGGCTTAAGCTTCAAGAGATAACAGGCAGACAGACAGACAGACAGACACACTTTCGCATTTATAATATTAGTATGGATTAAAGGATATGATGTTTAAGAAAATAGTATATAGTAGTAACTTGTTTTTATATAAACAGTCTTCTAGCTTAATATAGCCTAATCCAGAGTCCTCCTTTTTGCCTCGAAACCCAAAGTGGTCATATTTTTCTTACGAATCGCCCTTTTTAAAGACCAATAAGGATTTACCTCATAGTTTGCATATTTTTTAAGTTTTTAAATTGACTTACTTTCTAGAAATAAAACTTAGTTTACCTCTTGGATCCATCCAACCAGGTTCCAACCCGAAATCCGTCCACGTGACCGTAGAGTTCCATGGACTACCATTTCAGAATCACTGGCTAATCCAGACCAGTATAATGAAGGGGAATAATAAAACGAGCGACTACAAAAAAACTTTGCGACTGATGATGGCATACTGTTTTAATACCTTGAGCGGCATGAATGTGAGTAAGCGAAAAATAAACCAAACTAACGACGAATCTTGATCAATAATAAAATCCAGAACAAGCTTACAAAAGGTGGGTTTTAATTATTACATTTCAGTTTATAAAAATACTATCTGGGCGACTAAATTACTAAGTGAGCGACTAGAAATACAGAGAGGGCAACTTTAATACTAAGATAGATTAGATTTTTCTAATTGAGGTTTTACTTAACGAACTACAAAAAAGTTAATTCTAAGCAAAGTTTTGTGAGCTGTTACTGGTTACTGATATTATATTTGAGGTCACATGTTTTCTATTTTGATACGCTTTTTTAATGAAAACAATTCGGCTCAAACTAACAAAACCGCCACTGTAAGCAAAACTGATACCCATAGGACAAAAAAGAAAACGAGTAGAACTCCTCAATCCTCATACCAATCAATGAACCTTATTAGGAAGATTACTTTTTTTTGTTGACAGAAGCGTCTTATTTCATTTTGTTTTTTTGTTGATTTGATTTAAGAAAATACAAATTTATTTAATTTTTTGTAAAACATTGTTTCATTTAATTACCTACCCTTAATTTTAATAATTTATTTTTTTCCTTCAAATAATAGTGTTCCTTCAAATAGTTATTTCATAAGATCATTTTTTAAATTAATGTGGGCTCATAATCAGAGTTCGGAATTAGGTAGAGTTATTTATGTACTTGCATCGAAATGTTGATATTAATGTGGACCTTCCCGGGATTTCTAATGGACAATCCCATGTGGTAATAATAAAAACCTCAGAGATAGACAAATAAAACAAATATAATTTACATTAATTCACAATACAAATAATTGATTCTCTTCGGGCATCCGATGTCATTGATGTAAGTTTAGCAATGTCGCGCGTGCAGTAGTTTAAATTGTGTAAAAGTAAATAACTTTTTATTTAAAAATCACGGGATTTTTTCTGCTCTTTAAAATTAATCTCGGGATTCGAGGCATATCCACTTTGTTCTTTCGCTGTATGAAAATCAGTGTCAGTTCATTAATAACTCTACCTAATTCCGACCTCTGCTCATAATACGCTTCTCATAATAGTATTTTTCAAAGTAGTTTTTGCATTCGAAACACTTCATTAAAGATAAAATACCGCTCAGTATGAAAAAAGCATTTGCCAAATATTAAAAAAAATGCAGGACCTAACGTTGACACTCAATCAAATATTAGGTCGCTCAAATATTATGAAGCTTCTCATTTTGTATTTTAAGTAACTCAATTTTTTTTTGTAAGTTGCTGTTCTGTTGATTTTTTGTCACTCGCACTCAGTCGCTCACATAGTAATTCTTAAACCCACATTTATTATTTTTGACACTTAAAACATAAATTTACAGCCACTCGTTTAAATACTACCCTATAATTAATACAATAGTAACACTGTCTGTCTGTCTAGTGCCTACACTACCAATTTACGGAGATAGTTACGGAACCCATGCCTGACCACAAAAGACATGTTTTTTTTTGTCGCGGTAGATAATATTTTTAATAGAAAATCCGAAATATGCGTCGGCGAAGTCGCGAGAAACCGCTAGTCAGTCATATCGCAAAAAAACGAATCATATATTTTTATCCGTACTACACGTCCTTAGCAGGGTTTTAACAAAATATTTCAAGAGTATCAATTTCTCCAACACTTTCTATCAAAACAATAGTAAAAGCAAATTATTACCTTTACTTTTCAAAACACGACTGTCGTCCTTACAATCAGGTGAGATTGCGGTCAAATGTCTGCCTATTAATTTAAAAAAAACTTATTACTTTAACATCATCAAGATGTGTAAAAGCAAAAACCCAAAAGTTTGCTTCACAATAACTGCTCGAGACGCCCATGGCCTGCAGGCGTAAATGGGCGTACAGCACTCGAAGCGCAAGCGCCAAACATCGTGAAAAACCAGCTTTCAAAGCTCCCCTGCGTTTCACGAATGACACTGTAAACAAAAGTATCATATAAGTTTATTAATTACACGGCCCCTCGGCACGAGCCTTCATGAATATTAATTACTGGATACCAAAAAGCTTTAGAACGCTCAAGGAGGGAAAGTTTTACAAAGAGCTTTTATTATTTAAGAAGTATCGTCGATGCGGCGAAACGAATTATGCTCACTAGTTAACAACGCGCAAGATTAAACTCTGTTGCTCTGATTTTAAAGTTTATGATTCATTTTTGATGGAGCCATTTATCATAACTCGATAAGGAAGTGGCGGAAGAGAGTCAATAGAGTAGGTGCTTGAGGGTAGGCTTTACATAGAGATGACTCTAGTAACGGGCTGTTTCGCTTAGTGCTGATCTTTAAAATAATTCAATTTGAAAATTGATATTTTAGGTAGCCATGAATAAAATACAAATCCTATGCTCATTCAACCCGGCTCCAAGTAGGAATTCTATTGGTTAAAGAATATTTTGTACCCGCTATTAAATAAAGGAAGTTTGATATTTGGCAATTTTATCGCGTATTTATTAAAAAAAAAAAGTTTGTATTAAATGTTACGCCTTCATTAAGAAGGCATTTAATAGTAACGTTTAATATTTGTAATCCCTTTTAAACATGATTATATTATACAAATTAATAAACCAAAAAACCCAAAGTTTATTTTTTTTCTCTTGCATTTCCTTTTATGTTCGCGTTTTTCTGATATTTCGACAACTGTGTTCGTTAACCTCTGCTCATTTTAAATGTTTTTCGAAGAATAAAAAGGACCAATTAAAACTTTTCGTCCTTTCATAAACACTGTAAGTGCCTAAATCACGTGTTTGCCAAGTACTTACTTACTTACTTTCGAGAATTGTGGAAGTTTGTATGAAAAGAGAAAAACGTTGTGAGCTAACATAGCCAGTTGCCCTTGCCACGCCGCGGGCGCTTGATCATGCCGAAAAAATATTAAGTCACTTGTTTCTACAATCCTCTGGGCTCGTCAAAACTGATAAAACAAATTGGCGTAAAAAGTAATTTATCACCTTATCGAAAGATGCTATAGTTTATGCAAATGGCGGTAAACGTTAGTTCGCTGATACAATTCAATGACTACTTATGCCCGGTTCCTTTATTCTACGAACCGTCATTGTATCATAGCTACCATTCGTTTTACAGCAACCAATAACTATGCGTAACTTGGTGTTCCACAATGTGTTTAGGCCGCCTACCTAAGGCGAGCGTCCGTTAGTTTTTGTCTTACTAATGAACCCCTCCGGTCCTCAGTGCGTTTCGTTAGAGCGCAAAATATTGGAACGATACGGTTGGTAAGTCAATGCGTAAGTTCGTAATACATGACTTTTTATTAGAAAAATATAATAATTTAGTAATAAAACTATGTACTTTTTATGAGTTTGTAGGGAATAAACTATGTAATCCTGTAATAATATGATGATAAGTTTTCAGCGTCGCTGAGAACAAAACGCAGTGATGGGTCGAGTCTCGTCTCAAGTGACGTTAGAAAAAAATTGTTGTCAAATAATTACCATGACAATTATTGCCAATTTGTTAGCCGTTTATTTACGAAAATTTCGATTTAAATAAGCAAATAAGGAGCAATGGATAATATTATACTGGTAAGATGAAATACAGATTTGTTTTTTATAGGATTTTAATTGATTTGTTCACAACTTTAGCTTTTGTTGTTTACAGAAAAGTAAAAGGGCCATGACCAGGGATGAGGTACCCAGTCTAATTGACCTGTTCCAAAGCAACCCGATCATTACCAGCAAAGAGACCAACGCCACCACCAATAAACAAAAAGATGAAGCTTGGGCCTTTCTGACTGCTGCTTTTAATGCCAAGTGTGGTTCAATCCCCAGACAGAAAGAGCAGTTGAAATTAAAGTGGGACAATTAAAAAAACATGACATAATATAAAAATATATAATATAACATTTCTAAATCACTATTCAAATTCGTATTATTTGCCATCACAAATATTTACTATCACTTTTCGATCAAAACACTACATAACCTCCCGAAATCGGCTAGTAAACAAATCAACTATGCGCCGTAACTCTGACAGTTTTCTGACCTTTACCAAAAGTTATAGGAACACGTAAAACGGTCATCCCTTACGAATCGTCATTGGTAGCCCTCCCATCCGTTAGTACAAGCCGTTAGTAATTTACTTAGCGAGTAGTTTTTTATAGGAACTGTTTTAGCTTACGCATGGTAAATTAGATAACTGTTCGTAACTAAAACGATTCGTTTTACGAATATAGGAACCGGGCATTATGTGAATCGCTCGCTACACCTCAAAAACGTGAAATAATTGTTGGATAATTGCCTAATTTCCCTTCGGTGTGTTCTTGCACTTTAAACCAAAGTGTAACAGAAAGAAACAACTAATAATAAAATTTGGACAAGTAATTTTAGGCAAATCAAAAGATACCCCAAATAAACACAACCCAACAGCAAAACTATACGGTTTCATTTATTAAAAAAAATACAGTCAAAGAATATCTTCTTTGGGTGACAACTTTTGCGATACCGTGTGCAAATCAACTAAAATTATTTATTGTCTATTTCTCAAGCTTATTATAATAATGTTGTAATTATCTTAATATACTTTTGTGCATAGTGTAGTGATAATTAGCAGATAATGGATTGCAGTAAATAAAAAATTATTTAATGTACTGCATCCAATTTCCAAAAAGTAAGTTCTGTTGTTATTATTATGGAAGATACAGATACCATTATGGTATATAAAAGTAGCATGTCAAGTGTTGCCATTAATTGCAATATAAATTGATATGTCGTACTATAAATAAAAAGTTTTATAAGGTTCAAAATGGGAGCACGGCATTTGGCTGTTAAGGCAAAAGGACTACGTGTAATGCTCGAGAGCTACACGCGCCGGCCGAGGCCGAGGAGTTATTATTTAAAGTAATTATTTAATTAACACCGTGTCACGGAGTCTTACCCTCTTAAGCGAGTTTAGGACTACAAGGAATTAAGTACGGGCTAATGTTTACACGAGCATACGTGGTGGTTATTGTTCCCGACGCCTGGGGCCCCCCGCGGCTCTATTTATGACCGCCGTACCCAACTTTTGACACACACACCCAAACTATGACTGCTTACAATGTTACTTTTACCCCTAGCTTTTAACGTCATTAGTTGTGCGAGATTTCGTACGAAAGCGTAATGTGTATTTGTTTTCATAACTCACTCTTACGCAGTGTTTTCAGACCGCCCTTCATATAGATTCGCTTAATCGCTGTGGGAATCTATTCAGCAATATTTTTATTTATTTGATTTAATATTGCGTTGCATTTTGTATTCTGTCTCCTATTAGTAGAAGCAATGTTATTTTAACATATGTAGAAAGAGCGTCCATTAAATGTGAAATAGTACATCGTAATAGCTGATGATTTAAACAAGTAGACAAAAAGATTCATAATGTGTTTTTATTTGCTCATTAACAGTAAATGTTACCTAAACTTAAATAATAAACAGTAAAAAGAAATTCATCGAGTTATACGAGTTGGCTGAGACGGCCGACGTCAAAGCGTAGTAAAGCCGTGCCTTTGAATTCATAACTTTTAATTAAGTGGAATGCTAACACAATTACAGGGTTTATAGTCGTATCAAATTTTCCGAAACGGACCGTTCACCGTCGTAAAATGTGAGAATGATTACAAATTTTAAAACAAAGCATTGTAACGTTGAATTTAGTGCTCGGAACAGCTGGCGTGGCAGTTAAGGGAAGCTTAAAGGCTCGTTCTGAGCTGGAAATGGTGGGTAGAGAGTGGTTCACTTTACTTAAGTCAGTGTTAATTTGTTGGTACAGAAGGAACAATGTACGGGGCGAGGCTGCGTCGCGCGTCATTACCAAGTGTTGCCTTCATTGTTGTACTTAATTGCTATACAACAGTAATCATAATTTAGAATTTTAACTTTTATTAAAAATATGCCAATTGGTTGTAGTTTGTATTCAGACAAGAAAACACATGATAAGCGATTTTAGAGCACACTACTCTTATAATGAAAACTGTATCAAAACTAGCTCTAACTTATGCAAGGTGATATGTTACGAAGTTCTAATATTTTAGAAAAGTACGTATTTAAAAGCGAATTCACAACAACTTTTATTAAGAGACTTCGAAATCCTGAAAAATAAAACGCATTTTCGTACTAAAATATGCGGTACATTTTCGATTTTAGTTTGGAAACGCGATATTGTTTTTAGAATTAGAAATAGCTTGATTATAAAAGTTGTAGTAAATTCACTTTTAAATACGTTCCTAGATTAAGTTATGAGATCGATTTTTGTGTGCGAAATTTAATTTACTTTCGTAAAACTTGCAAACAAATTGCTTAAATTACAAAAACATAATTGTAAGTTTTCGTAGATTATAAGAATTTAGTTATACCACTTTGAGGAGGTATTTAGGTAAGTTCTATTTTTTCATGGATTTCACTACTCCTACGGAAAGGCTAAAATTTGTTTTAGTTAAAGGCTTAGTCTAAAATTACGACAAAACACGCCAATCAATGATTTCCATCAATAAATTGTATAAATTCTATCAGCTCATTTCATTTACCTACCAACAAATGTATGATACTTAATAGTTTCGAAACGTCGTCTGAGTAGTATAGAACAGCACAAAAGACAGAGGGTAAAGTAAGTATAAAAATATATGTTAAGCTGATTTCAAAGCGAGTTTTTGCCCTTATATAAATACTTTGATAGTCACTAACCATAGGAAATAGTTAATGCATCTAATTTCTGCTATGAAACTCGACAGAGAACCAAAGAGTCGTGCAGACATAGGTCCTCAACCAGAGTGGCTGTCACGACCCTCTGTAATGAGCGAAGAAATACTTCTACTATGCATTTCCAGGTATTCTAAATCAGTACGTTGACAATTTACTGATAAACCAGAACAACTATTAAATTTGCGTAAATTCTTAGTGTCACTTGTCATATGCTTTAAATGAGGCAAGCAACATTTTACATTATTGATTTTTTTTTAAATCTCGTTTTTTGTAATTCACTTACATAATGGGATAAGTAGCTACTTATAAATCAAAATGACTGAGGATCTAAAAAGTTGCTAGAAAATTAAGCGAATGCGAGATAATTAGCAAAATTTTCATAATATCTTCATTTTGCCGTTCTAAAAGTCTTAATCCTCAATCTAGTTAAAATCTTGTGTCTGCTTCATAAGGTATGTTCAAATGCTAATAAAAAAAAAAGATTTCCGCGATTATCTTGATTCCTAAGTATTGCTCCAATGATATCAACATGTATCATGAAATTGTGGAGCATACAAAAGATTGCCCGATGTCAGTACTTTGGGAATTTTGTCTTTGAATGGTTTACATAAAAAAATAATTAAAGTGTTTTAATACATTTCAATACTTTTTACTTTTAATACATTTCAATACCTTTTAGGACTTTTAAACTTTTTTGTAATGTTAGAAATTGTTTACTTGTTCCCTCAAACATTTTTCTTTGCACACTATTTTGAATTGATTTAGCTGCAATAACGTTGCATTCTCACCGACCTTTATCGCAAAATCGGTAGAACGCTTGAAAAAATGGGTACCTAATTAAAAAAAATCATGGAGTCGGTACTGTTTTCGTCTGGTATAAAAATTTGGAAGTGCAGTGGAAGTAGCACCTACTGCAAAATTTTCAAGAACACGTCGTCATATCCAACCACTACTGTAAATATGCGCCTTAAATATTTGAAAAGTTCTTTCGACCTTTCGAGGATCCCGACAACAGATAGTGATTTTGTGTTAAAAGAACCACATTTCAGACAGTAAAATAATTTTATAAATACGTTCATAATCGGCGGAGTAATCGTGTTATAAAGAAACAGTCGGATTAAGAATTACATTTTTGTGTCTACTCTACTGTCCTAAACTAACACTAAGGGGGAAAAATCGACAATTAGTACAGAACTCGACTTACCTACTACAGCTATATTTTAAGTGTAGATATTAATGATAATAGTGCTTATGATAACCTGAATAATTACAATATCAGCTCATCCGGTGTATCCAGTATCACTACTTAGGTACTTGTTCTAGTATGCAAACCTTATGGTGAAGAAAAATATATTGAGGAAACTTGCACGCTTGGTCGCTTGCCGAATATTATAACATGGAAAAAACAATTAAAGGCTTATGTGTAACTGAAATCGTATGCAGTTTTAGTACAATATCTTTTATGACAGCCTTGAGATTGGAACAAAATGACAGAGTAGCTTCAGTTATTATTTGCGTTGACTTCACAAAAAATAGGTATGGACATAGAAGATACGAAATAGGTTAAACAGGTTTCTTTATAAAACACAAATAATCTTCTAAGGGTTTATTTTGTTGCTCAGAATATACAGCCACATTCCTTATGACACCTACATCAATATCGCGACAAAGAACTTTAGCCTGACCAATATCTTTTTGTGTGTTAAAGTATTTTTCATCATGAGATTTAGACGTTGGTCACTTTGTGGAAAATTATGATATATTTGAAGGCACATCGCCCCAGTTAGGCAGTCTAGCACCCTCATCAGAGGTCTGATAGTCCATTGGCACGAATATTGTCAGATGGTCGATCTCATGGGCATGGATAATCGGGCGAGGAAAATAAGACATTTCACATCTAAGTCAGGAATCGGTTTACTAGTCTTGTAAATACAACATGGATCACATTCACAGCATTTAATCATCAGAGAACCAATGACACTCCGCCGAACACGTAACGCGCAACCCACGATGCAATCGGATATCGCGGTCAGACTTCAAGTACGTCTTCCATCATGGCCGCCTCAACTCGACTGCTCGCGCACGCGTGTCGTTGTTGTGTCAGAGCGATGACATCCCTCCTAGATGGAACATCGCTCTAGGTTCTTTGATAATATAAGCGAAGCGCCGTCATATTTATAACTAGATTCGGCGAGGTTATTAAAAATAATCCCATATACCCAGAAGCGGGTGAAGAAAGTGGTCTAGATTTCCGTGGAATATGACAGCAGACAAAGACTGAGAACTCGACGAGTTCGGTTCAATCTTAGTAAAGACAAAAGGGAAAATTTATCGCGATCTACTCATATAATGGATCCACTAAGTATTTATACAAAGGTTCAATGCGTCTTGTTGGTTGATATAATAACATATCTTAAGATTTACATAATGAATAGGTTTAGATGTAAAAAAAATCTGTAAAGAAAATTTTATAATCGAGATAGAAAAATACTGATGTCTTTTTTTGTTACAATGACTAAAAATGCATATTCTCGAAATTATGGAAATGCTCATAAAACAAATCCGTAATAAATTGCGGTAGATACGACAGTATAATTCGTACAAACTGTGGTGGAAACGAAATGTCTATCTACACAAAGAGAAAAGGTTCTTAAACAAAACCCTGCCGATCCCACTTCGCGTTTCGACAACAAAGCGCGAATCGCGACTGCCTCCTCAGAATTTCCGACATTAATCCGCAAATCCTTAGGTTTGTTCAATCAAATAAGTTCTTGCTTTGTAATTTAAGCATTCCCATTTACATTCGAACTAGATTTATGCCGGCGCGGCCAAAAATTTTAATAACAAAATAACTTGGCAACTTCTCGTCAAATATAATAGCAAAGTTGGAAGTAATAAGACAAAATTTTATGCATAACAAGGGGAGCCCTTCGAGAGGGGGTGAAGCGGATTGGGAGGTGGCGGGAGGGTTAGCACTTGTCGGCCTGCCTAGACAGAAATGAAACGTCAAGCCTTATGAAGACGAACAACTTCGCCTTAACAAATATAAATCTCCTTTTCATCCAGCGAAGATTTTTTAATGTTAAGGTAATGCTAATTTATGGTTTAACAGTTAAAGCGTTAACTCAGTTGTTTTCTTGGTCATCTTAAGCGTATTATCTAATCTGCCTAACACAGTTATGAGTTTTGAGATAGTGAATTGTAGAGCAATACCATACTTTTTCTACATCTCATAAATTAAACAATTTGGAGTAGTTTACGAACCATCTCTTTCGCACATTAAGTTTATTTTATGATTATTCACACAATATAAAATGTAATTAAAGTATTGAAATATAATAAGATAGTGCTTTAACTTTTGGTGTCTTTAGGCAATTGAGATTCTAGCAAGTCAATTAAATTAATGTTGTAAAGGAGCGATGCTAGTTAGAAGCCCCTAACAAGCTACAGTCGTAATTGCGTAAACCTGGAACCTCTCCTAATTGCAATGAACAGAGTACAGTACAGACAGGCGAACTAAAATAGGATTCACCCAAAATACAATTTCATGCACAATTTTCAAGACAATGCTTAAGTAATAATGCATCCAAATAGTTTTCTCGTTCTGGTTGAAACTAGTAATATACCTATAAGTGGTGCACCACTAGTAACGGAAGGTTATCCATCCATATCCATAGGTTGTACAAATTCGGAATATCCAGTACTATTATAAAATTTAATAGCCGATTAATAATGATATGAACGCTGAAAATAAGCTCACATTATTTGTAATTCTCGATGAATATTAACCCAGCAAATTATGTGCGGAGTGCCACTCTAAGCATCTGTGTAATTTACATACAACAACAAAATATATTAAAAAGCTGTCAACAGGCTCCAAGACACTTGCGAAACGTCATCGGCACCCGCGACGCGGCGATTAAGGGGGAGGGGGGATGGCGACAAGGAAAAAGGGCTACCCGAAAATAATTACTTTATACAAAGATTGTCCGGAAAGTTACCGACCTTGTTTAATTACTGCTGTTTCATCATACTATAATAGTAGACCTATAAGCCTGAAGTTCACCAACACATGTATATTTTTTTATCAGCCGGTTTAGCACCATTTGATACACTTTGTATGGGAGTTCTATCAAATTAACCGTCAATCGATGTTTGCCGGCTATTTAATAATTGGTGAACTCGGGTCTTAAGTGCATCAACGTGAATGGACTTACTTTACTTAATGGTTAGCCAGGACCTTTCAAGACAAGAAGAAAGTTTATTTTACATTACAAATCAAAAGAGTATTAACTTCGTGTAAATTAAAATGAGTATATTATTAGCATGAAAAAAATTGTCTAGTATTAACTGATCGTAATATTTTTGTAGTTAGTATATTTGGTGTATATCTGGAAATAGAGAAATCATAAAAAATAAGTCGGATACTTAATGGACAGTTCACGTCCTTCCGTACCTATGCGAATAATTACCCTGGTTGGCCCGGCCGAAGATCAATTAGACGGAAACCTCGAATTAAAAGCGTTTAATGAGCTGGCAAAATTTATTTTGCCTGATTTAACGACGTAGGGGCGACGGGCTTATTCAAGTTGCACATATTATTAAATAGCTAGTGCTAATAAGTGTACAAATTAACGTTTTAATAATCTCAAATAATGTCCTTAGAATTATTAATAATAACTTAACACGGATTTTCCAAACCTTTATTACTAGGTACTCTACCTGGGAACCAAGAACAATCCTTCTTTCTTTTTTTTAGGAACGCTATAATTACTAACATCTATTTTACTTAGTTGCCATCGAGCTAGTGCTCCATTCGATTAACAGGCACATTTATCAATACGTTTTCGCGTTACAAAAACGTTCTGTTATTGAGGTATGAGGACGATACAAGGAAAGGACCAGCTTGTCATAGTTTCTCTCACACGTCGTAAAACATTTTTTCCGCTTCCTACTTAAACCGATGTAAGTTAAACACATGGTGAAGTTAAATTATGTTACCTACGCTTAAATGACAGCAAAATAAAAATGTCCAAACATTTGTATACATTAAATAAATTTATCATCCCATTTCATAGAGACTAGCAGTCAAAAGGAAGCTGCCGTGCGCACATGGGGAGCCAACAAATCCCAAATGTATTATTTTTTCAATATGATCTCACACTTTTGCTAATACAAGATAACGAAATTCACGACAATCGGATGAATGTTCGCGCCGCGTGAAATCAGGTCTTTTGTGAGGAAAAAACTGACATCGAACGTTGAGCTCGCGTGGGACGTTGGTACATGTGTATGTGGGCGACGAGGGTCCGATGTGACGATACCTGTCAAAATATGACGAGCAGCATTCAAGTGCAGATGCAAGTATTGTCATCGGGCTAATCTAATTCGGAGTCGTGAAGCGTGAAAGTGTTCGGGGTGCGATTAACACATTTTCGTAACGAATTATTGGGAGGCTGTCAGTCGGATTGCGTAAGCTGTGACAGGAGAGTGGCAGGATCGTAGGGTGCGGAGGGTCTGCAGCAGTAGCGTCCAGACGACCTTGGTGCTTTATACTTTAATTTCACGTCGTCAAAAGTACCGATTTATTTTTAAAATCTTGCGCGGTTGACACTACTGAAGTAAATGAATGAATGCTTACCTTAACTCTATAGTA
Source organism: Pyrausta nigrata (assembly GCA_949316185.1). Classification (NCBI taxonomy): domain Eukaryota; kingdom Metazoa; phylum Arthropoda; class Insecta; order Lepidoptera; family Crambidae; genus Pyrausta; species Pyrausta nigrata. Next base: position 8,953,312 of record OX438936.1, read on the forward strand.
CTGTATTCTTGATCGTAGGTCAGCATTGTCAGTCAGCAGATAGTAAAAAGTTGAAAGAGTCATGGAGCTTCTGTGGAGCACAAGACATAAGTAAACCTCTTAGTAACCAGAGATGTACGACAAAGAAAAAATAATCTAGGCAGTGCGCAAGTTTAGCAGCGCCACTAATAAGTGTAATTCATTTATTTGGTTGGAAAAATCACGCGTACGTACTGTCACAGTTATTTTGGTATATGTATCTAAGCTCCATAAAATAACGAAGTACTTATGCCAACTCATATTAAAAAGTTTTCTGTCTTCAACGTCTAATTTCTCAGTATTTTAAAAGTTGAGTACATTACTTAACACTAAAAATAATTATCCATCTTGCAATACTAAAACATTATTTTCTAATTAAAAACAGAAATAAATTATCGCCGCGCGCTGCATTTAATTTATTTCAAAACCAATTAAAGTTAAAGAACAAATCTGTACCAAAACACATTTGGTTCGAATGTTTCTTCCCCAATACATTTGTAAAGATACGGCTACTTAGTAAAATTAGAGGGTGGGGGAGAAATGTCACACAAAAGTTATTTAGATGTTTACGTGTGCATCGTTGCATTAAATAAGCAACGAATCCTTGCGGGGGGCCGGGTTCGAACCTGGGACAATGAGATGGCAACACCCGGCCACCCCGGCGCACTAACGTGATTAACTTTTGTATCGACAATCGCACTCGTTTTTGTTCATTTGATAACACGAATTAAAATGTTACTGTTGACTTCGACGACAATCGTTTTCAACTATGAGTTGACTGATTTAATCCACGTTATGAAAAGATCAACTGCTCTTTTTTGTTTTAGTAACTTACAATAAAAAAACATAGAATAACATTTCATATGGAAGGTACTCGTGTACTACGAGTATAATGAAATAACATGATGGAAAATAGAGATATGAGAGTGGCTTTAACTAAAATAAAAATAAAAAATTTAATGACTGAGACGTAACAACGTCCAGGCCTTAGATTAAATCATTTGATTCAATCTAAGGTCCAGGCCAAACTAAGTAAACTAAATTTCAAGTTTCTTATCCTATAAGAAACTTGAAATTTAGCACCATGCTTTCTTTTATAGTGTAGGTACCTACGAGCACCATGAAAAGATTTATGAATGTTAAAGCTAGAAATTAAAAGATTATTTAAAATTCTACTACTAAAGGGGTAAAAATGGGGGTGAAAATGTTTATGAAAAATGCGACAATTGCGTACACGAAGGCGCGGGCATCCTCTAGTATTTCATAAATTGACTCCCAAAAACTGCAAGTTAAAAGTTTTTATTTTGCAATATATTATTCGGTAGAATATTAAAACTTGTCTTAAACTTGTATGTATTCGGGACAAATTGACTACGCTCAAAAACAACTATCAAATAATATTGGTATAGATTCATCTAGGTATCGTCATTTATAATACAGATGTCTCGAAGGGCGCACCGCGACGACTACCTAATGCCGGGATAATGCTCAGACAGAGGAGTTAATTGCAAGCAGTGCACCACACTCAGGACCCATGATCCCGGGGGACCCCACGAAACGGGGGTGACACCTCCATTCGACCTCTTAATCATTCACTCCTAATGGAATCGCAGATGCGTCGAAGATGTCACATCGCTAAAATACGCATGAAATTTAAATGACCCCAAAAAAAAAACAATAATGTTTGCCAAACGTCTTTACAATAGCGATGCCACCAACGCTGATGCACCGCATCCCGCAGAGAAACTTATGAATAGAATAATGCGATACTACACAAAACCCGTGCGAGGTGCATCATCAATCAATGTATTTCGAAATGTTTCATTAGTAAACATTAAGATGTTTGCTTACATGTCCGAATGTTGTCCACCTAAATACGAGTTCTGTGAAATGAGGGTGTATAAAATATTGTCAGTGATGTGCACAATGGTTTCAAGTGAAATATCACATGGCCTGCAGTCATGTCACCAGATCGCCACGCGGTAGGTGTCTCAGTTATGCGTGAGAAAGCATCATTACAAATGCAATTTAAACGGGCTGTTTGGTCTTTGTATTTGCAAATGTTACCATCTCATTGTGCCACTGACCCGAGTCCAAATAAAAGCCATGCATTTAAGACATTTTTATCATTTTGTATCATTAATATATTTTCTCACTAACTGACACTTTATTCATTCAGTAGGTCAAACCTAATTAGGTACCAAGCGTTAATAATTGTATACTTAAATGACGGTTAAATGCAACTAAATTCACGCGCACAAAAATAACCAATGATTTTTTACATGGGTCCTAAATCATTGGGCCTGAGTTGTTTTTTCTGTTCGTTTCATGTGCTTTTGTTTTCGATATCTTTAACAGCATCTGAAATATCTCAAGGTTTTGTTTCTTTTTCGCGGCGTAACGACACCTCTCGACCAATACCTAACATCTTTTTGTTGCCTATTAAGAATCGAACAGAATGCATACACGATTGATAATGATCATTCTCGTTACGTTTTGTGTCGGCAGGTAAAATGAACCCAATGCATGCTTTCCTAAACAATTTTGGTGCATACCAATCTAACTAATTTAGGAAGAAAAAGGAGATTTTATGCATTGTGATTTTGTATTTATTAATGTAGATAATTAAAAGCAGCAATGTTTATTTCTTGAACTACTCTCAGTTATCATGGTATGCGCAGGCGCATGGCGCCTACACCAAAAGGCGAGGATGAATCAAACCGTTCAGGCACCTTGCTGCAACTAAAATAAAAGGCGTTTATAACTCTCCGTTATTAAGTTGATTTTAGGTAACCACGGAAATCATTTTATTGGTGTGTTATTGGTGACAATGACGGCGTTGTAGAATTGGTTTATTTTCATCGTAATTTGCATATTTAAGTAATAATTAATAATAAGTAATTGTCGGAGTTTTTAAGTTTTGTTATCAAAATTTACTTAAACGATGTTTCAAGATGGTACCTATGATTACTTAGGGGACTTACTATATTACGTGGAAAATTAGGAAAATAACGTTTAAAAAAAAAGATTAGGTACTTGGTAGGACTAACGATTTTAAAAAAAATGGTACCCATTCAACTATTCTTCGATTCGATTAAAGAAATCGAAGGTACATTTTCCTGTCAGAGTAAATAGTTTCAAGATTTACTTTGAAGAGGCTAATTAAGTTATTTAACAAAAAATATTTCTACAAACTGTCATTAATGGGTAATATAATAGGTGAAATGAAAACGAAAGGTTTCTTTAATTTGTTAAACATAGGCAATTTTAATACATATTTATTATTCGTATTAGTTTGAAAATATCACGGTTCAATAATATATGATCGATAGGTTGCCGAGTCAAGGACACCCACATGAGCCTCGCACTCGCGTCGCAGATATAAAGACACAGAATGACACAGTTTTAAAAAAATGATTTTAATATATTTCCAGCTGAATCATAAGGCTTAAATTCAAAAAGGTTTGATTAAATATTTACAGATATTTATATATAATAAGACTAAACCAGACTAAAAGAAACGAATAAGTGTGAATGTTTATTGCATTTTATTAAATAATAAAACTTTAACTAAAACGAAAAACGGTTTTAAAAGTGTTCACTCATGGGCTTCTTAGATCACTGGTAACTCCACTTTTCAGCAAATCCGAAATAACGGCATTACTTAGAAGTCTTTCTAAAATATTCACCTATTTAATATACACCTAGCTTCATGTAAAATGGGATTATGTTTTGAAATTTTATTACTGTGGCTTCGTCTGAACTAGTACTTAAACACCAAAGTTAAAACTTTTGCTTAACTTCAATTGACTAGATTTCAAATCTCGAACGTGTTTATGAAATAAAATCTACTAGACAAATAGTACACAGAGCGGTGCGTGTCATTTTTACCATATTCATATAGTGATTTTGAGATTTTATGTCAGGAGTTTTCCTGATTGGCTTTTAGAATGACAAAACTCGTAATAAATAACAATAATAGCAAGCCCGCAGTGCACTGCGGTATCACAATCGTAATTTTGGAAAATCACATTAATTTCAGAATCTTTTATGGAAGATAAGATACTTATAAACGTTTATTATCATGTCTCTTCCAGCGAATTTGAGTTCATCCTTTGAAGCTTAATGAAACACACATCTCGATACATCATTGATTGTGGTGAGATTGTCGGCCAACGTCATGTTTACTAGCTCCGACAAGAACGCCCCATGTTGCTTGGCGCTCATTACTGGTAGGTATTAATAGTAACGTTTGTTTCCCACATTGCAAGCTTTAAAATGTGCCATTCACCTTTGGACTATTTAGTTTAAATAAATTTACTGTGACTTTTTAAAGTTTGAGACTTCCGTTCTACTCTTTATATTCTCTCTTTCTGCCTTTGCCGTAAAAATATACCTAAGCCAAGGTAGACACAAAAATTATAATATACGAGTAACTTAATCCAGTGTTTAAACAACCAAAGACCGCGAGTTCCATTCATATTTCACAATACAAAACACAAACAATAAGACGAAAATCAATAAAAGCTCTCATCGAGACTGGAGTATTTATTCACAACAATATTAATACATTTCGAATCGAGCATTCCTTTTGGTGTTTATTACATCTCGTTTAATATTAACTTTTAAATTAAAATGAATAAATGCAGTTTTAAAAATTAAGTTCTGCCCTTTTACTGTTACAGTAAAAGTAACAATTATTGTGGGCTACAAACGTCTTTATGCGTTTGATAAATATAATTATGACGTTTCGTTTCGTATTCAAATGGAGTAGTTAAACATACCTATTTATAGACTTTAAAACAGGACTGACATGATACTAAAAATACCTAGTTAGAAATGTTTTACTTAACTATTGATGTCAACAATTTAATGGCGTAGGAGTTTTTAGGTTTTGAAGTATTCTCTACTATCTAAGTATTCCAAATTTCAGAATTTGAATAGGTGTGTAAAGAAATACATGTAAGATTCAGAGATAGCTTCTTTTTATTTTGTCACGCTGATAGTAGTTATGGAATTTACTAAAGTTTTTTTTGTACTATTAACATAGGTAATGTAATAGTGTTGGCGATAGATACCTATTAAATCCTTTTTTATATAAACCTTTGTACTTTGTCTATGACTTTTATTTTGATACTTTTACTTGTTTTTAGTTGTTAGTTTTGAAGATATAATAAACAGTAAAAAAGTGATTTAATTGTTATTTATAGATTTCAGTCACTTGTATTGCATTTTTAATAAATGAGTGATTCTCCGAGGGCCGGGTTTTGGTGGTCACACGTTCTTAATTCCCAACCCATTTAATAAACAGCTTTGGAATCAATTTTAAATGATTCTCTGTTTATTCATCTACATGAACAAAGTTTTGAACATAAAATAGGGCTTACAGTTATTTTTTAAATAATACTTAACCGTCAAAAACGGGAGCAAAACCGGTGTTCTCCGCGCGTCCGCACGACCTTACGCTCAGTTCAACCACTCATATCTTTATTGTTTGTTGTGTTATGTACAAATACTATATGTTAAAAAAATTGTAAATAAGTCAAGATTAATCAATTATAGAAACAGTAATGATATCGTTTAAACAGAAAGAGTTAGAAAATATTTTGTCTCGGTCACACGATTGTGGCAGATTCGTGAAGACGTGAACGCGACATATATTGCCTCATAGCTTCACAGAGCCTTAACTTTCTGACAAGCTTAATGGCCCTACGGAAACTTTCATTCCATTACAGCATCATTGGAGGAAAGATGTCTTTCTTATCGCTTTGATACAGAAAATACAGGCACATAAATTCATCAACTTTTTTCTGCCAACCTTTTGAAGAAACCCTTCATGGTAAAATTTTAAAGATAATAGAATGATTTAGATGTAAGGGTTGAATATTCAGTATAAAACCCCTTTTCAATTTCTTCGTCCGCTATTTAGTTTTTATATTTATCAAGAAACAACTAGTAAATTTTTTAAAATGTAAAATTTTCGTAACTTTCGAGGCATGGTTTTCGTGGACATTTGACCACGAAGGTTATCTTTCACTCCACGTGAGGTTACGAAGGTCTCTTAATGCAATCTTAATTTACTTCTCTATCGGTCTGTAGATGTTTTTAAATAACCGTGTTATCGTTCTCTCCCAAAGGTATTAGCAAACGATAGTTTGTGTAGGTAGAACCATGAGTTTTTCTTGTATATATCTATTTTAGTCAAATATGGTTGATATGCCTATTTGATTGAACGCTGATGTGCATAATGATAAATTAATAAGCCAACCATTTATTTAGTTAGTAGAACTAACTAAATAAATGGTTGGCTTATTAATTTATCGACGTCAATAAGGGAAGTTCTCCATAGAATTCATATACGAATAACTTGATAAAACACTGCCCTTGATTTAATGTATGCACATGTGGAATACAAAAAAATTGGCATAACCAATACATCACACACCTTTGATTAATAGCATCACACACACAGTTGGGGCAAAAAAACTGGAGGTTCTTGGCACTATGCTTGTCTCCCCAACAAGTGAGTCTTAAAATTAACTTAGGCCAGACGAATTTTAGTCGAATTCCCATGTTGAAGTGGCACTCCCTCCTGTATCTTTTAGAAACGAGAACTGTGATCTACTATTATATATATATACGACAAGAGTACGTTTACCTGGGACAAGTGATTTAATTAGGTACTCGTAGGTTCACCTTGGCTGGACAGAGTCCGAAAAACTACGCGAGGGCATCATTTTGACCCAAATACTTCAGTGCTTAAAAATGAACGTTTACAACTAATCCGAAACATGGTCTCTTTCTATGGACGTAATAAAAAAAGTTTAAGGACACACAACGAGCTATGTTTAGTGTTTCTCCACAGAATTGAATTGAAGAGATACGTAGAAGAACTTAGGTAACAGACCTATGTCTAAATGATCTACGGGACTATCCTGTGGATCACCAAGCTTATGTGGCAGTAAGCAAGGCGCAGTGCAGAAAGGTTCTTGATTGGATTCCATTTGGTCAAGAGCGTAGCGTAGGGCGTCCACCAGCAAGATTGACAGACGACCCTGCAAAGGTCGCATGATCGCAATGGATGCAGGTCGCATGTAACCAGTCACGTTGACGTTACATAGGCGTAGGCCTACGTTTATCAGTGGGCGTCCTGCGTCTGATTATGTTATTGATATGCATGTGTGCATTTAGTGCATAAGCTAACAAATATGAACCTTATTTTTGTACTAGACTAAAGAAACCTTTTCTTTCTATCTACTAATTGTTATTAAAATATTACACATTTTATGCCGTAACTGTCCGATAGCTGGGCGTTGGCCTCCCCTAAGTGTGTCCATTTGTCTCTATTGTTGTTGTTAGGAAAATCCGCAGCAAAATGAAACATCAAAACAATGAATTGTTTTGAATTAATGTAAAGACCATAATTACTAGTCAGCGGTCAGCGCATAAGTTGAAACAAGAATCGCTATCTCAGTGTAAATACAATGGCTTTTTGTATCTCATATTAAATTAAGAGGAAACATCTTATAACCCATAAGATAATACAAGAATAATTAAGATGGAGGTGCTGCGGTGAGCAGCAAAAGTGATCTGACTCGTTAAATGACGTTACGAGTGAACCAGTCTTTTTCAAAGTGGCTCCTGTTGCAAAAAAGATGGTTCAAAGCTAACTAAGATAGATGGGGCATGTGAACCAAAGAAATGAAAAATACGCTAAATAAAAATGAGTTAGTAAAAAGAAAGACTGTAGAAAATAAAGAAGGCTATATGGTGAACAATCATTGACAAAGTCATGTAACAAGAACAGCCGACCAAATGAACAAAAGACAAAATGATCTGGCCCACAGTTAATAAATCAGTCATTTGCCTGCTGATACATTACATTTATTTTATGTTTTAAGTTGTTTTTTGGATTAATTTTAGCTATAGTTATCTGCTAACAAAACATTTATCTCTACTTCATCGACAAATCGGAACCTTTTACTATATTAAAGGTTAAGATATTTATTTATTAATGCTTTTCACGCTTTTTACTTCAAAAAAACTATATTTTTTTAAAAAGCAGGTATAATATTAGTTATTTAGGTTTTATTTGAAATATTTTTATGAAATAAAATAGAACTTCGCTATGAAAAATACGTTTCGTAACTTTCGTGGAATCAGAAATATTTTTCGTGGGTACCGAAATTTCAAAATTAAATATCGGAGAGAATAACAAACCGATTTGTTTAATTCCAACAGGATTCATTATAATTTTAGGCCTTCTTTGGTGTAGTATTTTTTTCTTGTCATAAAAACTTAAACAAAAAATCGCCACGAAGGTGACGCGGAGAATGCTTTCCGAAGAATCACTCAAATAGTTTTTTGGGAAAATTCCTACATTTATGAGACCCTAGTTTAAATAAGACTACGAAGGCATTTCTGATAACATTGTAATTATGTTGTAGATTTGTACCTCGTGGAAGGCAGATAATATCTATTTAAAGAAATCTACTGGATTTAAAAAAATATGATATCTACTCTGTGAAACTTATATTAGATTCTATTAAAGCGTACGTTCCACATTAAAAACTATTTGCTTATGCCAATTAATTTTAAATAAGCGACTGGACAGCACATTTGCCTAACCATAAAATATTTGTCAATCAAGCTGCTTAGAAATAAAAAAAAACATAACAAGTCTAATTAATTCCACGAAACTTATTTTGATCTTGTCATCTTTAATGGCAGACAAAAATGTATATTGAAAATACAAAGCGTTACGTTGTACAATACGATATATAATAATTATCAAGTACTTCAAAATGATTGTTAATATACCTATGATTATACTTTAATACTGCACCTCGTTTTGTTTTTATCTTAAAAGTAGGTTGTTTTAAAAATATTTCGGTCTTTGTACTAAATTAGCTAACTAACGATTTAATAACGATAAAGACGCTATGATATTTTTCAACTATGAAAAATGTCTAAACAAATATTGGTTGGCGTCTTTATAACTAATGGAGTAACTTATATCCCAATACGTACACGCATTCCAGAAATTCGTGTGATACAAACTCGAATGCTGTAATGATTATTACACACTTTTACGCTCATTAATCTTATAATTTATAATGGTGTACGAGAGCAACATTAATAAATTTAGACAGGAGTATTGAAAGTTATGATAAATAAATATTATACTGTGGAACAAACAAACAAACTCGCCTCGCCTCCCGGAGTTCGGGGCGCGTGCCATGGATTAGTCGTATTTTCATATGAAAGGGTCTGTTTTATGAATTACTTGTGTTCAGGCCCGAGAGTAATGCCTCTCTTTATTCGTCGGACGTTTTGCGTGGGAGAATTTAATTTGTTGCACTTTTCGTTTAATCGCATTAGTGTACAATATATTTCATATCTTCATTGAGTCGTGTCGCGAGGGACCCTTATCACAACTTTGCATAGGCGCTCACTGACATTGCAATTTGACATTATTATCATAAAGAGTAGATATTTTTTATTGGAATGGCCTAAGGTTATTATTATTCTGTGTTATCTTTAAAGTTCACTCTTTGTATAATTTGCTCTCGTCAGGCTTAAATTGATTGAGTTAAAACAGATTGGAAGTATCCATGTTCTTCGCATCTTTATTTGTTATCTATACTTGTCATCGTCATTATTCAGGTTTGATTTCGTGATGTTTTAGAAAGAAGCATGAAATAAAGGTAGGTAATATTCATATAATTTGGTTGTCTATTCCCAACATTCCGTTTTTAGAAGTTATGCTTCACAGTCCTGACAGATGGTACTGATATACCTTCATCATTTGAGATTCGCAAATGGATCACGGGGCGAATCAGCGGACCACCGGTACCGGTCATTGTCTGATTTGTCCCTATTTCCATGAATTTTGTTTATTCAACATTGGTCCGTTTCTGGGTTGTTTTGTATGTTTTTTAGATTCACAGATGATTTATCCCCGCCCATTAGGTCACTGTGAGTAATGCTGCGCCGGCCGCACCCCGGGGCGCCGATCCGTCCGGTCAGATAGCGACTACACGTGTTGTCAACTTGTACGTTTTCATCCAAATACCTTATATTTTGATAAATTTAACATAAGTATGATATTCCGATAACACTTTTTAAACAATTTTTGTTTAAAAAGTGACATAATGAGCTACATTGCGTTCGCGGTGTCAGGTGTCATCAGTTTCATCACTCCTGTCCTTTTGAGAACTTTTTTTAGTTAGACTAACTGGCCCGGCGCGGCGTTATGAGTTTTTGTCATAACATGACCTTCATGAAATATGTAGGTATGTCACCAGGGCTGTTTCAAAGCGTGACATCGTGTGAACCCCCGTTATTACAAATAATACTTATCGTATTTTGATTTTGGTTACCTATCCATATGAGTTACAAGAACCTACAAAAACTGTCAAAGCAGATGACGCATTATCATTTAAATGTCTGTTGTGGTCCAGCAATTAGCAAATGGCATATGGTTCGCAAGCTACCTTAAGTGCCCGTTAATACCACCTAAGATACAGTTTTGTAAAATTTTTGATGAATATAGCAAGAACATCACTTCTACATACAATCAATACAATAAGGTATTTCGTATTAAGCAAAGTAAGTATACTTTGCTTAATTCTTGTGCCTACTTTGTTACTGAAAACCACTTATGTGTAAATTATTGTATAAGTGTTTCCAAACAAATACTTTCTCATATCAGTCACAAGAGAAACACTTATGTTCTTGTAATAAAAAAGCGTTAGAATTTGTAAACACTCTTAAAATTGTTACAACGGATCACACACTCGTCGTAGACGTGTAAAAGAGCGTAGTCATCAGGTGTTAGTAACATTTTATGAACACGGTTGAAACAAATCAAGGAATATTATAAACAAAGCCCACTTGTCACCCAGCGTAAGCGTTTTTGTTCACGTGCATTTTTATAAGAGAGTTTTTGTGGAGAGTCGATGTAGGAAGGAAGCCACGGCGGGGGGTCCAAGCCCTCCCGGGGTATTCGTATACAAAACATTCGTGATCCACAAAAGACAAAAGGAAAATTAAAATCTGTAAAACTGTTGGGTCTGACTGTACGGCTTGTAGTGAAAGGTTGGATCAGGGATGTGCATCAGTAATAGGCTTAAGATATATTTTTGTGTATCTACTCAAAATTTAGGACTTAGGATCACTTCAGCAGATGCAGATGATTTTGACTACCTCCGTAGCGGAGTGGCTCGCATACCGGTTCTCAGGGTGTCGCCATCTCTGAAGTCCGGGGTTCGATTCCCGGTCAGGTCAATATAGAAATTCACATTTTCTATATTGTCTCGGGTATGGGTGCTGTGATACCACCGTTGTTTCAGAGTTCCAAAAAACAAGTGCTTAAGCTAATTACTTTGAGCAATGTATGTGATGTTGTCCAATATTTAATATTGATTTTTATGATGTTGTCAAAATTTTATATTGATTTTATTGATGATTGATTGCCTATTGAAAGTTTTCTAATTAACACTAGATAATGTAAATTATCAACAAATGTTTTTACTTTTTTGCTGTTTCTTAAGACTTTTAGCTCAAATGTTAAAATAAAAACAGAAATAAAATATGTTTTATTTTAGTTAATCTTTTACACGTTAGGGGCTCTCAGAGAGCAGTAAAAAAGAAAAGCTAGTTAATTTTATCGAACTCTATTGCACAAGCCACTGAACACTATACATTCTGATAATCTTTTTTAGGTTGGTAAAACTTATAGTTCTAGTCTAGGGTTGATACAACATATATTGCGCAATATTTTTAGGATAAAACGTACCCTAAGGATCGTGTCTGTCGCTGTAGCTATACTAGTGTATTTACATATTATTATTCATGGAAACAAATGTCCATTGAATGGTTTGGGATTTGTTGACTTAATACAAAGTGCTCGACCATCCTGCCGGCGACGTCGCATAATGGATGGCCCCGATATTGTTATAGGCATTTTGCGCAAATGTTGCCCTTTACTACAAAAAGATGATGTCTTAAGTATTTTGTTCTTTGAGCGAGCATAGTATTATAGAGCATTATAACATTTACAATGTGAAACGTGACTAATGTTATTACTAATTTGTGATAATTTAGAAAAATCCTATTAATTGACCACTTCTATTTTAAGTAGGTGGTGTTGAAATTCAAGAGCTTGAGACTACAATGTTTAGGCGTCTTTCAATTTTAAATTTTTACCTTCACTTTTTCTATTTATCTACTTAATAGCTTTAAAACAGTTACACAGATAAGGTATCGCATAGTCTGTTTTAAATGAGTTTATATCGTTTTATAGCATACCTACTATGCCGTATAGTGTAGTGAGGAGTCAAGGGCAACTTGGCTCGCGTTGCTCTTATTGTGCGATTTTTATTTATATGGTGATAAGGTTGGAAATGGCGCTAACATGCGATATGAGTTCGAACTGGACTCAGTGCTGTCCGGAAATCATTCGATGTAATAAAGAGCTGTGCGAGAAAGCGCCCGCTTGCTGGGTGATAGATGCCCGTTGCCGAGCGACAAAAAAATAACAAAATCGACTTAGCAAACATGTTTAATAAAATGAATGAGTCGCCCGTATATCTTCACCTGCTTAGTATGACATAAATTATAATAACATTATGTTGTACACGCTCAAGAAGTCCCAACAAATTCTTATTCACTAGAAAATAAGACGTTTCTCAAAATTATTGTCAGACGATATTATGATGGGAACTAAATAGAATAAGAGTTGGAATTCTTTTAGTATCGTCCTGCTGTTGGGCACTGTAGTTATGTGTAAGTGATAAATGTCCTCTTGTGACGTAATACTAAATACAAACATTCCTAACGAGTAAATGTAATTTTTAAATCTTAAACTGTGAACGGAAAATCGTTTAATATAAATTAAGATTGTGATGACTTGCCAAAGACGCTGATTGTCCTTTTGATGCAAATTCGAATTGAATTTTCTAGAGGGTTCGAACAATACGCTGGCTCTCCCTAGTCAAAGACAGGCGTTCGCTGGGCGCGCGTAATTAGCGTCAAAGAACATTTAGAACCGATTAACCCCATAAAGTCGTATTAAATTAGAGAGACTGTAAAAATCAATTAGAGCCTCTGGCTGAGTGTTGTAACCGCATGCTTCCGAATTCCTGCTTTTATTATCAATTAGATGGGTTTTATGTGAAGAGTAGGTGCGGATTAGAGGAGTATGGGACGGGCGTGCGTGTCTCGCAGGGAACTTCGCAGCTTAGCCTCGGGGGACGGTGTGACCCTCGGTAACATGATGACAGCTGCCGTTGTCATGTCCTGAGAGGAGTTTTATACCGCAAAATTGACAGCTACGTAACGTTGTGAGTAACGCGCGGACAACGCGGACGCTGGTCATTTGCAAACAGCAATCAAAAATTCGATATTTTATGTCTCTTCTCTAGCACTATAAGAGATTATTACCCAAGTTTCCCAAATTGTTGAAAGTAGTGTTTAGAAATCATGGTCTTCTAGCTTTAAGTTAGCTGTGACTAACTTTGATGAGACTATGATTATCTACAGGTGAATAGATTTAAAATTGACTTTTTAGGGTTCAGTACGTCTATCACCAGGCTGTATCTCATGAACCGTGATAGCTAGACAGTTGAAATTTTTACAGATTTAGTATTTGTTGTTATAGCAGCAACAGAAATACATCATTTGTAAAAATTTCAACTGTCTAGCTATCACGATTCATAAGATACAGCCTGGTGACAGACAGACAGACAGTGGATGCATAGTAATATGGTCATGTTTTTACCCATTGGGTACGGAACCCTAAAAAAGTCGTTATAGTGCCAAATGTTGTATAGACTGGTACGGAACCATTCGTGGGTGAGTCCGACTAGAACTTGGCCGGGTTTTAGGACCATTAACACTAACAAAATGACAGCTGATGTAATATTTAAATTTTTATCTAATATACTTATCCTAGTTTGTTTGTTGATGATTGTTTGTCTTTTAGAGATTTTGCTAATGTTACATGCATTTGCATAGTTTGTTGTGATTGAGAAATAAAATTGAAACGATATTTCTTTCTGTAACAATAATGTTTCCTTCCATAACCCGATCTATAGAATGTGACGAGAATACAACACTCTTACACAAACGCATTGTGGTTGCTGCATCCACAACTCAACTATCACTAAATAGAGAATCGCTCTCTACAAAGTTGTTGAATTATCATGGAATGTTTAAGTATTTGTATTGTTATAACTTTTTTAAATATTGTTTTTTTAATATTAGCTTTTACTACAATTAGTTTCTTTCACATTCTCGATGTTGAAGCTTACCATGTGTGTGCACATACTTTTGGAGTCGCAGCCTACCTCTGTATGTTAGTTACTGTCTCTTTTCCTTGAGTTTATCAATCAATCCTTGTAACTCAGTTTTGTGTACCAATTAAAACAAATAAATAAACACCCCCGTAAAGGAAACTAAGCGGTAGGTACGTACTTAGATAATACAATAATATAATGCGAGTTTGGCTTAACCCATCGATTGGACAACGCGTTCAGAACGTGTACGATGAGCGCAAATGCGCAATAAAGTACTGCGTATGAGCATAAGAGTACGCGGTTCACGCGGCGGGGTCCGATTTATGGTGTTTTATATCATCTTGTCCGCTTTCGTTAATGGGGGAGTTAAATCAAGCCACGCTATCAATTTTGAAAACTAAACCGTTTTTAACGTAATTATAATATCAATGTGTTTGTATCGCCTAATCTGCTTCAATTTTAGGTCTACATCATTGACACACCGCCCGGAAACGATTTGTGGTTCGTTAATTAAGTGCTTTTGCTAATAACACGGTTGTAACATGTGATGTTATTATGACACACCAAAATATATGTAGATTGAGTCAAAGCACTTAGTTTAATATTGTAACATTTATTTATTAATGCACGATTGCTAATCTAAAAGTATTGAGGTAGAAATCTTTAGTAAAAATAATATTGTAACGGTTTTTAATGTAATAGATATTGTTTTCGCTCTCATAAAAAGTCTTGGAGTGATGTCACAATAAGTATAAGAAGATATATTAATCGCTTACACTTGGTATTGCTACATTAACATAGATTAATTAAGAGCCTTATAGCATTTCATACACAACTAACCATCCACTATAAAATTACAGTAAATCTTTTTTTTTACTAAGAAATGTTATTGCACTTTGCTCCCTAATATTTGATATATCTAGTTGATATTAGTATAGTTGATAATTATAGAATACAAGGCCAAATCCTTGATTTATTATATATGCAAATTCAAAGGCCAAATACTGCTATAACCATATCTACCTACTTACAAAAGTTTAAACGGTTTCTTGTATAAATAAAAATGATCGTATGTCATTCATATTGCTGTCGTAGACCCAAATTTATAGATGCATGAAAAAATTTGTAGAATTTTGCAATCAAATTCGACCACACTGCTCACAGCAACACCGACACGGAACAATCAAAGCTGGATTTCAGAGGTGAAAATTCATAAAGGAGTAAGAACTCTGGAACCCTCGAAAGACGTGCAAGAATCCCTCATTGATTTGAATTATGCGGGCCATGGAAGTATGCCCAACTCTCTTATGCTCCTCTGGTTATGTTATTGAATGAGCAATCTTCATTCATCATTTCAAAGTCAAACACATAGTAAGTACATACTTGTATTTATTACTCGTGTAATGATATTTTCCTAAAAGATAAGACCTCATGAAATGCATACGGAGGTGTGCACTTAATTTTTGTAGTCCTAAATGTATAACTTTGAAGTTTTAAATACTCACTTACTTTATTATTAATTCTGAAACTATTGATTCCGACAACAAAAGAAAAAAAATTGTCACTCAAAGTAAACCATATCAGTGACTACCTTACTATTTTGTGTCATTCATTAACTGAATATGAGCAGAACTATTCAAATTTTATTATTAAGTGGGCGCCAAATCAATTTGTATTCATCAAAACGAATAGGGCGGCCTCAGACTCGAGTCGCAGATGAATTGCCGTAGATAAATTACAATAAGTTTTCAGTTATCTCAGAAGCCGCAGCCAGGAATGTGAAACGATCACATCAGCGATCGATGTCTCGATACGTGCCTTACTACACCTCTGGTAGCTGCTATCGGCGAGAACTGACTGCCCAACCTATTTATCGAAGTCATAGAGATTTATTGGCCACCATTTTACTTAATAACAACAACTCTTACACGCTATGTCACAGTAAATAATTACTCTGACCCGAAATTTTTATTATACGGTGTGTCCCACGGCTATGCGACTTAAATGTTGAGAAAATTTTATTTTGCTACATAGTTTTTTTTAAATAAGTAAATTTGTTTTGTCTAGGAATCGATCCGACCAAACGTTATACAAACTGTTATTATTGTGTCAATCAAAAAGATAAATTATTAGCTATGTATTATAATAAGAGTATTCAAGAAGCTCTTTCTAGTGTTCTAGAGGTGTTTAACACTGATCTTAATCAAGTCCTGGAATGAAGTAGGAGTAGGTCATTTGAGCTCAAGGTGAACCCTAAAGAACGAAGGTTATAGTTGTGGGAAGCCCATGGCAGATTTCGAGAATCAAATAGAGTGCCGTGCCGCTGATTACATTTGACGGCGTCCAAATACCATTTATAGTTCGGTCAACACTCACATGCACAAAGTCCCAAGAAGCTGAAATTTTACATGAACGTAAGGAACACCGATGTGTGCAAAAAATTGTGTGCTAGGTAGAACTTCACAAAAATACCTTTTTGGATTTGTATACGAAACGGGTTGTTATACTCAGCCCGGCGAACCTTGATCCCTATGACATTGACAGTTATTCCTACGACACAACATTGTAGTGTGTAGAAAAATATCGATAAACAAATGTCGATTATGGAAACGAGTGTACATGATTTATAATCATTTAAGTTATAGGTGCTGAATGTTTAAAAGTTGCATGAAATTGTTTTTATTTCACTCAAATTTAGAAAATATTTCTGGGGACACCAGGTTTTGTTTTATTTAAGATTAGATTATATTAGTATCAGTTTTCATGTGGGGCATAATTAAGTGATAATCCTGTAATGTTGATGCTGTAAGTTCTAATAAAGAAATTTAGAAAAAAAATTTTTTTTGAGTGATAAATCATGAGTGTCATTACTTTTCATACTTAGGTATTAGTACATTCTCTATTGAATAGAACGGAGCGCGGCATACATGCACTCAAAATTGTATACCCAAGAGAATTAAAAAAATTACTGTAGGACAAAACCATATAAAGCAAAAGCTGTTCAGCGATCTTTTATTTATATATTTTAATCTGAATCTGATAATGACATTAGGATTTGTGTCACGAACTCGGAATCTGAACTGCAGCTGCTGTCGACTATGTTTATCAAACACGACTCATCTACAATGCTGTCGTATCGCACGTCTCGATCCCAATCATCAAAACAAAGTTTTAAAGCATTATATTGGCAGTGGTAGGGCGGTAGCCAAATCATATTAAGTTACATCGACACGACCCATCACTAACATGAACTGTCATAGGGATCAAGGTTCGCCGGGCCGGGTATAAAGATATCTAAGACGAAATATCGTTCTTACACACTTGCCCTAAAGATTCACCTTTCCTGAGAAAAAGCAACGCTGCAAGTTACTAAGGTTGTCTTCCCCATTTATGCGCAGGACGCAGCTTCTCGTGTCTGTATCGCTGCTAGGTACCCGTCGTGGTCTGATTCGGTCACTGCAGAGCTTCGTCTGTTCATAACAGGACACACCACGTGAGGCAACTTTTAATAGGTCACTCTGGAAATCTTTAGGGCCTATGTTTAGCAGTGGACGTCCTGCGGCTGATAATGGTGATAATGTGTGACTAAGCTACATTAGTAAGCAGGTACAGTCGACAGCACGTCAGGTTAACCATTTCTACTGCGAAAACAGTTTTTATTACGTAGGGAATAGAGGTGGTGAAAATGGGGTAATCTGACGTGCGGCCGTGTGTACGTTAGTTTCTCGACCAATTTTGTAAGTTCTTGCTACGTCAGTCATCCGGCGTTTGATACATCAATTGGGTGTGTCCCATTGATGGACGGTCGATGATTTTTTAGAGTGTAAAAACAACTTTAAAAAGTAACATAGTCCTAGCCCTCTCCTTTAGTAATGAACTTGACTACAAGTTATATCCAGGCCCCTTTGTACGCGGATGACATTGTCCTAATCGTCAGATCACCAGACGAGTTACAAAACACACTGACCATAATATGGATAACAGCCCCAGAGGCCCCATGTCTTAAAGTTAGTAGAGCAGAGACGGAACACTTACAATGCCAGTTAAGTAGCAGCGGTGGCCCATGTACATTAGTCTGCGCAGATTTCACCCCTGTACCTTAAACGAACAAAAATATCTAGGCTCGTTTCCACAGACCGGGGTGATGTTGACGTGAATGTGGCCCAAAAAGTGAGTGTGTTCTGGTTGAAGTGGCGATCTCTGTGCCTAGTCGAAGTGCCTATTAAAACCACAGACAAGATTTACAAGACGGCAGTAAAACCGGCTATGTTGTATGCAGCAGCTGAATGTTGGCCAGTTTTAAAGACGCAAGTCCAAAGGCTCCACACGGCGGAGATGAAGATGCTAAGGAGGTCCAGAGGTGTGACTAGACTGGAAAAAGTGAGAAACAATTTTACTTGTGGTAGTTTCAAGGTGGCCTCCATAGAGTAAATAAGGGAGAGTCGTTTCAGATGGCACGTTATCCGAAGAGACGAGAACCATGTAGTAAAAAAACCGGCCAAGTGCGAGTCGGACTCGCTCATAAAGGTTTCCGTACCATTATCTATGTACAACATTAGAAACTATATTATGTATTTTTTTCATTTTTTACAAGCAACTACTTCATCTTAGTCACATGAAAGAATTTATGCTAAGGATTTCGTATTTGGTACAAAATTATCCAACACCACCACCCAAGTTCAACGACAGTAACTACTAAACTAATAAAGTCATCTAAACCGCTATAGTTTTTCTTCAAAGTTTATAAAATGCACTATCATAGTATTTTTTTCCAAAATTTTCAAGCCCGCAGTTAAGCTTTTAGAGGGCCCTCCCTCGCCCTACTGGACCAAAAATTGCACTTTAAAGTTTAATATTTTGTAAATAGAGCATTAAATCGAAAAATTGTCTTAAAAACCCTGAAGTAATTTTAAAAGACCTATTCAACGATACAGCACACGATGGAGTAGGCAAAGAAAAAAATTTAATCCCCACTTTACATGTAGTGGAGCTACCCTAAAAAAAAATTTTTCAAAATTTTATTCTAACTCGTTGCCGGCGTAGTTAGTATACATACACTTACAAAATAACAGCTTTCTTGTACCGACGGTCTCTTGGCAAAACCTCGAACGGATAGACAGACAAACGGACATGACCAAACTATAAGGGTTCCTTTTCAGGACTACGTAACCCTAAAAAGGGATTACAACTGCCAAAGTCAGAAGAGATAGAGGACGACCTCTTACCATGTGGTGGACCAGCATGGCGAAATTTATAACTGAGGACGATTTGCCACCCAGGACTAATGATGACCTTGCCCAATTTTTTTCCACACATGGGTTCTATGGGGACTTTTTACAATTTCATCATAATTTTGACGGGTATTTTTCTAGATAACTTGACCTTAGTAGTGAAGCTGTACATAAACTAGGCATTTATTTGATGACACCCTGTGTACTCAAGATATCAAAATATCCTATTAAAGTACTTTCCCTTCTTATCATATAGCTGAGTCACTGCTGAGTGTCACCCTGTATTATGTGACTTAAAGGTCATATTTGTGTATAATCTGTTGTACGCGACGTGTAAACAAATTGGCGATACGTCGATTAAGTTTTTATTGTAATGAACCTATAATAAAGGGTCATCGCCTCATAAAAATAAACAGGCATACAGCTTTGGGTAATAAAGCATAAAATCTGTTTAGGTTTGCAATAAATAAAACAGGAGGTTCGGGCGGTGTCCATGCATACAGCGGCGATTACGCAATAGTTTGATTTATTGGTTTCGGCAAGGTGCACGGAGTCTAACGGTCGTGCCCTCTCGGAAGCGTGATAGAATTCGCGTCGGCAATTTCCTCATACATGTGAAAAACTACCCGAGAGGCCCGGTGATAAATGCGAGGGTATGAATAAATTTGCCCGTCCTTACAAAAATCTGAAGTGATTAGGTTCGACACCTAAGGCGGAGCAGGTGAACTTGTCTTAGCCATTATACACACCTGTGTCCAAAGCAAATTAATATTTAGTGAGTAATTGACCCGCTTGGAGGGTTCATTACCAGTCAATCAAAATCAGGCAAGTAGATATTTCAATGCAACGAGTATTCACGTGTTATTCTAGCATCACACACATATATTTTATAAAAGGGCATGTCAACTTCGCCTTTTTTAAAAGAAAATGGTCAATGAAAAAGTAAACAACACAGGAGAGTAAAATTTTGTGAGAAAAAAATGGACAGAAATATAAACAGGAGGATGCTATTACGACCCAAAGAAAGTTACTTAGCCGATATAGTTGGACTTCCATTCGCGGTTGAGTCGGAGTCCTGAAATATTTACGCAGGATACGGACGATTGTGCGGGAAATCAAATTCAGAAAATCAATAGGAAAGCCGTAAAGTCAGCTAACCACCGTTCGATTATACGGAGATTGCAATCTGGCTTAAGTTTGTCTAATTATAATGTTTTCTCTTTTCATTTCAAAAAAGTATTTCTATGGTAAATGTTTTAAACCGTTGCCTTTTAAGTGTGACGTATTTTATGAAATTGTTTTTAATTCTGACTCTGATAAATATTTATGATGACAGAGCTTGTATGTATAATAAATAATAATAACCCCAGGGCAGGGTAGCTTTGTGGCGAGCTGTGGTGAGTAGCGACTATCGACACCACGGGGTCAGTCTTTAATCCCAATGCTCCTTACAGTTAGACTAGGCCTTCGACTTTGGCTTGCCGATATTGAACCCAAGGGGTCTGCAAGACTTTCACTTGCTTGCCTTAACTGGCTGGCTAGAATGAAGTCTCGAGAGTGTGATGCTCAAAGGGTGGATGTGACTGCATAAATGATGAGTAGGCATTTGACACGTGATGAGGATCCAGCCCTCAGCTTTAAACGATAAAAGCCAAGAGCCACCTCTTAGCCAACAACGCCAATGTTGCCCCTTAATTCAGTCTATAAGACCCCTGACGACAAAGAGGGCCTGTTCAGTTGGCGAGTCACCGCGTCCAATTTATTCAGAATGAGGCTATGATCAATTTAGGTGACCTGTAGTCTCTTCCTCCATAGTTCCATCTTACCTGGTCCATCTAGCACCCTAACAAACCCTTATCCCAGACTTGTTTCTATCCATATCCTGCAATAGTCCTACACGAGCCGGAGATTGTCTTTGGGTGTAATTTAGTGCATACAGGGGTAATCGCTGACTAATGTTACAAAGGCATTAAGGGTCATAAGGACGTTCGCCAGGACATGTTAAATTTAAAAATAGTCATTATACTACTATTTCATATTTTGTATGGGAATTTTGAAAAAATGAACCGTTTATTTAGGGTTACCAGCTGTACTTAAGTCTTAGATTTTCAGTTACCAAAAACAGGGCTCTGCGTGTTGTCTTCGGCCCCATGTACAGTGGGCCCCGCGTCAACCTTCCCAAATCTGTCAAAATATCTCAAATAATATGGAACTCTATTGTGATCAACATGAGGTTTAAATATGGTTGCGGAAATTTGACTGATCAGGGTAGGTCGATGTGTGGCTACTGTACCTACGCCTGCCAAAGGTCAGAGACCCAGGGACCCGAGACAGGAAATGACGACCGTCTTGGTGTAGTGGTTCGCGCGCCAGAACCAGAGGTTGCGGTTCAAATGTTTGTGTGATGAGCACGAGCATTATAAGGCTTAGGTACAAGTCATGGCTGTTTATAAAACGTATTTATGTATGTCTATGTTATCTTAGTCCCCACAGCACAAGCTCACGCTTAGTTTGGGGCTAGGTAATTGGAGTGTGTTTGTTGAAATAATTTATTAATTTATTTTATTTTATTTATTAATTTTAGTAAATGTTGACATATAGCTATTATTTCACGGCGATAGGTAGGAAGCAGTTTAAATTGAAGGAACTGAAACCACTTTTACCCTACTGCGTCAAAAGGAGGGTCATGTTTCTCAAGCGTATGTACAGCTGCAGCTACAGCCCAAACGACTGGACAGTTTTTTGACAAGTGCTGGTTGGATTCGTCAGAACTGTGGTAGTGACACAGGCTATATCATTTAAAAAATGACGATAATGAAATAAAAAGGGGTGGGGGTGTTTTTTTTCTTACCATAGCAATATGGTTATCATTTCAAAAATAAATTACATTCAGTCGGGTATTTTGTTACTTTTTAATAGTAATGTTTGCTTGTTAAAAATGTTACTGGTATGTTACTTATGCTCTTTAATAACATGCAACGACTGGTTTAGTTTTTATGTAATAAAATAAAAGCTCACCTCCTTGGCATACATACATACAGCTTAACAAATCAATAAAAGCTCTTTCAAATGTACATACGCCTTCGCAACCAGGTGTGCCATCTATCGTATCGTAGTTGAAACTCGTAACTGTGTAAAACCTTGGTGAACTGCTTTCAGGTGAAATATAACTGAAACTAATAGTTCAACGAAATTATTGGCGGTGTCAGCAGAAAGATTGTCCTCACTATACGTGATGATTACCTACAGGTGTATCCAAAATTTTACCAGGGTCGTTTCTCCCCTGGCTACCTAGTTTTGAAGAAGGAACAAAATCGGAACTTAAAAGTTATTAGATCTTACTTCAAGGCTTGAGATTATTACCTGTGTTCCTATATGATACCTAAACTACATAATTTTCATAACTTTACATTGATTCGGTCGTAGCACGCTAGCCTAGTAAAATATTTCTACATCTTACCTTCTATCCGTTGCGTTACGAAAATGCTTAAAAGTTGAAATTCGTAAAATGTGTACATAAGATGACAAAATAAGGTATCGAAAGCATATTGATACCTACTTGCGTACGAGAGCTTAATTTTATCTAGAGAGCTAAGTTAATTAGCGTCGGTGACTTCGGTAAACAGTTTTATTGCACCAATCATCTGCAATGCTCTCTCTGTATGGAGGTGCCTATAAAATATATTCGTTTGATTGGCTTCGTAGATTATTAGCTGCTATTTGTGTTGTCAATGTTTATGACCGTTTTATGAGCACTGGCGGTTTTATTACGGATTCAATTGGGGTAGTCACTGATTTGATTAAGTCAAGCAATAGTTACTTTTCGTTTGTTATTAAATGATCATCATATTGCGAACATTTACAATGCTCTACCTTATAGTTGAGTTTATAGATTTAAAAGATTGTAGGTACTACTACTTATTCCGACTACTTACGAGTAATTTACTGATGCACGATTTATGTGTTATGTATCTTTGTGTGATCATATATCGCACACTTGGTAAAATAACGTCAGAAGTGCAAAAAAATGACAAATCGAGATTTTAGTCACAAATGATGTAAAATCGTTATTTTACATTATTTGTGACTAAATCTCGATGTAGTTCTGGTATTATTTAGTGTTTAGTAGTATGTGTGTTATATTTAGCTAGTTTTTATTATTATGATATTAAGATTTTCGTTGTAAATTATGATCCTTTGATAATTTTCTTAACTTATATTATTTCTTTGAAAAATTATTTATACATCGAATACTTTCATTATTTTAAATGCTGCTAGTGAAACTATTATTTAAGATCTTCGTAATTATGATATGTTTCAGATTTAAACTATCTGGACTGAAAACGACTAAACTAGATAGATACTTATTTTATGTATAGTCTCTCTCTCTCCTGGTCATCCCATCTAATGGTGGGGTCTGCCTTCTCAAATTTTCTTTTCCACTTTGCCCTATCGGACGCATACCTAGTCTACGGAGACATTGCAGAGTCTCAGGTCTTTCTTGACCACATCTGCCCATCTTGTTTTTGGTCGCCCTCTGGGTCTAGGCCCTGGGATGTGAATGCTACTAATGTTTATTTTTATTTAATTATGACCTGATTTTTGGTTGACTGATTAAAAAAAGTGAACCTGCTCTAAATATTTCATTGTCTCGTTTTTGCACGGTGCTCTTATTTTCAAATGATTTTACCATACAAACCTGTATCACAAGCTAACTAGATTTAGGAATAGCAAAGAGTTATGTTGCTGATGCCATTAGTGGGAATCATTTAATGATGGATCAACGCATTACATCTGATAGAAATAGCTAACAAGGTGCCATGTTCGATTTTAGAGCCTGTCTTCTCTGGTTTGCAATAAAGGACCTAAGTATAGGTAGGTACCTACTAAGACTAGATATGTCAAAGTAGGTACCTACCCCAGAAAAGGCCTAAGTAGGTATTACGAAGGCAAGTCATAGTTAAACATGTTCTTGGAGTAGGATCTTCAAAAGAAAAATCGGTTATTATTATGCATGTAATATATTTATTTCGAGTGGGTAGTACCACAGAATAAATAATAGTACAAGTGTACTACAGAGACACAGGAGGAAAACCTATGTCCAAGGATACCTCGGCTTGTAAGATCAATTTTCTGAATGCAATAGAAATCTAAGCATTACCTTTATGTTTCATTCAAAGAAGTTATTTTACATTTGAAAAATCAATAACCAATTGTGTACGAATTTCCTTATTTAATCAAATCTGGTCTTTAATTAAAGTAATTTAGTTAGCTACAAAAAAGGAACCCCATAACTTCTACAGCACTCCAAAAGTTTAAAAAAGCAGTCCTTTTATTACCCTTTAAGCATTGTTTAAGAGTTAAAAGAGGCAAGGGCGGGACCCTCCCAAAGTAACTGGCGACTTTTACCGACTCATTATCGACCTTTTTCTCATTTTATTTGTGCATTTACGAGATTGAACTGCTCCTGGTTAACCTGGATGTACTGTTTTTATGCTAGCATTAATGTTTGATTCACTTTCGTAATATATCAAGCTTTTCTTTTAACGACTGGCAGAAAGCTGTTTTTTCGTTTATTCGTTTTCCTTACGATGCGATATCTTTGAGATAAAAAATAACACTGAATGAACTTGTCGAAATCCTAAAATTTTTTGAGTAAGAATCTACAGGCTGTTAAATAAAAGTAACTCCGTTGAAATAAAGATTTAATTACAATCGTTACATAATTTTACTCACAATAATAATAATTAATAGGTATATATTCTATAAATATCTATATAGAACATTTAATATTAAGCGAATGTATTCGATTTGGTCACATTGAATTTTCATCCATTTTGCGTAGTTATTGAGAAGATGTCCTTATGTGTATTACATTGTTGTTGTAAAACATCCAAATTTAATATTTGTTGTAAGCAATTCTGTTTTGTGACCTATTACTTAAGGCTTAAAATATCTTAAACAAAATATTGCTGTGGGATCTTTATTACCAACACTGGTTGCTGGAATATGCAATACTTTATTAATAATTAATCGATGTGTGCAAACCCTTATTATTTATGCTTTTCACCAGTATTCACAATCGAACTTAATGTAAGCCTAGCTGCTCAAAAGATGTACCTACGCCTCGTGTATGCATGTATAGTGACAATTACAGTATGGAGCAAGTACTCGGGCTCATTTGTTGCGACTGTATTATCTAGTTCAAATATGGCCTCGAATAAGTTCTACTACAGAAACCTTATGAATTGCATTTTAAACTCCACTTCCTCGAACAGCGTCTTCATATACGTATGCATGTACCTAACACTTAACCCACATGACTAAAATCCAACATCGAACAAATAAAATCCTATTTAAAAATCCCTGATCCTGTCAAGAGACGACGACCGATTTAAAAATAAAATATTCAGAATATATTTATGTACAGTGTATTCTAATAATACTTTTAAACAATATTTATAAAACTCATTTCGATGTGTTCGTGAACGACATCGAATAGCGAAACCATATGAATTACTTTGTACACTTCTCCAGAAACTAAAAGTAGAAAATCTACAAAACATTTTATATACAATGACAACAACAATAACCAAATCGACGATTGCAAATCGACGATCGAAAATCGATATTCCATTTAGTTGTAACAAAATAAAATCATTGCTTTATATTAAATCGCGAAACCAAACTAACATCCCCTTTTACTAAATGTACAAATTTACTTAAAACTAGAAAGTAAAGTCTGGCACCTGAATAATTAACTTAATGCTCCAAATTATATTTATAACCAAGTTACAAAGTTACAATGGAAGAACTTAGGAAAATAGGTGAAAGCAAAAGATTCCTTTATGTCATTCGATCCCGACCTTCATTGAATGTACACAATAATTCACTAAAACCCATATGGTTACTTTTATTTTACATCATAATTGCGCATTTCGTGTATCTATAAATAATTTGGATATTATTTCAGTAACATTCTTAAATCTATAAAAATACTGAGCAATGTTGATTTTATACAATTTGATAGTCGAACATGTACCTAAAAGACAACCGTCAATATAAATCACATCAAAACAAAATGTATGTACCTTTTATACATTATATTAACCTGTGCATTTAGGAAGTAGAAATTACACTATGCGATGTACAAATAAATGTATGTCCAAATCAAATAATTTTACAAAGTTTCTACAATCGTTGTCGTACATTTAGCCATAGTTCTATATGCCCCTACGACCTGTGTCATTATGTTACTGAACGGAAACACTGTGCCACTGTGAATTTTTGACATTTTCTAATAGACGATGCGTGTGCAGCGACCCAGGTTTCACTTACTTTACCTGCAACAAAAAGAAATATATTTAACAAAACAAATCATATAGCTTCCACTTAAATATTTATATCAATATTCTATTTTGTAAACTTTGAATTATTCCCCAGTAGTGTATAACTTATTTCAAAACAATATGTGCACCCTTGTAAAAAGAATAGCGGTATTTAAATTAATAAAAAGAAGGTTCATTCCAATAGCTGTTTCGATTCTATCGCAGTGTCGCCGGTGCGAGCCCGCCGCCGCGTTCACACATATAAACCGAAAAAGAAAAAGTCTAAACCAATCGAGATGAGGTGACGAAACGTTCAGTCTCATTATCTGAGAATTTATTAACGAATCGCTCCGACCGGAAAACCGAAATGTGAAAGAAATAAAAATTCGACCTCGGCCGCGGTCATCTAAAGTTTGTACGGCGTCAATGAAAAAAAAAGCGAAACAGGTTGTCCAGACGAGTTGCGACTGAATGAAACAGAGAAGGACCCGAGTGAGGATCAAAGATAAGAGGGAAGATTAGAGCGTCGAAAAAAAGTAAAGCGGCTTTAATGTGGAGGTAGTGTTGTGAATGAAGAGGATCCATTGAGATTCCGCGCCCACGCACCGCTCACCGCGGTCATCGCGGCTGCTGCGCGCGCTTCTAAGAGACGCCATCAAGCCGAAACAATACTCATTGTGCATTCCACGTAATGTTTTTGGCTTAGTAACCCCTATTACAATATTATTCAAATCAGGCGCATACAATGAGATTAGAAGTAGGCGTGTGCTAGATCATTACTGATTTACTAATTTCATTTATAAAACCAACAAAATTTTTATTTGTTAGTAAGCCATAGAGAGAAAACAAATTCTACTTTTGACTTGGTTGGTTTGCTACTCGTACTAAAATTTTATCAACGCATGATTTGGTAGCGAATTTATTTCGCAAAATGATAAGTTAAAACCATACTGAGACGCTATTTAAGTCGAAACAAAAAACTGACGATTTTGGGACGTTCTTTTTGGGGCTACTTTAAAGGAATGCCGCGATAAGAAGTTATTTTCGCGTCAAGGAATTCGAGGGACAAAAAGGCGTGAAAAAGAAAATAATACAAAAGGTTATAGAAGTGAATTTGTGAGTGTTTGACTAAAACAAAATTCTTGGCGATGCCGTTCTGTGCGGCAGCGTCGAAAACGCGATTTATTGTAATGAGACGCGGATGCCTAAATGCCGCGGTCTCTTCTCAGAAAATCTTTGACGACTCTTAGAAAAATGCGACACCTCGCCTCCTAGGGGAAATACGTAGCACCACATTCACACGGTGCTATAATTCAAGCTAACATTTTTCGTCTTTACTCCATTAACTTCTTTTGTTTTGGAAAGACTTGAGGGAATCCAACGATAATCATACAATGTCATCATGTTTGAGACTATGGACTATGTAGTATGAAAATGCTTTTTGCGCTTTGTAGATAAAATAATTTACAGCAACTACCCTAAGTAATGTTATAGACACGCAATTTGGATTCGGATATTTAAGATCATTAAGTGACCAACAAATGGATGTTGTATTGTACTGATAAATATTTACTTAAGGAGATTAAATGCAAAACTATTATCAGTTACTACTAGTACTTGTTTGAAAGAATCACGTTACAGATTTACCGTATGTTTGTTGTTAAGATCACGTATTGGAAAGAGCTAATTTGGGCAGGTCAGCTTTGTACGTACTACGTAGGCGTACGGTGAGCGTCCATGACACTGACAAATGATGCAAGATTGCAATCTGGCCGCCCTCGCGCCGCGTCCCCTTCCGCCTCGACTCGACTCCATTGTTTTCAATTACCGACATGACACCCCAGCGCGAAACTCCGCTACTAAACCGCAACTCTGTTTATGGCTTTCTCGATATCTTTACTACAATCATCCATTTACGAGCGCGTCTCTCATTTACATGCGCACTTTACTTCACGATTCTCAAGCTCGACAATTTGAATCAATCAGTAACTCACCGCTAGTGGCGCGCGGTCCGCTTTCAGACGGCCGACACGAAACCGTTGGGGAGTTGTATTGAGCTGCAATAGGAAACAGTCACTCTTTTCACGTTGTGTAGAGCGAGAATTTCTCCTACGTTTACAATGTGTGCTCATATGTAAATAGAGTGTGCCTATCATTCAAAAACTGTAAATTAAGATTGTATTCACCTTTTATAGAAGGGCTTGAAGGCTGCAGATCCCTCGTTGTGATGGGGCTGATTGGGTTGATGGCTGTTTCCACCATGGTGGGGATTGTGGTAAGGGTCACGCTGTGGCGACTGCTGATGCCGGGGGAAGCAGTAGCCGGATCCACCGCCGCTGCCCAGAGGGTTTGCGACACTGGGAACCTTCATATTTGGCGGAGTTTGGGGCGGCGTGTCGGTCTGCACGTCAGGAAAGGCCGCAGGGTGCACGCACGGGTGCTGCCCGCCATACTGTCCGCCGGGGAAGCCTCCATAGCGGCCGTAAGAGCCACTGGCTGGGCTAGCAGCCGCCGTCGCCGGCAGTGCAAAGCCGTTCGAGCTGCCGTCCGCCGCAGCCGCGCGTTCAGGCCCATACGAGTGCTGGGGCCACGGCTGCGTGGCTGGCGGTGGCGTCTTACACGCTGCTGTGTCCGCCAACGACCAAATCTTCGGCTTCGAAGCAGGAATGGGCACGCCGCAGTCGGACGCGCCGCGCTTCGACTCCTCCTTGATACCGTAGCCGAGCAGCTGGTGGTGCATGCCCTGCAGCATGTCGTCCCCTTTTCGCTCCTCATCTGTAAAGATAATCATTTTCATCGATCATACTTATGTCCGACCGGCAATAAACGCGCGGGCACGCGTCATCGCAATCAGATTTGTCGCAAAGCCGTTTCCATAACGAATCTAACAACAATAAAAAGAGCTTAAAAAAGGATCGATACGCGGATTGAACGATCGCCATGACCGTTACCGGGCGGCCGTAAGTTTTAGCTAGTAAGAAGCGGAATGATGGTCTCCCCAGAAAAGTCGTGTGAAAATACGTTTGGCGTGCAGTGACCCATTCGTTAAGTGGTTATCCGATTAGCGAAGTGAAAATACCACTTTGGGGCGCGACTCCCCTGCCGCGGGCGCTGCCGTCGATCCCTTTCGTATTTAAGCTGAGCATTTATTTCGCATTTCCCGCCGCTCCCCGCGGGCCGGGCCGCACGCTCCTCGCGGAATGTGCACAGCGACACAATTAATGGTCAACCTCGCTTTTCGTCTTTCTTCTATTTTGTTTGCTTGCGTATTGCTTTATTTCACGATTCAACACAAATTAACGATCCTACCTTTTTTTTTCAACAAACGAATTGCACTTTTAATATTTTCCTTAAGTCTTTAATAGAATAAAATCAACTCGATGCTTAGTAACGAAATTTTCTCCCGAAAAATTGGTATTATTGTACAATTACACAAAAATGTTTATTCAGCGAAATTTTATAAGGCTCTAAGTATTATCATAATGCCATTTTCCGTTGTAAAGTGGGTTTTGGGGGGTGAGGGGCGGGTTGGGCCACTAATGAAATTCAGAAGGGAGGGAGGCGCGACCGCTCGACTTCATTCTCTTTATTCCATTTAATGCTGACTGCTCCTAGCTTTTAAGAGGGGTTATCCGTGTTGCCCTCCTAGGGATAAATAGGGACGCCACTGATACTCCGCGCGAAGATATTTATCCGGCAAATTGTTTTAATTTTCATTGTATTAATCTAATAAAGGCCCACAACGATGGGCGATAAGCGCGAATTGGACAATTCCGTAATGTTTTATTTTGCCAACGTATTTAATGTATCCGTTGGGTTAATTTTGCAAATTGTCTGGGAAATTGTTTATTTCGTTTGTATGTAATTAGTAATATGCAATGTTAGAAAGTTTCCTTTGATTTTAATTCTTTTAATTTTAATTCTTTGAACACGCGATTTCGTTGTTATGCTAATACGAAATGAGCAGTAGGGTAAATACTAATTAGGTGACTACTTCAATGTCATGTTTTGCTAAAGTATTTTTTTACTTGTTCAGAATATTGTATACAAAGAAGAGATTTTCATAAACTTCAAACTGTACAAACTCTTACATTTTACGACTGAAAAATGATAAGTAGTGAGATTTCACTGTGGGGTTTCAGAACAGAAGTACATATACATACACAGAGACACAGTTTAACTATTACATTTTACATGATAGTATTCACCCTTAACTTGAACTTGGTTCTATACCAAGCAGCTTTTCTAATTTTGGCACCTCTCTTTTATTTCTTTAGTCGACTTCTTACCTGGCTTGTCTATATAACGAAGAATGAAGATAAGTACTATAAACGATAAAGCTTTACTTTGTCAAGAACTCATCGCTGTTGTAGAATATACGTACTTTTGACTGTTAGATGTAATTCAGCAAAATACTACCTATTCAGGTAAGCAGATTATCTGATACTATATCCATGAATCCCGATACGATTATTAAATGTAAACGCATTTATCAAATCGTTTCTATTTTCGTAGATTCGCGTCGTCCTACGATTAAGTTCATCTAAATTGTCACCACCATCGCTCCATATTAATAACAAAAGGCGTCGAAATACTGTATTTCACCATCGGATCTGCAATGAATGTTTGCCTGGAAGCGACACACGCCTGTGTCGCAGCAAACACGAGCGTGGAAATCGCGGGAGCACTTGATACGGAGTGGTTTTTCCCTTTAGTCACCGGGGGCGCTAGAGGCGCAATAAAACCGGGAGCGCACCATACCCTGGCATGCACCTGCGCATTTGCAGCCAGCAATGTGTGAATCACTCGAATCTCATATCGAACGGGATAAGATGGGCTTGATTGACGAATGAATACCGAGCTTAAGGCTCGTGGCAGTGAAATCAGGTTTTACTAAACACTTTGGTATGATATTTTCAGTATGTTTTTTATAGATGGTTTGTCATACTTAATAATTTTACTCCGCTTGGTTTACCTATCGATAAGTAGCAGTAACATAACATTACCACAAACAAGAATTACCAGCATAATACTATGCATAATTTAATGACTTTTTGCCCATTTTTAACTAGTCTAGTCGGTCGTAACTGTAAGCAATGAGTATTAAATTGTCATACGCATGGTAGAGAAATGTCGTGCGGTCGCCGCATCGTCCCCGCACTCGCCGAGGTTGCTGCAATTTATTAGTGCTCGTGCGACGTCCGCCCCGATGCTCACTTGTTTCTTCCACTCAGTCCCCATTAACGCGCGGGATTAATATTTTGTTTGCGATGCGTGCGCTCGCGACGAAAATTAACATTTATTGGCGGGGGTCAAAATGAAGCTTTTATTCATGAGTGGCTTAGCCCCGGATAGTTCTGATGTTTGTTTGCCGATGACGGCCTAGCGATCGCGTGTGAAAGCTTTTATATCGGCTTTGTTTGCCGTGACTTAAAATGATATATTACACGTCGCGAACATTGACGTTTCACGAAAAGAATGGTTATGCATAGTGTGTTGTGGTTTGTTTACACAGTGCCAGGGACTTGGAGAGAAAATATTTCATTTGCCATGAAGATTTTTTTTTGCAGTGAGTGATTACCAGCAATTAATGGTATTTTCTAACTTATTTTAATACAGGTCGGTTTAATAAGAACTGTTTGTACTTAAGCAAATCATTCTATAAAATTCAAATATCCTAATATTTTACTAAAAGGGTAGACCCCTCGCAGGAGTAGGTATGCTGAAATAGTTTTCTTGATCCAGCTTTGATGTCAGCATAGGCCATTTAAACTATGATGACCGGTTTGTTAAAATTGAATAAAATTGTTAGATTTCCTAACTGTGCCTCAGCGCAGTCCAAATAAAATAAAAATATTTTTTTTTGTTGTAGACCCCTCGCGTGGTGTATTAAAAGCGCACTCGGTCGATTTTTAATGTTGCACTTTGCAAAAATGTTCTGAACCACTTAAAACGGCTGCACACCCCTGCACGCCGCAGTCACCGCGGGGGCGCGTGTCTATTGAATGCGTGGGGAGAACTTGCGTTTTTTTTTTCTCATAATCGGTTAGGGTTGGTGCGAAATCACTAAATTAAGGAAACTGTTGGTATTTCAATAAGTTGGTAGGCCTCAAATTAATGAAACTGGACTCTACGAGGCACATGTGCGGATTGTCTTGCAGATATCCCTAGTAAATTATTTTATCATTTGTTACCAAGTGGTTCAGTTAAATTACTTGGTTCATTCAAATACCTAACTTCTAAATAGTGATTGTGAAGTGCAAAAGTACATATTAAACATGTCACGTGTATCATATGTAATAGTACTGTCGTTGATGATAAACGATCCACCATTTTTTTTACAGGTTAGCTTAATTAAAAAAGTGAAGACGTGGTTTATACCGTGGTGGACCTTTTTTCAGAACGGATCGTTAATAAAACCAGCGGTCGTGATCTAACATGATTTATGTATTACCCTGAAAATATATTCTGGAAGTACCTACATTGAAGTTTAACTTACCAAGCTACACCTGCCAAAAGATACAGTAAGTTTAACGAGTCATGATTTAAGTATTTAGTTAATTTAGATTAACACCAAACACCCAATGCAAGGACACACTTCCATGTCTCAGCTCTCTTTTACTAGCGAATTTGAGGACCCTAAGTGATGTTGGCGGCAACGTTCACACCGCGAATTAAGAGTACTTCTGTCCCAACAATAGTCGGCTTCATTAGGCGACGTATGCCGCCGTTAGCCGTGACGCCCCACGCCATTAGCCGTGAAGTTTGCACTGAAAACACTCCTCCACTATCCTTACTGCAACAATAGCCACTTATAATTTATGCTGTTGACAACCGAGACTAACAACCCTTGCTGTTATGTTATTGCCTTTCTACAGTCACACGTTCCGCTTCTGCATTTTATGATTGCACTTAAAAACCCCCAACGAATTCATCGATTACATGAAACAGAGCTGAAAATGTTAAAATGTTAAGCGAACAACGACAAAGACCGCACCGAAAAGGTTCCACATTCAATTGGAACACATTATAAATCCCCAAAACCGTACTTACTTACGTTCCGACGGAATATCCTCATAAAAGAAACGATCCACGAACTCGACAAATCCTTTGGCAAGAACATGAAGTAGGGCAGATCGTCTGACAAGGCGAACGCGACCTCCGAGCGTCGCCTTGTTGTACCGAGCACCCGACGAACGGAAGGAGCGTTATATGAAATTTGGGCCCTGGCGCCGCCCACTAGTACGAATAGGAAATCCGGGAGCGAGGAGCGGTTACGCACAGTTACACGCCTGAGACCAACCCTCCCGGCGCCCGTGCCCCTCTTACCTCCTCTTCACATCCCGTAAACCCTCCGGCCCTCAGCCACGTTATGCCAATTCACTCGACGATTTATACACCGACAAAATTAAAGCAATTTTAAACGTTTAACGACATTGACGCAAACTGTACATAAACATAAAGCGGACAATTCACACCTAAAATAGAGAAATACTTCGCATTCGCAGGTGCAACGTAATATACTTTACTAATACAATTCGCTTTGCAAACATCGTAATGAATCAGAATAGGAAAAAGCGGTGAAAGGGTAAAATAGATTTTGGTCGGTAAACATTTGAAGGGTAACTTGATATCACAACATCCTTTTAAACAAACCAACTTAGCTTTCAAATGTTTCCGGGTAAAGCTTCGAACAGACCTTTAACTGCAAACAATATTACCTTGTTCATTCATATCGAAATTGTATGTATGAACTAAATATTGTTTACTGAGCTTATGGTCTAATCGGAGCTTCGAGATTGACACTTAACGAACCTTTGTGAGCCTTTGTTTTTTCGTCTTGCTCGTCCTTATCCTTTTCCTCATCAGAGAGCATGGTGTCATCGTCATCGTCTGTTTTGTTTTTCGGCTCCCACGTCATCTTATTTTCCTTCTTCAGGCGGCGGCGCGCGTTGGCGAACCACGTCGAAACTTGCGTCAGCGTCATCTTGGTGATGATTGCGAGCATGATCTTTTCTCCTTTTGTTGGATAAGGATTCTTTTTGTGCTCGTTCAACCACGCTTTGAGTGTTGCGGTTGACTCTCGCGTCGCGTTTTTCCGCCGTGCAGCTAAATCGTATCCAGCTCCATATCTGTCGACAAACATGTTTATACTTACATATACCTATGAGAAACACCGCTTCCGGCCTTAAATAAAAACTCGCATAGGCCAATTTAACATATTGGATCGAGCCATATTTTCATAGGTGATAATAAAATTAATATTTTATAAATGTTATATACCAAAAAACTCATAAGGATGATATGATAGTGTTTTAGATTTACAGATGCTTCGACTTTTCAGTGATTTCATTGAAATTCTAATATTACCACCAGAAAATTTCGTGTATCTACTCGTTACGATTTATACCTTAAATCGTTTACAACGTACAATAAACTGGCTTTTAAATTCGTAGCAGATAGGCGTTTTATTTGAGGCAATAGATTTCTCGTAACGGCAGCAAAAATAAAGCTATCGAGGCACTGGAGCGACATTCGATACACTTTTTAGGACCCACGGTCCCATTTGCATCCGCATTCTGAACGTAATTGTGGCGAACCGTCGATCCCTCGACAGTAGTCGTACCTGACTTCGATTTTCTCGTCGACATGACAAAGGCGCGGTCTAAGGGGCCCAATAAATAGGTTTCTCGCGCGAAAATAGTTAAAAACGGTCCCCGCAATGCTGTGAGGTATACGCAAATTGTGACGTTCCGTGAACTGTGTAGAGTATACTATCGAGAAAAAATATTTTGCTGTATCATGTAAACCATGACACGGAATGTGATTTGCGAAAGTGACAGTATTTGTTATAGGTATTTTCATTCTTCTTCAGATTGTCTATCATCAATCTAACAGAACCAGCTACATAATTTATTATCTGAGAATCAAAAGACGTGCTTTAAAAAAATGTTAAATCAAGTAATTCATCATAGTTTCAGATGTAAGTTTTATTGATTTATTTTCTTGGCTTTTTTAAGTTGAGACAGTTGTTCCACTAGAGGGCGGGCCGTTGCAACTGATTGCAACTGCAAGGCGGTGCAGCGCAGGCGTGGGTACCGTGGGCGTACTCGACACCAATCGATCCAGTCGCCATCTTGCGCACCGGACATCACCGGTATTGCCAGTCTGCAGACGAGCGACGGCGTCGCACGAGCCTTTCAAAGGTACCCCGCACCGCCAACTTCGGTCACGCGACATTCAACTTTCATAAATGTTAGCCCTTATAACTAGTCCACTTTGGTATCAAATCAAATCAACTTTACTGTCAAAGACGAAAACCGAGTGTCTAAACCCGAACATTAGTTGGAACACGAATAAGCTCTTCAGAAATCTGCCGCGGTTACCGACGACAGCGGTGCGGGTTGGGGTAATCTAAGCGCTTTAAAGCTGCTGTGATTTCTATCGAGATAGCAATCCTTTTTCAGCGCTGAAGCCGCTTTGTACGTTCCGCTTAAAGCTTACTAATTAATTTAGACAGTCCACTTACTCGTCGCGCCCGCCCTATGAGAAGAGGAACACATGCACTTGGTTTGGATGTTAATACATTCACGGGCGGAAATGCTTTGTATCTTTGTTAATTTGGGGACGAAAACATAATACCGATGCTTGGTTTAGATTTATGCTTTATATTTTGTGAAGTCAACAAACGGCGGAATTCATTCACTGTGACGTTTCCTGCATTTATTACTCGCATTTAAGTAAGTTGCCTTATTGTTTTATGCTGATTATATTATTCATACTGCGGTTAAGTATTTTGATCCTTGTGATTTGGGTTCGGTTCTGACATTATGAGACCGAAAAGTTTTGAATATTGTTTTGCAGTGCAAAATCAGTATTTTGATTAAATAGTTAATTCCAAGAACGGAATCAGATATAATTTTTCTTGAAACGAATCTATACAAATATATTGAAGGCATATTAAAATGTGCTGGGAAAGTAAATGAAATAGCGGATTCTATAGACACTTCATTGTTTTGTCTGAATGTGGGCTAATATTTGTGCGTATTCAATTCAGTGGTATTGAAGGTTTACTATGTTCCCGCTTGGGGGAATCGCGGCCTTTACGTCCCCTCTCGTATTCTACCTATGTAAGGTACATAAGTAATGCCTCCCCACTGGGACCGGGCGTATTAGAATTAGGACTCGTTACAGAAATGCGAGTGGTCTAGGCGTTTCCGTAGGGATTGTTGTGTATTTCTTGTTGTACTGAACCTAAAAATAGTGCTTTGAGTATGTTTGTGAAATAAAATTGTACGCACCAAATTATGTCATGTAAAGAAATGATTCTTTAACTTTATTTAGGTACTCATTTGTTTGTATTTTGAATTAAGTAAAATGGTTTTCTGTAACTCATAAACTACGGAGTAAGGCATTTACATATATGCATTAGGCAATTTTATATATGTACTGTATTATCGATTTGTTTGTCATGGTTCTAACTAATGTGTTCTAAATTATGTACATAATTTACATGTAAATTGACTTGCCTTCTGATAAGATACTAATTAATGTCACTGATGCTTACATTACGCTTACATTGTCAATCGAAGATCGAATCTCATGGCTTACCGACTGTCATACCGAGAAATCCATTAGCACTGATATGTATTACCTCTGATTAACGTTAACAACTTGTGATCTGCCTTGTCTGATTACTATTGTAAGGTTGATTAGATTACTAGGCGACATAATAAGCTAACACATAGTTCAGTAAATAGTTAGTTTTTATAACATAATCCAAATTATTTTTAAGTACTCATACCATGTGTTTTCCACGAGTTCTTAAGTGTCGTAAAATAAGCAAATGTTGCTTGTATATCTTTCAGACACTTACATCTTATATAATAAAAACGGCAATCCGAATTGTCTCTCCTAAACATTTGAGTGGTATTTTTTCTTACATTCCTTGTTTGGTTTATTTAAGAAGTAACAGCCCAAATCGTTGGCACACAAACTGATTCCCTTAGAGCTCGGGGCGCGGTAATTTCCTGCGTATTTTGATCTCAATGGTGCGGTACAACTCCCTCGACTCTTTTCTCTAATTTTTGTACGTTTTCTGTGCTCGACTCTTGTGTTAAATATAGCCGAGTAATTTTTCATTTCGGCGCGCGGCGGGCGTGGCAGATTACAGGCTGTTCCAAATAATAAGCCAACGGTACTTAACTGAAGTGAGTCTACAGTCGTGGCCAAGTTTTGTTGTTCGTGCACAGTTTTCACCGCACTCATTCTCTTCTGTCCATTTATTTGGCCCGGCCAACTTATTGCAGCACGTTTTATGAAACCCTTATGAAGTTTTTCCTTTCATGATGAATATAACAACATTTTTTTGGCAACCGTTGGCGATTGTATTTTCAAGTGAATTAATTATACATCACGATGACCTGTATTGTATGAGAACGTACGTTTTTTATCATTATTGCAGGTTTCAACAAAGCGTGGTTTCATTCTTGTCATTGAGTAAGAGCATCCTATACATGAGATAGTGAACAATTGTGTGGAGTATTGGGAGCGCTATATATCACGGGATATTTCCGTGCTTGTCCCGGCGCTCAGTTATATCGCTACGTCTTTTTTACGCATAAAAACTAATGTCGCCTCTAATTATTTTTAGATTATAACGCACCGCTTGCTATATATTAAGTCGAGTGGAGCCGAATTGTCAGCATAACTTCGCTTTGATGTATCATGATTTGTTTTTATTTTCAGGCAGTTCCAGGGTGATTCATGGACGGATAAATTTCAAGTGCGCCGTGAAACGTATATTTAATTGATGTGTCCACATAATACATTGTTATGACACTCTTACGACGACTATTTTTGAATTTAGTGGACGATTTAATGTCCATTGTTAACGTTATACAATTTTAAAGTAAGCTTTTCTAACTATCAAGCTTTTCCGTTGCAGCATGGCAAATTGTAAGTCTGATTATTTTTTAATTATTACAGCCATTGATGATCTGTATTCAAGACAAGATATGCATGTTTGTATGGTGCAGTGAAATGAAAAATTTATGTTAATGATCGTTGTTCTAATTGCTTAATTGAACCATGATTATACGGTAAATGGAATTTAATTGTTATTTAACTGTCGGTTGTTGCGATAATATTATGTTGGATTCTATGTCTAAGGTGGTCGAGATTCCATCCACAGTGAATGCTCTCAACCCGTCGTCGGACGGGTAGGTCATTTGGCCCAAAACGTCAACACAACGCGACAAGCGATCGAGTTTCAAAGAAAAACTGTGAATTAATCAGGCGCTAGCGCGAAATGGATGTGGCGTCATTCGTCTTTGTCACACTTTCGTGTTCATATACGTCGGAAAGGGACGGCGGGCAACCGGGAGTGGTTACCCGGTCATTTGTCCCTCGCGGCCGACACGCATCGCGGCCCATAGGCTAGGTGTGCCTTTATCAAGCAAGCTGCAAACTCAAAGCTATACGCATTGACTTATCAAAAAGTCATTATAACAACTCCCCGCTTATCTATCAGTTTTTGTAGCGCTTCACGTGTTATCATGTATTGCGAGTACCGCAACGCTATAAAATTGCATTTTTCAAAAGGTTAGTTGTTCACCTTTTAATGTGCTCTAAAGTGATTAAATCGATGAAAGTATTGATACCACAAACCTTTTACTGTTTAATTTAACATACTACTTGTCATCATCACCTTGCCATACCATAATCATATTTGACACTTAGTACCTAAGTGTTCATTTTAGTTCATTGCCTCGAAAATGTCTGAGAAAATAACATTATTTAACAAATCATGAAAATAAGATATGTTTACTAATTAATTACATATCATATCTTTTAATGTTTAAATATGTTCAACGAGTGATAACCCTAAAATACAGGTTCATATTACATGTCTAAGCGTCCATCGAACGATATAAAATGAATAGTTAACAAGTTAATAATGACAGGTGATTTGGCGATGCCTGCTTTTGAAACTCGATAAGTATAAACGGTGGAATAAACAATCGTACACATTAACGTTCTTAACTGAGAATGAATGTGCATTAATAAAATAGTCTATATTTAAATAATAATATTTTTTAGTTAGGGTAGCTGTGAAACAATATGATGTAATATTGTTTTATGCTAGTTAGAGGCACAATATCTGTGTGTAATATTCTTATATGAGTAACAAACAAATGTAAACACAGAGAAAGAAAGCAATTTGAATCTATCACCCGAGAAAAATGCGGCTCAATCCACGTTGTTACACACCCGCTCGGGAAGGGGATACATTTGCACAAAATAAAATTTATTAAAGTCAAAGCGAGTCGCCAAATACAAACATGAGCCTTTCGCATTGCAATCTATTAGAGAGATAAGTTTCGATAGGGAGGTATTATGTTAATCCTAGCGCGGCGCGGGCTTTATCTAAAGTGTTCTGGACCTATGGGGTCTTTTGGACCCTGGGGACTTACCCGTAGGCAGCGAGTGTCGGGTCGTAGGGGTAGTAGCCGCCGGAGGGTTGCAGGCCCGCTGACGTCCATGCAGACATCTCACCGCCGCCCTCCTTCAGCGCGTAAGGGTTACTCTGAAACATCGCAACGTCCAATAAAAAACACAATCAATCGGTCAGACTTTCTTTAGATCAGATATTTTTGGGCAGGCTTTTAATCAACTGTATAGTTAAATCTTGGGTTTTTATCACACATTATCACACTTTAACTAAATGATACGTATCATGCATGTCTTAAGTAGGCTATATGCAAATGAAACTTTATACCTTATTGATTGATACAGAAAGCGAAGCAATAAATTTAATATTTTAAGATGTCGACGAATATGATAATATTAATGTTATCTTAAGACTAAATAATCCAATTTGAATTCTCAACTAAGACAAGTGTGATATAGTTTAATGGCTGAATCATTTCAAAATGTCATTAAGTGAATTAAACTAGCACTCCGCACTAAGCTCGCATGTAATCAGATAAATCTCGACGCGTAATACCTTTCAGTCAATCGGGCTAACAAATACGTCGGCTTGAATTTAATTAAAGTTAACTTAATAAAAGGGAATAAACTCGGGTGA
Organism: Pyrausta nigrata; assembly: GCA_949316185.1. Lineage (NCBI taxonomy): Eukaryota > Metazoa > Arthropoda > Insecta > Lepidoptera > Crambidae > Pyrausta > Pyrausta nigrata. The sequence continues at coordinate 8,994,278 of OX438936.1, forward strand.
CAATAAAAGTCCCAAGTGTGCGGGCTGACATATCACTGGCGTATTTGCATAATATAGATGCGGAGGGTTAAACTATTAAGGCACGCGCACCCTCGCGCGTGATAGTTGTTTAACTGTCGGATAGTGAGTTCGGAAGGGGCCAAGTGAGCAGTGAACACTCTTGCACTTATTCGCATACATTAGGAAAAGCTAAATTAAAAGTGTGAACGACACCCGGGTTCGCATCCCCTGTTTCGTCGCCCCTCGCAAGATACACTAGCAACGACTTACTTATTACGATACATATAGATCCCTGTTTGCGAACTGTGATAACTGAATAAGAGCAAACTTATTGTCCCTATTTTCAGAAATACTTGTGGCGCAATATTGTAAAGTTGACTGAAGAGGACTTATGACTAGGTGACTATTCAGATAAAAGAGTTTATAAATAATTTTTATGATTTTGCATAGTATAGTTAGGTGTACTTAACACGTAAGGCAATAATATAAAAATTAATAGCGAGAGGAATCTTTTTTGTTACCAGTCTGTTTAGTGAAAAATATATATCGTTTAATAGAAAATGAAAAATGATGAAGTAACTTTTGCCATTAGCATGGTAACAGCCATTCCAAGATGATGGCTTAATTATTGTTCTAAGCTGGTAGTTATGTGTACTAGCTAAGCAGGTTGTTTGTTCGTTTCATTGCTTGAACAAATTGTGTAGCATCGTTACTGTCCGGTCAACATAATTAGGAACTTAAAAGAAGCGGTAGGTGGAAACTTATTTTGATATTTTTAGCACATTAATAAATGCGTATTTTACTTCACAATTTACTGTGATAAAATTTTAAATACAAGACCTTAAGACGTCTTATTTCTTTCTTTCTTTTTACCTTTACTAAAATTTGACTATAGGTATACTTTCTTGAAAAGGTAAAAAAATACTTTACAGATCGTGGGTGTGTAAATTTCGATTTCTATCCATATCAGTGAGTATTGTTTCTGTCTTTGTAAATAATATTAAATGCTAAATATTTACTTATTATGTAAAATGCGAATCAAATTACGTTGTACACAACGTAATCTAATAAGACTATATACAATGTTCATACATCTGTTAGAACTTCTTATAAGGGATTTGTGTAACAGTTAATTTAAATACTGGTTTACATAAACCCAAGGAATTATAGCCTGTGCAATTAAGCTATTATTCATAAGTACTTGTACTGTAAAAAATATCTAGCATTTGTTGATGTAAGAAAAAAATATAGTAATCTTTTATAATTTCAGAATCAAAAAAATCTTTATCCATTTCTTTCCATTGGCCAGATTGGGTCATGTGACCCTGATGGGTCGCAGGCCTAGTTTAATAAGCTAGGACATAATATGACAGTGACATCATGCTTTGACACCGTTTTTTATTACCGTTATACTTGTACTAGTTGTATCATTACCGCCAGCAATGAGCGATTTTCCTAGTGTCAAAAATCAGTATTTATAAATCCGCTAGATGGCGTTGAACAAAATACATAACTTTTAATGTTAAGGTTTAGGTTATTTTAGATACGCGCGTACTGACTGGTTTATTTTTTTAACAATTTAGTGATCATCAAGACGTTTTTTCAATTTCATTTCATATCTGTACACGTAACATTACAATATTTTGTTTTTGTTTAAGCTTAATGATTTCGACGCAATTTTATATACCTAACTTAGATGAACAGCACCATCTATAAACATATATAAAACTAGAATTTTGAGCTGTCACAAAATCCCTCATTGCGAAGCTAAGTAATCTCACACTTCTTTTAGCAGAGTCGTTTGCAATCTCAGGCCCTATCATTAATGATCATGGCACGTGGCTTCCTCCTTGCTAATGCTGGGGGCGCCACCATCATCACTCATAGTTAGCCAGGTCCCTCACAGTCGGCGCGTCAGGAAAACGCGCATTTTTATCTCAGACCCACAAAAGAGTTGCGAGGAATTTGTCACTGGCCTTTTTTGGGGACGAAACATAATTTACGAATTGCAATGATATATATTAATGTTGTTAAACTAAGTAAATGTACACGTGTGTTTATTTATCCTGCTGTTTAGTTTTGATAATTCGATTTGTATATTGTCGTGAACAAAACAAAATATAACTTACTCTAATGTTATAGTCTGTGCAATACGAATATCGATCATATCAATGATTGATGACCTAAATATGTAATTAACCCTTTTCTAATAAAAGATACCCGTCATTTGATTTATCGTTCATTAATTCGTTAATAAAGACGTCACGCTTTACTTCACGCTAATTTGAAATTGATCTATGCAGAGCAAAATAGTTATTTAAAAATCTCTTCGTGACAAATTCCTCCCCTCTTACCGCCAGACTGAATCTAAACAACATTTTAATCAATTCTCCACAGAGTTCGCGAGTCAGCGCACAGATAGACTCATTACACCAACCCCAAATAAATATAAACAGTAGCAAAGGGGCCGGCCCCACTATTAACGTTATTCACACGCGTCGCTAGACCCATAAATAAGAGCCAACTAGGACGCCTGCGATTGCGACCCTAGAACAAAAAACACAAGTTCACGATCGAGTGATCGGTGCGGTTCATAAATAAACCTCGTTTTCATTGCATTAAACTGGTGATAAGTTATTTGACGGTTCATAAATTCGTACCCCATCCGCGTCTGCCTTATTGAGGCACGGGGCGCCGCGCCCGAGGCGCCTCCGTGGCCCGCCGCGCTGCCAAATCGACCACTCTATCATCCGACGACGCAGCTTCCTGGCTACAGTACGCCAGTTAAACCCTTGATTTTACTCCGATGTCGTGTTAGGCGATACCATTTTCTGCTTTATAAACCGTACTCTAGCGCTAGCAGTGCCCCTGTCATTTGGTTTCAGTGGCGCGATACGGGGCATAATTTTCCCATGTTGCCAAGATGTACTGAAATATTTAAATTAACTGCAACTATGCAAGTATAATGGCGCCGATCGACACATAGTTAAGATGGTATACGTGAAGATACGTTATCATGTAAATGAACGTGTAAAAACAGTAATATTCGCGGTATGAGCATCGCGTGATACCTACGACAGAAGACGGCGACCTCGATTCGATCTCGATTGTGTTCGAATGGCGTAACTTGACAGGACTCCTATTCAGAATTGTTTGCATATAGAAACAGAACAAAGACAGGTGTAAATATTAAACCCCAATAAATACCGCAATTGCAAAACGCAATACACCTCGCCCAGGACTACATGAGATTTATTGGAGTAAGGGTATTCAACATGAAACTCTAATTTACAACAGAATATTATTCGGCCCATAAAATAATAATGTCGGCGTGCACTAGCAAAAATCTGAAAGTGAATTGTAGCGAGTGGAAAAAGAATGACTCTAAGTGGATAAAAAGCGAATACAAACGAAAAAGTCATTTCATGCCGCACGATAGTGACGCAACCGGCGGGCAGTGCTCGATTCGGAATCCTATTCGATTCTAGTTAAGGGCGGTATTTGCGGGGCGGGCAGACAACGTGGCTAAGTTCAATAAAGCTTTCCCCCAAATAAGCCATAAAACGACGGCATCGGGCGCGGGCGCTTTAGGTAGGTATGTTCCCGTTCCAATTATTTGTTTGTGGAGGCATAATAATTTTATTTTACGTTTTATTTAACATTTATTTCGTTACGGCAATTTCACGGGTATCAAAGAATTGCTAGATTGTGATTTAAACGGAATTGGTTATTTTCCACTTCGACGGCTGTAAGTTTAGTATATTTCATTGTATTGAGTTAATGAAATTTTATTAAGCGAGATGTTATGTTCCCGACGAAAATATTTTATTTTACAAGCCATATAAAATTTAAATTTAACTGTGTTAGGTTAGGATTGAGTTGTTTCGTTTGGTCATTCGATTTGACGAGTGCTTTTACTGTGTGAGAAGAATAACCTTTGTTCCAGAAAGTTGTTTGCTTTTCAATAAATAATAACAATTAACGCAGTCTCTCTTGCATTTTATTGGATTGCTATCGTATTTTTTCAAGCAAATATTTTACATATACGAGTATATTTAATTTATTCAAATCTTTCGCTGTGTCTATTTTTAATGATCCCCTTAGTTGTACTAAATAAAGGAAAAGTAAACATAATTAAATTAAACCCCGATGACGAGTCCGCGATGGCGCCGGTTTGTTCATCCCGCCATAAATAAATAAACAATAAACTGGGATTAAACAAGTCAATTGGAACTGAGGCACTGACAATGTGCGGTCAGGTTTAACTGCCTAACCCGAACGCAGCCGATCCGTAATTCAATGATCGTAAACGCTGGCAATGATATCAATTAGACGGCCCCGAGACCGATAAAGCTCCGCTTTAATTAGGAGAACAAACAACAGACGGTCGGTAATGAGCCGTGAGCGTGTGGAGGGCGAGGTAATTAGGTCGGAGGGACTGTAGAGAGGGGGCGATCAATTATTGAGTCTTAGTGATTGATTTGGTCGCGCTCCTCCTAGCCCGCGACCGCGAACCACGGTGCCCTCAAAGCAACCTCGCTTTTAATCCCAATTCACAGTTTCATTTGTGAATTAACTAAGCATTATGAGTATGTCCATAGTTTTACGGACCCACAATGGTAACTATGATGATTTTTGCTAAATACTTACACTGTTTAGCAAAAGTGGACGTAAATGAATATTTTAATCTCAGCAGCAGCTTCTGACGTAGACCGATCGCTCATTGAAAACTGCTAAAAAATATTGACCAGACAAGAAGTTTTTTAAAACTAGGTGTATAAAATGTAAAATTATACGGCATACATACCATAATCTTAACTAATACTATGCCTTTAAGTAGCAAAAGGTACATATCTACGTCTAACACCTAGTCACATTATTACAATATTTTAGTAGTACCTTCCTTACTACATATTATTTGTATAAGTACAAAATGCTTACGCACTTAAAGATTTAATGATTCTGCAATCCCAACTCGGCAGTAAGTAGCTGTAGCGGTGGAGTAGATATCACTGGCTCACCGCAACCAAAACCACCGCCTGAACCCGAACCGACCTCACTTTAAATTCCACTTTACAGCACTTCATTTAAACTCGTAAAACTTTGACTTATTTAAACTTGTGTTATATTAAATTCAATTTAATTGATCTCACTGCAAATCATCAAATAATCGGTTATTATTATCATTACATTTTATCGCCCCAACCACGAAACCACAACCTAAATAACTCAATCCACCCTCATCGTTGCTAAAGACAAAACTAAATAATAACTTATATCAGGTGCTTTTTCTTTAGTTTTGCTCCTAACACGTAACCCAAATGATCACAGAACAAGCCATTAATATCTACTCATTAGGCCATCAAAACTCTTGTTAATTAACTGAGTTCGCTAATTCAAACTAAGCCTATGACCTTTATTTAATAATTGCCCAACAAACCGTGCGACAGCTCATAAGAGTTTCCGGGAGCGTTTATCGCATAACGTTTTTATCTGATGTCTTGCTAATAGCCATCATTGGAGGGTAAAACGCAGCTGTAAAGGCTCGTATAAATTACTTATAAAATAAGGACATTAAAAACCATTTAGAGCAATAACTGTTATAGAGTAGAGCTATAAATAACTTGTATAAATTATATGCATTATTTTGATACAAAAATAAATGTTGGAGATGTCAGTGTTAATGGTGTCTGCGGGGAGGTCGCGACTCGGGGAGACGGGACAATACGCCCCCGGTGCGCTTTTGTTGTCCCGGATTCTGCTCGTGACATCTGTCCGAATCGTTACAATAACTCGCAAAAAACTCACTCAAAATTCACCCAATGTAAAGCTGTGCGCGATTATTTTCCGCCGAATTCAGACACAATGTAGTAGTACCATTTCAGATGTCTTCATTGCCATCATTGTTGTCCGTGACGTATCATTTATCCCATTTTGCGTTACCCCTGACACCCCGGTGGTCCCGTTCGATCACAAATAACCTTTAGTACGGTGTCACAATATTATTACCGGCGTTAAATTTTGCCTTTTCTAGATAAATCTATTAGTTGCACAAAAAGATCATTCAGAAACTTACGTAGTGAGAAATTATAACGTCAGATTTAAATGCACCTATATACCTACTATTCTTATGACCGTAATGCGATTAAAAATAAAATGGGACTCCTGTCCTTAGGCCCGTTGACATTTTATAAGTTCATTACGGCAAAAGGAACTCTACATAGTTTTCTGTGTGCATGTCAGTCTTTCAAATCCTATAAGTGTAAAACGTGTGGAGGTGTATTTAATTTATTATCAGCCTGGAGCTATGAAAATTCAATATTCTTACGATTAAGAAAGGGGGTCCCCTTATTAATAATATTTATTGTGACGCTGTTATAACACTTACATAAATATGATATGGCTCATTTCGAATTAATGATAGATAGGTGACATGACATAGTGGAAACAAACATTTCCAATTAGTCGTCTAATATTTATCCTCGTGTTACAGTACAGCAGTATTATAATTATTATAAGTAAGGCGGTAAGTCACTACTATCAAAAAACATTTAAAAAGTTGTGGGATTCCCTAGATAGAGTAAAAAAAAAGTCGTCTGGAGTTAAAATAAAAGTGTGTACAGAACCTTCTGTTCGTAAGTCTGTATTGTGCTTGTCCAGTTTATACTTCTATAATAAAGAAAGTAGTTCATTAATTTTTAACAATGTTATTAACTTAAGAGGATTAACATATGATGCATTATTTTATATCAACGAGCTGATCCCTAAAACAAACTTGAATGAAATAATAACGTAGTTAAAAGCTATCTGGCGTTTAATCGACACCTCCTTTTTTATCCTACTAATGCTTAAAGCCGAGCGCGGCGGGCGGCTCGGACAAAATTACGCTCGGATCACGTTTTTTTCAACTTCCGGTCGAGATAACGGTCAAACTAACTAAAGCACCTTTACGTTGTTAAATGTTCACAGATCACTTAGTTAACTACAAGAATATAATCGTTTATATAGCCGATGAATGCGACCCCTTTTCGGTTCGTCGTAAACTTTCAATTATACCGCATTAGCTGATTTCCTTTTGGTCAGCCGACTGACCGAACTTTCCGCTCAAGATTAATCGCGATGCCTTTGCGGATATTATCCTCGAGTTCCGGGCCTAAACAAAGGGAGGCGACAAATTTCCTGAATGCCGGAGGATCGCTGACGTAACGTCTGACCGAAAATTGCGAGAATGATCGTATGAAATATGCATCAGCATTATCGGTAAGAGGTGTATTCAAACAATAGCAAATACATTTAGCGGGGCTGTTGTGTGATTTATAGTGAAAGCGTGTAGGTAATTTATAAGAGTGGAGCTCGGGAGTGGACGAAGGGCTGCCGTGGCCGACGTCCCGCCGGGGAACCGGGGAAAATCCGAAGATTTATTGGTGGCCTAGCCGCAGGCCGCGGTCCGCCGCCAGACCGCGTGACCGCGCCGCTCAATGTTTGTCCACTCATTAAAGTCAGCAGTGGACGCTTAGTGCGAAGAAGAGTATATTTGCGAAGCAATTAACGCTTGAGGTGAGACGAGGGTGCAGGGTTGACCCGCTGTCATTGTTTGTAATCGCTATGCTAATACGAGCCATGAAGAATTGCCCGATTTAATGACGGTCATCTTCAGATTGATGACCACTTATATGAGGCTTGTCTCTTCCAGAAATTTAAACTGGATTTTTTTTGCTATGCACATCAAATTAGTTTTTCCTTAGACAACGAGGAACCATTGAATGATATAATTTCTCAACAGTTGTTTTCGGCATTTTGAAGAGTCGTTACATTTGAAGTGCTTTTTGTCATTGATAAATGTGAACTTCTTTGGGCGGCGAATTAAAGTTTCTTTTTTGATATCGATAGAAGTGTTTACAGTGATATTTATCTTATTACATATTTAAAGATAAGGAAAGTAGATTCTCGTGTCATATCATTTTAAGCATTTAACAACAAGATGAATGATACACTTTAAATCTGTCGCGATTTGCTTATATGATACCCGAATCCTAACAAGAATTTGTAATGGAATCAATCAAGCATTTAACACTCCACTCAAACACTTCTTGTTTAAAGTTATGTGGTATGTGTTTGGATATTTCAATCGATGCTGATAATATTTTATGTGATTTTTATATTGGTAATTCATAGGTCACGGTTGCTGAGCTTACCAGTGCCGATAGAAGCAGGGTAAGAACAAAGTGTACATAATACATGTCGGCTCGTTCAGCCGTCTTGCACATACGATATGTAAACGGCTATGTGGTGATAACGATACAGAAGACCGTTCGACTATCAGTGTGTAAACATAACGATGTCAATCACGGCCAGGCGGCCCTTTACAAACGTTATCGGTTGTCACCAAGTAATCCAAGTATAACGCATTTACGTCAAATCTCCGATGTAGCCAATGATAAGCCCACCCACGTATCGGTTGTCTCATGTTTGAGCAATAGGGATGGTTTAAAAATACGTCACGAACGACGTTTTGGATGGCCATGCGCAATCTTTTATCGAATTGTGCTAATCGATCTATAAAGTCCACTTTGACTGTGCATTTTTAGCATATTACCATAGGTACCTACTATGTGCATTGGCCCTCTTACAATTTTATATGAGCCGACTTTTTTTTAAATCAAATGAAGTTAGCATAAAGGATTCGTTGTACGTACTCGTGGATTACAGTCACAAATTTCGAGATATAAGTATAAATGTTTAATTTCTGTACGGCCACCATTCCAAAATATGTGTACATAAAAAATGTTTATGGAAATGAATATTCTCTTTTCAATCGTCATAAGTTTGTTGCTGTTTGGACTTAGTTTAATCTACCTGTTATGATAAATAATTTGCTATCTGACTTTTTCACTGATTGATATCTCCACCGTATGCTACGTGATACAATTGCTTTTACTGTTCACATAAAGTGCAGTGCTTTTTAATTTGATTTCCCGTTCAAAGTGTGGATACACGGGCTTCGGTTAAAGGTTAGTTAAACGTTCACCAATGTTTACTCAAATTGAACGATCGATCATCTATGCAACCATGGACGCATGGTCGTTCAGGGACAGGGGCATTAGGTATGTTCGTTCAACCTAGTTTTTTTTGTACACTACCACTACTGCACAAGCGTTATGATTGCTTTCTAGTCATAAATACAAGTGAACAACAACAGTGTCTCAAAATGATACGTCAGACTGACACCGGAGATAAGCTAGGTATAGCTTAAACCTTCCGGGTAAAATTAATATGACTCTTATAAAAGTACCATGTTTTGTGCATTTGTCTTCTAAAGAATTCTTAAGAAAAACATTAGATTTTATCTGAAAAAATACTCAGCTGTCGCCCAGGGTCAATATGATGTGCCATTTTTAGGTCAGTAATCACTGACTTTTAGACAGTTATGACTGATTTTTAAATGTACATGTACACTAAAGTGTTACATGTTTCCATGCAGTCTGGGTAATATATATTTTGAGATAAGTATAGTAGGTACTCAATAAAGTTGATACTGAATCCTTGAAAATGTTGTTATTATAATCTTATTATGCTACGGATTCATTAGTGTTTATAAGTTATAAAATTAATACCTAGACATTGGTATATTCAAGTTAAACAACTAAAACTATAAACGCCTGACCTAAAGTTATAATTCTTAGAAAAATAAAACAACGTAATTATATGCGATTCCTTTATATTTAGTATTCACAACAGTTATCACGCGAGCATAGCCAGGGGCTAAATACTAGTATATAATTATTTAAAATAAGTTTTGTAACAGTCCGCGATAATGTTATTATAATACACCCATGTTGTGAATTCAAGGAACTAATTTTAATCAACTTTCAAAGTTTCGCGCCTTGTCTATTACACATCATTCTTATTATAATTTGTGTAGGTTTGTAAGCACTACATACTACTGTAAGAATAGTATTAGTACTATTAAGAGTAATGAAAAATAACCATTTGGAAAACTCGGTGGTACAGGCCGCTCTCGCTGGAGTCTCGGGGATCGAGTTCACGACCTTAAGGATGAATAGAGAAGTTTTTTCTCTTGGCTATCAACGCAGTACTGCTAATCAAGTAGGTAGGCAAATTTTAAACATGGTTCCGAAGATCGATTACTTCTGCTAATTTAGCCGTTTTGCTTAACCACGAGTAGAAAAAACGTTCTTGAAACGAGTTAAAAAGTCGTAACTGACACTCTTCTGAAAGTATTCTTAAATGGCTTAGATCAATCATCAGCTATTGCATGAAACATCTTGCGGGATATTTTCAAATTACTCTTTGAGAACTCTTTGGCGACAATGTATGTACCTTAACACATAAAACTTCAATGTTATATATAAGTAATCAACTGTAGCTAACCGGTAATGAATACTTACTAACTGTCACTTAAAGTGACAGTTGACAGAAAGCATATACTTCAACTAATGTGCTTCGAGCAAAAGTTATTCAAACAGAGTGAATAGGTAACTTATAATAGTTAGCAACAACATTTTAAATGTACCTTTATAGGTATAAGTGCAAACAAATGCTTTTACTGCTACCCTATGCTCGCAAGGTTAAACTCTATTTTATTCAAACGGCCCAATGTCTAACATGGCTCTTCGTACTTGGCGCAATACTGCCGCCAGATCTCACTAAATATAACTCGTCCGTTTATGATCCCTCGCGTCTATTACGCACTTAATTCCCTAATATCCCCACATGTTAGTGCTTATAATTGTCAAAAGCACTTTGAACTCTATTTCACAGATGTCAAGATACAAATTTGTGTTTCATACAGTTTAATTAAAAAGAAAAGAAAATGCACCGCGGCTATTACTCAAGCAAGGTCGCCACTGACTAATTAATCGGCGAAAGAGTGATGGAGGTAATAGATGTCTCCCCGCAATATTTATGTTTATAAACAAATATTTATAATCAAAGGGGGACCACCCAAATCCTGTATTTCGCTATCCGTAATCTTATTTTCATTGCAATTATGTACTATGTGTTACAAAAGTGTCAGTACATTACATTATTCCTTCATCTCTTGTCAGTTATTTATCTTTGATCCCAATTTAGCTAGTTGTGAAAATTAATGATTGCTTTTCTGAAGGTTCAAATTGATAGTGTCTTGTAAAAAATGTTTAAAAAGCAAAATTGCGAGTATTTAAGCGGAGATAACATATCAAGGGCCACAAAGAAAGGCTATTGTTGCAGGCTGATACAGATTTGATAATTAGGTCGGAGCGTAATCTGTAGTGATTAATGAACAAAGCGAGGAATACACAACGACCACCCACGGGGAGGAGACGGCTTAATAAGAGCCTCATTAACACCTTAATGGCTATTCTCAATTCGCTTGATTCCTCTTCACTTTTATTTATTTTGTCCCTCTCGGTCGCGCGGCCGCTCTTGCGCATCTCATCTCTCGTTCCACCGCCCTTCTTTAATTGAATTTCTGGTCTCCTTTTTCTAAACTTATTCTCTTTGACTTAAGATTAGTGATGTATTTAAATCGTCGTTCTGTTACGTTTTTACAGTCGGCCGGGTATACCGTTTCAGTCTCCCCTGTTTACTTTTACAGGACTTTTAATTCGGTCGTGTCGTGATAATGAAAGTTTTCCGCGTGCTTCTAAATTGAGTCGTACTTTTTTGAAAACAAAACATCAAGGGCGGTACCAGTTCGCTGTTCTCTGGTCTTCATTAATTTCGGATGTCGCCGTCATATGTCTATCAGTCGGTTATAATGCAGCAAGGGGAAGGGTTCATAAGATTTCCGGTTGCAATAAACGAGTGAGATATGTATACCTAAGAAGCAGTGCAGCGCTCCTGCAGATGTTACAATTTCACTGACGAAAGATTTTATGGCCTCACTTCACGATTTGCCGGCGGTTTGTAAATGAAGATTAAACCGTTTGTCATTTTATTCACTGGCTGAATATCTTATGCATAATTTTAACGCTATATTCTGGGTAATTGCACTATGTTTCCGTTGTTTTCTTTTCTCAGAGTTCTTCATATAAGGCGGTTCATGTTGACATTGTACAAGCTACGAAACATCAGCAATAGCTAATGTAACAATACAATTTTTTCTAAAATAATATTTTATGAAATTGCTATCCATTGTACAAGTACAAACAATATGTACATAATTTATTCGAAGTTTCTTATCTCGTTTGTTAATCTTATGCGATAGTGAAAGTTCACCTCATAAAAACTTTATGGTGAAATGGATATTAGGTAAAGTATTCCTGCATATTCATCATATCAGCCTATTGCAGTCCACTGCTGGACATAGGCCTCTCCAAGACGGCGCCAACTTTCACGGTCCTCCGCTGATATTAAGATATAATAACTACAAAAGTTTACATAAAAAGCTGCATACTGGCAAATTAATATTAATTGATATTTATTATTTCGCATTTTGTTATTGTAAGCGAATTTCTGAAATACTTAGTGAGAATAAAAATTTTGAAAACGTAAAATTCATTGTTTATTTAGAGATGTGTAATATAAGTTGAATCAAATTTTAAAATTATCTACACTATTCTGAAGTAAATTACAATCAAATATTTGTCATAGTAAAGCCATAGCTTCTTCGTCTCCCAGTTGTAAAAAATATTTTCTTAAAAACATACTTGTCGCATGTTATTACTGAAAAAATAAGGTTCAATTTGAGCTGAAACTCAACCATGTTTATAAAATTACACCGCGGCTAAACTAACAAATCCTTTTTTATTGATTATCAAAAGCGTACAATAGATAAAAGATGGCGCTGCCTGTATTGTTAGTAAGTCGCAACTCAACAGACGGCGCCACCGGAGTCGCTCGTGTACAAAAATGGCAGTTGAATATTTTCCCCTGCAACGGTCGGCCAAATTGGAGCGCTGAAGTGCGCTTAATTCCACTCGTTATAAGGAAGATTTTCGATTGCTGCGAAAAGAAGACTTACATAGCCAGAAACGAGCACGAGTGTATTTGTGGTAGAGCGTCGTCATTGTTCGCTAAATTGTCGCTGGCACGGAACCGGCCAGGCTTGTCGTGAGTTAGGTACGGGCACAGAGCACACAATGACAGTATACATACATTTAAACACCTGTTATTAAACATGCACAGGGTCATAGAGCGTAGGTACTGCAAAGCTCGTTAAATACAATGACAGATAGAGATCTCACCGGCGATTTAGAATGCATCCACATATACCCGAGTCCCGAGTTGCCACATGATATTATAATTACGATAAGTTGAGTGAACTCACTTACTATACGTATAAAAACTTGTGGAACGATTCACGGTTTGTTTATCGCGGTTGCAATCTACAAATTAAGACTGAACTCCGAGCGCAATCATAATAATATGTAAACCGCGACGAAATATACGAAAACAAAGAACAAAATACTGCGATGGAGCCAAAAGTTGTTCGTGTGTTCAGTGAAAACTTCCGTTATGAACGTTTCAGCACTCGAAGATTAAGGCAAGGAAATTCCTTTTAAACACTTGACAAAAAAGGATCATCTCTCGTTCGATAGGATTTTGTGGATTTAACGGATTTCACATGTGCTTTGTCGTTTAAATCGTATGAATCCTATGAAATGAAAATGTGCTTTTGAAACCCCGAGTAACTTGCTACTTATTCAAGATATTTGTTTTTTTCCGCTGAGATCCTTTTAAATTAAGAGCTTGGCAAACTGGATATTATCGATATTCTTGTGCGTAAGCTATGTAGCCTCACAATGGGGATTACGAGCACCGCGTGCAAGTAGTCCGACCGCCCATTTGTCCCCCATGCCCAGACAAGGTGTTAAACCGAACTATACTTCAACCGCTGCGTACGCAACCGCAACTTGTACTTTAGTAATTTGCTTGAATATTGAAAGCTGTCATAATTTTAAAAACGCCTCAACACGAGACGTGAAATTTTTGTGTCATTTGTAACAACGTAAAGATATGCTACAGGGCTGAACTGAGATAAAGTGTAATTGGTATAATAATAGCGGTTGCATTTTTGAGTTTATTTTTTGTGTTTAAATATTAATGTTTCGTGACAGGGCGGTGGCGCGGAGTCCGCGAGGTGTCGGTGGTTTTCTGGCCCAGCGCGTCGGGACCGGTTGTTCGCCGCGCTTGCACGAGACGCCAGAAAAGCCAAACTCGTATCGGGGTAGAGAGCGATAAACTCTGCTTCGTATACGGCAAACGAGCTATTGGTACCAATTTGCAGCCTGAAGCTTGCTGTTTTTGGAAGTGCTAGGACACTAACACAAAACCCTTTTCCACTAGCCGCTTTGATGCTAATATGAACCAATGTTAACAGAAAGCATTGTTCGTCTATTTCATAAAGTATTAACATTGCTTTTTTCGAACATTACGTAAAAAAAGTTGATTTTTATGAAACTGATGTATGTAAATTCCTACTTCTACCTATCTTACAACATACCTACAGCGTGTCCTGCCAGGCCAGACTGACATTGGAGATTGCAGAGCTTTTTTTTATAAGAAAAAAATGTACAAAACAGTTATATTATCTCCCAAACCACGAGGCTTTTATAAGAGTCGTGATATATTTTAAAGGTATAGGCTAGGCTATCTCACTCCAGTGCCGGTCTGGCGCGTCTTTTTTGGGACATTTTATCTTCAGCATTCAAAAATAGAGCTATTTTTGAATTACTCGCGTGGAGATTTCTACTGATTTTCGCTGGTCATCTAAAACTCCGCAACTTTAAATCACTCAATCAACTGCACTCGACCGCAACGAGTGCCCCTACCCACTCATTGCAGAAGGCGAGTGTCAGAAAAAATATAAAAATTAATGTGAGTGAAAATTAAGTCTCATTCGCCAACAAAATGTAATACGAGATACGAGTGATAAAAAATTTCTTTAAAAAAAAAACAAAAACCGACTTTAAAACTGACAACAGTGCTAATTAAAATTACAAAAAAATATTAACAAATTTAAACTAAAAAGTACAAAATACAATTTAAATTACATAACTGTTCTACGAAATTATACAAGAAACCTATTTCCAATTTATTATCTGTTATTTTTTGGAGTCGGTGCCAACCAAGCTAGATATTCTATCTAGTCTAAGCAGCCAAGAGATGGTTTAATCCTGTCCTTACTTGCAAAAAAACATTAGAAATAGAATATCAGGCACCGACTCCAAAAAATAACAGATAATAAATTGGCAATAGGTTTCTTGTATAATTATGTAGAACAGTTAGGTAATTGAAATATTATTTTGTACTTTTTAGTTTAAATTTGTTTATAAAATTTTTGGTTTTAATTAGCACTGTAGTCAGTTTTGAAGTCGTTCTTTTTTAAAAGAAATTTATTTTTCTAGTTTTAGTTGAAGTTTAGTGTGAGGTGAAACATGGTTAGACCTACTAAACGCGCTGTTCAAATGCGACAGCGTCATTTGGAAAAAAGTAGTACCGAGAAGGAAGTCCGTTTAAAGAAGAACTGGGAATGATTTGCCAATAGCATTTTAAATTTAGTTTGTTGTATATCGTATCATCGGATTCCCTATACAAATGATTTTGGGGATAAAAACTGTTCTATGTCCTTTCTCGGTACTCAAACTATCAAATCCATCATTTCAGCAGTAAGATTTAATTGTTTTCTTGAAGTAATTATATATTTTTATTGTTGGGGGCGGGCGGGAGGGGCTAGGAGCGGGGGAAGAGAAGGGAGCTGCGCCTTTGACTTTGTTTTGTTACCATCCTGTACAGTACCTGACAAAACATCTGGTGTTTTAATTACTAAACTCCTAATTTTTAAGGAGTTCCACCATCAGCTCAGCTTCACATAATGACTATCAGACGTAACAACATGTCAACATTATATAGATACTAGTACGAAAACACTAAACGTGCCTTCAAAATTTGAGGGTTTCCCTCGATTACACCAAGATCCCATGATCAGATCTAGACTGGGCAAAAATGGGACCAACTAGAAGGTATAGCCTCTAGGTAAACATTTTTTTTTTCAAATCGGTTCACAACTGACTGAGATATGTGGTAACATAGCCACAAAAAAAACATACAGTCGGATTGATAACCTCCTCAACGAAATAGAGTTCCTGTAGTTGTGTAGATTACTTGCGACAATTTATATATAGATTCTTGTCTTATACCTAATAATTGTGTATTATATAATATTGACCCTGAATCTCTTACAGGATAGAATTTCAAATTGATGTCGTGTATGTATTTTGCTCACTGCTGCACCAAAGGCCCCTGTCATCTGATGCAGCTTGAATTCTTCTGATTGGATACCCCAAATCACGTCTCCATACCACACAAGCTCACCTTTTTATCGGGAGTCACGATTACCTGATAAAATATACGTAATAGTAAACCATAATTTCTAGAAAAACTTACCAATGGTGAGTAGAAAGCTGAGCTGTCGACACCGATGCTAGGGTAAGGGTTCTGGTCAGTGGACGGGTAAGGCGCGCCGTAGACGCCAACTGCCGCGCTCGATAGCCTCGGATAGGATGTGAGGGCCAGCCGCGCGTTGTCGTACTGGCAGGAACAGACCGTCTGCCCGGAGACCGGGTCTGTGATGATGGGTCGGGGTGTGTCGCAGCAGGAGGCAGCCGGCGTGCTCGCGTGGCTGTTCGCGCCCGGGGAGAGGGCGCCGCCGGCCACGCCGGACCCGCCGGGCGAGAGCGGCGGCGCCGAACTCGACCCGCCATCCGGCGAGGTCGCGGCGCCGCCGGTGCCCGCCCCGCTGTTGCTCACGAGCAACTGGAATGACAATTCTCGTATAAGTAATTTGAAAATTCACAACTTAGTTATAGCTGCAGTTTTAGGCTCCGCGCAGATGGGCCACCGATAGCGTTGCCACTCAATAGATCGTTTCTATCGATCGTTTGTCGGTAGACTGTCGATAGTTAAGGCAAAAGCAATAGTATCGATATGTATCGATAGTCCGTTATTACAAATACTGTCAACAGACAGCTATATTGTTTTTGCAATAGTCAGCTGCAATAGTGTTGATACTATCGATAGTGATTTTCAATATTGAGTTTCAATACTATTGATAGTATTGCTATGTGTCGATAGCATTTTTCGATTGATAGTATCAATACTATCGATATTGTAGATGATTTTCGAGGTCAGCTATAACTAGCGCGGCAACGCTAACCACCAACCATCGCCACCGGTGGCTAGCGAGCGACAACCTGTTTAAATTATTTTTAATACGTTTTGTCGCCGCACACGTGAAGTGATTGGCGTCAACTCGCGACTCAATGTTCATGACACGCCACCGGTAGCGGCCACTTGCCATCTGTCACAGGATCTGTAGACTGTACAGCGAAATTGTAGCGGCCACCGACCACCTTCGTTTACACGGGTCCAAGGGCGTGGCGCGCTGCAGCCACCGGTGGCGGTGGTCGGTGGCCCATCTGCGCGGAGCCCTCACAGATAAAGCAGATAATTTCGCCGTGCTATTTTTTTGATTTGAACTCATGGTGTACTGTGCAGTAGAAAAACACAGTATTCACTGAACGTCCCTCGTCAACGTGGTTAAATTAAAGACTTCTTTGGCTTAAATCCTCTGCCTTTAGTTTTCAACTAAAGGCAGATGATTTGTTTGACTTTGTTTATGTATTCTTTGCACAGAAACCATTACTTGTACGAGTAAGAGCCATGTCTTTGTAAATGATTGAGTGTTTGGGGAAAAATATTATAAAGTTTAGAGTTACATCGATCAAAATAAAACTTCTATGAGAGCAGATAGTGCTACAGATATAAATATTTAATAATTATTTCATAATGAGATAAGAAAGTAGCAGCGGAAGTCTATGTTAGAAGATCTCCTTGGTTGCTCTCCATTGAAAAGAACACAACAGGACGTCATGTAGAGAAAGCTTTCAAACTCATTTTTATTTTTAAACGAATGCAAATTAATTCAATTTCTAGGGCAGTGTAAGATAATATCAGGGGCGGTCGGTTAATCTAAACATCTTTGTGACGCGCTCGACCGTCGTACGAATGAGAGTCGACCAGTTCTCAGAAATAATTAGTATCAACATTATTATGAGGAATCGAGTTAGCACTCGGCTAGTCCAACGAGGTGGGACGTTTGTTAATTGTGTCCTGTTTATATTGCCCAGATTTATTCACCGTGCCTAAGAACTTTGTTATCATCCTTGTTCTTCCTTGAATGATGAAATATGGTCAGAATAGCATTTTGGACCTATTATTTTGCACGATGTTTAAGCGTATTTAATAAACGTCAGATTTGCTCTCTCTAAGAAGTACTGAAATGTTAATTTTGGTTAGATCTTAGATCATCCATACCTGGTAATAATATTGCATAGGTAATGGGTATGACAACTTTGGGACCTTTCAAGTCCACATTTAACAGTATTTAGGATATTAAGCTTATTTAATTTGTACTTTGTAGCTGAAACTTCGTTATAAAATATTGTTTGTTATTATAGTAATGGATAACTAACTGTCACTTGACGTGTTAGGCTGAATTACGCCATCTTACTTCAAATCTGTCAAATTCCATACGAAAAACACCGGTTATCGATATAGTTCCGGTAAAATAAGGCAGTGTAACTCAGCTCTAGTTGTGGCCACTTAGATATGAATCCATTTATTTATTTTATTTTATTATTGGCATACACAACAGGTAACAATAAAAAATATATATTGTAGGTACGGTACAGGCTTTAACACTTAGAACTAGATTGGAACCCTAAAGCGTGTATACACAGCGATACCAACAATACGTAAACTTACTTAAAAAATATAAAGCTTAAGCTATCCAGACACAATAACAATATTTGTACCAGCCAGGAAAGCTCAATGAAGGATACGTCTGACGTTATGCCGAAATGTGACATGCTTAGGTTCAAAAATATCAAGATCGTCACTTTGTAGCAGCTCATTATATAATCTACACATGCGTACAACAGGGTTATAAAAAGATGTGTTATTTTTAAAGAAATCCAGAACGAAAGCCCTTTTGTGGTTGCGGGAATGTATTCTAGCGTCGAAGCTCAGCATAAAAAAGTAACTTTGGAGAGTCAAATGTTGAGTGTACAATTTTATGGAGTTGAAGAAGATCTTGCTGTTTTCGCCTTGTCTCTAAGGAAGTAAGCTTAAAATGAAGAAGCCTATCAGAATATGTTGCAAGCTTGCGACCAAGCCCGGATCTGAAAGACAATATCTTGAGACACTTATTTTGGAGACTTAATCCTCTTAGAGTGTATAGCATAGCAAGGAGACCATACAACAGAACAATACTCCAAGCAACTTCGAACGAGGCTATAGTATATGAAAAGGAGGCTCTGCGGGTCACCGAAATGTTTAGTTGTCCTGGCAACGAATCCAAGTGTCTTAAGACTTTTGGATATAATGTGTTCGTAGTGTTCTCTAAAAGTTAATTGTTCATCAAACAAAACGCCCAAATCCCGTACAACGGAAGATCGCTGCAGTGAATGGCCAGCCAGCTGATAGTCATAGATTATTTTGTGTTTTGTTTTTTTTGTAAACGAAATAATATGGCATTTACTGACACTCAGATACATCATATTTTGCTGACACCATAATGATATGCTGTTGAGATCGCGCTGAAGATTGTAACAATCATTTATGTTCCTAATAGTGGAAAAAACTTTCAAATCATCAGCGTAAAGAAGACACGAGGAATTCAAATGATTAGCCAGATCGTTGATGAATATCAAGAAGAGCAAAGGTCCCAAGTGCGAGCCTTGTGGCACTCCTGATGTAATACTGACAGGTGCTGACGTAAATCCTTTCAGTGTAATAAGCTGACTCCGCATACTCAAATAAGAGCAAACCCATCTCAACAAGCTACCATGAAAACCGTACCACGATTGAAGTTTCTGACAAAGCAATGAGTGATTAACCTTATCAAATGCTTTTTTAAAGTCGGTGTAAATAGAATCCACTGATCCACCTGTAGCAAATGCCATACTCCAGTAGGTTAGTGGCAGTGGACCTATGTTTCATGAAGCCATGCTAGTCCTGTGAAAGAAGAGGTCTAACATGACTATAGAAGTGGTCATAAATCACACTCTCAAAGAGTTTGGCCATGCCAAAAGAACGCTTATTGGCCTGTAGTTGGTGCAATAAGTCCTATCACCCGACTTGAAAATAGGAACCACGTGTGCTGTCTTCCAGATAGTTCGGAAAACACCCGTTTTAAGTGATAGGTTAAATATGAGCAACAACGGCGTGCACAGTTCAACAGAACACGTTTTTAAAAACCTGGGCGGTATTTCATCTGGCCCAGAATCCTTATTGGAATCAAGCTGCTTTAGCTTAAGAAGAATTTCATCATACGTTAATGTCAAGTCAGAGAAATAACCACCACAGAAATTGCCACGACTATTAGAGCTGAGAGATAAAGGAACACCGGTGTCGAAGACGGAGCTATAAAAAGTAAGAGAAGAGCTCACAAACGCTCTCGCCGTCAGAAGCCACTGCACTACCGTATTTCATAGTGTGGGGAATACTACTGGAGCCTTTTCTGCTATTCACATATCGCCAAAAAGGTTTTACATCGCTTTTGATAGAGCTCTCTATAGATGATATGTAAGAAGCATAACAAGACTTAATTAATACTTTACAAATGGAACAGAGCTTCGAAAATTGATCATAATCTCTTGGATTGTAATATTTTTTGAATTTTTAGTGGTATTTGTTGCATTATAAATAAAGATACTGATTCCTAAAATTCAAATAGATAATTCAAATAGTACAAGCAAGATAGGGATTTAAAATTTAATTAGAGAAAAGCATGGTCCAGATCGGTCTAACAGACCACTCAATATAACAAACACGCAATATTTGTTTAATAAATATAGACGTAGTCGGTAAAAGATGAAAAGGTCTGAGAAAGGACGTCAACAGATTTTGTCAAACATTAGGGCGAGTTGACTTAGAAATAATAGAATAAGTTACTGTGCACACAGCGACCCCACTTGAGAGTCTAATGCTTCGTTTGAGAGCACCAACTTGTTTTCTTTAAACAGAGCGAAAAGACCTCGAGAAGAGCGAAGAACTCTTCTGTTGTCCATTTCGTATTTTAGAGCCATAAGTATTCTAGGCTAGTGCATGAAAAGGTTAACTCATAACATTTTAGTAGATTGAACGAAAATAGAAACCAGATAGAAAATCAAATATAACTTTAAAAATGTAAAGGCAAAGTAAATTAAAGAAGTAAAAGTAAGACACAAAAATATCATATTTAAGTTACAGAGTAATTAAGCCAATCAACGATTTGAGATTGCTAAATTCGCACTAACACAGTAACAACAACTAAATACATGTAAATCGTAGATCAATTCCCGACAAATAATCCTTCTATGATATGACTTCAAATCGACTTGACGAAAATTTAGGACTTAAATGTTCTATACCCGATCTATGTGTATGGTGTATTAACCTCTATAAACTTGTATTACGGTAGTCGCATAGACATCAAAATCGTCGGGTTTGAAGATTTTTGTAGCCTTGTGTACGAAGGGCCTTAGTTAACTTCCAAGCGTGCCTCTAAGCTTACCTCCAAGCGTGTCTCTATGCAAATCTTGGCTTTAAACTAACCTTCTTACGTTCCCTTTGTACTGGCTACGCTAGGCTAGGCTTGGTTCACTCCACGGTTTAGGTTTAAAGCTAAAGTACACGCTCGGGTCGACCAGTCGACGTATGGTCGTTAAGGATGTCACAAGCCGGACGCATCGCATGTAAGATCGACAGGTCGAACGCGTGCTTGGCGTCGCATCGGTAGTCCCTACGCTGTCGGGGTGAGATAAAGTTACGCGACAGACGCACTTTATTTTGTTGTAGCCACAGTCGCTATTTACTAAAGTAATTTTGCGGAGTGATCCTTCCGTACTTGTACAATCATACTCTGTGCTTCTACCGAGGTACTAAGAAGTGGCGGTGTGGCCATTCACGTTTACAATTTAGTGTTTGGTCACTTGAATTAGGCTTCAAAGCTGGATAGCTTTGATAGCTTTGCCCTAGCTTCTTAGTATGCCACTACAAGGACACGGCCGAACCAAAAGAACAAAGTAATACCAACATACTTGTCTCTTCACTCTAATACAATATTAAAATCCGGCAGATTGTGACCCGAGGAAAAATACTTAGGTCATTTTTAACTTTTTGTTGTTATTATTAACAAAAGTCTGAGATGAAAATTAAAATATAACAAATAGAAATAATAATTTATAAATTATTATTATTATGCTATATTTTTGGGGCCCATTTTGGGACTTGATCTAATAACAAATATAATCCCACATCTTGTAACTATATTGTCATTTAATGTGCAGTCACATTGCAGTAGACGATACACGTTACAATGCAGCATTTTACATAACTCAACGTGTAATAAGATTAGACAAGCTATGTTTAGTTCGGATTCACATTATGTAATAGAGCTTACATGCTGTTGATAGCGGTCTAATAAGATTGCGAGACTCAACCCATGTACATGCCATATTAAATCGCATTTATGACCTACCTTATACTTATATGAGCGTTATAGCATTATATCAACGCTGTTTTACAGACCTTGAATAACTATGACGAAATCTATATGATAATATGATAGTCAAATCAAAACACAACCAACGCTAGACAAAAACTGACATTTTATTGCGAGTCAGATAAAGTTAGATAATCCGTTTGGAAAAAATTGATGAGTCATGATGTACATATTAATAACTAGACAATCATTTTTTTAATGGATGAAATAAGACCATACGTTCCAGCTATATAAGAATAGCGTCGCAGTATTATAATTTAGGCCTGAACGTTCTCTCTTTCCTAGTACCGTTTTGGTTATACGCACTTATTAAAATATTTATTCTTACTCATAAAAATTTGTCAACAATGTCTGGTGTAATGGATATGAACACATGTTGCTAAATGAACAAGTAACAAGGCGTCATTATGTATGGCATATCACATTGTTATCGTGAAATAGCGAGTGCATGAGCTATCTGTTTATTCGAGTTTGATTAGCACCTGTCCCCTTGTTCTATTACGGTCCACAGGATGGTTGCCAAACACAAATATTCATAGCAATGGATGCATGAAGCTAGCATGTTCTAGAGTAGACTACAAGCAATGGATTTTGATTGTAGCATGACATAATTTGACTGACATTTCGTAATCATCTACACTAATATTACGAGTATAAAAAGGAAAGATTTTATTGTTGGTTTCTATTGAATAGGCTCCGAAACTACTGGACCGATTCAAATAAAATTTCTACAGAGATAGTTTGAGACCCTGGGAAAGACCCTTTTTGTCGAGATATAAAATCATCAGGGGGTAAAATGGGGGATGAAAGTTTGTATTGAAAATCCGACTTTTAGCGCGCGTGAAGTCGCTAACAACTGTTGGTAAAAAAAAGGTAAACATATTAAAAATGAAATGAGGACCAGACTTCTATAGACATTATACAACCAATTTCACCCTAAGACTATTGCTTAGAAGTTTTAGTTACATACAACAAACTTATACTTATTATTGTTTTAAAAACCTTTCACTCCCAGTTCGTTTTGTATTGATAACAGCCCACCATACTGGCTGATATTTAGGTGCGAAGTTAATTTTGATCGGTGCGGCCTATCTACGATAACGATAAAAAGTACATTTAGATATCAGCCACGCAACTGTAAACGCTGTCACCTCACAATAAAGTCTGTATTTGCACGATCAATTTACAAACACACATGCTCTATATAGTACCTATAGTATTATTATGTATATTGCGGTTACAGAACAGACGATATATTTGTGTGTGATTGTCTTTGAGTAATGTTAATATCATATACACTTATAGAGTATTCGATAACTATAGTCGTGTACTCTTACTTACATACTTACCTGTCGAAAGCTGCTTTGTCGTACTCGCGTATGTTCGAATATTACACCGCCATTAGTTTGATAACAAACTACCTATCCGTTTGAAAGTACATACTTACAAACTAACATATTATTAATTGATTGGCAATCTCTTACAACGCGTATAAAATATTGGTCTTGATTATTTAAGCAGTAGTAAAATATTAATTATGCACTACTAAATCTTTTATACTGTAACGGGTTCGTGATTTAAATTAAATGGATTCACTATATGGCTTCCTAAAAATATTTCAGTAAATTGTTGTTTAATTTAATAAAATAAAATAAATATTGGTTTCACCAATTACAAAACAGCAATATTTTTAGAGTACAAAACATTATTAATAATAAATATGTACATATTATCAACAGGTTGTCCCAAAAATGGTACGCCAGACTGACAGTGGAGAAGTTTGGGGCCGCCTGTATATTTGAGGTCACTGTAGTCGAAATTCGGCTTGGAGGACATTATTATTACTATCCACTTTCTTTAAAATGACTTCGTTTAGTAGTCCAATTAATAGAATAGTAGAACAATACAGGAGCAAAAAAAACTATCACGGCGTAAGATGAGTTTTGACAATTTGATGAGTGCTAAAAACTGGACAATAACGGCTATCTTAAAGTGGCTACTGAAGTCTGACAGCGGCTGACGTTTACAATTTATGGTTCATGTTCATAGTTTTAACCGCTAAATTACAAGTTTGATAAAGTAAATTATATTATTTTTATAATCAGTAAATTTTTCTAAATCAATAGATATCTGGGCATGTTATAGGATATCTTCTTATAATCAGATCTTGTAAATGTGCATAAGTTGGATGTCACTCGAGCAAAGATAAAAGTCAAATAATTACTTCGTCCGTGGTTACTCCTAGAACCATTAACCCCCTAAAATAAAGGGTAACTCCTTAGTGAGTCTTTGGCATAAGATAAGCGATACCGTTCGAAAGTAGCCAAACAATCAATAAGGTTGGATGCAATAACAAGCCTTGGAGAGGGTAGATCAAATCAAATATAAGCGATATTATGTCACAGCACAGTACACAGAGGGCGCTGAGTGCGCTCGACTGCCTCGGCAAACAGGCGCGCCAATAAAAACTACTCGCCAGCCGATCTCAGGAGCGCAAACACTCAAAATCCTCCTACGATTCCCATTACCCCTTAAATTAAATAAAAAAGCTTTAGTAATTTAGTCCAATCTGTCAAATGAAGAGTGTTAAGCAAAGAGAGGGGAGCAGGATTAAAGTTTGTGTGGAATACTTATCACGTTTCATGAAGTGAATGTTTTAGTTGTCATTGCGTGAAATGAATGATGAAAGGAAGATCTTTTATTACCAACTTAACAGCTTTAGAAATGCAGCGGCTCTCGGTCAATGTTATTTAAAAACGATCCCAAATTACTAAGAGGTGGTACCATATTTTTTACGCAAAATGAAAATCATAAATGTAATTTGTCTTCACTTGTGTCTTTATGTATAATTGTACGTAACTCTGAATTCTGTCTCTGGGGGCGTGTGTACCTACATCCTTTAACTATCATTCTCCCTCGTCATTCCACATGTAATAATTTACCAAACCGTCCCTTAGCTACCGGAACTGACGCCCTATAATTTAGTAGTTCAATAAAGTATACATGGACATCAGCCCGGTGGGTGAGCCTACCAATCCGCTCCTCTGATTAGTTTCTACGTACGAACAATTTCACCGTATAGGAATGGTCATTCTAATTGTCAAAGTTCATCATTTATGCAGTACCAAAAGCTAATTGAAATGGGGCGTGGCTCATTTAATATGCGTCTAGCAATCTATTCGTGGGTACGTATAGTAACAACTACCCGCCGTCCAGGTGGCGGGAGGGGAGGCTTTCGGCGTGTGTCAATATTTGATGAGAATCGGACGGTCTCGGCAGGCGTGGACTGCTGTCATAGCTCGGTAAAACCGGGAATCCTGGGACAAAATAGCGTATCATGCCAGATTTCCTGAACAAAATACAATTATTTCACTACAGGTTTAAACCCATTGTTCAGAATCCTACTCTAATAAAGATAGATAGAAAAGTGAGTAACTAAAATTACCAATTTACGATATTGATTACTATAGTTCTTACTTATTTTAGGCACTCTGTGTAATACCAATGTACCAATATACCAATGTGTCGTCATCTCTGACTTCCGGGTTTGAGCCCCGGTCGGGTCAATATATAAATCCACATTTTCTATATTCTATCGGGTCTGGGTGTTGTGATACCACCGTTATTTCAGATTTCCATAACACAAGTGCTAAAGCTACTTTCTTTGGGATCTGAGCAATGTATGTGATGTTGTCCAATATTTTTATTTATTACCAATGTGTTTTACCTGCATACACATAGGTTTATCCATTTCAGAGAGCTAAATACGAGTATACATGTTCATAATGTAAATACTACTCGTAATACAGTTCAACGCACCTCTTTTAAACAAATTTATGATATTAAAAGGAAGAATTAACTGAAAACTGTGTTGAAACATACACTTGATCAATTGAGAGAATGGAGGATTACTTACATAAAAGTAGAGACAGGGATGCTTTATCAATCTGATAGTTGATAGGTGAATAACTAACTCCATGAAGTATGCCTTTTTAACCCGAGTCAATAACATTATAATATCTATGATATTAGTCGTCAAGCCTACTCAGAGGCTCTAGGGTGGCTTCATAACTTCTGACGGTAAGGTTTGTCACTTGCCTTACATACACCCCTCAACCAATCCGCACTGAGCCCGCGTCGTGGAGTATGGCTCGTACCTCCTCATAGGTGAGGTGGGGCCTTTTCCCAGCTGTGGGATCTAATAGGCTGACTTTAATTTTTTCTACAATAACATCAAATTCAGTCACTTTTGTTTATTTTTTCTATTCTTATTGGTCTTATTTAACGATCCGTATTAGTAATAGCACACTTATGCGCATTACGACAAATTTCTATTCAATTAACCACCTTTATGTATTACAATACAATCAACAATCGCAAAACAATAGGAACATTGTTTTTGTATAAAACAAACTCGCGTTCATTACTGTCATTTCAAATTATTTTAATTGAAAGACACTGCTACCTCCGTATTTGAATATAAAGCCCGTGGCACACTCGGAATGCACGGCCATAAAACGACCACCGGACACTAAAGCCCCGTAATGTGTTTATTTTAAAAGCACTGTTAAGAGGCATAAAGATGATCTCATAATTTCCATTACATTAGCGAGGCATTATCCCGTCTCGAAGCCCCGTCTCGCTCCAATTTCGCTTGGGATATGTTAAAGAGGACATTATAATAATTAGATTGTTATCAGATGTTATTATATGAATTTTCCGAAATTATAAGGAGGTCGATAAGTTTAGTATCGTGTGGACGGTAGGAATAGATTACGGAATCGCCGAAGGCAGAGGCGTAATCGAGCGCACCAAATTTTGGTCCTTTAGCAAGCACGCCACACAACAAATCGATAACCGATCATTATAATGATTGCCCTGTAAACGCCACTCTTTTTTATTTTGAATAGCTTGACGAACGGGAGTCGGTTATTAAGAGGATCGTTGATGCTAGAGCAGACATAAACTACGCCATGTGGATGTATCGTATGATCCCACTTTTACAAGCAAAATGGACGCGTGTGGTTAAGAATGAACCGTACCCGCGTGACATGCATTTTTTGTTATTAATAAAGGCTCTTAACTTTGTAATTCGTAATGTGTCGCTTTAGATACGAAGTTAAAATAAACATTGACATTTCCGTGATTATGATATTGCGTGTACTTATGTAATCGATTTTCATTTTACGTATAAGTAGATATTTTGCTCACGTATAAAAAATGCTATTGTTTTAAACGAGAGATAGTTACTGAACTATCTAAATCAACAAAAGTTTAGATTAGTTGGAATTTACAAATATATCACAATATTTACAGAATAATCAGCAAAATAGGTCTGATTCTTTTAAAAATAAGTGAAAACAATCTGAAAGAATATTTTTTACTGTTTAATGCCAAGCTTTGATGTTGCAAATAAATATTTTTAAGTATTTATCTAAAATTAAAAGTGACATTCAAAAGCTTAAAGTAGTCGTTGACCGTACAAGTTTCAAAAACGATGTATTTTATAAAGGACCATTTTAAGAAAATATTTACATTTTGAGAAAGGAACATTTTCTTAAAAATGTGTTTTTCGCAAAATGTGCCTTTTCGCAAAATGTAGCTTTCTGGGCAGCCTAAAAAGGACATTTAGAGAAAGAGCATTATGCGCGGAGATGAATCCCCGTCAATGCTCAGTTTCGCAAAAACTGAAAATAAATATATAATCCCTTTTAATTGTTTAAAATTTTGTAAATCGAGATAAGCCTTTATGCCTAAAAGGCAATGTGAGAAGTAGGTACTTGGCGCCGGATGTAACTACTAAATACGGTTAATAATAATTTGAAATTTAATAAAATTATGCCGTGCACCTAGTACTTACATTTCATTGTCTATGTAAAAGCAAACATTAAAAACATTTAGTATCATTTTCTACTTGTCGAGTTACAAAATGAAAATCGGCCGCTAATTTGTCTGCGCTTAATTACTAGAGCATAAAAGCTATTGTCTGCAGCGGTTAACTGTCGATTGTACTTTAGTTAACGCTGCACTACATTACGGACACTTAATTAAATAAATACACCGCTTAGTGCTGAAAGATGCATTTGTGTCTGTATGTTTACATAAATACCTACAAGTTGGTATGTTTTCCGCTCATACCGTTATAATTACGATATTCGGTTTACTTGGTGAATAGAGTAGTTTCCACTATTAATAAAACACAAGAACCTTGGGTTTTGTTTTTTTTTTCATTTATATGAATTATAATTGTTATCAAACAACATCACATAAGGTAGGTCATCACGTACTTACATAGTTTTGGTGACTTGAAATTTAATAGGTAGGTATTTTTACGAAGTAGTGGTAGGTAACATGATGGTACAAAAAGTGACGTTCAAAAATGTTTACATCCAGGGCTGTCCAAACATATGATTCCCGATTTTAAGTAGTTTTCGAGATAGTATTTTTTATATTTTTTAGTTTAATTAGCTTGAAAAATTATCTTCCCACACTGCTCATTGTGTTACGTCATAGATTTTCTTATCGAATAATACTTAAACATCGAGCTTACTAAGATAAAATTATGGTAGGTATGGATAGCCCTGGATGTCAGGATTCCAAAAAAAATGTTTCTTTTATACAGGATAAATTGATCATTTTGACAGTTCATAAATGTTAGTGGACACTTCCTTAATATTACTCGTATGTCAATGTTCACAATTGTGTTAGCTTTATTTTAGAACATTAAATTAATGTCATCTGGTAAGCGAGACTTTAAAATATAAAAAGCCTGTAAATAGATGCACCTGAGAAATTATAAGGCTTCACACAGTAATGCGGCCTCAGCTCAATGACGCAATAAGTACGCAACTTACTATAGTGTTTAATATAATCAATAGTGTCAATATAATCAAAATTTAATGTATGGTATTTACACGATGGGACACTAGGAGGTGACGCTGACACTGTTTTTTTAGACTTTTCTAGAATAATTCAAAAATTTCATACAATAGGCCTTTCTTTAAATTTTGACAAATGCGAAATTTTTATTTCAGAACATCTTCCTCGTACAAGAAGATCTGAGATAATTTCTAAATTTCATAGTTTGGCCCCCAATATTAAGATTCTCACGGACTCAACCCTCCATCTTCTAGGCTCTCCTATCTTCGATAATGTAATACCCCCTCATTTTCAAAAATTAGTAACTAAATTTGATGAATGTTCAGACCGCCTTTTGGAATTCAACGCTCATTCGGCTCTCTTTATACTTAAATCCTGTCTTTTAGTTCCTAAATTTAATTATCTTATTCGATGCTGTCCTATTTGGAAATTCCAAAATTTGACTAATAATTTAGACAATCTTGTTAAAACACATTTGGAAAAGATTCTGAACATTCGTCTTTTGGAACGGTCTTGGGATCAAGCGTCCCTTCCTATCCGTTTTGGTGGGATTGGGACACGCAAAATGTCCACTGTCTCCTTACCTGCCTTTCTATCCTCATTTTACAGCACGTCCACTCTCGTTGCAAGTATCCTGCAGCCTTCTACTGCAAACTTCGAAGTAGCGTGCCTGGATGAGGCTAGAAATGCTTGGGATATAGCATATGCGAATAAATTTCCTTCAGATCTTAAAATTCAAAGGAGTTGGGACCAAATTTCTTGTGAGTCTATTTTGAAAAGTCTTATTGACAATAGCACTGACAACGCGGATCTAGCCAGACTAAAAGCAGTTTGCACCAAGGAAGCAGGATACTGGCTTCAGGCCTATCCTTCGGCCAACGTGAGAGGGTTCTCGGGTAAAGGGTTTTTGGACTCAGAAACTCTACGAGTCGCGATAGGTCTGCGTGTTGGTGCTGAGGTTTGCCTTCCACACAGATGTCCTTGTGGTTCTGATGTCGGCTCGTTGGGACATCACGGACTCTCCTGTATTAAAAGTGCAGGCCGCTTTTCGCGTCATGCCAGCATCAACGACATCATCCGTCGATCTCTTGCCTCTATCAACGTGCCGGCTTTACTCGAGCCGAACGGTATCGCGCGTGATGATGGCAATAGACCAGACGGGATGTCACTTGTTCCTTGGCGGATGGGTCGGGCTCTTGTGTGGGACGCTACCTGTGTCGACACACTTGCAGCCTCTCATCTGCCCGGGACAAGCCGTGATGCTGGTTTGGCTGCGAAAGGTGCCGAAAACTTTAAAAAGAACAAGTACAGGCAGTTCGACTCCCGGTACCACTTTGTACCGTTTGGAGTCGAAACACTGGGTTCGTGGGGTCTCAACGCTATCTCTTTTTTCAAAGAGATTTCCAAGAGGCTAGTTGACATCAGTGGTGACCTAAGAGCTGGCAGCTACCTTGCTCAGCGTATAAGCATCGCTATCCAGCGCGGTAATGCTGCCAGCATCCTAGGAACCTTACCACAAGGACCCTTTTTATAATTTTGTTTTTGTGTTATATTAAGTAATTTATCTTAATTTTTATTAATAAGTTGTATATATAGTTAATTACGCTTTAATAAATTATATATTGAAATATAATCAATATCGATAGAGTTTTATAATAAGAAAGTATTCATTTGGCACTAATTACAGCCTTCCTGTTTCCTTAGCTTAATTGCTTACGTCATGACTATAATCTTAGTCTTGTATTTACTTTATTTTTGATACATACATATTTGGTTTGTGTGATACTACACTATAGAAAACGCAAACATCTTCCCGGGGGACAATAATATTATGTTCTCAAGAATACATTTACAATGCGCTGACATAACATTATTATGTGTACCTCTCGGTATTTTGCGACAAGAGCGTCATATAATGGGTTTACATTGTAGTATGCACAAGTCATGTGGGTTTTGTAATGTCTGCATCTGTCTGAAAGTCGGGCTAGGCGTTGATATGCGAAGTGCACGCTGGCTCGAGGTGGGCATAAAACGCTAACAATGATACCAAATAGCTCGATTGTAGTCATATTGAAATTATGTGTGTGCGTGACGCACGTTTGTCACGAAAAAGTATTCGCGCAATTCGTGGCGATCAAACATGACTACGGACGCGTGTCTGGCCGAATCGAACGTGTGGACAATGGGTAATGTGTTGGCCTCTTTATTTGACTATTTACCCACTATTAGATTGATAGTTAACGTACATACACAGATTGTTTGGTCAACGGTGTCGGAGCCTTTATTAAAAGAATTGAGAGAGGAGTTGAATTGCTACAAGTGTCCTAAGAATCTGATTTGATATCCCATTTTACAGTAAAACTATTTGTTATAAACTGGAAAGAAAAGTAGGTAGCATGAAAAGGGATACATAAGGTGTTTGAAGTATGTGGTATATACTCTTCATATCTTACGTTGCTAGGCTGATGGTGAATGGTATAACTTCTTGACTATATTAGGACACCCTATTTAGTTTTGGTTATAAAATAAAAAAAACATTTCTCCTTCCTAAACGAAGAAGAAAGAGAATATGATTTATATAGAGAATGGTGTAGAAGGTAGAGTCATCTATCACCTCGTGAAAGCGCTAGTACCTAACCAAACATCCTGTCATAAGTATACAGTAAAATAACTAGCCTGTTTATGCCCACATGCACAAGGACGACAAAACAGTAGAAAAAAAGTTATAATCTTGATAAACAATCAGGCCTGTTTCATGCCATTATGAAGAGACAAGTTTTACTTTTAGTACTTTCTATCTTTCTTTGTGTGGCTATCGAAAAAAGAACTATGTTTTTTATCATTATTCGCTTGCCCTTTTTTAATTCAGCTGGGTTAAATGCATAATCAGTACAGGGACGGACTTAGATGTCTGTCATCATGACTCAATCGGACCCACCTTATTACCAATTAGTCCTACTCCGGAGTACAGAAACATATGGACTTTATCAGAAAATCTGGTCAAATCCACCTAACTAATAATCAAACATTTAGGAACCACAAAAAAAACTACTATGTTTCGGCGTTCCCTCGAATATCGCAAAAGTGTAAATAGTGCGTAGAGTTAGTTATTATTCTCTCTTTGCAGTGTAGTCGCAAAACTTATTTATAGTAGTTAAAATTTGTACTCGTACATTGAACAAATATTCAATTTCTTGACACTTCTCTTATACAAAGTAATTAGCATTTCCCTATTTTAGTCGCAACAGCACCTGGGGACTGCGACCGAAATATCGATGCTCGCACCGTAGATAAATATCATTCGTGCTCTCAACAACAATTAATGGTTATTTAACGCGTTTCAATTCAATTATCGTCTGGCGGATTGCATCGATAATTCCAATGGCCAAATTCCCAGTAGTTAATACTCGGCTGGTACTCATTTATGGCTCTCAGCGTACGAGCCGCACGTCCGATCGCCGGCCATTGGGCATTAATAAATTCTGCAACGCGACCAACAGAGCGTAAAAGTATGTTAATGTTACTATTCGAGTTATAAGTTAACCGATATGAGTCACTTGATATTTTCCTTAATTACTCACCAGGCGACATTACACGTTACCAATATAATTTAACCCATGTGAAAATGGGTGCGAAATAAGTAATGAAAAACTCACGCGAAATTGAAGTCGCGCGTTTTCGCTTTGCGTGCCGTACATCACAAACAAATCGGTTCGACTAATCGCTCGACGACACAATCTAAGTATACGGTAAAGGGCAATCGGCCGAGACCACGCAATTTGAGACCCGTGTTCCATCTTAAATTATCGACAAGTTTAATAACAAGCATAAAGGCAAGGCAATAATCGCTGCAAATTAATTACTGGCTCTAAGCCCAGCTCGAAGAAAAACACTAAAAGCAATGACGCGTCGCTGCATACATTGTTGTTTGGACGCCGAATGGAAATAGGCAAAATAGGCTGAACATTCTTTTTAGTTGAGTGGAGGCGGGTAATTTTACGTTCCACTTCTCGCTTGCCAATAACAAAATCAATTTTCAACGCATGAGCTTAATCAATCATCAAACTTTCTTTATGAAATAGTTTTTATCGTTTTCTATGTTATAAGTCATAATTTTTCCAAAACCCTTTAGGGAGGGGCGAGAAGATACAATATAGTACACCAGGCCTACAACTTAACTCAATTACTTTCAATTTACAAGAGAAAAATCTTTAAGGAAAGCAATAATAGCTTTCAAGTGAAAAACAATGACAGCTTTAGATTGTTATCATTTTCAAATTAGACGGCAAGCCTGCTGTTAACTATGGTCATTCCCCCATTAAGTATATATTATTTCAGATCTCAGTCAAGAGCAAACCCAGTAAAAAAATAAAACAGGCAATACCAAAAAGGACACTGAGCGAAATTAGTCTATGAACCTCCGACATCAACGTAAAGTGATCATATTTTTGTCATTGAAATCATTAGAGTATCTACGTTGCTAGTCAAATCCCACATCTCAAAGTGCGATTCTACATACGCGATAGGTACTGGCAATTTATACACCATTTTACATATTAGATTTCATTCATATTTATTACCCTAATGCGTCAGAGTTAATGTTTTTTTAAATGTTTTTTTTTTCTGTGCCAATCTGGCCTGAATTTGCTTGCAAGAATAGAACCCACAATCAGTCGGCGTGATTTTCGCGTCATGATTTACTATGATTGAAAAACGGTTTAAAAGCTCAAGTATGATATCAATGGGCTTACTGAAATTAAAAGAGGACGAGGAACCTTTGTATTTGAACTGTAATACGATACGACAATAGAAACCTTGTAAAATCAATCATTTTCATCGCAACGCAGAGAATCGACTTCCTTGCCGAATCGTCATCCCTAGGGCGCAATGGGCCAAAATGTATACGCGGCGTATAGGTGCGGCTGCCGCCGGCTGTTCCCAGCTTCGTATAAATAACATTTAGCGGGCGGAGCGAGGCGCGGATTATGAGGTCGCAGGACTCAATTAAACTGTGCCCGGCTTTTATTGTGGACTTTTCCCGTGACCTCCCACCGGATTTCCAGATAAATGGATCCACTTTACGCACTGTGTTAGCGTTCGCACGGAGTTTGGGCGTATTAACGATAATCATTTAACGCAGTATAGTACGCATGCGGGTATACGGCTGTATACGGTTATCAGTGAAAACATTACGTACTTAGTTTCAAGTTAGGTCATTATCAGAAGTATTCGGACCAGCTTAAGTACCTAGTAGGTATGTATGTGCCATGGTTTAAGATGTACGAGTATACTGACATAGTAAATATTTTTTTATAAATTATTAAAATAGTTTGTTAATAATTTTATTGCTTGACAAATACTTAGATAGATTTATATATTTTAACAGTAGACTTACAACGTATGTAGAAGTAATATCAACTTATTACATTATGCATACGTGATTAAAATTAACTGAAATATAAGATAGTTACGGTGGCACCTACAATTAGTTGATAAAATAAAAGCAAAATTATTAAAATTTATTTATTTTATTATTACTAATATCACTTATACAACCTCTTTGTTCGTAATACAGGTACACAGTCATTGTACGGCTATTTTATAGACCCTGAAGTTAAAAATATTATGCAAACTTAATTGGTGTATTTCTTTATACGGAAAGCAATAAATTGAACTAATTTGCTATAAATAATTGAAGAATGTGAAACTCCACAGAGAAAATGTAATTTACTTGCTCAATTGCTATTAATTTGTTCGCTCAGTATCTAAACAAAAACTAGCAACTGTGGCGAGAGATATATTATGGCGGGGTATGCGTCCCGACCATTGTTATTCACCTAATGAAATTCAATACCTTACATATTCACTTTATTGTTTGTCTGATAAATTTTAATTAATAAACTAAAAAAAAAACAAAAACACTTTTCAAAATGCTTTATACTATAAAGGCCGTAAGCATCTTACTACAATTTTGAAATTAATTGGGCTTAATATATAATTTTATTATTGTTATGTCTTGTGATATTTATTAAATAGATAGCACAATAATACAACTTTATAATTGAATTTAATTAATTACAGTGGCGCTTGAAAAATAATAGCTAATTAGAGACAAAATAATACCCGATATTAAATATTGGTAATTGGAAAACGCCAATCATTGTTATTTTTTATGTAAGTAGATATTTAAGTATACGAAAATATGACTTAACATTACCTACATGATTAATTTTAATTCTAAATAAAATTAGGATAAGATAAGGACAAGAATACTTTAATGCATTTATAAATTCTTAACACTTAAAAGCAGTATGCACACATATTGGTTCTAGGTAAGTTTAGTTCTGTTAGTATAGAATAGTATTTTAAAACCAAGTAACAGAAAAACAGAATAACGAATTTAGCGTTATTTTTGTTTAAAACTCCAAAAAGGTAGTAAGAAACATTACACTATTTGCAGACAGTAAGTATGCTAACTAGCTAAGACTTGAATCGTTATCGAGTCAATCAAAAAACCTTTATCTGATTCCAAGACCGATTTTATGTGTATGTACATCAATTTCCAAAAAATATATCGATGTCCAAAAGAAAATATAGGTAGAACAGTAGGCAAAGTGATAAGGTTTCCCGTATAAAGAAAACACTTTGAATAACCTTACCGAATTAAAGATGAAACACTGATAATTAAAATGGTTTCTGCTTAAATAAAATAAACTTTAATTTTGCACTTTGTTTTACTGGGTTAAGCGAAACCTAATGAGAATTTTGTATCGAATCGGATTTATCAATTCACATCAATTTCTAAAAGCGTGGTCAAAGATGTCTTTCACTTTGTGAAAATGAGACGGTTTCACTTTGGGATCTTATTAGCAGATTGCATTCGTACATAATCAAAGTAGTTATTAATCTATCAGCAGTGCACCATACATTGCATTTCTGGGCAGTATATCTCGCTGCAATTATGTCTCCTATCGGTGGATGCAACCACGCGAAACGCATTAGGTACCCTTCTCTTTGACTCCGCCGCGTCTGGTAAAAACGCGAGAGTATAAAAACAGAAGAATAGACGAGTCGCTTACAAAGGAATGTTACGCCATAGCAATTCTCTTGGTGTTTGTTTGATTTTCTACCAATGAACCAATATGCGAGGGCTATTAACTACTAACAACCATCGAGTCCACTTCAATGGTCAATTGCATACGGTCAATTAGACGGAAAATTGTTGCGGGTGTGCATTGTGTTTCTATAGAGTCCGAGACGGAGACGATTAAAACACGTGATTTCTGGCAAAAATTACGCTGGATTTTTACCCGACTGCGGAAGGAGGGTTATGTTTTTCGAAAGTATGTATGTTTGTATAATTGTTTGACACACCCTATAGCCCAAACGGCTGGACAGTTTTTGACATATAAGGTGTAGTTGAATTCGTCAGAATCGTGGTAGTTATATAGGCTATATACATTTTCAAAATGGCGCCCACAAACGAACACAAATGGGGGGGGGGTTGCTTTTTCCTTACCATAGCAATATTGCGTATGTTTGCTTGTTTCATACTTTGCAACATAATGAGTTATTTAAAAACAACTGTAGCGATAGCGTCTTAGTACTTGCTTATGTTATACATTTAAATCAAATTTTTGATTTTTTTAAATATTTTTAAACTACTTCATCGATTGTTTTCTGTGAAAATTTTACATAAGTCACAGTCAATTTGTAGACAAGGGCAAACAGTAATTTACCTATTTTCATTGAGACATAAATGACGATATTATTGTTAAAGTACAAACTTTTTACCTACCTGAAAAAGTTAGTTTGCATTTAAGAGACATACTTATAACGTCATATAATGTTTTACTGCGGTTTGGTGGTTTGTATTAATTTATAGGATATTTTAGTAGGTTTTTTTTTGTCTTACTGATTACATTAATTATATGCTAAAGTGTATTTTTCAGGTGGCTTCTCATTGCCAGTAAAACTCATCAAGTACTTTCACTAATTACCCGACTGGGACGACATATCGAGTCTAGTATATTATTTATAACCTTCATTAATAAAACATTGCAAGGTTTTGCGCATCTTAACGTAGGTACCTATATTTAACGAACCAACAAATAAGGGAATAATTATTCAGTCCATCCATAATGGGTCTTCATACGCTGTCGCATATTATTTTGTCAAATTGACTCCTATGGCGTCCGTTGAGTTTTTTTTAATACTTATGAGTATCTACACCCACAGGTATGTGGGAGGTGAAAAATCTATTAAGCAACTTAGTAAGTGGATGGTAGTATTTCTATAATATTTAGATTATTATGTATAGTTTATTTATGAATTTACATTCGCGACGCTCATGTTGACCGGTGCGAAATTAGCGACCGAATTCTGCGTCGAACAATGCGAAAGAAAAACGCACGAAAACTTAAAAACACGCGTTTTTCCAAACATAAGACTAATCTAGATCAATTATTTACCCCTGATAACCATCACATACTAAATTTCAGCGAAATAGTTAGAGCCGTTGCCGAGATCACAAATATATAATATAAATAAATAAATAAATATTTACAAGAATTTATCGTTTAAGGGTATGAGATTACTTTATAGAATAAACAAATATGAGACGTATAAGAACTTTTAGGATTTCGTACCCAAAGGGTATAAAACGGGACCCTATTACTATGCCTCCGCTGTTTGTCTTTATGTCTGTCACAAGGCTGTATCTCATGAACCGTGATAGCTAAATAGTTGGAATTTTCATAGATGATGTACTTCTGCTGCCGCTATACTAGTAATTAAGCCGAAAAATAAGTTGTATATGAACTTTGAAAATAAATCATACCCACTATTAAAATATTAAACTTGGCCGATTTTTATACATGAAGACGTTTTCGCCACAGGAAAATACCCACGCAAAAAGCATATAGATTCTCAAATCAAATAATTTTGTTGTAACAAGCAATTTTATTACAATTTACAGATACGATACATACAGATACAGATAATAACTTACTTATAATGATGAATTGTATTCATCATTATAAGTAAGTTATTATCACAATATTGATCTGTTTCCTTCTCTGTGTATACCTACTTACTACCTTACCGAGGTCCCGAGTTCGAATCCCAGGTCGGGCTGAGAGTATTGGGTTTAATAAATACTCAGACACAGCTATGGAGTCAGGAAGTTGTTGGTGTTAACACCCCCGTGCCTCGGAAAGCACGTTAAGCCGTTGGTCCTGCGCCTGATCTCTCTACAGTCATGTCGGACTGCCGTCTCACCGAATTATGAGAGTGAAGGAACAGAGAGTGCACCTGTGTATTGCGCAAACACTTGTGGACTATAATATCTCCGGCCCAGTTGGGTAATCTCTGTTGAGATAGGCCACTGTAGTCGAAATTCGGCTTGAAGGAGGACACCTACCCTATGCCTTAACCCTGATCCATAGAATACCGGTATGGACCTATTATTTAACAAAATGTGAGGTATCATCAAGTTGACTGTAGTATTTAACAAAATAATTTGACGTGGTCTTAACTTGCTCAAAGAATAGGTAATTCTTTTATATACTCTAAGAAACAATTAAATGTTTGTCAATTCTTACGCGTTAAATACATTCTAAGCATATAAAGCTTTTAAAAAAATTACAAAGAAGGCTGTTAACGGATTTCTTATAAAAGCATCTTCTTTTGAATTTATGTAAATATGTTAAATCCATAATATAAATATTTGTGGAAAAATAAAAGCATTGTTTAAAGTAAAATAACAAATCTCTGTTAATAACGTCATATTGTTAGATTCCATTTACTGCACATTACCTACCATTATTTTATTAAATATATAAAAAATGTAAGTGAATAGTTTTTTTTGTCAATGATATGTCCATAGTCTACCAAATAAATTATACTTAATGGTTAGGTACTTCTAATCAGATCTTTATCTATCAGTGTTATGTTTCTTTATATTTAATTAAATGTAGTAGACTTACAACTATTAATTATATCAATAGGTAAATCTTAGCTTTTATAGTGCCCTTTTTGAAGTCTTATCGATGCTATTAAATAGGTACCTATATAATACTCAATAATTCTAACCAAAACATAAATAAAAAGATCTTGCAATGCACCTAAGAAATAATTACTCGATTCTTACAAGAATTCAGGAAAGATACAAAATCTGATTTGCAAAGTAATTTACTGTGAAGGTAGGAGATTCAAATTAGACACGAACTTCACACATCTGTTTAATGGATGAAAAGTACCTATATTGTATTAAATTTAGTGCGTAAAATCCTGGTTTGGCTTTTAAAACGTCATTCAAAACAGAGTTTTGCAAATTTTAAATAGTGCTTATTTTAATATTTAAGTTATTTATTTAAAAAGTGGGTAACAATTAATAATAGTATCAACATACCTATGTATATATCTGTATATTTCAATTCAACCCAACCACAAGTAACGGGGAAACAATAGACAACCCAAAAAGTTATTAGGCAACCCACTAACGATATTATACTTTTGATATAAGACAGTTTACATCTTTAGACAGATAGCTATAGGCGGTTTGTAATTAGTATCTTATACCATAATATTTAAACGATCAAATAACTACATCTGAAGATATTTTAAATAGTGTCTTAAACAGATATGTGAAAATATTAGTCTATAGACGGCATGCATTAGTATTCAAAACTAGGCAATGAACTATCTGACCGACCCGGATATAAAATTCACACTAATCATTCATTTTGTCAGGTAAAATTCATTAACCATTCCGTTTTTAATTAGCTTACATGTTTTTAGACAATTTAAAGAAAAAAATGTATGTGAAAGCTGTATAGGTACAACTGAAGTTATTTATTGAAACCAGAAACGGATATTTTTTATGTGGTGCTATAAATTAGGAAGTTTAGAGCAAGGGCCAACGTTACGAGTACCTGTCTGTGATACTTTATCTGATGGCAATCGTTCAAAGAGGCACCACTACGATTTTTTTGGTCCTAAATACCAATGCGGGTGTCGCGGCTGAGGGCTGCAAGGGATGATGTATGTTTATGATACGGCAGTTATTATAGGCGATAGTGTGTTAAATCTGACAGATGTTTATGTTGGCAAATCAATATTTATTATGACGATGTTTGTCCGAGTGGGTGTGCCCAGACCGCCCCTCTCTGGTATTGTTTTAGTGAGAGTTCTACCTTAATTAGTGTCTATTGTTTGCGGTCCGTAATAACTTGTGTACCTTCTTGTCTTCAAGTAATGTCAAGGTATAACAATGAAATTATTATTTTGATTTATTATTTTAGCAAATGTAGGTAGGTACCTACTACTTAGGTATATCCAAAACAAATGTCAATAAGTAAATAGTTTTATAAACATTAATTATAAGTTTAAAAATACTTTAATAAAAAATATAACTATAAGTAACTACTTTAATATAAGCCACTTTCGTATAAAATTGCTAACAGTAATTTACTAAGCATTAGCTTTAGGCACTCCATTTTTTGTAATTATAAGGACGTTAACTATAACCCTGGTTTTTATTGCTTGTGTACTTAAATGTTAAACTATGACTAGACTACATTATCGTTTTAATAATGTAGGTTGGTAAAATGTGGATTAAAATGCAACCTATTAGCACGTAAGGTATCATATTTAAATACCTATTAGTATTTTAAGAAAGATGTTATAATTGCCGACGATTCGTTAGGAGCGCCGACGGGCCATCAAGTCAGCAGGTTATCAAAATGTCAGTAGATAATAACAAAAAGCAAGCAATTTTCTTTTAAACTTCAATGGTTTTCTAAGAATAGCTGTTTTTTCTCTCTTCTGTATATAGAGTCTAACTAGCTTTGTCATATAAAATGAATGTGATGTAATGGCAGGAAATATGATCACAAATCGTTGAGGTAGATAGTAGAGATTGACACACATATCTAACACAAAAAGATAGATGTGTATCATACACACCAAATACCTACTCAAAAATTATAGTTACTTATAATATTACAAAAAGACACAAGTTTAGTGTTTAATTCTTAGTTTATCTAGGTTTTTAATGTTACTCTTAACAAACAAATGCTTTCATATACCTTTTGTGAGTATTGTTACTCATGATAGGTAAATCCGCTGCACAGAGTTTCTGCCTATCTATTTTATGTAGGTAACTACTAATTTTACTTATTTTAACACAAGCAATCCTTGAAGTGTTTTAACTACATATTAGGGAACATACATTTCAAATGACAGCTCGCAGCTCCACAAATTCCATTTGATGCATTTTTTTTCAACCTTTTGGCACCAAAGATTTATGCCTAGGTTGTGAATTGAGTCTTGTAAAGCATGCATACATCCGTGCAGCTTGAAATATAATATAAAAAAACATTTGTCTAAAACACAGGCTGTGGAAATGTCAGTAATATCTTGTCCTTAAATAGTGCGCCTAATGTAAAGATTTTAAAACATCAACGAAGAACTAGATGAGCTAATTAGAATACCTTAGGGCAAAGGTAAGCATAATGCTTTTAGGTTGTCAGGTAGCTAGGTTCCTTTTTTCGTTTTTCTAGATGTAAACTAATGCAAAAAAAAATTGATATCTACTTATCTTGAGCCTCCTGATCAAATTTCATTAAATGATTTGTCAATATCTCGTGTATTGCGATACACGATTACTATAACCGCATACATCGTATATTTGGCGGACCAATCATGAGCAGAGTATGTAAGGACGTAATGTATAGACGTGACATCATATTTTACAAGGCAATATGC
This sequence comes from Pyrausta nigrata, assembly GCA_949316185.1. NCBI lineage: Eukaryota > Metazoa > Arthropoda > Insecta > Lepidoptera > Crambidae > Pyrausta > Pyrausta nigrata. The sequence continues at coordinate 9,036,477 of OX438936.1, forward strand.
ATTATTATGTCGTTAAAGAAACTAACCTGCGAGGCGGGCGGGTACGAATAGCCAAATTGCGCGTACGCTGCCATCGGGACGATCATATGGGCGGCTTCACACAAAACACTGTCTCTCAAAGTCTATACAGCACGGACGTAATGAGTTTCCTTATTACTACTGCTAATGCGAAATTAAGTAAACGTATCACAGTTGGTTGAGGGCGCGGCGGCTGCGCGGCGCGCTGCCATCCCTGCGCGTCAGCGGGCCGGTGCGCGCGCGCTTCGCATGCCGGGGATCGGGCTCGTGTGCAGCCGGCCTTATACCTTGTTGACGCGTTCGAGTCTCGACACAGACTGGCGCGCGTACGCCGTCCGACGCCCCTCCGCCGTAGGAGAGAGCCAATTACGCCCCGCCTTATGGGCGGAGCTCAACACTGAGCACCAATACAAAACAGCATCTTCCATCCTTTTCGACATGCAGCGCTAAAATACGCCCTCCGATTGGCACTCTCTATCCCCTCCACGAAACAAATCACGCCTACACGAGCAGCTCCACCCACGTTCGGGTGGGGCGCTGGAAAAAAGCGGCAGAGTCGGTCCAACTTGATCATGTTTATGGGTTTCCGCGGAGACAGTCCGCCAGCTCTGTACCACGAGCAAACAAATCTCTAGTGGCAAAAAATGGCTCGGCCGACGACAAGTTGTTTCACCTCGTCAGATTTACGAACATCGCCGTAGCGTAGAGTTAAGAATTTACTTTATAGGCCCTACCTGTGTCGGCGTTGTAAACGACTTTCGCGAGCAATTTGTCTTCAAAATTTTCCTTGCTGAAAAAGCACACGAAGTATGCTGAGTAGAAAGTATTTCGAATATTTACCTGTCAAACTGTTGTTTTCGTTTAAAAATTATTTAAATATGTTTTGTACATAATTAAAAAGCAAATTTTACGTTTTACTGGCCCATTTACATGAATGAACTCATTGCGTATTTAAATGTTCGAATTAGATTCTAACATAAGTATCTATGGAAATATGGGACAATTGACTTTACAACATACCTACTCTTTTACCAAAAAATGCCAACAAGCTGTTTTCGCAATTTTTATAGATAGATACGTACGGACACCCTTAATTATTATACCGAATTTACCAAAACAAAATATATCAAAAACATTGGCCAGCAAGATTAGTTAAATTGCGGACTGACTAGGTCGTAATGTAGTACCTAACCACTTATTAGAACGACTGATGATGGATTTATTTGAATAATGATTCTTTTACCTTATATTATAGATCGAAAAGTTATATCTGAGCTTTAATGTTTTAATCCAATCCACTTTATACGAGTAAGTATAGTTAAACACTAGAAAAGTGAAGCAAAACGAACGGTTTGCGAAAATATTTGCGTTACTGAGTTTCACGTGCTGTGTAACAGGTGGCGCTCGTATCGCCGTTTGTCATCCCTGTCTTTGCCACCCCTAAGGAGTTGGGATATTTTTGTCTTTACTTTAATATCAATATTTCTGTCACAGTATTTCGAAATTTTGAAATCCCCATGTTTTAGTTTCCCCTGTCAAACCCCTAAGTGCCGCTCGCGGGATTGATAACAATTAATTTTCTATTGTGTCTGGAAACATTATACGTGAAGGTTTAAATGATGTTTTTTTTAAATTAAAGTACAAGATTATTATCAAATATAATAATATTGAAATTAAAATGAAACTATTAAAATTTCTCAAAATCGCACATAAACTGATGTGATAAGTACTTTCATTAGTTCTTGATTTTTGTTACTTTAAAGGATTATTATAATATTTAAATACCTAGTATATTTTAAACGAGTTGTTTCTTTAACCTTTGAAGTAGGTAGTAGTTTAACTATGTTTTTAAGTGGAAATTAATTTATCATTGTAACATAACAAGTCACTAACGCCATCTAGTACATAATAGCAATATTTTTTATTATAGATATTAAATTGTATACTGAACCCTCGCTCGGTGCAAAGTGCTAGTATAAGCTTAAGTTGTCTTAATTATCAGAGCTTCTTAAGCACAACGCCAACGTACCACGCACATTTGAGTTAAGTAAAAGAAAATTCAAAAATAGGTAGATATTAGGTACATTACGAGACAACCATATTTAAAGTAAGTCACGTAGGTATTGAAAGCTCGAAAAATAAGGCTTCCTTTTATAAGAGCTATATTACGCTAACCACATTATTAATAATCGTCAAACGCCCAGTCCACGCTGCTATAGCACAACTCAACGTCTCATTTCACTCGGTTTGGAGAAAAAAACTTTTGTGTCACTAATTGCGTATCCATAGTTCTGGTATCAACACATCCGATCGGCTGTCTCGAGATTCTCTGATACTGCGCTTGCAAATGCGACCGTGAGCGCGGCGCATAAGGTTGCACCAAATCAGGATCCGATGGCCTGGCGCCAAGACATCTGTCATCGTTAATAACAAGCAATTTGAGCCAATTTTGCATTTTCGAAATTTAAGCGAGCGCCCAGGCGTCTCTCTGGGCAGGAAGTCACACAAAAACTAACACTAAATAAAGTAGTGGTTGACATGTTTAAGTTTTTGCCGCGTTACTAATTACGCGGGTGCGGGTAGACGTGCGTGAGCGTTCGCGTGAACCGAACCGCCGAGCGAACGTTAGCAGTAAATGCTAACAGTTTAGATATTTATGAACATGTGTATGTAATTAATTTTTACGATGGATCAGATAACGAAGTCGGTAGGGCGATACGCATGTCGCAGTGTCTTAGGGCTCGTATAAAGGTCAATTATTACCGGCTGAGGAGGTTATTCCGTAGGATAACGCTGAACAGTGAAGAGCGGAGGCTGAGTCGCGACTCGCGACCTCCCACCTCCCAGACAATGGCCGTTTGACTAAACCGCCGACGTGTAAACATCACCCACAAATCGAATTTCCATAGAAAACATTTTTAAAACTGGATTAGTTCTGTTAGAAAAACAAGGAAAGTCTCTTTGGTACTGATGCCCAAGTCACGGATATAAATTAGGAGAGAAGCTTTATTCCGCTTACTTGAATAATCCTTTTGTTACAATTTGATGCTGTGTACGGAGATAGATAAAGGGCTCAGGAGTGTAATGTATGGCCTGTGTAGCGTTTGTACAGACATGCTACATTAGCTGTAGGTTTTTGTGGAGCGAACCTCGAAGCTTTCGCCAGGAGTCGGCGCCACCCCGCTTTTAACAGCCTTTTCAATTTTTATTACTGTTTAGTGTTTTATACAAGGAAGATAGATTAAAGACCGCGAGTTATAACATTGTTAGTGGTCTTGTTACTTAGGCATTGTTTAAAACATGTTTCGTTTTAAGCCAACTGTAAAGTAAGTACGTCTTGTATAAATAAGTCTACATACCTACAGGTTATATAGATTCTCAATTAAAATAATCCAAAAGATAGGTAATTTTGGCCATAGACGTATATTTGTAGATTAAACCATATCTCCTTTAATAGTTGGGTAAAATTACTTTAAAACTGGTTTTAGTAACAATAAATAAAACTCAAGTAGTTAAGTTTAATCACTTTTAAAATTTAAACTCCTGTTCGTAGAATCAATGTCGCACGTACTTGATGATTTTAGGTGGCTCTTAAACAGTGTGTGCTTACTGCAGATAGGTATTAGAGTTCAGATGTTAGATTGATATAGCTGCAAGGACTACAATAACGATTCTTAAAAAAAACCGGCCAAGTGCGAGTCGGACTCGTGCACGAAGAGCTCCGTACCACTATCTACTTTATTCTACTCAACGAATAACCCAAAAGAGGGATGTAGAGTGCGTGAGCTGAGACCTAAGCGATCCCTTTAAAATGTTATTCAGGGTGCTTAAACATAGGTGGTTAACATACTAAAAGTCCCCGCGTCTAGGAGGTAAGCCGGAGAGGGGTGGCGGGGGACAAACACATATCTTTAAAATAAATAAAATAAAATATATTTATTTCGGAAACTTTAAAACGGACGTCGTAGAGAAAAAATATTTATCTTGACGCAATAAAAGCTTATTAAATTTGCTACTTTTATAAAGCTTTTCGTTCCTAACCAAATTAGCTAAGTAATTTTTTTTACGATTTAGCTGCCAAATTGACAAAGTTTCATACAAAATTACACCCCTGTTTTACCCACATAAGAGGATAATTTCTAAAATCCTTTCTTAGTGCTCATCCACACTAGATACATGGAGCATGGTGCACAATTAAGTTTCTAATCCTAGGAGTTTGGGCTGTGCGCTGATATGTCAGTCAGTAATTAAGTTAGTTTAAATTTTTGTATACTTGTTTAGATTTTTAAAGTGAATATTAGTTACAACTTAATATTCTAGGAATATCCAGCAAAAAACGCCAAAAAATCACGTTTGTTGTGTAGTGGCTCCCCATTAAATATTAATAATATTCTGTTTTTAGTATTTGTTGTTATAACAGAAATATTTCTGACATGACCATCAACTAACTGTCTAGCTATCACTGTTCATGAGATAGAGCCTGGTGACAGACAGGCAGCGGAAACTTAGTAATAGGGTCCCGTTTTTACTTTATAAATATGTACGGAACCCAAAAATTGGTACCTTCTATCGACGTTATACTCGTATGTCCTTCAAGGTGTCAATTGTCCATTCTTTATTTTAAGTTTTCACGATCATAGTTGATTGATTGTTAAAGATAAAGGCAAAGCCCTTTTTGTTGACGGAATTCTCAATGTTGCAGGCAATCCAAACCAGCAATAATTTTTTTTACAGATTGTTTTGTTATTGTGGTAACACATTACAGATGAATCCTTTCCGAAGTAGCCGTAGAACAATTAGGTTCTTACATGACAGTTTTTTCAATGTCCAGTTTTTGTATTTTAAAGAATTCGGATCGGACGTAGTACTCGTATGTACACAAACACTAAGCAAAATCAAATCCAAACAATAAGCTTTGATAATTAAAAATCACACAAAAATAATCCTTATCGTTGGGACAAAAAAGACGAAAAAATACTTGAATCAAAAGCCTCTAGTATTTATAATAACGAATGTTTTTCAAAAAACGTCACCCGGAGGCGCGTGTATTTGCGATTCGCATTAATTAACTCACCCCGAAAAAAGTAATCTTTGCCAAAAACAATGGGGACACAAACCTTTTTACGGTGGCAAAAAAGGCACATAGAAATACACATGTTCGCGAGGGAGGTGCGTACAACGTGTTTATACGTTGATTAAACAGTCCGACCGCAATGCGTATGCAACCGGACGGACATATTACCAGGGCTCGAATTCTGATTGTTTAGAGAATTTATTACTCTCATGGCATGTTCAGTTAATTGAATTCGCCCGTAGAATAGGCGGGCTGAATTGCGTTGTGACCAGACTATCTTCAGTGCGTGCTTGCAGACGGTTTTTGTTGATAAACCCTGTCGCTGGGGTTAGATTTGGACGATTCCTGTTTGTTATAGTGTATTTGTGGCTCTGATGAGTTTTGTCTATTACCTGCGATACAATATCCACGTAATTGACAATTTTGTACATTATTATTCCTGGCTAGCTGGGATTATTTAATGGTAAACTGTTTTTAAAAACGTAAATAAGTAAAAGTTATTGCATTTGCGTTTTATTATGTTTATTATTTGTGATTTAATAAATGGTAATTACTTAGTAAAAAATGCTTCACAAAATGTCGTTGTTTAGTGAATCTTGCTGATAATTGTGATTGAAAAAGAACCATTTATACTTATATAGGTTTCTACCGCTAGTACCAAGATTATAATAGGAATCAAAAGGCCGATCGACTTAGGTATGTCTTTTCACTTAAGCCCATTAATTATAATTTATCAAGTTAACGCTCATTATCTAAAAACAAAACAGTGTTTTTTTTTCTCATTGTTAAAACGTGTAATCATTAATCAAATATGTAACAACTACTTATCGCGAGTGAGAACTTAACCTACATACGTCAAAATATTATTTAGACATAAACGAACCAGTTTTAGGGTTCCGTAGTCAACGAGGTACCCTTTTAGTTTCACCGTGTTCATCTGTCTTTGAAAATATTGTAGGTTCTTGATAATCAATTTTCGATTCAGACTAAGTTGTGCTTGCAAAAATTATAATGCAAATACATACATATTTGTTAGAGTCGTTTGTATCTGCCAGAATAGCTCCGTAGAAAAACTACTGCATTTAATGACTTTGTAATTTTTCAATAAGTTATGAGTGACGCAATGTACGGAACTGACTTACCTACATTAGTTGTGTAGCTGGATAAACACTTGCCAATTTTTTTGCTATCTACCGTTGGATAAAAATTAGTTAAAAATCTGACTAATTTGTAACAGAGTTTATAAATTTGACTACTTACACGTCAATGTTTTGTCATGAAATATTGTTTCTTAGTGGGAGGTTTAATTAAGCTTAGGAATATAAATATAAATTAGTCTTCTGAAATTCAAGTTGAGCTCTAGGTTACCAACTTGTGATACTCTGCGGTATTTGTTCTTAATATGACAGAACATAAAAAGGGAATTATTAAAACACAGATAATTACATTTTACCAATGATTGTATTTTTGAAATAGAGTCTGTTACCCAGCTCCGTAATATTTTAAGAGAATTTTCACCAACTAGCCGCTGCCAACTTTTTACACATTTTAATTAGATACACCAAATTACTTTTATGCTAAGAAATTAATTACATGAGTTTGTTAACATCTCAACTTCAACGATGTTTAAATGTCAGCAAGACTTAGTTTGCACTTACTGAAAATCTTGTTAATAATTTTAACGACTTACGTCTCGTTGTAGTTCGCACTAGTAAGTATAATGACTGAGTCATTGTTCTGTAGGTATAAAAACTAAGTTAACTACACATTGCCTTTATGTATGTTTTAAAACAGATGAAAACAGTTAAAAAACTTTACAAAAGCTCTCTCTGCTTTTGGTATGAATTTAAAAACTATGACACTGAGTTTGAACAGGTTCAAACTCATAGGCATTTTAGTACTTAATAGGTAAGCATTAAAAAAGGTATACTTAATTAACACCTTGTTTGAAATGATTCTTGACATTGTTCCAAAGTTTGTTATCATATTAGTTAAACTTAGCCATTTTCTTAGCATTTAGTAACGTACTGCATTTATTAATTTGCTTCTGAGTATGAAAAAATTTACGTCAATCTTATCTAATCCGGTTCCCCGCTGGGAAGTTAGTGGCCACATTAAACTAATGCAACAACACAAAAACGCAAAACGCATCTGTCCTCTTGACTCTGAATAAGGCCCGATGAGGGTAAAAAATCGGCCTACAAGTGCCGGATATTGGCGGAAATGTCTTATCCACCACTTGTACTCAATATCTGTTTACACGTGTAGAATGTGTTTACAGGCGTTCTCCTTACTTTATCGCGTTTGAAAATGCTATTTTTTTTTAATTAACACCACTAACGGTGTTCGATACGCACGCAACTCTGTTCTAAGGAGGGGACGAATCTCGTAAAGGAAATGTAGCGGAATATATTAAAATATACCGTCAACTAGTACTTAACTCGTATAGTGTAAGCGGGTCAAACCCTTTTTAATTGTTTAAGGTGAGGATTTCTGTGCACGCTGTTGAACAGTATAACAATAGTACCTACTTTATAGTAATTTTGTAGGTACCTAGGTACTTACTGCTAAAAGCGGGTCACATTTCGGATTTCATTTTTATTTCTATTAAAGTTTATTTGAACGAGAATTGAATTTCTCACCAAACAGTTCAGTGCAAGGAACTTAATAGACTAGAGAAATGTGTCGACATACCTACATGATAGTTTCGCAAACGCTAAGAGCTTTCTGAGACAGTCTCCCTTGGAATGCATTTACATGTCACGTGATCCTATGGGAAAATCTGCATCTGACGTTGATTGTATCGTGTTCCTCGTCTATACCGATGTACGACGTTATTATATGATCGATCCCTTGCTAATACCGTTTACAGCGTATCATACTTAAGACAGTAGGTATTATTGTAGATATTTATAGAAGGTATCGCGAACCCATTAAATACTCGTATCTTCATTGCAGCGTATCATCGTGTCAGTTTTAAGAAGCTTTTAATATTAAGAGGTATTTAGCTTTATAATAGCATTACCAGTATCAGGTTAAAATAAAATAATAATTATGGATTTTAGTTTAAAACGTAAAATTCTGTAGATGACTCACCCAGCACAGAAGTTCAATAAATTACTAAATTAAATTAAAGGAATTACATATTATTGATGCTTGTGGACTCCAACTCGAAATGCGTTTGTTTTTTTCTCACAGCAGGGCTCTACATTCCACCATGCGGGTAGGCAGATGCAGATGTAAGAACTTAAAACAAAATGTGTAACTACAAATTCCAATATAAAATTATCTATTTACGTAGTTAGTCAACGAATCAATCAATCAAGTTTATAAAATATATAAATATTTGGATTTACTTTAATAAACAATCCTAAGTAGACTATACTACTTATTCATATACGTCTCCATAAGTTCTACACACGAGTTTTTTACTAGCCCTTGATTTTACGTCTCCACTATCGAAAGCAACTATCCTGATACCCAGACGTCGAGTTGCAAGAGAACGATTGAGCAAACGGTGAAAAACAGCAGTTTCATAAAAATGACACTTTTTTCTAATGTTCACTAACCTCCTAATCTAATGGTCGCCTTGTGGTTTGTGGCGCCCCAGGGCGCTGTGAGAGAGCAAGAACACTTTGAGAGCCCTCGGGGTATAAATAAATGACATATCGAACTTTACCCTTTATTACCAGAATTTGGCCCTATGACATTGTCCGGTTCGGTGCCATTAAAATCACGTTACTCGTATTTTATTATAACCATGTTCCGTTTAATTACCAAGTCTATAGTTGAACAATGAACTAGATTGGTACCAAATGCGGAGTATTCTATTTCGTGTGCCTTGTTGCTCTACCAACAAAGCGATTGCTTTTGATCCTACGTCTATTGCAGGAAGCCTTATTAAGGACTTGTATTTGTTTACTGCGAAGTTGGTAACTACCTACCTCCATGTAAGGGTTGGAAGGCAAACAACCGTAACTTTGGAACTAATATGGGTCATGTTTACGTAGGTTCATCACAGGTGTCAGAGAGTGGAGGTTGAATAGACAAAATCAGTTTATACATATGTAAGTCTTTTACTGGACTAATAATATTACATCTCGTAAAACAAAGTTCTCTGATCTCAAAAACTACTGAAATAATTTCCATGCAGTTTTCTATGAAAAAAGGTTTTTTTTGTATAGTAGGCAGACATTTGGCCGTAATCTCATCTCATGGTTGGCGACGATGCGGCCGTGGATGGGTCATGTCTGACCAGTAACAGCTATTCACTCTAGCTAATTCTTGAGGAAGTTTAAAAGCTCTCATTAAAATATGCTGCCTAATCCCATTGAGTTTTAACAAAATAATGAATGTTGGGATTTTTTTCTCTTTTTCAGGTCTACAAAATAAAGATTTGTATAAAACGCCGTCTGTTTTGTTTTAGCTCTTTGGTTATAAATTAAGAATGACGATTTTCAGGTTGTTTTTTAACTACCTCTAAGGATGTAAAAAAGGGGTGGCAAAATTTGTTTAGAACCATTAAACCTTATTCTTATCCTTCTGAACAAGAGTCTGGATCTTAAAATTATTATGATGACTATGAACCATATCTTGATTTTGATCTTAATTTAGGTTTCAAATAGTAGATTTACGTATATTTAAATAACTTGGCGTTGGGTTGGTTATTTGATAAAATGTTAGTAATTCTTTTTTCGTATTTTGCTATTAGCACATTTTAAAAATGGATTAAATCTACTAAACGAGAAAGCTGGTTTTCAAGTAATTAAAGCGTTCTAGACTCCCGGCATTTACAGATTACTGTATACGACGAAAATTCACTGTCTTTTATAATGATGGTGCAATTATCTTTCTGAATTTGCCTGTTGCGGTAAGAGACATACATAGTACATATCCGAACAAATAATGAATTTCAGTGTATTACACCAAATGCATAATGAGCAAAAATTACGATATTGACATCGCTTATCATAATATAATTTATTATATCATTGCCCAGTCTAGCTGATTGACTTTAACGTGGCGGATAAACTCTCAAACGATTTTTCTCAATATTAATAACATTTTGTCTTAACCGTTAAAGTTTTAGTTTTACCACAAGATAAAAAGTGCATGCTGCAAACTTTGACGAAAGATCTTTCGTTCAAGATGATGATCTAAGGCTGCAAATGACGAAGGAGTAAGGAGAAAAAGGAGGTGTAGTTGGTAGTAACTAAAACCAATAGGTACCTAGTTGTTGAAAAATATTTGGTTTCACATTTTAGGTACGACACTACTACACACTACGTATAACTATACCTACTTGAATTTGAAATGAGTACAATCTTTACGACTTGTTGTTCGCCAAAAATACTGAAAACGATTGGTTATAAATGTAGCTAACTTATTAGACGCTAATGTCATATTAAACATGGTTATATTGTAAACAATCTTGGATTAAAATTAAGAAAAATGACTTAATACAACACTAAAACAAAAATTATAAAAAGGGTCCTTGTGGTAAGGTTCCTAGGATGCTGGCAGCATTACCGCGCTGGATAGCGATGCTTATACGCTGAGCGAGGTAGCTGCCAGCTCTTAGGTCACCACTGATGTCAACTAGCCTCTTAGAAATCTCTTTGAAAAAAGAGATAGCGTTGGGACCCCACGAACCCAGCGTTTCGACTCCAAACGGTACAAAGTGGTACCGGGAGTCGAACTGCCTGTACTTGTTCTTTTTAAAGTTTTCGGCACCTTTCGCAGCCAAACCAGCATCACGGCTTGTCCCGGGCAGATGATAGGCTGCAAGTGTGTCGACACAGGTAGCGTCCCACACAAGAGCCCGACCCATCCGCCAAGGAACAAGTGACATCCCGTCTGGTCTCTTGCCATCATCACGCGCGATACCGTTCGGCTCGAGTAAAGCCGGCACGTTGATAGAGGCAAGAGACCGACGGATGATGTCGTTGATGCTGGCATGACGCGAAAAGCGGCCTGCACTTTTAATACAGGAGAGTCCGTGTTGTCCCAACGAGCCGACATCAGAACCACAAGGACATAAGGTGTGGGGAAGGCAAACCTCAGCACCAACACGCAGACCTATCGCGACTCGTAGAGTTTCTGAGTCCAAAAGGGTTCCCACGTTGGCCGAAGGATAGGCCTGAAGCCAGTATCCTGCTTCCTTGGTGGAAACTGCTTTTAGTCTGGCTAGATCTGCGTTGTCAGTGCTACTGTCAATAAGACTTTTCAAAATAGACTCACAAGAAATTTGGTCCCAACTCCTTTGAATTTTAAGATCTGAAGGAAATTTATTCGCATATGCTATATCCCAAGCATTTCTAGCCTCATCCAGGCACGCTACTTCGAAGTTTGCAGTAGAAGGCTGTAGGATACTTGCAACGAGAGTGGACGTGCTGTAAGATGAGGATAGAAAGGCAGGTAAGGAGACAGTGGACATTTTGCGTGTCCCAATCCCACCAAAACGGATAGGAAGGGACGCTTGATCCCAAGACCGTTCCAAAAGATGAATGTTCAGAATCTTTTCCAAATGTGTTTTAACAAGATTGTCTAAATTATTAGTCAAATTTTGGAATTTTCAAATAGGACAGCATCGAATAAGATAATTAAATTTAGGAACTAAAAGACAGGATTTTAGTATAAAGAGAGCCGAATGAGCGTTGATTTCCAAAAGGCGGTCTGAACATTCATCAAATTTAGTTACTAATTTTTGAAAATGAGGGGATATTGCATTATCGAAGATGGGAGAGCCTAGAAGATGGAGGGTTGACTCTGTGAGAATCTTAATATTGGGTTCCAAACTATGAAATTTAGAAATTATCTCAGATCTTCTTGAAAGAGGAAGATGTTCTGAAATAAAAATTTCGCATTTCGCAACAGTGTCAGCGTCACCTCCTAGTGTCCCATCGTCTAAATACCATACATTAAATTTTGAGAATAAATTTTGAATGAAGGGGTTAATAGCCAAACTGAAAATGGCAGGTCCAAGAGGGTCACCTTGTTGACAGCCTATAGCGGAATCAATTTCATTACATTTGTATAATAATTTTGAAGGGTTATAATAATATTGATTAACGTAATTGAAAATTTCAGGAGAGTTAATTTTGACCTCGTTTAACAAGGATTTCCTGGAGACTGAGTTAAAAGCATTTTTGACATCCAATTTGAGCAACACCTCTGTCCGATTTTGTGAAAGGAGAGTGCGAAGCGCATGTACAGCTGCCTCGCAACCTCCCTTGGTACAAAATCCTAATTGGTGAGGTTCAAAATGATCCCGGAATTTATAAGTTAAAAATTTTACACATAATTTTGAAGTAATACGCCGAAAAGTGGAACCAATGGCAATCGGTCTAATACCGCCATCTTTTTTTGATAACGCAATTAAATTAGCGCCGTATAAAACTGAAGAAAATTCTGAATTTACTTTCCCAAAAAGCATAAAATTGCATAATTTTGTAATAGATATTAATAGTTGCCGGCCAGCATCGCCTGCCTGAAAGGAAGTTAGGTCCTTAAGGTGCTGCGGCGACATTCCGTCCAGACCAGCAGCAGAGCCAGGCTTAAAAGAGAATATAGCCGACAGCACCTCTTTAGGATCTACTTGTAGGCAGGCAGATTCATCGGTAAGTGGTTCCGGCGGAGGAGGTGTTGCTGGAGCTGGGGGATGCTTCGAACGAAGGGAATTTAAAGTGTCTGGGCTATCGGGTGAAATCACGAACATGGCTTACCATCAATGTATAGTAATAAATTGTCTAAGGCAATTATTCCTTGAATAGAAATCAAATGGACTCACATACTCAGGGGCCGCAGAAACATATGTTTATAAACATATGTTAATGGTACGGAACCCTTCGTGCTCGAGTCCGACTCGCACTTGGCCGGTTTTTAAATGCTTCTTATTTTATTAACTTATTCTTTCTATTATTAGTGACAAATGTATCCGTGTATGATACTTCCGTAGGCATACATTAAGTGCCTACATGTATAAACGTATGTTGCGTGTCGTTATGAAATGATGGATCAGTTCACATTGTTCTGTCAATTTCTGCCTGATATGGAATCAATATTGATAAGCTATTACGTCTTGGGTCATTTATTTACACTCTTCCCAGACCTACATGTTACGTTACTACTATTATTTCGGGACTTTTGAAATGTATTTAAGTATTTCACCATCAATAAGCATCTTATTACTTAATTTTAAATGTATCCTGCATTTTGCAGAATACTGAGTACCTGATCCAAAGTCTCAGCTAAACTTCTAAAGGAAATCAGGTCAACTATCAATAAGATTGCCTCAGTACGGTTGGGTGCTATCATCATATCTGTTAGGTTCACAATACTCTAAATCTCATAGAGTTATTATTACCCAAAATCCCTTCCAATATCACATGCATAAGCTTCATAAAACCCTATAGCCAACGGACCTGTTTTTACAAAAATGTCTTTTTTATTTCTAGCGTCGATGGCCGATTTTATCGTGATATAAATCCAGATAATTAAGTGGTGTGACAAAAAAATGGAGGCCCAATATGTTTTCGGTCCGTCGACTCTTATAATACTAGATGGTAATGAATGAACAAAGATAAGGCAAGAAAAGGCTGGGTTCAGAGGACAGGGGACAGGTTATCCCTTTGTGAATGAACATTTCCAAGGGACCCGCGTGTGTAGGTGTCTGCCTACATTTTTACTTGTTTTAAGTGTAAGCTACGTGTGTGTGACAGGGGTCTGAGATAGAACCGCTTTTAAATGTTAGTGCCTTTTAAAAATCGATTCCTTAGCCCGTTGCTTAATAAAATATGTTGACATGTAAGCTTTTAATTTGTGATATGATTATGGATTTTATTGACTGTGCTGGTGCCATTAACTGAGTTGGCCAGATAACTAATAAGTAGTCTTTAGTGATAAGTCGTAAATTGGGACATTTATTGGTTTCAAGAAGACTTTATAAGTTTCTAACAGATAATGTGTAGCTGCGTTTATAAATACCTAGATTTGGAACAAGTTCTTAAAAATATTGATAACACTAAAAATATAACACTGCATTTTCATTATTAGCACATATTTTTTATATAAGTCAGCCACGTACGTAAGTAGCTCATATTTTATTGTCGTCGTGTTAAACGTTTCTTGTTTCAATTCATATTTCTTAATTGAATGTAGAAAATTCAATTAAAATTACGCGAGTTGCCAATAAATCGTAATTATAAACCAATTACTACGTGCACTAAAAAGGATGCTCATTGGGTATCTTGAACAATGTAGTATTGAGCCGCTCATTAGCACTGTTTCTGCGATGTTAAAACTAGGACGTTATATTTATTGGGTTGTTGCGCTTTAAATAATTACTTACACAAAATGCATGCGTGAGTTTAACTTTGGACTTCATACGAAAATGGTAATTAAAGATAATTTTGCACGTTGCTACAATATTTGTAGGTTTAAAAAAGGGTTTTCATATTTATTACAAAAGCAGTTATGTTTAAATGATATGTCTGACAAAGTTATTATTATTGATATCTCTGGATGATTTCGTGGGTAGGCAGGTACTCATAACTCAATACAGTTCAAAAAATATGCTTTTGATTTGATACATTTTAACAATTTAGTGATATAAACTAAATTGAATCATTGAGAAAATATTGAATAAAGCAAGTTTCCTTAATAAGCCAAAAAATAATGCATTGTATTATTAATTATACATTAATTATTAATGTAAATTTAAGAATATTTAGTTCCACTTGAGTAACAAATAAAGGGACAGTTGCCGTGATTGATGAAATTACTATGATTTTAATACGTGATTGATGATTAATACGTGATTAATGAAATTACTATGATTTTAATACTTATTAATCATTAATAAGTATTAAAATCATACTAATTTCATTAATCACGGCAACTGTCCCTTTATTTATTTTGCGATGACCACTCAAGTGGAACTAAATATTCTTAAATTCATACGAATCTATACAACGTGTTTATGAAACAGATTAACGCGAAACCTCTTATGGGGGAATTCTGGTGCTCAAAAACAACGACTTTTTATATGGGACCAACATCGAAACCTCGAACGAAAATTTGCGTCTCTTTTACAAGAAAAAAATATTAGCTGATCGCTCATATGATCTCGCTTCTGTAGTGCATCGGTGATGTTTGCGCAGTACCAAACTGATGGCTTTCAGGCCATCATTCGCAAAAAAACAGCATCACTGATTGACAGCGTGCGGAGCAGCAACTATAGCATCCTGAAAACTGTGGCGGACAGCTCGACCTCACCTCTCTGGGTATGCCTGGTTAGGAGGGTGTTAAAATGAGGATCACTTCTTTTTATTTATTTATTATTTGGTTTAGTTTAAGTTAATTATTTTAAGATATAAAAAAATACACTTTGTTTATTTTAGGTATAGGTAATATAGATCCTAGAGATCCAAAATAAATGCATTTTATTTTATTTATAATATGGTGAAGCCATCATTTTGCTCATCTATATTCCTATTATTTAGGATGCGTAATGTAGAAACCTTTTGTGTTTCTGAAGGTTTTTTTGAAGAGCCCTAAAAAGGTTACTTTCCCTATGGTAGACATGTCGACAACAATAGGGGTTAAAATGCATACATTTCCGACGGTTTTTTTGATGTGCATTTCAGCGCCATAGAGTGCTGATGTCGCGACGTGTTAATAGCATGTTCACTGATTTTATAATTAGTTTCTTTCATCTACCGGCGCCTATTTTAAAGCAGCGCACAAAAAATTGACTCAAGAGCTTGACGCCTATTTTATTTATGTAAGCTGTTCTGAATGACTTTTAACCATTCATCGGAAATATATGTATGTTGGTTTGTTGGTAACTAAAACTGCATTGAATCGAATATGTACCTAGTAGCTACTTTACTTACCCACAAATGATTAGAAATCTTTATGAAACGTAAGAGTGATCGAGGTACGTGTAATAGTACAACATGCACACGTTAAAACACCTCATAGGTCAATTGCACATCTTTCAAACTCACAAAATTCAAATACCTACCTAACTGCAGACACTTACGCATAGTTTTTTAAATAATTATCTGAAATATTATATTATTATTATATATTGCGGCCAAATGTCTGCCTATTAAATTAAAATATATATATATATATTAGCTTAAAACGTGTAAAAACTTGGTATATTGATTCGTCTTCTTAATAAATTTCAATAAAATTTATTTTTGCGGAAGACCTAATACGAGTAAGTTCAAATACGCTGCTGAAGCTAGTTTTTATTCATGAATTAGGTAGTATTGAGAAA
This sequence comes from Pyrausta nigrata, assembly GCA_949316185.1. Classification (NCBI taxonomy): domain Eukaryota; kingdom Metazoa; phylum Arthropoda; class Insecta; order Lepidoptera; family Crambidae; genus Pyrausta; species Pyrausta nigrata. Next base: position 9,052,856 of record OX438936.1, read on the forward strand.
TCAAACTAGCTGTAATGATTGAACTTAGAAAGGAACTTGCAAATTCAAGATAACTTTAAAATTAAACTAGTCAGATTTGTAAATCATAAAAAGGTTATGATAGATTTGCCTTTTTGTACCTATCTATTTATTCCTAATATTATTATTTCTAGACAATAGCAAGCGACATTCAGGATCCACACTGCGCGACACAGCCTCGGCTTCTTAATATTATAATCTTATTCTAAACATAGAATACATTAAGTAACAGTCGACCCAAGTTGTTACCCGCCAGTTGTTAAAGTCCCGAGATCTTATGGTAACTAACCGACCGAGTTACATACTTCTTGGTTTTCGCTGAAAGCTCCCTTTTGTTAAAATTAATGTCGTTTAGAACTACAGGTGCGTAAGTGAAAAATTTATCCAAAATATTTTTTATTAAGCTAGCAGCTATTTACAGGACTTTCATCATGTTCATGTTCGTGTAATACTTAGATACTTAAAACTGCTTTTAAGTATCTAAGTATTACATTTTGTCTCTTAACTTCATTCATATTTTCAAAATTTTATTTTACACTAGCTGTTTCCGTAGACTCGATGATACAAAATGACTCATGATCCCATCGCGTAGTTTTATTTGTACCTACTAAGTCGTATGGTGAAGAGGGTTAGAATATAACAGGTATTAGATACTTCAACAATAATGCTAATAAAATAGGTAAAGAAACGCGAAGGGCATATTCTTTAAACTTTCTGGAAAACTGTCAAAAAGGAGCAAACGTACTGGTATGGTCCAAAAAATCTTGGTAAATGTAATAAAAATGTAATAAAAATTTTAACTTGTAACTTGACTTGAGTCTTAGTAACTATTATAATTATAATCTGTGCTTCAGTGCCGTTGTGTCTAATATTAAGTAAGGGGGTTATTAGAATACGCGATATTCAGACAGTCTTACTAAGACTCAGCGCAGTGTAAAAAGAGTTAGCTTGTAATTCTGTCTGCCCCATCTCGCTCTTTCACAGGATGAAAAAGCGAGATGGGGTTAAAACTGTCTGAGTAAGACTGAATATTGCGGAGTCTAATAACCCCCTAAGGATTTTAACGCAATCATGCATTTCAAACTAAGTTGAACCATTCTAGAGGCGTACTTTCTTGCTAAAAAAGTAATTAAGTATTGCACCCTACGCTGTTTGACCCATGGATCATCTGTTGGTATCTTTGCAAGAATGAAAATAAATGTTACTATTTTCTTATTCCTCAAAAATAGATACATACAACTGAGTTTGATGCATTGTTGTAACAGTTAGTTTTTATAAAGCTGTAGCGATTAACGTGCTAATAAAACTAATAGTAAGTATTTATACTTAATATGAAGTAAAGTTTACGAGCGGATGCCTACCATTTAATTTGAATTTATCTTCCATTCACTTTATGGGATCTTGAAAGTAACGATTCTGAATTACTAGGAAGCATCCGAACTAATCCCATGTAATCGTGGCAATCGATGCAATATATCCAAATCAAATTATATCTAAGTATGGTTAGCTTCTTAATTTCTTTTATACAACCATGGTCGTCTCAATAACGAACATAATCCGATTTGGTGTAGTCGTTTGTAAGCTATACATTTTGGCGATTGATTTTCATATAAATAGTATTCATAATGTCCTCATAGCCAAATTTCGAATACAGCGGCCAATTCCAACAGAGATTAGCTAACTACGCGGGCGATATTATAGTGCACATGTGTGTGCGCAATACACAAATGCACTCTGTGTTTCATTCTCTCTCATAGTTCGGTGAGACGACAGTCCGACTTGACTGGATAGAGATGAGGCGCAGGACCAACGGCTTCTCTGAGGCACGGGGGTGCTTATCATGCCGGAGCTGTGTATCAGTTATTTCATGAAAGAAAACCCATAAATTTTTGGCCCAACCCATGATTTTAACCCGGGATGAGCGTGCTGACCACTAGACGAACGAAGGCAGTCACAGATAGAGAAAGATATTATATCTACCTACTAGTAGTTTCTTTTTCAGTTTATTGTAGATGGTACCTTTATATTGTAATTTTGTTTTTCTTATAACAATGATACGAGTAAGTTAGGTTTGGATAGTGTTCATTTGGTGATAACGAAATCTTATACCTAAACAGGAAGTAAAATCGATTTTCAAGCACACATACAACTAATTTTAATGGATTCACAAACTGAATTTTATATTGGGTACGTATGATAAAACATCCAAGGTTTGTTAGTATCTGTTATACATATTTTATATTTATTTAGCCTGAAGGATTATAAAAATAATAGTGCTGTACTGAAAGAACAAACAAATTGTTCTGAAAATGAAACAAAAGCTGCCAATGCCGTTGGCGGTTACCGGGCAATAAGGATTCCTCGAATTTGTGAATATATCTTTATTTTTCTTAAAAAAGGCGTTACCTACATTACTACATACTTTTTAGTTATAACATTGTACATAACTGAAGTATTATAATGTTGGTAGGGTATATGATAACAAGCGCCCTGGCTGACTAAGATAATTACTGTCTGTTTTTTAGGCTTTTAATTAGGTATTAATGTAGGTACTGCCTGTAAAAGTGGTTACAATAAAGTGGCTAAAGTACTTTAAAAATAAAAAATCATTAATTTATTTTTAGTCGGTTTATAAATAAAAGACTGAATGATCCTGGTGTAACAATCATTTTTAAAAAATACTTTGACATATTCTGTTACGTATGTTGTTGTAACTAAGAGGTTTTGTAAATATGTTAAGTATACCTTTTATACATAATTTTTTGCTGTACATTAAAGTTTATTATTTAAGTTTGCTCGTCCTTATCTAGCGATTCCATAGAGTTTAATAGATTTTAGACTTTTGAATTCAATAATTGAACCAAATATGGAGACGGTCTGAAATAAACATATTATTATTATTAATTACCTACCTAGGTAGGTACCTACTTAACGTTACGATACAGCTGGGATGCACGGACGGGGCAGGAAGGTCCGCGGCTAATTCTTTAACTATTTGGTGCTAACTTATTTAGTGCAACAGAGCCTTTCATGTCTTGCCATAATATCATTGAAGTTAAATTTAATAGTAAAAAATTGCAATAGTATCAGAATCATACCAAAGTTAATAATTTAAAAATTTATTACTTTTTTAGTTTCGAGGCGCAGTCTAGTGGGCACCACAGTTATCCGGTCTGTAAGATCAGATGCATGTGATGCGAGCTAAGGGCGATTCGCTCGGTTTTAGTTAATTACTGGCTGCGACTAAGCGCCACAGAGGCGCGCGCGCAGGCCCGCACCGCGCTGGTGGCCGCAACACAAAAGCGGGTCGATGCCTTCGATAACGAAGCCAGTTTTTATCTTCTTATTTCAACGCTTTTAATTAGTTAGGAAAATATTTTCAAATAAGAACTCCCCCGAGTCGCCAGACCTTGAGTTAAGGATTGTCTTTGACCGCTCTGCGCCTCAGGCGCACAATACTGAAACATACCGCCGTTATTTTGATTGGCTCCCGTATTGCCGATAACATTTTTAATAACAGTTTCGATTCGGATATAATATTGAGTATTTATTATTTTAGTGCCTTACGCTTTAGTTATAAAATAAAACAAACATGATAGTAATTAATTTAAGAGCTATATGTCATTTAGAATCGCAGAAATAAATTGATAGTACATAGATGTTTTTTTTTGTTTTATGGCATAAATGAAAAATTCTATAATTGTAATTTTCTAGCAAACAATAATATTACATTAATGATTGTTTGGTTTTATTTTCTTCAATTGAGTACCTAAGAAATAAAACACCCATTATGATTAATTTTACATTCGTTTTTAACCGACTTCGAAAGGAAGAGGTTCTATGTTCGACTGTATGTATGTTCACCGATTTCTCCGTAAATTGTAAACTGATTTTAAATATTCTATTTTTAAATAAATAACATATACTAAGTTAGTATTTGATGGTGGGGTCCTATAGAAATCGAGGGAAATCTTAAGATTTTAGACGCGTATACAGTTTTTGCTACTGTATCTTTACGTATCCCGGGAGTCATCATTTTTTGGTGTTGAGCTGATGGAAGTCGTATGAAACTCCTTAACAAATAGTATTTATTAAATTGTGATTGCGTTATTGAGCTAGGAAGTACGGGAAATTAGTTTACCTATCAATGGTAAAAATCCGAAAAAATACCGCCTCAAAAAATAACACTAACTTTTTATCGTTAAGTTGAAAAACGTGGAAGGAAGTCTATGTCAATTCAGAGTATTCAATATTCATACGTGTGACCTTTGTTACATGTACCTACTTCTATACTGTCACTGTCTTCCTTCTAAGTTTCTGTCGCTTGACGGTAAAAAGGAAACGAATTTTCATTTTTGTAAGTTAGGTTGATTCGTGAGTAGTGTTGTAAATCTACCGTATCTTACCAAAGTCTACCGGTAGACTACGGTAAGATACGTAGGAATCAGTAGACTACTTATTTAAGGAAATTTCAAAAATCACTAGAAATTCGTAATAAAGAGAAAATAAATAAATGGATTTAACAAAATAGCCATTATATTACTTATTTGCACTAAAACAATAGATTCATAATGAACATAAGAAAATCATTTTTCTATCAATTTTCTGATACACAATTTCAAAAACAATTACAATTAGCCTAATATCGAAACCAATGCCATTTTGTTTTTTGTTTTATTTTTTTCAAATCGCGATCCTCGTTGAAAGTAATAAACAAAAATGTCAAATAACATGGTACCCTAAAGGGACACTATGCCGAGATATTTAAATGTAAAGATCGATATATTTTATTTGAATCTTACGTTATCTTCCGTATGAAACGGTAGTCTACCATAATCTACCGTAGTCTACCGGTAGGCTACGTTTAATTTACAACTCTATTCGTGGGCTAAAGTAGAATCGTTTTCATTCAGATACCGGCTATCTACGAGTATGTACCTACTACTAACATTACCAACTTTACTTGTTTTAGACATACATACCTACACGTAGAGTAGGTACTTACTTACACTACATTACACTAAAAAGAGCGGCTCAAGACCGCATCGGTTTTTACATGCTGACCTCCAAACTTCAATTTGAAGATTGCACCCCATGATAATGATGAAAAAATACCTAACATTAGGTACATAAGGTTCTATATAAAGAAGCAACTGATCAAATGTGCTACGCTATGTAAATGTGTACCTGTGTAGAAGTATGTAGGTATAACGTTATTATTGTACCTTTGAGTAGGTCCTACTAACGCACCTACGTATACACAAACCGAATAAGCCCTATACAGGCATTATTTCTGTTTGCCTTTTGTTTTAACGACCGCAATAAACTGAAGCGTTTTATCACTGTATTCAATGTTTCGAACATAGTAATTAAACAATAAAAAATCACTTATCCAATAGAAAGGGATCAATAAAGTTAAGTATATCGGACCACATCTAAATAACAATGAAACAAGTTTTTCAATTCGGATAATAATAGGTAAGTTAATTATGATTACGGACGTCAGTTGGGTTTGTAATTAAAATTCATGAATAATGAGCACTTTGGCGATATCTGACTGGAGTTCGACCGCAATAACACTCGCACTTAAATGGCGGTCCCGGTGCGTACTTATGACGGAGCAAAACGTCCGGCAAGTGTTCCGGCGATCGGAACCGCTTCGAATACGGCCAGCAGCCGTTTTGTTAATTGCTTACTGTTTTTCTCCCGGCAATTGGATCCACACGTTTACAATCCATAGAAGTCAAATGTTCTGTCAGAACGTTATACTTAATTGGGGTTCCGTACCTCAAATCCAAGTTTTTCACAGAAAGACCCAGAGTATCATTTATTATGATTCCTCTTTGACCTAGGGTCATAAAAGTGCCCAAGAATTGAACTAACACTGCAATAACTATGTGACAGAACAAACTCAAAATCCGTAAAGTAAAAATGGCAGTATAACCACAGCCAGTGACACTTGAACCACGCACATGCAATTTTGTGTCATAAGTTTACGAGCTCAAATTTAAAATTGGACATGAATTTAAGGGCCAGAAAAATCTTCAAGACTCAGTTCTCGTGATAGACAAGTTTGTACAAGGCACTCAGTGCGCCGATCCGACTTGCACTTGGTTAGGTTTTTTTTTCAAGATGTAAAATTACAGACTAAATCAATCCGGTGAAACGGGTCGCGGTCCGTTTTTGTACGGTCACAATCGCCGGAACATTCGTAATATCTATTTCACTCTGTAACACTATTTATTAGTGTCTTATGCGTTTGTAAGGGTGTACTGACGTGTTCTAGGTAATAACATTGTATAAAATAATAACATATAATTAGTATCTACCTGCTGCAAAGATAAAGGAGGGACAACGAAGTTTTAAAAAGCTGTTTACATACAACCGTAAGTGGAGGTACAGACGCCGACAATTGCCTTTTAAAATACATTGTTATTACTAAGACCTACTAAATACATATCTATCGCACCAACAAGCCTTTAATTATAGGGAAACGTCAATAATTGTTTAATTAGTTTTTAATGTATACTTATTTCGGAAACAACAATAACATACTTATCATTTGACGTACTTAAAAGGCAAGAAATTTTGTAATTACAAAGTACAAACTATTTATTATAAGCATTCATTAAAACAATAATGTATGCATAATTTGCATACAAACATTGAAGTTTTTCAAAGATGCAAACTTGAAATTAAATATAGGAACGAAATCATTTTTGGGTTCCGTACTCAAGGGGTAAAAACGGGAACCTATTATTTCTATTACTAAGACTCCGCTGTCCGTCCGTCTGTCTGTCACCAGGCTGCATCTAATGAACCGTGATAGCTAAAAAAATCTCAAATACAACACTGCTATAACAACAAATACTAAAAACAGAATAAAATAAATATTTAAGTAGGGATACGAAATTTTTTTTGACATTTTTACTAACTAAAAATAAATATATTATTGCACTTGAAAACATGACCGCCAGAGGCGGGAATCGAACCCGCGTTCCTCGCATGCCGGGCGATTGCCTAACCTCTCGGCCACCCTGGCGTTGGCAGAGCCTGTCGAAATTTTCAAGTACTTCTTAACACTGTAATGCCGCGTTGCTTTCATCAATGTTATTGGGATTACACCCTCAACACTTGAAAGAAATACTATTGCAAGTATTTAACAATCGAAAGATGGAGCTTGCAAATACGATAAATTATTGTTTCAAGTGCAATAATATATTTAGATTGCAAAGTGAATGCTTATCACTTAAAACAATAATTTATCGTAAACTAAAAATAAGTTTTAGTACCTAAGTAAAGTGTCTAATTATATATAGATAATGGTACGTAACCCTTCGTGCGCGACTCTGACTCGCACTTGGCCGGTTTTTTACTATTATATGAAAGTGTTAAGTTGACATGGTGTACATAGGTACTTGTAACTAAGTAAGTTTTGAGAATAAAATACGAGTCACATGTATACATCTTAAGCTTATTTTTGCCGACTAGGTATTACGTATACGAGTAGTATGCGTAAGTATTGAAAATTATAATCAAAATGTTATAATGATTGCAATTCGTATGCTCATTCACCGCGCCTGATATAAATGCGAAAGTCCGTTTGTTACGCAATCACGCCGAAACCACCTAACCGATTCAAATTAAATTTGGTACAGAGATTGAGACCCTAGGAATGACATAGGCTAATTTTTGTCACTATATAACTTTTTGTTACATAAAGGGTTACCTACCCTTTATGTTGAAAGGGGGGGAAAATAGTCATCTACAGTCAAATAGGTAAAAGGGTAAAATAGGGAATGAAAGTTTGTCAAGTTAAACATAAAAATTTGACTTCAGAGTCACTTCAGACGAGTGTGGTAGTTTTTTTATAATTTATATTTGCAATCACATTGAATTGATTTGTAAACGAGTTAGCGCTGCTGCAAACTTTTATTGTAAATGAATAAATAAAAAAGTGAAAGATATAGTTAAAGGTTTCGTCGTGAACTGTACTGCGGACGTTAGGCTCGTTACCACGTTATCAAGGGCCTGGCTGATTGTTATCTTGACAGGCAAGCGGTGACCACCTCTCGCACGTTCATCATCGACACCTCGCAACAATAAATTGACCCTGTTAACCCCGACTGTAGAGACTTTTTTTATACAAACGAAACACACACGGCACCATCAACCTTAAGAATTTTAGTATAACCAAACACATCTAACCAAAGACATCTATGTCGGCATTTTTTTTCTCGACATTGCACCTACTTGATTTTATTTTAATATTTGCGTAAATTTCAGGGCGTTTAACTTTTGCTGGGGCAGTAGTAATATGGTTTGTTATAGAAGTATTCAAATATAAAACATTTCTTACTTGCACTCCAGTATGTTTTTTTTGGTTTGCACTCAACGAACCTAACGTCACAGAATAAATTCTAGTACGTACGTACTAATGTTAATGGTTCCCTCACTTTTTTAAACAAAAGGTACTTATAATTTAAAATAAGGAATTAAATCGCAATTAATCTGTTTGTAATAGTAACCATACACCTTTTTAGGGTTCCGTAGTCCTAACGACGCACCCTTATAGTTTCGTCATGTCCGTCTACCAGTCTGTTTTTCTGTCTGTCCGAGGTTTCGCTAAGAGACCGTTAGTACCTACTAGAAAGCTTTAATTTTGTAGGTGTATTTTTACCAATCACGCAGAGAAAGTGATAGTTTTTTTTAGGGTAGCTCCCGTATACAGGTGAAGTGGAAATGTGTTTTTTTCGTCGTCTACCTCATCGTTTAACTTGGGTGTAGGATAATTTTGTACCAAATGTAATTCAAAATCCCTAGAATAAATTCTTTATAAAAGTAACAAAGATGAAGTAGTTGCTTGTTTAACGGAACCCTACACTGCATGTGGGCCGACACGCACTTAACTTTTTTTTCTTATATTTTTCTTTAGCGTTGCCTATTAATAAAACAAATGGTCAAAGCAGGAAGGAAGTCTAAATTAATTCATTTAGAACTAAAGAATAGTGTTACCAAAAAGGACCATTACATTGTGCGTCATATATCAAAATGAATAGCTCTTCATAGTGACTGTAAATCATAATGCTCGTTTTTACGAATATGGATGGAACGTAAACTTTACTGAAATTTGATTTTGCAGTAAAAATATACTTATGTATTTCTGTAGTTTACCTTAGGCTTACTTAGGCTTTTTTCGCTGCCTTTGTGGGCAAAATGCACCTGACTATATTCTCAAACAAAACAGTTTTAGATTAGTTAGATTTTTTTAAGTACCTACCTACTAATGCAATTTAAATTGGGAAAGAAGTGATAATAAATTAATAATAAAACATTGTTTTTTATTATTATTGTAATTGTTGTAGATACTTCCCGTGACAGAACCCAAATTGAAGAAAATTTTTAAACAACATCCGCTTTTGTTTTGTCGCAGATTACACATTTTTAAGCAAAATCAGCTTAGAATCCAGCTCTACATACATCAGAGAAAACTGGTCCATTTTTTATCTAGGGTTCCGTACCTACCGCAAATGGATTCAGGTTTGTTGTTCTTAATATACGAGTAATATAGGTGTTATACCTACAAACTAATCAAGCAGACAAGACAAAAATTGTATGTGTATCTTTGAGTACGATTTATGTATAGTTAGGTACGAGCACTATTACTAGTACAGCGTATTACACCTATCAGTTCAATTATGTGTCGTCTTTTTGCACCTGCAAAAAAAAAAAACCTTTTTTTTTAAATGATGATGAAGAATAACTGAATATTAATTTTTAAAAATATATGTTTATGCAAACATACCAACACCGTTGACCTTTTAATCTTGGGAACAAAAACGAACATTGTGTGACCTGTACGACACAAATTATATTTTGAAATATATTTATCATTGTTTTTCAGCAGAAGTCAACTATTACGTCAATTTTGACATTGTAATATTTATTTACTAAAGAGCCAAATATCTCTGTCGACAAGTAAAAATCATGTACTTAAGACATATGGAATAAGTCTTTTCATGCCCTTTTATCAGCTTAGCTTCTACGCTAAAGTTTAATATAGTTTTCTAACAACTCTGTTTTTCCATTTACACATGTTGCATTAAATTAGACATACTTTCTAAGCTCAGAGACAAGTGGGCATGTAAAACATAACACTTACCAAGCTAAATTAAAATAAATCATTACAGTACATAATTTCTGTGACAATAATAAATTGATGATAATGGTGACTCAACACATAATTAAAAGATAACGTCTAGTCATTATTTTTTATGGACAACTACTCTTTTTAATTTTAATTTATGCATATACATGGGTATAAAATAACCATAGAACGAAAAGTAAACTTAACATATAAAACAAGCAGAACCAGAATCATTGTCGAGCACTACTAAAAAACTCAATTAAAAATTGTAGTTCATGTGCAGAAAAAAGAAAATTAAACATTCTTTGAAATAATAGGAAACAATCTTCTTCTCACGTTTTGTTAAAAAACGTGATATGATGATTAATGAAAAGAGAAAAAATGATTTTAAAATAGTCGATTTTATTTTCTCAGTGTCACATCCCTATAGTGAGAATCTATTAGTTTATTTTGCTTTAGATTCTCGGCCTACATTTTTGTAACTAAAGTTGAAAAGGCTATTTTATTACGACGCGACGGATATTTCTTTATAACCAATTAAGATAAAATGCAAGTTGCGGAAAGCATCGGTAGAGACTCATGCATGACTGAGCTATACGCCGGTCATTATTAGTGTAAACCAGGGGCCTATTTAATAAACGTGACAATAACAGGCGACAAGTGACAATCCGACATTTGACAATAATTTGTTTATTAAAAATTTGCATTTTGTTTAGTAAATAATTTCCCTTAACAGGTGACAATTTTTCAGGAAAAACCTGTCTAATTTGTTTTATAAAACGCTTTATTGTAATGGGAGGTATACATATTTGTCAAATTGTCAGGGAATTTCGACAAGCGTTTCACCCATTGTAAAAGGCTATTCAACAGTTAAATTAGAACGATTAGTTTGAAAAAATGTTGTTAACGCTTTCGACGAATAACAGTAGTAGGTAGTAAAGATGAATATTCGGTGCAAACAGTAAGATGATTTTGGTCATGTAAAGCAACCATGAACTTTAGTTTTGATATAATTGATTTAATATTCATAGAACGGTGTCAAATATCTAAAACTGCGTTCTATACTTACTACACTTAATGAATAAAATTATTGTTATTTTATTTCATATACCGTTATGTTTTTTCATATGTATACCTTGATATTGTCTTGTGACAATATGTCGGAAAGTAACAAATTTGACAGTTGTCATGGCAAATAAGTCAAAGAATATTTTCTTAGAAACTCGACAGGTAAAACCTTACATTTGACACTTTTATGAAACGTGTTTACGTTTTGACAACTTTTTAATTATTAACCTGTCACATTTGGACATAATTGTCATTTTTTATAAGAAACTGTTACGTTTATTGGGCCCCGGCTATCTGTCTGCTGGACGAAAGGATGTATACACAAACTGCCAGGGATCATGCACGCTTCAAAAATTATATGCGCAATTATTAAGGTACGTCATAAGTTTAGAGTAAAGATCTGTGCCCACTACACCGTACCAAACCATGACCGTGCTAGGACCGTATAAAAATATACATTTGATTTTAAAATCTATACATAGGAGTTAAAGTTTAAAGTGTATAAGCGAGGTGTTCGTTTTGACAGTGCCAGAACGGTGCAGCGACGAACACCGAGCTTAAACATTTTGAACTTTAATTTATTCAAGCTAAGGTCGAAAATCAAATGTGTACTTTTTATACGGTTCTAGCACGGTCAGGGTATGGTACGGTATAGTGGGCACAGACCTTAAACCTTTTTTTACCGCGAAATGTAGTTAGTAGATGTTCATGTGTCTTAATTACACTGTTTTTCTTTGATATTCGTAATAAGTAACGCTTTTAATGTTATTGTCGTACGTACGCGTGTTTCAGAGTGTGAAGGTAAGTAAGCTTACATTTACTTAGTCACAGTGTGACATGCATCTAAGGTCTAATGCAGCTTTACTAAGTTCGCAGGTGGTACAATTAGGGCTGTCGACAACGTTAATGTAAATGATTTTATTTGAAACTTTCTTTAAAAAATCTTTCTTTTATCAATAAGCGAAAATATTTTTTGTATTTGTTTTTAAAAACTACACACTTTATGTCAATATACTTATACTCATATGTAGAAACTAAGTGAAAGTTCAATGGTGGTCGTCGACTTGGCAAATCATCTATAGAGCATCTAAAAGTTCAAAAAGTCAGCAAAAGCCGAGAGCCAGCCCCTGACAAACGATGAATACGAGTAAGTATAATGTATACCTACTGACCACGCCGACGGCTCCTTATGAATAAATTATTACGCGCCTGCAGGTGGAATGACCTGACACAAAATGTTTTGATGGAATTGTTTTAATTGGACGTTATCTCTCTACAACTATCAACTCCGATACCACGTTTCAAAAATTCATATTCCCTTGTCCGACTATTCACACCATCCTTTGCATTAATTATAACACGATTGTTGTATAAAAATATCGATTCAAAAACAAATATCCGGCTTTAATGGAGATTAATTGATTCTCATTATAAGGAGCCATTAGAGACTTTTAAATGAGTCATTAAAACTACCGACACTGGTTGAAATTAGAAATGGTGTTCGCGTGAAGCAAAGAAACAACGTATTTTTGTAAATACACATGTTTAATTGTCAGATTGTTTTTTAGTATTAACACGCCCGTTGACTTATTGTGACTTATTGCTTCCAATAACATTATATTTTTCAAACGTTCGGGATTTTGTAGTTTAATTAAATACTACGGTACATTGCTAAATTTGTGTTATTCAAAATTCAATAAACGTTTTGAAAAATAATAATTAAATAATAACCGAAGAGATATTAATCTTTTTTCCTAGCAAGCACACCAATATAGCTAATCGAAAGGACGATGTTTCAATTCAATCGAATTAATGAAGTAATATTTTATAACCTTATCATAACGTAGTTTTTAAAATTAATGATTTAATATTTTTTTTGTTTACAGTTGCACTTTTTATTAGAATAGCTAGTTGCAAAATAATTAGAAGTGCTGTTAAAAAATGCCTATTTGATTTAATTTCAAAAGGTTCGAATTTTATTCTTTGTATATGCCAATATATTTTTATAATCTGTAACATGATAAAAAATATACTGTGTGTAGCTAGTTACAAAATGATTGGAAGTGATGTTAAAACAAACATAACTATTCTTTTAAAGAATTGCATTGTTTGTATTATATATGTCATTTTTATATAATCTGTAACATGATAAAAATATACAAATGAATTTCGTAAAAAGATGCATTTTAAAACTAAAAACCTGAATTTACAAATTTAATACAAATCTAATTTAATCCGAGTCGCCAATTACTGGACACAATAAATTTAAGTCGCTTTACCATCGACACGATAAGATAAATACAAAAAATATTAATACAATATTGCAATGCCTAAGCTGATTGTATTAGCTTTTTGCGTCGAATAGTAATTTAACATAGTAAAACGTGTTCTTCAAACCTAACTTTCTTAAGGGTTACTTAGTTAGTCCCAAATACGGACGCTTAACCTTCAGAAAAAGCAATAGTTAATCGCGTACAGGTGTCAGCCTCGACAGCCATCCATAGTATGTAATAACCTTTATTTCAACATGCTGTCAATTTGTAATGTTTTTACTTGTATGCCGCCATTTATGCACTGTTTAACTTCCCATATGATTAACTAAGAGCGTAATGTGCTTACGTAAACTCAGTTTTTATCTCACATCGATGATAGCTAGCTATGCACGTTGAGAAAAAAATAGGTTTTTATATGAGAAGGATGAAAATACCCTTTTTAGATAGAAGATATAAGTAATTACAGAACTAGCCTTGCCTCACAACGACTCAAGTGGATCCGTAAAAGTTTTTAATTTTCTCCTTAACTTGGAGCATATCGCACTCAGAGATATGACTTCGAAATATTAGGTGTCATAGAAATATTATACATATGTACAACCGGGGTTGAAAATTATTAGTAATCTTTTCTAGTGTTTTAAAAATTATTTTCAACAGGTTACCCATGTGAACTACGAAAATATCTTTCATTACGTAGGGAATAGAGGCGGTCTTAAGCTCAAGTCTGAGGTGCGGCCGTGTGTTCATACCTAATGAAGATATAGATTTTCATAAAAACATCTGCAAAAAAGCATTACCTACTCGTAATAACGACACATTGAACTCAATCTTATGAGGTTAGTATGAGTATAATGGCGTAACCTAATGCATTTACATACTAAACTTTTGTCTCTAGATGCAAAACGACGTCTAGCGCTTAGTTAAGCTACCTTGAGATTAAAATATTTTCAAACAGTGCCCGTAAAGTTTTTTGTCTCTAGATCTGAAATCTGAAACTAAAATTATTTGCCGGCTATTATTACTAATAAATCCTGTTTATTAGACTCCTTTGTAAATTATTATTTATGCAATTCAAAAATTGTTTTCACCAAAATAATACTGTTACGTATAAGTACCATAAGGACCACATTGTTTCAATAAATTGTTTCATGATCAATGATTGCAAACACACAAAACATATTCGGCGCTACAAATTGACAAATTGGTCAAGTGTAAACAAAACGTGATATAGTCAACAAATAGCAGATCAGTTAATTTATTAAAGTGTCCGAACAGAGCGCTGAGAGCTAACGTCCACTCGAGTTAACTGTTAGTAATTAAATTATACACTTCCAATGTGAATGGATAAAATTACTAGCATACAATGCATTGTATTTTTAAATAGTTAAGTTCCCGTTAATAATAAATAAAACCATAAGCGGCAATTGTAATATAGGTACTTCACTCAACTCTTCTGGTTTATACACTTGTTTGTAAAACTTAGAATTCTATCTCAAGCAGTCAGTCATCAGCCAAAGATTTTAACAACTTTGATGAGTAGCAGTGTAACTTCCCTATTTTTAAATTAAGGTACTTTTTAGAGGAAGGTATCTTATAAATATGAAAAAGATCAACCCTCATAACATATGTACGTACTGAGTTGACATAGCCTGATCTGATATCGAACTACTTTGAAAGAAAAGTTTTTCAAGGTTTTCGGTTTTCAAGGTGTCGCCATATCAGAGGTCCCACGCTCGATCCCTGGTCAATACAGTGACCCATATTTTCTATAATATTGTCTCTGTCTGGGTGAAATCAGAAAAAAGCTGTGGTTTCGCCGTGTTTTCTTATGTTCCATAACAAAAGTGCAACTACTGACTTTGGGATCGATGCTATCCAATATTTATTTATTGATTTATATATACATACGTACAATCATTGCAATTATTGACAAATGCAAACCTAATTAAAAAGTACTTAAAAAATAAATGACAACAAAAAAATACGGTAATGGTAGGAGTAGGTCCATTGAAAATAGGGGTTCGTCTTTATTTGACCTAGTACCTATCACTAAACATGAGGGTGCAATCCAAGCTACTCATATTTCTTGATATCACGCGGTATCATTGATTATTTACTGGAAAAAAAGTCTCGTCTCGGGACTCCAGAGTATGGCCTGGCGTGTTGTCTGACAGAGTGCGACACGTCTGGTGGCATAACACGTCCTCACATCATATGCCCACTTAGATCCTCGATAATTATATAATTTTCGTAGTTCGTCAAGCGCCACGGGAACGGACCTGCATTTATTATTATCGGGCATACTCTCCGGAAGTTCGTCGCGTGCATCCACCGTCGATAGCCCATTGAATTATTTATACTTTTAATATTGCAATTATCATACACCAGCGGCGGTCTCATTATCATTTAGGTTATTATATTAAATGTTATAAGAACACTCACCACGGAAAGGTTATACCTTGATAAGGAGATAGCGAACGACAGCGCTTAACGAACGTCGCGTCGCTTCGTGCGCTCAATGCTAATTCGATCAACAACTTGTTTCGTATATTTCATAACACGCAACGAACAAATTCCACAACAATTTGTTCTCGTTTGTCGATCTCTTTCCTTTGCTATCGTTATTCTGGTAATTGGCATTCTTGCAATATTATCCTTTCCTCCGCTATCGTCGTTTTCATCGAATGTAATGTTATGTTTACAGATGCATATAAATAAAATAATAAGTGTTTTTTGACTGACAAGTTACACATGTTTTCATGTTCTGAACTGGAATACATTCAAAATGTACACTTCTACAGTTAATGATGCGCTGTCGTAAGCATAGACATACTATTTCATTTGGTATTTTGGAATTTAAAGTGTTACGAAACCAGAATAACTTATCCCACTAAAACTTTTTCATGTAAATAACAAGATAAGGTCTTATGGTTCGCACTGTCAAAGTAATTAAATCTAAGCTTCTAACTCTACACGCCCTAACTTCAGTTAGCCGTTTTACTACTAACTAGCACAAGTTGATTTATTCAATGTTAATACTTTTCTGTTAACAATAGCTCTTGTAGTAACGTCCAAGTCACATATTTTGACTATGGTGTAGAGTTAGTAAAGCTTAAAAAAATTAAACTTCTTTATTTGACTTAGTACCTATGGTGATAGGTACTAAGTCAAATAAAGAAGATCTCATGTAGAGCCAACCTTAGAAGCATTGACTATTTTTTGACTATATTTTACATGTAAATTACACACACCATTATGTAAATTACATATAAATCCAGACTGCATAACGTTCTGAAAATATAGCCGGCCCAAAAAAGTACTTACATTAAAAGTACTTTTAAAATGTTGACTTCTACTATACAAATCTTCACTGTTGACTAGTATGGGAAATATAGCATATATGATTAGCATGGAAAACGCAAAAATATCTTTGGTGATGGAAGGTGATACTATAAGGGAAATCCCTACAGAAAGAAAGATCATATTTGTTGAAATGTTACTTTTTTGTTACCTCGGGTTGCGATAGTGGTAATAAAGCCACTGTTAAAGATTTCAATTCCTTTGTAGTTTAAGTTCAGCTTTATTTGATTGGCATAATCATCATTCATTTGATTAGGCTACGTTTCACTATCTTACTTTAATCACAGATTACTTATTTCCAAGTATAAAAAACGTCAAAACTGTCAAACTCTATATGAAATAGACTAGTTATGGTTTTAGATATAGTAAGGCAGTGCAACTAAACTTTAAGGCTGATAGAACATTGAAGTGTTGTTGTTGTTTTACGTTATTATTCTTAAGGGCAAATAATGCGAAAACACTGATATGTTCAGTTTACTTTTAAATGCTTTGTCATTATTCCTTCTTCATATTAAATCACATTGTAAAATGTTATATTTTAAGACTGTAAAATTGTGAAAATACAATGGGACTGGTTTATCGATTTGAATAAAAGCCCCAAATAAAATAACCAATTAAATAAAAATAACGCTTACCTCACTTCGACTATCAAAATCTTCTGCACTGTCCTTTTTTATAGAAAAGTAAATAGGTACAATATTCAAATAGTATACAATAAAATTAAATCCTAAGTAGCGTAGTCGTAGATCCAGGGCCAAAAGTTCGTAGCACAGAGCGCGTTGATGTCGCTTCTTAGCGTCTACGAAGCTACGACCTTATGAATTAAAACGCAAGATACTTTTTCAAATAACAATTTTCAACTTTACAGTATCAAAATGCTATATACTACGTACTTAAATAAATCTTTAGTTCATGGCACTAAGCACTTTTATACATAAAATTTACTTGGGTATTTTAATATGTACCAGCTTTTAATTATTTATTAGTTACCCATTACTGTTAAAATCACAAATTATCACAGTAAATCTACGATTTATATTTTAAAGTTAACGCAATGAATCTATATCTTAGTTCTGGGAATCGATGCATTAATTCCTAGAGAAACAAATAATGATTTTGAATCTATTAGTATTTAGTAGAACAGACCAAATTTTGTTTGGTAATCTATTAACGCAACTATAAATTGTAATGTTTGTTATGATTTTGATAGCTCATGACAAAATTGCTTTACAGCCTGTTGTTTAAAAATTCAAAAAGCGTTTTGATGTGTATATGAAATTTATTCGGCCGCTGCGTATGTATCCAGCGGAGTGTGGCACAGCTGCACTACAGTGTAGAATTTCATTAAAATTACCGGTTCTTAAGTAAAATAATGCGGGTAGGCAAACGGTTGGAAAACACACGTGTCCAAGGAACATTTCCTACCACCTGAATTGTAAGCTAAGCGATTCTCACGGTACCCAAGAAAAAGCTATTAGCCACACTAATGTGTTCGTTCAGTATAATGGGCAGTGCTGGAAACATCACTTACAAATGTGTCACTACTTCTTTGAGTAACCGAGCCGTGTACTCACTTAAAGCAGTTGGCCAACAAAAGAAAATTGCATACCTAATTCTTCCACTTGCCAGACAAATTACCAGCACAGTAAGTTACTGGGATGCTGAAGAATAATAATTCTTTAGGAAATTACGGCGGGATAATAATCCCGTCATAATTTCGTGAGACTAGCTGAAGAAAAAGAAAAGTAAATTTTGACATTGTATGACTAAAATATTTTCATTTCCTCCGTAACATTGTTTAGCACTGACAATGGGTAAGTTGGTGAGATTTTTTTTGTAGACCTGAAATCTCCTTCGGGAAAACATGGAATTGGAAATAGATGTTAAGCTTTTTTGGAAGTTAAATATTGTATATAGACCTTTTTAGCTATTTTGGACATAACTATGAGCGCTCTTAAGGTTCGCTTACATGGGCAACTAAAATTGCTCAATTCATTTCAATATCCGTCAACTACGACGTCACACCAATTGAGAAAAGGGCCATGGCAACCTGCTGTTAAGATACACCCACACAATACTGTTCAATATGGAGCAGCTTTAAATTACCTGATCTACCATATCCTGGATCATGGGCAGCGGACCCTGGGCCCTTGCGTGCGAGTGCACAACCGCGATAACCCTTGGATGGTAATGATGATAGAGCAACTTTTAAAAAACGACTCAATAAAAGACAAAAATATTCATACCTAGTAGTTATACTCGTAGGTACGTTTAAACGAGATAATAATTAAATAAAATTATTTGTATATATGTGTATACGGATATAATAAAAGTATAAGGGATTCGACGAACAAAGCTCATCATGTTTTACCGTTGCATCGGTAGACATACTTATACGTATGTTTGTCATTGTCGTCGTGTCTTTTAATTACAATGGAGTTGGTACATAATCAATAGAATTTAAATAATGGTTGCAATATAATGGTTGCTGCAATTTATAGTGATTGCTCTATATAATACTCCAGAGTGATCCATTATAGTTGCAATTATTTCCATGAAAAATTGCCAGTGTAAGAGCACCTTTTGGAAGCTTTGTCTATGTTCCGTTTACCCCCATCCATTATGTTCCCTTAGTTGTAGCCAATGTCGTAAGGTGAAGAGATCTGTATCACTGGATATACTTATTCAAATATAGTCTAGTTTGTGTTAAAAAATGAACATATTCAGACAAAAAATACATTTTTGTACCCTACTGACCTAACCTAAGATCTGGAGGGTAATTGAATGTAAATAAATGTACAGGATTCGACTTTTCTACAGTTGTATCATAGTAAATAAAACGCCAAACATATCTTTTGTGCTCTGCTCTGTAATCAAGTTGCAAAAAACCTTTGGTCTTCGCTTTGGTAGAAAACTTCAACCTCGGTTCGCCAATTTGTAAACAGCCGGTTAACCTAATTCTAGCCGGCCAATTTGACACATTTCCTATACAAACAATAATTACGGCTGTTCAAAAATTTAATATGTATTGGTGAACTCGACCCCTAATAAACAAAACCAAGACGTTGATTATCGTTAAGGATTTATTAGTACGACCTCATATAAATCAATATATCAGGATTCACTTAACAGGTGCGATTATTTCTCACTACAACCAATAATATAAGGTCTAACATTATTAACTGTATTCCGATTCTGCGAATCGAAATCACATCGAAAAAATTTTGCACAAAGTTTTGCTGATTTGCTGTTTAATTAACATCGAAATATGAATAATAGTAGATAATTCACTAAGGGGGTAAAGTGGTGTTTTTGTGTTAAAAGTAGAATCCTGAGTGGAGCGAGGAATTTCAGCTCGCCCAAGACGAAGACATCTTTATCCCCGAGAAGAATACTCTGCTTTTCACACTGTCTACGAGGCAATAAAAAAATTACTACAAAAAACTTATTTTATCTATGAGTATATTATATCCTTTGACTTTTCTGGCAGTAAATTATTATTATTAACAATACCAGCAGCTTTACAACTAATGGACTCCGGTGTCAACTTCGTCAGTTTTACAAAAACATTGTTTGTAATTCCTTAAAATACATAAGTAGGTTTTTTCTTTGTTTATTTTTTAAAATACAGTTGTTGATTTATTCAATGCATTTAATTTTAAATTGCTTTGTCAAGCTAGTATCACTACTAAACATTATATTTTAGGGATCTAGAGAGGGTCCCAAAAAGAGCGTGGCAGGCTGACACTGGAGATATCTTTTAAATAAAAATAACCAAGCTCTAATAACAAGTCTCATGCTTTGGAAGATAATGCAACTTTTTTTGCATTTTTCTTGTATGAAGAATACAAGAAAGTGACATTATCTCCCAAATTATGACATTTTTATTACAGTAATATTATTTGATTTGATTTAGCCACCTTGGCTATGGCTAATATATCAAGCGTCAGTTTGAGGTACCATTATTGGACAAAAAGTGCAATTGTCTCCCAAACCAAGACTTTTTAAAATTTAATTCCATTTAATGTAAGACCATTCAGGTCTATAGTGAAGCTATCTCTAGTGTCAGTCTCTAACGCCCTTTTTGTTAACCATTCTGTATACAAGAATGTTCATGAGAATTTTTAAGCTGATTTTTTTTTACAAACTATCCAATTTTAATCATACTAAATTCGATTGAAATTCTAACAGCTTTGATGAAATGAAATATTGTTATATATTTTTTCCATCGAATGACTCAGGAAATGCTGCCTTTTTATTCGCCTATAATCGTATCGTAAATATTGACGACGGAGTTTCAGAGCGGCGCTAAGTATGCTATATGCCTTTTGCGAATGAACTACTAAGATAATTACTAGCCATTACATTTAAAGACGTGCTGTGAATAAAACGAATACAACATGATATCCAACTGAAAGTAAAAAATGTGTGTGTATTCTCAAAAACCTTTAGTGCCTTACAGTTTATAAATAAATTTAAAAATCAACGATCTTCCTGCGTATTTTACAGAATGTACATCGTTGTCCAACCACAAACATTTCATTGAGCTCTATCGTACGTATAACGGCCGCTTAATACCTTTGCTTAACTTTTTGTGGCGTGCTTATTATATGGGCGACGTGTCCACACATATCAACTGACATTTTGGAGCACGCAAGCTTTAAGGCTCGCCGCACACAAACTTATAGAAATCCATTTTATAATTACTGGACGTAATGTGACAATTAACGTTGCGGATGCCGATATCTGATACAAATGTTAACTAATGCATTCGTGTTAAACTAATTACACTAAGGTTTTGGTTGTTAGTAATAATATGCAATATTTTATGGCCCAATAATGTACACTTCATCATTATGCAAACCAGTCAACATATATTACAAAGCTCGGATACGGAAAGTTTCACATTTACAGTTGATTAGGTAAAGCAATAGTAATACAAAAAAGTAAACATGATTTCTGTGTACATAACTAGGGTTTGCTATGAGTGTCACGATACCTGTTATTTACGGAGCCTGAAATGACAAGGTACGTTTGATAATTACCTTGGGGTTCTGAACTTATCTATTGTTGCATCTGTTAACACGGAATGCATAGTTGACAATGTTACACAGTATTTTTCATAGAGCATTATTAGCGTTGTGACTGTATGGTTTGGTGGATTTAGGTCATCGTACATAACTATTTGTTTTTTTTTTAATTTTACAATCCAGACTTACAAAAGAACTTTCTTTTGTAAGTCTGTACAAAACTATACTAAAAGTTTTGTATTGTATTTGGGGTTTTAATTAAAATAGATTATGCTGTAAAAATCTTCAAGATTAGCAATCAAATATGTACCATAATTTGATTAGAGGAACCATTGAATATGATTAGAATAAGACTCGAGTTCACCAACTTTTAAAAAGCCGGTAAACATCGATTGACGGTTAATTTGACAGAATTCTGATACAAAATATGTCAAATAATGCAAAATCTGCTGATAAAATTTAAAGATGTGTTGATAAACTTCAGGCTAAACGGTATCGACGAACCCTATCTAGTTGTTTTGTTTTACATTCGAAAATAATTGAACTTTGTACCCGCAAACCGTTAGCTAACGTACGTATTCGATTCAGAATCCAATAACGGTTTCGTGTTTTAGTAAAGACAGCGTTGTAGAGACGCGAATGTTGCGGTTAACGACGCACTTACTCAGGCAATTAAGCATTACTATCTAACTGTATGGTACGAGCAGAACGAGGGCTCCGGGCACCTTGCCACATGGCAACGGTCTCAAATCTGATTTTATACTGGAACAACTCAACTCGGCGATGACGGTAACGCCCGCCACAAAAGCGTCGAGCAAGGTACTGAAAATTTTGTAAAGATTTTTCTTTTTGAGGATCTGTAAAAAAATGACAGGGATGCTTACTGTAGTTATTCATGCCTGTCAATCTTGTCTTCTGTTTCCTAAATTACAAAATTGCTTAGAAATACGTTTCATACAAAATATTCAAAAAAAGAGGTCGCTTAACAAGCTGTACTTGTAGGTATCAGGATCGGTGGAATTTGTTTATTTAAAAAAACGGGTTTTTAACCTAATTAGTAAAAGTATTGATAATTTTGTCTTCTGAAACAGGTTTTATACTAGGCTTAAGAATAGTTTAAATAAAAAAATTACTTAAAAAATATCTTCAAGCTATATGTTACCCAAGTATGGTTTTATGTTAAATAAAATGTTCGCCATAATGTAGAGAGCATAACATACCTGTTTCGGTTTCACCTTGACATTTCCACAATCCTTTATTTAAAAAAAAGTTTTTCATCCAGTGTCTGTCTTGTTTCAACAAAACAAATAATTATTTACAGACTTTCAGGGTTCCGTGACTAAAAAGGAAAAATGGAATCCTTATAGGATCACTTTGTGGTCGGTCTGTCGGTCAATACCCATTTCCTCAGATACGCTTGGTGATATCAAGAAATTAACAAAAAAAAAATACTTTGTCTGCGGTACCTTCAAGCTGTAAAACAAACAAGCAAGCCATTGATACGGCAATTCGAGCTGTATTTTCTAACACTTTGCAGAGAAATTAGAAATCACAAAATAAACCTAAAATCACCACAAAGATCTAAAATCAAAAAATAATTTCAAAAATACAAAAAATGTAACAAGGATAAATCCTTAAAGTAGTTACATCGTAGAAAAAAACTTTTGTTGCAATTATTCAAGTTTGTACGGAACCCACAGTGCGCGAGTCCAACTCGCACTTTTCTCGGTTATTTTGTTTATTACTAACAGCGTTTTCAGGAGTTACGGTTTCATCTCTAAGTAACCTTTAATTATTTTTGAATTCAAAGAGCGTCTTGAATGTTCGCAGTATCAAAGATATTCTGGTAATTAATTAATAAAATAATGAACTTTTTTCCTAACATTTTTTTATTTAAGTCAAGAAAATGAAAGGTAGGGGGGTGCTATTATTCTAATAACAATCGTGAACAGTGGACAGAACATAAAACAATGATTTTAAATTGAAAAGGTTCGTATTATTCTCTTACTACTCTACTTTGCAGTGCTTACCTAATCTGTTAGAGAGATGATAAGGTTTAATTGAAGCGAAATAAGTTGTACATTTTATCATTTTCATGTTCACGATGCAGGTATGTAAAGCTTTATATGAAAAAAATCTCTGACCCTCTTATTAAAAAAAAATAGTACCAAACCAGGACCAAATATTAGTCGACCAATCAGAAAAGCGTTTCTCTATTCGGTAATGTCACGAATGTGCCATTCATTTCTAATTTATCAGGTAATATTTAGTCTTGGCTAAAACCTGGTACTAAGTTTTATGTAATAAAGCCGTTGTCTACATTGCCATACAGCTTACCAACATTTTTTGGGGGTACAGCCACAATTTCGTCAAAGATCCTGCATTCGCTTAAAATAGATGAACCCTACACTGAAGTTTATGAAGATGTCTCCCATACGCAATGAATAATTTTATTAACAATTAACGTTTCTTTTTAATTTAAGGTAAGATGTTTCCAAGCCATTTTAAAATTCGTTCAGTCTAGTTTCTTCGTTGGTATAATCTTATATATAAAATAATTAAATTCAACGCATATTAGAAAGAAAGAAAGAAAGAAAGAAAATACATTTATTAATGAATGGACATCACATAACACACGAAAACAGACAACGTAAAGGGCACGGGTATAAAACAAAAAACTTAGTGAAAGTTTAAATTATAGTGGTAAACTAGTCGTACTGTGCAGTTGTGCGTCTGTGATGTCCATATTAAATAATTATTAATTGTGTATGAAAAGAGGCTATATGTAATTGGGGCCGTTTCTTTCCCATCATAATAATATTTGATTAGCCCATGAAAAATGATTTTCATCATTGAAAATTAACAAGAACCCTGTATGTGGAAAAGATTATTTACTAAGTATACTAATAAGTTCTTAATGAATACTTTGTTATTATTGTTTTTGTTTTGTTTCAAGTACCTAAGTAAAGCAAGTATATTATTTTTTGAAATTACATAATTTTTCATTGAGTGAAAACAATGTTAGTTTAACGAGTTTTTTATTACGATTCGGTATTAGCCCTGTAAAGTGTTTTAAGACTAGTCGCAACGAACTTTAAACTTTATTATAATACTAGTGACCTGCTCTTAGTGGTTTGCGCAGTTGCAATGAAGGGTTTCTTTTAAATTAAGCACACTGGAATGATGCTGCTTTGTATGAGTAAAAGAAAAGGAAAGAAAGAATCGGTTCTGGGGTTCTAGAGACTACTGAAGTAATCCTACAAACTTAACTTCTTTATAATATTTGTACAGTATACTTTAGATTATTATTAATTTCTTAGTCCCTACGATGGATTCATTTATTTATTATTTATTGCACAAACAAAGAAGTACAAATGGCGGACTTAATGCCTTAAGGCATTCTCTGCCAGTCAACCATTGGACGAGGCAGAAATATACATTGCGTAAAATTTGTGAAAATCGGTCTAGATTTTTGTATGCATGTGCAAAATAGGTATATCTAGGCACTCGTGCCGTTCACGTACATATAGAAATTATAATATGAAGTACATAAGTATCTATCTTAGATGTCGATATTCATCACTTACATCTTGTTGGTTAAAGAAGTCATCTTGAGCGTCCTCGCTGGAACAGCCCATGTCTTGAAGAAGTGGAGTTACGTGTCGCTCCCAGTCATCCATAATTTTAGTAAACTTTCCTAAACAGTGATGAAGTTAATTCGAACCGTCAATCACAGCTTTAATCTTCACAAACTAAAAACCGCGTCGTCATCTTAACATCTACCACTGTATAGCATTCCTTGGGAGTGAATCAGCGAAACGCACATTTCGCGCCAAAAACTTTTAGTCTCGCTTTACTTTTTAGTTTTCCCAGGCTACTGGAATTGGCGGGAAATGGGCGCGATCGCGCACGACACTCAGCTGTCACAAAGTCGAGCGAAAGAGAAAAAAACAGCTGCGGCCGCGGGCGTATCACGTGCCCGCTGTTACCGGCGCGCATTCAAAAATCGTACTAGGAGAAAAGTCGGCGTAGGCAGCGTGCGGAGTCAGTTTGCGAAGGCGCGGGTTCCCGGCCGCCCGTCGACGCGACCGGAACAGGAGTGCGTGCCGTCCGCGAGATCGTACGCCCTCTGCGTCGCGCCGCCTCGCGCCTGTCCCTCTCACTCCGCGGGAGGTGCCGCCGCTCCGTCCCTCTTACACGGCTCGGCGCCGCACGCCTCCCATGGGCGGCCGCGATTTCCCGCCGTCCGTTCGAAGCCGCAACATGGCCGTACCTTCGCAAAACTCCTCGCACCAGCTTCCAACGGCAACTGCCATCAGATTGCTCTTGGCATACCCCAAACATTGGCTGAAATCATTCAATCTCTTTAACGCTTCAAGCGATTCAGTCCAAAAATACGCACTTATGTTATTACTTAGGTACTTCTTATATATACAAAACTCATTTAGATTAAAAAATATACTTATATTTTTCATCTTAAGTAAAAATATATATCACCTACCATCCACCCGTACCACAGAACTTAACTGAACTTTCAGTGACTAAAAGTTCAGGGACTCTATTTAACCGACTGAATCTGGTTGACACCCATAGCAACTACTTTTTACACATCTTCTCCGTATAACTTAATATTTTCATCAGTTATATACACTTCACTTTACATTTAAATCTTCGTAGTTAGTTCATTAACTATCTACTAATAGTAGTAAGCTTTGGAAAATGCATCGAGCCACGGCATCATAATGTGCATGTACATGTAGGTACAATATGTTCATTGTTTTTGATGTTAGTTGTTGATAAGAGTATGTTCTGAAACTTTCTACTCATATTTTTATTAGATCAAACGTGCTAATTTGTGCAATTAGCTAGAGCTTTCAAGTAAACGTAACAAAAACAATAACAGCTATAAAATAAATAAAAAATCTATTCATAATGACATAGATTTAGAATTGCAAAGACATAGTTAACCGGCACGCTACTTCACAGGATATTAAACATACCTGTCAGATACCATTCAACCTGTCAGAAAATAATGCAAAAGGAAAAACTATGTCAGTTAATACCACATTTTCTTCAGTTTCAATTGTGGTTTCAATCTTAGTAATTATTTAGTTTCCCTAGTTTTTTATAGATTATTCTATTTATTTGTTCACGGTGTACTCAAAAATGTTTAACCAGTTCTCTTGGGATTCTCATCTAAAAACTGAGTAATATTCTTGACAACGGTTTGTGTATTATATTAGTTAAAGTTTGATACCCATGCGAAGCTGGGGTGGGTAGGTTGTATGAAAATTATACAAGAGTTGCAGTAATTTTTAGATATAAAAAGACAATCTGAAAACTCTCGAAGACTTATTTTATGAGTTTCTCTTTGTCTCACTTTTATATGTATTTATCTTACTACTATTTTAGTCTGTTTTTTTCTTATTGTTGGCATGGGTTTATTTGGCATAGTGTCAGAATTTGTCGTTACAGCAATTTCATAGGTTTTAAATGTCACGATAAAAGGTTAAAGTACATTACAGTGATATGCTCCACAAGTTACACTGGCATCTCGTAACCCACCTAAGCTTGTATTAACTTGCAGAAAAGTAATTTAAGGCGCGAAAATTAGGCAGATTAATAAATTATGTTTAACCATTAAATGTAAAGGACGAAAACCCTTTCCTTTACTGAATTTTATTCTCATTCCTAGAATATAGTGGAATTTTCTACAGATTGGAAGATGTTCATTCTTTGTTTCTTCGTTCTTGCATCTGAAAGTTTCTTACGACCATTTACCGTAACAAAAACTGATTTATCCCAATAATTTTAAATTATTTAGTAACATAATAAGTAGGTAGTTTTTGCCATCATACATATGATTCACATTTTTTATCATCTATCCGTAAAATCACTCGAAGTTAAATCTATCCCTATAGGTATTTCACGTAAGTGACTCTTCAGTCCTACATTAAATAAGGTCAATTTAAATAAAACTCTGGCACTTTTACTAGATAATGCATCTCTAATAGAAAACGGCTCTTAAATCATGAATGTTTTGTTCAGAGTTGTTTTAGTTCACACTGAATAATTTAGCCTTCGCTGATATTTAAATATGCACAAGCATATTTTTCTTACTCAGCAATAAGTTTATATACATTCATAGTTCTAATTTTATTGTTTGTTATGTTTAGCTTAATAACAACAATTATAACCACATCTGTAATATAGGATATACCTAGGTGCTAGGTATGTAAAAAAATCCTAAATCCAACCAGCTTAAATTATTGACAGAGCAAAGCCTTCTCAATACAGTTGAGACAGGGTCTACGAAATAACGATATGGGTTGTCATAAATAAGTACCTGAAAAGTCTGTGGACACTGTATACCTACGAGTTACCTATCACTAGTACTATTAGGTCAGCCATACACTAGAAATTGCTAAAATTAAAAGCGAACTGCTGGATATATTTTGAAATATATTTAAGGACGACTACCAATAGCGTATCCAAGTTCGCAGCTTCGAAAGACCTGTGCTAACTTTGCAGCACTGGAAAAACTTTTCTGGCACTGGATTTTTTTGCATTTCTAGGTATTCTTAATATAAATCCTTTACTTCGTATTATATATGAAATATTCCCAGTAGGTACCTTACGTTTTAAAGTAGACACAAGTTCCTTCAATTTGAATAGAGACTAGACCGGCTCCGTTAGTATAATGCTTACCAAGATACAGCTCTACAAAAAAGAAATTTTGATATTTGGTCAATCTTCAAACCCGTTATCGAGGAAAATAGTCTGTTAACAGGTGAAATTGTGAGGAAATGTTGTAGCAAAACCAAGCACGACGACTGTGGGCCATAGTAAACCTCTAGATTACTCTCAAATCTTTAAAATCCAAAAAATGGGGAAGTTTAATTTTTCGCATAAGGAGAGTGCGTCGGCTTCTATGGGAAGTAGTCTACGATTGGAGAAAAATGTGTTGATAAAAGTTGTATTATAACCTAACTGAAAGCCTGCGCGAGAGGGCATCAAAATATGACCAGCCTTATTGAGGTCAGATGACAGTTGCTTCTCTATCTGACTGGCAAATCCTGGATTATAATCCAAAGTGGACCCTGGGCCCTTGCGGGCGAGTTCACAACCGGAATAACGCTAAGATAATGATTATGAATTATAGTATTGTATTAATCAGACTCAGACTCATTACTCACTTTAAACTTTTCGGTACCTCTCTCTATCAGCTATGTATAATTTAATAGCTATGCTCTTGTCGATGGAGTCTTTGTTTATTTTTTCTATTCCTTGCCATCGCCGTGACCGCCTAGTACGACACGACCCTAACTATTCCCTTATTTGGACCATGTATGACTTTTGTTATTCTTCTCCCTTCTACTTTTCCCTGTTTATGGTTATTTTATGTGCATCGTGTCTTTTGTCTTACTCACCTTCCCTCGATATCTCCTAATCACCAAAGAGGTTTTGTTATAGTAGGGATAATCGTTTCTTTTCTGCAAACATGAACAAATTCAAAGTCGTAATTTAATGTATTGGGCAGACCATATTGTCATCATTCTCTTATAATAATGTTTCATAGTACACAATTTACAATTAGTTCTACTTACGAGTACAAACTCGATTACTTAATCAACTGAAATAAGTCATTTTATTGATCCTCCTTATTCGCGACTTACAACTTATCAACAAATCTTATCTGCTTCTAGGTAAGGTTTCTATCACAGAATACCTAGTTTTACTTACATGACATGACTGAATATATGCAAAATCGCACATCAAAAATGCATTATTCTGTTTTAGTTTTTGTTAAGGTTCTGTCCATTTATCCCCCTAAACATGTATCACACTGATAATAACGAATTCTAATGACCTAAATTAGCTAAAAAAAATAAACACAGTGGCCACTGTGTTAACCGTCCAAAGGGCTTGGAGCGTTTATGTTGAATTGTCAGCTACAGCTTCGTAGCTGCTCTCCAGACAAGCGGGATCAGCCCCCAGGACAACAATTTATTTAAACGCAAATCAGGTAACATGAATCAAACTACTTTATTTCAAATTGGGAGGTACCCAACGATAGTGCATATGAAAAGAGGTAGATGGGTCATTAGCGCGCGGAAAATTGATTGCCTCAAATTGTGTAATTTGCTTAATTTGTTCGACAGTAGGGTAATGGCTAGCGGGTTGCCTCGTTCAATTTGTATCTGACGAGGAAGAAAACTTTCAAACTGGTAACACCTTTAATTGAATAAATTGTAGGCATGTAGTTGACCACACTGTGACCTATTCGCAGTTTTATCCTTAATTTTCGGACACTCTGTATAAACTCTATTTATAGATAAACCATACCTTAAGATAGGTAGATATTGAAACACACCACCACCAATACGCACTAAACTAACTAATCTTAGAATTGTTGTAAGTAATTCGTTGCCGACTAAAGTGTTCCCTAGACACTATATATGATCTGGATACTTTCCAGAAAAGAGTGAATAGGCTATTATTTCGGCAACATCGTCGCTTGCGGCCATATGAAATTGCGGTCAAATGTCTGCCTTTTAATTTTAACAACTATTCGTATCTAATTTCGCTGTAACTTAAATATTTTAAATTATCGTCTATTGTTAACCAGTAATATATGTATAACTATCTGTCACATAAAGCGAAGTATTCTAGTAATATTTATCTAAGCTGTATTATACTCATTCGTTGTAACCCTAAAATCGAGGATTTGAAATTGATCGGACGGAGTTGTCTACCTAACGTGAAACCGGGTGAATCCTTTTCATACCTATCAACACGCCGGAAAACTTTCGATTCAGTAACTAGGTAGTTGCGGACTTCCCGCATCTGACAAGAATTAGACATTTAACTTTTAATTGGTCGCTTGTACGGTGTTCAGAAACTTTGTCCGCCGTAAGTGTTTAACTATGTTATGCTCTACTACGCTTTTAATAATGACCGAAGTTCAGGCTTGTAGCGGATTTCAAAAGTTCTACCAAGATTATTCATCGTTAATTGAATGACATAAAAAGTACCTACCAGCCTTACACTTTTCTCATTATTCAATAAGACCCAAGTTCACCAATTTTAAAACAGCCGGTAAACCTATGTTGGAGGTTAATTTGACACAACTCCCATACAAAATATGCCAAATAACATTATAGGTAACCGCTGTTTCAAAATTAAACATGTGTTGGTGAACTAGACCCTTAATCTAACAAATTTAAGCTACTAATTTCAGTAATTGAAAGAAAAAATAAATAACGCATGCTACTAATTAAATACTAAAATCATCTTTGTAATATATTTTTATTTCCCATCACTCAGTTTCTCACACATAAATTTTTTATACATTGTCTTGGAACCCGCCGAATTAAATTGTCAGTAAGAACGCGTAATTTTTTGTGCGAATTTTTTGTTTTCAAAACCATTTTATTTCAAAACTAAATTATCTTGTAGCCCTTCGAATTTCGCGTCTTTTAAGCTCTAGTTCTCGTGGCCGTACCTCGAATCTGTCTATTGTGGCTGTACCGAGCCGCTCGCCGCGTGATATCGCACCTCGCGCCGCGCAAAACTCGCGGGCGGAAATATATTTTTCGATTTTCAAAAAAGATTTTGATTTTCAAAAATATTTTATTCATCTTCTAAAAGCCCTTGAAATTTCGCTTCTTTTGAGCCCTCACACGTCCTCGTGGCCCTAAGCCTCAGGGTATCACGGGCGAGTCGCACTTTCAGCGAAAATGGGGGCCCACTGGAGTGAACGAAAAATCATTTTCAATTTTGCCTCCTTCTAGATTCAAAATCTGATGATTCAATTTTAATGCGTATACTCTGATCGTGTAATCACAAATCAAGATAATAAATATTTTACTATTCGGCTATCTATGACTCATTTCATTGTATGTGATTCATCATCATCGCTGCAGATTCATCACGATTCTTCAGATTGTCTACCTATCATGGTTCATGAGATAGGTACAGCCTGGTGACTGACAGACATGGACAGCGGATTCTTATTAATAGGGTCCCGTTCTTACCCTTTGGGTACCTACGGAAACACTCTTTTATAATATTGAAGTTACCCTCTCTGTTCTTCTAGTCGCTCACTTAGTAATTTAGTCGTACAGCTAGAATTATAATATCTGAAATGGATAAATCACAACCCACATTCACACGAGAACGATTCGTGTTTTTTAACGATTTGTCTTACTTTATTTCACGATTCGTTTTTTTTAACGGTGGCAATGCTTTTGAATGCCCAGTTCACACGGATCACAAATCGTAAAAAATGACGAATATGCCTTAAATCTAGTATCGTGTTTAAAAATCACGTTAGTCAAAATACACGGATTTTTGACCAAATTCAATTCGGATATTTTGACGAATCGTGAAAAAACATGATTCCGTATGCAATGTGAACGTCCATCCGTCATGACGACCTCAATGACGGATCCCGTATGAATGAGCCCTTAGTTTAGTTAATTTTTTGCATATACTTACTCAAATTCATACGCTACTTATCTTATCATTAGTCGCTAAGGTTTTTTTATTCGATTGTTTTATAATTCCCCATGGATAACTTAGGTATTTACTTAGGAATAATTAAATATTTATATATTCAGACCCTATCAAAAAGAATGAATGAAGTGAGTAAGTATTTAATTTTCTAAACAAACAAGTCGACCAAATCACATGTTTAAATAGGTATCTTTGGTGCAATTGATTATAATTTTTATGGCAGATTATGATGTATTGTGACAACATTTATTATTTATTATTATTTATTTTAAAACTAACAATATAAATACTAATGATAATACAAACGAGGGAAATTATTCCTGGCTTTTCCCAATAGTTTTTTACAATACATAACAGCACAATTACCCATTTTATGAATGAATGTCCTCCTAGCCGATTTCGACTACGGCGGCCTATCTCAACAGAGATTAGCCAACTGCGCAGGATATTATATTGCACAAGTGTGTGCGCAATACACAGGTGCACTCTCTGTTCCTTCACTCACATAATTCGGTGAGACGGCAGTCCGACATGACCGTAGCGAGATCAGGCGCAGGACCAACGGCTTAACGTGCTTTCCGAGGCACGGGGGTGTTAACACCACCATCTTCCTGGCTCCGGAGCTGTGTCTGAGTAATTTCAAGACAGAAAAACCCAAACACTCTCGGCCCGACCCGGGATTCGAACCCGGGACCTCGTGGATAGTACCCAGCGTGCTGACCACTAGACCAACGAGGCAGTCAACCCATTTTATATAGGATGATTGGATGATTCTAATTGAGCTCTTACACCGCGCTGAAATGACGTCACTGCAGTCATTGCAGGTTCAGTGGTTGATTCGTCCAATGTTAAAAAACCCATCAAACTTCTGATCGACATCTCTGCACAACTGTAAGAAATGATCTTTTGTCCATTTTTGTTACCATAACCATCAGGCTCGGTTCGATTCCAATGTGCGTGCCCTGACTAATGTCTAAGATTAAGTGTAATGACAGACTAGGTTTTATAATTTAGAAACGTCAGACTAAGCTGTCCTGTGCTAAGGTATTTCCTTAGTCAGTCGTTGACGACTAAAATAAGAAGAAAACACGCAAAAACATGTGAAAGTGAGAAATAGCATCACTTTAATTTGAAATTTCAGTTAGTCTATCTCTTTTGGTTTGATAACGGGCTGCTACGGAACGGAACCCTGCACTGCGCGTGGCCCGACACGCACTTGGCCGGTTTCGAATAAAATCTGTGTTATAGAGGGTGTCCCAATAAGTATAGTAAAGCGGAAGTCCAGAGATAGAGTACCTCGTGGGGTACCCGAATCACCCCTAAGTATGTTCCGCGATTTTGCGAGGTTTTTCAGTTAAGAACATTTGTAATTTTTTTTACTAAATTATTATATACTCGTACACACCGGCACAATTAGCGAAACAGAAAAAAAGTGAGACTATGAG
The DNA here is from genome assembly GCA_949316185.1 of Pyrausta nigrata. Taxonomy (NCBI): domain Eukaryota; kingdom Metazoa; phylum Arthropoda; class Insecta; order Lepidoptera; family Crambidae; genus Pyrausta; species Pyrausta nigrata. Next base: position 9,086,715 of record OX438936.1, read on the forward strand.
ATAATAACGCATATACTTGACAAAAATAAATAAATAATAAACATTTATTTTCTCCACACAATATAGGAAACGTACATAGTACAGTGGTCTTAGGTTAAAAATGCAACATTTTTTCCTATCACATGTGAGAGACTGGCGCCTGAAGTAGGTTTCAGAAAAACCTGTGACACAGGTCACCAGGACCCCCCCACAGATGATTCACAGTTGGTAAGTATTGTAACTATGTCACACTATGGTACAAGTAATCCAAGCGGTAGTAGTGGGTAAAAACGATAACAAAAGAAACTTTAAACAAACATTTTATACACCTGGCGTGTGTGAGAGGTATAATTAATAATGATTAATGAATGCAGATTGGCAGATTAGTGTGTGTGTGTGTGTGTGTGTGTGTGTGTGTGTGTATGTATGAGTGAGAGTGTGTGCGTGTGTGTGTGTGTGTGTGATATGAGAGAGGCAATTATAAAACTAGGAGACTAGGAGACGAGAGACAGGCTCAGTAATGAAAACAGTAAATCAAGGCGGTCTATTATACTGTCTGCAGGAGCAGCGCGTCAGACTTGGGCAGTGAGTAAATCCTCGGTTGCTACGAAATCTAGCGTATGTAGATAGTTGGTTAGTGTTATTTTACAACTACGTTTGGTGGCCGAATAAAAATTAAGGGGACTATTTAGTTTATTGTATAGGAAGTCACCGAGGAAACGGAACTGCCTGCCTGACTGTGAGGACACCCCAACTTCTGTACAAGTCTTCCGTGCGGTAGCGACGAAAAATGTAATTAGACACTAAATAACAAATTGATTAACATCTTTTAACAACGACTTTGAAAATTCTTCGTTATTTTTTATTGAAAAATAAAGAAATTTGAAGCATTAAATGATTTAACAATAAAATTAAAGCAAAATTAATCACGAGTGTTTCCCCCTCTTGCTCTGATTACGGTTTCTATTCGTTTGGGCATGCTACAGATTATGTTATCGATGATTTCTTGAGGCAACCGCTCCCACTCCTCAAGTAATGCGTTTCCAAGTTCATTCAGATTGTTGGGGGGTGGCATTCTGGATTTAACCCTTCTTTTTAGCAAGTCCCAGACATGCTCTATCGGATTCATATCGGGGGAATTTGCTGGATACTGCATCACCGGTATACCTACGTGGCTCAGGTATGCCTGTACCGATTATCTTGCATCTGGCACGAGCATTATCTTGCATTAGAATAAAGTCGTCACCAATAAATGGGGCAAATGGTACAACATGTTCTTCTAAAATGTCTCTGATGTATCGATCTGCTGTCATGGTCCCTCCTGTGACTATCACTAACTCCGTGCGAGCTCCCAAACATATCCCTCCCCAAACTATAATCGAGCCGCCACCATAAGCCACTGTGTGTTCAAAATTAGACTGTATGTGGCGTTCTCCTTTGCGTCTCCATATTCACTGTCTCCCATCGATCTGTTTTAAAAGAACTCTGCACTCATCAGTAAAGAGAACCTGCTGCCATTCGTTCAAATCCCAATGACGATGTTCTCGCGCATAGCTTAATCGGTTTACGCGGTGACGGCTCTCAAGTTTTGGGCCTTTGGCAGGTATATACAACCCTAAACCAACTTCTTCAAATCTCCTGCGAACTGTACGCTCACTTACTCGTACTCCTCGAACGTCTTCCAGTTCATTTCGAGCTTGTACAGCCGTTAATCGCGTATTCCTACGAACTCCAAGTTGTAAAAACCTGTCATCTCGCCTCGATGTACATCTTTTTCCACCTTGACCCCTCCTTTTAGAGAATTAGACGATCTGTACCGCTGGATGCTACGATGAATCGTTGATACTGGTCGACGAAGCCCTAAGGCAATCGATCTGTAGGTATGGCCATTTCTTCTCATTTCATCAGCCCTAAAGATTTCCAGTGATGTTAAGTCAGGCATAATAAAGAGCTTTTCATAAACAAAATTGCCTATAGAATAACAAATTTATAAAAAACCATTAAGTGCAATTTTTCAAAAAAATTACAATTACGTAGTTATTACTCGAACAAGTTGACAAAACGTATTGTTCGGGAAAATAAAACAAATGAATGAAAAAAGTGTATGTCATCTAATTTTCTATTTTCAAATATATAGACTATGAATATGTACATATTACAATACAAAACAAAAAAGGTATATACAAAACTAATTACAAATAAAATACATGGCCCAAATCGCCGTCCAAGGACCGGGACATCGTCCCCAGAAGGCTGGCTGCATTTCCTCGTTGAATGGCTAAACTTATACGTTGGCCAAGAAATGCGCCAGCCCTCCGATCGCCCGTACAATCAATCAGCCTCTTGGCCAAATCACTATACAGGCGATGTGCACTTGGTCCCCACGATCCAAGAGTCTCTACCCCAAACGGCTCAAACATGTAGGCACTACTGATGCCTGCATATTTGCGCCGCTTGAGGGACTCTGCTGATGCAGCAGCAGTGCCAGCCCCAGATGAAGTCTGTAGAAGATGAGAAGGGGCCAGTGTGTCTACGCAAGTTGCGTCCCACACCAGGGGCCTTCCCAGCTTCCACGGAACCAAAGTCATTCCATCAGGCCTCTTACCATCGCTTCGAACCAGACCATTCGGTTCAAGAATGGCTGGAACTGAAGCGCTAGCAAAAGAACTGCGGATTATATCATTGAGGCTAGCGTGACGGGAGATTCTTCCAGCGCTTCTGCTGCACGAAAGGCCGTGGTGACCCTGAGGATCCACCATGTCACCGACAGCGATGTAGGACATTCCAAGGTGCCCCTAAACGTAAGGCTACTGATGCCAAAAAAGGTGGTGTCATCAAGAAGAGTACCCAGATTTTTGGAAGGGAGACATTAAAGCCAAAGGCCTGATTCCCAATCCGCTACGGCGAGGAGACGAGCACGGTCTGCAAGACTAGAAGACGTATTTAATAAATGATTCCGAACTAGACTGCAAAGAGGCTCGTCCCACTAACGTTGCGAAAACACTAACTGAGACAGGTCTTCGGAGCTTAACTCTCTCCATGCATTGATGGCCTCGGTCAGAAAAGCAATTGGCGAGTTGCTAGGGGTCTTACTGAGGATCCTAGCAACCAGCCCAGAGGTGCCATGAGCCGAGGACAAAAGCTGGTCAAGCAACACTAGAAATTTGGCGAACTCCCAGGCTTCCAAACCTGATTGGAAGAGAAGCCTGGGTCCAAGTCCGTGAGTCTTAAGATAAGTTTAGCACAGATGATACAGTTTTTTTTTAATATTTTATTTTTATTTTAAATCATTATTTTTTAAAGTGTCCGGCATTGATTTTCCATGTTCCAAGAACGATAATTATGTATAATGTTTTTTATTGTTTTTAAGTGATAAGCTACTTTGACATAGATAAATATTAAATAGTATTTCTTGCGAGTGTTCAGGGTGTGATCCAATTTTATGGAAGCAACGCAGCATTAGCCTTAAGAAGCATTCAAAATTTCGACAGGCTCTGCCAACGCCATGGTGGCCGAGTGGTTAGGCAGTCGCCCAGTATCCGAGGAACGCGGGCTAAAGTCCTATATCTGGTGGTCATTTTTATTTTTTATTAATTAGTTAGATTCCGTAACATAAAACCACAAAGGCGCAAAGGCAGGCAATCGAGTAGCCGCAGAACGAAATAGGCAAAACAAGTCTCTCCTGTCAAAATGTTCAAGTGCTTCTTAACTCTAATGCCGCGTTGCTTTCATCAATGTTATTGGGATTAAACCCTGAACACTCGAATGAAATACTATTTATTTAATCTAAAGATTTTAAAGTAATGCTTATCACATAAAAAACCATTAAAAAAAACTTTATCCATAATTATCGTTCTTCTCACTCTTCTAGAACACAACCCACACCTGATGATATTAGAGTCATCTTTCATTATTAACGAACTAATTAACGCTAAGAATGACAAAATGGCAAACTGGTAGCCCATTCAGTGTGACTTGTTTTTAATGATTATTACAGCTAAGAGTCTGGAAAATTTTTGAAGCTCACCAATTCAGAAAAAAAACATTAATCAAAAACTACGCAAAATCGCGGAACATACATAGCGGTAATTCGGGGTACCCCAAGAGGTACTCATACAATCATATTACATTACAAAAGTGAAATCCCTTTTTACGGGTTCGATAGCCTTTTGTGTTCCAGGGCAAGCTTTTTATACTAGAAGCCAAAAGCAGCTGCACACGCTTGCCACGTAGAACGGAACGTTTGAAATGTCAAAACTCAAAACTGTCAAAGTCACAAGCTAAAACTAGGTACTTGGTTTAGTTACATTTTATTTCTTTCGTCGTTTTATATTAATTTCTGTTGTCTTAGTTAATTTCTTTCTTTTAATACTCTGTGATGATGACTACACCACCAGCGGAGTTAAGTTTTGACGAGATTTTGAAGTTTATGTTAGCACATAATGGAAAAGTTACAAATCACGAGATAGTAAAACATTTCAAAGTGTTTCTTAAAAATCCTGATATGAGAGGTGAGTAATTTATTTAAATATAGGTATCGTTTTCCTCTTGGGTTATTATCTGTTTAATAGGTCGATGCACACTTATAACTAGATTTTTTTGTATAAGTGCATCATCCTGCCATACTAATCTACTTTGCTAATTGTTGCCTATTGCAACAATTAGCAAATAGGTATTGTTTGGATAGGTATTGTTAATCAAATAACCTAACGGTTTGAACGGGTATATAGGTACTCTTACTTTTCACCTTACAACTTGCTTGTAAATCTTTAGACCTCTGGGTGCAAAAACACCTAAATTGCTACCAGGTAAGTACTTATTTCTGGAAAATGTATTTAATATGTTACAGAGTTTTAACATTTCTTTATTGTTATACATATTATATGACTTATAAATAGTTGAATTCATGATTGTGTGATGAACAGAGATTGGAGCAGGTAGATCTGGGGTCAATGACTGCAAACATTGATATTATTAATATAGACATGCCTCTGGTATTAGGTAATCTCAAAAGTATTATGACTTTAAAGATATATTAGTCATAAAAATAATGATAAAAAACTAAAATTCCGACTGCGTTCCTGTGTGATTGAAAATTAAAAAACCCTAAAACAAGAATGAGGTCATACCCTGGTTAAATTGGTACCCATATTAATAATTGTAGCAGTCGGGACCCATTCTAGAAATGGAGGCTTAGTAAATTTAGAGCACATACCTACCTCTATATTACATTTATTTATTTATTTAAGGAAAACATAACAGATTACAATCATGGAGTATATTAACAGACTAATAAATGGTGTTGAAAAAAAAATAGTGTTGTACTAGATAGTAATCTTAGACATCTTATCTTAAAATCCATTGTTTGGGAAGTCCTCCGTTATGTGAATGTTTTTCGGGATATGTCAATGTTTCAGATATGTTTTACCTATTATCTAAATACACATTTTAGATTGATATGGGTGTGTATTTACCTACATACAAAACAGATTATGCACATATTTATAGTTTGGTATTAATGGTCTTCTGACCATAGTAGGTAAATGTAAAAAGTTGAAAATAAAAAAAATATATATAAAGAGAAATTTGGGGCAGAAAATTTATTATAATTGTCAAAACTATTAAAACTGGTGCTATTAAAAATGTATTTCCTTGCAATCGAAGTAAAAAGCAGAGTGGAAAACTTTAGCTTAAAACCCATTTTACTAATAAGACTTGTTTTATACTCTTGTTGTACAATCTACTTGTGTTATACTTACACACTTTAGTCTGATATGAATCTGTTTTTTTTTTTTATCCAGTTGTATTTTGTTTTCAGATGAAGCAAGAAGCACTTTTAAGAAACATGTTAACACAATAGCTATTATTAAAAACCTGAACAATGAAAAATGGTTGATATTAAAGAAAAAGTACATGCCAAGTGACAGCAAAGTAGTTGAAGAACCAAAAGATGACAGTGTAGTATCCGAAGTGCCCAGCAGCAGTCATGCTCCTGGTGATTCTGTTTCTATGGACAGTAATATTCAACCTCCTTACCATCCCCCTCCTCCCGTTCAGCTTAACCAAGACTTTAGTATTTTGACTAATATGATACAGGATAGACAGGAAGTTGATTCCAGAAACTCTCTTATGGACATCACACCAACTGAATCTAACGAAAATTTTGTACCATTTGTGGAAGATGTTCCACCAAAAGTGCACCCACGGAGAAAATCTTCAGATAAAACTATTGTTGAAAAAAATTCCAAACAAGCTGCTCAAAGATCATCAATCCCTAATCAAGAAATCATTGAAATGAACGAACCCAACCAACCACCAACTCTTTCGTCATCTAGAAGTGAAAGTATGTTGTTTGATAGTGAACAGAAAATTTCAGTCAAGGAAAGAAAGCAAATGTTTAATAGAATGGCCTCAGAGAGTGATGTGCTAAGATCGAACAAGTTAGGAAGCCTTAGTCCACAGGTATGTCCAATTTATTTACTAATTGTAATACACACACACAAATTTATTTTTATCATATAATATTGCCTACTATGAAAAGGGAATATTTCGTAGTCAAACTCAGTTGTATGAGCACAATGTGCAGTTTCAGGCTTCCTCTTGGTTTTTGTCATTGTATATACTAATAACTGTACAATACAAACCTCATCATTGATTTTCGTCAGCAGTAATAATAAAAAAGGAACCCTAGGATCACTGATGTCCGTCTGTATGTCTTTCTGAAGCTGTTACAAAATCAAGCCAGGCCTGTGTATCTTCCCGCATAAGTAGCAAAAACATTCTACGCGCGGCGACCCCTTCGTAACTAAACAAGTTGGGTGTCGCTAGCCGGCAGCGACACGCTCCCGCGTTTTATTCACCGGCGGTGCGCGCGCGACACTAAGTTGCTGGTTGGATGGCGTAAGTAGCTTCTTGTGGCAGTCAACCCTATCGCATTGCGTGATAGTACGTCACTGAATAGGTTTAGTGTATTATGAATCATATTCCAGAGTTATAAGAATGAAATTATCTTGCAATGTATTTCTGTAGGTGTCTACACGAAAATGTGCTTGAGTCAGAGGCGAACGGAATTACACCATATCGTTAACAACATTGAGTAGATATTTCTTTGAATTTCATTGCAAAGTCATACTTCTGTACGGAGTACTAGTACTTATTCTGTGATCAAGCTCAGAATACATTTCGCAGGGGAATTAAAACCTATCCCGTAGACCTAGAATCATATTTGGCAAGAAGTAAGGTCTTATAGCTCAAGTAAAAGATTTACGTATCCTTTACCTGGTGGTTACATGAAAGAAAAAACCTTTGTACGGAACCTGCAGTGCGCGAGCCCTACTCGCATTTGCCTGGTTTTTTGAACCCTCCTGACTTAGGTTTGGTTTTTTATATGTACCTGATAAAATTCTCGGGATATGATGCTGACAAGTTATGTGTATAATAATAGCTAGCTACGGCTTCGCGCGCGTGCAATTTAAAAAAATACAATAGGCCATGTTACTAAGGAATAACATACTACCCGTTCAGTTCAAGTTGGCCGCCGCTACCTCCCCTCCCAACTCCCCATTCCGCACCTCAACGCAGACCAGCTCAGTAGGGATTTATCCGCATCTATACGGATTTAAAAAGTCGAGTACGGATGAGCTATGATTACGTATTTTTATACGGATTACGTACCTCGACATTATACTCATACAGACAAACTCAGATGCAGTGGGTACACGTCTATATTTTTGTTTCCTAATAAATATCCTCTTCTAATAAAAATGTAGAAAGCGCATAGTATAAATATATAATCCGTTTTTATGGAAGTAAATTCGTTAAATAACATTACCCATTATAGGCTCTACAGACCGTTGACTTTACTAACCGTACAGACTGGGTGCAGTATGGGGAAGCGGGAGGAGACATAGCGGCCAACTTGAACTGAACGGCTAATAGCATTCTAAATACCTTAGACTCCGCGCAAATAGTCCACCAACCATGGCGGTGCCATCGGTAGCTGTCGCGCGTCATGCCCTTTGGTCCCGCGCAATCGAAGGTGGTCGGTGGCCGCTACAATTGAAACTCATCTGCTAGATCCTTTGTCACATGTTTGGACAAAATGGTGAGTGGAGTCACCTTCGGCGTGTCGCGAACACTGAGTCGCGAGTGGCCGCTTTTGCTTCACGTGTGCGGCGCGACGTTTAAAGGTCATGGCACACTATACCGGCACCGCAACAGCACGGCGTCGCCTCGATTTTACAAAATATATTGTACGACTCACAACTTAATGTTTTAATTTAAATGGCAATTTATTGCTGAGTTGAGGCGTTGCGGTGCCGGTATATTGTGCCATGACCTTTAAAAATAATGTAAACGGCTTGTCGCTAGCCAGCGGTGGCTGTGGTCGGTGGCCTCTCTGTGCGGAGCCTTATTATAATGGTGAAAGAGTTTTTAAAATCGGCCTAGTAGCACAGAATAAGTACTAGTACTCCGTACAGAAGTATGACTTTGCAATGAAATTCAAAGAAATATCTACTCAATGTTGTCAACGATATGGTGTAATTCAGTTCGCCTCAGACTCGAGCACATTTTCATGTAGACACCTACAAAAATACATTGCAAGATAACTTTATTCTTATAACTCTGGAATATGATTTATAATACACTAAACCTATTCAGTGACGTACTATCACGCAACGCGATAGGGTTGACTGCCACAAGAAGCTACTTACGCCATCAGGCGCATTTTTCTAGGACTTTATTCACGCTCGTCCAACCAGCAATAGTGTCGCGCACCGCCGGTGAATAAAACGCGGGAGCGTGTCGCTGCCGGCTAGCGACACCCAACTTGTTTAGGCCCTTACCTAGGGGTCGCCGCGCGTAGGTACGTTTTTGCTACCTACGCGGGAAGATACACAGGCCTGCTAGTAGTAAATGTTACAAAGTTTTGATACATTTTATTGATATCTAAAAAAAAACGATCTCGTCCCTCACTGACGATCGTCATATTTCGTAGGAAACTTTCACGTCTAAACCGATTTAGATGAGTTTTTTTTGAGATTCCGGGAAGATAGAATAGTTTCACTTTTTATCATAGAAATCGTCTCCTAAGCGGATATAAAGGGAAAGTAAAAGTAGACCTGTGTCGATCGATCATTTCTCTTGAACCGGGTCGATCGTGTCCCATTCGTGTGATGATTGGGTCATACATCCCTCGATATTATGGTTTGATCAATTCGGATATCGATTTATTTTAGTTTAGTAAAATTTTCACTCTATACAGATGTCCCGTATCTGAAGGAAAATCCTTTATTTACAGATTAGTAACATCATGCATTCATGCTCTATTATGTGCAAAAATAAAATTCAAGTAAAAGTTTTACCATTTCCGAGATAGAAATATTTAAGTTTTGTATAACTACAATTAATACTTTTACAGTTAATTATTTAAAAAGTCTGTTTCTGTTTTAGTACCTACTTGTGAATATTCCAAACACCAAGGTCTATAATAAACTATTTACTAAAAATTAAGTTAGTATGGGTCCCAAAAATAATAAAAACTCATAACCAAAATCACAAAGAGGACAACACTTTTACTTGATATTTTTTTTGGCATATAGTAGAACATGATGTCTGTATCTGTCTGTACCTAAAGGATTATCCTTCATTAACGGGACACCCTGTACATAGTGATAATGTGATCCGTCTATAATTTTTATAACACGCACGTTGGTACAGGTTACGTTACGTAACAACTACACGGGAAGAAAGTTCGGGTTAGAAATTATTAAATCCTGTAGAAATCCATCCATCCATAAGCACCTTGATTATGTCCTAAAAATAGACTTGAAATAAGTCATAATATCAAAATTTTTACAAATTGCCAAATTTATTAAATTTCTTACATTAATTCGGCAAATACTGAATGTAGAACTAAATAATTAGATAAACATTATAATTAATTAATGTTAAGACAGTCGTTTAGACAAGTTTTTAGAATACTGGAAATATAGATTTAATAATTCGTATCCAGTCAATTTGTAACTTAAGCTCCATTAAGGAAACAACTCGTAAACCATATTATCACCTGTTCTTATCAGCAGACATCCATTCCGTAATTTATCGGTCCGAGACTCTCGTAATTGTATTTTAATTATATCTTAAGCTTGTTATGTGTCATTTTGTATTTGAGGATACTATAGTACTTATCTGTATATTTACTTAATAATTATTGTTTGGAAAGAGTAAATAATTATGAATGTTTGAAGACCTCACCTGTTGGTCGTTGACCATTAATAAATATTTTGACCGACCTCAATGCTACCATACGAACCAGTTTTTTAAAACACCTGTAACGTATATTATAAAAGTGAACAAAATTTTAACAAAGCAATAATATGTGATGTTGTAAATTGCTTATCGAAATAAGTGCAATATAATTTTATTATATTATGGCTTTTGTCTGCATGTTCGCACGTGTGCGTACCTAACGCTCCTAATTAAGGACGCTTAATTATTACTTTAGGTACCTACTTCTACTTTGAAACATTAAATACATTTACTGCACATATTAAAAGTTTAATTTCCTTCTGTAAACTATGAATCTTGCAATTTTGAAATACTTAATCTTATAAGTATACACTGAGCAATTTCTCAATAGATATATCGTATTTTTTTTGTCTGTGCGAAATTGTTGCATGTTACTTTGACTTCAGTACGTAGATACGGCAGTCCTACAATCTAATTTTATATTCAATTCCTCCTGTTCCTGTTGGGCTAATTACCTAAAGTTAAGTCACAGTCTGTAGTCCAATAAGTTCGTGCGCGATCTTTCTGCAGTCGCCAAAGGTGCGAGGGGAGATAGTGGGGTCCAGCTACGTAAAAAAGACCGCAAATCGAAGTACAGAATTAAAAATTGGTACACGAGTACTTGTCAAAATAATCATCAATAGTTCTCAAAAATATTAATAATAACGGCAGTTTAAATAAGAAACCAAAAATTCGCACACAGGTAGGTTAGAAAAACTATTGAATAACGGCAGTAATAATGACGCCATAAAATTTGTGTATGTATGCTTAGAAACCTATTGAGTGTGGTATCAAATGAAAGAACTTCATGACCTTATTCTAAAAATGTGCTACACCGCTTTTGGCCACCTTTTTTCAAAAAGTTCAAGAAATGTTTCCAAAACATACCAAGTTTGAGCTTCTCCAGATAAGAGACGGCTTAATATTCTTTTGTAAAACATACGCCAAATGTTTATTCTTCTTCTTCTTCTTAGCGAGTCGATGGAACACGAGAATTACATCGTAGCAGCCCAGAATTCAGCCACTGTATTGCGGATCGACTGCCGTCCATTAAATCCGCTGGCGTGCGTGTTAGGTGTGCCATAGTTTGCACTGCACCACAAACACAGTCCACATCGGAGCTTACCGAAAATCCCCACCTGACCATGTTCTCCTTACTTCGGCCAACCTGAGTCCGAAGCCTGTTTAGGGACTTCCAGATCGGCCATGGTAAATCATGTCCAGGAGGGAGATGTTTATTAATAAACTTATATCTAACCTCATGAAGGTGATTTTAAAAATCAATATTGCTTTTTTAAGTTCGAGATTCAGAAAATATCGAAACTGTACTGTAGTGGACATTGGTATTGGTAGTGGACTATATTGGTTTTCATGGTCTTATCTATTTTAAATTGTTGATCACACGCTTCTTTTCCCCAAAACACCCCCCCCCCCCCCCCCCCCCACACACACACTCTGAGCTCAGCTCGCGCATCAAATCCGTTTATATCCGTAATTTTGATGTTTATGATTATTATTGGCATGTATTGTAATCTTTGATGTAATCGTTAGTATTTCGTCGCAACATTGCATTGAACATGATTTAAAATTAAAACGTTGTTGATCTCAATGTAAGACACGCGACTTTTCTCACATTGTTAACGTTTTGTGTTCTGTCGGATGTAGCTATTAAACAAGACGGCCTATTTGTTGAATGTAACGAATAAGATCATCATTTATTAAATCAGTTTATTTTGTTACATTTACAACAACCAACCCTCTGTATATAATTATCTGAATACATTCAACGTATTATTATTCAACCTGTGGTCAAGTAGAAAAGCCAACTGTATAAACTAAACTTGACTATGAATTTTGTTATCTGCTCTAATAAAACTCTTTTGAATATTAAATTGTTGCATAGCAGTGTGGGTAAAAGTTTCCTGCCCGTCGACACCTGGAGTAGCTAATTGAATTGTAAAACCTTCGTCATGGCCCTTTGGCGGTCAAAACGACGTCGAATCCGATTATTATCGATATTATATTTTTTGTAATCGCACCCGGATATCAAGAGGTAAAGGGAAATCGCTAATGTGTGTAATCCTTACACCTTTCATTGTAGGGTTTCGTTTAGATCCGATGACAAATTGATATTGTTTTACGACGTCATATTGGCTTATATTAGCGACGATACTACACCCATAGGACACATTCGTAAAAATGCCAGAGGGGATGTTCATTGGGAGTGAAACAAAAATTTGTTTAATAATAATTTTCGCTCATCTGGATGGGCTGGGTGGGCACGCGAGGGATGCTCCGACACGAATAACAAAAGCGCCTAATGACAAATATTAGGTAGCGCACGCCTCCGCGCACCTAATGGACATTACAATTGCTTTATACAGCGTGCTCCACATTGTAGCCTATTTAAAAGACGAGGACCTCCATTAACCTCCGTGTAATTACTGTGCTGAATTAGAGTGTACTGTTGAAGAACAGATTTTTTTCTTCTTGTCAGTCATTCAGTAACTGTCTGGACATAATCTTAAATATGATTTGACAGTCACAACTCGTGGTAATGAAGTAGAAAGGATAAATTAACAATCCTATCCCAACTAATATGCCACATTGCCACCCGTCGCGGGATCCTGAAACATAAATCATTTCTGAAATAGAACGACGATGTATAAACTCTACGCTTCCGCTCATCAAACTGAATACTTTCCAAAAATTAATCTACAAAGATTTTATGAAAGCTTATTCCTCTTTCACCGCGCTATAAAAGGGATACTTTAAGTTGGAGCTTAAACATTTAGGTTTTTTTATCCGCTTCCTTCGGATGAGAGCCGATTACGGAATCGAGTCCCACAATCTCGCATACATACCTATAAAAGTAAACGTATTTTTTAAGATTGTTATATTTTATCCCAAACACTGTTATTTGGGCTTGCAATTTGGGTCGAAATATCAAATTGGCCCAGTTAGACGCGGTGCCATAAGACACGTTTTCCAAAAGATGATACATTATTTAGTGAATTGTTGATTCTTTCGCTAGCTATGTCACGGTGGAATGAACAGAATCGAGGATAAGTGATTGTCAGTCAATCATGTTTAACATTATTCATTGCGTATCACGACGACCACCAGCTCGTGACTCGTGGCCAATTGTTCGTAAACAAATTCTTGTCGTGTGGTTCCAAATCGTACTTTGGATATAAAAAATCTAAAAAAGGTAATTTGTCTATCATACTAAGTAACCACGGAATTTCACTGGTGTTCCATAATTTCAGTTCGGTAGATACTATAGCACAAATATTCACAATACGCTAATGCTTGGAAGAGACTATATCTGGTCAATTTATGCAATGTGATAAATAGGTTACGAAGTTATAATATCCTAGGAACGTATTTAAAAGCGAATTTAAGACATTCTTCGTTATGTTAAAAAACGCGTGTATATATAAAAAAATATGCAGTTTTTTTAGGAATTCGAAGTACATAATAATGTCTATAAAAGTGGTTATAAATTCGCTTTTAGTTACATTCCTAGAATATCAGAACTTCGTAACCTAATCACATTGTTATCTGCAGATGTAACTTTCTGTAACTGGGTGCCTATCCCCCGTCCTAATCCGTGGCGGAAGACAAGCCGCAGGTACCGCTAATTGGATGAAAAAGAAAATTTTTCAATATTAACTTGTTTACGTAAAGCTTATGACATTTTTAACTGGTAATTTCGATGTACCTTTTTTCCGATGTAATTTTGTGTTATCTTTTGCGTCTGTTTTGAAAATTATTTGTTAATCAATTAGGTCTTATCGGAGTCAATTGTACCTTACCACTTTGCAGAGAGATTCGCTTGGGAGGCCTCAGAAGATATCTGAATTCACCCGTTTAAAAAACATTGATGTCAGTGTAACTGCGAGCGAGTTGAATTGTCCTTAGAAAACTACAATGCGATGTGCTAACGATTTTAACCGACGATTTTAAACTTACCAAATTAAAAAAAAATGCCCGTTTAAGCTTTTAATCTTAAATAATTAACCAATAAATAATACAAGACCAACTGACAGCCTCGGGATATTTCCAAGTCAATCTTTGCGAAGAGTTGGTGAACTGTAGACACAATATATCAGTATATATATATATATCAGCCTATTGCAGTCCACTGCTGGACAAAGGCCTCTCCAAGACGGCGCCAACTTTCACGGTCCTCCGCTTCTCGCATCCAGCCACACTATATATTGTCGCTAAAACTTCAATGCTAAAAAATATCATCTGTTTTGGCCGGTAATGGGTACTACTAACTGTCGTTCTACTAAGCGTTATTTTAAAGTTGCGCAATGTTTAGTTTTGGTAAAGATAGTGTATTAAAAAAAGATGGCGGGTGGATATTTCTTCGCTCATATTGAGCCAACTGGCTCAGTGCAATTTAGCTATCTTTTTCGTGTAGCATTATGTTCTGTATATCTTTCATTTTTTGATATGCTCAAAGCATCACGTAAACACATAAGCATGCATCAAAATCGCCGCGCAGTAGAAGATGACGTATCTACCTCAATTGATACACTATCATTGGGTTTTGTTAGTACTATAACACCCAGATCCAAGACAATATAGAAAGTATGCATTGCTATTTTGACCCGGCCGGCGATCGAACCCGGGACCTCAGAGATGGCGACAACTTGAAAACCGGTGTGTGAGCCACTCAGCTACCGAGATCGTCAATGCTTAAAAGAAGACCTTATACTCGTACATTACCCAGTATTATTTTTTTATACAGGCACAAAAATGCTTCCTTCATAGAAATACCTCACGTTTAATTGGTAAAAGTCTTAAAAGAGTAATTTTAATCTTATTGAGCAGTTAGTGCTTTATCTCAGTATGCGCTAAACGCAAATTACAATTCGTTTTTACTGGCTAAGCAGATCGTAAAGCTTTTGCTATCCCGTCGTCGTTTTGCGTTTAATTTTAGGTCTACTGCCATTAAGACTGAAGTATTCTTTATTCTGACCTCCAATGACGTGGACAAGCAAAATATAAAAGCAATGAAACGTTGACAAAAACCTATTATTTTGACGTTCAGTGATTAATTTCCCTTGCTACATTGATATTGTTTTAAAATTGGTCATCTTTCTCACGGCCCTCGATAAATCCTTCAAAAAGGTAGCGAAAATAAGCTTCGTTTTAAGTAGACGTCATCATTGTTTTGAATAAACGCATTTTAGTTGTTATGCACGATGCCGCTGATAAGCCAACACGGTCCGTTGCGGGCTGGCAGGAAAATATGACCGATTTCATTGTTCCTCCGCTATTCGGGCCTGAGAATCACTTGCAGCCATCAACAACGCGGATGCCACACTTAACGAGCCTTGTCGAAGTGATGGAAAATAGGAACAGATGAATTAGCTGTCAGCTATTCAAAGATAAAAGTGAGCTACTGCAAAACAACAGGCCGAGGATAAAACAATTGAGTGTTTACGTCAGTCACTTCGCAAAAAGATCACTTTAGGTAGGATTTGTTTTTGTCTCTAATTGCAGGCCATTATTTCAATCATGAAAGTTTGAAATGACATCTAGACAGACACTGTAGGCGCCAGTCTGGTGATAGTATCTATTACTTAAATAAATTACTTGAGTGAGGCTTAGCAGAGCACTTATGGGCATGGGCACAGAAATGCTGTATAAACCTTATTTCTTTCAGGCCTGAGTTTAATTATGTTTCATTCATACTATAAATTCAAAAAAAATGTGATCTAAAAAATAACTATTTATTCGTGTCTTTCTTTTAATCCAATTTTTATATGCTGTTTTCTGAATTCATAGGCTCTTGAGCAAAGAAAAGAACATCGCTTGCTTCATGAACGAATGAAACACTATTTGATTCAGGAATTCTCTGTATTTTTCACCGTTTGAATTGGAGAATTTAGTAAGAGTGTGAGTGTTGAGTGATGTATATCGATCTTAATGCCGTCTCGTCGGCACCATAATGTGACCAGCGATCACCCGAGGCGCGTGGCGTCCCGGAGCGCTGCATACACGCCTGCCGGGGCCGGCACGGCGACGCAATGCCGGGCGTTGTCGTACTTCGTTCTACTATTCTACGATTGGGACCCATCCTGCAACCCCAGGTCTTTGGCCGAGTGTTGAAATCTGAAAAATGCAGAAAATTAAAAATTAATACCGTATTGAGTGACCTACTAAACATAATTAAACCTACTGCACGCGTCTGGATTAGCTAATCTGGATTTGTTCAAGACCTATTATCTGAGTTGAAAGCCCATTTGTGCTAGTGCGGATTATCTAACCTGGACTGGCGCAAGTGAACCTTCCGGATAAGCTAATCCAGACTTGTGCAAGTCAACTCAGATAATGGCCTTGAACAAGTCCGGAATAGCTAATCCGGACGTGCGCAAATGGTCCTTAGGATTTTGAAAAATAAAATCACTGAAATCGTAATTTATGCAGTTAGGTATTTTAATGTCACATTCTTCTACTCATCATTATCATACCGATTGACCGGCTGCTCCGTACAAAGCGTCCGGGGTCCTTTCCCCAGCTTCTACTCCACCAGTTACAGGTCTTGAGCATCCCTCTCTATGAGATCATGGGTAGCGGATATCATACTTCACGACGTCAAGTCAGCATCATCGGAGCCGGTTGAATTCGACTATTTTTTTATCGATGCTGCTATAAGCTTGCTGCATTATATTCTTTATGTGCGCACCACAGTTGCAACTCCAGTTCAGCCAGTGTCAATCTAGCTTTAGATCTTCAACCGGATCGACTTAATCATCTTCTCTTTTTTTTTAAACAAAACTATTTATCGACCACTATGTTTATTCTTAGACGATCTTCTTTGCAACAAATGTTGGTTTTATTTTTAAGGTTTATATAAAAAATACCTATTCTATTTTCGTTATTGACAATCATGATAGTTGAAAACGATCTATAAAAACGCTTAAAATCAGAGCTCTAGTTAACTTATTTTCGTAGACTATACCCAGATATTAGTGACAAGTAGCCCACGGCAGTTAAACTTAAGTTCGCTCGTAATAAAAAAAAGAAGACTATACTATATAATATTGTTAGATTATTTTAATTATTCGTTTTTGAAGCAAAGGCATCCCTCTATTGCGGAGACCGTCATCGTAAATATTCCAATCTACTTATGTGGGTGTGGTCGACCCGGTGTCTTGCTGGAAACATTAAATGATTTCGCTAGATGCTATTAAATTGAAGCCACTGTAAAGTTAATGGCAACATTAAAATGAGATCAAGATTCGAATCAACACGCTGTCAACGACCGCAATCTAGTTTCAATTGTGCTAACGCGGAATTCGAAATCGAAAGAGGCACAAACTTAATCTTATTATTAAATCAAACACATCACATTAAGGATGTTATCTTGTCAATATCGAAATCCCTAACAGTGAAGCCAATAGTGTAGACATAAATATGTAACGACAGGTGGTAAAGTGGTCATGCTGCGCAGCGCGCGCCCAGAGCGCCATCGCCAAACATTGTAACTCCATACGTACACTACTCAAAAATGGACTGTATTATTCTTTACTTACGGGTTTTAATTAACCCTATTTATCCACATTACTTACTGTACACATTACGAAACATCTATCGCAGCGCAAGCCTGAAGACGGGAGAATTCGTATTTATTGACCATTAATTCAAAATATTATTTTCACAATATAAGTACTCATTTATTAATTTTGAAATATTAGGTTCGGATTAATTTATATGTGTCGTTAAGATATTTATTATGTATGTAAATATCATATTTATTTATTTATAATCCTAATCTTTTGTTTTCGACCATACACTGCACCGTTGAGGTGTTCTCATTCAATAAACGTTTTGAGTTGCATGAATGAGTACCTACCTATTGTATGTATGAATACTTTGGGCATTACCTAAATATATAATTGGTATATCAAACTAATTTCCACTTATCATTTATTTATTATTTTGTTACAGGGCGTTGATGAGGAAGACCGTGTATCTGTGAGTTTAATATTGTAGATTTTATTTAACATTTGCAAAAATGACTATTAAATCAAACCTAGTACTATTACTAATATTAAAGTAAAATATTAAATTTTGCGGTGTGTTTAAACCTAATTGTTTGTTTCATACTTCTTGGCACTTTTACATAACATTTTTTTTGTAGTTGGACCAGAAAAGTGAGACAGAACCTCTGGATCCGAGACAAAAACAGTGGATACTGTGTGCTGCCAGAGGAGAATACCACGCACTAGCAAAAATGTGCAAAGAAAACGTAAAGGTTGTCAAGACGAAGGTAAGTCTAACCCCTTTTATATTATATCGTCAAAAAACACGTAAAATCCAACTTATTATTTTTTTCTTTAGTTAACTCTGCAATGCGTACGCAATACTCAGTCTTAAATTGTGCGTTTGTAAAAGTACGCGATAAAAAAAAATGCTTAAAGCAGTTTGTTTTTAGTATCAAAAACTCTATTTATGAGTTAAATTAAAATAAATAAACTATTTAAACAAACACACCAATTATCTAGTCCTAAACTAAGCATGAGCTTGTGCTATGGTGAATAGGATAACGGATATACGTACTTATTTACGTAACATTTGCCTCTTGCGGGATTTGAACCCTCTGGTTGTGTAGTTCGGAGCGCAAACCACAACACCAAGACGGTCGTCTAGGTTAATAAAAAATAAATAAACTGCATTTATTTAAGCAATGAAGCAAGCTTTTAGACGCACCGCGGGATACCACCCATATCGCGTTGATATTCCAACGATACGAACTAAGCGCTTCTTATCAACATTTATAATGCGCACAGCTAAGTTGTGGAACTCACTACCCGCTTCAGTGTTTCCAACGGATTACAACCCAAGGACCTTCAAACTCAGAGTGAACAGGCTTCTTCTGGGTGAGCTCGCTCCATCATCGACTCTGTCTGTGCCACGTCTGGCTTAGTCTAGAGTCAAGAGCAAACCCATTTCGAATTAAAAAAAAAGTTTTTTTATCTGAAAAACCTTTAAGAGTTAATTAAGTATGTCAAAGTGTACACTATATTATATTTACATACTGTATAGACATAGTGAAAATGTACGTAACAAGACGTATGTCGAAATTGTTTGTTCCACCGGAAATACGCAAACGGTTAAAACAATGTACAAAGAAGTTTAAAGAACAACGCTAATGTAGAGGTTACTTCTTCCGGTACGCGGTCATGATTTCTTAGCGACAGCGGGTTTAAAGGTTAAAAAAATCAAGTAAAACACTTAAAAAACGTTGCGCTAAATTCTAAATGCGCTTCGTTGCTTACAAGACTTTCGACTTTATATTCACTGTATGCTTTTAAAATGTTTCATACTATTTTGCGTATTTTTTTTGGTTTATATCCCTCCGACGCCTGCGCATATCAAGAAAAGGTTTTATCTCAGCAGCGTGCGCGAAAAGCCATGCCTTTCATCACAATTAAATTTCCAGTTGGCGTACAGAAAGCTTGACCTTGTGCGAACAAAGAAATCTGTGTTGCAATTTTTTTATATGACAGGAGTAATATCAGCTTAGCACACCAAACGCACTCGTTTGGTGGTTTCCAGCAAACTTCTCAGTTTTTTCTAGTGACAAACGACAACGGATGTTGCTGTTCCATATTTTTGGATTTTAAGGCGTTAGTTAGCGAGAGCACATGTCCAAAAGGTGTGTTTCTAATTGGGCACCGGGGCGCGCGGCCGGCGCCGCTTCGCCCCCCGCCGCATGCTATCTTGACACATCTCCAGTCCGGACATAGTCCCTTGTTTTCGTCGTATTTTACGAGCTGTCTCTTAGACCCCATCGTTTTTTCTATCATACTTGTGTTTACGTTCCCAATAGAATTTACAACTGGCGCACTTGATATAGCCATCATAAAATTCGCTAATTCCAAACAGGGCTGACTGATTTATACGTGTGCGATTAGTAAATTACAATGGGTCGTGTTTGTAAAACTAATTTTACTGAACATTTAAATGACCACGAACTATCACTGCTTATTCGTCATACCCTATATAAGAGAGAGATTAGTGGATATAATTTTGTGAAAGCAGATTATATCCCGTTACAACCAAATATCCTGTTACAAAACAGAACCTCTGAGTTAGTTAGCAGTCCTAACTCAAGAGTTGGTTTAAAATCAATTTTGTGATTTTCGCTTGTTCTATCTTGCATTTTAGCTTGAGGTTCATACGCATCTATTTTAGTTTGTTTGTTAAAAATCTTAAGTACGTATATTTACAATAAAAAAATAAAGTAATTAAGAACAAAATACGTAGCTACTAATAGAAGTACTAGGTGCTGCTTTGTGATATATCTAGCCCTAGGCTCTCATTTAAAACTGTGCTCTTGCCGTCGCGTTGATTACCGACTACATTACTTTTATTGAATACGCAATAAAAAAGGTAATGATAGCCTTCTCTTTTATTGATTCGTCGTAAATCAAGGGTCGACGCAATTGGATTTGAATTTTATTGGTATCCTCGCGTAGGCATGTGAATAGTTGTTAACCGGACTTAATGAGAATTACGTAAGATTTATCTGCGGGGCTTAGCTGGCTACAAGGACAACTCCATGGACTATCCTTTGAAAAACAAATTATCCCAGGAAATACAAATGTATGTTTAGAGTTTCCCTAACATCTCTTCCACATCTTATTTGAATTTGTCTTCAATTAGTTCATCATGATGTTGATCACAACATGTGCTTTGAAATGTAGAACGTTGGTTATTTTCATGTTCTTGTGTCCGCTTCTCGAGCTAATAAAGCAACAGTAAATATTGTCAGACAATATGTAACACGTGTTAGCTACTGGGCCATGTTGGTTGACATTTGTCATCTTTCCACTAAAAACACTTTGAAGCTTATTTTCGTATTTGCCTCACTTGCCGAAAGAATTATAGATTTGTGGAAATGCCTCTCTGTGTGGGTTCTTATATTATTTTTTATTATACACCTTTCTTGTATCTCTTTGAATCAGATACTTAAATGTGTCATCGACGTTTCCGATCTAAAGGAGCTCTATTTAAATATTTATTCATTAAAAACCAGACGATGATTAACTTCATAAATTAGATGATCTTAAAAGACAGTCATCTCAACACATCGTGATTTTGGTATTTTTCACGGTTTCCAAATTAAATAAAAATTATTTCAAGTATCACAGGTAATACCAATATTTATCTAATCAAATAATAAACAATGAATAAAAGACACTAATTTTAGGACGACAGCACATAAAGCTTGTACACTACCTCATCTTTTGTAATTGTAATAGGGGTGATTTTTAAACGAAAATGGGTAGTCTGAGTTTGAGATTTTTGCAAGTTACCTCTCTCATGCAAAAATCTTTTGCGTTGCATTCCTGACTTCATCACAAGCTCGTATTACCCTCATATTATTAAAATGGATCGTATTACCCAGTAAGAAAACACATCTTGATAAAAGCTCTGTAAGTTACGTATTTGCTCGTATTAGTCATCGTGCTTTGAACTGATTTTAGCAGAAAAAACGCAATAGGATTACATATGCGTAAAAAATATGACGTAGGTATTTAAATGTGTACCCTAACGATCTTGTAATTGTGTTGATAAAGATTTGTTGAGCCAATAAAAAAACGAAAGCTCAATATTAGTTATTGTTGATTTACGACTCTTCGATTCCGAATGGGGCGGAGATGTTGATCGAGGTAATTAAATCCGAATCATTTGATGTTAGTTGCCATACACGCGGTTAATCGATACGATTCAATAATAATATTGTTAATTGCATTTGTGTCGAAATTCTAAATAATAGATAACGTAACGTGCATGCATTTAATTAACGGTTTAAAGAGCTTCAACATAAAAACATTGTCTTAAAGGAATCATATCAATTTAAAAGTGTATTGTTATATGAAAATGTTGTTTTTTTTTTTCAATATTATCGATACTGCACCTATGTCTTTTAAGTATGTTCAGCGGAATTCAACAACATCAAATCATTTTTTGCAATTGGCACTGCTGTGCTGGTTGAACTGGACGAAATTAGTCATCTTTTTTTTACTTAAGTGGCGCCTTCTCGGAGCTGCAGTATTCGGTTTCAACGTAAAAAATATTTCCAAACATTCGTCTAATATTTCGGTTGCACGCGCTATTAACGCCGTCCTGGCGGTGGGAGTGTCATTGCGGAAAGCAATTTAGGTCCTGATTTATTCCGACCGGGGCATTGGCTCCGTTGACATCCCTCAGTCTAATTAAGACACTGATTTCCTAAATGATTTATCTCCTTAGATTTACAACGCTCGAACTGTGTATAGTGCCGTTTAATTGACCAATTAAACTAATTCTACTCTTCGTTATTGGAGAGATTGTGTCATGAGTCGTTTAATTTTATTTGAAGCAGTAAATATTCGAATAGGATACGTTGAAGTGGAAGGTTTGAATGAAGCTTAGAAAAACGGCTACAATAAATAAGTAACTCACAAAATCAAGGGTCAGTTTAATGGATTTTGAATTGTGTTTTTTATTTGTACAATAGTGTTAACTTTGTGCTTTTCGATTTCACAAGTAATGTAAATTTCTAATTTTAATGCGGCGTATGTGTGATTTTGCAAAGAAACTATAAAATTTTATTGGTGGAGTCGGATTTGTAAGCTCGTAACACGTTTAAGAAATCGATTCCTCGTCGAACTCGTTTGTTACGGTCGCTTGTTACTTTGTGAAGTGAAGCACGACGAAGGGAGCTTTTGGTGCATTGTTGTTTTTTTTTATGTTCCAATGGGTGTGCTAACTTCTCGGATGTGTCTCGGCGCCAACTCAGTGCAACCCGAGAATTGACGCTGCGCCTCATTTGACCCACTAGGGTGACCAGACTACAGAAACACTCCGCACATTGAGTGAACAATGTGTGCAGACAAGTTGCCAAAATTCTAGTAAGTTTTGGCCTCAGATTATTCGGTAATCAGTTTGTCATTAAAAATTTCAACTATGTCGTCACTTTTTTTTAAAACTGTTTAAAAAGGCATGAATTATAGCCAAATATAGTACACATTGTCACACATAATTAACACAACACGTCATTGCAATCCTCTTTTTGCAGTATTATAATGTTTATGTATATTTTTTTATACGTTTTATCGTCTTAAAATTACTAAAATCACTTAAAACGGTTTTTGTTTTAAATTAGATATTGTTAAAGTAAGGTAGTTAATACTTTTATGGAGTTACTTAATACGCCTGTGTCACTGATGGGAGATGGATTTACGTTACATATTTGAATAAAAGCAAACTTTAAAAAGTAATTTAAAAAATACCTACTTAGTACATGTAAACTAAGGGCGGCTTGCACAACGATCCTTAAATGCAATTAGGGGCTCCTTAAACGTATTTACCTCACTAATCACGATTAACGTCTTGCATAACGAAAATTAGGCCCTTAAAGACGTTTAGCGAACTGTCAAAATTAAACGGACCAAACCGGCTATTTAACGCCGCTAAACGTGTTTAGCGGACGTCATCTTTGAATGCCAGCTGATTTGTCGTGGTGTTTGCGCGGTGTGTGCGTATTCATTTTCAAGTTTAAAATGGATTTGTGGGAAGTCTCAGATGATGATGAAGCGATATTTGAATTTATAGCCCGACCTATTACTGCGAGACAACTTTTTCCAAGATCGGATTTATTTAATACGCTTTCAGAAGTTCGTCCGATTTCGTTTAACTAAAGCAACAACAGTGATGTTACTAGAGCAAATCGAATCAGATTTAAAATACAGGATTGATAGGTAAGTCTTTGACAAATTCTTCTTTATTTCCTATGTAATATCGTTTAATTTGAAAATATTTGTTTAGGTCATAGAATAAAGCATTACTTTTTGTTTCAGAGCTACTGCTGTTACTCCTATGAATCATTTACTTTGTGCCTTACGATTCTACGCTACTGGCAGCCAATTAATAACTTGTGGTGATATGATCGGCGTCCATGAATCTACTGCATGTAGAATTGTGCATCGTGTGACCCACGCTATAGCGAGTTTGCGCCACATATATATAAAATATCCAACTTCAGAGGACGAATTTAATGCATTGACAGTAGGGTTTTACAAAATTGCGAAGTTCCCTAGAGTAGTTGGCGCAATAGACTGCACTCATGTAAGAATTATTTCCCCTGGAGGAAATAATGCGGAGTTATATAGAAATAGGAAAGGGTACTTTTCAATCAATACCCAATGTGTTGCGGCAGCAAATTTACAGTTTGTTGACATTGTGGCAAGATGGCATGGTTCTGCCCATGACTCCAACATCTGGGACAACTGTGCTTTAAAACGAAGCTTTTTACAAGGGAAATTTAATAATAAATTTCTTTTGGGCGATAGTGGCTATGCTCAAACCAGATTTATGATGACACCATTAGCTGAAGGCAGTGCTGTCTCAAGAGGAGAAGTGCTTTATCAAGAATCACAAATAAAAACAGGAAATATGGTGGAAAGGGCGTTTGGACTGTGGAAACGAAGGTTTCCAATTCTGTCCCGTGGAATAAATATCCACTTATTAGAGTGCCAGACATAATCATAGCTACAGCTGTGTTACATAATATAGCTACTGCACAAAATGAGGCAGTACCCCCTAAAGATCCAGATTACCCATTAATTGAAGAGTTATCTCTTGAAAATACTATAAATACTAGTCAGCTGAGAGGTAGCCGTAATAATTTAGAAAGGAGGGTTTTAATTTAGCAATATTTTGCAGCCCTATAAACTGACATTGCACTCTATATTTTGTTATGTTATTCAATAAAAAAATTAAAATAAAAGTAGTTTCTTTGTTTAATAATTTTAATAAAATCATTTTAAAGAGTCATAATGTTTTATCTTAAGATCTAATAATAAAAGCTCCTTTTCCCAAAGTTTTTCCTTGTGTTTCATTTCCATTTCTAAGTAGTTTTTCTGAAGTTGTACCAACTCTAGTTTGGCTTCAGACAGTTGTTGGAAGCTTTGATTTACTGTTGATTTAGGGTTTACCCTGTGAGCTGAAATAAGCATACATTAATACGAACATGTAGAAATAAAACGGAGTAATGAACAAAATACCTGCATTTATTATTAAAAGGCAACAAACATATAATTGTGTGACTGCATCTATGTAGGTAGTAAGTACCTATTTAACACAGGAATACTATTTTTTATGTAAAGTGTATAGTTATTAGTTCATAAAAGATGCTTATATTGCTCTATTATCTAATCAAATCATAATACTCACTTGAGAGAGCTGCTTCTTTTTTCTTACGCAGAATTTGCACTCTTGACTGTATGGGAGTGTTTAATATTGGTGTTTTATTTTCTATATTAGCAGTAGACTCTGGTCCAATATCTGTAATTTGACAGTAGGCAGCAAGTTATGTTTTGGAATATACCAACTCTTCATTTAACTCGTAGTTAATTTATAATAGAGTTGAACATTGTAACAGATTAGGTGTCATCTTACCTAGTGTGCTCTCAGAAATAGTTTCTCTTCTATCGGCTTAATTCTCTCTTGTTCTGGCAAACTTAATTGATACTGCGACATCAGTTCAGTATCACTATCATAAATGGTATAGAGACCATCAATTTGGGGCTCTATTAACTTTTTAATTGAGTTTAGGGGATCTTCTTCCTTCGGAGGATTAGGAGGGCCGCCACCTAAATAATAAAAGATAACAAAATATTAAATTTTAATAAGTTAGTAAAGATAAAATCTTAATAAAAACATATTAAAAAATATGCTGCCACTGCTACCTCTTCCCAATTTCTTCCATTTTCTTCTATAGCACTCACCAAAGCATTTCTGTGCATAGGATCTAGAATATAGAAAATACCATTAACTCAAGGACCACAGCACAAAAAATATTCAAGACTAACTAAAGCCTAAAAGGGCATTAAATATTATGTGTTATTACAATATTGATTTTATGAAATTAAATACACTGTGTACTCACTTCTTAACAACATCTTTGCCTCAGAGTGTTGCTTTTTAATCTTGCTTTTTACATTTCTATAACAACTTATCAGGTTCTCCGATGTCCGATGCAGGTTACTGGTATTTGCGTTGAATACTTCGGTAATTTTTACCCGCGCATTTTGCTTGTCACTTTGCTTAACACTATCAGTTTGTTTGCATTCCATTATATGGACATAAGGCTTGATAGAATCGAAGAGTAACAATTGATCTTCTTTTGAAAAAGTAGGAGCACGAGTCCTCGTCTGTTTGGTAGATTTTCCTGCCATTATTATTTTAATAAAGGAAAAATATTAAAAATACCACGGTAACACACAAACTACACTTTAAGAACGCAAGACGTTTCAATTTCAGTTTCAAATTCTCAAATGACATGAACACATGAACTTCTATGCTGTAATGACAGTTTTGACATTGACATGTTTCATTTTTATGCGACTTTTAGACAAATCCCGTTCCCATTCGCACTAGTTCGGCATCAATTTGATGCTGAACGTCACCAAGACTAAGCTTTACGCAGAACGGAACGCACGATACTGTTTTACCGACGCGGTAACAATGATTAGCTAAATGGCCCTAAAAAAGTTGTCGTGCAAGACATCGACTAAACGTGCTTAAGTTAAACGTATTTTGCCGCTAATTTTGTTTAGCTAAATGCAATTATCTCGTATTTAAGCTTTACGTTGTGCAAGTCGCCCTAAATCAATGTTGTCTAGTGTTCAGGTTTGAAAATTGTTTCCGGGTATTTTAGTCTTGCTATAACTCAAAACCAGCCCCAGTCAGGAAGTTGGTAATATTGACACCCCAAATGCCTATAAAAGCACGTTATGCAGTTAGGCATTATAGTCATGCGCCTGATCTCTCTCCGGTCGTGTCTGATTGCCATGTCACTGAAGTATGAAAGTGAAAGAACAGATGGTTTGCACAAGCGTCAAATAACATATACGAGTAGTTTTTACCTGCGTGGCTGGTTTACAGAGCCGAAAATTTGGTAGCTGCAAGCCAAAGAAAAATCGATGGCTTAGTTTGCAGTTATGAATTTTAGCTAAACTGCTATTACTATTATCGTTTACTAAACAATGACCGATTATCGTTGCTTTTTTTTTCAATTTCTCTAACCTATTTTTTACCATGTTTACAATATAGCGGTATTCGAAGGATGTATCTGGCAACACCATGCCAGCCCAGCGTCGAAGGCGCGCGCCATTGTTCATGCATGTCGGACTCAGGTCGCGCCGACAATAGGCCACTCTATTATTTGTTTTGTACCTGTCACACAGGGCAGACATACAAGTCATGCAGTATTCAAACATATTACAAATATTTAATTAAAACTGATTTCGCTAATGATACCTACACATAATACGATTTACAGTGTACCGCATTAACTACATATTTCATGATAATAGATAATAAGAGTTTGTTTCACGCTATAATACTCAGCTTCTTTGATATTTATTTTTGATACTTAAACTAATCTGTCTTATATTGTATAAATATTTGTAAGACAATATTTGTATTTGAATGAAATCGATAGTTAACGTATTGAACAATGTCGGTGATGACATTGTGATGGCATTAGTCGTTTTAACGGGGGGTCTTATGAACTCGATCCAGGCGCGTAGCATAAGGCACTTGCGCGGGAGTGCAAGTCACTCCCACAATAAGTGATTTCCAACACAGTGACGCAGCGATATTGTAATGGTTGTTTGTTTAGTGGTTCTACCTTACTCGTGTATCAGCCTAATCATATATGCCCATAGTTTTGTTTTTATATGGCCGTTTCATTATAGAGTTCATGGGCGTGTGATGTTGGGCGCAATCAAATTTGAAAGGAGACAGGTTAGCATTCGTGCTGCTTTGGTAATTTGGTTCTGGCGCCAAGAGTTAAAGAAGGTGTTGGCAATGCCCGATTGAAAGTTCCATCTTTAACTATTCTATTGTTTGTTGCTTATTAAACAATACGTCGTACTGTATTTGCTTGTCTTCTTAATGTTGAAATTAAATCAAATTTCACTTACAAAAATTAATCGACTGTGTCATCCGGTGGGACTCGAACCCACGTCCCTTCGTTATCCGGGCGAGTGCTCTTACCAACTAAGCTACGGAGGACGTTAGTCAGTCGACGAATTTTTGCAAGTGCTTGCTACGCAATGAGCCGGCGTTCGATGGTTATCTGTTAATGTTTGTTATCTTTGCGAAGAGGATAATCTTTTCATGGTGCCTAAATTAGCAGTAGGAGTAGGTAGGTACATTACGTTGTTTTTGTCATAGTGAACACAAGTTTCCGTTTAGCACTTAAAAACGCATGGAAAATACTAAAAACGGGCGGGCGTACACGTATATAATTAATCTGGCTTTCCGAGGTGTACTTGTCTCCGTCACCGAAAACTTGCAGCTTCTAGATATCCAATTGTCGTCCAATTTGAATTTTGGTCTGTACATCGAATTTCATATGCCAAACTACGCCTAGAAAGCTTGGAGTTCTTTCTAAGGTCAGGCGGTACTTCACATCCAGACAGCTTACAACTCTACCAGACTCTTGTATGGAGTAGGTACTGCTGCCACCTTTGGGATGGATCCGCCAAATACCAACTGGCTGCATTAGACTCAATGGAAAAAAAGCAGGACAAATGATTGGAGACAGAACTTTGTGAAACAAAGCCTCAAACATAGGCGCAAGGTTTGCCTTTCAGTGTTCTACAGGTTACATTTCGGCGAGTGTGCGAAGGAATTGCACGCTTTGACCGGGCCCTTTTTACTATCGGGACATAAGACGCGGGCAGGGTTTTTACCCTAATCGTTGACGTTCCATTAATACACCCAAAACGTTTTAAATCTATGTTCCTCTTGCGAGTAGAATTCGATGCTGGCTGAAGTGTCTTCTAAACCCTACGATTAGGATTTCTTTAAGAAAAGAGTGATTAGGCTGTATATAGACAGACAGGAGTCAGGACCAATCCTCGGCCGCATCGGCGCTTACCATCAGGTGAGATAGCGGTCAAATGACAGCCTACTCATTTAAAAAATCTACACAGACTTGTAAGTAGTATCTAATTACGTAGCTCTCTAATTTATTACTATTTCACGCTATTCTTTACAGTTACAGAACAATTGTCAGAATAGACTCAAGTATGGACACCAGCCCCTAATCTTTTCTTTACATTTGGCTCTAACAACGTTATATTACGCATACTTCTATTTTCTTAATACAAAAGTCGTCTGAAAAACTAAATGTTTTTAGAGTTCGTACACAAAGGGTAAAAATGGGACCCTAATACTCCTCATCCGCTGTCCGTCTTTCTGTCTGTATGTCACCAGGCTGTATCGCATGAACATTATAAGCTAGGCAGTTAAAATTTTCACAGATGATGTATTTCTGTTCCGCTGTAATAACAAATAGGTACTAAAAACAGAATAAAATAAATATGTAAATGGTTACATTTAACTAAACGTGTTTTTAGCTTGTATTAATATCGTCAACTGGTAGACGCTTAAAATATTCACAGAATATTCACTTCTAAACAGTACATCAAAATAAAACATTAAAATTAAGGGGGCTCCCATAATACAACAAACGTAATTTTTTGCCGTTTTTAACACTAAAACGGTTATATTAATAGGCTATAATGGTACGGAACCCTTCATGCGCGAGTTCGACTTGCACTTGGCTGGTTATTTCAATTTGGATGGCGGTCCGTTTGTGTTATATTCGTTTTAAAGAGCCAATTTAAGGCAAGTGTCGTCACCCCCTGCCGGCTAAATGTTTGTTTGTGGATATGTTAAAAACCTAAGTAAAAAATTAAAAGGAAAACTATCAAAGCAAAGTAGGGAGTGTTATTACTGAGTTTTCGACCAACTTATAAAGTGTCGTACTTGGTGAAGGATTTTTTTGTACATGTTACTAAAGTAAATAGATAGAACTGAGACAAACGAATGATGTGAAATTAATGATTGATATAAAAGAAATAAAACCATTTGACCCTTACTAATACTTAATAAATAACCAAGTAACAAAAACCTTTTCTTTGTACGGACGTTCAAATAGGTACGGAACTCAATTTTGTGCGTGGTCCGACACGCGCTTGGCCGGTTTTAGTGCTAATTAAGAATCTCTCAGCTAAGCCGAGGACAGACAGACGGACATGGGGAAACATGAGAATTCCTTGTTGAGTACAGAACTCTATAAAATCGCACAACCTTAAAATGGTTGAATTCCTTTTGTTTTAAGATAAACCATTTACTATGTTTATTATAAAAGATACTAATACGAAGGGTACCTATATCATCATGAAAATATCAGCTTTTTACTTTTTGTGCAATATTTGCACCGCGCCATCGTATTCGAATGGTAATATTCGCCGTTGCTACCCCAAGGCTTCGTTCAGGGGTACCAGACGGCGTTGTATCCTCAATCGGCTCGGTTTGTTATTGCAAAACACGAAAGCGTGCTAATTGAAATTCACCATGGAAGGGATAATAAGGGAGGGGAGGCCGTCTCGCCTCGGATCCGTCACTCAACTGTGCCGTGCAGATCCACATAGTGAGAGACCTTTATCGACTGTGTGGCCCATTTAATTCATACAATGACCCTAGCTACTGCACCTAGTTGAATATAAATAAAGCACATTGAGAGAATTATCACCATCATAACATTTATACATTGTTTAATGTCAACGAACGAAGAAATCATTGTCAAGTTGTAAGCAAAAGACGAGGAAAGTCGCTAGTGTTTCATAATCAACATCCCATTTAAGAGTTAATTCTCTTGTCAGTGGAGTTTTTTTTCATCTTTCCCTATCCTTCGCCTTTCTCTTGACCTCCCAATACGACACGATGCCTAACTTTTCCTTCCCTTGGTCCATGAATGAACCGCTGGTGTTTATATGAAATATTATATTTAAAGCGATACGAATGAGGCAACGGAATACCATCATTCAGTCAACGTCATCCGTAGTCATGGTAGTATCGAGCCATGACCGATCATATGTCATATGACAAATACATTCATTTTAATATATTATTTTGTATTAACTAGGCTGTACTTTTTCTTCTTAAAAATAGTTTGGCACATTAACATGACACCAATCTCAAAACTTTTGCTTGCGCCATCTAGGAATGCTATAAATACTTACTGGAGTCCTCGCCATTTTAGGCGATCAATTATTTTACCATGCTGCACACTGCATGAATACATTCAGATACATACTTATATTATATTAGTAACTTAATAGCCTCCCCAACTGCCGTATAGTATAGGTGTCCCGAAATGAGCCGCCATCAATAAGGATTTCCACTTTGGTCTGTCCATTGACATCTCTCTCCAATTGACTCGGTAGCCTGACTCGTAAAAAGGATCTCGGATGCAGCTCAGTGTTGGATTTATACAACTTGTTCCACTATGGCGGACAACGTACATTAAAGACACCTGAACCAGGCCTGTGTATCTCCCCGCGGAGGTAGCAAAAACGTACCTACGCGCGGCGCACCTACGTAGGTGCTAAAACAAGTTGCGTGTCGCTACCGGCCAGAGCCACCCTCGCGCGTTTTATTCACCGGCGGCCGCGCGGCTACGTAGCTGGCTGGACGAGAATGAATAAAGTACTAGAAAGAGGCGCTAGATGGCGATAGAAGCTTCTCGTAGCAGTCAACCCTATCGCGTCGCGTGATATTACGTCACTGAATAGGTTTAGTGTATTATGAATCATATTCCAGAGCAATAAGTATGAAATTATCTTGCAATGGATTTTTGTAGGTGTATACACGAAAATGTGCTTGACTCTGAGGCGAACTAAATTACGCCATATTGTTGACGACATTGAGTAGACATTTCTTTGAATACAATTGCTAAGTCATACTTCTGTACGAAGTACTAGTATTCTGTGCCTGAACTCAGATCTGTATACTGGAAGTGTAGTATTGATCCAGGTGGTGGTAACTGCACAGAATAAATATTACTGTTGCTCTTACTAAATTACACTTCTGGACACATCTATTGGCCCACCTTGTATTTTCAGTTTCGTTTGGTCCTAGCTAAAACTTTATATTAGGTCGAGCAAAAAGTTTTTATGCAGTTTTGAACCTGGCACATTCACAATTTCATTCAATAGTCTTTTTTTGAATTTTGAACTCAGAATTTAAAGAAACACAAGACAATTTGGAGCCTGTTTGTTGATATCAAACAATCGAATACTAAGAAAACTTGGTTTTATTGGTTTACTTGGATTTAATTCTTGAAAAAGTGATTGATATCTAACAAACATTACTTATTCTTAACATTAAGGTGAGGTTCTATCAATAATCTATGGATACTTCACCTGAAATCGCCGCCCAAGCTGTGGCACTTATTCAGGCCGGACACAGCCAAAGAAACGTGAGTGCTCAACTTAATTTAAGTCGATCTGCGGTCCGAAATGTTTATCGGAGGTACCTAGAGACTGGCGGCTTTGTTCGTCGCCAAGGAAGACCACGATCTCGCGTCACAACTGAAAGGCAGGATCGATTCATCGTGACGACCAGAAGACCAGACCAGCCAGAAGCCCAGACATGAACCCCATTGAGCACATGTGGGACGAGCTAAAAAGACGTGTTAGGGCTCGTCAGCCAGTTGCCCAGACGATGCAGGAGTTGAAAACTGCCATAGAAGAGGAATGGGAGATGATCCCTCTAAATTTCATAGAGCGGTTGTTAAACTCTATGCCTAATCGTATGAGAGCTGTGGTAGATGCCCATGGAGGCAACACGCGTTATTAAATTAAACCTTTATTTGATAAAAAATGATTTTTATTCAAAAATCAATTGCCTTTAACAAGGCGCATATCCGACTTGTTAGGCGTAGCTCCATGTCGTATGGTATTCTGAATTCAAATTTAAAACAATACGATCGAAAAAGATGGTAAAATGTATCAGGTTTAAAACTGCATCAACAGTTTTTGTTCAATCTAGCAATCATATTTCGGTAGGGGCCATCGAAACCTGAACTCTAAGGTGGGCCAATAGATGTGTCCAGAAGTGTATTATAATCCCCTTTCCTGTGAATGAAAATATTCCTTTGTCTAAAGGAAGTCTAGAAGAGATGGCATATAAGACCGCCTGTATTGCACTTTTCTGCTGTATTTTTTCTGTTATGATGTTTAATTAAGAGTTTATTCTATAATCACTAAAAAGCAGGGTTATGGTAGGCCTGGTTCACTCCGCAATTTAGATTAAAGCTACAATTACATGCGCGGATCGACCGGTCGGTCAATTCAGCGGTGCTGTCGCGCGCCGGCCGATTCGCACGTTATTTTGACGATGGATTGTTGCTTGGTAACCATTTGCCTGCCGCGGTTTTTTACACTATTGCTAATTAAATTGTAACAATGGAGACTAAACAAATTAAAGTACCTATTTAAATACAGACTAAGAGCTAACGCAATTTTTTTGTAAGCTTTTCCTTACCGTAGTAGGATTAGGTACACAGTAATTAGGTATTCTATGTAGTACGCAAGTTGAAGTGAATTGCGCTTTATTGTGTCGCAAAAAGTGTCGCTATTCATTAAAATGACATTGCAGAGTGATCCCTCTGTACTTGTACTATTATTTATTCTATGGCTATGGTTAAGGCAGTCCTGCACGAAATTGAAAAAATTAACGTATTTCTAAGTCACTTGTACGATGAGCTGAATTAGTTAAATACATTAAAACAACTTATTTACGTTAGCCTAATCATTGCACAAGGTCATGGTCTTGTTGATATTTGGAACAAATTCTTAATGATCTAATAAACATGACTTGTCGCTAATGATATCTAAGAGCATTTTTTCGATAACTTGGTGATTTTTACGCATGAAACAATAATTTGCACATGAAAATGATTGTGTTAATATTCTGCAGGTCTCCTCCTTTTTAATATACACGAATAAAATATAAATAAGAAAATATGAACTTTTCAGTTTTTAACACAAATGTCTGATGGTTTTGCGCATTGCGCAGAATAAAACTATTGTTCTAATTAAATCATCAAGTCTAAAACTTTAAAGCGAATGGATCTAATTACTAATATTAATAAGTTCGATTCTGTTAAGAATCTGTCTGTCTGTTCTGTGTAAGATCGTTTAGACTTAATCGAACTCGAAGTTCCTCGTTCGCGCGGCACCGCCTTATAAAATAAAAATAGAATAATATGTTTAGACCTTTGGCACCGATTCGCGTAATCCGTTTTTTAAATAAAACAAAAATCGGGTAATTATTTATACCATCTGTATCTCCAAAACGGCTGGACCGATGTTCATGATCTTTACTTTGTCGGATTAGACTCCTCTCCGAAAAGCAGAACTTGACTTGCTAGTAGATTCATAAAATTTGATTGTTATTTTGTTTCAGTTCTGAAAACATTTTCAGTCCTGCCACAGCATTTGATAGTTATAGTTTATATTAAAGTTTTAAAAGCCTGCATAGTTTTAACTTTTCAGCATTCATAGCATGCTACTGCTTTTCCTGATGTGCTTTTAAGTACTCCTGTCTAGGCTTTTTTTACTACCGTTTACTAGGCTATCGTGTTTCTCATTAATTTCTTAAATTATATTACATGTGATAAGCTAATTTCATTTTATAAACGTCCACTTGTTCTTTTTCTGAGTGAAAAATTCACTCGCAAACCCGAAATCTTTTAGGCGTCGAATTTTAATTTGGCGAAATTGGAGCTATTGTACGTGAGGGAGATGGGCGCGCAATTTACGAAACCCGACTAGGGATGCTAGGGAGCAGCCTCGCACTCTACCATGGCACATTAATTACCCAACGGAATCTACATACGGCGCCGCAACTACGTACAGCGCCCACTGGTGGCAAGCGCAGATTTACGACTCGTTCGACCACCATCTATCGGATAAACTAATTGCAGCGCAGAGCTATTGTTTCTAAACACCGGCCAGAAATAGAGCCTGCAGTTAGGCCACTGATTGTCCTCGGCCGATTATTCGATTGTTCTGTTTGAATGGCCGGGATCTTTGCCCGATTGTGATGATGGGTTGCGAGCCGTCCGATTTTGTAGAAGCGCTCCGTCGATGTTTGCTCGCCGTTTAAAACTTAAACTTAGATCAAAACTTTTATTTATGTCGTAAAATAACAGGACGGCTTAACACAGCCAATATCACAATTTTTCACTGTCTTCCGCTTGTACATAAAACGATTGGTTAGTAGTAGTAGTATCGCTTGTACGTAAAACGAGTTAGTATTTTATAAATTTCCAAATTTCAAGTTTATATAATCATAATTTATATATCTCAAGTTAGTATATAAAGTTTATATATCTTAATCATAATAAACATTAAGTAGATA
The DNA here is from genome assembly GCA_949316185.1 of Pyrausta nigrata. Taxonomy (NCBI): domain Eukaryota; kingdom Metazoa; phylum Arthropoda; class Insecta; order Lepidoptera; family Crambidae; genus Pyrausta; species Pyrausta nigrata. The sequence goes on from OX438936.1 coordinate 9,122,289, forward strand.
CATAAGTACTACAATTTCCTAACCTTTTTTCGTACACGGGTACGCGTACGTCTCTCGCCTAAAGTTTGGTTTTAAAGAGGCAACCTCTTCAGTCGAGATTGAGACCAAATGTCTGCCTATTATAAAAATAGTAGGGAATTGTAAGAACATAGCTGCTATCTGTCAAACTGTCTTCAATTCAAATCCAAGAATATTCCTTCCATCTATTCATCCAAGCTCTCCATCTTGACGATTACATTATTAGTTAGTAGCCTTACCTATTTCTTTCTTGTTCTAAAGTAACTGATAACACAAAATAAATAATATTAAAAATTTCTGCCTAATATCATAAATACCTAATGTCATATCAAAACTACTTATGTAACGTATTAGTTTTGTTATTATACTGCTAATTAATTTGAGGACCCTAGAATCGGTTATTACTTAACCTCTGCCATGGCTAACGATCCTTGCCTCGTCAAGTGCCTGCATCAAAGGAACAAAACTGTATTGTACTGACTAGTGTAGCTTTGAAAAATTCGGTATCAAGCTCAACAACATTGTATTAATGTATCGAGTGGCATTCCGGGGTTGGGGGCACGATGCATGTCATGACGAAAGCCCGGGGCGAAAACGCGCCGAACTCGTGCGCCCCCAGCGCTTGCGAACCGCCGACCTACCCCGAACATACCTATCCGATATTTAAACCCTGTTTTGGGTTTGCAGAGAAAATCGCCTATTATAGTTCGCACAAAAGAAACTACTAACATGAACTCGAATCCGGAATAATCAAATCTGTCCACGATTTTCAGTGTTTTGATTATTAGCAACGTGCGTTTATAAATTTGTTTCCGTTTATTCCTCACCGCATATTTCGTATTATATCTCATGGTTCACGTTTCCCATACAAACTGTCGTAGATTTCCCATACAAACCGTTATCCTCTATTTTTTCTCCGTGCCCCTACGAATTTTTAAATGTTTTTAAAGTTATTATGCTATGGAGACTAACCACTCAAAGATCACGAAATTGATCCAGCCGTTTTGAGTTATAAATGTTGTACTTAGTTACATCATTAGTTATATGGTTAATGGGCTAGTTACCGATCTTTGTATTTATTTACAGATGATTGAACGACTATTAAAGAAAATGTATATGTTATGGACCAAGTTATTATTACGACATTATAAAATACCCAGACAATATTGGGCATAATATGAAAGGGCAGTTATGAGATAACAACTTTGAAATAATCAAAACAACATATAGGTGACTAGCATTATTAAAAATTGCCGTAAAGGGCAGAACAATGAAAACCAGGTTTATTTATAATATTTTTATTTCAAACGTAAAATAACTATTTAAAAAACAAATTATATCTTTCTACTAATAGGCACTCCGCTGACCAATGATAATTAGAACTTGAATTGGCTGGACTTTACTCTAGTTATGTGTTACACTATTGTTTTTTTTTTAAACTTAAATGTTGTGAACGTCGTGGGCTCGAGCCTGCATTACACATTTGTTCTTCTCCCCTTACTCTTATTTATATCATTAAATTGCCCAAAGACAACACAACAATTTTTATATTGTCCAGGCAATGTAATAAATAAGGCGAGTTCCAGGGGAGTTCAAACTATAATTATTTATTTCGGCCTAAGCCTAGAGTTCACCAACACATGATTAATTTTTAATCAGCTGGTTTAGCATTATTTAACATATTTTGTAATGGAATTCTGTTCAAGTTTAAAGAAACCAAAACTGTGTGTGATCATTTTTGGTTTCTTATTGAAACTAATGAAAAATAAAATAACACTGTAAGTGTTATACAATATTAAAACTTTATATAGCTTACTGTGCAATATTACCCTGTTAATTACTTTATCCATATCATGGACATGTATACTCGTATAATAAAACCGTAGAACGTTAAATTCTGTACATAGATTTAAAAAAAGATAATTTAGTTTTTTTATCTATGAAAAACAGAATTCTAGGAGAACCAGGCCTTAGCTTAGGTCAGTGAAATACAAAAAAAATAGTTTTGAAAGTTTTTGGCTGTGTATGTTTGTTGATTTGTTTCATAAGGACTCCAAATCTGCTGAACAAATTTTTTGATGCTTGTCTATCATACAATAGTTAATTTTGTAAAGGTCTACAATCTAGACTGTTTCATCTCAATAGGATAAGTATATCCAGAGATAAAGCTTGTCCTCTCTTCACCATCACTTAGTACAAATAAGATGTTAATGATTACTGGACGGTGATGGGAGAGAATCATATTGTATCACTAAGTCTACGCAGATGAAGTTGCGGGCAACCACCAGTAAATAAATTTAAACAAGTGTTTAGTGTTGCTTTTTTTTTAAATACTCCAAAGACGAATCGAGTTCTAATTTTACTCCCAACCATAACAGCCCCATGTAAGATATCAGAGCGGTTCTAATCAGTTAATCCCTGAAAGCGGCCCGGGCGTCAACTTGTCTTGATTCACTTTCATCTCGATCTGTACGCGTCTATTCCGCGACAAAAATAATTATAACCACCAAGGCGTCGTAGGCAAAGCCCGCGGTGCTCCGCTAAGCCACTACAATTCGTTTGCGGCGGCAATGAGCGGCTTGTAAATCAAAGGGATTCTACATAATTAAGCTCATAATTAATGTAAAGACTCCTTTATTTATAGGCGCAGTCATTCTTAAAATTGCTCCCGTTTTGATAACGCGGCCCTAAGAGGATGTGATTAACACATGTAACATGTTAATGGGTGTAGATAATGGTCTCAAGTTGGATTTGGAAACCGTAATACATACTGAATGGCATGTTTTATTTTTAATTATTATTAACTTTATATCAAGAACCGTGTTTTGACACGTTTTCATCTAAGAATGATTGTAAAAGAGTTATGTTTCCTCCTTATACATAGAACATAATAAAATCACGATTATGCACGCCGGAAGTTTGTTTATTAAAAGAAAAAGTCGGGTACTGATTTACAGCCGGAGTGCGTAATATTTTTCTCCTAAATGCATTAATGACACCCGGGAGCGGTCCTTCATTGAAATCCCGTCAGTTCTAAATTATGTCCGCCACCGCAGCGAGCCGAGTAGCTCTCCCTATTAATTTGTTTATATTAGAGATCACTTGCGCAGTCAATCACGATTGTCGTCAAGCGCCCGATACACGATTTGTTTTCGAAAGATCTTAACCGTGTTTCGGTTATTTCTGTACAATTGAAGCTTTTAAATTTAGTGTCACCGCAGCTCTCCGGAGACGTTCTAAACATTTGTCTTGGAATATTTATCGTCGCAGCTTGTGGAGTATATCATCCGGTTGCTATTGTGGCAATCGATCAGGAGCCGCGCGGGGTCGGCTAAATTGATTATTTATTCAGGCTTAGTTAAATCTTTAAGAGCGGTTGCGTTATTTGTAGACTAAAGAGACAGGAAACAGTTAAATGTTCATTTAAAATGTGGCAGCGGCCGGCGGTCGTTTGTCACTGTGGCAAATTTTTGACGTATCATTTAGACAAGTGTTAAGTGTTGCTTGTGATCTTTTGATTAATTAAATCATACTTTGATGCTATTTATTTACATATTATTATCTGCAAAATATATGACTGAACTGACTATTAAGTAAATATTTTGAAACTGCCAATAGTAAGTTTTTGAAAATTATGTTATAATTTATTTTATTATTATTATATTAAATGTAAATAAATCGCGAAGTCATCCGTAAAATTGTGTTTTATATTGTTTATGATACATTTTCAAATAAAAAACAATATTACATTACAATAGTACATTATCTCGTTGTAACTAACATGCCACCAACATACCAGGTAACATATTTATTAATTTAAATTATATTTACTCAAAGATACCTCCTCATACCACACATCGCTAGGGATGGTAAAATAAACATAACTCGACTATCGACGCAAATTTGACTTGACATTTAAGAATGCAAACAATACGCGATAACGATTCTGAGGCATTAACTCGATGTCCGCCCAAAATACACGAGGCTAGTTTTTCAAGGAAAAGAATCTAGTTCCATATACACGAAGATAGCGGCACCAATTTGCTAGCTAACTAGCACTAGATTGCTATCCGGGCTTGAAAAACTAGCCTAGTGTATTTTTCGCTTTACGCTAGTTCGCTGTCATGCTGACAGGAGTGAAAGGGTCGAGCAAGGCCCTTTGAGGTCTAACATCTGTCTATCTACTTATGAGTAACTGAACTTGTACACTGGAGAATAATGTTCTCAGTTATTTTATCAGTTTTGAACGAAATACGGTACATCTAAAATACGCTTATTGGTACTTTCACCAAAATACAATCGATTCGATTCTCACTAATGGCTTATCCTAGCCACATCCACATCTCTAGGGCATAACCGCATGACCTCCCGGGGCAAACGGGGATGAGTACACGCCGCACTCGGGTGAAAATATAAAACATGTTCATTATTTTAGGGCTAATTGGGAGGCCGCGTGCAGCGAAGTAGGTGCGAGCCACCCGCCCACGGCAGTGCCGAATTTGCCTCATTATGCTGTGCGGGAATATATTCTATAGACACTGTTTCTGCATTAACCTGATGTGTGTTATGTGCTTGTGTTGTGTGTGTGTGTAAGAGAGAGATATTAATTATATCACATTAAAGATTAGCTACATGTTGTCTTATCTAACGCCGACAGGTCATTATCATCACGTTAAGAAATCTAGTAAGGATTGTGTTAGTAAACAGTAGGTAGTTGGTTGATGTTGATTAAAATAGTCGCCATTTCATGTTTTCAAACACCAATATGAATAGGTTTTTTGAATCCATATAGCTTTGCCTGTTCTATTTAGCGTTGAAACCTACATTTCGCAAGGTAATTTCTGTCCCCTATTAAATCTTTCTTTATTACTTTCTTTTGAATCATACTTTTCAGTAAATAGATGGGCAAGTTTAGAGAGAGAATTTATCCTCGCCTTTGATGATCTTCCCTGCCCGAGGCGTATACGTTATTGTGAAACTTTTATATTTTGTTGCAGATTGAGCGTTGTTTTACTGAAAAACTTCTCTTTGTAGAAGAAAATACAAAAGAACATCACTAAGTACAACCCTTGCGTTGAGATTACTGTTTTCCATGGAAAACTTTTAATTAATTAAAATTAAAAGAGACGGTTTGAAATGTTTTGCCTAACACTTCATTTAAAAGTTTTGTCTTTTTCTCTTCGGGATTACTTCAAATTAGTTAACAATACAGTTCTTTAGATATTCGTGGATTCTACCTTCATTTTTATCTCAAGTTTTCAGCATGAACTAGATATTAAGGCAACAGAAAAATATTTGCAATTGAGACAAATCGCGTATGTTCTCTAGCTAAATAAATTCTGTCCAAACTAGAATCAAGTAGGTAGGTGTCCACTTGATTCTGCTAAGGCAATGCAAGTATACCGAAGGCGGGCTTTAGTAAGTTGACCACTTTTCGCATCTGTGATAAAGTGTGGCTCGATTGTAATTACTTCGTGTGTTGATTTAAGCTTTATCACGACGTAGAGCGAAGAGATCCACGGCCAGCCCCGCGCCTGTATATTGAATTTATTCCTCCAGAGATACTTTATACAATTACTGGCGAAGGTGCCGCCACGGGAACCTATTAAAATATTGGAGATAAGATCAAATTTTTAGTGCGGACGAGGTGGGCCGGGCGCCTTATAAACAAGATTCGAACGGCTACTTCCAGCTCGCTCGCCTATAGCTTTTGTATTTACAATTGTTTCTAATTATGAATAGATCAAACATTCAATTCAATATTGTTTGTAATTATCTTCGTACGTTTTATTTTGTTTGTAATTTGTTGTTTAACTGACTTCTGATTATGAACAGATTAATGTTTTTAATTGCTTGAATGTGACGTGGTTCGTCTGTTTTAATTTTAAGAAGGTTCTCCTGAGTTTTACTTGTAGCTTGTGCGTGATTGTTTTTTTTGCAAACATGTATAGGTACTAATGATGTATAAAAACTTTCGCAATATTACGAGTATAATTTATCCGAAATTATAATGTCTTCGTCCTGTGCTCAAATCAACGCAAATATAACAAAATTATTAAACAAACGAGAAAAATACGTAAAGCAAGATTATGGAATAATATACTTCCGTCGCGGCAAAGCCATAAACGCTAAACGACTGGGAGGTGGCCAGACGGAGTGACTAACTGCCTAAGGGCTACATCTGCGTAATATACGGCAGAGGCTGAATATAGTTTTTAATTAGGATCTGCCTACCGACCGAACAAGGCCTCTATTTGTTTAACCAAATGGAAGGAAAAACGAGATGAGAACGAGACGATAACCGCTATCACGAATACTTGACTCGTGGTTTTATTTGAGGATCGTCCGTTAGAAAGATTTACGAACAGCTGCCACGAAACGGGTTAACTGCCACAATCAATTGAGCGAGCAGAATTAAATACAGATGGGGTAAAACCCCTAAACAATTTTGATTACAGCTTCCTAATTAAGAATCACTGTTGGGATTGTCCTAAACCCTCAAGTACCGACCCTGCTATCTCGCCCTATTAGAGATGTGTTTCCCTTTGTTGTTTCAAGGACTCTCAACCTCTTAATCTACAGTTCCGAATTTTTCCGGTCGCTCATTGTCTGGAGCCCGGGGTGAGTGTATGATTCGGTAATAAGATTAATGGTGTATCCGTCATCCCTAATTGAAGTTCCCGCCAAGATATTGTGGTCTTTGATAAGCAAAACTTTAGGATTTGTTGAGTAGAGTTGGCTTTTATTCTTACTTAGTAATCATGACACAGTTATATATCTTTTAAATTTCGTTCTATTGTGACTGAGTCAATGTGATAGTGCGGTCGCGGCTGTAGTTTAAAGACCAGTTTGATTGTAGGCTTTAATTAAGCTAATCTTCGCTACCGCTGTTGAATTGGCCCAATGAACACAAGTCGTTTTGCATAAATGCCCGCCAGCTGTTTACAATAATCGATGATATGTTTTTACGAGTTACATTTTCAATTTATTGATATTCATTCTTGGACGGACAATTTATTTGTATCGATAATGTTTCAAAGACTTCTGTTTATTTTTATAGTGGGCTTTCTGAAGGCTTTACGACTATTCAACTGAATTTCTTATGGTATATGGCCGCCGCTAATTCCTTTTCGTTATAGTAAGCTCTTTAATTACTATTCGAACGGTATTGTCATATCATGAATGAGCTACGTTATTAATATCAAAAGAGTATGACACGCTCCAGGACGTACGTATCAAGTTAAAAGGCATAATACAAATTCAACCCGAGACAAACACAACGAGAGTAAATACGTGTGACTTGTTATTGTTTTCTCCTTGGTGAATTGTAACTTTTTATTTGTTGGGTCCCCAAATCCTGTTCAAACGTAACCTCTGGAGGCAATGACTCGGAGCGGTCGGGCGAGGTCTCGCTGGCGCAACTAACCGACGACAGCGAGTTGAGAACTGTTTCTCACATCCCGGTGAGATAAGTGCATTTGCTTGTCGCGACAAGGCGCTCCGCGGTGATCGCCTCGCCCAGTCCGCTCAATGGGCTCGCGTTCTTTATTTATATACGCCCTTCTATAATTAACGATAGTAAAAAGAAATACATAGAACTTTTGATTTACGAGTATATCATATCATTCTTTAATCGTATTCCTTTTTGGAGAAAACTGTTTCGTTATGTTCCTTTTGTTCACTTTGAAATGTTTGGAGATGGTCATGATATTATTTGATCTTCGATTTGCATTTTATAGTCACGTGTTCGAGTATATCAACTTTTCTCTTGATAATTTCAATATTTTTAATGCTTAGCTAAAGTTTTAAAACTTCTCGAATTGTTTTGAGAATTGCACTTACTAATGATGTATTTTGCCCTAAAGAATAAAATCACGAGGAGCTAGTTCCATTAAAGTTTACGACTTCGAAGAGACAGGGAGAATGGCCTTGCTGTTGCTGCTGTCAATCAAAAAAGTGGGATTGGTATAAACCAAGGCGTACCCGTACATACTATTTTCAGTCGTAATCAAGTACTTTTCGCCACTAAGTCATATAAATCTTCGTCGGGTTTGTCTTCGCTGTCGCAGCTAATTTATGTGCGTTCAAAAACTGTTTGCTGTCCTTGTCTTCCATTTAGTCCTAATGCATGCTAAAGTAAATTCGCTTACTTTGGCTTTCTGGGTATATTTTACTTTATGCAATGAATTATATATATTTTTTAATTATTATGAAATAAGTAGGTAAGTAGTCATTTTTTATCTGCAATCTAATTTGAAAATTCGTATTATCCATAAATAATTGTTCTTTTTAGTTATTCTGTATAGCTTAGTAAATAATTTATTTGTCTAGTTGGAAGTAGATCTCAGCAAATGAGTCGATATGAATTAATTTTGTAGTTGTTGCGCACAGGCGCACAAGGACTGTTTTTACGGTTTTTAAGGTTTGGTACCTCAAAAGAAAAGGAAAACCATAAATCTGGTGCTATAATTTATATTCGCGGTAATTATCTTTCTGCTAAATTAGTATTCTCTATGTAATTTAAGAAATACTATGATTAGGACGCCTCAAAAGCGCCGCGAACTGACAAAGTTCGGAAACCCCTGCTATTGATACTTGCCATTGATCTAGAATCATGAAGTTGGCAAGAAGAAAGGTCTTACTGCACAAGTAAAGGAAAGACTCACAAAGCCGCTTTATGGTTATATCGTAGAAAAAATGCTTTGTACAGGACCCTTAGTGCGCGAGTCCAAATATCACTTGCCCGTTTTTTTTAATTGATCTCTATCAACTTCAGTTCAGTTCTCTCTCTCTAACACAAAAAAGTTTAAAAAATATATGAAAACACCTTCCCAATTTTTTTAATTGGGTGCCAAGTGAGAACCAAATTCAAACCTAATAGAATAGATGATGTATAATACCTATGATGGAAAGTTACATTTCGGCAACCGGTGATACATATTTCAAGTGGTAAGTACTTTCAGCAAAACAAATTAGCACAACCCCAAGATAATGATAAAACAAACAAATAGAATGTCGAGAGAACGAAATGAAAATTGAACGGGGCGTTGATAAAATAAGAGAATTTAGGAGTAGAACGTGAGGAATGAGACATCGACGCAAGAGTGCAGAGGCGGTGGAGCAGCTGACACCTGTCATCACGCAATTTATTAGTCGCTCCGAAATAACAGAGTCAGTGAACGTTCAAACAAAATGAAGAGACACAACGCTCTATTAACGACATAACCTCGGGCACGCCACTAACGGAACTCCAATTAAATTTACAATATTTTGACAAAATGTATTCGGTCAGTACTTTTTGATTGTATCCTACACTTTATCATTAAGTTTACTAAAACATGAATGAAGTGCATTATTAAAATATTGTCAATGATACGATAAAGACGAACCTTTTGAGGCATTTGTGTTTTTATTACCAACTATCTTGTTTAAGCAGATAATTTTACTCCAAGCAACCTTCCTATTCCAATTACCAAATTAAATGTAATACGCAGTTTTGTCAATGGTTTTTCGTTTATCAATCTCCTTTTTAATGTGGTGACTAACGGTGACAGGTTAAACGATACAGGAAAAACAGTATTAATGTAAAGTTATTTGTCTCTCCGTTGATTTATGCACTAGTTTCAAATGGTGGTGGCACAATGTTCTCTGTCGGATCATGTTCGCTGGGATCATCCTGATGCAGTGTTCTACCGCTTAATAACTGTCGACGAATGTTTGCGTCACTACGTCTGCAATGCTTTTGATAATAAATTACATCTTATTTTAGAAATTCTCATTCAACGCGTTTCTGTCCATATGCAAGGGTACAGTCAGCGGGCGCACATTTTGACGGGTCTTGACTGATTATTTAATGATGTTTTGATAAATGTTTATCTTAAAATTTCACGAGTTATTGAGATAAATGAGTCCTCTTTGAATAAATGAGACGTAACTTCTAAATTTCTTTTACACTGTGATATAACTTTTTGTGTAACTCTCTCTCTCTCTCTCTCTTGCGAGCTGTGGCATTGGAGTCAGCCATCTAATAAAATATTGTAAAATTACATTTTAATAAATCTGTTCTTAATGTAAGATAAGTTCATAGTGTCTCCTTATCTTTATGTTAGCAAGAAAGTTTTACCTTTTCTGATAAATTTAACTAGCTATTGCGGTTGGGCAATATACCTTTAAGAAATTCATTCTAAATGAGAATTAACACTAACATTTCGCTCTTCAATACTTTCTATACTCTTGTGCTATTTACATTTTATGTACCAAGTAACGAAAGACTGGAAACTAGGTTAACGAAATAACTAAGTTTATGATCAAATTGCACTGAAAGCTATCTCCAGCGAAATGTGTCCCCAATATCGACGACCGTGACGAAATAAGTATAAGGATGGTATTAAAGAAGAATTATCTTCATTGAATAAAGGTAAAATCAATCGCAGAGGCGGTCTGGCGTCGAACAATTACTTTGGCTCATCTTTGTACACGCATGGCGCATAGCACTGAAGGGATATTAAGGTTATTACGAACGGCGAAATTGGCCCAGCGACCGCTGAGGAAGCTGCCCACCGAGACCTATTAGCGGTATTACATATTTCATAAGATCCTCCATCGATCGACGATTATGGGTGCATTAAAACGCGTCGGACCGTCTCCGGATCATGGGAAGATGCACAGCCCTCACTTTGATCTACGTTTTTTACAGTTTAGTAGGTAATTCGGTACTCACGAGCGGCTGGGCGTACATTATGGGAACTGCTCCGAAAGTTTAATGGTTAATCTGCTCCTCCGTGTAAGTGCTGTCGTGTGAGCGATATAAGTAGTACGCATGTAATTGATTAAAAATAACCATAAAAGTAAACTCTATTAAGTTTTGTAAAGATAAAAACGCGAAGCTATTCTACAAAATATTTAGATATTGTTGGCGACCGGCAAAACCGACTATTTTCGGCCTTTAAATATTTTTATATATTCTTAGTGTTCAAGAAAGAAAAACAATAATTTTAGAAAAAAATGTACAGTCTGTAAATAAACTTGGATAAAAAGAGAGCGTATGTTCATAATTTACCTTCACGTTCCTTGGATGGTAGCCATACTCAACTAATGTTTACTTAATAAAACACCATTATTCATGAAGATTTCTAAGCCTTATTTTTTTGTTTCAGGACCCCTTCACGGTAAGTTTCGATTTGCTAAAGTAAGACTGTACTCATCTACTTACAAATATCCCAATTATACTTTATATTCTAATAGTATCATATTATTAACAGTACTTGCAACGTTTTGTTTTCATAAAATATTTTTCTTTTTTTTTTCGGATTATCATCACGGCGGGTGACTTAACAGGGCGTAAGTACTTTTTTATGACATTTCAAAAAGCTTTGTACGTGCATACTCAACAAGTATTAATGGTAGCGACTATTTATAATTTATAATTGCTAATTGGTCAAGAAAATCACTAGAGTGATGAAGTTTAATAAATACGATGTTTTTATCATGTTATAACTATACGAGACACGAAAAAAGTTTTTCGCTATTTCAAGATCGGTAGTGTTGTCGCTTTCGCTTTAAATTAACTGCCTGTATAAGCAGCTTATAGATAGGTAAATATAATTAGTTTAAAATAAGCCTTAACGTCTTATCATTATCTGAAATTTACAGGACAGGTATTAAACCTCCGTAGACTATGAATGGTTTTTGATTTTATAAACACTTAAATCGTCTAACTTGCTGATGTACGAGGGTCAAACTGAAAGTTCTTAGAACTGGCCACTTATAAACAATATAATAAAAAAAATATTCTAAAATTTGAAAATAGAACTCTTTGCCAATATTACTGAGTATATATTTCATTCATTTGTCATTTGTTTTACGACTTGGCGGCAAATTGAAAATTGTCTGTGTCACGTCAAAATGAATTTAACACGAGAAAATTTTCGTGCAATGATTTTTTATGACTTTCGATGTCATTTAAGTCAACAAGAAAGTTATGATAGACTACGATTGGCCTTTCACGATGAAGCCCCATCTCGTGCGACTGTTTACAACTGGTTTAATGAGTTTAAACGTGGTCGCACTAATCTCACTGATGATGTACGTGAGGGACGGCCTTCTACGGCGACGACTGAAAATAACATCTGTGTTGTGCGGCGTATGATAGAGACTGACAAAAGAGTGACCTATCAGCAGATTCGGACAAGCTTAGGCATCGGTATGAGTCAAGTGCACAAAATCCTCCACGAACATTTAGCGGTCAGGAAGCTTTGCGCCCGGTGGATACCTCATAATTTGACTAAGGCTCAAAAACTCCATCGTGTGGATTGGTGCCGTAAAATGATTGAAAGATTTAACGGAGGTGACTCAAATGCTGTGTTCGACATACTAACAGGTGACGAAAGCTGGATTTACTGTTATGATCCTGAAACCAAAAGACAATCTGCTCAGTGGGTGTTTCCTTTCGAGGAGTTGCCGACTAAAGTGAAGAGAGATCGAAGTGCGGAAAAAAAAAGGGGGCCTCGTTCTTTGGAAGGATAGGTCATTTCGCAACAATTGTGTTAGAGGATCAAAAAACAGTTTCTGCAGAATGGTACACTACCAATTGTTTGCCACTTGTCTTGGAAAAAGTTCGAGAGAAACGACCTCGCAGTAGGATCCTCCTTCACCACGACAACGCCTCGTCGCACACCGCCAAGCGAACGATCGACTATTTGGCGACATCAAACGTTGAATTACTGGGTCACCCGCCGTATAGCCCCGACCTCGCGCCTTGTGATTTTTATTTATTTCCAAAAATTAAAGAAAAACTTAAAGGAAAGCGGTTTATGAATGCTGAAGAAGCGGTGGCTGCGTATCGCGATGCCATTGAAGAGACCCCTAAGGACGAGTGGGCAAAGTGCTTTTCCCAGTGGTTCCATCGCATGCAGCGGTGTATTGACGTCAATGGACAATATTTTGAAAAGATATAATAAAACTAATAACTGGCTAATGTAATCAGTTTTTGATTTTCTAAGAACTTTCAGTTTGACCCTCGTATGTACATAAAAGCCCATGTCTGAGTGAACTTTTGCAATGTTACTTATGTGTCTATTGTCTATGGATTCCACATTTATTTTATTTTAATAACTGAAATAATCTAAATTATCAGGTGCGCCGTTAACATGCTGTCTACACGTTGTATCAGTTATTCTTAAAACTTAAGACAATTTGTTGAAAAAATATTATCTCTTCCTCCTACTTACTTTATTATAGACAAACATTCAATAATGTTCAACATAGGTATCCTAATGTAAACCAGGAACCTTAGTGTTCCTTAAGTAACGTTTCGGGTTAGGACGGTATCAATCCAAACATCAATAACTGACAAATCAACATAGCTTCACTGTGTACAGTGTGTAATTACGCATAATTACACAGAGCGAATGACAAGACGTTAATTAGGGGCGACGCATCATTCTGATACGGATCCTAATTGATGTACACGTAAAGGCAATCAATACGTGGTAGTTGCGGATATTGCCGGCACACAGGACATGCTATAAGCATGCACTGCAATGAATATAGTCCCAGAACAATAGAATTGCTGACACCAGCTCACACCGAAGCGTTACGCATCAAAAAATACGTTCTCGAGAATCGTCGCACTTACAAAACAGGCTGCATTTATTACACTAATTTTATTTTATAAAAAAAAACTAGTATAGTTTATCGTTATTATTACTTTAGTTAAAATAAAAATTGTTTTATCTTATTCTTACTATTCCTGTATACTCGTATATCTTACACAAGTAGGTAGCTACGGTGTGAAGTACTAAGTGTCAAATAAATATAGCAGTTGATCACAAAACATGAGATTGCTTTTTGAAACGCTAAAATTGTATAGCCTAAAACAGTTTACACTTTAAAGTGACCGGATGTAGGATATTTATGTAGGTGCATACCTACTACTTACCATGTAAATACATGAACCTCTAAAACTGTAACTTACTTACATAACTTTTCAACTAAAACATTAAGAAGTGAGAACAGACGTCTAGGACTGAATTTATGAATAAACATTTTAAGGCATTACGCCATTAGGTTTTTTTTTAAATTACTATGTACGTTTCGCCTTTAAAAAGTCACTCATTTGACACAGACAAGAGATTTATATAAGGTCCAAAAAAGCTTTTTTCGTTTAGCACACTCCATAATCCTGCTCTTAATTTATTAGCTTAGCCAACGATATATTTATGATTCCGTTAGCTGTAAACTCAGACAGAAGCTTTGCCTTTGCCTACTTTTGTTTTATTATATTGAAGATTTCATGAATAAAGTAAATACTTAATTAGTTTCCTGTGCTGATTCATTAATAAACAATATCTCTTTTCGCATGTGCGATGGCGTAACTCTCGGAACCTGCAGTATGTAAGTATACAATTTATTTACTTTCTAATTATATAGTTGTCTTAACAAAGAGCTCGCTGAATTTCCCCAATTAAATAGTAGTAGCCTATTAACAAAACGCTGAACCATAAATCTGGTGCTTAGTTTTATATTTGTGTTACGTACGTTGCGTGGATTGTATTAGACTGATGCTCCCACAGAATTGTGGGTAGATGAGAGCTACATGATAGTAGGTATGTGTATGTACGTGGAAAATCGCGCCAGTACCGAATGTGCGCTGCAAATTAACAGCGTTTCCCCGGAGGCCAATATTTCTCCGGGCGACGTCGAACCTAGGACCGCCCGCCACTAACTACCCGACTGAATCAGCGACGATCACGCCTACACCTTGTACATACGTCGATTGCTACGTAACTCGTACCCCTCCGATAGAGTAATATAAGACTTTACTGCTGACTGAACAGCTTGTTTTATCTTCGAGTACCTTTGAGGGTTACTCGTGGAAATTAAATGTTGCGGGAGTATCAAATAAATTATAGTCATTTACTGTAATACATCCGACAGTTAAATTTGCCCTTAGATGTAATTTAAATAATTACACTAGAACGTCAGCGTTGATTAGAAAAAATCCCTTTCATAATCAATTTTTTTTTAATGCCGTCGTAATATACAATATATAGGTATAATATACAATATACTGGATCGAAAGTTGTTTTTAGAACTTGGGTATGTTTTGTACCTAATATACCTATTTGATAAATTCACTTATAACAATATAATTCTTATATATTAAAAAATATTCCTGTATTCGAAACAACTTAATCCTAATTCACTATTAAACTAGTCTAAAATTTTAAGTTTGGATTCATGATTACGCGGCTATTTAAAGTTAATCTTTTATCTAATCACCCGTTGTTTCGAATTATAATATGGTTACCATAACATTTTAAAAATTAAAATGACCACCGATGATAGCAAGTTAATTCCTATAACTATGCTAATAACACCTACCTCTACCAAAATATAATCTTTAATCTGGATGCAAATCATTCTAATACGTTCCGATTATAAAGAGCTATAATTTCAGCATTATATTGTCCATCAAAGTGTTTTACATATATAAAAATAAAAGGCGAGCAATCAAGTAATTTGTTTCTCGACCTACTAAACTTTTCGTGATGGTATCGTTTTTAAGGTTTTGAATATTTTACTTCATAATTTGGCATCGATTTCAAAATTACACCTTGATTATATTGCCAATTTTACTACTTTGGCCACGTTTACATTTGTTTCTTGTTTTCGTAAAAATAGCGTGACTGTGATTTTTTTTAAGTTAGGCATAATATTTATATTTTTGGTGTCTATGTAAAAGGGAGTACTTATGCAGTAAACGAGTACTATATCTCTACATTTTAAATATACTTACACGAGCAGTAGTTACTGTTGACGACTTCTATTTCCAGTAATTTACTGCAACACGTATTTATTAATAAATTTTAATCCTAGCGCTGACGTGAGTTCCGTATATTTCAGACTGCGATGCATTGGGCCTGCAAGCGCGGTGATGAGAATTTGGTCAAATTACTGGCAGGATCGGCTCTTCATTTAGTAAATGAACGTTCGGTGAGTGTGGGTTCATAATCTATTCCGGTTTAATTACATAGTGCCGATAGTATTTTATTAGGTAATATTGTTTTTTGAGCTGTAATTTATAATTTACAATCGAAATTTTAAGCTCCCTTTAAAAAATTAAGAATAAAGAATACCCGACAAAGAAAAAACGAACAGAACTAATTAAGACCAATCTAATGAGCCCAAACTCGATGGGCTTACTAGTTGGCATTCTAGAGTTCTATCAGCCACCTCCCAGTTCCAGAATCGAGTCCTCGTCATGAGGAGAAAAAAACAGATCTAATTAGACAAACCTAATGAGCCTAATGTGATGAGAAATGCCTAAATGAATGAGAGTCCAAAATCCGGTGAATTCATGCGTCTTGTCCTGGTTGGGACCAGCCCTAAAAATAAAAAAAAATAAAATTTATTACTATGATCCAGCCCAATAAGTTGTTGATATTTTTGCTAGCATTAACTCTTATGTTATGATATCCTTTTTGTCATTTAAATGAATCTGTAGTGAAGCCTAAAGTTTCCAGCAAGTATTTTCAATGTTTAGTTGCCCGTTTTTAAGGACCATAAAATACTAAACAATTAACTTGAAAGGGATTAGGGTCACAACGTGTTTACATCCGAGCTTGGCTGTCATTTATTGCCACCTACTTTAATACCCAATCAAATTTACTTACCACCGGCTATTTTGCCAGTTTTACGGTATCGTTAAAGTGTCATTACACTTTTTCATGTGGTGTTGGGGCGCCATCGCACTACCAGAATGGGGTAAGTTCAACACAATTTTATTACTAAACTACTGACTACTTGTGGATTCAGAAGGTTTCACTTGAAAACCTTAATCGTTTTAACGGCGAACTATCTGAATCCGGATGATAACAAGAGGTATAAAAAATATAACCTTACTAGCTTCCGCCCACGGCTCCGCCCGCGTGTAGCTCGGTCTTCAACTTTTTCAGTGATAGAGCAGCTATTGGCCCTAGCATAATGTAATATAGCTATTTATGAGAAATGGACTAAACACGAACATATTTTGATTTATAATAAGCGCGTTCAACTGAACGAACAAACTCTTTTATCTTATATTAGTACCTATTTAATATAAATAATGGTTGAAACTCTTTTGATGAACTTTATTTGTGATCAGGTGAGGTGAGAAAGCAAGAGTTCTATAGAAAAACGTGAGCTACCTTTGTTTAAAAAACTAACTTGCGACGAATTGAAACTTAAGGTGGTGAACTTTCGCCAAAAGTATTGAACCGGGTGATAGCCGCAAAAAGCCACTAGTATATATTTTTATGAGAAATATTTTAATATGCCTCGTAGTCGTATATCCAATAGTTTAACAGCTGTCGCTTCGCTATGTATTCAGTAATATCTAGCAAGTTTAATATCTACCCCGAATCATATTCAGTATAAATATTAGAAATCACGGGGCGATAAGTTGAAAGGGAACAGATGTGTGGTCCCCTTATACTCTCTAGAAGACACAGAAATCTCGTTTTGAAAATGATTAGAAAAGCTTTTTACTGGTACTGGTTCATGAAAGCATGTATGAAATAAAGTTCTCCCTATATTTTTAAAACGTAAACTTCTTGACGCAAATATGCGTCTTATGTGTCCTGAGTTGTGATGCACAAACTTGGTCACTGACCAATAGTCAGAAGTCCAATCTTAGGGTTAGTTAAATGGCTTTGTATAAGGTAGCATTCTGGGGGTAAGAAAGTCAGCAGATAGGATCTCAAATACTGTAATCAGATCAAAACCCGATCCACTGGTTTATGTTTATCATATAAACTTCCTCCATTCCCTTTTCCATCTACCTTGGGTCTCAAACTATCTGCACACGCAGCTAAATCGATTCAGCTATTAATGCGTGAAAACCCTCCAGGCAGACAGACACATTATAATATGACAGATAAATTAGTATGGATTTATCACTATTTGCTTTTGAATTTAAAAAAATGAGTAACCTCACAAAATACTAAAGTTACGTTAGTCTGGTTTTATTATTGTGGTATCTTATTGTTTCTCGTCCGCTTCATAATCGCGTACATATTCAATCGGTTTCTGCATCGCTGCCATGCATTCCTTGATAACGATCATAGCTTGGCATATGCGTACGAAAATTTAACACATCGGTACAGTCGCCGCGACGTAGGCTTATACTTATCATATTTCATGCGTGATAAAATCAATTCAGACCATAGCTTCGATTGACGGAAACGGCAAGTCTGTTCATGCTACTGAAATCGATTCTTATCGTGTATCGAAATAAAGATTAATTTTCGCCATTACTTCCCAAACACAGTTCAGTTTGCTATCGATGGAAACAATCTACTCAGTTCGTAATCAGTGTCTAAACCCTTTAAATTGTTGCTTTAATATATTACTTTAATTGGAACTTGTTATTTTACTTCCTACCCTAACTAAATTAAGATTGGATACCTAACCCGTACCAACTGTAGTTCAATGTTTTTTTTTACAGGGATATACACCACTTCACATAGCAATGCAGTTTCGGCATGAGAATGTGTACAGGCTTTTAGTTGAGGTTTATGGTACGTATTCTGAATTACATCAAATTTTAAACGGAATTTCAGCAGAGTATGTTAATGTAGAAATGATGTGATTACACTTTTGAATACCCGTCTCGAATGACATACGTACATTAGGATGTATACCTCGTTAATCAAAGCTGCAATCATTAAAATACTAATACGTTTATGTTTCGTGGCAGTTATGTTTTAATTGACTTTAAACTATGTAACTCATACTCATTTTATATACTAATATGAGGATAGTCTTATTTGAAAAAAAAAAGACTGTCTATGCGACTGCAGCAATCATTCTATAATGCTACCCAAGACAATGTTATCAAAGAGATATGCCGTGCACATTTTACTCAAATCTTAACAACAGATGCCGACCCGAACGTTCGCGATTGGTCCGGAAGGAAACCGAGGCAGTACCTGGTTCATATGGATACGTCTCTGTCTCCTGGATGTTTCCGAAGTAAGTTATTTTGATTGTGTAATAAAAGTCTTGTATATAAACATAACTTACATTGTTTTTATATATAAACATAACTTAAATTGTTTTTATCTTCCCTTTATAACTTAAATAGGAACTAAAATGTAAATCTATTGCGTATAAAATCGATGAATGTTATTATAATCCTTCAGTCATGACATATTTTGTTTCTATAAATAGTGGCCACTACATTCCTACTGTTCCTTGTAGATGTCAACATAAATTTATGAAAAATCTATCTAGCTATTATTTTACAGAGACCGACGCGTTAGAGGTCAAAAGTACCGATACAACCACCACAGATATACGAAACACCCCCTATTCACTGCTTAACACCATAGTTGACATGTCAAGTAAGGCAAAAAATAGCCCAATGTATTCAACTGTCCACAGTATCTGCACAAAGTTATTTTTCACACGGATTGGCTTTTTAATACACCTAGGTATTTAGGGGGCGTCTGAGTATAAACAAGGGATATGGTTGTAGTTCGTTCCAAAAAAACTTAATAAAGGCGATTGGTCAAATGGTCTTATGTGCTAATTACTTTAAGCACTGGTTCTGTTACTTTATATTGCTATAAGAATGCAGGTGTTCTCCGTGGGTCACCGAGTGTAATTGAATGTTTCTACAGTATGTAGAGAAAACACTATCTGATACAAAAATTTCTTTTAAAAAAAAAGCAAAAACCGACTTCAAAACTGCCTACAGTGCTAATGCAAATGAAAAATTTTAAACAAATTTAAACTAAAAAGTACAAAATAATATTTAAATTACCTAACTGTTCTACGAAATTATACAAGAAACCTATTTCCAATATATTATCTGTTATTTTTTGGAGTCTGTGCCAGAAATTCTAATTCTAATGTTTTTATGCAAGTAAGGACAGGATTAAACCATCTCTTGGCTGCTTAGAGTAGATATTCTATCTACTCTAAGCTTGGCTGGCACCGACTCCAAAAAATAACAGATAATAAATTGGAAATAGGTTTCTTGTATAATTTCGTAGAACAGTTAGGTAATTTAAATATTATTTTGTACTTTTTAGTTTAAATTTGTTTAAAATTTTTCATTTGCGTTAGCACTGTAGGCAATTTTAAATTCGGTTTTTGCTTTTTTTTTTTAAAGAAATTTCTTTTTCTATTTGAAAGTTAGTGTAACGTGCACCATGGGTAGACCTACTAAACGCGCTGTTCAAATGCGACAGCGTCGTTTGGAAGAAAGTAGTAACGAGAAGGAAGACCGTTTAAAGAAGAACAGGGAATGATTTGCCATTAGCATTTTAAATGTAATTTGTTGTATATCGTATCATAGGATTCCCTATACAATAGATATTGGGGATAAAACTGTCATATGTCCTTTCTCGGTACTCAAACTATCAAATCCATCGTTTCAGCGGTAAGAGTTAATTGATTTCTTGCAGTAATTATATATTTCTTGAAGTAATTATATATTTTTACGGTAGGGGGCCCGGGGGAGGGGGTAGGGGAGGGGAAAGAGAGGAGGGAGCTGCGCCTTTTGACTTTGTTTTGTTGGCATCCTATACAGTACCTGACAAAAGATCTGGTGTTTAATTACTAAACTCCTAATTTTTAAGGAGTTCCACCATCAGCTTAGCTCCATACAATGTTGACTATCAGACTTAACAACATGTCAACATTAAGATACTAGTACGAAAACACAATACGTGCGTTTAAAATTTGAGGGTTTCCCTCGATTACACCAAGATCTCGACTGGCCCACAATGGGACCAACTAGAAGGTATAACTAGAAGGTGTATAAGGTGTTTTTTTTTTCAAATCGGTCCACAAATTACTGAGATATGGAGGTAACATACAGTCGAATTGATAACCTCCTGCTTTTTTGAAGTCGGTTAAAAAGGGCGATTCTGTGGGCGATATACAATAACGTATTGTATGTGTGTGACCAACATTGATATAACAAAATTGAAATGCACATCCTCGTACGAGCAAAGTGAGCTGAAGTAAGAACTTTCAGTGTAGGTGTCTATTCTCTGAACTAAAAACACAGTCCAATTACAGTGTCTTGGGAAGTAACATTGGGTGGAAATTGGAATAAAATAAGAGGATCTCCGACATTTTGTCACCTAATGTGTCCTTTTTTAACCCCCGACGCAAAAACGACGGGGTGTTATAAGTTTGACGTGTCTGTGTGTGTGTGTCTGTCTATCTGTATGTGGCATCGTAGCTCCCGAACGGATGAACCGATTTTGATTTAGTTTTTTTTGTTTGAACGATTAATTAGTCGGGAGTGTTCTTAGCTATGTTTGATGAAAATCGGTCCAAGGTGGCCGCCGTAACAAAATGGCGGAATATATCTTTTGTTTAAACTCCTTCTATATGGATATCAAATAAAAGGGCTTGACTAGTAGAATACTTTACTCTAAGACAAATTTCAAATCCAAGATGTCGCTATCACAAAATTGCGAATTGCATTTTATTTCAAAGTTTACCTACTTACTTTTCCTCAACTATTTTATATTAATTATAATTATTTATTATTGATAAAAAACCTGATTAAACACCAAATTACTTAGAATCCTAAAATGCAAGAAAATAATTGAAATGAAATAAAAAATAAGAAGTCTCCTACAAAAAGCATGAAAAAAAATTTCAATTTGGTCAAAATTTTGGTTTTATTTTTTGCTTTTTATAGGGTGTCCATTTAAACCAACTGTATTGTATCTAGCTATAATTCCATAGTTATAAAACCTTATTTTTATGTGCATCTATTATTTTGTGTCGGGGGTTTTTAAATTTTTAATTTATTTTTTGAGATTTCGATGTTGATCTATTACAAAAAGTTCTTGTATTTGTGCACCTGAGGGTATTGGAGACCGTCAAATCAATGGCAGCACGCAGTGTAGCTGGGATGTGAAATAAACTGGAAGTTGGTACTGACAAATTGTGTGAAATTACTATATTTCATACAACTCCAGTAAATTGTTAAATATTATGTTATATATTTGAATTATTTGCAAGTTATATATTACTTACAGCAATATGGTAATTAGAAGCAAAGAAATAAATAGATATGGTTTTGCGAAACTTTCAGGTTCTTTGTTAGCTACGGACCCTAAAAAGCATGAATTTTGTCTCTGCCTGGTTTGTAGGAATAGGACGAGTATTGTAGATACAACTATATTATTATTACCGGCGTAATGGTGTTTCGGTAAGTAGGTATTTAATAATATGAAGTGATTGCGTGCGTGTAATTTTTCCGTTACTCATAAATCAATAGAAAATTTAATTTTATTATCTGATTGGCTATCGAGACAGTCAAGTCACCATATTTATGGTTTCCCAGGTAAGGAGTCTTAATATTTGTCGTAGTGAGATGTGTCTTCACATCTCACTATGTACTAACCTCGTAAACATAGCGTTCTTCTAAAAAATAAATTATTTTTTGGTCTTTAACTAACTCTATCGGTACCTACTATTGTCTTGCATTCTATCTTAAATGTGGTTGTCCTTCGTCCTGGATGCACGTATTTGTCCTGACTCCTGTTGTACGTATGCTGTTTTAGACCTCAGTCTAGGTATTTTGGTTGTACGAGTAGGTGATCGTAACTTCTGACTACTCACGACGTCTTATATTGAGCAGCAAATAAGTGATGACAGTTTAATCGAACGATCATTTGAATTACTACATATTTTAATTGCATTTTTTTTTGTAAAATATAATATCAATAGAATTGTTCTTAAATAGATAGATATTAAAAAAACACACTGACTATTCTTGAAAGCGCACTGAATAAAATGCACTAGTTTGAACATTATTTTGCACCAAATGTATCTAAGCCACTATAATCAATTTTGTAAATATTTACGCTACTATATGTGTGAGATGTTTATTTGTTAACTGATTCGTCTGTTACATTTGCGTTGATGACTATCAATATATAAGTTATAACTGACAATAAGTTATTTAAAATATTACAGAAAAAGAAGGCTTTTTACGCATTGGGTCTCTCAACGTTCGTGTGAAAAAAACGACTGAGGCATTCAGCAACTTCTTAGGCGTTGGCGCTACCAGGGCTTCTGCTTACATACCCAAGTCGGCTCGAGATCGCGAAGAACGAAGGTCTGATGATGGAGAACTTCACAAGACATGGGGTTCGGCCGATAACATTCAGGCAAGTTACATACACGGTGTATTTAAGCTACTGCGGGTTAGATTTATTTAAACTTACCTTGAGGGAAAGAATCTTCCTACCACTTTAATAATGAAGATATCAAATTATAAGGAAAACTGCGCTGGAAAACGCGTGGCGGCGACCAGCAAATTGTGCGTGTACCTACATACAGTTTATTGACTTACCCAAATCTTACAAAAATTTAATGATCTCTATTTAAATTTATTTCATGAACGTTGGTTGCAGAAAATTGACAGATGACGGTAGGTAAATGAGCTGCCGCCTATACTTTCTTGTTCACGAGCGGCCGTCGGTAAATCAGTCGGCAAGGCATACTGCGAACAATGCGTGTCGTGTGGACAATACATTATTATCCATACATATAAACAATACTTCTGTCGAATTCTGTACATTGATTTAAAAAAAGTTAATTTTTCTTTTACCGCAAACTTCCTAATTTCAAATTTCAAAACAGACACAGCTCCGACCTCATGTAAAAAATTTCCGACAATTCTAAAAATATGTCGACTTGTTAAAAAGTATTCCTGTTTCACAACACAATTGTCATTAGTTTTACGATACTGACAATTGTCACATAAATGCTAGGGATGCTTACAATTTCTATAGAAAATACTTTTTAAAATTGTCACTTTATATATGTCGCTTGACATTTTATAGCCGACATATGTCAGGTTGGTGAAATAAGGCACTGGTGGTAATCAAGGGTATGTTTCATGTCAATAGTAGTGGTACATCCAGAGATACAGGTTGACCCACGGTTCACTCACGGGACAAACAAGACATTATGATGACTGAACGGTTATTACAATTCTTTTCACTCAGTATAAATGGCAGGTGGCGGTATAGTAATTAGTTTATTATTTAACTGTACAGTCCACAATAAAATACAGGGTGTATATATTTAGTGATACAGGGTGACCTCCCTTCACCATACATACAGTGAAAGACCACGATTACTGGACGGTGCTACAAGTTTGAGTCAATTGTCACATCGATTCCACGTAAACGAAGTCGTGGGCAACCACTAGTTCCTGAATACGAACAGTTCTCCGCTCAGCGTTAGTTAGCCTTATCTGTAGCTGAAATAAGCTTATCGTACGTTTCATAAAGTTACTCTTTTACAGAAAGAAGATAAGCTGATGCCGCCACCTATGAGCAACAAAGTAAGACGACGCGGTGCCAGCGGTCGTAAAGGCATAGGGTCTCACAGCCGAAGCACGCCATCTACTCCAGACCAGGTAGAATTAACTTAAACACAATACTTTCAGTCCACATTCGTTTGCCCAGTTAAAACCAGTTAACGATCAAGGAAGAAACATTGGCATGCAAACAGATTGCGCCACCATGTAAGTACAGAGGTGTAAAGGCGACAGAGACTAATTAGGCGCGTAGGGTATATACCCTACGCGACGTCATGACGCGACTGTTGGTGGATAAAGTACTTTGATATTTTTTTCATAAAAATATTCTCCTGAAAGTAAATGTACCTACCTAATTCGGAGTTGAGTTCAATAAAATGTAAACCTAAAGCAGCGCCATCTGATGATGAAGTTTAGTCTTAAGACCTATTCACACGACGTGCTTTAGCCTTGCAGAGACCATTCGCTTCAGCATAAACACACACATACACTTAAGTTCTGTAATGCTCCGGCAGATGTCGTTGAGCGCTAAAGAGAGACTTCCCGTGGTAGAACGCTAGCGTAGAGCCCTTAATTTCTCGCGAATGCGCAGGGCGCTGGTTTTCTGCGCATCGCGCAAAATCAATATTTGCAGACGACCAGAATTAGCTCGTCCATTTGAGCTCAGCGCGTCCTCCGGGCTGCAGGGGGGCAAGTTTCTCATGGGAATTTAAAGGTAAGTGATAACACATTTTAAGTTTTATGAAGCTAGGTGTTCCCCTATTTATTGTAGTTATGTTTTTCAAAGTACGATTCTATTAAACCGTAAAATTTTTCACAATGTAGTCAGACGTACAAATTTAAATACGGAAGACCCTTATAATTTTAACGTTTTGATTTTATAATATGTAAATTCTAATGTTCTCATCTAGAGCTTTCTTAACGAAAAAACCCAAGCAAAACTTCCCAATTGAACTTAAGTCCGATTCTCATTTCCTTTCAATATTAATTTTAAACTTCAATCTGCAAAGCGATTTCTGTATTATTTTTTAATAATCTCTTGGTGCAATGCGATATTTTCTGTAACTTGTGATCATATTATTCGTAAAATGAACAAAAAGGAAAAAAAAATAAATTCTCGCGTTTATTTAAACTGCGCTTAACATCGTAAAACCACCTGAAGCTTCACAGCAAGCTTCTTTCACAGGATTCTAACCATTCAGATTTGCCAATCTATGACATGCGCACTATTTGACTCAAGAGGATTCTTTCATAAGCTTCCAGTCATCTAGTGGCGTTTAACCTTATTGATTATTAAAAGAAAAAGTAAGCAAATAAGTGAATTCAAAAGTGAGTACCTTTTCTTATTCTAGTTTTAGCTGCTTGCCAAAACGTTTTAGAAACATAAGTAACGACATACAACAATCAAAAGTTAGCGTGCGCGGTGATTTTATTCAAACAAGTGGCATTTTGACATAGAAAAAACTATAAACTTCTAGCTTACTTGGCGGAAGTAGCCGCCTTGTACAGATTTTCAGTGTTTTGCCTGCAATTTTCCCGTTTATAGAAAACCTTCTTTTAACTAATATTTTACAAAATATTAGCCATTTTGGCTCTGCCGTTCTCACGCTGTGGTGTGATCGTGATCGAGAGTATAGGGCATAAGGCTCGATGATTGTATTAAAGCGATTAGCTGTTATTAGTCCCAAAAACTTCGCCGTCTTTTATTGATTTGTCTTTTTGTGATATAGATTCTACAAATGAGTATATGATAGGAGTATATGTCACAGGCTTCTAACATTTCAAGGTTAATGGTGTTTCACATGCGCAGTTGGTTGACATAAGCTTCTTTCAAAGGCTTCTTACAACAACACAACAAAGACAAGTGTCTATTTTAAGTTGTTAATTATATTTAACTGGCAAAGAAGTCGTTATTACGTTACGTTATACGTTATTTTCATTTGTTAAATATTTGTTTTTTTTTTATCTTAGGTCGTTTATATTCGTATGAGGAAACATTTTTATAACATCCACGCATGCGCGATACTCGGTCTTTGTTTCGATCAAACAAGTGGTATTTTGAAGTAGCTTGGTATTTTCACCACAGAAGTAGGAGGAACTACGCTAATAATATTTAATTCTTATAAGCAGGTAAATAAATGAAAACCAAGCAAATGCAGTGTTTTGTTGCTATGTTTTTGCTATTTTCCGAGGTAAAATACCTACCACAGACATGCGCTGTGTAGTTTTTAGCCTATCGATCTTAAGCCTTTGACCTTCGGTCTATGTGTAAGATGGAAATGCGAAGTTAGAGTCGTTTTAATAAGATAAACCTTTTTCAAAATTGAATTACTTTTGAAATTTTTTGATAAAATCTCTTAAAACAAATAATTTCCGAATTTAAACATTTACAAGCAAAACTGCGCAATATGCATTTATGTTAAAGAGTGCATAACAAACAGCGCGGTCAGACATGTTGCACATGCGCGTTGCACTTTTGCTGACCAATCGATTGATACAGGTCAGTTTTATGTGCGAAGTGCATCCTCAATAGACAGAGTAATGTAATAACGAATACCGGGTTAGCACATGGTCGTAGAAAATAGCTGTATTAAAGGTATACAATTTTTGTTACCTACTTTATCTTTCATACTTCGTCCGGAATATAATCAGTTCAAACTACATTAACCTAAATCACTAACGTTTTTCTCAAAGATTCACAATTAATTAATAAGTTTGTGTCCATAATGGATTTTTATTCATAAATAGCAATGGTTAAAGTTTTCAAATTGAGTAAGCTGGTACTTAAAATCGTATCATAACTTTGTATTAGTACCTTTGCATTAGTTCCAAAGCGCAATTTGCCCTTTGTGAGTAAATAAGCATCGCGCGTTTCAGGCTCAAATGTCTAATTATTTTTTTATTTATACCTTATTTGTAAATATTAATGAAAGAAGGCACTGTTAAGCACATAAAAAAATTGTGATTTCATTGCATAGATACATCGCATTGTTACAATATAAAGAATTTTCAAGTCCTGTGGATTTGGACTAACTGCGCAAAATGGTCTAACGATATACATGCGCGTTACACTTGTTAATCACCCTTCCTACCATAACACGTCCATTATTTCCTCGCACACCTACTCGTAAGTGAGCTGCATCTGCATCTTAAGTATTTGATATTATTGCACTTAAAAAAATTACCACGAAGCGGGAATTATTGCATCTCAAGTGCTTGGGGCGGTATTCATTTAAACTACTATAAAATAATAAAACATGGTGTGATGTGTTAATAGGTAATTGACATTTTATTAAACAAGACATAATAGCGTGAAACCTATACGATAATAGTTCCGAGTTCACCAATCTTTAAACAGTCGATGAACTTCGATTGACGGTAAATTTGACAGAATTCCCATGAAAAATATGTCAAATAATTCTTAACTGGGTGAATAAAATCCCTTAAAAAGCTGTATTATTACCTGCCTCGAAGAAAAAGCCCTAACCTACCTACCTATTTTCTGTTCTGATAAAAAATCTAGTTAAGTACTTTTATCTCGAAAACGGTAAGCTTAATGATTTTGAAAAGTTCCTTGGGTCCACCGTCCACATCGTTAGAATGTAGACCAAAAACTGTTTGGAAGTTGATTTTTCCACTTTAATTTCTGTGGCCGCTTTTCTCGCTTTCTATCCACTGCATCAACCCTTGTTTTAATTGCGGATCATATTGTCGTATCAAGGTTACATAACAGTCACAATGCGACTGCAAATTCCATCTAAACATACCTTGCACAAGTCCAAAAAAAATTCTAAACTTTCCACTCGCCGCCGCTTCCTTTCGAGGAGCGTAAACATTTTCGGCACGCAACGCGCACTGCCTTTATTCTTATGCAAATAATTAAGTTAAATGTCTCCAACCTACCAACGCCTTTTCCACTAATCCTCGATTCTTCAGCTGTCTGTCATAATATTGTTATAATTTTCTCGGCCATCTTCTTATACAATTTTTATACCAAGGCGATGTTTTCTTCCGTCACGGCGTTGTTCGGCCAGCATGTGCGAGGATTGTCTTTTATCTTCTCTTTAGTCTCTCGGCCTTATTGGATTAGTCGAGTTTCACATTGTCCGTATACTGTGGACTTTTCTTTAAAAATATCCTTGGCGGTTTTTCCCTTTTTAACTTGACTATACTGACCTTTAAGATGGCGCGGTGTTCCAACTTCGGTGATGGCAGCGTTGACTCAGACATATTGTCTTTTTTGTTCCAATTACACAAAGCGTAATTAAGCTATAGAAATGATTTTTGCAATATGGTGGTAACATGTCAGTCAACATGGTGATACGAAGTATGAGTACTTAGGACGACTGAAAGTACCCTAGGCTCGGAACTTATCAGCCGCCCGGGTAAAACCCTGAAAATTATCCACTGGCGAGCCAAGTGGTCATGCACACATGCCCCGCATCCTTGTAGTAGTGCAACCGATTCGCGTGCTTGTGAGGCTTTGTCTCTGTTCAATTTACCTGCTCATGTGTTCGGTGATTCTAGCTGTCAATTTCAATGCGCTGATCGCCCAAGAACACTCGCCTTATAGCCCAGCGACAACTAGCCAACTCGTTTCTAGCTTTACTCGCTTCTCGCTCATCGTTCTTGGTCGGACAGCTGCCTTAAGCATTAAGTTAAATGTTAAGCACTTCAACAAATCAACTAATTTAATTGCTAGTAGGTATATTATATTTCTAACATCATAAAATAATTACACCATACATACTTTTCTAGACTAGAATCAATAATTACAGACAAACCCCGGACAATCGGCATATTGCGCATAGAGGTACGGGGATGCACATGCGCCTTGCACTTATTAATCACCTATCGATTTAACCCTTCCTCTCTTATCTTCATGCTTTTTGGGTGTCCACAACTTAAGTGCGCTGTATCCTAAGTATGTAGAGCGATTTTATTTTATCTTGTCAACAAAATGTGATTTAATAAAAATAATTGTGTGATAAGAATAGTTATTTACGGCATTGCTACAATATACCTTTTGTATTTTTGTAAAAATGGCGCGATAGCCGAGCGGCAGTGGTACAATGGTCGTGAGTTAGAGTTTTTTTAACAACAATTACCTAGCCCCAAACTAAGCGAGAGCTTGTGCTATGGTGACTAGGATAACGGATAGACACCTAGACGTTTGGATACTTATAAACATCCATGACTTAGGTACAAGTGCTTGTGCTCATCACACAAACATTTGCCCCCTGCGGGATTCGAACCCGCAACCGCCTGATTTAGAAGTCCGGGGCGAGAACCACTACACCAAGACGGTCGTCAGAATAACAACTTAAGTAGGTACAGTCTTTTTAAAGATATTGCTGCCTAACGGTGAAGAAAAACATCGTGAGGAACATGCACACTAGTTAGCTAGTGTAAAATGGAGGCAAGTGCAAACCTCTCTATAAAATTTGCCAAGAAAGTCGTCGTGTGTGTTTCATTCAGGGGTAGAAAATGGTCAGTGAAGTCAGTATTTTAGGCTGTGGTCAGTAAAATCAGTATTTTAAAGATATAAGGCTACATAGCTGAGAAAAATGCCGTTTTGCCGTGGCATGTCCTTAAAAGTCTCTTACATATCTTTTTTTTTTCGGTAGGTTCCTAAACATACACCCGCCCGACCTTAAAAAACCGTGCTCGCTTCGCTCGCATTTCGTGCCCTTCTTTCGAGTTCCACATTGTGTGTATAATTAGAAAGTTTCGTTAAATATAGTACTATCCTAGAAATTATTTTGTTGGGCGTTTAAAGGGTAAAAGTTTAGAATTTGACATTTGCGCGGACAAAGTCGCAGGAAACTGCTAGTGTTCTATAGAAAAGAAATTGTTTTATAAAATGTGTTATCTTTATTTCCAGCCCCGAGCGCAGATAGGCGTGCACGAAGAGGGCGACTCCGACTCTGACTCCGCAGCTGGCTTCCATGCTGCGTGGAGGCAGCAGCGGGCGTCCAATTACACGTAGCCTCGCCACTTAAGCTAGTCCAGGATCAGACAGATATACCCATCATCAAAATTATCCCTGAAACCAGATACGGTCACAGTAACTCAGGCAGGCAAAAATCAGGCCTCAACATTGCTAACCAAATTTCTAAAATACCCTTAAACCTGACCCACCACTTTTTTTTACCATCAAGATTGTTTCCGTGCTTTAACCTTCTTGAGTTTATAGCAACTCTAGCGATCAAAACTACATTCCTTTTTAAAGAAGTCAAGATTACATCATTCCGAACAAATTATACGCCCCATTCCAACGTTTGGTATGATTTAAGTTTAAATATTTTATATAGATATACGTTTATCAACGTAAAATTTACGCATGCATGTATTAAAGACAAAAGTTTAAAAATCATGTAATTGTGAGCCAATAAGTTCCAATACTGTCACCATTTGATTGCTATCAATTGTAATTTATGCATTTTAGCCATAGAATAGAAACCCGTGGAAATAATTAGTAAGTTTTATGTATATTATTCAATTCACAGATGGCATCAAGAGTGCCTTATGCTTACTTTATAAATAAACTCTGTTCTACTTCACGTTTGTGTAGGTCATGTATGTTTTAGCAGTTAAAAATCAAATGCTTTTGAATCGTCTCAATAAAAAATATGCCACATAACGTTTTCCCCATTCACCACTCTACAATGAACGAAATTATCTATGAATTGTTGATTTCCTTCTTACTTGATAAAACCTAAAACAAAAAAATGTTAACTACTTGATTTAATTTATATTCTTATTTGGTTTTATTTAGTTTATTGTTTAAACGTATCCAAAAACATATTTGCAGTAGGTACTCGCTAACGCTTACACTTATCGTAAATTGATATATTTTGTGCTAAAGGGTACTCGACAGTAATGAATTCAGTCAATTTTACAAAAACATTACACAGTGAAATAAATGATGTTTTAAATAATGAATGAAACGGTCAAAGAATTAGTTTTTAACTATATATTGTACTATTTAAATCGTATATTTAGTTGAGTTTGTTTGATAACCATTATAGTAAAACTTTATGCTAAGTAAATCTTTTATAGGTTTGCACCTAGCTCATAAATTTATTTTCACACTACCTACTCGGCAATGTTCAATTACACATCAAGTAAACCTGACTTAAAGTGAGTCATTGCATCCCTAGGGACGTAATGTTGTATGAAATTTCATTACGCCCCTAGGGAGGCAAAGTGATTTGAATTTCGAATAAGAGCTCGTAGGCATGATCACACTAGCCCGTCCCGCACCAAAGAGAACATATTTGAAATTTGAACCTGGCAGCCAAGAATTTTAACACGAATGGAATGAAAAAAAAGCGCGCGCTTCTAAAAAAAATAAATAAATTAAGAAATAAAACTTATGTATTTTAAGAAATTACAAACAGTGTTTTCGTAAAACTGTCGAGTGACGAAGTTTATGACACCAGAGTCCATTAGATGTAAAGCTGCTGGTATTGTTAATAATAATAATCTACTGCCAGAAAAATCAAAGGATATATACTTATAGATAAAATAAGGTATTTAAAGTACATTTTTTTAATTCCTCGTAGGAAGTGTGAAAAGCAGAGTATTCTCCTCGGGGATAAAGATGTCTTCGTCTTGGGCGAGCTTAAATCCCTCGCTCCACTCAGGATTCTACTTTTAACTCCCTCGCTATGCTCGGGAGTAAACACTCAACTCCCTCGCTGCGCTCGGGAGTTAACTCTCGAAGCCTTCGTTACGCTCGAGATGTAAGATGACGCCCGTGACGTAAGACATCACTTTACCCCCTTGGTGAATAATCTACTATTATGTACCGTTACTACAACCGAAACCTCTAATGCATTTTACATAATTATTGTTTTGTTTTTATATTATTTTTAGCTTTATCTTATACCCCTTACCCTTAATTGCTTTACAATAATCTAGCTAAATAATATAACAAATATTTGAAAAAAAAACATTTTTATTTATTTTGTTCGTTATATTAACTCGTGAAGCCTTTAATCATAATTTATAAATCCTTCACAACCTTTAATTATTTTTGACATTATTGTTTTCATACTTATACGTTATCTGCCTACTTCAATTTTTATTTTTATTACTGAAGGCTCAAATAATATATTGATTCAAATATTATCATAAACGGAGTTGATTTTTGCTGCATATTTTTTTTTAATTGAAAGCTATTCATTGATTAATAAGACTAAAAACTAAATTACTACGTAAAATAGCTCGCACGATTTTTTTTAAATAAGACTTCCTTCCTAACATTTTTGCGGTAAGAATACATAACCGAAATTATTAAAATATTTGCTATTTTTTAAGATAATTTCAAATCAAATCAAATTGTTGTAGCGCTTGTCGAGATAATTATGATCAATGCATTTATTTCAAAATGTAGCTCATAAATGAATATTTACGAACGCGAGCTTCAAAGCTCGCGTTTAATTCAGTTTTCTGGAAAAAATACTTAATCATACTTAGTATAATATTTAAATTAAATGAAATCACTTAAATTGAGCTGTATGGGTCATAGTTCTTATATTTAGATTTTACAAAGTTGATCGAACTATGGTGTATATATACATTATGTTATGTGTATTCCAGACCATGACTGATGGTTAAAAGTACTCAAATATATTCACCACCTCGTCTGATATGAAATTACTATATATTCTTAAAAATGAAATAATCATTACTCTTTACGGCGTATTATATTTAAAATCAAAGGGATAGATGCGATAGAGTAATGTCTTAAGTTATGTTGTTCTCTTAAGGAACAAAAAAATGTTGTTTGTCTAATATTTTTTAAGATTTGCTCTTGGCAGGCACTATTCGGCTCTTAGCATTAGTTATAAATAACTTAATATCACTGGGTCTTAAGCTAACTAAGTAAAGTTAAGTAATCTGGCGAAGTACTAATTGATAGTAGCAGAACAATAATCACTTATAATAGCTAGTAAGTTTTAATGAGTAGGATTAAAAATCATATTTTACTACTTGGTATTTTAGAATATATTTGACAATGGGTACTCTAAATCGGTACTAATTCTAAAACGGTATGATAACGTTTTTGCTTAAGTAGGTAACTAGAATGCGCTATAGACGAAATATTTCATAAACACTTACTTCAGAGAAAGATAAGATGTTCTTTAAATGGCATCTTCTTCAAATCGAATCTCCAGTTGCCTCGCAACTTTAAGATCGATCCAGAATTTCAATATTCTCTCCAGTGTGGTCTGTCATTCGTTGAACTTTAATTGGTCGAATTTTAGTTCATGCTATTGGTATCTTTAACTTTTCTGGCAACTAAAAACGTCAATACTTAATAACATACTAACTCGAAAATTTGAGGTTTAAAAAAGGTTGGTACAATTATATTCAGGATAAACGTACAATTCACTAATAATAATAATCATTCAGTTATAATTCATTATAATTCACTTATAAACTCACTCAAAAACTTTACCTCTCTATTAGTGTAGATCATATTATCATCCGTTCAGGGATGAAAACTATTTGTATGTATGTATGAGTATGTCTTTCTCGAGGCCTCTCATACCTAATTTCATCTAATTCTGTTCATCGGCTTTAGCTTGCTCCTTATTCACTTCCCTAAGGGATGGACACTATCTTATGCACCTAGTTACCAAGGTCTCAAACTATGTCTATACCAAACGAAAATGTATAATAGAGGAATACCTATTAATGTCTTTTCAGTGTCAATGTACTTAATAGGTTAGTAAGCAGTTTGTAAGATCTACCTATATGTATATAATTTTGTAGTTTGTAAGACGTTATTATTATTTTCATACAGGGGTTTTAGGTAAGTTGTATATATTTTATATTGAGTTCTTAGTCTTGTCAATAAATTATGTAGAAAACAATAATATTGTCACTGCAACAAATCTTAAGTAATCGATTTAAAACTTGTCAAAGTAGATAAGTACCGTTTAACTTTATTTGAGTGCTTTCACCAATTTATTTGGCCGCCCAAGTAATTTTAATATACAACTGAACTAAAGCTTAATCTAATATCTATACAACTTACCCTGATACCTTGTCATTAGTTTTCTGAAGCGAATTCATAAAATTCCTTCAGTCTGACGGCTACACAAACGGACATTAAAGTAAAAATTAGCTTAGTAAGTTTGTAGGTCACAGCAGCTAAGCTGCTACTATAATAATAAAACTTTTATAATTATTAAGTTAAGCTATACTTACATTGTTTATACAAGGGTTTGGTATTTTAAGGTTCTTATTCACCTAATAAATATAGGCTTGTCGTCACAGCCATTTTATGGTATAGGTAACCGTATACATATAATTAGGGGAGAGCGGGGCCAAAAACTCGGTACTTTTAAGCTTAGTTGTTGCGATAAAAATGGTAACGCAAGTAAAAAACGGAGCGATTCACAAGTATGATGTCTATCACAAAACGTTACGACATAATGAACAGTCATTAATTATTAAAAAAACTCGTCAGACATTAACGCAACAACCCCAAGAAATAATATATTTTTATAGGCTTTAATTATTTTTGTTAACTCTTTATAGTACAAAAATAATAACGACATATTTGACGAATCACAAACACTTTTAGCGTGTGTGAACGGAGATTTAATACTGATATATATTTTTTATTTAAAAACGCCGGAACAACCAGCCTCATAGCGAGGTTATTTGTTCCGTTCCGATAGTATAAAAAGTTTTATTATAAACCTGGTTAACGATCCACAAACTATCACTATTCAGAAACGCTGTTGTTTGTTAAAACAAGTTATTTATATCATTTTTGTATCTTATTAAAATCAAAACCCGCTCTCCTCTTCTACTTAGAAAACATCTAATAATTGATAAAAATAATTATAACGATATCTCTCACTTTTTACCGGATAAGATGAACATTAGCTCGTAAAGATTTTTCAGATAATTGGTAAACAAATATAAAAAAATAAATATCTTTACCTAGTCAAGATAAGTTTCTTTTAGTAGGTAAATGTAAAGAATTCATAAAATGTTTGAAGAAATACGGTAAAAATAATCTCTTTACCTACCTAGTTAAGTTGATAAAAGGTTGCTCTTGAAGAAATACGTTTAATTTTTTTTTAATCTAAAATACGTCTGCATAAAACTTTTAAAAAAATATAATGTCCTTGTGACTTTTCCAAGTATAGTTTTCTACAGAAAAAAATGTCGCCAAAACGTGGAAACATGTTCACGGTTATTATTTCACACACCCTAAAGTAAGTTAACCAACCTTAACGTTTATCTGATTGAAGTAGGCACTTTACACTGTCAAAAAAATTTACAGTGATATTTTTTTTGCAATCAAACTCTAACTTTGCATCTACAGACCTATAACATACTTGGTTGCTTATAATGTTATGTTGTGGTCAAATACCACATCTAAGATAGTGATTTACTTTGTAGGCTTAATACTTTCATGTTCGACTTGAAAATAACAATGTCGATACTTTTCTACGAACAACGTTCTATTTAAATTTAGGGCGGAACGTGGAATCCCTGCGACCAAACTACGGAACCCCAGGGTTCCGCGGACCACCAATTGGGAATCACTGTCTTAAAAGACAGTAGCGTGTAGTTACAGCAATAGTGTTTTGTATAACTTTTAAGTGACATTTTAACTTAAGTTAAAAACAATTACTTTTGTTAGTATATAAGATATAGATAATTAAGTAATGTAGGTAAGTTAGTTAGATCTACATAATTCATGATCATGGTTATTTACTCGTATTATTAGATTAGGTTAACTTAGTTGTCGCTTTATATTAGTAAGCTTTATGTGGTATATTAACTAATTATTTTTTTGGGTTCTAAAAACCGGCATATTCCATTATTCAACGCACTCGAATAAATGTAGCATATAATAACCTATTGCTTCCGATTCTTCTTTGAAAATTGCAAGTCAGTCATGTTTATTGTAAAGTCTTTTACCGGGAATTAATTATTCTGTATTCAACATATTTTTGTATTCAACATATTTTTAGGGTCATCCCAATTCCGGATACAATACAATGCAATTTTTATATGTTTTTAATGCGAGGCATGGCACTAAAAATCAGCCGCCCGCCGGTTACAACAAGCACTTAAGTAATTCTTAAACTGAATATGTATGTCAAGAAAGCCGACATTTATTTTTCCTTATGTGGAACTACGCACCTAAATATTTATCCATTTTGACGGCAACTACTTTTGAGCCGGATTCAGTTTAAAGAAGTACTTTTTTCAGTTCGCTTATAGACAGTTATTGTTAGTAAGTACTAGCTTGCATTACGTTTTCTCGCATGTGTGTTTTAATGAGTCAAGATAGATACTTTTTGCTAAGTATAACAGGTATTTACGGTAGTATGGTAGTTGGGGTTCCCAAATTGCCAGTATTCAAATACATAACAAACCCAAGTAAATCGTTATGTTCACATCAAGCAACAAGGCTTAATTTGAATAAGTTGTTGCTAAATTTTCACACAGACTACAAAAAAAAGAAACCTTGTGAAAATACGTTAACCTTTTAGAAGCGATAGAATAAAAATGACTAGAAAGGCAAATTTGAGAACCCTGCTATACTTAGGATAGAATATACCTCAATGACCATAGGTCAACCACATAACCTTAATAGTAGTTATTAGTTACAAAAAAAAATAGTTTTTCTACATTTGACAAGTTTAATAGTCAACTTTGTCCCTTAAACATATTACTTGCCTTTGTCGTTAAATATAACATTTGTATAAGATTATGTTACTTACAATAAGTACAATTTAAACGTTGGAAAAATCTTGTGCGTTTACCTATGGTCATTAAGCTTAGGAAGTAAGATTTTTGGTTAATTATGTTTAATTTGTGACTACGTCACATTATTTTTGGTCTGAGGATAATCCCGACCAGGTCTCATGTCAGTCAGAGCAAAATTAGAGGCACCACAGCAGCACAGTATGGCCACTTAGTGTTAAGCAATTTTATCATGTCGATATCATGTATATTAGCTGCAAATCGCAGCAGTATATACCTACACGAGTCTGTGTTTAATGTATATAAACATAAATAAAATTATATGTTTAATATAAATAAACGTTAATAAAATTAATCAAACGAGGGATAAGCCGGGGTATGATGGTACATTTTGTAAGCTTAAATAGATATATCGTTTCTTTCTTTTAGTAGATACTGAAAACGATGTGCTTTTTCCATGAATCAAAAGCCTGTTTGTAATATGAAATTAATTATAAATTGAAAGCTAGTTTTACAGTTTTCTTCGACTAATAGAAGACGCCTAGGTAAAATTTACTTTAATATGACTTTTTCAAGGGTTTGTTTTGTGAATTTAATGAAAACTTGCATCCAAATGTTTCGTTCGGCGTCAAAGCTCACTTTCTCTTCTACTTTAAAATAGAAACATGTTGCTATTTATATTAAAATTTGTATATTTAAGCTCATAATAATTAGTAAGAAAATAATACTCTCCGTAACGACGACTTCATAACTTTTTAGTTATTACTAAAAATTGTACTCATTGATAAATTAATAGTTATATTATCAATTAAAATAAAACATTTACTAGCTTAATTAACTTTCATAATATTTACAGGAATTAGCGTAAACAAACCTATAAGGTTTTAATTTTGTGATAAGAGATTCTGTTATGGAAATCATATTTTCGACCTTTTTACTTATCCAAAAATATATGTATATTTATTATGATGTTAGTACCTATCTACTCAATATAGCATTTGTAATGAAATGATAAACATATTTAAGGCGGATTATAAAATCCTATTGGTATAATGTACTCTAGAACCATAATATTAAGTATACTAAACGTCATCAAAAGAAAGTATTAATTTTAAGAAGAGATTATTCTCTGTATTATGGAGTTAATGCACTTGCTCTCATCTCTAGTAAGTAGTGAGTAATTTAAAAGTAACCTACTATGAATATCTGTAATTATGGGTAACTACAGACGAGATTTTAATTTAGCGCTGTTTTGTCATTTAAAATGTTTAAATTTTCAAAAACTTATAAAAACCATTCTTTCAAAAAATAATTTATATGTAAGTCTTTTTGTTATTTTGTAGTGATGTTGATCAAAATGTTAGAGAAAAACTGCTTGGGCAAAATTTCCTGAAGTCAAACAGAAGCGCAGGTAATGAAAATTCATTATTACGCTGGCACCTCCCTCACATTCCCACTGAAACATGTACAAGTCATTGCTGACATCAAGTTGGTGCCATAATATTAACCTATTACTATTGCCTGTTCAACGCTCTAACGACTTCGTACTAGGATGTGTTTTTGTGCCCATAAATGTTCGTTTACTTTATAGTCAAACGTATAATATTGTTTACATTTGTTTTTAAAAAATCAGCAAAATTCACGACGGCTATAAAGAGTGTAAGTTTGTAGATATTCATATTTACAGACTGGTAATGGTTCGCTTAGTACTAATTTTAATTATGCTGATAAATTTGTAGTTACACATTCTAAAAGCATATATCGGCCGCAATTGTAACATAGATACTTTCATGTAACATAATAATACCTGTAGGTAAGGGTGGTGAACTGTTGTATGGTTATCATGAAAAATGACATAGGGACTTTGCTCTTAACAATCACTAAGCTACTAACTACTTTTAACTAGGATTATGTGTTAATACCTACATATTTCTTTCACAAATTGGGCACTACCAACCAGCCCCTGCTTCGCTTGGGTAAAATGTTAAAATAGTTTAAATTGTTCCTAAATAAAAGAAAGACATAGGCATCAGGAACTTTTTTGTACACCTAAATAATACACCATTACAATTCCACCATACATTTTTTTTGTAACTACTTTCGAGAATCAGTCTATTTTTAGGCGAAACTGTAGATATGTTCATTAGTTTTTGAGATCATCGCGAACCTACATGGGTACAGATGGACGCGGGGAAGTAATTAAAGCCTTAATGTATATACATTAAGGCTTTAATTTCCTCCCTAGGTAAGACATATGTCTTACCTAAATTTTTTGTTGTAAGTTTATAACAAGTTCAAAAAAGTAAACCCTAATCGAAATCTAGTCTCCTCGAAGAAAAGATACGTGTACAAATTTTCAAAACTACTCTAACTGATATTATTATTCTCAATAGGTAACTGTCTATAAGTATGCTAATAAAGAAATACCTTTTTTTTAAATACTAGTTCCCCGCGACTTCGCCCGCAAGACTTACATATTCCATATAAACTTTCATCCCCCATTTCACCCCCTTAATGTTTTTATATAGTGACAAAATGTAGCCTATGTCCTTTCCATATGTCTCGAACTGTCTCCATACCAAATTTCATCTCAATCGGTTTAGTGGTTTAAGCGTCAAGAGGTAACAGACAGACAGACACACTTTCACATTTATAATATTAGTATGGATTAACAGAGTCATAAAAGTTTCCGAACAAGTTTTTGAATATTTTACATTAAGTAGATAAATCTTAGTTTTATATAAACTAATCGGACTTGAAATGATCTTCTAACTTAAAAAATATGAACACTTGTATGAAAAATGCTATGTAGTTCGTCATGTTGCCATTTACCATACCTACTTTCACCATGTTAGGTAGTTAGTAAGACTATACTCACACTATTTTAGTATTGATGCACTGTGCGCCTAGCGCCACGTTAAGTTAAATTTTTATTTGAAAAATGTTTTGCTCGATTCAAAATATTATGGATCTAAGCGTTTGCAGCCATTGATTAAACTTATTAATATAAGGAAATCATAATTACGTCTGCTATACTGGGAATCCGAAGTTAATAGTAGGACCAGTAAATGGTGATGTACGTACATAGATTGTAATATTTACCTTATCAAATGTAAAATTAAGTAAGCATTTATCAATTGTACTATAAGAACGTATAATATTACTCGTAATTTAGATAACTACTTACACATTTATTTCACTGTAGTAATGTGGTTTTATATACTCTTTTAGGATAAATATTTAATAAATTGTGGTCATTTGACGAGCTCATTTCATAGGTAGTAATATTAATGAGTATTTGCATGGATTAGGTATAATCGGGTCCTAAGAAAGGACCTGCATGAATTAATACGTATTTATAAATTAACTACCGAACGCTGTTACTATACTCGCAAAATGCTAAAATTGAGTTCCCTGCAGTTTCTTTGCCGATGAATTTCAGTTAAGAGTACCTACTATCAATCTTCACTAAATTAAAACTAAAGAGTTCAAATTTCTACTTAAAACGATATTTTTTTTGGTAAGGTTACAGAATAATGTTTTTTGATCCCATATAAAAATTTCCATCTTTGAAATAAAATATTTATAGAAAAAAATATTGTGTGTTTATATTAAATGCAATGGAACTAAAATATCGTTTTGATTTAAAACACATAAATTACTTTCATATTTTTTGTTTTATTTTTGGGTTAACTTTCTAAATTTAAAAATTGTTCTGTTATAAACTAGGTACTAAGGTACCTAAATCTTGCTTAGGTTAATGTCAAAAAATAGTTTTTTGTAAGTGGGTACCGTCACTTACTTTAGGTACTTACTGATAGAATTAATATATATATATATATATATATATATATATATATATATA
The DNA here is from genome assembly GCA_949316185.1 of Pyrausta nigrata. Lineage (NCBI taxonomy): Eukaryota > Metazoa > Arthropoda > Insecta > Lepidoptera > Crambidae > Pyrausta > Pyrausta nigrata. The sequence goes on from OX438936.1 coordinate 9,163,268, forward strand.
TATATATATATATATATATATATATATATATATATATATTATCTGTTTAAATACCTACTCGTTTACTTGTATTTACTAAATTGTCTATAATTTGACTCCTTCTAGACTAAGATTAAATTATTTTTATAGTTGGTCTATTTATACAACATAGACTTAAGCACCTACTAACTTTGATGAAATTAAATTGAATCAATTAGTTAGGTTTTAGCTAGGTACCTATTTATTAGCACCTACCTGACATTCAATTCTTCTGATTCAATTTAGTTTTTATGTGAGCTATACATTACGTCTATATTTTTATGTGAACTCTGAACTTATACATTAGTGGCGAGGACAAAATAAAAACTTTCGTGGATTTCGTGTTTCACTGTACTACATTAATTTGATCTTAAAACTATAATTAGTCACCACGCTCGCGCATTCAGTGTAGACGCACACTAATACAGGAAAAATTTATGCAAATAAACTGAAACTGAAAATATCATATGTATTTTGAAGGCTAAATATGTAGGTAACCTAGATCAGTGGAACTGTTTTTACTTTATCTGGGCCCTGAGAATAAGGATCTGCGTAGTTCTACCATATCATCGAGCACAAAACCTAAATTTAGTCTGTAATTCTACCAAAATCTCTCTAAGTATATTCCTGTGTATATGTAAGTATGTACTGTGATGTTGATGTGTAGGTGTACTGCGGAAATACTATTTGTAATATAACCTGGTATTGTAGTCTACGATAAAGATAAGGTAAAGTTGGATGGGACGAAGTACCGCCGGAATCGACTTATTTCAAAACGCTTTGTTGCTTTCGCGCTAGACTTTCCAGCACTTTTGAAATTAAGCATCCCACGTCATATGGGTGTCCATCCGAGCTGCACAATAAATATTGTAGCTTTTTACGATGCAAGCTTCAACGGCTATGGGTCGTGTATTTTTACTGATACTACACAACTGATCTCGCAGGTAACATTACCGTCAGACTTGTGTGCCAAAGGAGCTACGCTAGCTCCTAATAAGGTGCGAACGCTGGCTCGCTTCTTTCAAACCTTGTGCTTGTTGTCAAAGAAAGAATAGCTGAACGCATTCATATTGAAGGAGTCTATGCTTTTTCGGACTCTACAGTAGCGCTTTCTTGGATTCATTCATCTCTTCATAGGTGGTCGATATTCTTCAGCAACCGCGTAGCTAACATCCAAGAAAATTTACCGCCCAGATGTTTTCATCATGTGGCTGCCAAAGGAAACCCCAGCGACTGCGTGTCACGGGGAATGTTACCTTCCCAACTGATATCCCATTCACTTTAGTGGGATGGTCCAGAGTGGCTTCATAAACCAGTTGATCAATGGCCTATTGATGCCTTTTCTCTATTGAACTGTGAAACATTGCCAGAGTTTAAAACTAAAAGTAACACACTTGTTACAGCCGCTCCCTCTGAAACTTATTTAATAAATGAAATATCTGATCGCGTTATTTGGAGTAAACATGTAAATAATTTACATCCTCAAAACCACCAAAAGTTTGTCAAGTGACACTACCATACGCAACATACATGATTCTGAGATTTTTATAATCAAAGCTGTTCAGAATATCTATTTTGCAAATGAAATTTAATCGTTGAAATCTGGTAAACTTCCTTCTAAAATACTTACAAAGCTTATCACCTTTCTTGGACTTAGACGACGTCATCCGCATCGGAGGTAGACTTTCTCACTCTGATCTTCCATATGAAGCGGAACATCCTGCGCTTCTTCCAAAGCGCGATCGCATTGTAAATCTTATCATTGATCATTTTCATACCGCGAATTGTCACACTGGTCCTGGTGTACTGATGTATAGGTATTATTCGTCAAAGATTTTGAATATTGAATACCAGATCTGTTATACACGCTCGTTGCCGCCAGGAGGTTGCGCCACTTATTCCACTAAGACAGCTCGTTCTGCCTTAGTGGAATAAGTAGCGTGTCGAATATTTGCACACGCTGCAAGTGCGTTTAAAGTGGTAGGTACACTCCAGAACGGTGAGTTCCGACCGGAACTGTCGTTTTGATAGGAAATGACAATGTTCCACCTTTATATTGGTCATTAGGAGCAATTACCGCAGTCTGTTCGGGTTCAGATGGTGTACTCCGTGTTGTTTCGGTTAAAACCAGCTCAGGTATCATAAGCGACCGATTACTAAATTGTACCCGTTACCCACGGAATAAAATATACCAGAATAATATTTGTAAATTATTCCTTGTGAAGTAATTTTCCCTATGCCATTTCTTATTGAAGTTCTGCTGAACTTCAAGGCTAGCTATGGTTGGACGTTTCTTTTGCATTTTTATTCTGTAGGAAATCGACAGTCCTGCAAGTTTTAAATTTATTAAGTAAGTACATTTAGAATAGGGAATTCGTCCACACCATGGCTCAGCTCCTGGTCGCAGAAAGCTTCAGGAGGGTGCAGCAATCCGCGCGCACTTCCGCAGTTGAAAAACGCTGTTGGCTATTTTTCTTCTTTCTTCCTGATTGTCGTTAACGGCCCCTGTTTTTCTGTTCTGTCAACCGCGCCCGCAAAACTATACATAGTAACATAATTAGTTAATATTAGAATCAGGCGTTACTTTGCGGAAATCCATTATTAGATGGGAAAAATAAAATACAATTATTTTGCTTTAAATTTCCGCTAAAAGACGCTAGCGTAGGCACCAAAACCACACCAACCGCAACCGCGTTGAGTACCAGTTCAGGCAAATGCAGAATGCAGAATTAAGGGAAGGAAGGGCGGTGCATTTAGAAATTTAAAGCAAAATAATTGTATTTTATTTTTCCCATCTAGTAAATATTTTTTAAGATAATATTGTTCCGCTTCGTGAATCCGCTATCGACCGCGCCGCACCAAGTAGCTGGAGGCTCTTCCGGGCCTGTTCCTATAGGTTGGTGGTTTTTACTCTTATTTCTGGGTGTACTTTTAAATTTTCAGCTTGCAGACCCCGTACTATTTTTTCTCCAGTTTTCTTTACTTCTAATTACCGTCCCCTGTGAGGTAGGACTATTTACACGTCCCACCAGTCTGACACATTCGAATTTAAAAAATAATACTGATTGTAGGTGCTTCAGGTATCCATGAGATTGGCAATAAAATAGAACACAAAAGAATTATTTGTAGAAATGGCCTTAAATTATTTCCGACGAGGAATTTTTTTTTCAATAAAATAAATAAGTCGATATCTCGAAACTGGTAACACTTTTGCTTGAAAAAAATATAGCCATGTAGTAGACCACACTGTGGCCTATTCGCAGTTATATGAAACACCATACCTACTTATCTGTATCATGTCACCCAGGTTTGAGTTTTTTTTTTCAAAAACCATAGACCAACAATGACTCTACTTCTTGGTTTACTATTTAAATCTACGTAAACACAGTTATAGGCTAGCATGGTTTAATATGTATAGCATTTCAGATTTTTTTGAACCAGAATGTTTGTGTCTTTGCGATGACGAACGCAAAAAGTCTTTTTGTATTTAATTTAACAACAAATTAACGATTTCCGGACTTTTTCCTTTACTTACGACTATACTGTAAGACCTTCCTTCTCGCCAAATTTCATGGTTCTAGGTCTATGTAAAGTACTAGGTTTTGATTCTCCTGGGAAATTTTAGGAAATAGGGCTAAAAAGACAGTATCTTTTGTTACTTACAAGCTTAGCAATATTTACAGCTTTAAGGAACCACAGACATAAGTATATCATGTTAATTTTAACTTTATACCTCCACGTGTTCCTGAGAAAAAGGGTCTCGTTGACAGACAGACGATACACGACGTTAGATACTCTGTTGTTCAAGACGATATAACCTCCTTTGCTTTTGAAGCTGGCCTTCATTGTAGGGTAAAGATTACATGATCAGTGGGGTAAACCTAGAACGGTTTAAATATTAAAAGACAAATCAAAGCTTCAACAAAACGTGTCAACTGTCATGTTCTAAATTGTCGAAATAACTTAAATCGTTTTTTTTCTCAAATGGTGTTTCTGTAAATTATCCTAGAATAATAACAAGTAAATAATATCTACCAATATAACAGCTGGTTGAGCGCATAACCAACTAATTTATAACTTTTTCTGTCATGTGGAGCTATGTGGACTCTCTAGGTAGATTTAATGACAGATGTTGATATTTTCAGCTCCTATTAGTTAGAACCTAGGGTCCCAAGCTGCAAACGGCACACATATACAGACTTTTTTGATAAATTCTGTTGAAAAATAAAAACCTTTTTTTTTATTTTTACTGTCTGTCATTGCGACCGTGAATGTCTTTCTTCTGTTCTTCGTTTATGTTTTTTCATATTTGCTTGCCTAAATTATTGGCTAAACTAACTAAATAATTTCTAATATTATCTCACTAAATATATTGTGGCATATTGTGGTGTGCGGGTTCGCTGTTATTGACCTTTGTTAACTTTAATAACTTTCCTCGCCTATTGTGGTCGAGTGTGGTTCGTTGGGGACGGCCGGCCGCCAGTCGGTACATACCGTGCAGGACCCTCCAAGCGGCCCATGGTCTGAATATAAGATAAGCTGTAAATATCTTTATCTTACCCTACTTCTGTCTACGAGTCCATATTAGCTACATGTAATGAAGTCGTAAGTACATCAAATTTTAAATTCGGTTATGCTCCCGCATGGTGAAGACCGTACAAACATCACCAACGGCTGAGATATATGTACTTCGAGCGAGGAAAGGTAAAAGGTGTAAAGTAGGAAAATATTAGAAGCAAAAATACTGTTAAACAAAAAGAATGAGAATGTAAAAGGTGAAAAAATCGACCAAATTAAGTTTTAAATTAACTGAGATTCATACAAAATTAGTGAGTATGAAGAATTAATTCACGAACAAAATGTTTTTCCATTATTTATATCCAAAGCTCAAATTTACGCAAAGAAATAAAAAGATAAGAAAATGAAAAGTATTATACGATTAAAGGAACAAAAGGATTATACGATTAAAGAAAAGATAAGGTAGGTGCGCCTAATAAGAGCCGACCCCAAATAAGGGTCACCACTTCAAACTTCCCGCACTTAATACTTAAACCAAAACGGATATCGCGCGGCCCCTCCCCAGTGACCAATCACAAAAGTGCAACAACATTCATAGCTTTCGCGCCGGCCATTTTGTCAGTGGCTCCGTGTCTTCCTCAAAGACGGTCGACGTGACGCAATTTACAAAATCCGAATATTTATTTTTGCTTTGTTAAGTGATACATCCCACGCGTTTTGTAATAATTCGGCAATAGCAGTGTTATACTACTTTCTGAGTGTGGACTGACGGGGTGAGTTACCAATATTATTACTTTTTTATATTGTTTTTGTTTGGTTTTCCCAGAACATATCTAAGTGCCTAATAAGGTCCACTATGTTGTCCTCAAATAAGAGCCGGTCCTTATTACAGCTACGAAGTAATAAGATCAACGAATTATAAGGTGATATGGTGCCATTGTTTAAATTTACGTGCGTGTATTTTGATTTTAACATTTATGTTGATGATTAAACGAAAAAATAATAAAAACGATAAGTAAGAACTTGCAACTTCTGTTATCACGAAGCAAAAGTAGATCCCATATTTTAGTTATATATTTTTTGTCCTGATTGTGTGTAACATTCGCAATGAATGCTGACTTAGTTTTTCTTAATTGATTTGTAGTAACTACTATCGTAAACTATCTCAATATTAGACGATACATTCTTTGTTTAAAGTTGTTAATCACTTGAATTTTTATTCTTTGGTAAAACGTTCTCCCACAAGTTAACTTAGTATTTCGTTATGTTGTTTATTGAATAAAAAGAAATATATTACGTATAATTAGGATAAGCAAATAAAACACACTTGGAATATACGTGCATACTGATCTCCTTTACTTAAGCTGCAATGGTTGCTCTTTTTTTGCTTTCATATACTTAATAAGGACCAGACTCTTTAAGTATTATACCTAATAAGGTCCAAGAGCTAAGAATGAAAAAAATACTGATTAGTAAGATTTTGTGATTTACTTTACAAGAGATAATAAGACACTGCATTTATATACTTTCTTTTTTTATTTATTACTATGAAATAGATGAATTATAGCATATATACATTTCCTTAGACTTTATAAAGGCCACGACACAAATTTACAAGATTTTTTGTTACATCGTTCGAGACCACGAACTTAATAGTATTTTAAAGCCGTTACTTTTAAAATATGTGATTTTTCTAGTAAACAAACTCTTTAAACTCGTAGTTCAATAATGGACTTTATTTGGAACCCTAGTGCCCAATAAGGACCGCAGACTAGCTTTTAAAAATCCCTATTTTGGAAGGAAATGGCCATTAATGCCTCGATTTTGTACCATATGACGCATTTTTAAATATACATTTAATATGATCATAGTGTTTTACAAACTATCGCACTTCCCAAAATTGATTTATAACGATTTCCAAAAACTATGCCCTTATTAGGCGCTCTTACCTTACGGTTGATTCACTTAATACGAAACTCGAGAGCATAGAAAATGGTTAACTTTTAGAAACAGTCATTTGGAGATACTAAAGCTACACAAAAATCAGAACGATCAGCCATCGATTATTTCTCATAAAAACATTTGACTTTGAAGACATTTAAGTATATCAACCTGGTAGCAGATTTCAAAGACGAGTTACTGAAGCTCTTCCAGAACATTCTCATTACGGAACAAACACACACTTCCAAATATGCATCTGCTTTTGAACTACCAGCTATCTACATTCCTGTTTTCAATGGTGATTTTAACGATTGGATGTCTTTTCATGATTTGTTCGTATCTCTCATCTTTAACACTCCGTTAAACGCGCGGGGCACAGGCGTGCCCCAGTCAGATATTTTTGCGTAATTAGTACTTAAACAATCTACCTATCAACTTGCCGCTCCCAATAGCTGTTACTAGAGATCTTAAGAGTTAACCTGTGATGCGACGGCAGCATTGACACACGGACGTATACGCTGTGAGTGATTTAGTGCCAGTGGGGCACACCAGTGCCCCATGCGTGAGATACCGTATCTATTTATATTAAGAAGTGGTAAGTAATTTCTGCTTGTTTTCTTATCTATTGTTAGTTTTGTGCAAAGAAATTTTTTTTTAATTATATTTAAACAATATTGAGTCTATTGATTTTATTATAAACATTGTATTTTGTTTGTTATGGGTACTTATAAACCGAAATGAACACATCAGAACAAAAAATAATAGATTGGCTCCAAGAATCTGACGATGAAAAAGAGAGCCCTATATAAGACTAACATATTAATGAGGATGAGAAAGATCATTGTACATGTGACATAAGATGATACTCCCCCAAAAAAGAACCAAAAGATGGCTAGGAGCTATGACTGGAAAAGCCAAAGATCGGTCGACTAGAACCGCATGCCAGAAATCTCATAAGCCTGTGTGTAATGACCATAAATATAGTATATGCATTCCTTATTATAACCAAAGTCTGAATTAACTCAATAAGTATGCTAAAGATACCTAAATTAATAATTCATAGTTCTTATGTGTTTTTTTCCAGATATTTATCAAAGTTAAGAAAAAAAGATTTTTGTTCCGTTTTAAAAGAAACAGACTATATTACTTGTTTTTATTATAAAGAGCAATAAAGCCTGATTATGTATAAAAATATGTTTTTTTATTTATCAACTCAAATACCACAAAATTCGACATATACTTTGGGGCACAGACGTGCCCCGTGCGTGTAATTATGTTATTATTTGCAGCGCGTGTAATGGAGTGTTAACAATAACTCACTCACAGATGTTCAAGAAATACATTATTTGAAGATATTATTAGGGCAATATACAGGGTGTCCCAGAAAGAGCGTGCCAGACTGTCACTGAAGGTAGCTTAGCAATAGACCTTTCAAATAAAAATATCATGACTCTAATAAAAGTCGCAAAGTTTGGGATGGGGTTTTGTATTTATCTTGTATGAAAAAAACAAGAAAGTGGCATTATCTCCCAATCCGTGACACTTTTATAAGAGTCATTTTATTTTTATTTGAAAGGTCTATGGCTAAGCTATCTCTAGGGCCAGTATGGCGTGCCGTTTATTCGACAAAAAGTAAAAAAAATACTTTTGTAGGGTATATCTGAAAGGTCTATGGCTAAGCTAACTCCAGTGTCAGTTTGGCACGCTCTTTTTGGGACCCCCTGTATAAGGAGTTCATATTGGGGACAAGCCTTTTGTGCCTATCCAAAACCTTCCAAGTCCTTCTTCTTGGGACTGGACAATGGAGGAAAGTGTTCGGACTCCTGTTTGGTCAGACTTGCCAGATGTCGCAAGTGCGTGCCTAGAACTAACTCGATGCAGGTGCAAGACAGGTTGAAAATAATAATAGTAATTTATTTATTTCAATTTCGGGCCCTTTCCGTGCGAAGTTGCGTGAAAATGAATTTCAGCCTCAGTGCCAAAATCTTCTTAATAATGATAAATATTTACAAAATTAAAACGATTTTAAAGTGCTGTGAGGCCCCGTCTGTGCTGTATATATTTTTTTTACTTCTATCCCCTTATTTGACAGGTAATTGTGAAACAGTTTCTGAAATGCGTAAAAAGAAGCTTATCATGTTTCAAATCGTCTGAAATCATTACTATGCTTTCATATTTTGATTGACTACCATCTCTAATCGCACGGAAAGGGCCCATGTGATGGTCTTCGTGGAAATCTGAAAAGATTAGCTGCCCGCGCAAATCTACAATTTCCGTCAAATAGAGCCATAAATACCCCTGTAGGATTGTATGATTAGGCAAAAACGGCATTAAAAGAAACTGCAGTTTATTTTTGTTCAAAGGAAGAAATAGATCAACAAAGACTAAACTTTATCTGAAACCTCGTTTTAATTGATGAATGTTGGTTCAATGGTGTGTGTAAAGTTTACAAACCCCTGCTGGGCCTGCGTGGGAACTTTGGCCCAAAAAGGAGGTCTGTGCCCAACAGTGCGATGTAAAATAGGCTGAAGATGATGATGTATTATTTTTATGAAATTCTATTTGTTATGATCGTACGATAGTTATTTAAAGATATTTAGTTAGTTGTGTGCGTGTGGTACACTAAGTTACGGCACAGAATACCGCGCCATGCGATACCTCCGTACTTTAGTACGTCTTTCTTCGAAACGAATCCAGATACCATCCTGGATTTTTTAAAATAGTATTTCAGATTATAAGCTACAAATTAAGGCAAAAATAAAAAGTTTAAAAATAGGCAAAAAATAGTTTAAAAAAAACTTGAAATTTAAACTTCCGGTTAAATGTAAGAAAAAAAATCGAATTCCGAAATATTATCAATTTTTAAAATATACAGTTATTTTTCTATAATAATTACTCCAAACTGATTATTGAATCCATTTTATAAACGCCAATAATAACTTCCAGAAATTTTGTTCTTCGAATTTTTCCATTTCTTCCAAGTCCCATATTTTGGGAACTAGGCTAACAATTAAAAAAATAATGATGCACATTCACTCAGGTCGAACAGGAGTTCAATCGACTCAAATATGCACAAAATCCAGAACTTGACATATTTTTCGCTGCCAGCGGGCAGCTAATAATAATAACCAAAAGTTATTATCTCCCAAAGCAAAAATCTAAAATCTAGTTATATAGAAATAAATACCAGCAATGAATTTCTACGTCTTCTGTTTATATACAAAAATGATACCTTTATTCTAGTAGCATCCTATATATATCCCTGAAAAAAATATTTGTGATTCCTACACTTTATAATTTGTGTTCCACACCATAAAATGCTCTTCTGTATTCGCAGTCATCTGCTATTTCTCCTAGTTTCGTCAATAAATTTTAAATCATTATAAGTAGCTATTCCAGAGGCGACGGAGTTGCTCCTGCAAAGCATAAAAGACTTTCATTTTTTCAAAGTTTGTTGGATTCAGGTGTCTATTCGTCAATTTCGTGCAAATTCTTTTGCTTATTCCGATTATATGCTCATAATTATCTTTATAATTTAAGCAATGTGTTTGTAAGTTTTTACACAATGAAAATAGAATATGCTCATTTGGCTATCCTGTTATTGAAATGAAGGTCGTAGAGCATTAAGTTATTGCGGGCTGCTTTTACATAAGCAACAAATTTTAAAATTAAATAGAATGACACAATATTGTCATGTACGAGTATTTCAATTACTCATAGCAAATGGTAGGAACGGAAGTGCAACGACTTTTAAAATTAATTGACTAGATTCGGTGTGAACATTACTTGCCATGAATACAACATAAGTTTATGGCAGCTCTATATCAGGGACGTAAATACCATAGAAAAAATCCACAAATCCGGCAATACGTTTTTTTTAATTCCAAGAATAAAAAATTTGGGATGTAAAGGCAACTTTTGAATTTCAAAAATGAAGTTATGCTACTTTCATTACATGACAGCAACCGGCGGCTCGCGAGCCACATGCGGTTCTTTGGATGTGAAGCTGCAGCTCTTTAGTTCCATACGCAAATATTATTTTATAAAAAAAATATACATCTAGTGACAGCGCCCCGGGTACCAAGCACTCACGCAAGCACCAACGGGTGACAAGGACCACTTACTCGTACTTATTATAAGTAAATTTTATTCAAAACTTTAAAAAAATCCTTAGCTCACTTCACTCACGTTTTGCAACATAAACTCATAGAATAGGCATTCCAAAATAAACATATTTATTATGTACGAATCCAACATAAGCTCAAATCCTGGATATTTTAAAAAATGAAACAAATTTAAGCAAGAAAACTACAAAAAAGATCAAAAACTACATTGAAATAATGAATAAATTGAATTAGTAACTCATCCAACAACTACAAAAGAAAGAAATCTCCGTTGGCCAATCGGCGTTGAAATGATTTCCCCGTTTTAAAATGTAAAATTAATTTCATAGAAAATTGTGTACTAATGTGTGGTGTATGCTTTGTTGGTTGTCCTTAATAAATAAATAAATGTTTTCGTCTTCATCGTCTTCATTCTGCCGAAGACTAGCCCACTCCAATCTCTGTCGTTGATGTTGCCGGGAATTCAGAGGCGCTCGCCAAGGCCTCCGTGCTCGTAATCCAGCCTGGTGCAAGCAATTCCGAATGGTCTGAGTGCTAACTGTAAGCCCAGAGGCGGCCCAAACTTCTGCTTTTATTTTAGTAGTGTTGATTGTTGGGTCACGGGCTGCCAGCAATCTAATATAGCGCTTTCAGGCAGCAGTCAAAACAGTTGGGCGACCACTGCGGGGTCGGTCAGCTAAATTACCCAACCCGTGGTACCTCTGCAACGTGGTCACGACACAGGATTGGGATATAGCAAGTCTGCGTGCTATATCTCTTGTGCTGTATCCTTCTTTCCTCAAAGTTACTATTCTTGCTCGTAAAACTTCGGATAATCCTCTTGGTATTTTTTCAATCACAACTTTTTGCGAAAAAGTATTTAAAATCTGTCAAAATTGACTAAATCAGATTTCTAAGTGAGCGTAAGTTATGACTGAAAGCCTTTTTATATGGAAAAACAATTGAACCCTTTTATTGTTTTGTATTCAAATTGTATATTTTTAAATAAAGAATCTTAAAGAAGAAGAAATCACAACAAAATCTACCGTAACAAAAAAGATTTCGATTTTTTAAAGTAATCGTAAACTCTTTTTGATGTGTGTACATACCTATACATCTAAAGCGGTTGATTTTAATTTGTCAGTTTCGAATGAGGAAATATAATTATTTTGTCAAAATAAGTTTCGAGATAGGAAACATAATTCTAAACCTATACATCTAAAGCGGTTGATTTTAATTTGTCAGTTTGGAATGAGGAAATATAATTATTTTGTCAAAATAAGTTTCGAGATAGGAAACATAATTCTAGTACCGATTTTAATTCCGAAAGAAAAAACATTATTATTATTTAGAAACTTGTTTTCGAATTTAGCCGTCTACGCCTACGTCTCACAAAACAGTGTTTTATATCACTTCAAAATGTTCACTCTTCATTCTAAAAGCAAAACTCCCACGGATCTAACTAGAATAGTTTAAAAGAAATCCTGGTTTACAATTAGTGTCTCGTATTTCGAAAAAAAAGGTCTAAACTATTACAGTTGTTTTATTTTTGATATTGCTTTTAAAAGGTCCTATTTTATACATATTATAAGTGCTGCGCTAGAGTTCGTAGAAACCGAAAAATTTGCCATTTAGTAAATTTCTTGATGCTTTTAGTAAATCTAGGTAACAGTGTAGACTATCTACACAAAAAGTTACAAGCTTTAACTCCGTGAAATTTCGGAAATATTGGAAATTAAATTACGAGTCTTAAAATTACTGTCCTTCAATTTGTTAAGACTCGTAATTTTACTGGACGGTTATTTCTGTACAATTTATTTGGTGCAATTCAACAAACAACGTGGTAAAAACACTACCTACATTGTAAAGAACAGTTGTGAACTCATACGGTGTTATTACAAAAAAAATAAACCAGAGGTCAATTGGCGTCTAAAAAAAATGTGTATTTCAAAATGTGGTTTAGCTGGGGCCTCATGTTAGATCGGGCTTACGTCTAGTTTAAATCGAAACTCCTCGCGACGCGGGTGTAAGCCTAGTTTGAAACAATTTGAAGTTTATTTGTCACTTCGAACTTCAAAATACGGATTTCAAAGATCAAAAGATGTTTAAAACGGTCCTATAAAATGTTTAAGAGCTGATCGTTTTACAAACTTATATGAGTTCTCATAAAAAATCGGTGGATGATGATAGTGGGGACCTCCAGATCATAACATTCGACATGCGTGAAGAAATAAAATTACTTAGGTATGTAAACACAACCAAATGATATCTACAATATACATTCAAGAGAAACCTAATACGAGGGATGTAGTAATAAGCAATTTTATAAAACAACATTTTTATTGTAAGATAATTGTACCCTAAACAGAATATTTTTCATTCTTTTTGTACTTTATCCAATAAATAAAAAAAATTAATAATCTTAATTATTGTATAATAAAGTCTGATTCTTTCTTATAGCGCTGCCCCTAGTGAATACGTCCATTCTTTGATAGGTATTTCTATTTCAATTGGTGTTCTTCTTCCAATGTTTCTAATGTTTGTTTCTTGAGCTGCATGTTGATATTTATATTAGTAACACATTTGTTAGTTTCTAAAATATAACAGAGAAAATAAAATAAGCAGTTAACACAGAGTATTTGTAATTTTAGCCTTGCAATGATATTTTCTGTATCTTCGTAAGATTCTCGTCTCTGAAAATCAATTTCTATTGCACAAAGTTTGGATTTACCTTTTCTTCTCGGCTCCAATACCCTCCACGACCCTCTTATGTAATCTATACTAATATTATAAATGCGAAAGTGTGTCTGTCTGTTACCACTTGATGCTTAAACCACTGAACCGATTGTGATGAAATTTGGTATTGGGACAGTTCGAGACCCTGGAAAGGACATAGGCTACATTTTGTCGCGATATAAAAATATTAATAGGGTGAAATGGGGCATTCTAAATCGTTCGGTTTAACATGTTTTTTACAGCCTGAGGCAGTGGCATTCTAATTTTGGCGCTGCTTTCACATTGCCTATCATTGTATGAACCCCAGAATCTTTCCGGCTGTAATGTTCCCTGTCATGACGCCAAAATTTGTTCCTCAACTCTCCGGCCTGTTCGGAAATAAATCCTACGGGTAGCATTGAATTTACTATAATCTTCTCTCCGTGAATTAAGATTTTGTGAATGATTGATGTTAGCCTCACCCCCGTTCCTCCAGAAAATATGGCGTGAGATTATAGCATAAGCCTAACGAGGGTGGACCGCTTCCCACGCCACACATACACCTTCATCAAAAAAGTAACAAAATAGTATAATTGTATTATTCTTTCCACCAGAATTAAGGGTGTCAAAAGAATTGCGGGGCAAATTGTCGTGTTATGTAAGTAAATCCATAATACCTAATAGACGTAACATCATCGTTGTAAAATATGTTTCAAAATACTCCACCACTATAAGATGTGACACAAAAAAAAATTACCTAATATTTTTCACTCTGATTTATAAAAAATATGTCTTTTCAATAGTAACTGATCTGTTTTTTACTGCTTTTGTCAAAATATCAGAAAATACACGTTTTGATATTAAGTCCGATCTTGTTTTTTTTTCAGGTCTCCAGCAACGCATTTAGCAATCTAGTCGTAGTTCCGATATTCCGAAAGTAATACGTATACTCGTACTATGGGTTGTTTCCTGCAATGACATATGCTGCTGATCTGAATTTGAATTTGAAATTGCTGATCATCACAACCAAACCATTTTTGCTCGGTCTGCAGTTTGCACCCTTTTAATTTCATGAAATCCTATTATTTTGTCAGCTTTTATGTATAATAGATTTGCTTTTAATTTCATTGCGTCAACTATTATTAGGCAGTATTTTTTCTGTTCCGATATCCTTTCAACTTTAGTTTTAAATGCTAACATTACTTTTTTATTAATTTTGGTTGTGATTGGAATATAATGTTTACTTAGTGTGCTTGGACATAGCATGCATAATGAACGGTACGCTTGCTTGAACTAGTGTAGTATAAATTCAAGCAAAATATAATGTTATCCTGGTGAATCTTATTACCCGTTGTATGAACTTTCAAGTCGGAGTTTGCTTTTCTAACATAGCCTAGAGTTAATATACGGCGTTTTGTGAACCAAAGATTTCATTTGGCAGGACTACTCCTTACCTTTGGTTCGGTTGGTGAAATGAATGTTCATTAGCGTGAGAAAAATTATTTTGCTTATGTTTACGGTTTGCGGTGACCTTTTAAGAATTTAAGAAACTTGTCATATTTTAAATCATACCTTAAACCGACAATCCACAACTTCAGCGACGATACCTCAGTTACAAAGATTACTGCAAAGATACGTGCTCGAATTCTGGACGTACCTCCCGACAATTACGTGAAATTGTAGTTTCAATTCTAAAAGACGAAAAAAATAACCTGTCTCCACTGCCGTGTCCCTGTTCCCCAATTTTTTGTTGTTCAAAATAAGTAGTAATGCATTTATTTAGTATTATGTGTTTTATGACATACAAAATAATACGCTACAAGAATCTTTTCAGAAATTATGACTCAAACATTTTTAAGTTTTTAGAGACCTCAAACCTTCATACGATCACTTTTATAAGAATCCTGTGCACTTTATATAAATGGAACTACTCTTGTTCCGACAAACGACATTTGAAGTACCTCAAATCTCTTCTACTCCCATCCTTTTTCTACATGCGCCATGAAGTATTGCCGTCATTGTCAACGTATCGGAGTCGCTCGAATCTCGCTGATTTGGCAATAAAAACTACGCTCCTGCACCATTCACAACGCCTGGTCAATCGCGCCGCTCCGGGATTTTATTTCAGATAAACTATAAGAAACACAAAAGTTAAAACCCACATAAACGCTTATAAAGGAACATAAGTAAAATTTGAATTTAAGTGTGTGTTTTTTGTGAAAGCAAGCACCGACAGGGAGAACCTATTGAAAAGACGTAGATCAGTCAATGCGCATGTTCCCTTTTTTTCCGTTTAGCGTTCCTTTCGTCATATTGTCTTACTCCTTTGTCCATTTTCTCTTGGGGCGTTGGGCAAGTGTTTTTCTGTCGACCCCGCAAATAAATAAAAAATGCGCCACCAAAAATTCAGAAATTTCACTGGCAGCCCCAACAAATATATTCGCATCGACCTTGACGGGCTACAAATCTCTTAAAAGCTTAAAAAACCTTGTGATGAAAGTTCGCTGATAGCCTCAACATGTAGCCATGCAAACAAACAAACATAATATATCCTTTATAGGATTTATGACCTCGACCTCTTGTAGTGCGTATTTGATTTGGACCAGCGAAGTCTACTCTGCCACATAAGGAAGGACGAACTGGTGTGTCCCATTAATATTTGATTAGGAAGACCTTTATTTTTCACATAATTGACGCACTTCCTAACATGAGCTTTAATTTACTATTTTAGCTCCAACAATAAAAATATTTATTTTGCCGATAATGTAAGGGTGATTGCATGGGTTTAGAGGATTTTTCCGAAACTATCTAACCGACCGTGAAAACTCCGAATGGTCATTTCGCCGATATTAATTTCTACGAGTATTCCTTACGCCGCTAGTTGATTGGCCGAGCAATAATATTACGAGCTATCTTTTCAACTATAGTCAATTTATCGATAGTTTGTTTCTACGACCATTCCTTTCACCTATGGTTAATTTATCAAATAAAATAATTGGAAGCGAGCGGGAACAAAAAAAAAGCAATACCTACATCACAACTTTCTTCAATACACAAGAGTCCCGCTTAAAACATTAATTATATCAAAAAGAGTAAAGAAAGATTGGGGAAGCATGCAATTTCCGCGTATCTTACAAGTAAATTACATAGTTCTATGTTTGATTGTACTGCAGTCGAGTTTTTAATTATTAATAGTTTACTCTTTTCATAATTATATAATTTAAAACGAAAAATGTAAGAAAAAAATGTGTTTATTTATAAATCTTATTTAGGTTTAAGGTTAAATAAACTTTACTTAAAAATACATTTATAACAAAACAACAGGTTTTTTTTACTCTACACTTTCAATAGAGAAACAATAAAAATACAATTTGCTTCAACACATTAAAACATAACAAATTAACATTATTACTCAACGATAACTTTTTCATGTTTTGAGTTTTTTTCACTGTTTAGGAAAAAAAACAGCATAAGAAAACCTCATTAACCAACAATAACAATAGAATATCAGCAGTATAGTATGATTTGACAAAATAAATCTGGATTAACTATTTGATTTATTATTTTTATGATGTATCTAATACTAAATCAACTTAATAATCAATTTAGAAAGCTTAACTAACTAAATTCTTTTCATAATATGTAAAAAAAATATATTTTGATTTTATGGCAAATGTAAGCCAATCCACTCAAAAACTCTTGAAGATCGATATCCGATTTACGAGCTAGATGTTGACCTAGTCATTCATTATACAGTTCGTACTGGATCTGTCTTCTTTTTGGTATGTGGTTCGACGAAGAGATGCGCTCAGTTAAGGCCTTGGTGTGTATTTGTTCTTTCTGGAAATTTTTGTATTGTTTTATATAAACTCTTTCACTTTCTTCGACTCAAAAGCGTAGCTCATCTTTCGTGCCAGCTTTCTAAGCCATTTTGTGTCTGTGGAACTGAACACAAGCGGCTGTCGTATACAGTCCACATTTTAGGATGAAATACAGGTGGTTTACGTGTATCTACTAATTTCAAAGCCCATTTATGCTGTTTTGGTTTGTCTTGCTTACCAAACCGTGTACATTTGGAAAACTAATTTATTACTGCTGATGCTTCCTCAGGAATAACCTTTTCTGTAAGCATGTTGAAAGCTTCCAGGATCTCCTCTGATTTAAGAAAGGCAAGGGCTTCAAGATGGCGCAACTTATGTGCGAAGTATGGATAGTTGCGATACTGTATTGCCAAGTTTTTTGCTTGGGTTTGCCTCCAAATATTCTGGGTGAAATGAAGGAAGCACAGTTTGTGCTGATTATTGGGAAACTTTTCTTTGACGGAAGCTATTATCGCCAGCTCAAAATCAGTTACGATGATGGTTGGATTTAATTCCTCAGATAAATGGTTAATTGCAAACCGTCTCAATAATTCGATGAATGCGTTATAACATTTCTTAGTTTTACTTGATAACAGTGCAAATATCAGAGGTAATACTTTATTAGTACTATGTCCACTTCCCACTAATCTATGCATTGAATAAATTTGGCAAAACGGAAAAGGACACGTTTTGAACGTTCCGTCCATTAACCAGAATGGAGATGTGACTAACAATTTTATATTTCTATTGTGCTAAATATTATAACACATTCCCCATCGTAGATATAGTGTTTGATAAGGAATTGCTCTGAACCCACTTTACAAAACTCTTCGGGAATCACGACATCATTAATGGTTCGTGGCAATGATGGAATACCTTTATTTCTAGTGCGTTTAATAATGCAGCGTAATGCGTTAGCGCTGGGCACATGAGGAGCACTAGTACTTGGAGTATACTGCGAACATTGTTGTATTATCTGAACTGGTGTTTCCATTGATGTGACTGCCTTTTTTTTATTTTGCGGCGTAATTCAAGTGCTATGAGTTTGTCTGAATCGAGCGAATGTAAATGGTCGTGACTTTGAGCGATGACAGAATGCTTACCATCCAAATTAAATGTTGTTATTGTGACACCACATCTCGAAGCATGATAATTTGCACATCGCCAAAAGTATTTATCACTTACTTTTTTGTTTTTAATAACACTGTATCTCCCGAACAATTCGCACTCATTTTAATAATGTATCTATTTTTTACTAACAAGCGACAATTTACAATAACTCGCTGACACACTACGTCTCCGCGTCGTTGTGACATTTTATAAAAAAATATGATTTTTCATCTGCACCTACGAATATAGAACAGGTACATAGGCAGGTAAAGAAAACTAATTTAGTTCTAATACCAACATTGTTGTTAAAGGAGCTCAGCGCTTATTATAGAAGTCATCCTAAAAACTATCGGCAAATTGACCAATAAATGTAAAATAAATTACTTGTAGAATCATAATATCGGCAAATCGACTAATGGTGTATCGAATACCTACTCGTAGAATATATCTGAAGCTAATTTCATGTAGTTGAAAAAAAAAACTCGTAGAAACAAACTATCGATAAATTGACTATAGTTGAAAAGATAGCTCGTAATATTACTGCTCGGCCAATCAACTAGCGGCGCAACGAATATTCGTAGAAAATGTTTATTTCGCCGTTAATATCGGCGAAATGAACATTCGGAGTTTTCACGGTCGGTTAGATGGTTTCGGAAAAATGCTCTAAACCCTGATTGCATGGTTGATGTGCATCTGCAATCATCAACGCTGTTAGTTTTGAAGTTAGCCGACTTGACGTTACTAATCGTCAAAAAGTGTCTGGAGAGCTTCTCCTGGTAATACATAGGCATCCGCCCATACTTGCTGAATCTGCAGAAAGAGAGGTACCAAGTTCCAGATAGACTGCTCTCGAGGCCGTACATGTGAAAAGGGCCACAAATCTTTTCTCTCGCCTGCGCTCTACCGTTTGAAGAGGTCCAGAATAGTCTACTGGCTTGACATAAAGGACATGGTTGACAATGATGAGCAAGACGACGAAATGGGTTAGTAGAGATTTGGATTTTCTTTTGATCTTTGGATGCTAGCTACGCTTCTGACCGTAACTCGGAGGTGCAACAGCCAACTATTGACGTTTCTCGTTAGTGACCATCTGGTGGTTTGATTGTCCAGCTCGTCTCCATGATTTCTCCAATACGGTGGGCTACAAATAGCTTAAAAGTTCTAAAATAGACGTAGATTTGATAACCATCCCAAGGCGGTCATAGAACCTGTCCAAAAAAAGTACCGTAGACATTTTGCGATGACCGTCACGTATGGTTCACGCAAGGCGAGCGGCAATTGAAAACTTCCTGCAATTCGAGAAGAGAAATCGATATTGGCTTTAAAGGCGTAACCCTAGCTTTACTGGAAATTAGAACCAGTTTGACTAAACCATTATCATAAATCAGTCTCCAAAACGCGACGCAAGCATATGCGATTTCGTTAGCATCGGCAAATACGTGTAATTTGCAACTTAAAGATCCTTCGCGCTCGAATTTGAATCACCCATTTTTTTATTTGACATTTTATTTTGACTTATAGTTTCACATACTACGTTTTTTTTGCTTTTTTTATTGCATATTTATGCCAAATTACACCTTTTTTTAATGTTAGATATTGATGTAGTGTTTATTTCTTCCTTTATAGAATATATTTTATTTACAAAGAAAAGATCAAAAATACAACAGAAATTACTCTAACAATTATCTAAGCACAAACTAAAAATTATAAACTAATACAAACAAACATATTATAACATAAATATAAAAAAAACTCCTAATCTATTTACAAAAGCGCGTTTTCTCCACTCTGCAACCTAACTAATTCAAAGGTCCCCATTATGCCAGCCGCATTGCCACACTGAATGGCAACAAAGACCTGTTGAACCAACCAGGATCCAGAGCGGGGATCGTTCCCTTTCTCTTTTAGGCGACGCCCCAGTGCTCTAAAAAGGTCACGAGCCTCATCGCTCCATGGACCTGCCGTCTCCACAGCGACCGGTACGAAATCGTAAATCGATTCCTAGGCGGAGTATTTGGCGTGTTTTGACTTAGCGGCGTTTTCTGCAGCTGAATCTGCCGAACACACATTATGTCTCAAGTGAGACGCAACAAACGTGCTAACGCAAGTCGCGTCCCACAAGAGACATCGGCCTCGCCGCCAAGGAATCAATGTAATACCATCCGGTTTCTTGCCGTCCGTTTGAGACAAACCCGGTGGCTCCAGGACACATGGGGCGTTTACAGCAACCATAGCTCGACGGATAATGTCGTTAATTGAATGCCTCGGCAAGCGCCCGGCGCATCTCTGGCAACTTAAACCATGGTGGCCGTTCTCCTTATTTATTTATTTAAACAGGCACACCAACAGTTTACATATACACACACAATTAACTTAATACAACATTGTCAGTGTTTTACATCTTATATTTAAACCTTTTACAGGCGTACACAGCATTGGTGAATTACAAAACAACATTAAATAATTACTTAGATGAAAAATTTCAAACATACCTTTGCAAAGTTAATAGAACAACCTTATATTGAAAACAGGAATTATATAACAACATTATAGAACACACTTAGACAAAAACAAAAGTAATGTATAACTTATTAGTCGTTTAAAAGCTCATAAAGCCGCTTCCTAAATTTAGGCAAAGAATCGTGGAAAATATCTAGTTCCTTATTACACAAGTTGTTATATTGTGAGCAACATCTAACGAGAGGAGCGTGACGACCAAGGTAGGTCCGAGTGGGAGGCAAAGCAAAGGTCTTTTTTATAGGGTAGCGAGGCACACGTGCTGGCACTGTTAATTTAGTTCGTTCAACGAGATCAGGGCATTTTATTTTACCATTGAGAAGACCGTGCAAGAACAGAATATCTGTCCGCGCTCGACGACTACGCAACGTGGTCATGTTTAAAAACTTAAGTCGCTGATCGTATGGTGCTCTATGCGATATGCCTCTAGAAATGAACGCGAGATGTCTGGTGAATGCTCGTTGAATACATTCCAAACGCTGGGAGTGAACGGCATACACGGGACTCCATGCCACACTCGCATACTCCAAGTTGCTGCGAACTAGGGCATTGACAATGTTATGCGAGTCGAATTTAGTCGGAAACCAGCACTTATTCTTCTTATGAAACCTAGCATTTTGTAAGATTTCTTAGCGACGTTGTTTATGTGCGATGTGAAGTTAAGCTGTCTATCAACCGTGACACCCAGATCTCTTATTTCCTCTACTTCGGTTATTATAGCGTTGTTTATGTTATAAGAAGAAGGAAAAGGGTTTTTCTTTTTTGTGTATTTTATATGGTAGCATTTTTCGACGTTCAGGGTCATAGCGTTAGACTCTCACCACGCTTGAACACTGGTCAAATCATCTTGGATAAGAATCCTGTCACGGTTACTATTCACTGACTTATACATTTTTAAGTCATCGGCGAATAGACTATATTTACAGTCCCTTATGTGTGTAGTTATATCGTCGATAAATTATTAAAAATAGAATTGGTCCCATATGGGTGCCTTGGGGGACTCCGGATGAAGCATGGTATACACCAGATTCAAACCCACCATTCCTTCACCATTGCACCACAAATGCAGCGATGAGCTTCACATACTTTGCCTCCAAGCCTCAGGGCCACTGCTATTCTCAAGGAGTCGTTGTCGAGCAGTGTACCCAAATGAGGTGAAGGCAAAGCATGTAGCCACGCCCCAGATTCCGGCCTTGTCACTGCTTTTAAACGAGCTAGATCAGCTCCCGTGACACCATCCAACAAACGACTGTACGACTTTTTGCATAGAATGTCGTCCCATTCCCTCTGAACCACAGGGTTGTAAGGTCGGGCGTCATTGCGACTAAGCACGGCCCAAAGGCCTCAGAGAGAAAAGGCAAACGTAAATTGCTGCTATCGAGTGACAAGATGCGAGCAACAAGGTCCGTCGATCCATGAGCGGAAGCCAAAAAAGATACCAGACCTAAATCTTGAACCTCTAGACCTCCGTGTGGAATAGGTAAGGTCGCCTGACACCACTGCAAATCGATTAACTTTACATTCAGAACGGACTTAAAAGTTAATTTTAATGTGTTATTAACGGCCTTTAAATCCTGATCGAATAACCAGGTTGGTGATGTTCGCAAGACATACACCATCCGCGGCAAAGCAAGACAATTTCTTAGCAAAATAAGTGACACATGTGCTGAAAGATGAGTGCAATGCGCCCACGCCGTGGAAAGTGCCTGTCTTTTGAGTTAAGTAACAGAGCTGACACCTTCAGGAAAAATGGTAGCACCTATTATCAATTTGAATAATACCAGGCAAAATATTTTCAAATTCACTAATATCTGTGGCCTGACTATTACACACAACAATTTCACATTTGGCTGTATTAATTTCTAAACCTGGAATTAAAGTTTTTAAATCTTGAAGGACCGCCTCTGGGCTTCCACCCTAAGTACCATCATCTTGAAGGACCGCCTCTGGGCTTCCACCCAAAGTACCATCATATAAGTACCAAACATTTAGTGGAGATTTTAAATTTGAAATGGTTTTTGGATGGCTAAACAAAATAACAAAGGCCCCAAGGGATCACCCTGTTGAGCTCCAACCTGTGACTTTATTTATCGGAAAAGAAAAGATTACTTGCAGATGAGTAACACTGGTAAATAAATGAGTACAGTGATGGGGTCTGCTTAAGTACTTCATTTAAAATAATGTCTCTTTCGACGCTGTTGAATGCGTTTTTTATATCAATTTTGACAATCAAATCGGCCGATGCCTCATGTCCCATAGCAAATGACCGGGTTGAATGTACGGCAGCGTCACAACCTAATGTTGTGCCAAAACCAACCTGCTTTGGTTGTAGGTAGCAGGACATTACCTCCCGAACAGATCTACAACAGAGTTTAGCCATTAAGCGGCGAAAAACACTGCCTCTAGCAATCGGCCTGATACCACCGTCCTTTTTTTATAAGGCTTACAGGGAAGCACCATATAGGAAAGGCCTCACCTCGAAGTTCAACATACCTCTCAATAAAAAGCAAAGTTTGGTGATAGTTTCCAACAAACGTGGCCCATTGCTTCCTGCTGCTGATGAAATGTACTTTTATGTGCTGAGGACGCAAACCGTCGAGACCAGAAGCCGAACCGTTATAAAAAGAGGCAATTGCATCAGCGACATCAGACGGTGTCACTGTCAAAAAAGGGCTGGTTATACTTGCTTCGGGTGGTAATGTTCTCGACATAGACGGGGCTGGATGTTTATCTTTCAAAGCACTTAAAGTACTGTCACTCGTCGCAGCGAGGGAGCAATCTGAGAGAAACAAACGCACTGCAACATTTAAGTCGCCGTCGTGAACCTTGGCCTCAATAGCACGATAAATTGAAAATGGTTTTGACAAAGAATTTTCTTCACGAAAGTAGAAAAATTTCTTCATTTATATATGTTTTACCTTAGAAGTTAAAGAGTTACTTCCTCCCTCACTTGGCACCCTCAAAGCCAAAAAAGAGAAAGACAACAACTTGAACCAGTCTCAACGCTGAACCAGTGATTTGTGCTAAGTTTTGAATGTTTTGTTCAAATGGGGAAATATCGTCTTTTCCGTCAGTCATATTGTCGAAAAAGGAATAATATAGTAAGTTAGATAATAATATACAAAGATTGACTAAAATGGAACGAACCACTCATGCCTTGACCCTCAGCGTCAGTATGGAAGATGTGCTGATTCTGCTTCATTATTCCACTTATTTGTTTATTCCACTGGTTTGTATAGAATCCGGCTTGAAGGACCAAATTGTAGACTTGTAGGACTTGCAGACTCGTAGATTGATTGATTTTGTAATTATTTTAATAAAAGCGTTGATGAAGATTTAAAGACATTTTGTAATTGACATGAGAAAATAGTGACAATCAAAACTTAAAGAAACATATAAATTCATAGACACGATGTGAAAGCAGTCCCAAACATCCTTGAAAGGCTTGCCTTTCAACCATCAGGAAGAGGGCATATAATCTTGGAATATCCGCTCTGAACTACATCGCGTTAAATCTTAATTCGACGACTCGACGTTGGCCTGGATGCTGATATAGGACTGGCCCAAGCTTCCACTTAAAAGGCGTGGCGTAGAAAACCAAATCTTCCATTAGAAGAACCAGTCTTGAATCTTTTTTGCAGTCTTCTCGTACGAGTATAAGCAACAGTATTGGTTAATCTCTACCATCTAACACGTTGATTTTGCAACTGAGCTTCAGTGAGCGGTCAGCCACGGATATTCCTGTTGTCAACTTTTTCAGTAAGACTGTCTTATTTAATAAATGAATGAATTCAATCTCGTGGCAAATGGTGTACGGGGGAAACATGTCGATGATGAGAGAATGGATAAGAGGTTAATTGAAAGAGAGTTGAATACAGATTTTATGAAATTGATTTGATATTTCTGTTTTAAAGAATTAGTTAGTGGATTTCATTCATACTTTGAAGGGAGGCAAGTGAGCTGGAATGAACCGAAACGATGGCAACTTTTTCAAGATTCCACGAAATTAGAACTATTATGACTATAAACTGTATAAATTGCAACATAATATGAAGCGCTTTAGAGCCAAAATAGGTGGGTAGGTGGTTCTTCAGTGGTTAAATTTGAACACAGTAAACTGCAAAGTCTTGTTACGAAACAGTTTAGTAACCAAGCTAGCAACTAACAAAAGTTGACCTGCGTCCTGATTTTTACCACAATAAATATAAACAGGCCACGCGCTATCTATCCCTTCAATTGTACAAGGAAATTCTGGTTGTATCCGGTTATTTGGTAAATCAGGTAGGTATAGGCAGTAACGCTTTTAAAACACTGATTAATAAACGACAAATGCTTTGACAGTTGCGCAAAATCATTCTTACCATGTTTCTCCAATTGATAAACCTTTCGCTTAGTATACAGTAGGTCAAAGAATGAAATAGTACGTATAAATAATAGTAATGAAATATGACATGAATTAATAGTTTTACACGGTAATAATATTCTAATAAACTTTTAAGGAAATAGAGCCAGTCAATGTTAGTGATTAAATTATACTTGATAAAAATGTTTGATATTTACTTAGTTTATACAATGAAGATGTCGTCCTAGATTATGAAAAGATTAGAAATAACTTATAATAACTGTTACACAAGATCTGCTGGTCTAGTTCATGAAGGTTCAGAAAGCTTTGCACTAAAGAATGTTTGTAAACAATTATTGTTTACCATCAATATTGTAATATAGACTATACATGAAGTATTTAGTGGTCGCATTTGTAAACAAAATAAATGCGATTTAAAGTTTGTACTTATAGAATTAATTTCAATGTTGCATAGTTTAGTTAAGGCAGATTCTGAATGGTTAGTGTCAGTGACTGCGCTGGTAGCAGTTACAATAGGTAAATTGAGTTTCTTTGACAATGATTCGGTCATGAAGTTCGAAGTGCTGCCACTGTCCAGTTAAGCTCTAGCTGTATATTTTCGCTTGTATTTATCTTTAATGTCTATTATTGCTGTGAACAAAAGTACCTGCCCAGCACATGAAACCATAGTTGTATTATTGATAACTGTATCTTAATCTAGACTAGGCCTATGATTTTTTTAAAGGCAAGGAGGAATCTTTTACACTCATTGCAGTTTTAATTGGTTTGCCAGCAATATTAATAATGTGTTATGTCGCTTGTTACACTATTTGTAGTTGCCTAAATAGCACCTATCAATTGAATGTCCAAATTTCAAACAATTAAAGCGCAGAAGTTGAATGTTTAATTCAACTTCTGCGCTTTATCTCTGCGCTCCTCAGTTGTCAATTTAATGAATTCCTCACAATTGTAGAGAAAATGATTCATATTGCACATGGGACATTGAAACCTACTTGGTATATAGCCTCGATTATTATTATTTACATGACATAAGTCGTTGTGTGCACAGTAACATGACTTTTTTATTGTTTGATGGTAAATAGATATCATAGCGAATTTTCTCTTGAATATTATTTTTATATTGTTGCCATTCCGTTAAAGTGTTCCTGTCAAACTTAGTCGTAATTAAATGAATGAGTAGTGTGTCCCACCCCTTAGTGCACTCTCCTAGTAAACGCAATGCAAAAAGATTATTTGTAAAGGTATCTGAAAGTTGTCGTAATTTCTCATGAGATTCGCGCATAGGCTCAACGTTGAACATTGCTTTAACATGATTTGATACCAGCAATTTAGAATTATTGTATCTGTTAAGTATCAATTGCCATGCAACATCATAGTAGCAGTGAGCTCTAATGTTTTAATTATGGATGCTGCATCGCCGTTGATTACCGATGTAAAATAATGGTAAAAACGGTTTTCATGAACTAGTGAAATATGTGTCACGAAACTCTAACCACTCCCGCTAAAAACATGGCAAGGAAATTATGGGGAACTTAACGGAAAAGTTTGAACCTGGTTTTAAATCTGTTGAATCTTGCATTATAGCTGTATTTTCCGAACCAGAATTGCCTAATGCTGTGCGCAGATACTGGCGCGCAATGGAGGTTGCAGCATAGTACTAATCTTCAATCCTACACTGTAATTCTGCGACAAAACCTCAACAGTTCCTTGAAGGTCTTCGAACTGAAACATAAGTGCTTCTATAGATGCTAAACGAGATTCTAATTCCGTGGTTTGAACATTAGATAAAACATTAGGTAATTTAGAAATAAAGGTGCCAAAACGTGTTATACGATGCTTTATGTTATCTCGTTTTTTTTCTTAGTTCTGTGATTTTTGCTAAGTTTTGAATGTTTTGTTCAAATGGGGAAATATCGTCTTTTCCGTCAGTCATGGTGTCGAAAAAGGAATAATATAGTAAGGTAGATAATAATATACAAAGATTGACTAAAATGGTACGAACTAACAAGCGCTACTCATGCCTTGACCCTCAGCGTCAGTATGGAAGATGTGCCGTAAATATCGTTATTCCGCTGGTTGGTATAGCATAGGATCCGGCTCGAAGGACCAAATTGTAGACTCGTAGGATTTGCAGACTCGTAGATTGATTGATTTTGTTTATTAAATAAGACAGTCTTACTGGAAAAGTTTACAACAGGAATATCCGTGGCTGAACGCCACGATGGTAGAGATTAACCAATACGGTTGCTTATACTCGTACGAGAAGACTGCAAAAAAGATTCAAGACTGGTTCTTCTAATGGAAGATTTGGTTTTCTATGCCACGCCTTTTAAGTGGAAGCTTGGGCCAGTCCTATATCAGCATCCAGGCCAACGTCGAGTCGTCGAATTAAGATTTAACGCGATGTAGTTCAGAGCGGATATTCCAAGATTATATGCCCTCTTCCTGATGGTTGAAAGTCAAGCCTTTCAAGGGGGCCGGCATGTTTGAGACTCCTTTCACATCGTGTCTATGAATTTATATGTTTCTTTAAGTTTTGATTGTCACTATTTTTTGCTTTGCTTTCAGGTTCACATTTAACGTTTATTTTACTTTGCCATCATGATCACTCTCAGTAAAAAATGATGACATACCATCGTCATCGCATCCCCATTCTCCATCTCTTATCGATCTCGACTGAAACCGTCGATCAGGTTATTCGCTTGAATTGTCTGCTCAGGATCCAATTCCACGACAGCATGTAATGCATGAAGCATAAAGACGGATTAATTTCAAAAGGAAGGATATCTCCAAGAAAAAAAAGACATTGTAACAACGCTTTGACATTAATTTCTGAGCGTCTAGGCATGCATTATGGCGATCATGCAGGACACCCAGATAACATGGATTCAGAAACTTTTAAACCAGCTCAGAAAACTTACCTTCCAAAAGCTAAAACAGAATTAGAACGTAAACACGCACTTAACAAATAGACGCAGTGTAACAAATCCAACCAAGTTAGTGGCTAGAATTAAGACGGAACCTCAAAAATGAGCAATGACGCTTAGTTTAGAAATCTAAGAGGTTACCAGATGGCTAGCGATATGTAAGCTGTTTAAGTGTTATGGAACCGACCTGTGCATCGAGAACTGAGTTAACTTGAACTGAGTTAACTCAAGACCCGTAGGCCATAGGTAGAATTAATTCCTTGGGATATAAAATCTATTTAGATTTTAATGATCTTAATGAGTAGTCTCGACCGTCAAAGAACTTGATTTCAATAAAATGTCCCCATTAGCCATTAGCTTATACCATTGAAACACAACCGTCATATGTATATATATTTTTAAACTATTCACGTCTTCAGAAACAAATAAATAATATTAGTCATTCTACTTATTAAAAGTGTAAGTAGTAACAGTTTTCTAATTAATACACAATTATAAGATAACGATTTAGATTTATACAAAAGTAAACAAAAATAAAAAATAACATTTTTATAGGAAATGGACTTGTATGATTTTAAAAAAGATCAAATTCTATAAATGTTCATTAATAAACATATTTTTTGAGAAAACGTAACACCCGACTGCAAAAGTTTATTTTTGAAATGGTCTTTCTGGCTTTCATTTGTGACCCATATTGCTATGGTAAAGAAAAAATCAATCCCCCCTACCCCCTTTATTTCCATTTTCGAACCTTAATTTAAAAATGTATATAGCTTATGTCACTCTCACAATTTTAACAAATTCAACGAAACCTCATATATAATTAATAGGATCAGGCGTTACTTTGCGGAAATCCATTATTAGATGGGAAAAATAAAATACAATTATTTTGCTTTAAATTTCCGCTAAGAGATGCTAGCGCAGGCACCAAAACCACACCAACCGCAACCGCGTTGAGTACCAGTTCAGGCAAATGCAGAATGAGCACGGACGACCAGTCGACCTGGTCGTCCGTGCTCAGCCGAGGCGACAACATCTCCTGAGGATGCCGCGTGGAGTGGCGAAACGCGTCGAGGTTTTTTGCTTTTTTGCACGTTGGTGTTGGTAACTAACAACTGCATTAGCTGTAGTGCATGCGCATTGAGGGAGGGAGGGCGCACAGTGGTCGGCTTTGTAAGGGAGTGCGGAAATAATTATTTTTTTCAGTGTTATCATGTTTATTGGCATAATATTGCCGATGGCGTATCTTCAAATCTTTTCGAAGCTCAGGTCATTAGTTTCTTAGGAAAATTTTCACATATACTTTTCACTTTATATCGTTGTGTTCTATCACAACATTCCTCAAAAGATTTTTTGGGCCGCCCACTACGTTTTCGCTTACATAGCCTTTGGTCGTTGTCTTCTACTTATCTCTATTTGAGTATTTGCTGAGTATATCAGTTTTAACCAATCCCATTTTTTTAAAGAAGTATTCCTTACTTCGTGAAGCGGCAGACCATTTTTTTGAAAATGCAGGTAAAAAATATTTACTTAAATATGAGGAAATACTTTCTATCATGTTTTCGTCGAGGTCTGGATACCTAGTTTTAATATTTTCAATGCACTTGTGAACTTCACGACCAGATAATAGCACTATCTCGACAAGATCACTATATGTTATTTTAAAAACAGGCATGTTAAAATTCAGTGGCTACAGACGCAATAAAAGTGACAACTGATGACTTCAATACAATAAGTGAGCGTTTTTCAATGAACAACAAAATAAGTTTTATCAAAGTACCCTCATATACTCGTAAGTCATTTATCAATAATGTCAATTCACGTCCAATAACTGACCATCATTAGATAAATAAATTGTATGTCAAGGGTAGCAGATATTTGCAGCTAATATATACTTGTCAAAACAAAATAAGGGCCACGAGGTATTTTTTTATTTTGGTGTAAATTATTAAACATTTTCATATTGAAAGTAGTAAAATATTGAGTATACAAACTCTTTGATACCTAAACTTTTTAATATTGTAGTATTCATCTAATGCTGGCAACAATTTTAAATAAAATTTGATTTTAAATTCTTTTTGAAAATTTTGTTTCCATTTTCTTTTAAATTTTTATTAGAAATTATCAGAGTTCATTGAAATCTCGAGTCAGAAACATCTTTTGCAATATGCCACAAGCACGCAGGCGTCACATAAACTCGCTGATAGCAACCAGAGCCGTTACAATGATTGAAGAAGGTCATTCGCAGCGATCTGTGGGTTTGCAATTGGGATTTTCTCGAAGAGCTATTCAAAATTTGTGGAATCGTTTCCAAGAGACCGGCAGTGTTAGAAGAAGACCTGGTTCGGGCAGAGTTCGCATTACAACAGCTCAAGAGGATCGTTACATTCGATTAAGTGCGCGCCGAGATCGCACAACGACGGCCCGCAAGCTGCAAAATCGTTTACGGCTCACAACGGGTACTCGTGTCAGTGACCAAACTATTCGTAATCGATTGCATGAAGACCAGCAGGCATCAAGAAGGCGAGTTGACCGTGTTCCATTAACCAGAAATCATCGTGCAAATCTTTTAAGATTTTCCCGTCAACATTTGGACTGGGACATAAACCAATGGGGCATGGTGCTCTTCACAGACGAATGCAAAGTTAAATTTTTTAACGACGATCGGCGTATTAGAGTATGGAGAAGACGCGGCGAGAGATTTTCAGAAACCTGCATCCATGAAGTCGATCGTTTTGGTGGTCCAAATGTAATGATTTGGGGCGGGATAAGCTTACACGGCAAAACTGAGCTCGCTATTTTAAATGAGGGTACTGTTACTGCTCAGCGGTATATTGAGGAAGTTGTCAGACCACATGTGATCCCATTTGCCCAGCGAGCGGGTCCTGGATTCATCTTGATGCAAGACAATGCTCGTGCACACACGGCTCAAGCGACTCGGTTTGTACTGGAAGCCTCTCAAATTCAAGTCCTGCCGTGGCCGGCGAACAGTCCGGACCTAAATCCAATAGAGCACATGTGGGATCAGTTGAAACGAAGAGTTAGAGACGGTGATCAGGAAATCCACAACCAACAGCAACTCATCAACGCTGTTAAAAGGGCCTGGGAAGAGATTCCAATGGAAAATGTCAGGCATTTGATTGAGAGCATGCACTCCAGGCTTCAGGAGTGCGTAGCGAAACGAGGGGGGCATACCCGTTACTAAAAGATGAGCATGGAGTATTTTCGTTTGTTTTCAGTAACTTTACATTCTTTTTATTTTTAAACTTAAATGAGTTTTTTCTTTTAAAAGCAAATAAACTTTTAAATCATTATTATTGGAATAAATTTATTGGTCTACACGTTAAAAACAACATTAGTTTTCGTTATGGAGACAAAAAAAAATATATTGGTATTATTATTTTAATGGTACAGACAAAATACCTCGTGGCCCTTATCTTGTTAGTAGTATATAATAGGCTAATTACTAGAAGGACCCTTAGTTTTACCGTAAACAAAATTTTTTGAAACATAGATCTTCAGTAGGATCGAGAAGGCAAAAAGTTACGATCCAAGAAAAGCAATAATTACGAATGTAAACGCGTGTCTTTTATATAGGTCAATTACGACATGACGACAGCAGCTATTATGCAAAATATAGTTTATGTAAACAGACAATGCTTCATAAAAGACAATTAAAAAAAAATATTGATAATAACAGCAATGTCTCAAGAAATACATTCGTAGACATCCGAGCATAGAAACTACGCTTAAATAATATATTTCGTGTTTCATCAACTTATGAGGCATAAATTCTTTTTAAACAACATTACATTCATATTTTCTTTGTGATTATGATCCAATAACTATACTACAATAAGACTACTATGATAATTTTCATTTATTAAAACCTTCCA
This sequence comes from Pyrausta nigrata, assembly GCA_949316185.1. Classification (NCBI taxonomy): domain Eukaryota; kingdom Metazoa; phylum Arthropoda; class Insecta; order Lepidoptera; family Crambidae; genus Pyrausta; species Pyrausta nigrata. The sequence goes on from OX438936.1 coordinate 9,195,236, forward strand.
ATTTTTAACTTATTTCCGCTTGCCGACTACTGTGGGGCGGTGCATTCTGCATTTGCCTGAACTGGTACTCAACGCGGTTGCGGTTGGTGTGGTTTTGGTACCTGCGCTAGCGTCTCTTAGCGGAAATTTGAAGCAAAATAATTGTATTTTATTTTTCCATCGAAACCTCATATGTCAAAATCTCTCCAATCTCCTCATGTGCCAAAGAATTATACATACATACATACTCTCGAAAAACATAACCCTCCTTTCGCAGTCGGGTAAAAAGAAGAACAGTTACATTTTTTAAAATTCTAGTTTTTTCATAAAAAAGATGCTTACAATAAACTTATTGTAAAAGGAAAGTATTCTTAATGTAGTGTGCATGCATTCAAACAGAAAGTTTTGAAACTGCTAATAAATTCACCAGTTAATAGTTATATAGAACTATCAGACACAGCCTGAAAAAGGAATTGTAAGTAATGCCTTATAAAAGATAACAATTATCAAAATTATTTAAGTACAAAACTGCATTCGTCTAAAGACGTTTGTAGTTTAAGACTTAAACAATTACTCTTCAATACACAATCACAGAATTATCCAATCAATAAATTTGCAATTACTTAGCTAAAAGTGATATGAAGATTACAGGTGCGAAACGCTTACTAAAATCTCGCTCGCAGGTGAAATAAAGAAAATTACCGGAGTAGGTGTTTCAAGTAAAGAAAACATAATCGGTCATGTTCGTTCGGAATCAATACTGAATATCACTTTTTGGTGATATCAAAACGAAACGGTTTTTGTAAAAAAAGCGGGCCAAAATAAAAGAATATCATTTCGTAAGAGGCTACAGAAGAGCTGGATCCTTAAGAATGTGTTTCTTACATTATTAAAAAGTAGACAATCTCGAATCCGTAAGCTGTGGTCCATTTAGTTCTCACTTTAAAAGATCCAATGCTTTACGTGGCATGTACTAGAGCAACAACTTAAAAGGATTGTTTACGAGTATAATCCCTGTAAAAGGTGCAGGATTCCCGAATCCTTCTCCTCCATCGGAAACAAGTCCAGTCGCTTAAGGAATGTGTTGCTTACGTCAAAATCAGTTAGTGCCTGTTTTCACACATCTTCGCGAATAACAGCTACGGCGAGAATAATCATTAAACAGTAAGAACAGTGAACTATTGCAGTCCAATGCATTTAGCGCAGTATTATTTAGTGGAAATTTTAAAAGAAATCATGGGTATTGGACTCGGAAGCAAAAGTACCTGACAGCAAACGAAAATCGGGGTATTCCTAACCCCAACTAATGATAAAAAAATAATGATAAAAACATCATAATAATAAAAACAGATTTTTGTGGCAAACAGTGGTGGTGTCAAAGGTGTCAGTATTATGTGGTGGCTATGTACAGATACAGATTACTACTTCGACTAAAAACTGCGAGTATGACATTATCGTTGAAGATGTACTTTGTGTTTCAAGTCTCACAACGAACTTATTGTCTGTTAAATCATTCAAAAAGGCAACAACGTATCGTTCAACGACAGCGGCTGTTTAATATACAGTGTGTGTGTATTTTCGACCGGCAATAATTTAAAATCCTTTAACTCATTATGTTTTATCGACAAAGTCTGCCCATGTAGAAGTCTAACTACTTCCTCTCGAAATGGCCACAATTTAAATTTTATTAATGTTTTATATAGCATGCAAAAATACAATTTCTAATGATCTGGTGTTCCTTGATATTATGAAAAAATATTCATTTGAAAGTTAATGATATCGCCTACCAAGTAAAGCAAATCTTTGTTTTACTTGGTAGGCGATTACATAATTCAATATCAATTCAAACAATTATAAAAGTCATAGAGAAAAAAACAAGTATAAGAAATTTTGTAAAAAAAATGTCTTTTTACAATATTTCAAAAACTAACACCGTATAAATGTAAAATATTTGAAATATGTGGATACAATTTGTGATCTAAGTACAAAAAGATACAAGAATTACTATTTTGGGTACCATACTTCACTAGCTAATGTAATTTAAATTTATAGACATAATAGTGTGAAGTTGAAGGCATAGATTTTAGTTACCTCTGCCGCAACTTGACCGCGCGCCAAACTCCAGATTTTACACCCCTTGACTTTTTCGTCTGGGGAAACTTACATGAAACAACGAGTGTATTTTATGGTGCTAAACACAAGGAAGAACTTGTACAGAGAATTATGTCAGTACCAAGCTAACGAGATAAGATCCGACCCCAGCATTGTTCGTCTAGCTACAAGACAGGTACAGGCGATAAGAGCAATCGATAGCTTGTATTATAAGTTTCGAGCATTTTTTAAATATATTTGTTATTTCTAGTTGTAATTAATGTAAAAGCTGTTTTATCTACTATAAAAAAAATTATAACTTCGATATTTAGTGTTTAAAATTTCATTTATCTGTTTTCAAAATAACAAAGTCAATTCAAGAACATAGGTAAATCTTGCTAGGCTTAATTTGCGTCGTCCACGCGGAAAGCTAGTATTAAAAGAATCCTAAATACAATGACAATTAAAATGTTAGTGTACATAAGCCACAATAAGGACAATTCTAGTAATTATTCAGTTTTCATACAAACATTCGCACTTCTCAGAATAATATTGAGGCCTTTGCCCTGTAGTAGGAATCATAAATATCAATAAAAAGTATTAAAAGGATTAACAATTACCTACTTCCGCAAAAAGTGGCATATAATCCGTAAACAAAAGTTCATATCCTAAAACTATATCGTTCTGAATAAAGCTGTCAATTATATCCGTAAATAGACTGAAATTATTATACAAATAATGTTCATTAGTCAACAAGATTATACCGTAGGAAATGAAAATGCTTAAAAAACGAAATACTGGAACATTTAATTTTACCTTTTTATTAGTAATTATTTAACACACTCAGCAAAATTCTGAATTATGACTTTACGGATTCTTCTTGGACTCAGGCTACCCTTCCCATTCGTTTTGGTGGTTTAGGCACAGATTATATAATAGTTACTATGTAACAGATAAATCACTCCAAGGAAAATCGTCTATACCTACTCTTATAATAGCCTACTATTTTTTGTCGCAGACCGCTGCGCCCGAAAATGTGCCTTAAGTTTCGAACATTACGTTATTATTCCTCTGCAGCTACGCGACCTTGGAGTAAAACTAATAAAGTCAGGGTTGCCTCTTTCGATACAAGGCCTATTTTATTTGTAGCTTGGTTTGAAATGTTTTACAATGATATAGTGTTAAAACACTAACACACAGTTTTAATAAGTGGTAATAAACAAGAACTAAGATGTTACACATACATACAGTTCTTAACGCGATAATGGTTAAACAGTTTGAAGGTAAAAATGTTTACCTCCAAATTCAGCCCGACGTTTCGAACGCGTTGCAGCGTCCGTGGTCGCGGGAAAACTGGCTTTGGCACTGGTAACATTATCGCGTTAAGACCTGTATGTATGTGTTATGTGTAACAATCGCGAATCTTTAAAAGTGACTATCTAAGATGTTGTTCTGTGCTAAATTATTTTCAAGAATGTATTCATACATAGTTACAAAAAGCATCTGTGGGAACTTTCAGTCTGCCGTAAAATTATGATGACGTATTAAAAGATTTAAAAATTTCAAACGTTCGAGACTGATAAGTCCAGAATTATATTTAAATCTGAGACTAATACATGGCATATTATGCTTCTGGTTGCATTTGTACAGTAAATACCAGATGTATAAATAATATTACTTGATTAGTTTGCATAAAAACGAATCAACCGTAACACAAATAATTCAACAGTGCGTACGCGCGTGCCCGTCGGTTGTTGGCAGCCAACTGATTTACGCACCGCCATCAGTGCGCTCGAAAGTAGGCTATTAACGCCCGCAAGTACATTGAGTGAGAGATGCCTGGTTTAGGTACAAGAAAAAATTCTAGCATAGCCCTGCCAGGATTTCTTTCTTCTACTCACAAAACATCAGACCTTTTTAATAAAATACTCTGTCTATCTTTAGGCGTAGTGGAGGTGGCTTGAGCTTGGTGGTGGTGGTAGAAGCAATAAATGCCGGGTCAATGGCTTGCCCGGGGATAAATCTCCCCAACTTATTTTCCTCCCAAAAGAAGTAGGATGAACCGCTCTATTGTGTGCTGAAAATGAGCTTTTAGATCATGCTGAGAACAAAGCGGAGCGTGCTCGCTTACTGGCCGTCTATCAACCAGAGTTCGGTTATGGTTGCAGGCTCTCCCTTCAGCCAATGTTGGGACTCTGCTTGACAAGACAACTTTTTCATTAGCGGCTAATTAGGTTAGGTTAGGCCAGGACTTATCATCCCCATCGCTGCAGACGTAGAGATCGCTTGACCGAGTTGGGACACGTTGGTCTTTCCTGCCACTTGAGTGCTGGTAGGGCCTCCCGCTATGCCAGCAATAATGATGCAGAGCTCTTTTGCCACAGACGTGCCAGCGGTGGTGGAGCCCCCCGACATCTTCCGTAACGACGGCAAGTGACTTGACGGCATGACGCTCATTCCTTCCAACGTAGATACGCTTGCGCCATCCCAAATAAGCAGCATGTAGTCTGCTGCTGGTATGGCGGCAGCCTCTAATGTGTGAAAAGGCGCAAATATGCGGCTATCACTGATAACTACATATTAGTGCCTTTTAGAGTCGAGACCATGGGTACTTAGGGCACTTGCGCACAAGGTTAACTGAGTCAACTGGTGACCACGGGGCTGGCAACGGATTTGTTTAGCTATCTAGAGGGGCAATACTACCAGTATTTTGGGCGCCATTCCATATGGCAGCGCTGGGGATGATGTGTTTTATGTTTATATCAATTTACCTTCTTCTTTTCTGTTATTGTGTATATATTTTATTTAATTAGTTGGCTGCGGGAAATGCCGAAAAGTTAAAAAAAACAAGTACAGGCAGATCGCCTCCCGGTACCACTTTGTACCGTTTAGAGTCGAAACACTGGGTCTTTAAAAAGAGATAGGGTCCCAACGCTATCTCTTTTTTAAACAGATTTCCAAGAGACTGATTGACATCAGTGGTGACCCAAGAGCTGACAGCTACCTTGCACAGCATATAAGCATCGCTATCCAGCGGGGTAACGCTGCCAGCATCCTGGAAGAACCTTACCACAAGGACCCTTTTTATAATTTTTAATTTTAATATTGTATATTTTATAATATCTGTAAGTTGTCTGTAAATATTTAATACTTTGAATAAACGAGTATTAGTTATTAGTATTTATATTATGTAGGTTTTTTAGCAAATGTAAATATTTTAGAACTAATAATATGGCTTATATAAATTTCTTTTTTGAGGTTAGATATGAGTATATTAAGAAACATTTGGCGTATGTTTCATGGAAACATATTTTTTCAAACTACTGGTAAAAATGTGTGTCGCTGCCTCATACAGTTTCAGTAAAACTTAATAAACTGAAATGCCTAAACGATATGGGTTTGAATTGTTCGCCGAATATACGATATACGACATTCATAGATTCGTTTATGCAGGGCAGCTAAAGATAAGGATGTAAAAACGTTTAATTAGTCCCTTGTATATTTAAAATTAAAGGTATATGTAAATAGGTTCTTAAATAATGATTAACCAATTAGACATTGGTAACTCAAACAAAATAATCCTCATTCAAAACCGCCCACCTAATAACAACGCTTTGAAATTTAATAAGTGGGTATCAGTTTCGTGTGTCTGAAAGTGAAGGGAAGAGACTAGACTACGAGCAACGTGGCCGCGGCGCCGTGTGTATGACGTCTCCAGTCTCCACCGCGAAAGCCGGCTGCGAGCGAAGCCTGTCGCGTCAACTTCGGCAAAAGCTTCGCGCCTCTTGCCCCGGTCTGTCGGGTCGAATCGCACGCCGCGCTTCATATACTCGAACAACATGTGCCGCACGTTCACACATTAGACATTTATATAGTGAAATCAAACCTTTAACGGATTTCTTATGCACCAAGGTAAGACCTCAAATATTCAAAAACCTGTGATAGTAAATATAGCAATAAAAAGTCTGAAAGCGATAAGCATCGCTTGAAGTACCCATCAAGACGAGAAAAGACTATGTTAAGATATGTGTTTACACATCTATGAAAGAGTCTTAGTCCGGAATCAAACGAAGGCTTACAAACTTTGTGAGTTAAAAGGATTCTTAGGATAACACACGAGAACCGCATTTTACAGTGTAGGTAGGTACCTATTGCTTTGTCTATCGATAGAGCTAAACAAATCCTTCTCCAGAACGTTGTCTACGCGTCATTACTTTTATCCCCTTCAAAAGAACTTTAAAAAAACATCAGCCTGAGTGCTCGTTCACTTGTAACGTTTGTTTTGTGTAAAAAATGTTATGCTATTTTACAATAGTCTACATAAAAGGTGTTAGCGAAATAAAATTACGTAATTTCGCTAACACCTTATGTAGACTTTTGTAGAACACCATAACTTTTTTACGAAATCAATTACAAAATTACACAACCTAAATTCACGCATTACCCTGAATACTCATCACCTAAATAAGTACATGCAAGTAGGTAAAGTGAATTTATATTTTGAAATTATAGTATACAATTTAATAATAAATAATATTGGTTATATACAAAACGTTTTTTTCGCACTAGAATTACCTAATCAACAAATAACTCACTGATTTGGTTGTGAAAACAAAAAAGAACAAGCTACGCATAACCGTTTTCTTAGCATTAGAAAAAAATAAGCCAGTAACGATATTGTTAGCAAACAACATTTTCTTATTTCACTGAAAAATACCTACCGACGTAAACATAAATCGTATACAGTTCTACCGCAATTAAGACTTGAGAAACTTGTGTCTGTGGCAGTTAATTAAGTACGAGTAGTTACTAGAAGCTTTGCATAGTCACTACTGCGCAAAGCTTCTAGTAACTAAGCTATACAAAGCTTGGTACATGAGTGCTCAGCTGCAGATTTAGTTTAGTTTCACAGCTAAATACTTTGGTGCACAGCATTCGAGGTAGACGTGGAGAAAAGACCTTTTAGAGGATATTGTCTATTTATATCAATGTTCTTCCAAAACTGTTTGATTTATATGATTTGTAATGGTTGACAGTTGCTCACTAAAATTCTGTTTCTTTTTCTGTGTTCGGCGTAGGTTGAAATATAAAAACTACTTTGTTTTTGCGATATTGTCTGTTGAAGTGAAAAAGAAAAATAATATGTTTCCTTTAAAAAGTAAAACGCAAGAAATTTCTTTAAAAAGTAAAACTCAGGTTTTAAATCATAATAATAATGATAAATGTGATAACCATATTATTATGATGACGTCATCATGATGATTATTTTAATAATGGCAAAAAATAGGTACTCGCGGTACAGGCTCTAACTTTTAGCTCTTAGGTCTGATATTGCACTTGAAGAAATGACTGCCTGAGGCGGAATTATACCCTTTGTCCTTCGCATAGAATACCGCTTTGCAAGGAACACGGGTTCAATTTGTTTAAGTGAATGCTTATCACATAAAAACAATAATAAACAGCTAGGAAAAAATAGTTATTTGATTAATACGCGTATATTTTACTCATTATTGCCTATTGTATATAGGAACTATGACACAGGTAACTTAGGCTTAACTTAGGTTTGAGTAGCTAGAAAAATGGTTTTGGTACTCAAGGTCGACTATCAATACTATTACTAGAATCCTGGTTAGGAACAGAATATTCTGCAAGACCAAATATATATTTTTTAATTTCCAAAATCTGTAAATGCTCAATAAAATATATCCAAAAGTTTTATATTTTTTTCAGAAGCTTTTTCAATAGTGATTTAAAGTTTACTGACCCACTCTAAAATTCAACCCTGTATATTTTATTACATAGATAGTGACAGATATTTTAGTAGGACAAGGCAGATCCTTACTTCTGGTGCCTAGATAAAGTAATGTTTATTACTTTATCTAGGCACCAGAAGTAAGGATTAATTGATGTAAATATTTTGCCTCCAAAATATGTTATGTTCCTGTGCATACTAGGCGATGCGACAATAAGGACTTGTTTTAGTGTTTGGAAAAATCCTATCATCCAACAAGATAGTCTTATTTGAAATATTTTAGGACATATTAATCCATTAAGTGGTAAAACAGGTCATATTAAAAAATAAAAATTTGTCAATTTCATATTTTGTGAAAACACAATAACGCCCTTTTACTTTGAGATAAAATAAATAGATATCGCTCAGAAACCAAAGCTTCAGTTTCTGTTGGAAAAGCTAGTTTCGTTCAGTTAATTAGTTAATAGTCCCTGGCTCAATGCCTCTCTGTCACTCTTGAAAGAATTGAACAGACAATTAATGGAAATTACCTCAGCTGCGTGTTTTCATTGAATTGATTGTCCTGAACACCTTTCGCACTGAATTTACTAACTTTGTGCGCAATTAAAATGCCGCGTTATAACATAATGCAAGAAATGCGACTGCATTTAGAATGAACAAAATTTGGCATGACATTACAATAAAGCTGGACACGAGAAAGACCAACCGAACGGAGTAGATGCAAATGTGAAACGGACAGCTCAGTAGCCCGAGTTAAAGAAAGATATATCCAACATTCAGCATTTGAATAAGACGTAACCATGAATATTTTTAATCAATCGTTTATAATTAAACGACGTTTAAATCATATTTTACTGTTTGTTTACCAAACATTAAAAAAAATTTAAACATCTGTTTTACTTAACCATGGTCTTTGAGGTCGTTTAACCCACGTTTAGAACCAATTTTTCCATTATATGTCTGTGTTTCTATTCTAACATTCCTGGATTTTGTGTGTACTGTTTTTGACAGTAATTTTTGAAAGAAAAGAAATAATCACAAAATTATATTTCTGATTTTTGACAATTTATTAAAAAATATTTTTAATTTAGAATATTTTATATAACTAATTCAACAGAATGCAATCCACAAAGGAATCACAATCAATGGAATCTTAATCTCATTATCAGAGCAAACTTTATAATCGAATAGTTAAGGCAAAAATGAATTTCAAAAAGAGTTCAAAAGAACGAATCACCGACAGACGTTGTTAAAAGATTAGAGCATGTTGGTTTAACTTATGTTGTAAATAATGTGTTTGACGCGACAGGGAAAATGTATTCAAGGGGAGGGATATTTTAAAAACTTTTTGGCTACATTTGAAAATTCTGTAAATATGTGTAGTTTGTAGCAGATGCAGCGATAGTAATTCTTGTGATAACTTTAAGTACCAATAAATGATTTTATTGATTGGTTGTCGAGTCACCTAATGTAAATAATCCAAAATTGATCAGCACGATATTGATTTGCAAAATATTTCAAGTTTACTTTTTTTTTTGTTATGATTTCATTTATGATTCTAAAAATAAAGCTGTAGACGTAAGTCACGTTCAACGTTAATAGGGATCGCATTAAAACGCTGTCGCGAGGCTGTCGAAGGGTGTTTAATATTCCGTGTCAGACCGTTGGAAACGATATTAGAGTAGTTTAAAGACTCGATCGAAAACGTTTACGGTACTTTTAAGATAATTGAAAAGTTATTGTAGAAGAAATTAAATCTTATTAAAGTTAACAATTGAGTTACTTGCACAAAAAGTGCTTTAGCATTTTTTACAAAACTTTTGAATTTCTCTATAAAACGTGATGGGTTTCTTCAAACTGTGGGTAACAAAAGTGACAGTTAGTGTAAATAGACTGCTGGTGGTACTGCATCACAATTACAAGACTACAAAACATAGGGAATATAAGTATGTATAGTTGCTGCACGGGTAGGTACTATGTGTGCCGAACGGTCATCCTTTAAGTACTTCAAGGTACTTTTTATAGATTTTAATCTCTTTATGTGCGTCTCGCTCACAAAATTATTTGAAAATAATTTGACTCATTGAATCCGTGCCCATTTATACAAATTTTCTCGAGTTTCCTTAAATGCCGCAGTGAAGAAGTGTACTAATTTAGTCATCGAAATTGATGCGAAGATATGATGTGATGCAATCATCATCATTTAGTCCATCGAAGCAATCCTTACCACCGTTTATCGTTTACCGAAGCCATAATTAGTAGGAGGTACTATTACTATCTTACTCTCAAAAATACCTCAATACTTTACACTGGTCTTCTAACTAAGCAACTCACCTAAGAATGAATTAAAATCTTTTCAGGGTTTAGGGTAGTTCGATCTCCTATAATACCTATTCATAAGCATTATGATTACTCTTAAGAAATTATGATTACTCATTTTGTCTTAATATAAACACACGTGATACACGACACTCACGAAGACGAGTCTTCCCGTAACCACGGTCTTTGCAATTACGCGAAACGTCGGGAGTAAAAACAAAATACTTAGATAGGTACGGTGCATGAATTTCAATATTATTATAATATTAACACACGTGATCACGCGCGTGGTTGACATCTTAATCAAGTCAAGTATAGTGGTGTGGGCAGGCAGGACGCGGTGGGGTGGAATAGAAATTATGAAGCGCAACTTCACGTCACGCTTCGCAGAACAAGTCTAACTCAAACCCTCGTTCGCATAATAATAGATTCTCAAAATATCAGATTCTTAAAATCTTAGAAATTTGAATTCTTAATGAAGTCGTAATTGGAAATAATCGTGTAAAAAATGTGTGCTGATCTTACTTCTGCACAAAATATTTTTGAGAAAAATGATTTAAAACATGTTTGCAAGGGTCATAAACATACTTCCTTTATTTGCGTCAAGGAAAAATACTCTCTACAGAGCACGAAACATTTTTTTAAAATATAAACAGTTTTAAATTAAAGGACTCATTTTACGTAAGATTACACCATAGATACACACGGCCGCAAGTCAGACTACCCTACTTTACAATAAAAGCTATTTTCGTAGTTCAGAAGGGTAAACAGACGTGCTGCTAACTGTACATAGTGAAAGATTCATTTTTGTACGACGAGAACGATTCATTTGGCAAGATTAAAGTTTTTAATTCCAGAATTGTTCGATTATCTAAAACTATAAAAAGTGTATAAAGCAATGGTACTTTTAAAATTGTACCTACGCCACAGAGTAAGTACTAGTAGATAAAACCTACTTACGCCGTGCTTTCAGTTGTACTAATATACTGTGCATGAAGAAATAGCACGCAATGGTGAAACAGTAAAATTCAGAAGAGCAAATGTTATGGGTTTCATCATTGCGTGCTATTTCTACATGCACAGTATACAATTCAACCTAGTATCCCTATTGGGATACTAGAGAAATATTATGGGCAGAGCAACGAAGAACGTACTTTCTATAAAGAACGGCTTTTTACTATTCTCAAATTTCTCAAACAATAATTCGGTTTTAACTTAGAGATGTACGAGTACATGCAATAACGAACTAATTGTTCTGAATGCTACAAACCATGTGTTTCCAAATGTAACCGTGAAAATTTGCTAATTATCAGTTTTGCAACGCCGTTTTCGAAAAGAGCATTATCATCCTCAAAAAGAGGATAAATTGCAGTATTACTGAGATGCTATGACCAAAAACTATGATGACAAATGGCGTCGAACCCTCGACGTCATTTTTCATCTTAGAATTTTGGTTAGCCATTTGGCATCACCGCATAAATAGGAAAATACCAAAACACTAACCAAGTATGGATTCATTTTGTTATTTTAAAAATCCAGAATACAAAAAGTTTAATTAGATAGGACCAATTTACATTTTCATTGTCCATGGATGATGATTATAATCTTTTCGGAAGAAAACTGTGTTGTGCGAAAGTCCGAGTTAGTTTTATAAATTTGATTACTCAACTTCCAATGGAAGAAAGAACCTGGGGTTCAAGTCTGCTAAGGCACACTAGCTTTGTAATAGAATCGTAATTGAATAACATGATTTTGACATTTGGCCCATACTAAAACTGTCAAAGTCAATCTATTCAATTACGATTCTGTTACAATTTTCCTAATGTAATTTAGCAGACTTTGGCCCCTGAATGTTTGAAGGATATCATAGTTTTTGACACACGTACTAAATCATTTCAATGCGTACCTATCTATTCACTGATATCGGACGTAGCTGGTTAAAATCAATCAATCATATTATCTGATCGTATCACTTAGGGACATTCAGTATCGCTTCGTTGTGATTTTATATCAACGAGCATAAAGTGAGTACCAAATTTAGATTCGTCACAATTTATGAAGGGCAAGTCAAAATGCAATAATGCTCACACAACATATAGCAGAAAGAACCGTTGTAGTTGACTATGGGCGGCAATCAACTAAAGGCGTTTTAGAGTCATGCAGATTGGATCACGCACCCTGGTGCGAGTACAGATTATGTATCAAATCCCGCGACTGAGAAACATAATCTATGATGCCAAAGAACATTTCACATATCAGTGCGTTGTCGCGGGTGCTAAGCATCACAGATTATGTACTTATCTCAAACCCGCGTGTGAGCAAATCCGCACGACTCTTAAAACATCCTCATATCTTGTAAGTATAGTCACAGAATAAATAATATTACAAGTACAGAAGGACCACTCCGCAAAGTTATTTAAGTAAATAGTGACTCTTGCAACGACACAATAAAGTGCAAATTGAGATCACGGCACACCAATATTATAGCGTACATATGTAGAGAAAGAGAGGCATATATGTAGGCGCTTATAGTGGCACCTACATGTATGCCTCTCTTTTTCTTGCGTAACCTTTTAACCTGACCGCGTAGGGTCGATCGATGCGACACCAAATGCGCGCGTGAGTCGTAGATCTTACATGCGATACGGCTGGCTTGTGACATCCATTACGACCAAACGCCGACCGGTCGATGCGCGCATGTTCTTGTAGCTTTAAGCTAAATTGCTGAGTAAACCAGGCCTGGTATACGAGGGTCAAACTGAAAGTTCTTAGAACTGGCCACTTATAAACAATATAATAAAAAAAATATTCTAAAATTTGAAAATAGAACTCTTTGCCAATATTACTGAGTATATATTTCATTCATTTGTCATTTGTTTTACGACTTGGCGGCAAATTGAAAATTGTCTGTGTCACGTCAAAATGAATTTAACACGAGAAAATTTTCGTGCAATGATTTTTTATGACTTTCGATGTCATTTAAGTCAACAAGAAAGTTATGATAGACTACGATTGGCCTTTCACGATGAAGCCCCATCTCGTGCGACTGTTTACAACTGGTTTAATGAGTTTAAACGTGGTCGCACTAATCTCACTGATGATGTACGTGAGGGACGGCCTTCTACGGCGACGACTGAAAATAACATCTGTGTTGTGCGGCGTATGATAGAGACTGACAAAAGAGTGACCTATCAGCAGATTCGGACAAGCTTAGGCATCGGTATGAGTCAAGTGCACAAAATCCTCCACGAACATTTAGCGGTCAGGAAGCTTTGCGCCCGGTGGATACCTCATAATTTGACTAAGGCTCAAAAACTCCATCGTGTGGATTGGTGCCGTAAAATGATTGAAAGATTTAACGGAGGTGACTCAAATGCTGTGTTCGACATACTAACAGGTGACGAAAGCTGGATTTACTGTTATGATCCTGAAACCAAAAGACAATCTGCTCAGTGGGTGTTTCCTTTCGAGGAGTTGCCAACTAAAGTGAAGAGAGATCGAAGTGCGGGAAAAAAATGGTGGCCTCGTTCTTTGGAAGGATAGGTCATTTCGCAACAATTGTGTTAGAGGATCAAAAAACAGTTTCTGCAGAATGGTACACTATCAATTGTTTGCCACTTGTCTTGGAAAAAGTTCGAGAGAAACGACCTCGCAGTAGGATCCTCCTTCACCACGACAACGCCTCGTCGCACACCGCCAAGCGAACGATCGACTATTTGGCGACATCAAACGTTGAATTACTGGGTCACCCGCCGTATAGCCCCGACCTCGCGCCTTGTGATTTTTATTTATTTCCAAAAATTAAAGAAAAACTTAAAGGAAAGCGGTTTATGAATGCTGAAGAAGCGGTGGCTGCGTATCGCGATGCCATTGAAGAGACCCCTAAGGACGAGTGGGCAAAGTGCTTTTCCCAGTGGTTCCATCGCATGCAGCGGTGTATTGACGTCAATGGACAATATTTTGAAAAGATATAATAAAACTAATAACTGGCTAATGTAATCAGTTTTTGATTTTCTAAGAACTTTCAGTTTGACCCTCGTAGTACAAACTTGGTAATAAACCGACTACGATTAATCATTGTTGTATTTAAGTGTGATCTCTTCTAGTTTTGATAATTATAAAGCTTTTTGGAAAGAAGACTTACTAAACTAACTGTTACGGACACCCAATCAGTTACTTTATGTTTATATTTGAATGTTGTAATTTAATATAAGATATTTTGCGGATTCAATAAAGTTTAATTTTCTCTTAGGGCTTAGCATAAGAAATAATGTAAATTAGCTCAGGGCTTGTTTTATTTAATAAAGACAGCAAACCGGTTATCTGTTAGGCGATTCCCACTTGCAGTAAGTTAGGCAGGTAGGAACTAATAATAAAATATAAAGTAGGTAGTTTGGTACAGGGGCGAAGGAGACCCTATCTGGTCGTCCCACTCAGGCAGTGTGGGACCGGTAAGACCAATAGTCTGTCCCTGTCCCCCATCTCGCACTTTCCGAGGGTAGGTAGGAAAACCCGCAGAGGTAGAATGTTGCGAGTGGGAATTGTTAGGCTATCGGTAGGTAGTTGTGAAATATTGTAGAAAGAGATAGGAGATACGCATCGGGTGCCTCCCTCAGTATTTCGATGTTTTGAGGGTGGCTGTTGAACGCGTTGGAAAGAGTAACGTAGGTGCTATCTTTATCCTTTCGCCAGTAAACACTAGGGTGCTTTAGTCACTAAGTAAGACCTATGTAATTAGTATAAGTATAGGGCCGTGAGCGCCGGATTTTGTTAGCTGCAATAAAGAAGAAAGAAACAGGAAGCGTTTTATTTGAAGAATACAGTCCATAACATCGGGGGAACGATCGTCTATATATTGGCTCGAGTGCGTAGCTAATACTAACTAAACTATGAATGATTTATTGTAAAGATTGAATTTTACCTTCAAAAGTTTGCAATTTGTAGATTTAATTGAATGCAGAAAAAATAAATATTTTTATATAAAAAATATTATTATTATATAGAAAAAATAAAAATAATTATTTCTGCATTCGAAACTTTTAAAAATATTATATTATCACTCTAACTTAATTTTTTAAAACTAAGGTCGAGTAACAAGTTTCACTTTATTCATGATGAAAATTTATTTTAAAACGACATTTAAAATTGATTGTCTCTCTGCAAAAGATTAAAATGATCAAGACTACACTCACAATAATTCCTTAGAACCTTCCTTCGCCCCTTTCGACCTTAACATAGCTGGTGAGTAAACAAACAATTTGCGACCCTCGACAAAGGTCATAACTAGACACCTATTAGTTACATTGACACTCCCATAAAATGCAACACAGTAAAATAGAGCTTTACGCAATAATCAATACCAGGCACAGCTGTCATAGAGAAGCCCTCAAGCAAGACGGGACGATAAAAGAATACTAATAAGTGCCAAACGAGTCATGAAGATAGATAGGAAACAAAACACTGAATTGATTTATCGATAAAGGTTAAATATGTTATATCATATATCAGTACAAACATATTCACATGACATCTGATTGGGTGATTCATTCACGATAACTATACTGACCTGGAAAAATACTTACTTTTGCAGGGCAGTAAGGATACTAATTTGTCTATGAATTCTGTAATTTCCTGAACAACTGACAGCAGTTTAGTCTGGCGTCTCTAAATTAATCCGTCTCTTTTCACTTATATATCAGGGTAAGAGAGGACAGGAACTTAAAATTAATGGGGCCAATTGTACTCATGTCCGCAGCACCTCACGTTACCCATTTGATCTACGAAAACAGTTTAGTAAAACTTTTATTACGTAGGGAATAGAGGCGGTCTCAAGATCAAATTGGGATAGCCTAGCCATTCAACAAGGTAATGTGGCCAACCTCATGGGCATCTTTCCCCGGGACAGTGACCTTGGTCAGATATTTATTGCTAGGTTTGTAACCTCTAAATGAAATATCTAACTTGTAGCCGAGTTGAAAGTTTACTTATAAGTTATTTGTTTAACTATGTGTATTAAGCTTAATTTTTTTCTCATGTTTAGTTACAATGTAAATATTGTATGTAAATAAAAATATCCCTTAAATGACCCACAAATGAAACTTGTGTTATCTGATTAGTTTTGTAACCAAACATGAGAGTCATTACGTGATTTAGAAATTTAATATCAGTTAATGTGTGTGCATAAAAATATTGACCATTAGTATCAATTAGTAAATTAGTGCCCTTCGGATATTTTACCGTGGTCGTCAGTTATAATAACGCATAAAATAGTCATTAATCATATTGTACAGCTTTTCTAGGGAGTTGAGACTGTTGTCTATAATAACTTGTTTTGTCAAAGCACCTTCATGAGTTGTGTAGGTTTAAGAAATATTAAGAAATAATAATATCGTGTTATTCTAAACTGTCTCGTGGAATAGTGAAAAAATTGCAAAACATTGAATACAAAAACGAATTGCAATACATCTAATTGCTAAGTAACAACTATTTTTAATTTACAAACATCTACTGGTAACTGCATACCATTGGAAAAAAATATTCTTGATTTTTTTTTCATCGATTTCAAGGAGAAACTTACGGCCAAACAGAAAACAGTGAATTCAAACGATAAAGAAAGCCAAAAGGAATTCGACATTTTTATAGAGCTTTCACAGTTTTCCGAAACGTAATTGAAAACATAGCAGAATACGTATCTATCTAGTACACTGACTAAACGCATAAAAATGTATAACCTTCATTCCGGCGTTTGGTGCTTTTATCAGGAAATAAGAGGAAAATCTGATTTTAACAGATGAAGGTGACTTAATTTTATATTCTTTTAGAGATATCATTCTTAAGGAAGTCCTCAAGCATACTCATCTCATCACTGCTACCCATTAATTTACCAGTGCTATATATGCATATCCATGAATGTAATCTTTTTTTCCAAAGTATACAGTCGCAGATTGGAGCTTAACAGGGTAACCCGTAGGGACCTTAGTTATTTTTGATACTATTTTGGGTGGAATCCCAAAGGTGGTTCTTCAAGATTAAAAAACAATAAAGCCAGCTATGTCAAAAAATTGCATCGCAATTGCTTTGACAAACACAGCCAAGTGTTTTTTAGGGTTCCGTACCTCTAAAGGAAAAAAGGAACCCTTATAGGATAACTTTGTTGTCCGTATGTCTGTCAAGAACCTTTTTCTCAGGAACGCGTGAAAGAACAAAGTTGACATTAATATCAAATACTTATGTCTATGGTCCCTTGAAGCTGTACAAAAATCAGACTTTTAAGTCAACGCAATCAAAAGATACAGCCATTTTTGCCCTATTTTCGAGATAGATATGAGATATACGAGAAAGAACCATGAAATTTGGCAAGGAGGAAGGTACAAGTAAACGAAAAAGTACGAAAACCGCGAATTTGAAGAGCAATGGTCGCTGACGTTACCGACTTCAGGTACAGAAAAATTTCTTTCTCTTTTATTAAATGAAAGCTTCTTGCCAGCTTTTAAATGAAAAGGCAATGCTAAAAACCAGGCCTGGCGCATAGGGAAAGTAACTCGAATTACAGGTATATTAATAAGTAATTAATACTTATCGATTTTGAAAATATTAATGAAATAACAGTGGAAAATCTTTATTTCTGGATTGCTTGATAAAGAACCGAGCCTTCAACTTTACCACTTTTGTTATCTCAGCAAAATAAAGACTGGTGGAAGCATACTGTTGAGTACAGATTTAACAAAGCAATGCAAATAAGTATTACCAGAAAAATTAAGTCTACAAGATGTCCGTTCAATTTCATCGAAAGAAATAGAGTACTACCAAATCATATTTTTGGGAGTAGTGAAACGCCTAAAAGCCATTTTATTATGTAACGGTTCGCTTATATTTATTATACGATGCAACAATCTTTGATGCATCAATAATGATAATACGATACCATGACGATCCAGTGGAAGGGCCCCGCTTAATTATGTTTGAAAGAAGGTGAGGTCTTCATATTAGACAGAGGATTTACGGATGGCATTTCTCTTCTGGGTTCATATGGCTATTTTACACATATACTGTTTGTAAAAAGCGGTAAGTCAGCTGAATCTGGAAAATTAATAACGAAAAGCCACAGATTGGTCGCAGAGACAATTAACCGTCGATTCAAGCGTGACTTTGAAATATTTAAGACACAAATACTCAACACTATGAAGGATTTTGTGATAGCCGCTGCCATCATCAACAGTTTTCAAGAGTCCTATACGAGGACAGTAGGTACAAAAACAATTCATTGAAATAATAAATAATGTAAATAATCGTTTATGTGATTACATACTTGATCACAAATCTACAAAGAGTGGCGTTTATACGTATGCAACAAACCGATGTTCCTGAATTGACAGACTTCTCAAGTTTAACACATGAAGATTTAATTGACTGCTGTGGGCACTTACCTACCACTTAAAAAATAAATTAAAGAATTAAAAATGGCCCGCTCTTATAGCAGTGAGCATATCAAGCAAACAAGTGTTCAAGAACTTGACGTTTTCTACGATTCTGAGTTAATCCATATAAATGACGAAAACTGTGTCTTAATAAGATGCCGCATACAATCCAGCCACGTAAGAAGCAAGAACTATTTATTGTTACGCCTACGTTCTTTTTGATAGCGAAAATGGCAGGAATGGCATATCCGGATATTACCGTTCCTGCATTCACGGGAGGGAAACATTGGGCTGTTGCGCCCACGTTTTAAGCGTAATCTATACATGTAATTATTTTAATGGAGTTCACATTTATGTAGTGTTTTTTTCTTCTATATTATATTATTTTCAATGATCAACTTGTAAAAGTAGGTAATTATAACGCAACTGTATCTGTTTACTGCTCCTTATGCTAATACATTATGTTACCTCTGTAAAAATTCGAATAGCAATTTCACACATATAATTGAGCCCACTATGCAAAATTTAATTACTTATGTTTACCAATATTTTGAGTTACTTTACTTTTGTGCCGGGCCTCTGGGTTTTATTCATACTTCATGAGCATTGTCCTTTGGGTATACAAATGGAATTTTTTCGCGACTACGCCAAAAGGAAAGCTAATTTTCTACATACTTAGGTTCGAGTTTACCAACACAAATGTTTTATTTTTATACAGTCGTTATAATATTATTTTTATATGGGAATTTAAAAATTTGTGAACTCTGGGCCCTATTTCACCAACGCGACAGCGCGACAATTGTCACAAATCTTATTTAAACGTTTTTTTTTTAAATTTTTACGAGTATATATTATTACAATGGTTTTGTTTATTCTGTGTTTTTCTTAAACGCAAACCAACCAATTTCAATTAAGATATTTATCCGTTCTCTGTTTATTCTTCTGTATGAGAACCCCTCTAAATCGCTATCACAGCCGTACCTTTTGTTTGCACGGCGAAAACACTACAATTGTCACGCAAAACAGACACAGCTCCGAACTCATGTCTAGAAATCCCGACAATTCTACAAATATGTCGAGTTGTAAAAAAAACCTGTTTCACAATTCTACTGATACTGACAATTGTCACAGAAATGCTAGGAATATTTACAATTTTAGCCGTCATATGTCACTGACATATGTAAATAATGTAAATATACTAATGTAAATGTTTTTGTTTCACTTTGGTAACGTGTAGTTTTTTGGCGCACTTCAACATCTTTAAGTAAAAATACTACACATTATGTGAATTATGTAAAAACAAAAACATTATCGACAAAAAAGGTAAGGGGTTAGCCTCTCTACCTTTTTTGTCTTTTAAAAGTATTTTTGCTTACCTTATAAAAAGAATTATTGGTGATTCACAAATTTTGTTTTTTTCCTTATCATAGCAATATAGGTATAAAATGAGAGCCAGTGAAAAGGCCATTTTAAAAAACAGTTTTGTTTTTTCAATAATTATGTGTTTATATAATTAATATATAGAAGATAATAATTACAGATAACCCTGATGCTGCGAATAGTGTTACACAACTGTGATGTGGGCATACATCATAGCTGCGGCTCGAGGGGACTCGCGGCACTCTATTCACAAGCGTAATTCTACAACCAACTCTGGCGATGATCACTTATATTCGTAAGTTCAGTTGAATATTTTTGATATAATAATTTTAAAGTAACTTATACGTGAAAAATGTGAATGGAGAACTTTTGGCGACCAGCAAAACCAACCTTTTTTGCATTTTATTGTTTCTTAATTCGTATAGTTCCATATAAGAAAGTGAATTTCTGTATTTTTAAGTTTATTCATTGGTATAGTACTACTGTTAGTGTTGTGCTTTGTATTTTTTTCCTAATCTTTAAATTAGACATTTATAAGTTGCGTCAATCAATAGTCCAATCCAGTAACTTTGCGTTATTTAGCAAATGAAACCGAAAGTGGCAAAAAAGCGACATCAAAATGATTCGACTCCCAAATTGTGACCTTGGGACTAAATTTCATCGGACCAATCACATGAGACGCTTATGTCGTATTTCTCACGATTTTAAGTTTTTCGTCTATTTTTACAAAATGACTGAAAAGCTAATAAAAAGATCATTAGTTTTACAGTCTATTCGTTTCAATAAACTCCTCACTTTTTCCAGGTACCGCGATGGGAAAGTGTTTACATTATCCAGCTCTGCAGGGCCTCACCCTGGGCCCTCTGGGATGAACTCCCAGGGTATGACCCAGAACCAAGTATTAACGTACATTAAGAAGCCTTTTGCCGCCAACCCTCTCAGCCCTTCGCACATGCATCCTGAAAATCGACTAGAAGATGGGATCGAGCCGTTCGAAGAAGTAAGAACACATTTTACTACACTTTAAATTGTCACTGGGTCAAGCCTCGCCATCTTCCCTCAATGTCGGCGACTTCGCATCTTTCCAAAATTAGTTCGACATGCAATAGTCTTCACTATGTCAAATCTTGGCTTGACTATTTTCAAAACACCCAGTACTTACCAAAAAAACTTGCTATTTATTAAATACATATTTCTGGCGTAATAACCACACCAACGTCATCAGATACTTAGAGTGCACTAAATCCTTGTACAAAATTTTAAGTATCTATCTACCTACATGGCATTTATATTTTATGCCAACAGAAAGCCTCTGAAAGACCTATTAGAGACTTTATATTCGCCTCGCCCACTTTTGAAACTTTATTTGAGAAAGAAAGTAATGATTTATGTTACCTAGAAAGTTTTGTAATATAATAGAAAATATACCACAAACTGGTGATGTACTGGAAGAAAGTCAAGTGTAGCATTTCGATCACATTGTAAAAAAAAGAAACAATTCAAAAATACCCAGACAAGTTTGAAATAAAGTATTACGAGTGAACGTCAATTCTGCGTGTGTATGCAAAATAACAGTAACAAATAAAATATATCGGTAATAAGTAAAAGAAGAAGTTTTGGCAGACTGACTGACACAATTAAGAATCATCAGAAGATCAACCAATTTTGGCTTCGTTACAGGAGGGTGAGATGTTGGCATCTCACCCTCCTGTGGCCAAGCACCGATAACGTACCTAACCGTCCTTTTTTAAACTTTTTAAAGTTACTTTTTGATATATTTTGTTTTAGTTTTATGAAGTAAAGTTCGAGTATTTAAGGAGTAGGTTTAGTTTCTAGAGGTTTAAAGGTTTCTTTCCTTCCAGAATCTTCCTCAACTATGCGACTAATTATTGTTTTTACTGGTGTAGTAACCACACCAACGTCATCAGATACTTCTTAAAGTTGCCCATTGTAACGCTCTTATTTGTAAATAAAGACTACAGAAAATTCGAAAAAATAAAAAAGATCCGTGTTGGCGACCAGCACAGCCAACCTTTTTTGGCATAAAATTGTTTCTAAATTCTTAGTGTTCCATTAAAAAAAACTAAAAACAATTATGCCGTAAATCAGTCAGTCAGAAAATAAAACTCCAAGTTGCAACATAAGAGCCCTGGTTTTACTTGTCTTCTACAGTCCGTCAAGTGCCTCTTACTACGTACGGCAAGGGGCATTAGACGGCCATCTTGAATCTTGCCATGCTTGATTACATTACATTGGTAAAACTGCAGAAACACTTCATTACTCATATCAAGTAACTATATACGAGTATAATCAGTCCACATACAGGATGTCCCAAGAAGTATGGTAAAGCGGAAGTCCAGAGGTAGAGTACCTCTTGGGGTACCCGAATCACCCCCATGTATGTTCCGCGATTTTCCATAGTTTTCGAGTTATGCATTTATTTTTAAATTTGTAAGAATTTTCCACCTGAGCAACAAAACATTAAAAAAAAATTATGAGATTGCTTTTTTGCAGCAAAATCTTCGTAAAATTTACTTTTATGCCTAATATAATCCGATTCGTAACTTTGAATAGAATTACGAAAATGTTGGTTCAAAGTGTAAAATTTACGTTACATGAATTATAGCTTAAAATTTCAACTTTAAATTAAAAATCGAAAAAGGGGACCTTATGGTTTTAAATTAATTTCTAAAACTATCCAAACTCAGCTTTAATAACCATAAAAAAAATTAGGCACTGAATGGGCTACTTTTGGCTAAAACGACCTTCAAAAACATCGAGGCGGAAAGTTCTAAGTTATGCCAATAAGTAGGTAGCACTACTAGTACTAGGTAGCACCAATAACTGGCTAGTTTAATTTATTTGGGAAAATTGAGCACACTGCATTCCGTTGCAAGTCTTAAAGGAATGCAATGTCCACAATTAACCGACATCAACATAATAGTCCCAAACATCACAAAAATGCCAAAAGACTTGGCTGCGGTAGTATACGTACCACCTACTACTACTCTACAACAGTAAACTAATTTGGGTTGTCTAGAAGGTGAAGCAAGAAGTACCTATCTCTGAAGGAAGGAAGCCTATCGGCATAAAACGCTTGCACCTGATTCTTTAGTCTTTGAAAAGACTGACCAAAATTTCAATCATTGCGAAGCAACGAGGCCGAGTTCCTGACATAAATAAAGACAAAACTGTACGTGCATTCAAACTGCTGCCCCCTACTAAATTGACCTTGTGTTCAAAACACATAAGGAAGGTCGTTGAGCCTGCATGTTGATTCACTAAAATTCGAACAAACTGATGTGACCTAATTCACTGTCCCTTCGCAGTAAATTCAAACTAATCTTGATTTTTCATTTTATATGCATCTTTTGTCGTTAGTCTAAGGCCCACCTGCACAAGTCTGGATTAGCTAATCCGGACGTGCGCAAGTGGGCCTAAGGCATTTTAGGCTACGTCATAAATAAACTTTACTGTTGAAAGTTTTCATTTTGTGCAATGTGCCAAAAGTTTTGGAATAATCAAAATTTGTATTTTCTGTGCGTATTTATGTACGAGTATACCTCAGAACTTACACAAAGTTATGACATATACTCGTACAAAAATATTTATTATGATTTCTAATCCCACAAAAATCACAGTTACAATTAAATGCTTTGGTAGAATTTATGTGATGAAACTCTGGTTTGGCGAAGAGTTTTTGAAATAAACTAGATGACAGAAATTGACGGCTGTAAAAGCCACTAGCCATGCGCCTTAATAGTTCGGGTGGCAGTACTAAAAATACCATACAGTGGATACTAAAGTTAGTACCTAGTTAGATTAGTTTTAAAGAACTTTAAGCATTCTTCAAAACTAACCAATTTAAATACGTGGAGAATGTTGCTCCTTGGCCTCATAATTTTGTAACAACGATATTTTATTTAGAATTTTATCGTAGGATATGTATATAGTCATAATCAACTACTTTAACACGTTTAAATCCGCTATTTGTACAATAAACTGTGTACAAAAAGTTTAAATAAATAAATAAGAACAACAGTTGGAGATTATATAGATGTAACGCACAAATCCTGTATGGAACGAAATGACGAAAGTGAAAGGATCTCGACTGAACGTAATGACCAAGGAATGGATAAGAAGCTTTAGCAGGCTATTAAAGGGATTGGTTAAACGTTTTATATTTTATTCGACTCATGCGAATGAAAGTACAGTCGACAAAATTGAATCATGACCCACTTTGCCGATTATTCCTTTGTATTCATTAATGTAGTAAGGTTTTCTTCGCTGTCATGCATGTTGCACATAGTACGTTTTAAATATAAATAAAAATGCGTCATTACGGGTTAGAGATCTATGCAAGTTTAACCTTTATTATCACTGCACTAGACATGTTTTAGATAAACCAGTCTTAATATGAATTTAAAATAAGTCCATAATCCAAATTCTTTTCACTACGAAGAAAAATGTTTTATAATTTCAAAAATAAAAAACGTCGTGTGTCAGATGTCAAGCATATCTAGTAAGTCTGAAATTTTATAAAAATCTAAGTCAATATCTACAAACAAACCGTATAATGGCCAATTCGGCAGAACAAAGAGCTAAGAATAAGTCACAACACAGTCAGAACCTGGATCAGACGGCATGCTAAAGAGGGTACCCTCGAAGACAAACGACGACATAATCATGGCGTTCGTTGAATCACGAACCAACAGAGAGCGGACATGCAACACTATCACGAATGAAAATCTTTACAGACGAGAAATCATTTCGCTCTTCTTAACATGGTCGCTTAACTTCGTGGCGTTACGATAACACGCGATACACAGAGGATCACGTTGTGCCCAACCAATTATCCGGCTGAATTTCAGCTAACATGTGTGCCTGGATGGACGCCGGTAGTGTCGGAGAAATTGTTCAAATTTCTCCTCATCAGAACACTATAAACTATGTCAATTTATTGGAAGAATCAATGTTACCGACTTTGCGAACAGTTTACTTGCATAAAGAAGTGCCAGTATTCTCCTTTGTTCATGATAACTGTCCAGTGCATACTGCCAGAATTGTCTCGAATTGGTTTACCCAGCATGAAGATGAATTCACTCGTATACCATGGCCGTCTAGGTCTCCAGATCTTAATCCAATAGAAAATTTGTGGGGTTTGGATTGGGGAAGTGACATTTGTAGTCGTCTAATCGGGTCACTTTTCACTTTACCAATTTAATGCCACTTGTTAAATATATACCTAAAATAAATATTATATTCTTCAACTAAGTATACTGTTTTATTTCATCATGGCTAACACAAGTTCCAGTGGAACTTTTATGAAGAAACTGGTTCCCGACACAGACTTGGCGCCCGGCTGTGCCGAATCCCGAATATCTACCTACCTACCTGTGTGTTGCATTGCAACCCTTACCTAAGTTCTCGCCGATTTTCATACAAACTTATTGGTACAGATAGCGATCATAGCCTTGTCAGTAACTGTCAGTGTCTAATAAAATGATAACAGTTCGTTTCTAGGAAATGTATGTTTAAGCTAATTTCAACCTACTTGTATAGAATGACAGTAGAAAAATGACCATAAGGTGGGTCATGATTCAATTTGGTTGACTGTACATAAAAAATAAAAGTTGGACTCATGCGAAGTTTTATATGGATGTAATAAGAGTTGGAATCCTGAGAAAGTTGAACTTGTGCGAACAAAGGATGATACCACCTCCATAGCGTATTTATAGGATACCTAGTTGAATCGTAATAAATAGTAAGGACAATGAGAGGTGCCTAGGCAGCCGCACCTATGAATTTGGTACTCTAGACTACTTCTTTAGTAAGTCTACGTCTATGATTTTATCACTTTACTTTGATAAAATATTTTTTTATTTGGTACTTTGATTCGGATTGGAGTGCTAAGTGAACGCCGGAAAATCTCCTAATCATCATTATTGGGATTAAGGAAACAAGCAAAATCTTGTTTATTGAAATATTTTAATCTAGCAACGTTTGGTACTGACTGCGCCTTTATAATCGAAGCAAAAATGAACTGTGACAAACATCTCAAAAATTAATTTGCTTAAAACGTTTAGATTACAAACACCATATTGGTAATTGAGATTAGACATCGGAACACGATCAAGTTAATGCATTAACTTTTAAAGCGGCAATTAGACATATTAGGTTCGGCGGTGGTGGTCGGCAATCAGTATTTACAACGGAAGCTACGGTGAACACGTCACACGGCTCCGCGCCTCAGGGAAGTCAGCTATTCGCTCTTCATGGCCCATTGTTTCATTCGATGGTGCCACCTTGGACACGCACAGACTATCTATTAATTTCGTATCAAACGCTCATTCTCATTTCGGCAGTCGTTCAAACTATAGACAACTCAGTGCAAATTAAAAGAACGCCGAACAATAACAGTGGAATCTATCTTAATTGAAGACTTGTCGTCTCTCATACCTATTAGTCGTGTTAACTAAATTCCTTTAATTGAAGTTCGTGCTAACTCGGTATCGTGACCGAACCTTCTAACAATTACTCCGATACTGATCTCTACCATTTGACGACAAGTCTTAATGACTCCATTTATTTGAAGACTTGTGTGATGGACAAAAGTGAATCACCAACCGAACGGAATAGAAACTGAATGCAAGAAAAAGGCGTGGATAAAATATGAGTCCAGTGTATACGATTCATAAAATTGGTCTAAACAGCATGGGTTCGGTAAGTTGTGTACCTATTTTCAAGTCATACCAATGGAATTGTGGTTACCAGCTTTCCTAATTTATGCCACTTATGTATTTTTTTCCTTCTCTTTACTTGACATTAAATTGTCACTAAAATAAATTTTAATGTTTACAATTTTATAACTGCTAACCTGCATTATGACGAATCCAACAAGCCTATTTATTAAAGCCGTTTAGGTAATGATGCGACTGTCGTTTTATGACTTTCTTCTCAAGATTCACACATTTTTAAACAAAACTGTATTATCTTGAGCGAAATGAATAACTAAAGGTTCAGTAACTTTAGTAACTTTAAGTACACATGGCCTCACGTTAGACTACCCTTCTTTGACATTGAGACCACCTCTGTTTCCTACGTAATAAAAACAATTTTCGTACTTTAAATTGGTAACCTGAAGTGCTGCTGACTGTACATCAGTTGTGTGAAGGTAAAACTCAGTGTTATGTTAAAACAAAAGAAACATGATTTTAAGGGTTGCCAGCACAAATAGCGGCAATTTCAAATCTTGCGTTAATTCTGGGACATGCTTACGAGTTTTCAGCACAGAGGTATTTGATCGACGCTGTAAACTATAGAGTTTTATGACGATAATCAATTTGAAAATACTTCAAACTTTAACTTGTCATCTTGACTTGAGGAAGAAGTGACCTCTATGAATACCATTCTCGAGATGGTTTCGAATACTTCCTTGAGGTTACCTTAGTTGATGCGTGGATGAAATCTCAAGTAAACATCTTAGAATACGAGTGTAAGATTTTTCTGCACTTACATATAAACAATATAGGCTCAAGAGTTGCAAAAGTTTACAACAAAGATATTCGCAACACAACCGACTCTGTTGTAACTGTTCTGTACTCAATAAGTCGTGCGCAAAGTGATTTTCATTCGTACAACACAAGAAAAAAAAACTAGTCGAAACGAACTTCACGACCGTTTGACGACCGTCTTGGTGTACTGGTTCGCGCCCGAACTTCTGAACCAGGCGGTTGCAGGTTCGAATCCCGCAAGGGGCAAATGCTTGTGTGATGAACACGAGCATTTGTACCTAAGTCATGGATGTTTATAAATGTATATAAGTATGTCTATCCGTTTCCTAGTCGCCATAGCACAAGCTCACGCTTAGTTTGGGGCTAGGTACCTAATTGGTGTGTTTGTTGAAACAATTTATTTTTATTTTATTTATTTTATATAATCAAAACAAGCAACTCATTTTTTGGATATTGCATAATTTTTTAAACAATTTAAAAGTAGAACCTCTCAAGTTTTCGTAATACCTTTTGATAAAAAATCACATAGTCAAGACTAATTTACGTCTAAGGGGTAAGTATATACCATGGATAATGGTAGTATAAAATTCAAGACTACTACTATGACAATGTGTGGACACTCTAGCCTGTACTTAAGGCCCAACTGTCTGTTGTAATTGCTTCGTTTCTGTGCAGATTTCACACATGAAAATGGGTTTTTAGCAGTTTCATGAATGCGAATTTAAACAAAACAAAAATGTATTCCATTCATTTTCGTCTTTGTGTACTGAGAGACTAGAACTAGAGTTTCTGATTTCTCAACTATTTTTGTCCTAGAGGCACGAGAATTCTCTAGCCCAAATACTCGAGGCTGTTAAAGAAGCACTCTGTTAGGTATTAAAATTTAATCAAACTGAATAAATTTCTTCTATTGCAACTGCACTAAATTGAAAAAAAACGAAACATGAAAATCTCTTAACACAGTAGGTATATGTAATTAAATCAAATTTCACTTACAAAAAATAATCGACTGTGTCATCCGGTGGGACTCGAACCCACGTCCCTTCGCTATCCGGGCGAGTGCTCTTACCAACTAAGCTACGGAGGACGTTAGTCAGTCGACGAATTTTTGCAAGTGCTTGCTACGCCAGTGAGCCGGCGTTCTAAAATAATTGCTTAAGTTATAAAAATATAACAATATCTATATGTAAATCAAAGCCTGTGGCCACGTGGTCCTACTGCCTTGTCCTACCGATCGGACTAGATGAACTTTTTTTCCTGTTGGTTCGACTAACTAATCGGACTACTGACACTATATTTTTTTAGACCATTTGGTCCTACTGAAACCAACACTGACCTCCTCCTTTTTTGTGTGATGGAACCTTCCATAATTGCCCACGGGCATTTCAGCAGTTGTATACGATACATGCAGATATTGGTTCATCAACACAGTTTATAAACGTTGTTTCGGTCATATACGCCTTTATGTCAGACCAAAAATCAGAATCCTATGAATTATTGCTTAATATGGTTAAAGATCAGATTCCAGCTTTTAATCCTCAACAATTCATGACTGACTATGAGGTAGCAGCAATGAGTGCGATAGAAAAAACCTTTCCGCAAGCAGTGATAAAAGGTTGCTTTTATCACTACGCGAGAGCATTTTGGAGACACGCACAGAAATTAAAAGTGACAAAAGCACAAAGTCAAAAACTAATTGTGGCTTTAGCTACTGTACTCCCCTTCTTACCATCTTCTTTCATAAGGGATGGTTGGGCCCACATACTAAATGACATGCCAGATGATGACGTAGGCCTGGCTAAATTTGAGCTATACATGGAGTGTCAATGGCTTAAGAGTGACAATTTAATTTCCAAGTGGTCGATCTTTGGACAACTCATCCGAACCACAAATAGTTTAGAAGGTTGGCACTTAAAAATAAATAAGGCGGCTGGGTAGAGGAAGCCAAATTTAGCAAATATTCTCAACATTTAAAAAAAAGATTCTGACTTTTATTTGATTAAAATGAAAGGTGGCC
Organism: Pyrausta nigrata; assembly: GCA_949316185.1. Lineage (NCBI taxonomy): Eukaryota > Metazoa > Arthropoda > Insecta > Lepidoptera > Crambidae > Pyrausta > Pyrausta nigrata. The sequence goes on from OX438936.1 coordinate 9,224,705, forward strand.
TGCTTGAAAAACGAAGAAAGGAAGTTATTCGACGATACGAATTCATATCGAAAACAAACACTATGCTTGTTGATTATGATATGGACTTTGGTTTTTTTTAGAAAGATTAGCATGGAAAGGCTCGCTTTTTTAAATATAAGTTACTACATGGAGTACGGGTACACACCTACAATTTTATATAATTGTTATGTTTTTATTTATTTTAATTGATGTTATTATAGTTTTAGTTTTGTTATACCTTCTTACTACTTTTTTGCCATAACTACTTAGCGAGGTTTTTAGCGTTTCGATCGGTAAGACGAAGTGAAATACAATTCCTTGTACTTAGTGCGATTTATAAAATAAAATAGTTCACGTCGTCCGATCAGTAGGACGAAATGGAATTATAATTCCTAGTCGTCCGATTAGTCGAACCAACAAGAAAAAAAAGTTTACGGCGTCCGATCGGTAGGACCAAGCGGAATTACAATTTCTTGTAGTCCGATTAGTCGAACCAACAGGAAAAAAAAGTTCATGTAGTCCGATCGGTAGGACTAGGCATACTGCCTGGTCCTACTGGACCACGTGGCCACAGGGAAATCAAATCTCAATACTACCAAGAATTAGGCATGAAGAACTGAGCCACAAAAAATCTGCGGCAGCAAAAAGCTTTACCATTACTATACTTATCTGATTTCTAGTACATAGGTTTATCGTTTTATCAGTCATTGGTATTTATTAGCCTTATCATTGGAAAAATTGGCTTTAAAGTGGACGTTTGTCCAAATTAAAAGCAACTTTTCCAAAGATTTGCGCGTTTGCACGGGTGTGTTTGTGTAAAAAAAAGCGACGAGCGCGCAGTGATGGCTCAGACATTATTACGCAGAAACCCCAACTTCCAAAAATTTGATTTGATGCCTAGTGAATTCACGAGGCACCAGGTATTTTTTTCGGTGGACACCCTATGAGGAACAGAATAAAAGAAAGGGGTATAAACCAGCAAACCTGTTAAACTAGGAAAGAAGACAAAGATAGAACCAGCTTCAGAAGGATTTTCTATCGAACCAAATTCCTGTAATCGTGTTTCAAGATTCATAATTATTATCTTCACGATGTCCTGAATTATTAATATTATAGGTTGTCTCACGATTAAATTGTTAATATGAACTTTTTCAATGCGCCCGTTCCTGACTGAGCTTCTTATACACGTTCACGAGCATCGAACATATCGCCGTAACTAATGTACCTGTTTATTTTAATTGATTTGTGGCAGTGACTCGTTCTTTTTTCTATCGTTACTTCTTAGAACTTGCCAAATTGTCTTGGTACTTTCATTTTCATCTTATGCAAATGTATTATCTATCACGTTCGGCGATTGATTCTACACACACTTACTATCATTTAAATGTCGCTGTAGAATACTTCATGTCCTACATCGGCGTTCGTAATACGAATACTAGTAGACTAATTGCAAATTCATTTGACCAGCAAAATTCGGTCCGATAGTAACAAAGGGTCATTTTCTCTCTTGATAATTAACAAAATGATGGAAATGGGTCATTACCCATAACAAACACAACTCGTACGTCACATCGTCATGTTAATGAAGTAATTTCGAAACAAACAACGCACAAATTGAATACCTATCTACCTACCAAGTCCACTGTCATCAGTAACACATTCATGGCTTAAGGCTCTGATGTCATAATTGCTAGTGTTTGCATTTTAATGGTTTGTTTAAATCTAAAGTATGGATAAATTCCGAAAGAATTTCACCCATTAAAAGTAACAAAATATGATGAATGATGATTTTCATTGTGCACATCACATGACAATCATAATTCATCATATTTTTTTTATACTTTAAATACATACATAGGTATAAGAAAGTATTCCTATATACCTTGGTTACCACGCCATAAATTCTTCAAAGTCCGAGACAAAAAAATTGCGGCTTTGCCACATGAAGGAAAAGTAAGTATCTTAAATATTGCAGAAAGATAATTAAACTGAAAGGACACAATGTAAAATTTCTTGGTCTTCCTTTTATTCAGATGCAAGGTAAGTAATTGGTAAAAAATAATCTTTCGTTTTGATCGGCATCGTAAAATTAAGGATGTATTTTTTACCGTTTGGCGGATTCGATCCCCGGTGAAGACATGAGCATGTTAATTTTTTTTCTAAAGCAAAATGAAGTCCTTTCAGTAAAATTGTCTGTATGCAATATTTCAATATTTATGCTTTCCCTCTATGTGGCATAGCTTTAGGATGACCTGTACAGTTTGCAGAGTTATTTTTGAATTACAAAAGCTCATAAATTATTTTTTATCGAATAAAAATAAACTTAAAGAGTACCTTCGCGCGTTGCATTCTATTAATCTCAATGTCACGATTTGTTCTGGAGGAAACTATTTTAGATTCCGTACACAATTCTAGATTCGACACTTACGCACACCATATAGGTGTAGTGTACGGCAACCACACATTTGTTTTACCCCTGAGTACACCTTTTCCATAAGAATACATTTTAGAGCCAAATGTGATAAGGAAATTATGTACCTTTTATGAGGATGGGTACAAGGATTCCATTATAATAAATTCACTTAATAGACGTACTACCATGTACGAGTACTTGCGCGGCTACGTACAGGCCATCTCTGTTTTTATGTCATGGAAAGTATAATAAATGTATCTAACTAGATAATTTATTTACAATTAGGTAAAAATATACCTATTAGCCACGATTAGTTGTTGCAATGTCTAATTTGATGCCACATCTAGTCCATAGGCTACCTAGCCCAGATATCGGTACAATTTAAGCTTACCAATTTTCTTTTTTCAGTAGTATGATGATAAGTTTATTATGATATTAAAAAAACATGATTGCCATTTAAAAATGGAAGCTAACATAAATGACCGCCTCCGCGGACTGGTTGTGTTGTGACATATAGGTAGTTGTTCGATCATTTTGCAGACAAGGGAAGCTAAAAGAGTAGAAAATTTTACATAACAATCTTATAATTTAAGCTTTGTGTAAATCCACTTGAATTTACACTTTAAATTCTGACAGTTTAATCCAAAAGTATGTCTGTCAGTTACTTAAAGATCACCAAAATAGTAAAACAAAACCAACATAAATACTACACATCCAAAATTCAACCTCCTATAAGTGAAAATAGCTTACATCAACAGTAAAAACGAGTTAATTATAACAGCTATTAGGCAGAGATAATATTGGGACAACTTTCCCAAAATACTAAATCCAGAGGATCATGGATGGATGCTAGATGAAGACGGTACGTTTAACTTCAAGTTTGATTTAGAATCATGCAATTCTTCTCTATTTAAATGACAAAATTACTTTTTTGTAACAATCCAAACAATCGCCTTCAAAAGCATGCTCTGAAAAGTTGGAAATAACTTTTTTATCGCCAAGAAACGGGGAAAGTTGTCGGTGACAGCATAGACTTACCTACACGCCATACTCGCGTGAATACTCTGAAGCAGCACCGTCTTCCTTCCACTTGACGATAGAAGTTAAGTTATTTCAAACTTATCCATGCCTTTTTTTAAGGCGGTTATGTTATTTCAGTGACAAGTACTCGATTTGACCGTACTTAGTGAACACAATAACCCAAAAAAAAATAGAAAAACTGTGGTGAAAGTATCCACAAACTCCTGCGTTAAGAGACGTAATCCAGAGATGTAAGCAATGACTCCCGTATGTAAATGCTTGATTACCTAATGACTCTGTAGCAAAAATTTGAATTTTCAGTAGAATCTGAAAATTCCCTGGATTTCTCCAGGATTCCATCATCAGATCTTGACTTATACGAGTCAAGAGAAAGTAATTTTTCAATTAAAAAGATAATTTTGAAAATCAATCTATAACTGACGTAGAAATCGGTAAAGATACAAAGTAGATCCTCCTTTTTTGACGTCTGTTAAAAATTAAAGAGCGGTACTTTTAAAGTGACAAGTCTAGCATTTATCTTATTTAAACTCATGTCAAATTCTATCGTTTGCTTGTTGTTAACAAATTAAAGTGCACAAACGCGTGCAGACCGTTGAAACTGTGCAAACAGTACTGAACGAAGAAAATATTAGAGATGTGCCGAGTCAGACTGACTCGAATACCTAGCAGGTACTCACGTACTCGAATACATAAAATACGGTATTCGGATCCTCCATGATTGGAATTCAGGATTCGAGTACTTAACGGTATTTCGAATCCTAAGTCGTGTACTTTAATAGAAACCTTCTGCTTAACGCGTACAGACGAACTTTGAATGGCCCGTTCACTTTAAAGTGCATTGTGAAGTTAGTCACGCACACCGCGTGTCTCACTAATGGTTACATTTTCGTTGATTAAGCACTAAGAATTATTATTTTATCGAAGATTTATACGTTTACGTTTTTAGAAATTGTTCTTTTTTTTCTTAGAGTAGGTACATTTCCCATTGATCAAACCTTTATTTTTTATATAATTTCAAAGTTTTTTTTAGTTATATAAACTTTAGTCAGACTATGAAAACGAGTAATTAGTGATTTTATAACTATAGAGTTTATTAGATAATTATTAGTTGCTAGGTTTAATATGCCGTGCCATACTTTGACGACCTCCGTAGCTGAGAGGCGAGCGTGCCGGACTTGGCGTCGTTTCATCTCTGAGGTCCCGGCTTTGATTCCTGGCTGGGTCAATGTAGGAAATAAAATTTTCTATATTGTCTCGGGTCTGGGTGGTTGTGGTACCTTCGTTGTCTCTGATAACAAAACACGAGTGCTATAAGCTACTTACTATGGAATAAGGGCAATGTATGTGATGTTTTTGTTTCATAATTACCAAAGGCTGATTATATGATTAAATGAATGAGTATACAATAATCTGTTATTATTTACATTACCTACTTTTCTATCGTTCTTACATGCTTTGTGATGAAATATTAGGATATGTTGTCAAAGTTCGATTCTAAAGGTACTTGAGTCCACTAAAGTATTCGAATACTCGTGCCAGTACTCGAATACCTGTCGAGTCTTAATTCGAATCTTTTTTTAACGAATACCAAATTATTCAAATACTATAAATAGCCGACTCGGAAAAAAGTCTTCTGACAGTTAAGATAGGTTTTAATTTTTATTTACTTGACAATAACTTTAAAATTAACGATTCCGATGCGCGAGACTATCGCAGGAGCAGGCATCACGCACGCAGTACTTTTATAAAGAAGTGTCGTCCGACGTCAATTCTTTGTATAAAAGTGCAGTATTTAGCTGGTGACTCGGAGTTATCTGAATGGTTTCCCCCGAAGTCTAGGGGCGTACAGTCTTGTACCGACGAGCATTGGTGTTACCGGCCAAAAAAAAAATTTTTTCTTTAGAATATCAAGCTCTTTCCGATTTAAGTTAACATTACTTTTTGATTTTCCTATAGGTAGATAATCTTTAATCTCAGATCATAAAAAGAATCTGAGGTATTACCTAATATTAACCAAAACCTGCTATTGAACATAGCAGGTTTTGGTAATACCTCAGACTGATAATATTCAGCTAAATTATATTTCAAGATTGAATTAAAGAAGAGCTGTGGACTTATTACCTTTATAAAATTCTTTCGCAGTAGACAACTCATAAAACTTTTATTGCCTATCTAATGCTACCAAAATCTAACTTATATTAAAATTCTATACGATTATAAAATCCATTTAATGTTAGATGTTATCAAACATCACGTATTTGTTATTAACTTATTTATATTCTTCTTTTAGAAAGCTGAGATAAATGTCAGGTGTTATAACTTATTTTAATCTTAAAAGTTTAAAAAGAAATATTTCTTCGAAGCTTTTTGATTTGAAGATTTATGTAGGATAACAGAAATATGAGAACAAAGGAAGCAATGGAGAGGATTATAGGAGGATCAGTGCGTGACCGATTATTAGATGTTTTCCGAAATGATGGTGCCCACACTCGGTTTTAGATAATGAGTCGTAAAGAATCATGTTTCCAGACACAATAAAAATAAATATTTTTGTACCTACCTACCTACCTAAAAATATTTTTGTACCTACTAACTAAAGCCAGAGACAGTAAGAACATTTCTCCTTTCTCAATTATAAGTGTTATATTAAATATGACATAGGAGGATAAATTTTAATGTACTCAAAGCGAGTTGCTAAGAACCGTGACTAAGATAACCATTTAACAGGTGATTTATGTTTGTTATCAAGTACTTAATATAGTGCAACCGGGCCTAAATGTTCAGTGCCATAAAAACATCAAAACATATAATTACAGTTACGCTATTGTCCGATGAAAATAAATCCCAGCTCACTGTTTGTTTTGATGATTTCGCAATTATCGGAGTCAGTTGCTAAGCAACGCGCAAATGACGACACTATTTCTTTATTCAATTTAATCTAAGCCCCCTGCTTATAAGCGAAACTGTAATCATCCACACTAACCTTTGAATTCTTTCTCCATTGCTCCTTTCTTGTTATTTCCCGTATCATAAGTATGTCCTTTATTATTTAGGTCTTCATATCAAAAGCTTGATTCATAAGATGGAAAATCATCAATTTTGCAGCAGTTTTACAAGAAAAGCAGCGAACGACAGTCATTTCATTCTTTTTTTCTATTACGGGCGCTAAGTGGCCAGGACGCGATGCTGTAGAGGTTGAATACCAAATTATGGATACATTCATTTTTAAGACTTGGAAAACTGAAGACAACTTATTATGGATGTCACACATCTCTAGCGACACGGCTTAGCTCATCCTTGAATGAGAATATTATGCTCGTGGGGAACTTAATTAACTCACTACATATGTATTTAAAAATAAAACCACTAATTACAAACTCATGTTAAGTCTGCATTTAACTGGTAGCAAAATGTATGGCGCGCTAACGTGGTGAGCTTTGTAGGGGTTTTTTTGATCGACTGAAGCACTTATTTTACCATCCTATTTGTAGCTTCCTAACTGGGATCCTACTTAGGATCCTAACTAGAAAGGTCGCATCCTACTTAGGATCCTAATCCTAACTAGGAAGGAAGTATGGTTAGGCAGGTGCTCTACTCTGAAAACGCATTGTCCGCATTTTTGCGTCTAGCCGTCGCGCTCAATCGCATTGACATGCTGGCATTAGTGACAGGAATGGCTACAGCCGAAAAAACAGATATCGTCTTACAGAGCCCCAGACAGGAAGCGAGCTTCCTAACTAGGTAGGGACGAACCTAAGTAGGGACCTGCGATTACGTCTTCCTATTTGCTAAGTAGGATGCTAGCCAAATAAGATGGTGTGAATAAGTGTTTAAATTGGGTTAATTTTGTATTTTTAGGCTGTAAGCGACGTTAACACTGGTACAAGTTGGGTCCGAAGACAATTTTCCCGGGTAGCCCGCAATATCCGGTACCGCATCAGCGGTGAAGGTCGAGCTAAGCCACCGGACTGGTTTCTGGACAAGTTCGCTGCACAAACATTCACAGACCCAGAGGAACCGATCTACCAGGCCAAGAGATCGAAGCTGCTGTGCGGCCTAAAGCTTGCTTTCGACCCAACTCTCCCAGCCCATTATCACGTATGTAAAAACTATTATTTATTTATAGATTTTCCGTTGCACGAGAGTTTCATATTTTTTAACCAAATTAACTCCAGTTATTACGGACATATCTCCTACTTATACAGGATGTTTGGTGCATTGTTTGCCAAATTGAAATGGTGGATAATGGGGGTCATTTGCTACCATCTCAGCTTCAGAAAAAAATTATAGGCCTTACAGAATTTAAAATTATTTTTATTTCTTTTTTAATCCTAGAATCCAGTATTAAAATTCAATTAAAAAAAGTTAAGCACATTTTGCCGTTTTTTTTATTATTTTAAAACTTTACTTTTTTTTAATTTTACTTTAAATACTTAATTCTGGGATTTAAAAAAAATAATGTAAACAATTTCTAGAGTAAGGCCTAGTTTTTTTTGAACCTGAGATGGTAGCAAATAGTCCCATTACGGCCATTTCAATTTGGCAAACGATGCACCAAAAACCTTGTATAATATTGTATCACAGTTTTAATTCCTTTTTCGTTTCTATTATAAGTATATTATTATTTGCTATTAATTTATACTTAACTAGATACACATATCTGCTGATCTAAAATGCACAAACATTCCAGACGTAATGATATTACGTAACCCACCCCTGTTTGCTAATGGAGACACGAGATAAATGAAGAATTCACAAGAATAATTTCAGTGGAAAGCAAATAGCAATAGTAACCTGCGTACATCCCTGAAGATATTAGCTAACTCGTAAAATGTTTACATAAGGATGATTCGGCTTAGTAAAGTTGTTAATGATAGATCGTCCAACCCCGTGTCCTGCTGGAAGCGCTTCCGGAAGTACGTCCGATTTTTTCAAAAAGTCCTGCTGGAAGACGGAACTTGAGTCCTGCTGGAAGTACGGGTTTGTATGAAATCTGCTCCTGGTCCTTCCGGCAGTATGGTGACCTTGACCTTGAACGTTCGTATCGCCAGGGGTGGTAAACATTGGTTTGCTTTTATAAAATACTAGATTACCCGGTGAACTTTTTATTGCCCACCTAAGAAATTCAATATAGTACCTACTAATTTGCATTGAGAATGATCCAGACCATGCAAGTGTGTAAAAAAACAACGCAGAAGTATTTTATATTGTATTTATTAAATATGTAAACAATCAATTTATTATAAAAAAAAACTTACCTGACTCGTCATTCGCTGGATTTATCAACAAAGTGGGAATAATAGTGCATTTTCCGTCAATATTCCATCCCACTCTTACTTTGTTTACATCGGAAACACGCACAATAGCTCCAAATATTTTACACGTATTATGATTCTCGCCCAAATGTTGGCGACTCCAGGCGTGATCGGTGCCGGGCAGGTCGAAACACGTCGCCGGCGCGCGAACGCGCTGCCCGCGTCTATATCCGAGCGCCATCGCATGCTAATTGAATAGCGGTACCGACTAGTAATAAATATCATATACAGGCGAAAGAGAAAGAAATACACTATTTTTTCATGCAAATTTGAATTTTGAATTATAATTATTTAAATAACTGTGACCCAATAAAAATGCGTCCTTTCGGAAGTACAAAAAATCCTGCTAGCAGGACGCTGGACGACCTATCATTAAGGCTCATACAATAAGTCGAGAGTCTAATGGAAACGCTATTCATGACTCGTGCTCTCCATAAACCAATCCATCATTTTTGACGTGTTTTGAAAGCGTCTTTGAATGGTACTTACCTACTTTGGGATCTTGTGTGATATTTTTGATAATATCTTGGTATCTAGCTAGGTACATTGTACCTACCCAGATAGAATTTAATCTAACTTACATTGACGTTGTTGTATTTCAAATACAGTGGTTGGCTGTGGTGTCACTCGCTATTTTATACAACGTGGTGTTTGTCATCGGTCGAGCTGTTTTCTGGGAGTTGGACAACCTTACTTCACTGTGGTTCGTCCTGGATTACTTGTGTGACACCATTTATCTCGTTGACACAGTTATACACGTGCATGAAGGTTTGTAGGTCAATTTTGTTTATTTCAATTGTATGATAAGTAAGATAAAATTATTAGCGCTATGCGAATGAAGTTATTTATATCAAAGTCAATATTACAGTTTACACCTTAACTTTTAGCCTCTTCCTTTAACCATTTTGTAACCAACTTCCTTTAACCATTATAGCTACATCTTAATCACGTGTGAAATAAATCTTTTAATTATCTCTGATCAAATCAATACTTATTGAGTGACACTAGAAATAATATCTATGTAGGATATGTTACCGTCAATCTGAATAATTCAGGTATTCTATAGAATAACTAGGCAATGTATATTCATACCTGGCGCGTACAGGCAATGTATGAAATATAATGAATATTATTATTATCGTCCTTTACATACTTTACCTATAGTCCGACTAGTTCCTGCGCGACTCTACTGCGGAATGAAAAACGTGCAGAAGGCGAGAAACGCCAATCGCACGCGACTGTCTAGTCATTGGAAATCCCCTTCCCCGCAACACCACCTATCCTCACTGCTATCTAGCATGCCTCGCCCCCCGTATGTCTTTTTCGTTCCTCAGAAAGCTCGCACACGAACTTTTCGGACTATAAGTAATGTGCACAATTTCTGAGGGATGTATATAAATAAAATACCAGCTGGTCCACCGGCAATGTGTTAAATATTAGACATTAAGTATTTTTTTATCCTAAAATGTTTTAACAATCAATAAAATATTATTTAAAATGAAATATAACCTAGTGCTAGATAAGTAGGGGACGGAGTTTTTTTTGCTTGCTTGCACGTTCCCTTCCCCGCTCTCGTCTTTTACACACATTACCGACTGCGCTTCTTCGGTATTGTAGTTGTAGAATGCCTAGGCAAAGTATACACTCGTATAAGTATATTTCATACATAATCTAAACATTTCATACAGGATGTTGTATACAACACCGGATTATACAGATTACCAGTAACACATACACTAATAGTAAGTGTGCTCCCTACAAATGACATTTATGACCAATAACCGGCAAGGGCCATTGAAATCGATACCACATACGGCACTGTAAGTTACGAGAATTGCTTTTGAGCGAACAACACAAATCAACAGTTTGACACCCACACGTATAGCCACGCCTTGCGTCAGCAAATTTAGCTAACGTGTGTACAAACATTCGACCCTGCCTAGTTGCCTTTTCCGTACAAATATTGCACTGTGCCTGATCAGACATGATTCTATCGGACTTTTGATAGATTGATCGCCACACCAAATATTATTGCAATATATGCTACGAGCTAGGACGTAATTTCGGAATATGATGCGGCTTAAGCGATTTGTTTAAATAATCTAAATGTTATTTTTAGGCTTGAGCATAATTAATATGTAGATTCATTAATGTTATATTTATCAATATGCATTTATGTGAAATCATATAAGTATTTTTTTCACAGGATACCTCGAACAAGGACTTATGGTAAAAGACTCTAAGATGCTAAGAAGTCATTATTTGAAATCTGACTCTTGGAGATATGATTTTATATCATTATTGCCAACAGATATTGCATATTACTGGTGGCGGCCGGGTTCTTGCGAATCTGTTAGTATTATAATTATGATAATATCTACAATAAAGTAAAATAAAACAATGTTAAAACACAGTAATTCTTTTTCAATTTGTTGTAAATGCATATACCAATATTCGGTGTTTCAGAAACGTTTGCCGTGCCCTGTTATTGTACGACTCAATCGACTATTTCGCTTGCCACGCATGTGGGAGTGGTTCGACCGCACCGAGACCGCAACAAGTTATCCAAATGCGTTTAGGATATGCAAGGTGAATTTAATTACTAACATATTTTCCTTTATATTTCAGACAATTACAATAAATCCAACTTTATACAACTTATCATTAAAAAAATAAGATAAACATAATTTTAAAAACCTTTCCTTTAAATAACATTTTAAAATGCGATAAAGTATGTGTCTTTATTTTCAGGTTGTCATGGCAATTCTTGTTCTGATTCATTGGAATGCCTGTCTGTACTTTGCTATAAGCTATGCCATAGGTTTTGGATCTGACAATTGGGTTTATAATCTCACTGGACCACGTAATGAAAGTCTCGCCCATCAATATATTTACAGTTTTTATTGGTCCACATTGACACTGACTACTATTGGCGAAACGCCACAGCCTGAAATCGACGCTGAATATCTGTTTGTAGTTGCTGATTTTCTAGCTGGAGTTTTAATATTCGCTACGATAGTTGGAAATATTGGTTCAATGATTTCAAACATGAACGTAGCTAGGGTTGAGTTCCAAAATAAAATGGATGGTGTAAAACAATACATGGCTTTTAGGAAAGTAAGCGGCGAATTAGAAGTTCGTGTCATTAGATGGTTCGCATATACATGGGCTCAAAGCGGAGCCCTAGATGAAGAGAATGTTTTGTCATCCCTGCCCGATAAATTGAAAACAGAAATAGCGATTCGTGTGCACTTAGATACTTTAAGGAAAGTAAGAATATTTCAAGACTGTGAACCAGGGCTATTAGAGGCATTGGTGCTGAAGTTACGACTTCAAGTTTTCAGCCCTGGTGATTACATATGCAGAAAAGGAGACGTCGGGAAAGAAATGTATATTGTCAAAAGAGGTAGATTACAAGTAGTAGCAGATGACGGCAAAACCGTTCTTGCCACTTTAAGTGCTGGCTCAGTTTTTGGTGAAGTCAGCGTTTTAGAAATTGCTGGTAACCGAACCGGTAACCGACGAACAGCTAACGTCAGGGCTTTAGGATATTCGGATTTATTTTGTCTCGCAAAACGCGATTTGTGGGAGGCTCTTGCTGACTACCCAGATGCTAGAGCTACGCTTACTGAACGAGGATGCCAACTTTTGCGCAAAGTAATAATAAATATGAATTACCAAATTACTGTTTATTGTCTTATCATCTTTAAAATTACAAGATCGTTTTCTTTTCAATCTTTTAGGATGGGTTGCTAGACGAAAATGTTTTTGAAAATGCCCAAACAACACAGCAAAGCTTGGAAGAAACCGTTCACATACTTGAAAATACAGTGGACATGTTGAACAACCGCTTGCAAGGTTTGCTTTCCGATGTCGGAGAAGAGCAGGAAAAAATAAAACAAAGGATCAATAAAATTGAAGGCAGGTCGGTCAAACAAACAACAAAGCAGCGCGAATGCTTTTCCAGGGTGTAATATCTTGGACGAATTGCGAATGTCTATATTTCCTATGTTATTAAATTGTATGTGTCTAACGCTTTGCGAATTAACAGAATTCATAATTAAAATTACTCATAATTTTACTTATTAAAAAAAATATTACTTTCAGGATTTTGGACATTGACGATGACGAAACGGACACTGACGATGTCACTTCAATGGGAGCATCTGAACTGAGAAGTGAAATCGCAAGAGTTTGTGATGCATCTGGATACAGTGAAGTACCCCTGAGTTCAGCACTTGATACGCCGATGCTTCTCTCTGGCAACCCCATACCAGCTAGAGAGAGAGGCCATTCTCTGTGCGTGGAGAGGACACCGGGGGGCTTACTCCAACTTGGTTTGGAGCCACGAAGCAAATCACTACGCATAAAAAGAATACACAAAGACGCGTCAAAGTGAAAGAAAGTAGATAGTCAAGACAATAATATAAGTAACTGTTCGTTCGCTAATTTAAAAAACAGTTTTGTTTTATGTTTTGTATGAAATGTAAATTATTTTTGATACACATTTTACAAAACCTTACAAACCTAGAAGAGACGAGCCTGAACCTGACTGCGACCAAAATAAAATACCTTTTTTATTAACTATTTTCCAATGCAGTCAATTTTTTTTGCAAAGGAAAAGTCTACTTTTCTCCGAAAAGTATAGTCACCGCCATTACAAAAGGTGCTTAGCCAACCAATTGAAAACAAAAAACAACTAATACTCGTAATGATCTATGTGAACGAGAGCCACGACACAAAATTTACTGTAATTTGTATTGAGCATAAAAATGATTTTATTAAAGTATTGTTGTACTATACTTTAATAAAATCATTTGTTGTACTATACTTTAATAAAATCAATCATTGTTGTACCTATTTAAGGTTTCAATGTTTAAATTGGTCTCATTTTTATAACTCTGTGTATTATTTAAGATTTATTTGTCATTATTGTTACTTATAAAATTCATGGTAAAAAATTCATGGTAATAATTTGCGCAAACGGATTCCAGCTAATAGAGACTATGAGAAATCTGAAAAGATCTGGGATTACAGAAAAGGTGTCTTGAATGTCGTAAATGTTATATGCTTAGAGGTTTAGTTTTATCATATGATTTGACATTGTTACTCACCTAGTTATCCAATTGTTTTTCACTACCTTGAATACATTCCGGTTTTACTTTGAAATATTAAAACTTTATGGCAGTAATTCAGCTGTACTGTAAATATGAATGTGGCGCTGACTATACTCAATTGTTTTCTTTTAAAAATTTGTATTAAAATGTGCGTCAATGGAATGCGGCTTTAAAACAATTGAGGGAATACATATACTTAAATAGTTTTTAAGTTTTGCATGTAAAATAAGATATGTGGCGGTGATTGGTTATGGTGTCTTAGAACCAAAGAATAAATGTATAAGGTAAATCTCTTTTTATTTTAATAAATTTAAGTAAAATGTAAAACTACCAAAATTAAAGAAATTCGCTTATTTATGTTTTAGGCCACTACACTGATAAAATCATTAAAGGTAAAAAATAATTTAGTTAGTCTGTGCGCCTTTCAGTTGTAGCACGGCCATGGCAGTGAAGGGCAAGAAATAAGATGGGTGGATGGCATAAAAAAAACTTGTTGAGGTTTGTTTTATTATGCTAAGGTGGTCATGAGAAATGTCTATCTGAGAAGTAACTTCTTAATTATATTTTCTCAGTGAGTGCAGTTTTAAAGGTAAAAAAGATGTAAATAATTTGTTTTCTTTCTTTTATTTTCAATATCATACTATTCACATCAATTCAAATAACACAATGAATTAAAAAGAGTGTATTATTATTAATAATACACATAATAATCTACAACATACATACATAAATTTTATAGCTACAGTTGACCAAAAATTCGCTTACTTTCCTCTGAGGCTGGGCCATTGCAAAGCAAGTGAAAAAACCTTTTATGATAGGTTAAATCATGATTAGACATTTACCAATAAAAGTAATATGGAATAAAACTGAACTTATTTTTGATAATTAACATTGAATGCATGTTTTAAAAGAATCTCATTATATTTCCTGCCTTAATAAAAATTGATATCATAATAAAGATAAACATCACATTTAGCAAATAAAATAAAAATAATAATCATTTATCTCCTTTTTGGCCCACTGTACTAAACCCTGATTGATACACTAATGTGTGTTTAGTTTACATTTGGCGATGGCTAAGTATATAACATATATATTTCATTAAATATAATGCTTATATCTGATGTAACAACGAGACATTATTTAGACAGTGTATAGGGCTGATATTTTATATACAAAACAAATAAATAAAACAAGAATTTTGGTATTTTACTCTTAGAAGAATATAACTGTACAACAATAATAAATTATATACAAATATATAGATACAAAACGTAAGTATATTAAAAGTATACTTTGTTGAGTAAGCAACATATTAATGTACCCAATTTTTGATAAATTATTTTGTGGCATTTGGAATGAAACTATACCATTTTATAGTCCATCATCTCCTATGATGCCAGATTATTAATCTATATCAACTTTCTATTCAAAATAAATATACATTTTAAATAAGGGAAATACCTGTAGGAACGCTTTTGATGTAATAAAATGCTAATCGAAAAAGAAACAACAACTGTTTTAAACAACAAAATTTTGAAACTGTTCCATGATAAATTAAGTTATAATTATATGTAAAATAATTGTAACACACATTTGCCGAGTAAAATAAGTAGGTACTAAGAAGCGCTTTTACAACAAAAAGGAATCCTAATATAGAGTTTTTTAGATTTTAGAGTAAAAGACTTTTATCAGAAATAGAAATCACAGAATAATTGGAAAAGATACCATTCGTGCGTGACAAGAGGTTTGACATTAAAACTTAATATCGCAAAACAATAGAACGTTATTATATAAGAGGGCATTTCTAAAATAATATTGACATAACCCTAAATTCATCTTTTAGATAAATTAAATTGTTTTAGAAAAAATATAATTATTTAATGCTTCTGTTATTTTTAAATGCAATATAAATGTTAGGTAGGTTAAATTATACCAGGAAGCTTGAGATTTACTTAATATGAAAACAGATCAGGTAAGTTTCTTCAAACTACCTAGCCAAACATTCAGGTTGGCTAGGTATTTTTAGCTAGAAAACATCATTTTATTGTCATCAGGCAAAAACCTACAGTTTCCGACCGAGATTTCTGGTTTTTAACAATTATTAAATTTTGAATATTTATTTTATTAAAACCTATGTGGTACGAAAAGTTTTCCATGAAATCAAATTAAATTAACATACGAGTAGTACTTAGTAGTGCAATAACTTACCTACCACAATCTTTGCCTGGCTGAGTCTTTTCTAAATGTTAAGCATTTTGCTTTCTAGAAAAAATGTGTGGACCTAGTAACGCGCCACCGTTGTATGGGTACTTGGTTTTATTTTTAACAAAACATCTCCTAGGTCCAGAATTGAAAAACCTCTCTGTAGAAATGCCCGTTTATGGATTAAATTAATTTATTGCCATGAATGAGATCTTTTACACAGAAAATTATGTGTGAAACGTCTTAATGGTCTGGGTAAATAATCAAATATTGATACTTCTGCGAAATTTTGGAAACGCTGACAACGTTGCTCCTTTATTTACTGCTAAATCCAACAAGTCTTCGACATTTACACTATAAGTACTTAATTTAAAACGTGACTGTCTATTTCATTTAATCAATAAATGTTCACATTTATACACTGAACATAACATTGATATTTTACAGTCGTTTTATCTATTTTCTGCTTCTCTACCGAAAGCAAGCAAGAAATAGATGATAGTCTTGTTTCCCTCCAAACTTTATTTTACATAAAACATTTTGAATACGGTGGGCCGTTCGATACGAGACTAGATGAAGCCTCTTCCTTTACTCCAACTGTTGAAAAGAACACAAAATTTAATCGTATACCGTTAAATCAAAATAAAGTATTTTCAATGGCGATAATCTATCATATGGAGTAATCCAGATCATTAATATCTTAATGCGATTTAAACTTAAATTAACTCGAAATCTACATTATTGATGACCTCATGGGCAACGTAGGACATTTATCTAATTGACTTGGTCGAGTAGTATTTAAGAGTTACACTTTTGTCCGTAGAGGCTTGAAAAATCAAGATAAGCTATTTATTGTACCGTCTGGCCAAAATGAGTATCGAGATCCTGGTGAGTCAGAAGAGGTGACGGCCTCATGTCGTCGTGTTGGCGAAAAATTGCTGGCTGGAACGTATCCTGTGTTGGGACTGGGAGATCCACCTGGCAAAGCAGAAATCGGCATAAGCATAACCCTTCAAAAATCTTTATGAGAATATCAGTTCGGTTCTCATAGACAAATATAAAATCCAGGTAGTAAATTACACATGCAGTGGGCTACACATCAACCTACCCTGATCTGTCAAATTTCTGCAACCATATTTCAACCTTATGTTGATCACATACATTTTTTGAGTTATTTTGACAGATTTGGGTAAGTTGTTTTTATTTTATTTTTTTATTTGAACTCTTGACTCTAGACTAAGCCAGACGTGGCGCAGACACAGTCAATGTGGAGCGAGCTCACCCAGAAGAAGCCTGTTCACTCTGAGTTTGAAGGTCTTGATGCGGGGCCTACTGTACCGCCTGTACTGTAAGCCGATGCATGGTGATCGGTCACTACTATACCTATCAATGGGTATATAGAGGTTAACCCCATATATGTTCGGCGCTTTTATATACTTATCAATATATTTATAAAAAAAATCTTAATTGTTCTATTTTTACTAACCCTAAACCGTCTGCAGACAAATTGTTTATTTTTTAGGATTGCCAGTACTTTACTGCACAAATAGCGGCAAATTCAAATATTACGTTATTTTTGGGACACCTAAACTATGGCCTAAGAAGATAAATCATCTTAGGCCATAGTTTAGGTGAGTGAGGAACAAAATGCAAATTTGGTTTTTTTTTGTCTGTAATGGGGTCCAAAAGATAATCGGATATTTCCCGATGTCACAAAAATCGGGAGAAATTTTGGATGACTTGCTGATTCCCACTTTTAATATGTGCAAAAAAATATTTTACCATAACTTCACATTTTGGAACTACTTGAATTAAAATAGGATTAGTAGGAAAATCACAAAAAACGAAGTTGTAAACATTAAAAAATACTAGGTAACATAACGTCATAGTCATGGCGCAATACACATTAAAATCCTGTGCCTCTCTGTGCTGTGGCAAAATATCTATAAAATACAAACATCGTGTAGGATGATAATACACATCCCACATCGGCGAAAAAGTTAATAAATGAAAGATTTCGTTTAAACCAAATTAGACACAATCTCAATGGACTAAAGTTGGACCCATTAATTCAGAGAGGAAAAAAACATCAATCTCTGGAGAATAACTGTCGTCATTGACACCTAAGAAAGAAGTACCAAGCTGAACGGCTCGGAGGCAATAAATTTAGAAACAATTTGTGAGATGATGGTCGAATTTTATTTCTTAAAGCAATCCAACGTGCTCCTTTTAATATTCCTTAGTTTTATTGTACTGTTAAAACCAATATGATACAGTCAAAAAGAAATTAAGTTGAATTAAAAAGGCAAGATAATTATGGCACTAGTGTTAAAATCGCCTGCAAAAAAGCTTTTAGAAAGTATCTGTTATGTTCAACACGGACGCTTATTGTTGGTTCCTCATCATGTTAACAACAAAGTGCAATACACATATTTATTCAGATTATTAATATTTCTAATGGAAACCATTCACTGAACTCTAATATTTTTTGGATCATTATTAAAAAAACAACAAACTGGCATTTAGCGACATCTACAGTAACTTTGAATAGGGATCATGCTGTGCTGCCATCTGTAGTCTTCACACAGAACTACACTGTAGGGCTGCCACGCTCTTCGGCGCTCGAATACCTACGGTTCATGTGAAACAACATCGTTTTGAAGGAATTCCTTCAGCAAAGTTCAGCGTTTATTATCACGTTAAACTTATCCATAACGAGTGATGGCGCTCGTTTTTTAAAGGCGAAAAGTGCATGTAAAACACTTGACTTTGTCAAGTCAGTAAAACTCACGACTACCGGATAATATGAAGAGAAATCATACCTAAGTTAAAGTAGCTATTTGGTGGAGATCCATTAAGAAAAAATACCAATAGGACTATATAATACAATCTTGGATGAATTAACCACAGTCTAAGAATACAATAAAAGCCACAAAGGTGGTGGCTGGATGCGAGAAGCGGACTGCAATAGGCTGATATGATGAAGAATACAATTAATAAATAAGTAAAGTCACCCTATATAGATTCTGCTGGGAAAAGGCCTCACCTCAACGATGAGGTAATTATTTTTATGAATGACTTGACCTCGTTTTGTTTCTAATGTTGGGACACATTTATCATTTGTTCTTACCTTCAGTCCAAAATGGAAACCTGGAAACGGCAGCGTCTGAAGAGGTAACGATGTCATGGTGTCGACTTGGAGAGAACCCTCCAGAGGAAGGTGCGTAACCAGGACCTGGGCTTGATGAGCCTTCTGAAGACAATATAAGAATCCAATATATACAGAGTGTTCAGTAAATTAGAGTTAAGTAATCCTTTATGTACCTGCAGATTAGTCGCCAAAAACAAATGAGTCTTAAATTTTTTGAGATTTATATTTTAGGTTTATTTGGGAAGTTTATTGACATTTTAAGCAAAAAGTTTAAAAATATGACGACTATAGAAGTCAAAAGAAGAAAAAATGTTGGCCTGGAAAACCAAATTACAGGTCTTAAAAATCGTTATTTAAAGAAATAGCCGTACAAAAATTTTACTATATGAAAAAATATGCGTACAGTAAGGTACGATGTGCCTGATCTGTAGTTATAGAAATATCCTTCATTAATTGGACACCATGTTAGGTTATACACAAACACTCCTTCTGCACAGACTAGTGGGAGACTCAAGAAAAAGGTCAGCCTGTTCAGAATTGGTAGCATAACCAAACGTACAAAAAAGTCCTTAGAGGTACTTAAAAAAATATTTCACTTATTTTTATTATTAGACTAAAATTTATTTGTAAAACAGTGTTTATTTATCATTCCTGTTTCATATCCACTACTTAAAATTAGACAAGCTGGTAACTTACCAAGTGTTGTGACTCCTATTGGATTGTAACTATTCATTGGGATAGATTGCATGGGCTGCAACGGATTTTGAAGCTGAAAAAAAAATATAAGACACATTTAATTGACAATACTTTTTATAATAACAGGGAATGTTTATATTTAATATAGCGGTCCCCCGCGACTTCGTTCGCGTAAATTTAGGATTTCCTGTGGGCATTGTTAGGAGCGGAGTATTTTTTTAAGCTGTGATATCTTTTAAGATAAGAATCAAAACGCGTGTGAATAATAATAATAATTATATAATAAAACGTTTGTTTCAGACCAAATCAAAGATCCATAGCTACAGATAGTTGTTAGTAACATATGACTTAAAATTATTGTTAGTACTACTTAAAAATAAAAACTTAAAACTACTACATACAAAATAATACTACTAGGTGCTCAATCAAAAAACCGTTTCCTGAATCCCTGCACATGTATTTGTATCCAGTGCTTAAAGATGGAACATGATGGCCTATTTCTGGTAACCATCAGAATGCTGTTGGGGCTCCGCCGTATCCTAGCAAGCATCGACGACGTCCGCTTCCGAATGATATCGTAGAAGTCATCCAAATGAGCTTCAGCGAACATCGACGACGCACTGCAGAACCTAGGTAGCCCCATCAGCATCCTGAAGGCATTATTGTACTGGACAAAGAGAGTGTTATAGGTCCTCTGTGTGTAAGTACACCACAGGCTGCTGGTGTAAAATGTCTGGCAGAATGCCTTAGAGAGAGTAATTTTGACGTCTCTTGTACACCTGGCAAACCTGCGAGCGAACATGTTACATCGGACCGCTAACGCCCTCCTCTCACGTTCTAAGTCACAGTCATCAGATAGATTTTCAGTAACAACATGTCCCAGGTATTTAAATTGACTAAGTCTCCTCAGTTCAGTAATTAGAAGTTTTACTGGAGGTGCAGGAATCGACTTCCTAGTACCTAAACGAAAAACCATTAGCTCACTTTTTTAACATTATAGAGAAGTCCATGTTTGGAAACATACTTCTCACACACTGACAGTAATTTACACAGACCATTCGCCGTGGGGCACAGCAACACCATGTCGTCCGCGTAACTAATGCTGTTGACCATGAGACCGTGTATTGAGCAGCCGACCGTGGTGTTGCTGAGCTCCACGATAAGGTCACTAACATAAAGGCTGAAGAGAGGGGGAGACGACAAACCACCCTGTCTTACCCCACATTTGAGGACATATTCGTCAGACAACGCTCCAGACCACCTGACCTGGTTAATTTAATTACCATACCAGTACTGATAAAGTGGCAATTAGTGAAGGTGGTAACGCTATGTCAGATAGTTTCGACCATAATAACTTATAATTAACCAGGTCAAATGCCTTGGACAGATCCAGGAAAGCAGCATACACAGGCGTCCCCCTCTGAGTATAGTACCTGACAGTATGCTTAAGCGAAAATAAATAATATGAACATATTAATTATAACGGTCCCCCGCGACTTCGTCTGTGCTTTTTAATTTAACTGCTTCCCCGATGATTTTTAGGTTCACGCATTTTTTAGCTTATACAAAGCGTTCTCCGAGAAATAAGCTATCTAACACAAAATATTTTTTTCAAATCGGCTCAGCAGTTCCTGTGTTTAGCATGTTTAAACAAAAAAAATAATTCCTCAGTTTTTCCAGTTATAATGTGAGATATGGTGCAACCGACCCTAACCTCTTTAAAATATTAGTATAGAAAAAATAGCAGTCCCCGAAAACTTCATGCGCACCTATTGATTTTACTCCATTCCTGAAAGACATAACGTGATTTTTTTAAATTACCTATCTTATAGCCTTTGCTAGATACGTTGTACCTTACACAAAGGTTTTTTTCAAAATCGGACCATAAATAGGTTATTCTGATCTGAGATAAGTGCATTCAAACAATCAATTAGACAAAAGTCAAGAAGAAATCAGCAATATTAAAGTACTATCCTGGTCACCACCACCGCCTTACCACGATGGCCAAAGAAAGATCATTGCTTCTTGTCGTATTTGTGTGTGCAAAATTAAAAGACGCAACAAAATATTATAATGTAGATTATAGATGGCGCTGTACGTATTTAACTCGCGGGTCAGCTTGAGTTTTTCCCAATAACTTAATAAGTAAGTAGGTAATTACTAGGACGTACGATGTGTTGAATTGAAGATCAAGTAAAGATATCTCGCCGCCTCCCTTACTACACTCACCTATTGTCGCTTGCACAGTGCAGGGAAAAACTCAAGCTGACCCGCGAGTTAAATACGTACAGCGCCATCTATAATCTACATTATAATATTTTGTTGCGTCTTTTAATTTCTATTCGACTACATTATCCTGCACATTACAATTTTTCTGCATGACTTATAGGTATGACTGGGGGAGAATACTTTTAGCATTGACTCCACTTTTGGACACTGCTCTAAGTGCAATAAAGTTTTTAAATAAAAAAAATAATCTATTGACGATAAATAGCAAAAGGCCAACTTTGCTGCCGTCCTAACTTCGATACAATATTATATTACTCGTGATATTTTTTTAATGGTATGTCCGATTTGAATAATTCAAAAAGTAATTTACAGGTACTGATATAGCCTTGAATATGACTTGATTTATTTGGATAAGGATTAATACCGACATACTGAAACTGTGGCTTTCTTTTTGCCGCCGCAAAAATTTCATATTTTTACCTAAAAAAGGAGTTATTGTGACTTAACTGTTATAGGTAGATATATGTTATCGCGGACTTTATTGTAGATAATGATGTCCTCTACAAAACTATAGAACATCACTTTGCTCTATTGTCAATAGTTTTCGCAGCGTTCGCAGTTAAATGATTTTCCTTTTACACATTTGGTTACATAATCGAAGTTTTCATACGGAACCCTAACTTTTTTGATAATGAATTATAGCCTATGTCCATCGCAGATAATGCAGGATTCTAATGGTAAAAGAATTTTTCAAATCGGTTCAGTAGTTTCGGAGCCTATACGTTGCAAATAAACAAACAAACAAACAAACAAATCTTTCCTCTTTATAATATTAGTATAGATATAGATCATGTGATTATTAGGCAATATTACCACTTATGTCACTTTCCTTTTCCCCGGTTTGTAATTTGTTTGACAGGGAAATCAAAACAAGGGTAATCCATTTGTGACCTACCATAATAATTCATAAGTTAATATAGCCCTAGACGAAACTTAATAAAACCTTTTGTATGTATGAAAAATTTCTGAACAGGGTCACGTTAGCACAAAGTGCGTCACGTTAGCGTCAAGTTATAACAAAAAATTGTGGCTTTATCTATTTAGAAAAAAACAAATTTACATTGTTGACAAGGCAATTCATTATGTAATTTCAACCACGTGTCTTTCACCATTTCCAATTGGCAGTATTATGAATAACCTTTTTTGTATTAGGTAACATAAAACACACAACAAAAGTAAACTCGCTGTTAAGTCGATTTAGTTTTTGGTTATCAAATTGCTAATTTAAAAAGCATTATTTATTTTAAGTCATACATTTGTTCAACAATTTTATTCAGTAGTTATGCAACGCCAATGATTTCATCGATAAACGTTTTATTATTGGGCGGTCATAGTGGCAATTTGTGAACAAGCAGCTTTATTGCTTCTTGATACGCTACTAAAATTTTAATCTGAATTTAATTACTGGATCGAACGAAGCTGGTTGTGAACATTTCTATGGCTTCTACAAATGCGCCCTATGGCACACGTAAAGTCGATGCAACAAAATCTATATTTTTTTGCATCCACTTTACTTTTCTGTGTTATACTCAGACTCCGATCGATATAATTTCAGTAAAAACTTGTCCATCAAATTCTAGCGTATATAAAATTAAATGTTAACAATATAATGTTAAAATCGCCTGACCGAGACCATTCAAAAAATTCTTGGTATTGCCTTAAATGAAATAGAGTAGTTGGAATCCCTTGCCCGTAACGTGTGTAGCAGCTGGTATATACAAAACGTATATACCAACTGCTACACACGTTACGGGCAAGGGATTCCAACTACTACTACTAGTAGTTGAACGCAAAACGCATTCAAACAGCAAAGTTAAAAGTTCATGCAAGCCTATTGACAATACCTGGCCCTGTAACTGATGACTGGCAAATGGGTTGACAGACACTGGTGACGACTGGTGGGGCATCGCGCTGTGGGGCGAACATCCAGGGGGACTGCGGCCCATGCTTCCACACGCACCGGCGTACCCAAGACCCGTTGTAGACTGGGTCAGCCAAGTCCTGAAATTAACATGACCGCTGGTATTAAATTTTGTAGGCGTGATACCTTCAACTTACAACAAGCCTAGCCGACAACGGGAGCTTTATCTATCATACATATTACGCGTCAATGTTTTATTTCGGCAATTACGCCCTACCGAATCTTTGTATCTTACATTAACTTACACTTCCTAAAGTTTTTAATTTAATTAAATATCTAACGAGTAATTTTCCAAACAAAAAGCGTAACAATAGATAGCATATTTGATTTTATTAAAAACAATAAAATCACCGTTTTTAAAATTCTTATTTCTGCCTGCAAATAAGGAAGATTTTTTGTAAGTTCCTTAAAAATAATAAGACTAAATAAATATTTGTTTACTAAACCCATTTAAGTAAGTGCTCGCTTTAAAGATTTACAGTTAACGACGATAGCTTGATTGCATACTAAACAGGGAGTTAGCCTGTTGAATTTACCCTTTAGCAATCGTCCCCTACTATTGGAATTTTCTTAATTAGGTCGGTACTACCGACTCGGTACACTGAAAGTCGATACGTTTTAAGTTACACTAAAAAATTGTCAAACCTTTTATACCTGAGACGTAGGACGTATTGGAAAGTTTCATGCTAGTACAATATTTTTCTAAAACTTGTCCCTTAGGCATGGCTAATTCCATTATAACCTTTGTGGCTTGAAACACGACTCAAAGAAAACTTAACACGGTCAACTCGACACGTGGGAATTCATGAATCATGCTTCATACATATAACTATAGTGTTTCAGTGTATGAACCAGACTATACTCCTCATTATTCAAAGGTATCAACATGATTTCATAATATTTATTACATTCAACTGTGCTGGTATAATAGCTGATGAATTAGTAATGTTGGCATGGATGGAATATAGTACCTATAACAGGTCGGCAAAACAGGGTTATAGGTTATTTTTTCTCATATTGAAGTTCAGGACATCATACTAAATCCATCGATACCACTTTTTATTTTTGTTTTGTTGACGTAGGTACTATTACTCGTATGTTTCATAGCTGAGTTATATTGATCCATTTCATAATGAGTTCGCAAGAATAAAAATTACGAAAACTTTTCCTCAAATATTTAAGGAATTTTAATTAACACTAATATCGTAATAAATTTATTCTATAATTCATTGTTTTTTCTTTCTTCGTTCTTTCTAAAAAGTTCATTCCAATAAATTTTATGGACTTCTTTAGAGATGTCGGAAAATATCTGAGAACTTTCATCTAAAACGGTGTAGTCCAGTAACTAGGTAAATATCAGAGCTTGCATCAAATCTGGTAGTTCTGAATTTTGTCAGACTTATAGATTATGTTGGCCCAATGAATAATCCAAGTTTGTGACCTCTAGCGCCGAGCACAACTTTGTCAAAAAATGTTGGTGATTAAAATATTGTAATGGAATAGTTTTTGACAGTGCCTTATCATGATAATATTAACAACTATTTAACGTCATGACGTTAAATAAGTTAGCTACAGTAAAAGATAAGGATTGTATTTGTAGACCCAATATTTTCCGAGATGAAGACTTTTACAGTGTTATTACAAAAATTAGACAAGGTTTAAAATGGGTCTAAAATTTAGACTCTAAACATTAGCCGACAACAGAGGAATGAATGACACATTCGTGACATAACCTAATAGCGAAGCGCTTATCTAATTGGCTAGCTAATAGCTTAGTCCTGTCTTAAACCCGGTACTAAGTTTTTGGAATAACGGGGTTAAAGTAATTTAAACTTAAAACTTTTATCCTCTAATTTAAAGGGTAGGGAGGGGGAAAGTTTAAAAGCCTGTAATACATATTTTATTGTTTATAACAAGGAATCTCCAAATCATTCCTCTAGCGGCAGCTCAAAATTTGCAGAAGTCTTAAACAAACCTAGGACCTGAGTGATTCTCCGAGGGCCGGTTTTTGGTGGTCACACGTTCTTAATTCCTAACCCATTTAATAAGCAGCTTCGAAACCAATTTTAAATGATTCTCTGTTTATTCATCTACACAAACATAGTTTAAAACATAAAATAGGGCTTACAGTTATTTTTTAAATAATACTTAACCGCCAAAAACGGGAGCAAAACCGGTGTTCTCCGCGCGTCCGCACGACCTCGCGCTCAGTTCAACCGCTAATATCTTTATTGTTTGTTGTGTTATGTACACATATTATATGTCAAAAAATTTGTAAATAAGTCAAGATTAATTAATTGTAAAAAAAATAATGATATCGTTTAAACAGAAAGAGTTAGAAAATATTTTGTCTCGGTCACAAGATTAAAATTAAAATTAACCTTAAAATTAAAATTAAAATTAACTTGGGCCGGACGAATTTTAGTCGGATTCCCGTGTTCAAGTGGCACTCTCTCCTGTATCTATTAGAAACGAACACTGTGATCTACTGTTTTAGACGACAGGAGTACGTTTACCTGGGACAAGTGATTTAATTAGGTACTCGTAGGTTCAGGCTGGACAGAGTCCGAAAAATTACGCGAGGGCATCATTTTGACCCAAAATACTTCAGTGCTTAAAAATGAACGTCTACAACTAATCCGAAACATGGTCTTTTTCTATGGGTGTAATAAAAAAGTTTAAGGACACACAACGAGCTGTATATTCGGTGTCTCTCCACGGAATTGAATTGAAGAGATACGTAGAAGAACTAAGGTAACAGATCTATGTCTAAATGATCTACGGGACTATCCTGTGGATCACCAAGCTCAAGTGGCAGTAAGCAGGGCGCAGTGCAGAAAGGTTCTTGATTGGATTCCATTTGGTCAAGAGCGTAGCGTAGGGCGTCCACCAGCAAGATTGACGGACGACCCTGCAAAGGTCGCATGTAACCAGTCACGTTGGAAGTCTTTGGGGTAGGCCTATGTTTATCAGTAGACGTCCTGTATCTGATTATGTTATTGATATGCATGTGTGCATTTAGTGCATAAGCTAACAAAAATAAACCTTATTTTTGTACTGGACTAGAAAAACTTTACTTTCTATCTACTAATTGTTATTAAAATATTACACATTTTATGGCCTTACTATCCGGTAACTGGGCATAGGCCACCCCTAAGTGTGTCCATTTATCTCTATTGTTGTTTTCAGAAAAATCCGCAGCAAAATGAAACATCTAAACAATTAATTGTTTTTAATTAATGTAAAGACCATAATGACTAGTCAGCGGTCAGCGCATAAGTTGAAACAAGAATCGCTATCTCAAAGTAAATACAATGGCTTTTTGTATCTCATATTAAATTAATAGGAAACATCTTATAACCCGACAAGTCGCTCTTGAAAAACTATAGGCCAATCGCGCTCCTGAGCCACGTCTACAAGCTGTTCTCGAGAGTCCTCGCAAATTGCGTCGCCGCAAGATTGGACGCCTTCCAGCCACCGGAACAGGCCGGGTTTCGTAAAGGCTACATTACCGTAGACCACATCCACACAGTCAGGCAGGTTATACAAAAGTCCGAAGAGTATAACCAGCCATTGTGTCTAGGTTTTGTGGACTACGAAAAAGCCTTCGACTCCGTCGAAACCTGGGCTGTTTTAGAATCCTTGCAGCGATGCCAAGTCGACTGGCGGTATGTGGAGGTGCTCAGAGGCCTGTATGATATGGCAACGATGTCCGTCCAAGTTCAAGGTCACAAGACAAGATGGATGGGCCAGCTACTCAGAGGTGTGAGACAGGGGGACGTTATTTCCCCGAAACTGTTCTCAAGTGCACTGGAGGATGTCTTCAAGACTCTTGACTGGGAGGGATTGGGCATCAATGTCAACGGCGAATATCTCACGCACCTTCGCTTTGCCGACGACATAGTTCTAATGGCAGAATCGCCGCGGGATCTGCAAAAAATGCTGCACAGCCTAGACTCTGCCTCGCTATGCGTTGGTCTCCGGATGAACTTGGACAAGACTAAGGTCATGTTCAACGAACATATTGTCCCGGTACCTATAGCAGTCAGCGGCGAGATGCTCGAAGTTGTCCAGGAATACGTATACCTCGGGCAAGTGTTGCAACTGAGTTAAGACAACTTCGACCGCGAAATCGCCAGAAGAGTGCAACTAGGTTGGGCAGCATTTGGGAAGTTGCGTCACATCTTCTCGTCGCCTCTACCGCAATGCCTGAAGAGCAGGGTATATAACCAGTGCGTCCTACCTGTCATGACTTACGGGGCCGAGATGTGGAACTTGACAGCCAAGCTGGCCCACCGACTGCATGTCGCTCAGAGAGCTATGGAACGGTCTATGCTGGGGATCTCGCTAAGGGATAGAATCCGGAACGAGATCATCCGCCAAAAGACCAAAAGTCATAGATATCGTTCAGAGGTGCAGTAAGCTGAAGTGGCAGTGGGCTGGTCATGTCTGTCGCAGAACCGACGGGCGTTGGAGTAGGAAGGTTCTCGAATGGAGACCACGTCTCGGGAAACGTAGTGTTGGACGCCCCCCTGCTAGGTGGACCGACGACCTGAGGAAGGTGGCCGGTGGTGGCTGGATGCGAGAAGCGGAGGACCGTGAAAGTTGGCGCCGTCTTGGAGAGGCCTATGTCCAGCAGTGGACTGCAATAGGCTGATATGATGATCTTATAACCCATAAGATAATACAATTATAATTAAGATGGAGGTGCTGCGGTGAGCAGCAAAAGTGATCTGGCTCGTTAAATGACGTTACGAGTGAACCAAACTTTTTCAATGTGGCTTCTGTTGCGAAAAAGATGGTTCAAAGCTAACTGAGATAGATTGGGCATGTGTAACGAAGAAATGTAAAATACGCTTGATTAAAAATGAGTTAGTAAAAAGAAAGACTTTTGTAGACGATAAAGAAGACTGCTGGCTATATGTTGAACAATCATTGACAAAGTCATGTAACAAGAACAGCCGAGCAGATATTATATTATCAGTCATTTGCCTGCTGATACATGAAATTTAATTTATGTTTTAAGTTGTTTTATGTATAAACTTTAGCTATAGTTATCTGCTAACAAAACATTTATTTCTACTTCATCGTCAAATCGGAACCTTTTACTATATTAAAGGTTAAGAGAATTATTTATAAATGCTTTTCACGCTTTTAACTTCAAACTATATTCTTTTTAAAAAACAGGTATAATATTAGTTATTTAGGTTTTATTTGAAATATTTTTATGTAATAAAACGTTTCGTAACTTTCGTGGAATCAGAAATAACTTTCGTGGGTACCAAAATTTCAAAATTAAATATCGGAGGGAATAACAAACCGATTTGTTTGATTCCAACAGGATTCATTATAATTCTAGGCCTTCTTTAGTGTAGTATGTTTTTCTTGTCATAAAAACTTTAACTAAAAATGGCCACGAAGGTGACGCGGAGAATGCTTTCCGGAGAATCACTCATCTTTCGTCCTAGGACTTCAAGTACCCTAAGAACTTTGACGATCATTTGTGAGTCGGTGACGAAACCGGTTTTCTTAGATATCAATAAAAACTAAAAAGAGCTATACAATATCATTAAGATCATATCATATCATATAGGTAGGTATAACAGGGGTTAAGAAGACAGTCATATTGATCTGAAATGCAAAGTTAAAAAAAATATAAACTTTGAAAGGCTTTATCGCGGAACCTGTTGGGTTTACAGATTAAATTTTAACCTCATATTATATGTGGTAGCAAAATTAGTCATCTTTAAAACCGTCCTGAAAGGGTATTATTCATAACTAGTCATTTAGGCCAAAATCTAAAAAAAATAAATATTCGCGTTTTTTGACAAAGTTGCTTTCCGCACTCAACGTCACAAACTTGGATTATTTATTCAAGTCTACAGAAAATCTGAACAACCGGAATTGATGCAAACTAGCCTGTACTTTCAGGTGATAAGGTTTTTGGATGATTTCCCAAACCTTTAGTGATAATAAAATATGATTAAACAATGTATGGTGATAGTGTGTCTCTCATTAATATACCTTATTTTGCTTATCTTTAAGGAATAGTTTACTACCATCATTAAAATTTCTAGTGCGAAGTCGAGGCGGATCACTAGTTTGCTATAGCTTTACTGACTAGGAACCCTTGAGCAGCATCGTTGAATAGGCAAAGACAAGTGAAGTCACCACGCCCATTCTAACTGGTCAGCCAATAACAGGCCATAGATATAAAATGCTCCTACGCTATGTCATACATTTCGTCTGAAGAAGTTGTTCAGGCAAATTTATTAGGTAGGTTTTGTTGAAACCATTTTTAAAAGTTAATATAACGTTTAGAAATTAGAATATTAAACAAGATACAGTTACAAGTATGTAAAAGTCAAAGAAAGCCATCTACGCCTCATTTATTTCGGTTGAAAAGTTTGGTTATCACAAGAAGGTGATGTCATGTGTTTGAAAAGAGACACAGGGTGGAAAATGTGGTTTGTTTAAATTGTACCCACTGCAAAATTTCCTACTTCGTCAAATTGTTTTCACTGTCCTGTTGATAAAATAGTGCAATGAAACATATCATTAGGAATCTATTAACATTGTATGAATTATTAAGACACTACATTATTATTTTCTCTTGCAGTAGCTTAGCGAAAAGTAACAGTTGATATATGTATAGCATGTGTAACATAATTCAGATAGATAATTATTGTGTGAATTATGTTATTACTTACCTAACAACAAACTAAAACTTGATAGTGTCATATTATTACAGAAATACAGATTACTAATTAATAGTCTATTATAATTATTGTTTATAAATATTGACCTGTCAACCAAATGACACCTTGATTTCACAGAAAGGTCATATTGATCTGAAGGTTGGTGTATTTACATTATTATTTAGTTTGAATCTGTCTTGTCACTATCATAAAGAGATGTAGGAGAGATGTCACCGCGGAAACGGGAAATAAAAGTCTTGACGAACATAATAATATCAATAAATCATTAGCATTTGTTTTGTAAACACGACAACGAGTAACGTAAATATTTTGTTATAATTAAAATTAATTTGTAATAATGTCTCACTGTGAGTTTATTCATCGTTTTATTTATATGACGCGAGGAGACAGCAATTAATCGAGTTTTGTTTTTGGTGTTTTCAGAATGAAATGATAAGAAATCTTAAATATCTCAAGTTTAGGTCATCGTAAGAATTTGGCAGTTGTATTTGTTGTTATTTAATATTGTGGATCATTTGATGAGTTAAAATTATAATGCTCATTCTTGTATATCTAGTTAGGGATACGTTTTAAAATATTGTCAAATGGTTTTAGCTGAGCAAGAAATCGGCTAACGAAGCTTGTAAAAAGGGAATGTTAAACATGTAATATTAACTTACGTGTCGTATCTCGGGTAAGACGGTGGGTATGGGGATCCAGACCCGAAGTAGTTCCTAGCTCCCAAGGGGAGTGGCTGCATGTGTGGAGGGACGTGCTGAGCAACATGGGCCACATGGTAGCTGTCTCCAAACAGGGTCTTCGAATAAGGTGTCGCGCGGAATGGCCTTTTCATCCTTCGCCGTCTTCTGAAGTTTCCATTCTCGAACATATCACCGCATTGCGGATCTATAACAATATTGCACTCACAAACACAAAATCTTTGCGCACATATTAGAAAATTCGCTAGCAATTCGCTATTGCGATGGATGGTATGGGTGATGAATACGCTCAGCTGTTTATCATATTCGCGACGGTGCACAAAGTTTATTGCATGAATCATTCAAATAGAAAAACAAAAGGAATAATATATAACAATCACAGATAATTCGCATTAATTAAAAAAAACACCATTGTATCGTAACTTACCGAGGGTCCAGTAGTTTCCTTTCCTTTCGCCGCCGCCTTCTCTTGGTACTTTGATAAAACATTCGTTTAGACTAAGGTTATGCCTAATGGAATTTTGCCAGCCCTTTTTGTTTTTTTCAAAGTAGGGAAATTCTTTCGTAATGTAAGCATATATCTCGCTAAGCGTGGCTCGTTTACTTTGACTATTTTGGATGGCCATCGTGATGAGAGCGACATAAGAATATGGTGGTTTTGTGAGCGACTGTGAGGTCGGTGTAGTAGACTGTGGTTTCATTTCAGAGTTCCCTGGACTCGATGGAGCTTGTGGTTTTGATTTGCTTTTAGGTTCGTTGCTGAAACAATTCAACACTTTTATAAATACCTATGTTATTCAGAATCTCCGACTAAGTATCGACGAGAAAAACAATCGTGTAAGTTCAGACCTGCTATTATTGGAACTATTATCATCCCTAGGGAGCGGTGGTAATGTCAGAGTTTGATAAACGCGAGTCAATTCTTCCTCGCCCTTAACTTGTGAATTAGGTGTGTCCGTCCCACCACTATCTTGCAAACATATTCTGCTTTCGTAAGGAGGCGTACCTGAAAATAAAAAAAAAACATCAAACCAAACGTAAGATTCAAGCAATGGCACAAAGATCTCACATAATAACCAAGAACGTGACATTCTAACATAATCATTAAGCGGTTGGTTTTGTCAATGAGATCATGTTTCAAAACAACTACAACTTTAACTCTCTACTACGAGGGTCAAACTGAAAGTTCTTAGAACTGGCCACTTATAAACAATATAATTAAAAAAATATTCTAAAATTTGAAAATAGAACTCTTTGCCAATATTACTGAGTATATATTTCATTCATTTGTCATTTGTTTTACGACTTGGCGGCAAATTGAAAATTGTCTGTGTCACGTCAAAATGAATTTAACACGAGAAAATTTTCGTGCAATGATTTTTTATGACTTTCGATGTCATTTAAGTCAACAAGAAAGTTATGATAGACTACGATTGGCCTTTCACGATGAAGCCCCATCTCGTGCGACTGTTTACAACTGGTTTAATGAGTTTAAACGTGGTCGCACTAATCTCACTGATGATGTACGTGAGGGACGGCCTTCTACGGCGACGACTGAAAATAACATCTGTGTTGTGCGGCGTATGATAGAGACTGACAAAAGAGTGACCTATCAGCAGATTCGGACAAGCTTAGGCATCGGTATGAGTCAAGTGCACAAAATCCTCCACGAACATTTAGCGGTCAGGAAGCTTTGCGCCCGGTGGATACCTCATAATTTGACTAAGGCTCAAAAACTCCATCGTGTGGATTGGTGCCGTAAAATGATTGAAAGATTTAACGGAGGTGACTCAAATGCTGTGTTCGACATACTAACAGGTGACGAAAGCTGGATTTACTGTTATGATCCTGAAACCAAAAGACAATCTGCTCAGTGGGTGTTTCCTTTCGAGGAGTTGCCAACTAAAGTGAAGAAAGATCGAAGTGCGGGAAAAAAAATGGTGGCCTCGTTCTTTGGAAGGATAGGTCATTTCGCAACAATTGTGTTAGAGGATCAAAAAACAGTTTCTGCAGAATGGTACACTACCAATTGTTTGCCACTTGTCTTGGAAAAAGTTCGAGAGAAACGACCTCGCAGTAGGATCCTCCTTCACCACGACAACGCCTCGTCGCACACCGCCAAGCGAACGATCGACTATTTGGCGACATCAAACGTTGAATTACTGGGTCACCCGCCGTATAGCCCCGACCTCGCGCCTTGTGATTTTTATTTATTTCCAAAAATTAAAGAAAAACTTAAAGGAAAGCGGTTTATGAATGCTGAAGAAGCGGTGGCTGCGTATCGCGATGCCATTGAAGAGACCCCTAAGGACGAGTGGGCAAAGTGCTTTTCCCAGTGGTTCCATCGCATGCAGCGGTGTATTGACGTCAATGGACAATATTTTGAAAAGATATAATAAAACTAATAACTGGCTAATGTAATCAGTTTTTGATTTTCTAAGAACTTTCA
Source organism: Pyrausta nigrata (assembly GCA_949316185.1). NCBI lineage: Eukaryota > Metazoa > Arthropoda > Insecta > Lepidoptera > Crambidae > Pyrausta > Pyrausta nigrata. The sequence goes on from OX438936.1 coordinate 9,258,719, forward strand.
GTTTGACCCTCGTATAACGAAATGTATTTTTGTGTCTTAATACAATCAATCTTATAAACAACTTTTTGAATTTCTAAGGATCAGATTCTGTACCTTACCTATACAGGATGGTCCAAATGGTAAATTCCAAAATTGTTTATTAGAATCCATACATCCAGGGCTATCGAAACATTTATTATTATTACTATTATTGTTCCAGATTTTTCGAGATATTTTTTAATGAAATTTTGACAACTTTTTATCAAATTCATCATTATCAGCCGCTGGACGTCCACTGCTGATCATAGCCATCCCCCATAGATTCAAATGGACAGACGACCTAACAAAGGTCACAGCTGAACGCGCCGGATGCAGGTTTTCATTTTTAATTATGTTACGTCTTTTTTGTAGCAAATAAGTCTCATGTATCTCATGTCTCAGGTAGAGTTCGCAAAATACAGAGCATATTAAGTAAAAGTTTTTATTGTGTTAGCATAAAAGCTACGATTTAAAGAAAGTTTTAAAATGATTTAAGGAACTGTCAAAACACTTTTAAAAAAATTATTGGATATATTTAAAATTCAAGTTTTGTCTAGCTTAAACGTAAACTGTTGATTTCGAGTAATTTGTCTGCAATCTCCTTAAGCCTTAGGTAGCTGGTAATTTATTCCAAGTAAGTTTAATGCTTTGGCATTAATTATTTGCTAGAAAATATTCCGACGAAACATAATGAGTAGTGAAAATAATAATAATAAATTGTTTCAACAAACACACCAATTACCTAGCCCCAAACTAAGCGTAAGCTTGTGCTATAGTGACTAGGATAATCGATAGACATACTTATATACATTTATAAACATCCCTGACTCAGGTACAAATGCTCGTGCTCATCACACAAACATTTGCCCCTTGCGGGATTCGAACCCGCAACTGCCTGGTTTAGAAGTCCGTGGCGCACTACGCCAAGACGGTCGTCAAGAATGAACCAAATATTATAAAAAAAACATAAAAAAGTATCTCTTAAGCTACTAATAATCGGGTAACATACTTATAGTATAGCCCTGAATGTACAGATTAAAAAAAATAGACGTCACCTTTAGGACCAGCCTGTATACAAAGAACATAACATTAAATTCAAATTCATTTGGCAAGGGATAATTGAGATGTCGTTTAAAAAAAACAAGGTTTTTGCATCAAATAGTTGTCAGTAACAGTGACTAGAACACCTAAGGATTCTACTCATGATCACATCTTTTTGTGAAGATAAATAGAACCGAATAGATAGACTCAAAAGTTCTATTGAATATTTTAAAAAAAATTATAAACTAAAAAATCTCATAGCTAATGTACCTCTGATCTTCAAACTTGAGTTGGTGTTACTTTTTAATCAGTCGTACAATATTTATCTATATATTGTAATGTGTTCTTTTCTTATATGTGTATATCTTCTTAGTTGACACTTTTCTGTTCTCCTAACGTTTAAAATGTTTATTTTATTTTTAGGGGATCCCTGCGATTTCTGCACAAATGACAGATTTCTTAACCAAACCTACTTTTATCCCCCATTTTACCCCCTACTTTGATTATAAGTAAAAAAAACAAGTCAAAGATCTTGGAAGCGGCACGTTATTGAGTTATTAATAGTGTAACTAAGCAGACTTTGTTAGATTTTTGCCTAATTTTTTAAAAGAATTATTTAAATTTTAACAGACTTAGTAAACGTTTAGTTCTGTAATATTTCTATTTATTTTGCCTTTATTATTTTGACTTTTATTTTGCCTTACTTAATTATTAAAAACTTCTAAATGATTCACTCTTTCATCACAATTTATGGCGTATACCTCTTAAGGGTTTCATTTTTATAGTAAGTCAAATAGCTTATTATATACAAATTATAATAATAAAACAGTTCCGAAATTGAAATCAATGTAATTTAGAAATCTCGAGCGGTGAAACCATTGTTTAAATGGTAACCATCTACTTATTGTTATTATGTTATTACATTTAACGTTTGAGATTTAGCCAATCTTACGCGTACGTGCCTCCCGATACGGTTTTCTCGGAACCCGCTGCGCCAAAGTACCTATGCTGTACGAAACAAGCATAGGTTACCTATATGAGGTTGTAGGTAATGAATCGTGCATTTGCACATGGTAACCAAATCCTTCACTCATAGCCTACTTACTTATGTAAATTATTGTGTATGAGTATTACAGGTACTTATTTCAACCTTTAACTAATGTAACTTTAAAATTATTTACAACCTTTAACTATGTAGGAGTATTCCCATGAAAATAGACAGTAAGCAACTGACTATAGAAAACTATATACAGTGGCATTTTTTTTAAATTTGTGGTACAAATCCAGCCTAATAAGATTTAGTGTTACATGGCACAGATGAAATTTCCACATTTTGCATGTGCATGGAATGCGTCAGTTAGACGGCGCAGCCGGTTGCATATCGGATTCGAACGGAGCCGCGAACACCGCAAGGTATTGTGTCGCTTACAGAACAATGCGTCGTATTTATAAAACATTAAAAGCCGGCGTATCGTTCGTGAAATTAATAACAAATAACAATTGTGAAACGTTAGTTCGGGAGCAGTGCGAATTACCCATGCCGTTGAATAACTCGACACATGCTAAACGGTGGGATGGGATTTTAGCACAGAATAGGGAGATACTTTAAGTCGAAAACTTTTAAACCATTCCCAATGTAATAAAATTATTTACAATGTTTTTTATTACACGAATCTAAGCGAGAGGCATCGGAATTACGGAATACTTAAAAATGTTTTAGAAATACTAAGTAGTACTTACTATGCTTAATTGCAATCAATCAGGTGGATTTATATAATCAAAATATAAAAAACTGCTTTTTAGTAAAGTAGGTAAATGATTTGATTTTGTCAAATAAAACGGCCAGTTTGATTAAAATATGGGCGTCATATTTATTAGCAGCTTACAATTTAGGTTTTTCATTATTTTAAATCAATTTTGGATTGGTAGCATATGATACTTCTGTAACGGCAGCTAGGCCACTATATTCCAAATTGTTTTTATATATGTTACGTCTAGTTTTTACGCTTACAAGATTCTTTTTGTTCGTAGAGTGCTTGCCATTTCATCAAACTGTGTTTATATTATTGAAAAAGTTTTGGTATACGAGTGGTCTGCAGAAAAAGGTGTATTTTCACTGATTTTGTGTTTATACTTCTTTATTAAATGCAATGTTTACAAAATGCAACTTTTTCCATGGGCTTGACATCGAGATTCTAATAATTTACCTATAAAACCCTTTAAGTAGTGATCAGCTGATCAAATATTTTTGTGATTTTCGGTTTAGGTTCCGTTGTCAGTTGTTGTATTATGGCAACAGAAGGAGGTGACCCCTGAAAGGAATACAATTGATTCTGTAAGACCCAGTACACAAACTTGCCAATATATAAAAAGATTTGTATTGCTTGAGGAGCTTTACAGAAGCAGCTGTTGAAACCGCCGTATTGCTGAGATTTAGTCTGAGAAAAAATAGAGGGTGCAAGATAGTTAACGCATGTGGCGTCCCACAATAATGGCCTATTCATCTTCCAAGTAGCGAAGTGGTCATCATAGGTATTCATTCATATAAAACCGTACTGAGATTCTTTTCTAGATTCTGAGATAATACGGATTTATTATTTCCAGTACATATAGTCAGTAACCAGCACTCAAATGTATTGATTAGATTGAAAGCATTTATTTTATATGATAGATTTGATCCAGAATAATACCCTTTTATATCAAATTGGGTTTATTTGCATGCTGTTTAATAATGCCGGAAAAAGTAACAACACCCTTATTGTAAGTTACTGGGACAAATCCAAATACCTCGGGCTTTTCCTTGGGGCAAAGAAACGTAATCTTTCTAATCAATTAGCCATCAACGGTATCCATTGAGAATACTTCCGGGTACATTAATTCAAGAGCTTTCTTTATTATTTGGCTATTAACTAGGCGACACTGCATCGAACGAAATGCAACAATCTGTAAGAATTTTATTTTAATACGTAGGCAAATAAATATAGTTTTATGGACATTTAGTTAATATATTTTATGTGTTCCTGGGGTTTTTATTCATATTTAAAAAAAACTAGCAGGCAAATAAAAAACATGTTCCCAAATCAGGGCCCTTAGACAAAATGCAATCTTTCTACAGCGAACTGCGCTATCGCAAACGATATGTCGAACGATGATGTCTGGATGGCTAATTTCACTTTGAAACAGATTGCATCTTAAATTGCCATCACCAAAAATTGCACCAACACATGTTTAATTTTTAATCATTATTTGACATATTTTTAAGGGAATTCTGTCAAATTAACCATCAATTAAATTGATTAATTAATTAAAAACATTGGTGAACTCGGGTCTTAATGTCATGATTACAAAGCATTCACATGACGTAACAATCTGTAATAGGTGTTTGAATAAAAAATAAATTTAATTGCCATCTCACTAGAAACTTCAAATGGCATCCGATAATATTATGCCCTCAATGTTGCAAAAAAAATCCATGTCCTTGTATTACATAGTCGGCGAAAAGACTAGAAAAAGCCATTGTTCCTCAATGGACAGCCATTGAGGAACAATGGCTTTTTCTAGTTTATTCGCAGACTTGAGGGTAAATCTGCAGTACTTTGATATATGATATGTGATGTCCTACCGATCGCTCCAGGGAAAAAGCGAGATTTTAGCGTCAACTGACACTCATTTGCTGGCGATATTGATGAAAATAAACACTGATGATGACATAGACGATTGCGAGCTGGAAGAAGTAGAGCCATACAGAGTGCGGTGGTACGGATACAGATACGCTTTATAGGCAAAATGCTAGATCGGTAACGCTTAAAACTGTAACAGAGGTTAAATATCGGAAGCGATATCTAAAATTTATCAAGTTAAGCGAAACCACTTTTTATAACTTGAGTTCGTAATATGTAACGGGTAACGTGTAGAGTACTTAATTAAACAAGTCGCAGAGATAGTGACAATATAGTGTCCCTCACCTCCCGTCATAAAGCCAATGACTGCAGCCGGTCCAGAGACTTAACTGATTGGAGTGTCGATTTCTGCCGGGAAGAGTATTTTTATCTCATACGTTGAATGCAGTGTCATAATAATAGTGCAATCTTTTTGGTCAATACTCTATTCTACAGTAAAAAAATATTAAGAAATCAGTCGGCGACACATCTTTGTAACAACCCTGCTTCTATAAGCTACTTGTCTATGAACTTACCTAGCAACAGTCTAGTGAATAATTATGAAGACATCTAGCTTTAGGTTTTTGAAAAGTATTTGTCTGTCTAATAAACTGTTTGCTAGGTCTAAAGTTTAACATCTCCTTTGGATACTTCACAAATTCTTTTATCCAAGAAGTGTCTTGGTCGCGTTAAAGATGAATTCTGTTTTTTTACCAATTAACTTAAGATTAATCAAATTTGTTATAATTAGTTTTCGATTTATTTATTTAATGGGTTCTCATCGTAAACATGTTTCCACGACGAAGCTTTTATTAGAAATGTCACATAACCCGAACAAAGACATATTAAAAAGTGGTAACGGCGTTAGTGACTTACGTTAAATAGTCGAACCCGATCCTTAGGTATTACTTAACGCGTCTACTGATAATGGCGTCGATACCCACTCGTACAAAAGGTAATTGTTCTCTCAAACAATAAAGTTTAATAACGCAAGGTTCTAGGTAAGCTGCGCGCACGCATTGTGCAAGTAAACCCGATGACGATCTCTGTTATAGTTAGATAACTCTTACTTAGGTTCCGTCGTACCTAACCTATACAAGCATCGTGTGACTTTGTTAATCTAAATGCTTGTAGGTATACAACAAAGTAGACATAGGTTCTGCTAATACAACGATGTGATACTTTAGCATGACGCATCACATACAACTAATACATTTGTAGGACAGTACAAGCACAAAGATCTAATTCATTCATTTCATAAAACCTTTGTCAGCAATCTAAGGCTTTGTTTGTTACTGTTATAAAAGATATTTGGAGGAAGACGGCTTAATTATTTTGAAGTTGCTTAAATATACACAATTTTAGCCAATTTTTGGACTCATTTGCTAGAATGTTTGTACTTTCTTAAAAACTTAATATGTATCATAATAATTACTTTGGCCCCTAGGATCATCTAATTGTTTACGTCTTATACGTTTAAAGCACATGCACAGTATGAATCAAACTAAATATTACTTTTACCACAAAATGCCTTTAAAGCATTTTACTGCGATCATTTATATTATTTTCTACGTTTGCAAAAGATAACTCGAAGCGGCTCATTAAAATCGACATGCATGCATTAGTAGGCTTGCGTGAACACTGGGATTTTATTCGTATTATCGATTAAGAACCTTAAAATTATGTTCGTCTTAGTATGTTTGATATATTCGGTAGTATGAGCGATACCAGCAATCAGAATGGATTTTAGTTTAACTTAAATACGGGAATTTGTTTTATTTTCATCAATTATATTTAAGTCAGTTTCAAAAGTAGGTATAACAATTTTTAAAATTGCCCATCCGTGCATTTTAAATATTAAGAGGTTTACATCCACATTTTTCCTTGAAACAATATTTTTTATTGATTTATTGGCGCAGTGGTCTGAGCTTCGGACTACAAAACCAGAGGGAATCCCGCAAGGGACAACAGTTTGTGTGATGAGCACGAGCATTTGTACCTAAGTCATGGATGTATAAACATATATTAAGTATGTCTATACGTTATCTTAGTCGCATTTCGCATAGCACAAGCTCACGCTTAGTTTGGGGCTGGGTAATTGGTGTGTTTGTTGAAACAATATATTTGCATATACAAGATACAAGCTTAGCCAAGATGACCGTCTGTGACCATCATCACCACTATGATGAATACGTAAAAACGCTTTAAGTACGCGGCCCCAGAAAGTGAACGTTGTCAATTTTGAAATAGCTATTTAAAAAAACACATAACTGTAGTATCTCCTAGTGTTCCGTTGGAAGAGTAATTTTTATTGTAATCAGTTACAAAGGCGCAGGCGAGGTTAAGGGGACGTGACCGCTGATGAACGTCATTAGCTCAGGAGCGCCTGCCCGCTAGATACGGCGATGTCGCGCGGCAGATAAGCTCGCATCAACGCAAATCTCAGCACTGGTATTACACGTAATATTATTACAGCATTAATTTTCAACTAGTAACAGAAAAAGAAAACTAATTTAAACTTTACAATAGGCCTTTCACGTACATTGTGGACCATTTAAACATTGTCTTAAGAAAACATCTTGAAGACATTCACTTCATTTAGGGCTTTTCTGTCATTTATCACGAAACAAGATTAGGTTTAATACACACATTAATGGTCAATTCTGAGATCTAATAATTATAATTATACGAACAATATTTTTATAGAAAGTTTTCCACGTTATTTTCCATGTAAACATTAAGCCAAAAAGCATCACATTACAATAATATCTGTGAAAAGTACACAGTATATGGTTTACCACGAAACGATTCCATTTCCACTACTAATTATTTTGTTATTAATTGACATTTTATCTGAATCTTCTCATTTCGTTTTGTTTAAGTTTTATCTTCATACTTGTGAAAATTTTCTTGCGATGCTTAATAACTTGCTTTGCATCTTTTATACAATGTGATACTGATATGTTACGAAGTCCTAATATTCTAAGAACGTATTAAAAAGCCAATTAGCAACAACTTTTATTAAAAGTCATACTTCGAATTAAGAAAAATGCATTTTCACGCAATGTACGGTCGGTAGGTGCCTACTGACTTTAGCATGATACGCGATTTTTTATTAGGAGGTCAAATTAGGTATATGTATAAAAGTTATTGAAAATTAGCTTACGTTCCTAGCACTTCACTACATATCACATTGTCTAAGTAGAGTTCATCGAGATGGTACCATACTAAATCCATTGCAGGAAAAGAAACAACAATTGCAACATGCTATGTTTTATATCCAGTATTCCATTTTTATGCACAAAAATAAGACCTCATTTTTCAGTTTTAAGTATTTAAAGTCCCATAGGAAATCTCAACAACGTGGAGTCTATTCCTACATGGTAGGTATCTGCTTCTTATTTTACAGTGTTACCTACATTTTATGGTGTTGAAATGTAAAATGAATCGTAAATGATAAAGGCATTGTAAATGAATTATCGGTGCGTATAAGTCAAATCGATTTCTTTCGATGTCAAATCGATTTAGGTGTAAACTGTGCTAAAAGTCTACATTAATACTCAGTAAATACACGTTCCTATTTGTACTCGATTCGTCACACGCCGCTTTACGATCACAGGCGATTGCCGTTCAATGGTATTGTTTTACATTGAACAACCTACACCTATCTGTAGCCCAAGTGCAGATTTTGTCATAGCACCCAATGCTTTTATACCACTGACAACCACGTTACTAATTTGATTCAATTTACACAATAGGTATTAAGCAGTTTTGAATTTTTTTTTGTGAAATGACCAAGAAATTTTAGGACTGGCACAAATACTTTTACTGACAAGATATATTTTAATTCTTCTTGTTCATGCATGAAATAAACCTCTCTCTGCATGAACTAATAATATACCTACTAAATTTTCGACATAACTAAATATAGTTTTTACAGTAGCTAACTAAAATAAAATCCACTTTACACACTACTCACACTGGGAGTGTTTACAAATTAATTAAGAAGGCTAATACTCACTTAATCACTTACTACTCCTGAAACCCTACTGCTATGATAGTAAAACACACCTAGCACTTGTCTATCAAATAACTATGTTTCACTTAGTTAATGATATTTAGTGCAGTACTTTTCTAGAAGATGATGTTTTGTTGTAGGTAATATTTATCTAGCGGTCTATGGACATTTAAGTTTTTCCGTAACATTATGATAAAGGTCCGTTTTTGTCATGTCAAGTTTTTTTACCATTATTCTGAATCTTGTTATACTAACTTATTTTATTTATATTTAAGGATCCTTTCTACTTAAGTTTAAAAAATATGTGTTTTACATATAGTTTATGTGCACAACTTGGCTGATAACTTCCTTTTTTGTTGATATTGTAAATTTGTAAGTATTGTTTTCTTGTTGATTTCGTTTGTTGTTTCCGTAAAATATAATATAATAAATAATAATAAATTGTTTTAACAAACACACCAATTACCTAGCCCCAAACTAAGCGTGAGCTTGTGCTATGGTGACCAGGATAACGGATAGACATAGGTACTTATATAAATTTATAAACATCCATGACTTAGGTACAAATGCTCGTGCTCATCACACAAACATTTGCCCCTTGCGGGATTCGAACCCGCAACCGCCTGGTTTAGAAGTCCGGGGCACGAACCACTACACCAAGGCGGTCATCCGTGTTACGTCCGTAATATGTTTTCAGTAAAGGACGATGGGCACCAATGTATGGAAGTTTAGCCCAGCACCAATAAAAAATTTCTGTTATACCTAAAGTAGATATGTGTAATACATTCAATGTAACTAAAGCAGACTTGAATTCTCTGTGTGATCCAAGTAATATTTTTTTTTATTCGTAATTTTTATTTAGTTACACAATAACATTATTTAAAATCATGACAGGCGGACTAATTTTCAATACTGTAGATTTTATTACACAAAATACGTGGTAATGTGATGTAATAGTGTAATTTTAAGTGATCAACGAATACCAAGCAAAAAACTACTATAAATCAAACTACAATAACGAAAGTAGAATATAATGAATTTTGAAGTATTAACATTCAAGGTAAACAGATTTTAAGTCGGAATGAATTTTAGTGAGAGGGTTTTAAAAATGGAAGTATAGGAAATATGACGTTCTTATTGGACCCGGGCCATATATGCCTATCGTCCTTTGTCTTCTTAATGTTCTTAACCATCATGAACTGTTTAGGCATTGTCTCGACGTTTTGAGTCCACAAACGAGCAATTATGTACATAGAACGGTGACGCAAATTGACTTTAATTTCAGCCCTCAAGGATCTAAGCTCCCTGAAAATAGAACTGGTTTTTAGTGCGGGCACACCGGACGGCATTAATGACCTAGCAATTCACTCCGAATCAAATCCTATTCCGTCCGTGCGTTATTTCAGCACAAGGCGATTAAATCTATCAGCGAATTTCCGGCAGCACACGCTTGACACTTTTAATATCGACAATCAACCCGAGCCGCTGTGAATGAACAATGCTGGTCGAGTCGTAAATTAAATATTCCTAAGTTCGTGCCAACGTTTCAAAATGGGTCTAAAGACCCGCATTCATACTTCCAACTGCACTCACGAACTACTATAATAAGAGCATTATGTATGAAGAAAGACGGGAACGTGACACTAAAGTTTTAGCACCAAACATGTTAAATAAATAACTCTCAAACGTAACTCACATTGTGAACCGACGATATTGGTATTTTCAAACACTTAAAATAAAGACAAAAAGATAGACCCGGGGCGGCTTTCTATAACCTGTACGACAAGTGTTCTAAAAAAGATCGAAAAGATAACAACTATCTAACGAAAGCATTAAACTTAAACTAGATGAAGCAAAAAAAATACAAAGGTAGACTGACACGGCAAAGCAAGAAGAATAATAAGAAATAAAATAATACAAACATAATATTGTTCGCATTCCGTCCGATACTGCTATAGGTACCAACTGCTAAAGCGTGTCCCTTTACCCAGTAGTCCCGAAGTAGAGAAGTGGCTTCGTAACAATCAAGCTTTCTACTAAGCCAACGTATGGAAGGTAAAATTTTAATAACAATGGCTTTAGAGCCAATAGGAATAAGAAAATAATCACCTTTCAGGGCAGTTCCAGATACCACTAAACTATATAAATAGTTACTACCAATTCAAGTGTGTAATTGTGTACCTCTATCTACTTATTATTGTAATATAGAGCAGTATAAGAATGAAGATGAAGAGTCATGGATCTTGTTAGTTATTGGTCGCTACGCAAACCCGAGTACTACTTAGACCCGAGTTCACTAATTTTGAAAAGGCCAATAAACTCCGATTGATTGACAGACATCCCATACAAGATTGTCGAATGTGAATGCTAAACCGGCTGATCAAACCGTTCTTACGGCAGTCAAAAAATTTGCTAAACTTTATTTTTGCTGTGTGTATCGTGTGTGGCTGTGAGGAAATATTCGTATATAATAGTGTTATAACTTATGTAGTGAGACCAATACTTGACGAGTTAATTTAAGCAGTAATTTGTTATAATATGATTTACTGAAATTAAGTAATTAATTTAGCGTATCTACTGCCAACCAAAGCTCATATTTGATAGTAACTAAACTATTTTTTTTTGATAATATGTACTACTTTTTTTGTCTACGACCTATACATGGGAGTCTTTAAAAAGTGCACATATGAAAATGGGTAAAACTAGACCCACTTTTATCGACAGAAAAAATGTCAAAAAAATCTAAAAAAAAAATTTTGTTCATTTTTTCATTTAAATTACCTTCCGTTGACTTATTGTAAAGAAAACGTTATAACTTTTGATCTAAGTGGTATATCCTGATAAAACAAAAACAATAATGATGGTAAATAACAGGTGATGCTAATAAAATACATAAAATACTCAGAAAACGAAAAAAATACAAATCTAGAGCCAACGAAGCGTTGAATGGCGCGCCCAAAAATACTTAGTTCAAATGCTTATTGCTTAAGTTGTGATAGAGATAGAGACATAGAATTTTTGGTTTTACAAAGGTGATACTATGAAAAATTACACAAAGTAATAAGAACAACCTGTAATATGGGCATTATTTGGAGGAATTTATCAAATAATTAAAAAAAACACCAATTAAAATACAGATTTTTCTTAAAAGTAACATTTTATTATTACTTGTTGACGTTTTCTAGGAATTGTATGTATGTTCTTAGAATTATCTGTTATTTACCATTATTATTGTTTTCATTTCATCAGGATATACCTCCTAGATAAAAAGTTATAACGTTTTCTTTGCAATAAGTCAACAGAAGGTAATTAAACTTTAAAAAATCTATAAAAATTAAAAAAGAAAACTCAGACTTTTTTTAAATATTTTTCCTTCGATAAGAATGGGTCTAGTTTCACCCATTTTCATATGTGCACTTTTTAAAGACTCACTCTGTATATATACATACACATGTGTCCAAAAAATTAAGGATAATCAAAAAGTGTTACCAGTTTCAGGATATCGATTTTTTTACTTTTTTAGAAATTTTTTCCTTGTCTGATATTTTATGCCATTTCTACAAATTATTACTTCTTTTTGATCTGTTTTTTTGCCTGTCTCGTGGATAGCTGAAGCACCTTAAATTTTCAAGCAAATCTGTTTTGCCGGTTTCTATTGTGTAGTAAATAAAAGGCGGAACGAAGACAAAATGATATTTTTGTAAATAACGGACAAGTGCGAATCGGCCTCGCGGCCTGAGGGTTTCGTACAAACTTGTGTAATCACAACAAAAGTATTTTTTTCTATGATATGATCATACATATGCGGTTTTATTGCGCGGGCGAAGTCACTGGGATCCGCTAGTAACCATACAAGCTGTCTGTTGTTATAAAAGTTTTGTAATAAAAATCACTCCAAATGCCTCGAAGTTAAAAAAAATACCTACTCTACCTATCAACCCAATACAAATAATTTTTAGCCTTCATTTCCTTGAAAAAGGAGTAAACAACTTTTTTTGCTTACAATGGCATCGTTTTGTTTACTACGAAACAAATAAAAACAATTGTAAAATACAACGTGACCTACAAAATAAACGTTTAATTTTTAAAGGCCGGCAAATCTTAACCTTTTAACGAGCAATTCTGTATATGTGATCTTGGAAACGGCTCAACGATTTCGCTGAAATTTGATATGTGGGGGTTTTCAGGGGTAAAAAAAAATTTCTAGATAGGCTTATGTTCGGGAGAACGCGTGTTTATCCTTTTATTTTTCGTTTCATCTGTGCGAGTCCAACTCGCACTTGGCCAGTTTTTTTTATTAAATAGTAGTAGCCAAGCAAGAATCCCGGCCCAGGTACTTTGAATTAATAACACATCGTTGTCTTGTCAACCATTCTTCAGAAAGTTTTGCGACAATTCAAATTAGAATTTCCCTCCACATTTTTACCGAGCAAAATTAGTATTTTTTGTCTCTTAAAAATGGATCAGCATTAGAAACATTTTCGTGCGATGATTTTTTCCGATTCCAAATGTGGCCTAAAACTGGACGAGTCTTTTGATCGACTTTAATTAGCGTTTATGGAGACCTTCAATAGCAACCATCTACCGCTGGCATAACAAACATACGCGCGGTTGTCTAACTTTGGGGGATGAACGGAGATGTGGGGGGCGTCCTTCGACGGCTGTTATCAAAATTTTAGCTCTAGAAAATTTTATATACGAAGGTTTAACTTATCTAATACTAAGGTATACATCGCGCATCGTGCCAGCGCATCATACGTAATAATAAATTGTATTATTATCACTGTATGTGCATGCTTTTTTTTTTTAAATATTGAGGCTTGCAAGCTTTTTGGATAAGCTGTGTTAGCTCTCAAGTGTTTTGCAATAAATAAAGAAATGAAATTTTGTTTAGAGGTAGGCGGAGAGTTCTTAGAAAAGATGTAATAAAAATATTTTTTCCATGTAAGGTACTCGTACTTTTTAGTTTCTCAAAACTTTCTGAGGGTCCCACATATTCATTTCGTGTGTCATTAATTGCAAATTGGCTATAGCCAAGGATCAAACATTGCAATATTTTTTTTTAACACCGGATCAATTCAGTTTAACTCTTCTATCTTAACTTAGATACGACCACCTATACGATACCTCAATAAGATAATTAAAGAATATCCAAACCAGTATACAGTAACCAATTAATCAAAGAAACAATGTAAGTACAGTGAATCCAATCCGAAATCCATTCCCCTCCTCGCGGTAATTCAATCCAACTATATCCGTAGCCCGTAGCAATGGTTTCAATTACTTTTCGCAATTTAGGAATATCTCTTAGTACTTTAAAACTAAAAGATCTTGAACCTACAGTTTCAGTCTCACCTTTCAATCTCAAAGTGTTCTAGCTTTGTTGTAACCCTAAAGAGGAGTGTTATAAGTTTGACCACTATGTGTGACTGTCTGTGCCGTGGCACCGTAGCTCATAAAGGGGTGAACGGATTTGGTGTGTTTTATTTTAAAGCAGGTTTTGTCATTATGTAGTCCACGCGCACTTATTTAGCATTTTCTATTCCTAAAGAAAAATTAACCCTTACTATATTTTGCATGATATGGAACGTCAAATCTTTATAATAAATATCACAAACCTGGGTGATGCAAGCTGACTGAACACAAATTGCTGGAAGGCGCCAAAGAGTACGAAGGTTCGTCTTTTGGCTTCAACAGTTCATGTGTGGACATCGCGTGTATTGACAGCTCCTGGACAAAAATGAAATAAAACATTTAGGTATCATGACATTTGAGAAGGTTAGCTATTCAATTAAAGCTGGCTGCGGAGTGCGGACGCACGGAACGATCGGTCATACCAGACTTTACAGGAAAAGATTACGTGCCATATTTAAAAAAAAACAGCCTTTTTAGGATTCCGTAGCCGAATGGCAATAAACGGAACCCTTATAGTTACGTCAAGTCTGTCTGTCTGTCCGTCCGTCCGTATGTCACAGCGACTTTATTCTGAAACTATTAGCATTACACAGTTGAAACTTGGTAGGTAGATGTATCCTGTTAACCGCTTTACGATTCTCAAACAAAAAATAAAAATAATGATATTTAAGTATACACATGAAACTAAAACCAAAAAAAAGTTTTTAGTCAAATGCGTGTGGGGTGTCTATGGATAGGTCTTTTAAAATGACATCCAGGTTCCTAAAACCAAAAAACGTTACGTAACGGTAACGTTTGAGATAGACGCTTCCAAAGTGGTAAAATGGGCGTCCCCCTATCTAACTTTTGAACTAAGCAAGTGTACATTTTGAAAAAATACATGATGTAGATCGTAATATAGCACATTTTTAACAACCGCAAATATAACTTTGATCTTCATACAAACACTATGAAAAACAAAGTTATGTTTGCTGTCAACAAAATACTGTGGTAATTTGGCTAAGTGGAAGTAAGTAGATCCTAATTCAGTTAAAGTTAGTGCGCGAGTCCGACTCGCACTTGGCCGGTTTTGTTTATCTTTTTAACTGATACTTACAAAATAAAATACAGAGCAAGTGCGAATGGGGTTCGCGCACTGCGGGTTCCGTAAAGACAAAAGTTTTTTTCTACGATGCCGATGTAGCCACAACAGTTTTCGGCCTTTTTCTTTTACTTGTGCTGTAAGATCTTTTTTCTTGCCAAAGGGGTTTGAAGCTTTTCGTATGGAAGTTGACATCATGAACCCGGCCGCCATCATTTTGATTTTTTTACGAAATTGCGGCGCGCAATGAAAGTGATATGTATGGATAGAGGAATCAAAAATGACAAGAGATATTTGAATCTTAGTATAGTGACACTTAAGGGTAAAGAATACTGAGATAATTGACAAATGTGTATTACGCCAATTATTGAAGTCATATGTCTAACCTTGCATTACTTGTATTTTTATGCACTAAAACAAGTGGGATATTTGTCTAAATTGCAATGTTTTTATCGAAGTAATAACAAAAAATCTTCTGACCATCTAGAGACTTGGCGAGTCAAAGTTAGACAGACACTAGGTACTTGATTGACGACATGACGAAGAAAACTGATGCGTAAAACGTTTCGAGTATATTTTGAGTACAAAAGCTTATTCCATCATTATATAATTAAAATTGACGTCTTTTGATCTAGCGGGCTCCCGGTTGCTAGAGCGATTAGAGTTATTAGAAAGGCTAGCTTATGCAACATACCTAGCGCAAATAATAATAAAATCCAAAGTACCTCAATAATTTAGTCATAAATGGCAAACTCATTTTAGATCCAGCGGCGTTTACATTGGTAAATAAACCGGTTCGATGTCTAGGGCACGTGAAGTTATATGGAGTTGGGGTGTGGTGGGATCAAGTCTGTCTATTTGTTTCAACCTGTATAATTATCATTTAACATAGGAAACAAATCTTACTAACAACGTCCATATAGATCTTGACCCGTCTAAACAATTATTTTTACTTATCCTAAATTAATAATATAGCCCTATCTCAATAAATAACACAAAAATAGAACAGGTTAAAACCTTCAAATATCTAGGTAGCTTGATAACTAGTGACTCCAGATGTACACCAGATATAAAAGCAAGGATAGCGATGGCGAGACAAGCTTATAATGCAAAAAAGCACCTGCTCAAGGCCAGAATATCAAGCAAAGTTCGCAAAAAACTTGTTAAAGTGTACATTTGGAGTATAGCACTCTATGGATGTGAAGCGTGGACATTGACAAAGAGGGACAGAGAGAGACTGGAAGCCTTCGAGATGTGGTGCTGGAGGAGAATGGAGCGTATAAGTTGGACGGAGAAGAAAACAAATGAAGAAGTTTTGTCTATGGTTAGGGAAAAAAGGAGATTGATGGAAACAATAGAGTGTAGGAGGGGACGAATGTTAGGCCACCTGATTCGACACGACAATTTTATTAAAACGATAATAGAAGGAAGAATAGAAGAAAAATGAAGCGAGGAAGACCAAGAATAAGCTACTTGCAGCAAATAAAAGAAAAGATAAATGTCGGGTCGTATCAGGAGGTTAAGAGAAGGGCGGAAAGCAGAGAGGAATGGAAAAAACTCCACCGACAAGAGCCTAGCTCTTAAATTTGATGATGTAAATTAATAATAATGAATAAAAAATATTGATATTTGTATTTAAACACTGTGTACCTACATGCCAGTTAACTAACAAATTACTTGCCTACTTATCATTATCACAGGGTGCTACCTGACTGAGGGCCAATTTGACAATTTTTTAAACAGTCTATCGCTTTTTTAACCTCGATTGACGGTTAATTTGACAGAATTCCCATACCAAATATGTCAAATAATGCTAAACTAAATAAAAGTTAAACATGTGTTAGTGAACTCCAAGCTAAAGCGTACGTGATTTTGCTCTAGCTCAGCAGTATGGCGTACAAACACATCCTTGCATATCGTTATAAACTCCCCAAGTCTCCGAAAATTAGTATCTACCGAGTAAACACGTGCCGACTATATTTTTCTAATGTTAATATTAAATCGAATCTCGAAGAGATAGCTAATAAATATCCAACAATATCTATTTTTACATACGTAGGATGCTTTCTCCAATCTTGAATGAACGGGCGACCATCCTCGTAATGTTTGACTGTAACGCGTGATTGGTCCAAGTTAGGAAAATTTGTCACAGGCATATGCGTTTTATTAACAACAGCGAAGTGGGTTAGTAATTTAGTACGTTTTATATTTTTACAAAAAGCTACAATTTAACTACTAACTTTATTTATATCAATAAATATAGGCAAAGATACACTCGTACTACTCCGTCAAAAGTTGCAGTTGCTAAAATAATTTTTAAATTATCGCCACAGAAAAATGCATGCTTTAGAGCGCAAAAACGCAGCAGACATACTAGTACAGACGAAGTTTCTTTAGGGATTCGAGACCACAAACTCAAAAATACGCTATGCGCTATTAACATTTACCGAAGAGTTAGCTTTTTGACAGTGTCAGCTATATCCGAGCTGATTTGTTCGCAACAGCTGCGCGAGCGCACCTATTAACCGCTGATACATGTTTGTCAGCCGGCTATTAGGGTGAAAGAGATAAAATTTCGGAATCATCTATATAAGAGCGAGATCGATTCATTCCTTCAATTCAAGACCGATATTTATTTGCTGCATCGTGACACCCGAGAAAAAAAACTTGTATCTAAAAATTAGAATTTGAATAAATGGGGCAGCGTTGGCAGATCATTTTTCTTGTTTCTATATAAAGAAATATTGGTCAAGGAATACTACAAACTAACTATAAATTTATTTGTCTGTGATGGGAACTACTCAACTAAAAACAGAGTAAATCTGCAGTGCAACTACTAAGATAAGTATTTCTATGAACTTTGAACATTTAACAAAGAAAAGGAAGTCAGTGATTTGAAAAAGATTTATGATCAACTTTGTAAAAGTATAAATCTAACAAAATTAGACTGTTACTAGTTTAATAATAATCTAACTACAACTATTAGTGGCTTGTTTATCATCACAATTATTCCCATTAACCATTTAACACTTGCGTTTATAATAGATGTAATTTAATGATTTATTATAAATATAAGCTGATCAATATAAAAATTGTAGTTTTTGGTTGATTTTACATTGATACTGGTCTAGTATTCCAGTAACTAGTCTAAGCTTGAGCTTGAGCATGAACACGAAAATGAGCTAAAATTTTCGTGATTGACTTCCATTAAACAACAATCCTTGAGCCACATATTATAACAAGGGCCACGATATGAACCTATTATACAGTTCACAAGACGTGTTATCATTTTATTTGAGCGTTAAAAGCTATTTTCAAACGTTTGGGTGCAATTCTATAATTAAGATAAATTGTTCTGAAATAATTACTACCAGTGTTGCCAACCATTTTTTTAAATACGTATAGACGGTCTGGCTTTGAATATAACAAATTCAAAAACGTACAATTGCTGAAAATATTTGAAACCTAGGTGATCAAGATTAAATAATAAATACCTACGCAGTTATTAAAGCACTTGTTTTAGCACCGGTCATGTCTGATTGTCATCTCACCGAATTTAGAGATTGAAAGAACAGATAGTGCACCTGTGTATTGCCCACATACTTGTGCACTATAAAATGTCAAGTGCAGTTAGCTTATCTCAGTTGAGATTGGCCGCCGTGGTCAAAGTTTGGCTAAGAGGAGTAAGGATGGCATCATCATCATCACTTGTTACAGGCGAAATAATATTAGGTAAACTGAACGCAACCATACACTTAACGACACAAACGGGATTAAATGCAATAACAAAATTTTAAATCCTACTTATATGAACGAAATCATATCCAGCTGAAATTCATTGTTTAGTCAGTCATTCACTTTTGTGAAATTGATGGTCAATCCATCAATTGCAATTTTAGGCCCCTACCACGAAATCAATAAATTAATGTAACGAAATTATTTTAAGATGATGATGATGTTTTGCTTTCGGAAATATTCCACTAAAACCTTGTTATGGGAAACCTACTGTGATCACTTCTTATTCGTAGCATTGCGTCAAAGGTTATTAAAACGTAGTTCTACTTAAAAATACGTAGAGTTGGCAACACTAATTACTGCATCATAGATAAACAAGATTCATTAATTTACAGACCGCGATCGCTCCACATACCCATTTACTGTAGCCTAGGATCAATCCTTCAAGACAAGACTTATAAAATGAGTCGTTTTGTCTAATAGTATACGATAATACTCTTACAAAACCATAAATCTTGTCCTTATAAAGATTGTCAAACACAATCATGGCTGTGAAAACAATGACGGTAATCAAAATTCCTTTACTCGGTGATGAATTATCTAATAAAATTCAAACACAAAGTTTGTATAAATAAATAAATATTCCCAGCATTTATAAAAAATGTCTGCTAACTTCGACACGGTGACGAGGCGACAGTGGATCGCAGGGATTAAACCAAAATAGCACTGTAATTAATGGGCGTTTTCAAGCCCACAATCTCAAAACGAGACGCATTTCGAGAATTCCATCTCATACATAATAAAACCCTGGAACTGTATAAACCAAGCTTATTCAGCAAATCTTGAAGGCACCCTTTGTTAAATAAGTTTTCATCTATGGTTCTATGTTTTTTTATCTTAGCTATTTTATTTTACTAGGTATGTAATAACTATCTAGTCTTATAATCCAGTAACTTAATACATAAAATCAAGTCAAATCCGGTAGTTCTAATTTTTTGTTAATTGTTTTATATGGTTGGCCCAATAAATAACCCAAGTTTGTGACCTCGATTTTGTGATTTTCATAAAGGACTAGTTTTTCATAGTGCCTTCTCAGAACGTTTTTAAAGAAACGTGAAGATTAAATTTGCTACAAAATAAGAATAAATTTTTCTCTGTAAACCCAATATTCCCCAGACCTCAAATAATTTTTAGACCCTAGTATCAAAATTGCGGAAGTCTCATACAAACTTCCAACCCCTAGTTTAAAGAGATGCAGGTTAAAAGTTCCAAGCTTAAGTTTTTTTTTGTTTTTAGTGTACTAATGTATATAAATATATTAAATTTCCAGTTTTTAGGACCACAGGAAACACCCCGATACTTTCAGGTTTTGGCGATTAAAGACTAGTTTTTGATAGTACCTTATTCGGACGTTTTAAAAGTAGACTACAATATGAGACTATTTGTCTCTGTAGACCCAATATGAGAGTAGAATTTTCTCTGTAGACCAAAATTCAAAAGGCCTGAAATCAGTTTTAAGACCCCTAGCATCAACATTTGCGAAAGTTGCATTCAAACTTCCATCCCCTAGTCTAAGGAGATGCAGGGTAAAAGTTTTTAGGAATTTTGTTATTGTGTACTAATATTACCTTACCTACATACCTTTCAGCTTTCAGATGATCATCAGTGAATTATTGACAATATTTGTTTTTGAGATATCAATATAATCTTAACTATAAGAGTTATGCAATTAAACCGCGTGTTACATGTTTAATAAGTTCGCCATTAGTATTATATTCTGAAAATTTTGATAATATAACAGGGGTTACGAAGAATCAGGGGCAATATTAATTCAAAACGCATAATAATGCAATGTTAAAAAACTTTAGAGGGCTTTATCGCGAAAGCTGTTGGGTTTAGATGCAGAGACAATTTTAGCCTCATATAGGATAATTACGTCTTCTTTAAAAATGTCCCGAAAGGGTACTATCAAAACTAGTCCTTTAGGGTTATAATCACCAAAATCAAAAAAAAAACTCAAAAGAGGTTTTTAACATTCTGAATAGTTTAAAAAAAAAGACAATAAAAGCCCTTTATTTGTAGAGTTGATTTGAAGTCATACTCTAGGAGGAAATTTCGTCGGGGATATGCTCCTTTATCTCCCTGGTCCGTTAGAACGGTTTGATCCACGATTTAAATGGCCACCCTGTATGTATATTGATTATAAAGTTTGGACACGATGTTATGAATTGTCATCTGTTTTGAACCAGCTTAGTAGATTAAAGTGAAGTGTCAGTCGAAAGTTTTGCCATGCTTAAGCGTTTTGTTTTTGTAAGTGAGTACATCCTAGTGTGATTCATCTAAGATAAATCAAAATAAATTCCAACTATAGAAAAACGTTTTGAAAATTCCCTATTGATGTAACATTGCATTTGACAGTAAACCAATAATGATGGAAGGGTGATTGGTGATGATCACAGGATAACTGCGCTTGCGCAAATCGTTTCTTGCTTTTTGCTATTTGTTACGTTTCTGTGGTTGTGTGAAATAATTTTCTTGGTTGTACGTAGATTACATTTTTTTCATTATTATGTTATCAAATCGTAAAATGCACCTCTCACATTTCTATCTGTTAAGTGTACCGAGATTCGAGCTATAAAAATGTAACAAAGTTAATTGGCTCGTGAAATAGGTCCATTGTGCGTTGTACACGACCGAATTAGCCTTGTGAGTTAGCAATATTCCGATAAGCCACTTTTTAGGTTCATCAGCATATTTAAGTCTTGGAACATTCTGCTTAAGATCGATTCTCGGTTGCAGTCATTTCGAATGGAAGTTGACGCCCGAGTGAAATATACACATGTAAAAATGTACTAGAGGCCCACCCACGAACAAGGGAATAATTGCACAAACACAAAATATTCTGTTGCACGTGTTAGGTAAGTTACCAGCGTCAAGTTAAGCGTTCCTGATTTAAAAAAAAAAACTAACAAATGCAGATATGAATCAAGATTCCAGACAGTCTTATTACCTACTTATGAAAGAATAACGACAATGAATACTAATGGAAATAAGTTATCATAACTATTTTGTTAGAGTTGATATGCAACTCAGGGCTAAACGCAACATAACAGAAAATATTTTTTACAAAACACAACTTATGTCGTAGAAAAGCGTCATATTTAACTAGAAGTTCTTTACCAAATCCTTTACTTACAGACTTGATCAGTAGGTACAAGAAACACAATTAGAAAAATTAGAATTTGTACTGCTTATAAGATAATGTATTAATACAATACACACACAACGTAAGACTATGGTGTTAGGTTGGTGATACTCGTATAAGATATCAATTATAATTAACAGGGGCGAAGCTGCCGCGGTATTAGCCCGTATCAATTATACAGGGCCTTCGGGCTACAGGGGCCCCCAACGTGTTCAAAGATGCCTCCACATTATATGATATGAACCTTGTTCTAAATAACCGTTTTTTATATAAGTAACGCGGTCACATTTTTTAAATTGGTCTATAAACATGCGACACAAAATAAGACTCTTCACATTTAATTAATAGTGAAATATAGCAATTTTATGTAATATTTCATCAATATTCATTGTAAGTATTGTTCACAATTAATCGCTCAATCACTATTTCAAACGCACTTTAGTTACTTTTTGACACGTGTGCAAGAGAAGCTAAATTTTGAATCGTTCTGCTTTTTTAATATGAATATATTTTTGCACACAGATAAGCTACATATCAGAACACTTTGTTTTATTAACACGTTAGTGAATGTTAGGAATAACCTATAAAAAAATCTTTAATGTAATTTTGACCCAGTCACAGTCCCAAGAATCGCATCGTACGTTTTATATATTAAATGAATTTGATGAATTTTAATTTTAGGTATGATTCAATTTCTTAAAATTTCTTCTTTCTTTTGCTCGTGACTTTGGTTATGGAAGACCCGGGGCAGGGGTCGTGGCATTTTGAGACAACTCTCATGTTTGAATATAGGCGCTCTGAGAAGGCGTGTACATTATACTAGTATCAGACGCAGAAGCTACGCCACTGACAAATGAAATGACCATAAAATGTGATTCGTTGACCACACATGCTGAAACTTTGATTACCGCAGCGTCAGCGCAGACACTGAAAACGCTGATTTATTTATAATGCGAGCAATCTGCAATATCGTCACAATTATAACATTGACATAATTTTATTACTATAACGATATATTTGATTCAGGTCAAATGTTGCAACAATAATTTCGCGTTTATTACTAGCAATTAATTCGGATTTTGTTAATATGGCTTCACAAATATAAAATTAAACTAAGCATTGAATTTAGAAATCGCGGTAGATACCTAGGTATTTAGGCACTCATTTTCAAAACAAACAAAACAATTTTTGGGAAAAGTTTTTTTACAATGAAAATAGTTTTCATCGGCCTATTGAGCTTTTAAATCGAATTTTGACTTTGAACAAAGCTGGATTCTAATCTTTACGACTGCAATATAAGATTTGAAGGTATTTTTTTATTCTGATAAAGCCTCGTTAGGCTTAATTTTTAACCTACTATGTAGGAAATTAATCAGTCAAGAGCAGCATTTTATTGTTTTCTTCACTTGACCGAATAAATTTTAAATAGGTAATTATATAAAGTATTGCTTAGTGTTCATATTATGTAATGTAACATGAGATCATATTGATATTCAAACCTTAAACCTGAGAATGATTAATACCTATTACGTACTACAATAACTTGAACATTTTTTTGTTTTATAGTTAGGTATCAGTTACATTCAAAGGTAGGTAGGTACTTGTTCATAATATTTTTATCTACTAGGTATGTTTTAACTCCTCTTTTACCATCAATTAACATAGCTAATAATATCTAACTAAAATGGTGAAGAATGCTTTTAACCTTACCTCTAAAAACAAACCACTAATTACGCTTCTCTTGTAGCGTACCCAATAAATATTGGCATTGTCCAAAAATATTTTTAATATAACGCAATATTTAGTGCGTCACTCAGTGAGTAAACTTCCTAATCTTAACAGGCATAACAAATCAGGGTCAGTCAAGCTCTTGATTGTCCACAACAAAGTTCTCTTTGGGGGCTATTGGTAAATGTCAGTGCTTCGAGCACGGGCGCACTTAAAAATGCAATACTTTTCACATTTGTCACAGGGCTGGTCGAATTACAGTCATTCGAGACGCCGGGTGCCGGGCAGCTGGGCCGTGCTTGAGCGTCATCGTTGCTTTGTGGGAACACCAACTCTGCGGATGTGTCTCGAAAAATACAGGCTAAAGCAAGATCTAAACAAATACCAATCTCCGTAGTTAGCGCCCTAGACTACGAAACATTGATTACCTAATAAAAAATAATTACAAAAATATACCATAACAACTTGTCTAAATTAATGGACACATCATTCACATGAACTGTATTTAAAATTCACAAATATTACTGAATTGGTTGGAATTTACACGGCGCATATTCCACGCAACACCACAAATACCAAATTGTCAATACTAACATTTATTTCTAAATCCTATCTCATTATCGTTAGAAGCCATTTTAAGGCATATTTTTTTGTAAGCCTCAATAAATTGTCCTGATTGTATGCCAATTTTTTTGTACAGTCCAAACAGCTAAACGGTTTTTGACATATGCGGTGTTTATAAATTTTGAAAATGGCGCCCGCGAATGAAATAAAAATGGGCTCTGCCCTTTTTCTTGTTTTTCTTACCATAGCAATATAAGTATCAAATGAAAGCTAGTGAAAAGACCATTTAAAAATTTATATTTTTTGCAGTCAGGTATTTTTGTTTTTATAATAATTATTATGGAATAAACAAAAGACTTTTTACCGTGTTTCAGGCCTGAAAACTTTATTAAATATGTATAATATTTATTTACAAAAGTATCTATGTTTTAGTATGTATAGGTAGTTACTACGAGGGTCAAACTGAAAGTTCTTAGAACTGGCCACTTATAAACAATATAATAAAAAAAATATTCTAAAATTTGAAAATAGAACTCTTTGCCAATATTACTGAGTATATATTTCATTCATTTGTCATTTGTTTTACGACTTGGCGGCAAATTGAAAATTGTCTGTGTCACGTCAAAATGAATTTAACACGAGAAAATTTTCGTGCAATGATTTTTTATGATTTTCGATGTCATTTAAGTCAACAAGAAAGTTATGATAGACTACGATTGGCCTTTCACGATGAAGCCCCATCTCGTGCGACTGTTTACAACTGGTTTAATGAGTTTAAACGTGGTCGCACTAATCTCACTGATGATGTACGTGAGGGACGGCCTTCTACGGCGACGACTGAAAATAACATCTGTGTTGTGCGGCGTATGATAGAGACTGACAAAAGAGTGACCTATCAGCAGATTCGGACAAGCTTAGGCATCGGTATGAGTCAAGTGCACAAAATCCTCCACGAACATTTAGCGGTCAGGAAGCTTTGCGCCCGGTGGATACCTCATAATTTGACTAAGGCTCAAAAACTCCATCGTGTGGATTGGTGCCGTAAAATGATTGAAAGATTTAACGGAGGTGACTCAAATGCTGTGTTCGACATACTAACAGGTGACGAAAGCTGGATTTACTGTTATGATCCTGAAACCAAAAGACAATCTGCTCAGTGGGTGTTTCCTTTCGAGGAGTTGCCAACTAAAGTGAAGAGAGATCGAAGTGCGGGAAAAAAAATGGTGGCCTCGTTCTTTGGAAGGATAGGTCATTTCGCAACAATTGTGTTAGAGGATCAAAAAACAGTTTCTGCAGAATGGTACACTACCAATTGTTTGCCACTTGTCTTGGAAAAAGTTCGAGAGAAACGACCTCGCAGTAGGATCCTCCTTCACCACGACAACGCCTCGTCGCACACCGCCAAGCGAACGATCGACTATTTGGCGACATCAAACGTTGAATTACTGGGTCACCCGCCGTATAGCCCCGACCTCGCGCCTTGTGATTTTTATTTATTTCCAAAAATTAAAGAAAAACTTAAAGGAAAGCGGTTTATGAATGCTGAAGAAGCGGTGGCTGCGTATCGCGATGCCATTGAAGAGACCCCTAAGGACGAGTGGGCAAAGTGCTTTTCCCAGTGGTTCCATCGCATGCAGCGGTGTATTGACGTCAATGGACAATATTTTGAAAAGATATAATAAAACTAATAACTGGCTAATGTAATCAGTTTTTGATTTTCTAAGAACTTTCAGTTTGACCCTCGTAATAAGCTTATTTATTTTGTGTGTTTTACGTTCATACGTGGCATTTTTGTCCTAAATTATTCATTTTTATTTAAAATGATTTAATTTGACTATACCATATTTTCAGGAACGTTAGGTACCTACTTGAAACTTAATTAAAATGAACTCTACCCACTACAGTGTGGTGCCACTAGTCACACTTACCTTTCTTGAAGCTATAGTGCCTATAAAGGCATGCGTTCGTGAGTACATGAGCAATAATTTATCAAATTCATTCGAGGGCCAATGTTTGATGACTGGAACAAAGCACTTTGTTGTTTTAACAAAAAACAAATGCAGCGCTAAAACCTACAGAAAGAGCAATGGTTTTCAATAACAATAAATAAAGGTTTCTTTCTAGTGCCATACATACAACAGGTTATTTTGGTTTATTTTTACACAGAATAGTTTTCATTTATTATAGCCCTAATGTAATATTCCAATTCCAACTTAAACATAGTTATACATATTTAAAAAATATAATTAAGAATTGAGTTATTTTTTTAAATATTAGACAATATCACATACATTGTTCAGATCCTAGTGTAATTTTAGCTTAAGCACTTGTGTTAAGGAAATCTGAATCGACGGTAGTACCAGAACACCCAGACCCCATACAATATAGAAAATGAATTTCTATATTGACCCGATCGGGAATCGAACCACCTCAGAGGTGGCGACTTTTTTGAAACCGGTGTGCTAGCTACTCGGCTATGGAGGTCGTCAAATAAAATCCTGGAAGCTTTGGTATTCCTAGTTTCAGCTTGTTTTGTTTTTCACTGAATGCCTGTGTTTATTTTATCGTAGCAACCATCACGGGAACCAAACTAACCAAACCATATTTTCCGTAATAAATCAATATAAAGGTAATGTTCTTTTAGGCATTTCGTACAGGTTTCATATTACAGAATGAAGACGATATCAACCTATAATATTACATCATTACATTTTTAACAAATACTAAGATGTAAATACGCTGGATATCTTATTGACAATCAATAGTTCAGTTCGCGATGAACTTATGTCAGGGGCGTTTGATAAATGGCTCGTTCGGCTGAAATAAGTAGAAACATTAACTTCGTTCGTATTGTTAATATCTGATTTAATGTGTACATTTAGCGGTACACCCCGTATACCTCCCTAAAAAGAAACCTGCTAGATCCTCTCTGGATCACAAGCAATTCGGATACGTGTTTTGTTAAAATCTCAAATTGTCAGTTTGTTAATTTGAGATAAGAATATCTGACTCAATATGTATAAAAATATCAGTATGTGTGTAGGACTTTGTTTATAAAGTAAAATTGTACATATTATTTGTTCTTATTTTAATAAACTTACTAACTATCAAAATGACCACCAGAGGCGAGAATCGAACCCGCGTTCCTCGCATATCGGGCAATTGCCTAACCTCTCAGTCGAAATTTTCAAGTGCTTCTTAACGCTGTAATGCCGCGTTGCTTTCATCAATGTTATTGGGATTACACCCTCAACACTCGAAAGAAATACTATTGCAAGTATTTAACAATCGCAAGATGAATATCAAATGAGTGCAAAAAGCAATAATAAGATTGCAAAGTGAATGCTTATCACTTAGAAACAATAATTTAAATTTAACAAATATATGTATGTATACAAAAAAAATAAAAAGCAAATCAGTGAGAATGAGTTATCATCATACGAGTATAACAATTTACTAGAACTGAGCAACAGTAACAAGGTGACTATTTATTATTTTGGAAGGAAAATTTCACATTTCGGAAGCAAATTATGTTCCTAAATGAAACTTTGTTTATGAATTTATCTTGGCACTAGAAATGAGGATGTGCCACGATTTTGTAAGACTCCTACAAAAATACCTGTCAGTAAGTATGAAATATACGGGATTGGAATTTTAGAGCGGGTCAGTAAACCTTCAATCACTATTTTTACAGGAAAAGCTTTTTAGAATAATACATGTAACTTTTGGATATGTTCTGATGACTGAACGCTGGTTTTGTAGAACGGAGCGCGAACCACTGCACCAAGACGGTCGTCAAATAAATGTACAGTTAGCAAGAAAATTGACAAAAACTTACGATGATTTTATAAATTCTCTTTCTGATGAGAAAATTATATTAGTTATTTAATAAATAGTCGACCATGAATACGAATTTACCAAAAAAGTAAAAAGTCTGGAAATGTTTTTCTAATACTCAAACCTAAGTTTAAAGATTTTTAAAGGACATTCCATACTTAGTGACACATAAAGTGGTAGGACACAGCAGATCCTCATTTCTTATGCCAAGATAAAGTTATGAACAAAGTTTTATTGATGTACTTATTTTGCCGCCAAAGCATCATATTATTCAGTATTACTACATTTGTTAATTAAAGACGAAATTTATTCATTGATTCATTGAATGGCTGAAAATAGAAATTTTATTTTGCAAAACGTTACGGGGGAAGTTCATAGAGCGAAACAGGTTTACCAAACAATCAATATTATGGTTAAAGATCAATTTCAATCATTGTGACCGTTTTCTATTTTAAGGTAACTCACCTTATACCTAATGAAAATGTATAAAAAATGCAAGAATAAAGACACAAGATGTCTATATAAATTATGACTTAACAAAACAGATTTCAGATGATAATTTCATCTTGATATCTTCACGCATTCCTGAGAAAAAGGGTCTTGGCAGACAGATGGACAATAAAATAATCAATAGCAATTCCGATTATTCTTTTCGAGGTACCCTAATATCGTTCTTTTTGACAGAATTAAAGTCAAACAAACAAGGTCGGTGATGTAATGGCCTGTGACGAAGAAACTTACTAGATAACACCCCAGAGTCAGTGTCGCGATAGTGGCTCCAAGTAAACGTCATGATATTATTAAGTTGATCATAACATCATGTGTTGTGAAAGTCATTTCACGCAATCGTCACTTTAGCTATATTGCCTATATGGTTAGGGTCAGTATTAGAAATTCTACTTGATAAGTCGTGTACAAGTACCTACAGTTAGAGTATACGAGTATTGCCGCCTAGTTGACATTTAAACCGATACTGCACACTCTGAACTTTTAACTGCATTACCAAAATATGAGAACTAAAAGAAACTAACTACAAATAAATACTAATTCATGTCATGTTCATGTATAAACAGTAGTCATGATAAAGTTTACCATTTTTTAGGATTCCGTACCTTTAAAGGAAAAACGTAACCCACATATGAGGTTAACTTTTTTGTCCGTCTATCTGTCAAAACTTTATTTGTCTTGTCAGCAACACGTGGAGGTATCAAGTTAAAATCGCCATCAAAAACTAACGGTAAAAAAGTAACGGTGATTTTAGCCGTATTTTCTTACATTTCGCAGATGAATCAAAACCTATCTATAGGGTACTTCCCGTAGACTTAGAATTATGACTTTAACTAAGAAGAACAGCAATGTGTCTTACAGCACAAGTAAGGGGAAAAGTCTAAATACCGTTTGTTGTTATCGTAGAAAATTAAACCTTTGTTTGAACGGTACCGCGTGAGTCTGACTCGATGTTGCCCAGTTCTTATAGTCTTATTTACTAGGAAATTAATTTACTTGCAAGTTATTAATTTAATAGTAAACCAATGGTGAGTATGATTACTGATTTCTTATGCGTGGGAAACGCAATGTCCGCTCATAGTCACTACTTGCTACCTACTACCCACCTTAGCGGTTCACTGTTTTGGATTTCTGTTTTATTCTATGTAGGTACAGTAGCTAGCACATCACTACTCGTGACTACACGACGATTGGGGCAATGAGCCCCAATCACAAATGCATAAGATCCCAAACAATATAATTGCACATCACAGTACCATTCAATTAAACCAAAACACCCTGAACACAGTAATTTAGTAAGAGCCATTGATATTCTACACTATGATTAATTTAATTATGTAATAAATAAACTATCACTAACCATTCTCACACTGTTTATGTAAGTAGGTAACAATAACAGAAAATGTGGAATATATTTGTTCGTGTGAACTGCTGAGTTGAAAATTAAAAACGAGGCGAATGGCACTTGCGGAGTAGTAACCCAACACCTTTGGCGTACATACCTTTAAATTATTGTTATTTCTCTCCACACATACACCACACCAGGCACAAATCATATTTTCAACGTAAGCGTATTTCGATTTTTCGTACATTATTTGTTTACTCCACAGTTCAAGACTAGTTTGTCGATGCAATTTAACATTGTTCCGACACTGGACACTAGGATATTAAGTAGGTACCTACTCTACGTAAAATACTTGCCATTGCCAAATAAACGTTGACAACAATGTCTTGACGATGACGCATCAGATGAAAATTACGTATAAATTGGGCGAAGGCAAGCAAATCACAATTTGCTTGCCCTGATCCCTGATCGGCGCAGTTGGAAGAATTAACTTCAAAAATAACTCAAGATGCTGTTCTCCCTACGAAGGGAACCAACCGATCCGAACCATTTTTATTGACGGCTTGCAAAAGTATAGTATACCATACCATTCTTACCATACTTAAGAAATAAGTAAGCTACTGAGACCGGATAGACATAGTGAAACAAAATGACTGTTTAGTATACATACGATGATTTGAGAGCCTTTAGTTTATCTATCGACATAATCCTAACGAATTTTTTTTTGGGGTTAGTTTTGTAATAAGTTTTAAAAACTACTTAACTGTTTTAAATTTTTAGAAATTGATTTTATTTAATTTTTTACTGTACACACAGTTAAATAATTTTCAATTGATCTCTGTTTGTTTCACTTGATAGGCGATATCGTTACCTTCCAAATGAATCTTTTTTCATAACTTAGGACCTCTAGATCCTTAGAAATACTATTTAAAAAATATAATAAAATGGCTGTCATTTCAAGAGGGGAGAGAGAACTATACATGGGGTTTTTATATATAACATTTGATAAATTAATGGCCCATAAACTATCGCCGGTCAAAACCCGAACACGGTGTATGAGAATTCAGTAGAACTATCAAATAAATTGGTCCATGCAGCTCGCAATGTTAGAAGAACTTACCGTCGGATGAATATGGGGATGCGGATGTGAGTACAGTTGCATTCTTCGCGTGTCCACTGAATATGTGTTGAGCGGAAGGTCATTCATTTCGAAGGTCCTGGAGTGCAGCCCTGGTGTCAGCTGAGCCACCTCCTCGCTATCGCCATCGAGACTTGCCCCATCAGCGCCGTTGGCCACTGAAAGAGACCCAGCATTTACTACATTGCCAATGTTAGCAATATCTTACCTTTATCAGGGTGTCCCGAAAAGAGCGTGCCAGACTGAAACTAGAGATAGCTTAGCTATAAAGATTTTAAATAAAAAATTGTTAGAATTAAGTTTGGAATATAATGCAACTTTTTTGGATTTTCTTGAATGAAGAATACAAGAAAGTGGCATTATCTCACAAACCAAAGGATTTCTTTAAGTTAATCTCAAAAGGTCTATAGCTATCTTCAGTGTCTGGCACGCTCTTTTAGGAATACCCTGTATCTGTATAACACACAAAAGTTCCAAGTAACTTATACGTCCACACAAGCGATTTTTTATTCAAATAAGCTTAATATTGCTTAAGCCCTTAGATCAAACATACCTGTAGATATTGCATGAACCTGACAGCCGCGATAAAATTTTCATTTGACAAGATTTAAATACAATTAGGCGTTTACAATGTCACTACCTAACTTTAAAGTAGCGATGGGCGATAGTTTGAAAAATAATAATAGAATGAATTGACAATCGACCATTCGAACTATCGATTGTCGATTTCGACATTCAGATGATAATCTATAACAACAACAACTATTACTAACGCTTAAAACTCGGCCCTTCGAAGCATTAGATCGAATTGCCGCGAATATGCGCACAGGACTAACAGCGAACGAATGATTAATCGACGCGTTGAATGACTATTCATTCGTTAGTAGTTAGTAGTACGACCTGCGCACCGTGCGCTCCGGTATTGCTCGCCGCATAATCGAAGGATAATCGAATGACAGCGGCTGCTTATCGAATACATTCGATTACAGAGACCATTCGAAAAATTCGATTAATTTAGTAATAATCGCCCATCGTTACTTTAAAGTAAAGAATTATCATCGGTTGTTAAACCAGTAAAGGATAACGTACTGTCATTTTAAATGTTGTCGGTTGAAAGTTGTGCCATGTTTAAATTTTGATTTTGTAAGGCGTAGTAGGTACGAGTATATTTTATTGTTCTTTAAGCTGAAGCATAAAACGTACAAAATTAGTGTTTTAAAGCCATCCATCCGACAAACAATATAATTGAAACGTTTTTATTGGCTGCTCGTTAGATAATTTCTTATAACCATCCAATAGTAGGTACTATTGGATGGTTATAAGAAATAAGCTTCAAATTAAGAAAATTTCAACATTTAAAAAAATCTGTGACTTGCTTAAAGTAAAAAAAAGGTGAGATTCTTCGTTGAAAAAATGTTTATTTTATCTTTAGTTTAAAAGTTACCTCTTTTAGTCCGATTTATAAGAAATCCGGAATGCTTGAAATCCAGTTTGTATTTTGCTTAATTTTTAGAAATTCAATATGTACGAAGTAAGTTCAAAAACCGGCCAAGTGCGAATCAAAATCAAAAACAGTAAACACTATATCTTATCCTTTCTTTTAAGTTTTTAAAACGGCAAAAAAACATGTTTGTGGTATGGGAGCCCCACTTCAATATTAATCTTATTCTGTTTTTAGTATTTGTTTTATAGCGGCAACAGAAATACATCATCTATGAAAATTTTATTTGTCAAGCCATCACGATCTATGACATACGGCCTAGTGACAAACAGACAGACGGACAGTGGAGTCTTATCAATAGGTTTTTACCCTTTGGGTACGGGGCCCTAAAAATTATGATTACCTGCAAGTTTAAATTCCCAAAGATCTTTTTTTCCTGACTTTACCTCGCTAATTTAAAATAAATGCAATGATATAACTAATACATTTTGCAAGCCCGTCAAGGTATTCACAAATTTACATAATATTATGTGTATATATAATAAAGTAGGTAGCTTTTTCTTTATGTTTACTAATATGTTTCAATATTTTGGTAATAGTTCATAGGTTCACAATTTTTTTTTACTTTTTACTTTGAAGCTAGTTTCAAAGGAATCCGGTTTATACTACGAGGCTTGTAGTCAGTTCTCGTAGCACTAGCTACGAAAATTCAGCGTAGTGCGTAGCACTAAACGTCGCGTCGTACAGTTATGATAGCACACAACTAAGTTTTAATTGATAAACATTTTATTTTTATTTGAACTGCTACGTGTACGTCTTCAAATATTCTGTTATTCCGGAAAAAATATAGATTTTTCCGTATTTTTAATTCACGGTGTAGAAAATATTAAAATGGATGCTTTTCTGTTTACCCGACTGCGGAAGGAGGGTTATGTTTTTCGAGAGTATGTATGTATGTTTGTATGTATAATTGTTTGGCACGCCCTACAGCCCAAACGACTGGAACGTTTTTGACATATGAGGTGTCGTTGAATCTGTAAAAATTGTGAGAGAGGCTATATAAATTTTAAAAATGGCGCCCACAAATAGAAATAAAGGGGGGCGGGGGATTGATTTTTCCTTACCATAGCAATATGGGTATCAAATAAAAGCCAGTAAAAAGTCCATTTCAAAAATATATTTTTTTTGCAGTCGGGTGTTTTGTTTTTTTCGAAAATTATGTTTACTTGTTTGATAATGCAATGGACTCGCAATCTTGGATTATCCATGCACATTGCACGATACTGCAAGAGTTCTTTGAGCTTATAAACATTTAACTTTAAACCTCTAGAGTTGTTATTTCACCTCGTCAAAAAAAACAATATAAAAAGATGTACAAAGTAGGCGGTCTTATCGCTAAGAACGACCTCTTCCAGAGAACTTTCGTTTGTTATAATTATTTATAACAAACGAAAGTCCTCTGTTGTCCTTGTTGTTGCGTTGATAAACATAAAGTTGAAATCGTCAAGTCTCTGAGACCTATTACATACCTGTAGGTAGGTTCTTATTGTAAAATTATATTTTTGTTCAGTAACAACTTTACTAGAGTTAGCAGTATCAGTAAAATAGGTATGTTTAGATAGGTAGATATGTATTTGTAGAAGACTGCCAGGCTGAAATATTCAATAAAAGAATTGCGAATCAAATTAATTGATAATATTTGTTTTTAATGCCTTAAGCATATTAGAATGGCTTATTCGGTAGACAGAAATATTCATAGTATTATTGATTATTTTGCTGTTAACAACAAAATTTTATTTTAAATTATTATTATTTATGTGATAAGCATTCACTTTGCAATCTAACAATTCTAATTACACTAGGTAAGTATTAAATATCGGTGTTTTTATTACCACCATTTTTTTAGAGGTAGGTAAGTTATTGTACCTACATTTTAGCTCACGGAAACAATACTCTCTACAAATATGCTTGTACTTCATGTTTCACGCGTGACCAACTTCTTCAAATATTTAGGTCACACAATTATTAGCAACGTATGATGAACACATTATACTTAATATTATGTAAGATCAGTTATTTTAACATTTATTATAGTTACATGCATATTTTATACTTTTTATGTGAAAACTATACTAAACAATACTGTCTAGGGATATTTTGGATATAGTAATAATATGTTTTGTATATCCCTAGACAGTGTTGATGTGTGTAGCTTGCTTGGAAAATACGTCACTACTTATCCGTGAAGTCGTGAGTTCGATCACTGGCCCATACCACTGAGTGTAAAATACTTTAGTTTAGTCTTTTTGAAGATATTGCTGTCAAACGGTGAAGGAAAACATCGTGAGGAAACCTGCACTCCAATGGTTGAGTGTTAGTGTTGTGTTGACACAAAATTTGTTGCGTGTGATCATTCCACATAATCATCACAGCTATCAGTCATGAAATGTAAAAACTATTTACAGCCTGCAGTACGTGTAAAATCATATTAGGTAGTAATCAATACTCCGTGAATTCGGCCTGAGAATCTAACCAAATATACCCAACAAAACTCAGTTAGCTTAGTTTGGGGCTAAGTAATTGGTGTGTTTGTTGAAACAATTTATTTATTTTTATTTTAAAACATATCATTCTAAGGAATTCTATATCCGTCTGTTATTATGTTCGCGGATATAGGAGATACTTTTCTAAAGAAACAATTTCTGCCTCTTAGGGACTGAATATCCAAATCAAAAATAAGGCACTTCATAATATACAGTGTGCATATTTTAACGGGCGTATAATGGGGATCCACACTGCCAAGTTCTCCCTGTAGGTGGCGCATTGTTGATGCGGCCAAAACTATCTGTCATTCCAGTACAGAAGTAATGTTTTTTTGAGAATTTATTTTGTGTTTTCAATCTACGAAAGCATAATGCCGTTATGTGCTGTGCCAGGTTGTTACAATAATGGTGTTCATTTATTTCCAAAAGACCCAGTTTTAAAAAACAAATGGGAAACAGCTATAAGAAGAAAATTAATTAAGTTTAGGTAGTTTACTGGAACTATTTACATCACGATAAGCTTCTAGATCGGGAACATTCATCGTGTAACTAGATTGTCAAACTACTACTAAATTCCCGGTATCACCGCAGTTCCGATCGTAGAATTCTAACCTAAAAAAAACGGTAATTTAAAAAGCTAAAAAACCCGACTGCGTTTCTATGTAATTGGAAATTGAAAAACCCTCAAACAAGAAAGAGGTCACACCTGGGTTAAATTGGTACCCATATTAAAAACTGTAGCAGTCGGGACTCATTCTAGAAATAGAGGCTTAGTGAATTTAGAGCACATACCTACCTCTATATTACATTGCAAATTACTCCAAACTTCTGACGAGACGGCTGACTTTCTAATATGGGTCCCGACTGCTACAATTTTTAATATGGGTACCAATTTAACCCGGGTGTGACCTCTTATTTGTTTGAGGGTTTTTCAATTTCCAATTACATATAAACGCAGTCGGGTTTTTTTAGTTATTTAAATTACCGTTTTTAATTTATTATTTTTAGTTTTATTATTTAAAACAAAACACCAGACTGCAAAAATATTAAATTTTTGAATTGGTCTCTTTACTGGCTTTCATTTGATACCCATATTGCTATGCTCAGGAAAAAATCAATCCCCCTCTCAAGCTTTGCGTGTGGATCCCCATTGATCCAGATATAGGTAATTACTGAGCATATGAATAGCAATAAAGCTAACTCAAAAGGGTAAATACCTACGACCAAGGAATTGTTTTGCATTAAACGTGTTTTTTTACTGCCATGATATAAATATTATATCATGTCATGTCAAATAAATTAATAAAAAATTTAGTACATAAATTAAGGAAAATATCATTGTATTGTTTTACAAATGTTATTCTTTGGCATTGCCTCCTCGGGCCCTAATCACGCGCCCAGTCAACTCCGACAGCATTTCGGAAGGAGTCATATTTTGTTGACAGAGCTTTATCTTTTTTATATTTCGAAGATATTTTCATAAGAAAGCTATCAAGTGTGTACCAAATATCTGTCAAATAATATAAAATATATAACATAAAAAAAAATTGTTAATAAATACCATTAATCCTATTAATCCATAAATCACGCATATCAATCCTAACTCGTACCTACTTCACCTACTGTTTAAAGACTTAAACTGTAACCAAACCAGTAAATCGTATGTAGTATACAGTGTGTCCCGCGATAAAGTGCAATCCCGAAGAAGATTTTAAATCAGACCTAAAACTATTGACAACAAAATAGATAAATAAATAATAGTAATCATATAGTTATTTTACTTTTAGCTAAGAAATTACAAATACTCTTAACTCTTAGCAAAATCGCATAAATAATCCCAATACGCAACTTTGAAAGGTCGTAGACGGAGTGTTTCTTATGTTAGATTGTGGAAGATTTTTTTTTTCAATTAAAGGTAATACGATAAAGAATTAATAAATAATTATAAAATATTCCTGTATATATGTGGATATAATTTTAAAACATTTAGAGATTTGTACACACTGTATTAATAGTAGTAATAGTAATGCGAAAATTAATACTGTAGTGTCCACAGTGTGAAACTATCTTGTATTTTATATTAGTTAAGTATTTGGTCGAAGTCAGGAAATATTAACTAAGTAATAAACTAAAATAGTAAAAACCTAACTGGTTTTTACTATTTTAGTTTATTTTATATACTATTACTTAGTTCTTCTTCGAACTGTTTCTGCCAGAATTGATTTTCTTTCAACCACATTTATAGCCTAGCTACTTTTAGACAAAAAATATTTCCTTTAAAAATAAATAATAAAATTAAAATAAAAAAAAACATAAGGAGAGGTCCCTTACAAACATGATATTTTTGCTGTTTTTAAACAAAAAAATGGTTATATTATAGTTCTAATGTTTTATGTTGTAAAGATACTGAACGGAACCCTACGTGCGTAAGTCCGACTCGCACTTGGCCGGTTTTTTTATGTTAGTAAAGCGATGAGGTTCAATAATGGCAACATAGCATATCGAATAATATATATGTCCGTAGTTATGGATTATGATCTACCATAAATAACTAAGCAAAATAAACTTTTTAGCGCAATAAACTCATTAAAAGAAATAAATTGTAACAAATCGAAAACATTTTGATTGCAAACGTTAAGCACATTTTTATATTGATATTGAAAAGCTTTTAAGCCTAAATCTCTAGTATTGGAAGTGGTATCCGAGGCTCTCCATTAAATGCGGTTTTGTTTTTCATCGTACTAAAAGCTTTATTAGGAAAAATTAAAAATAACACGTTTTTTAAAGTATTTTGAATTTATTTGTTTTGCGTGCAAAACAAATACATTCATAAATAGACTGAAGACTATTCATACTTTCTTTGCTTAAGCCTGCATTACACAAATGAATTTACGACAGGTATATACTTTGAACTACACGAAAGTAATTTATAGCTCATGTAAAACTAACGACGTTGTTTCATGTTAGATTGGTCAAAAACTACCATTTTACTATGCCATAATCTAGTTTAACTACCGCGTAAAATATTTACCGCCCTTTCTCACACCCATTAACGACTCTATAGCCATTACTTACCCACTTTTTAGTCTATGAAGTCCAGCAGAATAGTGTTTTCTCCTTTCAGATGTATAAAAAAACTTTTGAAGAAACCGGGAACATCCTTTGTAAAACAGCACTACTTAAAAAAATGTCCGCACTAAAACTTAAAGTTAATTTCAGCTATCACTGGAATGTTTATTTTATTCACGTTATTTAATTTATTTGAAAATATATCTGAAGCGCGCTGAAGGCGGGCGGGTGTTGCGCGTGAATCCCTGAACGCGATGGAGCTACGAAACGAGTGACGCGCGTGGATGCCGGCCAGCCGACTGACTGAATGTCGCGTTCTCTCTATAACTTGCGAAGCGTACTCTACCTACTCTACCACACCATCCAGCGTGTAGGCGGTCACGACGCCTTTGGCCGAATATGCAGTTTTCAGTCTCCCAAATAGTTAACTAGTACGAGTTGTTACAATAGACAAAAAACGACACCTACAAGCGCCACGCTGTCGCGCTTTACGCTATCACGCAACGTTACGACGCCATAACACATAACATTTGAACGTCATGAGTGTTAAAAAAGTTGAACGTTTTCTTAAATGAGGAAAACATAATCTTCATAATGCTTAGCGGTTAGCACAGTGGGGAAAGGCGCGGCCTCATTGGCGGAGCTGCGACGCCCAAAGCCAATAGCGGGGGAAGGAGGAGTCGGCACGAAATTACTTTGAAATTTGGCGAAATATATGTATACTAGAAGCCGCCCGCGACTTCTTACGCATAAGACTACCTAATAGCATGGTAATAGTATTACATAATATCTGTACTATCATACATATACATTAATTGCATTTGCGATACCTCGGTTTTATAAATCGTTTACGCAGCATCGTCCTCGATCCTCAAAAATTACCGCACGAAATTTAGTCCTCAGCAGAATTTGGTAATGTAATTACGTAAAATTTACGGACAACTCATCTAACTTACGGACATTGTTTTATCCCTACCCTATGTAGTTGCATCTACAATAATTGACGACCCTCTTGGTGTAGTGGTTCACGCCACGGACTTCTAAACCAGGCGGTTGCGGGTTCGAATCCCGCAAGGGGCAAATGTTTGTGTGATGAGCACGAGCATTTGTACCTAAGTCATGAATGTTTATAAATGAATATAAGTATGTCTATCCGCTATCCTAGTCACCATAGCCCAAGCTCACGCTTAGTTTGGGGCTAGGTAATTGATGTGTTTGTTGAAACAATTTATTTATTATTTATTTAATAATATCTTAAGTGAACCGTATAACTTGTACCTACTATTATAGTGTTTTTCCCATATCTCTCTTTAAGTTTTGTCAATAATTAATTGATTTAGACGTATATCGTATACAAAAGTAATTATAAATATATGATAATAAATTATTTCAACATAAACACCAATTAATTACCTAACCCCAAACTAAGCGTAAGCTTTTGCTATGGTGACTAGGATAAAGGATAGACATACGTACATACGTTTATATATATCTATGACTTAGGTACGAGTACAAATGCTTGTGCTCCTCTCACAAATATTTGCGCCTTGCGGAATCCGAACCCGCAACCTCTGGTTTTGTAGTCCGGAGCGCAAACACCAAGACGGTCGACATGGAGTCAAGTCCGATCTCAGTTAAAGTAGCCTCCTGAAAAAAATACCGATTTCCGAACACAGCGCCTTGAGATATAGTGCTTGATAATAAGATTTTAGTAACCAAGCTTGAAGGATAAAAACAAAAATGAGGATTTATAAGACCGTGTGAAGCGTGAAAACAGACAAAAATAATCGCCGTTGGTCGCTGAAAGACAAACTAGACAGGATTACACAATTCACAAAGACACAATTGTTCACAAATGTGTGTGCAAGATACAGATGCAGAACCTGGGCGACCGAGCTTTGCTCTACTACTACTATTACTCTACTTGCTCTGTTACTACTATTTAGTAAAAAAAGTTTTATAATTCGTAAGTCTTATTTAGAAAACTAAAAAAAATTAAGCTCGTTTAAAGGTATACGATATGTTCAAGCGCCTAATCATCACTTCGTATGTAGCAATGAATCGCTTCCGGCAGTGCTTACAGATTTTTCTGATCGTATTTCCTCTTCTCGCTACGAGTACTTACATGTGTTAATCAATATTGTTTGAAGTAACTCCATAGTCCGCTGCAGCCCTCAACATGGCCCTGGATCAAAGCCGGATGTGAATTTGATAAGGATCATATTTTATTTCAAGGCAAGAAATAGAACTATAGAACTAAACGACATATGTACGGAGGAAGATTTATCGTACCGGACTTTGGAGGTTATGCAATGAGGAACCACTTATTTTGCAAGTAAGCGGTGTTAAGTATTTATTTTAGGTAAAATAATTAGTAGAGCCCAGCACTCAATCATGTAGTATGAGGATCAATTGTCAACCAGATAAGATATTCTATTCATGGTCTAATAGTTTGATGATTTCGAGTTGCTTTAAGAATAATTCTATGTCAGAACAGCCCAGAGTTGCAACCAACTAGGCAGCCATCGCTAGGTAGGTACTCAAAACAACGTTGCTAAAGACTACGAGGCTCCAAGCCAATTAAGGGCATCTTCTCCTTAAACATAAAAAATTACCCTTATCGAAAAAATATTACAAAACGCATCGTTTTTTGCTTATTAATTTCCATTTCAAAATTATTAAAAATACTTGTCTTAACTTGTCCAAGACCCCCCCCGGCCCCGCTCTTTTTAAACAATAATTATACTAAACAACAATCAAAGCTAGTTTTTAAATAAGGCCAATAAATTAAGTTCGGTAAGGAAGGGTAACCGCTTCTCAACTTTGGTTTGTTAACGTAATTAATAATTTAATTAAAGTAAATCCTCTGTCTCAGAGTAGCCTCGTGTGGCAAGCTCTTTGACTAGGACTTTTCTACAATCATAATATAGCATGCTGTAGATTTTACAACGTTTATGAATATTTTTGTACAGGGAAGCAGATTGGTAATAGAACTGTCGTTTGGCAAAAATGGTTCTGCAGAAGGGGGTAGGAGCCACCCTAGCCTGTCTCCAGGCTAGTAATATAGATTTATCAAATGGTAAGATTTTGTGAAGTTTAAGGACTGACACCA
Source organism: Pyrausta nigrata (assembly GCA_949316185.1). NCBI lineage: Eukaryota > Metazoa > Arthropoda > Insecta > Lepidoptera > Crambidae > Pyrausta > Pyrausta nigrata. The sequence goes on from OX438936.1 coordinate 9,300,175, forward strand.
GGATGTACATTTTTCTAATCGACAGGTTTTCTTTGTTTTTCGTACTGTCAAGATGATGAAGATGACTTAGGAGAATAAATTAAAGCTTGAAGAGGGCACTCGTACATGGGCAAAGAGGGGAGTGAGCTTTTGGAACTTTCATTTTGTGGAAAGCAGCTAGACTATTTAGAAGGTAAGGGGGCTGTTTTCTCCCCCAGAATTTACCGAAACAAACAAATTTATTAAGTTTTAATAGGTTGTTAATAAGGGAAAGTAAGAATATTGCAAGCCGCAAAACAGGAATCTGTCACTTTCATACTGCCTCCTGAGGTCCAAGGGGGGGTCGACACATTCTACCTGAAGAGCAGCTCTAGGGCTATTTTTCATGGCACCTGTAATAATGTTGAGGTATTTAAACTGGATTAAATCCAGTTTCGACGATTCTTTTCTATTTATTGGATACAACAAGAAGGTTCCGTAGTCTAAAACACACTCATAAGAAGAGCGCATTGTATATAAGTTTAAGCCAAAAGGCATTAGCGCCCCACTAACAGCCAGCAAGGCATTTAAAGATGTTGAGTTGACTCTCACACTTGCCAATAACGTAATCAACATGAAAAGAACCTGATAATTTAGAATCTAAAATAACTCCAAGAAATTTAAAACTTGAAGAGACAGGGATGACGTCGTCTCTATAATTAAACAAAGGCACAGATAAGAACTTAGACTTAGAAAAAATGACCACCGAGCTTTTGCTGAGCTGACGCCTGACAGGGACAGACCCAGAGCCTCTAAGTAAGATCCAAGTGACGAAATAGACATATTTACAGAAGAGGAGGCCACAGAAACATTATTATTTATGGAAAAGAGAACAATATCATATGCATATTGCAAAATTTTAGAGTCAGGATCGAGAGAAGTTCCAACATCATGAACATAGAGGTTAAAAAGCAAAGGGCTAAGCACGGAACATTGGGGCAACCCTTTATAAACATACCTAGACGTAACTATGTCAGGATCATCAGACTTGATAATCCTAACGCTCGGGGATAATATTTTTGATTAAGAAAATAAATTTGGAAGGGGTGCCAATTTTTACAAGCTTTTTAACAAGATCAGGAATTTGGACGCTATCGTAGGCAGAAGAAATGTCAAGGAAAGCAGACGGGACAACCTTATTCATACTGAATGCAAGGCGAACATCAGTTATGAAACTCACCAGGCTATTCAAAGTGCCTTTACCTTTACGGAAGCCATTCTGGAAATCAGGCAAAATCTTATTAGATTCAACAAACCAATTAAGCCTATTTTTAAATAAGTGTTCCCAAGTTTTAGTTAAACAGGACGATAGGGCAATGGGACGGAAAGAATTGATAAGTTTGGGATCTTTACCAGGGTTCAAAAGAGGTATTATCAGCTGGGTTTTCCATGAATAAGGAACTATTCCAGAATTCAGCATACAGTTAACAAATTTTAGGAAGTAAAGTAAAGCAGAGGGCCTTACGGAGAAAAGAATAAGTAATGCCATCCAAACCCGGAGCAGAATCATTCGTGACAGCCAATACATGCAAGGAAAAATGTACACGTACCTGTGAGCTCAGGTGACAAGAGAGACAGACACAGGGGAGGACAAAAGGATGGAAGCTTATTACGCGAAGGGCACACACTAGGAGTCCATTCCACCACACATTCCACCAAAAATCCATAAACTTGTCAGCCCAATTCTGATCAGGGACTGAGAGACATTGATTGGAGACAATTAAATTAAATTAATAAATTAATGTGGACAACATCACATACATTGTTCTGATCCCAAAGTAAGTAGCTAAAGCACTTGTGTTATGGGAATCCGAAACAACGAAGGTACCAACAAATGAGCCCCAGAACCTTCTTATATTTTACCAGAGAAATGAAGGAGGGAAATTAGGCGAGAGTTTGGCTCAGAAATCTTTCCAGCCCTCAGATTTATGGTGACGGAGAATTTGTCTGGTTTCTGCCGAGATCCTATTTAACTCCTTGAAACTTTCCTCGGACATATTCAGACAAAAGGAACCTCAGCAGTTTTTCTTCTCTTGATTGCTTTGGTGCACGCACTGTTCCACCAAGGAGGGGAAGGGAGATAGGAAGCCGGAGTCTTTCAAACAGGAAAAGACTGATCAGCACAGCTTATGATACATTCCGAGAGAGCCAAAGCACACTCACCGACGGACTCTGAGGAGATCTCCGGAAGGAACTGAACACCTGAGTCCAGATTACTTCTAAAGGTATTCCAAGCCTCTTCACTGACATTATTTAAATTAAATTTTAGGCATGGTAAAGGATTTACCTTGGGAAGCCTGACCATCATTAAAGGCACAAAGGTTATAGTGGTCCAGGAGTTCTACTAAGGAATTACCAACACTATCACAATGTGAAGAGCCCCATAAGAATGATGGCAGTTAAAATCAACAAGAAGCATTATGGGAGGAGGAAGAACAGACAGGATTGAATTTCATTCTTGAATTATACTTGAAAAGAAGGAGATGAAACATACAGAGAAACAATAGAGATAGCCTAACACAGACTATTTTAAAGCCAGAACTAATGAACAGGAATCGTAAGAAATGATATTTTTAACAAGAATAGCCGTATCTGCAAAGCCATTAACACTGTCATCTCTGACACAGGTAAAACCCGGCAATGTGAAATTCATGCCAGGCTTCAACCAAGTCTCAGAGATGACAAATATTGAAGCATGAAATTTATTTGATAGATATATTATCTCATGTTTTTTATTGTTGAGTCTGCGCATTCCATTGCACTATTTTCAGAGGGAGATGATACACAGGAGCCATAATTGCTAATAAGGGAGAAGAGAATGGTTGTATTAAGGGGGGCAACGTGGTTTAATTTTTAAAAGAAAGGAGGGTTCCAATGACCCTTTTCAGATCTTTCTGGTTGTGTATTTTGGGGGCAGGTGCTTGGTAGCTGCTGAACTAAACAGCAGTGGGCTTGCTTATCAAAACCAAAGCGGTGAGGGGGGGGGGGGGGGCGAGGTTTGTAAAGAACAGATTTTTTATAGCTCTGACCGTAAGAGGCTTGATGGATGGTAACGATTTCACGCCTCAGCATAGCTAATAACTTTCTCAGCCATCAGAGCTTTTAATTCTTTTTTTCAAGCAAGTTCTGGGTTGTCGTTAGCAAAATGGCCCCTGTAGCAGTTTATGCAAACAGCCTCTTCGGGGCCAATATTGCATGAACCTGCCAAATGGCCCTGGGCACACTTCAGACATCGCGGGCTTGCATGCATTTGGCCTGGGTGTGACCATAATCTACCACACGGAAAACATAAAATTGTTCCGTACTTATAAATTTCCACAGGAAACGTGTTCAAGCAAGCATTTACATATAGTGGCAAGACCTGGCCATCAAAAGTTAGGACTACTGACCCTGAGGGAGATCACTCATTAAAGTCCGCTTGCTTATAAAACAAGCGTCTCGCCTTTATAATTGTGCCCACAACTAGGGGCACTTCAAAACACTCCATAATTTCTTCCTCCGACCAATCCTCAAAGGACACAGTCATCATTTTCTTAATACTTCCAGTGAGAATGTCTTGAACTTTATTTTTGAATAGAAACCTTCCGACAGACTAAAGATTCTCCTCAATTTTTTCAACATGAGCCGAAAAAAGGCTATCATCCGTTGGTAAACAGGACGAAATATGGGGCTTTTTGCAGGATTTTGATTGGAAGAGGACGCTGCAATAGCTGACAGCGACGAAGGAACTTCCAATGGAGCAGAGCTAAGGCAGTGAGACAAAGGAAAACCTTGGCCAAGAGGAATTTCCGAGGAAACAGTACCCTGACAGAAATGTCCTGAAATCCGAATAGAAGATACAGTCGAGATTTGGGACGAGATAGATAAAGTAGAAGGAGAAGGGGAGGTTCTTCTACGCTTATGCTCCCTTTGTTTTTTTGACATATCACGTCACTACCAACAGAATTATCTACATCTAGGATTTGGGATTCAACCTGGACAAAAGCGGCAGGGGACGGGGCAGTCTGATGACTACTAGAAGCATCTTTCCACGAAAAATGTATCCCATCGGAGTCCTCCGGGGGAGGATCCCCCATGATTGGTAAACTCACTCCTCCAGCTGAGATTAATATAAATATGTGTATGTTGAAAGTAGTAAGTACTACTTTCAACATACACATATATATATTTTGTGATTTTCATCAATATCATTCATAGCTAAAAACACTCCCGAATAATGATCTATAAAATATTAAATAAATAAAATTCGTTTATTTCCATAAACCAGTTTACAATATGTTGCCGAGTTTTCCCGGTAATTTGTCAAGGACACTTGTAGTGGGAATAACTCGCTTCTTCCCTCGTTGTTATCTTAGTATTTCTATTTAAAAATATGGAATATAAAACAATAAAGAGTAAGTATAAACAAAGTATGCTCGTTGGTTTCTGTGTGTGTGTGTGTGTGTGTGTATGTGTGTATGTGTGCATGTGTACGTATGTGTGTGTATGTGAGAGAGAGAGAGAGAGAGAGAGAGAGAGATTGTGTGTGTCTGATTGTGTGATTGAATGTGTATACATTAGGCGTGTGGGTGCGTGCATGCGCGTGTGAGCGTGTTTACCTGTAGGGGTAACTTGTAACCAAATTTGTGTATGAGTATGCGTAGGTGAGCGAGTGCATCTAGTCATTTGTTCCTGTATGCCCTACGGAAGTGACTCCTTAGGATCGGTCTGAGTGTAGGTACCACATACAGGAACCATGATGTTGCATGTCTTTAAAATGATCTTTTGAGTAAATTCTCTACTTCCTCGTAACTAAGTGTGCACAGCCATTAAATAATAGTTTTCTTACAACTTTAACTGTTAAGTTCTTTATTAATTTTGCTGTACACAAGGGCTGACTGGCTCAGATATTGCCTTCTAGCAAAAGCTGTACGAGTAGTAGGGATAGGTACCACTGCGCCTTTCCTTCTTTTATGTGAAAGATCGACATAAGTCAAAGATTTGTGACATTTCACAACAAGATTGAGAATATAAAGTTTTCTGACTGAGAGTAAACCACTCATTCGGTACAATTTATCTGTAGGGAAGCGTCATGGTTTAGAGTACATTACTTTTATGAGAGATCTATTAAATAAAAAAGCGAAATATGTAGAAATCGGTTTATCCTTTCGGGAAATACGATGCTACAAACAGACAGACACGTCAAACTTATAGCCAGAGGTCGGAATTAGGTAGAGTTATTCATGTACTTACACTGATTTCATACAGCGAAAGAATAAAGTGAATTTATGCCTCAAATCCCGAGATAAATTTTTAAGAGCAGAAAAATCCCGTTATTTTTAAATAAAAAGTTATTTACTTTTACACAATTTAAACTACTGCACGCGCGACATGGCCAAACTTACATCAATGACATCGGATGTCCGAAGTTGCAAAATTCCAATACGCGCGTTGTGCCACAGTTGTAGTTTATTTTTTGACAGTCGAGGCGGACACCAATCTTACTTAGTCTAAAAAAAAATATGTAGTTTTTGAGTAATATCTCGTGTAACTAGCACGGGCACGACTTTGTTTTATACAACTAAATAATAATTAAGTAGAACCTACATTTATTACGTATTCCTTTCTCCGCGCAAATATCGAATTCTCATATATAGCCTGACCAGGAATATACGGGACCTCGCCATATTGCGGAAAACAACTGGAACTAATTTCTTTTACTGGCAACAGAAACCCTCAAATCGTCACTGAGATGTCATCAATTGTCATAATGATTAGTGTCAAAGTGGACGCGTAATCAAATTTTCGACCAAGTGCAATTTTTATGTGATAAAAATACCAAGAACTATTCGTTTTCGTAGAAGAAAAGTGGTTTAACATGTGTTAATAGTATTTTACGACTAGAAAGTCTATGTGATCACTACGGTTTCTTTGAATTTATTGATGATATAGTTGTCATCATGAATTTATGGTACGTCATATAGTGCGTATAGTGAAAATTGGCTACTGATGGCTACGAAGAATCTTTTGATAACGATTTTAAAAAACGATTATAATACATTCTTGGTTTGAGCTTTATTTTCTTTATTTCAACCCTACTTGGATATGACAACTAAAATAGTTCGTAGAGTTTTTTTAAGATTTCCTATAAATAATGTACAATTATGATAACATTATCAATAATATCATTTAGAAAAACAATGGATTAATGTTCCATTAACTAGTGGTTTTGCAAAAATAATAAGTGTTTTAGTCCAAAATTCAAAACCAATATTACAAAATGTTACTGAATTTAATAAGTAGTCAATTTGCGAGTGTTCTGTCGTGTTATTTTATCGCAGAATCTGTTATCATTAGGTAGCGGGCTTAAAAATTAACATGGATGTAAACATATAAAAAATAAGTTTCTATGTTCAGTTGCCAATATGCGCTGGTATGAGTATACCGAGTGTTGTCATATAAAGTGCATTCGAAGCGCCCTTAATCATATATTTCTTGAATTCTCAGGTCCCATATATTTTTGGTCAGGCTATAATATATTTTCACCCCGTAAATATGGTTTTTTTCTGATAATCGGGGCGGAGAATGATCTTGCAAATCAAAACCATTGCAAAAGTTTCAGTTTCTTGATAACTCGTGTAACGAACATTACTTCGTTTTATAAACATATAGATAATAATAAGGGGGCATACATTTTATTTCCGGCACAAAATTTGATGTCTAGCTAGATCGATACTTTTTGTTCAGTTTATCGTTTACCCCATCCTTAATTTTGACAGGAAACTTCTCTAGTTTGTGTCTCCATCTGGCGTTGGGTGGCGAAAACTATTTGGTATTTAAAAACAAGTAAAATGGGCGGCAGTAACAATTATGGACCTTAATGCATCGTAATAGGGAAAAGCATGTCTAAAAAGAGACATCTAGTAGGGAATAGAATAACAAAACATAAAAGCACATTAGAATCAGGAAAGCACAACTTAGGATCTTATTAACTTCGTAATAAAAATGGGAGTCATTAAATCGAATTTGTATTTTAAGCTCTTTCGTCATCGCTAAGAATTACCAATCACAACATAATATTTTTTGTGTGGATCATAATGTGATATTCTTACAAATGTGTTAGTTTGGTTACACTGGTTTTCATAATATTAGACGAGAATGCTATTTCTACTCGTTTTTTCTGTTCTGTGAGCGATAATGTATTTTAATACTTTGAAATAATAAATTTCTTTGGATCCTATGGATCTAGTGGTCCTAAAAGTTATGAAAATGAATCAATGAATTATAACGCTATTGCCTATTAAGTGAAATAAAGATCAATTCAAAAAACCGCCCAAGTGCGAGTCGGACTCGCGCGCAAAGGGTTCCGTACCTATACGACATTAGACACTATATTATTACTTTTTTAGGTTTAAAACAGTAAAAAAACACGTTTGTTGTATGGGAGCCCTCAAATAATACTTTTATTCTGTTTAGTATTTATTGTTATACTAGCAACCGAAATACATCATCTGTGAAAATTTCTAGCTGTTACGGACACGGTTCATGAGATACAGCCTGGTTACATACAGACAGACAGCGGAGGCTTAGTAATAGGGTCTCGTTTTTACCCTTTGGGTACGGAACCCTAAAAATGTAATAAAATGTAAATGTCAAATGAAGTAGGCGACTACAGCGCCAAAACGAAGAATTTGGAACTATCTGAAAAGTCACTGACGCATCCATTGATGCGCTATCAATGGCCGCATCTGTCATGATCAGAGGCATCTGTACGTGAACCTTGTCAATAGCTATTATAATCTGTAGTGTAAGTGCACTGCCTGTCAGTCACTCCAGGCTGTATAGTAAAAACCTTTGCCTTTTCCGAAGCGAAAAGAAGTGAAACGAAAAAAAATGTCAGTCACTGCTGGCTGTCAGTGCATTTTTTTGTGGCCTTGTGTTGGTTGTGGTTAAGTTTATTTGGTTAGGACATCCAATTTTATCGCAAGATTTGTATTATCAGCAATAATGATCATTATGAAAGTAATTGCTCCAAAGTGAATTAGCGCTCTGTTTCGCATTTAGGCACTTACCTACATAGCAACCAAGAATTCAAAACGTAAGTACAGATTTCTATACTCATTCATAATTATTATCATGAAATGATAAGAATCTTATTAAAAATTTTATTTTAAAGTACTTAATCTTCTTATTTAGTTTAACGATCAGTCGATTGGCAGCTATATTGTGTGACCAACTGTTTAGAACAAGAAACTAAAGTTTGCTAAGCAGTTTCTTTCTAACTTGTGTAGGTACCTGTCTAATGTGTTTTTAATAACTTTCCTTAAACAAAATACCCAAGAAGTATAGTTTTAACTTGTTTCATAATTTAATTAATGTTTCTGGTAATAAATCCAATAAAGTAGCTTATTAAATAATTTTATAAGTAGGCCTTACTTGTATTCATTACATTCTTAGATCTAAATTTATACCTATTTTAGACAAGCACATTGATAGGTCGACAAGCTATAATGTTTTATCACTATAGAATTGGACTTCATATTATCTTGTTTTATCATCATAACCCATTTGAATCCAGATAACCTCATTGTAGCTAAAACATCATTTAGATATGTACACATTTTCAATGTCTCTTGGAGTATTACTATCTAAACCATGTATCTATAACCATTTTTCAGTTATTATTTATTTGTACCTTTACTTTACCTTTTCAGGGAACCGACAAGATGAATCTTAAGATGAAGATCAATAAAAAGCTATTGCCCATAAAAGGGCATTATTTCTTTTTTAATGCAGGCAAGTTATAATTCTTTTGGCTAATTACATTTTAATAGGTCATTTTCTCTCATATTAAATAATGAAATTACTTTATTTACCTTCAGGTACTGCACCATTGGTGCCCTATCTAAGTACATATGCCCGACAATTAGGCTTCTCATCAGCTACTGTAGGGCTTATTTATACAGTATTGCCAATTTTTGGACTGATAGCGAAACCACTTTTTGGTGTAATTGCAGACAGGTAAAACATGAACAGCATATATTTATATAAATATGTTTATTATAAGTTCTTTATTTACTATTTTCTACATACCCTAATAGTTTAAAAATATTAATGTTTAATTACAATGCCTAAAATTAATTAAGGTGCTCGTGAGTGTATTACAGTATACTGTGTAATTTCTTAAAAGTTTATTATTTATTGTTCCAGGTTTAGACAACAAAAGTCACTTTTTATCCTGTTCCAAATTGTAACAATTGTTAGTTTTTCTGCAATTTATGTGATACCAGAAAGCAGACCTGTTCTTACTGTTAAGTTAGACTGTGGAGACTATGTTACTGTTCTTAAAAGTTGTTATGATGAAGCCGAATCTATAGATAAGTGCAAAATTAGCTCCTTAGGAATTCAAAACATTTCTGCTTCATGTCATGTAAGTATGCACTCAATTCCATAATAGCAAAAATGTTACTAAACTACGAAATAAAAAAATAGTTCTTAATAAGAGTCACATCTTAATAATAAACAAATTGCTACCAAGTCTCGATATTTCTATCAATACATAAAATATGTTTCTAAATACAAACAAAATTACAAGATAACAATTGATACAAACTATAAAAGAGAATCAAATATAATATATGAACTGTTTTTACATACACACACACACACACACACATCGTAGTAGAATATTTAAATTAGTTACATCTAAGTTAGAACAGGTGTCCTGAACTATGAATGTATGCTATAGTTCGACAAGTTCATGGCCTACCATAAATTCATAAGAGGTACGAAGAGATGTCAGCGTCAGCAGGGACAGATGGTGTTGTAGGGAAAAGAATTTTCTATGACAGTTGCTTGCGATTGCCGCTTCTTTGCCCCCGCACGTCTTGTGGTCAAGTAGATCACGGGGGAAGCGGAGCGCGCAAGAATGTCGCGGCGCATGAACTTGTCGTATAACGCAGATAGCCAATGTTTTTATTTATTTTATCTTTATTAAGGAAACAAACAGCTGACTTATAGTACATTTAAAAAGGTAACAAATTAGCTTATACACTAGCATTTAAAGTTTCCAATGCTAACTTTCACAATTAGTGCCAATAAGAAGACATATGCGAAAAATAAGGGAACATGCAACATTTTTTTAACATTTTGCAATGTTTCTAGTTACCGCGATACTAGCCTTGAGCTTAGTGTTAAGGCGGACAAAATTGAGAAAATTAACGTATTTTTAAATCACTTGTATGTTGAGCTGAATTAGTTAAATACATTAAAACAATTTATTTACGTTAGCCTAATAATTGCACAAGGTCCTGGTCTTATTGAAATTTGGAACAAATTCTTTATGATATAATAAACATGACTTATAGCTGATGATATCTAAAAGCATTTTTTTTCGAAAACTTGGTGATTTTTACGCATGAAACAATAATTTGTACTATTGATGTTCCGCAGGTCCCCATCTTTTTAATATACATGAATAAATTATAAATAAGAAAATATGAACACTTTTCAGTTTTTAACACAAATGTCTGATGGTTTTGCGCATTGCGCAGAATAAAACTATTGTTCTAATTAAATCATCAAGTCTAAAACTTTAAAGCAAATGGATCCAATTACTAATATTAATAAGTTCGATTCCGTTTGAAGATTTTTTAGACTTAGTCGACTTGCTTCGCGCTGCACCCCCTTATATATTTATGGTACATTCGACATTAGTTTAGTTTTTATACATATTTCTATAGTATTTTCGACACTGTAGTTTTTTTAAATAAACATGTAATCTTTATTTTATCTTATCTCTTTTTGTTCCAGATGAATTGTGATATGTCTTCCCCAAAAACATGGCAAACGGTCTGTGAAAATTGGCATATTCCACAGTATTGTTACAGTTATACAAATAACATAAAATACATGTCATCTATTGACAAAGTTACAGTTGGTAAAAATGACAGTTGTGCCTATGTTGCAGCTACTAATGTTACTTTAGATGGTAAGTACACCTACCATCTAGTCATATATCACAAGCCCCACCACTTCATTGTGTTTTCTGTAATAAAAAGCTACAAGTGTTTTACTTTGTGACATAATGCCCGTTTTTGGCACTACATAGCTGCATCACTCTCACTCATGTACTAATTCTTAAGAAAGACTTCTAAATAAATTCTAAATCTCTTCTAAATCTCATATTGGTTTTCTGCCATATTTTGAGTAAAATAAGCTGACTATATTTATACCGTATATGTATTTATTTTTAATAAACAATAATTACAGGTCTAGATTTTGTACCCCACTGTCGAATTGGGAATGGCTATGTGGACATAAATGAACCCTGTTACCTGAACTGTACAAATCAGAAGCTGGCAGCAAAAGTAGGCAGCGCAATGCCTGTTATGACTTGCGTTGATAAAATGTTAAATTATAAGTTGTGTTCACCAGATGTTACCGAATTTCAAGAATTGGCCAATGAAACCAATCTCGAACACTGTTCTGTATGTACACTCTTCTATTTTATTCTGTTGTTAAAAAACCCCTCGAAAAGTAGTAGGTTATATTAAATTGACACAAGTCTAATATGTTACAAATTAGTATGTAGGTAAATTAAATATTAATTGCACAATTCATCATTAAGAATATTGATGATTTATTTTATTTCATGTATTTGTAGGCTTCATGTGACCTTGAAGAATCAGAGCCATGGCGACTAATGGAGATTTGCGCAGGCTGGGATGCAGACGCCGCCGCTTCTTGTCAACCCAAAACCAAGTTGGGTGAAGATTTTCCATTCAATTTAACCTTTACAGGCAAACTTTTATTGAATTCGACAATAACAGAACACAATTGCGTTTACATACAGCTCAACCAAATTCAGTTGCCTGATGGTAAATGTTATATCAATATATTTTTTTTGATTAGAATATTCAGGATATACTTACGTTCTCAATACTGACCATGTGTTTCATCTTACAGGATCCTCTCACTATCCTAACTGCATGCCTGGAAGACTTTTCCATTCGTCTTGTGAAATAACTTGTGATAATACTGAGGTATGTTTTTATTAATTAGTGGTTGTAACTGTAGATAAGACTGATTGAAAAAATACTTCTCACCGGTACTTAAGTATTTAATAATAAAATTATTTAAATTGCAGTTAAATGAAGTGTTTGCGGCTGCAAATGACAGCCATAGTAATCAGAGCACACAATACACAAAGCAATTCTGGCTATTTTTCATGCTCATGATAATAAGCTGGATAGGTCAAGCGGTTGTGGTTACTTTTGCAGATGCCATATGTTTTAATCTGCTTGGTAAGTATGATATGGTAGCAAACATAATAAAATTCCTAACTTTAGTAAGTAAGTGGACGTCAAACATAATCGCCATAGGTATATTATCTGAACACTGCCGTCACTATTCCATTGTCATATACACGTATCTGTTTCAAATACGCCGTAGAAATCCTAACCAAATATTCCTTCTTCATGTATTGTTTTACATGGTAAAAAACTTTTGTTTCTATAACTAATCTCTTCTTCCAAACCAGTGCCAAATCAGATCATTCGGAAATCGGAATACTTACTAGTCGACATGAATGATAAAGTATTTATTCTTTGACACTTTCAGGTGACAAAATTTCTCACTATGGAAAACAGAGATTATGGGGCTCAGTGGGATGGGGTATATTCTCCTTATTGACTGGGGCTCTGATAGATGTGTTCAGTGATGGCGCGTACAAAGACTATACTATAGCATTCATACTTATGTTCGTATTTATGCTTGGGGATGTAGTCGTCTCTTGTTTTGTAAAGGTAAGGCTAAGGCCTGTTTAGGGTTTATTGAAAGTTTTGTTTTGTCATAGCTAGAGCCTGTCATTGCTTGCCTCTGTAATCTTTTAGTAATACATTGCGAGCTAATAAAATGGCTTTGTAGCCAGCAATGTATTAACTACTAAATTATCAATAATTACCATGACCAAAGCAACTTTTCTTATGCTAACGCAACGGCGCGATGCTTGCTGCATGCTGGCTTCATGCTTGCCCCTTAGTAAGCCGTATTATAGTATATAGTATAGCCGCCAAAAACATTTAATTCTTAGCTCATCTACACTTTAATACGAATAATAATACACATATGTGTTGTTAATGAAGTTATTTTGCATAAATTACATGATTTTAGCATCTCTGTTAAAACTAAACGAAGTTTTGAGCAAATCATTTGTTTAACATCTTCTATAAAATAAAACGTTTGAAAAAGGAATTATTTGTAAGCTATAATTTTATTGTTTGCAGATTGAATCAACTAAAATGTCAGTAAATATTATAGCCGATGTTGGCACCTTGCTATCATCGATACCCACCATCATATTCATGTTGTGGACCATCGTCGTGGGTCTGTGTACTGGGCTGCTGTGGCAGTTCCTATTCTGGCACCTTGAGGATATAGCTGCAGCTACTTGCGATGGATCAACATACATAAAAACACTTGAAGGCCTTGTCAGTGCTATACAAACTTTCGGAGGCGAGATCCCATTTCTTTTCGTGTCAGGTAATATTTAAAAGTTGATATTGCTACAAGATGGATTTCATAAAATATTGTCTACAAGCGGAGTCCTGACTATTTGACCGCAAAAATAATTAATTTTACATACAAAATTAAAAGATAATTAATTTCTTAGATAAAAACTATCCGACATCCTTTTACGGGACTAAAATTAGCGTTGTAACATATTTTATCTAAATCAGTTCAGCGTGAAGAGGTAACAGACAGACAGACACAATTTCCTATTTATAATAATTGCATGGATTCTTTTTTTTTTGTGGACAAGTTAGATTTGTATGGAGGAAGAAATGGCTACCCATAGAGTATGACCATTCAATCATAGCTCGGCATCTCCCGACAAGTAGTACCAAGACAAGTCCGACAAGTTCGTGCACGACTCTCCTTGCGCCCCACAAGACGTGCAGGGGGCGAGGAAGCGCCAATCACACGCAATTGCCAAAGCAAATATATTCCCCGCAACATCACCCGTCCCACCCACTGACGTCTGACGACCGCAGGAAGGTCGCTCACGAACTCGTCGGGCTATAAGTACATAATGCAAATTATAAGGTAGTTTCTCTTTCGTGTTAATAAATAGTACCAGATTCCGTGGAAATACAGGCTTTAAATACTCAACAACATAACCAACCACTTTCATGTTGTTTGTTTTCTAGGTTACATTCTAAAGAAAGTGGGACATGTCAACATGATGACTTTAGTCCTTTTTGCGTTTGGCATAAGGTTTATCCTATACTCGTTTCTGACGAACGCTTGGTGGGTCCTACCCATAGAGTTATTCCAAGGTATTACGTTCGGCATGTTTTATCCAACTATGACGTCGTACGCAAACGTCGTGTCTCCGCCCGGAACGGAAACAACAGTCCAGGTATGCATAAAAAAAAATAACACTGTCTGCCGAACTCAGATACGTCAATCGAATTTAGTCTATATTTAAGTCTCGTTCTGTCACTTTCTTTGTCAACGGAATAGAAAAGGACTGCAAGAGACTCAACGTAGGATCAAAATTAATTGACGTCTCTGTACTGCAGTATGAGACGATTGATTTTGGAGTCTGTCTTTGTGACACCTATCTGTCTTTTATCTCAAATTAATAGTCAGTATTAAATTAAGACAAGGTTTGAATATATATTTTTTCAAAGCGAAGTAAGTTCATTTGTCTTTTTTAATAAAATATAGATACAGAAACGGCCGACTAAAAATCATCCATAACATTAAAAAAAAGTCACAAAAATGTTTTCTTAAATAATTTGTAAAATATGTTTTATTTTATTCAATTACAAATTAATTATACAGGGTGTGGCGTAAATAGTGGTCCAAAGCAAAGGTGTGGATACACTGTACACTGAAGCACCACATACCAGTATTTAAAAAAAAATTATGTACAGGGTTTTCAAAAAAAAAAAAATTTTTAATTTTTTTAGAAATCGTTACCTTGCCTTACAAATTTGGTTATAATTTCCAAAAATGACGGTTTTTTTTTATCCATTTTTTTTTATTATTATTGCTGATCACTTGTACTTAGTACTCCATTCTTTTTTTTTTTTACAAACTGAATTTAATAAAAAAAATTAAGTTTCTTTCAAAATTCAATACTCACTGCTAGCAAATCGTTTGACTTTCAATGCTTTTGGTGCAAAAAAAATGTACCACACTGTCAGTGCCCATTGTTTAAAAATAATGCCCATCTTTTGCAGATTCTAAAATGGTGCAACAATAAGTGTTACGACTTACAGGAAAAAAGTTATTGCTTTTCGAAACAAAAAGGAGCTCAATTCAGAAAAACAATTTATTTGAAGTTCAAGGGTTTACAAGGGTTGTAATTTTTTTCTGTGTGGTCCAAAGCAAAGGTGTGGATACACTGTACACTGAAGCACCACATACCAGTATTTAAAAAAAATATATGTACAGGGTTTTCAAAAAAAATTTTTTTTAATTTTTTTAGAAATCGTTACCTTGCCTTACAAATTTGGTTATAATTTCCAAAAATGACGGTTTTTTTTTATCCATTTTTTTATTATTATTGCTGATCACTTGTACTTAGTACTCCATTCGTTTTTTTTTTTTACAAACTGAATTTAATAAAAAAAATTAAGTTTCTTTCAAAATTCAATACTCACTGCTAGCAAATCGTTTGACTTTCAATGCTTTTGGTGCAAAAAAAATGTACCACACTGTCAGTGCCCATTGTTTAAAAAAAATGCCCATCTTTTGCAGATTCTAAAATGGTGCAACAATAAGTGTTACGACTTACAGGAAAAAAGTTATTGCTTTTCGAAACAAAAAGGAGCCCAATTCAGAAAAACAATTTATTTGAAGTTCAAGGGTTTACAAGGGTTGTAATTTTTTTCTGTGTGGTCCAAAGCAAAGGTGTGGATACACTGTACACTGAAGCACCACATACCAGTATTTAAAAAAAAAATATGTACAGGGTTTTCAGGGTTTTCAGGGTTTTTTTTATTAAATTCAGTTTGTAAAAAAACAAAACGAATGGAGTACTAAGTACAAGTGATCAGCAATAATAATAAAAAAATGGATAAAAAAAAACCGTCATTTTTGGAAATTATAACCAAATTTGTAAGGCAAGGTAACGATTTCTAAAAAAATTTAAAAAAAATTTTTTTTTTGAAAACCCTGTACATTTTTTTTTTTTAAATACTGGTATGTGGTGCTTCAGTGTACAGTGTATCCACACCTTTGCTTTGGACCACTATTTACGCCACACCCTGTATAAACATTATGTTAGAGATGTTTTAAGCATAAAGCTGGAATAAGTAAGGAGAAATACGTAATAATCACTTTGAATTTCAACGTTTTTGAAAAGAAAAGTGATCGTTCTTTACTTGAGGACTTTTGTTTTTGGTTTATGCAAATAGACAAATGTTTAAAGATACATAATGGAATGTGTAGACCAGGGATGCACAGACCGCGGCCCGCGGGCCGCAAGCGGCCCGCCGGTCGAATACTGGTGGCCCGCCGACAGCAAAAATAATACTCTCGTACATTCGAAAAATATTGAATTCTATTCCAGAATAAAACCAAAAAAAATATGTTCGAAAAGTAATTTGAATCTCGCGCGCGCGCTCTTAAGTGCGCTTAAGAGCGAGATAGCAATAGTCACGAATTCCCGATTGCTCGCGAAGGTAGATACACGAAGCTTCCAGAGTCGGTTTCGAGATTTCTCCAGACAGTTTTCGACCCTATACGCGCGGTATAAAAGCCACGCTAACCGCAGCGATCGACAGTTCGGTTTTAATTTGAGTGAAGTGTCAATAGTTCTAGTGTAGATTTTAACTCGACTAGCCGGTGTCATATATTTTGATCCACATTCAACGTAGATTTCCCGTCAAGTGCCGTGTATAATTGTGTTGTGAAATCGTAAGTAAAACTCTGTTATTAATAAGTGTTTCCCTACCTATTTAAATCAATTATTTTTGCTAATTTAAAAAAGGATGGGTAATTTAAGTAGGTACTGTAATTGTTTTTAGGTGCTGTGTTAATCCTAGCCAGGATTAGAACGCAACATGGACAAGCCAGGACCTAGTAAAAAACGTAAGGTTAAAGATGAAAATCGGCAGTTTCAAGAAATTTGGACTGAGAAATACTTTTTTGTATGGTCGCATAATAAAGTCGTTTGTTTAATTTGCAAGAATTCTGTTGCGATTGCAAAGGAATATAATGTAAAAAGGCACTATGAAACGCAGCATCCTACTTTTACCAAGTTTACAGGCGAATTAAGAAAGCAAAAAATGTTGTCTTTAAAACGGGAGCTTATTGGTCAGCAAGCTATGTTTACAAAACCCATCCAAGATTCAGAAACAGCTACAGAAGTTAGTTATGAAATTTCTCGAATGATAGCAAAGCGCAGTCGCCCCTTCAATGATGGGGATTTTGTAAAAGAATGCATAGAAATTGCCGCTAAGAAAATGTGTCCAGAAGCAGCAAAAAAGTTTGAGAAAACTCAACTGAATCGTATGACTATCCAAAGACGTATTATGTCTTTGTCAGGTAATATTGCGGAACAATTAAATGAAAAAACTAAGATCATTGAATTTTTTTCATTAGCACTCGACGAATCCACTGATATTACTTCCACAGCTCAACTTCTCATATTCATACGAGGTGTTACTCAAGATTTTGAAGTCTTAGAAGAGTTGTTAGGAATGTGTTCATTGAAAGGTCAAACCAGAGGAGTTGATATACTCAATGTACTTTTGGATGAGTGTTCAAAAACTGATTTGGACTTATCAAAATTATCGGGAGTTGCCACTGACGGTGCTCCTTCGATGATTGGTGTCAATTCTGGGCTAGTTACTTTGCTGAAAAAGCATCTGCAAGAAAAAAACATAAACGCTGTAGATCTCATGCAGTTTCACTGCATTATACACCAAGAAGCCCTCTGTTCTAAAAAAATTGAATTTCAAAATGTCATGAAAGTGGTAGTTTCGACTGTAAATTTCATAAAATCACGAGGACTCAATCACAGGCAATTCAAACAATTCCTTGATGACATCGAAAGCGAATATGGAGATTTACTGTATTATACAGAAGTAAGGTGGCTAAGTCGTGGATTGACCCTGGAACGATTTCTAAATTTAATAGAAGAAATTGGAATATTTCTGGCGGAAAAGCAAAAGGATGTCCCGGAACTTAAAAATCCTGATTGGTTGTGTGATTTGGCTTTTTTAGTTGACATTACAAATCATTTGAATGTCTTGAACACACGGCTTCAAGGCAAAAATCAACTGATATCCCAGCTCTTCGCTCACGTATCATCCTTTCAATGCAAGCTGACACTTTTCAGATCGCAATTGAATTCTGGAAATTACAATCATTTTCCGAATTATAAGAAAATGACTGAAAAATTCAACAAAACTGCGATTAATTTCAGTTATGTAGAAAAGCTAGATATTTTGATTCAATCTTTTCAAGAAAGATTTTCGGAGTTTAAAAAAGTGAAACCTCTGTTGGACATATTCAGCAATCCTTTCACGATTTCAGTTGAAAATGCGCCAGAGTCAATGCAGTTAGAAATTATCGACATTCAAAACGACCAAGATTTACGCAACAAATTCAACGAAGGAGACTTGCTGAACTTTTACCGCTGCATTGATAAAAATACGTACAAAGAGTTGCGCATAAACGCTCTGAAATGTGCCAGCTTATTTGGTTCTACCTATATATGTGAACAAACCTTTTCAATACTAAATAATAATAAAACAAAAAATCGAAACCGCCTTGCAAATGAAAGTTTGGAAGCAGTTTTACGTGTTGCTACAAGTAAATTTGAGCCAAATATAAAAAAGATTGTAAGCACTATGCAGTGCCACGCTTCAAATTAATAAATTCTTTTTCAATTTTAATACATAATTATCAATTCTTTATTGTCTTTAATTACCTATACTTCTGGCGGCCCGCCATCAGTTCATAATTTGCCCGAGTGGCCCCTAGTCTTAATAAGTCTGTGCATCCCTGGTGTAGACCATATGCTTACTTACGTATATACTTCTTAAAAGCTACCTTATAAGTCTTAATTTGAGTCCACGCTTGTGGGGAAGGTGCCAGAGGCGGGCGCTTCTAGAGAATTAATGCACTTTTTGCTCGCATCGCACCTTCCATGGCGTTTTCCTCGCCTCCTCCCCCGCGCCACTGTACACTGTAGACGACGAGTCAATTAAGCGGTTTACCTATCATTAACGTATTTTTCAGGGTCTAGTAGGAGCCGTGTTCGAAGGCATAGGTACATCTCTTGGAAGCTTCATCGGGGGACGTTTATTCCAGGCATTTGGAGGGAAGTACACATTCCAGTGGTTCGGTATCGCCTCACTCGTCTTCTGTGCGATCCACATCGTAGTTCAGTACGTACTGCGGCACAGGCCTGGTCACGTTGGATTTAGACAAGGTAAAAAGCCGATGAATATTGCCGATGTTGAGTGATTTTTTTAATATTAAGAAGGCTGTTACAAGTTTTTGACAGGTGAGTGTTTGGGCGAAAACTATCATAAAATTGTGTACAAAAATCGGATGCCGCTTCTTCTTAAACAATGGAAATAATTATTAATATCTATCAAACATGTTGTCTTATAAAAAAGTGTACCATCGCCATACGAGTAATCTCGTTTTGTTTATTGACAATGTTTATGTTATGTTTAATAATAATTATTACTACTACTATTACCAGAAGTCGGAGTAGGTAGATTGATTTGAGGTCAATGACCCCAAACATTGATATTAATATGTACATGCCTCCGGTATATTCCGTAATCTCATAAGTATTGGTATTCTAGTCGTAAAAATAAAAAGTACAAGTGCCAAACCAAGTAATTTCAGGTGACATAAAATGGGTAAGATATTATGATACTAACTGGAATTTTGCGTTATTATCAGTTCTTCAAAAAACTCATATATTTCAGCACTGTCAAAGTACATGAAATCAATCTACCTACTCCGATCTCTGAATATTGTTTATCAGAGATTTCCCACGACATAACGGCCTCCTATTTATTTATTTATTCTAATCTAACATTTTACAAAACACCACTTCTCTTTTAAACATATGTAACAGCCCTCTTATATTTTAAACAAATTTTTAAAATCAAATGCTATCTTGTCTACAAAAAGCTGTAATAAATAATATTACATACGCGTGCAGACCAAATGAATGCGAGCCGATTTAATGAAAAAATAAAACTCGAACAAATTTAATACTCTTATATTGTTATTTTTTGTAATAATTAGAACTTATTTACATAATGTTTAACGACAGCCTTAAAAACTATGCATAAGCAATGAAAGGTTGTGAATGATTGTTTGCGGCTCGCAATTTTCTTGGGGATTTTACTGCCAAGACGTGCATTTAGTTTAATAATGATTATGGTTTTATTAAATAGTATTTTATATTTTATTTGACACATTCATAGTCCCATTAATACATGACAAATGATTCAATCACATTTTTTGTAAGTAGGTCGTTACTAAAAATGTGATTGAAGCATTTAAGTGACTATTAATTGAAAATTATATAATTATACGACATTTGTCGCAAAAAATAACATTAAGGGTGTGAAATGGGGTACTTTTTAGCACGGGCTATGTCGTAGGGAACCACTTCTTATTTAAAAATATACAGTGTAATTTATATAGCTACCCTACCACAACGACATGCTTGTATATTTTAGTTTTATATGTTATCCCATTTCCTAAAACTTTATTGATAAATTATTTACACATAATAAATTATGTATAGTGGCTGTGTCTATAAGATAGTGCATTTTGCAAAATCCTAGTGAAAGAAAAAAGCAATTCAGTATCCTAACTACGTAGATAAAAATTTTAGGCATCAGGCATAAATCAGCTGCATAAATGACCCCAAACATTGATATGATTGGGCTCCGGCTGTTTGTTGCTCCGTTTTCTTTCTACGTCAGTAATGCTTACTTATTCTCAAATGTCTCTATTGCCATGCTAAATTAAACAAATAAAATCCAGACCGTAAAACTAAATATATAGGTACCTTAAAAAACATTTATTTATTGGGGGCTCCCATAAGAGCACTAACTTTGTGTTTGTTGGTTAAGGCTTTATTACTGCGGTATGATTGAAATTTCTTTGCTGCTGATAGACAATTAGGCTCCGCGAAGATGAGCCACCAGTGCCTGAAGCGCGCCACGCCCTTTGGTCCAGCGCCAGCTCACAGTCTACAGATCCTTTGACAGACGTTTTGTCAAAGTGGCAAGAGGCCGCCACCGGTGGCGTGTCGTGAACAGTCGCGAGTGGACGCCACTCGCTTCACGTGTGCGGCGACTCCATACAAATTGTATTTAAAATACCGTTAGTATTTAAAACAGCTGTGGCCTATCTGCGCGGAGCCTTATTAAGCAAAACCGATGTATGAACGTTTCATATTAAAAACAATCTAGACCTAATATCAATAGTTTTTTCTCTAACAGATAATGGAAGTTCTAATATCATTTTGTTACATTCCGAGTTTAGATTATTCATTAAAATAATTCAAATACAGATGCCTTAATAATTCAACTCATTTCATAGATTTAAAAAAAAAGATGCATTCTCAGCATGGTACAAGTTTTTCTGATAGCAGTTTTATCAGCGTTTATGCTGGGCTCTTAACTAAGGTTCTCATGCAATTATACTATAGGTATCGATTTCATAAGGATGTTTAGAGACTGGATTTTCTAGCCTTTATGATATTTTTTTTGTAATTACCTAGAATTAGATAAGTTGATATGGTTCATTTACGAAAGCAAATTATTATTAATTATAAATACTACGAATTTTAAAATGAAACAAATACTTTTGCCTTGTGCTACAGATTACCTAATAGTATTTCATAATTGTGCTTACAACATTCCTATAGGTAGTAGGTAATATGTATTTTGGTATATGTATAGTGTTTTGTAAAGGTATTCATATAAATGTGCTTTTTGTGTTGGTATGCTAATTCCCTAATTGTCGACGTTATCAAAACGGAATTATAGTTCAACCGCCTGAATTCTCGCCTGTGGGGCACAGAGGTGCCGGAGTAGCGGGCGCTTCCATTTGATTGGGGATTTGAATTTTGAAAAGAATGCGAATTTCAGAATTTGTAACATTCAAATCACCCAATAAAATCATAACCGCGAGCTGCTCGCACTGCTCATGGTCCCCGTTCTCGTCTACCCCCGCACCCCGCACTCAGTTAGGCGATCGGGCTATAGTAAAGTTTTAATTTGTATTTTTGGTTTCTGCAGTCGGTAATCAGATAACTTGATTTGTTCTTTTCTTTTCTAAAATCTCGAATATTTTACAAGAGTAAAACACTTCTTATTAGTGCGTTGCGTGCAAATTGGCCTGGCTTATTTACTTCATAAATACGATACATATTTTCTGGTTGTTAATGACATGGATAATCGTTAATAGATTTTTGCATTACCTTCATGCGACAATGTTTTTTATTTTAGCTGATAAATATTACGATGATTGTATGATCGATGCCGCAATGATACGTTTTTAGTTGCCACACGATATCGTCCTGTAGCTAACCGGAAATAGAAAAAGATTTCAAATAAAATGTTCCTGTTATTAAGGAGTATACTCACTTCTACAGAGTGCAGAAAGGCCAAATTATAATTTTGTATTCTTTCGAAATTAATATTGAATGAAATATTTTATGATTTGCTGTGATTTTTATTATTTAATCTAAAACATTTTGGTAATTTTAGTTTTTTTTGCTAATTTATTGTTCTTATTATTTTTCTTGTTATAGTACTGAAATTATTGCCAAGGATTCATAATGTGTTATTATTTTATGATTATGATATTTTAAATTATTTGAACAAAATTTCAAAGGAAGGTAGAGTATTGATTAAACGACCGGTACCTTAAGTAAATACTCGGTAATGACATTTTAGTGAAATCGAACTGGTACAGCCCCTATGCAATTTAATGTTATAAAAATACTGCATTTATCTAAAAAATTAACACGGCGGGAATATCGCCTCAGTTAGTCATTTTTAAAGTGACCTTAGATCTAAACCTTAGATTGCAATGTGAATGCTTATCACTTTAAAACAATAATGTAGGTAAACTGCATTTATACTGTATACCATCATAATGACTATTTTACGAATATATATTGTGATAATGAAAACTTTAGCCTTAATGAAGTTGTGCTTTTAAGTTCCTTTTATGTCCAGTATTATTTCTTTTAAGAGTTAAATGTTGTATATGACAAATATATTATCCTTAAAACATTATGGGTGTTTAATTTACTGCCGCTTAAGCACACATAAGCACTTTTTTCAATCAGGAGGGTAAGATTGATTTTTTACTATTGAGGAACACAATACATTTTTGTTCAAGACGTTGATTGCTCAAAAATCGAAAGAATAGTATAAAGCGTAAATAGTAAAGCGACAGCACGCGAGGCTTTTATTCGAAATACGAAAACAGATTTTATTACGTTGGAAATAGAGGCGGTCTCATCAAGGTTAAAGTGGGACAAACTGTCGTGCGCCCGTGTACATACAGTAAGATTTTTTTAATATCTTTTTTTCTGTTGTTCGCAGGTTATACATCAGTGATAAGATACGAACAGCCAAATGATATGATTCATATTTTAGAAGATTAATCAGAAAGTAGATAATCGATTTCGTTTGACATTGTATCTTTAACCATACCATAAATGTATACCATCATCACTGTAACGACCCTGCATCGCTACTCTGTAAGAAGTGGCCCATATTTTTTTGTCTCTAGGCTTTTTTTTCGCTCACCCTGGAATGCCGGCTTTATTGACTATAGCAGCACAAGTCGAAAATACGAACATCGTATTACCACAGGAGTAGGTAAGCGAAGTAGAGGCAAAGAAAGCTTCCTAAGAGCATTCAAATTTGTAACGTATTTCGGTAGGGGTGTCACATAAGAAAAGTTTATGATGAATTAAAGAAATCATTTTCTAATAATATATATTTTTACTATGTACATTTACAACTATTAAAAAGCATACAAAACGGCTTAAAACATTAAATCAAAAGGTTTGAACGGGTAAAAATCCGACTGTGCCAATTTACAATGAGGCGGAAAAAGGTCCCGTCGGCCACAGGGCGATGAAATTCTATGTTAAAAGAAAGTGATGGCATTTGTGTTTATGTGCGCAGTTGAGTGTGACAGGGATAGGTAACATGAGCGTGTCAGATCAACCTGCTGTAACAAAATTAACTCGTCTTACGTCTTTACGTCGTTTTCATATCACACCAGTCGTTGTTTAACCTTGAATATGTTGGTTCTAAATTCCGCACACTCAGCAAGTGTTATAAATGAAATAATTCCTTAACTCTTTCAAATAAACGTATACAACAATAACGTTCAATTTTAGAATCTTTTCCAAAAGGATGTTATGGTTGTGTAAGTAACATGGTGCTAATTTACTGTAAGTATTTGGTAGCTTAATATTAAAGTAATAATATTGTGTTGTTAGGTAAACATTGTTTGTCAAATTAAGTACCTACCTAAGTGCCTCTTGTTGACGTCCCTAATTTTCTGTGATTCTGAATAATGTAAGCTGTGTTAAATGTGTATTTTTAAGTATAAATATTGTTATCTATATAATATTATCTTTAAGAATCTACAGTCTGTCTGTACAAATCTATATTAAAAATAAATAAAGTGTGACGGAGTATTATGCGGGCTGTGTGTAAATTGTAAATCGACGATTAACAATTATACACGGTGTTACTTTGCATCCTTGCCATATTCACAGAGATAAAAGAAAGGAAAAAAAGAAGAAAAAAATAAGAAGAAGAAGGGGCGGCGTTTATGATGTTAGAAAGAGAGCGCAATCGCCGCGGCTCTTTTGTACCGATGAACAGCCAACAGTGATGTGTATGTGCTACGATCGTTATTAGTGTGCGTAACAGATTGGCGATAAAATTAAATAATCAAGATTAAAAATCTAAATTTTAGGTCACAATTTTTTTTATGATTTGAGTTCAGTGTCCTTAATATAGTTACCTTTGTAAATATGGCAAGGATGCAAAGTAACAGCGTGTATAAACCAGCCAGAATAATAGCCATCCTAGTAATTATTATGGCGAAATGTCTATTTAATTGTTCTAAGAGTAATAAAAGTATTTATTTGGTGGCTGATTTAATCTGCCTGGTGGTAATGGTTCGATGCCTTCCGCGTCTCTGTCCAAATATTCGAACATGGCCAACGCAGTTACAGAAGCTGTGTCGTGCTCGTATGTAAAATAGTTGCCGAGAAAATCGAGTTGTTTAAATTAAAACGTGTTTCAATCGTACCCAGTCTACCCTACCTACGTAAAACGTAACTATTATACAGGTGTTTGGTTCAACGCCGGCCAAATTATTACGGCCGATAGACCAAGTTATTTGCAATGTCTATTTGACCCTTAAAATTTCAAAAGCCCTGTTTTTTTTAATCAGCTTTATAATGTTTTTTTTTGCTTTTTAACCCGAATTCATCATTTTAATTGAAAAAAAATACTGTGTAGACAGCAAAGGTCTTGTCCACATTTTGTATGGAGGCTGGGTTTTTATTACAAGATATCACCAACCACCAATAAACTATATTTATCTTTAAGCTACAAAAATATGAAACACGTAACCATAGAAATCAGAATTGTAAACGCCTCCATTTTTAAGAAAAAATGTTTTGTAATGAGGCATCATCCATTGATCACTTACTTATATTTTCTGGCTGTATGTCTATGTACCATTGCCTTTCCACTGGTGAATATACATACTAGGTACTACCACAGATTATATAAAAAGTACTACTGTCAATGGAATGTCAATTTTGCTGTTAATTTTTTTTCATGCGTTAATTGGTATGGTGCGGACGGTTATGTACAGACAAAGAGAAAAAAACATTTCAATTTTTCTCTAAATCGGAGGCCTTAAAATACATTAATTATGCAGAAAGGCTAGTTTTTGTAAACTCTTCAATATAATATTTAGTTTATTCTGGTTAGAAGTATTGACGAATAAAAAACCATTGATCGACAAGCCCTTTAAATTTGTTTCAATGTTTAATGCTTTATTCAAACTTTAAACCAATGTCATAAGTCCAGTAGGTTTTTAAATTACTTGCAAAATTTCAAAATTGAAAAAAAATAATTCACTGTTCGGCTTAACATGCCTATAAAAAAACTAAAATCTACCGGAATCTTCCAATCTCCTTAAAAGATCCTTAGTTTGTTCTCTTTCTAATGATGTGCCACATGTTAAAAAATCTTTTAATACTTTGCTTTTACTAAATTAGTGAACGGTTTCGCAAAACGTTTAATAAACATACTTACCTTATTCAAAGCCTTAAATACGAGAGTAGCATCCGTTTCTGGTTCGAGTACCAGACATGATTTCCACGGTTCGTCCACGTGACCTCCGGTTGCGCTCCGTCAATTCCACCACTTTGCGACACTAGCGCCACCGTAGGCAGCTTAAGAAGAGTTCGATGTTCTTGCTGTACAATAAAACGCAATACGTTTTATTGTCGCCAGGCAGGTTTAGAAGTAGGCTTTAAATAAGGTAAGTATGTTTTATAAACGTTTTATTTTCAGGTAAAACGTCGCTATTAAACAGTACTGTACCGTTATTCAAAGCCTTAAATATGAGAGATATGTTTATTATCGCCTGGTGGCGCTATGTATGCAAGTATGCCAAAATCATTTTTTAAAAAAAAGGTACTTAGCTGTATAAAATTCGTAGTTATAATGAGGGTAGGTAAATGTAAACAAAATTAACTTGAATCAACACATGTTTTAATATGCGAAATCATAAATTTTAGTCGTACTTATTACTAATAAGTTATTATAGTGTAAATGCTAAGTTATAACAATTGCAACATGTAAATATTTAATTTACTAAGTTCAACATACCAAAGGTACGGTCGCCAGAACATCAGGGTGTATAATTTTGTTGTGAAATTAGTACAGCTGTTATAAGATGTTGGGTTGTTAAACTTGATGTGCTGTCATCCGTACCTACATAAACTAATGCTTATTTCTTTGTTGATTAATATGAATCAATTTAGTTAATGATGGGCAAAAAAATCGTGTTACAGTTTGTGTGGTCATCAATGGGGTAGTGATTTCCCGATGATAGAATTTGGAAAAAGTGTTAGAAGATCTCCAGTTGGCTCGTGCCAATATCTCATCAAAATAAAACTTTCGATCCAGCTTTTCGATGCCACGGCGGATCTGAAGCTTCCTGGTGTCGCATTTATGCCTGCTTCTTTAAGTAATTTCTTGACCTAACCTCCAATCATTGCCCGAGAGGTGGGTTTAGGATTACCCGTTATACTAATAAATAGGCTGTCTGATTTAGCCAATTGTCTTCTTTCATGAGACAAAATAATGAACATTTTAATCCAGTAAACAGGGCACAATGCCTTGTTATTTTTATTTATAATCAGCTTCCAGGCAGATTGTTTATGTTTACAAGAGTCGGTTTTAGAACCGAAAATGGGTTTCATTACGATATACTCTTCGGTAGCCGTGTGATACTTTTAATAGGGTGAGATCGTGTACTCGTCTTCCCGAGCATAGCAAAAGTATAGCGGCGGTGCATTTACACACGACAAACACGCCTAAATTGTCAGGGTTCTTGTTACTTAGATGTCGTACGAGAAGCTCTGTATTCCATATCGGTGGTTTATTATGTTTCGGTTTTGCCAAGGCGATCCCTTTTAGGACTTGTTTAACAAGATAGTGTGAGCTTAGCCTTTCTTAATGATCAGGGTTGCAAAACGTTGATATTGCTGATTTGTGTACCAAAATCGTGTTGAACGAAAGTTTCGCTTTTTGATGAAGATCGGCAAGAAATCGTGCTAGGTCGGATCCTGACGGCTTAAGTGCCTCAATGCGTTCTGTAGCTGTCCAAGATGTCCATCGTTTCCAAGCAGATCGGTAGGTGTTTAGCGTAGATGCACGCCAGCTAGCCGACAATAGTAAGCGCTGTTGCATCGACCAATTTGTTAGATGTTGGTTCCACCCCCACATTACCAAGCTTCTATTATCATATCCGCAGCTTTGGGTGGAGGAACTCCTGTTGCCGTATCTATGAGTACTCGTTCTAGAATTTGTGAATGGAGCTCCCAGTGCTCGTTTTTTTAGGTCTGACCTCCAAAACACGTTCTTCCATTGTGGGACCACAATCAGATATACGCCTGTGGAGTTGTTGAGCTGTGTTAGCACTCTCGGAATGAGATGAGGAGGAGGAAAAACCCAGGCCAGTTTCAAGTTCCATTCCAGGCTGAAAGCATCGTAGTATGTCGTCTTGTCTTTTGAGTGTATATACTGGCACAACGTGCGCTTGGTTTGATGCGAACAGGTCGACTACAGGTGTCCCCCATTTGCTGAATACCTTCCGTGTGGCTTTTGGAAGGAGGTGCCATTCCGGTGAAAGCTTGTTCCTGGAGAGGTGGTCTGCGTGGGTATTGTAGTTGCCACGAATATAGTGAGCCGTCATGTGAATGTGGGATTGATCTAGTATTTGTAAGGCTATTTTGGTAAGTTTTGTTAGGGCTGCCGATCGAGTACCTCCTTCGTTTCGAAGATAGTACACTACGGTTTTGTCGCTCTGAATTAGCAGCGATTTTGAGCTCAGGTACTGAGCTTGACTTTTTAAGACGTTGATGACCGCCAACATTTCTTTCAGGTTGCGGTTAGGTGTTTTTGCTCGGGTGCCCATGAGCCTTTCATGCTCCGATCGTCGAGTTTTGCGCCCCAACCCACGTCGCTGGCGTCCGTTGTTAGATAATATGCTGGTGGTGGAGAATGTATCAGTGAGCATGTTTCGCAATGATTTCTCCACCATTCCAGTTCTTGTTTTGCGTCCTCGCGCAGCGAGACTTTGTGCTTCTGAAGTTTTATCGCCCTGTTTGTCGTGGCTTGTAGGGCACGATAGTTTAATGTGCCCCGTCGTATCACAAAACTGGCAAAATTCATTAGACCAATTATTGATCGCAACTCTTTTATTGAGGCCTTCCTTTTGTTCAGAAGGGCTTCTATTTTGTCTTTCAACTTGTACAAAAGCCTGTCCGGTAGGTATTTCCTGTTCTGCCACGGATCCCATACAATTCCTAAGAATTCTATGACCCGTTTTGGGATAAGTATCGACTTCTCTGTGTTTATTGTCCAGCCGAGGGACTTCAAAAGTTCTAACGGTGAATCTGGTCCCGTAGTACAGCTGGGCTTTGGTTTACCAGGAGAAAGTCGTCGAGGTATACGAGGATTCGGATCCCTCGATCTCTTAGTATCTGAGCGATCCAATTTGTTAGAGATGCAAATGCCTTTGGAGCTGAACTTAGTCCGAAAGGTAGACAGGTAATTTGTAGTAATTCTCCGGCATAGATCAGTCTTAGGAACCTTGTGTGTGATTTGCATATTGGTAGGTGAAAATATGCCTGGTAAAAATCTATTTTGGCCAGCCAGTCGTTTGGTTGTATAAACTGTGGCACTCGCTGACAGTTCATCAGTCGGAATTTGCGTTGAGATACGTTGTGCGAGCTTAATGACTGCTCACGCCTCCTTTTTCTTGTCGTTGTATCCCTCCTTGGAACTTCCTCGACGTTCCCCTCGCACGTGGCCGTATTTTCCTCCTCCATTCTGAAATTATTCACACTTCTAACTGAAAAACCGTTAGTAAAAGATTTATTTTAGGAATTATTTATACCCGTTAGCTTGACGGCAATAATATTATCAAAAGTCGAGAGAGATTAAAGATACTCCGAACGGTGGCACCGTTTAAGAAAAAATAATAATTACCATGGGAAATCTGTAAAAATCTTTACAATCATAACGTAGTTTTGCTTTTTTCACAAAAAAATCAATTGTCTGAGGGTACTTACTGTCTTACCTTGTAAAGGTAATATTTTCCTGAAATTTGTTTAATGTAAAAATTTAGATTCACAAGTTTGCGTCTGGTATCAGCGAGACGGTGTATAAGTACTTACGTAGCTTGATAGTCGACCGTTTCGGTCGAAAACTAAAACGCCAGTGACAAGAACACTTCTTCGAGCTGCCTACGGTGGCGCTAGTGTCGCATAGTGGTGGGATTGGCGGAGCCGAACCGGAGGTCACGTGGACGAACCGTGGAAATCATGACTGGTACTCGAACCGGAAACGAATGCTACTCTCATATTTAAGGCTTTGAATAACGTTAGAGTGCTGTTTAATGCAAAATAAAAATCGTGTTAAAAATACTTTTGCCTATGGTTTAAACATGGGAGGTATGTATCTTCTATTATTTTGGGATTTTAAATATTTTTTTTTCAAATAAAGTACTAAATATTTATTCAGAAATCAGAACCAGTGTTTTTTTTCGATTTTTATACTTAGCAATTAAAAAAACTACTATATGAAGCCTACACATCGAGCCTACAACATTAAACATTGAGACAAAATTAAAATTTACTGTCTACACCTTATACTTTTTTTAAAATTTAAATTTAAATGATGAATTCGTCGTAAAAAGCAAAAAAAAAAACATAAAGCTGTTAAAAAAAACTGCATTGTTTTTGATGTTTTAAGGGTCAAATAGGCATAACAAATAAATTGATCTAACGGCCACTTTGACTATGTAACACGGGACTTGCCATAGCGCGGATTTAGTACTGAACATATTCTGCCACTTTTCGCGGGGGCTGAGGCAGGACACGCACAGCAAACATTTGCTAACTCGTACACACTCTTGCAAATAATTTCATGTCTCCATGAGCGCACACTTGTTCAAAAACTGTCACATGCATGAAACGAGCACACAACCCAAAATTATTGTTATTACACCATTATTCAACGGCACACTAGGCCAAAAACCAGTGATGGGGTAGAGATGAATGAATGAAGAAAAAGAATGGATATAGTCTGAATAATTTCGTCATATCAGCCTATTGCAGTTCACTGCTGGACATAGGCCTCTCCAAGACGGCGCCAACATTCACGGTCCTCCGCTTCTCGGATCCAGCCACCACCGGCCATCTTCCTCAGGTCATCGGTCCATCTAGCAGGGGGGCGTCCAACACTACGTTTCCCGAGACGTGGTCTCCATTTTCTCGTGGTCTCTATCTTCTGCGACAGACATGACCAGCCCACTGCCACTTCAGCTTACTGCACCTCTGTACGATATTTATGACTTTCGTCTTTTGGCGGATGATCTCGTTTCGGATTCTATCCCTTAGCGAGATCCCCAGCATAGACTGTTCCATAGCTCGCTGAGCGACATGCAGTCGGCGGGCCAGCTTGACTGTCAAGTTCCACGTCTCGGCCCCGTAGGTCATGACAGGAAGGACGCACTGGTTATGCTCTTCAGGCATTGTGGTAGTGGCGACGAGAAGATGTGACGCAACTTCCCAAATGCTGCCCAACCTAGCTGCAGCCTTCTGGCGATTTCGCGGTCGAAGTTGTCTTTACCCAGTTGCAACACTTGCCCGAGGTAAACGTATTCCTGGTCTTCAGGGTAGTGGCGTGACAACGTGGCTCTTGCCTATATGCGAGGCATATAGTCGGCCGTAGAAGCCTTTAACTTCGGCGAGACTCTCCGGAATCGAAGTGACTATGTCGCCGTTCGAGGTTTTGAGTTTTGTCAGATGGCTCTTGCCCAGCTTTTAGTAAAGACTTTTGACCTCCGATTTTACTCAATCGCTTCTCGTATAAGCTGCGTATTTTAGCATTCGAGCTCGCGTCTCACCGATTGTCGGATCTCTTTGCTGAGACGCTGGGTATCTGACAAAGCTCCCTCCGGCATTTCACGTCGAATTTTCATCAATTCTAGAGTCCCCCGATAATTTAGACTTCTGGCTACCTCGCTTCCTCCTAAAGTGCCTATCTCCCACTTCGCGGATCACCCTAGTCACGCTTTCGAGGTCCTGGTCAACGCTTTCCGTGCCAGTGCTGCGAAGCGATTGTGAAGTTCCAGCTGGAACTCTTCGGTGTCGATTTCGGTTTGGAGCACAGTCGGACAAAGAACGGATTTGACTATCCAACTTCTCTCGACCTTAAGGGGGTCCTGCACGAAATTGAGAAAATTAACGTATTTCTTAATCACTTGTATGATGAGCTGAATTAGTTAAATACAGTAAAACAACTTATTTACGTTAGCCTAATCAATGCACTAGGTCCTGGTCTTGTTGAAATTTGAAACAAATTCTTTATGATATAATAAACATGACTTGTAGCTAATGATATCTAAGACCATTTTTTTTCGAAAACTTTGTGATTTTTACGCATGGAACAATAATTTGTACATGAAAATAATTGTATTAATATTCCGCAGGTTTTTAATATACACGAATAAAATATAAATAAGAAAATATAAACACTTTTCAGTTTTTAACACAAATGTCTGATGGTTTTGCGCATTGCGCAGAGTAAAACTATTGTTCTAATTAAATCATCTGAATGGAACTAATTACTAATATTTATAAGTTCGATTCTGTTTGAAGATCGTTTAGACTTACTTGACTGGCTTCGCGCTGCACCCCCTTAAAATATTGATATTTAGGGTGCCTCTTACCAATCGGTGATCGCTACCGGTGTCAAACCTGCTAATCACTGAATAATTTAATAGGTTCAATTTGATACTTGACCTATAGGGTCGGGTGTTTACGAATCGGTAGGTAGCATAATCGATTCAGATAGCAAATCGATTTACGATCGATTTTAAACATTGTTAATCATTACAAAATATTTTACGTTTTCAGTGAATATTTATATTCATGAGTTGTTGCCGACAGCCATCTTGGCTATACAACTGTTTGAGAGTTTAGGCAGTGAATTACACGTGGAGGGCGACAATGATAGGTGGAAAATCAGTCAGGTCTGAGCACTTATAGCTAGGTACTTGCCACATCAGCTTTCAGGGTTCAGGTAACACTTCACAGGCCACAATCACTCGAAATGTCTGTAAGGAGCTTCACAGGATACACACGCGGCAAAAGCACTCTGGTCAGTCTAGTACATGTGTCATAGGGAACGTCTCGATGTCGACTCGATCTTCGGGGTTCTCACGGTACGTTTTAAACAAATAAAAATAAGGCAGGTATGCGTGTGAGTGTGCGCGGCGTAGTATCAATAGGGTACACAAACAAATCAAAATATTGTAGTAAACAACAACAATACTGAATATTTATAATTGTATTGTCATTAAAACAAAACGAGGGTGCTAAATTACAGATCAATCATTCAACTGTAAGAGGTTAAAATGTCATTTACTAGATTTCACTACAAACTACTACATAAAAAAGAAACAAACAGGTGAAGCTAAATAAAACCGTTTTTATTAAAAAGTAAAACCCTCAGAGGTAGTTGGGTAACAAAAAGCCATGTTCATTCATTCGTTATATTATGTTCTATCACAACACTGGGGTCGGCTGACCCGCGTACCACGATAGCACCTATCGTTATATTGAGGTTATTTCTGTCGCAAAATTTTAGATGAAATATATATTAATAATATACATATATATATATACAATACCCTTTTTTTGATTTGATTTGAATAATGTCGTATGAAACAATAGGTTATTTCAGTAAAAAATTACTTACTTGTGGCAAGAAACTCCGTTTACGGATAAATTTGATGTTTCTGATTGTCGCTTACATGTAGAAACTGCACAACCAACCATGCTTACGGAGTCCGCTCAGCGTCAGATACAAATTCAAATTACGCTCGATCGCGGCGGACGAGTTTTTTAAACGCACATGAACTTTGTTCATGTGCTTTGGCAGAAGGGAACGCGTGCGCTTGCCACGTGCCGTATTAGATAGTCAAAGATCGGCCATAATAATTCGGCTGGCCTTGAACCAACGTCCAAACACCCTGTATAATCTATGGCTATACGGACCTTGTTAGGACTATATAGTGAACCTGAACCCTAATAAATAATATTTGATGATGGTACTTTTTTTTCTATGGTCTTGGAGAGTTTTGGCGGGAGGCGTCACAGAAAGGATGGGCTTCGTTTCTTAATTTTTTAAAAAGATTTTCTTGGTCATTGTTGTGATTGTGGGTTGGAATTGGAATAATCTTAATAATGTGCCGCAGAGGAGAACGAATGAAGTAAAAGCGAGGTTGTTTTTTGTTCAATTTACCCATTCCGGGCAGGCAAAGGATCAAGTCCATACAGTCACGTTTTCAGTATATTTACTTGTATTTATTTTTCTTCAGTTTTCTTCTTATTACATTACTTACACAACTACACTAACACTTAACTACAAAATAACCCAACCTTACTCATTGAAATGCGAGGATGGTTCATATTTCAATGCTCTCACGGAAATTTTGAGCGGAAAATCGAACCGGATCAGATAGGAGCGCCTTACTTTGTTTCTCACTTTTACTTCATTAGTTCTCCTCTGGAACACATTATTAAGATTATTCCACTACATAATCACAACAATAACCATGGAAAACGAATTTAGATAATTAAGAAACGGAGCACAACTTTTTCGGCTCGTTTCCCGCCCGGTAGTGTAGGGGACACTACCCAGAATGGGCGAATTAAACAAAAAAAAACTCTATGGTCTTTCTTTCTTGTCTTTTGTCTTACTGTCTGTCTAATGGTCTGTCACTTTGTCAACTCAACATCATCATCATCACATCGTCGTTCGTCTTTCGTAATCGTGAAATCTAATAAAAATGTGCTATGTTGCGACTAGAAAGTAATCTTCTATGGCTTGTGATATCTCGTGATATGTGTATTTTATGACTAGCGAATTAAAAGTAGTTTCCCTGTAAGATGTAATCAAATTTTTTTAAGTCCACGTCGAGACATGGGTTCCAGAGTAAGGTAGCTATTCTAATTATTTGATAATCTTGATTCGTATACCTAGATGAAAATAAGAAACATAATTATTATTTATTGCTTAGAACGTGAAGGTGTAGAAACTTCATCTTAATTTTATTTTTTTGCAAAATACTACCTAAGTATTCTGAATCTCCTAAAATCTTAAAGGAGATGTATTCTGAAATGCATCGTATCTGACGTAAAGCCTTCAATAGAATAAGTGAATTTCTGTTTTAGCCTGACTTGTTCCTCGCTACTTAGTTGAAATTCACATAATAATCAACTCACTTTAATTAGGAACAATAGGTATATAATTGATAGACATTTATTTTTCAGTAATATACAGTTTTCTTATTTCAGAGATACCGCCCGCTATTTATTTGAACTATTCTGTGAAGTTTCACCAGGAGATCACCTAAGAGAGCCATATATTGTTAAAAAGTACCCAGACTCTTACAAAAATGAAGAAGAATTAAAAAATATCCCTAAATTTACATTCCCATGTCAACTAGAAAAGTAAGTTATATAGTTATCTTTTTTACTTACATCTGCATCATATACAGTAGCTCATAAAGATGTTACATTGCTCACTTCACTTACAATGCTATCACCTTGGACAGACTAACCACTGGACACATAATGTTGGCTATGTTTACCTATACACCCCTTGCCACTTATGATGATATTTTGCCTTTGTAAAAGTGATGAAATTATACTGACTCGTGATACATTCTATACAAAATTGGGTAAATGTGTCAGAAAAGTCAAGAAATATTTATTTCGCTTCTTCAGTACCTAATTAATGTATTACCTATCCAATTAAATGTTAGTTGCTAGTTTTTAGTAAAATAAATTTAAAACAAATGTTTTCCTTTTTTTACTCTTGATGCTCACATAAATACATTTTATGTGTGATTATTTTAATTAAAAACATACTTCAGTACAAACATACTTTAGTTTTTTTGTCTAACTAGTTAGTACCACCTACAACACAATATAACCAGTGCATTGGACATTGTTATAACTGGAGTTTGAAACCCTCGGGAAAAAAAGGGTATTCACTATCCTGGAAATGATCCCCTATGGGTGAACAGAGGTTTAAAAATTGTCTGATATTTGTGTAAATAAAGTCATGAGAAATATCAGTGATTTTTTTAAGTATATTAATTTTGGCCAATAATCTTATACATTTTTCTTTTCAGTTCATTTGTTCAACAATATTCATTTGTGTTGACATCTGAGGACTCTAAATACACATTCTGTTTTTGCCGATATGATCCAAAGGCAAATACTGCTTTGGTACTGTTATCACACCTACCATGGCATGATATATTTTATAAGTACGTATAATTTTGAGTATTTACTTACATATTATATTTATTTATTTTTGTAATTTGTATCATTATATTATAACTTGATTCTCTTAGGAATATTGCATGAAATGTTAATATTAAAGCTCATAATTTTACGCGAAAGTTGAGTGATCTTATAGCCTAGTGTGATTTATCTTGTTTTAATGCAAAGATTAATTTAAATGATTTGATATGCTAATGTGTAACAGATGTGCGATATAAATGTTTTAAATATAATGCAAAATGTATTTATTAGACATGAATATACTGCTCTGCTCAAGTATGTTTTTTTGTAATTGCACTAAGTATTACTGCCAATGCGAGCTCTAAGTAGCTGAGCGAATGTTGACTTGGTTGTATTTCATACATTTTTGATTGGTGTTATTTATGTTATTTATCATATCATCCATTTCAGGTTATTAGGTTGTATAGCTAATCTACTGAATAGTCCAGAAAAGGGAGAGTTGACCTCATTTTTAGAAGCATGCAGAATAAGGCCACCTATGCCTGGTCACACTTTGAAGGTGACATACAATGCTGGTCACAGTGTTTTTTCTTGCCAAAGTCCAGACACAAAACTACCAAGTATTCCTGAAAATGTAAGTGGATTAAAGTTTATGATTGTAGTATAATTCAAATATTGTAAGGCATAGAATGTTCCCACTGTAAAGTCAGCCTATTAGATCCCACTGCTGGGAAAAGGCCTCACTCCATACTCCACCATGCGGGCTCAGTGCGGATTGGTGGAGTGCTGTCTGTAAGGCAAGTGGCAAACCTTACTGTCAGATTGTATCAAGCCGCCCTAGGGCCTCTGACTAGGCTTAACGACTAATATCAACAGATATTAGCCGGGACCAACTGCTTAACGTGCCTTCCGAAGAACGGAGATGCTTGTAATGGACGTCACTTAAATGGTCGTAATGGTCACCCTTCCAATAACGACCGCGCTGTGGGTTGCTTAACTTTGGTATCACTACCAGAGCCCTGCCGCTACTGCGCCACAAGCATCTCGTTCCCACTGTAACACACAATTTCTATTGATTACAGTTCCCACTGTGAAAATTATGTCAGCACAAAGGTGATACAGTGCAATAACCATTACGCTTTACCTATTTTCAGAGCAATCTAACAGAATACTTTAGTGCCATGGATGCAAAGTGTATGGCGGGTCTATGGGCTTCATTACTGCACGAGCGACGCGTAGTAATCGTTGCATCCAAGCCGTCTCGACTCTCGGCGTGCGTGCAAGCAGCTAACACAACCTTATTCCCTATGTCATGGCAACATATATTTATTCCAATACTGCCAAAACATTTGGTGGATTACCTGTTAGCGCCCATGCCTTTTTTAATTGGAGTTCCTAGAAGTGTTATGGAGGTCAGTAAATAAATACATTGGCATAAATAAGTGTTATGATATATTTTCATGAAAGTAGATACATACAAGTTGCCTTATACATAAATTATTTATAACTAATTGGTAGCAAACTACGTAATATAAAATCTTGATTGTGTGAGAATAATGATGGGACTATTAGTATTAGTTCTTTGCTATTTGGTACTCAATATATTTATGAAAATATTATGTATGTGCGTAAAAACTTATTTACAAAGAAAAGTGATACGCATAATTTTAACACTAGAAATAAAAATAAACTTGCTATTCCACAATTCAGGCTCTAAAAAGTTGGTCATTCTTTCATGGGAAAATGTGTCAATTTCTTTAATAAATTACCGAAAAATATTGTAGAATTACCAATTAACAAATTTAAATCATTTATTAAGGATACCCTAATGTCAAAAGGCTACTATAAACTAGATGATTATTTGAATGATGTAAATGTGTAGACCAGCTCGCACTAGTACAATTTCTGTATTTAAACATTATTTTTAAAAGAGGCTTTGGATAGTGACTGAGTTTCATGCGCTGCTTCTTCTCAGCACTAGCCCTCAATTTGTTCTGAAGCAGTGGTAGGGCTTAAAAAATATATGTTGGGATGTCTACAAGTGCCCCCTGCCCTACAAGGGCCTACATATATAAATAAATGACTTTTATGTACCATTTTTCAAATACAATATATTGTCTGTTTATGATTGCAGAATGTAAGGATGTCGGAAATTGGAGATGTTGTCATTGTAGATGTAGATGCGAATGAACTAAGGACACCCTTTCATGATCTAGAAAGTCTTCCGCCTGACTTGGTAATATTGTTTCTTTTAATGGCGATTTTATTAGTATAAATTCATCAATGAATTCAATAATATTTTTGTTGTTTACAGGTAACAAGTTTAAAAAAAGCACTCAGTGATAAAAATGCCCTGGGAGATGCTGTGTCTAGAGCATTTTTGCGAGCGCTAGTATGTTTGATAGGAGGATATCGAGATGCTATAAAGTAATTTTTTTATATATTATTAGTTGTGTATGTGGAACAAACTTCCAAAATTTTTGTGTATTAAAAATTAAATTTTTCAGGATTGAAAATGGTCAGTTGATCACATTCAACCCGGAGGCTTTTGTAAGAACTAGAAAAAACATGCAGACATTCCTTAGAAAAATACTTCAGTCACAAATATTCCAACAGGTTAGACTAACTGCAATCAATGGGTAGTAGTATTATTACCATTATCTGTTATGAAGTGTTCTTTTTTTTTCAGTTTATTGATGAAAGATTAGAATTGCTCAATTCAGGAAGAGGTTTCAACGACGAGTTCGAAGTAGAATGCAACCATTACGCCGACAAACTAAACACAGGCAGTGGGCAAAAGCTGAAACAGCAATATAAAGACTGGGCGAAAACTGTGAAGAAAGAAGGTGGCGCTTTTTTCAAGACTGTCAAGGATAAGGTACACACATATATCCAAATAAAAATGTCGTTGTAACAATTACGTAATGTTAGCCATGATTGATGATTAATTGGTATGATGATAACATTCGTTTTGAGTTTTTTTATGGTGTTTTATTTGACTATTGCCAGTTTGTGAGGTATTTTGACAGCGGTTTTTCACTGACATTTCCATATGAAATGCCTTGATAAACTGCTGTGAAAGTGCCGCAAATACCGAATTTAAGAAAGTAAAAACTTTGATTTTGTAAAGATTTTAGTTTCACAAAATTTGTAATTGTGACGTGTTTTTGTGCTGTTGTCGCTATCTTCTGCTACTAACATTACTTTCAAGCTTTAACTACCATATCGCACACCCAGATCAACACTGCACTATTTCAAAATAGCTAATTTTTCACAATCGACGAAAAACCGTTATCTCAAGCTACATCATCGTTATCACAAATGTTTGTAGCATTGCATATGAAAAATACCATCTTTAACTGTTTTTTATATTTCAGTCGATTCTAAATTTCTTAGTTAAGCAAAACTATGCATTTTTCTGACTTAATCCACTGTTGAGGCAAAAATGATCGAAAGAAAAATAGATTATTTCGAGTAACGTGCTTTTTGCTGATGAATTCTGAAATAATGCACTATTATTCTACTGTTTTTTTAATTCAGATTCAACCAAAACTGCGTTAAAACTAAATAATTCACTGTAATTTTATTATTACATTTAACAACACCGCATTATCACGAAATAATACACTGTTGCGTAAAAGTTTAGCAGGTTGTACAAGCGGCCGACAAGTTGCAACTGGAAAATAGATTCGTGTTTGCGGTGTGACTGTGGCAGCGCGGCGTAAGCAATAGAAAGTTAGCGCGCCATCTATTGACCATTTTTTTACCTATAAATACGCCTGTATTTGTGGCACGAGCGGGAAATTTTTGGCTATTTAAATTGATACATAAGTCGATTTTGAAATTTTTCGAGATAATGCAGTATTGTTCTGGGCGTGCGTATCTTCTAGTTATTTTTATTAAATAAAGAATGGGCTTGGTTTTTTAAGTATAATGTTAATTCCTTAAATACTAGTGGTTGCCTGCGACTTCGTCTGCGTGAATTAATTGACTCATACTCCTATCGCCATCCAGTAATTCCTATCGGTGAAGGGAGGTCACTCTGTATCACTAAATGTACATATTAACCCTATATTTAATTGTGAACTGTATATTTCAACTGTGTTAGGTGCATCAAGATTGCACCAAGTTTGTCAGATTTCAAGTCTAATACTAGTATGCAAATCTATTTCGTGTTAAAAGAAATCTCCCCGTAGCCGTTTAGTTTACCACGACCTCTTGTTTGTACCGTGACGTATGGCGGAGAGGGGTCAACATATATCTCTGGATGTACTATTACTATCGAGAGGAAAATGTACAGAATTCTACCTTTTACAGTTTTATTTTTAATATAATAATTTATATAAGATGTGTAGCTTTTCTAATACGCTCTTACATAAGGTGCTCTTAGGTAATATTATGATCGAATTTTCGAAAGTCAAAGCTGATGATTTATGTTCTTACTCACTTCATATGTTTTCTATTTAAAATTGTCAATGACTTATTTCATATTATGTTATCGAGCGAGACTATAAGTATGCAGCATTTATTTATTTGAAAAAAAAAACCAACAGCTTATAATAGGTGTTTCTACATACTACGTTTGATGTTATAAAAATAAAGGCAATAATAGTTTTCCATACACTTACATAGGTTTTAGATGCGTCACCAAAATGCTCGTTATCAAAACAAAACTTATTTTGTTTTGTTAGGTAGGTACGTATTTACGTCACACATAGATGGTCTGTTAAACAAGCCAATTATAGTTGTCCGTTAGGCCATTGCATGCATACCAGATAAGATAAAATAATGTTCTATTACACAAAGAGTACATGAAAATATTAAATAGAGACAAAAAATCCGAGTGCGATCACGAATGGAACATTCTTTGAAAATTATATATTAATTCATAAATATTTTTTATTACACAAATTAAAACAGCAATCATTGTGTAGAATTAACAATCTCTGTCTATGCAGTTTTGATCTACTTCAATATGAATAAAGTAATTAATATTATAGACAAGAAAAGTTTGTGCTTTTGGTTTAGGAATCAGTCACAGGGACAATTTTAATTATCATAATTCTCCGTTACCAGTGGAATTCCACGTTATCACTGAGTATCATTAGATATTATGGCTGAGCAAAATATCTGTGCTTCTTATGCAATCTATAATCCTTTTGAAGGTATTTTTTGACAGCCAAATATCAATTTACATACACAAGCTTCGTAGTAGAACAAACAATAATAGTGGTAGTTATCATACTAAAAAGGAAATTCGCGAACTCTAGACAAAATAATTAATA
Organism: Pyrausta nigrata; assembly: GCA_949316185.1. NCBI lineage: Eukaryota > Metazoa > Arthropoda > Insecta > Lepidoptera > Crambidae > Pyrausta > Pyrausta nigrata. The sequence continues at coordinate 9,341,635 of OX438936.1, forward strand.
CTATGCTGAGCTCCCGTCTATAATAATGTTTTAATACACTTCCTAGTATACTACAATTACATCGCATGACTCAATATCACATTTTGACGATAAAGGCAGATGGCGCAATAAATATGTGCCATTTGTACTACTTTTTATTACGACACAACATTTCTGCTTGTGTTTTTTCCGACTTTGTCGGAAAGGAGGGTAATGTTTTTCGAGCGTATGTATGCCCATTTCTTGAGCACGCCCTACAGCCCAAAACAGTTTATAGCCCAGGATTTTTGTGACTTCCACTATGCTTATTAACTTTGTCTAACCCACTTCAAGTTACACATTGCATGCATGCTGTAAGTACCTTGATTTTTCTTTTTGCTTTAAAATGTGAATATTTGCAGGCTAACCCAGCAGTACAATCGGCTGTGAAAACGGTGAGTCATAGAGTACTCTATCGTCTCGGATATTTTATACAAAAATATAGCTCAGTGGAGTGTACTCGCATGTCTTTGTAGGTATTCGTTATAATTGTCAACGGTTTCCTATTCATGTGTAAAGGTAGACTTTGGAAGCAAAGCGGCTTGCGGCAAGCGTCAAGCCGCATGCGCGTCTGGTGGCCGCGCGGCTATCTCGGAACTATAGGAATGTATGGAATGGCCGCCCATGACGCACCGATCGGAAAGGGCTTCACACTCTCAATAGTTCCTTGATAGCCGATCCGAAGGGCTGCATGCGGCGCGCCGCAGCCGCAGGCCACATTGCTCGGAAGTTTACCTTTAGATAAAAATGGGGCTTACTTGAATTTGTAATTTTTAGACGTAAACTTATGTGTATTTCTCTACAAATAATTAAAAAAAACGATAATATTGTTTATTATCTGAGAAATCACGCAAATATTATCAACGTGAAGTATTTGACAGCCCAAAAATAGCAAGACGGCCTCTATTCCTGAAACGATTTTTTAAATCTGCTTTCCGTGTAGGTAGTTAGTTGCTTGCTCTGTGTACCTATACTTTTTATTTAACTATATTGGTGAAAGAAAATACTCCTTGACATCCTAATTTCTAAAAGCTTGGTACGTTTGGTTTCCCTCATTTAATAAATTATTTAGGTGTATAGATAGCTTACCTGAATTGTAAAACGTCAACAAATTAAGTAGGTTTTAATACAAACATACAGATTTTTTTATCTATTTGCCTGTACGTTCTAATAATAATGTCCCAATATATTAGTAGTTGGTTTGACACTCCACTAAGTTTTCAAGATAGAGTCACCATATTCAAAATTCTTATAATCGTGCACTGGGTCTGTGTAATTAGTATTTACTGCATGCAATTGCATATTGTGACGTAATGGGTTTACCATTTATGATTTAATGTGATTGCTGTTTTTTTAAAGGAACTTATTTTGGTTTAGTAGTCAATCTATACATATAAAACTTGATAATAATTTATTATTATACGCAGTCCATTATTTTTTTTACATACTTATATCCCAAGCAGCCCTGACTCACGAATATACTAGTGCCATATTCGCACAATTTTATTGCGAATGCCTTGCTGTTGTCTTGATGTATAATTTTCTGATATTTGATGTTATTTCTATGTTATATGTCAGTTAATGTGATGATTTTGAAAAAAAATTTATATTGCGATAATGTTTCATTCAAGGTCCGACAAGGTGGTAAAAATATGAAGTCTGCTGTTAGAGGGCTGAAAAATAGGATTCCAAGAACGGGATCAAGACCGTCTTCGATAAATACAACTGATGATAGCAGGTGAGAAATTTGTTAGCTACGTAAATTCTGTACATATACTCACAAGAATCACTTATACACAAACATACATACAAGATCCTTCCACTGATTGAGAACTTAATTGTATTATAGTACTGAGAAGTAGCAAGAAAGTCGCCCTCCCTGCATCTTATCAACGATTTACAGATTCACGTTAATAAAGTTACCATTTATTTTTTATCGTACATACAATATGTAAAAAAAAACCCTGTCCGACCCGTTAAGGTGTTATCAGGTATAGAGTCAAGGTTCTATTTGTGTAATTATTTTCATAAAATATTAGAAAAAAATTACCCCATGAAAAAAAATAATAAAAAATACTACACTTAAAAAACTTACATGGCAACGCGACGGGCGGTGACGGGCATAGCGCCGTCACTCGCAGGTAGCGCAGGCATAACCCCAGATAACCCCGTAATGCGTCAATCGTAAGAAACAGAGACTTTTTGGTAGCTATGAAAAGAGATTTTTTTTGTGGTGGTGATTAGGGTTTGGTGGACTCGTGGCCTGCCTGCTTCAAACCTTTTCCGACCCTGCGTTGCCCGTAGTGAACACGCGTTTGTGCAAACGCTGGAACGCACGCTCTGACGGCACTGTGATACCCAGCGGAATAGCAAAACGCACTTCATAGTCTCTGCGAGCTTCACAATAATCACAGTCATTCCTATCCAGACACATGAGCATATTAAAGTATTCTTGATTCGTATACGACATTTTGCGGATCAACGGAACGGAACGACCACTCGGAAGTAATGTCATCGCGAAACTGACCTGTAATAATGTCGGGATAGCCGCCGGCACTTGCCGCGGCGATATCAAAGGCCGCGCCTACGTTTACTGTAGTACCGACTAAGCGAGTAGGCGGCGTCAAAAGAGCCGCGCGCCCGCCGGGAGTGTTAACGTATTTTGAAAATTACCCCGTTTTAGGGTAAATAGGTGCTAAACTTGTTAACTTTAAAAATCGCAAAAAAAGTATTAATGAATTATTAATTTTGATACTTATTTTGGTAACGCCATTAAAGCAACTTTATGACCCATTCGGCTTGGACAGGGTTTTTGTTACATATTGTATATACAGGGTGACTGGTACTGAACCCGCCATAGCAAAATCACATATAGAGGAGGATCTTGGCTTTTTATTGAATACTACTTTCCCGAACTAAAGTGGTTTAGGAGATATGTCAATTTTTATACTTTATTGATTTTTTTCCAAAATTTTACCTTTAAACAGTGAAGGAACAGAGAGTGCACCTGTGTATAGCAAGATAGTATATATCCTGCATAGTTGGTGGCTCTCTAATAAGACTGGCCTGCCCGTTATTCAGCTAGGAGGACAGTATTATTATTTTTTGTTATTCGTCGAACACAGATTCTCGTGCGGGTCAGCCACGCCTGTCTCATCGGACTCGTCATCAGATTCGTCGCCGTCGCACGACCCCCCACCCCGGGAGCCTCCCCCCGCTTTACCCCTGGACCTGCTAACCGAAATGGAGTTTCTGTTCTCAAAGAAAAACGCACAACGACGCGATAGCTTCCCGAACAGTTCGCACAACTCTGATGTCAGCTTACAGGACAAATCAGTAAGTGAAATGAACATGGAAAATTTAAATGTTACTTCCGACAGCAAGTTTGTAAGCCGCTTGTCTCGTACTGTAACTGCCCATGCTTGTAGTGACTCTTAACTCTAAAAGATCACTATTTTAAGTAGTATTTTTTATCTCAATCATCTAGTTATTAAAATACAATCAGTATAGGTATTTTCACTCAGTAAAAGCTTACTGTACAGTAAAAAACCTAGTTAAAGTGGCCCCGAGACGCTCAATTGCGATTGTCAATAATTACGTTAAAAATGGGCCGAATGATTGTCATTCACAACTACGGTGATTAACGGCGAATGATGGAAATTTTGATTAATTCCCATTTACAATCGCGAATGATGCAGCCATTGACGGTCTCATTGTGCAATTGACAATCGCTCGGTCAAAGTTCGACATCATCATTGGTTGACAAAAAGCAAAATGGAGGCGAGCAATTGACGAGTCAATTGAAGGTCCATTATTCACACCGCCGATTGAACCATCATTTGGTCTGTCAATAACGTAAATATTGACAATCGTCATTGATCGTCTCGGGGCCCCATAAGATTAAAGCTTTTTAAAATCAATATTTAACTAGTATTTTACGAATGTGCGACGAAGCCAATTTAGAAGTGAATTTTCATCAATAAAGTTGGTTTTAAAAAGTTGTCATAGCATTTTATTATTTTTTTATATTTTCACCTTTTATTTCAACTGTATAATGCTTGTTTATCTCCATGATTCTAGCGTTATTGAAAAGTGATGTGAAAGTAAAAATTCTAGATTTTTATTAGTTTTATAAAATTTTGTGCTACGATTCTTCTCAGAAGTATTTTTACCTACACATTATTTCTCATTCTATTATCCATTATGTTTGTTGCGCCGCATCCAGCATGCGTACGCTCTTAGGAGCGCCGTGGCACATTATTCAATTTTATTTTGCAGAAAACACTGTCACCATGTCTCCCACCCCGGTTACCGGAACGTCCCCAACTCCCACTCCGTTACCCAATCGTTTCCACAAGGAAACTAATAGATCTGTCGGACGCGCCGACCCCGCCGCCGCGGTCCGTCCCCGCGCCGAGCACTAAGCACTTTGTCAGCAACATCACAAAAAACGATGTTGTCACGGAGAAAGACTTCCACACCAGCACAATACGATTTACAGATGGCGCAGATAAAGCCAAACTAAAACTTACAATGTCGTCGAATCAGAGAAAGGTGCCTCAACAAAGTGCGACATTGCCTTGCAACGGCAATGCGCCAAAATATACGGCATCGTCTCTAGGAGTTAGGCAGCACCAAGAGAATCGCTTACCCAGGGCAACTACCAGACCCACAGTCAACGTAACTCCGAAAGGGAGAGCTCAAGAGGTAACTGTGATCTGTGCATTTGTAATCATTTCAATATTGTACCTTTTTATAAAACAAAAAATGATTGCATACGTACCATGAACAAACCGAGAATGGATTTTGTTTGCACTAACACATGGATTTTAACTGCGTTACTTGAGTAAAATATATGTATTTATTTAAACTTCATTTATTGTTAATGACAATGGTTTAATATATTTCTAACATTTGCGAGGTTGTCCCTTTATTATTCTTTATGTTGTAATACTGTCGAAACCCCACTGCAACTCTGTCACGTATAGATAGATGTGATGTGATTTCTTATGGAATATAAGGTCACCTTCACCACTTTTAGTGTCACTGAGGTGCCATATTTATTTAGAGGTTACAGTTGGCGTAATAATGGAAGAAAAGTACATATTTAATATTTAATAAAAATATATTAATTCGGAAGACGTCATGTGAACCTTAACTACGAATGTCACTACGATTGGTATTACAAAAAGGTAATTATCCGTGAACTTTGATGCCTTGGTGCTTATATTTGGTAAATATTTACTGGTTTGGCAACTTGAACCAGGATTTCTAAGAAACGCTGAATTGATCCCATTGTGCTCATTATTAAAGACATAATTTAATCTATGCTCTGATCATTGTGTTAACGTTAGTGCAATTTTATACATCAACACTCTAATAGTTGCTTATTCACAGCTTCTATAAATAACATAATGGTGTAGGTAGTTGATGGTATTAAAAGTTTGTTGTTTGTTATGCAAGAAAGCAGGTCTATTTTATTATATATTTTTAATAAATTAAACCAATACAGGAACTGGGACTGATTATAATATTTCTTGTATATATATTTGGAATTACAAAAACATATTTAGTTTTTTTCATATACAGTATTCGCCAGTCTAACCGTGAGATCTATGATATGTACAAATGGAATTTCCATATGGGAGGCTTTAATTCTTTGCACATGGGCCGCAAAAATGACATACTGTTTGTTCCGTGTCTACCACAAGTCCTCCGAAGGCAATCCATTTGTTCGAAATTGACAGTACTGATAAATTGTATGGGATAAATCAGTAGGTATAACCCTTATGAAAATGAAATAAACCAGAGTTATGAAACTAAAGTTGACGGTACATGCCACGCACGTAATAATTTGTGGTTAATCGGCGTAATAATAGTTTTTCGTAAAACTAGCCGTTATTTTGGAATTCTACGTGCCTTTTATTATATTTGTATAGCACGTTGTAGTGTGATTGCTTACTTATTTCTAGCTGTAGAAGAATTTAGACTAAGTACCAACATCAAAACTAGAGTATTATATTTTGTAATTGATTTGTTTGTTTGATGTTCTAGAATCTTTTTGCATGTGTCAAGTAGTCAAAACTGCAAAAACGGTCGTATAAAATAATTTGCATGTATGTTGTAACTGTATTTTTAAAACCAAAGGCAAGGGGTGTTCAATATTCTCAGCGTTCTTGGAAATGTTTATTAGATAATGTACGCTTTATTATATGCATGTGTAATATGCATGATGTAAGTGTAGTTATTAAAATTCATTACCTAAGCATCTCTCGATTTTTGCTCACACTTATTACCTAATTTTATGGGTCCTCTTTTAAATCTAGGACCACTCTTGCGCAGCTTTGTCTTTACAGGGTCTGTTAGCCATATTTTGAATAAAGACAGAAATGCAACTTGTAATTACTGATATTCTAAGCCGTGATACACCGCATTCATTGTTTTTTTCGTGCATTTCCTCAAAACAATATTTTAAACATTTTCACGGACACTGATCATCAAACGTACCCTGCTTCTGTAAAAATCTAACGACTGTAAGATATATTATATAAAACAATTAACGTATACGTTACATGAATTTCAATTCTATTTATATTTATTACTAAAGACGGAGTTGGGACTTGGGTCTTAAGTTTCGTTTTGACTTTTCATTCTGTATATTTCTTTTTCAGTCGTTGGGCTCGGTATCAGATCTCATTAAACTGGATGATTCGCCAACAAATCTGGAAGATTTTGATCCACTGAAGTGTCGTGATAAACCCAGTGTTGAACAGATCAAGTCGTCTACAGATAGTGCTCTCTTACATGAATACGGACTTGACTTTAGTCAATTTGGTTTGTTAGACTACACACCCAGCTCTTCGAGCACTCGGCAAGAGCCTAGTTCCAGCGTGCCCAAAGGCTGGACTACATTTAATTAAACCGTGTAAACAAAGTAAACAAAGAAATGACAACTTAGTTACAACCTATATCAAAGTATGATGCGTATTTTTTTAAATTTATGTACATAATACATATTTTATTATAATCTACATTAATTTAATATCAAAACTATAATGTTGCCATTTTTCTGATTATTTTAGATAATAATGGACTGTCTTTGAAACATCTTTACTCATTGTAAAATATATCTGTATAGTTTGCGTATTATAGTAATATTTTTTGTATTACGCTTTTTTACCTAGTGTCTATTATTTATTGATGAGGTGATTTAATGAATAGTAATGCTGTTAAATATACTTAGTTATTATTGTATATAATGTTACATATCAAATTAATCTGTAATAGTGTTTGTATATGTGTTGTAGAGCTTCTTTATCAACAAATTATTCCAAGTAACTATTTTTGGGACATTTAAACATATTATTTTAATCATTTCTTTGAAGTGATTAGTTGATTCTAGTTCTTCCCAATAATGGTTTAGTTTGATTGTTAATTTTGGATATGCGAGTAACTCATGTTTAATCCTCGTTTTGACCTAGGTAGATATAATATAAATGTAGATGAATTGCATACACAGCGATGTGAGCTATGTTTCGAGTGTAATCGATAAAGTACCTGGTCTGATCTATAATTATAACTCTTTATAATTACACTTTCGAGTCCGAAACTGGATGGAAAAGCTCATGACCACAGCCAATGGCCAATGGGGTTCATAAGCCAAATCTGTGCGCAGATGGCGCCACAGGGATCCGGACATGTCAGTCATTGTTCATTAAACCACAAAGATGGATATTGTGCTCAATTCCAATGTGCCCTGTCTAAAACTAAATTTAAGTTCATTCTCTCTTTGTCTGGTAAAGAAAAGAGATAGTGTATAATCGATGAAACGTCAGATCAAACTGCTGACAGTTGCTTAGAAAGTAACAGAACCCATGAGGGATTTTCTGTTAACTCAAAATTTTAGTTTTATTTTATGTTCATAGATGGCGTTATTTATATAAGTCATATAAATATTGCTTCGAAATCATTGACCATAAAACAAAAACAAATTATTGTAATTTACTACACTACATGTCTGTACACATAATAACATAATTTGTTATTATGTGTACAGTGGAAGAAATTAGCAAGTTCCAAATTGCAGTTAAAAATAAATTTTCATGGAAAAAACATCTTGATGATCACTAAATGGTTTTAAAACGTTCTGATAGTACAGTCAGCGTCTGATAAATTATAGCATTCAAAGTAGTCAAAATAATCCGAACAACGTAGTTTCAATTTTATGTCGGCAAAAGAGGTATTCAAATTGATGTTGGCACCCAGACTGGTCAAAATATCTTAGCTCTCAGTTGCCATTATTGTGTTAGCTGCCATAGTGTTCATATTAATACGTTCGAATAGGTCGTTCAAAGGTATCCCACGCATTCATACTAGTCTAATCTAAAGTCATTGTCATTAAGGCTGACTACAATCTGAGCTTCCTAAAAGTAAGGTTGTTTTTTTATTTATTTGAAATGGGTTTGCTCTTGACTCTAGACTAAGCCAGACGTGGCACAGACAGAGTCGATATTGCAGCGAGCTCACCCAGAGGAAGCCTGTTCACTCTGAGTTTGAAGGTCTTTGGGTTGTAATCCGTTGGAAACACTGAAGCGGGTAGTGAGTTCCACAACTTAGCTGTGCGCATTATAAATGTTGATAAAAAGCGCTTAGTTCGTATCGTTGGAATATCAACGCGATATGGGTGGTATCCCGCAGTGCGTCTACAAGTGCGGTGGTAGAACGGAGCCGGTGGAATGAGTTCATGGAGCTCTTGAGCACACTCTCCGAAATATAGCCTGTAAAAGACCGACAAGCAGGCAACTTTGCGGCGATGAGCCAGGCTGTGGAGTCTGGCGCATAGATCTTCGTCACCGATAAGCCTCCATGCTCTGCGCTCCACCGCGTCAAGTGCAGCTAGTTGGTACTTAGCAGATCCATCCCAGAGGTGACTGCAATACTCCATGCAGGATCGGACTTGCGCTTTATAAAGTGACAAAAGCTGTCCTGGCGTAAAGTATCGCTTCACTCTGTTCAGGATACCCAGTTTTATTATTATATTGGATGCAATAGTAGAGAAGCATTAATAATGTTTTTATTTACAATACAAAACAAAGCCGTGTTTTAACTTAGTTAACCATAGGTAGTTGGTTTATCCCTATTTTCTTTTGATTATTCGATTTTTATACGCATATACAGAGCTGCACTGTTTCATACAAACATGATGCCCTTACAGCCCTTTTTTTAGAGACTAGATTTTTTTATATATTGACAGTAGACTTATATATCGGCAGAAGTTTGTATGGATAATTCGTGTATTATTTTATAGTGAGTATATCAAAAATAAAACCAAGGGTTAAAAATGCTTTATTTTTTTAAAAATCGAGTGTTACCGCCGTCGGCATTGATTACATCAAGTAGGCGTTGTCTCATTGATCTGACTGTATTAAAACGAAATGAACGTCCTCTGAGTGATTCCCAAATCATATTACATGCATCCGTAAATTTTCAGTTACTTCTACGTTTGAGAGATAAACGATTCCGAAGTGGTAAAATGGGTGTCCCCTCATCTAACTTTTAAACTAAGCAAGTGTAAATTTTGAAAAAAAAATACATGATCGTAGTAGATCGTAACATTCTTTCAACGAAAATTGGTTTGAACGAGATCGAACTTATAGTTTTTGAGATATAGCACATTTTCAAAAACCGCAAACATAACTTTGTTCTTTATTCCTAACAATAGTTCGAAAATATGTCAGTCACGTCATGTAAGAAATGAACGGGATAGGTATAAGGAAAAAGAAGAAACAAAACATTTACCAATAACAATTTGATCCAAATATATACTCTAGCTACAGGTATTAAGGTCGATTACTGTTAATTGTAAAATTATTTTAGACTAGTTTAATGCATGCACATGCAATGCACCTTTGATTGACCTATTCGAACGTATAATATGAACACTGGCAGCTAACACAATAATGGCAACTGAGAGCTAAGATATTTTGACCAGTCTAGGTGCCAACATCAATTTGAATACCTTGTTTGCCAACATAAAATTAAAACTACGTTCTTTAGATTATTTTGACTACTTTGAATGCTTTATTATATATGACGCTGACTGCACGTCAAAAACATGCTAAACATAAAAATTATTACGTAATAAATGCTAAAATCAGCCTGTTACATAAATAAAAATCTACCTGACTTAGTTTGGTCAACGCCATCTAGCGGATTTTAAGGTACTGATTTTTGACACTATTCCTAGTGTCTATATTCCTATCCTTAATTGTATGCCATTCGATGACGACAATTTTTTTTTCAATTTATTTAAGGCAACAAACAGGTACATGAATAAGTAAAAATGTAAATATATAGTGCTTTACAAAAGACCTAATAGTGCCTATATAGTAAAATATAATTAAAAACAAGTTTTTAATAGATTTAATAGAGTCAGACAAGCTGAGGTTAAATTTGGATTTAAAATTAGACGAAAACTCGCAGACTTGTAAAACGCATCACTTAATTTGAAGTTTCTAAATAGTTGTAATCTGTTTCTTTTCGTTTCTTCACTAGAGAAAGAGAGAAAATGAACATAAATTTAGTCTTTGGCACACCTTGCCATTAAGCCCATTATCTATTTGTTACATTCTTTCTGATTTGTGGATATTGTAATATATCCACGGAACGGGATAAATGTGCAGTAGGCCATTGTGCAGCTTTGCTGTCAAAAGTCTAAACATAGCTCTATTTAAATTATATTCTCATATATTTATTGATAATAATGTTATAAAAAGTACAATTAGATGTAACAAATATGAAATTATTTTGTCAACTTTTACCAGTTACTTAACCCAATCATACGAATATTTTATCTAATTAATCATATTTTGCATAAGGTGCTGTTAGACCTAGATGCCACTGTTTGTAACCTGTGGCAGTAGTCCTTGAACTTGCAGTAAAAAGTCGTTTTCATTAACGTTTAAGTCGCTGCTAGTGCCGCCAACGTAAAATCGTAACTAGTAAACAGAAGTAAAAAATGAATTCTCCTCTGGTTCTGGTTTGGAAGTAAAAACGAGGCATTTTTAAATGTTATCATTCATTAAGATAAAGTTTTGTTGCCTAAAGTACCTAATTTAACAAGAACGCTTTATTAAACTACACTGTTTTTTTTTTCAAATTGTCAGCGCTTACGTGCGGTTAGTATGCACAAAATATTTAAAGGATACAGGAACAACGTAATATAGAATGGAGAAGTAGGTAGTCCCAGACATTGACCAGAAATTATACAGGTAAAAATGAAGTTTTAGGCAGTTGTCCTACCTTGTCGGTGAAGAGAGAGAAGCGAGTAGAGCTAAAAACGAGTTTGCATACAGAGGGAAGCAAGTTTCTAGTTTCGATAATTTTGTCACTAAGCTATAAGCGGTTGTTGTTGGGCGACCGTCGATTACTCGCGCACTGTAGAGAAATGACTGTTACTTGGTCTTACGGCGTGAGTTCTGATCGCCAAGCGAGCATCGCTGAGCGAGTAGGTACATTTGATAGCTCGTGTCAAACTTGACTAACTGGTAAAGCGAGTCCTTGTCGGCCAGAGTGAACAACCAGAGATCACCTGTTAATATATCGCCGCTTGAAAGTAAACCTTGACTAAGCAACATTTTGGGCCAAATTCATTTATACAAGGTGTTAATGAGATAACGCAAAACCTCTTAGATTCTGATGCTCAAATACTTACAACAACTTTTTCTATTGGACCAACATCGAAATCGCAAAACAGAATTTCGCTTCCCCATTTTGTATAAACCGTAACCAGCTGATATAAGTTTGTATAGAGTAGTTTTTTTTAAGATTTTGACGTTGGTCCCATACTAAAAGTTGTTGTATTTGAGCAGCAGAATCGGCCTCTAAGAGGTTTTGCGTTATTTCATTATCACATAGTCTGAACCGCCAAATTTTCCTGTGTCATTGTGTCGACTTTAATGTCGCTCACGCAATTTTTACAAATGTAAATGTCTGGTCTTTTTAAGTTAGGTAAGTGGTGGTTTCCATAGAAACAATTAGTACTCGTATCATAATTATCCCTTGATTAATTTTGACTTTTGACTGCACTTAAGCTCTTTGCTTGGCGAAATTTTTTTTGTGGTTTTGCTAAGTTCAGCTTAAATTTTTCTAAGATTAGGTTTTTTTACTTATTATTTATTGATTGATTTTTAATCATGTTTTTTTATAAATCGCCATTAGTTGAATGATAATTAATTTTATTTTTATCTGAACGGTGCTTAAGTAAAAATATTCACTTCTAATAATTAACAATAATCATCCATAGCCTTCAAATTTTGGCGTAAGTTAATTGTTTTATATAGTTGCAATATGACTATTACAAATATAATATTTTTTCCCCTGCATCCGCTTGTCGGTTAGTTAATTTTTATGTTCCTATTTTTAGGTGAACATTTTCCTAGCTTCTTCTTTCAAGCAGGTAACTTCTGAATTACCTACTTAAGTTCTTCTATTATTTGGCGACGCAATATAGGTAATAAAATAAGTTTTACGAAAAAATAAACACGGTGTAAAAGTCTTATCTTTTTAGGTGTAATATGGCCATCAAAACCTACACATTTCACCATGGGGACATGATCGAAATCTAAAAAAAATTGGTCTTTCATACAAGTAATTCTGCTACCCCGATGACAATTTATGGAAAGCCAATTTTTTCACGATTTAGGTCATGTCTCCATAGTTAAAGTTTCAGGTATTGGCAAGCATCTTGACCCAGGATAAGACTGTTACACTAACATCCTGAAGATCCCATTTAAAAATGTCTACAATAAAGTAGCGACTTTTTCTGAAAAATTAAACTTTAAACTGTCTCTGTCTCTCTGTTCTCTTGTAAAGTTTGTTAAATGGTTTTCAGTCAATGTCTGCTTCCAAGCGTCGATATGCATCTCTTTTGTTTACACGGAATAAATATCTATTGTACGTTTTTTGATTGAGAAAATCGCCGATAGTTACGTCGTTTACTCGGCGGTGAGACAACTGCATTGCTTTTGTGTTGGCATACTCGTACTATTGTCGTAATTTAATCTGGAAATACTTCTTCCTCCACATAATAGGTTAGAACTTTGCTGTTCACAAAAATCGACTATTTATTGAAATCGGCATGAAATGTAATAATAATAATATAATATTTATTATTTTTGCTCTGTTTTTTTGTTAACGTATCAAACTGTATTCTATCATAGGACTCGAATTTTCGAATATTTATTTAGCACGAATTTTATGAATGCATTTTATTATTTCATAAAGTTCGTTTCTTTATTATTTGTGGATATGTGTATATTTTCTTTATTATTTATGGATATAGATATGTACCGTACTCCTACTCTATCAGGTAGGAGGGTAACTGCTGACCGTGGCATTTCGGGCTGTGTAATAAATCTGAACATTAGTAGCTATATTGTGTAAACGATCTACAAGAATTTAAATAAATAATAAAAACTGATGGTGTACCTATTGAAAAATTCAATTTCATTACTTCGACACAAGGCTAAACTATTCATAAAGGCACATAATTCCTACCATTAAATAGTAAAAATAAAAACACTCTTCGCTTTGTAACAAAATTGATTTTTTCCTCTAAGATACACTTTCCCTGTAGATACACTTTTAATAAAACTACGCTTTTATTCCCCAGAGATACATTTTCAGCTTGTACACTTAAATTTAAATGTTTTTATTAGATAAAAAGAAAAATGAAATAAATTAAGGATTAAACAAATTAAGCTTTTATTCCCCAGAAATACACTTTCGGCTAGAAATGTTTTTAGATGAAAAAAGGGTTGATTTGTGTGATGGTGACAACTATTCTAACAGGCGGTGGTAGGCTGCGTTAGGTGCCGCCTGGTAGCTACCCCCCTCCTACTGGAGCCCGGCACCAAAGCAAAGCTTGTTGAGTTCTGTCGGTGAGCGGGAGTGCCAGATGGCCTTCTGAGTGACCTTGTTCCACCGTCAACTTTGTCTACGATACGTCTGGTTTAGTCAAGAGCAAACCCATTCTAAATAAAAAGATATAAATTATAATATACAAAACTAAAGCATTTATTCCCTAAACCAAATTAAACAAATTATAAAATCGACACTGTGGAATTGTTTCTTCAAACGGATGAATGAGAGGCGTCTAAGGCACTGCTCGATATAAATTTTGTCGTTAAGGAGATCTTCTACAATTTTGTTGATGCGCAAGTCAATCAATCGATCGTTGTTACGTTGTGTTTTCGTGAATCGTTCAGTATATGTATGTGCTTGCTTCATTCGAAATTCTTGAAACACTTTTCTTTTATCAAGATTTGAATAAGCAGCAATAAATTTTGATGTTTAATCGAGACTTTCTTATTTAAACGGTTATGTCAGCCTTCCACTGAATTTGTGGTGCGGTGTCTCTGACCATGAAAACAAATGGAAGGCATCACGCTGGGCTTCATCCATTGTTTTATAAAGTATTCACGAAATAAAGATATTTTTTCGTCATTGATCGAAATGCTTTCGATGGTCATTACTGCTTCTGGAAAATATTGCAAGGGTAAATACGAAATTGATGTATACAACGAGACTGCTTTTTCTGTGTTTTCTGAGTTAAGCCCAAACTCTTTGCTTTTTTCCATAATGCTTGTGAAAAATGAAATAAACATCCCCTTATTTCTATTCCAGGGAAAACAGCTTTGACAGTGCTCAATACACCAGCTTCACAATCACTTTGAAGAATTTCAGGTTTAAAATCAGGCAAATGTTTTTTTAACAAACAAAAAAAAATAAGTTACTTTAGCTTGAGCTTATTCGGCAAATTATTTATCTTCAGTACTTATTTATTTTGTACACAACAGTACCAAAAAGTGTATTAAGAGGACAAACAGGTAGGGTTGTAGAAAAGTGTATCTTACAGGAATAAAAGCGCCGTTTTATTAAAAGTGTCCCTACGGGGAAAGTGTATCTCTGGGGAAAAAATCCATTTGTGATCCTGTATTGATAGCTATTTTTACTGAAATAGATAAAATGTGGTATTATTATTTTTGGTGCATAATATTATGCTATTTATTATTCATGTAGTTCTATGTAGTAGTCCTATCCTATCCTAATCCTACATATTATATAATAGGCATCAAAAAGTGATTTTTTTGTCATTGTGAATCTGGTAAACAATGTTTAACTGACTTGTAGTTATCTATTATGTTGTGAGAAAATTGGGTAGTTATTGTATCTACTATACCTACAGTCTAGTTAGCTCACTCGTCTAAGTCTAGAGTCAAGAGCAAACCCATTACAAATAAAAAAAAGTAAATATTTTCAAGTTCGACATGTTAGTGCGCAAACTTCTGCGGTAGTCAGAGGTGCGGGGGGCGAGGCACGCTAGCGCGCTAAATGTAAGCAGGGACAGGTAATGTTGCGGGGAAAGGATTTCCCATGACATTCGCGTGTAATTGGCGATTCCTCACCCCCTGCACATCTTGCGGGGCCCCCCAGAGGGTCGCGCACGAACTTGTCGGACTATAGTTTTTCTTTATTTTGTCTTTAAAAATGACGATTGGCGTAACTTGAAGTGAGACGCCATCCCGTTTAAGTATATAAACTGGATGGTTTCCGCGACTTCGTTAGCTCAAATGTCTTCAAACTTTCTAAAGATCCCGAAAGTTAATCCCCCGTCTTATAACCAAATAGCTTATTACCAGTTTTTTATATACGTACACATTTAAAACCCCTATTTACCCGATTTGGAGTCGAATTTTCAAAATTACTTTCACCAGCCTACACCACCTTTACATTTCAGCAACCTAGATGCAAGGGTTTGGGCCGGGCATTGATAAGTCAGTCAAGTTACTCTTTTATATTTATAAAAGATTCTTTCTTCTCTTCGTTTTGATCGGATAAATGAAAAGAAAATACCTAAAGCTCACCTGGGCTGTTTCTCCACTAAAGCGGAGACGACACCAGATGTGCGGTGTTTCCACACGTTAGACTCTCAAACCAGCGTCCTGTTATCTCTGCTTTGGTGGAATACTGTCCTCAAACATTCGTGGTGTTGTCAGTTTTTCTTTTGGAAATTAGGTAGGACTCTTGTCATCGATTCCTAAGCAGCAACATACGTATAACAGACAGTAGCGTGCCTGGGGTATCGCGACAGGGCAAGCCAAGCTACAGCTTCGGCACAAGTTAATGGTCTTTTTTGATTCTTGAAAATGAGCACTGCTGTTGTTGAAATGAAATTACTTGATTCTTCATGTTTCACTGTACTCTTTCTTCATACCTCTAATACATTCAGTTCTTTCGGCTTCTGGCGAGTTAATCAAAGCACACTGAAGGCATATTACTACCAGGCAGAATTGTGGAAACATACCAGCAGTGACATACCTTCGGTGGCTTTGAAAAAAGCATTTTGAAGTTGTTGATCTGACTATAAGGAAATAATATAATACACGAGAAAATATACGACATTACAATCAATGGTAAAAAAAAACTGTGTCAGGACATTATAGTATAATTGTTTTATTTGTATTCTAAGTCAATGCGTCATCTTTTTTACAAAGATGTTTCAATACGTTGTTTACCAAAATTGCAAAATGAAATAACAGCGTTCATGTGTTTCTGAGAATTTTAATGCCTTTTTATGGCATTTGATAAGTTATTTAGGTCGTCATAACCAGTTGTATTCCAAACATGGTTTTCATTAGAAAAACATATGCAACACCAACAATATTCGCTCGCTCGCTAATAACAATATTGGCTCGCATTCCAATAACAATTTATTGGAATGCGAGCAGCGAGCCAGCTTACCAATGAGTTTTATAAACTGATCTGTTAAATTGTCTCTTGCGAGACTTACTTGTTTGCGAAATATTCAAATCCGGTGTCGGCTTTGGCGAAGCTATGAGTTGTTTTTTCTCAGCAAAATTTAAAGATTTAACCTTGCCCCCGCTTGTTAACACTTGCACACATTTCAAACCTTCACAAGGAACAATGTTATTATCACTAGCGGCACTCATTTTGTAATGAAACAAACTTTCATACAATTTAGAAAAAACAACGAAATTTCCTCAAACTCTCATTCGCTCGACTGACAATATACGTGAAGTTCGCCTCCTTCGGTCATAAACAAACCCTATTCATTCATTACTCCCGCCCACATTTAGTTCGCACTGGGGTTCGTTTAGGGTGTACAGACTTTTGGGCCCTACTAGCGCTTCGAGACAAGACAGACAATCTGGCAAGTGCTGAGAAGAAACGCCGGATCAAACTCAGTCACTACTAGCTGCCACAAAAATGAAACAAATTAAAATAAATAGCCGAATATACCCGAACCTATTGAACGAAATAAATATCTCGATATAAGTATGACTCCTCTCGAGAAATCCGTGTTAAAAAATGTTTATCACATTAAATACACATACGCAATTACCACACGGCTTGGACGCTGCGTCATCATAAAAACTATTGTCTTACATTTAATATCCAATAATAAAGAAACTCTCATAATGATCTCTCTTAATTTTTAGGGTTCCGTAGCCGAATGGCAAAAAACGGAGCCCTTATAGTTTCGTCAAGTCTGTCTGTCTGTCTGTCCGTCCGTCCTTATGTCACAGCCACTTTATTCTAAAACTATTAGCATCACACAGCTAAAACGTAGTAGGTAGGTGTATCTTATTTACCGCTTTCCGATTCAGATACAAAAAATAATAAAAACAACAAATATTGTGATATTTTCGATAAGTGGAAGTAAGTGGACCCCGAATCCAGTTTAGGGTGGCACGAAACCCTCAGTGCGCGGGTTCGACTCGCACTTAGCTGGTTTTTTACTAGCTAAAGTATTATTCACTACTTTACAGCCAGCTAAAGGTTTTTTTATTTAAATAAGATTTGTATAAGCAACGATTTGATATCACCTAATATGGGTGATGATAATATATAGCAAGGTAGCAAATAGTAGAAATTAGGTAGTATATATGTCGCAGGGATATTATAAAATCCGTGATATTATAATTTCACTAGTGACATTATAATTACACTGATTTATTGTCAATCGTTTGCATTACTTACAATTTAACTGGCTAGTTTCAGTGCCATTATAATTTCACTAGACGGATACAATGACATTGTAAGGCAGTGATATTTTAACAATAACACTGGTTTAAGAAAGCCGTTAGATTATCAAAGCGATCGCTGATTGGTCAACTGAACTACAAGTATTGAACACTTCCAAATGCTCACGATCACTCATTTCGAAGATATTGACTAGAATGATCAACTAAATACCTCATAAAAACACCAAAAATATGTAATGAACTGATATTTAAAAAGGCACACTCCAATGTTTATAAATGTGTATTGCGACTGATTAACTCAATTGGCCAATCAAAACACGCGGGGCTTCCACCACAAACTCAACTCATAATAAACCTAGATTTATTATATCCCTATTGCAGCCCAGTGAAATTACAATATTACTAAAAAAAAGCCCGTTAAAGTATACGAACCAGTCGTCATTGACAATAATCAGTGTAATTTTAATTTCACTAGTGAAATTATAATATCACGTCTTTGACAAAATCCCTGCGACATATGTAAGTATCAAAATTACATATCTGGATTCCATGTTAAATCCCGTCATTTTGACGGACATCAAATTTTTAAACTAATTACTTTTAGATAAAACGTTAAATATCTGAGTTTTGAAAATGAAAAATACAAAATGACTGGCTAAGACAGAACCAGAATTTTTACCAAAAGAATGTTGGCCTTTTCTTGGGTTATTCTCATAACCTTCCAGCAAATAAGTTTACTTCGTGAGAAGAACAAAACCCCACAAAAATTTCGCATTAACAAAAATGTAATACCAATTTCTACTACAAGGTGTCCATGCACATCAAATATTTGCCAACAAGATATCAGGTTTAATCCTGTAACTTTTAATTTTAAAGGTGTTTAAAACAAAAAGGTCGTTTTTTTGAGACACCACATTTTCACGTCTCGACTATTTGTTGGATATCCAAGCTTTAGTGTGGCCGCTGTCTGTTTTTTTAAATCGTAAAGTTGACGATGCTGAGCAGACATTTTCGCAGACATCCGCTAGTAAGTAAAATTATTTTTATCCCTAAGTAGCTAATTTTTGTATAAAATCTCAAACTCAACCCTAGAACTGAGTGAGAACTAGAAAACTAGAATTTTGAGGAACTCAAAATTCTAGTTTTATTGTATGTTGATAGATGGCGCTATTAATCTAAGTTATACAAATATTGCGTCGAAATCATTGAGTATAAAATAAAAACAAATTCTTGTAATAGTATGTGTACATACATGTAGTGGAAGTTCTTACGTTAAAAATAAGAAAGTTTCATTTTGCAGTTAAAAATAAAATTTAATAGAAAAAACGTCTTGATGATTACTAAAATGAACAAAAACGACCTCTTAGTAGGCGTGAATCAAGAAAATGCTAAACATAAACATTATAACATATTAAACGCTAAAAACAAGACTTTTTCTTAAATAAAAATCTACCTGACTTAGATGGGTCAGCGCCATCTAGCGGATTTTTAAGTACTGATTTTTGACACTAGGAAAATTCCTCATTGCATTGAAATGTAACAATTTTCGATTAACTACACGGATATTGGATGAAACTGACAGCCACACGACACTAAGCACCCAATTGACCCAATTACTTGTAGGTAGGTATACATTGACGATAGAACTTCAACTTTATAATTATCATCTGACGTTAAGCAGTAATGGATAAAAATCTTTCGCTTGAAGTGTCAGTTAAAACTTGTACTATGACAACATTTTCGAAATTTTTATAGTTCGAGTAACCAGCCTGTTGTCAGATTTACGAAATCAAATATTCCAAATAAGCGTCATCTATTGTAATCAGCTAAATTTACCTCGTTCCTAGTCGTCGTGTGATTTATTTATTTATTTATTTATTTAAGGAAACAAACAGCTCTTATATTACTTAAGTATACTAAACAAATGTTGTTAATCCATTAGCCAAAACAGTTTCCAATGTTAAGATACACATAGCGAAGACATGACTCATACCTTAGAATAATAACAGGTGTTATTATTCTAAGACTCATACATAAAAACAACTTTGATATAATGAAAGCGAAGTGATAATATTAAAGTACAGCGGCAGCACGCCGAGTCACACATTAGAACCACGAAAACAGCCTCCGCAATGCAGGGAACAGAGGCGATCTTAAGGTCAGCAAGTACTCGCATAGTCCGACGTGCGGCCGTAGGTATGTAGGTACAAATCATTTATTTCCATAACTCTAAATCTAAAGGAAAAAACCAAATAAATACATTTTAAGCGTGGTCAACTTGTCTTACAGATAGTATGAAAGCACGCAGCTTACAGTTAAAAATATCAATATGGCTGTAAAGATTATTATGTGTGTTGCAAGCACGGACGAGAAACCGGTTCTTAGAATAATTAGTTCTACAAAGAGGAACATCGAAAACCGCGTTGGAGCGTGCACCTAACCTAGGGCACCTGAATGAAATCCGACTGAGAAGGAATGGAGAATCTATGTGATTTTTTAAAATCTTAAACAAAAACACTTGATCTCTGTGTTCACGCCTTAATTCCAATGACTGAATTAGAGCTGATTGGTCTCTAAATACATAGCCCAGTCTCTTTAAAAATTTATCTTGAATCTTTTCAACTTGTTCCTTGTAAGTGGCATACATAGGGTTCCATACTGGTTGAATGAGCCGTGCTGTTAAAAATATGTAATTAAAACAGCGATTGATACCTCCAGAGTCATCTAGTCAGATACAAATGAATCAAAAATCAGAGAACGTATCTTTGTATGGCGATTGATAGTCCATATAATATACTTGTCAAAACAAAATAAGGGCCACGAGGTATTTTTTCAGTTTGGTGTAAATTATTAAACATTTTCATATTGAAAGTAGTAAAATATCGAGTATACAAACTCTTTGATACCTAAACTTTTTAATATTGTAGTATTCATTTAATGCTGGCAACAATTTTAAATAACATTTGATTTAAAATTCTTTTTGAAAATTTTGTTTCCATTTTCTTTGACGTTTTGATTTCCTTAGCTTCTTGGTTTATTAGAAATTATCAGAGTTCATTGATATTTCGAGTCAGAAACATCTTTTGCAATCCACAAGCACGCAGGCGTCATATAGACTGACAGCAACCAGAGCCGTTACAATGATTGAAGAAGGTCATTCGCAGCGATCTGTGGGTTTGCAATTGGGATTTTCTCGAAGAGCTATTCAAAATCTATGGAATCGTTTCCAAGAGACCGGCAGTGTTAGAAGAAGACCTGGTTCGGGCAGAGTTCGCATTACAACAGCTCAAGAGGATCGTTACATTCGATTAAGTGCGCGCCGAGATCGCACAACGACGGCCCGCAAGCTGCAAAATCGTTTACGGCTCACAACGGGTACTCGTGTTAGTGACCAAACTATTCGTAATCGATTGCATGAAGACCAGCAGGCATCAAGAAGGCGAGTTGTCCGTGTTCCATTAACCAGAAATCATCGTGCAAATCGTTTAAGATTTTCCCGTCAACATTTGGACTGGGACATAAACCAATGGGGCATGGTGCTCTTCACAGACGAATGCAAAGTTAAATTTTTTAACGACGATCGGCGTATTAGAGTATGGAGAAGACGCGGCGAGAGATTTTCAGAAGCCTGCATCCATGAAGTCGATCGTTTTGGTGGTCCAAATGTAATGATTTGGGGCGGGATAAGCTTACACGGCAAAACTGAGCTCGCTATTTTAAATGAGGGTACTGTTACTGCTCAGCGGTATATTGAGGAAGTTGTCAGGCCACATGTGATCCCATTTGCGAGCGGGTCCTGGAATCATCTTGATGCAAAACAATGCTCGTGCACACACGGCTCAAGCGACTCGGTTTGTACTGGAAGCCTCTCAAATTCAAGTCTTGCCGTGGCCGGCGAACAGTCCGGACTTAAATCCAATAGAGCACATGTGGGATCAGTTGAAACGAAGAGTTAGAGACGGTGATCAGGAAATCCACAACCAACAGCAACTCATCAACGCTGTTAAAAGGGCCTGGGAAGAGATTCCAATGGAAAATGTCAGGCATTTGATTGAGAGCATGCACTCCAGGCTTCAGGAGTGCGTAGCGAAACGAGGGGGGCCGTACTAAAACCCGTTACTCAAAGATGAGCATGGAGTATTTTCTTTTGTTTTTAGTAACTTTACATTCTTTTTATTTTTAACCTTAAATGAGTTTTTTCTTTCAAAAGCAAATAAACTTTTTTATCATTATTATTGGAATAAATTATTGGTCTACACGTTAAAAACAACATTAGTTTTCGTTATGGAGACAAAAAAAAATATATTGGTATTATTATTTTAATGGTACAGACAAAATACCTCGTGGCCCTTATTTTGTTTTGAGTAGTATATATTCGTCTATGCTACTATTAAATTGCATGTATAACATGTCACATAAACAAACATTAGTCTCAACATTTCAACAGCTAAAGTTCTGAGTGAGGAATATTATGCCTGTGCTCCCCGCGTAAGTAGTAAAAACGTACTGACGCGAAGCGACCGACCCACTGCAATGGGCTAATGAATTTGGGTGTCGCTAGCAAGCAACGACACGCGCGCTATTTTTATTCAATAAAGTGCTAGAAAGGTGCGCTAGATTGCGTTAGCTTAGCTTCTTGTAGCAGTCAACCCAATCGCGGCGCATGATAGTACGCCACTAAATAGGTTTAGTGTATTATGAATCATATTCCAGAGTTATAAGAATGAATTTATCTTGCAATGGATTTCTGTAGATCTCTAAGCGACTTGACCCTGTGGCGAACTAAATGACACCATATCGTTAACGAAATTGAGTAGATAAGTATTTCTTTAAATTTCAAAGTCTAACTTCTGTACGAAGTACTAGTTACCTACTTATTATGTTACAATTGTACATTAATTTATTTAAATAATCATAAATATGAAAAAAGCTGTAACTGTTTGAGAGTGATATTTTTTCCAAAGGATTTTTATTGTCTTGATGATCGTTCATTAGTCTACCTTCCCCTCTTGACCTTTGACCTCGTATAGTAATATCCAAATGATCGCTCTGAGATCCTGCGGAATTATAACACTTATTTTCGACTCAAGCCATCTCAGTCACTCAAGCAAGCATGACAGTACGAGCGAAAGCGATGGCTACATCTCACAATACGGACAACGGCTTCCAAGGTAGGGCCCGTAGACGAGTTTTTGCTGCTCATTCAAGGTATTTAGGAAACTTCAAATATAGGATCGAACTTTTTAAGATGCGCTATCAAAGGGTAATTTTTCTACGTTTAATAAACCAACTTACGTAGGTATTGCTTCTTATAACGTAACTAACTTATGTTACTTTTACCATGAGGGTAACTTAAAATGTTTTAAGTGTTACGATTTTTTATAAAATTAAACATTAATTTAATAAAAGCTCTTTCAAGGGTTGATTCTGCTGAATTTAATAAAACCAACTTTCTTGTTACTCACTACGACTTTTACTATGAGACCAACTTTAGATTAAATGCTAACCTTTTTTCCAAATGGAACATTAAATATATCAAATATCTTAATAATACAAGCACTAATTAAAAAGCTAAAAATTTGGTAATCGTCGATTATAAGCGTTGTTATAGGAACCCATTGGCACATTATTTTTGTCGTCTGCTTGGTATTTTGCTAGTAGCATTGGCCAACCTTTGTCACTGTCTTGAATATTGGGATTGGCTTCCATTCTCTGGCGAATCCTGGCTGCCTTGGCTACTACCTCGGCGTTTAACATATTCTCCAAATATCTCAGTTTATGTGGCAATACTATTTTGCATATCTGTAAATGGCAAAAATGAATGTAAATAAAAGTATTACATATTTTTGGGATGATAAAACATGACTGTTCAAATCAATTAACTGATGTTTATAAAACACGATGAAACATGATTTTTAAATTGTATAAAATCATAATAGTAATGAGATGACACAATCTCATTATATCGCTCGGTCTAAATATTAATATCTATGAAAGCTTCCATGTGGCCAGGAATATTTTATATGGTAAAAACAATTGCGAAGAAACCTGCACCAAGCAGTCTCGCAAGTACGTCCATGGTAGTAATAATTAAAATTTTCATATCAAATTCATCACTTTCGTGGAAAAGTTTCCAAAATTCAACATTATCTCATTAAATTATAGTTCTAATTCTACTCTATTCTACTAATTCAACATTAACTAATTCATTATAGTTAATTTTAAATTGGTCAAAAGGTCAACTTATTTAAGAGACTATATAATAGTTTAATGTATGTTAAGGGTAAAAGGCAAATAGTATTAAAATTACTTACGACTGCAGTAAAATGTAAAAAGAAAATTGAAAGCACTAAAGTTTTAACTGTGGCCATTGTAGTGAACTCGGCGACTCTGAATTTACTGTTGGGTGGTACACTAAACCGTTTGCCCTATCGTTTGGTTTAAAATTGAAAAATGTTTACTAAACTAGATCGTGGCATGTTTACTAAACGTAGTATGTAACAAAGGACCATAGCATAGGTAATATTCCTAACTTTTTTCTTGATTCGTGTCGACGATTTGATTCTATTTTAGTCGGAAAAATCCTATTTATTTTAATACCACAATGGTGTTACTTAGCTGCGCTAACCAGTGAGTTAATATCTGAAACTGAAGAGATTGTATTGTTCTATTCTATTGTTGTTAAAACGCATTCGTCCCTACGCAGCTTAGGTCATAATCTTGTGCACGCACATCGCAAAGCTCATGTTTTTGTATTATGTTCCTTCGGTTTAATAATGTCCTCCTAGCCGAATTTCGGCTACAACGGCCTGTCTCTACAGAGATTAGCCAACTGCGCGAGAGATATTATAGTGCACAAGTGTGTATAATTTAAACATAATTTGGTGAGACGGCAGTCCGACATGGCCGTAGTGAGATCAGGCGCAGAATCAACGCACTTGACGTGCTTTTCGAGGCCAAAGACTCGGCCCGACCTGGGATTTAAACCTGGGACTTTGTGGATAGTACCCAGCGTGTTGACCACTAGACCAACGAGGTAGTCCTTCGGTTTAGGTACTACTACGCGTGCCTCATATGGTACCTACATTGTATGTACGATACTATTTTTCGTTAAAATAATAGATTAGGTAGTTATAAATGTTTTTTTATTTTCTAAAACCAGTGTTTTATTTTAGTTTCTATGGTTTGTTAGATATTTTGCGGGTTTTGCTGCGACACAGTTCCATTATTTTATTTTTTGGAATATATTATGCGTTAGACATCTACACATACACAACGTATACAGGGAGTACGGGTTTCGACTAGCGATAATTTAAGGGCCTTTAATTTATAAAATTTTGGAGACATAATTTTAATGATTCTTTTTTCAAAAATATTAAAAGAATACATTTTTGGGTTAAGTTTTGTTTAAAAATCTGTTTTAAACTTTAAGCAAGATTTCTTATAACTTCTTTTTTTCTGTATGACAGTTAATAATTCTAAATTGATCTTCATTTCACTTAATAGCGTACCTAACCTTCCAAATGAATCATTTTCATAACCGTTACGACTTCATGATCCATAAGAATTGTATTTTTTTAAAGAAATAAAATAATTTCAAGAGGGGGGGGGGGGGGAGTTAGAACCCCACATGGGGGTTTTATGTCGATAACATTTGATGATGTAACACCTTATCTGTCCACAAGCCTCCTAGAGGATGTAAGCATATTTAGGCACGGATTAGACAGAAAGATCGACATGGACTTGGACGTCAAAATCCACCTATAATAGGGTGGCCTATAATATTTTCCAATTTTGTAGTTTTTAAAAATGTTCTTACTGTTTATCATCTCAATAAGATTTCTTTACAGTAAAAATTATTCATATTAATTATCACGAGAAATTATTACTATTTTTCCATTATTTTCAGTTATGAGAAATGTAAGCGCGCAAGTTCTATGGTTAGGGATTTTTGCTATGACGTCACGTCAACCCCCGCGGCTGGAGGAAGGTTTGACATAATAATTATGTTTTTATGTTGCCCGCAGATGGATCCCCACATGTAGGTACAGTGGCCAGCATATCAAACTACTCATTTTCGTTCTAAAATATCCACTGTAGCGTATTCTGGTATATCTGGCGGGTCATAATGGCGTGTGAGTAGTTCCTAAAATGATTAAAACTTGACACCAATGATTGATTGAATTGATTGGTGTGGTGTTTAGGGTTGTGCATGATTGGTCTCATACAAAGTACATAGATTCTTTGTCTAATGTCCTGAAATCTTCTATCTCTCTTAATTGTCATGCTTCATGCACTTATTTTCTATTTTTCCTTGATGCTGCTATTCTTCGTCTGAAGCAACAGCTATCATTGCTAGCTCCGTAGTATTGAAAAGAGCCATAGCAACAATCACAATATTTGACGATGGACACTTACTGACGCCCCGTGAACTGAGTACCGAAATGTGTAAACTTATTCACTGACGTAACACCAAAACACTTGGGAGGGTAAATCAAATTATTTAGCTGTTTGGTTGCAAATTAAAAACGATGTAAAATTAATAAAATAAAACAAATAACTTTTTGTGTATTATTCAATCAATACACAAAAAAGAGGATATTTTTTATTTTGTCGTAATTTCTCGCCTGTTTTAGATTGTCTAGTGAATAGTGATTGTCACGATATATTTTTATTTATTTTAAAATTATTTTTCACATGATTATGGCATGGACGAAATATAATTATGGTTAGTGGTCATATTCTGTATTCCAATTTGATTTTACGGGGAATTGGTATCTGGCCATTTCTTTTCAATTTAGTATTAATAAATAGTTTGCTGCATCTATCAAATTGGGTTTTTCCTGTTTCTGGGTATATAGTAAGTAAGACAAATAAATAAATAATGCAAAAATAAATAAATAATGTAAATATAAATAATAAAAAGTCATTAAAGGAAAAATTGTTAATGAATATTTTTATTATACATAATACTACAATCACATTCAAAATGAAGAAACAACTTACAAATAATATAGGAACTTGAACGTCATAAAAAATATATTATTTTTATTGTAATTAGTTCGTACGCGACTCTCCTGCGTTAGTCAGAATTTTGAGAAATAAAACGTCGTTTGATTTTCTCGTCGGCGAGGTCACTGAACCATTAAAATAATTAGATTGTAATATCGAAAGTGGCGTGTTTTGGACGCCATAATTACGTTCGTCATGATGGTTTTATATTTATGGTAAGACTTTTTTTAGTATTTAATCTGTAATATCCACCTACTTTTTTCATTGGGATTATTAAAATTATAACATACCCATATAATAACGTACCTTATACGAAGAAATAAAGAGTATGCACTACTCCTCTCTATGACCATTCGATTAATTGGATGAATGACGTAGGAAAACCAACAAGACAAAGCGAAAAAATAAAATTTTGCTATTCCATTCTATACATTTCCGATAGGGGGTTTGATACCCAATTTCAACAATCATATGATCGAAATTCAAATAATCAACGCCCCAATAACTACAACTTACAAGACCAACGATTCAAAAGATCGACACTTCATAATATCGACAGTTCATTTGATCAACAGTCGAAATGACCACAATTTTAATATTTAAATCGTTTTGATCAACACAAATATTTCACTATCACTTTATTGATTTTAGGATGATGTATACCTAAGTAATGCCCCGCTTAATTTTTGGGAGGGAAGGAACTATTTGCAACATGTAATTAACAAACTTGAGATATAATTACTCGTATGCTTCGAATAATTATAAAATTACGAATATATTAATAAATTAATTACCTATTTTTCAAACTAACGGCGACCTCTTTGGTTCGGTGGTGGTAGTTAAAAAAAGAATATTAACCCGCAACCTCTGGTTCAGATCAGTTCAGATTCAGAAGTTATATTAATTACCACCGACCGAACCAAAGAGGTCGCCGTTAGTTTGATAAATAGGTAAGTAATTTATTAATATATTCGTAATTTTATAGTATATATAAATGACGTATTTCTTTTGCCGCTATAACAACAAATACTAAAAACTTAATAATAATATTTAATGGTTGTTCGTGATATTTTTGGCGGTTTTTGCTGTAGATTAATAACGGCAACAGAAAGACGGGTTTTTTTAAGAATATCAATAGGTAAATTAACTTTAAAAATAAATTATTAAATTAAAAAAAAACAACATTTAAGCTCCCATATAACAGACGCGTTTCATTCGCTGTTTTTTGCTCGATATTAATAAGAGCAACAGACAGACGCTTACTTTATAGAATAATAAAAACATGTCCCAAACGTGATTTTTTATTGTTTTAAAACTAAAAAAATATCTTGTGTATAATTTTTTTGCGCGCGGTGAGGTACTGCGGTACTCCCCATGTAACTAGACGTGATCGAAAATTTGAAATCCGTAGAGCCCTTTAACTGGCATTCGCTGAGAATAATCGATTGTGGTGTCAAAAACTTCAATATCTACCTACCATAAATAAGTGCTCATAAACTAAGTTATGAACCTTAGTTAATCTAGTCCGCCTAACTAGCTTCTTAATCAGTCCTCTATCAGTTAGCTCCACGCAGACCGACCACAGCCACCGGTGGCTAGCTGTTTACATTATTTTTAATACGTCGTCGCACACGTGAAGCGAGTGACGGCCACCCCCGCGCGACTGAGTGCTCGCGACACGCCACCGGTGGCGGCCACTCTTCATTTCGATAAAACATCTGTCAACGGATCTAAGCTGGTGAGTGTCAATTGTAGCGGCCTTGACCACCTTCGTTTGTGCAGGACTACAGGGAGTGACGCGCTAAAGCCACCGGTGGCGGTGGTCGGTGGCCCATCTGCGCGGAGCTTTAATGTCAAAATTTTGTAAGTTTATCAAAACATTTTCGTGTTGCTCGCTAGACGTGCAACTTTTTATTTTAGAATAAAGGTAATATTACTCACTGTAGTGTGCCGCTCACGAACACTATGTGCGTGTGTGTATGTAAGGTACCTACTTAATTAATTTTAAAAGAAAAAATAAATGGGCAATATTAAAATGTCAAACAGTACCGTGGCTCTCTAACTAGCAACACGCAATGTTGGTTCACCGCGGTAGATTGAACCTCATCGGTCTTACTTTGATCACACACATTTGAGGCATAGGTAAATATAACTTTCCTAATCACGAAGGGACTACAGACGACCACTTGTGTCAGCTAGGGGGATGAGGGTGAAATGTTCCTCAAATAATTTAAGAAAATGTAGGTAAGCCTTTTTTATGAGATATTTTTTCTTTGCTGTACTGCGTAGATTTCTCACATTTATCTAATGCAACTTGTGTATAGTGTAGTTATAGTACCTATAGCAGACATCTACGACGATATAATATTTTTGGGTTATCTATTTATTTTACAAAAGACAACGAATGTACAATTTATTACTCGGGGCATTTTCTACTATATTTTATTTATATATTTAACACATGAGGATACACATTTCTTATAATGTATATCTTATACAGTGTGTCCGGGTTTCGACTGGCGTAAATTTATGGGCTATTAGATCATCAAATGTTATCGACAAAAAACCCCCATGCTGGGGGTCTAACTCTTGAAATGGCAGCCATTTTAATTATGTTTTTTGAAATGCTATTTTTATGGACCTAAAAGTTATGAAAATGTTATTTTGGAAGGTGACGCTATGGCCTATCAAGTTACATAAAGATCAGTTCAAAATTATTAACCGTCATAGAGGAAAATGTTTCTTTTTTAATAAATCATGCAAAAAATTTAAAACAGTTTAATAGTTTTTAAAACCTACTACAAAACTAAACCCAAAAATGCATTTTTTATGATGTTTAAAAAAATTACAAAAAACACCATTAGGATTGTCTTTAAAATTTAATAAATTAAAGGCCCTCAAATTATCGCTAGTCGAAACCCGGACACCCTGTATACATACTATATCTTTGATGGAGTTTTGTGTTGTGCTGTCATTATTTAAAAAAAAATGCTTAGTATACGTGCGGCCGATAATAAATTAACGTATTGGTGTCGTGCGTGGTGCCCGAAATGTCCTACGGATATCGTTATTGATCTTGACTTTTCCTAATATGTATTATGGACTTTAAATACAATCAATAATCCTTTTGAATCTTTCCATAGAGTTTCATTTTAGCTTATCTAAATTATAAAGAATGTTAGAAAACTCTTACACATTGCTAAAATCAGTTATACTGGTACTGATAATTTAATTAAACTGTATTTACGCGAATCAGTTGTAAAACAAACACACACACACACATACAGGCACACACACAACACCACACACACACACACCCACACACACAAAAACACATTCACGTACACGTGCTGCGCGCTTATGCACAAGCAACCTAAAGCATGTGATTAATTTATTTTTCTTAGTATTATTCATCTTTTTGTCTTGTAACTTTGCGTACCTACCTTTACCTTAAAGCTTAGACGAATTGGGAGGGCGGTAGCTTACAACTACAGGTATTATTTATTATACTTTATTGTTGGGTTGTTATACGCCAACACCAATATTTTTCGGATCAAAGGATGAGCCTTGGCATACTTGTACCTTAGGTAGACTAGTGTGGAAAACGCCCGGGAGTCAGCGGCTCACACCCCGCTGGGGGGCTGGGGGAGGGGGTGAAGTTCCCTTATTCCGCACGCCCTGTGACTCGTCATAACTGCTAATTTCTACCTACTAGGACAAGTTTGGTATCGTTTTCAGCTAAATTAAAGATGGCCAATTGATTTTTGAAATAAAAACCGAACATTTTCATACAAAAAAATGGAATTACGGCCAAAAATTAAAAAAATAAATTCTTTATTTTTTTTGGTAATAGCTATAAACTTTAAACGTGTACCAATATCTGCTTTTAAAAAATATAGGAAAATAGCCGCATTCATACAGATTCCAAAAATATAAGCTTTGTTGAAAATATTAATGACAAAAATGTTAAAAAAAAAATTTAACTACGCGCGGCAGACACGAAAATTCTTAGAAAAATACAGGACAGCAAAAAAACTACTTTTATATGTTGCTAAGGACCTGTAACTACTAACTAGTGAGAATAGAGTATGGTGTTTATAGAATAGGACACAATTTTAATGCTATTTTGATAAAAATATATTGTATAAACCCTGTGTATAGGTTTACCGTCGACTTTAAAAACTTATTGCTCAACTAGATTTAGTGACAATGTCGGGTGACTTGAAGGTCTTTGATTAATCGATCTACATAGATATGTGCTTAAAACACCCACATATATTTATATACTGTCTTTTATTTACATTTGCCCTCGGAATCGCTCAACTCCGTGCACTGATGTTGCCGCTGCAAGCACCTGCATTTAAGGCCGCCACAGTTCATATTGCAACTGCACCTGAGAATTTCAATACATACACACAATACATGCTTCGGCTGCCACTGGCAAGTCTGTACATGTAGGTTTCCAGCTGTCACCGACTTTGGTCCATCATTCCCAATTAGATGGATCTTTTTGTAAACAAATGCTTTCATGCATTGTTCACCGTAGAAAATGAACAAGACCTAAAAAAGTTTTTAAGAAAACACTATTCCCGGAACAGATAGCAGTCAGCGGTGAGACGCTTGAACTTGTCCAGGAATACGTTTTCCTCGGGCAAGTGTTGCAACTACCCAAGAGACAACTTCGAGAGCGAAATCGCCAGAAAGGTGCAGCTAGGTTGGGCAGCATTCGGGAAGTTGCGTCACATCTTCTCGTCGCCACTACCGCAATGCCTGAAGAGCAGGGTGTATAACCAGTGCTTCCTACCATGTCGTTTAGCGAGCTATGGAACGGTCTATGCTGGGGATCTCGCTAAGGGATATAATCCGGAACGAGATCATACGCCAAAAAACGAAAGTCATAGATATCGTTCAGAGGTGCAGTAAGCTGAAGTGGCATTGGGCTGGTCATGTCTGTCGCAAACCGACGGGCGTTGAAGTAGGAAAGTTCTCGAATAGAGACCACGTCTCGAAAAACGTAGTGTAGTGTTGGACGCCCCCCTGCTAGGTGCGGACCGATGACCTGAGGAAGGTGGCCGGTGGTGGCTGGATGCGAGAAGCGGAGGACCGTGAAAGTTGGCGCAGTCTTGCAGAGGCCTATGTCTAGCAGTGGACTGCAATAGGCTGATATGATTACACTATTGAGTGATTAGTTAATTACGTGACTTCATAGTGTTAATACTCAATAATAATAATGATAAATATCTTTATTCATAAACAGGTGATTTTACATTTCTTTGTTGCGATCGAGGATTTCTTTTAAGTAAATAAATACTTGTGGTAGAATATCCCCGCTCTCCACATTAATTTAACAATATTTGACATGTTTAGAAATAGTAATTATAATATAATATAATGTTGTACTAACAGTATACAATCAGAGTTATCAATAAAAAAATATAAGAAAAAAAAAAGTATTTTAATTATGGATTGAATTGGATAATTTTTCATTTATTAGATTAAATTAATTTAGGAATGTAATTTACTTTAAAAATGATTGTTACAATTTAAAAAATAATATTTAAGTTGTGTGTGTGTGTGTATGTGTATGTGTGTGTGAGTGTGTGTGATGTTGTTAGTTTACTTCCTCTAGGAATGCCTCAGTTTCCACATAGTTACAAGATTTAAGAAATGCGGTGATCGACTTTTTGCAGGTATATGTGTTATTTGTATAGATATTTAAAATTTTATTTATCTTATTGTATAGTTTAGCAGACCGTGACACATACTGCCTCCTTGCGTAAGCCGTTCTTACAGTAGGAACAAGAGCTACTTAATAATTACGTCTTCTGGCATCTTTATGGGTATCGTAGGGCATAGATTTATGTAGTTTCAGGATTGCGTTTAAAATGTAGATCTGTCTTACCGAGAGTACATCACTGAGTTTATAAAGGTCTTGTGTAGAGTATCTGTACGGTTTAAAATGAGTAACTTTTAAAAGAGCTCTTTGCGCTATTTCCAGATCCTTAAACTTGACCTTACTTGCCCCTCCCCAGACCGGAATACAATAGGCTAAGAGTGACTGAGCCAGTGAAATGTACACTAATTTTAGGAGTCTTTTATCGGCAACGCATCAAAGTTTCTTAAACACCCACATGAGTTTTCTGGTTCTTGCCCTCATCAGTTCAAGGTGGGCATGCCAGGAAAGCCTCTGGTCAACTAGCACTCCTAGGTATTTAGTTTCAGTCACTTCAGGTAATTACTTTACAATCACACGAAAAATTACCTTGGTTCTGATGACATTCATGAATTTGTATCTTGAAGTTTGTTTTAGGTTGTGATGAATTATAATTTGTGAACGCTATGTAATTAAGAACCCGAAGGCAAGAACCCGAATGGGTGTTCTTGGATTGGCTTACCCAGACTCGGAAGACTATAGGCTCTTCAGACCTAAAGACATGGTAAAATTTATACAGGAAGTTTGTTAGGGACACTGAAGAGTAAAGGTATGGGGAGTCACAAAAGATCCTTGTGGGTCGAGGTGCTCCGTGGGTCGATGCCCATGGCCCCTATAAAGAAAAGATAAGATAGATGAGCTATAGGTGCGTACACGTAGATACTGGAAAACACCACCAATACCAACCTTTATGTGTGGTAGCAAATACTTTTGAATGTACAGTCGACCAAATTGAATCATGACCCACCTTATGGTCATTTTTCTACTGTCATTCTATAAAAGTAAGTTGAAATTCGCTTGAACATACATTTCCTAGAAACGAACGTGTCATCATTTTATTAGACACTGACAGTCACTGACAAGGCAATGGTCGCTATCTGTACGAATAAGTTTGTATGAAAATCGGCGAGAACTTCATTTCATGTGGGTAAGGGTTGCAATGCAACACACAAGTAGGTAGGTAGATATTCGGGATTCGGCACGGCCGGGCGCCAAGTCTGTATTGGGAACCAGTTTCTTTTATAAAAGTTCCACTGGAACTTGTGTTTGCCATGATGAAATAAAACAGTATACTTAGTTAAAGAAAATAATATTTATTTTACGTATATATTTAACAAGTGCCATTAAATTGGTAAAGTGAAAAGTAACCCGATTAGACAACAAATGTCACTTCCCCAATCCAAACACCACAAATTTTCATCTGGGGACCTAGACGGCCATGGAATAAGAGTGAATGCATCTTCATGCTAGGTAAACAAATTCGAGACAATTCTGGCAGTATGCACTGGACAGTTATCATGAACAAAGGAGACTACAGGCACTTCTTCACGCAAGTAAACTGTTCGCAAAGTCGGTAACATTGATTCTTCCATTAAATTGACATAGTTTATGGCGTTATGACGAGGAGAAATTTAAACAAGTTTTCCGACACTTCCGGCATCCATCCAGGCACACATGTTAGCTGAAATTCAGCTGGATAATTGGTTGGGCACAACGTGATCCTCTGTGTATCGTGTATTATCGTAACGCCACGAAGTTAAGCGACCATGTTGAGACGAGCGAAATGATTTCTCGTCTGTAAATATGTTATCCGTAATAGTGTTGCATTTCCGTTCTCTTCCGTTCCGTTCTTGATTCGACGAACGCCATGATTATGTCGTCGTCTGTCTTCGAGGGTACCCTCTTTAGCATGCCGGCTGATCCAGGTTCTGACTGTGTTCCAACTTATTCTTAGCTGTTTGTTCTGCCAAATTGGCCATTATAAGATTTGTTTGTAGATATTGACTTAGGTTTTTATAAAATGTCTGACTTACTTGTAGGTATACTTGACATTTGACATACGACGTTTTTTATTTTTCAAATTATAATACATTTTTCTTCGTAGTAAAAAGAGTTTGGATTATGGACTTATTTTAAATTCATATTAAGACTGGTTTATCTAAAACATGTCTAGTGCAGTTATAATAAAGGTTAAACTTGCATAAATCTCTGACCCGTTATGACGCATTTTTATTCATATTTAAAACGTACTATGTGCAAAATGCATGACAGCGAAGAAAACCTTACTACATTTATAAATGCAAAGGAATAATCGGCAAAGTGGGTCATGATTCAATTTGCTCGACTGTACACGTCCAGTAGTCAACACACATATTTTCTTTTTTACAGAACAACAAAAAGTAAGTTTTTTCGCTGTTCCATGCCTTAATGGGGCAAATGTGATACTGTTTCTAGCTTCAATTGTTAAGGTAAAAAATTGCGGTGGACACTGAATGCTTTCCCCAATGCCACAGAAGGTGTTATGACAGCTTATGTGAACAGGAACAGCGATGCATGTTCCATAATCGATAAGATTGTGGTCGTTTTATATGACAGGTAGATATTGAGTATTAACACTATGTAATCACGTAATTAACCAATCACTCAATAGTGTGTTCATAAATACTTTTTCTTTAGGTCTTGTTCATTTTCTACGATGAACGTTGCATGAAAGCATAAAAAGATCCACCTAATTGGGACTGATGGATCAAAGTCGGTGACAGCTGGAAACCTACATGTACAGACATGCCAGTTGCAGCCGAAGCATGTATTGTATGTATGTATTGAAATTCTCAGGTGCAGTTGGAAAATGAATTGTGGCGGCCACAGATGCAGGTGCTTGCAGCGGCAACATAAGTGCACGGAGTTGAGCGATTGCGAGGGCAAATGTACATAAGAGACAGTATATAAATATATATAGGTGTTTTAAGCACAAATCTATGTAGCTCTATTAAGCTATAAATTAAATACCTTCAAGTCACCCAACATTGTCACTAAATGTAGTTGAGCAATAAGTTTTTAAATACGACGGTAAACCTATACACAGGGTTCATACAATATCTTATTATCAAAATAGCATTAAAATTGTGTCCTATTCTATAAACACCATACTCTATTCTCACTAGTTAGTAGTTACAGGTCCTTAGCAACATATAAAAGTTGTTTTTTTTGCTGTCCTGTATTTTTCTAAGAATTTTCGTGTCTGCCGCGTGGAGCTAAATACTTTTTGTCATAAATATTTTTAACAAAGCTTATATTTTTGGAATCTGTATGAATGCGGCTATTTACCAAAATTTTTAAAGCAGATATTGGTACACGTTTAAAGTTTATGGCCATTACCAAAAAAATATGAAGAATTATTTTTTTTATTTTTGGCCGTAATTCCATTTTTTTGTATGAAAATGTTCGGTTTTTATTTCAAAAATCGATTGGCCATCTATAATTTAGCTGAAAACGATACCAAACTTGCCCTAGTAGGTATAAATTAGCAGTTATGACGAGTCACAGGGCGTGCGGAATGAGGGAACTTCACCCCCTCCCCCAGCCCCCCAGCGGGGTGTGAGCCGCTGACTCCTGGGCGTTTTCCACACTAGTCTACCTAAGGAACAAGTATGCCAAGGCTCATCCTTTGATCCGAAAAATATTGGTTCCCATACATTGAATGCGTATAATGACTCCGCTATTAAAGGAATGGTACCATGCATTGTTGTAACACTGGTCGATAACGAAATAAAACATTTTCTATTCAATCTATGAAATTCATCCGAAAGGAATTTTGCTTTATTAATGCATGGTGTAAAAATAAGTACTACGACGATGTCAGAAACCATTGTTCACATCCATTTTGTATAATTACAAAAATATACTTAGTTGAGAAAATATTTTTATTGTAAGGTACAAAAATATCTTCTAAAGGGAAAGCTGTGAGCATCGTTGACAAACAATGATAGTAGCTACTGTGGAGGTTTATTCAAACGTCCACGCTATTTCGTTCGGAACTTAGAATAAAAAAAATTGTGTCTTCATGACTTGGGTTTCTTCTCGAATTGTATCTTGGTCGCTCGTTTCAGTTAAACGGTGCTTTGTGTGTTTGGTATCGCCAACGAACAGTTATTATCGCGTTTAGCGAGTAATCGGAAAGTGGTTTGTGTGTGATTAGAGAATCATTATCATTATCAGCCGTAGGACGTCCACTGCTGAACATCATA
The DNA here is from genome assembly GCA_949316185.1 of Pyrausta nigrata. NCBI lineage: Eukaryota > Metazoa > Arthropoda > Insecta > Lepidoptera > Crambidae > Pyrausta > Pyrausta nigrata. Next base: position 9,378,693 of record OX438936.1, read on the forward strand.
GGCCTTCCCCACGTTTTTCCACAACCACAACGACTGTTAAAAATAACATCTAAATGCACGTACCTGTGAAATGACGTTTTACTTTCTTTTGTTTCGCCGTTTGCTAAACACACATTCCCGCATGTTTCCAAATAATTACGGAAATAACTGACAGCTGTATTCAGAACATACATAGATACAAATACATTTTTAGGAAATGAACTTTTGTTTATGGATCCTTTTTTTGATATTTTTTTACTGTGGTTAAAAAAGACGGTTAAAAAACTAGTAAATGATTCACAAGTGTACTACATTATTTTTGATGTTAAAATACTTATGACGCAATATGGCGCAACATGACTTAAATAAAGGTATGATTTTTGTTAAATAATTGTTCTGACTGCATAAAAACCTAAAAACTTAGCTTATTTTTATACAAATGTAAGATATTATGTAAAAACTGGGTTATAATAACTATCATCATCTATGTCAGCCTTCGAAGCAAGTTGTTTGTGTCTATACAGAAATCCATTTTTTGTTGCTGTTTAGCATTATAGAAGTTAGATAGATTATCTTCTCCCTCCGATATTTCCGAGATAAATGATACATACATACATAATGGAGATAAATGATGAATTGAGCTCCTCATATTATGTATGAGGAACTCAATTCATCATTCAATTTAATTCTAATAACATAATATGTAATTATAATTCTGGTTACTTTTCTAAAAAAGTTAACGCCGCGCCATTCAAAAATGCCGCAATATTTTTTACTTTTGCATCATCAGACCACCCATTAATGTCAGATATGTTGAAAACTGACTTTTTAAGTCATGTAAGCTCGAGTCGTGTTCTGTATATTTCGCCATCTTTAATTTGTTAATTTCCTAATAACGATATCTTCGTCCTCTTCCTTCTATTATGTATAATTAAGAATTAATTTAATTCCGTAATTGTCCTCTGGTCTTTGGATTCGTCTTTGTAATCTGAAAACTTCCGTAATATTATTATTTATTTCAATTATTTATATAGTTACTATCCTACTTCTTCAGGGTTGGGGGGTCGGGCCGTACGGAGCCTCCACTGTGGTATCCAAGTAACGCCGGCGCGTCACGTTGGATCGTAGCTGTACTGTGGAAAAACGATTACAATTCCAAATACCGAATTACATAAGCCCTACGAACGGAAGGCCGAATATTATAATGCCAAATGTTTATATGATCGAAAGTTCTAAATACCGAAAGTTTAAAATCTCGAAAATTAAAAATACAGAATCTTATAAGACCTATGAACGAAACGCCAAACATAACATACATTATAATAGGTTAGGTTCTGTTTTCAATATAGCATTTTGTAAGTTTATACAACAATAACAGCTAATCTTTGCTTCTGTGTAGGTGAAAGAGCTCTTTGTGATGGATGATTTACGTAAGTGTTTTTTGGAGATCTCACCTTCAAATAGGCTAGAAGGCTTATAGACTCTAGCTGGGGCCAAGCTAAGCCTGTCTATGATGTGAAATATCAGTATCCATGGGCTTAAATATTCGCCAAAGCGACTGAAATACACTCTCAGAAATCAACTTGATTGCAAATATCACCGATGCGTTTCTGTCGTATTTCTTACACTGGTCGTTCGTCATATACGTTTAACACAAAGTATATAACGGTACGGACATATTTTTCGCCTTTTACACAGTTTTTCACCGACTTTAATCAAGTTTTTTCCTTTGTCGTTAGTACCAAGTGACCACGATAATATGTCATGCGAAAATGTCAAAAATCGATTAAAATAGACAAATAAAAAAAGACTTATGTTAGAGCATGTAGACAATTTTATCGTTTTTAATCGTATTTTGACAGTTAGACATGACATAAATGGCATGACATGTTAGCAGCGGTAGACAAATGATATAACGCTGTCAAAATACGATGAAAGGCCGCGATAATGATATGTTGTTTTGCTCATGCTAGCCCAACAGATCGTAACTTGGAGACAGTAGGATAACCTTGGGAGTTTGACAATCAGTCTGAAGTAATTTAGCATATCAATTGCTCCAGACCTTCAATTTGTGTTAGTCAATAGAAAGTGCTCATCACGCTGAACAATGATCCCTAAGGCGCTCTATTCATATCTCTTACAGTTGAGCTGAGCTACTAGGTTTCCATATCAGTTGCTCCAGACCTACAATTTGTGTACGTCAATAGAAAATGCTCATCACGCTGAACAATGTTCCCTAAGGCGCTCTATTCATATCTCTTATAGTTGAGCTGAGCTGCTAGGGTTCTATATCAGTTGCTCCAGACCTTCAATTTGTGTACATCAATAGAAACTGCTCATCACACTGAATAACTTTTCTTAAGGCGCTGCTTTCATATCTCTTTTAGTTTAAGTGTACTGCTAAGGTTCCACTTCAGGTACTCTGAACTTCAAAATAAGTTCTAGCCTAGTATTTGCCCAGACTTAATAGCTACACAACAAAAAAAGTTTCATTCAAAGCCGTTCAGTAGTTCTGGAGATTAGCGTGTACAGACAAAAAAAAAAAAAGTTGTAGATTCCTATTCTGCTACTATTTTAACATCTACTACTAATATATTATTGAAACATTTTACACAATTTCCCAAGAATGAATTAATTGTTTTGGCTAATCTGAAGTTTGGAATGGCAAGTTTGTTTTTATTTCTTGTGTTACATGAATGAATATCACTGTTTTTCATAAAAAGATCTAATTTTTTGCGTACGTACATTTTATTATCAAATATGTATTGAGAAGCGACAGTGAGGATGTTAATTTCTTTAAAGAATTCTCTCAGGGAGTCGCGGGGACTAAGTTTGTAAATGGCACGAATGGCTCTTTTCTGTAAAATAAAGATGGTATCTACTCGTATGTCCGCAGCAGAACCCCACAAGAGAAGACCATAAGACATTATACTGTGAAAGTAAATAAAATACACAAGCCTTGCTGTTTCAACATCACTCAAATGTCTAATTTTTCTAACCGCAAAGGCAGCTGAAGCAAGTCTCCCAGCCAGAGCGTCAACATGTGGTCCCCACTGCAACTTCGAATCCAATGTAATGCCCAGAAAAACAGTGGAGTTTGATAGATCTAATTTTTCACCGTTGAGTAGGATTTCTGTGTTAGCTTGCTTCACGTTAGGCATGGTGAATTTAATACATATAGTCTTTTTTGTATTAAGAAGCAAGTTATTGCTAGTGAACCAATTTAATACCTTAGAGAGAGCTCCGCTTACATTGTCAAATGATTCTTCGCCTCTTCTTGATTTGAAGACTAGAGAAGTATCATCAGCAAACAGAACTATTTCACAGGAGTCTTTGGCATAAAAAGGAAGGTCATTAATATAGATCAAAAATAGCAAAGGTCCCAATATTGAGCCCTGGGGCACTCTCATTTGAAGTGGGGCACCTGAGGAGTTAATGCCATTAACGTTTACTGTTTGTAGTCTGCCTGAGAGGTAAGAATTCAAAGGTTTAGACGCGTTATTAGATACACCGTAATGATCAAGCTTAATAATGAGTGTTTGGTGATCGACACAATCAAATGCCTTCGACAAGTCACAGAATACACCTATCGCATCGTGTTTATCTTCATAAGCATCCAAAATGTGTTTGACGAGTGCCACCCCAGCATCTGTTTTATTTCTACCTTTGGAGAAACCAACCTGTTTCTCGTGCAGTAAATTGTTAAGTTTAAAATGAGAGAGCAATTGATTAAATATAATATTATTCAAAAATTTTGCTAAATGCAGGTAGAATGGAAATTGGTCTGAAGTTGCTTGGGTCACTTTTTTCTCCTGACTTAAATAAAGGTATAATCTTACTATATTTCATTAAAGTAGGAAATTGACCTTGATCAATACATTCGTTGAATATATGTGCTAAGTGAGATGCTACGAGAGGTATAATGGGTTTTATTGTGTCAGTTGATATTCCCCATATATCCTCAGTTTTTTTTTGTTTTAATTCCTTGAAAATTTTTACTATCATTAAAGGATTAATATAAGTGAAATCAAATGACTCCTCATTACACCTGTCAACACTAGACACCAGCAGTGATTTCGCATGCAGAGCGCAAGAATTAAGTTGTTTTGTGGTTTCGATAGGTACATTACAGAAGTACTTCTCGAAGGCACCTGCAACTTCATTATCAGATTTAATATTCTTATTATCAATTTTTAATGTAAATTTGTGATCACGTGGTTTAGTTTTACAAGTTTCTTTGTTTATAATATTCCAAGTTTCTTTAATTTTATTACTGGATTTATTAATTTTTTCACGTATATAATTACATTTAGCTACCATGCAAACGTTCTTGAATAACTTTGAGTATTTTTTAACATATTCGAGGAATGTTGGGTCATTATATCTATATACTTTTTGATTATATAATTCAAACATTTTTTTCCTACTGACGTAAATACCTACTGTAGCCCAGTCACTGAACTTCGGTTTCAAATTGTTTATAACTAATTTCTTTTTAGGAAAATTTTTATCAAATTCACTTTTAACTACTTCAAAAAAATACTCATATTGGTTATTAACATTGTCGTTAATAAAAGGCAAAAGCGGAATTTTAAAACTTAAGTTAGACTTAAATTTTTCTTTACGGGAATCAGTGACTGGTCTAAATTGAATTACATTTTTAGTTGGCACAAAACGGTGTTCAAACGTGACTGACTGACCGCAGTGATCGGATTTTACAAAATTTACTATAGTTTTTTTTTATCACAACAGAGTTACAGAATACATTGTCTAAGCAAGTAGCTGTTGTAGCAGTAATTCTAGTCGGTTCAGCAAAAACAGGCATTAAATTGAAGGATTTGAAAACGCTTAAAAACCTCACTCTAAAGGTTTTTTCTTCATCTATAATATCGACATTGAAATCCCCACATACAACTACTTTCTTTTTATTAGTTAATAATTTCCTGAGTGATTCTTCCATTATAGACTCAAATAATTTAAAATTACCAGTTGGGGGTCTATAAACACAAACAATTATGTAATCGTCCAGCTCTGCACATGATAACTCAATAGTTCGTTCAACAGAGAGAGATACAATATCTTTGCGCTCTTTACATTTTAAATTATTATTGATTAATATCAATGACCCACCATGAATGGCCGCCTCCCTAGAGAACGAACTAATAAGGCTACAATTTTCAAGAGACAACATAAGTTCATACTTTTTGAGCCAGTGCTCTGTGACACATAAAACATGAATATTCCTTTCTTGTATGAATAATTCTACTTCTAATTCTTTCCCGGATAAGCCTTGAATATTTTGATGCACTATGTTAAAATCATTTGAACTTTCCAAGCTAGCTAGGCTTTGTTGTAAGCAAGAGTTTTCCTCTATTGTCTGAATATTTAATTTAAATGATTGTTAATTGGAACGGATTCCAAAGGTTGAATATTCATGTCATTGGTCTGCTCAATAGAAGCAGACTTGGTATCCAAGTTCTTGGCTGAATAATCTATACAATATGAAAGCGAAATAGCTATTTGTCTTTTGAGATAATTATTCACAAAATATTTATCTCTTGTCTGGTAAATCTTATTTGAAAAAAAATTATTTATGTCAATTATACGGAATTTATGAACATTATAAGATGTCAATTTATGCAAGTCTAGGTTTATTTTATACCTTAGATTATTTTCTTCGTCTGTCAAACCGCTGCTATATGGTAAGGTAAACAAAACAATTTTACCTATTTTTAGCAATTGCAAACTTTCAAAAATATTAAGGAATTTCTTTTTGTTTACATTACCTCTATTTCCTATAAAAATTGCTAGGGTAGTATTTTCACTGAATTAAAAACTAAGTATTTTATTGATAATTACATCATAAGATGCTCCAGGCATGCAGTGATTTATCACACTTTGTCCTATATATTGTGCAAGTAGGGGCCCCATGTTTTTACCCATCTCATCACTAAACATAACTATACTATTTGTTGACTGATACGGAGTTTCGTTAAGCAGGAAACTGTTGGATTGTACACAGGACAGTTTGAGAGGGCTTGTGGTTGATTGAGGGAGTGATGATGACTCACACCCGGACCCAACAATCATCAATGGGTTGGAATTTGAATTAGAAGAATTATTACAATCACAAGTAGTTATGATGTTAACATCTGGATATGTTCACCACACTCTTTTTTAGTACATTTATATGTCTCAGTCATTATTTTTAATAAGAGTTTGAGATTTTCTAATTCATTTTCTAATTACAATATATCATTTTCATATTTTGTCACACTATTTTCTAATATTAAAGAACATGCATCTAGCTCATCACCAAGTTGCCTTCTAACATATATTCTAACATATTTCTTAAATTTATTTTTACTGCACCTTAAAATTCCTGTAGATGTTGTGGTAGGGGAATCATTAGTTAAATCTATAGTTACACTAGGTGGACTTCCAGGTGCAGTTTGGATCTGGCTGGGTGCACTACCAACTAACTTGTCAAATAAAAGGGTGGTTTGGCTGTCAATGTAGTCTTGCTTCTCCATCTCCAAGTGGTGAATATGATCTCGGGCTTCATCAAGGTCTTGTTGAAGGGCAGTTATACGATTGAGGTTCTGCTCATACTCCTCACAGCACTCCCCGAACCCACTTATGACGGATTGCAGCTTGTCACGTTCGTCAATTAATAAGCCGTAGTTGGTGTGCAGCTCAGCCATCTCTTTCTTTAATTGACTGTTACTATCCAGCACATCCAACAGTATCCTCTCATTGTCTTCGCTTTCCCTATTCAGTTGCTCAATCCGTTCCTTGGCCGCCTGCAGTTCCTTCAAAGCCAGTAGGAGTTTAGATTCCTCCTGGCGAGCATAGGCTTTACGAGTAAGCATCATTACACTCAATCAATATAAATCACGTAAGTAAGTAAGCCAAAGAATTGGTTGATCAACTAGAGGTTAGATATTTGTTAACGTAAACAATATAACCTCAACGCGAAAAAAAAATTGTTCGTAAGACAGTGTAATTCAGTCTATTTTTGTGGTTAAATATGTGTTATACGTGAACTAAGACGCATATACACGATAATTAGAAAAAGCATAAAGAGAAAACAATGATTCACAATATTTCACAAGTTCAAATTCGCAGTGTCATTGACCGGTTATCACCGTTATACATAATAGGGAAGTCAGCTCAAAGCGGCCACAGAAGGCAAAGCGGCCATGGCTCCGAATACGGTTCTATTAAATGTCATAACGAACTTTACCGGTTCGTCTTACAGCTTACCTTCCGCCCCGCCGCGATCAGTCATCCAACACTGCACGCACGCGCTTGCAGTGACGATTTTTAAATATTTGGTGGTTTCCTTAAAAAAATGCGAGGTAAGTCCAGCCTGATTTGATCTAAACCATACATAACTCATTACTTTTATCTAATGCGCCTTAAAACTCATTTATTAGACTATGTTTATGTATTATTTGCTTACAAAGTTAATGCCAAATATGACAGCAGTTAATTTTTAAATTAAAGTGCATGAAAAAGGCAAAGCGGCCAACAACAATTATAAATGAAAAACTACCAAAGGGTTATGGGGCGAAAGTACAATGACGCAAGCAATCAAAAACGTGAAGGAACAACAAGGCTCAATTTAATGTATAGCAATAAAATTTTAAGCAATTTTTGTTTTTTTATAACGTTTGAAAACATATTTATTTTAGTTATTAATAACACAGTTGATTTAAAGTGCCATTATTTTAAGAGTTTAAATGTGTAATTGATACCAAAGGTTTCATAAAAAATACATGTTGATTTTAAACTATTATTGGCAATCTTCTTTTTTCGAACACTACCTATATCTTTTGTCAAAAATGTATATTTCTCATACATTACTGGACTGGCCGCTTTGCCCTTATCCCCATGGCCGCTTTGGGCGGCACCTTAGGCAAAGCGGCTTTTTGCCACCTTTTCGTAATTTACGTGTCATATATGTATTTTCAACTTTTTGCAGATTTGGATTGCGTACAATAAGGAACAAATGTTTTTTATACCTATCAGTATAAAAATCTTTTCGAAAATCTTTTTATTCAGTAGGTTTTTTACACCTCAAAATAAAGGTGGCCGCTTTGAGCTGACCTCCCCTACACTAAAGTCCGTGAGTTTTTGCACCTTTTTTTACACTAGTACTTAAATATACAGCTTAGTTATGATTAATGATGATTTTCAGCCGCTTAATGACTAGCAAATTAATTAATTCGATTTTTAAATATGAGACAAATGCAGTCAAGATGTTAGCGGTAGTGTTGCCAGACGAAAAGTTTACTGTTTTATTATACGTTAGCAGAATCTTGTTACAATCATGTGTAATATAAAATAATTTAGACATGTGTTACTATTTATGTAGCAAAATGAACTTAATAAAACATAGATTCATATGGTAATAATGTTTATTCAAAATGACCCCCGCGATTTTGAATACAGGCCTTCAATCTGCGCGGCCAGTCGTCTATCGCAGCACGAAGGAGGTCCATGTCAATATCGGCGGCTGCCTTAATCAAGGATGCCTTGAGTGACTCCAAATCAGGATGAGCCTTTGAGCAGGCTTTTTCCTCCAAGTGTTGCCATATCTTGTAATCTAACGGACTCAAATCTGGAGTGGAGGAGGGCCAGTCTTCGTGCCGGATGAAGTCGATTTCACGCGCCGCCAGACAGTCTTGTGTGCATTTCGCTCTATGAGCTGGCGCAGAATCTTGTTGGAATACCCAGTGCCTGTTATTAAACATGGTATGAGAAACAGGTTCCACAAGGTTCTTGAGGACTGTATTTTGATACACAACTGCATTCGTTTTTACGCCTTTCTCACAAAAATGTACCTCAGTTAAGCCCCAATAAGAGACTCTCAACCAAACCATGAGCGAGGATGGAGAATAACCTCGTTGGACACGCGGAATACGGTTGTTCGCTTCTTCACTACTTTGTGCGTACACCTTATCATTTAGTTTGTTGTAGCTTTCTTCCACGGTGAAATTCTTTTCATCCGAAAAAAGAATTTCCTGATGCGTTTTTCCCGCGTACCGCTTCAACGAAGCGCGGCATCTCTTCAGTCTCAGGTCCATTAAACGAGCGTCCAAACGATGTCCTGTTTTTCTTCGATATGCCCTAAGCCCTAAGTCTTCATTTAACACCCTTTTCACCGTGGTCCTGCTTGCTGCGTGGTGCTTAACCCCATCTGAAGGGCCAACAGTTTTTTATTTTATTTATTTATTTATTTATTTCATGGGATAACAATACAGTGTAGTTTCCTTAGCATTGCCAAACTACATAGTAGTTTGTCGGCAATTACAGTCTCGTGTCATATAAATATAGACAGAACAGATATCTGATGTAAATGTTAATGAAAATTATAAATAAAAACTACAAACAATAGGTAAATACAATTAGAGATATAACTAAAAAGGTAAGAAGTGTCTCTGGTGGGAATCGAACCCACATCTTTTTGAAACCTGATAACTGCTAAAATACCGTTTACCTACATACTAAACAGCCCTTATTATCACTATAATTACAAAATATCCTATTCTTATTCTAAGTACAATGTTCGTTACAAATCAATATATATAAGTAAACATAGCATAACTGGTTTTGTAAACACATAACAATTTACTGACCGGCTTTTGTTGGGACGGTTGATAAATTGCCATATGCAAACCTTACTTTCGTAAAAAACTCGCAAATGAATTGCTCAAGTTACGCAACAGTTATAAAACATAGACAAACATAAAAATAACTTCCCAAGACTATGGACACTTAGACAAATAATGTTTTCTTAATAGCTTTTTTAGATGCATTTTACTAGCCGCTTTCTTAATTAGGTCTTTTGGCAAATCATTAAGTATGTGGGGAACGAGCCATTGGCGCGTACGTTTACCATAGTAGTTACCAGCCCGGGGCAACACCAGTTTATTTTTTGACGCAGCTCGAGTTGGATAACTACGTTGTATACACCCATCAAATAAATCACTGTCCTTATTAGTATATTTCTCCAAAATAATGAGTGTCTTAACCTTTAGTTCGATAGACAAATACTTCACATATTTTAAACAGTTTATCATATTCTTTGTTTAAGCTATCCTTTTTGTTTTTGTCTACTAATAATTTCAGAGTCCTTTTTTGTATTGATTTTATTTTAGTCAAGTAGGTCGGGAATGTAAGCCCGTAGGCTGTTAAACCATATCCAACCGTAGATTCAGTAAGCGCGTGGTATAACATGAATAGTATACCCCTACTAACACAATGCCTTATATTATAAAACTTTCCTAGTATTGATCTAAGTTTATTACATACAGTTTCAACATGTGTATTCCAGGAGAAGCTCTTGTCTATTGTTAGTCCCAAATATTTATAGGTTGTTACTTCTTCCAGTTTACTACGGTTACAGTTTATTTTATTATTATGCAGACAATTGTAGGAATGACCATTAAGTGTTATATTACATGTTTTATTTTTATTATAAGGGGAACATATGAGCATGAACTTGGTTTTATTTATATTTATTATCAATCCGTTGTCATGTGCCCATCTTACTATGTTATCAAAATCGTCCTGAAGAGTTTTTGTAATGACATCAATATCCTTTCCTCCATATAACAAACAGGTGTCATCCGCATACATGAATATACTACAATTATTAACTACATTCGCCATGCTATTTACATGCATAATATAGCCTAAAGGTCCAAAAACAGATCCAGTTGGGACACCGTATTTAATGTGTCCTTCTTTACTCTCAACTGTCCTAACTTTTACTTTGAGGGTCCTATTTTGAAGATAATTTTGGAACCACTTAGCCATTTGGCCTCTTATGCCACACTCATGCATGGCGCGCAACAAGCCATCATGGTCCAGGGTATCGAAGGCTTTTTTATAGTCAATGAATAAGGCCAAAATGACATTTTGTTCATTCAGCATTTTGTTTATATCATCAGTGAATTTCGATAGGGCTGTGCCGGTACTGCGGTTAGGTCTGAAGCCATGTTGAATGTCTGAAAGCACATTATTATTTTCAAGGAAATGTGTAATTTGTGTCATTATAAGTTTCTGCTTACGTATGGGATTTCTTTGAATTCGCGCCTTCACAGCTTTTATCTTATGGAGTCCTAACAGAGTGAGGGCGACCACTTCTTGACCTGTCATCTATACTAGAGTCAGGCATCTCTCACTCGATGTACATGCGCGCGTTAACAGCCTACTCTCGAGCACACCGACGTCGGTGCGTAAATCAGTAGGCTGTCAACAACCGTCGGCCACGCACGTACGCACGTTGAATTATTTGTGTTACGGTCGATTCGTTTTTAAGCAAACTAAGTAATATGGTTTACATATCCGGTAATTTACTGTGCAAATGCAACCAGAACCATATAAGTCCTAATTTAGTCTCAGATTTAAATAAAATTCTGGAATTATCAGTCTCTGCTTTCACTTTTTAAATCTTTTAATTAGTCATCATAATTTTATGGCAGGCTGAAAGTTCCCTCAGATGCTTTTTATAACTATATGTGTGTATACATTTTTGAAAATCATTTATCTCAGAACAACATGTTCCATGTTTGTGATCGAAAATTTATTTAATTTCTTAAAAACTTGCAAACAAATTGCTTAAGTTATAAAAATAATCTATACTTAATATTATAAAGAGGAAAGATTTGTTTGTTTGTTTATTTGCATCGAAAAGGCTCCGAAACTACTAGACCGAATCAAATGAAATTTGGCACAGAGATAGTTTGAGACACTCGGAAGGACATAGGCTACTTTTTGTCGCGATATAAAATCATCAGGGGGGTGAAATGGGGGATAAAAATTTGTATGGAAAATCCGACTTCTGGCGCGGGCGAAGTCGCGCGGAACTGCTAGTTGTAACATAACAGTCAAAAAGTGACTTTCGTCCCACCTTGCCCTTGTTTTCCGCATGACTACTTACTTATTAAAACTGTTTGTACTATTCCTTTCTTTTTTTGAGACGACAGGGAATGTTGCACATGTAAACATTTTGTAAAACACTAGATCATAGTAAAACATTTTAAACCAATCTACAAATAAAAAAACCTTGTATCTGAAGAGGCAACCCTGACTTAATTATTATTACCGACGCGCCGCATCGGCCGCGCGCAGTTGCAGAGGAATAATAACGTAATGTTAGATGCTTTAGGTACATTTTCGTGCGCAGTGGTGTGCTACAAAAAATTGTAGGCTATTATAAAAGTAGGTATGGACAATTTTGTATGGAGTGATTTATCTGTTACGTAGTAACTATTATATAATCTGTGCTAGAGTCTTCTATTGTATCGTTTTATGGTACGATAAACGAATCTTTTGGTTATACTCAAATTTTTCAGTAAGTCAAAAATCTGAATTGGCGCGTAACCGCAACGATGCAACGCAATAACCGCCACACGGTCTTCTTTAAGTGTCCACTCCATATTTAAAAATGAGGAAAATTCTAAAAAGTACATATTTTTTCTTCATGAAATATTCGAAATTCGAATTCAATAAACTTTTTTTTGGCCAGCATTCTAAATTCAAAAGTTTTTATTGTGTGACAGAACTTATGACCTGACTATGTACGAGTATGTATAGATTTAAAATTGTAAAGATTTTTAAAAAGAGCGCCACGGAGAATGTTGTATAGCTCGATGAGTGAGCACTTTCTGAAAATTTATAAAAATAGCAATCTACGATAAATTTTCTAAATCGAAGTATAGCAGACCAGCTAAACTAGGCAACTATTGTAAAAAAAAACAATTCTGAAATAAATTAAAACGAATGTGACTTTAACATTGATTATTTGAACCACCAAGGACCTAGGACTTCCCAGGTATGATTTCATAGAAAAATAATGGCATGACGTGACAAATACGTTGTCTTTATAATACCTACTAGCAGACCCGGCAAACTATGTCCCGCCTAAAAGTCAATGAATAAGCAGAATTAGGATTTTAAAATTAATTCAAAGTTAAATATATTATTGTATTTTTTATCATCATGTATTTTGGTGCATGGGTTCTTTAGTAAAGCACCTTGTGATAAACGACCTTGTGGTCGCGTTTCGTTATCAGAAGGCGCAAGAATAATAAATAAAGGAGATAGTTTTCCAACCCTAGAACATGCCACGTATAATTGTCCATTTACTAAATTCAGAATATACACATAGTAGCCGTTTTTTTAAGGAAATATTTCGTTAATATCTAACCAACCTATGCACATCAAAAAAGCCAGAGACTTGTCGAGTGAAATACATACTCCGGTTGATATGTTTTGAAATTTCTCATTGTTTGAAATTTCATTTACAAAATGTATTATCAATGGTGTTATCTCTTGGAGGCGATCTGCTTTACATGCGGCGTCACTTCACTTCAAAGCAATAAAAAACGATTTTAACACATGTGTGTGAGCGCCAAAGCCGGGAGTGGATATTTCATCGGTGGCACACCAATACTCTTCTAATCCGGATTCCATAACACCCATCGCTATAAATAAACCAAAGTACACATACAGCTCGTCGTCAGTGCAATCCTGTACTAGTGAGCTTTTGTTTGTTTTAAGTAATTGAGATACCACCTGCTGAGCATATATTTTGTTCGTCTCCGAAACTACGTGCCCCATAATTTGCCAATCCCATATGGCAATGAAAATGTCGAATGTAATACCTACATTGCTTTAAGAGAAACATTTCTTGCATTGATTCAGGTAGGTAAAATCGGAGCAGTAGGAAATTCTGCTTACCAAAAGAAAGGCTGGTCCGTCGCCATTTGGGCCTTTCCATTGTATAGGCTCGGCGGTAGGGTCAAAGATGGTCTCGGAGGCCAACACTAGCAAAACAGTTGTCTATCCGCAGCTATCTTAAAAGGCTCAAAAGAAAAGATATTGGTACTCCAATTGGAGTAGTGTTCCAAAGACCTGTAGTAGAAGAAATTCGCAGTCAAGAGTTCACCCGCAAGCTCAATACAAGTTACAACACATTTGCGTAAAGGGTTACCGATCGTAAATAAAAACTCGAAGCAATGAAATTGCTCACTTTTATTCAAGCGAATCATTGAATGCAGTTACTAACCTACTTTTAAAAATAAATAGATTGTTATACAAGGGACGAAAGTGACCATTCCACTCGAGAAGTTTCTAGCTCGAGAGTGGAATGGGTGCTTTCACCCGAGTTAAACATAATATTTTTCATTTCGACTGTGAGGAAAGTATCGATAGAATATCGATAGACTATCGATAGTTGAGGCAAAAGCAATAGTATCGATAAAATATCGATAGTATCGATAGACTATCGATATTTTATCGATAGTTGAGGCAAAAGCAATAGTATCGATAGACTATCGATAGTTGAGGCAAAAGCAAAAGTATCGATAAATATCGATAGTTTCGATAGACTATTGATTGTTGAGGCAAAAGCAATAGTATCGATAAAATATCGAAAGTATCGACAGACTATCGATAGTTGATGCAAAAGCAATAGTATCCATAGACTATCGATAGTGGATGCAAAAGCATCAATAAAATATCGATAGTATCGATAGACTATCGATAGTTAAGGTAAAACTATCGATAGTCTACCGATAGTAATGGTTGTATCGATAGACTATCGATACTATCGATAGTATCAAAGTTCAATATTAAAATCACTATCGATAGCTGACACAGCTCTGACTGATAAATAATAATAATAAATTGTTTCAACAAACACACCAATTACCTAGCCCCAATCTAAGCGTGAGCTTGTGCTATGTTGACTAGGATAACGTATAGAAATACTTAAATACATATAAACATCCATGACTTAGGTACAAATGCTCGTGCTCATCACACAAACATTTGCCCCTTGCGGGATTCGAACCCGCAACCGCCTAGTTTAGAAGTCCGGTGCGCGAACGACTACACCAAGACGGTCGTCAACTATTGGAATAACTATCGATACTCTTTATAGTGGCCTTTTATTCAATAGTAGGAGTATAAAGTAGGAGGGAAAATCTATTTCCCACCCGGCTATCTACACATGAAAGTTCAACTTTCCGAACAGGTGAGATGAAAATAATATTTCCGTTCAGCAAACTCCAATATGAATAAAAATACAATCATATTATTTACAGAGCTATCACCCTACGTGTTGCTTAGCCGTAGAACACCCTGTATTACCTTACATAAGTGCGTTACGCATGTCGTTCAGATTGCTTTATGCTTGAGAGATCTGAGATGCGTGAATGTCTTGTGTATGTATATAATTGTAGGTACTTATTTATACGGGTAAAGGTATGCTTGGGTCGCGGTTGGGAGTTCGGAGTGTTAGGACGATGGAACGAGGGGTGGGTGGGTTAACAAGTAGAGATAGGACCCGAAAAACGGTCGTTGTTTTAGCAAAAATACAACCTTTCGTGACCTCTAAAAGTCCGCATTGCCGTTAGATATGCATGTTAACGTTAAGTAGGTATTTTTTTGACATACTGTCTATTAAGATATGTATTTCAAATAGTTAATACTAAAACAAACCTCTGTTTACATAGGTATCTATTTAAAAAGTAAGATGTTATTAGTAAAAGGCTATCTATTATTCAAGAAGATTGTAACAATTCACACAATTCAGTAATTTGGGACTCTTGCCTTGACTAGGTAATTTAAATTACGGCTTACCCACTTCCTGATGCGTAAATGAAAGTAGCGGTGTGCGTGATGGGTGGCATTATGGAATCGTGCGAAAGCGCGTTGGTAATGTAGTAAAATCGGGGCCCGCAAATGTGCGCGCGTCTCTAGCGAGTGAGTCGGCGAGTCCGCGAAGGGTCGTTTTCGCTAGTATACCGCCGAGCCGCGGCGAGAACCAAACGTTTGACGCCGTATTTTTTTGGAACCCATACGAAAACATTCGAACTCTTGTTTCTAACATCAATACACAACTGTTGAAATAAACTCAATTAAGGTCAATTGTTCAATAAAAGAATAGAAGTTTTAAATGAATAAACGTAATACCCAAACGATTATCATAATGAACTTCATTTCGGCAATAAACTTGGAAGTAATACCCGAAGAATTTACAGAGGGGTATTATCTATAAAAGCTGAGTCAGTGTAGCAGCCAAATACCCGGTCAACGGTTTTATAAACATAAAAGGTAAGAAAGAAATATATTCATGAAAAGTTTATTAGGAGAAATTTATTTCGTTTAAATTTTTCAATCTGCCTTTTAATTATTACCTTATCAACGAATCTCTTTTTATTGGTTTTCTTAGCGAGAAATGTTGTTCTGTTTTAAAATTATATCAAACTTTTTTACTATTTTAGTACCTTCAATCAATTTTTTTTCATAAACCATTAGATGATTAAGTGCCTACTTATTATATATTAAATTGTTTTGAGAAATATAATTTAGAAAATATGCTTTGCCTTTAATACATTTTTTGTGCAGCTGTTTTGTGAAATGACTAATCCACTTTTATTGTAAATATCACTTAGTTAAGTATCAATATCACTAAAATAAATATCACTTTATATTTTAATTAAACATTTGCATCAAGTTAATTAACATTTGTGACTAAACAAATTTTCCTGCTATCTACACGTCTTTTGATTTTGTAAATAAACGATTTTACTCTCGAAAAAGTTTCTAAGGCAAATCGAGTATTTGATTTGAAGGACGGAGTGTTCTCACGAACTCTCTTAAATATTTTACGCGAGCGACTTATTATTTATATGATACTACATACTTTATTACTTAAGAATACTTATTTAAGTATACTTACTTTTGTATTTGCATTGCGAAATCGGCTAGTGCTTTATCTGTTAGGTGTATAATTAAAAATATGATACGAACCGAACGAATATTTCATTGACCGATTAAACTATGTACAGTCGGCAGCACGTCAGGTTACCCATTTAAACTACGGAAATACCTTTTCTTACAATAGGGAATAGACGGCAAAAGGTAGACGGTTGAAATATTCGCAGAATATTAATAGGTACTAAATAAACTTAAATCAAAATATTAAAGGGGGCTCCCATACAGCAGACGTGACTTTTTTGCTTAATATTAATATTGGCAATAGGAAGACGCTTCGAGAGCGTCGGTGGCGCACTGGCTAGCAGGTTGCCTCTCATGCGTGAGAAACCGGGTTCGATCCCACGTGCCCCCGTGTACCAATGACTTTTTCTGAGTTATGTACATTAGTTGTTTCACTAACCGATGGTCTTAAGGTAAGAAACCTGCACATTCAGGCAACTGAATGTGTAACCAGAAGGTCAGATGGCAGTCGCTCCACTGATCTGCCAAATCCTGGATCATGGTCAGCGGACCCTGAGCCCTCGCGTGTAAGTGCACAACCGGGATAACGCTAGTATGATGAATAGGCAGACGCCTAAAATATTAACAGAATATTAATCATAAATAGTGTCTGATGTTGTATAGATAAAGGTACGGAACCCTTCGTGCGCTAGTCAGACTAGCACTTGGCCTGTTTTATACACGTAAGTTTATCTAGGTTTTTAAAGTGTGTTTAGGTTTTTTAACCTTTCAATTCTTATAGAAAGACGAATACCAAACTTTTTTCAAAATTCAGGCCGTATTGAGTGAATTTTTAAAATTATTACTACTAAAGGTACAGGAAGTAAGTATAATTGTAACTGAAACACCCCATGTGATTTAATTTGTGGTAAATTCCTGTGCATTATTATAAATACCAACATTTAAATAAGTCAGCACAATTTAACTTTTATGATTTACGTCTATTAGTTTTGACTTAAGTCTATGGCATGTTGTCATGTACAGTGGCTTAAGATAAGTTTAACAGGTAACTGCGCTCGTAAATACTGTTTTATGATGTCGAACATACAGGGTGTAAAAAGTGGGTCCCAAAATCAAGGGGATGGTTGACAGTCAAATGTCTGTTAGTCTAGTAATAATTTAGAACAATAATTTAAAAAAAAACCATCAAGTCATCAGTCTTAACTTGCTGCGGCGCGCCTCTCGCTCTTATGTAGTAGGTACGAGTACGTATGGCCACAGCTCAATCGGTTCAGCTTAGGGAACGATAAGAAAAGTCAAAAGCCTACTGGTTAATTATGAAAATGTAAACAGGCTCTTAGCAAACTCGCAAAAGTAATCGCAATGCGCAATTTAAAAGATGTAGATAGGGTGTTTATAATTTTTTTCTGTATTACACGAATACAATACACAAATACTGTATAAAACACGAAAACATCTACTTTGTTAAGATTTATTTAAAGTGTTTAATGGTTAACCCCATTTTCTATGCAGCTATAGGTAAATAAAACCTTATAAATAAAATCTTTAATGATTAATATTAGGATTAGGAACCCACTTAATAATGTTATTTAAATAAATTAATACTACTCAGTTTTGTAAGTAGGTACTTCTACAGGATAAATAATAGTATAAGTACTACTCTACTTAAATCTGGTGTAGTACTCATTTAAATAAAGTGAAAAACTTTGCTATAGCAAGAAGGAGAGTTTCTTCTTGCTTAAAGTTTTGTTATTGAAAAAAAAAACAACTAATAAAAGACAGAAAAAAACAACGGTGCTAAGTATTTTTTTTATGTATTTTTTCAAAAAAGTGAAAAAAAACCGATTGTTTTTTTTTCATTTTAGGTACTTAAACTTCAATGATAAAAGATCTGTTGATGAAAAACTAATTGTTACTTAAAGTGTCAGTTGAAAGTTGTGCCATGCACGTTAGACATAGGATTATTTCCAGGTTAATTCATCTACGACTTCTAATAATTTATTTGAGAGCTAAGCTTGTTGAAAAATATCGATACATCGATATTTTGAATTCGATAAATCGATATTTTTTGCCGATATATTGTTAACCGATAAATCGATATATCGATATAAAATATCCAATATCGAAAATTGTATCAAAAACGATATTTTTATTTTATTTATGGATCTTGGCTTGGAAGTGCCTCCACAGCCGACGCCGGCTACCAATTCTAAAGTTAGAAGATCGCTTTTTTGTGTCTGATATGTATGTTATTTTTTCTAATAAAAAAGAATAACTATAAAAATACCTTCGTTTCTATTGAGATATTTGTACATTAAAATAATTTACATTTTGCATAAAAATTACTATTGATATTATTGCGCTAGGCTAAGCTAAATACACTGTTATTTTAAAACCACAATATTTTTTTAAATTTTGCCGATCTATCGATAATTTTTCCGCGATATATCAATGCCAATATTGATTTTTTTTTAAATATCGATGTATCGATATTTTTTTTCACTTTCGACATCCCTATTGAGAGCTAGTTAGCATAGGACCTATGGACGAGTACATATGGATGACGCATGCGGCTATGCTTATCTACGCAACAACAACACTACCGCTAACATCTTGATTGCATTTGTCTCATATTTAAAAATCGAATTAATTAATTTACTAGTCATTAAGCGGCTCAAAATCATCATTAATCATAACTAAGCTGTATATTTAAGTGCTAGTGTAAAAAAAGTGCATAAACTCACGGACTTTAGTGTATATGTGTAACGGTGATAACCGGTCAATGACACTGCGAATTTGAACTTGTGAAATATTGTGAATCATTGTTTTCTCTTTATGCTTTTTCTAATTATCGTGTATATGCGTCTTAGTTCACGTATAACACATATTTAACCACAAAAATAGACTGAATTACACTGTCTTACGAACAATTTTTTTTTCGCGTTGAGGTTATATTGTTTACGTTAACAAATATCTAACCTCTAGTTGATCAACCAATTCTTTGGCTTACTTACTTACGTGATTTATATTGATTGAGTGTAATGATGCTTACTCGTAAAGCCTATGCTCGCCAGGAGGAATCTAAACTCCTACTGGCTTTGAAGGAACTGCAGGCGGCCAAGGAACGGATTGAGCAACTGAATAGGGAAAGCGAAGACAATGAGAGGATACTGTTGGATGTGCTGGATAGTAACAGTCAATTAAAGAAAGAGATGGCTGAGCTGCACACCAACTACGGCTTATTAATTGACGAACGTGACAAGCTGCAATCCGTCATAAGTGGGTTCGGGGAGTGCTGTGAGAAGTATGAGCAGAACCTCAATCGTGTAACTGCCCTTCAACAAGACCTTGATGAAGCCCGAGATCATATTCACCACTTGGAGATGGAGAAGCAAGACTACATTGACAGCCAAACCACCGTTTTATTTGACAAGTTAGTTGGTAGTGCGCCCAGCCAGATCCAACTGCACCTGGAAGTCCACCTAGTGTAACTATAGATTTAAGTAATGATTCCCCTACCACAACATCTACAGGAATTTTAAGGTGCAGTAAAAATAAATTTCAGAAATATGTTAGAATAAATAGGTTTATTAAAAAAACAAATAAATTAGTTAAAAAACAGAATTGTTTATTTACAAAAGTTAAATATATAAATGAGAGAAGGCAACTTGGTGATGAGCTAGATGCATGTTCTTTAATATTAGAAAATAGTGTGACAAAATATGAAAATGATATATTGAAATTAGAAAATGAATTAGAAAATCTCAAACTCTTATTAAAAATAATGACTGAGACATATAAATGTACTAAAAAAGAGTGTGGTGAACACATCCAGATGTTAACATCATAACTACTTGTGATTGTAATAATTCTTCTAATTCAAATTCCAACCCATTGATGATTGTTGGGTCCGGGTGTGAGTCATCATCACTCCCTCAATCAACCACAAGCCCTCTCAAACTGTCCTGTGTACAATCCAACAGTTTCCTGCTTAACGAAACTCCGTATCAGTCAACAAATAGTATAGTTATGTTTAGTGATGAGATGGGTAAAAACATGGGGCCCCTACTTGCACAATATATAGGACAAAGTGTGATAAATCACTGCATGCCTGGAGCATCTTATGATGTAATTATCAATAAAATACTTAGTTTTAAATTCAGTGAAAATACTACCCTAGCAATTTTTATAGGAAATAGAGGTAATGTAAACAAAAAGAAATTCCTTAATATTTTTGAAAGTTTGCAATTGCTAAAAATAGGTAAAATTGTTTTGTTTACCTTACCATATAGCAGCGGTTTGACAGACGAAGAAAATAATCTAAGGTATAAAATAAACCTAGACTTGCATAAATTGACATCTTATAATGTTCATAAATTCCGTATAATTGACATAAATAATTTTTTTTCAAATAAGATTTACCAGACAAGAGATAAATATTTTGTGAATAATTATCTCAAAAGACAAATAGCTATTTCGCTTTCATATTGTATAGATTATTCAGCCAAGAACTTGGATACCAAGTCTGCTTCTATTGAGCAGACCAATGACATGAATATTCAACCTTTGGAATCCGTTCCAATTAACAATCATTTAAATTAAATATTCAGACAATAGAGGAAAACTCTTGCTTACAACAAAGCCTAGCTAGCTTGGAAAGTTCAAATGATTTTAACATAGTGCATCAAAATATTCAAGGCTTATCCGGGAAAGAATTAGAAGTAGAATTATTCATACAAGAAAGGAATATTTATGTTTTATGTGTCACTGAGCACTGGCTCAAAAAGTATGAACTTATGTTGTCTCTTGAAAATTGTAGCCTTATTAGTTCGTTCTCTAGGGAGGCGGCCATTCATGGTGGGTCATTGATATTAATCAATAATAATTTAAAATGTAAAGAGCGCAAAGATATTGTATCTCTCTCTGTTGAACGAACTATTGAGTTATCATGTGCAGAGCTGGACGATTACATAATTGTTTGTGTTTATAGACCCCCAACTGGTAATTTTAAATTATTTGAGTCTATAATGGAAGAATCACTCAGGAAATTATTAACTAATAAAAAGAAAGTAGTTGTATGTGGGGATTTCAATGTCGATATTATAGATGAAGAAAAAACCTTTAGAGTGAGGTTTTTAAGCGTTTTCAAATCCTTCAATTTAATGCCTGTTTTTGCTGAACCGACTAGAATTACTGCTACAACAGCTACTTGCTTAGACAATGTATTCTGTAACTCTGTTGTGATAAAAAAATCTATAGTAAATTTTGTAAAATCCGATCACTGCGGTCAGTCAGTCACGTTTGAACACCGTTTTGTGCCAACTAAAAATGTAATTCAATTTAGACCAGTCACTGATTCCCGTAAAGAAAAATTTAAGTCTAACTTAAGTTTTAAAATTCCGCTTTTGCCTTTTATTAATGACAATGTTAATAACCAATATGAGTATTTTTTTGAAGTAGTTAAAAGTGAATTTGATAAAAATTTTCCTAAAAAGAAATTAGTTATAAACAATTTGAAACCGAAGTTCAGTGACTGGGCTACAGTAGGTATTTACGTCAGTAGGAAAAAAATGTTTGAATTATATAATCAAAAAGTATATAGAAATAATGACCCAACATTCCTCGAATATGTTAAAAAATACTCAAAGTTATTCAAGAACGTTTGCATGGTAGCTAAATGTAATTATATACGTGAAAAAATTAATAAATCCAGTAATAAAATTAAAGAAACTTGGAATATTATAAACAAAGAAACTTGTAAAACTAAACCACGTGATCACAAATTTACATTAAAAATTGATAATAAGAATATTAAATCTGATAATGAAGTTGCAGGTGCCTTCGAGAAGTACTTCTGTAATGTACCTATCGAAACCACAAAACAACTTAATTCTTGCGCTCTGCATGCGAAATCACTGCTGGTGTCTAGTGTTGACAGGTGTAATGAGGAGTCATTTGATTTCACATATATTAATCCTTTAATGATAGTAAAAATTTTCAAGGAATTAAAACAAAAAAAAACTGAGGATATATGGGGAATATCAACTGACACAATAAAACCCATTATACCTCTCGTAGCATCTCACTTAGCACATATATTCAACGAATGTATTGATCAAGGTCAATTTCCTACTTTAATGAAATATAGTAAGATTATACCTTTATTTAAGTCAGGAGAAAAAAGTGACCCAAGCAACTTCAGACCAATTTCCATTCTACCTGCATTTAGCAAAATTTTTGAAAAAGTTATATTTAATCAATTGCTCTCTCATTTTAAACTTAACAATTTACTGCACGAGAAACAGGTTGGTTTCTCCAAAGGTAGAAATACAACAGATGCTGGGGTGGCACTCGTCAAACACATTTTGGATGCTTATGAAGATAAACACGATGCGATAGGTGTATTCTGTGACTTGTCGAAGGCATTTGATTGTGTCGATCACCAAACACTCATTATTAAGCTTGATCATTACGGTGTTAGATACACCATAACGCGTCTAAACCTTTGAATTCATATCTCCCAGGCAGACTACAAACAGTAAACGTTAATGGCATTAACTCCTCAGGTGCCCCACTTCAAATGAGAGTGCCCCAGGGCTCAATATTGGGACCTTTGCTATTTTTGATCTATATTAATGACCTTCCTTTTTATGCCAAAGACTCCTGTGAGATAGTTCTGTTTGCTGATGATACTTCTCTAGTCTTCAAATCAAGAAGAGGCGAAGATTCATTTGACAATGTAAGCGGAGCTCTCTCTAAGGTATTAAATTGGTTCACTAGCAATAACTTGCTTCTTAATACAAAAAAGACTATATGTATTAAATTCACCATGCCTAACGTGAAGCAAGCTAACACAGAAATCCTACTCAACGGTGAAAAATTAGATCTATCAAACTCCACTGTTTTTCTGGGCATTACATTGGATTCGAAGTTGCAGTGGGGACCACATGTTGACGCTCTGGCTGGGAGACTTGCTTCAGCTGCCTTTGCGGTTAGAAAAATTAGACATTTGACTGATGTTGAAACAGCAAGGCTTGTGTATTTTAGTTACTTTTGTACAGTATAATGTCTTATGGTCTTCTCTTGTGGGGTTCTGCTGCGGACATAGATACCATCTTTATTTTACAGAAAAGAGCCGTTCGTGCCATTTACAAACTTAGTCCCCGCGAATCCCTGAGAGAATTCTTTAAAGAAATTAACATCCTCACTGTCGCTTCTCAATACATATTTGATAATATAATGTACGTACGCAAAAATGTAGATCTTTTTATGAAAAAAGTGATATTCATTCGTATAACACAAGAAATAAAAACAAAATTCAGATTAGTTAAAACAATTAATTCATTCTTGGGAAATTGTGTCAAATTTTTCAATAATATACCTCATAATGTTATCGAACTACCTATTAATAAATTCAAGTTACATGTCAAAACTAACCTAATGTCGAAGGGGTATTATAAAATTCAAGACTATCTTAATGACGAGAATGTATGGACAGTCCAGCCTGCACCAAACTGATGTACCTACCTGTTTATTTTGATTTGTTTTATTTTTGTGGCTGACTGAGTTTGTTCCGGCGTTTCTTCTCAGCACTTGCCAGATTGTCTGTGTCTTGTCTCGAAGCGCTAGTAGGGCCCAAAAGATAAGGAGACATGTTCTGCCCCATATGGGCCATAATTGATTGATATTTTGACGTTCATAAGTGGCATTTTGTGTCCTAAATTGAATAAATAATTTTTGACTTTGACTTTACGGGCGCACGATTTATAAAAATATAATTTTGTTATTTAGGTATAGGTACCTCCTACCTTGATTTCCTACCACTTTATCATTTTGTTTGATGAAAGCTTATAGATTAAATGTTGCAATCAACAGATAAAAACGTGATAATTTATAGTGGAAAGGAACTCCACGTTTTTTTGTAGTTTACCTGAATATAACGACACTGTCCTATGCTTTCAGAAATGCATGATAGACAATTCTATCGAAACCAAACACATTTGCATATCTACTTAAGGCCAGCAAAGCATGCTCTTAACTTCTTAGTCTGCTACTTAGCCGTCGCTAAGCAGCGGTCGTCTACTACCGTGCACATGGTAAATACTAGTTATTAACTAACTAATAATAGATTAAATTTGGAGCATGTCAGCCATTTTTATATTAACTATGTGTTACCTATATGATACAAGTACACAGCTGCAGAAGTAGCGTAACAGAAAAAAAGCTGAGTAGGTAGGTATAACATAAATGCATATGTATTACAATACTAAAATAATAACCAGACATAATTAATAGACCAAATGACATCGTTTCACATCAACTTTACAAAGTTCTTATTACATTTTATTCAAAGCCAGCCTGGCTTTATGCACATAAAGTTAATATAACTATACAAGGTGTCCCAAGTGTATGCCACACTGAGGGAAAGTGTCTCAAATATTGTAGATAAATAATTTTTTAAATTATTCCTCAGTAATCGCCTGTATGCACTGAGAATCGAACCCGCCATATTATGGTAAAAAATACCCTTAATTTCAAATGGACATTCTCTTCCCTACTGGTAGTAGGTACTGGTAAGTAAGACTGAGGCCCATGGACATTTGCAAAAGTAAGCTAAGCAAGCGAGTTTGCTTTCCTGAAATAATAAATGTAATAATAACTTTTATTTAAGGTGCAATACAGTATGTCCCGCGATAAATTGCAATCAATCCTAAAAGGAGACTAATTTAGACCAAAATTATCTAATAACAAAAAAATATTATAATTTTACGACAGTCTACAGTCGCAAACTTGCAGAAATGATTGCAATCCGCAACTTTGGAAGGTCGTAGAGTTGTAGAGTGTTTCTTATGTAAGATCGTATTAGTTCTTTTTTAGGGTTCCGTATTATTAAAAGATGATGCTATAGAGAATAATAATTCCTTCAGAACTTTTCCGGTATTATGGGTATAATTTTGAAAAATTTGGACATAATAAATAATAACACGCTGCAAAAAAGCATCTTTGTTACAAAAATCTAAGTTTCAGCCCTGATAGCTACACGGTACCTGATACAAACTATATTATCTAGTAAAAAATATTCCTTCCAATTGACCCCGTTAAACGTCGTAAAATTTAGGCTGTATTTTTACCATTTAGCAGGTTCTGTTCAGTTGTTATGTTATAATTTATAAATTTGACGTTAAATTACTTTGAATAGTTGCGGAAATCACTAATGAATAAATTGCATTTTGAAAGTTATGCCCGTATTATTACTAGGCGGTATACTTGCGCGTTAAGTTTACCTTTAAGCGCGAGTTCAACTCGCACTTGGCCGGTTTTTGTTATTAATAGGCTTGACCGAATCTTACGTATGGTAGGGGACGATGTGATTACTTTTAAAGTTACTGCAATTTAAAAAGTGTGGTAGGTACGACCTTTGCAGGTCGGTATGGTTTCCTTTCAATATTCACTGGAAAGGATACCTATTTGAATTTGTATTTTCGTACTTACAGTAAATTGCGCTCGGGTGGATTCGAATTGGGTCGCTGGTAAATGTTGGAAAATTAGAATCCGGAACGGAATTGTCAATGGTAAGCTGATGATTTTCAGATTTAGATATTATATTTTGCTTTTGTTTGTTACTCACAATCGTAAAAGAATGCTAACCTCCTTATCTTGTAAAGATACACAGATTACAAATGAAGAATCGTTATTTAACAATAACGATTCTAAGACATAAGTAATGTTTTTACGGTTGTTCCCAGAGGTCCACGATTATATAATTATTATTTTCTCAACGGATCCATGAACCAACCAATGTGACCGCGCATTTATCGTGCGGCGCGGACAAATAATTACGATAACTGGACGGCAACGGGAGTACGAGTCATTTTGTACTATTGAGTCCTCGCAGACGAAGTCAACAGCTAGTGATACAATAAAAGTGGAAGTAGGAAACACTTATCTGTACGTAAAAGTTGCAAACATAATAAAATATAAGAAAAAACGGCAATATCATAGGTCATTCGAAACGAAGAATAAAATATAATATTTTTTTTTTCGTAGAAAACCGATTTCGATATTAATGATCAGCTGTCATAATTTTGTATATAAAACGTAAACTGTTTAAGTATTATTTTCTACGCGACGTAGATAAGGTAGGTTATCAATAACCTCTGTTTGCAAGATTCCATGTTTCTCCGTAGTCCAACTTTTCTAACATCCATACAAGTCTTCGCAACTTTTATTTTTTAGCACTTTTTCAACTATACGGTACAGTGGCGCACATACATATTATATAAACTATTTGATAGAGACTTATTTTGTTTTTTTGAAAGAGAAAAGTAACAATGCTTGGTTTGGTTTATTTAAAAAAAACATGAAATTTATTGGTGTCATTTACATAAAAAGACAATCTTTGTTTCCAGACTTTAGATTGGCTAAAATAATTAATTCATTTTTGAGAAATTGTATTAAGTTTTTTAACAATACCACACAATGATATCGAACTACCTATTAAAATAGGTTCAAGTCGCCTATGTCAAAAAAACTACCCTAATGTCTAAAGGGTATTATAAATTTCATAACTATCTTGATGACGAGAATTTAGGGAAGGTTCAGCCTGCACACAACTGATTACCTACCTTATTGTTGTCATTTTTATTGTAACTTTTATATTTTTTATGGCAGCTAGTGGTGACTGAATTTGTTCTAGTGTTTCTTCTCAGCACTTGCCAGATTGTCTGTGTCTTGTCTTGAAGCACTAGTAGGGCCCAAAAGATAAGGAGACGTGTTCGGGCAATATTACTGATTTTTACATTTTGACGTTCATAAGTGACATTTTCTGTCCTAAATTAAATAAATTATTTTTGACTTTGACCTATCTGACTTTGATCTATTGATCAATAAATACCGGGAGATCTTGTAGAGTACTTTTATTGTATAGTATTTGTTTTTATTAAAAAAAACTTTAGATTTGCCACAAAAAAGCTTGCAGAGCAACAATAACTAAATATAATATACTTAAAGAAGAAAAAACTATTTTGCGTGAAAGTGTACACCTATGTGAACCTGAAGAGAATAGCAACTTGGTCGTGCAAGCATTGGCGGAATTACATAAAGATTCGGACCCTATACCGTTTTACAAAAACGCCGTGAAAAATTCACTTCGGACGCAAGTTACCTAATACCTTAGTTTGATAGTCGCCCGGCTACGTCTATAAGCGAAATCTAAGCCCAGGGTGGCGAGCGGAAAAAAGAAATATACTTACTTAAATGTTGAATCACGCCACGAGCCGCCGCTGCCGCCGCACTATGGCCGCAGTTTTGGACAGATTATGAGATAGCAGCCATGAATGCAATTAAATCTACGTTTCCTGCAATTGCGATAAGTGCTGCTTGTATCACTTTTAAAATGTAGTTTAGAGACTTCATTTAACTGACATCGAAGGTAATCGTATAATAGAGATACATATGTCGTTTAGTAGCGTTAGCACATTCGTCAGTATTTCACATGCCTGAAGGCTATTTAGCTGGGACCAACAGCTACGAAGATGTGAATGATATAAATAATAATGTCCTCCTAGCCGAATTTCGACAACGGCGGCCTATCTCAACAGAGATTAGCCAACTGCGCGGGACATTATAGTGCCTAAGTGTGTGCGCAATACACAGGTGCACTCTCTGTTTCTTCACTCTCATAATTCGGTGAGACGGCCGTCCGACATGACCGTAGAGAGATCAGGCGCAGGACCAACGGCTTAACGTGCTTTCCGAGGCACGGGGGTGTTATAATGTGAATGATATATTCAGTGGCTGAACCCAAAACTTATTAGGACGTAACAACCAGCGACATCTCACAATCAAAAACCTGAAGGGATGGCACTCTCGAAAAAATTTTTTTTTTTTGGGAAAAACCAAATCTATTCTAATTTTCATTTTATGAAAAAAACGAAGCTTCAAAACAGGCTTTCGATGTGTAGCAGGCCATCCTTCACTCTGCACCACGTAAAAAAAGGTTGAGACACAATATTAATATTTAACTTACGCATACGAGAGATAGTGGACGACTTTGTGCGTAGACAAATAGAGACTCTCTAAAACGTTTGTGTCATCTCCTGGTCATAAATTTATTATGAAAATTAAAAACCTTTTTTAATTTTCTTATTTAAAAATAAGTTAATTTTCAGCACTTATCCAATTAAACAGTTAACTAACTGTTTAGTGCTGATAAAATTATTTTGAAAAATAAAATAATTTGCATGTAACGAACTGATAATCCCTTATCATTTTAATTGGATCACCTCCCGGTGATCCCCGACAAAAAATCCTGTTACGGTATGACTTCAAATCGTCTCTACAAAACGTTAAGGCGTTTTTGTATTTTTATAAGAACATGCCCTTTATTTACTAAAATATCAAAATAATCTGAATCTGAAAACCTTTACTTTTTGTTTTTTATTATTATCAGGAAATAAATAAAATAAATAAATAAATAAATTGTTTCCACAAACACACCAATCAATGAATCTTAACAAAAAAAGGCCTTTTCCAACTGAGGGTACACTAACTTTCCAGTAATGGTAAAATTAATTAAGGACAGAGACTTTAGTCTAGAACAAAAATGTACTACAGAAAAGATCATACACAGGCACGCGACGATGTGACGCAAAATTGTCTGGTCATAAAGACTTGCGTAGCCTTGTGGATGAAGGTCCTTAGAAGTCAGACGCGTAAAAGCTATCCCCTAGGTCTCCAAGTGTGTCAGATCGTGCACGGACCGGCCGAATTAAGAGAACGTAATAATGTAACTCTTTACTCCGTAATGGTGTTTTGTCCGATTCAAACCGACTGCAAATAGAGTGTTGTGTGATGTTATTAGACAGGCATTCTTCCGATACAGTCTCACTTTTCAGTAGTGCATTTTTTTCAACAATACTGTTTAAAGGTGGAATTTATTTACAATACAACTTTTACAAAAGTTGCCATTACTCAGAGGTTAGTGAACCTGCAGTTCCAAAACTATTGTTTTAATAAAGATTCGTTCCCTGTTTCATTTGATCCACGATTTACAGGACCACACTATATATCTAATGATTGACATTAAATTGAGAAGTTTGAAGCCCCTTTCATCTGACGTGAATCAATGACACGCGCTTTTGTTACCGTGTCTTAGTTTTGGTGAGAAAATGTTAGACATTAACGGACCCACCCAACATTGACCTTCAGCCAATACTTACAAGGTCAGCCAAAAGCAGACGCATGGAACTGTCAGAATGCCGTAACACGATATTGTAACTTTTACAAGAGAAAAAAATGTACGATCTATAAACGAGGTGTTCTTATCGATCCACCTCCAAACAAAGAGTCGACCCGCTTGCTCGTCCCCAAAATTTGGACAGTACATTAATGTGATGAGTCTTTTTACTCTATCGTGATAAGGTAGGGCAATGGCTTCAACACCTTATTTGCTGTTATTTAAATGAAGGCACTTATTATTATTATTACATAATCCCACTATATAATATTATAAATGCGAAAGTTTGTGAGTGTGTGTGTGTGTATGTTTGTTACTTCTTCACGCAAAAACTACTGAATAGATTTCGATGAAACTTTACACAAATTTAGCTTATACATTGTAATAACACGTAGACTATATTTCATAAAGATACGTATTTAAATACCGAAGTTATGACGATAAGTGTTAATGAAGCCGGAAAAAAAACTGTAATTTTCGAGCTATTTTCGCGTACGCTGCAAAAATTGTAAGAGTTACACCAATATAATGTATGGCAGAAATGTTTGCCTTTAATAGTTCTACAGAAAAGTGCACTATAAACTTTTTTATGGTAATAATAGTGTTTTACAGTAGTGCATTATTTAACAAGGTAATTTCATAAGAACTGTATTAGTATTTGTCCAAAGCAATACTTTATTATTCACAAGCATTTAATTTAGATCATAATTTCCTTTTACACCATTCAATTAAAATAATTGTCTTAGGAGATCTCATAGTTTTAAAATACCATATGCTTATGATGGCGCCACGAGGGACGCGCTGGACGGCCCGTGGCGAGTGTCGGTGGATTTAATGTGTACAATCATAATGTGTACAACTTTTTCGTGGTTTTGAATTATAAAACCGCCCTTATCACCTTAAGTCCACCATCTGCTTAGACTACAAAACAAGGGAAATGCATAAACCCGCCCCTGGCAGCATGCTTTACACCGACGATGTTGCATTACTGAGCGCTTCCGAGTGAAGAAACGCCGATAACATCAGCAAAAGTAGTATTCGCGGTGCTCTATTGCAATGGTGCATATTGATCGTGTGGGACGAATGCACAATGTCGCATAAGCGAGCGATTGAAGCACTGGATCGCAGCATGCAAGACATTCGGGGCAATCGAATCTTGATGGGTGGAGTGGTCGTCTTGCTGGCAGGTGATTTCCGGCAGAAGTTGCCGGCTATCGAGGGAGGTACCGCAGCAGATGAGATAAATGCATGCCTCAAGGCTTCTTCGTTGTGGGCTAAAGTAGAGCGCTTACAGCTGATTACTAACATGAGTGTCCAGCTCTTCAATGATCAGGAGTCTGGACTTTTGGCACAAACGCTTCTCGAGGTCGGCGAAGGTCGCATGCCGACGGATGCTAACGACCAAATAACCTTTAACAGCCTATTTAGCAATGTTGTTAGCTCGAAAGATAACCTTATTAATGAGGTATTTCCGAGTTTACAAGAAAACCTGGCTAACGAGGAGTGGTTGTGCGAAAGAGCTATGGCGCCCAAAAACGAATTGGTAAAAAATAAAATAAAAGAATATTAGAGCAAGTTCCTGGTGATGTGAGGACCTACGTGTCAATAGACACGGTGATGACAACTGACGACGCAACTGTTTACCCAGCAGAGTTCATAAATTCCCTCGACCTGTCAGAGATCTCCCACAAGTTGGAACTCAAAGTTGGTGTGCCTGTCATACTGATCCGTAACCTGGACGCGCCCAGACTGTGCACCGGCACTACGTTACGCATCACAGAGCTGAGAAGGCACATCGTCCAGGCCACCATTCTTACTGAAGGGGCCAAAGGAGAGACGGTATTGATACCCAGAGTCCCTATAATACCCACAAACTTACCCTTCCAGTTCAAACGCCTACAATTTCATTTAAAAGTTACTTTCATTATCATGATAAATAAAAGTTAAGGACAAACTCTAAAAGTAGCCAGCATTTACCTGGGCACCCCCTGATCTCCCACGTACAACTGTACGTGGGTTGCTCGCGTGTGTCAGAAATCTTTTTATTTATGCAGAAAACAATAAGTCCCGCAATGTTGTTTACCGCGATGTGCTGAAGTAAAATGATTTCTAGCTATCTACGACCCGAGACCCGAGATTCTGTCACTCATCAAATTTTGTAAATTGATCTTTCCGATGCTCAAATTTAAATTGTTTTGCTTCTAAAATTGTAAATAGTTATAGTTACGCAATTTATTTTCCCTAATAAGCCGCAGGTAACACCGCGGGGCACAGCTAGTTATTCAATAAAAATATAAAAATCTTCTCGTCTCAATTACCTCAGTGCCTAAAGGCGAAAGTGTACATACGGATCCGAAACATGGTCTCTATCTATGGGTCTTATAAATAAGCTTAAGGACTCACGCAACGAGCGATGGAGAGGGATATGCTCGGTGTTTCTCTACGAGATCGAATCAGAAATGAGGAGATACGTAGAAGAACGAAGGTAACGGACATAGCGCGAAGAACTGTTGGCCGTTGGGGCAGAAAAGTTCTAGAGGGGAGACCCTTTGATCAAACGCGAAGTGTGGGACGTCCACCGACAAGATGGACAGACGACCTTGTAAAAGATCGCAGGATCACACTAGATGCAGACCGCTTGCAACCCGTCGCTGTGTAAGACCGTGGGGTAGGTAGTATATTCAACCGCGGACGTCCTACGGCTACGAATGATGATGATGTATAAAAATGACACCGTTACAGCGATGAACTAATGATAACGTGCGTGTCTCATTTAAATTTCATAGAATTTAAAAATATGTACCTATCCTGCGTAGTCAGAATTAAAAATAGTTGAACGTTGTAAGAAACGTTGACGTATAATATTGCGAGGGAAAGGAAATTATCACGACAAACGACGCTCATCAGCAATCAGCTTGATTCTCGATTCGATGGTTTGGCATCGTTAGACTCTAAACTAATTAAAAATTATAACGACAAATTGAAAACGGGTACAATCCTATATTGAAGCGCTGCTGATAAACCGAGTGTACATAACAATTTTCGAGTTTTATACTCAGACCAAATAAAAAAACCTTTTTTTTGGTCTGAGGTTTTACATGGAAAGTCTTTGAACAAAATAGGCTCTAGAGTCCGCCTGGAAATGCTCAATTGCTCGTCGCCTCGTTGATGTTTCTGGACACTTCACGCGCACCATCGAAATTTTTGGCATAACGGCCTGTTTTTAGTCTGCCAGACTTAGGTTTAATATCCAATATGTAGCCAGTTGCTTCCAGGCGAGTAGGGAAGAGCGTCGAGTTAAGCAACGAACCGGTGCCGGCGAAATCGTTGACAAAATTAACCTTGTGTTTTTATCAATGAAAAATTGATCCGTAAAAACATTGACACGGTTATGCCAAATTATTTAAAAGTTAGCCTTCCATATTTATTTATGGTGAATTTCAAATTTTTTTTCTGCACAATGTTGGAGACAAGATATAAATTTATGATAACATTATAGAAAAAATCCTTTTACTAGGATATTACAAGTTTGTACGGAACCCACAGGGCCTGAAGCTGTCTCGCACTTGTCCTTTTTACTGCACCATAGAAACCAGAAAAAACAGATTAGCTTGAAAAACGTTTATTTTATTTTAGCACCTTTGTGCACTAAAATCAAAATAACTATTAATTTTTAAAAAGTTGTTTAACTATTCTTACCATTTTAAAATTGGCAATAATTAAGCAATTTTTTTAAACATTTGGCACGATCCGCTTGATACTGTTTATTAACACAACAGGCTATGAAAGTCAGTAGTTAGAATTAGGATTTTTTATTTTTTTATTATAAAGGTGTTCTGCTAAGGTTTTACACATTCGAATAACATTGGTTTTAGGTGGCTCAAGTAACTATGAGATAGCCCAAAAAATACAGAACACAAAAAAGTCTTCATTTGTAGAAATTACATAAACTTATATACGCCGAGGAAAAATTTTCACAAAAAAAGCAATATCTCGAAACTGGTAACACTTTTACTTGAACTTTTTTTGGCATATAGTAAATCATACTGTGACCTATTCGCAGTTATAGGATTATCCTTCATTTTTTGGACACCCTGTATAGGTACAACCACACTTTGTAGTATATTGCAGGAATTGCTAAGGAAGAAACATAGCGATAAATTGTTCGAAATTGTTTTAACAAACCTCACCTCACCAATAAATACAATGTTACAGTTACAATGTATAAACAAATAATGCCTTACGCTTCATTTCCGTACTTTGTTTACTAGTTAAGATGGGCTACGTGCACAATTACATTAAATTTACGCATCAGGAAATAGAATGTTGAATTTAATTAGTTTATATTAATTACTGTGTATTGATATTTATCTATAAATAGAGTAGGTAAATGATAATAAAACTGTGTTACTCAGGCTGCAGGCTGTCGGTAGGGCACCAGTTATCATTAGATTTTTTTTATTTACAAAACTTAGTTATCTTCATTAGATTATACATGGCATGTTACATGTATAATTCAATCAAATTATGAAACTAAGCTCACAAAAATACTAGTATGAAAGTACTAGAACAATACTCAATATTATAAATGAAAATAATTAGAATTTGGCCTTTGGTTTTATTTAAATTAATCTTATTCTTAAAACAAAATTTTATCATTCAAATAAATACACAGCTAGCTCTGCTGTTTGTTTTATTAATAAGAAATAACAGAGCGAGCTGTATATTTGTTTAAATTTTGTTTTACGATCACCCATCTCTCTCATCTCATCTAAGGAACTCTGCATCTTCTTTTTATGACGTAAAATAAATAACTGTTTCGTACTCGAATCTGCAGTTATGCCAGAGGTCTTGGAATGTAGGTACCCTAAGTTTTCACGCGCTGTCCATCGTCCGTCCGACGAAAATCTATGGAATTCAGTCCGAGTCCCTAGCGGCACTATGGCGAAACCAGTATTTGTTTTTTGAGATTTTTCACTAAGCCCTCTTTACATGATCCTGGTCGAATCATATCGCATGTTTCTCCGACCAAAACGGTGGAATACACCTACATTGAATATGTCAGATGCTGCCTTCTGCTCAGAGCTCTAAGTATTTTTGAATCATTTGTCATCTTAAAACTCCGCATCTTTGAAACACTCGATCGACTGCACTCGACCGCTCGATACCGCAACGACTGCCCCTACCTACCCAGTCGTCACAGCAGGCGAGCGATAGAATAAACGTTAAAATCAATGTGCTGCATGTAAATAATGTCGCACTCGCCAACAGAATGTCATGCGAGTGATTCAAAAGTAGAATTCCCAAGCGTTAGTTTATCTGTATCCGTTGTTATAATTTTTTACTCAATTCACCGTTTTGGCGGTATTTTCAAAAACTTTACATCATCTTATAAGTCCTACTATTTAAGTGGTTATGTTCAGATTTTTAGTTCTGTGTTGGCTGGCCCATCAGTCAAGATAATTAAAAAGTGTAGTTATCTACTTATTTCACGAAGAAACAAACTCGACATAATTTATTTTTGGAATCAGTGCCAATTTGCCGTACGAAATTTCCTTAACAGACGAGGATGGCACCGTCTAAATAAATAAAATTTGTCATATCGTATCTCTCTTTGTAGAAGCATAGGTAGAACTCTCGAAGTTATTATTAACTTTAATGCCCGTACTTTTTTGGAGCTTCATGGATGTACTATCCACGAGGTGAAACCAGTGCAGCGTGCTGACCACTAGACCAACAAGGCAGTCTGTTAATCATAAAAGTAGATTTTGTAAGTTATAGTTATCGTTAGGCGATACCTTGTTCACATTTAATATTCGTTTCATTTAAAATAAGGATCGCTAACCCTACAGTCCATTGAACAATAACCGCTCAGCACGATCCGCCTCAACTATTGTGAAGTGATTCATTATGACGGAACAAATTGAATTATTGTACCTATAGCAGTCAGCCACGTAAATAAACACCACGTTAAATTACGGGCCTTCCAAATAAACATCCAAGTTTTTTACGGCTTCAAGGGAAAGTATACGAAATAATCGCTATTTTAAACGTACATACGAAATCAAAGTTGAGATTGTTTGAGATAAGTGAACATTATACCATCTGTCTATGGGTCTGATGGGTATATTGCGTAAACAAACAGTGTCAAATTTCTTAAGGGGGTGCAGCGCGAAGTAAGTCGAGTAAGTCTAAACGATCTTCAAACAGAATCGAATTTATTAATATTAGTAATTAGATCCATTTGTTTTAGACTTGGAGATTTAATTAGAACAATAGTTTTGTTCTGCGCAATGCGCAAAACCCCCTTAAGAAACTTGACACTGTTTGTTAAAAACTGAAAATTGATCATATTTTCTTATTTATATTTTATTCATGTATATTAGAAAGGGTGCGTATTACAATACCGAATTTTAAAATACCGAATTTCATAAGCCCTACGAACGGAAGGCCGAATTTTAGAATGCCGAATGTTTATATGATCGAAAGTGCTAAATACCGAAAGTTTGAAATTCCGAAAATTCAAAATACCGAATCTTATAAGACCTATAATTGGAATGCCGAATACTAAAATGCCGAATTTTAAAATACCGACTGTTTATATGACCGAAAGTTTAATATACCGAAAAATTTAAAACCCGATGATTAAAAATACCGAATTTTACAAGACCTATGAACGAAACGCCAAACAAATTGTATACCATTGAGATTGAGGTTCATTAAGAAAAACAAATTTTGATTGACCCCGACTCGCCGTGGTCCTTCGCCGTGGTACTAGTCTGCCCGATACTAAAGTGTAATTCAAAAGCCGGAGGCGCGGAGGGAGAGCAGCCCTCGCCCGCTGCTCGCCTCCGCAGCTTCGGCTTGCTGGTCGCCGAAATGCATGCTGCTACATGCATGCCTGTTTGATTGCTTGCATGCTGCATGCCTGCTTGCTACATGCATGCATGCCTGCTTGCTTGATTGCTTGCATGCTGCATGCCTGCTTGATTGCTTGCATGCTGCATGCCTGCTTGATTGCTTGCATGCTGCATGCCTGCTTGCTACACGCATGCCTGTTTGATTGCTTGCATGCTGCCTGCCTGCTTGCTTTTGAACTTTTGCTTTTGGATTTTGAACTTCGGTGTACTAACTGTAGGTATATTAATCTTCGGGATTTTAAACATTCGGGATATGAACCATCGGTATTTCAAACTTTCGGGATATGAACCTTCGGTATTTCAAACTTTCGGGATTTCGAACTTTCGGGATTTTGAAATTCGGCATATTGAGCTTCGGTACATCGGGTATAGGTATTTCATTCGTTCGGTATTTTGATTTTCGACGTTTCAAGCGTAGGTATTTCATTTGTAGGTATTATGAACTTTCGGTATTAAAATACCTGCGGAATATCAATACAATCATTGTCATGTACGAATTATCGTTTCATGCGTAAAAATCACCAAGTTTTCGAGAAAAAATGCTCTAAGATATCATAAGCTACAAGTCATGTTTATTTTATCATAAAGAATTTGCTTTAAATTTCAACAAGACGATGACCTTGTGCAATGATTAGGTTAACGTAAATAAGTTGTTTTCACGTATTTAACTAATTCAGCTCATCGTACAAGTGACTTTAAAATACGTTAGTTTTCTCAATTTCGTGCAGGACCCCCTTAATTGTATACGTGCTGTTTCCCTGCACATGTGCCGATTGTTAGCAAACATGCATGGTTGCACCATGCGTTCCATAAAAACTTGAAGTTAAAAATTAAAACCGCTTTTAAAAAACTAACTGAAAAGTAAATAATAATTTGAGAAAACCAAAAACAGACGTAGGTAGCTAGGGCAATAGTAGATTCTGAAACAAAATACAGTAAAATAATCTTTTTTCCGCTAACAAACACAACAAGAGCATAAAAAGATCCCGTCTAGAGTAGGTAGAGTTTTATGCTGAAGTTTTAAACACTGCTTTTCACTTTAATTGCGAGGAAATGAAGTTTCAACAGTAACACGACTTTGGCTAGTTTTGACGATCATAATTAGTTTCTAACTACACAATTCTTCTTAAAATATATTTTTAAATTACTTGTAACATTTGGTATGGTCAGACCCTTAAAGATTAATATCAAGTTATAAATATGTGCGTACGTTTTTAGGGCTCCGTGCCCAAAGGGTAAAAACGGGACCCAATTACTAAGCCTCCGCTGTCTGTCTGTCTGTGTAATGACGTATTTCTGTTGCTACTAAAACTACAAACACTAAAAACAAAGATACAGTAGATAAGTAAGTAACAGTAGATAAGTTTTGATGAGAATTAGGTTAGGTTTAGGTAGGTCTAAAATCATAAAATGCTTTTATACTATTGTGCTAAAAAAGTCATTTTTTATAGGCTTTCCTTGACCTATAGAACCAATACGAGTAAGAAAAGTGAAAATTTAATTTTTAGAGTCTGTGCCACTTTCCCGAGTTAAACAGACGACTAAAGCATCGACTCCAAAAAAATTGTAAAAGTCTCAAGTTATTATTTCTTATTCAAATTTAATGTATTTTATTTGAAAAATAAACAGTTTGACATATTTTTTTATAAAGAGATTATAAAAGCGGACCCAAAGCACAACTCAAAGGTTTATGTCTCTCTAACATAAGTTGTTAAGGAGTGGACCTGGTAATTCATCAGATCCACATCATCAGTAATCATCATGTTAATTACGAAGGAACCATAATAGAGTAATCGAATTGCCGGAAGCCATCACTAGTTTTCTTTATCAATTCCACATCACAAATGATGCTCTATTCCTGAAATCTACAAGTCACAAATCCAAACAGTAAAATCAGTAGGTATAGATGTGCCTTTACTATTTGAAGACACTTGTAGTCTTTTTGGTTAGAATAGCATCAAATTGTCGTCGTTGTGTTTCTAATAGGTTGAGGAAAAAATTTCTTCGCATTTTTAAAGAAAATTCCAAACATTTTTATTATAGTTTATTTACATTTAACTAAAGTATGTAGGTACCATTTTGTTCGATTTTTTTTTCCGTCTTGTAGGTTGCGGCATGATCCCATTGCTATAGAAATTTTCAGGGTTTCTGTTAAAAATACCGCGACAAGTGGTTTTAGCAGTCCTGTCGTGATGTTAACCTGACACTGCCTAGAGAATTCTGAAGAGAGCGAAACAGGTTGAAATCTGAAGGTGCAAGGTCAGGACTATACAGCGGATGCATTAACACCTCCCAGCCAAACCATCTTAATTTTTGCGTAGTGGCTAAAGATGTGTGAGGTCTAGCGTTATCATGATGAAAAACCACACCCCTTCTGTTGATTAATTCCAGCCGCTTTCTCTTAACTTTTTGCTTTAATCTTATCAGTTGTTCACAGTAGAGTTTAGAATCGATGGTCCTGCCTGGTGGTAACAGCTCATAATGAATAATGCCCTTCCAATTCAACCACGCACACAGCCTTGTTGCGAGTTAACCCGGGTTTCGCCACAGTCTGTGAAGCCTGGCCGACCTTTGACCATGACCTTTTTCGCACGTTCTTGTCGTACGTGATCCACTTTTCATCACCAGTTATCAGCTTCTTCAAAAATGGTTCGGTTTTATTACGTCGCAATAAAGAATCACAAATGAGTACACGGTTCATTAGGTTTCTTTCAGTGAGCTCGTGGGGTACCCAAATATCGAGCTTTTTTGTGTACCCGGTTTTTTTCAAATGCGCTAAAATTGTTTTTGGTCAATTCTCAGTTCTTTAGCTACGTCTTAACTACTGATATGCCGATCTTGCTCCACTTTTTCAAAAATGAATATTATCCGTAATATTATCCGCGACCAGAGCGACGTGCATCTTTGACATCAAATTTTTTTCGGATTGAAAACGCTTAAACCAAATTTTGTGCTACTCTCACAGACACTGCACTAGATCCATAAACATCGCAAATGTTTTTTGCGGCATGTGTTGCATTTTTACCTTTTTTGTAGTAAAATTTTAAAATATATCGAATTTCTTCATTAGATTCACTCATCTTGATAGTACGAAAAACAAATTAAAAATACACATTTTCTTAATTTGAATTTGGAATTATCTTCTTTAAAATTTAACCTAACCTAACCTAACCTAACCTAACCTTTTAATGATACCAAAACCAGCCAGATACAAATAGTACAGCCAAAGAGATTTTATTACGAGTTCATACATACTAAACTGCGAAAGGACTTTCGCCCCAACCTAATATTTCGGCAAGTTACCGTAGCAAATTCCTATCAATAATTTCAAACATTGAGAAAAATCAAGCCTTGAACCAACAACACTGGAGCCTTTCAGCAAACACGACGCGGAGGCCTAATCTCTGAAAAAACAAAAGTGATTGAATTGTTCCTGTTTTAGGTTTACAGCAAAGTCTGTGATGACGCAATGTCTATTTTTTAAGATTAGCATATTGTTCCATTATTATGAAATACAATTTATTAATAAAAATTAAGATAAATTATTTAACCTTACGACAAGGACCCTTTTTATAATTTTTGGTTTTATATTGTATTAAATAATGTGATATTATATTATATACATATGATGAAATTATAATATATCAATATATTATGATTTACCTACATTAATTAACCCTTAGTTTTAGTAATACTACCAAGTTTACTTCCTACATAAAATAAAAATATGGTCGGCGACGTAGAATAATATTCCACTAGAATAATACGAATCTTCCGTTACACTCTTATAACGGATATAGGATTCCAACACTCGCCACAGACATTCTAACCGGAGAAATGTGCATCTAATTTTTTTCTTTAAAATGGAGACATTTTAGAATGGGAATATTAAACGTATTTCAAGCATTTCAACAAAAGTGCGAAAATGGATTAAAAAAAATAATTTATTAGATACTATCTCTCATAAATTTTGACATAAATTATATAATACTCTAGATAGAAAGTAAAATCATGCCAGCTGAAATGTGAAATGTTCTACTATGATCTGGATATTTTCTATAAAAGGATGAATAGGCTGTTTCTAATGAGGAATGTTGCTGCTGCTGCATATTGCTTTTTTTTTTTCATTTCAGGGAGACCTAACCTAAATCAGTCAATAACTACCTACACGTAACATTTGCATTTCTTTCCAGTTCCTATTTTAGTTGAAAACAGACTGAAGTTGCGAGAAAACAAAATGAAAAGTCAAATCGCATTGATTTTTGTAAATTATGACGGATTTTTTAATGTTTATTTTTAAAGGTGTAAGTGTATTTTATTACCTTTTTTACAAGATATAGTTTACTACAAACAAAGCTGAGGAATTATCCCAAATAAAATAATATTTTTTTTGTCTTCCTAATTAAGTATTGTCATATTGTAATAAGTAAAAACGTAAGAGGATCACAAAGATTTCAAAATTTACAGAATAAGAATAGCTAATGTTAACAAGACGACACAAGACTATATTGAAAGGGTGAAACAAATCGCAGAAGTTAGCCGAAAATTGTTCGCCGCAGCAGCTTCTCTAAACAGAACTTTTCCGGTATTATGGGTATAATTTTGAAAAATTTGGACATAATAAATAATAACACGCTGCAAAAAAGCATCTTTGTTACAAAAATCTAAGTTTCAGCCCTGATAGCTACACGGTACCTGATACAAACTATATTATCTAGTAAAAAATATTCCTTCCAATTGACCCCGTTAAACGTCGTAAAATTTAGGCTGTATTTTTACCATTTAGCAGGTTCTGTTCAGTTGTTATGTTATAATTTATAAATTTGACGTTAAATTACTTTGAATAGTTGCGGAAATTACTAATGAATAAATTGCATTTTGAAAGTTATGCCCGTAATATTACTAGGCGGTATACTTGCGCGTTAAGTTTACCTTTAAGCGCGAGTTCAACTCGCACTTGGCCGGTTTTTGTTATTAATAGGCTTGACCGAATCTTACGTATGGTAGGGGACGATGTGATTACTTTTAAAGTTACTGCAATTTAAAAAGTGTGGTAGGTACGACCTTTGCAGGTCGGTATGGTTTCCTTTCAATATTCACTGGAAAGGATACCTATTTGAATTTGTATTTTCGTACTTACAGTAAATTGCGCTCGGGTGGATTCGAATTGGGTCGCTGGTAAATGTTGGAAAATTAGAATCCGGAACGGAATTGTCAATGGTAAGCTGATGATTTTCAGATTTAGATATTATATTTTGCTTTTGTTTGTTACTCACAATCGTAAAAGAATGCTAACCTCCTTATCTTGTAAAGATACACAGATTACAAATGAAGAATCGTTATTTAACAATAACGATTCTAAGACATAAGTAATGTTTTTACGGTTGTTCCCAGAGGTCCACGATTATATAATTATTATTTTCTCAACGGATCCATGAACCAACCAATGTGACCGCGCATTTATCGTGCGGCGCGGACAAATAATTACGATAACTGGACGGCAACGGGAGTACGAGTCATTTTGTACTATTGAGTCCTCGCAGACGAAGTCAACAGCTAGTGATACAATAAAAGTGGAAGTAGGAAACACTTATCTGTACGTAAAAGTTGCAAACATAATAAAATATAAGAAAAAACGGCAATATCATAGGTCATTCGAAACGAAGAATAAAATATAATATTTTTTTTTTCGTAGAAAACCGATTTCGATATTAATGATCAGCTGTCATAATTTTGTATATAAAACGTAAACTGTTTAAGTATTATTTTCTACGCGACGTAGATAAGGTAGGTTATCAATAACCTCTGTTTGCAAGATTCCATGTTTCTCCGTAGTCCAACTTTTCTAACATCCATACAAGTCTTCGCAACTTTTATTTTTTAGCACTTTTTCAACTATACGGTACAGTGGCGCACATACATATTATATAAACTATTTGATAGAGACTTATTTTGTTTTTTTGAAAGAGAAAAGTAACAATGCTTGGTTTGGTTTATTTAAAAAAAACATGAAATTTATTGGTGTCATTTACATAAAAAGACAATCTTTGTTTCCAGACTTTAGATTGGCTAAAATAATTAATTCATTTTTGAGAAATTGTATTAAGTTTTTTAACAATACCACACAATGATATCGAACTACCTATTAAAATAGGTTCAAGTCGCCTATGTCAAAAAAACTACCCTAATGTCTAAAGGGTATTATAAATTTCATAACTATCTTGATGACGAGAATTTAGGGAAGGTTCAGCCTGCACACAACTGATTACCTACCTTATTGTTGTCATTTTTATTGTAACTTTTATATTTTTTATGGCAGCTAGTGGTGACTGAATTTGTTCTAGTGTTTCTTCTCAGCACTTGCCAGATTGTCTGTGTCTTGTCTTGAAGCACTAGTAGGGCCCAAAAGATAAGGAGACGTGTTCGGGCAATATTACTGATTTTTACATTTTGACGTTCATAAGTGACATTTTCTGTCCTAAATTAAATAAATTATTTTTGACTTTGACCTATCTGACTTTGATCTATTGATCAATAAA
Organism: Pyrausta nigrata; assembly: GCA_949316185.1. NCBI lineage: Eukaryota > Metazoa > Arthropoda > Insecta > Lepidoptera > Crambidae > Pyrausta > Pyrausta nigrata. Next base: position 9,422,129 of record OX438936.1, read on the forward strand.
TACCGGGAGATCTTGTAGAGTACTTTTATTGTATAGTATTTGTTTTTATTAAAAAAAACTTTAGATTTGCCACAAAAAAGCTTGCAGAGCAACAATAACTAAATATAATATACTTAAAGAAGAAAAAACTATTTTGCGTGAAAGTGTACACCTATGTGAACCTGAAGAGAATAGCAACTTGGTCGTGCAAGCATTGGCGGAATTACATAAAGATTCGGACCCTATACCGTTTTACAAAAACGCCGTGAAAAATTCACTTCGGACGCAAGTTACCTAATACCTTAGTTTGATAGTCGCCCGGCTACGTCTATAAGCGAAATCTAAGCCCAGGGTGGCGAGCGGAAAAAAGAAATATACTTACTTAAATGTTGAATCACGCCACGAGCCGCCGCTGCCGCCGCACTATGGCCGCAGTTTTGGACAGATTATGAGATAGCAGCCATGAATGCAATTAAATCTACGTTTCCTGCAATTGCGATAAGTGCTGCTTGTATCACTTTTAAAATGTAGTTTAGAGACTTCATTTAACTGACATCGAAGGTAATCGTATAATAGAGATACATATGTCGTTTAGTAGCGTTAGCACATTCGTCAGTATTTCACATGCCTGAAGGCTATTTAGCTGGGACCAACAGCTACGAAGATGTGAATGATATAAATAATAATGTCCTCCTAGCCGAATTTCGACAACGGCGGCCTATCTCAACAGAGATTAGCCAACTGCGCGGGACATTATAGTGCCTAAGTGTGTGCGCAATACACAGGTGCACTCTCTGTTTCTTCACTCTCATAATTCGGTGAGACGGCCGTCCGACATGACCGTAGAGAGATCAGGCGCAGGACCAACGGCTTAACGTGCTTTCCGAGGCACGGGGGTGTTATAATGTGAATGATATATTCAGTGGCTGAACCCAAAACTTATTAGGACGTAACAACCAGCGACATCTCACAATCAAAAACCTGAAGGGATGGCACTCTCGAAAAAATTTTTTTTTTTTGGGAAAAACCAAATCTATTCTAATTTTCATTTTATGAAAAAAACGAAGCTTCAAAACAGGCTTTCGATGTGTAGCAGGCCATCCTTCACTCTGCACCACGTAAAAAAAGGTTGAGACACAATATTAATATTTAACTTACGCATACGAGAGATAGTGGACGACTTTGTGCGTAGACAAATAGAGACTCTCTAAAACGTTTGTGTCATCTCCTGGTCATAAATTTATTATGAAAATTAAAAACCTTTTTTAATTTTCTTATTTAAAAATAAGTTAATTTTCAGCACTTATCCAATTAAACAGTTAACTAACTGTTTAGTGCTGATAAAATTATTTTGAAAAATAAAATAATTTGCATGTAACGAACTGATAATCCCTTATCATTTTAATTGGATCACCTCCCGGTGATCCCCGACAAAAAATCCTGTTACGGTATGACTTCAAATCGTCTCTACAAAACGTTAAGGCGTTTTTGTATTTTTATAAGAACATGCCCTTTATTTACTAAAATATCAAAATAATCTGAATCTGAAAACCTTTACTTTTTGTTTTTTATTATTATCAGGAAATAAATAAAATAAATAAATAAATAAATTGTTTCCACAAACACACCAATCAATGAATCTTAACAAAAAAAGGCCTTTTCCAACTGAGGGTACACTAACTTTCCAGTAATGGTAAAATTAATTAAGGACAGAGACTTTAGTCTAGAACAAAAATGTACTACAGAAAAGATCATACACAGGCACGCGACGATGTGACGCAAAATTGTCTGGTCATAAAGACTTGCGTAGCCTTGTGGATGAAGGTCCTTAGAAGTCAGACGCGTAAAAGCTATCCCCTAGGTCTCCAAGTGTGTCAGATCGTGCACGGACCGGCCGAATTAAGAGAACGTAATAATGTAACTCTTTACTCCGTAATGGTGTTTTGTCCGATTCAAACCGACTGCAAATAGAGTGTTGTGTGATGTTATTAGACAGGCATTCTTCCGATACAGTCTCACTTTTCAGTAGTGCATTTTTTTCAACAATACTGTTTAAAGGTGGAATTTATTTACAATACAACTTTTACAAAAGTTGCCATTACTCAGAGGTTAGTGAACCTGCAGTTCCAAAACTATTGTTTTAATAAAGATTCGTTCCCTGTTTCATTTGATCCACGATTTACAGGACCACACTATATATCTAATGATTGACATTAAATTGAGAAGTTTGAAGCCCCTTTCATCTGACGTGAATCAATGACACGCGCTTTTGTTACCGTGTCTTAGTTTTGGTGAGAAAATGTTAGACATTAACGGACCCACCCAACATTGACCTTCAGCCAATACTTACAAGGTCAGCCAAAAGCAGACGCATGGAACTGTCAGAATGCCGTAACACGATATTGTAACTTTTACAAGAGAAAAAAATGTACGATCTATAAACGAGGTGTTCTTATCGATCCACCTCCAAACAAAGAGTCGACCCGCTTGCTCGTCCCCAAAATTTGGACAGTACATTAATGTGATGAGTCTTTTTACTCTATCGTGATAAGGTAGGGCAATGGCTTCAACACCTTATTTGCTGTTATTTAAATGAAGGCACTTATTATTATTATTACATAATCCCACTATATAATATTATAAATGCGAAAGTTTGTGAGTGTGTGTGTGTGTATGTTTGTTACTTCTTCACGCAAAAACTACTGAATAGATTTCGATGAAACTTTACACAAATTTAGCTTATACATTGTAATAACACGTAGACTATATTTCATAAAGATACGTATTTAAATACCGAAGTTATGACGATAAGTGTTAATGAAGCCGGAAAAAAAACTGTAATTTTCGAGCTATTTTCGCGTACGCTGCAAAAATTGTAAGAGTTACACCAATATAATGTATGGCAGAAATGTTTGCCTTTAATAGTTCTACAGAAAAGTGCACTATAAACTTTTTTATGGTAATAATAGTGTTTTACAGTAGTGCATTATTTAACAAGGTAATTTCATAAGAACTGTATTAGTATTTGTCCAAAGCAATACTTTATTATTCACAAGCATTTAATTTAGATCATAATTTCCTTTTACACCATTCAATTAAAATAATTGTCTTAGGAGATCTCATAGTTTTAAAATACCATATGCTTATGATGGCGCCACGAGGGACGCGCTGGACGGCCCGTGGCGAGTGTCGGTGGATTTAATGTGTACAATCATAATGTGTACAACTTTTTCGTGGTTTTGAATTATAAAACCGCCCTTATCACCTTAAGTCCACCATCTGCTTAGACTACAAAACAAGGGAAATGCATAAACCCGCCCCTGGCAGCATGCTTTACACCGACGATGTTGCATTACTGAGCGCTTCCGAGTGAAGAAACGCCGATAACATCAGCAAAAGTAGTATTCGCGGTGCTCTATTGCAATGGTGCATATTGATCGTGTGGGACGAATGCACAATGTCGCATAAGCGAGCGATTGAAGCACTGGATCGCAGCATGCAAGACATTCGGGGCAATCGAATCTTGATGGGTGGAGTGGTCGTCTTGCTGGCAGGTGATTTCCGGCAGAAGTTGCCGGCTATCGAGGGAGGTACCGCAGCAGATGAGATAAATGCATGCCTCAAGGCTTCTTCGTTGTGGGCTAAAGTAGAGCGCTTACAGCTGATTACTAACATGAGTGTCCAGCTCTTCAATGATCAGGAGTCTGGACTTTTGGCACAAACGCTTCTCGAGGTCGGCGAAGGTCGCATGCCGACGGATGCTAACGACCAAATAACCTTTAACAGCCTATTTAGCAATGTTGTTAGCTCGAAAGATAACCTTATTAATGAGGTATTTCCGAGTTTACAAGAAAACCTGGCTAACGAGGAGTGGTTGTGCGAAAGAGCTATGGCGCCCAAAAACGAATTGGTAAAAAATAAAATAAAAGAATATTAGAGCAAGTTCCTGGTGATGTGAGGACCTACGTGTCAATAGACACGGTGATGACAACTGACGACGCAACTGTTTACCCAGCAGAGTTCATAAATTCCCTCGACCTGTCAGAGATCTCCCACAAGTTGGAACTCAAAGTTGGTGTGCCTGTCATACTGATCCGTAACCTGGACGCGCCCAGACTGTGCACCGGCACTACGTTACGCATCACAGAGCTGAGAAGGCACATCGTCCAGGCCACCATTCTTACTGAAGGGGCCAAAGGAGAGACGGTATTGATACCCAGAGTCCCTATAATACCCACAAACTTACCCTTCCAGTTCAAACGCCTACAATTTCATTTAAAAGTTACTTTCATTATCATGATAAATAAAAGTTAAGGACAAACTCTAAAAGTAGCCAGCATTTACCTGGGCACCCCCTGATCTCCCACGTACAACTGTACGTGGGTTGCTCGCGTGTGTCAGAAATCTTTTTATTTATGCAGAAAACAATAAGTCCCGCAATGTTGTTTACCGCGATGTGCTGAAGTAAAATGATTTCTAGCTATCTACGACCCGAGACCCGAGATTCTGTCACTCATCAAATTTTGTAAATTGATCTTTCCGATGCTCAAATTTAAATTGTTTTGCTTCTAAAATTGTAAATAGTTATAGTTACGCAATTTATTTTCCCTAATAAGCCGCAGGTAACACCGCGGGGCACAGCTAGTTATTCAATAAAAATATAAAAATCTTCTCGTCTCAATTACCTCAGTGCCTAAAGGCGAAAGTGTACATACGGATCCGAAACATGGTCTCTATCTATGGGTCTTATAAATAAGCTTAAGGACTCACGCAACGAGCGATGGAGAGGGATATGCTCGGTGTTTCTCTACGAGATCGAATCAGAAATGAGGAGATACGTAGAAGAACGAAGGTAACGGACATAGCGCGAAGAACTGTTGGCCGTTGGGGCAGAAAAGTTCTAGAGGGGAGACCCTTTGATCAAACGCGAAGTGTGGGACGTCCACCGACAAGATGGACAGACGACCTTGTAAAAGATCGCAGGATCACACTAGATGCAGACCGCTTGCAACCCGTCGCTGTGTAAGACCGTGGGGTAGGTAGTATATTCAACCGCGGACGTCCTACGGCTACGAATGATGATGATGTATAAAAATGACACCGTTACAGCGATGAACTAATGATAACGTGCGTGTCTCATTTAAATTTCATAGAATTTAAAAATATGTACCTATCCTGCGTAGTCAGAATTAAAAATAGTTGAACGTTGTAAGAAACGTTGACGTATAATATTGCGAGGGAAAGGAAATTATCACGACAAACGACGCTCATCAGCAATCAGCTTGATTCTCGATTCGATGGTTTGGCATCGTTAGACTCTAAACTAATTAAAAATTATAACGACAAATTGAAAACGGGTACAATCCTATATTGAAGCGCTGCTGATAAACCGAGTGTACATAACAATTTTCGAGTTTTATACTCAGACCAAATAAAAAAACCTTTTTTTTGGTCTGAGGTTTTACATGGAAAGTCTTTGAACAAAATAGGCTCTAGAGTCCGCCTGGAAATGCTCAATTGCTCGTCGCCTCGTTGATGTTTCTGGACACTTCACGCGCACCATCGAAATTTTTGGCATAACGGCCTGTTTTTAGTCTGCCAGACTTAGGTTTAATATCCAATATGTAGCCAGTTGCTTCCAGGCGAGTAGGGAAGAGCGTCGAGTTAAGCAACGAACCGGTGCCGGCGAAATCGTTGACAAAATTAACCTTGTGTTTTTATCAATGAAAAATTGATCCGTAAAAACATTGACACGGTTATGCCAAATTATTTAAAAGTTAGCCTTCCATATTTATTTATGGTGAATTTCAAATTTTTTTTCTGCACAATGTTGGAGACAAGATATAAATTTATGATAACATTATAGAAAAAATCCTTTTACTAGGATATTACAAGTTTGTACGGAACCCACAGGGCCTGAAGCTGTCTCGCACTTGTCCTTTTTACTGCACCATAGAAACCAGAAAAAACAGATTAGCTTGAAAAACGTTTATTTTATTTTAGCACCTTTGTGCACTAAAATCAAAATAACTATTAATTTTTAAAAAGTTGTTTAACTATTCTTACCATTTTAAAATTGGCAATAATTAAGCAATTTTTTTAAACATTTGGCACGATCCGCTTGATACTGTTTATTAACACAACAGGCTATGAAAGTCAGTAGTTAGAATTAGGATTTTTTATTTTTTTATTATAAAGGTGTTCTGCTAAGGTTTTACACATTCGAATAACATTGGTTTTAGGTGGCTCAAGTAACTATGAGATAGCCCAAAAAATACAGAACACAAAAAAGTCTTCATTTGTAGAAATTACATAAACTTATATACGCCGAGGAAAAATTTTCACAAAAAAAGCAATATCTCGAAACTGGTAACACTTTTACTTGAACTTTTTTTGGCATATAGTAAATCATACTGTGACCTATTCGCAGTTATAGGATTATCCTTCATTTTTTGGACACCCTGTATAGGTACAACCACACTTTGTAGTATATTGCAGGAATTGCTAAGGAAGAAACATAGCGATAAATTGTTCGAAATTGTTTTAACAAACCTCACCTCACCAATAAATACAATGTTACAGTTACAATGTATAAACAAATAATGCCTTACGCTTCATTTCCGTACTTTGTTTACTAGTTAAGATGGGCTACGTGCACAATTACATTAAATTTACGCATCAGGAAATAGAATGTTGAATTTAATTAGTTTATATTAATTACTGTGTATTGATATTTATCTATAAATAGAGTAGGTAAATGATAATAAAACTGTGTTACTCAGGCTGCAGGCTGTCGGTAGGGCACCAGTTATCATTAGATTTTTTTTATTTACAAAACTTAGTTATCTTCATTAGATTATACATGGCATGTTACATGTATAATTCAATCAAATTATGAAACTAAGCTCACAAAAATACTAGTATGAAAGTACTAGAACAATACTCAATATTATAAATGAAAATAATTAGAATTTGGCCTTTGGTTTTATTTAAATTAATCTTATTCTTAAAACAAAATTTTATCATTCAAATAAATACACAGCTAGCTCTGCTGTTTGTTTTATTAATAAGAAATAACAGAGCGAGCTGTATATTTGTTTAAATTTTGTTTTACGATCACCCATCTCTCTCATCTCATCTAAGGAACTCTGCATCTTCTTTTTATGACGTAAAATAAATAACTGTTTCGTACTCGAATCTGCAGTTATGCCAGAGGTCTTGGAATGTAGGTACCCTAAGTTTTCACGCGCTGTCCATCGTCCGTCCGACGAAAATCTATGGAATTCAGTCCGAGTCCCTAGCGGCACTATGGCGAAACCAGTATTTGTTTTTTGAGATTTTTCACTAAGCCCTCTTTACATGATCCTGGTCGAATCATATCGCATGTTTCTCCGACCAAAACGGTGGAATACACCTACATTGAATATGTCAGATGCTGCCTTCTGCTCAGAGCTCTAAGTATTTTTGAATCATTTGTCATCTTAAAACTCCGCATCTTTGAAACACTCGATCGACTGCACTCGACCGCTCGATACCGCAACGACTGCCCCTACCTACCCAGTCGTCACAGCAGGCGAGCGATAGAATAAACGTTAAAATCAATGTGCTGCATGTAAATAATGTCGCACTCGCCAACAGAATGTCATGCGAGTGATTCAAAAGTAGAATTCCCAAGCGTTAGTTTATCTGTATCCGTTGTTATAATTTTTTACTCAATTCACCGTTTTGGCGGTATTTTCAAAAACTTTACATCATCTTATAAGTCCTACTATTTAAGTGGTTATGTTCAGATTTTTAGTTCTGTGTTGGCTGGCCCATCAGTCAAGATAATTAAAAAGTGTAGTTATCTACTTATTTCACGAAGAAACAAACTCGACATAATTTATTTTTGGAATCAGTGCCAATTTGCCGTACGAAATTTCCTTAACAGACGAGGATGGCACCGTCTAAATAAATAAAATTTGTCATATCGTATCTCTCTTTGTAGAAGCATAGGTAGAACTCTCGAAGTTATTATTAACTTTAATGCCCGTACTTTTTTGGAGCTTCATGGATGTACTATCCACGAGGTGAAACCAGTGCAGCGTGCTGACCACTAGACCAACAAGGCAGTCTGTTAATCATAAAAGTAGATTTTGTAAGTTATAGTTATCGTTAGGCGATACCTTGTTCACATTTAATATTCGTTTCATTTAAAATAAGGATCGCTAACCCTACAGTCCATTGAACAATAACCGCTCAGCACGATCCGCCTCAACTATTGTGAAGTGATTCATTATGACGGAACAAATTGAATTATTGTACCTATAGCAGTCAGCCACGTAAATAAACACCACGTTAAATTACGGGCCTTCCAAATAAACATCCAAGTTTTTTACGGCTTCAAGGGAAAGTATACGAAATAATCGCTATTTTAAACGTACATACGAAATCAAAGTTGAGATTGTTTGAGATAAGTGAACATTATACCATCTGTCTATGGGTCTGATGGGTATATTGCGTAAACAAACAGTGTCAAATTTCTTAAGGGGGTGCAGCGCGAAGTAAGTCGAGTAAGTCTAAACGATCTTCAAACAGAATCGAATTTATTAATATTAGTAATTAGATCCATTTGTTTTAGACTTGGAGATTTAATTAGAACAATAGTTTTGTTCTGCGCAATGCGCAAAACCCCCTTAAGAAACTTGACACTGTTTGTTAAAAACTGAAAATTGATCATATTTTCTTATTTATATTTTATTCATGTATATTAGAAAGGGTGCGTATTACAATACCGAATTTTAAAATACCGAATTTCATAAGCCCTACGAACGGAAGGCCGAATTTTAGAATGCCGAATGTTTATATGATCGAAAGTGCTAAATACCGAAAGTTTGAAATTCCGAAAATTCAAAATACCGAATCTTATAAGACCTATAATTGGAATGCCGAATACTAAAATGCCGAATTTTAAAATACCGACTGTTTATATGACCGAAAGTTTAATATACCGAAAAATTTAAAACCCGATGATTAAAAATACCGAATTTTACAAGACCTATGAACGAAACGCCAAACAAATTGTATACCATTGAGATTGAGGTTCATTAAGAAAAACAAATTTTGATTGACCCCGACTCGCCGTGGTCCTTCGCCGTGGTACTAGTCTGCCCGATACTAAAGTGTAATTCAAAAGCCGGAGGCGCGGAGGGAGAGCAGCCCTCGCCCGCTGCTCGCCTCCGCAGCTTCGGCTTGCTGGTCGCCGAAATGCATGCTGCTACATGCATGCCTGTTTGATTGCTTGCATGCTGCATGCCTGCTTGCTACATGCATGCATGCCTGCTTGCTTGATTGCTTGCATGCTGCATGCCTGCTTGATTGCTTGCATGCTGCATGCCTGCTTGATTGCTTGCATGCTGCATGCCTGCTTGCTACACGCATGCCTGTTTGATTGCTTGCATGCTGCCTGCCTGCTTGCTTTTGAACTTTTGCTTTTGGATTTTGAACTTCGGTGTACTAACTGTAGGTATATTAATCTTCGGGATTTTAAACATTCGGGATATGAACCATCGGTATTTCAAACTTTCGGGATATGAACCTTCGGTATTTCAAACTTTCGGGATTTCGAACTTTCGGGATTTTGAAATTCGGCATATTGAGCTTCGGTACATCGGGTATAGGTATTTCATTCGTTCGGTATTTTGATTTTCGACGTTTCAAGCGTAGGTATTTCATTTGTAGGTATTATGAACTTTCGGTATTAAAATACCTGCGGAATATCAATACAATCATTGTCATGTACGAATTATCGTTTCATGCGTAAAAATCACCAAGTTTTCGAGAAAAAATGCTCTAAGATATCATAAGCTACAAGTCATGTTTATTTTATCATAAAGAATTTGCTTTAAATTTCAACAAGACGATGACCTTGTGCAATGATTAGGTTAACGTAAATAAGTTGTTTTCACGTATTTAACTAATTCAGCTCATCGTACAAGTGACTTTAAAATACGTTAGTTTTCTCAATTTCGTGCAGGACCCCCTTAATTGTATACGTGCTGTTTCCCTGCACATGTGCCGATTGTTAGCAAACATGCATGGTTGCACCATGCGTTCCATAAAAACTTGAAGTTAAAAATTAAAACCGCTTTTAAAAAACTAACTGAAAAGTAAATAATAATTTGAGAAAACCAAAAACAGACGTAGGTAGCTAGGGCAATAGTAGATTCTGAAACAAAATACAGTAAAATAATCTTTTTTCCGCTAACAAACACAACAAGAGCATAAAAAGATCCCGTCTAGAGTAGGTAGAGTTTTATGCTGAAGTTTTAAACACTGCTTTTCACTTTAATTGCGAGGAAATGAAGTTTCAACAGTAACACGACTTTGGCTAGTTTTGACGATCATAATTAGTTTCTAACTACACAATTCTTCTTAAAATATATTTTTAAATTACTTGTAACATTTGGTATGGTCAGACCCTTAAAGATTAATATCAAGTTATAAATATGTGCGTACGTTTTTAGGGCTCCGTGCCCAAAGGGTAAAAACGGGACCCAATTACTAAGCCTCCGCTGTCTGTCTGTCTGTGTAATGACGTATTTCTGTTGCTACTAAAACTACAAACACTAAAAACAAAGATACAGTAGATAAGTAAGTAACAGTAGATAAGTTTTGATGAGAATTAGGTTAGGTTTAGGTAGGTCTAAAATCATAAAATGCTTTTATACTATTGTGCTAAAAAAGTCATTTTTTATAGGCTTTCCTTGACCTATAGAACCAATACGAGTAAGAAAAGTGAAAATTTAATTTTTAGAGTCTGTGCCACTTTCCCGAGTTAAACAGACGACTAAAGCATCGACTCCAAAAAAATTGTAAAAGTCTCAAGTTATTATTTCTTATTCAAATTTAATGTATTTTATTTGAAAAATAAACAGTTTGACATATTTTTTTATAAAGAGATTATAAAAGCGGACCCAAAGCACAACTCAAAGGTTTATGTCTCTCTAACATAAGTTGTTAAGGAGTGGACCTGGTAATTCATCAGATCCACATCATCAGTAATCATCATGTTAATTACGAAGGAACCATAATAGAGTAATCGAATTGCCGGAAGCCATCACTAGTTTTCTTTATCAATTCCACATCACAAATGATGCTCTATTCCTGAAATCTACAAGTCACAAATCCAAACAGTAAAATCAGTAGGTATAGATGTGCCTTTACTATTTGAAGACACTTGTAGTCTTTTTGGTTAGAATAGCATCAAATTGTCGTCGTTGTGTTTCTAATAGGTTGAGGAAAAAATTTCTTCGCATTTTTAAAGAAAATTCCAAACATTTTTATTATAGTTTATTTACATTTAACTAAAGTATGTAGGTACCATTTTGTTCGATTTTTTTTTCCGTCTTGTAGGTTGCGGCATGATCCCATTGCTATAGAAATTTTCAGGGTTTCTGTTAAAAATACCGCGACAAGTGGTTTTAGCAGTCCTGTCGTGATGTTAACCTGACACTGCCTAGAGAATTCTGAAGAGAGCGAAACAGGTTGAAATCTGAAGGTGCAAGGTCAGGACTATACAGCGGATGCATTAACACCTCCCAGCCAAACCATCTTAATTTTTGCGTAGTGGCTAAAGATGTGTGAGGTCTAGCGTTATCATGATGAAAAACCACACCCCTTCTGTTGATTAATTCCAGCCGCTTTCTCTTAACTTTTTGCTTTAATCTTATCAGTTGTTCACAGTAGAGTTTAGAATCGATGGTCCTGCCTGGTGGTAACAGCTCATAATGAATAATGCCCTTCCAATTCAACCACGCACACAGCCTTGTTGCGAGTTAACCCGGGTTTCGCCACAGTCTGTGAAGCCTGGCCGACCTTTGACCATGACCTTTTTCGCACGTTCTTGTCGTACGTGATCCACTTTTCATCACCAGTTATCAGCTTCTTCAAAAATGGTTCGGTTTTATTACGTCGCAATAAAGAATCACAAATGAGTACACGGTTCATTAGGTTTCTTTCAGTGAGCTCGTGGGGTACCCAAATATCGAGCTTTTTTGTGTACCCGGTTTTTTTCAAATGCGCTAAAATTGTTTTTGGTCAATTCTCAGTTCTTTAGCTACGTCTTAACTACTGATATGCCGATCTTGCTCCACTTTTTCAAAAATGAATATTATCCGTAATATTATCCGCGACCAGAGCGACGTGCATCTTTGACATCAAATTTTTTTCGGATTGAAAACGCTTAAACCAAATTTTGTGCTACTCTCACAGACACTGCACTAGATCCATAAACATCGCAAATGTTTTTTGCGGCATGTGTTGCATTTTTACCTTTTTTGTAGTAAAATTTTAAAATATATCGAATTTCTTCATTAGATTCACTCATCTTGATAGTACGAAAAACAAATTAAAAATACACATTTTCTTAATTTGAATTTGGAATTATCTTCTTTAAAATTTAACCTAACCTAACCTAACCTAACCTAACCTTTTAATGATACCAAAACCAGCCAGATACAAATAGTACAGCCAAAGAGATTTTATTACGAGTTCATACATACTAAACTGCGAAAGGACTTTCGCCCCAACCTAATATTTCGGCAAGTTACCGTAGCAAATTCCTATCAATAATTTCAAACATTGAGAAAAATCAAGCCTTGAACCAACAACACTGGAGCCTTTCAGCAAACACGACGCGGAGGCCTAATCTCTGAAAAAACAAAAGTGATTGAATTGTTCCTGTTTTAGGTTTACAGCAAAGTCTGTGATGACGCAATGTCTATTTTTTAAGATTAGCATATTGTTCCATTATTATGAAATACAATTTATTAATAAAAATTAAGATAAATTATTTAACCTTACGACAAGGACCCTTTTTATAATTTTTGGTTTTATATTGTATTAAATAATGTGATATTATATTATATACATATGATGAAATTATAATATATCAATATATTATGATTTACCTACATTAATTAACCCTTAGTTTTAGTAATACTACCAAGTTTACTTCCTACATAAAATAAAAATATGGTCGGCGACGTAGAATAATATTCCACTAGAATAATACGAATCTTCCGTTACACTCTTATAACGGATATAGGATTCCAACACTCGCCACAGACATTCTAACCGGAGAAATGTGCATCTAATTTTTTTCTTTAAAATGGAGACATTTTAGAATGGGAATATTAAACGTATTTCAAGCATTTCAACAAAAGTGCGAAAATGGATTAAAAAAAATAATTTATTAGATACTATCTCTCATAAATTTTGACATAAATTATATAATACTCTAGATAGAAAGTAAAATCATGCCAGCTGAAATGTGAAATGTTCTACTATGATCTGGATATTTTCTATAAAAGGATGAATAGGCTGTTTCTAATGAGGAATGTTGCTGCTGCTGCATATTGCTTTTTTTTTTTCATTTCAGGGAGACCTAACCTAAATCAGTCAATAACTACCTACACGTAACATTTGCATTTCTTTCCAGTTCCTATTTTAGTTGAAAACAGACTGAAGTTGCGAGAAAACAAAATGAAAAGTCAAATCGCATTGATTTTTGTAAATTATGACGGATTTTTTAATGTTTATTTTTAAAGGTGTAAGTGTATTTTATTACCTTTTTTACAAGATATAGTTTACTACAAACAAAGCTGAGGAATTATCCCAAATAAAATAATATTTTTTTTGTCTTCCTAATTAAGTATTGTCATATTGTAATAAGTAAAAACGTAAGAGGATCACAAAGATTTCAAAATTTACAGAATAAGAATAGCTAATGTTAACAAGACGACACAAGACTATATTGAAAGGGTGAAACAAATCGCAGAAGTTAGCCGAAAATTGTTCGCCGCAGCAGCTTCTCTAAACAGAACTTTTCCGGTATTATGGGTATAATTTTGAAAAATTTGGACATAATAAATAATAACACGCTGCAAAAAAGCATCTTTGTTACAAAAATCTAAGTTTCAGCCCTGATAGCTACACGGTACCTGATACAAACTATATTATCTAGTAAAAAATATTCCTTCCAATTGACCCCGTTAAACGTCGTAAAATTTAGGCTGTATTTTTACCATTTAGCAGGTTCTGTTCAGTTGTTATGTTATAATTTATAAATTTGACGTTAAATTACTTTGAATAGTTGCGGAAATTACTAATGAATAAATTGCATTTTGAAAGTTATGCCCGTAATATTACTAGGCGGTATACTTGCGCGTTAAGTTTACCTTTAAGCGCGAGTTCAACTCGCACTTGGCCGGTTTTTGTTATTAATAGGCTTGACCGAATCTTACGTATGGTAGGGGACGATGTGATTACTTTTAAAGTTACTGCAATTTAAAAAGTGTGGTAGGTACGACCTTTGCAGGTCGGTATGGTTTCCTTTCAATATTCACTGGAAAGGATACCTATTTGAATTTGTATTTTCGTACTTACAGTAAATTGCGCTCGGGTGGATTCGAATTGGGTCGCTGGTAAATGTTGGAAAATTAGAATCCGGAACGGAATTGTCAATGGTAAGCTGATGATTTTCAGATTTAGATATTATATTTTGCTTTTGTTTGTTACTCACAATCGTAAAAGAATGCTAACCTCCTTATCTTGTAAAGATACACAGATTACAAATGAAGAATCGTTATTTAACAATAACGATTCTAAGACATAAGTAATGTTTTTACGGTTGTTCCCAGAGGTCCACGATTATATAATTATTATTTTCTCAACGGATCCATGAACCAACCAATGTGACCGCGCATTTATCGTGCGGCGCGGACAAATAATTACGATAACTGGACGGCAACGGGAGTACGAGTCATTTTGTACTATTGAGTCCTCGCAGACGAAGTCAACAGCTAGTGATACAATAAAAGTGGAAGTAGGAAACACTTATCTGTACGTAAAAGTTGCAAACATAATAAAATATAAGAAAAAACGGCAATATCATAGGTCATTCGAAACGAAGAATAAAATATAATATTTTTTTTTTCGTAGAAAACCGATTTCGATATTAATGATCAGCTGTCATAATTTTGTATATAAAACGTAAACTGTTTAAGTATTATTTTCTACGCGACGTAGATAAGGTAGGTTATCAATAACCTCTGTTTGCAAGATTCCATGTTTCTCCGTAGTCCAACTTTTCTAACATCCATACAAGTCTTCGCAACTTTTATTTTTTAGCACTTTTTCAACTATACGGTACAGTGGCGCACATACATATTATATAAACTATTTGATAGAGACTTATTTTGTTTTTTTGAAAGAGAAAAGTAACAATGCTTGGTTTGGTTTATTTAAAAAAAACATGAAATTTATTGGTGTCATTTACATAAAAAGACAATCTTTGTTTCCAGACTTTAGATTGGCTAAAATAATTAATTCATTTTTGAGAAATTGTATTAAGTTTTTTAACAATACCACACAATGATATCGAACTACCTATTAAAATAGGTTCAAGTCGCCTATGTCAAAAAAACTACCCTAATGTCTAAAGGGTATTATAAATTTCATAACTATCTTGATGACGAGAATTTAGGGAAGGTTCAGCCTGCACACAACTGATTACCTACCTTATTGTTGTCATTTTTATTGTAACTTTTATATTTTTTATGGCAGCTAGTGGTGACTGAATTTGTTCTAGTGTTTCTTCTCAGCACTTGCCAGATTGTCTGTGTCTTGTCTTGAAGCACTAGTAGGGCCCAAAAGATAAGGAGACGTGTTCGGGCAATATTACTGATTTTTACATTTTGACGTTCATAAGTGACATTTTCTGTCCTAAATTAAATAAATTATTTTTGACTTTGACCTATCTGACTTTGATCTATTGATCAATAAATACCGGGAGATCTTGTAGAGTACTTTTATTGTATAGTATTTGTTTTTATTAAAAAAAACTTTAGATTTGCCACAAAAAAGCTTGCAGAGCAACAATAACTAAATATAATATACTTAAAGAAGAAAAAACTATTTTGCGTGAAAGTGTACACCTATGTGAACCTGAAGAGAATAGCAACTTGGTCGTGCAAGCATTGGCGGAATTACATAAAGATTCGGACCCTATACCGTTTTACAAAAACGCCGTGAAAAATTCACTTCGGACGCAAGTTACCTAATACCTTAGTTTGATAGTCGCCCGGCTACGTCTATAAGCGAAATCTAAGCCCAGGGTGGCGAGCGGAAAAAAGAAATATACTTACTTAAATGTTGAATCACGCCACGAGCCGCCGCTGCCGCCGCACTATGGCCGCAGTTTTGGACAGATTATGAGATAGCAGCCATGAATGCAATTAAATCTACGTTTCCTGCAATTGCGATAAGTGCTGCTTGTATCACTTTTAAAATGTAGTTTAGAGACTTCATTTAACTGACATCGAAGGTAATCGTATAATAGAGATACATATGTCGTTTAGTAGCGTTAGCACATTCGTCAGTATTTCACATGCCTGAAGGCTATTTAGCTGGGACCAACAGCTACGAAGATGTGAATGATATAAATAATAATGTCCTCCTAGCCGAATTTCGACAACGGCGGCCTATCTCAACAGAGATTAGCCAACTGCGCGGGACATTATAGTGCCTAAGTGTGTGCGCAATACACAGGTGCACTCTCTGTTTCTTCACTCTCATAATTCGGTGAGACGGCCGTCCGACATGACCGTAGAGAGATCAGGCGCAGGACCAACGGCTTAACGTGCTTTCCGAGGCACGGGGGTGTTATAATGTGAATGATATATTCAGTGGCTGAACCCAAAACTTATTAGGACGTAACAACCAGCGACATCTCACAATCAAAAACCTGAAGGGATGGCACTCTCGAAAAAATTTTTTTTTTTTGGGAAAAACCAAATCTATTCTAATTTTCATTTTATGAAAAAAACGAAGCTTCAAAACAGGCTTTCGATGTGTAGCAGGCCATCCTTCACTCTGCACCACGTAAAAAAAGGTTGAGACACAATATTAATATTTAACTTACGCATACGAGAGATAGTGGACGACTTTGTGCGTAGACAAATAGAGACTCTCTAAAACGTTTGTGTCATCTCCTGGTCATAAATTTATTATGAAAATTAAAAACCTTTTTTAATTTTCTTATTTAAAAATAAGTTAATTTTCAGCACTTATCCAATTAAACAGTTAACTAACTGTTTAGTGCTGATAAAATTATTTTGAAAAATAAAATAATTTGCATGTAACGAACTGATAATCCCTTATCATTTTAATTGGATCACCTCCCGGTGATCCCCGACAAAAAATCCTGTTACGGTATGACTTCAAATCGTCTCTACAAAACGTTAAGGCGTTTTTGTATTTTTATAAGAACATGCCCTTTATTTACTAAAATATCAAAATAATCTGAATCTGAAAACCTTTACTTTTTGTTTTTTATTATTATCAGGAAATAAATAAAATAAATAAATAAATAAATTGTTTCCACAAACACACCAATCAATGAATCTTAACAAAAAAAGGCCTTTTCCAACTGAGGGTACACTAACTTTCCAGTAATGGTAAAATTAATTAAGGACAGAGACTTTAGTCTAGAACAAAAATGTACTACAGAAAAGATCATACACAGGCACGCGACGATGTGACGCAAAATTGTCTGGTCATAAAGACTTGCGTAGCCTTGTGGATGAAGGTCCTTAGAAGTCAGACGCGTAAAAGCTATCCCCTAGGTCTCCAAGTGTGTCAGATCGTGCACGGACCGGCCGAATTAAGAGAACGTAATAATGTAACTCTTTACTCCGTAATGGTGTTTTGTCCGATTCAAACCGACTGCAAATAGAGTGTTGTGTGATGTTATTAGACAGGCATTCTTCCGATACAGTCTCACTTTTCAGTAGTGCATTTTTTTCAACAATACTGTTTAAAGGTGGAATTTATTTACAATACAACTTTTACAAAAGTTGCCATTACTCAGAGGTTAGTGAACCTGCAGTTCCAAAACTATTGTTTTAATAAAGATTCGTTCCCTGTTTCATTTGATCCACGATTTACAGGACCACACTATATATCTAATGATTGACATTAAATTGAGAAGTTTGAAGCCCCTTTCATCTGACGTGAATCAATGACACGCGCTTTTGTTACCGTGTCTTAGTTTTGGTGAGAAAATGTTAGACATTAACGGACCCACCCAACATTGACCTTCAGCCAATACTTACAAGGTCAGCCAAAAGCAGACGCATGGAACTGTCAGAATGCCGTAACACGATATTGTAACTTTTACAAGAGAAAAAAATGTACGATCTATAAACGAGGTGTTCTTATCGATCCACCTCCAAACAAAGAGTCGACCCGCTTGCTCGTCCCCAAAATTTGGACAGTACATTAATGTGATGAGTCTTTTTACTCTATCGTGATAAGGTAGGGCAATGGCTTCAACACCTTATTTGCTGTTATTTAAATGAAGGCACTTATTATTATTATTACATAATCCCACTATATAATATTATAAATGCGAAAGTTTGTGAGTGTGTGTGTGTGTATGTTTGTTACTTCTTCACGCAAAAACTACTGAATAGATTTCGATGAAACTTTACACAAATTTAGCTTATACATTGTAATAACACGTAGACTATATTTCATAAAGATACGTATTTAAATACCGAAGTTATGACGATAAGTGTTAATGAAGCCGGAAAAAAAACTGTAATTTTCGAGCTATTTTCGCGTACGCTGCAAAAATTGTAAGAGTTACACCAATATAATGTATGGCAGAAATGTTTGCCTTTAATAGTTCTACAGAAAAGTGCACTATAAACTTTTTTATGGTAATAATAGTGTTTTACAGTAGTGCATTATTTAACAAGGTAATTTCATAAGAACTGTATTAGTATTTGTCCAAAGCAATACTTTATTATTCACAAGCATTTAATTTAGATCATAATTTCCTTTTACACCATTCAATTAAAATAATTGTCTTAGGAGATCTCATAGTTTTAAAATACCATATGCTTATGATGGCGCCACGAGGGACGCGCTGGACGGCCCGTGGCGAGTGTCGGTGGATTTAATGTGTACAATCATAATGTGTACAACTTTTTCGTGGTTTTGAATTATAAAACCGCCCTTATCACCTTAAGTCCACCATCTGCTTAGACTACAAAACAAGGGAAATGCATAAACCCGCCCCTGGCAGCATGCTTTACACCGACGATGTTGCATTACTGAGCGCTTCCGAGTGAAGAAACGCCGATAACATCAGCAAAAGTAGTATTCGCGGTGCTCTATTGCAATGGTGCATATTGATCGTGTGGGACGAATGCACAATGTCGCATAAGCGAGCGATTGAAGCACTGGATCGCAGCATGCAAGACATTCGGGGCAATCGAATCTTGATGGGTGGAGTGGTCGTCTTGCTGGCAGGTGATTTCCGGCAGAAGTTGCCGGCTATCGAGGGAGGTACCGCAGCAGATGAGATAAATGCATGCCTCAAGGCTTCTTCGTTGTGGGCTAAAGTAGAGCGCTTACAGCTGATTACTAACATGAGTGTCCAGCTCTTCAATGATCAGGAGTCTGGACTTTTGGCACAAACGCTTCTCGAGGTCGGCGAAGGTCGCATGCCGACGGATGCTAACGACCAAATAACCTTTAACAGCCTATTTAGCAATGTTGTTAGCTCGAAAGATAACCTTATTAATGAGGTATTTCCGAGTTTACAAGAAAACCTGGCTAACGAGGAGTGGTTGTGCGAAAGAGCTATGGCGCCCAAAAACGAATTGGTAAAAAATAAAATAAAAGAATATTAGAGCAAGTTCCTGGTGATGTGAGGACCTACGTGTCAATAGACACGGTGATGACAACTGACGACGCAACTGTTTACCCAGCAGAGTTCATAAATTCCCTCGACCTGTCAGAGATCTCCCACAAGTTGGAACTCAAAGTTGGTGTGCCTGTCATACTGATCCGTAACCTGGACGCGCCCAGACTGTGCACCGGCACTACGTTACGCATCACAGAGCTGAGAAGGCACATCGTCCAGGCCACCATTCTTACTGAAGGGGCCAAAGGAGAGACGGTATTGATACCCAGAGTCCCTATAATACCCACAAACTTACCCTTCCAGTTCAAACGCCTACAATTTCATTTAAAAGTTACTTTCATTATCATGATAAATAAAAGTTAAGGACAAACTCTAAAAGTAGCCAGCATTTACCTGGGCACCCCCTGATCTCCCACGTACAACTGTACGTGGGTTGCTCGCGTGTGTCAGAAATCTTTTTATTTATGCAGAAAACAATAAGTCCCGCAATGTTGTTTACCGCGATGTGCTGAAGTAAAATGATTTCTAGCTATCTACGACCCGAGACCCGAGATTCTGTCACTCATCAAATTTTGTAAATTGATCTTTCCGATGCTCAAATTTAAATTGTTTTGCTTCTAAAATTGTAAATAGTTATAGTTACGCAATTTATTTTCCCTAATAAGCCGCAGGTAACACCGCGGGGCACAGCTAGTTATTCAATAAAAATATAAAAATCTTCTCGTCTCAATTACCTCAGTGCCTAAAGGCGAAAGTGTACATACGGATCCGAAACATGGTCTCTATCTATGGGTCTTATAAATAAGCTTAAGGACTCACGCAACGAGCGATGGAGAGGGATATGCTCGGTGTTTCTCTACGAGATCGAATCAGAAATGAGGAGATACGTAGAAGAACGAAGGTAACGGACATAGCGCGAAGAACTGTTGGCCGTTGGGGCAGAAAAGTTCTAGAGGGGAGACCCTTTGATCAAACGCGAAGTGTGGGACGTCCACCGACAAGATGGACAGACGACCTTGTAAAAGATCGCAGGATCACACTAGATGCAGACCGCTTGCAACCCGTCGCTGTGTAAGACCGTGGGGTAGGTAGTATATTCAACCGCGGACGTCCTACGGCTACGAATGATGATGATGTATAAAAATGACACCGTTACAGCGATGAACTAATGATAACGTGCGTGTCTCATTTAAATTTCATAGAATTTAAAAATATGTAGGTACATATTTTTAAATTCTATGAAATTCGCAGGATAGGTATCCTGCGTAGTCAGAATTAAAAATAGTTGAACGTTGTAAGAAACGTTGACGTATAATATTGCGAGGGAAAGGAAATTATCACGACAAACGACGCTCATCAGCAATCAGCTTGATTCTCGATTCGATGGTTTGGCATCGTTAGACTCTAAACTAATTAAAAATTATAACGACAAATTGAAAACGGGTACAATCCTATATTGAAGCGCTGCTGATAAACCGAGTGTACATAACAATTTTCGAGTTTTATACTCAGACCAAATAAAAAAACCTTTTTTTTGGTCTGAGGTTTTACATGGAAAGTCTTTGAACAAAATAGGCTCTAGAGTCCGCCTGGAAATGCTCAATTGCTCGTCGCCTCGTTGATGTTTCTGGACACTTCACGCGCACCATCGAAATTTTTGGCATAACGGCCTGTTTTTAGTCTGCCAGACTTAGGTTTAATATCCAATATGTAGCCAGTTGCTTCCAGGCGAGTAGGGAAGAGCGTCGAGTTAAGCAACGAACCGGTGCCGGCGAAATCGTTGACAAAATTAACCTTGTGTTTTTATCAATGAAAAATTGATCCGTAAAAACATTGACACGGTTATGCCAAATTATTTAAAAGTTAGCCTTCCATATTTATTTATGGTGAATTTCAAATTTTTTTTCTGCACAATGTTGGAGACAAGATATAAATTTATGATAACATTATAGAAAAAATCCTTTTACTAGGATATTACAAGTTTGTACGGAACCCACAGGGCCTGAAGCTGTCTCGCACTTGTCCTTTTTACTGCACCATAGAAACCAGAAAAAACAGATTAGCTTGAAAAACGTTTATTTTATTTTAGCACCTTTGTGCACTAAAATCAAAATAACTATTAATTTTTAAAAAGTTGTTTAACTATTCTTACCATTTTAAAATTGGCAATAATTAAGCAATTTTTTTAAACATTTGGCACGATCCGCTTGATACTGTTTATTAACACAACAGGCTATGAAAGTCAGTAGTTAGAATTAGGATTTTTTATTTTTTTATTATAAAGGTGTTCTGCTAAGGTTTTACACATTCGAATAACATTGGTTTTAGGTGGCTCAAGTAACTATGAGATAGCCCAAAAAATACAGAACACAAAAAAGTCTTCATTTGTAGAAATTACATAAACTTATATACGCCGAGGAAAAATTTTCACAAAAAAAGCAATATCTCGAAACTGGTAACACTTTTACTTGAACTTTTTTTGGCATATAGTAAATCATACTGTGACCTATTCGCAGTTATAGGATTATCCTTCATTTTTTGGACACCCTGTATAGGTACAACCACACTTTGTAGTATATTGCAGGAATTGCTAAGGAAGAAACATAGCGATAAATTGTTCGAAATTGTTTTAACAAACCTCACCTCACCAATAAATACAATGTTACAGTTACAATGTATAAACAAATAATGCCTTACGCTTCATTTCCGTACTTTGTTTACTAGTTAAGATGGGCTACGTGCACAATTACATTAAATTTACGCATCAGGAAATAGAATGTTGAATTTAATTAGTTTATATTAATTACTGTGTATTGATATTTATCTATAAATAGAGTAGGTAAATGATAATAAAACTGTGTTACTCAGGCTGCAGGCTGTCGGTAGGGCACCAGTTATCATTAGATTTTTTTTATTTACAAAACTTAGTTATCTTCATTAGATTATACATGGCATGTTACATGTATAATTCAATCAAATTATGAAACTAAGCTCACAAAAATACTAGTATGAAAGTACTAGAACAATACTCAATATTATAAATGAAAATAATTAGAATTTGGCCTTTGGTTTTATTTAAATTAATCTTATTCTTAAAACAAAATTTTATCATTCAAATAAATACACAGCTAGCTCTGCTGTTTGTTTTATTAATAAGAAATAACAGAGCGAGCTGTATATTTGTTTAAATTTTGTTTTACGATCACCCATCTCTCTCATCTCATCTAAGGAACTCTGCATCTTCTTTTTATGACGTAAAATAAATAACTGTTTCGTACTCGAATCTGCAGTTATGCCAGAGGTCTTGGAATGTAGGTACCCTAAGTTTTCACGCGCTGTCCATCGTCCGTCCGACGAAAATCTATGGAATTCAGTCCGAGTCCCTAGCGGCACTATGGCGAAACCAGTATTTGTTTTTTGAGATTTTTCACTAAGCCCTCTTTACATGATCCTGGTCGAATCATATCGCATGTTTCTCCGACCAAAACGGTGGAATACACCTACATTGAATATGTCAGATGCTGCCTTCTGCTCAGAGCTCTAAGTATTTTTGAATCATTTGTCATCTTAAAACTCCGCATCTTTGAAACACTCGATCGACTGCACTCGACCGCTCGATACCGCAACGACTGCCCCTACCTACCCAGTCGTCACAGCAGGCGAGCGATAGAATAAACGTTAAAATCAATGTGCTGCATGTAAATAATGTCGCACTCGCCAACAGAATGTCATGCGAGTGATTCAAAAGTAGAATTCCCAAGCGTTAGTTTATCTGTATCCGTTGTTATAATTTTTTACTCAATTCACCGTTTTGGCGGTATTTTCAAAAACTTTACATCATCTTATAAGTCCTACTATTTAAGTGGTTATGTTCAGATTTTTAGTTCTGTGTTGGCTGGCCCATCAGTCAAGATAATTAAAAAGTGTAGTTATCTACTTATTTCACGAAGAAACAAACTCGACATAATTTATTTTTGGAATCAGTGCCAATTTGCCGTACGAAATTTCCTTAACAGACGAGGATGGCACCGTCTAAATAAATAAAATTTGTCATATCGTATCTCTCTTTGTAGAAGCATAGGTAGAACTCTCGAAGTTATTATTAACTTTAATGCCCGTACTTTTTTGGAGCTTCATGGATGTACTATCCACGAGGTGAAACCAGTGCAGCGTGCTGACCACTAGACCAACAAGGCAGTCTGTTAATCATAAAAGTAGATTTTGTAAGTTATAGTTATCGTTAGGCGATACCTTGTTCACATTTAATATTCGTTTCATTTAAAATAAGGATCGCTAACCCTACAGTCCATTGAACAATAACCGCTCAGCACGATCCGCCTCAACTATTGTGAAGTGATTCATTATGACGGAACAAATTGAATTATTGTACCTATAGCAGTCAGCCACGTAAATAAACACCACGTTAAATTACGGGCCTTCCAAATAAACATCCAAGTTTTTTACGGCTTCAAGGGAAAGTATACGAAATAATCGCTATTTTAAACGTACATACGAAATCAAAGTTGAGATTGTTTGAGATAAGTGAACATTATACCATCTGTCTATGGGTCTGATGGGTATATTGCGTAAACAAACAGTGTCAAATTTCTTAAGGGGGTGCAGCGCGAAGTAAGTCGAGTAAGTCTAAACGATCTTCAAACAGAATCGAATTTATTAATATTAGTAATTAGATCCATTTGTTTTAGACTTGGAGATTTAATTAGAACAATAGTTTTGTTCTGCGCAATGCGCAAAACCCCCTTAAGAAACTTGACACTGTTTGTTAAAAACTGAAAATTGATCATATTTTCTTATTTATATTTTATTCATGTATATTAGAAAGGGTGCGTATTACAATACCGAATTTTAAAATACCGAATTTCATAAGCCCTACGAACGGAAGGCCGAATTTTAGAATGCCGAATGTTTATATGATCGAAAGTGCTAAATACCGAAAGTTTGAAATTCCGAAAATTCAAAATACCGAATCTTATAAGACCTATAATTGGAATGCCGAATACTAAAATGCCGAATTTTAAAATACCGACTGTTTATATGACCGAAAGTTTAATATACCGAAAAATTTAAAACCCGATGATTAAAAATACCGAATTTTACAAGACCTATGAACGAAACGCCAAACAAATTGTATACCATTGAGATTGAGGTTCATTAAGAAAAACAAATTTTGATTGACCCCGACTCGCCGTGGTCCTTCGCCGTGGTACTAGTCTGCCCGATACTAAAGTGTAATTCAAAAGCCGGAGGCGCGGAGGGAGAGCAGCCCTCGCCCGCTGCTCGCCTCCGCAGCTTCGGCTTGCTGGTCGCCGAAATGCATGCTGCTACATGCATGCCTGTTTGATTGCTTGCATGCTGCATGCCTGCTTGCTACATGCATGCATGCCTGCTTGCTTGATTGCTTGCATGCTGCATGCCTGCTTGATTGCTTGCATGCTGCATGCCTGCTTGATTGCTTGCATGCTGCATGCCTGCTTGCTACACGCATGCCTGTTTGATTGCTTGCATGCTGCCTGCCTGCTTGCTTTTGAACTTTTGCTTTTGGATTTTGAACTTCGGTGTACTAACTGTAGGTATATTAATCTTCGGGATTTTAAACATTCGGGATATGAACCATCGGTATTTCAAACTTTCGGGATATGAACCTTCGGTATTTCAAACTTTCGGGATTTCGAACTTTCGGGATTTTGAAATTCGGCATATTGAGCTTCGGTACATCGGGTATAGGTATTTCATTCGTTCGGTATTTTGATTTTCGACGTTTCAAGCGTAGGTATTTCATTTGTAGGTATTATGAACTTTCGGTATTAAAATACCTGCGGAATATCAATACAATCATTGTCATGTACGAATTATCGTTTCATGCGTAAAAATCACCAAGTTTTCGAGAAAAAATGCTCTAAGATATCATAAGCTACAAGTCATGTTTATTTTATCATAAAGAATTTGCTTTAAATTTCAACAAGACGATGACCTTGTGCAATGATTAGGTTAACGTAAATAAGTTGTTTTCACGTATTTAACTAATTCAGCTCATCGTACAAGTGACTTTAAAATACGTTAGTTTTCTCAATTTCGTGCAGGACCCCCTTAATTGTATACGTGCTGTTTCCCTGCACATGTGCCGATTGTTAGCAAACATGCATGGTTGCACCATGCGTTCCATAAAAACTTGAAGTTAAAAATTAAAACCGCTTTTAAAAAACTAACTGAAAAGTAAATAATAATTTGAGAAAACCAAAAACAGACGTAGGTAGCTAGGGCAATAGTAGATTCTGAAACAAAATACAGTAAAATAATCTTTTTTCCGCTAACAAACACAACAAGAGCATAAAAAGATCCCGTCTAGAGTAGGTAGAGTTTTATGCTGAAGTTTTAAACACTGCTTTTCACTTTAATTGCGAGGAAATGAAGTTTCAACAGTAACACGACTTTGGCTAGTTTTGACGATCATAATTAGTTTCTAACTACACAATTCTTCTTAAAATATATTTTTAAATTACTTGTAACATTTGGTATGGTCAGACCCTTAAAGATTAATATCAAGTTATAAATATGTGCGTACGTTTTTAGGGCTCCGTGCCCAAAGGGTAAAAACGGGACCCAATTACTAAGCCTCCGCTGTCTGTCTGTCTGTGTAATGACGTATTTCTGTTGCTACTAAAACTACAAACACTAAAAACAAAGATACAGTAGATAAGTAAGTAACAGTAGATAAGTTTTGATGAGAATTAGGTTAGGTTTAGGTAGGTCTAAAATCATAAAATGCTTTTATACTATTGTGCTAAAAAAGTCATTTTTTATAGGCTTTCCTTGACCTATAGAACCAATACGAGTAAGAAAAGTGAAAATTTAATTTTTAGAGTCTGTGCCACTTTCCCGAGTTAAACAGACGACTAAAGCATCGACTCCAAAAAAATTGTAAAAGTCTCAAGTTATTATTTCTTATTCAAATTTAATGTATTTTATTTGAAAAATAAACAGTTTGACATATTTTTTTATAAAGAGATTATAAAAGCGGACCCAAAGCACAACTCAAAGGTTTATGTCTCTCTAACATAAGTTGTTAAGGAGTGGACCTGGTAATTCATCAGATCCACATCATCAGTAATCATCATGTTAATTACGAAGGAACCATAATAGAGTAATCGAATTGCCGGAAGCCATCACTAGTTTTCTTTATCAATTCCACATCACAAATGATGCTCTATTCCTGAAATCTACAAGTCACAAATCCAAACAGTAAAATCAGTAGGTATAGATGTGCCTTTACTATTTGAAGACACTTGTAGTCTTTTTGGTTAGAATAGCATCAAATTGTCGTCGTTGTGTTTCTAATAGGTTGAGGAAAAAATTTCTTCGCATTTTTAAAGAAAATTCCAAACATTTTTATTATAGTTTATTTACATTTAACTAAAGTATGTAGGTACCATTTTGTTCGATTTTTTTTTCCGTCTTGTAGGTTGCGGCATGATCCCATTGCTATAGAAATTTTCAGGGTTTCTGTTAAAAATACCGCGACAAGTGGTTTTAGCAGTCCTGTCGTGATGTTAACCTGACACTGCCTAGAGAATTCTGAAGAGAGCGAAACAGGTTGAAATCTGAAGGTGCAAGGTCAGGACTATACAGCGGATGCATTAACACCTCCCAGCCAAACCATCTTAATTTTTGCGTAGTGGCTAAAGATGTGTGAGGTCTAGCGTTATCATGATGAAAAACCACACCCCTTCTGTTGATTAATTCCAGCCGCTTTCTCTTAACTTTTTGCTTTAATCTTATCAGTTGTTCACAGTAGAGTTTAGAATCGATGGTCCTGCCTGGTGGTAACAGCTCATAATGAATAATGCCCTTCCAATTCAACCACGCACACAGCCTTGTTGCGAGTTAACCCGGGTTTCGCCACAGTCTGTGAAGCCTGGCCGACCTTTGACCATGACCTTTTTCGCACGTTCTTGTCGTACGTGATCCACTTTTCATCACCAGTTATCAGCTTCTTCAAAAATGGTTCGGTTTTATTACGTCGCAATAAAGAATCACAAATGAGTACACGGTTCATTAGGTTTCTTTCAGTGAGCTCGTGGGGTACCCAAATATCGAGCTTTTTTGTGTACCCGGTTTTTTTCAAATGCGCTAAAATTGTTTTTGGTCAATTCTCAGTTCTTTAGCTACGTCTTAACTACTGATATGCCGATCTTGCTCCACTTTTTCAAAAATGAATATTATCCGTAATATTATCCGCGACCAGAGCGACGTGCATCTTTGACATCAAATTTTTTTCGGATTGAAAACGCTTAAACCAAATTTTGTGCTACTCTCACAGACACTGCACTAGATCCATAAACATCGCAAATGTTTTTTGCGGCATGTGTTGCATTTTTACCTTTTTTGTAGTAAAATTTTAAAATATATCGAATTTCTTCATTAGATTCACTCATCTTGATAGTACGAAAAACAAATTAAAAATACACATTTTCTTAATTTGAATTTGGAATTATCTTCTTTAAAATTTAACCTAACCTAACCTAACCTAACCTAACCTTTTAATGATACCAAAACCAGCCAGATACAAATAGTACAGCCAAAGAGATTTTATTACGAGTTCATACATACTAAACTGCGAAAGGACTTTCGCCCCAACCTAATATTTCGGCAAGTTACCGTAGCAAATTCCTATCAATAATTTCAAACATTGAGAAAAATCAAGCCTTGAACCAACAACACTGGAGCCTTTCAGCAAACACGACGCGGAGGCCTAATCTCTGAAAAAACAAAAGTGATTGAATTGTTCCTGTTTTAGGTTTACAGCAAAGTCTGTGATGACGCAATGTCTATTTTTTAAGATTAGCATATTGTTCCATTATTATGAAATACAATTTATTAATAAAAATTAAGATAAATTATTTAACCTTACGACAAGGACCCTTTTTATAATTTTTGGTTTTATATTGTATTAAATAATGTGATATTATATTATATACATATGATGAAATTATAATATATCAATATATTATGATTTACCTACATTAATTAACCCTTAGTTTTAGTAATACTACCAAGTTTACTTCCTACATAAAATAAAAATATGGTCGGCGACGTAGAATAATATTCCACTAGAATAATACGAATCTTCCGTTACACTCTTATAACGGATATAGGATTCCAACACTCGCCACAGACATTCTAACCGGAGAAATGTGCATCTAATTTTTTTCTTTAAAATGGAGACATTTTAGAATGGGAATATTAAACGTATTTCAAGCATTTCAACAAAAGTGCGAAAATGGATTAAAAAAAATAATTTATTAGATACTATCTCTCATAAATTTTGACATAAATTATATAATACTCTAGATAGAAAGTAAAATCATGCCAGCTGAAATGTGAAATGTTCTACTATGATCTGGATATTTTCTATAAAAGGATGAATAGGCTGTTTCTAATGAGGAATGTTGCTGCTGCTGCATATTGCTTTTTTTTTTTCATTTCAGGGAGACCTAACCTAAATCAGTCAATAACTACCTACACGTAACATTTGCATTTCTTTCCAGTTCCTATTTTAGTTGAAAACAGACTGAAGTTGCGAGAAAACAAAATGAAAAGTCAAATCGCATTGATTTTTGTAAATTATGACGGATTTTTTAATGTTTATTTTTAAAGGTGTAAGTGTATTTTATTACCTTTTTTACAAGATATAGTTTACTACAAACAAAGCTGAGGAATTATCCCAAATAAAATAATATTTTTTTTGTCTTCCTAATTAAGTATTGTCATATTGTAATAAGTAAAAACGTAAGAGGATCACAAAGATTTCAAAATTTACAGAATAAGAATAGCTAATGTTAACAAGACGACACAAGACTATATTGAAAGGGTGAAACAAATCGCAGAAGTTAGCCGAAAATTGTTCGCCGCAGCAGCTTCTCTAAACAGATTTCGGAATTTCCTACCAATACTTACCAAAATTGCACTTGTTCAGGCTCTTTTGTTTCCAATTCTCGATTATGCAGATTGCTGCTACTTATTAGTTCTGAACGAAAACCTACTCAATAAGCTCGAACGCTTACAAAATTTCTGCATACGGATAATTATTGGTCTTCGGAAGTATGATCATATTCTGAATACCGTGCTCGACTCAAGTGGCTCGCTCCCCAATTGGACTTCGGCGAAACTCCCACATTCTCTTTTTGCTGTTTACAATACTTTTTAACCCAAATTTCCCACCATATCTAAAAGAGCGTTTCGAATTTCTGCAGCCGGCACGAGGTTACGACTTGCGGGCATCCAGAAAACTCCACCTCCAAATCCCCTCTCATTCCTCTAAATGTTATTTAGATTCGTTTACTGTTCAATCTGTGCGCTTGTGGAACTCTCTACCCTTAGCTATCAGACAATCCGAGTCTATTTTTATATTCAAAAATCGACTTAAGGAACATTTTCTTTCACTGTAAATTAATAACACTGCCGTTGGTTGAGAACTAGTCATATTGGTATATATTATGTATAATTTATACTTAGTATATAGTATGTGTAGTATATGATAGTATATAATATGTCTTTGTATTTCTGTTTCGTACCTATTATTTTATAATATGTCTTTTGCACCAATCCTTCCTATGATTACGTATTTCCTATACCCAAAGGTTGTCAGGAAGAGGCCGCTCGTAGCGATAAGACCGCCTAATTTGTACATCTTTCTTTGTAAATTGTATTGTTGTTACTTTTATAATGTGCAATAAAGAGTTTTTTATCTATCTATATTTTCCCGAAAGTAGGGTACTACCCGGGGAAGGTAAGCTATACGTACATGGTGTCCAAAAAATGAAGGATAATCCTACAACTGTGAATAAGTCACAGTATGATCTATTATATGTATTTTTTTTTCGAAATCCAACCAACCCAATCCCTAACAACGCATACCTTGTTTTGAATGTGGACGGTTATGTTTGTGGGCACTTAAAATACCTGATGTCAGTTTCGTCCGTCACGCCAAACACTGGCCGTGAGCAGAGCGACAAGTCAGGCTTGGCGAAATGGCGACTCATGTCTATAAAGATGACTACGTAAAAAAACCGGGCAAGTGCAAATCGAACTCGTGCACGTATGGTTCCGTACCTGTACAACATTCGACACTGTTTTTTTTTTGTTTTAAAACGGTAAAAAACACGTTTGTATGAGAGCCCCCTTGATATATTTTTTTCCTTTTATTTTATAAAAACTTATTTTTAATGTTAATAATACGTTATATTCCGTAAGCGTCTGGCTGTTACCCTTATTAATATCGAGCAAAAAATGGCAAAAGTTTGTATATAATTTAATATTCTGTGAGTATTTCAGGTGTCTACGTGTTGCCGTTATTAATATAGAGCAAAAACCTCTAAAAATTACGTTCATCGCATGGGAGCCCTTGAAAAATGTTTCAGTATTCGTTGTTATAGCGGCAACAGAAATACATCATCTGTGAAAATTTTAACTGTCTAGCTGTCACGGTTCATGAGATACAGCCTGGTGACAGACAGACAGACAGCGGAGGCTTTGTAATAGGGTCCCGTTTTTACCCTTTGGGTAAGGATCCCAAAATTGGAATTGGAACTAAGACTAGTTCCAATTTTGTGCGTTAACTTAGCCAAGTGTTCTTTAATTGAGTATCGTTTTGAATACGATTGTTGAAATAAAATTACGTCTCGGTACACATGAGAAACAAATAAAAATACTGGCTAACAACTCTTTCGTAATTCACTATTTTTCGTTTCCATTTACCAATCTATGCAATGTATGTACTAAAAGTACATTATTAAGTACTAAGGAGAAGTTAAGGTATTAAATATGTAAGCGCTTTCCGAGTAATAAAGTTCATGGTGTAAAGTACTTTTACTCGTAACACCTGCCTACCTGCTTTTATTTTATTTATTTGCCATCTCGGGTAGGAGATACGAACTCTGAATATTTAATGTCTTCTTTAGCTTTATATTTTGTTGATAACTAGTTATGCGCGTGACTTGGCAGGACAGAAAAGTTAAGAGCGTTTTTTCCCGTTTGCCATTTTCCCCGGACAATAATAAATTAACAAAGAGGGAAACCTTAGAAACAATCTTCGCCTTCCCGATGTTGTACTCAACAGTCACTTGTTTGCCCGGTAGTTTTCTCCATTTACGTTGGTTTTCTTTATTACAAGTCAAGTACCATATTGACAATTATTTTATAAAATATCTTAATGTATTCGTATATTTATTATTTAAAACCGATTTCTAAAACTTCAGTGGCTTATTAATTTATCAAATAATGCAAAAAGTAGACTTAAATGGGCCGTTTTACGTTGTTATTTTAGGTCTAAAACTAGTCTGATATTATCTTAACGATTTTAACTTCAAATGGTTAGTAAAGCATTACCTATAATAATAGTTAGTCGGAAAAGTTCGCGGCCTTTTTAAAGTAAAAATAATAAAGTCTTTTTCAGGTACCTACATGAAATGTTTATCGAATAATAATAGAATAATATCGAATAAGGTACGAATTTTGTTAATAATGTGAGGGTAGAAGAATATGAATCTACCCCACATACGGAGTGAAGTCTCCAGCCTGTCTGCCTGTGACCACGATCGGTGCAACCCGGTCGAAACGTCAGGCAAAAATAAAGGTAAATAATGTTTTACCTACTATCCGTCGCGTTAATCCCCGTTTTAATGTGTTCTAATAATGAAACGCGAAAGTTTAAGAGTGATTATCGAATAATGTCCATTTAATTCGACAATCTTTCGCCATTTTTCTGATCGAACATCTCGTCGAAAATTTTTGGGTTTTATAAACGAAAAACTGTTTTAACCTTAACGTATCATGTTATCAGACACAATAGAAAATTTTAATTGTTATCAACTGCGGGTCTTATGGAGTTTGACAGGTTAAATTATTTGTATAGTATTCCCTTGAATGTTAATTTACTCCAGTAACAGTATTGTAAAGATGGGTATAAATGATAATCCGAAGGTGCTATGACTGGATTATATGGAGGAAGCTGTAAAAATTCCCAACGATGGTCCATCAATTTAGTTTAGTGAACAAATATTTATGCGGTCGAGCTTTGTACTAGTGGAAGACTACATCTTTTTTATTTAATAATTCTGGGCGTTTTCTAATTTACGGACACTAGATATCAGAATTAATCTCTTTGGCCATGTGGCAAAAGCTCATAATACATAATGCCTTTCAAGTCACACCACACACACAACATGACTTTTTTGACTTTCAGACTTGGGGGCTGTAAGCGAATTAAGCGATGGCTCACTTTGATTAGAACATGTACGTTTTCGAATATTACTCTCGTAGGTGATCCACTTTTAATCGCCTAAAATGATTAATCATTTCCAAAACGGATCTATTTCATTTTGTTTGGCAATGTTTCACAGATGCAAATTCTGTTACCCAAATCTTGTGATACCCAAACATCTAGCTTTTACACATAACCATGTTTATGCAAGTGATCAAAGAGTGGAGAATGCCAAGCTCTTCTGCAATTTGGTCACTGCTTATGTGTCTTCTTAATTTTTTTATTCAATAATAGCATCAACACTTTCTTTGATAGGACTACAACAGCAAGAATTTTATCGAGAAAAAAATGCATAACGTATCTATATTTTTTACATATTAACTTCCATGACAAAAATATCAAAAATATGGTTATGTGATACTTACTAATTTATTCGTGTAAACGCAAAATTCATCCTTTCAAAAAGGAAACTTCGCTATCTTGTCTGACTACCTAATATAGCACAAAAATACCAAGCAAACGAGACCCTTGAGTGAGTTGAAGAAATAAATTAGATTATGTATATCATTCAACTAGTTAATCTTCTGTTGTAATATTTGAGAGACTCGTTGTTTCAGGAAATCTTTTATTGTTATTTTTTTCGATCGTTCTCACGTCTCTTAATCAATCAGTTTATCTGTTTGGGCACTACAAAATTGCAGACAGACGCACAAACGCCAAGGACAATCAGGATCATCAAGGAGTTGGCCTGTTTTTTTTTCGGAAATTTCGCGATATGTGTACCAGACGTGTCAGGTGGAGGGAGGTGGAGGAGTAGTTAATTATACACACAATATCTCAATGTATCATGTCCGACAGGTTTTCGTTTTCTCTCTACTCTAATCTACTATTGATTGAGATGCTAATCTCCAATGGGGGCCCTTATAATTTTCAGTGTATTTTTCTGGTGAAATCCCTGCTAATAAATAAACTCTATATATTTTTTTTAAGTATATATCTTTATTATTATTTATTCTCGAATATTATTTTAGTAAAATAACATACAGTTAAAAGGGGCTTGAGTTATGTTAAAGATTTACCCTATGTCTTATTGACATCTCTTTTTGGATCACACGTATGGTACGTATACTTGTAACATTAATTTGATTCTTTTGTCTCGTCTTTAATCTTATATTCTACAAAGGAAACTTTTGTGTTTGTGTCCGTGATTGGAGCCTACTCTATTATTTCGTTCGTTCTTGTTACAGGGCGATTATGCCGATCATCCAATCGTGCTGCTGTTGGCGTAGCCTTCGCAGAGGCTGTTATGCTTCGGCAGTGTATACCATGGTGAGCACGAAATTTGTTAGTAACACAATTTCCATCAATTACCCGAAATCAAAAACACTTTCATGTCATACCATAGCATGGTGGGGTTAATTGACAATACACATATATTGTCTATAAATACATTGTTTAGGACGCCACTGGCTCACATAGAATAAAAGCCACAATTTTTTTTTTAATACGTTGTTTGGTTTGAACCCCTACCGTAGTAGCGTATACTTATCGAAGTTTGCGCTTACCGAGATACCTACAGTTCCCCAAAAAATATTATTGAAGGTGTAACCGACGTTGGAGTAGGAAGGTTCTCGAATAGAGACCACGTCTTGGGAAACGTAGTGTTGGACGCCCCCCTGTTAGATGGACCGATGACCTGAGGAAGGTGGCCGGTGGTGGCTGGATGGTAGAAGCGGAGGACCGTGATAGTTGGTGCCTTACTGGAGAGGCCTATGTCCAGCAGTGGACTGCATAAGGCTGATATGATAACTGATGTACCCAGGGACGATATTCCTCACACAGTTATTACGGTGCCATATCACCTTGTGCTGTAAGTAACCCCCATCTATCACAACAATCGTAATGGCTCCTACTAAGACTTTTTAGGAAGCGGAGTTAAAGCTGAGTTAACGTTGAAGTTGACGTTCAAAACATACTAATGGTAGTGGTCCTTAGAACATATCATAACTAATAAATAACCTGGTCAAGTTAACTATCATATATAAATTCCCTAGAAGCTGAATTTTTGTTCGAACGTTAGAAACACTTTTACAGTAAAACTGTAAAAAGTCCTCACCGATCACGTGTGTAAGTTTTAATGCATGATCAAAGTTTTTCAAATATGTTATTTGGGTTTTATGCGAAATAGTTATTGTATGATAAATGTATCGGAGAAAAAATTTAGATCATGTAATTATCCAATTATATTGGATTTACACTTTTTTCCTTGAGATTCACCAATTCTGAGAAAAACGATACTGAAAATTACGAAAGTTGGATTCCCCATTCTAATGAAGGCTGATATGATATTGACCTTAACATTAAACTATGAGTAAGACGTAAAAAATATGAAATAAAAAGTAGTAGTGCAAATTTTGAAAGAAATAATTTAGAAAATTACCTTCCTATATAAAGAGAATGAAAAAAATATGTGGTTACGTCTAAAAATGCCACGAATCCTCAAGTTGCGTCAGAGTAGGCATTCTAGGCACCAAGAGCACGGTTCTACCTCTTCCATAAAAATAAAATACTGTGTCGCATCATAACAAAGAACGGAAAATTGGCAGTACCTTGGCTTATTTATCCTGTAATATTTAGGTATACATCAGTTGTCTTGCACGCATCAACTGTGGAAATTGATCACGTTTTCATTACTAAGGGCATGCCCAACACGTACCGAGTCTATTTACAATAGAGTGACATCTGTGGTGACAAGGAATATAAGGATATTTGCCTGTACCTAGGTGGATCCACAACTCACAGCTATAACAATACGAATCATAATTCGTATTGTAAATACAGACGTGGTGACATAATGATGTCTCTGCGAAAACGAATTAAATATATATTAAAACTGCGAACATTAAATTATTTTTAAAAAAGGTACTTATGTATAATTAAATAGTATTATATTTGACATCATAAAATTAAGCCAAATAATTATAACATAAGACAATTTATAAATATAAAATCACTAGCGCGAGTCCAGTGTGCA
This sequence comes from Pyrausta nigrata, assembly GCA_949316185.1. NCBI lineage: Eukaryota > Metazoa > Arthropoda > Insecta > Lepidoptera > Crambidae > Pyrausta > Pyrausta nigrata. Next base: position 9,458,177 of record OX438936.1, read on the forward strand.
CCTTGCGGTTGTTGTATTTTTTTACCTTCTTTTAGTAGGAGGACATTATTATTTAAAAGCATACAAAATGACGGTTTAATGTCAGTTCTTTACATTGATGTGCGGTGACCGTAATGTACAGTCGACCAAATTGAATCATGACCCACTCTGCCGATTATTCCTTTGTATTCATAAATGTAGTAAGGTTTTCTTCGCTGTCATGCATGTTGCACATAGTACGTTTATAATATGAACAAAAATGCGTCATTACGGGTCAAAGATCTATGCAAGTTTAACCTTTATTATCACTGCACTAGACATGTTTTAGATAAACCAGTCTTAATATGAATTTAAAATAAGTCCATAATCTAAACTCTTTTCACTACGAAGAAAAAAGTATCATAATTTAAAAAATATAAAACGTCGTGTGTCAGATGTCAAGTATACCTGTCTGTATATATAGTCTGAAATTTTATAAAAATACAAACAAATCGTATAATGGCCAATTTGGCAGAACAAAGAGCTAAGAATAAGTCTGAACACAGTCAGAACCTGGATCAGACGGCACGCTGAAGAGGGTACCCTCGAAGACAGACGACGACATAATTATGGCGTTCGACGAATCACGAACCAACGAAGAGAACGGAAGTGCAACACCATTACGAAGAATATCTTTACAGACGAGAAATAATTTGCTCTTCTCAACATGGTCGCTTAACTTTGTGGCGATAACACGCGATACACAGAGGATCACGTAGTGCTCAACCAATTATCCGGATGAATTTTAGCTAAGATGTGTACCTGGATGGATGCCGGAAGTGTAGGAGAATTTGTTCAAATGTCATAACGCTATAAACTATGTCAATATATTAGAAGAATCAATGTTACCGACTTTACGAACAGTTTACTTGCATGAAGAAGTGCCAGTATTCTCCTTCGTTCATGATATCTGCCCAGTGCATACTGCCAGAATTGTCTCGAATTGGTTTACCCAGCATGAAGATGAATTCACTCTTATTTCATGGCCGTCTATGTCCCCAGATCTTAACCCGATAGAAAATTTGTAGGGTTTGGATTATATGAGGGGAAATGACATTTGCAGTCGTCTAATCGGGTCACTTTTCACTTTAACAATTTAATGCCACTTGTTAAATATATACCTATATTAAATTATAAAGAGGAAAGATTTGTTTGTTTATTTGCATCGAATAGGTTCCGAAACTACTGGACCGAATCAAATATAATTTGGCACAGAGATAGTTTGAGACACTGGGAAGGACATAGGCTACTTTTTGTCGCGATATAAAATCATAAGGGGGGTGAAATGAGGGATGAAAATTTGTATGAAAATCCGACTTTTGGCGCGGGCGAAGTCGCGGGGAACTGCTAGTATATACCTAAAATAAATATTATATTCTTCATCTAAGTATACTGTTTTATTTCATCATGGCTAACACAAGTTCCAGTGGAACTTTTATTAAGAAACTGGTTCCCGATACAGACTTAGCGCCCGGCTGTGCTGAATCCCGAATATCTACCTACCTACCTGTGTGTTGCATTGCAACCCCTACCTAAGTTCTCGCCGATTTTCATACAAACTTATTCATTCAGATAGCGAGTATAGCCTAGTCAGTAACTGTCAGTGTCTAAAAATGATAACAGGTTCGTTTCTAGGAAATGTATGTTCAAGCGAATTTCAACCTACTTGTATAGAATGACAGTAGAAAAATGACCATAAGGGGTCATGATTCAATTTGGTCGACTGTACATAGTTTATACTCGACGTACACACATCAAAAAACGTTTACGATCACTTTGAAAAATCGGAAACTGTTTTGTTACGGTAGATTATATTATGACAATTACATTAAGGTTAATTACTCAATTTTTGTTATTAAAAAATAAAAATTTGTTTTATTTCTTAATTTCAAACAGGGTTTTTCTATTTAAAGAAAACACACAACAAAAACTTTTTCTTGATTAGGTTAAATTTAAAGAATTATATCAGTTTATGCTAGTGATCTCAAACTTTTTTGATGTGTTACTGTACTGCAAAGTTGTGAATATTTTACTAAATTTATTTTTACTAACTATCGTAATTTCAGCCATTAAATCTTAAATCTTTGTCATTAAATCCTGAAGAAAAACAATTTTTAAAGAACAATGGCAAGAAATGTCTGAGTTTTTTAAAACGCCCATAAATATAATTTATACCAAACCAGGCATCTCTCACTCGATGTACTTGCGCGCGATAATAGCCTACTCTCGAGCGCACCGACGTCGGTGCGTAAATCAGCAGGTTGCCAACAACGGCCGGGCGCGCCCGTACGCACTGTTAAATTATTTTTGATACGGTCGATTCGTTTTTAAGCGAACTAATTAAGTAATATCTGTCTGTACAATGTACACTGTACAAATGCAACCAGAAGCATATAAGTCCTGAATTAATCTCAGATTTAAATAAAATTCTGGACTTATAATAGTCTCGAATGTTTGCACGCAGCTGCAGAGGAATAATAACGTAATGTTCGATGCTGAAGGTACATTTTCGTTCGCAGTGGTGTGCTACAAAAAATTGTAGGCTATTATAAAAGTAGGTATGGACGATTTTGAATGGAGTGATTTATCTGTTACTTAGTAACTATTATATAATCTGTGACCAAACGTATTTACTAATTTTTCTAAGATTCTACAATTATCTACTAATTGACTTAAAAGCCGGCGTTAAATTGAGTTTTTTAAAATAATATCTAATGATGTCCGAGTTTTCCATCTTTTTTCTATCGATTTGAATTATCATATTAATGATATCGATTAATCGACATAGATTTCCACAAAACTGTTTTTAAGATGATAGATGATGATGAATGGTTTACGGTCAAAGTCAAAGTCAAAGCATCTAACGTTTTTGTATTGAGTTAAAATCACCAAGTACTGCTTAATAATATATCAATACTATAATTAGTATCGAATAAAATCGTGCTGAGAAAAAAAAGTTATTTTCACCACAGAGTAGAGAGGATTGTCACTTTGACAAATCACATAATTCTCTGCGCTTTTTCTCGTCAGTTGTTGTTTTGTGTGTTTTTCGGTTTTCGTTAATAATGCTTATACCTGGACTGCTTTACGGACTCTGATTTACTTCCTCGTGTGACTATTGCGTGCCCAAAGGACTCCGATTCTGCTTCTGCGTGACATTGTGCTTTTCCCTACTGGTCTCAGTTTGTCTTGTAAATTGTATTCGTTTTTCAATAATGAGCGATCACGGGCGACAATCGCGGCCTACGCGCATATTATGTGTAAATTGTAATATATGCGTAAACACATTGCGCCGATATCTTACAATTACAAACGTACTTACGATATAACCTAAAATAATAAAAAAAACAATATATATTTTTTTTACCGGCTTTCTCAAATAAAAATGACTTCACACATAGAATCCTGGTGGCAAGGTGCCTGTGGCGCAGTGGCGGCAGCGCTTTGGTAGTGATACCAAAAGTTAAGCAACCCACGGCGCGGTCGTGATTGGATGGGTGACCATTCCGACCATTTAAGTGACGTCCATGACAAGCATCTCCGTGCTTCGGAAGGCACGTTAAGCAGTTGGTCCCGGCTAATATCTGTGGTATTAGTCGTTAAGCCTAGTCAGAGGCCCTAGGGCGGCTTGATAACTTCTGACAGTAAGGTTTGTCACTTGCCTTACATACACCCCTCCACCAATCCGCACTGAGCCCGCGTGGTGAAGTATGGCTCGTTCCTCCTCATAGTTGAGGTGAGGCCTTTTCCCAGCAGTGGGATCTAATAGGCTGACTTATATATATACATAGAATCTACAAGTTTTGCTGAATATTTCGACATATTTTTGTTTAAGTACGCTCATCTTTTATATTAGACAATTTTTAGTCTGGACGTTTGCCATTGTTCTTTTCTGTTGGCTAGCTACCTTATCCCTGCTTAATAAATATATGTGAAAGTAACACTGTATGGCTCTTACATGTTATATGAAGCATCAATAAATTATTAATGAATTTGATCACGAGCCTATCGCAAAAAAACTTTGTAAACTCAAACTCAAAATTCACATACAAATGTCAACAGTACGATTACTGAAGAAATCCTCAAATATACAGATCTAAAAGAGATACGCACATCTGGAGAATGCATAAGGTATTCATTGTACCGTTGGTTCTATCTAGTACAGGAGTCATCCCTAGGCATCTATTTCAGCATTACGCAATGTCGGTTTACCTAAATACACATACATATTATCTACGCGAAAACAGCCATATTGAAAACATGCCGTATTGTGAGATTTTTTCACAAGGCGATAGAACCACACAATCAATGTTAGGTAATGAAGCCTACTTGACTTAGCCCTGTGAGCACAGATTATATAAAAGTTACAACGTCCGTGAGTCTCATGTTCTACCAGTTTCTTCAAAACTGTTTCGGTTTCATTACGTCGTAATAAAGAATCACAAATGAGTACACGGTTTATTAGGTTTCTTTCAGTGAGCTCGTGGGGTACCCAAATATCGAGCTTTTTAGTGTACCCAGTTTTTTTCAAATGATGAATTTAAAAAAAAAAAGTTTTGTTGTCAGTTCCCAGTTCTTCAGCTACGTCTTAACTACTGACATGCCGATCTTGCTCCACGTTTTCAAAATTGGTATCAATTTTATTCGTAATAGGGCGACCAGAGCGACGTGCATCTTTGACATCAAAATTTCCGGATTGAAAACGCTTAAACCAATTTTGTGCTACTCTCACAGACACTGCACTAGGTCCATAAACATCGCATTTTTTTTCGCGACTTGCGTTGCATTTTTACCTTTTTTGTAGTAAATTTTTAAAATGTATCGAATTTCTTCCTAAGATTCACTCATCTTGACAGTACGAAAAACAAATGAAAAACACACATTTTCCTAATTTGAATTTGGAATTATCTTCTTTAAAATTTAAACTTCCAAAACCAGCCAGATACAAATAGTACAGCCACGGAGATTTTATTACAAGTTCATACATACTATAATGCGAAAAGACTTTTTCCCCAACCTAATTTATAATCAAAACCAAAAAAAATCCTTATTTATACTATTTGATTGAAAAATAACGCTTAAATTGACCAAGCACTGATAAGTTCCGGAGAAAAATCGTTCTTACTTCGCCTCTATAAGTTACGTGCACGATGTTGCCGCTATTATCGTCTGTGGTGTCCTCTGTAGTTTCGACACGCTCCACTTTCTATTAGTTTATTCAAATACCTAACCTGACCATTATGCATTTGCAATATCGTACATTAATTTGTCATTTTCCTCCGCAGGTGTACTTCTCAGTTACCATAGTAACAATGGGTCATTTTATAGACGTCGAACAACGTTTCCTGAATGGTGGAATAGATGAACCACAGTCAGAAAGTTTCTTGGAGCCCGGAAAGATTACACCGAGTGAGTATTACTTTCGTTCCCTCCCTATTAAGAGCATTTACTGGTAACTGCTGTTACACGAAGGAAAATTCAAATAGGACTTTTCACAAAAGTGCACCTAAACAAACTAAAAACGTTATCTGAATTGCTGTCTGGCTATGGCTGTCCTTAGTTATATTTACTATACTATAGAAACAAATCTATAGTGCCATTCTTTTGATTGTTATTTTAGCTTTAAAAAGGCTCCATAAACGACCAAAGCTGTCATAAGATGGTTAAATTAAACAATTTAAACTACGGTACTCAAAAGTAATTCGGTGTCCTATAGGTCAGCTTTCCAGAAAGCTAGCATTTTAAGTGTAACCTTTAAACAAGCAGTGCTTGTATATTTACTTATTTATATTTTTGGGAAAACGCATGTTTTCTAGTTTTCATGCGTTTTTCTTTCGCATCGTTCGACGCAGAATATAGTCGCTAATTTCGTACCGATAAGCATGGGCGTCGTGATGGAGTGCATAAGACGTAGGACTGAATAAATGTAGAAGACGTAGATTCGAGTGTCAGTCGGTGACGGAAACGGTGTTTTTTTTTAGTAATTCAAGTTTATAGCTATTTTGTTCTTAAAATAAGACTTGCGAATAAAAAAGGGGTTTTTATTTAAAAGTACAGTCGGCAGCACGTCAGGCTATCCATTTGAACTACGAAAACAGCTTTTATTACGTAGGGAGTAGAAGCGGTCTCAAGGTCAAAGTGGGGTAGTCTGACGTGCAGCCGTGTATACATAGTACTGTTACTATGAAACACAAACGTTGTTACAAATGTAAAAAAGATTTTAAAAGGAAACAAATATTTTGAAATGTTATTTAAACATTCAAAAAGTTATTATGATCAGATGAAAAAAATTATGGGCAGTTATTTTATTTATAGGCAGTTGGTAAATTAGTGCGACAGTAAAGCATGGACAGTAATAAAAATAATCGACCGGTTTATTTCATCCTACAACGTCAGTAGGTAATAAAAATACGTCAGCAGTGTAATAGCAGAATAAATAATTGTTCAAGTGTTATAAATAAATGGCCAGTGATAATGATGGAATGGGCTGTTAGATAAAAATTTTGGTAGTTTGCAGTTTGCAAAGAAACCCTTCAGTGGGATTGAGACCCAACCCTTACCGATTAATGAGGGTTTACTTTTTTAGATAGGGCGGAGCTGATAATACAATAAGTTTATTTTAGCCTCTAATTTTGTTTCACTATTATTTTTATGTGTATTATTATACATACCAATCAAAAGTATGTTTCATGACATGAGAACTGTTTAATTTAATCTCTTCAGTCAAAGCAAGTCATTGGCTTTTTCATAACTATTATTTAAGAACACGATCCGTACTGCAGGTTGCCATACTTTTTTGGTTGATATTCTCATCCAGTGTTACATGATCCGATTTTTAAAAATCAGGAGGCGTAATATGAAAAAAAAAACAGTAGCCGTATAGCTAGAGTTGCAGTAAAACTGTTGCCATTTTTTGAGATTTTGGTTTTGATTTTTTATTATTTTTGGGAGCCTTACTAAAATTTAAAGAAAGTTACTATTGATTTTATTGTTTGGAATATTCAACAGTAATAAAATAGAAACAGACTTAAAAAGTCATCAATTGTGCAAGTGGCCATACGACAGTTAAATATTTCAGAAATGGTAACACTTTTACTTGACAAAATTTTCAGCATATAATAGGGTACCCAAACGATTATCCTTCATTAACGGGACACCCTGTATACTTTCACAATAGCGAAAAAGGATAAACACAGCACAGGTGACTCGAGCAAGTGACGCATATAGGTTTGTTTACCAGCGATTTTTTTCATAAAAAACAGTTTATTCAGGTAAAACAGAAGAACAGGATACATTTGCGAAAAACAGGAAATCTCCTGTAAAATCGGGAGATCTGGAAATACTGTTCTCATCTCTCGTGGCAAACGCTTTTCATCATCATTTATAATGTGCACAACCAAAAAGTGGAATGCCCTGGCTGCGTTTATTTTTTCAAGTGCGATGTAACTCGAAACTGTTAAAGGTGCGTGTAAATACTCTTCTCCTGGGCAAGCTCACTCCATTGTTGATCTTATTTTTTCTCTCGAGCTAAGATGAAGAACAAGAGTTAGCCCATTATTGATATAAAAAAAGAAATACCTAGAACATAAACTATTCTTAAATATTTTTCTTCTTTACGTTACACGCCGAAAATACGAGGAACACATTTTACCACCTCATTGTTACACCACACTGAGTAATTCCGATTTTAACTGCCCATAAGTTATTGCCCTTTTATAATATTTGATTTATCGCTCGATATTTATTCAATGATCCATTTCATTACTTTTTACGACACATTCTTGTTTACTTTACTGCTAAGTTTTAATAGCCGAACATGTAAATAAACAAAAAAGAAAAGGCGGCCAAGTGCAAGTCGTTCTCAAGTATGAGGGGTTCCGTACCGCTAAACTAATGAAGTTATCTTTATAGTTTTCCTTTTAAGTTTATGAAATGCACTATCATTTAGAAGGGGAAGGGAAGGTTTTTCTAGAATAAGGTATTTTATTAAAAAGAATATGGAATGAAGAATTTCAATACTTAGCTGTGCTTCGAGCTAGCGCTACTTAATTGCGTTGCCATTATTTTCTTCAGACTGCGAAATTTATTATACGAATATAGTTGAAACTGCCTTTGAGCACTTTGGGTCAATATTTTTACAATTAATCGAATTACTTTATCTGTTATAGATATGTGGCTATTACAGTGCCACCATGTAAAATATGCCCAATTATGTCGCTTTAACCTATAAGTAAGGCAAGTTTAAGTAAGACAACTCCAAAAATATTCCTCCAACCTTAGATCAACGAACAACAAGCTTTAAAATAATGAGTATAATCTTAGAATATAACAAAGCTATATATGACCAAGCAAATCCTTTATTTTCTGATTAAAATAAGACAACGGACTAAACTAAGCTATTTATACTCTAATGTGGTTAGAGACGTATGCAACACGATTGCATTTTTGCTTATTGTACGAACATTACGTTACCTATATTTGTAGTATACTTCACGGACAATGTTACTACAGAAAACGCTTGAGAAATAACCTACGTCTTCACAAAATATTTCTCGAATAAAGGGAACTGTTAACACAAACAGAAGCAGATTACGCCGCAAATTCTATCTTTATTGTTAAATAATTACCTTATTTCTTGTGAATGGTTTTGAGCAGTAACAAAGTGTAAAGTGTTTCTCCCTCTACCCACCACCCTTTATTTCCTCTAAACGCTATCTTAAATTATATTCAGAAAGATATCCGATCTGAACTTTTTATTCTTTGAACTCGGTTTAATAAACTTTTTAATTCTTTCTAATAACCCTATAAATATGAACAGTTTAACATCAAAGTAAAATGTTCGGAACTTTAAATACGAAAATGAATTAAAAAGTTCTAGGCCAGCAACGAAAGTGAAATTTGTAGACAAAATTATTTTTATTCATCAATCTACCTCTTCATAGATACGACAACACGTCAATGTAAATAATAAGGGCAATTTTGCAACATACCTACCTATATTATGTAGCCTGAAGTGCCGGCCACCGTACCTACTAGTCGATCAAGCCAACTAGACGAATGTAAACGACAAACAACTTCGACGAAAATACTGATAGCAATTATATGAAACGGATATGTAAATTTAACCAAATTTTTTTATTTATTAATTGCAATCTGTATTTTCGCCGTAGTCATCGTTTAACGTTAGACATTGTCTGGCTTGGTCTTTGTAGTTTGACATTCGTCTATTGTTAAAAAGAGGTAGATGGGTCACTAGCGCGCAGAAATTGATTGCCTCAAATTGTGTAATTTGCTCAATTTTGCATTAAAATATGACACGTAAAAGAACGTGTTCTTCTCGGAGCATCAAATTCGAACGCCGCGCGGTACGAGATGACAGGTCTACCTCTTTTTAAAATAGATACACCGTCAGTGCTTATTACAGTATATTTACAATAAAATTCCATGCTACAGGTATATATGTATGTTGTACCATTTTGTTAGAAATATGAATGCGTAGTTGGATTGGATTACATTCGCTCGATTTTTAACACAGGTCTCGTTTAGGTTGGGGAAAAAGCTATTTCGCAATTTGCATCAATACAATAGACTGGTTTTACTAAGTTTATTTACATAAAATTACAAGATATCGGTATGTATGTGCCATTTTGTTTGACGACTGCATGAGAATCGTGTCCCAGGTCTTGTTTAGGTTGGGGAAAATGTTTTATCGCAATTTTTATCAATACGCTAGATTTGTTTAACAAAGTTTATTTACATAAAATTTCAGGATACAAGTATAGGTATATGTGGGCATTTTCTTTTTAACTGCTAACCTACTTTAAAAATTACATAAATAAAATATTTTAATATTTCTGTTAATTCTTGGTTTATTTGTGAGAATAATTTAATATATTTTCCTATAAATGTATTTCTTTTACATTATTTTAAATCATATTTTCAATAATAAAAAAAGAAATAGTAACTTAGGTATGATTTTTGGTCATGACCGTTACCGAAGAATACACTGCTCCAGAAAGAAAACTGAACTTACGATCCGGCTTCATTTGATGTGTATTTGTTAGTAATATGATGCCTATCAATGAAATTTCAGTTGTGTATGCAATATTTCCATTAATTATTGGCAAAAAATTGACATAACCGTTACTTGTTACGAAAACGCGACGTATATCTTTTTTCAATCAATAACAACTAGTGATCGATCTAGAATATCATACCAACATTAACCTTAAAATGTATTTATTTTAAAAGTGTGTAAAAAATCTATTCAAATTAGCTTAATAAAGTATAGAAAAATCATAAAAAACTATTTCATATTTTGAGGGACAGTCACGTATACTAGACTAACCACTAACGGTCCTGACATAGTAAAGTTCAGGTCACACCGGTTTAGAAAAACACATTTTTCAATATCAAATTTTTTATATAAGTTTTTTTAAGGCACATAAGTTTACTGGAGATCATATATTCAATAACTTGACATTTCAGTGAATAATATTATAAAAAATTGGCGTAATCAGAACAAAAATTAATAACGCACGTTTTGCAATGTAAAAAAAGTAACAAATTTTCTACAAAAATAATGACTTACATAAAGGAACTATCTTTTCGATTTCTTTACGCGAACAAATTACAACTAAACATTATTATAATTACGTATGTTATAATAGAAAGTAGCACTTAATTCTAATAAGGTACTTTTAAATGGCACATTAATTGTTCGTACCTACTTATTATTTATAAAACAACAGTCTTCTTTAATACCTATTAAACAACAGTCGCAAATCTTTATAACAATTAAGTCTTTTAATATTTTAAGTAGTAAAATCAGATAATCTTATGCAATAATATTATATTAATTAGTCTTACAACAACTACAACAAGCACCTTTAAGACGATACCTCTGCGCTAGTGCTGCCCCCATTGGAAATAAATTAATTATAGAAAAACGGAGGTCTATATAAAATGTTGCTCTTACACAGTGCTATGCATAGTGCTAATTTATCTTTTAAGAGGTAGCCGACTAGTTTTATTTTGCGTTTTCGCTAAAAGTGGCCACTTTTGGCAAAAACGCAAAATAAAGCTAAACTAAGCTAAGCAAGACGATAAATTATACGTCATAAAATAATTCAAAGGCTTATCCAGCACTTTGTAGGAGCAAAATTTAAAATACACTTCCGTTTTTCTATAATTAATTTATTTCCAATGGGGCAGCACTAACGCAGAGGTATCGTCTTAATAAAAAATATCCAAGTTTGAATGTTATTCTTTGATTTTTTAGAATTTTAGAAATATATACCTGTATATCAACTTTTTAAAGGTAGGGTAGGCAATGTTTAGTTTTACCCATCACTCATACAACATTCACATTCGTCTGCGACATAATGATCGTATATAGAAAAATCACAATTATAATACCAAAAATTTACTTCTTCTAGCAGTACCTTAATATCTTTCTTAGTCATTGGTAAGCAATAATGGTATGGTCTGCACCCTTGTATAACATATTCATCACAGTTGTGACACTTATTGGTAATAATAAAATGTGTTTCGGCCCATGGCCACTTCAATCCATAGAAATAATAGTGCAGTAGATCCTCTTTTGTTAAAAATTTGTCGATAACTACCCACTATCCACTACAATAACCATTTTCGTGGAGTTTACTACCACTTAATCAACTTCCAACAAAGCAGAACCCTGATCACTGAGATTAGCTCGTTCAATCTGCAAAAGTAAAAACATAGAGTAAATGAAAACATTTTACCCATAACAAAACACTATTAAAGTAAGCCTGACTACCTGAATCGCTGTCTCCCAAGCACTCATCACACAAATAATCAATAGTTAAAACCCCACCAACGCATTCTTCGCAGAAATTTTTTTTGCAGGCCATACATTTTGCCTTTTTGCTTAGCAATCACAGCCACTACAATTTAGGAATTTGATATTCTTTTTTGGTACAGTTGCATTACTCTTTGTAATTTTCTTTGTTACACGTTTGTGCTCCTTTTTAGTACTTAATATATCATGTTTAGTAGAACTTGGTCGTGGATTATATGATACATAGGTATTTTCTGGTAAAACATCCACAGTCTTGATTGTTTCTGGAGAATTTGACTTTGCGTCAGGTAAAATATGTATAGGCATTAAATTAATATCTATCAAATCTAAATCAACATCAAAAGGCAAATTCAGGTTTTCTAACGCAATACCCACTGTATCAACTTCAATTGAACATAAATTCGGACTCAATGATACGATTTCGGGGGTAGCTAATTCATCCACAGGTAAATTTAGGTTTGCTGGTGTATTCGGGGTGACGTCTTCTATAGGCAAATTCAAGGTTCTTGCTGTAATCTCCGGAGAGGGTTCTTCGGCATTAGGTAAGTCGGAGGTTTTTGGTTCTGTTAGCAAAGTGTCTTTAATTTCGGAAATCGATCTGACGCAGTGAGTTCTAAAGCCAAAACAGCTGCATACACCTTTAAGTTCAGATCAGAAACCACTAATATCCCTATAGATACCGTTTCCTTTTGTAATTACCTGATGATTTTGCAGGGTTCCCACCAATGTCGCGATATTATTTGGTAACATCGAAATAATATTATTTATTTCTTCGTCCTCGATTAACCAGACCTTCACAGTTTTCATACAGGCCTTTAAAATATGGTAAGCACCGGAAGCGTCTCTAATATCTTTCCCAAAGCAAACGGCCTATACCATGGGCAACTCCTTTTCCGTGGCCACTTTCAAAGAATGACCAAGTTACGTACTCGAGTTCTAGCAATTGAGTGAACATGTCAATCATATAGAAATTATTGTTTTATTTATTTATTTAAACTTTTGTCACACAGTTTATTGCACAAATGGCGGACTTAATGCTAAAAGCATTATCTACCAGTCAACCATGGGCCCAAACAGAGAAAATACAGGCGGTGCAAGATAGCATATTACAAATATAAAAGGGAACAAAATAATAGATATACCTACACACTACATACATAAATAATAGTATAGATAAAATACATATTGATACATAAACATACACATAATACACATACGTAATAATATTACACAGAACATATCATTCAGACAGAACAGAGAGTTCTTCCTTGTACATAGTTCTCAAAGCCTTCTTGAAGCAAAATTTTGATGTGGATTCTTGGATTTTTTTTGGCAGTCCGTTCCAGAGACGAGTAGCTGTAAGGGTGAAGGAGTTGGACATAAAACCAGAAGTGTGATGCGGGGTTAAAAGTCGGAGGGAGTTATTAGAACGTAGATTTCGATCATGAGAAGTATGGATATAAGCAAACTTATCTTTAAGGTACGAAGGAGAGTTGGGATTAAAAAGAATAGAGTGTAACATACATAGTGTCCGAATGTTTCTACGTTGCCGGATTGGGAGCCAGCCGAGCTGGGAGCGAAATTGGGAGATGTGGTCATATTTGTGAAGACCGAAAATAAATCGGATACCATTATTAAGAAGCCGGTCAATCTTATTAAGGAGATCTTGAGAGATATTTTGCCTGTACTGAGACGTAGGGCCATCAGAATAGAAATGTATAATAGTTACTTGAAAATCATCCTTTATCATGTTTAGTACAGGCACAGAATAAGTACTAGTACTTTGTGCAGAAGTATGACTTAGCAATTGTATTCAAAGAAAAGTCTACTCAATGTCGTCAACAATATGGCGTAATTTAGTTCGCCTCAGTGTCAAGCACGTTTTCGTGTAGACACCTACAAAAATCCATTGCAAGATAATTTCATACTTATTGCTCTGGAATATGATTCATAATACACTAAACCTATTCAGTGACGTAATATCACGCGACGCGATAGGGTTGACTGCTACGAGAAGCTCCTAACGCCATCTAGCGCCTCTTTTTAGTACTCTATTCATTCTCGTCCAGCCAGCAACGTAGCCGCGCGGCCGCCGGTGAATAAAACGCGCGAGCGTGTCGCTGGCCGGTAGCCGGTAGCGACACGCAACTTGTTTTAGCCCCTAAGTAAGGGTCGCCGCGCGTAGGTACGTTTTTGCTACCTACGCGGGGAGATACACAGGCCTGGTACAGGCAGTAAATGTGCCCAAATGGCTGGCGGTTGGTGCATGTTGTTATGGGATATAGTACATTCTAGTGTGTAGCGTTATATGGTTTTTAGAGGCACCAAAATGCATACTTTGTATTTCTTCGCTTCGAAATCACATATTACCACGGCTTCGTTTTTTTCAGATGATTTATTATATGTTGATATATTTCTTGTTGGTGAATATTTATGAAATAATGTTTCTTGAAAGGTTTAAGGTCGTTTTCAAAGTCTTGTAATAACTGAATAAAGGTTTCGTTTTTCTCTGCTTTCACTGTTTTCTTCGTTGTCTTCTCTTCTCAGTCAGTTTCTGATGCTTCTTTTTTGGAGTAATTATGATTGATGGTCTCCCATTGGTACCAGGTCACCTTTTGATTTAATTGCACATTTACATCATATGTAATGGGAATATTTTTGCATTTCGTGCATTTACTATGCATGCATTCGAAAGATTTCAAGTCACATGATTGTAATGCAAGTATTTCTTTCAAATTGGCGTTTTCAAGTGCACAATATTTTTTTAAACATGCAAACTTCAGTTCTATATTATTATGCTTAACACAAACGCATGTATTTCTGGATCCCAAGTGTGATACCAAAACGTAAAATGGTTTGTACTTATAAAAAGTTGTAAATTTATATTTTTCACCTTCGTTTTTATACTTCTAATAGAGGTTCTGTAGGGTATTCAGTAAATACCTTACCTGCTGCTTGTACCGCTGCATTTTTTCTGCGGAGGTAAGTGCCATTCTAATACCTAAACCAAAAATCCCTAAATAACTTCTTGGAATAGTCAAATATTAGCAATTTCAGTAAGGATTTTATCTCAATGTGCACACATACTTATCGTCCTGCCCGTTACTATTTTGGTCCGGCTCATACGTTACCACCCATTTGGTAATGGGCAGGACGTAACGGTACCACACCTTAGCTTAGATTTTTTTCATAACCTTAAAAATGTTGTTTGATAACTGGATTGTTTTTGTTTACCGAAACTCACAAATAATTTCGTCACGCGAAACTATCGTTGCTGACAGTAACATTGGAAAAAAACATTTCAAAAACGTGAAACACTTACCGGACAATGATGGAAAAACGCTGCAAAAAGTCCATTACCGGTCCAAACACTCTCAAGACACTGACGACAACAAAAATTGACATTCAAAATGGCTGCCGTGTTGACCAGTTCGATTTGGTGTTGCTATTTAAACAAAAAGCCGGCGAGTGGTAGAAACAATTTAGTACAAAATTTTATTATTATTTACGGTCACGGTGAATGGACATCATGTCCCCTTGTTTATGTTAACTGAATAACATTAACAAGGGGACATGATATTAAACTTTAAAATGTTAAAATATTTGTATATTTAAGTGTAAAGGAGTTAACATTACTCGAAAACTACATCTAGATTACATTATCTAAAATGTGTGAAATATGTTATAAGTAGCAAAATCCCCAAGAAATAGTCTATGATAGGTCTTCTTTCTACTAGGGGACAGTACTGGGAGACGTGGGATGCAACATTTCTAAATTTAATTTTATTACTTTGTTTTAAATTTCTCACCTAACAACATAGTAAAAAACTTTAGTCATTTGAAACTATTTAATAATAACACGATAATTACAAAGTCGCTAAAACGTTAGTAATTTGGACTTACATTGCATGGATATCTCATAATGGGGTTGGTAGACATTTTGACGAAAATGCCCCTGTATGTGCCATTTTGTTTGAGAAGTTTTGCCATCTTTAAGATAGGATATGATCTCGTTGCTGTAGAAATTATGTTAATGCTGGTAAAAACAAAGCTTTGGCAGTTCTCTCTTGATGTTAACATGTTACTGCCTGAAGAATTCTGAACAAACCAAAACAGGTGGAAATCTGAAGGTGACAAGTTCAAGGCTAAGCATGAGTAAATGATCTGCTGGTATGTATTGTGTGTGCGTGATGAAACACTACACCCTTTCTTTCTATTCATTTATTCCGGCTGCTTTAGAGTTCAACCTCACTGGGATGCCACAGCCACGTCGCCGGCCATGTTTCCAAATAATTTATATGGAAATGTATATGTGGCCGGCGACGTAGCTGTGGCATCCCAGTGAGGCAGTGCTCCTAATCTCACCATTTGTTGGTAATTGCGATTCGAATCGATGATTCTGCCCGGCGGTAAAAGCTTACAGCACACATAGGTGCGCTGTAAGCTTTTACCTGTGCTGTAAGCTTTTACCGCCGGGCTATCCTCTAGTACTCAAATTGAGTACTAGAGGATAGTTTTTGCGACTTTTTACGTTGTTATTTTATTTTGAAACAATAAAAATTATAAAAAATAATTCAATAACTGACATCCTCATCAGAAACAGAATCTATGATACCTACCATCAAAAGATTTTGGCGATATTTTTTGTAACTGTAATTTTTTTTCGAAACCTATAAATTGCCCATTACCAATGCAAATATATCCAAAAGTTGGATTTATTCTTATTAGAAGATCGTTCTATAGCAATAATGATTAAAGGTTTACTCACCTACTCGAAAATTCAGCCTTGCATGTTTTTTTTTTCTGTTTTATAATTGCATTTATATACTGTACATACTACTTACATGCGTAAAGACCTTTACCCCGACCTTTAATTAAAATTATTCTCAAATGACATGTTTTTGTACCAAAAATGTACCTCGAATATTGAATAAGTCACTTAATAAAAGTGACTGATGACTAAAGAGCTTATGCTGTTTAAGACCTCATTTGAGGGAAGGGATCAATTGTGTTTCGAGATCTTTGAAAGAAAGGACTGTAAAACAGGCTATTAATTATATAATTCCGGAGCTTTATTTTTCATATTTGCGTCTAACCCGACAGGCTAAAACAGTACCGTTACCATGAGTTTACGGCGGTTTTACACGCTAGCGACGACGTAAAAAAGTGTATGCAAAATTGCACAGCGCCTCTAGCGGTTACTTGGAGAACTAAAATTTTGCATACACTTTTTTTACGTCGTCGCTAGCAAATAAAACCATCATAAACTTATGGTGTCTCAACAGGTCAAAACCATGTTGGCAGGTATCGGTAGCATATTCCATCCATTGCACATCTGTGTCACAGCTCACACCGAAATGTAAATCGCTCCGGATGGCTCTAGGTATGGGCACGACATAGGTACAAGTGACCTAAAAACCAGCCACATACCCTTGGTTCTTATATACCTTATTGTAAAAAAACTATTTTAAACTAGCAAGACTTCGATTTAGTTTTACTTTACAAATGAAAGAACTTGCTTTTAACCTTGGAAATTTGATTGAAAATATTAAATGTTCTAATAAGTATTATCCCTTAAAGATTTAAATATGTAATACTTTTACAGGCCAATGAAGTTAAATTCATTAAAAAAAACTATTTTAAACTCGCTAGAATTGCGTTCAATGATAGAACAAGCCCAAAAACGCGAGGCAAAATGAAAAAACCTAAAACTTTTAAGTTGACAGCCTAAAAACTATAGGTTACGAATCTGTAACTGGTTTACACGTATGCTACTCGTATTATTGAAATGAGTGCGTTTCGTGTTATTAACATTCATAAGTAAATCGGGTGTGGTCAACAAGTCGCGGATGGACGGAAGGGTCACAATGTGTGGAATAGATTATGAAACGATGATGAGAGATTGTTGTTGGCGTTATTTTACCATATATGATTTTACTTATAGCTTCGTGTGCGTGGATGTGTTAACCGTATCTTACTCGTACATATACATAATTTACAAAGCTGTCGCTTTCTTCAAAAAAACATATGATGTTGTGCTACTGTTTGAGGCTCTGAGCAAAGTCACGTACAAAAGGTGAATAATAAATATCTTCCTATATTTTGACATCTGACCGTAACGTTGGTCACTTACCTCAGCACAGACACCCCTCCGCCAATCCGCACTGAGCCCGCGTGGTGGAGTTTAGCTCATACCTCCTCATAGTTACGGTGAGGCCTTTGCCAACAGTGGGATCTAATAGGCTAACTTTACTTAATTACTTTCATATTTTGGTGTTTAATTAAGACTGCGTGCGACTAATTTAGGAGGGTATTCTTTGCCCTTAAAACACACAACGGTATCAATTTTCTATTAAAATTAATTATAATCATCGTATTTTTCGAATAATATCTACTTTAGAATATCCTAAAATAAAAAGAGCAAGAATAGATTACGCAACTTGCGCTCACCATTACTACTATTGTATTTCACTTTTGTTTGATTTGATCGTTACGCATATATCGTGTGTGCGTATGTTTCTGTAAATGAGTTAAATTATCCACGTGGACGAATTTTAACAGCGGATAGGAAGAATTAAACGTGTTTTTTTTTTTCATTCTTTTCATAGTTCGATTAAGTTACTCATTCGATGAAAATTTAGCCGCCCTTTGTATAATAAAATTAATCGGGATCGGAATTTATTATTAGGGTAGCTTCCCTACAATTGGAGTGGGGATGGTTTTTGAAACTATAGCTGTTTAGATAACTTTATTTGTTAGCAATAGTCGTTGGTAATTTTGTACTAGGTAAATACAAAATTCTTATAAAAAATCTTTTAAGTGACTAAGATGAAGTAGTTTCTTGTTAAAACTAAAAAAAAGTCATAATATTGTGTGTTAAGACACAATATTATATGTTGTGCATAGATAATGTTACGGAACTCTTCGTGCGCGTGTCCGACTCGCACTTGGCCGGGTTTTTTTCACAAACAACCATTTCGCCGGCAGGGGGAGGGGACTAAAACATACTAGCACTTTAGAACCATTTTAAAAGACCTATCCAACGACACCCTACATGATGGGATAGACAAGATAAAAAGGCTACGGAACCCTAAAAATATCCATAAATATTTTTGTGCTGTCATCCTTTTGCGTAAAATGTAAGTGACCTAGTTATTATATTGTAGGAACTACGTACGTACCTATGTTATTAACCCACTGACCGAGGTGTCTTTCCGACCCTTTAAAGATGCAATAAATTCTGGTTTACTGAACATGAGCTAAGTGAGTAACGGGGCTGTAATAGATTCAGTCGACTAGAAGGGTTTACTTTGTTACAGTCACGGTATCGCTCAACATCACGCTACTAGCTTGCAGCACGCTGGGGTTGATTGCTTGCGTACTTCTCATTTTTGGCGTATACAAGGTGAGTTACAATTTTAATAATCCGTATTACAATATTTAGTTCCGTCTACAGTACATACAGTCGTTTAAGTAAAATGTTTAATTAAACAAAGTTATATCCTATAAGGTATATCTTTTAACCAATTGTTAAATACCTATTTAATTTATGTATGTTATTCAAATTTTTTGATGTATTAATTAGTTCTTGTTGTTGTTTAAAATTTAATTTCAATATTTTTAACTTCAGCTTGCACCGTAACCCCCCCTTCTCTTATCACTAGTGTTCTCCTTTACTCAAAAGTTGTCTGAAAGAGATCGCTCCCAACGATAAGACCGCCTACATTGTACCTACCAACATTGTTTTTCTTTTATTATATGTTTGTAAAGTGTTTTCTGGTTGCAATAAAGAGAGGTGCCTGTGGCGCAGTGGCGGCAGCGCTTTGGTAGTGATACCAAAAGTTAAGCAACCCACGGCGCGGTCGTGATTGGATGGGTGACCATTCCGACCATTTAAGTGACGTCCATGACAAGCATCTCCGTGCTTCGGAAGGCACGTTAAGCAGTTGGTCCCGGCTAATATCTGTGGTATTAGTCGTTAAGCCTAGTCAGAGGCCCTAGGGCGGCTTGATAACTTCTGACAGTAAGGTTTGTCACTTGCCTTATATACACCCCTCCATCAATCCGCACTGAGCCCGCGTGGTGAAGTATGGCTCGTTCCTCCTCATAGTTGAGGTGAGGCCTTTTCCCAGCAGTGGGATCTAATAGGCTGACTTATTTATTATTATTATAAAGAGTATCTATCTATATATTACGAAAATAATGGGCAGGTTCGGACTACAGCATATCGCGTGTTCATACAGGCGCATATTTTATTCAGCTATAGTCCGTATAAACCATATGAGACAGCAATCTAGTTAAATAACTTAATTATTGAGTTAATATTTATTTCAGTACGACTGAGCAGCAATGTATTGCATCCAACTTTATTTCAACCTATATTGAACTGTAATTATATGACGTAATGTGTGAATGTACTTAATACATTGCGTGTTCATTTAGTTTGTATGAAACAAAATAATTAAGCAAATAATTAACGAAATTTATTGTTTAGGCCCAATACCAACTACCTACCAACATAATGTAAGCCCATGAAATATACGCAGTGTGTTAAGCCTTAAACGCAGCGACATCCTATGCAGTTGTACATGGGATAGTTTTGCAACGAAAATGTATAGCCTGATCTGCAGGCGATTGTTGCTTGAGGTTTTGAGCAAAATATATGTCACCGTAGCACTAGTACCTACCTTGCCAGACTTTATGAGAGCATCATCCATGCTACTAGTAACTAGAAATAAATCGTTTGCATTGTCCGTTGTCCGTAGCTTAAAACCAGCTCTTTTGTTACGTATTACCACGTGTGCTTGCTTGAATTAAATATGTTACTGTCTAGTAAATAATGCATATACTTATTGGGTTACTCGTAAAAAATAGATTTTTACGATATTGTATTCTAAGATTATCGTATTATATCGTAATTGACAAGATAATTGTCAATTTACAACCTATTCTAAGAAAATGGGATCTCGTCTTGTTAAATTCAACTCTGCCATCTATATTAAATGCTGTGAAAAACGCTTTTATTGACGATCTCAAAATAGTCTAGCTTCTTATTCCAGTCGTGTTTATTGGAAAAGAGAGCATAACTTAATTAATAAAACCTACATTGCTCGTCCGGTAAATCTCTACCTATTTATTAATCAGATACTTACGTGCTTCGACAACTGAATCAATAATGTTAATAAGAATATATCAGCTAAAATCATAGTCATGAATTTACAACTATAACAAAATTTGCAACATGCTTAGCACTTAGCAATATCATTCCCCTTCTGCAACCACCTACCCAGGTTACTTTAGTTACGTTGCCACGTTGAATGGCAAAACGCCCCCAGGAGCCAGATTGTACCGCCGACCTTTCTCTCGCACACGTCGCCCGTTTCTTCATTGAATAGAGTTTATTGCTACGTGCAGCACGCACGTAAACTATATCGGTGTTAATTTTTTACGCGAATACACATTAGGTGTGCATGGCTCTAGTGGGTATGTGACGACCATTGTTAAACTTACCGTGGCCTTGTCAATAGAAAGGAAGTCCTTTCTCTTCTTCATTGCGAATCCAAAGACGGACAGTGCAGTTTCTGTGCAAAAAAAAAATCCTAGCCTGTTAGCCTGTATCCATACTAATATTATAAATGCGAAAGTATGTCTGTCTGTCTGTCCGTTACCTCTTGACGCTTAAACCACTGAACCGATTGAGATACAATTTGGTATGGAGACAGTTCGAGACCCTGGAAAGGACATAGGCTACATTTTGTCGCGATATAAAAATATTAAGGGCGTGAAACGACGAATAAAAGTTTACATGGAAAATCCAACTCTTGCGGGCGAAGTCGCGGGGAACTACTAGTAATTTATAAACGTAAGTTGGTTAAGTTCTCTTAGTCAGATCTTTAAGCTCCACCTGGGCGCGTAAATGTCTGTCTGGTGGGTAGCTAGCACGGACACTTCCCGTCCTTCACCTCGATGTTGGTGAACAATGCGCTGTAGCGGCGCTGATGTTCTTAGTAATAGTAATAAGAATGTTACTTACACAAATTAGAGACTCTGAAGTTCCACAGCCCATTGCCATCACTATGTCGATGGTGCTAAGCACTATAAAGCTGCTAAGGGCTTGCTCTTGAATTATGCTATTGTTGCCAGTAGCGTTAACTGGTTTGTTTAAGGCACCACCACTCTCCCTTCTTGCCTTCCGGTTTTGATCCCGCCGGCCGCGGCACTGAAAAGTATCTAGACTCCACATTTATAGTATACTATTGACTGAACATAGTATTTTCCCTAGCTCTGCCGAGCTATTAGGAAACAGTTGATCAGCGCTGTCCACTGTAGCCACTGCCGCTTCATTTGGGAAGCACAATGCAGTTGCGGAACTTCTTCGCTGAAAAATCTTTGTGTGCGGCCATATATTGAAACAGATAGAGAACAATAGAAAGAAGGTATTGATTTGGAATTCACACACACAAGGTTTACAAATACAAAAGTTACAAGACTACTACAAGGGTAATTGCCGAACGCATCCGGCCAGCATTATTCATGATAGATTAGATACGCGATCTCAGCATTTTTGGTTTGCATTTAATTCAATAATGAAGACTATAGCACCCAGACTAGTTAATCCTTCTTCTATCTAGTCTGATTAACCCGTTTTGGTTTTAGGACATCAAATTCATGTTGCTGCCATGGGTTGTGGCGATGGGCCTCGAAACACTAGTCGAGATAGTCAATGTTGTTTACCTATTCTACCTACAGACTGTAAGTAAACAACTTAGAATTATTTTTAACTTAAAAATATCTATGTGTTTACATTTTAAAGTTACAACTGACGGCAATTTCTGTTCTTTGCAGTTGAACTTCAACCCAATAACATCGTTTCTGTTTACGCTGGATTTCTTCATTATTATGCTCAATGTAAGTAACATCATTCATTCGTAAGATTTTGCAATGTGCCTTTCAAAATCGACACTGCTACCATCCACTCTGCCGGTCACTTTCAAATAACACTACAAGTGACAGTAAGTTATCCATTGGCTGACGGAACAACTGATGATCATTTTAAAGGTTCGAAGACAATATTGAAGGTTTTAGTAACAATGCATACGATTCTTATGATGAATTATAAATGATGTTAATTTTTACTATCGACACCTAAGAGGAGTATTGTTCAAGGGCACAATTCAATTATCGTTACGTGTACTAAAAATGTTTATGTAATATATTATACTTCTGAATTTTAGTTCATATAGCCTAGTCATTTTTAACCCTCACTTATGAGTAATAATTTGCCCTTTTCTTCATAAACGACACAATTTAACTACATATCATAAGATTCTTATGCTTCGAGCGTTTTTAATTGGTGCTCTTAATCATCGTTACAGCTTAAGCATTAAGTTTCATTAGTTTGTCTTAATTCAAAAGCATTAGGCAGATTGTAAATGTATAGTAATATTTTCGTAAAATATAGGGATCATTTTAACATTCTATCTCAACTTTTCTTTCTCCTGATTACAAAGTTGCAGCAGATTCAGTTTTTTTCTAATTTAAATTGAAAAAATCGCATATCCTTTTAAATAAAATCACAGTCTTGTAAATATCAAATATATGCCTTAATAAAATAGAATGGACCGTAAACCAAAAATTGTAGTGTACATCCGGCCGTCTGAGCCAGAGCCCTAGAGAGATCTTGCATATCTAGGCTGATAACGAATCGTAGGTGAAGGCAATATACCAAGGTTTCATCGTTTGTGACGCAATAGTTTCTTTGAAAATTGAAAAAAACCTGGCTCAGACAGAGAAATTATCCTTTTTGGACACTTTGGATCTCAACTTCCAGAGAGTTTCAGAGCCTCGTTTTTTATAAAAAGTATAGTGACGCATTATGTGACGGCATCTAAAGTAGTTTCATCCATTTTGGTGCATTATTTTTCGAGATATCTTGAAAAACGTGTGGTCAGACAGCCTGATATCCGGTCGTCTGAACCAACTTGTTTTTCTCAATATTTCACGAAATATCACATTTTGGACTAATCTTTATGGATTATACTAATGTGACGCGTTATGTGACGGCTCTCAACCAGATTTGAACCACCAAAACCCACGTGTTTAGGAGCTATTCTAAAAAGATTGATGGTTCAGACGGCCGGATGCTGGCTGTCTGAGCCAGCCTGTTCTACTACTTCCAGTTGTTCTACGTAGCTGGAGTATCATTTTATCCTTAGTGACAGCTATGGTGAATACGAATTCCGTTATGTGACGGCTCTATGTGCCGGCAAACAAAAGTTATAAGCATTTCAATTATTTTCCGTACATTGATTCATTAGGGTAACCACACTTCGCTCTTTTTATAGGAATACAAATACCAATATTGTGATTTCAGTTAGGTAACTTAGGTACTAGACTAGAGAGAAAATGTATGAGAACATAACGTGCTTCCTCTAAAGCTGCGCACGCGACCTTGGAGTAAAATTGCCTCCTTAAATATAAAGTTCTTTATTGGTGGTTTAAAGAAGAAGGGTTCCAACTAAAATTACTAGTTATTTAACACCTTCTTAGGTAAGGTGGCTAGTAGGTTCTTACTTACTACATAGTTGTCTAACTAAATTATAAAATAAAGTTAATAAGATAACCTACTTATGTACAGTCGGAACTCGGAAGCACGTTAAGGTATTTAAAGGTATACATTTAAACTTCAAAACCAGCTTTTATAACGTAGGGAATAGAAGCGGTCTCAGGGTCAACAGAGGTAGTCTGACTACGTAGAACACTTGGAAGTAGTAGAACTGGCTGGCTCAGACAGCCAGAAACGAGGCTCTGAAACCGTCTGGAAGTTGAGATCCAAAGTGTCCAAAAAGGTGAATTTCTGGCTGTCTGAGCCTGGTTTTTTTCAATTTTCAAAAAAACTATTGCGTCACAAACGATGAAACCTTGGTATATTGCCGTCACCTACGATTCGTTATCAGCCTAGATATGCAAGATCTCTCTAGGCTTCTGGCTCAGACGGCCGGATGTACACAAATTGTACACACGAAATAAGAAATTATGCGGAACAGACTTACATAAGGAGTATTTAAGAAACGGAAGAACTACCATACTACAACTCAATTACTAATATATTAATTACATGACGAATTTGCTATTAAGGGTATCGGATAAAAATATAGTAAATGCATTTTTTATGAATTCATTGCACCACCATTTTCGTGCAATGCACACGCAAGTTGTATAAGATTTTTGTCCTTAATTAAATATTTAATTGATTTACGAGGGTCAAACTGAAAGTTCTTAGAACTGGCCACTTATAAACAATATAATAAAAAAAAATATTCTAAAATTTGAAAATAGAACTCTTTGCCAATATTACTGAGTATATATTTCATTCATTTGTCATTTGTTTTACGACTTGGCGGCAAATTGAAAATTGTCTGTGTCACGTCAAAATGAATTTAACACGAGAAAATTTTCGTGCAATGATTTTTTATGACTTTCGATGTCATTTAAGTCAACAAGAAAGTTATGATAGACTACGATTGGCCTTTCACGATGAAGCCCCATCTCGTGGGACTGTTTACAACTGGTTTAATGAGTTTAAACGTGGTCGCACTAATCTCACTGATGATGTACGTGAGGGACGGCCTTCTACGGCGACGACTGAAAATAACATCTGTGTTGTGCGGCGTATGATAGAGACTGACAAAAGAGTGACCTATCAGCAGATTCGGACAAGCTTAGGCATCGGTATGAGTCAAGTGCACAAAATCCTCTACGAACATTTAGCGGTCAGGAAGCTTTGCGCCCGGTGGATACCTCATAATTTGACTAAGGCTCAAAAACTCCATCGTGTGGATTGGTGCCGTAAAATGATTGAAAGATTTAACGGAGGTGACTCAAATGCTGTGTTCGACATACTAACAGGTGACGAAAGCTGGATTTACTGTTATGATCCTGAAACCAAAAGACAATCTGCTCAGTGGGTGTTTCCTTTCGAGGAGTTGCCAACTAAAGTGAAGAGAGATCGAAGTGCGGGAAAAAAAATGGTGGCCTCGTTCTTTGGAAGGATAGGTCATTTCGCAACAATTGTGTTAGAGGATCAAAAAACAGTTTCTGCAGAATGGTACACTTCCAATTGTTTGCCACTTGTCTTGGAAAAAGTTCGAGAGAAACGACCTCGCAGTAGGATCCTCCTTCACCACGACAACGCCTCGTCGCACACCGCCAAGCGAACGATCGACTATTTGGCGACATCAAACGTTGAATTACTGGGTCACCCGCCGTATAGCCCCGACCTCGCGCCTTGTGATTTTTATTTATTTCCAAAAATTAAAGAAAACCTTAAAGAAAAGCGGTTTATGAATGCTGAAAAAGCGGTGGCTGCGTATCGCGATGCCATTGAAGAGACCCCTAAGGACGAGTGGGCAAAGTGCTTTTCCCAGTGGTTCCATCGCATGCAGCGGTGTATTGACGTCAATGGACAATATTTTGAAAAGATATAATAAAACTAATAACTGGCTAATGTAATCAGTTTTTGATTTTCTAAGAACTTTCAGTTTGACCCTCGTATGCACAGTGTTATTATAAGTCATTTCTGTTTGCCTAGTAGGTACAAAGGACCAAAGGAGACAATAAAATAAATTAAAATGTTTTCCAGAAGTGGATCTTAAAGCAAAAATGAACTCCACACCTATTCTTTTTTGGAATTATGACTGAATTCGAAATATAATATTAATACATTTTGGAAATGTTATAACTACTTAACAATCTATCAAAACGGTTACAGGCCAGTAAAAGCAGCAAAGCTTAATATACTTTGATAAATAAAAAGGTAGCTTTTTCGTTATTGTACACAAAATTATCTTACTTCTTACATTATTTCACGATGTCTGATCGGTAAAATGATTTGTGTTATTGTCAAATAAAAGTTCTGTTATTTTAAACAAAAGATAGACAAATTCTTGTTGATGGTGAGTTTTCAGTGCGGCTACAAAGAATCTAATTTCAAATTTTTGGGTACTAAAATTTTAGTTAATTAGATGGCATGTTGATTTGGAAGTGATGTGGGCCTAATAATAGAACTTTAATTTATTGTTTTGGTGTATTTGCGAGCAATGCAGCAATGGATGCCAACACTACTGGTTACATACTAGAGTTGGCATAACTATAAAATCAATTCATTGTTATTATTTCTAATGAATATCTACTTGTTTATTTAAATTTACATAGGTACGCATCGCAATCTCGAGTTTAAGCTCTATGCTAGTAGAATTAAGAACAGCTTATTAATATTTTTTTGGGCAGTAGTTGATGTACATGGTTACTAATTTCTGTATACATTGTCATCAGATATATGCCATGGTGTGCGTTATATCGCAGTTCCAAGAATACATGGAAGGAAGAGGTACAGCCGCATTCGACTATTCGGACAGGGTAAGAGTAATTAAATTCTTTTTTTTAGTTTACGTTATTGGTAACAAAGTAAACGCGTCACGAAAAATAACTATGTGTGAATTCATCACGTTGGTTTCTATATTTTGGAGTTTTCCCATATGTTTATTTTTATACTTGTAAATTAGTCACACCTGGTTTTTCCGGACTTAAAACATAAACATACAAAATTAAACAAGTATTATTTTTTCACAATCAAATCGATTTTGTTATTAACGTAATACATAGTTGCACTTACATCTACATAAAATCACAGTTTTCATGCCGCTAGACGAAGATCTAAGTTGTTTTGGAAATAGCTCGCATCTCCACGTATACAAAACTGCTGCTAAAAAGGAGATTTGATGTGTTGGGGGTTAGAAAATTGTTATTTAACCAGTAACTGTTAAAAAAATATCTCTGCATTTTCAATTTTAAACGACGTATAACCATTTATGTACGAAATAAATAGAATGGCCTCGAGTATACTGCCTTGGGGCACGCAATAATTATTGGATTCCAGTGAACATGTGAATATGTGGATTAATTTTAAGACATTGCTTTCTACTAGTCAGATAACTTTCAAAGCAATCCAAAGCACCTCTTATGCCCAGAAGGTTTTTTTTTTTCAGTAGGATGGAGGTAGATACTGTATCAAAGACCTATGCTAGATCAAGGAAAACACCGATGCACGATTTGCCATTGTCAAGGTTATCAACTATTAATATTAGTGAACCGAGAAACTGCCTCTCGGCAAATTTTTGACGTTAAAAACCATATGGTCGGTTGTTTAGAAGTGCATTTAATTCAAGGAATGCGGTGAGTTTTTTGTAACTATTTGTTCTAGAACTTTGGAAAATGCACTCAGAATAGATATTTATACTATTGCCTATAGTCACCAGGAAATTATTTGTCGGTCGCCATATTTACGAACAGAGACTACGGATGCTACTACTTTTCAATAATCTTGTAAACATACTGGTAGTACAAGATCCGAACTTAAGACGACCCTCGATTTCCTCACAGTCGAAATGAAAAATAGTATGTTTAACTCGAGTGAAAGCACCCATTCCACTCTCGAGCTATTGGCACTCACGAGTGGAATGGTCACTTTCGTCCCTTGTATAACAATCTACTATTTCACACTACCTACTCGGCAATGTTCAATTACACATCAAGTAAACCTGACTCAAAGTGAGTCATTGCATCCCAGAGACGTAATATTGTATGAAATTTCATTACGCCCCTAGGGAGGCAAAGTGATTTGAATTTCGAATAAGAGTTCGTAGGCATGATCACACTAGCTCGTCCCGCACTAAAGAGAACATATTTGAAATTTGAACCTGGCAGCCAAGAATTTTAGCACGAATGGAATGAAAAAAAAAAGCGCGCGCTTCTAAAAAAATAAATAAATAAAGAAAAAAAAAACCTATGTATTTTAAGAAATTACAAACAATGTTTTCGTAAAACTGTCGAGTGACGAAGTTTATGACACCGGAGTCCATTAGATATAAAGCTGCTGGTATTGTTAATAATAATAATTTAGTGCCAGAAAAGTCAAAGGATATATTCTTATAGATAAAATAAGGTTCTACATGGTAAAAAAATGTACTACAAATAACATTTTTTTATTGCCTCGTAGAAAGTGTGAAAAGCAGAGTATTCTTCTCGGGGATAAAGATGTCTTCGTCTTGGGCGAGCTTAACCCTAGGATGGTAACATAATTTAAATGAACACACATTGTAACAGGGGTGCCACGTCACCCCATGGTAATAAAATGAATAAAAAACTTTTGTTTAGTGAAAAGTTTTATAACTTTTTATTTTTGAAACAAACTAAAAGAACACTTTTCTTGAGATCAATCAGGAATAAAATAAAATAAGATTTTTCAAAAAAAATGTTATGGCAACTTAAACACAATTGAGACAAAAGTCCTAACGATGTTCAGGGCATACAGGTCTTTTATATTTTGAACAAAAAATCTTCACTTTTTTGTCAATCTTCCGAGGACATAATGCACATTAAGCTTGCTTTTGCAATTTGGCGGGGGGTTCACTTGTTGGAACTTTTTCGGGGATATTTAGAATGGCCCTTATATTTCCCGATAGTTGCTGAGGTAAATTTGACTTCAAGCGTCGTCTCATGTGCGGCTCGGCTAGTTGCAATTCTAGTTTGTAGACCAAAAATGTCCATTCTTATCTCTCAAAACACTCCTTCGAAGCTGTGACAAAGGCACATCATCTTCGTCTGAGCCGGAAATAATATCGTCTTGTTCTGAATGCACGGAGACGTTATCTTCATTTTCAGAAGCCTCCTCCAACTTTAATGGCTCTGTTTCACTCTCATCATCCTCTACACATATTATTTATGTAGCGCTCAAGCTCTTCAACATTACGGAACGCCATAATAAACTAAAAATAAAATAAAAAAGGTGGTAAAAGGTAAAATAGAGGTGCTTGTGGCGCAGTGGCGGCAGCGCTTTGGTAGTGATACCAAAAGTTAAGCAACCCACGGCGCGGTCGTGATTGGATGGGTGACCATTCCGACCATTTAAGTGACGTCCATGACAAGCATCTCCATGCTTCGGAAGGCACGTTAAGCAGTTGGTCCCGGCTAATATCTGTGGTATTAGTCGTTAAGCCTAGTCAGAGGCCCTAGGGCGGCTTGATAACTTCTGACAGTAAGGTTTGTCACTTGCCTTACATACACCCCTCCATCAATCCGCACTGAGCCCGCGTGGTGAAGTATGGCTCGTTCCTCCTCATAGTTGAGGTGAGGCCTTTTCCCAGCAGTGGGATCTAATAGGCTGACTTATAAAATAAAAAAAATACAGTAATAAAAGAAAATATTTACGTAAATAGTAACAGGGGTGACGCAACACCCCACACATACCTGCAGAATGAAATTGACGTGTTGCCGCTTCCTCCGCGCAACAGTTACTGATGACCGACAGCAAGACAAAAGAATACACGAAATGCTAGAGTGGGACAGCGAATAATTTTCAATACATCGCCGCGTGATTGCTTGCGTGGGGTGTTGAGGCACCCCTGTTACCATCCTAGGGTTAAATCCTTCGCTCCACTCAGGATTCTACTTTTAACTCCCTCGCCATGCTCGGGAGTAAACATTAAACTCCCTCGCTGCGCTCGGGAGTTAACTCTTGAAACCTTCGTTACGCTCAAGATTTAAGATGCCGCCCGTGACGTAAGACATCTCTTTACCCCTTGGTGAATAATCTACTATTAAAACAAATTTAGTACATTAGACAATATGTTAAGAATAGGTTGGCTAAAAAAATCCTAGACAGACTATATTTAATTATTTAAAAAAAAATATTTTTAATTAAACGTTGCAACATCAAGATAATAAGAAAAAAATTACCTTGACTTAAAGTGTCAAACGTATAGAATGTGCAGCCGTTGGGTTGCCTATTCTTTGCTTGAACAAACTACTCGGTTGTCAGGTATAAGCGGGTATGTCGATGACCTTCACTTGCTTGATAATAGAAAAAAAATGTATTAATAGAAGCGTTGTTTTATTGCGAACACGTTGATATAGGGTTGTCTGCAGAAAACATGGTCCTAATCGGGGTTTGCGGTTAAATTAGCAAAGCGTTCAAGAATTCTCTCTGGAAATACTACCTTAATTTTCTTCAGAAGTGACCACTACTTTCGTTTGTCTCACTACTTGTCCTTTTCTATTGTAATAATGTAGTCATATGACTTTTTCTGACAAGTTATCTCGATTGTTGTTATATTAATATTTATGCATGTGTATTTTTTCACGTATATATGAGAAACGAAGTGGACAGCAGAAAATTCAAATAATAAAGATAGTCTAAAAATCTTGTATTACGTTAGAAATGTTCATTACGAAACAGCTTGAATACAAACATAATTTTTATGAAAAATAAATTCTAATAAATATTTTCTATTTAATATCTGATTCACTAGAAGTATAAGTTTGACTATTGAATTTATCTGAT
This sequence comes from Pyrausta nigrata, assembly GCA_949316185.1. Lineage (NCBI taxonomy): Eukaryota > Metazoa > Arthropoda > Insecta > Lepidoptera > Crambidae > Pyrausta > Pyrausta nigrata. The sequence continues at coordinate 9,489,436 of OX438936.1, forward strand.
TCATTATTAGTTTCTTCCTCATTTTTTTCCACTTCGACAGTATCTTTACTTAAAATTTTATCTGCCTTCGAATTTACACTTTTTATTGCTTGAACCGAATTAGCTCTCATATGGTGTAAAAAAAATATTTTGTGACGATTGTACAACGACCTGTTTTTGGGTTCTCTTTAGTAATATTCATATATATGTAATGTACTTAGTACTAAATAAAACAAAAAAATCGTCAAGTATATTCTTAAACATTTACCTCATTCTCATTTTTAAATGTCTCAAAGTTATTGACTGTCATTCATATGAACTTGAGCTAGGCTTACTGGTATCATAGCGTATTGAAAACGAGATTATTGATGTTTTTTTTTTCTATTATTTACTTATATCCCATCTAACTGTCTACAACACATACTCTCTTATTTCGGCCACTTATGCACAAAAGGGATGGCAACCGCGAGAAGTTAGTCATCGTTGAATCGTCCGTTTGAGAGGCTCGAGTGACCACGACCTTAGTAATGAGGGACCGACTGGAGAGAGAGAAAAAATTAGGTTGTGTTTTTGATCCTAATTGAAAACTTATTTTGAGAATCCAGTAGTTTTTTTTTCTAGATCCCTGCCATATGCTGAAAAATTTTTTTCATTTCAAGAATACGGCTCATTCTGAGATTCTGATGGCTGTAATATTTAGTGCCAATTTTTAAAGGTTTGCATTGATTACAGGATAATGAACTTTTTCATTAGACAAACAAGTTGAGATTTAACCATATAGGTACTTTAAAACCAAGATTATGTTCGTTTAGCATCTCAGCTTTTCAGGCATAGTATAGATGATGTACTCAGGTTATGTGATAATGAATTGCATTTACCTAACTTCAACAGCGTGCAAACTACGGCTGATTTCATAAAACCAATTAATGACCGATTTGATGCCAGACTCTCAAATACATCAACACGACGACACAAACGTGCATTAAATATAGAGAACCACAACCTGATTTACGATGTGTAGGAAGCAAAAACAAAATTAACCTCAAATTTGACGGAGCCAGTTTATTGGATTCTCATCGCTATTTCCACTGCACAAAATTTCACAAGATCACACAGATTTTTTTTAGTGATGTGAGAAGTCATGCCGGAAAAAATAGCAATCCCGACTACGACTATTCGAATCGATTTATAAAAATGTTAATACGCCTGGTCCACCAGTTGATGAACGCGAAAACGGGCAATTGCGTTCCGCTTGAAATAAAATACAATACTAAATTGCTTGTCGATTTCTTCCCTGGATATAGTAATTAAGACCAGACCACTACGCGTTGCTACACGAGAAGTTCTGATTTGCAAATCTACAACTAGTTTTAATTCTTCAAGTGTTAATATGGCCCGATTTTAGTTTTCTTGGGCCCACTTACGCCAGTCCGGATTAGCTAATCCGGACATGCACATGTGGACTTTCCTAATTAGTTAATGAAAAAGACTTGCGCAAGTGGGCTTTCAACTCCGATAATAGGCCTTGACCTTGGCCTAAGGTCCACTTGCGCACGTCCGGACTAGCTAATCCGGTTTTGTTCAAGGTCTATGATCTGAGTTAAAATCCCACTTGCGCTAGTCTGGATAAGTTAATCCGGAAGGTCCTATTGCGCCAGTCCGGTTTAAATAATCCGGATTAGCGCAATGCTTATGAACTAAGTGTAAAGTCCATTCGTGCAAGTCCGGTTTGGCTAATACGAACTTGCGCAAGTGAACCTTTTAGCATTTAAATACTGAATGTATAGATTTTTCCTTTACCATATTTTTGATCTTTTTTGTAGTTTTCCTTCGATGGTTAAGTATTTTGTTGACCTTAAATTACCTCCTATTTTTTATTTCAGTTTGCATGAATGCTTAAGTCGGTATTCTTTTGTAAAAAGTGAAAAAGAGATGTTTTTTAATTTGTTTTAGACGATAATGCCAGCCTTCAACCGGGTTTGTTGTGTTATGTTTTTGTTTATGGCAAATATTGGGTAAAAATTTACAAGACAGCCACCGCGTTACAAAATATATTTTTTAAATTTTCTAATGTTATGTCCATCAGGTGCATATAAATTGCTCTCCATCCCTCGATAATGCTGGTCTGGGGAAGAGAGGTAACGGAAAGATTTTTGAAATGAAATGAGATTCTTTGCAAAGTTGTTTAATTTTTTTTATTATTCATTTGATTTCTTTTGCCTTCTTCATAACTTCTTTTGTAATGAATTATTTAAGATTTTATTCTACTTTCATCTTAGCGTTATTAATATTTATACATTTAGTAAGTATAAGAAGTAACTACCATAAAAGAAGATTACGCGAGTAGCACAACTGCCTATTGTGTCTCACTGTCAAACAAGTACAGTAATCTTTGAGGATTCTTTCCCTTCCTTGTTGACTTGGATATATTAAAATATAAGTATAATACGTCCTATTCCGAACGTAGCGAGACTGGACTCGACCTTTCATGCAGTCGCCTCTTTATTCTGACAGGTCACGAATAGTCGTGACCTGTCAGAATAAAGAGAAAAAACATTAATGTTAATTTCTCTAAATACTTGTAATGTACATGTTCTGCGCAATAAACTATACGTGAGACACTCAAAAAGTTGTGCGACACAAAAAAAAAGGTTCTACAGGTACAAGCAGACGGCCGGAGTTGAGAGCGTTTGTTAAATCTAGCGTCGAAGCCTTTGAAAACCGGCGACTCCTTGAGCTGGATGCCAGACGCGACGAGCTGAAAGCCCGACCACCTGCGGCTATCAGCTATAAATATGTGAACGGTGTGCTCTCATGCCCGCAATGTGCGAGGATTTTTACAACCAGACCCAGGAGTTTGACTGGCGTGCTGTCTAGGATGACATCCTATGAGTGACCTCATTGTGAGCGCGGTGTGTGCAGGCGCATTGTCGTAATGGAGCAGTAGTCCGCGGAGCCCAGTGTTTGGTCTCTTGTTGCTCACAACAGAGAAAACTTCTGGTAAGCATTTGGTAGTATACCATTCGGCGTTAATGCTTCTTTGATCTCGTAAGGGAATCTACACCAAGTGGCCAGTCAAATTAAAAAAGCTGGCGATCAAAATCTTTCCCCCGCTCCGAGATCGCTTCACTTTGGTAGGCGTTGGTTCATTTTGAAACACCCAAACTGTCGACATGCGCTTGGTTTCTGGATCGTATTGATAAATCCTGGACACATCACCTGTAAAAATGTCGTAAACATGTCGAGAGGAGCCTGTTTCGAACTTGTTTAGCATATCACGGCACCATTCCACCCGGCCTGCTTCTGAGCGACGGTGAGGTAGTTCGGCACCCAGCGTGATACTATCCTCCTCACGCGAATATGCTCTTGGAGAATCTCGTGAACGCTTCCCGATCCAATCTTCAACATGTGCTGAATTTCTTGGTATGTAGTTCATCTATTATCTTGGATTAAATTTTTCACTGCTAGCAAGTTTTCTTCCGTTATAGCTGTCAAAGGTCGACCGCTTCGTTCTTCATCCCCCAAGGTTGGTCGACCGGGCTTTAATTCGGTATACCAACGATACACGGTGGCCTTGGAGGGGCCTACATCCAGAAATGCCATTTGAAGTCTATCGAACGATTCTTCTGGTTTCAGGCGACACTTAAAATCGTAAAAAATCATAGCTCTAAAATGTTCCCGGCGCAGATTCATTTTTCAGTCAAACACGATACTTTGAATTGGCTCGCAAAAAATGTGGAGGGAAATTTTGAAAATGGAATACACCTATTTTTACTTATAAATAATTAACCGCCCAGTCTCCCATATTTAAAACTTTTTTTCGCAATACTTTCTGAGTGGCCTGGTACGTCTCGTGGCGCAAGTGTTAAAATAGATAAATATAGTACCCCAGTAATTTAATTGTCATGTAATTGTAAGGAACAAAGAGTGCACCTGTGTTTTGCGCACACACTATAATATGTCCTGCGCAGTTGCCTAATCTGCCGCCGTAGTTGAAATCGGCTAGGAGGACATTATTATTATTAATTGAATTGTGTATTTTTAAGTAATAAATTAAGAACACAAACAAAATAAATTTAACGAAAGTAGAAAAAAATGCATTTGGAATTGGATACCTCAGTATATTAAAAGTTAAATGACATTAAACTTAATGATTGTAGTGTAATATGTTTAAAAAAATACTTAAATAACAAGGTTACATTTTAGCAAGTGACGATATTTTAACAGAGCCTGGTGGATAGCGTAACTTATGATTTTTATTATCAAGGTTTTAGGTAGTTTAATTACTTGCGAACACCTCAAATCCTGTCTATTTCCCATCCCTTTTTCAAAATGCGCACTTGAATATCGATTCGGCCTTTCCCCACCGTTAACACTCGATGTGCCTGCGCCGCCTAAAAATTAGTATGTTTTCCAAACCTGCCTTTTTGTTGCCAACGCCGCGAGTGCCAATCGTGATTTCATATAAAACTTAAAAACCACAGTTTTGAACGCTAGACAGCGAAGGCCGGCCCTGGAGAGGAGGGCCCAGGAAGCAAGAGACGGTGAGTGTGCATGTTTTCCCTTCATTTTCTCCTGTCTCCATTTTTCTTCGTCCATTTATACAAGGTGTTTGCAAGTGCTTTCTGTGGACATAAATAGGGTCCACTTATATTTTTATCGAATATTTACCAGCCCTCTCCGCGAGATGGTTGAATTTTTTTGCCACCATAGCCTATATCAGGGAAACAGGACCCTAAGATTATTTTCCAAAAATTGAACCGAGCTTGTGTACCGAACGTAAACAAACAAGTAATCACAACACGGTTTACTTTAAAAAACAAAATGTTTTTAGGCGTTTTTCTTGAAACCTAGCGTATAAAAAAAAAAGCTCTTTTCACAAACATTGATTTTTAATGTTGTTGCTTTTGTCCAATTATTTTAATTTTCACGTTGCTAAAATGTAAGCTTATATATTGTCTAAAAAGGTCGTTTTTATATAAGTTGGGCCATATTTGCATATCTTTACACACCTCATATCTTCCACCTCTCCTTTTCCAGTTAAATCTCTCTCTCATTGCTGTAAAAGGCTTTTTCGTCCTCCATTCAATCATCGTTAAAACAGTAGAAAGTCAAATTCTGTACATTAATAAAAAAATACCTAGGTCAGTGGAGTACAAAATTTCAGTATGTATGAAATGGAGGTTAGACTCGAAATCTGCTGAACTAATCATGAAATCTACGGTATGTTTCATGTCACAAAAATCTACGGTGTTTCATCTCTACAGTAATAAAAGGGTGTCTCAGTAAGAAATTTTTATTAAAAAAAACAAATTGACAACATCAAGGTTTATTTACATTGCAAACAGAAATATTGAACTAAATAATATACACTAAACTATCCTAAAACTAATCAAACATTTATGTTAAAATATATAGAGTATATTTACAATATATAAAAATTATCAGCCCCAGCAGTGCCAAAAGGAATGGTGCCCAATATGCTGACAGCATTGCCCCTCTGATCACCATCGCTTATTTTTGATTCTATTAATTTCAAAGAACGAAAATAATTTTGAGACTGAAAAGGAGGGATAATTATATCATTAATGTGTTTAATGGATCGGCAGTTATCTTTAATTTTTTGGGTAAGGGTTCTATTTACGCAGTTGTTTTGAGGATGGGTGACACTTAGAATCCTGTAAGCAAAAGTTAAAAGTTCTGACCAGCTATCTGTACACTTTTCATTTATTACACGCTCAAAACTGAGACATAGATGACGCAACTTGTTATCGAGAACTTAGGGAGATTCTTTTAATTACGGGTACCTAGTGAACTTATTAAAACACAATTTTACGGATTACTTCGCGATTTATTTACATTTTATTTAAATTTTAATAGAGAATATGGTTGGAAAGTACCACCGGCATGGGATCCTATTCTAGCAAAAACCAAAACAACACCTCACAGCCCAAGATCTCAAGACATGGTTAGCTCTTTCTGCGTAAATATAACCGTAAATTAATATTAATGAATGACGGTAGTTTAATTTTTTAAACTTTGTAATTGACAAATAATACCTTAGTCTCCCTGTGACCACGAACGCTGTTAAGTGTTCGAAACGTCAGGTTTTAAATAAAATGTAAATAAATCGCGAAGTAATCCGTAAAATTGCGTTTTAAAGAGTTCAACAATTCGCGTAAACGTAAGAAACCAATATACGGGTAGTGAATTTTGGAGATTACCGTGCAGGAATTGCCAAAGGGATGATTTGATAAAACTTGTGAGACGCAGCGGTAATTTCAGTGTCTATGAGTTTATGGGATTTATAGCCTGACCAGAAATATATGGGACCTGAATTAAGGGCGCTTCAAATCCACTTTATATGACAACACTTGGTATAATCATACCAGCATAGATTGGCAACTGAAAATAAAAAAACATATTTTTAATATGTTATTTTTATATTTTTTTAAGCCTGCTGCCTAATGATAAAAGATTCTACTGTAAAATAACACGACAGAACACTCGCAAATTAAGTACTTATTAAATTAAGTAGGTAACTCTTTGTAATATTGGTCTTGAATTTTAGACCAAAACATAATTATTTTAGCAAAACCACTAACGGGTAGAAGAAACATTAATCCATTGTTTTTCTATATTATATTATTAAAATGTTATCACATACATAAAATGTTTTTTTTATATCATTTAATAGTAAATCTTGGAAAACTAAGAACTATTTTAGTTGAAATATCCAAGTAGGGTTAAAATAAAGGAAATTAAACCTAAAACAAGTATTTATTCTAATATTTTTTCAAAATGTTAATACAATATTCTCCGTTGCTATCAATAGCCAATTCTCACTATTCGCAATATATGACGTACCGGAAATTCGTGATGACAACTATATCAGTAAGTAATTTGAAGTAACCGCAGTGATCACATAGACTTTCTAGTCGAAAAATACTACAACACATGTTAAACCACTTTTCTTTTACGAAAACGAATAGTTCTCGTTATTTTTACACATAAAAATTGCACTTGGTCGAAAACTAGATTACGCGTCCCACTTTGACACTAATCATTATGACATTTGATGACATGACAATGACGATTTGTGGTTTCTGTTGCCAGTAGAAGAAATCAGTTCCAGTTGTTTTCCGCAATATGGCGAGGGTCCCATATATTCCTGGTCAGGCTATACCAATATGAGTTTTTAGACCTCTATTACCTCCAAAGAACCGCGGAAATGAACAATGAGGGCATTGTACCAAAATTATCATCACCAGCACTGCAAGAAGACATGGTATTATGAATAGCGCCTAAACACGAATATTAAAACTAGTTATACTTAATAGACACAATCTTAGAAAAAGGAAAAAATAAACGTACAAAACACAAAAATTACAAAATACATTGACTGAAATAAGTCATAACACCAAAGCCGTTGCTAGGCAGCCGATCACTCGGATGCATTCCATTGGTCATCAAGATGCATGCGCTAGTCAGCGCCAGTGGGATGCATTTCATTGGTTGTCACTTTGTCAAGGAGCAGGTGTTAGCAACGGTGAAAATAAAGGTCAAATCCCTCTAGAAACAGTTTTTTTTTACATGTCTCAAATTGCCACGCTAAAAATGGCGACCAAGACTTTTTTCCACTGCGCGCAAAAACTGTTAGAAAATATATAAAACATTCCGTAATACATGAAATATTATCTATCTATTGTATATTTTCTGTAGATTTTTTTTCTAAATGTGCTAGCTTTGAAGTACTTTTAACCTACTAAGTTAAAATAGGCATATGACTTGATTTAAGAACAAAATACGTGCTTTAGTAGATTTGTTATATTAACCATAGTCTATTTAAAAGGACAAAAAGAGTAAAAGAGTTGGTGTCCCCCATCGCAACATTATAGTCACGCACGAAAATTGGCTTTGTTTTATTTTCAATGTCGCAATGGTCAACTCCCTTCCCATGATAGGTGGAAAGTAACGCTTCTTTACGGGTTTCCTGCCACACAAAAATGTCGACGTCGCCACTCGTGCACCCTTCCATTTCCTACTTTTTCAATGGAATTGAACGGTCGGTACGGAACGGAACGGTTCGTTCTTAGAGTCCCAACGCAATTAAACCCCATGGTTTTTAAGGTTCTGGCCAATGCAGGCGAATTGTAGAAGTGGTACATCCAGACAGTGTATCCTTTTTTGTAAACCTTGCAACAGTCTTAGGAGAAGGCACGGAATAAATCCGGAAATAGGAGAGTCGGAGACTGGTACTTCAGATTGTTAAGCGTGCATTTCAAATTTGTACAAATAGCCAGCCTCGCATATTTCGTAGGATTTGATTCCTACTTTATTTAGCTGCCTTGTTTGGGATACACTGTTTGTGGACAATCAACCCTTTCACAATGTTAGGGACTCGTCCCAAGAAATGTTACGGCCCAGTGTATACATTTGGCTAAATGTGTTATTTAGGTGTCTAATAACAGGTTCCAGCTTGTAAATTTTGGCCGCTGGAGATGATATTTTATCCAGTCCATCGTTGACATTAAAATAAAAGCAGCTGTTCTAATTCTACATGATCAAACAATTATTCACTGTCTTCAATTGATGATTTTTCAGAAACAATATAAACTGTACCGGCCTTTTGATATCTGCAATTTATCGTTATTTGCACTCGTTGTTTAATTTTCACTTGATTTTTAAACAATTTCGCAAAAACCATTATTGAAAAATCGTTAACGTTTGACATGACAAATTAGTGTTGCACGGACTTATAAAAAAAAACATAATGGACATAAGGGATATTAGGACAAAGCGTTTTCTTGAACGATGCGGAATGTGGCTGAAGCGATGGAATTAGTGTTAAAGTAAATCACAAAATACATGGAAAGGTATTTTTAAAAAACAAAAACATCAATGCCAGTCCTTTGAGAGAAAAAAACTACGTACTTCTGTGTTACCAGTCATAAAAATAAACTTCTTGAACTGGGTCATTAAATTATTGATGTACTTAACTTTGCCTAAATTATTAAAAAGACTATAAAAAACCCGACTGCGATTTAACTAAAAATCAAGGGTACCCAAAGTCTAGAAAAAAAGATACTCGTACAATCAGGCGGCGCCCATTCTTCTGTAACACTCGCCCCGCCAAGAATATTGAATTTTTGCGATCTCGAAATATGACTTTAACATTGCTTACGCTTCGCTGCAGTCAGGAAAAAACAGATGAACTATTTTTTATTTGTCTTTTTTGTGATTATAACTTTTACGCATGATGCTACGAAAGCTATAGTAACTAATCGAATACATTGTTGTTAAAGATAACAAAATGTGTATTCAATAAGTTACTCAGTACTAGAGTTCTGTCGCAGTATCGAGCAAGTTTATAAACATAAACTATGCTGTCCCGATAAACGCCAAAGTCAACAATGCCTAAGCTAAACCTCACCTATAACTCGTTCACGGCTGTGTTTTGATTTCCTCCGCGCACTAGAACCTCCTTCCTTTGCCGGAAACTCAGGGAAGTTAGGCACGCCTGCAATTCAATTTGCTGGAAATGGGTGACTTTTCTAATTCTATTTTTTTTGCAACATTACTTTAGCCTATCACTTTGCTTGATTCAGTCTTAGTAATCAAATTGAATTTCGCTCACAAAAATTAATCGACCCACCAGATGACACAGTTGATTATTTTAAATAACACCTTTGCTTCATTCTTTTTATTTTTGATAGATTAGAACGCCCAAAACGGTACGTGCTAGCGAAAAATAGTAACATCAGGACCTCACCTCACCGTGTAAAGTTGAACCTCAGAAGTGCTAAGAAGTGGTTATTGTCTGAGTTACAACCTATCTGTATTACTTAATTAGAAGACATATTACATTTTATTAGAAGACAAAAGAGGCGGCTCGTTTCTTGCTCAGATGATAAGAATTGCTATCCAACGCGGAAACGCAGCCAGCATTCTCGCCTCCTTGCCTCAAGGACACGGTTTTGTTTTTGAATAAGTTATTTATTTTTAGGTTAATTTACTAGTGTAGTTAGTTTAATTGTTTGTGTATATAATATTTATCTAAATAATGGAACAATAAATGATTCCTTAGTAGACGTACAGTCGAGTTCATTAATATGACCATTTCCCAGGCTGCAAATATAAATGTCCATGGAAAGTGAGGAAAAAATACATGTGAGCAGATTCATTAATCAAACATATGTACAAATTACACATTAAACATATTGCAAGTACCATGTTTATAAATATTTGAAATGATTTCTTATAGAGGTAGCCAAAAGGCAGTGAGGGAAAATGGCTACTCTTTTTTCGCGCGGCCATCAACCAAATTTGGTTTTTTAATAAAACTTTAATATGTAAAAATAAAATTTTATTATGACTATATAGGCTGAATATTAATACAAAGGTTGATAGTGACATCGCTACCAGCCTATCAGTCCAGGCTAGCTATGAATTATTTGTAGACCATGTACTTAACAAGCGCAGCGCTACGTTCACCATGCAGCGTCGAATTGATCAAACAGAATAAGTTTCGTAGTAGTAGTAGTAGTACAAGCAGAAGCAGTGAAACGTACACAACTAGGCCAAAATGTTTTAAGGTTTCCAATATCTGGATTTAGAAAGGGAACCATTCAATACAAGAATTTGTCTTTTTAAAATAGCGAAAACCGAAACTTAATCAGAGTACCTAAATAATATTTTAAGATGAACTATTCTGCAAGAAAAGAACTTTTATACAATCTTGTAATACTTAAGTATGTAAGGAACATAGATTCAAAGACCGAGACAAGTAAGCAACATGTGAAAAAGCGTTTGATCAATTAATGACAACGTTTTTCAATACTACATTGATTTCACCTAAACACTCAATTGAGATTGAGATCCTAGAAAATGTAAAGTTCCTTCCATTTCCAGCAATTAAACTCACGCAAGTGGCAGGCGCTAAGCGCGGTGCGGGGCAGGACGCCACGTTTCGGCAGTGTTTCTAGTATATCTCCTAAACCACTTTCACGCCCATTATAAAACTTAGCAAGAATTTCCCTTACAATATTATGTATTTTTAGAAAGAAAATAATTAAAATCGAAACGGTCTGTTTGTGAAAGTCAGGGTAAAAAAATTAAATGCATTTTTTTTCATGAAAAAAAAAAACATTTTTTTCGTATGCAAAAAATCAGTTAAAAACCTCGTTAAATGGAGTAATAAATACATTAGTTTAATTATTTATATCTATCATCTTATGACTTGGAAATCGGCTTTGAAGTACTCGTTAGTCAAAATTTCAATGTCCCTTAACTCTCTAACTAGGCACTATATTACAAAAATATTTGGTACACGTATCAAGGACATATATAGGTAAAACATACTCAAATATTACTGAAATCGGAAACATCAACTTTTTTTAGTTGTCCGCTTCGCGTGGAATTCTATTATTATCCTATTATTTATTATGAGTCAATATGTAATGCTGGCCACTTAAGTTGTTTATATTATTAATTTTGATATTATATTGATAGAGCACAAACGCATGGAGTATATATGTACTTATGTTTTATTTTGTTGTTTTCTTTGATAATATACAGTTCAGTTATTATACCTTTTCAAATTAGTTGGCATATACTAAATTCAGGGACCAATACAGGGCAAAATACTTCCCGTGGTACCTACCCGGGACTATCACAGGGACCATGGACAAAAAAGGAAAAAAAAAACATCCAAGCAAGCTGCTATCTAGGCGCTCAGCGTAGTGATGCAAGAGACTCAGTCTTTTAAGGCCCTTTTAAAAAAAACTAGACTCATTTTTGAAGCCTCAGGACTACAATAGTCTTTTTTCCAAGACTTTTACTCTGAAGTCTTGGAGGCGAAAGACTAAAACTGAAGACTAGTTTTAGTCGAAGTCTTTTAACCTCAGTCATTAAATAACTAAGATGCTACTTAAAGGGTTTATAAGACTAAAAGGCTTATAAGACTAAAATGACTCGCGCCTTAACGCCTCTGAAGTCGTGAGCCTCCCAAACTTGGACAAGTTGATTTATTACGTATTTAGACATCACGCTACTAAAATATACAATTATTCTCGAAATAAATTACTTTTACATTATTTAATTTAAAGTTATTTTTTTATGATGATAAACAAAAGTCAAATCTTTGTAGTTTTATTCCAAACTAGTCTATGGCCGCTAGATCATTGATCAGAGGTAAGAGTGATAGTAATTTTATTAACAATTAGCTGTGCCCGATTATTTTAACCTAAAAAAGCATGAGCTGTTATGAATATGAAGCAAGACTCATGCGCAAGTCCTTTTAAAACAGCTCGAGTCGTTTAAGTCTTTTTGTATACGACTGAGTCTTATTACTAAAGACTGGAAACTCAAGTCTACATTGCCAACTGTAGTCGTGTTAATGAAGTCAAGTCTTTATTAAAGACCTTAAAAGACTGAGTCTTTTGCATCACTAGCTAAGCGTGCCTTTAAGCGAGGCGGTGTGATCACTTCCATAGAATGCATGGAGTTTGTTACCTAGGATTAGGCAATAAACCACCTTTGGTCCAAGTATACCACTTCTGATGCTATTACGGCAATACACAACATGTTTTCACTAGTTTTTGCTGAAATACAAGCTAAAGAATGTAGCAAAGATTGGATATAATATTTAAAAAAAAATTGTAACCTTAAAACCTCATAGCTCGGTCCGGACTGATAAGTTTGGTTAATGGCCTTCCGAGAAAAAGAAGGCGCCACCTTCCATACTTAATTTGGCATTTTCTTTTGTAACATCTCGTTAACTATAATGAAAAGAACTCGTTTTTTTTTTCTACAAGAAAATAATAAGTTTTCAGAAAAAACCTGAATTTTTTGAACTACAGCTCCGTTGCATAAAATGTCATTAGACTGTGTGCGCTTTATTTTTCCCAATGCCGTCGAACACTACCCCTCCTAAGCTTATTGGTTTTCCTATCCGGGCGTACTACTGCATGATGCGGTAAGATATACTTAGGGATTCCCCTAGGATCGCACTGCGAAACATCAATTAGTTTTCCGTGACCTAGCTCGCGGTATTCTTTTATGAAACCTACATAGACGGAAAAATATTCGGAGTCCCATGCAAATCTCTTTTCTAAGTTGTAAAAGCACTGAAATGCGAGAGAAAAGAAATCGTATGGATTAATTGTCTCTCTATCGACCTTGACTGGCAAATTAACTTCAAATTGGTTGTCTTCCAAACTAACCGATTTGACTGGATTTGACAATGCTGCTCATTCAATTCGTGTTCTTGCAAAGATTCATTGATACTTTAGTTACCTGCTCGGCTTTCCAAAGACTCTTAACAAGACTTTTAACTTCCGAATCAGGAGTTATTTGCGAGTGCAAGGCGATCGACATATTTGCAATAAATAATGGATTGAATTCACCTGAGAATCCTAGTGATATAATGTTGCCAAAACGTGTGTTAATGAGAATTGGATCCATAGAGGCCCTATGGATCTAATCTTTAATTCTTCAACCTTTCAATCCCGCAAAACTTGGAAAAATAGCAACAACGCCACCTCACTTAGAACATTAAACTTTGGATCTGTTTGTTTGTGGCAGTGCTTATTTATTTCTAAAAAATTAACCAGTGTTTAATCCTTGTCTATTCATAAGACGATCAATTTCTTATAAATGGGCACATTGTTGACAACAAATAGATTCATTGTTCTTAAGTCAACTATGTCAAAGCCATTAATTTCAAAATGGCTGTCTTATAAATACATAAGGCTTTAACATTTTTTGTAGTTATTTAGACGGTAAATGTCGGCCAAAGATGACTTACTTGTATAGTAATAGTCCCTCGAAAATTTTTCGCCTTTTTTGCTGCACGCCCATCCCTAACAGTAATTTTGACATTATTAGTAAGGGGACCAGTGAATAGATTGTTTGTTTTGTTGCGGTAAAATTAGTACCCGTTGTGGAGTAACACCAACATACTTCTGCGTTAAAACGTACAAAAATTCTGGTTCTTCATTATTACCGATCGATTGTCTGACTAGAAATTAAATAAAAAAAAAAATGTGCATACATATTTTAATCGATTCGAAAAAAAAACAATTATAATTAATTAATGTATCTCCGGGACAGATATCTATTGACATTAACATTTTTGACATTGTCTTTGTATTGTAGAGAAGGTTACAGTTTGTAAGACGGTTTACTCATAATAAAATAATAATTGCACTTTAACAGATTATATATATATATATGTCATGTCATGTCTAAAAAATTCTAGTTTTGATATCAGATTCGGTAATCGCAGAAAAAAAAACATGTGGTCCGAGCGGTAGGACAAAAACATTAGGACCACGTTACCACAGAGTTTTATTATTCACTTGTTTCGGCACTGACATTATTCGAAAACACAGTATGTATGTTCGTAATTATGTATTTCAAAAACTACACAAAGGATTTTTGATCTTTTCACTTATCGACAGAGTGATTCCTAAGGAACTTATTAAAACAAAGACGATGATGTTAAAGATATCGCTAAGAATGTTCATCGAACGTTCTCATCCGTTAAAAAACACAGCGTTACGATACAAAACATTACAATGTTTGGTGGAAATGGTTCCCTTTTATGACGTCATGCTCCTCAGCAACCCATAACATTTTTTTTCAATCAACGCGAATGTGCACCTTAAGTTCTCACCTTTAAAAAAAGTACATTTCGCACTTTTGGGAACAAAGAGTCACTTCTGCAACTTTTTGCAAAAACGACTTAAATATGCAGAAAAACCGCGATATTTGACTTTACACACATAATAAAAATGGCGATAATCGCATAAAAAACTTCGTTTTGAGGGCGATTGAGACGTTACATTATTTTGCGGGATTGGTCCGTTCGCTTGAAATATAACGTCACAACCGGTCAGTAGTGTTTTGAAAGCTAAAGTATGACCTTTCGCTTTAGTAACAGAGCGGCACTACGCTAAGTTAAGACTTATTTGTTTACATATTTCTTGAAATATAAACGTTACTTCTAAATAAAAATCACATAAGTTACCAAATTTTGATATTTGTCTGCTGTAAACATAACGTCACTTCTGTTTCAAAGTAACAGTGAAGCATTAGTGATTTGTAACAAAAAGACACTTTTGGGACTCTCCCTCAGTTTATGGCTTGTTTTTCAAAATCGTCATTTTGAATGTTCAATAGTGACTAGTATCTCTTAAGAATTTATCAATGTAAAAATGTGAGAGTCGTGTCATTACTCTAAAAAAATATTGAGTTATTTAGGAATACGTCATAAAAAAATTGATTTGCTCCTCCTGAAAAGTTGGGGTCCTCCAAAGGTGCGATTTGTAGATTACAACGTACAGTTATTTCTATTTTGAGCTGCTGTAGAGCATTTTCCCAGCAACCCCATATTGAGTTTCAGTTAATTTAGTGCAAATACTAAGGATTCAGTAAGTTCTAGTTTATTTATAAAATGTACTGTTGCTCAAAAGGTGTAAAACTATTCTAGTCACTTAGTTGTATTTAAAAAAAACTGTATTTATCTGTATTAACCGCAACGCATTCACTAATCAAACAATCATCAACGGATATCGTATTTTAAGTTTTTTTATCATTTCTTACTTAGGGTTTAATGTTATTTACCCCAAAAAAGTAGTTGCAATTGCTTTTTACGGAAATATACCTTTGTTTATTTCCGTGAAAAGAAATTGCCACTTTGAAAAGCTTTGGGTGACATTTGTCCACTTAACTTACAGCTAATAGTTGTGTAGATTCTTTATTACTTCCAAAATTTGGAAAGCTGGATAAACTAAGAAAATTACTCCATATTGGTTTATTCCAAACCTGACTCGAAATGCTAACCCGGTCGCGGGTTAGGTTAGGAACTCAAGAAAAACCGAACGTAACTCTCTTCCTAGGAACGATACGTCGGGTCAGGTTAGAAAGAGGGTTACGTTCTGAGTTTTAATAATATTTTTCAAGTTCATATTCTACACTGGCTCTTTAATTTAGGATAACTAATTAACGTTCATCAACTATTTCATATAAAGAATATTTTGTTGGTTGGCGCCACCATCCCTCTTCATAGTGCAAATTGAAGTGCTTATCGGCGGCCCCACCGCAGATGCGGCGGCATTAATTTGCATGCAGGGGCCTCGCGGCAATCGAATTACTTACAGCTGCCATTATATGCACCGTGTTTCTTGTGTTAAAATCAAACCCTGATCACACATTCAAGTATTATAATTACTAAAGAAACAGATTAAGTTACATGTGGTATTTTAATATTCTTAACAATCACCGTGTTATTTTATTATATAAGTTTAAATAAAAAAATAAAATTAGCGGGTATTATTATTATACGTTTAGGATTTGAAACTTAGGCTAACCGGGCAAACGCTCCTACCAATCAAGCGAAATTCCTGGTCTCTTTTTTTAAATCGTTATCGTGGGTTCAAATCTTACCTGCATCCTAATCAAATTGTTAGTTTCTTATTTAAACTGTGTATTGTGCAGTTGGCTGCAGTGCAGTACACTGCCACGGTGCAGCATACGACGACGACCAGCTCTGCGCCCAGCGGCCGCCGGCGCTCTGCCGGCAAGCCTATGCCAAGCCGATGTGACCCTGAGGAGTTCTCCGAAGCACCCAGCAAGGCTATTAGTAAGATATTTACCTACTTGTTTACAGTTTTTATTATTTCTCACTACTTTATCTACTTTGTTTTAATTTAGAACTTATCTTTCAACTGACAAGGCTTAATGTTAGCGATAAATATCGCCTATGCCTATTCGTATTTGTTCCGTGTAATAAGTTAACCTAATTTGTCTTGCAAAAGTAGTGAGTAGGTACCAGCTAAAGCGATGTTATTCAAACATTCACGATAAATTGCGATCTGACCTCCTTTAAGCTTCATGTTGTGTGTGTGGATATTTACCCTTGTGTGTGTAGGCTTATGAGATTATTTATCGATCACAAACTCGAGTTAATCACATCAGGGCAGAAAAATATGACAGTCCCGTTCAGCAGCTTAGGGCTAATTGAGACGAATTGAACTTATTTGTATCGCTAAACTTGAAGTAAAAGTAACTTCAACGAAAGTGATTTTGAGAAAAATGTATTAGTTCCCAAGTTTACAGTTTAAAGAAGACGGGCAAAGATCCATAGAAGGTTGGGCTCGGCATCATTACAATCGTAATTTTAATAGGGTATTTGCCTGTAGTAATAAACAGAAAACATGTTTCGCATATAGTTTATTTAGATGCCAGGAATTTTGTATTACATTTTCATTTCTATAAATATTTCCATATTATTTATATTTTCATGAAATAAATTAATGTTTTTTAATCTGTTTTCCGATACCGCAAACGCCTATCACAGAGCGTGACTTTTCTGGTTTTGGCTTAAAATTGTTCATATTTACAGTTATAATTTTTAAATATTATAACAGGCAAAATTTCGCCATGTTAAAGAATTTTACGAAAGCAGATAGTTCCAATTTGCCGATGATGGTGGCAATCTTTGATGTTTTCTTATTTCCGAATCATGTGGAAAAGGAATAAATAGTTTCGTAGGTGTGCTTTTCGTGTTATTTCCACAAAAAGGCACTACACAATATTGATAATATTATTGCAAACTCATATTGTATTCGACAGAAATTCTAACTTAAAACCACAGACTGACGTAAACGCCTGTTTCAGTATTGTGACGTCATGCAGACCATGCAGACGTGACGACGATAGAAAGAAAGAGGAAAAGAAAGAAAAATATTTTATTTGGAACATTACACATTAAAAAAGCACATATAATTTTTATATTTGTGTTTTGGGCAGGAAAAGTTATGTAGTGTATGGTATTTTCTATGTTTAAACCCCAATTTTTATTTAATATTATAGCGGTGCCTCCTCATCTTACTTCAGCTAATCCCAGTATATCAATTTTGAGTCTGTCCATTTCCATCTTTACTTCTTCTAATCTCCCCGGCTCTAGCATCGTCCTCACATTCCATGTGCCAACTTTACAAGGATTTCGCTGGATGACGACCGAATCAGCCTTGCTCCTGACCCTGCCGGACTCGGACCGCCACGGCATATTACATCGTGGAAGCCCGTTGTCAAGAACTACTTTATTATTGTTGTCCATATTCATAAAACTCCAAATTAGGAAAGATAGTGTGGTGGTTTCCCTCTTGCCTTCCACACCGCAGTTTAAGAACCGGTTTATCCCGCATCTTAATATCCAGTCAAAAGCCCTTCTTGATACTTTATCTTCGGCCTTTTGCCAGTACTGATATTGCTGCTGCACAACACCAGGGGAACGCTTATTTGATGGCGGCGTTGACTCGCCATGGCACAGGATCGTCAATGAATATTGTAGCTTTTTGTAGAGAAGTTCATCCCACTGAACTCCCCACTACATTCTGGTATCCTGCCGCTGTGTGGTCGGGGACTGCTTATTCTACATATTCGCAGCTAACCACCATATCTGGTGGCCGTTCACTATCCGCCACCTGTGACCCCGTTAGTAGCCTACAGCTCAGCCCTAACATGCCATTATTAATGTAGAGCAAAAACCGCAAAAAGAAAAATACGTTTGTTGTATAGGAGCCCTCAAATATAACGTCACCGGAAATATGAATTGCTGTAAAGGACAAACCACAAATGTTCAGGAGAGCCAAAAAACGATCTCTTTTTTTTTAAATGTGTTGAGTTTGTAATGCTATTGAAATGACAACTACAGCAAAGTTTCTTTACATTTAAAGCTCTATTACATAAGTTTACTAAAAATGTTCTAATCTTTATAGTTTTAAAAATAGACTGTCCCTTACGTTATTTTTATTGTTTTAAATGTCACTTACACTAACTTTTTTTGAAAATGAAAAAATGAGATTTAATGTAAGTCCTTAGAAAATTTACTTGTGTTAATGTAAGACACACTAAATTTGGTATTAGAGTTACGCTATTCGAAGTTTTTAAAGAAAAATGACACTTAAATATAAGAAGTTAAAGTTCAATTGGCTGCTTTCAACAAAAGTTTAAGAAATTATTGTGGTAACTACGATCTATCGACTGATGTTCTCTTTTTAACATTATGAATAAAATAATTGTAAAAATCATATTTTTATTTTTTTCTTTAAAAATTAAAAAAAAAACATTAATTATGGCTTAACAATAATAGCTTTTACACAAGAAAAAGTATGTACTCACACACTTGTCCACTATAATATCTCCAGCGCCGTTGGCTAATCTCTGTTGATTGGCTACCGAAGTTGAAATTCGGCTATATAGCATAATATAATTACTATTTTTAGTGTACTGACAGGTTTAAAAGTTAGTTTCTTTGTCAAAAGTCAATGTTATTACAATTTGTCTTGAGACAGAAATGTGTCATCGTCAAAGGCAGAGGTTTTAAGAAAGATCGAAAAGTTCTGTGAGGACACCTCAGTGTTGTACACCTCAGTTGCCAAGCTCGGCCAGCGATCCAAGAGCTATACTGACTCGACACTACACCGAAGACATCCTGGACATAGGCCTCTACAAAATTAGGATGGCCCTGAAACAGCTTAAAAACAACAAGGCACCAAACTCTTTGGTTCGGTGCTACTAGAGGGCATCACGCCTGATGCATGGAAAAGGAGTATGGTTAAAAGGTAGTTCCTTTGTCATAAGTCAATGTTATCACAATTTGTCTTGAGACAGAAATGTGTCATCGTCAAAGGCAGAGGTTTTAAGAAAGATCGAAAAGTTCTGTGAGGACACCTCAGTGTTGTACCCCTCAGTTGCCAAGCTCGGCCAGCGATCCAAGAGCTATACTGACTCGACACTACACCGAAGACATCCTGGACATAGGCCTCTACAAAATTAGGATGGCCCTGAAACAGCTTAAAAACAACAAGGCACCCTCTTTGGTTCGGTGCTACCAGAGGGCATCACGCCTGATGCATGGAAAAGAGTATGATAACCACCATACTCGTTAAATGTTGTTCTTTAAAAAAAGGAGACAAAACCTTATTAAAAAAATACAGATCTATATCACTCCTGAGCCACAAACTGTTTTCAAGGGTCATCGCGTATTGTGTCGTACGCAGTTTTGATGACTTCCAACCTCCTGAAAATGGCTACAGTACAATAGACCATATCCATACGCTAAGGAAAATGTTACAGAAGTCCGAGGAGTAGGTACAATATGACTCTATGCTTAGCGTTTGTGGATTATGAGAAGGCCTTTGATTTGATCGAAGTGTGGACGGTACTACGGTCTCTTCAGCGGTGCCACATAGAGTATAGAGGTGTTAAAGTTTTTGTACAACAGTGCTACCATGTCGGTCCGATAACAGAAGCAGAGCTCGAAGGCCATTCCACTGCGGAAAGGTGTGAGACAGGGAGATGTAATATCTTCGAAACTGTTCACTAAGACATTAGAAGACGCCTTCAAGCTTCCGAAATGGAAAGGATTCGGCATCAACGTTAATGGCGAATGCACCACATACCTCCGGCTTGCCACGCTGGAGCTTGGCACTATGTTTGAAGACCTAAACCGAATCTCCTAACAAGTGGGTCTTAAAATGAACATGACAAGACGAAAATAATGTCTAGTTCCCGTTCCCGAGTGGTACCCACTCCAGTATCTGTTGGGAACTCAACTCTTAAAGTTGTTGACAAGTACGTCTACCTGAGACAAGAAGGTACTTGGATTAGTACCCAGCGGTCCAACTAGGTAGTAGTTGGACCACTAGGTCCAATTTAGAGAAAAGAGGTCTGTCGACGAAACCAATTCGGCTAGGCAGCGTTTGGGAAACTACGCAAAAACACCTTCTCGTCTTAATAACCTTAGTGCCTTAAGACGAAAGTCTTCAATTAACGTGTGCTACCAGTGAACACATATGGATCTGAAACATAGTCTCTATTATGCGCCTCAAAAAAAGCTTAAGTTCATGCAATGGCGAGGGCTATGCTCGGTGTTTATCTACAAGATCGAATCAGAAATGAGGAAGTACGTAGGAAAAACTAAGGTAACGGACATAGCCCTGCGAATCAGTAAGCACAAGTGGCAATGAACAGGGCACATAGCGCGAAGAACTGATAACCGTTAAGGCAGAAAAGTTCTAGATTGAAGATCCTTTGATCAAAGGCGCAGCGTAGGACGGACGCCCTACGGCAAGATAGACAGACGACATTGTAAAATTGCAGGATCACACTAAACTGAATACAGACCGCTTGCAATCTGTCGTTGTGGAAAACCATACGGTAGTCCTATGTTCAGCAGTGGACATCCTACGGCAGCATCGACATGATTCTCAGTCGAAGTCGAAGCCGAAACCGAAATTCTTGGTCATCTAATAATAAAATTAAGATCTATTATTTTTGTTTATAGCTAATTTTATGGAATCCAAAACTCTTTAGCACTTGTTTTGATTAAAATTACCATTTTACTATTATTACTATCGTAAATTTGCGGGTTATAGCAAGAAACATGTTTATGAAATATTTATCCATCTTTTTGGATAAATACTCGAGTAAAAATGGATATTTACGAGTATTTATCCCATCACTACGCACGTGTCAAGGATTAAAAATACACTAAATGAATCAAAACAAACAAACACGTCGCCGCGCGAATTACGTTAGTTGCAATCGGAGGATCGAAAAAAAACCAAATTTACTTAAATAAAGATTTAATTATTACAAAAATTATATTAAGTACTTATAATTACGGAGATGAAACCTAATCGAAGTGGGATTATGGAATGACTATGAAATGATTTACAGTTATTAAGAAGATTCCGATTGACCGCAGTTTCACTGATCTTGCAGTTGCAATTCGATCCGTTGCTCTAGAGTGGAGCAGCAACTCAGCGATCTTCATATTGGGTGATAGCGTAATTCCTCCCCCCTGAGAACGTCAACTATTTTAGCACGTTGAGTGAAAATGTTGACGGGATGGCTCTACGATCTTCCTGGTCGTCAGGCGGAGTCGGCGATTGTTCTTCCTTTGTAGATTTATTGCACGTCCAGATATTGCAGCGTCGGCGTAACACGGTGATAATAAGTGCACCCGCACTTATTAATACGACATAAAAAGGTATAGTCGTATGGTATAAGGATTCGATTTGATCGCTTTTAGCTTGTATCGGCGCTTGCATCATGATCTTGCCTTGGATTCTGTGTAGTTCTTGCAGGTCAATAGAGTTAAGACTTATGTGAGACGATATCTTCACTTGTTCTTTCGTGTCGAGTGGGATCTCCATGAGTTTAAGAGGCTGTCCTTTTATTTCGTCGTAGTCATTAGCGATGGTGAACTCAGTGGTTTTCAAACGACAGTGAACAGGGATAGTGACGAGAAAACTTCCCTGTAGAGTAGTATAATCTTGCCTTCCACAGGAGAGTTGAACTTTGGTTGAATGCGGGAAAGATAGGACGTAATGTTGGTCATCCAGTTTTTCAATGGCTTCTTTCTTTAATATAACTGTTGAGAATTCGCAGGTCGCCTTCAGAATCTTATTGACGATGAGCTCGTGGATACAATCAGATTTGGTGCGTAGCTGATGATGGGCGGTTGTTTCGCACAGAAACCAGTTGTTGAGCTTCGGACATTCTGTCTCTATGTACATGAATGAAATCTCATTGGTTGCTAGGAAAGGATAGGTTGGGATAAGAGCCTGTTCTCTTTTATTAGGAACTATTGATAAATGGTACAAGTTATGTATATCTCTGGATATAACTGGAAATTTAAATATAAAAACTATCTGATTCCTGTAGTAATACGAGCCTGGTTTAATAATGTCGTTGTATTGTCTCAATTCCAGATCAATTATTTGTTCATCGCCATAAATATGCTTAAGTTTATTTATCATTCAATTTAAAATATCTATATCTATCATAGAATGGTGCGGGCTTGATGCACGAATAAACTTAATTAATTCTTGAACTAGGTTCTCTTATTATTAATTTTCACTTATTATTTCCAAAAGCTGGGCAAGTCCAGCGTATTTAGTTAGACTACTTTCTTTGTAGGCGTTACTGCTTAATATTTGTTCAAGACAAGTGTTAAGTCTACTTTGATTTTCTACTAACTGTGATAGAATATTATTGTGCTTGGTTATCCATTCTTTATTTATGCTTATATGATTATTAAATTCAGAGAATATTTTATCCTGATTTCCCTTTAAAAGATTGATTGCTTTATTATATCTTTCAGCATCAGTGTGGTCCAAATTACCAGTAATGCTCTTTATAATTGACCCAAGGCCATCTACAATACCTCGTTTTAATCTATTTGGTTCCAAAGATTTTAATTGCTTCAGAACATTGCCAAGTTTGTCAGTTAAATAGTCGGTTTGTGTCTCAAATAGGAGGTAAGTTTGATTGGATAGTTAATTTTTGTAACCTTTTAATTGAGTCTGTAATGAGTTGACTTTTCTTTCAATGTCATCAAGTTGTACATATTGTATGAACGTGTGATAATGAGTTGTAAATCTCATTGGTCCAAGTTTGTACGGTAGTAGTCCTGGTCCGTCCGCTAAGCTCTCAAGTTTTATTTCTTGAGACTGGATGATCCGAAGGATCATTGTTAGAAGTATCCTGCAACAAATTTACTGCTTTAGGGATACGTTTCAGGCGTGATTTGGCCACGGGGCCACGTTTTTTTGAAGTGTATATATGAATTGGCAAATCTGCTAAAACTGTATCCTGTGTATAGCTAGGGGCTATCTTCTGGCGACTAGCTAAGGGATTTTTTATGAAAATCTGTTGTTCGGGTGCATACTGTATTTCAGGTTCTCTATCCTTATTCTTGTTTTCCATTAAGGCTGTACGGTTTTATAGGGATGTATTATTTACGATATCATAGACCCTTTTCATTTGTTCCCTATGATTCTGGAGGTATTGTTGTAATAAGTGTTGGGTTATGTCGATGTCTAAACAGTCACGTGGGTCAAAGTGTCCTGTCAATAGGTCAAATGGTCTGCATTTCGTAAAGCTGTGAATGGAACTATTGTAAGCTATGAGTGCATATGGCATAAGGTTGACCACTGGTTCTTCTTTATGCTGCAGTTTCAGGAGTCTAAGATGTTCAAGGATAGTTGAGTGAAATCTTTCAATGTTGCCATTGTCATTAGGTGAATGAGGTAGAATCCTATGATGATAAATTTTATGCAATCTTGTGAACTCCAAGAAAAGCTGATTGGTAAATTCTGTTCCATTATCAGTTATGATGGTTATGGGCACCCCATGGTAAGTACAGAATTGCAATAAGGCTTGAAGTATACTGAGAGCTGTGCCATCACGCAAGTGATAAGCTTGGCCGTATTTTGTAAAGACATCTATAAAGGTAACATATTTCTCTGATTGGACAGTAAAGAGATCCATATGGACTATTTCGAAGGGTTTAGTTGCTGGAGGTATAACATTGAACTGTGGTCTAACGGGGTTCCTGTCATATTTGCCTTGACCGCAGATGGTGCATTTATTTATAAATTTTGTGATTTGATCCTTCATTTTAGGCCAGAAATATTTTCGGGATAGAGCCAAATAACACTCATTGTTGCCGCGATGGTTAGTTTTACCATCATGGTAATGGCGAATTATCTCTTGTTGGCGAAGATATTCTTTTACGTTCTCAGTTTCAGATTTGGTGAGTACTAGGTTCATTGATGAACCTTTAAATTTATCCTGAAGAATTGGAATGATAGAATACATTGCGCGTCGAGGAGTAATTAGGAGGGCTGTTTTAACTTTAGGGCTCACATATTCCTTTACAGCGTTTATTACATCTTCTTCAAGGTTAGTTTCTGACAGTTGTACACTTGTGCGTGTGTGAGTGTCAAAAGGTTTGGTCACGGTAGGTTTCCGTTTAACGTCACTGACTACAGTAAAACCTATCTGTCTGTTAATTTGTTAAGTGGTTCGTCAGTAATTGGGATTTCGAGTATAGGATGTTTGTTGCTAGTATGAACTGTTTCAGTCGAGGAGTTTGGTCTAGTAAGTACGGTCTCCGCGAGATTACCTAACGGGGAATTCAGTTCGTCTATTTCATCCATTAGAGATCTAGTGTCACCAAAGTGGATTTCTACTCGAGAAAGGGCGTCGGCATTAGTGTTAATTTTGCCCTTTTTGTATTGTACTGTAAAGTCATATTCGCTTAGTCTTAGTCGCCATCTGGTGAGACATGAATTTGGTTCTTTCAAATTCATCATCCATTCCAAGGGTTTATGGTCAGTCAGTATTTTGAATTTCCTCCCAAATAGATAAGGCCTGAAGTATTTTGTGGCCCATACTATTGCTAGAAGTTCCTTTTCGATAGTGCTATAATTTAATTCGCTATCGTTTAAGGTTCGAGAAGCATAGCACACAGGTTTGTCTGAGCCTACTGGGCCTTGTGATAACACGGCTCCAATCGCTTCGTTTGAGGCATCGGTTGTAAGATTGAACTCTTTGGTGAAATCTGGATATTGGAGGATTGGGTCATTTGTAAGTAGGGTTTTACACCTTTCGAAGCAGTGGACATACTCAGGATCAAGAGTGATCTTTCTGCCTTTTTTAAGACACTGGGTTAGGGGTTTGGTAGTACGAGCAAAGTCTGGGATAAATTTTCGTTAGTAACCGAGAAGACCTAAGAATTGCTTGATTTCCTTGGTTGTTTTGGGGATTGGATATTTCATTATAGCTGAAATCTTATCAGGATTTGGCTTCACACCGTCCCTACTGATAATATGTCCGAGATAAGCCGTCTCAAGCTTCAAAAATTCCGATTTATCCATCTGAATCTTGAAGTTAGACACTCGGAGTCTCTGAAATACCTTTTCCAGGTTTACCATATGCTCTTGTAAGGATGTACTGAACACTATGATGTCATCAAGGTAGACCAAGCAAATATCGTTCTGGAGACCTCTAAGGACATTATCCATCACTCGTTGGAATGTAGATGAAGAGTTTTTGAGTCCCATGGGCATTCTGAGAAATTCAAAGTGTCCATGCTCAACATTAAAGGCTGTCTTTGAAATATCCTTGGGTTCCATTTCTACCTGATAGAAGCCACTGGCTAAATCAAGGGTGGTAAAGTACTGACACTTCCCTAGCTTGTCAAGTACGTCAGTTATGTTTGGTATGGGATATTTGTCGTCAATCTTCTTTTCATTCAGTTTGCGGAAATCGACTACAAGTCTCCACTTTTTCTTACCAGAAGCATCTACTTTTTTGGCACAACCCAGATAGGTGAGCTCCAAGCAGAGTCAGAAGGTCTGATGATACCCTGATCCAACATTTTTTGTATCTGATTCCTAACTTCTTCCCGGTGCACAAATGGATAACGATAGTTTTTAGCGTGCACTGGCACCTCGTCAGTCGTTTAAATCTGATGTTTGATTTTATTTGTAAAGGTTACTGTTCACCTTCTATATAAAAAACATCTGCCTAACGAAAACAAAGAGTGATTAAGTTCGCCTTTTCCTCTTCGTTCAAGTGTTCTGTACGTAAGCGCGAAATGACGTCATCGCTACGCGTCACCGGTTGTTGAGTGCGCGCGCACTCGATGTTAAGTAAATCCGCGTGCGCTGGTTTATCGAGTGAAAATATAATATCATTCGCGGTCGGGTTTTCAATTTCTAGATAGCCGCTGTTGCTCGCTACTGTAGTGAGGCACTCATGAACGATGCAGTTACATATGATTTGTTCCTGAATAA
This sequence comes from Pyrausta nigrata, assembly GCA_949316185.1. Lineage (NCBI taxonomy): Eukaryota > Metazoa > Arthropoda > Insecta > Lepidoptera > Crambidae > Pyrausta > Pyrausta nigrata. The sequence continues at coordinate 9,516,075 of OX438936.1, forward strand.
ATGCGTTACCTTCCGTCACATCGAGAGGAACCTTAATAATTTTCGAGGAAAATGCTGGTATAATGTCCTCGTACAGGTTCACGTTCCGCGAGTTATACATTCTAATAGTATTTGAAGCAGAACGAGTTATCAGTTATCCCTCTTTTAAATCTATGCGCGCCTCCCATTTACTTAACAAATCTAGTCCTATGAGTCCGTCGAAATGATCGTGAAACCTATGTACAAATAGCTTCATACTATCTTGGTCATTAAACTCGGGAAAGCATGGCAATGTAATCGAATAATAATTTCTGCTGGTTGCATGTATGTTTGTTACCTCAAACGGGTCAAAGTTAAAAAAAAAGTCCGGAAAAAAATGTTCTACAGCCTCGGGGCTGATAAAAGATTGATTTGCTCCGGTATCTATCAATAACTTCAAAGGAGGATGGGCTATTTGAACATATGGTAGCTGTCTTTGTGTTTGAAGATTTAGTTCTATTTTGGCTTTTTTGATATCGAAGTTTCCTGAAAATCCTGTTCGGTATGGCTAGGGCCTGACTGCGATTGTACCTTTTCCATAATTTGATTTTCGTCGGTCATGGCATAATAATTAAATTCGGAAGTAAAGTCGGGCGTATCACTAGTATAGTAAGAATAGTCGGTATAGTAATTGTACACCGGCTCATATTCGTAGATATTATAATAATGTGGGTCGTCATATGTCACGCAATCATTTACGTTCATTTCTCGAGATTTGAAATAATTAGTCGGTGGCGGGTTCCCTGATTTAGTCCAGTCATGTCCTGTCATTTGAGAGTGCGGCAAAACTCTAGGGGTGAATCGTTGGACTCCACTCATAGGCTGAGGGGCTTGATATTGTGGTGGATTGTTCCGAGGCGGGAGACGAAACATGTTACTGCGAGGATTATAATTAGGAGGTGGTGCACTGAGTATCCTTTGAGTATTATTAGGCATGCGCATAGGCTGATGGTTCTGGACCGGAAATTTGAAAGGCTGAGGCGGGGGCCTCATAGGTTGTTGTCCTATGGGAGCAGGCCAGTTAGGCAATGGTGCTGGTAAGTTATGAACTCGTGGCGGTGGAGCAATTATAGACGGTCCTGGTAGTGACAATTTTGAAATAGACTGAGATTTGGCAGGTTCATTTCGTTGTTGAAGGTACATTATATTCAGTTCTTCCTGGACGAATTCCAGGGCTTTCTCTATAGTGTCGGGTCGCATACAACGAATGCGGGAACCTGGGGGCTCTTTTAAGCCGCGAACATATGCCTGCATAGTAACTTTCTTGTACAATTGCCGTTTAGCATCTATAGTAGTTAACACCGATTCATGTAAAGTCACATATGCCATTATCGTACTAAACAAAGTCTGGCAATGATCATAAAATTCTTGTGGTGTCTTATTTCCTTGCGTAGCAAGTGAGAGGTCATTGTACAGGGCCGTTTCGTCACGCTGGTCGGAAAAGTTATTGATAAGAGCGGTTCGAATACCTAACCAGCTGTCAGGTATCCCGTTGGAATTAATTGTACATGCAGCGGGTCCTGTTATTTTATTGAGTATGCCATTTAGTAGACATAAGTTTGAAAATTCGCTACCTGCCGCGGTACTAAGGTATGTTGCAGCCAGTTGGTCACAGATTTTAATAAACCTTGTCAAAATGTTAGGATTCCCGTCAAAGTCCGGGACGAGGCGTAATGCCTTAAAGATTGAGTCTGGATCATGAGACATTTCTACGCTAAATAAACTTCCTAAGTTAAAATCAATATCTCGACAATTATCTATATGGTGTCGGCGAGCCTGTCTCGATACAGACTCCCGAGTTATATTGGGTGATAAATCTTGAAGTGGTAAGATTACCACACTAATTCTAAGGATAGACACTATGATAGAAAGGAAGCAACACGAGATCAATTCAAGTGTACTCACATAGATTTCATATCTGGTTCTGTCGTGAATCGATGTCTGGATTCTCCTCCGAGTCTGCAACAGATCCGTAGATTCTGGATACTCGACGACGGGGCTTGATAGCCGCCCGGGCGACTCGCGACGCGAACAAGGTGAAAAAAAGCCTATTCCCGATCTCGCGAACCGGCCCGCAAGTATCCTACCGACTGCGCCAATTACGTTAGTTGCAATCGGAGGATCGAAAAAAACCAAATTTACTTAAATAAATATTTAATTAAAGATTTAATTATTACAAAAATTATATGTTTGAGAGTTTAGGCAGTGGATTGCACGTGGAGGGCGACAATGATAGGTGGAAAATCGGTCTGTCTTAGCACTTACAGCCAGGCACCTGCTGCATCAGTTTTCCGGGGGTCACTTCACACACTTCACAGGCCACAATCACTCGAAATGTCTGTGAAGGAGCTTCACAGGATACACACGCGGCGAAAGCGCTCTGGTCGGTCTAGTCATAGGTAACGTCTCGGTGGCAACTGGGGGCTCCGGGGTTCTCACGGTACGTTTTAAACAAATAAAAAACTAGGCAGGTAGGTACGCGAGCGAGCGCGCGCGGCGCAGTATCAATAGGGTACACAAACAAATCAAAATATTGTAGTAAACATTATATTAACTACTTATAATTACGGAGATGAAACCTAATCGAAGTGGGATTATGGAATGACTATGAAATGATTTACAGTTATTAAGAAGATTCCGATTGACCTCAGTTTCACTGATCTTGCAGTTGCACTTCGATCCGTTGCTCTAAAGTAGAGCAGCAACTCAGCGATCTTCATATTGGGTGATAGCGTAATTCGCGCCGCTTGCTCTGCGCTTGCGCTTTATTGTCAGGCCGGGCGATGATTCGCGCGCAAAATGTCTCACTCTAACACGTGGTGGCAGTGGTACAGAGAGAAAAGGAAAACAATATATTCCCTGTTAATTTTAAAGTAAACTATTGTTCTACGAGTAGATGTTTTCAAATAAGTAATGTAAGCATCATTTACTGAATAGAAATAATAGTAAACATAAAGTAAGGGCCCAGGTGACTATTTAGCTTCTCTAAAATATTTAATGTAAAGGACAAAAACAGTTTTTTCTTTAATTTATCGTTGCTGTAAAGGGTACATTTTAGGTGAATATCGTAAAAAGTCGCGCTAGCGTAAAAGGAACGTATTTACTCTTGACTTGAAGGCGCCCAGATTATATTTGTCAGGAAACAGAGAGTTCACGGAATACATGTAGCGGTAGCGCTTATTTAAAATATAATTAAAGAAATGAATGTAACGTACACTACTACGGGAATTGAGTAACTTATTTTAATGTAAAGGACTCCAAGCAACACCAGATTCCTTTACATTATTATTTTGAAAAAATAAACGTAAAAATTTATTTATGTGATTAATGTAAGGAACAGTTTTGTAGAAGTTAAGTAGTTTAGCTAATGTAAAATAAAAATTTACTATGTTAGTGTGTTTACAGTAAAAAGCTACAAAATAAATACTACGTTACATCAACCAAGAATTCTACACATTTCTTACACGTACTATGCATTACTTTTTAAGTTATTTTTTTACCAAATTAGTTGATGTAAAGGACTTCATTTTAAAAGATATTCAAATTCTAAAAATACCATTGGATAGAGCGCAAAATTTGCAATCGAACTGTATATAAAACTCAATTTCGACAAACTGTCCTTTACATTAATTCATATTTCCGGTGACGATAATTTTATTCTGTTTTAGTATTTGTTGTTATAGCAGCAACAGAAATACATCATCTGTTATAATTTCAACTGTCTAGCTTTTACGTATCATGAGATACAGCCTGGTGACAGACTGACAAACAGACAGACAGCTGAGGCTTAGTAATAGGGTTTTTACCCTTTGGGTACGGAACCCTAAAACGATGTAATAAGTTTTTTGTGCGCCAGTTATTTATATATAATAATAAAAAAGCTTTACTAGTAAATAAATAGCGATGCACCACGAACTTCACGAATTGGTGTACAAACTATTTGTTGTACAAAGTAACTATTTTGCTGTGCAATCAGTATTTTTGATTGAATTGGGATTTGTTTAATACAAAAAACAAAGATTTGATACGTTTAAATACTACCCAATAAAATCCATCCTTATATTATAAATGCGGAAGTGTGTCTGTCTGTCTGTCTTACTTCTTGACGCCTAAACCGCTGAACCAATTCACATGAAATTAAGGAGATAGTTTAGTATGGAGATAGTTTAGGACCTAAGGACGGACATAGGATAGTTTTTATCCCAAACATCTACTTGTAAACTTTGTTAACTTTGAATAAAAAAGCTACTAACTAAATCCACGCAGACGAAGTCAGTTTCATTGATTATCAGTAATATCTCCCCGGCATCATCGCGGTAGGCATTAAGGAGAGCAGAAGCTATCACAAAATTTTTCACAAGGTGCCTCGAAGCTGTGTTGAAATAATCTTGGCGTAACAATATAAAATCTCCTTTAAACCAGATATTTACAGCTTCGACAAACCATCTGCACATCGTGACTGCTCTCGACTTATTAGCTTCAGTTGTTAAATGTTGTCATTGACCCTGTTGTAAAGTTGGTGGGACATACGTTGTGTAACCACATGCATTTAAAAGAGGCAAGGCATCTCCAAAGCCTCTATCCAGAATAAAAGTGTCACCTGACTGGAAATACTGTCTTTACATGGAATTGGGATCTTTAAATTCTCGATTCATTATTTGTGCGTCTGACTTAATAGCTGGATAGTGGCCCCATCACTAATTATAACGGGCTAATTATCGCCATTCACATTTCTAAGCCTTGCGGTGTTACTCGTAGCAATGTTTTGTCTCTTATTTCTTGACAATCAATGTGATTTAGGCCCAAATAGAGATCTTTTATCTTTTATATTTTTGCCTAAGCACAAAGTAGTCATATAAAAGATCTTCAGATTCAGAGACATAACCATCTAATGTTCTTTTAGGTATTTTGAATAATTTTGAGATTATTTATTTAGAATCACCAGTTCTAAGTTTTATTAGGTATGCAGTCAACCCTGAAGAAGGAAGAAGGTCTTGGAAGATTTTCTACACAATTTGAGCACTTCTCTTCAAACATTTTAAAACTGGTCTTTAGTAATATCTATCCAGTGATAGACGAGTCATCCATATTTAATATATCTGAAAAGGTCAAACTAGTTCTGAGCCTGAGGCTAGTTTGACCTTTTAGCTGGAGCATATCTTGAATATGCAATGCTGTAAATACATTTATTATAATTTTCTAAAGCCTTAGACAAAAAGTTCCAAGATTGCTTATTATTATGGATATGGATATGGAGCCAACACTTAGAGGCCAGCAGAGGCCCGTTTGACAACATTAATCTAAATGCTTTGTGACACCAGCCGGCGATTATCCCTGTATGAACTATAAAAGTATACGCAAGAACAATCCCCGGCTCGTGTAGGACTATTGCAGAATATGGATGGAAATAACTCTGGGTTATGGTTCGAGTCCCACCGGACGACACAGTCGATTGATTTTTGTAAGTGAAATTTGATTTAATTCTGGGTTATGGGTTTGGGTGCTAGGTGGACCGGGTAATTGGGACTACGGAGGGAGAGACTACGGGTCACCTGCCTAGATCATAGCCTCGTGCTGAATAAATTGGTAGGCGGTGACTCGTCAACAACTGAATGGGCGTCATGGACTGAGGGGCAAAATTGGCGTTGCCGGCTAAGGCTGGAGAGGTGGCCTGGGACTTTAAACGACGATCACGCGCCCCCTGAGGGTCCAGCATCACGTGCCCACACGCCACTTACGCAACCACATCCACCCTTCGAGCATCACGCTCTCGCGACTCCAATCTGACCGGCTGGTGAAGGCAAGCCAGAGGTGAGAGACCTGCAAGCCCCCTTGGGTTCAATTTCGCCTGACTACTCTATTGCTCAAAAAGTGCTTGTGAGGGTTACACTTTGAGATGTCGGTACAAAGTCTGAGATAGTGGCCTCTTAGATAGTTTTTTTCGTTACGCGTGAATAGTTGGTCAAAGTTTTGAAGGTCGTAATGACCATGTTAAAATCTTGTATGTCTCAATCAGGTCGCCACGTTCTCTGCGGTCCTTTAGTTTTGAAAGCTTCAAAATATCTAAGCGTTCCTCATATGGTCTTATTTATAGTAGTCGTGGTACTTTTGTGAATCTGCGCTGTACTTTCTCTAAGCAGTCTATGTCCTTGACAAAGTAAGGGTTGGAAACCATTCTCCAGAATAGGTCTTACAAATGTTTTGTGGTTCCGGAGCATCATTTCTGGCGTCAGGGTACCAAAAGCTTTTCTAATGAGGTAAATCAGACTGTTAGCTTTCTTGGTAATAGTTGCTATGTGTTCTTCCCATTTAAAGTTATCTGTAATTTTTACTCCTAAATCTATTTATAGTATAAGTATGACTTGAAGCCGTGTATACTAGGGAAAAGTGAATTTTTACACAAAATTTGCCTCAGCTAGGCTTTACGTTCTGGACTAGGGTTCATGATTTCTCGAGCTTATCAATTTCTCGGGTCTCGAGAATTCTCGAGCCCAATTTCTCGGGTCTTCTCGGGTTGTCGAGAAATTCACCTTCACGTATGTTTTATTTAGAGTATCTATTCGGTTCAAAAAATGAAAAAAGAAAATAGATCAAAGAACAATGTCTAAACATACCTACAAAACAATGGTCTGCTTGTTCTGTCTTATAAATTAGCCTTTAGAAAAACTAAATCATACTTATATAACTTTATCAGACAGCCGGTTCCTTATTTTATTTATTACATGTCCTGATATTAAATATATCTATAATTTTTAAAGTAAAAGTTGTTAAATAAGTTTTAACTATGAAATTGTCGGGTCTGTTCAAGTATTTTAGCAACGATATATTATGACGACGACGAAATATGATTTCTCGAGTTCTCGACTTTTCTCAAGCTTAATTTCCCGGGAGCAAAACCCAACGATTTCCCGGGAATTCTCGGCTCGGGAATTCCCGGGAATGAACCCTATTCTCGACTAAACTATCTTTTAATTTTAATCACCCATAATACATTTCATCGTCCCACAACAACAAAAACCACAAATGGCGCACAAATAGTCTCCCGAACTAATTGATGAATTCGATTGCAGCATCGGTGCTGTCAAAGCCAAGCCGGTCAGGCGTGAAGAAGCATGTGCAGTTTCCGGATGAACAGAGCTGCATTGAAGAAACGAAGGAATCACCACCGCACACAGAGACCAAAACCAAACCTGGTAAGTACATAAATCACGTATTACACCTTACAGTATTTAGTATTCTACATAAGAAATAGAAATATGTAATCGTAGTTCACTACGATTAGTTTCCTTCCTTCCTCAATGGATCAAGATTAAGAAAGTATGGATAGACCCAAATATAGGTTTTACGGCCTTAAGTAACGGTCCATACAGCCCTTTCTTCAGTTTTTTGACATTGAAAATACCTACCTGAATGGTTGAAATTTCAATGCTTAAGGAAGTTGAGGGGGAAAAGCGATCTGGAAGAAATATGAACGACAGGGGTAGCCATTTTTATTCTTTCGTTTAATAACGAGTTTTTTTCAAAACTGCACATTCCAGTAAATAAAATGTGCTAGACGCATTTTGTGCAGTGCTAGTAGCTCAGTTATTAGGGGAACTAGGGCTAATAGGACTCCCACCAAGTTGAGGAGAGCTTAGCAAGTGTAGGTAGGGTAATTTAGCCGGTTCATTGGACACCTCCTGTTTTCGACCACTTTTCAGTTGTTTCGCAATAATAAGAATACATTACCTTACTCGTTTAAAAATCAACGTTTACTGGATTTTTTCAAATTACACTAGACCTTCTTAAATTTGCATCTTAATAATAGTTCATACGCATTGTCAGTGGGCTTTCGAAAGTGAAGTAGTGTAGAGGTGTGTCTAGAATTACCAAAAAAATTGTGCTCAGGGGTTACTTGCAAGGTAAGTAAAAGTACTTAATTCTATACTATAGTGTTTTAAAAATGTTATAGGATGTTGATGATGGTTCAAATAATGATATTCTTGCTAACGTAGGCGCTAAATAAAGTTTATAATATTTAAATAAAGTGGCCGGTTAACTAACGCACAAATTGGTGAGTAATCTAATTCTCGGCCGGCATGTCGAAAACCAAAGTGTAACGTATTAAATTGAATAAATGTTTATTTTGTCCATTGAAGAATTATTCAAATAGAAACCATTTTTGCTTAAACATCATTTAATATAATATATTAAGATTGCAAAGTGTATGCTTATTACTTAAAAAAAAAAACAATAATTTATCGTATTTGCAAGCTTCATCTTTCGATTGTTAAATACTTGCAATAGTATTTCTTTCGAGTGTTGAGGGTGTAATCCCAATAACATTGATGAAAGCAACGCGGCATTACAGCGTTAAGAAGCACTTGAAAATTTCGACAGGCTATGCCAACGCCAGGGTGGCCGAGAGGTTAGGCAATCGCCCGGCATGCGAGGAACGCGGGTTCGATTCCCGCCTCTGGCAGTCATTTTTTCAAGTGCAATAATATATTAAGATTGCAAAGTGTATGCTTATCACTTAAAAAAAAACAATAATTTATCGTATTTGCAAGCTTCATCTTTCGATTGTTAAATACTTGCAATAGTATTTCTTTCGAGTGTTGAGGGTGTAATCCCAATAACATTAATGAAAGCAACGCGGCATTACAGCGTTAAGAAGCACTTGAAAATTTCGACAGGCTATGCCAACGCCAGGGTGGCCGAGAGGTTAGGCAATCGCCCGGCATGCGAGGAACGCGGGTTCGATTCCCGCCTCTGGCAGTCATTTTTTCAAGTGCAATAATATATTAAGATTGCAAAGTGTATGCTTATCACTTAAAAAAAACAATAATTTATCGTATTTGCAAGCTTCATCTTTCAATTGTTAAATACTTGCAATAGTATTTCTTTCGAGTGTTGAGGATGTAATCCCAATAACATTGATGAAAGCAACGCGGCATTACAGCGTTAAGAAGCACTTGAAAATTTCGACAGGCTATGCCAACGCCAGGGTGGCCGAGAGGTTAGGCAATCGCCCGGCATGCGAGGAACGCGGGTTCGATTCCCGCCTCTGGCAGTCATTTTTTCAAGTGCAATAATATATTAATTTATGTATATTTCATAAACCGGTAGTATATCTGAGTAGCTGAAAGGTTGTTCTATTCATTTTATATGGTTTCAATGCGATACTTTACGTTGTTTAATTACTGAAAATAAAAATAATTTATGTAAGCAAAAAACATAGTCATTGGACAAAATCATAGTCGTGGGACATTCAATTGACAGTCCTTGGTCAGTTCCATCTGATGATGCTGATTTACTTTGTTCTTAATTATAGCGTACTAATTATATAAATAAAACAGGTATCTTCAAGACAAGAATAATTTTAATCATAGGAACTATGGGACCCTCAAAGAATGTACGTATCATCTAATTTAAAGTAAGTAGGTACTAAAACTTAGTGTTAAATCAGCCTTTTCTGTGTAATTTTGGTAATATTTCTAACTTATCATCAGTCTTAGCAAAAAGAAATAGGAACATACTACAAATATTAATTAAGTTACTTTTTTGAACTTAAATAGAGATTGTATATTTCATTTGCTGCCTCTTCGGTATTTTCTTCAAAATCACCATCTGAGTTATCATTCTTTTCATCGCCGTCACTATCATTATGTTCTTTATAATAAGCATGACACACGAATGAATCTGTTCTGATATCATCTGGAATATGCATTTGATGTTTAGACGGAATACATTTGACATGATAAATAGACGAATACATATCACAAACAATACGACTCGCCAGTTTCGTTGTATTTTTACAAATTTTGCATGTATTTGTACTCATATTTTCTCGTGAAGTTTTCTTTTTTCCGTTCGTAGTTTGTTTTTCTTTCCTTATTTTATTTTCTTCCCTAATTTTTTTCCTTTCTTCTTTTTTACGTAAATCTGCCTCTTTCTGTTCTCTTTGTTCCCTGTACATTTCCTTGTATTTTGCCGACGTTATCGCAAAAGGCATTCTTTTTATTTCTCGTTTACCTTTTCGTTCTGGTGTTTTGGGTAAGGTCAAATATGAACCTAGATCTGAATTGCGTACTTTAAAAGCTGGACTAGTTTCTAACAATATTTGGAGAAGTGGCAAAGCATCTTGACTGCAAGTTACTGTATTTGTCAGTTTTGTTGGAGTCTTCTCAAAATGATTGTTTCTAAAGTAACTTGATTACTTGCTCTAATCTCTGTTAGAATTCCTGAGATGGGACATAAGCTATGGCTTGAGTCAGAGTGTGGTGGCTTCGTTAGTAAAACATTCTGGAGAATTTTAATCGGAGGTCTTAGAGTTTTAGTTGGTTCTGAAATAAAAACTGTGTTAGTTACATCGTTTTGGGGGTCCAAAATATCTAGTAAGTCTCCACATTCATCCAGTATTGTTGGAGATACTGTTTCATTTGAGCAGTTTTCGTTTGCAGTGGCTGGTGATTTATATAAGGAAACGTTGTCGGTTGTATTTGGACTTCCAATAGGCAATGATACCATTTCTTGGGATATTTCTTCATCAAGAGTTGGCTGATGATCTATTATAGGTGATGCAGAGGCAGGTTTTGATAAACCAAAGCTTTTGTAAATATCGTATAGTAGTTTTAGGTTCTCGTCGATTACATCGAAATCTTTCAAATTCTGCAGTTCTGCTTCTTTATCAGGACCAATCAAATTTAAAAATTGTGAAAATGTAACGGTATTGTCACTATTTGGAGCATGAATGATACCAGCGTCAACATTCTTGTTACTTGGTATACATTTTGTATAATCCACTGCATTGGGATCAAAAGGTACAAGACCACAGGCTTTAAAACCATTTATAAGTGTTTGTGGCTTAATACACTTCTGAAGGGCATTATTAAGCACTTCTGCGAAATTGACTTTGCTTATTACTTGTCCTGGATTTTGACTAAGCCATTCTCTTGTAGATGATTTCCAGGCTGACTTTACAGGTCAGAAAACTGCTACATCCGCAGGTTGCAAGATGCGAGTAGCATTTGGGTACAAAGCCACAAGTTCTATCCCTAATTCTGTACACAGCTTACTCACTTCATAACTTAAACGTGTTTTGTGGCCATCAAGAAAATATATAACAGGAAGTGGTATATTTTCCTTTTTTAGGTATGGATAAAAAACATTGCCTATATACTCAAAGAAAATCTCTGATGTCATCCATCCGTTGTCGCTTCTTCCTACACCCCAATCCGAGGGTATACTCTCTGCTACTTTTTGAGGAATCCTTTGGTAATTATATACAATCATCGGAGGACAACACGGCAGCTGAGAATGTAAACATTACAGTAATATTTTCTTTGGAAGAGCTTGTCTCCACGTTGTAAACATTCTTCATGCCTTTTATTGCCAATACCTTTCCAGTTTTCGGACACAGCTGAAATCCGCTCTCATCGCCATTGAACACACGAGTTGGATCATCCAGAACATTCAGTAAATCATTGTCCTCAAAATACTGGCGAATTTCAGAGAACCATTTACGCATATCTGTTTCAGTAACACATGCGCTTGAAAAAGTTACTCCTTCGCTAGTTCTAAGCACAATAGTGGGATGCCGTTTGAAAAACCCCCTAACCCATCCTTCTCCAGGATAATTATCCTTGAAAGGTGTTGGTCTGGGGTTATCGGTCAAAAATTTTTAAACACTTGACTGTAAATCCTCTTTTTTAACAGGAAATCCCTTTTTTGATAACTCTGCTATCCAATTTTGGAGATCATTCTCTTCTTGAGCGGTCAGATAAGGTGAAGGTCCAAAAGTAGATTTGTGGTCAGGGTTTTTTACTTTGAATTGTAAGGTTGATTTGGGTACTCCATACTTTCGAGCAGTTTCTCGATTCTTACCGCCTCTTCCAACCTCATGCAAGGCTTTCCTCAAACTATCAGGATCGTAAGAACTTGTTTTCTTGGGTTTAGACATCTCGATTTGGTAAATTATAGCTGCAATCAAACATTGGACACTTAATTAATAATCATTGGACGATATCGTCCAACGACTGATTTCATACGAAAATGACAGTCATTGGACAGTGTCTAATGACTATTAGAGTAAATAAGTAAAGAGTGGGAGAAAAAATGCTACAATATTAAACCCTAAACACATGCAATAAAGACACAAAATTAAACGATTTTGTTTTTTAGAAAAAACTAGTCATTGGGCAGATGTCCAACGACTATCTATCAAATAAAAATAATTGTCAAACATAGGACACGTGATAACATAACCTAAACTTACAAAACTGCCATGATTATGAACTAAAAATCAAGAAAAAAAACAAAACTTACCATATTATCAACGTTAATCTGTGTAAACCTTTTAAGAATAACTTTTTTTAATGTTTTTGGTACCTTTCTCCTTAACAAAATAATTAATTTTACGTAAAAATTTTGCAATGTGTTCGGACGCAACAAAACTTTATTTTTTTTTTCTAAATAGCGCCACCAATCTGCAGTTGTATGTCAACTATTATAAAATTCGGATACACGGAGAATTGAAAATAATATTTACAAAGTTTGGATAGCACACGCAATTCTTATAAAATGCACAGGAAGGCGAAGTGTCCAATAACTAAGCGTGTCCCACGACTAGTTAGTTTCCCTAGTTATTTAGTTTTCGGCCAGTAAGCATTAAAAAAAGTATGAAATTGGTACACACAACTTATTTTACTTAAAAAATCCATTAGAGAGACGTGTCGTCTTTATGGTGTACCCCGTTCAACAGTCCATGATCGTCTTTCTGGTAAGACTAAAGATCAACCACGGAAAGTAGGTCCAGAACCAATATTAGGATTTGAAGGCGAAAAAAAAGTTGTTGACTGGATTGTGGAGCTAGCTAAATGTGGAATACCCGTGAACAAAGAAGTTTTGATTGAAACTGTTAAAAACCTGATGAAAGATATGGGAAAAGAAAATAAGTTTTCAGATGGACGACCGGGACAAACTTGGTATCAAAACTTCCTCAAGAGACATCCAGAAATAAGTGAACGTGAACCTGAAGGTATAAATAAAGCCAGGGAATCTATTAGAGAGAGCACAATTAGAGCCTGGTTTACATAATCTTTCTTGTTTTAAAAAGGTGTTTCAGACATAATGAAAGATCCTGATAGAATATTAAATGCTGACGAGACTGGGATTTCCCTGTGCCCAAAGTCAGGCAAAGTTTTGGCTCCTAAAGGCTATAAAAATGTATATGTTGTAAAAAAAGGCAACGAAAAAGACACGATCACGGTTTTAATTATGATGACCGCGTCTGGAAAAATATGCCCTCCACTTGTTGTCTTTCCCTACATTAGACCTCCTAAAGCAGTAGTAGACAACGTTCCCGAAAACTGGGTAATTGGGAAAACTGAATCAGGTTGGATGCGCTCAGATGTTTTTTTATGAATATGTTGCGAATGACTTCAATAAGTGGCTAGAAGAAAGGAACATAAAAAAACCCGTGATACTATTTGTGGACGGCCACAAATCACATATGTCTATGCCTTTAAGCCAGTTTTGCGATGCAAACGACATAATCTTATATGCTTTGCCCGCAAATACGACGCATATCATGCAATCAGCTGACGTCAGTGTGTTTCGCCCATTAAAGCAAGAATGAAAAAAAAACTATTAGGGACTGGCAGGCAAAGCCTGAAAATGCCAATAAAACCGTAACATAGAATAATTTCTGCAGGGTGTTTAAAGAAGTTCTTGATACAGATATGACACGAACTATTGAAAATGGATTTAGAAAGTGCAGACTATTTCCATTCAATGTAGAGGCAGTGGATTTTACTAAATGTGTGAAAGATTTTCAAGAAAAGAGGATGACGAAGTCGGTTTCGGGTGTGGGATTAAAAGAACAAGACTACGAGAGTGCATTAAAAGTTATCGCTTCAATAAAAGATAATTTGGAAAAGAAAGGTGTGAATCCTGAAACCGTCTGCTATGAAATAAACTTGGCGAAATCTGCTTGCAATAAGAATCGACGATCTACATCCAAAACACCACGAAAATCTACAGAAGTAGCAACGTCATCGACTTTGCAAACTCCTAAACAATCTGACGCACTAGACTCGATAATACACCAAAGTGACGAAACTTTTAAAAATACTGAAAAAACTGACACATTGGATGCTATCAAAAATAAAAATGGCGATAATTTAAAAGGTAATGATAAAGATGAAAGTTTTTCTTTACTCGAGGATACGTCAATACTTGATATCGGATCATACGTTTCTTTAAACGATATTTCGATACTAAAAATTTCAGACATTAATTTGGATGACTCGAATATAGCACAAATTACCATAAATGAGGTTTGTGAAGAAGACAAAGCCCAAAATATAACACAAACCAGAACTTCTCTTCAAGACGTTAATGCACAAAACATATCAAATTTTCAAGTTGTAGCAGAAGTTCATAAGGAAATATCGTTTGAACAAAATTTCACCCCATTAAAACATCAACACACGACACGCCAACTGATCCATTTATAAAACATTTGAAATTTCCCATGAATGCATCAGATTCAAATACTAAAAAAAAGTATGAATAAGTTTCATGATTTCTATGAATAAGCATGGAGAGACTTTCATGAGCTTAAAGAAAAAGAAAAACAAACTAAGACAAATGAAAAAAATCAAAGAAAAGCTGAAAAAGATGAGAAAAAGCGTGAAATTAACATAAAAACACCAAAAATGAATAATAATAAGTTTAAAAAAAGTACTTTAAACTCTTGCCAAACCAAAGGTGAAACCAAAAGTTAAAGAAATACTGACACTGTAGAGTTAACTAATAATAATACTGAAACTATTACAAAAGAGACTGATCTAAATGAAATAAAGACTTTTACAAAGAGAAGTAGATAAATTGAAGAGAGCGGTAGATTTAAACATGCAGCTAAGAGAAAGTTAAATGTTGAAAACACTGATGATAGCAGCGAAAATAATTGATAAAAATGAAGATGAAGAAAAAATATCAAGCATTGAAAGGGTATTAAATCAATTTATTTATTTTAAATATTTGAGTTGACTTGACTTATTTCTAAAGTATATTTTATATAAAACAAATCAAAACGAATGTTTTCCATTTCAGAATGGGCCAAGTGGTAGCAAGCTTATTGAAAATGCTCAAGAGTTTACCAAAGAAACGGCTGAAAAAAAGAATCAAACTTACTCAGATGACCTAGAGTTTGAGAGTTTAACTTTCAACAAAAATACAAATATCGATGAAGATGATGATGATCTCGACTTTAACATATTTTAGATTTTAAATTATATTTGACCAGCCAATAAGTTTGGCCGATATTTTAAAAGCTTTGATAATGATTAAGTATATTTTATATATATTATAGTTACACAAAATGTAATTTGATAACAAGCAAGACTGATAACAAATTAAACTTTATTAAATATTTTTAGAGCTAGTTAAGAAGACTTTAAATAACTCTCATTCAGTTCCTACTCAAATAATGTTTCTACTAAAACATACTTAAAATTTGATTAATTCATAATTATTTTCAAATCATTGTTAAATTAAAAGCTTGATGATTACCTATATTCTTTGTTTTTCATTTATAAACCTTTTTGCATCCTTATAAAGGTCATTATTGATGTTCGAGATTTGCGTCCGAAAACTAACACATTGGCGGCCGACAACTAGAGTAGATGTCCGAAAACTGGCGAAATCGCTAATTTTGAACGTTAAATTTTTTTGTAATTTTATTAATGCTGTTTTCGTAAATATTACTTCAAGTAGGTACTAAAAGAAAAGTCCTTGTCTTCTAAGAAAACAATTTGGTTGCCAGTCTTTGGCTAATAAGTAAATGCTAGAAATAATGTCAAAGTCAGACATCCGCTTATTTTATTTTTTATTATTTGAAATGGGTTTGCTCTTGACTCTAGACTAAGCCAGACGTGGCACAGACAGAGTCGATGATGGAGCGAGCTCACCCAGAAGAAGCCTGTTCACTCTGAGTTTGAAGGTCTTTGGGTTGTAATCCGTTGGAAACACTGAAGCGGGTAGTGAGTTCCACAACTTAGCTGTGCGCATTATAAATGTTGATAAGAAGCGCTTAGTTCGTATCGTTGGAATATCAAATTGTCCGAAAACAGGCTAAGTTACCTTACCAATCGATCTGAATAGAATAATCATGGTTCATACAAAATTCCAAGCCAAGCCCGGTGCGAAAAAACCAGTACCCCTGAAACTGGACATTAGTGGACTAATTAATGAACACTTTGATGCAGAGGTGGGCGTAATCAGTTCGTTGTGGATGGAGCTCGAGTCAGAGGCGCCTGCGCCGGAGCGCTGACGGCGGCGCAGCGAGCAGTACTACCGGCCGGTGTCGCGCGTGCGCAACGAGCGCCGCAAGATGTCCGCCGCCGGGGTGCCGCCCGCGGACGACGTTGACGATAAGCATTCGGCTTTGTAAGATCATTATCTGTGTAAAATATAACAGTTCTAAAAGATTTAAAAATCAAAACAGTTTTGTAATACGGAACTTATATTTTTGACTTATGATAAAAAGTTTAAGTGGGCAACGTCCCCAATGACATCTCAGATTTATTCATTAAGAAAACCTAGTCCTCAGAGACGTCAATTATAGTTAATCCATCATTAAGTTTCATACCGTCCATTTTTATTTCATGGACAAAGAAAGTGACAGAACGAGACTTAATTATAGATTAAATTTGTTTGACATCTCCGAGTGCGGCCGCGGCTGGAAGATTTTGAAGGCAAAGATTGACATACGAATGATGAGTACAAAATGATTGGCGTATGTAATCATTATGTCAATCTTTGCCTTCAAAATTTCAGTATAGTGGCACTTTAGGATACCATGTTTAGGGTAAATTAAGTGTTTTTTTTGTAAAAAAATACGTTGTCTTTTGTATTTACCTAATTTTGTTTTGTTTGTGATGTCCCAAATTAATAAACCTTTCTTTATTTCAATGATCGCTTGACATTTTTTGTTTCTCTATGTGTCCTCCTTCTAAACATATAACATTCATCGTGCGCCGCGATTTCGACAAGTGGCAAGGGTCAATATGCCAGATTCCATAAAAAAAGTTTCAAAGCCCTTTTCTGTTTTATATTTGAGAAAAGAGGCAACGAATTATATAAATTATATAATACAAAATAGGATACTTTCATAAAATAATACCAAGACGTCATGTACTCAATAGGTAGCTTAAATTATCCTTTTTTTATATTATAACTATAAATGTGAAAGGTTGTCTGTGTCGGTACGTCGTCTGTTACCTCTGGACGCTTAAACCGCTGAACCGATTTAGATTAAATTTGATAAAAGCTAGTTTGAGATCTTGTTTGAAAAGGTCATAGCTACTTTTTATCGCGATATAAAGAAGAAAGAGAAATAGCGGTGAAAGTTTATATGGAAAATCCAACTTTTGACGCGGGAGCAGTTGCATGGAACCCCTAGTGAAGTAGTCATCAATACTTAAGTTTGAATTTATTTAACAAAAAAATCAATGGTGATAAGACTGTTCAAAGAAATTATTTTATGCTCACATTAGCCTCTTTTCATTTTGTTTTTTTTTTATGTATAAATCGGTAAATATACCTATATAAAAACAAAATCAGAACAGATTTATGTGAAATTCGAGCATTGAGGTGACGATGCCATCCTTCAATCTCTTAGACGATTCAAAATTTATATGAATTCACCACAATACAAAAATGGCACATGTTTTGAATACTTCATTGCCGTTAAGACTTCAACTACCTATACCAGTGTTTGTGTCCTGCGCTAAAGTGCAATCCCGAAAGGAACTGAACTTGAAATAATAGACTAAAATTATCGACAAAAATAAATATTGATGAATTAATATTTGTATTTTTTACTGTAAACAATTCTTTTCGAAATTGGGAATTGAGGGTCGAATACGTTTAAGTAAAAAAAAAAGGTAGGTAATCCTTATTAAATGACAATGAAGATAAAATAACAAATGGTTCGTAAAAAGTAGCTATCGGGACTTAAATTTTGCTTATTTCAATAAAGATGCATATTGGCAGGCTGTTTATTTTCAATAATCTGTAAATTTCTAAAAAATTATACCCATAATACGGAAATATTTTATTTATATTATTGTTATTTTTTATTTTAACTGTTGAAGCAATTAACAGGACTGACTCCATTAAATATCTTTTTTTCCTTATTCATGAAAGTTAACTTAAAAAAAAAAGGATAGAATCTGTATCAGTTAGGATTAGAAAGGTGGCTGGGATAATGAGGCTCCCGAGATTTTCCGATGAAGTATACTTGCTTCGGTTAGTGTATGTTGCACTGTGTCAATCAAACTTTCTGTACATATCACAGTTTTTGGTGGAGCAGCGACATCTCCATCTCATTTGTTAATACTAGAAAATAAAATGAATATCTGATCCAAAGCAACATCATCACACATGATCAATAGCAAGTTTCACAATAAACTAAATTTATTTACATTTTCTCCATTAATTCTAATTCTGTTCTATCTAACTATTAAGAACTTAACTTATTTTACCTTATAATACCCGTATTTTCAAGTTTTTAATTTTTACACACCACAAAGGGTTGCCAGAATTTCTTCAGCAAAATTAGTATTTTTCAAAAAAGCTTCAAAAATATATAGTAGGTACACGAAAAAAAATATAGTATTTTATGAAACACGCAAAAAATTATGAAACACGCAATATATTATTTTTATAGTGTCAAAAGTTAAAGCAGCGGCCCGTTATTTTTTTTAAATAAGAGATTTGTTAGTTACTTTTCGGTGTTGAAAATATAGTATTATTGCGTACTATATGTTTCTTCAACAGTATATAGTACGCAGACCCGAAATACAATAATAGCACGGTTGGAAACCCTACCCACAATACACGCCTGCCCAGTGTAGGATTCAAGGTTAAATTTACCCTCCACTTATGCAAGGGGCAAATGTTTGTGTGATGATCACGAGCATTTGTACCTAAGTCATGGATGTATAACATATATAAGTATGTCTATCCGTTATCCTAGTCACCATAGCACAAGTTCACGCTTAGTTTGGGGCTGGGTAATTGGTGTTTGTTGAAAAAAAAAATTACTTATGTTAACTATAAGAACTTTTAAAATTTGTGTAAAACTTAAATTAAAAAATACACGATCTAAAATAAAAACGCTCTGTCTACGACCTTTTAAAGTTGCGCATTGCGATAATTTTTGCGAGTAACGAAAAGTAAGACAAGTGTATAATTTTTTTATCTATTTTTTATCGACTCCTTTAAGTCTAGTAACCATCTCTTCGGGATTGCACTTTATCGCGGGACTCACTGCATTTTGCAGTTGGATTGCATTACTACTTCTTAATATCAGATGTCACTCACATGAAGTACGATGATATGAACTAGGAAGCAATGGAGTAGAAACGGAATCCTAGGTACTTACGGTTTCTTAACTGTCTAAAAAATAAGTAGTTTTAGATTTTGTTATGTATCTAAGTAGGCTATACTTCGTTTTGGAAAAAGTTAACTTAGGTACCTACCAACTTAGTATTACTTACATCATTTACTAGCTTATTGACATACACTAATGATTAAATTAATATGTTGATATTATAGTACAAATAAAAGGAATTAGGTAAACTGTGTGCAGTTAAATGCTAGGACATAATATGGACACGACATGACTCAATTCAGAAAACAATAGGAAAATGTTGTTGATGAAACAATTATACCTACTTACTGGAAAGCTAAGTCTAATGATTTAATACAGTCTGCTTTTTGATACAGGTCTATACATATCAATCCGCATGAAATAACGACGCTATCGTCGTAATAAAGATAGCAATATCCCTTCCATAAAATACATGACGTATGAAGGGTTGGCTTAAGTTGTTTAACGCTCCCCCAAATTGGCAATCGTCACCTTGAAATTTGAAATTGCTACATGTTTCTCTCCAGTTTGTTTAAACATTGACGAGTTATTGGTTAAAGGATAAGGCAAAATTATTACAAGATTTATTACGGAAAAAAAGTTTTTTTACTTTTATGCTCGTAGTATTAGACTAGAGGCTTTCTTTCAAATTGCGCCTCGTTTCATCAGCTAACGGTATTTTGTGAAACTTTTTAGACCAATTCTACCCTGCTGAACACTATTCTGCCCGGAACTAACTCATTTTCCACTTCCTTCTCCCTCTTTTCACCATATAAGTGTCCCGACCTGCGTTTTTTCATTGTTTTAATCCTGAATCTGTTGGAGGTAATTGAAAACTGTCCATGAGAAAAATAATTTGCATTATATGTTCTACAGTTACTGCGTATAAATTATTTGACAGACACAATAACTTAGAAAACAATGTCTGACGAAAAATAAAATGTTAAATTATATATTTTTTAATCTTTTTTGCGTTCTTGTTTAATTTTTAGAACAACTGTTAAAGGTCACACTTTTAACAGTTTTTCTTCGAATATATATATATATATATATATATATATATATATATATATATATATATATATATCAAACTGACTGCTTAGATGTGAAGTACCGCCTGAGTTGCAGTTGAGGTGCAGTTTCGACTTGCCGAAATTAAAATTGAATTACAATTGGAATTGGTCCTAGAAGGTGTAAGTTATCGGTGACGGAGACAGGCACACCACGGAAAGTCGGAGCCAGATCATAATGGCTCCGTTTAGTGAAGAATAAACTACCACTGAAAACATCTACGCTATTTTGTCACAGCTTCAATCGGTTTTCGATAAATTAACTGCGAATACAAAAAAAGGCCCATTTTAGTCGGGCATTATTTCTTGAGTTATTATGTCTGTCAACTAATGTATACTCAGTAACTGTAGAGAATTTAATGCAGATTTTTTGGTCGAGAGCAGTTTTCTATTATCTCCAACATTTTTAGAGAAAAAATAAAAAAAAACCGTAGGTCGGGTACAAGTGTTTGTATGGAGAAATTGGAGAAGTGAGTGAAAAATGCATCGGCACCGGGCAGCAGAATCGTGTTCAGCGGGGTCGAATCAGTCTAAAAAGCCACGGTGCTAAAAAGTTTCACAAAATGCTGTTATACCAGGTTCTGATCAAATAAATCTCTAGTCTGTATGACAAAGTAGAACTTAGATAAAAACAGTAGGTTACAAACCAGTTAAAAAACAAACCAATTATAGGTTCTCAATTTTAAGAAACGGTCACAAGCCGCATGCATAAGTCACCCGGCGGCGGCGATGGATGGTCAGAGAACCCCGCACCTCACATTATAATGACATAATTATGTAGCCGAGTCTCGCATATTCTTTCAATCTGCACGAACCGATTTGCTTTTAGTTAAATATCTGAGAATTTCTGTTACTTTTTATCTATTAATGATAGATACTCTTAGTTGTCTGAAACTACGGGCCCAATGTATAGTCGTACAAGTTACCAACTAACTGTTTAAACTTACAACACGTACTAGATAAGTACAACATTCGAATAGGGAGATATGTTCTGATCCAATGGGCCAACATATATTTTTATTTTGACATTCTTGTTTGGCATTTTTTGCCCAAAAAATAATAAAAAATTTAAGTTTTTTTAGTTTGGAATTAGGCATTAAAACAGAACAGAAGAAATAGTACACGTACTTCCAACTAGTAAAAACCTTATATAAGTTACAGTAACGTCTTTTAAGTTTGTTTTATTCAGGCACTACTGAAGTTGCTTTGTCAATTTGGGCTAACAACATGTATGTACAGTGGCGGCACGTCAGGTTACCCATTTGAACTACGAAAACAGATTTTATTACGTGGGGAATAGAAGCGGTCTCAAGGTAGTGGATTATGAAATTATTTCAATCAAAGTTTTGTTGCTAAAGTTGGCTATTCACGGCCAGTTACACTAATTAGTCGGTCTGAGGTACGACCAAAATTTTACGTTTTCAATATCGGTAAAAAAATCTAGACTATAACACGTAAGTACTATAAAAGTAACTTAACGTTATTATTATTTTCCACAATTGCCCATATTTTACCGGTTCTAAAACCTTCTCGCCTATTTTACTAACTACATTAAAAAAACTAAAAGTCCCTTGCGTTGGGAATTGCCCACGTTCTAGCAGCACTGAATGAAAGTAAGTTTTCAGATTATTTTTATGTTACTGAGTGGAGTCATTTTTCAGTCAATGGCCAGGTTAACAGAGTAACTGAAGTTGTCAAATGTGACATTTTCAAGCGATTTCAATCCTGTATTGTTAGCAACAGAGTTACGTAATTAGCCCCCAGGTAGTGGATTATGTAACTTTGAATGAAATTATTTCAATCAAAGTTTTGTTGCTAAAGTTGGCCATTCACGGCCAGTCAAACTAATTAGTAATTCTGAGGAACGACCAAAATTTGACCTTTTTTAATATCGGTAGTTAAAATCTAGGCTATAGGCATAAGTACTAAAAAAGTAACTTAACCTTATATTTTTTCCGCAATTGCCCATATTTTACCGGTTCTAAGACCTTCCCGCTCATTTTACCCACTAAATTAAAAAACTAAAAGTACACTTTGCGTGGGGAATTTCCCATGTTCTGGCCTCACTGAATGAAATTAAGTTTTCAGATTATTTTTATGGTAGTGAGTGGAGTCATTTTTCGAACTGACCGTGAATGGCCAGCTTAACAGAATAACTGAAGTTGTCAAATGTGACATTTTCAACCGATTTCAATCCTGATTTGTTAGCACCAGAGTTACGTAATTAGCCCCCAGGTCAATGTGGGGTAGTCTGATGTGCGGCCGAGAGTACCTACCCACTACCTTATCAATTTTATGTACCTACCTACTACCCACTCCTTATCAATTTTATGTACCTACCTACTACCCATTCCTTATCAGTTTTATTGTGATTGATTAACAATAAATAAGAATACAAATCTTAAGGTTAAGACATAGTGTAAGCGAATTGTACGTAGACGTACTCAAACGTGGCGCTACTACAAAGTCTTAATTGTGTATAATAAATAATACAATAAGCAAGCAACTTTTAGAAAATCCTAAATGCAATATTACTTATCAATACTTATCACAGATTAGCCGGGACCAACTGCTTAACGTGCCTTCCAAATCTCTGCGATTTTTCGTTAAGCCTAGTCAGAGGCCCTAGGGCAGCTTGATTGATAAAATTTGACAGTAAGGTTTGTCACTTGCCTTACAGACACCCCTCCACCAATCCGCATTGAGCTCGCGTGATAGAGTATGACTCGTACGAGTACCTCCTCATAGTTGAGGTGAAGCCTTTTCCCAGCATTTGGAGGTATATAGGCAAACTTTACTTTTTGCAGTGTTACTTACTTACTTTTAAAAAACTGTCTACATTTTGCAAAATATCACAACTGCAATATTTTATTTAAGGTAGAGTCGTTGTGCCAAAAGTGGGTCATGTGGGTACAAGCTGCCAACCCGGTACAATATTAGACAGAAAGACTACAAGTGTCTGTTTTTCAATACCCTCGCCCTTAAATGCTAATAATAAAACTTCAAAAATAGTAAAAAAAGTATATTAAAAGGATCTTGACCAAAACTCTATAGAAACTGGGCCCACTTTGCGTCAGCATGCGTCTTTACAAAATGTTCGGATAAAATATATAAATATTTGAAAGAATACACACAAAAAATATTTTTGAAAAATAATCAGGGGTTTACGAGGAATTCAATGGCAGATTAGGCATTTTGAGGTTGTATTTTGTAATTGCAGAATTAATTATGTGATTAATATATGAATTTTGTGATTAAGAGTTACTTTTAAACCCCTATTCGTTAGAAAGTTTTAAAAATACCAGTGCAATTACAATTCAAAACAAGACTTTTGAAATATAAACTACAAAGACGCAATCTGAGCCCGGCTTTAGTCAATATCCTTTCAATATTAAAGTTGGTAAGAGTGTTACATACAAAAATAAATTGTTTTATTTGTCTGTTGAGAGCTGCTAAACTATTTTGGCCCTAAAACTGGTAAGGCGTACTTGTCCTCAATATTTATATAATATTATCTATTATATATAAGTAATTCACCATCGAAGCGCCACGCTTTTTATAATTATGACAAATATAAATATTACGTCGACTGTATGCTGTTTAATATGCTTTTTTGTTCTAAAGATGTTATAATATGTGTTAATTGTTAACTACTTCTTATATGTGATGTTGAATGTACCAAGAAACTCAACGCAACGGAATAAATTGTCGTCTAAATAAAATACCAGAATTTTTATTTCGGTAAGGGTTTAAAAAAAACTTTTTAAAAATCAGTTTTGGTGAACTTGACCTTAAATTTAAATTAAATTATTTCTTGCGAGTTCTTGTCTTTTCTTAATTAAAAACTGAAACAAAATATGTAGCTATATTTTTTTTAACCTCCTTTCGGGATTTGGGGTTGCCAGCATCTTTGACAGAGAAACTAGTTGCCATTGAATTTAATCGTTATGTAACTGCACACTACGTTAACCGTAACCGAATCCTTATTCGGTAAGCCGGCCGCCGCGTCCGTATTCCGGTGAATATTCGACTGCGGCCTACAACGAGGATGTGTAATGCTAATCACTGGATTCAATGTCGGAGATGGTTTGTTACCGTCTTCCCTATTGAAACTAACATGTTTTTTAATTTCCATAGATTCACGCACAAATCTTAAATCGTATCTAGTAGTGATTTGTAGAGAGGAGTGCGTTTTATGAAATTAAATCCCATGATTAGTATACCCGTCTCACCGTATGTTCTGCAGTCGCTGATTTTGTTACTTGTCGGTTTATAATAGCGGCAATATGATCTTTGACCCTTTCAGCTACCGTCCGCTTTGTTTGGCCTATGAGCGAATTACCACAGCTGCAACCGATTTTATACACACCCGGAGTTTGTAACGGCGTATTTTGGTGTGCTCAATATACTGTTTACCCTTGAATCTGGAGTAAACACAGTTGGTATGACTTTCTCAATAGGGAACCAACCTTGTCCATTACTCCTTTCACATAAGGTTAAAATGCAGGATGTCTTTACGCCTGGACTTTTACTTTTTTTAACCGGTCGTTGCAATTATTTTGTTCACATAAAGAACAAAATAATTGCAACATTATTTCAAAGTACCTCCTGAACATTATCCAGCTCTTGCTTTATATGCTCAGAGTCACAGAGATCAAATGCTCTGTTTCTTATCGACGTCATACCAGATTGTATGTATAATTGTAAATGGGTGTTGGTGTGAGGTAAATAATGTTTCACCTACCACCCGCCGCGTAATTCTCGTTTTGCTGTGTTCATATGTGTGACAGTTCACAGGAAATTGTACCTTATGGACATTTTGTTAATGAAATTTGATGTATCTCATCTTAGAAGGCATGTATGTAATTAGACATCGTTATTTTTTGCACAGAACATTGAAACAGTGTGATTATATTGACAACAGCTTCTATGATTGCAGCCGAGTCATCGCAAATTACTAGGTTTAGCGTTTTCATTACCCCGATATATTTTTCTAGCTTAAAGATATTGTTCATCCATACCATGGACGAAATATATAAGGACCAACAATCGCCATACAAAAAAGCGTTCCCCGGAAATTCACAAAAATCCAAGTACCATCCAGATGGCGTTGCTAATATAACCCGCCAATGCTTTAATTTTCGTGCAATGTCTATCTGTGTGCTATCAGCGGACTTCCATGCTTGTTGCCAATTTCATTTAGTACTCTTAAAAGTCATAGATGGCGTTTATTAAAATACCGTACGAAAACAAATCTGTCTATTGTGCTCTTGGTTTGTAGTAGTTGACAAACAGCGGCAACAGTATCAACATTTCAACTAATGACGTAATGATCGGATGGCGCAATTCGTTGAGTTGTGGAAAATATCATATCTGATGATGTCGGGATCGATCCCCGGTCTATATTTTTTTTCTTTGTTTATCTTTTTTTTACATTTATTAAGGACAACAAACGATATGATACTGTTTTTTTTATTAGTCATTTATTTGAGGGGAACGGGGGACCTAAATATACACATTCCTATTTTCCCTTTGACTTTTTGGCACAGACTAATGATCTCCTTTATTTAAGTAAGGCAGAACTTTTTTTACAGTAAAATCTACATTTATCTACCACAGCTCTTATTGTTTGATTTTTCTCATATTCGAATTAACAAAGGAAATGTGTGCGGGACGGCTGGAGTTGGTGAGAGGAGTGGACTGTATTACGGTAGGCTGTGCGCTGGTTCACGGAACTGTAGTTAGGTACTCTGGTGAACGGTGTCTCCAGTCGCTGCACACTGTAGACGGTGGGTGGATCGTTGTTTGTCGTAGAAGGTGGAAGTCTGCTATAAACTCACGAAGTACGGTATCCAAGTCGTAGAAGGGATCGGTGTCCTATAATCGATGCGGAGGTCTTCACTGTATTTAATTCACTGTAGAGATTCGTTCAGAGGCGCTGGGAGCTTTTCTGCTCTTTGTAGTACTCGGTATGTTACCAGAAGAGAACTGATTCGCTATTCTAAACTGTAATTCAAAACTGTAATTTAAAACTGTAATGCTTACTGCGGCCGAGCCGCCGGCTTATATAGTCCGGCGCGCAGTTCAAAAGTCCCGCTTTTATTCTGGAAAGTGCTGTCAACGTCGACTCGCTCACCCGCCTCGATTCGGGAATGCACGCGAAAACTCTGTACACATCTCGTGCCGAAAAACCCGACCTTATCCCGTACGCCATAAGGTCGTCATCAGTTCGCGCCGGGCAGCGTCTAGTAGACACCGTCTAGTTAGGTATACGCTGTTGCATCTTATGCAATTGTAATAGGGGTAGTTTTGCAACTTAAATTTATATTTCGATGAGTTGGCCATACCCAGATCACCATCTAGTAAACGTGTCCTGTCACACTGAACTACCAAACCTTTTTAAAAAAATTTATAAAGTAATGCATTCTGTTTAATTCGGTACACACAGACGATAAATACGAATATAAAATACCTAAACACTTCAATATATTTTACTAACCTAAACCTATGACTAACTGCTAACAAAACTAAGGCCTGAGAAGTATTATTGTTTTTTAAACAATGTACCTAAGCACAGAATCCATTGTATAGTCTACAAATCACGCGATTAGGTAGGCTTTACATCCAATTAGGCTTTTACATATGTCAGTGTGTTCATGTTGTACGTTACAACTTACCATGTTTATTAAAAACATATTACCTACTGACGACAAAAATCATGCCTCTGTATGGAAATTTAGTGCTAAATTTACCGCGCGACAGCCCTATTGGCTTCGGTTTTGTTCGGAGAGTGTAGTAGAGTGAGAGTATTTTTGAGTCGTCGCGCTCTTTCGCACAGATATGCTGGAATATTACGTATGACAGGGACGGCTACAGCCAAAACTACCGATATCGTCTTACTGAGTAGTTATCCTCTAGTTCTAAAACATTTTCAACTTGTTATCAAATAATCATACTTATCGTACATAAATTAAAAAGAATGTGTGAAATGAAGTTAATTAAAAAAAAATGTCATAAAAATCACTACCAAAAGTACGGCAATAATTTGTCTGAGAACGACATATTTCTTTTGTTTATTTAACAATTATATTCAACAAAACGTTATGGCTAATTAAAAGGTCCAAAACGAAAATATTTTCAATAAACAGTATAATGTATAAAAGTCCAGCAGATTTTAGATTAAGCGCCATCTATTGTACCTAATTAAATTTACTACGTCATCTAGTCGGGTCTGAGGTGCCAGTTTGCAAAGTGTTGTTAAAAATATGCATTCTATGAGCGATTGATATATATATATAGACATCTAGTGAGAAACAAATGAACCAAAAATCGGGGAACGCTCTTTTGTATGGCGATTGTTGGTCCTTATACATTTCGTCCATGTCCATACTAATATTATAAATGCGAAAGTGTATCTGTCTGTCTGTCTGTTACGTCTTGACGCCTAAACAACTGAACCAATTCACATGAAATTTAGTATGGAGATAGTTTAGGACCTAAGGGTTGTCATAGGATAGTTTTTATCCCAAAAATCTATTCATAAAGGGATAAAATTGGAAAGTAAATTATGTATGGAAGGTGACGCCACCTATAAGCAAATATTGTAACTATCTTACGTCAAACTTCAAATTGCATTGAAATGAATTCGAATCAGCCATGGAGGATAGAGGTAAAGAGAATTATCTCATTTATGAAAAAGGGTCCAGATGTAAGCAGTAAAAAACAGTTCAGTTTAAAAAGAGGCAAAGGGTATGCTAGCTGATTATGTAACTTTCGATGAAATTATTCCAATAATTTTGTTGCTAAAGCTGACCATTCGCGGCCAGTTAAACTAATAAGTCGGTCTGAGGTACGTTCACAATTTGACGTTTTCAATATCGGTAATTAAATTCTAAACCGTAGGCATAAGTAACTTTTATAAAATTAGTAAGGTACTAAAAAGATAACTTAACGAGATCATATTTTTCCACAATCGCCCATATTTTACCGGTTCCAAGACCTTCCCGCCCTTTTTACCCTTATAAAAAAAACTTAAATTTCCCTTAGCGTGGGCGATTGCCCACGTTCTCGCAGCATTGAATGAGAGACAGTTTTAAATTTGTTTTTAAGTTAGTAAGTGGGGTCATCATTTATAACTGACCGTGAATGGCCAGCTTAACAGAAAAAGTGAAGTTGTCAAATAAGACAGTAGTAGTAGTATTAATCCACCAGGGGAAAGGCAATGGTACATAGCCATACAGCCATGTCAAATGGGACAATCAGTCTCATGGTATGAATGTAGTAAAGTTGTTGACAGATAGAGGTAGGTATGCCGGTTGAAAAAATCAATCGATAGAAAGTATCCATAGCTTTGCTTAGTAACCATCAATGTATTTTCCATACTATCAAGTGGCTTATGCAACGATCCCTGGTCGGTAATACGGACGGATCTAATTTTATGAATGAACTGTGAAATTACCAGCCATAATACCATTTATTGCGCAAGCAATAGTATTGAAATATGTTCGACTATAGATATAGTTTTAGTGACGGTAGCATCGACATTTTCAAAAATATCGACACGAAAACTATAGTGTTTGTACTGATAGGTACTATTGAAAGTATCAATACTATCTACAATATCTACAATATTAATAATATCCTCATGAGTCGATAGTTTCGATAGATAATACACATCGATATATCGATATTGTCACGAAGTTTGACGGACACTCTTTCACAACAGAAATATGTAGTTCTCCTTTACTCTACCCATCATGGTATCAGCTATATTTCACTTTTTCGACATTGGCCAGTAAAGCCATAAAAAAGAAGAGGATGAAATAAATGATTGACAGCTACTCGGTTCCCAAATTGAAAATAGAACGAGGGTATGTAACGCAGCCGGGGGAGCTGAAGCTGATTGCTAAATACGCTTACCCAAACCCCAAACGGGCAGACACAAGAGGGCAGACGATGTTGTCGGACGTATGCAATATATT
The DNA here is from genome assembly GCA_949316185.1 of Pyrausta nigrata. Classification (NCBI taxonomy): domain Eukaryota; kingdom Metazoa; phylum Arthropoda; class Insecta; order Lepidoptera; family Crambidae; genus Pyrausta; species Pyrausta nigrata. The sequence continues at coordinate 9,545,564 of OX438936.1, forward strand.
TAACAAAAAAAATATTTGCAAATTATCAGCATCTCAAAGGGCTGCGGATACATTATAGCAACCGTAAGGCCGCCAAATTTTAGACGCTGAGAGGCACTCGTCTATCAGAGCTGCAGAGGCTTTTAAACAGACCCAGGGCTGTCAGGTTTAAGACGCATCTTCTTCTTTCTTTTCGTGTCGAGTCCGGCGTTATATTTTTGAGGACCAATACTCGGCGACTGATAGAGCAGGAGATCAGGAGCGTTGTTCAGGTCCGCACGTTTGCAGGTGTTGGGCAAGACAATAGGTATGACATTGCAATCTGTCTATTGTGGCCATTGTGCATGGAGAGACACCACAAGGAAATGCGTAGTTCGCAACATAACCCCATCTATACATGTTCTTCTTGTTTCGGCTGATTTGTGACCGCAGTCAATTTAAAGACTTCCAAATTTGACAGTGTATGTAGCTGCAGATACTTTTGAACTGACCTAAGCCCGTCGGGGTTTAGACGCCGAGTGTCATGCACCTAGCAGAACTGGCAGAGTCTTTTGAGCCCGCTTTACGGATTATTGCACAATTTATATACATGTCGGAGGGACGAGCGGGATCAGAAGAGACCTTGGTTTACATTCCTCCGCCATCTTGGGTATTGTGGGTGATGATTCTTCGAAATAAACTCACAGATTGATCACAAATGGTAGCAGATTGCAATACGACACGTGGAGAGTTCTGCGCTTGCGTCCGTTCAGTATCGCGGCTCACGTTAGAATGCCATTATAAACCAAGCACAGACCAATCCCAAGCGATGACAGCTGTCAATGTCATAGCTTGACGTTTCGCAAGGCACTATAGACGTAGACAGATGACAGTGTAGCGGCTCGACGACGTTGTCGTAAACTTTTTAATAAGGACCGTGTTTTGTAACTTAGTTGAGTTATTGTAATAATTTGAATATCATTCCCGATATTTTCTTTTCTTTTTCAAAAAGGGGGGGAATGATGTAGCGGCTCGACGACGTTGCGTTTTTGCATCGTGAGCAGTTTTGGAACTCGCGATGTAAATCAGGCAGTCGTCACCCGCCGCGCTTCCCGACCACTCACGTTCATCCATTGTTATTATGTATTTGGTGCACCAAGTAAAATATTTATCCCCAACATGAAGACTCCTCATTTACCACCACCGCACAGTCGAGCCCCGACACATAGAAGCCTCAACAACAGCTACAGTTGACAGCAGACAGTTGACGTTACGCACGATCGGAGCGCCACCACGCCGACACGGCCATCCTGCCGCATCACACGTCCTCGTGTGTGTCTGAAAGAGAAACGCACTACCAGTAATCTTGTCATCGCTCGGTCATCTCTGACCAATAAAAAAAACACAGTTACATAACCATCACACTTATTCCAACTCCTGAACGGACTGATCTCATACCTACTATGTACATCATCATATTATGCCGTGTACACTAATCACATACTATGTACATTGATCACAAACTAGGTACCCTGATAACATACCAGGTACACTGAACACATACTGTCTTAGTAAATCAGCCTTGAAGGATATCTGAAGTTCAGACTTTAAATCAAATCTTAACACTCATCAGTACACAACTGGACACATATCGTGATTCACACACCAAGACACATAACACCTCCCTCGAGCATTATGTTCTTTTATGTCTTTAACAACACAAGCAAAACGCCTCCCTCGAGCGTTATGTCATCAGTGCCTTCATCGAGCACATAAGCGAACAATGTCTCCATCGAGCATTGTCCCCGCGAGCACCTCCATCGAGCGCTCAGGTAACACCTCCATCGAGCGTTACCGAACTTAATCACGCGATGTGCCAGGAACTTTAGATATATGATCATCACTTTGATCAACCAACTCTTCTACAACCAACTGACCTTCAGGCATCCTTCTTAGTCTATCATGGGCATACTTGTATGTCCTCTTAGAATCTAACGCCTATAACAAGTAATTAAAAAAAGATACCACGAAATCCATTACTCTCTTAGATAATAATAGTAGTCAATGGTTTCTACATCACTAGTCTCTACAGGGGTCATTAGGAACGTGGACATAGCAGTATGCAATACTTTCATTTTGAAGGACAGCCTTCAACAGTTACCCTTTTCGAATTTACTCAGTTATCAACTCACTAAATTATGGGCTACCTCCACCCGGTGTCCATACTCGACACATAGCCAGCCACAACTGGCAAACCCGTCTGCCTCCATCCGGCAAACTAACACCGACACACCTGAGCCAAATGCTCGTAAGCAATCCGGGTGACTTGCATAATACTACGGTCCCAATCAAAATAAATCCAGCAAGTAAAAAAAGAAAGAAGAGTTTTATCTGACTACACATAACTCTTACCTAAGGGTTCAACCAGTTCATCATCACTTACGCTCCTCGCTATTCGAGTTTGGTTCGTCTAGGCCGTCATAGTCAATGTCAGGCATTATCTTCAGTCTGTCATGAAAGTATTTGTACGTACGCTTAGAATCAAGGAATTTATTTTCGTTATCCAACGACATTACGTTCCACTCGGTTACAACTGACCACTTTATCGTTTCAACTTAAGATGATAAAAGCTACAACGTTATGATTTTGCTTGATTGTAATCAAAAACTAATACTACCAAAGAAATCATTACCCAAATTCAAGTTTGTTTACATCAAATCACAACTAAAATGATCACCCAAAGTTCATGAACCATTCGATCCACTAACCAAACTTCAAACTTTCTTTCTAAGATATCTCGAGCTATCTCCAATGCCACGGCTCACACAGCCGAACAGCGATCACAATCGCTCTCACTCTGTCACGCATGTATGCATCACCCACTGACCACAACGATCCAGATTGCCCACGACCTCCGCCAGAGCTATACGCCCACCGCGCACCCACGGACTACTTGGATTTCACCAAGAGACACCGATTTCTACCGGGCTACGGCTACGTAATAGCTACTGGTATAGTCGACACAATACGGCCATTAGAGCACACCTCGAGATCATCAACAAAACCACACGGTTAATCATTATCACTATAGGTAACGATTACTTCAACTTCTACCTCGACTGGTACATAACTTTTGGCATCTTCCTAAACCTATCATGTGCATTTAGAATTCACTGCTAACATATCGGTCACCATCAAGTACTTCTATAACGCGAAAACTACAATACTTAGGGTAAAGTTTCGTTTTATAATCCGGGGGTAGGTCGGTTTAAATAAAATCAATATCAATTATTGTGATCCACGATCACGTCACATGATTCAGTTGAATAAACTTTTTCAAATCTGAATTTATCTGAAGACATGTCAACAACTAATCTGATAACCAAAACTTCGCAACAGATTATGATTTCATGCCGCAAAATAAGAAACGTTCATAATAATTTTAATATTTATGCTAACAACTTTCATAATAGTCAGAGTTTACAAGGTAAAACTAATCGAGGTCTGTTTTATTTCAGTCATAGTCACACAGTCATAAAATCGTTTATCAATCTAACGACTGATCAGTTGTGTTTCTTTTCGCACACTTAATCATATAACGTCGCATAGTTGCGATGCACTTGCAAGCAAAACCACCTTAGATCGGAAGGAAATGTTGCTAGTAGAAAGAACACATACAAAAAAGAGAAATGGAACATTCCTTCCAAATTGCGTAGCCTACCTACTTAAGAAAATTAACAAAATATATTTCGGTACGAAACATACCGCTCACCTTAAAAGTACCGAGTATCTTTTAACAAAAGAAAGAATAAGATAAAATATCTAACATTAAGTATCCAAGTTGTAGAGTGAAAACTAAACTATACTTAAACTACTCTAGCTTACTTGCCTACTTCTTACTCAATCGGAAGAGGGCAAATCTTAACGACGGGTCGCTTGAATAACGACCGTCCGATTTGTACGGTAACCACACGACAGATCCCATCAGGACCTGGGTGTAGAGCGTGCACACGAGCAAGTCTCCACTGCAAGGGAAGAACGTTGTCCTCGCGTAACACCACAATCATGCCCTCACGGATCGGGGAGCCCCGATCGCTAAACCACTTCGTAGCCTGTTGAATATGATGTAAGTACTCTAAACTCCATCGTCTCCAAAAATGCTGAGTGGACTGCTGAATGAGTCGCCATCTCGACAGACGGCTCGGATTCTCATCCATTAAAGAAATGTCAGGAATAGACGTCAAAGGTTCGCCTATAAGAAAATGTGATGGAGTTAAAGGTAGTGGATCCTTTGAATCAGCACTTAACACACAGAGAGGGCGCGAATTCAAAATAGCCTCGATTTGACACAAGAGAGTATGCATCTCGTCATATGTCAAAGTTCGCGTGCCGATCACATGATGAAGATGTTGTTTAAAATTCTTAACCCCTGCTTCATGCAAACCGCCAAAATGATTTGCATAGGGAGGTTGAAAATGCCAGGTCATACCTTGGTCTAGAACCTTGGAATTGAGCGTAGTCTGTACTACGTCGCTTCGCAAAAAATTAAACAACTCTTTAAGATACCTATCGCATCCCACAAAATTCTTTCCACAGTCTGAATAAATATCGGTACATAATCCGCGTCGCGAAGTGAATCGTCTAAGGGTAGCTATAAATGCTTCTGTGGAAAGCTCCGAAACAATTTCGAGATGTATGGCTTTGACACTTAAACACACGAAAACTGCTACATAACATTTAACTGTTTTAACATTTCTAACTTTGTTAGCGCGCACGTAAAAGGGACCCGCGAAATCTACCGCAGTTTTAACAAATGGTCTTGCCGGTCGCAAGCGAGCCGCAGGCAGCGAACCCATCGATGGCTGCGTGTGCGTCGAAAACAACTAACACAGCGATGTATGTGCGTTGACGGATGACGTCACGACTAGATAAGATCCAATACTTTTGTAAAAGCGAATATTGGGTGCATTGTGCCCCAGCATGCAATAAAAACACGTGCGCATCGTCAAGGATTAAATCTGTAAGTTGATGTCTTTTTGGTAAGATTAATTGATGTTTGGACTCGAAAGGTAAAAGTGATTTATGAATTCTACCACCAACGCGCAAAAGTTGATTTGAATCAACGAAAGGGTTGAGACGCTTCAATTGATTTGAAGGTGCTTTTTTAGTATTGATTTTAAAAATATCCTCATGGAAAATCGAATGTTGAACGAGTCGAATAAGACGGTTCACCGCGAAATAATATTCAGGAACAGTCACATGTTTAGAATATTGAATATTGACCTTTTTACACTTATTATAAAAACGGAATATTAAAGCCGTGACACGAACGAGTTTACCGAGTGAAGAAAAACGTGAAATGATTTCTACGTCCTTGACAGGAGCGGTAGAAACCGAACACGAAACAATATTACGCTTTTCCTCATCAGTAGGAAGAATAGGCTTTAGAACAGGCCAACTACTCGCCTCCTGGGTCAACCAGGGAGGACCGCGAAACCACAAATCATGACTTAAAAATGCAGCCGGTAACATACCGCGCGAAGCAGCGTCCGCCGGATTGTCAGCGGACGGCACGTGCCGCCAACAATGCGCGGGGACCGAATTTATTATTTCCGTAATACGATTAGAAACGAAAGTTTTCCACTCGTGTGGAGAGGAACGCAACCATGATAGTACTATACTCGAATCTGACCACGCATAAACTTGATCCTTATTTATGCGGTCACCATAATTTTTCATAACCTTTTGAATGAGTTGTGATAATAAAACAGCTCCCATCAACTCAAGACGGGGAACCGATACGCGGCGCGTAGGCGCAATACGGGTTTTTGCTAACAATAAGGTCGCGTGCATACTGCCGTCCTTGCTTTGTACTCGGAGGAACACACATGCCGCGTATGCTTTCTCGGATGCATCTGAAAACCCGTGGAGCTATAAACTACAATCTTGAGGAAATACATGGCGCGGAAAACTAACTTTAGATAAAGTGGTAATTGACAAATGAAATTTGACCACGAATCAATGATATTTTGTGGCGGGGTCTCATCCCAATCCACGTTTGAAATCCACAACAATTGCATTAAATGTTTCGCGAATAAAGTCACGGGAGATAAAAAACCTAAAGGATCATAAATACGAGCTACTTCTGAAAGAATGGACCTCTTCGTACATTTTCCAGAGAAAACTTTGACACTAAAACCGAAAGTATCTAGATTAGGGTCCCACTGTAGACCTAAAACCTTTGTTGATGAGTCATTCTCCATTTTAGCGAACGGAACGTTCTCGCGCCGCTCACCCTGAGAAACTGTGGGCTGAGAAGAGTGTAGTAATGCAGCGGAATTGCTATGCCACTTATGTAGCTCGAAACCGGCTGACTCGCAGATACCTATCAACTCCCGCTGTAGGGTGAGCGCTCTCGACTCATCACTCTCGCCAGATACTACGTCCACGACGAATACGTCACTCATGAGGACCTTCGAGGCGCAAGGAAAGCGTGCGGCCTCGTCACGAGCGAGCTGCTGAATAGTGCGCAGTGCCAGATAGGGCGACGAGCTAACACCGAAAGTAACGGTACATAGCCGATAATCGCGTAGGGGAGCTTCGGGTGAAGTGCGCCACACAAAACGCTGAAAATCCCTATCGGACTCGCGAATCAAAATATTACGATACATTTGTTTAATGTCGGCTGTAAAGGCGATGGAATGAACACGAAATTTTAACAACACGTCAACAATATCTAAATGCAGTTTTGGACCGACTAATAAATTGTCATTGAGAGAAGAACCATTGGTAGTCTTAGACCCAGCGTCGAAAACTACTGTAATAAATGAGACTCCATGTTTCTTGAAAAGGAAGTGATCTTTTTTTTTTTAAAGTGAATTACAACCTTGGTCGTATATGTCATAAACAAATGTTGCCTAATGGAACATCCCCCTTATTCAGTTTTACAATAAAATTTCACGAGAGCTTTACATATTATACCTACTAGGTTTCTTGATAACCCTACCAAACCTACTTACTCTAACATTATCATTAAAATCAGAACTAGCATTATCAGTAGATTGAGTAGTTTCATTTGGACTTACTGACTGTCTTTGGTTAACTACATTTTCACCAACTGACTGACTCTGACTTACAACATGTTCATTATTATATGACATACTAGGTTTTTCAATAAATTTATTTTTACTATGAATGATATGCCTTTCATTTCTCCTGACAATATTTCCTTCTTCTTTTTTAACCCTATAAGACCTCTCATCTTCCTGTCCTACCACTTGCCCTGGATACCAAACTTTATCTGGTCTATTTTGTATCCTAACATTCTCTCCCTTCACAAAAGCCTTTCTCCTACTTACTGCATTCTTATTGTAACTTTCCCTAGCTTTGTTCCTGTAACTATAAATTTTTTCATACACATCATTTAGCAATTTAGGTTTTAGATAAGACTCGGTGCATGGTAAAGTTGTCCTCAGTGATCTGGACATTAATAACTCTGCTGGACTATATGTCAAACCTGCTACTGGACTAAATCTATAATTTAATAAGGCCAAGTTTATATCACTATTTTCCTCAGCACACTTTTTCATCATTTTTTTAACAATTCCAACGGCTTTTTCACTCATTCCATTGGACTGAGGGTATCTAGGGCTTGATGTTATCAGCTCTATGTCTAGTATCTTTGCAAACTGTCTAAACTCAAAACTATTGAAAGGCATATTATCACTTACAATATATTTAGGTATACCATGAATTGCAAAAATTACTTTCAACTTGTTTATTACTGTCTGAGCTGTTTTATTTATTAAAAATTTTACTTCAATCCATTTAGAGAAATAATCAACTACCACCAAGTAATATTTGCTTCCAAAAGTACAAATATTCATTCCAATTAAAAAAAATGGTAGGCCCGGAATATCATGAGAAATTAGTGATGAGTAATGATTACTCTATCTCTAAAATACAAAATATCGTTTTTTACATGTATCTCATCCTTTAATCTGTAATATTGTTTTAAACATGTGTTATTTATATCTTTATCACTCTTTGGAAAACCCTTTTTATACCACTCCACTATTTGACTTAAGTCTGCATCTTCTAATGTTTCTTTTCTTAACTGTTCTAACCTTTTATCTGAAATGGCTAACTTTGTTTCAAAGCTATGTACTAATTCCTGCAAAGTTCTACTTTAATATTATCTTTTAAGAAATTTCTAGACAAATAATCTGCGACAAAAATTTTGGAACCTGGCACATACTGAACATTTAAATCATATTTTAAAAGTTTTAAAACCATTATCTGCAACCTAGCACTTATTTTATTTATATCGTTGTTTACAATGGCAATCAGTGGCTTATGATCAGTCTCAACAACAATTTTTCGCCCATACACAAACTGGTGATACTTTTCTAATGATGCACAAATAGCAAAAAGCTCTTTTTCTATAGGTGCCCATCTTTTCTGACACTCTATGTAAGCTCTAGAATATAATGAAATAGGTTTATTATTTTGTAACAAACAAGCCCCTAGTCCATCTTTTGAGCTGTCTGTTTGTAACATCACAGACCCTTCTTTTGTCAGAATACCTAAAGTAGGAGCACAACTCAGTTTGTTTTTCAGTAACTGAAATGATTTTTGTTGTTCTACACCCCAATCAAAGACACTATCTTTTCTCAATAATTGACGCAAAGGTTCTGTGTTTTTAGAATATTCTGGTATGAATTTACTTAAATAATTAGTCATTCCTAAAAACTTTTCTACAATTACCAAGTTATTGCACCACGCTGTAGGTTGACTAACTTTTTCTATGTAGCCTGCTTTCTCATATTAATCTAAAGTTGCTTTTAACCTATCTTTTATTGTGTTTGGAACTCTCCTAACTGGTTTTATTACTGGCTCAGAATTTTCCTTTAGTTGTAACTTGTAAGTACCAATTTTTCCTAACCCTTCAAATACATCTTTATTTAAGTTAATAAAGTCTTCTTTTTCTTTCTGAATGCTTAGTAAACTATCTACTTTCCTTATCAAGTTGTGTTATCAAATCTGGTAACCCTAATACTGGTTGCACTTATAAATCAATTATATTGAAACATACTAGTGTATTCTTCTTTTTTACAGTGCAGTTTAACATAGCTTTGCCTACTACTTTTATCCTTTGGCCATTATAGGCTACTAAAACTGAGTTACATGTTTTCAACTTAGCATTAGGACAAATCTTTTGTAAAGTACCTAACGGTAAGGTGTTACATTGTGCTTCTGTGTCCAGCTTGAAGTTGATCTTCGTTCCTTCCACCTCTATTTCTTCGTTCCATTGCCTGCTTCCTAAGCTATCCACACAGCGCAAGCCATCCAGTTGAAACTCAATTTCCTCTTCTTCTTTTTCATCCAACATATTAACTTTCTGATTTCTTGACAAATCCATATACTTTCCCCCTGTTCCTTGTTTATTAGTACTTCTACACATTGCTGCAAAGTGATTGTACCGGCCACAGATAGCGCATTTCTTACCATATGCAAAACATTTCCGCTCTTCATGTGCTCTACCACATTTTGAGCAGTTATTGTAATAGGTTTTCTTTTTCAACATGTCTACATTGTTTTTCTCTTCAACCGTTTTTACATGCATTTTTCCCGCTTCAGAGCTTCTGCAAATATTACATGCCTTTTTAAACGTTAAATTTTCTTCTCTAAGTAATACTTCTTTAAGACCCATGTCTCTCACTCCTAGAATCAACATCATTGTCTCCATTCTGTCTTTGACCTACTCAAACTCACATTCCACACTTTCTTTTTTTATCTTTGTAAAAAACCTTTCTATACCCTCTTCTTCCTGTTTTAATTTAAAGGATTGATACGTTTTCATTACTATATTTTTGCCTTGGTTCTGTGTACTCATCAAAGTATTTCATCAATGCATCTAAAGTTTCAGGTTTTACCTGCATTGTTTGGTACACATCTAAAGCCTCATCGCCCGCACAGTTCAAAAATACCGGAATTTTTCGTTCTTCGCTTTTCTCATTAAGCCCCGCTGCTACAATATAGAATGAAAATTGCAATTTGAACCTCTGTCAATTGCTATTTTTTCCCGATAAATTCAAGCCACGTGGTGGCATCATTGTGTTCTCCATTTTATTTTTTCTCCCAAGTCCCCCAAGCTGTAACTCGCTGATCTCCACGTAGGTCTTTCTTTCCACTAAGGTTTTCTTCCGTAGTAAATAGCAATTTTACACGACTTTATTAATTTCTTTACTTCTGACACCATGTAATAAATGAGACTCCATGTTTCTTGAAAAGGAAGTGATCTTTATTTTTTTTTAAAGTGAATTACAACCTTGGTCGTATATGTCATAAACAAATGTTGCCTTATGGAACAATCTACTCTTGTTTTTGTCGTTTCACTAGATTTCTTGACCACGGCGTGGTGCGGAATGTAATAGGTACTCGATGCAGCTGCTTGACTATCGACGGGCTCCATGTGACCAAGCTCTAAATATTATTGGAGGCAAGCGTGATAATCGTTTTTGTACTCTAATTTACGGATTCTAGATACGGCAATATCCCTAGACTCGCCGAGAGGCGGTGCATCGGGTTTGAAAGGAAGAGCGACCACGTATCGCCCACCTTCATTACGCGTATGCGTGTTTTCATAAATTGATTCACACAAAAGTTCGTCAGGAGTGAGCGACTTTTGCTCTGAAATTGTGTCGAGCTCCCAAAAGCGCTGGAGGTCAGTCGTTGTGAACGGAGCTGTGACACACCTGGACCGGGAGTGAAACCTCATTGCAAGAATTGAAATCAAGTTTACCCAACAATAAATAACCAAAAATACTATTCATGGCTAACGGCGAACCTGGTAAACCTTTAATCGTGTTATGTAACAAAATGTGAGGAAGAATATCTGCACCTAAAAGTATTTCCACTGGCTGCGGAGTATGAAAATTAGGATCGGCTAATTTTATTCCTTTTAAATGAGACCACCCTGTATATGGTAATTGACAAGTAGGCATCTGTGTTGTAATTAATTTAGGTAATATCAATGCATCAATTGGAATCGAAGGTTGCAACTGATTTCTCGGCGAAATGAAACACGAAACTAAACCCTTGGGATAAACCGGTTTGTTATCATTTATTCCGTAGACCGGCGTAATGTTTACGCGCTTTCGTGAAATACCTAAACGCTGAGCACAAGCCTCCGAAATGAACGTAGCCTGGCTGCCCGTATCAATAAAGCAACGCACAGTTGATAGCTTCCTATTGTTATCATACACATCTACGAGCGCAGTAGAAAGCAAGACAGTATTTGTTGTAGGTACGTTCGAATCGTTGGATGCATTATTGCAATATTCCAACGTATTACTATCATGCGTAGAGGTCATGGCTAGCTGGGAATCGGTCGGTGAAACAGAGACGGAATTACTACGCTAGACAGATAGACTATTATCGCTGCTCGGTTTAGCTGGTTTGTTTACATCGAAATGAATTAAAGTGTGATGGCGTTTATTACAATTTCTGCATGAAAAACTAGATTTACATTGGCTCACGTTATGGCCGAGATGTAAACAATTATAACATACGCTTTTCTTTTGAATGAAAGTGAATCGATCGTTCACGAAAAGATTTAAGAACTTAGAACATTTTGTCAATGTATGTTGAGCATTACACAACAGGCAACTATGGGTATTATCACCTTGTTTATAAGGTGGAATATTGTGTTGTGTCACGTCCGAGTCGAGATTCGCGATGAATGAACGTCGTTGGTTGGTCGATGTTTCGCCGCGAGGTGTCGCTCGCGCCGGCAAGTTTAACTTACTACTACCGCTTATATTGGATGAATTTTTATTCGAATGACCGAAAGAATTGTAAGAAATTTCGTCAGCTACAAGTTCACACGAAACGAAACGAAATCAAAGTGTCAACTTCAGGAATGTCGGATGGCGATTTTAGTGATAACTCGAATTGCTTACGAACGGATGTGGGAATTTTGCTTAATAGAATATGTAACAAAATAAAACTCCACTCGCGAGTGAGAAGTTTCATCACTTCAAGTGGTTTAATGTTTTCTTGAAAAGTGTTAAGTAAATTACGCAAATCACTCGTTGATTATTCACTACAAGATTTGATGTTTATGATTTAATCGAGATGACGTGAAGCAATTAATCTTTTATTCTGGTAACGCGAAGTCAAGATTTCGATTGCAACGGAGTAATTTTCATCGATGTTTGGAATTGATTTAATAAGATTAAATGGCTCATTTTTTAATGTAAGAAGTTTACATTAAAAGAAACTTTTCCGCATCCGTGTAGGCAGTATTGTGGTGAACGAGAGAAGTAAATAAATCAAAATATGAATTCCAGTCGGAACTCTCGCCAGCGAAACTGGGCAAAGGTAGCACTGGTAATTTTGCGTTACAATTAGAAAACTCCGAATTAGCTAGAGGACGACTCATTCGCCTGCCTCGCTCTTCAAATTGTTTAAATTTGTCTACTTGTGTAACTATCGCATAATAAGCATCATCAAAATTATTTCTAATTTTGATTTGCTCCCCTTTGTTGAATGATTTAAAATTAATAAGAGCTTTTTCGATCTTAGTTTGCAATTTGCTAAACTTTCTTTGGTGAGCTGTCAAATCTTTAGTTCGCGAAATAAACTTTTGTGTATCGGTAAATGCGAACTGTAATGTTCTTTTTAAATCATCAAGAATAATATCTTGTTCGAAGAGATCCTGAATGTATGAACTACTATTGGAATCTCGGCGGTTTCTTCTACTTTTGCATGCGCCATTTTGCGGTACAAAGATGGTCACACGTGGTAGGTATGAAAAGAAAATATGGTACGTGTATGTACGCTAAAAACGAGCAAACTACACAAATTGGAAGGAAAATGATCCGGGTCGATGGATCAACAAAAATATGTTAACAATTATGTGTTCTAATACTAACTAGCCACATACCTCGTCTCCTTGGCGACCGCCGCGTGCACGGCCCGGCCGGGCGTAGATATTGATGGTTTTGTTTAACACACAATTTATTAACCGTCCATAGGTGCGTGTTCTGGTATTTTCCTTCCAATTTTCACTGACACACGCGAAATTTGGGTACCGAATAGGGATTACCGAGAGCCACTGGTGCGCGTGTCTTCTCAATCGAAACGACCGATCAGTTGTGTTTCTTTTCGCACACTTAATCTTATAACGTCGCATAGTTGCGATGCACTTGCAAGCAAAACCACCTCAGATCGGAAGGAAATGTTGCTAGTAGAAAGAACACATACAAAAAAAGAGAAATGGAACATTCCTTCCAAATTGCGTAGCCTACCTACTTAAGAAAATTAACAAAATATATTTCGGTACGAAACAAACTTTATATCAGGGTTACCGATCGCTTAGTGGTAATGTTTTCAAATTAAAACCAGTGGCATTTTCTGTCTTGAATCGAACAAATGATTGTTGACTTTGAATAAAAAACCTACTAATTAAATCCACGCAGACGAAGTCACGGGAAAAAGCGAGTATGAAATAATTTAGACATGTTTATTATTTAACCAATTATATAGCAAAATGAACTTAATAAAACATAGATTCATATGGTAATAAAGTTTATTCAAAATGACCCCCGCGATTTTGAATACAGGCCTGCAATCTAGGCGTCCAGTCGTCTATCGCAGCACGAACGAGGTCCATGTCAATATCGGCGGCTGCCTTGAGTGACTTCAAATCAGGATGAGGCTTCGAACAGGCCTTTTCCTCCAAGTGTTGCCATATCTTGTAATCTAACGGCCTCAAATCTGGACTGGAGGAGGGCCAGTCTTCGTGCCGGATGAAGTCGATTTCAGGCGCCGCCCAGCCAGTCTTGTGTGCTTTTCGCTCTATGAGCTGGCGCAGAATCTTGTTGGAATACTCAGTGCCTGTTATTAAACATGGTATGAGAAACAGGTTCCACAAGGTTCTTGATGACTGTATTTTGATACACAACTGCATTCGTTTTTACGCCTTTCTCACAAAAATGTACCTCAGTCAAGCCCCAATTAGAGCCTCCCAACCAAACCATGAGCGAGGATGGAAAATGACCTCGTTGGACACGCGAAATACGGTTGCTCGCTTCTTCACTGTTGTGTGCGTACACCTTATCATTTTGTTTGTTGTAGCTCTCTTCCACGGTGAAATTTTTTTCATCCGAAAAAAGAATTTCCCGATGCTTTTTTCCCGCGTACCGCTTCAACAAAGCGCGGCATCTCTTCAGTCTCAAGTCCATTAAACGAGCGTCCAAGCGATGTCCTGTTTTTCTTCGATATGCCCTAAGCCTTCATTTAACACCCTTTTCACAGTGGTCCTGTTTAACCCCATCTGAAGGGCCAACAGTTTCTGCTTACGTATGGGATTTCTTTGAATTCGCGCCCTTACAGCTTTTATCACTGCTGGAGTCCTAACAGAGCGAGTGCGACCACTTCTTGGCCTGTCGTCTACACTAGAGTCTTCATTGTATAGTTTTATGGTACGATAAACGAACCTTTTGGTTATAAGTATTCAAATTTTTCAGCTAGTCGAAAATCTGAATTGGCGCGTAACCGCAGCGATGCAATGCAATAACCGCGACACGGTCTTCTTTAAGTGTCCACTCCATATTTAAAAATGAGGAAAATTCTAAAAAGTACACATTTTTATTTTCATGAAAACTTCGAAATTCGAATTCAATACAACTTTTTTGTGGCCAGCATTCTAAATTCAAAAGTTTTTATTGTGTGACAGAACTTATGACCTGACTATGTAATACAAGAAACGGCATTAAATATGACTTCACTTGTACTGCTCAAATAACAAATAAAATATTGCTAACTGAAAACAAAAAAAAAAGATAACTTCTTTATAAGTAATTTACAGAGTTAGGGCTCAATTACACGAAAACCGTCTTTGACAATTCGTCAAAATACAGGATACGTCATGACGGATAGACGATCACATTGCCTACGGAATCGTGTTTTTTCACGATTCGTCAAAATATCCTAATTGAATTTGGTCAAAAACCCGTGTATTTTGACGATCCGTGATTTTTAAAAACGATACAGACAGGATTTAAGACGTATCGTCATTTTTCACAATTCGTGATCCGTGTGAACATGGACATTCAAAAAGCATTGCCGCCGTCAAAAAAAGAACGAAACGTGAAAATTGACGAATCTTTAAAAATCACGAATCATCCTCGTGTGAATGAGCTTTTAGGAAAAATGGCGTCACAAATATTTTTTTATTTATGACGACCGTTTTGGTGTAGTGGTTCGCGCCACGGATTTCTAAACCAGGCGGTTGCGGGTTCGAATCCCGCAAGGGGCAAATGTTTGTGATGAGCACGAGTATTTGTACCTAAGTCATGGATGTCTATAAATGTATATAAGTATGTCTATCCGTTGTCCTAGCCACCATAAAACAAGCTCACGCTTAGTTTGGGGCTAGATAATTGGTGTGTTTGTTGAAACAATTTATTTATTATTTTTCACCTATGCTCTGCTGGCATCTTGCTGAGAGTTCCAGGTCAATTTGTAATTGATATAATAAGGCAGATTCTTCTGTTTAAGAAACTGAGGAGTTCTGGGTTCCTGGTGTTATGACTTAATTATTGAGAATTTTTCTTATAAGTGTTTCTATCCGTTATCCTAGTCACCATAGCGCAAGCTCACGCTTAGTTTGGGGCTAGGTAATCGATGTGTTTGTTAAAACAATTTATTATTATTCACCTATGCTCTGTTGGCATCTTGCTGAGAGTTCCAGGTAAAACCTGTGTTGGATATGATGAAACAGGTTATTTACTTTAAGAAACTGAATTCTGGGTTTTTGTTTTAATGAATGAATGTTTGACAACTTATTCATGGTGATTTGTTTGCTATTTTTTTACTCGATGCATAGGTACTCTTCTGGCATCTTGCTGAGATTTCCAGGTCAAATCTGCATTTTTTATGACAAAGTGGTTATAATTTTTGTGTATACTGCGAAGTTTTGATTTCTAGATGAGCCATCTGAATTAGTAAGAATGTAATAAAGAAATTTAATTATTATTTTCTTTTGTTTTTAATTATTGACCTTTTTTACCGAAACGATCGTTTAAAAGTAAAATGAATTGTTTTTACATTATATAGTATTTCTACATAGTTCTCTCATTAGTTTTTGGAAAGTGATAAAGAAAGCATAAAAGTTATGTACCTACGTTTTCTTAGGTAAAAACGCCAGAACCATTTATAAAAAGGATTAGTAACTTTAGAACTCACCTGCATGCGAACAAAACTCGTTTGTGTTAATGATCTGCTTAGTTCACAGACACCAAGGGGCAGTGTAGTGTCATCGACAAAGGTAATATTTTCAATCTGCAATGTTTTGTTCACAGTGATCAATAATAAAGGACAGAAATAGGGAAGGGCCTAGGACACTGCCCTGTGGTACGCCGAACTTGAGGTGAGAGCTCGTATGTTCACTAATCCTAACGGTCTGGCATCGTTGTGTGAGATAGCTGCGAAAGAGTGACAGTTGATTTCCTCTTACACTTATGATTCAAGTTTGGTTAGAAAGATTGTCAATGTTCCTAACCACACGTGATCAGTGACAGCGATCACGTACCGCGGCGACTAATCAAATCGGGACTCGCGAGCGAGCAGTGACACGCGCACTGAGTGCAGGCTCACCTGTACACGTGCGCGTAATGTAAGTAATTTATTAGTGAAATTAAATCATGAAATTACCTCTTTTTATTAAAATAAGTATGTAGAGGTAATTGAAAACGCATAAGCAATTGTGCAGTTCTTACTTCGTAAAAAATAATAATATTCCATGCCCGCTATTATAAGGAACGTGTGATGAAGTATTACTCGATGTCAAATGTGATCTTTTGTACAGGGTGTCTGGGTTTCGACTAGTGATAATTTAAGGGCCTTTGATTTATCAAATTTTATAGATAAATCATATTTTTTCATGAATATTTAACTGTTTAAAATTTTTAGTAAGATTACTTATAAATTATATTTTTCCTCTATGACGGTTAATACTCGTAATTTTGTGTTGATCTTTATTTCACTTGATAGGCGATAACGTTACCTTTCAAATAAATCATTTTCTTAGGATCTCCAGATCCATAGATATAGTATTTTTGGAATAATTAAAATTGGCTGCCATTTCAAGAGGGGGTTAGAACCAGCGGGGTTTTTTTGTCGATAACATTTGATTAGTAAATAGCCGATGAATCATCGCTAGTCAAAACTCGGACTCATTGTATAATATTGGCCCTACTCTAATTTTATACTATGGTAAAAATTCGCAAATAAAACCCACATTTTGGTAAATAATGTGATTATATTCTTAAATTATAAGGGATATACAAGTTAAAGAAATTCGGATTAACAAATATATTACAGTAAACGTTTTTGAAGATTTACGTAACGGATAAAGGCATGTTAATTACAATAATAACTCAGCATAAAATTTTAATTTTATTATTACATAAAATATATGTCATCGTTATAATATTAATTAAACATATTTATTCATATCGACGTAGCACAAATATAATAATAAAATAAGATATTTAATATAAATCCACCTAAACATATTTCAAACACTACTTAATGTAAGCACTTGTTTGACAAGAATATACTTATTGAACAATATTTAAGCCACATTACGTTTAATTTTTTTACATCTTACATAATTTTATTAAATTTGTGCATAGTCATTGCATCATTAACCTATTAATGTGTTTTTGTTTTGAAAATGATTATTAGGTAACATTTAAACCTTTAAGATTCTGTATAAATTAGACATTAGAAAGTCGATATTAACTTGTAAATATAGAAAGTAGATACTTAAAGGTTTTTTTGCACCCATGTTAAAAATCAATTACCGACATCGCTGATTATGTTTCTATCATCTATCCATTGTGATAGTAGTTAGTATTGTTAAAGGCAAATTCGATATCTGTCCGTATTCAAACGGCGCGTTTTCAGTTTGCAAATATAAAGTTGTATGAAATGTGTTTAATCGTTCTAGAAATATCGTCCACAAATACAACTTCATGTTATTATTACTATAGTCCGACAAGTTCGTTCGCGACCCTCCTGCGGATCGAAAGACATGTAGGGGAGGCAAGGAAGCTTACAAATTTGTCCATTTTGGCAAGTGAAGTAATTTTTAGGGAATACATTTGTGTTTTTGAAGTTGAAGTTAATTTTAGATTTCCTGCAGCCGTTTTTGTAAAATCCTATTTGTGTCGTCATTTGTAAGCCTATGACGATATCTTCATTCCCACACCGCCATTGACAGTTACCACGACAGCATAACCAGTGAGACATTTTTATTCAAATAAGAGTGTTTAAAAGTATATTTATTTCTTTATAGAAATTTCCTTCCTACCCATCGACCTATTCATTAATACGTATTGACACTTAAAAACCTAAGTGTGTACCTATTATCTATATTCTAATTGTGACCATGCTATCGATGGTTAATCTTTTCGCTTTTCCTAATATTTACATAAGTATGTCTGCAGTTGCAATTATTAGTATGGTTAATAGCTTAGTATATAACAATGAGTTTATACTCGTTTTTATCATTCATACAATAGTATCCGTATTAGTGTAATATTCATGTTATCAAGTTGTTATCTAGATTAAATGACTTTATGTAATATATCTGTCCTCCGTTAGAATATTGTTGTGTATTTTTAAACAAGTATAAACTAGAATTACATCTCACCCACACATTTTAAAGCTTTCAGATGGGACATCAGTTGTGACTTTTCACGATGTTCAAAACCCAACGCCACGCGCAGTAATCAATCTCATTTTTAAGACAATTGAATAATATTCCAAAAAAATATAATTAGCAGCGCCATCATGTAACGTAAATCTACATACATCGCAGCTCTGACCGCATATTTATTCATAGTCCAATACTCATACGGCATCATGTATTGTCGAGATTCCTCTTGATCTCCCTCGGGGAAATGTCTATTATGGTGTAATCTTATACTATTTTCATAATTTTCGTTCGTTAAAAAACCTCAGGTGGGTAGGTCTAGGTATATCAGATAGTTGAGATTGTTTCTAAATAATAATTTTAACGTAGTTTGTAATACATTACATAATTCAGAACAAAATTAGTGATTATTATTGTTTTAATAAAATATTGGTATTATTATTACGTCCGACGTGCAGTTTAGGTATGATTCGTTGTTTATGTTTTTTTTTTTTATTTACGTCACTTTTTATAGTTCAGTCAATACGTTTGTGTTGGACAAAATCAATAGAATCCTATTTTTCTTTGCTGCGATCGCCAAAAAATATTAGGCCGATAATTGTTATTACCAAAACGAAGACACGTGTATTGTGTTTAGCGAGCTGTGTGGATTGCGAACTCCTATACCGGTGGTATGGTCCAAAGAACAGCTGTCTTGTCAGCCGAAGTGGAAAGGAAGGAGAAATCGTCTGGATGCCATCTTGCTGAAATCACTTTGTCGGGGTGCCGCGCCACAGGTACGCTTGGCAGAGCGCACGTCAAATCGCCTGTAAAAAAAGGTAAGTCTATAACTTTAGGAACACAGAAAACAATTGACAGTACGTGTCAGGCTATGACTAAGTGTAGGGTGCTCTTAACCTATAGAAAAAATACAAAATAAATATTAAAGTAAATAAAATAAACCGCAATAAGATTAATTTTCCATGTAGCTATTACAAAATTACAAATTACAGTGGACCCCCGGTAGTCGGCCCCTGTCTCATCCGGCGCCCCCTGTAATCCGACATGGTCTATTATTTATTATTGCATATTTTTTGTAAGTTCTATAGCATTAATGACGTTAATTTTATAATAAAACGTAAGCTCTCTATTGTTGTTTAATTTACTAAATTTGACATACATAATGAAGTATAATTAGTATTTCAGAGTACATATATGTACATATGTATATATAATATGTATGTATAAAGAATCTTATCATTGTATCTGTAATTTGTCGGATTACAAGGTACTCTTTTGTAAAAAAATCCGGACTATAGGGGGTCTTAGGCAGTACTCTATAATCCGACGAATTCGATAGTTCGACACTGCCCTGCAAAATGTTTGTCGGACTACCGGGGGTCCACTGTACTACATTTGTAAATAACGAGATACTTTATATTTTCACGCACTCAAAAGTAGTCGTTTCCGACACTTGACACTAACAAAGTTTTACAGTTTCTTTAACAGTTTCTTTCGTCTCTACGAGCGTAAAGTAGAACATTAAAAACCGGTCAAAAGCGAGTACCATTAGCTTACAACATTAGACACTATAGGCAAAAAAGTATATATTTTTATTTTATTTATAATTTCAAAAGTATTCATCACAGGATACTTGTTTCTTAACGTAAGTTTATAGGTCCAAGACTTTAGACATAACAGGGAGGGGGGGGGGGGGGGGGGGGCACCGTGTAAACGACTTTGGTCGGCTATATCTCGCAAATGGTAAAGCTGATAAAAAAGTGTTGTATGGAAACCTACTTTATTTTCATAGTCCATTTCAACGATACCCCACACATGGGGTAATTTTTTTTTATATGAGATCTATATGTGAAGTATCCTCGAACCAAGTTACATACAAATCAGTCCATAAACGTAGAAGATATTCTGCTTTGACAGACTAGGACGGACGGACTGAACGATCTTATAAGGGTTCCTTGTCGGGCTATGGAACCCTAAAAAGGCCAATCAATGATACTTTGCACGATGGGTTCACTTTACCCGTAAGGGAGGTAGATTATCTACCCTAAATATAATCCCACTAATATTATAAATGCGAAAGTTTGTGAGTGTGTGAGTGTGTTTGTTTGTTACTTCTTCACGCAAAAACTACTGAATATATTCCGATGAAACTTTACACAAATTTAGCTTATACATTGGAATAACACATAGACTATATTTCATAAAGATAAGTATTTAAATACCTAAGTTATGACGATAAGTGTTAATGAAGCCGTAAAAAAATTGTAATTTTCGAGCTGTTTTCGCGTACGCTGTAAAAATTGTAAGAGTTACATCAATATAATGTATGGCAGAAATGTTTGTCTCAAATAGTTCTACAAAAAAGTTCGCGAGAGTATATATCTATCTCTTAAGGTTTGCTCACTATAACCTTTTTTATGGTAATAATAAATGTTCTACAGTAGTGCATTACTTAACAGGGTAATTTCATAAGAACTGTATTAATATTTGTCCAAATCAATACTTTATTATTCACAAGCATTTACTTTTGATCATAATTGCCTTTTATACCATTCAATTAAAATAATTATCTTAGGAGATCTCATAGTTTTAAAATACCATACGCTTATGACAGCGCCACGCGCGACGCGCTGGTCGGCCCGTGGCGAGTGTCGGTGGATTTAATGTGTACAATCATAATGTGTAAAATTTTTTCGTCGTATTGAATTTTATTATCACCATAAGTCCACCATCTGCTTAGACTACATAACAAGGGAATCATGCATTTCACCCCCTGGCAGCATGCTTTACACCGACGATGTTGCATTACTGAGCTGAAAATATAATATTCACGAATCACAGGAGGTTTGTTAGAAATGGGCATGTGAGGAGGACCGCGGCAGACGAGATAAATGCATGCCTCAAGGCTTCGTCGTTGTGGTTTAAAGTAGAGCGCTTACAGCTGATTACTAACATGAGGGTCTAGCTCTTCAATGATCAGGAGACTGGACTTTTCGCACAAACGCTTCTCGAGGTCGGCGAAGGTCAAATGCCGACGGATGCTAACGGCCAAATAACCTTTGACAGAATATTTCACCTTATTAATGTAGGGTTTCCAAGTTTACAAGAAAACCTGGCTAACGAGGAGTGGTTGTGCGAAAGAGCTATCATGGCGTCCAAAAACGAATTGGTAGAAAAAAATAATAAAAGAATATTAGAGCAAGTTCCAGGTGATGTGAGGACCTACGTGTCAATAGACACGGTGATGACAACTGACGACGCAACTGTATACCCAGTAGAGTTCTTAAATTCCCTCGACCTATCAGGGGTGCCCCCCAAGTTAGAACTCAATGTTGGTGTGCCTGTCATACTGATGCGTAACCTGGGCGCGCCCAGACTGTGCAACGGCACTAGGTTACGCATCACAGAGCTGAGAAGGCACATCGTCCAGGCCAACATTCTTACTGGAGGGGCCAAAGGAGAGACGGTATTGATACCCAGAATCCCTATAATACCCACAAACTTACCCTTCCTGATCAAACGCCTACAATTTCCTTTAAAAGTGGCAAACTCTAAAAGTAGCCGGCATTCACCTGGGCACCCCCTGCTTCTCCCACGGACAACTGTACGTGGGTTGCTCGCGTATGTCGAGAGCAAGAAATCTTTTTATTTATGCAGATAACAATAAGTCCCGCAATGTTGTTTACCGCGATGTGCTGCAGTAAAATGATTTCTAGCTCTCTACGACCCGAGACAAAAAAAACAATTACTTAAGACAGTATAATCTACTCTCCCGTTCTTTTATTTATCAATTGATCTTTCCAATGCTCAAATTTAAATTGTTTTGCTTCTAAAAATAAAAATAGTTATAGTCACGCAATTTATTTTTCCTAATAAGCCGCGGGTAACACTGCGTGGCACAGCTAGTAATATTTAAAAACCTATTTATTCAGTTTTCTTGACGTGATAGATAAAAAATTG
This sequence comes from Pyrausta nigrata, assembly GCA_949316185.1. Taxonomy (NCBI): domain Eukaryota; kingdom Metazoa; phylum Arthropoda; class Insecta; order Lepidoptera; family Crambidae; genus Pyrausta; species Pyrausta nigrata. The sequence continues at coordinate 9,568,212 of OX438936.1, forward strand.
TGCCAATTACCGCACAGAACACAGATGAATCTTAAGATTGATGCGGTGAAAATGAAAGATCGGAAATATTCCGCAGCAAATAATTGGGTTATCATAGGCTTCATCGTAGGCTCTCCGTAGTTATTGAACGACTTAGTTTTAGATTGAATTAGTTTCCAGTTCGAGCGAGACTTGAGTCTGTATTTATCGTTGGTCGTAGTACTCGTAAAGCTTGCCCACCTTATGTTTTCAATTAGATTCAATAATTGTATTTCACTACCCTTCGAATTCTTGATCTTTTAACATTACTACTACAATATAAGGTAGGCCGAGGCCGAATATATACCCCGCAGCTCTAGTACACACACAGCTCTCAATACTAGAGTATATCCGTCGTCATATGATATTTCGTAACAGACAAATACTTTTTCAAAGTTCTGTACACTACAAATTACCTTTTAAATATGAAAATTAATTACTTAAGTAATATCTGAGTAGATGCTAGTCAATAACTGACACTCGAAAAAGTTGTAAGACACTAAAAAAATATTTCTACAGGTACATATATATTTTTATTAAATCTTTTCAAAGTACATATTCTTCACCAGCCTCTATACAAAGATTCATGCGTCTGAACCAGTTTTCAAAACACTTTTTCCAGTCCGCCGCAGACACCTCGTTCACAGCCCGCTTGAACGCAGCCAGCGCATCTTCCGGTGACGAAAATTGTATCCCTTTGAGCTGATTTTATAATTTTTAGAAATAAAAAGAAGTCACACGGTGCTAGATTAGGGCTGTGAGGAGTGTGTCCCAGGAGTTTGACTGGCGTGCTGTCTAGGAAGTCCCTCGTTTTGAGCGCGGTGTGTGCAGGCGCATTGTCGTGGTGGAGCAGTAGTCCGCGGAGTCGTTTGTTGCTCACAACAGTGCTTGGTCGTTTGTTGCTCACAACAGAGAAAACTTCTGGTAAACATTTGGTAGTAGGTATACCATTCGGCGAAAAGAAGCATCAAGCTTCTTTGATCTCGTGAGGGAATCGACACCAATTGGACAATCAAATCAAAAAAGCTGGCGATCAAAATCTTCCCCCCGCTCTAAGATAGCTTTACTTTGGTAGGCGTTGGTTTATTTTGAAACACCCAAATTGTCGACATGCGCTTGGTTTCTCCATCTTATTGATAAATCCAGGACTCATCACCTGTAACGATGTCGTAAACACGCCAAGACGAGCCTGCTTCAAACTTGTTTAGCATATCACGGCCAGATGGAGCATCCGCGTTTAGTCTGTTGCCAGAAACTACCATGTCAAAACGTCGCCTACGTCAAAAGACGAAATTAATTAACTTACTTAAATATGCGTTATTGAGCCTATATTTTCACATAGTTTGTAAGTGATATTTTTGTTTTATTGTATTTAGTAAATCTAAGTGTTTCAAAGCTTAATTTGAAGCGTTAAAGTATTAATTTTAGTTTTCTGACAACTTGCATAGAAAACCAAAGATTAAAGTAAAATTCAAAACAGACATGCCAAAAGTCTTATAGGTAGAAAATGAATTTTTCTTTTTTTCTTTCAGATCTGAAGGGCCTAGTATATATATAAAAGTATAGGTATTTTTTTAAAAATGCCGACGTGTTGTATAAACAGCTCAAAATATTTCGTAGTTTTTAGGGTTCCGTAGTCCGACAAGGAACCCTTATAAGATCATTCAGTCCGTCCGTCCTAGTCTGTCTAGGACGGACGGACTGAACGATCTGTCTGTGTAACCGACCATCTTGAGCTTTTGGGCATGGAATTGACAGCTAGTCTTAATTTTGGTGCCAGCATTGAGCACAAAGCTCGAACTGCGGCAAAAAAACTGGGTATCCTGAACAGAGTGAAGCGATACTTTACGCCAGGACAGCTTTTGTCACTTTATAAAGCGCAAGTCCGATCCTGCATGGAGTATTGCAGTCACCTCTGGGATGGATCAGCTAAGTACCAACTAGCTGCACTTGACGCGGTGGAGCGCAGAGCAAGGAGGCTTATCGGTGATGAAGATCTATGCGCCAGACTCCACAGCCTGGCTCATCGCCGCAAAGTTGCCTGCTTGTCGGTCTTTTACAGGCTATATTTCGGAGAGTGTGCTCAAGAGTTCCATGAACTCATTCCACCGGCCCCGTTCTACCACCGCACTTTTAGACGCACCGCGGGATACCACCTATATCGCGTTGATATTCCAACGATACGAACTAAGCGCTTCTTATCAACATTTATAATGCGCACAGCTAAGTTGTGGAACTCACTACCCGTTTCAGTGTTTCCAACGGATTACAACCCAAAGACCTTCAAACTCAGAGTGAACAGGCTTAACATGTAAGGGTACCTACCCATACATGTAAAGGGGGGGGGGGTGAATTATTTTTTTGAGCGCACCCCCTTGTGTGTGGTATCGTAGAAAAGGACTATGAAAATAAGGTACGGTTTCCATACAATACTTTTTTTATCAGCTTTACCATTTGCGAAATATAGCCCGCCAAAGTCGTTTAGATGGTGTCCCCCCCCCTCCCCCCCTGTAATTTCTAAAGTCTTTTACCTATAAACTTCAAATCACTCACGTAAAAAAACAGGCGCGGAAACTGATATTTAAAATTGTTTTGGGTATCCCGTGATGAATACTTTTGAAATTATAAATAAAATAAAAATATATACTTTTTTTGCCTATACTGTCTAATGTTTTAAGTTAATGGTACGGAACCCTTCGCGCGCGAGTCCGACTCGCACTTGGCCGGTTTTTAGTTGTTGCCTAAATGAAACTTAAGGTTATTGTAATTTTATTATAGTGTTATTATGATTCATGTGTTTTATTTAAATTGACTTTATCATGAAGTAGGCAAAATGAGGTTAAAAAAATACGTTACTGAATAATATTGTAAGATAGGTTATGTTACTGTCTAATTACATTATTCTAATATTGGTGGGCATATAACACTTTTTTTTGATACAATATCATATTTTTTCATAAATCTCATGAACATAACTCGAAATTAAAAAAAATAGACGTAAGTTTTTTTTTATTTATTTATTAGATTAAACAGTGGCATACATATATAGGTATATTTAACATCTAAAAACCACGGAGGTTTGACTTGATGCTAAATAAATAAGTTCAAGTCAGCATAAGTAACTTGTTAGGTAAAATATTGTGATTAGACAGTATAGTAAAAAAATACATGCAAATAATGTAAGTTAACAACTTTGTTACAGTCAGTAGTAGCAAGGTAGAACTAGGCAGGTAGGTACGTTATTATTAAGTAAGTAGACTATTATTTTTATTCTGTGTAAGTAGATATATAATTATATTGCAGTAGGTAGTAAGTAGGAATATCCAACTATAGGCAAAAACTAAAAACCAGTAACGTGTCAAATCTGTTCGATTACTCTTTGCTACCTTTGACAGATCAGTGCTGCTGTTTATAATGGCGATTGTCTTATAATTATTTTTATAAATTAAGCAATTATTTTGCAAGTTTTTACGAAATCAAATTGAATTTCGCTTACAAGAATGTACCCGCATGTATCCGATGGAAATATTTTTACAAATATTTAACCATCAGTTAAGATGAAATCGGATACATGCGGGTACATTCCCAAGTATTGATGAAATCGAACGCCGGCTCACTGGCGTAGCAAGCACTTGCAAAAATTCGTCGGCTGACTAACGTCCTCCGTAGCTTAGTTGGTAAGAGCACTCGCCCGGATAGCGAAGGGACGTGGGTTCGAGTCCCACCGGATGACACAGTCGATTAATTTTTGTAAGCGAAATTCAAGGCGATTGTCCTGTTTAGTAGAAATGTAAAAAAATAATAGATGAGTTTTCTTTTTGGGAAGTGTTTGTTTTTTCAGTGATTAGTTTTCTCTAATGCTTGAAAATGATTGAAAAATCATGATAGATTAAATTTATTTGCTATAGCAGCTTAATATTGTTTTTTCTAAGAAACACGGCAATAATTATGTAAATATTAAACAAGAGAAATACAAAAGAATTATGGCAACACTTCATAATTCTGTAATTTTCGAAAATGTGATACAAAATTTGTTCTGAACAGCGTGTCTAGTATAAAATACATATAAGTCTATGGTTTAGAAGTTATTGATTAGCATCTGTTTAGATATTTATGAGACGATGAAAGTTCAGATTTTAATGGTAACTTATAGTGTTTAGAACTTATTGACATTTGAAACTGTTCAGAAGTATTTGGTCACCTTGTCTGCGCTAAGAAATATCTGATGCCAACTGTACTAAATAAAATGTACGTGATTGTCGCTTTCCACGTTAGTAGGCTGGAAACATTTAACCGTTCTTAATCACTTTTTCACCATCCGATTTGTAGTAAACCTAAATAGGAAATCGGAAGATGTAATTAAAGGAACAAATTGGATCGTATTTAGCCCAATAGGTCTTCATTTTTCTTTTTCCTAAGTTGTGTTCGATTAAGGATAGTATAAATGCAGCGCTATGATACAAACATCGACACTGTCTAGGGATATACAAAACATAGTATTATTATATTCAAAATATCTCTAGACAGTGTTGATTAGTATATTTAAAACGACTTTTTTTTTAAACAAAGGTTGGCTTTGGACAGCGTCCACACAGCCCTTTCATTAGCTAGAAGAAATTTTCTTTTTTTACAAACTGGAATTTTCACACATTTAAATTAAAAAACGAGTATAGTACTACATATTTTACAGTGAAAAGCGGTCCGGATCAAATGGGAGCGACTTACTTTATTTCTCACATTACCCACAGAATAAATCATTTACTTCATTGGTTTTCTTCTTAGCCTATTATTATGATAATTTCACCACACAATCACAGTAATAGCAAAAAAATATGCTTTTCGCTTCCCGCGCAAAGTTTCTAGTACTAGTCATGTGTCGTCTTTAGATTTAGATTCTATTAAGGATCAGATTTAGGATAGTGGGATCACTAGCTACACAAATAAGGTTCCTAACTGTACCTAGTTATGTCGACAAATAGGATAGTGTAATACGTGCTTAATCGGATGCTAAGAAAACTAAAAGTTTATACGTGTGTCTTTTAATTAACGTCAAATGTTATGGTACAATAACTTCATCATCATTAACATGTCCTATAAGGCGCGCTACCTCCTAAGCGTGATATTTATTTTATAGCACCATTTATTTACATTTTATTCAAATTTAACTTTCTAATCAGAACTCACAACCTCATATTAATTATAATAACTTTCAACTTATAAGTTCGATAAGATTTTTTGGAAACGTGCCGATGTTATGAAACTAATCGTTCTGTTATTATCAGTGTAACCAAAATTGTAATGTATAATTTTATTACAAAACAGTTGACTTCCCGCAACTTAGTACACGCAAATGTCTCAAGAGCTTACTTATTTTTTATGGAATTAGCTTCAAAACTGACGGACTTTCATACAAACTTACCCCTCCCCCTTTTATCCCTGTAGGGAGCGAACTTCTAGAAATCCTATCTTCTGATCTACACAATAAAAAAAACAGCATGGTGCATTTCAAGTTTCTAATCCATATAGTTTGGGCTGTGCGTTAATATGTGCGTAATAATGTTGTCGTGTCACTTTTCCTGACTAATTTTCGTATTTATTATATTATTATTCATGTATGTTTAATACTTAGCTTATGTATTTGAATCTTCCTATCTATGTATCTTAGTATGTATGTTTATTTATTCAGTAGTAATTTAGTTCTACCATAAATTAATTTCTCTACTTTACTTAATATCCCGCCACTTGTTAACTCTCTGCATTCCCATGCGGTTTACTGGTAGAGACTGTTTTATGGCATTAAGTCCGCCAATTGTACTTTCTTTTTTTGGTGCAATAAAGTTTAAATAAATAAATAAATATGTCATTCAGTTTTCCTTTTTATATATTTATTTATTTAATAGTGCATCAACACTCCGTATTTTAAAAAAAATATATTATTTTCATTATATTACCTAGTGCGATGTCATGCCAAAGTACAAGCAAATAAAATTTTGGTTTAGATATCGCGTAAAAATCCTTTAACTGACTGACGCTTGTATTTCACTCGGAAAGCACTTTTTCATCTCTCTTGATCGAAAAGTTTAACTTTCATGTGTAGATAGCCGAGTGGAAATAGTAGATTGTTATACAAGGGTCGAAAGTGACCATTCCACTTGAGAAGTTTCTTCCCCTCTCTTGCTATTGGCGCTCGAACGAAGTGAGAATGGATGCTTTCACCCGAGTTAAACATACTATTTTTCATTTCGACTGTGAGGAAGGAAATAGTGCATTTCTTCTTTTATGTGGTGCAATCGAATTTGCGATCGATTTCATATCCGCGAAGCACCCGACCGGTACATTTTGGCGTTTCACTTGGTCCGCGAGGGACGCGGAAGTGGTAAGCGTTGCCGCTCGATAGTCCACTATCGATAGTTTTTCAAATATCGATAGTTGAGGCAAAAGCAATAGTATCGATAGAATATCGATAATTGAGGCAAAAGCAATAGTATAGATAGTAATGAAAGTATCGATCGTAATGATAGTATCGATAGCTCCGTTAATATAAATACTATCGACACATAGCAATACTATCGATAGTATCAAAGTTCAATATTAAAATATTGTACAGATACTCTCATTAGTGGCCTTTTATTCAATAGTGGGGTATAAAGTAGGAGGGAAAAGCTATTTCCCACCTTGGAACTTTCCGAACAGGTGAGATGAAAATAGCTTTTTCTACCTACTTTATACTCCTACTATTGAATAAAAGGCCACTATCGATAGTTATTGCAATAGTCAGAGCTGTATCAGAGATCGATAGTGATTTTAATATTTAACTTTGATACTATCGATACTATTGCTTTTGCTTCAATTATCGATATTCTATCGACAGTATTGCTTTTGCCCTAACTATCGATACTATCGATATTCTATCGTTACTATTGCTTTTGCCTCAACTATCGAAAAACTTTGGCGCCGCTCTCGGACCTAGTGAAACGCCAAAATGTGTCGGTCGGGCGCGCGTCGCGGATATCAAATGGAACGCACCTTCGATTGCACCACTTAACAAAAGAAATGCACTATTTCTTTCCTCACAGTCGAAATAAAAAATAGGGTGAAAGCACCCATTTCACTCTCGAGCTGTTGGCGCTCTTATATCGTTCAAGCGCCAGAAACTTCTCGAGTGGAATGGGTCACGTTCGTCTCTTGTATAACAATCTACTATTTTCTTCAATAACCTCACTGTTATTACTTTTATTATCACATTTCTCGGTTTCTTGTAACGCCGTGGCACATAGCTGAAAAAGTGCAGACAGCACAAGCGTCGCGAGACAGAACTAAATTTACGATGCGCCCAGCCAATTCTCGATGGGCCCAGCCATATCTTGATGTGGTTAAGTGAACAGTAGGGCAAATCGACAAATAAGTTGCTTACAGCAATCTGTCCAATTACTGAGCACTAATGACCTAGATAGGTGCTTTGATTAAATGAATCGCTTTACTTATAAGTAACTATGAATTAAAATAAATTGCTTAACACATTGAGCGCCATGGTGGTCACCGGTGACCCCCAAACAATATAATTCTATTGTGTCTAGTTCCGTGGCAGTCAAAGCCTTAATCACTTATTTCAAAATTAAACTTTCTTCGTCAGTGTTGGTCAAAAGGTCTAAACGTGTCGATGTAATATAATTCCTCATCGTCTATAGAACCAATCAATAGTTATTATTAATAGTAATTTCTAAGTTAGTGAATACTTGATTGATGAGCATAACAAGATTCCGTTTAACAACAATTTATATTGGGTCAAGATGGGACGCCGTAATTCATAGCTCGGGAAAGCTACTAGCAACAATATTTAGGGGAAGGGGGAGGTGGGTAGATTGGATGCCCGACCATAGCACAAAAACACCGTTATTATTTCGGACCTAAAACCTGAGCAATTATGGGCAAAAATCATATTTCGGGTGCCGAGAGAACAGTAGATATTCGCGGTAAGTTTTCTAAGCTAGCTTTGTTTTAGTAGTCCAGCATGGTTAGTAACCGGTGTAGACAGTTCACTTTCTTAAGTTCTCAAACCTTAGAATTATCTCAATATTTGTAGTAACATTTGTAAAGTCGATTAAAATATCTTTCAACGTAAAAAAATGTACTAAAATAATATTGCCTTCAGAAGTCGAAAACCCCCATAATCGGGGTGGATTGCCCAATCTGGTAGAATACTGCTCGGTATCGCTAAATTCTGGTTTTAGTAATTTATATAGAATTTATATACGTAATTAATATAAAACACTAGTAACTAAACTACCTAGTCAGGTCATAAGTTCTGTCACATGTGTAATATGAAATAATTTAGACATGTTTTTTATTTATGTAACCATTTAAATGGTTGAAGTAGCAAAATGAACTTAATAAAACAGATTCATATGGTATTAAAGTTTATTCAAAATGACCCCTGCGATTTTGAATACAGGCCTTCAATCTGCGCGGCCAGTCGTCTATCGCACGAACGAGGTCCATGTCAATATCGGCGCCTGCTTAATCAAGGATGCCTTAAGTGACTCCAAATCAGGATGAGGCTTTGAGCAGGCCCTTTCCTCCAAGTGTTGCCATATCTTGTAATCTAACGGACTGAAATCTGGACTGGAGGAGGGCCAGTCTTCGTGCCGGATGAAGTCGATTTCACACGCCGCTGGCCAGTATTGTGTGCTTTTCGCTCTATGAGCTGGCGCAGAATCTTGTTGGAATACCCAGTGCCTGTTATTAAACATGGTATGAGAAACAGGTTTTATAAGGTTCTGGAGGACTGTATTTTGATACACAGCTGCATTCGTTTTTACGCCTTTCTCACTAAAATGTACACAATTAAGCCCCAATAAGAGACTCCCAACCAAACCATGAGCGAGGATGGAAAATAACCTCGTTGGACACGCGGAATACGGTTGCTCGCTTCTTCACTGCTGTATGCGTACACCTTATTATTTAGTTTGTTGTGGCTCTCTTCCACGGTGTAAATTTTTTCATCCGAAAAAAGAATTTCCCGATGCTTTATTCCCGCGTACCGCTTCAACAAAGCGCGGCATCTCTTCAGTCTCAGGTCCATTTAACAAGCGTCGAAACGATGTCCTGTTTTTCTTCGATATGCCTAAGCCTCTTCATTTAACACCCTTTTCACCGTGGTCCTGCTTAACCCCATCTGAAGGGCCAACAGTTTCTGCCTACGTATGGGATTTCTTTGAATTCGCGCCTTCACAGCTAGAGTCCTAACAGAGCGAGGGCGACCACTTCTTGACCTGTCATCTACACTAGAGTCTTCATTGTATTTTTTTATAGTACGATAAACGAATCTTTTGGTTATATTAAAATTTTTCAGTAAGTCGAAAATCAGAATTGGCGCGTAACCGCAACGATGCAACGCAATAACCGCGACACGGTCTTCTTTAAGTCACGGTATATAGATATAGAGTATTTTATCTTCATACTAGAGTACCCGTATCGACACACACATGCATACACGTCAGTTACACGGCCCGTTGAGCAAACTTGGGCAGACAAACCCACGAAGTAACACGCGGGGCGCGAGCCGGTTCGCTGTCAAAGACTGACTTTCGAAATGCAGATAGATATCCTTGAACAAAGTAGGTTATATGAAACATGTATAAAATAAACTTTATTTCGGATGACAGCTGTCAAAATTGAAACTGCCATATCTCGGCAACTACCCACCCTAGACTACTGGTGTGTAGGGACACATTGTAGGGCTTAACGACATCTTCATTTCGGATGACAGCTGTCAAAATTGAAACGACAATATCTCGGAAACTATCCACCCAAGACTATGGGTGTGTAGGGACAAATCGTAGGGCTCGACGAGATCTTCATTTCGGATGACAGCTGTCAAAATTAAAACGGCCATATCTCGGAAACTATCCACTCAAGACTATGGGTGTGTAGGGGCAAATCGTAGAGGTTCGACGAGATCTTCATTCCGGATAACAGCTGTCAAAATTGAAACGGCCATATCTCGGACACTATCCACACAAGACTACTAGTGTGTAGGGACAAATCGTAGGGCTCAACGAGATCTTCATTTCGGATGACAGCTGTCAAAATTTAAACGTCCATATCTCGGAAGCTATCCACACAAGACTACTGGTGTGTAGGGACAAATTTTAGGGCTCGTAGAGATCTTTATTTTGGATGACAGCTGTCAAAATTGAAACAGAAATATCTCGGAAACTATCCACCTAAGACTACGGGTGTGTAGGGACAAATCATAGGGCTCGACGAGATCTTTATTTCGGATGACAGCTGTCAAAATTGAAACAGCCATAACTCGAAAACTACCCACCCTAGAGAACTGGTGTGCGTGTTAAAAAAATAAAAACTCTTTTCACTTAACGTGAATTTTACACTTCGGACCAACATTTTCGTAATTTTCGTCTAAGTTACGAATCTGATTATTTTAGGCATAAAAGTAAAACATAAGAAGATTTAGCTGCAAAAAGAAATCTCAAAAAAATCTTAACTTTTATTATATATTTTTTTTTGTTGTTAAGGTCGAAAATTCTCAAAATTTCAGAAAAAAATTCATAACTCGAAAACTACGAAAAATCGTAGAAAGTACATGGGGGTGATTCGGGTACCCCAAGAGGTACTTTATCTCTGAACTTCCGTTTTACCATACTTCTTTGGACACCCTGTATATATACAACTTATTAATAAAAAAATAAGATAATTAATTATTATTATATAGAAAGTCCCTAACATAGCTCATAATATTAATAGCCTGGCAAGCTACAAATAATGTAAACAAAAGGGATGGTGCAGGCAATAAATCATAGTGGCTCGACTTGAAGACGTGTATTGAAGGCTTCTGGGTGGCTTAGGATCATAATAAAATAAACCTCAAGCAGCTTTAGTAGTATAGGTACTCATTTGGACTTTTGTTGTTAATAATGTGTAGTTGTAGTATTTTATACCTGTATAGTAAGTAATCTGGCTCACTATGTCAAAATATCATTAAAAAAAAGCAACAGCAAGTTACATGAAATTGTCAAGTATGTTCACGACTACACATGTAATATACTACCAATCACGTAATCAGCGCTTGATCAGCGTCCAGAAACTATATTGTAGGTCATATTCTAATTATTCTGTATACTTTGTTATAGTCCGGTCCTGATATTTAAATAAAATAAACCTAAAATGTGTAGGTTCATTGGTTTGGATAAGGGATGGTAAGTAACGTTATTTTAAGACTGCTTTACCACACCGAAAATCAAAACTAAATATCAATTCCTCTGTTGACTAATGATGTCCAATTCGGGAAAGAAATTGAAACCACCCTTCAGTAGATTAATACTATAAAAAATAACCATTAGAACACTAAATAAACAAATTTGATCTGTTTGGTAATATGATCTACTAACAATCAACCGATTTTGTGTTTTTGATATAAAATGAGTCAAAGTCCAATTTTGGAATCAATCTATATACAATTTTGTCGGTAGTCTTCTCAATATTTCTCTTTATTCCATGCCATCTCCTCGGTACGACACGACACCTAACTTTTCCTTTATTTGCTCCATGTAGGACTTTCTTAACCTTTCTCTTTTCTTTTCCCCTTCTACTTGCCCTCTATAATCGTTCTGAGAAGGTCATCGTGTCGCACTAAGTGTCCCAGCATCTTTCCCGTCCTGTTCACGATAGTAGACAGTATTTGTCTCTTCATGTCAACAATCTTTAAAAGCACAAATTTTGGAATAGGTATTTTTTTGAACCGGGATTTGAATAAGAAATATAGGTTTTAAGTCTACAGGGAAATAGTACCTAGTAGTACAGTATATATCTATGTATCTTTCGGCCAAGATGATAGGATTCGATAAATGAGGTTATAAATAAACTAGTAACATGTCGTGCGATACTATGGATCGATACAATATTATGTGTAAGAGTGAATAACAAAGCTCAAGCACCGACGACCTATATATTATACAAATACAAATAGATATAATCGAATGACAAAAGTCTGCTCACATTAGATAATTGGTCAAGTGCGTGTCGGAACACGACAAAGTAGGGTTCAGTAATTGCCCGTCTCTCACCATAACATAACCTATAGTAAAATTACAAAGTTATTCATGCAGGTAGTTTTCTATGAGACTAATACGAAATGAATGACACCAATTTTTTAAGTTGGGTGTTACTCATTTAACTAAAGATATGTTTTTTAAGTTAGCTGTTACTCATTTATGATATAGCAAAAAAAGACATCACGTTTTTTAAATTGAAAGTTTGGCCACGTCTATCTTTCTGATAGGAAACGGCGCCAGAATATAGAATGAAGCAACACGTAGGTACATTTATATAAAAAAAAAGTTTCCCGTCCTCAATATAGCTGGGTTGCTAAGTACGTTAGCGAAGCGGAGAAAAACTTAAATGGAACCCTTTTGGCAATGGAAGAAACGAGACTCTTTGATGTTGGGCTGAGTATAATTTAGCTATCTATATATATATTGTACTGCATGTATTTGAGTTGTTTGAAAATAAGCCCCTGCGTGCGAGTGCACAATTGGGATAACGATAGGATGATAATGATGAAGGAAAAGCTTCTCAGAGGATTGTAATTATCTAGCCTTTGGACTTTTAATGACTAGATATTTACAGATTTCGAAAAAAAATACAACTGGTAAGAAAATAGCCAAAAACTTTTGGTATTATCTATAACCGTAAATAGTCGCTTAACTTAGGTTGGAGTACTAGATAAAAGTTTTTGCGACGTTAGTCGACCGTGAATACACGTACGTAATACGACTCTTAATTCAATTACATATTTTTCTGAAATCTATAAATATGCCTACAAAGTTTTATTGATATAAGTACGTAATTTGCCGCCAAATCATCAATTCAGTACCTATCATGTACCTATGCTTTTAGAAAAAAAAATGGTTTTCAAAGCTGTGCGACATACATGACACATCTAACTGTGTTTTTAAACATTAACAACTTGAAAATCGCCAGTCCTATAGAAATGCATATCTTTTTTGTTTAGACTTTAATAAGGATTACCTTTGCCATTCACACTTTTTTCATCTTCTTGTCTATTATAATTTACCAAAATAAGTTTAAAAAACCGTCATCCGTGACATATTTGACGGTTTGGGGGACGCGTCAGGTGGGGGGGGGGGGGGGGGGAGCGGTGAATTTTAAACACCACACCTAGATGTATCATGTCAAACTATATTAATTAGTTTCATTTTCCCATACATGGATTACGTAGTTACTCTACTACTGTACATAGAGTGTTACGTAACTTCGAGAGACATTGGGAGGGGGACATTTCTTACTGACCCTAGAAATTAACGTAGTTAGTTATGCTGATCAAATCACTAGAAGTAACCCCGGGTCAAATATGGAGTTTTCGAGTGAAAAATCTTATAAAGCTATTTCTATGTAATACATTTCACAGTATTTGTTTTTCGCCATAAAGCGGACGAAAACACAATTACAGGGAGGAGATGCCTTTTTTACACCAGTTACGTGACCTGAGTGTCAATAAGACAGACAACGCAGCAGGTCACTGCCACTTAACTACTTTAATAATATTACATGGTTCATTTAAAACGATCCAAGTGTTGATACAAACCTAGTTTTACAGTCAGTTACTGATTAAATAAATTAAGAGCTAGATGGCCGCATTAATCACTTGGTCCATAACATATACAACTATTGATATTTTTAAAACATTTCGTGAAATGAAAAATGTTATTTATTGGATTATAAAAGTCATAGTTTTATAAAAGTTATTGCTTCTTATTACAGGTTATCATGACCATAACCTTATTAATCATGGGCCATAATCAAATTGAGACTCCCTAAGTCTGCTGGAGCTTCGTAAGTTCTACTGGGATCATAATTATTCTCAAAGAGGATATCCTGAATCTCCTGTTGTAACATAGTAAAATATTCAACGTTAGCTCTTCTGGAGACCGTTTGATGAAATAAATAAATTATTTGGATTTGTAATTATCATGTTTTCATTTAAAATCTTCATCGTCTGGAATATTTCGTATGAAATTCTGACGAAGAAACCCCTTCTCTACATCATTTCTTCTATAATTGCCCTTCAGTGAGAAATAAATAGGCAAAATAAATCTAAAACGATACGTTGAGGGCTATCGTATAATTTGAGGTTATATGCGAAATACTTTACGTCAAAAAAGGATCTATCGTCTGTCAGTTGGTGGTAGTATTTTCGATACAAAACGTCAAACAACGAACTTCGTCTCCGAAAGCGGATGCGAAGCGTTTCCTAGTAAGCAAAACGAAAAACGATTATCGTTTTGTCGGATTTCCTTTTTTCGTAGTAGACATTCTGTACCATTATCTAAACAACATTAGACACAATTTATAACTTTTTTAGCTTTAAATATGTTTAGTTTATGGATGGGAGTTCTTTAGCAAAAGGAAATAATAAAGTTAGCCTATATAGATCCCATTACATCTCAAGTATGAGGAGGTACCTAGCGTTCTTACTATTTTTGACTCCTAGGTAGTGTTAAGTCTCCTTTTTCTGTATCGAGCTCTTTCCAGTCACGTCAGATTCCCTTATCTGACCATTGTGATGGAACTTAAGAGTACATCTGTGTATCGGACAACTGTAGTGTTGTAGGAGTAGTTTGAGGTGATGACCCCCTAGTGGTCCACCGCGGGCAATAATCCTATGTGGTGGTAGGATTCGTTAGATACCGTCTGGTAGCTTCCATCCTCCCATTGGAGCCCGACGCCAAGCAGCTTGCTGTGTTCGGTGAGTGGGAGTGCCAGAACCTTCTGGGCGAGCTCGTTCCACCGTCGACTCTGTCTACGCCACGTCCTAGCTTTGTCGAGTCAAGAGCAATCCCATTTCAAATATAAAAAAGTGTCTTTCGAACATAGCCATCTTAACCAAAATTTCTTTAGGAATGTAATAGTAATAAGTTACTCACCCTGCAAGTCAGTCAGCACCACCCGTCCGTCGTAGCCAGCGGTGAGCAAGTAGTACGCTCCCGGCGAGAAGCGAACGCTCCGGACGTCGCCCGCATGCGGCGCGAACCTCTGAAGCGACCGGGAGCCGCGAACGTCGTACAGCGCGCAGGAGCCGTCGTCGTGACCGCACACCAGCAGCCGACCGCTAGGGTCCACCGCGAGGGATGCCACCGCTGAGCTCTGTGTGGACAACGCATAATAAGGCTCCGCGCAGAAGGGCCACCTACCACAGCCTTACTAGTAAAGTCAAAGTAAAAAATATTTTTTTCAATATAGGACAAAAAATGCCAATTATGAACATCAAAATTAAAAATCAGTAATATAACTCAACTGTTTGCATTTTTTATATTCGTTTTGTAATGAGTCCCCGTAAGCACACGTGTAGTAAGTATGAAATGATTTTTGCGTTGTGACTAACAAACAGTTGTCATTTTTGTGCGGGGGTAGTATAGAAAGGTATTATTATAAGTTTATACAGGGTCTAACGAAATTAGTTATCAACCGACAAAGGAGGGTATCTATACATCATACTGAATACGATGGCAAAAAATGAACAATAGTTTTATAGTCATTTCTCAAAGTTGTGTTTTCTAACAAAATAATTCGATTAAAATACTGCTAATGATTAAACACGCTGTATCTTTACGCACACACATGCGTCGTTTCACAGACAGACAGTGTAGTTACACGAACACAATTCAAAGCGCATTCACACACACACAGCTGTAAGATGATTGGTCGAGACGAAAAGGCTGGAGGTGCCTACTTTGTCGACTCTAGCCGCCTCTGTCATCATGATAGTGCGAGAAAGTGACAGCTAGAGTCGGAAATCTTACAGAGAAGACCCCAGGCTGCTACAATTTGGATGAGATGACAAACCTAGCTGGCTGGTATTCGTCTAGGTGAAAATAATAACTACTTACCTGTGCAAGTTAAATGAATAACCGCATTTTTTTTACTTAAGAGGGTAATAGATTTACTTACTTTTACTCTCTTTCAAAGCTGTAATCATCTCCTTCTTATTACCCGTCGAATGTGTAAATTAAAAGTGTAATGAAATGATCCTACCTACCTGATGATAATGATTTCCTGTTACATTTTACCAAGCTTTTGATTTTAAGTTATTGTAATAAATCTGGTATGGTTAGCAAAGTAATAAAAACAAACAATCATTCTAGTCAAATCAATGAACATAAACTTGGATTGCAAAATCGAACTAAGTCTAAGTCTATCGAAGTGTACCTAATAAAGTTTAATCTGAATTTTGCTACTAACAGAATAAGATGTAAAGTGGTTAAGAATAAAATGAAAATGCCATTTTACATAACTTATTATTACTTCCCATCACATTTTAGCAGCACAAGGACTCTAAAACCTTTACACTAACTTAATTTGCCAAAGTCAGTTCATTAAAAAGTACCTGATAACAGAATTTACTAACACTTATTTAAACGTAATTATTTTCAGTAGATTTATAAATTACAAAACTTGTTGAAAATGCCCTCTTTGGGCATTAAAACACACAAGACGACCAATGTGTCACTGTCACTTTTCACCACATTAAATGCGTTCAGGATTCACTGGCGTAAATTGAGTCAGGGGTCGGGGAACGCGTTGACCAGGGTACCGACCCACTGCGACCGATCCAGGGACGCCCGTACTTGCCCGTTAGGTAGGGAGTAGGCACGTAGGTAAATCGCGGTCAATGTGGGCAGGCGCTCCATCTTGCTGAAAGAACATTCCCCCACGACGTCCGCAAGCAGATCCAGTCGAGGGTGGCAGTTCATCAGTTGAAGGTGGCAGCTGCATCAGCTAAGCTAGCCGTCGGGTGGCGGTCAAAAAATTCCAGGACGGCCGCTTTCACTGTCACAGGCAGCCGTGGTCACTTAGTGTCGTCTACAGGCATAAACTGCCCCAATCGCGGAACCGCTGTTCTGCTGCTAAAATTTCCCGTGGGTTCACGCCATTGCATTGTGGTAATAAAATGGCATCGCGTTATGTTACTAAACATCCTCACCATTTGAAAGCAAGTACAAGACTGAGGCAAAAAAACAAAAAACAAATTGCGTGCAATAAATAGGTACACGCGCGGGCGCTTTGCCGAAAGTCGAGAAAGAAAGAGCCGCTGCGCCGGCTACGAGGGATGTGCTTATTGTTCGGTGCGCTCGCGATATCGAATCGGGATATTGAATAACGAATTAAGAGGAATTAATCTTAACGCCACTCCACTCCATATTATTTCTTTCAAAGTGGCTTAGACCCAAAATAAAAAACACAACTTTAGGTACATACCTTATCTTTTAAAATTATCAAAACTTAACCAATTTCGTTGTTTCAGATAATAATAATAACACTACTTAATGCTTCCAAGGACTAAAAGATACTGTTCGTCCTTAGTACCTACATGTGGCATTTTTCTTATTCATTAGTAGACATTCTGATAGTGTCAAAATAAAGACAAATTAAGTGCATTATTACAAAAATATCCGTCCATAACTGAACAATGAATGTTTTAAGATTTTAAAATTCTTTGCTTTGATCTGATATTTGAGTAGATTAAAATTCCTCTCAGCTGTCGTACGTATCACAGGTCGTATCCGCGCACATCACTAAACGCTTGCGCTAATAGGCGACACAGAAGACGTCGCCTCGCTAGCTGCTCGCTTTTCGGCGCGCGCGGCCGTAAGTACGAGTACCGCACGTGGCTTGTCTTGTTCCGTACTGTGTGTGTGTAGGTAGGCAGTGGCAGTGCAGGGTGTCCACGCCGGTAAATACTTTTGTTGTATTTTTATTACCCAATATGAAGTTTACTAAGGATAATTAATTATAAAGCCTACCGCAACAGTAGATTCCAGTTAAATCCATGCCATTCTGTCATCTCATGGAATTTAATACTTAAGAATTATTCGGTTAATACAGGTTCGATAACGATTTTTTAAGAAGCTACGATCGAATGATTTTGTTGTTTATGCTTGTGTCTATTAAGACCTAAATGAAGTCGAGTAATGAAACGATTTACGACAATTCGTTTTCAAAACTACAGAACATTAAATACTTACATAGCTTTTTGGGTCTTAAACTAAAACATAAACGAATAATTAATTTAGATAAGGAAGGAAAATTGGAAGATCCTGGAATAAAAATTAAAGATAAGAAGCTTCATAAAATCGTTGTCACCCTATCCAGTGATACCGACAAACGGAAGCGGAATTATTGGCGGATTCTTTGAAGTTTTAGAGCTGTCTTTAGGTGAAGAAAAGGAACCGAGACGAGAGACAATGTGAACCTTAAATCAATTAAATATGGTTGGATATTTGAATGCTAAACCAAACGTTTTAAGAGTGTTTAATCAAGCCGCCATTATGCTGCTTTGACAAGTAATTTACAACCGTATACCATTAAGTTAGGGCTTACTTTAGATTTGCGCTGGCGGCTTTTTTTGTTGGTGTGCACCCTTGTCAGACGGCTATGGTTGTGGGCGTGCGCACTTGCCAGTGTAGTAGTTAAACGCTGTAAATGGTGTGTTTTTTCACAACTGAGAAATGCGAAAGTTTTGTTGAATATCTCGATAACTAGACTGAATTTTTGGCCCAAATTTGGTGAGCTTGATCAGTGTGATGTATAGATATCCCCCTTTGCCGGTTAATAACTAATTTCGTTAGACCCTATATAAGAAACTAAAAATTCGCACTCAGGCAGGATTTCAACTTACGACCTTTGGCTAGCCGGGCCAACGCTCTTACCCACTGAACTACTGTGCAGTCTATCCAATTCTTGGTCTGTTTTGAATACGTCTTTGTGTGACGTCAGTGACATCTACCCGAGTTGTATTGCAATACCAGTGGGTAAGTGTTTGATGTTACATTTGACTCCGTTTTGAATAGCAGTATGCTTGTAACCTATGAAAATATTAAAAAAAACCGCTGGGAAATAAGAGTCTAGTCTATAACAAATATATTATTTTAGTATGATGACTTTAAACTGTGGAGTTTTTTTTGATGCGAGTAAGTTTCGTCTTCTGCGCCAAGTTTTGCGTAATATTAGCGGTTCGAAGGCTCTTATAAACATCAAATAAACAGTACCCAAACAAATAAGTAAAAGTTCGTCGCACAAACGGTCGGCATACCCAGATTCTCACACAATACAATCTAAATGCAAACAGATTTTGGTATTTCAAAGCAAAGCCCCTTCGGATAGTATTAATCTGCACTATTATATTTCTTTGTGGTTTTCCACAAAAATACAAAGAAATATACTCTTTAAGATGTTTATGTATATATCAACTGTCTGTTCTTTGAATAAGGTAAGTAAATATTATTTTCAGTAGTTAAATAATATATTCGTAGGAAAAAAAAAACACGTTTTTCAAACGCTAACTAATTAACATCCGCCTGTAATCGTCGTAATACAACAAGTACGTACCTACGTACCCGCACGTAAATAAGTTAAATTAAAATACATACATACATACATACAATAACATTGATGAAAGCAACGCGGCATTACAGCGTTAAGAAGCACTTGAAAATTTCGAAAGGCTCTGCCAACGCCAGGGTGGCCGAGAGGTTAGGCAATCGCCCGGTATGCGAGGAACGCGGGTTCGATTCCCGCCTCTGGTGGTCGTTTTTTTCAAGTGCAATAATATATTTAGATTGCATAGTGAAGTGAATGCTTATCACTTAAAAAAAACAATAATTATCTTATTTGCAAGCTTTATCTTTCGATTGTTAAATACTTGCAATAGTATTTCTTTCGAGTGTTGAGGGTATAATCCCAATAACATTGATGAAAGCAACGCGGCATTACAGCGTTAAAAAGCACTTGAAAATTTCGACAGGCTCTGCCAACGCCAGGGTGGCCGAGAGGTTAGGCAATCAGCCGGTATGCGAGGAACGCGGGTTCGATTCCCGCCTCTGGTGGTCGTTTTTTTTCAAGTGCAATAATATATTTAGATTGCATAGTGAATGCTTATCACTTAAAAAAACAATAATTATCTTATTTGCAAGCTTCATCTTTCGATTGTTAAATACTTGCAATAGTATTTCTTTCGAGTGTTGAGGGTATAATCCCAATAACATTGATAAAAGCAACGCGGCATTACAGCGTTAAGAAGCACTTGAAAATTTCGACAGGCTCTGCCAACGCCAGGGTGGCCGAGAGGTTAGGCAATCGCCCGGTATGCGAGGAACGCGGGTTCGATTCCCGCCTCTGGTGGTCGTTTTTTTTCAAGTGCAATAATATATTTAGATTGCATAGTGAATGCTTATCACTTAAAAAAAACAATAATTATCTTATTTGCAAGCTTCATCTTTTGATCGTTAAATACTTGCAATAGTATTTCTTTCCAGTGTTGAGGGTATAATCCCAATAACATTGATGAAAGCAACGCGGCATTACAGCGTTAAGAAGCACTTGAAAATTTCGACAGGCTCTGCCAACGCCAGGGTGGCCGAGAGGTTAGGCAATCGCCCGGTATGCGAGGAACGCGGGTTCGAGTCCCGCCTCTGGTGGTCTTTTTTTTTTCAAGTGCAATAATATATTTAGATTGCATAGTGAATGCTTATCACTTAAAAAAAACAATAATTATCTTATTTGCAAGCTTCATCTTTCGATTGTTAAATACTTGCAATAGTATTTCTTTCGAGTGTTGAGGGTATAATCCCAATAACATTGATGAAAGCAACGCGGCATTACAGCGTTAAGAAGCACTTGAAAATTTCGACAGGCTCTGCCAACGCCAGGGTGGCCGAGAGGTTAGGCAATCGCCCGGTATGCGAGGAACGCGGGTTCGATTCCCGCCTCTGGTGGTCTTTTTTTTTTTTTAAGTACAATAATATATTTAGATTGCATAGTTAATGCTTATCACTTAAAAAAAACAATAATTATTTGTAATAGGCCTCTCAACAATACGTCAATTTATGGTTCCAACCATCGGGTTGCTCTATTACTTAATTAGTGGTTTTGGCCAATGCATGAATGAAAATGTAAATAAATCAAAAATGTATTCTCATAGTATTTGTTTTTGTGTAATGAGGAACAGAATTAAAAAAAAGGCTTCGAAATTTTAGCACCGGCAAACATATAACACAATATTAAACATGCAAAAAGAGCTAAGTTAGACCAAACTTCAGGTTTCTGTCGAACCGAATTCCTCGTATCGTGTTTCAAGATCCATAATTTTGACGACCGTCTTGGTGTAGTCGTTCGCGCACCGGACTAGTAAACCAGGCGGTTGCGGGTTCGAATCCCGCAAGGGGCAAATGTTTGTGTGATGAGCACAAGCATTTGTACCTGAGTCATGGATGTTTATATGTATTTAAGTATTTCTATCCGTTATCCTAGTCACCATAGCACAAGCTCATGCTTAGTTTGGGGCTAGGTAATTGGTGTATTTCCTGACTGAGCTTCTCATACATTTGCAAGACTTCGAGCATATTTTCGTCTTGATCCGATTTAATAACATCACAAAAACTCTGCTAAGAAGTTTGCAAGTTTTACAAAGACTGTACCAAAGCATTACCTTATTTGAATGTCCGGCTGGCGGCGAGATGATATTAGCGCAGCTGCCCGTGCGAAGGTCCCAAAAGCGCACCGACTTGTCCTGGCTGCCTGACACAAACATGGCGCCTCCCCAGTTGTACAGCGACAGGACATGACCAGAGTGACCGCTTAGAGCCTGTCATAAAATAAACGACTGTTAGTTCAGTGTTAATATACTTTACCCTATTAGTATCTAAAAGTACTATAGTCTAACCGTTTTATTCAGATGTCGCCTGCGAGGTATAGAGGTGCGAGGGTAGACGAGCACATGGAATTCGATTGGGTGATTTGAATTGTTAAAAGAATGCTAATTTCAAAATTCAAATAAGCCAATTCACAAGCGCCCGCTGCCCGCATTGCCCAAGACCCGCGTTCTCGTCTACCCCCGCACCCCTTTGCCCGCAAGCGACGTCTGAAATAAGCGGTTGGACTATAACAACACTACGCTCTTTTACCTAACGCCTAATGATGCCGAGGAAAGCAGCAATAGCTTTAAAAAACTCTTATTAATTGTTTTGAAATTTTAATGGTAGTCGCGCGTTTTCAAGTTAGACTATCTGTATTAGGTATTTGACAGCATCAAAGCAACGTCATTTCAAGCAAAAATGCAAGCCGCTGTCAACGTACCCAGAAACTATGCTTTAGCCAGCGTTAAATTTGGCTTTTATACAAAGTACTATAAATAAGTAATTTTAAATTAAAATGCGCATTTTACTCGCCATCATTAATACTCGCAGTGTAGAAATAATATTTTCATTAGTTATTATTTTTTGTACTGAACTACGAGTAAAACATTTCATTTTATAGAAAATACTTGGAATTTAAAATTACAAAAAAGTACTGTACACGAGTATTTTTTGTAATAACGAGACAAAAGGGGCGTGAAGCCAACAAAGGCTGTATTCACTCCACGTGCCGTGGAAAATATTTCGGTCCACTGGTTTTATCAACACGGGTGTCAGATGAATATTACAGGGTAGCACGGGTCATATTGGAAGTCTAATATTGGATTGTGATGGAACTGAATATAACAGGACACTATTATGCAGTCAAGGACATACAAATATTGTCCTTGACTGCGTAATAATAACCTGTTATTAAATAATAAATTAAGAATTAAAACCGCGCACGAAGGGTTCCGTACCATTATCTATAATACAACATTAGACACGATATAATTATGACCTTTATTCAGTTTTAACAAGCAACTACTTCGTCTTAATATCCTTAGAATAACTTGAAAGAATTTATTCTAAGGATTTCTCAAGCTTAACTACTATAATATTTCGTAAACGTAGCATTAAATCGAAATATTGTCTTAGAAATCCCTACGTCATTTTAAAAGACCTACTGTACAATACCCTACATACGATGGGGTACCCAAAAAATGTTTTTTCCAAATATTATTCTACCACTGTCGGCATAGTTGGTAAACATGCATCTACAATATTACAGCTTTCTAGTACTAACGGTTTCTGTGCTAAACCTCAGACAGACAGACAGACGGTCATGACGAAACTATAAGGGTACCTTGTCAGGACTATGAAACCCTAAAAAGTACATCTTTAGTACAAATTAACACTTAACAAAACAAATTACCTACAGAATTCCGTTGGCTATGGTCTCCTATTGACGCCTTTGACCGCATAGAGCGTCACAATGGTTACTATAGGGATGTACTATTGTGGTCTCTATCACACGCTGACGTAAGCGTCTTAACGTTAGTGCATCATCTCACTTGATTGCGTAGTATCAATCGACGCGATCATTTCAAAAAATTGATTGTCTTACAGTGAGCAGTAGTTTCTGGAGGTATAGTCAAGTAGCTGCCAGCTAGCGTCAAAAGATGGAGCTGGAAGTCTAGGAGAATACCAGGCCACTCAGAAAGTATTGCGAAAAAAAGTTTTTATACATGGGAGACTGGCCGGGTAGAATCTTTTTCAAAAATTATAAGTAAAAATAGGTGTTCCATTTTCAAAATTTCCCTACACAATTTTTGCGAGCCAATTCAAAGTATCGTGTCTGACTGAAAAATGAATCTGCGCCGGAAACATTTTAGAGCTATGATTTTTTACGATTTCAAGTGTCGCCTGAAACCAGAAGAATCGTTTGATAGACTTCAAATGGCATTTATGGATGAAAGCCCCTCCAAAGCCACCGTGAATCGTTAGTATAACGAATTCAAACGCGGTCGACCAACCTTGGGGGATGAAGAACGAAGCGGTCGCCCTTTGACGGCTATTACGGAAGAAAACGTGCTAGCAGTGAAAAATTTAATACAAGATAATAGGCGAATTACATATCAGGAGATTCAGCACGTATTAAAGATTGGATCGGGAAGCGTTCACGAGATTCTACACGGGCATCTTCGCGTGAAGAGGATAGTATCACTCTGGGTGCCGAACTACCTCACCGACGCTCAGAAGCAGGCCCGGGTGGAATGGTGCCGTTATATGCTGAACAAGTTTGAAGCAGGCTCGTCTCGGCGTGTTTACGACATCGTTACAGGTGATGGGTCCTGGATTTATCAAGCGCAATGTGAAGCGATCTCGGAGCGGGGGGAAGATTTTGATAGCCAGCTTTTTTAATTTGACTGGCCACTTTGTGTCGATTCCCTTACGAGATCAAAGAATCATCAGCGCCGAATGGTATACTACCAAATGTTAACCAGAAGTTTTCTCTGTTGTGAACAACAAACGACCAAGCACTGGGCTCCGCGGACTACTGCTCCACCACGACAATGCGCTTGCACACACCGCGCTCTAAACGAGGGACTTCCTAGACAGCACGCCAGTCAAACTCCTGGGACACCCTCCTTACAGCCCTGATCTAGCACCATGTGACTTCTTTTTATTTTCAAAAATAAAAAATCAGCTCAAAGGGATATAATTTTCGTCGCCGGAAGATGCACTGGCTGCGTTCGAGCAGGCTGTAAACGAGGTGTCTGCGGCGGATTGGAAAAAGTGCTTTGAAAACTGGTTCAGACGCATGAATCTTTGTATAGAGGCTGGTGGAGAGTACTTTGAAAATATTAATTAAAAATATATGTACCTACCTGTAGAACTCTTTTTTTAGTGTAGCACAACTTTTTGAGTGTCCCACGTATGTACTTTTAAAGAGATTAAAATTATAATTATGCAGTCAATGTAAAAACAAAAATTGAGCCTAAAGTTGAAAGATAACAAATATACTTACGAAATAAAAATATAATATCAGCATAGCAAAATAAACAGTCATAAAATTCAATACCAATTAAAAAAATATAGCAATAAGACTAGTATCACGCATATAGCTGACATTCAACTGTATTAATAAAATTCCGGTTTCTCCTTAGCATCGCTTTTAAGAAGTACATCGTCTCGAATTTAATAAATAAATATAAAAATAAGTCAGCCTATTAGATCCCACTGCTGGGAAAAGGCCTCACCTCAACTATGAGGAGGTACGAGCCATACTTCACCACGCGGGCTCAGTGCGGATTGGTGGAGGGGTGTATGTAAGGCAAGTGACAAACCTTACTGTCAGAAGTTATCAAGCCGCCCTAGGGCCTCTGACTAGGCTTAACGACTAATACCACAGATATTAGCCGGGACCAACTGCTTAACGTGCCTTCCGAAGCACGGAGATGCTTGTCATGGACGTCACTTAAATGGTCGGAATGGTCACCCATCCAATCACGACCGCGCCGTGGGTTGCTTAACTTTTGGTATCACTACCAAAGCGCTGCCGCCACTGCGCCACAAGCACCTCATTTAATAAATTTAATAAAAGCCTACTGTAAAACTCGTCATTGATTGCTTAAACCCTCTGTTTCTTGCGACACAACGTACGTAAACGTACCTGAAAAGTGTTGCCGGTAGCGCAGTCCGTGACGTATATCTTGCAGTCTCCGGCACCGCCGCTGACCAGCAGACTCGTTTTGTTCGACGTATCCTCGATGAAGCACACATCGCGGACCGTGCCGTCGTGCATCGTCAGCTCAACCTGTACCAACAGAGTAATATTGTTTGTTTTAAAAATTATTATATTTTCATAAATAGTCACAATATCATTGTTATGTTAACTACAAACATATTATGTAACAATGATATTTGAGAAGTTTCCACATTAACTTAAAACAAACATGTATTTTTCAGTAGTCACGTACTCCTTGTACGTCGCGCCGTTCGCAATAACGTAGCTGTCAAAAATCCGCGTCATGACATTGGCCATTGGCTTTCAAAGATACTGTATCCCTAATACCTATTAAAATACCCTTTACAAGCGTCTCAAAAATCTCATTAATACTGTGTAGAGGTAACATCTACTAGTTTTAAAGTTGTCTATTTTCGATCACAGAAGCAAAAGAAGAATGATAAAAGTTCAACTTTTCATGAGCTTTGTACTAGAAAAGGATGCTATCGGATAGATTTAGTAAAATGATTACATTAAAATGTGAAGTTAGCAGAATGTTAAAAAAATAAAAAAGGTCATACACGTAAATGAAGTAAAGACCGAATACAGCGGATCTACAGATTTAACGACCTTCGAATACTCGAATACATTATAAAGTTCGAACTTTTTGTTTCTTGAGATTTGTTTGTATTAGGGGCGTTTGAATATTTATTTAGATTCTTTGTCCGATTGTTTGAAATTAGTTTTTATCTATATAAATTACTGGATAAATAGAGACAGCTCCACTTTCGAAACATTCTATTATACTTACAATATTGATGAAATCAGAATGGGTTATGACGCCATTATGATCATCCTTTGTAATTGAATTGGGAATTCGTTTTCTTTTCCCTGCCTTGGGGAAATGATGTGTATTGATAGTTCTACATAATTTGATATGTATAACAACCACTAGTAAAATAAATACGAGTATCTATCCTCAGTAGGTAATAATAATTGAATCAAATAATTACTGTCATATTTATAAAATTAAGATGAGGTTGGCTTAACATTTATTCATAATACCAATGACCAGTAAATAACACTTACAGGAGTAGTCCTGAATATTAACTGCCAGTCAAGAGCTATTTAACTACCTGCCACACACAGGAGAGCATTACCGTCCTCGTAAGTAAGCTCTTAGTTAACCACTCAATTGATTGTTGTAATTATGTTTGCTTGGGCTTGTCACTGTGACACGGTTACGGCAACGAAATGGAATACAGAATTTAACGATCTACGGCCGGTTCCAGAGGTACTTTGACCCCAGTTTAAATCTAACATTTTGTTTGGAAATGTCGTACATAAACTGTCCAAATACCACGAATCGGGCGCTAGATAGTTCTGAATTTTAAAAATGCCTACTGTCTAACAGTTCACACATGCATGAACACATTGATATGTATATCAAACGAAATAACAGGAATAACTATATCATCACTGACGAAGGTCAGTCTTAATTGAAACTGGCGTTTGTAAAATTGCCACATCGTTAAATTGAAATCGATCCACAAGGACGAGTAAGTCTGTGAAAAGTTCAATTACTGAACTGAATAGGCCTCCTTTGAAATTGACATTTCTAGTAGTGTTTTCTTTACACATAGTTGCGTGTGAGTTTATGCAGTTGTCCGTAACAAGGTTAATTTATAAAATCACTTATCTATTTTATTAGGTTAGCTTATCTAGCTATTGGGTTCATTTTTTTCTACCCAAGTTTGTTTATCGTTAAATTATTAATCAAAATACTTACGTCAGTATTAAAACAACACGACTTACTAGACTATTACTGGCTACACTTAGTTACATAGTTTTACTAAGGTTCCTTAATAACACTAGTTGAACATACTCGGAATGATGTTGACTTTTGGCTTAAACAGTATAGAAATTGAATTTTACGTAGACGTACAGCGAGTGAGACACTTTTTAATTAAAATAAGCTTAATCTCGCAAATCGAGTCATTTTGCTTTCGACAGCAAATTAATTTATAACTTTTCAGCTAAGAATAACCTACATCAGCAAAATGGCGCCATTCTCTACAAACGAATTTCCATTTTAATTACTTTACTCTGAATTTGTGGTTAAAACTTGCTAATTATGCCATATATCATTAAGCCAACCCAGCGTCGCGTCGCCGATGGTTACTTCTTACTGGAAATATTGTGAAATCCAAAAATTACAAAACGAGCAGGATATTGATTAATAAAAAAAAATCATTAGAAATGAATATACTTATTAGGTACTTGGTATTACTCGAATACTCGTACATGGAACATCAACATTATTATTTCTTACGGATTAACGAATGTTGACGAAGCTAAGCACGCTCAAAACAAAATGACCGTGGATACTGTGATGGTTGATGAAACGATAGGAAAAAAATGACTACAAAAGCCGGCAAATCTATGCAGTTTTTGTCGACCAAATTAAAAGGCTTGTGAAAATATACTACACAGTGGACGAATACGAGTATTGATTAAGTTTCGCTAGACGAATCGGGGAATTGGCACACTGTGGTGTGATTGACGAAGAGCGTTCAGTGTAAATAATATTTTAGCGTTCAGCTGGCTCTCCAGAAAGTGTGCCGTTTTGATTGACAACGTGTTAGCGAAAAACCTAAACCAAATATGACACAATTACTTTTTCATCTTACCTGTTCGGAAAGTTGAACTTTCATGTATAGATAGCCGGGTGGGAAATAGGTTTTCCCTCCTACTTTATACTGCACTCCTACTATTGAATAAAAAGCCACTATCAAGAGTATCGATAGTAATTTCAATAGTCAGAGCTGTATCAGCTATCGATTTTGATTTGAATATTGAACTTTGATACTATCTATAGTATTGCTATGTGTCGATAGTATTTATATTAACGGAGCTATCGATACTATCATTACTATCGATACTTTCATTACTATCGATACTATCATTAGTATCGGTAGACTCGATACTATCGATATTCTATCGATACTATTGCTTTTGTCTCAACTATCGATAGTCTATCGATACTATCGATATTCTACCGACACTTTTGCGTTTGCCTCAATTATCGATAATTTTGCTTTTGACTCAACTATCGATATTTTATCGATACTATTGCTTTTTCTTCAACAATCGAGTCTATCGATACTATTGCTTTTTCTTCAACAATCGAGTCTATCGATACACTAATTCTTTCCTCACAGTCGAAATGAAAAATAGTATGTTTAACTCGGTTGAAAGTACCTATTCCACTCTCGAGCTATTGGCGCTCTCACTTCGTTCGAGCGTCAGAAACTTCTCGAGTGGAATGTTCACTTTCGTCCCTTGTATAACAATCTAATATTACAAAGGTTGCTAGCTATTACTCAAATTTCTGGATATAAAAACATCTGTTTCCTAGAGAACCAGAGAGACTGTAAAACATTAAATAAGTGTAATCATATCTGAATACAAAGACAATGAAATAACACTAAGTCTGTACTGTTCTTGAGATTGTTTTTTGTACTATTTTATGGTAATTCTTTGCCATGGAAAAAGAACAGCTTCGTATGTGTTTTTAATATTAAACATACTCTCACACTTTGATCCTATATTGGTGGTCCCATTCATCGATTTCTAGCATTACAAATATCAAAATGGTTTCCCTACATAAATGAAATCGATTTCCCAATTCCCACGCCCCGGCTCCAGTATAATGGATATAGGGAGTTTGTAGAAGGGGACGTTTATAAGGGTGGAGATCCACACTACATATAAACATATGAGGTGAGAATGGGTCTCGTTTGAACGAAGAAAAAAGCAGAAAACAAGAAGCCCTATAAGACATTTTATTAATCAGATTCAATAAACGTTTAAGTATAAATCTGGAAACATGTTTCAGTAGTCACAGTTATCAAAATACGATATACACAGCAACATATATCTACAAAATTCTGATGCCAAATAGTAACTAAAATTATTTAGGTGACTGTACCAAATCGGTGCATGTCAGATGTCAATATTTTAGAAGATAATTACAGAGGAGCGTAGAGTTATCCATGCCTCTAGCCTGGGCACAACGAACGAGCGAAAACAATAACGTCATCTCATCATTCTCCGAATTGACTGAATCTTTTACGGAAAATCAATTTTATTTTCCGGTTGTTTTAGCGTTTAATAGACAAAAAATGTATGTAAGGTGTAAAACGTAGAAAGCAAATACGATTTGGACTGGAGTATTCTGTAATATAATATGAACTATTTTATTTGAACACGGTACTTGCTTGTTGAAGTTAAGATTAATTTATTTTCTGATTGTTCTCGGTAATACGTAAGTAGGTAATTGATAAGGCAATTGAAAGCAGCAAATAGAAATAAACTTTGAGTTGTGTAAGCATGGTTGGGTTTGCTTTGAGTAAACGTGAATCTTCGTTATTGAGAAAAATCTTACCTCTTGCCCTTCAAGGTTGCACGTGTGACTATTGAATCGCATCAACTTGACGGTCTTGTCGTTGGACCCGGTGGCCAGCAGGTCGCCCGCCGGGCTCCACGCAAGACAGTAGATACTTCCTTTGTGGTGTTTCGTCCGCTTTAGAAGAACTGTCGGTGCCGTGGGATTGTTGTAGTCCCTGTGTCACAACATACAAAATATATAACCGGGAGATAGAGTTCAGAAAACAATAACTCAGTAACAAGTAATATAACACAAGTTATATATAATTTAATTAATCAGTTGGTTATTTTTTATAATATTTTGTATGTATGATAGTCTATAAGGTATCTATACTATATGCCTGTGTTACGTCCGTAATGACATAAATAAATAGATAAAAATAAATAAATAAATTGAATATTATTGTAATTTAAAACCGCAAAAACTCTAGTTTATTTTTTTATAATTATGTATCAATACACTAAGGAAGGTCCAATTGGAATAATATATGCTTAGGATCTCTAACATCCTAAACGTCTTTATAATAAATATGTGTTTCTTAAAATCCTTTATTCAATCTATTTTATTTCTTCTTTTTATTACCAATTTGAAGAGTGAAATCAATCCCAGAAGGGAATGGTAGCTCTGCGAGAAATATTACACCCTCGCAACAAATGTCACTATCCATCCGCAATTTGTCCTCACAAAAAAGGACATTTGCGCAAAGTGGTTCATTTCTAATGATTTTATTGGAGCCAGCCCCACATTTTACTTGGATTTAAGTCTTTATTCGAACTTGCCCCAATTTATGAATCAAGTAATATATTTTTGTTAAACTATCGAGTTATTACTTTTGCACGTTACGACGATGTTCTGAGGTTTAACATAGTTGCGGTTGGTAGTGGCGAACGTCCCATACAAGACTTAGTCACAACAAATTATTTCATAGTTATGGGTAACTGAGACCGTAACCGACATTCAAAAATAGGTTCAATTTACATAAATAGCGCTCAATGAGTTAACAATAGTTTCGCATAATATCATTTCGCTAAGTAGTCCACTCAAATAAGCAAGTGTAGAGTGCGTGAGCTGGCACCTAAGCAATTTCTTCAGAAATCTCTTCAGGTTGCTTAGAAAGTAAACATACTAAAAGTCCCCGCCTGTAGAGGGGGCGCCGGAGTGGGGAGAGGGGGTTAAAGTTCCCACTTTTGAGTTTTTCGCTGATATCTTTAAAACGGTGCGTCGCAGAGAAGAAGTGTCTTCAACGAGATGAAGGCTAATAAGATTTCCTAGAACTTTTATTTTATACCCTTTTTCGAAATCCTCATCAGTTTTCGAGCATCGCTCCGAAATAGTGAAAATGAATGTTTTTTAGCGTGACGGGCATTACCTGATGTTGAAAACTATAAATTAGGTATTTTATTGACAGCGTAAGTTGGGAGTACCTCCAAGCGGTGAAGGCGGTAACAGTTTGAGATCGCGTTTTCGACCAAAAGCGGGTAATGGAGCGAAAGCGGGTCACCAATTTTTTGTCTTCGATACAGACACCACGGTCCCAGAAAACGAGATCTTGCTGGCTAAAACTCCCATCCCCAGTATCATCTATGCCTTCGGGCTTATGTAATCATCGTCTCTTATCTCATTTCGACTTGTTTGGCAGTAGCCTACCCGGTAACGTAGGGGAGCAGCCACAAGGCCATAAAGATTCTAAAGACTCTATAATCAATAAAAGTTATGAGTTACGAATTCGATTATCCACAATGAGTACTAATAAGTGTCCTGTGTGTAACAAGGACGTCGTAAAAGGGAGTAAGGACGTCACTGAGATGAAAGCAAAGGGAATACTTGGCCTTATCAAACAATATTTTGCCGCTGCGCTAAGGATTGTGGTATTGGCTAATGTAGATGTCAAAGCAATGCCCAAATGTTCTGCGGCATGCCTCCACCGCCAAGGGAAATGTCTCAACGGCGTATCTCTTGACGAAGAGGATGTTAAAGATGACATAGAGACCCTCCAGCAAGAACCATCCACTGAAGATGAGGTAGCTTTTGAAGAAGAACCCTTGCCCTGGCAAGGGTTCTTCTTCAAAAGCTACTTCACTTCTTCTCCAGTCCTGGCAAAGGTCCTGACCTTTACAGCCTAAACGGTTGAGAATATAAGACGATTGTAGTAGTAGGCAAGAGGAAGTATTTGATGTGGTTTTTTTTTTCGCAAATTACACTTTTTCAGAACGTGTTGTTCAAAACGAAAAAATGTGTAGGACATATGTTGCAGAAAATTTTATTAGCTTTCATTACGTAGAAGACACTTTTTCTCTGCGACGCACCGTTTTAAAGTTATCAGTGAAAAACTCGAAAGTGGGAACTTTAACCCTCTCTCCCCACTCCGGCGCCCCCTCTACAGGCGGGGACTTTTAGTATGTTTACTCTCTAAGCACCCTGAAGAGATTTCTGAAGAAATTGCTTAGGTGCCAGCTCACGCACTCTACACCTGCTTTTGGATTATTTTTTGAGTGGACTAAAGTAGCATCACACCAAGATTCGGAAAGAAGGAAAAAACTACCAACCTATATCAATAATACAAGTAACAATATCTTCTACTCCTACAGTGTGTCTCGCGACAAAATACAATCCCGAAAGAATGAAAATTGGTAATAGTTATTAGGAATGACGTTCAGGATTTTTAAAATTTGTTTGTATTTGTTTGCAAACCCCGCGTAAGTAGCAAAAACGTACCTACGCGCGGCGCCCCTACTTAGGGGCTAAGTTGCGTGCACAAGTTGCGTGTCGCTACTGGTCAGTGACACGCTCGCGCGTTTAATTCACCGGCGGCCGCGCGGCTACGTTGCTGGCTGGACGAGAATGAATAAAGTACTAGAAAGAGGCGCTAGATGGCGTTAGAAGCTTCTCGTAGCAGTCAACCCTATCGCGTCGCGTTACGTCACTGAATAGGTTTAGTGTATTATGAATCATATTCCAGAGCAATAAGTATAAAATTATCTTGCAATGGATTTTTGTAGGTGTCTACACGAAAATGTGCTTGACTCTGAGGTGAACTAAATTACGCCATATTATTGACGACATTGAGTAGACATTTCTTTGAATACAATTGCTAAGTCATACTTCTGTACGAAGTACTAGTATTCTGTGCCCAAACTACAAGGATTAGGAATTTGAAATTTTGAACCATGCTTTTTTATAGTGTAGGTGACTCATCATCATCATCATCTTCATTATCAGCCGTAGGACGTCCACTGCTGAACAGTGATCCTGCTATCTTTACAAGATCGTCTGTCTATCTTGCTTCAAGGATTTTTGGAAATTAATTTCTTAAGGGGGTAAAAAAGAGGGGGCATGTTTGTATAAAACTGTCAGTTTTGAACCTAAATCGATAAAAATTGATATTTAGCTATGTGGTTATAAATAAGAAAGACGTATTTTTCATTTTTTTTATTCAACCTAGAGGTGGAAGTTTGTATGGGAAATTATACATTAGCGCGGACTAAGTCGCGGGCAACCGCTAGTACATTATATGTTTACATTTTGCCCTGACCAATTTAATATCATGCCCTGACTAATTTGTTATCCTATAAACTATATATTAATCTAGTTAATGTTTCTGTTTCTGATCTGATTTCACTGAATGCTAAAGTTTAATTTGCCGTTAAAACTTTTCTGCGCAACTACTCGCAGGAGTAGTTTAGTGCAAACTTTGCGATAGCGTATCATTGTTTAGTTAGCTAAATGTGTTTGGTTCGACGGATTAGATTTCAATATTAATAAGGCGCTTGATTTTATACATGAGAGTATCAGAAATAAATATTCACAAAATCTTAAGAGTTTGAGATATTTGATGATGTATAGTAAGCCTGTAGTACAGAAAGCGTAACCTTTACTATTAAATGTGTTTATTTTATAATCTATTTATTATGTATTTTTGGTCATAAAATTGAAACATTAGGTTACGTGCTCGTTGGTTTACACTAGTCACTAACAACATGTATAACAGATATGTAGAGATTTTATTTCTGACAGATTACGACAAAATATCTTAAATCGTTGTGTTGTGGAAAAAGTTTCAATGACTGAATTTTGATTCATTTATACAAATTTTTTTGCACACTATAATTTTTTAATAATCCGAATGATCAACGGCTTTTGAGCTACTTCTGTATAAAGTGATATATAATAAAAGTTATTGAATAATATGATGGATATTATATTTATTTTTATGATTTAAGCAATTTCATTCCAAGTTTTTATGAAAGTAAATGATCAGTATTACTTTTTATACAGGCTGTTTGGTAAATCGTGTGCTAAATTAAATGCCCATGCCCATGGTGCCAGATCGGGTCCATATATACCTATTGCAATCGTTTTTCACCCTAAAAACAAAGAGTTCCCTTGATGACACGGATGGTTTTTTAATATAAGATTTTAAAAAAACTCGATAACTCGAATATGATTTTTCTTACAATAAATGACTACATTTATTGTAAGAAAAATCATATTATTATTTATAAATCCCATTACTCACGCGTAATCAACTCCTTTAGAGATTGGTCTAGTAATAGTATTTTTTCTTAACCCGCCGTTGATTTAAACGACTTTTCTATTAAATCAACGGCAACCATGCTTTCCGTAGCCGGTTTTTTTGTACCAATGCCGAGGGGCCTTGTAAATAACAAGAGGCAATAGTTCGAAGTTCCAGAAGTGGCGGTGAAAGATTTTCAAAGTTTTCGTTGAATTTGTAGAAAGTCCCAAGAGCAGTTACGTTCTCAGCTGCCAAGACTGTACAAGCAACGAGTTTTACATAACCAATGTTCCGATTTTGCATTTG
Source organism: Pyrausta nigrata (assembly GCA_949316185.1). Classification (NCBI taxonomy): domain Eukaryota; kingdom Metazoa; phylum Arthropoda; class Insecta; order Lepidoptera; family Crambidae; genus Pyrausta; species Pyrausta nigrata. The sequence goes on from OX438936.1 coordinate 9,602,939, forward strand.
GAGCGCGAGAATAATTTTATAATGCTGTGTCATTTGATTTAATTTGCAGATTTCAAATTTTATAATACGACTAGGTATGGCGAAATGGTAATAGACTTCAATAGGGAAATAACACGTGGGTCTCCGAATCAATTTTTCGTGGACTTTAGAAATTTAATACTACTACGGTACCTCGATAAATGCCCTGGACCTTTTGTACACAGATAAGCCCACAAGGGTACCTTTTATACATATATTTAATATACGAGGGTCAAACTGAAAGTTCTTAGAACTGGCCACTTATAAACAATATAATAAAAAAAATATTCTAAAATTTGAAAATAGAACTCTTTGCCAATATTACTGAGTATATATTTCATTCATTTGTCATTTGTTTTACGACTTGGCGGCAAATTGAAAATTGTCTGTGTCACGTCAAAATGAATTTAACACGAGAAAATTTTCGTGCAATGATTTTTTATGACTTTCGATGTCATTTAAGTCAACAAGAAAGTTATGATAGACTACTATTGGCCTTTCACGATGAAGCCCCATCTCGTGCGACTGTTTACAACTGGTTTAATGAGTTTAAACGTGGTCGCACTAATCTCACTGATGATGTACGTGAGGGACGGCCTTCTACGGCGACGACTGAAAATAACATCTGTGTTGTGCGGCGTATGATAGAGACTGACAAAAGAGTGACCTATCAGCAGATTCGGACAAGCTTAGGCATCGGTATGAGTCAAGTGCACAAAATCCTCCACGAACATTTAGCGGTCAGGAAGCTTTGCGCCCGGTGGATACCTCATAATTTGACTAAGGCTCAAAAACTCCATCGTGTGGATTGGTGCCGTAAAATGATTGAAAGATTTAACGGAGGTGACTCAAATGCTGTGTTCGACATACTGACAGGTGACGAAAGCTGGATTTACTGTTATGATCCTGAAACCAAAAGACAATCTGCTCAGTGGGTGTTTCCTTTCGAGGAGTTGCCAACTAAAGTGAAGAGAGATCGAAGTGCGGGAAAAAAAATGGTGGCCTCGTTCTTTGGAAGGATAGGTCATTTCGCAACAATTGTGTTAGAGGATCAAAAAACAGTTTCTGCAGAATGGTACACTACCAATTGTTTGCCACTTGTCTTGGAAAAAGTTCGAGAGAAACGACCTCGCAGTAGGATCCTCCTTCACCACGACAACGCCTCGTCGCACACCGCCAAGCGAACGATCGACTATTTGGCGACATCAAACGTTGAATTACTGGGTCACCCGCCGTATAGCCCCGACCTCGCGCCTTGTGATTTTTATTTATTTCCAAAAATTAAAGAAAAACTTAAAGGAAAGCGGTTTATGAATGCTGAAGAAGCGGTGGCTGCGTATCGCGATGCCATTGAAGAGACCCCTAAGGACGAGTGGGCAAAGTGCTTTTCCCAGTGGTTCCATCGCATGCAGCGGTGTATTGACGTCAATGGACAATATTTTGAAAAGATATAATAAAACTAATAACTGGCTAATGTAATCAGTTTTTGATTTTCTAAGAACTTTCAGTTTGACCCTCGTAACCATAACAACTAAGTCTCTTAATAAAAATGTGTCTATTCAGTCGGCCACACGTTAAGGTATATATAAAGTTGAACTACGAAAACAGCTTCTATTACTTAGACAATAGAGGCGGTGGCAAGATCAACATGTATAGTCTGAGTTGCGGCCATGTGTACATTGAAGGATGTTTTTATTTTATATCTACAGGTACCGTAAAAAAGTCAGTTTGTATCGCTGTTGATGGCAGAAAATTAAATGATGTAGAATTCTGTCTATACAAGCTTTATAATATTTCAGATAAGTCAGAGAAATACTCTGCTTAATACATAGCTAAAACACGTAGCATTGATTCGTGGGGTACGCATACATTTGTTCTCCAATATGGGAACTAAGTAAAACCAGAATAAAAACTTTGACTTATGACTTATTTATTCACCTACGTTGCAGTTTTATGCATAGCAGTAGCTGTACTTTAGGTTAAGGTCGTTGCCCTATCTATACCGTGATTAGTCAGCGCTTTCGCAACACCATTAATTATAACACAGAGTACAGAACCTACAGAAGCGACTGAACGGAAACCTGTTTACATGGTCACGTCATCTGGTATTATGCGCCCATATTTGGCTTTCGCAGACTTATTTTGTACACAACGCAACTTGTAATAAAAACCAATAGTAAAAATACCGTAGCTTTTAAGAGTTAATTGGTCAATAGTGTAATAAAATATTTATAACTATTCTGTTTTCTGATAATTGACTGATAAATGTTCGATGAGGTCTTACAATACGCATAGACTGACGGTTCAAGCAATTGAATAAAATACGAGTATAGTGTCAATTGCTGATGGATATCTATCTATAATTAACTTTATAGATTACCAACAATTGAACATAGAATAGATATAATATTTTATATGTCGCAAAAAGAAAGCTGACCGTACAAACTACATAATACGTTATGTAACACAGACTACATTTTTGGCAACGATGGAGTATATTAATGGAAACATAAAGATGTTGCTTTTAGTTAATATTTAACTGAAACCAAGAGTCAGATCCAATCAGACTCTGACGGGATGTCAAGAAAATAATAATTAAGATGAAACTGACATAATTTTAACGATATCATAATTCACATCAAAGAGAAACAATATTTCATAATTGGAGCTGAATTGTGCGAGGTTAAGACGGCGCGCACAGAAAGTCCAGGGTCGATACGGCCAGAGGTCGAGCGAGACAGCTTCGCCAGTGTTTATTATCTCAGAACTCTTTAAAACTTGGGTCATTCAAGAACTAAAGAAATGCAATGTCAACTTGTTATTTTTTCACAGATGATATTAATCCGGTTTATGTAAGAGTTGTTTGGAAAATTTAAGTATTTTCCTGAGTAGCAATTAGAGTTAATTATGATTTTTCAAACAATAAACATATTATGTGCAGTGTTTTGTTTCCCTAAATCCTTGGTTACCATGTCTTGTGCATTGCATGTTACAAAATCAAACTATGGAACTCATTTGGAAGCGGCCGCTCGTTATTTACCTTATAGAAGCATTAATCAAGTTGGGGTGTGTGTGACTGCAACATTTCAGTGAGGGCATATCGGTAGAATAATTTGTGTTAATTGGTGTGTCAGTGTGATGAATCATAGTAGAATACGGTTTTATATTCGATGACGAGCACGATGAATGATGCATTTCTTTTAAAATTAAAACGTTTGTTAGTAGGCACATTACTAATCCAGTGAATAGAAGGGGGCTACCTTACAAACGATCCGGTAGTTATGTCTAGAATGGTTAGCGAGTGTTTTAAATGCACAATACCTCGGCCTCCAAGTCTGCCGCCACAACAACCGTATATCTTCGTTTAGGTGCATTTTAGCTGGAAAATAGTTCCATACAATGTTGTAGAGAACTAAGTTTTCTATAATTTACATCTTAAATTTTGTTTCTGAGACAGATACTCATGGAGGACCTAAAGCACTTTAAAAAAAAAAACCCTTGATTACCTTCTAACTTTAGAACGCTGTGATTCAGTTGTGGCCTAGTCTAGGAAAACAAGTAGCAGAGTAAATGGAATTAAATTACCTACAAAAGGTTTTTTTGCATGGAGGGGGTGGAAAGCACTATTTTATTCATTTATTACCATCCTAGACAACACATTAAAAATTTAAAACTAGCGGACCGTCAGTAAGGTGACGTGACTTAACTAAACTGAAAAATGTAGTATGGGTGATAGATTTTATTGAAATCGGTCAAGTAGTTTTTGGAGTTTATTCGTTACAAACATACACATCCTTCCTCTTTATAATATGTAATAGTATTCCGGATGTTTCTAAGCATCTAGGAAACCTACCGTTTATAACAAAAAGAAATACCCTTCTGACGCAGTCCAGTAAAGAGCTGATAACAATGAAACGTCTTAACAGATTTTAATGAATTGCAGCTAAGAACTATCTTCTTACGTCATCTTGATTACGTCAGCTTTAAAACAAAAAACCGCATCATAATCGATTCATTCGTTTAGGAGCTACCACTTTCGAAGACCAATCTCAGAAAATACTGCCCCATTTAGTTTTTTTTTTGTATTATCATAATAGCTTAGGCTGCTGCGCAGTTTTACATGTTTACACGCTATAGAAAACCTATTCAATTATTTTTACATTGAAAATCTCATTCCGTTCTGCTAAATTCAGATTTTATAAGAACCCATCAAAATTTTCGTATATTATATCAAAGTAAGAGAAGAGATTATTTTACTGATAAAACTACAACTATAAGGCATTGTACTAGACACAAAATAGTGCAAGAGAGTTTACTCAAAAATTAAATATATAAAAACCGTTGAGTAATAATATTTTAGAAATACAAATTATTACTCAAAAACTACAAAAGATCACAGAACATTCATGAGGGTTCAATCGATAGATATAGCTATCATCTGGTTCCAGCTTGACACCTTACAAGAAACATGATGATTTGATAAGATTAGACATGAAACTTACTTGATTTCTTCGATCTTCGGGTACGTGCATATCCTGAGGGTTTTTGTATTCGATCCTACTGCGTATAGCTTTCCATTGGGGTGAAATTCGGCACAGCGAACTGCCTGGAGGTCCTCAAGTACTGTGACGGGTTTAAAGGTGGGTCGCGATCCGTTCACCTCGGCACCGCTGATGTCGCTGGGGGCTGATAACGGAACATTCTGGTGGCTTCCATTTCTTGTCTGCGCCTGCAATCGAACTAACTACATAATATCTATTGTTTTTAAATTAAATCTAAGAAGGTACATAAATATTAATTGAATGAGGAGTTTTTCTGAGGGTACAGTGCAAGGTATTGGAAAAAAGCGTCAAGAGATGGCGTTTGCATACATTTTTGACAAAGTACCATTAAAACCGAGCTAAAACAAAATGATACTGTACAACAGACTGTATTTTAGTACAACTAACAGGGTAGTTAAATATTAACTACCACTTCGAAATATTCGTCAACGCCATCTATTGAGTGCAGAGGTCACGTGTAGCCACCCATTGGATAAAAAAAATATCTTGCTGTAGATGATAACGAATCGGACTTCAAAAATCAGCCCTAGGAATTTTTGAAGTCGGATTCGTCGTCATCTACAGCAAGATTATTTTTTACCCAACTGCGTCAGAATAATGGTAATGAGGTTGCGGGTTCAAATCCCGCAAGGAGCAAATGTTTGTATGATTAGCACGAGCACATTGTACAGTCGAGTTTATTAATATATGAGCATTTTCTAAGCTTGAAATATAAATGTACATGCAAGGATACATTAATATCTAAGTAGATTCCTTAATCATCATATTTGTGGTGAGAGTACCGACCCACCATCTTGCGACCTTCATGAAGGACGACTTTTGGTGTTTCGGAAGTTCCGAGGACGGCTGCCAGCCGACACCGCGCGCATCGCTACATGTCGCTGACGCGTGTAGTTTATTGTTTCGTTTTGTTTATATTTTGTATGTTCGCACTTTTGGGAACAAAGGGTCACTTTTGCAACTTTTTGCAAAAACGACTTAAATATGCAGAAAAAACCGCGATATTTGACTTTACACACATAGTAAAAATGGCGATAATCGCATAAAAAACTTCGTTTTGAGGGCGATTGAGACGTTACATTATTTTGCGGGATTGGTCCGTTCCCTTGAAATATAACGTCACAACCGGTCAGTAGTGTTTTGAAAGCTAAAGTATGACCTTTCGCTTTAGTAACAAAGCGGCACTACGTTAAGTTAAGAATTATTTGTTTACATATTTCTTGAAATATTAACGTTACTTCTAAATAAAAATCACATAAGTTACCAAATTTTGATATTTGTCTGCTGTAAACATAAAGTCACTTCTGTTTCAAAGTAACAGTGAAGCATTAGTGATTTGTAACAAAACGACACTTTTGGGACCCTCCCTCAGTTTATGGCTTGTTTTTCAAAATCGTCATTTTGAATGTTTTTTTTCAATAGTGACTAGTATCTCTCAAAAATTTATCAATGTAAAAATGTCGAGGTTTTATTTTTTAATTTGGGTGATTTATACAGTGAACGCATATAAACTATACTCGGCCAGGCGAACCTTGATCCCTATGACATTGACAGTTATTCTTACGACACAACATTGTAGTGGCGTCACCGTTACATTAGAATTGAATTGGAGGGTTCTAAAAATCCCATTTATTAAGGTAAGGTAGATATATTCCATTACAATGACATTCCGTCGGAATTATAACAATTCTTAACGAAATTATCTCAATCAGTCTTTACGTTTACGTCCTGCAAAAGTTACTTCGTTCAGAAGATATCGACTAGTGCGGAAAATATCGATAAACAAATGTCGATAATGGAAACGAGTGTACATGATTTATAATCATTTAAGTTATAGGTGCTGAGCTGAATGTTAAAAAGTTGCATGAAATTGTTTTTATTTCACTCAAATTTATAAAATATTTCTAGGGACAACAGGTTTTGTTTTATTTAAGATTAGATTTTACTAGTATCAGTTTTCATGTGTGGCATAATTAAGTGATAAATTATGAGTGTCATTGCTTTTTCATACTTAAGTATCAGTACATTCTCTATTGAATAGAACGGAGCGCGGCATACATGCACTCACGATTGTATACCCAAGGGAATTAAAAATTAACTGTAGGACAAAACCAAATAAAACAAAAGCTGTTCAGCGATCATTTATTTATATATTTTAATCTGAATCTGATACTGACATTAGGGTTTGTGTCACGAACTCGGAATCTGAACTGCAGCTGCTGTCGCCTACGTTTATCAAAAACGGCTCATCTACAATACTGCTGTCGTATCGCACGTCTCGATCCCAATCATCAAAATAAAGTTTTAAAGCATTATATTGGCAGTGGTAGGGCGGTAGCCAAATCACTGCGTGACCTTTTAATTTTGCCATTTCATCCAAAAAATATGTCCGCTTGGTTTGCTGTTTCTGCAGGTTCAACAGTTTGCCCAATTCTTTTTTGAACATTTGAATGTTAGCTGCCACACCATTGGCGTTGCAACCACTCTAGGATTTACCCTTTATTATTGTTGCTGGTAGTGCTTTATTCACTTGGACGGAATGGTATGGGGCGTTGTCCATCAAAATATGGTGGAGCTCATTTAAATTATCCATCATCACTTCGTGATCATCGGTCGTTTTAACTGATTTATAGGCCCACAAGCAATTAGGCGCAAAACCTTTGGCTGTACCAGCGTGGCAGATAATCAAACGCTGACCCTTGCCTTCTGGCGCTTTGGTACAGGATTTTGCTGTATCGTCTGTCCATATTTTGGGGACTGTGTGATTGACGTTGAGCCACGTTTCGTCCAGGTAAACCACATTGTCCCAGTTCTCAATAGTCTTTATTTTTCGTAGAAAATCACATCTCATCAGTGCTTTAACCTTCCGCTCCATTAACACTTTCCTTTTGTAATACTTTCCATACCGAAATCCACTTTTTTTTATGACGAGAGAGAAGTGATACCGCCTTTAAATGAATCAGTTGATTTCAGCGACGCTAATAACTTTTTCCTAATCCTGTCCTTACTTGCAAAAAAACATCAGAATTAGAATTTCTGGCACCGACTCCAAAAAATAACATATAGTAAATTGGAAATAGGTTTCTTGTACAATTCCGTAGAACAGTTGGGTCGTTTAAATATTATTTTGTACTTTTTAGTTTAAATTTGTTTATAAAATGTTTAGTTTTAATTAGCACTGTAGTCAGTTTTGAAGTCGTTTTTTTTCTATTTTTAGTTGAAATTTATTGTAAGGTGCAACATGGGTAGACCTACTAAACACGCTGTTCAAATGCGACAGCGTCATTTGGAAGAAAGTAGTAACGAGAAGAAAGACCGTTTAAATAAGAACATTTAAAGATTTGCTAAAAGAATTTTTAATTTAGTTTGTTGTATATCGTATTATCGGTTTTTTTTTTTTAAATCGGTCCACAACTGACTGAGATATGCGGTAACATAGCCACAAAAAAAAACATACAGTCGAATTGATAACCTCCTCCTTTTTTGAAGTCGGTTAAAAAAGTTAAGTTTTATCGACACGCGACCCATCACTAACATGAACTGTCATAGGGATCAAGGTTCGCCGGGCCAGGTATAGATTGATATGTTAAAAACCGGCCAAGTGCGAGTCATACTAGCACGAAGGGTTTTGCATCATTTATCTATACAACATTAGATACTTCACTATATTTTATGAAAATAAAAGGCAAACTTAATGCCAAGTGGCATTCTCTAATCAGTCATACCTTCGAATCACGCAACAGAAATACAACATCTGTGAAAATTTCAACTGCCTAGCTAGATATCACCTTTCATGAGATATAGCCTGGTAACAAACAGAAAGACCGACAGTGGAATCTTAGTAATAGGGTCCCGTTTTTAACCTATGTGTGCGGAACTCGAAAGACGATACATACCTATTTTTGTAATTTATTTGCAAAAAATACTTTTTTTGTAAAAGCCTAAAGCTTAGAAGCGTAAGGTTAAAGCTTATAATTACAGTTCAAATTTTTTTTGTAAATAAAAGTTACAAACTAACTTCACAATATATAAAGCTGATAAGTAACAAATAATATTTTGCTTACCCTAAATCATTCAAACACAACGTTATCTAAATTTATTAATAAAAAGTGGATTACCCATTTTTTCGGGTAAAATCCCAACTTATTTTACAAGAACACTAACACACATAGTAGAGGTTTTGTGTTCCAATACTATATTAATTTAAAATAGGGGTTAAAACACGAAATAACTTAATTTATGTTTTGCCTGCCTATGAAAGGTAATCCCTTGATATTTTTTAGGGATATTGAATTGTTTGTAGAACACTTAACGACACGTAAAGGCATTTTATATCGCGCGAAGTACTGCGTCTGTCATAGACGATGGCGGAACGACAATGGCGGCTGATCGGCTTACTTTGGTGTAAGTGTGTGCGTGAGATCGTGTATTTACGATGATGATTTACGATGGCGGCACGGCGGCCATATATTATTACGTCAATGGTATACATACGTAATGTAAAACATTCACAAAACACGTAGTTCTGTCACCGCTCAGTATTTCGTTTTTGTTAGTCATAACCAAGAATTTATACAATTATAGATACTAAACATAATACAGATGATACTAAACATTACTATTATTACGATAATAACTTTTACAATCGTAATGAAAACCATGCCCAATATCTTCATAAAGATAATATTGAGTATTGACAAAATTATTACTAGGTATTTGATATTAGATTGGATTACGCAGTTAAACGTGGATCATAAGGATATAATATTAGAAACAATGTGGTCACATAATCAAAGCAACTCTATTAATTTATAAAAGAAAATAAAGTAGTTTTTTTTTTATTTCATACATTTTAGGCAGATGCAACTAATAAGTACACCTCTCATTACCTAACTATGCATGAAACTCGTCACATAATATCATAATTCACCATAATAACTTCTAGGTTCTTGTTTGACAATGTTAAATAGAGAACGGCAAATACGGAATTACGAAATCATAAAAGAAACGATGCCCGAGGTATTGACATAAAAGGTGTTACCAAAAAACGGTTTATGACATCATTCATAAGACACGATCGAAGAAAAAACAAACCAATCCATATTAGACGAGTCAATTCAGTAGAATCTCGAAAGTATGCGAGAATATAATAATATTCTCGCATACTGCCACTAATAGCAGTGGAATACTGCAGTTAAGGAGAATTGTGTTCGTTGCTGTAATATTCAGGTCGAATTGATAAAACCGGTCTTGTATTGCCTCAACATTAACACAACCACGTTTATTGACTTTTAAATAGATCACCTGCTGACCGATAACAGCGATGCGAAACGTCACAAAACTTTCGTTGTTTAGTGAATCGAGACAACGCCAATTCATAAATTACATGCCTAAGGTAAGTTAAGGAATGCCACAGAGGCACAGACTAAATATGTAAATTCGATCCTTAAAATTAACCGATCGCAATACACGATAAAACGAAGCAGAATGTTAAATTTTACAATGTCTTCTGCGTAAACGTACACAAAGTGATGCTGCGAGCGTGGGTCGAGACTGGCAAGTCTTGTTGTAAATAGAAAGTGTACTTTACCGCCTTTATTTTCTCGCTTAGTTTGTTTGCCTGCGCGACGAACATAAGACCAGATTTGTCGCTATTCGCCAGTTTTTATGTAGATCTACCTTGGCTTACGTCACCGACTACTTTAACATCGAATATGACTAATTGTAAAAATGTGATGTTTATTACTAGGAATTTGTATCGTTGAACATTATAAATAAGCGACTGAAAAAACATACAAAGAAACAAATAACATACAAAGAGTCAAGTACGCTCGATTTGAAAATTGGAGATCCAATCATAAAGGGTAAAGGTGAAATTCGGTTATTGTATTCTACAAAAATTGTTCCAATATTTGCACATCATCTCGACCAGTCATGTCTGACAGTCATTGAGTATTACGTATTTTAGCTATCTGTGATTCTGTTCGAGGTATATCGTCAGGCATGCAAAAAAGTTCATAGCAAGATAGGTACAAAATTCATAATTGCGTAATCGATGAAGAAACTTGAAAATGTAAGTAGAAGATATTAAATACAACCAACAAAGCGCGTGTCGGACCACGTGTAGCATTGGGTTTTGTAGTTACCCTTAACAATATGCGGAAATATTTGAGCATCCTCAATTATTAAGTTAAGTTTATCGTCCAAAATATAAAACTTTTTGTTTGACTTCGTTCTTTTATAAATATATTATATTGATCGACTTTAAAGTGATTGAAGCTTTATAAACTTTTTAAACCTACCTAGAAGTTTTCACTGTAATCGGCGTCAATTGATTACTTGTTTATGTTAGAATACCGCTTTATTCGCCCTGAATTTATAAAAAGCTTATTTCAAAGGAGCTAATCTGTGGATGAACGGATAGGCAAACAGGCGACGGACTCATGGTGAAGCTATAATGTACACTGTACTGTTTCTTGTTTACTAGCATATCGAACCCCAAAAATAGGTAAGTAATAGCAAGATACCTACGTAGTAAACGTTTTATTGTTGAAGTCATCTGTCCCATCCGCATTGCCGTTTGGCAAATTAATTGTGCATTGGATTACGCAAAATGTTATTCCAAGAAAGTCTTTAATAAATTATTCATGATTTTTGTTGATATTTTCCAATCATTTAAATGTTGTAAACACTTGAAATTCTTCTGAGAGATACTAGAGATTTCTTTTTGAGTATGATAATATATTTGTACAAAAGTAAACCCTAAACTCATACTCGTGATGCCTTAAATAATAATATCTAGTAAAACCCCCACCATTTGAAAGATATAAATCAGTTATGATACAAAATTACCTTATAAAACACAAGTAGTTCATTCACAAAAAATACAATACATAATAAAGTTGACTGTTCACAATTCACACTCGCATTGCAACAACCGTGTAATAAAACAAAAACTGTTCGAATTACCTAAAAACCTAAATTCACTTTAAATAGAAATGCATAATCTGATAAGTGCTGAACGAGTTGCGGTGGCATGGTGTGGTGCGAAAAACGAGTATTGAACATCCGTTACACACGCAGGACGTACGTTGCGGTTCACCGGAGCTGAACGGGCCTGCATACCCGCTCCCGTAGCGCCGCGGCCGCTCGAGGAATATATCACATCAATTCACATCACACAAATGCTCAAAAACATTCGCTAAAGAGGCACACATTAAATTATACACTTCGCTTGGCTTCAATAAGGTAATCATGTAAATAAAGGAACCGAGAAAGTAGGCATAAATTATTTTAAGAAAACGAGACCCACTTACAATAAGATTCCTTATTAAAAAGAAATCGTAACAGTGAGTCTACCTAATGCTCAATGATAGAAAGTCGATCTAATTACCTGAAAAGCGGTGATTCGTTTAGGCGGCAAAACTTGAGGTCTGTCGACAAGATTTTCCATGGAATGTCGCGTAAGAAATCCTTGCTTTTGGAAAGCAGTATTTGTTTTATACGAAGTGCGGTTAAATTTTGTGGCCGGTGCAACGATTCTGTTGCCATTTTCATCGTCATCTTCCCATTCGGTGACAATGTCTGTCCGCACATCCTCTAGGGACCGTGAGCGACTACAAGGGCACGCAGCCGCAGGAGCCGGATTTGGATGTCGCAAGTGACGAAGTTTCTCTCGCCCGTGATAGTAGTCAGAATGGCTGCTCGGCTTCGGAGCACCGGCCGATCTGTAGCTCGGTGATAAGAAGTAGTAGTCTCTCGATTTATTGCTGTACGCACTCATTGCAGAGAAATCTGAGTAAGTTGAACCCTTGGACGATGCAGTTTTAAAATTTCTCAAATCCATTGGATCAGGTGGTCGAAAATAAAAATTTGGTTGGACCTGGCGTGACAGTGGGGGCCAAGGTCTAAACGGGGCGTCAACGTAATGCGGTGGTTTTGACTTCATGTTGGATCGCGATAGTTCATCGAAGCGCGGCTACGTCGGTTCCGTGCGGATGTAGTCGAGGGAACAGCGGCACTGTTGTCACGGGCCGCGAGCGGCGTGCGCCGGCCCACCACCTGCATTGTACCACCATTTCCATGCGTTAGAAAGAGATGAGAATATGGAGAAAGGCGTACTCGGCGTTCCGCTCGATCCGTTGAATGCGAATACAAGTGAAAGGGGTAGCCCGTCCGCGGTCAATGTGGTGAACATGCTCGTATATTGCTTGTAACCAGCGCAACGTACGACCAGATATCTCTTCGCCTATTCTGCAGCAACTGCAAGGGTCGAACAATTGTAGCTGTGCTCAAATTTAATGACTTTTAAGCACGAGCAGATTAACTAGGAAAAATATTTATGTTTTTTTTTCTATTTGGCGTCCCGTTTTCCGTTCCGTATTCCGTTTGAAAAGGCTATTTTTTGTTAGAGTTGGGTGTCCCCACCCCCCGCCAGCTTAACAGTTGTTTGTGCATATGTGAAAAAATCACGGCAGTAGCTATAAATACCGAAATTAAAAGGAAAACTACCAACTCATAAAGCGTAGGTACTTGGTGAAGGAAAATTTTGTACGTCTACTTAGGTAAGACTGATAGGTAGTATCTAAGACAAAAACCACATCTTAGCATTTGAAACATTCAAATACGGAAATTAAAAAACCAGAATTTAAAGAAAAGCAAACTTTATATGCGATTGGGATTTTTGAAATTTTCATTTTATAACTAAAAAAAGGTAAGAAATCTTTCAATAATATATTTAAAGGTTTCTTTTCTTTTTTGTATGTTTCATTCTACAGCTACGTCATCATTTTAATTTCACGTATTATTGCGTAACAAAATATTAAGTTGAGCGGACGTAACACTTTAAATACAAATCAATTCAAAATGGTTATTTTAGGTGTAGCATGAAGTCACGCTTGTTGTAAGACGTATTCGCATGCCAACTTTCGCTTCTTTCTTACGCTTGATTTGCTAAATGTATGGTTGATCGAAAAATATAGTGAATAAGATTATATCTTAAACAGTTTCCTTAACACAACAATGACATAAATCATACTTATTGCGCACGTAGACACCCACTCTACTCTAGAAATACTGCTGGAAAACTCAAACAATAATTAGCTACCTTATTCGTTTTGACGAAGGAACTCAAGGTTGTACCAAATACAGATCATAATAATAAACAACTTTATGTAGCAACTCATCATTATCTTAATTTCAGCCTACGCTAAGAAAATGAATATTAATTAAAACAAGTTTCTGTCAGTGTCCACAACAATATAGCTACTATGTACAGGTCATAAATCATAAGCGATACTAGGCACAGAAACTTTAAAAAAAACAAGAGGTAAACGTTAGTATCTCGTTAGCATGAATTACTGTCTTTACGTTAGAAATTAGGCATAATAAGTAGAAATCGGGTATATTTTTCACTGTTCCGTCAATGTCGACTTGTATATTAGAGTTATTATATACAGGGTGGCCATGTAAATCGTAATTCAAACTAAACAGGGTGAAAGACAATGGAGATCATTCCCGACAAGATATTTTTCTACGGTGTAACTTTTAATCGACTCTATAAGAAAAGTTAGGGCACTTTATATTTTTATAAAAAATAGGACTTTTACGGATTTTTTAAAATAAAATCTATAGGTAAAACCTCATCAAAATAAAATTCAATTTATATGTATTATCACTTCACTCTGTGATAGCGGTGTTTTTGTCCGATTGGTAACTACTAAAACAAATTTTGTTAAATAAAGCTAAACATATTTATGTGTTCCTCATTTTAAATGCTATTAAGTAATCAGGCAAGCTTTTAATACAGTGTCACTATTTTTCCACAGTACGGTTTAAAGTATAGACACAGAATAAGTACTAGTACTCCGTACAGGAGTTTGACTTGGCGATTAAATTCAAAGAAATATCAACTCAATGATATCGCCTCAGAGTCAAGCGCATTTTCGTTTAGACACCAACAGAAATCAATTGTAACCAATCAATTGTAAGACAATTTCATTCTCATAACTCTGGAATATGATTCATAATACACTAAATCTATTCAATGACGATTCATGCGATGCAATAGGGTTGACTGCTACAAGAAGCTACTAACGCCATTTAGCGCACCTTTCTAGCACTTTATTCATGCTCGTCCAACCAGCAACGTAGTCCCATGTGCCGCCGGTAAATAAAACGCGCGAGCGTATCGCTGCTCGCTCGCAACACAAGTTGATTAGCCCATCACGGTTGGTCTTCTTTCTTTTTAGTAAAGATATGAATCTTATTCTCTGAACAATACTAAAACACAAAGAAATCAAGGGTCTTATTATTCTGATGGGCTTATTTTGACGATGTTTTACTAAAATGGGTATTTATTATTAAAAAATGGCATAACTTATTGTTTGAGTCGATTTGAAGTCATATCGTAGAATTATTTCGTGTTTGGAACACCCTCAAACCTGCGTTTGATCCACGATCTACAATGTTATGCCACCCTGTATAATGTAGATTCTACAAAATTAAGAACATCAATTCAGAATACACGAAATAGTTTCGGAGATATAAAGTTTAAATAAAAATAGTTCATAATAAGTTGAAAAAAAAAAACAGTTATTGATCATAAACAAAAGTAAGTTTCATATATTCTGCAACGATACGATCGCCTTAACGGAATTAGAGACGAAAGCGTAACTGATGCCGATATCGTTGGATTCACGATTGATTGGCTATTTGGACAAGATATTGAGTAATCCGGAACAAATTGTTTTGTGTGCTGTTCACACAATTAAGATCATATTGTTTTGCTTTTCACGATCCAATATTTGTATCTACATTTCTTGTAATATTGATGTATACGTAGTAAATGTATAGTACATTACTCACAGTCAAAATGATACTAAAATCAAGATACCAAAAAACTTGCCACACGGTTTAAGAAAAATCATTTACTAGGTACTTTCTTTTAACTTTAAACGGAATTTTGTTATATCACAAAAATAAATATTGGAAAGTACATTTTATAGTAAAAAGTGATTGCTGAGGACCCGCTAAGGACACCATATTTAATTTGGCACACGATGCACACGACACCCAGTATGTCACCAAAGTTAAAGACAAGACAACCAAACGACAAGACCCAACGCCAAAAATAAGTATGTAGATAATATGATCATAGTAATGTATATCGCGATTTAGGAAAAAATAACTAACACAATTTATACAATAGAATCTAACAAAAAATTACGTAAAGTTAGTTCAAAAACAAACCATGACCTGATTATGACTCAGAATGAACCGAAAACCCCTATAGGCTGCGGCAAACATTGACATAGTTACAAAATCCAATTGAAATTGAAGCTGAAACGTCTTGAACAAAAGGGACGCAAAACTTTTAACTAGAGGAAACGTTGTTGTTAAATTGTAAGGGACTTATTTAGGAAACCCAAATATAAAATAAACAAAGGCTAGTACTTATTCTGTGAGAAAGGTTGTTATTAGAAAAAATTTAAGGTTAGTTTGTACGAAAATATGAAACATTGAAATTGCTTTAATGTTTTCTTAATAATAAGACGGCCAATCCAAAAATGGTGATATGCCTATTTTATTTGCTATTCAAGCATTTATCAACTAATCAGTATACGACATTTTATGTATAGAGCAGAATGACTGGTCTGAGATAAACTAAAATCAATAGAATTCATGCAGTAAGGCAGTTAAATGAAACTTGTTTTTAGAAGTTTTAAATTACTTTAGAAGTTTTAACATCATTATAAGTCATAGTATATTTATGTTTGTCTGTTATATACATGTAACAATCAACAAGATGCCTTAATAAATACTATTTCAGGCGGGCTGAGTAAAGAATACGACAGCTGAAAGAGTCACGTCTCGGCAAGAATAAGGCTAAGGCTGTTACCGATCTGTCTTAAAATCAATTGAGACTAATTGACTTATTAGACAGTGAGTTCAACCCGGTTGTTGGGTCAAACTGTATATTTACGACAGTCGGGTTTCTCGATAAATTAGAACTCATCAACTGCAGTACATAAAAACGTGTTTGTTATACGGAATTTAATTGTGATTTACTATAGACAGTGCACCACACTCTAGGTACTTGTTCTGTGGTATAAGCATAACAATTCATTCGGTTCAGCAGATTTTAAGTTTATAGAGAACATAACAAACAAAAAACTTTGAAAGCAATACATTTTTGTACTCCTTATTTCACGAAGGCTGCTAGTCTTGTATTTAATACAACTTTTACTGTTACTATGGTTACACACTTTTATTACAAGACTTGTACCCTTTCTGAACCGTGGCCCTGGGGGCTAATTTATATTTTTAAATTCAATGTATAGAATTCGACTTTCTGCTGTCTTGTTATAGCTTAGATGAGCACTATAGATGGTCTAAAGGAGAGCTGTTAGCAGTTTTAAGGCAGAAAGGCGACAATATGAAGTAAACAACAATTAACTTTATATGTCTTTAAAAGGTTTGATATTTTTTAACTCTTCTTTATTAAAAAAAAAACATGTGCGTAAGTGTACTTCATCGATATAATGAATTTTTAATGATTGTGTTACCAAATCAATACAAAATGTGGATTAGCGATGAATAGTTGGAGTTCAAGTTGAATTGTGAATTTAAAAAAAGTTAAAAAATATTTTTTATAGATTTCTCTATTTTATATGCCTTAATTGCGCCTACCAAAATCTAATCAACACTGTCTAGGAATATTTTGGATTTACTCAATTTACAAAAAAAATATTAAAATATACACATGTATGTTATTTTTAATATTTTTTTAGTAAATTGAGTGAATCCAAAATATCCCAGACAGTGTTGATGTGTGTATTATCATTGTTCATTTCATACTATCGCCTTTATACCCACTGCTCGTAGCTCTTCCTTACACCTTGTATTTACCTGTAAACCAGAAAAAAATTCTAATCCATTAAATACACATTGAAAATTGTAAATCAAGTTAGTAACAATAAAACTATGTTAATCTTTTCTGTTATTTAGTCGTGACGGGTGCCAGTCGTCGGAGTCATCGCCATATAAGGCTGCACTGGTTGTGGCAAAGTACGCGCGAAGTTGACTCCCAATGAGTAAACCTCGTTAAGTGACCTAGCGGAGATTTTCATGTTAATCCTGTATGTATAAGACCCAAGCCACTATTTGTGATGACGAATTCAATGACGACGACGAACGACGATTATTCAATGACGTTTCACCTGTTTAAAGTGTGTTTAGATTGTGGTCGCCAACTCATTACGAGACTATGGTAATCTATGTAAATAGGTACACTGACCTACTTAGTTGAAATGCATTATTTAGTATCTCAAGCGGGCAGACCAATAAAGTACTCGAGTAAAAGGTTTTCGCGTTAACCAAAAGCAGTATGAGATGAGAGATGTTTTCAGAGCTAATTTTCAATTCTCTAACAAAATAATAATGCATTTCGATGCATTATTAACAGCATAAAAATAGAATAAGTAAAACTAGTGTATAAAATAAACGAAATAACTTAAAGAAAAAATTAAAAAGCTTTTATGACAATTGTCGAGCTTGTGGCGTTTGGTGAAATAGGACCCAGTTATTCGTAACTAGGTCTTATTTCGCCAAAGATTTTTAAATTATTTCTTTAAGTTATTTTGTTTATTACATACACTGTTTTTACTTATTCTATTTTTTATGCTGATTTTAATCAATATCCATTCCCTTTTTGTGCTTCTGTATGAGAACTCATCTAAATCGCTATCACAGGCGCTACTGTTTGTACGACGAAAACACTACAATTGTCACGCAAGGCTGACAGATCTCATGATAAGATGACCGACAATTCTACAAATACTTATCTTGTGAAAATTATTCCTGTTTTACACCACAATTTTACTGTCAGTAATTTAGTCAGTAGCATGTTTCCAATTTCTATAGAAAAAATATTTTAAAAATTGCTACTTGTCGCCTGTCGCTTGACAATTATTGTGCAGTAGACATAATATATGTCACTGAAAATTGGTGAAGTAGGGCCCTGGACTCAATAATTCGGAATAAACCTATTGCGATACAAAGTAAGCTAAGTTAGAGACAAAGAAGAACGAGTTATTTTTATTATAACAACCTAGTAGTACCTATGAATGCATTACTTGCTCAAGGAGTTACTTGCAAATACACGAGTAGCACGAATAACAAGGCATTGAACCCTTAGAAGACATATTCAAACTAATGAAAATGAATCACAGACAGTCGTAACGCTCAAAGTAATGGCGAGTTGCCTTTGACGTAAATAACTTTCGTAATAAATAAGTTGCGTTTATACTCGTACGTAACTCATTCATTACGCAGTTATATAGGGTCATAAAATATATTGACACCCTTGAAGCATGGGCGGGAAAGGTGTCGCGTCAGGTTGTACTTAAAATATATAAGGACCACATACGGTTCCGTTGTTCGTTTACCTTTACAAGTTTATACTCCGAAAGTTATATTATTTTAATCTGTCTACGGAAATCTATGAATTGGTATTATAAAATTGTTTCGTGTGATACACATATAACGTGTGATGCTGTGCCTGTGCTAACTACTAACAGTGTAACATAGCGTAGTATTTAGAAGTTACAGACAAAAAAACGGTACCTACTTTCGCGCTTTATTGACACATAACTTGATAGGCTACGTGATCTAAAGCGGCGTCTAATTCAGATTTTTTCGTCAAGTGCCCCTGAAAATTTAATCAACACTGTTTTAACACCCTGTATAAGTATAGCGTGATGGTATTGTTCAAACCGTTCCATGGTGCAATCAAGGAGATCGATACGTAAGCTTTCTTTAACGTAACATACTTCACGCTTATTGCCAATAACGGAACACCGCGAAAGAATTAATAGCTTTCGTAATAATTTGATCAGCACGGAAACAAGTAAATTATAATTTTGTACGGCAACAAGACCGTAACCAAATGTGTTTTTATTGTAGACGTATAAAAACTGGTTATTTACTGGTGACTTACATACTTGTATAATGTTCATGGTAACGTAAAGAAAAGCCCAAATCCTTTTATATGAGAAAACCAGTTTCTGTTTTAGAAAATAGAAAAACCCTGTTCAATATGCCCAACTAGCCAATGAAGTAAAAGTTAGAAATAAGTAAGGCGCTTCTATCTGAGCGCATACTCTGGATGATGTTGTGCTTAGTTTCGAATGTATTGTAGCCGTTCCTGTCACTCTTGCCAGCATGATTGCGTGAGCGAGCGTGATGGCTAGATTCGTTAAATACGGACATCGACATCCGAAATATGGACTGTGATCCGGATTGCTGTTCCCGCTTAAAACCGTGAACCATCCTCAAATTGTTTGATGCGTTAGGTCACGGTTGTGCATCATTACTGTGGTTGATTTAGTTAGTTTGTTGTATTTAGTGTAGTTTTGTATATTACTAAAGAAAAGAAGAAAAACAGAAATAAATTAGGTACTTAAGACTAGCTGTACGGACAAGTTCCTTTAACAACCTAGAATGGATAAATAAAAAGATATCCCTTAATATTTAATAAAATAATTTAATTATCTGTCACTCAATGGATGATTTAAATCTTGATGGCAAGTGAGCAAATCAACCGTTGGAATATTGAATGATCTAAAAATTCACTAGTTTATTTTACTTACCTAAGGACATTTCTAATTTTTTGGTTCTGATCCTTGCCTTGATACATACATACTTTTTTGCTATAGGTAAACACAGTTTAGCTAAATCATTTAAGTCCTACTCGTTGAGAGATACGAATATCAGTTAATTTAATTGTACCTATGTATCGCTGCCATTTACTTTAGATATTACCCTGATGCAAATAAAACAAATAATTCCTTTTTCCTCAACCAAAGAACTACAGTAACATCTCATGTTTGTACCACTCACGAACAAATTACTCTTTTTATTCAAGAGGATAAGACAGACAGTACGTTATTGTTACTAATAAATAATTACCTTATTATGTCCGTATAAGACTATATCGTCATGCCCAAGCGACGAAACTGAATTGTGTCTTTCAGAATCCCAAGCCGAATGCCACACATCTAAGGAGTCTGTTGATGACTTCTTTGTGTCTATGGAACTTTTTCTCGAGAGCGAATTTATTGAACCGACATAATCACGCTTCATGTCTCTTATTCCACTGCTAGTTATGGAGTCCCGTCTATTGTAGTTAACAATATTACTTTTGTTGAGATTCGGAAATGAGCCCATGGAATGTCTCTTGTTGTAATGCCTGTAAGTAGGACTAGGTGTTTCACGACGAGGTGGCGTTTGTGACGGGCTATGCCGATCGCGTCGAAGGATGCTCGGGAACGACGAAGGGTGTTCCATTTCGCGTGCCGGCGATCTCGACATACCCAGCGATTCACGCCGCCTGTTTGTTAGCCATTATTAATACCAGGATCAACATAAAAATATAAAAACAACTGAAAATTGTACGGACCTGATTATAAGTCCATTTGTAGGTGAGATAGACTCTCTGTGGTATCCAGGCGTCGACTCCCTACTATGAAGGTAAAGGGATGACCGATATGGCGTGCTGCAACGTCCATGTACGTCACAATGAGGGTCATGTTCAAAAGTGGAGCTGACAAGCGGCGAATGCCGACCCTCCCCCTCCAGGGTCATACTTCCAAACATAGAGTCCAGCTGCCGCATAGCTATTATTTTCTTTACAGTAGTCATCGTCACAAGTCAACACTTTTATACAGGATATTATTTTAATTCACAACTTTGAACAATAGTTAATTATTCGGGCGATCGTAAAAATAATGCGTGGAATTAAGTGACATGTATGTCCTCTAAGTATGCCGCGACGCGACTGGACTGTTCGGACGGCATTGTGCGCAGAACGCTTACCGATGACTCACGGCGGCATGCGCCTGAGCAACGAGACCACGATTATCGACGTGTCCTACAATTACATAGTAGATATAAATATAGGTGACAAGGAGGTAAATAATTGTCAAGTACAACGCAGAGCACCATCAATAATAAACAAGGACGGTTTCGCATGTAGGCGTCAGCGTCAGTCAAGTAAGACTTTGAAGGTCATCAGTCATCCGTGTTATTGTTAAAAGTCGTCATCTTTTAATTTAACATTCAGTTATAGCCATTAAAAGCGAATAAAACCTTTAAAACTTAGTAACACCGCCCACTCCTGTGCTACCTCCCGTGATATAATGAATGTTTGTTAGCCCAATTTGTAAAATTAATGATAAACTGGGCAGATTTTATGCTTGTGTCTGTAAATGTAATTAACTCGATTAACTGATGTGGCTAATCGAGTTACTTCGCCGATTACACGGTTCCCTAAGCGGCAGGGGTCCCCTGATAAACTAGACTGCCGTATGGCTATCTTGTTAATTGGGAATATACATTGATCTATTTTCTCTAGGTTGTGTAGACATTTTTATTTCATTAATGTAGAGCGAAAATATTTATATCACAAGCAAACCTGGTAAGAGGTCATGAATGCCTATCAGTTGACTAAACTCGACTTCTTGGTACGACATGACGTAAATTTATTTATTGGTCTTTATTGTAGCTTTTTAAAAAAATAACCCAACTGAATCGGCAAATTTCATTAATAATTACTTCGCGAAAATAGGTGAACATCTGGCTAAAAATATCCATCAAGACGGAAGCTCTTATCGAACTCAAGTAACCAATAACGCTCTATCCTCAGGAAACACTTTTGTTTTGCTAGAAACCGATGAGGAAGAAGTTGAAAGAACACTCATGAACTTGAGATCGGACAGCGCTCCTGGCTGGGATAATATCCCCGTCACTTTTCTTAAGCATGCAAGTGACGAAATTGTTCCTGTGGTTACTCATCTTGTAAACTTATGCAGGGAGTATTTCCAGCTCCGTTGAAAAAGTCACTAGTTACCCCTGTATATAAGAGTGGAGATAAGGAGGATATTAGTAACTACAGGCCAATTTCGGTACTACCAGCTATTTCAAAGATTATTGAGACTCTTTAAACTTAAGACTAATAAATTACTTGAATAAATATCGACTTCTGTCCGAGTCACAGTTTGGTTTCAGACAAGGTAAATCAACAGAAGACTCAGTAGCTGCACTGAGCCAACTTGTTGCTTCATCGGTCGATAAAGGAGTTAAATGCTTAACCACATTTTTAGACCTCAAGAAAGCGTTTGATACCGTCTCTATCCCCATTCTTGTCCAAAAACTGGAAGGAATTGGAATTAGGGACGTCGCGCTTTCTCTTTTTAAGAGTTATCTATCCGAACGAATGCAGAGAGTGAAGTTGGACCGCTATACAAGTGAAGACACTGCTGTGACATACGGAGTTCCACAGGGAAGTGTGTTAGGGCCAACGCTTTTTATAATCTATATTAATGAATTATGCAACTTAAAAATTGACCACGCTCACACCTTCTCCTACGCCGATGACACAGCGGTCGTTTTCACTGGGAAGACTTGGGTTGAAGTTAAAAAAAAAACGCAGAAAATGGACTGCGCGTAGTTAGCACTTGGTTAAGAAATAACCTTCTGACTGAACACTAATAAAACAAATTTAATCTGTTTTAGTATACAAAATAAAACACAACCTGACACTGACTTTAGTTTAATAATTCACAAATGCAATATCAATGTCAAAACCAGTAATTGTGACTGTCCTGCTATAAATAGAACTGAGAATACGAAGTACCTGGGAGTCATAATTGATCAGCGGCTCTCCTGGCACGCACATATAGAACTTGTCGCTGCCAGAGTAAGAAAATTAATCTGGATTTTTAAAACCCTGAGACATGTGGTACCGGGAGGGTTGGTCATGTGTCCTCGAGGAATATTCTCTAGGAAATTTATGTGTCACTGGCTCAATCTATCTTGACCTATTGTGTATCAACCTGGGGAGGAGCGAATAAAACAAAAATACTCGAGGTAGAAAGAGCACAACGTGCTCTACTGAAGGTCACGCTATTTAAACGCCGAAGATTTCCAACTGACACCCTGTATGACATTAGCAAAGTTCTGTCAGTAAGAAAGCTGTACATTCTCAGCTGTATATTAAAAAAACATAAAACTACTCGTTATGTCTCTAACAGTAATAAACCGAGAAGAATAAAAATATTGTTCCAGTTTTTACCACCAAAACCGTCTTTGCAAAAAAACAATTTAACAGTCGCTCATCCCACCTATATAACAAAATAAATAAAATCGTGGAGATAAACAGTAAGTCAGTACATGAGTGTACAAAAATTATTTCTAAATTCTTAATGCCTTTGGGTTATGAAGAGACGGAGTTTTTACTAAAAAATATTGAATAAATACACACACACACACACACACACACACACACACACACACACACACACACACACACACACACACACACACACACACACACACACACACACACACACACACACACACACACACAAATACGTACAAACACAAGCCCACAGCACTCACACATGTTAGGTTTATTTTATTTTATTTTTTTACTTTAAAACTTTTTAAACTAATCTTAAGCTAAGTACAGTGTAATGTGTTCTTTAAGTAGCTATGGAAGAGCAAAGGCACCTAGCACAGGCAAATCTTTGCTTAAAAGGTGTCTTTGATCATTATTTCTGTTTGATACAATATTATAATTACCTATTTAAATTTTCAGTCTGTAAAAACTTACGTACTATCCTACATGTATTCAATATGCAAGCCTTTTGTAAGAGTACATAGGTATAGTCGCGTAAATATAGAGCTCTCAGTGATTGCATTAATTGTGTTGGTATGACGCCAGTTGTTGAAATGACTATTGGCACTATTGAGACTTTTCTAAGTTGCCACATACGAGTTATTTCGTCCTTTAGGTCTATGTACGAGGGTCAAACTGAAAGTTCTTAGAACTGGCCACTTATAAACAATATAATAAAAAAAAAATTCTAAAATTTGAAAATAGAACTCTTTGCCAATATTACTGAGTATATATTTCATTCATTTGTCATTTGTTTTACGACTTGGCGGCAAATTGAAAATTGTCTGTGTCACGTCAAAATGAATTTAACACGAGAAAATTTTCGTGCAATGATTTTTTATGACTTTCGATGTCATTTAAGTCAACAAGAAAGTTATGATAGACTACGATTGGCCTTTCACGATGAAGCCCCATCTCGTGCGACTGTTTACAACTGGTTTAATGAGTTTAAACGTGGTCGCACTAATCTCACTGATGATGTACGTGAGGGACGGCCTTCTACGGCGACGACTGAAAATAACATCTGTGTTGTGCGGCGTATGATAGAGACTGACAAAAGAGTGACCTATCAGCAGATTCGGACAAGCTTAGGCATCGGTATGAGTCAAGTGCACAAAATCCTCCACGAACATTTAGCGGTCAGGAAGCTTTGCGCCCGGTGGATACCTCATAATTTGACTAAGGCTCAAAAACTCCATCGTGTGGATTGGTGCCGTAAAATGATTGAAAGATTTAACGGAGGTGACTCAAATGCTGTGTTCGACATACTAACAGGTGACGAAAGCTGGATTTACTGTTATGATCCTGAAACCAAAAGACAATCTGCTCAGTGGGTGTTTCCTTTCGAGGAGTTGCCAACTAAAGTGAAGAGAGATCGAAGTGCGGGAAAAAAAATGGTGGCCTCGTTCTTTGGAAGGATAGGTCATTTCGCAACAATTGTGTTAGAGGATCAAAAAACAGTTTCTGCAGAATGGTACACTACCAATTGTTTGCCACTTGTCTTGGAAAAAGTTCGAGAGAAACGACCTCGCAGTAGGATCCTCCTTCACCACGACAACGCCTCGTCGCACACCGCCAAGCGAACGATCGACTATTTGGCGACATCAAACGTTGAATTACTGGGTCACCCGCCGTATAGCCCCGACCTCGCGCCTTGTGATTTTTATTTATTTCCAAAAATTTAAGAAAAACTTAAAGGAAAGCGGTTTATGAATGCTGAAGAAGCGGTGGCTGCGTATCGCGATGCCATTGAAGAGACCCCTAAGGACGAGTGGGCAAAGTGCTTTTCCCAGTGGTTCCATCGCATGCAGCGGTGTATTGACGTCAATGGACAATATTTTGAAGAGATATAATAAAACTAATAACTGGCTAATGTAATCAGTTTTTGATTTTCTAAGAACTTTCAGTTTGACCCTCGTATTTCGTAAATTTTTCGGTTATTGTTTTTTGGAGGTTGTGGGTATTGGGGACAGCTATGTCAATTAAATGTGCAGTTTTATTGATTTTACTACCATCGTAATATCGGGTCTGTTAAAATGAACGGTTTTGTCGGTGAGAATAGCTCTGTCAAAATATAATTTGTGTGTGGTGTTTTCAAGTACAGTTTCAAGCTGGTATTTGTAATATGGGGTGTTAGGGTCATTTATTAGTTTGAGCATAAGTGCGAGTAACTGGTGAATAACGTTAGCCACTTGATCGTGTCTATATTTGTAGTCTGTCTGGGTGATTGTTTTACAGGATCCTGTTATATGCTGAATTGTTTCGGGGGCACTATTACATTTACGACAGATGTCTGTAATGGGTAACTTAATAATGTGTTCCAATTACTTGATCTTGAATGGCTAAGATAAATCCTTCTGTTTCAGGAAAGAGCTCTCCACGCTTGAGCCATTCGTTCGAGGCTTAATGGTCGACGTTAGAATGGCACAGGTCCTGATAATGATGCCCATGAAGTGATTTCCTTGACCAATCATGTAACTTTGTCCGTCTGTCTGTTTGTTTCTCATTCAATTGTGTAGTAGCATCATTTAAGTTCAACGGAGTTAACTTTTTGTCATTATGTACTACTGCGTTGTGAAGTGAAGAAGTAAGTGCTTTATTGTGAAAGAATGACCGTAGATTTGTAATCTGTTTTGCATGCAAATTCAAAATGTCTATAAATCCCCGTCCTCCGTCTACTCTTCGTAAAGTCATCCGTTGTGTGCAAGATCGTGGATGATGTTTTCGGTGTTTAGTCATACTTGTGTTGATAATGCGTTGTAGTGTAACGAGGTCAGTCTTGGACCAGTTGATGATACCAAATGAGTAGGTGAGGACCGGGATGGCGTAAGTGTTTATGGCTTTGATGGTGTTTTTTGAGTTCAACTGTGAAGTCAGTATAGCATTAAACCTGCGTTTAAAGTTATGAGTTAGTGTAGCTTTTGTTTGTTTGTGTTCAATTAACCTCGACTGATTGTAACCTAAGTATTTATAAGTGTCATTTTCGTTCAATGGTGCGATTGTTTCGCCTGTTGCCATTTGGTAGTTGTGTTGGTAGTTATGTCCTGCTCTAATGGAGTTGATTTTACATTTGTCTATTCCAAATTCCATACATATATTTTGTGAAAATCGTTCTGTTATAGATGCTAAATCGTATAAGGCTTCTTCCTTTTCGCCATACAGTTTGATGTCATCCATATACATCAAATGGCTCAGACACTCTTCCAAATTGTCAGTCTGTCTGTGTGTGTGATTCTGTTTATTACATTTAAAAAGGTATCCTTTATTTTCAGTGTTAAGTAGATTTGATAAAGGGTTTAGAGCAAGACAAAACCACAGTGAGCTTAGGGCATCCCCCTGAAAGATCCCTCTTCGGATTTTGATTTCATCTGTTAGCTGAACTCCACTCTACGTATTAAACTTTAGGTGTGTATTCCATTTTTGTATTATATGTTGCAAGAAATTTGTGATAATAGGATTAATTTTGTAAATATTGAGTACCTCTAACAGCCACGGAGTCATATGCCTTCTTGTAGTCAATGTACATGCTAAATAAATTACCTTTACTTTTTTGGACTTCTTTGAGTATCACTGCATCGATTGTTAGCTGTTCTTTACAGCCTCTGCTACTTTTTCTACAGCCTTTTTGCTGTTCATTTAAGATTTTGTGTTTATCAATATGTTTGTAAATAGTCTCTGTTAAGCACGAAGTTATAATTTTATACATAGTTTGTAAACATGTAATGGGTCTGTATTTCGCAGGATTAGAAGTGTCTTGAGGGTCTTTAGGTATCATGTAAGTTGTGCCTTTGGTTATATATTCAGGGACATCATTTGGGTTTTTGATGAATTTGTTTATGAAATTATGCAAGTGTGTATGTAAATATGTAAATTTTTTAAGCCAATAGTTATGTATGTGGTCAGATCCTGGTGTTTTCCAATTGTGTAATTTATCTAAAACTGTCTGTAATGTTTCCAAAGATATATCATCAAAATTCATTGATTCTACGTCCATAAATCGCTGTTTTTCTGCGCGGATCCATGGTGCTTCATTATCATGTTTCACGTAGTTTTCCCAAATTCCGGACCAAAATGCTTTCATATTTTCTGGCGCTGGTGGTGGGCCTGCTGGTCTAGTTACATTACTGTTTGTGTTAATATTTCGATAGAACTGTTTCTGACTGTTTATAAACTGATTGTTTTGTGTTTTTCGGAGTGTGCATGCTGTGTATCTTTTTAATCTACTGCTTAGGACGCAAAGTTTTTGTTCATGTCTTCATGGATAGTATGTATTTTGTAGTGCATCAAAATTTTATTCACATGGAGCACAAGTTTACGGCCACGGTTACCATTAATATATTGTGTTAATCTACCTATTTTGGTTCTTAACTCTTTGATTTTGTTTTCGAGTCGGAGTTGCCATTTTGGTTTGCAGTTCCTACTGTTTATGTGGGTTCTTTCAGATGGTGGGAGTGTGAGTTTAGCACCGTTCGTTTTAGCCCCCGTCCATGCAGCACTGTAAAGAATAGTTTGGAAAGTGTCATATGTGGTGTCTTCGTTAACATGTCGTGGCAAGATGTTTTTATCTTTGTTTTGGGATGTAGGGTCTTGCAGTTGGGTCAGTAGATGTAAAGTGTAACAAAGCTTCCTGGAATATACCATCTATTTCAAGATTAGGTTCTTAATTTGTGGTTTCTGTATTATTATCCGGACTGTTTGCATTAGTGTGTGGCGCTATAGGAGAATTGACAGATTCACTATTATTCAAAGAGTCATGTATTTGTAGATTTATTGGTGTATTTGAGTTTGTACTTTGTCTTTCCATATTTATGTCTGTTGTCGCGTCATGTTGTGTGTCATCTGTTAAATTTAGTTCATCTGCTACACTTTGCTTAATTGACTTTAACCTATCTTCACTTAATAATTTGTTTAGTATTATAAGTCTTCTCTGATCTGCAACTCGTTGTTCTGTAACATGTGAGAGGTGTGGAAAGGTAGTTATGAAATCTCTATGTATTTTAGTCCTGTAGGTAGTTTTTTCTGTTTCCAATCTAGTAACTGTGTAGTATGATCTCATTATAGCCTCGTTGTGTAAATTAGTCCATCTCATGCGTTGTGTTGTTTGTGTTTGTGGTGTGTGTGGTATGTTGTGTGAAGTAGGAGTTATGTGGTTCAAAATTACATTTGCACTTGCAGGGACTCGTTTGTTTAGTTCAGTTTGTACTTCCATATAAATATTATCAATTTTGCTTTGTGGTAGTAGTTTATTTTTCATAATAGCTCTTCTTTGATCTTCTAATCTTTGTCGAGTGACCTGTATATTTGGGTATTTCTGTATAAATTGGGGATGTAACACGTCTAAGTAGCCTTTGGTGTCTTGTTCTAATTGCGTAACTTGTAAATATGTTCGTAGAATAAATTCGTTAACATCATTAGTCCATTTTCTACGTTTACATGGTTGGTTTGCAGTAGGTGCAGTTTCCTCAGTACTAGGTACCTCCTTCACAACGTCTGCAAGCCTTTCGCTAACTTTGGGAGGTGGTGATGGTGATGACGCGAACTCGGGCTGATGGTAGGATGAGCCGCTTAATACCACGGACGCTGTTTCTAAAAGAGACAGGTTATCTTCGGCTGTAGCATTCTTGTCGACGAAGGCCCGCCTGCTCAGCTCCTCGTCGCCGTTGGTTCGCATGCTGAGACACCTAGCAACGGCTCCAGGTGTGCCCCGGCGACCCCCGGGCAGCGGCCGCAAATCGTATCTTCTTATACTCATATTATCTCCATTTTTGATGGGTTTGCCATTGCCCTGTTGGTCACTCGCATTGTAAGTTCGTTGCGAGTGTCCGCCCCCTACGTGGCTTAGATGTTCAAGCATGGACGAAAGGTTGGACTTTAGGGGGCTTATTATTATTATTATTACCATTTTGGATGTATTTTTGAAAACCTTTGACAAAATCAAATTTTAATTTTATTTAACTTTTTTAACAAATAGTTTAAAAACCATATCTTAGAAATTTTTACGTGAAATCACATTTTAAAAACTGATGCTAAATGTCAATACTTAACGCTACACGATCAAAACTTTTTTGATAACTTTAACTAGTAATTAGGAAAAACGATATAAACGTGAAGAACAAATCTACTCCGCGTGACTACGTTATATCATGAATAAATCACTATCAACTTTGACGCCAAGTACTAGCAACGTTCCTAATTAATTGATATGATATATTATATATATTGATATATTATTATTATATTATTGCAATCTTCTAATCAGGCACATACAGATTACTTAGCTTTCCGACTTAAACTTGTAGACGAAATTTTAAATTTCCATTTCGAAATCTGCCTGCCGCGAATCTTTCGAGGGCAGGCATTCTGCAGCTTCAAGTCATGGCCATTGGTCAATTCACCATCCCCAGCGAGAATCTGACACCAGCCGCAACAGAAAGTCGCAACAGAAATGTTTCTTCTGTTTGCAAGCCGGGCATAAGAACATTAAAACACTTTACCGGTGCCAAGCCTGAATTTGTAACCATGATCCAAAACTGGTCAGGTTTCCCTGTTAACAGGCTCACGGAGGTCAGATGGCAGTCGCTTCACTGTAATTACCTGATCTGCCACATCCTGGATCATGGTCAGCGGACCCTGGGTGCTCGCGTGCGAGTGCACAACCGTATTTATTGTAATATAGGCATACTATATTCGACATACTTATGAGAAATATATTATCTCAAACACTTAGTAAAATTTTTAAAGGATTTTTTTTAAAAGGTACCATTTTATTCGATAACTTTTTGCCATCTTGTAGGTAGGGACATGATCCCATTGCTATAGAAATTTTGGAGCTTCTGATCAAAATACCGCGACAAGTGGTTTTGGCAGTCTACTCGTGATGTTAAAACCGTCCGTAGTGTAGATAACCGTAGAGTTTTTTTTGTACCTAGTTTTTTTCAAATGCGCCAAAACTGTTTTGTGGTCAATTCCCAGTTCCTCAGCTACGTCGTAACTACTGATATGGCATGAATTTTATCCCTAATAAAAGACGACCAGAGCGACGTGCATCTTTGACATCAAAATTTCAAACTCTCACAGACACTGCACTAGGTCCAAAAACACCGCAAATTATTTTCGCGGCTTGCGTTGCATTTTTACCTTTCTTGAAAAACACACATTTTCCTAAATTGAATGGTAATTATCTTCTTTAAAATTAAAATTTTTAATGATACTCAAACCAGCCAGATACAAATAGTACAGCCAATGAGATTTTATTAGAGGTTCATACATACTATAATGCGAAAATACCTTTTTCCCCAACCTAATATTAAAGAGATATTATCTATATATCTTTTCACAGCGGTAATTTATAGTTATTACGAGAGTGTTCCCGAGCAACTATCGAGAAACAAGACGAGACGACAGATATTACGAACACTAGGCTTTCATCGCCTTACCACTGATTATATGCCTTAGATACCACAACACATTAAAACTCTCAATCCAAAAACATGAAATTTATGTCTCTATATGTAGCTCTGTCATTAACTTCATAGAAATATACAGTATATTCCATGATATTGACAAAAAATATGCATGTTTCTTGGTGGAGACTTAGTAATAGGATCCCGTCATCGTACATCTACTTCACGATTATAAACATTGTGCATTAATCACTTACGGATGTAATTATGTTCATAATGCGGCACATACATTTTTTGTCATATTAATTTACCTATATACGAAAAGGAACAGACAAAGTATAGATAGGTATGAATTACCCTGTGCGCCACGCATGACCACCACCATACCAGTTGGCCATGATATTTTGTGTCGGATTCGTAGTTCATTCGAATTCGGCTGTACTACTACTTGAGTCAGAATCTATAAATATAATGAAACTGTACAAATTCTGTATATTGATAAAAAAAACCCTAGTTTATATCTGGAAATATTATTTTTGTCCGTATGTGTATGTGTTTGACTGCTAAAGACTCTAAATATGCTGAACAAGTTTAGTTATGCGCCTGCCATAGTTTAAACATACAGGATGTCCTAAGAAGTATGGAAAAGTGGAAGTCCAGAGATAGATGACCCGAATCACCCCCATGTACGATATGAATGATAAAACGGCAAAAAAATGTTTTTATCTGATGGCTAAATTGTCAATAATTTTCCACCTCGACGTCTTTGAAGGCCGATTTTGCCCAAAAATTGCCTATGCAGTGCTACTTTTTATGAATGATTATTAAAGCTGAGAGACTAGGAAATTTTATGAATCTACTTTAAAACCATGAAACCACCTTTTTATTTTTATTTTAAATTTAAAAGCCATAATTCACCTAACGTGAATTTTACACTTCGGACCAACATTTTCGTCCAAGTTACGAATCTGATTATTTCAGGCATAAAAGAACATCATAAGAAGATTTAGCAAAAAAAAAATTTATTTAACTTTTCTTATAAAAAAAAAATTGTTTAGTTGTTCAGGTCGAACATTCTCAAATATTCAAAAAAAAAATCATAAACTCCTACGAAAAATCGCGGAGCATACATGGGGGTGATTCGGGTACCCCAAGAGGTAATCTATCTCTGAACTACCGCTTTAACATACTTCTTAGGGACACCATGTATATAGTTCGGGTATCGGGTACGTACCATCTCGGCCCATTTCGTTAAAATGTCGTTAGACAATTACAATGTAAGGTCTAAAATTCTAGCGTCGTGTGTCGGTGTCAGATATGTTTAGTGTTGCAGAAAAAGTCTTAAGAATTTTTATAATGGGACTTAGTTGTTTATAAAGACTTAGTTATTTGATTTATTTCAACTAAAGACTCGGCGGACTCAGCCCCAAAAATTAGTCACGAGGTGTCGTAGAAATTACTACAGTTTTTAAAAGATTTGAAGACTCTCGATTCAGTTGACTAAATTTTAAACACACACATGAAAACTTCACTTAAGAGTCACGTAAGGGTACACGCGTTTGTTATCGCCGTTTTGGCATTTTCGGAATCGGCGTTTGGCTGTCATGTTTCTAAGAATTAAAATTGCCTTAAGCAAAGTTAGGGTGGGGGCCAAAGTCTGCTAAATTACACTAGAAAAAATTTAATAGATTCGTAATCGAATAGCAAGTAATTGACAGTTCTAGTATGAGCGAAATGTCAAAAAGTATGATATTTAATACGATTCTATTACAATTTCGCTATTGTAATTTAGTAGACTTGGGTCCCAGGTTTAATATGAATTTTTGTTCGCCCTTCGAATACGCCCAGGTACTAGGTACAGTCGGCAGCAATTAGATAGCGACATCCAAGGCTGTCAAATATTAACTATTACATATACAGCCTAAGTGATCAAAAATATCGATACACCCGAGACGCTCATATAGAAAGAGATATTTCATTCGTCAAAAGTTACGGAACGCAAATGTCACCAATTATATCAGCTCTACCAGGGCGCCACTTATATGACGACAGCCAAATCACCATATGTAACTAAGCAACATCCCTTCGATACAACTGCAAAATTACACCCTTTGCAATGAGCATAGAGCTTAAAATAAATTACTTGCTGTGAAGTAACAACGATGACAGTTATCTGAGATTAAGGTGACAAGCGTCTATCTCTTTCTTTCCTCTAAAACGTTGTATATAACTATCTTTGTCATTTCGTGCGTGACGTCATTGCCATGTGTTTTGTTTTTAGTTCAATAGATTTGAATAATATCTCAAAATATTAATACCAATTTCGACATATTATTTCACATATCACGTATATATATAATAAATTAAACTGATTGTTTGTGTCACTTTTTTTTATTAACGATAGAGATGCGTTTTGAAAAATGAACCTTAAAAAAACAAATAAAATTAGAACGGAACATGTAAATGTTTTTACATCTCACCTGTTCGGAAAGTTGAACTTTCATGTGTAGATAGCCGGGTGGGAAACAGCTTTTCCCTCCTAATTTATACTCCTACTATTGAATAAAAGGCCACTATCGAGAGTATCGATAGTTATTGCAATAGTCAGAGCTGTATCAGCTATCGATAGTAATTTTAATATTGAACTTTGACTCTATCGATAGTATCGATAGTATTGCTGTGTCGATAGTATTTATACTAACGGAGCTATCGATAGTATCATTACTATCGATACAATCTATATTCTATCGATACTATTGCTTTAGCCTAGACTATTGATATTTGATAGTCTATAGATACTATCGATATTTTATCGATACTACTGCTTTTGCCTCAACTATCGATATTTTATCGACACTATTGCTTTTGTCTCAACTATCGATAGTCTATCGATACTATCGATATTCTATCGATAGTATTGCTTTTGCCTCAACTATCGTGTCTATCGATACACTATTTCTTTCTTCACAGGCGAAATGAAAAATAGTATGTTTAACTCAGTTAAAAGCAGCCATTCCACTCTCGAGCTATTGGCGCTCTCACTTCGTTCGAGCGCCAGAGACAATCTACTATTAAATGTAATTTAAAATAATGATTAAACGTATAGGTTATTGGTTTATATGGAGGTGTCAATGAGACAACTTCATTCGCGTGGATCGAGATAAAGAATGTATGTTACTACTTCGTTACCAAATTACATTCAAATCCGTCCGGCGATTTTATTTTAGAAGAGTAACAAACACACACTAAGTATCAGCTTTATGATTATTAAAGTAAGATACCTATACCAAATATTTGAACTAAGTCACGGGAAAAGTTTAGCGTTACAATAAATATTATTATCTTGATGAGTGAAAAACTCTTTGGAGAATTATTTTATTTTTAATTACATATAAATATAGAAGGAGAAATGTCACTGAACGTCACGCCATTGCTTATAATCTGCATATGTCACATTATCATAGGTACTATCTCAATAATAAAATATATCACAATTATTAAAATAAACATGAATTATCGAATAGATGAGAAAAATAAATACAGAATTTTACATCTTAGACGTGAAAATATGAGTACTATAACCGACATTTCCAATGAAATCGGCGTCTCGGTAAGTTATAATAAAGCGCTATGTTTTATTTTTTCTTCCTGGCATTTAATATAATTTGCTACATAAATGACTTTCTTATTCATTTTAAAATATTTTTTAGAGAAGTACAGTTTATCGATGGATCGGGAGATGGAAGGGCGCCTAACGAGGCTCGTCACCACAGGATAGTTGCGCGAGCTCGATCCAGTCGTTTTATTAATACTGGCGATTTAAGAACGGAATACGGAGTTTCACAGAGCAGCAGCTGCTCTGTGAAACTCCGTATTCTTACCGAAATCTTCTTCGTATAGTGCTGCACTATACGAAGAAGATTTCGGAAGGTTGGCTCAAATAACCAAATACCTGCCAAAAAAACAGTTCTAACACCTCGCCACAAGCGCTACGACTGGAGTTTGCGCGAAATTATTTAAATTATAATTTCGATAGTGTCGCCTTCTAGATGAAAAGGTTTTTTTGTATATCAGCAGTCGGTCGTCTATCGCTCTATAGACCAAACAGTAGGACATTCTGAGGGTAGTACCTGGGTACCACCACCACCCTCAGAATGTCCTACCAAATAATCGAAGTGGAAGGATCACCCTAAGCTTCTGGGGTGGATTTGTAGAGCTGGTCCAGGAGACCTCATTGAAATCGGCGGGCGACTGAATTCTCTTGGTTATCGCGAAATACTAGATGAGGTCTTGCTGCCCACTGCAAGGGTATTTTTTCTCAACCAAGTGATCAAATTCATACAAGATGTAACTCTGTCCATAACACGAGAGTAGTGCAAAGGTATTTAAGGGAGAGCCCGGATTTTCAACTTATAACGCTTCTGCCACACTCACCAGATATGAACCCCATAGAAAATGTATGGGGGATATTAACTCAACGGTGGGATCACACTCTAATACGCAATACTGAAAATTTAAGAGCGCATGTTTGCGCGAATGTTGTTAGGTCCATGCGTCGTCGATTGAGTAACGTTATTACTGCCGAGGGTGGGTATATCAGGTGTAAAGTATCTTTTGTTTAATAGAAGTGTGTACCTAAGTATTGTGTCAGTTGAATTATAAGAAAGAAGTTCTTTTATTTAGAAGTTTTTTTTTTAATTTCATATCTATTCCTAAGTTTGTCAAAATAACTCAATATGCTTTCCCTATCTATTGTGGTTTTACTGAAACTGCTAACAAAACAAAGTCAAAGGCGCAGCTCCCTTCTTTCCCCCCCCCCTAACCCCTCCCTCCCGCCCTAACAATAAAAATATATAATTACTTTAAGAAATATATAACTACTGCAAAAAATCAATTAACTCTTACCACTGAAACGATGGGTTTGATAGTCTAAGTACCGAGAAAGGACATAGAACAGTTTTTATCCCCAAAATCATGTGACAATGACAATGTCAACGCCAATCACACAGTCCCCAAAATATGGACAGACGACACAGCAAAATCCTGTACCAAAGCGCCAGAAGGCAAGGGTCAGCGTTTGATTATCTGCCAGGCTGGTACAGCCAAAGGTTTTGCGCCTAATTGCTTGTGGGCCTTCAAATCAGTTAAAAAGACCGATGAGCACGAAGTGATGATGTATAATTAAAATGAGCCCCACCATATTTTGATGGACAACGCCCCATACCATTCCGTCAAAGTGAATAAAGCACTACCAGCAACAATAATAAAGGGTAAATCCTAGAGTGGTTGCAACGCAATGGTGTGGCAGCTAACATTCAAATGTTCAAAAAAGAATTGGGCAGACTGTTGAACCTGCAGAAACAGCAAACCAAGCGGACATATTTTTTGGATGAAATGGCAAAATCCAAAGGTCACGCAGTGATTTGGCTACCGCCCTACCACTGCCAATATAATGCTTTAAAACTTTGTTTTGATGATTGGAATCGAGACGTGCGATACGACAGCATTGTAGATGAACCGTTTTTGATAAACGTAGGCCACAGCAGCTGCAGTTCAGATTCCGAGTTCGTGACACAAACCCTATTGTCATTATCAGATTCAGATTAAAATATATAAATAAATGATCGCTGAACAGCTTTTGTTTTATTTCGTTTTGTCCTATAGTTAATTATTATTTCTCTTGGGTATACAATCGTAAGTGCATGTATGCCGCGCCATATTCAATTTAATAGAGAATGTACTAATACTTAAGTATGAAAAAGTAATGACACTCATAATTTATCACTTAATTACGCCACACATGAAAACTGATACTAATAAAATCTAATCTTAAATAAAGCACATTCTGGTGTCGCCAGAAATATTTTATAAATTTGAGTGAAATAAAAACAATTTCATGCAACTTTTTAACATTCAGCTCAGCACCTATAACTTTAATGATTATACAACATGTTCACTCGTTTCCACTATCGACATTTGTTTATCGATATTTTTCCGCACAAGTCGATATCTTCCGAACGAAGTAACTTTTGCAGGACGTAAACGTAAAGTCTGACTGAGATAATTTTTTGTAAATGTTAAGAATTGTTATAATTCCGACGGAATATCTAAATGGCATTTTTAGAAGCCTCCAATTCAATTCTAATGTAACGGTGACGCCACTACAATGTTTTGTCGTAGGAATAACTGTCAATGTCATAGGGATCAAGGTTCGCCGAGCCGAGTATAGTTCATACCAATACCTCCATACGAATTTTGAACTTTTAAAGTGTCATTTTTTAGCCTAAAAAGTAACATACATCCACCATATTTCGTGTGAGTTTAAATAAAAAATAGCCTATAAGTATTAGCTATCTCTCTTAATTCCATCCAAATCCGCCTAGCCATATTAGCATAAAGAATCAACATAGCAATATACGAAAATCTTTCCATCAAATTAACATAGTCAGGAAAAACTTATCCGATCTAAATTAAACCCTATTATTTGAGCAATAACGTTCATTTTATTTATGTGTGTCGATATGTTTGACTACTTTGGGTGGTTGGTTACTATTGACGCTTTGCCTGTCGCTATAATAATGGCGGCTAGCGTGTATCTATGCATTTGCCAATACGTTGTACCGATATATTTGGACAGGCTGGGTACACGCAATAATTTTAACACTTTGCCTGTATCGATCTTATTGACCACTTTGGCTGTATCTAACTATTTGACAGCCTTGAATGTCGCTATCTAATTGCTGCCGATTGTACAGTAGATAGATAGCTCAGTTACAGTAGGTACTGCCACCGCGCACTCTCAGTTTATCAATAAATTCAATAAGTACATATGTTTTTTACTAAGCAATGAATCATTTTTTACATCAAGCGGAAATGAGCCTCTTTTGTAGTCCGTTTTTAGGGTTCCGTAGTCCGACAAGGAACCCTTATAAGATCGTTCAGTCCGTCCGTCCTAGTCTGTCACAGCAGAATATCTTCTACGTTTATGGACTGATTTGCATGTAACTTGGTTTGAGGATACTTCACATATAGATCTCATTTTTTTAAATACAAAAAAATTAAATTACCCCTTTTTAAGGGTACATCCCCAATAACTTTTTTGAGTGCACGCAAGTCTTGGACCTATAAACTTCAAATCACTCACGTAAAGAAACAGCCGCAGAAACTCTTATTTAAAATTATTTCGGGTATCCTGTGATGAATACTTTTGAAATTATAAATCAAATAAAAATATATACTTTTTTGCCTATACTGTCTAATGTTTTAAGTTAATGGTACGGAACCCTTCGCGCGCGAGTCCGACTCGCACTTGGCCGGTTTTTTAAAGTAAAAAAAGATTTTACTAAGCTTCGATTTTTTTTACACTTCTGGCGTTAAAAATGCGTTTTTAACAACGAGCCTTAGAAGAATCAATCAGTGAGGATTCACTAGGATATGAGTACAAATTCAAAGCCCAAACATGACACATGATCTAAATTCACCTTATACAGCTTCAACTGGCTCTGTCGCCACTAAGACTTAAACCAATGTAAATAATTTGTAATCTCATATTAACCGTGAACAGATTAAGTAGAGTATATTTGCCTTAACTTGTCAAGAAGCAGAGTCTCCGTTGAATACATTTTTTCCGACTTATATCATCCATAGGTGGAGTAAGAAATAATGCATTTGCTGTTTGTACAAGCTTTTATTTAACTTGTAGCAAGTTAAATAAAAGCTTGTACAAACAGCTCCTTACGGATTAAATCTTGTAAGATATAACCACTTCCTGACGTTTCATTTTAGGTATAAATATTCCGATAACTTGTGTATCTTCGGTAACCTTAGTGGTTTCGCTATGCTAAATCTATACCTATTTATTGTTTTGTTAGATTTTATAATAATAAATAAAACAATATAAAAAAAACATGGCACCATGTAGCATGTGAAAAAGATAAGCAATCGTGTTTTAGCTCATCTGGGTGGTTTGACATGCAATATGTGATTATACTATAAAAGACACTTGTCATAAAATTTTATTATCGAGTTTTCAATTTAAGGCCATGTTAACCAAAAATTTAAAATAATTGTTCAATGAGACCTGAAGAAAATTACGTTAGATAGGGCTTAATAAGAAAGAGCTGTTTGTCTGGTATAGGCACGTTTGCCTATACCAGACAAACAGCTCTTTCTTTAAGTTTTTAAGTAAAACAGGCTATCCAAAATGTATTTACGAAATTGCTATGCTCGATGAATTAAAGGTTCGAACAAACATAATGTAAGTTTCGTTACGAAATGATAACATTTGTGTCAGGCAAGATGACGGGTAACCTGCGATTCGGATCACTTCATATTTTGATTTGGATAGTAAGGTTGGATTTCCTAATTCTCCCCAAGAAGCCTGTACCAGCTCAGTATAATTATCCAAAACTGTATATTATATTGTTTCTACTTGATCTCATAATAATTATGTTTATTTCTTTTTAAAGCTGTTATCACATCACTCAAACTATCTCAGATCACACAATTATCATTAAAAAAGCTTTTTTTATACATTCGCGCCAACATTGAGGAAAAACTGTCATAAACAAGGTCTTATACAAAATACGATACGCCCAAAAATGGTAATAATTAAAAAAAAAAATACCTAAGTAATGACTTCGACGGAACTCTATAGACTGTTTTTCTCTCGACAGTGTAGATGCATGTGCATTGTCCAGGCCAATTGTCGCACTATCACAACTTTTTGTGTCTGACCTTCAATATACGAAGCATTCAGAAAAACTGATGCATTTCTTGTCACAATAAAACGACAAACTTAGACCTAAATATCATTATCCTAACTGAATGCTGGATAAGCGAGGCTTCTGTAATACCACCTTCCGGGAAATCAAGCTCGAGAAAAGTCGAGAACTCGAGAAATCATATTAAGTCTACGCCTCTAATATCGCTGCTAAAAACTTAAACAGCCCTGACTGTTTTTCAATATCAGGGAATGTAGAAAATAAAATAAGGAACCGGCTGTCTGATATAAATGCTTTAGGTTTTCTAAGGGCATATTTTATCGGACAGCGTAAGCGCAGATCTTATGGTTTTGTAGATGTTGTAGGTATGATCAACCTTACAAAGTTTTAAGTTGATTTTTTCCTGCCAATAAACGGGCAAGTGCAAAATAGACACGCTTCTTGCTTTACTTGTGCTGTAGTTAGACTTTCCTTCTTGCCTCATAATTCTAAGTCTATAGGTTTTGATTGACCTGCGAAATGTTAGATAATACGGCATAAATGGCCGTCTTTCTCTGTCGTCTTTTCTTTTTGTACGCCTAGAGTACGACTCTTTCTTTTAAAAAAAGTCAAAGTTGTTTTTAATATATTTTTTAAAATGTTTTTATCAAACTGTTTTTTTTATTTTTTAATATTTTCCGTCGATAAAATTTGCTCCTAAAGTTAGTACAGTCGTCTCCCGGACTGATCGTATATAATTGTTATTTTTGTATCTCCTATATCTTCACAGTCGTATACCTCATGACTGAGGGTCGTGATCATTATGTGGAATGAAACACACACAACGACTTTCTTGGCAATGTTTAATGGAGTGGTTTGCCATTGCCTTTTCCATTTCACAGACTAGCCAATTACTGTGTTACTGTTTCCTCACGATGTTTTCCTTCACCGTTAGGCAACGATATCTTTGAAAAAGACTGTACTTAAGTTTTTGTACAAACTCAGTGGTATAGGCGGGGATCGAACTCACGACCTCACGGATGAGAAGTGAAGTTTTCTCCGCTCGGCTATCGCGCCACAGATTTAAACAACCCGCACTTCTTACGCAATATGTGTTATTGCGACACACAGCATGGAACACTTATACTCGTAGTCCAACAAGTTCGTGTGCGAACCTGTGAAGCGACAGACGTGTGGAATCGTATGCGATTGGCACTTCCTCGCCTCCCGCGCGTCTTTCGCTCCACAGGGAGGTCGCGCACGAAGTTGTTGGACTACAGTTCAACGTCGTGTTGTTTTTTTCACGAATAGATATACAATAATTTTCGCATCAACCCTAAAAAAATAAAACATCAACTCATTTCCGAGGCCATATACCTACTCTTTTGTTAAACTTTTAAACACATCAGTCCTTTCATAGGCTTAATAAAAGCTTTAATAAAGGTTTCTGCATACATAATGAGATAATATCTCGGACGAAATGTGAAGACGAAGACGGGACTGCCTGGTTCAAAACGGGAACAATGTGTTGTTAATACACACGCACTGTGATAATTGACTCTGATCTTACGTGCTAGTGTTGTGAACAAGGAAAGATGGAATTTCATTTCAAGAATTGGCTTTAACTGCTATTGATTTAGATGACAAAGCAACTACGGCCTTTAAGACGAAGATGTGATTTTCTGTACATCCTACATGACAGAATAGATAACAAGAGAGGAGAATGCCACACTCTCTAGAAAGAACTTCTATTACAAAAATATCATGAAGGCATCATCAAGGCTACTCTCTCCGGAACGAACGGAGTGACTGCATATGTTGCGGACGGGACGGTGCACGCGTAGGGCGGGACGTGCGAAACATTGTCGGCGACGATATTTTAACGTACATTTTTTATTGCCTCGTAGGAAGTGTGAAAAGC
Source organism: Pyrausta nigrata (assembly GCA_949316185.1). Classification (NCBI taxonomy): domain Eukaryota; kingdom Metazoa; phylum Arthropoda; class Insecta; order Lepidoptera; family Crambidae; genus Pyrausta; species Pyrausta nigrata. Next base: position 9,644,782 of record OX438936.1, read on the forward strand.
AGAGTATTCTCCTCGGGGATACCTGCCCCGTGAGTGCCACGTTTCCCGTCTTTTCCGTGATTCCGTGACATACCTATTTGTGGCCTTCATGTAAATTTTGTACATGTCCCGTCCCGTGCATAAGTACAGTCGAGTTCATTAATATATGAGCATTTCCAAGGCTTCAAATATAAATGTACATGGAATTATACATGTGAGCAGATTCATCGATCAAACATATGTACACATGGCACCTGTCATATTAATCTGAGCAAGCCTTTTAGTAATATCCAAACAACCGAGAACTAAAAAATATTGGTACAAATATTTTTCAAAATCATTTAACCAAATGAAAGTAGGTACATAAATATCTACGCAAGTGTTTTTCCAAATATTTATAAACATGGAACTGGCACAAAAATATCTGTGCTAACGTATTCCTGTTTTATATGAACAAGTAAACGTTCAAAAATACCTGAATAAACTAAATAATTAAATAGTCCGGTTCTCACAGCCTGTGTCACAGTATCCAAATAAAACGGATGAAGTAAAAATATAACGATAAGCCCTTAATACGTGTAGGTAGACAATTCGGTGCTATATCATCTTTTTATTTTTTTTTATCAGTGAATAATAATTGAAATATTAAGGTTGAGGCGAAGACAGAGTTATGTAAATTAAAAAAAACTTGTATATTTGTGGGTTTCTCTAAATTATGTAGGTAGGTACATACTTAGATAGGTATATTTTTAATATTTCTTTATTTGTATTGGACCTAATACTTAGTTTGGTCACCATTAGAGTTTATAACCTTTTGCAATCGGTCTTTCAGCGAACGTATTATATTTTGACAAGCTTACGATTCACGATTTTTTGTGTGCGATTAAATAGAGCATGAGAAATTCAAGAATAGCTCGAAATTCAAAAATTTATAAGTGGCCAGTCATAAACGTTGATAACAACCTCTAATAGTAGATTATTCACCAAAGGGGTAAAGTGATGTCTTAAGTCACGGCGCGATCTTGAATCTCGAGCGTGACGAAGAATTCGAGAGTTAACTCCCGAGCGCAGCGAGGGAGTTTAGTGTTTACTCCTGAGCATAGCGAGGGAGTTAAAAGTAGAATCCTGAGTGGAGCGAGGGATTTAAGCTCGCCCAAGACGAAGACATCTTTATCCCCGAGGAGAATACTCTGCTTTTCACACTTCCTACGAGGCAATAAAAAATGTACTACAAATACCTTATTTTATCTATAAGTATATATCCTTTGACTTTTCTGGCAGTAAATTATTATTATTAACAATACCAGCAGCTTAAAATCTAATTGACTCCGGTGTCATACTCATAAACTTAGGCACTCGACAACTTTACGAAAACATTGTTTGCAATTTCTTAAAATATATAAGTTTTTGCTTTATTTATTTCTTTTTTTAGGCGCGCGTTTTGTTTTCATTCCATTCGTGCTAAAATTTTTGGCTGCCAGGTTCAAATATGTTCTCTTTGGTGCGGGACGGGCTAGTGATTATCATGCCTACGAACTCTTATTCGAAATTCAAATCACTTTGCCTCCTAATTCAAATCACTTTTACTTTAGGGGCGTAATGAAATTTCATACAACATTACGTCCCTAGGGATGCAATGACTCACTTTGAGACAGGTTTACTTGATGTGTAATTGAACATTGCCGAGTAGGTAGTGTGAAAAGTCAATTGTCAATCGAAAGTAGCAAAAATGGGTATTTATCAAGAAGCCGCAAGAAAACACAAATGACATTTCTATGACGTCACACTCAAAGTGAAAGAGACAAATGTATCATTTGACAGATACGGTACGGTAGGCGGTACTCTTTTCGATGATTTTCATTATTGAAAATACGAAGTGTTATGTTTGTAAAGATATTTATCAAATTTTACTTGTTCACATAAAATAGGAATACGTTAGCACAGATATTTTTGTGCCAGTAGCACATATTTGAAAAAACACTTGCGCAGATATTTATGTACATACTTTCATTTGGTTAAATAATTTTGAAAAATATTAGTACAGATATTTTTTAGTTTTCGGTAGTTTAGATAATACTGAAAGGCTTGCTCAGATTAATATGACAGGTGCCATGTGCACATATGTTTGATTAACGAATCTGCTCAGATGTTTATGTACCTTTTCATGTACATTTATATTTGAAGCCTTGGAAATGCTCATATATTAATGAACTCGACTGTACAATACATTTAAAAAAATGGGATTGGATGGCTGAACTTTTATTATGACCCCGAAAAAACAAACTTTTAATAAATAATTTCATTTATATAGCCTGACCAGAAATATACTAATCAACACTGTCTAGAGATATTTTGGATATAATAATACTATGTTTTGAATATCCCTAGACATTATTGATGTGTGTATATGGGACCTGAATTAGGCTATTAAAATACTGCCACTAACCACGCAGCAAAGCACGTGAATTTCTTTGATTGCTTCCGCAACGAGCGGGAAAATACAAAGAAATTCACGCGCTACGCTACGTGGTTTATGGCAGTGTGTTAAACGCCTTAAGATCGCTTCGAATCCTCTTTATATGACAGCACACGGTATAATCATATTAGCATAGATTGGCAAGTAAACGACCAAATTGCTAAGCCGCAATTGGGCGAAAGAAAAAATACCCCTTGCTTTTCTAAATGTTAGTAAGTATTTATAATTTGATCATACTATTAAGTATTGTTAAAGAAGTCGTAGAAACTTTTACTAACTTAATTTTTTTAAATCTTTTGAGTTAGAATACCTAAACTGAGTTTAAATACAGAAAGCAAAACTCTCAAAACGAGTGTTTATTATTATCATTTTTCAAAATCGTTAGCACAATATTTTTCGTGTCCATCAGAAGCCATTTCTCACTGTTCGCACTATATGACGTAGATACTTACAATTTGTGATGACTATAGTCTAAATAATTTAATAGGTGCAATTTGACAGCTCTGAGTTATCACATAAGGTAGCAATGTATGCGGAGGGATTCCATAGACAACACATATAACAATGAAAATAAAAACAAAAACCGACTTCAAAGCTGCCTACATTACTAATTAAAACTAACCGAGGAGGGAGCGGGGAAGAGAGGAGGGAGCTGCGCCTTTTGACTTTGTTTTTTAGCATCCTACACAGTACATGACGAAAGATCTGGTGTTTTAATTACTAAGCTCCTAATTTTTAAAGATTTCCACCATCAGCTCAGCTCTACACAATGTTGACTATCAGACGTAAAAACATATCAACATTAGGATACTAGTACGAAAACACTATACGTGCATTTAAAATTTGAGAGTTTCCCTCGATTACTCCAAGATCCCATCTCATCAGATCTCGACTGGGACACAATGGGACCAACTAGAAGGTATTATTTCTAGGTAAACATTTTTTTTTTCATATTTGTGGACCACAAATAACTGAGATATGAGGTAACACAGCCACAAAAAAAAACATACAGTCGAATTGATAACCTCCTCCTTTTTTGAAGTCGGTTAAAAATGCTATTGATTTTAAAATAAGAAAAGATAGATAGCACTGACTTAAAAGTATGTAATGGGACACATTTTAGTTTATAATTTCTACATAAAGAGTAAAATTAATCAAAATTATTTACTGCTGACAGACGCCTGAAAACGGCCATGTTCTATTCATATTTTTTCTTAATGTTAGTAGTCTTGTCACGCTTTTACTCGTCACGGAGGTACAGATTTATCGATTCATCGGTTGGTATTGAACAAATGACATTTTGAGTATGCAATTTTAATTTGAAGACTTTATTTTTAGTTCATAGAACGTAATTCTAAAACATACTCATGAAATAAATAGTCACTAAAACGTAAAATATTTGGTAATGATTAACAATGTTTTGAATCGATTGTAAATCGAGTTGATGTCTGAATCGTTAATTCTACCTACCGATTCGTAAACACCCGACCCTATATGTCACCTGTCACCCTATTAAATTATTTAGACTATAGTGGTCATCGGTAATATAATTTCAAGAAATTATGTTGACCACATAGACTTTCTTGCCAAAAATACTACAGCACATGTGAAACCACCAAGCAACCAACCACCGAAAAAAATAAACCAGCTCGCCCGCCATGGCGCCGTCTATCAATGTCGCCGATATCACAAGCTTCAATTTCGAATAGAATCGATCGAAGTTTTCCTTAGGGTTATCTGAAGCAAGTCTCCGTCGAGAAGTCAGCTACCATTTAGGACTTTGAAGCCAACATAACTCGTTAATCAGCCAGATACAGGTTAATGTTGGAGAGTGTCATCCAAAATTAGACATTTCGAATACTACCACTTTGTTAATTGTTTTTTTTTTCAAATGTCGTATGTCAAAGATTGTTCTTTCAAAATAAAGATTCCGCTATGCAATTCCATTTTATGTTGCGTCAACTTAAAATAGCTGATTAATTTGATATTTGTTTTAATTCGAATATCAAATTAATCACCTATTTTAAGTTGACGCAAGTTTATTATCTCATGTTCTTTAAAGTCAAAAATCATCGGATAAAAACTGTTACGCCACCGAAATACAAACACCACTTAATGGGATTCATAAGTATACAGAAATACTCCTCACAACACCACAGGAAAGTCACCTGCTAAAATAATGTTTGAAAGACGGTTTAACTTATTATAACCAAACGTTCATCCAAAGAAAGAAATTTGAATTTTCATCAACATCACTTCCGCTTCAAACGAGACAATTAATTTTATAAATTATTATTTAATTTAGGTTAGTCTGAAAAAAAAAATAAGAAACCTGTATTTTCAAAGGTGACCGGCACCGCAAGGAAATACCTATTCCTTTAGAAACTATTATTAGAATAAATATAGATGCCATAACTAAGGTCTACTTGCGCAAGTCCGGATTAGCTAATCCGGACTTGCGCAAGTAGGCTCTCAACCATAGGTAGCGTTGCCACTCGATAGTCGACTATGGATAATTTCTCGATAGTTGAGGCGAAAGCAACAGTATCGATAGTATCGAAGTTCAATATTAAAATCACTATCGATAGTATGGGCTCTGAATATTGCAACAACTACCGATAGTATTGATACTATCGATAGTGGTCTTTTGTTCAATAGTATTGGTCGTGTACTTACCTTATTAATTATTTCAATGCCTTTGTCAAATGAATCCACCTTAATTATTTTTTTTACTATTATAAATGTCATGCCGTTTACTTTACATCAATTATGATTAAGCCAAGCATCAGAATATTTACTAGCTACATCAAATAATATTCGCAATACTATTGAATAAATGGTCAGTCTCGATAGGGCAAAACTATCGATAGTATCGATAGTTCTTGCAATAGTCAGAGCCGATACAATCCAGTGATTTTAATATTGAGCTGCAATACTATGAATAGTATCGATAGTATTGTTGTGTCGATAGTATTGACCCTAATGAGCTATCAATGTTATCGATAGGCGTATCAATATTTTAGATGATTTTCGAGGTCAACTTTCGATAGTTTCACTATACTGTGGCAACGCTAATCATAGGCCTTACGCAAGTTTCCTTAAAAATTCGAGCGGCGGCAGCGGGTCGATTTTAAAAATGATTATAGGTATAGATATATCAAAGGTAGGAGTAATAAGAAGGTATAGTTGTACCTGGATTTAAAATCACTTTTGTTTAAATAGACGAGTATAAGAACACTACATACTATAAATACTTAGCGTTAATATGTTCGTTGCAAAATTCATAATCACTCTTGCAATCGTCTAAGCGTGACTTTATAATGATGCCATTAAAAATGTAAGAAAGTATTACATAGCATTTTGTGATAAAAATAAGGTTCGATCACCTCAGTGGTTATGCATGGGCAATACATATAAAAATGGACCTAGGCTACTTTGAAGTATTATCCTACGAATTATCACCAATGACGAAAAAACTCTAAAAAGTTCAGTTTCAACACTCATAGCTCACAAACCTTACCTTACTAAGCAAAACCCCGTTTGCGACTGTTAGTAGTTTAAATTTATACGAGTAAGTTAAGGTAGACAGATAAATATGAATTCTTACATGAGACGGCTCGCCGAGCTCCGTAATCTCGTTCATGTCGTTTCTCCTGAAATTATAAAGAAGGGAGATTTGAGTTTTCTTCGTTTTACAATTAGTTACATCAATGAATGTGCATTAATATGCATACTAAGTTTTTTTATGAAGACTGACTAGCATTCACCGTATTCAGGAAGCATCTAATGAAAAATTGGCCGTGATTCTGAGCCACTGTTCCGCCTCTTAAAAAATACAAACAACATACATAGAACATTGTAATTTATCGGATCGTTAGAGAAAACTGCAGCGAACAGCAGTTGGCGACCAAACATTCATAGCAAATTGCTTGCTCGCTCTACCGATGAAAGTGCACCGTAAGAAAATTATTGCTGTTTGATACACGATGTGCGCATTCAGTGCACACAAGTTACCATATAACCATTCATTATATTTTTGTAGCGACTATTGGTAGCATTCGTGCACTTTATCATAGCGCAAGTCTGTACTGTGTATGTAACACAGTGTCACCGTGATGAAATTTTAAATTACTCACAAGTGAATCATAGCTTAATTAGTTAGATATCTTTATCCACACGATACACAGTAGAAGTTTACATTTTTTTCTTAGAGAATCGTACAATTTAGGCGGTCTTATTTCATACAACCTACCTTACAAACTGAGTTTGGTCTTGTCTTATTTTGTCAACAGACGGCTGCTGAGGATATTTTGTGGTCGATGTAAAACCTGATGTAGCTTCCCCGACTCCAACTTGATCTATGCTGAAAGAGGAATGAAGGGGGATTTTTATTTAAAAACGAGCTAAATAGCAAATCACTGAAACAGAAAGCTTTGTGATGTAAACCTGATACATACGTTTTTTGTTGTCGTAAATCAGCGGAATGTAGGTTACGTAGGTAATCATCGCATTCTCGTTGTTTTTGCATCTGATATTCTTTCAGCAGCTCCCTCCTGAAATCCCCGTCGGGGCCGGGCAGTGCCGCTGCTTCAGCGTGCTGCGGCGGTCGCTCGGCGAGTGAAGAATTTGAAGCTGCCGTAGTCGAAATGGACGTGGACGCCGAATAATCTTGTCCCCGGTGTTCCGGTGTAGTAGCATTTGAGGCACCGATGCTACTTGTTTCGTTAGCTTTATTCGTGGTGAACTCCCCGATCGGTTTTAGTTTCTCATTGATCGGTTTCAGCGATTCATTCAAGCCGTTAAAAATGCTTTCACTGTTCTTGTTATCAAATAATCTATCAACGGAAGTATTCATTATTTTACTGCCTTTTATGCCAGTCAGATGAAAGCCGGCGAAACATGATGTAGATGGACCATAGTCGATTGCAGAAAGTGCCATCACCGCTGGATGTCTCGGAGCGCCGTCAGGCAAAGGTCGTAAGGAGCGCGTCATTGCGTCGGCAGCCGATCGCGGCCTTCGGAAGGGCATAGCTAAATGTGGAAAGGTACGAGGTTTGATAGGAGTCACGAGCATGTGCTCCGTCCATGAAGTGTGAAGAGAAGGGCGCTCTAATTTCTCAACATCAACGTTCAACATTCTCTGTTCAAATGGAACACTGAAAGTCTCAGCCGGTATGGACTGCAACCAAGACAGTAAGCTTAAATCAGACTCATCAAAGCCAGAGCCATCTAAAAGTCTCGAGAAATTAACTTCATTTGATTGTGTCTCAGATCCTGTGGCTTTAGCTTGGCAGTAGTTGACACAAGACTCATACAGGATTCCTTTTATAAGTAATTGCAAAAGACGATCATTTTTAGCACATTTTGAGACTGTGCCACTTGTTTTCTTGTCACATGGCAAAAATTGTTCTACTAAGGGATAAACTTCGCGGAAGCACTGAACGCGAGCATTACTAGGATTCCATTTTTTAAATTGGGCATGATCAGTAATACTCGGTAAGGTTAAAAGTAAGCAGAGATTTGAGTATTCGTCTTTTGAAGGCGCAAGTTTCTCAAGATCGCTAAGCACTTTGACGACTTCGTCGACTATATTTTCCACGTTGTTATATGCTTTGATTTCTGATCGTATGCATAAGAGTTCGATGTATTTGTGTCTTAAAATGGCGTAGTTAAATTTATCGGCTTCGAAAGCTTTGAGTGCACTTAGTGGTTGAATAAATTCGAGGACATCGTCCCATTGTCCGTCTAGAATGAGTTGTCGAAGAAATAGTACGTCGTCGGCGTAATTACCATTGATGACACCAGTTTCACGCTCAAGCGATAGCTGCGTTATGTGCAGGTCACGGTTATGGAGAAACTCGAGCGCCAGCCGCACCACGTCGTCTTCGCGTAGGTTTAAATGTGTCGAAGGCATCTTAACTTTTAGTTGCAACCTGCAAAATAAAAAGAAATGGGTAGGTAGTACTTAAGTGCTAATCAAAAAGTCTTCCTTTTTTAGGGTTCCGTACTTCAAAAGGAAAATAGAAACCCTTATAGGATTACTTTGTTGTCTTGCCAATAGACTATAGATAACCCAATAGACCTAGAATCACGCACGAAGGAAGATCTTAAGTCCGTTAACCGAAGAGTTGTGGTTACATCGTAGTAAATATTTGTTTGTACGAAAGGCGCGAGTCCGACACACCCCTTCCCGATTTTTTTGAGGTCATCGACAACACAAATCCATCAAGATAATCTGTAGAAGAGTATGCAGTATTCTATGACATAATAAAACGTTGATGTCGAGAGTTTAAGTTCGGAAGATTAACTTGTTAAAACCAACACGGCGGTGGACCCTCTGTAACGGTCACTACAGACCAAAACATTAATTATGAAAAGATGAGTGCAAGATGGGTGATTCGAATGTTGATCAGTGATCAGAAAACACATCGAGTATTCATTTGCAAGCGTCTGTTGTTATGTACCAAAAAAATTAAGATGATTTTCTCCATAGATACGTAACCATGGAGTATGGGTACATCACTATGATCCCAAAACTAAAGTTCAAAGTAAACAGCGGAAACAGTGGTTCTCCGCCATCACGTAAATTTAAAGTTCCGTCTGCAAGAAAAGGTGTTGCAGTATTTACCAAAAGAAGTGACTGGCACAGGGGCCTTTTATGTAAAATGCCAAAGAGTGGAATGCCCCGAGTGCTTCTGTTTTTCCGAGTGCATAACCCGAAACTCGTGTAAATAAGCATCTCCTGGACAAGCTAACTTGTCTAACAAGACAATTCTCGGAGCCATACGTCCTGTACTTATTGTATTGCTAAGGCTGCCATTCACCAAGCAGGCTTTGAATTGGTGGAGCATCCCCCATATTTGCCAGACTTGGCTCTTAGGGACTACAGACTTTTCCCAAAATTAAAATAATTTTGAAGTGGACAACATTTATTGGATGATCGAGAGGTTTTCAGATGTCGGTTTTTTTTTACGAAACTCTTGAGACTTTCGAATACCGATGGAATAAACAAAAAATAAACTAGAACTAGAACTTAGGCAAAATTTGGCAAATGTTGCTATAGTAAAGTTTGTGATGCATCACTATTTATTTGGTGCTTGTAGCGAAGTGGCAGCAGCGCTTTGGTAGTGATAACAAAAGTTAAGCAACCCCCGGGCGGTCGTACCGGCTTATATCTGTTAGTATTAGTCGTTAAGCCTAGTCAGAGGCCCTAGGGCGGCTTGATAACATCTGACAGTAAGGTTTGTCACTTGCCTTACAGACATCGCTCCACCAATCCGCACTGAGCCCACGTGGTGGAGTATGGCTCGTACCTCCTCATAGTTGAGGTGAGGTCTTTTCCCAGCAGTGGGATCTATATAGCTGACTTTACTATTCATTTAGAAGCAAAGCTTCTTTTTATGAATCAAGTACTGCAGTTTTTCCGAGTGAACATAAATTGGGCAAAATAATTATGAATCCGTATTTCATAAAACAGACAAAAGTTCATTGATATTTTTAATTATCAGCAATATTTGGTGTCTAATTTAACTTATCTTGAATAAAAGTTTAATAGTAAAGTGAAATGTGACGTCAAAATTAACTATACCCATACAAAACCTATGGAATAGGAGTTTTTTGACATTAATAGTATGTCAATGATTTGTGGGTGTGCTATGCAATCAGTATTTTTGATTAAAATTTAGATTTTATTTATATAAAAAACCGGCCAAGTGCGAGTTTGACTCGCGCACGAAAGGTTCCATACCAATATCTATACAAAATTGGATTAGACACTATATTATAAATAAATTTAAAAAAAATGTATAATATAGTGTCTAATCCAATTTTGAAAATTTCAAAAATCATGAGCAACCTGGTGACAGACAGGCAAACAGACATACAGCAGAGTCTTAGTAATAGGATCCCGTTTTTCCCTTTATGAATGGAACCCTAAAAATGATCAATGGATGAATATTTATTTTTTATGTTGCATATCTTCAACTAATCAATACTAAACACTTTACATGTATATGTTCTAACTAAATTAGATTTTTTAATTTGGCGACATAGGGACTTTTCCAGCAGGACTTCATGGTGGGGAATTACCTATGAACTATGAATTCAATTCTATGAATAGGGGAAGGGAATAACCACTATCTTGGTACATAGATCTTTGTTTGATTGAATAAATTCCTAATCAATTACAATGCCACTAGAAGTTCTAAAATATAACACAGCAATAGCATAGATTCAACTGGTTTTAATTCAAGCTATTTAGACTCCTAAATATTAATTTATTTTCATTTTATCCATTTATTTGCCATGAAAAGTAGTTTTAAACCTTATTTTTTCTTATTGTTTTATACAATGATTAAAACTTGTTTTAATCTGTAGTTTTAAACATGAGATAAATAACACGGTTTTAATTCAAACTGTTTCAAGCATGTGTTTTAATTAATTCAATTTATTCATGCCAACCCTGTGTTGTGCATTGAAATATACCTATCCCAAAAGAAATCTATTAATTTTGAAGCATATTTTTTATGAATGTGGAATGTGAGAGGACTAGTACAGTCATCTTTTAAATGTTTACTACTTACATACTTGCTTCATCATTCATCTTCATCATTCATCTTCATCATTATTGTTTTTAATTAAATATGCATAGCACATATCAATCATGAATGTAAGTAAGCTATGCTAATCCTTAATAGGTGCAAAGGAATTCCTTAGGTAATAAATATTCAAGTTTGATAAAAAGAAAGTGTCATGTCACCCATTCAGTTTCTAAGAACCACTTATTTATATTTATGAACTACACCAGTTTATAAAATGATAGCTCATTATAGTAGTACCAATCAAGTTTTTTTAATTATTCAAACCTTAAAATTACTAATCTTATAATATCAAACAAATATCAAGATGGCATGTGCAGATTTTAAAAATAAACATATATATTCTAGTTATTATAAACCTTCAAAATTAAAACATACTTAACCTCCTTCAATATAACTCCTGACTAAAACTTAGGAAATTCCAAAACAAAAAATATTTTACTTGAATATTATTTTAAAGCTGGAATGCATATGAGCCTTCTCATAGTGATGTAATTTGAATATTTTTATATAAAATTGTTACTTTATTTTGACAACCTATAACTTTCACACAGCACACAATGTTACTGTGCATAATTTATGCTCCTCCTGGTAGGGGAAAGCAAGATGATAGGTACTTAGTGAAATTATTGGTGCATCTCTGACGCATCTCGCATGCCATGCCGCAAAGTGAAAATCGCACCAATATTTTTTAATTAGAAGCCGTGTATGAATTCTTAGCACGGATTTATTGAAAAATAACTTTCTTGCAACGAATAGCCATTGCTGTCGTAAAACAACTTCCACCTACACAGTTTCTTTCGCTTGCCCTAAAAGCCTACACACTAAATTGAAACAATAGCATCTGCTTATCTAAAAATAAATATTGTAAAGATAGAATTGTAAAACAACAGCAGAAAAGATTTATTAACAACTACGTAGATAAAATTAGCCGTTTTTTAAACCAAACAGCTCGAACCAAATAGTAGTACTGATTTTTACCTTGTAAGTAGCCGCAATCGAAGTACAGCAAATAACCAAAATTTAAAACTTGCACCTAATTAAACATATCTGAAGTTTTTCGGCATAGTTTTTCTATTATAATTCACATAATAATTAAAACTCGAAGAGAGCGTATAACTCAGCAAACCCGCAGCCGCAGACATTGGGAAATAGACATAATTCTAATCTATGCCTCACTGTCACTCCTCTACGTCGCTGCGCTGCCGTGACGTCGTCTGTCATAGAGGAAAAAAATACAACCTACTATTATTTGGTCCGATTCAGACTTCTACCGCTTTATAATAAAGCAGTACTAATTAAAAAATCAATACTAGCAAATGGAAAAAAGAAGAAAGTAAGTCATGAATTATTCTAAGCAATTTGAAATCACTGAACCTAAGATTGACGCTGTATTTCATTTAATTATTTTGTTAATCCATTCCGAATTCTACTCGAGTTTTTTCAAATTGACACTGGCAGGTGCTTTCTTATCTATGCAACAAATTGTCGATGCTCGACTCGAGAGCGCGCGGTAGCGAACGACATCCACCAGGTGGCGCTTAAAGAAATCAAATTCTTTAGGCATACTCTTTATAATTTGTGATCAAATTTACATCTGTCTGTCTGTCGGAGGAAGACTTCATTCGTACTGTTTTTGTATTTATAAACTTTTATTATTTGTAGCCAAAAATGGATGAAGAAGGAGAAAATATATTAATAGAAGATAACTACTATCAACTCTTAAATGTGTCTAAAACGGTAAATATTACGCTAACATGCTTTACGTGGGTATTGGATGCTTATTTTGCATTATCGATATTATATAACGAATTTAAAAGCATAAATCCATAATAAAATGCAGCTTCTCACATAAGAGTTCTAATATAGAGTTGTGAACATGTTTCTTAGTCAAAATTCTCAATTTATTGCAATCGGTGTTGCATCTGACCGTGTAGGTTAGAATTTTATGCATTTTGACTTATTTGAACCCTACTTACTTATTAGTACCTCTAACCGATAATAAGTGAACCTATAATTTTGGTTAGCCAGAGATTGGAATGACTTAATTCAACAATCCTTAATTAATATTTCTTTAAACACAAATCAAATTTTGACGACCTCCATAGCCAAGTGGCTAGCACACCGGTTTTCAAGGTTGAGGTCCCGGGTTCGATGCCCAGTCTCGGGTCTAGATGTTGGAGTACCACTGTTGTTTGAGCTTTCCATAACAGAAGTGCTTTAGCTACTTACTTTTCGGTTCTGAGCAATGTATGTGATGTTGTCCAATATTAATTTATTACTGCTTTGACCTAATTTTATTTTATATTTGTATGTTTAGGCTACTCCAGAAGAAATAAATAGTGCATACCGCCGATTCTCGCGTATGTTTCACCCAGACAAACACAGTACGGATCCTAACAAGCAGAAATGGGCAGAACAAATCTTCAACAAAGTCAAGGAGGCATATGAAGTACTCTCCGACTCGCATAAGAGAGCCATCTATGATACTTTAGGTAAGCTTCTATTAAGAATACCCTTTTAAATAAATACCTTTTTATACTTGTGTTGACTCTCCGGCACAACTACTGTGTTAAGAATAATTATATTAATTTTATTTCAGGAAAGCGGGGCTTAGAAGTAGATGGCTGGGAAGTTATTTTCCGAACTCGAACACCTAGAGAAATTAGAGAGGAATATGAAAGGTTAAATAGCAATACATTTGCAATGCAATTATTGTTTTTAATTGTTTATATTGCCTTATCTATTAATAATAATAACATTTTGACTAAAATTGTAGATTAAAACGTGAACGCGAAGAAAGGAGACTTCAGCAGAGTGCAAATCCCCGTGGCACTATAACACTATCCATCAATGCCACAGATCTATTTATGAAATATTATGATGAATATGAAATTCTGTAAGTTATAAATATAATTAAACATGCAGCTTTATACTTATGAAAACACCTGCTAATAGAAAGTTCAGTTTTAATAGTTATTTTATTTTTATGCTATTTTCAGTGAAGATACCACAATTATTCCAAGTATTGAAGTATCAGGGATGACCATTCAACAGTCTATTGATGCACCTGTTACTCTAAGAAACACTATGACTCTTTCAGGAAACATATCCACTCAGAATGGAATAGGTAACTATATTCCTTTATGTACTTTACTTTAAATTTATCTTTATTTTACTATCCCCTTACAAGTTAAATTTAAAATAAGTCCTAAAATATGTTCTTAATTTATAACCAAATAGTTAAATACCAATTTTAATCATTTAAGCTTCATAACTGATGTAGTTTCATACAAATTTAACCCCCCCTTTTACCCCTTTAAGACTCGGATTTCTTTAAATCTTTCTTTTGTGCTAAACTGTTCTATAAAAGCAAGCATGTTGCAAAGTTGCAAGTTTTCTAATCCTATTAGTGTTGATAATGTCATTTAGTCAGTATTCCTTTAAAAGACAAAAGTTTAACTTTTTCGGAATTTGTTCTCCGATAATGGGTAGGAATTTGAAGGTAGGAGGTGTATGAGACAAAAAATGTTGCAAATTTAATAAGCTTTTATTGCAAAGAATATATTTTTCCTTACAACATGGTGTGTTGTAGAGGAAAAATATACTAAAGATATTAGCACAAAATACAAAACCTCTGGCTCATCTTCTAAACGCGGAGCCTTTTAGTATGTTTACTCTCTAAGCACCCTGAACAACTTTATTACTTACAGATTTTTGTGTCATAGCAAAAATAGTTTTATATGCTAAGTATACCTTTCTAAAATAAGATAGTGTGATAAACATAGAATATGTTTATCACACTATCTTATTTTCTGAGTAGGAGTTCGGAAATATAGAAAAAAAAAACCGGCCAAGTGCGAGTCAGACTTGGGCACGAACGGTTATGTACCATTAACTTACATTAGACAGTATAGGCAAAAAAAACATGTTTTTATGGGAGCCCCCTTTATTTTTTTTAAGTGAAATACAACATAACATTCTGTGTATATTTTAAGCATCTGCTGTTGCCATTATAAATATCGGGCATAAAATGGCAAAAATAATACTTTTGTTGTATGGGCCCCCCCTTAAATATTGATTTTATTCTGTTTTTGGTATTTGTTGTTATAGCGGCAACAGAAATAAATCATCTCTGAAAATTTCAACTATTTCATGAGAAACAGCCTGGTGACAGACAGACAGACAGCGGAGGCTTAGTAATAGGGTCCCGGTTTTACCCTTTGGGTACGGAACCCAAAAAATCATTTGTAGTTGGTCAGAAAAAAATAATTTTATTAAGGTGTAAATAAGTTTAAGGTTTAAGACGTAATCTAGAGAGCAATATACCACAGTCAATCTCCCCTATTATGTGGCAAGGCATTAACGGCACCAACAACATGATAAATAAATACATAAATTGTTTTATCAAACGCTTGGTACGGTGTTACCTGGCCCCAAACTAAGCGTGAACTTGTGAACCCCAAATGAAGAATTTTAGTTAAAAATACTGAAATGTTATTTTTCAAAATTATTATTTTCTTTCTTGTATGAATACTGACTGTTCTGGCAAAATAATATGGCTGAATATATTCAGATTATATCCAGTGTACTTGCCGAAGGCAATCTCCTTTTTCGAAAATATACTAATCAACACTGTCTAGGGATATTTTGGATATAGTAATACTATGTTTTGTATATCCCTAGACAGTGTTGATGTGTGTATGAGCAAAATCCAACCTGTTTTTGCAAGCGCCCTTTCTACGATGAGTTATTCGGCCCATCGCTAGTATAATAACTATTTCTTTTCAGGGACTGGATCAGTCAATATGTGTAACCGTCATTTGAGTTCAGAAAAAGGTTGGACTGAGGTTGAATTTGGCATAGGTAATGGGCCTCTGCTAGGATTCAAAATATTCCGCACCTTATCTCGACTTATGTTCTTAAACTGCGGTACTGTTCTGCAATTTACACCTAGAGGAATATCTCCAAGCCTAATATCAAGTAAGTTCGCTTTTAAAATAGATCTGATATATTTATTTATTTTCATACAACAAGTATTTTGTAAATTATTAATTTATATGTTCATCTTTGACAGCTATGGCCCTTCAGTTAGATGCGCACTCAGTTGGCTACCTTACATACCGTGCGGGTGGTCAGGGTGGTTCATCAATGACATCAATATATGTACGGGATTCTGAGAAGTACCACTCAAATACTGCCATACAGATTGGCAATCCACATTCATTCATATCATTTAACATAATGAGGAAGTTGCCTCAGCATGACATGAAGCTGCGATTGGCGCTGAAGTAAGTTTTAATTTTTACTTTGCCATTGCTATTTGTTTGTTGTTGTGAAAATTAAAATTCACAGGTGTTTACAATGTTGATGATTGTAAAATATAATTTAATATCACTGTTTGGTACCTTTTTTGTATAAAAAAATCATATTTGACCTAGCAGCTGCGAATTGATTAAATTATTGTTATCATAACAAAATACTGTTCCCAATACGATTGCCCTTATGCACTTACTTTACCACCCAGTGTGGCTTTGCATTTGCGAGATATTTATGAACATGTGTATGTATTTTACAAGTATGTATACCTAAATACCTAAATGAAAAGCACAAGCGAGTTTTTGAAACTTGCGTAACATATGACATAATATCTGAGTTTATTCATTCATAACTTAAGCGCTGCACTCTTGTGGTGGATTTTCACACCTTTCTGAACTGAAATATAACTTAAGATATGCCGAATTATTTTCACGTGACCAAATCAAAAATACGAACGATAATCCTTTGAGAAAATGTGTTTTGTGGTTAGTTCTAATCCACAACTATATTTAAAAAAAGTTTGGACAGCTGTAGTGATTGTTTCCCACTGATACCTAGAATAATAAGAAACAAATAGTAATACAATATTATTACTGATTATTTACAGCTTTGCAAAATTATAATGTTCTTATTATTACAGGTTTGGTACATTTGGAGCCATTGCAGAATATGGAGCCGAAAAAAAAGTGTCACAAAATAGCAGCGTGTCTGCTGCCGTCATGTTAGGTGTGCCCAGTGGGGTTATGCTCAAATTAAAGTGAGTTTGAAATGCTTACGTTGCATGATTGCTGGCATTACCTATATAGAGAATTATATGCCTATATTTTGACAGAACAGAATATGATGTATCACAGAATGTGTGATACATGATAAACTGATAATAAATAATATCACTTATAAATCAATAAATGCATGACTGACCTCCTATTAGATAAATAAATGTGTGCCAAATTATTGTATGTTAATGTTTTTAGGCTTCCTTTCATTATTTACTAAATAATTTTGATATTAATATTACCTAAATATAATTAATATAAACCGGGTGTTACTTTGCAGAAATTCATTACTTTATCCATACAGTAATTTTAGCCTTCTATTATTTTTAGATGGACATGTTCATCCCAAACAATAGTCGTGCCTATCCACCTCTGCGAAGAGGTAATGCCGTCGCCGGTGTTCTACGCGACTGTTGTGCCGCTGGTTTCGTGGCTGGTGCTCAAGAAACTGGTCCTGGACCCAATTTCTCGGGAGAGACAGGAACGCGAGCGACAACGATCGCGAGAAGCAAATTATGAAAGGTATGGACAACTTGGTGCATTTACCTACGAGTGTCCCGCTCAGTGTTTTTCCCATTCATTCAAAACATAGGCTAAAATGTGTAAGCGAAACGGTAATACCCATTCTGCGTTAGCCACTAAACTTCGTTTTGCAAGATAATTTATACAATATTTTTGTTGACTATTTTTCATGTAAGATAAAAAGTGTAGTAAAAAGTATGTGTAGAATATATAGGCAGACGAGAAACACAAGATACTTGGGTACTTGGTTTATTCAAACACCACAGCAGACTTTATAAAACTTCCGGTGCTTTTCCTCTCGACCACAACATACAGTGACTCCCAAAATATACTCTATTTGCATTCCAAGCAAGCAAAAAACCATTGTATATGTTACAGTCAAAACTCTTAACCAGTCAATAACCTTATTGACCGGTAAAATTAGTCAATAAGGTTATTGACTAAGGGCGTCGGTCAAAATCCTTATTGACTGATTTTATCTGACAAAATCAGTCAATAAAGATTTTGACAAACACCCTCAGTCAATAACCTTATTGACAATTTAAAGAGCAGACATTCAGTCAATATAGGTTTTGACCAACGTACCCAGTCAAAACTGATATAGACTGATTAGAAAGTCAAATGTTGAGTCAAAACTCTTAAAAAGTTGGAGTGGTTTCGATTTTGGTTGATTGCAGTGTTTGAGTTTGAGGGAAGTATGACTGTAATTTGGGGAGTTTAGGTACGGGCACCTGCGATGTCAGATATTTACTAATATGTTGTCGACTTATGGAGCCATGTTAGCTCACCTTTTGAAGGACCCCATGTTAAATCACATCTGGAAACGATACCAGTATCGGTTCCAGATGTGATACCAGTTCTGATTCCAATTACTGTACCGGTTATAGTTTAGTACTTTCTTTGATATTGCTAAAATTCCGATTCCGATTTTGGTTTTATTTGGTACTAGTTTTAGTACCAGTTCCGATACAGGAATTGAAATCAGAACCAGTACCAAACTGCCCCTAAGGTGTTTTCTTCGGCCTTTAACATGGGGTCCTTCAAAAGGCGAGCTAACATGGCTCTCATAAGTCGGCAACATATTGGTGAATCTCTGACATCGCAGGTGCCCGTACCCAAACTCCTCAAAGTACAGTCATACTTCCTTAAAACTCAAACATTGCAATCAACCAAAACTGAAACCACTCCAACTTTTTAAGAGTTTTGACTCAATGTTTGACTTTCTAATCAGTCCATATCAGTTTTGACTGGGTACGTTGGTCAAAACCTATATTAACTGAATGTCTGCTCTTTAAATTAGTCAATAAGGTTATTGACTGAGGGTGTTTGGCAAAATCCTTATTGACTGATTTTGTCAGATAAAATCAGTCAATAAGGTTTTTGACTGGTTAAGGGTTTTAACTGTAACATATACACTAACTTTCAAGTACAAGAAGATTACTATCTCTCGCTCTCGCTAACTTCATTTTTCTTCCTTTCACCTTGCGTTCCGTTCCGCATTTTTCCTTTAACTTTAGCTAATGGTTTAAAGTCCCAATACACCGTACTCTGACCGTGCTAGGGCTATATAAAAATTACACATCTAATTTCGACCTTAGAGTAAAAAGTCAAGTTCAAAATGTTTAAGCTCGGTTTCGTCGATGCACGTAGTTCGTTCTGGCACTGTCAAAACTCTGTGGAGGTTTGAAAATCAGATGTGTATATTTCGAAAATAGAGATTGCCCTTGAAAAGGAGCAAGTACTATGGATATAATCTGAGTATATTTTTTGCCAGAACATTTAGTTTTCATACAAAAAATATATATAATAATTTTAGAACATTTCAGTATTTTTAACTAAAATGTGTATTTTTATACGGGCCTAGCAGGGTCATGGTATGGTATAGTGTAGTGGGCAAAGATCTTTAGAGGTTATATAATATCTATTAAGATGTTTTTATATGTATTCAGGTTACAAGAAATGCAACGTCAGGCCAGAGCAACTGTGGAACTGATGCGAGAGACTTACTCCAGGATTAGAAGTGATGAAGACAAAAAGAAAGGCTTAGTCATTCTGAAGGCTGTTTATGGAAAATTGCCATCTGGTATGCGCTTCTTAACTTTATGGTATAGTCGCGCGCCGGCTGACTTGCACTTTGACGAACGATAGTCGATAGGTAGATTTATATGAGAAAGTGCTCATCACGCTAAACAATCTTCCTTAAGGTGCAATATTCATAACTCATATTGTTAAGCTGAGCTGCTAAGGTGCCACATCACTTGTTCCACACCTTAAATTTTTATAAATCTATACAATAAACGACATCACGCAGAATAAATTTTCTTAAGGCGATATTTTCAAAGTTTAACTGTACAGTTAAGGTTCCACGTCAGTTAATCCGATCTTAAAAATAAATATTAAAATCTGTTTAGAATTTCTAATTCTTAATTGCAGATTCCTAAAAACGTTTTTATGCTAAAATATGCGGCACCTCTACGGCTTTACTATTAAAACGTGTTTTTTTTAAAGTAGGTCTATTAATTTAAGTTATTGTAAGAAAGGAATGCAATCAAACCGATAAAATTGACCAAAACAGCATTTCATAGTCTGTTTCCTGTAAAAAAGCATAGCTAATATAGATAACATAGTATTTAATGTGGATATCAAGGTAAAAAAAAGATATTGGTTAGTCACTATCCAGGTAGAAACCAGAAAACTTCGTTTGTACTATCGTCTTTAAACTTACCTAAGAACATAAATAAGTCGTGAATGAATAAGTCATTGATTCTCCATAAACATATCTGGAAATTGATCTAGTAAAACACAGAGCCCTTAAAACGACTTGTTTCAATGTTTTAGGATGGTATGCTTAATTTTAACAGGGGCGTCGAGTCACGAGATCACAGCGGAGCAGACTGGTGACACCGCTTCTCCTGAATCGCCGAGTATCTACAGCGAGATCATCGATGTCACTATACCCATACAGTGTCTAGTCAAAGACTCTAGGCTCGAACTTTTGGAAGCTAGCAAGGTAAAAATAGAGGCCTGAAGATTGGTATTATACTTTATTCGTGTGCAAAGTTCGGGAAAATTATAAAATAAGGCGAACATAGTACTTAGCAGCATTTAAACGGCTGGTGTTTCTGTATGCGACGTGGCAAGTGCCAAAACCGGCCAAGTGCGAGTCGGACTCGCGCGCGAAGGGTTCCGTACCATTAACTTAAAACATTAGACAGTATAGGCAAATAAAGTATATATTTTGATTTTATTTATAATTTCAAAAGTATTCATCACAGGAAACCCAAAAACGTGTAAACGACTTTGGCGGGCTATATCTCGCAAATGGTAAAGCTGATAAAAAAGTGTTGTATGGAAACCCTACCTTATTTAAGGGGGTGCACTCAAAAAAATAATTCACCCCCCCCCCCCTTTACATGTATGGGGAGGTACCCTTAAAAAGGCGTAATTTTAATTTTTTGTATTTTAAAAAATGAGATCTATATGTGAAGTATCCTCGAACCAAGTTACATGCAAATCAGTCCATAAACGTAGAAGATATTCTGCTCTGCTGTGACAGACTAGGACGGTCGGACTAAACGATCTTATAAGGGTTCCTTGTCGGACTACGGAACCCTAAAAATGATAACGAGTTTTTAAGCACGGGATAATGTTTTCTATATACCACCACGTTGACCCAACCGAGACAGGTTACTTATAAATAGTAATAAAATGCACTGACCCATATTATTACCACTGGACTGGCTATTGTGAATCAATTTTTGTGCCTATTTGATTGTCGCCATTGTGGCGCTGCCGGCCACGACTGGTAACTACGAGTGTCTATGGACCTAAAATTAAAGTGTGGTCAAGTCGAAATCTGTCATATTAGGTCTTCACTTGTGAAATTGCCGTTTTATTACTAATTTTTTTTTAACTTTTTTATTTCTGTTATTCAAAGTGTGATTAACCCATGCAAAATTGGTGCCACAACGGAACTCATATTCCATTAATTACATGAATTTTTAAAGGATCCATTATGACGAAAAATGGTTAAATGTTATGAAAATAAAACGCTAATCAATAAACTAAAGACTGAGTTTGTAAAAAGAGTGTCATGTTTTTAAAACAAAATTAACAATGGGAAATGTTATAAATCTTCACTTTATTCTGTGATTAGAGCTCATTAAGTGAAAGTACGAACCTGAATCAAATCGATCGGTGATGTAAGCATGTCACAGAATTTCTATTCCTTTTTTGCCAGGATTTTTTATCAACAGATTTTGGAACTTTTAATCCCTTTTTTAGTACTTATCATTTTTAATCGGACTTAAGGTTTATTTCTGATACTGAACTTAAGTACGAAATTGACTGTTTACGGTCCTTTTAATTGTAAAGATAAACGCATTAAGCTTTCAATTTTTAGGCGTTTAGGAAAAGACGACATGTTAGCAACTTGCGACGACTGCCTTCGAATGGGTTGTATATAATAACTTTGCTACGGTCAGGTGGGTTCCTAGTTTGGTTAGGCTATTAATAAAGGATTGAATAAAACCAGATTAACTCACTGATAAGAAATGATTAGGTTGGTTCACGAGTAACAGCTACTGGTTCTTTTTGTGGTAACAGCTGTTGTAGTAGCAATGTCAGAATAGATAAGAATCAGACTCCTTCTAAAATTAAAAATAAGATGTTTTAAAACGGTTAATGTAGGTAGGTAACCAAGTCACAATCAAAGTAAAATTTTATGACCTAGCGAGTAAGTACCTACAAGACGTCCACACTCGCATTTGGCGTTTGTTGAACTCGTAGAGGAAGCGAACAGCTGATCGCGTACACTTGTCGGGAGCGCTAGTCAGCAAGCGCACACGCACACTTGTAAGACATGTAGTTGTGTGCAAGTACGCGTCGATTACGCGCTGTGCCCTTTTAAGCCTTTTAAAAAATTAATTACTGAAAATTTCAATAATGTTTTTTGGAAAAAAGTTATGTTATAACGAATTGAAGTTTAGTTTAATAAAAATATTTAATTTTTTATTTCAACTTTGACCTTCAATATCTCGCTAACCAGTCACTTCCCAGGTATGGTGTAGAAGAAAAAACTGATCGTAATTATGGGTAGAATATGTAGTATTCGGCTTCGTTAAGCCTTTTTTTACACCCGTTATGACACCGTAAGATTATAAACATCGTTCGATTACAATCTATCTCGTGAGATTGTAAACTGTTGAAAAATTGTGAACCATAACATATGATTGCAATTTAACACATTATTTTTCGCTATATTTTAATCTATCGATGGGAAGCGGTCAAATTGTGAACCGGCGTAGAACGGAATGCATCTCAGGCGCTGATTGGTTGAACGTTATGTTCCCCCCTCCGCCCCGGCACTCGCCATATTTGTTTGTTATTTGGTTTGTTGTTGAATGTAAACTACTGTGTTTTCGTGATCATAAATAAATTTTGTGTTGAAAATAACTTACATCTATGGAATTAGTTACGTAAAAATTTCTGTGATTAACCAAAAAAAGCAGTTTGAATGATAAACCAACGAATTAGTGCTAGTTTCCGAACATAACCTAAATAACATACATTTTTCGTGTTTTAATATTTATTTTAGTATTTATTTCATTTCTAACTCTGCGGGGACAAAATACGGCTGGTTGTGATTGGTCGGTCTTATTGTAAGAGCGACCAATCACAACCAGTCAGGAAGAGCTTTCGGACAGTTGACAATTTGACGCGGGACAGATTGTAATTTAACAGTTTCACTTCGATAGATTATAATATAGCTATAAATAATGCGTTAAATTGCAATCATATGCTACGGTTCACAATTTTTCGACAGTTTACAATCTCACGAGATATATTGTAATATAATCTTACGGTGACATATACATCACAATTAGTTCTCGTATCGCACAGAGACACTAGCATTGCGTCTCAAATAGGCACACAAAATTGGCTGACATTTGTATGGTAAGCCAGTCCAGTGGTAATACAGGTCAGTGAATACAATGCCATAACCAAATTCACATTGACAAGTGACAATTGTATAGCCTGACCAATAATATATGGGACCTCGCCATATTGCGGAAAACAACTGGAACTAATTTCTTTTACTGGCAACAGAAACCACAAATCGTCATTGTCATGTCATTGATTAGTGTCAAAGTAGAAGCGTGATCTAATTTTCGAATATTTTTATGTGTTAAAATGCAAAAAACGATTCGCTGTCGTAGAAGAAAAGTGGTTTAACATGTGTTGTAGTAATTTTCAACAGGAAAATCTACATAATCAAAATGATTTCTGTAAATGAATACCGATTTAGTTGCCATATCACAATTTTTGATACGTCATATATTGCGAACAGTAAAAATTGGCTATCGATGGTAACGGATAATATTTTGAGAACGATTTTGAAAATAACAACTATTTATAATTGTTTTGAGGGTTTTATTATCTTTATTTCAAGTATGCTTAGATATTTTACTGAAATAGTTCGTAGAAGTCTCTAAAATGTCATATACATAATTGTAACAGTCTGATAACATAATAAATAATATAATTGACAAGACCAACAGGTAATTTTACTTCGACCCGACTGTGGTTTAGCAAAAATAATTCCAATTTGGTCCAAATTTCAAGGCCAATATTACAAAGAGGCACTGCATTTAACAAGTGATTAACTGTCTTGTTCTTGTATCGTAGATTATGTTATCAGACATAGAAATGTAACATAAATGTAAACAAATAAATAGTCTATTTTTTAAATGTTCAGTGGCCAATCTACGCTGGTGTGATTTCAAATGTTGTCATATAAAAAGGATTCGTATCGCCCTTAATTCAGGTCCCATATATTTCTGGTCTATAACTATATTATTTTGAATTAATAATTACTAATGAAATAAAATTATACAGTATTCGTTTTTTAACCATTTTATTCGTACTGTATAATAATCTTGCTTAGCTAATGAACAATCTTTGTATTATTACTTCAGTCTATTCACAGAAATGGCAGCTGTATTTGGAACAATACAGTTTTAGGAAATGAACTTTTGCTTATGGATATGCCACTTTTTGCGGAAGTAGATAATTGTTAATCCTTTTTATTTTAATATATTTTTATTGTGGTTAAAAAGACTTGGGACGTAGAAAAATTTTAAAATGATTTACAAAAATGAATAAATTATTGTTGTTGTAAATGTACTTATGACGTAAAATTGTGCAGGTATTAGCATGATAATCAAAATCTACTAATCTTTTTTGAAAATCCATAATTATCTTAACGATGTTCTGAAGTTTCTGGAAATATTGGGGTGAAACTCAGGCGATCGAATTTTTATCATTAAATTGAACTTTCTCAACGATACCCTTCCTGGCTGTTTTCTCCTGCATTTGCAAGGCATCGAGTATATTTCGCCTTAACGTAAGTGACACCTGTCATGAACTTCAAGTACGTGACGCCAGGTTACCAACTTTTAGCCGTCTTACCTCCTTTTAGCTGTTCACTCCTGCAAGTTTCGCGTCATTCTTGGACATTTGTTTATAACCAATACTAAAAAACTAGTGAACCGATTAAAATTTATTTCACCATTAGGATGTTTCATTGTTACTGAGGGACATGGGCTATAGTCCGACAAGTTCAAGCGCGACCTCCCGGTGGTCACCAGAGCTCCAGGGGACGAGGCACTCTAGACGTCAGCGGGTGGCGCTTCCTCGCCGTCTTGCGGGGCGCTAGAACTTGTTGGACTATATATTTTAGTCTATTTTTTTAATCTCACCCGTGCCAGGCCGGGTCGGGTCGCGGGTTTCTTATAAACATAAATATGTTTGTTCCAGTCGGAGCTGCCAGGGTTTTACGACCCGTGCGTGGGCGACGACAAACACCTCACAGTGAAGTACATGTTCCACAATAACTTGCACTGCTGCACCGTCTCCGACACGCAGGCCGTCGTGCTGCCGCGCAACAGTGAGTATTATTGTATTACAATAATAATAAATTAATGTCCTGCGATGACTGCTGCGGGTGCGGCGCGGTTAGGTACACGTTCACCTTCACTGTTTATTTTGAGTATGTATATGTTCGTATACTATTGTTTTTAGGCTTTTGAAAACGTTTCGGTAAAACAAGGTGTAAACTCGCTGTGAACACACCAGACAAATTCTGTTTTACTGTACATATTTTACGACATAATACTTTTTTTTGTTTTTCAGATCATAGAGTAAAGAATAGGTCCTGAAATTTAAGACCAAAGCAGTGCACGCTTCCGCAACGAGTAAACCGCCACCACTCGGGCAAGTAAAAGCACCGCAGTGCTGGCGTGACTCCGTTCCGGAATCCAGAATACTGTTGTGGCTTCCCCAAAGGCTGTAGGATGCTGGAACATTCCATTTCATGCATTATTGTATTAACAAGGACCATAATTATTGTTATCAACTTATACACCATTTCGATCGAAGTTTAATGTACTCTGTGCCATCTTGCTATTAGGTTTCAATAAATACCGCATGGAATACAAATGGGTCCGGTTGTCGAAGCTTTATCTTTTTGCCTTTCGCTGTTTCTATCACCAGTGATGATGAATGCGACACAGTTGCTAGTTACGCTCAGTATTTCATTGACATTGATGCCATTTATATGTATATGTCGCGTTTGTAAACATACAATCACAGGCAGCTTGAAGAAGTGCTTACACGGGCAACTAAAATCCATGTATATCCCGATACTCTTCAACTGACGTCACGCCTCATCAAGCATTAGGGTTATGGTTACGACATGTGGCAACGATACAATAAGTATATACGATGCAATAAGTTGCTAAAAATACTAGGCAGTGGGTACATTCATACACTAACAATTCAGTTGCCATGTCTGCACAAAATACTGAGAGTACAGAAAACACACCTGTCTGTACTTCACATTTCATACCCACGCTCGGCACTCGCGCTAGGGCTGTCATCTTTTGCTTATGCACAAAACACTAATGTGGTCGTGTATCTAGTTGTCTGATTTATTGTTGGTAATGAAACAGGAAATACGGAAATATAAACCAATAATAACTAAAATAATTAACCATTTCAAATATTACACCATTATTATATTTTAACGTGTAATTAATTCATAATAGAAATACTAGAAAATACCTACTTCCCTCCCTGAAACAACAGTTAGCCTTAAAAACGACTATTCACTGTTATATGTTGAATTTAAACAACCTTCCACTGAATATATATCTTTTTTTGCTACTGCATTTTCAAAGTTCACTGACGCGTGTTTCAAGCGGATTATGATAATGATTTCAATGCACTCGCGAATATCGTGTCCGTGAGCGGTGTCTATGTGTGCGTTGCTCGAGCGCGCGTACAGAAGGCCGTCTGCCGGCCTTCTGTACTCTCGGTTTTTTGTGCTATCTGGCAATGGACGAAGTTGCTTCAGCGGCGACTTGTTAGTGCTTTTGTAATCATGAGTTTCGAACTTTTGTCATCCCATAAACAAACACGTAATGGAACTTCATCTATAAAAACTTTATAGATGAAGTTCCATTACGTGTTTGTTTCATTCATTTGTCAATAGATATTCTACTCCATCATTTTTCATCCACTCACACCCCACTGCCTGTCTGTTCCTTCTCGCAAAACGAGACGTTATACGAATAAGCGAGATAGAAAGAAAATTGACTAATTCCAACCAAACAGATTGTATATTCGGCAACATATATTCGCGACATTGATCAGTGGAAATATATGAAGCAATTCGAAGCAACATTTTTGAATTAATTGCCGCAATTTATTTTGATAGCTCTACAATATCAATTACATTTCCGAACAATTATTGCCATAAATTGCCCGGGAGCACCTTTAAACCACTACTTATTATTAATAAGTCAATTTATTTGAAATATAAACATTTTCATTTAAAATAAATATGTTATTGTTATATTTATGATTTGCTACTTTTTGAACTCATTGAAAGAATTTTACAAAATAGTTTTCTTATTACTGTATTGTTAAATTCTTAAATTGATACAGTTGGCATTTTTGATTGTATATGAAATGTCGGATCAATCTTGTTTATTTCGTAAAGTTAATAACCTAATCACAAACATATAAATTGTCAATGCAGATTTAGTTCTTATGAAATTATGATCCTTCTTATCCATTGCCAACACCCAATTTTTTAATTTTGTATCTAACCTACTAATGTTATTACAAATTCATCGGCGCATGTAAACATAAGTACTGAAGATAAAATCTACATCTTAATGTTGAAATCACTAATGATGAAAAAAACTTATTTAAAGGTATCGTATTGTAGAATAATTTAATAAACTTAATAGTCGTCATAAAGTTGGAAAATCTTATTTACAGGGTTATTTTTAAAATGCCAATAACCACTTAAGGACCGATTCTGGTGCTCAAATATAGCAACGTTTTCTACTACACCAACATAGAAACCGCGAGTAAAACATTGTATCCTCCCTGATATCTGTTTGTATGAAAAAGTTGTTACATTTCGATGTTCAACCCTTAAAAAAAGTTGTTTATTTAGGTATCAGAATCGCTCCTAAAAATCCTGTGGGTATTTTAAAAAAACCCTGTCTAGAATTTTTAGTAATTATTAGTAAATTATATTGATATCTCGCTATTAGTGAAAAAGACCTGACCAAAGAATTAGTATGTTCAACAGATAAAATTATCGTTGTTAAATGTGTACATCTATTTCGATGACTTTGTTAACGTGACTAGGAGGCAAGTTGCTTATCAAGAAAATGATAAGAGTATTTAATAGATCCCCATTGTATTTCTTAATCACATACAACATCAAATGTATTGTGTATTTGTACCCGGCAGCAGTGCAATTTGTTACTAAGAAGCTTCTGTGAATTAAATAATACTACTCGTAATAGTTACATAAAGTTCAAAATTACTATTACTTATTTAGTACGATACTCTCTTCTGTTAATATCTTGAAGGTAACATGTGCAAGTCATTTCCATCTAATCCCCTGCATCTGCACCACCGAAAACAGAATTTACATCCATTCCCATAATTAAATTTGCTTTTCGCTGCGTATCTCCCAATCGTATATCGGAGAAAGGTAAGAACAAAAAGAGTAGATAACGTATCAACTACCTAAAACGAACGAGTAAGTAATGGGGGATCAAGTGGGCATGAAATATAAATACAAAATACAACGGATCCACCAGGTTATCGGTTTTAGGGGATCGGATGGGAATAACTGACATGTATATGGGCATCCATCAAAGTCTTTTAAAATGGCGCACACAAATATAATGTAAATAAACAGCAACAGATGTGTTGAGTACGCTGATATACAAATATAGAACACTAACTACAAGTACTGTACTCGCTTTTTAGGAAGCATGCAAATTGCAAACTCAAGCTTAAGGGGAGAACCTTAAGCCTCGATTATACTGTGTTGAACGTGAAATCTCGATATTTATGGCTATACCATAGTTCAAATAGATACATTTTCGCAAATCATGATATATTGCTACTATACATTTATTTTTATCAACTACTGCTGTCTGACTATTTCTCTATCGCTTTGGCGTACACCAACAGCAAGCCATATATTATACACAATGTGGGATACACTACACTACACACTTTATACATATATAGATAGATGCCAATTAGAAGCGATCACAGCTTTGGGCTGCGCTATTTTAAAGGAGTTTGCAGGTTCCTGCTTCGAATTATCGCTATAGTCCGACAAGTTCTTGCGCGACCTTTCTGCGGTCGCCAGAGTTACGGGGGCGAGACACGCTAGATGTCAGGGGGTGACGGGTAATGTTTCGGGGAGAGGATTGTCAAAACAATCGCGTGTGAATGGCACTTTCTCGCCCTCCGCACATTTTGCGGGGTGCAAGGAGGGTCGAGTCGGAGGAACTTGTCGGACTATAACTTAGCGTATTGAGCTGTTAGGCTCTAGTATGTACAGAGGTAACGACCGTTATTTTGACGCTATCACTATACGGACTTCCCTCCCAGACCCTTGCTATGAGCTCTTAAAGCTGGCCTGCTTTTGTAGTTCCTTGCGCCTGCGCATGCGACGATGCCATTTTTCGGGTAAGTGAAAAGGCAATAGTTTTTAATATTTTAACACTCACAGTGATCTTTCTTATTTATATAAGTAAGTTGAAATAAGAAACCAAAAATTCGCACACAGGATTTGATCCCACGTCCTTTAGCTAACCGGGCCAACGCTCTCACCAACTGAGCTACTGTGCAGTCTATCCATTCGTGTGAAATTCTTAGTCTCTTTTCTCTTTTGAATACGTCATTGCGTGACGTCAGCGACATCTACCCGAGCTGTTCGAATATTTTTTACAGAATAAATTCAACTTCAGCTTTCGCTATTCAATAGTTTTTAATATTTTACGTCAAGTTTTGTGACCTTAGTTCACTCGCAGTTTGTGACCCTCTTTCACCTCTCACTATGTCTAAGTAACCCCAAAAAATTCACGCTCGATTCGGTAGCGATTTTTGACTTTACTGCAACCCTCATATTATCGTGTGAAACCCAACTGAATCCGCGCTCGCTTCAATCGCGGATTATGACCTGTTTTTGACCACTACGTCGTGTGCGTGTGGCATCTACCTACCCAAAATATTCCGCCCTCGCTTCGCTCGCGTTTTGTAACCTTGTCTTTTTCGCCCCTAACATCGTACGTACTTTGAAAAAAATTACGCTCGCTTCGCTCGCATTTCGTGTTCTCATTTTGACTTCCATATCATGTGAAATCAAAAAAATGTTCTGACGACCGACCGTCTTGGTGTAGTGGATCGCGTTCCGGACTACAAAACGAGCTGTTGCGGGTTCGAATTCAGCAAGGGGCAAATGTTTGTGTAATGAGCACGAGCATATTTTGTATTGTACCTAAGTCATGGATGTATATGCGATTGTTGGAATAATTATTTATTCACGAAAAATCTTATATTACTAACTAAAACTGCAACTGTGTTTTTTGAAAATAAATTTGTAGAGATTTGGTCAGTATTTTTGAGGGTTTTAGTCAGTAAAGTCAGTATTTTTGACCATGAAATCAGTTTCCACCCATGCTTATATCAAATGGCATTTTTTTTTTAAAATAGGCCTGCTTTAAACGTTTTAGTAAGCTGCTATACCAAGTTGTCACCGGATTCGGCTGCCCCTCTCTTATGCACGAGAAATTTCATTTGCCTGCGATAGGACGAAAATAGTACAGCTTTAGTTCAGGCTGAAGATGGCGAGACATTTTTTGCTTAAAAAAGCATTTGTTATTTGTTTGTGTATTACTCGTTGTATCGTGCTCTTAGGCACTTTACTTTTGTTAATATGCCCAGCCTTTGGACTCATTAGAGGCAAAACTGGCGTGGCGCACTCCGCAGTTATAAAGCTAGGAAATGAGTGGGTTCGACCGATAGGTCGAATCTAAATTGAACTTTATTGTGTCGAGGCAAGAGCCGCAATTCATTCAAATTATTATGCGGGGTGATTCTTCTGTACTTGTAATATTAGAAATATTGTAGCAAAACGAAATATGTAATTACAGTATCGATGCACAACAGTTGCTTTTCTATTAAAAAAATTTAAATCCTTATTAGAAAAAATCTGATTTTTGTCCCGAGGCTATTGGCCTATAAATGGTAATAAGTTTTGAATGTTGTGAGCAAATATTATATGCATAGGTATAGTTTTTAATAATAACTCTTACATAATGGATACTTATTGCCTTTGAACCATGCAACTACGGCTAAATGAAAGTCGAATGTAATACAACTTTTCAGCAGTACTTTTCTGGGTTCCGACATAATATGTTGTACAAATCGTCCTTGAAACAAACTTATGAATATTATTTTGAGCTTTGTCAATGTTATATTTATCATTTTGAAATTTTGCCTTTAGTGAAATAAACTTATAGTATTTTTTTCTTTTGATGATATTGTAATGTGCATTTGTTTCGTTATTTATCGATAGGTTTAACCAATTAGGTGAAACCAGGTAGAAACTGTTAAAACTTTTAGATAGTGTTACGTGCAATTAATTGTTCTTGGTGTTATAACTGTGCCCTGCCATCCTGTCAGAATTAAACATGATGTTGTTATGAAGTCTGTTATTTTATTTTGTAAGAAGAAAGATAGAACGAAGCGCCGTGGCCATCCTTTTAAAGAGTCCGTACTCGAAAGAACCACGGAAGTTACCACGGAAGGCTTATTTCTATTGCTGAAATACTCGTAAATAAAAAAAAACACCTACATTTGTTAGTTTTGTAGGATAATACTTTTTTGCGATTTCCACTCGCATTTGGACGTTTTTTACCTCTCCTTGGGTGCGTTTGTGCTTTACCACACCAAGCTATATAGTCCGTCAAGTTCATGCGCGACCCTCCTGCGCCCCTGCGCAGCGCCTGCCTATCGAACGCGACTATCATAGGAAGACTCCTTCCCCGCAACACCACCCGTCGCCGCTGACATCTAGCGTGCCTCGCCCACCGCACCTTTGGCGACCGCTGAAAGGTCGCGTACGAACTTTTCGGACTAAGGTCAAATTGTTCGCAAGATTTCGTGATAAATGATGAGTGAGTATTTTATATTATATTCTTATATGGTTTGTTACCAAAAAGGGTGAAAACAGTACTCTTACTAAGACTCCACTGTAAGTCTATCTGTATGTCACCAGGCTGTATCTCATGGAACGCTGTAGCTAGACAGTTAAAACTTGCCGCTGTTGATGTTACGCAAATACTAAGTACAGAATAAAATAAGTAAATTAATGATCATATTTAAGTGGGGCTGTTTTTTGCCCGATATTAATAACGGCAACATGAAGACGCTTGAAATATTCACAGAATATTTAGTTGTATTATTCACTCTAAAAATAAATTATTGAAATATAAAAAAATGAGATTTTTTAGACTAGTGAAACCATTCGTACGCGAGTGCGTCTCGCACTTGCCGGTTTTTTTGATATCATCGAGTTTAGGTAGACGAAGTCGCGGGCAACGACTTCGCGACGCGACAAAAGAAGAATCCTCAGTAAGTCGTAAATAAGATGTACCTAGTTTTTCGCCTCATCGACGCGTATATCACTCTTAGAGGCATCTTGAGCTTAAAATAATTTTCAAACTCGCTAAGTTTTTGCAGGTTTATGGGCGGGTATATTTAACAAATATTTTTTACTAGCTAAGCTATCGATCGATAGTACTTATCTAAAGTAATGTCAATAACGCCTTGCTTCTATTCATAGATGTTAGCTCGAGGCCTGGCTAATTTCTCTTGCATTAAGCGATGGAGGCTAGTTTTGTGAGATAATTTATCCTTTTTTGCGTGTGTACTTATGCTTTTGTATTAAAGAACAATGGCTAATAAATCCAGACACGGCGTGAAGCGACCATAAGTATGCGATTCGGACACGCTTCGCTGCTGAGCTAGTCAAATGAATAGAAGAAACCATGTTAAATATTTTTCATTATCATAAGAATTATAAACTTACGTTTAACTTAGGTAAATTCGACTTATTTTATCCTAAATCATCTAGGCCAAGTGCGTGTTGTGTGCCATCCGCAATATCTTCCTATATTAAAAAATAGGCATAAGTAGAAAAAGCTTTAGAAACAAAACTAGGTACTAACGGACTCAATTAAAACTTTAAAAGCAAAAGGCAAATCCAAAGAAAGTCTTACGTTAGAAACCGTCACGATTTTAGAGTAACACCTAAGTAGATACCTACCTATGTAAGCTTGGTTGGGGAAAAACAAATAAGTGTGGAGAAGAACAAGGATTTGATAGAACTTCCTCAATACTTACATTCTTTTCATACTTATACTTTTCCCTCCTACTTAATATTACTACTATTGAATAAAAGGCCACTATCGAGAGTATCGATAGTTATTGCAATAGTCAGGGCTGTATTGCAATATTGAACTTTGATACTATCGATAGTATTGCTATGTGTCGATAGTATTTATACTAACGGAGCTATCGATACTATCGATAGTCTATCGATACTATCATTAATATCGGTAGACTATCGATATTTTATCGATACTATTGCTTTTGCCTCAACTATCGATAATCTATGGATACTATCGATACTAATGCTTTCACTTAGACTATCGATAGTCTATCGATCTGTAATATGTACCTTCCTCCTTTCCTGTACCTTAGATTGTGGAGCGAAAAATAAAAAAAAACTATTGCTTTTGCCTCAACTGTCGATAGTCTATCGATATTCTATCGATATTATTACTTTTGCCTCAACTATCGATAGTCTATAGATATTCTATTAATAATTTTGCTTTTTTTTTTTTTTTAAGGAAACTTTTATTTAAGGAAAATTTATTTTTTTATTTAAAAAATGCACTATTTCTTTCCTCACAATCGAAATGAAAAATAGTATGTTTAACTCGGGTGAAAGCACCCATTCCACACTCAAGCTCAAGCGACTTGAGTAGAATGGTCGCTTTCGTCCCTTTTATAACAATCTACTATTCCATGTGTATTTTATGATTTTGGTTTTCTCATTTACGCCACTATGGCTGTACCAAACACTGTAAACTTCAAATAGGAGAAGGTGGCTGATCATAGTGCCATTTAGGGATTTTAGGCAATTGTGGCGCTATGAGTTATCGTTTACAGCATTTTGTTAAATAAAATCAATCTGAAAAAGGTCAGTTCCTGGCGACTCTGGCTTTAGGCCTCATAGGCCATGATAGAATTACAATCTCTAAAGTTTAATGTCCTAAGGTATAATTGTTATTTTATTGACGAAAGATCTAATTCAAAAACATCTAATCGCCGTTAGAGCTAAGTTTATCTATAATGCCTAAGTTTTAAGGATACTTTAACGGACGGAACAAGGCCTATTTTCAAAACATCTTTATGGTCGTTTTACCTAACCGTTGTTTGACCTACATCAATTTCTTAGTTTATACCTAGTAAGGTCATAAGTTCTGTCACATGTGTAATATGAAATAATTTAGACATGTTCATTATTAATGTAACCATTTATATAGCAAAATGAACCTAATAAAACATAGATTCAAATGGTAATAAAGTTTACTCAAAATGAACCCCGCGATTTTAAATGCAGGCCTTCAATCTGCGCGGCCAATCGTCTATCGCAGCACGAACGAGGTCCATGTCAATATCGGCGGCTGCCTTAATCAAGGATGCCTTGAGTGACTCCAAATCAGGATGAGGCTATGAGCAGGCCTTTCCTCCAAGTGTTGCCATATCTTCTAATCTAACGAACTCAAATCTGGACTGGAGGAGGGCCAGTCTTCGTGCCGGATGAAGTCAATTTCACGCACCGCAAGCCAGTCTTGTGTGCTTTTCACTCTATGAGCTGGCGCAGAAGCTTGTTGGAATACCCAGTGCCCATTAAACATGGTATGAAAAACAGGTTTCACTAAGTTCTTAAGGACTGAATTTTGATACACAACTGTATTAATTTTTACGCCTTTCTCACAAAAATGTACCTCAGTTAAGCCCTAATAAGAGACTCCCAACCAAACCATGAGCGAGGGTGGAAAATGCCTCGTTGGACACGCGGAATACAGTTGCTCGCTTCTTCACTGCTGTGTACGTACACCTTATCATTTTGTTTGTTGTAGCTCTCTTCCCGGTGAAAACCAACCGTGGTCCTGCTTAACCCCATCAGAAGGGCCAACAGTTTCTGCTTACGTATGGGATTTCTTTGGATTCCCGCCTTCACAGCTTTTATCACTGCTGGAGTCCTAACAAAACGAGGGCGACCACTTCTTGACCTGTCATCTACACTAGAGTCTTCATTGTATCGTTTTATGGTACGATAAACGAATTTTTTGGTTATATTCAAATTTTTCAGGAAGTCGGAAATCTGAATTGGCGCGTAACCGCAACGATGCAACGCAATAACCGCGACACGGTCTTCTTTAAGCTTTAAGTTTCCACTCCATGTTTAAAAATGAGGAAAAATCTAAAAAGTACACATTTTTATTTTCATGAAAAATTCGAAATTCGAATTCAACAAACTTTTTTGTGGCCAGCATTCTAAATTCAAAAGTTTTTATTGTGTGACAGAACTTATGACCTGACTATGTATAATCTCACGACAGAATCTTACACCTTATATTCCCCAAGGGCTGTCAGGTCTACTTGACGTATGTTGAATAGACTTAAATAAACCGTTATGTATTTCAACGATTATATATATATTACAACATTAGGAATTGGTCCATTAGGTTATTTTCAAGTTAGGTCTTTCGTCTATAAGTTTATTTAGAGGTTGTGACACGTAACCGTAAGCTTGTCATTTTACTTTATGAAAGTTGACATATTAGACCTACCTACTACTGATAAAATTATTTTTGACTTTATTGTCTGATTCACGATGCCTTACATAGATCTTGAGGATTAAATGTAGTATCGTGAAATTGTAATTCGATCTGTAATCCCAAAAAAATACATTAGGGCTATTCTATGCAGTTCGTTGTTCCGATTATTATAGGCTTGAGTATTTCGCGACTTCATCTAAGAACGTTCCTCGTTAGTAGGTAGATAAGTATGTGTGTGGGCTTATAACTCAAATGGGTAAGTTTGTTGTTTTTGATCGAAAAGTAAATAAATACAAAAATATAGAATATATTTATTTAACCATACCTACCGAATATTATTGAACTATTTTATAAAGAAATATTATTTTTTGTAAAAATAATATAGGTATATCCTGCCTATTACTAACACACTCACTGATAGAAAAAAAGAAACGAATAATGATAAAAAACGCAGAGAGATCAACCTGTACCTCTGGATGTTGGTACTATTAATACTATCGAGGCGGTCTCAGGGTCAAAGTGAGGTAGTCTGACGTGCGGCCATGTGTACTATGGTACATATTTTTTAAATTAATAACATTTTATTTCTTTATTATGTATGTTTTGTGCATGTAATCTCGTAACGTTTTAAAATACATTCTACGACAACTATTCAGAATATCCATCTTAGTATTAAAAAAAGGCGGGAACCGACGTGAGGGAAAACACGAATTAGACCAGAAGCTCCCGAACTTTCTTTTCTCGTAGACCTCTCTCAAAATTTTACTGGCCAGGTTGACACCCCTGCTCCGGATGTTTTTGCCAAAAGTCTGAAAGTCAAACATATATGTTTTTGCTCCATTCCAAGGATGTGAAATGAGAGTGTAACGTGGAATTTTGGTTGAGGTTGGGAAGGGATATAATTTAAAAAAGTCTGAAAACGAAATAGCTACTTTTAAGTTTGTCCCGAGAAAAAAAAAAGTATTTTTTAAATTATTGATAGAGATGGGCCGAATATTCGCTTTATATTCGGTATTCGGCATATTTGGCAGCTTTACCGAATATTCATATTCGGCCGAATATTCGGCTGAATCACCTAATATTCGGCAAAGTGATACTCAAAGTTTTTTACTGTTATTGACCCGTGTATTATCATGATTTGAGTGTACAGTGTAATGAGGTAAGTATTTTAGAGTATAGCTTTCTGTTTTTGTCGTGACTGAAGCTTTATTTTCAATTAAAGTAGGTTGGTAAAAAAAAAATAACTTAATGCAAAATATAGGTACCTATGCTGTTTTGGGATAAGGCTGCTGTGTAAACTCTTTAGAATAATATATTATAATCAGGTCTTAATTGAAGGAAAATAAACAAGATATTTATTTCGATCAGTCTTTATTGTGTTAGAGAATAGCTTAATCAAATCACAACACCTTAGTAGATTATGAATAATATTTTTTTCTAGTTTCTACTCAGCATAGCGTCGCAAAATATATTTATTGATATTAAACTTTTAAACCTATCCCATTCAACCAATATAGTTCTTTATAAAGAAAATAAGTAATTTGTTTGTACTTTTCAGGTTGTAATTTAAGAGATCAATCACTTAATCTACACATTAAGAGTTAGGAACTTAATTATAGTCTACTGAGATATAAGACACATATGACATCTCATATAATTATTTAAGATAATTCAAAATGTCATTAATTACTTAAGTATGTAAAATAATAATATAGGAAGATTATTCCTAAAAAATCACAATTCACATCGTCATTGACTTACACTAAAATGTTTTGTTTATCTATAAAGAGAAAAAATATAGTTTTTAAACGGTAATGGAAACTACAATAAAAATAAACGTAAACACAAATGTTTTGTTACATAATTAGAAAATAAGCCTGGTGTAATTTAGTATTTAAAATTCACAAGTGGCAAGTTGTGGTGTAAAAAAACAAGATGCTCAGCTTTATTTGGCAATAGTTTGTTTCGTTTTTGCTCATAAACGTTGCCTGCTTCGGAAAACAAACGTTCACTGTAAACGGAGCTTCCTGGAGCTGAAAGAAAATTTTTAGCCAGGTTGCTCATAAGAGGAAATCGGAATTTATTTTTGGACCACCACTTGTAAGGGCACATATCCCGTGACAGCAAACTATCTGCAATGTATCTGTCTAATTCGATAGCTACTGGGCTTTTTGGTTCTTCGATCTCAGGCTGCTTTGCTGATGCTAATTCTTCATAGCACGTCCAGAGGGCTTTATGAGTACCTTCCTGTGATTGAAGACCACTGTACGGTAACGGAGCTGGCGGTTCACTCTCATTTTCACTGTTACTCGTGCTATCCATATCTGCGCTTCTTCTAACGTATTCTGCAAGGAATTGGCGTCTCACACACGGAACTTTTTCTGGAGTGAAAAAATTCACCTTGTACCTTGGGTCGAGCAGTGTAGCAATAGTGTTATTCTTTTCATCTTCAAATTGTCCGACTCGCCTTTCCAATCCTTCTTTTAGTGCCATTCGCAAGGAATCCACGTAGCTGCACGTTCTTTGCACTTCTTGTTTGATTAGAAACTTTTGCAAGATTTTTGTGTGGGGGATCACCTATGAAATGCAAGAGTATGTAGAGCTTACCTTTTTGGTAATCTCTTCAAAGGGCTGCAATAGTACCAAACAATGTTGCAGTAACATCCACTCTCTTTCTGACAGGTTTTGTATATTAATGGAGCTACTGTTGTCAGAAATGTACAAGCTGATAGCTCGTTTTTGTTCCTCAAGACGTGCGCACATGTAATATTTACTGTTCCACCTTGTAATTACATCTTGCACAAGTTTGTGTTTAGGCAAATTTAGCTCTTCTTGAATTTTGCTGAATTTTTCTTGTGCTTGAGTTGAGTGATTAAAATGTGAGACTATTTTTCGTCCTTGAGCGATGGCTTCGTCAACTTCCTGTTGAACTTGTAAGGCTTTGAGGATGACGTGTTGTTAAATATGTAGAAAACACTTCTGACCGTTAAATGGGCTGTCTCTAACTGCTTTCACAATGTTACTTCTACTGTCTGTCAATATTATATGGATCTTTAACATTATTTGCCAGACGTCTGCTATTTCCACAAATTGTGTGCGTATGTTATCAGCATTGTGTTGGCCAGATAATAACTTCATTTGAAGCACTCTGTGCTGAAGTGTGAATTCGTCATCCAACCAGTGGATAGTGAAGCTCATGAAGGAAAACAAATTATTTAAGTTTGTCTACATGTCAGATGTAACCGATACGGTGTTGGTCTTAGACAGCTCATCTTGAATAGTCTTTTTCAATTGTTCATAAAGTTGTGGAATGACAGTTTCACCTATGTGTTTTCGGCTCGGCATTTGGTATTTAGGTTTTACTAACTGCATAAGACGATTAAAGCCTTTATCTTCAACAACGGAAATTGGTTGGTTGTCTACTGCAATCATTTCCGCTATTGATTCGTAATCGGAACTGATCTTGGGTCGTCTATTTTCCATTTAGATATAATTGAATCTTCTAGTGTGGATTGAGTAGTAGTAAAAGTTTTAGAATTTGAGGGTTGAGTACCACTGGTTGACGGTTTGACATCCTGTGCTGCGACAGGCTCCTGCTGCATCGCCTCGTCATCTGGAGTATTCGAGCTTACCTGACACACAGCTCTGTCAAGGTTAGTATATTCCATAGCGTGTTTCAATTTCAAGTGGTTGCTCAAAGCTGAGGACGAACCCTTTCGGCCACTGCCTCCCCGTGAAATCATTTTATCACAAATTGTACATTTCACTTTGCTGCGGTCTTCTTCACTCTCCCGATAATAAGTCCATACATTTGACCTTTTTCTGCCACTCATTTCAACGCTTACGATAACTAAATCACGCAAAAACTGTTCAAAAATGAATCACATGGATAAAAATACAGCTTAAACCAACATAATTAGTTAAATAAATTATTGATATAAAAGTAAACAGAAAAAAATTTACTAAGCACTACTTACCTCTCAACATCAAACATTTAAAGTAGTGTGGACTTAAATTTACGTAGCAAGTAAGAGATATCAATACTGGCGTCGGACGAATGTGAAAGCTTACTAAATTGCGACTGAATCCTATCAATGACGGAAAGTGGCCTAGGTTAAGTAGGCCTAAAAGTAATTGCCTTAAACGGTAAATATCTGGATTTATAACCGAGCTAACTTACCTGGGACTTTGTAATTAATCCTCAACAGTAGGTCAGCACAATTTGTTTGTTTACATCCGCAACTGATGGTCAGGAACTGTATTAACGGTTACTTTCGTTTTTAAAGATAATATTAAAAGTATCCTCAGACTACGAACCTAATATACCACACGACGCCACGTCCGAAAATAAAGATGAAAGTGCAGT
The DNA here is from genome assembly GCA_949316185.1 of Pyrausta nigrata. Classification (NCBI taxonomy): domain Eukaryota; kingdom Metazoa; phylum Arthropoda; class Insecta; order Lepidoptera; family Crambidae; genus Pyrausta; species Pyrausta nigrata. Next base: position 9,685,119 of record OX438936.1, read on the forward strand.
GCAGTGGTCCTCGTCGTTATGACCTATAATAGGTACCTACCCGAAATCCACTGTATTTGACATTTGAATATTGATAAAGAGTAATTCCTTCGCTCGTAAGTTTCGCTCATTTGATAATTTTAAGGACGTAGGTACACCCTATTTAAAGCAATTTGCGAAGCATCACCATCATCACGTCCGGAAATTTCCCACATTATTCCAATGTACCTACCTACCTAGATAATCGCATTTATGTCGTACACCAGCCATCATCATTAAATTAACTTCCAGGTCCCTTTATTGCTGAATGAATGAATTCAGCACACGTGGGGAACGCGTTTATGCCAACCAATGTCAAGTTTGTGACGAAATGATGGCCTTATATTTTTAACTCGTTAATTTATTTCTAGTAAAGCCTCTACGCTGCTGATTGTCGTAATCATTGTGTGCTGTGACGATGATCATGATCCTATGTGGTTACTTTGTTAACAATGAAATCGACATTACTCAGCATGTTTATAAAGAAACACCATGTATGTGTATGTTTACCGATTTGTAATTTAAGTAAGTGCAGGAAATCCAGGATTTTTTAGTAAAACGTAACAGTAAAAATCTTAAGTTAAAAAATCCAACCATCATTCAGGTTTTAAGCATTTACGATAATTGTGTCCAGTGGGTAGATTGAGAACGCTGAAAACAATGCGAATTAGGTGACGAGTATCTAAAGTGCGTCACTATAAATATCTACCTTTATATACCTTGTGGTGTATATCTTGTGGTGTAACACAAAGTCTTTATACTTATATCTTGTAGTGTAACATAAAGTCGTTAAAGCCGTCATCAACATCGATCTATATATTGTTTACTCGCATTGAAAGGTATGTTTACTTTGGGAATTGGATTTCAGCGAAATCATCAACGAGCGAATTTAGGGCCAGGGGGTCTCCACTCCTTTGTTGCCCCCAGACTTTCAGACATCTAAATCCGGCATTGCAGCTAAGGTTATTGTGAGGGGCGATTTACATTATATAGTTTGAGCACATTGTGGATTTTTAATTATCTAGCACATAATTTAAATTCCAGGTCAAGGTCCGGGATTACGCAGTCCTAAGACTAGAAAAATACTTTTTTTTTTTAGTAACACTGCATATTTATTTGCGATATTCTGCCAAACTGCGTAACAGTTTGTCAGCAGAGCTCTCGTGGACATCGTATTACTTACATTATAATTATTTAATTACTATTTAGTTTAGCTACGCTTAAGTTTAGGTTATAGTTTAAGGTTAGGCTTACAGGTTAACTTGAGATTTCTCCTATGTACTCGTATATATATAGATTTGATGCGGCACACTCTAACGGCTCTAACTAACTTAATAATACAAGTGGCTGAATTCTGGGCTGCTACGATATAATTTTCTTGTGTTCCATCGACAACTAAGAAGGAGAACTTAATAATGAATAAAAAAATCCTGATGCATTGCAGTGCTTGGCCAGAGTATCCTTTAGCTTCTTATTATTTATTTATTTGAGACAATAAACAGCATTTACAATGTTGCTTATGATCTAAAGGTGTTAGTTTACCAGTTAGTTTTGCTTATTGCGAAGCCCACACCATTATCCACAGGTAAGTACGAGGGTCAAACTGAAAGTTCTTAGAAAATCAAAAACTGATTACATTAGCCAGTTATTAGTTTTATTATATCTTTTCAAAATATTGTCCATTGACGTCAATACACCGCTGCATGCGATGGAACCACTGGGAAAAGCACTTTGCCCACTCGTCCTTAGGGGTCTCTTCAATGGCATCGCGATACGCAGCCACCGCTTCTTCAGCATTCATAAACCGCTTTCCTTTAAGTTTTTCTTTAATTTTTGGAAATAAATAAAAATCACAAGGCGCGAGGTCGGGGCTATACGGCGGGTGACCCAGTAATTCAACGTTTGATGTCGCCAAATAGTCGATCGTTCGCTTGGCGGTGTGCGACGAGGCGTTGTCGTGGTGAAGGAGGATCCTACTGCGAGGTCGTTTCTCTCGAACTTTTTCCAAGACAAGTGGCAAACAATTGGTAGTGTACCATTCTGCAGAAACTGTTTTTTGATCCTCTAACACAATTGTTGCGAAATGACCTATCCTTCCAAAGAACGAGGCCACCATTTTTTTTCCCGCACTTCGATCTCTCTTCACTTTAGTTGGCAACTCCTCGAAAGGAAACACCCACTGAGCAGATTGTCTTTTGGTTTCAGGATCATAACAGTAAATCCAGCTTTCGTCACCTGTTAGTATGTCGAACACAGCATTTGAGTCACCTCCGTTAAATCTTTCAATCATTTTACGGCACCAATCCACACGATGGAGTTTTTGAGCCTTAGTCAAATTATGAGGTATCCACCGGGCGCAAAGCTTCCTGACCGCTAAATGTTCGTGGAGGATTTTGTGCACTTGACTCATACCGATGCCTAAGCTTGTCCGAATCTGCTGATAGGTCACTCTTTTGTCAGTCTCTATCATACGCCGCACAACACAGATGTTATTTTCAGTCGTCGCCGTAGAAGGCCGTCCCTCACGTACATCATCAGTGAGATTAGTGCGACCACGTTTAAACTCATTAAACCAGTTGTAAACAGTCGCACGAGATGGGGCTTCATCGTGAAAGGCCAATCGTAGTCTATCATAACTTTCTTGTTGACTTAAATGACATCGAAAGTCATAAAAATCATTGCACGAAAATTTTCTCGTGTTAAATTCATTTTGACGTGACACAGACAATTTTCAATTTGCCGCCAAGTCGTAAAACAAATGACAAATGAATGAAATATATACTCAGTAATATTGGCAAAGAGTTCTATTTTCAAATTTTAGAATATTTTTTTTATTATATTGTTTATAAGTGGCCAGTTCTAAGAACTTTCAGTTTGACCCTCGTATGTGTGATACCTTCTCATTATTTACTTACTAAATAATCAAATTTCGTTATTTATATAGTTAGTAACTAATGGGTACAATACAAGTAAATAATAAACAATATGATGCGAAAAAGTTATGTTTTAACCTAATCCGATAGAAAGGCCAAAGTGTCGGTAACAAGTTTTTTTTTTAATTTAGACTCGGAGTCTGCAAACATGTCTAGTTCCGAAAAAAATATTAAAAGCATCAGCAAGCTGGTGAAGATGCGTGCGATCGGCGCAACCGAGGCACACGCACCTTCCTCCTGTGCACAGTGCGCAGTTCCATGAAGTCGAATAACTAATATTAAATATTTTATAAAGTTACATAGCGCCAAGTAGAGTACGCTAATTTTCCAATCTAGGTAGGTTGTAGTTTTTTAATTAACATATTGTAAGAATTTGTATTTATCCAGTGCAGGGTTCCAAATAGATATGGCAATTCATATCATATTTATTTGTAAAACATATGTAACAAAGAATAAATGCTGCTGTTAAGTTAGACAGTATCGCTATGTTTGTCTCTTTTATTAGGCATATAAATATATTTGGTTTTAATAATTATACATTACGAGTATTAACGGCATACACCAATTGAGATTTTATGAGTGTCTTGTAGCTAAATAAGTGAGTTGAGGAACTGTTAATAATAAACACTGTTTAAATGTTACTTACTGAGTTTATTGACACAGAAGTATTTAAAACTATAAGTTACAATATTAAAAGGTTAGAGTTATAGACTCCATTTTGTAGTAGTAAGTTTAAAAGCAAGGGAAGATCTTTATAATCTGAGAGATTTATCTCTAATGGTGCTTATGTCAGCACATAATATCTAGTTGTTATTTTGCGTTTAAAAGATTTCCCAAATCTCGAACTACGAGAACAGGTTTCAAGTAAACTCCCAATATACTCTAACTCTAAAAAAAATATTACTCTAACAGTTAGAGTATATAAATTTTCAATAATGTTTATATATTTTTGTAAAAAATATTGTAACACATTTAGATAGATTAATTTGGAGCCTGTTCATAAGACAATATTCCGTGAATCTGTTTAAATCTTCTTGGAGTTACTTCGACATCAGCCGAGTTTGTGCATGTGCTAATGATTTTTAAGTTATCAGCGTACATAAGAAAATGGGGGGTTCATAAAACAAGACTATACGTCATTTATGAATAAATTAAACAATATGGGTCCCAAAATTGATCCTTGAGGAACCCCAGAGAAGACGTCAACTGTATCCGACTTGTACACAACTGTACTTGACTTTATGTAACGTAGGATATAAATTACTTGAGCTGATTATTTGTCTTTTCTATTGATGAACCCCTTTACTATTGATTTATTTACCATGATATCATATGTATAATTAAATTTTAACTAGGGGGCAGGGCACCATGCTCATAAATCTGGGTTCCAATCACAGACCATGACCAGTTTCATCTTTACACTTGACTCATTGGAGAGTGATTGGTATTAAATAATGACCTTTATTTCTAAAGGCCATTTATTATGGTCATATGGGATATTTTCCAAATGACCATAATAAATGGCCTTTAGGAATGAAGAACAGAACAATGGCAAAGGACATCGTTAGGTATTGCTAACGATGTCCTTTGCCATTGTTCTGTTTGCAACAAAATGTCATACAACACGCGTTATATGCAGTTATGATAATAAGACATAATGCTATATTTCCCACAATTTTTCAAATCCAATTAGGCATTGCAACAAATCGGCCTATGTTCAATGATCGAAAACCAAATGTCTCTCTGTAGGTAGGTACTAGATTACACTAAAAAATATTTTTATTTTTCTTCTAAACAAAATTAGAGTTTTAAAATAAATAAGCATTTTAAAAATAACTTCAACACCTTTCTAAGAAACTAGTAGTAATATTAGTAATAACTACTTACTGAAGTCAATGTTTAATTGTAAACATTAACATTAACTCGGACACAGCTCCGGAGTCAAGAAGTTGGTCCTGCGCCTGATCTCTCTAGGGTCATGTCGGACTGCCGTCTCACCGAATTATGAGAGTGAAGGAACAGAGAGTGCACCTGTGTGTTGCGCACACACTTGTGCTCTATAATATGTCCTGCGCAGTTGGCTAATCTCTGTTGAGATAGGCCGCCGTAGTCAAAATCGGCTAGGAGGACATTATTATTATTATTACACGCTAATCTCCGGAACCAATGGAAAAATTTGAATAAAACTCTTTTTATTGTGTAGCTAGGTCTGGGCTAATACTAGGCTATAACTCATTTTGAAGATCGAAGTACCTGACATGGAACCTTAGCAGTACACTTAAACTAAGAGATATGAAAATAGCGCCTTAAGAAAATTTATTCAGCAAGATGAGCATTTTCTATTGACGACACGAATTGAAAGTCTGGAACAACTGATATGGATTCCTAGCAGCTCAGTTGAACTATAAGAGATATAAATAGAGCGCCTTAGGGAACATTGTTCAGCGTGATGAGCATTTTGTATTGAGTTACACAAATTAAAGGTCTGGAGCAGCCGATATGTAACCATAGCAGCTCAACTAAATAACTTTAGACTGATTTTAAAAATATTTTATATAATGTCGTTCTAGCCGAGTTTCGACTACGGTGGCCAATCTCAACAGAGATTAGCCGACTGCGCGGGAGATGTTATAGTGCCTAAGTGTGTGCGCAATACACAGGTGCACTCCTCTGTTCCTTCAGTCTCATAAATCGGTGAGACGGCAGTCCAACATGACCGTAGCGAGATCAGGCGCAAGATTTAACGTGCTCTCCGAGGCACGGGGGTCTTAACACCACCAACTTCCTGACTCCAGAGCTGTGTCTGAGTTATTTTAAGACAGAAAAACCCAACATTTTCGGTCCGACCCGAGATTCGAACCCGGGACCTCGTGGATAGTACCCGCGTGCTGACCCAACGAGAAAGCCATATATGCTACAGAATTAATTTAGGTATTTAAGTGTTTTACATTGACTCATATTTTTATGGTGTCGACCTGATAACGATGACCCATAGTGTTTTCAACCCCCCCCCTAAGATGGCGGACTGGCTGTTTGTAATCTACCCACATGATATGGGTATCAAATAAAAGGGTTTGCTGTCAGGAATACGAAAAATATAGTCACGTGGCTTAAATCCAATATGGCAGATGTCCAAAATGGCGGACAGGTTATTTGAAATGCACCGCCATGATATGGGTATCAAATGAAAGGATTTGCGTCAGGAATACAAAAAAAATAGTCACGTGTCTTAAATCCAACACGGTGGACATCCAAGAAAGAGGATTGGCTATTTGAAATGCACCCCCATGATATGGGTATTAAATGAAAGGGTTTGCTGAATGGGATAAGAAAAAAAACACGTACCTAACCTAAATCCAACATGGCGGCCGTTCCAAGGTGCAGGATTAGCTATTTAAAATACAGCCATATTTAAAGTTTTTTGTCCATCAAAGAAAGCGTGGAGCGATTATGTAATCTTTACTCTTTTTGGACAAAACGCTCCACGCTTTTATTACCAAAATCTTTAAATACCTATTAATATTTTAAATTAGTAAGTAGATAATTAAGTTTGAGACTAAAAAGTATAAAACACGCTTTTAGCACGCACTAAAAGTTACAAAATAATTCGGACATTTAGTTTGATGACTCAAGAGTTTTCCCTTTGCCAAATCTTCATTAGATCGCAGGTAAACATAAACAATTTCAGTTCGTGATGAACGATAAATAATTACCTATGCAAAACGGTTATAAGCAGGTAATCGTCTTTATAAAATATTTACTATGATTTATTATGAAAGGAAGCGTTTTGTCCAAAAAGAGTAAAGATTACATAAACGCTCCGGACTTTTTTCTAAACAGTAACCAAACCATTTTTTTTACGAATGAATAAAACTGCCATCAGTAAAGTAAACTAAGAAGTACAAATTTACCTTTTCAATTTTACTAAGAAAAATATATGGGGCAAAATTTATTTTTTTAGTCGGTTGCACTGCCATGCGAAATTTTTTTACCAGACGAGGGTGGCGAGATGATAGTAACCTATCTAAAGAGTGCCTATTGACTTTGATTTTTCATTCCTCTATTTTCTTTAAGACGTAAAGTTATTGTCTGTGGAGTACAAAAAAACCGGCCAATTGCGAGTCGGAGTCGGAGTCGCACAAAGGGTTCCGTACCTATACAATATTAGACACAAAAATTATGATATTTTTTAGTTAACGGTAAAAAAACACGTTTGTATGGGAGCCCCCATTGAATTGTATATGTGTACTTATTTTTAATACTTATTCTGTGAATATTTCAAGCGTCTGGCAACAGCCCTTATTACTATCGAGCAAAAAATGGCGAAAAACACACCTTTTTGTATGGGACCGCCCATAAATATTTGGTTGGGGAAAAAGTCTTTTCACATTATAGTACCTACCTATGTATGAACTTGTAATAAAGTCTCTTTGGCTGTAGGTACTATTTGTATCTGGCTGGTTTTGGTATCATTAAAGTTTAAATTTTAAAGAAGATAATTCCAAATTCAAATTAGGAAAATGTGTGTTTTTCATTTGTTTTTCATACTGTCAAGATGAGTAAAATCTAATGAAGAAATTCGATATATTTAAAATTTTTACTACAAAAAAGGCAAAAATGCAACGCAAGCCGCGAAAAAAAATTGCGATGCTTATGGACCTAGTGCAGTGTCTGTGGGAGTAGCACAAAGGACTTGTCCCCTTTTTGTATGGAGGCTGGTTTTTTATTCTAAGATATCACCAACCATTAATAAACCTATATTTATCTTTAAGCTACAAAAATATGAAACACGTAACCATAGAAATCAAAATTTTAAACGCCTCCATTTTTGAGAAAAAATATGTTTTGTAACAGGCATCATCCATTGTTCACTTACTTGTATTTCTTGGCTGTATGGCTATGTACCATTGCCTTTCCACTGGTAGATAAATACTACTAGGTACTACCACAGATTGTATAATAGGTACTACTGTCAATGGAATGTCAATTTTGCTGTCAATTTTTTTTCATGCGTTAATTGATATAGGCGAAGGTGCGGTTTCTGTACAGACAAAGAGAAAAATTAATTTCAATTTTTCTCTAAATCGGAGGCCTTAAAAATTATATTAATTATGCAGAAAGGCTAGCTTTTGTGAATTCTTTAATATAATATTTAGTTTATTCTGGTTAGAAATATTGACGAATAAAAAACCACTAATGGACAAGTCCTTTGGTTAAGGCATTTTGATGTTATAGATACACCTCGCTCTTACATCGCCCTATTACCATAGACTTACATATGTATTTTATACTAGTCACGCCGTTCAGGAACAAATTTTGTATCTCATTTTCTAAAATGATAGAATGATGAAGTGTTGCCACATTTTTTTTTATTTCTCTTATTCGATGCAAATTATTGCCGTGTTTCTTAGAAAAATCAATAATAAGCTGCTATAGCAATTCAATTTAATCCATCATGATTTGATAAATCATTTTCAAGCATTAGAGAAAACTAATCACTGAAAAAACAAACACTTACCAAAAATAAAACTCATCTTTTATTTTTTCCCATTTCTACCAAACAAGACAATCGCCATGATAAACGGCAGCACTGAGCTGTCAAAGGTAGCAAAGAGTAAAGTGTTAATGCCTATACATAATTTGGCAGTAACGTAACCTATCTTACAATATTATTCAGTAACGTATTTTTGAACCTCATTTTGCCTACTTCATGATAAAGTTAATTGAATTTAATGAGTGATTCTCCGGAAAGCATTCTCTGCGTCACCTTCGTGGCGATTTTTAGTTAAAGTTTTTATGACAAGAAAAAAATACTACACTAAAGAAAGCCTAAAATTATAATGAATCTTGTTGGAATCAAACAAATCGGTTTGTTATTCCCTCCGATATTTTATTTTGAAATTTCGGTACGCACGAAAGTTATTTCTGATTCCACGAAAGTTACGAAACGTATTTTTCATAGCGAAGTCCCATTTTATTACATAAAAATATTTCAAATAAAACCTAAATAACTAATATTATACCTGTTTTTAGAAAGAATATAGTTTTTTTGAAGTTAAAAGCGTGAAAAGCATTAATAAATAAATCTCTAAACCTTTGATATAGTAAAAGGTTCCGATTTGACGATGAAGTAGAAATAAATGTAAAATTCTATAGCTAAAGTTAATACATAAAACAACTTAAAACATAAAATAAATTTCATGTATCAGCAGGCAAATGACTGATAATATAATATCTGCTAACTGTTATTAACTGTGGGCCAAATCATTTTGTCTTTTGTTCATTTGGTCGGCTGTTCTTGTTACATGTCTTTGTCAATGATTGTTTACCATGTAGCCAGCAGTCTTCTTTATTGTCTACAAAAGTCTTTCTTTTTACTAACTCATTTTTATTTACCGTATTTTTCATTTCTTCGTTACATATGCCCAATCTATCTCAGTTAGCTTTGAACCATCTTTTTCGCAACAAGTGCCACTTTAAAAAAAAGTCTGGTTCACTCGTAACGTCATTTAACGAGCCAGATCACTTTTGCTGCTCACCGCAGCACCTCCATCTTAATTATTATTGTATTATCTTATGGGTTATAAGATGTTTCCTCTTAATTTAATATGAGATACACAAAGCCATTGTGTTTACACTGAGATAGCGATTCTTGTTTCAACTTATGCGCTGACCGCTGACTAGTCATTATGGTCTTTACATTAATTCAAAACAATTCATTGTTTAGGTGTTTCAATTTGCTGCGGATTTTTCTAAAAATAGAGATAAATGGACACACTTAAGGGAGGCCAATGCCCAGCTATCGGACAGAAACGGCATAAAATGTGTAATATTTTAACAACAATTAGTAGATAGAAAGTAAAGTTTCTCTAGTCCAGTACAAGACTGGTTACATGCGACCTTTGCAGGGTCGTCCGTCAATCTTGCTGGTGGACGCCCTACGCTACGCTCTTGACCAAATAGAATCCAATCAAGAACCTTTCTGCACTGCAGCCTGCTTACTTCCACTTGAGCTTGGTGATCTGCAGGATAGTCTCGTAGATTATTTAGACATAGGTCTGTTACCTTAGTTCTTCTACGTATCTCTGAAATTTAATCCCGCGGAGAAACACCAAACATATAGCTCGTTGTGTGTCCTTAAACTTTTTTATTACACTCATAGAAAAAGACCATGTTTCGGATTAGTTCTAGACGTTTATTTTTAGCACTGAAGTATTTGGGTCAAAATGATGCCCTCGCGTAGTTTTTCGGACTCTGTCCAGCCAAGGTGAACCTACGAGTACCTTATTAAATCACTTGTCCCAGGTAATCGTACTCCTGTCATCTAAAACAGTAGATCACAGTTTTCGTTTCTAATAGATACAGGAGAGAGTGCCACTTAAACACGGGAATTCGACTAAAATTCGTCTGGCCCATGTTAATTTTAAGGCTCACTTGTTGGGAGACAAGCATAGTGCCAAGACCCTTCAACTTTTTTGCCCGAACTGTGTGTGTGATGCTATTAATCAAAGGTGTGTGATGTATTGGTTATGCCAAATCCTTTTTATTCCATATGTGCACACATTCAATCAAGGGCAGAGTTTTATCAAGTTATTCGTATATGAATTCTATGGAGAACTTTCCTTATTGACGTCGATAAATTAATAAGCCAACCATTTATTTACTTAGTAGAACATCATGGTTCAATCAAATAGGCATATCAACCATATTTGACTAAAATAGATAAATACAAGAAAAACCTTTGGGAGAAACGATAACACGATTATTTAAAAACATCTACAGACCGATAGAGAAGTAAATTAAGATTGCATAAATAGACCTTCGTAACCTTACGTGGAGTGAAAGATAACCTTCGTGGTCAAATGTCCACGAAAACCATGTCACGAAAGTTACGAAAATTTTACATTTTCAAAAATTTACTATTTGTTTTTTAACAAATATGAAAACTAAATAGCGGACAAAGAAATTGAAAAAGGGATTTATACTGAATATTCAACACTTACATCTAAATCATTCTATTATCTTTAAAATTTTACCATAAAGGGTTTCTTCAAAAGGTTGCCAGAAAAAAGTTGATGAGTTTATGAACTTGTATTTTCTGTATCAAAGCGATAAGAAAGGCATTTCTCCTCTAATGATGCTGTAATGGAACTAAAGTTTCCGTAGGGACATTAAGCTTGTCAGAAAGTTGAGGCTCTTTGATGCTATGAGGCTTTATATGTCGCGTTCACGAATCTACCACAATCGTGTGACCGAGGCAAAATATTTTCTAACTCTTTCTGTTTAAACAATATCATTATTGTTTTTAAAATTAATTAATCTTGACTTATTAACAAATTTTTTGACATATAGTATGTGTACATAACACAACAAACCACAAAGATAATAGTGGTTGAACTGAGCGCGACGTCGTGCGGACGCGCGGAGAACACCGGTTTTGCTCCCGTTTTTGGCGGTTAAGTATTATTTAAAAAATAACTGTAAGCCCTATTTTATGTTTAAAACTATGTTCGTATAGATGAAGAAACAGAGAATCATTTAAAATTGATTCCGAAGCTGTTTATTAAATGGGTTGGGAATTAAGAACGTGTGACCACCAAAAACCGGCCTTCGGAGAATCACTCTAATACATGATTCATAATAACAATCTAAACTAATATTATAAATGCGAAAGTGTGTCTGTCTGTTACTTCTTGACGCCTAAACTGCTAAACCAATTAACTTGAAATTTTGTATGGAGATAGTTAAGGATCTAAGGTAGGACATAGGATAGTTTTTATTCCGAAAATTTAGTGCAGAGTTATTACAATTTGTAAAAACGAGAATCCATATATAGGAGAACGCGCACCTAGCCCACAGGAGCCTCATGCACCGCACTCATCGCATTTTTTTATGGTCTCGCTCGCGCGATGGGCATCGTACGCGCCAAACGCACCGCACGCATCGACGAAAGAAGACGTCACTCGCACGCCCAGATGGAATCCATATATCTACAGCACTATACTAAAATTCAGGTAGTGCAGCGCGGATACAAGGTGTCCCGTTAATGAAGGATAATCCTTTAGCTACAGATTAGTTACATCATGCTCAACTATATGCCAATTTTTTTTGCAAGTGTGTACCAATATTCCAAATACCAAATAATATTAGTGTTACCAATTTCAAGTTATAATATTTAATTGTTGTATGACCACTTCTACAATTGAAGACATTTTAAAAGTCTGATTCTATTTTAATACTGTTTAAAATTCCAAATACTAAGATGAATAGTAACTTTTTTCTTAAAATTTTAGCAAGCCTCCCAAAAATAGTAAAAACTCAAAACCATAATCTCAAAAATGGGAACACTTACATGAACAAGTTTTTGGCATAAAGTTGAGCATAATGAAACTAATCTGGACCTAAAGGATTATCCTTCATTAACAGGACACCCGGTATGTAGGTCCACCCTTGCACTACTTTGCATAAGATTTCATATAAAGATTTATAAAGTAGAATGACTGCGGCGCGTGCGGCTTCTACATCGCGTCTACGGTGCGCGCTTACCTTTATCCTGTCTCGACAGCTGTCATTGACTGCTGTTGTCAGGGCACAGACTAAAAAGTAGCGCCATTTTACGTCAAACTTCAGTGCATGTGTAATGAATTTGTATACTTCTTCGACACTGACTAGTAAAACCATAAAAAACAAGAAAGTAATTAAAATTAACTAAAAGCTATTCAATTTCCAAATTTTAAAATACGTAGAAATTCAAAATGACGTGCAGCAAAGAGGGGACACACACAGTACAATTTAGATGGCTTTGCTTACCTGAACCGGCAGACGTTGTTGTTGAACGTATGCGTTTTCCATTTTAACCAGTTCATTTCTTGCTAGATGTAGTTGTCCAATGAAATATAAAACTTTATTCACTTACTAGCAGTTCCCGCGGCGTCGCCCGCGCCTGAAGTCGGATTTGCCATACAAACTTTATTCCCCTAATAACCCCCTAATGATTTGATATCGTGACAAAAAATGGCCTTTCCAGGGTCTCAAACTATCTTTGTACCAAATTTCATGTCCAGTAGTTTTGGAGCCTATACAATACAAATAAACAAACAAACAATCAAATCTTTCCTCTTTATAATATTAGTGAAGATTGAAATGTATTTATAACCATGGAGGACAGAGGTAAGGAGAAAAAAGGTACCTAATCAATGTTATTAGTTAAGAACTATCTCATGGGGGAAAAGTTGAAAAAGTGTCCAGCTGTAAGCAGTTCAAAAATCATCCATGATTTGGCTAGAGCGTAGATATGGGTTTTGGTACCTATAAATGTAGTAGTTACTGAGGGATTGAAGTATGCTGAGGTATAAAATCTGTTGATATCATCTATAGTTTTGCTTTAGTAACCATCGAGCATTTGTAATCATCAGCTATATTGCTGAGCAAGCAATAGTATCGAAATATGTTCAACTATCGATAAAGATTTCATGACAATAATATTGTCATTTTCGGTACGGTGTTTGTGCTAATGCTATGGAAAGTATCGATACTATTGGTCTTTCACGATAGTACTACTTACCAGTTTTAAGTAATCGACACTATCAATAGTATCGAAAATATCGTCATGAGTCGACAGTTTCGATAGGTTAGATAAAAATAGCGATGCATCGATATATCTCAATTTGACGGACACATTTTCATAACACAAATATTTCTCCTTTACATCCTTCATTTGAAATTCAACGAATGGCATGTGGCGCAGCGAGGAGAGTTTAGATTGTTATAGTCCGACCGCTTATCTGAGACCTCGCTTGCGGAATACAGAGGTGCGGGGTTAGATGAGAACAGGAATTTGATTGGGTGCTTTGAATTGTGAAAAGAATGTTTGAGTTTCGAATACCAAAATTCAAATTTCAAATCACCCAATCAAATCACAAGCGCTCAAGACCCACACCTAAGCGGTGTAGGTCTTGAGCGCTTGTGATTTGTGTGACCCGCATAGACATTATAAACGCTGAAACGCTAAGCTTTATGCATCTAGCAGACCTTCAGAACCTTTTAAGTTGACCCAGGACCGTCAGGTTTAAGACGATTAACACACTGCCCCGCACCACGCAGCGTTGCGCGTGAATTTCTTTGTATTCTCTGGCGCGCTTCCGCGCGTGGACGCGTTTTCAGTGTGTTAGACTGTGGGTGTTTTCTATACAAACGGAGAGACTTACAAGCAACGTTAGAACACGCATTCAAGCGCCGCGCTTCGTGGCGCGGGGCAGTGTGTTTATCGCTTAGACACTGTCCGCCACGTATCTAGCAGAGCTGCAGAGACTTTTAAGCTTACCCAGGCCCGTCAGAGTTTAGATCTTAGGCGTCACATATCTTAAGAGCTGCAGACACTTTTCAGTAGACTCAGTCCGTTTTACGGATTATTGCGCGATTTTCATACATTTAATTTATAGTGAGTTTCATTCACCATTCGCCTAAACATAAGAAACTTTATCTCAAGTTTACCAATCACTTATTGGCCTGTTGACTTTAATTGGTACACAGTATTTAAGTTGTCAAGTCAAAATCATTTTTACTATTAAAATTGTAAGCAAATTGATGAAAAAGGATTGTATGTTAATATAGGCATGGTTATTATAATATCGCTTTGGTTCACAAGTGTCATTTTCTGTCCAAAATTAATACTTAAATATTTTTAATACCAAGAAAAAAGCTACCCAAATTACTTATACCATGCGGTTGAAGTCGCGGGCAAAAGCTAGTATAGTATAATTACAATAAACTTAAGTTTAATTAGTGTAACAACTAAAAACTACGAAATATTTTGAGCTGTTTTTACAACACGTCGGCATTTTTGAATTTATTCAACTATACTTTTATACATATACCTAAGCCCTTTAGATCTGAAAGCAAAAAGCAAAATTCATTTTAACATAGAGGTCGTTGCATAATACGGATAAAATTGATGCCATTTTTGAAAAATATCAGTAGTTACGACGTAGCTGAAGAACTGGGAATTAACCACAAAACAGTTTTGGCGCATTTGAAAAAAACTGGGTAAACAAAAAAAGTCCCACCGGATGACACAGTCGATAAATTTTTGTAAGCGAAATTCAATTTGATTAAACAAAAAAGCTCGATGTTTGGGTACCCCACGAGCACACTGAAAGAAACCTAATGAACCCTGTACTCATTTGTGATTCTTTATTGCAAAAATTAAGAGAGTTTGGCTGGGAGGTGTCATTGCATCCGCCGTATAGTCCTGCACCTTCAGGTTTCTACCTGTTTCGCTTTCTTCAGAATTCTCTAGGCAGTGTCAGGTTAACATCACGAGAGGACAACTAAAACCACTTGTTGCGGTATTTTGATCAGAAGCCCCAAAGTTTCTATAGCAATGGAATCATGTCCATACCTACAAGATAGCAAAAAGTTATCGAACAAAATGCTACCTACATACTTTAGTTAAAATGTAAATAAACTATATTAAAAAATGTTTAGAATTTTCTTAAAAATGCGAAGTAACTTTTTTCCCAACACATTATTATTATTTAATTAATATTTTTTAATATACATATTGATATTCTATTAAAATTTCAAACGTCTACCTGTTGCCGTTATTATATTAAGCAATAACCGCCAAAAATCACGTTTATTGTATGGTTGTTTTAGAGTCGGTGGCACTGCCATGCTTAATTTTCTTACCATACGAGGATGGCGAGGTGATAGTTCCTAATCTACCTAAATAAAAACAGTGCATATTGAATTCGATTTTGCATTCCTCTTTTCTCCTTACGATATGGTAGACTAAGAGGCCACGATAGCTGGATGTCGATGGGAGTATGAATCATTTTGTATCATCGAGTCCACGCGGACGAAGTCGCGGGCAACAGCTAGTATAATATATATAAAGAATAACCATGTTAAATTATAATAAAAACCACTTAAACAACATTTTAAAAAATTTTTTTACATTTTATTAACAATTTAATTTAGTATCTGGCAGGTATTGCCTCCTTGGAACTTAATAACAGCTTCGAGCCGATTTGATTGGCTATGAGTAATTCGGTTAGAAGGACTCATATTTTGTTTATAAACCTTTTTCTCCTCTACCTCCTTACAGACATTTGTATGCCAGTGTATATTATGTATGTTACACGATCTTAGTCTCTGTTACAACTGTAAACTATTTATTATCTCATATACAGTAATTATAAATAAACTACTCCTAATAATGCCTAAAAATTCTAGTAAATATATCTATGATCTGAAGTATACGGTGGTCTTCGGCTTGCTCATGTTAAGAAGAAATAGCTAAGCCACTTTCTATAACGTAGAGGAACACTGAAACACAATTTTTAGTTAGTGCTTATGAAACGGTATTATGGTACATGGTACTTATTAGTACCTACATAGTTTGTGATTAATTAACAAAATTTTAATTACACGTTTAGTTGAACACATAAAACGCTGGACGTTTTCTTGGAATGTTATCTTTTATTTACGTTTTTATTACCGTTGAGGTCCGAAAAGCACGTTTTATTTAGTAGACAGTGAACTCATTGATAACAGGTAGGTAGGTATGCTTTGAAAAGCTTTGAAAAACATGTTGCTAATAAACATTGTTCCAGAGACTGAGCTTAAACAATAAAGATCGACTGCCAAAACAAAAAAAGTGATAAATAGTATTAATTTAAGTTTTTGCACGCCATGTACGAACAAAGATGCATGGCTGCTGCATGGCTGCGCAGCATCTTTGTATAAACGTACCTATGTAGCCAAGGAGGGCCTTGGCTACATAGGTAGGTTAATACTCAGTTGTATCCATCGAGGTGATTGTATCACTGTACTTAGAACTTTACAGGCAGACATCACTGAAAAATAAATAAAACAGTTTTATTCCAACATTTAAAGGGGTGTAACTGTTTTCTAGCAATTTCACATATAAAATAAATAAAAACAGTATATTACTAAGAATGGAAAATTATATTTATATATTTAGGACTCTCAGGACTGTCAATACCTACCGGCGTTTAGAAAAATCCTCTAGATTTATGATATTTTGTGACCTTGTTTCATTTTTAAGATCCACGTATATTCACAGATTTTGTTTATATGGTAATAGGTATATCAACTGAGTTAGTATTTTCAACTTATTTATATGTAGATTTTATACTAATACTGTATCTAAAGCTCAGCTTCAATAAATTGTAAAGCAGGAACTACTGGTCCGCATTTTTTTGTGTTAGTTCATTTATCACACAAGTTTAAAAGGGTATCACGCATCAATGAAAAATATTTTTAAAACGGGACAAAGACTCCTGTAAAAACCGACCAAAATACACGCGGGTGGAGCCGCGGGCGGAAGCTAGTTATTGATTGAATTACATTAATAAATCACAGATTTTAAGTAATACACAATAAACTAATGGGATTCTTGAATATTTTTTTGATGGTCCTATCATCCCTATTCTTAGACAAAGCGAGCCAAATTACCAATTTTATTTATTATATCCCGATGAATGGAGAGGAAAAGGCTGTTCTAGAAAAAGATGGATAGACTATAAAACAAGATATGAGCGGAAAGGAGTAGATGACTTAGTGACGAGTGATAGGATAGGATTGTTAGTGAGAAAAACACGTATTTGTACCGAGACCCCAGAAAAACTGGAAAAAGGGCAAGCGAATGATGGTGATGTCTTTATACCTCTAAAGCTACTGGATGATGATGATGATGCAATGCACATTTGATTCAAAGCGGTTTTAGGAGGAAAACCGACACAAAACCAAACGTACTACCTATTCTACATTACACCTATATTTTGCCATTTGAAGGTGGCTCTAGTCTTTGTATAGGGAGCAAAATTTTTAACATGTTATAATAGGTAGTCGAAAAAAGATTGCGGCCTTCTTTTTAGTGAAAAATAATAAAGATTTAAATCAATAATATTTCGCAATTTTTTTACCATTATGCCGTCCGCTATAACTTTTATGGGTTCTATGAGCGAAAATTTAAATTCAATTTTCGGAATAAATGATAATCTCAAGTTGCGACTTACGTCTGGAGTCTGGACTATATGGAGAGTGCAATAAAACTTTTCAGTCAAGGTCCATATTTTTTGTTAAGCCAACAAAGATGTATGTGGTCGAGCATTGTCCTGGTGGAAGACTACGCCGTGCGACTCGGCCTTGTGCACGAAGGTATCCGTACCATTATCACAATTAATTTACAACGACAATGCTAGACACTATAAAGGCGCCTTTGGCAACAAGTCCGACCCACCTGGTAGGGCCCTCTAGCTCAGAGCCCGTCAGAGACTCCGGCCTGCTTTAAAATGACCGGCTCTGCGGTGGTTATGGTTATAAGAGGAGTGCCAACTGCAACCCATTCCGATCACGCTGGCTAATAAGGAGCCCAGCGCGGACAAGCTTGAGTCCCCGCTCTGGAGGGTGCCTCAGATGCGTCGAGGAAGCGTCTGTTGCTCTCTCTGCCCAGTTAAGCCTTCAGCGACAGGTCCGTCCGACAAAAAATGAAATATACACTTATGGGATTGTTGGTAGTAAGTATGATTTACATAATACTAATATTATGTAAATCATACTTACCTAGACAATTATGAATGAATGTCTCTTCATACGTACCTACCTACTTACTCACACTACAAAAACTTAATAATTACTTGTAAAGAAATTTATTTGCACAGTACACCTGTTGTAATGTTGATAAGCGTCATTTTACACTGAAAACACTACCACCTACAAAATCATTATTCTTATTCAAGCGGTCATGTCATGAGGTGTTTGTATTTTTTTTATTATTTTTTTTTATTTGCTTTTTATAGATTAATAGGTGATAATAAAAACGGGTTTCTGTAAAATGCACCATGTCTTTACCTGAAATTGTTCATGCTTTTTTATTTCAGGACTGTAAGTATCAGGCTTAAGTTCTTTTTATCGTCAAAACGTTCGTTCGTCATTGGTTACAGGTGTTAGTTGGCTTCAGGGTTAAAAATAACCGACTTTTAGGTTTTAGCTATGGTCGGGTAAAAATGTATAGTGTCCCATGAAGTCAACGAGTGAACCTAGTCCCTGATAAGGTGATTTTTCAGGACGAGTGTGTTCAGGCTGCGCTGCTGGATTGCGGGTGCGCCGCCGCCGATGCGCGCACGCATATAGCGGCCCCCGCGCCTCGCGGCCTTCAGTCCAAGCTGAGACCCGCGACCGCCAACACGCTATCGTGACGCCCACTCTCGCATCGAACCGCCGACGCACACCACGCGAATCCACTTGTGCTGTGCGCCACTTGCGAGTTGCGCGCCCTTTCTCTCACGCAGTGTGATCGTGCTTCGGTACGTGAATGCAAAACCGGACTACTCTCTTCACACGAGACACCGACAAGGAATCAATAGCCGTCAGGACCTCTCGAGTATTCCAACAGGTAAGTGCCATTTTTAACACAGCAAGGCGAATGACTGCAATTGCGAGTTTCAAGTGTGGAAGTCGAGTTCGGATGACTTTCGAAAAGGTTCGCCTCCTTGACGAGTCTGCGGCGGTGGTGGAGCGTTCACGACTTGCGGTAACTTTTCGCGATACACGTTGGCGGATACTCGGCTTGGTCGCTCCTAACGAGTTGGGTTACCGATTACCTACAACTCCGCACGACGCTGTACTGTTAAGGTTAACAGCTTCGACGGTATTTGTAAATATTCTGACTGTGCTTAGATAATAAACGTGGGTTCACCACACCGTCGAGTTGTCTCGGAGTAGCTGGGATTGTGTTTTGTACATTTGAATTTGCCTTATTGATGTCACAGTGAAAAGCGGCGCTCGATTCGACGCGTATGTTTGGTTCTTTTGTTCGCGCATTATTCACCCGCGACTGCTGCGAAACACAAAACCTATTTAATAACATCTATGACGCCTTGTAAAGCCTGAGAAATCATTTAAATAACTATTAACAAATTGTGTTTACCTAGTAAATTTTAGCACAACAAATTATCTGTGGATTTAACCATATAAATTATGTATTTTTTCAACACAAACTTTATAAAAGCTTGAAGCACTGATATTGTAGAAAGTTCTCAAAACAACATAGCGTAGATTCGTATAGTAGTTATTTACCCTCGTGAATCATAACCAGAACTCTGGTCATCATCATGGATCAAAGTATTTCGGTATACAAATCCAACGAAACCAAAATCGAGGGGAATACCTGATTCTATTTAGTACAGGAGTTCGGTCTTCATCATCAGTCCAACTGGAGTGAGTCCTGGTACCATAATATTGCATTGGCAATAAACTGATATAAGTTTGCCAAGTTTCAGTTCAATCAGGCTATTATAACTGGTCTAAAATTTAGTTGCAAAATTTGACCCAAACTAACATCATGTTTGTTTTAATCAATTCAAAATCAAAGACAAATAAAATTTTTGAGTTTAATAAAAGTTTGTAAAAAACCAATCAGTTTAAAATCAATTTGAGTTTGCATAATTATCATTACCGCATAACGAGTAAGATATTGGGCAAGAAGACTAAGTATTTATTACTAAGTCAACCTTTAATACCCAGTCGTTAGAGATTACTAACAAATATTTGAATTCTGTTACACGAATCGTGTCTTGATAAAAGGTCATTTATTAATTACAAGATTCCATCTTTGCATCTGTATGCCTAATTGATAATTTTATTGAAAACATCACACCAATGGTCCTTAAAATACTTTTTCTCCCAAAACTATTTGTTCATGGTTTCGTATTTCTTTTAATTAGGTTGTTGTTGACGCAATTTCTGCTACAGATTTAATAACACATTATAAAAGTCAATTAACCATTCAGAGATCAAGTTTCTAGACACAATAGATAATCAATTGTTACGCGACCGACGGCGGTCTTATGATCCTCAAGGGAAATATATTTATTTGTTCAAAATCTAAAGATTAATTGACTAACAAAGATTTTGAAGAAATAAATCTGTTTCCTTCTTTTGATTTCCTATTCATGATAGTGCTTAGTGAAATAGTGCTGATTTAAAATAACCAATTTTTGTTACATTAACGATGAATATAGCGCAAGTGAGGCTGTAGTGTATGTGAAAAATTGCTAAGTCTCATATTTGCCATCTTAATCAAACTTTATACAAAAAACAATAGTAGAGGATTAAAAGTGTGCATCTCAGATTATGTAAATAAATTTGAGTAACACATACGTACTTAACTACCCTTAGGGCCATTGGGCCCTTTGACAATAAAAGCTGTGTTATCTGATTATCAAATGCAATAAACTTTAGTTATTCGTGTTGTTACAAGCTTGGTTTCGTAATGATTAGCCACGAGGACATGTTTACCTACGGGTGATTGCGAAATATTCAAGAGGAATTATTAGAACCACCGTACCTATATTTAGTCGTAAATGCCACTATTTGTAGCATCAAATTTGAATACTAGGTACGGCTAATGTATGCCAACTAGCTAGAGACCCGCATAGGCTTTGACTAGATAAATTACCAAACACATGCACCGTTAATGAAACAGAAAATAAAACCTCTGTGTAATTTGAGATATTTTCCTTGATTTTTTGAGAGTGTTTAAATGCAGTAAAAAAGTTTTAAATAGTTTTTTGAGCAAGTGTAAGCTAGAGTACATTTTTGTGTCCAAAATACGCTTTGTCTACCGATTAAAACGCGTTGCAGGCATTGAATTTTAACTGGATATAACTAGTACGGTCCAGTTGAAGTCGATGCTTGGTATGAAGAAACTTAGAGGGCATTGCATAACACAACTGGGGAGCTAAACCACGTTCAAGAGATGCTACTCGTACAAACATTTTGTATACCACCTTAGTGGTGGTAAAACCAGTATTTCAATTAAAAACATCTTGCATGCCTTTAATTACTATTCGCCTTGATAGTGAGCCAAACAAGATTTTTGTTCTGTCTTATTTACTTTTTTGTCCGTGGTCGGCGATTTGGGATATTTATTTTGTTATATCTTTCTAACACAATAATTAAAGTATACATCATACTGCTAGACAATTATCTCATCCTATATTTTAATGCTTTATAATTTTTTCACCTACTCAAAAAGAGCCGTTTGTCTGCAGGGTCTGTATATGGTCTGAGAAAGGGACACTTGACTCTAAGAAAATTATGCACTTAAGTTCCTCATTTTGCAATCAGAAAATGGTCTTTACAATAATTCAATCTAAAAAAGGTACCTATTCATCGATATCTTACACGATGGGGTACACGAAATAAAATCATTATTCATCCCTACTTTATCAGTCACGCGGTAAAAATCATTTTACCGCGGGCAGACAGCAGCATACGGATAGACGGACGTGGATACAAGATAAGGGTTCCTTGTTGCTACAGAAAAAGTAGTAACGTAATCTTTTAATGGGATAGATATTAAAAGAATATTTATAATGTTTCTGCGTGGAAATTAGAACTCTAGAAAGACGACTTTTGTATTTTTACGTGAACACACGACTACAAGTGCGACAACCCTACTTTGACCTTAAGGCTGCCTCTATTCCCTACATAATAAAAGCTGTTTCGTAGTTCACTTAAAGTACTTCTGATATGTCGGAAACCGATACCTATATCTGCAACCTGATTCCCAGACACTCGGAAAGTTTCCGTGTCGGAACCTTTCCGAATTCGAATGTCTAAATCAGGGTGCTGATCCACTACTACCTACGTAGGTTTTACTTATTTAGGTAATGAAAATCTGCCTGGACGCATCACGAAATGATAGGTAATTCGCTACCTACTACCATTTGGTTGATTTTCCTGAATTAATCACTCTATAACATTTATATTTATTAGAATACTGACAAACCGCCAGTGCAAGTACAGTATATAAAGAAATAATTTGATAATAACGTTTTAAGACTCAGGTAGGCAAATAAATTGCAGTCCCAAAAAGTAAAAAAACACTATTACATCCCATTTATTTGCAAATGATTTTTTATCCGTGAAGGTAAAACTACATTTGCTTTATTAAACCTCAGATAAATCGTATTCATCTAAGTATTATAAGCTCGCCTCGTTTGGGGGTCACCGAAGCTTTATTTCTTCAGAAGAAGATGATACCGATTTGTTATTTTTGAACAGGTTTTATTACACGTGTAAATTGGTTTTGCACACAAAAATTGATACACCGTGTCGTCCCACCGGACGAAATGAAAAAATAAACTTGCAAAGAAATTGCTTAAATTATAATATAATTATTCATTAATTAAAACAGGCGGTACTTTTTTCTAAAGTGCAATATCTTATCTTTAGATTGCAAAGTAAATGCTTCTTATAATTTAAAATCCAAAAAAGAAGAAAAAGGGTCTTAACTCCTCCGTTTAGTTTCACCTAAACCCCTTGAGTGAATCCTAAGACACTACGGAGATTGATCAGAATTTTTCCTTTTTAGGTAATTCATCTCGAATTACCTAATAAGGAAAAAAGTTTACACAACAAACATTAAATTTTTTTAAGAGATGTAACTTACCTACCTATCTATATATACAGGGTGGAAAAATTCTATGGGTCCGAGACAACTATCTTATATCGTTTATCATTTTACTAAAAGGAAACATTCCTTTAATTTTAAGAAGAAAAAAAACTGCATTGAAAGATTTAAAATTTCCGCTTTTCTTACCGGAGAATCAAACCAGCTGAAAAAAAACACTTAGTTAGTTACTTACTAATATTTTGAGTTAGTTCGATTACAAACAAGCACCCGGACCAAACAAGCGAATCTTAGACATCTTTGAATGCTGTTTTATTTCTTTTTAAAATTAAAGGAATGTTTCCTTTTAGTTAAATGAGCTAACTAAAGGATTTAAGGTGGTTCCTATCCATTGCCCATTGATGTTTTCCACCCTGTATAGCCTGATAAGAAAGTTTTTTGTCACCACACGTCCTCCACTTGTCATATAAGCACCTAAGAAAGTAAAATTTGCCAAAAACCATAGCGTTTTTGCTTACTTTCGACTTGTTACGTGAAGATAGCATCTGGTCCAAATCGACGTGAAAAATGACCTTGGCCTAAATTCGAAACTCTTCTTCTTTAAACGGGATAACGGCACCACGTTGCACCATCGTATAAATAAATAATAACAGACATCCAACTACTATACTGGACTAAACGGTTTATTTGCCCAAACTCACGGCACACTTAACTAAATCAATCATTAGCTGTCTGTCAGACATTCAAACAACAGGTATTGAGTTGAGAAAGTAAATACCATAGGTCTCTTCACTTTTGAAGCAACCATAGAACCCGTTTCATTACAAAAAAAACCCGTAATGTTTCGTTGCACCAAAATCGGATTTATAGTGACCCAAAATTTTATTTTTCTAGTTAATCTTAAAATTGAGTAATTCTATATTTATCTATTTATCATGTGCATGATGATGTCTGTGACATGTTTATTCATTCATTCATGCGTAGCCAATGTTCTACATACATGAGTCAAACAAACGGATATTACAAGTAAGTATACATATTTACAGATTTTTAACTTTTAAGTAAGTACTATTTGATTTATTATAATTTCATTGTAAGCTGTGTTCGAATAAATACCTACCTAGTTAGGTACAAAATCATTATTTCAAGCTTTTTCATTTTAAAGTTCAAAACGTTTATCATAGTTCGTAGATAATTCACATTAAATTCTAATTGCTACGAACATTAAAAATGGCTTTTTTAGTAATTGAGTTTTTTAAACAGTCTTAATATTAATAATAAAAATATTTATAACAGGCAAAATACTCAGGCTCGTGGGTTAAGCACAATTAAAAACTTATAGTATATCTACAATAATGTACAATTAAATAATATCTCGGGCGAAGTGGAAGTTACTTTTTAACAAAATTTAATTTGTTGTTAACTTTTGGATGCGACTGTACAAATGGGCACAAACTACCAAAAATGATTCAAATCGCTTTCGGGGGAGTTAGACAGAGGCGAGATAGACCAAACTCCAAGATACTACCCTTGTTTTGCAAGTTGCGTATTTTTATTATATTACGCTCAATATTACAATTTCGAGAGCAGAAAGACCTAACTTTTTGTTTTGGTGGTTGTAAAAATGTAATTAAAAAAACTGTGTTGAAACATATTCATCTAATTAATAAAAAAATAAAGTTAAAATATTTTGAACTGACTTTTTGGTATTGACCGTAAATCGATTCGCTATTAGATTCACTAATCCACTGTCAAATTTAACCTATTGGCACACTTCAGACACATCTCCAGAGTCGTCAATTAATCTTTAGTAAGGTATCGTATTGTTGATTTCTTTCTTTGCCAATGAAATAGAAAAGGAATTCTGATATTAAGGCAGTTATCCATTTTTCTGCCTACTTTCTGCTAAAAATTACGTGAATATTTGCAGAAAATACGAGCTGACGCTTTAAATATCTTAAGTGTCCAAGTGCTAAGATTATTAAGTGGTCCAGGTTTACAAATTCGACACTTTCCAGGCTATTTTGGTCCCGTGGCCGGTCAGGGAACCGGTCGGGCCGCGGATGCCACGATAAGCAAAGAAACTAGTTTGCCCGGTGCGACGCCCGAGGTTTTGGCAACATGTAGGCAAATGCACTCACAGTGAAGGCCTCGACGTGCATACGCTTACGCTGGGGTTTTCAGAAGGCTTGCGACCTCAGGATTGAGGAATTGTTGTAGGGTCAGACGTCAGGAACGTTTGACTATTGTACGTAAGCAAGATTTTTAATTAACTAGATATAATAATCGTTATTAGTACCTATCTAGTTAGGGTTCCGTACCCAAAGGGTTAAAATTAGACCCTATTACTAGGACTGTCTGTCCGTCTGTCTGTTTGTCACCAGGCTGTATCTCATGAATTGCGATAGCCAGACAGTTGAAATGTTCATAGATGATGTATTTCTGTTGCCGCTCGCGCTAAAACAACCAAGTCTAAACGCAAAATAAAATAAATATTTAACTTCCCATACAAGAATTGTAATTTTTTGCCGTTTTAAATCTGTGTTGTATAGATAATGGTGGTAGGTACGGAACGCTCATCCAAATCACACTTGGCCGTTTTCTTTTTCAATTTCGTTTAAATATAAATAAGTAAACACAGGTAATACAAGCACACCCAGGATCTATACCACCGATCGTGAAAAACTACAATGTCAAAATGTATGGGAATATTTCTTTGGACGTCATTATTTCTGTGCAGCTTGGAACGAAGTCTAATGATTGAGGAGGAATCGAGGTAAACTTAGGTGTTGTTTTAATTAGGGACTCGTTTCTTGGAAATATTTGTGTGAAGTAGTAAGTATCATTACCTAATTGCGTAAAACTAAAGTTAATATTTAGGGAGGTTTCAGTCTGCATATTGAGTTGTCTACTAATAATTAGGACATTTACCTCTGACATTAGCAACCGATTTAATGCAGCGCACATAACCGTTACTTCATGGGCATTGAAAACCTTCGCTGCTTGTGTGTGTCGAAATGGATCTTCGATTAACTTGTATACACGCGTAATATCGACTACTTAGTGTAATAATGCCAATTACAAGCTTTAACAGAGCAGTAAGGTTAAACTAGCCATTTTTTTGTAAATTCAAAATGTAGCCTATTGTTTTAAATTTTGCGATTTAAAAGTATTTTGATAACATACAATTAAAACAATAAGTATTAATATTTTTATATTCAAGAAGGTTTTTTGCAACGAGTTAACAATATCTCGGTTGGTTATAATATTTATTTTTAAGTTGCTAAATTATTTCATGAATAGTGTGACTTCGGGCATCTCCTTATCTACCTACGTAGCTGATAAATATATTTCAAAAAGCTAGGTGTCAATAAATAAAAACTAAAGAGAACGTAAAATATATGCTAAGTGCTTGAACTCGATAAATATATACAATATCACCTAGTATAATAATTTAACTTCAGTGCAGTGATTCATTAGGTCGTTGTTGTTACCTATAATAACATCGTAAGTTTCATTCTTTGAATAACTGTAAGTGAAAACAATACAAGTTGATTATATTAATACCTATTATTAGGCAGTTCCAAGGCGACTAAGCTTTGCTCGGTTACTACTATTTAATAAAAAAGCTTTTTAAGTCTTATTAAAAACTAATAAAATGCTATAAACTTGAATAAATACAAAAAAAAACACAAGTGAAAAATGATTCGTCATCGAGCGAGATTTGGACCCCAAGTCCTACGTCTTATGCACTCGGCCACGACGCTCATATTTGTTTACCGGTGCAAAATTAGCGACCATATTCTGCGTGGAAAGATGCGAAAGAAAAACGCATGCACTGAATACTAGTTAAGTGTTGCCCATTTTACGAGTATACTATTTACCTGTTAAATTTGATGTTCATAGATAAAATAACTTCGAGACTTCGTGATTAATGAGCGAGAGTCCTTTTGCAACAACTAGTTTAATATAATATAAAAAATATTGTAGGTGTTAATGTTGACGAACGTCTTGGTGTAGTGGTTCGCGCTTCTGACTACAAAACCAGCGGTTGCGGCTTCGAATCCCGCAAGGGACAAATGTTTGTGTAATAAGCATAAGTATTTTCTTTATAAACAAGATCTTTATATAGGTATTTTAGGTATGTCTTTCAACGGATATCCTAGTCGCCATAGCACAAGTTGACGCTTCGTTTAGGGCTAGGTAATTGGTGTGATTGTTGTTTTTTTATTTATTTGTTATGTAACAAACAAGAGCGTCGGTGGCGCAGTGGCTAGTGGGTTGCCTCTCATACTGGAGGTACCGGTTCGATCCCGCGTGCCGCATGTACCAACGACTTTTTCTGAGTTAAGTACATTAGTTGTTTCACTAACCGATACTCTTACGGTGAGAGAAAATAACTTGTTTTTAACAAACCTTACTTACCTTCTCATAAAAACACCACTTTACTTCGTAGGTGTGATATTGAATATTATGTATGTGCGTTGTAATTTATGTAAGTTGGTCGTTTCGATGAGAGTCGTTCGGTTCGTTTGGTTGGAGTATTCTCAATGGCAACGTTATGCTTGGTTACGGGTAGCGCTTTGTTTGTTAGTCCGCTTCCAATATTTCTCTATGGCGAACCGTTTCTATATCGTTTGAAGTTGAAGAGCATACCTTCAAGTGTTCAGTTTCAGTGCCAATCGTACTAAATGTTAAACCGTAGATAAAACTCACACCGAATATTGGATATGGATTTTAGTGTACGGCTAGTTCGAGAAGGTACACATAGAACTTCTTTATTATAAGATTTGTTTTCTTAAAAAAAACAGACTATCAATAATAGTATAATGTTTATTATTTATTAGTGTTATCTAGTTTCAGGGTTACGTACTCAAAGTTTAAAAACGGGACCCTATTACTAAGACTCTACTCTCCGTCTGTCTGTCTTTCCCCAAGCTGTACCTCTTGAACCCTGATAGCCATGCCATACAATTGAAATTTACATGATTATTCCTGTTGCCGCTAAGTGTTATAAAAAAAAATTAAGCCGAGGCTCCCAATGAATAAACGTGATTTCTTTGCCGTTTTTACTGCCCTTGTTGTATTAATAATATTAAAATAATGAATTTTAATAGTAAAAGCAACCAATTGGGCTACTTTAGAAGTGATTGCCCAGTCAGTTGTGTTAATGCCATATTATGGGTAGATGTCTTTCAATTAGTAATGAGGATTCCGTATCCCATGGGAAAAAACGGGAGCCTATTATTAAGACTCCATTCATTTATTTAAGATTTAGTGCACTGTTATTTTTGCGCTAGATAACTGTCGAATTACGTACCTATTACACCGGCAAATAACTCCATCGAATTGGTAAGTAAAATACAAAATCAAAAACATCTTTCCCATCTGTCTTATTTTAAATCTGTGTGTTCAAAAACTTTCATGCACGTCTGTTCAAATCTCACAAAATCTTGGACCTTTTAATTGTTCAGTCGGAGCCGTCTCGTGTCCGTATTTTTACGATATAACGATCACCGCCTTGGTTTGGTTTTTAAATTAATTATAAAGTATCGTAAACATAAAGACTATTAAATGTGATTTTTTACAGTCATTTCGTGCCACTTCCTCTGCTAATTATTTCGTTTGAAAATGAAGTCTATTCAATCCCAATTTCACTAATCTGTTGGAATGTGTGACTAAGATTTGTTTGAATCATGTTGAACTCTTAGATTCGTAAAAATACTACTGGATTTGGATAGTAACTTCGTAAAATATATTTTTTCAAATTAATGGGATCTCAGACAAAATAGCACTACGTATTAGAGCTTCTTCATGATGGCCATCTTCGCCATACAGAGAAATTAGAAATTGCACTCCCAATCTCTTCTGGAAAGAAATATGGCCACTTTAGATTTACCATAATTTTTGCCAAAAAAATCAAATTATTGATAACCCTGTAACTTGGTAGTAGTCAGGAATTTTGTTCATACGAGTATATATAAAAAAGGTACGCGTGGTCTTTCTCGTCAGTCTTGAGCCTATGTCGTCTATTTTTACTCTAAAATATTGAAAACATGTTGTGGTTATTCAGCAATATCTCAGCGCGCTTACATTTTTAAATGCTTAAAATGTGGATAAATACTTTGTAGGTCGACCCAAATCACACATTATCAAAGTAATTTTACTGTAATTATTGAGAGAAAGAAAGAAGCATTTATTAATTTGGGACATCACAAACATCGTACAGAATTACAAAAAAAAATTACAAAGATAACAAAAAAAAACAAAACAAAATAGAAACCACACAAACAAATCAGTAACAGTCAACGCTAGCCAAACAGTGCCTTTGTGTGTCTGTGATGTTCAAATCAAGGGGGCCTCACTCAGCTTAAGCCAGGCGGCCCTGGGCGCTGATTTTCAGTGGGCCCCTACCGAGCGAGGTCCGCGGACAATGGATTGCAATTATTAGTATTTTCAGCGATTGCCTTTGTATGAAATGACTGCTCTACTTATGATGGGATAGTAAACAGTCAACCTAAAACGTTTCTAGTAGGTAGTAATAATTAATAGAGGGGTAGCATGGTGACGGGTTGTAGAAAATAATCATTTTTATTAAACCCGTTTTGTTGATTTAAATACGCTAATGTACGGTTAACGAGTTCGTTAACCGTACCTTCAAAATATTTGCTACTTACTAAATATTATTTACTTGCATGAAAGGGCACATGTTATCCTATGGGTCATTCTTTTGTATAGATGCACGTTCCCTCTATGATTTCATCACATAACTAAATATCCTTCATAATTATCAAGATCCAACAAGAAGCCTCATTATGGAATTCAATGCAAGTCACAGTCTGGCCTGTCCCTAACGACTTAACTAATTAACAACCAATTAAGTATTTTATTTGTTAAGTCATTTAAGAAACTACTTCTTATTTCTAGGCGGCTTTAGAACATATAAAAACCGAGTTTTATTGTTGGTCCACAAATCTCTAATTGATTTCAATATGATTGAAACGAATTTAATTGATATTTACTAAATTAATACCGCATAAATTTGGGGTTTTAAAATTAGTTATTATCGTTTTTATTAATCATTAAGTAAACGTATTTTGATGATTTCATGTGCATTAAGTTTCGTATGTACCTATATTTGACGATCATGCTTGAAATTATGAAATAGTGCGTAGTTACCTTTTATAATTGATTTTAGTACCTCTAATTGTAATAAATCTTTCAAAAGAAGCAGAAAATTATTGTATCTGATATCAATTGAAAAGCTATGGCTCGCTGCAGTTATTTAGTTACTACTCGTATATGGGCACATTTATATTGGAGTCTGTTTTATTTACATTATAGATAGACAGATAGTTACAATTTATATATATTATTCATAGAGATTGGTACAATTTAGGCGGTCTTATTATTACTTATACATTATTATTATTATACATTATTATCTAAAGCAGTTAAAAATTATTGGCATATAAAAAAATTTGTGTAAGACTTTACCTGGGGCCGATTTAAATTCTGATCACAACC
This sequence comes from Pyrausta nigrata, assembly GCA_949316185.1. Lineage (NCBI taxonomy): Eukaryota > Metazoa > Arthropoda > Insecta > Lepidoptera > Crambidae > Pyrausta > Pyrausta nigrata. The sequence continues at coordinate 9,716,043 of OX438936.1, forward strand.
TTCTTATAAGTCTACACAATTTTAAAACTAAGCAACTAAAAAGAAAACACAAACCAAAGAACTTGGATCTCAATAAACTTAAGGATATAAATAGTGATAGTAAAGTGCAATATAGTAATAAAGTAGATCATAAGTTAGAGCAATTTATTAATAGATGTAAGAATAACATTCAAAATATTAATATTGAAGAAAGGTGGAATTAAATCAAAAACATAATGGTCAAAAGCGCAGAAGAGACGATAAAGAAAGAGAAGCTGATTCCGAGGAAAAACTGGCTTAGCCCAGAAATTATAGCGCTAATGCTTGAGAGAAGAGAATTAAGAAACAAGACGGATGATGTCAAGGCAAAGGAGTACAGAATATTAACAAACAAAATAACACGACTGTGCAGGGAAGCGAAAGAAAAACATACGGAAGAGAAATGCAATAAAATAGAGTTAATGATGAAACGGGGGAAAATGGAAAAAGCCTACAATATAATTAAACAAATGGACAAGAAACATAAGAGACGAAGTACAGCTATATTAGATAAAGAAGGGAAAGTACTAATGGACTCTAAAAAAATTGTTAAAAGATGGATAGAGTATATAGAAGAGCTTTATTCAGGAAAAGGAATGTCAGAAAGCTATATGGAAAAAGAAGAAGATGTAGATACTTTAGAACTGGGACCTCTGATATTGAAAGAAGAATTCGAAATAGCTTTGAAATGTATTCAAAACGGGAAAACAGCAGGAGTTGATAATATTTATATTGAGATGGTTAAATATGCAGCTTGCAATCAGTTGAAAGAGGAAATTTTTAATTTAATTCAAGAAATGTATAAAACAGGCAAAATACCTCAAGATTTTAATTTAAGCAAGACTGTAACACTACCGAAAAAAGCAAACACACTCAAATGCGAAGAACATAGAACACTAAGTAGTATTTCACAGGCAAGTAAAATTTTAATAAAAATAATTCAGAACAGAATAAGACCGTTAACAGAGTGCTTTTTCGGACCGGATCAATATGGGTTTCGGCAAGAGAAGGGAACCAGAGAAGCGATACTAGCTTTGAGATTGGTAATAGACAGGAGACTGGATTTTGACATGGACACACATATAGCTTTTATCGACTTAGAAAAGGCGTTCGATAAGGTCAATTGGAAAATAATGATGGAAGTACTCAAAGAAGCTGGATTGGATTATAGAGACAGTAGGAGAGGAAAACGGAAAGGCAAAAATAAGACAGGGAGTTAGGCAGGGATGTCCACTTTCACCGCTAATTTTTAATTTAATTATAGAATGTGCGATACGCAGAATAACGGAATCAAAAAAGGGGGGCGTCAAAATTAATGGGGACGTATTTAAATTCATTCGTTTTGCCGACGATATTGCAGCCATTGCAGAAAACAGATTGGAGTTGGAAGAACTGGTTACAGAAATGGACACTATTATTAAAGAATTTGGTCTCAAAATTAACATAAATAAAACAAAAACACTAATTGCTTCTAAAAAGGAAAAATATAGCCCTATCTCAATAAATAACATCTAGGTAGCTTGATAACTAGTGACTCCAGATGTACACCAGATATAAAAGCAAGGATAGCGATGGCGAGACAAGCTCATAATGCAAAAAAACACTTGCTCAAGGCCAGAATATCAAGCAAAGTTCGCAAAAAACTTGTTAAAGTGTACATTTGGAGTATAGCACTCTATGGATGTGAAGCGTGGACATTGACAAAGAGGGACAGAGAGAGACTGGAAGCCTTCGAGATGTGGTGCTGGAGGAGAATGGAGCGTATAAGTTGGACGGAGAAGAAAACAAATGAAGAAGTTTTGTCTATGGTTAGGGAAAAAAGGAGATTGATGGAAACAATAGAGTGTAGGAGGGGACGAATGTTGGGCCACCTGATTCGACACGACAATTTTATTAAAACGATAATAAAAGGAAGAATAGAAGGAAAAAGGAAGCGAGGAAGACCAAGAATAAGCTACATGCAGCAAATAAAAGAAAAGATAAATGTCGGGTCGTATCAGGAGGTTAAGAGAAGGGCGGAAAGCAGAGAGGAATGGAAAAAACTCCACCGACAAGAGCCTAGCTCTTAAATTTGATGATGATGATAAAATTTTGAATGCGCATTTATTGTCAGTTGTATGTACGTATGATACAGAAATACCTACATAAGTTTTTATAATCTGAAGTACCTAAATATTTTTATTCTAAAATACTTACGTTAATTAAACATTGTCAATGGAGGCGCTGAATTTTACTGGAATTAGAATATATATATTTACTATAACTGTATTTTCTGTTTCATTTACAATTTGTTTACAATAATCTGTGTTCGTTCGTTAGTTCTGGGTCATTAGGCTCCGTTGTCACAAACACAGTATTGTCACGTATTGTGTTTAATTTGTACTTTTGTGAATCACACTTAGGTAGGCACAGTTAAAAAACCAACCAACTAGTACGTGTTGGTCAACTTTTTAATCATTTATCGGATCCCTAACTGAAAAATGGTCTTCAAAGATACTCGATGGGTTACAGAAATACATTTTTCCTCCCCTATACTTAGGTACCTATAGAAGTTTTTATTCGATTTTTATCCTCCTACTTTGCGGGCGTGATTAATAAACCTATTATACTAATAACATTTTTTCTGTATTTTCACTAACTCGTACCAGCATCTAGATTTTGGATTTGTAATATAAGTGTTTAAAAGTTATTTTCGCACCTAGTAAGTAACTGGCTGTCAGTAAACGTCTATCCTTAAAAATCATCTTCTGAGGCCAACCGCTCCAGCATTGCCATTCTAATTTAATCAGACTGTGCTTCCTGCTGAATAAACAGTTCTGCTACGTTATCTAGAACAAATGAACTTGTCACAATGTAGGTAGGTATGGAGTTATTATTGATATTTTTTTCAAGTGTGACTCACGCGCAGATACTGAGAAAATTTCCGTCTCCGCACGCATCTGAAATATTCCAATCAACAGGCGAGCTGTTAAAAGCTTATTAACCATATGACTAATTACTCGAACGTAATTTGCTAATTTTAATAAGTATACGAGTATACCTAAACAGTACCACCGATACCGATGTTTCTAGACTTGACTGTTGTTTCCTTGAAGATTTTCCTTTATTATTACAATGCAACAATGATCAGTCACTTGACAGACCCTTTTCAATGAAAGTTTGCAACAATAGGTCATGATAATGTAACTAGGTACTTTAGCTACGTTATGAACCTCAAACGAAACTATCCAATAACTTTTTGCCTTGTTATATAGTGTATCTTTTTTGATGTAAAACAGATGAAATATAATGACACGTGACTATGAATATCCAACAATTTCTATTTAAATTTTACTGAATTTGAGCTCGTCAGTAGATCAGCCAAGTAATAAAGAGTACAGTTATGCACAATAAGAACGAAATTAATTAAACTAACTAATAGATTTAAAGTATTCTTACTTGAATTATATTATTTGAAACTGGAAAGTTAATCTATTTTATTCGATATATTTTTTTATTTTCAAGTCAGTGTTTGACATACATTAATGTTAGACCTCGGCAAATGTTTTCAAAAAGTTTATCACACCTGGTGTTTACCTATTTGACTAATCACAGAATCAATTTAACTCAGCAGCATGTTCTCAGAAGTGAAACAATAGCACTAACACCTGTCCTAGCTGTCACGTTCAAATAATAAAGTCAATCTGTAAATAAAGGAATATGTGCAGTTTATGTGAACTGCTGTCATAAACTCCATTATCACTTGTTCAACACAATGCAGTAGGAAAACGAACGGCCGAAGACTGCCTCTTAAAGCTAATGAGTTTGTAGAACTTCAACAAAGTAAATACCTAAGGAATAAGCAACCGTTAAGTTGGCATAGATAAACTGACATCGTTTAGACCCACAAAACGGGGTCTGCTATTGAGTCGGGGCGAGATCGAGGATGGATACGTCTTGCGGAGTCAATGTGACAAACACCAACCGTTACTTTTTAGGGTTCCGTACATGAAAAGGAAAAACGGACCCCTAATAGGGTCGCTTTGATTGACCGTCCATCTGTCTGTCTGTCAACCATCTTTTTCCTGAAATTAATTTATCTGAAACTCAAGTCTCGAATCCCTTGAATCTAAGCAAATCAATACGACATTGATATATTTTGCTCTATTCGTAATACAAATGATGTATTAACCAAACATTAGTATAGTTTAATTTGGGATCACGAAATTTGGCAAGGAGCAAGGTCTTAAAGCATAAATTTTGTGGGTAAATAATTTATTTTTCACAGAGAAAACGTTTTTTGCAATTACACAAGATTAAGGATCCCGTAGTGCACGGGTCCGACTCGCACTTGCCCGATGTATGTAGAAGCAGGCTGGACCAAGGCAGAATGAGTGATTAACTCGGCACATAATGCTACAGGCGCCCACGATCTCCTGACACACTTTTAAAAATCCTTTCCAACGTCTTATCTCGATTAAATAAAGTAGCCATCTCATTTGTCTTCCTGCAGCGAAGTTTATCCGTATCCGTCTTAATAGCCAATCAATTATTAATTATTAAGCGATAAATGTGTAGTTACGATATTTATCGCGAGTTTATTCAATCATTTACTGCTATAATATGTTTTTTACTAAGTAGGTACCTAGTACATGTACTCATATTGCAAATAATACAAAAGCATGACATTTGTAAGTTAAATGTGAACACGCAAAGAATTGTCTGAATTGTGAAAAATAGTTTATGTAGAGCCGGGCTTATAATGTTTACTAAGCGTGAAGTATGAAATAACAATAATAGTTTTAAACTTTTTTTCTCTCAAGTATTATGTGTTCTATAGTGATATAATATCAATAAGTTAGTACTTATATAAATGAACAAACAATTACTTAAACCAGGCACGATATCATCTACTTCGTACCTACGAAGAAGATGATATCGTGCCCGGTGGATGGAAGGATTTATGAAAATCTAATTATGTAAGTAAGTATACAGGTGTATACTTACATAATTAGATTTTCATAAATCCTTCCATGAAGTCGAAATATGACGAAAATAATATAATCGTTAACTGAACAAGGCCTAAGGAAATCCTGCCACAGTCAATGTTCAGTCAACGACGCGCGTTGATAAGTCAACGACTATGTCCAATGTTACCGCACGGTACCAGTTCAATACCTTCACACTTTAACAATCCATAAAATTGTGATACGATGTTCGCCGTAGCATACTGAAATGTTTAAGTATTTAAGGCAAATTACATCGTAATCGGTTTCAATAAGGTAAAAATTTAAATACGTGATGTGGCGTGCTGTATGGGACAACACGTGACTGTTATGAAAAATATGCATCCATTTACTCTGAATGACAGTCACTAACAAGTGACAACTCATCACAAACATGTTATATTTTTTTAAATCTTTAATATATTGTATTGAAAAGTTATAAAGCTAAGTAAATTAAATTATTAACTTTTAAGGATGTAAAATATATTAAACGAAATAATAGGCGCAATCGTTGTGACCCCTGTGATTGACTGAGTCTGAAAAAGATTTGTCAATCATATTTGATTCATACAATCTTTAGAACCATTATTAAGTAAATATAGTTAAACAATATATTTGCTAATATTAACAAGTACATATTTATGATCTCGTTAACGACATCCTGCGAACAGGCCGTGCAAACTCAAATGTGTTTATTAAACTTCAAATAAAGAAATTACTAGTACTAAAAATGCTCTAGTTTGCCATTCTTATACAATATAGTAACTACATTACAAAAAATTCTATTTCTGTAATTCTTGTTAAAATTGTTTAACTTTTTGTTGTTTTTAGGTACTAACGTCGGTATATACTTGTACATCTAATGCAATATTCAATATAATTTCATAAGAATGTATATGAGAAAATCTGATAGTAAATTAAGTACGGTCAGTCGAGTACAATCGAGTTCTTACTTATCGTACCTACCTACGTACAATTATGTATATGTGTTTGTTTAATCACAAAATTAGTATTTTGTGGTTAAATATTTTCGTTACCGAGCCTTGCTTAAATTACTTCTATGATCAAATTAAATATTTTTACAGGGTGGTCCAAAAGATGACGTCCAAAATATTATTTGGGATCCTAAAATCCAGGGCTTTCAAACCATATGTATGTTCCCGGAGTTTTAGTAGTTTTTGACATAATATATTTCCTTTGAAATTTCGAGAATTTTAGATCTAATTAGTTTAGTTACGTTGTAGTTTTTTCTAGCAAATAATCTTTATGCGTTGAGTTTAAGATACATTTACTTTGAAGGCCGAGTTTGCGATATTTTCGCCAATTTCTGAAGTAAAAGGTTTGTGTTAGCATAAAACCTAACTTATCCTGAAAGTTTAAAAAAACAATTGAGGAACTGTAAAAATAATTTTTAACATTTAAGGAAAAATAATTAAAATTAAATTCGCTAGTCGCCATATCACAAGCTCACGGTTGATTTGGGGCTAGGTAATTGGTGTGTTTGTTGAAAACAATTAATTTATTAATGCTGTCTAGCTTGAACGTAAACTGTTGATTTCAATCAATTTTACTCCAAACTTCTCTAGCCTTAGGTAGCTGGTAATTTGTCCAAGTAAGCTCAATGCATTATGATTATTTGCTAGAAAAAACTCCGACGTAACAAAATGACAAGTAAGAAAAAATCTAAAAAAATAGTAAAGATGTTAGTATCGCGTAAACTATTATGAATCTGGGAATATGCGTATAGGGTTCGTTTGGACAGCCCTGGATGTAAGGATTCAAAAAACATTTAGACGTCACGTTTTGGATATTACCTGTATAAGGTTTAAGTATTTAGCACAATATTATGAAGTATGAAATAAAAGACCACAGGTAAAAACAAATATCAATTGTAAAATTAAGACACGCGTGCTCGTCCACCTGTTGAATACTATAAATTACGTCAAGTCTTTGTGTGTATTTTAGTAAACTATGTTTGTAGAATTATACATTTTTGATGACATTCTGTAATATTAAAAATTATGGAAACATTGTAGTACCTAGCACGTAAGAAATTAAGAATAATTTTTAGAGATGCAAGATTGATGCGCAGCATATTTATAATGAAATAAAATGCTTTGCAATTAGTGACCTGCTGAGCGCCACAAAATTTAATTCTCAACATGGTATCATAAACGTCATTCATGCAGGTCTTTAGGTATTAATTATAAAGGCAATTCTCAAACTTCAAATGGCAAATTTATTCCCATATTGTGTGTAATTATTTTTAGATAACATTGCCTAACCTAATGGAATGTGGACATGTGAATATTACCACCAAAATAGAAATACTTTTTTTTTATATTGGACAACATCATATTCATCGCTCTGATCCCAAAGTAAAGTAGCTAAAGCACTTGTGTTATGAAATTCAGAAATAACGGTTGTATCATAACACCAAGATCCGAGACAATATAGAAAATAGGGAATTCTATATTGACCCGACCGGGGATCGAACCCGGGACCTCAGAGATGGCGACACCTTGAAAACCAGTGTGCGAGCCACTCGGCTACGGAGGTCGTCGAATACTTATACTACCTACTCAGGTAGGAGTTCTCATCGGAAACGATTGCGGGTCCGATGGGCTTTAACTTAGGTAAGTACCTAATATACTTTTTTAATAGTACCTTCTTGGATGAAATGGAGGCAGGTCACAGCAACAACATGCGATCCACGGATGCCCTTAAGGTTGAAGGGCAAAATTTACAAGACGACGAATGCTGGGCCGTTAAGAAGATGGATGAAAAATGTAGCGGAGATGAGAATGTTGCGATGGATGTGTGGAGTGACAAGAATGGACAAAGTAAGAAATGAATATATAAGGGGAAGTTTGCAAGTGGCGCCTGTGACAGAAAAGATGACGGGAAACCGTTTATCTTGGTATGGACACGTGATGAGAAGAGAGGAGAATCATGTGACAAAAAGAGTGATTAGTATGAATGTTAGTGGATGGAAGGGAAGAGGCCGACCTAGAAAGAGATGGATGGACTGTATAAAGCATGATATGATTGTGAAAGGAGTGGATGAGTCAATGACGAGTGATAGGATTGTATGGAAGAGAAAAACATACTGCGCCGACCCCAAATATAATGGGAACAGGGCAAGCGAATGATGAATAGCACCTTCTCGTTAAAAAAAATACACTTTTTGCTTCTGTATAAATTGTTTTGTTTTAGGTATTTAGGTAGGTACTCAATTAAATAACTCACTGTTGTTTAATCCAGTAATATGTGTAGTACTAGTAGGCAGTAAGGTTTGCAACAATAACTTATAATCGTGTTTACAGCTAACTCTATAATCTAACCGATTTGCGGTTTCCGCTGGCAGGTGGAACGACCTGGAATTTGGCTGGATATAATGCTGTCATGTAATTTGTAGCTCTAGTATTAATCAGGGCTGCTAATCTACAAATATAGAGCCGAAGAAGTCGAATGAAAAGTGCATTTTATAAAATAATTTGTGACTTTGTATATTCTTAAAATGGTTAGCTATGTCAATTTAAGTTTTCAATAATGTATTAATATTACCATGGACGAATTATATTACCTACCTAACTAGCTAATAGCAACCTTACCTCTGCTTGAAGTGATTGAAATGTTACCGATGAAACAAAACAAACCCAAACCTTGGCTAGTTGTTGAATTCGTTTGACTTTGTTCTCAAACATTTGTGAAGTTTATCCTCAGGGTTTTGTCACATAGAAATGAAGGTAAATTAGTATGTGATATTTTCAAAGAAGTGTGAAGTCTACACTTACATATGTCTACTAAATTATGCGTTATCAAAACAATAAATTACTGACCTATCGTGGCTTTATAAGCTTAAATATCAAAAACATGTGTCACTTTTTTAGGATTATAGGTTATTTGAATGCCCGAAGAATATGCTTCTAGAAGCAGTTTTCACGGTAAGTTATTCTTTATTTGCAAGCGCACGCAGACTTAATATCTTTTTTGTGGTAAACAAAACAAAACAATGGCCACATTAAGGTGCTACATGTATAAAAAAGTAATTGAAGAAGCCATGATGATTAGGTACCGATCAAGAATCATTACCTTTGAGAGTTTTTCGTGGTCATGGCCTTTTTGGACATAATACGACTACTTAACAGAAGAAAAAACAGTTTTACACTTTGGCTATAAATATACAAAAGTTTTAACACCTTTTTAACCGTTGTTTATAAATAGAGTTCAGCAAAAATATCAAAGTCCATGAACTAACTACATTAAGAAACTTATTTCTTGTAGTTGACATTAGTTTACGTAGCATAGATAAACAGTACCCACAGTTGAAGACATAAGTGAATTTTCACACCTTTTTCGTAATAATAACTAATAGTTATTATAATAACGAATACTCGCACATTATGGAATTATTATTATCGATGGCCAATCTATCAGTCAAATTGTTTCCGTCAAATTTATGTGTCCATCGCGAGATCAAAGAGTTAATAATAATGATGGATTGATGTGTCTACAAATAAAACTGGAGGTACAGTCGACGTTAAAAGTACATAATTATTTAGTATTAAGTACTATTCACGTTGTATCAGCTTAGATACTAATTGTAATTGTTGTATCAACTTTGTTACCGATTATACAGCCACGCGCCCAGCTGACTCTTGAGATGGATCGTGGTCGTGTGTGGTATCATTTTAAATGTACTCGTAGGTAATGTAAGCGACAATTGCGTTGTATATTCGTGCCAAAACGGGTCTAATGTGCTTAATCGTTTATTTCGTACCACCTTTTCGTGTCATTACATTAATAAGGTTTACTAAAAAACCTCTGGCCCTCTGCGTGGTTTATTCTGTCTTTCAGTTACAATATCTCTTTGCACCAGGTGTCTTACTGGTCAACCAAGTGAGCATAACATAAAGATAAAAGGAACACGTGGGCAACTCGACGACATTCGTTCGATAAAAAATACCAATCAAGTTCACGGATGCGCTAGTAACGTGTTCAGTGGCGGCACATCAGGCAGTCTCATTAGTGTTGTCGGGTTATACCGAAAGAGCCTTGCAACAAGGTTGTTTCGTCGCGCGTCGTGTGCGGAATCCGTAATAGCCTTGCGGAATATGGCCGCCGGTCACAACACAGCAACACATGTATGTTTTGCCCGGAAAGTATCCGACCAATGTTGATATAGAAGCTGGAACTGCCTAGGTCCAAAACTCATGCCACTTTTATTTCCTACAACTAACTTTATGGTATTATGGCGCTTTTTAATGGCTTCTTTTTTATTGTTAGCGTACTTTAAAAGCTAATACTCATCCGCCCCAATCGACACGGCAAACTTAGGTATACAGCCGCATGTGTCTATTTGCAAAATGAATGTCAAATACATAGGTAATACTGATCAGTTCTGGAACAAGTTTTTATTATAATAAAGTAGTACAGCCAAGTCCTTTTTTCTTTGTAGTGCCTAAGCACATATGCCATATGCCTTTCCATGTTGCTTAAAAATCTTTTAATAAAATAACTTTTTTACTATTTATTGAACTTACATTACCTTCTTCAAAATCAAATACAGGACGGATACTTTTGAGACAGGTTTTAGACTTTGTCCAACTTGTGCATTTCTGTCTAATCGCTACAGTTGGTACCGTTTTCCTAAAAAGGTCAAAAGTCACTAGAGTTTCATTGAAATGAAATAAAATTGTGTTATATACCGTGTTCGTTTATTTTATTTATTTTCCTCGTTTATCATACTATGGAATGTTGGATGTAGGTACTATCATTCATAAAAAATATTAAGAGGAAAACAATACTTAAATATTTGCTAATTTGAGTCAGAGTCTTTGATTATGCGGAAAACTGTCTCTATGGACTCGGTACCTATTCTGTATTTATTTTATCTATGCATATAATAAAATTGTAGCAAGTCAAATTCTGTACATTAGTTTTAAAATATACCCTCAGGCCTTCATTTATGTCAGTGGCGTAAAAAAACATAGTTTTTGAAAAGATGTTTCCTGTGGCCTCAAAATGTGCCGAATTTTGATGGTCATCACAGATTCTGAACCCATGTAGTCCGGGCACTCTAGGTAGTGCCCGGACTACCTAGAGTGCCCGGACTAAGTTTCATCTCAACGGAATAAGTACATTTAGATATACAGGTTAGACTTAGTCATTATTAGATTTAGTATATGTTGCCTCAGTGTTTAATTGTGATATTTGACCTACAAATTACCCGTTCAAAACTCCTTGAGGTCAAATTAATTAATCGTATTTTATCATTAGTGTTAAAGATTAACTGCATGATCATGACTGCTACAAGCACTAATTTGTAACTAATTACACGAAACCAAGAATTACTAACGTAGAGAAATAGTTTCAACGTAGAATAAGTTATTCTAATAACAAATGTTTGGGATTCAACTCTGGTAGGAAATATAACACTGATTTACTTAATAATTTTTTACATCATCTTTTTTTACACACAAAACAAAACTTAATTTACTTAATCAAATCAACTACACTGACTTATAAAAAAAACATAAACTGTATACAAAAAAGGATCTATAAATCTTAACAACAACATAATTATTTATTAAACTTATAATTCCACCAAAAAAACTTACTTAAGCCAGGTCAATTAATTTGTGTAATCATTTGATAACAAAACGATTCCGTTTTATTTGTACTTACATCGAATATTGATAGGGGGAACATTTAAAAGAGTGGAAAGTTATATTTGTTATGATTTTATAATGTCCATTATTGTATGGACCAAACATTATTTTTAGACTATAAAATTGTATTTTTCCTCCTTCTTTAATTTTTATTGCAAAATACCGACAACCTACATATTAATTAGGTATACCTACAAGGAACTAACTTTAGCGGTAGACATATTAAATTTGGGTTGAGGGTTAGACTACCTATACCCTTGAAATAACTATCACGCCGATCCATTAGTGCGTGATACGAATTAACTAATTAATTCACACAAATCGCTTTACTTAAATAGATGTCCAAACGCATCGTATCGAGGCCAAATTCACGGACTTGCGTTACCCACTTGAACGTTTATGTAACGTAGCACAAAACTGTGCGTACGCGCAGCGGGCGATGTCGCGCCGTTATTTACCAACTTATGCGAAATGCACGCAGATGACAAGAATTCGAATGTATAGTTTCTAGATGTTTACATTTGCAGACAAGTCCTTTCTTAACCAGGCGCTATGAAGCTGATACGTTTGTGTACCAAATTTTTGTAATGTAATTTTACCACATGTTTGGCGTCAAATTACAGTTTTGTAATATAAAGCAAGTTTGTAGGCATAGGTCATAGCAAAACTATCCATGGTGAGTCAGAACCCTAATACCTTCCACCTAATAATGGTCACAACACAACATACCTAAGCAAGAAAAGTTGACGGATACATAGGTTTTTATTTAAATGGAGCAAAATTCAGAAAGGAAAATATAGTAGAGCATACGAATTCACACTTAGTACTTACCTACCCACGTTCCCATTATCATAACATTCCAATTATTTTTTTATTTAATTTTTGCAAGTTGTTTCTACTATAGATATTGTAAGTGTAGGTCCCACACTACCAAAATACGGTAACTTTTTACTTAATAGAAACTTAGAATTATCTTGTAACTTAGACCTAGTTAACAGCCTACTACTCAAACTACAGATGATCAAGCAAGTGGTGTTCTTCTAACTAATCTGTAGCAGCAATTTTTGATATGCGAGTTAAAAAGTATGGAAGTGACAGCGCTAGGCGATCAGCAGCCAACCGGTCGGCTGGCAGCGCAGACGCCGCAGTTGAATTCAACACACAACTCCCTCGCACCAGTGTTGCCTATCGATACTCGACGACATCGACGTCCTATCAACATCGATAGTAGACGTCATATTAATTTTATCAATACACTAGTGACTGTGTTATAGTATCGATAGACTATCGATTGTTCGAGAGTCCCTAGACTTGATACAGTCCCGAGATAGCTAATTCTATAGTTTCGATGCACTTTATTGACAGTATCGTACAATTAATAGTAATTAGTGAATTTGACATACCGATCGATAGTCCTATCGATAGTCAAAACTAGTAAAGTCAGGTCTGGTATGCCCAGGGTGTCAATGGCCCTGAATTTGAATTTTCGAATCGGAAAATCGAAAATTTGTACAAACAGAAATCAAGAGTACTTTTTAAAATAAATTGTTACACCCTTTAATGAGAGTCTAACTTTAACTTTCATAATATTATTTTCAAGGTACGATAATCGAATTATCGATAAGTGCAGCTCTACCTCACACTCGTCGTGCAATCGAAAGTCTAGATTTCTGATTCAACACAACATTTGTGTTTTCCCCAATCGTTCTTAACTAATGCGCGAACGATAGAACACGCGCTTTGGGATTATTTTAAGGTTGCAAGAAATGAAATTGTAAACATAACATGAATGGTCGAACAAGACATCTAATATAATTTATTATATTTTTATTTATATCGAAGGGTCTTAGTTTTACAGTATTACTAAGATTGACTAAGATTAACTGAACACATGAAACTAAAGTACCTTCAGTACCAGAATATTCTTTCTTCTTCTTTCGTAATGAAGAAGAAAGTATATTCTGGTTCAGTAAAAGAACTCAAAGCAAATAATTTGTTTTTCAAAAAAAACTTGTGCCGAAATGATGACATTATCATTATCATCACATTACTTCTTCAGCTAGTAGGTATCTACCAATTTATTCAACCAAGTCGTGCGAAAGTAAAATTAGGTTTGACTCGGACATTTTAAATTACTACACGGCACCTTTTGGAATATGTTAGGGCACCTCCCGGGATGTCGCTCTAAAAAGTCCCTCCCTAGTGGGATAGCCGAGAGATCCTGGAAAAACTGAAAGAACATTGGACAAAAAATATCTCCACCCTTATAGCACTTTTTCCCTTACATCAAATGAAAGAGCGTAAAAAATACAAATTATAATTGTATGGAAGTAAATCTGTGAACAAGAAGAGAAAAAAGTTAATCATCTATAAAGATAAAGAAAAATAGATCCATTTTACTGTGAAATATTTTTGGGGTGTATAATACGGCCTTTGCGGCCTTCTGTACTGAAGGGAAGGAAACAAAGAGTGTAAAGTGTGAAGGAGCCAGTATAAGCTGAGAAGCTGACAGCTTTATTAGTAGCGCCATGTCGCCTTGCTGACTATTGTAAACTTGTCTCGCTCAAGCGCGCTCTAGAGTAGTCAATATGACTGTGTCATTTAGTATCTAACGGTATAGCCCCGCAGGATTGCGGAGGACATGCCGAGCGCCACCAGCATAGCCACACGCCTCTTCTTCCGCAGATTTCTCCCAAGTAGATTCCAAACCACGACTAATGAGCCTCCCCCCTCCCCCTCCCATTTTACGACCTGCTCCAGAAATATTCTTGGAATTTCAAGTTTGTCTAGGATGACGGATACATAGGTTTTTATTCAAATGGAGCAAAATTCAAAAAAGGTTTACTTTTAGGATTTAAGTCATGCTAAAGACTTTCAGTAAACGTTAAGTGCAAAGTTTGTAGTAAGTACAATTTAACTAGGTATTACAAAGAAATTATACCGTATTTGATCATATTAAGGTCATCATAGTCACTAAAACAGATGAGCGCCATGCGTCTATTAGATACTATTATGCGTCTATTTGGTACTGTTAGAAGATAGAGTTAAAGCCATTAGCAATAACATTTGCATTCAGGTAATTTTCAACACTTTATAGGAAAATAGAGGAAAATTGGAATGTGCAGCGTTAGTAACAATCATTCAAAATGAACCTGTTAGTTTCTATGTCATTGGCGTAAGGTCAAAGTTTGAATGAGCTTGCATACATTTTGATTCATTGTACAGCGATTGGGGGCAGAGTAAAATCGTTGACGTTATGTTGATTGTGTGTATCTCTATGTACACGCCGGTATCGTCTGTCTCGATACCCGGTACAAAAGTACCGTGTTGTTCAAACAAACCCACTGATTTCTTACATGTGCCATAGTTATTGTTTACATGAACCTGATACGAAATTTGGGCCGACAGAAGTTTTTTTTAATTCTACAGGTTTCATTTGAAAACTTTAACTAAGTCAATATAAAAAGCATTATACCTATATTAAACTTTGACTCTTGTCCAATAATAATACTTTTTAGGAATGGTTTCGGTGAGATCCGTAAGGCTCAGTAATGTTGGGAATGATGTAGGAGTTAACCACAATCTCATAATTAATCAATTTCTATATAGTTGTTCAAACGAACGAACTTGCTTGCAGGTGGATAGGTCTAGACCCAATAATAAAGATCACTTCCATAAGCAGTTTTTTGTCCTTTTTGTGCTAGGTCATGTTTCAACTCGTGTAAAGTTTATTGCGTACTTTTATTGCGGTGAAGGTAAGACTCCTTTTCGAAAACTTGGAAGTGACGACCCTAAACGGAGTAAACAGTGCGACGGGTCCGCTACCACTTTCAGATGAACTCGCCGGCGCCACACTTAAGGCTGCTCGCAAACTGACGAAAGGACTCCTTACTCTTAAGTATTTTTATATTCGCATGATACTTGGCTAGAATAAACGATACACAGATACAAACACATAAGTACTCGTAGCGTACACCAGTACATAAGTCTAGTTGTTAAAATGGATATTTTTCAAAATAAATAAACTATAATTTATATAACATGGGCCTGATCATATTTTCCCTTAGGTTTTGGGCGCTAACGGCGCTTCTAGACAAAGCAAATACACACGTGCACACACATACATAAGGCAAGTGATGTGTTAATGGTAAGTTTTAAACAGATTCTCGCACGAAGAAAAACCGATGTACGTGTAGATTGGGAGCTCCTTTTTAAAAAGTTGATTCAATCCTTACCAATCAAAGATAATTAAGGAAAACAGTAGTGAAAAACATTATCAAAGCAAGAATCATATCTGGAGTAGTTTTGTCCATCTGTAAATGGAAATGACATCTTTGGTCTGTTGAGGTTCTAAAAAATATATTTTGCTCACAAACAATTATCGACTATCTTGGTGGGACCTAGGTGAGCGAAACTTATTTCGTAAAAACTTGCAAAGAAATTTAAATAAAAAATAGTTTCTACAAGTACTCATCTACCAGATAGGTACACACCACGCTATCGCAGACTCATTAGAAATAATACATGATCAGTGCTTTTTAGTGAGTTAGCAAATGGCCTTACCTCAATTACTCTCACATGGGCACTCACGAGGCTGTACCGCGAACAAGCCTGTACTTCGAGAGACGAGAGAATAAAGGGTACGCTCAACGGACCTTCTTTCCAACCCGGATTATATTTTAGCCACAGTTATACGGTGTCCCATTAGTCTTCGTTCTCCTTAAGTTTTTAAGGAGAACAAAGACTAATAAATGTTTTGGTAAAGGTATCACCGTTTCAGAGTTACGATTTTTTTTTCTCAAGATGGTCATCCATTGATTGTCTTCTCTTCTTTAAGTTTGGCACGCTCTTTTTGTGACAACCTGTATAGCAGTGAGTGAGAGAACGCACTTTTTATGTCTCTACTTACCGATTTTCTTGTCGTAGAAGAGTTTTTTGATCTTTTTAGTTATTTTCGTGATCAAACATCACGGAACTAACTATTTACTATAACACATGAATTAAGTTTTAATCAAACTTTAGTGCTCATCTCCATGCGTTTCCTATCAGACTCTCAAGTACGTGACAAGGTGAATGGCACTTATAATTAACAATGTTTTGCATTAAATAAATATTAAAACAATTCTTCGAATAATAAATGTATTTAGCATAGATATTGAAGTTAAAAATAACTTTACTACTAACATTTTAAATGGGTTAAGTACTTTTTCATTTTGTGAAAGAAAAAACATTGCAGGCGTAGTATTTTTAAAATAACTCGGTAGTACTTGCGAAGAAATTAAAAAACATGAGTGTATACCTTTTATACTTACAATATCTACCTACTCGTACTTTATAGATAGGTTTATGATTCATGTCATTTTATTTGTGTAAGTTACTGACAAATTCATATTATTTTGGTTAAAATTTTTTTTGTTATTTACAACTATGCTATGGGTCATTTGAAAAATAATAAGGCAAAAGGAAACAAATATCGTGGAAACGTACCTGTTTAATAATTGTTTCTAATCTTTTACGGCTTCCAAGAGTATAAAATTGTTTAATTGTTATGTTCATTAAATATTCGTGTTTGATGATGTCATTTTCGTGTCATGAATTGTTTATTTTTACGGCGTACATAAGTAGTTCAGTAGCGCACATTTAATTTGACAGTGACGTACTTTCTGAGCGACACTGTATTGAAAGTGAAGTGTTATCGAAATTGGCTGTTGCCAGAAAACTGAACGCTCGAGTATATATCAGTTTGTTTAACAGCGCCATAAACTTGTGGTTCTTGCGTACGCGCACGCCAGCATTAATGGCTCTGATAACGAGAAAATTCTATGCAAAACATTTTGAAAAATCAGAATTAAAGATTGTTGTAATTGTGTTTTAATTTATCATAAATATAAACCACCTAATAGTTTTTAATCATTACTTTTTTATACAAAAAAGGTAAACTGTTTAATAAAATAAAATTTTACTTCCATTCCAATTTTAATAGACAAGATAGTTTTAAAGTTTCTCCGGCATGGAATCCTATTCTAGCTAAAACCAAATCAACACCTCGCGCTGCAAAATCTAAAAACACGGTTAGCTCTTTCTGCGTAATACAGGGTAAGTATGTATAAGTAAGAGAACAATATAAAGAAGCGATTTAATCGCAATTATTTTTGATCATCGTATGCTTAGAATAACTTTGTTTAAAATGGGTTTGCTCTTGAATCTAGACTAAGCCAGACTAAGAAGTAGCGTAGATATACGAGTAGTCGGTGGACCCAGCTCACACAGAAGGTTCTGGCACTCATCGACGGAACACATCAAGCTGCTTGGCGCCGGACTTCGGTGGCAGGGTGGGAGCTACCAGGGGCACCTAATGTGCCTACCACCGCTGATATGATCGTTCAGCAATGGGCGATTATTACTAAATTAATCGAATTATTCGAATGGTCTCTGTAATCGAATGCATTCGATAAGCTACCGCAGTTATTCGATTGTCCTTCGATTATGCGGCGAGCCATACCGAAGTGTGCGGTGCGCAGGCTGTACTACAAACGAATGAATCGTCATTCGTCGAGTCGATTAATCATTCGTTCGCTGCCTGTCCTGTGCGCACAGTCGCGGCAATTCAACGAATGCATCGAAGGGTCGAGTATAGATTATCATTCGATTGTCGATGATAATTTGATTATTTCTTTTCCGAAATACTAAATCGACATTCGATAGTTCGAATAATCGATTGACGATTCATTCGATATATTTTTTTGAACAATCGCCCATCGCTATCGCTCAGCCGCCATTACAAACTTTAGTTTGTGATGTCCGGTAAGGATAGAAATAATTAAATGTTAAAAAAAGTTTTACTGCATAATAGTTCGATTAAGTTACTACCTAATTCTGAGTCACTCCTAAATACTTCGCACTCCTTCGCAATTTTACCTTGTATATTAATGAGTAACGGTAAGTAGTTTAATTTTTCAAAACTTTGTAATGATAAATAAATAATACCAAGTATCTGTGATCACAGACGCTGTTTAAAGTGTTCGATTTGTCAGGTCATAAATTTTAAAAAAGATTTTTTTTAAAGAAGATTCGCAAAAATTGCTAGTTAAAAATTGGTGTGATACTTTCTTCAGGGGTTAGCTTAATAAATTGAATATAAAAAGTTCATATTTGGCATTTAAAGTAATAATTATGTTTTATCTGCTTTAACTATGTCATCAGGCTTCAACAATATTATATATCGGGCATATCACCAGGCTTTAACATTACTTCAACACTGGGGTACCTACTTAGATTTTGACTCAATCCTATTTTACTACAATTTGCAAAGGCATATTCCAATCACTTGGCACAGTTTGGTATTACCACAGTTATTCAATAGGTAGTAACAGTTACATGCTTAGTATAATGTTACCGATAAGGTTATAACTAGCTGAATATATTTTCAGTAAATATTGCGTGAGTTACTTTCTACCTCTATGATCGGTTCATTTGACTCTAAGTGGTGATGTTGCTGTAACTCGGGTGTATTATTCAAAATATAAAAGTTACTGTAGAAATACAGTAAATAGACCAATTAAAGGTGCTGAAAATTACACACTATTTTCCTAGTCACTTGTGGTACATGTCTCAAAACAATAACCGCCGATTGATCAGTAAGTATACATAAGTAAGTACTTAGGTTTTATCTACACTAATATTATAAAGAGGAAAGATTTGATTTCCTGTATTGAATAGGCGCCGAAACCACTGGACCGATTCGAAAAAATATTTTACCATTAGAAGCTAATGTTGGCTTCTGTCGACGCTAATGTTGTGTGTTTAGTATGGGACCAACATCAAAATCTCAAAAAAAAAACAATATCTTCATACAAACTAATGTCAGAGCTGCTATCCCTGATGAACATAGGCTACTTTTTACCGCGGGAATAAGACAAGCTGTTGCTAGTATACCTATATGTAGGTAGGTGTTAGTCAGATCGACACGCAGTCTCCTTTCTGTCTGAGAACTGTTTCTAATTGCGTGTTTTAAATTAACTAAAAATTTTTTTTTACATTTCTGAAAACCTACGTATCAGGTGTTTATTAAAACTCATAAAAAATCTAAGCATACGTATTTAATCAAGCACATGTCTTTGTTTTAGCTATCGATAATAAAATAATTCTCTCTAGCGAAAATAAATAGATATTCCTATTCGAGACTCGCAAAAATTTCACGTTTACTTTCACTGAACTGCTTTTTGGCCAAACGAGTCGGTTTGCGAAGGCTATCCTTTGAACATGCTGAGATATTATTTAAGAAAACCGTCGGACTCGTGGCCCTCAAGAATTTTGGGCATCATCAGTAGGCATTAAACTAGTATCCGTTAATTAGAGCAGCTAAACCTTACGCGTTAGCATGATAATTAAAATTTATATAAACTACACTTAGGAGCAGTTAAGTAGATCGAGTAACTTTAATATGATTTTAATTCTACATAATTGTATTAATTAGAACCAATAGTCTGTACCTCAGGTGAGATTTGCTGCGTATTTTTTTTTTAAATAAACTTGTAAAAGATAATAGAGTGAAACAGACGATTTCACACAAATATAAGAGATATTAGCCAACTACACGGGAGATGTTATATTATACAAAACGGTTTTGTTTATTTTTTTAGTTCGATGAGACAATCCGACATGACCGGAGAGATCAGGCGTAGGACCAACTGCTTAAAGTGCCTCGGAGTTCTTACTTCGGTGTTGTTTCTAAATTATTTTTAGGCAGAGAAACCCAGAAACAAATTTCGTTCCGACCTGGCAGGATCAACTAGTTGTCTCGTGATCAACTAGTAGTCAGCACGCTTGGTACTATCCGCGAGGTTCCGGGGTTTAATTATTATCTATGTACACAGGTTTTGGCATAATCACTATAGTTAATAAGTTAAAGCAATACAATAGTCTACGTGTATTTTATAAGCTTGGCTACGTGTTACAATATTCAACAACCATAATTTATGAACGTATGGTTGTAGTACGTTGTAGGTAGGTGCGTGTTAGTTCAAGGACTATGCTTAAAAATCATCATTATCTTAGTCAAGTTCTTACAGATACTAGGTATCTGTAATAAAAACAAAAAATCTTAAATATACTATACTTAGTACCTATTGGTACATATGAGTACCTTCATCGCTAAAGCTACTGCTGAAAACATATTTGTAATTTATTTGTTTAAAGAAGTAATGTGGACGTGCATTTTACGATTACAAAATTAAAAACGAAATACTCGTACAATTAAGTAATGACATTTTTATCTCGTTTAGGCTATTACACTTTTTTATCTTTGTCATAAAAAAAGTTGGTGAGGTATGATTAAGGTATTCTTAGGACAAGTGTAAATGACAAAGAGCAAACTTTATCAGTCTATTGGTAAATAATACTATGTCTTTGAAAAATATGGCCACCTTCATTTTAAAATTGATAAAATCAGTTGTTTTACCGGAAAACATCACGTCCCAGAACTAATTAAAAAATGATATGGATGTGACTCTGTATACAAATATGCAGGCTGATAAGAGAACATTAGATCAAAAGAGTTGGTTTATTTATGTATATATTTCTTATTATTTTTAGTGACGCCAATTTAACTTAGTACGCTACTGACACGCTCAATATAATACTCTCGATATAATAAAAAAATAAGTTTGATGTCGTTTATGACAAACATCATAACGAATATGTAATACGTAAGTACTTATATGTTTCTAATATGCGTTTCCCACATAATATGACGTCTGTCTTATAGAATTGACAAAAATATTAAGCACGTTAAATATGATTTTGTGTTACTTAGTATGTAACTTACAGACTAGTTTCACTTTCCTGCTTAACAACTAATTAGCTTTGCAATTAAATGTGGTTACCAATTCAATGGATGGACTAAGAATAGGAAAGCTGATATACAAATACGGGTAACCCTTGTTAGAACTACAGTATTTATTTTGATTTCAAAAAGTCTTTACGTCTACCTCGTCGTTCAATCAAATAAAATCTGCTAGTTTGCCTTACACTGTTAAAAATGAACAGATCATGTACTTAATGGGTGTCTTGAACAAAATCTGTAGGTAGTTGTACAAACTATGAGCATATCTCTTTTAACTGGCGCAACTAAAAGCCGTTATTTATTGTCTAGATAACACATCGTAAGTACTAGTTTGGTACTATTACTGCGTCTTGTTAGTAAAACTTTATGATCATGAGTAAATATTTTTTAAACGTAACGTTAATGATAAAATAACAGAAATTGAAACCGTCAGAACATATCATTATGTTATTAGACTCATTCATTCAAATTGTATGTAGCTAACTACCATAATTTGCCAAAGGGAGTGATGATAAAGCAAAAATTTAACATCAACGAGGCTATGAGATGATTATGGGGCTATTCATACTATTTAAATAAACTTCCAGTTGAATCCATCTTGTAATTTAAGTAATAATGTTTTGTGTATTGTACAGAAATCGTAGATTGTTGCGGTCCAATAGCACGTGTATATCGGCGTGATCGAAAAACTATCGATATGAAAAACATGCGTTTGTTAGCAAATGAACTCAATGAAATCATCGTCCAGTGCTATAAAATAAGTCACTAACTTATTTACTTTGTGTTTTTGTGCTATCTTCCAAAATTAAGGCCGACTCAATTTTGTCAAGGAGGGAATCAATTTTAGTTTTTGAAATCTATGAACCTAGTAATTAATTAAAAAATATATGATATTCCTAATAATCACTTGTCTGCTTGGTTGCCTGTATTACAACAACAAATAGATGTACCTATGCAAAGAATACTAAATTACCTGAATGTATTTCTATAGTTATATATGTTAATTTTGGTGTAAGTACTTATTCAATTTTGGTATATCTACTTACAAGATCACTTAAAGATCGTGCGTGGCGATTGGTTCAACATACTTTTTGTACGTAGCCATTTTTTCAATCAAACGCCAGCCGATACACAGATCTGATGATAATTTCTTGTAGGTAGGTACTCATCAAATACTCATCTGTTAGCACTGGACCGATCAGATTCAGGGTATCGACCGCAAAGTTATTTAATACGAAATACGCTCGATGACTACCAAATGTGTGAGAATTTTGTGATAGGTATTCGACCGAGGGTTTCAAACCTTTATTACCCGAAACTTCAGGACGTCGTAAAGATCTGGATCTCGAAACACAATTAGAATTTGGTTCGATAGAAAATCTTCCTGATTTTGATCTAATTTTGCCTTTTTTGCAAGTTTAATACTGTTTTATATATTTACTAGCGGTCCCCCGCGACTTCGTTCGCGTAAATTCGATTTCCTGTGGGCATTGTTAGGAGCGGAGTATTTTTTAAAACTGTGATATCTTTTAAGATAAGAATCAAAACGCGTGTGAATAATATGAACATATTAATTATAACGGTCCCCCGCGACTTCATCCGTGCTTTTTGATTTAACTGCTTCCCCGTTGATTTCTAGGTAGGTATTATGCATTTTATAGCTCATACAAAGCGTTCCCCGAGAAATAAGCTATCTGACACAAAATATTTTTTTCAAATCAGCTCCTGTGATTAGCATGTTTAAACAAAAAAAAATATACCTCCGTTTTTCCAGTTATAATGTGAGATATGGTGCAACCGACCCTAACCTCTTTATAATATTAGTATAGAAAAAATAGCAGTCCCCGAGGACTTCATGCGCACCTATTCATTTTACTCCATTCCTGAAAGACATAACGTGATTTTTTTTTAATTACCTATCTTATAGCCTTGCTAGATACGTTCTAGATAAGTGCATTCAAACAATCAATTAGACAAAAGTCAAGAAGAAATCAGCAATATTCAAGTGTTATCCTGGTCACCACCGCCTTACCACGATGGCCAAAGAAAGAGCATTGCGTCTTGTCGTATTGTGTGAGCAAGCGACAATAGGTGAGTGTAGTATGTATTATAATATCTGTGGTGTAGTTAAGGCAGGCGGCAGAGACCTCTTTGCGTGAACTTCAATTCAACTTATCGTACGTCCTAGTAATTACCTACTTACTTATTAAGTTATTGGGAAAAACTCAAGCTGACCTGCTAGTTAAATACGTACAGCGCCATCTATATCTACATTATAATATTTTGTTGCGTCTTTTAATTTCTATTCGACTACATTCGTCAAGAGCAAACCCATTTCAAATAATAAAAAAAACCTGCACCTATTACAATTTTTCTGCATGACTTATAGGTATGACTGGGGGGGAATACTTTTAGCATTGAGTCCACCTTTTGTACACTGTTCTAAGTGCAATAAAATTTTTCAATAAAAAAATAAATCTATTGACGATATAGCAAAAGGCCAACTTTGCTGCCGTCCTAACTTCGATACAATATTATATTACTCGTGATAATTTTTTAATGGTATGTCCGATTTGAATAATTCAAAAAGTAATGTACAGGTACTGATATAGCCTTGAATATGACGTGATTTATTTGGATATGGATTAATACCGAAATACTGAAACTGTGGCTTTCTTTTTGCCGCCGCAAAAATTTTATATTTTTACCTAAAAAGGAGTTATTGTGACTTAACTGTTATAGTTAGACATATGTTATCGCGGACTTTATTGTAGATAATGATGTCCTCTACAAAACTGTAGAACATTACTTTGCTCTATTGTCAATAGTTTTTGCAGCGTTCGCAATTTAATGATTTTTCTTTTACACCTTTGGTTACATAACCGAAGTTTTCATACGGAACCCTAACTTTTTTGATAATGTAATATAGCCTATGTCCATCGCAGATAATGCAGGATTCTAATGGTGAAAGAATTTTTCAAATCGGTTGAGTAGTTTCGGAGCCTATTCGTTGCAAATAAACAAACAAACAAACAAATCTTTCCTCTTTATAATATTAGTATAGATTCTGAATATAAGTACAAAACGACGAAAACTATGCGATGGAAATACATTATTAATTATATTTAAATTAAAAAAAAAAAAAAACATGTCTAAAATCTGCGCAGCGATGCGATTGGCACAGTTGGGCTTTCTAAGTAAAATTGAATACGGAAGTCTCCTGTTTATTTGGCCAGAATTTTTGTCTGCCGACCTTTTCGTTGTTCGTTATCGATATACGCATCGTCGTACCTACTTAATTTTTTATGTCATTTCAATTTACTGTTTCGAGTAGGTTATTTCACCAAATTGATTATCCCCGCTGATATTTTATGATTGATGAACGAAATGTTGCGATATAACTGTGAAAGCTTAAACGTGAGCGTGCACAATGTGGCTGGTGTAAGCAGGTTTACAAAAACCGGGCAGAGAAATAAGGGTTAAACCGTAAAGTCGTATTGATTTATGCTTGCAATTATTAAATATCCTACACGATAATCTAAAGTCTTAATTGCGTTCTGTTCATGCTGTTAGCTTAGGTTCTAATTTACAACGCCTTGTCAGACTTCTCAAGCTAGTTACTCGATATGCGATGAATGTGTCGTACTTCAGTAAGTAATAGTCATACACACTTGTTTTGTTCACTTGTATCATCTAAAATGATTTTATGTTAATGTACCTATTAACACGTAATTTTGATAGAATTATAGGCTCATGCATCATCATAATGAGCGTTGTAAGTAGCTACTGGCTGGCTTCTTCAATTTAGGTACAGTTTACTAAGTGGATGAGAATCAAAGCTTGAATTAGTAACACCACAGATTTCTTCAAAGTATTTATGTTAACAGTTAGGTAATATTTAAAATCAAACGTTTTTGGTCGTGAATATGTACTTCTTTATTTAGGTACCATTTAGATAGCCACGTTTAATTAAAGTTCATCCCAATTTGTAAATTCTCAAGCACAATTTATGGTGAGTGAAGTCATCCAAGCGTCGTAGATAGATGTTGCAAAAAATGCCGACTTCACCACGCGCCGCGGCCGCGGTCTCTTAAAAAAGGAGCCTTACTGCCGTACTCGTAGACGTTGGCATCAATTATAGTTAATCTTTTATTAAGTCTCATTCAGTCCTTTTCTGTTTCTTTTACAAAGAAAGTGACAAAACGAGACTTAAATTAAAGATTAAATTTAATTAACGACTCTTACCTAAATATTTGACAAAATTATACCTAATAAGAATATTAAATTAGAAACACCGGTTGAAGTAAACTGTATGGAATAATAAATGACTCTCTTATGGCAAAAAAGTTTCATAATGTGTCAAAAAAATGAAAACACTTAAAATAAATATTTACAAAATGTTCTTCTAGCGCCTAACGTTTTATTGTAAGAACGTTTATGATGCGTTTTCTGTAAAACGTTGCGTATAAATTCCTTCACAATCCGAGTAATTATCTTCAATTTTCACTTTTTTCAATCTGTTGTATCTTTATTTCCTCTCAACCGCCTTGTATATTCTTCCGTTAGCCTTACTTATTTATCTTCTTCTTCAATACGTGTTGTAGGTAAGCTGCACTGTATTACTTTTTAGTATTCGTAGTTTTACAAAGCATTGTATAAAGCTAAAGACTCAATTGTTGGCTTATTGTAGGTACTTGCAAAGTAATTTACCTCGACACGTTTCGTGTTAAGACAAAAACTAGCACCAGTGATACTGCACACTATAGACAGTCCAGCGTGGTGTGAAATGGTGATTGAAGAAAAAAATATGTTTTTACGATTTTATATCTCCATCACAGTGAACTTACAGCTGTAAATGGGCCCTCCCCCTTTTTTAGGGTCAACAAGGAATCCATAAAGTTTAAACTGTGAAAAATTGGCATTCTAACCATCATCATCATCTTAGCGTTATCCCGGTTGTGCACTCGCACGCGAAGGCCCAGGATTCGCTGACCATAATCCAGGATATGAAGTAAGTATTCTAATCAAAATGGTAAAATAAAACCTTGAACAATAATTAATATATTTTTGGGGTACCTCCCCTGTACAAGTAAAGTGGGGGTGATTTTTTCTCTCATCAATCGAATCAAGTGTTCACACTATTTTAGTATTAGTATTTATTCTGTGGCGTTAGTTACCTATATTTCATCGAGACGAGATATTATGAAAGGTTCCAGCGTAGCATAGCATCTTACCTCTTGAATGTTAAGACAGTGCTGTCATAACAAAAGATTGACGTTTCGATATTGAGGTACAAAAAACGTAAAGCGACATTAAGTACTCGAGCGAAGTTGGAACGTTTGAATTGGAACGGGTGTCATGAAAATTTTATGTCTACAAGTGACCTTCACATTCACAATTTTATTTACTGGTACTTTTATTACACACCTTATCAAGTATTTATATTTTCATTAATATGCGTTCTATTAGAACGTAAGAGCATTAGAATGAAAAAAAAAGTGTGTAGGTAAGCGCTTTAACATTACCTATCATAAAATGATTAATATGTCCGTCTAAGAATTGAAGACATATTGTGTCAGTAATGTTCCAAACACGACATCATCATCGCCATTATTCTTTAATGAATTTGTAAAAACCCGTTTATATCGTCAAGTCGATTGTTTTCATGATCGACAAAAATAACAATAAATTGCAAAGTGTGTAAGATTATACCAGGCGATTTTCGTGTTTTGTTTCACCAAAATAAATATAGCTATTGTTTAAGATTTTAACCTTTGAAGAAACAAATAATGTCAGTTGTTTTCTTAAAAGTTTAACGTAGATAAAAACAGTTGTTACGTTTTTGTTGAGCTCAATTTCTGATTAGCACTTAAACATTTCTGTCAGTAGGATATTTTGAGTAGGTTATCATCAAGCAAATGTTTTAGGTATCTTCATTTTTATTGCTACTGCGTCGGTGAATTTACAAAGAATCATAGCAATCGTACAATTACTATACTTTAAAACCTCTTTTATGTTTCTTTGTGTAAATCATTTCAAGCTCATAAATGTCAAGCCCCACTTGAGCGTCTGTGTGACCAGCCTTGTTTTATTTTTCCTGCTCGAACATGAAGTGCTCACAAATAATCGGGTGCAATTATAAGGATCTATCTTTGGTATCGATAACGATCAAGCAAACCTATGTGTACGCTCTTTGAATTAGAATCAAAGCCCAATGACAGGTAACTAGCAAATAGTAGCGAATAGCGATGCTATTTAGACATTTGAATTTTAATTTTATATAGCCGTAAACTGATGATTAATGGTCAACCAACACTAAACTAACCGAAAATACTATTTTTAATACTACTTTAATACTACTTTTTACTTTTGAAGGTATTTGTTTGTTGGTCCATCACTACTCCCCATTCTTACATCTAACTAAATTATGCTGCATATTATTATTGCATCGCTTGCAACTGGATAGAAATAATACGATTACATCAGAAAACGGAAACAACCAAGAATGCAGTTTCTAGAAAAGGTTGTAGTTATCATGAAATTCTTATTGTTTTTATTTTCTCTGATTGATTGATCAATGCTGCAGCATTGATGATTACGTTAATTAATAAGCCATAAATTAATGATAATTTTGCATGACTCGTGCTATTCGAATCGAATAAACGAAAAAAGTTTATTAATAATCAATACAAACAGATATTATTCATAATTGTTATTAAAATTCTTATTTATCAGTTAAGTTATTATTTCTCTTGGAAATTCTAAATTTTTTTCGAAGGTTTGCGGAGCGAAGGATATACTGAAATTTGTTATCCGTATTTTCATCACCACAGAATTTTGATAAATCTTAGGCTAAGAGTACCAAAAATTAAGAATATCAGATTTAATATTTGGCATATTGCGGAACCACAAAATGATTGATATTTAAATATAACATTACCAAATCAAAAGTACTACAAATGATGTGGTATTTTTCTTTAGTAAGTTTTCCATAACATTTGTTAACAAATAATTATTGACTGCCTCGTTGGTCAGCACGGGTTACTATCCCGGGTCGGGCTGAAATTTGTTTGAGTTTTTCTGACTTGAAATATCAGAACTGTTTGAGGTAAACCACGGGAACTGTCCCCGGAGGAAGGGTATTGGCGGTGTTAATCCTTCATGCCCTGAAAAGCAAGTTGCACCTTATCTCACTCCGGTCATTACGGATTACCGTCTCATTGAACTGTCTCCCGCGCAGCAGTTGTCTAATCTAACAGAGATTGACCGCCGTAGTCGAAGTTTGGCAAGGAGAACATATTCAATATTCGAAAGTGTATTAGTATTATCAAAGCGAGTTCTCAAAGAATGATCCCGTGGCCAATTCTTACGAAAAAGTCGAGATTTTGTGATTGTATGTATCCAGTATCTTGACGTTTTGAAAAATATTTCAAGTCAGTTTTGAATTCAGCAGAAAGAATTTTAGATTTTTTTGAACAATACCTGTGTAAACTAGTTATATAATATAATATAATATATATCTCCAAGAGAGTGTGTCATTCATATTCAGTGTCGATCTTATACCAAAATTTACAGATAGAGGCAACAGAAAATTTATGACAAGGTGTATATAGGTTGGTATTACCCGCGTGCTGTTGGGTATACATCTTCCGGTGACAAGACCATTTAATATTTTACCGAGACAATATACAATAGCAAGGAAATTGTAATATTGAGGTTTATTGTTGAATTGTGTGGCGTAAACACGTCGGTCAAGAAGACGAAACAATTATGTCGCGATGTCGTCGTCGTCATAGATGGTTCGATCGACAGTTTAATGACTCATTTGGTAGAGATAATAAATCTATAATTAATTCATGACGTGTTTCTATTTTCTTTTGTAATATGTGTACATTCGTAAGCACTTTATACCTACTTTACTATATGAGCGTGTAGGTAGACATAAACTCACAAGTAAATACATAATATGCGTCTCTTCTAAAACTTGCATGTTTCTAAACCTTATCATGTTTCAAAACACAATAGAAAATTTATTGTTACCGACCCGCCCGTGGGTCTTATGGAGTTTAACTGGTTAATCTGAAATGGATGAATAATACTAAGGAATGATCTGGTTTTTCAGACATTGCGTACTCGAAAATAACTTTAAATATCCATGCCTATAGCTAGAAAGTTGTGGTATATGGTTTTATTATAGTTAGAATTTTTTAAAAACTTTTTTCAAAGTCGGGCTAAGAGATTCTATTTAAAAAACAATGGAGAACCTGTTGTACCTAAGTGACAATCCCTGTTAAGGTAGTAGGTAATAACTCTTTGTAAAATAAAGAAATAGGAAAACTTAATTTGTCCTGCCCCGCCTTTTGTAAGTTTTGGATATTTTTTCTGTGTCATATTGATTGATGAGTTGTTAATGCGGTGTTTATTTTATTATTATTATAAATCTTAATCTGAGTAATCATGATGGTCGGTTACAATTGAACCATGCAATGGAGCCACTGCCACAGATTATATAACAGTTACTCCACTGCACTGGTTTAGGGATGATTATTAGGCCGGCCCCGGTAGAACTGGAGCGATTCCCATCCGTGCTGCCATGTTTATACTACACCGGGGTGTTATAAGCTGCCACGGTCACTTCAATAGAGCGTAGTGATTTGAAAAATTCACAATTATTTCTTATTAGTTTCATAATATAATTTTCTTCACTAGAGATGGCGTTCATTATCCACGAAGTCATGCAATAATGTTGCAGAAATATAGTTGCATTTAGTTTACGTGTCAAAAGATTGTGGTCACGCTAAGCTTTGGTAGCGTTGTTTTTGTTATACCATACTTAACCCTTATCACAGAATAAGTACTAGTACTCCGTACAGAAGTATGACTTTGCAATTAAATTCAAAGAAATATCTAAGTACTCAATGTTGTCAACGATATGGTGTAATTCAGTTCGCCTCAGACTCAAGCACATTTTCGTGTAGACACCCACAAAAATACATTGCAAGATAATTTCATTCTTATAACTCTGGAATATGATTCATAATACACTAAACTACTATCACGCAACGCGATAGGGTTGACTGCCACAAGAAGCTACTTACGCCATCTAGCGCATCTTTCTAGGACTTTATTCACGCTCGTCCAACCAGCAACCTAGTGTCGCGCACCGCCGGTAAATAAAACGTGGGAGCGTGTCGCTGCCGGCTAGCGACACTCAACTTGTTTAGGCCCTTAACTAGGGGTCGCCGCGCGTAGGTACGTTTTTGCTACCTACGCGGGAAGATACACAGGCCTGCCCTTATTAAATATTAGTCACTCACTGTCCGTTAGCAGCACGGGAGAGCATTCGCATTACGACGTGGAGGTAACGGGACCGTGCAACAACTGTAATGTAGACGTGCGTCGTCGTTTCAAACTGAAACGAAACCAACTAAACTTGATATAAAGTCAGTAGAACAATTTTCGCAACTTAAAACATTTCGGAAAACGCATGCCGTAACTGGAAATCTAAATTCAACTTTTCTGCCTAATGGCGATTCAAACAAGCTCCTAACGACATTGAAACTTGATAACGTTATTCTATAGAAGCTATTAACTCGCTAAGTGCTCGTTACTGTCGTGTAAAAGCGGAACTGCATATTGTCAGCAGATGCTATCTGGCCACAATTCCACTAGCATCTCGTCTCTGTATATAGACTAAGAGTTAGACAGCCAGTGAAGTGTCAGACTCAGATCATAATAGATTAAGAAGAATGGAAGGGTCAGCGTATCAGGTGCCAAGGATGGTAAGGCTAAGCAATCATAATTGAATATATTACACGAGAATATATTATATGAGTCCGGCGGAAAATATTGCACGCAGAACTTTGGAAAGAGCCATCAGCTAATTTCGACTTCGTTTAGCGTTATCTGTGTCGCTCACTACCATGACTTTTGTTTTGTTCAAACAACTTAAGGCTTCTTTTGGGTGAACTCGCTCCACCGTCGACTCTGTCTGCGCCACGTCTAGCTTAGTCTAGAATCAAGAGCAAACCCATATCAAATAAATAAATAAAACAACTTAAACTTTGTACTTTAAGTACGTACCTATTTAGTGAATTCAAATTCTAATAAACAATAAATGTAATTAATTAATGAACACAGAAATTAGCATTCGTTTGTGTTCCAAAGTGCAATTATTGCAATTGCAATTAGTTTTTATTTTTATTTTAAGGTTAGTGTTTAATATAGCTTCATACCAATCGCAGCGCTTCTTGTGTGTTCTTGTGATTAGGTTTCACTACTTTCTTCAAGAGGTGGTCTCTTAAGAGGTGCTTGTGGCGCAGTGGCGGCAGCGCTTTGGTAGTGATACCAAAAGTTAAGCAACCCACGGCGCGGTCGTTCGGCGGGTGACCATTCCGACCATTTAAGTGACGTCCATGACAAGCTAATATCTGTGGTATTAGTCGTTAAGCCTAGTCAGAGGCCCTAGGGCGGCTTGATAACTTCTGACAGTAAGGTTTGTCACTTGCCTTACATACACCCCTCCACCAATCCGCACTGAGCCCGCGTGGTGAAGTATGGCTCGTTCCTCCTCATAGTTGAGGTGAGGCCTTTTCCCAGCAGTGGGATCTAATAGGCTGACTTATTTATATAATTATACTTTCTTCAAGTATTTTGAGAAAAATGGAGAATGATGGCCGCATTTAGGACATTTTCTCCACTCTGTAGTCACAAACCATTTACTAAGTACTAATCTGTACAGTTTGGTGGCTCTTGTAATCGTAAAGAGTTGTTGTGTAGACCTATTTGCATTATATATGTGGACAAACAAAGGGGTCAGCCTCATGATACTTGTAAACAACTCCAAACGCCGACTCGCTCTCGGCCTATTACCTATTACAATGCACTGGTTTCCGCGATCACCCCGCGCGCACTCCACACTCCGAATCATTTGTTCCTTCGTCTTATCAGATGACGTTAATAGAACTGACCTCCTCGCTTATTAGATGACTGTTATCATCATCAGGGAAATAAATAATTAATTCGCAGCGCCATTGTAATCGCCCTTGAAAAGTAATGATATGTAATAAATCTATGTACCCAACTAAAGGTAAATAAAACATTTTGAGAGCATGATTGCTCAAAAAACATGAATATTAATAAACCCTGATTAAGCAGAATAAATCGGTTTTATGTGCAATTTTGTTTTTTACACATGCGCGGAGCCAGTGTCACGTCATCATGACCAGTTCCGTCCCTGATGGAGCCACCAAAGCTTTTGAGGATTCTTAGCTTTGAGAAACTAAACCGGATTTCTTATGTTTTGTTGATTTTTTTTAATACGTGCATTACATCATCGATCTTGTAGCAGCTCTGAATACGTATTTGCAAACGAATTCATACTAGGTTAATAGGTGTACCTACCTATACATATAAAATTTTAACAAGCAACAAATTGAAAATGCAGTTTGAGTTCTTTTTTTATTATTTTCTCACTTATTCAGGCACTGTTATATAAGTTATAACCGAAATTACTGTTTTCATTATTTATTATGCAGTATTCACAATTTATTGTTACTGAATTCTCTACCCTGTCGTAGTAAAAAGTAGTGCCATCGCCATGAGGTCTTTTTAGATCTTAACGTGAATTTTTGAAACGGACATCCTTGACATAAAGCTTTATGGCCTTCAAAATCGCGTGTGAAACAAAAATGGGAACTGCCCAATTTATGTCTTGCTGACAAACCAACCGTGTCTTTATAATAAAGATGGTGAAGTAGATAGTCGTAAGCAACTTTAGTACGTATCAATATAGCTGAAGTGTAAACATTTTGTTAATTTTCTTGGTGTTTACTTTTCCTGTAGTAGGTAATGTGTGTATGTACACTGAGCAATACGAGCTCAGCATATAAGTACACATACTTTATCTTTTACCTTTGAACGAGCAATTCTTGTATATTTAATGAGTTTTTAATCTCGGAAACGGCTCTAATAATTTCGTTTTTGGTACGTGGGGGTTATCGAGGGTGGAAAATTGATCTAGATTAGTCTTGGTTGGGAAAACGCGTATTTTCGAGTTTTAATGCGTTTTTCTTTTACGTTGTTCGACGGAAAGTACAGTCACTAATTTCGCATCGGTAACCATTTGCGTTATGGCCGAATGGATTTGGCGTATTAGGCCTGACAGGAACATGAGTCTGGGGTTCAAATCTTGCTAGATGACGAAATATTTACGTCTGTTTGTTTTTTTTAAGATGATAGCTTTTTGATTTTGTATAAGTTTAAAAATAAAAAAATGTAGTAAATGTTTGAGATAATATATTTCTCATTGTCTAAAACTGCCTATATTACAATTAATAGTAGTTACTTTCCCAAATACGTGCAATTTGTAAGTCGTCAAAGATGTTTCATTTCAATATAATTTCAACTCATTCTCATAAACCTGCATCTTTATAAGCCCCGGTAAATGTACCCCTGGTATCAAAATGTAACCACCCCTGGTATCAAATGACAAACAAATTTAAACGGTTTTTCTTGAATTTCGACCTGTTAGTTATTTTCAATCATGTTAAATGGGAATAGATATAAGTTGCGTCATTTTATTACCAAGTGTGCATAAACAAGTGGGCTAATAAGCGCTTGCGTTGCGGTTCCTGGCTGTGCGGTTGCTCTGCGAGTGTTGCATAGTTAGTGCATAGTGCTGTGCGCTCGTGCGGTCGCCGCACTAACCACTCCGTCTCTTTGTAGCGCTGAGGGCTGGCCTGCCACTCCCCGGGACCCCGCCACCCGCCCGCGGGGATATCTACGGACCACGATAACGAGAAACACGTAGTATGTATTGCTTTGTTTTTTAACCAAAGTTACCAAGAACCAACAAAGCAGGGCCCTTAGCCAAATGGCAATCTTTCTGGAGCGAACTTCGTTATCGCCAACGAAATGTAAAGTATGCATGCAAAAGTCACGTGATGTTTAGATAGTTTGTCAGCTTCATACATTTTGTTACATTTTTGATTCAGTCTCTATAACTCAAAATTCATCAAATTTACATTCCAGTGCACATAATATGACATATCAATAAGATCGAGTGAGATGTTAGGGACACCGTCTAGGTCGTCAAGCTTTTCATCCTAAGTTGAATCAATAAATGGATTTGATTTGATAAGTAGGTTAATATTTTTTTTTAAAACAAAACACCCGACTGAATTTTTTTTTATATTTTTGAAATGATCTTTTTACTGACTTTCATTTGATACCTTTTGCTATTGCTATGGTAAGGAAAAAATCAATAAATCAATCCCCCCTCCCCCCCTTAATTCCCATTTGCGGGCGCCATTTTAATATGTATATAGCCTATGTCACTCTCACAATTTTGACGAATTTAACGACACCTCATTTGTCAAAAACTGTCCAGCCGTTTGGGCTGCCAAACAATTATACATACATACATACATACTCTCAAAAAACATAACTCTCCTTTCGCAGTCGGGTAAAAAGAATGGACTGTGATAATGTTACTAAATGTTGCGGAAATATTATTTTGTACTGCTTCGTCGATTGCTTCTGCGCAGCCACATACACCAGAATAAATGCCTAAAGCTCTACTTAATATTCCTAAAATTATTTTTGCTAGAAGCACTCATTTCGAACACTTGCTAATAAACTGTACGGTGTTTACAACGAGTACCATCGTTAAGTAGAACAAGTTTTGTAAGTAATAGTCGTTTTTGCAATAATAAAATGTTAAAGCCATTGATTGATTTTCCAGTTTGTAAGCCGTGTTGTGGTAAACTCTAACCGACACTTAAGGTTACTTTGTTTAAATCGTCAATGAAGCAGTATTTTATTTCTTGCATTCGTTTGGTTTAATTTGCCAACTTTCTTAAATCAAAATACTTAGCGCATAATGAGCAAAATATAAAACACATTACTTATAACAAATAATCGAGAGCTTAGATTAATTTTTTTAGACAGCTGATAAACCTAAATCGACGGTTAAGTTAACACATTTCCGTTTCCTCTTAGATACAAAATATGTCAAATACCTAATATTTAAGCGTCTGTTTAAAAAATCCGCACTGAGCCCGCGTGGTGAAGTATGGCTCATTCCTCCTCATAGTTGAGGTGAGGCCTTTTCCCAGCAGTGGGATCTAATAGGCTGACTTATTATTAAAAAATAAACATTATGTTGGTGATTAATCTGACGTTCAAACTCACCGAAGAGTAACAAAATGCCTTGCATATTTCGCTTAGTAAAAATAAATTAACATGCTGGTCATGCCGCCTTTGGCAACTTTTTACATGCACATTTGCAATAATATTGCATTCTCTGTACAACTCTCCAGGGGACAGTTACCTTGAAATCCCCCACCTCTTTGCCTCAAATGATTTCTAAAAGTAGTGTCTGTCTAGCACAAAATTCCTCAAATAGAATTATTATGGATATCGATAACTTAGCAGGCGACAACTACGTACTCGTATTTTAATGAATGCGCTGTATTTGGCAACAAACTTATGTTTTAAACTAAAGGAAAAAGGCAACACTTGCACATCGGGCAAAAGAAATCATTATAAAGTGTCACTATATGAGCCAATTGAGGATCTGACATACAGTATTGCAAAATGATTATTTGGAATTGCATGACAATTTATTATCATTAGTCGTACGAGTGTCTTTAGGTGTGATCACGTAACGATCGATGAAGGCTGTATTGGTTCACTGAGAAACGTTGGCACTGCGGAAGAACTTGAAAACATAACTTTATTAAATGGCTTCGAATGCCATTTCTCTTGTGCGTACGTACCTATAACATATTTTGCCCTATACGACGTTACTAGAAAAAGGTAGGGCAGGAAGAGGTTATCGACTAGATATCCTCGACAAAAAATGTGATAAAAACCATACAAGTATGAGTATATTCCGGTTACATTGTCTAATGTCCATACTATGCGCGACTGCGTACATGGATTAGTTACGAACAGTCATGGTCATGCTGTATTAATTTTTTTTGACTGCCACAACGGTATTAATAGGTAACTAGTTTGCTTTGTTGTGTATTAAATAGATACATGTTAACTGCATCCCATAAATACCATGTAAAACAGATGCAATATTTATTTCAAATCCGTTGAGTTGAGGTTTTTTGTAACTGTTGTCGTAACAAATAAAATAAATTACACACATCATATGCCCAGTGAACGACTGTACTAACTTCAGGAGCTAGTCTTACGCTTAATTTTACTTTTATTTAAGAAAAATCGAAAAAGTATTAAAAAAAATTATTCCTACTTTCTGATTTAAAAAAAAAAAACATGTGGGGCGTTTTTTTCACCAAAAAAATTGAATTTTGCGATATCTTCGTAATAATAACTGGTTAAACTCATTTAATAATGTAGCCACACACTTGAAAGTAATACATAAAGGTATCAAAACCTACACCTTGAAATAATAATTTAAAATGCCTGTCGTTTGCAGGGTTCACCCCTACATGGTAATAATATGTACTTTTATCGATAAAACTAGGTGTACTCGTACTATTAACTCTTAAAGTTTGTACAGTCGTCCCCCGGACAGGTTGTATAGGTCTTTTGACGTGACGATATCGCAGTTGACGTCATTTATTTCTCTTGAATGGTTGCACGTTGTTGTTTACTTGTGCGAGTTTCAGTCAGGTTTTAATAGTTTCACGCATGGCGGAGTCCATTCATAAAGACGGTTAGATTACGTTTAAATAACCATTATGATTTCATTTAATAATCCATCCACAAACGATTTACGTATTTTCCCGTTTATTAACTTGATCTGATCTTATTTGTTATAAGATGCTTTAGAGTTCAGATAACGTACGTACTCTTACGTACGTATTATGTTGGAACTGATAATCTAAGAGAGACAATGAATATCCGGAACTGCATTTTCTGTTTCTACAAAACTTTTAGTACAAAGTGATTTATATAACAATATAAATCTACTTGTATTTTTGACGATTTTGGATAGGATTTATCAAACCATATGACACTTATAATAAAATGAACTAAAATAAACTATACAATTCAGTAAATTGGCAGTCTCGTGGCATGTGGGCCCATAAATCACTTTTGATGAAGAGATGCGCACGCAAAAATTTACTCAACTATCGATAAAATTCAATACATGAGAGTCATCTGCTGCACAAATGTGTACAAACCAAAATAAAAGTAAACAAAAGCTTGAAATAAGGTGTTGATCGTAACTAACGATTATATTACCATTACATTATTATGTCTACAATGTATTGAAGGTAATTAAAAATAATTAGACAGTAGATTTCCCTCTAGTTGATCATAAGAACTACAAGTTACAATGCATAGTTTATTTATAGCAATACTATGTGTTGGAGTGGCAGTTCAGCATACCTATACGTCTTGCTAAATTGCTAGTCCATTCTCTTAACCACATACATTAGACTTGCAGACAATTAAAATATTTCAGAGCTAATTACGAGCAAGCTTCATAAATTCTTTCTTATAATAAAATCCGTTTTATTAAGAAATGTCTTCAACTTTTTGGCATAGGTAATAAAACCACGTATAAAACTTAACTCAAAAAGGCTGTTAAGTATTTTAATTAATGACCTTGATGTGTTGTGCAGAAGATTAAATAAAGTTCTATCTAAGTTTATATTTCCTACTACGTAAGAGTTAAAGGAACAGACAGCGTAGGTAAAGGCGTGTGTTTATTGTAAAAATTACAGATAATTGCACATTATTATAAAGCCTCTACATGTCTGATGTAGATACATCTCAGTAAATCCTTGCTTGAAAATTTGTATAACAACCAATATTAAGTGGTTAATGGGCCGAAATTAATTCAATAATTTCGCTTTGCCAACAAAAACTTTCGTACATTTTTTTGCAATGAAACAATAAAGTAAAAGATTTCCTTCTGCTATCCGATGATGCAGAAATAAACCCCAATGGCTTTGCTTTATCTCTTGCTTGGAAAATTAATCGCGAGCATAGTGATGATAATGAAGAACGGTTCAAAGTGTGTAGTTCAAATAGTAACTGAGCGATACCTACCCTTTTATCGCTCAGTTTATAACATCCGCCGACCACAATCAACAATCTACCAACTGAAGCCGAACAAGAAACTGGTACCCTGTACGGCATTCGATACCTGTCACCTCGTCACTTTCCAGGAAACTCGTATCATTGAACTTGCATCTTTTGAGACCGTGTTTACCAAATAAACGTTAAACTTCTACGAAGCGCCGCGTCCGCGCGCTGTTCCGCTTATTTTGTGACCTCAAATCAATATTTAAATGTATTATTTCGGAATCGATGATTTTATTTGCGGAATTATTAATATTTCACAATCATTTTGCACAATTTTTGTAATGTTGTTCTAAATATCATAAAAAACTATTTTATATCGCTGCTTTAAACCTCTTTAGGTCGTAGTGTAACTAGGCATAATTTCTACTTTGAAAAATTTAGATTAAGACTAATATCAGGAGTTGGAACGTTAACCAACTGCAACAATGAACACATGCAAAACCTTTTTTAAGTAAGTATTTATATCTATTACTGACAATAATACTAGAACGCAAACACTTGCACTAGTGCATACACCACAATATTTAAAAAGTACTTACTTTACTATCCAAAAACAGATTAGGCATTGTTAATGATCACCATGACTTCATCTTATCAAATTGATTATCAATTCGCGTTCACGGCTCATGGCGTCAGTCATAAAAAGCCTGAAAGTTTATATATAGGCGTCGCGTGAGCGCCGCGATGGGACCCCATGGCTCAGAAATTGCAGCAATTAAAATCACAATGGCGGAGTCACATCACAGGGACGGCTCTAACCAATCAGGGCTGGCTCGCCACGACCTTACGCTACATAGCTTGTTTTCTAAACATTCATGTGGAAAACTGTACCTGGGCTACACTGTCAATTTTGCGTCCTAAGTAGGTACTTCAATGTAGCTATCCATCTGGCTATAGTGGCTCCTTGCGTTGATAAAAAAACAATACAGATTCATGGCTTAGTGGAACTGACCTGACATTATGCCATTATTTGACAAAGGCTATATTAGTATTAAAATTAGTAAATTATCTTACAGACCAACGTACACGACCCATTCAGGTCGAGTTTCAGAATGAAAAGAGTGGACTCTTTTCATTCTGTCCACTCATTTCATTCTGAAACTCGACCTGACCTGACTTTCAGAATTGCGTCCTGAGTCATTTAATTTTTTGACTAAGCTTATTAATGTCGTCTCGTTAATGTAAAGTAATTAAATTTGGCTTATTCGTTCCATGACAAGCACACGCGACAAGAAAGAGCACAAGAAAAACTCAACAATAAAAATTAACAAATTGGTCATTGGCAAATTAATGACATAAATGACTGTGACCCTAATATATGTATTATTTATACAGAGGATGTTCACAAGAGGAAGTCCGCAAATACCAGTTGATGTATATTATGTAAATGTGTTGTATACAAATAAATTAACGTTTATTATTTTTGCATTTCAAATATACGCGATTTCCCACCTTGAAATATACTAAAGCATCAACAAAAACACAAGTTTCCTTTGAGGTCATGTAAAATAAATTGCCGTGAACAACAAATTATAGCAATTGTATTCGTTTCTTGGGGTATTGATGCCACAATATTGCCAATGAGATCCTTAAAACTTATGTTTCCGTGAAGACATAAAATAATATAAAGAAACGAGAACCGGTTAAGTGGAATTAAATTGTCACCTAGCACTTTTCATTTTAATATTTCTTGCTTGCAAATTGTTAATATAATCACGTTTGATGCAATACGGAAATGGTTGTATTGTATACATCCATTTAGCAGCAAAGGAAACAATAGTTTATGTGTTGTTGTTAGTTCATTAATCAGCTGTAAGGTGAATCTTGGAATAGAAATGAACGTTCATTGCATGCATGCAATTTGCACGTACTTAATATTACTTTTCCTGTGTTAAGAAATCTAAGAAGGAAAGCTTAGTGATTAGAACGCTGCAAATCCATAGGAACGAGTACATAAATTATTCCTAAACTGAATTAAATACCCTACTTAACGGTAATGACAAACATTCAAACAGCTGTTTTCTACTGACGTTTTTTAAAACACAAACATTAAAAAGTATTAAGCCGCTTAGGTACGAGTACATAAATTATTCCTAAACTGAATTAAATACCCTACTTAACGGTAATGACAAACATTCAAACAGCTGTTTTTTACTGACGTTTTTTAAAACACAAACATTAAAAAGTAATAAGCCGCTACGCAAAATAAGTCATTTGTCTACGAGTTTATTAATAATAACCATTTTCCTAAACTAGCATATTTTGACGGCGACATGCAATTGTTACATAATACGTTAACATTTGCAAACACCTCAAACTTTTCGGCATATATTTTTTGCAAGATCAACACGATGACTAAAACTTATCATAATAATGGCGAGGAACGACTTCCCATGAAAATTTATAAAATACTGAGTCCGATACGTCATAGTGACGTTCGTAATGTCGTAACGAGGTCCTATCGTAATCTCGAAGTCTGTCTGTCAATATTTCGTAATGATAGCACATTGGTGTTTTAAAAAATCTTACCTTATCTTATCCCTAACACATAGGTCTCTCTTCACCGTTTGTCTAATTACCACCATAGTTAACCAATTACAAATTAGTTAACTATGGTTTTTATTCGTTACTTTTGTTTGCATCAAAGATTTTAAATCATGTAATATTTATAAATCATGAATATTAGAGGATTTAAAATCATGATCGATCCACCATACTACGGGTATTTTCATGTTGAAAAGTATGACTGAACACTAAACTTGCTTTTTTGTCGAAATCAAGTTTAGTGTTCAGTCATACTTTTCAAGTATTTTATCATTGTGGTTATTATTTTAATCACAAAACATCTCGTTATCAACTTCTAGTTCGACGATAGGATCTTCGTTTTATCAATAGCAATCGTTTAACGTCTTTTTCATTGCCTTTTTAATTTGTGGGTTTCGTTGGTGTTTTTCACTGACAAAACCTTTATCTTGGTGATTATTTCATATGTGTAATGTTTATTATATTATTCACGACCACCTCGTAAGTAAGAAGAGACTTATGCCCGGTTTCTGACGTATTTCGAGTTAGGTTTATCCATGCATTTTGCATAGCTATCGAATTGAATTGACAATATTCAAGCAAATTTAAGACGAGTTTCACTCGCAACGGACATAAATTCGCACCATAGATGTGTTTTTTTAGTTGGTTGCGCTTAAACTGACCTGCTAGTGCGACCGTGTTTTATTGTTGAGCGAGGGACACTGCCACCGGCCGGTCAGCTGGCTCATCAGAAATTCCTTGCACGGCGGCTATTGGTAAAGGAAAACTTAAGTTCAACCTTGGTTCATGTGTATTTTAATCGCCAATCGGCACGTTCGGCCTACAAATTTGTTGTAAGAACCATCAATAAATAACACAAATTACAGGTGAATTTTACTATATTATCCAGTTCTTATAAAAATATCTCTTTTTAACTAAGGATAAATAAAATAACTTATTTTAGTTATTAATAAATAAATAATTAGTGAATTATTTTGGTAGTACAGTGACAAACAGACTTTGAACACCTTGTCAGTAAAATTTAAATGTTGAACTGTATCGTAATGTAGGTGACGAAGATATGTGTGGTCTTATTTTTCACATTTAGTTTAGTAAGTAGGACAACTTTTCGTCAAAATATTAAAAATGTTGAAGCCTAGTAAAAGAAATTGTAAAATCAAGATTACATATCCAATTCAAAAAATGTGCCCACATTAAGTGACTACCTATGTCACTTAGGTCTTGACGACATTAGGCCGTATACCTACATATTCAATGGTTACCAATAATGACTGTCGGACCGTTCTCAGCGGGTAGCGGTTCGACGAACGACGTGGCCTTGTGTCCCCAGTAATTACAATCACTTAAGAAAAGAGATGCAAACACTTGCTCCGTGACGTGAAATGCTAAGGGCCAGGATCTCGCCTCTACTGGTTTGCAGCAGCGAGCGCCCGAATGAACCGCGCCGATTTTATCGGTACGCGTCGAATCAAATCCATTTCAACCGGTTTTGGGTGCGTAGTCTAACTCTTGCATTCCTATCCGATGATATATTAATCGTGAGTTTCCTTAAAATGTCCACTCAATAATATTATTGGATGGTTAAGGCTTTCGTAAACTAAGGCGGTCCCGCTCCGCGGTCACTTTCACTACATCGTTGTTGGCGTAACAAACAGTTTTTCTGAGCTGCCTTTCTTTACAAATCTTTTATTAGTTTAAGTTTACAGGCTTAAAAATAAGTGGAAATAATATTATTACTATAATTAAACGAATAATAAACAAATTTACCAAACGAAAATAGAACCCACACAAATTACTCAATTTAAAAATAAATTAACTAACCTAGCTACATTGAATGAACTAATAACGTATTTACAATCTATTACCAATATTGGCCTAATTTTACTTAGTATGCGCTAAACTACAGTCACATCCCAGAGATTAGTGAGTGGCAGATGCCAGCAGACAGAGCAACCACAGTCCTGTGGTTTCTAGAAAATTCAACTGGTTCTCTAGTCTTTAAAAAGTTCTGTGATACACAGAGTTTACGATTATGTAAGTAATAGATGAAATCGTCACATGAACTAAACTGTATAGAAACCGAAAAAAGCTTGTAGGTTAGGAAACCGCTTTCCCTAAGTTTATTTTACTTGTACTAACTTTGAATAGGCATCAAAATATCAGAAAAATAGAGAATTTCTGCGTTATATTTGTTCGGTAAGTATTGATTATTATTAAACATATTATCAAAGTGTACCCTCGAGTGGACTAAAGAGATTTGGGTTTGTTGTTAGAAGGTTGTTTTCCTGGTGAACTATTTACAAGTTTTAAATCAGATACTGATTAAGTTCTTTATTAAATGTGAATCCCGAACATATGTTAGTTTCCCTATTTGTATGCGAGACAACAAACACTTTGCATAATAAAACTATATGGCGTTGACATTTAAACAAAATTCGAGCCAAACGAACGCAAAATTCCAATGCTATGAGTTAGCCGTTTACGACATGCTCAAAAGCTCAGTATAAGGATAATGAGCTGAGGATTTTGAGCTCAATGGCCTGGATGGACATATTTCCTGCAAGATTATACTTACATAAATTCAGGTTTATGTGCACTAAACTAATATTATCAGTATCAAAAAGAAAACCAAACCATAAACTTATAATTTATTTCATTACGTGCTTTGAGATACTTTAGGGCAGAAGCTAAATACCTATCTATAACTTAAAAACCGACCAATTGGGAGTCGGACTTGCGCACGAACGGTTCCGTACCATGATCTATACAACATCGGATAACCATTACAACCTTTTTTTATTAAAAAAAACGGAAAT
This sequence comes from Pyrausta nigrata, assembly GCA_949316185.1. Lineage (NCBI taxonomy): Eukaryota > Metazoa > Arthropoda > Insecta > Lepidoptera > Crambidae > Pyrausta > Pyrausta nigrata. The sequence continues at coordinate 9,759,997 of OX438936.1, forward strand.
AAAACATATGTTTTGTGAAGGAGTAGCCTGGCTAAATATTTATTTTACTTTAATTTAATTATTTATTTTTAAACTTAAAACGTCAACTGTGAATCGTCTACCTGTCAAACAAAACAAAACATGGTGGTAGCATGGAAGCCCCACTTAAATATTTATTTTATTCTGTTTTTATTGATATTTCGGCAACAGAAACACATCATCTGTGCAAATTTAAAATGTCTAGCTATTACGGTTAATGAGATACAGCCTTGTGACAGGCAAGCAGACAGACAGACGGACGGACTAGTTAATTTAATATCTGTGACCCTACCTGTTAAGTAAGTACCTAACTAAGAGTTATAGGTCTCTGCCTATAACTCTTAGTTAGGTACTTATTTAACATTATACTTACTTAACAGTATAAATAATTCTAACTACTTCTTTTCGGTAAGTATACTTCGTCAAACAAAATTGTTATCACGTCCTACTTACCTATTTGATATTGTTATATATTTGCATATTGAAATCATTGAAACGCCCATTTGAACAAGAAATAGGAAGATCAAAATAAAAAAATAAAAGGTATTTTATATACCTTTGAAATTGGCGATTTGTATGAACAAAATTACGAAAATTATATTTTTCTCAATTTCTTAAAATCAGAGTATGTAATAAAAAAATATCTTTACCTATAGCCTGTGATATTTGATTGGGTGATTTGAATTTTGAAATTCTTTAATTCGAAATTTCCATTCTATAAAAAATCTAATCACCAAATCAAACCCAAGCTAGTAGTACTTATTCTGTGCCCAAGTGCTCGCTGCCCGCACCGCTCATTATCACCGTTTTAGTCTACCCCCGTACCTCTGTACCTCGCAGGCGAGGACTCACTTAGGCGGTCGAACTATGTTTGAAGTACTTAATCTGACGATACATTAAAATAGCTGTTCCCAATGACTTCCCCATAAATAATATGCACTAGTAATACAGTTTTTTAAATTTAAAAGATACATATTTGACCATTTACTCAATAACAAGCAAATCATATTTTTTGAAAAAGAAACTGCAAGAATTATTATATTTTTGAAATTTTCTTATCAGCCAGTCTTTTCACTGGCTTTTATTTAATACCCATATTACTCATCGTTTTCAAAACAAAAAGTGATCGTACTTAACATTACGAATCATGGTTTTGCTTTATATGCAAATTTTAGACGAATATTTAAAGTGAATGTGAAATGTGTGGACCGGACTGACTGGAGTAAACTTCTTAAAATCTAGCTATAACTAGCTAAACATAAAGGGAGCTGCAACTTTAAAAAAAATGAAACATATAAACAATAAACTGTTTTACGGATATGAATCACTTGGCCTTTATGTAAGAGAAAATTTATTAAAGTGTACAAAACACAAGTCAAAGTGATTGATTTGACGGTTAATCCTCAACGAATAAAGATAGTTGAAATAATATATGTAGGTTTACCTATTCACTATCAGCTTTTCAAAATAACGGGAAACTGGCTCATGACAAAACTAACTGATAAGAAGGTACGCTACATTAAGGTTCGCACAATTTTAAGTTGTTTTACTAGTATGCCTAATTATCAGAAAAAGACAACTTGATGGTGCACATATTCATACAACTAATTCGGAAGCATGTTAAATGGGTTTGTAAAAAATACCCACCCTGATGCTATCAGTCAACAATTCTGAACATAATTTTTTTTGTTGCGTGTTGTTTTGATCTCAATATGCTTCCTGGATGGTTGAGTTTCGCCAGCAAGCTTATGCTGTATTGTGCTATACTTTTTGTCATGAGTGTTATATGCTAAACTATTGATTCTTGCCATAAAACATACTGACTGATTATAATTCTTGCTGCTGGTTTTTACGCCATATATCGACTGGAATTTCAAAGGTAACAATAACAGACTTGACAAGATTAGATATTTTACGATTGTATTATGTTAGTACCTATATGAATAAATTAAGTGAATACCAACACAGGTTTTCACGATCTAATAAAGTGGAATAAATATTTGGCAAAACTTTATTATTGCTAAGTTTTTCCTCATTTTAATCACAACACGAATTGCATTCATAGAACCAGCTTTAGATCTTTGGGCGTCATTTTTAGTATTATACACATAAAACTATGTTTTTAATCTACTAATTACAGTAGGGATACCTATCTGTGAATAAACGTTTTATGGTCATATCCTACTGAGCTTTTAACGATGCACAATTCTGTAGGTACGCTGGAAAGGAGAGGAAAGCTTCTTGTTACCATTTACTGAAGGAAATTGTTAAAATTAATGCCGAAATATTGTAGGTATTTGGCAATATCTATTCAAAATAATACATAGTGTAAGTTGATAAGAAAGTTACAAATCATTCTTATAGTCACGCCGATTAAAATGAAAATTACTCGTTAAAGTAGTTATAGGTACCTAGTTATTTATAAATACGAGTATTACTTGGGTGGCTTAAGCCTGGACGGACTATTCTGTTTCAGTTTACAAGCCAGTAAACGCATAATATGCGTTCACTGTTACAAGCGGTTCTTATAAACGTTAACACAGTTAACAGTCAGCAGCGGTTTAACGATGGCAGTTCCCTGTGCCCGTAGCCAAATGGCAATCGTTCTGGAGCAAACTTCGCTATCGCCAATGAAATGTCAAAAATGTACGCAAAAGTCACGTGATGTTTCGATGTCTTATGTCAGTTTCATATATTTTGTTAGAGATAACGAACTTTGCTTAGCAATAAATTGGCACGGGCCATTTTGACATTTCGATTTCCAAAATGTAAAGCCCGGGTCAAAGTACGTTAGAATATTTTTTCGCTGAGGACATACAACATAGTTTCAATAAGTCGAATATTAGTTGACCGGGATCAACGCCTGCGCTGTTTGCGCCCACTGCAAACCGTACAGCATCGGATCGCATCGGTTGGAACTGGCTCTCGCCGGCCGTTAATTGCCATGAATGAAGGATTAAAGATAGCATGGCGTGATTAACTTATTTTAGATTCAGCGCGTTCGTATGTGCCGTTACTGCCTAACCGCTGAATACTAAGAAATCGAAATCGGCTATAACGTATTCGGACGGCACGCGACCACGGGATTTGGAAATTGTTTTATTGTCTCACTAAGTTTAGTACCTAGTAAGAATCGCTTTGCTAAAGGTTAAGATATATATATATATATATCGTGGTGTTAAATCCGAGCTAGATAGAGTCGCAGTATTCTTTAAGGAGTTATCACTTTATAGAAATGCATTTACTCGTTATTTAAACAAAAAAACCGGAAGCATAAACATAGCTAATCCATAAAAAGTGCATCAAACAACGGGCTGCAAGAAGTAAAGAATCGATACAAAATGGCGTCAAACTTTGTAGAAATAGACTCTGAAAGCTAACAGGGAAGTGTACTATACAACAATTGGCTCAATTATAACTAGTCAGCCCTACAGCCATTGAGACAGAGGTTAGATAATGCTTAATCATTATCTGTTAATGATCTGTTATTTTCTTCTGTGAGCAAAGTTTATTGTTAGGCAGCGTGTCGGAGCTGGATTTTAATTATATTTCTGTAATATTCCTTGACGACCGTCGTGGTGTAGTGGTTCGCGCTTCGGACTACAAAACCAGCGGTCGCGGGTTCAAAACCCGCAAGGGCAAATGTTTGTGTGATGAGTACAAGTATTAATACTAAATTCATGGATGTTGATAGTCGTCTAAGCGCCCATCCACTTGTGCTTGTTTCGAAATATCGATCATGGTGATTCGAAGTCAGGTGCTTATAAAGATCCAGGTAAAATGTAGGAGTTCTTACAATATCCTGAAAAAGTACTATTATACGACGCCGAAACAATGTGCAGTCCGGACCCCTGGACTTCGCAGTCGGTCAAATTGATTCATCTTTATTTTACCGACAATTTATGTGTATAAAAGCCTACATGCGAATTATTCGCTGGTCCAATTTTTTGTCCGCCAGAGTACTTAAGTATTTGTAATTAATAAATTGCGCTTCTACTCGCAGATCCAGTTTAGACTTGCCGGATACAACTAACACTAACTGGTTTTGGTAAAAAAATGATTTAATAATTTTGCTTACAATTCAGATAAAATCTTTTGGCATAAAAATACGATGCTCTTAAAATATTGCAAAAACTCTTTATATTTAAATATTATGATTTGACGTGAGAGTATAGTCTACGACGAGTAATATTACTTCGCGGGTGTAGGTATCCAAAGTGATTCGGACGTATTATTTATCCTATTAAGGCCCGAGTTCACCAAGTTTTAAAAAGCCGGTTAGCCTGAATTGACGGTTAATTTGACAGAATTCCCATACAAAATATGACAAATATTGCTAAACCGGCTGATTAAAAATTAAATATGTGTTGGTTAACTCAAGGCTTAGGTAAGTAGATCAACGTATTAGGCCACACACGACGAAGTTTGTTCTTCATTGCCAGTCGTTATAACTTATAGTAAAACTATAAAGTTATTGGTTTAAGCTATGGATCTTTTTGTACAGCTGCTTCCTGTATCGAAATATTGATCTTCACAAACCTAGATATAAAGTTTTTTTTTTTTTTTTTTACTGTGACTAAGGTGTGTATGTACCTACTTAGCCTGAAATGAATATGTTTCAACATACTTATTTATACCTAATTTACTGCTTCCGAATAGTACCTTATTAAGTGTCCCTGACAGTCGAATCAGGCAAAACTATGTTTAAGGTATCCTTGCAGACTCTGAATCCTAAAATTCCCGATATTTTAGAAAACTCTGGAAGAATAAGTAGGTACCTAGCCTACGTAATATGTTCCGACCAATACTAGAAAGAAAATAAATACTCCTATAGGTACCTACTTACCTAAGGACATAATATGCTTATATAAGTACAACATTTAATTAATACAATACATACATAATACTATTACCAAGATGATTTAGCAGAACAAATGTTTAAGTACCTACTCGTACTCATCTTGAGGCACAGAATAAATAATAGTGCTTAAGGCCACGTTGGGCCTTATCAAAAATCATTAAATATTTGACACTATAACTAAATATTTACACATTACCAAACTAAATAACGACCTACTCGTAAGTAATTTTGCTTATTCGATGTGTCAGTCGACGACTAGTTGAAAATAATAATAATGTATTTAATGATTTATACTCTTATACCTAAACATCGGCTTATCAAACTGGGTTGGCTTTCTTTGGTCATGGCTAATAGTACGATCATTCATAGTGTTATCTCGGGTAGAAAACAGATTACTATTCTTCAGCCAAATATAATAATAATAATATCTTAAAAGATCTTTGCTAATTGTAGGGATAGATTAGCGAGTCGCGTGACAAATATAATTGACCACTAGATGCTAAAGATATTTTTCTGCAGATCTATAGTTCTCGTGTTTGAACATTCGTTTTTATTACCTTAAATTATTACGATTACAGTCCATGGCCCCGTTGCGAAGATATTGTAGTCACGATTTTGTGTGTGCGATGATACGGCGATATCCTTAAGGTCCAGCAAGATAGCGCTAGATTATTATGTAATTATATCTGGGCATCAGCACCAATGCATCGTCTTAATTTCTTAAAATACCTACACAGAAACAAAGCAATTGTGGAGCAAAATATTTGATTTCTGAATCAAAACCAAAAACACAGCTTAAATAAAACAAAAGCAATACATTAGTAAACTTCTTATTAATCGTATTACACAAAAAATCCTATTTGTTGGTCAGTGACATTTAATATAAAAATAATAGCAAAAAACCGCCGTGTGAAGCAATCGAGTATGCATAGGGTTTTAAATTCATAGATGAATTTTATTGCAACTACAACGAGTTCGCTCAGCCTGTGCCCGTGTCCTTTAGCCTGCATGTTGCAGCGCGGTTCGCATGAAAACACAAAACAACCAGTTTTGTGAGTGGCCAACCGCATAAGATCGCACGCTGCTGCAAAGGCAACTTGCACAACTCGATAAGAACAGCCAGATCAGACAAACAAGTTTTCCCGCGCAGCAATATTCCAGCTAAAATATTTTTCATAATTCATTTGTAACAAGAAATAAACATACAACATAATGTATAATAGTGTACCAGAGACCATTAAATTTTAAGGCCAAGCCTGTTCAAAACAAGCTATATAGTAGTAGGGCTTCTAGAATTTTTATAGCATTATAGACTTATTGAAATGTAAAACTAACTTATATAAAATTTTAAAAAATCCAATTTTTCTACATTCCTTAATTGTAGCGAGACATGTCGGACTTGAATACATATTTAATATATTTAGATCGAGAATGGTTTTCTAATTAACTGAAATAACTTTAACATTATTATATACAACTACATTTTTTCAAAGGTAGCAGCAGGTAGTTATGGGATTACAGGGCGTGTGAGAAAATTCGCTTTAGCTTCTAATTTTTTTTAAATATTGTCGGTTTGGGTTTTCATAAAAAAATTTGAAAACATTGTATCTAGGTATGTTTTTATATTATACTGCATTCAATAATTGCTGTTTTGCACTATTGCAAAACAAGCTTTTAAGCTTTTAGGTGTTTGTTGCCAACAGTGTGTTTGGGCCTGTCTTTTTTAAAGTTAAACTTTACTATTTAGGCTGGACTGTAAACTACACGTGGGTTAAAAGGTCACGGCACGCGACCAATCCTTAGTATAATATTATTATTTATTGCATCTTCCTTTATCTATATGAGCACTACAGTTCAAAATTGCATGGACAGTTAATAAGTACGGTATTATTCGTGAATGTTGAAATATAATAAATAATGAACGTTGTCTCAACCAAAATCGAGATTTCTATCTCGTAACTAAGTGTTGATAGTCATACTTGTTGTGATAAATAAAATATATATCGTGCTAACATGTCTAACACAGAAAAATGACGATCAGTCGTAAAATAAAACCAAATGATCTGCAACCAGTTAGAGGTCATTAACGGAATATTAATTAACGTCAGAATGTTAATTTCATTTCATCTAAATATTTTAAACGGGCAACTTCAGTCACATAAAGTTTTGGCCGCTACATCACCTCGCTATTGTAGTTTCGACCTCGCTTGCCACTTTGCCTAATATTTATGTAATAAAATTACAATGATGGCTCCTGTCCTCATGAAAATGTTATTGTTATATTAATGATTCATTATCTACTTTGTCCCTAGAGCCAAGATCAATGGTAAATTTAGTTTAAGAATACTTCCGTTCCGGTGCCAAAAAATCATGATTCTATTAGTTAGAAACTGAGGATCGCTAAGTACCTGCTAACTTAATAAATAATGGCTTTTGAGGTATTCCTAATACAATGTTTTTATCATCTCTCATAGTTACCAACAGTCTAATAAGCCAAAAAGGGGGTTAGTCCGGAAATCAGAGAAGAAAGTTAAAAAGAAACACAAAATCTATTTTGATATTCCCTGTTTTACTCGTTTTTTTTTTAAATAATTTAGTTTGCGAAAAAATGGTTTTAGGATCCTCAATGTAGTTTTTAAAGCAACATCTATAAACATTCCGCATGCGTAGGATTTGAGGGATAAATTATACTTTTCATATATTTTTACTTTTGTATAAAAATCTTAAAACGATTCCCAGAATAAAATACCTATGGCATTGGACGGACAGACGGACAGATATGATAAATCTATAAGGGTTCCGTTCGTTATTTGCCACTTGACTACGGAACAGTAACAAAGTACTCACTTATAACCAGTTATGAATTAAAGAGTCAGCTTCGGAGTATTCTACTGATCATATGCACTCAAATTGCCATTGAACATCAATTCCGCGTGTTGAGTAGACGCAAACATAATAATAAAAACTAAACAGCATATAGATACAATCAGCGTTTCCGCTCTATGAATGCATCGGCTATGCAGCTACCCTATGTGTGCCTGAGTTTATCAAATTGAATTAATAACACACACTGATTAACCGTACAACGTGCACACTGCATACCCACCTCTGTTGATAAAGAGATGATGATATGGCTTTCTAAATAAGTATAGAGAGCAACTATGAATATATATTTATATATTTGAGCAAGTGTTGCACACTGGAAGATACACAGATTTATTGCACACCATAGATAGAAGAAACAACAATTCAATTTACACAGAAAGATGTCTGTAAAAATAGGTCCTACCACTTAGCGCAGCGATCTCTTCTGGACAACCTTTGGGTATAGAAAATTCATATTCACAGGAAGGTAGAGTTTGGTGCAAAAGTCATAAAAGTAAAAAGCGCACACATGTAGTTATCAGGGGTAACATTTTATCGTCCTGCATTACTAAGGTAAAATACGGAATTAATGATATTACTCTAACTAAACTAATCTGCCTCCACCGGGGTTGCCTGCAAAACCAGTTTTAAACTGTAGGATAACCTCGATAATACAATTTATTTTGAAGCCGATTCAAATAGCCTGTAATAAAAATAAATTGGCATCACGCTAAACAAGATAAATAGTCACGAATCAAAGGAAAACAATAAGTCAAAACTTAAAAAAACTTGTAAGGCAATATAATTAAACATTATTAGTCATTGTTTATTTAAACGAGAGAAGTAATCTGGACTAAACAAAACGTAAATCATCACACTTTCAATGAAATAATTATGTTAATATTTTGTTTGTTTACTAAAGGGGTCATTGATAGACAAAAGATTATGAAGGTTGACATGTTGGATGAAGTGGCAGATGATTAGGTGTGCTTGTTTACTTCTTAAATACTAACCCCCCTGTTAATAATGATTCTGCCGTTGCTATAACACTTAAATAAATATAAGAAGGCAAATTTAAAATGTTTGTCTCTACTATGCAATGTCACATAGCTGTCATTAATCCCAAATTACCCGCCTCATATATGAACAAGTGTTATAAGTAGAAGTGGCAAATTCATTATTAGTAAGGGTTAACCCATTTACTATTAATGATTATGTGTTAATCAATTAGTGCTTTTACGGCACACCTACTGATATGTCATCAAAGAATCAAATACATAAGTTAGGTACTTACAATAATACCAACGAACATAAAGTCGTTAGTAAATTATCGAATTAAATCTGTATAGGCAATAGATAAACATACTTACCTAGTTTTAGTTAACTTTTCTATGAGTTTTTGTTTTACCATTAATACCTAATACGAGTAGTACCTACATAAAAGAAGTAAAAGAAGAAAAAAGGAAAACAATTAAACATACTTAATTGACGGAAGTATTGAAGATATTGACATTTTCAGCCTTACTCCGTACCAACATCCAGATTGATATTTAATGAAATACTCAATGAAAATTTAAATTAAACGTAGGTATTCCATGTAGGATTAACCAAATCCTACATGGGATAAGGTAGGTAGATTAGGTTTTACTAGTAAATCATGGAACTTACTAACTAGTGTTTGTAAATGTAAGAATTAGATCTCAATTAGGATTTGGTAATGCTATGTTGTAATATTGACGTACTGAGTAAATGTTGCTTTTAATAAATAAATATTAGTCAGTCATGTTAAGCAAAAGTCTAGACTTTGATTTCCGTGCGAAGAAAAAATATGCGGAGCTCATTAAAAAAATATTTGATTTGGTTGCTTTTAATTTTCATATAGGTATCTCTAATGGTTTTCAGATATGCGATATCTAAGGGATACGTTACATGGATAATTAATTATCTTTCTACAAATATAAAATAAAAATTTTCACCGAATGTAAATGTAAGTAAATTTAAGATAAAAACATTTTTGAACATTTACCGATTATGCAATCAAACCAGATTTAACTAGAAAACTATAGGATTGGCCGTAGTGTAGAGTTTTGAGAGCATTCAAAAAATTCGCAAATTTTGATCCATTTCAATAGATAATGAAGTTCATGACACGCGAACATCATGTGACGTGCGCACGATTCGCAAGGCCGTATGCCTATTATGTAGCAATGACAGGGGTAGAACTACAGGAAGTGAAAATAGACAAATAATCTGCTGTGGCTAATGGCGTGGGAGCAACGGCTAGTTCAACACCTGCCTATTATCTAATTTCAGACGAGGCACACAGAAAATGCTACATGATTTCCCATCCCATACCTATATGATTGAACACCCGTGACGGGACGTGGACGGCTGAAATATAATAAAAATAATATACTAGCCTGCAATTGTTTAATCAATTGTACAGTACGCAAAGTATTGGAAGTAATTGTTCTCATATACGGATAATATGGATAATTAAAAAAAAAATAACAAGAATAAAACTTAGATCAAAAAGGTTTGATATTATTATTAGTTCATGACTATGAAATTGCTGATTTATATGAACAAAATTACGAAAAATTATAATTCCGTACAAAATATTCACTAGATATTACAAAAACAGAGTATATATGATCAACATAAACCCACTTGAAGTACTTAAAGTGACGACACATCGAAATAGGTGTTTTCAATGACTTTCTTATAAATATTTTGCACTAGTACAGTTAATTAAAATCGAATAAATACTTAATTTATCTATAGATACAATAAAAATTGAAGTCGAAATAATATAAATAAACGTAAAAGTAACAAACTGAATAAAATATGGAGAAAAACAGCAATTTCTTGAGTAAGGACTTAGTATGCCCTTATAAAATTAGTATTATAATGATATAAAAATAACAGTAGCAAAGTAAAAAACTAGAGAAATATGCAATGTAAACATAAAATTATGTAACAATATAATATAAATCACTTAAAAGAAAAATAAGATAAAATGAAAACCTAAATGTATTTAGAGTAACATTATATAAGATTATGTAAAAAAAAAACGTATTTCAATGTGTCGTCCGTTTAAGGCCCAATTTCACCAATTTTTAAACAGCCAGTAAAACTCGATTGACAGTTAATTTTACAGAATTACCAAACAAAATATAATGCTAAACGTTATTTGAACAAAGTATATTTTTATCATATAATATCTGCTCTGTTTTAAATGAAATACGCAGTGGATAGCTAACTCTATCTAACTATGGTTTGCAATTTGCAATGCATCAAAAACTTTTAGGACATTTAAAAAAACATTCAAAATATAATGTTTCGTAATTTGGTTCATACAAATCTCCAATTTCTTAGGTAAAGACCTACTATTTAATGTCTAGGAGGTAAATTAAATCTGTAATCGTAAATCTAATAGGTTTACTTGTGTTTACGTCTCTTTAGCGACGTTTTGATTTTAAGCCAGAAACTATATAAAGACAGATCCTCAAGTGGACGTTTCTTTTTATAAGTCTGATGTTTTTTTTTTCAACAAAAGAGGACTTACGACAGGGTCACATCTGCAATTTTGGTTTGTGGCGCAGCAAGCCTGTGAGACAACCAGCCTACGTAAATATTTCGCCAGTGACATGACAGTACTCCTGTTATCAGTGCATACGTGCTAATGCAGCGTTTGTTGATAAATTATAATGTTCTCAGTCGTCCTACACGGGCATATTATCATAGTGCAGCTGCTGACGCTACGCACTATGAATGTCGACATGAAAACTTACTATATTTGTATCAAAATTGAATCATAGTGTATTTATTTGTTGACTGCGCAAGCTTATAATATTTTTAAACGTGTTTTCGGATGACGTAAAACTACCACCATAAACACAATATAAATTTTTTTTTCAGTTTTTTAGTCATGGTCACTAAAATTTGACTTAAATTGCTAAAGGTGTAGAATGTGCTTATTGTTATGACCAATTTATGCATTATAATTAGACTGATCAACCTACTTGTAATTTTAAGTTCTAAGATGATGATGATACTGTTGATAAGTCCTTCAACAAAACTGCGCGCGATCTTCTGCAGGTAGGTACATCGTCAAGATGTATAACAATGTAATGCGTAGGTACCATGAGGATTACAGCTATGGGAACGATGGCACGACAGAACAATGGTAGGAATATGAGATCTTATTACAGGTAACTAAGCACACTGAAAAACATGTTATTACTGTAATTAGCGTCCCTAAAAGTAGTAGGTTAGTACGTTTTACAAATGTTTGTTTGGTTTTTCTAGAAAACACCTTTAACCTTATACTCTACACCATTTTTCGTATCATTGAATTGTGAAAACAATCACTCTTATATTTATTTGCCTCATTTTGAGAGAGAGATCCTTCATATGCCAACCTAATATCCGGTTTTGGAGGTAGGTACAAATCTTAGGAAACATTCTCATCCGGTCCCTTGCATCTGATTTATCGAAAAGTAAAAGTTTCATCCGATCCCCTCATTAATTTGCAAAAAGAGTAGAGAACGTAACACCTACCAAAAATGAGCTACTTAGAATCATATAGGAATAAAATATTAAATATTTATCATTGATCCACTACGCAGGGGATCCGATGGGAATAATTATGAATACAAAATAACCGTCGTATTTTTTTAGTTTTTGGTAGGTATCTTACGTTTTTTAGTTTTTGGTAGGTAGCTATCTTATGCAATTGTATTAGGGGCAAAAAATGTATTGTCCATGTCCAATCATCTGTCGCTAATAGCACACCAGACTGAAGTGCGAGCGACTAACACTGTTAGCGGCTTGTCAATTCGATAGCTATCCAAAATGCTTAAAAATAAAAAGCAGTAAAATTACCCAAGAAACTGAGCTTATGTGATTGTCTTCTAATTCCTTTTGAAGATATTTTGACTCCCCTATAATGTCATCAAAATTACGTTACTTGCAATCTGCGTTCGATCGCTAAATACGACACACACTAAAAATAGTTCCCCATTGATGTGTAATAGAGCTGTAACAATGGGCCGATTAACTAAACCAAACAGCCTTTTGAACAGCTGAGTGTACGCACACCGTGAACTTGACACCAGGTAACAATTTAATTGATATTTTGTAAATGTCAACTGCCATCATACTTACAACTTTTTATTGTAACAGACTTTATGAAAGCGAAGTCGACAAATTAAATACATTTTTAACAACTCAGCCAAAATAACATCAATAATATTCAGCAAGCAGAAATAAAACGAATGAAAATTATAACGGCAGACCTGTCAATTTTGACTTTCCATTGTGACTACATGCTTATCGCGGGTATTGAATGCCTTAAATTATTCGTAGGTATAATTACTCTGCAAGTGGTTCTAACATTCTTTTCATATCCATTCTTGGGTAGGACTGGTGTACATAAAGACTCAGTTTAGTTAACACTTGAATACCCAGTATTACTCGTATAGCGCCTGACGACCACCGACCTGCTGTCTCGACTCTCAACACCTCGCAAACCGCAGTTCGCGTTACAAATTTAACAACAAACAATCGTAGAACGTTGTCATTAAATTGCACAATGGGACATTCAATCGCTATAGCCGATTTGGGTGGCTACACGCTCAGAATACCAGTCCACTCGTTTCGACATGTCTGCTTGATGGCGGCTACTGGTATAAGGCATCAGACTGATTTTAATTGTATTCAGTCCTTTTTCATACGACTTCATGGATTATCTACACATTTATTAAGCTCATGGACGGGTTCATCTCTAAAGGCTCGATCGCACTAAAATGTATAGTTTTTCTAATGTTACAGATATTGCTATAATTATCGTAAAATGAACGTCGCACACTATTTTTGTCTGAATTATTTGTAACTCCATTCACAAAACAACATTGACAAAAAAAGTCCGCTGCGTTCATTGATTTATTATATATAAGGATGCACTACGCCATACAAAATCAAAGCCCAACCATGGCACATGTTATTATTCACCTTATGAAGCTTTAACTGGCTAAGTTCATACATTGCCGCTTAAGCTTCAGCTATTTAAATTGTCATGTGTAATTACGCAGTAATGGATGACGACACTACGTCATATGTCAAATATCATTCACTTGAAGATTCATAAGCCAATAATACGAACAAAGAAGTAATGGAGTAGATTGTTTGTTCATGTTTTGTATGAAATTAGGTAACTGATGAAAGTCATGATTTATATTTTAATTATTACTTTTCATAAAATTAGGTAAATTATGTGTATGAGAATACGAGTATTTTTTTAATGAAGACACTTTCATAATAATTATATTTCTACATTTCTACTATACAGGTCCAAACTTGTCATACTACAACCAATAATAATTATATTGACACAATTCGCCAATTCTGGGTAGGTACACTACAACTACACTGAACTACAAACTAACCTAACCTAACTCATTGAAATGCGGGGATTTCAAATGGGGGATTGAATGGTTCACATTTCGATGCTCGACAATGACACAAACGATAATGTACAAAATTGATTTTGAGGCAAAATATTCTATAGGTACTATAGTACACACACCAACAACATGTTCCACAGATTTATAAGAAGCATAAGGCTACTGCCACAGGTATTAATTTAGTTAATTAATGATTGGGCTCAATTCCAATGCGCGCTGTCTAAGATTAAATTAAGGTTCAGTCTCTCTCTTTCACTATCAAACAAACGAAAAGAGACAGACTACAATAATTTAGAAACGTCAAATTAAGTGATGCTATTTCTAACGTATTCCTACAAGTTTTTGCGTGTTTTCGTCTAACTTTAGTCGTCATCGAATGACATCCCTACTAAATTGTCTATGGGTTGTCTAATTTCTTTAGCAACGGACAGTTGTTTAGTCTAATGTTTCTAAATAATATAGTCTGTCTCTTTTTGTTTGTTTAGCAGAGAAAGAGATAGACTGAACATAAATTTAATTTTAGACAGGGCGCATTGGAATTGAGCCCAGTGTAACAGTATTATAATCGGATTACTAAATTATTCTATTGAAAATGTATCTTATGCTTTAAACATCACATTATTATTTCTCTGCAGCATTATTTCTCTGTTTTTATTGTTAGCACGGTTTAAAAGACAAGAGTTCCAGCAGAAATTACTATTTATAAAACACTTTTTTTCGTCTTTATGTTAGCTACAGTTATTTATTATAGTGTGGTTTTATGAAAATACTTTGATTTACTGCTAAGGTAGCTAGAAGGTTCTCTTCTAAACAGTTGGCTAACTTAATTTAAAAATGAGGTGAATAAGGTAACCTAGTCAAGTTCAGTCGGAAGTACGTCAGGGCATACATTTGAACTACAAAAACAGCGTTTATCATGTAAGGAGTAGAAGCGGTATCAAGGTCAACACGTGTAGTCTGACTTGCGGTGTGTAAGTACACTCGGCTCACGTCAGACTACCCCACTTTCACTATAAGACCACCCCTATTAACTACGTAATAAAAGCTGTTTTATAGCTTACATGTAACCTGACGTACTGCTGGCTGTACTAAAATTAAAAACCGTTTCTTTAGTCTAGGTACTTTTTATACCTAATTTCTACATTGGATTTTACCGATGGCTAAGATATATGACAGTTAAACAACAAGCAAGTGAAATACAACATAAAAACATAGGCTGGGTGCCCCGAATACTAGCCTAATTGCAGCCTTTTTGCACATCCCTTTACGTGTAGTGTAATACCTACATATCAGATTCAGAAAAAATATACGAACACACAACACTTTATTTTCCCTTCTCATAAAACTCATCGTCCTGGTTTATTGCGATAAATTTGCTTGATTTTCTTTACAAATATAATTTTGTGAAAACCTAAAAACTCAAGTATTTTGTTTAACAAAAAAAAATTCATTGTCGACTCCATCCTTAAAATTGACTTTATTCCTATGACGTCACGTATTTTGTTTCATTTTAGCTTTGGATGTGAAAGTGATAGAAGATTGGCAATGTTTTACGTAAATAAATTAGAAAATAAAGTATTAAAGCAGGTTTCAAGTATTATTTCGGTTTCAAACCTTATCAATAATATTTACCTACCGATGAAACGTCATTCCATATTTTTTACAATTCATTGAGCTGTGATTTTTGCAATTTTTGACGACACACTTAGGCATGTTCATTGTTTGACGGACCACGCGTCATTAGATACTTAATCGGCTTAAAATGGCGATCCGGCCGATTAGAGCATGTGCCATAGCTGTCAGTGTGATGAGATATCCCTATATATATTAAATCAATGGCTGCGTTCTATCAACTCTATTAAATTATTTACTACTTCCACTAGGTTTAGGTCAGCTGTCCAGGGCGTACCGAAATGGACATTCTATGTATCTACGGGTACTAAAGAGATGTGACAAATATATGTATTTTTAGAGAAAAACAAACTAAAACTCGCCGCACAGATTGCAGACATTTCTTTAAGATTGTTACCAGTGTGCTAATAAAAAACTAATCTCTCAGTGTTGATGTGGTTAATGTCCACTACTTTGGAGATGATAGACACATTAACTTTGATATTTCCATGTTAAGCGACATGAGACTAACTAACTTGCCAAGTATTTACGGATCTGTACAGACCAATGGTTTTATGACTAGCGAACCACAGATTTAGTCGTGAACTGTGTGGCTAATTCATAAATATTCACTAACGCGTCAGTGAATGACGGCCTGATTAGCCAGATTCGTTTCAGAAGCATTTTTTTTAGAATTTTCAATGCTTGATTTTTCCATTCGCGGGTTCTAGAAACTTGTGATGTAACTGTATCCTTATTATCTTACATTATGAATACTTCAGCTAACCAATAAATAAAAATTATAATAGTTCTACTTCCTTAATCATCTCAGACGCAACATGCAAGCCTACCTTGGGATATTGGCAAACGTACAAATTTTACTGTTTCCGTTATAAGTTCTATGCTAATGCAGAACTCGTTCTAGCGTATTATAATGCGCTTTTTGATGAAAACATTCCCAATCAGGCTACGTTTCAAACAGTAGATTCCAAATTGAATTGTGCTAGTCTATCCAAAGCATGTATTGATATAACTTTCTACAGCGCTGCTTTCCTCGTTGATCGCATGCAGTACTGAGTGCTACCTACACACTCATGTGTTGTGCTTTAATATTATAGCTGACAATAAAACCTTTTGTATGCCGGCTTGTGTTCAACGCAACAGACGTTCGAATATTCGACACTTCCATTAATCAAACAACGCTTACACTTTTAATACTTTTTTATCTGCAAATAAACATCACGTTTCACGATCCGAACGTACATTTTGACACGTGACCGTCATTTAAAATCAGCATAGCCCAGTGAACGCATATGCCTCTCTTACCTCTATATTTTACGTTAATGGCACTAAAATATAGCATTGGTTATGTACCTAAGTTTCGAGATTCAAACTCACAATCCACGAATGCTTGGTAGTTAAGACAAAAATGTTGTGGTACGTACGATTGCTACCGACTGTCAACCCGTCTAACCCGATTACTTTATAAATTGCAATACTAATAGCTTTCAGGAAAGCAGTATTAAGTAATAGCTTTCAAACTAACGCCAAGAAAGCAATGATAGCAATAACGTAATAACACAATGATAATTTAATATGTCATAGCTTACAGTTGAAATCGCGATCGCGATCGCTTTCAAGTTAGGCGGTAGACATGCTGATTCGTTAACCTATTTGGACAATAGGATACTAGGTATCGTAAGTACTTAGTCTATGGGTTACATAAACCATTGTGAGATGCGATGCGAATCGAATCGTATTTGTTACAAAAACATCCTCCCTGTAGATAATAAAAACTAAATATTAGTCGTCCCAAAAAAACTTGTAACTTTTTTCAAGTTTTAATTCCTCATTCAGAATTTACAAAACATTAAAGGCGCATTTAGTGAATGGAACGATTTTAAGATACCTACTGCCATGTCTTTTATTTACGTTTTTTAAAATAAGTGTTTTTATTTGTTCACAGGGCAACAGGAGGTAACACGGCATGACTGCTACGCACGGTGGCGGACGAGAAGACGACCGTCCGGATAAAGACACAGTGTACACCATCAAAACTGGCTTCAAAAATGATGGCTACCAACACGACAGGGATTCCAACGATGACATCGTTAAACCACCGCCACTACCGACGGAAGACGACAACTACCCATCCGGGAAAGTCAAGTTGACGTTAAACGAAAAATGGAGAATATTGAAGAATATCGCAGCAGTGAGCTGCGCGTTTATGGTGCAATTTACCGCCTTCCAAGGCACGGCGAACTTACAATCGTCGATAAATGCCACCGACGGCCTGGGAACGGTCTCCTTGAGCTCGATTTACGCGGCTCTCGTCGTTTCCTGTATATTTGTCCCCACATTCCTAATTAAGAGGCTAACGGTAAAATGGACGTTGTGCCTCTCTATGCTTTGCTACGCGCCATACATTGGCGCGCAGTTCTACCCAGCATTCTACACCTTGGTTCCTGCTGGCATAATTGCCGGAATGGGTGCTGCCCCCATGTGGACGTCCAAGGCTACTTACCTGACCCAGGCTGGAAGTGTATACGCGAAACTGACGGACCAAGCGGTGGACGGAATCATCGTGCGGTTCTTTGGATTCTTCTTCCTGGCTTGGCAGACCGCTGAGCTCTGGGGAAATCTGATCTCAAGCTTGGGTAAGAATTTTTCGTAATTCAACGTAAAATAATATAGATTAAACTAAGTTTTTTATTTAAGAACACGGAATATACTTCCCCTTAACCGCCCAAAAGGTTTACGATTATGGGTATTGTAATGAAGCACCATATTAATGATATAATCTCTCACCATCACAGTATTCTCCTCTGGAGTGCACAGCGGAAACACCACGCACATAAACGCAAGTCAAAGCTTTTTAAAGTGTGGAGCGAACTTCTGCATGATTGGAGGTATAGACCAGGACAAGAACCACAACCTGAACAGGCCACCGAATGACGAAATCTACAAGATCAGCGCCATCTACCTCGCATGTGTCATAGTTGCTGTGCTCATGGTGGCACTGCTCGTTGATCCGCTATCAAGGTACAGTCACCAGACTTTTTTATTACCATATTACCATTTTAACTTGATTTTCTACCGTTCGTATTATAAATGTTCATATTTTAATAGACAACACACATATTTTTATAACTAGACAGCCATGGCAAGCGGCAGAATCGTGAACACACTCTAAGTGCTGTATACATATTTCCCTCTTTTCTTTGAAGACCAAGGGCAAGAATAATATTCTTTTTCCCATGAGGTTTTCCGCGGCAAAAATACTTATTTCAATTGCTTGCTTCAACTAAAACATGTAACTGATTCAGTGCTAAAATACCGTCATGTTGCTACTCTGTCCAATTTTCACACAATGTAACTTTTTGTTGTGTCTAGTATGGCGTTTGTTATTGTGATTGATATTCAAGCTTTTTAAGGCCAATTTTTTGCGTCTGTTCGTGAACTTTGTGTTGCCTAGTCATCGCCGTTAGTTACAAGTAGAATATGCTGAATTGTATCTAACGCAATAATAACTTAAGTTCAATCACAAAATTCTTCCTACATACCATTACACACTAAAATATTACTCCAATATATCTTCGAAAGTAAAATTAAGTATTTTAATTCTTGTGTGGTTTGTAACGTAAAAAGACAACTCTTTATATTTAATAAACAGCTTCTTAATACTATAGAATCTACAAGCTCATAAGCCAAAAGAAACCCAGTTTGTTTTGGAACTGCCAACAACACCACTCAAACAACATATTTTATAGGTACGGTGAGAAACAGAGGAAGTCGGACCCATCAAAGGAATTGACCGGTATCCAGCTACTTTCTGCCACCGCATACCAGCTCAAGAAACCGAACCAGCAACTACTCATCCCCATCACTCTCTGGATTGGTATGGAACAAGCCTTCATCGGTGCTGACTACACTCAGGTAATAGAAAAATTAAAATAGTAACTTTATACATGCACCGTTAACCTTGGAATAACTTGCTAGTCGGTAGACTTAGGTGACCATTCTAGTTTTCTACAAATTCTGCCTTTCAAATATACGCAGATAAAACAGTCTCCAAAAATAACCAACAACTTGTATGATAACCAAATTCATTTATTAAATCTTGCAAACATTTTGACTCTAATGTCAAATTTTTAAATAGGTAATACGAGTATGTAGACGTACATTACATAATGTATCTGTTGATTATGACTTTCATTGTTAGTACACCTTTAAGAGACCTAAGTAATTATGGTTATAATTTAAATAGCCTTGCGACTGTAAGTCTTATCACATGAAAATAGTATCAACTGGAATATAAACACCAAATTGCAAAACCATTCTCCTTAGGTTTACCCGGATGTATTTAATTGGCACTTTATAAAGTACGGCATAAGTCGTGACTTGATAGAGCCAAAGTCGTATTTTGAATAACAAATCGATCCAATTCTGATGAGCGAAGGTGCTACATTCATAAGATCGGCGAATTGCCATTTCTCACGAATCGTTTTTGTACTCAGCATTAGTACGGAACCAATAAATTTTTTGCTAATCTTTTACCTGGCCTCTAAAGTTGCAATACACTAACCGTTATACTATTACATCATAGGATATTAGCTGAACGACCACTTAGAATTAGCAAGTAAAACGGAGCGTTATTAAGTAAGATCTTATCAGGTTATCTATATTGTAAAACAATAAAATTACTTAAAATGAGTTCTAGTTAAAAAATGGCCGATCTTACTGATACACGATTTTGTCTCGGCTTATAGAAACTAAACAACTTAAACAAGTATTTAAAGATAGTCTATCTTTTCGTTACTTATTTTAAATTAGTTACTTTAAGAAATTAAAAAGACATGCAATGCAAGTAGCATGTCTTTTTAATTTCTTTTTAAGTTTGTTGTAGAGTGTTGAAACATTGACATCAACACTGTCATGATTATACTTACACTATATATATTTCATTAGGGCGTATTTTTAATGGCGGTTGGTGTTGGGCCTTAACAACACATTGAAAGCTTCATTTTTTTCATACAAAATAATTGAGCACGTAATGTACGTATTAAGTACATCAAAGCCGTAATCTGTGACATTTCAATCAAAGTCAAGTTGTTAGCCAAACATCACTCGGTTGTACTTAAAAAAATATAACTTAACTCCTTATTAATCAAGCTATTTGACTAAAATGCTGTTTATATGATTTTACGTTCGGTAACTTTATAATTTGAATTAATTATACGCCTGTGTAAAATATTCAAACTGTTTTTTTTTCACAAGCTTCACACTGAGCTAAGAATCCAATGACATAGCTGGCAATTGTTTTTCGATTTTCTGTAGTACATGACGTGTACAATCCCTTTTTTTCAGGCATACGTCTCGTGCGCGCTTGGAATCCACTCGATTGGTTACGTGATGATATGCTTCGGCGTGGTGAACGCACTGTGTTCGCTGCTCTTTGGCTCGTCCATGAAGTATATCGGAAGGTTCCCGATTCTCGTCATGGGTGCCGCACTCCACCTCGGCCTGATCATCTGGCTGCTAATCTGGATGCCCAACCCCGACTCGCCAACTGTGTTCTTCGTGATCTCCGGGCTATGGGGAGTCGGCGACGCTGTGTGGCAAACTCAAGTCAACGGTATGTACCCTAAGCTACTGCTCGTATAAGTACCAATGGTACACATGATATCAATCAATTATGAAAAGTCACTGGTCCCCCATGCCCGTGGGAATTAGAAAAAAAAACTACTGCTCGTACATATTCATGCTACATAGGTCATAGGAAGGTACCTACCGAGTATCGTCTATTTATTTGTTTAGGTACGAATCGGAGGTGCAACTTAAAATTGTACGTCTTTTCAAAACATACAAGCCATAAGATCGCCTAAATTGTAAGACTAACAAAATGTTGTAAATGTTTACTGCGTACAATAAAGTATCTATAAGGTAAGAGCGCCTTATAAGGGCATAGTTTTTGGAAATCGTTATAAATCAATTTGGGGAAGTGCGATAGTTTGTAAGACACAATGATCATATTAAATGTTTATTTAAAAATGCGACATAGGGTACAAAATCGAGGCATTAATGGCTATTTCCTTCCAAAATAGGGATTTTTAAAAGCTAATCTACGGTCCTTATTGGGCACTAGGGTTCCAAATAAAGTCCATTATTGAACTACGAGTTTAAAGAGTTTGTTTACTAGAAAAATCACATCTTTTAAATGTAACGGCTTTAAAATACTATTAAGTTCGTGGTTTCGAACGATGTAACAAAAAATCTTGTAAATTTGTGTCGTGGCCCTTATAAAGTCTAAGGAAATGTATATATGCTATGATTCATCTATTATATAGTAATAAATAAAAAAAAAAGTATATAAATGCAGTGTTTTATTATCTCTTGAAAAGTAAATCACAAAATGTTACTAATCAGTATTTTTTTAAATTCTTAGCTATTTGACCTTATTAGGTATAATACTTATTTATGAAGAGTCTGGTCTTTATTAAGTATATGAAAGCAAAAGAAGAGCAACCATTGCAGCTTAAGTAAAGGAGATCAGTATGCACGTATATTCCAAGTGTGTTTTATTTGCTTATCCTAATTATACGTAATATATTTCTTTTTATTCAATAAACAACATAACGAAATACTAAGTTAACTTGTGGGAGAACGTTTTAACAAAGAATAAAAATTCAAGTGATTAACAACATTAAACAAAGAATGTATCGCCTAATAATGAGATAGTATACGATAATAGTTACTACAAATCAATTAAGGAAAAATAAGTCAACATTATAAAACTAAAATATCAGTCTTTGCTGGGATCTACTTTTTCTTCGTGATACCAGAAGTTGCAAGTTCTTACTTATCGTTATTATTATTTTTTCGTCAACATAAATGTTTAAATCTAAATACACGCATGTAAATTTAAACAATGGCACCATTTCACCTTATAATTCGTTGATCTTATTTCTTCGTAGCTGTAATAAGGACCGGCTCTTATTTGAAGACAACATAGTGGACCTTATTAGGCACTTATATATGTTCTGAGAAAACCAAACAAAAACGATATAAAAAAGCAATAATTTTGGTAACTCACCCCGTCAGTCCACACTCATAAAGTATTTTAACACTGCTATTGCCGAATTATTACAAAACGTGCAGGATGTATCACTTAACAAAGCAAAAATGAATATTCGGATTTTGTAAATTGCGTCACGTCGACCGTCCTTGAGGAAGACACGGAGCCACTGACAAAATGGCCGGCGCGAAAGCTATGAATGTTGTTGCACTTTTGTGATTGGTCACTGGGGAGGGACCGCGCGATATCCGTTTTGGTTTAAGGATTAAGTGCGGGAAATTTGAAGTGGTGACCCTTATTTGGGGTCGGCTCTTATTAGGCGCACCTACCTTATATTTTTTGATAAATAGGAAGGCGTTATAATACTTGTAATGCAAAACTTTTCTTTTGCAAACTAGGATAATAG
Organism: Pyrausta nigrata; assembly: GCA_949316185.1. Lineage (NCBI taxonomy): Eukaryota > Metazoa > Arthropoda > Insecta > Lepidoptera > Crambidae > Pyrausta > Pyrausta nigrata. Next base: position 9,783,300 of record OX438936.1, read on the forward strand.
TAACATTAACAAAGTAAGCAGACTCTCTCTACTCATAAGCTCATTTAAGCTCAAGAGAGCTTTTAAGTAGGTAGTGTCTGATGAAAAAAACGAGGATTACTATTTATTGTAATAGGTTAACAAGACATTCCATACATATACCTACGCTTTGGTATAAATAGAAGTTGTCTGAATTCTGATGTGCTGCCAGCCTAGTCGTCGTCCTTTATCATATTGTTCTATTCTTGTAGCACAGGTAATTATAATAATTGTTACTTATTATTGCCAAGACAAGTCCGAAGAATTACCTACGCCTTTGAATTTCTTAGAATCATGGTTACTTATATCATTTGCAATTCAGCAGCTACACTACATACTCATGTGGCTACACCATGAGAAAAAAATGAAGCTTAGCAAATTATATGTTTATATGCAATTAATAAATCTACATACAATCAATGAATGCTTAATAAAATTATAATGTGTGCGTGGTGCCAGCGAGTGATGGCAAACCTTTTCTGTTTATACATAATGTACTGTCAGCAGCACGTCAGGTTACCTGCTCATTTGAACTACGAAAACAAACTAGTAAAACCTGAGGCTCACTTATTTGAGAGATCGATCATGAGAGTTTCAAACCCATATTGCCAGAAACTTTAGGACCTCGTTAAGATAATAATGAATCTCGAAACACGACTACAGGAATATAGTTTGTCAAAAAATCCTCTTGAAGTTTGGTCTAACGTAGTATGTGTTGTATTGTTTAATCTTTACATAATAAGAAATTAAGTCACTCCCGCTGTCTGTTCGTTTAGATCTTTTAAACTATACGCAGCGTATTTTAATGCAGTTTTCAGCAAAAGATAGAGTGATACGAGAGGACGGTTTATATGTATACTCGTAACACATGCATATTGCAACCGTGCGTCGCTGGGGAGGGTCGCTGTATGTTATAATATGGTTGCTGCTGCTAAAATTTCAGAGGCATTTCTTTTAATCTTAGTACACAAAGACGATAACAGGAATACCATTTTGCTTTGTTTAAATTTTCATTCATGAAATTGCTTAAAAACGACTCAATAGGATAGTTGGGCCTTATATAATATACACACAGCATAACATCAATTTATTAATCTGTTTCAACTTAATGTCGATTGCAGAGTTCATTGTCAATCAAGAGATTTCGGCAGGTTTGGATATGTTGACTGTACATAGACAACTATTTCTATGTGCGGCAAAAAAACGTTATGAATGCGGAAGTGTTATACATACTCGTGTTTAGGTGCGGCTGAATGTGTGTAGTCCATTTCCTATTTAAAAATCAAACCTACTTAATATTTAAAAAAAATCTGTTTAGAACAAAACATATGAATGTCAATTAACAAACAAGTCATAAATGAGCCCTTATTATGGAGTCAGGCCTTATTTTTTGGCCTACATCGCTACGAGACAAGACACAGCGACAATTCGCCAATTGCTAAAAAGTAACGCCAGAACTAACTCGGTAACCAGTAGCTACTAAAAACAATCAAAATAAATTAGACAAGATGCGATCTTTCTATAGCAAACTCCGCTATCGCCGATCGCATGCGAATAGCAAAATGTATGCGAAAGTCACTTATATTCGATGGCTTATGTCAGTTTCATACATTTTTTTTTAGTGATAACGAACCATTTAGAATAGGTTGCATCTTGTCTACAGGCTCTGGTTAGTACATCAATTTTGTGCAGGCTGGACTATCCATACTTTCTTGACATCAAGGTAGTTTAAGTAGAATTTTATGGTACCTCTAGGCGTAAGTAGACCAAGATAGTTTTGACACGTGACTTCAATTTTGCGATAGATAAATAATTGAATACAATACTCCAGGAATGTATTATTTGTTCTAATCTAAAGTTTAAAGATTTTTTTAAACGTACATAGGTCCATTTAAAAAATGCAAATGAATATAGATAACGATTAACACTTTATATAAACTTTTTAAAAAAAAACTCATTGATTGTTCAAATAGTTGCGTGTGTAACATTAAAACGCAATGTTTTATTAGTCCACTAAAAACTATTACGTTTACGGTTCAGCAAGCCAGTGATACGTGTTAATGGAACATTGAACATTGCAAGAAAAGCTTTTCGGTTCTGCAAACAACTTACATTGCATTTTACAGACAGGAAGGGCCTTGATACAGTAGATCCTTTTTTTATTTTGTTAATAGACAGATATTTGACCGCAAACTCACCTAATGGTAAATGGCCGATCATGGGCCATATTTAACTGTTAAAAGCCTATTCAGTTTTTTTAAAGGAATCCAGGAATTTTTCAGGAAACACTTCTATCCTATGGCCATACGTGTAGATTTAACGCGTTTGGTGCGTATTAGTACTAGGTATGTCAACGACATAACCGTGAAAAACTGGAAACCCCGCCTGGGTCTTAGTCTCGATAGCTTTTATCTGTACAGGCGTTACCTTTTTGTTGATTTAACTTGCCAATATTCAGAGTATTTAGGTAGTAATGGCTATTAAAGAACTTTAACCACAGCGGGTTTTCGAGCAGAAGCTCTCCCGCTAATATTTGCCACATGAATGAAGCGTGGACCAAGAAACATCTCTCAATTAAGACTTTATTATAAGAAAAATAATGATGATATACGCCAGTGTATCCGGCTGAGCTCTGGTTGGCTAATCGATGATTTTTATCTCATCAAAAGACCACTTGCCATGACGCAGTCACGTGCGATAGTTGAAACACGTTTCCTGCAGTTTCTCTCTTAAGTAATTAGCAATTATAGAGTGAACTTAATACCATTCTGTTGCCCGCATTAGTGGATTAACGTTCATATTGTTGACACTATCTTAATAGTTTGATGCGAATGCAGATAAGTTATTCTCAAAATATGCATTCTTGATATTATAGACTGCAAAATTTACAGCACCATCTATTAATAAATTAAATCTGTAACATGAAACTGTCTGCGTATGCATCATCTGTGAATCAGAGCCAAACTTTCAGGCATATATGTATATTCGTAAACTGAAAAATACCATTAAATCATCATGATTGACTGAAAACCTAAATAAGTCGTATCAAAAACTTTACAAATACTTTTATCATGACAAAAAATATTGTAATGATGTCACATTCAGGGTGTGCTAATCGTTGCAGTATTAAATGATTTCCGTATTACATTATGTTAACGAAGTAATTAAAGTAAATTCTTTATCTCGCGAATTTAGTATGATCTTATCAAGGACTTACCTTGAAATGTGATGATCTCTTTTCGTGGAATTAAAATATGTTTTTGGATTGATGGATAGTACTTAGATAGAGGGCCGTAGTCAGATCTTATTGCACACCATTCTTGCATAGTATGTTCTTGCTTATTTTACGTAAATCTATTAAAAATCCATTGCCATGCTCCCTTAAACATCCAAGTGACCTAAGTCATTTTTCGCACACACAAATTCATCGAAAATCTTCTGGTGAATGAATTTTTGTGTGCGAAAATTTTCGTAAACACTTGTAGAGACAATGCTTCAATTGTAAAAATAAAAATTACCAAAGGCCGGTGTGAAAAAACGCGGATCTGTCAAACGCCTCGAAGGATTTGTGTTTCTATGTATTTTAACAACTCATGTTATTTGTTATTTTTAGGTCTTTATGGAGTGTTGTTCAGGCGTAACAAGGAAGCTGCTTTCTCCAACTACAGACTCTGGGAGAGTGCCGGTTTCGTTGTGGCGTATGCCTACTCCACCCACCTCTGTGCCCGAATGAAGTTGTACGTAATGATGGTAGTGCTTCTCATTGGCGTGGTCGGCTACATCATCGTGGAAATACTGCACAAGAGAAAGGTAAGTTCGATATACAAAGTTCATTTCTCAAAAATACCCATGTTTTGGATGGCCACTGCCTTGAATTTGATGTGTAGGTACAATCCCCTCGTGTGTACCCTTTTATAATGATAACTAAAATAGTAGAGTTCATAAAAATTTAAAAACCTGAAACAAAGTTTAACAAATTACATGATGTATGTAGGTGTTGGATGTAGATACTATGTAAAGTAGTAGTTGTAGTATTTAAGGTCCTTTCTTGTGTGTACCTACGTAAAGTTTTGGTTTTAGTAGGGACTTCTGGGGTCTTTTTCTTTTTGTTTAGTACTTCTGAACAAAGAATACTGCCGAAATGGCGGTCATACCCATATATCTCTTATGTTAACTTTAGGGGTTTTGTACTATTTAAAACCATAAGAAAATATGTACGAAGACGACCAGTATGTTTATGTAAAACGATTTCATTCATTTAATAGTTAAGTTCGTCATGTTCATTAGTAACATCCGATTGAAATAGTCTTTAAGACGATAACCTAAAATAAACACATGTGGAGTGTGGACTCGTGGAGTCATTGTTCAAAAACACATTGTTAATACGTCACAAAGTATACATTTTAATCGTTTAACTATGAACAATAGATACGTACCTATTACCAAAATGTGTAAATGATACTCTAGTAACTTAATTAAATTATTATTAAGTTGCTGAGCAATTTGATAAAATATTTGCATTCAAATAGAGTATCACTTAATTGTACTATTGCTACCAATAATTCGTTTTAGTACTTTTGTGCCTTTATCTTGCGCTTTTTAAAAAAAAATAAAGTGAATTGGGGGTCAATTCGTAGGAAATTTCCCACCAAACCATTTATCATAAACAGACACATTACGATAGGAAACCTGGACAGCTCTCGATCAATTAGCGTAAACCTTATTATTCGGGCGGACCTTATTATATTATCAACCTACTCATCTGTCTATCTTGCTTGACCTTTTTGGGTCGTGTCCCTTTAGAAAAGTTTTGACATCGTTGCAGCCTCAATTACTTAATACCTTCGTTCAAAACTTTAAATATTGCCTTTTCTGCAACTGTAGGGTATGAGTCCACGAATATTATGAATATTCTGCATTATAATAACGCAAAATATTGGTCTAAAAGCAATTGAATCCGACAAGGGTTACGACGATTTCACTCTTTATCATTTTCGTTGGCGTTCTTACAGACCATAGGCGGCCATATCATTCGCAGTGTTCTAAAGAATCTCTAATAACTCTGTATAAAGTACTACACTAAATTCCGGATACATCCCAAACTTCGAATTTTAATAAATGCGCATCCACTAAAAGCTGAAAGCACTCCAGCTCGAAATAAATTTTAGAGTCCGGCGCTGCAGTATAATTTTGTTATATCAAGCTCTACATTTCTATCTTAAGTTGGTTCCATTATAGATCAGACATATCGTATACAAAAACAAACTCTGAAAAGGAAATGGCGGGAAACTTTCGTTTTTGAATGTTGTTTGGGACCACCATTGGGTATTCATCTTTATTTGCTAAATTGAGTTATTGCTGAAAAACCAAATATTTTTTAAAGATATTTAACTAACAGGAAAGTTTACTTTAAAAAAGTAATAGAAAACTTTCTCGTCGGAGCCTTCCTATTCGTTTTTTTGCACAAAACCAAACAAAGTAAAAAAAATTGCGGTATTGCAGCAAAAACTCAGCGCACTTGCATTTTTGAGTGTTGCAAATTTATATAAAACTATACCTAATTATGTATAAGTGGCCCACACAACGTACCAAAACAGCATGTTTTAAATTATTACAATTTGAAATGTAACGTAGATTGAATACTAGCTTCTTTTTTTTCCAAAACAATTTAAAAAGTCATCCAAATTATTTTTCCTAAGTCGTACACTCGTTTTATAATATAAAAAAGTTTTAATTAATCACATTGATTCACTCACAATCACAGACTTAATTTTGTATAAAAAAAATTCGTTTCAGAAAACAGAAGGTATAAAATAATTACAATTTGACATTTGGTTTTTATCAATAATTATTTTGGTAGTTTTATTTATATGCGTTCTACTATATTTTACAGGCTCGTCGCCTTAAAGCCATAGCTGAAGACCCTGCGGTTGCCGCCGAAGCAGCCAAGCAACCACCCGAAGAAGATGATGAGAAGGATGAAATTGACGACGAAATCGTCATCACTCATTTGTAAATCGAAGCAAGCGCCCGTATTCTAGGTCGTGCGGTAAACGCCAATCAGAACGATGCAAGTGAATTAGAGACGAATATACTGTTCGTTCTTTAAAACCGCGCAATTTAAAAAAAGGCCACCAAATATGAATACGGATCGAAACACCGCCTAAGCTCAAAAACGTGTGGCACATCTGCCTAGCTCATCACAAAACAAAACCCTACGATTAATCACAAATTCGTCTCAGTTGCTACGAGTAGACAGGTGCAAACATGCCACATCAGTTGAGGATTGATATAAAACTAGTAAGAAGCATCCACATTAATGACGCGAAAATTCGCGAGATATTGCCATAATAGGTACACTAGAAACCATTTGTAGGTACAAACAAAATAACCTGATATTCTTACTGTACTGTTTACCCAATAAATAAGTTGTTAGAGTCAACTTTGGTGAAATTTTAAGACTAAGTACAAACATTTTACGTCGGCTGTCGATATACGGTGTGCCCATAAAAAGAAATTTCGATAGCATATTGTTTGTTAACTGAAATATGTTGTTTGATAATAATGTAAACTTTTGGCCATATTATGTAATTAGGTTCAATAAAATTGTATGTCGATGAAGAGTTCTGCCTGATCTTTCAGAATATTGGATAGATATGATGCTTCATCAGATCATTAGGAACCCCATATTCTGGGTATCCTCACCGCACAGTCCTATTCAAATCAGTAGATATACTTGGTTGGCAAATGTCGACAATCGACTGCGCTCGCGTCAATCTATTTTCATTAAAGATATCGAGTAAAACATCTGTGTTTATTGTTATTCGTAATTACGCGCTTTTGTCTTATATTTGACTATGTAGTCTTTAGTTACTGTTTGACTCTTCTTTGTAATTTAAGATAACAATACATGTAGGTTGGAGAAAATACAGGAAATGGTTTTTGTAATTATTACACGATTTTGTGTCAATGATTGTAAAAAATGGTTATTTAAGCACAATGGCAAATGGTTATTACAATATTATTTATTATTTAGATAGAAGTGGAGTGGAATACGATTAAACTGTCTTCCTAGGTCTATATGTCTGTTCCAATTTACTTTTAAATTATTTATTGTAGTTAATACTTGTGATTATTTATTTGACTTCAAAAACAGCTCATCAAAAGTAAACATTTATATTTCCTAATTTTATTTATAGGTAAAGAAATATAAAAAATACGTCCTATGAATCGATGTGATTATATAACTGTCTTTTTTAAATTAATATAAAAACTTAAGAGAGGGCAGGCGACCCTTTTCCCCGGGGTCTCCACAAAAGGGCGGCCCCTCTCTACAAAAGAGAAAAAAAATGATAGATATTGCAATAATCATCATCTGAGGCGGGAATCAAGCCTCCGTTTGCCTAGACCACTTGACTACTTGACCGACAAGACGTTGGCAAAACCTAAGGAAAATATCAATTGCTTCTTAAGGCCGCATTGCTTCATCATTGTTATTGGGATTAAACGGGTTCGATTCCCGCCCAAGGCGGTCATTGTTTTTAAGTATATAGTATAACAATGATATAAAAAGTATGTATCCCAATTTCGATGGGTCAGACATTTTCGTTTTTATTTTAAGTTTTTTGCATTTTTACCACCAATACTTGCACAGGTATAATATTGTTCTTTAGTATAAATAAATAAAAATTAAGCATATACATCGTAATATTTCATTTTTTTACCACAAATATGAATTAAGTAATGTATTACTTATTTATACGATGTATGTCTCAATTTATATAGGTGATACAGAGAGTAGGTAATACGTATAATACCTATATTGTAAAATTAGAAAAAAAACTGAGATTCCAAGAAAGTAATCATCATTTTATCACGTCGAATACCTTTAAGAGTTTGTGTAATTCGTAAATTATACTTAAAATTATATCCTGTTCTTGTTTATATATATAACTTTTATTACAATATAGTTAAGTGCAGTAAGATAGTGATTACGGTTAGCGGAATGATTATACTACAAGAAATCTCATGTTTGAAAAAAGACAGCTAGAATTAATAATATTGTCATTTGCTATTGATTAACAGAAGTGTTGAGGGTCGATATTCTCCGTAGCGAATTATTTCGTTTAAGATACTTAGATCAAATAAATTAATATTAGTTAAGTTGCGTTAAGTAATAAGAATAAATACGTAGGTTAGCGTTTAAGGATGTTTATTTATATTATAGTATCCATGTTCGCTCGTGGCACATTACTTAGGTACCAAGCGGAGCCATGCTGTGCGGCTCGCTAGTACTAGCCTGCCCTTTGTCAGTTTAACGTACGCTTGGTACCTAAAGTAACGTGTGACCGGCGTTTGAGATGGAGTCGTGTGCTTGGACATAATTTTGCTAATCGCCCTTAATTAAATATTTATATTTTTTCTTTGTCATATTAATACTACAAAAAGCAGCTGCCCTACTCTGGTTGACTATGCCCGAATTTCCAGGACGAGCCATCACGCTTGATCGCGATGTGGGTGAGGGTGAATGATAGGGACAACTACAATCGAAAATACTGGCATCGTCAACCGAAGTACGGCCTCTGACTCGGATATTAAAAACGTTTAAATCAACTAATTAGTTGAATCGAAATTCGTTAACAGAAGCCGTTACAATCTGTTACATTTAATTGTATTAATCCAATAATTTGTAATTTCTCTCAGCAATAAGTACTGTTTACTTATTTTGACGCGGCGTTTAAAAATCAATCATTTTGCTATGCTTGCATTGCTTTCATCGTGAGTATTAATTATTAGAGTGTTTGTAAATTGCAAGATATATCGTTAAAGTAATTAAGTACGTAAATGTAGTACGAATTTATACCGAGTTTCTTAAATGATTTATGCCTACCAATATCAGTCTATTTTTTGTTAATTCATCAAGTAAAAAAAATGTTAGATAGATACTACTTATTATATTTCCGGTAGGTGTAGGTTACCTGAAAGTCGTAAAAGGTCCAAGCTCATACAATTTATTTATTTTTATAATTTCTATAAATTTTATTTATACATGTTATTTTTTTAATTCTATTTTATTAATTAGATCACATACTGTAAATTAATGTATTGTATTCACAACCGCTTATTTATTAGGTAATATTTTAGGCACTCTTCTACAAAAATTCTTATGAAACTCGGTAGATTGGAGAGCGAGGTAGGTACCATTTGGTAGGGTAACAAACCACGTGATAATTAATCATTAAATATTATATTAAACATTTTAGGCATATAATAAATGTAAATTAAATTTTATATAGTTATAGTAGAAAGGCTATTATATATAAATAAATTGCTCTATTTTTTAGAGATAACACATATTTTTGTTAGACTTATAATAATTATGTTATTTTATTAATGATGTCATATGAGTTTGTGATGAAAATAAACATAGAACTTGTTTGGTCCTCGATTTGTTTTATTTTAGTAAGATCAATCTAAATCAATCAACTGTCCAACCTAAATGAAGTTGGTAGAAGGATACTCTCCTAGGCTGGTGACATGGCTTTTGCGTTCACAGCTGAAACTTAGAGTAACTGATTATGAGTCGGCTGCGCTTGGTATGGTCACAGAATAAACAGCAGTACTGTATGGTGAGTATATCCAGGTAGCTGAGAGATAACCTTTTAACTCTGAACGTTCAAAAGACAATTAAATTTACATTTTATTTCAATTTTTAATTTACATTTGCTTTGCTTCTTATTTGTTGTATAAAAATGTGTGGCCATTATTGTGATTGTATGGTGCAATTATCATGGATAGATAGATAACTACACTTCTGGACACATCTATTGGCCCACCTTGTACTTATTTTCAGTTTCGTTTGGTCCTAGCTAAAATTGTATATTAGGTCGAGCAAAAAGTTTTTATGCAGTTTTGAACCTGGCACATTCACAATTTCATTCAATAGTCTTTTTTTGAATTTCGAACACAGAATTTAAAGAAACAAAAGACAATTTGGAGCCTGTTTGTTGATATCAAACAATCGAATACTAAGAAAACTTGGTTTTATTGGTTTACTTGGATTTAATTCTTGAAAAAGTGTTTAATATCTTTGGTTTTGCAACAAACATTACTTATTCTTAAAATTAAGGTGAGGTTCTATCAATAATCTATGGACACTTCACCTGAAGTCGCCGCCCAAGCTGTGGCACTTATTCAGGCCGGACACAGCCAAAGAAACGTGAGTGCTCAACTTAATTTAAGTCGATCTGCGGTCCGAAATGTTTATCGGAGGTACCTAGACACTGGCGGCTTTGTTCGTCGCCAAGGAAGGCCACGATCTCGGGTCACAACTGAAAGGCAGGATCGATTCATCGTGATGACCAGCTTGAGAAATCGTTACCTTACCTCTATCGAGATACAAAACCAACTTCGCGACTTACACGGAGTATCTGTAAATGCTCGAACTGTTTGGAGAAGGTTAAAAGAACGCGATATGGTACCACACAAGCCAGCCAATAGGCTCAAACTAACGCGAGCCCACCGAACAGCGCGCCTTCATTTCGCACGCAGTCATTTAAATTGGACACAGCAAGATTGGAGCCGTGTACTCTTTTCTGATGAGTCTAAAATTGTGTTACATGGCAATGATGGAAGGATGAAGGTCTACCGACGTAAGGGAGAGCGTTTCGCACAATGCTGCTTTGAAGAGAGGGTTGCTTATGGCGGTGGCTCATGGACTGTCTGGGGCGGTATATCCGCGAGCGGCAAAACTCAACTTGAGGTTGTTACAGGACAGCTGCCAACATTAAATGCTGAAAGGTACATTCGTGAGTGCTTAGAACCTCACGTGATACCACACGCGGACTTTGTGGGCCCAAATTTCCTTTTTATGCATGATAATGCAAGAGCCCATGCGGCCGGCATTGTCAGGGAATATCTTCGGGATGTGAACATCACAGTTATGGACTGGCCAGCCAGAAGCCCAGACATGAACCCCATTGAGCACATGTAGGACGAGCTAAAAAGACGTGTTAGGGCTCGTCAGCCAGTTGCCCAGACTGTTGCAGGAGTTGAAAACTGCCATAGAAGAGGAATGGGAGATGATCCCTCAAAATTTCATAGAGCGGTTGATAAACTCTATGCCTAATCGTATGAGAGCTGTGGTAGATGCCCATGGAGGCAACACGCGTTATTAAATTAAACCTTTATTTGATAAAACATGTTTTTATTCAAAAATAAATTGCCTTTAACAAGGCGCATATCCGACTTGTTAGGCATAGCTCCATGTCGTATGGTATTCTGAATTCAAATTTAAAACAATACGATCGAAAAAGATGGTAAAATGTATCAGGTTTAAAACTGCATCAACAGTTTTTGTTCAATCTAGCAATCATATTTCGGTAAACTCTAAGGTGGGCCAATAGATGTGTCCAGAAGTGTATTTATTGCACAACACACTAATTATTACTACTGGTATCGGTGTAGATGATAACCGTAATCTTAATTTTGCTTTAAGATTCCTTGAATCGCGTAAACTACCGGTTCACATTGGAAAGTTTAGCTCTTACCTTTTTACCCTCTCTTCATATATTAGGACCATACAACATTTAACAACGTAAATTAGATATTTACTTACCTATTGTAATCCTTAGGATAGTTACAATGTGATATGTTTTCATTTTTTCTGGTAATAATCAAGCACCCAGTACAATAAACAACCATATTTATTCACGTAATATCACTTTTTAAGTATTAACTACCCAAGCTTGATAACGTGCTGGGAAACAACGAAACATAAGCGCGCTAACCGTGTGATTGTCCACTGGCGTGCTGTCATAAGCCGTGTACGTGACACGCACACAAGCCTCCGCATGCTTGTATGCACATTGTATGAAGCTTTTCCTCTGTACTTACCCACTCATGTGGTATAAGTAAAGTTCGCCAAACGAAATTTCTCGGGATCATTATTGATCAGAGGCTTAGCTGGTACCCAATGGAACCGGTTGCAAATCGATTGAGAAAGCTAGTCTGGGTTTTGAAGTTGTTAAGGGGTTCTCCAAGCTTTGAAATTCACATGCCCGACCACTAATTACCCTTTTGTAATTAAAATAAAAATCTACAAAAACACAGTATACCTACTAGAAAGCATGATAGCGTAACAATTAATACTATCAAAATCTACCTACTAAAAAAAATCTAGAAGACCTGAATTCTGACAGCGGTGGAGTTTCCCGAACCCAGAATTCAGTACAAAATGTCGCGTTATGAATCATGCTCCATACCTAGCTCTTGTAAATCAAATCAATCCGACGGGCTTAAACTATTCTTCTGCGATACCTCTTTGACTGGAAAGAGCAGGCAGACGTTACGATGCCGATTTATAGATTAAATTTTTTGTCCAGGTTGTTTTCTGATGACCATTGTCGCTATATTAGTTATAAAAGCTTGTTTTGTTGTGGTGCGTGCATTTTAATATAATATCTGCCTTGGTTTCTATATTTAATTACTCAGTGATGGGTTTTAAAAGTACTTTTTATTTTAAATTATGTCCAAAAAATATACATTTCCTAAGGACGGTGAATCTGAATTTCGTGTATATATATAAAATTGGGCCCAAAATCTATTATAGTGCTTAGATTTAAGGTTATTTGAATTTGATCAAGTTATTCCTGGTTTAAAAACCATTTATTGGTGATAGATACCTTGCACCCAAATCAAAACGATGCTAAGCTATGTATATTTTTTTATTTTAATTAGACAGTGCAACTGTTGCTTTTGACACTGTATTAGCAGAATAGATCGCATTTATTACCTACGTAGTAAACACCCACCATTTAAAAAGATAAATAAGTACTCCTTCCCACTACCCACTACTACCTTATTACTTGTATACAACTCTTAGTAATTACTGCCCGTAAATATCTAATCATACCTATCACCCTAGAAATACCTGTCATTTCTAAAAATATCGATCATTGCATAAATCCTGGTTCAGAAACCGTAATAACCGATAAAAATTTATCGCTATTCCTTGCAATTAATGCGAATACTGATTAAGTGCTTTCGTGTCAGTCATAAACTGATAACAAAATCTATATCGTGACACAATTAGATAGAGTTCTACACAAAATATGAATTTATTGTATTGATTTGAATCTTAGATTTAAATTAGATTGACGATACCTTTCAGTTTAACATTCCGTGCTGGTAGAATACTGGTTTACGATGTTGAACTACTTTACACTTAGGATTAGTAGCACCTTAACAATGCCTATACCTTACTATGCATGTTTTACCACACTAGCATAATGCACACCACGTTTTCAAATAAACTGAATTGGCACAACCGAGTTACTCCCTATTCGACATTAATTCATTTAAAACAAAGAAACGCGAGATCCCGTCTTCGGTGAAACACTTGCTAGTTATACTTTCTAGAACTAATAAATATCGATGTTTTAACTGTATTTTAGCTAATAAGCCTGGACCCCTTTGCAATATTCATAGCGAACAAAACATCAAAATATGTAAGTATGCAAAAGCCCCGTGATGTTTTGATGGCGTATGTGTGTGATTTCATACATTTTATTAGCGATAACGAACTTCGCTAAAGAATAGATTGCATCTTGTCTACGGACTCTGGTCTGCACACCCAATAGTCCCAGTCGCTCTCTTGAAACATGTGTTTGACGCATATGATACTAAGCATGATGCTATAGGTGTCTTTTGTGATCCCTCAAAGGCTTTTGATTGTGTAGATCACAAGACACTATTAAATAAGCTTCGACATTATGGGGTCTCCGCTGGGGCATTGAGTCTATTTAATTCTTATCTTACTGGAAGAACCCAAAAAGTATATATTAATGGAACTGAGTCTTTAGAAGCACCTTTGACAATGGGAGTGCCCCAAGGATCGATATTAGGACCGTTGTTGTTTTTGATATACATAAATGACCTTCCGTACTTCGTGGATAGTGTTTGTGAGATTGTACTATTTGCTGATGATCGTCACTAATTTTTAAAACCCCCTGGGTTAAAGATACTTTTGACGATGTAAATGGTGCTCTCTCACAGATATTACATTGGTTTACTTGTAATAATTTATTGCTTAACGCTACCAAAAACAAATGCGTTAAGTTCACAATGCCTAATGTCCGACAAGTCACTACACAGGTCGTTGTTAAGGACGAGCCACTAGATTCTACAAAAACTGCAACATTTTTGGGAATTACTATAGATCACATGCTTCAATGGGGTCCTCATATCGAGACCTTGTCTGGGAGACTCAGTTCGGCTGCTTATGCTGTGAGAAAAATAAGGCTTTTGACTGACGTTGAAACGGCAAGACTAGTTTATTTTAGTTATTTTCATAGTCTCATGTCATACGGCATTTTGCTATGGGGCTCGGCCGCAGATATAGAAACAATATTTGTACTGCAAAAGCGAGCCGTGCGGTCTATTTACAATCTTAAATCTGACGAGTCACTAAAACAAGTGTTTAAAAATGTAAAAATACTTACAGTATATTCACAATTTATTTATGAAAATCTGATGTATGTTCGAAGAAATTTGCACTCGTTCTCCAAAAAGAGTGATTTACATAATTTTAATACAAGACATAAAAAAGCTTGCCGTTCCAAACTTTAGGCTTCAAAAGATTGGTCATTCATTTATAGGAAGATGTATCACATTTTTTAATAAATTGCCTGAAAATATTGTTGGATTACCTATAGATAAATTTAAATCAGTTGTTAAGAATACTTTAATGTCGAAAGGTTATTATAAAATAGATGACTATATAAAAGATAAAAATGTATGGAATGACTTGTATGTACGAAAAAATTGTAAAACTTTAAAAAGAGGCTATGACAATAGTGAGTGAGTTTCTTGCTGCTTCTTCTCAGCACTAGCCCAGTGGTAGGGTTGAGATTGGGACGTGTATAAGTGCCCCTAGTTGGGTCTATATGCAGAAATAAATGAATTTTATTGAATTTTATTTTATTGAATTTTATTTTATTGAATTTTATTTTATTGAATTTTAATAGGAAAATCGATTGGAATTCAATAGGACCCTCCTTTTTTCATGTTTATTCAAAAAGATCTCTAAACAACTTTAAAAAAATATTCGCAAAAAAACAAATAGGGGAAGTCCCTAAAAATTCGACTTATCTCTAATTAATTATTTGATATCGCATCGTAACAAATTTACAACAGACAAAAAACATGATAAGAACATTATGGTCCGATTATGCAGATACGAAGATTAAAGTAACGGGCTAAATGTATTCATGTTTTAAAAAATACCTTTGTCTACGCGTTTGAAGCTAGCAACCCTACGCCGCTTTCGCCTAAATATTATATTATCTGTGTCACTAGTGCTCAACACTATTTTTTTTAAAAAAACCATTACTTTTTTACTGTACGTACGCACGCAACGCATTACTTCAATAAATCTCATCGTCATCAACTGGAAGGAGTTCTTATTAATTCCACATCACCTACATATTTTGGTCCTTCGAGCCGGATGCAGCACACAATCGTCGTGATCAACAGCATAAATCGGACACGCGAGCCCATCCAACCAGCAAAAGGCATCATCATCAGAACCAGCATAAAACGGTCAGGTCAATCATCCATCTATTTCATTTCCTTTCCATTATTGTATTGCAGCGTTTTTGTGCCAATATTGTGCGTATTTTTGTAGTAAACCGGTACAAGTGTAATACAAGGGCCCAAGGTCACGGACGGCCGACCGAGCCCGACACGTGTTCATTTTATACAAATTCGTATAGGTTATTACAAGTGAGAATAGGCTAGTAACGTTTATTTCCGCATCCTACAACCTTCAAAATGACTAAAAAGAGGCAATCTTTAACTAGTGCCGAAAATGCAGATAATTTGGTACAAACGGTATTACCATTAGTTAAGAAAAGAAGCACAATACGCGGTAAGCTTACGTTGTTTACTAAGTTTGTAGATTCTGTGCAGTCTATCGGCATAACTGATGCTATTCGAACCGAGTTACAAACGCGTCTAGATAAGGCTGATACATTATTGACTAGTTTTTCTGAAATTCAGGATGAAATAGAGTGTAGTGTAGATGAAAGTCAAATTGAAAAAGAGTTAACCGAAAGAGAGGCTTTTGAGAACAAGTTTTATGCCTATGTAGCTAAGTGCAAGTGTATAATTAAAACTCATACAACCGAAGTGCAAAATAATAAGTGTTCTAAAGGTTCCTCGTCCAGTGCAATTAAATTACCTACGATCTCGTTACCTACCTTTGATGGCTCCTATGACCATTGGTTGGAGTACCGTGATACTTACCTGTCTCTAATTCATAATTCTAAGGAAATTGATAATGTGCAAAAATTCCATTACCTGCGCTCATCTCTTACAGGCAATGCCTTAATGGTGATTAAGTCATTAGAGTTTTCATCAGAAAATTATATTATTGCATGGGATTTATTAGAAAATAGATATAATAACAGTCGACTACTGGTTCAAAATCATGTAAAAGCCTTATTCAATGTTTCATCTATAAATAAGGAGTCGCCTGTCCAAATTCGTAAATTGATTGATAATGTTTTAAAAAATATTCGTGCCCTTAACACGTTGGGTGAACCAACCGAGTCTTGGGACACATTGATAATTTATTTAATAACTTCAAAATTGGATTCTTGCACCGAACGTGAATGGGAAAATTATAAAAGCACAATTAACTATCAAAATCAGTCCAGCTCACATTTAAAATTAAATGATTTACTTGATTTTCTTAAAAATAGGGCCGATGTCTTGGAAACAATTAATATGTCACATAGTAAAGGAAACTCATCCGATAGCAACTCGAAAAATCGAGTGAATGTTCAAAATAAGTCACATAGTTTTGCATCCACACAAAATAAACAATCAAACACAACAAATACTAAACGTTCTCGTCATTGCAGTATGTGTAATGCTAATCATCCACTGTATGCATGCAATTCTTTTCTCAATCTATCCATAAAGGATAAATATATATTTCTAAAGGATAATAAGCTTTGCTTTAACTGTTTACGCGCTGGTCATTCCTTGTCAGAGTGTTGGTTTGGTCCGTGTAAATTGTGTAATCAAAAACACAACAGCTTACTTCATAATGATCATGGTAATGAAACTGGTTTGACAACATCAGCTGTTGTTCAGATTTTGCCGGAACAATCACAAAATTCATCTGATTTGCTTTCTACAAATACGTCAGCATTGCACTCCACAGTTCATACATCAAACACGCTTAAAAACAATACATCTCATTCATTATTAGAGACTGTATTGCTGTCAACAGCTTTAGTTGAAATAGCAGATGTGAATAATGTGTATCATACAGCACGCGCTTTGCTAGATAACGGCAGCCAGCACTGCTTTATTGCTCAATCTTTATGTGAAAAATTAAACATTCCGTTGTTACAGTCCACTGTTCAGGTCACTGGAGTAGGCAACTCTGTGACACATTCATCAAAATCGTGTGACATTAAATTACGTTCAAAAATTACAGGATATAACACACACTTAAAATGTTTAGTATTGTCTCAAATTACTGCTCAGTTACCTGGCCTAAATGCAAATACACATATAAATATTCCTAAAAATGTAAAGTTAGCTGATCCCGAATTTCAGTCTCATTCTGAGATCGAGCTATTAATAGGTGCAGATAAGTTTTGGGACTTATTGAATGAAGGGTTAATTCGCTTAAATTGTGGCCCATATTTACAAAATACGAAGTTGGGATGGATTATATCTGGTCCTATTTTAGGTAACAAAACATCACACAATAATCGAGTTCATTGTAATTATTCACAATCATTAGATACACAACTTAGAAAGTTTTGGGAGCTAGAAGAAATCACTCCAGTACATAATTTCACAAAAGACGAATTGAAATGTGAAAATTTATTCAAGGAGACTACATATCGTGACAATACGGGTCGTTTTTGCGTTCGTATGCCATTAGCAGAGTCCAGTGACACACTAGGAGATTCTTATTTGTTAGCAAAAAATAGATTTTTTGCACTAGAACGCAAATTAGACCGATCCTCACCCGAGTATAAGAAATTGTATTCCGAATTTATGACAGAATATTTGGATTTAGGTCATATGACTCGAATTAATGAATGTCCATCAAAAAATTACTTTTTACCTCATCATGGGGTTTTAAAAGAACACAGTACCACGACTAAACTTCGTGTAGTGTTTGATGGTAGTGCAAAAACAACGTCTGGTAAGTCGCTTAACGACATACAGTTAATAGGTCCGAGTTTACAAAATGATGTTTTTTCTATACTGCTACGTTTTCGTCAACATCAATATGTCGCATGTGCAGACATTGAAAAAATGTATAGACAGATCAATATTCAATCTGGTCAGAGAAATCTTCAAATGATTATTTGGCGTGAAAACAATTCGGATGAACTCGGTGTATACCAACTTAATACCGTGACGTACGGTACGGCGTCCGCGCCTTATCTCAGTATTCGGTGCATCAAACAGCTGGCATCGGAATGCGAGGATGACGTCATCAAGCGCATAATAGACGAGGATTTTTTCGTGGACGATTTAGTTACGGGTCATGACAAAAAAGACATTTTATTGGACATTTGTAATAAAGTTTCTGAGGTTTTAAAAACGGCTTGTTTCCCGTTGCGTAAATGGATGTTTAATTTGGAACCGTCTACAAATCCCATTAAAAAGGATTTGTCGTTGGGTGATAAATGTTTAACTAAAACACTCGGGTTAGGATGGTGTCACTCCGAAGATTTATTACACTTTACTACGGAGATTGACACAAATATTACCAACGTTACTAAACGCACTATTTTGTCAATTATTTCACAGATTTATGACCCGTTGGGTATATTGTCACCAGTAATAATTGTGGCCAAGATTATTTTACAAAAACTCTGGCTGTGCAAGTTGGGCTGGGATGAACCAGTACCTAATGAAATTCGTATTCGTTGGCACGATTTTATTAGTACGTTTCAGTACTTACAAAATATTCGCATACCTCGACACGTAAGGGGTTCTCAACCCAATCGTACAGATTTACACATTTTTACGGACGCGTCACAGGATGCCTACGGAGCTTGTGCGTATGTTGTTACCTATAGTAATGATTCGCCAGCGCTAGTCAGGTTATTGTGTGCAAAAAGCAAAGTCGCTCCAATCAAACCAATAACTATGCCGCGGCTCGAACTTTGCGGTGCACTAATCGGTGCTAAATTGTATCACAAAATTGTCGAATCATTAAGACTGACCTTTGATAACGTATACCTGTGGTCTGACTCCATGATCGTGATTAGTTGGGTGAAGATATCACCAATTTTGTTGAAATCATTTGTTCAGAATCGTGTCGTACAAATAAATGAATTAACAGGCGAGTTACCTTGGTTGCACGTCGCGGGCAAAGACAACCCTGCCGATTTGTTGTCACGTGGGTTAGCTCTCGATGCACTTCAACATTCAGATATATGGTGGCACGGACCATCTTTTTTACGTGAACGACATGATTTTCATCAACATAGTAGTGAAAATAACAATAATCTTGATGACTTACCTGAATTGAAATTAAATTCAACTTCGTTACTGTGTGAAATAAATGATTGTGTCTTTCTGTTTGAACGTTTTTCGAGTTGGAATCGGATGAGACGTTCCATGGGCTATGTATTGCGATTTCTAAGTAATTTACGCATTAAAAATAACTCACATCGCAACCGTGGTCCGCTTTTACCTGATGAACTTAATAAATCTGAATTAATTTTAGTAAAATTATCACAGCAAAGTTCATTATCGGAAATTTACCATGCTTTAACAAATAAATTACCTATAAAATCTAAAAGCATATCTTGTCTGGATGTATTCCTAGATAAAAGTGGTATTATACGGGTAGGAGGTAGATTGGAAAATTCCAATGATTTTTCTTATAATAAAAAACATCCAATCTTGTTATCTTCAAAACATATATTTTCTCAACTTCTATTTCGGTTCGAACATATTCGTTTGCTTCACGCTGGACCCCAACTGCTTCTTGCTACCATTAGAGACAATTGGTGGGTGCTCAGAGGTCGCGATCTGGCAAAACAAACAGTGCATAAGTGCGTTTCGTGTACACGTCAGAGGGGTAAGGCATTGTCTGTAAAGATGGGTAACTTACCTCGTGAACGATTAGAGCCAGGCTATCCATTCCAACGATGCGGTGTTGATTATGCAGGGCCTGTATATGTGTTGAACAGAAAGGGAAGGGGAGCCAAACTGGATAAGTGTTATATATGTCTATTTATATGCTTTACCACACGCGCGGTTCACTTAGAACTAGTTTCGAGTCTTAGCTCTGAGGCATATTTACTTGCTTTAAAAAGGTTTCTTTCACGACGCGGAAAACCCGCGCAAATATTTTCCGACAACGGAAAAACCTTTGTTGGCGCTTTGAAGGAATTTTCCAAAAGTTTGATAGATAATGAAACGGATATTTTAAATTTCACTGCTAATGAACACATTAAATTTAGCTTCATACCTACTTATTCACCTCATTTTGGGGGTTTGTGGGAGGCGGGGGTTAAGTCGTGCAAGACCCATTTGCGCAGAATTGGGACCGCGAACCTCACGTATGAGGAATATTACACATTATTGGCACAGATCGAGGCGATTTTGAACTCCAGACCTATGTATCCCATGTCCGCTGATCCCAATGACTTACTTCCATTGACTCCAGCCCATTTTCTGATTGGCCGGCCGCTCGTTGCACCTGTCTACGATGATATTACGACTGCATCAACAACGCACTTGAATCGCTATGAGCGCGTCGAACAAATGCGGCAGAACTTCTGGCGACGCTGGACTAAAGAGTACATCGGGGAGTTACAGACCAGGACCAAGTGGCAGGCTGACAAAGAAACTTTAAAACCAGACACATTGGTACTTATAAAAGAAGATAACCTGCCACCACTGAAATGGCGCCTGGGTCGAGTCGTGCGCACATTCCCGGGATCCGATGGAATATCACGAGTAGCAGACATCAGAACTAACAATGGAATCATACGAAGAAGCTATCCAAAGTTGTGTCCTCTACTACAAGAAGAATGACAAATGACCACAGCTGTTTATTCAAGCCTGTTTCCTTCTTCACATCTGTTGGAGCCACCTACTCCAAGACGGGGGGCATGTCTACGCGTTTGAAGCTAGCAACCCTACGCCGCTTTCGCCTAAATATTATATTATCTGTGTCACTAGTGCTCAACACTATTTTTTTTAAAAAAACCATTACTTTTTTACTGTACGTACGCACGCAACGCATTACTTCAATAAATCTCATCGTCATCAACTGGAAGGAGTTCTTATTAATTCCACATCACCTACAACCTTCTTTATAATAACAACAAATTATTGCACTATGTCCTCGTTTGTACTAATATGACAGTAAAAATGAAAGTCCTTATTGATTTTTAAGAGGCTTTCATTACCGTCTAAAAAACAAATTATCATCAAAGATTGTTATCGACAAGAACCCTTTTAAGAGTTTCGTATCTCAAAAGGAAAAAAAACGAACCAATTTAGAATTACTTTGTTGTCCGTCTATCTGTTAAGACCCATTCACCGGAACGCGTGGGGTATCAATATGATTTAACATCAAATACATATGTCTCCCTTGAATGAAGCTGTAAAAAACAGCCGAGTGCGAGTCGGTTACGTGCACGAAAGGCTTCGTACCATTATCTACACAACATTAAACACTATAATATAATATTTAAAAAAAAGCAAAAAAAAACCATAATATTTTTTCAGAAGTTTGTACAGAACCTTCAGTGCGCAAGACCTACTTCGCCTTGCACTTTTCCCTTTTTTGCTCCCCGTTTTGTAAGAATATTCACTTAATTTTATGGCACTACTAGACAGATAAGCGAAGTAATATTAAGTACAATTGAACAGACTTTAAAAGGCACTAAAGTTTTCACTTGCATGGACGTCAGGATCTGGTACAAAGGTATAGTTATGAGTAAGTAGGTAAAACTAAATAAGTATATAAGTAACTCGCACTTAATCAGTAAATTAGAGCAAAATAATGTTCGTTTTACTCGAGCTATAAATAAATACACAATAACTTTGATAAACCTCTTGTTTTTGCGGATATAAACAAATATTACACACAATACAAACTAGAATAAGCAGTGTAATTCATAGGGCTCTCTATCTGTGTTCCTACAATTTGTTCTACATTAAAACTGATTATTATTTGCTATTTAAGACGAAAATCACAAGTAAAATAAAGCTTAGACCTTTGATTACTTATATCTCACCCTCAGTTTGTAAACATGTTGCATCATGCATCTCGTACACAGCCGCTATCCCACTATCCCACTATATGTATAATATATATATATAATATATATAATATATAATCCCACTATATAATATTATAAATGCGAAAGTTTGTGAGTGTGTGAGTGTGTATGTTTGTTACTTCACGCAAAAACTACTGTATAGATTTCGATGAAACTTTACACAAATTTAGCTTATACATTGGAATAACACATAGACTATATTTCATAAAGATACGTATTTAAATACCGAAGTTATGACGATAAGTGCTAATGAAGCCGGAAAAAAACTGTAATTTTCGAGCTATTTTCGCGTACTGTATGGCAGAAATGTTTGCCTTAAATAGTTCTACAGAAAAGTGCGCACGAGTATATATCTATCTCTTAAGGTTTGCTTACTATAACCTTTTTTATGGTAATAATAGTGTTTTACAGTAGTGCATTATTTAACACAAGGTAATTTCATAAGGACTGTATTAGTATTTGTCCAAAGCAATACTTTATTATTCACAAGCATTTAATTTAGATCATAATTTCCTTTTACACCATTCAATTTAAATAATTGTCTTAGGAGATCTCATAGTTTTAAAATACCATACGCTTATGACGGCGCCACGAGCGACGCGCTGGACGGCCCGTGGCGAGTGTCGGTGGATTTAATGTGTACAATCATAATGTGTACAACTTTTTCGTGGTTTTGAATTATAAAACCGCCCTTATCACCATAAGTCCACCATCTGCTTAGACTACATAACAAGGGAAATGCATGAACCCGCTCCTGGCAGCATGCTTTACACCGACGATATTGCATTACTGAGCGCTTCCGCGTGAAGAAACACCGATAACATCAGCAAAAGTAGTATTCGCGGTGCTCTATTGCAATGGTGCAAATTGATCGTGTGGGACGAATGCACAATGTCGCACAAGCGAGCGATTGAAGCACTGGGTCGCAGCCACAGAATAAGTACTAGTACTCCGTACAGAAGTATGACTTTGCAATGAAATTCAAAGAAATATCTACTCAATGTTGTTAACGATATGGTGTAATTCAGTTCGCCTCTGACTCAAGCACATTTTCGTGTAGACACCTGTAGAAATACATTGCAAGATAATTTCATTCTTATAACTCTGAAATATGATTCATAATACACTAAACCTATTCAGTGACGTACTATCACGCAACGCGATAGGGTTGACTGCCACAAGAAGCTACTTACGCCATCTAGCGCATCTTTCTAGGACTTTATTCATGCTCGTCCAACTAGCAACCTAGTGTCGCGCGCGCACCGCCGTTGAATGAAACGCGGGAGCGTGTCGCTGCCGGCTAGCGACACCCAACTTGTTTAGTCCCTTACTAAGGGGTCGCCGCGCGTAGGTACGTTTTTGCTACCTACGCGGGAAGATACACAGGCCTGTCGCAGCATGCAAGACATTCGGGGCAATCGAATCTTGATGGGTGGAGTGGTCGTCTTGCTGGCAGGTGATTTCCGGCAGACGTTGCCAGTTATCGAGGGAGGTACCGCAGCAGACGAGATAAATGCATGCCTCAAGGCTTCTTCGTTGTGGGCTAAAGTAGAGCGCTTACTGCTGATTACTAACATGAGTGTCCAGCTCTTCAATGATCAGGAGTCTGGACTTTTGGCACAAACGCCTCTCGAGGTCGGCGAAGGTCGCATGCCGACGGATGCTAACGACCAAATAACCTTTGACAGCCTATTTAGCAATGTTGTTAGCTCGAAAGATAACCTTATTAATGAGGTTTTTACGAGTTTACAAGAAAACCTGGCTAACGAGGAGTGGTTGTGCGAAAGAGCTATAGCGCCCAAAAACGAATTAGTAGAAAAAAATAATAAAATAATATTAGAGCAAGTTCCAGGTGATGTGAGGACCTACGTGTCAATAGACACGGTGATGACAACTGACGACGCAACTGTATACCCAGTAGAGTTCTTAAATTCCCTCGACCTATCAGGGGTGCCCCCCAAGTTAGAACTCAATGTTGGTGTGCCTGTCATACTGATGCGTAACCTGGGCGCGCCCAGACTGTGCAACGGCACTAGGTTACGCATCACAGAGCTGAGAAGGCACATCGTCCAGGCCAACATTCTTACTGGAGGGGCCAAAGGAGAGACGGTATTGATACCTAGAATCCCTATAATACCCACAAACGTACCCTTCCAGTTCAAACGTCTACAATTTCATTTAAAAGTGACTTTCTCTATCATGATAAATAAAAGTCAAGGACAAACTCTAAAAGTAGCCGGCGTTCACCTGGGCACCCCCTGCTTCTCCCACGTACAACTGTACGTGGGTTTCTCGCGTGTGTCAGAAATCTCTTTATTTATGCAGAAAACAATAAGTCTCGCAATGTTGTTTATCGCGATGTGCTGCAGTAAAATGATTTCTAGCTCTCTACGACCCGAGACCCGAGATTCTGTCACTCATCAAATTTTGTAAATTGATCTTTCCGATGCTCAAATTTAAATTGTTTTGCTTCTAAAATTGTAAATAGTTATAGTTACGCAATTTATTTTCCCTAATAAGCTGCGGGTTACACCGCGGGGCACAGCTAGTATCTGCATAAGAAGAATATCTAACCCACAAGTGCTATTCCACCATAATTATAGCTACTCGAATGGGTAACTCGGGACCTTCTTGTGTAGGTATACCTACGTGAGTCAGGCTATTAAGAGGGATGGGGCGGGCTGTAGCTTTGTCTCTCGATATCTCCAAGGGTTTTGACAGGGTTTTGGACGCAAGCCTCGTAAGTATGCCCCTCTTCTATGGTATGTCAGCTGGCCTATGCACTCTCTCTGGATATCTGACTTCCTGAGCGAACGATTAATAGAAGTAATCCTAGAATGATACTCGTCGGATCTTCAGACAATTGATGCTAGGGTTCCTAGTCAGTGTTATCGGCAACTCTCTTCCTGTTGCAATTGCATATCAATGATCTGCTTGTGCCTGGTATGCAAATGATAGCACAGTTGTCGATAAATATTTCTCAAGAGCTATGGCAGAACGCTTAAACGACACTCTCAAGGCAATATCCAATTGGGGTGGTGCCAATTTAGTCAACTTTAATGCCACCAAAAGGCAGGCGTGTTTATTTTAATCTGACTCCGACTTCCCGAGGTGTACCTGTATCCGTCGCTATAACTTTCAGCTTCTAAGTATCAAATTACCATACAATGTGAAATTTAGTCAGTACATCGAGCCCATAACCCAAACTTGGATTCCTCTCTAAGGTCAGGCGGTATTTAACAACGGCTTCTAGAACTTTACCAAGCTCAAGTTTCATCTTGAATGGAGTACAGCTGCCACCTTATTGAAGGATCTGAACTTTGTAAAACTAAGGCGCCAAGCCTTGAATATGTGGCGTGCCTTTTAGTGTTGTACAGGCTAAATTTCGATGAGTGTGTTAAAGGAATTGCACCCTTCCACAGCAGGACTTATCCGTCTTTCGATATTAGCCAAAGACTATAGAGAATCTAACTTTGACTTTAGATAAGACAACCAGGTAATCATGGACTGACAGAAGACGAACTTCTTGGTTGATGGAACATTCTCTCATGCAGCATCATCCATCATTATCAGCCACGAATGCCTTCAAAATAGAAGACTCGCGGCATTTTCTTCTCAGATATTAAATGATAGCGAAAGAAACTTCATTTACATCTCTGTATCCTATAATAGGAATAAAATCTAGTGCTAATATTGAAATAATGGAGATATTACTTACTTGGTCGTCGATTTCACCTTATTATGGATCATATCATGAATATGAACCAGATATCTGTTGAAAATATACTAGTAAAATAATAAACCATAGCCCATCTTTGAGTCTTATTGTTATTCACTGGTGTTATACTTGTAAACTAGACCAACGAGGCAGTCACGCTGGGTACTATCCACGGGGTCCCGGGTTCGAATCCCGGGTCGGGCCGAAAGTGTTTGGGTTTTTCTGTCTTGAAATTACTCAGACACAGCTCCGGAGTCAGGAAGTTGGTGGTGTTAACACACCCGTGCCTCGGAAAGCACGTTAAGCCGTTGGTCCTGCGCCTAATCTCTCTACGGTCATGTCGGATTGCCGTCTCACCGAATAATGAGAGTGAAGGAACAGAGAGTGCACCTGTGTATTGCGCACACACTTGTGCACTATAATATGTCCTGCGCAGTTGGCTAATCTCTGTTGAGATAGGCCGCCGTAGTCGAAATCGGCTAGGAGGACATCATCACTTGTAAACTAAACCTAACTTTGATGATCACATCAAAGTTATAGTTAAGGCCCATAGTTAGTGTAGTGTGCGCATCATGTATAGCTGTTACTACGCACACTCACTTCCTCCTGTAGTATATAAGGCATTATATTGCAATAAATCCTCTCTTAGAACGCAGTCAGTTGTATCATTGACATCGACCCTAACGCCCATCACTGCATGGCGACCCTGCCAGTGCTGCCTGTTGGCAGCGCTGAGCAGCTGGTTTAAAAAAATAAAATAAACCTAAATGTGACAATTAAATTTTGAAAATAAATAAGTTTAAAGTGCAGTATGAAATAAAATGTGTAAAGACAATAATTAATTAATCTTCAAAAAGAAAATATATGTGAAACGTGTCAAAATCAAGATTACAACAACAAGTATACAAGACAAGACAAGATGGAGCAGAACATTGAGACTATGAAGTACTAAATGAGCTGGGCGCCGGGAGATGATGAAGTCAGATTGGTAACAACAGTGTGCTGGGCGCCGGGAGATGATGAAGTCAGATTGGTAACAACAGTGTGCTGGGCGCCGGGAGATGTTGGAGTCCGATGAGGTTTAACATCAGCATGCAGGGTGCCGGGAGCAGTTCGAGTTGGAGGAGGTCGCAGCCGGGAGAACCTATAATGTGTCGAGTCCCCGTGCTAAAATTTCGTCAGTTCCCTTGAACAGTCCGCCCAGAAGAAAAGTCCTCTTCTCCTCCTATAATCTATTTACACTAAACAACATTCGACGAAGAAAACAAGAAGAAAGGGACACATCATACGGTACCATAATATTAATAATTAAATTTATTTTATTAATTCGATTTATCTCTATAGAATTTGTATTAGTACATGTGTAATGTTTGTAACAAAAACAATTATTGCAGGTCATAATAAGCACTAACGATGTTTGTTTATATTTTTTTACAAAAAGAAAGTATTTTCTTAGTCTAATATTTTTTTTGAAGATTAATAAATAATACGTAAGTGTTTGAGAGTACAATGATAGGTAGAAAATTAGTCAGGTCTGAGCACTTATAGCTAGGTACTTGCCACATCAGCTTTCAGGGGTTCAGGTATCACTTCACAGGCCACAATCACTCGAAATGTCTGTAAGGAGCTTCACAGGATACACACGCGGCGAAAGCGCTCTGGTCAGTCTAGTACATGTGTCATAGGGAACGTCTCGATGTCGACTCGATCTTCGGGGTTCTCACGGTACGTTTTAAACAAATAAAAATAAGGCAGGTATGCGTGTGAGTGTGCGCGGCGTAGTAGCAATATAGGGTATACAAACAAATCAAAATATTGTAGTAAACATATCGCCCGCCCTAAACACGTCAAGTGTTTACGAGGTTAGGAAGCCAAGGGAAAGGAAGTTTACTGGACAGGAAGACGAACTAATTTCGTCAAAGATCTCATTAGGCTACCGGTAGGAGTTTTAACATCTACCACACGAACAACTTGGTCTTGGCCAGGGTATAAATTAAAAATGCGTCCACGACGCCACTGCAAAGGGGGAAGGTTGTCATCTTTTATGAGTACTAGCTCACCCACTTTAGGAGGATCACAAGGAGAGGTCCATTTATTTCTAATTTGTAATGTATTTAAGTATTCTAAATGCCAGCGAGACCAAAAGTGCTGGGTAGTTTGTTGGATTAGCTGAAACCGTGTAAGGCGATGCAATTTTACGTCTTTATAAGGGCACAATGGGTGTGAATTTAAAACTGCTTCAATTTTAGCAAAAACAGTGGTGAGCTCTTCAAACGTAAGGGGGGTATCGCCTACTACTCGTTTTAGGTGCGATTTCTCAGTTTTAACCGCAGCTTCAAAAAGACCTCCCCAATGAGGGCAAACAGGAGGATCGAAAACCCAGGATATGTTCCGCTTTGAAAGCTCAAAACCAATAGCCACCTGGTTTTGAGACAGGAAACACTCTAACTCTTTCAGGTAATTGTTGGCACCGATGTAATTTCGACCGCAATCGGATCGGATTAGGCGAGGTACACCACGACGCGACACGAATCGGGAAAAGGCCGCAATGAAGGCTTCAGTAGTTAGGTCCGACACAACCTCAAGGTGAACGGCTTTAGTCAAAAGGCAGACAAATACACACAGGTAACTTTTCACTAACCTTTTGTTCCTATAGGCCTGGACTTTGGTAAAAAAGGGTCCTGCAAAATCGGTACCTACACCGTCAAACGGTCTAGCAGCCGTGACGCGGTCTTTAGGTAGGTCACCCATGAAGGGTTGAGATACAGCCGCCTTGAGACGATAACAGGGAAGGCATTTAAAAATCACATGCTGAATAGCTCTGCGTGCCGACAAGATCCAAAACTCTCTATTTAACATGACAAGAATTGCATTAACACCTGCATGAGCATTCTCGCGATGGTAATGTGAAATAAGGATGTTCACGAAACTACCATTCTTAGGTAGAAGAAGGGGATGGCGCGCATCAAAGGATAGATCGGAGTTTCGTAATCGGCCTCCAACTCGAATTAGGTCTCCGTCATCCAGAAATAAATTTAACTTTCTCAGGGAGTTAGTGATAGGATCGCCACGCCGTAAGCGATCAAGTTCATCAGAAAAGGAGGTAAATTGAACAATTTTCACTAAAAACAAAAGGGAATCTCTCCGTTCCTCAGGGCTCAGGTAGGACGAGTAAGATTTAGGAAATAAAAACCGCCTTAGGTAACAAGTCACGTTTATTAGCTTGTTGAAAGAACTATACCGCTCTAATAAGAATGAGGGATCCGGGGTAGGAACATCGGCAGAGACTACTAAACAACGTAGTCCAGGGAGATCACTACTTGGGTTAGGTTCCGAAATACTGGGCCAGTTGTCAGGAGACTGCGTCAACCACAAAGGTGAAAACCAAAGGGAGTGGTCGATCAGTCGGGTGACTGACATACCTCTCGATGCACAGTCACTAGGGTTCATGTAGCCTGGGACGTGCCTCCATTCACTAGATGTAGGACTATTATTAATCTGGGAGACACGCTTAGCCTCAAAAGTCTGAAGGAGGTGAGAAGTGGTTTTTAACCAACACAACACGATTTTACTATCCGTACTTAAAAATCCATGATGAGGGATAAAATAATGTTCCCGGGTCGAGTCATATGAAGAAAGGAACATATGGTTTAGGTCAAGGTACTCGCGCATAAAGAAAATATATTTCTCTCGAAAATTAGGATTGCTTGCAAACGCTTCTCAAGATTATGGAATCGCCGTAAGGCATTGGTTTTAGAATCACCGAGAGGTGGACGATCATTAAGAAATGGGAGTCTAACCATAAATCGACCATCGCTTTCACGAGTGGTAGTTGCTTTAAAAAAGGTTTCACACTCTATATCCAAGGGGTTCGCAACTGAAGATTGGGGGGCCTCTTCGATTTTCCAGATTTTTTCCACTTTTTGGGACAGCGAGACTCCAGTCATGGGGGGTTCCAAATCAGTAAATCCTCCATAAACAGGACCACACAGGACATAACCAAATATCGTCGAGATAGCAGTAAGGCCATCAGGGGACACAAACAACTCGGACCTTAAAAGGTGACCAATGACGTCAGCTCCAAGAAGTACACTTATAGTACCAGGTTTGTAAAATAAAGGGTCAGCAAGAGGGAGGTGCTTAGTACAGGTAATTACACTTTTAGGTAAGTCTACCTCTGGGAGGGTACCAGCAATCACATCAACAACTATTGCACTGGTAGAGATTTCTGGAAAGGCAGAATTAACTGGCTTAAATGAAAAGGATACAATGCCCGGGGAATTAATTGCTTGAACATTACCTATTCCACGAACAGGAACTGGAGAAGGAATGATAGGTAAGTTCATGTGGTCAACAACAAGCTCTGTAGTAAGAAGGCAGCCCTGAGCACCAGTGTCACATAAGGCACGCGCTTCCACATAATATCCAGACGAGGTTTTAACATGAATCAAGGCCGTAGGTAAAAGAACGAGAGAATTGCGAGGTAAGATGTAAAAGCGGGTATGGAAGGGGGGCTATCTAGTCAGAATTGTGGGGCCTCATTGTACTTATGATGAAATGCACATTCAGCCTGGGTTCTTTGACCTAGAGGGGGTTACCGTTGGGTGCAGGTGGGGATCGCCCGCCCGAACGGGGAGGTGATGCTCTACGGGAATCACGAGGTGGCGGGGTACGAACACGGTGCCATTCAGTACGTGGGGGTGACGCACGGTCCGTTAAGTGACTTTGTGGAGATTGCCGCGGTTGGTTAGAAGCTAAGGCCGCGACGTCTCGGTATGAGCGCTCGCGATCGTAATTCACAGGAGAGGAGTCATCATAACACAGTGATGTGTGATGACTGGAACGGCGGCACGTGCGGCAGCGATAATTTCGCGTGCATTGGGATATGGAGTGTTTATCCAAGCATCGATAGCACAGTCGGGCTTCTTTTACAAAAGTAACACGTTGACGTGTAGGAAGGCGAATAAAATCGGGACACTCGCGTAAGTAATGCAAAGTACTATTACAAAGGTGACATTTAGATGTCGTCGCAAAAGTAACAAAGGCTCTCGCAGGAGGTGGGGAACGCGCGTTAGGTTTAGGAAAACGAGGGGAACTCACAGTAGGGGGGGGGGTAGTAGTGTCAACGACAGAAGCACTACCTACATTGTCGTGGTGCCTACATTCATCCTCAAGAAAGGTAATAAGATGATCAAAAGTAGGGAGGTGATTAGGATTATCGCCATAACGACGTTCAAATCTCGATTTTAACTCTGAAGGCAGTTTAGCAAGGCATAAGTGAACTAATAGGTATGACCAATGTTTAACAGGAAGTTCCAATCTCTCTAAGCATCGATAAGTCGAAAGCAGGGGGTTCAGGAACGACACACGTAACCCGGAAAGTTTAGGCGTTATAATAGGGAGCATCATTATTTGAGCTATGTAAGTATCCGCTAAAACACGAAGGTTATGGTACCTACGTTTTAGGAGGTCACGGGCCACGGTGTAATTGCCCGCCTAAATCTTGAGGTGTTGTATCAATCGACGAGGTTCATCCGATAAGGCTCCTACTAAATAGTGTAGCTTCAATGACGGGGTAAGGCTAGGCTGGTTGTCCACCACGCTATCAAACTGGTCTATAAAACTTATCCAACTATCGGGACGGCCATCAAACTTAGGTATAGGTAGGTCAGGCAATTTACTAGCCGGGTTATCAATAGCCAGGGATTTATTCTCCTTGAAGGGGGTGCTAGTACGGGACGTCTCAAATTGGTGAGGTCGTATTTCGTCTAACTTAATTTTTAAGTCGTCTACTTTGTCCCTTACTACGCGCATCTCGTTCTTAACTTGCACATATTCTTGTTCATAAATCGCAGGATCGAGATTACCTAACAGCTTGGAACAAGCGGCAGAAAACTTATCGCACATAAGTGGCAGGTCGGAAAGACGCGCTTGCATACGATTGGAGGAAAAGGTCTCAAGAACTCGGTGGGAATCATCAACCCAGTCACTAATATAACGGAGTTCACCTATAGCTTCACGGTATTCAGCTGTATCCGTGTAAAGTACGGCCCTTACGGTCTTGTTGCCGGTTTCGGTATCCGACATTTTATTTACTTTAAATCGCAAGAAACAAGGTAGGTAAATTAAACTCACAAAAGATTCCAATAGGATGCGTAAAGGAACAAATAGTAAGGGACGGCACAGATGCACCGGGTATAGCAAACGTAACTCGTAAACAACTCGCACGCGGTCACGCGGTAATGGCGTGATCAATAGGGAAACAAAGCGCTCGCGCACCTCACTTGCACTCAAAGGGTAGGTAATTAACGCGCTAATCGATTTAATCGACACTTATGTAAAAGGGGTTGTACTCGAATGGTATTAAGGAATTTACTGTAAATAGGTTAGGTATATAACGAGACGTTTTGTTCAAATTACAAAGGAAAGTAGCAAATAAATAACTCTCAATTAAACAAATTACGTTACTAATAAGGGGTCCTAATAAAATACTACGCTCTGCTACCAGAATGTTTTAGAGTTTAGGCAGTGGATTACACGTGGAGGGCGACAATGATAGGTGGAAATTTAGTCAGGTCTGAGCACTTATAGCTAGGTACTTGCCACATCAGCTTTCAGGGGTTCAGGTATCACTTCACAGGCCACAATCACTCGAAATGTCTGTAAGGAGCTTCACAGGATACACACGCGGCGAAAGCGCTCTGGTCAGTCTAGTACATGTGTCATAGGGAACGTCTCGATGTCGACTCGATCTTCGGGGTTCTCACGGTACGTTTTAAACAAATAAAAATAAGGCAGGTATGCGTGTGAGTGTGCGCGGCGTAGTAGCAATATAGGGTACACAAACAAATCAAAATATTGTAGTAACGGTTGTTGACGACTAACTTTTTAGTTTTATATTTATACATTTTAATTTTGACAGCATAACAAAGCAACATGAAAATACGCTGATTAACTGTTTACGAAAAAGAGGTACATATATGCATAGTAAATTAGGACATACCTACTTGTAGTAAAATGTTGATATTAATCTACTTATTTCTTAACAGGGATTAATGCAGCTTGATAATTTTGGTATGTATTTTTTATTATTTCGCCAGTGCTATTTTATTTACAGCCTCATTTTTTAACAATTTATGTATTTTACTTTTTTTGTAGGAAAGCTCGATTTGAGTACATTAATACATTCAAAGTGCATTTTAAAAGTATGATATTTTACAATTATATAAATGTGAATTACCTACACATTTACTATCGTGCGCGTTGAGCACAAGTATTTGCAGATCAGCAAAACCTGAGTTACAAGCTCCTCGTGACTTTACTCATCTTACATTTATTAGGAATGTCTAGAATCTATTTTTAGCATCTTATTGGAACAAAGTTATCTAATTGATTAAATTGACATAATTAACCAGTTTAAATATTATTCATTTTTCAAATAATTCCGATTAATTATAAATGTTTATTTTAATCATTTTTTTAAATATTTTTTCATTTAATTAACTTGATTTACTGTAAAGTTTCATTCATGAATAATTACTTTTGTAATTCGGACGTTTACTTTTGAAAATGTTACGAGTATCATAAGTTATTGCTACATTTTCATTGACGAAATGTTTTGGTACGTACGAAATTCTTGAAATAACATAAATATTACGCTATAAATAGTATCTAAAAATTGCGAATTCGATTCCTGCATCACAACACAAGGAAAATGTTGCGTAATGAGCTGATTTTTGATAGTTTTGCATAGGTTTACATTTTTAAGCATATTATAGCACTCAATGAGTTGCAATTTATCTAAACACAATCACAAAAAATATGTTAGTATTTTATCAGGTTTCTATTTGTGTACTATAATTTACCTACATGAATTTCCAAATTCTAGTTAAATTTTTGCCGAACTTTAAATAAACATTTTAATAACAATTTGGTAACCTGTATGACACGAAATAATCTTCATTTAATTTCGATTTTGAGAATAGTACCATTATTATTTTTGTTTTTCGGATATATATAAATTTAATTTAAATTATGATTCAATTTTTTGTCACCTGTACTACTAAACCATTTTTATTAAATTCAGCTACAGTTCATTTTAACCTTTTGAAGTCTTTGCAGTATTTTATTTTAAATAATCGTTGTTCTTTTTATGCTGCAGTGTTTTTTACTTTTATAAATTAAATAGGTATTGGATTCAATGTAAAGAGTTTGATCATCTTTTTGGTAAAAAATAATGAAATATTTGGGAAAAAAATTACTTGTAATAAGTTATCATTATTTAAACTTAACTAAATATTTCAGAACTGTTTCCTCTATTTTTAAATAGGTTTTACTTTTAAAATATGGATTGCTACACATTATCATAATTAAGGACAAAACGCGAAACATGACTATCACACGTGTTGAAGCGTCATCAGTTCAGCTCTTTACATTTTCTAGTTATTGAAGCAATACTTCGCCGCGGTAGGTGAGGATCTTATTACATTTTTAACAAACAAACATTGGAATTCAGATTATGCAAGTAGATTTAACGTCATATTAGGATCTGTTAGGAACACCTAGATCGCATCGCTAAATATAAGTAGTATCTTATGTTTCAACACATTGATTTGGGTTATTGATTGGTTTTAGTTATTTTTTTTTTACATTCGGTCATTCGTTCGGTTCGTGACGAAGTAATAAGATTTCTGCATATACTTTTCGTAACAGTAAAAAATCCTCTAAAGATTTGTAGATTTACGGTTGATTTAATGATAAGAGTTTAGCAAAGGTGTACGTACCATATCACTTGGCTTGGTAACTAATCGAGTAGATAGATAATTACTAGTATTTTTGGGTGTACAAGATTGGGTAAATAGTTTATTGTGATTTTAATTGAATGTCGTAATTTCTGAAAGTTTAAGTGGAATCAATTTTGTTTTGTTTTATTATGCTATGATTTACTATTCATACCGTTTTAACAAGATTGACAGATAGACAGAATTTATACAGTATTTTATTGGCAAAGATTTTAAATGAAAATATTACACGGAGTTGTATTTGTATTATTTTATAGTAAATACATGGATAAGGCAATGATAAGAAATACAGAAATAGCTACGAGCTAGTGAGAAATAAAAAGGAAAATAATAATGATTTATGGAAGAAATTTAAATATTTGTGAGTATTGAAAAATGTAGGTTTTGGAATGAAAATGTTAGTGGTCTAAATATGATGAAGGTTATGTAAAAGGTTTGTTGTTTAAGATAGGCTTTGGTTTGAAATGGATATAGGTAAAGTAAAAAATAGTTTGTAATTGTTTTGTTTAAGTAATTTAAAGTTGGGCATGCATTCTTGCATAGGATCATTTTGAACGATTTGGACTGATCACCCAATAGTTGTAGGGTCAAGGAGGCAACAGTGACTCGGATTTTTTCAAATGGATGAATATTGAGAAAATTATCATTGGATTTATCTAAAACTTGTCCACATTGACGGTTAGGTATTATAGTTTAAAACTGCATTATTGCAATAGCACTAAATATTACTAAAATAAAATGAGAGGCTAAAAACTATACATCGGGAATTGAGCCACTGTGTACACCTAGGTGTACATAGTGGCCCAACCCCGTAGTACACAGTGACTCTAGTAGTACACAGTGACTCATCAGTAGAAATTAAGTGAAAGATTATTACTTCAAATTATATTTTTATTGAAACTCAATAAACACTTATATTTATTTTATGAAAATCAACAAATTAGGACTTTCTACCCTCTAATCAGTACAATTTTAATTCTTACAAAGCTATTTATCACTATGGAGATCAACAGTTACTACACATTTAATCAACGATGTTAAACTAATCATAATTTGCTAAAGACTAGTAGCTTTTTCTTACAATTTAACAAAAACGACTATTATAATTACTTAACAATCATTCAGTCTTGTCAACTATAGTTAGATAGAACATTAATACAATTTAAGAAAAGTGAAATCAATTGGAAAATTATATAATGGTCTGGTAGCAGTTCCAACCATTGAAGGTTTTGGCAGAATATATTTTAGATCATCCTCCCTAATAAGCGAAAGATCTGGCTTATTAGGCATAAGGAACTTATTAGTGCCTGGCTTGCGTTTTAAAAATGAAATGTAGTATTCCAGGTCGCTATTTCTTTCTTCTAAAACCTTCCCGATGTACAAAGATCGCTGTTTCTTTGTTGTCAACTCCACTATAACATATTCTCCTTCCTTGGGTAAATGTGGTAAAGGATTCGTTAAGTCTTCCTCTGTTATAATCATCTCATCATCAGCATTTATATCTTCTTCTGGCGATTCCAGCCAACAAGAATCATCATCAGAATCTGCAAATTCATCGTGCTTTTCCATTTCATCGTCGCTATCTAGTATTGTGCGTGAAATTTTTCTTTTCTTGGCCTCGTTTCTTCTTTTAATCATATTCTTTTCTTGCTCTATCATAGTCTTTTCAGGTGTATCAGTAGGTATCAGACTACGTCCAGGTTTTCTTCGTTTTCTATTTGTTTTTCTTGGTCCAGCTTTAATAGGGTCTCTAAATTCAAAAGGCGATTTGAAAGTAGATTTTGCGGCCGAGGTAGATGGTGTTTCAATATTGATCAGCATGTTGTCTACCGTAGATTCTGGTTTGTTTGCTAAATCAGTTACACCTTCCAAAATATGCTGCTTTGTGGGCGTACATTGGCTAGATTCATCAGGCTGGTTTGCAGATGTTTCATTTAGTTGTTTTGAAGCATCAGATGTTTTTGGTCCAGGATTTTCATTCAAGGCTATTGAAACAGATGGTCCGTCAGAACTTATATCAGGTGTTTTTGCTCGAGCAAACTCCTCAAGTAAACTTAAAGAGTCTGGAGTCGAAGCACCTTCATCTCGAAGATCTTCTGGATTAGGACGATCTGTTACTGAACTGGGTAAAAAATCTTCATCAGTAAAAATGTGACGATCGAATGGGAAGATACCACACTTTGCAAAAGAGTTCGTTATATTTCTTGGGGTCATAGCTTTTTGAAAAGCAGATCCTATTATTTCACCTAAGTCGTATATTGTCACTAGTTTCCCAGGATTTCTCAACATCCAGGAGTCGATTGCAGCGTTATAGAATGTTTTGAAAGGCCCATAGATGCCGACGTCAAGCGGCTGCAGTTTGGCCGATGTGTGAGGAGGAAGTGTCAGAATGTGCACTCCTGCAGTTTTTGCCAAGTCCAGGGCTTCTAAACTCAAATGAGATTCATGGTTATCCATGATTAAAATACACGGATTTTCTTTAGTAGCATTCGTACGTTTTATGAAGTGTTTTATTACCTCTGGAAAAATCGCTGTATTCATCCATCCGGTAGGTGTAGCCAATCCAAGAGTTCCAGGTGGAGTGTTCTTGATCATGTGATCTTTGAAATTCTTCCTAGGAAAGATCATGACTGGAGGCAAGAAATTCCCACTGGCGCTCACGATACAGCATGTTGTTACCAACGTTCCTCTCTCGCCGCTTGTCACTTTTCCTATGGTTTTTCGAGCAATCGGTGCGAGAACTTTCTGAGGTTTTTGCACCGTAGTCGTTGATGTCTCATCCAGATTGAATATTCTGGTTCCATCCGCAAAGTTAGGACTACGAGAAACCAAGTTCTCTAAATTATCAAAAAATTTTGAGACATTGCTTTTGTTAAAGGCTGTGGCCCTGGCGAGACTGCAGGCTTCTGGTTTTTTCAGGGTGATGTTATGTCTGCGTCTGAATGAGATTAACCAGTCCTTGCCAGCCATTTCCTTCTCCTCCCATGACGCAGGCATTTTCAAATTATTTATTTTAGCACTCTGATATGCCACTCTCCGGCTTTCTTTCGCGGTTAAACCATAAAACAAAAGGGCGCAATGCTTAAAATAGTTTTCAAGGACAGTCTCTTGTTCTGCTGTAAAAATTCTGTTGACTGAATAGTTAGGTTGCAGCTGTGAGGGTAAAATCTCATCAAGTGAAGGACTGTCTTTGGTTTTCCAATAATATCTCTTGAGTGTAGCAAAAGGAACATTAGCTCTCTTTGACGCTGTTCGAATAGATTCTCCATTCCTGATTAATATCAAGCCCTCCTTAATGTTTTCGTGGGGAGTATTGCCAATTTTTCGCGCAGTTTGTGGTCGCGGCATACTACAAACAAAATTAAAAGGTCAAATTACTTAATAAAAAATTGTTGTCTTTATTTGGTTATTCATAAAATATTACTAATTAAGAATCAATAGCATGTAGTACAATGTGACTCAGAGTCACTGTGTACTTCTTAGAATTGAGTCACTGTGTACGACTACGCCATTTTGAATAAAACTGATCACAGCATTCGAGTCAAATAATAATTACGATAAACAACTACATGAATGAGAACACTATAGTATTAACTAATTGGTGAATACAAAAGACAATACAAATTATCACAAACTGAAGTATGAAAACAAAAGAAACTCACCTCAAAAAGTAATTTTGTAGGCACGCAAACAAAAACACGCCGTCACACTACCGTACGACGCTTGACCTGCCGACCGACTGGTTAGAACTTGTTTGGGGTTCACATGCTAGTATTGTATGACAAGGAAAGAAATACATCCCGCGTTTTTTGAGTAATTACATGAATGAGTCACTGTATCCGACTGAGTCACTGTTGCCTCCCTGACCCTAATGTATTCTGATGTATTGATTGCATAGGCTTGTTAAATTGTAAGGTGTTTTGTTGGAAATAGAAAGAATAATGAGATATATCAAATAATTAATAACAATGGATTATTGAATATTATAATGTATACGATA
Source organism: Pyrausta nigrata (assembly GCA_949316185.1). Lineage (NCBI taxonomy): Eukaryota > Metazoa > Arthropoda > Insecta > Lepidoptera > Crambidae > Pyrausta > Pyrausta nigrata. Next base: position 9,822,183 of record OX438936.1, read on the forward strand.
CTAAAAATTAGGTGAATCATCCTTCATTCGATCATGGTGCATACGAGTTATCTCTGTGAGAATAGTTGGAGACATTAATTAAGTCTTAAAATTGCCCCTTAATTAAAATGATATTTAATAAATAAAAAGGGTACAAATAATGGTACAAAGGTACAATACAGGGTGTCAGATCCTTTATTTGATCATGGTGTAGACGAGCTTCTCTCTGTGAAAATATTTGGAGGTCGATGAACCTTAAAACATGCCCCTAGTATAAATAAGGCTATGCATAGCAAATATATAAATAAATAAGATGTACCAAATAAATAAAATATTATTATAAAGTGCGCACACACGTTACAAAAGTACCATGAATAGTTAATAAATAAGTCGACTATAAATAAAAATATTATATAAATATTATGAATAAATGAACATAATATTTGTCATGCATGACTAATAATGACTTGTATAATAAGTAGTACTACTAACTTTGAGACAATACTATGTGGGTGGCCACATCACATGAGATTATGTTGTATGAGATATCTTTGTTATGATAACTTAATATGACACAAAATGGATTTGACAAAAGTGTATGTTCAAGACGTACTTTGTTCCCGGAAGTGTCATTTTTTTTAAATATTTAATACTTTTAATAGATATGAAGGAGTCAATGTTTCAAAATTGAAATTTATAGAGTTACTATTACTTATAAAAGTTGTATTTTTTTTAAGGCAACTAATAAAAGTTCCTAAAATTTTAACCAGTCGTCAACAACGCGTTTAGTAATAAAAAAAATAATACTTATAATCAAATAAATGTAATAAGCGTGTTAGCTTTTTGTAATTGAAATTCTATAGGTATATATATATTTACTGTTACGGCTATTTGACACAACTTTTTAATAATTTACTTTTTCAATTTTTTCAAAATTAACATTATATATTTGCATTTACATTTTCTCGACAGTCAATGGTAATTTTTTTATCTGTTTGTGTTAAACTAAGATTTTTTTTTTAAATATTCGGTAGATTTTACAGAATAGTGTCGATTATCGATAAATAAAAAGTACCTACCTACTGATGTATAAAAGTACAACTTAATTCTATTAATGTTTCCTTTTGCTACGAAATAGGAAAAATTTAAAAGCATTTATTTTTCCCTAAAATTAAAATTTTGTCTTAAATCTTTAAAATGATTTTGTTTGCATATCGATTATATGAGAGTATATTAAACTTTTTTTTTAAACGTTATGTAAAAAAAAAGTTAAAAATACGGGGGAGGTGTAGTGTGCGCATCATGTATAGCTGTTACTACGCACACGCACTTCCTCCTGTAGTATATAAGGCATTATATTGCAATAAATCCTCTCTTAGAACGCAGTCAGTTGTATCATTGACATCGACCCTAACGCCCATCACTGCATAGAGACCATGTTTCGGATAGGTACGGATCCGGACTTACCTAAGCATGTCACTTTTTAGATTTTTATGTAAGTACAAATCATAAATATAGAACCTTTGGTCGTAAAACTATTTTCTGTACCAGCAGGCGACAAAGGTGTTTGCTTAACAAAAAAAATCAAAATAGTAACATAACAACTATAGTAAATTACAAAGTACCAAATTGATATTTATGCCACACTGGGATACCTACATAAATAATTGGTTAATCTAAGTTGGGAAAACCAGTCGAGTAATCACCACAGAAACAAAGACGCATCTGCCTTTGAAGATACGTCATCACGAACGTTAACACTGTTGTTATCTTTTACTGGACATAGGCTAATGAAAGAGATGGAAGAATGCGAATTGTGACGAAACGATTGCAAATATTTATCAGAGTGTTAGTAGGCATGGTCTGAAGTTAGTCGCCCTGCTGTTAACTAAGCGAGCTGTCGTGTGATTTATGTTAGGATATTTCATCCAATACCTAGTGTGTGTATTTTATCTGGGGATTGTAAACAAAATGGCGAAGCCAGGCCTTGGCTCTGACGTGGTGATAATGGACGAGAGGGTACTAGCCGCACAAATGGCTCGCGAGATTCCCCATGTCACCAGCTTGAACGTAACAAAATCATCCAGGGTTCACGTCGGGCCCAAATTCGTGTCCGTGAACCAAACAGTGCAGAACAAGGAAATGATTAAAGGTGAGATTTTAAGCGGTGGCAAACTTTTGCGAATGTGTTTTTTTGCACGTTACTTTGCCGGTGACGGATGCGATCTACCAGGAAAATGCGCTAAGCGATTGATTGCGCTATTAGCGACCTACCTTTATTTATTTTGTATTATATCTCATATACATATTAAAAGTACCTACCACTAATTCTGATTCCTAACTTAACTCTTAATCGTTTCGTGACAGTATTAAAAATGTTATGAATATAATTACCATAGTCTTCTAAGAATATCAAGCAAAGTTCGCAAAAAACTTGTTAAAGTGTACATTTGGAGTATAGCACTCTATGGATGTGAAGCGTGGACATTGACAAAGAGGGACAGAGAGAGACTGGAAGCCTTCGAGATGTGGTGCTGGAGGAGAATGGAGCGTATAAGTTGGACGGAGAAGAAAACAAATGAAGAAGTTTTGTCTATGGTTAGGGAAAAAAGGAGAGTGATGGAAACAATAGAGTGTAGGAGGGGACGAATGTTAGGCCACCTGATTCGACACGACAATTTTATTAAAACGATAATAGAAGGAAGAATAGAAGGAAAAAGGAAGCGAGGAAGACCAAGAATAAGCTACATGCAGCAAATAAAAGAAAAGATAAATGTCGGGTCGTATCAGGAGGTTAAGAGAAGGGCGGAAAGCAGAGAGGAATGGAAAAAACTCCACCGACAAGAGCCTAGCTCTTAAATTTGATGATGATGAGTCTTCTAAGGTCATCTAAGGTCTATAGTGGCTGAATTCGTCACTTGTTTTTATAGCATTCTCTAACTACTTACATTGCATTTGCAACGAACTTTAATGACGGAAAACATTAACTTGGCGTCTGTATTATGTGGCAAAGTGTGTTGCCCAATGTTTTAAGATTTTAAAATTAAAAGAAATATACATATTAATAAATAAATGTCGGTATACAAACAAGTCAGTTGATAACACATTTTAATATAGAATTTATAAGTACTTTGTTAAAGGTAATTTAATACTTTATGAAAAGCACATAAGGGACACTAAACTAAGTGTTCCGCAGAGATCCATTATGTTAAAATTAATTTGTGGTGGTTTTTAAACTGAAGGTTCTTAAACTTGCAGGCAGGTTAGAATCGAGCTGATCGTAATACCTGCACGATTCCATCATTCAGAGGGCACGTTAAGTCGTGGCGTAACGATGCGTGAAGTGATCAAATTCTGAAGCTACCTTTAAAAATAAGAACACATATTTAAATAACCCTGAGTAGTATCTACCTAACTCGCTGATTCATGACTAAATAATTAAACATACGGACGGACGGACGGACGGACGGAAAAAAAATTTTGTAAGATCATTTGGCACATAATATAGGCCAATACTTAAAGATAGCTATGACGCGCAGATAATAAAAGGCCTTTTTTACGCGGAGGACGAAATGCTTACCTACTGCCCTGGGGATGGCAGCAGGTTATGAGGCAATATGCAAAATTCAATAACTTTTACTTGTATTATAAGTTCAACATCAAAATAAGTTTACCTATAAAACCCCATAAGTAGTAATCGACTGATCAATTATTTTTTAGATGTTGGTTACCTAGTAAAATTGTTTTATTAGAGCAGTGGAATCACCCCCTAAAAGCATTCGCAATTGATTTGGTTAGACGCTATAAAAGTTGTACCTACAGAACTCAACGTCTTTTATAGCATAGACTTTTCTCTGTATACAAAATTTTGTGCACAAATGCCCTGCAAGGATAGCCAGGGGGACTGGCTGTATTCCAAGCATACTTAACACGGAGACCCGAAAAGCTGTGTGTTGTCCCAATAAACACATACAAAAGACATATACTATCAGGAGATGGTACGATTCCAAGGAACTCTTGCTCTCTCTTCTATGCACATTTTATTTGTACCCGAAAAAACTGTTTGAGAGTTCAAAAACGTCGAGTTAAAATTGACTTTAAATGTTTCAGGCCGCATTTTGGGCCTAGAGCTGGTGTCAAGGCAGAACACACGAAGGCTACGCTGTAGCGTCGCAGTTTTCCTGTGTTGGGCATTCCTTGTTTCTTCTGGCCTCGCGGTCTACCTACTCTATGTAGCCTTGTGGCATCAAGTGCGGCTAGACATTGGTAAATAATGGACTGGAGCTCTTTAACCCGTTGCTTTGCATAACGTTATACTAACATTCGAATTATTCTGTAAGTAAAGATGACTAACCACAAACAATAATTATACTTGTCCTGCCAAATACAAACAATTGGACCTGTACATATTATGTTCACATTCTGTACTCTTTTTTACGCCGTCCGGAAAACCTATACGATTGACTATATTAGTATGAAGTAAGAATTACTATTTTTACTTAATATTAATTATTAATATTGTAACGCAACATCAGTGGCCGTTAATACCTCTACGGCTACGTACATACATCCCGCGTTTTTCTAAACTGAGACTTTAAGGTAAAAGTTTTACACAGGAATAACACATAAACAAACGCATTTAGATGTATGCGATCAGTTCCTTTGGAAGACTCTAAAATCAAAGCCAATTAATTATCAATGTATTTCATTATCAGTTATTCTATGCAAACTTTACAAAAAAATGTTGTCATAGGTAGGTAATTACACCGCGAACCCAAAATATGATAATGATAACCAGTGCTTATCGCCTACTAACAATAAAGAATAAGTCCTAAGTTATTTATTCCAAGTCCACCTTGATGGAAAAATATGGTATTTTAGGTTTAAAGGAGCCGTGGTATCTGCAACGTGAGGATTGGCAGTCGATAAAACAGGGGAACAGCGATGAATTTCTAAAACTCCCTGTAAAATACGTCTTCATCGGGCACAGTGCTGGCAGCTACTGCAATGAAAAATACGCATGCATCAAAATCGTGCGTCAAATACAGGATGATCACCTGAATTTAAACTGGGACGATATCGGCCCTAATTATCTTGTTGGAGGGAATGGTTATATTTTTGAGGGCAGAGGAGCAAATATAATCGGTGCAATGATACAAAAGTGGAACTCTAAGGGCATCAGTATCATGTTCTTGGGAGACTACAGAACAAATGAAACGGACCCCCTCCAATTCGAACACATTAACATATTACTGAGAAGACTTCTGGAACTCAATGTTTTGTCTCCTGATTTTGTGGTGGTAGGAAGCTGCCAAATTATCACTTCCACAATTACTCCTGGACCAAAAGTAATGGAAAACATAAAAAATATCACGAACTGGGACCCAGTGAATAAAGATAAATGTATACCGGGAGGGAAGCGAAGCAAATGAGTCTACCTAGGTTATGAACATTAATTATAATGTAACGGTAACCACACAAAGTTCATGAAAAATGACTGATGGCAGAAACTAGCTCGTACGGAACCTACGAAATTTAAGGACTGAAAGTAATTGTGGGTTTTAAATATATTGCGGAGGTTTTACTGTCTAACGAAGGCAACGAAAGAAGCCAAGGTAAAAAGAAGGCAAAACTACTAGAGAGTCTATATAAGAATTATGTTTGATTGTATTCTTGTTTAATCTCCTGTAACAATTATAAAATAAGTAGGGGAGTTGCAGAGGTGTGAGATCTGACCCATTTAGGCCATTGAAACTCGAACAATTATAATGTTGCGAGGATCTAAGGTAAACAGCAATCATTAGTAGCATAAAAAAAGCTATTTTCAAATACGCAGCTAATTTTGGCTACCCATTGACATTAATTTCTAAGGGTGGGTCAAGTATCCCACCTGTGCATTGTGCAAGTGCAAGTCTCTCGAACTCCGCCTATGTAAATTATAAATAATTTAAATAAAAATACAACGTATTTCTTGTGATATCCTACTGTCTACTTATTTAGACCTAAATAATTAATGGTACGAAAGTACAAAACGGTGTAGAATAAAGAATAGTACAAAAGCTTAACACTGTGTTAGAGTCAAGTCCCAAGCCCAAGACAAACGGCTACTTTTGAAAGTGCGTAAAATTATTTGTAGGACTTTTAAAGAGAAACAATTCCGTCATATATGATTTTTGCGTAACTTTACCCTCTTACGTAGCGCACGCCACGAAAGCTCTAAAAAGTTATATCTTTCCCGTTTTTGAACTTTTTTGCTCTTTTTAATATATATTGGTCTTGGTTATAACCTTTGTCGATAAAAGGACTATCCAACACATTTTTTTTTAAAACGAACCACTATTTCCTAAGATTAACGCGTTAAACTAAATAAATAAACTCTTCAGCTTCATCATATAATAGATTTGATATCGTAGGCCCTAAAACCCTTCCCTGAGGCACACCGCGTGTAACCTTTGCGTTTGCAGTAGTGAACTGTCTTAATTTAACACTTTGTGTCCTGCCCTATAAATATTCCTTAAAAAGAGTAAGAGGGATTCCTCTTATTCCGTTGTTTTCAAGTTTTAGGACAAGGATTGGGACAGAGCCAGTATCAAATGCCTTTTTAAGACCCAAAAATATCACAGCGTCTTCAGTAATTAAGAACAAAGATTATGAATAAAGATTTCGGGCTATGTACCTCTTTGTAATGATTATTACCATACATACACCATTGTATATTTTGTTATGCATGTAATAAAGCATACTATGTATGTGCAGCGGGTCACGCATCAACTTACCCAAATCTGTCAAAATATCTTAAATGATATGGAACTCTATGCGATCAATATTGAGGTTGAAGAAATATGGTTGCGGAAATTTGACAGATCATGGTAGGTTGAGGTTTGGCCCACTGTACTTCCATTAAAAAAAATAAAAAGCTTTGTGATCTACAAATATGTACTAAGTGTTACCCTTATGAGATTAAAGTTAAGTTTGTCCTAAGGTATTCTGAACAAGAACCTTAATATTAAAATGCTGAAAAATTACATATCAGCCTATTATCTCATAAAATACACAAGAAAAAAATATGTGTGTGTGTCGTTTTATTAGCGTTGTACTTATTTAAGTATTATTTTTATTTATTGTAACAAACTATTGTTTTCCTGAACCATTAATTACTAAGTTAGGAAGCTCTATAAGGCAGTTTCGATAATTTTAGTAAGAAGCCAATCTCATTGTGCCTAACTTTTAGTAAAGTAGATATTATTACCTAACTAGTATCTGGTATGTGACTTGATTAATGCTTAATTTTTCAAATAAGGTACCGACTTAGTATATTATTTGCAAAAGTCCTAGTCATAATTTGAAAAAAAAAACGTCTTTATCATCATAGTGAATCCAAACTAAAAAGCACAAATCGTTTTTTTACTTAAATTATTAGATAATCGAATCTCGGATCTTTATGGGTCGATGTGCAATCTCTAAAAGGAAAGTCTTATTGATTAAATAAAAAAATATTATTCGATTGGCGGTAGTGACGGTGAAAAATGGATGGTGTTAGTGCTCAAATACAACCTATTCATAGTACTCTTACTAGGTATGCCAATAACATCGAAAATACAATTTGCTTTTATAGAGTGGTAAGTAATTAGGCACCTACTTTTCTTTCATTTAAGTGGCGGCTCCCTTTTAAAGGGCATCTTTTAGAAGTGTACTCAAGTTAGCACATGGTCTAAACATTCCAAATTTATGTTATAGTGTTCTTCAAACATGCGACTAAAATCTGCATAAAGCAAACACAAATTCGTAAAGTTAAGTACGATCACTTTTTGTTTGGAAAACGATGAGTTTTAAAAGTTTATATTACGTATTTCTGCTAACTTACTTGAGTTTTTGACCTAAAAAATAAATTAGTGAATGTATAAAGGATATTTTATTACAGTGTATATTTTCCATATTATTCACGAAAAACCGTTTTGTGACATACGCTGTTTCATTCTGAGCCAAACTGGCTTCAAACAAGCTAAGCTATATTGAACCATGTTTTTACTGCAGTAGAGTATAATATATCGATAATGAAGGGTCAGCTTCCCGCGCGGGTGTAAATGTCAAAATCAATTAATGGGGGAGCCGGCTTTTAAGTGACCATAATTGTGTAAAAAGTTGTCTGACAGTGGTTCTTACAGTAAGTGCAGGGCTACTAAATAAGTACTTGAGTAATGAGCGGGTTTTTTTTAATGTCCTCGTGTGAATTTGAATGCCGGTCCGTACAGTGGCCAGTAAATCATATTCATTTCAAAATCAAAACTATTACAATTAATTAAAATGCCACAGTGTTTACCTTGAAGTACTGTTGTCTGGACTTTGACTATGCACACATCTTGTTTTAAGGTACCTAACAGTCGTATCGCACATCAAAACCTAACTTCTTTCTTACAGATCTTCCTTTCCACAAATATGTCTGGAGCCTCATAACAAATACCACGAAGGCAGAACGCATTTCGTGCTTAGCAGCTACAGCAGCTCTTATAATATGCATCTTACTCATAATTTACTACTCCTTGTACGTGAGGCATAATTCGGGTGGCGTCATTGACCTTCGTAAGTATAACTTTGAAATACTAATATGTAAACCGGGGTTTAACACTCTTAGCAAAGCGTTGTTTTTGGGGCCTATAAGTAAGGATTAGCAAAGGCGATTTTAATATAAATTGGTCCATGGTATTAGTGATGACCCGGATGCATTATGATATTAAGAAAGCAGTTTGGTAGTAGATAAGTCCCCATAAGACAAGTAAGTTAAACTCCATAAGACCAGCGGGGGGGCCGATAACAATTAATTTTCTATTGTGTCTGGAAGCGTGGAGTGACGGGGAAGCTGTAACAATCTTTAATGAGTTATCTCCTGAATTAAAAGACCCTTATGGCCAGTCAATCGATGATACTCAGATGATTATCTTGAATTACGCATTACGCAGGCACCTACATAAATTAAATTTACCCTGACATCTAAGTAGCTCAACCTATTTAAACGCAATTTACACTAACCGAACATGTCAAAGTCAGGCAAAAGTAACAAAACCACCTTGATAATTCTTCTCATCTCATGCTTATCACTCTCTCAAGCATGTGATTGACTAATTCACCTGTTATGCAGCTCCCGATCCTTGGAATATATCCAGGGAAATGTGGTTGGCCGATCCATTCCGACACAATGCTACAACTGACCACTATGACCCTCTGAAACTGGTAATCATTCAGCACACGGTCAGCGCTGAGTGTCATGTCTTCAAAGACTGTGCAGCAGCAGTAAGGAAACTACAAGATTACTTCTTAACGAATGAAGACCTGGGATATGATATACCGTAAGTACTTGATGACTGTAGGTAGAGCGAGATAACTATTGCGTACTTGAATGATTTTCATTCATTTAAACTTTCTGTCCTACAGGACAAATTGTAAAGTCCCGAGACCTGTTAGTAGGTCTAGCTTCCCACATAAAGAAAGTAACACGAGACGATAATTTAATAACATTTTCCTCTATTGAAATTTTTGCGGCATTTGCCAGATTCATTGAGCATTAATTAAAATGTATTTCAAATTGTATTTTCAGCTATAATTTCTTGATTGGAAACGATGGCCGGGTTTATGAAGGACGAGGTTGGAACATTGAAGGAGCACATACTTTTAGGTTCAACAGGTGCTCCCTGGGTATTGGTTTTATCGGTAAGAGACAGATTTATCCCCCTTTATTCATTTATTTACCTTTATTTATTTACCTATGTCACTACCTCAATTATCAATAATCGTTCAGCCGTTTAGGCTGTGCCAAACAAAGGATACATACATAAATAAATACGCTAAGAAACATTACCCTCTATCTGACGCAGTCACGTGAAAAGATGGCTCGCACTTGACAAATTTTTAAAGCATTTATTCCTTCAGTTTTTAGCAATTAAATCTGTTAATAGTTTAGTTACCGATAAATGGTGTTATATACTTTGTTTTCAGGTGATTATCGACAGACTCAAGTAACTCCATCGCAAGTGGAAAGGCTCCATCTACTGATCAACGAAGGAATAGTGCGCGGTCACATAGACCCAGCGTACTATATAGTCCCCGCAAAAGACCTTCAGGACACAGAAAGCCCTGGCACTCATTTATACAATGCAATTAAAGAATGGGACACCTACGACCATGAACATAAATTTCGAGGAAAATCATGTGATGAGATCTACGGTAAAGTCTAAATGACGTTTTATTTTAAATAAAAGTACTTAGGTACTTACCACATGTACTATAACACAAACCTTTCGAAAACTTTAGAGCAAAATTTTTAACAATTATCAATAACTGATGAATAAAATACAACACGACATAATTTAAAATTACATTACATCTGTTGAAACGTTTTAAAATAGTCACTTTAGCCAGAAAGTTAATTTTTAACTTACTGTAAAAAAATGGCCCTTAGTTACACGGTGTTAGTAACTAAATATATATATTTAGGGTTTTAAGCATTGATCATTTACTCGTCCGTACCTCTTAAATACGTACCCCGTCCTATTTGCAATTGTTTGTGTAAATGCGTATCGGGCCAAGACCCAGAGTTAGGTTTCGTACTTGATCTTATTATTGATTATTACATACTTACTAACTAACAAATATACTAGTAACTAAACTATAATAGTATAATATATATAACAACTTATTAATAAAAATTAAGATAAATTATTTAGTACAAAAAAAAATATAAAAAGGGTGGAAGGTTCCCAGGATGCTGGCAACATTACCACGCTGGATAGCGATGCTTATACGCTGAGCAAGGCAGCTGCTAGCTCTTGGGTAACCACTGATGTCAACCAGCCTTTTGGAAATCTCTTTGAAAAAAGAGATAGCGTTGGGACCCCACGGACCCAGTGTTTCGACTCCAAACAGTACAAAGTGGTACCGGGAGTCGATCTGCCTGTACTTGTTTTTTTTTAGTTTTTGGCACTTGTCGTAGCCAAACCAGCATCACGGCTTGTCCCGGGCAGATGAGAGGCTGCAAATGTGTCGACACAGGTTGTGTCCCACACAAGAGCCCGACCCAATCGCCAAGGAACAAGTGACATCCCGTCCGGTCTCTTGCCATCATCACGCGCGATACCGTTCGGCTTGAGTAAAGCCGGCACGTTGATAGAGGCAAGAGACCGACGGATGATGTCGTTGATGCTGGCATAGCGCGAAAAGCGGCCTGCACTTTTAGTACAGGAGAGTCCGTGATGTCCCAACGAGCCAACATCAGTACCACACGGACCACTGTGTGGAAGGCAAACCTCAGCACCAACACGCAGACCTATCGCGACTCATAGAGTTTCTGAGTCCAAAAGGGTTTCCACGTTGGCCGAAGGATAGGCCTGAAGCCAGTATCCTGCTTCCTTAGTGAAAACTACTTTTAGTCTGGTTAGATCCGCGTTGTTATTGATTATGACTTTATTAAATTAATAAGTAATTATATTATTTTAGTACCTACCTATATGTTTTTCATCTACTCCATTAAGAGCAGTATAATGTTGGAATGAGGTATATAACGAATTTGAAACACAGCAGCTAACGCATACACTCTCGTCGAAAACTTATTGCGCCTGAAATAAAATTTCTTTTACTGTACCATTTCTCCGGCCAAATATCCATTTACCCACAAATTAATAGGGGTATTGTTGAATAAGTCTTTCAAAAATATTGTACGTTTGGGAAAACTATAGCTCGATTGGGAGATCCGTTCCGAAATAATAAAAAAACTGATTCAAGTAATCCTCCTTAACAGATGGCCTGATACGAACTTGGCAATGTTTTATGTTCTATAAGATTTTTTATAAGTAAAGGACGAGGTACACCACGTAATCCACAAGGAGTCATTTGGCGAAGATAACCACTAAATAATAATAATAATAATAACTAAGTGCTACTACACAATAGCTAAAATGCGAAGCTTCTCTAATGGTTATGCAGGGTCAAACGATCCAAATTCTTGAGCATTTAATTACCTAATTACTTGTCGTAGGTAGTCCCTATAGTACTCGCGAGTAGATACTTGACGTAGTTGTAGGAGTAGGATAGTAGCAATTTTAGATTAATTAGCCTTAAAGTTGTTTTATGTTACTTTTTGAATTCATTCAATTTATGTGAACCTAATGACCTAATGTGTGCAATTAACTGAATTAAAAAAAAAACAATATGTGGGTGCAGGTGGTGCAATTAAATAAATAGCCTAGCCCCGGCTTCGTGAAATGTAATAAGTATTTTGCTGTATGTCGCCGCAAATCTTATGTTTTTAGATACAATGCTGTTGGAGGACGCCGTAACGGCCCGGGGGCATTTTAATATCTCTAGCCTAGATAGCTTATAAGATATTATTTTTATCATATTATGTTTTAAACGGCAATTTTGATCTACCTACACTCAACAATGCACAACGTAGTTACATATGAAGTATATTATTATATTACTGACTGTATTAAGAAATGATAGGTACAATACCTTTAAAATGGCTTTGAGAATAACCCTTTTTTTTCTAATCATAGTTTGTAAGTAAAGGTAGAAATTATTACTGTGGGTTATGCTTAGTTGGTAGAGAGTAATATACACATACCGTGTAAACGATTTGTACGTACGTAATACCTACTAAATTATTTTGATCTATACCGTAAGCACAGAATATATAATAGTTACTAAGGTTTACCCAGTGTTTGCAATGTAAGTTTTAAAAATATATTGTTTACGATACCACATTAAAATTTTAAAAATTCTTGCTATTTATCTACGTTTTTATTCATATCAACCTTCCACTTAAATCATTCTGACTTGGTACGTATTGATGAAAAAAACTTCAAAGTCCTTAAGCCGATAAACCTACTTTGTTTTATGATACAGATGAGTGATAGGAAGGATCCTGATGAGGAATCATCAAGAATAATATAGCATTCTACTGTTTAAAAAAATCGGTTTAGTACCTATTGTTGTGCACTTGCACGTAAGGGCCCAGAGTCCGCTTTGGACCATGATCCCTGTTACGGCAGATCAGGTCAGATAATTACAGTGGAACGACGTGGGGATGAAAGTTTGTATGGAAATTCGACTTTAGCGCGAGCGAAGTCACGGGGAACTGCTAGTTATATGTATGTATGTGTATTTTTATAGTTCATCTCTTCTATAAAATGTTCAAGATCCTAATTGGTCTTCACTTGAGTCCAGCTTATTTTTCTACATTCTCTCCAAAACTACATTCCAAACGCTTTTATCCTTTCTCCTATTTTCTATGTTTTACTGCTGTACAGTGCGATGCTTTAGGATAATTACAGTGAGCCCCGCATCAACTTACCCAAATCTGTCAAAATATCTCAAATGATATTAACTCTATATAAGGTTGAAAAATGTTCGCGGAAATTTGACAACCAGGGTAGGTTGATGTACATATATATGGCCGTGTGTACATACTACCTTTTATTAGCCTTTTGGTCGTGATATTTGGGCTCAGAAAGATATACATATTCAAATAATACTTTTTCATATCGGCTTTTTGGTATTGGACAGGGTCCGTATATACAGCCAACTCTTCTGTTTTTCTTCATATTTTCTTCAGTACAAGTGTGTGTGTATACTATGTGTAGTATAGTACACTAATTTAAATACTCGTAAACTTACTCGAAACGCGAAAAACATTATTACCATAAATTCACTACAGAAATACAATAACACCCAGAAAAAAATAATTTAGAATATTAAAAATCTTCCCTATCTCTCTCTTTTAGCTTTTTACCTTGCAGTGAAAGTTGAAGAACTCTACCTTTTTACCCTTTTATCTACTTTTTAACAAGTGTTTGCATTTTTTCGACTAATTTCTTTTAGGGTTGCCAACACTGAAACTCGAGTAAAAGATACATCCTTCACATTTATGATTATTAGTAACGGTGGGTAGTTTCGTTCTCTAGGATATCATATCGAAACTTCGTATCGTCAATAACGGATTTTTACAATAAATATTTTTAGATCATTTTAATCTACACTAATATTACAAAGAGGAAAGATTTGACTGTTTGTTTCTGTAGATTATAATAAAATATTAATTCAAGTAAAATTTGGTACAAAGATAGATTGAGACTCTGGGAAGGACATAGGCTACTTTTTGTCGCGATATAAAATCGTCAGGGGAGTGAAATGGAGGATGGAAGTTTGTATGGATCCGACTTACGGCGCGGGCGAAGTCGCGGGGAACTGCTAGTATTATATAAATAACTACACACTCTTTTCATACTAAATAATAAGATATTACTTATATGTTATTATTTTTAAGGGTTCATTTATATTTTTGGTTCATTATACTTAAATGAACCAGAATTAAGACCAGTTGAATAGATTTTTCTTGTTTTATTCTCGAATCGGAATCAATTTCGTATTTTGATAGGCTTATATTTTTAATCCCAAAATCGCAATAACTCACATACGTGCATTAACATTATTAAACTTATGACTCGTGCCAGTTTGATCTCAATAAGATACTCGGCGCCTCCCTATTCTTTAAATCGGCTTCACACGAACACTTTTCGATTTTTACCAACGGAATTAGGATAGGTACAACCCGAGCCGGGTACATACTTTTATAGTTAGCGTAATTTTCTGACGGACATCCAATTTACAATATCGCTACGGTAGAAGTTTCAAAATCCTATACGATTCATATCCCATCCCAGACAGGCCACCCCTAATTATTATCAGTGCGTTAGGCGTTCATGACGTCACTGGACCTTAAGGTCGAAATTGGTATGGTAATGAACATTTTCAGTATAAAACGGGTGGTATCTGTCTAGTTCTCCACAGTTGAATCGAGTCTGTAAAAGTTACAACAAGCCAGCCTGAAATGAAATTCCAAGTTTTGTTACTCCGACCGTAGTTGGCGGGACGGCTGTGGTGTCAGAGGAGAGCTCAGCGCAGTACTTCTGTGGCAGGCGACTGGCTAGCGCGTTGGCCTATCTTTGTCCAGTCATGGAAGATCGAGGTGGGGTGAATACTATCGAGGATTACGGCTATGGCTCGTCCTGGCAGAAGCAGAGGGCGAGGGCCCTGGAGGTCCCGGGCAGGAGGGCCGGAGTGGTCTTCGAGTGCTGCGAGCAACGAGTTACGAGTAGCAATCACTGTGACTTTTGAAATTGGTGTTTTGCCTTTTAAACTTAGATATTATATTCTCGTAACTTTGGTTATTTAATTAAGTGCTTTTATCTTCAAAACTCTACCTCTAGATCACTAGACAATCAAGAATATAGTAAAGTTCTTTAGAGATAAGTTAGCCACTTTGAAATTAGGTAAGGTTAGGGCTCTGTTTAAGCATAGAATACATAATATGTACAATATGTACAATTATTTATTTTGTGCTTAAACAGAGCCCTAGTGTAAGTAATCCAGAAAATCATACTTTTTATACAGGTAGTCGTAAAAACAATGAAAATATGTGAGTACCCATTTATAAAGTACATAAAGAACAAAAAAATGGGAATGTAACATTCACTACATAGCTTTACTCATCCCTGGTTAAAAATTTCATTATTTGGATATTTCTTCGGATGACAGCGCCTAAATTTGCTTAGCTGTGGGTCATGATGCCT
This sequence comes from Pyrausta nigrata, assembly GCA_949316185.1. Lineage (NCBI taxonomy): Eukaryota > Metazoa > Arthropoda > Insecta > Lepidoptera > Crambidae > Pyrausta > Pyrausta nigrata. The sequence goes on from OX438936.1 coordinate 9,837,782, forward strand.
TATGTTCCCTTAGCTCTAAGGTTTAAACACGGTCATAGAATAAAGGCGTTTTAATAAAATTGTAGAAAGTCTAATTTTATACACTTATTTTATAAATCCAGTAATTAGTTTAGTTCAGTGGAGTACAGATCGAATTCTATACATTGATTTAAAAAAATCCAGTAATTAGTTTATTTCAGTGGGGTAGAGAGAGTAGTCAATTTGACAATCAATTTGATGGGCATACTACAGTTTGGATCTGTAAGTATAGTCCAGTGCACAACATAGGCTGTTTCAGCTCAATAAGATAAGTAGGTACATCCAGAGATATCGTACTACATCTTAACGACTCGGCTTTCATCCCTTTCAAGGGATAAAAACTGTGTTATGTAGGCATTGTAGGCTTCCTAAGAGTCGTAGACTTTTATCAATCTATTCCAAATTTTCATCAATAATCATCTTAATCGGTCCGGGGCTAAGATTTCTAAAAACTTTCATCAGCTTTTATGGGATGATAACCATCCTATGTACGAATTCCCCCAATTCCGAAGGTTTTAAACTATGTACGACAATTCATCTAAATGGTTCCTGCTTAGTTTTTTTAATATACTTTTAACGTTTTTTAACAAGTGTAAAGAGTTGAAATTAAATATTTTTAAAAGTCTAATTTTTATTTTACTTTGGCTCCGTAACAAAAACTATACTTACCTACTAATCCTTCTTACGGTCTTAACTATTTGCTTGCCAACTTTCATCAAAATTGCTTGCGCAAAATGTTCACAACGTTTTTGAAATCAAAGAGAATTCATTTATTATTAAAGTTGATAATTATTTGCAACAAGATTGTGTCCCGGTTCCGTACAAACAAAGGTTTTTTCTACGATGTTACCACTAATTTTCAATTTTAGGATTTTCATTATCAACATATCAGCCTATTGCAGTCCACTGCTGAACATAGGCCTCGCCAAGACTGCGCCAACTTTCACGGTCCTCCGCTTTTCGCATCCAGCCACCGCCGGATTTTTCGGAGTTTGTCAAAATTCAAATTCAAATTTCATAATTCTAGGTCTACGGCAAGTAGGTACCATATAGGTTTCTACTATGTTAATACATTTCGCAGGGACATTCCCTGCGAAATGTTATAAAAGTTCAAATGCACTGCGTTGACTTAGAAGCCTAATTTTTAGAGCTTTATGAGACCCCAGACATATGTATTTGATGTTGATTTCAACCTGATACCTAGGTATACGCGTTCCTGAGAAAAAGGGTCTTGACCCACAGACGGACGACCCTTAAAGGACTCCTTTTTTCCCTTTTGAGGTACGGAACAGAACCCTAACAACGACAAAAATAAAGTAAAAAGTATGGTCAGACAGACTTCGTCTTAGACAAGTAGGTATGGCTCAAATATTTATAAGTATGTATATGGTATTACTAGCTTTTATTTAAACTTTTAAATTAAACATCCTACTTGTATAAGACAAAGTCTGACCAAATTAAAGTTGAAAAGCGACACACTCATCCTCCTTACACACACAGGTTAGTAAAATATTAACCTAGGCAATATTACTTACCTACCTAGGTTAATATTTTACTAACCTTATAAAATTACAATATGAAATTGCAGAAGTATTTGTTACATTAAACTGTCATAGTACGGTACCTACTAATATTTTAGTCAGAAGGATAGTTGATTTTATCAGGAATGCAATAAAGTACTTCCATTTGCACCGGTTGACCCTATAGAATAAGATATACTAAAGGGAACAAAATCCATAAATCATACCGTAATCAAGTTTCCATACTTATGTAAAATAGTTTTACTCTAATCAGTTGAACTGCAAACCTACCTAGTACCTACCTACCCACGTTATTATCTGTCACCCACTAACCAAGGTTGACTTACAAGCATTGACAAGCGCACGCAAAGATTGTAATACTTAGTAGGTACATGCATTTTTACATATGTACTTACATCAAACTTTCTTAGTTTGATCTATCTTTCTTAGTCTGATACTCATCATACAAGCAGTTTCATGCGCCGCTACACACTAGCCCCCAACTATCCCGAAGCGAATAGAAGGAGCGGGAGGTAGCGTTAATATTTAATTATAATTTTATTGAGAGTATAATGACTTGGGGTCTGTTTTTCACTTTTAATAAGAATTCTTAATAAACTAAATTAATAGGACTTGTTTTTATGAGTACATACAGAAAATTACACATAGTATCTACGTTCTAAGTACATATATTCAATTATACTATTCTTCACTCCACGATTAGCAGCAGGTGTACAGTTAGGTACTCAGTTAGTCCTTTTACCCAGTACTTCACGCCACCGAGGTCTATCGACTCTACCTACCGTACAATGAAAATCTTTTTTTTTTCTAGTTAGTGATTTAATTTTCGTTTTATAGTTCTAACGTGACCGGCCTTAGGATATTAAGTGCAGGCAGATCCACCCTGCTAAACCACTGCAATTCCTGTGTACAAATGGCCTCTGAAAATCCATAAGTTTATTTTTGGCTAAACTGTCCCAACGCTTTTTTTTTTCAATCCCTCAACGAAGTAAATGAGATAGTAAATTATAAATTAAGAGAAATCCAAAAGCTAATTGGAGCGTCGGTGGCGCAGTGGCTAGCAGGTTGCCTCTCATGCGGGAGGAACTGGTTCGATCCACATGCCGACATCAAGTAGGTACTAATGACATTTTCTGAGTTAATAATAATAATAAAAATCTTTATTTCTTCCATCTTAAAAAATAATAACGACAGTAATAATTATAATTAAACATCAAGACAGCAAAGCAATGTAATTTAGTTACATGAGTTATGTACCTACATTAGTTGAAACAACTAACCGATGCTCTTACGGTGAGCGTAAACATCGTGAGGAAACCTGCACATTCAGGCGACTGAATGGGTAACCATGATCCAAACTGGTCAGGTTCCTCTGTAAACAGGGTCAGGGTGGTCAGATGGCCGTCGCTCCACTTTAATAACCTGATCTGCCATATCCTGGATCATAGTCTGAAGCGGACACCGGGCCCTCGCGTGCGAGTGCATAACCGGGATAATGCTAGGATGAGGATGAGAAGGAAGTCCGATAGCATATCGATTTTTTCGGAAACGTCTATTAGACTTAATCTTTCTTGACTGTGAGAAGAATCTTTTCCTTATTACAGCTAAATGACCAATAATCCAGTCGGCAAGAAAGAAAATAGGGGGGGCTACCTGAAATCACTTCCGAATTCTAATTCAATCCAGTCCAGGTCGAAAGTACCTGCCGACAATGTTATCCTAAGTTAATTAAGAGATAATTTATATGTTAATTTACAAAAAAGCGGGTTCGCTTCACTAGCGCCTTACTAGAGTTTTGTTGTATGTAATAAAAGCTTTGAAAGGTAGTTTTGTCACAATCATTGTAAACCAACCAACTTTTTCATTGTTGGGTATTTAACAATCGAGAGAATGCTTTGTTTCGTGTCGCGATTTTAATTTTAGATTTCCCTATAGGTAATACTTATTTGAATTAGCTCCGCACGCACTTGCCCACTTTCTCACTTTATCACTTCTCTCCCTAACTTTCCCTACTACCCCTCGCTCCAGAAAATCTGTATCGTGGAGCAGAGTTTTAGTTTACTTATGTTCCGGCCAAAACTAGACTAGGACCGACGCCGAACCGATTATGAGATTATGGCCGAACATTAGGTTTAGGTTTCAGCCTGAAAATCGTTTTTCGTTCGGGTGTCTGGCCGTGAACCGTAGTGGTGGGGGGCCATCCCACTTTTAAGTTTTTTTTGTAATATCTTTAAAACAGAGCGTCGTAGAGAAAAAATACTACAACTTTTGCCTCACTTTGTTATCCAAGTACACGTGCCGGAAAAGCAATCCTTTTTTTAATACTGGTCATTTAATAGTAGATTATTCACCAAGGGGGAAAGTGATGTCTTACGTCACGGGCGTCATCTTGAATCTCGAGCGTAACTAAGGATTCGAGAGTTAACTCCCGAGCGGAGCGAGGGAGTTTAGAATTAAAAGTAGAAAAAGTAGAATTAAAAGTAGAATCCTGAGTGGAGCGAGGGATTTAAGCTCGCCCAAGACGAAGACATCTTTATTCCCGAGGAGAATACTCTGCTTTTCACACTTCCTACAAGGCAATAAAAAAATGTACTACAAATACCTTATTTTACCTTTGACTTTTCTAGCAGTAAATTATTATTATTAACAATACAAGCAGCTTACACTCCGGTGTCATAAACTTCGTCACTCGACAGTTTTACGAAAACATTGCTTGTAATTTCTTAAAACACATAGGTTTTTTTTCTTTTTTAGAAGCGCACGCTTTTTTCATTCCATTCGTGCTAAAATTCTTGTCTGCCAGGTTCAAATTTCAAATATGTTATCTTTGGTGCGGGACGGGCTATGATCATGCTTACGAACTCTTATTCGAAATTCAAATCACTTTGCGGGCGTAAAGAAATTTCATACAACATTACGTCCCTAGGGATGCAATAACTCACTTTGAGTCAGGTTTACTTGATGTGTAATTGAACATTGCCGAGTAGGTAGTGTGAAAAAATATTTTATTTTGAATTTAGAAGATTTTGCGACAGTACATAAGTAAACAAACGCTTTTCGCGCCGTTAGCCTTTAGCGCAAAAGGAGTGATTACTTGCCGCGCGTTCACACTCGTTGACTAAAAGTTCACACTACATCGTTTCCGGGTCATTTTTTGGCATGCCTACATTTAGTTTTTAGTTAGTTCTAAATGTAATGCCGCAGTTCGTCGCTTATTTAAGTATATTTCACATCAAGCAAAAGATGAGCTAACATACTAAGAACATTGTGGTATTACCTTTAATTTTCTTTATTTTGCTCACTCTCTTCGTACCCCTCATGAATTAAATATTTCGTATCTAGTGAAAGTTCAACTTCATGCTTCGGACGCGTTTTTATGAAAAATATACTAGTCAAAACAAAATAGGGGCCAACACGTTTTTTTAGTTTTCCAATAAATGTATTATATTTAGGGGTTGATAAATTATTGAACTTAATTTATTGATTAATTTTTAATGCTTTAACATTAAAATTAACAAAGACAAATTTGAAAATGTTAAATGTTAGGTTTTTGTGAAAATAAAGGAATTTTGGCTTAAAATACACTAAAATTTAAAATTTTAAAACAATCATATTTTTTCTCATTTTTTCACTTTTTTTCTTACCGTGTATGCCCTCCTCTTTTGTGAATGCATTCTCGAAGCCTAGAGGGCATACTCTCTACCAAGTGGCAAACTGTTTCTTGTGCAATTTGTTCCCAGCTTGTTTTCAGCACATTAATGAGCTGTCTTTCGTTATGCACAGGATGGTTTGTGTTCCGGACACTTCGGTTTAATAAATCCCACATGTGCTCGATTGGGTTAGGGTCCGGACTGTTGGCGGGCCACGGTAAAACCTGTATACGAGCTTCCTCTAGGGCTTCTCGGGTGGCTCTTGCTGTATGAGCGCGAGCATTGTCGTGCATTAATTTCAATCTTGCACCAATTCTTTGTGCAAATGGCACCACATGGGGTCTTATGACCTGTTCAATGTATCGTTGAGCTGTTACCGTACCATCATTGAGAACTGCGAGCTCGGTTCGACCGGACATCGAGATTCCGCCCCACACCATTACATTGGGACCCCCAAATCTGTCACTTTCATGGATGCAGGCATCCGAAAATTGCTCACCCTCTCGTCTCCAAACTCTAATGCGACGATCGTCACTATTTTTTTTTACTTTACACCCATCAGTGAACAATAATGTGCTCCAATCATTTGTGACCCAGTCTTGGTGTTGTCTTGCGAAAGTTAAACGGTTCGCACGATGCGCACTTGTCAACGGAATTCGCACTACACGTCTCCTAAAGAATTGTTGGTCCTCGTGTAACCGATTCCTAATCGTTTGGTCGGTAACACGAGTACCCGTCGCCTGGCGCAAGCGATTTTGTATGGAGCGAGCGGTGACGAATCGCTCTATGCGCGCAATTAAGCGTATGTAGCGATCTTCTTGTGTTGTGGTTGCTTGAATTCTTCCAGATCCCCGTCTTCTAGTTACACTTCCAGTCTCTTGGAATCGATTCCAAGCATTCTGGATGGCTCTTCGTGAAAATCCCAGCTGCAGAGCTACAGAACGCTGCGAATGCCCTTCTTGTATCAATGTTATGGCTCTAGTTGCGGTTTGCACGTCCAAATGTCTACGATTTCTCGGCATTGCTCTTTGAAAATGTTTATTCACACTCAAACTTAGCAAAATTTAACTGCTCGCGCGCGAATCCACAGTTGGAATGACCTAAAACTTCGTTTAAAAAGTTGGGTAAATTCAAGTGGTAAAAAAAAAAATTCCAAACTGTCACCCACTTCAAAAACTATGCAAGTTGTAACTTCTCACGATGTTTGTTAACACTTAAGGTAACACCACAAAAAAGGTAGATACTTAACATCAGTTAGAAATTATTAAAATCGGTCCAGATGTCGAAATAAATAAGTGGCCCTTATTTTGTTTTGACTAGTATATATTTCAAGTGAGGCTTGCGGGAGAGTGAGCAAACAAAGAATTCTAGTGGTGGGGATAAAGATATATTATAGCTTTAAGTTAACGGCTCCTTAGTAATGGAATAATTAGCATTAGCATATTAATTAGCATGCGATTTCATGATTAGCAATATTTCAATTAATTGAAGTTGCGAAATTTCGTGAATGCTAAAATTCACAAACATTGCGCGAAACGCAGCAGCGACGCGCGAAGCATTGTACGGCCGTCATATTACTTTAGATTCGCACGCACTGACTATTTAGCAAGATTAGCAGGCAGGTTTGCTAACCCACGTTCGGGTCCTGTCGGGCGACGATCGGCTTCCGACTGCCGCCGAACGTGACTCGAGCGAAATATGAACAAATGAGTGGGAAGAAAGTAACTGTATGCAATGTTTTTTTTTTCAAAGTTACGTAATGCTTGCATTTAGAGTCGTATTTTGCTTGCGTTAGGTAAACTGTTTATTAAAATAAAATTGTTGGTCTTTGTCGTTTGACTAGAGTGAAAATAATTTGAAATTAAGTAAAACTAAATTAAATACTTACATCAAACAATTTTATTGAAGTCAAATTAAATTTATATTAAAGTCACAACACAACACTAGCGATTTATTTAACTACATCTATACATATAATAAAACTGTAAAACCAATGTGTCTGTACATTGAGTATTTTTACGAAAAACTACTTGAGGGTGATGTTAAAATAGTAACAGAATTGGAAAACTCTCTAACTTTTATTTTTTTGTCTGTTTGTCTGTTTATCTGTTTGTCTGTTTGTACACGCTAATCTCAGGAACTACTGAACGGATTTGAATTAACTTTTTTTTATTGTATAGTTATTGGGTCTGGGCAAATACTAGGCTATAATTTATTTTGAAGATCGAAGTACCTGACGTGGAACCTTATCACTACACTTAAACTAAGAGAAATATCAGTATAGCGCTTTAAGTAAGGTTATTCAGCGTGATGAGCATTTTCTATCGACGTACACAAATTGAAGATCTGGAGCAACTGATATGAAATCCTAACAGTCCAGCTTAACTATAAGAAATATGAATAAAACGCCTTAGGGAACATTGTTCAGCGTGATGTGCGTTTTTTTATTGACTTAAACAAATTGAAGGTCGGGAGCAACTGATATGAAACCCTAGCAGCTTAGCGCAACTCTAAAGAGATATGAATAGAGCACCTTAGGAAACATTGTTCAGCGTAATGAGCATTTTTACGGACTTACACAAATTGAAGGTCCGAAGCAACTAATATGGAAAAATAGCAGGTCAGCTAATTACTTTACACTGATTTTTACTTTACTTACTTTACTTTACTTTACACTCCTTACGACATAATAGACTAAGAAATTATGATAGCTGGATGGCGACGCGAGTATAAAACATTTTGAATCATGAAGTCCACGCGGACGAAGTCGCGGGAAACAGCTAGTGTTTCATAAAATAATCATTTTCATAGTTTGCATAGCATTCACGATTTCGCAATTTAATTTATTCGCTGTTTCTCTTTTTATATTTGATGAAATTTCATATTAGCATAGCAATAGCACTTAGCATGCTAAGCTGTGGAATTTAGCATGCTAATTAAATTAACGAAAAATAGCAATAGTTGCCATTACTAGGCTCCATCCATATGAAATCTTCTGTTGTAGTCAAAGGAACGCGGCTACGGCTAGTATAAAATAGCACGGTATATACAAATCTGTCTATTATGACAATAGTTTTGCCTAAGTCACTCGGTCGACCGCGAGCGTGGATAGCTGTCAAATAAATACTTGCACCATGCCAAGCTTTGCCAAAAATTACTTGGCTGTAGAGACTTGATCCTTTGCCCCGCCACTCTCTTACGTCACTGTCATATTTTGACATTGATTTTGTTGATCGTGTGTGTTGTATTTTTAAATAGGTATTTTGTTTTATAAAACTATTTATTAGAAAATTCATATAATTTTATACGGATTGGTACTTACACGATAAATAATCTTAGAAAAACAGATTGCTGTCTGTTAAAGCTAGTTAGATTTTTTTCTTTAATAGAAACAGGCAGACAATATTTGTTGCCTGTTTTGTTGTTATTACAATACTATCGTAAATTAAAACAGGCTTTTGTAAAAATGAGTGTAAATTTACCCGAAGATTGTGCGAAACAGTGGGAAATTCTGTTGCTGTTACTATCTTCTGAAGAAAAAAAAATAGACCGAACCAACGATACTGAGATCGATACTATGAATTACTTTTACAAAAACGAAGGCGTCAGGTAATTCACACCATAAATAATACCTACTATGTACTTACTTTTACACGCAATGCATGGCAGGGCAATGCACATGCCTTTCATACACAGTCAAGTTTCTATTATTTAAACTTTTTGAATTTATTGTAATAATAACAAAAACAAGATTTCTTTGCAAGACCAAAGGATGTAAATGTTACAAGTCAGCATACATGTTGTTAAAAATATTCCATCTTACAGCTTTATTTTTTTATTTTCTACAGAAAAATTATATCACATTGGCTTCAACAAATGCATGTGACTTATGCTAAGAAAGTTAGTGAATCAAATACGGCTTTGAAATGTGACGAAATATCTCAATTGTGGCGTCTGCGTGGCAATGATAAGTTCCGTGCTAACCAGCTCAAAGAAAGCTACAAGTGCTACTGTGAGAGTGTCATGTATGCTTCTCAAGATGGACCAATGTATCCACTTGCCCTAGCAAATCGGTCGGCTGCCTTGTTACGACTGAAAAGATTTCAGGTTTGAGTAGTTCTATTACTAACATTTCATTAAATTTACGACCATTATTACATGGACCTTATTTCAATTTTAAAATAGTGAATAAACAATAAGTGCTCTGTGCATGGTAGGTTGCTTTCAATACCCTTATTGATTGTTATATTTTATTATCCCACAGGAATGTCTGTCTGACGTAGAGTTAGCATTGGAAAGTGGATATGAACAGCGTCACAAGTTGCTGCTGCGACAAGCAGACTGTTACATCGAGTTGGGGTCAAAGGAAAATGCACGCGCGCCTCTTGCAGCCGCCGTCACGCACGCGCGTTTGCTACAATTAGCGCCTGGCCATGCTGGTATGTTACAAACTCTATGAAATTGTTAAAAAATTACATATGCTTCCCAGACACGACATAGAAACTAATGTATCTAATTTATCATGTTACTTGCAGCGGAATTTGATAGGCATGTCAAGATACTAGAGAAAAAACTAGAAGAATTTGAAGTAGTTGATGAAGATATTGATCGGGATGAGGAAGTGCCTCCACCAGAGTGCTACCAGGGAGAGAATCCTCATTTCAATGCTGCTTCAAATGCTCTTGAACTGAGGTAAACATGAAATACATAGTTTAAATATCTTCGTGGATTTGGTTCTTTAGTATAGGCAGATAGAGTATTGAGGCCCTCTGAGATATCCCATACTGTTATTAAATAAATAAGATTGCAATATTATATTTTTTAAAGTTTAATGTCAAGAGGTAATCCTTGACCTGCATTCCATAAAGACTACAATAAAGTTCTGATTGCTTTATATACTACAATAAAATTCTGATTGGTGTATTCAGGACAGCAATTAGAAAAATTGGGTAATAAAGCAGTTTCTTAAGAAATATTTGTAAGTAGTAAAGTATTTTTTGCTCTAATATTTGCTCAGGCAATGCAATTCAAATGTAACAACAAAAAACCTATCATCCATCAGCCAACACAGTCAACATCATTCATAAATTTATATTTTAATACATTTTACTCTACACTTTTTTTGACAGTCCTGTTAAAAGAGGAATTTTTTCTATGTTAATAATTTTTTCATCCATAGTTTTGTTTGTAAAACAATGTTTGTTGCGACGTGACATGACACATTTGCCAACACTATAAATACTTACTGGCAAACTCTTCATACTAATCTGTAGTATGAAGAGTTTGCCATATATAAGGAAAAACTCCTCTATTCACTGTAATATAAAGACAGTAAAAATTCTATTGTCTGAGATACTGTCAGTGAAATAGTTCAATTTCAAACTAACAGCGATCTAAACAGCGGTGATAAGTGCCGCCTGGTAGCTCCCACTGGAGCCAAGCAGCTTGCTGTGTTTCGTCGGTAAGTGGTAGTGCCAGAATCTTATGGGTAAGCTCGCTCCACCATCGACTATGTCTACGCAACGTCATATTTAGTGAGTCAAGAGCAAGTAAAAAAAATGTTGGGTATTACGCAGGCGAAGTGAGTCGTGCGGTCGGTACGTGGTGGCGCGAGAGCCGACGCGCCGGGGTGACGTGCTCTTCTCGGAGGAGCCCTACGCGTGGGTGACGCTGCCCGAGGGTGACCCCGAGCGGCGGACTTGCGAAATGTGCTGCCAGAGCGACGTGAACCCTTTGCCGTGAGTATACATAACTTAAATCTGCTAGACTGGCTAATGAAAGCTGAACCCAGTAATTTTGGGCATAGCAGCACTAAGTGTCAAACTTTTGTTTTTTAGAGTTATATCGGAGTTTGTGCACATTTAGTTGCTTAAAAATTGTAAGCAAACACGTGTAAAACCTATGAAAGTGCCTATATATTCTGTTCTGAGTAAATTCAAACAAAAACAAGTATCACAATAATTTATTACCTCTTTAGTTGCCTTGAGATGAAACCATATTAAGTCTTTGTATTATATTAAGGTTTTTTAGTAATTTGGTGCCACCTCTGATCACATAAAGAAGAAAAATTTAATAAGTCTGCAATCCTTCGCGAACGTGTGTCGCTCAATTAATACAAATACATAACAGAAAAAAAACCCTTAAAAAAGTCGTAGTACCTGTCAATCAATATTTTGATCATGTTTTGAGTTGTTTTGAAGTTGAAATAGTAGATTGTTATGCAAGGGACGAACGAAAGTGACAAATCCACTTGAGAAGTTTCTGGCGCTCGAACGAACTAAGAGCGCCAATAGCTCGAGAGTGGAATGGGTACTTTCACCCGAGTTAAACATACTATTTTTAATTTCGACTGTGAGGAAAGAAATAGTGCGTTTCTTTTTTTATGTTGTGCAATCGAAGGTGCTTTCCATACACATAGCAATACTATCGATAGTATCAAAGTTCAAGATTAAATCAATTAAATCACTATAGATAGTTGATACAGCTCTGACTATTGCAATAACTATCGATTCTCTCGATAAAGGCCTTTTATTCTATAGTAGGAGTATAAAGTTAGAGCGAAAAGCTATTTTCCACACATGAAAGTTTATCTTTCCGAACAGGTCAGATGAAAAAATATATTAATAAAAATAAAAAATAAATATAGGTTTCCTAAACATCATAAATTACCCCGCAGGCGCGACCACTATTAGGCGGTCTAATTAAAAGCTATAACCTACGTATTTTGATTCAGTAAGGCAACACTTTTACTTGAAAAAAAAATCTGGCTTATAGTAGAACATGATGTATCTAATCTGTACCTAAAGGAGTATCCTTCATTAACGGGACACCCTGTATACGTATACTTGTGGCAGATAACCACGCTCTTTCAACCAAGTTATATGTCAAAGTTGCGCAACGTGCTCGCGCAGCGTGTACTGCGGGCTGGCGTGCCGGTCGCGCGGCATGACGCTGTTCCACCGCTGGGAGTGCCCCGGCGCGCAGGCTCACCTCTACCCCACCATCGGGATCGCGCATCTGGCGCTCAGGTGATTGACAACCCTACATTTCTCTTTTGAAAACCCAACATTTTTCTTGCTAGTCTACCAAACCCATCGGGTATCTGGCGATCAAGTGATTAGCAACCCTACGTTTTTCTTGCAAGTCTACCAAACCCATCGGGCATCTGGCGCTCAGGTAATTGACAACCCTACGTTTTTCTTGCTAGTCTACCAAACTAGCAAGAAAAATGTAGGTACGGTTGTCAAAAACCTGAGCGCCAGGTGCGCTATCCGGATACGTGTATGCCTCCAGCATTCTTATAAAGAAAGAGCATATACTAAGTATGTCATATTTTGAATAGCAATAGCAAGTAAAGTTTTGATAAAATTCAAGCCTAGTGCTGCAATAAGGCTGCGAATTTTGAGGCATAAAGATAGTTGATTTCTCCAATTATGCTGCAAATATGGCATGCGTTATATTTATTTTGATTGACAAATTTACCTATCGGGATCGCACATACATTTGGCCCTCAGGTTTTTGACAATCCTACATTTCTCATGTAGTCTATCAAACAAAATATTTGATTTTCGACAACAAGGCCCCTATGTAATATTGCGTCGTCGCTGTGCTGATTTTGGCAATTTCATTTATGAACTACAGCGTTCTAACTTATTTTCCAGGGTTCTCCTTATAACAGCAAGCGAAGGTTTCCCACGGGTCCCAGTGCCTTCGGATGAGCCGACCACAGCCGCAGAACTGTTCCAAGCTTACTCGCGCGTCGACAACGTGGACATATACAAGAAGGATACGCCCCCCTTCTACAGGATGTTCAACTTGGTAACCAACTTTGACAAGATGAACAACACAGATTACATACAGTATGCTCTGGTAAGTGTAATGTATACAACCTGTTGTACATGTATAGATTAAATATAAATGTAAAAAAAATAACTTCGCAGACAGATCCATAGTTATTTTCAAATATGATAAATAATGAAGATTTGTATGTTTGTAACTCAAAAACTACTCGACCGATTTCAAAATTGTTTTACCATTAGAATGCTATATGTTCCTGATTATTTTATAAATGCACCCATGTTAATCCGGGACAAGTAGTTTTTTTTTTTAATTAAGACTGTCGTTTTTTGTTTACGTAGACGGCCACAATGCTCACGCTATACCTCGAGCGGTGGACAAAGTTCTTTGACGAGCTGCCGTCCCGCATCCCACACTCAGTGCCGGCGGGACAGTTACGCATTTTCACCGCGGCGATGCTACTCAGGGCGCTGGGACAACTTGTGTGCAACGGACACGCGGCGTTAACTATTTCGATGTGCGGGGACGGCAATGAGGATGGTAAGTGTTTATACATAAAAAGTAATTTAATAGTATTCGCTGTGTGCGCGGTGACAGCGCCCCTAGTGACCACAGTTATTTTGGACATTAGGTCTGTGAAATTATGGCACTGGACAGTTTGATAACGATTTTCGGATTATCTTTCAGCAAATTAAATTTAAATATCTAAAAAGCTTGCGTATATTAATATAATACTAGGTTAACAGTAATATCATACTAGGTTAAGTTGCTAACTTTTTCTTTTCACAGTAATTATCCATTAATTTCTTTGCTCCAATTTCTAATTTGATGTTGGAAATAAAAAAAAACTTGCACGGACTGCTTTCCTATTGTTTCTTCACGTTATAACACATACTGTTAACTGTAAACGTAAAAATTCTCGATATAAGTCATTATATCGAGAATTTTTACGTTTTTACTTAAAAATACATTGTTTGCATGGAATTCTATGGAAATATAGCAATTTGACACATGACAATACAGAGTTCATTCGCATTTCTGCCACATCGCGCGCTGCGATCGATTTATCGTTCCCCACCACGCACTTTGCACATAGCGGATACTCTCCTCAAAATGGCACGCAGAGTTTCAGCCCTATACAAGAACAAAGTGTTCTTAAGATCTGCGCCTTTGTGACTAGTTCCGGACCTAGGGCGTTTGGATCACCTACACCTGTGGATATTGCATAAAAATTGACGTTGCATCTAATGACGCTTAGTTGTGAGGTAATCAAAGATATTTGAGCTCCTGGAAATATTGCGAAATCTCCCTGTGTATCTCCCTGAACTGAGCGAACTTGGACTGGGACGAAAATAGGGGCTCCCTCGGCCACAGGGAGATAAAATTCTATGGGAAAGGGATGGCACTGTTTCGGAGGAAAATTGTACTTAAAATCATTGAAATTGAATGGCAATTGTTTTTATTGTACAATGTGAAAAACAATAAGCACAAATACCAAGCGCAAAATTACCTTCTTAGAATATCTGAATAAAAATCTGTTTGTTAGGTCAAATGGTGGCTATGGAGAACGAAGTCAGACGCGCCACCGCGATATACCCATCGGCTGCTATGATGAACCACTCCTGCGACCCCAACATCATCAACACGTGAGTATTTATTTACCCTGAGTTCCTGTAACAAAACAATGAATCGTTTTGCATTTCAACTATACATTTTTTCTATACTGATGATCGAGAATTTGGTCCAAATTGTTATCAGGCCGCAACTTAGTATGAGCTGTACAATTATGCGGCATGGTTGAAAATGCTTTCTTTGTGAGAGATATCTTTACGGTGGGGGAGTACTTTTGACTTCACTATCGTGTGAAACCGATAAATCTCGCTCGATGTGCTATCGTTGTGTGTGTCATTTGACGCCTCGAGTCGCTCGCGATTTGTGACCATATTACACCTCCGTAATAACTTTTATTACAAACGTCTTTAATCGACTTTAAAAAAGGAGGGGGTTCTATCGACTGTATGGTTATGTCAATGCGGCATGCGCCAAGCCACATGCGGCTCTTGTGGCCGCGCGGCTATCACAGAACTATAGGATTGTATGGAATGGTCGCATGCGGCCATGACGCATCGCTCGGAAAGGGTTTCATACTTTTTTATAGTTCCATGATAGCCGCGCAGCTCCGAGGAGCAATAAATAATTAATTGTTTTAACAAACAAACCAATTACCTGTAGCCTTAAACTAAGCGTGAGCTTGTGGCTATGGTGACTAGGATAACGGATACACATACATAAATACTTTTATAAACATACATGACTTAGGTGCAAATGCTTGTGCTTATCACACAAACATTTGCCGCTTGCAGGATTCGAATCCGCAACCACTAGTTTTGTAGTCCGGGGCGCGAACCACAACGCCAAGACGGCCTCTAAAGCCTCCTGGCATTGCTCGAAAGCCTCCTTAAAGCATTCATTACACCATCCTATTTGTAGCTTCCTATCTAGGATCCTAATTAGGAAGGTACCACTGATATGCTGTCATTAGTGACAGGGTCGGCTACAGCCGTAACTACGGATATCTTCAGACAGAGTGGGGCCCCAGACACCTTCCTAGTTAGGAAACGAGCGTCCTAACTAGGAAGGCAGGTAAGCTTCCTAGTTAGGAAGCGAGCATCTTAATTAGGAAGGTAAGAACCTAAGTAGTGAACTGCGATTCATCATCATTATCATATCAGCCTATTGCAGTCCACTGTTGGACATAGGCCTCTTCAAGACTGCGCCAACTTTCATGGAACGGCGATTACATCTTCATATTTCGTAAGTTGGATTCTACGCAAATGGGATGGTGTAATAAGCGCTTTACGATAACGACTGTTTGGTTTATCCGTCAGCTTCTACAAAGGCCGGTTGGTGGTAGTAAGTGCGCGCGAGACGGCTGGCGGGTCGGAGGTGCTGAACTGCTACGGGCCGCACCGCGCACGCGAGTCGCACGCGCACCGCCGCGCCGCCCTGCGCGCGCAGTACTGCTTCACGTGCGCCTGCGCCGCCTGTACCGACCCCGACAGGCGAGACTTTGTGGCAAGTGTACCATAGCTTACGTATTAGTTCGTCAGCTTCAACAATGGTCGCCTAGTAGCGATGAGTGGTACAGCCGACCAAATTGAATCATGACCCACCTTATGGTCATTTTTCTACTGTCATTCTATACAAGTAAGTTGAAATTCGCTTGAACATACATTTCCTAGAAACGAACGTGTCATCATTTTATTAGACACTGACAGTCACTGACAAGGCAATGGTCGCTATCTGTACGAATAAGTTTGTATGAAAATCGGCGAGAACTTCATTTCATGTGGGTAAGGGTTGCAATGCAACACACAAGTAGGTAGGTAGATATTCGGGATTCGGCACGGCCGGGCGCCAAGTCTGTATTGGGAACCAGTTTCTTTTATAAAAGTTCCACTGGGACTTGTGTTTGCCATGATGAAATAAAACAGTATACTTAGTTAAAGAAAATAATATTTATTTTAAGTATATATTTAACAAGTGGCATTAAATTGGTAAAGTGAAAAGTAACCCGATTAGACGACAAATGTCACTTCCCCAATCCAAACACCACAAATTTTCATCTGGGGACCTAGACGGCCATGGAATAAGAGTGAATGCATCTTCATGCGAGGTAAACCAATTCGAGACAATTCTGGCGGTATGCACTGGACAGTTATCATGAACAAAGGAGACTTCTGGCACTTCTTCACGCAAGCAAACTGTTAGCAAAGTCGGTAACATTGATTCTTACATTAAATTGACATAGCTTATAGCGTTATGACGAGGAGAAATTTGAACAAGTTTTCCGACACTTCCAGCATCCATCCAGGCACACATGTTAGCTGAAATTCAGCTGGATAATTGGTTGGGCACAACGTGATCCTCTGTGTATCGCGTGTTATCGTAACGCCACGAAGTTAAGCGACCATGTTGAGACGAGCGAAATGATTTCTCGTCTGTAAATATGTTATCCGTAATAGTGTTGCATTTCCGTTCTCTTCCGTTCCGTTCTTGATTCGATGAACGCCATGATTATGTCGTCGTCTGTCTTCGAGGGTACCCTCTTTAGCATGCCGGCTGATCCAGGTTCTGACTGTGTTCCGACTTATTCTTAGCTGTTTGTTCTGCCAAATTGGCCATTATAAGATTTGTTTGTAGATATTGACTTAGGTTTTTATAAAATTTCTGACTTACTAGTAGGTATACTTGACATTTGACACACGACGTTTTTTATTTTTTAAATTATAATACATTTTTCTTCGTAGTGAAAAGAGTTTGGATTATGGACTTATTTTAAATTCATATTAAGACTGGTTTATCTAAAACATGTCTAGTGCAGTTATAATAAAGGTTAAACTTGCATAAATCTCTGACCCGTTATGACGCATTTTTATTCATATTTAAAACGTACTATGTGCAACATGCATGACAGCGAAGAAAACCTTACTACATTTATAAATGCAAGGGGATAATCGGCAAAGTGGATCATGATTCAATTTGCTCGACTGTACGTCGTGCTGAACCTACGGACCGCGATGCCAGTACTGCTTCACGTGCGCCTGCGCGCGTACCGCCGTGTCACACACAGATTGGACTTTGTGGCAAGCCTATATAATAGTTTACCTATTTGGCCAAAAATCTGGTTGTCATAGTGTACGCGCTCTATTTCATTAAAGTTTCATTTGATCGACCGAGTTTGCCCGATGATGCCCGAGCATAATTTGGGTGATAACGGCTTCGGCGTACGCCAGCCGTTACACAAGCTTTGCCGCTCCGGTGCGTCATCGCTGCGACGCCGTAGTTTACGTTTAAATCTTTTCTTGTTAAATTAATTCTTGTTTAAAACAGCTTTTATTACGTGGGAATAGACGCGGTCTAACGTAATTTGACGTGCGGCCGTGTGTACACACATTCACAACCTAATATTCATCATCACTTCTCTCACACAGAACCTCTTCAGCGCGTACGCATGCCAGTCATGCAAGGGTCCAGTGACCTGCTCCAGCAGTGGTACTACGCGTTGTCCACAGTGCCGAGCCGAGTTCCGTGTGGAACGTGCCTTAGATGCGTTGGACCGCGCTAGAGAACTACTGGCAGAGGCCAATAGGGCCATATTACCGACCGAAAAGTTCGAGAAGGCACAAGCAGCGCTCAAACTGCAACAGCACGCGTTGCACAGACACCACGCCTCGTTGAAAGACTCGACAGATAAAGTGGCCAGACTTTATGCTGAATATGGTAAGCGTGAACTTTTCAGTTATAAAATTTTTCAAAGCCAATAAACTTCAACTTAGAAGTTAAAAAAGGTTCAAGCATCTATATTAGTTTTTTAGTTAATCACTTGAGAAGGCACAAACGCTCCTCAAACTGAAACAATACGCGTTACACAGACGCCATGCCTCGTTGTGAGACTCTACTTTAGATTAACCATACCTGTAAATATTGTATGAAACTTACAGGCGCAGAAATTTTCAAGTACAATAATTTTGGAGGCTGGAAATCCAACTATGCGTTTACATTATCCTACTGCCGACGAGAAAAACAAAAGTAAAACCATATTATTTTTCCAGGTGAATACACCAAGAGCGTGGAGCTGATAAAGCAAAACATTCAAAGTCTTGAATATCAGTTTGGATCATTCAGTGCTGAGGTTTGTACTTGTATTTTCTTTGATACTTAGGTATAAGAAACTTTTGTAATCGTATCTAATACTAGCTGTTGCCCGCGACTTCGTCTGCGTAGAAGTAGACTCAATGATTCAAAAAACTAAGGTAAAGCGAATCATACTAGCTCAATAATCACTAAGTCTCGAAAAATAGTTGATCTATGATTATTACATATTAAGATTTGTGCGTTGAAATGAAATATGTCTTTGGTTGTTTTAGGTGGCCCACGAGCTCAGGAAATTGTCAGACGTAATGTTGCAGAGACTCGTCACTGCACCGCATAGTACAGAATACAGGTACTTGGTGCTTTATAGTCCGTAGTTACAAGTTGATGCGTGACTTCCTGCCCCATTTGAGGTGCGGGGGAAAACGCCAATCGCACGTGACTTTTAAAGGAATTCCCGTTTTCGCAACACCAGCCGTCCCCGCTAACATCTAGCATGCCTTGCTTCCGCCCGCACCTCTGCCGATCGCAGGAAGGCCTCGCACGAACTTGTCGAACTATAACAAGAGACGTAAAAGTATCCTATCGCAATCTGAGAATAATTCATTTATTTTCAGAAGTTTAGCCAACGGCCCATTTGCGCGACTAATCCGGACTTGTTCAAGGCCTATTATCTGAGTTAAAAGCCCATTTACGCAAGTCTGGATTAGCTAATTCCGGAGGTCCACTTGCTCCAGCCCGGATTAGCTAAGCTTGAATAGCGCAAGGCCTATTATCTGTGTTGAAAGCCCATTTGTGCAAGTCCGGATTACCTAATCCAGAACCACGCTAGTGGCCCGTATGTTATTCATTTAGCATACTATTTAAAAAATCACTCACTCACACGCTTATATAATTGTCTAAAAGACTTGTGTTAATGTCTAAAAACAGAGAAACCGATACTTATTTTACCGAAAGGACTTGTCCTCTTTTTGTATGGAGGCTGGTTTTTATTCCAAGATATCACCAACCACCAATAACCTAAAATTTATCTTTAAGCTACATAAATATGAAACACGTAACCATAGAAATCAGAATTTTAAACGCCTTGTTACAGGCATTATCCATTGATCACTTACTTGTATTTCCAGGCTGTATGCCTATGTACCATTGCCTTTCCACTGGTGGATAAATACTACTAGGTACTACCACAGATTATATAATAGGTACTACTGTCAATGGAATGACAATTTTGCTGTAATTTTTTTTTTCATGCGTTAGTTGATATAGGCGAAGGTGCGGTTTCTGTACAGATAAAGAGAAAAAATAATTTCAATTTTTCTCTAAATCGGAAGCCTTTAAAAATACTTTAATTGTGCAGAAAGGCTAGTTTTTGTGAACTCTTTCATATAATATTAAGTTTATTCTGGTTAGAAATATTGACGAATAAAAAACCATTAATGGACAAGTCCTTTGCAGAGAATGGTGTCTCGAAACCCACAAAATAATCAAGAAGGCAGTCCAGCTGACAGACCTCAACTATGGATCTTGGGAGCCGATGGTCAAGAACCTAAAGTACTGGGAGAGATTCGTCGCGTCCCTAGTCAAGGAAGGGCGAAGCGCTGACCTGGCTGACAGCATTCACCATAACTTACACTACAATCTTAAGATTTAGGCTCTCTTTTAAGTCCGCTAGATCTTAATACGCACCAGTAGAAAACATATGCAACGACTTCGAAAGCTAGTAAATTTTTTGAAACCCCAGATAACGAATTCCCTTATAGAAGAGTTAGTTTAGGAACGTTAAACGAAATAGACTATATTACCTCACCTATAAGTGAGTATGGTGATCAAAATTTACAAATATTATTCCATCAGCCTTTTGTGCCTCTGTATTGCAGGTATCGTATATTTACAGTTTTCTTATACACGTCTATTATGAACACAATGGGGCTCGAGACGATCAATGGCGATTGACAATATTCACGTTATTGATGGACCAAATGATGTTTCAATTGACTGTGCGAATGATGGACATTCAATCGACGCGTCAATTGCTCGCCGCCATTTTGCCTTCTGTCGACTAATGTAGATGTTGAATTTTGACCGAGCTATTGTCAATGGGCTTCAATAAAATTTTTCATCATTCGCCGTCAATTACGTAGTTGCAAATGACAATCGCTTCAATGTCTCGGTAGACGATCATGCGGCCCATCAATAACTTCAATATTGACAATCGCAATTGATCTTCTCGGGGCCACTTAACTGCTGACACAACAGGGTTGTCACAACCGACATGATTCGTTGAAATCAAATTAAAAATCCTGTGGTTTTATCTATAAGTAAATGTACTTAGCACTTGATTAGGAGACAACGTAATATAGATTATTATTGTTTCGCAGTACCAGTTTTTCAGGACCTCGGTCGTTTATGCAAGTTATTTTGATATCATGTTATTTGTCTTTTACAGACCAAACTTTTTTATCAGTGTCGTATTTTCATAAATTACAGTTTATTTAAAGATATATTTCAACAAGCTAAAAATGAGCTTGTTGATTGTGAAATGTATAATACATAAAAATTAAAGAAAAGATGCCTAATAATAACAATAAGATTGACTACAGTTCAATACATTCTATGTTAAGCAAACGAATAGTGAGATTACGTGTATAAAAATAGGAGGCAAATTAAGCTGTTTATATATAGGGTATGTGACTATGTCGGTTAATAGTAATTGATTAGTTTTGTAGGTTAACTCGTTTCTAGTTCGCAATTATACAACTTTTTTAACGGGCACTCTGTTTAGACGAATACCGGTTCACACTGTTCAGTGTGTGTGTGTGGTTTTTTCCCAACCCAAAGATTTACTTTCAGTGTATTGTATAATAGGCGCTAGATTGCGATCGTAGCCTCTTTTAGCAGTCAAATAGGTGCTCTGCTCTAAAGCGAGCTAAGTTACACTATATTTTTTTCGACATTGAGTGGACATTTCTGTGAATAACTTTGATAAGTAATACTTCTGTACGGAGTACTAGTATTAATTCTGGGGCACAGTCGATGTGTATTAATTGATTTGGTAATCATTAACAATCATTACCAAAGAGCGTCTTCAGGAGTTGACTAGTTGCTATTATTAGTATTTATTTACATGAAAAAGTTGTAAATAAATCAGTTCAAAAATATATTCGATAAGTGATGCCAATAACTACAGAATAAATATTATATTGTTTGGCAAATTACTGAAAACTGTATTAATGTTGCTATGCATCTATGCGATGACATACGAAAATTATTCTTGAGAAAAGTGAATACCAACAAAAATATTTTATTACATTAGTTACGTAAGTTTCTCGATACAATGACAGTTTAGACAACGTAATTTTTTTATTAAGTCAGTGTAATAATGGCCTAGGATAAGAATGGTCATAGGATGCTAGGCCATATATTTCCACTAGTATCTCTCCACCTTACTATTCTTAAGTGTTTTTTTTTAAGTTTAATACAGCACTTTACAATTTACATCTTTGCTTAAATTTAGTTCATAAAAATATATTGGATTAACAAAAAATCATGCTATTTGGCTTGACGGTGCCTTATGTGTTTTACGACTATCATTATCTACCATTATTATTACGAGAAGTATAAAAAAACCACAAGTAACTTGCACCGTGTTGCACTGTCGATACACTATCGATATAGCTTTGTCAAATATATCGCGTGTAGGATGCAGGGATGTTATGGAGCTCCGTAACCTACAATAAAACAGTAGAAAGCCGAAATTCAGTTTGAAAGGATAGAAAATGTATAGTCCAGTGCACAACTTAGTTAGCCTATGTTTCATCTCTACGACATCGTAAAGGTCATGATTACTGAATGGCCTTCGGAGTGTGAGTCATTTTGTATCATAGTCTGCGTAGAAGTCGCGGGCAGCCACTAGTCGCAACGAAAAAATTAAGCATTTTCAATAAAACCTGCCAGAAAGCTTAGTTTCTTGACAACTACAACTACGACGTCAATCGTCGTCATAATTCAACACATTATACACCTAAATGTAGACGGGCTACGCCCTTGAATAGTTTCAAATAATTTCTTTTAAGAGGGAAGTCTAACATATTGAGTTGTTATTCTCAGCCGCGTAAACAGACACTTTTAAAAATAATATTCATAAAGTGTGTCACGCGATAAAGTGCAATCGACAAAAAATAGAAAAAAGAACCTTCTTTTACTCTCAAATATGAAATGTATATTTTTTCGAGTTTGCTAAGAGCTGTACGTCTTAGCAAACTCGAAAAAATATTCGGAATGCGCAACTTTCGTAGTTGTTTTTTTCTTTATTACTATAGAGAATAAATCATTCATTCATATTATTTGAGAGCTGCGCTCTTGTCGGTGGAGCAATTTCCATTTATTTTAGAATAAAAGTAGCCATAACGTAGCCATAGCTTATAGTTTATCATAAACTATAAGCTTTTACTTTTTGTTATTTTGGTTCATTGTCATTCATTTATAATTATTTTTATAACTTAAGCAATTATTTTGCAAGTTATTACGAAATTTAATTAAATTCAATGTTATTCATTTGACATATTTTGTCGATAAGGTCTACTTTCACATTCTTTTGAAATTCAGGATTGCACTTTACCGCGGGCACACTTTTTTATCCTAGTGTTTACACTTACTTTATCCAAATCAGAAACGTCATATCCATAACATCCCTGTAGTTGTAAACGTAACAGTAGTATCCCTCCTTCTTGCCCATGTGTAGTTTTAGTATATAGTTTTTTATTTGTTTTACCACTAATACTACCTACGATGGCTATGTTTTTTGTTTTATTAACGCTGCTGACAACGGTGTAGCTTGCCTTGTATTTGAATTTGTCGGGGGCCCCAAAATAACGTAATCTCTAGGTGTAAATTATTCGACAGTTTCCTTTAAAAAATGACTATAATTATTTTTGCTATTGCTCTACATTAAAAGTTTTTCACCAAAGCGGACCGTTCACCTCCCAAACTCATCGACTGTACATGACGTGGACGATTTGTGGCACTTCTGGACCCCAAATGCAAAATATTTGCTTGTACACGTTAGGAGCCCTCTCTGATTCACACGGCTGATACCGCGCAGCTGCTGGCAATAGAACACATACGTAAAAAATAATGCACTAATTACTTTATGGTGTGGTGTGTCTCGGGACTTACAAATTGCATTGTGTTGGTGTTTTAGTGATACTTATCAAATTGTTTCATTTGTTGTATATTCTTTTATTGAATCAATTTCTGGGCCCGTAGACAAGATGCAATCTATTCTAAATCAAAGTTCGCTATCGCTATACTCGGCCCGGCGAACCTTGATCTCTATGACATTGACAGTTATTCCTACGACACAACATTGTAGTGGCGTCACCGGTACATTAGAATCGAATTAGAGGCTTCTAAAAATGTCATTAATATAATTTCGGTAGACACATGTCATTAAAATGATATTCCGTCGGAATTATAACAATTCTTAACATTTACAAGAAATGATCTCAATCAGACTTTACGTTTACGTCTTGCAAAAGTTACTTCGTTTGGAAGATATCGACTAGTGCGGAAAAATATCGATAAACAAATGTCGATAATGGAAACGAGTGCACATGATTTATAATCAACCGACGACCGTCTTGGTGTAGTGGCTCGCGCCACGGACTTATAAACCAGGCGGTTGCGGGTTCGAATCCCGCAAGGGGCAAATGTTTGTGTGATGAGCACGAGCATTTGTACCTAAGTCATGGATGTTTATAAAAGTATTTAAGTATGTCTGTCCGTTATCCTAGTCACCATAGCACAAGCTCACGCTTAGTATGAGGCTAAGTAATTGGTGAGTTTGTTGGAACAATTTATTTATTATTTTATTATAATCATTTAAGTTATAAAAAAATTAAGTTACATCGACACTACCCATCACTAACATGAACTGTCATAGGAATCAAGGTTCGCCGGGCCGAGAATAACAAACTGTATGAAACTTACGCCATCGAAACATCACGTGACTTGAAAACATTTTTGACATTTTGTTGGCGATAGCAAAGTTCGCTGTAGAAATATTTTATCTTGTCTAAGGGCCCTCAGGTTCTAATCTGATTGATATTTGTTTACCCAGTAACATAAATCTACTCTAGAAAAGTAATAAAATTTTATTATCGAACGTTATTTTTATGTTGATGTGCCTCATCAATAACAGACCGACAGTTGGTAAAATACATTGTAAGAGTGACAAAAGTACACATTACTAATTATAGCACACCAGTAGAACACTGAACCCTTTCGAGATAAGTGAATTAGACGTTGCTGCTGACCTCGATCATAGAAAGAATAGATAAGGAATGGGGGCGTGATCCTCGCGATCGCGACATGGTCAAAAGGAACTTTCAATCTCCGCAGCTGGTTGGTCACATTTCACAGTCATGCGTGCGTGCACTACTCTGTTTATGCCTACAAGAAAATACTTCTTTGCCCAGCTGTGGACTCTATACAGGCCTACTTTTATATGCCCAAAAGAATGTTCTCGCAGTTGTAACGCCACACACATGAATGACACAGATTCGCGAAGGATTACCGAGCTAGTTTGTACATATCTCTTTATTTTCTGACAGCTATCGACTTAAATATTCTAAGCTAGGAATAAAACAAAGGCAGAAACTTCTCTAATTATAATTTATTAAAGGCATGACTTGCAATTTTAGTTCGTAACTATCCTAGTATTTCTATACATTATACAACTACATATAAGAACTTATCTAAAACAATATAGATTAAAGTTTACATTTACAGTTTTAAAGTGATCTTTACAGCACTCTTAATAGCATACCTATAGGTAACAAAAATTAATAAAACTAAGCCAAACAATTAAAATTACAAAAACCTGTAGCTATGTTGTTTTGACATAATTACCATTTCAAGCTTATCAGTAATAATGCACGTAACACCATGTCATACTTGGTTGACTTCCTCCCCACTTATATGACGTGGTTTATGAATAACCCCTTAAATTAGTATACCATGTCCAAAATTGGATACTAAAAATATTTCTTATAAGTTTAGCAGGTTTATAAATAAAAGTAATTGCTGGAAATAGGTATTCACATTTTATTATGATAAAAATGCAAAATCAAGTTCTTGGTTTGCTTTTGAAATCTATTTAATTATTTGAAAATTCAATGGAAATCTTAACATTTTTGAGTAGTCAATATTACTTAAAAATGTTAAGATTTCCATTTCAGAATATTTAAAAAAAAATATGCTGTAGGTACTGATGCTGACGCTGCGACAGAATTCACCCAACGAGCTTTTTCGACAAGAATGAAGAGATTGAATTACTTGCAGTCTGCATGTTGATTCACTCTCTGCACGATACAGTCTTCAAGATTGAAGATTTCGGTAAACGAGCCTGCAGTAAATTCATTGCTAATAGGAATAATGCCGTTTGTGACAACAATAAACATTAGGACTTGTTTGCTGTCGATTTCAGCAGCTTCAACATATTTACTCTGTTCTGTAGATCATAGACATAAATGATGTAAGTAATCTCTTGGTAATAGCACTACTTGAAAATATTAATATTTCTTTAACGACAAAACATGAATTGTAAAGTTGTATCTACGGAATTGCTACGATTGCATTTAGAGATTGTTTTAAGTTGTCAGATCGGTTATTGGCACGCTGCAATCCGTCCATTGCAAACAGAGGTCCAGTCTTTATTAACATGATATAATCAAAGGTTTTAAGCTAGTTTTTTCAATTCTTAGAAAGCTTATTGGCACACTTGATTTAATAGTTTTTTTCAGTAAAATATTGTCTATTATCCGGATTGGTTATCAACTAATAAGATACGATATACAGATTGTTTGGAATATCTGTGCAAAGCTTTAAAGGAAAGCTTCTATTTAAAACCATTTGAGCTATACTTGCCTTAGACGAAGCCTGAAAACTTAAAACCAAATTTTTATCGTTTTGGATTAAAAATTACGTACAATTGCTTAGTTGATAATTAAACCTATCTTAAATGATTAATTCTATTTGATTTTTATATATCGCGGCGAACATTTTGAACATGAAAAATAAATTTCTGTTAAAATGTTATTTTAATTAAGAACACCTTGAAAGGAATTGTCAGACTTCGTCTAAGACAAGTATCTCTAAAGGCTCAAATGGTTCTAAATTGTCTATAGTAGTTTTCGTTTAAATCTTTACACTTATCTTCCAAACACCATGTATTTATGTATATTAAATATTTCTTAATTCTTTACAGATTTTGCAACTAAACACATTATCACTTATCCATCTAAAAATAATTAAAATCAAGTCAAGGGCTAGGCAACCCTGAAATATTGTTCGATCGTTTAAGGCGGTCCTGCACGAAATTGAGAAAATTAACGTATTTCTTAATCACTTGTACGATGAGCTGAATTAGTTAAATACATTAAAACAACTTATTTACGTTAGCCTAATCATTGCACAAGGTCAAGAGTTGAAACAAATTCTTTATGATATAATAAACATGACTTGTAGCTAATGATATCTAAGAGCATTTTTTTTAAAACTTGGTGATTTACGCATGAAACAATAATTTGTACAAGAAAATGATTGTATTGATATTTCGCAGGTCTTTTTAATATATACGGATTAAATATTAATATGAAAATATTTTAACACTTCAGTTTTTTACACAAATTTCTGATGGTTTTGCGCATTGCGCAGAATAAAACTATTGTTCTAATTAAATCATCTGTACCGTTACCACAGAATAAGTACTAGTACTCCGTACAGAAGTATGACTTTGCAATGAAATTCAAAGAAATATCTACTCAATGTTGTCAACGATATGGTGTAATTCAGTTCGCCTCAGACTCAAGCACATTTTCGTGTAGACACTTACAGAAACACATTGCAAGATAATTTTATTTTTATAACTCTGGAATATGATTCATAATACACTAAACCTATTCAGTGACGTACTATCACGCAACGCGATAGGGTTGACTGCCACAATAAGCTACTTACGCCATCTAGCGCATCTTTCTAAGACTTTATTCATGCTCCAACCACCAGCAATCTAGTGTCGCGCACTGCCGGTGAATAAAACGCGCGAGCGTGTCGCTGCCGGCTAGCGACACCCAACTTGTTTAGTCCCTTACCAAGGGGTCGCCGCGCGTAGGTACGTTTTTGCTACCTACGCGGGAAGATACACAGGCCTGCCGTTACCATGAGTTTACGGCGGTTTTACTCGCTAGCGACGACGTAAAAAAAGTGTATGGAAAATTGCACAGCGCGTCTAGCGGTTACTTGGAGAACTAAAATTTTCTATACACTTTTTTTACGTCGTCGCTAGCGAGTAAAACTACCGTAAACTCATGGTAACGGTACAAGTCTAAAACTTTAAAGAAAATGGATCTAACTACTAATATTAATAAGTTCGAATCTGTTTGAAGATCGTTTAGACTTAATCGACTTACTTCGCGCTGCACCCCCTTAAATAAAAACCGATCAAGGGTGCTATTATGTAAATGACTTGTTTTTAAAAGACGATTACTGTCGAACTGTTGCCGCACGATAACAGGACGGTTGTTCGACTTTCGCACCCCAAAGAACTAAGCATGCTGAGGCCCGGTGACATTAATTGATTCGTGATGATTCGTCACAAATAAAACAAACCTGAGCAGATTCGATAGTAACTTGTATGTATTTTTTTATAGTCCGACAAATTCATGCGCGACTTTGCGGAGCGAATGACGTGCGGGTGGCAAGGCTTGCTAGATGTCAGCGGGGACGGGCAATATTGCAGAAAAGGAGATTTCCTCGGCGCTTCCTCGCCCCCTGCGCGACTTTCGCTCCACAGGAGTGCCGCCCACGCACCTACCTAATTTGATTTACTAAACTGGGGTTTTTATTTGTTTGGTACATATTACCATTACCAACATTTCATGTAATAATATATGTAAGTAATTAAATATCGCAATAACCACAGTCCAATTTACTCTATACTAGACGTTGCCGTTTGACCACTAAATGATTTAATTAATATAACAGTAACTGCCGTAATCAGAGACGTCAATTTAAGTAAATCCTTCATGAAGTCTCATGCAGTCTATTTTCTATTTCATCGACAAAGTGACAGAACGAGACATCATCAAAGATTAATTGAATTGACGTCTCTGGGTGCGGCAGTAAGACCTGATAACACTAACGAGGGAAGTGTAAAATACAATACTATTTTGACAAAGTTAACATCCAATGAGTTAACAGTTTGTGTACATAATTCCTATTTTACGATTTTTTGTTTGTCAAATATACAATATGTAGGAATAAAGCCATAACATTATAATGTACAATTTACATGAGAGTTATAAATCCTAATTTTCAAAAAAATAACAGTACATTATTTCATAGCATGCATTGGTAAAGTTATCAATCAATAAAACAAAAAAGTATACAACTTATGTATTTCTTAATGATTGTTTCACTCTGAGCGTACACATGCTATTGGCAGCTTTTTATTGCGATTATTATGTCTTATTATTAGACAAAATAATCACAATAAAATGTAAAGTTAGACATATATAAGAACGGTCGGCTAAGAAAGTGGTTTACCATCCTACGGTTGAAAATCATTGGCGTTAGAACAACGGGGTAGAATAATAAAATATTCTGATGTGCATCTATTTCATTGTTAAAAAGGTAATAAATCCATGAGCGAGTTCAACCTTATCGCTGTTTTACTTACACGTGACATTTTGTCAAAACTGGTAAACCACTTTCTTGCCCGACCATACCTATTATTGAGTAAAAAAGTACGTTTTTTTTTAAATCAATAATTAATTAGGTAATCATAATTTACAAAAAAAACCAGTACATTGTTTAAAAAAGTACAATGTGTATGCTTGCTATGTATTAGTCAAGTTATCAATACAACAAATAATTAGTAATAGGGTCCCGTTTTTATTCTTTGGGTACGGAACCCTAAAAAGGAAATAAAATTATGTCTTGTTAAAACGATTCTTTTAAAAGTTTCACGCACATTATATTCGAGTCTATAATCGCTATGTGCGAAGTGAATGGCCGCCAATGCGACCGCAGTTCGCAGCGCGCGACTATCATGCGTTCGTCCAAACGACTCTCACATACTGTGCTCACACTCATTTCTTCCCTTTTTGCATTGTTTGTGGTTGGATGTTTTTTTTAAATACCTAATAATAAGCAAACATTTGACCGCTATCTCACCTGAATGGTAAGCGGCGATGCGGCCGAGGATGGGTCATGTCTGACTAGTAAAGTAGTAGTACGGTCGGCAGCACGTCAGGTTACCCATGTGACATACGACCATACCATTTATTGCGTAGAGAATAAAAGCGATCTCAGGGTCAAAGTGGCATAGACTAACGTGCGGCCGTGTGGACGTAAGGATTTTGAATAGATTTAATTCCCGTAGTAAATTACTTTGTTTCATATGCACCACAGACTTTTTAACCTCTCGTATGCTGAAGCGTAGATCTCCGCGCACCCCATTAAGTGCTTAAGCGTAGATCTACGCGCCGGTCACATGCGACATGTTTTATTCGATTTTAAAATTAAAACATTTCGGAATAAGGTCTATATTTCTTTATTTTTATTCCCTGATAAATGAACGAACTTTTAAAAAAATCACTCATTGACTGAAGCCCACAGAACCGTTTTTATGGCTAATTAAAATTCGAACTCCAAGAGTGACGAGGGTCGTAATTTTGAGTGCGAAAAAACCTCCTTTTTGTAAGAAAAAACAACTTGGAGGTGTGTTTATATTATATTTTATGCTTGTTTATTCAATTTAGAACTAAAAACTGTACAAAACACAAGTTTATACTTCACTTTTACATGAAAAATATTTCTTCAAATGAGCTGACCCGTGTAACTGTTGTAAGGAGCCGATTTATTTTACTGGTTTGTAAATAGTACGTTTCTTGTAATGCTTTGTTGATATAACCACAGTAAAGATAATTTCCTCGGCAAAGTAGATTTGTAATAAAAGACCATATCAAAACCTAATAAAATACATAGAATCAATTTTATTTCGACGGTTAGCGAATTTACACGCACACATACACAGAGCAAGATGGACGACGTAGCGCATACGTATACGACGTCAACCGTGTTGATATACAGGTTGTCGCTACTTTTATCCCGACCCTGCTACGCTGAAGCGCATATATACGCGCTCACGATAATTCTCACACTCATCACTTTACTGTGTACTTTTCAATAATTACGGAGATACAGCTATAATAGTAATAATTTGGTACTAATATTGTCAGAAAATAAGTAGTCTCTAAGTAAAATATTCCAAAAGTATTTATTTGTACTTCAGAAACTGGCATAAGTAATTTAATTATACTTGGTTATCATATGTTAGAATATTTTATTTCGGCGCTTAGCGCTAAAAATGTAAAAAATATATCATAATAACGCCATGTTTTCACATGAAAATGTATGAATAAGACTAATAAAAGGTGTTTTGAATTTTATTTAATAAAAGTTGACTATTGTATAACAAAAGTTGACAAACCCTCAGCGAGCACAAAAGTAAACCACCTGTATAGCAGCGTAGATATACGCTTACGCAGTTAGCAGTTCCCAAGAGGAGCGCAGCTCTACGCTTCCGCACCCGAGAGTTAGAAAACCTCGAATTGTATCTATAACAAGGCCTTGTCAAATGGGGTACTAAATTGGTATTTGCTAGAAAAACTATATTATTTCTGTGAATTATGCACTTTTTGTGCATTATAATTAAAAAATGATATATTTTTAATACTACGTTACTAACCAAGTACTAAGTTACATCAAATACTGCGCCATTTGGGCTCCAGATGAATAAGAAAGTTGAGTTTGAACCAGTGCCAACTGTCAAATTTTTTGCAGTGATGTGTGATTTTCTAATAAGAATTTATAAGAACATTTGTACTAAGGGCATTGTGTTTTTCATATCAATAGATTGATTGTTTATTGTTTTATAGGGTAAAGTAAATGTAAACAAAAAATAACTTAAGAAAATATTTGAAATCTCTTCGTTTCTACAGGTAGTGTGGTAAGTTGCATATACGGTCCAAATACCTATTAAAAAGAAAATAATAAGAAATGTTTCAGCTTTAGGTTTCACATAAGAGAATACATTGGTTATCCTACTTTTACAATAAATCATTGAATGATTGACTTTCAAAGAATTTTATCAGATAAATTCCAATAAATTTGGCACCCTACTCAGTGCGCTCTCGAAGCGCGCCATATTGCCGCAGACGACGGGTACAAATTTGTGCGGCTTCCAGCATAGGAGGGGTTAAGTAAGGATGAGAACAAACACGTTAAGGTAAACTGTGGCATCTTATTAAATATGGTTTAATGTGCTGGCCACATACATACTAATACTTGGTTTAATTCGATAAAAAATGAGCCGAAAATAGTTATCTACCTCTTTTTCAATGGCGAGCGAACGTAAATTTCCTGCCGACTAAAATTGACAGATAAAACTTTCCGTCCTGAATGGTATAGGCGGCGCTGTCATCACGCACATAGCAAATATTACAGATCTCGTCCAAAACATGTAGTTCTTAGTCTTTGCAAAAATATTATAAAACGTCTCTATTATCTAAATTCAAACAGAAGACATTCTTTTTAATTGGTGTCCATGTTTGTGCAGTTGTCCCCATCTGCGGTGTAAACTATTAATTATCCTGTACAGCTTGGCCAGACAGAAACCATTGTGCACACTATCAATGGCGGTGGCAAAGTGACATGGAAAATCTTATATTCTAAGATAATAATGGCAATGGAATTTCGTTCCTGGTGCGTTATTTGATTATATAATATGGTATATTATAGGTTCGATTCCAATGTGCTCAGTCTAAAGACTAATTTTAAGTTCAGTCTATTTCCGTGCTAAACAACCGATGAGGCAGACTACAATAATGTAGTTACGTCAGATTAATCACCTGCTAGTTGTTGTGGAAAATACAAAATGACAATTAAGTGATACTACAATGCCCTCATTATAATAAATATAGCAATAGTTGTTTTGTCTTTGGAAAGGACACTGACAAATTAAATAAATTCTCCTTAAATTGTTATCATTTTCCTATTTTATTTATTTTATATAGGTATTTATTTATATTTCTCTTAGTAATTTGAAAAAAGAAATATAAAGCAAATAATATATGGAGTGCTGCCATATATTATTTTCTTTATATTTCTCTCTTCATAATAATCATTAGAATCGACACCGTTTTTTTCACATACGTGAGGCGCACACATACAATTAAGTTATAAATCTATAAAAAAAAACATTTTAGCAATAAAATTCTTAAGTCGCCATTGGGTAGTGTTTCGGTAATTGGCTTCTGACTGAGGTATCAGTGCTTAGCTTTAGGGTGTTACCAGAATATATAAATACCAGTCGATTGATGTTGATCGACTGGTCTGGTAACTTTAATTGATCTACAGATACTGTTCCACTACTGGCACCGGTCGACGTTGATCGATTAACGCCGGCTATATTCCATCAGTTTCTTTCAAAATGTACGCGTTGTTGTTGGCCAGTACGATGTTGCTCGTACTATTATTACGGAGACGCAAACGCAGAAGACTGAATGCGACCATTTTTTAAAGCCAAAGATCGCTTATCTTATCCAAATGACATTTTAAATAGCGGTTTTTATTATGCTTTTCCAATTTGGATGTTTACAAAACTATCGATCGACGTCGACTATTCCATTCTTCCATCGATCGATGCCGTCGATCGACGATCGATCGATTTGTCTGGTAGAAACTATCGATCGACGTAGACTATTCCATTCTACCATCAATCGATGCCGTCGATCGACGATCGATCGATTGGTCTGGTAACACCCTTATGTACGAAATACAGTCCAAACATTCACTCTCAAATCTATGTTTAAAAGAAATTAGTAAACTTTTCGTTGTTAGTGACAGGCATTTAATAAAACGTACGATTGTAATAAACTATTAAATTTACATCTTAATTTAATAACTACCATAATAATTTTATGTTAAAATATTGTTAATTACTTGACAATTTAGTGATGAAACATAATAAACATGATACATCATGAAAAACATTACACAACAGTGCAAAATAGAATTTATACATTTATTAATTTAAACTTATGGTTGCTCGCGACTTCGTCTGCGTGCGACTCGATGATACAAATCGTATAATACTTGTTCTTTTATCGCCAGTTATCGTGACTTCTTATTTGTACTGAGTCGTATGGTGAAGGTAGGTCACCCCGTATTTCATGATATACCTACTTATTTTATCGAGATAAAACATAGCCTAGATTGACCAGACTTTACATGTTCAAATTCTGGTATGAGGATTAAAATTATTTCAGCCGATTCAAAGTCTATGAGGAACACATTACGGACTAAAAATTAAAAACTATATTTTTGTACCCCATCCGTCCTGGGAGGTATTTTGAGATTATTAAAATCAATGTACAGAATTCGACTTTTTACAGTTTTATTATATGTATAGATGTGTATTCCACGTCCTGCGTCCGTATACCACGATTTACAATAAAAACACATAAAATGGTTCTTTGCACGTGCTTCGCATGCGTGCCAAACCCATGCGTCAGAAAATCAGCATGACTAAAAACGCCAAAGGATTGTGTACGAATGTCCTTGATGGATTCTTGCCGCACCTCTTTCTATACTATACTCAGCCCGGCGAACCTTGATCCCTATGACATCGACAGTTATTCCTACGACACAACCTTGTAGTGGCGTCACCGTTACATTAGAATCGAATTGGAGGCTTCTAAAAATGCCATCTATTAAATTTCGGTAGATATATGCCATTACTGATATTCCGTCGGAATTATAACAAATCTCAACATTTACAAGAAATTATCTCAGACTTTACGTTTACGTCCTGCAAAAGTTACTTCGTTTGGAAGATATCGACTAGTGCGGAAAAATATCGATAAACAAATGTCGATAATGGAAACGATTGTACATGATTTATAATAATTTAAGTAATAGGTGCTGAATGTTAAAAAGTGGCATGAAATTGTTTTTTCATCTGACCTGTTCGGAAAGTTGAACTTTCATGTGTATATAGCCGGATGGGAAATAGCTTTTCCCTCCTACTTTATACTCCTACTATTGAATAAAAAGCCACTATCGAGAGTACCGATAGTTATTGCAATAGTCAGAGCTGTATCAGCTTTAGTGTTTTTTTTATTGAACTTTGATACTATCGATAGTATTGCTATGTGTCGTGTATTTGTATTTATATTAACTATCGATACTATCATTACTATCGGTAGACTATCGATACAATTGCTTTTGCCTTGGCTATCCATAGTCTATCGATATTCTATAGATACTATTGCTTTTGCCTAGGCTATCGATATTTTATCGATACTATTGCTTTTGCCTCAACTATCGATAGTCGATCGATACTATCGATATTCTATCGATACTATTGCTTTTGCCTAGACTATCGATATTTTATCGATACTATAGCTTTTGCCTCAACTGTTGATAGTCTTCGTTACTATCGATATTTTATAGTTACTATTGCTTTTGCCTCAACTATCGATATTCTATCGACACTATTGCTTTTGCCTTAACTATCGATAGTGGACTATCGAGCGGCAACGCTAACCACATTGGCGCCGCTCGCGGACCAAGTGAAACGCCAAAATATACCGGTCGGGCGCTTCGCGGATATGAAATGGAAAGCACCTTTGATTGCACCACATAAAAAAAGAAATGCACTATTTCTTTCCTCACAGTCGAAATGAAAAATAGTATGTTTAACTCGGTTCAAAGCACCCATTCCACTCTTGAGCTATTGGCGCTCTCACTTCGTTCGAGCGCCAGAAACTTCTCGAGTTGAATGGTCACTTTCGTCCCTTGTATAACAATCTACTATTATTTCACTCAAATTTATAAAATGCAAGTCACGCCTTTGCCTATAAAAAGTTAAGTTACATCGACACGACCCATCACTAACATGAACTGTCATAGGGATCAAGGTTCGCCGGGCCGAGTGTAGTTTAACCATCCACGAAAAATAAAATAGAGCTACGAAATAGCGGGCCGTCCTGCCAAAAGTATTCTGTTGCTTATTAAAAGGATGGTCCTACCACTAGGCATTTTGAGTACCTAATTTACTTTCATGAAGCGAAATAAATTATTTTTTATTTCATTTCAACCACTTGAAAATGAAACAACGTATTTAAATGGTAATAGGGAATTGAGGGTAATTTAAAAAAAATACTTGTATTAGATATCTACATTAATAAGTTATTTATTAAAGTAGTTTTCTAAAATGCAAAGAAATTGTCATTGCCACTACTGTGTTACGCAAAAATAAAATGGTAGCAAGGGGTTCTGGAGACAGCTCAAAACTATCTCAGTTTTCTTGTTTTCAGTTTGGAAAGAATCCAAAATATCTTGAGTGTCCAGAGGCGATGAAACAAGCAGCCCAAAATTTAACCTAAAAGCTCTCAACAAGTTAATAATTACGGAACACTTAATCTGACAAATTCTTTGGGTCCCAATTTTCCTTTAGAAAGAAGATTGTACATTAGCTTTGCAATATGGATCTCATCCAAGCGCATTTCCACTTACCTATAGCCCAAGGTCAAAGACACTTGATTTCACAACTGTTATTCCTAGGCGGAAACTGCTTTAAAAGAGCAAACGCCTAAGCGCAGCACCAAATTGTGGCTCAAATGCTTACAAGTCCGAGGACCGCGATTAATTGTGTACCTGGACGATTTTCTGTTGTAGGACCAGGCCATGTCCACTTCCCACTGGACGAAATCGTAACAAATATCAGCAAAATAATAATATAATGAATTAATGTATAGTGTATGATGTAATGTTTAAAAACGCAGGACCTACATAGATCCACAGAGCTTTAAAGGACTGCTGAATTGGCACTGATGCTGAACATGTTTGAGATCAGCGCATAAACCAAGTTTTCTTAGTCATGTTGGTTACTTTTGGGACTGCCCTCGTATAAATAACAAAATTAAATAAGTGGTTATATACAATTTAAGGAGAAATTGTTCAATTTGATAGAATCTCTACCTACTTTAACAGTGTCGATGCGCATGGGACTTATTAGTGAGGGCATTAACTACCAGAATACACATATGTCTAATAACACCTGAGGGTGACCCTTACATTATTATATCTTTATTAGCTAAAGGAACTCCGCGGGTGCAACGATGCTGTAAGTACGTGACGTCAAGCAGCGTTGCCCGGACGAAACTATTAAACTAAACGCAGCACTACCTTTTCACTAAAATTAACTTCTTCCTCTTCGGGTTCTTCTTCTTCCTGTAAAACAACAAAAAATACAAAATATGAAGTCAGTAGGACAGAGTTCAGAAGTGATAAAAATAATGGTTACACTACCTAGTACAATTAGTGCGATCTTTATGGTAGGTACTAAGCTAGCTTCTTATGTGAGGACCATGGGTCAGATGCTGCACCATAGATTATAGTCAATAGGTTACATTTACATGATAATAAATGAGCTCTCAGATTTTTGAGTTCTGGCCATGTTTCTGGTCAAGATCCAGGCTTAGGCTTTGGTCCAACGCCGACTTCACAAATTAGTAAAACTTAATTACCCTTAACACAAAAACGGACGAAACAAAGGCAACTATTATCATCTATTGCAGTCCACTGCTGGACATAGGCCTCTCCAAGACTGCGCCAAATTTCATGGTCCTCCGCTTCTCGTATATAAGGCAAAGGCAACTAACTATACTCACATCAAATCCAAAGCATGTTTCTACTTCGTGCTCGAGCTTGATGCTCTTAGCGAGAGGGTCCTGCGGTTCGGCGCGGCCCGGGTGCACTCGTGGCGGCGGCTTTTTCGCCCTCGAACTTTCTTTATTGTACACCTTTCGCCTTTGCACGGTCATCTCTTCACCTGAACAACGTATAAATATAAATAAATACATTGTTTCAACAAGCACACCAATTACCTAGTCCCAAACTAAGCGCAAGCCTGTGCTATGGTGATTAGAATCATGTATAGACAAACTTATATACATTTATAAACATCCATGACTTAGGTACAAATGCTCGTGCTCATAATTCAAAAATTCGCCCCTTGCGGGATCCGAACCCGCAATCGCTGGTTTTGTAGTCCAGAACTCGAACCACTACACCAAGACTGCACTAAATTGGGTTTTATAAGTGAAAAACATAAAGTTACGTACACGCCACGCCTTTCTGTTGTCACATATTGTAATTGGTTGACGAGATAAACAACTTTTTCACACTACCTACTCGGCAATGTTCAATTACACATCAAGTTAACCTGACAAGTGAGTCATTGCATATAAGAGTTCGTAGGCATGATCACACTAGCCCGTCCCGCACCAAAGAGAACATATTTGAAATTTGAACCTGGCAGCCAAGAATTTTAGCACAAATGGAATGAAAAAAAAAGGGCGTGCTTCTAAAAAAAGAAATAAATAAAGTAAAAAACCTATGTATTTTAAGAAATTAAAAACAATGTTTTCGTAAAATTGTCAAGTGACGAAGTTTATAACACTGGAGTCCATTAGATGTAAAGCTGCTGGTATTGTTAATAATAATAATTTACTGACAGAAAAGTCAAAGGATATATACTTATAGATAAAATATGGTATTTGTGGTACATTTTTTATTGCCTCGTAGGTAAGTGTGAAAAGCAGAGTATTCTCCTCGGGGATAAAGATGTCTTCGTCTTAGGCGAGCTTAAATCCCTCGCTCCACTCAGGATTCTACCTTTAACTCCCTCGCTATGCTCGGGAGTAAACACTAAACTCCCTCACTGCGCTCGGGAGTTAACTCTCGAATCCTTCGTTACGCTCGAGATTCAAGATGACGCCCGTGACGCACGAGGGCCATTCAATAAATACTTAGCCTACAAAAGAAAAAAGAAAATTCTGAGAAAGTAGAGATTTCAGTCAGTCACAAA
This sequence comes from Pyrausta nigrata, assembly GCA_949316185.1. Classification (NCBI taxonomy): domain Eukaryota; kingdom Metazoa; phylum Arthropoda; class Insecta; order Lepidoptera; family Crambidae; genus Pyrausta; species Pyrausta nigrata. The sequence continues at coordinate 9,876,445 of OX438936.1, forward strand.
ACGACGCAAAAACTCTGCTGGATTGCGTTGAAACAGTGCCAAACATGTCGCCGATGTGGTCTCACGGTTGCGCTTGTTGTCTGGTGTGAGCAAACGCGGCACCCATCGCGCCGTTAACTTTTTCATACCCAGTTCTTCGTGCAGAATATGATGCACTGTCCCTTCTGCGATGCCTACAGTCTCAGCTATCTCGCGAATCTTCAATCGCCGGTCTGTCAACACGAGATCGTGGATTTTTTTTATGTTAACATCCGTAGTAGCCGTTTTTGGTGCACCTGGGCGTGGCTCATCAAAAACCGACGTGCGGCCACGAGCAAACTCGTTAAACCAATTTTTGACAGTCGCCATCGAAGGAGAAGAGTCACCGTACACAGCATCCAACCGCTATTTGATTTCGCTGCGCGTTTTCCCTTCCAAAGACAAGAATCTTATCACTGAACGATATTGTTCTTTTTCCATTTTTGTCAAACCGACCAACACGCTCGCTTCCAAAGGCTGTCAAAACAAAACAAATGAAGGGAAAAGACTGAAAACTACATAGTAGACTTCAAAAAGTATTTACTGCACGATAGTAAAACTCTTTTGTAACAACAGCGCCATCGGGCGGCGAGGCTAAGTAATTATTGAGTGCCCCTCGTAAGACATCACTTTACCTCCTTGGGTCACCAAGGAGGTAAAGTGATGTCTTTAGAGGCAACCAGCAAGAGGGATGTGAATAAACCACATGATGACAATAAACCACACCAATGTTAATTGACGCTCTGCTCATATTAGTATATATTAATGTTATTTTTTTCATATTCCTAATATGCTATCTCGCACCGCCTGTATTTTCTCTGTTTGACCTATGGTTGACTGGTACAGAATGCTTTTATCATTATGTCCGCCATTTGTACAATAAACTGTGTACAAAAAGTTTAAATAAATAAAATAAAATTGGTCTTAGCATAATCCATACTAATATTATAAATGCGAAAGTGTGTCTGTCTGTCTGTCTGTTACCTCTTAACGCTTAAACCGCTGAACCGATTAAGATGAACTTTGGTAAGGAGACAGTTCGAGACCCTGGAAAGGACATAGGCTACATTTTGTCGCGATATAGAAAAAATAAAGAGGGTGAAATGGGGGATGAGAGTTTATATGGAAAATGCAACTCTTGCGGGCGAAGTCGCGGGGAACTACTAGTGTTAAATAAATAACCTATAACCTTCTTCGATAAATGGACTATCAAACACAAAAAACCCATTTGTAAAATCTTATAAATAGTTCTTGATATTAACGTGTTGAACCAAACAAAAAAAATTAAAACTTTAACAATATTTAGTGTCTGTCTACATTCAGAACGGTTTACGACTAAAAAAAAAACGCCGGTCATAACTTACCCCCCTTGTGTTGGCCGTACATGTAATCGGGCGTGACGACTGCGACCTGGTGCTCAGAGCCATCCTCCAGCTGTATGACCTCTAGCACCACGTACTGCTGATGTTCGTCGTCGTTGACGGAGACCAGCTCGCCGCGGCACAGGTCGTTCTGCCCGAGCCGGACGATGTTCTCTTCCTCTTGCTCCTCGTCTTCGTCGTCCACGTCGTGTTTGTCGTGCATTATCTGCAATGTGTTAACATTTTTATGAACTTCGACATCACACTAACATTCTGTTGGACTCTCAGGCTCCGCGCAGATGAGTCACCGACCACAGCCACCGGTGGCTAGCGACAAGCTGTTTACATTGTTTTACGTTAATACGTTATGTATGGAGTCGCTTCACCAGACACGCTACCGGCCGGTTTCGACTAAGGATCGACAGATCCTGTCGTTCATACTGTATGTACAGATGCGAGAGTCAAATTATGACGACCACCGACCACCTTTGTTTGCGCGGGACCAAGGGCGTGGCGTGCTACAGCCACCGGTGGCGGTGGTCGGTGGCACATCTGCGTGGAACCTTATTCGCCAATAAATTAACTTGAAGGCATTGAAATAAAATTAAATTCGCATGCACATTGCACAGTACAAAATCGCAGTTAGCGTCATCAAGTTAAAATAATAAACTAAAAATAGATTTTAGAACAATTTACTTAGATCTCGAAATCTAAGATCAGATTCTATTAAAAATATTTTTAACATATTTCTGAATGTGTAAAGAACCAATTCGAGATAAAGATTCAACAAAGTAAACCTTTGGCGTAATGACAAAAACATATTCGCATTGCATAAAACAAATAGCGCAAAGCAAATAAAGTGGTGAAAAAACTTTTTAAAACTCAAAGGACTGCCCTTTGGACAAACTTAATATTCAAAATTGAATAAAATGTTTTTGTTTAGGAACAGCAGCTTCAGCAATTGAAAATGTAAATAAATTAAGAATCAGTCAAACAATCACGCATAGAACAAGCCTTGCTAATTTGATAATACGTAATCTCGCACAAAACAGCATAACCAGGTCACAGCTACTCAAAAGAAAATCGAAGTCAAACGAAAGAAAATGAGTCCACTTTCAAAGTAGAATTTCTAGGGCTGTCATGGGGCAAGTTTGGACGAAAATGCCATACAGAGATGACGTCGTTTATTATATTAAAAAATAGCTGACAAATTATAATTTAAAAAATAGCTGCACATTTTACTGTACTTGAGATCAGTTTACTAGTATTTGATAGAATGTTTTAATCAAAATATGTCAATGAATGTATACTGAAAACGTAAGTAGATAATTTCATTTTAGAAGTAATTTTTCCTGGTTTGTAACAAAAAAACTTAGCTTCATAATACAAAATATATAAAAAACTGACAATTTTGCACACAGAGACAGCAACACAAACATTCGTAAGCCTTACATTTTTCTGATAAAAACAGCTAGGAATTAAAAATAGGAAAATAATGAATTGAGGTGAATATACTTCGCCAATCAAACTGATGAATATTTGAATGTGTAATGTTCCTTGCGTCAGGCAATTATTATTATAATATTCGTTTTGAATTTTTTTTTGATATTCAAGATTCGCAAAGTATCCAGATGTATAAGCTCGCTATAGTCAGTGATAGGAAAATAATATCTCACACAGCGCCAATTTCTTAGTCACCATTTAAATAAATAGGGGCTGTTTAACCAAATGGTTATCATCACCAAAAATGTTCACTTATGGACATCAATATAAAATGTGTCCTTATGGGAGCTGACCTAGGCCATGTTCTAGAAAGGGCACAAGTCTTGTATAAGGAGTGTTTAACCCTAGTAACACATTAACTCTATGGCTCGGTTGCACCATCTTACTTTATACCCGGCCCGGCGAACCTTGATCCCTATGACAGTTCATGTTAGTGATGGGTCGTGTCGATCATGTCGATGTAACTTAACTTTTTTATAAATTAAATGATTATTATAAAATAATCAATCAATCAAAGATTATTATAAAATAATCAATAAATTGTTCCAACAAACACACCAATTACCTAGCCTCATACTAAGCGTGAGCTTGTTGTATGGTGACTGGGATAACGGTAGACATACTTAAATACTTTTATAAACATCCATCACTTAGGTACAAATAAATGCTCGTGCTCATCACACAAACATTTGCCCCTTGCGGGATTCGAACCCGCATTCGCCTGGTTTAGAAGTCCGTGGCGCGAACCACTACACCAAGACGGTCGTCAACGGTCGATTATAAATTATGTACACTCGTTTCCATTATCGACATTTGTTTATCGATATTTTTCCGCACTAGTCGATATCTTCCAAACGAAGTAACTTTTGCAGGACGTAAACGTAAAGTCTGATTGAGATAATTTCTTGTAAATGTAAGAATTGTTATAATTCCGATGGAATATCATTGTAATAACATGTATCTTCCGAAATTAAATTAATGACATTTTTAGAAGCCTCCAATTCGATTCTAATGTACCGGTGACGCCACTACAATGTTGTATCGTAGGAGTAACTGTCAATGTCATAGGGATCAAGGTTCGCCGGGCCGAGTATAACTATAATATATGTAATTAATCTGTCAAATTCCATACGAAAAAACGTGGTTATTGTCACAGTTACAGTCAAATTAAGGTGGTGCAACTCAGCCTTAGTGTTACTATGGTTACACACCTGTGTTTCCTTCCTGAAACACGGCCCTGACCCTGAGCGGCTTGTTTACTTTAAATTCTCAATATGATTACCTCTGCAACGTCGTCGATGTACTTGACTTTCCTCTGGCGGCCGAGTTTCAGCGCCAGCGCCCGCTCGTGGTGGCCCGAGTCCGGGTCGTGGACAGCCAAATGTCGGATCAGGTTCCCTTTGTGGGCGAACGTGCGCTTGCATTCGTGGCACGTGTGAGTCTTCTCTTTAGGAGGTTTCGGCACGTAATCCGGGTTGTGATAGAGGTTTTGGTGCCGTCTCAGAAGTTGTTTTTGTCTGTTGAACGGAAAATACAATGTGCTGAACTGGTCCATACTTCCACCATCAATCATCAACGAGACCGAACTAAAGAACTAAGTACCAAAAAATTTTATCAGAATCAGTCAAAAAAGTTATTTTTAGGAACCTGTCATGTCCCAATGCAGGGCAAAGGCCTCCCCATCCTTTTCCCACTCTCTACGATTTTGAAAAAAGCCAAATAATTCGGATTTTTTCCATCAATCAATTCACCAAATCCATATTATATTGAAATGTAGGTTGCCGGAACTGTTCAGTATCAGTATTTTTTTTCTAAATTTTTATTGCTCGTTACATTTATATCATCTGCCACACAGTACAGCAGTTTGTCGGCAGTTAGTTCTCGTCTAGTAGGTATGTACATAATACATTTTTCTACAAAATGTATAGTTAGGTAATTACTAACAAAACATAAAATACTAGTGTATAGTCCGTGCCATTTAACGGTGCATAAAAAGTCATTGACCCGTCACCCCTGCAGACCATCACCCGTGTACCACTGCACGCCAGTAAGCAAAGCGACCCTAACTATAGACCATAGCGATAAGAATCTGTCTAACAAATAAACCTCGGTACGGGTCGACCTTGAACCAAAAAATCAAAATTCGTAATAATCGCTAGTTAGAAAGACAAGTGATAGGTGTCACAAGGTTTTAGCTGTCAAGGTGAACGACCTTTTATGCACGTTTATCTAGTATGTACTATAGTTATGAATTCATCCAGATATAGGTGTATTAAGATTTGCTTAATATAATAACAACAAGATTCTGGCTGAGAAGAAAGCTTAAAGAATATTGGCTACCAACCTAAAGGACTGATCACATTCGTCACACGCGAACGGCTTCTCGTCTGTGTGCTTGAACATGTGCGACTTGAGGTGGCGCAGCGTTGTCGACGCGTACGGGCACAGCTCGCACTTGTAACACTTCTCACCTTCGTGCGTCTGTGGGAAGGCAGGTTTTTAGCAAGCACGCAATAAAGAGACCCACGTAATTGGGTACGTGAGACAATCCACAAATAATTCCGAACATGTGGGGCTTAGGCATACAAATACAGAACAGCGAGACCCACTGTCTCGCCGTTCTGCTTTTAGCAACACGACTTTTGAGACCAAGTTTCACCACCAACCCCCACAAGCACTTGTTATCCAGTTGTTTCAACTGCCTGTCAGCCTAAAAAATAATAATAAGTTTGGTTTTGCTAGTCATGCTGGCGCTTATGCAATGACCTAGCTAGGCTAACGCAAACTAAGAATGTCCCCGGGATATGTCACAGGAACTGCTGCAAAATATACTTAACACGAAGAATACATGAGCTTACGTCGTCGCGAAAGTTCGTAATAGACTTGATTACCGCTGATAGTGCTATGCGCTGCTACATACGCACGTATATGTAAAGAAAAGTATAATATTTTCTAGATTTTTTTCAACATACCTTGTTATGAATCTTGCAGGAGTATCGGTCAGGGAACGACTTGCCGCATCTCCTGCACTTGAGCGGTTTGTCGGACGTGTGCAGTTTCTGGACGTGTATCCGTAGGTCGGTTTTGCGCCCGCACTTGGCCGGGCACAGTTCGCACGCGTATACAGGTTTCTCTGCCACTGTGGACAAACTACATTTTACAATAGACTAGCGACTGGCCCCGGCTTAAGGCCTTACGGGTACAAGTTACAACGTTAAAACTAAGCTATCTTGTTATACATTGTTTTGATATATCTCCATCGAGCTCATCCATTCTAGCGACAGGGACCGCTAGAGACGAGGACATCGTCTTATGGTGAGACTATATTAGCAGGGTATGGCGAAATAGCGTTATCGCGATAAGAGAGGCTAGGTAGATCGTTCCAATCGCAAAGTATTCGTTTGGGTAATGACGAATGCTTATCGGGGCACTGTCGGTAAACTGGCGCAAATCAATGGGTTTGCAAAGTACTATTCAGATCGAATGAAGACAAGAACATCGCTTATTGGGCCTGATTTCCAAGAGCCCTTTCTACAATCTTTTAGAACTGTTACTGTCAGTTTCCTAAGAAATTATTTCATATTAATCCATCGACAATGTAGTAGGGATATAAAACGACGACGGCACTTAGAAAGTACGCGCAAAAGTGCGTGAGCAGCGCGTAAGTTAAAAATACATTAAAAATTTCATCACTTCGGTTGACGTTTCTAAATTATTATAGTCTGTCTCTTCGTTTGTCTAGCAGAGACAGAAAGAGACCGAACTATCTTATAGATGGCTTTCAAAAATCTAGCCCATTACAACTTACACTATGGTTTCAGCGCGCCAACGGACACGAATCCCCGTCCGCTAATGCAGCCCCAACATAAAGTTCGCTTTTATTGGTATGGCGATATTATTGAAAACAAACTTTTTATAACATAATACCAGTAAAAAATAACACTCACTATTAGGTGTTCAATGATAAATTATCATAGTGGGTTGCTATTTTTGTGTCTTATCATTTTTAAATAATTTCGTCAAAAAGGAATATCAATCAAGACTAATAATATTAGCCAAGCAAAGAAAACATACTTTACAGAGCAGAGCATTCCACTGAGTGACGGGACACAATGATATAGACGACACTCACCGTTGTGTATCAGTTTGTGTGCCTTCAGCGAGTTGGACTGCGTGAAGCACATGTTGCAGTGCTCGCACTTGTACGGCTTCTCGCCCGTGTGCGTGCGCAGGTGCCGCTTCAGCTTGAACGTGTCCGGCGAGGCGTACGTGCAGTTAGGGCACTGTACAATATTAAAAAGTTTATATTACGATCTTAGAAATCATCAGACACACAAATAAATAATAGTTATAAAATTCGTTTATTTATGCATGCAGACCCACAGAGAGGCAGAAGACGAGCGCATAACTGTGTCGGACCATAGTACTGGCATGACCTGATCAACCCCATGCATTATATCTTTAATCCAGCTTTGCCTCAGGCCGATGACGCTAATAGGCTCAAATGATCTGGTGTGTATTGAAGGATCAACCGTTATTATTTATGCAATGTTATTGCAATTAATATATAATGCAATATGTAATGCAATTATTTAAAATATATTGCAACTATTAATTAAGTATAAAATTACTTTTATTCTTGGACGGTAACTGGACGCGTAACGATGGTTACAAACGATGGAGCAAATGTATAAGCATTGGCCTACCAAACTCAATCAATATAAAAAAAATATACTGTACTTACTATTAAAATGACTTTATTTAACTGGATGCGTAAAGATTGCTGCAAGTGCAAACGACATGGAGAAAATGTAAAAGCATGTATGCGAACCTGGTAAGGCCGCTCGCCGGTGTGGCAACGCACGTGGCGCCGAAGCTTGGACAGCTCGACGGACGCGTAGTCGCACTCCGAGCACTTGTGAGGCTTCTCGTGCGTGTGCTTGTAGCGCACGTGTCGCACCAGTTCACCTGAAAACAGTACTCGTCAATCAAATGGGGCACTATAGGATCTACCTACTGACCCTGTAGTTTTGATGTCGTGGTGGCCCACCGGGCAATGACATCACAAACTCCAGTTTGTTAAAGGCGGATAAACGATCCTAACAGCCGTGGTGGGTTCCGTCAGGTGCCTACTTGAAGCTACTCTCTCCCATCGGAGCCCGGCGCCAAGAAGCTTGCTGTGTTCTGTCAGTGAGTGAGAGTGCCAGAATCTTCTCATTTAACCGTCGACTGTCTACGCCACGTCTAGCTGGCTTAGTTAAGACTCGAGAGCAAACCCATTTCAAATAGAAAAATCGCATTGCCACATGTTTTCAAGGAGACGATTGACATGGCAAAAGCACTATTGGACCAAAAGAATGCAACTGTATGGAATACTTCGTAACCTCAGCTGGCTAATTGGACAACAATCAACCTAAACAACTACAGCAAAATGATACTCAAACTCATCTGGACCTATGGAATACAGTGAGGAGGACCGCCAGTAATTTAGCAACTTCGACATACTGGAAAGATTCCAGAGCAAAGCACTCGGGTTAATGTTCTGTATTCCACGGTGTATTAGCAATAAATAAATGTAAAGAAATATACAAAAGAAGCCTGAAGTACCAGGAAAAACTAATTTCCCACGTAATTAAACTCGCTCAGACTTTGAGCGGCAAAGGTGGAACCCAAAATACCCGACTAAAGAGTCCCTCGTAATTAAACTCGCTCAGATTTTGAGCGGCAAAGGTGGAACCCAAAATACCCGACTAAAGAGATCAGATGACATACCTAATCTCACTAAGAGATTCCTACAGTAAGACACTGAGAGAGTAGAGGAATAGTAGATTGTTTTATAATAGCACGAGAATGAAATGGGTGCTTTTACCCAAGTTAAACATACTATTCCTCAATTCTCAAACATACTATGAAAAAATAGTGCATATCTTTGTTGTGGTGCAATCGAAGGCGAGTTCCATTTGATATCCGCTAATTGACCGACCGGTACATTTTGGAGTTTCACTTGGTCCGCGTATGAAATGAAACCCGTAGAGATAAAATGATATTCAGTATAATCTTACCAGAAGTGGTAAATGGACTGTTGCAGTACTTGCAGATGTGCGGCTTGACGCCATTGTGCATGTTGACGTGGTTCTGCAGCGAAGCGGTCGTCTTGAAGCCGCGCTCGCACACTTGACATTTGTGGGGACGTTCCTCGGAGTGGGACTTCATGTGCCGCAGAAGTAGGTACCTGGTCACAAACAGTGATATTTTAGATTCGATATTGCACTTGAAAAAAATTCCACCAAACGCGGGACATGATACTATACTTTAAAACTGTCTACATAAGTGGATGTCTCATTTAACAATGCAATAAACTTAGACTATGTAACAAAATATATTCACTAATTTTCCAATGAATATGGCGTCATAAAACTGGTAGACACAGATTAATTACGAAGTAATAGTTTTGTTGCATAATTTTTTTTTAGATTTAGATTTTAGATTGTGATTGAATGATAAATAAATACAACATACCGTCTATGACTGGTGTATGAACAAAATGTGCAAGTGAAGTGTGGACGCAAATACTTCCTTTTGGAAGTAGTTGCAGGTTTCGCGTTCCCAGTGGTATCGTCTGGATCATCTTCAGTGCCAACTTCTTCACCCGCCTCTTCATCCTCAAAATTATAAACATCTTCAGTGCCTTTTTCATCTTCTTCATTCAGCTTATCCTAAAGGAAATAATGAGGAGTAATAAAATATTAGATAATACTTATAATGAAATAATGAGGATCATAAAACTACATTACTTAAAACAACTCACCTGATCAACTTTAATATCTATGTTGACTACTGGTTTACTATCTTCTTGCACAACCAGCACATAGCTTACTTCACCATTGCCACTTTCTGATGGTACTAAAGTAACAGTCTGGTATCCATCATTTTCAACCAACATTTGTTCTTCATCTCCAATTCCCTAAATTAAGTAATATACAGGGTTAATCAAATTCTCAAAGCCATTACTAAAAATTGCAAAACACTTTTTTAATAGTCATAAACTTGTTATTATTTAGATATATATATATATATATATAGATTAGAGTTAAAACTAAGTTAAATGTAACTAAATACATACCTCATTCTCATCGGAAACAGCAGTGGGCAATGAAACAATGCTTTGGTTCTCACCAGCTGGCTGATAGTAGTATCTTCCTTCTTCGTCCACAAAATAAGTAACACCACTGTCTGGCTCATCTTCTCCATTTGCATTTACTACAAACACAAAACTTGGTACAGAATAATACTTAGGCATGTAACATTGTTATTTGTACAACTGCATACATTTAACTTGGCTCTTTCGGCGTAAATTATACCTAATAACTTATTAGGTATAATTTATGGATAATTGCATGCTTATTAGTAATAAGCAAGCAATTATCTATAGATTGTGAATAAAGAGAATATACTGCTTACCTGAAAGAACAGTGGTTGATGGTTCTTGAATAAATGATTGTAGATTTTTTTTGCCTTTCGCTTTTTTATCAGGGGGTGGCATGGCTGCAAAATACCAGTAGCAAAATAAGAAATAAAAAAAACTAACGATATTTGTCAAACGGGACCACTTTATAACTTTTTGTGTGCATGTTAATTTTACTGCAGCAAAATTATTATTATTATTCATTTATTTCGACATAATTAAGTCATACATACAATTTATAATTATAACATGAATAAATTAAATTGAATTAAATTGCATACAAATAAATTACATTCATAAATTAAATCAAATTCAGTAAAAATTATTTAAAACAACCACCCAATTGCATTTGGGTATTAGTCCATATATGCACCATAAAGTAGTGGTTGATATATAGACAGTCTAATCTTCTAGCGAGCATCTGTAGAATGATAAGTATGTACAAGTAAAGAAAACTCATTCCGAATTCCAGTTTCTGACAAGTGCATTGTGAAGGGTTATGAGTAGGGTTGCCAACTTTCCAATGGATTTTTCGGGATTTAATGAAAAAAACCGAGCCAGGCAAGATAAAATTGGGACTTCTAAAAAAAGCGGTAATTTAAAAAACTAAAAAACTCGACTGCGTTTCTGTGTAATTGGAAATTAAAAACTCCTAAAACAAGAAAGAGGTCATACCCGGGTTAAATTGGTACCCATGTAAAAAATTGTAGCAGTCGGGACCAATTCTAGAAATGGAGGCTTAATGAATTTAGATTACATATCTACCTCTATACTACATTGCAGATTACTCCAATCTACTGACGAGACGGCCGTCTTTCTAACATGGGTCCCGACTGCTACAATTTTTAATATGGGTATGTACCAATTTAACCCGGGTATGACCTCTTTCTTGTTTTAGGAGTTTTTAATTTCCAATTACACAGAAACGCAGACGGGTTTTTTAGTTTTTTTTAAATTACCGCTTTTTACCCGACTGCGGAAGAAGGGTTATGTTTTTCGAGAGTATGTATGTATGTATGTTTGTATGTATAATTGTTTGGCACGCCCTACAGCCCAAACGACTGGAACGTTTTTGACATATGAGGTGTCGTTGAATTTGTAACAATTGTGAGTGACATAGGCTATAATTTTTTTTTAAATGGCGCCCGCAAATGGAAATAAAAGGGGGAGGGGGGATTAATTTTTTCCTTACCATAGCAACATGGGTATCAAAGGAAAGATAGTAAAAAGTCCATTTCAAAAATATACAATTTTTTGCAGTCGGGTGTTTTGTTTTTTTCTAAAATTATGTTTTTATTTTATTATTTTTAGTTTTATTATTTAAAACAAAACACCAGACTGCAAAAAATTATATATTTTTAAAACGGTCTCTATACTAGCTTTCATTTGATACCCATAATGCTATGCTAAGGAAAAAATCAATCCCCCCTCCCCCCTTTATTTCCATTTGCGGTCGCCATTTTCAAAATTTATATAGCCTATGTCATTCTCACAATTTTGACAAATTTAACGACACCTCATATGTCAAAAACTATCCAGCCGTTTGGGCTGTAGGGCGTGCCAAACAATTATACATACATACATACTCTCGAAAAACATAACCCTCCTTCGGCAGTCGGGTAAAAAACATTTTTAAACTCGGTTATAATTAATATAGAAAAGGTAGAAATTCCTAGTGAAACAAAGGCTCAGAATCAGACTTACTAATTAGGTAGATAAAGTACGTTAAAGGGGTTTGATGATGAAACTCTTTGTATGGGAGCTGGCATATCGATCCCCGCCGCCATTGTTTTTTTTTTTAATTCGCTTCGCACAATGAAAGTGATACCTATGTGTGGATAGAGGACAATTACCTTAAAATATCTTGGTATAGTGACAATAGGGTACCATGTTACAGACATGTTTTGTTTCGTGTTCAATGCATTAATTGAACTCATTTGTCTATCTTTACCTTGAAATATCTCGGTATACTTTTGGGTACCATTTTACATGACATTTTGTATTCCTCTATTTGTCCTCTATCCATACTTATCACTTTCAACGTGCTACCGCTATTTACCGCTATTTACCGTACCGCTATTTCGAAAAAAAAAACAATGGCGGAGGGGTAGATATGGCAGAAAGTTTCAATCCCCTTTTTGTACCTTAAATAACATTATTTTAGAGACTTGTTGCACTTTAAAATATTTTTAATTTAAGTTCACCATTGCACTCATTAAACACAATTTTACGGATTACTTCGCGATTTATTTACATTTTATTTAAAACCTGACGTTTCGAACACTTTCCAGCGTTCGTGGTCACAGGGAGACTAAGGTATTATTTGTCATTACAAAGTTTTCCTGTCCTACCCTTGTGTCGGGACACAAGGGTAGGAAAAAATCAGGACATCCTGATTATAGTTTAAGGCCAGTACCCTAAATGTTGCTATCTAACAACCTAAATGTAATTAGTATAATTCGTCCATGTTAATACCTACACTAGGTACCAAAGTGTCATGTGAAGTGTGTCAGTAAAACTGCAGTCTGCTCTAATAAAAAAATTGAATGAAAAGTTATTCTTAAAATATTATTCATTCTGTGTAGTATAATTCCCACATGAGTCATTCCCACATACCCAAAGGGTAAAAATAGGACCCCAGTACTTAGACTCTGTCTGTCACCAGGCTGTATCTCATAAACCTAGCTAGGCAGTTGAAATTTCACATGATGTATTTCTGTTGCCACTATAACAAGAAACACTAAAAACCGGCCAAGTGCGAATCAGACTTACAACATTAGACATTATGACAACATATATTATGACCTTTTTTTTGTTTCAAAATGGTACAACCCCCCACCCTTTAATATATTTCATTTTATTTTAATTTATTCATAAATTTATAAGTATTTAAACAACTTAATATTATGGTGAATATTTCAAGGGTCTGCGCCTATTGCCCTAAAAACATGTATCTTGTATTTTCATTAAATTATTTATTTTTAAAGTTTATATACATATTGATATTCTGTGAAAATTTCAAGTGTCTACCTGTTGTCGTTATTAATAAAGAGCAAAAACCGCCAACAAAATCACATTTGTTGTATATGAGCCCCCCTTAAATATAATTTTATTCTGATTTTAGTATTTTTGGTTATAGCAGCAACAGAAATACATCATCTGTGAAAATTCATGCATGAAACACAGCCCGGTGACAGCCAGACAGCAGAGACTTATTCACTTAGTGTTGAGTACCTATATCTCTCTTCCATTATTATTATTATTTTATCATTTATTATTTAGAGTATGGGTGTTGTAGTGCCACCATGTCTGATATCCATAGCACAAGTACCTACTTTGTTGTTTTTACTCTGGGGTCAGAGCATTGTATGTGATCCTGTCCTCTATTGATTTGTAATTCATGGTCATTAAAAAAATGCCTATATCAACAATAAGCCTCTGTCTAGGTAATAGGTACCAACATATTCTTCTTTTGTATTGATAAATTCATTTAACATGAGCCTCATTAACTGTCAACGTCAAAGCTCAATTAATTGGCACTAAAGTGGGTCAGAGTTACATTTCTCTAATTAATTAGCATAGTTAGTTCTCATTTAACGTAGTAACTAATAAATTCGTGGCCGAAAACTTCAGCAGCTCAAGTTCAATGAAAGCACGAAACGAAACAGGCAGCCGCCATCTTATGAGGCACAAGTGATATTTGCTAAAAACTAGATTTGGGTGGAAGCATCTGACGATAACTTTCTATCAATACAAAATGATCAACAAATGCAGGACAATCAACAAATTAGCGCCACAAACTAAAAGAAAATACAACACAGACGGCGCTGTGAGCGCTGTCGTCAACGCCAAATAAAATTATTGAATGGAGAAATGAACACAAGGGACATTTAACTCGTGGCAATAGTTATATTGGAAACAAGAGAATGTTGGTTCTTACCTGTTTGATGATAAAAAGTCTATGATTTGATGAAATTACAGCAAATCATCAAGTAAAATATTACGTCCAGATAGAACTTCTTAGATTTTCTCAATGAGGGCGTTCCAATCAATGCGATCGCGACGCCAAAATGGCGGTCGACATCGCGAGAAGAGAGGAACTACAAAAATGCCAAACGAGGAAAGTACAATGTTGCCATCTTTAAAAAAAATAGTTCATGTGTCATCACTAGATGGCGCTGATTAACCATAGACAAGTTGTTTATGGAATTTCTACCAATAATACCAACGTGAAAATCACGTTTTTCTTATAGTAGTTTTATAAACCTTAAAGGTAAAGCCCACTTAAAAAACAGTGATAAACCTTTTTTTGTAGCTAGTGTACTCTTTTCATATGTATTATATTAAAATTTTTAATCAAACACTATTTTTTTGGTTATGCTTCATGTTTTTAATCAAAGCACAAAGTCAAACACAGCTGCAAAAGTCATTGAGCAGTTACAATGGAGAGAGCATGTGTCAAAATCCCAGTTCAGAAAATTTCGCCACTTTTGGCGGGGGACAAGGAAGCACACGTACAGCACACTACAAACATTTTGACATTTATTGCCACTTCCATTTTCTGCTAAGGACGCGACATAGCTAACAAATTCGTTAGCTCACTAACTATAGCCTGACCAGAAATATATGGGACCTGAATTAAAGGCGCTTTGAATCCTCTTTATATGACAACACTTGGTATAATCATACTAGCGTAGATTGGCAACTGAACATAAAAAACATATTTTTTATACTTATGTTTACATTCAAGTTATTTTTTAACCCTGCAGCCTAATACTAACAGATTCTACAATAAAAGAACACTACAAAACACTAGCAAATTGAAAACTTTTATTAATTCTGTAACTCTTTGTAATATTGTCCTTGAATTTTGGACCAAAACACAATTATCTTTATAAAACCACTAACGGGTAAAAAAAAATATTAATCCACCTTTAATGATGCTATGTATAATGTTATCATAATTTTAATAGTGCATATGAAATCATGGAAATCTCTACAAACTATTATAGTTGAAATATCTAAGTAGGGTTAAAATAAAGAAACAACTTAAAACAAGTATTTATTATATATATTTTTTCAAAATCGTTAAAATATTCTCCGTAGCCATCAGTAGCCAATTTTCACTATTCGCACTATATGACATACCAAAAATTCGTGATGACAACTGTATCAATATCTAATTTAAAGAAACCGTGGCGATCACATAGACTTTCTTGTCGAAAAATACTACAACACATGATAAACCACTTTTCTTTGACGAAAACGAATAGTTTTCGGTATTTTTATCACATAAAAATTGCACTTGGTTGAAAATTATATTACGCGTCCACTATAACACTAATAATTATGACCATTAATGACATGTCAATGAGGATTGGTAGTTTCTGTTGCCAGTAAAAGAAATTAGTTCCAGTTATTTTCCGCTATATGGCGAGGTCCCATATATTCTTGGTCAGGCTATAAATGCACTCATCCTATAATACTAATATTATGGCTGTATATGCGAAACATTTTAAAGACGATCGAGAATAGACGTGGAAATATGATAGGACACCTTGGCAGTTTTTTAAACAACACAATAGATGGGAAGGTTGAAGGAAAAAGAGAAAGACTAAGTTTAACTATGTTGATTTTTAGAGCTTTAATTACCTATATGTTCTTTATTACGATAATACGACCAAGTCTTAGTCAAGATACTACTTTACTTTAGCAAAGTATCTAGAATGTTGTTTGTGTGTGTACTTAGCACAATACTACTGTTTATTTATTAATAAGTATATAAAAGATGTGTAATTTACAACTCTAATCGGAATATAAGAGAATAATCATGGTGATGTTACGGGAAAGATTAGTCTAATTAATATGTATTAGGCTATATATTTTTTGATGAATATCATATTTTAATACTTATTATCATATTCCAGACAAAGGCAAATGAAAAAGCACAAAAGTCATAATAATTGTTTCAACCGTTCTTGTAATATACGTGGTGTAATGTAACTAACACGACTTACTTACATAATTATATAGATATAAGAATATAAGACATATTCTATTTTTGAAGTGATTATACAACTTAATATTCTGCGAGTATTTTAAGCGTCTACCTGTTGCCGTTCTTATTATCAAGCAAAATCCTCAAATCTAGCAATCACGGCTTTTGAGATACAGCCTGGTGACAGACAGAACGGACGTCGGATTCTTAATAAGTCCCGTTTTTACCCGTAAGAAACCCTAAAAACTACACACTTGGTTAAGAAGTTTCAAAGTACCTAGGCACTGCTGCTGCTGCACGGACAAAATTATTTTTCCGTCCGAACATTCTTAGAAACATCTTGACTCAAAGTGTGCTGATGCTGAACAAATCACACTTGTGTGAGAAGAAAGTCAGTATTTTTCGACCACAAACCATGCAAGGAATTTATCGGAAATTAAAAAAAAACGTACTTTTATCATCCTACATGTCTATGTACACATGATAACATACACTTTATTATTTATAATTGTGGCGATAAGTTAACTTACTAATTACTAACTAAGTTAGTTACCGTTGTTGTCCCCACACTATGAAGCTACTAGCCTCCCTACTATGAAGAAAAAACTCAACGTATGTATCGCTAACTTGTCGAAATAACCTCAAAGTAAAGAACGAGAAGAAATTTGGCAAAGAGATAGTTTGAGACACTGGGAAGGACATAGGCTACTTTTTGTCGCGATATAAAATCATCAGGGGGGTGAAATGGGGAATGAAAATTTGTATGGAAAATCCGACTTTTGGCGCGGGCGAAGGCGCGGGGAACTGCTAGTAAGTTATATTTTAAGTACAAAATGATTGAAGATATCCTTTTTATATTACACATTAGTCTTATGACAATAACTTCAAGTTTGGACAGTCAGTTCTATTATAAAATGCAAAAAGTAAACTTACCAACATTATAGATAGGTTATATTGTGCAGATACGAGTAGGTGTAGTTTACGTACTATTTTTTTTAGTTTCTCATCTCGAGGAAACTGGTGATTTTTATTTTTTTTACGATATTGAGGCATTTCCTCATTATTGGTCTTAATTTACTAATTTTATACAAAAACAGCTTTGTTATTGGTCTTAGCGGTCCTAGCGCCACTTTGACAGTTGCCAGCCTCAATATAATTTTCACAGATGATGTATTTCAGAATATAATAAATATATAAAGGGGGCTTCCTTACAACCAACGTGATTTTTTGCTCGATATTAATAATGGCAACAGGTAGAAGCTTGAAATGTTCACAGCATATAAATATGTAAATTCACTTTAAAAATAAATAAATTAAAATATAAATGAAATTTAAGGGGAGCTCCCATACAAAAATGTTTTTTTTCGTATTAAATAATTAATACTGTTGTACTATCGATAATCGTACGGAACCCTTCCTGCTCGTGCCGTGCTGCCGTGTAGTCACTGACACTGTACCTTATTTAAAAACCGGCCAAGTGCGAGTGGGACTCGCTCACGAAGGGTTACGTATTCCGTAGGGTGGCTACAACCTTGTCACTTAAAACGCTTTCACATTTAGGCGACATTAGCAGCGCGATTATGCCGTATACAGTCGCGCTGTCAAAGCTTTTTAAAAGTACTACCAAAATGGTTATTATTGTCCTATAATCTTATCCTATCCTATCTTGTCTTATAATCCAATGTTGTTATTGTCCTATAATAAAACAACACTAGCTCAGAGGGTTGATTGAATGCAGCGGGAGTGCATCTGTGGTTATTAAATCTATAGTATTTAGTGCACAAAACTACAAAATGGCATGGGAACTTCTATGTAAAAGGTACAACAATAAAAATATCTTAATTAATAATCATTTAAAATCTCTTTTTAGTCTGGAGGTACTCCACAAAGAATCATATCAGTCGTTGCGTTTTATCGTCGATCATGTTTCTAAGCATTTAAGGGCACTAGACAATTTAGGTCAACCCACTAGTAAATGGGATGCACTTATTATTTTTAAGGTATCAGGTAAGTTAGATATCAGCACGAGTAGAAGGTGGGAGGAGTTTAAAAGCAACCTTACTGATTTACCTACTTTAGATCAATTTTATACATTTTTACGAAGCCGTGCTGACGTGCTAGAAAATGCATATAACTAGGTCTCCAATCTGAAGATCTCTTTGACGTGTTCTCCATTTAGTCCTCTGCTGCAATTCGGAGACAAATTCTCGACGCCAGCGGTCCCAAAAATGCTGCCGAAGTTGCTCGATGCGTTCATATCGGTTGGGATTCTTAATCGTAACTGGCAAGCTTGGTATGGACGTAAGAGGTCTACCGATGAGAAAATGCCCCGGAGTCAAGGGAGATGGGTCACAAGGATCCGATGAGAGTGGTGTCAGTGGGCGTGAATTAATGATCGCCTTAATTTGTGTGAACAACGTACTTAATTCCTCAAAGGTTAAAGAAGCATTGGCTGCAACACGCCTAAGGTGGTGCTTAGCCGATTTAACGCCAGCCTCCCATATACCGCCAAAATGTGGGGAATATGCGGGGCTAAACATAAATTTAATACCCTCATCATTAGAAAAATCTGATATAGACCGACGACTGGACATAAGAAGCCTACCTAGTTCATTGTTAGCACCTTTAAAATTGGTCCCGTTGTCACAGTAAACAACGGTGGGTTTGCCTCTTCTAGAAATAAACCTTCTCAGTGCCAGAATAAATGCTTCAGTGCTTAGGTTGCTAACGAGCTCAAGATGTAGTGCTTTCGATGATAAACAAACAAACAAGCAAAGGTAGCATTTAGTCGATCTACTTCCTCGGCCCTTTCGGCTAGATATCAAAAAGGGTCCAGCCATGTCTACTCCGCACGAGTAGAAGGGAAAGTTAGGGGTAGTCCTAACAGTGGGTAAGTTACCCATCATTGGTTGTAGCGTTTTACCACGGAACCTAGTGCAAATCATGCATTGCTTAGCAATACTGCGTGCCAGACACCTACCACCTATAGGCCAAAACTGATCTCTGACTGCTGCTAAAAGTAACTGTGGTCCCGCATGGAATAAACGCATATGTTCATGTTTCATAATTAACTTTGTCAAATAATGCTTAGCATCTAAAATCATAGGATGGTTTTTGTCATAATGAAATTGGGAATTGTTAATTCTGCCTCCTACTCTTAAAACACCATTTGAATCGACAAACGGATTAAGAGGTAACAATTTAGAGCAACGATGCAATGTATTTTTATTCTTGAGTGCATGAATTTCATCACAAAATGACTGGTATTGACTTTGCTTGACAAGAAGATGCAAAGAATCCATCAATTCTTCAGCCTGTAGGGGTCCTGACTGCTTTGTGTTATTTACTTTAATATTTTTAACAAATCTTAAAACATAAGCATAAATCCTTTTAAATTTATTTAAACTTGAAAACCGCTCAAATTGAATAAAATTGTTACAGTCAGATTTAGTCCCTATATGGCACTGATTCGTTTTATTTGTTTTATATTTTAACTCTGGCAAGTCGATTGGTATATGATTGTGTATTTGTTTAGGCCATTCTGATGGCTGTAATTTTAGAAATGTGGGTCCTTCCCACCAAAGATGAGACGCATGTAATGATTTTGGGACTACACCTCTGGAAGCCATATCTGCTGGGTTTTCATTAGTAGATATATGATTAAATTGAAAATCTGATGCTAGTTCATTTATCTCATTAACGCGATTGCACACAAAAGCTTTTAGGTCCATTTTTTGCGACCGCAACCAGCCCAACACTACTGTTGAGTCAGTCCACAGATACTTTTGTTTGATATTGCATGTCAAGGCCTGCAATACCTTTGTGGACAAGCGTGCACCCAATAACGCACCCACAGACCACACAACCTAAAGACCACGCTTTTATCAACTCTAATACGAAAACAAAATCGCCAAAAGTTGGTGGGGTGCGGGGAGAGGTCTGCTCGTTCCGATTGGCTAGTACAAGGAGACGTCAAATTTGACAATGGCAGTGATAGCTCACTAGTGATGGGCAAGACATATCTTGATATCGATACCTTAGTTTAAAAAAAGTAAGAAAATATTTAGGAGCTTTAAAATAATTCATTTAAAAAACACACGTACAACCGACACCGATAAATAGCAATTTAAAAAAAAACTGGAGTGGGCAAAGGTCAATCGCCGGAGATCTCACGTTATTTAGCTACTTTTCATAATTTAGCGGTTTTAGTAAAACAAGTTACCTATCTCACTCAACATCATTTTGTTAAGTGTACGAAAACTAAGTGTGAAAAAAATGGCAATCGTACGCAATGTGAGTTTGATATATTTAATTTAAAAAGTTTAGTTAAGTTGTTTGTTTTATTAGTTAAAGTTTGTTTGTTGAAGCACTTTACACTTATTTCAATTCATCGTAAGTGCTCTTATGTAAAGTCACTTTATTAAAATATATACGAAATAACTGAAATTTAGATACCCACTTATCACTTGTTTTGTTTAGGATTTGTCGATATTTTGAATTTTAATTTTACTAGTATGTGTCTCGACACTATTTTACTCCTAGCTAATTGACAAATTGAGACAACATCATTTGAACTAAACTTGCGAGAAAGGGATAGCAAAAAAAAGACATCAACGCGTGCTCTTTGAAATAAAACATTTTATTTCATTTTTGATATTGGAGTATTTCAATTAATTTGATAGGAATAATTACTTACCGTTGAAATGTAATGCCATCTTTCGTGAGACTAGATGTTGTACTACACTTTTCACACCATTTCACTGAACAATACGGCATTATTACCGCTTATTTTTATTTTTTTTCGGGAGCAAGGTCAATGTTGTTACTTTGAGTCTCGGTAGCGGAATGAGAAACGAAAGGGGGCGGGGCCGGCTGTTATGCAGTGATACTGCATAACCTAGGCGAATGTAAGTCCCCCGCAATGCGTGGTCTTTAGGTTGTGTGGTCTGTGAACGCACCACACAATTCGAGTCGCGGTATAGTTAACTGTTTGATTGGGGCCACGCGAGCTTTTGCGCAAAACAATTTTTTTGTGTGCAATCGCGTTAATGAGATAAATGAACTAGCATCAGATTTTCAATTTAATTATATATCTACTAATGAAAACCCAGCAGATATGGCTTCCAGAGGTGTAGTCCCAAAATCATTACATGCGTCTCATCTTTGGTGGGAAGGACCCACATTTCTAAAATTACAGCCATCAGAATGGCCTAAACAAATACACAATCATATACCAATCGACTTGCCAGAGTTAAAATATAAAACAAACAAAACGATTCAGTGCCATATAGGGACTAAATCTGACTGTAACAATTTTATTCAATTTGAGCGGTTTTCAAGTTTAAATAAATTTAAAAGGATTTATGCTTATGTTTTAAGATTTGTTAAAAATATTAAAGTAAATAACACAAAGCAGTCAGGACCCCTACAGGCTGAAGAATTGATGGATTCTTTGCATCTTCTTGTCAAGCAAAGTCAATACCAGTGATTTTGTGATGAAATTCATGCACTCAAGAATAAAAATACATTGCATCGTTGCTCTAAATTGTTACCTCTTAATCCGTTTGTCGATTCAAATGGTGTTTTAAGAGTAGGAGGCAGAATTAACAATTCCCAATTTCATTATGACAAAAACCATCCTATGATTTTAGATGCTAAGCATTATTTGACAAAGTTAATTATGAAACATGAACATATGCGTTTATTCCATGCGGGACCACAGTTACTTTTATCAGCAGTCAGAGATCAGTTTTGGCCTATAGGTGGTAGGTGTCTGGCACGCAGTATTGCTAAGCAATGCATGATTTGCACTAGGTTCCGTGGTAAAACGCTACAACCAATGATGGGTAACTTACCCACTGTTAGGACTACCCCTAACTTTCCCTTCTACTCGTGCGGAGTAGACATGGCTGGACCCTTTTTGATATCTAGCCGAAAGGGCCGAGGAAGTAGATCGACTAAATGCTACCTTTGCTTGTTTGTTTGTTTATCATCGAAAGCACTACATCTTGAGCTCGTTAGCGACCTAAGCACTGAAGCATTTATTCTGGCACTGAGAAGGTTTATTTCTAGAAGAGGCAAACCCACCGTTGTTTACTGTGACAACGGGACCAATTTTAAAGGTGCTAACAATGAACTAGGTAGGCTTCTTATGTCCAGTCGTCGGTCTATATCAGATTTTTCTAATGATGAGGGTATTAAATTTATGTTTAGCCCCGCATATTCCCCACATTTTGGCGGTATATGGGAGGCTGGCGTTAAATCGGCTAAGCACCACCTTAGGCGTGTTGCAGCCAATGCTTCTTTAACCTTTGAGGAATTAAGTACGTTGTTCACACAAATTAAGGCGATCCTTAATTCACGCCCACTTACACCACTCTCATCGGATCCTTGTGACCCATCTCCCTTGACTCCGGGGCATTTTCTCATCGGTAGACCTCTTACGTCCATACCAAGCTTGCCAGTTACGATTAAGAATCCCAACCGATATGAACGCATCGAGCAACTTCGGCAGCATTTTTGGGACCGCTGGCGTCGAGAATTTGTCTCCGAATTGCAGCAAAGGACTAAATGGAGAACACGTCAAAGAGATCTTCAGATTAGAGACCTAGTTATACTCAAAGAAGACCACTTACCTCCACTTCAATGGCGATTGGCTCGAATCAGTCGTCTGTATCCTGGACCAGATGGCATCAGCAGAGTTGCAGACGTCCTCACAAATAGGGGCACCATTCGAAGAGCGATAAATAAGATGTGTATTATACCTGCTACTGCTAGTGATGAAACCAAAGACGTCACTACTCCAACTGCAACACCATAAACTGCTTCTGGAACAGTGTTACTGGACATCTGGACTGATCAGCTCAGCGACACCGAGACACCAGCAAAGATACGACAAGTCACCCAACCACAATCTACCAAGTTATCATCATCAGCGACTCCTGTGCTGTACAACCTTCATTTGAAAGTCATCTTTCAACGCCCCCGAAGATGTACGCGCGGCTACGATAGACGGCCAAGGGGCGAGACGCGGGGCGCGGAGAGGGAAGAACTGCGCGTGCGCTGCCGGCCGACGACCAGCGCGGCACTCGTTTCTAACTCTCGCGCACGATACCCGTATCGCATTTTTGCTAAATACTTCTTGTAAAACTACGCAATTAAACTGACTTCAAAAATCAAGACAGTAATTTTCATCCTTGCAAATCCTGAACATTATTAAATTCAAATTTGGATACTGATACAAAAGTCACCCCGTATAAGCAAATTTTGGACGTAGATACTTAGAGAAATGTTATTATTGTACTTAGATGAATATATTATTATCTCAAATATTTATGTAAATTTTTGAAAAAAAAAATTCGCCCTATCAAAGGCGCTTTTCTAAAAACTATAAAAAATAATTGAAATAAATAGAAAAACCGGCCAAGTGCGTGTCGGACCACGCATAAAGTAGGGTTCCGTAGTCATTTTTGGCATTTTGGTTTTGCATTTCTTGCATCATCATCATCTCCTTTATACTTTTTTGGAAAAAAGTATATATTTTTATTTTATTTATAATTTCAAAAGTATTCATCACAAGATACCCGAAACAATTTTAAATAAGAGTTTCCGCGCCTGTTTCCTTACGTGAGTGATTTGAAGTTTATAAGTCCAAGACTTCAGAAATCAGGAATAGACGTACGTCTAATCCATTAGGCCAATGCATACCGGTGAGAAACTCGCGTTTATCTAAAGAATATACCACCATTACACCAAATTTCAGCGAAACCGTTATAGCCGTTTTCGAGATAACAAATAATATGTATACTTACTACTATTTTAAATAAATATACAAGAATTGCTCGTTTAAAGGAATAAGAGAGAGACGCAACTTTCGCACGCCAAAATTATTAATGTAGGTGTACCTACTTACCTATCGCAGTTTTCAGTTGATCGTTGTTACGCATATATTGTGCGTGCATGTACGAATGAGTAAAACATCCACGCGTACATAAATAAAATGCGATAAATAAAATGAAGATTTATGACTGATTTCAAAAAGTAAACCACATTTAAAAAATAAAAATACAGGGTTACCTTGGAGATAGTGCGTATTTCTTGTCCACTTAATCAGTATTGGTAACAGAACATAATTATTTGGCAAAAACTAATTACGTTTTTTTTTATTTTGGTAGTATTTATTGCCTCAAAATTTAAGTGGAAGTTGTCACTCAAAATTCGATTTTTCTCCAATGCCGTGCGGTAGCTCTTATTGTTGCTGCTGAGTTACTGGATGTGTACGGCGGCTGACTGCCAGCCATTGATTTATAAGTGCTGTCAGCACAAAAAGTCTTTTTATTTTTGTTTTTTATGCCACTGACAGCCAGTAAAAATTGTGCGATGTCTCTTATTTAACGATAAATAATATATTAACGATTCAATTTTATAAAACTTTGTTATTAAACGAAACCTACATTAGGTTACGTAAAGACTTTCGTCATGATAACTTCTTGTTCGGAAGTCAGTAATGAAAAATACGTGCTATACCTACTTCTAGTCACAGATTCAAAAACAGGAGCCATAAGAAACTACTCGGGTACCTACAGAAGTATTGCTGTAGGTACCCGAGTAGGTTTTTTCTTATGGCTGCACACGTGGCTCGTATACCTACCTACCTACCTACCTAGAACGGAAGGTCACGACACGACGCCAAGTAATAACATTTAACCATTGATTTATTATTATAAATCAATGCATTTAACTCATTTTTTATTTATTTGATACAATGACATGCCGTGCACAATCAGCACAATCCAATAGGTATAAATATTTAGTACCTACCTATTTTTGGGTAAATTCTTGGTTGGCTAATGTTGTGCCTCGTGGGTTTTAGTTTTAACGTAAAAATTATTACCTACTTACCCATCAACAATGAAATCTATTTTAGAGTTAAAAAGCGAAGTAGATAAAATCAAACATTATTGTTTGGAAATTTCGTTTTATTAAATAGAAAAACCAATAAATACAAACACAGCAGCCATTAATAAAACTTAAACAATAAATCATTATCACAGAACTAAAAACTTAAAAATATCCTCTACAAGGACATGAAGGTCTTACAAGCTACAAACAAAAACACAATCGCTTTTAAGCATAATTCTTACAATACTTAAGTAGGTATCTATTTTAACTAAATGCGGATTATTAAACCATCTGTTCAGGTAAAAATTCGATAAGGTAAAGTCAAACTTTTTGGAATTGGTGGGAATGGTTAAACCAATTTCGATAATTTAAATAACACAATAACTAACTACGAATTCTAACTTAAATATTTTTTTGTTCTATACATGAGTACCTACTAAACAAAATAAGTAAATACCTACCTACTTAAAAATATGACATCGCCGGTTGCCTCAAAAAATCTTTAAATATTGATCCGAAACTAAGTTAAAACAAGTTTTCAAAGGCTTCTAGTACCTACCAGCTGACCAGTTTTTTATATGGCTGGAAAATAATTAAAATTGGCAAAGATCGGTAGTTGGACTTCTCTCATGTTCTTTTATTTTTATTAAATAAATTATTATTGAAAAATAAAGCAGGGGAATAGGGGGTGATTTTGTACGTGTGGCAAAAAAATTGTTTGGATGTAGGATATTAAATACTAAATACTGAGAACATTTAAAATAGGTACTTTGATCCAAACAGGAGAAATGCAATCACAGAATACAAGAAAAAAAAACGCCTTACTTTTAAAAACATAAGTTCCTAACACAATTTTAAGCTTTCACTGCTTGTGGCAAACCGAACTTGTTTGATTTGCTTTGTACTCTCTTTTAAACATGTTTCCTTTTTTTATTTCAAGTTTACCAATTGTTTTTGTTTGTTGTTATTTTGCCTCGTTTCTATCGCGAAATCGTCCTTTTTTCATTTAATTTCCCTTAGAAATCCCCCACAACGCGTACACCGCTAACTATAATACCTAATAGCTTTAAATCTCCGGGTAAAATGTGCTAAAAATCTTGTTCCCCCCAAATGACTCTAGTTCGCGATAATTACAAAAACAACAAAAACAACTGATCAGAATGGTCGGGTTTTACGCAGTTTTTATCTATCAATAGAACGATTTAAATAATAAAAAATTGTTGATATAAACGATGATTGTTGATGATTTCGGAAAAATTAAGCTGTCTCGGTGTAACATAATAATAACGGTTGGTGGAAATGCTTTTTTATAGGTCTACAAAAATATCCGCGAATTCCGCGACAGCATATAAATTATATTAATCTATTTTTATTAATAGTTTTTTTGATTTTTCCATATGTATTAATTTAATTTTTTTCATTACCTACATTTACCCGTGCGAAGCCTGGACAAGTTGTTAGTTACCAATTAAGTTAAGTACTTCAACTTTACCCGCATAAATAACAACAAAGTAGGTACAACAAAAAGGTTTTTTTTGTAATAAAATATAAAGAACTTCTCAGTACAGTTATTATTATGAATAATAACTGTAAAATAACTGACTGACAAAAAATAAGGAAATACTCGTAGTTACCTAAATAATAATAACATTAAGTATGTAAAACTAACAATATAATACAATTACGAATCCGAGAACAGTATACTTATATACTATTTATGTAATATAAAGGGTGTAAGGAAGAGCTGTAAGCTTCTTTTTTGAGTAGAAAGGCCATATTATGACGTGATCAATGATAATAATGTTTGATGTGATATAAGTGTAAATTTGAATCGTAAATTAAAAAAAAACTTTTTTATGCGTTATGTAAGCCTAAAAAACCTACACGCATTGCATTAATGATTAAACAAAACTATTTTATCATTGTTGATTTCATAGCGTTGTCTTTCTACCCTATAACGATGCTTACAGTATAAACGAAAGAGTCAACTTAAAACAACGGGAGTCAGTGCCAAAGACAACAGATTATACTATAATTTCATCACCATTTCGTTGTAATCAAAATTTTGTACAAAAATAGGCTCGTAATAAAAAGATTCCGAATATGGCAAAATAACAGTGATAAAGAATAATGGCACAAAACATTTTAGGCAACAAGTAGTTTTGAGCTTATATTTTTTTCTGCAAAATTATTTCGAAAAAATCTAAATGATAACAAAATACAACGTAGGTAGGCACATAAAAAAATTGACAAATCGCATTGCGCTTTGCAGATAAAAGTAGATGCTGGCATAGACATACATTCGCAAATCAGCAAATAATAATTGTTATTGCAGATAACTCAATCTGCATGTTGTGCAATGTGATATGTCAGTGTCAGCTAACGGTACAAAACCCACTATTATGGGATCATTATCTATGTAAAATTTTGACACAAACATGTTTATAAAACTTATGTTTACAAAAAATACAAATTAACATAATTAAGGAATCTTCAGTCTCTTTTACTTAAGTCTGAACATCTTCGAAACGAAATAAATTATAGCCATACCTTGAGCAGGTAGAGACAAAATGCACAAGAGCCTGCACTATTTAGCACAATTATTAACTGTTGTGATATATAGCTACATTCACTACACGTTCTTTGCTTAAGCTGGCTGAGGACGGCGTGTGTGAGTTCTCATATGTCTTGTGATCATATCCCGACGACACGCAGCATATGGGCAAGCTGGACATCGATACGGCTTCTCACCAGTGTGTGTTCGCTGGTGTGTTGCCAAATGATCTGAGCGTGAAAATACTTGTCCACAAGCTGAGCACGAATATGGCTTAACTCCACTATGTAGGCGTGCATGCCGCGTGAGCATATCTGACCGGGCGAATCGACGTCGGCAAATTTCACATTCATAGGCTCGTGTCGCTTCAGGAGTGCGATTTCTATGCCTCGAAGCAACATGTTTAGCTAAACGATCGTGTACTGTAAAAGTTTGTCCACAAGTAGCGCACACGTATGCTGGTTGTTTAGTTTCTTGGGGTAGTTGTACCGGCTCAGATTTAACTGAGAGATCCAAGGGCAGTTCCTCCGACGCCTTGGTTGGTTCGTAATATGGGGGGTCGAGCATGAGCCAGCGAGATGCAGGATATTGATTATTGTTGCGCAATTGCACAGAAAGTTTATCAAGCAACTGTGAGAGACGTCGCCGTTTGTGAAGATGACGGGGACTTTGCGGCACGGATACCTCTGCCATGCTATCGATGCAACCACTGCTGGTCTCCCCGTGCCCCTCCACTTTGACTTTGGCTCTCCAACCTGGGAATAACAGAGACACATGTTAAATTTCATATTAAGTTTTAGTTCAAATCCTATACAAATTTAATTTAACTAAGGATTCTACTGTTTCAGCTAGTGTCAGTAGGTACCTAGTGAAATAGTTTCAAAAATGGGAAATTCACTTTTAATGATTACCGTGTGGACACAGAGATCAGTTAAGGACTACGCTAAGTCACCAAACTTCAAAAATAAGATACATTGAAAAAAGATATACCTACAAGGCAGGTGATATTTTTTGTGCCTTATTGCTTTGGCGCAAGGGTACCATATGGGCAAATATCGATAATATATTGCACCTTTGGCGCATCTGTCCTTTGACCATTACGGCAAGTCTTATCCTTTGCTTGTGATTGGTGAATTTGGGGGAAGTTCTGGACCAATGAGAACACCTCGCTGTACCACAAAGCAATCCCCTTGATCCTCGAGACAGCTATTACATGGGTATGTCTATTGAAATTTTATTTATTATTGTAGGCGAAAATGTAAGAGGCGTTTCTTCGAACACAAAAGATGCGCACCTGAATGAAGGGTCTTTGGTTTGTTAAATGATGCTTGAATGGTGTTTTACAATTTATGTTTTAAATACGTGGCACATACCTAACGGTATACCCAAATAGTACTATTACTACTACGCATTTCTATACAGAAAGTTTGGCTTACAGAAATAAGCATGCACAGATCAACGGACATTGTTTGTAGTATTTTGCCAAGAGACGCAGCCAGACTAAAAAAAATATCCCTTTAGTCAGTCAACTTACCCCCCAGACAGTAGAGACGACTTAAATAGACAGTTCAAAATCTAGCTTACTTAAGACTTTTTTTGTATATCTACTTTAATAAACGGAGATTACGAATGCAAATAAGTGCCTATTGTTTTTTCCCACAGGAAACATTTTGATTGCCAACCTTAGTAGACATAGGTACCAATTTCCAACACTCACACAATGAACGAATTCTATGAATTAGTGCAAATAAACACTACATGCATGGTATTAGACACGTACCAAATGGACACAGGTGAACATTCATTAGAACTAATAGGTAATTTGTTAAGGACGTACATATTTCAAAATGTTCCCAACGCTCTTTCCAGCTGGTGTGAAAATAAGATGCATTTATCCAAGGCGTAGAGATATCACATCACAATCACAGTGTTCTTAGCTTAGTAGTACTCTTTCTTTTATCTACAGCATTTCTGAGATGCACTTAGTTTTAGCACGAGAATGGAGGTGCGTGCAGTGAACGGTACGTAAGGTCGGCAGGTCGGGCGTGCGACCGTCGACCGGTCCCACCGCCCCCGCACCTTGCATGGAAACATTGGACATTCACACACGAGCCATTGGCTTATTGTTTGGGCGCGCAACGTGTGTCGCGTTGCTGTGATCGCGGGCAACTGACACACGGCGCGCCGCCCGCAACGCCCGCGCCTCCTCCGCACCTGCACGGCTGCGCGTGCGCTGCGCTTGTGCACTCCCACGAAAACACCAAAATACACGGCTTATTTAGAAAAACAAAGTCCGTTTTTGCATTCTTTTCTGCTCAAATTATTATTTATTCTGTCTGCTAAGTGGATAGCGCCAAATAGGGATTTAAAATAACGTCTATACAAGTTACAAATAAGTTGCTTTTATTTTTAACAAGCTTATCTAGTTATGCTACCTACCTAGTTTACTTGAAAATATTTGCACGTTCGTTCTGTGAATTTGTAATTTTACCCGTATGTAACTTAGATACCTTCCTACCGGAGCTAAAAGGTAGGCATAAAAACAATATAACCTAAGCAAAAAAGAACACTTGGAACTGTTATTTTATATTTTAGGCATATTGGAAAAGAACTATAAAAATATTTGATTATAAGTAGTTGTTTTGTTTTTTTGAACAAATACTCGAGTCCCGAACTCCCGATACTATTTTTGGATACCCGGTTTTATTTTATGGAATTGAAAGGCTATCAACACATCGAATAGGTGGGTACTCGGGTGTTGTTCTTGCATTGCAGCTTGATGAAACTACCTAGGCACCTAGTTCCTTTTTCGGGATAAGTATTTCCATAGAGGTATAGATTTTGCTAACATTTTGATAAATTTATCTAACACATTGTAGGCAAGCCAAGCATCCTTCAGGATCTTTTTATAGTTCTGTTTAGTTTTCAACGGCATTGTATGTATTAAGGTATTCGCCAAAAAGCACAATATACGTCACAAAGTTAATTAGCTAGCCTAACCACATAATTAATTTACACTGTACCTCAGTCAACACAAACCCATAGTGTTGCAGATATAAACACAATTTTCGTAACTATACAAACTTCTTAGGGGTATCTTCTTAGCATGCAATACATAAGGTAACTAGCCTAACCTAAATAACTATTTCAACCACAAAATTCATACCTGCCAAATCCACGGCACGCACTAGATTGTTTGGTTGAGAGTTAATCAAATTGCTTAAAATATTTAAATTCATTTTGAAAACAAACAAAAACAACACTGCACTAAGTTATAAAATAGTTACGCAAACCGAACCGGTAACAACATTGGTAAAAAAAATGCGGGATGTGTCCGACACGAGTTCGTCACAGCGAATGAGTGCCGTTAGACGAAATCAGTGCTAGGGTAGAAAAATAATAAGTATACGTCTTATTGTTGTGTAATGAGCATTGAAGGTTAACTCCGTAAGAAGGGTCCGAACTCGGCAGATGCAGGGGTCGCGTGGGAAACGGGGGCGGCTCGCGACCCCACACAGCTGCTTCGTCTTGTCGCGAGACATGTCCACTTTCGCGCTTCACACCTCCGCGCTTCTGGAGGAGGTTGACTGTTTATAGACACCCTCAGTCCCAGATCTAGCAAGTTTTCTACCTTTTCCAAACAGTTGTTTTCAGAATTAAGACTGCTCAACGCGATTTTAGTTTTTCGCGAAATTGAGTCTAATTTAAAGTTAATATATTATTGTTTTCCATTTATTATAGTACAAAAAGTCATTTAAAAAAATTCTAGACAGCAATATTTTATCTTAAAACATCATTTAGTTTGCTGATCTAAAACTAATTTTATTTGATTTTTTTGTAAAAACCTACTATTAGATAAATAAAATCTATACATATAATAAAACAGTAAAACCAATGCGTCTGTAGGTACATTGAGTATTTTTACCAAAAACTAATTGAGGGTGATGTTAAAATAGTAACAAAATAGGAATCTAGGCAGCGCCTTAAGAAAAGTTATTTAGCGTGATGAGCATTTTCTATATTAACGTACACAAATTGAAGGTCTGAAGCAACTGATATAGAACCCTAGCAGCTCAGCTCAATTAGGTATAAGAGATACGAATAGAGCACTTTAGGGAACATTGTTTAGCGTGATGAGCACTTTCTATTGATGTAAACAAATTTATGGTGCTGACGTTAACGCAAAGTAGTTCGAGACAGTTTGTCGAAATTTTGTTAAATTAAGGGGGCGCAGCGTAAAGCAAGTCAAGTAAGTCTAAACGATCTTCTAATAGAATCGATCTTATTAATATTAGTAATTAGATCCATTAGCTTTAAAATTTAGACTTGATGATTAAATAAGAACAATAGTTTTACTCTGCGCAATTCGCAAAAACATCAGACATTTATGTTAAAAACTGAAAAGTTTTCATATTTTCCTATTTATATCTATTTTATTCGTGTATATTAAAAAGATGGGGACCTGCGGAATATCAATACAATCATTTTCATTTACAACTTATTGTTTTATGCGTAAAAATCACCAAGTTTTCGAAAAAAAAGCCCTTAGACATCATTAGCTACAACTTACAAGTCATGTTTGATAGATCATAAAGGATTTGTTTCAACCCTTGACCTAGACCCTAGTAATTTACCTAGTCAGGTCAAAAATTTTGTCACATGTGTACTATGAAAATAATTTAGACATGTTTATTATTTATGTAACCATTTATATAGCAAAATGAACTTAATAAAACATAGATTCATATGGTAATAAAGTTTATTCAAAATTACCCCCGCGATTGAAGATTGAAGGCCTGTTTTCAAGGCCTTCAATCTGCGCGGCCAGTCGTCTATCGCAGCACGAACGAGGTCCATGTCAATATCGGCGGCTGCCTTAATCAAGGATGCCTTGAGTGACGCCAAATCAGGATGAGGCTTTGAGCAGGCCTTTTCCTCTAGTTGTTGCCATATCTTGTTATCTAACGGACTCAAATCTGGACTGGAGGAGGGCCAGTCTTCGTGCCGTATAAAGTCGATTTCACGCGCCGCCAGCCAGTCTTGTGTGCTTTTCGCTCTATGAGCTGGCGCAGAATCTTGTTGGAATACCCAGTGCCTGTTATTAAACATGGTATGAGAAACAGGTTCCACAAGGTTCTTGAGGAGTGTATTTTGATACACAACTGCAATCGTATTTACGGCTTTCTCACAAAAATGTACCTCAGTTAAGCCCCAATAAGAGACTCCCAACCAAACCATGAATGACCTTGTTGGACACGCGGAATACGGTTGCTCGCTTCTTCACTGCTGTGTGCGTACACCCTATCATTTTGTTTGTTACAACAAACAAAATGAAAACCTTTTCCCCGTGGAAGAGAGCTGTAGCTCTCTTCCACGGGGAAAATAAAAATAATAACTATCGATAGTCTACCGATAGTAATGATAATATCGATAGCTCCGTTAATATAAATACTATCGACACATAGCAATACTATCGATAGTATCAAAGTTCAATCCTAAAATCACTATCGATACTCTCAATAGTGGCCTTTTATTCAATAGTAGGAGTGGAGCATAAAGTAGGAAGGAATAGCTATTTCCCACCCGGCTATCTACACATGAAAGTTTAACTTTCCGAACAGATGAGATGAAAAAGAATTTCCCGATGCTTTTTTCCCGCGTACCGCTTCAACAAAGCGCGGCATCTCTTCAGTCTCAGGTCCATTAAACGAGCGTCCAAATGATGTCCTGTTTTTCTTCGATATGCCCTAAGCCCCAAGCCTTCATTTAACACCCTTTTAACCGTGGTCCTGCTTAACCCCATCTGACGGGCCATCATTTCTGCTTACGTCACAGAATAAGTCTTACGTATGGGATTTCTTTGAATTCGCGCCTTCACAGCTTTTATCACTGCTGGAGTCCTTATAGAGCGAGGGCGACCACTTCTTGACCTGTCATCTACAATAGAGTCTTCATTGTATCGTTTTATGGTACGATAAACGAATCTTTTGGTTATATTCAAATTTTTCGGGTTGTCAAAAATCTGAATTGGCGCGTAACCGCAACGATGCAACGCAATAAACGCGACACGGTCTTCTTTAAGTGTCCACTCCATATTTAAAAAACCGGCCAAGTGCGAGTCGGACTCGCGCACGAAGGGTTTCGTATTCCGAAGGGTGGCTACACCCTTTTCTTTTAAAACGCTTTCACATTTAGGTGACTTTAGCAGCGCGACTATGGCGTATACAAAGCTGGGCTGTCGAAGCTTTTTAAAAGTGCCTCCAAAATGGTTATTAATGTCCTATATTCTTGTCCTGTCTAATCTTGTCCTATAATCCAATATTGTTATTGTCCTATAATAAAACAACACTAGCTCAGCGCCTTGATTGAATGCAGAGAGCGCATGCGAATGTCACGCAGCTATACCGCGCGGCTGTTGCGCTCCGTTTATAGTATGAAATTATCAGTCTAAAGTCGTCTAAATGTGAAAACTGCATAAAAAAAGGCAAAACAACGTTCGCCAGGTCAGCTAGTAGTCTAAAACAAAGTATGAATAATAAGGGAGCATCAAGAAGCGCGACGCGGGAAAGAGCCCTGAGCAAGTACCGGGCGCGTCTGCCGAGATTCGGTCTGTATGCCGCAAGGCGGGTAAGACCATGAGGAGGTGGTGGGATTGTTCCTTCATGAAGTTTTAGTTCATATCTTCCGGCTCCATCATCAGATCAGTTCGACAGTACCATATTATTGTATTGTCACCAGAACTACATACAGCTGCCATTTTCCATGACGCTACGATCCTTGGAAGATGGTAAAATTAGCTAACTTAGATTCCATCATATAGATTCGACCTTATTTATAAAATAATAAAACTTTTATTATTTTATTTAAAAAGCTTTTATTATAAAAGCGTGATAATAAAGAAATATAATTCTCGAAAACATCAACAAAATCGACCAGAATACATAATTTACCAGTCGTACTTAATGCCGCCGAAAATTGGGTCCAACTTGCTGCTTGAACTACCTATTTCAGAAATATTGCATCTTATCGCGAGTAAAAACCCAACAACGCCATCTATTAAGATTTTTTCGAACCAGAATTGTTTGTTCTTCGCTATAACTTCGCAAAATGTTCTTTTTGTATTTGATTTAACGACAAATTAAGGATTTTCGGACTTTTTCCTCAACTAATGATGTAAGACCTTCCTTCTTGCCAAATTTCATGGTTCTATGTCTATGGGAAGTTTTGATTCCCCTGAGAAACGGGGAAATATGTTAGAAAATAGGTCTTAATTAGCCGTATCTTTTGTTTGCGTTAACTTAAAAGCTTGATTCTTTTACAGCTTTAAGGGACCATAGACATAAGTATTTGATATTAATTTCAACCTTATACCTCCACGCGTTCCTGAGAAAGTGTCTTGACAGACAGACGGACAACAAAGTGATCCTATAAGGGTTCCTTTTTTCCTTTTGAGGTACGGAACCCTAAAAATGAGGAAAATTCTAAAAAGTACACATTTTTATTTTCATGAAAAAATCGAATTCAATGAACTTTTTTGAGGCCAGCATTTTAAATTCAAAAGTTTTTATTTTGTGACAGAACTTATGACAAGACTATGTATTTATACCATATATTGTTCAGTGGCCTGCATTGGTTTTGTAGCGACCTCGCTACAAAACCAATGTGCTTACCTAAGCACATACAAAAATAATCAAGTTAGTATTACTAACTAATAGAGTTATCCAAGAGGAACATGAATATGTATAATACATGCACAATTAACTACAGTTATAGAATTAAGTTGTTTTGCATAACAAAAACAAGAAAACAAAGTTCAATCATGTCCCGAGTAAACTGTTCAGTAATTGTTAAGTAGGTAATTTTACCTACTTACCTAAGTTTTTTGAAAACTAGCAAATAAACAATATTTCTTACCTAGTTTTATTTTTATCAGTGCATCTTGTCCTAGTGCGCTGATTTATTAAACCACAACAGTTAATAAGCAAACGAACGAATTTATAAGACATTTCATTTAACTGGTATTAATTTTTATAAACAAACTGAACATTAATTACACTTGTTTTTTCTCCATTGTTGTGAATGAAATTGTTGTACACATCCATATGCCTATATGAAAGTAATGTATCTAGGAATGCAAAGCAAAATAAACTTAATTATTTCTATCCGCTGTTAATAAATCGTACGCGTAATCCACGCGTTTAATTGAGATTCATTCTGAGAATGACTCAGAAAAATATGCACGCACTATATCTGAAAAGTAAAATACATTAGGAAAATATCATTTAGGCGCGCGATAGTTGCGTTATCTTTCTATTTACTTAATTTTTTAAGGTAGATTTTTAAGGTATTTGAGAAATACCTATAAAGTTTGTTCTCCTAGAACCTAGATCCTATGTCCAAAATATGACGCCTGGACTGAAAAGTAACCATGTAATTTTAAACTTAACTTATTTTGCAGTTCATTTTCAATAATATTATGTCCAGATATTTCATCCCAGATAAACCACAATTATTTTAACTTATTTAAGCTAAGCGTCCACTGGCCCACATCGCACGCAGCGGAAGGAACGTATCAAGCGGATTAATTCTATAAAAAAAAAACGTATTATATCCAGACGTAGATCCAGATCCATAACGTATTAAAAAAGAGATCGGAAAATGGAGAATATTGGCTTGCTACAGTGGACCGATACAGTGGACGCATAATGACATATTAATTCGCTTGATGCGGTCCGTCCGCTCTACGTGCAAGGACGCTTAGCTTAAGCTACATGGTGGTGCCTTAGCTCCGCCAAGTGGCTCCGTGCAGATGGGCCTCCGACCATCGCAACCGGTGGCTGTAGCGCGCCACGCCCTTCCTTTTATTCCCGCCGTCCCGTACCAGTAGTTGGTTTGTTGTCGATTCACGTATGCGGTGACTCCATATCCAGATCTCTACAAAACGTATCAAAAGCAATGTAAAAAGATTGCCGCTAGCCTCCAGAGCTGTGGTCGGTGGCCCGTCTTGTCTATGATATCAGCGGCTCGGAATATTTTCGACCCACACTTGGACCATGATGCTTAACAAATTAACCATAAGTATTTAAAGTATTTTTTAAACATTTTTTAAGTATTGTCGATTTTCTGTAAGCTATCAGTCAGCACGGCATGTCAGTCAGCATAATTAATATCACCCCCTCCTTACTTCGCCTTCGCACATTGATATACGAGTAGCGGTATTTTCTCACGGGGTGAAGTTGGGGCGTTCTGACACCTGGCCATAGGCAGTGTGGGGGTTCGGTTCTTGGTTGCACAATACGTTATCACTTGAGGGTTTAGTGTTATTGTTCTTTTGAAAAGTCAACTCCGTAAGTCATTAATTTGATGCAGGATTTTCAGTTAGGCATTATAAATGCTCTGTATCTTAAGCTAGTTAACAGTTAGACAAGAATCTAGGTACTAGCTAGAGTCGGTACTATAGGAGCACAGCTCTCTGGCTTATTTCCCATGAAATTTCACACCCTTAGTTTTTCTATAGTAGTTCCTTAATTTTATAATTAAAACAAACAAATCTTACGAAGTTTTAATAATTAAAACAAACAAATCTTTGAGTAATACTGAATTGTGTAAAACTACTTATTTTACATTATGGCAATGATAGTATTAAAAATTGGCACGGCATTAAAAAGAGGTAGATGGGTCATTTCATTAGCGCGCGGAAATTGTGTAATTTGCTTAATTTTGCATTCAAAGGACTTGTCCTCTTTTTGTATGGAGGCTGTTTTTTTATTCCAAGATATCACTAACCACCAATAACCTATATTTATCTTTAAGCTACAAAAATATGAAACATGTAACCATAGAAATCAGAATTTTACACGCCTCCATTTTTGAGAAAAAATATGTTTTGTAACAGGCATCATCCATTGATCACTTACTTGTATTTCCTGGCTGTATGGCTATGTACCATTGCCTTTCCACTGGTGGATAAATACTACTAGGTACTACCACAGATTATATAATAGGTACTACTGTCAATGAAATGTCAATTTTGCTGTAATTTTTTTTTCATGCGTTAATTGATATAGGCGAAGGTGCGATTTATGTACAGACAAAGGGAAAAATTAATTTAAATTTTTCTCTAAATCGGAGGCCTTAAAAAATATATTAATTATGCAGAAAGGCTAGTTTATGTGAACTCTTTTATATAATATTTAGTTTATTCTGGTTAGAATATTGACGAATAAAAAACCATTAATGTACAAGTCCTTTGACATTCAAATCGCTGCGAACTACGAGATAACAGGTCTAACTCTTTTTTTAATAACAATACTGTTAGTGCATTATGATATCAAAACAAACTTTGCAATCGCTAGCATGTTTATTTATTAGCGGTAAGTTACTGCTGCCGACGACGCTAGCGTTGCGTCGCGCGCTGCGTCTGCGGGCGTTACCGGCCGCATTCGCGTCATTGAAGGCGTCGTCGCCCGTCGCGACTAGGCAGGTGTGAGACGTGAGAACACTGTACCCTCGACTATTATACATTTGGCAGGGGCGGAGGGACTTTGCAAATAGTTCCAGTTTTCTCACGTTCATGCCGCTCTAATCATTTTAACTCGATAGGGGTTTCTAAAAGAGGGGCCGTGGGTCCCTAGTGGACCCATAGTCTGTAGGTGTATAAGGGGTCCGCACTAGGTCAGTAACTGTAAACATAATATTTATTACATTTACAAATCAACCTCTTTCACGACAACGCATTAATCTTACTTAGATGTTTCTTACTTTATACTTCTTCTACCTACTTACAAAATGCTTGCTAAATGGCGTCATTTTGTGTAAAAAAAGCATTTCTTAACTTTGTTTTATTGATGCGGTCGGTGGTGCTGTGGCCCGTGGCTGAAATTTTATATTAGTAGTCAGTTAGTTGGAAAAAGTATAGTCTCTGGCCTAGAGCCTACACCACAGAACTGTGGCCTACACTTTCGATTCATCGAATCAAGTATTACCTACTTTTAGATCGTTTAGATACCTATATTATTGCCTTAGAATATTGCTAATATATTCACCTTTATATATATTAACTTTATAGTTTTTTTTCACATGTAGTCACTAATCACTATTATTATCCCGGGGTCTGTAATGAGTCACCGTCAATACCGTAAACTATGGATCTCCTTTCTGCAATAGGTACCTAGCAACAACAACTACATTACGGCATAAAGGTATATGCTTTACCTTTAAAATGACTTACAGAGGGTTGGGGTGAGCACACGTGTTCTCTCTGAATGGTTCTCTATAAGACCAAATATGAGTGCTTATTTATAAATTTTTATCGCTATTTTTAGCTTGTGACAACATGACTAAGTTTCTTTAATTGTTACACTAGTAACACTATTTGTATTCTACAACTAAGTAGGTAGGTAAAAATGTTAACAATCGTTTTAGGAAATTATATTCTTAATACACCTATTATTATTTTAAGTATAGGTAAATATTATCTTTTCTTAAGTTTTCTTATCCATTTACAATAATAAGTAGTACCTATTGAGTATTGTTATTCTATTACTTATAATTTGCATACTCTCCACAGGGTGTTTGTGTGA
This sequence comes from Pyrausta nigrata, assembly GCA_949316185.1. Classification (NCBI taxonomy): domain Eukaryota; kingdom Metazoa; phylum Arthropoda; class Insecta; order Lepidoptera; family Crambidae; genus Pyrausta; species Pyrausta nigrata. The sequence goes on from OX438936.1 coordinate 9,915,827, forward strand.
ACAGTCTTATCCTCTATGGGGGTGAATATGGCCATCAACACCCACAACGTTTACTATGGGACCATGGTCGAAATCTTTAAAAAAAAGTGATGCTCCATACAAATAATTCTGCTACCTCGGTGACAATGTATAGAGATCTAAAATTTTCTAGAATAATGATGGTCATATTCAGCGCCTTAAAGGATAAGACTGCTTACAAATCAATGCTGCTTACACTAACACCCTGTATAATAAGTTCATTCAAGTGTTGCGGAGTTGTAAAAAACAAATAAAAAGGAAAAGTGACTGAATGTCTGCTGATATATCAACGCACAAACAACTAGGATTAGAAACATGAAATGGACCATGCTTTGTCAGCAGCACTAAGAAAGGATGTTTTGGAAATTCGCCCCTTGAGGGTTTAAACTAAGGGGGTAAGTTTATATTTTTTGTTTGTATGAGACTTCGTCAGTTTTAAAACTGGATCGATAAATATTATAGCTAGATATTTGAAATTAAGAATATCGTAATATTATGTTTTTTAATAAATTCAACCTCTAAGGGGGTGAGAAGGGGGGCAGAAGTTTGTGTGGGAAATTTTCACATACGGAGATACGGGAAACGGCAAGTTAGTACCAACCTGTAAGTAAAGAATGTTTCTCAGTCTTTAAAACCGAAGTCTCGTCCCAAGACCTCAGGAAAAAGGATGTTAAAAAAAACAGACAAAAGGATTTCATCATAAATATGTCTTCTGGTGTAAATCAGCAATTTATTTACACATTTTTCCTTATCTGACGCATATCTAGCCCCAATCGCCAGCAGTGTGTATCCAGCGTTACCTAATCGTGGGAACGACAACGTTATGTAAACAATTTTGGATTTAATAATAATTCATATAACATGAATATTAGGATGAACAAACAGTATAAATGATTGCTTTCAAACTCTTACGCTGGCTCGAATTATGTTGATAACCAACATAATTCGAGCATAAGTAAACAATTTTGGATTTATTCATTAATTCATAAGTATAACATAAATATGATGATGAACAAATAGAATAAATGATTGCTTTCAAACTTTTACATTGGCTCGAATTATGTTGGTTATAGAAATGCTATATACGGCGTTTAATGATCAAAATGTTTCCTTTGGCAGGGTAAACCTTCTTAGGCCATATAAGCATCCTTGCATGCATTCTAGGATAAAGGTAATGTTCTTACAGTGTGTCATGCATAAACTAAATTCGTGTCGCACATGTTTTCTTCCGAACAGTCTATCTGCCTTCTGTAATCTGAGTGTATGGTCATTGCAAAAATGACAAGTTTTAGTACAGAAGATGAATAATTGCTATATTTAACTCCGCCAGAGATACTAAATGCAGCACAAAATGCAAACGAAAGCCTAGAAAATCTATAAAAAACCAACAATCCAATATCATTTTGAAAATTGTACATTCACCAATTCTGTATGTACCTAAAGTAAAAATTAACCTATGGTAATTTCAAAACCATTTATTTTATTTTATTTAGGAATAGCAAACGACTCTACAATATCATTTTATGAAAACATGTGTAAAGTAAAATATGCAATTATGCAGCCCACGGCGCTATTTTCATATTACTAAAGAAAAATACAATAAATGTCGCTAGCTGCCGACTAACGCTTAAAACCGAAAAAACAAGAAAAATAAAAAGATACAGAGTTACATTAACAAAGAGAACAAATCAATAGGAAATAAAAAGTATTATGGTGTCAAAGGCGCTCAAAAATGAAATGAAGTGAAGTGAAACGATCTTACAGTGACAGCTCTGACAGCTTTTCCATTACAGATTTCTTATTCTTGCTGATTCTACGTGTAAAAATATCAATATCACTAAAGTTGTCATTGTAAGACCGCATAATCCGACGGATAGGAGCGCGCAAGCCGGAGTTCGTGCGGCACGTGTCAAAGGCGAACAAGCCGTAGTTACGCACAACAAAGTGTAAACTAGAGGCAAGTTCAATACATTCAAATTTATTGTTGACTATTTTATACAAGGTTATGGCTTCTAAATATTTACGTCTGACCTCAAGTGGCATAAAATTTATATTTGGATAGCAATAGGTCACGAGAACAATAAGTTTTGTAGCATCTATAGTGCATAGTACGTAAAAATTTATTTTGAACCTTCTCAATCTCATCAACATACTTTTTATAATAGGGGTTCCATGTAGGCACAGCATATTCAAGTTGTGTTCGAATCAAATCATTTTGAGATTTTACGCCCATAATCACTGTACAAAAAAAAATATAAAACATTATACCTTAAATTTTACTTTAAAGATTAATTTCATAAACACAAGAAAAATACCATATAAATTTTTGCCTTATCAACGCAGTAGTCAAAGCCTGTTTTTTTTACGGTCAGGCGATAGGTAGGTACTTATATCATCCATCAGACGGAGTGGAGACTTTTAAGAAAATGCCACTGCAAAATGGCATTTTTCTCAGCTTGATCTACAGAAACCAGACCCCTTTGTGGAAATGTAGCCCTGAATCTTAAAAATAATTCTGACTTGACTGACCATTTTTCAAAAATACTGACTTTTACTGACCATTTTTCACCCTATATACCGGGTACCGAGTTTGAACAAGGTTATACAACGCAAGCGAAGCAAGCGGAGAAATTTTTCATATTCATATAGAGTTAATTATATAAAATTAATTAAATATTTAAGGTACTCTTACATAACATCTATTTTGTGACCAAAATACATAAAACATTATGTTTAATAATTTTTATAAGTGGTCCACCTAAGTCCTGGACCTAGCCCAGGGGGTGGAGGTGGTCACGACCCCCATGAATCCCCCCCCCCCCTGGATCTGCCCTTGCAACAGGCAGACATTTGAAACAATCACAGAATATTACGTTGTATTCCATTCAAAAATAAATATTTAAATTAAAAAAATACACGTGTTTTTTTAATCCTGACTCAGACAAGGTAATTTTATACTCTTTACGTTCACGGATTAAATTAAAATCCCAAAATTGTATTTTCTTAAAACATTTGAATTATTTATTGCGCTGGAAATAGAATAATAATAGAACATGTGGATTTCCAGTCTTTTAAATATTTTAGTTACATTACCAGCGCCATCTCATTATTTTGTTTTTTACTACTACAAAATCATACTCTCTTATAGTAGTTTCTTTTGTATTTACGCTCGTCACATTTTCAAGAATAGTATTGCCATTTAGTAAATAAGTATTGTCTTTGGTTTTAAAAAAGTTACCAACGTCAAATTGACAGCTGACACTGACATTGACATTTGTGCATGATGACATGGTGGTCGGACTCGGTTTTGCTTTGTGTTGAGAAACTAGAAGTTGAACAAATGTATTGATTTTTCCTTCATAGAGTTCCCAGTAGTAAGTTAAACTTGTCAGTATTCGGTCGCTTTTATATTTTTTGTACTAATGAAATTGTATTGCTGCTAAGTTGATAAACAAATACTTTCGAAATATATAACATGGCTTCCAAAATTACTGAAGGTCAGGAACACTGCAAAGCTGCCGAAAAATAGTAAGTATTTTCCGAAAACAATATATGTTTGCTATTTAGTACCTACCTATTCTAGTTTATTACTCATTACATAGTATTTCATTTAATAAGAAGGCTCTGCGATTGCATTTAACTAGAAACAATGTTCTTGCAGTATTTTCTAAAAAAAATATGCACCGTGTGTGATATCATTTTTGTACTATAATAAATGTATGTTATTGTCCTCATTGTTTCTGTTCTTGTACCTACACCAAAAGAGAATCTGAACATGTAAAGTGACAGTTAAAGGAAGTTTCATTTACTTAGTGTAAAGTCTAGGATTTACTTTACTAAATGCAGTTGGCTTGAGTTTATGGTGTTTAGATACTACAACTTATTTTATTTGAAGATAATAAGCTTATAAACTGCAACCATTGAAATCATTTTGAAATGGTCAATGTTGTACACCAGATTATACATGCTCAAAGTTTGATACACACATTCATCAGGTCTGTAGTATCTTTAAAATGCATATCAGTCTTTAACATAATTTTTGTACTCTACTAACCTAAACCTAGGTATTTTTGTAGGCTGCACTGTTCATTCATTGTTAGATCAGTAAATCAGGCCCAGATAGATGATTTGGTTTGTGAACTGTATAAATAAATGATTCTTTGTTAGTTGTATTAGCTCATTGCAAACCAATCTTCCTTATCCACCTGGTCCCTCTACCTACATAATGTTAACCTTACATAAAGTTAATGCCCTTACCATAGATGAACTAAATTTCTTTAAAAATTAACAGCTTAAAGACATCCCTGCTACGATGGAAGCCAGACTATGATTCAGCAGCTGATGAGTACAGCCAAGCAGGTTAGTTTTTTTACATCTCTTATATAGACAACTGCAGTCAGAACAGCAAAAACTACTAGACCTAGCTAGTAAATAGGAGGAGTTTTCCAAAAAGTCTTTTTCTTTTCTCCAGAATTTTAGCATTGTCAAGTAACATGGCAATAAGTAAATTTTTGATGGCAGTATACCAAATATTTTGCTGCAAAACACTTTACTAATATTATAAAGTTGATGAGTTTATCTTGAGAACTATTGGTTCGAAATGAATTATTTTTTTTGTGGACAGGCCATTTATAGTGGAAGGTTATAGGCTAGGTAATATCATGCCTAACACAATATAAGGTGCATCAGTATGTAGTAAAAACGGTAAAGAATTCCTTTGAGAGCTTGCGTTGCATGTGCCTACTTTATCTGTTAAATATATACAGAAATCATGTATCTATGAGGGAATAGTTATACAATAAATAATGGATTATTTGCAGAGGTGTTTTTATAAACATTATTAGTAATCTTAACGTTATTCATCACCACACATAATTTATTTTGAACAAAATTTACCTTGACTTCATTTGATTGTAATGAATTTCGTACCTACTATATATATACATATTATATGAAAAAAGCACAAGCCAAGTTAAACTAAAATGCAAGGGCAAAGAGTTCAGAATAGAGTGAGGTGTCAAACAAAGTGACACATTGTCTCCAAAACTTTTTATAAACGTGCTAGAAGGTATATTTGAAAATTTTAACTGGAAACACAAAGGCATCTGTATAGGCATTAACTACCTTAGTCAGTTAAGGTTTGCATATGATATAGCAATCTTTGCAGAAACACCCTATGAACTAGAGCAAATGAACGCTAGGGTTAAAAATGAACGCTAACAAAACCAAAATTATGACCAATGGCCTAAAAAGGCAAATCATTGTGGAAAGGAACACCATTGAATATGTTGATAGTTATATTTACCTCGGAAAGCAGATATCATTTACAGACATGAGTATCAGCGAAGAGGTAGATAGAAGAATCAAAATAACATGGAGCAAATTCTGGGCTCTAATGGAAATACTAAAAGGAGACTACAATCTCAATGCAAAAAGAGTCGTAATGGGCACTTATCTTTTGGCATGTCTGCTGTATGGCTGTCAGACATGGGTGTTCACAAATAAGATTATGAGAAAAATCCAAACTACGCAAAGGGCGATGAAGCGGAGCATCCTAAAAATCAGGAAGATTAAAAATAATTTGTAGTGACATAATAAGACACAAAACTAAACTGACAGACGCTCTAACTCACTCACTCAAACTTAAATGGCGATGGGCTAGCCATGTTTCTCGTCTATCGGATGATAGATGAACCGTCAGGATTACACAGTGGAAAGGTTTGGACCTTTGAGTCAGGAGAAGGGTGGACAGACCAAACTGGATTGACGACGTGATTGACATAGCGGGGAAATACTGGTTGGAGACATGCAAAGATAGAGAGGCGTGGAAACGGATGGAGGAGGCCTTCACCCAAAGAGGGGGCCAAATTTAAAAAACAAAATACATATATATATATTGTAAAAACAATACAAATGTAAAATGGCAAATAAAGGCTTTTCTATTTACTTTGACCTACTTAACAAAAAACGTTTTACTAAAATTAAATAATCTTACTAATGTTGTAATTATGCAAAACGACTAAACCGATTTGAATGAAATTTGGCTTATAGGTAGATTATAACCTGATTTTTCATTAATTAAATTAACAAATACATTAATTTAACAACATTTTGCCAAACTTTCTGTGGCAAAAGTATCCACAAACTACTTAGCGTTAAGGTCAGTACCATAAAAATATCTGTAAGATTCTCTCGGTTTCTCCAGGTTTCCGTGACCAGATCGTAACTTAGAGACAGTCTAAAGTAATTTAGCATATCAATTGCTCCAGACCTTCAATTTGTGTTAGTCAATAGAAAATGCTTATCACGTTGAACAATTATCCCTTAGGCGCTCTATTCATATCTCTTATAGTTGTGCTGAGCTGTTAGGGTTCTATATCAAGTTGCTCCAGACCTTCAATTTGTGTACGTCAATAGAAAATGCTCATCACGCTGAACAATGTTCCCTGAGGCGCTCTATTTATATCTCTTATAGTTGAGCTGACCTGCTAGGGTTCTATATCAGTTGCTCCAGACCTTCAATTAGTATACATCAATAGAAAGTGCTCATCACGCTCAACAATGTTCCCTAAGGTGCTCAATTCGTATCTCTTATAATTGAGCTAAACTGCTAGGGTTCCATATCAGTTGCTTCAGACCTTCAATTTGTGTACGTCAATAGAAAATGCTCATCACGCAAAATAACTTTTCTTACGGCGCTGCTTTCATATCTCTTAGTTTAAGTGTACTGCTAATGTTCCACGACAGGTTCTCCGATCTTCAAAATAAGTTATAGCCTAGTATTTGCCCAGCCCAATAGCTGCACAATAAAAAAAGTTTCATTCAAATCCGTTCAGTAGTTCCGGAGATTAGCGTGTACAAACAGACAAACATGCAAAAAAATTAAAAGTTGTAGATTCCTATTCTGTTACTACTCGTATTTTAACATCACCCTTAATTAGTTTTTGGTAAAAATACTCAATGTTCTGTACATTGATTTTACTGTTTATATGTATAGATTGTATGAATTGTCCAAAATATAACGATAAGTGTCAGGTAAATAGGAAACAATTCTGACATCTGTAAGCTATTCTGGCGTGCGTTGCAAAAACCGGTTATGAGTCTCGTATAATTTGAATCTTATATATTTAAACAAGCAATTCTTGTATATATTACTAGTCTTATTTAGGAAAACGCGTGTTTCATGCGTTTTTCTTTCGATTTCTTTGTTTCACGCAGAATATAGTCTCTAATTTCCCACTGATAAGCTTGAGCTTCGTGGCTGTGTGCATAAGACCTATGACTGATAGTACTGTGGGTGTGAGGTTCAAATCTTGCTTGATGATGAAACTTTTTTTTGTACTTATTCAAGTTTTTTCCTTTTTTGGTTGAATTGGTTTTTCGGGCGATGCGTTGGTCTCCGGATAAACTTGAACAAGACTAAAGTCATGTTCAACGCACATATTGTACCTGAACCGATAGCAGTCAGCGGCGAGACGCTTGAAGTTGTCCAGGAATACGTTTGCCTCGGGCAGGTGTTGCAACTGGGTAAAGACAACTTCGAGCGCGAAATCGCCAGAAGGGTGCAGCTAGGTTGGCAGCATTTGGGAAGCTGCGTGACATCTTTTCGTCGCCACTACCACCTGAAGAGCAGGGTGTATAACCAACCAGTGCGTCCTATCTGTGCGCCAAAAGATGAAAGTCATATCAGATATCGTTCAGAGGTGCAGTAAGCTAAAGTGGCAGTGGGCTAGTAATGTCTATCGCAGAACCGACGGGCGTTGTAGTAGGAATGGAGACTACGTCTCGGGAAACGTAGTGTTGGACGTCCCCGTGCTAGGTGGACCGATAACCTGCGGAAGGTGGCTGGTGGTGGCTGGATTCGAGAAGTCTTGGAGAGGCCTATGTCCAGCAGTGGACTGCAATAGGCTGATATAATGCTGATACCTTTTTTTAGTTTTTGAAATAAGGCTTACAAAAAATTATAAAGCTTAAATCGTCGTAACCGAGCTTTTCGGTCGCCCAGGTACTAACAATAATATGTCGAAATTCCATCCCTTTCCCATTGCATTTCCTCCCCTATTTCCAGCCCAGTCCAAGTTGGCTCAGTTCGGCATTCACAGGAAGGTTCCACAACACATAGGGTGCATAAATATCGCGAGCAATTCGGAAACCTCTCTGACCTCTCAACTAAGCATCATTGCCTTCTATAAGTACGAAAAGAGTCGACACTCTTTGAAAGGATGAAAACACCAAAAATTTTTAAGTGTTGTATGTATGACTATAGTATATCTGTGACCTCTTTACGCTTAAACCGCTCAATCGATTTTAATAAAAGGTGTGCAAAACCCTATAAAGGACATAATTTTTATTGCGATGTAAAACCTTAAAGCTTTCTGCACACCAAACGCGAGTCAGAAGCAGAGCAGGTCAGTAGCGCGGAATTCGGCATACTGGACGCAGCGGCTGTTTCAAATCAGTTGCAAAGCTGAACCTCAATATGACAGGTTAGGCTTGTTGTTAAAATATACAACATTCGACAACCACTTCTGACGCGCTGCGCTGCACCGCGAACGCCCTGCCCCGGAGTTACCTACATGCTAACAAACATGACCGCCATAGTTATACAACAGCGCCTGCGCTGCTTCCGCCTTCTGCTATGCTCCCGCGCCGCCTGGCTTGTAGTCTGGTAGTTGCAGTGCGGCGAGGCGCGGAGCAGTTGGAGCGCGGGTCCGCGTCCCAATTTGGTGGAACGCAGTTCAAAGAGTTTCTTGTATTACAATTTGCTTGGGTCTGCATTCAAACAGCGCTGCTACTGTCCTGCGTTTGTTTTGCCGAAGCTTTCAATAGGGGTGAAATGACAGTTTAAAGAAAATCCGACATATGCGCAGGCTAAGTCACGGGGAACCGTTAGTTTTTTTATATATACTAGTCAAAACAAAATAAGGGCCACTTATTTATTTCGAAATCTAGAGCGATTTTAATAATTTCTAACTGATGTTAAGTACCTACCTTTTTTGAGGTGTTACCTTAAGTGTTTCTTCTTCTTTATTTCTTTATTTATGTTAAACAATTTACATTAAAGAAACATATTTCAATACCAACAAAAACCTATTTAGATTTATACGTGGTAATGAGAGCCACTACACTACTCGACTCGACTTAACGAACATCGTGAGAGTTTACAGCTTGCATAGTTTTTGAAGTGAAATGAAATGAAATGAAATGAAATGAAATGAAATGAAATATTGTTTATTTGCGTTTGTATAGGGTGTACAGAAGATGCCAGTGTAGTGAATGAGCGCCTATCTAGCCATTGTCAATAGCATGCAAATACTAAACCTATTTATTATTGTCTACAATCAACAATTTATTGAAAAATGACAATTTTATTTATTATTATTAAGAGATTAATTATAATTATACATTATGATAAATTATTTAAATGTCATTGATTTTCAATCTTTGTGATTTAAAAATTCTTGAACCGAATAGAATCCACGAATTATTAACCATTCATGTAATATTTTCTTAAATTGATTAAACGACTGATCCTTTATAAACTGAGGTATCTTATTATAAATTATTACACACATACAAAAACAGTTTTTTTGCATTCGAGCACTTTTTGGTATCAAGTCAAACACTATCCTGTTGCCGTGTCTCGTGTTCCGTGTATATAAATCCTTAGCCTGTTTAAACTGGTTTGGGTGACAGTGTGTCATTTTTTTTGTAACTACGTGAATTTACTCAACTTTTTAAACGAAGGTCATTCCAACTGTGAATTTGTGCGCGAGCAGTGAAATTTTGGGAAGTTTGAGTGTGAATAAACATTTTTAAGGAGCAATGCCGAGAAATCGTAGACATATGGACGTGCAAACCGCAACTAGAGCCATAACATTGATACAAGAAGGGCATTCGCAGCGTTCTGTAGCTCTGCAGCTGGGATTTTCACAAAGAGCCCTCCAGAATGCTTGGAATCGATTCCAAGAGACTGGTAGTGTAACCAGAAGACGGGGATCTGGAAAAATTCGAGCAACAACAACACAAGAAGATCGCTACATACGCTTAACTGCGCGCAGAGAGCGATTTGTCACTGCTCGCTCCATACAAAATCGCTTGCGCCAGGCGACGGGTACTCGTGTCAGCGGCCAAACGATTAGGAATCGGTTACACGAGGACCAACAATTCTCTAGAAGACGTGTAGTGCGAATTCCGTTGACAAGTGCGCATCCTGCGAACCGTTTATCTTTCGCAAGACAACACCAGGACTGGGTCACAAATGATTGGAGCACAGTATTGTTCACTGATGAGTGCAAAGTACAATTTTTTAGTGACGATCGTCGCATTAGAGTTTGGAGAAGAGAGGGTGAGCGATTTTCGGATGCCTGCATCCATGAAAGTGACGAATTGGGAGTACCAATGTAATGGTGTGGGGCGGAATCTCGATGTCCGGTCGAACCGAAGTCGCAGTTCTCAATGAGGGTACGGTAACGGCTCAACGATACATTGAACAGGTCATAAGACCCCATGTGGTGCCATTTGCACAAAGAATTGGTGCAGGATTTAGTAATGCCCGACAATGCTTACGCTCATACAGCAAGAGCCTGCCGAGAAGCCCTAGAGGAAGCTGGTATACAGGTTTTACCGTGGCCCGCCAACAGTCCGGACCTTAACCCAATCGAGCCATGTGGGATTAATTAAAACGAAGTGTCCGGAACACAAACCAAAACGCATAACGAAAGACATCTCATTAATGTGCTGAAAACAAGCTGGGAACAAATTGCACAAGAAACAGTTTGCCACTTGGTAGAGAGTATGCCCTTTAGGCTTCGAGAATGCATTCACAAAAGAGGAGGACATACACGGTACTAAAAAAGTGAAAAAATGAGAAAAAAATAAGATTGTTTCAAATTTTAATTTTTTTTATATAGTGTATTTTTAGCCAAAATCCCCTTTTTTTTACAAAAATCGAACATATGAAAATTTTCAAATTTATCTTCGTTAATTTAAATTTTAAAACATTAAAATTAATCAATAAATTAAGTCTAATAATTTATCAACTCCTAAATATAATAAAACACACCAATTACCTATCAAAAAATTACCTTGTGCTATGGAGATTAGGATACTGGAGGGAAAGACATACTTAATACACCACAAAAATAGTTTGCGATCAGTTTGAATATAAAACCAGAAAGCAACATTTTTCTTAAAAGTTAGATTGCAAATTTTCTTTAAAGTGTTTACATTGTTCATAATAGTAATTATAGTATTTTTCGTTTGTGATAAGCTAGTACCATTTTGTTTTTGTTTGATTTCATGATACATATTACAATCTGAGAATATTAGGGGAAGTATATTGCATTAATTCACTTACTTTGCCACTGCCAGCAGGCCCTAAAACCACCTGGACGTATCGCATTTTTGTGTATTTTGTGTACAAATCAAGCTAAACTTTAGTTACATCAGAGAGAGGTTATGATGACATGCTCCTATCTATGCTAACTTGTTCTTTGTAGAGTACTTGTTTAAAATAGTTCGTGTATTCGCTGGAATGAAAAAATATCACTTGTTTTAGTTTTCCTAATCAAACGTATGTATTTATTTTAATCTAAGATAAAATAACAACAATCCATCCAGCCAGTCTCACAGACAGCTGATATTTTCCACATATTTTCTGTCATGAGACAATGTCACTGTCAACGTCAATACTATTTTTTTTTTATACAATACATTTATTGGAAAACTAAAAAAACGTGGTGGCCCCTATATTTTGTTTTGACTAGTATATATTATTATTGAAGTCCTACAGACTACAGAGTCAATGACATAGGTAAGTTCTAATCCCGAAAACCATCGTTGAAAGGGAGTGAAAGGAAGATTGAAAACTTGCGGTCAAGGTAGCAATTCCAAAATCTGGTCATTTATGCTTATGGCTCCTGAAAGTGTCTGTATGGCCATTTTTTTCAGAAGAGATTGAATAATTATTATTATGATAACTCTTGTTATTCAATCATCATAAGAATAAAAACTGTAATATTGTGCGATTAAATCAAATTAATTTTTCAGCCCAATGCTACCGGATTGCCCGTGACCTGAACAAATCTAAGGAGTGTCATAGGAAAGCAGCCGAATACTACACCAAAAATCATGCATTTTTCCATGCTGCCAAAGCGCTTGAGACTGCTATGCTCATGTGTAAGGAAACATCGAGCGCTGATGAGGTACACAAAGCAGTTTAGCAATTAAAATATCAAACTTTCTTCATTCCAAAAAATATATCTTTGTTTCCTTAATAGTTTTGCCCGTGCACTATGCTTTTCAATCTGTGACTACGAGTAAAAAAGGTACCTTGGCACCTAAAGTATTTAAACACACTAAACAATTTGATTAATTTGTGAAATTAAGGTTTATGTTAAGTCGAGACTTGCATTAGGTCGTTTTGTACATGAGGTCATTGGTTAATTTACTTCCAATTTTGTATTTGAGGGCTTGATACTGTTATTAAAGGCGACTAAATGTAACATTTACCTTTTTGTCTCATTACATGTTTTCTGTAGATTTATTCGCTGGCCACTGAAGCTTCCAGTCTCTATCAACAACATGGCTCTGGTGATGCTGGGGCCAACGTTTTAGATAAAGCAGCTAAAATTTTAGACGAGACCGATCCAGAGAAGTCAGTTAAACTGTACCAACAAGCTGCTGACGTATCTTCGGTGAGTTTATTGGCAAGTGAAGTAGAGGCGGTAGGCCAGCAAACGGAGTGAAAAGTTTAAACTAACCTCGTCTTTTTTACGCTGATTTCCCTAAGCAGGCACATAAGTGGCTTGGCACTTAGGAAAACTGAATTTTAAAAATCTGGTGTCAAGAAGGTACACCAATTTCATTGACCAGTTGATCTTGCCTGAAATTGTCGAAAGCTGCAGTTTGTAAGTGTGCCGAGCAGAATAATACTCATCCAATTGATATTGACTAACACCAAACGTTTCCTCGACCTATTTAAGCGAATTTTAGAAAAACGACTACAATTTTGGCTTATTTTGCAGACCGAAAGCAGTCAACATCAGGGTGCAGAATACATAAGCAAGTCCTCTCGGATATTAGTTCGTTTGCAAATGTAAGCTAGCCTCGATATATTCGTACAGTAAAGAAGTTATTGCAGATACTAGTAAGTTTTTTATATCTAGTTGTTTTCTTAGGACTATAAAAAATATTGAATTCATAGGTACGACCAAGCCTTGGACAGCTTGCGCCGTGAGATCGGGTTCCACCAAGAGGCTGGCAACTACGGTGCCGTGGGCAGGCTAGTGGTAGCCATTGTGTTGGTGCAGTTGGCCAGGGGTGATACTGTCGCTGCTGAAAAGGCTTACAAGGTCAGTGCTTTTATATGTGTCGATTTATTCACGTAGATATTAGAACAGGACCAGTAACCAATGAAAAGTCTTGCAAATCTACTGCACCTGATAAATGTTTGGAATGTTAGACGTGTTTAATGTGCTAGTTTTGTTTGATTTCACCAATAAAATAGAACGACTTACTTTTCTGTATTGCTGTATAGTATTGCCATTACTAACACCATAATAGGCTACGCGCTGTTTACACAAAAGGATGTCCCCCAAAAACATTACTGCGAAAAATTTAATAGCAAAGTGTTAAAGCGTCGTGTCTATTCAGGAGTGGGGCAACAATTGCGAGGCGCCCGAAGCTTCGACCTTGGAGCTGTTGCTGCAGGCGTACGACGAAGAGGACCGAGAAGGGGCCCGCCGCGCTCTAGCATCCCCGTTTATTCGCAGCATGGATGTAGAGTACGCACGTTTGGCGGGCATGGTCCCTCTTCCGGAGGGAATGGAGCCGGCACCCAAAGCCGGGGTGCGAGAAAACGCGGCGCCATCTTATGTGAGCGCTAACGCAGCATCGTCCTCAGTAGCTGGTGCCTCCGAAAGCGTAGCTTCGGTAAGGATTATGTATTTAAATAATCTTAATATTATAGTTCGTGCGACTGCAATTTGCCATAACCTCTAAACTCTGCGAATAGTTGTCAAACGTTAACTCTAACACACTATTTGGTATCGGAAAAACAAGCTTATTACACACCTGTCAAGCGCTGCACTCCGGTCATTTAATATTTTTGAAACTGTAACAGGGAGACAACGTGTTTCTATCCAGAAGGTACAGGTTTCTATCCAGGGCGGGCTATTTTTGAAATATCGTTTCATAATTCATCACTAATCTATTGAGTTACTCTTACATCCTACTTTCTCAAAACAGGTTCATCAAGAAGATGAATCGCCTTACGAGCCAGTTGCATATGAAGAGAAAAAGGACGACGAAGATGGACTATGTTAAGAAGATATAAGATATTGCATTTTTATGATTGGATATTTTGCTGCAATTATGCACAATATGTATAAAAGAGTTTTATTATTTTCGGGCTTGTAAAAGTGTTGATTAGGTATTAAATAAAGGATTTATTATCATATTATATAATATATACCATGATGGTCTATCTATAGTCATATTAATTAATGTTAATTAATTGTAGTACATAGTTGTACATCGCTGTTAGTTATTCTGTGCCACTTAAAACATTTTATCTCTTAACACTTTTTAAAGATAGATACCTAGTAATAGTTTCCATATTGGCTTCAGATTTGTCTTTTAATCAAAATCTAGCTTTGCATTTAAAATTAGCTTAAGTATTCTTCAAATAATGATAAGGATGCGAGTTGACGTCGATTTAAATGGTAACACGTTAGGTTTTAAAACTAAACATTTAAGTAATTGCTTCTTATTGTTATTTTAATCTTACATAGAGTAAGATGCTATTTTTACGTAAGCGTTAGCATAAAAATCGCTACGTATGTATTCCTAGAGCAATAATGCAATGAGTATGTAATCGCTCATTCCCTTTATAAATAGGGTTAAGGCGCAAATTCGTAAGCGATTAGCGCTGTAGATAATGTCGAGTTGAGGTCATTTGGGAGCGTGGAGACGTCATTTAGTTCAATAATGCTGAAAAACCTGTCCTGGGGGATTACTATTGTAGGTTACGGTTTGAAGCTCCAAAATAGTTAGTCATGTAATTCCTATGGTCACACAATCTAATAACGCTCTTAACACTCTATATAGTAGGCATTGAATTTAATATTAGTCAACGGGATAGGTACTCGGCAGCATTTACCGTATAGTGGCCTAAATAAAAAAATAGTGTTTCTAAATACTTACATTTACATATTATTCTATAGTCTCTGTAGTTTATCCTGGTTAAAATTTGTCAATCGTCATTATTGTTCGTTTTGAAAGTAGGTAGGTTATCCATTGAATTGTGTGTGTAAGTGTGTTTATTAGTCGGTGCGAGTCGATATTTTTTGTTGTATGATTAGTTAGTAGGTACTATTATTTATTCTGTGGTAGAAGTAAACAATTTCATAATATGAAATTTTGTCCCACGATTGGAAGACTTCTTACTTTTCATCGGACCGTCCGATTATCTTACCGTTATAGAACTCCAATAGAAAGAGTTGCATTAAGCGTTTCTCTTTAAGTCTTAGAAAATGTTTATTATTGTTGGCTAAGTTATACCTAAACTGGGATGCACCACAGACGTAAAAGTCGGTCAAACTTGATGCTAAAAACACTGGTTATAGTTACGGGGAAAGTAAGTTAGTGCAACTCGGCCTTAAGGTGCGATTGTAATACCAACATTTAATTGTAACAGCTGTGCGTGCAGGGTTCAATTAGTATTTATCTTGTAGTTCTTACCTAGTTTGATTAGGTTATGATTCATTATTGACTTTTATTTAGAGCAACAGAGGAAGTCCAATCCTGTCTCAAATCATATAAACTTTTTGGAGATACACACACCGGCAGAATTAGCGGAACAGAAAAGACTGAATAAATAATATAGTTTCAGTATATTGAGAAAATAAAAGACATGAAGTAGGTACTGAACCAATTTGTCATTCACCTTATAAGTTATTATAAGGTAGATGAAAAATTGGTTATAGTAACGTCCACTTTAATCCCAATAAAATTTTATTAAAATAACCAACATTGAATTCAAATGCTTTTGTATGGAATTAAAATCTACACTATCCTTAAAATTTCAACAAAAAAATTGAACTCTTTGTATTCAATGTTAAAAGATGTCGTTTGGTTTATTATCCCTAGATTTATTTTTGCAATACCTACGTGATTTTTTTCTGTTAAGTTAATTTTGCCTCTGTCGAACTAACTTAAACAAAAAATATTTCTAACGTAACGTTTTAATCTATTATTATTTATTTAGAAGTTAAAAGTGATTTATTTTATACAAGGTGGCTGCAATCAAAATCATGTAAAAATATTTTTGAATCCACATGTAGGAACTGTTTTATATTGTAACATTTTTCAGCACAGGAAAAAATCATGAGCTTTTGTTAATTTTATGCCCCCATGTTGGCACGGTCTACAGCGCGGTCATGTTGGCGGTTACTGCAAGCACCTGCAAGTATGATCATGAACAAGTTTACTATTCAAAAAAGAAACATGCTGACAACACTTAATTGCACGCTTGCTGCTGCTTAGATTAGATTTAACATGTAACAATTTTGTGTCTTATCCTATTTATTTAGTCATGCTAATTGGAAATCTATGTATATACCTATTTACTTCAGTAGAAAAAATATATTTAATAATTTAGGTATTGTGTGCCTATAGATAGCTGAATACATGTCTCGGAAGTACTAAGTTTTTTCGCTAAATTGAGACTGAAAAAAGACATTTAAGTAAGTAGACCTGAAGACTTCATCATTATCGTAGCCATAAATAAGGTATTTGTGTAAAAACAAATTTAACAACAATGTTATTCGTTAAGGTTTGACGCAGCCATAAAATAAATAAATAAACGGGACATTATGCAATTACCAAAACGAAGTTTTATGTTAAATATTGTACGAGTTGTAAGTGTATTGAGAGAGTTAAGTGGGTAAGTAAGTGACAACTCCTTACAGTTTAAACTAGGAACAATGTAATAAATAGGTTCCTAGCTAGGTGATATACGTATTCACTATATTGAAGTGGTTGGCTGGTGGCCTCTCATGCGGGAGGTACCGGGTTCGATCCCACATACCGCCTTGTACCAACGACTTTTTCTGTACGTACATTGTTGTCCCTGACCGAAGCTCTTACGGTGAGGGAGACCACGCGAGAAAACCTGCACATTCAGGCGACTAAATGTGTAACCATGATCCAAACTGTGTTAACAGGGTCACGGAGATCCATTCATATTGTGTATCATGGTCTAAAGCGGACTCGGGGCCCTCTAGTGAGTCCATAACCGGGATAATAATAATAATGTCCTCCTAGTCGATTTCTTCGACAACCGCGGTCTATCTCAACAGATATTAGCCAACTGCGCAGGACATATTATAGTGCACAAGTGTGTGCGCAATACACAGGTGCACTCTCTGTTTCTTCACTCTCATAATTCGGTGAGATGGCAGTCTGACATGACCGTACCCAGCTTGCTGACCACTAGAACAACAAGGCAGTCTATATAACCGGGATAACGCTAAGATGAAGATATAGGAGATAAGACCTATCCTATCTACTTCTGGATAGATAGGTAGGTCTAGCGGTCAGTTCGTGAGCTGTGGAGGCCCCTGGTCTAACACATATGTTTTTTCTTACCTTCAATTAGGTGTAATGTAAACTTACCTACTCCGAAATAGCTGAGTGGTGGTTGATATGGAATTCCCCCGGCAAAGGAATAATAACGTAATGTTCGATTTCGTAGGCAGCGGTCGTCTACAAAAAAATGTAGGCTATTATAAAAGTAGGTATGGACGATTTTGTATGGAGTGATTTATCTGTTACGACGTAGAACTATCATTATACACACTCTTACAGTCCTGCCGCGATCAGTCATGATGTATGATGTCAGTCAAATTGCCTTTTCACCGTACTACCTATAAGAGTGAAGGATCAGGAGTGCATCTGCTTATTGTGCTCGCACACTTGTGCACTAGGTACTTCTACACTAATAATATAAAGCGGAAATATTTGAATGTTTGTACTAAATAGGCTCTGAAACTACTGAACCGATTCCAATGAAATATGGTACAGAGATTGTTTGAGATCCTGGGAAGGACATAGGTTCCTTATTGTCGCCATAAAAAATCAGGGGTGAAAGTTTGTATGGAAAATCCGACTGTTGGCGGAAGCGAAGTCGCGGGGAACTTCTAGTATCTATATCTATGTACAATAATATTACCCTATTTTTTTCTAGGAAAGACCAATATATAAGCAATGCTTACTCAAATATGAAATAACCCAGTCGAATGCTCATCGACAGTTGCCGGAGTATCCGTTATTTAGACACACACTGTATAATCTTATATGTGATCTTATTAATAAAAAATATATATTTCTCTTAAATTGTAACACAGGTTGTAGCTATTTTAAATTAAACACATTAAATGACCAAATATCAATTTAATCTAAACAGATATTATGATTTAAAATATTGATATCCACTTTTACGTAAATATGTATATTTCATACACGTGTATATTTCATACGGGCGTATATTTTGATGGCAGTTATAGTGTAGGTCCTAAACAACACATTGACATAAATCTCGTTAGTACCTAAATAGATCTCTTTTTTATAAAATTAATTAAGCACGTTGTGGTTTTCAAGGGTTGTGTTGTGTTCACCAACACATGATTAATTTTTTAACAGCCGATTAACTTTTAATTTGGTACTATTTTGTATGAATAGGCATATCAAATACGTTTACTGACTATTTAAAAATGGTGAAGTCGTGTCGTCGTGTTAGCTAGATGATTAGACTATTCATGGAACTCAAATTATTTATAGTCCTATTCTTTGAAGACGACTAGGATTTGTTTTCACTACTACTTACATCATGACAGTTCAATAAAGGCAAAAGGCCAAATCAAGTAAGATGCTAAAAATTGCTGCTCGGCCGTAGTTACTTTTTAAAAATATTATGTAACTCTTTATTTAGTTAAGCTATTTCATGAAATTGCTGTCTCATATGAGTTATACAGTCGGTAACTATCTGATTAAATTATGCGCCCGTATTATATTTACACGCAATATACAGTCGACCAAATTGAATCATGACCCACCTTATGGTCATTTTTCTACTGTCATTCTGTACAAGTAGGTTAAAATTCGCTTGAACATACATTTCCTAGAAATGAACCTGTTATCATTTTATTAGACACTGACAGTTACTGACAAGGCTATGATCGCTATCTGTACGAATAAGTTTGTATGAAAATCGTCGAGAACTTAGGTAAGGGTTGCAATGCAACACACAGGTAGGTAGGTAGATATTCGGGATTCGGCACAGCCGGGCGCCGAGTCTGTATCGGGAACCAGTTTCTTTATAAAAGTTTCACTGGAACTTGTGTTAGCCATGATGAAATAAAACAGTATACTTAGTTGAAGAATATAATATTTATTTTAGGTATATATTAAAAATATACCTAAAATAAATATTATATGAAATAAAACAGTATACTTAGTTGAAGAATACTTTTATAAACTTTTATAAAGAAACTGGTTCCCGATACAGACTCGGCGCCCGGCTGTGCCGAATCCCGAATAGTGGCATTAAATTGGTAAAGTGAAAAGTGACCCGATTAGACGACTACAAATGTCACTTCCCCAATCCAAACTCCACAAATTTTCTATTGGATTAAGATCTGGGGACCTAGACGGTCCATGGCCGTCGAGCGTAAGAGCGAATTCATCTTTATGCTGGGTAAACCAATTCGAGACATTTCTGGCAGTATGCACTGGACAGTTATCATGAACAAAGGAGAATACTGGCACTTCTTCACGCAAGTAAACTGACAAAGTCGGTAACATTGATTCTTCCAATAAATTGTCATAGTTTATAGCGTTATAACGAGGAGAAATTTGAACAAGTTCTCCGACACTTCCGGCAACCATCTAGGCACACATGTTAGCTGAAATTCAGCCGGATAATTGGTTGGGCACTACATGATCTTCTGTGTATCGCGTGTTATCGTAACGCCACGAAGTTAAGCCATGTTGAGAAGAGTGAAATGATTTCTCGTCTGTAAATATGTTATTCGTAATAGTGTTGCATTTCTGTTCTCTGTTGGTTCGTGATTCAACGAACGCTATGATTATGTCAGCGTCTGTCTTCGACGGTACCCTCTTTAGCATGCGGTCTTATACAGGTTCTGACTGTGTTCCGACTTATTCTTAGCTCTTTGTTCTGCCAAATTAGCCATTATACGACTTGTTTGTAAATATTGACTTAGATTTTTATAAAATTTCAGACTTACTAGGTATACTTGACATCTGACACATGACGTTTTTTATTTTTGAAATTATAATACATTTTTCTTCGTAGTGAAAAGAGTTTGGATTATGGACTTATTTTAAATTCATATTAAGACTGATTTATCTAAAACATGTCTAGTGCAGTGATAATAAAGGTTAAACTTGCATAGATCTCTGACCTGTAATGACGCATTTTTATTAATATTTAAAACGTACTATGTGCAACATGCATGACAGCGAAGAAAACCTTACTACATTTATGAATACAAAGGAATAATCGGCAAAGTGGGTCATGATTCAATTTGGTCGACTGTACATAACTTTTTGTGTGATGTGGGTACCTCAATACTAAATTATGACATTAATTTATGCCATTTAACTATATGCGGAGACTGCAGGGGCAACATAATTAAGAAAATCAATTTCAAATATATTTTTTACACCCAAATATTTATGATATTTGATCACATGATTTTCAGACAGGGTTAAGGGTTTTGGGTCAGTTTTAAATTTTGAAAGCAACAGTGAATAAATGTTTGACACGGAAAAAGAAACCCTTTTAGGATCAATTTGTTGTCTGTGTGTCTGTCAAGCAAGGCCCTTTTTCTCACGAAGGAGGTGTAGGTATAAAGTTGAAATTAACATTAAATAATAATAGAGGTGCTTGTGGCGCAGTGGCGGCAGCGCTTTGGTAGTGATACCAAAAGTTAAGCAACCCACGGCGCGGTCGTGATTGGATGGGTGACCATTCCGACCATTTAAGTGACGTCCATGACAAGCATCTCCGTGCTTCGGAAGGCACGTTAAGCAGTTGGTCCCGGCTAATATAGTCAGAGGCCCTAGGGCGGCTTGATAACTTCTGACAGTAAGGTTTGTCACTTGCCTTACATACACCCCTTCACCAACGTGGTGAAGTATGGCTCGTTCCTCCTCATAGTTGGGGTGAGGCCTTTTCCCAGCAGTGGGATCTAATAGGCTGACTTATTTATTATTTTAATAACGGCTGCGGTTCCTTAAAGCTGTAAGGTTTGAAGTTAACGCAATCCTAAGATGCGGCTATTTTAGGCGCATTTTATAACACTGCACAGGGGAGTCGAATCCTAGGGATTACTTCCGGTAGACTTAGAATCATGAAAGGTAAGAAGGAAGTTGTTGCAGCACATGTAAAGGAAAAAGTCCGAAAACCACACATTTGTGGTAAAACTTTAGAAAAAAAAAAATATGGAACCCTCAGTGCGCGAATCCGACTCGCACTTGCTCGATTTTTATGTGTGAAGTGTGACTAATACAAACACATAATAGTAAATGTTTTGTTTCCTGCCTCTAGTGTAATGTTATAATACCAAGACTTGGACACATTTATAGATTAGTAAATGTAGTTTACTTGATACAGCTAAAATATTCAAGATGTAATTCATTAAATGTATGTACAAAATAAAGTAAGAAAACTTTTCAAAAGCACTTTCATTTAAATATTTCATCGATGTGACCAAAGTTCCTTTTGTATTAGAATTTAAAAAAAAGTGACCAAACATCAATCATGACATGACATGACCAAAAACCTTTTAACCCTTTTAGTCAAATCAGAATATAAATAAGAAATAAAGAACACATGTTTTTGACATTCATTTTAAAAATATATCTTTGAACATCAAGAAACTTCCTAGTTTTTTTATTTAATAAGATATTCTTAAAATTATTCTAGAATTTTTTGTGTCAAGCCATTTTATAGGGCAACCAGAACTCAACAGTTCATTTTTAACCCCTGGGCCCTGACGCAATTAGAGGGTTATTTATTATAATTGATTCATGACATTTATGAACAAATAAACATTTTGGTAAATACTGTATTCAGTATTATTTTCAAATTACCTAAGTTTTTTGATAAAAGCAATGCACACATAAAATTATGATCTAGTAGGTATTTATCAATAAACTTAATGTTACTAAAAATCCTAAAAGGGCTACTGTTCATGTACCTCATCATTTAAACACTAATTTATCAATCCTCTCAGCTCAGTTTGTTGCATAGGAGCATTTTATAGGTTCACTCACACACATCCTGACATGGTTTATGACATAAAATTGCAAAATGAAAGTTATTTGTTAGCTACAGAGGGTCAATAGTATTGACTCAATATAACAATACTTCAATGCTAGAAGTGAAAACCATTATTATAACATAAATCAATTTTAAGTTAAACTAATATCACCTAATATAATTTCAGATACATTATGAGAGTATTAATAATTATCTTAACCTAAGATTGAATATTTTTATGACTAAACATGGAGTGAATGTATGGAGGAACCATTGGCGGGACTGTTGATGTTGAATCAGGTACTGGCTCTTTGTCTTTGTTATTTTTTGTTTTCCTAAATTGAAAACCATTTTTACGTAGTATTTTACGCAATGTTTCACGAGAACCTTTGAAGTCAATTTCTTCTTTTAGGATTTGTAACAGTTTATTAATGGTAGGCACCTCTTTTTTGAATGTATAAAATTCATGAATTTTACGTCTAATTACTTGTAAGTCATATTCATCAACCTCAATTTTGCCTTTTGAACGCACTCGTCTTTTCGGGGATTTCTTTAAAGTCTCTGGATCAAGTAGACCTTGCTCAATAAGCCTCGCTTCTTTAACAATGTTCAGGACTGTACGTTCAGATACACCTGAAACCAAATATAACAATAATAATAATATTCAATTGTGCGTAATGATCTTGATGTATTTGTGGCAATAATCCTGCCTTTTCCATGGTAAAAGTGTCGATGCTGGTATTAAAGAGAATGCAATTTTAAAAACAATCTAAGAGATTTTGTAAAAGTGTTTTGAGAAAAACATTGATGCTACACTCACCTGTGGCGGCAGAAACTCTTACGTACACTTTACTGAGAGGAATTATAGGCACCTGCATCCGTTTTTCTTCATCCATAAATTCTTTCACCTTCAAAATTATCTCACGTACTTCACTTGTTATGTTTTTAGGCATTTTGGATTACAGTAAAAGTTTTTTTATCTCCAAACAAAACATCAATGGAGCAACGCAGTGGTGATGGCCGTCCCAATTTGACACAAAAAATGACTGACTGACACACACAGTGGCTGCTGACTGACAGACAGTGACAGGACGGACCTAGCTTTTTTAGTTTGTTTTACACATTCTGGATCGGCAAAGGAGCTGGGGCTATACAGCCGTCTTCAGTAATATTACTTCTTCTTCAATGAGGGATTTTCTGATAACTCAAAATTTTAGTTTATAAATGGCGCTATTTATCTGAGCTATACGAATATTGCGTCGAAATCATTAAGCATAAAACAAAAACAAATTATTCTAATATTTTGTGCACAGACATATAGTGGAAGTACCTACGTTAAAAATTAGCAAGTTTTAAATTGCAGTAAAAGATAAAATTTAATAGAAAAAACTTCTTGATGATGACTAAATTGTCTATCTACTATCTGACTTAGATTGGTCAACGCCATCTAGCGGATTTTAAATACTGATTTTTGACACTAGGAAAATTCCCCATTCTGTAGAGTCTGGCCACAATAGGACAGATTTGTTTTCTGGCTATTACGAGCTGAACCCAGTTATTTTAGAAATGGCAGCATTAATCTCAAAACTGTTATTTTTTAAAGTTATATTAATAGTATAAGTGTTTGCATAGAGAAATTATTCACTAATTAAAAGCACAGATTATAAGAGACGGCACACGGCACTCCCATATCAGGGTCATTCTTCAAGACACGATTTTCAAGCGGCATCGCCTTAAAACATTTAGTAGTCAGAATAGAGAGAGCATGGACGGCCTTCCCCTCTAGCAAAAAATGTTGACCATATAGTTTGAGTGCTTATATAAAACTACTTGGCCGTGACCGTTTAACAGAATCTATCGCGACTTGTCGCAACAAACATCTCCGTGTCGAGGATTGAAAATGGTAAATTGTGCCGTTTTCTGACCCAAAAACCGCAGATTTCTCATTATTATTAGTTAAGGTAACATAAACATCAGCAGGAACTTTACAAGGTGAAGCATCTGTTAATCTAACTTTGGACAACATTTGTTCAATATAACTCTTTTGATGAACAAAGATAGAATCGACTCGTTTATCAATCTCTAGTCCTACAAAACAAGTAAGTGGTAACAACCTCACTTTAAAACTCCGCTTCATATCATTAATTATTAACTCTAATAAATCACTATCTACTGATAACAATAAGGCATCATCAACATTAAGTACTAATGACTGACTGACATTGCTTAAAACCATATGACTTAAGAAATCCTGCAAATTTCTGGTTCCAACATCTTGGGGCCTGTTTGAGCCCATACAATGATTTTATTAACTTGCATACCATATTGTCTGAACTAGTCTCAACTCCCTCTGGAACTTCCATATATACTTCCGCATCTAGTTCACCATACAAAAATGCAGTTTTGACATCAAGCTGGCGAATACTATAATTATTCTTAACTGAAACAGAAAGAAGAAGACTTATAGAGTCCATTCGAGTTGTAGGAGCAAACGTTTCATTAAAATCCACCCCCTTCTTTTGATTAAATCCCCTGGCACACAATCGAGCCTTATATCTAATGGATTTGCCATCCTCATTTTTCTTTTTCTGGAACACCCACTTTGAAGTAATAGGCTTTTTATCAATTGTTTCTTTTTCAACTAATTTCCATGTTCCGTTCTCATCATGTGCTATCAATTCTTCTTTGATAGCTTCTATCCACTTTTCTGAATCTTTACAAGTTATGGCTTCATGATACGTTTCTGGTATAAATATCTCTGCCATATTCACTTCATAGTCAGCATAATGTGGATTCTTCCTTGGTTTTGGACGCAATACTCTACTACTGCTTTCAGGAATCGGAACTTGAGGTTGAAGTTGTTCTTCAGCTATAACAAATTCATTACCTTTCATGCTTTCCTCTCTGTCTTCCTGTATACAATTTGGTACATTTTCTGTTTCCTCATTCTCATTAGATTGTTGTTCTTCGTTAAAATCAGATTCTTCAAACATTTTAAAAGTAAATGTCTCATTTTCACCTATAGTAACTGACTCATCAAAAACAACATCCCTTGTAATAGTTAATCTATGAGTACCAGGATCATACATCCTATAATTGTTTTGATCTTTTTACTTTTTAGTTTCCATTTGGATCTACATTCATCTGGTACGTGTACATACCCAACACTCTAAAATATTCTTAGATGTGCTAACGATGGCATCCATGGTCCATGCCATTTCTCATATGGGGTTTCATTTCCTGTCTGGCTAGAAGATACTCTATTAAGAATATAAACTGCGCAATTTACTGCCTCTGCCCACACATTCTTTGGCACATTATTTTTATATATCATGGAACGAGCACTTTCAACAATTGTTCTTATTTCTCTTTCAGCTCGGCCATTTTGCTGTGGGGTATACGGAGCTGTGCGTCACACCGTCTTTAAATAAAACAAAATATCTATTTCCCGAAATTGGCCACATACATCACTATAAACAATATCACCTGGTCGTGATAACTCTCTCTGAGACTTCTTAAATGGCAGTCTTGTTTGTTTGCCATATTGACAAGTAAAATTTGAATTATCATCATCGACTTTACCCAAAACTCCTGCTTTTATCATATTCTGTACTTCTTTCACATTTACATGGCCCAATCTGTATCTTTGTATATTCCAGCGCAATTTTTCTTCTTAATAATCTCATAACCTTTTCACATAATTGCTCCCTCAGAAAACAAATTTCTATGAAGATCTGGTACATACAATACATTTGTCAGCTTAATTTCATCTGTCCATACCATTTATCGTTCTTTTGGCCATAACAGTACCTTCACTTTCAATACACAAAGTCTGTTGGTTACCCAATTTTACAGTAGCATTTTTGTCGTTATTCAACTTTAACTCACAAAAGTATTCTTTTTTGTTTGTCATGTGAGCAGATGCCCCACTATCAAGCAACCATAACTTATTTTCATCTACATCTGATGCATATAAAGATGACGTAAATGCCAATGCATTACTTTGCTTCTGTGTCTTCTTAGGAGCTCTACATTGTCTCGCATAATGACCCCTTTTACCACAATTGTAACAAGTAAATATGTTCTTGTTCTTTTGATTACTAATACTAGTATTTTTACTCTCAACCTTATTTGTTTTAGAAGCCACCAATGCAGTCTTTTCTTCTTCATATGACATACTAGCTACCTCATCAAAAAGCCTGCTAGTTAGGTTATGTATAGTCTGCTTTGAAGGATCCAAAGACATCTACGCTCGTCGTAGTGTTCTATATGTGAGAGGTAAAGTACTCAAGATCTTTGTGATTATTGCCGTATCACTTATACTCTCACCACTATCCTTCAATCTCTGTGCCAGACTCTCTACATTTGCAATATGTTGAGCCATATTTTCTTTAGGATTCATTTTATACTGAAAAATTTGACCGTAATTCTAAAAAAAACTACTTTATAAAAAAATGTAACTGTCCCGGGGTAGTAACTGATTTGTATGGATCATTATAAATTTTACTTGCACATCCCAAACTTCGCGGCCTGTTGTGTCATGCTAATATACGTTACTTGAACAGTTTAAATTATTATTCCTACGACAGAACATTGTAGTGGTGTCACCGTTACATTAGAATAGAATTGGAGGCTTCTAAAAATGCCATGTATTAAGGTAAGGTAGATATATGCCATTACAATGATATTCCGTCGGAATTATAACAATTCTTAACATTTACAAGAAATTATCTCAAGCAGACTACGTTTACATCCTGCAAAAGTTACTTTTTTCGGAAGATATCGACTAGTGCGAAATATCGATAAACAAATGTCGATAATGGAGACGAGTGTACATGATTTATAATCATTTAAGTTATAGGTGCTGAGCTGAATGTTAAAAAGTTGCATGAAATTGTTTTTATTTCACTCAAATTTATAAAATATTTCTGGGGACACCAGGTTTTGTTTTATTTAAGATTAGATTTTATTAGTATCAGTTTTCATGTGTGGCATAATTAAGTGATAAATTATGAGTGTCATTATTTTTTCATACTTAAGTATTAGTACATTCTCTATTGAATAGAACGGGGCGCGGCATACATGCACTCACGATTGTATACCCAAGAGAATAAAAAATTAACTGTAGGACAAAACCAAATAAAACAAAATCTGTTCAGCGATCATTTATTTTATATATTTTAATCTGAATCTGATAATGACATTAGGGTTTGTGTCACGAACTTGGAATCTGAACTGCAGCTGCTGTCGCCTACGTTTATCAAAAACGGCTCATCTACAATGCTGTCGTATCGCACGTCTCGATCCCAATCATCAAAACATAGTTTTAAAGCATTATATTGGCAGTGGTAGGGCGGTAGCCAAATCACTGCGTGACCTTTGGAATTTGTCATTTCATCCAAAAAATATGTTCGCTTTGTTTGCTGTTTCTGCAGGTTCAAAAGTCTGACAAATTCTTTTTTGAACATTTAAATGTTAGCTGCCACACCATTGCGTTGCAACCACTCTAGGATTTAAACTTTATTATTGTTGCTGGTAGTGCTTTATTCACTTGGACGGAATGGTATGGGGCGTTGTCCATCAAAAATGGTGGGGCTCATTTATATTATCCATAATCACTTCGTGATCATCGGTCGCTTTAACTGATTTAAAGGCCCACAAGCAATTAGGCGCAAAACCTTTGGCTGTACGAGCGTGGGAAAGAGGAGGGAGCTGCGCCTTTGACTTTGTTTTGTTAGCATCCTATACAGTACCTGACAAAACATCTGGTGTTTTAATTACTAAACTCCTAATTTTAAAGGAGTTCTACCATCAGCTCCACATAATGATTATCAGACGTAACAATATGTCAACATTAAGATACTATTACGAAAACACTAAACGTGCCTTCAAAATTTGAGGGTTTCTCTCGATTACACCAAGATCCCATTATCAGATCTCGACTGGGCCAAAATGGGACCAACTAGAAGGTAAACATATTTTTTTTCAAATCGGTCCACAACTGACTGAGATATGCGGTAACATAGCCACAAAAAAAAAATTAAAAAACATACAGTCGAATTGATAACCTCCTCCTTTTTTGAAGTCGGTTGATAAAAAAAAACATATAGTCGAATTGATAACCTCCTCCTTTTTTGAAGTCGGTTAAAAAAGTTAAGTTTCATCGACACGACCCATCACTAACATGAACTATCATAGGGATCAAGGTTCGCCGGGCCGGATATAGTCGCGCTTCGACAGCCGGGCAGAGTCTTGTCTTGTGTGACGACGACGCGTCAAATTTCCAAAAAATAGATAAGAACCTCGTTGCGTGTGCATCAAAAATTTGATTTGCGTGGTTAATTTTTCTCCGGTAACTGCGAATTTATTTATTGAATAAAATACCTATTGTAGCGAACAAATTATAAGGTACCTAACGTTACTTATATTCAAAAGAGTTTGTTGGCTTTTTGCATTTAATTATTATTTGTAGTGATGGGTTTTTATCCGGATAAATACTCAAAATGGATAAATACTCATAAATATCCATTTTACTCGAGTATTTACCCAAACAGACGGATAAATATTTTATAAACATTTTTTTTGCTATGACACTCACATTTATAATTATTATAATAGTAAGTTAGTAGTTTTAACCAAAACAAATGCTAAAGAGTTTTTGAATCTAAATAATACATAATAAATACAATTCAAATGTGACTGACTGACTTACATAGTGATCTATCAACGCACAGCCTAAACCACTGGACGGATCGGGCAGAAATTTGGCATGCAGGTGGATGTTATGACGTAGGCCGCAAAGAAAGGATTTTGATAAATTCTGCCCCAAAGGGGATAAAATAGGGGATGAAAGTTTCAATGAAACTTTGTCAATTTTAAACCGATCGGGCTGAGACTTTAGATAAAGCTACTTTGACGTAGGCATCCCGTAAGAAAGGATTTTGATAAATTCCTCCCCTAAGGGGATAAATAAAAATAAGTGATGATGGAGGATGTATATGTATTAGCTTGAACCTTTGAGTACTTAGCTAATGGAACGAGTAAATTAAGACGAACAAAATAATTTTTAGTTCTAAATGTTGACAATAGATGGCGTTAGTAGTATTTTAAAACGCACCATCGTTGTCTTTCACTGAGTTACATATACCCAATGATGAGTGGTCGCCGTATCTAATATTACATACTATACTTAAATTCAATTTGGATATTTGTATTTTGACGAATCTTCAATAACGGATCCCGTGTGAATGAGCCCTACCTATCCAAAAAGAGTGCCTATTGACTTCGATTTTTCATTTCTCTCTTCTCCATACGACATGGTAGACTAAGAGATCATGATAGCTGGATGGCGCGATGGGAGTATAAAATATTTTGTATCATTGAGTCTACGCGGATGAAGTCGCGGGCAACAGCTAGTTCCATATAATTAGCTATAAACAAAAATAATCGATCTTAATTATTAAATGACCAAGATTTCGGTTTCGGTTTCGACTGAGTATCATGTTGATGCTGCCGTAGGGTGTTTACTGCTGAACATAGGACTACCCCATGCTTTTCCACAACGACCGATTGCAAGCGGTCTGCATTGTGATCCTGCAATCTTTACAAGGTCGTCTGTACATCTTGCCGTAGGAAGTCCGTCCTACGCTGTGCCTTTGATCAAAGGATCTTCAATCTAGAACTTTCTGCCCCAACGGCTATCAGTGCTTCGCGCTATGTGCCCTGTTCATCGCCACTTGAGCTTACTGATTCGCAGGGCTATGTGCTTTATCTTAGTTCTTTTACATATTTCCTCATTTCTGATCGATCTCGTAGAGAAAAACACACAGCGTAGCCCTCGCCATTGCATGAACTTAAGCTTTTTTATGGGGCCCATAGTAGAGATCATGTTTCAGATCCGTATGTGATCACTGGCAGCACACATTAATTAAAGACTTTCGTCTTTAGGCACTGAGGTACTTGAGAAGAGAAGGTGCTCTTGCGTAGTTTCCCAAACGCTGCCCAGCCACGTCGGATTCATCAACAGACCTCTTTTCTCGAAGTTGGACCTATCTCATAGTCCAACTAAAATAATAATAATGTTCTCCAAGCCGAATTTCGACTATGGCGGTCTATCTCAACAGAGATTAGCCAACTGCGCGGGACATATTATAGTCCACAAGTGTATCCGCAGTACACAGGTGCACTCTCTGTTCCATCACTCTCATATTTCGGTGAGACCGTAGAGAGATCCAACTACTACCTAGTTGAACCACAACGTACCAATGCAAGTAACTACTTGTCTCAGGTAGACGTACTTGTCAACAACTTTGAGAGTTGACTTCTCAACAGATACTGGAGTGGGTACCACTCTGGAGCTAGACATTACTTTCGTCTTGTCCATGTTCATTGTAAGACACACTTGTTGGGAGATTCGGTTGAGGTCTTCGAGCATAGTTTCAAGCTCCAGCGTGGCAAGTCGGAGGTATGTGATGTATTCGCCGTTGACGTTGATCCAAATCCATTCCGGAAGCTTGAAGGCGTCTTCTAATGTCGCTGTTAACAGTTTCAAAGATATTTGTCTCCCTGTCTCATATCTCTACGCAGTGGAATGGCCATCGAGCTCTGCTTCTGTTCACGGACCGACGTGGTGGCATTGTTGTACAGATACTCTAACACCTCTATATACCTATAGTCTATGTGACACCTCGGGAGAGACTGTAGCACCGCCCACGTTTCATCAATCAGGAATCAAAGGCCCTTTAATAATCCACAAACGCTAACCATAGAGGCATATTGTACTCCTCGAACTTCTGTATAATTTTCCTTAGCGTATGGATATGGTCTATTGTTCTAAAGCCTTTTTGAAAGCCAACTGGTTCAGGAGGTTGAAAAGGCATCAAAACAACGTACGAGACAATACGCGATGACCCCTGAAAACAGTTGGTGGCTCAGGAGTGATATACATCTAGTTTTTTAAATAAGGTTTTGTCTTTAGTCAAAGGTACTACCTTTCAAAACTGTTAGTACACTAAAACTAAAAATAATATACTAGTCAAAACAAAATAGGGGCCACCACGTTTTTTTAGTTTTCCAATAAACCCTATTATATTTAGGGGTTGATAAATTATTCGACTTAATTTATTGATTAATGTTTTAACATTAAAATTAACGAAGATAAATTTGAAAATTTTCAAATGTTAGATTTTTGTGAAAAAAAGGAATTTTGGCTAAAAATACACTACATAAAAAAAAATTTGAAACAATCTCATTTTTTCACTTTTTTAGTACTGTGTATGCCCTCCTCTTTTGTGAATGCATTCTCGAAGCCTAGAGGGCATACTTTCTACCAAGTGGCAAACTGTTTCTTGTGCAATTTGTTCCCAGCTTGTTTTCAGCACATTAATGAGCTGTCTTTCGTTATGCACAGGTTGGTTTGTGTTCCGGACACTTTGTTTTAATAAATCCCACATGTGCTCGATTGGGTTAAGGTCCGGACTGTTGGCGGGCCTCGGTAAAACCTGTATACCAGCTTCCTCTAGGGCTTCTCGGGTGGCTCTTGCTGTATGAGCGCAAGCATTGTCGTGCATTAATTTAAATCCTGCACCAATTCTTTGTGCAAATGGCACCACATGGGGTCTTATGACCTGTTCAATGTATCGTTGAGCCGTTACCGTACCTTCATTGAGAACTGCGAGCTCAGTTCGACCGGATATCGAGATTCCGCCCCACACCATTACATTGTGACCCCCAAATCTGACACTTTAATGGATGCAGGCATCCGAAAATCGCTCACCCTCTCGTCTCCGAACTCTAATGCAACGATCGTCACTAAAAAAATTTACTTTGCACTTATCAGTGAACAATACTGTGCTCCAATCATTTGTGACCCAGTCCTGGTGTTGTCTTGCGAAAGATAAACGGTTCGCACGATGCGCACTTGTCAACGGAATTCGCACAACACGTCTCCTAGAGAATCGTTGGTCCTCGTGTAACCGATTCCTAACTGTTTGGTCGCTAACACGAGTACCCGTCGCCTGGCGCAAGCGATTTTGTATGGAGCAAGCGGTGACAAATCGCTCTCTAAGCGCAGTTAAGCGTATGTGGCGATCTTCTTGTGTTGTGGTTGCTCGAATTCTTCCAGATCCCCGTCTTCTGGTTACACTTTCAGTCTCTTGGAATCGATTCCAAGCATTCTGGATGGCTCTTCGTGAAAATCCCAGCTGCAGAGCTACAGAACGCTGCGAATGCCCTTCTTGTATCAATGTTATGGCTCTAGTTGCGGTTTGCACGTCCATATGTCTACGATTTCTCGCCATTGCTCTTTGAAAATGTTTATTCACACTCAAACTTAGCAAAATTTAACTGCTCGCGCACGAATTCACAGTTGGAATGACCTAAAACTTCATTAAAAAAGTTGGGTAAATTCAAGTGGTTACAAAAAAATATGACAAACTGTCACCCACTTCAAAAACTTTGCAAGCTATAAACTCTCAAGATGTTCGTTAACACTTAAGGTAGTACCACAAAACAGGTAGGTACTTAACATCAGTTAGAAATTATTAAAATCGCTCCAGATGTCGAAATAAACAAGTGACCCTTATTTTGTTTTGACTAGTATATATAGCCGAATTTCAAATACGGTAACTAATCAACTGAAATTAGTCAACTGCGCTGAAGATATTATAGTGAACAAGTCAGTGCACTATCCATAAGTGCAGTCAGTTATCTGATCCTTCACTCTCATAGTTCTATGAGATGGGATGGATAACCAATTTCCTGACTTCGAGCTGTTTCTGAGTTATTTTAAAAGAGTTAAACCCAGAAATCGGCTCAAACCGGGGTTTGAACCCAGGGCCTCTTGGATAGAAGCCAGCGTGCTGAAAACTAAATCAATAGGCAGTATCAGTTCACTAGAATGTTTAAAAGGCGCAAACGGAGCAAGCGCGAACATTTATTTTCTCTGGGTTTCAGCATTAGATCCTGACTTGGTGACACTGAGATAACCTCAAAAGTATGCTCTTTAAATGAAACAATAAATTATGAAAATAAGTCCACAACAAACGAAGAACTCTGTAAACGTAGATAAAACAAAACGAAAGAATTACATATGGTAGAACATAGAACTTCCTTCCTTTTTGAAATCGGTTAAAAACTTAAATGACAGGTATCGCACCTGTTGCGCTTAATAAAGTAGAACCCAGGCCCAATTAGTTATTTTTATTCGCCATTTCGAGTAAATATCCGATAACAATGGATAAAAACGAGTATTTATCCATTTTGGATAAATATCCGAGTATTTACTCTTTGAGTATTTATCCACTGTCCATCACAAATTATTTGATTCAAGTATTTTAATTTCCGTGGTTATGATTTACGTGATAGTTTTGACCCACGCAAAGCAATTATTAGTCATGCAAATGAAATTAATTTTAATTTTTTATAGTATTGTATAATATTATTTTTTATTACTATAGTTATAGCCTAACCAGAAATATATGGGACCTGATTAAGGGCGCTACAATTCCTCTTTATATGACAACACTTGATATTATCATACCTACGTGGATTGGCAACTAAACATTTAAAATACACATTTTATATGTTTCTATTTATGGTACATTGCTAGGTCTGCTAGCAGATTCTACGATACAAGAATAAGACAGAGCACTCGTAAATTAAGAACTTATTAAATTCAGTGGCTCTTTGTAATATAAGCCTTGAAATTTGGACCAAATTGGAATTATTTTTGCTAAACCACAGTCGGGTAGAAGTAAAATTACCTGTTGTTCTTGTAAATGACATTATTTATTATGTTATTGTACATGAATTTTTTGAAACTTCTTCGATCTTTTTAAGTAAAATTAGATATTTTAGCAGAGGTAAAACTAAAAAAATAATATTCTCGAGTATAATATTAAATAATTGTTATTTTTCAAAATCTTAATTAAAATATTCACCGTTTCCACCAATAGCCAATTCTCACTGCTCACACAATATGACGTTCCTAAAATTGTGATATGACAACTAAATTAGTAATTAATTTAAAGAAAATATGTTGATTACACAGATTTCCTTGTCAAAAATCACTAAAACACATGTTAAACCACTTTTCTTATACGATAGCAAATAGTATTATGCACTTTTAACACATAATAATATCACATACGCGAAAATTAGCTCACGCTTTCATTTGACACAAATCATTATGACAAATAATGACATGACAATGACTATTTGTGGTTTCTGTTGCCAGTAAAAGAAATTAGTTCCTGTATTCGACCAAAAATATGGGACCTTGCCATATTGCGGATAATAACAGGAATAAATACTTGTTTTGTGTTTTATTTTCTTTATTTCAACCCTACTTGGATATTACAACAAAAATAGTTCGTAGAGTTGTCCAAGATTTTCTATTCATTATTTAAAATTATGATAACATTATAAATAATACCATTAAGAGAAACAATGGATTAATGTTTCTTTTACCCGTTAGTGGTTTTGCAAAAATAATTGTGTTTTGGTCGAAAATTCAATGCCAATATTACAAAGAGTTACTGAATTACTTAATTTGCTAGTATTCTGTCATGTTATTTTATCGTAGTATCTGTTAGTATCGTAGTATCTGTATTTTTTTTGGCAACAGGCCAAAAAAATACAGGAATATAAACATATCAAAATATGTTTTTATGTTTAGTTGCCAATCTACGCTGGTATGATTATACCGAGTGTTGTCATATAAAGTGGATTCGAAGCGCCCTTAATTCAGGTCCCATATATTCCTGGTCAGGCTATAAATATTAAATTTTATTAAATAAGTGTTATATGTCTATAAGGTCTTTAAAAAATAATAAACAATGCTTGATTGTTTATTATTTTTTGACATACTTATACGTTTATAAAATCTTTTAAAAATCAATTTCTTTGTTTGTTACTTACCTAACATATAACATAATTTAAATGTAAAGTAACATATAAGAATACATATATAAGAATGTGAAATTAAAATCAAATTATTTTTGTGGGGTTTTGTGTTTTGCGTGGTCTCTAATGTTGTAACCTTGATTATCTCTATAAGTATATTTAAGGATACAAATGTCGATTTTAAAAATATATTAGTTTTGAAAGTTGCCACGCAAATCACCAAAGAATGTCTTGCTCGAAGAATCACCCATCACAGAATAAGTACTAGTCCCTTATTAACCCACTAGCTGTTGCCCGCGACTTCGTACGCGTGGACTCGATGATACAAAATATTTAACACTCCCGGCGCCATCCAGCTATCATGTTCTCTTAGTCTACCATGTCGTCAGGAGAAGAGAGGAATGAAAAATCAAGCTCAATAGGCACTCTTTTTAGATAGGTTAATATCAACTCGCCGTCCTCCTCTGGCAAGAAAATTTCGCATGACAGTGACACCGACTCTAAAACTAAATTTTGCCGTATATCTTTCTTAGTAAAAGTGTAAAAATTTTTTTAAACTTCTTAGTTTACTTTATTAAAGGCAGTTTAAATCGTTTGTAAAAAAATATAAGCAGGGAACTTTAGTTTTCGTGTTAAGAAAAAAGTTATACTCAAACCGCAATAGATGAATGCGGTTTAGAATTTTTATTGTGTCCCTAACCTACTCAAAGGTCGGTTTGTAAGTTACTGCTATCGTAAAGTTATTATTATTATTAGGAGCCTGTCGTGTCCCACTGCAGGGCAAAGGCCTCCCTACCCTTTCTCCCAAAACGTAAAGTAAGTAAGACTATTCTTATACTTACTCGTAGTTCAATTTCCGTTAGTTAGTGATAAGTAGTATAAAAATAGTGCCAATTTACTTTGATCTTTCATTAATAATACAGTAATCCAACAAAACTTCGACAAACTACCTGTGGTGAAAGAATCCACAAACTACTTAGCGGTAAGGTCAGCACCATCAAATTTTGACTCCTGAATGTAAACGCTTAAATACCTAAATGAATGATGTAGCATATATGGTATCAATATTTTGATTTGTTTGTGTACCCTATTGATACTACGCCGCGCACACTCACACGCATACCTGCCTTATTTTTATTTGTTTAAAACGTACCGTGAGAACCCCGGAGATCGAGTCGACATCGAGACTTTCCCTATGACACATGTACTAGACTGACCAGAACGCTTTCGCCGCGGGTGTATCCTGTGAAGCTCCTTACAGACATTTCGAGTGATTGTGGCCTGTGAAGTGATACCTGAACCCAGAAAGCGGATGTGGCAAGTACCTAGCTATAAGTGCCCAGACCTGACTAATTTTCCACCTATCATTGTCGCCCTCCACGTGTAATCCACTGCCTAAACTCTCAAACATTTTGGTAGCAGAGCGTAGTTTTTTATTAGGACCCCTTATTAGTAACGTAATTTGTTTAATTGAGAGTTATTTATTTGCTACTTTCCTTTGTAATTTGAACAAAACGTCTCGTCATATACCTAACCTATTTACAGTAAATTCCTTAATAACATTTGAGTACAACCCCTTTTACATAAGTGTCGATTAAATCGATTAGCGCGTTAATTACCTACCCTTTGAGTGCAAGTGAGGTGCGCGAGCGCTTTGTTTCCCTATTGATCACGCCATTACCGCGTGACCGCGTGCGAGTTGTTTACGAGTTACGTTTGATATACCCGGTGCATCTGCGCCGTCCCTTACTATTTGTTCCTTTACGCATTCTATTGGAATCTTTTGTGAGTTTAATTTGCCTACCTTGTTTCTTGCGATTTAAAGTAAATAAAATGTCGGATACCGAAACCGGCAACGAGACCGTAAGGGCAGTACTTTACACGGATACAGCTGAATACCGTGAAGCTATAGGTGAACTCCGTTATATTAGTGACTGGGTTGATGATTCCCACCGAGTTCTTGAGACCTTTTCCTCCAATCGTATGCGAGCGCGTCTTTCCGACCTGCCACTTATGTGCGATAAGTTTTCTGCCGCTTGTTCCAAGCTGTTAGGTAATCTCGATCCTGCGATTTATGAACAAGAATATGTGCAAGTTAAGAACGAGATGCGCGTAGTAAGGGACAAAGTAGACGACTTAAAAATTAAGTTAGACGAAATACGACCTCACCAATTTGAGACGTCCCGTACTAGCACCCCCTTCAAGGAAAATTAATCCCTGGCTATTGATAACCCGGCTAGTAAATTACCTGACCTACCTATACCTAAGTTTGATGGCCGCCCCGATAGTTGGATCAGTTTTATAGACCAGTTTGATAGCGTGGTGG
This sequence comes from Pyrausta nigrata, assembly GCA_949316185.1. NCBI lineage: Eukaryota > Metazoa > Arthropoda > Insecta > Lepidoptera > Crambidae > Pyrausta > Pyrausta nigrata. The sequence continues at coordinate 9,953,425 of OX438936.1, forward strand.
ACAACCAGCCTAGCCTTACCCCGACTTTGAAGCTACACTATTTGGTAGGAGACTTATCGGATGAACCTCGTCGATTGATACAACACCTCAAGATTGAGGCGGGCAATTACCCCGTGGCCCGTGACCTCCTAAAACGTAGGTACCATAACCTTCGTGTTTTAGCGGATACCCACATAGCTCAAATAATGATGCTCCCTATTATAACGCCTAAACTTTCCGGGTTACGTGTGTCGTTCCTGAACCCCCTGCTTTCGACTTAGCGATGCTTAGAGAGATTGGAACTTCCTGTTAAACATTGGTCATACCTATTAGTTCACTTATGCCTTGCTAAACTGCTTTCAGAGTTAAAATCGAGATTTGAACGTCGTTATGGCGATAATCCTAATCACCTCCCTACTTTTGATCATCTTATTACCTTTCTTGAGGATGAATGTAGGCACCACGACAATGTAGGTAGTGCTTCTGTCGTTGACACAACCCTCCCTACTGTGAGCTCCCCTCGTTTGCCTAAACCTAACGCGCGTTCCCCACCTCCTGCAAGAGCCTTTGTTACCTTTGCGACGACATCTAAATGTCACCTTTGTAACAGTACTTCGCATTACTTACGCGAGTGTCCCGATTTTGTTCGCCTTCCTACACGTCAACGTGTTACTTTTGTAAAAGAAGCCCGACTGTGCTATCGATGCCTGGATAAACACTCCATATCCCAATGCACGCGAAATTATCGCTGCCGCACGTGCCGCCGTTCCAGTCATCACACGTCACTGTGTTATGACGACTCCTCTCCTGTGAATTACGATCGCGAGCGCTCATACCGAGACGTCGCGGCCTTAGCTTCTAACCAACCGCGGCAATCTCCACAAAGTCACTTAACGGACCGTGTGTCACCCCCACGTACTGAATGGCACCGTGTTCGTACCCCGCCACCTCGTGATTCCCGTAGAGTATCACCTCCCCGTTCGGGCGGGCGATCTCCCCTTGTACCAAGCGGTAACCGTACTTATAATGCCCCTCTAGGTCAAAGAACCCAGGATGAACGTGCATTTCATAATAAGTACAATGAGGCCCCTCAATTCTGACTAGATAGCCCCCCTTCCATACCCGCTTTTACATCTTTACCTCGCAATTCTCTCGTTCTTTTACCTACCTTTTTTAAAGCAACTACCACTCGTGAAAGCGATGGTCGATTTATGGTTAGACTGCCTTTTCTTCATGATCGTCCACCTCTCGGTGATTCTAAAACCAATGCCTTACGGCGATTCTATAATCTTGAGAAGCGTTTGCTAGCCAATCCTAATTTTTGAGAGAAATATATTTTCTTTATGCGTGAGTACCTTGACCTAAACCATATGTCCCTTTCTTCATATGACTCGACCCGGGAACATTATTTTATCCCTCATCATGGAATTTTTAAGTCTGTTAGTGACAAAATACGTGTTGTGTTCGATGGTAGTAGTCCTACGTCCTCTAAAGTGTCCCTGAATCAATGCTTACATACAGGCCCTAAGCTTCAGCGAGATATTTCTCACATCCTCCTAAATTTCCGCAGGCACGAGGTAGTGTTTGTAACAGATATTCGTATGATGTTTCGTATGACTTGGGTACGCAGTGGGTTTGTGGTTGACACAGTCTCCTGACAACTGGCCCGGTATTTCGGAACCTAACCCAAGTAGTGATCTCCCTGGACTACGTTGTTTAGTAGTCTCTGCCGATGTTCCTACCCCGGATCCCTCATTGTTATTAGAGCGGTATAGTTCTTTCAACAAGCTAATAAACGTGACTTGTTACCTAAGGCGGTTTTTATTTCCTAAATCTTACTCGTCCTACCTGAGCCCTGAGGAACGGAGAGATTCCCTTTTGTTTTTAGTGAACATTGTTCAATTAACCTCCTTTTCTGATGAACTTGATCGCTTACGGCGTGGCGATCCTATCACTAACTCCCTGAGAAAATTAAATTTATTTCTGGATGACGGAGACCTAATTCGAGTTGGAGGCCGATTACGAAACTCCGATCTATCCTTTGATGCGCGCCATCCCCTTCTTCTACCTAAGAATGGTAATTTCGTGAACATCCTTATTTCACATTACCATCGCGAGATTGCCCATGCAGGTGTTAATGCAATTCTTGCCATGTTAAATAGAGAGTTTTGGATCTTGTCGGCACGCAGAGCTATTCAGCATGTGATTTTTAAATGCCTTCCCTGTTATCGTCTCAAGGCGGCTGTATCTCAACCCTTCATGGGTGACCTACCTAAATACCGCGTCACGGCTGCTAGACCGTTTGACGGTGTAGGTACCGATTTTGCAGGACCCTTTTTTACCAAAGTCCAGGCCTATAGGAACAAAAGGTTAGTGAAAAGTTACCTGTGTGTATTTGTCTGCCTTTCTACTAAAGCCGTTCACCTTGAGGTTGTGTCGGACCTAACTACTGAAGCCTTTATTGCGGCCATTTCCCGATTCGTGTCGCGTCGTGGTGTACCTCGCCTAATCCGATCCGATTGCGGTCGAAATTACATCGGTGCCAACAATTACCTGAAAGAGTTAGAGTGTTTCCTGTCTCAAAACCAGGTGGCTATTGGTTTTGAGCTTTCAAAGCGGAACATATCCTGGGTTTTCGATCCTCCTGTTTGCCCTCATTGGGGAGGTCTTTTTGAAGCTGCGGTTAAATCGGCGAAATCGCATCTAAAACGAGTAGTAGGCGATACCCCCCTTACGTTTGAAGAGCTGACCACTGTTTTTGCTAAAATTGAAGCAGTTTAAAATTCACGCCCATTGTGCCCACTTTCTCTGGACGCGCCTTACACGGTTTCAGCTAATCCAACAAATTACCCAGCACTTTTGGTCTCGCTGGCATTTAGAATACCTAAATACATTACAAATTAGAAATAAATGGACCTCTCCTTGTGATCCTCCTAAAGTGGGTGAGCTAGTACTCATAAAAGATGACAACCTTCCCCCTTTGCAGTGGCGTCGTGGACGCATTATTAATTTATACCCTGGCCAAGACCAAGTTGTTCGTGTGGTAGATGTTAAAACTCCTACCGGTAGCCTAAAGAGATCTTTGACGAAATTAGTTCGTCTTCCTGTCCAGTGAACTTCCTTTCCCTTAGCTTCCTAACCTTCTCGTAAACACTTGACGTGTTTAGGGCGGGCGATATGATTGCTACAATATTTCGATTTGTTTGTGTACCCTATTGATACTACGCCGCGCACACTCACACGTATACCTGCCTTATTTTTATTTGTTTAAAACGTACCGTGAGAACCCCGGAGATAGAGTCGACATCGAGACGTTCCCTATGACACATGTACTAGACTGAACAGAGCGCTTTCGCCGCGTGTGTATCCTGTGAAGCTCCTTACAGACATTTCGAGTGATTGTGGCCTGTGAAGTGATACCTGAACCCAGAAAGCGGATGTGGCAAGTACCTAGCTATAAGTGCCCAGACCTGACTAATTTTCCACCTATCATTGTCGCCCTCCACGTGTAATCCACCGCCTAAACTCTCAAACAATGCTTATAAAATCTGAAGGATTCTCTCGATGTCTCCAGGTTTCCGTCACCAGATCGTAACTTGGAGACAGTAGGATTACCTTGAGAGTTTGAAAATCAGTCTAAAGTAATTAAGCATATCAGTTGCTTCAGACCTTCAATTTGTGTACGTCAATAGAAAATGCTCATCACGCTGAACAATGTTCCCAAAGGCGCTCTATTTATATCTCTTTTAGTTGAGCCGAGCTGCTAGGGTTCTATATTAGTTGCTCCAGACCTTCAATTTGTGTACGTCAATAGAAAATGCTCATCACGCTGAACAATGTTTCCTAAGGCGCTCTATTTATATCTCTCATAGTTAAGCTGAACTTCTAGGGTTCTATATCAGTTGCTCAAGACCTTCAATTTGTGAACGTCAATAGAAAGTACACCTCACGCTGAACAATGTTCCCTAAGGCGCTTTATTCATATCTCTTATAGTTAAGCTGAGCTGCTAGGGTTCCATATCAGTTGCTTCAGACCTTCAATTTGAGTACGTCAATAGAAAATGCTCATCACGCTTACTAACTTTTCTTAAGGCGCTACTTTCATATCTCGCTTAGTTTAAGTGTACTGCTAAGGTTCCACGCCAGGTACTCCGATCTTCAAAATAAGTTATAGCCTAGTATTTGCCCAGACTCAATAGCTACACAATAAAAAAAGTTTCGTTCAAATCCGTTCAGTAGTTCCGGAGATTAGCGTGTACAAACAGACAAACAGATAAACAGACAAAAAAATTAAAAGTTGCGGATTCCTATTCTGTTACTATTTTAACATCACCCTCAATTAGTTTTTGGTAAAAATACTCAATGTACAGACGCATCGGTTTTACAGTTTTATTATATGCATAGATTTTGGAACCAGGGAATAATCTTTTTGGTCCAGTTTATTTTCATTTGGCAGTATAATATTTTCACTACGTTGGTAACTGGGGTTGGTAAGTGGGTTTCCAACTACTATGGTGCTTTTGCTGTACACCTTGAAATCGTGTTTATAAAATAAAAACAGGCTATAGATCCCTGCACAGCATCTCAAATATATTTTCAAGTCAATTAACTTGTAGTATAATAAATTAACGAAATGCGCAAATGTCGAATTTTGTACTACTGTTTGGTTCATAGAAACTTACTTCTCACCCTTATCACCTTAAATGGTGAATTTCCTTAAATCCTTTCTTAGTGCTCTGCACCTAAACTATAAAAGGAAGGTTGGTGCAAAATTTTACGATTTAATCCTAGTACTTTGGGCTTTACTTATTCTGTGGCTTTGCGTTGATATGTCAGTCATTAAGTAAGTTTTCATTTTAATACATATTTAGATAATAAATAATGCCTCCTCCTAGCCAAATTTCGACTACAGCGGCCAATTTCAACAAAGATTAGCCAAAGGCGCGGGAGATATTATAGTGCACAAGGGTGTGGTGTGCGCCAACAGGTGTATTCTGTGTGGGTATTATTTAAATGGTTAACATAGTATTAGTATTTTTGAAAGCAGAAAAATATTATCTGTCAGCAGAAATAGCTAATTGGTCAGCAACTCGTGGCCAGCAAACAATTCAAAATCAATCAGCAATTTATGTCATTCTAGATGGCTGTAATTATTTTTGTACTGCATATTAATTATATAAGCAGCAATAAGTTGTTTCTGTTCTATAAAATTTCGGTAAGCACTCAGAGAGTAAGCAAAATAACTAATTTTGTGCTGCTTATAAACGTAGTACAAATACTTTACTTGTCACGCGCAAAATGGACGCAATCCTTACAAATATTTACTCTCTGAGTGGATGTGCTTGTAATTAATAGAAATGTAAACTAATTAAAGATTTTATTATTCTTATATTTTAATTGAGATAAATCAAAAATATGAAATAATCAAGAAGATATAATTATAATTATTATCGCCTACTCTTGCTCCGCCCACTTTTGACGAGAATTGCCGATTTTTCAACAAAAACGCAATCCAATTAGTTATTTTGCTTACCATGTTTAAAATATGCATACCAATTAAATATAGGTAATGCATATAGACATGTTTTCTCTGCTGATCAATCATAAAATCTTGCTGACCAAGTACTTATTTTGCGGACCGAATGTTTATTATGCAAACTCATGGTATTGGTATGCTGCCTATTAATGATTTAATTTTTGACCATTATCAAATTATTTGCGAAACAAAGATTGCCGCCTGATTTTTATTATTGCAGACAAAATCTTTGTATTCTGACAAATTCATTTAAATGCTGTTTTGGGTTGGCTCACCAAATTTAATATATGCGTATCATTTAATTACTTCTCATTCTGTGTTCATTCATTTTCAAAGTTCGGGGAGACATGAATATGCGTTCACTGGAGACGTCTTCCGTCATAACCGAAGAGAGATCCGGCGCAGCAAGATCAAGTAGTATTGTGCCTCGGATTTAAAAAAAAGAGTCCGGCCGAAGGGGTTTCTCTAATACTGATTTTTGAACAATAGAGAAATTTTGAATTTTGATCGTCACCAATGAAGCTCAGATTGCGCCATGTCTGCCTTTAAAAAAATATATTATCTTTAACTATTTTATAACATAGTCAAAGAAATTTCCTAAATGGTCGTTTAATTTGCGCCCCCTAGATTAGGGAAACTATTATAGCTAAAGCAGTTATTTGCTGAACTTAAAAGTTTAAGATTGTGCTACGCACTACTACGACTACGAGCTACGAAACATTTTTTCGTAATTAAGACTTCAACGCGCACTTTTCTTAAATATACAAGGTGTAACAAAACTACGGTCAGAGGGTATCCTTAGGGGCGGTAGAATCAGTAACTAAATAACTTTCTCCTAGAAACATCGGTCGAAATATGCCAAAGGTTTTTGGCTCTCCATAGAAATCAGACTGTGGGAAGTCAGAAACTTTTTGTCGTTTTTCGACCCATGTTTCTAGGAGAAAGTTGTTTAGTTTCTAATTTTGAGTAGCTCCTTAAGCCCCCCTTTATTTTCAATGGGTAGTTTTGTAACACCTTGTATGTATCTACTTTGAGATACAATACTTTTACTCCATGTCGGCATTGTCGTGGCACAACCTGTGTTGTATCAACATCATCATATCAGCCTATTGCAGTCCACTGCTGGACATAGGCCTCTCCAAGACTACGCCAACTTTCACGGTCCTCCGCTTCTCGCATCCAGCCACCACCGGCCACCTTACTAATATGTCAATTGGGATTTGCCACACTGGTCACTGGATGCGTTCTGCGGTCTGCGGTCAGGTAATGTCAAATAACAACAAGAAGAGCAACATTGTCGGTATCTATGTATTTTGTATAGATAACGATCGGATCGTGCGAGCACGCGGAATGAACGGTAAGACACGTATGGGCAGGTAATGCCCTGTGTCGACCGCTGACTGACAATGCTTGACCAGATCGCAGACTGCAGCAGAACGCATTTAGTGTGGCAAATCCTTAATATATCAATCATATTTTATGAGAAAAAAAGTAAACTATACTGACATTGTTTCTCATTAATCTGTGATACTTACTTTAAAAAAAGTATGTCAAACCCTGTCAAGCACATAACTTCTCTTTGAATTCAGTTTTCCAGATTCAATGTGAATTTTTATCCAACAAATTTAAATATTTTAAAAGATGTATGGCCATGGTGATTTTAACGAGTCCTTCTACGAACATGGTTGTTCTATAATACACGAGAAAGATATCCTAGAGACTGATGTCAAAGGGAGCCTTGTGAGTTTGAAGAGATGGTGGTATAATTTGTTCCTGCTATGTTATACTGATAAACGGGCAAGAATTTACTACAATAGTTCCCATGCCATAAAAGTGGAAAGGGCTAGGCATTTTCGCCGACATAGGAACTGTATTCACCCGTTAAGTAAGTTTAGGTAAGTAAGTGCTTAAATTTAAACAAAAATTTTCGTTGCTTTACTCATTTCATATTTTGCGGTATCCCATTATTGACTTCAGCTCAGACGAAGTCTTACCTACCACTAACTAGAGATATATATAAATAATATCTAAGTAATACTACTGTTTTATTGTTTCAGGTCTTTCTGGGATACTTTTATGTTATTTGTGATATTATTATACAAGATTTTACTTCACAATAATACGTCCTTAATATCAGCTAGTATGCCAAAAGCGTTTTATTTAGTAGGTGTTTTTCTTGAATGCGTATTGTTTCTTGATGTCTTTATTAATACTAGATGTGGATATATTGATCAAACAACAAGGAAGATTGTTTTGGAAACGTCTAAGGCTATTCGACATTATTGTTCCACTAAGCTATTTATTCACGTGGCTTCAATTATGCCGCTACATTCTTTAATGTTTCTGAGACATGGGATGAATATAGAATGTGTGAAGTGTAAGTTTAGTAATTTCAACTGCACCATATCACTTTTAAGTGTGTTCAGTTTGCCAAGAATTTACGAATTGACATCTTGCTTAAAAAGGGAGAGGACGTCCTTTCTGGTGACGTGCATCTTCAGGTTTATTCGCATCGGTGTCCTCGGTATGATGTCTATCCTCGAGTTTTTCACCATTTGGGATACGATAACGTTGTTAACTTTTCTGAAAAGAGGACAGGTGGAATATGCCTCTTATTTTGGTCTGGTCTTATATCATAAACTCACCCATAAACCATCAAACATCGCCCTGTTTATGTACGACATTTCTAGAATTTTCAAATCATTCCTATTATATAATTTTGAGTTTGTCATTAGAACATATTACCTAGATAAAATGTGCGCTCTGATAGCATTTGTAATATACAATACATTTTACGTGTGGGGAGTCATTAACGCTTTTTCATGTGTTAGTCAAGAAAAGTATCCTGAAGATCAAATCATTCAGAACAAAGGTGCCGCAATCAGACTAGCAAAGTGCTGTCAACTCCCCGATAAAATATGCTTAAAGTTACGACAATATTACGATTTTAATATGACAGTGCAAAATATAGTGGAAAAGCAGAACGGCTTATACAGGTCTCTACCAGCTATTTTGAAGAAAGAGATAATATTCAATTGTTATAGCAGAATGGTAATGAGAATTCCATACTTTTCGGAATGGCCTGTAAAAATAATAGAAGGTTTGATTTTTATACTGAAAGAGGAAACGTACTTAAAACAAGATTTGGTGGCCGTCGTGAGTATTATTATTACTTACTTACCTTACTACACATTTCATAAATTCTTAACAATAGGTAGACGTTCTTTGATCGCTTACACATGTAAGTGATTCGACTTATTTACTGTTGTACTAGGAATTAGCTGATGTTTTAACCAGTGAACCACCACAATGCTTTTATGCCCAGCCAGATTTATAAAATCAGGCCAAATACTTTGTTATCAAGGATGACAAATTATTATTAATTAAATGTTACATATAAAATGAAAATCTGCAAGTAGCGTGCCATAAAAAAGCTTGATTATTTACTTTTAAATTATCATACCTTTCTATGTTGGATTATCTATTCGATAACTATGCAAAATGGATCGATGAACCTCTGCTAAGTACCTCAGAAACCAGATATTACTTATGAACTGATTTAGGATATCAAGCAAAAACACTACCTATTTTTCTGATCAAGTACAGTCGGCAGCACATTAGTTTACCAGGTTACTCATCCGAACATCGATAAGAAATTTTATTACGAATAAAGACGGGATAGGGGCGGGCTCAAGGTCAAAGTAGGGAAGTCTGACGCGCGGCCGGTTGTTCTCCAGTCGGCACTTGTTTTTGGCTCTCGCGTGCCGTTTGTGGCATGCAAGGTGGCCATCTCTTCTCTATGCTATGTGATACAGGCTGGCGTACAAGGTGATGGTCTAGTGATTGTGGACGTCGGTGTGATGGCCGTGTACTCCTCGGAGCACCGCGAGATGGGGCACCTCATCGACGGCGATTACTTTGGCGAGCTCTCCCTGGTCACCGATAAGGAGATCCGTACGTCTTATGTTGTCGCTGTCACTGGATGCAAAGTAAGAACAAAGTTTATTAAACAGCGATGGCAAAACACTCCATCAAAATAGCCGAGACAGTCGTTGTTTGTGTTTCATTCCACATAATGATCACGGCCATCAGACATGAATGAGGTAAGGCCTTGAAGAAGATTAAACAGGAATTGTCATCATTATATCATATCAGCCTATTGCAGTCCACTGCTGGACATAGGCCTCTCAAAGACTAAACAGGTATAAAATTAGAAAATTACCTGCAGCTGATGGAAAAAAAGCTTTGTATAGTAGGGTGGATACCCCGAACCGACCTTTTATTAACTTCAAAAAAAACATAGCAATTTAACCGAATGTCGAACCTAATTAATGGTTTTCTTTATTACCAGGTTATTTCATTATGCTTGTAATGTTATACTTATAATAATAATAACAATGGAAAAATATAAACTTATTATAATTATTAAGTGATCGTTAACACCAAAAGAATTAGCCCGGTTATTACAAGGTCGTGGGTTCCAATCCTGCCCATGTGCGAATTTTTGGTTTCTTTAAAATTTAAATTTAAAAATTCTTATTATTAAAGAAAAAAAGCCCTAATTAGGGGCTGGGTTGCTCGGTATCCACCCTACCTAATTGTGGTAGTTTTTCTATTTTTATTGATATCTAGATTGAAATCCGTGCTAATATCAATACCATCTTACATAATAACGGCTACGGCGAGATTATAGCCTACCTAAGCAGGGGATGCATATTGCATGTGCGCAAGAGTATGCGCAATCAACAAGTGCATCTTCTGTTCTTTTACCTTCATAGTCCGGTGAGATAGCATGGCAATCCAACATGACCGCAGATAGATCAGAGGCCCAACTCCGTTTGACGATGCCCGTATTTTTCAATCTAGCCATCACGCTCGTTCGCGTTGTCATTCTGGCGTGGTTGACAGGGACGGCTACATTCGAAAATACGGATACCGTCAACCGGAGTAAGGCCTCAGGCGCATTCTGTCGCGCGTCGTAATACAGGCCTCCTTCTCCTAGACGAATTTTGGATACGTCGCGGCCAATCCCAGCCAAAATTAACCAAGTACCTACCTACCCAAAAGATATTAATATTATGATGTACTACGATATCTCCTGCGTGTGTTGTGCACTATATCGTGTGTGTTCGATACTCTCTGTTCCTTTACTCGCATTTTTTGATGAGACTGCAATCCAACATAACGTGAAAATGTAGAGGCGCAGGACCAACGCGGCAATGCCTTCTGTCAAGCCCAATAAGACCCGCGGGCGAGTTGATAATAATTAATTTTCTATTTTGTCTGGAAACATAATATCTATGTTGCAGGGATATTATAAAATCCGTGATATAATAATTTCACTAGTGACATTATAATTACACTGATTTATTGTCCAATTTGTCAATCGTTTGCATTACTTACAATTTAACTGGCTAGTTTCAGTGCCATTATAATTTCACAAGACCGATACAGTGACATTGTAAGGCAGTGATATTTTAACAATAACACTGGTTTAAGAAAGCCGTTAGAGTATCAAAGCGATCGCTGATTGGTCTATTTTCTTTACCAACTGAACTACAAGTATTGAACACTTCCAAATGCTCACAATCACTCATTTTGAAGATATTGACTAGAATGATCAACTAAATACATGAGGTATTTAGTTGACCATTCTAACAAATCGCAAACAGATAAAAAAATCACCAAAAATATGTAATGAACTGATATTTAAAAAGGCACACTCCAATGTTTATAAATGTGTATTGCGACTGATTAACTCTATTGACCAATCAGAACACGCGGGGCTCCCACCACAAATTCAACTCATAATAAACCTAGATTTATTACAATATCACTGAAAAGAGCCCGTTAAATAATACGAACCAGTCGACATTGACAATAATCAGTGCAATTATAATTTCACTAGTGAAATTATAATATCACGTCTTTGACAAAATCCATGCGACATCTACGTGAATATGAGATGGCTAATTTTAAATGTTTGTCTTCACTATGTCATGTTAAGTATCTCTCATTAATTCCAAATTAGCCGTTTCATATATAAAAAAGTGTTATAGCAGTGGCAAATTTATTGTTTTGTTAATTTTAGATTAATAATGTCCTCCTAGCCGAATTTCGACTACAGAGCCAATCTCAACTGAGATTAGATGACTGAGCGGGAGATTTTATAGTACACAAGTGTGTGTGCAATACACAGGTGCACTCTCTGTTCCTTTACTCTCATAATGCGGTGAGAAATCAGGTGCAAGACCAACGTCTTAAAGTACTTTCCCAGGCGCGGGGGTGTTAACACCACCGACATCCTAACTGCAGAGCTGTGTCAGATATTTCAAGACAGAAAAACCCAACACTTACGGCCCAAACTGGATTTGAACCCGGGACCTCGTGGATAGTACCCATACTTCTGACCACTAGACCAACGAGACAGTTTTAGATTATTACATTAGTAAAGAGATTACTGTCTTTTCCCCTCACCGTTTCAGGTTCTCATTCTCGAGAAGCAAGTGTTCAGAGAGTTCATGAGGGATTATCCTGATCTCTTCTTCGAGATGAACCAAAAGCTCCGTGATAAGTACCTCCGTGACAGCAAGGCTTCCTCAGATATTACTGATTAATGTGTGGTGCAAGTTATTTTTTTAAAGACATTGCGAATCGGAAAGATATTTTTGCAAGAAAAAGACACTATTACGTATGCATAAACTCAAGTGAACTCCAACATTTCGTAAAAAGTACAAATTTGAATTGTATTTAATTACTTTGTTGATATGTCTTACGTCGATTTGGTGTAACCTTTGGTCGTAAGTTTTATTTTCGTTCTAAGAATACTGTTTCATTTCGTAAGTAAATTCTTCATAAAATTTCATAATGCAATTTGTGTATCTATTTTTAGCTCGGCAAAACTAGATAAAAACTTGAAACATTGGCAATGTTGCCTAAAACGTACATGTTGCAATTTTGTTAATGTTTCGAGGACTGTTATTAAGCAATATAATACCTACCTACGTAATATCCCCTATGAATTATGTTACAATATTTTATAGTTCCTACCATAGTTCGGTCTAAAATAACATATGTATTTAAAACCATGTCGGTTGGTTCGAACACTCGAGAACGACTAGACCGATTTTGATGATCTATGATTTGTTGTATTCGTGTCCTCCTAGAATAGCAGAACAACAATTTCACGTTTGGAGGGGGTGAAATGAGGGATAATAGTTTGTATAGGATATCTAGCATTTGCGCAAAACGAAGTCGCGGGCACCTGCTAGTTATACATAAAAGACTGCGGAAAAAAATGTGTCACACTGCAATGAAGTATTTTTTCTAGCGGGCGCTATATATTTCACGAAGTAGTATTGTATTAAATTATCGCTAGTCGAAACCCGAACCCCCCCTGTATATAATATTTTTAATATTGCAGGATTGCGAACTCAATTTTAAACATACAGTATACGAGTACGAGTAAGTGCGAGTTCCTCTACTAGGTAATTAAAAGGGTTCCACTATTAATTAGGACATTACAACACACAACACCTTTACATTTGGATTCTTTGGCCTTGATAGTTTATCTGGTTATTATGAGTACAAAAAAAAAATTAGCTTACCTAAAGAAATGGGTGACTTGGCGTGTATAGCCGCGAGGACCTATGCACAGAATATTGATTAAGTAGTTTAAATTGGATAGTTGCTGATTTGGCTACAGTGTGAACACATAAATAATGGGTGATGAGCATACCAATAATCGGGGCGAATTTCTCAATTTTTACAATGATGTCATGTGACGAACGAGGTCTCGCCTGATTCCGCGATTGTGCCCTCCGTGAGCGGAATCGTAACTAGTTTTTTTAGGGGTCCGATGTCAGTGTGTTAATGTTCACGGTGCGTTTTGTTATGTAACTGCCCCGGTTCGTTCACGGGCAGGGTCAAGCTAGTGTGGTAAAAATATACAACGAGGCACTTCAATCCCTGTTTCATTACTATACTATTCATTATATATACGTGTATGTAGCACTAAAGCCTGTGAACTTCATTCTAACAATCGATAAATAATTGTTTTGTTATTGCTTTTATAATGTGCAAAAAATAGTTATCTATATATCAATTATTATATTCCGATCGGTTAGTATTGCAAATCAAAGCTTATTTTCCTATTCGATGGTTGTCTATAAATTTTTTTCGTCACAGTATAACCTTACTACCTTGAACCAACATACGGGTCCTTGAGGTGCTATGGTGAACTCAAGTCATCACTTTTTTACCTTTAATTTCATTAAGATTCCTTCAAGTGCACGAGTTACGACAGAATGGCCACTTGCTACGAGTTTGTACAGTCACTAACACAAGTATTAACTTCTCAGCGTCTTAGTGATGTCGTTCATTATGTGGTAGCATAATTTTATGTGTTAAGTACTGAGTAGCAATATGGCGATGTATTTTGCATTACATTAACTCTACGTAACACTATTTTCATCTTTGATACGATTACTTCTAGTTGTGTAGGTCTCCAAGATAGAATTAATCTTCAAGATAGAATAGGCGTATTATTTCATAGATTTAAGTAACTTTGTATGATTTCGAGTAAAAGGGCATTCTAATTTAAGTTAAAAGCTATTGTGTCAATTATTAGGTGTGAGTGCGATGTTTTAATTGCCTCACGGAAGTTGAGCAAGAGTGAATATTTTATTGTAATTTTCGAGCGAGATTGTACTTTGCCTCATTTAGGTAACAGGAGATACGCGCGTTACACATACCTATCTGTAGCCGGTTATTATTACACCTTGTCTCTTGCATTATTGCAAGCCTATTGTCTTAGTTATTGTGGAAATCGTTATTCTAGTCGTCCCTTTGTACGGCTGGCGCGTGAGACTGCATAAAAATTGACTACCGTTTCTGCGTGTTGACAATACTATTTAAGCTTTATAAGTACTAAGATACCTTTTGCATTTTCATTTGCTAACTACGATAGTAAATTATTTTACTATTTTTATTCATTTCCACTATTTTTATTTATTTTATCTGTCCCTAAATCGGTAAGGAACATCACTTAAAACAATTTAATCGTATGGTTAGTTCTATACTTACTCGGATTCGGTAGTATAAAGTTCGTACATTTAGTATTGTTTGCGTATAAGAGACCGATTTTTGCGCTTATATTAAGTATTATTCGCCGAATTATTTCGGTGGTGTTATGTAAAATTAATTTTATTGCCATTTGTTAATAGCTGCAACTTGCGAGCTAAGAGTTACAAATGTGCTTAATCGTGTGCCAATTTGAATAATAATGATTCGCCAATCAGCAAGCGAGTAGACATACTTATATTCAACATTAAAACTGATTATATCATCCATCATCAACAAGTAATGCCGTTCACTTGCAATAATCACATGCAGACTTGCATGTAATACTATGACTATGTTAAGGTCTACTTTCGCCTAATTTATAGCCTAATCTAACTAGTGGTATAGTTATTGGGGATAGATAAACATTTTGTCTGCCTGTTTAGGTATGTATCAACGACCATAATACTAAAAAGATGTTTATAAAATTTCCAGAATGTCAAAACGGGCGTTTTAGAATTTTTGGTCTATGATTTGAGTAAAGAATAGTATCTACGTAGTAGGTAGGTACCTACGTCACGTGGTGGTTGCAATGTAGCTACTTGTATGAATTTTGGTTGGGTTTTAGTACGCCCTCAAACCTTGTTGCTCGCCTGACCACGATTATATTATGGATAGTAACAATAAAAAAACAGAAAAGTACATCGCGAAGCGCTAAGCAGGTATGATGATGCTGCGCTAGCGTCACGTCGCTAGATAATCGCCTAAGAAGGGCCCAAAAAGGAGACTCCCTTTTGCTTGAATTAATCCTAATTTATTAGGTGTTATGTGTTCTTATTCAATACGAGGAAGCCATGTGTGTTATGATCTTATGTAATAAAGCATTTAAGATGCATAAAGTTACTACTGTGAAAATGGTGAGAGGGCCATCCTAAGTTTTATTGTACCCATAGTTTATATGTTTAAGACGCGTGCTGAATCAAATGGTTGGTAAGTAATGACGTGTTACTATTATGCCACCATGATACCCAGAGTGTCACATAACTTTTGCATGGTAACTACATTTACAAGAATAGATTCTAGCTATTAAGCCAGTCGTAAGACAAGCAGACGAATGGACAAGACAGTAATGCTTTAAAGGTTCCGTTTTTCCTTTTAAGATACATATTCCTAAAAGGCGTAAGCGAGGAACGACGAGGTAGTGATATTGACAGCCTTGAACGAACTACCTAGTGACCGGAATACGCAACGTCATTACGTATAACTGTATCGAAGCTAATTAATTGATTAATCACGTTGTTACAGTTTAATGTGTATGTGTTTACAAAAATAGACCCTTCACTTAATATCTGGAACGTTTGCGACTGTCCGTTGAAGGTACCGAATACAGGCAGTGCCGAGAACGGTGTACCTTTGGCGCTTGGTATTACTATATTCGTCCATGGTATTACTAACCAAATTGAAGGAACAGATGACCATCGAAATTAACAACATAGTGGAAAAATAATTTGTGCTATGATCTAACTGATACCTACCTTTATTTATTCATCAAAAAGGTATATACATTAAAAATATTACTATACGAGTAATGTGACTCTAGCACAAACATGGTGATTGACAAAGTTTCAATTGAACAACTATTTTCAAAAAAAATACGAAATAACTTATGTATGTTTATATACCTATCTAGGATAATAAGCATGTCCTCTAGCACCATCATCCCTACCGCCTAACTCAATTGCTTACAAATCGAATATTAACTGACATCAAAGAAGCATTGTTAAATTCACAGATCATTAATTTGGTATTGCAATTTTAATTAACATAGCTTTCATATTAGGCGATAGGCCTGAAGCCGCCTACTGAATACACCACTCTCGTGACATTCTGTATACAGGCGGACCTAACAGCCCGTGGAAGTCCGTGTTAATGTTAGCGGAAATAAATTAAATTTTAATAATGTAACACTGAACTCATCTCCACAGATTACGAGTTTCACCAGATGACATTGTTGTTTTAATTACAGCATAATCTATTACGTATATGGTAGTAGAAATCTACTAGTACCTACATGTGGAACGGCTTCCGTAATATTGTAATTAATGTTTTATCTTTATTCAATTAGGTTCTGTTAGTACCAAATCCACATTCCAAAAGATGCTTGATGTAGGTAAGTCACAAGCTCACATTGCATCAAGCAATTCCGTAATTACTTACTTTAAATCTGCTCTAGAAAAATAAAATGTTATCCTAAAATTGTCCCGATTTGAAACTGACTAGACAGTAGACAGACTGTATTTTTACTGTTTTCAGTTTAAAATAGCACCAACTGGGCTGAAATAAGGTCCTGAATTCAAAAGAACATCAACAATATTGGTCCTAGAACCCATGCTAGACCTACAATCAGTACCTACCGGTAATTTAATAACTAATGTGATATTTTTGAGTCCTTTGCATAAGTTTCAGTTGGGACACGTTACAATTTTCTCAAATAATTTAACTATAAAAAAAAAACAATTATTGAAAAAAGAAAACACCGGACTGCAAAAATAATTACATTTTTGAAATGTTTTTTTCACTGACTTTCATTTGATACCCATATTGCTATGGTAAGGAAAAAATCAACCCCCCAAGATGTTTTCGTTTGTGTTAATTAATATGTATATAGCCATGTAGTGACATGGCTACTCGTATATACATATTACCAAAATTCTGACAAATTCAACGACACTAAATGTTAAAATCTCTCCAGCCGTTTGGGCTATAGGGCGTGCCAAACAATTATATATATATATATACATATAAGTCTCGAAACACATAACCCTCTTTCCGCAGTCGGGTAAGAACGGGTCGGGTTACAACGTCATAGCTCATTTTTCATATTTTTCAATACGCTCCAAACGTATCTCGTTTCGGTCTAATTTAAATCATATGCCGGAAAATTTATACAATTTGAGTTTTGCAGTAAATTATCTTAACACAATTCATTATATTTGCTAAGAAAGTTCCGCTATTTTTTTTTATTTTATCTGTCCCTAAATCGGTAAGGAACATCACTTAAAACAATTTGATCGTATGGTTAGTTCTATACTTACTCGGATTCGGTAGTATAAAGTTCGTACATTTAGTATTGTTTGCGTATAAGAGACCGATTTTTGCGCTTATATTAAGTATTATTCGCCGAATTATTTCGGTGGTGTTATGTAAAATTAATTTTATTGCCATTTGTTAATAGCTGCAACTTGCGAGCTAAGAGTTACAAATGTGCTTAATCGTGTGCCAATTTGAATAATAATGATTCGCCAATCAGCAAGCGAGTAGACATACTTATATTCAACATTAAAACTGATTATATCATCCATCATCAACAAGTAATGCCGTTCACTTGCAATAATCACATGCAGACTTGCATGTAATACTATGACTATGTTAAGGTCTACTTTCGCCTAATTTATAGCCTAATCTAACTAGTGGTATAGTTATTGGGGATAGATAAACATTTTGTCTGCCTGTTTAGGTATGTATCAACGACCATAATACTAAAAAGATGTTTATAAAATTTCCAGAATGTCAAAACGGGCGTTTTAGAATTTTTGGTTTATGATTTGAGTAAAGAATAGTATCTACGTAGTAGGTACAGAACCTACGTCACGTGGTGGTTGCAATGTAGCTACTTGTATGAATTTTGGTTGGGTTTTAGTACGCCCTCAAACCTTGTTGCTCGACCACGATTATATTTTGGATATTAACAATAAAAAAACAGAAAAGTACATCGCGAAGCGCTAAGCAGGTATGATGATGCTGCGCTAGCGTCACGTCGCTAGATAATCGCCTAAGAAGGGCCCAAAAGGGAGACTCCCTTTTGCTTGAATTAATCCTAATTAATTAGGTGTTATGTGTTCTTATTCAATACGAGGAAGCCATGTGTGTTATGATCTTATGTAATAAAGCATTTAAGATGCATAAAGTTACTACTGTGAAAATGGTGAGAGGGCCATCCTAAGTTTTATTGTACCCATAGTTTATATGTTTAAGACGCGTGCTGAATCAAATGGTTGGTAAGTAATGACGTGTTACTATTATGCCACCATGATACCCAGAGTGTCACATAACTTTTGCATGGTAACTACATTTACAAGAATAGATTCTAGCTATTAAGCCAGTCGTAAGACAAGCAGACGAATGGACAAGACAGTAATGCTTTAAAGGTTCCGTTTTTCCTTTTAAGATACATATTCCTAAAAGGCGTAAGCGAGGAACGACGAGGTAGTGATATTGACAGCCTTGAACGAACTACCTAGTGACCGGAATACGCAACGTCATTACGTATAACTGTATCGAAGCTAATTAATTGATTAATCACGTTGTTACAGTTTAATGTGTATGTGTTTACAAAAATAGACCCTTCACTTAATATCTGGAACGTTTGCGACTGTCCGTTGAAGGTACCGAATACAGGCAGTGCCGAGAACGGTGTACCTTTGGCGCTTGGTATTACTATATTCGTCCATGGTATTACTAACCAAATTGAAGGAACAGATGACCATCGAAATTAACAACATAGTGGAAAAATAATTTGTGCTATGATCTAACTGATACCTACCTTTATTTATTCATCAAAAAGGTATATACATTAAAAATATTACTATACGAGTAATGTGACTCTAGCACAAACATGGTGACTGACAAAGTTTCAATTGAACAACTATTTTCAAAAAAAATACGAAATAACTTATGTATGTTTATATACCTATCTAGGATAATAAGCATGTCCTCTAGCACCATCATCCCTACCGCCTAACTCAATTGCTTACAAATCGAATATTAACTGACATCAAAGAAGCATTGTTGCTTCCAAAAAATTTAAAATTCACAGATCATTAATTTGGTATTGCAATTTTAATTAACATAGCTTTCATGTTAGGCGATAGGCCTGAAGCCGCCTACTGAATACACCACTCTCGTGACATTCTGTATACAGGCGGACCTAACAGCCCGTGGAAGTCCGTGTTAATGTTAGCGGAAATAAATTAAATTTTAATAATGTAACACTGAACTCATCTCCACAGATTACGAGTTTCACCAGATGACATTGTTGTTTTAATTACAGCATAATCTATTACGTATATGGTAGTAGAAATCTACTACTACCTACATGTGGAACGGCTTCCGTAATATTGCAATTAATGTTTTATCTTTATTCAATTAGGTTCTGTTAGTACCAAATCCACATTCCAAAAGATGCTTGATGTAGGTAAGTCACAAGCTCACATTGCATCAAGCAATTCCGTAATTACTTACTTTAAATCTGCTCTAGAAAAATAAAATGTTATCCTAAAATTGTCCCGATTTGAAACTGACTAGACAGTAGACAGACTGTATTTTTACTGTTTTCAGTTTAAAATTGCACCAACTGGGCTGAAATAAGGTCCTGAATTCAAAAGAACATCAACAATATTGGTCCTAGAACCCATGCTAGACCTACAATCAGTACCTACCGGTAATTTAATAACTAATGTGATATTTTTGAGTCCTTTGCATAAGTTTCAGTTGGGACACGTTACAATTTTCTCAAATATTTTAACTATAAAAAAAACAATTATTGAAAAAAGAAAACACCGGACTGCAAAAATAATTATATTTTTGAAATGTTTTTTTCACTGACTTTCATTTGATACCCATATTGCTATGGTAAGGAAAAATCAACCCCCCAAGATGTTTTCGTTTGTGTTAATTAATATGTATATAGCCATGTAGTGACATGGCTACTCGTATATACATATTACCAAAATTCTGACAAATTCAACGACACTAAATGTTAAAATCTCTCCAGCCGTTTGGGCTATAGGGCGTGCCAAACAATTATATATATATATACATAAAAGTCTCGAAACACATAACCCTCCTTCCGCAGTCGGGTAAGAACGGGTCGGGTTACAACGTCATAGCTCATTTTTCATATTTTTCAATACGCTCCAAACGTATCTCGTTTCGGTCTAATTTAAATCATATGCCGGAAAATTTATACAATTTGAGTTTTGCAGTAAATTATCTTAACACAATTCATTATATTTGCTAAGAAAGTGAAGCGGTATTATACAGAGTAGTTTGACACGTTAATAACTAGGGTTATTAATTATTATATAAATTAGGAAATTAGTAAACGAATATTTATTGATAATAACAGACAAGGGGTTCTCAAACAGATGTTAAATCTAACGCCCAAAATTAATAATAAACCCGATATCGAATATCTAAGTTAATATCGGATCTTTATGAATATGTCGCGATATAATAGATAAAGCCGCAATATAGTTATATGCCTAGGGATATAACTATATACCGTGACATAGTTATACGAAAGCGATTCATAACTCTACTCCTAAAATGAGTAGGTAATATTTCGGTTTATCTGACTAAACAAATCTGCTTAAATAGTAATAAATCTACCATATAATCAAATAAAACCATATATAGGTTTTTATTTAAAAATCATCACTTTGATCACTAAACTAGAACCGTATTAAAATTATATACCTAGTGAGATAGTAAGGAATCGCTTTTGTATAACTATGTTACGGTACATATGTATCCCTAGGGATATAACTATATTACGGCTTTATCTATCATACTGCGGCATATCCCTTGAACACGTATTTTGAAACTAGCAGCTGTGGTTTATTCAATGGACACGAAAATGGCCGGGATTCATTTAAATCTTAGTTACGGATTGGTTATTAACTTCGGGTGTAAAGCCTTTCAAAAGCTGTCTCTTACTAATCCCGTCTTTATGCCAAATTTCATCAACATAGTTTCAAAGTTTTAGTCATGAAAAGATGACAGACAGAGGTACTGTCGGACTATATATTATTAGCGTAGCCGTGAAAAGTTGACAGACAAGGTAACTTTCAGACTATAATATTTGCAGGTAAAATACTGAAACTAACTGTAATTAACTACAGTTTGCTAACAATAAGTTATGAAATATCCTTCAATCGAATAAAATATCAACTAAGATGTTTGAAATTACGTATACAGTTATAGTGTATCAACGATCCAACAACCCGACTTCAAAAAAGAGGAAGTACTAAAATCTACGTAAAAACAATTTCTTTCTTCAATTCTTTTCTGTATTAATCTTTTGATTGCAAAGCTAACGTACACTAGGGACACGATTCTCATGCAGTGGAAAAAAGTTCACATGCGTAAAAATGTATGCGCTTTTACGAGTGTGAACTTTTTTTCACTGCATGGGTATCGCGTCCCAGAACGTGATATTATTATCTAAAGTGATTATTATTATCTACACGATGTACCTACCTAATTTAAATAAACTTTAATTTTTTCTCGGTTTCTGAAAAAGTTCACCAACACATGTATAATTTGTAATTGATCACATCCAATCAAGAAGTTGCAAATGCCTTTGAGTCATTTTTTTCTAATATTGCACCTTCAACAACTAAAGAACTTGCATCTTCTTCAGAACTTGCGGAATCGATTCTCAAGTCCAATGTCGACCAGTGCGATTCTCCACTGCACTTTAGGCATGTCAGTCCCGAAGTAATTACAAAAACATTTCTAGATTTAAATATGAAGAAGACTGAGGATCTATGGGGACTATCTGTGTATATTATAAAATCAATTATCAACACAATAGCTCCTTAATTAGCAATAATTTTTAACAGGTGCATTGATGATGGCCAGTTTCCAAGCCTAATGAAATTTAGTAAAATTATACCGCTATTTAAATCCGGCGAAAAAAGTGACCCCTCTAATTTTAGACCAATACCGATTCTTCCGGTCCTCAGTAAAATATTTGAAAAGGTAATATTCAATTAACTACTAGCACATCTTTCTTTAAACCATCTACTACACGAAAAACAATTTGGTTTCACTAAAGGTAGAAGTACTGCTGATGCGGGAGTTGCTCTATTAAAACATATCTTTGATGCCTATGATAATAGACAAGATGCTTTAGGTATTTTCTGTGATCTTTCAAAAGCTTTTGATTGTGTAGAACATAAAACTTTATTAAAAAAATTAAGACATTATGGGGCTTCAATGAATGCATTAAATCTACTTGAATCTTACCTAATAAGTAGAACACAAAAAGTATGCATCAATGGGGTTGAGTCTTCTGGAGCACCTCTGACCATGGGTGTGCCCCAGGGATCGATATTGGGACCTTTATCGTTTTTAATTTATATAAATGACCTTCCACACTTTGTGGAAGATCTTTGTGATATAGTATTATTTGCTGATGATACTGCACTTATATTCAAAATTCCCAGGGGGAAAGATACTTTTGACGATGTAAATAATACTCTTTCACAAGTATTGCATTGGTTTACCGTTAACAACCTTTTGCTTAACGGGAATAAGACTAAATGTGTTAAGTTTACGATGCCTAATGTCAGACAGGCCTCAACAGATGTTTTGATAAAAGACAAACTGCTAAATACTATAAATTCAACAACATTTTTAGGAATTACTTTAGATTCAAAACTACAATGGGGTCCTCATATCGTGGCCTTGTCAGGAAGACTTAGTTCAGCTGCTTTTGCTGTAAAAAAGATACGGCGCTTGACTGATGTTGAAACGGCCAGACTAGTCTATTTTAGTTATTTTCACAGCTTGATGTCGTACGGTATTTTACTATGGGGCTCAGCTGCTGATATAGAATCAATTTTTGTACTACAAAAAAGGGCCGTACGTGCTATTTGTAACCTCAAACCTCAAGATTCATTGAAAGATTTTTTTAAAGAAATAAGGATATTAACAGTAGCCTCTCAATATATTTATGAAAATATTATGTATGTGCGTAAAAACTTGCATTTATTTACAAAGAAAAGTGATACGCATAATTTTAACACTAGAAATAAAAATAAGCTTGCTATTCCACAATTCAGGCTTCAAAAAGTTGGTCATTCTTTCATGGGAAAATGTGTCAATTACTTTAACAAATTACCGAAAAATATTGTAAAATTACCAATTAACAAATTCAAATCATTTATTAAGGACACCCTAATGACAAAAGGTTATTATAAAGTAGACGATTATTTGAATGATGTAAACGTGTGGACCAGCTCGCACTAGTACAATTTCTGTATTTAAACATTATTTTTAAAAGAGGCTTTGACAATAGTGACTGAGTTTCTTGCGCTGCTTCTTCTCAGCACTAGCCCACAATTTGTCCCGAAGCAGTGGTAGGGATTAAAAAATAATATGTTGGGACGTGTATAAGTGCCCCCTGTGGGCCTACATACATAAATAAATGACTTTTACTTTTTTACTTTTACTTTTGTAATCAGCAGGCATCAAAATTGATGAACTCAGGTCTTAGAACAACTTAGTTACGATTATAAATCTGTTGTTAGTTTGTGGTTAAGGATAACACTACCTGACCAGCTTGTGCCAAAATAATTGGCTTCACTTTATTTGTGTGACGCACGCACAATCACATATAAAATAGGACATTGTGATTGGATCACTATATCATAAACGAAGTTTAAACTTTAGCAATTTAATAAGGCATAGGTAGTCTGAAATACACGCATGAATGCACACAGGTATTCCTCATCCATAGTGGTCACACTACTTAGTTATAATTTTTGTGATTCCGGAAGATTCAAACCTGCTTGAACCATAATAATGCTCGTGGGGCGTATTTAGAAATTACAAATTAATTGAGATTATGAGATTGTTATTCAATTAACATGAATTTCATCATGACCACTGCAGACAGCTACTTTCAAAATAACGCAATAGGATTGAGTGTCAAATATTAAAGAACAGCGATATGAAATTACTGAATGGAAAAATACTATACGATACTTACGCCATAGACATACACCTAAACTTTGATGAATTACGTCACGCGACATTTGTTATCGATACATTTACCAATACTATAAGGCAGATATAGAACTATCGATGCCGCGATGGCACCATTTGATTCTTAACTAAGCTGGGGGGATGCAAAGGTACGCATAATGGGCAGGAGGAAGTATCAGACTTGTGAATTCATTCACTAATGATTTTCAAAGGGTTTTCTTGATAGAACACGTAGGGAATGGGGATGTCCTCTGTACTCCCTTGCTTTGCACAGAAACAGTCACGTACGGTTGTCAAACTAATTATTTGCCATCATGCAAACATTTTTTATGTTTTAAATAAGTTAGTTATGTGTAAAGTTTCACTAAAATAAATTAAGCACAGAACAAGTGATAAACCTTAGTTTTTCTGAGTCCCTGTCTCTGGCAGAGCACATTACATGATAATATTTCATTACTCCAATAAATATTTACTATGAAGGTTTTACTTAAGCTTAAAAAACATACATTTCGATTTCCAAAAAATATGAGAACACTTTTTTTATACAACAACGTAAACGATTGTTGATCAAGGTAAACTTTGAAAGATGAAATAGGAACCGTGAAAAATAAAAAAGGCGACGATACTCTTACTAATGTTGTTTTTTTTTATAGAACATAAACATGTATTTCAATTGGGTATTTTAAATGTTTACTACAAATATATAATATTGGGAAATATATATTCTGTCACCAAAATTTATATTTGTCATCAAATTGTATCCCTAAATAATTAGATCTATCGCCACGAAATATTTTCGTTCTCAGAACTTTTTGAAATTTTCTAGCGACAAAAATATGATTTATTGGTGATTACTTTAATTTAATTTGCTTCAATACTTATTAGGACAAACCTATTAAAATATATTCAAAAATATTAATTTGATACTAGATCCTATATCTCCATGATTTTAGGTGATTTTTTGTGGAACTGATTTCATATTGTTTGGTGACTAGATTTTGGTGACAAATCTATTATTTTGGAGGCAAACTCTATTATTAAGGTAACAGAAAACGACTTTAATTGGTGACAGCTTAAATCATTCCCTATAATATTTGTTTACTACTCATAAATAATAACCTACAATTAGATTTTAATTATTTAGGACTATATTATGTAAATAATGATAAAAAAATCAGTTTCATGATTTTAACCCTAAATTCCCAATGTTAAATAAAGTAGGACATTTTGCGAATTGGCCGTTTTTTTAAATTAGGCATTCTGAGCATGAGGCGTTTTGAGAATTAGTAATTCTGCGAATTGTTCCAATTGCGAATCGGTAGCCATTTTGCGAATTGGGAATTCTGCGCCTAAACCCTCTTTATTTCCTTTGTGAATAATTAACTACTACTTAATTAACAAGTGAACAAATACTTATCCCTTGTTCAAGATATTATTTTGTCAACGAGGGAAATCATTAATGAAAAGTCTGGCAGGTGTCAGACAACAACGAAATTGTAATAATCAAGTTCATACTTAGATTCTGAGAATTTTTATAGATCTTTATTATTCACATTGTATAGAGTTATTTTCAAACTTGGCTCATTAATGATGGGAAATAGGACCAGAATTGTAGCGATTACGATACAAGATCGGACGAGTACAATAGTTTGTAAAGTCGGCACTTGCGACACACGTATAATACCTAGTTTTACCTAGTACACGGTGCATCCATTCGTTATGCAATGTGCCTGGGCTGACCGGTCCTAGGATGCGCTAGAGATGCGTTTTGTTTTGCAGAATTCCACCAGTTAGTTATTGGTCGCACTTGGATGAATTACGCAGTGTATACTTTGAGAAATCACAACTGTAGTTGTTATATATCATGAAACTAACAGGTCTAGCACATATTTTTCAAGTCCACCAAATACTTTAGGATGTCGCATTCAAATATGTATGACACTATCGCAAACTTTAACGTTAATATAAATTCTCATTTTTTATATATATCTAACTCATAACTGTCATCATCATATTAGTTTAAGCCGGTTGTGCACTTGCAAGGGTGTGGTAGATCAGGTATTTTCAGTGGAGCGACTGTCATCTGACCTCCGTGACCCTGATAACTGGGTAACCTGACCAGTTTGGATCATGGTTACATTCAGTCGCCTGAATGTGCAGATTTCCTCACGATGTTTTCCCTTACCGTAAGATCATCGGTTAGTGAAACAACGAATGTACGTAACTCAGCAAAATTCAGACTCAAATGAAAGAAAAACTCAGAAATTAGTACATGGCGGCACTTAGGATCGAACCCGTACCTCCCGCATGAGAGGCAACCCGCTGCCACTACGCCTACACTGTAACTTGTGCCATAGCTGGATTTAGGAATATTTTTTTTATGTGATTTAGATAGAATCTGGTAACACATGTATATTAACATTATTCCTCTTAGGGTAGTTCTGCAGTGCTGGTTTCATAAAGTACCTCTTTTAAGCCTCCTGCAGAACTCAAATATGTTATACCAATTATGGTCTTGTTTTAACTAGTGATAATGCAAAAGTGTACGAGTAAAAAAATGTTGGAGATAATCTAAGTTACCTATTTCAATAAAATTTTCAATTAGGTATCTAGATTTAGCATAATTGATAATTTCAATGAAGACGCATAACGTAGATATAAACACTTACCAAATTCAAATGGATAAAATCCTGTGACCTCTCATTAGGAGCATAATACTCGTAAAGTATAGAAGAAAACATGAAAACAAAGCGGAGAAACACTTAGAATAAATTTAATAAGATAAAGTCCTCTCTTGATAAGTATAATAATAAGTAATTTCTTTATTATTTATTAATATAAAACCTAAAAAATATATTTATTTTAATTTTAACATAATAAATTTCTATGGGCATTTGTGACTATGGGGTACCCATAGTGGTACTCACTAAACAGCGCCTACCTGGGATATAACCGATAAGAAGTTAACAGCAGACAGATAGCATCATAATCGTAAACGGACTAGCAATTTTGGTCAAGACAATTAAAAAGCAATGAAAACAGTTATCACGTAGTGAATTGACGATTTCGCGTTGCAATTAATTAGCCAAATAACAATTCGCACTGCTCAAAATTGACTTAGGTACACAATAAATAATCAACCTAAATTAGGGACGCTTGCACCGCCAAGATATTAATACAAAGAATTTTGATAGTAATGTAAATGGATAGTTACCTGAGCAGACATAGCTTTATCTATTATTGTATCTTTTTTTATCGTTCTCTCTCTTTCAATTATTTGTAAAACTTTCCATGTCGGTACTGTTTTTTTTTTAAATCACTAAGAAGTTTAATGTTTTCACATTGTCGTATCACTGTCCTTAGTTTCGGTACTAGTCTTGTGTGGATTAAAAACTCGAAATGCGCGCGGACACCGCTGGCTGCGCCCGCGATTTACCCCACTTGCGCAAGCCCCTCCAAGTGCGAGAGGCGCCACACGACGCTCTGCAAGGAGGCAGTTTCCACCTTTCTAACATTGTCGTATAAAACGGGTTAGTAGGGATGAACCAAGGGGCTCTATTATGCAACTCTTGGACTTGCAATCTGTGCAGGTATATAAGCTTGTGGAGCGTTCGGAAACAGTAGAAAGTAAGCCAGTCTCAGCAGGCCAACTGTATCACAGAATCAGTCCAGCAATCAAATCATCATGTACGCGAAACTCGCTGTAAGTTGTGAAATATGGATACAACTTTAAACGAGCAAAGTGAAGGATAACGTTGCAGTATTCAGTTGGTGCTAGTGACATGAAACTGGGATCCCACACTGACTCATCAATTCTTATTGAAATTCAGTGTTTCAGTTTTTTTAAAGTGACTTTTGTGATATCAATCATAAGATTAGTTTTAGCCATGGTATTAGTTAATATGATGTTATACTTTTTTCAGCTCATCGCTGTCTTAGTCGCCGTGGTCGTAGCTTCACCAACCCCAGGTGGCGGCGGGCACCAGTAAGTTGCTATAATTTTTATAAATTCATTGAAAAAGTTTGTAATTTCACATTATAAACAAAACTACAGGGATCTGACTATCGTTCATAAAACGTGTGTCAATAATTATTAATTTTCCTTACTTTTTGTTCATAACGCAACTTTAAATTCGATTATCTTAGTTTCCTACGTAAAAATTCAATAAACCGACAAAAACTTACCTATGAAGCACATAACAAAAGAAGACCAATTGGTCTGTTTAGTGCTATCTAAGAAATCTGACACAAAAAGAAATAAAAATAAAGTAGGTTACGATCAGACAACACAATTTACTCACACAATACGAGCGGCATTGAACTTGTTAACTTTTTTCCTATAAGAGCTAATGTTTTCATTCAACTCTTTTACCGGCGCTGTCTGAGTCTAAAAATAGATTAAATAGACCATAACGACCGATTAGTTTTATGTAACAGTCAAGGCCGACTGCTTAAACAGTTAGACTAGTCGCACGTATTAGAATACTGTCTGCATGCGTACATGTTCAAAAGAGTAAAAAATAAATGCTAAAAAATACCACACCGAAATGAAATTACGACTAATATTTTCCTGAACTAAATCTTATTTAGAATTAGAAACGATTTCAGTTGAAAGCCCCTATCGAATTGGCTTCTCCTTAGAAAGTTTCATTAATCAGTCTAAAATGTATCAACCTGAGAGTCTGAATGCGATGAAGCCTTTGTCTGGTATACCTTTATTGATACTAGCGGTTCCCCGCGACTTCACCCGCGCA
The DNA here is from genome assembly GCA_949316185.1 of Pyrausta nigrata. Lineage (NCBI taxonomy): Eukaryota > Metazoa > Arthropoda > Insecta > Lepidoptera > Crambidae > Pyrausta > Pyrausta nigrata. The sequence goes on from OX438936.1 coordinate 9,982,588, forward strand.
AATTTAAAATTCCCGTAATAAATATGATCTCTCGTCGTCCTTTTTACCTCTTTACGGATAAAAACTATCCTATGTTCTCTCCCGGGACTCAAACTATCACTGTACCACATTTCATCTAAACATTGGTTTAGATGAAATACTAATTGTCACCGCTGAATTGTCATCGGTGTAAGCGTGAAGAGTAACATACAGACCGACAGACAGACAAGCAAACAGACATACTTTCCGCATTTAATAATTAGTATTGAAGTAGACTCAAGTGACAAGTCCTCTTAACGGTGTAACGTCGTAAAAGTGACAAGGTCTTAATTGGAACATAATGAGATTTTACGAAAATTTACCCTTTACTTAGATTAATTAATTTGTATTAAGCAGTGTAGATGATACTCGTACTTAGGTAAAATATATGGCTTTCTGTAATTAAAATACTTAAATTGTAATTGTTATGTAACGTAATGAGACGATTCGAATTAGTTCCACCTAGTAATTTGTATTAATTTTGTAGTTCTGCTCGGTGATCATCACGTCATAACTTTGCTTATTAACTACATTTGAGATTAGGAAGGCATATCTAAACAATACAGTTTCACTTCCAATTTATCTTGAGTAGTGTACAAGTACTCGTATGTAGTCAACATTAAATTATTATTTTATGTATGCTACCTACCAGGACTCAAGTCTGTAAGTCAGTCTTGGTTTACTAGTCAACCAATTAGTGTCCAGGTCTTAATAAAGTGTCCAGTCCAAGTTAGTTAAATTGGTGCTATCCCCTAAATATAACCACAACAGAATAGGTAGTTGAAGTGAATAAATAGATTTGCTCGATGTTTGACCCCTACAAAAATGTCAAAATATTGACATTGAGATGTCAATCTACTGACACTTGATTAGCAGATTATGGGGCCAGTTATCATTATCGGGTTTGTAAAAATATTGCACTCAAACCCGACCGTCTTCAGGTGGGTTGAACCCGCTACCCTTCGCTGTCCGGGCGAATGCTCTCCACACTGAGCTACCGAGGACGTTAGTCACTTTGTTAGTATTAAAAACTTGCAAAACGATTTAATTATACTATAACTACATATCCAGTTTGTGTCCTTCCTTACTATGTGTAAACTTTGCGTGGTGCAAATTAAAAAGTAATGACTATCAAACTCTGTGTCTTAAAACTTGAATCCGGCTAATGTAATATCCTGTCATAAAAGTACATCATTTTTACACATTTTATTAAAATTTTTACTAAATATCCGTTGTTAATGTTATGCTCTAGTAATGGCAATGAAGAAACATAAAGTAATGATGACTCTTGAATACATAATTTGTCGTTAGTGATGTGTGAAAAAATTGTTTCGGCCAGTTAAAGCAGTAAAACTGGTCAGGGATCATTAGGGTCTCGTAAATCTAATATATTACTTATGTTATTTATTTATTAGGGTTCCGTACCCTTAAAGGAAAAAGAAATTTTATAGGATCACTTTGTTGTCCGTCTGTATGCCGAAACTGATTGTGGCAAATTGTGGTTTCATCGCAGAAAGAAACCTTTGTAGAGAACCCCGAGTGTGTTGTGTGCGAGTCCGAGTCGCACTTTATATTTTTAATCATATCAATCATATTATTCGCCTTTAAAAAATGCCTACCTACAATTGCTTAAAACCTTAGTGAAATAGGATTACTAGAAATAAACCTTTTGGAAGAATTTATTAAATGTGACATAAAATTAGATCAGTATTTAAAATTAACACTGTTGCTTCAATTAAAATTTCAGTTTAAATTACAATATTGACTATAATAATTTTTTTTTAAATCTAAACTTTCAGTAATTAAACAATTACTGGTAGGTACTGAATGTTATGTTCCCGCTCACATATAAAACTTGACTGATTTGATAATAATACATCTATAACTATTTGGCATCAGGAAAATCGTATTGCTCCTGTGCTACACATGTTTTCACGATCGTCCTTGACCATTTAGCGTTAAAAAAATATTAAATAAGGTGAGAGTTGAGTAAGGTGCGGCAATGGAGTGCAGTTCACATGGTACTCAAATGTCAATAGAGTGGTGCAGCCTGCGATCAGAGTGACTTCACCGACGCGTAATAGAGCGTCATATGTCACAACCGGACGATCAAACGAGCCGACTGGTTGCATGTTGTCGGACTATTACTTCACTTACATCCACAATATGTTCAATGCTTAGATAAACTAACGCGTTATTCTTGGATACTAAAATGAAAAAGAACAAAAATGTTACCGACTAAAAACCGTAACACATTCGTGAACCGTAACAATCCATTTAGAGTCTGTCAATATAATCACGCTACTGTTTCTCCGAGTGTACCCATTAACCAGTCTGATTAACGTAACTTTTAATACTGACATATTAGTGTCAAAAGATTTAAAGAATGTTGACCGAAATAATATATCTAATCGCAAAGGCAAGTGGAGAGCAACGCCAACAAGCCAAAAGAAACAAAACTGAATGCTTAAACGTCAGTTACGTAAGAAAAATGTAATTGATCCACTTTCGAAATGCACTAAACATCCAATTCTGGCCAAGCTGAGATTAGTGTTAGATTAATGTGTGTTATAACCCAAAGTATCTTGCAACTCGCGAAGACTCTCGAACGGTCGAACCAGGAAGTTAAAGAGCAGTGGAACAGTTAATGGTCGTTGCCCGATTCAATAAAATAATAACCGTTTACCTAGCTGCAAACCGATACTACACGTGTCTGGATAAGCCTTCAACAGAGATGTATGTTCGGGGGTACATGGGTACCGAGGACATATTTGTTAAGAATCAATAGAATAGCTTCAGATTTAAAAAGGTTTTTTTCCCAGCCTGGCTCAGTGCAGCTTCTGTGGAAACTGCTTAGCAGAGCGAGGTTAGGTAAACGAAGCGACTTTATTGGTTCTTAACAAGTACATCCCTCGATTCACATCTTCGCATATCTATGGTGAAAATACAGCCTTAGTGTACAAAATGAATACCTACTTACTTGAAATACTTCAAAGTGCTGCTTAGCGTATTTACTTAATTATCTCTTTACAAAATCTGTTTACAAAAATTAAGCATGTTCTAATTGTAGTTTAGAAACAGCCGATACTTGACGAACTGTATCGTACTCTGCGTCTCGCCTTTGTTTTCAATTAACTCAAATGATGTAATAACGATGTAGGTACACAAGTACTCGTATATTCAAATGTTTTGCTCAGAAAACGTTCCGTTCCTATACGTACATCGGGACGGAGAAAGTCAATTTGTACGCTCCGAGCTCGCTCGCCTCTGACCACGCATTCATTGTTATTGGCTAATCACCGTACATACGTATTATAATAAAACTGTCAAACAATTATTTCGAGCGCAGCCTTCGCGGTCGAAGACTTGCGGTAATTTCAGTTGAAATGAAATTAACGTACTATTTTGCAAGAATGGAAAAGAACAATAAAATTGTCGTGAGAAGCCTATTGAAATCGAACCAGAAAAGGCTTCGTATTCTGCTTTCCCCGTTATTAAGTTGTTGCAATGTAAGCTCAAGGGCTTCTACGTGAACAATTTTTGTTACGCTACAATTTTTATGTGTTTGAATAGGTAGTTATGATAATATCTAACCAATACTAGGTTCTTAACTTATTTTTGTTTTACTTTTAAACCCGAAAATCAGTCAATGTTTGTTCCTGCTAGTAGGCGGCACTATTGAATTCCAATACCTTTGGTTGGCAACTCCTAATCCATAGTTATAACTGACTCAGTGTAAAGTTCTGATCAAAGCCCTAAAATCACAAAATCAATAAAATTAATTTTTTTTGCATATAGGCCCAAACAGGGGCACTTATAAACGTTCCAATATTGATCCTGCTGAACTGAACTGCTTCGGGAAAATTGTGGGCTGAGAAGAAGCAGCACAACTCAGTCACTATTGTCGTAGTCTCTCACTCTCCTATAACTAACAACGCCAAAGATGCGTCCAAAAGAAGAAGACTGCTAACAGTAGCATTTGTTACAGCAAACATGTCACCATCCACGTCCCTTACAAGGTGCACACAGTTCACCACCACCACGTAAAGAAGATCCACGTACCTGTACATGTGCCGGTGGTGAAAGAGGTGCAAGTCATCAAGGAGGTGCCAGTTGTTAAGCACGTGCCCGTGCACGTGGTGAAGCACGTGCCAGTGCCTGTTATCAAGAAGGTGGAGGTCGAAAAGAAGGTGTTCGTGCCAGTCCACACACACCACGAACATGTCGAAGAGCACCACGGATGGGAGGGCGAATCGCTGTCGCATGGCTGGAACTGATTGCTGAAGAACCCTCAAAACGTTGTAGGTTAAGGTGAGTGTATTAGAATACTGAATTTACAAGATTTTTTTTGTTAATGCAAAACCTCTTAGTTGGCTGATTTTAGTGCTTAAATACAACAACTTTTACGAAAAGACCAAAATACTTTCGCTGACTGGTAGAGAATGCCTTTGACATTAAGTCCGCCATTTGTATTTTTTTTCATTTGTGCAGAAAGGTATAAATAAAAATAAATCAATAAACATCGAAATCGCAAAAAAAACTTCACCACACCGGTATTCGAGCACCAGAATCAGTCCCCAAGAGGTTTATCATTAACAAAAAATAACCTTGTATACCGTTATTTATCGTATTCCTGAACTGTCGTACAAGATCGCATAACAAGTCATACCGTGTTTTCGTACTGTACTAGCTTATTGACATAGTAATGATTATTTGATGGTTCAAATAATACAAATTGACTTTAAGGAAGTCATTCAGTAGGACATTGATATATTATAGTGCACATCAGCTCGAGGTCATAATGATCCAGGTACATTTTGTTTGCTTTCCCTACTTACACAAGTATTATGATGTCATAAGAGAGAAAAATGTCAAATAACGTATCATTTGTCATTCATCTACTGCGGTAATTTCAGAAGCTTACGTGATCACGGATTTATGTAATAGCACCGACATTTACAATGTCGTTTATTAAAGCAATGGTGTTTGTCCACAGGTTTATATAAGAGCAAACACATCACAACGGTGGAGAACCAACAGTTGTCCTGTTCATCCAGACCCGTCACTCAGTTTTGTGAATCTCGTTACAATAATTGTTAAATAGGTATAAGAACCAAAGAAAGAGTAAAGATGTGTATAGTATTTTTTTACAATTGAACCAATGCTTTTGATTTATTTTTCCGATTAAGTAGATATATCATTACTCACTCAATCATTATTCCTTTGAATATAGGTAATCAAAGTACACACAAAAGATAAGGTTTCTATAATAGAAAAGTAATCTTGTTTCATTGATTCTTTATTTGCGAATAAGTCAACAACTCGTGTAGGTCTAGACAAGACTGACTCACGACAAAGTCTTTAGATCAGTTACATATAGGGTTTACAAGCTAAATTATCCATGTATTAGCCTTTTCCATAAATAAAGATAAAAAATAAATCACAATCTTTAAACTTCTAGTGCCGTTTATTATTTGGAGAATAAGCTACTAATGTTTGACGTACAATCATTGTTATTAAAACCACTGAATTTACGAAATAATTTAAGATAAATACAACAATATGACCTCTAAATCAGTAAATAACAATACGATACTTAGGTAACTGGGATCCCAATGCACTTATGTTGCGTATAACTCTCTGATGGCGTAGCAGAGTAGTTCGTAGCTGGTGAACGCGACCACACTCGTCAGCTGGGCCTTGTATATGGTCACCTTCCAGCCCCGGTACAGTCCCGCAAAACCTTCCGACTGGTACGTCTGCACAAGACACTCCGTCAGTTTCTTACATCTCACCAAGTTTTTGGACGTACTGGGTGTATTAAACTGTTCTTCTTGTTTGTGTGTCTGCAAGAGAATGTTTGCTTGTAATTCTGATTATATTATCAGATTCTAACTTATTAACCGTATTCCATTCAAAGGGTTGTTCTGCTGCTCTTATAAAGCAACGACCGTGTATACGGTCTTGTAAGAGCTTTATGGTTAATTTCATATTTTGATAAGTTGCTAATTAAATGTCAATACAATGTCATTCTATGCGACCATGAACACGTAACAAAAATATGGGTCGCTTGGTTATTTAGAAATTGAACTAACAGTAAATTGTCATTTGATTGAAACAAGGAAAGTTTTGGAGATGAATAGAGCAAAAATCCAACTATTACTTGAACAAAACATAAATCGAAGTAGCTAATATGCTGTTTAGGGGTTTAAGTTGGGGTCCACTACTGGGTTTTCAATTCTTTACCCGGTTAAGACTCCATCTAGGTGAAACAGTGGTAAGGTGGTAGTGGTGAAATTGAAAAAAGAATAGCACCTCTTTTTAGGATTCCGTAGTAACCAAGGAACCCTTTGTCCGTCCGTCTGCCTGTCCACGGTTTAGCTAAGAGATCTTCGGTACTAGAAAACTGTTAATCGGCATGAGTATGTATTCTAATCACGCCGACGAAGTGGTAAAATATGTATTCAAAATTTGTGTTGGGGTAATGGCTTTTTCTTTCGTCTGTCCCATCGTCGTTAGACACCTATGTAAGAATGATTACTAGTTTGTGAATATCATTTTTCGATTTGGCGGCCTGTTTGTGTAATATTCAGTTTTTAATTGCAATTTTTTGCTAAGAGTCAAATGTTTTGGCTAAGTGCTTGATTGTGCATATGTGAAAAAATATAGCAGCAGGTTAAACCTGATATGAAAAGGAAAACCTATCCCATCGAAGTAGAGATTACTAATTACCAATAAATGGACCAACTTTTAAAAGTCAGTATACTTGGAGCAGAAAGTGTTATCTATGGAATATTTATTTATTTATAGGATAGGTTATTAAGATCAGGCGTTAATTAATATTCGGGAACAAAAATCACATATCCCACATATCGGCGTTTTTCTCGCCCAAGAATCGTCAACATACATAAATAAATTCCGCCTGAACAAAAGAGATGCATATTTCATTAAATTAATATAAATTAATAGTTTATCGCTGGTCCTCCAGGATGACCTCAGATGCGTTGGGAGGACGATATGAAAAGGACCACTGGAAAAAATGGATCTAGGTTGCACAAGACCGCGGAGATTGGCGTCGATTGAAGGAGGCCTACACCCGGAGGGTTGAGACAGGCTAAAGAGAGAGGGAGAGTTGATCGCTAACTGTTCACACTGCCATACCAGCGAGATAAAAACTATCGGAACTACGACTCGCTTTGCGCTGCTCGCCAACGTTTCTTACGAGGGTCAAACTGAAAGTTCTTAGAAAATCAAAAACTGATTAAATTAGCCAGTTATTAGTTTTATTATATCTTTTCAAAATATTGTCCATTGACGTCAATACACCGCTGCATGCGATGGAACCACTGGGAAAAGCACTTTGCCCACTCGTCCTTAGGGGTCTCTTCAATGGCATCGCGATACGCAGCCACCGCTTCTTCAGCATTCATAAACCGCTTTCCTTTAAGTTTTTCTTTAATTTTTGGAAATAAATAAAAATCACAAGGCGCGAGGTCGGGGCTATACGGCGGGTGACCCAGTAATTCAACGTTTGATGTCGCCAAATAGTCGATCGTTCGCTTGGCGGTGTGCGACGAGGCGTTGTCGTGGTGAAGGAGGATCCTACTGCGAGGTCGTTTCTCTCGAACTTTTTCCAAGACAAGTGGCAAACAATTGGTAGTCTACCATTCTGCAGAAACTGTTTTTTGATCCTCTAACACAATTGTTGCGAAATGACCTATCCTTCCAAAGAACGAGGCCACCATTTTTTTTCCCGCTCTTCGATCTCTCTTCACTTTAGTTGGCAACTCCTCGAAAGGAAACACCCACTGAGCAGATTGTCTTTTGGTTTCAGGATCATAACAGTAAATCCAGCTTTCGTCACCTGTTAGTATGTCGAACACAGCATTTGAGTCACCTCCGTTAAATCTTTCAATCATTTTACGGCACCAATCCACACGATGGAGTTTTTGAGCCTTAGTCAAATTATGAGGTATCCACCGGGCGCAAAGCTTCCTGACCGCTAAATGTTCGTGGAGGATTTTGTGCACTTGACTCATACCGATGCCTAAGCTTGTCCGAATCTGCTGATAGGTCACTCTTTTGTCAGTCTCTATCATACGCCGCACAACACAGATGTTATTTTCAGTCGTCGCCGTAGAAGGCCGTCCCTCACGTACATCATCAGTGAGATTAGTGCGACCACGTTTAAACTCATTAAACCAGTTGTAAACAGTCGCACGAGATGGGGCTTCATCGTGAAAGGCCAATCGTAGTCTATCATAACTTTCTTGTTGACTTAAATGACATCGAAAGTCATAAAAAATCATTGCACGAAAATTTTCTCGTGTTAAATTCATTTTGACGTGACACAGACAATTTTCAATTTGCCGCCAAGTCGTAAAACAAATGACAAATGAATGAAATATATACTCAGTAATATTGGCAAAGAGTTCTATTTTCAAATTTTAGAATATTTTTTTTATTATATTGTTTATAAGTGGCCAGTTCTAAGAACTTTCAGTTTGACCCTCGTATTTGCTTTACCTACTCGCATCTCGCTCATTGTTGCCGGTCGGAGAGCTGCCTAAGTTATGACTGTTTTCAATCGATATCTTTTTAAATTGACAGGATTAGTGCAAGCAACCAAGGAACATAAATCTATCGCTTTGGAGATGTTGGCGATTTAATCAAATTCGGGAAGTTGAGTTAAAATGGATTTGCTTTCTAAGGCACGCACTGCTCATATTTATTTTACCTCCATGATTCCTGACTAACAGTGCGCTAGTCAGGAATCATGGAGGTAAAATAAATATCATGAAACGTACGATCATTACTCAAGTAAATTACTGTCAGCACAGTAATGGTTTTTGGTCTCGTAACACAGATGGTTCAGCGGCAACATGCGATACAAGACAGTTCCGTTAATACAGGGTGTTTTAAAGTGTTAATTGATAATTGTGTCTCTTATACTTAAGCAAATGTTTAATCTAAAAGATTTTAAAATGAAAATATATTATCTGATGTAAGCTTAAAAAACGAAAACCTGGCTATACGACATCCATAGGTGTCTAACATAACTCAATCAACAAATTGGTAAATTTTATGTCATATACACCCCTTACTAGCACTTTGATAAAACTGCAGCAGCCTAAGACTTGGTTTGTTAAAGATTACATAATAATAAAGAAAGTAATGGAAAATTTCCAGGTGCCGATGAAGATGCTGCAGTCCCAAATAACTGCAATAGGCAGACGTACGTCGTTACCTCGGAGTGATCAATTTCTACACGAGTCACTTCCAAGGTCTTCCGAGATAATTAAAAGATTTTCATAAATAAAATAAAAAAACTAGACTATTATTTTGAGAAGCAAAGAAGCCCTTGAAAAAAGTAAGCACAATATTATAGAAGCAGTCACATTGGCATTTCCTTCTGCGGATGCCCCTATATCGTTGATGAGAGATTGCTCGAATACGTGTGCTGTATGGTTCGGGTTTAGAAACAGTTTACCTACGGCGATTTGGAGCCTTCTCTTAGCAAGGTCAAAGGGGTACGTCAGAGACTTGGAGACGAAGCCGGAGACACTGCCGGCTGCCGTGCTGGCCACGAGCAGGTACTCAGGTCGGTGGACGTTTCCCGAGGCGTGGCGGCAGTCATCCGTCGAGCAGTCGGTCAGGTAATGAAGGATCCCTTGCTGTACCAGACGGAACACGCTGAACGAGATACCCACTGACGGACCCATCTGTAACCAAGTTAAGTTGTAGGTAAGCCAAATACGCTCAGGTACTTTGATCCAGTGTAAAAATTGTTTGAGTGTGTAGATGACTAGTTCAAAGTAGTTTCAAGTACAGGCAAGATTGTCACTGGATGTAAATATTATGTTAGCATATCTAATTTCTTGGTGCTAAGATAAAACTGAATCTTAAGAGCATATAGACACGTTGGACATAAAATGCCTTTGTAATAATTACAGGCGTTTTTAAAAGACATTCAAACGTTAAGTGATTTATTAAAATTTAGAGCTTAGAAACAAACAGTATCATTTTTATAACGAACTGACTACTTTGTATAAGTAATGCAAGTGACATGACAGTATTATTGTATATAACATTGTTATTGAAGAGCAGAGGCTCCTGGCACAAGTATCTTTATACTTAAAAGGAGACTCTGGCCACTTGCTGTAGAAATACGTTTGTTAAAGGTAAATAGTTTTTTTTTTTAATTGTAACCCTACTAAGATTTTTGGTTACATTATTGTATTAGTACCGACCTCGGTAATTCGAAGCATTATGATTCTTGTGTTTTATCTGATCGTTCTTATGATGATGCAAAAAGTTATACTCTCTTGTACAAAAAGCGATTAAACCTTGAAATGCAATTAAGGCAGTACTATGAAGGTGACATCTTTTTCAAAAAAACCCTCTAAAATAAATTAAGAACGAAAAGAAAGCTTAGATAATTTACTGTCATTTGTATGGTTTATTTAATATGAAGTGTCACTAACCTGCAATAGAGAAGCTGACAGGCCCTCATAAAAGGCCAATATCCCACCAGACCTGTAGACTTTTTTTGCCCCGTTGAAAAACCCACGGTACTGTTCTTTAACAAGCATCTGCCTTACACGTACTACTTCTAAAGGGATGACGAGGGCTGCACTGCAAGCACCAGCAAAAGCGCCACAGCAGAACATCATAAAAGGCCTGTAGATAAACGGTTAAAGGAAGGTTGCATGATCAATTTCATCAACCAGCGTAATGTGGTTGCTCTGGTATGTATTAACGTCTGAACTGATCGAGTATTACACTGAGGCTAACTGAGAGAAATGACTCTAGTGGCTAAAAGTGTAACAAAGCTGGATTTTTGTGTTAATATTAATTTTAATACCTATGGTGCTGTGATGCGAACTCTTTTTTTAATTTCGATAATTCATAATATAATCACAGCAAAGTAGGTATATCGCGGTCACCGAATTTGGTCACTTACATTACACCTCACACACAAGATCTCATTGCACAGCGCCTTTAAATAATATAATATGACGTTTTCACTTCAAGTGTAAGTTGTTGTACTGCATATGACAGGAAGTCACAGGTTTTGAGTATGCCGTAGCTTAATATGTCTATGTTAAGTTTGGTTTCGGATTAATAACAAAGAAGTACCTACGATTCAAAGTTTTAAAACTTTAGCTGATACTGGCTTGTAATTTTGTAGATATGGCAAATACTTGATAGCATATACTTACTTATATTTGTCATCCAATTCTGCATCGGCCACAAATTTTGTCGATAATTCGTAAACATAGAACTGACTGCTAACAGAAAGGATGGAATGGACCTTAGAACAAAAAAAAAAATACAATAGGGACTAATGTAAGATACAAATGAAATACTTTGAAAAGGTTATTTTATAAACCAAAATCTTAATATATTAAACTGATTATAAGTCATGTAAATGGTGAAATGGATACACACCTGACCAAGATTATGTCCGTGCCAGAATGCAGTAACGCCTTCCTCGGCAAGTATCTTTCTGGTGGTTGCGAACCATTTGCCGGTCTTTTTGAAGGCTTCTTTCTGTTGCAATTGCGTCCTTATCTTGATCACGTCCAGAGGTTGTGTTATGAATCGGGTTGTGACACCAGATATGCATCCTGCGAATAATTTTTGATTTGCTGTCATCGAGTCATTTTTTTGGTAGCCCACCATTTGTGTAGGTGCATGATGGCCGGAGGCTGAGAGCAGGCTCACGAGGTCTGCTCAGTCGTTTCATGCCTCTTTCTGGTAATCCACATGCTCACTGTCGTCGATGATTTTGACAATTCGGTGACATACGCACAAATACGACACGAGACACCTGACGCTTTGTCATTTTGACAGCGAGCCTGACGGTTGTCGCAGAGAAAATGGTATTACAGAGCGTAACCTCATTTTATTATAAAAAGCTTAATAAAAAAGCTGCTTTGTTATCGATGGTTTATATTGCAAAGGGCCGCAAACTAAAGGCATAATCTCTTCACGAACATCTAGCAGCTTTCTAGTCCAAAATTCAACGTTTGTTTACCTACTTTGCTACATTATAAATCATTTTTCTTTTTGTATAAAGTATTAACTTAATAAGTAATTAAGATATTTCTCATCCTAATAAATATTCGCCATGAGATCTAGGTACATTTTTTATTCTATTCTAAGCAGGTATTTGACCGTAGTCACACTGATCACACAAGATTGGTGCGAGGTTTAGACACGGTTTAGGGTGGATCATATCTTCCTATTAAAGAAAGAGAGCCAGGTCGTTATCTTTATGGAAGATTTCAACTAAAGGCAGGCAGCGAGTTCTACTCCCTGAGCTGTTAGCATCAGTAAAGTTTCAGCGAAACGCTTTTTTCAGGCAGGTGGAATGTCTACAACGTAGGGATGATACGCTAACCTGCGCCTGATTTCCCGTAATCGAAAAGGACTGGTGGAATGAGGTCGTGTAGTTTCTTCGGACACTGGCCGAAGTACAGACCGTAGAACACCGACAGAGAGGCCACCTTACATTTGAAGAAAATGTATGCCCCACTCGTAGTTGTGCTGTGTTGAATGGTTTTTAGAACAATCAGAACGTAAATGTTGTCAAATAATAATAAAGACGTCATTTACACGTAGATACTAAGGACAATATGTGTATGAATGTACAATAAACGTTATTATTAAACAAATATAAAAAGAGCCGCAGTTCGATGAACCACAATAGTTTTCCAAATAGTTTGTTGACCATTTGTGTGTTTAATGAAAACCAACGTATCATGATCTAGTGGCCATTTTAACCTCTTGATTAAATGGAAGATATGGTGTTAATAAAGTGATAAGATTTATTACTGAGGTTGATTGGAGCTCGATCAACCTAAAGTAAGCTTTGTAAGGTCAATTATAGGTCGCAGGTTTGTAATTTTTTTAAATATAAATAGTTTGTAATCATAGCTATTTATAAGTATACAATAAACAGTATGTTATTGAATATTAAAGATGAAAGGATCGCCGAAAGATATACGTTTTTTATATAAATAATGACAATAATAAATTATTTCTTAAATAACACCAATTAGTCTGTCACAAATTAACCGTTAGCTATTGGTGACTAGGATTACGAATACATAGGTAGACATAGGTAGATATTTATTTACTTTTCTATATAAACATCCATTACTTCGTCCAAACGCTCATGCTCATCACACAAACATCTGACCCTTGTGAGATTCGAACCCGCAACCGATGGTCTCGTACTAGCACGCACCACTACCACAGATTATATAATAGTTACTACGTACTACACCGAGTCGGTCAAAATAAATTACTTAAGTAGTTTCTCCTGAAAGCTACTCGTTAAAAATTTCCTCTGAATTTTAAGGTTTCCTTGCTTACAGTTGTAAAGCTTCTTAAAAAGTTGAAATAAACTTAGCCGGAAAACAATTTTTAGGAATGTTTTTAACAAAGTCTATTAAAACGAATTTTTATTTCTTTCGATTCTTTCAAGAACCAAACAAGTCCATGTTGCTGGGCACTCTCTACTAATTCTGTTACGTGCTTATTTAGCAGAGTAGAGGCTTTAAAGGGTACAGTAAAGAACTCTAACAGCAAGTTCACAAGTTGCCGTTTTACCTAAACGTTTTTTGTATGCAATTCGTAGTGGCAAATGCAAACTTTTGTATGAATTGTACTATTTTTACAACGCAGAACCTTAAAACGACTTTGATTCATCACAATTTAGTCTTTGATCAAAACTTTCCTCCTATTAGGGGGCAAGGTTTCCTATTAGGAGGAAAGATAACATTCTTTGGCTTAAGTAAGTGATTACACTTACTTCATTCAACGCCATATAGCGGCTAAAGGGTAAAGTTGTAAAGCACTAAGTTAATTGACTGTGGCAGGGCAGTCGCGTCTGTAAACAAAAACGATGTGGCTTGATTACATTGGACAGGGCCAGTACTCTCTTGTTTATTGCGTTCTGGCCGCGTGGTGCTCCGGACGTACTGCGCTTTTAAGTTAGATAGTAAAAGTCCTGATGTTTGCCTAAACTGGAACTGTGTCATGAGCTGAGGAACTATTGTCATATTTTAGGTAAGATTTTTTGTTCGTTATTCTATGACTTTTGCACCAAACTCTCTCTTCCTGAAAATGAATATGTACCTTTACCTAATATTTACCTAAATAAATAGGTTGTAAACAATAGCTAGGCCGTTCGACAACACCTTTCGAACAGAACCTTATGTATGTATTAGGTACAAAATTACATTTGTTTTACTATGAAGTTACTGAAAGGCTGATTTTGATTACAAAACTGCCTTAAGTACAGTAGCGAGTTTAAAAGTAAGTTATTTAATCAATAAGGTACTAATTGCCTGCCTGTACCTAAGTATACTTTAACTGGCTAATCCCTTAAGCTTGCCAAGACCGTAAATACCTAACTTACACTTTAGGTCAGCCTTAACGCAATCAACATCGTAGGATCTTGATATAAATATTTTGGCCAATATAAAAATAGGATAATTGCGATACCTTCAAAGAGGGCCATGATAACTGTTTACAAATATTAGTCCTTTATTATTTAGCCTAACTCCGGTGTGGAATGTCATATGGATAATAACGGGAAAAAGTTATCATTGATAAAAACGTTTAGTGAGATAAGTTAGGTACCATTGCAATTAATTGATATTATCTTTCTGCTCGAGATAGATAACACTGTAAGTTAGATATTTCATTAAAAGCTAGTAGACGTACTTGTCAATCATACGCATTCGGTTTTGACATTGTTTTCTAAGCAATGTCACAACAACCACTTATTTATAAATAAGTAGTGTGTGTATACGTCGATTCCCTTATTAAATGCTACCCAGTACACAAGAAGAGATAGCTCAACAGAAACAAGAACATGATTCCGTAATACATCATTATTTTAGAGTTTTTTTCTTACCAACTATGACGTAAGCACTGTTTAAATGTAACATATCTATATCTATAGATACATAAACAACACTTCTTGTGTTGTTTGTGACTGTAAGGATAAAACAAAGGTTGTTTAAAATTCCGCCTAGATGCACATTACCTATTATCATAAGTTTAACCTTGTCACCAATTACGTCTTAAAATAAAGAATGGTCTTCGAACCAAAACCCAACGCCTGGTAGGTACTTAATAATCAATATCACTGTCATTCAATGCACGAATCGATTGGATGTTTGTAGCAGACAACACGTTGTATAATGGTGGCGGCTACCCGGTTGCATTTCGTTAGTGAAAAAATGGTCTATAATACTACTTATAAATAGGGCAAAGGCTTTAATACCCACAGGTCTATCTAATTTGTTTCTCAAGTTGTAACAGTCGTAGCTTTGGCAAAAACATAATCATGACCACCTCGCGACGTCATCTATACAACGACGTATGGTGAAAAATGACACCCGGTATCACTGGATGTACTTTCTATTATAATTAAACGTAAGACTAATGCTGTGCACCGGATTATAATAAAAAACTGTGGTACTTTAACAGTCTTTTTGGTCTTATGCACAAGTGAAAGAAAAAATTAGACGCCTAAAAATCGCATCAAAAAGTTTGATATAGTTAACTTTTTTATCGTCAAGTAAAAGAAACGTGGAAGGAAGTCGGTGTACGTTCCACGATTCTTTTTTCCTTAAAAAAAATGTCAAAACTTTTTTGCGTTTTTTTTTAAATTGAATGTTGTTTTTTTTACATACAATACCGCAATATGATGAAGAGTTCCATGCGACTTCTAACATCTATCAGCTCAGCATAAAATTGCTCTGGGATGTAAAGGCTTGAATAACAAAAGATTCTGCAGCAAAAACGGTATAGGTGCTTATGAAGTCATACGAGTTACCTCGATTTCTTTCTACAGGATCCCATCAACAGATCCTGACTTGGTGACAGTGTGACCACCTCAGGAGTATATAGTCCACGATTGTTGAAAGTAGTCTGCCCACAATTTACGAAGAAATCGATAAACATACATAATAGTCGAACATAGAACCTTTTTTGAAGGCGGTATATCGCAGTAGCTGTGCAATAGTTGGCAAAGCTTACAAAAGAAGTTCTATTATTGAATGCTTAGGTAAGGTTTCTAGACGTCGCAATTTAAGTAAATTGGTCGGTTTTTGATTACCATGAGACCAATTTTGGGTAATCAATTTTATTAATAACCACCCACACTTTCAGTAACCAATAAATATTTGACCAGTAAAGTAATGGGTGTAGGAAATTACAAAATGACTTAATGGTCACCACTATCAGTAATTAATCATGGTGAATATCACGAATGTTAGAGGTCAACTGAAACAGTTGTTGTTTCTATCGGGCTTAGAAGACAACCTCCTTCGGTGGATGTTTTGTACAAATCAATTATAGCCGATACAAAATAGTTTTACACAAATATGTTTATAAATTAATTAAATTTTTTTTTTATTCGTAAGCTAATTTTTAAAAAATCGTAGAGTATTGCAGGGAAATTTGGCTTTCCCTGCGAAAACAACTATGTAAATTGATAAGCCTTTCTATATTGAGTGACAACCACGCTTACCCGTGGTATTAAAGATGACTGATTAGGTACGCATAAAAATTATTAAAATCTTTGGTCAACTAATTTTGATCCTTGTTAAATAAAATAAATTGAACAATATTTTATGAATAAAAATTGACGAATATGAAATGATGTTTGTGAATAATAATGATGCCTACATATTTGAGCACAGATAATAACTAATTTTCTTATTTTCAAGACGCATTTCTAAAAATATTATTTATGCAGGCAAAATATAAAATAAAATCTTTAAACTTATTGCTTGTTGATCTATCTACGAGTATACAGAAACATATACTTTCAGATCTGTAATATCTAACTTACAGTGACCCATTAGTCAAATTAAAAAGGACGAATCTTTTTTAAGAAAAATAAAAAATGCACCGAATAAGCAAGATAGTTGTGGGTGCAAATTAAATGATTTGTATTCGTCTTTTAAAGGTCCTGAAGATGTATGTAACCATAACTTTGAAGACCTGAAGTGTGATTCAATCATACGATGCAGCCAAGCGGAGCACGTGTACCCGGCTCTCGGTCTCCTAGGCTGCTTCCTCCTATACCGAACGGCGAAGTGTCGCATTCATCTGGTGAGAAAATCCAGATATTTTTTAT
The DNA here is from genome assembly GCA_949316185.1 of Pyrausta nigrata. Taxonomy (NCBI): domain Eukaryota; kingdom Metazoa; phylum Arthropoda; class Insecta; order Lepidoptera; family Crambidae; genus Pyrausta; species Pyrausta nigrata. Next base: position 9,999,773 of record OX438936.1, read on the forward strand.
CTGTGGTCAGAAAATGATAATGATATATCACCGTCAGTGTCTGCAAAAGATACCTAAAGTAGTACTTATTATAAAGAGGTAAAATTTGTGAGTTAGTAATCTATGGAACTACTGTACCAGTAGAAAATTACACTATTCCTGAGTGGCATATAGGTAAGCTTTGTTTCTTGTTAGACGACCATCTTGTTTTTACTATGGTCTTGGTGTAAAGTCCAACAAGTTCGTGCGCGACGCTTGACGTCAGCGGGTGACGTGTGATGTTGGGGGGAATGGATTTGTGTTGTATGGGCGCATCCTTACCCCCCGAACGTCTTACGCGGTGCAAGAGGGTCGCGCAAGAACTTATCGGACCATAGTAGTTCGCACTCCGGACTATACAAATAGTAGTTCCGGGTACAGTTCCTTCAAGGGGAAAATGTTTGTGTGATGAGCACGAGCATTTTTATCTAAGTCATGAGTGTTTATAAATGTACTTGTATAAGTATTTCTCGTTGCCTGCCTCGTTGGTCTAGTGGTCAACACTATTCACGAGGTCTCGGGTTCGAATCCCGGGTCGGGCCGAGTGTTTGGGTTTTTCTGTCTTGAAATTACTCAGACACAGCTCCGGAGTCAGGAAGTTGGTGGTGTTAACACCCCCGTGCCTCGGAAAGCACGTTAAGCCGTTGGTCCTGCGCCTGATCTCTCTAACTTATCATGTCGGACTGCCGTCTCACCGAATTATGAGAGTGAAGGAACAGAGAGTGCACCTGTGTATTGCGCACACACTTGTGCACTATAATATGTCCTGCGTAGTTGGCTAATCTCTGTTGAGATAGGCCGCCGTAGTCGAAATCGGCTGGGAGGACATTAATTAATAAGTATTTCTATCCGTTATCATGGCCGCCATAGTACAAGCTCACGCTTAGTTTATTATTATTTAAAAAAATATATACTACCCATGCGAAGCCGAGGCGTGTCATAATAATAAGAACATTTTGCCAAATTCGTAAGTCTTCCCGTTTCCGTAGATATCTTTAACTCATAATTAATTCGTGTAGGAGAACATTCATCAGGAGTCTACTTGAAACCGCGCGGAGGCGAGCAAAAATTATGGTCGAGATACCACAGTGGGTGTGTCGACAGGAGCCCGACACGACTCGAATGTATTCCAGCAAAGTCGCAAAAGAAGAAAACGCCTTCGTTCAGTAAGTACTGAATCGTGGAGCAGTAGTACATGGCAGCACGTCAGGTTACCCATGTAAACTACGTAAACAGCTTTCCAACGTAGGGAATAGAGGCGGTCTCAAGGTCAAAGTGGGGTAGCTTGATGTGCGGTCGTGTAAAGTTAAATTGCTTTTAAGAGAGGAAATGATAGTTTTTCCAGACGTACACGGGATAGGTACCAATATCCTAGTCAGTATTTGCTGAAGCAAAGATTTTTGTGTTCGTTTCGAACGTTGTTGTCACTAGCAACTTTTTATCATGGTCATGAAATTGCTTAGATGCTCAAGGTAGGAAATTCAATAGAAAAAGGTACCGACTGAATATTCCACAATAGTAATTGTATTACTCGTATTATTATTTATTTATGCTGAGTTATTCGCTTTCGTATCTGATAAATAGATTTTTTTGATATTTATAAATCAATTGTTACTTGCTTCAGTACCTTACCTTAGACATAGTTACTGCATTACTTTTGTTCCAGCAGCTGATCGCATCAGAAGTCGTTTTGGACTTATTAGAGGTAGGATATTATAATTGGGTATCTCTTAAACTCTAGACCTAGACTCTTCTAACTTTATAACTGTACTTCTTTCAGGGGGTGGTTCTATCTACTGATCTAAAACCACAACTTTTACTATTAAAATCGAAATGTAATAAATATTTCATTTTTGCATAGTACTGTATCAGTTATTCATTGGTCTAGAATAAAAAGGTACATTGATTAAGATGCTTGTATTCATCAAATGCTACAAAGCAGCATTACAGACAGGATTAACGTGATACTTTTACTGGGGGTTTTACATCAAATACCACTAATTAAACTATTTATTATTTTAATACCTAATACTATTTATTTACCTGCAAAACCCCTGAGAAGTCATCAGGTGATCATTTTTTGGTGATTTCAATGTTTCAATACGAGAACAATAAAAGTTGTTGTTGTTGTCAATCACTCCCTAAAAGGAATACAGTTAATAAAGTTGCACCCTGTATCATTTATCGTTGAATTAAATATAATAAAGGTATTTGATCCTATATGGGTAGTTGTTTCTTTAATGTTATATGATATGATATAGGATCATGGCAGTAACATGCGATTGCTTGTAACTAAGATATGGATTTTAGTTGCGTGTTATTTTGTATTGAATTTTGCTAAATTGCAGAACGTGAATGTTTGCACTACTACCGATTAGTGTTGGGTTTACTCCCCGGAACATTTCCAACTGTTGGGTTTATTCCCAAATTCGGGGAAAGTATGCGGAATATTTCCAATTCGTCGGGAAAATAGGGAAAATACTCAAAAGTGCACTTGAAGTAATAAAATGCGAGAATTTTGCTATTTTGATAATGGTTTTACGCCTGTAGCACACCTTCACATAAAACCATAACAGCGGGACCACGCTATTTTTGCCTGTTTGTCAGTTTTATTACACCAAACGTAAACGGCACGTTCTAATGCTTAGGTTTATCTGAGTCTCTCTTTCTTTGAGATTCGACGATCCTGTAGTATACTTCCTACTGCTGTGTCCACGATGTCGCGAATTGGTGCAGAAATGTAGAAGTTTGAGAAGGATTGGAGAAATCTCGACTTATGTTTAAGACCCCGTTTGTTAACGGGGTCATAGTAAAATCTCTACATTAGAAACGGCAGTTTGGCTTCTGTTAAGTTTGAATATTTGAGACAAATGATAATAAAGTTAAATCTTCGTTATTAAAAACAAGAAATTCAGGAAACAAAACGGGTAGGTCTGTTTTCTTCGAGGTGTCTAGGTGAACATACTTAAAGTCCCGAGTGTGGTAAGTGAGCTATCAACGGAATAGTAAAAGAAAGGCGCCTCTATTGTTTATATTTTTTTGCTCGTCAACTCGAAAATTGCTTGTTTTATTTTAGGACACATTCATTTAGATTATTTTTCTATAGGTCCAAAAGTGAACAAGATATTACAAAGTATCTGATTTGTTGACAAGTTCAAAAACTTAATTCCATATGCGGATAAATCGCGCAATACTAATTTAATGTTTCGAACAAATAAAGGCGATTTTGCACATGTAATAGATTTCATTAAAGAGAATTGTAAGTTTTTTTTGTGTTTGTATGAATAACATCAAAAAAAGTTTGAGATCACTAGCATAAACTGATATCATTCTTTAAATTTAATTTTATCAAGAAAAATGTTTTGTTGTGTGTTTTCTTTAAACAGAAAAACCCTTTGAAATTAAGAAAAAAAACTAATTTTAATTTTTTAAGAACAAAAATAGAGTAATTAACCATAGCACAATTGTAAGAGAAATTTGATATAAAGTAAAATACTGTTTAACCAAACTTAACGAATATTTATGATTAAAACGTTTTTATTCAATATAATATAACTACTGCTCTGGCTCGAACACATGCGGAGATCCTCCTGGGCATGCTGAGGATCAAGTTGTCCAGCATTTCTTGGGGTAACCTGTCCCATTCTTGGATAGCGGCTTCCCTGAGGTCTGGCACTATCTGGGGACGTGGCTGACGGTTCCAAACAGCTCGCTTAAGAGCATCCCACGCGTGCTCTATTGGGTTTAAGTCAAGCGAGCCAGTAGGCCAGTCTAACCTTGTGATGTCGTATTCTCGGAGAGCAGCATTGACTCGTTGAGCTCGATGTGCGGGCGCATTATCATCGACCAGTACAAATTGATGACCATGGTTTACTCGGAATGGTCTGACAATTCCATCAATAGCAACTGCTTTATACATGTCTGCCTTCCTGTAGCAGTTCTTTGCCTTTCACGGTCTCCTGGTCTTCTCCAGACACGGACACGTCAGTTATCTGAATGATACTGATTCGCGATTCGTCAACGAAGAGACAGTTTTGCCAAATGGTTTCTTCTTCATCTTCTTTATTCTGCCGAAGCCTAGCCCACTCCAATCTCTGTCGTTGACGTTGCCGAGAATTCAGAAGCGCTCGCCAAGACCTCTGTGCTCGTAATCCAGCCTGGTGCAAGCAATTCCGAATGGTCTGAGTGCTAACTTCAAGCCCAGAGGCGGCCCGAACCGGTCGGTCAGCTAAATTACCCATCCCGTGGTACCTCTGCAACGTGGTCACGACACAGGATTGGGATATAGCAAGTCTGCGTGCTGTATTCTTCTTCCCTCAAAGTTACTATTCTTGCTCGTAAAACTTCTGAATATCCTTTTAGCATTTTTTCAATCACAACTTTTTGCGAAAAAATATTTAAAATCCGTCAAAATTGACTTAATCAGATTTCTGAGTGAGCGTAAGCTATGACTGAAAGCCTTTTTATATGGAAAAAGAATTGAACTGTTTTATTGTCTTGAATTCTAATTGTATATTTTTAAATAAAGAATCTTAAAAGAAGAAGAAATCATATTAATTATAATCTACCGTTACAAAAAAAAATTTGATTTTTCAGTGATCGTAAACTTTTTTTGATGTGTGTATTTAAAAACTCTACCGAATTTTCCAATTTGGTTTTTTTTTTACATTTTTAATTTTTATTTTACCACTTTAGAAGTGTTTTCTTTATCAAAAAAATTGTGTTGCGAGATTTGTCCGCAGTTGAAATTAAGTTTTTGAACTTGTTATCAAATCAGATACTTTGTAATATCTTGTTAACTTTTGGCCCTACAGAAAAAAATATCTAAATGAATGTAATCTAAAAAATGTAATCTAATCTATATGTCTAATCTTAAAATAAAATAAGCAGTTTTCGAGTTTACAAGCAAAAAAATATAAACAAAAGAGGCGCTTTTCTTTCACGATTCCGTTGATAGCTCACTTACCACACTCGGGACTTTAAGTATGTTCACCCAGACACCTCGAAGAAAACGAACCTACCAATTTGTTTTCGGAATTTCTTTATTATCATTTGTCTCAAATATTCAAACTTAACAGAAGCCAAACTGCCGTTTCTAATGTAGAGATTTTACTATGACCCAGTTTCTTTACGTCGAGATTTCTCCAATCCTTCTCAAACGTCTACGTTTCTGCACCCATTCGCGACATCGTGGGCAGTAATAGGAAGTATACTACAGGATCGTCGAATCTCAAAGACAAAAAGACTCAGATAAATCTAAGCATTAGAACATGCAGTTTACGTTTGGTGTAATAAAACTGACAAACAGGCAAATGTAGCGTGGTCCCACTGTTGTGGTTTTATGTAAGGGTGTGCTACAGGCGTAAAACCATTGTTACAATAGTTAAATTCCCGCATTTCATTAATTTAGGTCCACTTTTGAGTATTTTCCCGCCGAATTGGAATATTTCCCAATCTTTCTGTTTTTTCCCATACTTTCCCGTATTTTTCTTTTCCATCCCAATTTTTTCTTTGCCTTGCCCATCGCTACTACCGATAGTTACGTCTTTTATGACTTCTTAGAGATTAGCTACATAGACTAAGTATTCAATAATGAATCTCATTCGTGTACCAGATGCGGATAGCCGTGGAGTGATAAACTATCTTGATCACAACAGGGACTTTTTAGAAAATTATGTAATCGAGTCTGTGCCTTTGGAAGAAATGGAACGTTGGTTCTTCAGGAAACTTAAACACAACTTTGTAAGTATTTAAATAGAATAAGCTTCTGAAATTCGAATTTAGTATGATAAAATATTTTAGTTGATTGGATTCATTTGTATTACAAAAAATGAATTCTAAACGTCAATGACAACCATTAAATACCGTATTACTAGTTACTAACAGTAAAACTTAGTCTAACTATAGTTTAAATTAAAAATTCGTACCTAAGCAAAGTCATGAGTTAGCTATTACAAGATTTTACAAAGTTCCTTTAGTAATTTTTCAAAAAAAAAACGGTCCTTTGAAAATATTTCCAAGATTCCTACGAATTCACATACTGTAACATTTTAGATCGACGTCCATCCTTCGCAAATCGGGAATACGTCCAAGATGAACAAAGGTGCTTCTAGTAAACCAACATTTATTGTAAGTATTTTTGACAACTTTATTTGTTACGTGCTACTTTTTTCTTTCTACCTACAGTACGTGTGCTACGGTTTGTAAATCACCACCAAAAGCTTCTTGACCTTGGAACGGTATTGGATAAGTATCAAAATATAATTGATTTTATAACTTATTTTAGAGCAATTTCATTGCACGTTTTCACAAAATAAAATTTGCTCACAAAAATCAAAGAACTCGAACTCACGACCGCTCGCTATCCGAGTGGTTGCTCTTTCAACTGAGCTACACGGTGCGTTAGTCAGTTCTTGTGGTCGAGTCCCACCAGAATTTTTGTCAGCTTCAAAATAGCCTTATCATCGAATAGTAGGTATGGTGTTAACGCAAAGCACCAAGGCTTATAGATTTCTAATACCAGTAGAGTCCGTGCGTTGAAAATATTATATTTTTGTTTGTTTAAACTATGTGATCTGTTCTGAAGTTCTAATATTCTAGGAACGTATTTACAACAACTTTTATATTTATATTTACGTCGAAATGTTTAAGTTGTAGAGGTAAAAGAATAATATAGCACGAAAACTCAACATTAATTTTTAGTATTTCGTAGTATATGTCTAATTTATTGCAAATATTCACCATAACATCTGTAATATGTAAACAAATCCTGTCCGATTAGAAAAGGGGTGATTCTGGAGCCAACCAAAGTGAACAAATACAACAACCTTTTGTTCACTTTACCGCATTAAAGGGCCGACCAGCTATTACAATTTTGTAATGGAATAACGTGATTTCGATTTTTGTCGAGTTCTTTTTGTTATTGAACACATCCACTTTTGGGCAATTATTGTACACACTATGAACTATGTGCTTTGTATTTTTATAGAGCCTAGTGAGAGACCTGCAAAATGGGTTGAGCGAACATTCCGTGCTGTGGGAACTTGCTAAAACCATTACCTCTTCGGTCGGAGTTGATGCATACAGGATTTACAAACTGTATCCAGACCACCCTATCTTCGTCCAGTATTTTGTGGCTGATGATCAAGTTAGTATTAAGGTGTAGAATACTTTTACCTGCTAAAAAAAGCTAAAAGAGATTAGTGTCCTACTAAAGTGCAGGTAGCTTTATTTATTTCTATATAGGTACAACATAAATGCACAACGCATGCACAAGGCAATCAATATATACAGTAATACAGAGTGTTCCGAAACAATGAATGGATAATCTCTCAGCTGTTTGTAGAACTTTATAAGAGCTTTAATATGCGCCCGCTATGCACCCTCTATAGTATAAAGTTTAAGAAAAAAAATAACATGATTAAATGTCATAATTACGATGATAGCTATAAATCGTATTAGGGACCCGAATGACGTCGAGAAAAGGATAGTACGGCGGTGCCTTTTTCTCTTTTGCTAGACTTTGCCTTCAGATTTTAAACAATGTAAAAAAATACATACTAAAAGTTTTAGATTTTGTTCAATTGGTGTAGGTTTTCCTATTATAATTACTTCAATTTTGCAGGATGAAACGTCGCTAAGCTTGCATAGAGCTGAGCCAGAACAAGTGGTGTTAGTTCTGGAGGCTGCCAAAAAGATGACTTCAATGAGGGTGTCGCGCCACGAGGAACCTGTCAATTTTCCAGACACGCCTCATGCTCTTTTCAAAACCAGTAAAATTATGGAATCAAACGTGAGTTGCAAGCTACGTTAAAGTTACCGCCCCTAGTTGTACAAAGTGGCTTACTGTAGACAAGTTTCTATCCCTAATAGGTATTCTAAAAATAAAACTTTTTTCGCAAAATTAAAAACTTAGATTCTGTTTTTTGATTATGTTTATTTGGACCTTTAGAATTTTATTGGTCAAGTCGAGAAGATGATATCGGTCAAATGGGTGCCATCACAATTGATTGCCATACGGTCACTAGATAGGGCTTTCAGTTGCATTTTGTGCTGCATGCAGTATTTCTGGCTGGTTTAAATCCATCAATAGTTCATTGACTAAATTAAATATCAACGAACAGTGCGAACTACCAGTTTTAGAATGTTGAAATTTTGGATCATGCTACCTTCCATAGTGAGCACTAAGAAAAAGGGGCTAAAAGTAAATGTTTATAAAACTTTGGCAGTTTTGAATCTCGATTAAAATTGCTATTTATTTAGCTCTTTGGTTACAAATTAAGATAAAGTATTTAAGTATTTTTTTAAAAAATCAACCTCATAGAGCGGGGGAGGGGGGGGGGGGGGAGACAGAAAAATGCGCGTGAAACGGCTAGTCTGGTAACTTTGGTAGATAAGTACATATAATATCGAGTCCCAACTAAATTACATATCGAATAAAAGTTAGAATTGTAACTAAGTATTTCCTATCTTTAGTTCAAATGACGACTTTAAGCTCTGAATTAATCTATAGCCACATTGATTAACATAACAACCCTGCTCATCAAAATCGCGGTGTAGGTTTCACGTGTTGCTATCAAAGTTTCCAACCAATTACTAGGCTAGTATGAGGGAATGGGTGTAGTAGTACTTACAACAACAACACTAATACGGTTTAGTTCCTGCCTTATTCATATGGTGGTAAACTTTCAGAGAGATGCCAACCGTATACTGTACCAACCTATTCTAACTTCTAACGGCAAGACGGGCTACGTTATCGAGATGTGGCGAGTTCAAGATAGGTTCAGAGAAATAGATGAACAAGTTAGCTCCAACTTCATGCTGTGGGGTAGCTTGGCTCTGCATTTCTGCAACATGTATTTGGACAAGAAGAGGGAGAGAAACATGTCTGACTTCCTATTAGACGTGGTTAAGTAAGTTAACATAAGTAATTTAAGTACCATTGTTTCGGCATACATTGTTACTTTTAATAAAATCTATCTTGAAATGCTTTTGAGATGTGTTACAGTATATTAAAACCAAATAAATTGTCAAATTTAATGGTGATTGTGATAAGAAACGCTATTTTTATCAGGGTTTTTGCATTTCATGTCGATTGTAGTAAAGTGCATGCATGACTTGTTCGTATGAGTGTACGTCCGATAATAGAAGCTGACATCGCAACTCACTAATGTACCTATTTCTGTCTCCAAGGGCAATATTTGAAGAGATGGTTTCCTTAGATCAGCTGATAAAAAGAATCTTAGAATTCGCGCAGCGCCTGGTCAACGCAGACAGAGCATCTTTGTTCCTTGTAGATTATCGGAATTTCGAACTAGTATCAACAGTATTTGATTTGAAATTTGAACCAGGCCATGATAGAGACTTGGAGAAGAAGGAAATTAGAATGCCTATAAACAGAGGAATTGCAGGGCATGTAGCTTTGTCTGGTGAAACCATGAACATTCCAGATGCTTATTCAGATTACAGGTTCAATAGGTATGTATTAGTGCTGATAAACTATTAGATCGTTATATTTTATATAAAAATAGAATGTACCTTTTTCAAATCTATAAACTTGCTTTTGATATTACTTGTCATAACACAGGATATAACGTAGAACTTTGATTACCATAAGTGTTAATAATTAACAAGTTACATTATCATCTCATTACATATGAACTTTTACAGAGAAGTTGATGAAGCTACCGGGTATAAAACTATAAGTATCCTATGCATGCCAATCAAGGTAGAAGGTAAGGTTATCGGTGTAGTCCAAATGGTCAACAAAAGAAGCGAAGATAATTTCGACCGGGAAGATGAGGTGTCTTTCGAAATATTTTCAACTTTTTTTGGTCTGGCCCTCCATCACGCTCGTCTCTATGACCGGATAATGAGGAAAGAACAAAAGTACAGAGTTGCTCTAGAAGTTTTGAGCTACCACAACACTTGCAGAGAATACGAGGTACAAAATCTTCTTGATGACACAGAAGAGATAGAAGTCAATTTAAATGATTTTGCTTTGGATCCGTATAAGTTTAATGAGTTTCAAAAATGCAAATGTGTGATAAGAATGTTTGACGATCTGTTTGATCTGTCAAAGTTTGATGTGCTGACTCTGACAAGATTTGTTTTGACTGTGAAGAAGAATTATCGAACAGTGCCATACCATAATTTTGACCATGGTTGGTCTGTTGCGCATGCAATGTATGTAATTTTAAAAAATGATACTGAAAAGCGGTTTACATACACAAGGGTATGTATTAAAAATAGTTCCGCTAGAAATAAGTTCCGGTATTTAAGTGATGAATTTAACATGATTTAACTCATGTCTTTTTTTAGAGATTAGCGCTGTTTGTGTCTAGTTTGTGTCATGACCTGGATCACCGTGGCTATACGAACAAGTACATGAGCGAAACAGCTTCCCCTCTGGCAGCAATGTACACAACTTCTACTCTTGAGCACCACCATTTCAATATAACTGTAACCATATTGCAACAGGTAGACTCAACCTTATCTACATATTTATCTAGATATTTTTACGGATATACAATTTTCTAAAATAAGGTGTATTTTCAAATAACTTTGAATTACAGGACGGTCACAACATCTTTTCACATATATCAAGTGAAGATTACAAAGAAATCTTGGGGTATATACGCCAAGCCATCCTAGCAACTGATCTAGCGGCGTTTTTCCCAAATTTGGAAAAGATGAAGGAACTACACAATGATAGTAAAAGCCATCAGTTCAATTGGGATAAACCTAACCATATGTAAGTCGTATTAAATCGTGAAAAACCTTTTAATTACTTGTTTCAGTTGTTAAAAATATGCCTTCGGCGCAAGCGCCTAATAAAAAGTTCTCAAACGTAAAATGATGTGTTTGCGACTGCAAAGTTTCAAATATTTGCGTTAGCAAAATGCGAAATTTTGAATGATAAAATGCTGTTTTAGGCTTCTAATAATAATTTTATGTAAATTTTCCGATGAACTGGTAATGGCAACTTATCATTTCAGAGATCTAGCTATGGCAATATCAATGACGGCAGCTGACCTATCTGCGTCAGCAAAGCCCTGGGAGGTGCAAATTAAGACAGTGAAAGTTATATTTGAAGAATTTTACGATCAAGGCGATAAGGAAAGAGCTATCGGGAAGACACCCATTCCTATGATGGACAGGAATAAACCAAACGAGCAACCAGCCAGCCAGGTAGAGTTTTACTTGTAAAGGCAAACTATTTCATAGTAAGATTACACGGACTTCGGATCGATACATCCAAAGTTTTTGCTGTGCGTTGTACTGTTTTATTGTTGTAATATACGAATTCTATTTTTAGGTTGGTTTCCTGAGTCAAATATGTATACCGTGTTACGCAATGTTACAAATCATACTCCCAAATACTAAGGATATGTACGACATGGCAATGAAAAATCTTGACAGATGGAGGTTAAGAGCTGAGAAAATTCGCGACAACGTTAAATCTGATTCTATTGAAAACTTTGATGATGATGTTGACTCATCAGAATTAATAGAGGATATCATAGAAAATGTAAATAGTACATCAATTTCTATAGATGAAGAGAAAACTTTTGGGCAATCCTATTCGGCTGCTGACGATATTGAAGAAATAGAAACAAAGCATCAAACTGAAGATGCAGATAACATTTCATGGGAAGAAGAAGAATCAATCAAAACTGCAATTTCAGAAAGTGCTTCTTTTTGGAAAGATGGTGATGAAGCAACGTGGATTGATGAAGAAGGATTAGTAGTTAAATCCAACGCACTGAAAGGAGTTGTTACCGACTTAAACATTAACATAAGTGAAGTTCATGATACAAAGTTATGAATGAAAATAATGACTACCTATTATATATAAGACATATTTTAATTTGAATTATGATTTGAAAATAGCTGTACTTAGCAAGTAAGTTTATTGAATTTATTCTCAGGAATACAAGTGTAAAATGCACTTTTTAATAAAAATAATAATATTCGCAATCTATAAATTTATATTATTTTGAAAGTTCTTATTGATAAGGCATTGTTTTTTTTATATGTTTACACACTTATGTATTTAATATCTCCGGTGTAGTTTGCTAATCTCAGTTTAAGCGCTGTAGTCGAAATTCAGCTTAGACAACATTATTTATTTACTACTTTTAGTACCGTCCTTTGTTTGGGTATAAGACAGAATTTTGAACCTAAAATTGGTAAAAATAGGTAGGTGCACTTATCACTTCAATAGGTTAACTGATAGAAGAAATACAGGTTTAGATAATTGCACTCATATTATATTTTAGACGTAAGTAATATCCATATTTGTCAGTATTTATTTCAATAATGCTTGAGCGGTGTCCCCGAATCGTCCAATGTTGTGGCTCGGTACGTCATATAGACTAATGAAAAATCTGCAAATGTACAATAATATATTAAATGTGTTTATCACATTTTGCCTACTTTCAGTTATGGTTTTTGCTAAAATGGTTGAGCAATTGTTTGTGGGTTGATATTTACTAGCTAAAAATGTCTACTCTTTAAACAAAAACTCATAAACAATGTAGGAACTGTTACAAGGTTTAGACTAGGAACGAATTCAAAAGCGGATTTACAACAACTTTTATTTAATAGTATACAACGAAATACTAAAAAACGCATTTTCATACTAAAATCGTAGAGCATAATATTTTGATAAAAGTGGTGGTAAATTCGCTTTTAAATACGTTCCTACAATGTTAAGACTTTGTAACATATTATATTGCAGGTATATATCCCACAATAATGGCATAGGCTTAGCACATTGCTAGTTCGGGACAATTAAGCTATTTACATAGTAATACTTAGTAGCACTTAGCGATAGTTACCTGTCTGGTTTAACGTTGATTTCTTTGTCTAAAAAGTCTGATAGCTCCTTAACAATGACTCGGTTCTGCTGCGCATTTAGATTCCCAATAGACTCCAAAGTTGCAACTGCTCCGGGGTCGGCAGATTCACCACCGAAAGATACTTGACAATCACCAGAAATTATACACGTGAATTTCTGAAACAGAAAATTCTAGTGTCTAGTAATTCTAGTAGGTACGGCCATTACCGTCCCATTTCTGATTGCAAGTTACAATATACAACTAATAAAACCAATAGTGATGGTGCTATGTAAAAATAAGTCAATGGGTAAACAGTACAGCACTCGTCTGAAAGCGTACTTTTCAGATTAGTTTAACCTTTTTTGGAAACGCATTACCTGCCATACACTGTGTATGGTTGTCAATTTACAATATTAACAAACTGGACACAAGATTGCTGCAAATTAAAAAAAAAGGTCGTTACGTTATAGGTAGTAATGTAGCTTTCTTCGGGTAAGTTTTAAAAATTTCTGAATAACTGCGAAAAACTAACAATCTAGAAATACCTCTTTATATTTTACAGAACCCTTTAATATACAGGGTGTTATATAAGCAGTATTATCCTTTAAGGGCTGAATATGACCATCAATACCTACAACTTTTACTATTAAGGCAACACTGAAATCGTGAAAAAAAATTACCTCTCCATACGTTGTCATTGAGGTAGCAGAATTAAAAGATTTCGACCATGGTCCCATAGTAAAAGTTATAGATATTTATGGTCATATTCAGCCCCTTAAAGGATAAGACTGCTCCTAAGCTGTCTTATCCTTAACAACCTGTATTAAATTGATTATAAACCAGGTAATAGGCGAGAGTACAGACAATATTGTATGCGAGGATTTCCGACATAAAATTGCCTTTCTAAAAACTATCATCTTGATAACTATTTCTAACGAATATGCTATAAAGTTTTCATTAGGCGTTGTTGTAGTTTATGATTCTCGTAGGTACTTACGCTACGCTTGTTCGGTATAGTATATGTAAGTAAGAAGTAGCAAGATTTTTCGTATCGACCATGAAAACGGTAAGTTTTGTTTTTATGGGATTAAGGCAAATCCTGTGATGTAAAAAATGGCGGTCTGCCTGCTCCCAGTGGTGGCAACTATGAGATATAGCGCTTAGAAGAGGCTTTATCGTTGCCAAAAAAAAACATTACCAAAATGGCCAGTTTTTGCACCGGCTCAAATATCTCCAAACGTAAAATGAGTTAGTCTACTGGCTCTCAGTTGCATTTGCAAAGTTATTATGCACGCAAGTTGCAGTGGAAAAAAACAATCAGATAAATGATTAGTTTTGGTGCACAAGAAAAAAACTCATGATGCAGCTTTGTTAAGAGCTAGAGTATTTGAGCAATTATAAATATGGAACCAAAACACGGCAAGGGTTTATTCACTTGATATTTAAAGTTTAAAAATTCAATGTATCAAACTACAATACCCAGTAAAGGTTTGATGCTATTATTATAAATGCTCAAAAAGCTATTTTAAATAAAGCTGCATCATTACAATTCAGTTTTCCATTTTAATTTTTTATGTAACATTGTACTGTCATAAATCTGAAATGCATCCAGTGAGAGAACTGAAAAACTAATCATTGATCTTAATGTTTATTTTCCATACCAACTGCGTGAGAGCCGACAGACAAACACGTTTCAGCCACTCTTTAAAGCGGTACAAAAATTGACCATTTTGGTGATCGTTCTTTTTCGCAACAATAAAGCCCCTTCTAAGCGCTACATCTCATAGTTGCAACCACTGAGAGCAGGTAGACCGACATTTTTCAAATCATGGAATTGCCTTTTATCCCATACAAACAAAACTTATTTTCATGATCGTTACGAAAAATCTTGCTACCTCTTATTCTATTACTGAGATGTTTACGTAGGTAACTGTGGACGATTGATATACTGAAAATATGGGTAAAAGTAGATTAGATAATTTTGAAGTTAATTCAAGTTTCAGAAAGTAACAAATTGTAACAACTTCCACAATAGAATTCAGTCTTCTTAACAATGTTTATAAAAGTTTGACACACAAGACAACAGCGCGCATATAGGTAGGCGCATATACATATATGTATAATTGTATATTTATTGCTTACAATTATGTACAGATTCCCAAAAAACGGCACACCTTTTGCACGTATTACAATCATAGGATACTACCTCTATGTATAAATGTTCTACGAATTCCACATGCACAAATTCATCATACAACTTACATCAATTTCCTTCCCAACTATTCTTGAAAGCACGGGTATGATCTTATTGACAAAATCTGCTGGTATTCTACTCTTGGGCACATTTGTTAAAATCGTTAAGCAAGGCATCTTCACTTCTCAGCAACTTAAGGTGGATTGAAACTACAGCATTATGTAGACGTCGAGATAAAGTGGTATTGATTAGGTTATCAGTTGTTTGAGTAAAGAACCTATTTATCTAAGTGCCTATTACAGTATCAATATGAACACAGTAACCAACTTGATAAGTGATAAGAAAGAACGTATCGCTGTTTACAATTGAAAAAACAATACTGTATGCAAAAATGAAAAGTAAGATGTTGAAGGTGATACAAAACTAATTGATGGACTAAATTTTTGACTAAAAATATGAAGGTCGGGAGAATCGGGAAAATGCTTTGAATCTCAGTAGTCTAATGACGTGATATATTATGGATCGGGTATTCGGACGCATATTGACTTACAGTCTTCCTTACAGTGAAGAGGGGTCTGGGAGATCGCGGTGGCCACATAGGTAAGCGCGAGAACTAGCAATCATTCGATATGAGGAATTTTTAGACTTAAGAGTACGTAAGTCTATAGGTATACCTACATCCAAATATCTCATATTTTATTCAAGTTGAAGCAATGCATAAATGACATGTATTTCCGATAAATAAAATAGAGTGGTAGCATTTTCTCTGAAGCGATGCATAAATGACATTGATTTCCGATAAATAAAATAGTGTATTAGTAGCACCCTCTCTAGTTAGAAATGATAAGGCGCAATCGTGAAACAATGTTATCAAATCAATAAGTTGCAAATAAGCTACAATACTGCAATTCACAGAATTTGCAAGTACCTATCTACATTTTAAGAACACATAGGGTGTCCCAGAAAGTGTGATAACGCGGAAGCCCAGAGACATAGAACACTTCTTGGGAAACGAATAAGATAATTATATAAAGAATATTAAGTTGGTCAGGTTGAAAATTCTGAAAATTTAGAAAAAAATCGTAACTCGAAAACTATTGCGGATCATACATGGTGATTCGGGTACCCTAAGAGATGCTCTATATCCGGACTTCGAATTTACCATACCTTTTGGGACAGCCCGTATATTAGCAAATCTTGATATAGGTAGGTACTTACTTAGGCACTTCTTTATTGCAGACCACACTTAATCGCATTAGAAACTTACTTACCTATTTACAAAAAGAAAGATTTGTACCCTTAAAGTACACGTATAAACACTGTGGCTGCTTATGTATCGTAATAGGGGAATTTTTATTCAAAAATGTATAACCTGCTGGTCAATCAGCCAGCACGTAGCAAGCTGCTGCTGTCCTGTACTTAAAAATATCAGCTTCAGTATTTCCAGATTTAAAAATCTTTCAGCCGGCACGACGTGTTTTAGCATGAGCTAGACCGCAAAAAAAGAGATAACAATAAATTATAATGTCTATGGTGCGTGGGTGGTCAGCTACTGTTAACATTGTTTGCCGCTTCGCCGAAATATAAAGTATTATATCAGTTTTGTATGCGTCATAAATAAAGTTTTTTTTGATGCGTAGGAGCCAAAATGCCACAATCGTCCAAACTTTGGAATATGTGTAAATACATTACTTAACTACTTTAATTTGTGAAATAAAATAGGGACCACTACCATCATAATAAAGCCTCATTAAAACTAAAACAAGTATGCACCTACCTACAGTTTATTTCAAATGGCGAATAAGTAGCAGTCGCTAACTTGTGCAATAGAATTGAGAGGATTAAATCTAAAAACATATTTCATTCGGATAAATTAATATCGTGTCTTATTGTGTAAGATAAGTTTATTTTTGGCGCATCGTTTACTTTTATAACAACATGTGCATATTGATTTCATAACTTTCTAACGAAGATAACTATTGCTTAAAGTCTGTAATGATTCGATGTGGAAGGAAAATAACTGGCTAGTTGCAGTAAGCTTTTTATGTAATCAAGGAATGTTATAAACAAATTACATACATTTTCTTACATTCAAAAGGCTCTGGAAGAAGTTAAATAAAACAATTTTGATAAATAGAAACTATAAGTACTTGTTGACGACCTGACCTGTAGAACTTAATTTTGTGACCACAATTTTCTGATTTGATGTAAAGTTAAGTTTAAAAAAGGTAGAGCTACCATTTATTATTTATTGGTAATTTCAAGAAATTTATAGCTAATTTATTATCATAGCTAAAAAGTATTAAATGATTTGATAGCCTTCGGATCTGAACAATCTTAAACACATATTATATCGATTTTTAATTTGTCAACTTCCCCACCAACTCATGTGTTATTAATTAGGGTATAAAGAGCTAGGATATTATACTTACCTACTTAAATAAGTAATACATAATTGAATAACACATGAGCGTGGTAACTTCTTATGCCGGATCTCAGGTAATATAGACAAATGAATTAATAGCCTACTGATTACTAAATGATAATTACCTATTACGGTTACATACGTTTTTGTTGTTTTCACTGTCGAAAATGCAAATCCCTCCAATTTACTTTCCACCGATCCGCGCGATGATCTGTGTTCACACCATTGTGCGGATCACAATAGCAAGTGTAAGTTCAAGTACGAACTGAATCTTTTCCTAGAGTTGTTCAAAGATTATTGTAGTTCTACGGCACAGATGAGCAATCGCCTATCATTTTTTAGGGTTTCCGTACCTGAAGGGTAAAAACAGGACCCTATTTCTGAGCCTCCGCTGTCTGTCTGTCTGTCACCAGGCTGCATCTCATAAACCCTGATAGCTAGACAGTTGAAATTCTCAAAGTTAATGTATTTCTGTTGGCGCTATAACAGCAATTACTAAAAACAGAATAAAATAAATATTAAAGAGGAGCTCCCATACAACAAACGTGTTTTTTTAGCGTTTTTTCCTCGCTATCTATAACGGCAACAGGTAGGCGCTTGAAATACTCACAGAATATTAAATTGTATATTCACTTTAAAAATAAGTAATTAAATTAAAATAAAAAATATATATTTAAGAGGGGCTCCCATGCAAACGTGGTTTTTTTACCTATACTGTCTAATGTTGTAAGTTAATGGTACGGGACCCTTCGTGCGCGAGTCGGACTCGCACTTGGCCGGTTTTTAATAGTTTCATAACGTACAGTGCGATTAGGCAAGACACGAGGAAGAACTTAAGTTTTCAATAGGTACGGGTAAGTAGGTAAATAGATAGATGATCTTTATTGCAAATCACACACATTAGGCATAAGTTTTCGTTGTCAGTCGTATAATTTAGGCGGTCTTATCGCTGAAAACATTTTTTCCAAAACAACCTTTGGGTCGATGACGGTTTAAAAATTAAGTTAGGGCGACAAATAGGGTGTATATTAAAGTTTATACAGCCTTAAAGTAATTATGCTATACTTAAGGCCTACCTACTACTTATACCTACTTAAGAAATAATTGTTTCTTAAGTATGCTTATCTTGTTATTTATGATTATGCTGACAATAATTCACTAGATGTCTATTTATCTACACGACTAAAGGAAAAGTGGTTGTAAGGACTAACATAAGGATATGAACTTTCTTATAATGATTTCGTGTTTCCCTTTATCAATAATTATGCTAAAGTACAGTCTTACATCTCAATCAAGATCAAAATGTCTCGAATGACTTTTCATTCGATTTGTTCTTTAACAAAAATCCTAAGCTATTCTTTGAACCTACAACTCAATGAGACTTCTGTATCTTTATTTGACACTCTTTGGAAGTAAAAAGTTAACTGTGGGAACCCAGCGAGTAGGAAGCGACGACTGCCTGGCTTAATGATGAATCTGATGACCGAGCCAGCGTTTCCCGTTTGAAAAAAATGGTTGATGATTTGAAAGCGAAAATGACAGAACGATAACTCTGATACTAAGATGTAACCTACCAAAAAAGTGAAATCAAAAATACAAATCATGTTTTAGTTTGGCGAAAAACTAACTCTGATCATATTTTATAGGCACACGTATTGTTTTTGCTACAGCATCTTTTATTAGTACGTAATTATATACCTAACATAAGAAAATTTGTCAGCGTAACACTTGCTGATCTACGGAATAAAATTAGCTAATGTACTCGTAATATACCATTAACCTTATGTAAACTAAGTTAACTTACCTAATTAAATTATAGACTGTTTTGGGCTGTGCGAATCACAAGTTTATCAACTGCCTACTAATAGGAAATAGCCTTTACGCTGACTACTTAACTGAAAGTACAAAGGTTAACGAAATGGTCGCGGAATCGCAAAGCTCGAGCATCGAACCCGTGGCATTTGCAAAGAAAGCCACGTTATGTAACCACAACTAGTTATTTGTTACAAGCTGCTATGAATAATGTACTAGCACCATTACGGCGAATCCTAGAACCCACACGAGATGCAATATCGATTATTAATGATATGTAATGACATGATCAGACATCAATGGTCATGATCAATAACAAATACAAAAGTAAGGAAGTGGCTTGAGCCAGAGAAGATATTTTTTTATCTTATCATAGATGGCGTTTAGAAGTTGTGTTTTTATACAAAATGAATAGACACTAGGTAAATTTAATAAATCCAGAGGCAGGCCCAAAAAAGTTAGAGAGATGTAGTGCTAAACGATATGAGAGCGTGCGGAGTTTCCACCGAAGATGTCGAGGACAGGGCAAAGTGGAGGAGAAAAATAAAGAATGACCCCACCACCATTTTGGATGTAAAGCCAAAAAGAGAGCGGCACTAGATAAATTAACAAAGTCTAATGTTGATATTCTAATATTATAAACGCGAAAGTAACTCTGATTGTCCGTATTTCACACATTTACGACTACCTTCACATTGGCATAGGATAGTTTTTCTAGGAGATGAAAATTTGGCCGAGTAACCTATATATATTTTATTTATTTAATTTAGTAGCTATGACTACGAGTTACTACGACTGTCCATACATACTCAGACTTGCGGTGACTTTTGATTTCAATCCATTACACCTAGTCTTATGACACGCGGTTGTTCACCATCTTTGTATTCACTGTGCGAATGGAGTAGTTTGCCTGACTTTAGTTTAAGAGCTATGCTCGGTCATACTTACGAAGTCATTGTGTTATGCAATGCTCTGGACTTTATAGCAGGTCTTATAGCAGTCCTGCTTTTCAATTGGCCATGTTGTTTTGATACTTTTGACAGCTGTAATTAATTAGAACTCAAATCATTTTAAGAGATGAAACTAAACTCATATCCTGTAATTAATTGGTACAATAGCTATGTCACTGTGAAATAATGTTCATAAATCAATTTGATTTACGAAATTGAGCTTTTGTTAATTTCAACTAATTTTGTCTTTTGTTACATGAGTAAATGATGATCGCAGGCAGACCATAATGATAGCTACACAAAATGGTAGGACATCGAAACTTTTTGGACCATTCACAGTAATACACGTACCTATTACTTATTTATCATTTTTGTTCGTGACTGTAAACTTAACTAACTAACATTTTGTCTGTGACTGTATACTTCACTCAGGCTAACTCAGTCGTTAAACTTCACAAAATCTTACCATTTAATAAATCAATATTACTAGCTAGGAGACAGGCTAAGGTGGCTCCTACCCCCTTCTGCAGAACCATTTTTGCTAAACGACAGTTCTATTACCAATCTGCTTCCCTGTATAACAATCTTCATAAACGTTGTAAAATATACAGCATGCCTTATTATGATTGTAGGAAAGTCCTAGTCAAAGAGCTTACTACACTAGGCTACTCTGAGACAGAGGATTTACTTTCCAGATCTGCGCTTTAATCAAATTATCCATTACATTAAATAACCAAAGTTGAGTAGCGGTTACCCTCACCGAACCCAAGATGTAAATCGTAGGGCTACAAAACAAACACAGACTCACAAACACACACACACGAACACACACACACACGCACACAAACACACACACACACACAAACACACCCATACACACACACACACACAGTGTAACTGGTTTTTGTACTTATATACTAAATTTAGTAACTTGATTTAGAAACAAGCTTTAACTGTTGTTTAGAATAACTATTGTTTAAAAAGAGCGGGGCCTCCTGCCACAAGTATTGCTATATACTTACTAGGTAGGTAGGTTTGGTTGTGTTTTTGTTAAACTTGTTAATGAATAAAAAAACATTTTAATTTTTTTGATTTTTTTTGAATTTTGAACTCTGTCCCCTTGACTCTATGTATGCGCATAATCCTCACGTCTGTGCGGTCTAGAGAACGCGGCCAATAATGTTTAGACTTCCTAGGTCCTCGAGTTTCTATGCGATTGAATGTTTACGTAATGTGAGAGATCTAGTATCGGGCGTTCCATCTTGTCAACGTTTGACTCGCTGCCACAGTTAGGTAAATATAGTCTTCATTTACTCAGCAAATATCCACCCTAAGGATCCCTCTTTTCATATAAATTCAGGCCAAACCGGGATAACTTCGTTCAAACTATCCTTTTTAGTTATACCAATCGCCAACAGCGCATGTTTATACTCGTAGTATTGCCGTCCATAAGGTTTTTTCTGTTTTCTTTTTGTCTTGTAATAGCTCGGAAACAGCTTGGAGTCAGGAAGATGGTAGTTTATCACATACCTATGCTGATTTCGCTCTTGTCATGTCGGACTGCCGTCTTACCGAACTTTGAGAGTAAGCAACACAATAATATCTCTCGCGCAGTTTGGAGGTTGGCCGAGATTGATGAAAGGTCGAAATTCGGATCGGAGGACATTATTATTATGATTTATTTATTTGAGTATCCACTGAAGATTTGTTTAGAGTGAGCCAAAGTTTACAATTCAAAAATGTCTTGCTGAGATTAACTTGTTGTTGTTGTTAAGCAACACAATGATGTTTTTTTCAATAAAATGAGCACGCAAGCAATAAAAAAAAATATTTCTATAATTATAACCTACCATATTTGTGCCACAGATAAAATATGACATATGTTACATTCTAATTATAATAATGGAATCAAAAACTTTATGAGTGTTTTGTATGGTAAGAAACCGCATGCGCAGGTATAACTTACAGTTTTGTCGGCAATCAGGAAAGTGTAGACTAAACCTTACTTACTTCAAGTGTTCACTCAAAATTTCTATCGTCGTATCGGTCAACCGCAAAACCACTGATGAGTTTAGTAGCAAAAACACTATGGGTGATAGAAATGATAGTTATTTAGAATTAAAAAACAGCTTTATGATCTCAGCCCCGTTTTGTAAAGTAATATGGTCAAGTAAAGATACTTTTTGATAATTTTCTAAATATTCAGTATATAATAATAATGACTTGCACTTGGAATTTTGATACAATTGTGATTACAAAAGGTCGATTTTAAACATTCTCACGTAAGTTTAAGTGGTTATGGTTACTCCTGATTCAGAAGAATGGTTCAGGAGTCCTGAATAATTAAGTAAAATTGTAAAACTTTACATATGTGATGATTTCGACCAACTTGTATTCTGTATGAAGATGTTGAAGTTTCACGAAAGGGCAAAGTACTTATATCTATGTTTGGCATCTATTTGTTATGATTTTTCCTAAGCCTTTCCCAGCTCGTTTTTATTCAATGAGCTCGAAATTATGTCTGCAAAAGTAGGTTAAGAGTACTGTTGCAGACGGATTCCACTTGTTAAATCACGAATTGGTAATACTTGTGCAAGTTGGGCGTATCTTCTAAATGGCTATACAAAAATCGTTACCATCACGTGAAGAGCATAGGAATGTCACATAATGATAGTGCGTAGGTAAGTCCTTTTACGTTTATTATATACTAGTGATTGTCCGCGACTTCGTCTGCGTGGACTCGATTATATAAATTGACTCATACTCCTATTGCCGTCCAGTTATCGTGGTCTCTTAGTTGTACTCTGTCTTATGGTGAAGAGAGGTCATAGTTAAATAATTAACTAATCACGGTATCGCCGCCACCTGCCATTTATTTCGAGTGGAAAGAATTGTACGTACACCCGTAACCGTCCAATCGTCATAACCTCTTGTTTGTCCCGTGAAGTATGGCGAAGAGGGGTCAACCTGAATCTCTGGATGAACTATTACTAACTAGATAAAATCTACCCTAGATTACAACCAAGATTATATGTACATATTTACACTGTGGTAGGTACATCAAGATTAGTTCAGCAGATTTCGAGTCTATAACGTTCAAGATCCCATACATATGTACATACACACTAATATTCAGACAAAATGCCAAAAACTACATTTTTGTGCTCTACTACCTAACTACAGAATTTGACCTTCTACAGTTTTATTATACTTATGTAAGTAAAGATTCGGCTACAAGTCAAGGCAAATAACCTAATTTTAAATTGAACAAATTATTTATGATTTTCTCGTTTTCGAGATTTCAGTTACCAAAATCTTACTAGTTAAATTTTCATGAATAAAGTTCTTAAATTATAAGAAGACAATTGAAAATTGGCGTGTTTATAAGTCTGCTAATACCATCTTGAAGATTGGAGCTTCGTAACTGTAATTATTATCTATATAAGGGAAAGCTTTAAAAGGGTTTGACGACGAAAAGTTTCTAAAAAAAGTAGCTAGTGCCCGATTTTTCGAAGATTTAAAATCACAGGAAGATAAGATCTAGAGATGAAAATAAACACCGATTTCTGCCATAAAATCGGAAAAAAATTTCGTTGTCTGTCTGTCTGCCTTTAGGAAAATCGTTATACTAAAACCTTGGAATGAAATGCAAAGTATAATACAAGTTAATAAAAAGTACCATCAATGGAGGCTGTACCCACATATACTGCATTGAGCGCTGCAAAAAGGTAGAATGTATATATAATGTATAATATTTACTTTCTTGAAAATGATGTAAGAAAGTACATATTTACTCCAGTAATCGTCAATCGTAGAAAGTGTCTGCTGATTACATCAGTAACCTGTACAACTGAGGTAAAGTATATGACTCGTATCACTGACATAGCTGGAAATAACATTACGCACCTTGAATAACACGTTCAACCAATGAGACAAATCTCATGAACAGTTTGAATTTATATTTTTAAATAAACTTTCCGAGTTCTATTTTTTCTATTACACATACTTCATTTTTATAAATGTGTACTTTTTAGAATTTTCCTCATTTTTAAATATGGAGTGGACACTTAAAGAAGACTGTGTCGCGGTTATTGCGTTGCATCGTTGCGGTTACGCGCCAATTCAGATTTTCGACTTACTGAAAAATTTGAATATAACCAAAAGTTTATCGTACCATAAAACGACACAATGAAGACTCTTGTGTAGATGACAGGTCAAGAAGTGGTCGCCCTCGCTTTGTTAGGACTCCAGCAGTGATAAAAGCTGTGAAGGCGCGAATTCAAAGAAATCCCATACGTAAGCAGAAACTGTTGGCCCTTCAGATGGGGTTAAGCAGGGGCACGGTGAAAAGGGTGTTAAATGAAGACTTACGGCTTAGGGCATATTGAAGAAAAACAAGACATCGTTTGGACGCTCGTTTAATGGACCTGAGACTGAAGAGATGCCGCGCTTTGTTGAAGCGGTACGCAGGAAAAAGCATCGGGAAATTCTTTTTTCGGATGAAAAAACTTTCACCGTGGTCACACAGCAGTGAAGAAGCGAGCAACCGTATTTCGTGTGACTAACCAGGTCATTTTCCATCCTCGCTCATGATTTGGTTGGGAGTCTCTTATTGGGGCTTAACTGAGGTACATTTTTGTGAGAACGGCGTAAAACCGAATGCAGTTGTGTATCAAAATACAGTCCTCAAGAACCCTGTGAAACCTGTTTCTCATACCATGTTTAATAACAGGCACCATTGGTATTCCAACAAGATTCTGCGGCAGCTCGATCGACTTCATCCGACACGAAGACTGGCCCTCCTCCAGTCCAGATTTGAGTCCGTTAGATTACAGGATATGGCAACACTTGGAGGAAAAGGCCTGCTCTATTGCCTTGATTAAGGCAGCCACCGATATTGACATGGACCTCGTTCGTGCTGCGATAGACGACTGGCCGCGCAGATTGAAGGCCTGTATTCAAAATCGCGGGGGTCAATTTGAATAAACTTTATTACCATATGAATCTATGTTTTATTAAATTCATTTTGCTATACAAATGGTTACATAAATAATAAACATATCTAAATTATTTTATATTACACATGTGACAGAACTTATGACCTGATTAGGTGTATATATTTGATTGGAATGCTCAGCTAAACGATATGTTCAAAAAGAGTATCGCCCCGCAGTACCGTGCTAGTGCTAAGAGAAGTCAAAATACATAATATGTTGAAAAACTCCCATGAAAAGAAGACAATCATTTAAACGCAACTTACTTAGATATAGCTAAGCTGATATGAAGTTTGTTTGAAAACGTTATACTTCGATGTAAAATTTCATGATTCTGGTTTAAATCGCATACCAATAGCTATTACCTCAGACCATTGACATTAATCTATAGTAGAAACTTGAAGATGTTGCATTTGCCCCAGATGCAATTCGCAACAGTAGCGATGCAACTCAACAGAGAAATGATTTCTGATGGGTCAGCAGGACAGGCCAGACCCGTCGGCGAAACTTACCACACCTAGTCGTTAGTAGAGTCTAGACAAAAAATTAATGAAATATACATATTAGTTATTAGTAAAACCACCCGTTGAGATGAGAAAGCTGACTTATGCATGATAAATTAATTGTAAAGATGGATATGTCACCGCAAAATGACAAGAATTGTTAATAGTTGATCAATTTTCGAGGCAGGTATTATAAAAACTATCAGAAAATCATGGATGACATGACGTAATTTACTAAGAATCATTTAATTAAGATATCACTAAACTACAGCGGTGCAGCTAAGGCCTCAATAAATCCCCTAGCTTGTTTCATATTTGGGGTCAACCCTCTTGATACTATTAAGTATTAAGCCATTTACACTGAAAAAAATTATTGGTTAACAGTAACCAAAATTTGGCTACTAGTAGGCCGTAATCTAGTGACTTGCGAACTTCTGTTTTGTTACTGATAACCAAAAGATTGTTTATATTTAACAAAAATTTACTTCCCTACAACGAGACCTTCAACTAACAAAACTAGTTTGTTTGATTCTTTTTTTCAATGTAGGCGATTATGTGTCATTTCTCGTTAAGCCTATAGTTAGCAAATCGCTCTAGTCTTAAGGAAGCCTAAGTATCTTGGCGCACCCATATTATTGTATCCTCCAAGAAGTAGTACCTAGTACATTACACAACCCACGTGTCCTTTCGAGTTTTTATAAGAGCGGCTAACAATAGGTAAGTTATTATCTGTCAGTCAACCCTTGTCATAGTGCGTTGTTTCAGTACATAAGCTTTTTTGGCCACGCTTCGGTACGTTCCTGTTTTTTGCCGTTCCCGTAGGAATTTCGCCTAATCCTCTTTGCTCCAATAGGTACATCTAATACATGGCAAATTTTAGCTCTCTACAGCTGTAGAGTGCCCGCACACTGAGCTCAGTGTTCGTGCAGGCAGACATATGGTTGGTTAGTATGCTTATTTTATAAAAGTTCTGTTTATAAAGTAAAATTCGCATTTGATAATAGTTTCGCACAGGTTAAAGTTCGGGTGTTGGTCAGTGAAAGTTGTGGGTTCAGTATACCTAGTTTATTTGGTCTAGACTTACACGTAAGCTTGGCGAAGTCATGTAATCGATATGATTGTGGGAATTTTCTTTAAACATTACTACTACTAATTTACGTAAATACCTAATCTACCAGAATAACCGCAATTTTTTGAGATAGAGACTTGAAACTTTGTAGAGAGATTATTGACAAATAGGTGACAAGGGCTTTTAAAAAAGAACCCCTAGTTCAATAGACCTGGATTATATATATATTCTATTTATTATTCTATTTAGGTAGGTACTCTTAGATTTAATTACCTATATATAGACAATTTCGACGAAACAAGAATCATAATAATGATCGGCATAATAAGAATTCGAAGTAAGAGGAATACGACGAATCAGGAATACATCTAATTAACGTTATGTAACATAATTACTGTATTAGCACATGTTCTCAAGATTCGCACGTGATCCGGACTTTCTTGTTTGACCTTTCGATTTTTCCTTATAAAAACGTCTAACTGGCCCATGGCATGATGATCCAACGGCCTATGTTAGTATATCAGAACAATGCGGAGGCACAGCCTTATGCAACAGTGAGCCCATTGTCGCTGGTCGCACATTTTGAATAATGATGTTACGTTTAGGTTCCGCAACTATTTTAGTGTAACGATTTGTCGGTATAACAAATAGCGAACACAAATGCGGTTCCATTGTCTAAAGGGACGACATTTTTTTTAAACAAGCCATATTGTAAAAGTATTTGCAGTTCTCTCTGTGTCATTTTGGTATTTTTTAAAAGATAAATAATTTATTTTTCATCTTTGACGTTTTTAATTAGGTTTCGCTACAATTTTAGGGTAATAATTTTACGGTAGGTATAAGAAATAGCAAACACAAATGCGCTGCCACTATCTAAAGCTAAAGCATTTTGTTTAAACAAGCCACGTAGTAAAACTATTTGCAGTTCTCTCTCTGTCATGTTTTTAAAGACAATATTTTTTTTTTGAATTTTGACGTTTGTGAGTTGGTTTCTAAGTTCTTTACCCATTCTCTCTTTGTGCAAAGCCAGGGCGGGTCGATAAAAATATAAATAGCCAAAGTAAGGCATATGAAGTCCTTCAAAAGTTAAGTGTTACAGTCGAAATTGCGAAGGAGTTTCAGGAAAACGTCTTTGAGAGGCGAGGACAGAAATAGCGTCTTTGTTAAGTAAATATGACGAACTTACTGGACGCCCACTAACGCCTACGTCCGACTATTGTCGGACGTAGGCGTTAGTGTAAAAGATTGTAAGAGACTGTTCTCTTAAATAAGCATAAAAGAAACATTGATTGACGTTGATGTTAAAAGATTAACTTAAAATGTATTCTCATCAGAGTTAAAGTGTACTTTAACTTTACATAACTTTAAATTCGTTAGTTTTTTTACTCATTTAATAACTTCATTGTATCAAGCTTCCATGAAACACATTGAAATACACACAACAATGACGGAAAAGTCCAATAAAGCTGGAGATATTGAGGTTCTTGCTAAATTATTAGTTTCGGTCACGAGGGGTCTGAGATAACTAGGGATGGATAAATTGTTTATCATCTGTTGCAATAGAGAAACTTGTTTTTCGGTTATTTTCGTCTGATGATACAATGTACCATTACCTATGTTAGTCCGCGGGCGTTATTTGCTTATGTAACAAGTGCGTTATTACTTATTACAAAATGATCGCTTTTTGCTAGGGTTCAACGATCAAATAAAAAACAGCGCTGAACGACGTGAGTGAACTTTTTTACTGGGTGTCACCTTGATGATGTCCTCCTAGCCGATTTCGACTACGGCGGCCTATCTCAACAGAGATTAGCCAACTGCGCAGGACATATTATAGTGCACAAGTGTGTGCGCAATACACAGGTGCACTCTCTGTTCCTTCACTCCCATAATTCGGTGAGACGGCAGTCCGACATGACCGTAGAGAGATGAGGCGCAGGACCAACGGCTTAACGTGCTTTCCGAGGCACGGGGGTGTTAACATCACCAACTTCCTGACTCCGGAGCTGTGTCTGAGTAATTTCAAAACAGAAAAACGCAAACACTCTCGGCCCGACCCAGGATTCGAACCCGAGACCTCGTGGATAGTACCCAGCGTGTTGACCACTAGACCAACGAGGCAGTCAAAAGGCAGGGTGTCACCTTATTGTATGTAATAAGGTAGATAAAGTTTAGTTAAGAATTTTGGACGTCTCCGCGAGTCTATATTTCATTTTTCCTGCTTACTGTCACTCCACCACTATTTTAATGTTGGATTATTCTTCTTATAAAATGTAACAACTGCTTTCTGCAGTCTACACTCTAAAACGAGTCTGCTATCGGCCTCAGTTTGGCCAATTTAACGTGTAACACGACAGACTACCCCACTTTGACCTTGGGACCGCCTCTATTCCCTACGTAATTTAAATAGCTACGTAACATAAAAAGCTGTTTTCGATGTTCAAATTCGTAACCTGACGTGCTGCCGACTGTACTTACTTTACTGATTTTAAAATATGGATGCCACGGCATTCTTTCTCAGATTTCTTCTTTCAGTATTCATGGTCAAAAGACCTCAGAAGAATTCAGCAGATTAATACACATAGTATGCATTGTTGCGCATGCATTTGAAGTAATGGCAAGTATACAAGACAGAAGTAGGCAGACAAAACCTTGGTATCATTGTAGGTCACAATGCGTGGTTGAAGAAACGATTTTTTGTCTACGGAACCCACTTCGCGGCGGACTCGTCACCCAAACCCAGTCTTACCTCTGACCTAGTTGATAGCGTGCGACCGCATCCAGCTCTCGCTTATTTGGCTCCAAGACACCATGTATTATAAAATCGTCAGTGAAACTCTCCTTAATTGGACGAAGAGTATTGTTTTTGACAACTTGGCCTGGTTAACGCTAGCCCTCAATTAGCAGCATTCGACTTTCGCTATGACTATTACTTAGTGTTATCTCATCTGTTATTTTACAAGACCATTTGCGATGGAAAACAATAGGTCGTACGGTACTAAGTTGGCGAAGAGTATTGAAAACATATTATGTATTATATTGTTTTACGAGACGCCATTCAAGCACAAATTCAGGGAGGAATTTGTGAGTATGAAAATTAATGTTCTGTGGACAAAGATTTTGGGCTAAACCTATTACTTAAAGATTATGTATAAGGTAACATTTGCATTAAACTTTGGAATGGATTTGGTTAGCAGGCAACTCCTATTCTTTCGACATCCGATTATGATCTTCCTCCTACAAGATGCCTGGAAGAGTTAGTTTTAACGATAAAACTCCGAAATTACACATATTTTTGCATTGACTTTGTAATCTTATGTGTTGTGCACTAAAGGTAATTTCACTATCTTAATTAAAACAAAAAAAGATATTACTAACTTTGCGATTACTCGATAATCGTGTAATCTAAGTTTTAACCTATTTTTAACGTTTATATTATTTAACGTATAGTTTCAAGTAAAAACCATTTGTGTGATCTCATTTTACGTCTTCGTCAGTTGTCTATTAAAGATGGCATATATTTCTTAACCGGGTACAAGGTCCGAGCTTCGTCATAGTAATAATTTTAGTTATAAGTAGTATTTTTATTTTTGCCACAAGTCCAAAATCCATTGGTGAAATAATCGTGTCTGTCTGCCAGTTAGGTAACAGTATCTGATTAAACTGACGTGATATTTGCAAGTCTATTGAATTGACTCATCAGTATCTTATAAATTATACAAGGTGTAAGTAAAAGTTGTGAGCATCGTTTCAGAGTAGTAATACAGTGAATAATGTATTTTTTGTGAAATTTAATGGTTTTAAAATTATTCAGTTTGAAATTTTAATTGCTCTACTTTACTTTAGAAAATGCTGTGAATTTGTGGAAAACACACATTGATTTGAATGAATTGTTGTTTATTTTGTAGTTGTGTAATTGAGTAATCATAGTACATAGGTTTCTTAAATCGTAACGAAGTAGTAATAGTACAAAAGTTCTTTAAATGACCTAAGGGACCCTAAAAACAACAACACGTACCTGGCATGGCAAGATTGAGGCCAATTAGCAGCGCGGCGCGCAGGCTTTATAAACGTTAGGTAAAAAGACGTATATATTTTCTAAAAAGCGTTATTTATGACTAAAAGATATTGGATATCACTAAAAATATCATTATTTATTTCATAACGTGACCCTGAAACGATGCTTGCACAGCTTTTTCTTACACCCTGTACTAACAGGTAATTTCTCACTGTTTCGAAGAATATATTTTTGAATGTGCTTTGATGAAGGTTAGTCATAACATTTCGTATGGCTATTAAAGGATTTTTACCAAAACTCTATTAAAACTCGGCCCACTTTGCGTCAGCATGCGACTTTAAAAAATGATCGGATAAAATATATAAAAATTTGAAAGAATACACACAAAAAATATTTACGAAAAAAAATTAGGAGTTTACGAGGAATTCAATGGCAGATCAAATCATTTATTGTTCATAGTCACATTACATTTTAAGTTGGTAAATTATAATAAAGGTATACATACCAACACATGTATACACACACAGGTATACATATACACAAATACATGTTAGACACAGGTACAGATTAGGCATTTTGAGGTTATGTTTTTTGAATGCAGAATTAATTATGTGATTAATTTAAAAAATTGTGAGTAAGTGTTACTTTTAAACCCCTATTCGTTAGATTATTTCAAAAATACCAGTGCAATTATAATTTATAACAAGATTTTTGAAATATAAATTACAAAGACGCAATCTGGGCCCAGCTTTGGTCAATATCCTTTACGGTTTACTTGACAGTGTACCCTGAAAACCGGGCACATTTGAAGTTGCAAAAACTTCGAGATCAAGAAAGACACCAAAAAACTGAGTCATCTGTTTTTATAATTGTTTACAAAAAAACGATACAAAAAACTTTTATCCAATTTGGCTGGGATAACGATATTACTTATTTATAACTGACTACCTGAATCCATTCTTACATTATTTGTATTGTGAAATAAGAGAGTGGTGCCCTGTCATGTGTAATTTCCACTTTGATAAATCAGTCGTTCACCGGCCTGACTGCTTAAAAGATGTTAATCAAGCAAGAAGCATTGCGACTGTGAATGTTTTATGCTATTGTATGACAGTTTTTGTTCGTAATGTCTACCGATTATGCTCAGAGACTACATCTTTGTAGCACTTTAGCTATATTAATTAGCACTGGTATAAAATTGATTGTGCTGGTGCCCACTTGTCTGTATGCTTTTTGAGATTTTACTCACCCAATAAATTTCTGTGAACAGTTAGTGATAGGTCGGTCAGTCAATTTTAATTTTCACTGATAATAATATTAAAAAGAGGAAAGATTTGATTATTTGTTTGTATTGAATAGGCTTCGAAACTACTGGACCGATTCAAATGGAAGGTACAGAGATAGTTTTAGACCCTGGGAAGGACATAGGCGCGAGATTTTGTCGCGATATTAAGTCATCAGGGGGGTAAAATAAGGGATGAAAGTTTGTATGGAAAATCCTACTTTTGGCGTGGGCGAAGTCGCGGGGAACTGCTAGTATTTATTATAGTAGGAGATAACGTTTAGTACTAACTAACTAATAGCTACTGCTTTTGTATGACCACCAATTTGAAAAAAATAAATTTGAATGAAACTATATATAGTTGTTCCAGAATTATTACGTATTTAGGTAGTTAAACAAATCATTGTTTTTAGGGTTCCGTAGTCCGACAAGGTACCCTTATAAGATCGTTCAGTCCGTCCGTCCTAGTCTGTCACAGCAGAATATCTTCTACGTTTATGGACTGATTTGCATGTAACTTGGTTCGAGGATACTTCACATATAGATCTCATTTTTAAAAATACAAAAAATTAAAATTACCCCTTCTTAAGGGTACCTCCCCATACATGTAAAGGAGGAGTGAAATTATTTTTTTGAGTGCACCTTGCGTGGGGTATCGTTGAAAAGGACTATGAAAATAAAGTAGGGTTTCAAAGTCAAAGTCAAATTCAAAAATTCTTTATTCAATTTAGGACACAAAATGCCACTTATGAACGTCAAAATATCAATCAATTATGGCCCATATGGGGCAGAACATGTCTCCTTATCTTTTGGGCCCTACTAGCGCTTCGAGACAAGACACAGACAATCTGGCAAGTGCTGAGAAGAAACGCCGGAACAAACTCAGTCACCACTAGCTGCCACAAAAATAAAACAAATCAAAATAAACAGGTAGGTACATCAGTTTGGTGCAGGCTGGACTGTCCATACATTCTCGTCATTAAGATAGTCTTGAATTTTATAATACCCCTTCGACATTAGGGTAGTTTTGACATGTAACTTAAATTTATTAATAGGTAGTTCGATAACATTATGAGGTATTTTATTGAAAAATTTGACACAATTTCCCAAGAATGAATTAATTGTTTTGGCTAATCTGAAGTTTGGAATGACAAGTTTGTTTTTATTTCTTGTGTTATACGAATGAATATCACTTTTTTTTATAACAAGATCTAAATTTTTGCGTACGTACATTATATTATCAAATATGTTTTGAGAAGCGACAGTGAGGATGTTAATTTCTTTAAAGAATTCTCTCAGGGATTCGCGGGGACTAAGTTTGTAAATGGCACGAATGGCTCTTTTCTGTAAAATAAAGATGGTATCTATGTCCGCAGCAGAACCCCACAAGAGAAGACCATAAGACATTATACTGTGAAAGTAACTAAAATACACAAGCCTTGCTGTTTCAACATCAGTCAAATGTCTAATTTTTCTAACCGCAAAGGCAGCTGAAGCAAGTCTCCCAGCCAGAGCGTCAACATGTGGTCCCCACTGCAACTTCGAATCCAATGTAATGCCCAGAAAAACAGTGGAGTTTGATAGATGTAATTTTTCACCGTTGAGTAGGATTTCTGTGTTAGCTTGCTTCACGTTAGGCATGGTGAATTTAATACATTTAGTCTTTTTTGTATTAAGAAGCAAGTTATTGCTAGTGAACCAATTTAATACCTTAGAGAGAGCTCCGCTTACATTGTCAAATGATACTTCGCCTCTTCTTGATTTGAAGACTAAAGAAGTATCATCAGCAAACAGAACTATCTCACAGGAGTCTTTGGCATAAAAAGGAAGGTCATTAATATAGATCAAAAATAACAAAGGTCCCAATATTGAGCCCTGGGGCACTCCCATTTGAAGCGGGGCACCTGAGGAGTTAGTACCATTAACGTTTAC
The DNA here is from genome assembly GCA_949316185.1 of Pyrausta nigrata. Classification (NCBI taxonomy): domain Eukaryota; kingdom Metazoa; phylum Arthropoda; class Insecta; order Lepidoptera; family Crambidae; genus Pyrausta; species Pyrausta nigrata. Next base: position 10,033,812 of record OX438936.1, read on the forward strand.
TGTTTGTAGTCTGCCTGAGAGGTAAGATTTCAACATTTTAGACGCGTTATTAGATACACCGTAATGTTCAAGCTTAATAATGAGTGTTTGGTGATCGACACAATCAAATGCCTTCGACAAGTCACAGAATACACCAATCGCATCGTGTTTATCTTCATAAGCATCCAAAATGTGTTTGACGAGTGCCACCCCAGCATCTGTTGTATTTCTACCTTTGGAAAAACCAAACTGTTTCTCGTGCAGTAAATTGTTAAGTTTAAAATGAGAGAGCAATTGATTAAATATAACTTTTTCAAAAAATTTGCTAAATGCAGGTAGAATGGAAATTGGCCTGAAGTTGCTTGGGTCACTTTTTCTCCTGACTTAAATAAAGGTATTATCTTACTATATTTCATTAAAGTGGGAAATTGACCTTGATCAATACATTCGTTGAATATATGTGCTAAGTGAGATGCTATGAGAGGTATAATGGGTTTTATTGTGTCAGTTGATATTCCCCATATATCCTCAGTTCTTTTTTGTTTTAATTCCTTGAAAGTTTTTACTATCATTAAAGGATTAATATGAGTGAAATCAAATGAGGAGTTACACCTGTCAACACTAGACACCAGCAGTGATTTCGCATGCAGAGCGCACGAATTAAGTTGTTTTGTGGTTTCGATAGGTACATTACAGAAGTACTTCTCGAAGGCACCTGCAACTTCATTATCAGATTTAATATTCTTATTATCAATTTTTAATGTAAATGTGTGATCACGTGGTTTAGTTTTACAAGTTTCTTTGTTTATAATATTCCAAGTTTCTTTAATTTTATTACTGGATTTATTAATTTTTTCACGTATATAATTAGATTTAGCTACCATGCAAACGTTCTTGAATAACTTTGAGTATTTTTTAACATATTCTAGGAATGTTGGGTCATTATTTCTATATACTTTTTGATTATATAATTCAAACATTTTTTTCCTACTGATGTAAATACCTACTGTAGCCCAGTCACTGAACTTCGGTTTCAAATTGTTTATAACTAATTTCTTTTTAGGAAAATTTTTATCAAATTCACTTTTAACTAATTCAAAAAAATACTCATATTGGTTATTAACATTGTCATTAATAAAAGGCAAAAGCGGAATTTTATCACTTAAGTTAGACTTAAATTTTTCTTTACGGGAATCAGTGACTGGTCTAAATTGAATTACATATTTAGTTGGCACAAAACGGTGTTCAAACGTGACTGATTGACCGCAGTGATCGGATTTTACAAAATTTACTATAGATTTTTTTATCACAACAGAGTTACAGAATATATTGTCTAAGCAAGTAGCTGTTGTAGCAGTAATTCTAGTCGGTTCAGCAAAAACAGGCATTAAATTGAAAGATTTGAAAAGGCTTAAAAACCTCACTCGATAGGTTTTTTCTTCATCTATAATATCGACATTGAAATCCCCACATACAACTACTTTCTTTTTATTAGTAAATAATTTCCTGAGTGATTCTTCCATTATTGACTCAAATAATTTAAAATTACCAGTTGGGGGTCTATAAACACAAACAATTATGTAATCGTCCAGCTCTGCACATGATAACTCAATAGTTCGTTCAACAGAGAGAGATACAATATCTTTGCGCTCTTTACATTTTAAATTATTATTGATTAATATTAATGACCCACCATGGATGGCCGCCTTCCTAGAGAACGAACTAATAAGGCTACAATTTTCAAGAGACAACATAAGTTCATACTTTTTGAGCCAGTGCTCAGTGACACATAAAACATGAATATTCCTTTCTTGTATGAATAATTCTACTTCTAATTCTTTCCCGGATAAGCCTTGAATATTTTGATGCACTATGTTTAAATGATTTGAACTTTCCAAGCTAGCTAGGCTTTGTTGTAAGCAAGAGTTTTCCTCTATTGTCTGAATATTTAATGTAAATGATTGTTAATTGGAACGGATTCCAAAGGTTGCATATTCATGTCATTGGTCTGCTCAATAGAAGCAGATTTGGTAGCCAAGTTTTTGGCTGAATAATCTATAAAATATGATAGCGAAATAGCTATTTGTCTTTTGAGATAATTATTCACAAAATATTTATCTCTCGTCAGGTAAATCTTATTTTTAAAATAATTATTTATGTCAATTATATGGAATTTATGAGCATTATAAGATGTCAATTTATGCAAGTCTAGGTTTATTTTATACCTTAGATTATTTTCTTCGTCTGTCAAACCGCAGCTATATGGTAAGGTAAACAAAACAATTTCCATACAACACTTTTTTATCAGCTTTACCATTTCCGAGATATAGCCCGCCAAAGTCCTTTACACGGTGTCCCCCCCCCCCCCCCCTGTAATTTCTAAAGTTTTGCACCTATAAACTTCAAATCACACACGTAAAAAAACAAGTGCGGAAACTCTTTTTTAAAATTGTTTCGGGTATCCTGTGATGAATACTTTTGAAAATATGAATAAAATAAAAATATAATACATTTTTTTGCCTATACTGTCTAATGTTTTAAGTTAATGGTACGGAACCCTTCGCACGCGAGTCAGTCTTGCACTGGGCCGGTTTTTTAAAATCGATAGTCTCGATTAATTTTAAAATTCGGTGATGTTGGTGTGGTAAGTTTATCCGCCGATACTACGTAGTTATAAATACATTTTTTTCGATAATTGTCTTGTGATTGGTCGTGGCCATCGATTGATTCGAAACGTTATTGTAGTTAGGTAAGCTTGGGTTATTTCTCGTGTCATGTTTCTAGTCCCGCGTCAGGCACGTTCCGCTTAACCGGGAGGGGGTTTGCCTATCCACCACCACAACCGGCTTCGGCCGGTGAGAACCATACTCAGAAAGGGTGTCCGGACTCCCACACTGTCAAGGGCGCAGGTCGTGTGAAGACCTCGTCACTGTCGTCATTCATCCCACCCCGGCCCGAAAGAGCAGACACGAGTGACACGAGAGGGGACGTGGAGTGGCTGGGGCCGCCTGGCGCTCCAGACAGTGCTCCAGGGTTGAAGATTCAGTTGTAGCACCAACACCCTAACAATAGGGTAGAAACGGCGCACGCGAGACTATCTACGTGCGGATCTCAGCAGTGGGAGCATGCTCCCTAACAGAGGTGGAATCGCCGCGGATATGGTGGTAGATTCCTTACGGGTTACTCATTACATTTGCAAATGGCGCGTTCAAGGAAGGTTTTGTGGGTATGGTCCGTATGGTCCAATCGGACGAGTCCACATACTGCTGGCTGCCCCCCGAGACCAATGACAGTGCGTAACATTTCGACAACCTTTAAGAAGGATGTACCGTTTATTTAGATTGTGTATCGTTCTGTATTTTAAAGCAACAATGAACAATTCTTTGTCTAGATTTATATTTCTTTCAACCTAGGAATAAAAATTGAATTACTTTTACTTTGGTTAGCCAAGACCTTGCCGTAGAAAGAAATCACAAACTAGTTAATCTTTAATGTATTTGAAATCAAAAGCTCACAATCCGACTCTTATATTCGATATGTCAAGTCGCTATTACGAGTATGTAGTTGTGTAACGTAAAATGCGATATGATGAGCGTCTACATAAACACATTTATAAGAGGCTGTCATCATTCGAATATGTCGAGTCATTATTTTCTGCAACATTTTCGACATTGTGAGTTATAGTTTTCAATAAAGCCTATGATTCTAATGAAAAGAGTCCTCTTTTAATTGCAAACTCTATTCAAATGACCTGAATGGCACCTTGTTAAAAATATGTTGATTAGGTAAGCACTTGATTCGTGCAGATGTATGTTGGCATTACCATTACAAGTGCTGAGTAAATACTATCAGTAATAATATTTTACCAACTTTTAACTAAGACTTAAAATTCTTGTGTCTGATGCATTTGATTTTATTGTGAAATGCTTATAGTCCGATAAGTTAGTGCGCGACTCTCCTTGCGTCCCGCAAGACGTGGGATCGAGCTTTCCCCGCAACGTTCACCTGTCCCTGCTGACATCTAGCGTGCCTCGCCCCCCGCACCTCTGGTAGCCAGAGGGTTCTCGTTTGAAATTGTCGGACTATACTAAATTGATGAGACAGGACTTACAAAACAGGAGTGTAAGAGACTAGTTTTAACTAACCATTTAAAAGGCCTAAAGTAAAGGTGTAATAAGTGGGTGAGCCGATCACGTTTGAACAACGAAGTCGAAAACTGTAATAATCTTGTAGAAATCTCTAGTAGATTAAAAAAAAATTATCCGTCAAACCAATTTAGATAAATTTTGTTGAACAGATATAAGTATGAGAATTAGCTAAAGGACATGGACAAGGTACTTTTAAGTCGTCATCGAGGTAAAATTTTCAACGATTGGTATGTATGAGAAATCTGACTATCAGGGATGCGATATGATACTATTTTAGATTGATGATACCTCATATAAAGTATATTATTTTTGTGGTAGAAAACCTAAAACAGCTTAGTAGAGTAGAAATAAAACTTTTGTTCATTACGATGATGGCACGAATGCGTGAGAAGACAATTCACGGGAAATGACCTACGAGTAGAAAATCATTGTTACATCACGTTCCATAATAGTATTTCGTGCTAATAACGAGTTTGTGTTATTTTTACACTCTACATTACCATATATTTTAAAAAGCCGTATCTATCTAGTTGTTTATTTGTTGCAATTCTAAGGCAATGACAAATGTATTAATTTAATCATTATGACGATAGTTTGAAACATGTATTAAATTATTTTGCTTTCCTGAAACCTAATACCTAACAAGTAATTTTGAAGTAATCGTGTTCGGCACCCGGTGTGCAGTGTAGCGGTTACAAAAATATAAGAGCCCCAAAATTACCCCTATTGTGATAAGACATCCCTGTCTTGTACACATGTATCGCTATAGGGGTACCTTTATTCCAAATCTAAATACGAGTAATAACTAATTGTTGATTTTAGCATTCAGTTTGTTCGACCTTGTTGTGCCTTATAGATTATCATGTTTTTACAATTAGATACTATACCATAAAACCCAATTGAATCGACACCTTAGGCCTGATTCCCTGAACCCTCTGATAAGACTTTTAATTTCAGTAATATTCTTACAAATAATGGAAAAGGGACTGCAGACGACAGACTAATTTAAAAACGTTAAGTTACGTATGTGATGCGATATACTCACGTTAATATATTTACGAGTTTTCGCGTGTTTTTGTCTAACTGTAGTTGGTATCGTTTGATGATTGATAATTCTATATTTTCCTTAGCGACTACCCGCTGTTTACTGTTTTAAACTTTCATAATAATTATCATTAAAATAGATATTTAGTTTCGGAAACTCGAAAAAACATGACCGCTATTTAGTATGACGATTCTGAATAATTGTAGTCTGTCCCTTTCTGTGTGACTTGAGCAGAGAAAGAGGCGGCATCAATAATTCATAAAAGTTTATGTACGAGTATCGTGTACAAAGAAACAATTTAAACGTTTACTTTGGTATACATTACTTAACATTGACATTTAATTCATACTTATCAGGCAAACTCGAAAAAAAATGTTTGAAGTTTGAGAGCTAGCTCAAATAAACCATTTGGCGTACAAACGCCAATGTGGTCGTTAATTTAATGATGAGTTTTCCAGTGAGTCAAAAGCAGCCTAGCGCCGCCGTAGTGTGATAGTGCTAAGTTAATTAAATTTTGCATTGTCACTATGCCAAATAGTTTTTTTACGACGAATGCTATTAAAAGGGTGTGATCAAAACGTAGTGATAACATGCTCAGTGGTGTGATCTTCATAATGGCAGACCAGAGTTCACTCATTTCTTCTGACTGTTTAGAAATGTTTGAGGCTCTTTCAGATCTATCTAAACTTTAAACAAATTAAAGATTTGGGTTAACGAATAAAATCTGGGTATGAACTCCAGAATAAAAATAATCTTAGCAGTGGCAAAAATGAATAAATTAACGCCAAAGAAGGTGAATATCGTCAGTTTTCTGGATGCTAAGGCTATCATATCCTGAAGGGGTACCTTCCAAATTGCATAATAACAAGAGTATTATTGAACTATACATCCATTGAACGACATACGAACTATATTGCAGCATTATACGTCCTTTACGTAAAAAAAAAAACAAAGACCAAAACCCCGGATTACTCAGAGTTTCATCACGTTTATTCTCGCGTTCACACAACGTTAATTTATGACTTAACACCATCTCGTTTATTCGCTTGATTTTGGGTCTTTGGACTTTCATCAGTTCTTAAACTAAAAAAGAAACGTACATAAAGGTATTATTTTGTTATAAGCCACAACTACGTAGGTGGATTAAGAAATTTTCACTTCTTTTTATTTTATTTCTGACTCAATTATTAAGTAAATTATAACAATGAGTAGCTTTTACTTAAAAGTTATTTATTAAAAAAAATGAGTAGCTTTTCTGAAGGTAATGTAAGTAGCTTACCTACGCAATTGGAAATCACTGACGTCATATAGTGGGTAGGAACGCCTACGTATCTACATATTGGAAAACAGTCCAATAACAAACATAGCATATCTGTAACTAAAAATTACTTTCTTCTATCAGGCTCCAAATGAGTTATGTATGATGGTTGTAGAAACAAAATACTATGCATCATCCGGGTCAAGTTTACAATTCTAACATTCCTAACATTGGCTGAAATATTTACTTTTATATTGAACTTTACCTCACAGTATTAAAGAGCAGGCAATGGTGAGGTTTGACAGACTAATAAGTTTTGTCAATAAAATGTTTGATCAAGCTACTGTTGGGTAGTGTAAACACTGATGTAAACTCAGTATAAAATACGAACGTGTTAATGAGGTAGTAATACATTACACATAACACAGTATGAATGTCACTGTTTATAGTTTGGTTATTCCTTATTTACAAATTATGATAAGTCGTACCAAATTAACGATTATCAGGTTAAAACTATTGTTTAGTCCGAGTCAATGATCAAGTTTAGGCAGTTAACACGCTAACAGTTTGGTATGTTTATTAGATTATCATGATCGACAAGACATTGTTACAGAAGCCAGACTTTTCGAAGGTTTTTGATGTGCTGAACTCTGATTGCGCTGAGAAATCCCATTCTCAGAATTACTCCAGTGTCCAGTGTGTCAGTCCAAAAAGTTTCTAACATATTTTAACCGAAAAGTAAAAAAGCGATTTCGGCCCATTTTCGGAATCATATTGTGCCAAAATATATATATCTTATATATATTTTTAAAATTTAAATACACATCATCTCTAAGTATAGGACTTAATTTTATTAATGCAATTGAGTTTGTTAAAATATGTTTTTTTTTGTATAAAGATTTTTTTTAAATTCTAATAACATTTGGGTCAGGTTTGTTAGTGAAAAAATAAATGCGAACAAATTCCGAGGAAGAAATCACAATGATAATCGTACATGAACACAAACAAACGCCGAAATTAAGTTTTATGCACATTCGTGTAGAAATATCTTAGAAACCAAATCCACTGGATCAATTCTCAGCCCAGATTTATACTTATCCAGCAAGTCAAATACTATCGGAGAAGTATACTTTGATTTTGTTATGATTTTTTTACTTCATTTTGTCGGCCATTGCCCAGTGTTATCTATCGGGTCATGATGACGGAAACTATGAGATCGACCTATTGTACGTATTACTCGTATTTTCCATTATGGCTGGTGATGTGGGGGCCATATCACATGTCGTCCCCTCTTATGTATTGACAACACTGTTACTCAGTGTCTGTTAGTAGTTCGTTTGCTACTTTGCGGCTTTGTCGTCGAGAATATACAAACATCCTTTGTCGTCGTGTACAGTCGGTAGCAAAATCTCAGCAGCACCATATTGCGATATTGTCAAGGCTGTCGTCATGTTTATTCATATCTGAAGAGCAGTGGTTATTTCGAAGCACAATCCTTAGCTTTAGCTAATTAAACCCCATATTAGTCGTCCGGCGAAATATCGGTATTTGCTGTTGCACAACAACCAATCACGCAGTGGTTTGGTAACTACGGATTCCTTGGCGTTTTCTACTTAAGATTACGAACGTGTAGTTTCCTAATCGTTTTTTTATAAAATAGAATATCAGGTTAAATCGCAGGACCTATGCCCATTAATAATACTGATCTCTTACTGAACTCATACTCGTATCTATTTGTGGTTTTTAAACTAATAGATCAAGATTTTGGTAACATCGAAAATTATTGAAAGGGCTTAATCAGCTTTGAGAATGAATAGTGTTAAAGTGAAACTTGATATATTAATTAAATAACATGTATATAACTTCTAATGACTTTCGTCTGACTTCTAAATTTCAGCGCACAATTTCTAAGAAGAAAATGTGTATAATGTGTTGTGACATCTGATATGTTTGTTTACGCCGTAACTTGAAGGGGTCTCTCCTTTGACATTCACGCCCTAGTTAATTAAAGATCTTTTGTTATTAGAGAATAAACTGTTTTGTTAAATGAGACATTGTATAAACAGAAATACAGCAGGTTAAGGAATTTTCCATTGAAAATATACGACGTAAATAATTTCAAAGATTTTGTTGTTAATGGAAATGCTTTTTATTTGAGCAGATAAACAATGAATGCTTTTATTAAAGGGTCTCCGTTTGCGAGATTTTGTGTAGGAAGCTTTGATAAATTAAATATGTAGGAAGTGATGACAGGAACAATGGAACGAATTAAAAAAATGATACTAGTAGAAAGCTACATAATTTTTGACTGTCCTTAGTGACATACTCGTTGGCTATGTTATATTTTTTGCACCCGCATCGTGCGACGCCGGAGCGGGTTGCTACTTTGAAAGAAAATATTACTTCAAACGTAACTTATGTATGGTTGCTGAGATAACGATTTAGTTAATCTCATAAATTTTCGTTTACACCGAGTATTTACTGAACACGGCACACCTTGCACTCTTGGCAACTCACAAACACGACTGTTTGTGAGTTGCCAAGAGTATAAATATTTTAAGCACTTAAAGGAAAGACAACAAAGTTTATGAGGCTGCCTGGTAAGTGGTTAGTAGTTCACACTTTGGCCATGGTTTAGTAAACAAACTGAACAAACAGAAGTCGCATAGACAGCATCATCTCAAGGTATACTTCGTGATTAAATGAACTTACCTGAGAGAAGTTTTATCATAATTATACGAAGCGCTTCGTCACAATGAAAATATTATTATTATCTAATACTTATAAACAAGGAGGTGCTTGTGGCGCAGTGGCGGCAGCGCTTTGGAAGTGATACCAAAGTTAAGCAACCCTCAGCGCGGTCGTGATTGGATGGGTTACCATTCCGACCATTTAAGTGACGTCCATGACAAGCATCTCCGTGCTTCGGAAGGCACGTTAAGCAGTTGGTCCCGGCTAATAACTAACTAATATCTGTTGGTATTAGTCGTTAAGCCTAGTCAGTGGCCCTAGGGCGGCTTGATAACATCTGACAGTAAGGTTTGTCACTTACCTTACAGACACCACTCCACCAATCCGCACTGAGCCCGCGTGGTGGATTATAGCTCGTACCTCCTCATAGTTGAGGTGAGGCCTTTTTCCAGCAATGGGATATATATAGGCTGACTTTACTTATATAAACAACATGTAGTAACGCGTTAGTGTTTACCGCTACTTGCACTGTGGTTCAAAGTATCTTGACTCCTTAAAGTTAAAGAGACCCCGGGGAATAATATCTTCGGACGAGCCACTTCGTATAAGTATGATGAAGGAATTTCCCTTAGGTAATAACCTTAGAAAGAGTAGTAGAATGGAATGCTTTTTTATTTGGAATGGGTTTGCTCTTGACACTAGACTAAACTTGACGTGGCGTGGCGTAGGCGTAGTCGACGGTAAAGCGTGCTAACCACCGACGGAACACAGCAAGCTGCTTGGCACCAGGCTCCGGTGGGAGGATGGTAGATACCAGGCGGCACCTAATGAGTTCAGTTCAGCCGCCGCAGCCACGGCGCATCGTCACAAACTGAAGTTTGAGATGTCGTTGCCGCTAGGAGGATAGATCCTTCACCAACCCAGTATTATTACGATGCTCGTATTGTTATGATCGAACTACAATTATACAGCCTAGGTAAGTTCGCTAAATCGCTAATTAAATTATGTGTAGTTATTGCTTCGAGACGTTAGTGTTTACCGCATTTCGCACTTTATTCGAGTTTGACGGTGAAGGTGTGTCCATTATCAAATTGATTGTTGACTTTCGTTACACAACTAATATTTGTACTAAATTGTAGCATTTTAAGCAAAATAAATTAATGGATATTTTTTACCCTTATTTAATAACATACTCTGACAAGTTTTTTTAGGTTCCTGATAAAAAATTGGCTCTCGGCTTGTGCAGTGCAGCGTGTGGCACCGTCTACCCGTACTACTCTCGGTGTCATACAACATAGTATATACTTCATCATCATCCTACTTAAGAGTTATAACTCTTTTCAGTGGGATTTTTTCATCTTACCCTATCTATTATGACATTCTCAACATACTTAACCCACTTGTTACTAGCGTTCCTTTAACGGACCACAGTAGAGAAAAAATAATATTCATCATATGGATAATTTTATTTCCACTTTTATGAGTCTAGTGTGTTGTGAATGATTGTAGTTAGCAGTTATAAACTTTATTTGTTATTTCGTGTGATTCTGTCTTTTATATTGAACTGTGACTATTTTGGTATTTTGAGTAAGCACAGGTATGTATCATATCAAGTTTATAGATAAATGATATTTAATTAATTGTATTATAGGAAGTATGACCCTGACCTATTTATATTTAGTATTTCAAGTAACAAATAAACATGGTTATTTATACAATTTGATGTTTTTTACAAGTGTTCCTTATAAGGACCAATAGTAAAATGCCCTACTGTGGCTGATATACTATAATAATTTGACTATGTTTTGTTTTGATAGTCTGGAAAAAGTACTCGAAGCTAAATAAAATAATATAAATAAATTCCAACAATCACACCAATTGCCAAGAGCCAAACTAAGCGTGAGCTTGTGCTATGGCGACTAGGATAAAGGATAGACATACTTATATATGTTCATAAACATCCATAACTTAGGTACAAATGCTCGTGGTCATCCCACAAACATTTGCCCCTTGCGGGATTTGAACCCGCAACCGCTTGGTTTTGTAGTTAGGGGCGCGAACCATTACACCAAGGCGGTCGTCGTAAATATTGGAAGAGTTGGAATAATATATGAATGATGAGTATGAGCCAATCCTAGATTACCACTTTACATTTTCAATTTTGCCACATGAAAATTTCAATGCAGATGTCGCAGATGAGAATACTTGTGACGAGAATTAAGTGTCGTTGTCAGTTTTTCCTGGATCGTAGCTTCGAGTAGAAGCTAAGTTCATCGAAAAGAGTATGAGTCCTCAGATGAAGGTCACGTACCTATCGTTCTGTTAGCTATACCCGTCTAGGGGTACAACGGACAAAGATGACAAGTGTCCCAGTACTCGATAAGGTAGAGTTTCGCAGAGCTCTCATGAGGAATCGCGATATAATAACAAAGGCCATATCATCAGGTTCAAGATAGAATGACTCAGATGTGCTGTGTGTCACAATAAAGCTAACTTTACTTGGGTCAAATGCTTGTCAACATTTTCATACCAAGGAGTGAGAATAATTCAAATTGATAGTTTTTTTTACTTTGATAAATAAAATAAATAATATTACTTACACATACAGTGTTTCATTGTTTATTTATTTATTTTATTGCAAATAAAAGTATTTTCAAGACTGCACACAAATATGACCTAATAGTAGCGTTAATTACTAGTAGGCTTTAAAAGGAACACCTATTTCCCGCTTTTCCGACGTCAATAATTTTTTTTTATATTTTTCTGTTCAAATTTAAAGCAAGTCAAACGCCATATCAAAAAATCATATTGAAATCGGATCTTTATTTTTCCCGTAATAAGTGGGTTAAGGGAAGGGAAAAGGTGACTGAAGGGAAATCTTACCTTTACCTTTTGGGAGGCACGTCTGTATAGCAGTAGTAGCTGCCGCCCCATTCCAGTTTGTGATCGTGATTGTTTCCAGGCAGGGTTTCTAGGGTTTTCCCGGGTTTCCAAAGTATCTATAAATTAATCATAGCAATTAATTATCGGCTGCCAATTCAAAGTCTTAAAATTCTTTGGGTTTAAGAACATATTGTTTGTTAAAGTCGTCTATAAACTTAAAAAGTCGCAATATATGACGAACAATCCAGCCATACAAAAATAGTCGTAGTAAGACCATTTTCCCTCGCCTACACAATAAACAAACACGCGATAAATAATAGCCAAAGAATGTCAAACTTTATTGAAACGCAATAATATGTGATTGTATGTCTTGTAAGGTCGTTAGTATTCCATAATTTTGTATAATGTTAATCCGATGAGACACCAAAGCGATCGGCAAGTCAGCGTCGTAAAATAAGGCTGAGGTTACACATTCGCAGACTGCGTGAAGAACCAATCATAAAAGTAAATTTGTATTTTATTTTACTTCTTCCAGTAACAATTTTACTATTTCTAAATTTGGTAACACACTGAATTTAAGCAAATAACCCAATAGCGACAGAAAGTAATGCAGAATGAAAACATGTTGTAATCCCACAGAAGTAGGTACATCATTGTGAAGTTGTTTTTTATTTATTTAGTAAGTGAGTACAAAAGACGGAGAGAAGGTGATACAGCCAAGAGCGTGTGACACAAAAAAATCGCTAACAAAAATTCATCAAACGTGCACGTGGGACTTGAACCCACGACCCCTCGCTATCCGGGCGATGTCAACTGACAGGTACAGAGGTAGCCACTCGACAAATTTTTGTAAGTGTTTGCTACGCCAATGAGCCGGCGTTGATGCCATCACTCCTTTGGGAATATATCCGCAAAGAATGTGTGACATAAGCTAAGTAAGTTAGCACAAGACAGAAGGAAGTTTTTGAGTGGTTTTGGATGAGACCAAAAAACTAAGAAAGTGTATAGAAGTGTTCGACGTGTAACCGTTCTGATTTAGCAGAAATTCAGTTACAAATTATGAAACATTTATTTTAATTGGACCTACTTAACCTGCACAACATAATTATATATAATTTATTTAACATGTGGTTAAGTGAAGTTAAAAAGATTTGATGAGCTTCCATTATTCAGTGCAAAATTTTGTATTGTAGGTACTTATATGAACACGACTTTACAGTGTAACCTAATCCTTTACTATAATAACATGACTTCATAAGCTTCTGAATGTCAACAAGTAAAAATAAATACGATTTTGGATCTTATGACAATGTAGTAAGGATGTCAAAATCATGCTACTCTAAATCCAAAAACCATATAAATTCTTTCACCATCACCATAATCGTATTAAAACATTCCTTTGTGCGATTTCTAAATAGTTATTTATTATAAATAACTTTATTAATGATGTTTCACTGTTGTCTGTTGGTTTTAGGAACTTCTTGTTTGAAGCTTTAGTTTCACAAGTTTATTCAAGTAATTGAAAAAATAAAAATCCTTTAAAATTAAATATACTCTTACATCATTACTTACGTTAAGTTTACCTGCCAAATGTTAAGTAACATTGACTGTCTGGTTTAAGCAACTTTAATTGGCCCGAGAAACTAGAAAAGGGACGTACAAAATATTAAGCAAGTACTTGTTTC